>OU343161.1:120165928-130165928 GCA_910595825.1 Philhelius pedissequus
ATCAAGTTCCTGATAACTTCTGTCGGAAAGCTGTTGTCTAAGAGTATTTGCGGAACTTTTTCTACGTTAGCGGAGTGGAATTTTCGGTCACTCAACGCAAAAACTTTGTTTATTAAGTTTGATGCAGTGTTTATACGAATGTGCTTGGCTTGATTAGATCGAAAATTGACAAGTCGCCCAGATGCCATATCTTTCTGGTACCAATCGAAAGAAAGTCGATCATATTCGCGGTAGACCTTAACGTCCAAGAACGCTATCGATCTGTTTTTTTCCCTCTCTACGGTGAATTGTATTTTTTCATTAAACTGGTTTAAGCATCGTCAGACATTTTCAATTTCTTCTCTATCCACAATCGCAAAGATATCATCAACGTATTTTGCTATACATTTAGGTTTGTAGCTTAGTTTAAAACTTTCCTCGGGTAAGAAATCCTCTTTCACCGACGATTGCGGACTTGGGTTTATATGTATTTCGAAAATGTGTGGACACTTGTTTTTTTTGAAATTCTGTTTTTAAATTTATATTATTGAATACATAAAATTGTCATACTTAAAAATATTTTAGAAAAAAATTTACGAAATTTTGTAATTAAAAAAAAACCTACTAAAAACGTATTTATTTAGCTGTTTCTCCTAAAAATCTTGCGCTTAAGATGTGATCGAACATAACAGCAAGTACGCGCGATCGGCCGTGCATTTTATTTTTAATTTTAAGCGAGTGAATTGAAGAAGCCGTTCCTAGAATCTACAAATCTCGGTCTTTCATGTGAGCTTATTTTAGCGTGGCTAAGTAAACCTTATTATATAGTTCCTAACACAGTCTCTATATGTATGTATCGAAGTTAAGTAAATAATTTTTTCTAATCATTCATCCGTATGTAGATTTCTTTTCATTTCTGTATATGCTTCTAAAAATAAATAAAATACTTCTTAACAATTTTTAGTCAGCTTAAAAAAATACTACTTCATAGAACTACCTCTGCTTTCCATTACAGAAACTTATGAATTAAAAAAAAATTGGATTTTCCACATGCATGGCTATTCTCCTAAAACGTTCTCAGTATAAATGGGATATTAATTCGTGCATTCCACCTGGTTGCGTTTTAATGTCACTCAACCCAACCCAGCTCAACCCAACTCAATCCAACCCAAATATCCCGCTCATCACAGTCAAAGACTTTGCGAGAAAAATTGTAGTGTAGGGTGCAAGGACTAGAGTTTGTGGCCTTATTTACTTTTTTCTCATTCTACGAAGGAAAGAATTATTACGATCCACCGCACCGGGTTAAGTACACCGAAAATAAAAAGAAAAAACAAAACGAAACAGAAAGAGAACGAAAAAAATTTCTTTTGTTTTTCATCTTCACTCACTCGTCCTGAATAAATACTTTATCAAAAATTTTAGTTAGTCCGACGACTACCACATAGGTACATACGAATAAAAAAGGCACCAACCAGAATAAACCAACAAATTGCTTCAGAAAATGACAAAAATCATTCGTGTTGCTGGGTGCCACTGATGCGGTTGTTGGTTGTTGCAACTGCTCCTCACGTTCCGTAGTGCAGCAAAGAGGATTTTTCTGCATCATGCTGCGTGTTCGAGTAGGGATGCCATGGGGAGTGTAATGTATAATAATGACGCCCAGGCTACACTGATAAAAAAAAATCCATAATCTAATATTATTAAAAAAATATTACCTACAATTTTTTTTTTTTTTTATTTCGACGAATTGTCAGTGAATTTTTAATTGGTATAACCTAAAATCTTCTTCCTTATATTTTTCTATCAAAAGATTTGATACAGAAGAATTAAAGAAAAATCCTAAATTGAAGTACAAAGGGGGAAATATTAAGTATTTTTCGATTGGTATAAATTGTTATAAAGATGATTGTACCAAAAAAAGGCTTGGGCTGGGTAAATGGCAGAAAATCTGTGCTTTTATACCAATTGTTTAAATTAACATACATCTATTTGATTACAAACAATTGGTATAAAACAACAGGTACGCTGGGCAATATTTCTGCCACATTATACCAATTGTATTTCATAAACGGCCAATATCTGCCGATCTATAGCAATTGACTGTCATAAATTAAAATTCTACTTTTGTACAACACACGATTGGTATAAAATGATATACATATTGGGATTTTACAGTTATTTTTAAGTTCGTCAATAGCACCACCTTCTCGGTATTGACAGTCGATCAAGATATTGAATAAAAGCTTTTATTTATGACGCAGATTTGGGTTTATACCAGTCACAGCTTTAAAATGAATATATAACTGAGTTTACACTTAATTCGGACCTATGAGCCACTTTCTTTTAAAAATTAAAAAAAACTAATAGCTAACAGTTGAGAGTTATTACATACTTCACGATCAAGTTGGTCTAAAGTTCATTATGGACATCCTATTTTCACCCTCTTATTCTTTCAGTGTTAAATGCGTTAGTTGAAGAAAAAATCAGTTTTGCTTTCACATATAAGATTAAAGTATTAGTCCAGAAAACCGAAGCCCTGGAGCTCTCATTTTATATGTAAAAAGAGAATAATTCAAGGTAAAAGGAGTAACAGCACAGCAAAACATTGCATATTATAAATAGTTAGCTATATGTAGAAACTATGAGCGGTGACGGTTATAGTATGCGACATGATTACAGCGAGGACAACCAGCCTTTTCGTATATGCAAATGTAAAATTTTCGCCCATCTCATGGTGATATCATCTGGTATCATTCTCGTGGCAGCGGGACTTCTTTCCGGTGAATGTCGTTGCTATTCGGTCTAAAGTGTGCGGATCTCTTTTATAGTACTTTCCAATTTTGGATGCATTATGTGGGGTTTTAAGGGATTTCCAACGGCAACGACATTGATGATAATAACGCTGGCTATTTAACGCTCTGTCAATTTTGGGATTTACTCCCTGAGTGTATTGATGCGTTTAGCTGTCAGTGCCGATGTGTGCTTGTAATGGCTTTGCGTTGGAGTTGGAGTGTAATTAAACTGGATTTCTTATCAAGTAACTGTTTGAAAATGCGCGATATTCTCATATCTAGGTGATAGAGACGAGTAGATTTTCACGCTTGGATTAATGCACGAAGCTAGAGGTAAAATCAAACAAAGTGAATAGCTTCTCAAGTAGAATCTATTAATTAAGGCGCAAATAACATACTATATAATTAATCGATATTGTAGGGAGAATCCTCTGGATTTGAGTGATATTGAATGATGGGTTTTGGTTTTGATGAATTTGGCCTTAAGGCACACCCACCCATCGTTATGGCAAACTAGGTGATATGAATATTAAAGGTTTATTAAAAGTCCTTTACATCCCTTACATCGTTTACAGTATGGAACTACAACAAATGAAGCACTTTTCTAGTGGAATTGGAAACATTTTATAGAAACCATATTGAAATAAGATGCATGAATGCATCACACGTAGTTGCCCTTATTGTCGAAAAGATAAAATTATTTTTAAAACCGTTTTTTAATAAATATCTTATTAATGCTTTAAAATGCTTTAATTTTATTCTAAATAAACTTGGTATGAGAATTTTATATAAAGGGTTATCCATTTTGCGGATTCAAAAGTAAACGTAAATAAAACACACATAAAATATTTTTGTTCATGATTATTCTTTTTTATTATAAAGTTTGAACGTTGACATTATGTGTGAAACACTAAATCATTTAAATGACCACCACGCGAATTTTTGCAAGCATCGACTCTTTTGAGGTAATTTTATACAACTTACTGACACATATTGGGCGGTATATCAGCCATAACTTGACGAATGTTGGTTTTCAAGTGCTCAAGAGTTAAAGGTTAATCTGCAAAAAATCGGTCTTTCGCGTAGCCCCACAAAAAAAGTGCAGCGGTGTCAAATCACATGATCTTGTTGGCCAGTTGATATCGCCACAACGAGAAATTACGCGGCCTGGAAATGTCTCTTGCGATAAAGCCATATTCGCTCGAGTTGTGTGGCATGTGGCACCATCTTGTTAAAACCACATATTCTCCAAGTCGTATTCTTCAATAGTAGGCACAAAATGTCGGTTATCATATGACCATAACGCTCCGAATTGACGGTGACTTTCGTTCCATCGTCGTTTTCGAGGAAGTAAGGTCCAATCACACCTCCTGACCAAAGAGCGCCCGAAACAGTGAATTTTTGTGGATGTAATGGCCTCTCTTCAATTACTTCAGGATTTTCAGAAACCCAAATACGGCAATTTTGTTTATTAACATACCCACCGAGTGAGAAATGTTCTTCGTCGCTGAAGAAAATTTTGTTCGGAAAATCGCCGTCGACCGCCTGTTGTTCAAGTACCCATTCGACGTATCTATGACGTTGTGAATGGTCAGCTGGCTAGAGTTGTTGTTTGAGCTGGACTTTATATGGATGTAGGCGTAGATCCAACTGCAAAATACGCCATAATGTGCCGTAAGACAGTCCTAATTCCTGAGCGATATTTTCAGTGGTACGAGCGAAGCGATGATGCACATGCCTTACAATATCTGTAACCAATCCAGTCGCTTTAAATGTGTTGACAATTTTGCCAATTACTTGCGTATATGGACGATTAGGGCAGAATCACCATTTTTGTAGTAGGCTTTAGCAATTCGTATGCGTTGTGCGATAGTTAAGCGATCCAAAAAACAAAAATTGGTTTAATAACTTAGTTTGACAGATGTCGAATTCCAGCCCTATACTTTTGAAACAGCGAAATGGATAACCCTTTACAAAGGGGAAATTGAATTTTTTTTACCTTAAAAATAACTGTACCTGCCACATAACCGCTACGTTAAGAGGATTTTGATTTTTAAAAAATAAGTGCAGCTTTTAAGGTAGTCCAATTTATACTGCATTATTATTATTATTCTTAATAATATTGTCTTGTATTTTTAAACGGATTTAAAAAAAAATAAAATCCACGACTGGATCGCACGAACTTGCTCTGATGTTCGATCACATTGCATGCAAAAGACTTCTATTAAGAATCTAAATATATTTTTAAAGTATTTACATAGTTTTTTACTTAATTTTTTGTATACACATCTTGTTTTTTAAACTCCGCACGAAACTTTTAAATATTTAATAATATTAACTTAAAAACAAAATTTAAAAAAAATCATCCACCCGTTTTCGAAATATTGAATTTTCAAAAAAAAAAAATATTTTTTTTTAAAAAATCCGAAAAAAAACATTTTTAGAAAATTTTGGTATGTAGTATTATTTATTATTTGAAGGAGATCCTACGTTAAAACATTTTATCGAAATACATCGAGCCGTTAATGAGAAATTTTAAAATAAAAAAATGGTTGTATGGCAGGTACCGTTAATAACAAAATTTGTAAAATTTTTTTACCAAAATGTAGCGTATATCTAATAGTGCACACACTTTTTCTTATCAAAATCGTTAGTCCCGTTTTCGAGATATTTGAGATGGTAGAAAAAATTGTATGGCAAGTACCGTTAGTCTTGGCCCAAAAAACGATTCAAAAATCTATTTTAGAAAATCAACTAAAACGGTTAAATACCAAGTTTGTGAAGAAACAGACAGACAGACAGCCGGATTTGCCGCAACCACTTTTTTGGTGTTATCTATCATAGTAATGTCAACTTTGATTTAAATTCGAGTTCGATTTTTTTCCAAATCCAAGACTTGCCCTTAGTACGTAAAAATTAAACAAATTATATTTTGAAAAATGCTCATTAAATTTTTATTTTAAAACTTCAGTTATATGTATTTGATAAATACCTATGTATTGGCGTTTTGGAATTTTTTTTTTGAAAAATGTTTTCATAAAGTTTTTAAGAAAAATTTTTTTTTTCTCAAAAACCGCTTCACAGATTTTTCAAATTGTTTTTTCTTAAACTTCAAATTTATCCAAGAAATAAAATGAGGTACTTTTTTTTAGCTCAAATTAGCCCAAGTATTTATTTTAGAATTTTAATTTAATTTTCTTTGATTAAGCCAATTTAATCTTTTGTTTTTAAGTTTATATTATAAAATATTTAAGATTGTCATACTAATTTTAAAATAAAAAAAAATTAAAGAAAGTTTGTATATATAAATAATTAAGTCAAAAACGACTTTTAAAATATATTTTGATTTTTAATGGAAATATTTTGCATAAGATGTGATCGAACATAAGAGCAAGTTCGTGCGATCAAGTCGTGCATTTCATTTCTTCAGATTTTCCTTGTTGACACACATAACATTTTGTGCATTCAGCAATTGACACACATACTCAGTCTATCGAAAAAATAGACACATATTTGAAGGAGCACTGAATGCTCTGAGTTAAATAGAAACACAAAAAATTTTCTCAGACTCTACTCGGAACTAAAAAGAAAAACGCCTACTGACGGTAAAAGTTTCATAAGTCCATAAGTCCATCCTGGCTTACTTTTCCAGATTTTAGCAAAATAAATAGAAACAAACATTGCCTATCGCTGGACCATTTTCGGTTGATTTCTTCAATTAAAAATATTAAGGATTTTTTAATATATAATTAATCGACTTTACAGCTATAAATTAATTACCATTACCAGCTTAAAAACAAGTGTTTTCAACCTCTTCCTCCCAGACAATTTATATACGATAAATTTTTATCATGGCATCTTAAAAGTGCACTGCATGTAAATCACGTACACATCACATCAAGGACTGTATTCTTTGATTATCGATTTTTTTATTTATATCCACCGTCAGTCATTGGATTTTAATTGAGTTCATGTTTCGAAAGCTCTCGCATTTCATTTTCCAATACAGTTTTCTCCAACGAACTCACTTAAGTGTAAAAAAAAAAAATTTACTTCCGGCGGAAAGACAGCTCTCAATCGTCATTATGGATGTATGTGTTTCATTTTAATGAGCTCTTGCGTTTCTTACTCCAACTGCTGGTCGGTTTGGTATAAATTTCAAGAGAAAATGCTTCTCAATAAAATTGTGCATTGGAAGGATATTCGTTGGAAAATTCCTTACCAGTGACAATTTCATACTTTTTATTCTTGGATTGTTGGATCTCTATATAGACATTGCCATCGTTCATTGTTAGAATTGAACATGTTACTTTTCATGTGGAGTAAAACTTAATATGAATAGACACATTACGTTCTATTGGGAATCTAGGAAATGCTTTTCAAGAATGATCTATAATGCAGTACTGCGAGTGCGAGACCTTTACCTCGTTTCTCATCTTTTTTTTTAACTTTTTAATATATTACTAAGGAAGGAAATTGACTATGTGTTCAATTATTCGAGTAAAGTCTATATAAAATCTGATGTTAATTTAGTTATTTGATTTGATAAAATGTATAAAAATAGGTATGGAGTAATATTCTATATGTGTAGATTTTGTGTGTTGCATTGAAAATTTACATTTGTTGGCACATAGCGTGCTTAGCCATTATACAGGTTGGCGCACGAATCGTGCTACAATAAGAAATTTAAATAATTTTTATTTTAATCGATGTATTTCATTAATTTTTTTTTATTGAATTAAAAATTAATTTTATTTTAAATAACTAATGGTTTTTAAAGATATACCGCAAATCACCTCGCGCTCATCCACGCATATGCGGCATCTGATTAGAAAATTGTTCATTGCGGGTTGAAATTGGGATCGCCTCAATTATTGTCTTAATGGATTGCTTCAATTCATTCAAATTCCTGGGTTTCGTTTCCTGCTTGACATAACCCCATAAAAAAAAGTCTGGTGCAGTCAAGTCAGGTGACCTTGGGAGCCAGCGGAAAGTGCAGTTTCTGGATATCAATTTGTTTGGGAATTTTCACCAAATCCTGGTGAAAGGGATAAGTCTTCGTCGAAGTTCTGGGTAAAAAACTCCTTCACATCTTTAAATAACGGTCCCCATTGACAGAGTGTGTTACACCGTTTTCTTATAAGAAGTATGGCCCGACAATACACCTTGATGAAACAGCGCACCACACAGTGACTCGTTCTGGGTGCAGTTCCGACTCATGCAGCATTTCTGGATTAGACTCACTCCATTTACGGCAGTTTTGATTATTTACATTGCCGTGTAAGTCAAAATGGGCCTCATCACACATGAATAATCAATTTATCAATGTGTTGTCTTCTTCGGCCATTGCAATCATTTTTCGGCAAAACTCCAGGCGAACAGGCAAATCCTGAGGGTTTAACTTGCTTGTAATTTGGACTTTGTACGGAAACAAGTTTAAGTCATCATGAAGTATCCGTTGTAATGATCGTTTGCTAACTCCAATTTAGCCCGATAATTTTTGAGTCGAAATACTTGGATTTGCCTGTATTGCCGATGCAACAGCCACAATTGTATCCTGAACCCGAACATTGGGATCTCAATGATACGGTCTTCGTTCGATGCTTCTAGATTCGGCAAACATGTTCACCAGCCTCATAATGGTCCATCTACTCGGGGGAGTTCCGTCAAACTCCAGCCTAAATTCCCTTTGGACGGAAATGACGGACTGCAAAGAATGGTATCGCTGCACTATCCAAATCCTTTTTTCAGTATCCCAAGCATTCATTTTGATAACTCTAAATAGTAGCCTATAAAATAAAAAAAAAAAATAAGCCAATTACTCACACTGAAAAAGTTATTACGTTTTATTTTTGTAGCACGATTCGTTGCGCCACCCTGTATAAAGTAACAAGACATAATGTATAAAATTAATTAGTGTCCGACCGAAGGTCGATTTCTAGCCGAAGCCGAATATACGGCTAAACAATAACTTTCGGCCGATGCCGAAACATTAACAACTTAAAAGAATTTCCGTTTAAGATTGACTAAAAGTGGAAAAATCAATATTATTTTGTGCAAGTTTTTCTGGAATGTATGCATCCAATAAAAAATCTTAACTTTTAAAAATAAAAACAAATTAAGTTTTAGTTCACTAGGAACACTAGTTGGAGGAGTAGATAAATATTTTAAAGCAATTGGCCGTAGATAAATGTATGGGCTAGAAGGCCAATATTCCTCTACATCGGCATTCCTTAAAGTAAAGTGTTGTGCCATGTAGACTAAAAATGTAAACTTCATGATTGTATGATTGTCTTCGTGTAGACAATTCCCAATTGTCGACATAAATTTGTCGACAATGAAGACATTGTGGAAAATTCGTAAAACCATCAAAACCCAAAACATAAATGTTTAAAAAAAAGAACCAAGTTCTTCTTTAATACAAAAACATGTGTATAAGGACAAGATAGTCGATGCGGGCCATTCATAGTGAACGAGTCGGCTTTAAACTTCACCACGCCTAGGTAAAAAACTTTTTATGTGCCCCGTGTAAATGCTTATAATTATTGATTTGATCTTACCATTATTTTGCCAGTTTTTTAATGGCATGAACTTATGGCAATTTGTCAGTCATGTAAGTTCGACATAAGGTTGTGTTATCTATGTGTCTATATGAAGATGAACAGAAAAGATTCTTGTGTGCGTTTTTATCAATGTGTCTATTTGAAGATGAACGGAAAAGTTACTTGTGGAAGCAAATGCGAATGGCAGCAGGGTTTTCGGGTCTTCATCTTATTAGTTTATGCTGTGAAACATCACTTTTAATGCTTCCGCAAGTTAACTGAGCTTCACTGCCGGTTCAAGCATGAAATTTGCTAATTCAAATCAATTAAACCTGGGACCATTGTTGAACCCCCATTAATCCACCAAATTCGTTGATTTAAATTAGCTGAAACACTAATCAAAATATGAATTACGTTTGTAGAAGGAACCCTAAGGGCCATTCGCACAAACGTCACCGTCAGTGGAACATTGGTTTGCGGTTCAGCAATTTTATTTACCGATTTCGACGAGTTAAGTGACGTTCAACGTTGGTAAAAATTGTGATCCGTGGGTTATCAACTTAAACTCACGAATTATAACCTAACGATTTAATCTCACCGATTTATATTAGCAGCCCTTTTAGTAAATATTTAAATAAATATCTGAACCGCGATTCAGCAATTTAAATTCACTATTGCGGAGGAAAAACTGGACTTCAACGATAATTCAAGTTGCAAGTATGTAATAGAAGTCTCATACATTTTAACCCATCGTTGAACCGCAGTTCAACCACCAAAATCGGCAGTTAAATTTACTGAACCACTGATCAAATATTTGAACCACGTTTGTAAGTGGGCCTGCCACAAAAATTTTGTAGTTATACAAGTGACAATGGACCGAACATTTTATCGGAGATTTGGCAAAAGAAATGATTCACAATGACCAAGAAAATAAGACAAGATTCACTGTAACCATTTCACAATTCAATGGAATGAGATGCATCTTTAACGATATAATAATATATTGATATATTGATAATATTGATGCTAACTGATTTTCAATTATTTTATCTATTAATTAAACATAACGTGACGACATGAATTGTGTACACTCCTCATAGTTTGACAATATGAATCATAGAAAACAAAATTACGACATTTTTTTTGTCTTATTTTATTGACGACATCCGAGAAAAAAATCCATTAATCAATGACTTTGAATGCCCAACAACAACTTGAGTGTTCTGCCACATTGGAGAAACAACAACAATTTCCAGATTTTTTTTTCACATATGACGTCAATAAAATATGACAAAAAAGAAGTGTCGTAATCTTGTTTCTTTTGATTCATGGTTTGATACTAATTTAAATAAGAACTTAGCCCACGTATCGTTTTCGCATCACATCCATTGTGTTTAAAGAATAAACAATTCTTCCAAATGCAGGGCAATGTTGTTTCGGACTTGACAGGTGACTTAGGATTCTTTGTATAATGCAATACTGGTCTACGGTTGTCAACATGACAGTTTAATTTTTTTTTTTCGTATTTTTATTAGATTTAATTTGTTTTTTCAGTTTAATAGTATTTAATAATGAAAAAGTTTAATTAAAAAAGTTCCAAGTGATATTTGGAACAGTGTTTCTTGTTTTATTAAAAAAATTATAAAGAATTAGATTGTTTGGGTGTTTTTTTTTGTATTTTTTTTTTAATTAATGACGTTTGCCATTGCCGTTACTTTGCATGGAAAATTTTTACCCCGGGTAAAGTAGTTTCACTTCAAAAATGTCAATAAGCCTTGCAAATTTGGTTAAGTAATAGAATCGTTAACTGTCAAATTTCTCACATAATTTGAAGTTGTTTACTCTTTTTCGTCCGATTTCAATAGTTTTTGCAATAATATTGGCGCAAAATTTTAAACAATCGTTGTTTAGAGAATAAACCCAGCCCTTGTCTAACTTTGTCTCAATTTAAAACACACTAAACAGCTCTTCTAATTAATGTAGATCTTTATGGCTACGTTAATCAAACATATGTTGAACACACCTTATTTTGATAGATAGAGTAATGGGACAGAACGAGAATTAAACATAACCACAAGAGTTCCAAAAATGTATTCATACATTTATTTAATTATATAAACTCAAGCTTCTTATATAATTCGTTTCAGATAAAGAAACAAATTGTTCACCAATTGGAATTGGCTGAGTTACCAATCGGCTTTCACGTATCTACATTTTTCAATTAAAAATCTATCGTTGTTTTTTTTTTAAATCGGTGTCTTGAACAAAATTCAAGGTCCTTATCCTTATGTTCTTTGAACGGGCTTGCTCGAACTTCATATATTTTTGGCTTTCTAAAAAGCTCAAAATCTTGAAAAATATTATAATATTCTTCTTCAAAAAACATTTTTGTATACTTTTTGTTATGAAATGTCAAACGTCAACTGGGAAAGGCTTAGTTTAAGAAAGATAAGGAAGTTTTTTGCTCTGTTTAAATTTAGACGACCTCTTTAACGTTAAAGCGTATCATTTTAAAACTCATTTTTATAGTCGACTCCCATTTGAAAACTCATTTAGACTAGGCGTTAAATGTTTAAAATTTTGCCCTATTGGTTTTCCTCTTTTTTGCTGATACACAAGTTAAGCATTTAAGTTCTACTTAAGAACTTATGTGACAGTTTACGCAGAGTTAAAAGTAGCCCTTAAGCTATTTAAGTTGGACATAAGTATTTATGATTCGTATCAGCAAACGGGTCTTAATGAATAAGCAAAAATGTATTTTATTGTAATAAAATAATACAATAATACAATACATCTTAATAGCAACCAGGCGTTTTGAAGCTTTATTTTTAAGGCAAATATTTTAATTTATTGCTTGAAACTTATTTTTTTACGGAAAATATTAAAATCGTTGCAGAGAAGTCTTTTTAAATGATTTTATTTGTGAGATTTAAGATATAAAAGTTAGTTTATATTGTCGACATATTGTCGACCGATTGTCTACGTTGAAATGTAGACAATTAAAGTCGACACGTAGAGGAACAACACTGATAGCAAAGGTTCTCTCAAGAGAATCATATTGTTGAGAGCAGAAATCAATTATGCTCCTTTAGGCACCACTGACATATTAAATTACCATCTGCAGTTACTGGAATTAGAAAGAGATAAAATTTTGCTATGCATGTGCATCTTGATAGTCTACATTATATACTTGACGGCGTCTCTTCTTGCAGTTAACGGCTTAACCGAACTACTTCTTCATTTCTTGTGTTTTAAATTAATAAATAGTTGTTTTGCTAAAATATAATTTATTTTTTTGTGGTATGACTCAAGGCCATAACATATGTTAGATATTCTTCAAGTGGAGGATGATCAATTCTAAAATTCACCATAAAATAAACCTTCGGCTTCGGCCAAAACTTCGGCCTACAGTTTGGTGGAAGCCTAAGGCTTAGCCAAATGTAAGTATTTTAGCTGAATGTGAAGGAGACGAAGCCGAAGCTTCGGTCGGACACTAGAATTACCCCCAGTTTCACAGTGCAAGTTGAAGCTCCACTTTTGGTTTAAACTTCAGATCAACAATTTATTCGTTTTCACAGTGTCGTTTAAACCTTGAACTGAGTTCAGTTTCTATTTTAAGTTAACCGAGATTATTCTGCCGTTTAAACTTCAGTTCAGCCTTTGTATTTTTTTTTTCAGAAAAAAATTATGAACAAAACAAAATTGTGTATTCAAATGTTATTGGGTTGTTATAGTAATTTTGAATATTATTTTATTTATTGTTCTCGTTGATTCGCATGTTTTTTTTTTATTTCAGTGAGAGAAAGGGAGGACGAGGCAAGAAAAATGCTGCCAACTATTTTTCATAAAATATAGTTAAACGAAGTTCAACTGATCTGTTCAGATTTCACTGTGAAACCGGACGAATTAAACCAAAAATTTAAACTCAGTTTAAGGCTTAGTTGATCTTAAGTTTAAAGCCCCACTGTGAAACTGGGGGTTAATGTTATAAAAAGTCGTTCTCAGTATGTTCGGTCCCGGTTAGCAATGGCGATTGAATGCAGGTTGATGATGACACTGTCATCTAATAAATGCTTTTCATCATACATCGGTTAGAAATGTCGCTGTTCGGTGGCCATCCTTCTTATTATGCTTCGGTGCTATAGCTGGATTATGTTCACTTCTTTAAAGAAGATAAAAGTTCTTTCATCGCCGTGTTTGGGATTAAGAAACAAAATAGCAAGGACCAGCTAACTGGCTGCTGGACTTGCTTGTAGATCCACATCTTTGTCATTTTTATTAGTCCGGATCTTCTTCTCATCAACGTAGACGGCGGAACGACAAGCTGGAATTTTTGAGCACTCTTCTTGAGTGTAAGTTGAATCTTAACAATTCATTAAAATAGATTAGGTGTAAGTGGCAAAAAGATACTGACACACTTTGACTATAAGTTGGCCCATTGTAATACAACATGAGATTGAAGACATCCTCCCAACTCTTTATAACGTGTATCTGTATAATATGTATCTGTGTTTGTCAGATCACTTGGGTCTTTGTAGAAGAAGTTTTCCAGAAAGCGCCTGCGTCTTTGTGGTAGGGCAGGACACGTACATAGAAGATGACAAATGGATTCTTCCTCTTCTTCTTCTCGTGATTAGGTGTTTACCAGATCTATTTAGTTACTAGGCTTGTGGGGATGCTGTTCTTAAGGTTTGTTCTCTTTATATAGCATCTTGCTACAGCATAAGGTTGCTTGTAGCGATTGGTATACCGATATCCACCTACCCTATTTGTTTGAATAGGTAGCATTGTTTCACTTTCGGCGAGTTCTTTAGCCTTATAAGTTCTTGGAATGTTTCTATGTACCGGCACCCAACAAAGGTGATTATTGAAACAGGTGGCAATGGCGAAGTGGATAAAGTTCTTGATTGCTAACTAGAACATGTGGGTTCGATCCCCACGCTGGGCGCATTCTTTTCTATACCTCCAATTTCAATTGGATGCCGCCCATTGTTGTTGTTAAAATGAAACAGTCAATACCAGGTTCTCAAATCCACTGTGCCAAACTAGGGCCGTACAATTCAGGTTGAATTTAAAATACCTTAGGTCTGACAGGCTAAAATTAAAATAATAAAAAAAATGTCAAATGCTGTTCAATCTCAAGAACATGACAGACAGTTTCGGACTGTTATAGAGTTTGTATGTGATGGCAACTTGGAAGTTTTTGTCGAACTGGAGCTGTGATATGATGTAGTCGATGATACACGAAATTGATCTGAATAAGTTCCGAATAGTTAAGTGGTCTATTTCATTATAAATCCACTGTGGAGAGGCTTTAATATGGATGACTGTACTTACTGGTATTTGTTTTTGCTAGTCAATTATACGAAAGATATACGAAATTCTCTCCGGCTACAGGGAAGTCCATCATTCAGGCTAAACTAAAAGTATCTATGATCGGAGAACGAATGTTCCTTTAAAAATCTCCATTTCACAATAATTTAACGAATGAAATCCGAGAATAGAGTTATATCCAATACTTTTTGTCGGTTTTAAGTAACAAATGTGGATTCATTACCTACGTGACTAACTATGTATAATGTTAGGTTAGCACCTAAAATGAAATCAAAAAAAAACTCACCTCCATCGCTGGTGTCAGTACTTTTCCAAATTGTGTGATATGCGGTGACAGCTCCCTCAATTATGACGCGGATCTTCTGCCATTCTGCGACAGCAATGAAACTATCCAGTATTTTACCGGGGAGAGAGCCAATGCGGTCATGAATGGTTTTGAGTCCCTTTACCTTGGACCAAAGCAATATCTTCACCGTGCCTTAGGTTAGGTTGAAGTTGCCGTCAGGAAAACGACTGACACACTAATACTTAATCTGGAATAACTGCAGCATTTTTGATACATTTACGCAGTCCGGCCGGCGTGCAGCACTGTTTTATTGATACCTTCCGACGCAGAAGTTGAATTCAAAAGCTCATCTTCACTCAGAAGTATCGTATTAATGTACTCTTCAGTCTAGATTTCGGTCTGACTGTCGACAATAGAAGAGGACTGAACCGGAATCGAGGATGTCCCGGATGAACCTTTCTCCAAATAATCGAAGGTAGTCCATACAACAGGGTCCGCGGCCACATGTTCATCCTCAGGAGGGAGCTGAGGCTCGCATTCCGAGTATACCTCCCCACGATTCACGATAATCGTGCTTCTATAAACACACCTGACTTACTCCAGCTTCCGACTTTCCAGTTGAGTTGGCAGGGATATATTTTTTAATTTGATCACCTGGACAATTTTCACCAGCCGAGGGAGGTTCGTTTTGTTCAGGACCTATTATGGATCCATTAGAAAGTTTCAAGACCAGATTAGCTGCATGCGACTACCTTTACCAATTGAAGCTCTCCTGAAGCACACATTCCGATTTGGATACCTTGCTACGTATTTCCCACTCCTTGTGCAATTGAAAGTGACTTTACTGTGTTAGTGTAGGTTCCCGCAGGGATATTTTGTGTTGAAACTGAGTATGGACTGATTGTGTCAAATGTGTCAAAAACCTGTGAATTTTATTGAATTCGGATGTCCTGATAATATGCAGGCTACTTTGTCTGCAGCTGCGACAGTGGTATTCAAGGTAGCTAAATTATATAAATCAAGATTGGTATACCACGAAAAGCTTAACTTTATGAGTTATAAAATCATATTGAAGAGCGGAAACCTCAATAATGTTGCTTTTATTTAAGAAGGGGATCAAAACCTTGGAGAAAATTCGGATCCAATGGATCTGTATAACTATTTCGGAAGACTATCTTGATGAATAAAGTAAGGTTTTGCTTGAAAACCCGTTTGTAAAACGACTCTAGCTCTGGACACTTTGGAAACCCAACCATGGCTACTCAATTTTGATATATTTAAATTAGAAATTTATCTCTTAGTAATAAAAAATATATGTATATTATTTATTTTTATTTTATTTATTACTTAATTTTCAGATTTACATCTTGTTTATAACTAAGTATAATAATGGGACTTGTGTATTGAGTTTGATAGAAAAAAAAGAAAACAAATCATATAAAATATTTAGATTTTAACCAATTGTATATAATTAAGATTAAGATTTATAAAATTTAAATTGTAAATTTAATCTTAGAAGGTAGTAAGAATGATACAATGCAAACAGTAGCAACATGTATGAATCAAAGAACAGGAGAGATGCAAGTTACGCAACAATCAAGAAAACAATAAAAGTAGGACTAGGAATAATATTGAAAGATATTTCTCTTGAATGTTTCAACAGTGTCGGTGTCCCTAATGTGCTGTGGAAGAGAATTCCACAAACGAGCAGCATTAACATAAAACTGTCGCTCCGATGCAAGGCAAGTAAAACGAGGTACAATTATTTGATTCAAACGTCTTGAAACCGAAAACTGAAGTAGTACAGGTATTAGGTTTGGTGGTTACTGACAATTTTGCGACATGGGTACGAAGCTTAAGCAAGTTTTCGAATGAAATACCATAAATGCTAAATGAGAACTGTGAGATACGGTCGTAGCGGCTTAATCCAAAAATGTAACGTGCTACATTGTTAAACGTGACATTCATCTTTCGATGACTGACGCTGTCTAGCTCACAAAAAATTTCGCACCCATAAGTAAGAATGGGGATGACAAGTGATTTTGCTAACATTTTTTTTGTACTTAGGGGTGTGAAAGATTTCGTATGCCATACACATAACCAAAAAAGTCGTCCTATTGACTATTTTGGCAGTCAATTTGACAATTAAATAGTCGATTTTCACCCAACAACCGCGATAGTTAATAGGACAATTTTCGGTAGTCAATATGACAACCAAAATTTTTCTACAACTCCGTAGTCAATATGACAACTTCGATAGTCAATATGACAACTTTTGATTGAAAGGAATTGAATCACAAGTTTTCGTATTGACAACCACTGTAGTCAATAGGACAACCGCGGTAGTCAATACGACAACTTCGGTAGTCAATAGGACAACCGTGGTAATCAATACGACAACTTCGGTAGTCAATAGGACAATCGTGGTAGTCAATACGACAACTTCCGTAGTCAATAGGACAACCGCGGTAGTCAATACGACAACTTCGGTAGTCAATAGGACAACCGCGGTAGTCAGTTCGACAACTTCGGTAGTCAATAGGACAACCGCGGTAGTCAATACGAAAACTTCGGTAGTCAATAGGACAACCGCGGTAGTCAATACGACAACTGCGGTAGTCAATACGACTACCAATTTCAGATTGACTACCAATTTCAGATTGACTACCAAGTTGTCATATTGACTACCAAGCTGTAAAATTGTACGCCAAGTTGACGATCAAAAAAGTTTTTATGTTGACTGTCGGAATTATTAATTTCAATTTTAATTTTGGGTTTTCATATTGACTATCAAGTAGTCATATGATGATCAAAATGTTTTTCACAGAATATAATGTTCAGTTTTTATATTGACTACCAAATTGTCCTATTGACTACCATTATCATATTGACTACCGCAGTTGTCATATTGTCTACCGCGGTTTCCTATTGACTACCAAAATTGACAATCGAAATTTTTGAAATTGACTATCGGGTTGTCAATTTAGAATTTTGGAACTCTATTTTTCATTTTGGTTGAATCTGAATTTGACTACCAAATTGTCATATTGACTACTGAAGTTGTCCTATTGACTATCGCAGTTGTTATATTGACTACCGCTGTTGTCCTATTGACTAAATAAATTGAAAATCGGAAATTGTCCTATTGACTATCGGGTTGTCAATTGAGAAAACAAAAGTTGTCATATTGATTATTTTGGTAGTAAATATGACAATTTCGGGTTTTTTCAAGTTGACAACCGGCGATTGTTAATATGACGACTTTATTTTTTCTGTGTAGTAATCGGACAACTCCATAAGCCTTTCCGACAACATGATTTACGTGATCATTCCACCTAAGGGTCCTACTGAAACAAATGAATTTAAAATGATCATAACCTCAAAATTTGATTAGCCCAACTGGTTTTAAAATCCTTCCTCCGAAGTCTACAATACCTCATTAATTAGTTTCCCGTTAAATTAAATATTTCCCTGTTCTTTAAATAATATTTCAGTGCATACAACTACAAAAAATACATATTCATCTCCTCCTTTGAAGGATCAAAGAACTTCCTGTCAATATTATTCGCCTTTGCCATTTAAATTGTCTCTAAAAATAACCAATGTTATTTGGTGTAATTTTTTTTTTGCCAAATTTAATATTCTTCATTGTTTTAGTTTTTAGTTCTTCAGTTTTGTTTCTTGTTGTTGTTTTTTTTTTCAATTTCCTTTTCAACTCAGCCCAATGCCCCTGTGTGTCCTATTCAAAAGAATTAACAATAGGGTAAGATGAATAACATTTATATTGTAGTTTTTTTTTTATAATCCATGAGAGAGATATGACCAAACCTTCCGTCGAGATACTCTGTAACGGTGACGAAACAATAGATAGTTCTACTCGTATACTATATCTATAGTTCAAAAATAGGTACGTATATCATTCTAATGGAAATATTTTAAAATGCCCTCGTGACTCATTCACGTGGGCCGATTTTTAAAATACACCCCCGAAAAACTTAGCTGACGGCCTCTACTTGCTATTGTATGAGAAATATACTACTTGTTCAACTGTCTTAGGGTCATTTATTCGATTAAGGAATATAAATAAATAGCCCTACTTTCAAAAAAGCGTAGCTCCAACTTCATGAGAGCTACGGATAGATTTTGTCACAAATTGCTGAGTTGTGTTCCTAATGTTGATGGTTGCAGTAAGACCAAGCAACTGTTTCACACAAGTCGGGAATTGACGCAGATCTTGAAACACCAAATTTCGGCTTCAGCTTTGATGGAATTTGACGGAATCAAATTTGTGACTTCTTGAAATATAACGCTTTTAATTCATCAAACAAAATAGAAGTTTTGAAAGCCAATATTCAAGAAGAAAAAAACAATTTGGGAGCAAGATGTTTCGTTAACAAAATTGTCTAAACGCAGTAAAACAATTAGAGTTGTACCGAATAGTGGTTTTGGCCGGATACCGGATATCGGATATTCGGCCCGCAGCTAGGCCGGATAGCCGAATATTCGGCGGCCGGATATCTGCCCAAATGAAGAGTTTAATAGTTTGGTTGCCTGGTACTCAAGTCAAACCGCTACAAGTAAAACCAACTTAAACATGCTTTTTTTCCTTCTCCTCCATGTTCTGTCATTTCATATAATGGATGAAGATTTATTATTATTGAGAGGAAAAGTTTCTGGATTTTTAACAAATATTGCTAAAAAGTACCAGTTTTGATCACAAATAATAATTTTTTTTATTGTTGACAGAAGTGTTGTTGACATGGTATACGAAAACAAATGTAAATGTTTATTATTTATTTAAAAAGATCTTGGAATTATTTTTGACTCCAAACTATATTTTATTAACCAAATCGAGTTTATCGATAATAAATCAAACTCGAGGTTCGGTTTCATATATCGAAGCGCTGTTGATTTTGATCTTTATACATTATAATCTTATTACGTTGCTTATGTAAGGTCGTTTCTTGAATATTGCTGCGTAGTTTGAAATCCATATTACAATATTTTATACTATAAGAATAGTATATTCATCGAGTATTTAAAAAAAATCACTAGGTTAGTAATAAAGTAAGATGCCAGCTTATTGGCATCCAGACATCATCACAAGATAGTCGCTTTTACATTTGTTTATGACATTTTATGTATCATATAGATTGTCCTGATCTGTTAGCTCTAATCGATCCATGTGCCTCTTCTCTTGCTCAAAGAACTTGAAACTCTACTGTTTCATGAGATTGCTCTCCAATGTGCCTATAACTTGCAGTGCCAGGGAAATCAATAACGCTTCGAGTTACATAGAATTTAACTTTCATTTTAGTAGAAGTGGGCTTTAGAATATGCTAGGCTTATAGACTATTTAACAAATTATTAGTTATGAACTTATATTAATTATTATTTATTGTATATTACGTTTTTTTATTTTCTGTTTGAAATGTATTATTAATTAGTCTCATGTTAGTATTATTACAAACTCTAATTGATGAAAGTAAATAAAAAAAAAAATAAATAAAAGTTCACATGACTGCAGAAAACCTAATTTTCATTCAACATAATATGGCTTTAGTAAACATACAATATTAAATTGCTGATAGCCCATCTTTATTATATCAAATAAAATCAATCAGATCATAAGACTTATAATTTTGTTATTTTTTTTACTGAAAAAAAACGACTATCCGGTATTCGGTCGGATATAGAAAGATTATTCGGCTCCGGTCGAATATTATAAAAGGAGCCGGATAGGCCGGATACCGAATACCTACCGGATATTCGTCACATCTCTAAAAATAATCACAAATGTGTATTAACTCAGTATAAATAGTCACTTAGCCAATACTTAGCTTATTCATAAAAACAGATTCAATGTTTGTCTTTTTCATTTCTAACAAAATGGCCGCCAATTCATATTATGACTTTACTCTTGACCCACCTTGCACACAGCGAAATCGTTTTCAGTTTAGGGAAAAAATTTTTTTTTTGGATACAATTTTGCCTGCTATTATAGGTAATCAGACTTCCACAGCAGGAATATATCAATCGTCAAATTTTTTACAAAATCATTTCTGTCAAAAAACACCTGCGGCAGTCTTAAAAAAATTAAAAAAACGTATGTTTTTTTCAACTCAGACAAAATCGTAACCGGGTTTTTAGTTCTCTTTGCGGCATGTATATGCAGCAGTTTCTTACAACTTATGTGATCCCTTTACTTTTACAAGGCCGGAAGAAGAGCTGTTATTGCATCTTTCAGTAGATATCCCTGTAAGTTTTGAGCTCGCACTATTTTTATAAATAAAAAGAAAAGCCTTCAGACTGCGCCATGTCGGTCGTCATCGTCGTCGCGGGCCAGCCGTCTGCTCCCACATCCTAGGGCACGGATAGGGACACGGGCATGGACATGGACACGGACAAAGTTCTTCCGTGCTCGCTACAATGTCATGCCTGGATAGGTGCACTTTGCTGCATTGCAGAATGAGTAGCATTATACGTATACATGTAGGCCGACTGTGTGCTGGGGCTGGCGCAGCATCGTATTTCATACAGCTATAACTGCTGGATACACCCCTATCTTCCCGGGTCACTATATTTACGAACTGGAATACTGTAATAAGGCATATAAGTGCAAAGTACAGTGTGGCCAATACAAGTAGGGGTTAAAATGGGTTATCCAGCACAAGGCTCTTGCAGAGCCTCAGCCAGTAAGCACACGCAGAGGACATTTTCCAGGAGCATTTATTGTTCGACATTAAAACGTGATATAAACCTTCAAAATGTGAGGAATATAAAAAAAATATATAAAAACAACAATACCCAGATAGAACCCGGAACAAAGTGGCGAAGAAGTAAAAAAAAATATAAAATGTCACAATTGTGTGTTTTCCCATAGTAAAATTGTTAAGGGCAAATCGCAGCTTGTCGTTGCCGCTCGGACGTTTTCCATCTTAATAAGCGATTTTCCGTTTTTTTTTTCGAAACTCTGGACGTGTTGTGCCTTGTGCTCTCTATGCTGCTATTAAAGTGGAAAGTTTTTTAAGAAGCAGTGAGAAGGAATATTATATAGGCAAGTTTATTCCTTTGAGGATACCCGTATACCATGTAGAGGTATAGTACAATGTTTATGGAGAAGTTTTGTTCCTGAGGGACAGTACAGTAAGTGACGGTCGATGGAAGGAGGCATTTTTTTTTCGTTTTAGCATGTTATGTTTTCTTGTCGCAGATATTATGTTTCATTTACGAAGTGGAGGGACTAATTTTCTTAAAGGCTTTTTCTGTCTTCATTTTTTTTTTTGGGAATTTATGTGCGTAGGGAAAAGGGAAAAGCAAAAAGAGAAAAACATGGAATTGAAAGTAAGGACGAATTAATTACAGCTAAAACATGAGGCATATCCTACTTAATGTTTGACAAGTCAATCAAAAGAACACTTTGGCACTTTTTACAGGACTTTTTGAATCCTTTTTTTTTTTTTTTTGTGAAGTTATAGTAGGTAGATATTAGGTATACAAAGTTAATCTTAATTTAGATGATGTTAAGTTGACATAACGTCATAATATAATATTGATTAAATGAGTTTAGAATATATTTGTGGGCATATAATTAGCTAATTGAATGATTCCCTGGGTTTTTAAAATTTCGTCTAAAGTCAGGTTTAATAATGGGGAGTAATTATTTTTAAACGTGCCTAGCCTGGCTCTACATTTTATAAAAGAATATTTTTTTTTTAAGTTGATATCTACCGCTCACAAGGAAAGAATATTTATGTTTACTTTGTTGATTTTAAAGCGACATTCGACAGCGTAGATAGGGAATTATTGTTCTATAAACTATCGACACTGGGTGTGTCCACAAAAATGTTTAAAACGTTATATCTGGGACGGAACAGTACTGTCAGAAAGCTTTTCAAAACCTACTGGTCTACGGCAAGAATGCACCTTAAGTACACTGTTTTTGGCACTATACATTAATGATATAGTATCATCCTTAAATGGAGGAATCGAGATACGTAATATTATTTTAAAAACTCTCATGTATGCAGACGATATTGTCCTTTTAGCGGACACACCTATAAAGCTACAAATGATGATAACGAAACTTGAAGATTACTGCAAATTGTGGAATCTTACCGTTAACCGTTCAAAATCTCAAACTATGATTTTCGGTAGAGGAAAGAGACAACGCAGCGGAAATTATATTTGGTGGTACGAAAGAGAGCCAGTGGAGATCGTGGACAGTTATAAGTATCTAGGCCTTATATTGACACCCCAAAACAACATGAAACTGCATTTTGAAGAAAAACTTAAAAAGGCGAAAACCGTCGTACAACTAAATACCATATCTTTGAAGCAACATCATGGGCAGTCATGTTTTATACATCCCAAGTATGGGGAATTGCAGAAAACGATACCGTAGAATTACAATTATTACGATTTTTCCTAAAAAGAATACTGCACCTTCCGATGACCACGCCCAATTATATGCTACACATAGAAACAGGTTTACCTACAATGTTTGCAACATTGAAGCTTTACTTCGACTATGTATTTAAAGTATTTAAAATGAATGGAATACGACTACCCAAGATTGTAGCAAAGGTTGCCCTGGACATGAAAACTTCCTTTTTTGAAAAGTGTCCTTTACAGCTAGAGACTATAAGCTCCAATCAGATGAAAACGGATGTATATAACATTGTTAAAGTTCTCGATGAAAAGCTGCGCGAGTCATTTATCGAAAATGCACGATCCTCTGTGTATAGAACTTATTACTCCCAACTAGAATACGATCTGGGAACGAAAAACTACTTTGAAAATAATGCTGGAGCGGATAAGATATCTACCATCTTCAAAATATGTGGGGAATAACTACATCTCAACTACATACCTCACCGCCCTGATCTACCTATAGAATGCAGCCTTTGCAATATGAACACCAGAGAAGATACTTTGCATTTTGTAGGTGTTTGCCCAATACTTATCGAGCTTAGAAAATTGTACCTGGGTAAAGCTATTTTCTCAGCCGAAGACGTTCTTAGCCTTTTAAATGGAGAATCCTGGACAGCTCGTCATAAATTCGTCAAAGCTGCACTGCGATATAGAAATCAAATTTTAAGAGAAGACTTAATGCACACTTCACAAATTAATATGTAGAACTAAAATAATATTTATATGCCCTGTAAAATATTATCATTATCCTGTTACCTTAGTAAATCAATTAGTCAATCTGGCAGACGGCTTTTGCCATGTCATATAAGATTTGTAAAAACCAAATAGGTAAGCTTTGTAAATATTGTATTTTATTAAATCTAATAAATCTATCTATCTATTTTTTTTTAAGTTGTAGATAGACTTTTTTTATACATGTTTTATGCAGTTATTATTTTTGTCTACGAATAATTCTGTAATTTTATCGAAATGGAACAAAAAATGGAAACAAAATATTTTTGTGCCACTTTGATTTTCTATCACAAAACCTAAGGGGCCAGTTATAGCTTTCATTGAACTTGGAGTATCAATTCTGAGGCACTTAAACAAATAAAACTGATGTCGTTTTGGTACCGAAATGAAGGAAGTAAGATATATAGTACTTTTTGTCAAACAAATATTTTACTTGCTCTACCATTTTCTTGTAAATTTACATTTGATCTTTCAATGACGGAAATCGTTTCCAATGAACAGCTGACATCATTGGAAAATCAAAAGTTAATTTACAAGGAAGTGATAGAGCATTTACAATATTTTATGACAAAAAATATAACATATCTTTTTAGTTTCATTTTGGTACCAACACGACATCAGTTTTATTTGTTTAAGTGTCTCAGAATTGATAGTCCAAGTTTTTAATGATGAGTTTCAATGAAAGCTATAACTGGCCCATAAGTCTGTTTTATTTTATCTGGTCACGTGGATCATCCAAATAGAAATTTCAACTACATACCTCACAAGTTATTATTGCTGACGCAAATACTTATGTATGTGTTGTATTTCGGTTGGTTTTTGACCATTTAAAGTTAGACCAACTTAAGCACTATATAGATTTGTTCACCTCTCTGGAGCAAGACTCAGAAAAAGTACTAAAACGACTGGATCGCACGTACTTGCTCTTTATGTTAGATCACAACGTGTGTACAAAGTTCGTTTTGTAGATTTCATAGATGGTGCAGATATGTATGTATCTGACTTGTGTGTATTCGTTGAAGATTTGTATGTGTATTCAACGAGAAAATCTGTCTTTTTTGTTTTGTTTTTTATATTCAATTTTTTTTTGTAGGTTCGTTGTGGATTCAGTCAGTCTGTCAGTCTGTCAGTCTGTCAGTCTGTCAGTCCGTCAGTCTGTCAGTCTGTCAGTCTGTCAGTCTGTCAGTCTGTCAGTCTGTCAGTCTGTCAGTCTGTCAGTCTGTCAGTCTGTCAGTCTGTCAGTCTGTCAGTCTGTCAGTCTGTCAGTCTGTCAGTCTGTCAGTCTGTCAGTCTGTCAGTCTGTCAGTCTGTCAGTCTGTCAGTCTGTCAGTCTGTCAGTCTGTCAGTCTGTCAGTCTGTCAGTCTGTCAGTCTGTCAGTCTGTCAGTCTGTCAGTCTGTCAGTCTGTCAGTCTGTCAGTCTATCAGTCTGTCAGTCTGTCAGTCTGTCAGTCTGTCAGTCTGTCAGTCTGTCAGTCTGTCAGTCTGTCAGTCTGTCAGTCTGTCAGTCTGTCAGTCTGTCAGTCTGTCAGTCTGTCAGTCTGTCAGTCTGTCAGTCTGTCAGTCTGTCAGTCTGTCAGTCTGTCAGTCTGTCAGTCTGTCAGTCTGTCAGTCTGTCAGTCTGTCAGTCTGTCAGTCTGTCAGTCTGTCAGTCTGTCAGTCTGTCAGTCTGTCAGTCTGTCAGTCTGTCAGTCTGTCAGTCTGTCAGTCTGTCAGTCTGTCAGTCTGTCAGTCTGTCAGTCTGTCAGTCTGTCAGTCTGTCAGTCTGTCAGTCTGTCAGTCTGTCAGTCTGTCAGTCTGTCAGTCTGTCAGTCTGTCAGTCTGTCAGTCTGTCAGTCTGTCAGTCTGTCAGTCTGTCAGTCTGTCAGTCTGTCTGTATGTATGTATAGACATCTATAGCCCAAACTGACGGGCCGAATTGCTTCAAACTTGGTCTATAGAGTTTTTTTAGGTATTCTATAGAGGGGACATATACATTTTTTTATCTCAAGAAATAACGGTACCTGCCACATAACCGTTACGTTAAGGCCTATTTTTCTCGGAAATGGCTCAAACGATTTTGATTTTTAAAAAATCAGTGCAGCGTTTAAGGTACGACTGATCATATGATTGAAAAAAAATTTAAAAATGTCTAGAAACGGTACTTTTCATAGGACCATTTTTTTTTATTTCGACTATCTCATAAACGGCTTAACCGATTCTATCGAAATTTCACACATATGTATGTAGGTTTCGGTTGCCCAATTTATACTGCGTACGAATATTTTTAATTAATTTTTTTTATATTTTTAAAAGCATTTAAAAAAAATTTAAATTTATATTTTAAAAACTGCTCAATAATTTTTTATTCAAAAATTATAGATATGTATTTGCTTAATACCTATGAATTGGCGTTTTTGATTTTTTCTTAAATTGTTTTCAAAAAGTTTAAAAAAAAACTATTAAAACTATTAAACGATTTAAAATTTAATCGTTTGTTTTTAAGTATGTATGTATGTATTATTAAATATTTAAGATTGTCATACCATTTTTTTTTTTAGAATTAATTTATTATAGAAATTTATTTATTTATAAAATATATTTAGTTTTTTAATAGAAATCTTTTTCATACGATATGCATTTTATTTTTGTTTTTTTTGTTGATGGTCGTACATTACTATATATTGTGTTGTATTAATGTTTTAAGCCGATTGTCTCGTTGCCAGTGCTTCAGTGTATTTAGATTTATATATACGAAGTAGTATAATGTATGTAATATAAAATTGCTGAACCATGAATCAAAGTTCGAACGATGCGACGTTGACGTTTGTACAATTCTAAGAAAGGGTCGGTTTATGCCAAGTATTTATGCAACAACGGGGCTGGTATCAAAAAATGTCAACTTCGTTGTTCCTTGAACGGTTTCCATAACATTGAAATACATATAAAATACCCTTGTTGTAGCTGACTTAGAATTAAGAACAAAAAATTGTCTCAAACTAGGGCAGTTTTACTCCTAGCGCGTGTACATAAGTACACACACTCTTTTTTAACTTAAATTTTGTATACAAAATGTTTTTAATTTGTTTGTAAAAAATAAATGGTGCGGCAATTTTAAAATTTTATAATACATCTAATCTTGTATGTATAATTTTGAAAAAAAAAATTGCTTTTTCTCGAAAAATCTAAAAAAAAAAAACATTTTTGGAAAATTTTGGTATGCAGTATCATATTGATTTTGAAACTCTCCTCTTTAAAAATGTCGACTGAAATTATGCGGTTAATGAGCTAGTGAACAATCTAAACGGTTATATAGCAGGTGTCGTTAAAAACATTTTTATTAACAAAAATTTATAATATATCTTTACCTAATAGTTAACAGGTGTCAAGGGCGCAGTAAATATAGTGCTTGAATGCTGACTTAGACATGTGAATTCCATCTCCACGATAGGCAATTTTTATTGGATGCCGTCCGTGGGTTAAAATGAGATAGTACATACCTAATTCTCAAATCCACTATATCAACAAAAATTTTCGATTCAAAATAGCGTTTAACGGCCTTTAATCCACAAAATTTGCCTTTCGTCCCGGCAATCTCACTTGGACTCATCAGATGGTAAGGCGCTCAATAACCAACTGATGAGTCCAAGTGAGATTGCCGGGACAAAACGCAAATTTTGTGAATTAAAGGCCGTTAAAAAGCTATTTTGAATCAATAATTAAACAAGTCCAATTAAGTTTAATGCTAAGTTTTCTACTTGGCTGAGTAATTTCAGTAGTATATGAATTGTATCATAAAAGAAACACCTTCTCAAAAGTTTTCTATTTTAATTTATTATTTATTTATTTTTTTTAATTTATTTTTTCTATACTTTTTAACTAGTGCCGTGGAATTCAGTTTGAATTTAAAAAGATCTTAGTCTTACATGCATAAAATTAAAATTATTACATATTATTATTATTATAACGGGTCCGCCAAATAATTTTTTTTTTAAAAAAAGCTATAAAAAAACTACTGAATATTTTCTAAAATTTCTTTTTTATTTGAAAGTAAAATCCTTCCGGTTAATAATGGAAAATAATTTCATTCAAACGGCTGCCTCGGCTGGCCATGCAGTAGCCTACACGATCGGTCCAATTTTTAAGCACATTATCGATTGTGTGCAGCTGTATTTCACCAATGGCTTCACGAATATTGTCCTTTAAAGCGTCAATTGTCTCTGGCTTGTCGGCGTAACACTTATCTTTTACTGCACCCCACAAATAATAGTCCAATGGTGTCAAATCGCAGCTCCGAGGTGGCCAAACGACATCAGCACTGCGGCTGATAATGCGGTCTTCAAAAACAGGGCGCAAAACATCGAGTGTAGCTTCGGCTGTGTGGCACGTAGCGCCGGCCGTCCTGTTGAAACCAAATATTGCCAATTTCCTCCTCTTCAATTTTCGTGAACAAAAATTCGTTCAACATGGCCCGATAACGATCGCCATTGACTGTAACGGCCACTCCTTGTTCATTTTCGAAGAAAAATGGCCCAATTATGCCTCTGGACCAAAATCCGCACCAAACAGTGACTCGTTTTGGGTGTATCGGCTTTTCAGTGTATGCGTGCGGGTTTTCTGTGCCCCAAATGCGACAATTTCGCTTGTTTACATACCCGCCAGATCAAAATGAGCTTAATCTGAAAAGATGATTTTTTTGGCAAAATCGGCATCTTCTCTAAGTCGATCGCAGGCCCACTTAACGAAGCGAAAACGCATTGGATGGTTAGTTGGCTTCAACTCCTGAACCAATTGGACTTTTTATGGCGTCATACCAAGGTCTTTATGCAAAATTCGTCTCAATGATGTCTCCGAAATCTTCAATTGTTGAGAACGACGGTGAATTGATGTTGATGGCGCTTCACGCACACTTTCTGCCACAGTAGCAATATTCTCGGGTGAACAAACTGTTTTTGGCTTTTCACGCTTTGGTTTATCGATGAGGATGCCAGTTTCTTTCACTTTTTTTCACAAGATAACGAACATACGGTGTTTCTATTCCAAGATCCGTACGCAATTTTCGCACACATTCTGCAACATTACCATGATTTTCAAAGTAATGTCCCAATATTTCCCAGAATTGTTCAAGTGTATACACAACCATATTCGTTAAGCGGAGGGATAAAACTAATTATTTGTCAGGTCAGACATGAGCTAAGTGTTACTATTCACGAAATAAGCACTAGTTGAAAAAAAAATGTTAGATGGCGGACCCTTTAGTAGGTAGTAATCGTTTGAGCCGATTTCCAGATATGTAATTAAGATTTACCATTTTTGCTCCAAAAAATCAATATTTTTTATGTATTTTTTTAAATTAAAACCTAATAGTTTATCGTTCATACTCCCTTCCACCCAAAATTATTATTACATAAGTAGATGTAAAATTTTCTTATGAGATCGAAGCTTACCATACCTTATATGCATGTGTAATTTTCATCATATGAAACAGTAATTACCGTAATAGTAATTGAATTGAAATTGAATTGTTTGGTATCAAAAGTAGCAAGACTGGGGCAGGGAGTCGGCTTTTTGATTCCGCCTGTAACTAGTAAGAAGTGGGCTACTCTCCCTGCTCATGGTAGTTGCTCTTTTCTTTCAAGATTTGGTCCAACTACCTGTTTCTAGATCCCACTTTTAACTAATGAGATGTGGGCCTCTCCATGCTTCTGGTTAATTTCACAGTTCCAGCAAGATTTTGGCCAACTTCCTGTTTCAAGATTCCATACCACACTGAGAGTTGGACAACTTCCTTCTCCTAATAAAGTGGTTATGTACGAGTATTATTAGGCCGTATTGTAAGACCGTATAATTGAGCCGTATTTTTGACCGTAACACTATAACCCGTATTTACCTATTGTTGCGACCATTTTAGATAAAATAAAACAATTTGTTATTGAAATTGAAAATTTGAAATTGAGCTTTTCTTCTTTATCCGAATTTTACTTTGCTTTCTCCGGGTCGAAAAAACCCCAGCATCCGACAGCCTTTTGAGAAAAGAGTCACATTAGAACATAATAATTTGTGTTTGTGCCTTCTAATGGGAAGATTATTTCCCTAGAGAGAGACTTTGTTACTCAATTTGATTCTTAACTGGCTGCAATTCTTTGCGTGAGGGATATCAAATAGTACAGATGAAAGCAATTAAATCAAAGGCGCTTAGTGAATGGGTAGCGCACAGAGCGAAGATCGAGCAAAGCGTCAAAAGAGAGCAAACCGGCATTTTCAAACATGATTGATTTCTTCACTCTAATTTTTAAACAGAAGTTACTACACAAGAAAATCTTTCTTGTATTGCATTCATTTAAAATACAAGAATCAAATTCAAATGGAAAAGAACGAACACTAGCATGCTGCTTCTATTTTGTTCTACAGTCCTTATACTCTCCATCCATCATCATTGATCTATTGTTGTAGTCTTTATCGGAAGCGATAGTTCTTCGGTCATTGACCATTGAGTCTCCATAGACCAAACCATTCTGAATGGCGATTTTGATATTGGATTTTCTACAACACTCTCATCATCACATCAATCAGAGAAATATCACTGTGTCATTTTTGTTTTCAAACAAATAAAGGGTTATCCATTTTGCGGTTTCAAAAGCAAACGTAAATAAAACACATATAAAATATTTTTTTCATGATATTTCTTTTTTATTATAAAGTTTGAACGTTGACATAATGTGTGAAACACTACATCATTCAAAAGACCACCACGGAATCGTTGCAAGCAGCGATTCTTTTGAGATAATTTTCGACCACTTTTTGACGCATATTGGGAGGTATCTCAGCCATAACTTGACGAATGCTGCTTTTCAAGTGCTCAAGAGTTAAAGGTTTATCTGCATAAACACGGTCTTTTGCGTAGCTCGACAAAAAAGTCCAGCGGGGTCAAATCGCATGATCTTGGTGACCAGTTGATATCGCCACGACGAGAAATAAAGCCATACTCGCTCGAGTTGTGGGGCATGTGGCACCGTCTAGTTGACATAGATATTCATGACATATTCTCCAAGTCGTATTCTTCAATAGCAGGCAAAAAAAAGTCGGTTATCATATGACCATAACGCTCCGAATTGACGGTGACAGTCGTTCCATCGTCGTTTTCGAAGAAGTAAGGTCCAATCGCACGTCCGGACCAAAGAGCGCCCCAAATAGTGACTTTTTAAGGATGCACTGGCCTCTCTTCAATTACTTGAGGATTCTCAGAACCCCAAATACGACAATTTTGTTTATTAACATACCCACCGAGTGAGAAATGTGCTTCGTCGCTGAAGAAAATTTTGTTCGAAAAATCGCCGTCCACCGCCTGTTTTTTCATGTACGCATTCAACGAATCTACGACGCGACGCACGTTGTGAATGGTCAGCTGGCTTCAGTTGTTGTGTGAGCTGGGCTGGACTTTATATGGATGTAGGTGTAGATCCAAATGCAAAATACGCCATAATGTGCCATAAGACAGTCCTAGTTTCCGAGAACTACGAGGAATCGACACATTCGGGTCTTCGGCAACACTTTCACTTACAGCAACGATATTTTCAGCGGTACGAGCGAAATGATGAAGCACAGGCCTTACAATATCTGTAATCAATACAGTCTCTTCAAATTTCTTCACAATTTTGCCAATTGCTTGCGTAGTAGGACGATTATGTAAAACATAATCTCCTCTGAAAGCACGATATGTGGCTGTGGCAGAATCACCATTTTTGTAGTAGGTTTTAACAATTTTTATGCGTTGTGCGATAGTTAAGCGATCCATTTTCGTAAATGTCAGACTTTCAACTGAAAAAAAAAATTGGTTTAACAACTTAGTTTGACAGATATCGAATTCCAGCCCAATATGTTGATCATTAGCAGTTTACACAAAATTATGGTTCACTTTGAAAAAAGCTCGAGCCGACATGAAATAGAAGACTTACCAACCGAAAACTACGCTAAATTTGATTAAAATAAGATTATTTAATAATGGTGTCGTTTAATTAGTCTATATGTATTATCTTCAACAAATGAACAAATACTTAAAGGTCCAAATAAATATTTTAATAAAACTTTATATAGCTCCTCCAGCTCCACTTCCAGATGCCTTTTCGCTTCCTCTTCCAACCCTCGCCAGTCCTTGGTAGTGTGGAAAATGTCCATCCCTCAAGCCCAAATGTAGGTACATATTGAAGGGCTTATTATTATCAAGTTGTCAAATTGTAAATTTGATATTTTCTACATTTATTAATTTACATATGTATGTACATACCACATATATGTATGTGCTTTTGACTTGCCAGAATTTTTGTAACTCAATGTTGGTGGTGGAAATCAGGGTCAGTAATATATCGGCGATAGGAAGGAAGAATAAAATATTTCTAGCTGATTCAATGGGAAATTTAAGAAAGGATTTTAATAGGATAGCCTCATAAGAAGACATACGTGATTTACTGAAATCCTCATACAAATTATTTTGTTATTCGTGTTAATGTCAATCATTTTAGTGTTAAGAGTGTATTGTAGACACAAATTATTCAAAATCATTTGTACTCGAGGATATCATTTGAAAAAGAATTTCTTATTCCATTTTTTTATAAACAAAATGTAGGTACTTTTTAACTAATGGTTAGTAAATACATTTCGCATGGCAGATAACAGTTTGCCTTAAATTTTTGCTCGGCGCGCCAACCAAACACACTCACTCTACCATTGTTTTGTATGTAACGTCCCTTATTGCCCTTAAACTGTACCTACAATCCCTTAAGAAAAAGGACTTGAATGTTTACATGGTAAATTCATTCAATGGAAAAATATTTACCGTCCTCGCAAGAAGGTACATACCTACCTTCCTACTTAAACTAGTAAAAGAATTCAAACACTTGACTTCTCTGTCCCCAATGAATTTAAACCCATTTGAATGCCACTCAATGTACAAACTCACTCTCTGACTCTTAGGTACACGTTCTCAGGGGCACTTGCTTCCTTTTCTGCGTATACTCATTGGAGTGGGCACTCCAATACATACATTTGTATATCACATCATATTCCTACAGTCCTACAATCATAAGCCACTGTTCTGCGAAAGTCGGAAAAACTAAAATTAAATATTGAAGAAAAAAAATAAGACACAAAAAAAAACATTTAAGTTACATTGTTATGGTGACCATAGTTGATTTTATTTGAGTTGAAAAAATATAATAATCTTATGAAAGATATTTACTTACTCTTTTATTATAAATTTAAAGTATGTATATTTTATATATAAGAATCGTTTATACGTGTGTTTTTCAAGAAGAAATAAAACGCATATGATATAAATGATTTCGCGCAAGTGGCTGCCGAGCCTGAGTCGAATAAATTCCAGCTGAGAGGCCCAATTTTCCACCACTTTTTGCAGCAATTGTGGCTGTATGTCCGCAATATTCTCTTCCAAGGCGTCAATCGTCTCGGGATTATCTGCGTAGACAAGCGACTTCACATAACCCGACAAAAAATAGTCCAGCGTTGTTAAATCGCACGACCTTGGAGGCCACGCCACAGTCCCACGACCAGAGATAATAAGCTCGCCAAAAGTTTCCTTTAATAAATTGAAAATTTTGTTAGCTGTATGTTATGTAGCGCTGGCCGTGTTTTTGGAACCAAAGATCGTCCACATCAATATCCTACAATTATGATTCCCTCTGCCCATACATATAGAGCACACGAAACATCGACTTTTTGAGCATAAAACGGCGTCTTAACAATGGCTTGTGGGTTATGATCTGAACTGATACTGAACTGCGACGCGCTTGATGGTCGCTCTTCGCCACTTCTTGAAATGGCAAGCCAAACTGAGCATAAATCAAGTGACAGCTGTCAAAAAGACCAACTCCGGAAAAAATATTGCCAGAGTGAAAACCACACACCTAAAAAAACATCCATACCGGATATGTTTAAAGGACTAATTTTGCATATTACTTGCGATGTATTATTATAGGTATAGTACCTAGGGCAAGTTTTGCATTTGCAACAAAAAAAACGAATTCGAGGTTTTAATCAAACTTGACATTACGATGATGGAGAACACCAAAAAAGTGGGTCCGCAATTCCGTTTGTCAGTCTGTCTGTAGATCGTTGCATTTTCATGATTTATTTGATCAATAATTAACTTTCATAATTGTTATAATTTTTTTCCATTAATTTGTATTTACTTTTATATATTAAATTTAAAAACAAAACTTATTATAAGATATTTAGTTTTGAATTAATACTTTTGTTTATAATTTGAATGTTTAATACATAACTTCATATATACTTATATATTTTAAAACCTATAAATGAGATCCTAACTCAAGGCTTTTTTAAATAAATATAAATGAAATGAGATCGATGCGATTTCCTTTAAACTTGGTACTTAAGCATTTTAGGTAATTCTCTCAAATATATTTCTGAATCGTTTTCTTATCCCCAAAAATAACGGTACTTGCCATACGATTTTTTCTACAACCTTAATTATCTCGAAAGCGCCTCTAACGATTTAGATAAGAAAAAAGTGTGTTCACTACTGTAGCTAGGTATTAGTCTAGTATATTTTAGGTCAAACAAATTGTTTTAAATATTTTGTTGTTAACGGTACCTGTCATACAACCATTGTTATTTTATTTTCGACCTAAGCAGCAACGGCTTGACATATTTCAATAAAAATTCTTTCGTAGGAGCTCCCTTTAATAATAAATAATATTGTACCTATACAAAAATTTTCAAAAAATATTTTTTGAGAATGATTGTTTTTTTAAATTTTGTTTTTAGGCTTATATGTATTATTAAATATTTAAAATTGACATACCAATTTATTTTAGAAAAAAATTAAAGAAATTTTGTTTATAAAAAATTAAGTAAGAAACTACTTTAAAAATATATTTGGATTTGTAATAGCAATCTTTTTTATACGATATGATCGAACATATCAGCATGTACGTGCGATTCATTTGTAGCTATTTCAAAAATGCATCTACGCTATACCCTAAGGTGTCCCATTATTAGTGCAAAAGCCGACAACATATTCTGCGAGTACCAGAGTGATAACCCCACTAGTGTTATTTTTCGCATTCTTAAAAACGAAAATCAAATTGATAATAAATTTATCCTCTCCTTCAGTTTTATAGACTCTACCCTCCTCAACATAAAAATGTCTGCAAGTTTTAAAGAAAACTTTGATTTTACCATAGGAGCAAACTAAAATTCATTTAGATGGTTAAAGCCGTTTACAAAAATCAAATAATAGAAAGCGGGCGTGAATTAGACGGATTTTACTAAACAAGCGTTATTATTTTTTTTGATTTATTAAAATAAAAAAAAATGTTTTTCAATAAACAAATCATTTGATTCTTTGCCGAGAAACGTAGAAATGATAAGTTTAGGCGGATTTTAATAAAATAATTTATTCATTTTTTCTCTTGCACAATTAACTAAACTCTGGAAATTTCACCCAATTCATTAAAGGATTCTGCAAGAAATAGAGCCATTTCTGAAAAAGCATGAAATATAATAGTAGGCGTGGAAGACGGTGGGTTTAAATTAATCAATTTTTTAAATTTCTTTTTCGCGCATACGAGCAAACTGTAAAAATTTCATCAACATTTTTAAAGTCGTTTCCGAGAAACTAATCATATATAAGTTTAGATAATTTATAGAAATAAGATAATTGGAAAATTGCCTAGTTCGGCATGTTGGCATATTTGAATTACAGTATCTGCAAAATGAGTTCAGTAATTTTTGACAGTATTAAAGTTATTTTCATTTAATTAATTGTATTTTAAGAATTATAACTCGTATGTGGCCTAATCAATTATTTTGGAAATATAGTGCCTTTCTTAATTTTGCCTATGTTTCCTTCTACAAATTTCCGTTCAAACTATGTGTAATGAGTTAACTGTAAAACAAGGCAAATATTCCACCCTGTCCTTCGACAATGATGACTTAAAGTGAGAGGGACATGGGGACAAATGGTATTATAGTGAATTTTAAATTTCACACAAATGGTGGTGTCTTTTCTGGGGAAAGCGCAAGACTTCAAGTAGAAAGGGGATCTTTTGACAGGTCACATGCATCAATTCCTTAACAGAATATATAATTATGCATCATTTACAAAAGCGATCATACGAGTATCTAATCTTCTGAAAACACTAACGAATTTTAAGTCTTGAACCGCCATTTCTTCACTTTATTATGATAGCAGTTTTTCGTGAAGACCACTTTAAAACGATAAACGAACTAGGGGTCCTAGAAGAACTGTTGTGTCATGCAACACTAGAAAGCACTAGATGCAATTATTCCAACTGGAGAATTATTTTTTCCGAACTATTCCAAACATTTACAAGGTTTCGGCTATAGGATGTGCGCTTTGATGTGTCTTCTACACTCCATTCAGGAGCAGAAAGGCGCTATTTTCACCAAATTCATCCAGTTTCTTGGGCATTCGAATGATATTGACAACATTGACTGCTCCCAATGTGTAATTTTAGACGCATTTATGGTGCTGGCTTTAAGTATAAGAAGATGGGATATGTCTCTATAGCCTCAAAACAATCCTTAAACTATCAATCATCTCTCATGAAGATGGGATATCAGTGCAAAATTCACATCTCTTGGGTGCCCAGCCATCAGGACATTTATCAAAAGTGTAAGACTGAGACTTAATCATAAATTGACTGCGTAATAAGTGTCACACACAACTTAACTATGTGCGAATACTCCGATTTGTCGTTTTTGCTAACAATCTGGAAAATTTGCTTGCATTGATGAAAAGGAATAAGTCTTTAACTCTTTTTTAGCTCGTCCATTTGCACAATACGAAAGGCGTAGACTTCTTTTAAGAGATTTCTACTATAATGTAATACCCAATTTAATAGCTGCAAATGGTTTAAAAAGCTGGAACATTTTTTCTTAGATCCTTCCGTGGTACAACAACGGACTAAGATTTTCAGAAAGCGTATGGTTGGTCACCCTTGGTATAGTCTTTATTTCGCAATGCCTGAATAATTCACAATTGAGAACTGCTCCCATAAAACTAAGCTGTTGTTGTTGTTTGTCTCCAATCAAAATAATGAAGATGGTTTTCGTTTTAAGGGCGCTCTTGTGTGGCAAAATCCTTTTGAATTTTCTATTTCAAGTTTTGCCCGCCTCCGTCACATGTATTCTTGAAATGTCCTTCTTAGCCGATGAAATTTGCAGACCAATATTATTATCTTATTCAATAGACGACACCCTTTGAGCTAAAGTTTCCTGTCTATATCTTTTAATGGTAGTATGTATACAACTATTGTAATAGTATACAGAGCTAAAAGAGTAATTGTATTTAAATGAAGTGCCTCAATAGTCCTTAGACTTAATTAATCAATATTATTTAATGGGCAGATGTTTATCTCTTGAAATCGATTAAACGTTTAATGTTTTTGCAATAATTGCCCAAACCACAATCGAGGAACTAACTCAAGGACTACACGACTATCGATGACGACAGCAAAAATAATATTTCTCAAGTGTGGCAAAGGAGGCACAACAACAATTTATTGCTAGTGTTGTTAAAACGTAAATGTGTCATCATCTGTCTTTAGATAATCAAGAGTTAATTGCGTGTATTTTATAGTCTTGTGGAGGACGTTGTGTATATGGTTGCATGAACTCTCATATATTTTTTGCTTGTCTAAGCACATTCACAGAGAAATTTCTTATTTCGATACTTAATATATAGAGGGAATATAGAATGCTGCTCGTCCATTTGGATAATTTATTCGTTTTGGAATCTACAATGTTGATTCGAAAAGTTTCTTCCGATAAATAACACAAATTTGAGCACAGGAAGACTTTTGTATTGTGAGTTTTTCTTTGAAGTTGATGAAGTAATTATGTTTTGAATGTTTGAGTTTTGAAGAAAGAGAGACTGTTAAGATAGTTGTGTATCATTGAGAAAGTTATATGCTGTTAAAAGAGCATTCATCCCACACAATATTTACTAACCAAGGAATGCATCTTAACAAAAATGATGGGAGTTTCTTTAGTATAAGAGTCCCAAATCTCAAGATCCAGCTCTATGAATTTAATTTTGTAGAATCGAATCTTCCTTTAAAAAAAAACTTCCACCATCTTGTTTCGAATATTAGAAGTGCCAATAGGACCTAGTTACCTGCTAACCTGTCAGTCCTATAGTCTGGCTAATCCTAGACCCAAAGGGGTGTAGTACCCTGATCGTTCTCCATCATGTGTATTGTCATTTGTTGCTGGTTGTTTAGAAGGAAATGGAAGTTATTAAGGAATAGGGGGTTAAGGTCTTATGATTTTGGTAGGGCCTGGTACTGGTAAGAGGATACGCTCAGTCGGTCAGTTGAGGAATTCACTGGGAGGCTATAAGCGGAAGTGGGAGCTTAAAGTGGAGACGTAGACGAGTATAGAGGAAGCAATTCCGGAGAGGATAGGAGATGGAGTTGGAAGGTATAGCAAACTGAAGTTAACGTTAGGAATGCCTGAAAAGGAAAATGAATATCTTACCGCGTAACTATTGTGCTTGCAAGGCGCCGATCAGCTCAACCGATGTGGGGATCTTATTCCGAGGACAGACGAAAACAATTTGGTGATCTACCTGCGCAAAGCCAGCTATTTCGAAAAAAATAGATACATAGTATTTGCCGATCTGAGCCCTTATATATAAGTATGGCGATTTTAGATCATTCCAGAGAAAATAAGATAACACAAAATTAACAGAACACCAAATTACCAGAAATCAGATAATCAGAATACTTTCCAAAATACGGGTGACCCGCGAATCGTACTACAAAAAGAAATTTAAATAACTTTTATTTTAATCGATGTATTTCATTAATTTTGTTTATTGGATAAAAAATTATATTTTATTTTAAATAACTAATGGTTTTTAAAGATGATAGACCGTAAATGACCTCCAGGCTCATCCACCACATGCGGCACCTGATCAGAAAATTGTTCATTGCGGCCTGAAGGGTTGAAATTGGGATCACCTCAAATATTGTCTTAATGGACTGCTTGAATTCAGTCAAATTCCTGGGTTTCGTTTTGTACACTTCCTGCTTGACATAACCCCATAAAAAAGTCTAGTGCAGTCAGGACAGCTGACCTTGGGGGCCAGCGTAAAGTGCAGTTTCTGGATATCAAATTGTTTGTGAATTTTCGTTGGAGCTCCGCCATAACTTGTGTGGCCACGTGTGCACTTGCTTCATCTTGTTGAAACCAAGTCCTGCTGAAAGGGATACTTCTTTGGCGAACTTCTGGGTAAAAAAAACTCCTTCAACATTTTTAAATAACGGTCCCCATTGACAGTTTGTGTTACACTGTTTTCTTCAAAGAAGTATGGCCCGACAATACAACTTCATCAAACTGCGCACCACACAGTGACTCGTTCTGTGTGCAGTTCCGTCTTATGGAGCATTTATGGATAAGACTCACTCCATATACGGCAATTTTGCTTATTAACATTGCAGTTTAAGTCAAAATGGGCCTCATCAGACATGAACAAACAACTAATCAATGCGTTGTCTTCTTCGGCCATTGCAATAATTTTGCGGCAAAATTCCAGGCGAACAGGAAATTCCTGAGGGTTGAACTTGCTTGTAATTTGGACTTTGCACGGAACCAAGTTTAAGCCATCATGAAGTATCCGTTGTAATGACCGTCTGCTAACTCCAATTTGGTCCGATAAGTTTCGTTAACGATGCAACAGCCACGATTGTATCCTGAGCCCGAACATTGGGATCTCAATGATACGGTCTTTGTTCGATTCTTCCAGATTCGGCAAACATGTTCACCAGCCTCATAATGGTCCCTCTACTCGGGGGAGTATCACCAAACTACAGCCTAAATTCCCCCTGGACGGAAATGAAGGACTGCAAAGAATGGTATTGCTGCATTATCCAAATACTTTTTCAGTATCCCAAGCATTCATTTTGATAAATCTAAATAGTAGCCTATAAAATAAAAAAAAATTAGACGCTTACTCACACTGAAAACAAGTTATTACGTTTTATTTTTGTAGCACGATTCGTGTGCCACTCTGTATCATGAACTATAAAAGCACGAAGTGTTGGTTTTTCTGTTTCAAAAATTTTGTAACAAGCCGCATTTTGTAAGCCCCCAAACAAAGGGGACTAACAAATTCCAAGCTGGCTAACCAATAAATTTAAAAATCTTCTGCAACATTATCCGAAATAGATACAATTTTCAATTCGGTAAGCACTTTCCTTCTGTGCCTCTGGGTCACTGTTTTGTTTTAACATTTAAAATGTACCACAACCTATCCCATGTTGTCGTTTGACAACGGCTGTCAATTAATAATCCTGTACAATAACTGTTTTAGCTTCTTTAAAAAATGTATTTAAAAAACATACTTGCACATCAGAGGGTATACAGTATTGATTCATGATCCATCCACCGTCAACATTAATCAAACAAACGGGTTGGCTATGATTTCCCGGAAAACAATTCTCCAGATAACGATTTGCCGGATAACGATTGCCCACAAAACGAATTCAAGTATCGCGATTGCCAATTCCTTGCATTTGCTATCATTATCTCTGAAAATAATACAGTGGAACCCCCTTAAGTGAAACTCGCTTAACTGAAAACTCGCTTTAGTGAAAAACCTGCATAAATGAAAAAAAATTCCTTCAAGTTTTCTATTTTTCTATAGAAAACAAATCGTTTAAGTGAAAAACTAATAATCGAAAAAAATCGGGTGCTAAATTGTTTCATTTTTGTATACTTCCGCATTCATGACACATATAAATGCTAAGTTTTAAATAAAGGGAAAAACCCGCATGTTCATTTACTTGCAATACATTGTTGTTTTTGTAACAGGAAATGTATCTGTGAATAAAAGAAATGCTACGGTATGGTGATCTGTTGCCCCAAGGCCCTTGCTTGGCATGCTCGCTTACACCCGGCTAGTTGGCGTCAAATTGGGGGTGGTAGTCCTTGCCTCTAGGTAGCCAGTCATACCAAAGGAAAAATCTTACTTCATGCCAAGGTTTTCTTATTCGTGACTGCGGACGGACATCTTTATTAAACCAATCTTACAACCTACATGCGTTTGTTTAGCTTCGGGTCTGTGACTCCCTCCCTACCTGCTTTCGCAGACGCCTTGACAACTTATGTACTTGATAAAATTCTCGTGAGCTGTCCCTTATCTACTTACTAGCTTGCGCTACAAAACATCACTTACGTTGGCACCATAATCTCGCCCACTTACTCCCATTAGATCTTCAATTAAAATCATCATGATTGCGTATACAGATTTTTATTCAATCCATAATGTGAATCTTTAAGACATTTTAATTTTCAGTGATGTATGTCAGTGCATGAAAAATGGTGAATAATTTAACTTAAGTTTTGTATTCGTAGTTCAATTAAAGTTTTAGGTAAATATTAAATATATTAAATTTTTGTAAGTTCAGGTAGTTTTAAACTTTAAATTAGTTATAAGTTAGATTCATATTTAGTTTTAATATAAAAATATATTAAGGTTTATATAATGAGCAAATAAAGAGATATGTCAAAAAACAAGTGGTAGTTTGGCCTGTGGAAAAGAGGATAATACATTGTTTCTTTCGTAGACTTATCGCTTAGGGGGATCCTGTGCACAAATTCCAGCGGGTTCGAATTGAGTGATACTCATATAACATGTAGGAGTGACGAGTATAAATGATTTCCACGTCCCAGCTCACCGCCAAACCAACACAATCACAATCACTTTTACAACTTGTCTTTTTCTTTCAATTTTATATTAATAATTTTAACAAATTAAATTAACAAATTAAGTTGGGTTTGTTTTCAATTAATATGTGCTCACTATCTACTCTTTCCTATTTCGGTTAGGATTTTGCTGTTACCCCTGTACGTACATATGTGTTTTCGTTCAAACCCTCTTTTTGTGCCGGTAAGCTTTGTTCTGATTCTTGGCTTTGGTCCTTCACAGTGCTTTCACCTGAGACTCGGTTGGAAGGTTACCACCCTAGCTAAATCACACTTCACCGCACCTCACCCTAGCTCGATCGCCTTGAAGCAGCCGATTATAGTTTCGCGACCTTCACTAAACGGAGGTCTAACTCACTCAACAAGGTTTCTACGTTTCTGTGTATTTTCTTGCCTGGGAAGAATGCCGTTGCTAAGCTAGAAGATGGTATAGAAGAGGTGGTGAAACGGCGAGTGCTCCCGTTAATAGAACTTCACACAGAGTGCTTGGTCTTGGCCGTGAACTTGAAATTTGATCGCTTTCTTTCCTTTGTTGTTGTTCTTCGTGCACTTGATAAAAATTAAGACAAACAGATCGGCGCACGGGGTGCAGTGTCAAAGGCTGATAATTCTGTGCTCCACACAGAAGCGTCTGGTAAAATTTGGTTAATGGGTAGATGGTTTATGTCAAGCCAGTTAAGCTTACTTGCCGCTTTAGGGAATTTTCCTTTGCTGACCACTGGGGTAAAGGTCCTGCTCGCTTGGTAAAAGCAAAAAAATCCTACCCAAATTTTTGGTACAGGGTGCGACGAAATATATATTTTTTTTTAAAGTAGTGCACACACTTTCTTATTATTAAAATCGTTAGAGCCGTTTTCGAGATAATTAAGATGGTAGACGAAATTGTATGGTATATACCGTTATCTTTGGGGCTAAAAAAACGATAAAAAATCTATTTGAGATAATCACCTAAACCACTTAAGTACCAAGTTTGAAAAAAATCGCTTCCCCTGTTTAATCTGTAGATAGATCTACAGACAGACAGGCAGACGCAATCTACTTTTTTGGCATTTCCATCATAATAATGTCAAATTTTATTAAAATCTCGAGTTCGATATTTTTTCAAAAGGTAAAACTTGACCTATAGTATCTATATCGCAAGTATAAATATTATAAGAAGAGGTAAGAAAAAAGATGTTGAGACGACACTTATGTATACTTAGTTCTCTTTGGTCATAGTAAGTTGGTAATGTTAGCCAAGTCTTGATCAATCTAGGGTACTTAGCTTGATGTACCCGTGTAACATAAATCGAATTTTGTCGGATTTGTTTTATCCTTGGAAATGCCCATAGGAAATAGGACTTACAATCCTACCACTGTTTTTTTTTCTGATTGGTCCGGCTGAGTGTGATCTTGAGTCAAAGTACTATTCAAAATTAGGACACCAAACATAAAATCCACAGTTTGCTTACGGAGTTTTAGTTGGAAGTATGTAATTTATATTCTAGAAGAGTAGTGAATTTTGGAGCAGAATATTTGATGGGAGGATGTCCGAGAATTTTCATTTTTCTTAAATATTTGGATGTGACGTTTCGCGCTATGTTAACTGTATACCGATATTTGGGCGCTCGAGATCTGCCTTCAGCATATTTGATTGTTCTGGAACACTTCTCAATCAACATTTTTTGGCAGTTAAAATAATTACACTACAAAATTAATCTTTTTTAATTTACTTCCTAATAACTTATTATGGGAGGGTAAACCGCCTCGTTACGTAACGCGTTACGGCGCCAATCTGTCTGGTTTCCTTTTCTATCACGCATTCGGGTAACTTTTGAAATTAATCAAATTAACGAAGAACTTTTGAAGCATTTATCAAGTTAAACAATTTCAATACTAAATAGTTCAACTTAGAATAGTTTAAGTTATCACTTCTGTGAGGCGTCCCGCCACGCAAGTGCTTTTTTTTTTCTTCTATCTTGAACACCATAAAAGATTCCTGGCGCCCGCAAACAATTCGTTTGTGTTATACATCCCTGTACCTTTATTACCATCGGAATTATTTTTTTATGTCTTAATTCCTACTTTGATTGGTTTTATTAATTAGTCCTAAAATAAAACAAAGATCGAACGCGCACTATTATCCATACCCCTAAGCTTCGGCTGGTAGCACTGTCGTTGCTGTCCAATTGTAATTTTTGTATATATCAAACTCGCCTTCGTTTGAGATTTTTTTGATTTCATCGAACTTAACTCCAAGCGACGCAAATAGAATTTCTTTATTTAAGTTAGTTGTTAGATTTTGTGTCATTTTGTGGATTGAATTACTTTGAGCCACATTAACACAATTCATTCGTGAAGTGAGAAAATAAGTGAAATATTTCCAACTGGCTTTTTTTTCTGAAAACTTTCGGTACGAGTAATATCAAATTCTTCTCACTAATCTATATTCAACTATTTTATATCTTTTATTGTAATTTATATATGCAGTATTTTAATTAATTACCTATTTATTTTCCAGGTCAGCAACGATTCATCTGTAAAAAAATCATTTCTTTCATCACACCGCACCGGTAAGTTCTTGCTTAATATACTTATTAAAGGCTATAGAAAAAATAGTTTATCTTAAAGGCTCACTTAAGACCAACCATTGATGATGAGATGTTGTCATTAATTTTCTTTAAACAGGGTGTTTCCATGTTAAAATTCAAGACTTTTTCTTATAAGATTCTTGGATATGTTCTATGGTTTGTCCGGTTATGTGTCCAATGTGGACATCAATGACGTGTAAATTTCGTTTCGTATCATTTCAGCTGCAGGTTTTTCCATCTGAGATTTCTGACAGTTATGTATGTAATATTTTGTATTTTTTTATATAATGATAGGCCCACTTAAGGAGGTTTTACTACCCATAGTTCAGAATATTAAAATGAAAGGGAAAAATAGAGTCTGTAGTTGGGCTCAATGGTAAACTGATGGGCGTTCCTAGAAGTGCGAGTATACGGTTGAATATTTTGAGGGCAGCAATGCAACCGGCTTTTTCGCTAGAACATTTTTTAAAAATAAAAATAGCAATAAAATAACTAAGGACAGGAAACATTTCTACTTTCTTTCCAATTAGTTCTACCGCCTATCATTCTTAGAGCTCTATTTTGAATTCTATCTTAAATATTCAAACGAGTTTTGAGAGATCCTGCCCAAATTTGGGAGTTATACTATAGATTTCGACTAATGAAGGTCTTATAGATTACAGCGAGGTCAGAAGTGGAGAAGAATTTCACTTTACAGCTGTTTTGGCGACATCGAATATGCGCTTATTCCACAAGAGGTGGTCTGCAATGCACATTCCATTGAAGCTGTTCGTTTTTTTTTTACAATACAATTGTAAATATGCACTAATGAAATTATTCAGCCAAGTAGAAGACTTAGACCAGTTTGCTGATACGAAACTTAAGATCTTATGTTCCACATAAAAGCTTAAGTTATATACAGAGCCTTGCACCAAACTGAAACCTAAATATAAAAGTCGTTAAGTCGAACATAGTTTATGGTTTAGAAAAAGTAGCACATAAAATATTTAAGTATGACATACGATTTGATATTTTGGAAGTGTTTGACGATGACGTGGAAATCCTTGAAATTTCAGAGGTTGGAATTCCTCGTCAAATATACGACAGAAATGAATATTTTTCTTCATTTGACGACCTATCCTCTTACAAAAGATTTCGGTTAACAAAAGAAATAACTATTGTGGTTTTAGAGAAAATAGCAAGCTTATTAGAATGTCCATCAAAGAGGTACAACAAAGTTATATTTTATTTAACATATAAATTCAATTTGGCGTATTCAGAAACAACTCCATCGCTCCTATAAATTTTTTTTTTTCGAAATTTCAGTTTTAATGGCAATATCGAGTTCCAGGACTTTTTCTTCAGCTCATGTTCAATATTTCGTTGATACATTTTTTCAATAGCTTCCTCCTTCAGGGTATCATACTGCAACTTTGCGAGTTCCATTTTAATGCGAAAAAGTTCTGAGTACTGCTGCGTTATCTTGCTGCTTGGTAGACTTGAAGCGATGGGTCTTCTCCTCGAAATCCAAGGCGTATTTGAATCTTTGTCAATGCTTTAAAATTGTTTCGCGAAACCTTTGGACAAAATTACATTTGTTGGTTTTTCTTTATCCACTTCAGGGTAGGTACTATCGTCATTCATATCACTGGGTGAATGTACTGGGATTCTTAACTTGGGATGTACAACTTTTTCAAGCATAGAGGGCTTGTATTTGCTCCAGTCATTTGCATTCTCGAGTTAATCGTCAATCTAAAATCAAATTAAGTACTCTTTAAGCAATTCGCACTATTATGCTGTCATTTTTTATAATTTACATTTTCGTCTCGATTATTGGTTTCAAGACTTCGAAATTTTTCATGGAGAGCATCTTTCCGTGTTCCCGCTTTGTAGTTAGCATAGAATCTTCTTAGGGAATCGTTACTTCTGTAACAGGACGACCCGGATTGTCTGTTGAAACTTTGTTCGATACGACGTCAAGCACTTCCCTTGTCCTTCCAGGTAGCAGCATCTGATTTTTTTGTTTTCTATTACTAACCTTTCTTCGTAGACAAAATGAAGAAGCAAGAATTTTGCATTCGTTGAAAAGTTTGGAATGCGTTTTATTATTTTTTCAGAAATTTTTTTAATTTTATAAGCACACATACACAATTTTATCGTTTCAATTTAAAATTCGTATGTAATATTTTAAAATTTTGACATATCGCATAGTTCGAAGTGAACTTAGATGTATTTCAAATCTGTTACTTTGCTAAGTTTCACATAGATTTTTACGTGCAGTAAATAGATTTATTTATAACTTAAAAGTTATGTGGAACTTAGCTAATAAAAGGATTTATGATTCGAATCAGCAAACATTATATTTAATTATTTAATTAGACTTGTTGCCTTCATAAACTAATAACATAAAGACCCGAAATCTCTGCTTTCATTTGACATTTGCCTACAAGCTGAAACACGCACACAAGTAAGTTTTCTGTTCCTCTTTCTATAGACACATAGACAACACAGCCCTAGTAATTTGTTTTTGTTTTGTTTTCCGATTTCCCATCTATTCATGGATAGAATTTCAAAGCTACAAATACAGCAATGTAAACAAATGGGTTTTGGGGAGTGAAACGTACGAAGGTTTCCAATCTTATTATGGCTTATTTCTTGTTGCCTTATTGATTCAAAATAACTTTTAACAGCATTTAGTCCACAAAATTTGCGTTTCGTCCTTGCGAATATCATTTGGACTCATCAGTTTGCTAGTTAAAAGCTATTTTGAATCCATAATTCAACAAGTCCGATAAAACATAATGCTAAGTCTTCTACTTGGCTGAAAAATTTCAGTAATTTATACAATTGTATTGTGAAAAAACAACACCAGAACATTCTTCCAATTTTAATGATTAAAATTTTAATCTTGTTGAATTTAGTTCACATTGTTTTTTTTGTCAAAAAATCCATGTAAGTAGAACTGAAATTAACAAAACACTAGCCAACTGATGAGTCCAAGTGAGATCGCAAGGACGAAACACAAATTTTGTGGACTAAAGGCCGTTAAAAGCTATTTTGAATCGCTGATCGGTTTCTTCATGGATAGTGATTTAGGGAATAGGTTCTGATTAAAGGACAAAAGACAGCACTGAGTTTTTGAAACATGAAACAAAGAAACGTAGAAATCTACGCGGTTTCTTATTTCCCATTGGAAAATTGAAAATTGTCGAGATCAGAACCAAATTACTTTCTCCAAAATGATGTAAAGATTTGTGCCACTGTTCGGTGCGATATAGCATCAAATCCGAAGTGGACCTATTGCTACGAAAACCATACTGCCATTCCTTAAGGAGCTTCCATTCTTCAAGATATTTCTAAAGCTGATAATTAATCAGCGTTTCATGAACGTAATAAGATGGTGAAGAAGATTCCCTTTTATTAGGGACAAATGCTGTTTTTGATCCACTCGGAAATAGACCAGTGGAGTAGGACAGGTAGAAAGACATACGCAACGTTTTTTTCAGAACAATGGGAAGGATACTATAAAAGTTACTTGAAAGTGAAAAATAACGTAGAAAAACAAAAACCATAAACGAAGGTTGTTCAGAAAGTATTAAAAGAGACATTTGCTTAAAAACGCATGAAGCAGTCCTTTCTTAAGTCCTCGCTCGGTAAGTGATATCTAAATTGGAGATACTATAGAAGCACAAACATTTCCGAGAATCATTTTTCAAAATCGTGATATTTAACTTGGGAATACACTGTCAATGAACACAAACTATTAACCCTCCATACCAATACTAATCTTCTCAAAAAAAAAAAAAAAAAAAAAAAAACATTTTGCTTTTCCACACAAATAACTTTGGTTCCACTTAATGCAATGTTAGTCAGTATATAATCTTCAAAATGGAAGTCTTTTTGTGAAGTAATTTATATTTTTGTTGGAAATTTTCTTAGCTACAAGCTTTAATTAATATTATTGTATTAAAACGGTTAATTAAGTTTGAGTTCGAGTATTTATTTGTTTTGGACGTATTGGATTTTCTGACTGCAAAGGGGTTAATTTTATAAGTCCATATGCATATTTCATTTTATACAATTAAATATAATTACCAATACCATAAGGAATTTTTTGGTGTAGGTAAGGTTAGCTTGAAGTGGCTGGCCGCGTTGCTGCTGACACACTCATACCAGAGTTTGCCACTTGTGATACCACATCAAGCCTGAATCTCCCCTATTATTTAAACTATTTGCAGCTTCAAACAGTAACAGTAAAAAACTGTTATTATTTTTATTATTCAAAAACGTAACAATATTATTAATATTCCTGCGAAGCCTTATTTAAAAAATAAAAATTGAGCTTTGATTTAACAAATAAAAATAAACAATTTCAAAGTAAACTTTTAGATACAAATTATAAAATTACACCAAAAGTTAAATTTACAATAACATATATTTTTCAACTATTTACGTTAGAAAGAAAAGTTTGAATCGTTTTTTTTTCTTGTTTTATAATTTCTTATTTGTTTTAGTTCTTGAGGTAAGCAGTTTATTATGGAAGGAACAATGTAATGCAGCTTTCTTTTGCCATATGTGTTGTTGTTGTGGGATTTGAAGCATACCTTTTGCTCGTTGTCTGGTGTTAATATGATGTTGTATCGGTTGACTAAAACGGTTGTCGTCTTGGTATTCCAATAGTATCGTCACCTTGAAGATCTGATCGACTTTAAGTACTCCAAAAATGCTTTCAGTTTACTGCCTCTTATTGTTTTGAATAATTTTTAGAGCTGAATTTTGAAGTTTATTGATCTTGTTGATGTTAGTTGTTGCCGCGTTTCCCCATGCAAGTATACCATACCTTATTTTCGACTCTAGTAATGCATAATAGACTAGTCGCAAAACGTCCTCAGAAGCATGGTATCTCAAGTGAGAGAGTGCATGAAGACCAGTTCATTTTGTAATTTATTTATATGTTTGTCCCAAAGGAAATGACAATCAATAATAACACCAAGATATTTGTAACTTTCAACTACTTCGATGTGTTCTTTGTACGTGTTTGGGTAGGAATAATTCGTGAAGTATTTTTGCTTGTCAGTTTTTTTGAAATGTGGACTTCGGATATGCATTAATTTTGTTTTAGAAGCGTTTATTACCAACCCGTTGTCGTGACACCATCGTACAGCTGCATCAAATTCCTTTTGCATCACCGTTGTTGCAGTATCAATGGACCTATCACGAACAACAATAGCAGTGTCGTCGGCAAAAGCGAACGGACTGCTTAATTTAAATAATCGAAGAAGCTCGTTGGTATAAAGGATGAATAATAGAGGCCCCAAATTGTATCCTTGTGGAACACCATACGTAACATTCTTTAACTCACTATAAACATCTTTTATCTTAACGCAAAACTTTCTATTGTGAAGATAGTCAGTCATCCAATCATCCATCAAACCTCGAATCCCAATTCTTCCTAATGCTTCTAAAAGATTTGAATGATTGAGTGTATCAAATGCCTTGCTGAAATCCATAAACAATACCAGTACATGGTGACCTTTATTCAAGCTCTCGTTCACACAGTAAGCAAATTCACCAAGCAATTATCCTGTATTTTTGTTCTTCTGAAATCCGTGATGTCTTGGTATAATAGTCCAGGAAAATTAAATTTTCACTTCGAAAAAATTCCGACAAAGCTGAATTTTGGTGGAGAGCTTTATTTTTACGACCTGAACATTTCTTAAAATGTATCTTACATTTTGGGCGCATCAAACAATTTTAGAGGGGGGAAAGGGGGTAAAATTCAGTTTTTTTTTTAAATTACTCGTCGAAAACATTGGGGTGTAGAACAGTTTTTCAAAAAAAATGTAATATATTTATGATGAATTTTATTGGGCTTTCTGATCTTTTTATTTTGTATGCAATTAATAAAAACAAATTAATCCATTTTTAAAATTGTTCCCGACGTTTCGTTGGTAATTTTCCAACTTCTTCAAAGGGTATTTTTTTTTAATTTATTTTTTATTTGACCTATAACGTATTACAATTTTTGAATCTTATATAACTATTGATTTTGAATTTTATTTAGCAGACTGTTGTCATTTATATTTATAATTTTGATTTAGTTTAAACACTTATATTGCACTATTATATTTTATTAGACGGAAAATAAATAAATAAATTAATTAATTACAAACAAGGACAACACAAAAATTATCAACTAATATCACAGAATTATTTACTTTATGACGGCACTGTAGCTTGAGGTAAAACTATCTTTGTCTTCTTGGAAATTCATCATTCACTTAATGTTTTGCTGAATTCTTAAACTTTCCAGTGTGAATCTCTTATTCATGTTTCTTTCCTTGTCAAGTATTTTAACGTCATCAAAATCAGCGGTGTGTCCATGTTCTGTCATATGTTGCGAGAGTCCAGTTGATGCTTTATTTTCCCTAAAGTCAGCTTGGTGTTCGGCTAAGTAATATTTGTATGTTTTTGAGTTACGAATTTTTTTGTTTTTAGTTATGGTTAGAAAAACATTAAAAAAAAAACAAGTTTTAAGCTTGCAACCGAAAGGGAAATGCTGCCATCTTTAAAATAATAATTTCATTTATTTTGTTCAACAACTGCCAAAACCGTTATTTTTCTCAAAATTTTCTAAGAGCTGCTTGTAGACAGTGCAATTATCATAATATAAACGGCTGAAGCGGCAATTGGGTATTCGCAATTACGGTCAGTTGTAACTCCTTTATGTACAAGCAGTCCAATCCAGTTTTTTTATTCGAAAGGCAGTTGATCGTAGATCAAAACCATTATTTTCTTGCACTACAAAATCGGCCTTTTGGACCTGGTTACTAAATATCTGAGTTTAATTTAGTCCTAAAAAAAGTTTGTGGAACAAAAAATGATTAAAATTTAATTTCCAATTTTTATGTTAGGAAATGCTTGCGTTACAGTTAACATTTTTAAAGTTATAAGTCAACAAATGTAAAAAAATATATATATGTCTATGTTGCAAATACTTTTCAAAATTGTTGCACATATTTTGTCGTAAAAGCTTCAATGAAAAGTAATAACATATTGAAAATGATATTCAAAGGGTGAATACAAATGGTACCTATATCATAGGTATGCAAATGTTGTCCCATCTACTGCCCATTGAATTAATAAACGATCTTATGTCCGATCACATGCACGACTTTGGTATGTAGTATAATTGAGAATTTGAACGACCTCCGGTATAGGTCGCGTAACGATACGAGACCACGGCCCATGTTCTGTTACTTTCGAATCGATAAAAGTAGCCGAGTAGTTTGTTTTGTTGTTAAGATGAAAAAAATTACTTTTTCAATTTATCGCCTTCCATTGGAAAATCCCAGTGAAACAAATTCAAGGTATCGCCACAACTTACAGAAAACAATATTTTTCAGAGGCGTTAAGTGAGGAAAAGTTATCGCCTGAGTTACAGAACATGGGCCCTGGAGAGAATTTTGTTAGTCTTCCCTCGGTCTCGTCATATTCGACGCATTTCAGTCACGTTTCGTCTCGCCTAACCAAGTCCCGTTTTGATATTGATTTCGCCTTTTTCTCGTGAAAAATTTAACGTGCAGTCTCGTCTCGATCTTGGTCTTGGTTTCTTTGTTTGTTTTGTTAGTAAAAAGATGTAAGATAAGACGCTTGGTTAGATTGAAACAATAGAGTACGGTATATCAGCAGTTTGTTGGTAACTTTTTGAAATTTCTAAGGAAAGAATTGAATTTGTGGACGTTTTATCCATTTAAATCGGAGACATCCTTCAATGGATTATGACAGTCCATGGGTCAATAGATAGGCAACAAACTATGTTTTGACATTTCGATAATATTTCTATTGAAGTGACATCTAAAAGTCTTAAAGTCAACTTTTTTTCGTTGGGGGAAAGAAAGTCTGAAAAATAAGCGATTTCTATTCTAACGACATGCATACAGAAATCTTACGAATTCTTCTCTGGATTTTCGCAGTGCGCCTCTATATGTAGATTGTAGAACTATGCTCATACATAAGTATTTGGTTTGATATTTTAACATGAATAGAATTTATCGCAAAAAAATAAACTTGTAAATATTATAAAAATTGAACATGAGTACTAAAAAAGTATTAAATAAAAAAATAATTCGTCTAGCGAAAACCGAAAACAAACCACCGAGACCGCAGCGACCACTCAGACCAGCGATACTCTCGGCGAATTTAATTATCAAAAATACGACCTCGTCTAGGGTGCTTTTAAAATATAGTCTCGTCTCGGCGTCGTTGCCAGCCCTAATCCTTTGTACAAATTTTTATTGAATGAGTTGACATAAAATGCATTTCTCGATCGCAAGTATTTGCTTTTATGTTCGATTACATCTTAAGCACACGACTTTTAGTAGAAACAGCTCAATATATTTTTAGTCAATATTCCCTTAAATAATGTACCTACATATACACAATTTTTAAAATTTGCTTCTAAAAAAATTTATAATAAGACAATATAAATTGAAAAATTGAATTTTAAAAATAATCGTCCATCCGTTTTTGAAAATTGAATTGAATTTTTTTTTTTTCAAAATCCAAACATAAAGGGTAATCCATTTTGCTGTTTCAAAAGTAAACTTAAATAAAACACATATAAAATATTTATTTTCATGATATTTCTTTTTTATTATAAAGTTTTAAAGTTGAATGTCAACGTTGAAAGACTACATCATTTAAATGACCACCACGCGAATTGTTGCAAACATCGATTCTTTTGAGGTAATTTTCGACCATATTGGGCGGTATCTCAGCCATAACTTGACGAATGTTGATTTTCAAGTGGTCAAGAGTTAAAGGTTTATCTGCATAAAAACGGTCAGGATGAGAAATTACGCGGCCAGGAAATGTCTCTTGCAATAAAGCCATATTCGTTCAAGCTGTGTGACATGCGGTACCGTCTTGTTGAAAATACATATTCTCCAAGTCGTATTCTCCAATAGCAGGCAAAAAAAAAGTAGGTTATCATATGACCATAACGCTCCGAATTGACGGTGACAGTCGTTCCATCGTCGTTTTCGAAGAAGTAAGGTCCAATCACACCTCCGGACCAAAGAGCGCCCCAAACAGTGACTTTTTGTGGATGTCATGGCCTCTCGTCAACTACTTGAGGATTCTCAGAACCCCAAATACGACAATTTTGTGTATTAATATACCCACCGAGTGAAAAATTGGCTTCGTCGCTGAAGAAACTTTTGTTCGAAAAATCGACGTCCACCGCCTGTTGTTCAAGCACCCATTAGACGTATCTACGACGTTGTGAATGGTTAGCTGGCTTCAGTTGTTGTGTGAGCTAGACTTTATATGGATGTGGGTGTAGATCCAAATGCAAAATACGCCATAATGTGCCGTAAGACAGTCCTAATTCCTGAGAACGACGAGGACACGACACATACGGGTCTTCGGCAACAGGTTCACTTACAGCAGCGATATTTTCATTGGTACGAGCGAAACGATGATGCACAGGCCTTACAATATCTGTAACCAATACAGTCTCTTCAAATTTCTTCACAATTTTGCCAATTGCTGGCGTAGTTGGACGATTATGTAAACCATAATCTCCTCTTAAAGCACGATATGTGCCTGTGGCAGAATCACCATTTTTGTAGTAGGTTTTAACAATTTTTATGCGTTGTGCGATAGTTAAGCGATCTATTTTCGTAAATGTCAGACTTTCAACTTTAAAAAAAATTGGTTTAACAACTTAGTTTGACGGATGTCGAATTCCAGTCCTATACTTTTGAAACCGCGAAATATATAACCGTTTATATTTTTCGAAAATAATTTTGCTATACAGTATTATTTCGAATTCAAAGGATCTCTTATATATAAACATTTTAATCGAAAACCCGACTGTACCGTTAATAACATTGTATGTAAGCATTTGCTTAGACCAAAACGTATAAAGAAAATAACTAAAATATACCACTCACTTTATCAATATTGCGAGAGCTGTTTTAGATATAAATACGATTTACCCTTTTTACCCGAAACATCGTATGGCAGGTACCGTTGTTTTTGAAAAAAAAAAATAAAAATAGAATTAAGGCATTCACATAAAAAACTTATTAAGGATACTAAGATTTAAGGAAATCGCTTCAGTAGTTTAGGCTGCAGATGGATGTACAGACACAGAGAGACAGATAGAGATAAAGACATTCAGAATTACGGGACCAGCTTTTTTCGTATCCTTTATCATCGTAATGTCAAGTTTTTTAATATCTCCAATTTGATTAAATATCTAAAAATATATCGATATAAATAACTTTTAAGCAATCGAAAATAGCTGCTACATTCTATAGGGTTTTCAGTCACTCAGAAAATTGATTAAATTTCAAGCCTCGGTTCTATTTACAATTATATGAAAGGTTCTATATACCTAAAGTGCTCTCACCGAATCGTGTCATTAAGAAAGTTTTGTCAATTTTTTCGAAAAAAGTTAATAAGATACATTTATAAGGTTAACAACAATTCTTCTTAATACAATCCTTAGGACTTGAGAGCAATATACGAAAAACTTTTTACAAATTTTTTCATTGTCAGTCTGAGTTAGGATAATTTTTTTTCTTCTAAATGCAAGTTGGGCTTGGAAAAAAGGATGTTCATGGGTGCATTGCTCAAGGCGGTACCCCAGCGATATAAGTTGCTCCTAATGGTACATTTTAGTTGTATATTCCAAGTACATAATCATAGATGACAGTTGCTTTCCATTTGCATTATAGCTATCTCGCACTTGAGGCGAAATCCATTACTTCGTGGCGAGATAACCTCAAATATAACTTCCTAAAAATCACGTTCGTGGATCTGCAATCTATCTGTTCCATACAATTTGACTCCTTTGATGTGAAGATATTTGGATGTGAAGAAGAAAAGACGAAGTACCTACTATCTATCCAATTTTGTCCTTCTAGACTTTGTAGAATATATAGTGGAAGAACCTAAAGGATACAAGAGTGTTGCTGTGTATAGCGAATAAGTTGAGTAGTTGATTTAATATAAAAGATAACCAAGATGCAATGAAGCTCGTTCATTCTACTTTGGTTGTGTGTTTTTTTTTTTTTTTTTTTTGGAGAAAGTTGACATTTCAGAGTAGAAACTATTTGCGTTGTGTTTCGCTGCCTTTCAATTGTTTTATCTTGGTGCATTCTGCATGCAGTTGTTTGAATATTTGAATAAATCGAAGAACAAATTGTATCGTGAGTTGGTATCAAATTTGTGTGGTTCGATTGTGAGTATAGTCATCAATAATGTAGGTCATTTGTCATCTGGAGCTTTTTGAATTTATTTTTACAGAGAGAAAATGCTGTAATGGTGATAGATTTTCTTTTATTATTGTGGAAACTTCGATATACGCAGAGGATAGGCAAACTATTCATGTAAAAACAAACCTAGGAAAATTCTCCGAAATACGATTGCAAGGTAGTACAGGATACATCTTCGGCTTTTAGGTTTGCAAGTGTCAGTATGTCTTCCGATTGGATAGTTTAGACAAATAGACAAATCTTTTAAAAAATTCAAGAACGGTTGTGATGGTCGAACTTGGGATTAAAAAAAAACGAATCCAAATTATTAAAAACATGTATAGCTTTTCGATAAAGAGAAGCGTTTTTAGGCAAAAGAAGTTAATAGCACGGAAGGCAATGTCTAACAAATTTGTCTCACTAATTTTGCATACGAATGAGATTGACATCATCGACAGCTCCCAAGGGGCAGTTTTTAAGGATTTAAGAACAGTCGATATATATTGGCCTTGAAGTTAAAGAAAACAGGGATCAAATACCTTTTATCAACAAACAATGAAGTTAAGGAAATCTGACAAAAAAACTTACCTACCTGCTACTCCTTTTGGTTTGGCAAAATATATGGGTTCAAAATTCCTCTTGTGAAAGACGAAGTGCGCAATTTACAAGCAACTTATTTTGTTAGTTCACATGAGATGCTTTTTCAAATCCCAGTCCACAGATTCAAACCAACAAGACTGAACCTCCGGTTTAAAGACCAAATTATCGGAGATGACAGAAGCCGTATTTTATTATCGCCAATAACCCATATGGTTCACCTCGTGAAAATAAAACGATCTGGACTATGTACTTAAATGTACCCTTTCTGCTCCGAATTTAATATTAATATTTGCAAGCCCAGACAGAAACCCCGATAGAAACCTGGATCTCGTGTTGTTTTTGTAATACCTGTTACAAAATAACCCAGACCCAGACCCGAAGATCATAAAACACAGCTAGAGCGTTTGGTCTAAGTAACTGGAATCCTGGATAAGATACTGCTGCGTCTAAAGCTGGGATCTTCCATGGGTCAAGACTCAAGAGTCAGTATCCCCGTTTTGGGGATTTAAACAACACGACTCATGAGTAGATCCAATGCACAGCACCATAATTCTTTGGTTAATTACAATTCAAACAAAATTGCAAGTCATGAAACGCGAGGAAAAGTCTGTTTTTTCTTTGTCGACAGATGCCTAACCCCCTGAGTCTGATCTTTGCCAGCTAAAAACTATACCCTTTGAAGAATGGATACAATTGGCTGTGCACTTGGAGGACATTTTTGTGTCTGTATCTGAATGGAATTGAGGTCTGGACCAGGCAACTAGCAGCCTCGTTTGATACAAGGGAGATGATATAGGGCGAAGTGACTTTTTAGCCGCTTGAGTATCCAGCGTGGTACTCTTTTGCCACAACCGATCGATACTACAAACTTACCTCTATACCTATGGGAGATTTAACTAATGGCATCTGGTTGTAGGGCCGTAGACGCGTCTACGGCCCTGTATAACTATATATATATATATATATACATGGCATGTAGTGTATGGAACCAATATTCCTTGGAAGAGCGGAACCTATTTCTTTTTAATTGACGAATACTAGGATTGATCATATGCGCCTCTCAGCTTACAAGCCGCTAGCCAATTCTGGGACACCAAAAGTTTGTTTAGAAAGAGGAAGAGTTAGTTGAAAGAGTGACGTTTTCATTTCTAAATATTTTCCGTCATGTTATATTGAGCAAACTTTGTAATGTTTTTTATTTTTCTTGAAGGTGCCTTGTGAAATCCAGAGTCGAATTTAATTTCAGTCCCAAGTACTTGTATTCCTTAGCAATCTCAATTCTGCTGCCATTTAAGGGAAGGGCGAAGATTAAAATTTTTGATTTTTCAATATTTATGATAAGGCTCAAAGTTTCGCAATAATTTGAAAGTCGATTGATCATAAGCTGCAAGCTTTCGGGAGATTCTGATAGAAGCACTAAGTCATCTGCGTATAAAAGGACGTTAAGATTGGTATCAGCAATTCGGATTCCACCGGGTATTCCAGCAACTATGTCGTTCTCAAATAATGAGAATAATAAGGCACTCAACAGGACATCCTTGTTTCACTCCAGAGTCAGTATCAAACCATTGTGAGAAAGCTGTTCCATCCCACTTGAGAGAGCTTATCAATGCATTACGATTCACCAGATCAAAAGCCGTCTTGAAATCCACAAAAAATGAATAGACTTTTTTTTCCGGGCTTGGAATGGTCTTATTATTGAAGTTAGGCAAAATATTTGGTCAACTGTTGAGTAATTTCTCCTAAAACCAGCTTGGAGTTCCGTAAGAATGTTGTTCTTATCTACCCATTGTTCAAGTCTGTTCACAAGTACCCCACAGAAAATTTTGACAATTGTGTTCATGAAAAAGATTCCACGATAGTTTTCAGGATTTGTTAGGGTCACCTTTTTTATGGATTGGAAATATGACAGATTTCTTAAATGAAGTTGGAAGAGTAGCTGTTGTAAAGATGTTATTAAAGAGTTTCTTTAACTGATTTCTTAAAGCAGGATGACCATTTTTGAAAAACTCATACGGTATACCATCTTCTCCGGGTGTTTTTTCATTTTGTTCTCTGTCAATTACAGCTTTGATTTGACTATGGCTTATTTCTGGATCCAATATTTCATCTAATATTAGCGGCTGCGCATATGGAAAGGTCAAGGTAAATTTGTTGAATAGAAGATGTCCGAAATGTAAGGACAAATCATCTGCGGGGATAGCTTTATCTATTACGAAATTGGATCCATATATTTTCGTTGCGATTTTCCAAAATTCTTTCGGGTATTTAGTAAGACCTAAAGTGTGAGCTTGGTTGTTAAAAAATTTAATTTTTTTTCAGGGAGCATAGCCTCTTATACTTAGTGTTTGAATACATTCGTTTCAATTCATCACTGTAGCATTTACGCACTTAACAGAGAGAATGACTTTTTCCGTGCTTCAATGCAGTCATAATCAAACTAATCTTGTTTAAACTTCCTTGATGTATTTGGAGCTCGAATACGTGAAGATCTCCTTATACAAGAAGTTATTTGGATGGTAAACATTTCAGTAGAATTTTGGTCCGGAGCTATTTCTGATAAGTGTTTATATAAATCATTTTTGTAGGCACCTAAGTCCTCATTTTTCCATTTGAGTATTGGAAGAAGTTGAAGCTGCCTTTGTTGTGTTGTTGTTTCATTGGTCCACTTTACTACTAACGGCATATGATCAGAATATGTTTTACACTGAACCTCAAACGATGATACTAACTATAACCAGCTGCCATTTGCTGCACAATCATCAATTACGGATTTGCCCTGTCCTCCAACAAAGGTCTGGTGTCCTTCATAATCTCCTTTCGTGCAACCATTTAAAATAACACAATCGTACAATTGTAGCATTTCCAGAAGACTTAAACCATTTGCGTTACATACATTATCTTTGGATATCCTGTTGTCTAATGAAATAAGCGGGTTGTTAATGTTATTTACTGTTATTATTTGCATGTTGCAGATTCTAGCATTTAGATCTCCAAACCAGAACACTTTTATCAGAAAGATAACACATTATTTGGTTGAATTTTTCATAATCTTCGTTCCAATTAGAAACATTGATGTAAACAGGTGCAATAACCATATCAGTTTTTTTTTAAGCTTTACTACGGTTACTCCTTGATGCTGTTCAAACTCATAGTAATGTTGTTTTTCTTCCGTAGATACTCCCCCCACTTGCACGCCCTTTTTTAGATGTTTTAACTGCTCCTTCCCAAAAAAGTTTGAATCCATTGAAATAATTTGTAAATTTAAAGATACTTTCACTGATTATTTGCGTTTCATATAGAAAAAAACAAATCATAAGTTTTATGATTTGTTTGTAAGCTTATTACTAAGACCTGATACATTATATGACAACATATTAGATTTGAAATTAAATATTGAACTGACGGCTACTTTTTCTTAATTCCCTACTACTTTACTACAATTTGCTTTATTCGACGACATCCCTGTCGAACCTGCATTTTTTGTGCTAGTACAATTATTGCTTTGACGCTTAGACGTCGGAATTGACAGCAGCAAGTTTCTGACTGCACCAAAATAAATATTTTTTCCGAGCATTTCATTTAATTCTGTCTCTCCATAATTTTGGTTAAATTTAAGAATGTTATTCTTATTCAAATAAAAAGTTTTTTTTTTCGAATCAAATGGTTGTTGTTTTTAATTTGTATGGGCTCGTTGGGAAAATGTGTTCTTATAACTTGTCTGTACTTTAAAAGGATTCTTCGTTTTCTATGCATCAGTTTGGACAAGTCTGGCTGAATGTATACCCGTGAGTCTTTGAGCTTTGAAGAGTTCTTTAGCATTCTGAAAGCGACTATTGAACCATTATAATGCCCACAAACCATCTTCCTTTTACATCTTCAAAATCCTTAATACTTAATGGTCAGGCGAGTTAGTGCATTCAAATATTGCAACTAAGCGCTAATTGAATTTTAAAATATGGGCCTATAAGCGCAATTCTGACCTACATAGCAACAAGCCTTAAAATTAAACACAGAAAAGCTGGCTAACTGTATTGATGCGGAGCCAAATTTTGAATTGTAACATAATGGCAGCTAAGGGAACTGTATGATATTAATTTTACGTTTTGGTTTTAATCATGGACTGCAATAGCTCACAATTATTCCTTTCCTTTCCTGGAAACCCTTGTCAATTTTATGCACGCGGGAGATATAACTGTCCATTGTATTGAAGAAAAATAATGATGTCAATTAATTGGCAACTGTATTGTCTCTGGTCGTTTCAGGTCATAGAAAGCATACATTTATGTCTGTATCTATTCTTTTTGCAAGTATCTATCCAGAATTGAGCCAATTTATTCGCTTCGTCATTATCACATGTTACAGTCTCAATCAAAGTCCAAGAGCCGAATTCTTATTAAAATAAAAAAAGGTGCCACAATCACTTATACGTATTCAACTAAAAAGTTGCACAGTGGTACAATTTTATTTGGTTTTGAGTTAAATTTTTTTATTTATTTTTATGTTGACATCGGGTTTTTCTTAACTGATGTTTTTAACTGTTTGTAATTCGGCGTCACTCCTTTCCTCGACTCCTTTTTTGTATATATATTAACTCAGTATTAAACAAATACACTTTTTTCTGTCAAACCAATTGCAAACTGTCGATTTCTTTCCTACTTTATCGAGGCAACATAGACTGAGTTCGTAATTGAAGGCTTTATTGTTGCGTATGCCCTGCCTAAAATAGGGTCAAATACGTTTATGAACACAATTACAACTGCATGTTTGCAGTCATCATAATTTGTTTTATATGAGTTCATAATAGCAAACGTTGTCAAAATATGAGAAGTACAAATTATTTGTTAGAAGCTATTGATATGATTTGTGGTACCATACATACATTAAAGAATGGCTATTAACAAAAATATTTATAAAACTTAAAGTTCTAAACTTTGCGGAAGAAATCGTTTCTTAAAACATTGGGACAAAATTGACAGAATTAAAAAAATTAAAGAAGAAGAAGGAAAATGTTTTTATGAAAACCGTTAGAACGATGTTAGTATTCCAAAAAATAAAATTTTTCGTAAAACGATCAAGAAATTTTCGGACGACATTTTTCAAAAACATTTTCGGATGACCAGGGGCCTATATCAGCGCTACTACATCAAGTACAATGTAGCGTTTTGACTGTTGTATTACATCAGTACTGTTTCATAGGTACGTTCGGTTCTTAGGTTTAGTTCACAAGTGAAGATACGGAGAATGTACTAGAATTATTGAACAAATTTATGATTCTATTCACAGCTTTTGATAAGCGATTTGTTTGAACGTTAACTCGCCCTTAAAGAAATACCATACTGTCAGAGATCAATTTTTTGGGTATGGTTTGTTTCGTTTTTTTCATCTCGGTTTATGTATTATTTAGTTTTAGCCATTTCGCATTCCGTTTATTCAGCGTTTTAATCAAAATGTTTTTCAATTACTTTGTTTACATTTGTTTTGAAAAAAAAAAAAAATTATTAGGTATTTTACTTAGTTCGTTTTAAGTTCATTCCTCCTTTTATTATTTAGTTTTTCGATTATTTATTTTTTTGTTCATTTCGATTTCGATTACTCCCCCAACGTGTGTTTCGTCTTTATTTAATTTTTTTTTGATTAAAATGCACGCGAACCGTGCTTGGACCAATTATAGCATTTGGGGTAGGGGCAGCCTACTAATATTATAAATGTGAAAGCTTGGATGGGTGGATGGATGTTTGTTATTTAATCACGCTAGAATGGCTGAACGGATCTGTTTAAATTTGGGAAACATATAGATTATAGTCTGGAATAGCACATATGCACTTATCGGGAACATGTACAGTTCCCGTAGGATAGATTTTTCTTAATTTGGCATAGAGAACATTTGTGCATTCTACAAATGCCCAACATAGTTTTTATTCGCAAGAAGCCAAAAAGCACGCACATATACACACGTACGCACACCCCCTCCACACACACATACACAAACATGCAACTGCCGTTCCAGTACAGAGTATAGCCACGCAAGCTATTTTGTTTAGCTCATTTGAGACACGCATATCCACATCAGGGAGCAGTTATATAGGGTCCGCCAAATAACTTTTTTTTTTTGAAAATGGGCGCAAAACATCGAGTGTAGCTTCGGCTGTGTGGCACGTAGCGCCGTCCTGTTGAAACTAAATATTGCTAATATCCTCCTCTTCAATTTTTGTGAACAAAAATTCGTTCAACATGGCCCGATAACGATCGCCATTGACTCCTTGCTCATTTTCGAATTATGCCTCTGGACCAAAATCCGCACCAAACAGTGACTCGTTTTGGGTGTATCGGCTTTTCAATGTATGCGTGAGGGTTTTCTGTGCCCCAAATGGGACAATTTTGCTTGTTTACATACCCGCCAAGATCAAAATGAGCTTCATCTGAAAAGATTTTTTTTTTTGGAAAAATCGGCATCTTCTCTAAGTTGATCGCAGGCCCACTTAGCGAGTGTTGTTCTAGTGTATACACAACCATATTCGTTCAGCGGAAGGATAAAACTAATTATCTGTCAAATCAGACATGAGCTAATGGCCTTTTCGATTGGTCGTCCGGAAGGCTTCCGAAGTCTTTCGAATGCTTCTGAAACAGTTCGATTGGTATCAAATTACAGTTCTTCTCCTGGATAGAAGAGAAATTTCCTTCTGTATTTGAAGTCAGAATCAAAACCAGAGGCACGCACACTCACATCCACTAAATTTTAAACTCAAATAAATTTATTCACGTCATTGTTTTGTTTTGGTTTGTCTGTAATTTTGTAGTTTCAATTGCTTCTCTTTAGAGAATTGAAATTATGAATATTTGTTCCGAAGACATATTTTCCCTTCAATAACTGTAATTTCGCATTTTCATCAGCAATAACTTCGAAATCTTCTACATTTGTGTCAGCCATGTTTACAAAATAAAATAATCACAAATGTGCGTTGGACAACTTTCCGTCTTACACATGCACTCAAATAAATTTTCAGAATCTAGAATCTAGTGTTTACTTGTTCGACTGGAATCCCGGATCGGAGAGTTCTTCCGGATTACCAATCGAAAAGGACATAAGTGTTATCATTCACGAAATAAAAACGTTAAATGGCGGACCCGTTATTTGCTTTTGCATATGTTTAGAAGCAATTAAATTAACGCTTTCTTGTGTAAATTGTGTAAATGAATGTGAAATTTAATTGACTGCCGTAGACGCTTAAATTTGGTAATGACTGGGAATTTTTTGTACCTAAAAACTACTTAACTACTCGATCCATCATCATGTAATTTTACATGTTGTCAGGGCTAGAGTAAAGAACAATAGTACTATTTTTGTAAAAAAAAAAAAAACTGTTACCGTGATGTTGAAAAGCCGTAGCAACGCACGGGTACCGCTTGTTTTTTATATAGCTAACAATATCTAGGTATAACTTTAAAAACACAAAAATAATTATTTTTTCAAAGCCCGACAAATTTTCTTGTATACAAATTTTAATCGAAATCCGTTGAGATTTCAATGAGACAGCCGAAAATAAAACAAAAGCGTTCCATGGTAGGTATCATTAATTTGCATTTAAGGTTAATTTTCCGTATATCGTGATCCACTGTATGTCATCGTGTTGTCGCATGATACCGCACCAAACATAAAAATTATATTATTGTGTGCATGTGTATTGCGTATAGCAACTTTAACTATATGGCTGTTATTTTCAATAACATCATGTTTCCCGAGGAGAATTGCTTTGTATTGGCATAATGACATTTATCGTGTGTGACGGCTGGAATGTCGATATCCTATTGTTTTCAACTGACAACGCCAACGTAACAAATATTTCACTTAATCAATTCAAGACCTCGCAACTGGTAACCACCTATAGCATAACGATATGGAAAATATTGACACAAACTTCGAAAAGGCTATAACAGATAGACAACAGAATTTATTTTACTTCCTTTGAAATCATTTACAGACATTCAGTGTGCCCGCGCGCAAGACTAGGCGACAGAAATATCCTGGATGGATCCTGCGGCCTTTGACAGGTAAATATCGATGGGATGGTATACCAACCCGAACTCGTATCTGGAATCCATCCGAATGAAAATAAAAAGTAATAACAAAGTTTCAATACCAAGAATCGAACACAAGTTGGCTGCCAGGATGCGTTATACTGAGTTCAGTCATTTACTGTGAATTCAATTGGACTATGAGTTTTGTTGGTCTTGTGCAAAATAATATTGTTGCCATATGGATTGTGATGTTTCCATTCGGAAAATTGTGGGCGATAGGCTGAAAAACACAACACGATGTGTCCGTTATTTATTAAAATCAATTTCATTTATGGTATTGAAACTGACGAATTTCATTTAGGAAAAAGACTATGAAAGACCGAAGCTTCAGGATGTGGAAACTTGTGGCCTTAGTACACATAATTAAAACAAATATCGTCCATACGCTTTCGAAATTCAATTTTCACCAAAAAAAAGTAGATTTTTTTTTTAAACCAAAAAATTATTTTTCAAAAATTTTGGTATATGCATTTTATGCATATTTTTCATACATACTTCCTTAATCCAAGGTAATTTTTATGCTTCTCTATTTATATGCACAGTGAAATCTCCCTTTGCGGACACCTCACTTAGACGGACACCTCTCTTAGGCGGACACATTTTTTTGTACGGTCATTGCGCCATAAACGTTTAATTGTTTTCAGTTTCTCTTGGACGGACACGGACAGGAATTTGACATATGAATGATAGATAGATAGATAGATTGTTTTTATTCTGTATTAAATATTTGTAACAAAATTATGTACATACAATATAGCATGGCATTTACCGTCTGCCAGATTGACAATTATAGCTTTTCATTACAAATGTATAAACCAATTTAAGTATTAATTCAGGTTCAAAAATTTTCACTTAAAATTCTATTTCTATACACTAGTGCAATTTTACAAAATTTGTACATTTTGGGTACATTCATTTCATTTAAATATCCTAAAATCACCTCTTCGGATAAAAAATCTTCACCAAATATATCTCTTCGTGTTTCCCTTAGTATTGGACATCTACCAAGAAAATGAAAAATATCTTCTCTCTCATCCATATTACATATTTCACAAAAGATAGGTAAATCCTCACGATGCGGTACGTAATTAAGATTCAGTAATTCACCTCTCATCCTGAACATGGTTGATATTTCTTCAATGGAGTGGTCATCTCTAAAATAATTTTTTACGTTCAAATTATGGTTCAGTTTACTGTAGATCATTCTGTGCATTGATTCTGCTGCTTCCTCCGCATACCTTACTCTTATACGGTCATCTAAATCTGAGATCAGTTTGTATAGTGCTGGTTTCCATGAGTTCAAGTCATTAAGATTTAATTCTACATTAGCTTCTTGGGCCAGATCGAGCCAATCCTTAAACCATCCAGATCTGCTACGTATTGCTTGAAGAGCAGCTTTTTTTGGTAGGCAAAAATCCGGCATATGAATGACAAAATTTTTTCTCTTAGATGGACACCAGAGCAGGATTGAATATGTTTTCACGCTGATAATTTTGACAACGATATTATTTACTTAAGTTGCAATATTTTACAGCGAGCATCAACATTTTTGCTCTCATTCACGTGATGAAAGTGATTTTATTTGGTCGTAAAAAAGGCGTATTTTTGGAGTTTCAGATTTTTGTTTATTTGCGCTCAGGTAGTTTCAAGTTTGAACTTGGAGGACAGTGAATTCGATCCAGAAGATCATTCGTCTATAGCAAATTTAAGAGAAATTTCCAAGCTCCTACATGAATGCAGATTGGATGGATAACCCGAAAGATTTGTGTTGATGGATGAAAATGTAAATGTGGATGAAAATATTGCAGTTCCTGTCAAAATCAACGAGTCTGGCAGTGAATCTGAAAATCAGGACCTGGTGGGAACATCTAATAATTTCTACGAAGAAGCAAAAACTTCAATTGAAAATTTAAACAAAATTTGCGGCCAAGAATAATGTCAACTTTTGGTTGACGTACAGGCCAGATTCCAAAATAAATCGTTCTTTTCTAAAATTAAACAAGCATATATTGAAGTATTTTTGTTTGAAAAATACAAAAATACGAATCTGCTTATATTATCGCAAAGTTTTTAGATGCTGATTTTTATATGTATTTACATATGTGTTAATTCTAATAATCTTATTCCACTTTATATGAAAAAAAAGAAGTGAAGTTTATATATTTTTGTTATTTTTATTTTCTGTTAATAAATGAATACTCTTAATTTTGAAAATTAGTATTTTTATTTGATTTCCCTTAAACGGACAACTCCATTAAGAGGACAAAAATTTCTGCACCATGGCTGTCCGCCCAAGAGAGATTTCACTGTATATATATGTATGTATGTATGTATGTATGTACATAATTATGCGAAAGAAACCACGAGAAATTTAAAATATCATACTAGGAATATATGATGCGACAAAAAGTCAAAGAGAAAAATATCATGGAAGATGCGATAGAAATATCATGAGAAAAATATAACGCTTAAAAATATCAAGGGAGAAAATATAAAAAAATGGGGCGAAAAAATCATATGAAAAACTGTGCTAGAAATTTGTCAAGGGAGAAATTTACCAGGAGAAAAAATATCACGCGAATAAATATAGTATGCTATATAATATAATACATCATACGAGAATAATAACAGGAGAAAATATAATGTGAAAATTATAATACTTAATGTGAGATAAATGTCAAGAGAAAAATTTATATCACGCGAATAATATATTATGCGCAAATAACATACTTGGAAAAATATATTATGCGAGAAATTCGTGTATCGTGCGAAAAATATGTAGGTACTTATACTATTCGAAAACAATTATCTTGCTATATACATATATTATGATGCGAGAAAAATATCAAGTCAGAATTTTATCACGCTAGAAAAATATCATTTTAGAAAATATAATGAAGGAAACATTATTATATCACCCGAGTGAAATATCATTATTCGAGAAAATTTCTAATCTTGCGAAATATATCTTTGGAGAAACAATGGTTTTGGGTCCGATATGCCGTTTTTATAATCCTGTTTCCTTAAATCCCGCTTTTTATAATCGCTTCTCTTGTAATCCCGTTTTGTATAATCCAGTTTCCTATTATCGCGCTAACACAATGTGCTAAAAGGACGCCGCGTAAGGGGGGGGGGGGGCTTGCTGGCCCTATAAACCAACCTTCTTGGACCAATATTGGATTTGGTCCGGGGTCGAGTTTGGGCAAAGTTAAAGTTTTTTGTGCAACATTTATCAAAATACAAAACGAGCTTGGTGGTATTAAAGGGGAAAAGTCGTTATTTTCAAAAGCGGAATTATAACACATCAGGATTTTGAAAAAGCGGGATTGTAAAACCCGGGATTTAAAAAAAAACGACATTTTAGAAGTCGGGATTTTAAAACGTTTTTTTTTTTTGATTTATGAAAAAGGGAAAAAAATGTCTTGCGGGAATTAAATATAATTATCATCTAAAAAATTGTCAAGTGAAAATCACGCAAAAAATATATTTCGAGAAAAACAACATAAGAGAAAATATACTTCTTTTGATTTTCCTCGAAATCAAAATTCATTCATCTTGCACTTTCGATTTTAAGTTATTTAATTCTGCTATACTGTATTTCTGTCATTCCTTTTGTTTTGGTATTCAGAAGGAACAAAGCAGGTTCAAGTAGAGGAACTCTGCAAACAAAACTTTTCTACAAGCGGAAAAGGAAAAGTTTGTTCTTATCATATCCTTATTAATTTTCACTATGAAATTTTAGGTTTTAAAATTAGGTTTTGTTAGAACTGTAAATCAAAGATCTTAAAAAAATATATGTACATTTTTGTTTCATCATAGTGGCGCAAAAGTTGTCACCCTATCGAAAGTTGCTATTATTTTTGGCCAATGATGCTAATTATCAATCGAAACAATTATTTAGCGATCCATGTCTAAACCTAAACCTTAAAATTTGAAAAAAAAAAAAATAAATAACTTAATTGAACTATTACTGAAAGTAATATTTTCGAATTATTTTAAATGAAACTATTGTGAATTCTTTAAAGTCTATTAAATTCAAATTTCCCGCCAGTCTCGCAGATTTTATTTAAAATTGAAGAAGAAAATGAAATAAAAGTCTACTCTATAAAGAGTAGTGGCAAATTAAATACGTCTTTTTCTTTCGTTTGTTGTTTTTGCATTTTTAAAAAAAGTTAATTTTTTGGCTTAAAAACAAATTTATAAATTCTCAGTATATATATTTTATTTTCTGCTTACATTGCAAATGTCAAAGTAGAATACATTTGCTGACATTACATTATATCGCCCGTTAGGCCGACAACTATATCGCCTCAGTTTGCTGAAAACTATCAAAGTAAACATATAAAATTGTCTTGTCAAGCATTACTTACCAACGCTTTGGAACCGATTGCGAGAATTCTCATTATAAGTCTACAACATTGGCGGACTTGCGTCATTGGTACATGATTTTCAATATTGTACCGTGACATCAGAGAGTGTAATCGGAGATTTAAACCTTAGAGATTTTATAAGCCCAAATAGACTGGTTTACGTAGTGATTAGAAGATAATGTATGTACCTACCTACCTATTACGTTTTATGAAATTGTCGGTAGGAAGTTAGGTATAAGGAAAATTAATTCGGTAAGTACTACAAATTTGCTGTCGAAATAACCTTAAATTGCCACGCCAACAAATATCGAAATTTAATAGTAAAACATCAACTAAATATGTGTAGGTATGTACATATACGCTTATTTAGTCTTCTATTTATAAGGATACGCACCTACTACAACCATATAGTAAATTCTCCTACATACATTTGCGTATTGTTATTAAATTGAATTTTATCCTTCACCGTGTAGATATGTACACAAACGTATGGCTACATTGAGCACACACATACATAACAGCAGAGCGTGTATGAGCTTGATGATGACATTGCGTTAAATATGCTCGGATTCGATAAATAAAATGTTCTGCACTTTTGGCCATTAACGTTTACGACCAGCTGAGATCAAAAAGTAATCATGTCCAGCTGGTGAAACCTTGAAAAACTCATTAACACCACCATCCATTGTCATTATTGCCAGAAAGCAGAAACACCATTCTCCAACAAACAACATACTCGCTCGTACCAGAAGCCTTTTCATTTTCACAAAAAAAAATTAACAGAAAAAAAAACTAAGATAAGTTGAATTTCTCAATTAAAAATTTTGTAAAAAATGTATTCTTTTTTTTTTTGTTAATTTATCAGAAGATATTTTTTAGTTTTGATCACAGATAATCGTAGGCAGATATTATTGTTCGCTTTTAATTTATAAGCCGAGAGAGTAGCTCTTACACTAAAAAGTGCTATCAAAATCGGTTTAGCTGTTTTGAAACTTCAAAACAGTCGATCGGGTTCAGTGATGTTCCATGTAGACTATAAATGTAGACAATTTGATGTAGACAATTCACAATTGTCGAGATAAATATGTGGACAATGTAGACATTGTAGACAATTCGTAAAACAATTATATTTCATATTTATTCCTACTAAAATTTATTAATCCACAAAACATAAATGTTAAAAAAAGAACCAAGTTCTTCTATAACACAGGAACATGTGTGTAAGAACAAGATAATCATGAAAAACTCATTTGATATAAATCTAAATATATACATACCTAGTTTTATGTTTATAAAAGTCTTAGTCTTAGAGATATCAAACAAACTTTAAATTATGGAAGTAATCGGTTATGATCAACGTACTCACTTAAATTTGATAGGTCCACTGAATCACTTCACTTGTTTACTAGTGGTCAAGTTTTAAATATCTTTTAAAAAATTTGGTTCCGTAATCAAATCATTAACTGACACATTTCTTACATAATTTGGAGTTATTTTTTTTGTCCGATTTAAATTCTTTTTGCAGTGATATTGTTATTATTCTGATAAAATGGCTGAATGACATGGCCGTTAAATATTTAATATTTCGATTTCCTATGTACAGGAACACCTATAAAGTCAAAAGATCGTCATTCTACGTGTGAAAGTATTGCTTATAATTGATACAAAAATTTGAGAATCGAAAATCTGCAGTTTTCATTTTTTTCCTTTCAATGAACTTCAAAGCATATCTCTTTCCCAAATTTCATTTTTCTACAGAAATCCGAAGTTCTTCATAATTGATATCGATTCTGAGAGAGTGTGTGGATACGGCGCCCCGAAACGGGAGACCTGAACTTTTCGATTTTTCTTTTGTAGATATAAGTAATTCACTTCAAGTCAAGACCTACAGTTCTACCATATTTTATAATCCTACAGCAGTCTAAAAAGTTCTTTTTAATTGAACCAACTGTTGGAAGTAGGGAATAAGCTGCAAAGTTTCCAAATATTAAATTTTGGTGTTACGTAGAAAAAAAGAGAAAACCCACCTTTTTAAAAAGGAATGACGTTAGCCAATATCGCCGAAATTGATTTGGAAATATCACCTTAGAAACTTCTGACCAATTTGTTGGTCTATTTTTTCCTCCTTGTAGGAGTTTATTTCTCATCTTTCTATTTCGATAAGGACAGGAAATATCGCCCAAATAAGGGAAACACCTCCAAATATTAGGACATTACGCTCAAATATTAGGAAAAACCGTCCAAGTCAAAATCTTGTCAATAGTTGAACTCCTTTTTTGAAATAATATTATTTATAAGATTTAGATGTGTATGTTGCTTATATTGTCGACATTATTGTCTACATTGTCGAGTGATTGTCTACATTAAAATGTAGACAATTCAAGTTGACACGTAGAGGAATAACACTCGTGTTTTAAAACATCAACAAATAATATAAATGAGCAGAAATTTCACGACCCCTCGGACCATGTTAATTTTAGAAGTCCTAATTAATATTGAATCTAAAGATCTAAATGTAATCCAATTAACACACATTGGATTAACCTAGGGGTAAAGTGGCAAAAACTCCTGGCTAAACAATTATTCATATAATTATACATCTTTTGTGAATACAATCTACAATGATCTTAAACTCTGTAATTATCATTTATTTGAAATTTAAGCGATTGCAATTGATTTTCACTACTCATTTATTCACTTTGATAGCATTCTTTTGTGAAGTGCTTTCTGATTTCCAACCAGGGTTTTGTTTTACGTTTAGTCAGTGTCGTCTTGAAAAACAGTAAAGTTCACAGGAAGAGGTTTAAGAACCGGATAACTAAATTGTTATAAAAAAAAACTTCTAAAGTAAAATATTTTTGTGGGTGTAATTTTCATCCAGTATTCTGATTAATCGGATTCTTGTTTATCTACCTTCTGGTTACGTAAATTAGTTTAATTTCCGGCAATATATGGAATCACATAAAAATTCGGTAAGCTAATGCATTATTGGTCATCTAAGACTTCGGATTGGCACTCAATACACCCTTACGGAAGTGTAATCTTTCGGTCTGGTGGGCCAGCAGGTAAAATGCGGTCAGTGACCTTACGTTTCTCCGGCGGTGTGACACTACTCATAATGTATTGGCAAACCGAATTAACTTTACAACAACCTAGGACTGTCAAATCAGCTTTCAAAGAAAAGTTTTTAGTTATCGGGCCTTAAATATAAAGCACCCATTTACTATAACTATAACTTATAACTATAAATTTCAAAAATTTAGGATATCTGCGGACAATTTATCAATTTAGGCATTAATTATCCTAAATTTTGAGATCACAAACCAGAATTACAGTGGGTAAAAAAAATGATAGTGAGTTTAGGCCGGTAGGTGTGACATTATTTTTATTCGGCGGTCTAATAAATTGGACTTACATAGGTATTATTTTGTTCTTACAAGACGGACAAACGACTCATATTTTGATGAGGTTCGATTTGGATTTCCAGGTCCGCTCTCTTGATTCTACCCCTTGTGATTTCGTTTGTTTTTTATTCTTCATGAAATCTATCTCTTCGTCGTCGAGAGTCAGGTCGTCAGGTCTTAAGACCTGTTAACATCTGACGACTGCTGTTACTCATAACCTGGTTGAGTGTCATGATAAACGTCACAAATCGGCTTATTCAGTGTGGTTATGGGGAAATTGGCGACTCACATGACCATCAAACCTCTGTAAAACAAAACTCTTTAAATTAATGCCAGCTTCGATCGCACAGCATAACTCCACTGGTATACGACGTGTGTTTTATTAATTGATCGAAGCTGAAAGAAACATAGAAGGAATTAAAATCCCTTTTCCACAATATATACTTATATTAGTCTGTAAGGTTACAGCTCATCCGGCTTGATTAAAAGCATTTGATTCGCACAAAAATTAACTATATTACGAACCAACTTTGAAATTACTATCTTTCAATTATTTAATGTCTCTACGTTTCAATGTTGTTTTAAGTAAACTCTAAGAGAAATTACTTTGAAATTAAAACGTTCTAGTTTTTTTTAATCTTACCAACTATGAAACATTGTAGAATTTAACTTTATACGTTTCAAAAATAACAACTTAGATCCACCCGTGATTTACGTCAGTCTGAATTACATTGGGTCCACTTAAAAATGAGTATTGAAATTAATGTTGATCTTACAGTGAAAATCTTTCATCAATGTTTGTGGAAGAATAATTTAAGGTATAAGTGATATTTGCAAGTGGCTGCAACTTCGAAATAAAGTTTAACAAAGTATAATCAACTATATTAGACTTTGAAAGTTGAGCATGGAATTTTAATGTTTTATATATTTTAGCATTTTCCACTTTAAAACAACGTTGAACGTACTAAATAATTTATGAAAGTTGTTTCACTGTAGAATCGACTACGGTTCATATTAAAACAACGTTGCGTAGTTAAATCAATATATTTTCAACGTTAAATTAAATACGTTCATGATACTATTTTCCAACGTTAAATCAAATACGATTTATTTGATTTTACGTTGCCTTTTTTCCCTCAGTGTTGCATTTGGAAAAAAATCGAACTGGAGATTTTAATCAAAGTTAAAATTACGATGGTAAAGAACACCAAGAAAGTGGGTCCCGCAATTCCGTCTGTATGTCTGTAGAACGATCTACAGCCTAAACGGCTGAACCGATTTTGTTCAAACTTGGTGCTTAGACGTTTTAGGTGATTGTCCGAAATAGATTTTTGATCGTTGTTTTAGCCCCAAAAATACCGGTACTTGCTATATACAAATGCATCTACCATCTCAATTATCTCGAAAATGGCTCTAACGATTTTGATAACAAAAAATTTATGTGTACTAATTTAGGTATGGTCTATATTTTGGAACAAATTTGATTTTACCTATTTTGTTATTAGCGGCACCTGCCATACAACCATTTTATTGATTTTCAACTTTCTCTTAAACGGCTCAACAAATTTCAATCAATTTTTTTATACAGAAGGTTCTTCGAATTCTTAATAATACTGCATTTCAAGATTTTCGAAAAATAGTTTTTTTGGATTTAAAAAGAAAAAAAAATCAATTCAGCCATTCAAAAACGGGTGGACGATCGCTTCTGAAATTTTATTTCTAAATCAATATTATTAAATATTTATACTTAGCTATATAAAAAATTAAGGGGGAAACGACTTTAAAAATATATTTAGCCGTTTTTTTAAAGAATCTTTTAATGTGATCGAACATAAGACCAAGTACGTCCGATCCACTGGTGCATTTTATTTTTGTTAAATAATTGAACTGTCTACAAAAGTTTGTATCAGGCCATTATATTGTGAGATGTGATTTCTACGATCTATTCGATAAAAGAAAATTCTTACATCCTATAATCTGGAACATTTGGATCTTACAATAAAAAGGTAACAAATACCATAGATATAATCAATTTTATTAAATGTGTTGTAATAAGCTAAATATGTCCCCATTCTCTATCTTTTTTTTGTCCTTTTAATTTATTGTCTGTACAAAAAACGAAATATCCTAATATTTTTTCAGTACAACATAAGCTACAATGCTTACCAAGAAGGTGTTTTTTTATATAATACAATTCTATATACTACTGAAATTACTCAGCCAAATAGAAGACTTAGCATTATATTTAATTGTACTTGTCGAATTGTTGATTCAAAATAGCTTTTAAGGGCCTTTAGTCCACAAAATTTGCGTTTCGTTCCGGCAATCTCCCTTGGACTCATCAGTTGGTTAGTGAGCGCCTTTCCAATACTCAATTTTTGTTAAGTTCAGTACAACTTACATGGATTTTTTGACAAAAGAAACATTGTGAACTATATCCAACAAGATTAAAATTTTAATCACTAAATTTGGAAGATTTTGTCCGTGGCCAGACACTTGCTCAATTTTTGTTCAGTTCAGCTTAACTTTCATCAATTTTTTGACAAAAAAAACAATGTGAATTATATCCAACAAGATTAAAATTTTAATCACTAAATTTGGAAGATTTTATCCGCGGGCAGACACAGTTAATAAGTATTGTTTAATTGTATTATATATACAAAAAAACACCTTCTTATTAACTATGTCTGGCCACGGACAAAATCTTCCAATTTTAAAGATTAAAATCTTAATCTTGTTGGATATAGTTCACATTGTTTTTTTGTCAAAAAATGTCACTAACCAACTGAGATTGCCGGGACGAAACTCAAATTTTTTGAAACAATGCTTACCTGCAAACACTTTCACTCTAAATAAACTCCCCCACCCTTTAAAGAAAATTGAAGCTCCTCATTGAAGTCGCCATTTATTTGTCATAATCACCATTTTGTGTCTAATATACCTAAGCTACTGATATAAAGAAAAATAACCCATTATTAAAAGGCTGGTGAAATTCACCATACTAAATGGTTCCCTCAAACCTCTCGAAAACTTTAACTCGTATGCTCATGATACAGAAATCCATTAGTTTTGTCTGAAATGTTTGTAGCTCTCTGTGGAGAGAAAAAAGTCAGCCAACACTAACAGAATAAACGAGGCTCATTATTAAGCACATCAACCCTAGTGCCCACACTCTTCGTCTAAATTTATCATAATGTGTTTTGGTTGTTTCTTAATTCATCACTATTATCCTTTGTGTCGATGGTTTTTGTGGTTTTTGTTTGCCCCATCTCTAGAAGCACTTTCAATCTATTTAAAAATGCATTGCAAAGCGAAGTAGTTGGTTTGTGAATCTAACTTTACAAAGAAGTGCCCTTTAAGCTTATACTCAACATGAATGACAAACAAAAAAAAAAGTGCACAGTAGAGGTGTCCCTTCCCTACATATGCTATGTCCAATGACACCATCTTTTAAATCTTCTGAATGACGATGACGGCAGCATACACATTTTGAATTGTGCCAACTAAAAGTAATGCTTCAATTTCAATGAGGAGCAAAAAACATAAATACTTAGCCATTCGCACTAAGATAGATAAATAGAAGAAAGAATACTAACGATTTAAGTTTGTCGTCTTGAGAGTAACTCAGTAGCTGGTATCCTCTCGTACATTATATACGAGTAATATGAGTGTAGTGTAGTGTGTGGAGGTGTGGAGTATTCTCTAGGATAAAGGTCCTTTTACTTTGAAGGTGGGAGAAGATTTATTCGATCCAATGACAACGAACAAGTGTGATTTATTGTGATGAGGAACTTATGTGGACGATATGGTGCGGTGGTCGGCCTGCTTTAAGACACAACCACTAACCACTATTACAGGAGTAGGAATAGAAAAATATAATGCGCAGACACTTTGTAAAGACGAGATGTAATAAACGATGTGACTGTTGTGATATATGACTATCTTGCGAACACTCGACTTATTGGGATTTTGAAGTAAAATCAAATATTTTTGGATAAAGTGATTTGAAATTGAAGAATTTTTTTAAGGAATAATTTTAAAATGTCTACAATTTCAAACTGGTGTAACGCTTTCACAAATTAAGAATTAAAAGTAATTCAATATGTAGTGGGTGAACGAAAGAATCTGATATAGCTAAGTACTCTTTTAAATTAATAAAGTATCTATACTACCTTTTTTTAAATTAATTTTATTTTGCAATTAACAAAAGTAACGAAAGTCCGCAATGTGCTTTTGAACCATTTGAGAAGTACCAAAATTTCAAAATTTTGGCTAGAACAAATATCCACATTGGAACGAGTTTTCATTTTTCAATATTCCAAATTAATTGTTACAAATTAGCTACAAGTGGATCATTAGGATAGGTTACGGAGGCTAACACTCTCCGTAACTGAAAACCATCTTGCTACCGAAACAGAAACAACGCCTCGGATAACTAATGATAACATGTTGAAGACTTTTAGCTATCGAATGTGGCTCTGGAATGTGAGTACACTCCTGGATGATGTTAGTGAAAGTCGCATCAATGCCAGATGCCTCCAACCATAGAAGGAATTCATGAGATACAGGGTGGACATCTTAGGCCTTAGCGAAATACGTTGGTTGGGCTCGGGTAAGTTCAAGTCACCATGGCGTAACACTATACTGCTCTACTCCGGAAAAGCTCCAGAAAGCATACGTTAAGATAGGGCTGGGCTGCTGCTAACAAAAACAGCTGTCAGTAGTCTGATCTCACGGGAGCCCTTTTTACAAGAAATAATAAAGGCACGATTACGGACAAGAGTACGTCCCGTCACCATTATACAGTGTTACGCCCTAACGGAGCGTACAGTCAGCTAGGAGCCGATTACAACAACACATCGCGCGGAGATATTAAAATGGTTATAGAAGATTTGATTGCTAAGGTTCGCAGCAACAACGGTGGACTCAAACATATGATGGCAAGTAATGGAGTTGGGAATTCCAATGATAACGGTGAGCGCATCGTCGACTTCTTCAATACTAAGGGACTCGTCAATGGCGGAACCATGTTTAAGAACAAGACGTGTCACGAAATAAGTTGGAAGCAGTTAAGAAGCAGTCTCCTGGATGTTCAAAATAAAAGAGGAGCTGATATGGGACTTGTTCGACACCACCACCTTATGGTAGCTACTGTAAGAACTCGTACAGCCACAGCTAGGAGATCCAATGGATTACCTGTACCGCACGAAAAAGAGAGAGGTTCAGCACAGTGTAAGACGTGACAACGCTTTGGTCCAACAAGCAGCAGATGCTGCTTAGAGATGCGATAGTAGAACCATTTACAGCATTACTAAGGGACTGTATCATGCCAAAGCAGTAGGACTTGATGGCATTCCTGCAGAGCTTCTACAAGTGACGCTAACTACATCAAGCGAACTCCTGCTTCCACTCATAAAGAAAGCCTTGGGATTTTCGAATGATATTTTTCGAAAATATTATATGAATGATAGTCAAGCTCTCCAAAAAAAAGACCTAACATAGTGCGAAAACTGGAGAGGAATTTGCGCCCTGCCTGCCTTTGCCAAAATAGTAGCGAAAATAGTATTGGAACGCATCAGAGAACATCTAGAAGCCACACTCGATGCCGAACAAGAAGGTTTTCACGCTTGCTCCTCATGCATTGATCATATTAATGCTTTAAGGATCATAATTGTGCAGTTTGTGGAATATCGATCACCACTTCAGCTGCTATGCATTGACTTTGAGAAGGCTTTTGAAAGCGTCAACAAAAAATTTATTTGACTTGAGGGGTATCCCGGACAAATTAATAGCTATTATTAAGGCAACTTATGATGGATCCAAATGTCACGTTTTGCACGAAGGTAGGCTGCCAAAAGTGGAACCAGACGGGGCTGCATTCTTTCACCAATATTGTTTTTGTTGGTGATAAGCGATGTACTGCCACTGGACTTAACGGGAAACAGAGGGATTCGATGGACTCTGACGTCTCACCTGAAACATCTGCACTATGCAGACGACGTAGGCTTGCTCTCTCATAGGATCATGGATATCCACGAAAGGGCAACAGGGGTGGAGAGCGCAAAACAAGCAAAACATTGATGATCAGACTGGGAACCTAGTTATATTCTCCCATAAATATTTCTCAACAACCGGTAGAGAAAGTACAGAGCTTCCAATACCTTGTAAGTATAATGTCTACCGAGGATGGAACCGAAAAGGACATCAGCTGCCGAATCGGGAAGGCAAAGGCTGTTTTCGGTATGCTTATAAAGCTTAAGAATAAGAACTAAGCTAAGGCTTTTTCGATTAAACGTCGAATTCTTTTTACTTTACGGTTGCATCACTTGAAAGTAACAGTAGCTGTCACCAAGAAGCTGCAGACTTTGATTAATAGATTTCTACGAACCATCCTTAGGAGTGTCTGGCCCAATCGTATATCAAGCCAAGAGCTCCTCAGGAAAACGGGTCGCAAGAAGCTATTGAGTCCATTATACGACGTCGCAAGTGGCAGTGGATGGATCGGACGCATTCTTCAAAATGGCGACAACTGTATTGCGGCATAGGCAATGCAGAGGAATCCGCTCACTCAAGAAGGAAGAATAGTTGGACGACCGAGAAGCTCATGGAGAAGGACAGTCGATGATGAGTCAGCTCAACTGGGCAAGAGTTGGAGGGGGTTGCGACTTATTTCCAGGAACCGAACTCGATACCGAGCTGGCGTTGTGGAAGTCTTATGCCCCACTACGGGTCCCCACGGAGATAAAATGTGTGAGGAGATATGTAAGTAAATCAATTATTGTAATAACTCCACAACATAATCGCTGATCTTCCTCGTGTTCGATGTATTTTTATCGTGATGGTGCTGGTTCGCGAACTGCTCGCTGTTGGCGAAAAATTTCGATTTTGTCGTGTTCGTTAGCCTCGACGTTAGCCAAGTGAGACCATGTTCGCGAGCACACCTCATTTTTGATGTGAGCTTCGCAGAGGTCCTATCGCCGATATAGCACAATTGCACCAACAACTTGCTTTTCTTTATCGCACATGTTTATACTGAAGTTTGAAGAATCAACAGGAAATGAATACTTGCCAAATGTATTTGTGTATTGTACTTATATTGTTATATTATAAAGCAAAAATGCATTCGCCGTGTGGTGGATAATAAAACGAACAAGGACGGCGGCTAGGGCTGGCAACGAGACCGAGACTAGTCTCGGTCTCGTCTCGGTCTCGGTCTCGTCAACGCGACGAGACTCCTTTAAAAGTACCGAAGACGAGACCGAGACGAGAGCGAGACGAGACCGTATTTTTGGTACCGAAATTCGACGAGAGTCTCGCTGGTCTCGGTGGTTTGGTTTCGGTTTTCACTATAAGAAAATTTTGTTTTTATTTCATTATTTCTAAGTATCTAATCATGTTCAATTTTTGTAATATTCACAAGTTTTTTTTTGCGAAATATTATATGCGCGTTAAAATATCAAACCATATATGTATGTACATAGTTATACAGAGAGAAAATCCAGAGAAGAATACGTACGACTTATGTATGCATGGCGTTGTTTCCTTTTGGGTGACATTTGGTAAAAAATATTGTCAAAACGTCGAAATATAGTTCGTTGCCTAAATGTGAAGCCATGAGCTGTCAAAATCCAATGAAGGATGGCTCCGATTTAAATGGATTAAAAAATCTCTACAAAAGTCAAATTTTACCTCAGAAAATTATAAATTTTTCGATTTAATTTATTGCTCCGTAAAAAGGTGATTTGAGGCCTCTTGGGTGAGGTTTGAAAAAAAATATTTTAAAAACGTCAAAATATACAGTCCTATTCTGTTAAACGTTCACTTGAATATTTATATTCTGCTATCCGACGGAAAAAACGAATTGTTTCAAAAATTACATAAATTTCGATCAAAAATAAATTTTAACAATTAGATTCTCTTAAGAATTAAACAAAAAAAATATTAGTAAAGCTTTGGACTCAAAAGATAGAAGGCATTTGAAAATATCTAAAAAGTGAAAAATTGAGTAAAATATTCACGTGAATCGGAAGATAGCAGAATAGGGCTGATAGTTTATTGCCTACCTGCCAAGCAATGAACTGTCAATTTCATTGAAGGATTGCTCCGATTAAAATGGATTAAAAAAACTGTACAAAATTAAAATTTTATCTGGGAAATAAAGCTCTTGAAAGGTGTCTGATAACGTTACTTCACAGCCTATTTTTTACGTTATCACACACCTTTGAAAACTAAATTCGCACAAAATGTAAGCCATTCGGAGCGCTTTCATACGCAACTAATAAAATTCAACTTAAAAATATAGTTTTCGATTTACACAAGTAAAACTTACTCGTTTCAAGTGAAGTCTATGGCCTTAGCTTCATGGACCTACGTAGTGCAGAACAAAATTTTTAGTTTATGAGTTGTTTAGCATAAGCAACGTACAAGGATATATCATTATTAGATTCATGCATAATTGACAAGCACAATAAAGTTGGATAAGACGTGCAGATGCCAAGTTTGACCGAATACTTGACATCCATATTGTACGTTGATTTTCACCAAGTTTCCCAAACTTGGTTTTTTTTTTCTATTGGTTTTGACAACTAAATGTGAATATGTGTACCAATTCGTACGATTTTTCCGCAACCAAACATTAAAATTGGAACAATCCTTCAATGGATTTTGACAGCTCATGGCTCGACAGGTAGGCAACGAAATATATTTCGACGTTTTGATAATATTTTTTTCCAAATGTCATACAAGAGGCTTAAAATCAACTTTTGTCGGAGGAAAAAATTTCGAGGAAAAATTTGAATTTTGTAGAGGATTTGTAGTCCATCTAAATCGGAGCGATGCTTCAATGGATTTTGACAGTTCATGGCTTGACAGGTAGGCAACTTACTATATATTGACATTTGAGCAATATTTTGTTTTCGAAATTTCACCTAAAAGGTCTAACATCAAATTTTTAGGGCGCAATAAATTAAATCGAAAAATTTCGATTTTTTTAGGTAAAATTTGAGTTTTGTATAGGTTTTTTTTAATTCATTTAAATCGGAGACATCCTTAAATGGTTTTTGACATGTCGTGGCTTGACAAAACCGGTAAATTTATTTCTTAAAAAATCGAGCGTTGTATGTAGGTACTCTTTTTTATTTAATATTTTATTTGTTTTTGCTATGAAATATATTAACTTACACAATTCTTCCAAAATGTTATTTCCACTTAACTCAAAAGACAAAACAGACTCACGAGTTTGTTTTATACATTTTCCCGCATTTTTCTTACCGACGAACTGCTGAGACACCACAACCATACTCTATATTTGCAATCCGAACAATGCGTCTTATCTTTATCTTACATCTTTTTACTACCAAAAAAACATGAAAGAAACCAAGACTAAGGATGATACCAGGACCGAGACCGAGACGAGACCGCACATTAAAATTTTCTCGAGAAAAAGGCGAGACCAAGGCCGAGACGAGACTTGGTTAGGCGACACCTGGACCGAACCCGAGACGAGACTGAAATTTTTCGATTTTGGCGAGCCCGAGACCAGATTAACAAAAGTCTCGCCTGGTCTCGTCTCGTTGCCAGCCCTAACGGCGGCCATGAAAGTCATTTAGGGTTAGCTACCTTCAGGAAAATATTTCGTTCGCTTTCCATACAATTCGCACTGACTGATGACCAGAAAAATATCAAGGAGACGTACGATTCAGAAATTCGAAGCTGTCCGACTCATGGGTTTTCTGGTTTGCGAATGGGATGAAATAGAAGCTTAAGTTTTTAAGGTAAGAAGTTATTTACCTTAGTTCTCTTTTCTTGCACATTCTGTGATGTTGTTTTTCCAAAGGCTGATGTAAGCTCGTCGGGAGCAAGGATTTTTTCGTAGGAAGAATAAAACTCGGGTAAATTAGAAGAAATCTCCAATTATAAATTTCAACAATATAATTTTTTATTACATCGAAAACAGGAAAACAATGCATGTCGTAATAGCTAAGTGAGGGGGGGGGGTTCTGGAAGCAGCAAGTTTGCCCAAATCTTGCTCGAAAGGAGGAACCATGGAACTAATCAAGAGCAAGGTTTAGCGTAAGAAGGAGGAATCAAGAAGCAGGGAGTTTGTCCAAATCTTCCTAGAAAAGTGGTGGGAAGAGGGACCAATTCACTAGGCAAAATTACTATCTTCCACCAAGCGCGAAACTTATACTGACTTATTATGTTTTAATTAAAATTGCATATGGAAACATATCTAGTTTGGTGAGCTTCGATTTCATATGGAAATCTTATATATATATATACATAACAATTTAGGATGGCAGCAAGTGTGTACTATAAGCGATAAAAGTTTACCTTTTCACGGCTGCTGGTATTGTTCGTTGACCGGTATAAAATGGGCCGCTGGGTGAGGTACACTTTGTGATGTATGGATTATGCGTACGAAGTTACAATTCATTAAAGTACAATCGTTTTTGCATTAAATTAAACTTTGCGGCTAAGAAATCAGTATTCCTGCCGTTTTTCCGCTTTTACTTCGTAAGCTTATAGTTTATAGTTTCCACTTCTTCAAACTATATGAAAAACCGTGTTAGTTATTTTAAGACTTAAAATTATTAGATATCTCGCTTTTAAATTACTTTAATAAGAATCTGTAATATTGATAATAAACGAGTTCTTCCCTCTTAACCCGAGTTTTACTCGCTTTCATCGGGAATACCCTGGGAATGACGAACTTACCTCAGCCTTAAAAAAGCATCATAACTTTCAAGATAGGTGTTTTTACTGTATTTAAGAAAAATCTGTCAAGTTCCGAAATTCCGAGTGACAAATGATCCTGAACATTTTATAACACTCAAGACTTCCCGTGACAGTGTTATTGCCGTCACGGGAAGTCGTAATCTCCAGACACCGTGAGCGATTTTTAATACCAATAAAATTTATAGTATTGTACGAAATTTGCGTTCGGGTATTTTGACATTCGAGATTTTGCCACAACGCCAATTTTGTAAAGCAAATAAGAACAAAGAGCTTAAAAAAAGAGATCACATACGTCTCCCAAGACATGGTTCAATCATATTTAAGGCATGAAATTTGTGGCTGACAAAAAATTAATGCAACAAAAATTATTAAAATATTTCAAGGACAGTGAACATTTTCCGTATTACTAAAAATATTTACGAAATACTACTTTGGTGTCAATGCTTATCGTCAATGACAACCGTTTTGTCAGTTCACAAGAGTGCTGGCAGCAACGATTGCCACTAATAGACGCTCTATGGCTTATCTATTTACTTGAGAGCGTAAATAATTTAATTGCTTCTTTCGCACTCATGCAGTTGCTACATACCTTAGATACCACTTTCTGACCCGGGTGGAAAATAAAATCCTATCCCCAAGAGAGGCCAATTTGATTCACCCTGTTACTTCAGTTTCTTATGGGACAATCAAGGTTATGAAATGAGAATATTTTGAGGAATGAAATATATTTATAATAGGGCTGTTTTTTGGCAAAAAGACATCGGAAGCAAAGCAGAATTCACACACATTACAAATACAACCTGCTTTCGATAAAACTAAAAGCAGAAGTCTGCTTTGGATGGATTTGTCACATTTATTCGAGTATCGAATGTTATTATGTTGTTTAGTTGGTAGTTCCGATGACTTTCATGAATCTGGAAGGGCATGTTCACATATTTACTCGGGAACCAAACAATTCGAATATGCTTGTGAACGATTCGGAAAAGTTAGCTGAAAACAGTCAAAAATCAATAATTTTTGGTTAATTATGTGTTCTTTTCTTAAAAAAATTGTTTTACACCTATTTACGTACAGGAAATAAAAAAATGTTTAACGCAACAAACTTGGCCAAAAATACGTTTTATTAATTTTTGTTGTTTTATAAATAATATTATAAAGCATAGGTAGGGGGCGTTCTTCCAATTTAAGAAAAAGTTAAAGTTATCTTATTCGTGCGAAACTGCCAGATTAAAGATACTTAAATAAAAGGCGTTTGAGTGGCTTTGTGTCAACTGCTGTCAAATTGCCTAAAAATATAGCTAACTAAAACTTAAGCAGCGCCCTCTACCAAACCTCTGAAATTGGAATAGCAACAAGCATTATAGAGCAAGTGTATATCATTTATTTAATAATAAATAAGCACTCATTAGCGGCACGTAAGTGTATGTTTTCGATAGAGCACTTATAACACGTGCAAGACATAAACTGTTATTAAGATTTCTTTTAAAAAATCTTAATTTGCTTATACCAACAATTAGAAATTATCAGATGTCATATCACCTGCGGAAAAGAGTGATGATTTAGAGCTTTTTGGCGGAAATTGGCAAGAAATACATTCTAAATATTTCAATATATAGCTTATTGCCTAGTCAGAAAATGTCAAATTTTTTGGATGGATATCGTAGATAATTAACTTGACCCTAAAATTCGTACCAAAACAGATTTTGAGATCTTATGTCATTTTGAATCTGGAGTCGAGTTGACCGTTGAACAACCATTGAATATAAAAGTGGACATAATCGTCTTTTTTCAGTGTTTATTTGTTGCGACGTTAATAATTTTTACCAAAACACGTCTATTTACCCCAATAATGAGATTCAAAAATGGGATTTCTGTCCATATTTCATATAACCCATTTTTAAATAACATCTCCTCTTTTGAGCCGCGTGCAAAAGAAGCTTAAAAATACTTAATAGTTAAATAATGAATGAGCTCATTTTTGCAAGGAAACACAATGCCAACATACCATTTATTTGCCATAAGATCTGATTTATTGAAAAGAAACGTCAAACACATAAAATAATTTTAAAATGAACATTAGGGTACACAGATGTAGAAAATTCAACTTCTTGTTAATTCTTACTGCTTTATATATATTCCATTTTATTTGCATCTTTTAATTCAAGTCTTAGTATTCTTAAACGCTTTTAATCTTAAGAAATAAAAACAAATTAATTGTAGATTTTTTGCATTTAGTTATTAGACAGAAGTTCGGTAATACCAACTTAAAGATGAAAAAAATTGGGCTGCTGCGGAACGTTTTTTTGGGAAGTCCTGCTTTGCTGCAAAAGAGATTTATGTTAATATATTGATATTTTATTAGGGCGGGTAACAAGACGAGAACAGTTGAGACTTTTCTTAGTCTCGTCTCGGGCTCGTCAAAATCGAAAAATTTCAGTCTAGGTCTCATCCTTAGTCTTAGTTTCTTTTGTGGTTTTTAGCTTGTCTAAAAAAAAATAAAAAAATGGGCTGCAAAATAGCGTTATCAGAAACCTTTGAACAGCCGTATTTCAAATAAAAATTTGAATTTTTAAGGTTTTTAATCCATTTAAATCGGAGCCATCCTTTAATGTATTCTGACAGTTCATGGCTTGGCAGGAAGGCGAAAAACTATATTGTGAAGCTTTGATAATATTTTTTTCCAAAGGACACTCAAAAGGCTTAAAATTGGAAAAATTTCGAATTTTCTACGGTAAGATTTTAATTGTGTAGAGGTTTTTTAATCCATTTGATTTTGAGAGTCTATTCGCGTTTGATATTTTTCAAAAAAAAAAAGCTTGTGAATATTATAAAAATTGAACATTAGTGGTAAAAAATAATTAAATTAAAAAATATTTATTCTAAAACCGAAACCAAACCACCGAGACTAGCAAAACTGTCGGCGAATTTCGGTACCAAAAATACTACCGAGACGAGTCTCGGTCTCGTGCGGGCACTTTGTATTCTCTCAGTGACAAAGTTTCTTGTTCGCTGGATTAGAAATTACCTTTAAATCACATTTAGTCCACAGTATTCCAAATTCAGAAATGTTTTTTTTTATAACTTTGCACGCGCTCAAGGGATTATGAATACCCTTTATATGTTTTACTTAACACAGCGCGGGCATCCGGTAGAAGAAGAGAAAGAAGGATAGGAAAGATGTGTGGCGCGATGTTCTGAGACTAGAGCTGGTTGTTGTCTCAGATTTTATCTCCAGGGATGTCGGCTGAACTAATGCGGAGAGAATTACCTTGTCTTATGTATTTATGTCCCTTAAAATTCGCATTATTTTATTTATTTCGTTGTCATATTTTATGGATATGCTAGATTACTCAATCACATGTTGTTAGTGTTATGCTTAAGCAGCATGTAATGAGCAAAGCAGCTACTTATTTTATGACAATTTTTAGAATTGGTTTTTAATGGAATATAATAGACAACGGCAGGAATCGAACCCGCAACCATGAGGTTGACAGGCGAGCACACAACAATCGCGCCACGGCCAGCCGCACTCTGAGATTTAGCAGCTGGAAAAAGTTCTAATCTCTTATTGCATTACTGATTAAAATATGTTATTTCATGAATTGTGACGTTTTTCACGCCATACCAATAGACGATATGTATATACAGGATACCCGGATATTGGTGGATGACTTAATTGTGAGTTCTTGATAAACATCAATCGCGTTGAACTTCTGTTTCTCTACAAATTATCCAAATTAATGGTTTGTTTCTTTAAGCGAGTACATAAGTGTAGCGGGAGTTTGAGCTATGAAAAATGATAATGCTGACTGGGAGCTCTGTATAAGAATTTCTTCCCTTTTTTCAACTCAATGAATTGTTCAAATCCGTTACCAAAGTTTTTATTACACGAAATTTCTATTTTCTGAACTTTTCAAATTATTTCTTATTTCGATTTTCACTATCAAACTTCAGGTAAGAAAGAACTTCTTATATTTATTAAACTTACGTTTTAAAATTTACAAAAAAAAATCACACAATTTTGTAAGAGGGTATAGACCCTAGGGATAACCCCCATAGTCATCTTAGTAAGCCCTATTGTGTAAACTCTTAGTTTGAAAAAGGAAACTACAAATCTGTTATGAAAACACCTTGACAAATGCGCTCTTTATGGAAATTTATTATTACAGCACTTATGTATATTGGTAGGGGAAACAATACAACATGTGTGCGTGGTGATGTGGGAAAAGTACAAAAGCTCGAAAACGACTTAAAAAAAAAAACCAGAAAAAAAAGAAAAGAAAAGAAAAGACTACGACCCATCCATAACAATAGAATAATGGAACAATAGAAATGAAAACCGAGTAAATGCCCAAAGGTATCCAACATTCTGCAATTATTATGTAGTGTACGGAGGTAGGTACGAATACTCTTTCCTTTGAAAAACCGCGGCAGCGTCACATGAATGTTGCATGCACCATGTGGTGGAAGAAGCTGATGGCAGTTGGAAATTGCTCAAGAGCTCTTTGAATACATCCTTTTAGTTTCAGGTGACAACTGTTGGTGAGAGTAGATACATATATACGTATACACAGAGTTTTGTTTAACAATGTCCTTTTGTATTATTGTTCATTATTGTTGGAGGGCAAGGGAGAGCACCCACATTCGTAATTGCAAGGAAGCTCTTCAACTTAGTTAAGTTCAATAAATCTGTGTTATAATGAAAGTGGATAGTTATGTTATAATGATTTAGCTCATTAAGAATATATAACGGGCTGAAATTTGGTGCAGACATAGCTTAATAGTAATTTTTTTTAGCTGAATCCGATTTTAGTTTTATTTCACTTATTCAAAGGCAGGTGAGTGACACCTGTCAAAAGTCAAGAAGTATCATTTTTACTTGCGATTATAGGTACTATAAGGCAAGTTATGGATTCGTGCAAAAAAAAATCTAACAATCGATCATGACATTACGATGATAGAGAACACCAAAAAAAAAGGGTCCCCCAATTCGGTCTGCCTGTCTGTCCACGAGTCTGCAGCCTAAACGGTTGGATGAATTTGCTTCAAACTTGGTATATATTGTTTGTTCGGTAATATGCCCACACGTTTTTAGACGACAAATAACAGTAGATCCTATAAATTTTTTTCTGGCCAAAAATAAAAACTTATTTTTCTCGAAAACGGCTAAAAAAATTAGTTCATTAATGAAGCAAAAGGGAACATTTTAGTAATTTTTGTTTTGGAAAAAATTGTTACTTTTGGTACCTCTAGTAGTAAATTTTTTTTGGTTTTCGATTTTCTGGAAACGGTTAATTTGATTTTTTGAAATTTTTTGCGCAGAAGCTCATGAAAAGCTTAAACGCTATTGTAAGCCAAAATTCTTTAAAAATGATTTTTTTTTTAATAAAAAAAATTTTTTTTTTTTGTTGAAAACTCAAAATTTCGAAAACGACTTAATGGATTCTTGTGAAACTTCGTATTTGGCAGTTTTTTGACATTATCTGTAACAGTTAAAAAAACTATATTCCTAAGATAAAAAACAACGGTACCTCCCATATAAATGTTAAGAAAAAAACGTTAAGAAAAAAATATATTTCTCGAAAACGGCTCCAAGAATTTGTGTGTATTCCTAAATTAGTACAGTCAACTTTTAAGTAAAAATATTTTGTTTTGCGTACTTATAAACGACTTTCTCAACATTGGATTAAGCAATTAAAATAATTTTATACAAATGGTGCCTAAGATTGTTAATAAAACTGCGTACGAAAATTTTCAAAAAAAAAATTTTTCGATTTTTAAAAAATAAATACAATTTTTTTTTTTGAAAAATCGATTTTTCAAAAATCAGACTCAGAATTTTTTTGAAATTTTAATTTTATATGTATATTAATAATATCTTAAAAATGGCGTTTCAAGTTTTTTTTCTACAAATGTTTTAAAATTTTATACATAAAAAATTAATTTATTAAAAAACAGCTGCAACGATTTTTGAAATTTTTTCTCCATGAATTCAACTGGCATCTTTCTTTTTTCTCAAACTATAATAACTAAGTAATATAAAAACATTTAATTATGTGTATTATCCAATGATTTCTACCTTATTGTTAGTATTATTCCCTTTTCACGTGTCCTTAAAAATCACATGAATCTTATGTATGCATATTGCACCTAAATTATAAAGTTATATGCATATAGCTGCCTACCCACCTACATCCCTCATTTTCATTATTATATGTACATGTTTACATACTTAGTTTCCATCTATATATGTATGTACATAAATTTTACTCTCCTAACTCACATAGTTAAAATCCATAACTTAGATTTAAATAAACATTTGTAGGTAGGTACTTATGTAACTATTCCTTGAATCATCCATTCGACAATTCATTATTCTAAGAATCAAGGTAATCTTACCTACATAGGCTTTACATCTGCATCGGATAACTATACCTAACTAACTAAACCTCAATGGTTAGCCACAAGAGCAAGTTCGTAAAATCCAGTCGTGCAGTTAGTTTTTTTTTAAATATCCGAAAAACGAAAAGAAACTTTTTAACAAGGCTATGGCTACATACGTACCTACAATATGTGAGCTATAGAATCACAAGTCCTGATAGCAAAGTTTTACTTAAGTTTTTGATGGATAATATCTATATATATATAATACATATAGCCGTGTGAGAATGGGAGACGAACTTCTTTCAAAGTGGAAGAAATTACTTACCAGCTTGTTGATGACGTAAAATTTCATTAGATTTTAGATTGATAATGACTTTATTTAGCATATTTTTTTTCTATCATGTATTTTAACCATTGTTCGCACACACCAAAGAGCGGTAGAGAAATTTAAATCCGTTTTTATGTGACAACTCGTATAACTTTAATATAACAATAACTTTATTGAAAATAATTCAAATACAAAAATAAAAGAAATAATATTTCAGTTCTTTACGTTTCTAAAATCACATTATATCTGGAAGCAAGTCATATGCATACATAAACATAATTTCATATTAGACTCGCTCCAAACAAAAAACTTAAATATAAAGGGTAATCCATTTTGCGGTTTCAAAAGTAATCGTAAATAAAACACATAAAATATTTTTTTTTCATGATATTTCTTTTTTTATTATAAAGTTTGAACGTTGAGATTATGTGTGAAACACTACATCGTATAAATGACCACCACGCGAATTGTTGCAAGCACCGATTATTTTGAGCTAATTTTCGACCACTTTTTGACACATATTGAGCGGTATCTCAGCCACAGCTTCACGAATATTGGTTTTCTAGTGCTCAAGAGTTAAAGGTTTCTCTGCATTAACACGGTCTTACGCGTAGCCTCACAAAAAAAAGTCCAGCGGTGTCAAATCGCATGATCTTGGTGGCCAGTTGATATCGCCACGACGAGAAATTATGCGGCCAGAAAATGTCTCTTGCAATAAAGCCATATTCGCTCGATTTGTGTGGCATGTGGCACCGTCTTGTTGAAACCACATATTCTCCATGTCGTATTCTTCAATAGCAGGCAAAAAAATCATTTTTTTTTTTGGAGGAAAGAACACATACTTAAGCAAAAATTATTGATTTTTGACCGCTTTCAGCCAACCTTTGCAAATCGTTCACAAATATATTCGGAATTTTTCCTCTTCCTTAAGCAAATTATTAATTGGATATAAGATGGTACTTAAGTTCTTGAAAAACCTTCCATAATAATGAATTAAACCAACATAAGCTTTTACCTGATCTTTATCTTGCGGTGGTTTCATATTTTCTATAGCCTCTATCTTGCTTCAAGTCTTATGAATCCCATATTTATCAATAGCAAAACCACAATAGTCGATCTTGTTTTGAAAAAATTCGCACTTGTCTAGATTAATACGCATGTCATGTTCACTGAATCTATGCATCGCTTTAAATGGGCTGTATCATCTGGTCCAGTTATTTTATTATCATCGATAAATACACTTACACCTGAAACAAGAACTCTTCGAACAACAACTTCAAAATACATGAGTCATCAGGAGTGCCAAAAAATAAACAAATATTTTGATGATTTTGAATGACCAACAATAACTTGAGTGTGCTACCACCAAGTTTTTCTCATATTATTTTTGGCTGGAATTTCAGTTAAGCGGACTCGACTGTATTCGAAAAAATGTCCAAATCTATCCCCCACAGGATCTTGCTTATTACTTTTATCGGCAACAGGTTCTTGTATTTGTAGTGTGTGTAAATTCTGTTGTGTTGGGGATGGCTTTTGCCAACAAGCCACCCGCTAATAGAATAAAATGCACGACTGGATCGCACGAACTTGCTCTAATGTTCGATCACATCGTATGCAAATGATTTCTATTAAGAATTTAATTTTATAATATTTTCAAAGTCGTTTTTTTGTTCAATTTTTATATACAATTTTTTGTTTTATTTTTTTTTTTGCCTAAAAAAAAACTTGATATGACGATTTTAAATATTTAATAATATAAACTTAAAACCAAATTTAAAAAAAAAAATCATTTACCAGTTTTCGAAATATTGAATTTCAAAAAAATATTTTTCTAAAATTTTGGTATGCAGTATTACAGTGAAATCTCCCTTTGCGGACACCTCTCTTAGGCGGACACATTTTTTTGTACGGAAATCTCCATTGTTTTCAATTTCTCTTGCACGGACAGTTCCTTGGACGAATACGGACAAGAATTTCATGAATGAATGACAACATATTTTCTTTTAGACGGACACCAGAACAGGATTGAATATGTCATCACTCTGATAATTTTGACAACGGTATTTTTGTTTTAAGTTGCAGTCTTCTACAGCGAGCATCAAATTATTTTCTCTCATACACGTGATGAAAGTGAATTTGTTTCGATGTAAAAAAGGTTTAATTTTGCAGTTTTGGAATTTTGTTTATTTGCGCTCAGGTAGTTTTAAGTTTAAATTTGGGGACAATGAATTCGATCCCGAGGATGATTAGCTTATTCCAAATTTAAGAGAAATTTCCAAGCTCCTTCATGAATGAAGATTTTTGCTGATGGATGAAAATGTAAATGAGGATTAAAATATTGCAGTTCCTGTTGACATCAACGAGTCTGGCATTGAATCTGAGGAAGAGTATCAGAATCTGGTCGGAATATGTATTAATTCCTAGGAAGAAGCAAACACTTCAATTGAAAATTTTTAAAAATTGTACGGCCAAGAAAAATGACTTTAGCTGTTCAATTTTCGGTTGACATACAGGCCCGATTCCACAATAAATAGGTCTTTTCTAAAACTAAACAAGCAAATATTGAAGTATTTTTTGTTTGAAATCTTCTTATATTATTGCAAAGTTTTTAGATGCTGGTCTTTATATGTATTTACATATTTGTCTAATAATTTTATTCCACCTCATGTGATAAAAAAGAACTGAAGTTTATAAATATTTTTGTTATTTTTATTTTCTGTAAATAAATGAATACTCTTAATTTTGAAAATTAGTGTTTTTATTTGATTTCCCTTAAAAGTACAACCCCCTTAGGCGGACAAACATTTCTGCACCATGGCTGTCCGCCCACGGGAGATTTCACTGTACTTATAATCTGAAGGATCTCCTATGTAAAACATTTTGATCGAAATCCGTCGAGTCGTTTATTAGAAAGTTCAAAATCAAAAAAAGTTGTTGTATAGCAGGTACCGTTAATAACGATTTTAAAATCTATCACATAAAACGCTCAAGTACCAAGTTTGAAGAAAATCGCTTCAGCTGTTTAGGCTGTAGAGCGTTGTACAGACAGACAGACGGAATTGCGGAACCCAATTTTTTGGCAGTGTCTATCATCATAATGTCAAGTTTGATTAAAATCTCGAGTTCTGTTTTTTTTCCAAATGCAAAACTTGCCCTATAGAACCTACATAATCCCAAGTAAAAATAGAGATGCTACAAAAGCTTTCCAACACGACTTTATATGCATGGATGATAGTGATGGCGACGAGTGCAGGTATTCAAGTGTTCGTTTCTGTTCGTTTTCGTTCTGCACGTTTCGCCAACTCGGTCTGATTTTATTTATTACACGGTTTGCTTCGGTTCAGCTGTAACTGTGTACTCCGGTTGGTTAGGCTTATTAACTGAAGTTGACACATCACTGGTATTTTTTTGTTGCGCTCGTTGCTTGAGAAGTTGGTTTGCCTGACTTCTGATGGAATGCGCACATTTATTTTTATTGTTTCGTTATTCGTTCCCTTTTACTGGTAGCATCCACAGTACACATAATAAGGAAATAATTGCGCATGTTGTCATAACTCAAAAGTTCGGTTGTCATGTTTGGCAAAATGTTTCTTAGATTTGGCATTTTCACATGCAAAAAGGGGTGGGTCAATATTTCAGAAAGATGTGTTCAGTAAGAGGTAACAGTAGATCAAAAATAACTGTTAATAAAATAACATTTGAAATTTCTAAATTTGTTTTTTGATCAAACCAAACAGCGGAATACAGATGCAAAAGTGATGAATAATTAATTTTGAAATGGTAGTGGAAAATAGTTTATAAAAATTGTTATTTCACTGACAATTTTTATTCCATAATTGTTATTTCAGTAACGACTCATTGACAGAGTTTGTTACTCTCATGTTAGGCAGCAGAGTAATAAACTCAACCCTGTGGGACTACTCAGAAAGAAGGTATGTCAGCAGAGGAACTCCACAAGGTGGTGTTTTATCCCCACTTCTATGGAACACAGTGGTAAGCGAAACGGTGATAGACATAGAAGCAAAGGGATATAAGGTAATAACATTTGCCGATGATGTTGCCATTGCTGTAACAAGTAGGCACGCTCCAACTCTAGTTGGAATGAATATTAACCCAACCAAGACAGAACTTGTCCTCTTCACTAGGAAATACAAATTTCCCCAACTTATTCCGCCATCAATAAATAGTACTCCACAGACTTTTTCAGACGAAGCCAAATATCTAGGTCTCATACATATAGATAAAAAGCTAATTTGGAAATCCAATATACAAGAGAGAGTAAGAAAAGCAACAGTTGCACTCTTCTCTTGCAAACAGCCATTCGAAATAAATGGGGCTTATTCCCACAGATTACCCATTGGTTGTCCCCATCGGTCGTTAGACCGATACTTACTTATGGGGTAGCAGTATGGTGGACTGCATTGGACAAAGTCACATATTGTGACAAATTAAATAAAGTCCAAGGGTCAGCCAATCTATGTATCAGTGGAACACTCCGCTCCACACCCTTTGCTGCCCTTGACATACTACTTAACCTTACACCCCTCGACATTTTTAGCAAACAAGTGGCTGCGAGTACAGATATTAGTCTCAAAGCCATCTCTCAATGGACTAGCAATTCGATAGGCCATTCTAATATTATTAATATTAATAAGATCGGAGCAAAACTAGGACGATCCAACTACACCACACACCAGCTTGCCTTTGACAAGAACTTCCAAGTTACTCGTACCATTCCACCAAGATCAAATTGGGAGGATAAGAGGTTCTTAAAAGATGAATCAGTCCACTTTTATATGGACGGTTCGAAAACCGAAGAGGGAGTGGGCGGTAGTGTGTACTCAGACAAACTAAATCTTAGTCTCTCTTTCCGTCTCCCTGACCATTGTAGCGTGTTTCAAGCGGAAATTCTGGCGATTAAGGAGGTGTTATCCTGGCTAAAGGAAAACGTCATATCTACATCGGATATCCGCATATTCTCTGAGTCAAATTACTTGGCGCTGTTTCCACAACTATAACTGCCTGCAACTGTCGATCATCTCTCAGGGAGATGGCAGAACAGTTTAACATTCACCTGGTTTGGGTGCCGGGACAGAGTGATTTTCTGGGAAACTGCAAACCCGACGAACTCGTAAGAAATGGAACCCAGATACCTATTCTACCGAAAACGGAAGAAATCGGTTGACTATCGCTACAAGCAGACTATTGTTACATTAAAACTCCATAGAACAAATAAATTTTAGATGGTCAAACATCACTACGTGCCTGGCCACCTGACAAATCTGGCCAGTAATAGACCTAAGACGCTCAAAAAGTTTACTCTCTTTGAGCAGGAAACATCTTGGCTCCGTAATAGGTGTTGTAACTGGACACTGTCTAATTGGTAGAAACGCCAAAAGACTTGGCGTTCTCTCCAATGACTTTTGCAGAAGCTGCATGGACGAGGAGGAAGAAGAGACTTTCTCACATCTTCTTTGTCCTTGTCCTGCTCTCTCCCAAGGACGAAGATTACACCTGAGGGAATACTTTCTACTGGTTTGATGAAAAGAGTAAATTTCTCTTCATGTGGTATCACAATGGACCTGTCTAAGGCCTAAGTGGGTCAGCTGTTTTCCTGGCGACCACTTCAACCTAACCTAACCTATTTCAGTTACAGGAATTTATAACTTTTATTTAAAAGCAGCAGTAACAGATATTGCAACTAGCAGTTTGGCCCATGGCAAAACATATTTTAGGGGTGGCCGTGGCGCGATAGTTGTGTGTTCGCCTGTCAACCTCATGGTCACAGGTTCGATTCCTGCCGTAGTCTATGTCTTCTTATTTTTCCATTAAAATCCAATTCTAAAAATAAATGTCATACAATGAGTTGCTGGTTTACTCATTACATGCTGTTTAGGCATAGAAATAACAACATGTGATTGAGTAAAACTAGTATACCGATAAAATATGACAAAAAGAATTAAAAAATTAATGCGAATTATAAGGGACATCTATAAATAAGACACGGAAATTTCTCCGCATTAGTTCAGCCGCCATCCCTGGAGATAAAATCTGAGACAACAACCACCTACAGTCTCCGAATATCGCGCCACACATCTTTCCTATCATTCTTTCTCTTCCTTAACCTCACCCCCACGCCCACGCTGTGTTGAAACGTTTAAAGGGTATTCATAATCCGTTGAGCGTGCGTAGATTATAAAAAAAAAAAAAAAAAAAAAAAAAATACGCATGTCAAATTTGATGATTATGTCTGAGTTTTACCACATGCGCGAACTTCAACGAAAATAAAAAACCGAAATATATTACCTTTATTATGTGTACTGTGGGTAGCACCTATCTCCTCGTAGTTTTTACTTTGTATCTAAGGTTCTAAAAAGCTTTCGTTTTGCGACCAACAATTCAATATACCGTAAATTTCGTTTCGCCCTAGGAACGCTACGGATGCGAAACGAAAAGTTCAGGAACAAAATACGCAATTTGTTATTGTCAATATGCGTCAACCCAACGATTCGCAATTCTATTAGGTATGCCTGCATTTTATAAGAAAAAAATAAACGTTCAATAAACTAAAGCACACTGCCGTTCGAAGAAAGAACTCGCAGCTCAAACAGAAATGCTTCCTTTTCAATTATATCTGAATGCACCTCACGCAATAAGCAAATATGTATCTATAAATGCTCATAGCATAACAAACTTGAATTATTTCAACCATGGAATCCTTTTCAAAGCAGATTTTTTTTTATTAAAAAGAATTATCCACGTGCAATGAATGATTGGGAAAAATATTCTAAAGCGAATATATAAAGAAAAATAAAAAAATATATTAGGAGTTCGTTTATTTTCTCATTTAAGGATATCCAGCAGTGCAGGAATTTAATACTCGAACTCAATTTTGAATGTCAAATAGTTTTTAGTTATTTTAAATGTTAAACTGAGAATATGTGAATAAAATTTGATTGACAAATCCCTCTTTCGGATTTCGAACCCATAGAAGTTTTTGATTCCTTTCTTATTTGATTGTATTTGGGAATCTTCAGGTTGCGTAGAGTTACGTTCCGTATAACCGTGTGACATTGGTTGATCCGATTAAAGGCACTGTGCTCGCATATCTTTCCCTTTTTTCGCTGAAAAAAAAACACGATTTGAGAACAGCGCTATATAGGTTCGCTAATTCCTAGAATGACCTTCCCCAATAATTCAGTAGTGAACAATTTCTAAACAATTATATTATTTCTACTATATAAGAATTTAACAAGACAATGCATAGCACGAAAGAAGCAGAAAAAGTACTGCTTCAATTTGACAGTATAATGAGGTGAACACATGTTCTGATCAATGTGAAACCGAGGTGATGTTATGCCGGATTTACACGAGGTACAAATTGCCATTAATTCATGTCATTAAAGTGGCAAAATAATGATAACATCAAATCAATAATGATAAGCATTTAGACGGGGCAAAATAATGACTGTTTAATTGATAATGGCAATCTGCCAATAAAGAATGAGCAAACTCATTCTTCCTCGCGGTGTGCCATAATTGTCCAAATGGTATCATTGTGCATTTACATAACGCCATTATAATATCAATATTTAATGCCAGTCTTCCCTGTCATTTTTTTAATGATGAAAATAATGACAAATTTTCAAACCATTTACACGATTTTATCAGTAATGGCAATAAAATGGAAGAAATAATGGCAATTTGTCACTCGTGTAAATCCGGCATTTGTTTGCAAAAAAAAAAACATTTGCTTAAAACATAATTTTGAAGGAATAAAATAGGAATAAGAATAGACCCTTGGCGGATCTTCCTTCCTTCATTCTTTAAAGGAATTGCATAAACTGAAATGTATCCCAGTCAGCCGCGATACCTATGTAGGATAATTTGCAGTTTGTTATTATTTATCTAGAATAAAACAAATGTAATTTCTACAGCTGTCAATTTTAGGAAACGAATGTAGTAGATTTAGTAATAGAGTCGATTATTGATTTAGTAAATGATACCATTTTAGGCAAATATGATGCTTTTTTCTATAGACTAAGGTAGAGCTCGTCGGTGTCCAGGGTAAACCGAAGGAAACAGGTAAAACTCGATCTTAAGAAAAGGCTAAAACGTTCTATTATCTAATGGTCTTTCCAATTTTTTAAGTTCATTATAATCTTAAACTAAATAACGCGATATTTCATTTAATGGCCAAGCTCTGTTGTAATGAGCTACAGGAGTAGACTCCCACTCAGCCCACAATATCCACTTGGAAAAAGTGGATCAAGGGACAAAACAGTAAAACAGTAATAATGTGATTCCAGGCAAAGTCTATTTCAAGGGGGGGGGGGGGGTTGAAATAACCTTATCGCAACGAAAGACCTCACTCACAGAATTTAGCAGGTAGAACAATGGGTTAGGAATCAATGTTCAACATGATGCTAATCCAAGTTTGAATTAGAAGGAAAAGAATTTTTAACTTTAAGAACCAAAAAGTACACCCTAAAAATGAAATGGATTACTACCATCTTCGGTTATTGATAATTCAAATTTGAAATTAATAAAATCCAGGACTAGATCGCACGAACTTGCTCTTATGTTCGATCACATCGTATGCAGAAGATTTCTATTAAAAATCTAAATATATTTTGAAAGTCGTTTGTTAATTAAATTTTCATATACAAAATTTTTTTCAAAAAAAAATCATCTATCCGTTTTCGAAATATTGAATTTTCAAAAAAAAAATTTGTTTTTTTCAAAAATCAAAACAAATACAGTCGAACTTCGATAACTCGAACCATCACTTGATAAAAAAATAATTCGAGTTATGACGACTTCGAGTTATCAAGTAAAACAGAAAATTAATATAAATTACGTAATATTTATTTGCGAATAAAAAAAGTATAGTTTAAAATATTTTGTTGTACTTGACTGACAAATGGATATGCCGGAATGCTATATTTAATAGCCACATCCTTCTTTCTTGATTCACTCTCAACCTCTTTTATTAATTTAAATTTTTATTCAAACGATGTTTTTAATGCTCGTTTAATACGTTAGCTTTACTTTTAATAAAAACTTCACACTTCGTCTTTTTTTAATTTTTAAAATAAGACTTTGAATTCGTATTATAATACATACGTATATCAACCTAATAATGTGTGTTCTAACACCGGCACATGACATCTTTTACTCACACTTAAGAGAATCACAATTTTCAACACACACATATGTATACAAGGTCATAGAACATACAAACACAGTGTCCACAAACGCAATGCATTATGAAATGAACTTGTAAAAATATAAAGGGTTATCCATTTCGCGGTTTCAAAAGTATAGGGCTCGAATTCGACATCTGTCAAACTAAGTTGTTAAGCCAATTTTTTTTTCAGTTGGAAGTCTGACATTTACGAAAATGGATCGCTTAACAATCGCACAACGCATAAAAATTGTTTAAATCTACTACAAAAATGGTGATTCTGCGTAGAAATTATGGCTTACTTAATCGTCCAACTACGCAAGAAATTTGCAAAATTGTGAAGAAATTTGAAGAGACTGGATTGGTTACAGTTATTGTAAGGCCTGTGCATCATCGTATCGCTCGTTCCAGGGAAATATCGCTGCTGTAAGTGAAAGTGTTGCCGAAGGACCCGAATGTGTCGATTCCTCGCCGTTCTCAAGAATTAGGACTGTCCTACGGCACATTATGGCGTGTTTTGCATTTGGATCTACACCTACATCCATATAAAGTCCAGCTCACACAACAAATGAAGCTAGCTGACCATTCACAACTTCGCAGAAACGTCGAATGGGTGCTTGAACAACAGGCGGTGAACGTCGATATTTCGAACAAAATTTTCTTCAGCGACGAAGCACATTTCTCACTCGGTGGATATGTTAATAAACAAAACTGTCGTATTTGGGGTTCTGAGAATCCTCAAGTAATTGAAGATAGGCCATTACATCCACAAAAAGTCACTGTATGGGGCGCTATTTGGTCCGGGGGTGTGATTAATTCGTCGAAAACGACGATAGAACGACTATCACCGTCAATTCGGAGCGTTATGGTCATACGATAACCGACTTTTTTTATCTGCTATTGAAGAATACGACTTGAAGAATATGTGGTTTCAACAAGACAGTGCTACATGCCACACAACTCGAGCAAATATGGCTTTATTGCAAAAGACATTTCCTGGCCGCGTAATATCTCTTCGTGACTATATCAACGGGCCACCAAGATCATGTGATTTGACACCGCTGTTATTTAGATAAACCTGTAATTCTTGAGCACTTGAAAACCAACATTCGTCAAGTTATGTCTGAGATAACGACCAAAATGTGTCAAAAGTTTTTCGAAAATTAACTCAAAAGAATCGATGCTTGCAACAATTCCCGTGCTGGTCATTTAAATGATGTAGTGTTTCACACATAATGTCAACGTTCAAACATAATAATAAACTAAATGCACGACTGGATCGTACGAACTTGCTCTTGTAGCTACAACTTTTGTGTATTATGCTGTTAGTAGGTATAGGTAGTCTAGTTAACTTATGCAAGTTTAAATAAGCCGGTGTAGGTAAGAATACCTTGATTCTTAATATAATGAATTGTGGAATACACCTACCTATAAATGTTTATTTAAATGGATATTAGTTACTTAAATTACGAGGGTAATATGTACCTACATATAGTGAACATAGGTATATAAATATGTACATACATACATATGTATAATATGTAAATATAATGAAAGTAAATGGTGCATTGTTAAAAATCTTTTTCTGCCAAAACCATCACTTTAATCAGTTTCTCGAAAAAACGAAGAACGCCATCAGATGCCTCGGATCAATAAAAATTTTGTAAAAAAGTATCTCGAAAATTGTAGGACGGATTTTGATGAAATCCTGTTTTTCATTTTTAGTTTTTTGAAAATAATTATTTTTTCAAATTTTCGTATGCAAATTTAAATTTATTTTGTTTGATTAGTTTTAAAAATATTGATTTTTGAAAAAAAAAAGATTTAAATATTAATTTTTATTAGAAAAAAAAGTTATTCAAACTTTTGATAAGCAGAATTTGTTTGGCTACTTAGATCTTCTTAGATATAAAATTTGAAGGAAATCGAATGTACCGTTACCGATATATCCAAAAATTTTAAAAAAACGTTATATGAAAGGTACCGTTATTAGACATTTCCCATAAGCTCGGTTTAATCTAAAAGATACATATTGCCAACAAAAAAATTCTTAAAAGTTTTTATCAAAATCGTTTAAGTCGTTTTCGAGAAAAATAAGATTTTCCTTCAAGGTCATATGGCAGGTACAGTTATTTTTAGGCCTAAAAATATAATTTCAATTTTCCTTCTGAGGAAGGCCAAAAGAATCACACATACCAAATTTGAAGGTAATCGCGCAAACCGTTTAGGCTGTAGCTCTTTATACATACAGACGGACAGACTGACAGGCAGACAGACTGACAGACAGACAGACATTTTTGTCCGATCACTTTTTCAGACTTCTCTATAATCGTAATGTCATGTTTGATTTTTTTTTACAAATGCATGCATAACTTGCCTTATAGTACCTATAATCGCAAGTAAAAAGAAATATTATGAAAAAAAAATATTTTATATGTGTTTTATTTACGTTTAATTTTAAAACCGCAAAATGGATAACCCGTTATAGAATTTGATAATTTCCTTTAGGGAAATTCGACTTATCGAAGGTGACGCCAAATAATATCTTCCAGTTATCGAGACATTCGAGTTATCGAAGTTCGACTGCATTTTTCGAAAATTTCGGTATACAGCATTATTTATACTCTGAAGTACTTCCTATATAAAAATTTTGATCGCAATCGAGCACCTTATGAGAAAGTTAAAAATCAAGGTACCGCTAATAACAAAATATTAAAAAAAAAAACGTTTGACCAAAATATAGAGTATACCGAAAATATTGCACACATCAAAATCGTTAGAGCCGTTTTCGAGATAACTGTGATGGTATTAATAATTGTATGGGAGACCGTTAGTTTTTGCCTAAAAAAACGACTCAAAAATTATTTTAGGCAATCACATAGAACGCTCAAATACCAAATTCGAAGAAAATCGCTTGAACCGTTAAGGCTGTAGACTGCAATGTAGAACGTTGGGTTGTATAAACAGACAGACAGATGGAATTGCGGGACCGGTTTTTTGATGTTCTCTATCATCGTAATAGGTAATGTTAAGTTTAATTAAAATCTCGAGTAAAAATCACACTGAATATCAATCCTAAAACTTTCTAAAGTCATCATACGTTCTTAACCCTCTTGTATTGTGGTTGCAATCAACACACTGTGAAGTGTAAGCATTACAAATGTAAGTAATTTATTTGCCATGCTGATGTACGAGTATCATATTTCTGTGTTCATCTGTTGATGCAGACTTGGTGAAGAGTATGACAGGTGGCGTTAGATGTCGACAATGATGTGTATGTCTTGTTGAAGTTTGTTACTGAAGTTGTATCGTTTTGTGTTGGATGGTGGCAGTCTGACCGATGACGATTTGTATTGGCAGCTTACTGATCGTATGTTGGTGTTGATATAAGACAAGCGGATTTTTATGCAGTGGATGTTAAATTGTCATATTATAGGCGTTAAATGTTAAAGTAACGTTGACTTAAAGAAGATACAACTGTTTTGGGTCACATTTTCATAAATCAATTTGTTCTTCTACAAATTGTGAGGTGATTTTTTATGGAGTCGAAGCTCCAACAGATAAAAAATGATTAGGGGCATCTTGTTAAATTAGCATATGTTTCCAAAAGAAGGGCATTAATTAGGCGCATGCGCACTGATAAGCACCGATCGCAGATAACCATCTGACCATTTGATCGGAAACTATTTTTATAATAATTAAATTTTAGAATTTTTATTTGAATCTAAAGACCTATTTTAAATTCTTAAAATTTTTGGATTGGTTAGTTGTCCTTTTAGAGACATAGACTTAGAGAGACACTTTATGGACTTATTTTATCCAATTCCCTTTCTAGTTCTTCTGTTCTATTGATGGCTATCTCCAAGGTTAATTCGACTTTGTGCACGAACTTTTCTCCAAGTTCTTTATTTGAAGTCCTAGTATCATGAAATCACGGATTATGAGAACTTTCTCGGTTTTAAAATCACATCTATTATATATTGCATTGTGTACAAATTATAGATGTTTATACAATGTTTAACTACCAATATAGTTAAGTAATTGGCTTTCTGGCATTTATTAGATTTTTTTAATTTTTCGGTAGTCTCTAATCTTTAAGAAAAAGATCGAAATTTGCGAAAGATTTCCTTTAAAAGAAGGTGAGTCCATTTTGAATTGAAAAGATTGACTTTTTTCTCGTTCCATTTAGTTTATTGTAGAAAAAAAGTTTAAATTAATTCGGCAGCGCCATGTTGTGTATTTATTATTTAAAACATTACTTATTTTATTTTAATATGAAAGTAAATAATTATTAAGTATAATACAAAGTACAAAGTATAATTTAGTTAATAGTAGATTACAGAAATAGATATCACAACAAAAATAGATTCTTACTCCGCCCATAAAAGCTAAACCTCATTTAAAACTTTTACATAGTAAATACCGACATACGTATTTGTCACATCTTACACTATTTTCTCTAGACCAATTCTGAACCTTCATAAATTGTTTTTAAAAATAAAAAATAAACCCTAAATTCAAATCCAAATTCACTTACCATGTTATCTAAAAATGTTATTTTATTCTATGACTAACGTCCAAGGATAAGATATGCGTCATCCTTCCAACGCCAACGGTAGATTTAATAATTCAACTTCATATCCCTTAACCCTGCTCTGTCCATCTTTAAGCACTATTTCGGTATATATAGCATTGAAACTTTGTTTCGAATGTGTGCCCTGTTCTATTTAGATATCTAGCAGCATCTGCCCACACTCAAGCAGCATGGATGTCCTTGTAAGTTCATTAGAGACAGGTGTGCTCGGTGACATGTGACACAGAAACATGAGAGTGATTTCAGTATAGAGGTGGAAATTATATGGTAGACACATATACAAACCTACATACCTTCAAGCTATCCATTCGAATTTTAAAGGGTAAGAAGATACATTTTTAAGGGTTTTATCCTAGAGTTTGACATACCCAAATTCCACATATGTAACTATGTATCTATATATAGCTGGGTCATTGAGGTTATATATGTAGGTTCATACATATATTAAGAATTGAACTTGGCTATTTCTAAATGAATCCTATAGATATCTCTCTTCGTCTGTTTGAAGAAGTCATAGGTACTACATACAAATGACCATTTGCATATAATATACATACATCTGTCGAAGAGCTACAGAGTACTTGTTTCCCTTTCTAATGGTTATGTGAGCTTGGCATGTTGGTCCTATCATAATAGAAAATACCTATAGAACCATTTCTCTAACGAAAAGAGTGAGTGGTCACAGGAGACCTTATTTGACTTGAAAAAAACTATTTAAGACAAAAAAAAAACTTTTTCTCCTCTCTTTTTATTCAACTCGTATTCAATAGAAAACGACGGTTTGTGGTAATGTTATCGGAGTCCGTAAAAAATAGAATAGGAAAATTAAATGAGATATAAAAAATGTATCATATTCCACACTAAAAGAAAATGATCGATTTCTTTTGTAGGGCAATAAGTTTTGTCAAAATTTAGTCAAAAATGTTATACTATTGACACTTGAAAGTTTTGATGGTAAGAATATTTTAAATAATTAAATAAGTGTTGATTTTCTAAGTTTAAAATGAGGTCGACATTTGCGATGTCACAACATGTGATTAATTGCCAAAGAAAAAGGCTGTCAATGCTTGGAAGAGTATGTTGACACATATTTTTATCAGCGCCATAGGGACGCGTTGACAGGGTTTTAAAAACAATCATCGTCATCGTTGTTTTGTTGGAAGCAGATGTCGTCCTCGTCCAGCCGTTGACATTGACAGGTTTTTGGCTTCACTAATGTCTTTTTCAAAAGAGAACGGCTCAATGACACCAACACATTCAAGTCTTTATTTGGTATGTTAAGCCAAAAGTAAGTTTTGTAATTAACAACGGGAATAATAAACTAGATCTTATTTTGTTAATCGGTCAACGCACTTTAATGTGGTCAAGTCGTCAAACTCTTAATTGTCACCACATTGACAGTGAAGCATTCAAATTAAGTTGCGAGACCTTGCTCGGAAATTTTTGTTTGATTGAGCGATTTGCGTCATTTATATTGAGTGATCGTCAGGTGAGTGAAGATTGATTTTGGGTTGGCGTCATTGCGTCAATGCGATGACCGACAACTTTGACCATCTTACTTGTGGCTTAAGGCTTTGTCGGGAAATACTCGCTAAAAATGGACATGCATTTAAATAGTGTAAAATAACATGGTACATATTTCAGCGCTACTATATCTAGTACAATGTAGCATTTTGACTGTTGTATTACTTCAGTTCTGTTTCACAGGTACGTTCGGTTTTTTTGTTGTAGTACACAAGTTTAGATATATATGGAGAATGTATACTAGAATTAAAATGTATGATTCTGCTTCATGGCTTTTTATCCTACATTGTTGTAGTACAACCAAGAGTCAATTCTTGCTACAATCTTATGGGAATGTTAGTAATTTTTGTGTGCTAACATAACAACTCATAATATTATAAAGTTTAATTTTCATAATTTTTAGTCAAAGAAGAACTAATGCACATTTGAAAGAATATTATTCTTCGAAGAGCATTTTCTTAGGTGCGTTAACACGCCCTTAAGGAAATGCGATAATGCCAAACATCCATGTCTAGCTTCGAAGAAATAAAGAAATAAGTGCTGGATTTACATGTACTTTCATTATATATATAATTAATATTTTCCAACTTGTATACATTTAATGTTTTACATCATCCTTCGTTGGAGAAACCAAATCAAGAAAGATATAAGCCCACCATAAGCCACTTCAAGTTAACTACACCAACTACATAATCCAGCCACATCATACAGTACTTCCATTTGTAGCTGTGAGAGAGAAAAATGAAGCTGATGTTGTTGTAGAACATGAATCAAATAAAACAAGATTACCACACTTCTTTTTTTCTCTCATTTGGTTGACGTCACGCGAGATTAAAAAATCTGACAGCAAAAGAAATTGTTTTGTAAGTCCGATGTAGATTATTGGATTTTTTGTGCGCGAATAATAAAAAACATACAATTTGTTTAAATAATTGAATATTGTTTAATTAAATTGAATTTAAATTAATTGCAAAAAAATCAAGAATAAAAGATTTAACTTAAACTTAACTTAAATTAAGCAAAACAACAATTTGTGAAGATTTGTGAATTAAATAAATGGAAATGTTTTAATTATGTTTTAATTTTGTTGTATTCTCGTTTTCTGCATTTGGATAAGTCTACAATTGTTCTGTTAAGTGTTCTTATTCTAAAATAAAAATACATTCTCTCGTGGAAAAGAAGTTCTTTTGTGTCCACATCGCAGTCAATGTCTGGCTAATTCAAGTAGATTTGTTTGGCAGCCTGGACAAATTACTAAGTCTTCTCCGTTCAACATCTTTGGTGATGGCTTTGAAAAGCCGCCTTCACTTAGGTTGTCCACCTATGAATACGATGCGACTTCTTCGTCTGGAATCTTGTATCGTAGTGTATGGCATATGTCTCCGGCCATATTTTCTACGCCAAATCTTGATCATCTTTGTTGCCATCAGTAGTATCCTTTTCTGGCTTCAAAGCAATGCTTTAAAATATAATATCTAAAAAGACATTTCAGATTATTTGTTTGTATAAGCAAAAGTAATTTCTGAAATCGGTCAATGGCATTTGCAAATATGGGGTATCTTCTAAGCTCTTATATTTGCTGCGTCCGAAATAACACCCTCGTTGTGTCCTAAAATGTGGGACCTTAATCTAAAGAGGAATTCTTTTCTATGAGGATGATAATGAAAGCTTCCCTTGCCACGTAACACACCAAATGCGTTCTCTAATACATCCTGATTCAATCTCTACACATACTTGACTCCAAATCGGCTTGCGTCTAACAGGATTTCGACTATTTTTTTTATATTGTCCCTACCCAAAACCCTAGTTGACCATCCAGATAAATTAGCGTTTCCACTTGCTTTGTACACTTTTGGCATATGGGACCAGGTTTAAGGCGAGGGCGTTTATTATCCGTGCAACCTATGAAGATAGAATATATTTTTAATTTATTTATTATAAAGCAACGCAAATGCACTTAACTAATTCAAATTTCAGGTTCGCTTCTATGTCATCTGCAGGAAAGTATTCACTACAGATTCTAGCTGTTTTTGCATTAAAAATGAGTCCAAATTTTCAGCAGTTCGGGATATTTTTGGCAATTGTGGTTTGACGCATCTTTTATCTTAATTTATTGTTTTTATTATTACAATTTATACAATTTCAATAACAAAATCCAAAATTTACAATTTCAAACTTTATTTGTGTGACGTCACACGAGTTGTCAAAAATTACAGCAACAAAGCGAAAAAATAGAAGTGTCGTAATCGTGCATTCTTTCATCCATGGTTGTAGAATGTAGTTGTATGATGTAGTTGATGTAGCTAATGTAGTAGCGCTGAAATAGGCCCCTGAACAATGCTGATGTGCTTAAAAGTAGTTGATGGCAGATTTACGGAGACAAGAGTGGTACAAGAAATACTCGTGTCATCAATCTAGCTATGGCCGTAGAATTAATCAAATCTATAATATTTAATTTGACGCATTTCACTTTTTCGACATATTTGACGTGAGTACATTTCGTCGAATCTGACTATTTCCTCATTACTGAAAAATTCAGAGCTCAACTATCGAACTTCAAACAGCTCAAACTAGGCAATTCGACGTTGGATATCTCATCAAACCTGCAGTTACATTTGGAGCCTACAGGGAGAACCAAAGCAAGTTTCCCTTATTGTGAGTTCATTTAACAGAGACGCCAGCGATCGATGGTCCCAGCTACCTCAGACTTATGTAGAATTAGATAGAAGAAGGCGTAAAATGAAGAGTGGTTATTTTTATGGGATGTATGCATACAACCTTCTTCAACGAAGGATGAATGAAAATAAGCATTCCCGAGAACTGACCGATCATTTTAACATATTCCATTCATAAAAGGCCGCCCTTTATGAAAGGCTTGGAAGGACTATTGAACCATATCTGCAATAACCTAGTCAGCAATATTATCAATGTGAGGTTCTGACTGGAATAGCAACCAAATCCAAAATTTCCAACTAAGACAAAATGCTGGAAGAAAACGAACGAGACCTGCAACGTCTTCATAGACTTCAAAATCGTGTATCATAGCAGAAGAGATCTAACGGGTGATTTTTTTGCTACTTGGTTTTTGACGTTTATATTTTTGACAGATCACACATGACAAATTCCACGAACATTTGACATTTCGATTCAGTATTGTTTGCCATTTCATCATGAATAGACTTACGCCTGAACAACGTTTGCAAATTATTGAAATTTATTATCAAAATGCGTGCTCTGTGAAAAATGTGTTTCGCAAGCTACGTCCGTTTTATGGTCTTCAGCGACGAGGCTCATTTTTGGCTAAATGTATACGTGAATAAGCAGAATTGCCGTATTTGGAGTGAAGAGCAGCCAGAGGCAATTCAGCAGCTACCAATGCATCCCGAAAAATGCACTGTTTGGTGCGGTTTATGGGCAGGCGGCATCATTGGGCCTTACTTCTTCAAGGACGATGAAGGCCGCAGGGTTACGGTCAATGGAGAAAGGTACCGTTCGATGATAACAGATTTTTTTTCCCGAAAATGCAAGAATTGAACTCGGTCGACATGTGGTTCCAACAGGACGGTGCCACATGCCACACTGCACGCGAAACCATGCATCAATTGAGAGGCGAATTTGGTGAGCAGTTCATCTCACGTTTTGGCGCAGTCAATTGGCCACCAAGATCATGTGATTTGACCCCGTTAGACTATTTTTTGTGGGGCTATGTTAAGTCTATTGTCTATGGGGACAAGCCAAACACGATTGCTGCCTTGGAAGCCAACATTGAACGCGTCATTGGTGAGATTCCGGCCGAAATGTGTGAAAAAGTTTGCCAAAATTGGACCTTCAGAATGGACCCCCTGAAGCGTAGCCGCGGGCAACATTTAAGTGAAATTATTTTTAAAAAGTAAATGGCAGAAATTGATTTATCGATTCAAATAAAAATTTCATTCACTTTTTACAAGTTTCTGTGTTTTTTTGAATTTTCAAAAACCAAGCTCTTAAAAAATCACCGTTTATATGACGATGATCGAACTCTGGATCCTAGGAGAACAGATGCAGTCATTCAGTTGTAAGATATTTCCAACATAAGGAGGGTTTCTCCAAGGAAATGGAACATCATATTGTCACTTCTTCAATCATTTAAGCTGCTAGGGCAGCCGTAAAGACGGATGGTACAGTCTTAAGAAAATCCATCCAAAACACCCAAAGTGTTCCGATTTTAGAGACATTAACTATGCAAAAAGTGTCAATGTTCTTGAAGTAAACGAGGATCGAAAATCAGAAGCATTTGCTTAAAGTCATAAAAATTGATATCAGCCAACTTCAAGGTAATTAATGAGTTAATTTAACTCAAAGTAATCATATTATCTCCACGAAGGACACTCTGCAGTATTGTTTTTCGTCACCGACATTACACAGAAAGAAAGTCCTGATATTGGACTTTTTCAAAAAAACAATTCTCGCAATGATATTTGGACTTGTATGTCGGGAAACAAAATTATGAAATATCGAATTTTTGACTTAAATGATAAGATATTTCAGATAAAACCACTTGATTCAATTACTTCCATATTTATTTCTTCGAAAACGAAACCGAGACAAAATCTTATAGCCAATTTGGGTCTTTTTTTTTGTCCGATGCTGAATTTATTAAATAATCATAATATCTCAAAATATCCCACGAACTGACATAAAGTTAATTATCTGAATTTCCTATAATTAAATTCTCTATAATTAAATTCTCCAAAAAATATCCCATTACATAAATGTATACGAACATCAGAAATTACTTAACATTTAGCGGGAAAACCCAATAAATCAAATAAGAGTTCATAATATTTTCTCTCTTAACAAAGTCAAAACAAAATATCACCCAATCCATAACTCCAGCGCTAAAACATCACAACCCTGACCTAGCTTCCAGAGAGTCTGGTATCAGGGTATAGGCTTACTCTGACCTTGATACCCTTTTTTAATGGAAACAAAAAAATGTGTGTGTCAACTAAAAATGAGTAACTTCATACATAGGTTGCATGTACATGTTCAATGATGTACTTAAAAATAAAACGCACGACTGGATCGCACGTACTTGCTCTTATTTTTGGTCACGTCGTATGCAAAAGATTCGTATCTTGATAGAAAAGGCTAAATATATTTTTAAATTCGTATCTTACATAATTTTTTATAAACAAAAAATCTTTAATTTTTTTTTTCTAAAAAAATTGGTATTGAAATTTTAAATATTTAATAAAAATATAGATTTAAAAAATAGAATTTCAGAAAAAAAAATCATCTACCCGTTTTTTAAATATTTAATTTCAAAAACCCAAACAAAAAAAAATATTTTTGGAAAATTTTGGTATGCAGTATTGTTTTCAATTCTAAGGACCATAAAACATTTGATCGAAATCCGTAGAGCCGTTTATGTTAAATTCGAAAATAAAAAACCATTAAAAAAAAATGTTTGGCTAAAATGAAGACTCTCGTACATAAAGTAGAGCCGTTTTCGAGATATTAAAGATGGTAGAAAAAATTGTATGGCAAGTATTGTTATTCTTGGGGCTAAAAAAAAGATTCCAAAATTTATTTGAGAGAATTACCTAAAACGCTGAACTACCAAATTTGAAGAAAATCTCTTCAGCGGCTTAGGCTGTAGATCGTTCTACAGACAGACAGACAAGCAGACGGAAGGAATTGCCGGGCCTACATTTTGGGGTTCTCTATCATGTAATGTCAAGTTTGTTTAAAATCTCGAGTTAGATTTTTTCCAAATGTAAAACTAGCATTCTAATACCTGTGTATATTGCAAGCAAAAATAATAAAACACTGTTAAACCATGAAACGCGACAGGTTCTGCCCTTCGACAAGCCTTATTGCACCCTTTTACAGTACACTGATCCGATACGTCTAAAACCAGTTATTGAACTCCACTGTGATCAAGTTTAACCTGTATTTTTTATTGATATGTTCGTCCAACTCGCCTAGCGATTTATCGAAACTGAGCGAAGTTATTCTGCTTAAAATGAGCCCTAGGGCCATTTGGCTTCTATTTTTCTCCAATGCCAGGTTATTCAGCTTGATTCCTGAATTTAAAAAAAAAAAACGCTCCACATGTGTCGGTACTACCAATCAATGAAAATGGAAAATCGTGATATTAAGCGACCAGAAAACGCATAATTAAACGTGTCAATTGCTATAAGAGCTGTGTTCAGTTCGACCGATCAGTTCATGTCAATAAAACTCGTAAATCATAGTTCCGTATAGTATTCAACGTTCTTATGAAGTTTTTCATGCACTTCTTCTGTCACGCGTTGTTCCAGTACTAACTTCTTTAGTGCTATACCCTATACTTGATTCAACCAGGTTGTCAACTCCCCCGGTTCCTGATCAAGTCATCATGTGTGTCAATTTAACAGTGTTGAATAAAATAAAAAAATATTTAAAAGTCTACCAACTCAAATGAACTGTACGCAGTCAAACAAAACCCATTTGAACTGGACGAAGGATGCTTATCACACTTCAAACCTGATTCAAATGAAGTGCTGTAACTGGACCTGGAATAGTTGTCAAAAAATGTCACCCGTGCAATATTTTACGCGTCCCACGCTGCTGTACTTAGTACTTCTTTCTCAGAATTGATACCATCTTATGTTTAGTGTGAATATTTTTCCGTGATTGAAAGAATTTGAACGGCTCCTTCAATCCATTGCAAGCGCTTTGTTCGACTCGATCGTGCACGTGATCTAGAGATGTCAAAAAAAAAGATGCAAGAAAAAGTTAAAGCTTGGACAACCCTTATAGCTCCGTCTGCAGCGATGCTGCGTTTTGTTCGTAATATAAATTTTGGACTATTAAATATTTTGACATCTATTCTAGTTACAGCTCCGTCTCCATTGCATTTAGCCAATACATAAAGTAGTGATGAAAATACGTTTCCCCAAAGTTTCCCAGGAATTATTCGAAAAAATGTGTGTCATGACTTATTGAAGAGGTTTCTTCAAAAGTTATATCTAAACCTAACAACTATCAATGATAAGGCGAATACATGCTACATTACCTTCTAAACTATAATATTTATGTCAAGCTTGTTTTTTACAAATACTTTAAAGCGCCCTAATGGACCTTGCGTATGCAGTGTGAAAAATGCTGCTCCATTCGGAAGCGAAGAGGTCTTTTCCTTATTATAACTGCGTTTGCAATTGGTTATACTCTATTTGGACGTACCTTTTATCTGCTGACAGCATGGTTGCTGTTATTGTACTCACACCAGTGTTGCCTTCTTTGCTATATTATAATATTGTTGTAGGGTTACGATTTTTTTTAACCAAAAATATCAATTCTTTGTAATCGGTTCTGCATTTTTATATTAAAAATGTTTAATAGTGTTCTGTCAGCAAAACAGAAAGAAGATGAACACAGTTAAAATAACATGAACACACTTGCTCTTCAAGCTAACAACTTTAATGTAGCTATAACCATTGAGGTTAAGTTAGTTAGGTGTAGTGCTGGTTTAAGCCCTATGTAGGATAGATTACCTTGATTCTTAGTACATATAATGAATTGTCAAATGGATGATTCAAGGATTAGTTACATAGGCTCCTACCTACAAATGTATATTTAAATCTAAGTTATGGATTTAAATAATGTAAGTTAGGAGAGTAAAATGTATCTACATATATAGACATATTAATGGAACCTAAATATGTAAACATGTACATATAATAATTAAACTGTCGAATTTAGGAGCAATATACAATATTGTGCATACATAAGTTTCATGTGATTTTTAAATACACATATGTATAAATAAATGAATGAGGGCCTAAATTGTGTTAAGTATTCAGTGACATACGCAAAAATTCGTAAAAAGGGAATAATAATAAGATAGAAATAAATGTATAATACACACACATAATTAAATGTTTTTATATTGATTAGTCGTTATAGTTTGAGGGTAAGCAAAGATGCACTTTGAATTTTTAGACAAATAGGAATATATCAAAAAAAATTTCAAAAATCGTTGGAGCGGTTTTTTTTGAAAATATTTTTTTGTGTATAAAATTTTTAAAACTATTTCAGAAACAAAAATTTAAACGCCATTTTGGAGATATTATTAATATACGTATAAAATTAAAATTTAAGAAAAATTCAGTGACTGGTTTTTGAAAAATTGATTTTTCAAAAAAAAATTAATTTATTTTTTAAAAATCGAAAAACTTTTGTTTTGAAATGTTTCGCATGCAGTTTTATTAACAATTTTAGGCGCCATTTATTAAAAAAAAATTATTTTAATCGGTTCATCCAATGTTGAGAAAGTGGAAAATATGAAAAGTGGTTCTATGGGAAGTACCGTTAATAAGTACGCAAAAAAAATATTTTTATACTTAACAGTGGACTGTGCTAATTTAACAACACCCACAAAATAAATTTTTTTCTTAACGTTTTTTTTTTTTAAACATTTGTATGGGAAGTACAGTTGTTTCTTATCTAGGAAATATCGTTTTATTTAAATATTCAAGATAATATCAAAAAACTACCAAATACGACGTTTCGCAAAAATCCATTAAGTCGTTTTCGAAAATTTTGAGTTTTCAGCAAAAAAAAAGTTTTTTTTTTAACTTCCAAAAAAAATTTGTTTGAAAAATTTTGACTTACAATAGTGTTTAAGCTTTTCAGGAGCTTCTGCGCAAAAAATTTCAAAAAAATCAAATTAACCGTTTTCCAGAAAATCGAAAACCAACAAATGGTACTACTAGATGTACAAAAAGTATCAATTTTTTTCCAAAACAAACATTACTGAAATGTTCCCTTTTGTATCATTAATGAATTGATTTTTTTTATAAAAATCGTTGGAGCCGTTTAAAAAAAAATACTTTTTTTATTTTTGGCCAGAAGAAAATGTAGGGGAGCTTCTGTTATTTGTGGTTTTTAAGAAAATGAAAAAAAAACATGTGGGCATATTAATGAACAAAAAATAGTTGATGCAAGTTTGAAGCAAATCCATCCAACCGTTTATGCTCCAGACTCGCGGACAGACAGACAGACAGACGGAATTGGGGGACCCACTTTTTTGGTGTTCTCTATGATCGTAATGTCATGTTTGATTGTTAGAATTTTATTTTGGACGAATCCATTACTTGCCTTATAGTACCTATAATCGCAAGTAAAAATCGAAAATACTCCAAATGTACTTCATGTTCAATTTACTTGAAGTTGAAAGTAATGGCAGCACTGAACTAAGCTCGAACGACAATCCGATATAGAACGAAATAACCTCCATTCCATATGACTTTAATGTGCCATAAATTAAATAAAAAATATTCATAAAATTTATAGCAACGTGGCTCGAGTTTGCTCTTCCCTGGGGTGTTCGCGTATACAGTAAGCGAGCTATTTGGTCCTTGGTTGAGTGTGCAACTGGCATAAATATCTATTTGAAGGAGATAAAACTGCTAGGGTAACTTGTAAACAGAGGTCCTTGGGGAAATGCGATGCTGGAGCGAATATTACATCGTTGTTGTATTTTTTCTTGTATGAAGATTTAGCAAATAATAGAGATTTTTTTTTATGATTTATGAGAGGAGACAAGGATAATAGAAGTAAGGAATAAAAAAAAGAACCAAAACAAACAAAAGATTTAAAGTCATATAAATGTGTCAGTTTCTTGTTTTAGGCTAAGACTTTATGCTCAAAAGGTTGTACCTACAAAAAAAGTTAAACAACAAAGAAACATTATGTTTAATTGTTGGATAATATGCTATGAAGATTTCCTATGTAAATGGGCTGCTTTTAGAAATTTTCAACAATTCACCTAATAGGTATAAGGAAGGCAACAGTTTAGCTATTCTCCTACTAATCTCGTTAGCTTAAGTGAGTACAAAAATGTAAAAAAGTATCTATCTTCAATGATAACATTTTCTTCTCCTCATTTTCAAAATCTTCACATTGGTGCATTACAAATTGCATAATTTTAGATTTCTGCATTTCCTTATTGGGCTATCCGAAAGGGAAGTTTTATGGTGTTAGTTGTTGTCTATTTTAAGATAAATTCTTAAAAATGTCCCCTTCTAGCGAATCGGGAGAAAATAGAACCCTCTACTTCGATACGATTTTTTTTCTCTTTCGGACAATCTCCACATTAAAAATGTATAACTTACTATAAATTTCAATTAGAACGTGATGCCCTATAAGACTTCCTTTCAAAAAGAGGTGAAAAAAGATGTGAAAAGAAATATGGATTTTCTCTTGCATCATTTTGAAACTAATAAAGGGTGGAGAATATTTTTTAATGAGCAGTTTTATAGTGTTTAATATTAAATTTAAGAAAATAACACAAAGTTAATGTCACATTTTTTTAAAACAAAATGGAGTTTGAGACTACGAACTTTTTTTTTTTAATTGTGCGAGCACTTAATAGGTTATGACTACCCTTAAAATGTTTAAGCAAAGTGCGAGCGATTAGGTAAATGGGATAGAATTATACAGGATATAACGATGTACCTATACGTACATTGGCGCAAAATTTTAAACAACCCATTGTTAAGGGCTTAACATTTTACTAGTTAGCAATTTCCTAAGTGCTTATTGATTGAATAACTATTTCAACATTTTTAAACCTTTTCTAAACTAGTAAATTGCTATTTAAGCAGAAAGTTGGGCATTTGTAGGGTTTGAATTTTGATGAACACAATTATTGTTGTTATGCGTTGTAAATTAAATATATGTTGATGAAAACCCAACATGTGCTCTAAAAAGGTATTAGTTATTTCTATTTTCATCATTTTAACTTCATTATTTACAAAAAAAAAAAAAAAAAAAAAATTGTGCACCAGCTGGACTCGAACCTGGGCACCCCGCGTGCAAGGCTGATATACTATCAGATTCCATAATGGATTTAGCAAATTGCTAAAAGTTAAAGTAGCTATTCCGTGACTTTAACCTTAGTAAAATGTTAAAATCGTTTCAAATTAGTTCAATCATCTTTTTAGCTTAGTAAATTGCTAAAAGTGGCTTTAACATTTTACTAAATCGTTTAAAATTTTGCGCCATGATTTTAAATGCTTCAATATATCAATGTGAGGACAAAAGTATCTGAAACCCCTAACGGGGTATGTTGTGCAGAGTGACCCAATGTTACTGCAATTATGTTTTATTTTTGTTGTGCCATGAAAACAGTTGAATTTTCAGTACCAACAATTTGTCAATTAGTAGCTAATGCTCATGAGGAGATAGTGGTCCTCTCTCACTGGCTATCAAGAATAAAGGTCAGAAAGTGCACACCACACACATTGGTTTTCGAATGGTAGAAACGCGTTTCAATGTTCCTTCGACACTAATTTCTCATGTTCGATATGCAATTATACGAGTCGTAAGTAGGTAACAATGGCGCAAAATTTTAAACAACCCATTGTTAAGGGCTTAACATTTTACTAGTTAGCAATTTCCTAAGTGATTATTGATTGAATAACTATTTCAACATTTTTAAACCTTTCTAAACTAGTAAATTGCTAATTAAGCAGAAAGTTGAGCATTTGTAGGGTTTGAATTTTGATGAACACAATTATTGTTGTTATGGGTTGTAAATTAATTATATGTTGATGAAAACCCAACATGTGCTCTAAAAAGGTATAAGTTATTTCTATTTTCATCACTTTAACTTCATTATGTACAAAAAAAAAAAAAAAAAAAAATGGTGCACCAGCAGGACTCGAACCTGGGCACCCCGCGTGCCAGGCTGACATACTATCAGATTTCTAAATGGATTTAGCAAATTGCTAAAAGTTAAAGTAGCCATTCCGTGTTTTTAACTTTAGTAAAATGTTAAAATCGTTCAAAATTAGCTCAATCATCTTTTTAGCTTAGTAAAATGCTAAAAGTGGCTTTAACATTTTACTAAATCGTTTAAAATTTTGCGCCAATGTTTCTAATTGGTTTTGCTTTTGCTATTCAAAGACCTTACAGCTTTATTCTATTAGATTTGAAATTCTTATACACAGAATAAACTTTTAGTAATTTTTTTCAAATATTCTTCAAATATCTGCCTTTGTCGATTTTAAATTAGTGACAATCGACTCAGTAATATTATGAATAATTTCTTGTCAAATTTAAATACATAATTTTCTGACGCCGCTGCTGAGGTTAATAGCTCCGGAAAATTTTCATTAACTATTATCATTTCACATATAAAATTCTGAACTAACCCAACGACCATATGTCTCCCGAATATTACGCCAGAGGAAATTGCGGCTGAATTTTTTTTTTTTGGAAAAAACGCCAGAATTTTTTTCTGGCTCTAAATTGAAATAAAACGCACGACTGGATAGCACGAACTTGCTCTTATGTTCGATCACATCGTATGCAAAAGATTTCTATTTAAAATCTAAATATATTTTATTGTCATTTTTTACTTTAGATTTTATACACAAAGTTTCTTAAATTTTTTTAAAGAAAAAATTGGTATGACAATCTTAAACATTTAATAAAATAAACTTAAACCCGAAAAATTAAATTGGATTAATCAAAAAAAAAATAATTCAAAATTCGGAAATGAATACTTAAAATAATTTGCGCTCAAAAAAGTACGTTATTTCTTGGATAAATTTGAATTTATGAGACAAAAATTTTAAAAATCTGTGAAGCGGTTTTTGAGAAAAAAAAATTTTGTTTAAACATTTTCAAAAATTAAAAAAAAAAAAATTAAAAACGCCAATTCAGCAAAAACATATAACTATAATTTTTGAAAAAAAAAAATAATGAGCAGTTTTCGAAACATAAAATTTTACATTTTTTTAATGCTTTTAAAAAAACACAATAATATTAATTGAAAATATTGGTATGCAGTTTAAATTGGGCAACCTAAACCTATATATATGTATATGAAATTTCGAGAGAATAGGTTAAGCCATTTATGAGATAGTCGAATCAAAAAAACCGGTCCTATGGAAAGTACCGTTTTTAGACATTTTTTTAATTTCTTTTTTCAACCATATCATCGGTCCTACCTAAAAAGCTGTACTGATTTTTTTATTCAAAATCTTTAGAGCCGTTTCCGAAAAAAATAGACTTTAACGTAACGGTTATATGGCAGGTATACCGTTATTTTTTTAGCTAAAAAAAGATTTCAGTTTCCCCTCGGTACAATACCTAAGAAACTCTATATACAAAGTTTGAAGTAATTCGGCCCATCCGTTTGGGCTGTAGGTCCCTATACATACATACATACAGACTGACAGACATACATTTGGAAAAAAATCAAAAAATATATTGGAATTTATGCAAGTTAGGTTAACAAAAATGCCTGAAAGCAAAATAAATATAAAGCCAGACAATTTGTATATCCTGGCCTAATCTCCAAATACCATTTTAAAAAAAGGTCATTAAATGTTTTAAGGTATTTTCAAACAAAACGAAGGGGGTGAGTTGCGCTTCCGGTCGGGGCGTAGCCACATGGTACATTGTGAAATCTTTATTCAAAAAAAATATAAAAAAAAGTAGGGTTTAAATGTAAACCATACATTTTAAAAAGCTCGCCCGTAAATTGAACTCTGCAACCCCCCTTCTGAGCCAGTATAGGATTTGGGGTGGCTACAAGTTTGGGTATATGCAATTTTTTTTGAATCTTTTTAGAAAGAAATCTTGAAATCAAAAAAAAAAAGAAAACAAAATTGCATAACCCCAACCTTGTACCCACCCGAAATCCTATATTAGGCCAAGCAGGGGGCAGCATGCTCCCCTACGCGACGAGCTTTTTGTACGCTGTTAACCTAATTTAAAAAAAACTCTTCACACAAGTACCAAAAAAAAAACCTAATATTGAGACAAAAGTTCCAAATATTTTTTTAGTTTGTGGGACTTATGTCTCACCTATGTTAAATTGGGAATTATGTCCCGAGGTTTTATGTTGCTACATAAATCCTAGGGAAATAATTCCCAATTTAACAGAGGTGAGACATAAGTCCCACAAACTAAAAAAAAATATTTGCAACTTTTGTCTCACTATTATGTTTGTTGGTACTTGTGTGAAGAGTTTTTTTTAAATTAGGTTCACAGCGTACAAAAAGCTCGGCGCGTAGGGGAGCATGCCGCCCTCTGATTGGCCTAATATAGGATTTCGGGTGGGTACAAGGTTGGGGTTATGACTTTTTTTTTTGTACAATGAATTGTTTGGCGTTTTTTCCAGAAAATTAAAATTCTGGCGTAATTTCCGGGATCCGTCCATATAAATTGCGTTAAAAAAATTTATAAAAATTTAGAAGTAATAGAAAAATAGGAAAGGATTTTTTTGACACAGTGGATTTGAGCATTAGATCTTTACTATCTCATTATAACCCCCAGGCGGCATCCAATTAAAAAATGGAGGTATGGAAATAAATACTGATTAGCGTGGAGCTGGACCCCACATGCCTAAGTAAGCAGTAATGCATTATGTCCACTGCGCCATTTTTCCAACCCCAATATTTTTTATTATCCAACAGTTCAAACCCAAACAAAAAAATTCAAACCAATTCTGCGGGAAAGCCATTATTAAAATTTAACGTTTAGATGCACTGTCTCCAAGCTTTCTTTGATCTGAGATCTGTTCTTTTTACTCTTACGTTATAAAAGTCCTTTCGTATTGTTTGTCTTCCGTGATTCGGTTTTGAATAATTATTTGATACTACTTCCGTATTTCGATATGACAGCATTTAGCTAATTAATTGCCAAAATATACTGAATAAACAGTGAGAAATAATTGCTATTTTCTTCATTCGTCGATCCGTTTGCACACCATCTTCCTCCTAACTAACACTCGTATTAAAAGAAATCCTCGCTTAAAGTAACTTATTTATGGAATGCTCCTGCTGCGACCCTAAATTCAGTTTTCTGATCCTGAAACAGCTTTTTCTGAAATTTTTTTCTTAAAAGTAAGAATATATAAATAGCTTGAATAAAGTGGAAATTTCTAGTAAAGTTTTTTTTCTTTGTAACAAACAAATTTAGTTCCAGCTTAGCATGATATTTTGATTTCACATTTAAGTTCTGGAGTTCACGTCTAAATAATTTCTCGGTCAAAAACGCAAAATGGGAATTTTGCCATCACCAACAAAAACAAATTAAGCGAATTTAAAATGAATGTGTTTTCTCATTGCTTAAAAAATCGAATTTGGATATTGCTCCCTCTACAATCTATTGTTGAATATTAAAATAGAAAAACGCCCTCAAATCCAAAGAGCAATCGACTAAACTCAAAAAACACTATTAAGTACAAAGCATCCATTCATATAAAATCCTTAATGAGTGGCGAAGTGGATAATGACGGTAAGGGTCTACGGACCAGAGAATTTTCCATTAGCATCCTCGATTCGAGAGCAAAACTAATACTCAGTCATGCAGAATTCAATTAGTAAAATCGATGTATCTCATTGTTTGTTTGTTATTATTATTTTTTTTTAATTACTTACTTCATACTCTTCTCGGATACGGCTTATCCACCCATGACGTAATTTCATTGAACTATAAATCCCTATCGTACCTTTAATTTGTAGCAATACAGTTTATATATAAATGTACAAATGTGTTGGTATAAAACTCCCTCTCATGGACTGGACAACGTTATCTAATCCAAAAACTGACGAGAACTTCAATATGATCGGATCAAAACTCATTACTAAAACACTTGCCTCGAGTTTTAACTGATTTTGTTTCATCCTGATAGTCAGTTGAGGATAAAAATGTTCCTTATCTCCTTTTGTACACTGGTGGTGAAAAACATTTAAACATTGGACACTAAAATTTTTATTTCATAAAACTTAAAATTGTAAAAAATAAATTGGCACTCTAAACAAATACCAACTTTAACAAAAAACGCAAAAGTTCTTATGAAATAGAGTTGCCACTTAATATTGACATACAAAAATTGTGAGGCTCAATTTGACGTGTTTTCACAGAAATAATAAATTTCGATTTTAATAATGATATTTGTCCAAGAAATAAAATAAAATGAAAGCGATATGTCTGGTTTTTAATCGGCGGTAATCATATCGTTTGTTTGTCACTTATGTTCCACCTCACAATGTGTCACGCGAGCATACTTATGTCTTATAAGATTTGGGAGTTTTGCACATCAACACGAAACAAAAGTTGGGACTTATGTCCCACCGAGGAAAGACATAAGTCACAAAATGCTAATTTGGGACTTATGTCCCTGCGCCGACATCCAGCCTGCAAATCAAAAATATAATGATCTTTCGAAATGGAACAGGTAGATACGCTAGAGAGGAGAGATGGTTGTAGAATAATGTCGCACTTGATTTGGTGAAGGAGTATAAGTACCTCAGAGTTGTAATTACCCGTTTAAGCTAAGGTCTTAAGCCATCAAATGTATGCAATTGGAAGGGAGTGCTAGCAAATCAATATGTGGCTCCAAGTGCAAAATTTAAACTTTTCGAAGTGTTGATGAGGTCGGTATAATGCTATGAAGGACAAGTATGGGGATATCTTCAATATAAAGAGGTATAGAAGCTTTTGAGAGGTTTCATCAAAAAAAAAAAATTTGGCTTTCTGCAAACACTCCTACCTACAGGTATGCTGCACTTGAAGATTGGAGCATCAAAACCTTATACTTTTATGCTAAAAATGCATTAAAATTATACGCGTAAGGTGATGGAACTCCATATTGATCGACTACGCAATACAATTGCGAGACAACTTCTCCAGGAGAAGTCACAGTTCTTTCTTAGAATGGTCACGTTTGGAACTGCTACATAATGTTTGGACTCGAATTTGGTATGCAGTATTACTTGTAATTCAAAGGACCTCCTACGTAAAAAATTTTATCAAAATCCGTCGAGCGGTTTATGATAAAGTCTAAAATAAAAAAAAAATGGTTGTACGAGAGGTACCGCTAATAAAAATATATATTTAAAAAAAATGTTTGACCAAAATGTAGACAATATCTAAAGTAGTGCACACACTTTTACTTGCGATAAAGGGACTATAGGGCAAGTTTTGCACTTGGAAAAAAAATTCCGTCTGTCTGTCTGTTTGTAGAACGATCTACAGCCTAAACGGCTGAACCGATTTTGTCTAAACTTGGTGCTTAGGCGTTTTAGGTGATTGTCTTAAACAGATTTTTGAATCGTTGTTTTATCCCCAAAAATAACGGTACTTGCCATACAAAATTTTCTACCATCTTAATTATCTCGAAAACGGCTCTAACGATTTTGATAAACATTGGTGTGTGTACTAACCTAAATATGACATACATTTTGGCCAAAAAAAATTACAATATTTTGTTATTAACGGTACCTGCTATACAACCATTGTATTGCTTTTCGACCGTATATACAGGATCTCCTTCAAATTCTAAATAATATTGCATTTCAAAATTTTCGAAAAATAGTTTTTTTGGATTTTTGAAAAAAAAAATATTTTTTTTTGAAAATTCAATATTTCGAAAACGGGTGGGCAATTTTTTCTGAAATTTTGTTTTTAAGTTTATATTATTAAATATTTAAAATGTTCATAATAAAAATTTTGTATATATAAAAAAAAAGTGAAAAACGACTTTAAAAATACTTTTAGCCATTTCCATTAAGAAGCTTTTGCATATAATGTGATCGAACATAGGAGCAAGTACGTGCGATCCAGTCGTGCATTTTATTTTACTTGCGATTATAGGTACTATAAAGCGAGTTATGCATTCGTAAAAAAAAACTTCTAACAATCAAACATGACATTACAATCATAGAGACGTCTAAAAAAGTGATCGGCAAAAATGTCTGTTTGTCAGTCTGTCCGTCTGTATGTATAACGAGCTAAACGGCTTGAGCGATAATCTTCGAAATTGGTATGTGTGATTCTTTTGGCATTCCTCACAAGGAAAATTGAAGTTTTATTTTAAGGCTTAAGATTACGGTACCTACCTGCCATATAACCGTTTAGGAAAATCTTATTTTTCTCGAAAACGGCTCCAAAGATTATGATTAAGATTTTGAGATTTTTTTTTGTTGGCAATACTATCATTTAATCTGAACAAAGCTAACGGGAACAGTCTAAAAACGGTACCTTTCATATAACGAATTTTTAATTTTTGGCTTTCTCGGTAAGTTTTAAATCTGAGAAGATCTAAGTAGCTAAACCAAATCTGCATATCAAAATTTTGAATAAATTTTTTTCGAATAAAAATGAATTTTTAAAACTTTTTTATTTTTAAATCAATATTTTAAAAACTAACAAAAAAAAATAATTCTAAATTTTATAATCGCATGTACATATATTAATAATCTCTTAAAAATTGTATACCAAATTTCCAAAAAAAACAATTGTTTTCAAAAAACTAAAAATGAAAAACAGGATTTCATCAAAATCCGTCCTACAATTTTCGAGATACTTTTTAAAAAAAAATTCATTGATGCCACAGTCAAATGGCGTACTTCGTTTTTTCAAGAAACTGATTAAAGTGATAGTTTTGGCAGTTTTTATAAGTTCAAAATGATTTTTACCCGCCTTGACACTATTCGCTTTCATTATATACAGTATGTATGTATGTATACATATTTACATACCTTGGTTCACTATATGTAGGTAGGTACATCAGGTACATATTACCCTCCTAATTTACATAATTCAAACCTATTTAATATAATTGTCGGTAGTTATCTAAGTTACCATTTCTTGAATCATCCATTTGACAATTCATTATACCTTAAATTAAGATAATCTTACCTACATCGGCCTTAAACCTGAATATGATAACTAGACTACCTACCTTTTAAGCAGCCTCTATTGTTAGCTACACAAAAGTTGTTAGCTACAAGAGCACGTTCGTACGATCAAGTCGTGCATTTTATTTTTATAAAAATCGTTAGAGCTGTTTTTCAGATAATTAAGATACTATAGAAAAAAATTGTATGATAAGTACCGTTATTTTTGGGAACAAGTTTGAAGAAAATTGCTTCAGCCGTTTGGGTAGATCGATATATAGATAGAGACACCAAGGCAGACAGACAGATAGAAGGGATTGCGAGACCCACTTTTTTGGTATTCTCCATCATCGTAATGTCAAGTTTGATTAAGATCTCAAGTTCGGTTTTTTTTCCAAATGCTAAACTTAATCTAAGGTATCTAGGCACCTATATCGCAATTAAAAATAGTAACTGGTTCGTTTAGTTTTCACCAACAGTGTTATGGTCCACCAGGACTATGCTGTTGCTACTGCAACTACACTATTAAATGGAACACAAAGTGTGTTTTAAACTGAAGCCCCAATTGCACCCTTTTTTTGGGAGCACTAAATGTTCATGGTAAACATTTCACTTTACTTCGCATCAGCACGGTGCTGCAACTCACCGGCAGAGCAGGTACTACACCGTTCATGGTGAGTCTACTAATGTCGATTCCCATATGGAAAATTCCAACAACAGCATTATAGTTCATGGAAATTTTATGCTAAACTAAGTTATTTTTTCCTGATGCAACTTTGGAATGGAAATGATAGCGCTCACTGATGGCGGCGGCGGCAGCAGCGTTGGTATTTGCGTAAACTTTTATTCAGCATACGAAGGTATTCAGAAAATTTAAATTGAATTGTGGAGCATGAAAATATTGATGTAATATGGTGTCTGCGCAATTTCAGGTAAAGTGGATAAGTGGAATGTATCCTAGCTCAAGGGTTACCTATTGGCGTGGTATTTTGTTTGCCGCAATTCCAAATGCAATGGAAAGTATTTGTGTTTTTTGAAATATTTACGTATGTACATAGATAACTGTACTGTTCCAGTTGCAATATCAATGAGGTAGTACATAATGTTTATTTATGTAAAGGGTGGGCCAAATTAATCACGAGTTTTGGAGAACCAATTTAATAAAAATTCAAAACTTACTGTTATACAGTTTTTGTATTTAAGTTTTGGCTACCTATTTCTGAAGGATATTATGCTCGTGCTGATAACATAGTAGCTATCTAAAGTTTTCAGAAGCGGTGTAATTCGGTTCTTAAGGTCTTTTACGGTCTTAAGGACATTACTCTTCAAGTAACCCCAATTAATCCGACGTGACCACTAGCCACCTCACGTCACCTCTCAGGGAGACGAGATCAATATGGTTATATAAATTTGTATTGCAATATAAAAGGTTCATCGTGCTACATTAAAGTTGGGGCTCAACAAAAAGTTTCAACATGATCATAACGTGCAGCTGTCACCGTACCCACAGACAATCGCTAAAAAATAAAAAAATATTCACTCAGGACTCAGGAGCGAACTGGAGATCGAATTACAAGATTACAATTATATCAGCAAACGGGTCTTCGGTCCCCGATCATAAAGCATACCATAGAAAGTGTATTGTTAGTTTATCTGATCTTATAACAAAAACGAGCAAAATCAAAGAAGACATAAAAGTTAACCAATTGTATGATGGCCCACAAAATTCATACAACATGTTAGCATATATCATACGACTACTGCAAAAGATACACCTCAGAAGTCAAGATCTGACAAAACTGAGAAGCAATCAAGCGAAGCAAAGGCACTATCATCAGCCAACGGACAATTCTTAGAATCTCTTGACAACTTTTATAATAATAATGACAATATATTTAATTATCTTCTTCAATTGGTAGTTTAAAATCCGGCAAAAGCGCAGAATAACGAACGCTCTGACAACAATAATAAGAAAGCTCTTTAACGCTATTCTGACATGCCAAAGAATGCATATAGATAATGACAACAGAGTACAATAATACTCCTCCACTAATAGTGCAGCCTTATATCGGCAATCTATAAACTTTTCTCGAAGATTATAGAACCAAAAACAGAAAGAACAAGAATCAGCTACGAGAGTAAGCCAAGTCTCTCAACTACTAACCTTCTTCAGACAATCAACCAGCTAATTGAAAAACAAAACGAATGTCACTATAGCCGTGTTCTTTTCACAAACGCAATCGACAGCAAAGCTGAATTTACACACATTACAAATACAAGAACCTGATTTCGATAAAAGTTAAAGCCGATATCTGCTTTGGATAGATTTGTGACATTTATTCGAGTATCGAACGATCTTTGTTCTTTAGTTGGTAGTTCCGATGACTTTGATGAATGTCAAATTCCTTTTTCGTAGAGTTTCTCTCTCTGTCAATGGGCACGTTCACCCATTTATTAGACAAATTATCTGGGAAATCAAACAATTCAAATCTATTTGTGAACGATTCAGAAAGGTTAGCCGAAAGCAGTCAAAAATCAATAATTTTTGGTTAGTAATGTATTCTTTTCTTTAAAAAAAATTGCTTCACACCTATTCACGTACAGGAAATAAAAATGACTAACGCAATAAACTGGGCCAAAGATACGTTTCATTTATGTTTGTTGCTTTTTTAAACCATATTAATAGGGGGTAGGGGGCGCTCAGCCACTTTAAGTAAAAGCTAAAGTTATCTTATTTGTGCGAAACTACCAGATCAAAGATACTTAAATAAAAGATGTTTGAGTATGGCTTTGTGTCAGCTGCTGTCAAATGGCCTAAAAATTAACTTACTAAAACCAATACCCTACCAAAGCTCGAAAATTTTAATAGCAACAATCATTTAATGAGCAAGTCAGTGCATAACTTTTATTTAGTAATAAATAAGCGCTCATTAGCAGCACGTAAATGTGAAACGTGCAAGACATAAACTGTCGAATCTGATTAAGGAGATTTCTTCTAAAAAATATAGTTATACCAACAATTGGAAATTATCAGATTTAATTTCATCTGCGGAAAAGGGTGATATTTTAGAGCTTTTCGGCGAAATTTGGCAAGAAATTCATTCTAAACATTTCAAAATATAGTATATTGCCTAGTCAGAAAATGTCAAATTTTTTTGATGGATGTCAACTGACCCTAAAATTCGATCTTACGTCATTTTGAATTCAGAGTCGAGTTGACCGTTGACCAAACAGAGAATATAAAAGTGGACATAATCGTCTATTTTTTCAGTGTTTATTTGTTGCGACGTTAATAATTTTTACCAAAACAACCAATTATGAGAGTTTAAAAGGGGATTTCTGTCCATATTTTAATAAATCTCTCTACTCCAACTCGATTTTTGAGCGTCATGTAAACGAAGTTTAAAAACGCTTAATAGTTAAATAATGAATGCGATCATTTTTTCAAGGAAATAAATGCGATCATACCCTTTCATTGGCACAGGAGCTGATTTATTGAAAAAACAAAACGTCAGACACATAAAATAATTTTAAAATGAACATTTTGCAACACAGATGTGGAAAATTCAACTTTTTGTTACTTCTCACTGCTTCATATATATTCCATTTTATTTGCATCTTTTAATTCAAGTTTTATTATTCCTAAATGCTTTTATTCTGTAGAAATAAAAGCAAATCAATTGTTGATTTTTTGCATTTATTTATTAGACACAATGTCGGTAATACCAACATAAAAATACAAAAAATCAGGCTGCTGATGCGGATCGTTCTTTTGGAAAATCCTGCCTACCGATAGATTTACCAAATGAACACGGCTTATGTCTCTGTTTTATTGACTTTGACACTGTGAATACAGCAGCATATGGATGGCACTAAGCAAATAAAAGATCAACCCTACCCTCATCAAAACGTTTAGAAACTTGTATGGCAATAATACAGCTAAAGTAAAAACAGACAAAGTAGGAAGGGAATTCATTTAAAAAGAGGTGTTAGACCATGTTACCGCCACTGTGTTCTGCAGTTCTAGAAGATTACCACTTCTATTTCTTAAACCATCTATGATTTGCAGATGACTTTGTTCTTCTTTCGGATTCAGCAACACAGACAGAGACTGTTAAATCAGCTCTCGGTAATTTGTAGACACTTGACCTTTGCTAAAACTTAACCAAAACAAATGTGATCACTAATCATATAAAGAATGACATCTTTTTGCAATATAATAAAATATACTATGTTGATATGTATGTTTAATAAGGACAAATTAAATCTTTCAAAAACCAAGACAAAAAAGAAGTTTCTAGACGAAATGGTAACAGTTGGACGCAGTTTCAAACAAATACTGAAAGAACTCGAACGTAAGAAATGATACAAGGAAAGAAATATACATAATGTATACTTGACTTTACAATCTTAACTGTTTTGACGTACGAGCTTCAAGGCCTAAGGCTAACATCATACCAACATAATAAACTAAGCATATCGTGCCAGAAATAGAGAGAAACTTTTAAATATACGACAAAAGCAAAAGATTAGTAACGAAGAAATTAGAAGAAGAAGAAATAATGTAATTGACGTGATAACTCGACTAAAACGATTGAAATGGAGCTGGGCAGGACACGTATCAAGAAATGAATACCAAAGATGGAAAAAAATAATTACAAAACGATTAGAAGAGACCAAAGGAACGACAGAGAAAAAGATGGTCTAAGTATGAACGTGATGAATTTGGCCGCCCGTAAGTATGCACGTACGTCATCGCATCTTAAGCATCCTTACACATGTGGCGTGGGCTTCCAACATACGTAGCTGGGAGAATGGTGAAACAACTAGGACTGGCAACGATACCGAGACAAGGCAGTCCGGAGACCGAGAACGACACCGAGACTGAGACAAGACCGTATTTTTGGTACCGAAATTTGCAAAGAGTCTCGCAGGTCTCGGTAGTCTGGGCGTTCTCGGGGCTTTTGTTTGCGAAATATATACATATGCACACATAGTTATACTCAGATAGGAGCACCACTGCGAATACCCATTTCTTTGTATCTCTTACTCCGGAGAAAGGACACTTAAAAGCTTTTAGGTGACACTTGGAAAAAAATATTACAGAACTGTTAAAATAAAGTTTATTGCGTACATAACAAGCCATGAACTGTCAATATCCATTTATGGATGGCTCTGATTTAAATGGATTAAAAAACCTCTACAAAATTCAAATTTATCTCAGAAAATTCGATTTTTTCTGACTAAGGATGAGACTAAGACCGAGACGTGGTTGCACATTAAAATTTTCACGAGAAAAAGTGGAGACCAAGATCGAGACGACAGTTGGTTATGCGAGAGGGAGACTGAGATCAGACTGAAATTTTTTGATTTCGACAAGGCCAAGACAAAAGTAACAGAAATCTCATCTGGTCTCGTCTCGTTGCCAGCATTATAAGCAACCGATGTTGGCCGTGCCTCCTTCAGTATCATTGGCTTCATGCTCCGTTTCGTACTTGTCGTACATGTGGATACAGTACTGTTAAAAAAACCTGCTATATCTCAACAGATAATTTGTCAAAATTTTTTTGAAATATCAATCGATACGCATAAAAATTGCTCACCTTTTTATTTGTTTCTTCTCCATAAATATTAATTGTAGCTTAGTTGTAGAAAAAAAAAGAAGTGATGAAATATGTAACCAATCGTTGGATTGACGATCTTTATATTGAAGTGATAGCCATCCTCTCCATGGAAAATATCATTGAAGTATTGAAGTACATCATTTTATGAACGATGAGTCTCGGCCACGCGCTGCCATTGACCACCATCCCGACGATTGGGAACAATATTTCGTTATTCCAGATTCTCGCCAACAATCTATACTGCGACTTCATTGATAGTGGAAGCAAGCATTGAAATGTCTTGCATGGACTCCAGCGAACTTTTGTTTGCTTGGATAATGATAATGATTTTGCAATGCAGTTTTGAACAATCTGACAAAGATTGTAAGGCAAATGCAAACAATTTAGATATTGTTCGATCATTTCACGTTTAGTCACACAGTAAAAAATTGCACAACACTAATCGTGTTCAATTCCCGAATCACCAACGAAAAACATATGAAGGGACTTATAATCTTCGTTTGGTGGAAGTAACATAGCTCCCGATGATGAATTTGCCCTTGAATCGGAATGTTTGGAAGCAATTTGGAAAAATAAAATTGAGGTGGTGATTGTGCAGCGCGAACTTGTGCAATATGAGCACGTATCATTCATTTTCTTCTGGGCGTTCTACTTGTGTTTGTTTATCACGACATTCTGAGTAATTATTGCACAACGTGTTACGCCGTCCAGTTTGACCGTATAATACATATAGGATGCATGAGGCAATACCCAAGCAAATAACTCGCCCTTAAACACAACAAAGATGTTTTTGAATTATCGTAATTAAAACAAAATTTCAAAAAAAAAATGTACTAAATGAATATTTCGCAATATGAATGCCCACAACCAGATTGCATAACCTCACTTTTTACACATAAACTTATTTAAAAAAAAAATGATCAAATTGATAAAAACATCGCATTGAATGTCAATTGATCGTAATGCTCGTTCCGTACATACGACTATACGACTATCCAGAATCAGTGTAATAATACGCAAAATTCGAATCAATTGCTAAGTCAAGAGAAACGCCATCTATCGGGCTGTGACATTGATCGCAGCACAACGCTACTATTATTTAAATCGTTAACTCTTCCACCCAAAATGCACGCAAAACATATTTTATCACAATGAATTTCTAATTTTTTTATACCAAATTGTCCAAAATCATCAAAAAATGCGATAAATTTTTTTTAAGTTTTTTCCGGAATTGTCGAATTACGAACAACTGATAAAAATTCACAAAATCTATTACAATTAATAAGAATTCTGTAACAGATTTTGGACCAGTGTTGTTCCTCTACGTGTCGACTTTAATTGAGTACATTTCAATAGACAATCGGTCGGTAATTAGTCGACAATGTAGACCATTCGACAAAGTAAACAATAACTTTCACATCTAAGTCTCACAAATAAAATCATTCCAAAAACCGCGCGGTTTGATTTAAAATGGAGTACAACAACAAAATTTTGATTTGGGCATTTTTTTCTAATATTTGGACGTTATTCTCTTATTTGGGCGATATTTCCAATTGTGGTTGTTCTTTCCATTTAAAATTGTCATATATTTGAATTTTGGGCGTTCTTTCCTAAAAAAAATTAGAAAGATAAGAAATAACGTCCAAAAGGAGAAAAAATACAATAACAATTTGGTCAGAATTTTTTTAGGTGATATTCCCAAAACGATTCGGCCGATAATGTCCAACGCCATTTCTGTTTAAAAAAAATTTTTTTTCTCTCATTTCGATGTAACAAAAATGGGATTTGCAACAAAATTTAATTTTTGGAAACTTTGGGACTTTCTCCCTTCTTCCAACTGTTAGTCCAAAGTCCAATTAAGAAGAGCTATTCGGACTGGTGTAGGATTATAAAATACGGAAGAACGTTTCGGGGCGTGGTATCCACCCACTCTCCTAGAATTCATGTCGATTATGAAGCACTACGGATTGCTATAGAAAAATGAAATTTGGTAGAGTGATATGCTTTGAAGTTCATATTTAGTAGGTGATTTTTTTGCTACTTGGTTTTTGACGTTTATATTTTTGACAGATCACACATGACAAATTCCACGAACATTTGACATTTCGATTCAGTATTGTTTGCCATTTCATCATGGAAAATGAAAATGTGTTTCGCAAGCTACGTCCGTTTTATGGTCGCCATAATCGTCTTCAGCGACGAGGCTCATTTTTGGCTAAATGGATACGTGAATAAGCAGAATTGCCGTATTTGGAGTGAAGAGCAGCCAGAGGCAACTCAGCAGCTACCAATGCATCCCGAAAAATGCACTGTTTGGTGCGGTTTATGGGCAGGCGGCATCATTGGGCCGTACTTCTTCAAGGACGATGAAGGCCGCAGGGTTACGGTCAATGGAGAAGGGTACCGTTCGATGATAACAGATTTTTTTTTGCCGAAAATGCAAGAATTGAACTCGGTCGACATGTGGTTCCAACAGGACGGTGCCACATGCCACACTGCACGCGAAACCATGCATCAATTGAGAGGCGAATTTGGTGAGCAGTTGATCTCACGTTTTGGCGCAGTCAATTGGGCACCAAGATCATTTGATTTGACCCCGTTAGGCTATTTTTTGTGTTTTTGTGGGGCTATGTTAAGTCTATTGTCTATGGGGACAAGGCAAACACGATTGCTGCCTTGGAAGCTAACATTGAACGCGTCATTGGTGAGATTCCGGCCGAAATGTGTGAAAAAGTTTGCCAAAATTGGACCTTCAGAATGGACCACCTGAAGCGTAGTCGCGGGCAACATTTAAGTGAAATTATTTTTAAAATGTAAATGGCAGAAATTGATTTATCGATCCAAATAAAAATTTCATTCACTTTTTACAAGTTTCTGTGTTTTTTTGAATTTTCAAAAACCAAGCTCTTAAAAAATCACCGGTTATAAGATAAAAAATGGAAACTAGAGATTTTCGATTTTCAGATTTTTCTCATATTTTTGTGCAGCTACTTTTACGTAGAATGATGATGAGGTTTCTTAAGCCTGACCAGTGAAGTGACTCAGTATACCTATCAAATTTTAGTGTAGGTCTATCATAAAATATTTGTCCCATAGTTTAAAGTTTTTCGATATGTCTAATTTAAACATTTGAAACAAAAACATTTTTACAGATATAGAAGTAGTTATACCTACCTTTAGACTTAGATCAAATGTTTTTTTAACGACTACCTTGTGCTTACACACATGTTTTTGTGTTATAGAAGAACTGGGTTCTTTTTTTTTACCATTTATGTTTTGTGATTTGATAAATTTTAGTAGAAAAAATTATGAAATATGATGGTTTTACGAATTGTCTACAATGTCTACATTGTCAACAATTGTATGTCGACAATTGTGAGTTATCTACATAGAATTGTCTACACGTAAGCAATCATGTAGTCTACATTCATAGTCTACATGGCACAACACTCTTTTTGGCCAATAAGTATTGCCTTGCCTGTCAAAAATATTTGAAAAAGTGTTATCAAATCAAATTTCAAATCACATTAAAATATTGTTATTAATTTAAGCTTATTTTTAACTTATAAGACAATCTTTCTTGATGTATATTGGTATTTCATAAATAAATAAATAAATAAATAAAATAACATCCCATAATCTATTTTGTCCAAATCATTTCGCTTTCCGCACAAAACATAGGTCTCACGGATGACAGCAATTCTAGGAATGTGAACGCAACCTCAGTACAAAATTTCACCTTTTCTGTCAAAAAGTCATATTTTTCTTCTTTTTTCTTATTTTCATACATATACATCTTGTGGAAGGACCTCCTTTTGATGTTTTGTAAAAAGGACATCAGATATGAGAAAAATGAAGAAGCGTAAATTAGCAATTATTAATGACAGTTGATGGTCTTGACAGAAGAATAATAGTGTGTAGATTTTAAATGACAGTTTCTCAGGCATGTTTTCACGAATTTCCCTTTGGGTTTTCCACACTCGTTAATGGTCAATGCTGTGTTTTATTTTGTATGCCAGCTGTTATGTGATGGACTTTGAATCTACAAATACTTAGATTGATCATAGGATCATTTTTTAGAAGAAATTATAAAAAAATCCCTTAGGCAACCCTGAATGGATTTTATATTATTTAGCAGATTACGCTTCCCTGAGTTTCAAATTTAACAATGTTTTAAATCAAATAGTCAAAATTACGGTTAACCCAGAAGCAGGCAGCCTTTAGGTTGAGCGATATGAGAATCTGGGAGCAGTTGAGTCAGTGGTTTGCCACTGCATCAAATTGTTTTAAAATTACATTCGAAATAAACATTTCGATAATGTTAATTTCGGAAATTTACTCGGTCTCTCAATATGCATTCACTCTGGCTTGTGCATTTGCATAAAGAAGTTAAGCAATGTACGTATCTGCTACCCAGGTTTCTGCACCAATTTGTGGCAATTGAAATGTTGCACTTTTGCGGTAATGACTTGACTTTGTGCATAATGGTTTTAATGTGTGAACGTGTGCATTGTGCGCTGCTGATGGATGAATATTTTTTTTGTTTGTTCATTCAAATGTAAAATTCTATTAGGTAGATATTTTGGAAATTGCGTCGATTGATGATTTTCAATGAAATCTGTAAAATAGGCTTTTTGATTGATTTATTAATTGCTAATTGAAATGCTTACTCATTTATTTTAATTTAAAAAAAAATGGTTTTTGATTTGGTTAACCGTGTTGTTGTTAATTGAGGGGAGCGGTTTTAGATTATAACTTGCTATTGTTATAGCGCGAAAATACTTTTTATACGAACTTAAAATGAGTAGCAGTTTTGCATAGTATAGTTTCCACTACTCCGTATATAAATCGTGGAAGTTGAGACACTGACGGACTGGGCAACTGAGACCATTGTTGATCGCAAAATTAGCTCCATATGTCCCATTTACAGAAGAAACACGATCATATGTCTAACTAGCAAGAACTACCGAGGCGCAATCCTGCTTAACGACGCATATTACACCCTATCTAAGTCCCCTTTCACACAAGAAAACCAGTTGGTGCAGATTTTTTTGACGTTTTCCTTTAATTGCCTTGTAGCTTTCACATGAAGAAACTGGCACCGAGAAACTGAGGATGAAACTGGGAAGTTTTTGTTGGGCTAATTGGAATGCAAAGCAAAACGTCAAAAAAATAAAATATCTTCAAATCTTACTTCTTGCCCTTCTCGTCATCAAACTCCCAGTTGCCGGCAACTCAGTTTTCTTGTGTGAAAGGGGACTAACGTGCAGTGCTTTTTTTGTAAACGGATGATCAACCACAGTGTGAGCGTTGCGTTAGGAAAGTGGGGAAGGACTTAAGAGGTGACACCGATGTACTTTGGATTTGAATTTCTGAATATCAAAATGGGATGCGAAAATAGAGCCGGGAAAAAAATTCCACATTTGTACAGCTAAAGAAAGTATCTCTGGACTTGAAAGTACGTCCGAAGTTGTGCTCAAGGGTAAACTGATACACTATCAGCTCGAGTATTACGGTTTAATATTTTAAGTAGAGAAATGCAACTGGCTATTTCGCTAAAAAAATAGCGATTAGATAATGAAAGTCATGAAACTTTTCGACGAAGTTCCAGAGATGTAAATGTTTCAATCATAGCTCCATCGCCTATCATTCTAAGAGCATTATTTTGAATTCTATTTAAAAGACACAAATGAGTTTTGGAAGCTCCAGTCCAGATATGAGAATTATCCTCGAGCTTTGGTCGAACAAAGCATTATAGATAGAAAATATTCTTGCACCTTCGCAGAAAGCCCAAGCACTTTGCAGCGTTTTTAGCGACATGGAATATGTGGTCATTCTACAAGACGTGATCTGTGGTCAATGCCAAGTATTGAAAGCAGATCGGTTTCTTTAATGTAAGTGCCGCTCATTAACAGCGGTATGTGGGGATTAAATTACAGAAAACAGCACTGAATTTCTGAAGAATTAAAGTCTACGCGGTTTTCTATTTCCCATTGTACAATGCTGTCAAGATCAGAATTGAATGAGCTCATCATACGCTGCCGTTGCAGTTCTACATCCGAAACACAAGGAGGTGAGCATGAAAACGAATGTGAAAAGCATACGGCTAATTTCTTGTGAAAGTTCTAACCCCTAAAACTCGGCTTAACTAAAATTTAGAACTTGTTTGAGAGCTTACTCATTTCTTCAACAAGTTTTAAAGCCTGGAACTTGAATTTAGAACTTTGTTTGAGAAAGAACTTCGATTTAACTGTACCCTCAAAATTGGGGGTAAGAGTAAGTAAAAAGAATTGGACACAAACCCGATCCCTGGGGCACGCCAGTATATTTTTTATAAATATCAGACTTGAATTCAACTTGTATTGAGCCGTCCGAAAGGTAATTTCTAATCTAACGGAGAAGAGATACACCGATTAAATATGCACGTATTTTCGATAAAAGAGCTTGGTGCAAATTTGTAGCAAATACGTTTGAACTATCAAGCGCAATAATCTTACTTTCCCCGAAACTTTGTAAATATTGCTCTTGTTCGGTGAGATATAAATACTATCAGATCACAGTAAAGCTATTGCCTCGAAATCCATACTGACGGGCATTTTCGGCTTTCGTTCTTCAAGATATTTTTTTAACTACTCGTAATAATTAATCAGCATTTCCATGAAGACTTCTATAGAAGGGATGTGAAGAAAATTCGCCGTTTTTAAGGACAGGCTGGACAAATGCTGCTTTCCATTCACTCAGAAAGAAACCAGTAGAGTAGAACAAACGGAGAAGCTTACGAGTGGTAGTGATTAGAGGATACAAATAGTGTTACCACAGGTTTAGATTTTAATGAGTCCCAGGGGCTGAAAAAATTAGTAATTTTGAAAATAAATGAGTCCCAATAAAAAATTGTAGATCATGTCATTCTACACAAATGGGAGCTATATTAAGTCATGTCTGGTTGCTTTAAGGAATTAATTTAATTTATATCTACGTTTTGACGAACAATTTAAATTTGGTACGCTATAACTTAAGAACGAATTGACATACAGAAGTCGTAAGTGTGTCATTTTGAACATAATTATACTGTCTATAAGTTCTTAGGGTTCCTAAAAAATTTTGAGAAAAATACAGGTTTTGGGAGTTATTAAACAAAATAAAATAAATAATTTTGAAAGCAGCATTTCCCTTCCAGTTCAACTCATAAAACTTTTTTTTTTTTTAATAAAACATGTTTTTCCAAACAAAACTAAGAACAAACAATTTCCCCACTTAAAAACATACATTTAATACATTTTCTGAAATAATGTACTACACCAAAATGTTTTAAACCATTTTTCTCCAAATCTATTAATTCTACGCTAAAAAGTGTCTTAATGTTTTTTGTGTAATGATATGATCTAAAATGTGTACCAACAACTTAAAAAAAACTATGGTTTTCGAGTAATTTGGAAAAAATTTAATTGTTCTTCCTTGGCCCCCTTTAAAATTGTTTGATCCCCTCAAATTTAGGGTACCTTCTAGAAAATGCTTATTTTAAATTAGTTTAGTATCGTTCTATTTTCTTAACCTACTAAAGTTAAAATCACAAAATGGCTACTGTAACCACTGTAACTGTGGTTACAGTAGCCTAGTTGTTGTCTGGAGGAACTCCTGACTAGCAACTTTTTTTTTTTTTATATATATATATTCTACTCGCACTCAAGGGATTGTACTACCCTTTAAATGTTTCAACACAGCGCTAGCATGATGGTGACGTTAAGGAAGAGAAAGAATGATAGGAAAGATATGTGGCGCGATGTTCTGAGACTGTAGGTGGTTGTTGTCTCAGATTTTATTTCCAGGGATGGCGGCTGAACTAATGCGGAGAAATTTCCGTGTCTTATTTATCTATGTCCCTTATAATACACATTAATAATTTTTATGCCTTGTCATATTTTATCATTATACTAGTTTTACTCAGTCACACGTTGTTAGTTCTATGCATAAACAGCATGTAATGAGTAAACCAGCAACTCATTGTATGATATTTATTTTTAGAATTAGCTTTTTAATGGAAAAATAAGAGGACATAGACTACGGCAGGGATCGAACTGAACTGATTGTATAGTAATGGTTATCTGGATGATCTCCTAACGAACCAAGGAAACTGTACTTATTTATCTGCCTCTGGATATGTGTGTATGTAGTTGCCGGCAGGAACTCCTGACTAACCAGCTGCTGCAAACAAATGTATCCAACTTCAAATTAATGTTCAATAAAATATTTAATTTTCTCCAAATATTTATTAACCATAATAAGGCATCTAAAATTACAATTTTGATCTACAAACATATGAAATTCAAACTAACACTTATAAATGATTCTGTTTCAAGCCAATGTGAATCTCAAGAAATGAATACGGTTTTTCAAAAGTAAAACTAAACGGATACAATTTGAATCTGATATGTAGGTTTTATAATGAATGTGATCTCTAAGAAATAAATGAAAAAATGAAAGGCAATGAAATAAAATTAACGTTACTATTTGAATTTGAAAATACATGTAATGATGCGAATGCATTATGAAGAAATGTTGAATGTTGTTCTGTTACACTACTTTATTTTCTTAGTATCGTACTAAATCCATATGTCACTTTGACATTTACAAACGTCAAAAAATTATGTTCGCTTACTTTTTTGCACTATTTCAGGCACGATTAGTTGTAGTTTATTAAGAAAATAGATTTAGTTTGGTGCTAGTTAAAAAGTGTTTAAAATTAGGAAAATATTAGTAAAGTGCTTTAGTATTAACAAACTGTTAAGTAGTATCATGCTAAGCCCTTAATATCAGGCTGTTTAAAATTTTGCGCCATCGTTTTTAATCAAGAATATTATGATTACAAATTTAAAAAGTCTTAAGAACACACTTTAAAAAATTTTGTTTGATATGTTTAAGGGAAAAGTGTCTTAAACTTTATTTGACACTTGTCAAATATCTACAGTGGGCTGTTTCGTCTGGCAGACGCCTTATAAAATAGCGTGAATGACATCTTAAAGTTGTCTGCCAGACCAAACGCCCCACTGTAGGTGTTTTGCAAGTGTTAAACAAAGTTTGAGACACTATCCCCTTAAACATATAAAAAAATCAGCAATGATAAAATAACGTAGTTGGGTATGCACTGTTAAAACTGCATATCCGAAAAACCCCAGCTTTGAAAATTCGGAATGTTAATTCGTTCTCTCTACTCGTAATAGAAGCGTAGTTCAGACTTTTCAATCCTTTTAAAATATTGTCTGAAAAATGAAATAAAACTGCTTTAAACTATTGACTCGTTCTTAAAAAAAAGAGTCTAATCTAAAAAAGATGAATCCCTGAGCCAACCTAATAAAAATTAGTCCCTTTTGACTCAAAAGAGTCCCAGTGGTAACAGTGGATGCAAGACCAACGGATCCGCCTCAGTGGTGAATACTGGCATATTGTAAGGTTGATGCATGGGATATCAGGTTGTGAATTTGATGATGGTGTGGTGAATAATGGTATAGTGTATTGAATGTAGGATTTTGGACTGAATTTTGGATTACGTATTGTATTTTGGATTGTGTATTGGATGATTTTGTGGATGTGAATAGTGGTATAGTAGTGGCATTTGGATATTATATTGAATGGTGTATTGGTCGAAAGTGCTGGATTAATGGTGGCGGATGTTGCATTTTGGGTACTGGACTTTTTTACGTTTTTATTCCAAAGGTATTTAAATTTGCATTTTTCGGAACATAACGCGTAAGATGTTAGAAATATTTTCAAATTTCTTTTTACGCCGAAACGTCGGGTCAAAAGGAATATGAAAATATTTCTAACATTAAACGCGGTAAGTTCCGAAAAATAGAAATTTTATGTAGATAATATGAATATCGTCCGCGAAAATGAAAACTTAAAATCTCATATTGTAATGTATACATTATGTCCGTACTTTTACCCAAAATAATTTTTTTTTTCAAAATTGGTGTATTGTTTGATGATGCTGTTGGAATCGTGGCGGATGTTGCATATTGTGTGCTAGCATATAGGATAAGGTACGACTAAAACCCAAAAATCTCGTGCGGAACGATAAAATTAAGGTTTAGAACGTAAAAATTCATGTTTAGAACGCCAAAATCCATCTTTAGAGCCCATAATTCAGTACACCATGCCAGTATTCACCACACCACCATCAAATACACAATCCAATATCCCATGTACCAGCCTTCCACCATGTCACTATTCACCACGGAGGTGAATCCGGTGGTCTCATACCCTCTAATCACTACTACTCTTACACAGTGCTTTTGCCAGCGTTTAAGAACACCTCTCCAAACGAATGGAGAGATAATATCCGGGCCAGCAGATTTGTGTATATCAAGGTCTTTAAGGGCTTTAGCACCCTCGCTTACACTCTCAAGTACTGGAGGATTTATAACATTTTCTAGCAGCATCGAATTAACAACGAACTGCGCTGCAAACCAATTGGCTGACAAAAGGGGTGTCATTAAAGACGAACGTTTTATAAATGACCAAAAATTCTTTCTTCATTTGCGACATTGTAGTATTTTTGGCCTTAATTTTTGGTCATGCAAACATTTAGTTTTTTTGGATGTGAACGTCGCAAGTATTGATAGCTTGTTGAAACTTATTGTGGTTTTTCTCAATGGGGTTGGCTTTATAATTCCGTAAACATACTTCGCTAACCCTTAGAACCTCCTTACAGCTCAAATCAGACCTTACGTTTTCTTTCGGTTTGATAGATTCCATCATATTCGGTATAAAATTTTCTCATTAATTTGTTATTATATCTGCGCTGGAGTCTACGTCACTACCGAGCAATCATATTGATCAGTTAAAGTTCCTAAAGCAATTATTGAGACTGCCACAGCTGGCTTTCTCATACTGACAAACGGTCTGAAATATTATAATAGAGAATTTATATATGTTTGGCATTTCGCCCGGTTCAGATCAAAAATATATCAAATCTTCACTTTAAGACAAATCCTGGAAATTCATCGTTAAAATATCTCACCGAACTCTGAATTCCGAGAAAACTAGACTTCATTCTTTCCTTTTTTTCCATACGTTTTGAATATGATATCAACAAAACGGCGGCAATCAGTAGCAAAGCACTGATGTAATCCGTATTTAAAGTTTTCAGCAATTTTTTGACACATTTCAAACGGTAGTGTTAAATTCCTCAATAGTTCGTTTTTCTACGCTGTGGATGATGCTTAAAAATCGTGTAAGTTACCAAAAACCGCTCAGGGTCACTCCCCACCCTAAGGTATGTAACTCTTGCCATGGATTTGTGTGCGGATGTACCCCCGACTTATTAAAACCATATGAACCCCAAAGAAATCTCCCTAACGCTTACTTTGAGCATGTTACCTTGAACTACAAGAGAAAATTCGTGAGATCCACTCGGGTATTTTATTGTGTCCCACAATAATTCCATATTAAATTTCACCTCCTTGGGATTCTATTTTTTTGTTCAACGGAACCTAAGCCCTCGGCTCGTGGCAAATAACGACTACGAGACTAATCGGTTAAAGCGTTGTGTTGTATGAAAAATTCATTGAGCTAACTCGAGGTCAAGTTGGATGAGAAAAAAAAAGTTATCTAAAAGTACTCGTAGTCGCTTAAGCATTTCCTCAATCAGCACAACACCTTCCCCATAGCACACATTAACGAATACAACAAAATATTCGCAGCTAATTAAGATTAAAATGCTTAAGGAAAAAAAATATAGAAAATCCCAAATCCCCTTGACACAATGCCAAATCCTTAAGATGAAAATAAGTTTTGTTTAACTTTTCACTTTGGTTTATTGTTGTAAAATTAATCTGACTTAACATCAGTTCACATTTTGTCTTGTTCCATTTTTATAGACATAGAAGCACAGAAGAAGGTTTCGTTTCGCTTGGTGCTTTTTTGTGTGTCCTGTGTGCTTAAGATTTTATCCCCAGAGGAACCATTATACTTTTAGTTGCTCAGTTCAGATTTGACGGAAATGCCCCATTGAATGAAACGAACGCTTTTCAAATTGAACAGCCATCTGTTACGCAGTCATAGTTTTGTACACCATCAACTTTTTGGATGGATATAGCGATAAAGTCAGTGAAACAATTTTATAAGAGCATCGAAGTGCGCCAGGGATTACATGGCAAAGTTTATATTCTTCCTCTCTCTCTCTCTCTCTTCGCTAAGCATCTATGATGGAAAACTTTCGGTGTCTAAAATAAACTTTTGCAGGCAGAAGCAGCTGCAGCCATCTTAATAAATGCAACTATCTAGGTATCTATACCTAGATACCAAAATACACTTAGTAATGCTTGTTGGCCAGATATCTCTTCACATTGCTTATAAATCCTGCAGAAACTCATCCTTAAGCTGCCGGTACCTTTTTTGTTTTGTTTTTAACTTTTGTTTCTTAAAAACTGGACAGTACATAAACTTTTCCTATATAATATGTATCTATCGAGGCTGGGCTGAGGCATGTCTGAATTAAACCGAAAGACGAACACTTATAAATTTCGAAAACTTTCTGAATCTTCCTTCGAAAATATCCCTCAATTCACCGAAGTGAATCTTATAAATACTTAATTGTATCTTAAAGCACAATGAGATATTTTAATTACTGCATCTTCATTTGGATCGGTTGGTTGATGTTGGTGCGGTGGTGGTAGGAATGGGCCCGCAGAAGGTTCTGATTTAAAATTTAATAGACTATAGAGGTGGAGTCTTCTTTATCTTCTTTAAGAAACAAAAACTTAGCTAAGGTTTGCTTCCGGATATAGGTTCCGCCCATTAATCTTCTTCGGCTGGATTCATTGAGCTTTTTCTATGTGTACATATATATGTTTTAAGTGAAGTTGGTTGGTTGGTTTAATGAAGTGAAAGACATTCAACACCTTGTGGCCAAGATGACTCCAGTGCAGGTGACGAAGGATTGATTGGGAAATTTCCAAACAAAACCACTAAGCTTTAATCCCTTGAAAATCCAATTTAATGTTTCCTTCGAGCGGAAATTTGTATGCTACGTTAAGTGACTGACGGCAAGTCCTTCCATCGTCGTCGTTATCCTCCGATAGACTCATTGTTTTCCTTTTTTTTTTAACAGGGAGTTTTAAATGCGAACGGCATTGAGCAGTATTTTGGTGGTGCTAGTATTTTTTTTTTTTTTTTTTTTTTAATATCATTAAGGAACGCAAACTAATGAGCCTTAATTTAGTGAAGCTCCGGGATTTGAAAATTTGGAAGCTCCATGGCTTTAAATTGCATATTTCATTTCCGCTTTAATGTTTTGGGCAACTTAATGTCAAAATGAAAGGTTGTGGACACCTAGTAAGAAGCAATCGCCCGGCTTATGTTAACCTTGAGGACACCGGTCGTTATTAGCATAGATTTTCAACTTAAAGGAACCACACAAAGAAAAACCTTTCGAGTCGCACGATGTCTCGGTGGAAAGTCGTCAAATGAGATTTGCAAAATGGTATCACCTGTGTTGCACGTTGTGTAGAAGTCATCTTGGAAAACACATGTCCATATCATCCAATTTGGCAGTGCTCTCTGTTGAAGGCAATGACAACGCCAGGTTAAGTATGCACTGCGAACACATTACTACTTGGTGGTCATCATACAAAGGTGGGCGTCATGTAGATTCGCATCCTACCAAATTCCGGCATTATATATGTATATTCTAATGATAGGGACTTGCTGTGTCCTGTGATCCCTGTAACTTACCATTTGGGATTTGTGTTTAGTGTACAGGGTGGCGCACAAATCGTGCTAAAATAAGAAATTTAAATAACTTTTATTTTAATCGATGTATTTCATTAATTTTGTTTATTGGATAAAAAATTATATTTTATTTTAAATAACTAATGGTTTTTAAAGATGATAGACCGTAAATGACCTCCAGGCTCATCCACCACATGCGGCACCTGATCAGAAAATTGTTCATTGCGGCCTGAAGGGTTGAAATTGAGATCACCTCAAATATTGTCTTAATGGACTGCTTCAATTCAGTCAAATTCCTGGGTTGCGTTTTTTACACTTCCTGCTTGACATAACCCCATAAAAAAAGTCTGGTGCAGTCAGGTCAGGTGACCTTGGGGGCCAACGGAAAGTGCAGTTTCTGGATATCAATTTGTTTGGGAATTTTCGTTGGAGCTCCGCCATAACTTTTGTGGCTACGTGTGCACTTGCTTCATCTTGTTGACACCAAATCCTGCTGAAAGGCATACGTCTTCGGCGAGGTTCTGGGTAAAAAAAACTCCTTCAACATCTTTAAATAACGGTCCCCATTGACAGTTTGGGTTACACCGTTTTCTTCAAAGAAGTATGGGCCGACAATACACCTTGATGAAACTGCGCACCACACACTGACTCGTTCTGGGTGCAGTTCCGTCTCATGGAGTATTTCTGGATTATATTCACTCCATATATGGCAATTTTGCTTGCTAACATTGCCTTTAAGTCAAAATGGCCCTCGTCAGACATGAACAAACAATTTATCAATTTGTTGTCTTCTTCGGGCATTGCAATCATCGGCAAAATTCCAGGCGAACAGGTACATCCTAAGGGTTTAACTTGCTTGTAATTTGGGCATTGTATGGAAACAAGTTTAAGTCATCATGAAGTATCCATTGTACTGACCGCCTGCTAACTCCAATTTGGACTGATAAGTTTTGATTCGAAACACTTGGATTTGCCTGTATTGCCGATGCAACAGCCACTATTGTATCCTGAACCCAAACATTGGGATCTCGATGATACGGTCTGCGTTCAATGCTTCCAGCTTCGCCAAACATGTTCACCAGCCCCATAGTGGTCCATCTACTCTGGGGAGTACCGCCAAACTCCAGCCTAAGTTCCCTTTGTACGGAAATGACGGACTGCAAAGAATGGTATCGCTGCACTATCCAAATCCTTTTTTCAGTATCCCAACCATCATTTTGATAAATCTAAGTAGTAGCCTATAAAATAAAAAAAAAGCCGATTACTCACACTGAAAAAAAGTTATTATGTTTTATTTTTGTAGCACGATTCTTGCGCCACCCTGTATAATAAAATACTAAAATACCAACATATAAAACAAAATGGCTACCTCAAACTGTCAAAATCTAGATTTATTTAAAAAATATGTTTAATATCTCTGAGTTAGTGAGGATAGACTATCAGGACCAGTTGTTAAAACGTGGTTCAAATATTTGATCACTTGTTTAGCAATTTTAACTCGCGACTTCGGCGGATCAACTATTGTTTTTTTAAACGATCGTTAAAAGTTCAAATATGTGACAACACCCAAATAATTCCCTAAACTCTCGCAATCGGAGAGTTAAAATTGCTAAGCCACGGATTAAATATTTGAACAAATGGCTCTAAGAACTGTTTGTCTCTGTAATATTAGCATGCTTTCTCATATATAAATGTTAATTTTCCATTAACATTGTTTACTATTCAAAAACCTATTCAAAACCTACATTTTATTTCATAAAGCAGGTACATTCATTTTTATGATTAACATGAACATCCTTTTAAGCTTAAGGGCTTCTCATAGGACCTATTATGCGATAAATTTACGATAAGGTTCCCACAGGATTATTGCCGCAGAGTCTGCATGTCAAAAGTTATCCATAATAATTGTCAAAAACGAATTTATACCATACAAGTGTTACCATCTGTTCTAAATTATTATATACACAGAAAATAATTACGTATGAATTGGTTCAGAATTGACTGTAGGTGACCTGAGGAGAGAGATGAGACTTTTTGATGCAATGATGTCAATTATGCTTATGTGGATTTCTGTTGATTTGCTGGGCCTTAGGGTTTCTAATAAAGCAGAAAAGTTTAATTTAAAAAAAAAAAAAATCTGACAGTTACGGTAAATTTAATTCAACACGAACTTTCGATTTGGATTTATTACCCTTTTTTACAAGAAAGTAGGCCGAGTCGACTTTATTTCGTTTTGCAGTTGCAAAACAAAGTGCAAATAGGGGACTGCAAAGTATTTTAAAATAAAATGCACGACTGATAGCATGAACTTGCTCTTATGTTCCATCACATCGTATGCAAAAAATTTCTATTAAGAACTTAAATATATTTTTAAAGTTGTTTTTACTTAAGTTTTGTATTTACAAAATTTCTTTATTTTTTTTTTCTAAAAAAAAATTGGGATGACAATTTTATAAACATTTAATAAAAACTTTAAAAAAAATTAAAACAAAAAAATCATCCACCCCCTTTAAAAATATTGAATTTACAAAAAAAAATATTTTTTTTATTTCAAAAATTCTAAAAATAATATTTTGAAAATTTTGGTATGCAGTATTATTTATATTTTAAATTTTGATTGAAATCCGTCCAGCCGTTTATGAGAAAGTCGAAAATCAAAAAAATGGTTGTATGGCAGTTACAGCGTAGGTAACAAAATAGTTTTAAAAAAAAATGTTGTTATCAAAATCGTTACAGAAGTTTTCGGGTTAGCTAAGATGGTAGAAAAAATTGACAAGTACCGTTATTTTTGGGGTTTAAAAAACGATTAACAAATCTATTTGCGACAATCACATAAAGCAATTAAGTAGGTACCATGTTTAAAGAAAATCGCTTCAACCGTTTAGGCTGTAGAACGTTGTACAGACAGACACCCAGATAGACAGACAGACAGACTGACTGATAAGAAGACAATCAGACGGAATCGAATTGCGGGACCCACTTGTTTGGTGTTCTCAATCATAATAATGTCAAGTTTGAATAAAATCTCAAATTCGATTTTTTTTCCAAATGCAAAACTTGCCCTACAGTACCTTTTTCATAGAATTGTTGCAGAGAAATATTGAGATCAGTTGTTTGATGCCAACGAAAGCCCTTCTTTCAGTCATTTGGTTTTCTAGATAGTTATGGCCCTTATGAAAAAGTTTTACTAGAGCAGTTTTTAAGCGGTCCTTAAGCGGATTTACTTCTTCGATTTTATGAACATTCAATTAAAGTTCGAAATATTGTCGTTTATTGTAAAAATACTAAACTTAAGTCTGGTCTAAAGATTGTGATCATCAAAACCGTACTTGCTTTTATATTGGATCCCATAGCAAACACTATAGATTCTTAGTAAAAACATTTAAATATTATATTTCTAAGCCCGTTTTCTAACTAAATTTCTACAACGAAATTTCTTTTTGCCAATTTCATTTATTTAATAATATAAATTTATTAAAAGAATTTCATAATATATCGCTTACCCGTTTCCGAAATATTGAATTTTCAAAATATATTATTTTCTCACAAATCTATCTATCAAATTTTTATCGAAAAATTTTGATCAAAATCCGTTGAACCGTTAATGAGAAAGTAATAATGTATAAAAAAATAAAATGCACGACTTTATCGTACGTCCTTGCTCTTATGTTCGATCAAATCTTAAGCACAATGGCGGACAATTTTAAACGATTTAGTAATATGTTAAATTATTTTTGGTATGATACTAGGTTAAAAAGTGGATTTTGCTAATATTTTAAGCGAGTTTAGTATCGTATTATCTTCTTAACATTTTACTAAAGTCAAAATCACGAAATGGCTATTTTAATTTTATTTTTTTTTTTTTGGAAAATTTTTAATGAAGTTAAATGAATAAAATATAAACATCGAATACTTATTTAGAGCACACGATGGGTTTCCATCAACATATAATTAATTTACAAAGCATAAACACAATAAATGTGTTCATCAAAATTCAAACACTACAAATACTTTGCTATCTAGTTAATTAGCATTTTACTAGTTAACATAAGGTTTAAAATTTATGAGAAGTTAGTAGGCTACTATGTATATAGTTAATTGTTAACTACGTACAGTATCGTGTTAAGGCTTTAATAATAGGTTGTTTAAAATTGTGTGCCAATATTTTTAGTAGAACCACTTCAACATTTTTTTAGTTCTTTACTTAATGTTTGTACATATACTCGACTATATAGAAAGTTTCGTAATTTTTTTTTGTCAGAAAAATCTTTTATTACGACAATTTTATGTACTTAAATATAAATTTTAAAAACTGAATTTCAAAAACAAAATCGTTTACCCAATTTCAAAATATTGAATTTTCAAAAAAAAAGTATTTTTTTTTCAAAAATCCGAAAAAATATTTTTTGAAAATTTTGGTATAAAAAATTATTTAAAATTGAAGGAACCTCCTTATTGAAAAGTTTAATAGAAATCCGCGGTTGAGCCGTTTATGAAAAATTTCAAAATCAAAGAAATGGTTGAATAGCAGCTACCGTGAATAACAAATATAAATTTTTTTAACCAAAATGTGGACGATATCTATAGTAGGAAGTGCACATATGTTTTTTTTTATCAAAATCGTTAAAGCCGTTTTCGAGATGGTAGATACATTATGTATGGCAGGTACCGTTAGTCTTGGGCCTAAAAAAACGAATCAAAAATCTATTTTAGACAATTGCCTAAAACGCTTAAAACCAAGTTTGAAGAAAATAGCTCCAGCCATTTATGCTGTTAAGCGTTGTACAGACAGACAGACGGAATGCAGGACCACTTTTTTAGTGTCTGTCATCGTAATGTCAATTCTCGGGTTTAATTTTTTTTCCAAATGCAAAACCTATATCGCAAGTTAAAAGAATTTTATAGCAGTTAATAAAAATTTTTGTAAGACACTTTTGAACCAAAATGTATGCTACATTAACACTGGTGCACAGAATTTTGTTTTTATCAAAATCATTAAGGTCTTTTGCGAGATAATTTATTTTCACCTTCTACAGTAAATTGTATGGCAGTGGCAGACAACGTTTTTTAAAAATTAAAAATATCTGCGTTAAGCCCAAAGCATTCCGGGTTGCTTTGTGTTGTTGTAAGACCTAAGGAAAAAACAGCTGATGTTTTAAAAAAAAAAACAATAGTTATACTCTCTGACAAATTATTATATGGTTCAAATAAGAACGCACATTTACGCTAGGCTTAGCCTGGTCAGCAAGATCAGCGCAACTAAAAGAAAATATTCAAGCACTTAAGGCGATCCATTCGAACGTCTATTGGAAAAAATATTATGTACGTCAACAAAGAATAAAGGTCGATACTCAGAAAACGTTATCCTTAAAAAATAAAAAATAAAATATGTGAAAAAAACTCTTAACGCCCTGTAAATTAAATTTTTCAAATAAATTTCTTGGATGAATTTCCTGGGTGTTTTTGATTTTTAATGGTTTTAAACTCTTTGCATCGGTTTCCCAAAATTCAAATCGTGATGGGAATTTTTCCTTTGGTTGAAATATTAACTTTAACTTATGGGCCTTTCCTTTTCTAGATCTATATTATGATCTATAAATTGATTTTTGCGAAACGAATCGAATGCGTTTTCAGATTGATTTTTATCTGTTTTTTTTTTTTTTTTGTTTAGTATTAATGTATATCTGTGTCTGTGAACCAGCTGTCTTGTCAAACTGATGGCTGCCAATTATGATGCATAGTGGTGTAAGTAAAAGAAATGTAGATCTGCCGAAAAATCCAAATCTGCCAAATTGATTTTAAATCAAAAAATAAATCAATTCCTTTAGCTAATCGAATGAAAAAAATTGTCAAAATCAGTTTTTTGACAGATCTAAATCAAAAATTAATTGATTTTTCTTACCAAACGAAAACCAATAAATATCACTGAGGGTTTAAAATTATCTAATATACTTATTACGGGAAATGGCTGTAGGAACATATAACCTACATATATGTCCACTGCTTTTTGAGATTTTATTTTTAAAAAAATGTTGTCGTATGTAGTATATGGTCACCATAAAAAAACGTTTATGTGAACAATATTATATACCAGACGAACTTTCATACATTTCCATTTATGAAATTAATTATTTAAATAGCCCGCACTCAGTGACATTAACCAATGTGTGTTTAAATTTTTAACTCAATCCCGCCCGGAATCAGGTGAAAGTATATCTCTGTCATATTTCAAAAGCATTAAATTTAATAGTACACTCGACTGACAACTGCAGCAGCCAAAAGCTGTCAACCTGTCACTGTCATTATACGTTCATATTGTAAATGTATATGCATATGTGTATGTACATACATAGCTATTTATATAATGACAGGCCAGAGCTTCCTTATACGACATTTTATATATGAACTCAAAAATGTATCTGATGTTTTCACACTGAACTGAGCGAATATAAATATTGAGTTAATTAAAAGTATATCTATTCGTTTTATGGCATTTAATTCTCCATGTATGTTCGCATGGTTTTTTGAACTTTACCCTCGTATTGTGATTTAATATTAATTCCCTTTTTTATTTTCGCCCAGAAGCTTGCACTTTGGGTTGAAAAGAACTGTGTGTGTCTGTGTATAATTTGAATAAGAAGAAATTATTATCCTTAAGAATGTGTAATAAGCACAACGGATAAGAATTAAGCTTAATGGATTCATTAACCCCCCGTTGGGTGCTTGATTTTTGTTTAAAGAAAATCTGATAAATGTATAAATAGGCACGATTAAGTCGCTGACTATCATAACTAAATACTGACCTTTTAGAATATATAGCCTTCAGCGCAAACCTGCTTAGTATGTCACTTACCTGAGAAATTACTGTCAATTAAATGTTTGATAACATTTTGCTTAAAAAACAGAATTGCTTGAAAATATTGATGATACAAGACTCAGCACTAAATTAATGATATGATATTATTGTTATAATTTAAAAACTATAACCATCGTATTCCAAAAATTTTAGAAATTACATAATGAAAACACGAAAATAAATTAAATGCACAACTGGATCTCACGAACTCGCTCTTATGTTCGATCACATCGTATGCAAAATATTTCTATTAAAAATCTAAATATATTTTTATCGTCGTTTTTTACTTAATTTTTTATAGATACAAATTTTTTTTAATTTGTATTCTAAAAAAATAGTATGACAATCTTAAATATACAATTATATAAACTTAAAAACAAAAGATTAAATCGGCTTAATCAAAGAAAAAATAATTACAAATTCTGAAATAAATACTTAAACTTATTTGTTATAAAAAAAGTAAGCCATTTTAGTTCTTGGATAAATTTTAAATTATGAGAAAAAAATTTTAAAAACCTGTGGAGCGGTTTTTGAGAAAAAAGTTTTTTTTTTTTTAAAACTTTTTGAAAAAAAATTTTTAAAAAATCAAAAAAGCCACTTCGTAGTTAATCAGCAAATACATATAACTATAATTTTGAAAAAAAAAATTATTGAGCAGTTTCAAAATATAAATTTAAAAAAAATGTTAAAAAAATTCTTTTAAAAATACAATAAAATATTAATTAAAAATATTGGTACGCAGTATAAATTGGGCTACCTAAACCTATATATGTGAGAAATTTCGAAAGAATCGGTTAAGCAATTTATTAGATAGTTGAAAACAAAAAACGGTCCTACGGAAAGTACCGTTTTTAGACATTTTAATATTTTTTCAACCATATGATGGGTCGTACATGAAAAGATGGAACTGATTTTTGTAAATCAAAATCGTTAGAGCCGTTTTCTTGAAAAATAGGTATTAACGTAACGGTTAAATGGCAGGTACCGTTATTTTTTGAGCTAAAAGAAATTTTAATTTCCCGTCAGTACAATTCGGCCCACCCGTTTGGGCTCTAGGTGCCTACACATATATACATACAGACTAACAGACTATCATCGTAATGTGTTTGATTGTTATGTCAAAACTTTTTTTTTCGACGAATGCATAACTTGCATTTAGTACCCACCGCTTTATAGTATTAATCGCAAGTAAAACAAATATTAACGTCATTTTAACTTTGTTTTTTACTTCCGATATAATGTGTGTTGGATATGTCAAGTTTTGGATAGCAAGGATGCGCGAGCCCTTTTGGCTAATATGCAGACACGTTTTCTTTTTATTTTTTTTAAGACCAAATATGATTATACCGGCAATACTTATTTTTTCTGAAAAACGGTTCCAACGATTTTTGTAAAAAAAATTCAGTTAATGAATGTCTAAGGGCAAATTAATGATACTTTATTGAACAGTACTGTTTTCATTGGCAGCCAGTTTGTCATGTTGTATGTGATTTACTCGTATGATATGACTGACGACCACCGGGCACACATCCGGCGAATTGGCTCGATGCGAGATTGTTTAACTATGAAGCTCATTTTTGGATTAATGGCTACGTCAAAAAGGAAAACTGACACATTTTAAGAGCAAATAATTCTCAAGCTATTTTTAAGATGCAGTTACTTTCAGGAAAAACTAACAGTTTGGTGTTGCTTATGGGCTGGTGCACTTGGTCCTTACTTCTTTCAAACGATGCCAGCCGGATAATTGCAGTCAATGGATAAAGTTAAATAGCCACGTTTCGAATTGAATCGCCTTGTTGTGGCTCTGGTTTCAACAAGACAGCGAAACAATAGAGCGTGTCACATTTGATTGTTGAAAAAAAATTTAGTCTTAAATTCCCTAATCTACACCAATAAACCAGAGACGACCCACGACTTGTAAAACAACAGTAGATGCTTCAAATTGGATCTCAAGATTGGACTATACATCCGAGCCAGCCGCGGTATCCATACTATGCCAGAAATCATATTTGAATAAAAATGACAAAGAATTATTTATAAAATAATATCAATTTTATGTTTTATAATTAATTCATTTTATAATTCTACACGTCTTAAAAAAACAAGCATTATAACCATTTTTTGTTCTCTTTTTTCTGGAAAATGGTTTAATTGTTTTTTTTGTTTAAACTTTAAACAGCATTTTAAACCAAATTTTGTCAAAAACGTTTATATGAAATTCAAATAAGTTTGAAATATCTAGCTATTTCTAACATCATCTATTCGACAATTCACAATATTATTAAGATCAAATAAATCATACTTAGGGCTTAAGCCTAGACTATCTAATAATAACTAGAATACCTACCTATTAACAGCGTCAATATTTACTCCCATTAAACTTGTTAGCTACAAGAGCATGTTTGGACGATCCAGTTGTGCATTTTATTTTTAACATGTATATCTAGCTGTTTGGTAGAATATTAAGCCATTTCGGAGTGGGTTGAATGCTGCAATCGTAGCGAATATACGAGGATCAACCAATGCATTATATTATTTAAGACAGATGGAACTTATGTTAATAAAGTACCGACCAGCATCCCACCGGCTGCACATCGTTTATAGAGAGTGCTCGCGAAAGTCGAAGTTGTTGTTGCCTAATTATCGTGTATTATTATTCAGTGCTAAGCAAATATAATATATATGTACATACATACATATATTACAAAATAGTAAACAAGAAAGCAACACAGCAGGCACAACGAACGGTAAATCTTTGCCACTGCTGGCAGTTGCTTATATCAGTGTAGTAGTCCAGTCGGGTTAAACATTTGAAATAGAAACAATTAATTCGTACAATTTTCTTCCACAGTTCGTTAGGGGGGTCATAAGTAGTCTAAGCCTCGGTTTTCGGGAAAATCGCGCTGGAGCTTCAGCCGCCATTTTGAATTTAATGATAATTTTATTTGGGCAACAACTCCGCCATTTTTGATTTCTGACATAAAAAATTCAGATAGATCTTGTAGGAAATTTAATTTTCTACAACTTTAGTCTTAATATACTTTTCCAAAAAAGTTACCGATCGCGCGATATTAATGAAAAACTGTTTTGAGAGTTCAAAAATACGTCCCTAATTCAACCCAACATCCACCTTGTTACGCTACAGGGTTGTATATGGATAAAAAAAGTGTCAGGAATCAAAAATGGAGAAGTTATTACCCAAATTAAAATATTCATTAAATTCAAAATGGCGGCTGAAGCTCTAGCGCGATTTCCCCGAAAACCGAAATTAATACTACTTTTGTCGCCCCCTAACGAACTGCGAAAGGAAATTGTACGAAAAATTTTTTTCCTATTTCAGCCCTTTTTTTGACAACCCGACTGCACTATAGGGACTGTGTAAAGTTTATCACATTATTATGTATTAGGTTAATGAAGTCAGATGGATTACTGCCTGTTTTTTTTTTAATTTAACCAGGGGCGGATCAATAGAAGTTATCACTAAGGCATAACACTATTTACAATTTGTTATTGAAAAGCTCAAATTTGAATTTAGACGAAACATTCATTATAGTAAATTGTCTAACTCTTCTGTTTTAGCTGTTTTTGAATACTAAAATGGTGGTGTATTTGGGGTCAATTATGTCAACATTCGACGGCGTACGTTCACACTATGAAAATAAGCCAGCTGTTTTTGCACTGAATGAGACCCAAATAGGTGAAGATTCTGATCAATCGAAATTTCATCTATTTGGGTATAACTTGGTGCCATTATTCTTTTTTCAACGTGGTCTCGCTGGATACATAATTGTGCTTAAACACAATTTTTTATTTCATGTGGTTAAAATTCACCGTAAACAAACACATCATACATAAAAGTATTATTTATTATTAAATTTTAACAAATTTGATAGTTCTGTCCGACTTCAATCAAAGAAATGTTTCCATTATCGTAGCCTAAGATTGTCATTACGGGCGATTTTAATGTTCATAATTCTAGTTGGCTCCGCTTGTTGAGCCAGACAACACCGGAAGGAAGATATGTTAAGTTTATTCGGCTGACTCAGCTTGTTGACGAGCCAACTCGAATCCATGACGTTGTAGGTCAAACTGCCATCGTCAACACTCTAGACTTGTTTCTTACCTCTGACCCTGATAAATTCACTGTAAGTGTGTTATCTAGGCACATCAGACCATAGTATCATATCTGCAAATTTCTCATTACAACCCCAACACCTCTCAGTTAAAAAAAAATCAACTAAGAGAACCGTTTTGCAGTATGAGAAATCCAACTGGGACGGTCTCAATATTTCCTTCAGGAACTTTAACTGGGCACTATGCTTGCTCGGTAGGGAGATAGAGACTAGAACTCAGATATGATAACAAATGTAAGTCTTCTCGGAATGATATAAAGCCAATCTCACTAACGAAACCCGGAAAAAAGTTTCAACAAGCTAGAATGACTTGAAACGTTCACATTCAAAGAACCAAATTTTTTCATGACAAAAACCCAAAGGTAGTAAAAATGTTTGGTTATTTGTAAAAAAAAACATTCAAAATACAACTTAGCCTTCGGTTCCAACGCTCGTCTTTTGTCAGCTCTCATGAAAAAGCCAATTTGATTGCAGTGCAATTCCTTGTTAATTCGTCGCTGCCAGAAAGTTTTATGACTCTTCCTGTACTTGAGAACATTAACAGTTTCATAGGACGCATCTTCTTTCGTACTCATGTATTTGCTAGAGTTCTTACAGATCTTGACATATACAAGAATCTGCTGGCCCAGATAGTACGTCCCCTATTGTTCTGGAAAGGTGTTCTTCAACGCCTAAGCCTAACCTTGTCTTACTCTATTCTGGTCTATTTCCGACTGGATGGAAAACAGCATTTGTCCAGCCTGTCCCAAAAAAAGGCGAATCTTCTTCACCCTCTCATTGCCGTCCATTTAAATTACGTCCATTGTTTCCAAAGTCATACAGCGCATATGAATCATCTTGAAATAAAGCTCTTTAATGACCGGCAGCAGTATGGATTTCGTAGTAATATGTCCTTTTGTGATCTCACGAAATATTTACACCAACTTTCTTCTCTTCTACGCTGAATTATTAATTTACGTGAATAAACGTAATCGGTCTGAGATAAATGACGTCAGAATCTGTTCTTATTTTGACATGTCTTATGATTGAATTTGGAATGGATTTAAACCCAAGTCCCTCACATGCAGATCTACAATTTAAACATTCCGAAAGCTATTTATTTTTTAAGCAACTACTAAGGTGATAAAACTATAACAGGCACATTCACCACCCTTGCAATGTTTCAGTCTTCAGTCTAATTTTTTTGCTAATTTTACAGACAATGTTCCCGTTAACCTCAACACTTACACAATTTTTATCATCGAACCAAAGCTTACAAAGCCTTAAATAAAATTGTATAAACAAAACTGATATACACAATGCAACCCCTAGAATTCTCTTGTTTTCTGTGAAGATATCCTTTTGGATTGAGGAGAGGGTTAGAGGCTAACCAAATACGTGATCGAATAGAAATAGGTCATTGAATACTACTTGTACTGCCCTCTATTTCTAGCAGAGCGCTCAGCTATAGAGTAGTCATATATTTTAGAAATTCCAGCGAACATTATCAACTCAGCATTGTTTTATTCATTGGTTTTCCATTTCGACATTTTTGGTCCATTTGAACGTGCAAGGATAATATTTTAATATGATTGCGTGATTAAATACAAAATCCATCAATTTTGTTTTTGAGCAGCATCTGTGATCTGAGTTTTATAGTCATTGCGTAGACAGTATTTTTTATGCTGAAAAATACGAATTACCCCAATTTTGTGGGCTCTTATTGTGCTTTTTTAAAAATACCGATATTTATTGTGTTGCATGAAAAGATTTTCAAGTTAAGTCAATTTGTGAGGTTTGGAGCAATAACCGGGTAGGAGCTAGGAGAACAGTAATTATAGGTAATTCTGTGCTCGTCTACAAATGACGGAAAAATGAACGACTATAATAATATGTACATACTATATCTTTGGATTTGTTTTCAAACAATCTTTTGTCATGCATTACTCGCTTATATATATCTAAAGTTTTGCAGATACATAGGTTGAAATGTCGATTGTTTCTCATGATAATTTCTCACGCATTTAGAATTTAAAAACATTATGTACTGCATTCATATAACTCAGATTCGAAAAATACAGTCAAACTTCGGTAACTCGAACCATCACTTGTCAAAAAAATAATTTGAGTTATCAAGACTTCGAGTTATCAAGTAGAACAGAAAATTAATATAAATTACGTAATATTTTTTAGCGAATAAAAAATTAGATACAGTTGTTGTGATTATTTAAAATATTCTGTTATACATGACTGACGAATGGATTTGCCGGAATGCTATATTTAACATAATAAATTAATTTAAATTTATCTTCAAACGATGTTTTTAATGTTCGTTTATCTACATATCCACGTTAGCTTTACATTAATAAAAACTTCACACTGCACTGTTAATATCTACGTCAGTTTCTTTTCACTTTTTATTTCGTCTTTTTTTAATTTTTGAAAATAAGACTTTGAATTCGTATTATATAACATACGTACATATATCAACCTAAGAATGTGTGTTCTAACACCGGAACATGACAGCTTCTATTCACACTTAAAGCAATCACAATTTTCAACATACTCATATGTATACAAGGTCATAGAACATACAAACACAGTGTCCACAAACGCAATGGATTATGAAATGAACTTGTAAAAATCCACAGAATTTGATAATTTACCTAAAACATTGACTTATCGAAGGTGACTATATATAATATCTTCGAGTTATCGAGAAATTCGAGTTATAGAAGTTCGAGTTATCAAACAAAAATTACATGTAAACTTCAGACTTCGCCCTATTGCCAACCAATTTCATTCGAGTTATCGAAGTAAGTTCGACTGCAGTTAATTTTTTTATTAGTAGTCTAAATATTGATTTTCTGGAAAATACTGCTGGAGCTTTAGTCTCCATTTTAAATTTAATGAAGAATTAGTTATCTTAAATTTTAAATTATCATATCCAAAAAAGTGGGTCCCTCAATATCTTCTGTCTGGCTGTGTGTCCTCGAGGTTGCGGCCTAAGCGGTTGGATGGAATTGCTTAAAACTTGTTACATATTTTTTTTGGGTATATATGCCCACACGTTTATTTTGAAATTTTTTTTTAAGACAACATTTTGTGTATTTTTTGGAAAAACACAAACATTTTATTTTTCTCAAAAACGGCTCCAACGATTTAGGGTACCTTTTGATTTGTTTGTTTTTTTTTTGAAAAAAAATTGTTGAATTGAACCATTTTTTGTTTTTCGATTTTCTGCGAAACCGTTAGTTTTAGTTTTTTTAATTTTTTTGACGCAGAAGCTGCTAGAAAGTTAAAACAATTTTGTAAACCAAATTTTTTTTTTGGAATTTTTTTTTTTTTTGAAAACTCAAAATTTCGAAAACGACTCAATTGCTTCTTTCGAAACTTCGTATTTGGTAGTTTTTTGACATTATCTTAAATACTTAATAAACCTATTTTCCTAAACTAAAAAACAACGGTATCTCCCATAAAAATGTTTAAAAAAATGTATTTCTCAGAAACGGGTCCAAGAATTTTTATAAAAAAATTGTGTGTTCGTACAGTCCACTTTTAAGTATAAAACAATTTTATTTTTCGTACTTATTAACGGTACCTCCCATAGAACCACATTTAATATTTTCGACTTTCTCACTATTGGATGGACGGATTAATTTTTTTTTATGCAAATGCGCTCTTTAAGTGTTAATCAAATTTCATACACAAATTTTCAAAAACAATGTTTTTCGATTTTTAAAAAAATAAATAAATTTTTTTTTTGATTTGATTGATGAAATTGATTTTTCAAAAAACAGTAACTGAATTTTTTGGAAATTTGAATTTGATTATATATTAATAACGACTTCAAAATAGCATTTCAATTTTTTTTTCTAAAAATGTTTTTAAAATTATATACATACAAAATTATTTTTTTAAAAAACCGCTCCAAGGATTTTTGATTTTTTTTATGTGTTCTATTTACCCAGGAATTCAATTTTCATCTTCGTTTTCCCTCAAACTATAACAACTAAGCAATATAAAAACATTTAATTATGTGTATTATCCAATGACTTCTACCTTACTGTTATTATTATTCCGTTTTTACGTATTTTTGCGTACGTCAGTGAATACTACATACAATGTAGACCCTCATACATTTATATATGTATACATATGTGTCCTTAAAAATCACATGAATCTTTTGTATACATATTGCACCTAAATTATAAAGTCATATGCACATAGCTACCTATACCCACCTACATCATTTCATTATTATATGTACATATTTGCATATATATGTTCCATCCTTGGATGTATGTACATATTTCTCTCCTAACTTATATAATTAAAATCCATAATCTAGATTTAAATATGTGTACATTTGTGGGTAACCATGGATCATCCATTCGACAAGTCATTATACTAAGAAAGAATCAAGGTAATCTTCCCAACATCGGCTTTAAGACTACTACTACTTTTAGACTACCTACCAGTGTTACCCCTCGTTTAATTTTTAATGAGTCGTAGAGCCTGAAAAAATGAGTCATTTTGAAAATAATGAAAATTCTTTTTTAAGTTTATAAAATTCAGGTTTTCCCAAATTACTCGAAAACCATAGGTTTTTTTGAAAAAAGTTGTTGGCACACATTGTAGATCATGTCATTTCACATATAGTTGCTTCAACAGTTTCTAATTTAAATCTATTTAACTTTTTCGTTTTTATTAGCTGAGATCTAAGAATTTTCTTTCTGCGGCTGCAGAGCTTTGAGGAAAGGTCATCAATTTCATAATAAAGTTAGAAATGTTCTCAAAAATAGGCTCCTCACGCACATATTTTAATATTAAAACATCCATCCAAAACTCTTATGTTTTATTCAAAGGAAGGAGAGGAAATAGAAGTATAGTATCCAATCTTTTTAAAATATTTTCTGCAAAATGAAATAAAAGTGCTTTAAACTGTAAATTGACTCTTTCTTAAAAAAATAAGTCCAATCGAAAAAAGATGAGTCCCTGAGCCAACCTTAAAAAAATGAGTCCCTTTTGACTCAAATGAGTCCCAGTGGTAACAGTACTACCTACCTACTAAACAACGTCAATGTTTAGCTACATTAAAGTTGTTAGCTCCAAGAGCAAGTGCGTTCCATCCAGTCGTGCATTTTATTTATTTTTGAATGGCAGACGGTAGTGCAATGATTTATTTGATTTTTATAAAAATGTTATGTTTTAATTGGAATGTTTAATAAAATCTATTTACCTATCAAATTTCGCCAAGGTAGTGGAGTCACGAAACCCTGTGCTTGGGCTTTTCGAATAGCTTTTTTAAGAAAGAAGAAAATGTGGCTCTTTGAATTTTCTTCCACAAATGGACAAAATGTGTGTTTTTTGACTAACTTTCCTGTACCATTTATTTTCATCTCAATATCACAAAAAACCCCATTCATTTGGCATCAGGATTCAGTTGAATACTGGACAAAATACTGTCCAGATTGAAGACTTAATCACAAGCTCTGCCAACACCCTTTTAATTCAATTAATTAGCAGCTCATCGTACACCTTGTCACTGAGGACTACCAGTATCCACCAGGACGTTCCATAAAATATATATCTACTTTCTTTAGACACTCTATCGCCAAATGCCTCCGGCAATAATTGTATTCTCAGTACGAACTAATTTCCTGACAACTGAACGCAAGTAAATTAAATTTTCCTTCCTTTGCAATGTTATTGGGCATGTCATGTCCTTGTCCTGTTCAATGTCCATCAGCAGACCTACAAATACGTACCATCACCTTCTATTCTACACATCTAAAGTCTGCCATCAATTCAAAGCATACTATATGCTAGCAAACATCAGTTAGACGGACATAATGTAGTTTCTATGTTTTCGGTAAGTAAACAATTCGTCCAGTTTTGCTCTGATGGACCACGACCTAGACCACAAACAGGACCAATTTGAAATTCGATGGCACGTCACATATACATCTACTCTACACTCACACACCTACTCAAACCACATCCAACTATTGCTATCGAATTGATAACGAAATATGTTTCTTGAGCATACATATAGTTATGCAAATACACAGGCAATACTGAGCTGTGGAACATTCACTTTTGAAAGAACATCTACCATTGCCACAATATTTAAAAATCTTTTCTCAAAAGGATTATTTTTTTTGCTCTTGTCAAAAAGCGGTTGGAATCACATTTATTGGACTTTTACCATTCAATTACTCGAAAACAAAGTTTAAGGAGATAAATAAGCAAGTCGAGTAAGAGAGAGAGGGCGCTTGTGTAGGTGCAGGCGGTATACCGATAGATGAGAGAAGCCATGTTGTTTTGTTTAACCTTTCAATTAAACTCTCAATTTAAGAACAAAAGGACCTTAGTTTTAGCAAAAAAACATGATCATATTTTAATGTTAAGTTGAAAATATATTTACAAACAAAATGGTGAACTATAACCTCAAAATTGTACACCATTTGGAAAAATGAAAGTCCTCAATTTTCCAATTAAAATAATTTCATATTATATGTATGTATGTGTGTGTATTTATTAAGAAGTGGATGGTTCTTATTGAAATTTAAACTAAGAAAAAAAATCTCAAAATTACTAAGAATGAAATCTCCATTCATTTATTATAAATTCATAGGTATATGAATTTACGTTTTGCCCATTTTGTTAACGACCTAAAAACTGCAATTACCATTTCATTAAATAGAAGGTACTTGGTTAAACCACAAATGCAACTTAAGAACCCTTTGCCATTAAACAAATAATACAAAAGAAATTAAAATGACATTAAAGTCAACAGCAGCGCCATTAACGCACACAAAAAATTATTCCTTGAGAAAGTTTTTATTTTTTTTTATTGTCCTTTCGGTTGATAAAATAAGAAAAATCGTAGTGGACCTGGACTAGGAGGACGACTACAACACGACAATGACGACGAGAACAATCAACCGACCAACCAACAACGACAACTCAGGCCTTTCTCGTAAGAAATAATTAAATAAGAAAAAATAAAATGCCAGAAGAAAAGCAAAAGCACTTTTACATTGTAAAAATACACGACACGTAATATCTCGGTACCTATAAACTACGCAACTATGGTATAAGAGTATAAACAAAATGCTTTCACGTAGCTATAACTTGCTTGGTATTATTTTATATTCATCAAAACTCTTTTGCCTCGCTGACATAATTCTTTAATGGTGCTCTAAGGACAATACAAAAAATGTAAACAAAATTACAGTTGAATGTACACTACACAAAAATAAGGACCACAAGTTTCAACTGAGAGTTACGATTGCAAAATCATTTGTACTTTGTAATATCGGTCAGAAACTATGGCGCAAAATTTTAAACAACTTAATATTAAGGCCTTAATACTATACTAGTTAACAATTAACTAATGTGTTATCCGTTTTGCGGTTTCAAAAGTAAACGTAAATGAAACACATAAAATATTTTTTTTTCATGATATTTCTTTTTACTGGCGATTATAGGTACTATAAGGCAAGTTATGGATTCGTGCAAGAAAAAAAAAATTCTAACAATCAAACATGACATTACGATCATAGGGAACAACAAAAAAGTGGGTCCCCCAATTCCGTCAGTCTCTCTATCTGTCTGTCCTCGGGTCTACAGCACAAACGGTTGGATAGATTTTCTTCAAACTTTGTACATATTGTTTTTTTTTTGTAATATGCCCACACGTTTTTTTCATTTTTTTTTAAGATGACAAATAACAGTAGCTCCCATACATTTTTTTTTGGCCAAAAATTAAAATCTTATTTTTCTCAAAAACCGCCCCAACGATTTTTATAAAAAAAAATCTGTTCCTTAAGGAAGTGAAGTGGTACATTTTAGTAATTTTTTTTTGGAAACAAATTGTTAGTTTTGGAAACTCTATTAGTACCATTTTTTGGTTTTCGATTTTCTAAAAAAACGGTTGTTTGATTTTAAAATTTTTTTTTTTATACAGGCGCTCCTATAAAGCTTAAACATTAAAGTAAACAAAAATTTTCAAATTAATTTTTTTTTTTAAATTAAAAAAAATTTTTTTTTTTTTGAAAACTTAAGATTTCGAAAACTGCTTGATGGATTTTTTCGAAACTTCGTACTTGGGAGTTTTTTGACTTAAAAAAACTGTATTCCTAAAATAAAAACCAACGGTACATCCCATACAAATGTTAAAAAAACCTTTAAGAAAAAAATGTATTTCCCGAAAACGGCTCCAAGAATTTTTATAAAAAAATGTGTGCTTATATTTCTACAGTCCACTTTTATTTTTATTAACGGTACCTCCAATAGAACCACTTCACACATTTTCGACTTTCTCACTATTGGATAGACCGATTAAACATTTTTTTTTATGCAAATGCTCCCTAAAAGTGTCAACAAAACTGCATACTTAAATTTTCAAAAAAAAAGTTTTTCGATTTTTAAGAAAAAAATAATTTTTTTTTTTGAAAAATCGATTTTCCAAAAACCAGTCACAGAATTTTTTTTAAATTTAAATTTTATATGTATATTAATAATGTCTTCAATTTTTTCTCTAAAAATGTTTTCAAAATCTTATACATAAAAAATTAATTTATTAAAAAACCGCTCCAACGATTTTCTCCATGAATTCAACTGGCATCTTTGTTTTTTTCTCAAACTATAACGACTAAGCAATATAAAAAGACTTAACTTTGTGTATTATCCATTTATTTCTACCTTATTATAATTCCCTTTTTACGAATTTTTGCCTATATCAGTGATTACTAAATACATTGGCGCAAAATTTTAAACGATTTAGTAAAATGTAAAAGCCACTTTTAGCAATTTACTAAGCTAAAAAGATGATTGAGCTAATTTTAAACGATTTTAACATTTTACTAAAGTTAAAATCACGGAATGGCTACTTTAACTTTTAGCAATTTGCTAAGTCCATTATGGAATCTGATGGTATATCAGCCTTACACGTAGGGTGCCCAGGTTCGAGTCCTGCTGGTGCACAATTTTTTTTTTTTTGTAAATAATGAAGTTAAAATGACGAAAAAAGAAATAACTAATACCTTTTTAGAGCAGATGTTGGGTTTTCATCAACATATAATTAATTTACAACGCATAACAACAATAATTGTATTCATCAAAAATTCAAACCCTACAAATGCTCAGCTTTCTGCATAATTAGAAATTTACTAGTTTAGAAAAGGTTTAAAAATCTTGAAATAGTTATTCAATCAATAAGCATTTAGGAAATTGCTAACTATTAAAATGTTAAGCCCTTAACGATGGGTTGTTTAAAATTTTGAGTCAATGTAAATGTATTTAGTAAATGTCTAAAGATATAGGGTCCGCCAAATAACTTTTTTTTTTGTTGAAAATGGGCGCAAAACATCGAGTGTAGCTTCGGCTGTGTGGCACGTAACGCCGTCCTGTTGAAACCAAATATTGCCAATATCCTCCTCTTCAATTTTTGTGAACAAAAATTCGTTCAACATGACCCGATAACGATCGCCATTTACTGTAACGGCCACTCCTTGCTCATTTTCGAATTATGCTTCTGGACCAAAATCCGCACCAAACAGTGAATCGTTTTGGGTTTTTCAAAGTGAATCGTTTTGGGCTTTTCAATATATGCGTGCGGGTTTTCGGTGCCCCAAATGCGACAAGTTTGCTTGTTACATACCCGCCAAGATCAAAATGAGCTTCATCTGAAAAGATGATTTTTATGGCAAAATCGGCATCTTCTCTAAGTCGATCGCAGGCCCACTTAGCGGGCGTTGTTCAGGCATATGCACAACCATATTCGTTCAGCGGAAGGATAAAACTAATTATCTGTCAAATCATACATGAGCTAAGTGTTACCATTTACGAAAAAAGCACTAGTTGAAAAAAAAACGTTAGATAGCGGACCCGTTATATGCATAAAGCTGCCTACCCACCTACGTGCCTCATTTTCATCATTATATGTACATGTTTACATACTGAGTTTCATACATTTTACTCTCCTAACCCACATAGTTAAAATCCATAACTTAGATTTAAATATACATTTGTAGGTAGGTACCTATGTAACTATTCCTTGAATCATAAATTCGACAATTCATTATACTAAGAATCAAGGAAATCTTAACTTCATAGGCTTTACGCATCCATAGGATAACTACACCTTACTAACTAAACCTCAATGGTTATCTACATTAAAGTTGTTAGCTACAAGAGCAAATTCGTACGATCCATTCGTGCATTTTATTTAATACAAAGTTTGAACGTTGACATTATGTGTGAAACACTACATCATTTAAATGACCACCACGCGAATTGTGGCAAGCATCGATTCTTTTGAAGTAATTTTCCACCACTTTTTGACAAATATTGTGCGGTATCTCAGCCATAACTTGACGAATGTTCGTTTTCAAGTGCTTAAGAGTTAAAGGTTTATCTGCATAAGCACGGTCTTTCGTGTAGCCGCACAAAAAAAAAAGTCCAGCGGTGTCAAATTGCATGATCTTGGTGGCCAGTTGATAACGCCACGACGAGAAATTACGCGGCCAGGAAATGTCTCTTGCAATAAAGTCATATTCGCTCGAGTTGTGTGGCATGTGGCACCGTCTTGTTGAAACCACATATTCTCCAAGTCGTATTCGCAGTTTAAAAAAAGTCGGTTATCATATGACCATAACGCTCCGAATTGACGGTGACAGTCGTTCCATCATCGATTTCGAAGAAGTAAGGTCCAATCACACCTCAGGACCAAAGAGCGCCCCAAACAGTGACATTTTGTGGATGTAATGGCCTCTCTTCAATTACTTGAGGATTCTCTGAACCCCAAATACGACAATTTTGTTTATTAACATATCCACCGAGTGAGATATGTGCTTCGTCGCTGAAGAAAATTTTGTTCAAAAAATCAACGGCTACCGACTGTTGTTCAAGTACCCATTCGACGTTTCTACGACGTTGTGAATGGTCAGCTGGTTTCAGTTTTTGCAGGTGTAGATCCAAATGAAAAATACGCCATAATGTGCCGTAAGACAGTCCTAATTCCTGAAAACGACGAGGAATCGACACATTCGGGTCTTCGGCAACAATTTCACTTACAGCAACAATATTTTCAGTGGTACGAGCGAAACGATGATTCACAGGCATTACAATATCTGTGACCAATCCAGTCTCTTCAAATTTCTTCACAATTTTGCCAATTGCTGGCGTAGTTGGACGATTATGTAAACCATAATCTCCTCTTAAAGCACGATATGTGGCTGTGGCAGAATCACCATTTTTGTAGTAGGTTTTAACAATTTTTATGCGTTGTGCGATAGTTAAGCGATCCAGTTTCGTAAATGTCAGACTTTCAATTGACAAAAAAAATTGGTTTAACAACTTAGTTTGACAGATGTCGAATTCCAGCTCTATACTTTTGAAACCGCAAAATGGATAACCCTTTATGGTTTGAATTTTGATGAACACAATAGGTTATTATTGTGTTTATGCTTTGTCAATTAATTAGAATATGTTGCTGGAAACCCTACATGTGTTCTAAATAAGTATTCGTTGTTTATATTTTAATCATTCAACTTCATTATTTACAAAAAAAAACAAAAATGTACACCATCAGAATTCGGACCTGGGTCCCCCGCGTGGAAGGCTGAGATACTATCAGTTGACATTATGGATTTAGTAAGATACTAAAAAATTAAAGTAGCCATTTTCTGATTTTAACTTTTGTAAAATTTTAATTTTAGATTTTTAATTTAAATTTAAATTAATTTAGCTTAATACAATCAGTTACATGTTAGATGAACATAAGTTAATAATAAAAATAATAATACCAATCATATAAACATAATACTAATTAAAAAAAAAATAAATGAAACTAGGTTAATGGGTTAGGGAGAGGTGTTTAATAGGATTTTTCTGATGGATGGAGAACTAAGGGAGAAATCAAGGATATCGTGTACTGAATTAGCCGAGCGGAGCATTCTACAGATATGATTGAAATGGGCGTAGTTGGTGCGGTGGGTTGGAAGGCGGAAGAAAGGAACGGATCTTACGTTTCGTGGATTAATTTGAGTAATTCAGGACAGTCAATGACACCAGTGATAAATTGGTGGATAAACAGAATATCAGCGATACGACGGCGTTGAACAATAGTCTGTAAGTCAATTAATTGTAAACGGTATTCATAAGGCGGTAATATAAGGGGGTCAGGCCATGGTAAATTGCGCAAAGCGAATCGAAGGAATCTTCGTTGTACAGCTTCAATCCTGAAAGAATCAGTTATTTGAAAAGGAGCTCATACCTGACTTGCATACGCGAGGATTGGCCTAACATATGTTATGTAAAGAGATTTTGTAACCATGGGATTGGAGAATTCCTTAGACCATCGTTTAATAAAGCCCAAAGAAGAATTTGCTCTGGCAACGATATGATCAATGTGAGATCGAAAATTTAGCTCCTTATCACATATTTTCCCAAGATCGCTAATAGAGGAAACTCTAGGAATATATACATTACAGAAGTGATACGTTCGGGAAGTCGATTGTAAACGTTTGCGAGAGAAAGACATAGCTTGGCATTTTTGAAAATTAAGTTCTAGAAAATTTTTATTGTACCAGGTGAAAAAGGTGTTAAGTTCTTGTTGAAGAAGGGAAGAGTCACGAGAAGATGAGATTACTTCTACTATTTAAATGTCATCAGCATAAATTGAGAGATCGGAGAAGGAAATGATATTACCCACATCATTGATGGCAAGCACAAATAGGAGTGATCCAAGATGGCTGCCCTGAGGAACCCCTGATGAGGCGAAGATTGGATCAGACACCGCATTTCTAAGGACAACTCTGTATACACGGCTCTCGAGGTATGATTTGATCCATTCAATGAACAAAGGAGGAAAGCCGAAGGCGCTGAGTTTGATATAAATAATTTGGTGATTGATTTTGTCAAACGCTTTACTAAAGTCAGTAGTTATAACATCGACGCCAAATCCTTTTTCTAGAGCTAATAGTATCGATGAGACAAATTGGGTTAGATTAGTCATGGTGGACCTGCCCTTTAAAAATCCATGCTGTAATGGAGAAACAATTGACTTGCAATGAAAAAATAGTGAGTCATACACTATGCTTTCAAAGAGTTTGTTTATAGCGGAGAGCTTTGCAATTGGCCTATAATTCAAAATCTCATTCTTACAGCCCTTGCAGATTGGAAAAATAAACGATTCTTTCCAAATTAAGGGGAATACTGCTTGTGAGAGAGACAGTTGGAATAGGTTAGAAAGGGGTTCACAGAGAGCACACTTTTTAAGAAAAATTGCTGGGATGCCATCTGGGCCGGGTGAAAAGAGATTTTCGGGAAGCTGCTCTAAGTTTTCTAACCATGTGCAAGCCACTGGAAATTCCAAAAAGGGATTTGACCAATTGAGCTTTGTGATAAGAACTGGTAGACAAGCCATCAAATGAATCCCATCAGTGAGATCACCGGAACGATATGCCAATTGTGATAATCTTTTAGCTTAAAGCTGGATCATACAGAATTTGCAAAATAACCGCTTTCTTGAACGCTGTTAAACTTACAACGACATTATATTAAAGACTATGGGGCATATTCATAGTCGCTGATAAATCCATGCTTCACTAAACTATAGCTTAAGACAATTTTTGCTCGATCAATACAGACCGATTTAACTTACAAATTGTTTGTTTAATATTTTTATAAGATTACTTACTTGTTTTACTACACAAATGTTTCCAAATATTTTGGAACGATAAATTAAAAAAAAATAGAATCAATGTCCGAAAATTCAACTAAACCTAGGTTCAAATTAGACACAGTTTAAAAATAACTATGAATACGCCCCTATTTATTACGGTATTTCATATAATTTACAAAAGCTTTACCTTTAAATAAATCTGTTACATAAACATGGATACAAACAATTTAAGGATAAAGCTGTGGTTATTGTCTATTAACAATAACAAGTACTAAGGTCAAAATATTAATATTGTTTTAAAAAATTACAAGGAGTAGCTTGATTAAAAATTTCAGCGAATAGAGGAAGAAAATATCCTCTACAGTATTTTACGGATAAAAGAAACACTCATATAAGAAAAACTCGCCCATAAGAAACGTAATGAGAAACTCCGTGCCTTTTTTTTATACAGGGTGTCCGCCGAGAAGCAATACTTTTTTGATTTGTCGCCATTTTGGTAAGCATTAGACTTGACAGTTCATATTTGGCAGTCGTGAAGTAGACACGTGGCAAATTTATTATGAAAAATATTCGATATTAATCGTTAAAACATTTTATCAAAATCAATCATCTATTATTGTGACCATGACAATGTTACGTGAAATTTTTGTGAGAAACAACGTACCAATAAAAGGCAGTATTAATCGTGTGGTGAATGATTTCGAAGAAAGAGGGTTTGTAAAGGTGATACGCCCAAGCATGTCCATAACGTACTGCAAGATCGGCTAAAAACATTACTGCTGCTCAAGGAAGTGTTCAAAACAATCCATCAACCTCAATTCGACGCCGTGCTCACGAGCTTGGTCTTCAAAGAACAATTTGGCCACAATTGCGCACAAGTATTTCCATTTCTTTACATTTAAGATTCAGTTGAAACAAGAGCTTCTTCTACAAGACCATTTACGCCGCCATACATATGCCAATACGATGTTACAGATAGCCCATCATGGCAAACCCGATTTTCATGAAAAAATCATAATGAGTGACGAGACATATTATCAATTGAATGGATATGTATATAAACAGAGTAGTCCGTTCTGGGCAATGGAAAACCCTCAAATTATTCATCAGTCACCTGTGGATCCTTTAAAAGTTACAGTCTGGATTGCAATTTGGTCAGGAAGAATCATTGGACCTTACTTCTTTGAAAATGAAAACGGCGTAACGGTAACTGTGATTGGGGAGCGATATCGTGATATGATTGAAAACTGCATGGTTTGGGCTTGATAAACATGTGGTATCAACAAGATGGTGACGCATCGCATACAGCCAGCATTGCAATGGAATTACTGCGAGATCTCTTTCCTCAACAAATGATTTTAAGAAATTGTGATGTTGATTGGCCTCCACGTTCGCCTGATTTGACTGCTCCGGACTTCTTTTTTTTAGAGATATCTGATAAGCAAGGTTTGTGAAGCAAACCAGAAATGCTTGAGCAACTCAAACAAAATATTTGTAATGAAATTAATGAAATACCGCGTGAAATATTTGAGAATTTAATGAAAAATATGCTCAAAAGGGCTCGCATTTGTGAGACTAACAGATGCGACATTTACCTGATATTATATTCCATACATAATTGCCGACATTAAATAAGACATTTATCAACATAAGATCTTTTTCTTTCATTTAATCAAAAATTATATACAAACAAAGTAATATACCTTCCCGTCGGACACCCGGTATTTCTTTCAAAATTAATTGCTTATAAGAAACTCTCATATAAGAAAAACACTGTTATAAGATTTTCTTACACACGAAAATCAATTCTTAGAACAAAAAAGTACGCTTATAAGAAATTAAATTTCTCAAAAAAACCTATGCCAGTGCCAAAATCTTTCCATATGCATCTTTGTGTTAAAACCTGCATTACAAGTTCCCACTTTCCAAAGAAATGACAGTTGAAAATTGGAAATGCCGCGAATATTGTGACCACAGATGAGCAATAAATAGATGGGAAATTAGTTTCACTATGCCACATATTGTTGTTACATTTCACATAAATATTCTTGGAGAGAAAGTCAAATTTACAAATGTGAATTTGACACTTGCACTTGACTTCTTTTTGCTGGCTGTGTTTCGACGATAAATGTTTAAAGACCTGTATAATACAAAATAGATACTGTGCATTAAATTTATATATAAATATATATTAACCTTAATTACATAGGCTCACAATATTTTGCTTAATTTTATTTATTTGAAGAGAAGACTTATTTTTTTTATTGTTAATTTTGTCACATTGTAACATTAAAGCTTTTTATCTTAAAAAAAATATTATAGATGAAGTTATTATATGAACATACATTCATTATGCATATAAAGTTTGTATGTCATACTTCGTGTTCATGAAATTTTGTAGGTAGGTCCAAGTACAAAATATTTTCCTTTGCCCATAGTTTTTTATCGGAAAAACTCCGATATAAGAAAGAAATTTCTTGGATTTTCAGACTTTCTTATATCCGTGTTGCACTGTATTCGAAATAATTCTTTTCTATATTTTCTGTTTGAACCAACAGAAACTCTTTCCCAACTTTCTATTCCTTATAACTGTGGCTCTGCAATTCAGATTGCATTTGAAGCACCTTAAGTATTAAATGCATATACAATATTCCCGCTTAATTGCACCCCGCCTTATTGACTTTCCCGCTGTGCTTGAAAGTTACCTGTTTAAGTAGAACAGTTTTTTTTTTATTTGACCATTTGCACTCCGCTTAATTCATTTACTTGCTTAATTAACTAAAAAATAATGCAGCTAGTAAACGAAAAACATGCAAATATTTTGGTTAATTTAACGCTCCAAACAAAAAAGTAACTTAGCAGGTTTAGAATCTAAATAAATAAATTGTTATTACTTGGAAGCATTGATATTGATATTTGCAGCACTGGTCGTTACATAACAAATGACAGCTTTCCATGAATCTTTCATTCCTGACATTTGGTTTTTGTCAGTTTCAATGATGGCTGCTGGCACTTAGGTTCGTTGTTTTACAGACGATAAATAAACATACATAAATAAAATGGACGATAAATGGAAAACACAAGTTTATCTATAATCAAAAACTAAAAATAACCGAATTATGTGCCATATACATCCCTCAGCGCGTTAAGTAGAGTTTTCCGCGATGTAAAAAAAAAATGAAAACAAAAATCTAGAAGCAGTGCATTATCACGTAAACGCGAAAGGATTGGGTCGATCAAAGGCGTTGAAGAAGCTCTTTTAACATGTCTGCCAAATGAGAAGTAATAGGTTTTTTTTTAATTTTTTTTTTAAATTCATTTTCATTTAATATTAACTTATAACTATCTTAAAGCTAGACAAAAATGTTTAAAACTAGCCTATTATCAATAACTTACAACTAATTTACTGGCCCTTTATGGGCGCTCTAAACTAAACAAAAACTCTAAGAACTAATGTCTTTCCACCCAAAAACTATTTTAATTTAATCTAATTATTTTATTTTATTTAACCAAGAAAACTTATTAACAAAAAACTTGGTATCTTATCACATTTTTATTTCTTACTTATAAACTAAACCTACAGCTAGACCAAAAATCATTAAAACTAGATACAACTAACTTATACTAACTAAAAATAACTTAAGCTACTTAAAATACCTAATAATACCCAAAACACCTTAAAACTACTTAAAAACTAGAACAGCCACAGCAGCATTTTTTTTGTTTTTTTTTATTTTTGTTTGCTTATTTTTTATATGCACGCAGACACACAACAACATGCAACCACCTTAATCGACTTTAAATATCATGATGCTGTTCAGAGAGCCACCAGAACTGGTTCTCCTGTTTCGCCCTACCCCTTCGGTCCCGATCGGACACAGTCCTACTGAAACGATGGCGCTCCTCTCCACCTTAAGCGATGACGTCTCCACCGTAGAGGAGTCGCCTATCCACAGTTTTCCGCCTGACTTGATAGATGAGCGGAACCGCCCCTCCATCCTGTATCAGCCCTCGACTGTCTAAATAGAGTAATGCCTCGGTAGGGATGTAACCAAAATATTCGTTAATGGGATAATAAGCCCCAAAAATTAAGCTGTTAGTTGAGGACATCGCTCTTGCAACGTGCCCACGAATCAGTTTAAACAAAAAATTATCTATTTTGTTTATGTTGGATCCGTTGTATAGAACATGGTTGGAATACTATCGTTTGTACTCCGACTCTGGTGTTCTGTGTAATCCAAGACAACGTCGAAGACATTGCCTCTCAAACACCCGAATCTTTCCCATTTGAGATGGGGCAACGTTGAACCAAACCGGGCATCCGTAGGCAATCATCGGCCTGATGAGATCCATGTAGCAAATCACCTTCACCCTGCTGTCAAGACGGCTGCTATAAGACAAGCGTTTTGTCATGGCAAAGGCTCCCTTAGCCCCAACCAGAGCAGCACTTATATGTCTGTCGAAATACAAATACTGATCCAACCAGATACCAAGGTACTTTACTACACTTTTAATCGCCAGTGGATGTCCATGTGGCCCTACGATCACCAGCTTGCGCCAGTTCTTTCTCGTATCTCTTGAGGCGCTAGACAACGGAGTCCTAAACAAAATAGTTTCTGATTTCTGGAAGTTGATTTTCAACTTCCAGTCATCACAATATCGCTGAATCTTGTCGAAGTCACTCTGCAAGAGACTTTTGATGATCTAAACTGTATTAGCTGTTCTGTACGCAATTAGATCATCGGCGTACGCAATTGTCTGAGTTAGACTACCTATCAGATCTCTGGTGTAAATGCTGAATAGAATCGGCGTGTTAACAGCTCACTGCTGAAGACCATTATTAATATTAAAAATTGCGGTATTGCCACTCTTGACAACAAACTTTCTACCATTTAGCATGTCATAAAGCATATACGAGTACAATAGAGGTTTACTTATACCTAGTCTGGTTAGCTTTAGATAGAGACCTTCTAACCATACGGTGTCAAAGGCCTTGAGAAGTAATAGGTTTTAACACCGAGGTTATCATAAAAAAACATTTGTTTTTTTTTCTTTGTTCTTTACAAAAACATTTTATATTGTTTATTTATATATATAATTAATTTTAAGTTCGACATGAGAAGCCGCTGTCCAAAGCAAAAGGCTGCTCTTCTCAAGTCGATTGTAGACTAACTTAGAAAAATGTATATCAAAAGTATTTTGGTTCTTAATAATTTGCTTTTTATTGTTCTGAACTTTCACACGATTTGGTTGGCGGTTTCCGATTACCGCTTGACTTTTGATTTACGGGACAAAGGAGTGTATCCGTTTGCAATGTATGCATAAATGGCGTGCGAAACTGTAGTTTATAAAAAATGAGATTTATGATTGCCGTTAGGCAAAGGGGAGTTTCCAGGGAAATGGGATTATGGTTTCAGGCGGAGTCTCGGACGTAACTGAGATCTTCAGGATCAGCTATCAGTCATCTAAGGAGCGAATTACATTACTTTTCATTTGTAATGCCACGGGGGACTTAAAAATAAAGTTGTGGGGGTACCCAACATTTATGGGCTGAAATTTTGTATTCACTTGATGAAGAAATGATAAAGCTGAACCGAAAGATAATTCGTTTTGTCGATAACTATGCCTGTCATAAGAAGTTGGACAACAAAAAATATCAATATGCGATTTTTACCGCCAAATCTAACGTCCATCATTCAGCCCCTCGACCAAGGCATTATTCATTGCTTTAAATCATACTGCCGCCGAAATATAATAACAAAACAAATCGCAGCTATCGGGCGTGGGAAAACAATCGAAGAATTTTCCAAGCCGATCACATCTTTGCAAGTAATGCATAAAGCAAATATTGTTTATGGCTTATAACACATTCTACAATATAAGAAATTGTTTCAAAAAGGTAGGTAGATCAAATGGTGGTTGGAGCGAACCCGCATCTAGAAACAAGTAGCACTGAGAAGCACCGTTTTGATACCAATCAATTAGGTAGTTTTTGAAATATTTTATTATTTATACTAGGTTTGTAAGTCATTTTATTTAGAAACTTTCGGTGACACCACGCCTATAAATGAAGAAGTTGAAACCATACCACCGTCCACTTTCGAAATTATTCAGTCAATTCAAATTCTGCGTTCAAATTTTTTGCCGGTATTAAACGAAACCATATAAGTGTCGAAGGTAATTAGGATTTAGCGTCAGATTATACTCCAGTAATTTTATCACTGAACGAAGCAGAAACAATAGAAAAAATTAATCCCAAGCTCGTGAATAAGAGAACAAACTGAAACGAATTCAGAGATAAACTTGAAAGTCTTATAAACCTGAGATCCCCTATACAAACAATTGAAAACAATTAATCATATACGTATAGTAGATCAATTTATTGCGGATGTGCAACAGGCTGCAGAAGAAAGTACTCCAACTATTTCAAACGCGAGAGAAAAAGAAATAAAATATCCTGTCGAAATAAAGGAGCTAATATTGGAAAAAGAAGAACTCGACGAAAGTGGCAAGCTACGAGATTCCCTGGTGATAAGGCACTTTTTATCTGTCTTAACAACGAATTAAAAAAAAAAATCTATGAGTTTAAAAATGATTCACTTTGTAGATTCCTGAAAAATCTGACGACGGATGCTTCTTCCGAATACTCCTTATGGAAAGCAGCTAAGCGCCTAAAAAGACCTCAGACACAAAACCCGCCAGTAAAATCTGAAGATGGTAAATGGATCGCAAACCCGAAACAAAAGGCTGATCTCTTCTCTGAACATATCGCGAATGTTTTTAAGCCATTCCCAGCAAAGACAGCTAGAGATCCCTTACAGTTTGTTGATAGAAACGACGAATGTGAAATATCTTTAGACACACTCAAAGAAGTAAGAAGCATGTGTCAACATAAATTGTCTAACAAAAAATCACCAGGGTACGATCTAATAACTGCTCAGGTTTTGAAAGAAATGCCATCAATATGCTTCAAGAAACTCCAATTTATAATTAACGCATGCCTTAAACTAAGATATGTTCCACATCATTGAAAAATTGCAGAAGTCATTGTTATACCTAAACAAGGTAAGCCACCAACTGAAGTAACACCTTACAGACCAATATCGCTTATACCAATCATGGCAAAAGTTTTTGAAAAACTGCTACTCAAAAGGCTTAACAAAGTAATAGAAGAAAGAAGACTAATTCCTAGCCATCAGTTTGGATTTCGAAATAAACATTCCACGATGGACCAAGTGCATCGAATTACGGATGTCGTGGAACAGGCACTTGAAGAAAAACAAGTATGTTCGGCTATATTCTTAGCTCAAGCCTTTGTCAAGGTTTGGTACTTGGGACTTGAGTACAAACTGCATAGGGACCTTCCCAGGCAGTACTACGAAATACTGAAATCCTACGTTACGAACCGACTCTTTAGAGTACGGTACGACCAAAATTACTAGTTCCAATATTTATAAGCAATACAGCAGTGCCTTACTCCAATACCCCCGAATACCTTGGAATGACTTTGGATGCAAAGCTTAAATGGAAAGAGCACATCAAAAAGAAACGAGAAGAACTAAACTTGAAGTACAGAAAAATGTACTGGTTATTAGGAAAGAACTCTGACCTATCTATCCAGAACAAACTAATGATATATAAGCAAGTACTGAAACCCGTTTGGACATATGGCATCCAACTATGGGGCTGTACAAAGAAAACAAATGCTGTACCCATCCAAAAATTCCAAAGCAAGGTCCTTCGTGGAATAATAAATGCCCCTTGGTATATAAGAAATAGCGATCTACATCGTGATCTTCAAATTGAAATGGTTACAGAAGTGGTTAAGAAACACGCTGTATCACACAACCAGCGACTGCAAAGTCATACCAACTCTGAAATGGAGACCGTCTTAAATGTACGAGACAATGTTCGGAGATTAAGAAGAACCAAGCCTCATGAGCTGATGGTCTAATAGCTATGGGAAAGTGTAATAACTTTAAACTTCCCCCAATGCGATTTGAATATAAATTAAGATAGTAAAATCATCTGTCGATCTTTCATAGATTGGTCCTGATTTCACCGGTGGTTTTAGTGTGGTAATAGTCCCACACTACTCGATACCGATTCTTACCGAGTGTCTTTTGAAGATTTCCATCGGTTAAAACAAAAAAAATTATTTTTATTTTGTTTTTCTTTTTTTATGTATAATTTATTTTTGTTTCACAGTTTTAAGTTTGTTTGTTTTTTTTAAATAAAATGTGAACAAACATTTGTGTGTACAGTAAAACCCGGATAAGTGCCTCACGTTAAATGCACCACTTTATTATGCACTTATGCGGGTTAGGCAGTTATAAAAAACCCGCTTAAGTGAACATATGTACTTATCTCTATATTTACATATACACACATTAAAACAAACATTTCTGATGAAAACAACATTTAATTCAAATAGCTTTTTTACACAAATTAAAAAAAAATGATAACAAAAATTAATTCAAAAGAGCTTTTCCCGGCCTTTAGTCCACAAAATTTGCGTTTCGTCGCGGCGATCTCTCTTGGACACATCAGTTGGATAGTGATGGCCTTACCAATACGCACTTTTTGTTAAGTTCAGTTCATCTCACATGGATTTTTCGACAAAAAAAACAATGTGAACTATATCCACCAAGATTAACATTTTTAATCATTAAAATCTGAAGATTTTGCTCTGGGGCAGACATAGTTAATTAGGAAGGTCGTTTGTATTATATTTAAATGGACGTGTTGAATTATTGATTCAAAATAGATTTTAATGGCATTTGGTTCACGAATCATTGTAGTAGATCAAGATTATTATTTTTTTATTTAGGAATTTTAAGGCATTAAACAAAGGGAAGCGCGAAAGGAAAACAAACTTCTGTATTTTGTCAGCTGATTTGAAAAGTGTTCTTAAAAGAATTTTTGTCAGGTAAATTTCAATACAAGTAGGTATACAAAATAAAAGGCAGATAAGCGGGAAAGGAAGTTATTATAGAATTTTATATGAAAAAATCCTCATAATATTGGTTCTAAAAAAAATAGGTACTTAATCGGACCAGGAACTTAAGCGAGATGTACTTAACCGGGTAATACTGTATATATTTTCCTCGTTTTTTTTCCAAATTACCTTATTTGACGCTAACATTTTTAGTAAATTTTTTAGATGAGAATTCTATCTATTAATTGACCTACACGTCTGCCTATTAAGGGGGGCTTAGTTAATTGAACCACCCGGATAATTTACCGAACAATTTGACAAACTGGTGAGTGTTATTAAGCGGGGAATACTGTAGTGTATTAAACATACCTACGTATGTACACTACATTCGTTTATTAGGCCAGTGACATACAAGAGTCCCATCTAAGTGTACCCTATACAAGAACGTCACCATCATTTGCCTTACGGATTTTTGTATTTAATATAAAAATAATCAATTGAAGGTTTTTAGAACTTCCAATACATTTCTGCCCAAATAATAACGAAAGCTGAAATATTATTGACGTTATTTTCTTACAGAGATACACAGTAGATATAAGCTCAGGACAAAATAAAAACATAAATTCAATTAGCCCATTCCATTAAAAATATAGCCCAAATAAAAATAAAACTTTGTTCCCACACTGAGACCATTATAATAATGTCAGAAGGAGAACCCGATTTTCACGTGTACAAGATGTCAGTTCAGATTAATACTACCTACTTGAAAACAATTGAGAAAATAATAAAACATTGAGTGATGACGATTGCATGCACCCTGAGGCTAATTACTTTCCATATCTTATCGACAGGAGCACGCTATCATTCTAATTAAAAGGACAAATTTCCGCCAGCACTTCAATGCACAAAAAGGACACGCTCATAGCACAACAAAAACAAAAAACAAAAAACAATAAATACACGACTATAAAGTGGAAAAACAAAAACAATTTTCAAACGTGATATTTCAAAGGAATAGATAGGTAGAACAAAATAATAACAATACTCTTTCCTGTTTTCTAGTTAACCCTTCCTGACCTCAACAATTCCTCGGGTAAGGGCACCACCCTGTTTGTGATATTTTTTTTTTGTCCATGCCCATTATTGAAGTACGCTCCTACCGTTATTACTGATCGCACGCTATTTGTATTGAAAACAAAAAAGAATCCCACAACGAAATTGTATACCCTCATCAGGAGCAACATCACCGAGGCACTTCTTGTGTTTTTTTTTTTTTGGTAAATAGAAAAAGAGAGCTTTCACACGAAAAAACAACACAACATCAACACCCTCACCACGCAAATGCCACTAGCATGTTTGCCCACTAAATTGACAAAGGACACGAATTTTCCTGTCGGAAATGCTCTACAAATTTAAACGAAGAAACTTATTTTCATTGTTTTGCAGTTGCAGCTTTGGTTGAAGCTTGCGGGTTTGCAAAACGATACAAAAAAAAAGAATTTAAAACAACAAAACCCTAAAAGTCACCAACAGAAGGTATAGGTTGGTACATTCGAACACAGAAATCCTGAAATGGTATTGTTATTCGGATTTCTATTGTTCCTGTGGCGACTTTTCTTCTCGGAGAGAAAAGGAAATAAAACTGCAAAATAATAAAAGTTTCTTTTTATTTATTTGGATTTTTTTATAAATTGTATGACATTTTATGAAGTGGAATATATATATCTACTAAAACATTGACTAGACACACATAAGGTTAGGAAGAACATTTTTTTTCCTAGGAAGCCAATTTTGTCAGTGAGGGGAATATAAAATTGCATAGCTATTGGTTTGTCTACATGTTTTGCATGAAGCTGAGGTCCTTACAGTTTCAACTTTCAACAAGGATTTTGGAATCAGCAAATGTTGATACTCCTTTTGTTTGGTTAGGTTTAAAGTGTTGGCTAAATCTAAGATAGATTCTACTATCCTGGCCACATTTTAGATTGTGTTCTATTACAAGAGGAAAGTTTTGTCTATTATGTGTATTAGTTTTAATGTTTTAAGAAGGGCAGTCTGGGTGTTGTTACTTATATTTTAAAACTTATATCTAATAGAAATCCTTTTCGGCCTGAAAATAAACTTTTGTAGATACATATTCACATAATTTCAAGTACTTGTAACTCTATAGTTTCAGGTCAGCGAATACAGGTTGTATAAAATATGAACTAGAAAATAAAGATGGAAGAGTAAATTTTTGAGACAACTTAATGGAACCTTTGTATATGAAACCTATAGTACTACTATGAGACTGAATTTTTTAGCTAGTAGTTCCGTCGATGAGGGCGCTAGTTTCTCTTTTCTTGATATTGAATTGTTGATTTGGAAGAAGTAAATGTAGAGGCAAATACGAAAAAAAACAAGGGAGACGGTCAAAATCTATTAGTTCTGACAACAATATAGAGGATAAGGGGGAAAACCGAATAAGCTGTTTTTGCCATGGCAACCTTCAAAATATGGTGGGTATAAATAAATTATATCAAGGCTATTGCCGTATACATGAATTTGAAGTAAGAATGAATATGTATATGTTATTATAGAATTTATTTTAAATTTTTCTTTCAAATTTTAGATATTTGGTGTATTTTAGGATTTTGAATTGTAGCAACGTTGCTACTTTTCACTTTTTCTATGCGAAAATAGGAAAGCATTATTGAGATATTTCAATACGTTTTGCTTAGATAGGTACATGTGTTCCCAGATACCCATCTACATACAAGATGTATGTACATAGGTACTTTTTGTTCTTTTTCAAATATAATATCTATTGAGAATAATTTAATTTTTTCTCCAGACAGTTTTATTAGGAAATAAAGTAGATATCCCTAGACAGTATTTTTTTAATTTTTTTTTTTGACTAGAGATATTATAAATGTATGTAGGTACTATATTACAAGTTATGGATTCGAAAAAAATCGAACTCGAGATTTTGATCAAACTTGACATTACGATGATAGCGAAGGCGAAAAAATGTCTGTCTGTCTGTCCTCGAGTTTACAGCCTAAACGTTTTTTCATAAATATGTCCCCAGCTTTTAAGACGAAAGATGACAGTACCTACCTAGGTACCTGCCAAACTTTCTTTTTTACCAAAAAGGTAAATATTATTTTTCTCAAAAAAAAATGTTTCTAACAATCAAACATGACATTACGATCATAGAGAAAATCAAACAGTGGGTCCCCTATTTCCGTCTGTCTGTCATTCTCGAGTCTACAGCCTAAGCGCTTTGATAGATTGTCTTCAAACTTGGTACATATTGTTTTTTTCGGTAATATGCCCACACGGTTTTTCATTTTTTTAAGACGACAAATAACAGTAGCTCCCATACATTTTTTTTGGCCAAAAACAAAAATCTTATTTTTCTCAAAAACGGCTGCAACGATTCTTATAAAAAAAATGAGTTCATTAATGAAGGGAAAGGGTACCTTTAAATAATTTTTTTTTTGTAAAAAAATTCTAATTTTTGTACCTCTAGTAGAACTATTTTTTGGTTTTCGATTTTCTCGGAAACGGTTAATCTGATTTTTTTTTAATTTTTTACGCAGAAGCTTCTAGAAAGTTTAAACACTATTGTATGCCAAAATTTTTCAAAACAAATTATTTTGGGAATAATTTTTTTTTTGAAAATTCAAAATTTCGAAAACGACTTAATAGATTTTTTCGAAACTTCGTATTTAGTAGTTTTTAGACATTATCTTGAATAGTAAAAAAAACTATTTTTCTAAAATAAAAAACAACGGTACCTCCCATACAAATGTTAAAAAAGGTTAAGAAAAAAATGCATTTCTCAAAAACGGCTCCAAGAATTTTCAAAAAAAAAATTGTTATTAAATTTTATTTAATTTTTTGGATTTTGAAAAAAAAACAATATTTTGCAAATAAATATTAAATGTTTTGAAGATTTTTTTAAATAACATTTTCAAATGTATATATATATTGTTGAATATTCATTAAAAAAAAAACAAGTAAAAAACGACTTGAAAAAATATATAATACCTATTAATAAACAATTCTTATTTGAAAATTCGTCAACTCGATTTTTTAAGAAATTACTTATCAAATCTGAATTTTCAAAAAAATTATTTTTTTTTCAAAATCCAAAAAAAAATATTAATATAAAATAAAGAAAATTTTGTCAGAAGAACAATTTTTTTTGCACAACGATTAACAGAAATCTCAAATTTTAACTGTTAAATTATTATCATTCTTGTTCATTTGGTAAAAAAGTATATTTTATATTGAGTAGTGACCGTTGCACACAAGTGTATACCTGAATATAGAGCCATGTCTAGTTTTGGCATCCCTACCAAACTCGTTCGTTTATGCAGGATGACGATGGAGAATGCACGCTGCTCCGTCAAGATCGGCAAGGACCTCACAGACACCTTTGATGTCAAAAAAGGTTTTAGACAGGGCGACGTGCTGTCATGCGACTTCTTTAACATCATTCTTGAAAGAATAGTGCAAAACTCTCACGTCAACACTAGAGGCACAATCTTTCAAAAGTCCGTCCAATTACTCGCTTACGCTGACGACATTGACATAATCGGACGAACAAAGCGTGATGTCAATGGTGCTTTCGTGAGTATTGAGAAGGAAGCCAAGAAGATGGGTTTAACAGTGAACGGGAGCAAAACAAAATATATGCTGTCAACAAGAAAGGACACCCAGCACCGGCGTCTCGGACAGAACGTCACTATAGACAGCTATAATTTTGAAGTGGTCAGAGACTTTGTATACCTGGGATCCGCTATAAACTCAGCGAATGATACCAGTGCTGAGATCAAACGCAGAATTACTTTTGCCAACCGCTGTTTCTTTGGACTAAGAAGGCAATTGAGAAGCAAAGCCCTCTCTCGAGCAACTAAACTGTCCATATATAAAACTCTCATCATCCCAGTCCTGATGTATGGTGCAGAGACATGGACAATGTTAACGGTGGATCAGAACGCGTTAGGTTGTTTTGAGAGGAAAATTCTCCGGGTGATTTTTGGTCCCGTCTGCATAGATGGGGAATGGAGAAGACGATACAACAACGAACTATACGGGCTGTACAGCGATTACGACCTAGTCACAAAATTGGAAAGCCAACGACTGAGATGGCTGGGTCACCTAGAGCGAATGGACACCAATGCTCCGGCCCGGAAAGTCTTCGAATCCTGCCCCGTGGGACAGCGCAGTAGAGGTGGACAGCGTAAAAGGTGGCGCACGCAAGTGGAAGAGGATCTCAACCAACTTGGAGTGCGAAACTGGAGACAGATAGCTGGAAACCGAGCCGACTGGAAGAAGCTTGTTGGTTTAGGCCCTGGTCCACCCCGGACTGTAGCGCCACCTTAAGTAAGTAAGTAAGTATACCTGAATATTTAAATATTCCCTACAGCCATCAAACAATTTTCATTCTATCTGCCCGTAGAATAAAAAACACACACACACAACCCGCTCCTACTCAACAAAAAAATCCTCATAAAAAAAAAAACCTATGAAATAAATTGTTTTCCTTTTCTCCTCTAACTTATAATAAATTTTTTATATAGTTCTCTCATCAATTTATTATCACACTATTTCTCTTCATAGGCATTTTCATAACACACCAACACTACCTAACTTCCGATTTGATAGTGGAACCCATGATGAGTAGTAGAACTTATTCAGGCTGGATGAATTTCGTCGTCATGATAGTTCTATTAATATTTATATACAATGATGGAACTAAATTTTCGAAATAATATTTTTTTTTTATCCGATGGAAATCTCCACAAGACAATCGGTAAGAATCAGTACCGAGTAGTGTGGGACTCTTGCCGCACTAAAACCACCGGTGAAATCAGGACCAATCTATGAAAGATCGACAAATGATTTTAATACCTTAATTTATATTTAAATCGCATTGAGGGAAGTTTAAAGTTATTACATTTTCCCAAAGCTTTTAGACCATCAGCTCATGAGGCTTGGTTCTTCTTAATCTCCGAACATTGTCTCGTATATTTAAGTCTCCATTTCCGAGTTGGTATGACTTTCAAGTCGCTGGTTGTGTGATACAGCGTGTTTCTTAACCACTTTTGTAACCATTTCAATTTCAAGATCACGATGTAGATCGCTATTTCTTATATACCAAGGGGCATTTATTATTCCACGAAGGACCTTGCTTTGGAAATTTTGGATGGGTTCAGCATTTGTTTTCTTTGTACAGCCCCATAGTTGGATGCCATATGTCCAAACGGGTTTCAGTACTTGCTTATATAACATTAGTTTGTTCTGGATAGATAGGTCAGAGTTCTTTCCTAGTAGCCAGTACATTTTTCTGTACTTCAAGTTTAGTTCTTCTCGTTTCTCTTTGATGTGCTCTTCCCATTTAAGTTTTGCATCCAAAGTCATTCCAAGGTATTTGGCGGTATTGGAGTAATGTACTACTGTATTATTTATAAATATTGGAACATTGTTTATGTTTTTGTTAGTAAAGTTTATATGCGTCGATTTTGTTTCGTTTAATTTGATACGCCATTTCTGCGGCCAATCACTAACTTTAACGACAGCAATTTTAGTGTAGCCTTCATAACGGATTTATCTGGCACCAATATTGCCGTATCGTCAGCAAAGTTGGCCATGATAGCGTTGACGTCCACTGGAATATCCCTAGTATATAACAGATACAGGGTTGGTCCTACGACACTTCCTTGTGGTACACCGGCTTCAATTTTCTTTAGTTCCGAGTAATTTTGGGCGTACCGTACTGTAAAGAGTCGGTTCGCTCGTAACATAGGATTTCAGTATTTCGTAGTACTGCCTTGGAAGGTCCCTATGCAGTTTTGTGATCAAGTCTCAAGTGCCAAACCTTGTCAAAGGCTTGAGCAACATCTAAGAATATAGCCGAATATTCTTGTTTTTCTTCAAGTGCCTTTTCCACGACATCCGTTATTCGATGCACTTGGTCTATCGTGGAATGTTTATTTTTAAATCCAAACTAATGGCTAGGAATAAGTCTTCTTTCTTCTATTATTTTGTTAAGCCTTTTCAGTAGCAGTTTTTCAAAAACTTTTGCCATGATTGGTATAAGCGATATTGGTCTGTAAGATGTTACTTCTGTTGGTGGCTTACCTTGTTTAGGTATAACAATGACTTCTGCAATTTTCCAATGATGTGGAACATATCTTAGTTTAAGTCATGCGTTAATTATAAATTGGAGTTTCTTGAAGGCTATTGATGGCATTTCTTTCAAAACCTGAGCAGTTATTAGATCGTACCCTGGTGATTTTTTTTAGACAACTTATGTTGACACATGCTTCTTACTTCTTTGAGTGTGACAAAAGATATTTCATATTCGTCGTTTCTATCAACAAACTGTAAGGGATCTCTAGCTGTGTTTGCTGGGAATGGCTTAAAAACATTCGCGAGATGTTCAGCGAAGAGATCCTTTTGATTCGGGCTTGCGATCCATTTACCATCTTCAGATTTTACTGGCGGGTCTTGTGTCTGAGGTCTTTTTAGGCGCTTAGCTCCTTTCCATTAGGAGTATTCGGAAGAAGCATCCGTCGTCAGATTTTTCAGGAATCTACTAAGTGAATCATTTTTGAGCTCACAGATTCTTTTTTTTAATTCGTTGTTAAGACGGTTAAAAAGTGCCTTATCAGCATGGAATCTCGTAGTTTGCCACTTTCTTCGAGCTCTTTTTTTTCCAATATTAGATCATTTATTTCGACAGGATATTTTATTTGTTTTTCTCTCGCGTTTGAAATAGTTGGAGTACTTTCTTCTGCAGCCTGTGGCACATCAGCAATAAATTGTTCTACTTCATGATCAATTTGTTCAATTGTTTGCATAGGGTATCTCAGGTTTATAACACTTTCAAGTTTATCTCTGAATTCGTTCCAGTTTGTTCTCTTATTCACGAGCTTGGGATGGCTTTTTTCTATTATTTCTGCTTCGTTCAGTGATAAAATTACTGGAGTATGATCTGAAGATAAATCATAATTACCTTCGACACGTACGAGTATATGATTTCGTTTAATACCTTTAACTACGAAAAAGTCTATAAGGTCTGGTATTTTGTTAGTATCAGATGGCCAATATGTTGTCGAACCAGAAGAATAAAATTCGCAATTGTATTTGCGGCCTGCTTGGTATAGACGTTTACCTTTTGTACGAGTAGTTATGAGCCTAGATCCCCAGTGGTTGTGCTTAGAAGTCGCCACCAACAAGGAAGTTATGTCCTAACAAATTTAGGAGTTCTGCAGTCTTCTTCAGTTGGAGACCGCCTCTGTGGGCAGTATATAGCTGCTATTTTAAATTCTTTCTTTTTTGTACCAATATTTATTATTGTTACTTGCATGTTTTCATTCGTAGACTTTGGTTCTTCATAATGTGTTAAGCACTTTTTTATAAGTATTGCAGATCATCCCCTAGCTTTATCAGCTGGGGGCGGAACATGATAACACGTATAATTTGGCAATTTATTATCGAGACTCTGTTCTATACGGCGGTGAGTTTCGGACACCAAACAAATGTCTAAATGCTCTATTTCTAATATTTTTGAGTAAATTGTTGTATAAAAATTTCTTATATAATTTTCAACTTTACAATTTTACATGACCTGCCATCAATCACAACTAAATCATTTTTATCGTTCACAACTCTTCTGCAATAAAAACTGAATCAGTGATGTTTGGTTAAACGACAAGCCTAATCATAAGAAGAAAATCTTTAGCAATCAAATCCCGAAGAGAATATTCCAAAACTTGGCAGGACGAAGAAGATATGTCAAAGTTTTAAAATGTCTTATGTCTTATGAATGGTTTTTTTTTTAAGTTGGAATTTAACCTGGCAACACTTTTTTACTTGCAATATAGAATGAGCAAGTTTTGTATTTGGAAAAAATCGAACTATACTCTGTCCCAGAAAAATAGGCAGTACACGTTTTATGGGAAAGCTTTTTCAAAATCATTAGGGTGTCATATTTTTGCACCATACTAAATTGAAAGAACTTCTCCATAAAAAGTGTTTGTCCGTGCGTAAATATATAAAATAATAAAAAAAAATTGCGTTGAAACTGAGGCAGACCCAATGTCCTACTCAGCGCACATCTGAGTGTGGACTGAATTGCGTTTGCTGTGGCCTGTGGCTGCTGTTCAACTCCCAATAAATATTGATGTGCTTTCAGAGTTACCTGTGTCGATTTGTTAACTCGTTCTGTTTTTTTTCTCTTAGGTTTCTGATGAGGTGCTTTTGATTTGAGAGCTTTACAAAAAGTTTTGAATAATGAGAGTTATCGTGGAGTATTTTCATTCCTTGCACTTCTTTTAATGTGTGGAAAATACGTTAAAATGCAGTTAAAAAATTTTAAGTTGTTTTCTTTGAAGAAAGACATTATTCATATATATAGTGAAGTGAATTAAAAATGGCATAGGTGTGTCCAACACGTCGAGCAAGTTGTTAAGCCGAAAATGTTGGAAATGTACAGTTTATCGGAACGCTCTGTAGAAAATCTTGTTATAAGCCTAGTTGAAGATAGCAGCAGCAGCAGAAGCAGCAGGAACAGCAGCAGCACCAACTCCTTTTCTAAATAAAATATTTTGTAAATATATGTAGTTATTTAAAAGATGAATTTATATTTGTTTTTTTTATTTAATTTATAATTAATCCTAATGAATAAATGTTTTATTTTTACTTGTTTTTTATTTAAAAGGGATTTGGATTACTGGCACCTTTTATCTTACCTCATGGTTGTGTGGAAAAAGATAAAATTTTTATAACCAAAACGATTAAATAAAAATTCCTATTTAAAAAAAAAGAGCGGTAACCCTACATAATATTATTTCATATCTGAGTCATTTAAAATGTACACTACGATAACCCTGTGAGAACTTTATTGGGTAACAGATTTATGCAATTCAATGTAGCGAGAATGAGAGGCAAACGTCCTATCTTGCCTGAACTGCCTATTTTTCTGGGACAGAGTATAGAGAGTTTGATCAAACTTGACAGTACGATGATAGAGAACACCAAAAAATTGGGTCCCTCAATTCCATCCGTCCGTCTGCCTCTTAGCTTGCAGTCTCCAGTTTCGCATGCCAAGTTGCGCCAAGTGCGCCACCTTTTGCGCTATCCACCACTATTGCCCTGTCCCACGGGGTTGGATTCAAAGACTTTCCGGGTCGGAGCATTGTTGTCCATTTGGTCTACCAGCCATCTTAGTCATTGGCTTTTCACTTTTATGTCACTCTAGGTACAGCCCGTATATGTAGTCCGTTGTTTTATCTTCTTCTCAGATGGGACCAAAAATCACCTAGAGAACTGTAAGCAGTGTACAACTATACACGTCTCTGCACTATTCATCAAGACCGCGATGATAAGCATCTAGGACGGTTTAGTTGCTCAAGAGAGGGTTTTGCTTCTCAATTGCCTTCTTAGCCCAGAGAAACAGCGATTGGAAAGAGGTATACAAAGTTTCTGACCACCGCAAAATTATAGCTATGTATCTATAGTGACGTTCTGTCCGAGACTTGAAAGGTGTCGGTCAAGTCCTTGCCGACCTTGATGGATGATGGCAGCTTGCCTTTCATGAGGATCGAGCAAGCTATACTGAGGTTCCATTCAAAGGGTATGCTTTCGTCCGGCCATATCTTATTGCAGATAAGCTGTGCACACTCCTAAATAATTCATGCTAGCTTCTTTGAATAGCTCAGCCGTAAGGCCATCATCTCCCTCATCTTTATTGGACTTAAGTTAAGTTAAATGTAGCTTTACTTCGTCGAGATCGGGTGGACTGAATTGTTGACCTACTTCGTTCAGGTTGAATGGTCCAATTTGGATGGTTACGAAATTTGTTTCGCTATCGACTTTATGCAATTTGAAGAAACGATTTTTCTCTGATTCTACCACGATGTTCCCCAGATCATCCTTGCAGGACTTGTAACCACGCGCTACTCATACTGTTCTTTGAAGCATGTATTCCGCACGACTCTTCTGCTCGTAGAGCTCAATAACAGCTCTCGTCCTCTTATGCAGCGCCACTTTGTATGCCTAATGTTTGCTTGCAAGTACTCCCCGGCATTCTTCATCGAATCACAGTTTTCGCTGTGATGGTCGAAGGAGGCCTGGCACGTCAGAGGCTTCCTAGCAATTCTTCCACTGGTTTTCGATAATTTGAGTTGCCGGCTAAGGACTAAGGACACCTCCTTAGGGTGCGAGAGTGCGAGAGACTCGATCGGAAAAGGACCTGACGATTTCCTGCGGATTATAGCAGTCAGACGTCGTACTTCCACGCAGAGTCAACGTTCGCTCCTCGGAATGTTCGGTCATCCTAGATACTGCAGGAGTGCATTGCGTCGATCGATATGTGGTCAATCTGGTTGGCGGTTGATTGACTAGGGATTCGTCATGTCCCCATGCCGTGAACTAGCTACCACAACGTTTCGCCCTGCAGCAAAGTCGATTCACACTGAGCTCGCTGGGTAGTAGATGTAATTTAGCTTTGGAGTACATTACATTACATTACATATGCCTGTAAGACCTAAGGTCTTTTACATGCAACCTGAATTACCTTTTTTATGTGTTATGCTTATATGTTATATGTAAGAAAGGCAAGTTTCATATTTTGCCCTCAGTGTTCACATTCCAAAATCAGGGATTTAAATTCGAAAACAAATATGAAACTAATAGCCTATTCACACCAAACTCGTTTTCCTATTCGCTAACCAAATAGAGTAGAGCATTCACACCGCACATTTACTTGTTTTTGTTTGACATTTCAGTTATTTTTGAAAAAAGCTGTCAACACGTTGTACAACATGAATGCCAAGCAATCAAATCTTATAATGCTGCACAAAAAGAGAGAAACACTAAACATGAGGATTTTAAACAACTTTATTTTTGAGCCAGAAGTATCTACCAGCAGGATCTTCTTCATTGGAGAAAAAAATCTGGATTTCTTCGTGGGTAAAGTCCATTGGCCGGCCCTTGAACGCCACCGCCATCTCTCTAGAGATATGGCCATTTTTCCAACTTCCTCGGAGGCCCGGCTCGTATTCAGCCAAAAGTTCGATCAAGAACTCCTAGTCCATACTTCCCCAAATTCGTTTTTTTTCTTTTGAATTTCCTGTAAATAAAAAGAATTTATGCATTAAAAATTTATTACAAATAAGTATTTGAAAAAATGTCCTTACGGCTGCCATAATTGTTTGAACGATTTGAAATTAATTTTTTTGGCAGCAAACAATCAGCTGTTGTTGTTTTTTTAGCGCCTATTTACAATCATATCAATTTCTGTTGACGGAAGATCTGTTCGGTTAATTCATCTTTGAATTGAAACTCGTTTTCAAGTCGTTTTATGAAAAACGAGTCATTTTGCAAAACAAGTCGTTTATGAAAAATGTTTTGGGAAAAGAGTAGTTTTGAGTATTCGTTTTGTGGAAAACGAGTAAAATCTCGCTTATTGATTGGTTTTAATATCCTATAACTGTTGTCAGCGAATAAATATTGCAAGTTAATAGTACTTGAAGACAAAAGTTCATTCGTAAAAACAAGGAAAATTGGAGTCCTGGTGCAAACCAGCATTTATTTTGTCAATTTTAGACTTGAAACCGTAAAACACAACTTGTTCTTGAGTATTGCTGCTACAAATGGTACGTATTTTCGACAAAAGGCCAAGACTCTAAAACATGTTCACCTCTTTGAAGAGTGTATGACATCAAAGACTACAGACCAACTTCCGTAATTGTAGTGTCACCATAATCAATAACACGCCGCACTCTGACTATTAAATTCTGCTAGGTTGTAGTCCTTATGATTTTATTATAAACTTTGAAACTTATATACCATTAGCAGAATTATACCACTTGACTAAGGTTCCTATAAACGTAGAGCTTTTAGTCTCACATGACAATAAAGTACCCTCAAAAATAAACTTTAAAAGCCAAATAAAACTGTCCGTATAAGCTTTCAAATTTAACTTTTGAAAAGTATTTCCGCTTTTGTGAAAAAGATTATTTGAACTTTTAAAAGCTTTTAATTCTAAGCTTACGGTTTGAGAATTTACTAAATATAATAAGCCTTATAGAAACAATTATTGTATAATATTTTATATGGAAATATCTATAAAATTTGTAATTATTTTTTTTTAATTTAATTTCTTTCAGAGCTTCATCACTGGAATAATGCTCAATCCCTTAGGAAATATATTTCTTTTTATTATTCTGGGTAAGTTCATATTATTTAGTTTCAGAAATATTGTATGCATGTTTACTGTATATACATACTTTCCTTAAAAAAGGCTTTTTTGACTTAAATATACTTAAACCACATATAATTATTATTATTATATAATAATTTGTGCTTAAACTCTTGTTAGAAAAGGCTGCAACGAATTTAATGAGCTTTTGGTAAATTTTTGATAAAAACTTTGAATAAACTTTTGCTAAAAACATGAACTTTAAAAGTCTTTTACGTAATATTAGACAACAGAAAATATCATAAAAAGCTTTCAAAAAAAGTTTATAAAAGCTTTAACTTTTTGACTTCTTCAACTTACGAATTTTATTCCAAAGTCCATAACTTGTGCCTAGGTTTATGAAATGCAAATGATTAAAGAGTTCTAAACTATGTTATGTATAAACCTGTCGTATGCTTTTGCAACTTTAGACATAAGACATTTTTCGTTAAAAAGCTAGAGAACACAATAATTTTTGTAAGCAGATTAAATCAGCACAGTTAGCACACAGTGCAGCACACACTAGACCAGCACCAGGTCAAAGTCCTAAAATTGCTGGTACTGGTGTCCTGCTGGTAACATTACCATTGCTATATGTGTTTGTTTGGATGCGAAATGTAAAACAGTTTTAAATGAGGGCGCTGATGGAAATTTGTGTAAAAAAATTTCCCTGACCAGAGCACAGTGGTCTGATTAATCAATCTAGCGGGACAAAATACAAAAATGAAAGTCATTCAAATCGTTTCAAAATGATGTCGCTTACTTTTCAATATAAGGTGTGTTTCGGTGAGAATATAGCACAGTGAAGTAAATCAAATTCAAAAAAACGATCCACAGCAAATGTCTTTCTACTTGTTTAGGTGTTTAAGGGTTGGTGCTTCTGCTTATTGTTGGTTTGACATAAAGATTTGTTCGATTCTTGAGCATTTCTAATCTATCAATTTTGTTTTAAGGCTAACCTCACACTTGTTTTTAAAGTTAGATTAAAAAAATGTACCTAGTCTCAAAGTGGCTGATCACATTTGGCGTTAAACTATTAGGATTTCTTACGATCTTACATTCGTAGAAAAGAGAAAGGCAGATTGTCTTTTTCTTTTTCTCGCATGTAAGGTCGTAAAATATCATAATAGATTAACTCTAGTATTAACAGGTACAAAGGGATAAAAATTAAAAACCTTCTAAGTTGCTTGTCGATGTCTGATGATTCGAACATAAAAACAACCACCTGACAGTCGTGTTGTTTGATTTTCATAACTTTTTGAACTTGGAGGCTTTTCAAGACATACAACCTACGTTGTATATTATTTTTCAAATCTTGTGAAGTAAATTGTAGTGTTTTTTGCAATACTACCAAGTTTTAAAATTAAATTATTAAAAATATGAATTAAATAATGAAAACTAATTTCACCATGAACAATCCGTCCGTTTCGTTAGTTAATTGCCGTTTTACACTACTGCTAATGATCCATATATATCAGGAGCCTGACACACCATTCGTTTGTTTCGTTATTCGTCATTTTGACAGGCACATACGTTCGTGATTACACCATTCTAGTAAATATATATGTTATTTCGTTCGTCATTTTGACGTTTATAATTTTTTTTGTTATTTTGTGTAAGAATAAACTGTATTTGAATCACTTTTTTCACAAATATATACCATTTTATTGTGAAAAATTACTAACTCAATAATTTGAATCTGCATCGAGGAGCATTGCGGTTGTCAAATCAGAAACATCAAAGTTCAACCATGGAGTGGACGCATAGAAATATTATTCAGTTTAATATAATAGAAAAATACATTACTTGAAGTTGTTACATCGAAAAAAAAAACAATACAAATAAGATTTGTGCGTAGGGCCGCCAATTCAAAGTCGGCAAATAGGTATATCTATAGTTAAGTAAAAAAATGTCAAAGAAAAATATACACGCATTCAAGTTCAACCATAAAAAGTGTTGAAATTTTCATTAATGCTTTCGTTTCTTCCTCATAAAGAGGAAACAACCGAAAAAACGAATTGTGTAATTGGGCTCCATCTCATGAAAATAAAACAATGCATATCAGTGTAACAACAGAGCTTTACTTCCAACTCTTTTTCTTTGTGTGCGTTTATTTTTCATGTAACTTTTGTTTCTTTTCTTTGCACTACACTACCATGCCCAGAACTACATTTTTGGATCATGAAACGTGATCTCGATAGAGTGTAAGATCTTTTGTAATGCATGTTTTTTATTATCCATAATATGGTTCAATTCTGATAATACAAGACGACTAATGTTGTACAAAATGATATTTAATGTGAATCCCTGAATGGAAAATGATTTAACTCTAAATAACTATTTTATAACCTCTGCCTTAAAAAGTCACGTGCGTGACAGGCCTAAAGATATAAAATCGAACACATCTATTGTATTCTATTATCAGGTTCACCAATATAGCAAATTCACAAAACTAGGTCAGCGCCCTCTAAATTTGAGCAGCACAAACGAATAATGTCAAGTAACATTTCACTGGAATAAAAAGGTAAAGTAGATCCCAGTGGGTTTTTGTTGTTGTATCTCTTGTTACATTTTGACTGACTGAGTTTCTTTTTCTCACCAAAATACGCCTATAGTCAGTAACTGTTATTCATATTTTGTTTTTTGATCTCTTTCACTGATAAGAAAATATTTAGCTTTGAAGTTAGTAGTTGATGAAAGGAACTTAACGCCAGCAGATTAAATATGTTTTTTATGCAATTTCGTTTAGCTATAAAGAGTGTAACGGTGCGTCTCTTGGAATATTTTTTTTTCTTGAATAGAATTATTTGTGAGTAATAAGAAAACGATTCCAGAAGTTTATTGGTTCATTAAATAATTTTTTTTATAGTTTTTTAAGTTCAACGTGAAAAATTGGGCTGAATTTTTTTAATTGAATTTTCGACTGGAATAAAACTAAATAGTTCCGCCGAGTTCCGACTCGAAAATTTTAAAAAGTAATTCTGTGGAATGTCGGCTTTGAGGAAAAACAAACACTTTTTGTGCGTTTTTGCGACACCCTTACAATTATTTTCAATTTTCAGAATTGCCTCCCTAATATCGCGAGAGAATATTTTTGAAATTTGGCGGCAAATTGATAAAACAAAAAGGGTTTATATGGTTAGAGCAATTATTATAGATAAGTTTGAGCTTTCTGAGCCGTCTGAATATTCTAATAAGAAACTTAATACTTCCGTAAAAAGTTTGCTGTCCGAAATTGGTGAAAAGTTGGTAAAAGGCGGTAGGCATGTTAGAGGTAACGTATACGTTGCCCGACATATTGGACAGAGAAATTTAAAAAAAAGGTCGGAAGAACTAGAAAGTCTTGAGGAATGCTGTGAAAATTCTAAAAAAAACTTGAACTATAGTTGCAGATCAGATGGAACTTCTTTTCGAAATCAAATTTAAAAGCCAGCTTCCATTTTTACAGATTTTAAAGCCAATCAATCAAAGCATTATTTTATCGTATGTTACATTTTGCTAACTAAAATGTTTATTCCATACACATACTACAAAAGATTTGCACATACGACAAACTTTTACCCAATTCAGTACCTTTTTATTCATACAAATAAATAAAACTAATTCATTATTTTTTTGTAACAAAAATTTCATAAAATAAAAAAAAACAGCCTTCTTTTAAAAAAAAATAAACATTCAATCTAAAAAATAAACATAAACACATCCATGGCAATTTATCAACTAAACAAAACAATAAAAAAAATACATACAAAATATGAACTTAAAACTAAATTACATAAATTACGAAATTAATGATATTTTCCTGTACATTAAAGAATAATGTATAAAAAACAACAAAACAATTTAACAAAAAATACATAAAAATATTAACTTAAAAGTCATCACATTTTCTTGTAGGTGCATAAAAGAAAAAATTGAGTAATTAATAATAGATATCGAGTTTTTCTTTAAAAAAAAATTGCATGTTTTATAGCTTGAAAATAGCTCTATAAAAAGATTTATCTTCTTGTGAAAAATAAGGTAGCATGATTTTTATATCATCTTTTTTCTTTTTGTCCACTTCTTTAGCTGAAGCAACTCGCAGTCACAATTCGTTTTGCCAAAAAAGATTATAATTAATATTTTCCTTATCACGACATTTATTTTGTTTTTTGATGTTTTCGAAAGTATACATGCTATCATTGAAAGAATGTTTATATCCAACACTGAATAGATAATTTTTATTATAAAATAAACTTTTTGTTTGGAAAAATTTTATGTTTTTAAAAGATAAGTTATTGGATTTTAAAGTAAAGTTTTTGAAATCTCCCAAGTTCATTTGCAGTAACTGCAATTGTACATTGGGATAATTCATATTTTTTAAAATTCAATGTTTCTCGATGACGCTATGCACAGCATCAACTTCTTGCAAACACGAATGACCTGTTCCCATGTTCTGTAACTTTATAATCAATAAAAGTAGTCACAAAAAAGGAGATGCTCTGAACTGCGCCAACTACAGAGGTATAAGTTTCCTCAACATCGCATACAAAATTATGTCCGCTTTTTTGTATATCCGCCTAGAACCTTTTACCAACGACCTGATCGGAATTTATCAGTGTGGCTTTAGGCGAGGAAAATCAACTAACGATCAGATTTTCACACACCGGCAGATCCTGGAAAAAATCCAAGAATTCCAAGTCAATACGCACCATCTCTTCATCGACTTTAAAACCGCCTATGAAAGCGTTGATAGAGACGAGTTATACAGAGCCTTGTCACATCTCGGCATCCCTGCCAAACCTCAAACAATGAAGGAATCTCGCAGCTCCGTCAGAGTCGGTAAGAACTTCACCGACGACTTTGATGTCGAGAAAGGTTTGAGACAGGGTGATGCGTTATCATGCAATCTCTTTAACATCGTGCTGGAAGCAATTGTGCGCAACTCAAATGTCAACACCAGAGGAGGCACAATTTTTCAAAAGTCCGTTCAACTCCTTGCTTATGCTGATGACATTGACATCATAGGCAGAACAAAGCGAGCTGTCAGTGGAGCATTTGCAAGTATTGAAGCGGAAGCGGCGAAGATGGGTTTGACTGTTAACGAGACGAAAACTATGTATATGCTGTCATCGAGAAGAGAAGTCCAGCACCATCGACTGGGACAAAACGTCACGATTGGCGGTTATAACTTCGAAGTAGTCAGAGACTTTTGTTTACCTGGGATCCACTATTACATCGCACAACAATATCAGTGCGGAGATCAAACGAAGAGTCACACTTGCAAATCGCTGTTTCTTCGGGCTTAGAAAGCATTTGAGTAGTAAAGCCCTCTCTCAAAGAACCAAAGAGACCCTATATAAAACTTTAATCATCCCAGTCCTGCTGTATGGTGTAGAGGCATGGACACTGACAAAATCGGATGAAAGCCAGCTGGGTTGCTTTGAGAGAAAGATTCTTCGAGTTATGTTTGGCCCAGTGTGCATCGGTGGTGAGTGGAGAAGAAGATTTAACGACGAACTTTACGGGCTCTACAGCGATATCAACCTGGTCAAAAAGCTAAAAATACAGCGACTGAGATGGCTAGGTCACGTGAAGCGCATGCACATCGACGCACCAGCCCGACGAGTCTTCGTATCCAACCCCGGTGGACAACGCGACAGAGGAAGGCCTTATCTTAGGTGGCGCGATCAAGTGGTGAACGACCTCAACCAACTTGGTGTGCGTAACTGGTGGCAGCTAGATAGGGACCGGGCTAGCTGGAGAGGTTTGCTGGTTGAGGCCGTGATCCATCCTGGATTGTAAGCGTAATGTAAAGTAAGTAAAAGTAGTCGATAAACAAAAAGAAATATGTTTGTTTTATGGTTAAGATGTCAAAATGATTTTTTCAATTTATCGCCTTCCATTTTTAAATCCCAGTCAAACAAATTAAAAATTTAAGGTATCGCCTCAACTTACAGAAAACCTTTTTTTCCAGAAGCGTTAATTAAGGAAAAGTTATCGCCTGAGTTACAGAACATGGGCCCTGGTTCACAATATTTTTGCACAATTTCTTCAACCCCTGAGTGATCGTTCAGAAATTGCAGAATTGCCGTCGAATGTATGCTGTTTCTATTTTGCGGTACGCAAGAATCGCTCCATAGCGTTATAGTTTTTAGGTTAGGATGATCAGTTACAACTTTAGACAGAATTTAAGGTAATGCACTGGCGATATCGTTGCCTGAACGCCCATTCAGCGTTTCGTTCCATATAGCACAGTTGGTATTTTTTTTGCACCCGGGAACAATAAGAGTGCCAGTTAAGTTATAAACGGATAGTTTCCTTTTATAAAAGAAGTTAGAAGTATACATTTTTGGCAGTGGAAAAACATTTGCTAAAACAAAACTGCAGAGTTCGGGTCGATATTTTGCAGAACTTTATCACGTTCGGCCCTCGTGAGTTTTTTTTTCTTTTATGTGATTTTCGAAGCTCTGTGTTTCAGCTTCAGAAAACTCAGTTTTCTTGAGTTTTCAGCGTTCTTAAAGTTCCTCCTTCTTTTAATTTCTGCTTTTTTGATGAGGTTGCCATAATATATTTGTTTTTCTTCGTAAGTCAGACCCCAAAAATGTGATTGCACCCCGTGTTTGCGGTCATCTGAAATATGTGGCAGGACATGCTGATTTCAAAGTTCGTCCTTGTTTTCCAACTCCCTTATTGTTTGTGAATGGAAAACCTTGTTTGCAATTTTTTTCTTACATTTTGCTTCCATAGAGATGGATTGCGTTTTCGTTTCCTGGATATTGGTGTGTCGCTGCAGGCTGTGAAATAAATATGCCGTTATACATCTTAAATTTGTGGAAAAGAATTATAAAAAAAATTACAGGAGCTTGTGTAGTTGGAGGGTAAAATTCTGTCTATTTGGTTCGAACATGACGGAGTTTCTATTTCGTTTGGTGCATTTCATAGAAACACCTGTGAGCAGAGCGCTCGGTAAGAAGATGGGATCGTCTTCTTTTTCGTCAACAGAGAAGTCGACAGAAGAATCAGTTTCATTTAGTATATAATCGCTCATGCTAGTAATATTATATTTTTTATTAAAAAAATATTTAAGTTGATTTATAATTTATAATACTTATGCTAAAATTTCTGGCGGTAACTCCAGCGCAGTGGACCCATCCATACTCACTAGAGCTGTGTCAATCGTGATTGAATCGGTCCTACCGACACGTTCATTAAAAAGATTGATTCATTGCAATCAGAGTAATTAAATCCAATCAATCTATTTCAATACCAATTGTTCTAAACTATATTACAATTTCAATCAAATGATTGAACGCAAGGCATTCATATTTCGTTCATTCCACTTATTTGCAATCAAAATGAATTGCATTGATTGGTTTCACTTTTCACTACACTCTATCGTTCTAAAGAACGAACGAAACTGAATGGAAATGAAATATGTATGTATTAGATTTTCTCTTTATTTTCTTATATGTTTATGTGTTAATGGCTTGGTACTCGAAACTAAAGAAATACCTATAACAAAATGTGGGTATGTTTTTACCAATTTTGTTCTTGATTTTTTTTCAAAGCATCAGTTAAATTTCACATACTCAACCACATTACATATGCACCTACATATGTATACTTGTTGAATAAAAGCAAAAGATTGATTGACTTCACACAAACACAACCATGTGATTGTTTCAATTCAAAAATGTTTGCATATGGGTCGCAACTCGCAACTGAAATGATTGATTGAAAAAATGAACGATTGAAAAGACCGAATCTTTGAAATGAACGACATTTGAACGATTGAATCTTTAAAAATGAACGATTGACACAGCTCTAATACTCACCGACATTCTGAAGTCGACTGAAATTGTTCTCCTGCATACAGATTCTTATGGCACATACTACAATAATTTAGCGTAAGTTGGGTAAAAAATTGTTGTATATGCAGGATTTCAAACACATACGACAATCATTTACGCAACTAACAAAAACTGCGATCTTCAATAGAAAAAATGTCGTATGTGAAAAATTCTTACACATACGACACAATTTTTTTATAATCTACACGCGCTCAAGGGATTATGAATATCCTTTAAATGTTTCAACACAGCGCGGGCGTGAGGGTGAGGTTAAGGAAGAGAAAGAATCATAGCAAAGATGTGTGGCGCGATATTCGGAGACTGTAGGTGGTTGTTGTCTCAGATTTTATCTCCAGGGATGGCGGCTGAACTAATGCGAAGAAATTTCTGTGTCTTATTTATCGATGTCCCTTATAATTCGCATTAATTTTTTTATTCTTTGTCATATTTTATCGGTATACTAGTTTTACTCAATCACATGTTGTTAGTTCTATGCCTAAACAGCATGAAATGAGTAAACAAGCCACTCATTGTATGACATTTATTTTAAGAATTGGTTTTTAATGGAAAAATAAGAAGACATAGACTACGGCAGGGATCGAACCTGTGGCCATGAGGTTGACAGGCGAATATACAACTATCGCACCACGGCCACCCCCAAAATTAATGCCCAAAACCCATTTGACCTTGCACATACGATAAGATAATCTATAATATCTCCGAAACTAAAAGAGATACCAAAACGCGGGTAAGACCATTCGAAAGATTATTTGTTTTTTATCAAAACTGCATTCAAACCTCAAAAAAACATTTTTGCGATATACGACATTAGTTTTCTCAGGCGACGAGATTTCCTTTCACATTAAAATATTGAACTTTTAGTAAAAATAGCTATCGTGAACATTTTTATTTATTTCCAACCGAAAGGAAACCAAAAGAGATCGCTGTCGTTTAAAATCAGTCACAAGCAAATAACAATAATGTTTGATTAATTTTATCACAAATTGATTGGGGAATTTTATCAAAATTGTGTATACATCATTTATTACGAAAATGTCGATGATATATGGTAAAACCGAACAGAAAATCTAAAAACGTTATCAAGGATAATTCTTCTTAAATGTGAAATAATACTATTTTCATAATTGGGTTACTGCTTTTTAACTGGAGTCAAACAAATCCTTAAATCAAAATAATTTGTTTTCAAGTTCTTTCTCATAATCAAAGACCATCCAAAATAAAGCACAGGTGTCCTTTATTATGTCCCAAATATGAAATGTAAATAGACATACCTATGTAGGTACTTTAAGATTTTCATAACTTCAAAACAACCGCAGCTCATAGGTGTTAATATACGTAAGAATTGTGTGTAAATGTATGTATACATGTATTAGCATCAATCACTCTACGCAGAAAGTACCTGAGAGCGACAGTGATTTTAAATTCTTTGCTAAACCAAGAATTTTATTAATGTGCCCCAGAGGAAATTCCTCATTTAATCCATCAATTTCCTTGTCACCTATGGAAAGACATTTTACTCACTAAATAAAATACCTTTAATTTTTTCATTTAACTTTGATTCTTAAAGGCACCTCACAGAAATTTAACATCCCCTCTCTGTGTTTCTCACACTTTCTGCACAACTCGACAACACCTCTTGCAAAGGATATTCTGTGTAATATATCCTCCAGAATAAACACGGTAATGGCACAGCGTACAGGAATATTATGCGAATTTTGTTCGCACTAAAAAAATACGTCCACATATTTACATATACATATAATACATTGTATGTTTCCTTCCAAAAAAAAAAAAAAATAATAATAAATTCCGAGTTTAAAATTCAAATTACTAAAAGCAATGAAGTGAAGAAATTCAAATGATGGTGTTGAACTAGAGGAAGTCTGCAAAGGGAGCGTGTGATGTGTGAGGGACATTTACAACGAAAAAAAAAAACATTTAAAAAAATAACGACAGGATAAACAAGGCCACAATATCGATCTGTATAGAAAACCTTTAATTTCCTTCTCGATGTACAAGAATTGGAATTTGATTTTCAATGTTACACACAACAATATACATTTGGAGCATAAATAAATAATATCTCATTTTATTGTTGTTGTTTTTTTTAATAGAAATCCTTGAAGTTTAACACTGGATTAAGGCAATTATCCTTGGGTATTATCCTCTACTTACAAACATATATTAAAATTATGCGAGTTCTTTTGACTTTTACATAATTTTAAGTTATTCAAGAATCAACAGACCATTGAATCCGCTTTCAGTTGACAAATTACATACATCCAACCATCGACCACTAAGTCGTAAGTTTATTGCCGAAACATTATAATAACACAACTTTTAAGTTAAAAAAGAAAAACAAAGAAAATTGCGTGTCACTATTGGGGGGACAATGAAACCCCCATTCCATGGTAAGCATTGAAAAGCAAATTTGCCATAAGCATTATTTGGAGAAAAATACAAAAAAAAAAACATAAGAAAAACAAACCTTTTTTGTGGAAAAAAATTGCGCATGCAAATCGACCAGCGCAAAACAAAACTAATGTAGGGGAGATTAGGGTGATTGCGGCTGTTTTATGCTATGTAGAGTAGTGTAACGGATACAATTGTTGGCACCCTTAAGAAATTTTCACTTTTAAATGCGCGTAATTTTCGCAATTAAAAAGTTAAAAATATGAAAAAATATACTAAATTTTATAGTTGTTAATACAAATTTCGTTGATTGGACTTTTTTAGTCAATTCTGCCTGACTATGTAAATGAAAACACGTACATAAATTCTATGCCGACGTTTCGCTGGAGTTTCTCAGCATCTTCAGGGGTAGTTTATTGTGTCTACATATGTATATATATAAAACAAAATATATAGAATACAATTTTTCAGTGCATAATTTTAAGAAGCAAAGAAAAAAAGGCTACAAAGGAAATATGACAAGAAATTAATTTTTACAATTATTTACAAACTTACTTTAATTTTATAGCATATTTAAGTTTTTTAAATTGCACGTCCCTACATCTAACATCTTTGGTTTCACAGTTTAATAATTTTATAAATAAATAAATAAAAACGATTTTAAATTTACATTTACAAAAAATTAAATAATATAAAAAATATCGTATATTGAATTTGTTCCGTCAATTTCTTCTTTTAGGTTCATTGATGTTGTTCTCTTTTGTTGAATTCGTAGGCTCTCCAATGTATATATACTAAATTTTAATATTTTAATATAAAATTTTCTTTGTTCATTTATATTTAATTCTTATTTTTTGTTTATTAAAAAAGAGGTAAAAATGGGATATTAAAAAAAGCTTGCAAAAACTAAAATGATTGGCATCCGACTACAATTATCGGCACCCCAAAAATGTACAATTATTAGCAAATATGAATTAAATGAAAGCAATATTTTGTTTTTAATTTTTTTATTTATTAAAGTTCAATTTCAGTAAAAAAAATAACATGAACATTTACCAAGAAAGTGTTTTTGTTTTATAATAAAATTCTATATACTACTGAAATTACTCAGCCAAGTAGAAGATTATATTTAATTGGACTTGTTGAATTATTGATTCAAAATAGCTTTTAACACTAACCAACTGATGAGTCAAACTGATGATTGCCCGGACGAAACGCAAATTTTGTGAACTAAAGGCCGTTAAAAGCTATTTTGAATCATAAACATTTACCGCTTCTTCCGGGTTTTAGCTTTAGACCAGTTGAAAGTGTTGAAATAGTTGAGTCTATCCTCTCAATCAAATCGAAAGCTGTGGGCCTCGACGAAGTACACCCTATGTTTCTTAAAATTCTATAACCGATGCTTCTACCATACATAACGCATATTTTTAACTTTATCATAATGTCTGGCGAGTATCTTAAGCAATGGAAAGTAGCGAACATTTTTCACATCCCTAAGAATTCGAAATGTGACGATTTTAGGCCGATTCCTATTCTATCTTTTTTGTCCAAGGATTTTGAAAGACTTATATAGAAACAAATAAAGATATTCACAACTGAAAACAAATTACTTTCTCCTATGCAGTCTGGTTTCCGGAAAAAAAACATAGCTGTGTTACGACTTTAATAAACGTGATAGAAGACTTACGACAATAAATGGACTAGGATTATATGTATCAGTGGCGGATTAACCTTCTCGGCGCCCTGAGGCACGTTTAGTACCTACCGCCCCATTTTTTTTAATAATACGCAAGGATCGTATTTGAATGGGCTAACTTCGAAGAGTTATGGGACATGGTTTTCTTTTTGGGGGAGAGGAATTTGAATGCGGCGTTAGTACTTTCGAAATATGTCACATGTCATTGTTTTTAATAAATTTGATAGAATTTTTGTAAGCTAAATTGCATTACTAAGTGTTTACTATACTTGTATGGCGAAAAAATAATTTTTTCCTATATTTCAACGAAGAACGTAAGTTTTAAAACTGGGAACCCGTCAAATATTTTTTATTAATACGTATAGACTATTGCAATTAATTTAATAATAAGATCTAGTAAGATAAGAAGTTGATTGCTTTTGTCCTGAAATTAAATGGTGTATGTCTTAATGCCTTTTATTGTTTTCTCCTAGAGCTTTGGGGGCTCATGACCCTCCCTCTGGAGCCGCTCTTGCACAGTACATGGTGGTTCATATATTTATGTTGAAAAGACAAATAGTTATAGGTCTTTGGTAGTATTACTTTTCATAATAAAATAAATCCAAAAACTTGTTGAGTGGAACATAATTTTGGTGTGAGAGTAGATAATTTATTTTGGTTAGCCACAAAAGTAAGTGTAGGAAGAAATTTCAGTTCCGAACAATTCCTCGCCATTAAAAAAGACATAATTTTTGTATATAAATTTTAAGAATTACTTATTTTTATAAAAAGTAGTGAAATCACACCAAAAACATATATGTTAAAAAAGTAGCTAAATTCTTCTATATACAAAAACCTTTGCGTAACAAGTCAGCCGTGAAAAGTAGTGAGATCTAATAGTACGCCAAGTTCTAAGTTTATTAATGTTAAATATCAAATATTTTAAGTAGAGTAATATGGAAGAACTTCAAAATTATTAGAGAAATCTGTTATTTAATGATTACTGGCTTTAATTGTGTTCGTTTAGTTAGCAAGTTTTCATTTCGAAATTGATAATAAGGTAATAAAAGAAGCTTTAATGATATTTGTTTTGTCGTTACTTTTTTTAAAAATTTGCTTTCGAAAGATCATCTTATGTTTATGCTTAAAAAAATATTTTTTTCGATTATAAAAAATAGCTAAAAATATGTAACAATATATGTACATTAAAGAAACTGGCGCAAAATTTAAAACGATTTAGTAATATGTTAAATCATTTGTAGTATGATACTACGATAACAACGTTAACGTCTTACTAAAGTTAAAATCATCGAGTGGCTTCTTTAAATTTTTAGTATCGTACTAAATCCACATGTCATTCTGATAGTATATCGGTTTTGCTTGTGTCAATTTTTTTTTATTTTTGTAAATAATGAAGTTAAAATGATGAAAATATAAACATCTAATCCTTATTTAGAGCACATTGGGGGTATCCGTGGCGCGATAGTTGTATGTTCGCCTGTAAACCTCATGGTCACAGGTTCGACCCCTGCCGTAGTCTATGTCCCCTTTTTTTTCATTAAAAACCAATTTTAAAATAAATAACATACAATGAGTTGCTGGTTTACTCATTATATGCTGTTTAGGCATAGAACTAACAACATGTGATTGAGTAAAACTAGTATAACGATAAAATATGACAAATAATAAAACAAATTATGAGAATTATAAGGGACATAGATAAATAAGACAGGAAAATTTCTCCGCATTAGTTCAGCCGCCATCCATGGAGATAAAATCTGAGACAACAACCACCTAAGGACTCAGAACATCGCGCAACACATCTTTCCTATCATTCTTTCTCTCCCTCAACCTCACGCCCGCGATGTGTTGAAACATTTAAAGGTAGTACAATCCCTTGAGCGCGTGTAGATTATAAAAAAAAACCATGGTGGGATTCTATCAACATATAATCAATATACAACGCATCAACACAAAAATTGTGTTCATCAAAATTCAAACCCTACAAATGCTTTTCTATCGCTTAATTAGCATTTTACTAGTTAACAAAAGGTAGTAGTAGTAGTAGTAGTAGTATTTATTTATTCTTTATCAAATACAAAATCTTAAAGCTATACAATACAATCAAAATACAATCAAAATAATAAAATAACAAATATGTAATTAAATAAAGAGCTGCTATCGATAGAACACATGGAACTAGAGTTGAAAGCAGCCGGGAAAGCAAAATCAATTGAACAATAAAAAATAAATAACAATGAGTAATAAATAGTGATGTGGGGTCACGACTAGGTAGAAATTAATCTTTAATTAGTTTTTTTTTTTTTTTTTTTTTTTTTTTTTTTTTTTGTAGAGTTAAAAAAAAATACAATAAACAATTATACAATTACAGACAAAAGCTCATTTACATTTTGGCAATTAAGGTCAAAAAGCCACAGTTTCACCCTTTTGTTAAAAATGGATTCAATTCTTATATCTCTTAAGTTAGAAGGAAGACTATTAAAGAGTCTTGGAGCAAGCGATGTGAAAAAATTGAAGAAAATTTGAAGGTTATGATTTGGTATTGAAACAAGATTGTGATTGTTTATTCTCAGATTATAGTTGAAGGAAAATCTGTTTAATAGATATCCAGATCTAGCGAAAAATATCTTTAAAACTTTGTAAAAATATAAGTGCTTAACGGGTAGTATTTTCAGCATTTTGAAAAGAACCAGGCTATTACTTCTACGGGATTTATTACAAATTAGACGAATGACGTGTTTTTGAAAAACTAGAAGCGGATTAATTTTGTTATTATGAGTACCACCCCAAGATACTATGCCATATTCAAGCTTAGAGTGCACCAAGCCATAATAAATGCATTTCAAAAGAACCTGTGAGCAAACCGATTTTAAAAAGTATAATTGCCTTGTGGCAGCCATAAGGTATTTTTTGAGTGCATTGGTATGAGCAGACCAACTCATCTTCCAGTCAACCAAAACCCCTAGATATCTAAAGGACTTAACAATTTCAATTTCAAAACAGTTTTCGGAGCACGTACCTGACTTATTATATGTTTGTGCGTTTATCGCAGAGTTACAAATAAACTTGCTGTGTTTATATTTTTTGCAGTTTGCACAATGAAAGAAAAATTTCCCGAAATCAACTTCCTTACCAGCCACATTAAAAAACATTACTTTAGTTTTAACACTAATAGCCATTTTATGCATTTGGAACCAATGGCTCAGAACTTCCAGGTCATGATTTATGTCAGCAGAAAGATTAAGGGGAGAAGCACTTTGATAAGAACAAGCCATATCATCTGCAAACGCAATTACCTTGCTACGATAGTTTTGTAAAAAGAGCGAGTTGGTAAAAATTAAGAAAAGTATCGGGCCTAGGACAGAACCCTGAGGTACTCCTAAAGTTAAACTTCTTTTGGAACTAAATTGTTCATTAATTTTTACCCTTTGTCCTCTACCAGATAAATACGAACTGAACCAATTATGTATAACACCTCTATAACCGCAATTTAAAAGCTTGTCCAAAAGTATTTTATGATTAACGGTATCAAAAGCTTTAGTTATATCTATAAAGAGGGCTGCATTAAGATTTTTTTTATTGAAACCATCATAAATATTAGAACAGAAGTTTAATAAAGCTCCTTCAGTAGAAAGACCACTACGAAAACCAAATTGAGCTTCGCTAAAAAAATTGTTTTTTTCTAAATAAACGATCATTCGTTTCTTAACAGCCTTTTCAAATAATTTAGAGAATACAGAAAGTAAAGAAATTGGTCTATAATTGTTCAAAGATGTTTTTTCCCCTTTCTTAAATAAAGGTATCACTTCAGCTTGTTTTAAGTCATCTGGGAAGACACCTTGAAGAATACTTTTATTAAAAATATGACATAAAACATCGCAAATGTTAAAAGCTATTTTTTTTACAAAATTATTAGAGAAACAGTTTGAAGTTTTAGAATTTGAATTTTTGAGGGAGGTTATCAATTTATACAATTCAAAAGATGTAATAGGCTCGAAAAAGAAGCTTAAGGAGGAAGGCATAACAGAAGCTTGGCATTCGCAATTTGTGGAGGCAGCACAACTTTCAGACACAACTTTTGTGCCAATAGATGCAAAATAGTCATTGAATAAATTAGCCAGATCCTTTGGATTATCTATAATTGTGCCATTGAATTTTAAGTTTTTTATTTGTTCAGTTTGACTTGATTTATTAAGTATATCGTTAACCAGTTTCCATTCTTTTTTCGAATCACCTTTTATCTCACAAAACTTGTTTAAATAAAAATTGTTTTTGCACAACAAAACATCTTTTGCAATTTCCTTACAAAGTTCTTTATATGAATTTAGAATATTCGAATTTAATGGATGTTTAATTTTCTTCTTGTAAAGTTTGTTCTTTTCTCTTATTTTGTTTAGTAACTCAAAACTTATCCATGGTTTGAGTTTTTTAAATTTAGTATTCCTTTTTGTAACATTTGTTGAACATTGATTTACATAGTTATTAAGAGTTTTAATGAACATGAAATACGATCTAGAAGGGTCACTTTCACTAATTACACTATACCAGCATTCAAAACGAAGTAAATTGTTAAGTGACACAAAATCTGTTTGAATAAAAGAAGAGCAAGAAGGCGTGTTATTTGAGCACGAAACTGAAGCAGATTCCAAGTTCAAACAAGTCATGCAATGGTCAGTTATTTGCAAGTCAAGAATAGAGCTGCTGAATAGAAATTTATGGGAGCTAGAAAAACGAATCATTATATGATCAAGGCACGTTTTTGAAGAATCAGTAATACGAGTCGGTCTATTCACACATGATTCTAAGCCATGAGATGACATTAAAAATAAATAATTATCTAAATTAGCAGAATTTTGTAAAATGTCTATGTTAATGTCACCTAATAGAACAATATCATTTGATGACTCACTTGATAGAAGATTATCCAATTCCTCGCAAAACACGTCATTAGATGAATGAATAAATTTATAAATGCAGAAGAAGGTTAACTTTTTGTTAATTACTTTCAATTTCAGAACATCACAACTTTGCAAATTAAAACAATTACTATCCACATCAATATCTGTTTTTACAAAAGCGGAAACACCACCCGCAGCATAATCATTATTGCAACAAGATATAAAATCATACCCTTCAATACTAAAAAGATTATTTTTTTCTTCATAAATCCAAGTTTCTGACAAAAAAATGAAATCAGGCTTATTTACAAAAGTATTTAAGTTAGCAAGAAAGCAATCGAAATTTTTACGCATACTTCTAATATTTTGGTGTATAATAAGAAGATTATTTGAATATTTTTGGTTAAAAACGAGATTATAAGATTCAACGTCTACGCAGTTGACAGAAGGAACACATGACAAATTATTTATTGGAACTTGCATAATGATTAAGTTAAATAAGTGTAAGGAGGTCTTCCTCCGAGTTAATAATAATATATTTATCGTTATCCTTCTTCCGCATAAACACTCTCCCATTTTTAACCCAAACATACTTGTACATTTTTTCTTTTTTAGCTTTCTGTGCAGCTTTTAAAAGATATCTTGTCGCACCATTAAGAGAATCATTAATAAATATTTTTTCATTGTTATCATGATCAAAAATCTTACAAGTTAAATTATTTTTATTACTTGACTTATTTTTCATAACAGAATTCTTTTTTAATTTCGAAACAAATTTCACTACTATAATGTTAGAGTCATTCTTCTTAAGCGAATTAAAGGATGGTTTAACATTTTTAACATAACAATTGTCAATATCAGCTTCAGATATATCTACGGACGCGCCTTTGGAAAAAAACCTTGAGAGCACAATCAAGAGCATTGCTATTTTTCACATTAGGCACACCAAATATCTCAACATATTTTTCTTTTTTTTCTTGATGCAAAAAATTAATTTCACTTTGTAAATCATTGACTTTTTGCCAGAGTTTATTTTTTTCCTCTTGCAAGGAGCTTAATAAAGAGAAAGCATGAGCATTTTCAGATCGCAAGGCAACAATTTCATTAAATACTGTTTCTAAAGTAATCACTTTATTAACCTGAGTAGAATTTTGTTGAAGTGGTTTTAGTTTACTTTTGAATTCAGCTGAGGAGAGAGAGTAATAGCTCTCTTGTATCGATGGGTGACTTAGTAGATGTATATTCTCGTCAAGCCTTAACTGCTGGTGTTGTTGCTGGGAATTGTGTTCAAACTGCATATGATCTTGAATGTTGAGGTATAATATTTATGAAAAGTTAGTAGAATATGAATATGTAAATTGCTAACAAGTATCGTTTTAAGGCCTTAATAATAGGTTGTTTAAAATTTTGCGCCATTGTAATTTGTGATAAAAAAAAACTTTGTTATTCTGTTTTTTTTTTTTTTTATAAAAAAATTGAAACAAAAATTGATTTTAATATTGTCTCCTTTCCCCCGGAATTCTCAGGTGGAAAATCAAAAGTGGTGAGTATTCTAATATGGAAACGGAATTTTTTTGTTTAATCTTCATGAAGTTTGCATGTGAAGAAGTGACAACTATGGTCTGAAAATGTAAAAATTGAAAGTAGGTAATACATAAAATATAGGAAACTTTAAAATATTTGTGATGAAATTATTGTGCTTAAATTAATTATGAAATACTGATTGAGCCGTTGTTGATCAGAAACATTCGTTCTTAATTATAATTGTTGCTTTACTGCTTTAAAACGAGAATAATACTTTCGTTTTTTTTTTATTTATTTAATTTAATTAATAACTTATATTGGTCTTTTAAGGAAGCAAAACAAAACATTAAATAAAACATCAATGTTGTTGCCTAAAACGATTTTCATGTTTCTAGCATCACAAACGATGTTGATTAACAACTATCGTGCTCAATTTCGTATTAGATCGAACACAATAATTGGCACGCCAACATTTTTATATTTAAGGAAACACAATTTTCATGTGTCTGGCATCAAAAACCTTGTTCATTTAAACAAACAAATTGAAAATGTCAAAAAGTTCGTACCTGACGCTAAAACAAACAAGGTTAATACTTGATTTTACCAAGGTTTTTTTTCGGTGTTTAAATCGTCCAAAAAATCCATGGAACATTCTAGACAGTTTTTCATTATGGTGGTGGGTGTTGACACCATTATTGCCGCCCCGGGTGTCAACAATGCTAGCTCCGCCAATGGATATTATGATATTATAGCATAACATAAGTTTCACATTCAAAAATTATAATATTATTTTCCAGTACGATATACGTTATCCAATAATAATACAGTACTCCACATTCCCTTAATTTTTAGTTTGGCAGGTACGTAAACCTTCTAATTCATGAGTCCTGGCGTTTGGCCATTTCCTACTTCTTCGTCATGAATTCAAATTATGGCGGGTATGAATAAATTAAGATAACATAAAAAATGTCGCTTACGTACGTACAAAATATAGAGAAAACGCTGAAGAAAGAGAAGAAGAGGTTCGGATTGTAAGCATTAATCCAAATGGAAGCATACGAAAAAAGTCTGATTAATTACTGATTCAGGATTTTTATAATATCATGTGACTAAAGTCATAAAGTGTTGGAAAAGAAATTTTTTTTGTTTTTCTTTTTAAGTGGAAAGTTATAGCATAGAGAATAAGGGGGTCGAATATAAAAAGTTCTAGCGAATGTGTCTAACTTATCGCTTTCAATTATAAATTATATTTTTATTGAAATGACGATTGTATCGCTCCAGTATTAATGCTATATTGTTATGTTATGATAGGTTAAAGCTATAGCCGATACAATCTGATAGAAATACACATTAAATTTGTGTTATAAAAGTCCTCCAGCTAAAGAATTGCTTAAAACATTTTATTAGGATAGCTATTCTGTTTTCTATATTTTTGTATTGAGCAAAACGAATAAAAATGGATGAAGATAATTCTCAAAATTGCTTACATTTATTTTATAGAGCTGATGGAAGGAAACAGCGCTTGACAGTCAGCTCTTAAAGTACTAGCATAAATTAACCTACATATAAGACAAAAAGGAGTTCCAAAAGTTAACATGCGATGAAAGTTACGAGTAATATGATGATAACATCCGTGTTTTTTTTTTGCAAATGCATTCGCGGCAAAGCAGAATTTACACACATTACAAATACAAGAACCTGCTTTCGATAAAAGTAAAAGCAGAAGTCTGCTTTGGATAGATTTGTGACACTTATTCGAGTATCGAATGATATTATGTTGTTAAGATGGTAGTTCCGATGACTTTCATAAATCTCCTTGTTCGTAGATTTTTTCTTTCTGTCAATGACCACGTTCACCCATTTATTAGATAAGTTATCTCGGATACCAAACTTTCCGAATATTATTTGTGAACGATTCGGAAAGTTTAGTTGAAAGCATTCAAAAATCAATAATTTTTGCTTAAGTTGTGTTATTAACACAACGAACTAGGCAAAAAATAAGTTTTATTTATTTGTGTTGCTTTATAAATCATATTTATAAGCATAGGTAGAGGGCGCTTTTCCACTTTCAGTTAAAAGTTAAAGTTAGCTAATTTGTGAGATACTGCCATATCAAAGATAGTTTAAAAACAATTTGTCAAATTGCCTACAAAATTGAAGTAACTAGGTGAACTCGAGAAGCGTCCCACCAAAGCTCTGAAATTGGATTAGCATCAAGCATTTAAGGTGGAATTAAATTTATATATATTATTCAGTAGTAAATAAGCACTCATTAGCATAGTTAGTGAGTGTGTGCTATCGATGGATCACTTATAAGATATGCAAGACATAAACTGTCGAAATCCATTGAAAGATTATTCAGATTTCATCTAAAAAATCTCAATTTCTTATATCAAAAATTGGAAATTTTCTGATTGATTTAATTTTATTTTCGGAAAAGGGTAATATTTTGGAGCTCTTCAATGAAATTTGGCAAGAAATGGATTCTAAATATTTCAAAATATAGTTTATTGCCTAATCAGAAAATGTCAAATTATATTGACGCAAGTCATAGATAATCACGTTGAATTTCACGATTTCACGTCATTTTGAATTCAGAATCGAGTTGATCGTTGACCGACCAATAAAAGTGGACATAATCCCTTTTTCTAGTGTTTATCTATTTCGACGTTTAGAATTTTTACTAAAGCACGGCTATTTACCGCAATTACGATATTCGCTTCAAAAATGTATGCTGGCGTATGTTGATCTTTGGGCTTAATATCATCTTTTCGGTGGTATCTTTTCGAAACAATAAAAAATTACTATGTTGTTATTTAAACTAACTAAAAATATTTTTAACAGGGGGAGTTTAAAAAGGATTTTTCCATATGTTATATAACTCAATTTTAATTCACATCTCTACTCCAATTCAATCTTTGAACCGCAGCAGCTCAAGAAATTCTTAATAATTAAATAATGAATGCAACCATTTTTGCAAGAAAGCACTATGCGTAGCGAACATACCCCTCAACTATTACAACATCTCATTTACTGAAAAATATCAAGTTTTTGTTATTTCTTACTGTTCCATATATATTCCATTTTATTTAGATTTTTTAATTCAAGTTTTAGTCTATACTAGTGCACATATTTTTTTTTTTAATCTAAATCTGCAGCCACGAGGTTGACAGTCGAGCAGACAATTATCACGCCACGGCCACCCCTAAAAGATAGACGTAAGTCGATAATGTAGCTAGATTTTTTTTTTTTAAAGGAATCAAAGTCTTTAAGGTCGTAAAGAAATTGTAGTCTTGATCTGGATAAAGCAAAAGCAGTGCCTTTTCTCGTTCGTTCGCACCGACTATTGTACGGAATGCCTGATTTCCCCGAATGCACTCCATTTGTCCAGTGTCCTCGAATAATAGCAAAAATGTTCCAGTCATGTTTTACATATACGTTCACATTTCTGGATACGTGATTTATCATCTGTGAAGGTGGGTCGCATCTTCCTTGATATGACATAGTTAGTAAGAATTGTCCACCCACGATTGAATTCTGATAGGAATCCACTGTTGAGTATAAGGTCTGAAACGCCGATACTCGACTGGTGAGGTTGTTGCACCGTTCATTTCCATGATATCCAAAATACCCTATGACCAAAAGAAGAGTCACCTTAATGTTGGAATTCATCTCGGCTAGTTCGCTATGACATTTAAAAAAAACATTACTTTTAAATCATAATATGGCTGTCAATATTGTGAGTTTGAGTTCCGCCTCAAACATAATTTCAAAGTTCGGGAGCCAAAAAATGGACTCGTTAAAGGATTTAGAAAATATAACAACACCAACCAAAACGTCTATCCCCGAGCCGTTAGTCAAACCCTTGTGTCGAAGCCTTCTGAATTTACCATTTACGGATTGATCTTTGGTAGTTGAAGATGTTAACGTCAAGAAGTACCATAGTCTCTAATGCTTTTTGTTTTTTTGGAAACACTTTGCCACCTACTGAAATTCGTGCAGGTTCACCCAGAGAAAAAACAACGTAAATCAAAGAAAATCACTTTGATTTAAGTATATTTAGGAATGATTCGCGGTTGAACGTTTTAGAATCAAAGTTAGACATCATTGATTCAACGTTTTTTCCTTTATGAAATCGAATAGTTCTCATGCTTGATTTAAATACGTTTTCCTTTGTCAAATGGAGCAACTTCGATTCTACTGTGCGCCATATTAGATTCAAAGGCATACGTCTTTGATAGTATAATGATCCAACTTTATTTTTAGCAAGATGCATCGTCAAATTAAATGTATTCGAGCTTAAAAATATTACGAACCAACTTTGAAATTACTATCTTTCAATTTTAATTTCACTACGTTTCAATTTTTTTAAAGTAATTTCTAATAGAAATTACTTTGAAATGGAAATGTTTTAGATTTAATCTTAACAACCATGAAACGTTGTAGAATTTACCACATTACGTTTTTAAAATAACAACTTGGATTCACCCATGATTTACGTTAATCTGAATTTAATAAAAGTTTTTCATTTTTTTTTTTTGAAATATAAAAATTGTATTTTTACTTTTACTTCCGATAATAGGTACATCTACAATACAAGTTACGTCTTCGTAAAAAAAAATTATTTCTAACAATCAAACATGACATTACGATCATAAAGAACACCAAAAAAGTGGTTCCCCCAATTCCGCCTATCTATCATTCTGTCAGTCTGTCTGTCTGTGCTCGAGTCGACAGCATAAACGGTTTCATAGATTTGCTTCAAACTTGGTGCATATGGTTTTTTTCGGTAATATGCCCACACGTTTTTTTCATTTTTTTTTTAAAGACGACAAATAACAGTAGCTCCCATACATTGTTTTGGCCAAAAACAAAAATCTTATTTTTCTCAAAAACGGCTCCAACAATTTTTAAAAAAAAAATCAGTTCATTAACGAAGGGCCTTTGATAATTTTTTTTTTTTGGAAAAATTTGTTATTTTTGTTACCTCTAGTAGAAATATTTTGTTGGTTTTCGATTTTCTCGGAAACGGTTAATTTGATTTTTTTTAAATTGTTTTACGCAGAAGCTCCCAGAGAATTACACTAGGTATTGTATACTAAAATTTTTCAAAAACTATTGTATACTAAAATTTTGAAGACTCAGAATTTCGTAAACGTGTCAATAGATTTTTTCAAAACTTCGTATTTTTAAATATTTTTCTAAAATAAAAAACAACGGTACCTCCTATTCAAATGTTAAGAAACCGTTAAAAAAAATTGTTTCTTGAAAACGACTCCAAGAATTTTTCTATAAAAAATTGTATGTTCTTAAATTAGTACAGTTCACTTTTAAGTATAAGAATATTTTTTTTGCGTACTTATTAACGGTACTTCCACATAGAACCACTATTCATATTTTCGACTTTCTCAATACTGCATAAACCGATTAAAATAAATTTTTTTATGCAAACGCTCCCTAAAATTGTTAATAAGACTGCGTACTCAAATTTGCAAAAAAAAGGTTTTCGATTTTTAAAAAATAAAAAATATTTTTTTTTGAAAAATCGATTTTTCAAAAACCAATTACAGATTTTTTTTAAATTTGAATTTTATATGTTTATTAATAATATTTTCAAAATTGCGTTTCAAATTTCTTTTCTAAAAATGTTTTCAAAATTGTATACGTAAAAAATTAATTTAATAAAAAACCGCACCAACGATTTTTGAAATTTTTTTTTCATATATTCTTATTTACAATGAATTCAAACTGCATCTTTGTTTTCCCTCAAACTATAACGAATAAGCAATATAACAACATTTATTTATGTGTTTTATCCATTTATTTCTACCTTATTATTATTCTCTTTTTACTAGTTTTTGCGCACGTCACTGAATACTATAAACAATGTAGGCCCTCATATATTTTGTTATACATATGTGTCTTTAAGATCACATGAATCTTATGTAATGCATATTGCACCTAAATTATGAAGTTGTATGTACCCATCTACACCCTTCATTTTCATTATTATAATGTACACATTTTGTTTACATACATAGGATCAATATATATGTATATGTATGTAGACACATTTTACTCTCTTAACTAAACATACTTAATTAAGATCCATAACTTAGATTTAAATATTAAGAAAACTTTTAGTGGGATATAGGTCAAAATAAGATGTTATACTGATTTAATTTTGCGACGTTTCGAGAACATCGTTACGCTCATCATCAGGCACAAAAATAAATAAATACAATACATACAAACAATTAGTTAACACTATTTTCAAAGTGTCGTCAACAAAACGTACATAAAAACATTTTGAATAAAGGATTAAAATCCCAACAATCTTGCACTTGCATTGTCAATGTGCATACAATAAACTATATGAAAAGACAAAAAAATAATAATTGAAAACATTGAAAACGTTAACAATTTTTTTAAATTTAAAATTACTGTTATAATTAACGCATCATGTATTAACACCTCATATAGAAAAATTACTTTATCTTAATTATTACCAACAATCGGACTTTTTATCAGTTGGCTTTAGATGTTGCTAAGTCCTTCGCAATCAGATCGTCGGTTGATAGCATTCCCGTTATTGCTTATGTGCAGCATCTCCTGCAACAATCTTTTTGAATAATGTTGTTCTGTTTGCAGAACTACGGGGTTCTCCAAATCTGGTCTATGTTCTTCTTGTAAACAATTTCTAATAGAAATTACTTTGAAATGGAAATGTTTTAGATTTAATCTTAACAACCATGAAATGTTGTAGAATTTACTACTTTACGTTTTTAAAATAACAACTTGGATTCACCCATGATTTACGTCGATCTGAATTTAATAAAAGTTTTCCGATTTTTTTAATAAACAAAAACATCATTTTGCAATATAAAAATTGTATTTTTATTTTTTAATACAAATTTGAATTTACTGGATATTAATGTAGGGATACACTTGTGAGTTGCTTCAAACCGCATATCCCAAGAAAAGGTTAACGGTCCACATTTCTTAATTGAATAGAGATTCGGGATAAGTCACCAGAAAATGGTTTTTTGGCTTAAGACTTGCTCCAAATAATCTTATGTATAAAAAATAAACAAATTTCTATCAAACTAGGATTAATTTTCTTATGATTTCACTAAAACAAAACTTACTTTTCAACGTAGGAAAAATGTATTCCATTTCAAATTCCCTTAATAGTTTTTCTAAGAGTTCATCGTCTTTAATTGGGACATTAGACTGTTTAAACTCCGACTGTCTTAAAAAAAGACAAAATAGCGCCGACCCGACACTACGTGGCAGGTATTTTTTTCTGCAGTTTTTTGATTCTATATGGAATCCACTTAGGATCAACTATGAATCCCTTTGATTTTACGTCGATCGTAGTTTGAAAATGCAACATCAATGTGAAAATTAATACGTTTCACTTTGTTTTTACATCGCTTTCACTTTAAATTTTAAACATTTCGGTGTTACATTTAATCCGCTTAAATTGACTATGAATGAATTAAAATTAAAATTGATTTTACATCGAAAATCTTTCATCAATGTTTGTGGAAGAATAATTTAATGTATATAAGTGTTATTTGCAATTTCGAAATGATGTTGAACAAAGTAGAATCAACTATGTTACACTTTGAAAACTGTGCACGGAATTTTAATTTTGAATACATTTTAGAATTTTCCATTTTAAATCAACGTTGAACGTACTTAATAATTTATGAAAGTTGTTTCACTGTTGAATCGACTACGATTCACTTTAAAACAAGAATGATAGTACTTAAAACAACTATGCGTAGTTAAATCAATATATTTTCAACGTTAAATTAAATACGTTCATGATACTATTTTCCAACTTTAAATCAAATACGATTTCTTAAATTTTACGTTGCCTTTTTTCCCTCAGTGAATTGGAGCTTTCATAAGAAAACGCAATCACTTATCCCATAGGCTTGTCCGTGGTGAGACCTCAAGAACCTATGAATCCATTTAGAGCTTATAATGGGGCGTGTGAGTATTTATGTCGTCAGACGCAAAGCCTGGTTGCGTGCTTGACTATTAGCTTAAGCCATATTATGCAGTGATGACTGATCTTACCTGAAATCTGCCTATAGATACATCCATTGTTGTGTAGGTACATCTGTTTTCTCATCAAGGAGATTTTGATGTCGAACAAGCTGGAGATTTGTTCTGCCTTAGAATGAGTTTGCATCTAGTACAGTTACACTTGTCGAAATATTAGAACGCCGTGATTTTAAAGATACACATTTTCAAGACTCTGCTTTAAAAACATCCTTAAATTAAAACCAATCTTTTTTTTATTCAAAAAGAAAAACAAGTCCTATCGAGACATCAGACTTAAAAAAATGTCTTCCTTCAATTTGTAGACTGTAAACAATGTGACCGTACTGAAGGACATTTTCAGTAAAAAAATTGGAAAAAAACATTTTCTATCCCAAAGAAATTACCTATTACATCAATACCTCAATTTTTATCCCATGAGATGCTCCCCACCACCCACCACCCACAAACGCCGACAATGATATCGACACCGACACAATTTCAAACACAACAACTCACCAAATCAAATTCCGTCCAATAAAGCATCCACAATAAAAAGAAAATATATAAATGAATGAAAACGGCAATAACAATTCTTCACGATAAATCAAATTCAGACGATATCGGTTGCGGATTGAAATCATGAATAACAATCCCGAAAAATAGGTACGAAAGCAAACAGAACAAAAAAAAACAACAAACACCTGCAAATAGGCATCAACTCCTGTCGCGCCCCTCTCAGCTGTCACCCCAATACCACCCAAAACACCCTTAACACCATCATCATTACCTATTCAATCAATCGGAGGTATCATCCTTAGCCGGTTTGAGCTTTCATTTGAATTCATTCCGTTGTTTGTGTTTTTTTTTTTGAAGGGTTGGTGCTTGGTTGCCTATTACCACTTGCTTCTGTGTATGCCAATCTTCCATTGGAAATAGTCATGTTCCATCGTCGTAGAACCGTTTATCCATAATCAGTTCAGTCAGTCAGAAGCAAGAGTGAGCAAGGGGTATATAGGGTAGGCGGTAGTAGGATGTAGGAGGCACAGTCATGGGCGAATAATGGATTACAGACAAATGCCGACGTAAAAGTTCTCCGTCTCCAAGTCCGTGTGTGTGAAGACTGAAGTCTGAAGAGAGATAAATGATGAATTTTAAGGTGAACCATCGAACCATTTATCTTCTGATCGATGGACGGATTGAGATTTGAGATGTGAACGCGCGAACAGGGAATTAGATTCAAAGAGTTGTGTCTGTTCGACAGATAGTAAGCCTAAGATTTATATCTTCTATTTGTGTTCTCCACAACGACGAAATGGAATAATCTAGGTATGGGCTGCACGTAGTTATATTATGGTGCTATTTGAGGCTGTATGCAAAAATTGGGGATTGCTTTTAGAATTGAAATTCGCAAGAGACTGGAAGTATCAAGTTCCTTGCTCCACCCCCACCGACCAACGACCGACGACACCACGAAGACGACGGCTACACCAGTCGCATTTTAGATTGTATGTAAAATGCTAATGATGAGTAGATATCTTTTTTTTTCGATTAAACTTGTAAATCTTAGAGGCTTAACTGATTCGCTGGCAACTTGTCTTGACGCAAAAGTTCAAAAAACGAATTTTTGAAACAAAAACTATTCAAATACTGTGGCTAAAGTTCAAATTTAGTTCGGTGATTGATAAGTTCTAAAAGAGTATCAATAATGATAAAAAACAAATGACATAGTTTTTTTGCAGAGGATTTAGTTGACTTACGACATAATTTTCGGAGCATGAAGACTTCGATTTATAAGTCTTAAAAAAATCATTACTTATTTTCATTTCACTCGCATTTTGTTACTTATGGAGGAATTAACTAAAAAAAATACCAACTACAAGGTGCATCAAAAGTAGTGTCATATTGTCAAAAAATGAAGAAAATATAATGGCATTAATTGGAAAAAAATATATCGTGAGTTCGGGAACAACTGTGCTCAGCAGTGTTGACATAACATAGTTACCCTGAGTAAGTTGCCAATATAGTTACGCGTAACTAATTGAAATAAGTTATGTCTCATTTTTCACGTAACCGATTACTCAAGGGCGCATGAAACAGCGAACTTTTTGAAAAGCTTCTCTTAATTTCGGCGGATGAAGTGGGAATCTTAAGCAATATTAGCGAAAGTTTGGAAGAATTAGAAGCATAAAAATCGAATGTCTTTCAAAACAAAATTAGGCTCGTAACATGTTTTCGTATAATGTTTTTAAAATGACATCCTTGGCTTTTTGAACTGATCCTATTCATTAAGCCCAAACGAAATTATTATTTTTCAAAGAAAGTTATTAATTTCAAAAGATAATTGCTACTTAATTTATCGTTTGAATACAACCAATAATAGGATGCTAGACCATACATATGTATTAAACAAGTTATCAAGACGGGGCTTATAGTGATTTGCAAAGTATTTTTGAACCTAATTCTAACTTGACATCGTCAACTGGTGAAGCAGTGAATGTTGGCTTATTTTATCAATTCACAAATTGGATCACTCTCGATTAATTTCATTATAATTGCACCCGGAACTCATTATAGGCATCTTGCAAAGTGTTCCTATAGACCATAAATAACTATGTAAATGAAACTGCACAGATAATTCTGTAATTAAATTTACTTAAGTACTTTTAATCGTTGTAAGGCAGTGTTTTGCAATTTTTCAGGCAAATTTTGCACAACACCTCCTATATTGAAGTTTCAGAGAGAATCTTTGAGGTGTGAGTCCCAGATCGTCTAGTGAAGTGGGCAAAGGCAGGGCTGCCAGAAGTGATGATTTATCATGATTTTCATGTTTCTTAGACCCAAATCATGTTTTCATGTTTTTGGGCCCAAAATCATGTTTTTTTTCTGACACTAATTTTGTACCTGTAATCGCAAAAGCCAACATGTCGAAACCTACCCTACATAAACACAAACACGAAACTAAAAGCAAAGAGCAGGATAAACACTTCATTTGTAAGTATACCCACTCTTTTTTTCATATAGTAGGGGGAATTTGGCGGATAGCTTTCCTGTGCAATACGTTCGTTATTGTTGTAATACGTGTTAAATAACACGCCATTAACAGCTGACGACCATGACAACGAACAAAACATATGATTTCCAAATCGAAGCCTAGCTAGCGCTAAATTTCTGGAATACTTAGGTATCGTAGTGCACAGCTGACTAGGAAATCAGCTGTCTTTTCAATTGTTGTTTGTGAACTTTAATTACGTGCCTAATACATCATCTTCTCCTTTTGAAACATTTGCGGTCTTACTTCCTGATTCATTTAAAATTTATATTTTACCCAACAAATTTATGTTTAATTCACTTTGAGCTAAAGCGTAATCGTAAGCAATTAGTCTTTTTTCTCTGTTTTGACTTTTGACAGAAATGGTTACCTATTTGGTTTTATACGTTCACAAACGCACAGAATATTTTGCAGCAATGTATCAGAAAGCACTGCGGCACCGAACGCTCCCAGCGTCTTTGAGTGTGAATATATATAGGTATGTGAAATGCACCAACAAAACGATGAAGAGAACACTTATTACTTTTCAATATTACACTTTATCTACGCACTCTTTTTCCCGCCTCGGGCCATGCAAATATTTTTGACAGCTTAGCTACAACCTGGAGTAACGCAATGATGATGAGTAAAAGAGATAAAAGGATGAAACTGTTTTTTTTTTCATTTTTCAATTATTAAAAGCTCAATCGTTCTCTCCTTTTTCAATCCTTTTTATTTTCCTGATACCATTTTGCTTTGAACATTGAGTTCAGCTTCAGCAGTTGCTTAAATAAACTGTTAATTTAATATATTTGTTTTACTCATAATATGGTTTCCAAATTGTCTATTTGAATTCTTTCATTTGTTTGTCATTTAAAGCGTTTCTAACTACGAGATAGGTCCGTCTTGTTTTTTTTTATCCCAAATCATGTTTCAAAACTATGTTTTTTTTAATTCCTTAGTGGCAGCACTGGGCCTAGGCCTTCAATACTGATGCCTTGTTTCAGACATTTATAGTTTTTAGTGAAAATTAAGAACTCAAAAGCCGCGACTTGTTTCTTCCAATTATATTCTGATATGAATATTTCCCTGAAGAAATATCAAAAACGTGAATTCGTTACATTAGTTACACTAGTTACGTTGGTTGGGCGTAACTTATTGAAATGTGTAAAACACTGCTGCTCTGTATATAGTATTTTTGATTGTGGAAGCATCTGAACCCCAAATTGGTTATTTCTTGTTTAATGTTGGCTTTGAAGAATTGAACGGTTTCTAATAATAAACGCGAGATTAAAAAAAGCACAAAGAAGTTCAAACGGGTGATTTTTTTGCTACTTGGTTTTTGACGTTTATATTTTTGACAGATCACACATGACAAATTCCACGAACATTTGACATTTCGATTCAGTATTGTTTGCCATTTCATCGTGAATAGACTTACGCCTGAACAACGTTTGCAAATTATTGAAATTTATTATCAAAATTCGTGCTCTGTGAAAAATGTGTTTCGCAAGCTACGTCCGTTTTATGGTCGTCATAATAGTCTTCAGCGACGAGGCTCATTTTTGGCTAAATGGATACGTGAATAAGCAGAATTGCCGTATTTGGAGTGAAGCGCAGCCAGAGGCAATTCAGCAGCTACCAATGCATCCCGAAAAAAGCACTGTTTGGTGCGGTTTATGGGCAGGCGGCATCATTGGGCCGTACTTCTTCAAGGACGATGAAGGCCGCAGGGTTACGGTCAATGGAGAAAGGTACCGTTCGATGATAACAGATTTTTTTTTTGCCGAAAATGCAGGAATTGAACTCGGTCGACATGTGGTTCCAACAGAACGGTGTCACATGCCACACTGCACGCGAAACCATGCATCAATTGAGAGTCGAATTTGGTGAGCAGTTGATCTCACGTTTTGGCGCAGTCAATTGGCCACCAAGATCATTTGATTTGACCCCGTTAGACTATTTTTTGTGGGGCTATGTTAAGTCTATTGTCTATGGGGACAAGCCAAACACGATTGCTGCCTTGGAAGCCAACATTGAACGCGTCATTGGTGAGATTCCGGCCGAAATGTGTAAAAAAGTTTGTCAAAATTGGACCTTCAGAATGGACCACCTGAAGCGTAGCCGCGGGCAACATTTAAGTGAAATTATTTTTAAAAAGTAAATGGCAGAAATTGATTTATCGATCCAAATAAAAATTTCATTCACTTTTTACAAGTTTCTGTGTTTTTTTGAATTTTCAAAAACCAAGCTCTTAAAAAATCACCATTTACTAGAAACCGAACAATTGGTCTCCATCATAATGTGGTTACTCCGTTCTGCTGGAATAAAAAATCTACTTTCCTATTCAAGGGGTTTTGACTACCATTAAAATGATTAAGACCCTGCGAGCGGTAAGCAATATGGGATATTAATTGATAGTTATTTTGAATGTCACTATAGGAGAGAAAATTTGGCTTGGTACAACATTCGTATAAAGAAGAATCACACCAAAAACATAAAAGTTAAAAAAGTATCCAAATTCTTCTATATACAAAAACCTTGGCGTAGTAAGAGTCAGCCGTGCTGACTTGTTACGCAAAGGTTTTTGTATATAGAAGAACTTAGCTACTTTTTTAACATTTATGTTTTTGGTGTGATTTCACTACTTTTTGCAAAGATTCTTTTTATCAGGAAAGGTGGGTGGAATAAACGCCCAATGAATGCCTCATAAGGTAACGTAAGTTTTTAATGTATGCCTTTTGTGCAGTGATCTATTGAAACGGTAATAATTGATAAGAAGTGCGAGGATGAAACGCCCCTACATGAAAAAATTGATAATTTAAACTTTTTCTTTGTACAGCTGACTGCTCTAACAAACATAATCCTGAACCAATCGGAAGTGGTCTCAATATATTTAATATTAATTCTGTGAAATTGGTGTTTAACGCTATACTATCGCTCTACCAATTTTCATCACTCTACGACAATCAGTAGTTCTCTACATAGTTGGTATCAATTCTATGCAAATGGGCGGTTGCCACGCCCCTGAATATAAAATCCCAAATTTTAAAATGTTGCCTTTGCCTGCGCTTTAAGCCCTACCGCTGCACCAAATTTCATCGTTCCACGACAATCAGAAGTGCTCCAAATAACTTATACCAAATCTAAGAAAATGGCGGGTACCACGCCCCCTGAACGGAAAATCTAATTTTTTTTATTTGTTTCCTTTTTATACACCACAAGGTCTACCGTTTTTCGAACTTACAAGATTCTACGTTGTCGGGAAGTGAGTGAGTCTTATATCCCGGGAATCACTAAAGCTTAAGATTTCAAATTGGATGAGTTGTATAAGCCTGGTGAGCTTAGCAAATGCTGAGAATTTGAAGTTTTTGACCTTATTGGTACTTAAGTTAGAGGGAGGTTGAAATTCGCCAGAGTTTGTTCATGTAAATAGAGTGTAGTGCCAGAACTTGGCTGGACACTACCGTGCCCTTTGATTCAAATTCTTGAAAGTACATTGGAAGTTTGGCTCCGAGGTAAGCTGATAAGTAGTTATTCAAACACGTATATTACGTGTGAGAAGCCTAAATGAAGGAAAGCATCTAAAAATTGCAGCAAATAATGTGAGACATGACATAGTGACGGAACCACTTGATTCCATTTATTGTTTCTCTGCCTTTTTGGTATATTTTATCGTTTGCGATATCTAAGACTGTACAACTGGTCGCATTTTGCAATGCGAGTATCCACCAGAAGACATTAATATTGAGTTATTGAACTATTGGATTAAAAAATTTAAAAACAATAAAAAAAACATTGCAGTGGCTAACTTATATTTTAACGGGTGATTTTTTTGCTACTTGGTTTCTGACGTTTATATTTTTGACAGATCACACATGACAAATTCCACGAACATTTGACATTTCGATTCAGTATTGTTTGCCATTTCATCATGAATAGACTTACGCCTGAACAACGGTTGCAAATTATTGAAATTTATTATATATTTATATTTATATATATTTATATCAAAATTCGTGCTCTGTGAAAAATGTGTTTCGCAAGCTACGTCCGGCAAAATTGTCTTCAGCGACAAGGCTCATTTTGGGCTAAATGGATACGTGAATAAGCAGAATTGCCGTATTTGGAGTGAAGAGCAGCCAGAGGCAATTCAGCAGCTACCAATGCATCCCGAAAAATGGACTGTTTGGTGCGGTTTATGGGCAGGCGGCATCATTGGGCCGTACTTCTTCAAGGACGATGAAGGCCGCAGGGTTACGGTCAATGGAGAAAGGTACCGTTCGATGATAACAGATTTTTTTTTTTGCCGAAAATGCAAGAATTGAACTCGGTCGACATGTGGTTCCAACAGGACGGTGCCACATGCCACACTGCACGCGAAACCATGCATCAATTGAGAGGCGAATTTGGTGAGCAGTTGATCTCACGTTTTGGCGCAGTCAATTGGCCACCAAGATCATGTGATTTGACCCTGTTAGACTATTTTTTGTGGGGCTATGTTAAGTCTATTATCTATGACTAATGTGTGAAAAAGTTTGCCAAAATTGGACCTTCAGAATGGACCACCTCAAGCGTAGCCGCGGGTAACATTTAAGTGAAATTATTTTTAAAAAGTAAATGGCAGAAATTGATTTATTGATCCAAATAAAAATTTCATTCACTTTTTACAAGTTTCTGTGTTTTTTGAATTTTCAAAAACCAAGCTCTTAAAAAATCACCGTTTATAAAGTAGAAAAGTAAAAATAATTCAGGTGGTCTAGAATTAATAGAAGAACTCAAACTGGATAGTTTATCTGGATATAGAAATTTCGCTAGGATGAATCTAGGCTCTAGGATGATCTTTTTGATTTATTTTGTCATACAATTAGAAAACAAAATACAAACTTCTGACCCAAAATAAGTATTGTTGAATGATTAACAGAGACTCTTCGATTTTTGGCCACTGGTGTGTTATTCCAGAGTTTTCGCGACATTTTTATACACCTTCCAAAATCACTCATTCACAAAGAATGTTTCCCGTTCAAAATGTGAAACGCAGAAACATTTCATAAATATTTCAGAAATGTTTTATGAACCATGAAGACCAAAATAAACATTGCAGAAATTGGTTCTAAATGGTTTCTTAGTATGGACACACCTTCATGAAGAAAGAAGGAGACAAAACGAAGCCCTGAGGCGCAATGATTTTACTTTCTCGAAATCGATTTAATGATCTGTGACACTATTGTCACGAAAGCCATACTGCTGTCAAGTAAGAACATTTCGTTCTTCACGATATTTCTTGAACTGATGATTACATCATCAGCATTTCCATGCCCTTAGCAATAAAATGCACGACCGGATCGCACGTACTTGCTTTTATGTTCGATCACATCGTATGCAAGCGTGCGTCGTTTTTAAGGTTTCCTTAAAAAATTAAATTTCTTTAATGTTTTCCACCAAAAAAAAAATATGGTATGGCAATTTTAAATAATATAAATATAAAAACAAAATTTCACAAAAAATGACCCATCCGTTTAAATATATTTTATGTATGTATGTAATTACATTAGCTTAAAAATATTTTATTTATTTATTTATTGTGTGTATCATTTACAATAAATTGCATCAATCTTTACTTAGTAAGAGTTATTTATGAAATTATAATTTAGAAGTAAAACAGAAAATGAAAAATTAAAAAAATTGTTTAAACTATGTATCTTCTACTAACAATAATTATAAAACGAGTTAAGTAAATAATTTAAAGAAAACTTTTATTTCAAGCTAATCTTAAGCTAATTTTCAGCCAAATATTTAAACAAAATAACACCAAATTTATTGTCGGAATACGTTTTCCTAATGCTAATGGGCAACGAGTTCCAGGAGCGAGCTGCATGAACGAGAAACTGACGTTCAGATGTTAAACACGTAAAACGAGGTTGTTTGATGAAGAAAGAGTGTGTTGAGACCGGAAAGTTAATTTTTTCGAATAAATACTTGGGTTGTTTGCTTTAAGAAACTTATTGAAATAAAGTTAAGGTAACAATTAACGTGCATTCAAGTATCTTTTTTACATACGGAGAGACATGATCATATCCCTTTAGATCAAAGACTTAGCGAACTATATTATTGAATGCAACTTCAAGCTTTCTCTTACAGTCAGCATTATGTGCTACAAAAATTTGGCACCCATAAGTAAATATTGGTATAATACAAGACTTTGCTATCATTAGTTTTGTTGTTAAGGATGTAAAACGCTTTGACATAAAAAGATTTCTTAGACAATCATATACCTTTCCAATGACCGATTGAATATGTTCATTCCACTTTAGGGTTCTGTCAAACCAAATGCCTAGATTCTTAAGTTTTTCTATATACTCAATAACTGAGTCACCTAGGTATACTTGTGGAAAACCATTTAAGTCAAGCTCGGATTTGTATATTACTAAACAGTTGAATTTATTTGGGTTTAGCCGTAAGCAATTTTTTTGGGCCCACAGGGCAATTCCTTTTAGATCTTCATTTAATCGGTGAACTGTATCTTCCCGCATTCCAATTTCGTTGCTTAAATATAATTGTTCATCATCAGCATACAAGTGTACTGATGAATATTTCACTATTTTAAGAAGATCATTTATAAAGACTAAGAATAAAAGTGGACCTAGAATTGATCCTTGTGGAACTTCTACTGAAGTATGCATGAATTCAGACTTTTTGTTTTTAACCTGAACTAGCTGCCTTCTATCTGACAAATATGATTTAATTAATCTTTGAGAAGAAATTGAATAACCACAATCTTTCTTCAGCTTTTGTAGAAGTAAACTGTGGTTAACCATGTAAAATACTTACTTTACTTTCTTTAGATGGCGCTTACAATCCAGGATGGATCACGGCCTCAACCAGCAAACCTCTCCAGCTAGCCCGGTCCCTAGCTAGCTGCCACAAGTTACGCACACCAAGTTGGTTGAGGTCGTTCACCACTTGATCGCGCCACCTAAGATAAGGCCTTCCTCTGTCGCGTTGTCCACCGGGGTTGGATACGAAGACTCGTCGGGCTGGTGCATCGATGTGCATGCGCTCCAAGTGACCTAGCCATCTCAGTCGCTGTATTTTTAGCTTTTTGACCAGGTTGATATCGCTGTAGAGTCCGTAAAGTTCGTCGCTAAATCTTCTTCTCCAATCACCACCGATGCACACTGGGCCAAAAATAACTCGAAGAATCTTTCTCTCAAAGCAACCCAACTGGTTTTCATCCGATTTTTCAGTGTCCATGCCTCTGCCCCATACAGCAGGACTGGGATAATTAAACTTTTATATAGGGTCTCTTTGGTTCTTTGAGAGAGGGCTTTACTACTCAAATGCTTTCTAAGCCCGAAGAAACAGCGATTTGCAAGTGTGATTCTTCGTTTGATCTCCGCACTGATATTGTTGTGCGATGTAATAGTGGATCCCAGGTAAACAAAGTCTCTGACTGACCATGTCAAATGCTTTGGAAAAATCTAATAGGGTTAATAATGTAACAAAGTCTTTGTAAATGGCAGTACGGATGTCGTCGGTTACTTTTAGAAGAGCTGTTGTGCAACTGTGGTTTTTGCGAAAGCCGGATTGGTTGATACAAATAAATTCTGTTATTTGTAGATGACATAGTATTTGCTTGTGAATTAGTTTTTCTAAGACTTTCGACAGAAAAGGTAAAATTGAAATCGGTCTATATTGTGGAAGTGATTGGGAAGATCATTTTTTTTAATTATATGGATTACTTTTTAGCATATTTCCAAATTGAGGGGAATACAGACGTTGTTATAATTGTGTTGAATGTGTGAGTAAGGGTTGGTAACATATGGGGAAAAACGGGATTAATTTCATCTAATCCCACTGCTTTTGATTTGATTGTTTTGAAACGCACTTAATACATCCATTTGGTTTATGCATGCAAACTGAAATTCAACAGAAAAAGCGGTACCTAAGTTCTCGTGTTGTATATGTTTGGGTGGCCGTGGCGCGATAGTTGTGTGTTCGCCTGTCAACCTCATGGTCACAGGTTCGATTCCTGCCGTAGTCTATGTCTTCTTATTTTTCCATTAAAAACCAATTCTAAAAATAAATGTCATACAATGAGTTGCTGGTTTACTCATTACATGCTGTTTAGGCATAGAACTAACAACATGTGATTGAGTAAAAACTAGTATACCGATAAAATATGACAAAAAGAATTAAAAAATTAATGCGAATTATAAGGGACATCTATAAATAAGACACGGAAATTTCTCCGCATTAGTTCAGCCGCCATCCCTGGAGATAAAATCTGAGACAACAACCACCTACAGTCTCCGAATATCGCGCCACACATCTTTCCTATCATTCTTTCTCTTTCTTAACCTCACCCCCACGCCCGAGCTGTGTTGAAACATTTAAAGGGTATTCATACTCCCTTGAGCGCGCGTAGATTATAAAAAAAAAAAAAAAAAAAGGTGTAATGGTTGGGAAGGAGTTTTGAATGCTAACGAAGAGGTCATTCAGTTCATCAGGATCTGCATCAACTGGAGTTTGGTCCTTTTTGCGTCCAATACCTATCTGGTTTAAGTTTTTCCATAACGTTGTCTAGTTATGATGCGGGTTTAATCGATTAAAGTAATAAAGTCGTTTGGCCTGAATTACCTTAGGCCTAACATCTCTACGCAAGCATTTGAAATTCTCATACATTTCTGATAGTCTAAACCGTTTCCACCATCGGTACTATATATCGCACCTATTCATAAGAGATATTATTTCACTAGTACACCATAATTTCGAAAACAATCGTTATCCGTTTTCAAATATACATTTTTTTTTTAAATCCAAATATTTTTCGAAATTCTTGGTATACAATAAATTTTAGAATTTGAAGAGAATCCTACAAAAAAATTCTTATCGAAATCCGTGAGGTCATTTATGAGAAAGTCGACAGTAAAAATAAATGGTTATGTGGCATTAACCGTTAGTAACAAAATATGTAAAAGTAGAGCATTTATTTTATCAAAATCGTTAGAGCCGTTTTCGAGATAAATAATATGGTAGAAAAATGTGTATGCCAAAGTACCGATATGTTTTTGTCGAAAAAAAGCTACTAAAAAATCTATTTCAGACAATCACCAAAATGTGACAGAGACACAGACGTAATTGCTGGACTCAATTTTTTGGTGTTCTCTATTATCGTAATGTCAACTTTGAATAAAATCTCGAGTTCTTTTTTTTCCAAATACAAAACTTGCCCTATGTCGTAGTTACTATATCGTAAGTAAATAAGGACGTACTCGCTTGTTCAACAGGACGGTGTTTGAGGGTGAAGAATATTTGCGTGCTTAGACATGTGCAGTACACACGCTCTTTTCAATCTACTCCAGCGGATAGTATTTTCTTTCAATTGAATATATTTTCGGCTGGAATAGTCAACAGTTAAAAATTCCTAAAGAAATCATTAAGATCGTATACCAGTAGGTTTTTTTTTTGTATATATAATTTTGCACGCGCTCAAGGGATTATGAATACCCTTTACATGTTTTTAAAACAGCGCCGTCATCCGGTGAAAGAAGAGAGAAGGATAGGAAAGATGTGTGGCGCGATGTATTGAGACGGTGGTTGTTGTCTCAGATTTTATATCCAGGGATGGCGGCTGAACTAATGTGGAGAAAATTACCGTGGCTTATTTATTTATGTCTCTTATAATTCACATTATTTTATTTTATTTCGTTGTCATATTTATGAGTAGTTTACTCATTCACATGTTGTTAGTGTTATGCCTGAACAGCATGTAATGAGGAAATCAGCAACTTATTTTTATGACAATTTTTAGAATTGGTTTTTTTTAATGGAATATATAAGAAGACATAGACAACGGCAGGAATCGAACCTGCGACCACGAGGTTGACAGGCGAGCACACAACTATCGCGCCACGGCCAACCCCACGTTTTCTCACGTTGCCAAACAGTTCTCCTAGGATTTGTTTTTAATTGAAATTTATTGGTATGATAAAATTGTACAAATGATTCGACTATGGCGAATAATACACTTAAGTCATGTTGAATAAATATTTAGGACTTGGTTAAACCTTGCCTTACGATTTTAGCTCCACATACTTCAACCACTGACGAATTCGTGGTGTTAAAACCTTGAACCGTTCGATACCGAAAATCAATTTATCGAAGGCGAATAAGAGTAAATACCTCATAGTCCCTGCGAAATAGTTGTTGCTCGCCAAGAATCCAAATCCCAAATGATAAGACCTCGAATGACCGAAAGGAGATTAAATGACGGCATTGCCGATAGAGCCAATATGGTAGTACAAATTATAATTTTTTTAAAATACCCCTGTCTTGATGCATCGACCTTTTGCTTGGCATTTCTTTCAACCCACTAACCATTAAGCCACGGGCTCCTACTTGACAAGAAAATGTTCTTAGAAAATGACTTGCTGAGTTCTCTTAGTATAGAAATACTTAAAATTGAACTCAGACTACTGAAGAAACCCCCCAATTATTCCCTCTCTAAAATTTCGAATGAAAAACCCACTTATTTCTGATAAATCAATTTATTTTCAATGAATTTCACTCATTTTTTTTATCGAATCAAATTTGATTTGTTTTTGCTACAGCATCAGTGGGTAATGTGATGAGGATGAGAATAAAGGTATACGTACCTAAGCAACATAACATACAAATTGTATGATTATTTTTCTTTATATCAAAATAATATAAAAATATGCCTGCAGGACACGCTTGCTTACATATACGAATATACGAAGCAATAAGCGAATAAGGTAAGTGAAGTTCGATTTAATGGGTGTGTTGTGTGTAGAAGTTGAGTATAGATATTTGGGTCCAAAATCACTAAATTGATTTTTTGTTTTCATCACCTCTTGTTACCTTTACGCAGCCCTGTCATATTTTCTTCGTTCCGTTAGCTGTCTTAATGCCGATCGACGGAAAACGGTGTGGCGCTTAAAACCTCCGCCATGTCATTCACCAAAATCTACCTACAGCGATAAGTGCTTTTTTATCATAAATAAATAATCAAAATAGAATTACTAACGAAATGAGCGGTACACAACCACGGCACGCAATAGGTATCAGTATATTTGGCCTTTAACAAGGATAAAAAAGAACCACATACGGTGCCCAATACATTGGGGCAGATATGGTTAAATATTGGACACAAAAATCAATCATTTCGTTTGAAGGCTTTATAGATTCCTTTCGAAAATTGAGTCACTCAATTAATGACACATCCAATTTTCTTTAACACAAAATCAGTTTTAAATCCGTCCGAAATTAAAAACAGAAGAATATCACCTAATTGTAATATGCTTTTGATATAAACTTTGAGTTGCATTGCTTTCTAAAATAATTTTCATAATATTTTTTTATAATATTAATAATAGTTTTAACTATGTGCCTGTAAGATCTAAGGTGTTTTAAATGCAACCTGAATTGAACGGCACTAGTTAGAAGGAATAGAAAGATAGGAAAGAATTTTGTATTGGCACAGTGGATTTGAGAATAAGGTCTATACTATTTCATTATAACACACGGGCGGCATCCAATTAAAACTGGAGAATAGATTGCTGCCTAGCGTGGGGATCGAACAGACATGTCTAAGTTAGCAGTGGAGCACTATATCCATTGCGCCATTACCTTCTAATATTTCATGAAGACCGACCTTACGTAAATTATTAATTAAAATTAAATGCACGACTTGATTGCACGTACTTGCTATTAGGTTCTTAATAGAAAGCCTATTTTTAAAGTCTTTTTTCACTTAATTTTTTATATCTTTTTTTTTTTTTTTTTTTTTTTTTTTTTTTTTTTTTTTTTTTTTTATAACTTTGCATGCACGCGCTCAAGTGATTATGAATACCCTTTATATGTTTTTCTTAACACAGCGCGGGCATCCGGTGGAAGAAGAGAAAGAAGGATAGGAAAGATGTGTGGCGCGATGTTCTGAGACTAGAGCTGGTTGTTGTCTCAGATTTATCTCCAGGGATGGCGGCTGAGCTAATGCGGAGATAATTACCGTGTCTTATGTATTTATTTCCCTTATAATTCGCATTATTTTATTTATTTCGTTGTCATATTTTATGGGTATGCTAGTTTACTCAATCACATGTTGTTAGTGTTATGCCTAAACAGCATGTACCTAATGAGCAAAGCAGCAACTTATTTTATGACAATTTTTAGAATTGGTTTTTAATGGAATATAAGAAGACATAGACAACGGCAGGAATCGAACCCGCAACCACGAGGTTGACAGGCGAGCACACAACTATCACGCCACGGCCACATTTCTTTCTAAAAAATATTGTTGTGAACATTTTAAATATTTAATGTCATAAATTTAAGAACTAAAATTTTAGAAAAAATAGTGCATCCGTTTTCGAAATACATATTGAATTTCCAAAAAACCTAATCTTTTTTTCAAAAATCCAAAAAAAAATATTTTTTCGAAAAATTATTTAAGATTCAAAGCAGCTGCTGTTTAAAAATTTTGATCGAAATCCGTTGAGGCGCTTATGAGAAAGTCGAAAATCAATAAAATGGTAATAAACAAAATATTAAAAAAAAAAAAAATTACCAAAATGTAGATTGTACCCAAAGTAGTACACACACTAATTTTTATCAAAATCGTTAGAGCCGTTTTCGAGATAACTAAGATGAGTAGGTGTTTTTTTTTTTAAATACAATTCTATATACTACTGAAATTACTCAGCCAAGTAGAAGATTTAGCATTATATTTAATTGGACTTGTCGAATTATTGATTCAAATTCTTCCAATTTTAATGATTCAAATTTTAATCTTGTTGGACATAGTTAACATTGATTTTTTGTGAAAAAATGCATGTAAGTTGAACTGAACTTAACAAGAATTGCGTATTGGTAAGGCGCTCACTAAACAACTGATTAGTCCAAGTGAGATTGGCGGGACGAAACGCAAATTTTGTGGACTAAAGGCCCTTAAAAGCTATTTTGAATCGATAACTAAGATGGTTGAAAAATTTGTATGGCAAGTACCGTTATTTTTGGGCTAAAAACACGATTCAAAAATCTATTTTGGACAATCACCTAAAACGCTTAAGTACCATGTTTGAAGAAAATCACTTCGGGCGGTTAGGCTGTAGATTTATCTACAGACAGACAGACAGACAAACACCACTTATTTGGTGTTCTCTATCACCGTTATGCCAACTTTAAGATCTCGAGCTGAATTTTTTTTCAAATGCAAAACTTTCCCTATAGTATCTATATCGCAAATAAATAATGTACGACTGGATCAGAACGTGCGATGCGGCACCTCACTATACAATATTTATTTTAAAGAAATACATTTCTTAAAAAACTGGTTACGAATTTTATGTATTTAATAAAATACGCTTAAAAATATAATTTCGAAAGAAAATCATCATCCGTTTTCGAAATATTGAATTTAAAAAAATGTTTTTTGTTTCAAAAATTAAAGAAAATAATTTTTCGAAAATTCTGTTAAGCAGTATTATCTATAATTCGAAGGACTTCGTATATTTGATCGAAAACCGTCTAGCCATTAATGAAAAAGCCCAAAATATAAAAAAATGGTTATATGGCACGTACTCTTAATTTGGGGCTAAAAAACGATTCAAAAATTTATTTGAGACCTAATTACAAAGTTTGAATAAAATTGCTTCAGCCGTTCAGGCTTTAGACAGACAGACTGGCGGAATTGCGGGACCCACTATTTTGGAGTCATCGCTCTCTCGTAATGTCAAATTTGATTAAAATCTGCGGTTCAATTTTGTTCCAAATGCAAAAAACTTGCTGCAAGTATGATTTGAAGACGTTAAGATGGGAACTACCGCTTATTTCCATTTGTAGATCACGGATAGTTGTGCTTACACAGTTTTTTTTTTTAAACAAATAGTTGAATTTGACATTCCACGAAGGAAATACTAATTAATAATAATTATTTTTTTGATTTTTGCTCACAAATATCTAGTGAAAGATCTCAAGCTGTTTTCGGAAACTCCCCACTATACGATTTTCTCTTAACAAGAGCCGGTGCCCCAAAGGGTCGGTCTTAGGTCCTCTATTGTTTTCGCTTTTATAAAAATCATCGAATTTTCTGAAATTATAATGAACGCTGATGGTGTACAACTTTATCTCAGCTACTTGAGTCCAAATTGCTTCAAATAATAATGCGACACTCCCACTGTAAGTCATCGACTTGGTGGCAGTGGTATAGTGTTTTGTTCGTCCTTTGGCTTCGGCTCGATAAAAAAAAACATGTAAAACAATAAAAGGCTGAAAATCTTATTGGCCCTGAAAAAAAAACAAGAAAAATATCCAAAAAAAACCTTGGATTTCTTTTACGTTTTACGCGCGTAAAGGATAAATCCGAGTTTAGGTATTAGATATCAAAAAAACACGTCGGTGTTTTTGTTGGAAGGATACAAATTGGCTCATCTAAAGTTATTGAGGAATCTACATATTACCTGCCGACACATTACGCGCACACTTTGCCTACGGGCTTAAATCAATTTGAATGATTTTGTTTTTTCGTTTCTAATTTTATGTTCTGTTGGTGGTTGCGTAAGAAATTGGAAATAAAATTTCGAAAGCAGCAATTTATATCTGTAAGTGAGTTATTAGCGGTATTTTTGTGTTCGTTTATCTCCCAAGGAAGCTTCACAAATTTTTGTTATTCTGCTGATTGGAATTAGAATCAGTGCTATTATGTATGTGGAAGGGAAATTTCGATAAGATCCAATGAAAAATAATAACACTTTCAACATACCTATATTGGTGCGTGCGTGTGATAAAGTGGGGCTTTTTATTAATTATTAAGTAGATGTGTATAGGTATAATATCGGTGGTGTAGTTATAGTTGAAGATACATAAATCTAAGCTGTCATTAAGGGTGTAAGTACATGTGTACATTATACCTAAATAAGTTGTATTTGATATTGGAGAGCCAACTTTTGTGGAATAAACACATCTTTATGGTAAGTAGCTATTGATTTGGGGTAAGGACTTTGATGACCTTTTGATTGATGCCTTGACGTTTTTATGGGGACTATTTTGAAGGATACTTAAGTGAAATTTTATTGGAAGATTGCGTACTAGCAATATTCTAAGCGAATTAAAATATTTTGGTTACCAGAGGGGCTAAGAAGGTATATGAAAAAAAAGTGGCACCAGCAATATTTTTTTAGGTTTTTAAAGGATTATAAAAGTGTTTAAGGAAACCATATCCTAAAATCAATTTTCTAATAGAATTTAAAAAAAATGATTTCTTATTGTCATTTATATACTTCATAATATTTAATTAAATTTTTTCCGTTTTTCTTTTCTCAAAAATTTGTTTTTAAATTTAATTTTCCGTGTTTCCTTGACACTTGCTTCCTATTGATTTTTACAATCACTATTTTTACTACTAATATATTACTAAAAGGCAAGTTTGAAAAAGAAAATCGAGATTTTAATCAAAATTGAAATAACGAATACTTAAGCGCTTTAGGTGATTGGCTTCATCCTAAAATTAAAACTAGGGGACAATAAGTCCGGTTGAAACAATGCAAATATCTCAATCGCTCAATTTAAATGAGTATACTATTGAGAAAGGATGAAACAGAAAAAAGTCCGTTTACGATTTTCAGTCGTATTTTGTTCATCAAGCGGATCGGTTATATATGTACCTAAGCGAAATTAAGTTTTTTTTTCTTCTGTGATTTTTCTTTATAGTGTGAATACTATACGAACATTTATGTGAGGTTGTTTTCTTTTTCTGTGCAGTAAAGAGTTTAAAATACAACGTATTGGCTAGCAGGGTACTAGGGGACTTGATATTAAGGTTTCTTTTAGGTTTTTTTTTTTGGTAAAAAAGGTTGGGGGCATTTGAAACAAGACGTTTGAAATGCTGTATTTACCTAGTTCTGTTTAAATGTTCCGTGTTTGTTCGCATCATCAAATATTCGAGTGGAGTTTCGAAACACTTGAATTTTCTTATTTAATCGTCATTTATTCACTGAGATTGATTTCGCACCATCGCATTTGTAACGGATAAGCAATAGGAGGTTTTTTTTTATCCGATGGAAATCTTCAAAAGACACTCGGTAAGAATCGGTACCGAGTAGTGTGGGACACTTATCGCACTTAAACCACCTGTGAATCATGACCAATCTATGAAAGATCGACAAATGATTTTCCCTTCTGAATTTGTATGTACATACATCGCATTGGGGCAAGTTTAACGTTATAACTCTTTCCCATAGCTTTTAGACCATCAGCTCATTAGGTTTGGTTCTTCTTAATCTCCGAACATTGTCTCGTATATATAAGACGGTCTCCTTTTCGGAGTTGGTATGACTTTGCAGTCACTGATTGTGAGATACAGTGTGTTATTAACCAAAGCTCTAACCATTTCAATTTGAAGATCACCATGTAGATCTCTATTTCTTATATACCAAGGGGCATTTATTATTCCACGAAGCACCTTGCTTTGGAATTTTTGGATAGGTCCAGCATTTGTTTTCTTTGTACAGCCCCATAGTTGGATCCATATGTCTAAACGGGTTTCAGTACTTGCTTATATAACATTAGTTTGTTCTGGATAGATAGGTCAGAGTTCTTTCCTAGTAGCCAGTACATTTTTCTGTACTTCAAGCTTAGTTCTTCTCATTTCTTTATGATGTGCTCTTTCCATTTAAACTTTGCATCTAAAGTCATTCCAAGATATTTGGCGGTATTGGAGTAAGGTACTGCTGTTCTGTTTATAAATATTGGAACATTGTTTATATTTTTGTTTGTAAAGTTTATATGCGTCGATTTAGTTTTTTTTAAATTTGATACGCCATTTCTGCGTCCAATCACTAACTTTATCGACAGCATTTTGCAAATTTTGTGTAGCCTTCGTAACCGATTTATCTGGCACTAATATTGCCGTGTTGTCCATCGGAATATCCCTTGTATATAACTAATACAGGGTTGGTCCTAAGACACTTCCTTGTGGTACACCGGCTTCAATTTTCTTTAGCTCCGAGTAATTTTGGTCGTACCGTACTCTAAAGTGTCGGTTCGTAACGTAGGATTTCAGTATTTCGTAGTACTGCCTAGGAAGGTCCCTGTGCAGTTTGTAATCAAGTCCCAAGTACCAAACCTTCTCAAAGGCTTGAGTAACATCTAAGAATATAGCCGAGCATACTTGTTTTTTTTTTTCAAGTGCCTTTTCCACAACATCCGTAAGCCTTTTCAGTAGCAGTTTGCCATGATTGGTATAAGCGATATTATTCTGTAAGATGATACTTCTGTTGGTGGCTTACCTAGTTTAGGCATAACAATGACTTCTGCAATTTTCCAATGATGTGAAACATAGCATGTTTAATGCATGCGTTTATTAGGAGGTTAGGCAAATAGATGTAACAGTACAATCACGGAACCAGTAGAGCTACCCAATTCAATCACTAAATGCTTAGGCAATATTGTATTTTGAACTGAATTGATCCCAATCATGTGCATCCCAATACATGTTATAATCTCCGCCACTGGGTTATGGACGGTTAAACAAAATTACTTTTTTACAAATATTGATAAGCCACTTAAAGCAACACATGGGCGCTTTAAAACACTTTCTATTCACAGATTCAATCACGACCTTCGATTTCACTTAACTCCATCGAGGCTTATCTTACAAATCGCAATACTATAGACGTTATTAAAAAAAATGTTTCAACTGTACCCAGTCTCCCCTACGTGCATACAATTTCTTGTCTCAAAATAAATGGCTCTAACGATTTTGATTAGAAAATATGTGTGTCCTATGTTAGGTTTACTCTACATTTGTTTAACATTTTTTTAAATATTATGTTACTAACGGTACCTGCCATACAACCATTTTTGGATTTTGAACTTTCTCAGGAACGGCTTGAAGGATTTCGACCAAAATTTTCATATAGGGGTGATTCAAATAATAATTAATACTGCATAACAAAGTTTTGGAAACAAAAAATATGTTTTGGATTTTTGAAACGAAAATATTTTTTTTTTTGAAAATGCAATATTTCGAAAATAGATTAATGATTTTCTTTTTTAAATTTTGTTTTAAGTTTATAGATATAATTAAATATTTAAAATTGCCATACCAAGTTTTTTTAGAAAAAAAAATTGTATATAGAAAATTAAGTAAAAAACGTCTTTGAAAATATATTTAGATTCTTAATATAAACCTTTTGCATACGATGTGATGGAACATAAGAGCAATTTCATGCGATCCAGTCGTGCATTTTATTTGTTTTTTTATTTTCGGCTTTCTCATTAACCGTTCAACGGATTTCTATAGAAATATTTTTTACAGGAGGGTGCATTAAATTTAAAAAAAATATTGGATTCCTACTTAAATTTTTAAAAAATTATTTTTTTTTGGATTTTTGAAAAAAACAAAAAAATTTAAATTCCATATTTCGAAAACATGTGGCCGATTTTTTTTTGAAATTTTGTTTTAGAATTTAATATATCAATTACTTAAACTTTTCATACAAAATTATTTTGTTAGACAAGAAATTAACTTTTTTATATAAACAATTAAGTGAAAAACGACTTTAACAATATTTTCAGACCCTTCTACTAAGAATCTGATCGAACATATGAGAACAAGTACGTGCGATCCAATCGTGCATTTTTTCAGTTCAGATGTGACTTCCTGAAATTTCGATGCGTATGGACGCTAACCTCTATCTGACAACCCCGTGGTTTCGCCCAATCGGAATCCGCGGATATCGCTCACCACTCAAAATTTATATTTTGGAATGGATATACTCTTACCAAAGTTTTCTTGACAAAGATGTAAGAGAGATTATAACGATGGCCGATAGACTATGGTTGCCCTCTAGTACCCGAAACAATTTTTAATAATAAAAATCTCTACTAGCTACTCGTATATCAAATTTTTTTACTAATTCGTATAAAAATGTATCGATTCTCCAAAAGTATCTCGATTGGATGGAAATTTTGTATCCAACCTTAATTTTGTTCTCACAATTGTGAGTGTCTGTTTTTTCTCGTAAAAACTCAAAATTTCAAAAACAACTTAAAATATTTCTCCAAAACTTTGTATATAGCATTGTTTTGACATATCATTAACGACTCATAAGGAAAAACATTTTCTTTGAACAAAAAACAACGGTTCCTATCATATAAATGTTAAAAACCGATAAGTTTTTTTTTTCTCAAAAACAATTTCAAAAATTTAGATAAACATTTTTTGGCGCAGTCCACTTTAAAATTAACAACTTTGTGCCAACAAGTAATTTCCTATTACAAGATGTTGGGCGTGGGATAGGAGAATCCATAAGAATTAATCCATAATGCGGACATTTTAAAATAGACGAGCACTGTTTCGGGACACATTTCCTCCATTAACCTACTAGAAGTTGATGTTTGGGCCTATTGATCGAAATTAAAACTAAAAGATGGTCATTCGTTCTAAACTTTTGCCTTAAACCAAGATTTTTGTATAAAATTGTCCATAAAGTAGACGGGCAAAAACCGAATTTTAATTTCACAGACTTTTCAGAAGATTAAAAATGTGCAAATTTTGTGTTTTCTTATTTCTTTCTCACTTTGTGGACTTTCTTTAGATACCTTATATGAGTTACCTCTGAAAAAGTCAATTTCTAATCACATGTTTCTAAGACTTTCAATTTTTTGTAAGCTATATGTTCTCTCTAGTATGGTTCGGTTACTGGACCTATAGCTTATAATCTCTACATTCTCCTTGTAGATCGAAAAAAGAATATGAATTTCTAAACAGGATTAAAATGTTAATCCAAGTAAACGGTGTCAGCAAATGCATCACAAAATATAATCAAATTAGCTGCACTTGCTAATGCTTGACTACCAGGCTCAGCAGCATTAGCACTTAGGTATTATTCAATTTCGAGCCATTAACCGCTCCCCATAATAATAATAATAAGCTTGACCAATTTGAATAATAAAAAACTCGTCTAGATCCTAAGTCACCAGACAGCAGACAGCTTGATATCATTTCACTGCATATTTTAAAAGCCCTACTAACTGCCATTACAATAACACGAACGAGAATCGTCAGAAAATATAAAAACACAACCCCTGCCTTACACAACAACTGCAAGGCTTTGATCTCGAACTGATAACTCAAAATACTGCAACGAGTCATCCAACCACCAACCACTCCAATCTGCCGCCCAACAACTTGAAACGCCCGAAAGTGCATATCCTAAATATAAAAACCATATAGCGTTTGTATAGCGTCTCTGGATTTGTCATGCCACGAATCAGTAACACCATATTGCCACCGAGTCAAGTCAGATTCAGATTCCCCTGTCCGTCTGCATCAGCAATTCTTACCGAAAAAGGATGCAACATAACATTCCTGAGGGCAACAAACATGCAAGCTTTCACGAAAATTCAAACGTAGCATCAGCAAGCGGAGGAAAGCCATAATTTGCCTTTAGAAAAATTGTCCAAAAATGTCAACAACGTTGAGTTCCTGCCGTTGTCCTTCGCAGAGTCCTGCATGGCTCTATCAAGACAAAGGAAAAAAAGAAAACAAAAAACTTGGGCTAGAATTAAAAGAGTAACAATTTTTGCATGCGATAATCCTTGAGCACAAGGAAGAGTGCCCACTTCCACTTCCAATCGACTAATTTCAAAATGATTCATTTATACAAAAGAAGTTCTTTCGAATTTTTGTTTTGCCTTTTAATGCCGAGAGAAAAAAAAATATATACAGAAACGAAAAAAGAACGAGGACGTAGTCGATGGCTACTATGACGAAGTGCTGGACTGGACATCATAAGAGTTCAGCTCCCCCAATGATCGACTTATAGAAGCACACAGAAACAACAGGCACCGTCACAATAGTTATACGACAAACGCTCATTTCCAAGTATGGTCAATGGTCTGGTCATATTATGAAAGAGACGTTAGGATGGTTGACAGAATGGTAGGGTTTGTACTTCGTGCACGACTCTAACAATTAAACGAATGGCAGCTAGCTGTGCTATGTTGGAAGCAAAGGGGAACACTTTCTTGCCCTCATTCAGGCCAGAAATCAAGTACATATACGAAACTGTTTGTTTGCTCTACCTAATATGGTAATAGGATCAAGTGCCGTGTTTTACAGCAAAAATACAAGCCTTTTAGATATTATTCTTTTTTTTTTAAACAGGGTGGTCACTAAAGTTCGAAAAGTCCTTGTATTATGTCAAATTAAAATAGTCATTAATCTATTTGCAAGCTTTGTTTATTTGTCTTAAAGATTGACACGTGTGGCGGTGGTGGATATACTTCTAAAGGGTAAACGTTGCCAGTTCATGGCGGCCATGTTGTTGTATCTTTTGCTTCATAGACAGCTCTGTTTGGTATTTTTGCTGATTCAGCATCAAAATATTCTTAAGGGACGAGGTCCAATCTTAAACAAACGGGTACGTCAACAAGCAAAGTTTGGTATACACGAAGTTTCCCTCGATCCCTATCATCGGAAAGCGTTATCGTTCGATAACAACCGATTTCTTTGAGAGTGAATAATGAGAGGACTTTTTTTGAAAACTGGTTGTTATTATACATTACACCGGGCTGGGAAATTGTATTAAGCAAATTCCGGGCCAATGCAAGCCCCATATGCCCCTCCATAAGAGAAATAGCTCCATAGTTAATGATAAAGTTCCAGATGCACATTATATGAATATGGTGGTCATTTGTTTTTGGGCCTCAATTACAGTAATTAAAAGACTAATTTGGGGGCCTTGGGTTTCAAAACGTTTTTCTGAGTGGAATCTGTGCTCTACGCACCTGTTTCATGTAGTTTGATTGCGAGTATATTTATTGCAAAGCGATTTGAATAAAGCAGACTTTTATTTCAACCGTTTTTTTCTTTATTTCTAAACCTACGACGCTAAATCTAAAGGCCCAAATTGAAAAATATTATAAATCAAAAAAAAATCACAAAAACAATGCGTCACAGATCGGCTTTGTTTTCAAACTATCAGCTTTTTCTCTCAAGTCAGTTGTATTGCATACAGCTCCCATTTTAAATCGGCCGTTCCTAAAATTTCCAAACGAATTCAATAATTTTTTGAAAATCGTGTTTGACAACAGATGTTAAATTCATCAGATGTTTTGCCATAGACTTTACCTCAACACAGAGCAATTCGGACTATGCTATCGAAAGCGGTACTGTCAAAAAAAATCTTAATAAATTGTACTAAATTGAAAGCACTGAAATTGACAGTATACTGAGAATATTAGTCTTTTTTCTTTTTTCATTTAGAGCAGACAACTGAAGAGAGCACGAGCATGCTCTTAACTTCCTATTTAGCGACCGCGTTCTAAGAGCTCCGAATTATTTTATGAACACACTCGAGCACTAGCTGTCAGGAAATGACATTTTTAAATTCGCTGATGTCAATTTTATTTTTTTTTTTTAATTTAACTAAAGGATCCGCCAAATAACTTTTTTTTTGAAAATGCTATAAAAAAAACTACTGAATATTTTCTCAAATTTCTTTTTTTATTTGAAATTACAATCCTTCCGGTTAATAATGGAAAATAATTTGATTCAAATGGCTGCCTCGGCTGGCCATGCAGTAGCCTACACGATCGGTCCAATTTTTAAGCACATTATCGATTGTGTGCAGCTGTATTTCACCAATGGCTTCACGACTATTGTCCTTTAAAGCGTCAATTGTCTCTGGATTTTCGGCGTAACACTTATCTTTTACGGCACTCCACAAATAATAGTTCAACAGTGTCAAATCGCAGCTCCGAGGTGGCCAAACGACATCAGCTCTGCGGCTGATAATGCGATCTTCAAAAACAGGGCGCAAAGCATCGAGTGTAGCTTCGGCTGTGTGGCACGTACTGCCGTCCTGTTGAAACCAAATATTGCCAATATCCTCCTCTTCAATTTTTGTGAACAAAAATTCGTTCAACATGGCCCGATAACGATCGCCATTGACTGTAACGGCCACTCCTTGCTCATTTTCGAAGAAAAATGGCCCAATTATGCCTCTGGACCAAAATCCGCACCAAACAGTGACTCGTTTTGGTTGTATCGGCTTTTCAGTGTATGCGTGCGGGTTTTCTGTGCCCCAAATGCGACAATTTTGCTTGTTTACATACCCGCCAAGATCAAAATGAGCTTCATCTGAAAAGATGATTTTTTTTGGCAAAATCGGCATCTTCTCTAAATCGATCGCAGGCCCACTTAGCGAAGCGAAAACGCATTGGATGGTCAGTTGGCTTCAACTCCTGAACCAATTGGACTTTGTATGGCGTCATACCAAGGTCTTTATGCAAAATTCGTCTCAATGATGTCTCCGAAATGTTTGAACGAACTGGTTTTGGCTTTTCACGCTTTGGTTTATCGATGAGGATGCAAGTTTCTTTCACTTTTTTCACAAGATAACGAACATACGGAGCTGACGGTGCTTCTCTTCTTCCAAAATCCGTACGCAATTTTCGCACACATTCTGCAACATTACCATGATTTTCAAAGTAATGTCGCAATATTTCCCAGCGTTGTTCAAGCGTATACACAACCATATTCGTTCAGCGGAAGGATAAAACTAACTATCTGTCAAATCAGACATGATCTAAGTGTTACCATTCACGAAATAAGCACTAGTTGAAAAAAAAACGTTAGATGGCCGACCCGTTATATGCATGTGAGACCTAAGGTCTTTTAAATGCAACCTGAATTGCACAGTACTAGTTTGGCACAGGGGATTTGAGAACCAGGTATTGATTGTCTCATTTTAATCCATGGGTGACATCCAATTAAAATTGGAGGTATAGAAAAGAATGCGTCTAGCGTGGGGATCGAACCCACACGTCCTAGTTAGCAATCAAGCACTTTTTCCCATGCGCCATTGCCACCCACACTTTCAACACATAATCCCTTCCACATAGCCTATATGGCGCTTTTTGTTTTAACAAGTTTATATTTCAGGTGAGGTTCCATGTTAAGATTATTAGTGATCGATCGTCATTCCAAGATAGCTATGCATAGCTTTTCACGGCTTTTATTTCTTCACCTTTAAAGTTCCTACATGTCCTGGCAGATTCTTTTTTTGAAATATCATCACTTTTCGGTTTACTGACGTTGAGCGTGAGATTCCATGATTGGCAGTAGTTACTGATGAAGACGGTTTATCATGCCAGGAGTTAAAATATTTCTGAAGAATAAGCAATAACAAGAAGTACTGCAAAAAGAAGGGCCTGTGTGTCAAAGACAATTGTCATAAGACACTACTTTATAAAAGAATATGAATTTAGGGTCATTGAAAAATAAAATTCCACTCATCTCAAGTAGCACAAAGTTGATAACCATATTCGAAGATGCTATTATTCCCACAAATGGCGGAAAGTGTCAATTGTACGTTGATATTTGTGAAGTAAAATCAAAAGATATAAAATACTTGGCAACAATTAATAGGAATAATATTGTTTCGATATCTTACGGGATAATTGTTCGTTGGTGTTGGTGTAGCGAAAATGTCGGCCCGGTTGTCCAAAATCAGACAATAAATGAGCAAAAACTAACGTTTCCTTTTAGACGCGTGGATTTCAAGAAGAAATAAAATGCATGTAATTTAATGTTATGGCCAAGATTTCAGTTATATTATAAAGATAAGGTATTGATAATATGTTTAAGAAATGATTCCAGCCGAGAGGGCCCAATTTTCGACCACTTTTTACAGCAGTATGTCAGCAATAACGTGCGGGATATTATCTTTCAAGGCGTCAATCGTCTCGGGCTCATCTGCGTAGACAAGCCTAGCGGTGTTAAATCGCATGATTTTGGAGGCGACGCCACACCACAGTGACGCGAGATAATGCGTTCGCCAAAAAATTCCTTCAACAAATTGTTTATTTCAGTGAATTTTTCCAAATACGACAATTTTGCTTATTAACGTAACCATTTAATCAAAAGTTAGCTTAATCGCTGAACAATTTTTTTTGTTCCGTTGGGATCGGTGGCCATCTAGTTCTTAATCCGAACCATTATTTTGGTAATAAATTTGCACGATTTGCAATCGTTGTTCAGGAGTTAGTCTACTCATTATGAAATGGCAAACCATTTCACTGAACATAAATCAAGTGACAGCTGTCTAAAAAAAAACAACCGGTAAAACACGTTTTGTTTAGCCGCTCGCCTAGATAAGTTTGGGCAGTAACGCAGCTGCTAACGATGACGTAGAAGACATCGGAGTGGCGGGTTTAAAATCCCGCCACTCACTAGAACCATTTAAAGCTTCTTACGAAGCGATCGAGCCTAGTTATGTTTGTGCTTGCTAGATCACTAGGATAATTGAAGAAGACATTTCCAAGGTGGAGTCTGCGTCTTTGGGAAAGAGCGGAATATGTACACAGAAGATGGGTAATCGATTCTTCCTCTTCATCAATACAACGTCTGCAAAACTCATTTGCGAATACTCCCATCTCCGATGAGTGGTAAGCTATAAGACAATTACTGGTTTTGACACCAATTATGGAGCTAATGTTCAATCTGTTGGAAAATAACAAACACTTAGAGCGCTTCAGATCCAGTATTGGCCAGATCTGTTTGGAAGCCAGCAAGTGGTGATGTCGTTCCACTTAAGGTTTGTTTTCTTTATAGTATCTTGCCTCAGCAAAAGCTTACATGTTGCTATATGCATCCCGATCTTTGGCAATTCATCAGCTTTACAAATGCCTGGAATGTCCATATGGCCTAGCACCCAGCAATGGTGAATATTAAACTACAACATTATCTCTATAAGACATGATCGATAATTTAGGGCTGCTTTAGATCTTATAGAGACGGAACCCAGAGATTTTATAGCAGCTTGGCTACCTGAGCCTCTTCTCTTTCTCTTCTGAGTATTTCTGAGTAAGGTACGTATTCACCTACCTTCACCTTCGACTCATCTTCCAAGAATGTCAAATCTTCCCAAGTGGATCTGAACGGGATGTTAAATTGAAATTTTTGTCGAAATGGGGCTGAGTGATGGTGTAGTCAATGATACTTGGAAATGATATGTGAATGAGTTCAAAATAGCCGAGTATCGTTTTCATTATTGATCCACTGTGAAGAGGCTTTAATACGAATTGCCGTACTTGCTTACTATACACTGTCCAGAAAAATAGGCAGTGTAGGCAAGATAGGATGTTTGCCTCTCATTCTCGGTAAGGTAGGTTGCATAAATCTATCACTCAATAAAGCTCTCACAAGGTTTTCTTAGTATGTATTTTAAATTAACTTAAATATGAAAGAATATTATATAGGGTTACCGCCCTTTTTTAGATAGGATTTGTATTTAATCGTTTTGTTTATAAAAATTAAAATAAATTTACATTTTCCATGCCACCATGCGGTAAGATAAAAGATGCGTTTTTGAAGGGTAGGCCTAATCTCTTTTAAATAAAAAACAAGCAAAAATAAAAAATATTATTTATTATCAGATTTGTTTTTCTTTGGTGGCGAGTTTTGGCCTTGGGACTGATGTTTTCGTTAAGAAGTCTTTAATATTTTCGTTCACCTAAAGGAAAAATAACAGCTTCTGTCTTATTTTGCAATTTTTAATTTTTTTTTGTCGCGTCAATAATTTCTTTTTTTTTGGAACTTAAATCTTTTGAGATCCACTAAGCTTTTTTGAACTAATTGTACAAAACTCTAAAGAAACACATCTCCTTAAAAATGCACAACAAATACATACACTTTGCACAAAATACTTTACTTCACTAACAGTAATTAACCTCGCGCTACGAAAATCTGTGCAAATAATGTTAATGTAAAATTTTATAGCTGCGTTTTAACGTATTTTCCACACATTAAGAGAAGTGCAAAAAATGAGAACACTCAACGATAAGCTCATCATTTAAAACTTTTTTTAAAGCTCTCAAATCAAAAGCATCTCAATATCAGCAGCAGCCACGTGCCACAACAAAAGCATTTCAGTTTAACCACACTCAGATGTGCGCCGAGTAGGACGTTGGGTCTGCGTCAGATGCAATGAATTTTTTTTATTATTTGGTATAATTTAAGGGCGGGCAAACACTTTTTATGGAGAAGTTCTTTCAATTTAGTATGGTGCAAAAATATGACACGCTACTGATTTTGAAAAAACTTTCAATAAAACATGCACTGCCTATTTTTCTGGGACGACAGAGTATAAATATTTCGAGGGATATCAGGTGCAGAAGAGTACCCAATACAGCGGAAAGTGCTCCGCTAATGCACATGCAAGTCGATCTTTGAACTTTACTTAGTATATCACTGTTAATCTTGACAAAATTTTAATTATGACAAAAAGTCAAACAACTTATTTCAAAAATGCATATTACTTTCAAGGGTTCAGAGAAAACTAATTCAATAACCAGAGAAACAGTATTTTTGAATTTGCTGGTTATTTAGTCAGATTATATCCATAACCCGTGAAACTTAATTCATTCTCCTTTAGCTTAAGGCCTTTTAAGATCCTACAAAATTTTCAAAAACATTTTGTCAACAAATTAATGGTTGGCATATTTGTGGGTAAATACTCAAACTATATTATGAAGTGTCCTGTGTGTTTGAAATTATTTTTAAGAAGGTTCAAAACCTGTAGGAAGGTAGGTATTACCTGTCAGATCGATCAAGTATTAATATGTATACCTTGAATCATATTTCTATGCAAATATTACAAAATTGAAATACCTTCTTAAATATAAATTGTTATAAGAGCCTCTAGAGCCACCCTGTAGGCTCTTGTGTGTTAAATTGGTTGTCGTTCGAGCACAAAGCATATTTAAATAGAAGCTTAAGAAAATGGTATGAAATAAAAATCATTACCTTGCTGATCCTTATCTCATTCGATAGTTGCCTATGCTACAGTACCGACAAAATACACAAACACACTCGCACCCTCAAACGCCACCTCTTCATACGTACCATCATACATATTGCCTCAAGAAACACATGAGTGTATACTAGCATGACGTTATATTTGGCCCGATATCGATTAGTTTTACGTCAACCCTCATTCCACTTTCTAATGATATCATGAATGACCTACAAGAGAACAACAACTAAGTACAGTTTCTGGCCAACAGGTTTAGTAATCATAATACAGAGACCTATACAGGATATTGTATAGTATATGTATACCTAAGGCAAACTAAATCAGGCCAACCCATTACCATCAACCTGGCTTACCAAAGTCACTTTATAGCCCATTTTAAGGACGTGTATTCGATATATGGAGAGTTGGTTATACAAAACACAGGAATTGGTTTTATATGTTAACATAAGTGCTGACTTGTGCAAATGGGAATTAAATGAGAAACACTCCTTCGAATCAAAATTATAATCAGTGTTGATTTTGGAATTGGAAAGGTCAAGTTGAATAGAAATCTCTCCGATTGCTGAAGACTGATAAATATAATATGAGTTCAATTGTTGACGACGTTGCTATTGTGGCTTGCAGTTTCATATTTGCCATACCTATATTTTACTCTTAGATACTTCAAAAAAGACTTTTATGAAAATATTTTATAAAGCTCTTAATGTTGACATTATTTTGTCAATTGATGGTTATTCAAATAAGAGGATTTGTCTACATGCATAATTTTGTCAAAAAGAGTATTTTGTTTGAAGTCACAATTTCTTCGAGATTCAAATAATGATTTAATATTTTTGTTCAATTTACAGGGCAGTTTAGTGGATGTTTTCCTGACCGGTTTATTACGCAAATCTCACGGGGCGTGTCGGCGTGGTGTGATCTTTGGCTTTGTAGTATCTAAGACCTAGGCGATGCTTTGGAAAAATTTCATGGACAGACATTGTGATTACTACCGATATGTAATTCCAACTAAATGACGGTCTATGTCATAGAGTTAATTATACCTACATACCTAATTGATTTAACCCAACGACTAGACCATCTCATATAGGTATTGCGTTTAGCTGATTTCTGTCGCGTTCATGACTTTTAGATATTTGGCTGTTGAGATATGGTAAAACGCAAGTTCGGTTTTTACTTGCATTTAGAAAAAAAAATCGAACTCCAGATTTTAATCAAACTTGACATTACGATTATGGAGAACACCAATAAAGTTGTTCCGTCATTTCCGTCTGTCTGTATATCTGTCTGTCTATCCTTTTGTATGTCTGTAGATCGATGTACATCCTAAATGGCTCATTTTCTTTAAACTAACTCTTGGTACCTAAGAGTTTTAGGTGATTGTCTCAAAGAGATTTTTGAATCGTTTTGTTTAGCCTCAAAAATAACGGTATTTGCCACACAATTTGTTCTACCATCTTAATTATCTCGCAAACGGCCCTAAGGATTTTGATAAAAATAAAATTCACGGCTGGATCGTACGAACTTGCTCTTGTAGCTAACAACTTTAATGTAGCTAACCATTGAGGCTTAGTTCGTTAGGTGTAGTTATCCTATTCAGGTTTAAAGCCTATGTAGGTAATTTACCTTTATTCTCAGTAAAATGAATTTTCGAATGGATGATTGAAGGAAGAGTTACAAAGGTACCTAACTACAAATGTATTTATATTTAAATCTTTGTAATCAAGGTGCAATATGCATACATAAGATTCATGTGATTTTGAAAGACACGTCATATGTATATATAAATGTATGAAATCCTAAATTGTATTTAATATTCAGTGACGTACGCAAAAATTCGTAAAGAAGGAATAATAATAATTTAGAAATCATTGGATAATACATATAATTAAATGTTTTTATATTGCTTAGCCGTTATAATTTGAGGGAAAACGAAGATGCAATTTGAATTCATGGATAAATAAGAATATATAATAAAAAAAATAAAAAATCGGTGCAGCGGTTTTTTAATAATTTAATTTTTTATGTATAGAATTTTGAAAACATTTTTAGAAAAAAAATTAAAACGCCATTTTGAGGTTATTATTAAAATACATATAAAATTGAAATTGAAAAAAAATTCTGTGACGGAAAAATCGATTTTTCAAAAAACAATTTTTTATTTATTTTTGTTTTAAGTCGAAAAAAGGTTTTTTGTGAAAAAGATTTAAGTATGCAGTTTTATTAACAATTTTAGGGAGCATTTGTATAAAATAAATTTATTTTAATCGGTTCATTTAATGTTGAGAAAGTCGAAAATATGAAAAGTTGTTCTATGGGAAGTACCGTTAATAAATATTTGTATGCTTGAAAGTGGACTGTAAAATTCTTGGAGCCGTTTTGAGAAATACATTTTTTCTTAACGGTTTTTTGTTAACATTTGTATGGGAGGTATCATTGTTTTTTATTTTAGGAATATAGTTTTTTTAACTTTTCAAGATAATGTCAAAAAACTACCAAATACGAAGTTTCGACAAAATCGATTTAGTCGTTTTCGAAATGTTGAGATTTCAAAAAAAAAAGTTAATTTTTTAATTTCAAAAAAAAAATTGTAACATAAACTTTGTAAGGACACAACATAACTGAGAAAACTGACGTTTAACTCAAGTCGGTTTGTGCAAAACACGATACAATTAAACTGCACAGTTCTCAGTTTTAAAAAGTTTTCATTCAGTTAGCATGTGTTCAAAATAAGCTCTCTATCAGAGTTATCTTTCGGACTCTTTTGCGTCATTTTGGCTCCTTTTTAAGGTCTGGATCCCAGGACGCTGCTTCTGTAAAATAGTCGAAAATTGACTCCTTCTAAAAATTCAGGACTCTTTTTAACAATTTAAATAATTTTGTTAATACTAAATCTTCTTTGAAAACTTCTGAATTTGCTCGGATTCTTCTCTGAATTCAGCCCTGTGTGATCTCATTCAAATCTTTGTCTACATTTTCTCATGTTTGTCATTCAACTTCATTTGTTTTTTCTGTATGCTAGAGCATTGATTCCTTTTTTATAACAGATTACAGTTTACACAATACAGATACCTACCTACAATCTACATTTGTTCAATTTTGCCTATCCATGTTTTCTACATTAAACGTCTTAGAAGATGAGCGGCTAGAAGATTGATTTCCTGGCCCAATTTTAATTCAGATCTATAGGCAAAATTTTCCCAACAATTAATCTTTTTAGATTTTTAGTTCTTAACAGAATTTGTTAATTTGTTTTACTGTAAAGAAAACTTAATTGTTTATTTATTTAAGTAAATAAATTAATTAATTGTTTTAAGTTTTAACGTTTATTTATTTAAAAAAAAATATTGTTTTGTTATGTTTATAAAATATATAAGAATATATTTGTTGATAGAATGTATTTTTATTGTAGTTTTTAAGGGAATCCTTTTGTACTCTTTCAGAGGTAACCCTGCTCTCTAGAGCCGGTTGTTCTTTATAAAGTTCAATGAACTTGCTCCAGAACTTTTATTCATCAGCCAATATAAAAAAAAAATCTGTGAACTGCGTAAATAATTTTTTTCAACTGAGCGGTTGCACAGTTTTTGACATTTATAACACAAGTAACTGCACAAATTAAAGACTTGAGCAAAAATATTAAAATTGTTTAATTTTTACACAGTTAACTGCACAAATAACACAAACAATCCCATTCACAACACAGCTAAAATGCGCAAGCCCCATTTTGCGCAGTTATCTTGTGTCGTGTATTGCCGGCTTAAGCGATCTTATTAGATAAATGAATAACTTTTATTTCGATAACTTTATACTTTTATTTAATTTTTAAAGAAATCACAATGATCACGGCCGTGTAGCAGCGTTGTTAACCTTTTCCGTGCTAAATATCAATTGCGTATATTAAAAAAAAAAAACGAATAGAGAAAAACATATTCAGTTTTAGTCTTATAGACACCTGTCCTCTTCTTACACATTAAGGTGTTAATATAATAAAACTTTGTGATCAGGCCACATTACAATTATATATTTTTTGTTACACTTCTCAGGGTCCTGCCACAACTTTTAAGGTTTTAGGAGCTTCTGCGCAAAAAAATTCAAAAATAATTTGATTAACTGTTTCCCACAAAATCGAAAAACAAAAAAATGTTTTTTTTTTTTATAACTTTGCACGCGCTCAAGGGATTATGAATACCCCTTTATATGTTTTTCTAAAGACAGCGCGGGCATCCGGTGGAAGAAGAGAAAGAAGGATAGGAAAGATGTGTGGCGCGATGTTCTGGGACTAGAGCTGGTTGTTGTCTCAGATTAATCTCCAGGGATGGCGACTGAACTAATGCGGAGAGAATTACCGTGTCTTATTTATTTATGTCCCTTATAATTCGCATTATTTTATTTATTTCGTATCATATTTTATGGGTATGCTAGCTTACTCAATCACATATTGTTAGTGTTATGCCTAAACAGCATGAGGGCGTTCGGTGTCGCACAGCTTTCTGATACATTGCTGAAAAATATATTGTGCGTTTGTGAACGTATAAAACCCAATAGGTAACCATTTCTGTCAAAAGTCAAAAAAAACTTATGATTACGCTTAGGCTCAAAGTGAATTAAACATACATTTGTTGGCTAAAATATTAATTAAAAATGCATCAGGAAGTAAGAACCACAAATGTTTCAACCGATTCAGAAGAAGAAGATGATGTATTAGGTACGTAATTAAAGTTCACAAACAACAATTAAAAAGACAGCTGATTTCGTAGTCAGCTTTGCACTACGATACCTAAGTATACCAGAAATTTAGCGCTAACTTGGCTTCGATTTGGAAATCATATGTTTTGTTCGTTGTTATGGTCGTCAGATGTTAATTGACAGATATTTAACACGTATTACAACAACAACGAACGTATCGCCCCCATGTAATTAGCAAAGCAGCAACTTATTTTATGACAATTTTTAGAATTGGTTCTTAATAGAATATAAGAAGACATAGACAACGGCAGGAATCGAACCCGCAACCACGAGGTTAACAGGCGAGCACACAACTATCGCGCCACGGCCACCCCCTACTACTAAATGGTACAAAATGGTAACAATTTTTTCCAAAAAAAAAACCAAAATGTTCGTCTTCCTTTTATGCACTTATTTTTTTTATAAAAATCGTTGGATCTCTTTTCGAGGAAAATAAGATTTTTGTTTTTGGCCCAAAAACATAGTATGGGAAGGCTACAGTTCCAATTTTGATAATTTCTTCATGTAAACTATTTTAAGCTTGACTTTATTAACACAACCCAATATTTTTCTTAATAATATTGACTTGTTATTACAAAAAAAAAAGATTACATATTGTGTACGCTTGAAGTTACGGACAATTTATTATTTAAATATTATAGAATTATTGTACCTAGATTCGGCAACTTTCTTCGTTGGTATTAATCCGCTTAATTGAACACACATGATTTATTCATAGCACACCAAATGCGCGTGGGGTTCGTCCAACAACCGCGACGCAATGGCTCTGCACTCAATCATAATTGCAATAATTAAACTTTTCAAGTATCCTTACACCAATGGTCCCACTAATTGTCCCTTTCAAATCAATTTGTTGCAGCCATGTTTGTTGGAAATAATAAAAATAAAAAAATAAATAAAAAACCCTATACGACTATTAAACACGTGAACAGTGAACACTCATTAAATGCGGTATAACAAAGTTAATAAAGAGGAAAACACGTAGCTCGACAGCGTATAGTGTCCTTAAAAACCCTTCTTGCATTGTACTAACATAAACATACCTATAACGACAAAGCCTTCGCACACAAATACGATCGATTACAAACTCTGTTGGAATTCGCCTCACATTTCCGTTATAGTATGGTCATAATAAAAAATAATTACATTTCCTTGGAAGGAAGCAGAGGTGCGGTATGGTGGTGCCAGGATCTATGCTATGCTACATAACAAAAAGGATACTTGCATTTCTGGATTTCCGCGGGAATTCAGATAACACACACACACACACAGTAGTCTGGTCTGGTCAAATTGTTCGACCATTTTTACTTTTTTTTCTTATGATGGTTTTTTGATGTAAAAGAACTTTTAGGGGTCATTTGTGTGTAATGTATTTGTTTGTAGGTATATGGGCGAGGAAACCGCAATATTGTATGGCACTGAAGTTAATTTCCTTAACCAAAATGTTCCCTAACTTTGATTAGAGGTATAATGAGAGTGGAGAACTTAAACTTAGTCCAATGTGCAAACGTATTATAATGTAGGGTCTCGAGGACTTCGTCGTACCTATCGTGTGGCGGCGAAAGTCAAATTATTTATTCAAAAATGTCCTCGAAAGTCAAAAAAAAAAACAATACACTATACGTACTTATAATATGTGAATGGAATTTCGAAGAAAGGAGATTTCGTGCTTACAATTCATTTTTAGTTGTGCATTTTTTTTGTTGGTTTTAATTAATTTTGCGTGTTGATAATTTATAATTCTTAAGATCGTCGCCGTTGTAGCTAGGAACAGAGATTTCGGATAACAGCGACATCACGCACATACTTGGTTTTGGTTTGTTGGACAGCTTCTAATATAAAATAATATAAATGTAAAATATTACACGATTTTATACCAAAGTTATAGGCAGAAACTTTTAAAACCTCGAATTTGAAAATACCTTTAATAAAAGGTATAAGATATTATAACAAATTACTCAATATTGAAATGAAAATTTGCCAAGTAAACCAACACAATTTAAGTTAGTAATCATTAAATACCAGGTTTCTCTGATAATTTTGAGGTTCTTCCATGTAACTCTACTTAAAATATTTGATATTTAACATTAATAAACTTAGGACTTGGCGTACTTTTAGATCTCACTACTTTTCACGGTTGACTTGTTACGCAAAGGTTTTTGTATATAAACGGTGATTTTTTAAGAGCTTGGTTTTTGAAAATTCAAAAAAACACAGAAACTTGTAAAAAGTGAATGAAATTTTTATTTGGATCGATAAATCAATTTCTGCCATTTACTTTTTAAAAATAATTTCACTTAAATGTTGCCCGCGGCTACGCTTCAGGTGGTCCATTCTGAAGGTCCAATTTTGGCAAACTTTTTCACACATTTCGGCCGGAATCTCACCAATGACGCGTTTAATGTTGGTTTCCAAGGCAGCAATCGTGTTTGGCTTGTCCCCATAGACAATAGACTTAACATAGCCCCACAAAAAATAGTCTAACGGGGTCAAATCACATGATCTTGGTGGCCAATTGACTGCGCCAAAACGTGAGATCAACTGCTCACCAAATTCGCCTCTCAATTGATGCATGGTTTCGCGTGCAGTGTGGCATGTGGCACCGTCCTGTTGGAACCACATGTCGACCGAGTTCAATTTCTTGCATTTTCGGCAAAAAAAAATCTGTTATCATCGAACGGTACCTTTCTGCATTGACCGTAACCCTGCGGCCTTCATCGTCCTTGAAGAAGTACGGCCCAATGATGCCGCCTGCCCATAAACCGCACCAAACAGTGCATTTTTCGGGATGCATTGGTAGCTGCTGAATTGCCTCTGGCTGCTCTTCACTCCAAATACGGCAATTCTGCTTATTCACGTATCCATTTAGCCAAAAATGAGCCTCGTCGCTGAAGAAATAAACGCCCAATGAATGCCTCATAATTAACGTAAGTTTTTAATTTAAGCCTTTTTTATGTACGACAAGTCCTACCCCTCTAACAATTTTCATTAGTTAGAAGTGATCTATTGAAACGGTAATAATTGATAAGAAGTGGGTGGATGAAACGCATGAAAAATTTCATAATTTCAACTTTTTCTTCGTAGACACCTGAAAGCTGACTGCTCTTACAAACATAATCCTGCACCAATCGGAAGTGCTCTCAATATATTTAATATTATCTTATTCTGTGAAAATGGGGGTTTATCGCTTTCCTATCGCTCCACCAAAATTCATCATTCTACGACAATCAGTAGTTCTCTACATAGTTGATATCAATTCTATGCAAATGGGCGGGTGCGAAGCCCCTGAATGTAAAATCTCAAATTTTAAAATTTTGCCTTTGCCTGCAATTTACCAAATTTCATCATTCAACGACAATCAGGTGTGCTTCTTTTAATTGGTATCAAATGCATATGGGCGGTTGCCACGCCCCAGAATGTAAAATCCAACATTTTACAATGTTGCCTTTGCTCACACTATAAGCCATACCGCTGTACCAAATTTCATCGTGCCACGGCGGCGGTCAAAAGTACTCCAAATAATTTATATCAATTCCATGAAAATGGGCGAGTACCACGCATCCTGAATGGTAAATCCTGAATTTTCGATTTTTTCCTTTGCATACACCACAAGGCCTACCGTTGTGTGAAATTACAAGATTCTACGATGTCGGGAAGTGCTTCATAATTTTGATGATCTGCCAGTGAGTGAGTGAGTCAGTCAGTTACTGCGGTTTTTTCAGTCTTATATTATTTGATATACATAGTCGAGCTTTGATAACTCGAACCCTCACTTGCCAAAAAAATAATTTGAGTTATCAAGTAAAACAGAAAATTAATAAAATTACCTAATATTTATTTATTTATTTATTCAGTTGTTGTGATTATTTCAAATATTCTGTTATACTTAACTGACGAATTGATTTGCCGGAATGCTATCCTATTAAATAATAGGAACATCCTTCTTTATTGACACCCTATCCACCTTTTTTATAAATTTAAATTTATCTTTAAACGATGTTTTTAATGTTCGTTTAACGACATATCAACGTTAGCTTTACTTTTAATAAAAACTTCACACTGCACTGTTAATATCTATGTCAGTTTCTTTTGACTTTTTATTTCGTCCTTCTTTTTATTTTTGAAAAGAAGACTAGGAATTCGTATTATATAACATACGTATACCAACCTAATAATGTGTGTTCTAACACCGGAACATGACAGCTTTTACTCACACTTAACGTAATCACAATTTTTAACACACACATATGTATATAAGGTCATAGAGCATACAAACGTAGTGCTACAATCGCAATGCATTATGAAATGAATTTGTAATCCACAGAATTTGATAATATCCCTAAAAAAATCGACTTATCGAAGGTGACCTCAAATAATATCTTCGAGTTATCGAGACATTCGAATTAACGAGAAATTTGATTTTTTTAGTGAAAAGTGTATCTTTTACAAGCTTTTAAAATAAGAAAATATTTAAAACGTGGAGGTTGGCAAAGCTTATGTTTTAACCAGAGACCAAACCGTTTTTTGAACTTATAAAAAAATATTTTCAAAACCATTATATATACCGTTAATAGACTTTTACCGTAAATTAAGTTCTGATCAAATGATAGCCAGTACCAACAAAAAAATTCTCAAATTTTTTTTTTTTTAAATCGCTGGAATCGTTTTCGAGAAAAACAAGATTTTCCTTAATGTAAGGCAGGTACAGTTTTTAGACCTAAAAATAAAATTTCTGATCTGAGGAATGCCTAAAAAATCACTCTTAACAAATTGAAGGTAATCGCCTACGCCGTTTAGGCTGCAGCTCATTATACATACAGACGGACTGACGAACAGACTGACAGATAGACATTTTTTGTCGATCACTTTTTTAAGTTTCTCTATGATCGTCATGTCATGTTTGATCGTTAGAATTTTTTTTTAACGAATGCATAACTTGCCTTATGGAATAGTACCTATAATCGCAAGTAAAAATTATTGAAGAAACGAAAATTTGTTCGGCGGTCTTCTTCGACGTGTCACAAGATTTTGATAAACTGTGTCACGCAAAACAAATTCTGCATGAAGCATCTTATAGGCTTCTGAAAGAATTATGAATTTATCTATCCTATTCGAGAATAAAAAAAAATTGCACAGAGTTCTATCGTCTTCAACTGGAGCCGATCTGGAGGATGTAATAGGGGTTTTTTTAGACGTGTGGTTTTCAAATAGAAATAAAAGGCATAGAATTTAATGTTATGGCCACGAATTTAGGTTTATTAAAAAGATAAGGGTTTGCCATTGTTTTTTATTATTATTCTTATAAATTTCCCTTTTTTTTACTAATTAAATGCAGCGACAAAAACGACCGTATTATCAAACCATTCATACGACGAGGAATACATAAAAGAAAAAAATTCACAAATTTCCACAAAAGAACAGTTTTATTATACAATTTACTGGAGATGATATGTACCGTGTGGAGATTGACACAAGACAAAATAAAACTTAAAAAAAAGAAACATTCGCTAAGCCATCATGGTCTGCATACAACATTGCGGTTGTTCTCCTTGCAACGGTACTCATCTGATATCATAAGTTACAAGTAGGTATCAATACATATCTTGATAACGATGACAAAAATAGCTAACGTATTATGTACATACATATTATCGAATAGTTAGATAATAGGGTGAAGCAAAAAAGGTTTGGCTAAATATAAAGATTAAAGTATAAACACAATTTAAATAATAAATGAAAAGTTAATAAGTACCTTTTAAATTAAAGAACAATTAAATTATTTAATTAATAATAAGAACATTTGGCTTGACTTAAAGATTAAATACTGAACAGCCATTATGTTCTAAATATGAATTTGGGCAAGTGTCCGCCGCGGCTGGCTCGAATAAATTCTAGCCGAGAGGACCAATTTTCGACCACTTTCTGCAGCAATTGAGGCCGTATGTCAGCAATAACGCCCCGAATATTATCCTCCAAGAAAAAGTCATTAATCATGGCTCTATAGCGCTCCCCATTGACTGTAACGTTATGGCCGGCTTCTTTTTTGAAGAAATATGGACCAATAATTCCCTCTACCCATAGAGCACACCATACAGTGACTTTTTGAATATGTAACGGCCGGCGTCTCAATAATGGCGACTCCAAATACGACTATTTTGATCGTTGAACAATTTTTTTTTTGTGAAAATCGGGTTAGGTGGCCATTTTTTTTGGGCCCCTTCACCGAACATGCGATGCGCTTGATGGTCGTTCGGCTTTAATTCTTGCACGAGTTGGATTTTTTAAGCCCATAAGCCTAGATCCTTCTGCAAAATCTTCCATAAAGTGGATGGGCACAGCACCAATTTTTGCGCGCGATGGCGGATGGACGCGATGCGTCGTGCGACCATTATCTTATTAATGAATTTTCACGATTTGCAAGCGTTAATCAGGCATAAATCTATTCAATATTCATTAGAGAATGGCAAACCAAATTGAGCATAAGTCAAGTGACAGCTGTCAAAACGACCAACTCCAAAAAAAATATTGCCAGATTGGAAACCATACCTCTAAAAAAAATACCCGGTTTTAAAGCATTACAGCTGAAGCTGCAAAGCGACCAACATCTCTCCTCATCTTCATCTCATATCGCCTCGCCTCGCAGCCATTCCTAAATATATTTGAGGCTCAAAAAATCGCAGAATTTGCTTAATTGACCTGAAAGAAGGTTTCCTCTTTTTTAACAGTTTCCTTTAATCCATAAAATGTATGTTGATTCAGCTTCTTGAAAAAAAAATATAACAAAGGGGCCTTAGGTTACATTACCAATTCAATAATTCATATCATTAGAGTAGGTTAACCGAATCTTATGAAAATCCAATCCGAAAAATCGGCAGTTTTATGGCCCGTTATAATAGCACAGCCCCCGACAACTCGTCTTGACTCCTTTCCATATACACATCCTGTCTACAAACGTTTATACAGAAAACTTAAGACGCCACCAAATTCTATACCTATGTAGCTTAAAACAAAAACTCCTACCTTTTATTTATAATATTTAGTTCTCTAAAATCCTTTGTGCTACCTACATAAGGTACTGCTGCTATTCCTATTGGAGCAGTTCAATTATTATTATTATGGTATTTCATCCCCCAATCTCATTTCATCACAAATAACAAACGTAACCTCATAGATACTTTGCCGATTGCGGATTATTCTCTGCGCGGTCCTTAGCATAAATCAGCATAAATATACAATAATTCTATTGCAAATAAGAAAAAGAATAGCAGCCCCAGAACAAATTGGAAATCGAAGTAAGTTCAATGATGAGTTGTGCCTCTTTGTCTGTTCTGTTCTGTTCTGAGCAGCTTACCGCCGCCCTCCCCTCTATATATCAGCCAACCCACTATGATCGCTCTCAGACAACTCCTATAACAAAGGTAACTTTTCAATCACCATTGTTTTTTTTTATAAATCGAAATTCATATAGATATTTGCATTATCGTGGCCTGAAAAATATACTCCTCATCTATGTATTCCCAGCGGAACTATGGTCGAAAATGTTCAAATAATAATCATTTCTCAAAGGTAGCAGTGCCGCAGTCAGTCAAATCTCTGGAGGAACGAGGGAATCTATATTACAGAAGAAAATCTTTTTAAGTATCTACTATAGGTGGCAAAGGGTCGATAAGGAGCAGAGTGGCAGAAAAGAGTATGAAACTCCTCTTATGATTTCGCTCCAATAATTTTCCATTCCATAACTAAAAACTCCAGCTCTCCAATCAAATCATCAATTTTCGTTTGGATTTCAAATTGATTCACTGACTGAGATGAGGGTATTGTATATAGGTATTATGCAACGGTAACCAATTCATTCCTTTTACTTGCGGTGTAGGAAGGCACCAGGCAAGTTTTGCATTTGGAAACAATTTAAAAATTCAATTTAAATGCAATTCAGGTTGATAGAGAACCCCAAAAAAGTGGGTCCCGCAATTCCTTCTGTCTGTTTGTTTGTAGAACGACCTACATCCTAAACGGCTTCGTAATTACTCACACTTTGAAGTTTAGTTTCTGAGCTGGCATTTTCATGGCTATCATTATCCACAATTTCAATTTCTTCAACATTGTTGTTACCAATATTTTCGGGTTGAAGGATTACTCCATCTGTATTATTCCAGGATTCCAAATCATGTGTAGTGAATTCAGTCTTAAAAAAATGATGTAAGACTTCATAGCTTGCAAAACTGTTTTTACAATTGAAAATTGTTTTTATGTCTGGGAAAATATTTTTCATAAGATCCATCATATTAGCTACAACGATCATATCGTCTTGATTACGGAGAGCTTACAGAGGAATATCATCCTCCTCATCAAACTCCTTATGAAGCACTATTGCTATTACAAGGCAATGATTGATACAGCATGTTAAAGATTAAGATCTGTTAGAGCAGTGGTGTCCAACTATGGTTTTGCTCCAAGAGCTTTTTTTGAAAATCGAAAAAAGCTACGCGGGTACTACTTCCCATAGACTTTTTCTTATTACTGAACAAAAAATGGATTGAATGACGATCTGCAAGTCTCGCAATGCGCGTGATGAATTATTTGCATTTCACGGAATGATATACCGATCGAGCATGATGACAATGCAGCCTTCTCACTTATTGAAACCATTCTCAGGAGTAAATGTACGACACATAGAGCGATATGTTAGATTAAAGGTTTCCTTAACTTTATTCAAGTGGATTTGCGAGCGCCTCGAAAATATACCGCGGACTAGCAAGCGCCAGAGGACTACGGGTTGGACACTCCTGCTTAAGAGCATTGATTATGATATTTTCGGAATTACAATTTTTCTAAGCAAGCTGTGTCTATAAAAGAGCTTAGTCATACGTATGGCTTTTTGATCCATGGGGTTTAATTAAAGGCGTAACATTTGTGCAGTTTTCAAAAAAGTATTTCATCTCTGGCAAACGAAGAAAAAACACTCGAGTAATGAATAAAATTGTATATGTATCTTTCAAATTGTATATTGTATCTTTCAAATTGTAATATCGGTTATTCGTTATATCAGCATTCGTTATACTGGACCACCACTGTATTTATAAAACAATACTTTATACACTTTGTTATGCTGGAGCAGACGGCTTTTATAGTCATGTCTTAAAATAAGTTAAATTAAATTTGGAAGTTTGGTCTGTGGATCGGTCCAAATTTCTTCAAAACGGCGATATCATTCTCGTTACTCATCAGCAACAATGAATAACACAACCAATCAGCAACCTATTCATATTGGATGGTATATGGGTTCGAAGGACATGTGGTCCGCTTTTCCTTCAAAATTCGATTTTTAGTGTTTTATGGGGAGCGGGTCAAAATTATGGATTTAAAAATTCTGTATGACCAAAATTCTGTTTGAAATTTTTTTGAAAATACTGTGTGACCAAAATACTGTATTTCATTATTCTGTATTTCAAAATACTGTAAGTCCGAAATTCTGTATATCCAAAATGCTGTAGGTACAAAATTCTGGTTTTAAAAAATCTGCTTATACCGAAATTCTGTATTTTAAAGAAAAAGTTCCATATCAAAAACAACTATCATTGTATAGTGATTTTGATTTTGATTATCAAGAAAAATCAAATAATATTTTAGAAAGATAAGCCTAAGGTAAGGTATAATGCTTTATATATAAATGAAAAAAAGTTAGTAGTATACCAAACATAATATTACAAAAACACAAGTCCATAACATTAAGAATTATTCTTAAAACAAACTCACATTTTTTGCTATTCATTTTAAATAGGCAATGTTACTTAAATCTGGTCTCTTTCTCATAATGCGTCAATTTTTTTTATTTTTCATAGTTGTTTTTCTTTTTTCTAATGTGCTCCATATTATATTTTCCACTTGTGCTTTTGCGAAAATAAGCTCATTTTTTTAAGTCGCTTATTAGCTTATATAAGTCAGGCTTTTTTTCTCACAACCAACACTTTTAACCGACGATGCCAGACTTCGACGTTATTTTGGTTATTTTACTTAAGTTTTCAAAGACATACCAAAACTCTCCCAAAATATATTTTTTTTTTCAAAGCAGGATGCCAGTTTTAAAATATCATCATCTTCAAAGGTACTACGCAAGGAAGCGTAGTATTGGCTGATCTCATTGGCAGGAACAAAAGCCAAGCTATTTATCATACAAACCTGAAGAGAAAAGTCTTGGTTATTTCCGTATTTCTCTACCAATCTGAAAAATATGTAAATTAAAGTTAGTTTAAGTCTCTAACTTAGTTTTTTTTTTAGCAAACCTTGCTTTTTGCACTCTAATCCAAATTATTTGCCCAACGTGGAATAGGCAGCGTCTCATTTCAACGGAAGGAAAACATTTTTGTTGCCGCTGTTATGATAGCATTTACAAAATCGCTTTTAATCCTTTTTGGTATCAAAGAGATGGCATAATCGGCAGCAACTTTCTGCATATATAAAATGCTTTATACAGCTCGAGTGTTTTTTTGCTCATCAGGCTAAAAACGAGAGTTATGATTTCTCCCTTAATTCGACCGTGAATGGAAAAAACCTGTCTCATGATAGTTGGAACTACATCGAAAGCGCCATCCATGATCCAACAATCGCTCTCATTCAACAATTGTAAGGAAGATTTTGTTCCAAAAATGAATACTTTTTCGTTCCCTTCCCTACACTCTTTTCTGACAATATGAATAGTTCCTCCTCCAAAACATACAAGCTAAGGGGTATATCTATTTGGCCAAATCTTGCTGGTTCCTTAATACAAGGGGATGCTTTCCCTGCCCTTTTTATTATGTGCGCTCTTTGATGGAAGGTAGTCGAAACTGCAAGCCGGGGTTTGAACATATGATTGCTGGACAAACTGCCTGGGTGGGATAAATCCTTTTTTAGCTTGACTTTTTTTCCGTAATTGTTAGCTTTAACCAAATCTTTTTCAGTCGCAATTGGTTCATGATAGTGACTGAAGGAATATTTCAAGACACTGTGTACATTCTTATCTAATTTAGTCACTATTCGCGATTTGCATTTAGGTTTAACTCTACAAGAATGTTCAGTAAGAAAACTATTTATTTGCTCTAAATTAAATTTTTATTTTGATTAAAGTAGACTGTAATAATAACGCAACTGCTCTGCTCAAAATAATACTCGAATGTGATTTTAACATCCATTTCGTTGCTCCTTATATATCACCAGGGAGCAACGTAAATTGTCTTTGCCGCTGGTGAATAAATTTCGGTGGCGACCGCAGGTCCCGCTACCCCAGACACTCTGTGTCTATAGTATGGTTCGTTTATGGTAGTTGCTCTTGTGCTCGTGCCCAGCCCAAGACATCTTTTATTACGGGAAAGATATTGTATCTACGAACATTTAATCGTATTTTTCGCTCCCAACCACCGTTAGGCAAACGATGATCCTTTTTATTTCTGGTGCTCGTATTGTTGATTGCTGCCGATGAGGGCTGATTTTTGTTTACTTCTTCTGGGTCCGCAAATGCAATTGTTGTTGTGATTTGCGGATCGAGAAGTAGATGTTGCTCCGTATAAAGTCTACTTCTTCTGTGACCGCAAATGTAATTGTTGTTGTGATTTGCGGATCGAGAAGTAGACGTTGCTATGATGGTGTTTGCTACTCTTCGGTCGCAACTACAGTTACTCATGCAGCTACTCTGCGTTACTGTTCTTGGATATTTTGATTTTGGTGGCTTTGCTCCTTGTCCAAGACAAAGACCAAGCCCAATTGTAGTTGCCAATCTTGGTTATTCGCTCTAAAAAGAAAGAAAAATTTTCGACAATTGACTTTTCTTTTCCTTTATTGGACACTGCTGTGGAGGAACATGGTTTTGCTTCGTTTTTAGTACATGCTTATCCATAAATGCTTACGTGCTAATAAAATCTGTTATAAAAAAAAATGTCAATTATATTTTGGTACAGTAGACAATTTTGTGATCATTTGGAAAAAAATGATTGTTCTTAATAAAATTGTATAAAAATGTTGGCAGGTAAAAAAAATAGTTCTGCAATTATGTAGGTATTTTCATTGTGTATTTAAAACAAATCGTTTTGATAATGTAAAAAAGTGCGCACTTTTTTACATTATCAACACGATTTTTTTTTAATACAGAATTTTGAAAAACAGTATTTTGAAATACAGAATTTTTGAAAACAGAATTTCGACCCCAACCCTAAGTGTAATCTATTGTCAGAAAACTCATTTGACAGATTAAGTCTTAGTGAGCGTCCGTTGGTTTGGTGTGAAACACTAACTCATACTCACTACAAACATATTTACTATTCAAACAGCCATTAAATGCCAAAAATGTCATCCGATAAACTTAATCGCGTATAAAATGCCTCATCTCTTAAAAAATCTAAAATCCTTCGCACTTGCTCTTGATAAAACCGGCTTATCTACAATCGAAATAATGCCCATTTAATCCAAGGCATGTAATAAAAACGTATAAGAATCTATCACAGGAAAACGGGTGTATGCAAAAAAATAACAAAAAAAATAAAAAAAGAAAAACAAAATCATCCCGCTTAAAAGCCCTAATACGCTCTATCGGCTTGTCACATTAAAAGCCTAGAGCTTGCCAAAAATACCTAGCAGCATGTACGCGCTTATACTTCTTCTATCAGGATCTAGAACATTTTAAATATATAAAATCCTTTTTCAGCTCCAGACAACGACAGAAAGAGAATAAATGTTTAAATGAATAGCCTTTTTTCATCTAACGGCCTACAAAATAAATTTAAAAAAAAAGTACCTACAAAATCGAATACTATAGCGACAAAATACGAAAAAAAAGAAAAATACTTATTTATAAAAAAAAAAAAAAATCAGGATAAATGTGTATCCCATAAATTTGCCAAACTAACACTGAATTGCAATATTCACAATGTAAAATAACGCACAAGGATACGTGTGTGGTGACAAAGCTCTGACGCTGATGCCGCTGTCGTTCCTATACTATCATTCTCCTTTGCCGCTCCGCCCTCAGCCCGCGCCAACCGCCCGCCCCACTTCCGTTTCCGTTCTCACAGCATTGTCCTCATCCTGATCCTATAAGCTATTCGGTATTGTATATATGTACTATACATACCAATGGCAGCGCCAATCGGCTCAGCTTGGCAGCGCGCTTCTATTATACATTCTCGCTTGGTAATTACGGTTTAAATAAAAATCATGTGACGCCCGCCAGACTATGCGAGATTTATAGGGTCGTGTTATTGGATAATTTAAATAAGGAATTTCCACAGGATTACATTGAAATTTACGCAGAATTTTTGTTTTCACTTGATGGAGGAGAAAATTTTTGTGTTTTTTTGTTTTTTGTTTTTATAACGTTCCGACAAAAAGACAGCAAATGTAACAATTTTAAAATAAGCGAATGTACATTAATTTGATTGCTTGTGCAAGATACAAATAATAGACAAGTAAATAACACTCATGTAGATTTAAAATAAATTTTAAATTGCATTTTAAATGATACAAATAAATCGCATGGATGCAATTTCAACTCAATACAATAAAACGCATAGCATATTCTCTTAATGTATGTTGAGAGCTTTAAAATGAATGCTGACAATTACTGTCACCACATTTTACGTAAATAGAGGCTTGAATAGAAATAGCTTGAGCATAGCCAGAAGCTTAGCGCACTTATGTTTGGAATCAGGAAAATTTTAAGGATATTATTTTCGCAATTTGAAACCATATAGTTACACACATTTATTATCTTATCTTTCTAAAACTAAGCCTTCCTAAAGGCAAGGTAGTTTGTTAATATACATTTAATACACATTGCAGTTTCAAGGCTTCTAGGTTCATTTTATGAGACACGATTGAATAAATGAATTAATGTATTTGGGGTATTGATGCATTGCGACCTTAAGATCTATTGTGCCTTCACTACAGAACGTTTACCAAATTAATTCCTTCGAGGAATTTCAGATTTGGGGTATTTTAATAAAGGATAGTTCATTTTATTCTAGTTCAGTATTTAAATTTAAGACTAACGTAACTCCTCTTATTATTGTTTATTTTATTAATTTAATCATAGAACAAAATGTTTGCATGACCAAAAATTAAGCCAAACAATACTACAATGTCCCAAAGGACACATAAATATCCAAATCCGTCTTCAGTTGCAGTTCCAACATTCATCTTTAATGACACCCCTACTGTCTCCTCACGTCAAGAAGCCAATAAGCTTGATGTTGTGTTATGACTCCTCCAGTTCTTGATTTGTCCAGGCTGACCCTAAAAAAACACGAATCTTCTTCACCCTCAAACTACCGCACTATTGCACTTACGGCCCTTCTGTCAATGTCATGAAACGCTGATAAATAATCATTACATCGTTTTGGAGGAAGTAATATAATTACCTTTGATATTTCCAAAGCATTTGATAAAGTTTGGCATTAAGGTCTCTTATCAAAAATACGTCAATTTAGTGTCAATGAATCTCTTCTTCGTTGGACTAGAAATTACCTTTCGGGCCGCTCAATACTAGTTGTGTTATGGACGGCTTCAAGTCTGGTATTCAAAAAATAATTGCTGGTGTGCCCCAGGGCTCCGTATTGTATCTGATTCAGTTTCTCATTTTCATTAATGATCTCTTATCTGTAACTTTTTTTTTAAATTTAACTATATGCCTGTAAGACCTAAGGTCTTTTAAATGCAACCTGAATTGCACGGCACTAGTTTGCACAGTGGATTTGAGAACCAGGTATTGACTGTCTCATTTTAACCCATGGGCGGCATCCAATTAAAATTGGAGGTATAGAAAAGAATGCGCCTAGCGTGCGGATCGAATCCACACGTAATACTCGTAGTTAGCAATCAAGCACTTTATCCACTGCCCCATTGCCACCCACAACTTCTAATCTACCAAATTGTTTTGCTGACGATAGAACCCTCAGTTTTACATATTCTCAGCTTTTCACACCCAGGTCCTCCGGAGGTGGAACTTGAGCGGCAGCGTATGATAAGCTCCTTTAATCCTTATTTCGACAGCATTGTCCAATGGGGAATATGGAACTGCATAGAATTTAATGATTCAAAAATCAATTCTTCAAAGTGGTACCTTCTTCCATTGCCGTTGTCCATGAATGCATGTTGTTGCATCGGGGAAACCGAATAACTTTTAGTTCATTGTATCACCGACCACCTTTTGTGGAGTGACAAAAATAGTCGATGTCGTCAAAAACGCTGCAAAAGTGTAAAAGTGGGTTTTACGATGTCAGAAATATTTCTCCCCTTCTGTTCTGGCTGATCAAATCTTGAGTACAACTGCCATATATGGACAAGTGCTCCCATAACTCACTAAGATTTCATTCATCCTCGAAAACAATTCAGCTGTAATACTCGCACTTCTAGGAAGTAGGAATATGATCATCAGATTACGTTTGAGAACAACTTTGTCAAGTATAGGGATTCCTTCTTTAGTCTCACCATACGAATGTGTAATACTTTACCCAACCCTATTTTTCCCTCTTAGTGAAACCCACTTAAGTAAAACTCGTGGAAAACCCGCTTACCTGAAAACATACGCATACCCCCGTATATATTTACATACAAAAAAAAACTCGCTTTAGTGAAAAACCCGCATAACTGAAAAAGAAATTCCTTCATGTTTTCTATTTTTCTATAGAAAACAACGCGGTTAAGTGAAAACTAAAAATCGAAAAAATTGGTTGCTGAATTGTTTCATTTTTGTATACGTTCACCTCCATCCTCCACCACTCCCCATTCATGACACATGTTAATGCTAAGTTTTAAATAAAAGGCAAATTTCCATTTACTAATATACATTGTTGTTTTTGCCACACGAAATGTATCTGTGAATAAAAGAAACTGAACTCAAAGTAGCGTTGGTTGGGTACAAATTCGTTTTGTTTAAAAATAACTTATTTGATTGTTAATAACTAGGTCCTGTTTTTATATGTAGATAAACCAAATTAATTTATAAAATCAATTGGTAAACATTTAAAACATGATTGGTTTTCATCTATGAAAGCTTGATATATGTATGTAGAAAAAATTGTTTCGTAACACAAAGTCTGCCTTACTGAAATATTTTTTCAGTTATCTGAGACCCGTTTATGTAAAATATATTTTTTCACTTATCCGAGATCCGCTTAAATAAATTTTCTTTTTCAGTTATCCAAGCTCTGCTTAAATGAAAAACCCACTTAACTGAAAAAAAATCGCTGATTTCTTGGCGTTTCGCTTAAACGGGTTTCACTCTTTGTCAATTTAAAATTTTTAATAATATAAACTTAAAAACTAAATTTCAAAAAAAAAAATCGTTAATTGAGGGACACAATTTTTTTCTTTATTCTCATAATGTCAAGTTTGATAAAAATCTCGAGTTGGATTATTTTTTTCTAAATGCAAAACTTATAGGGCCAAACACTACGCATGTCTGCATGCACAATTCCAAGAATGCACAATCACGCTTTCGAAATACATTATCCATGCAAACTGCGCAATATTCATTCGTGTGCTTATCTCTGAATAGACAACTTATTAAATTTAAAGCTCCGAGTCCGCTATAGCAGCAATTTTGATTGAATTGGTAATAAAAACCGGAATGTTTTTTTAGAATTCTAAAAATTCATTCCAAAACCTTTTATTTAGCAACGATATTTCTACCATACTTGTACGCGTATTAAAATAAATAGCTTGACTGTGCAATTATAGCACAACACCACAAATTACTTGCATGCACTAACAAGAACATATCAAAAAATTTTGAAATCAGTCATGCCGCATGCCCAACCACACATTCAACACCATACACTCAGAGTTTGCATGCGCAATTACTATATTGCGCATGCAGGCATGTGTGGTGTATGGGCCCTATTACTCTATAGTATACCTACTATCGGAACCCAGCGAACGTTGTTTCGCTATTCTATTTTTATAAAATTTATTTGTCGTTTTTTTGTACTTTTTGCACCTAAGACAGAATGGTAAAACATACATAATCCTAACAAAATCCTCAAAATATTGGAATAGTTGTATTTCCTACAATTGCACAATAAAGGTATCTACAACAAATTATCTGATAAGAAATACTGATCAAGAAGTATATATACTTCATATCAATACGACTATTTTTATCAAGGGAAAAACGTTGGTTCACGCAACACTAAAAGGAACTGAATGTAAACAAATTCGTTCTGATAATTGTTTTAACATGTGGAATTAGCTGGCTATAAAATGCCGTATCAAACACTCATCTTGTTGCAAGTTTAACGAAATCGAAATAATAAGTCTCAAAAACGGGTGCATGAAGCAGAAAATAATGGCTAATATTAAAACTGGTACTAAAATAGATCTCAATTAGTAAGTAAATAACTATAAAAATGAAAACAATTCCAAATTTAAAACGGCTGAAGTGGTGTAACAGATTTACGAATGATGAAAGATAATTGTAATCTTTGGTTAGAAAAAGAACGCACAATACTCGTAGCAAGTGTGGTCGATTCGAACTAAGCTAGTCCTAACTCAACTCAATATTGTTATAAGAATTCAATTCTAGATAAAACTGTTCGGTTTTGAAAAACGAATTTTTTGAATTTAGGTGTGTTGACTATCGAAAACCAATTAATGGTGGGTAAAAACTATCGATTGCTTTCGATAGATGAAACTATCGATTATAATCGATAGTTCTCCACCTCTAGTATATACACACGGCTACAAATGCAAACCAAAATGAAATGTGTGTAGGTGTACAAAACACATTATTTATACTAATAAATCATTGACGACCATGTGAGTGACATTTTTTTGTCATAACTCCGGTTCTACCCATTGGACAGCAAACACATTTCTTATGCACTCTCCAAACAGGTCCTAAGATCTCCTAAAAATTTCATTCAAATCAATGCCTAAACAAAGTAGTTCGTGCACAAACATAATGTGGTTGTTCTTTATATAGGGTGTCCCTTAATTCGTCAAGAGTATTTCAAGGGCCATTTTCTTAAAAAAAATTGTTGTACAGTAAGGCCCTATCTCAAATTTTGATATCTCTTATCGGGGATTTCAGAAAAGTCTTACTTTGGTGTACCCTGACCGATGTTAACGGTAATAGTAGGTTCTAATGCTGCACTTTAAGTTCTAATGATAGAAACTCTGTTTAGGCCTTTATTTTTAGAAGAAATACCAGCCTGTGTAATTGCATTTAAATAAATTTGATATCGCACCCCAACCTTAAGATATTCAGTTCTTAGCCTGTTCCATTTTTCCTGCTCGTGCAAATTTTTTGACCCCAAGTAAAAATGCGTAAAAACCATAACGGTTTACTATTTCGTAAAAAAAAAAGTTTGTTCTAACAATTAAACACGACAATCATAGAGAACACCAAAAAAGTGGGTCTGTCTGTCAGTCTGTCTGCCCTCGAGTCTGCAGCCGAAACGGTTCGGTGGATTTGCTTCAAACTTGATACATATTATTTTTTCGGTAATATGCCAAAACGTTTTTTTTCATTTTTTTTAAGACTAAAAATAACAGTAGCCCCCATACATTTTTTTTGGCAAATACAAAAATCTTATTTTTCTCACAAACGGCTCCAACCATTTTTTATTTAAATCAGGTCATTAATGAAGAGAAAGGGTACCTTTGGATAATTTTTTTTTGGAAAAAAATTGTTATTTTTGGTACCTCTAGTACAACATTTTTTTTGGTTTTCGATTTTCTCGCAAACGGTTAATATGATTTTTTTTGAAATTTTTTACGGAGAAGCTCATAGAAAGTTTAAACTCTATTGTATACCAAAATTAAAAAAAAAAAAATTTTTTTGGGAAATTAATTTTTTTTTGAAAACACAAAATTTCGAAAACGACTCAATAGATTTTTTCAAAACTTCGTACTTGGTGGTGTTTTGACATTATCTTGAATAGTTAAAAAAAACTATTTTTTTTAATAAAAAAACAACGGTACCTCCCATACAAATGTTAAAATACCGTTAAGAAAAAAATTTATTTCTCGAAAACGGCTAAAAGAATTTTTATAAAAAAAATTGTTTGTTCTTAGATTAGTACAGTTCACTTTCAATAATAAAAATATTTTTTTTGCGTACTTATTAACGGTACTTCCCATAGAACCACTTTTCATATTTTCGATTTTCTCAATATTGGATGAACCGATTAAAATATTTTTTTTATAAAAATGCTCCCTAAAATTGTTAATAAAACTGCATACGAAAATTTTCAAAAAAAAACGTTTTTCGATTTTTAAAAAATAAATATTTTTTTTTTTGAAAAATCGATTTTTCAAAAACCAGTCACAGATTTTTTTTTTAATTTGAATTCTAAATACAATGTAGGCCCTCATACATTTATATATACTTATGTGCTTTAAGAATCACATGATTCTTATGTATGCATATTGCTCCTAAATTATGAAGTTGTATGTAAATAGCTACCTACCAACCTACGTCCTTCATTTTCATTATTATATATTATACATGTTTACATACTAAGGTTCCATATATGTACATACATTTTACTCTCCTTTACTTACATAATTAAAATCCATAACTTAGATTTAAATATACATTTGTTGGTAGGTACCTATGTTCCTATTCCTTGAATTATCCATTCGACAATTCATTAAAATAAGAATCAAGGTAATCTTACCTACTTAGGCTTTAAACCTGCATAGGATAACTACACCTAACTAACTAAATTTCAATGGTTAGCTACATTTAAAATGTTAGCTATAAGAGCAAGTTCGTGCGATGCAGTAGTGCATTTTATTTTTCAAATGAACATACCAAAAATAAAATTCAAAATCAACGACGATTTTGCGAAAAAACCTGTAAGGAGTAAAATTAAAAAAAAAAGGATTTTTTTGCTTTAAGCTTCAAAGATAATGATTAAAAAATATTTTTGTGTTGTGTTAGATAATTTTTTATTTTTTATAATATACACGCGCTCAAGGGATTAGACTATCCTTCAGATGTTTTAAGACAGTGCGGCCGTGAGGTTAGGGAAGAGAAAGAAGGATAGGAAAGATATGTGGCGCGATGTTCTGAGACTAGAGGTGGTTGTTATCTCAGATTTTATCTCTTCAGGATGGCGGCTGAACTAATGCGGAGAAATTGCCGTGTCATTTTTAGATATCTATGTCCCTTATAATTCGCATTCGTTGTCATATTTATTGGTGTACTAGTTTTACTCATACACACGTTGTTAGTGCTATGCCTACACAGCATGTAATGAGTAAGCCAGTAACTCGTTGTATGACATTTATTTTCAGAATTGGTTTTTAAAGGAAAAAAAGGAGGACATAGACTACCGCAGGGATCGAACCTGTAACCATGAGGTTGACAGGCAAAGACACAACTATCATACCACGGCCACCCCCTATGCATGCTAGAGCCCGTTTTTGGATTTAACTGCGCATATTTATTGATTCCAACTCCTGTCGCACTTTTGATGACTCTTCGAGGATACGCCCTTCTTATTCGTTTAAAGTTGCAATTTCAGTTAGATAAACAGGTTCTTTCAATCTAACCCATACAAAAAAATCCAGAACTGTACGGTCAGGAGATCTTGCAGGCCAGTGAACCGATCATTTTCTTCCTACCCAACGATTACCGTACCCTTCATCTAACCAATTCTTAACCCCTCGACCATAGTGGGCTAGAGTACCATTCTGTTGGTATTTACATCCAGAGATGTACTATATCGCAAGTAAAAAACTGGTGACTGGGCGGGTACTGGTGCACCTACATACTACGTAAGTTGGGCAATCCCCAAATGAATCTTGAGACATAATTACTATGATTCGCCGCCAGCCGCGCCGGCCGTTCTCCACGACCTGTTGCATCACCAAATTTAAATAATTTAATCGAGTTTTTTTTTAAATTTAATTTCACTATTTGTAAAGGGATTAATGATAATTGTGTAACTCACATGCTCACCATGCATGTTGTCAAGCTTGTATTTCGTGGCCAAGGGATAATCCCAAAAGCATATACATAAGGACCCTTAGAAAATCCATCCCGTTGCCAAACACATTATAAATTTCCAGAAGCTCGCAGATAGAATAGCCTATTGAACGTAGATGAACGTTGATACGTAATTTGCACACAGAACCACATTAGATTAAAAGGATTTTAATCGAAATATAATTCATTTTAATTAAAGAAAAGACTGGGAACGTTCTTGGTGGATTTCCTATTAAACATAAAAGAAGTTCTAGGTCGCAGGCGATAAACAAAGCCTCAAAACCAGGTAAGAATATATTACAATTACACATCCTGTGTGTCGCTACTCATTTTCTTTGATCCCTTTAATTCCGCATAAAACAAAAAAAACTGATGAAAGTGAGTATACATACGTACAATCGAAATATATGAGTATGTATATAGGCTCGATCACCCATTTCGCATCGGCTGATTACCTCAATTCGTCGTTGGGTCTACGGATATGTATGTACTTTTTTTTCTTTGAATTTTCTACAATATCTAAGCCTGCCTGCGCCTATACACACATATTTGATACAAACCACATTCCCATCAGCCATTTGGATAAATTCCCTTTGCCAATCGTATAATCTTCACAGTTACAATCGTTTTGCATGTCATTTTGAATGCCAAAAGGGGAATTCCTTTAAGATAGTAAAGGTTTTAGAGCTCGCAGTCATAAGAGTCGAAGAAACAAAACAAAAAAGGAATTAGGTACTTTAAGGAAATCCTCTGCGAATCTGCCGTGAACTCTCCGGCTTAAATTTGTATTTGAAAGTACAAATCCTCCCCCAACTACCAGCCAGCGCAGCATATCACATCACCAACCCAAACCGGAGATATATGTAGGCCAAATTGAATAGCAGCATCATTGAAAGGGATACGTTATTTAAAGCTGTAAATGAAACAATTTAGCCACATGAAGCGATTTTGTCTTAGCTATGAGTCTACACGTTCGGCAATAGAATGGCATATCCGCTTTGAATCACACCCAACGCCCGCCCCCACCATGCCACCCACGGCTCATCCCTCACGCATGAGAGTTATTTTTTGGTGTTTTTTTTTTTCTTTGATAGCTTAGAAAAGGCTACAATTTAAAATTTATATGTATGTAGATACCTAGAAATTTTAGTTCCTCCAGGGTCGAATGAAAATTTCCATTCCTTATCCGCAGGATATCTACACTTTTTATGTCTTTTAAAATGTTTTACAAAGAATGAGATCGAGATGGTACGGTATGGTGACTAAGAGGCACCGCGACAAAGGCGCAGAAGAAATGTAAAAAAAAAAAAACAAAGCAAGGACATTTGGGGAATTTATTTTGCATTGCTCTACTTGTGTTTGTTTTATTTCTTCCTTTCGATTTGTCAGGCACTCTCGTATCGTTTGTTCGTCTATTTGGTGTTATTTTGTAATTTTTTTGTGCTTCTGTTTTACTATTTGCTATAGTTTAACATCACAGTAAAGCACAGCACAGTACATAGCACAAAGGAGTGCCGGATATCTTTTGATAAATTATTTGAAAAGCAACGGCACCATAACACAAAGCATTTTGCACGCGCAAAATAACGGTTAAAGGATAACAAGAGGAGAGAGGAATAACATAAACCTTTTCTACGCAAAATCTTAAACGAATTGAAATTTTATTCTAATGAACATGTGGCAACCTTCGCATGGTACCTCTGTTTTACTTTCAAGTTGAATTTGTTCCTTTTTGTTTTTGAAATCATTTGGCGGAAATAGTTTAGTTGAATGGAAATAATTTTATAAAAAGAAAATTCCAACACACTCAGAGCAAAGTATCGTTTTTTTTTTTATTAGCTGTTCTGTATGTGTTTTTCTCTGCGTGCTTCTAATAAAAGAGCACACAACTTTTTTATCGCCACCCGTTTTTAAAATACCTACCTACATAGATATGTATATGTCAATGGAAAGATTCAAAAGCAAATTCTTCACCTCGTTAAATAATTTTTTGATAAATAAATTTTAAGAGTGATGGATAGGGCTGGCAACGAGACCGAGACTAGTCTCGGTCTCGTCTCGGTCTCGTCTCGGTCTCGGTCTCGTCAACGAGACGAGACTCCTTTAAAAGTACAGAAGACGAGACCGAGACGAGAGCGAGACGAGACCGTATTTTTGGTCCCGAAATTCGACGAGAGTCTCGCTGGTCTCGGCGGTCTCGGTGGTTTGGTTTCGGTTTTCGCTAGAAGAAAATTTTGTTTTTATTTAATTATTTTTTAGTATCTAATCATGTTCAATTTTTATAATATTCACAAGTTTTTTTTTGCGAAATATTATTTATATGCGCGTTTACATATCAATCCATATATGTATGTACATAGTTATACAGAGATAGGCGCATTGCGAAAATCCAGAGAAGAGTACGTACGATTTATGTATGCATGTCGTTGCTTCCTTTTGGGTGACATTTGAAAAAAAAAATAACATCAGAACGTCAAAATATAGTTCGCTGCCTACCTGCTAAGCCATTAACTGACAAAACTGAGAAGGATGGCTCCAATTTAAATAGATTAAAAAACCTCTGCAACATTAAAATTTTACCTCTGAAAATTCGAAGTTTTCCGATTTTATTTTTGGCTTCGGAAAAAGGTGATTTAAGGGCTTTTGGGTAAGGTTTGAAAACAAATATTTTAAAAACGTCCAAATATACAGTCCTATTCTGTTAAACGTTCACGTGAATATTTGAATTCTGCTATCCGACAGATAAAACGAATTGTTTCAAAAAGTATATAAATTTCGATCAAAAATAAATTTTAACAATTAGATTCTCTTAAGAATTAAACGAAAAAAATATTAGTAACGCTTTGGACTCAAAAAATAGAAGGCATTTGAAAATAGCTAAATAGTGAAAAATTGAGTGAAATTCTCAAGTGAATCGAAAGATACGATCGGATCGGATAGCAGAATAGGGCTGATAGCTTATTGCCTACCTGCCAAGCCATGAACTGTCAAATTCATTAAAGGATTGCTCCGATTAAAAAAAATGTATAAAAAACAAATTTTATCTTGGAAATACGGCTCTTCAAAGGTGTCTGATAACGTTACTTCACAGCCTATTTTTTACGTTATCACACACCTTTGAAAACTAAATTCGCACAAAATTTAAGTCATTCGGAGCGCCTTCATACGCAACTTACAAAATTCAACTTAAAATTATAGTTTTCGATTTACCCAAGTAAAACTTACTCGTTTCAAGTGAAGTCTATGGCCTTATGCTTCATGGACCTACGTACTGCAGAACAAAATTTCTAGTTTATGATTTGTTTAGCATAAGCAACGTACAAGGATATATCATTACTAAATTCATGCATAATTGACAAGCACAAAGTTGGAAAAGACGTGCAGATGCCAAGTTTGACCGAATTCTTGGGATCCATATTGTACGTTGATTTTCACCAAGTTTCCCAAACTTGTTTTTTTTTCTATTGGTTTTGACACAGCTAAATGTGAATATGTGTACCAATTCGATTTTTCACGCTACCAAACACTAAAATCGGAGCAATCATTCAATGGATTTTGACAGCTCATGGCTCGACAGGTAGGCAACGAACTATATTTTGACGTTTTGATAATATTTTTTTCCAAATGTCATGCAAGAGGCTTAAAATCAACTTTTGGCGGAGGAAAAAATTTAGAGGTAAAATTTGAATTTTGTAGAAGATTTGTAATCCATCTAAATCGGAGACATCCTTAAATGGTTTTTGACATGTTGTGGCTTGACAAAACCGGTTAATTTATTTTTTTTTTAAATCGAGCGTTGTATGTAGGCACTCTTTTTTTAAAATATTTTATTTGTTTTTGCTATGAAATATATTAACTTACACAATTCTTCCAAAATGTTATTTCCACTTAACTCAAAAGACAAAACAGACTCACGAGTTTGTTTTATATATTTTCCCGCATTTTTATTACCGACGAACTGCTGAGATACCACAACCATACTCTATATTTGCAATCCGAACAATGTGTCTAATCTTTATCTTACATCTTTTTACTACCAAAAAAACACGAAAGAAACCAAGAATAAGGATGATACCAAGACCGATACCGAGACCGAGACCGAGACGAGACCGCACATTAAAATTTTCTCGAGAAAAAGGCGAGACCAAGGCCGAGACGAGACTTGGTTAGGAGAGACCTGGACCGAAACCAACCGAGACTGAAATTTTTCGATTTTGACGAGACCGGGACGAGAATAAGCAAAATTCCAGTCGAACAGGCAAATCCTGAGGGTTTAACTTGCTTGTGATTTGGACTTTGTACGGAAACAAGCTTAAGTCATCATGAAGTATCCGTTGTAATGACCGTCTGTCAACTCCAATTTGGCCCGATAAGAGTCGAGTCGAAACACTTAGATTTGCCTGTATTGCCAATGCAATAGCCACGATTGTATCCTGAACCCGAACATTGGGATCTCGATGATACGGTCTTGGTTCGATGCTTCCAGATTCGGCAAACATGTTCACCAGCCTCATAATGGTCCATCTACTCGTGGGAGTACTACCAAACCCCAGCCTATATTCAATTTGGACGGAAATGACGGACTGCAAAGAATGGTATCGCTGCACTATCCAAATTCTTTTTTCAGTATCCCAAGCATTCATTTTGATAAATCTAAATAGTAGCCTAAAAAAATAAGCCCATTACTCACACTGAAAAAAAGTTATTACGTTTTATTTTTGTAGCACGATTCGTGTGTCACCCTGTATTTAAAAAAAAAAGTTACCAAATTTTAATAAATGTGGCTCCAAAATTATGGTTCTGCGTACCAAACATATGTCATCTTATAATAGACATAATTCGACATTGTTGACCGTTTTTGCACAACACGAGAATGCTATAGTACGAACATACAAAAGAATAGTGCAAGTGCGGACTGAAGAGAATATTTCATGCCTTCAACGTTATGCTTAGAAGATCTCGAAAATTTTAGAAAAAGAACGAAGCGTTATATCTTACTTACACTTACTTATATGTCAAAGTTATCGGTCAACGCGTTGAATCTCTATCTTTAGAATAACGCCAAAACATATGTGATGGCAAGGAAAATTACTGTCAATGTGTTGACAGGACCGTTAACAATTAATAGTGTTCAATTTTTCGATTGACGCTACGGTGAAGAGAGTCAACATGATGATCAACAACATTGACCGTGTAATCCTAACTTTATAACATTTTTCCGAATAAATTATATACATATTTATTGACTGCCTAAAAACTTACACAACATTCAAAACATACAATCATCATACCACCATACTCCGGTTCAACATTAACTATGCTGATGTGCAGAAAGCTGAACCCAGGACTGTGCAACGCCAGTACATAAATATATCGAGTAAGCGATTTACATTCGTCAAGCTTATAGTTCATAGTGTGTTAGAGGACAAAATAAAATATGAGGAGGTTAGATATGACGAAATTTGTAGAATTTTTTTGATTCTGATTTGGAAATGCTGAGGAAACAGACTCCTATTAATCGTAGTATTTTGTGTTAGAAATATTTGTAATATTTGTTGTTGTCGCTTGTTCTTCTCTCTGCTTACTCCATATGAGTGAGATCGTTTTTTCCCTTGAATTAAGATTCGTGCATTATCAGACTCCAACCTTAACCTAGACATAATGCAGCTTTATTGTTTTTTTTAAAGAATGAAATACAATTTTTAATAAACTGAATTGGACATACTTCATGCTACCTCAACCCGAGTTTGCCAAAAAGAAATTACTTAATTAATGTGACATTCGATCCGCAGTTTTTTGAAAATGGGCGAAATGGCTCTTAACTCTTGTTTCGATGGGAATATTTCCCACGGGTGTGATAGGTATGGGTAACGCTGTGACTGATAAGCGGTACTTAATTATTTATGAAAGAAAACTGTATGTATATATACCATGTACATAGCTCCAAATAGGATGTATTAGCACCGCATCGCAATGCACTGAGTCATTAATGATCTTGATATATACAAATCCGCTGGCCAGGATAGTACCCCTCCCATCGTTGTGAAAAACTTTTCCATCGCTCCTACTTAAATGGTCTCTTTCCGAGTGGATGGAAAAGACCATTTATTTGGCATGGGCCTAAAACATGGGGATCTTCTTCACCCGCTACAATACCGTCCAATTGCACTTATAACAATCCTTTCTAAGGCCATGGAACCGCTGATGAATTGTCAGACCTTGAAGAAAGAAGGCTCCTTAATGGCCGGCCGTATGGCTTTCGTAGCAATAGGTCCACTGGTGATCTGATGGTGTATCTCACCGAACAGTTGTCACGGTAAAATTTATCGTGACAAAAACTATTCTTTTTGTATTCCAAATCCTTGTTCCTGCCGTTTTCTCCCTCTTTTCTCTAAATGTGTTTACGTGTTTCCTTGGATTTACTGATACAAAGTGGGGCAGCCATGGGCCATCAGCCATTGGCACTCTCTCTCAATATATTTAAGAAACCAAAAATCGATGCAACTGGCGCATTAAATGGGATAGCGCAATACTTATCTAACGTCATGATGACAGACGGGCGGTCTGCTCAAACCACTTTCATAAAAGAAAAGCGCGGTAGACATTTGGTCCCCGATCGCTAGATGTTACTCTTTTGAGAATGGCTTAGTGCCCGACCTAATTTTAACTATATTAATGTAAAAGATTAAACGTATCCCTAATTCCCCAAAATCTAACAAAAACTCACCGAAGTAGGTTAATTTTTATTTATCACGAGTAGAAGATACTTGCAAATTTACCTTTTCGAATTTTACGTTACTAGTTATTGGTCTTTTCTTTTTTTTGTTGCTTAAGTTTTCTTTTTACTTTCGGGTTCGGATTTTGGAAAGCTGGAAGGGGAAAATGGTTTCACAATTTACTCCGAAATTAATGTGTTCGATTTTTAATGCTTTCGTCTGGTTTCTCTCAAAAAGTTAGAAAATCGTGTTCGCGCCCTGCTGGAAGTGATACCAGCGATCGGCGAATTCCACGATGACTTGCGAAAACTAGGGCTTTTGTGCGACCGGTGGATTTCGTCAACGGTGACACTGTTCTGCAACATAGCTGACAGTTGCTTATAAGTAAACGAGGTAGAAGTCCGCGCGCTCCAATTGGCTGAAAGCGCAGGGGAAACAGAGAAAAATGAGAACTTAAGGAGAATTTGAGAACAGAATAGAGGAAGACTTGCAGGAAAGCAAATTTGCAGAGGAGAGGAAATTGGAAAAGGATATGTTTCTTTATTTATTTATTAACTTTTAATAATTACCTTATTCTAATTGTTCGTTATTTGGTGGTAAAATTGGGCGTTTTCTTTGGTGAAGTTTTGTTAATTTTTGTTCCGTTGTTTCTCCTGAAATTGCAGGACTCGCGATCCGCTTTTAAAATTCGCTTTACTTCTTTCGGGACAAAGGGATAACGTTTCATCTTCTCTTTTTTATTTGGAAATTGTAAAATTATTTTAAAAAGATATTGGGTCTTAGCCCTCCCTCCGCTTGCAAGGTTTCCCAAGCAAAATAATCAATAAAAATATTCTTCATTTGAAATTATAATTTTCATTCTTTAATTTAAAATTTCTTTCACCATAACTCTCCACTTTAAAAGGTTTGCAATTTCCTTTGTGTCAAAAAAAATGCTGGCGCCCTTATATTTTATAATTTTCAGCGTAATCATAAAATAATATAATTCAATCATTGATTTCGTAATTTTAATCAAACACCGATTAATTTGATCGTGTACCCACTCCTTTATGAGCATAGCTGTGGTGACAGCACTTGAATTGTCGCTGCACATTACAATTTTAATTCGTTGTGTCTTTGACAGTCCAAATTGAACTTCGCCATTTATTACTTCTCGCAAGTCGGTCGCGCCGGTGGTTGTTTTTCTTTATTTCTTTAATGTTTAACTTTTTTCCTTGGGAAAATATATTTATTTAATTCCTAATCGCGAAGTAAATTAAAATTGCAATACAGTGGCATAAATCTTTACATAGCTTTTGAGAAAGTAAGATTATCGCCCGACATTTCAAAAGCATTTCATAGAACTTGGCATGTCTCTTATCAAAACTACATGCATTTAGAAGCGATGAATCTCTTCTTTTTTGTTTTGGTAACTAACTTTCGTACCGCTAAATATAAGTCATATTGGACGGTTCCCAGTCCGAAGTTCACAAAATATACTGGTGTGCCGCAGGGCTGCGTTCTGTCTCCAACTCTCTTTATAATATTCATCAATGATCTCTTGTCTGAAACTACTAAGTCAATATACTTTTTTTGCTGAAGATAGTACCCTCAGCTTTTCGTATTCGTTTTTAGATTCCCACCCATGTCCTTCCAATGTCGGACTTGAATGTCAGCGTATTATAAGCTCATTAAATTCTGATCTAGAGAGCATTCTTATGAGGAACAAAAATCGCGTAGAAATTAATGCTTCAAAGACTCAATGCTGTATCCTATCTCGGTAAAGCGGGGCCCTTTCCTAATGCCTTTATCAATGAGCGGCGGCGTTTGGATCGAGGAAACCTAACAATTTTCAGTTCTAGGAATTTGCATCATATTTATATTCGAATGTCGCCAACGCTGCAAAGTGCTTGGGTTTTCTCAGACGATGCAACAAAAAACATTAAAAGCTCGAATCTAATGCTGAAAAATGGAAGTTCATATGAGTAAAAATTAGCTTCACTTAAATGAGCTGGCGTTGGGAGCACTCTTTATTTCCGAAAGTAATGGTGGTCAATAAAAGCTGGACAAATATGAACCCTATCATATGAATTATTCCCCTGTTTTGCTACAACCGTAATAATTATTTTGTATATATAGTTCTAACTACAAAGGAACACTTTCAAAAAGAGGCAGGTAATTAAAAATTCTCTTTGTGAAAAGGTCTTTCTCAAAATATCACATAGATTGATGAATTTTTTAATTCTAATCCTTTATGCATAGGATTTTCTCTATGACCTTTTATTTTCTAATTCATTTCGATCTCATGCCATAGTCCTTGTTTTTTTTTTGTTTAAAGAAGAAAATGAAATGTTTTAAAATAACTTACTTACGTCAGAACGGCTTTGTTTTTCCCGCAACGCAACAAAAATTATTGTTCATTTCCGTATTTCCACTACCCAAGTCCCGACGACCTACAAATACCAACCAACCAACCGACCGATTTAATAACCCAACCAAACTCAATCTAACTCCACTCCTCTATATTCGGCTGTCTATTTCCCTTACAAATTAACCTGCCACTTCGGCTCGTTTTCTTCTTCAAAAGGCATCCTTAATTTTAATAACGAGAAAGAAAATAGCTCACTTCTTATTCTATGTATCCTTGTGTGTATTGTTGTGCACTATAGTACGTCTGATGTTTATAAATTCTATACCAAAAAAAAAAAAAAAACAAAGCCAAACAAAACAAAATAATGAAAAGGGTTTTTTGCTCGAATATTTTGGGCTGTCAGTGGAGTGCGGTTCATTTTCATCACTTTCTAGCGGAAAGCCGAAAAGTCAACCGGAAATTTCAAATTGGCTAGGATTTGTTAAATGTTGTTCTTTCTTCTTATGATTCTCTCCTTCTTTAAATGTTATTTATGTTTTTTTTTTTTTGTTGTTTTAAAGCAATTCACAGCAAATGTTCCACAAAATTGTAAAACGCGCAATAGTTATACACAAAGCTGCGGGTTCCATTTAGTTACATACTTCTTTTTCCGACGCTATTTGTTTTATACTCGTATAATGTAGTTGGAGACAATAACGGGAGCCTGGTTATTTGTATTTTTCTTAATGGATGTTTTTCTGGTTTAAATTTAAGTATGTAAATTGTGACAATGAAAGAATCAAACAAAAATAGCTATATTTAAAATTACAGTTTAAATCCGTTGTTCAAAAAAATGATTTTGAAGTCTTACCAACATAACTGAAAAAAAGCATGATTATTTGGAAGACTTATAGAGTTAACCCCTACTGAAACCTGTTTAACTTAAAAACCCAGATTGTCAATAAAAAATGTTATTTCATCGCAACGTTTCGAGTATGTTTATTTTTTTTTTTTTTTTATGAATACCCTTTATATGTTTTTCTTAACACAGCGCGGGCATCTGGTGAAGAAGAGAAAGAAGGATAGGAAAGATGTGTGGCGCGATGTTCTGAGACTAGAGCTGGTTGTTGTCTCAGATTTATCTCCAGGGATGGCGGCTGAACTAATGCGGAGAGAATTACCGTGTCTTATTTATTTATGTCCCTTATAATTCGCATTATTTTATTTATTTCTTTGTCATAATTTATGGGTAAGCTAGTTTACACAATCACATGTTGTTAGTGTTATGCCTAAACAGCATGTAATGAGCATAGCAGCAACTTATTTTATGACAATTTTGAGAATTGGTTTTTAATGGAATATAAGAAGACATAGACAACGGCAGGAATCGAACCTGCAACCACGAGGTTGATAGGCGAGCACACATCTTCATCAGCGGGTGGCCACATATACTCTTCATCAGGCCTTTATTTATGTAAAACAAAAGATAGAAAGTCATACAATGATACAAAAAATTTAACATTAAACATTTTTTAAAACAAGTCATAAGTCTAATCTTAATAGTCAACGGCCTTGGCTACGATGAAAGAGATTGTTTTATAGCAGTCGTCTTAACAGCCAGCGGGATAAAGGTGATTTGCTACATGCCCTCATCAGGCCGATGATTGCCTATGGATGCCAGGCGTGGTTCAACGTTGCCCCATCTCAAATGGAAAAGATTCGGGTGCTTGAGAGGCAGTGTCTTAGACGTTGCCTTGGATTACACAGAACACCAGAGTCGGAGTACAAACGATATCATTCCAACCAGGTTCTATACAACGGAGCCAACATAAACAGAATAGATAATTTTTTGTTCAAGCTGATTCGGGGTCACGTTGCAAGAGCGATGTCCTCAACTAACAGCTTAATTTTTGGGGCTTATTACCCCAATAACGAATATTTTGAGAGTGCGCGGTTAAGTGGTTACATCCCTCCCGAGGCATTCCTCTATTTAGACAGTCGATGGCTGATACAGGATGGAGGGGCGGTTCCGCTCATCTACCACGTCAGCCGGAAAACTGTGGATAGGCGACTCCTGTATGGTCGAAGTCATCGCTCAAGGTTGTGAAGAGCGCCTTCGGTTCAGTAGTACTGTGTCCGATCGGGACCGGGGCGATAGGGTGAAATAGGAGAACCAGTTCTGGTGGCTCTCTGAACAGCATCATATTTAAAGTCGATGAAGATGGTATGTCTTGGCCGACTTACATAGATTTAGGGCAATTAGGTATAGGTACTCGTAACAGTCGGGGTGGCACCAAAAAAAATAAAAATATGTATGTATGCGGAGGTATATGTACATGTGCCTGCGTAACTGTACATGTATGTGCGTACGTATACGTATGTGCGTATGTACATGTATGTATGGGGTGAATGTAGCTGTGTGTCTGCATGCGTATGCAAAATAAAAACAAAAAAAATTAAAAAAAAAATGCTGCTGTGGCTGTTCTAGTTTTTAAGTAGTTTTAAGTGGTTTTGGGTATTATTAGGTATTTTAAGTAGTTTAAGTTATTTTTAGTTAGTATAAGTTAGTTGTATTTAGTTTTAATTATTTTTATCTATATTTAGGTTTAGTTTATAATTAAAAAAGAAATGATAAGATACCAAGTTTTTTGTCAATAAGTTTCCTTGGTTAAAAAATAAAATAATAAGATTTAATTAAAATAGTTTTTAGGTCGAAAGACATTAGTTCTAAGAGTTATTGTTTAGTTTAGAGCGCCCGTAAAGGGCCAGTAAATTAATTGTAAGTTATTGATAATTAGGCTAGTTTTAAACATTTTTGTCTAGCTTTAAGATATTTATAAGTTAATATTAAATAAAAATAAATTTACAAAAAAAAAACCATCGCTTCCCATAGATCAGCGAAATCAAGCATCGTTGCGCGTGGTTAGTACTTCGATGGAGGACCGTCGGAAACCAACCACGTGCTGTTGACATATGTTTCTTCCTATCTCTGGCTCTATATGTTGTATTAATGTATGTAAAAGTTTAAGCCAATGGTCTAGTTGCCAGTGCTTCAGTGTCTCTACTTCGTAGATTTATCTGCGGAGTAGTATAAAAATGTAATGTAATGTAATGATCTTAATAGCGAGTCTTCTCACAAAACTGCATTGGCTCACCATTGCATAGAAGAAAACCACATACCAGGGGGTCAATTACCGATCTGTAAAGATGTGAAGTGATATATTTTATCACGCTTTCACGTCTAATTCGATTCTTGATTCGTGAAAAAGTGAAGTTAATCGCCAAACATTTTTCGTATGATAATTTTTTTATCACAGTCAATTGTTTTGTGAAGAAAATGTTTCTAATCGAATATTAACAAGAAAAACAGGATTTGGCACATGACAACTAAGCAACAATTATATTTATACACAAATTTATTTTGGTAGTAAGTTATATTTGTGTTAATTCGAGTAAATAAAGAAATTGTTAAATCATTTTGTCAAATTATTAAACAGATTCACAACAGCCGACGCGACGCTGCACATTCCCGCGACAGATCGTTGGAAACTACCCATTGCAAAAAAATGCAGAGCACTTTACCATATTTAAATGGCTTTGGAGCGCACTTATAAGTTGAGTGTTTTTCAAGAATGCTCTCAATTCACGTATTAAATCCATGCATAAATGTTTTGGGAATCTATAAAGTTCAATAAAGTGCTCCTAGTTGTAACTTTGAATAGATTCTGCCCATCTCGAATGGAAAGCCTCAATATCCTCACATAAAAAAATAATAAATCTTACTCAAAACAGAGATACTATTGAATATAATTTAAAACCCACAATTGTTCAGTACGACGTCTTTTATTAATTTATTAAACGAATTATTATTCCGGACATTATTCTTAAGCAAATTTAGAAACTGAAATGAAATATTTACCTTTCCTAACAAAAAATCTAATCGGAAATGACAGAATTTATCATTTAGAACTTTTTAGTACAAATTTTATCACAATGAGTTCTAGAATCGCATTAGGCGTGTGCGTGAAGTTGGAAAATGATAAACCTTTGTGAAAACTGAAATGATATTTTTTTTTATCACTTCATAATTTCACAGATCGGGAATTGACCCCCATATTTGGAGAATGTTGAAATTCTTCAAACACAGCAACACTACTCAAAAGAATGTTGATAGAGATGTTGCATATCATAGATAACAACAATGCCTTCAACCGTAGATCGGACTGTGACGGCCTAAGTAGTACATATAGCCAACTTATAAACAGGCCAACAACATAGAAGAAGATGAGAAATAGGTGATCGTGTAGTGTTAGTGTAATTGGACGTTTCAACTGTCGTTGCGTCGTTCGAGTAATTTTCTTTTCTTTTTTTATCCTTTTATTTTTCTCAGTTTTCTTCTTTTTCATTGTTGTTTTTTTTTAACTAAATGGAAATTTAATACTTTAGTATATTTATTTGTTTATTTATTTATTTCAGTTATCGTTACCATTACGTGTATAAAATGTTATGTTAGGAAAAAAAATGCTCACTGTGAAAATAAAGCGAAAAGCCGAGCTAGTTGTAAGAACACACGCGATTTCTGGAAGATAGCTCAAAAAATAAATGAAAAGCTTATGTCATCAATAGATACCTCAATTGTGATACCTTGAGAATTCACCATTCGGACCTTCTCAATCACGAGTCTGCGAGCGACGATATGTTAATATTTCCACAACCAGCTTTTAACGATGCACTCTTAGATGGAACAATTGTGAAGGAAGAGGTATATGTATCCATAAATGGGATCAAGGATGGGAAAGCTGCGGGTTGGAATAGAATACCTGCAGAATTTTATAAGTATGGCTCGGATGAGTAAGTCAACTAGTTTACGTCAATATTCAACAACATTATGGACCACGGAATTATACCATAGGAATTCAAAGAAGCACTTATCTTTCCAATCCATAAAAAAAGTAGCTCAATGGACATTGCAAATTATAGAGGAATCTCCTAACGCACCCTACAAAATATTTGCTTCGATATTGCAAAGTCGACTTAGATCTTGGATAAAGGCACAACAAGTTTGTTAAATTAATTCCAAGCGGGGTTCCGACAAGGATATTCAACCATAGATAACATCTTTGTCCTACGAAGTATCGCGGTTTTCTTTTTGGCTCGAAACAAGAAATTATGTTTTTTTCATCGATTTTAAGACAGCATTCGATACGATTGATAGAAATGCATTGATGTACAAGATGTATGGAATGGGAATGTCATTCAAATTTTTAATTTCTTTTTAAATTTAACTATATGCCTGTAAGACCCAAGGTCTTTTAAATGCAACCTGAATTGCACGGCACTAGTTTGGCACAGTGGATTTGAGAACAAGGGTTTTGACTGTATCATTTTAATCCATGGGCGGCATCCAATTAAAATTGGAGGAACAGAAAAGAATGCGCCTAGCGTGGGGATCGAACACACACGTCCTAGTTAGCAATCCAGCACTTTATCCACTGCGCCATTGCCACCCAAATTCGGACGTGTATTTCAGAATATTTATCTGGAAACCACAGCAGCTGTATGGGATGGGGAAAACATTTCACAATGGTTTGAGACGAAAACAGGTGTAAGGCAAGGTTGTATGCTAAGTCCGAGTTTATTTGCCCTTTTTATTGAGGATATCACCGATTGGTTACCTGGAGGAGTGGAATATGCTGGAACTCTCATTAAGGCCCTTATGTTCGCGGATGACATAGTGTTGTTTGCATACTCACCTGAATCTGCAACTAATGATTAACAAACTTAGCGAGTATTGCAAAATATGGAAACTAGTTGTCAGCCTAGAGAAGTCGAAGGTTATGGTTTTCCGAAAAGGTGGTGGAAGAGCAAGTGGACGGGAACGGCGGACCTTTAATATCGAGGGAATCGAAGTTTTTAATGAATATAAATATTTAGGGGCTTACATCACGAAAAATAATAGCATGGAAAGACATTTAACGGAAAAATTGCTAAAAGCAAGAACTACAATCAATATTGCATTGCGAAACATTTTTAGTAACAGACATATAGCCCCTAGCAGCAACTATAAAATACTTGAGTCGGTATCTGAGTCAACACTGTTGTATGCAGCTCAACTTTGGGAGAGTAAGAAGTTTGAAACCACTGAGAAACTACTCCGATTTTACATCAGAAGGATATTTCGACTATCACCAAATGCCCCGAACTACATGATTATGCTAGAAACCGGTATTTCTCCTCTACTTATTAAAACGCTCAAATTGCAAGTTGACTACATTTGTAATGTTCTGGAAATGTCTAATGAGCGCCTCCCAAAAAAGCGGCACTTCAAGACATAAATAGTGGATCGAGTTGGCTAGAGAGTGGATGGAGCTAACTGAAGAATCTAATATAGAACTTGAGAAGGATCAGTATATAATGTGAAAGCCTTCTTTGTATAAGCTGATTTCTGTCATAGATGATCGAGTTAGATTGGGGCTCGCTACAGTAAGCTGAACCACAACCTAAACCAAAAGAGCTACTTCTGTGATGACAACACGACGAAACCAATATCAATGATATTTAGAGTAAGAGGTGAACTGCTTAATCTCAACTTCATTCCGCACCGTGAAGATTTGCCCTCGCTGTGCGAATTGTGTAATATGGGCGAAAGAGAGGACATTTTTCATTCTATCGGTAGATGTCCTGTTCTCCGGTAAATAAGAAGACATATTTTTGGAACGGATTTTCTGTCAGACGAGTTAAAGATACAATATCTAAATGAAATTCAAGTACCTTTATTGTTTAAATTTTGTAAAATAGCATTAACTTATAGAAATAGAATTATAAATTAACTTTAAAAAAAAGGAATGGTTACAAATGTATATGATTAACAATTCTATGCATTAAAGATATTTAATTTATAATGTAAAATGTAAATACAAGTTATAGGAAATAAAATAATCTAATCTAATCTAATATCTTTGTATCTTTTTATCTCTTGTTAGGTATACATAAATAAAGGCCTGATGAAATCAATAATATATAAATATCTCTTTAACGATAAAAATAAAATTCACAACTGGGTCGTACGTAACCACTGACGGTGTTAGTATGTATAGGTAGTCTAGTTTAGTTATCCTGTGCAGGTTTAAAGCCGAAGTAGGTAAGATTACCTTGCTTCTTAGTATAATGAATTATCGACTGCATGATTCAAGTAATGGGTACATAGATACCATCCTACAAATGTATATTCAAATGGAATCTCGAACATTGTGGGGCGGATTATGGTGAAATCCTGTTTTTTAATTTTAGTTTTTTGAGAACAAATTTTGTTTGAAATTTTGGTATGCAGATTTTTAGATTATATTAATAAACATGTCACTAATAAATTTAAGATATTTTTTTGATTAGTTTTAAAAATATTGATTTTAATCAAATAAAAAAAGTTTCTTTCAAAATTTTTATATGCAGAATTAGTTTGGCTACTTGGATCTTCTCAGATATAAAATTTGACAGAAGTCTAATGACCGTAACCGAGTAAGCCAAACAATAAAAAAAACCGTTATATAAAAGGTACCGCTAATAGACTTTTCCCGTAAATTTGGTTCTGATCAAATGATAGCTAGTATCAACAAAAAAATTCTCAAAATCCTTGGAGCCGTTTTCGAGAAAAATAAGTTTTACTTTAATGGCTGTATGGCAGGTACACTCCAAAAATTAATCGTGTAATTTTACTATCATAAAGCGAGGAAACTTGTTGCCTACCATAATTGCAGTATTTTTACACACGTATTAATTCTAAATATTTAATGTGTAAATGTTAAATCTTTAATGTGTGATTTCAAATAAAGATTTAAAATAAAATGTGTATACATACACCTAAAATGTTTAAATTTAATGTATATATACATAATTTATGTTAAAAATTCAACAGAATTTAAGCAAACGTTTTTTATATAAGCATAAAATGTGTAAATTTAAACTTTTTATTGGTAAATGTATAGCGAAATTCAACAAACAATGTGTAAACTTCTAACAAAATTATGTATGAAAACGCTTAAAATTAAACTTAATTTATGTGATTTCGGTTTTTTAAAGTCCAATTGTATGCGTTTTCAAACATAATTTTGTTGGAAGTTTAATCTTAATTTTTTTGCAGAGATGTATTACTTAATATATAAAATTAAACAAAATTTTACTCTCGTATGCCTACGTATGTTGCTTAAAAATGTGTACAAATTAATATAAATAAAAAGATCCTTAGGATAATACTAAGCATAATTTTATCAGAAACAATGCATCACACTTTTCATTTTTATATACAATTTTTTTTATTTGAAAAAAACAGTGATTTTTATGTGAGTTTCTCATAAAAGTATGGCTTCGTCTCATAAGAATCAATAAACACCTGTGATTTGTACACCATCTTCAACCATCACATTAAGGTAGTCAACATGTTCACCAAAAAAAAAATCACGTATTGCAGCGAGAAAAGGGTAAAAAGAAACGACTTTACAAATTGGTAAATTTCTTGTGCACGTTGAGAGAGACAAAGATTTTATAATATATCTACTCTGTGTTCGCCAACGCAACGATCCGATCATAAGTGAAATAAACTTGCAAGCGTATCGTCATCATCACAAACGGATTGCAAATTTACACATAAAACATTTAACTTTCATGTTACAACAAATGGTAGTAAATATAAGCATTGATTGTTGAATTACAAACATTTTATGTGTTGTTTTCATAAATTGTTTGAATTTAAACAATATTTGTTTAATTATAATCATTGTGGGCGTAATGTTTAAGCATAATTAGTTTAGTACTAAACAATGGTGATTGAAAGGTACACAGAGGGTGAAAATTAACAAAAAATGTTAGTAATATCCAACACAATGTGTTCAAATTTTTACTTATTGTCATGTGTATAAATACGCAACTTGACTACTACTTTTACACCAAAAATTACATACAATTTAATGGTAAATTTAAACACAGTTTTTAGAGTATACCGTTATTTTTAGGCCTAAAAATAACGTTTCAATTTCCCCTCTGAAGAATGCCAAAAGAATCACACGTACCAAATTTGAAGGTAATCGCTGCAGCTCATTATACATACTGACGGACAGAATGACAGACAGACTGACAAACAGACATTTTTTGTCGATCACTTTTTTAGGCTTCTCTATGATCGTAATGTCATTTTGATCGCTAGAATTTTTTTAATTAATGCATAACTTACCTTATATTACCTGTGGAAGAACGCCCTTAAGTTTTCGTCCGGAATATTGAAGGAACAGATCTTTTGCCAGCGCCACGTATGCCAACATTCAACAACAAGCAAATAGAAACTCTATAGCTGTCTTTCATTTCCGAACGTAGTTTGCACTCCTCACACATAAATCATTCTTTCGACATCTTAATGTAATTTTTCTTTGTCTACACATTTCTTTTAACTTTGTGCTGAGCAGTCGAGGTGTGCAAACTGCGGTAAGTTTTCCGAAATAATTTATAATTTGATCATGTAAATTTACTTTGCCTTTTTTAGAAATAAAATACATACTATTATACACATAGTAATTTAGCCTATTATTTTCGAGCACCTCGCTGTTACACAAAGGACAGTACCTATAATCGCAAGTAAAATGTCACTAAAAATCAGATTTTATTAAAAACCCAGATATCTAGGTTAATTTAGGTTGAAATGGCCGTCAGGCAAACGGCCGACACACTCATGGCGTTTTTATTTGGCAATCCAGAATCCTTCTCCTATTCGCGATCCCAACTGAACACTTTTGTGTGATTCTGACGATTATGAATTTTAATGAGATTGTATGTGTGAAAATAATCGTGTACGTGGAAATATTCAAATTCAAACAAAATGTTTGGTGCACATGGTACAGAAGATGACAACTACAGTCGAGCTTGACATTCAAGTATACTGACCATAATCTCGAAAATGGCCTAACTTCATTTAAATCGCTTACAGCAACCTGAATATGGAAATTAAAAAAAATTCAAAAATATTTGTTTTAAAGTTTAAAGTGTGATTTATTTTTACCAATAACCTTATTTTATAAATTAAGACGTACGTAAAAAATAGCGTAGATAGGGCTTTTATGTATTTTAAAAGATATATTTAAAAAGCCCTATGTACGCCGATTTGGAAGAAATATTTATTAGAATTCTTTATTTTGAATAAAACGGAATGAAGAAAAAAACAAAACATACATTTTTTAACAATACCTAATAATTTATTTAAAAAAAAATGTTTTTCTAACATTTCATATTTATAACTAGTCTAAATTTGCTTAAATAAACTCCTTTATCTTGTCAATGTCCAATGTGGTAACAGGGCGACCACATCATCCACGTTTATCGGCCCGAGGCGCTAGTGCACCTTGAGATGTTTTTGAAGTTGCGTCGTAAACGAATCCTTATGCCTTAAGATAAAACGGCTTACAGACTGCACAACTTTCATTCTTATCATTTTTCAGAAAATAACAAAGGCTAAATTTCCTTCTTGTAATTGAGCCATCATGTTTTGTATCTAGAGCAATTTTTTTTGTTGTTGAGATTAATATAAATTGTTGTCTGCCTGACCAATCCAAAGACCAAAACTGAGAGTAAATAGCAAGCAAGTCTCCCACCTTTACAAATTTTTGAGATACATTTTTGTATGCATTTTTCTCCACAGGGTGGTCGCACACGATGCTTTTTGCTTTCTTTTTCTTTCCTTTTAACACTTTTCTCGTTCTGTGAGAGCCCTTTCATCTTCCATTTAATCGTCCGCCATCATTGATGATTTCCGCAGCCCGTCCAGGGCCATTTGCTTCTGAAGATTGCTGTAAAATTTTTATTCAAGTTCAAAACAGTTGTAAAAATCGAAGCAATTTTTTATTCTAATTAATTCAATTTATATAATCTATTCTTAAGAATACATGTTGTTTTTGAAAATCTGCACAATACTTTACCTGTAGTTGTTGTAGTAGTACTTGTAGTTGTAATTGTACTTTGCTCTACTACATGTTCTGTTAAAGCTGTAGTTTGGGTTTTTTCCTGACCGTTTTCATTCTACGTACCACCAGCAGACTCTAAGTAGTTTTCATCTTCCGAATCGCTATTATTTTCTGGAACATAGTCATGATCCATTTCAAATATTGACGTTTTATTTTTTTATCTATTAATTGTTTTTTCATCAATTCGATTTTCGCTCTCTGATTTATTTTCAATGCTAAGTTTACAAGCATTCTTTCACTGTTCATGGTGAATATCTTTTCTGTCACTTTTAGTCACTCCACAATCCACTTTGCAATTAAAATTTGAAACTAACTTTAAAAAATAAAATACTTAATTACTAAGCGAAGATCATACACATCGTAATGTACGCAACACTGATTTCAAATGAAAGCTAATTTCGCACTATCCAATAAAAGAATTAAATTTGTATTACCAGGCTACTTAAAAAAAAAAACATTAGAAAATTTAAAACCGACTTGCAAGACATATTTCTTTGAAATTCTGTCTAGTTAGTTTTAAAGGAGAATTAACACTACAAAATTCATAAAAAGCCTTAACTGTTACATAGGGCTTTTCAAAAAAATGTCTTTGGTCTATTTTTTGCATGCAGTAGCTTATAAAAAGCTCGCTCTATGTTACCAGATAGGGCTTTTTAAAGTTTTTGTCCTCATGATTTTTTTCTGGCTTATTTGAAGATCTAGTCTCAAAAAATAAATACGAAAAAATCTGACATCTGAGTTAGGGTACTCCAAATATGCAAAAAAAAAATTAAAGTCGAAAATTTTGTAGTTAGAGCCCTTACGAGATTATGGGCAGTATATGAATGGTTCTATTCTAATAAGCTCTTAGATCACTTGGGTTTTCGATTAAATATTCTCCCATGAGCAATTTACGTTCTTGGGAGAGTGCTGGACACGAGCAAAAGAAGATGGGAATCGTTTAATTTCCAACTCCTCCTCGGACATGTAGATTCTGAAAAAGTCAATGGGAAATACTTTAAGTCTCTTGGCGTGTCTGTCAATTAGCATTGTCCAGGTATGACACCTATTACGGAGCCAAAATGTTTCCTAATTAAAGAAAGCCGACCTTTTGAGCGTCTTGGATCCATTATTGGCCAGATGTTTCTGGTAGCCAAGCAAGTAGTGATGTTTGACCCTATCATGACTGTTTGTTTTGTGGCGATTATTAGCATAGGCTTACATGAAGCAATAGGCATACCGATTTCTTCCATTTTAGGTAGAATTGGTAAATATGGGTTCATCTGTTTTGTAGTCTCCCAAAATATCTCTATGTCGTGGCACCCAAATCAGGTGAATGTTAAACTGTTATGAAACCTCCCTGAGAGATGATCGACAGATGCGGCGGTTATAAAGTTTATGGAAACAGAGCCAAGTGATTTTAGGGCCGCTTGACTGTGTGAGAAAATACGGATATCCGACGTGGATATCACGTTTTTCCTTAGCCATGATAGAACCTCTTTAAGCGCCCAGTATAGCCGCTTGGAAGATACTACAACCTGACAATTGTCAGGGAGACGGAAGGAGAGACTAAGATTTATTCTCTGTCAGAGTACTTACCGCTACCCACTCCTCTTCGTTCTTGAACCATCCGTAAGGAAGTGAGCGGATTCATCGTTTAAGAACCTCTCATCCTGCCAAACAGATCTTGGTGAAATTGTAACTTGAAAGTTCTTGTCGAAGACTAACTGGTGTGAGGTGTGTGGTGTAGTGGGATCGTACAGTTTTATCCGATTGTGTTCAGAATATTAGAATAGTCTATCGAATGCTAGTCGATTGAGATATGGCTTTGAGACAAATAGTTGTACCCGCGGTGCAAGGTTAAATAGTACGAGTATGTTTAGGGCAGCGTAGGGTATAGAGCAAAGCTTCATTGATACACAAATAGGCTAACCTTTGGACCTTATTTAATTTGTCACAATATATGACTTTGTCCAATGTATTCCACCATGCTGCTACCCCAGATATACTTAAAAACTATTAAATTTAAGCTTTGTATTTTTTATAAAAATGTGCTTGATTGTAACTTATTTATAATTAATCTAGTTTTATATTTTTTTAGAAAACCCAAATATCTGAAAACAATTATGTTTCATATGTTTTTTTAATATAACCTGGTTTGACTGTATTTCAATTTAGGTTTTTTTTTCAATTTAGGTTTTTTATTTACAGAAAAATTAGATAAAAAAAAGAACTCACTTTGAAAAAAATCGAAAAACCTGAATTTTCGTGGAGATCTTCATTTTTACGTCTTTAAAATTTCTTAAAGAGTTACTTTAATTTCGGGGGTAAATATAACCAAAACACAAATTCCCTACTCAAAACTATAAACTTATCACATTTTTTTTTTATCAACTGTTTTACTTCAAATATATCGATTGTACGATAAAAAATGTCGTAATTTATCGTGTGTTGAAAGACATGAGCCACAATGTGTACTTGTAACTTTTTTTTTTCAAAGAACCTACATATATAGTTTCCGAATAATTTGGAAAAAAAGTTGAATTCCCCCACTCTTACTCAGTTTAGGACGTAAAAATTAAACTCTTCACCAAAATTCTCATTTTTCGGATTTTCCCAAGTGAATATCGCAATTTTCTAGTCTATAATTTATTTATTTATTTCTTATATTTCATTTCAGGTGAGTTTACCAAAAACTATTAACTTATTTAACCATCCGAAACTAAAAACAGTAAACGTAAGTATTTAGAAAATAATTATGAACTGATTCTGTTTTTTTATTTGCATCAGATTTTGACATTTGATACACATACAATTAACTCCATTTAGATGAAACGACAATTTGCCAAAAAAATTTTGTCACTTTTATTAGTTAACCACTATTTACAGTAAGTCGGAGGTATAGACGGAGCTGACTATAAATATAAAATCTTCCGGATTACAAAAGTTTTTTTTTAAATTCTGACAAAATACTTTCGTTATAAATTTAATTTAAAGTCAGAAAACCCTTCAGAAAGCCCTACTAGGTACATTCGAATCGAACTTAGTCAACACAATCTTCCTATATTCTGATTTGTTCAACAACAAAAAAATTCGCCAGACTTTAATAAATAAATTAAAATTATTATTAAGACAAAAATGACAGTAGATAACCATGCCAACAATTTTAGAACTGCCAATACTGGTTTGACATTGCTGCGGTCTCTTTCCTGTTTAGTAATTATTGTCGTTAAATGAAAAGAGAGCAAAGATAAATCTCAAAATTGATTAACAACAGGGCAGCCGAAGTGAGTACTAAGGGAGTATTCTTACTCCCCTAGCCTTTACCGTACTCCCGTACTCCCCTCACTATAAATGTAATCCACTCGAAAATGTTTAAAACTTTTGCAAACATTCATTAAAGATGGCATCTCCGATATCATCCAGTGCGTTCAACCCATGTTTCAATGAGAACAAGATTACGACACTTCTTTGTTTTTCTTATTTTATTGACGTCATATGTGAAAAAATCCATTAAACCACAAATAACAAACAAGAATTTGCAGATTTGTTTTCACATATGACGTCAATAAAATAAGAAAAACAAAGAACTGTCGTAATCTTGTTTTCTTTGATTATTTTTTCATGTGAGTTAGACGAAACTGGAAGCATGGTTTATCAGTAGAAACCAAAATTTATTTTCATTTTCTTTCATATATCTTAAAAATAATAAATTTGGAGTTTCAATCTGAAGAGCCCAGAATACATGTTCTCCTTCCTACAGTTAAAATGTACTATGAGACGGTTTTAACAAATTTTATAAAGCCTTTTTATATTGACGATGAAGCACTCAATAATCTTGACTTTTCAAATAATACGATTTTCCTTGATGAAACGTACATAGGTGGTAAAGCGAGTCTCTAGCTGTCTGGAGAACAGCTTTCACCAGATGATATTAAGGGTATTCTTGACAACTGTCGTGAATACTATATATGTAATTCTCTGTAAGGAAATACGCTCGAGAATAAGTTTCGATGATGAAGTGTTAAAAGCGCTTAACATTATTGACCAAAAAGCAAAAAGTCCTTCTCTAGTTCCTCTTATAAAAATATTTCCGTATCTTGTAACGGGTGATAATGTTGAGGAACTAGATGAAAAATGGAGGTTTTTGAACAATAATGAATCCTTCAATCGAAATTGCAGTTTGGAAGAGTTTTGGCAAAATGTGTTGGCAACTAATAATGCCCTTGGTGAGCCAATGTTTGGCGCATTGAAAGCATTTATTGGTTCTCGAATTTGTTTACCTCACAGCAGTGCCAATGCTGAAGGCATTTTTTCCCAGTTGCATTTAATAAAAACACACAATAAAAACTGCTTAAGCATTAGCACAGTAAATTAAATTTTAATGGCAAAATCTCTTACAAAATAAACATGCATCGCAATGGGTACCCTCAAAAGAGCCCTTGCGTAATTATTGCAAGTAATATAAAAAAGTCTGATATGCACCGCCGATTGCGTAAGAATACAATCTGTTTTTCTTTTTCACATTGAATGTGTGTTATGTAAGTTCCTTATTTAATAGATACTTTTCTTTGCTTAAGTTTGTTTTAGTTATTAAAACTTTATTTGTTGTTCTTATGCAATTAATTAATCTGGGTGTTCTTTTATTTCACCGTTAGGTGATACAAGGACCTGAAGTACAAATTTATAAAATATTTTAATAAAATTATATTGTTAATAAGTATAATCTCTTTTTTGTCAGTTTTTTTTTTGCGTACTCTCCATGAACATAAAATACTCCCCTCTAAACCTTTGAAATACTGCATTCTAGATTTCCAAAACGGCACCGCTGATTAACAGTGACAGTAAAAATCTCTCAGAGAGAGAGGAAGACAATATTACGAAAATACCAAAATGCATACATACCTATTAGCATACAATAGAAAAGACAGTGCAATACTGATTTACTGATAAAGGTTAATATTGATGGACCGGAATTTTAATTTGGATGACTAGTTTTTCAATTTAATTTTGAATAGTATGTCAACAGGTTTATAAGAATAAAAATTGGCGATTTAATTAAAAGCACTCTGTTACACTGTAACCTCGCAGTCTTAGCGTTAATGTTTACCCGAAACTGTCAGAATCCGACGCACTAAAAAAATGGTATTTACAAGAGGTAGAATAAAAAAACGGAGGATATGAGGTTTACAGGTTTTCGTCTTTTCATTTTGTGTATGTTGATATTAGATTTTAAAATGCAGTGCCAATGTCACTTCAGTGGCTTGTTAAAATAGAATACATATACATACATAAATATGAACATACTTTATCTACAATGATCCAAACAGGGTTGCGAACTTTTGAATTAAAAAATTATTAAGTCATAAGCCTGTAGATTACTTGTAAATTAAAAAAACTTTAATTCACAACTTACTAAGAGACTTATGAATTAAAAAAAATTAGTTCACTAGACTAAGTGACTTATGAATTAACAAAAAATTATTCACAACTTACTAAGTGACTTATGAATTAAAAAGAATGTAAGTCATGAACAAGTCAGTGACTTATCAATTTAAGAAAATTAATTCATAAGCTAGTTGGTAGATTGGAAATTCTAAAGCTTGTTTTCACTACATAATTATTTAATTATTAACGAAAGTAGTTTTCAAGCTTTTGGAGAATTTTTAACAAATATTTTGAAATGCGAGTAATTTGTAAAGTAAATTCAACCAACAAATATAAATAGGTAATTTTATTTTAAGTTTATTTTATTTTTATTTCTTTTTGTAAAATATAAATTTTGGAAGTAACATAAGTATGTATAAACATTTGAATTTGTTTGCGTTATCATATTTTAAATGAATTGATTTTTTATAGTGTTTTTTTTTTGTAAAATTTTGTTAAGTACCTTAAAATAATTTCATATGTATTTTCAATAAAATTGAAAAAAAAAAACTTTCCGTTTTCTTAAGTAAGTACTTCGAAACTTTAGGTACCTGCTTAGTAAGTATAATTAGATCTTGAATCTATTTTTTGCTTTCAAATCTGGTTAGTATAAATCATAAAATGATCATGCTAGCTTATAAATTTTCCAGTCCATAATTTTTCTAAACAGAATTCACCCATTAGCTTATGAATTAATTTTTACTTGCGATTATAGGTAGATACTATAAGGCCAGTTATGCATTCGTAAAAAAAATTCTAACAATCAAACATGACATTACGATCATAGAGAATCCTAAAAAAGTGATCGCCAAAAAATGTCTGGCTGTCAGTCTGTCCGTCTGTATGTATAACGAGCTACAAGCCGATTAGGCTTAAGCGATTACCTTAAAATTTGGTATATGTGATTATTTTGGGATTCCTCAGATGAGAAATTGAAATTTTATTTTTAAGTCTAAAAATAACGGCACCTGCCATATGACCTTGAAGGAAAATCTTATTTTTCTCTAAAACGACTAGAACGATTTTGATAAAAAAATTTGAGAATTTTTTTGTTGGTAATAACTATCATATGATATGAACCAAGTTTACAGGAAAAGTCTATTAACGGTGCCTTTCATATAACGTTTTTTCTTAATTTTTGGCTTTCTCGGTAACGGTACGTTGGATTTTTGTCAAATTTTATATCTGAGAAGACCTAAGTAGCTAAATTAATTTTGCATTTTTTTTTAAATTAAAATAATTTACTAAATTTTTTTTTGAAAAATCAATATTTTTAAAACTAATCAAAAAAAATAATTTTAAATTTTATATTCACATGAACATTAGTAGTCTCTAAAAAATTGCATACCAAAATTTCACTAGAATTTCGTTTTCAAAAAACAAAAAATAAAAAACAGGATTTCATCAAAACCCATCGTACAATTTTCGAGATACTTTTTTATAAAATTTTCATTGATCCGTGGCATCTAATAGCGTTCTTCGTTTTTTTCTCGAAACACTGATTAAAGTGATGGTTTTGGCAGTTTAAAAAACGAGTTTTTCACCCACCATTCACTTTCATTTATATACATGTAAATATATACTTGGACATATTTACATTATTACCCTCCTAATTTACATAATTAAAATCCATTTAAATATACATTTGTAGGCACCTATTTAACTATTACTTGAATCATGCATTCGACAATTCATTATACTAAGAATCAAGGTAATATTACCTATATGGGCTTTAAATCTGAATAGGATGACTATATGGCTAGCTTCCTACCAACAGGGTCAGTGAGTAACTCTAAAGTTGTTAGCTACAAGAGCGAGTTTGTACGATCCAGTCGTGCATTTTATTTCTTAATTCATAAGTCACTTAGTAGGTTGTGAATTAAAATTTTTAAATTCATAAGTCACTCAGTAGCTTATGATTTAAATATTTTAAATTCATAAGCCACCAGCCAGCTAACGACTTAAATTTGTTTAATTCATTAGTCACTAACTGCCTTGCTAATTAAAGCCTAGCGTAAGCTAGGAAGTGAATTAAGCCTTTGCAACTCTGGATCCAAATCTTATAAACGGCATAATATTCTCGCAGAAAAATAAACAAATGAAGAAAATACGTGACCTTATTTTCTTAGTGCGCTAGAAATAGTGAAAATACATATAATTTATTTCTATAGATCTACTAATGAATATTGTTTTATTTTTTTTTACTTCATTAAAAAAAATATACCCATAGACAAAATGATGAGAGGAGAAGGGGGTCAGGAGGAAGAATTCTTTTCACTCGGCAATTCAATGAATAGAAAGCTGAATCAAGCCTATACGAAAACAAAAATTGGTAAGCAGAAAGGGAATAAGCTGAATTTAGTATATTGGTATATTTGTCGCAACGAGTACAGTCGAAGTCTCGTATCTGGATTTTAACTTTTTATTTGCTATACAGGTATAATATAATAGAGTGTGTCCCGAAAATCCGTCAATACAGGGTGGTGCACGAAACGTGCTCCAATAAGAAATTTAAATAATTTTTATTTTAAACGATGTATGTCATTAATTTTTTTTTATTGGATTAAAAATTAAATTTTATTTTAAATAACTAATGGTTTTTAAAGATGATAGACCGCAAATGACCTCCACGCTCATCCACGCATATGCGGCACCTGATCAGAAAATTGTTCATTGTGGCCTGAAGGGTTGAAATTCGGATCGCATCAATTATTGTCTTAATGGACTGCTTCAATTCAGTCAAATTCCTGGGTTTCGTTTTGTACACTTCCTGTTTGACTTAACCCCATAAAAAAAGTCTGGTGCAGAAAGGTCAGGTGACCTTGGGAGCCAGCGGAAAGTGCAGTTTCTGGATATCAATTTGTTTGGGAGTTTTCGTTGGAGCTTCGCCATAACTTGTGTGGCTACGTGTGCACTTGCTCCATCTTGTTGAAACCAAATGCTGCTGAAAGGGATGCATCGTCGGCGAAGTTTTGGGTAAAAAAAAACTTTTTCAACATCTTTAAATAACGGTCCCCATTGACAGTTTTTGTTGCACTGTTTTCTTCAAAAAGTATGACCCAACAATACACCTTCTTGGTGCAGTTCCTTCTCATGGAGGATTTCTGGATTATATTCTCTCCATATACGGCAATTTTGCTAGTTAACATTGCCGTTTAAGTCAAAATGGGCCTCATCAGACATGAACAAACAATTTATCAATGTGTTGTCTTCTTCGGCCATTGCAATCATTTTTCGGCAAAATTCCAGGCGAACAGGGAAATCCTGAGGGTTTAACTTGCTTGTAATTTTGACTTTGTACGGAAACAAGTCATCATGAAGTATCCGTTGTAATGACCGTCTGTCAACTCCAATTTGGCCCGATAAGTTTCGAGTCGAAACACTTGGATTTGCCTGTATTGCCGATGCAACAGCCACGATTGTATACTAAGCCCGAACATTGGGATCTCGATGATTCGTTCGATGCTTCCATATCCGGCAAACATGTTCACCAGCCACATAATATTCCATCTACTCGGGGGAAAACCACCAAACTCCAGCCTAAATTCACTTTGGACGGAAATGACGGACAAATCTAAATAGTAGCCTATAAAATAAAAAAAAATAAGCCGATTGCTCACACTGAAAGAAAGTTATTACGTTTTATTTTTGTATCACGATTCGTGTGCCACTCTGTATGTTGACATGTACTATTACAGGTGTCAGTACGATCTGACCGTTTAGCGAAGCCGAAATATCGGTGACGGTCCACACATTGACGATATCCCAAATCCCAGTGCATCCAAGCATTACTGCACAATGTGTTTTAATAAGTCTGATATAGGGTAAATGAAAACACCCACTCCAAACCGATTTCATTGCCGCCATGTCATTGCTGCCATCATTGACCATATTGACCTATCATTAGCAACGTTATCGCTACTAGTAAAAAAGTCGAGTAGATTAAAGAAAATATGGATGATGGTAACGAAATTCCTAATTTTAACAGTATGTATTAAATTCGATATCTCAAGTATTACCTACTCCATTATGACAAAATTCAGGATAAGAGAAAATATACCTACTTGGTGTTGACTGTGTGGCTATGATATGCAAACAAAAAAAAGTACTAAGAATTTAATTTAACGTGTCACGTATTCGCACTCGGAACAAACAAAAATATGCATGTAGTGAAAATAAAAATCACATGAATTCGATTTGAATTTAATTATAAAGCGATTGAATTAATGCATTTTTATTGTGAACAGGGACAGGGAACTGTGCATGTAGGAATACATGCAAGGCACTCTTTGAATGCAAAAATAGGAATTTGTTCCTTATGGCTGGTGTTTGTATTCGTTGGTCTCAGGACTCATGCAAACTACAGGAGCACTGCACCGCCCCATATTGGCTTTGAATTGCTGCGACAATCCCAATGACAGCAACATTTCCTTTTTGTTTGACTTGATTGAAGGACTTATGCTTAATTTATATGCGGCAGAGGCTTATGGTTATTATGTAGCGGTACGCATATGGATATGCTTTCTTCTTGAGACTATTCCCCGCCCTTTGCTTCCTTTGGCAAGGATTAATCCGTTCGAAAAAGATAACAATGTATGCGTTGGTCTAGGAATGCTCAATGAAAATGCATTATGATGTGAGAACTAACGGGTTAACATTTCCGCAAGAAATAAGTGCTCGCAGTTTTCTAATTGTAGAATCATTGCAAATGAAGGATAAGAAACTTGACTTTATGCAAAGTTAATAATTAAGCTGTGAGTTTACCGTTATTTATTCAGAGACTTCAAAGGTAAGCTTTCTAATGTCATTGACGTTGAATAATTGTAATTCAAATTATTCAATAGCAGACACACGGCTTAGACTAGGAACGTTCAATGAGATGTGGTTTTCAAAAATGGCCACGACAGCTCTGGCATTTTTGGCGGGAAAGTTTTCATTATTCTTTCAAAAACGATTATAAAAAAAATCACGTTCTAAGATTAACAGCGAAATATCTGCCGATGGAATGCTCCAGAAGCGTACGTTATCCATTGGTTATTCTTGCATGTCCTTTAACTGTTGGCAATGACTTTTAACTTTTGGTAAATCTCTCAAACCGCGTTTCTGCTATGAAATGTATGTAATGAGTATCTTAATTCTAAAGTTTCTCTAGTTCCGTTTTCTCTCTTAAGTGATTCTATTCATCATCAGGAATTATATATTGAAATTGAATTGTATATATTTTCTTCTTATATATCTCAGAATTGCTTAAAATCATATAATTTTAACAAAGCTAACTTCATTGAAGTAAACAATTTTCTTGATTCTTTTGATTGGATTCAAGAATTTAATGATTTAAATATTGAGCAAATGTATTCAAAGTTTATATCAATTATATTTGATTGTTTTTCCAAATTTGTTCCTATCATATCTAATTCAAAGTCTAAGAAAAATCTAAAGCTACCATGGTATAATGATCATTTATCAAATCTTAAAAATGTTAAACGTAAAGCCTTTAAAAAGTATAAGAGTACTAATAGTGAATTAGATTATGCTAAATTTAGTAAATTGAGAAAAGAGTTTTTTACTCTTAATAAATTCTTTACAAATGTTATATTATGAATATTGAATGCAATATAAGGTCCAATAGTAGCTCATCTTGGACATTTGTTAATGTAAAAAAAAAGTCTTCTGGATACTCGAATAACATGTCATATAAGAATATAGATGCTTCTAATACTAAAGAAATTCTCAATCTATTTGCGGACTTCTTCCAAAGACTATACTCAAATCCAAATGATGTGAATAAATTTTATTTGCCCAATTTACCTAGTAAGGTTAATATTGGTGAGTTAAATTTAAGTATAAATGAAATTCTCTTAGAAATTAAGTCCCTTAAGCCCAATGCTAAGCCTGGTGTAGACGGTATACCAGCTTTATTCCTAAAAAATCTGCTGATTCGCTTAGCCTTCCTCTGTTCTGTATTTTTAACAAATCTCTCTCTGAAGGGATCTTCCTAAAAGAATGGGAAACCTCGTATATTATTCCAATTCATAAGTCAGGTTCTAAGAACTTAATTGATAACTACAGAGGAATTTCTAAACTATCGGCTATCCCTAAAGTATTCGAAAGCATTGTGAAAACAAAATTAGAGTTTTTAACTCGCGAATCCATTTCTGAATTACAGCATGGTTTTATGTGTGGGCGATCTACAACTACAAATTTGGCCCTGTTTTCTTCGTATGTTATTGAGAATATTGAGAGGAAAAATCAAGTTGATGCAATCTACACTGATTTCAGTAAGGCTTTTGATTCTGTAAACCATTTTAGTTTAATACAAAAACTTAAATTATATGGTTTCCATTCTTCATTCTTAAGTTGGATATCTTCCTATTTAATTGGTAGGTCACAAAAGATTCTCATCTATAATTCTTTTTCAAAATCGCTGAATTGTATGTCTGGTGTTCCTCAAGGAAGCCATCTTGGCCCCCTTTTGTTCAATATCTTTATAAGCGATATTACATCAGTTATAAAATATTCACATTGCCTTCTCTATGCTGATGACCTGAAATTGTTTATAAAAATTAACGGTGTCGATGACTGTCGCCTTTTCCAATGTGATATGGATTAAATCTCTGAATGGTGTAAATTGAATTGTTTGAAATTAAACATTAAAAAATGTAATGTCATTTCATTCTTCAAAATACAATCAAACATAAGCTTTGTCTACCATATTGATTCAATTCCCCTCTCGCGGGTGGAAAAAATAAAGGACCTTGGCATTATGTTAGATTCATCTTTTTCATTTAAAGTTCATATTGATTATATGATTTCTAAAGCTAATCTTCTTGTTGGTTTTATCAAACGAAATTGTAATGATTTTTGCGATCCTTATGCCTTGCTTTCTCTCTATACATCTTTAGTTAGATCGATACTTGAATACTCAGATATTGTCTGGAATCCTGATTTGAAAACTTATTCTGATCGTATATGAAAAGTTCAAAGACGTTTTTCTAAATTTATATTTTATAAAATGAAATTGACTTTTAATCCGGATTATAAGTCCCGTTGTTTACTATTGGGAATTAAATCACTTGAATCCAGAAGAAGTATGCATGATATTGTGTTTGTAAGGGATATTTTGAATAATCAAATTAAATGTCCATTCTTGCTCTCTAAAATATCATTTTCTGTTCCTTCAAGAGCTTTACGTCCCAGAGATTTGTGTTTTTGAAAAATACCACAGAACAAACTACGGTAGAAATGAACCAATTTGTAGATGTATAAGGCATTTCAATGAAGTTTGCCAGAAATCTTTTGGGCAAAATATTGGTTCAAAACAAAATTATTGTTAATATTGAAATTTTAATAGAATTCATTTATATATTTTCTTTTTTTTCTTTTTGTTTTTCATTGTAATTTATTTTGTATATAATTATATATTTTTATTTGTAAATACTATTTCTAGTATCTGTTAGCATAAGCTTGTAGATCAATAAATAAATAAATAAATAAATAAATAAAATGATACACCTCTACTTTTCCGTTTGCGCCCCCACTGTTCTCTCATATTTTTTGCTCGTAAAACTTTCGAACAGTTTAAACCAGGGGTATTCTATTGGCGTTCGTGTAAAACCCAGAACGTTAGATGAGTTTTCTTAATTCTCAAAATAATTTTGGAGACATGTGTATGAGTTTAAAACCGGATAAAGTCATGACCCTGGCATTCGACTGAATCAGCCTGACGTCAAATTTGTTAAGAAAATTTACTATTTTAGCTGTGATCCGGATATCCCAAACAGTCGTAATCGTAGCAATCAGATTTTTGTTATATTGGAGCACAATTTTTTATGCAGCGATAGAAATATTGAGATTTGATAACAGTGAACTTGGTACCAAACCTTTTCAATTAACAGGCTTCACTTTCCGAATTTATTGCTTCGCGGAGACTCTTCTATGTTTCATAATTTTTCAACTCTGTAGGGGTATGATAGTTAAATTATCTTAAAGTAATAATCATTTTTTGCTATGAGTATTAAGCTACGATAAATAGGGTAAAGTCGGGTGATATGGAACCACGGATGTTATGCCAGTGATACAACCGGAGCAATAAAAAGTGAGTACATTAGAAGCAAAACGTTTTTTCTTGTATTAATAACTGTATTGGCATAGTGCTGCAGTGGATATAGTGCTTGACTGCTAACTAAGACGTGTGAGTTCGATCCCCACGCTAGGCCTTGTTATTTTCTACCTCCAGTTTTAATTGGATGGTGCCCGTGGGTTATAATGAGATAGTAAATACCTAATTTTCAAATCCACTATGCCAATAAAAAATTCTTTCCTATATTTATATTCCTTCAACTAGTGCCGTGCAATTCAGGTTGCATTTAAGAGACCTTAGGTCTTACAGGCATACAGTAAAAATTAAAAAAAAAACATCTGCGTCTCGGGACGCCCGACAGAAGTGATAACTTAAACTAATCTAAGTTGAACTATTTATAATTGAAATTGTTTAACTTGAAAAAAGCTTCAAAAGTTCTCAGTTAATTTGATTAATTTCAAAAGTTCACCGTATGCGTCAGAGCAAGGGAAGCCAGACAGGTTGGCACCGTAGGGTGTTACGTAATAAATCGGTTTATCCCATAAGAAGTTATCACTCCAAAAAATATTTTTTTCCCAAAAAACTTTTTTTCAAATACACGTAACAAATCTTGGAGATATACATATATATGGAATTCGAGACGGGTCAACGCTATTTTGGAATGCAGCATTATTTAGAATTTGAAGGACCTCCTATATAAAATTTTGTATCGAAATGCATTGAGCCGCTTATGAGAAAGTTGAATATAAAAAAAAAATGTAAATGGTTGTATGGCAGGTACCGTTAACAAAAAAATATGTAAGCAAATATGTATACCAAAATGTAGAATATACCTATAATGGTACACATATTTTTTAAAAATCAAAATGGTTTAAGCCGCTTTTGAGATAATTAAAAAAGAAGAAACTATTCTACGGCAATTGCCGTTATTTTTGGGGTTAAGAAACCAAGTTTGAAGAAAATCTCTTCAGTAGTTTAGACTGTAGACGATCTGCAGACAGACGAAAACACTTTGTTGGTGTTCTCCATCATAGTAATGTCAAGTTTGATTAAAATCTCGTGAACGATTTGTTTCCAAATGCAAAGCCTGCTCTCAAGTTAATCTCAATGGTACAATTGGATATAGCGTGCATAGATAAGAGATGAGAGGTGGCCAGATTAGATGACACCAAAAGTCTTAATCTCCTTCCTACCTATTATTATGTATACATTTGTATATGCTTAAAAACCTAGCCATCATATAGAAGTTACCCAGCAAACATTTTAATTCAGAAATGAACGATAATTAATTCATAAAAGTGAAGAAACCGGCCGAAAAAAAATTCACTTTTTATGCAATTTGAATCCTTTTACCTGGGCTCTTAGACACCAATTTGAATTATTGTAATGATTCATTTATGATCTGAAAATTCGTCATTTAAATGAACGTATGTAAGAGTTCCATATATTCATTTAAATGATTAATGCCTGAATCTTTTCTAAATCATAAAAATAATTTCAATCAAATTCAATTAAGTGAAGGATTCCTAAGTATATACCTTCACTTTAATTAATCGTACAGGAATCATTTTTGCGATTCAGAAAAGGTTCAGGGATTAATCATTTAAAGGAATATATGGAACGGTTATAAACGTTCATTTAATTTCAGAATTTTCAGATCATGAGTGAACCATTAAAATGATTCAAATCGGTGTCTAAGAGCCCAGGTAAAAGGATTCAAATTGCATCATAAGTGAATTTATTATTTCTGATTCATTTATGATTGAATATTTCATCGGTGAGCCTCTGGAACATTTTTTGATTTGCCTCTTGTTTGGCTTTTATAGCTTCCAGGACTTCCTAATTGTTACACGATGCTATAATTAAAGAAATGATTTTTAGGTTTCTAAGAAAATTTAACACCATTTTTTACATACCTTTATGTTTTATCATTTGCTTTTTTATATATATTTTTTGTTAAGTAAGTAGGTACCCATTTAATATTAAAACACAAGCTGATGGTTATATACCTATCTAAACCGATCATTCGAAAAACTTTTCCGAACTTATAATCGACTATGCAAACGAAACTTTTGTCATTACAATGACCCGTCATCATTACCCCTTGGTAAAAATAAAAATAAAAGTATAAACAAAAAAGGATCTCCATATGAAGGATCCAACAACAAAATCTGAGTGTTGTTTTTTTTTGACACAGAATACATATCTCTTTGTGTCTCTCTGGTAAGAATTTGTAGGATCTTTGTATATATTCATAATTCATTCAAAAAACTGAAGGTTTCCTGAATATTATTCTTCATTTTTGGTGATTAGAATCTGAACCTTCAGATAAATGTTTGCTGGGTACCAACTCCATTTGTAAAAATCTAAGCATTTACATATGTACATACATATGTGCGTATGCAATATAATGGGTTATCCTTTTTGCGTTTTCAAACGTCAACGCAAATAAAACACATACAAAATATTTTTTTTCATGATATTTCTTTTTTATTATAAAGTTTGAACGTTGACATTATGTGTGAAACACTACATCATTTAAATGACCACCACACGAATTGTTGCAAGCATCGATTCTTTTGAGATAATTTTCGACCACTTTTTTACACATATTGGGCGATATCTCAGCCATAACTTGACGAATGTTGGTTTTCAAGTGCTCAAGAGTAAAAGGTTTATCTGCATAAACACGGTCTTTCCCGTAGCCCCACAAAAAAAGTCCAGCGGTGTCAAATCGCGTGATCTTGGTGGCCAGTTGATATCGCCACGACAAGAAATTACGCGGCCAGGAAATGTCTCTTGCAATAAAGCCATATTCGCTCGAGTTGTGTGGCATGTGGCACCGTCTTGTTGAAACCACATATTCTCCAAATCGTATTATTCAATAGCACTTTAAAAAAAGTCGGTTATCATATGACCATAACGTTCCGAATTGACGGTGACAGTCGTTCCATCGTCGTTTTCGAAGAAGTAAGGTCCATTCACACTTCCGGACCAAAGAGCGCCCCAAACAGTTACTTTTTGTGGATGTAATGGCCTCTTTTCAATTACTTGAGGATTCGGCAACACCTTCACTTACAGCAGCGATGGTACGAGCAGTGGTACAAGCGAAACGATAATGAACAGGCCTTACAATATCTGTAACCAATTTAGTCTCTTCGAATTTCTTCACAATTTTGCCAACTGCTTTAGTGTTTTGACGATTATGTAACCATAATCTCCTCTTAAAGCACGATATTTGGCTGAGGCAGAATCACCATTTTTGTAGTAGGTTTTAACAATTTAACAGGCGTTGTGCGATTGTTAAGCGATCCATTTTCGTAAATGTCAGACTTTCAACTGGAAAAAAAATTGGTTTAACAACTTCATTTGACAGATCCAGCCCTATACTTTTGAAACCGCTAAATGGATAACCCCTTACAAAAGAAACTGTCTTCACTTTAAACAACTTAATTTTGGTTTAGTTTAATTGACACATTCGTAGGTATATTACTTGAAAACATCCTCACGTTTTTTTTGGTGCATACATCTATTTGTAGACGATGACTGGTTCAATAATTTTGAGGAACACTGTTTTTAAAAATATTGATTTTTTCATCAACGTGTGCATTTATAATGTCAAGAAAACGAATAAAAATCGAATAAATTTGTTCGTTTAATCCCTCTAAGATATATAAATATTGTAGGACACATTCCTGTTATTTTTAAACCGCCATATAGATCAAAGTCTTACCTCAATTTTAAGACCTTAACCTTAAAGATTGGACTAATAGAACTGACGATATAAACTCAAAACAGCCACCACATCTTTTATTTTTAATAAATTTTCAAACATAACTGTTCGTCTACACTGAACATTGATGTTGGGAGTCGAACTAAGCATGCAATTTAAAATGTTTTTCTTCTGTTTTTAAATCAATGGTGTTTTCGTTTGGTAAATTCATATTTTGATCTATAAATTGATTTTTTTCGTAACGATTCGAATACATTTTCAGATTGATTTTTATTTCCTAAAGTATTGGTGTATATTTGTGTCAATGAACCAGCTGTCGGTATCAGCTGTCTTGTCAAACTGATGGCTGTCAATTATAATGCATGGTGGTGTTAGTAAAAGAGTGGTAGATCTGCCGAAAAATACAGATCTGCAAAATTGATTTAAAATCAAAAAATAAATCAATTTATTTGGCCAATCGAAGGCAAGTATTCTCAAAATCAGTTTTTTGACAGACCTAAATCAAAAATAAATTGATTTGTGTTACCAATCGATAACATAAGATTGCCAAGTTTGTTTAGCTCATAAAGTAATGTTTGATACAAAATAATTGTCATATTGGGTGATATGCATAAAAAGACAGTATTTGCCAGAAGTAAAATTTTAAAGTCAATACTATAATTTTTAGTAGATGGTTGAATTTACAGTATTTAATTCATTTCGTATGCATAAAAAAAAAATTTTACTTATGGCATATACTTTCAGTTTATGCTAAATTCATCACAACTGAACACTTTTGTGTGATTCTGTCGATTCTGAATTTTAATGAGAATGAATGTGTGAAAATAATTGTGCACGTGGAAATATTCAAATTAAAAAAAAAAATGTTTGTTGCAACATTATGATACAAAAAATGACTACAGTCGAGTTTGACGTTTAAGTATACAAATGTGTGAGTGCTTCTGGTTACGATTCTGATTTCAAATCCAGAAGCAAAATTCTCTTCTTTTCAGAATTAGAACTGTCATTTTTTCCCAAGTAAACACTTCCAGAAGAGTCCAGAAGGCTTCCGGATTGCTAAATAAAAACGACATTATTGTAATTTACTATTACAGTCGAACTTCTATAAGACGAACTTTGATAACTCGAATGAAATTGTTTGGCAATAGCGCGAATCCTGTTTATCGATGTACCAGCAAAACTAACAAAATCAAATTCGAGACTCGAATAAATTTCAACCAGCCATCCACCGTAACTTCTACTTTAGCTTTTTATCGACCGTAGCAAATTGTATGTAAAATGCTACGACGGATAAACTTACGGTGGATAAATTTCCCAATAAAACACGGCTAATGTACACTGGTTCATTGACGAACCAACCCGTAATCTCTATATATATTTTTTAGTATTTACTATAGTGGCTCTACTTTGTATGTAGATTTGGACAGAGCTTACCAGCTGTTTAATGATTTGTATTTCATCAGTATCTTGGCAGTTCCTAGAGAAATCGGGTGCCAATGCACCTGGTCATTATAGCCTTGGCATAATGTCCTATTGTTACACATCAAAGTTCTGATATTCTGATGAAATAATCGCTCCTGGATATCCAAAAGTTATTCATTTGCCTTTAATTTTCATGGCTATATTTCTTTTCACTACGCTAATCTGGACTTCAGGAGCCATAATCAATAACCTGCTGCTTTCTCTATTTGTTATTAAACCCTGGCTTGCCATATCGTCTGCCATATCTTTCCCCTATATATTGCTATGTCCAGGTGTCGAACAGAGTATGACTTGTAGGTGCTACCGATAATAGTCAGTATTCTTCGGCATTTTGCCACTGCCTTGGATCTTATTGTCTCACTCGATAGTTCCTTGATAGGTTGTTTCCACGAAAAATGTGATCACTGATGGGATCAGTTCTAAGGTGGGCTGTAGAAGGGGTATATGCCAAAAATTGCAATTTTTCAGGAGAGCGAAAAAACCGTGTAAGCATTCAATTTTTTGATTTTTTTTTCAATCAGACTGTGATTTGTATTTGTATGCCGAATTCAAAAATATAAAATTGATTTTTTAATATTTTGTAGTAAAGAAGGAAATTAAGCGACTTGTACTTATTTGACCACTACCATTTTGTTTGAAAAGTGACTTATTCTAGTAAAATCAATAAACAAGATAACAAATAAAAACAAATAGGTATGTTTTATTTCATATTCATAAGTTGGAATTTATAAAGAAAGGAAATAAAAATATTAAAATAAGTAGTACTTTATGTTTGGAAATTAGTCTTCTTTCACAAATTCTTCTATATCTGAAAGTGAGTCAACTGCAGAGTTTGCAATTTTTAGATTTATATAGGGTTTTCCAATAATAGGTGTTATTTTGATATTCAAAAAAAAGAAATGCGTTGTTGAAGCGTGTATCGTTCCATTTTTATTAATAGCGTAGTTTCTACTTGTCAAATGTCAAAAAATGACAGCTTCAAAAGTGACAGCTACCGAAATAGCGGGCTATTCAAAATAACACCTCTTATTGGAAAACCCTGGAAAACCCTTGGGTTTTCCAATAAGAGGTGTTATTTTGATATTCAAAAAAAGGAAATGCGTTGTTGAAGCGTGTATCGTTCCATTTTTATTAATAGCGTAGTTTCTACTTGTCAAATGTCAAAAAATGACAGCTTCAAAAGTGACAGCTACCGAAATAGCGGGCTATTCAAAATAACACCTCTTATTGGAAAACCCTTTATAAGATTCATGAGACTCCGGTCTAATTAGGGGTAACAGGCTCATTAAATCCTTTTTCTTTTCTTTTGAAATAGGCCTTGTGTGATTCATAGGAAGGAAAAGAAAGAATATGCTTAATTACACTTGCAATGGTCTCCCCGGAAAGTTTATTATTATATCTCAGGCCTCTCATGTCTTGCTGTGGAACTCCCGATATCGATAACATATTTATTTTATAACATTCGTTGTAAACATTTGGCTGACATCGTACGTTTTCATAAAACAATTACGGCAAACTTTATTCTTTCTCCATTTATTTAAAAAAAAATGTCTTTTTAGTGTTTCTATTTCTCTTATTTTCTTCTGAAACACCTTCTAATTTTCTGGATACCTTTGTTGCAGAAGTATCAATTAAGTTGCCCAAATATGCAACTTGTTTGGTATGATTCGATAAGGACCAATATTCATCAAAAAGTTGTTGCATTATACTTTCCGGAAAATGTTCATTGCATTTAAGACGACAATTCTGCAGGGTCTTCATTTTTCTTTGTCTTACCAATATTCCATTTACGTCAACTTGTGCCTCTCCAGTGCATCGTTTGAATTTCTGATTCTTCTTGAAAAGTTTTTGGTCGGATTGTTTGAAAGCACTGTCATATTTAGATCTTGCGTCTTTTCACCACCATTAATTGAATGTTCATTCATAGAATCGCTGATTGAAGAAGACGAATCAGGAAAGTAGTTTTTATCTTTTGCCGAATCGTCCGTCACTATCGAAATCAGTTGGCTGGTTTAAATCTTTTCTGGTTGAGGGAATGTTATTCACATCTTCATAATTGTAAGTATCTGATAAAATCATAAAAGAATATTAAGAATTATCACACTCTGAACACAATGGCGGAAAACAATAGAAAACAACGTAACTAAACACTAAAGATAGGAAATGTAAATTTTTGATTTACACTCATTGCCAGATCAACCATTTTTGCTGCTCGGTTATTCTTGGAAAACATTGTTTATTCTTTTTAAATTATAACAAAAAACTTTGAACTCTGCACATTGAAGAACTACTAACAAATTAATAATAGTGTTGATTTAGAACTCCAAACAAAGTACATTGAAATTTGAAAGAAATTTCAAAGCCAACTTTTCATGCAGACATCCATGGCTTATATTAACTTTTTATGGAACAAGTGAAAAAGAAACAGTAGCATAACCGAATTATTTGGTCATTTGAGGAAAGAAATATTACCTATCAGTTCAAGAAATCATATCCCTTTTTTTGGTCGTAATAATAAGTTGACTTATACTCCCTTTACCTTACCGAATTGTGTCTCATTGAGTTATGTTACTTTTACCATTGTCTTTTATAGTGATTTGTGAGTGATATAGACTTTTACTCTTTTTACCCAAAATGGTACATCAATTTTAGAGTCGAATGGTGTACTTATATCATTTTAACCAAATTTTGACTTATACTCCTTCTACCGCCCACCTTAGGAAAAGGGTGATTTATTAATTCGCAATAAGAAGTATTTGACTATGCACATGCCGCCATGACTATTTGAACGTCAACGATATCTTGTCAACTCTCGTTGACACATTACATGTCAACGCGTTTTGGGACAACATTGACGGACTTCTTGCATGCGTGATCTATGATATTGTATGCCGTGACGCATGATGAACGCCAACAGTATAATTTTTTTATGGCGATGTCAGTTGAGTATTTGCGTGACTGTCTAACAGTCAAAACAAAACTCTTATTATAGAAAATAATACCTACAATTGGCAAGTTTTTTTCTTAAAGAAAATTCAAGAGGTGTATACCGACCACCACTATTTGTGGGAAAACTCTCTCTGATAAATTTCAGCAACGCAAAATTCTTAAATTTAATACATACCTACACATACCTTATAACCTATTCCCCAAAGGAGTCACTGTCGTTTAGTTTTTTTGTTGTTGTAGGAAATTCTATAATATTGATAACACATCAAAGTCGATTAAGATTATTTGAACTTCTATTCTCACGCAATACCAAGACACGATTATCACCTTTCATTAGCTCCTGAAAGTATGTTAACTTGCAATAATAAAGCAGAAACGAGTCAATAACAGCCCTTCAGGCCAAATTGAGCATGCCTGCGAGTAAAAGCACATTAACCCGACACAGAAAATGAAAAATCTCTGCACATAAAATAAAATTACAAAAATAACTGAAACCCACAAAAAAAAACTGAACCAGCAACCACTACTTTGGCCGTCATAACTCTCAATCTTTCGTCGTTCATCGTCAACCAACGAAGTCATCGTCGTTTTCTTCTTCGTATAGTCACACACACCTCCTACTACAGGACCATTTCTGAAGGACTCCTAACTAACGACAGTCTATCAAAAGCGTGCACAATGCCCACTCATAACACACGCCATCATATACTGTGACTAAAAATACGACAACTATAACACTACACTGCGGGTATGGTAGGCACTAGGAACTCATTTAATCCAGGGTAAGGGGGTTCCGCCCCCAAGTCGCCAACTTCAATACTTGCTTCTGATGTAATAAATTTGAGTCCTTTCCTTCTTTGTGTGTGACTGGAGTTGTGTGAACATACATAGATAGGTGTATCCTTGGAAAACGAAATGCAACTTAAATAGTAGGTAGGTACTGTTGTTTCAAGCAAACCCCCGCGCCAACACTTTCAAAACGCCATCAGCTCTTAGTAACTACTTGGCTTTTAAGTTGTCCGCACTGTCACCGAGTTATCAAGTAGGGGAGGTTTTTAGGTGCAATTGCAACATAAAATAAATATAGTATTCCTGGTGCCGTATTCTAGGCGCAAAGTACTGTTTTTTTTCGTTGTTCCTTCTCCCCGCCAAATAGGTGCTATAGCTGTGTATAGGAACACCCTTCTCTTGATGACGCCACTGTGTTCTTTCGAATAGTTTTTGCCCTAGTTCACTACTTTGAGTCGCAGAAAAAATAAGAAAACAGATAATTAAATTTAATTAATCCTGTCACCCATAAGTTTAGTTTTTTTTTTTTGTTGCCCATCACTAGCCTTTATGGTAGACTCGTACGGATACTAGTGCCGAGCGACGGCGGCGACAAGCAACAACGAAGAGGAAGACGACGCCGCCGCCGCCAAGGCCTTTAACAATTCGCTGTGGAATTATTTAATTTGTATCTCTGTTGAGGACCTTATACTTTTTCCGAGTATCCTTTCCGCCAAACATAGCTGCCTTCTATCCGAATATACCTATATGAAGCTTGAGAAGGATAACATTCATTTTTGTGTGCATTCACATGCACAATTCGGGACTTATTTATACGAGTACATATCTATATAATGCACTACAGCTGCGCTAAGGAGTAAAAATTACAAACAGAAAAAAAACAACGATTACCACCTCCTTGTTCGCGAAGGACGACGAGCCAAAGTCGCTTGGCGACAAAAAAAGCAAACTTCACTTACACATACTTACGATTTGGCGGCATTATCCTGCATCCAGCTAAGGAAGGACATTAGTTACTATCGAACGCAGAGTTTGTTGTGGGCGGAAGTGGAACAGTTTGGGGGAAATGGAGTTTCCTGCACGAAGGTGCACCGAAAGCACGCCGAGTTTCGATGTGTTTGCAGCAGCAGAAGCTCGTCCTCAGTCAAATGGCGTCTTTCGTTCGACCCCATAATTCCTTGAATTCCTTTCTTTCGTTTTGTACTAAGGAAGGTGGTTCGTATGTGTTTGGCGAGGGTTGGCTCCTTATATCGGTGCGGATAATGTTCTATACAATTAAAGTGCGGTAGTGCTGCTCTTATATACATACCTATTCCCGTTCACTTGCTCTTGCTGTTCTTCCAGAAAACACTCGTTGTCCTGATTCAACGTTAAAGGAATAAAAGCTTTGGGATGAAAAACTATCGCTAAACTACTTATATGCCAGTTGAATCGTGCTCACAGTGAACATATGGAGCGTTAAGTGAAGGAAAAAAAACGAAACGGTTTATTTATGCATTTGAAGTTTCTTTTATTGATTTTTAAGAATGAGAAACATTTTGTTTATTCTGCTTCAAATTCCTAGAAGTTTGTATAGCACATAATTGTGTTTCGTTATAAAAACTGTAAATACGTACAAATTTTTAAAATAAATAAATTCTCTAGAAATAATATACTCCTGAAATTGTCATGGAGTTCTTTTTTTCAAAAATCAAAGGTGTCAATTTAAAACTTAATATAATTAATTTTGATTTTTCATTTTGATAGATCGTCAGTTATGTTGATATGTATAGGTAGATACATACATTGAAGGTAGGTACTAGCTATTACCAACCCACTCCAATGGTTACCCAGTAACCCCTATTATACACATAAATGTAAGCTACCTACATTAAAAATTTATTTTCTATTTTACGATGAAATAGTTGTTCACTTTTATACCAAATTTCATTACAATCCTTCCAGACAAGAATTCAATCAATTAACAAAGGATTGTTTTATAGTTTTCTAAGAATCAAATAATCAAAGTATATTATAGTTAAAAATAAATTGAAATAAGAAGGTGTTATATTTTAATAATACATTTCTTTATACTACTGAAATCATTCAGCCAAGTAGAAGACTTAGCATTATATTTAATTGGACTTGTTGAATTATTGATTCAAAATAGCTTTAACGGCCTTTAGTCCACAAAATTTGCGTTTTGTCCCGGCGATCGTACATGGACTCATAAGTTCGCTAGTGAGGGCATTACCAATACGCAAAAAATAAAATAAATTGATATTTTTAAAATGGCAGCATTTCCCGTCCGGTTCCGCTCTTAAAACTTGTTTTTTTTTTTAAATAGAAAATGTATTTCCAATGATAAATAAAATCAAAAAAATTTGCCACTCAAAAACGTCAATTTACTACATTTTTTTAAAAATGTATTACACCCAAATGTTTTCGACCATTTTTCACCAAATCCATTAATTGTACGATAACAAGTGCTAAATGGCATGATGTACAATGTGTGCCAAGATTTTTTATCCAAAAAACCTATGGTTTTCGACTAATTTGAAAAAACAGAATTTTACCCCCTTTCCCCTTCTAATTATTTAAAAAATGTTTGTCGGAATTTTTTCGAAGTAACATCATTTTATTATCCAATTTCCCTGGACTATACTGCCATCAACAAAAAAACATTAAATACAATGAACTATACAGGGTGTCCCACAGTCACCGCCAGAGGCGAGAACCATGGGTTCCTGAAGTAATTCTAAGTCCAAAAACTTATGAGGTAATTTTCTGGTTTTCGCTCCTTTTTAGAGTTATAACGGTTTTTATGATTTTGGGTCTCTTATCCTTAAATTGATAATATCTTTGCTAAATGACGTCCGATTCCTAAGATATTTTTACTTGCGATTATAGGTACTATATGGCAAGTTATGTATTCGTAAAAAAAAATGTTCTAACAATAAAACATGACATTACGATCATAGAAAAAACCATAAAAGTGGGTCCCCCAATTCCGTCTGTCTATCTGCATGTCTGAATTTGTGTCTGCAGCCTAAACGGTTCGGTGGATTTGATTTAAACTTGGTACATAATGTTTTTTCGGTAATATGGCCACACGTTTTTTCATTTTTTTTAAGACGAACAAATAACAGTAGCTCAAAAACGGGCCAAGTACTTAAAAAAAAAATCAGTTCATTAATGAAGGGAAAGGCTACCTTTAGGTAATTTTTAGTTTTCAATTTTCTGGGAAACAGATAATTTGATCTTTTTGAATTTTATTACGCAGAAGCTCCTAAATAGTCTAAACACTTTGTAAGCCAACATTTTTCAAAAAAAAAGGTTTTTGGAAATTAATTTTTTTTTTAAATATCAAAATTTCGAAAATGACTAAATAGATTTTATCGAAACTTCGTATTTGGAGTTTTTTTTAACATTATCTTGAATAGGTAAAAAAAAACCTATTTTTCCAAAAAAAAAAAACAACGGGACCTCCCATACAAATGTTAAAAAACTATAAAGAAAAAAATCTATTTCTTGAAAACAGCTCAAAGAATCTTTATAAAAAGTGTGTGTGTTCTTAAATTAGTACAATCCACTTTCAGGCATTAATGGTAGTTCTCAACATTGGATGATCCGATTAAAACAACTTTTTTTTATACAAATGCTCCCTAAAATTGTTAAAAAAACTGCATCCTCAAATTTTCAAAAAAAAAAGTTTTTTGATTTTTCAAAAATCAATCACTGATTTTTTTTTAAATTTCAATTTTATATGTATATTAATTATATCTTCAAATGTTTTCAAAAATTTACACATACAAAATTAATTTATTAAAAAAACGCTACAACGATTTTTGAAATTTTTTTTGATATATTCTTATTATCCATGAATTCAAATTGCATATTTGTTTTCCACCAAACTATAACGACTAAGCAATATAAAAACATTTAATTGTGTCTCTTATCCATTTATTTCTAGGCACCTTATTATAGGTATTTCTTTTTTACGAATTTTTGCGTATGTCACTGAATACTACATACAGTGTTGGCCCTCATACATTTGTATATACATATGTGTCTCTAAAAATCACATGAATCTTATGTATATATGTTGCACCTAAATTATAAAGTTGTATGTATATAGCCTCCTACACACCTACCTCCTTCATTTTCATTATTATATGTACATGTTTACATACTTAGGTTCTATCTATATGTTTATGTATGTAGATGCATTTTACTCTCCTAACTTGAATAATTAAAATCCATAACTTAATCTATGTAACTATTCCTTGAATCATCCATTCGACAATTCATTATACTAAGAATCAAGTTAATCTTTAAATCTTATAATTTGTTCTAAAATTTCGTTTTGTGCGAATAACGGTTTTCCCGAAAATTTCAATCAAACCCAATTTTTATTGTTTTTTAAGTTGTTTTCTCACTTTAATATAATTTTATTCAAAAAACACGTTAAGTGGCAATTTTGTTTGCTTATTATAAAAGCCCAATTAATTTTCTTAAAACAATATAGGTATGCTTTGTTGCAAAAAATTATTAACATTCATAATTATCAACAAACAAAAGACAAACAAACCTTAGTGAAATTTAAAAAAAAATTAATTTTTAAATAAAAAATTAATAAAAATAAATAAAAGTACTTCTTAATATGGTAATGGATAAGAAAGAGACAAATTAATTAAGTTAAATTAGTAATGCCGTTAGAAATAAAATGCACTACTGGATCGCACGTACTTGCCTCTATGTGTGATCATATTATGTGAAAAAGATTCTTAATAGAAACGGCTAAATATATTTTTAAAGTCGTTTTCACTTTATTTTGTATATATACAAATTCTTAATTTTTTTCAAAAAAAAAAATTGGTATGAACATTTTAAATATTTAATAATATAAATTCAAAAACAAAATTTCAAAAAAACATCGTCCACCCATTTTCAAAATATTGAATTTTCAAAAAAAAAATTTGTTTTATTATTTAGAATTTGAAGAAGCTCTTTATAAAAATATTGACCGAAATCCGTTGAGTCGTTTATGAGAAAGTCGAAAATCAATAAAATGGTTGTATGGCAGGTACCGTTAATATCAAAATATTAAAAAAAAAAATTGGCCGTAATGTAGACCATACCTAAAGTATACACACACCAATTTTTTTAGAAATCGTTAGGCCGTTTTCGAGACAATTAAGATGGTAAAAAAATTGTATGGTAAGTACCGTTATTTTTGGGGCTAAAACAACGATACGAAAATCTATTTTGGACAATCACCTTAAACACCTAAGTACCAAAATCGGTTCAGCAGCTTAGGCTGTAGATCGTTCTACAGACAGACAGACAGACGGAATTGCGGGACCCACTGTTTTGGTGTTCTCTATCATCGTAATGTCAATTTTGATTAAAATCTCGAGTTCGATTTTTTTTCCAAATGCAAAACTTGCCCTATACTACCTATATCGCAAGTTAAAATGTAAATAGTAAAGATTAACATGAATGTTGTTAATGTCTATCTCTGACTTCTGGAAAGTTTATTCATAGTAATGAAAATAGGATTTGTACACTTGATTGTATTTCGCTACCAAACTTGTTTTCAATTTCAAATATCATCTCTTGTAATTTTTTTTCGGTTAGTCCTAGGCCACAATAAAATTCATCAAATCTAATGAAAAGCAATACAACATCTAATCCATCGTCGACATCCTTTGATGATTTTCAACAACATCGAAAATGCCATGCCATGAATAATCAAAGGAACATCTTACCTGGAAAGACATTTAATAAAAATGCCGTCTGCTAGGTTATAATAGAACGAGTGAACCTTTAAACTGCAGACTTCCCTAAGTCATTAAGTGAAGAACTTCATAAAAACATTTCTAGATTTCTTGCTTGCATTGTTTTTGGTGTGAATTCTTGAAATTCTTGACACAAAGTTTTGTTCTTTGTGACTCCGTTACGAGTACTTCGAAATACAACCGCTCGTCAGACACCCAATGAAGATATTCCGTGCTGCAGCTTTGGTAAACTTTGGTACCTACCCTTTTTTTACTTATAGGTATATTTTTCAAGGAAAAATTGTACGCAGTTTTTGCCAGCAATTTAAGATCCTTTGAAATGTGCCCTATACACCTGAACATACATAGCATTGTGATAAACTTTCTTTATGATTCTATAAATTAAAAACAAAAAATTCCCAGAACAAAAGTTCAATGCGGTTGTCGTCTCCCAGTATAACTCCTACCAGCGCATCAGTCCTAAGCCCAGGACTCAGTAAAAAGGAAGAAAAATGAAATTGAAACGATTTGAGGTACGGTACCTGTTACAGACACACACCCACATACACAAAGATTCTAAAACGTTCAAGTCAAAGGAAAACGAACTGGGAACATATCTATGTCAAATCTGATATTAAAAGATTATTTCACCCGCTATCCGCCATCATCTCATCTAAAATATATTATTTCCCATGAAATTATGACTTCTGCTTTTTTTTCTCATTTTTTTTTTGCGGACAGCAAGGAACGTTGGATTGTAATTTTGATTTGAATTTTCTCGTCTTGTACTTTTGAACTCCTTTCTTTTATTATATATTATTCTTACTATCTTAGAATTTCTGATTAGATATCCTTGGGATACGAATACAAACGCACACAAGCTTATCTTCAGCACATACACAACATTATACGTCGGCATACAAAGATGTCATATGAATTATGGAAAGGCTGTGGCAAAGAAAATTGAGAATTAGATATTTATTGGAAGGATGTTGTTCACTTTGTCTGTAAAATCGCAAAAGAAAAGTTATGCTGATTTTGTCAATTCATATTTATATGAAAAATACCAACAAGATACAAATTTAAAGGATGCCTATTATCCTTAACGGAAAAGCACATATATCTATCTACCTCTCAGCCTAACAAAAGTTTTAGCATGTTTCTTTTTGGCTATACCTAGCCCGACCTATGATAATTTAGGTATTATGGTTTTGTGTGATCTGAACTTTTAAATCAATTCAAAAAGTTTGACTCTGTGTCTGACTGACCTTAACATGACCAAGGTCCAACCCGTTTTAAATGTAGTATAAGTATCATTGTATACCCTAAAACCCGATTTCCTGTTAGGTACCTGTCAACTTATTGGGATCAAAAATGTTGCTTGTCTGTGAAGTTTTTTTTCCGGCTTGTTTTTTTTTTGTTTCATGGTATTTTTTAGGTCGAAAGTTTTTCGAATGCATTATTTATGGGGACAAGAGTTTTGCATCTTATTAGGAATGTTTTGGGTGGAGGGTGGTTTTCGAGAGGACGAAAAACTGTGTGTGTTAGTGGAATAAATTTTTTTTCCAGAAGATTTATTGGGAAACGTGTTTTTTAAATTTGTTTAAATATTTTAATCCCAGGGAGACTAATTGGAACATTACTATCTTTTTCTATAAAAGAGAGGGAGAGAGACAGAAAGAGATTTAAGCTTATTTTCTGATTTATTGGGGCACATTCATATTCGCTGGTACGCCTAGGTTTTACTAAACCCTAGTATAAGACAATTTTGGCTCAATGAATTCAGACAGATTTTACTTTTGGTTGGTTTTATATTTTTATAAGACTATAATATTGTTTTACTACACAAATAGCTGCAATTATTATGGAATATGATAAACTTAAAAAAATAGAATCAACGTCCGAGAATTCAACTAAACCTAGGTTCAACTCAGACACAGTTTAAAAATGATTATGAATATGCCCCATTTAGTTTTATTTTCTGTGGATCTATCAAAGATGATGACAAAATTGATTGATTAAGAATGTAATTTTGTTTATTTTTTTTAAGAAGAAATGTAAAAACAATACAAGCGCATGTGCTAAAAGGTCACAAAAAACAAAATTAGAATACAATTTTGGAAATTCTAGAATGAACGGGGTTGCATAACAGAACATTTAAGAAGATCGATGAGTTAATAGATTGTTGTTAATTTAAGAAATTTACCAAATATTTCAGATAGCACCAGCAGAGTCTTTAAAAGTAACTATCGTGAAGAGCCAGATCTATAAGAAATTGCCCAATTCCGGAGAGCTGTGAGCAAGTATGCCGGAATGTTCCATGGTCTGAGCGGCTCTTGAGTTCGTCCTGATCCCGTTTCAAATGATTTCTTAAATTTTCGACATCAGTTCACTTACTTTTCAGTTATTTTTACGCATATGAGTTGAGCAATTGTAGTGAGAAATAATCTTCATACAAATATCCAGTATCAGATCATTTTCAATTTTCAATCCAAATTGGTATGCCACAGGGAAAACATCTTGGCCCTAAGCTTTTTATTTTGAAAATCACCATTTTAAGTAAGCATCATTTTGGGAAATGTAATTTTAAGATTTGCTTGTGGCCTGTGGGTGTTTACGCCAAATATATGCTATTAAACCTTAAACCATTCATTATAAGTTCCTGAGGTCAATACTGTTCTCACCCCCAGTTATGAGAAATAGTGGTATCCCAAAAAACATTTTTAGCTGTATAAAAGCATTTATGGTCGTTCAAGAGCTAAATCTTAAAGCTATTTATTTAGCAAGGAGCTCTATTTGTGGACTTAGAGCAAAAATCAATCTCCCATGTAGCTAATTTGTTGAGTTTGAGAGCTCTTTTTTGCTCTCGGGCTAATTATCAGTGGCAAAAGTGACTTGAAGCTCTGTAGTACACGGGTATCAAACTACTAAAACACCACTTTTGACATATTATTGTTTGTATTAGTTTGTGTAGTACAAAATAAAAATATATGAAATACTCATACTATTAAAGAATGAATGTATCGTTTCATAGTATGTACAATAGAAATAACGAAGATGACAATAACCAAATTAATAAATATCTTTATGAAAATAAATAAGAAAAGAAATTAAGATTTTCAATTGTTTGATAGTGAATTTCAAGTGCGCGTTTAATATTTTCAGAAAGGTAGTGACGATACTTCGTTAAATTACAGCGCGCCTACATAATTCTGTGTATTATGTCATCAAAAATAATTTTAAAAAATAGTTAGATAGTAAAAATATTTAAAAATTAATTTTCCAGAGGTGGAATAAAATTATTTTTGAAAATTAATGATAATTTCGTGTTTTCTACTACACTCCGAAGATGATTCTTTTTAAAAATGAAGAAAAGAATAATTGGATTTATTTTGTATCTCGTCGCCATTTTTATTGTTAAGCAAGACGTTTCTTCCAATTGAGCTGCAATACTATATGTTCTGGAGCTGCAATATTAATTACTGGTGATATAGAGTCTTAATGTCTGTTTAATCATTGTACATTTTCTGGAGCTAGTTCCAACAAGATGGCATTTTCGTCTTCTTAACTTCATGTTTTTGTTATAATATAGGGTGCTTCAGAAATTAAAAGTCAAGGAACAAATGTAAGCTATAGGAAGGAACTTTTTTTTAAAGAATATTTCCTGAAGTGTTTTTAAAGTCTAAGTTGCAATTTTTAAAGATAGGAGTTTCTTAACTTGTTTTTAATAAAGCTGCTCGATTCACTGTGATATAGAAAATTGGTATCCTTAATATATATATCTTCTCTACGGGAATTAAAGTAGCTTTTTTTTGTGCGTACACGATTAGAACTAAAGACCTGAAAAAAAGTTTTTTTTTATTACAATACTATGAAATAAACTTATATATTTATTTACATTACTATGCAAAACGAGAAATTATCAAATTTCTTGCGCATTGTTTAACAGAGTAAATTTATAGTTCCAATCTGAACATTGCTAACTTAAACTAAAAATTGAATTTACATACATTCATTTATTTTTTATGCAAAATAATACATTTTTTCTTTCTTGATAAAATAAATATTTTGGATTTATTTTGGGCAACACCCTATTATAATATAGGTTCCTGAGTAGAATGTGTTAAGATATTAATACTCAGATCTAACCACCGATTTGAAATTGGTCTTTTAATGCTATTTTGACATTTCGAAATGCGCATGCGTTAGTATTTTACTTCTTAAGCTAAGGCTACTGTTTAGAGCTCTTATCGTGTCTTTTACAGCACATCTGCAGTTGAAAGCTGTACAACGGCCCTTTAGATGAGGGAAATTCAAGAAGCTCGTTCATAGATCGCATTAAAGGTATTATGGAGCTAGTTTGAAAAACTAAACGTTGATCGAGCTGACAGTGCTGCTAAACTTCACCATAGAGCATCATTTTAAATAAAAATACATTGAGCTATGAAATTAAACCTTATAAAGCCATAGCTTTCAATTTCACATGTTTGGAGCTGCAGAAGAACAGTTTTGCATCTAATAGATGTGACGATGTTACTTGGGTAGTCAATAGTTAGGATCGTTGTTACCAATTTAAAGCACTATGCTATCCGTCATTTTGTACCTTTTAGCTGAAAATTACATATGTACTGGGGTAAGGTAAGTTTCGGCAACTTCCTGCTAATGTACTGCAAGCAGTGGTTGCATAGTTGTGGTCCTCGATACCCCCAGTAGTCGTAATAATTTTCTTGAGCTGTTACCTGCTGTGCTGCGTACCAACAGTAAATATGTAATACAATATTTTAAAGCAGGCTCCAGGGCCCATGCTCTGTTACTCAGCCGATAACTTTTTCTCACTAATTTACGTCGCTAAAAAAATTGGCTTCTGAAAGTTGAGGCGATACCTTAATTTTTTAATTTTTAATTTGTTTGACTGGGATTTTCCAATACAAAGGTAAATTGAATCAGTCATTTTGGCATCTTAAGAACAGAACAAACATTTTTTTTGTTTCTCGACTATTTTTATCGAGAATTTACAGAACATGTAACCAGGTCAATAAAACACGGTGTTATATCGTGTGCAACGTTTCGGGCATGAATACACTCTTCGTCAGCCAGCAACAAAAAATTGGATTAATTATACAGCATTTACAAAGATATTGAAAAAATATTTTTAAAACATTTCCACTACTGCCCGTCGTTTTTAATGTTTGACTGTTTAACACAGCCTGATGAAGAGTGTTTTATTGACCTGGAGCCTGCTTTAAAATATTTTATTACTATTTAAAATATTTTATTACTATTTGCCTTCTAAAAAATCGAGAAATCTGTTCTCATCGTCGTCATCATTAACAAGATCCTGGAAATGTCACTGGTGCAAAGTAGCCCCAAAAATATAAAAAAAAAACTGCATGGTCACAAACAGAAATTTAATAATTATTATTTATTAATTAAACAAACAAAGGACTAGCGGAAAGTATCTGCAAAACAATATTTTAAATAGAAATACTGTACTTACTTCATTAAAGTTTAGACAACTGTTTTTGCACACCAAATTTTGGACTTAAAAAAAGTACATACAAATTTGCTACGTGAAATTCACAGGTCAATTACTTTCTTATCAACTGCCGGTACACCGTGCTTTGCAATACTTTCCAAATGTATATGTATATGTGTTTAAGTTAGGGTAGGTTCGGCTTATAGAATGTTACATGCCTGAACGTGAATCAAGAAACCAAATCTTTTCGTCAGCGGCCTAAAGTTACCCGTACTTGGGCAATGTAACCCCACGTTAAGGTATTCCCTCTGATCCACGTGTCCCAGAGGAAGTTTTTACCTTTACTCGGATCGCCACTAAATTCTATATCGTTTCCCTATCCCTGACAAAAAAACATGGATAGAAGGTGGTCCCCGTAGTTTGCCATTACTTCTCCACCAATCATACAAGAAGAAATATTCACCAGAATTCATCAGGGCCCTTGGAATTCTTAATTCCCCAAAAAGATATTTGTAAAATGTTACATATTTTCACTTGCGATACACGAAAAAAATGGATCCCGATACTGTCTGTCTGGTAATTAAGCATTTAAGCATCTTAGGTGCACTCCTGGATGCTTTTTTAGAAATATTATTTAGCTTCAAAAATAACGGTACCTGCTGTATACAATTTTCTAAAGCAAAAAAAGTTAAATCTTAATTATTTCCAAAATGTCTTTAACTACACAGTCCACATATTGGTAGAACAAACATTTAACATAGAATGTTATTAACGGTTCCTCCCATACTGTTTTTTACGGCTTTCTGATTGACGAACCTACGGTTATTGCTTCAAGGACCGCCAATGGGTTATCAACCATTGACTTATCCTGCCCCATCAATACATTTCACTAAATCCTTTTTTTTTTGATCCAAGGGAAATGTTTCGATCATTTAATAGAGGATAATGGCAACTAACATTTGGGCTCTATAAGGCTTCTCTAAGTTCGTCTCGATGCTGAAATGACTTACCGAAGACTTATTGAAGCTGAAAGGTTAAATAAGAGGTCATCTGTAGATATCCTCTAAAGTGTCCCCTAATGGACCATTGATCATCCCAGTCCTAGAATATGGTTGTTAGAGCATGAACTCTGCCAGAGGCTGTTTTGACGAAAAATTTATCCGAGTGAACATTCGGCTCCAACTTTATAATCGCCGTTAGTAGCAGAGACAAAGAGGATATGCATCAATGCTCCGGTATGATTTTTGAATCTACTCATAAGTGATAGCGGGAGTACAAGATGACTAGAACGCATTAATGCACGTATAACCCAAAGAGGACATCTCAATCAGACAGTGAGCTCAAGAGGGCTTGCAAATGGATCCCTATGTCAATGCCGGATTGCAATAAAAGCTAGTTTCTTAGATTATTATTTAGCTATGTAAGGTTCAAAAGTATTTTCTTACTAAAAAAAATCATGCATTATATTATCAAACAAATCCATAAATCTGCACCTGAAACACCACACAAAATGTAAGACATATCCTTCTCTAAATCTTAATATTAATATTAGAAAAGCAATCGCCCTAATAATATTTAAGTTCTATATTCTATTTCGATTTGCCGTAATGTTTATTTTTATCAATTCTTCAGAGGAAACCAAAGTAAATAAATTGGATGTTATTGCAGGAAGCTCCTTGGAAAACTGCTTCAGAAGTAGATACGTAGGTAGTATATCATAAATCTGTCATTTCCATCAATTTCGCACAACTTACAAAAATGTATCACATCCTTCTTTGCTATCTTGTATCTGTATTTGTATGCATGTATATTATTCTCTCCGAGTCTCATGCATATAAATTCCAGAAAAAAATTTAAATAACTGCAAAAGAAAGTATGAAAAATATAAATTATTCTTTTATTTGTCATTGCAATTGGTCTGACGTAGGCATGGATGGTTCTTAGAAAAACTAACTCCATTTATATAGAAAAATGTGGTAACATCTTCTTCAAAAGAATATTGTTCCTTATAAGCTGTTTTGTTATATGTTTGTTTGTGGTGGAGCAATATATGCCAAATAATAGCAAATGATGATGATGATGATGCTGATGTTGAAAACAGCATTTTTTAAGGATAACAATGTGTTTTCTGAAGTAGGTATAGGTATGGTTTGGTGTATATCGTCCGTGGAATCCTATGTGAACTATTGCTAAGCTTATAGGTTAGAGTTAGGAGCACATGCAGATTGAAAAATAACAATAAGCCACATCATATTGTCATAAATGGAAAATGACAAAAAGCTCTTGTAACTTCGTGGTCTTTTGTCAGATCGTTCAGCGTAAAGAGGCACTTTCAGGATTGAATTTGTCATTTCGCTGGCCCAAGAATACATACATTGTAGAAGGCGAGAAGATTTTCATGTAAGATATAAAATGCACAAAAGTCTTAATTCACTTTTTTGGCCCTACCGAAAAGGTGCCAATTTGATAATTAAAAGGAAAATTTAACATGAACGTGAAATTGACATATCGACTTATGGTAAACAGATACGAAAATGAAGTCGAGAAAATGTTCGAATTCGAAGTGCAAATCGGTGGCGATGGGTTTCGCCAATTAATTCCAAGAAGTGGCACAGGACAGGGCTGAAGTACCCAATACTATAAAGAACCAGGCGCCAGCATTTTTACTTGCGATTATATGTAATACAGGGTGGCGCACGAATCGTGCTACAATAATAAATTTAAATAACTTTTATTTTAATCGATGTATTTCATTAATTTTGTTTTTATTAGATTAAAAATTAAATTTTATTTTAAATAACTCATGGTTTTTAAAGATGATAGACCGCAAATGACCTCCACGCTCATTCACGCATATGCGGCACCAGATCAGGAAATTGTTCATTCCGGCTTAAAGGGTTGAAATTGGGATCGCCTCAATTATTGTCTTAATGGACTGCTTCAATTCAGTCAAATTCCTGGGTTTCGTTTTGTACACTTCCTGCTTGACATAACCCCATAAAAAAAAGTCTGGTGCAGTCAGGTCATGTGACCTTGGGGCCAGCGGAAAGTGCAGTTTCTGTATATCAATTTGTTTGGGAATTTTCGTTGGAGCTCCGCGAACGCCACTTGTGTGGCTACGTGAGCACTTGCTCCATATCGTTAAAACCAAATCCTGCTGAAAGGGATATGTCTTCGGCGAAGTTCTCCTTCAACATCTTTAAATAATGGTCCCCATTGACAGTTTGTCTTACACCGTTTTCTTCAAAGAAGTATGGCACTACAATACACCTTGATAAAACTGCGCACCACACAGTGACTCGTTCTGGCTGGAGTTCTGTCTCATGGAGCATTTCATGATTAGAATCACTCCATATAAGACAATTTTGCTTGTAAACATTGCGGTTTCAGTCAAAATGGGCATCATCAGACATGAACAACAATTTATCAATGTGTTGTCTTCTTCGGCCATTGCACTCATTTTTCGGCAAAATTCCAGGCGAACAGGGAAATCCTAAGTCTTCATGAAGTATCCGTTGTAATGACCGTCTTCTAACTCCAATGTGGCCTGATAAGTTTCGAGTCGAAACGCTTGGATTTGCCTGTATTGCCGATGCAACAGACACGATTTTATCCTGAACCCGAACATTGGGATCTCAATGATACGGTCTTCGTTCGATGCTTCCAGCCTCATAATGGTCCATCTACTCGGGGGAGTACCGCCAAACTCCGGCTTAATTTCCTTTGGACGGAAATGACGGACTGCAAAGAATGGTATCGCTGCACTATTCAAATCCAATTTTCAGTAGCCCCAGCATTCATTTTGATACCTATAAAATTAAAAAAAATAAGCCGATTACTCACACTGAAAAAAGTTATTACGTTTTATTTTGTAGCACGATTCGTGCGCCACCCTGTATAAGGCAAGTTAGGCATTCGTCGAAAAAAAAAGTTTTGAGATAACAATCAAACATGACATTACGATGAAAGCAAGACGAAAAAAGATGGTCTAAAAATTCTGTCCGTCTGTATGTCTGTCTGTCTGTCAGTATTTCTGTAAATATGTATTTATAGAAACCTACAGCCCAAAAGGGTGGGCCGAATGGCTTCAAACTTGATCTATTGGAGGTATTGTGCAGAGGGGAAATTTAAATTTTTTTTAGCTAAAAAAATAATGGTACCTGCCATATAACCGTTACGTTAAAACCTATTTTCTCGGAAACGGCTTTATCGATTTTGATTTTTAAAAAATTAGTGCAGATTTTTTTTCGAAATTTCACACATATATAGTCTTAGGTTGTCCAATTTATAGTGCGTACCAATATTTTTAATTAATATTTTTTTGTATTTTTAAATGCATTTTTTAAGAAAAATATTTAAAAAATTTATATTTTGAAAACTGCTCATTAAATTTTTTTTACAAATTATATTTATAATGTATTTGCTGAATACCTATGAATTGGCGTTTTTGAATTTTTTTCAAAAAGTTTAAATAAAAAACTTTTTATCTCAAGAAACCGCTTCACAGGTTTTTAAAATTTTTTTCTCATAAATTCAAATTTATCCAAGAAATATTTTTTTCGACGAATGCATAACTTGCCTTATAGTACCTATAATAGCAAGTAAAAAAAAGAATGCAATCTTACTCTCTAAATATTGAATAAAAAACCAATCAAATAACAACAAATACGCCCCTGTTCAAAAAAGAAACTGCAGCGAAGGCTAGATTTAAAGCGGATTCCAGCCAGATTCGGTTGGCTTAAATAGTTCACTATACATACTAGGAGTGAATTTCTAAGGAAGAAATTACAATATGACATTTTCAAAGAAGTCACGATGTTGTTTTTGGCAGTTTTTTTTTTTAAGTTAAATGGATCATTTAAATTAAACCAAACCAAAAAAATTTGTTTGTATGTAAAGCTTCTTTAAAATGTAGGACTATCTATACCACGAGTATATTATTGCTTTTCATTATTCATTATTCCTTGCATATGATTTGGAGTTAACAACTTTCTTATTTTTTTTCGGTTTTTTTTTGCTTTGTCTTGCTCTTCACAGGATGTTTCATTCGGAAGCTGCTTTGTGGTATGTTTCTTTGTGTTGTATGCAGAAAGAATGGATGCGGGGAAAAATAGTTAGTTTTTTTTGGGTGAAAACGTTTGTGTTTGAACAGTATTCAAGGCTTCCTGCTGGTTTCCATGTTTGTACAATGCAAAATCACTAGCAGACATTTGCCTGTTAGTTTTTTTGTCTGTTCAAAAAGAAGATTTTTTTTTTGGAGAAACCCAGGTTTTCCTGCTGCTGGTTTTGAAAGTTTGTGTAATTGTTGAAATAGGAACCAAACCAATGGGGCATAGTGGGGATGTAGGGAAATACATAAGAGGATTTAATTAATGATTTTTCTTAAATCATCAATTTCGTTTTGTAGTAAATTACTCTAAATTACCTCTGAGAAAAAATTAATTATATTTTTTTGCTTAAAAATTTGTATGCATACTTTAATAAATTCCTAGGAGTTCCAAGAAGGATATTCGTTTCAATTGACGAATGGAGATTAAAGAAAATATGTAGAAAATCGTATAACACTTTTTCAACTAGAGGATGATATAAGAAACGAACGCTTTTCAATACATACTCACTGTTGAGCTTACACAGGCAAAACTTATGATTGTAATGATCATTCATTTTTCAATTTAAAAGTTACAATGGACTTAACAAAAAATATCAAAAAATATTAGCGCTTCTGTTTTAACCGTATTCGCCGCCGTATACGAGAAATCAGCTTTTTTCGATAACTCAGAAAACATATCATGATATGCCAGATGGAATTTCTGGACATGTTTTTTTACAAATTCATTTAAATCAATTAAACGAATTGTGCTATTTAAATGACATATTGTGGGTCAGTGAGCTAGGATTTGACACCAAAACACATATTTCAAACAGTGAGGCTGTAATTTTAATAACAGACATACAAAGGGTAAAATAGAAAGATATTGCCAGATTCAAACTCTGAAAATTTTCCTAATTAAAATTTATCTAAAAACACTTTGCGAAAACACTAAAACTGAGGAAGAAGAATTAAGCAGTGTTGAATGGCTAAAAGTTTCTCAAGAAATAGGATTTCCGAAAAGAAAAGAAGATGTTATTTATGGTGTCCAGGAATTTCTAAGCAAAGTTACCAGAAAAAGGATGGCTTAGATTGTTTAGAAAAACAGATGTTGCTTGAAATGTACAGCGAATTCAGCCAGGAAAATTTTATTTCTTACACAAGCCTAAAGAGTGGAAAACATATCAGGAACTTATTTGTGAATCCAGTCAAAGAAATCGGAGAACATACAATTCGTAGTTGGTAGATATGCTTTTCCTGTGCAATGACTAAAACAGTTGGAACTGATATTTGTAGTTTAAGATGTGCAATATATGTATAAGAGAATATCATATAAAATGTTTGAAAAAACTAAAATATCATATTCTTGCAAGTTTTAGCAATTCGCTATGTAATTACTAAAAGTTAAATTAGTTACAGATATTAAGATTTTACTTCAACATATATGAAATAATTTATTTTTGTTGTAGACTTTTTACTTATTTTTTCATATTTAACTTATTGTTTACTTAATATCTACTTTTTTTAAATCTACACGTGGTCAAGGGATTATACAACCATTTAAATGTTACAACACAGCGCTGGCGTGAGGTTAAGAAAGAGAAAGAAGGATATGAAAGATGTGTGGCGCGATGGATGTTCTGAGACTGGAGGTGGTTGTTGTCTCAGATTTTTATCTCCAGGGATGGCGGCTGGACTAATGCGGAGAATTTTTTTATTTATGTCCCTTATAATTCGCATTTTTTTATTCGTTGTCGTATTTTATAGGTACACTAGTTTTACTCAATCACATGTTGTTAGTGCAATACCTAAACAGCATTTAATAAGTAAGCCAGCAACTCATTTTATGACAATTTTTAGAATTGGTTTTTAATGGAATATAAGACGACATCGACTTATTATTTATTTCTATTCTTTATAACCCGGATGAAGCGGTAAATGCTTACGTTATTTTTTTACTGAAATTAAATGACTAACAAATTTTATAAATAAAAAAACAAAAACCAAAATATTGAAATAGCGAATAAATAGTTATTTCTTATTCTAGTGTTCTTCGCTTAAATCGACCCGTTCGGTGGTTATGCTTATTGCTTGCTTATCGGTGTTTGGTAGCGTGGGCTCTCGTGGGGAAATAGGCCAGCCGACCATTAATAGCATTTCTAAACGATGGTATTGAATTATTTAATATTGATGTTGAACGATATCCGGGGTCGGCATCGTCCTCCCTGATGTCCGGTGGTCGGACCTACCAATAGCTTGACGTGCAGTTGTCGCTTCTTGTTCGGAAATTCGGAATCTAAAAAATCCTGCCGCGAGATATCGTATTGGCAAATCTCTGCGTCGGGAATGTGCGATTCCCCGATTGGTAATACAGCAGATTCCTCTGGTTGAATTATTTTTTGTTTCTTTATCTGAAACGAATTATATATGAAAATCTTTTTCTGAAATTTTAAAAATCTTACCTGAGCTTCTATAAATTTATAAATATATTTTTTGTATGCTTAGGTTTAATTTTCGTTCTTTTCCATTACCTTTTCTGTCAAAATAAGGTGTGTTCAATATGAATTTGATTAATGTAGCCCTAAAGATCTTCTTTAATTAGAAGAGTTGCTTATAAACGGTGATTTTTTAAGAGCTTGGTTTTTGAAAATTCAAAAAAACACAGAAACTTGTAAAAAGTGAATAAAATTTTTATTTGGATCGATAAATCAATTTCTGCCATTTACTTTTTAAAAATAATTTCACTTAAATGTTGCTCGCGGCTACGCTTCAGGTGGTCCATTCTGAAGGTCCAATTTTGGCAAACTTTTTCACACATTTCGGCCGGAATCTCACCAATGACGCGTTCAATGTTGGCTTCCAAGGCAGCAATCGTGTTTGGCTTGTCCGCATAGACAATAGACTTAACATAGCCCCACAAAAAATAGTCTAACGGGGTCAAATCACATGATCTTGGTGGCCAATTGACTGCGCCAAAACGTGAGATCAACTCCTCACCAAATTCGCCTCTCAATTGATGCATGGTTTCGCGTGCAGTGTGGCATCTGGCACCGTCCTGTTGGAACCACATGTCGACCGAGTTCAATTCTTGCATTTTCGGCAAAAAAAAAATCTGTTATCATCGAACGGTACCTTTCTCTATTGTCCGTAACCCTGCGGCCTTCATCGTCCTTGAAGAAGTACGGCCCAATGATGCCGCCTGCCCATAAACCGCACCAAACAGTACATTTTTCGGGATGCATTGGTAGCTGCTGAATTGCCTCTGACTGCTCTTCACTCCAAATACGGCAATTCTGCTTATTCACGTATCCATTTAGCCAAAGACGGTGGGTCGATTATGACGACCATAAAACGGACGTAGCTTGCGAAACACATTTTTCACAGAGCACGAATTTTAATAATAAATTTCAATAATTTGCAAACGTTGTTCAGGCGTAAGTCTATTCATGATGAAATGGCAAAGAATACTGAATCGAAATGTCAAATGTTCGTGGAATTTGTCATGTGTGATCTGTCAAAAATATAAACGTCAAAAACCAAGTAGCAAAAAAATCACCCTTTACTACGTTTACACCGAAAGATAATCCGGTTTAAGTTTAGTAAATTTGTAAATTAAAAATGAGTAAATAAAAATTAATCTTGAATTGATTTCACCAGAGTTCGACATTTCACTCTGAATTGACAATCAAATGTCAATATATCAAGAGTAAAATAAAATAATAATTCGAAAGAAGAAGAATAATTTCAGTGCAGTGAACAAATTTAATTTCAATAAATAAAAATGATTAATAACTTAAAAATATTGTTATCCCAACATTTTATGCATCAAATTTTTTTTAATTTAACTATATGTCTGTAAGACCTAGGGTCTTTTTAATGCAACATGAATTGCACGGCACAGTGGATTTGAGAGAACAAGGTATTGACTGTCTCATCTTAACCCATGGGCGACATCCGATTAAAATTGGGGGTATAGAAAAGAATGCGCCTAGCGTGGGGATCGAACGCACACGTCTAAGTTATCAATCAAGCACTTTATCCACTGCGCCATTGCCACCCAAGCCATTGCAATTCAAGCAGTAATAATCTTTCTGGTACATTAAATCTGGCCAGGACACGAGGTCGATAATCTAGAAGGAATATGAAAAACCAACTTGCTGAATGAACATTATTTGCAGCTTTATCTGACCAATACTTCCTGCTAGTGGATTCCCTGTCAACCTGTAAAAAAACAAAAACTCGAAGACCAGCCACACTATTCACATCGCTTTTGAGATTGCAACTCGTCGCAAAAACATTTTCCATTACAAATTCGATTCACCGCTTTGGTCTTTGTAGCTTTATTGCATTTTTTATTTTTATTTTTTTAATAAACAAAACAGAATTCGTAGGCTAATTTCACCAGACGAAAATAAATTAAATAATGTTGGACAGGTTTTTTTCTTGAATGTGAATGGAGGAAATGATATTAGAATAGGCGCGTTCTATGAAATAAGGTTTGTTTCTTTCGAAAATCTTCTACTTCGAAGAAGATTTCAAAGAGATTAATTTCGAATCCTCTTTTAAGGAGATTACAAATTCTATGTGAAATCTTTAAGATTCAGAAGATTTCAAAGAGGATTTATGGATAATCCACTTAAATCTGGATTAAGTGGTAGGTGAAAACGTAGTATTAGTGAGTTTAAAATTAAGGCAAAGTTAGACAAGGGCTGGCAAGTAAACGACTGCTTTAACTAGAGTTGGGCTTATTCTCTAAACGAGCGCTGTTTAGAATTTTGCGCAAATGTTTTTGTATAACAGTATTGGGGGTACCTATTCTACCCGTTCTCAGAAATTGGGATTGTCACCTGTTCACACTCTGCTTTGGTGGAGTAAGAAAATCGTACCGGACGATGCAATCATTAGCGCCGAAATGGACCGATCAAAAAACTGACCCAGAATTACATGAAGCTTGAAAAAACTGTCAACTTTCGAAATGAACAATAATAATTTAATAGATTTAAGGCTAAACGAAGTTTGCCCGATCAGCTAGTACTTAATAACCATATTTAATATAATACTGGAATATTTAAGATGTTGAAATTATTGTATATATACCCAAGTGTATAAAATTCAAATAAATATATTGCTGAATATTCTACTTAAATTTAATCTGAATCACAGCTGCTGTCAAAATCAAAATAGCGCCGAAAACCATAAAAAAAACTTAATCGTTGGCATTTAAAAAAAATCCGTTATTAAATAACATCGCCCATGACACATTCTGTCATCCATGTGTCAGATATTTTAAAAGCCATTTATCATTGCCTAATTGTGGTAAGACCACCCATCACATCCTTGTCCAAACACTCCATTATAAGTATGTATCTAACAGTTTGCGTCCTTCTGTGTGTGGCTGTGGCACAGCCATTACGACACACATCAGTCAAACCGAACCGAATAATATTTTGTAGCTAAACTTTGACATTTTACACTCCTTTTTCCTTTTCCATTCGAATATATAAATGTATTTACGAATGTTGAGTTAGTCGCTGCGTATAGCTATATATGTAAAAAGATACTCATTGTTAAGCGTCGCTAAAGGGGGTTTTGTGAAATGAAGTTATTATTACCCTGTTGTGACTTCATTGCCGGGAGTTAAGAATCCCTTAAGAGGAAGCTAGTATAGAACATTTACAAGCCGAAAAGTACTTAAGAACGGGTGTGTTTCTTTGAGGCATAATGTGGTGTAGGTGGATTGGGATTCAGTCTGTCAAATTGCAGCCAAAAGGCATCAAGTGCCTTCTCCTTGAGGGAATTGTGATTTTATATTGAATCCATTACAATGGGTGAGTTTTCTTTTTTGTTCTCTTAGGTATGTGGGTGCTTTCATCTCAGAAGTGTCTCTTTATTGAGAGGGTGCCATGAAATGCTTGAGAATTTATTCCTTTTACCATTATGCAGGTATTTAATAAAATTATGTATTGCTTTAAATTCAAGGACTTATCTTTGCATAATGCATTAATTGTACGAAATCGGGCCTCAGGAAATAAAGCCTGAACAAAAATTTAATTTGTTCCTAAAAATTAACAAGACCAACAAATATTTAAATATCAAAAGTTAGTGATGCGACAGCTAGTTAAAATCAGCAACTAGTAACTTATACTGTTAAACATTCTTTTGCGTATGTTGTTATTCGACATGAATGGAGGATCCAAAATCTGCAAACTGCTGCAACAATTTAGTTTTCGGTTACTCAAAAAGGGCTCAAATAATTTGAATGAAATCTGAGACAACAACCACCTACAGTCTCCGAATATCGCGCCACACATCTTTCCTATCATTCTTTCTCTTCCTTAACCTCACGCTCGCGCTGTGTTGAAACATTTAAAGGGTATTCATAATCCCTTGAGCGCGTGTAGATTATAAAAAAAAAAAAAAAAAATATTTTGCCTACGTTAGCGAGCATAAGATTTAAAAAGTGGTAAGTTACTACTTACTTACTTATCCGGCCCCCGATACATGCCTGTTATATTGCGGTCTTCCATCGTTTGCTGTCCCTCGCATGCTCCCTCCAGTCAAAGAGACCAATCGCTCTTGCGTCTTTAACCGCCTGGTCCCTTTAGCGGAGGTTCGGTCTTCCTGGTCGTCTCTAACCTGCGGGCTGGGATTCGAAGGTTTTCTTGGCTGGAGCGTTGTTGTCCATTCGCTCGATGTGGCCGAGCCAGTTTAGTCGACGCGCCTTGACTCTTTGGACCACATTCACATCTTGGTACATCTCGAACAATTCTCGATTGAATTTTCTCCTCCATTCGCCCTCCTCGCATATAGGACCAAATATCCTCCGAAGAATTTTTCTCTCGAAGGTGCCAGTATTAATTTCGCTTTTTTACTTATCGTCCAGCACTCGGCGCCGTAGAGTAGAACTGGTAAAATTAGAGTTTTGTATAGCGCCTACTTTGTCTTTCGAGACAGGCCGAACCGGAGTAGCAGCGGTTCCCTAGGCTAATTCTTCGTCGAATTTGCACTAAGGTGTCGTTCGTGGAATTGATGTTTGTTCCTAGTTAGGTGAACTCCTTGACTACCTCGAAATTACTGCTACCAAGAGTGACGTTTTGTCCTAGGCGATGGACAGATGAGACTTTGTTTGTTGATAGCATATATTTGGTTTTGTCCTCATTAACTTCAAGACCAACGCATTTCGCATGTTCATCAATAACTGTGAATGCTTCAAGGACAACTTGCTTGGAGCGGCCGATGATATCGATGTCGTACGCATAACCAAGGAGTTGGGAAGACATGTTGAAGATAGTGAATTCCAGGTTAACACCACTCTTGCGAACTATCTGCTCCAAGACTATGTTGAAGAAGTCACGAGAGGGGTCGTTTTCCGAGGCTTCTCGCGTGTCTCTCATAACAATATTGTTTTTTACTGTGGTCGGGTCACTAGCCTAACGCATTAACCTCCAATCTGTAGGGCCATGGGATTAATGTTGCAATTTTTCCGTGATCAACATTCGCACTTACAAGTTTAGCAAGTCATAACATAAAGTCAAGACCAGTATTAGGCGGCTATCAACTTGAAGGTAATGTAAGCACTTGATGTGTAGGAAAAGATACAGCTCGAGGCACCCAGTTCTTACAACATCCAACCGCCAGGTGATAAGTGTTGTGAAAAATAATAATAGTCTTGTGGAAAATAGTCTTCCATATCCGTATTGGCGATTTTCAGGCAAACCGAATTCTATGAGAATTGACACTGATGGTTATAGCCTTCTCGTTTCCCGAAGAAGTATAGACTAATGACACTATTAGATCAACCCTCAATGCAGTGACTTTTGAAGTCTTGACACTACTGCATGTGTTTTTTAATTTTTTAAATCTACAGAATGTTAAATATGCCACAATATACCTTTCCAGTAGAGAATTGACACACGGAGCAGTTTGGAAATTTCATGGTTGACAAGCAATTGTAATTTGTTGTAGTGGTTTATAAGAAAACCGTTCTCATAAAAGAAAAATATTAAGCTGCCGTGGCATCAAAGATACATGTATGGTAGCTCATATAGCAAATATAGAGCTAGTCGTTGATTTCTAGATACTCGTATCTATAACCTGGCATTCTCCAAATAAAATTATGGAATGTGTTCAACATCTTAGATATAAAGGGTTATCCATTTTGAGGTTTCAAAAGTATAGGGCTGGAATTCGACATTTGTCAAACTAAGTTGTTAAACCAATTTTTTTTTCAGTTGAAAGTCTGACATTTACGAAAATGGATCGCTTAACTATTGCACAACGCACAAAAGTTGTTAAAACCTACTACAAAAATGGTGATTCTGCCACAGCCACATATCGTGCTTTAAGAGGGTTATGGTTTACATAATCGTCCAACTACGCAAGCAGTTGGCAAAATTGTGAAGAAATTTGAAGAGGCTGGATTGGTCACAGATATTGTAAGGCATTTGCATCATCATTTCGCTCGTAACACTGAAAATATCGCTGCTGTAAGTGAAAGTGTTGCCGAAGACCCGAATGTGTCGATTCCTCGTCGTTCTAAGGAATTAGGACTGTCTTAAGGCACATTATGGCGTATTTTGCATTTTGACCTACACCTACATCTATATAAAGTCCAGCTCACACAACAACTGAAGCCAGCTGACCATTCACAACGTCGTAGATACGTCAAATAATGGGTGCTCGAACAACAGGCTGTGGACATCGACTTTTCGAACAAAATTTTCTTCAGCGACGAAGCACCTTTCTCACTCGGTGGGTATGTTAATAAACAAAATAGTATTGGGGTTTTGAGAATCCTCAAGTAATTGAAGTTAGGCCATTACATCCGCAAAGTCACTGTCTTGGGCGCTTTTTGATCCGGAGGTGTGATTGGACCTTACTTCTTCGAAAACGACGATGGAACGACTGTCACCATCAATTCGAAACGTTATGGTCATATAATAATAAGGACATAATGTCAACGTTCAGACTTTATAGTAAAAAAGAAATATCATAAAAAAAATATTTTATACATGTGTTTTATTTACTTTTACTTTTGAAACCGCATAATGGATAACCCATTATAATGTCACCATTAATTTCTAATATTCTAAGATAAACGGAGTAAGTAACAATTTGAATCATAAGATGTCGGGTATCATCCCGCAATGATGGACAACCGAGGCGGAACGCACAACCCCTGAGTTATTGAAGCATTAAATTCTACGCGCTTTTTTATTCTCCATTTTACAATACAGTCGAGATCAGAATTTAATGAACTTACCGTACGCTTCTGTCCAGTTCCACAGCCAAAGTACAAGGAAGTGAATCTGAAAATGAATATGAAAAGCTGAGGGTACTATCGTCAGCAAAATAATTTAGTTATTAAAAAGTTTCAGACAAGAGCGATCATTGATAAAAATGAAGAAAAGTGTTAAAGATAGAACAGATTCCTGGGGCACAATAGCATTTATTTTGTGGATATCAGATTTGAAGCCGTCCAATACAACTTGTATTGAGTAGTTCGAAATTTAATGCATTTTCGAAGGTATTTTGATGTCAAACTCTATCAGATGTTTTTAAAATATCAAGCGCAATAATCTAAAGTTCACCAAAACTATATGAAAATATTTCGTTAAAATATACACCATCCGATGACCAGTGGACCTTTTGCTACGAAAGCCATACTGCCGGTCATTAAGGAACTTTCATTCTTAAAGATATTTCTCAATCTTAATATTTTTAATTAGCGTTTTCATGACCTTGGCAAGAAAGAACGTAAGTGCAATTCGACGTTAATAAACTGAAACCATCTCCAAAGAGTCAATGCCTAATTCCATTGTCCAGTACAGAAGAGTTTAAATTCGCTATAGAGACCTGAAGAACACCAAAAACGCCACAAGCATGGAATAGTAGCGGAAGTCTTCAAATATGGTGGAGGTATTTGGTTAGGGCTTCAAATGACAAATGGGTGCAAAAGGATTAATGCCCAATGACTGATCAGTCAGCTCCATAAACCTCATCTAAAAAAAGCCGATAATGTGCTTAACAAGAACTATCGAGGAATATCCATTCAAATAGTCTTCGGCCGAATACTCTAGCCTGCATATACCAGTGCGGGTTTCGGCCAAGCCCATCAACCATATACGAATCAAGGCAAATCCTGAAAAAGACGAGCTAATTCTAAGTACAGTAAATGACGCTTATAAGAAACTGCAAAATGCCACAATTTTTGTTTTTTATAAGAGTGTGTTTTTTATATCCTAACCACGGATAGAAGAAACAGAAGTTTATTACAAAAAATGTTTAAAAAATGCCTTACCTTTATTTCTGAATAACAATGATAGGTGATAGAACAATAACTGAAACAATTACCTCTCTTGAATAACGTCGCACTGTTTCATGCCTTTCATTGTTTTATCGTTATTTTATATATAATGCTCTAATGTCTAATGAAATAGCCAGTTGCATTCCTCTCCTCATACTATTCAAGCGTAATACTCGCGCTTCTGGGAATGCTCAACACTCAGTTTACCCTTGAGTTCCGATGTCCTGTTTAGTACAGAGATTCTTTCGTCAGCCCTACAACTCTAATGTGGAATGCCTTACCCGGGTCTTTTTTCCTCTCCCGTTTTGATATTTAGAAATTCAATATCAATGCGCATCGGTGTCTCCTGTTGCATCCTTCCTTCCTTGTCAAAACCCCTTTAATTTGCACATCATTATAAAAAAAAAAGCAGACTATAGGTGGCTAGCATTATTTTGGAAAAAAAATAATTAAATTTAGGTTTCTTAAAAATATCGCTGTTTGAGTTAAAGATTCCTCCCTTTGTTTGAAAAGAAGATCTTCAATTTTTTCGAGGAATCCCTCATATTCCTCATTGTTGTCTAAATAAACATTTAAATTTTGTTTTTAATTTCTCACAAAACACAAACAAAATTTATTTCAGAGTGACATTTCTTTAAGAGCTCAGAAATGCATGTATGATTCTAAGGATGTGCTGACATTTTAAGAACCTGAGGGGATTTTCTTGTCATACAAAAGTTTCTTATACAAATTCAATTTTACAGCAAACGTGGGAATCGGTGTTGTAAAAAAAGTTCATTATATCAGTGTTTTTCTTATAAGCGTCATTTACTGTATACACCAATTATCTCTTCATTGAATACAAAGCTCATTTTATATTATTTATTATTTAGAAAATTTTACTGGTATGTCTCAGCTCTTAGATAAACAAGCATCTGATGAATATTTGGTCCCGTGAGCAAGGAGGATGAATGAAGGAGAGAGGATGTTCAAAATGCCAACATACGTCGGCTAAATTGTTTCGGCCACATGGAGCGAAAATAAAATGTATATGATAACTAAGCATTATAATTCGGTTTAATAATCAGAAAAAAAATTTTTTGAGTAAGTCTTGTACAAAAGTGGAATTAACCTTTCCCGATTTATTTGTACGAACAAAATATGATAACACCCAAAATACATTTACCTTAATATTCTCACTGAACCTCTATGTATGTAGATACCTTTCTATGAAACAAAAAGAATTTAATCCAAGGACTTTTATATTAAGTTAACTTTTATTCAAAAAAAAAATACTTCAAACCAAAAATGTTCACTACCAATTTCATACTTATTACTTATTTACTATTTTAACATTAATTTCACTTCCAAATCATGACTGAGAAAACACAAGATTATGTGATAGCCCACCCACACTAGTTACCTATTGTAAGGAGTCTATGTAATCCCTCGAAAAGTCCCTCGAAACTATTACACATTTCATGCCCCTTGTTGGACTTGCCCTCAAAAATCATCATCGTTACGAGACGTAACAAATTTTCGAAAATAATTTAAACCAAAATTTCATAAAGCCAACAGATTAGTTGGGTTGGGAACTTGTTGAAGCTGAAGTACTTGAAATTGGTTATAGCCAAAGGCCTTCACCCAACCACCTTCTCTCGGTCGTTGGCATTTGCCTGAGAGGTTTTGCATTTTAAAAACACCTATATTGATTGCAAAGGACAAACTATTTTGCACAATACATTTACACGTACACCTTTACCGGCCTTTATATATATGTACATATAATATGAAATGTGTATATTCGTTTCCAGTTTGGGTGAGTATATCTCTTGAAAGGCACCCGGTCCAGTCATATATATATATAAAGGATGAATATATATACTCTTGAGCATCCTTTGACTCTGGTTAAAGGTGATATTTTGATACAGTCAATGTGTGGTGTGTGTTAGCACACATGTTTATGAACCCATAACAACTACGACCGACTCGCCAGAAGACATTGCCAAAAAACCAAATTTATCCAGCTTTCACGTCAAGGACCTCACTTAGCTACTGACACTCTGATGGCAGACGGAAATAACTTTCAGTAGTAGCCTTTTTGAAGCCTTTAATATTTATGTATATGTCTTGCATATATACGAGTATATGTACATATGTGGGATTTATGTAACATTATGCAAAAATGATATGGGAAAACGAAGAAACCTTCTACCTGATGTCTTTTCTACTCGGCTCGGGGCCATGTCTACATGTAGGACAATCATATTATGTATGTTTAAGTGGAAAGTAGGTTAAAGAAACAAGGTAGTTTGATTCTAAACCAAAGTGACTGGTTCTTTTGATTTTTGCCTGTCACCCAGGATTGTGTAATTTATAAACCTTTCCCTTGCCTATAACCCGAAAAAGTTTTCCTATAGAAGGACCTTTAAGGTCTCCAAATTATTCTAAGTTGATTCATTAAGCAATATGTAAGTGCATATGTATAGTTCCATGTACCTACATATCATAAGCAAAGCCAGCAGGATATGATTTATTATGGACAGATTTCTCAGTGGGAATTTACTGGATTTTGGATAAATATTAAAGGAAGGACTCATTTAAGCTTTGTTTCCTTAATTAACTATGTGATAATCATAAAAGTAAAAATATTTAAATTGGAAATCTATGAAAAACATAAATTGTACTTAATTTTAAACTAAAGCTTTTAATGCGGCAGTATTTTTTTTTTTGTTAAATAAATTTAACCATTTTTTGTTTGATTTTATCTGATGACCTGATGATTGCATTCAAAAACTGAATAAATTCGAATTGTAATACATTGCTTGTGCTAGACAACGCTGTACATTCAAGGTTTTTCTACTTTATGTAACACTAGCGGACCAGGCGAACTTCGTCTCGCCCCAATTTAACGACTTCAGGTGAACTGCAGAGCTATAATAAAACGCATATAGTTCAAATTTCAATGTTAATTACTTGAGTGGAATACAAATCAGTAGAGAGTGATATGATAAACAAAGTTTTTCAATTTGCTTTCCGGCGCAAAAACAAAACAGCAAAGACCGTTTACCAAGCTATCGACGATGTCCTTTTTCTTCGCTACAAGTATTGCCCGTTCACAAATCCAATCGAAATTTGTATAATTGTTTACAATGCCGGGGAACACTCTACTTTGGTGATGAGTTTCTCCTTCGACGTTGTTTACTCACAAAAATTTGTCGGAAATGATATCAATCCAGTCGAGACATCAACAGAAATTTTGCCATTGCCAAGCGCCAGCAGTTGTCTTCAGAATTCAGCAAACGATGGGTCGTTCTGCAAAACCACTCTCATATTTGTGGTCAATTGCAACTTCTTGACATGCCGGCTCAAAGACGACGATTTCAAACACTAGTTAAACTCATCGGCAGTAGTAGATTTTGCGATGATGGTCACCGTTCACCAATTCATCTCGAATCACCTTGTAAATCCTTCATTGTTAGGTCAACTGCCTCCAATGCTCGTTTATGCGCCATCGTGCATTCATCCGAAATTATGATTTTGCATTCTCGCATCAGTTTTGCTTTCGCCGAATTCTAAGTCATTGTGCACGTTATTGGCCTGTCAACCGTTCAGCGCCAGCTTCAAAGCGGAATGTGCAGTTCGACCGCCTTCAAACAGTGTGGCAGCAATGTCATAGATGCGATAGGATTCAACAGGCAACGAAAGAGATCCTGGCCAAATTGTTGCAATAATTAACTAAATGGCGTATGTCTTGTATGTCCGTCCCACCGGGAGGTTATACGAGAAATTAAATACGATGCGGAATCGTATTCCAAAGCAACGCGATTGAAGTCTTTATTTACCACTTTTCTTCTTCTAATAACTTTTTGTCAAATTTGCGGTGGTGATTGTGCAGTTTGAAGCTGTGATATATGGACACATTTATTTCTTTGGCATGCACCTCTTGCGTTTGATTATCATGGACAATTTGATTAATTATTATGGGAAGAAGTGTAGGTACGTCGCCCAAGGTTAGATCGGAATCAGTGTAATAATACGCAAAACTTGAATCAATTTCAGCAAGAAAAATAGCACATTTTCTGAATAGAAAATTATACTGTGAAAAGGACACCTGTCAAATCGCGCACAGCCTAAGTTAATGTATAACGCAATCTATCAGGTTGTGGCATTAATCGCAGCACAGTGGCATCTAATATATATCTCGTAAGCTTTTTCACCCAACACGTCTTCTATCACAATAAGTTTCCCAATTAACCGAAAATTTCCAAGCTTCACAGCGAATTAACAAAGACAAACCAAATTGAAAACGTGTGTATACGAGTACAAAACAAAACACATTATTTATACCAATAAAGCAACAACAACCATGTATTTACATTTTTGTTCATAACTTCGGTTCTAGACATCGGACGGCAAACAGATTTCTTATATGCACTCTCCAAACATGTCCTAAGATCTCTGAAAATTTCATTCAAATCTATCAATCCGAAAAAAAAGATAGCGCACAAACATAACTTGGATTGTTCTTAATATATTTATTAACAATTTCTAATTCAAATATCTAAGCAATAACTGAAACATTCGAACCCCTCGAGGGGTGGCCGTGGCGCGATAGTTGTGTGCTCGCCTGTCAACCTCGTAGTTGCAGGTTCGATTCCTGCCGTTGTCTATGTCTTCTTATATTCCATTAAAAACCAATTCTCAAAAATTGTCATAAAATGAGTTGATGGTTTTGGTCATTATATGCTGTTCAGGCATAACACTAACAACATGTGATTGAGTAAACTAGTATACTCATAAATATGACAACAAAACAAATAAAATAATGCGAATTTTAAGAGACATATATAAATAAGACACGGTAATTCTCTCCGCATTAGTTCAGCCGCCATCCCTGGAGATAAATCTGAGGCAACACCCAGCTCTAGTCTCAGAACATCGCGCCACACTTCTTTCCTATCCTTCTTTCTCTTCTTCCACCGGATGTCCGCGCTGTGCTAAGAAAAACATTTAAAGGGTATTCATAAACCCTTGAGTGCGTGCAAAGTTATAAAAAAAAAAAAAAAAAAAAAAACGTCGCAATATTTCATGCCTCTCATTCTGTTATCGCTTTGTAATTATAGAAAATGCTCTAGTGAAATAGACAGTTGCGTCCCCCCTTAAACAATGCAACCGTAATACTCGCGCTTCTAGGAATGTTTATAAGTTTACCCTTGAGCGGAAATTTGGACGTACTGTCAGGTATAAGATTCCTTCTTTAGTCGCACTACAAGTAAGTGGAATGCCTTACCCGACCGAGTTTTTCCTTCCCATTGCGATATTCAAGCATTTAAAACAAATGTTCCGGGATCAGCTATCTAATACTACCCCAGTTTCCAAACCACTCGCACTGTGTCTAAACATTTTAATAGTATTCCTAACCCCTTGAGTTCGATTTTGGTTTTCGATTTTCTGGAAAACGGTTCATTTGATTTTTTTTTTCAATTTTTCTTTACAGATGCTCCTAGAAAGTTATAACACTAATGTATGCCAAAATTGTTCAAAAAAACTCTCGTTGTACTCAAAATTTCAAAAACAATTCAATTGATTTTTTCCAAACTACATATTTGTGGTTTTTTGAAATAATGTTGAATAGCAAGTTGAAACTATATTCCTAAAATAAATAAAATGCACGACTTGATCGCACGTACTTGCTCCTATGTTCGATTACACATTATGCAAAATATTCATAATAGAAACGGCTAAGTGTCTGTATTTTTAAAGTCGTTTTTCACTTAATTTTTTATATATAAAAATACTTAATTTTTTTCTAAAAAAAAGTTGGTATGAAAATTTTAAATATTACGATAATATAAATTCAAAAACAAAATTTCAGAAAAAAATTTGTCCACCCGTTTTCGAAATATTGAATTTTCATTAAAATTGTTGTATGGGAGGTACCGTTATTTTTGGGGCCAAAACCAACGATTAAAAAATCTATTTTGGAAAATCACCTAAATCACCTTAAGAACCAAATTTGAAGAAAATCGTTTCAGCCGTTTAGGCTGTAGAGAGTTGCATAGACAGACAGATAGATAGGCAGACAGACAGACAGACAGGCGGAATTGCGGGACCCACGTTTTTGGTGGTCTCTATCATCGTAATGTCAACTTTGATTAAAAACTCGAGTTCGATTTTTTTCCAAATGCAAAACTTGACCTATAGTACCTATATCGCAAGTAAAAACAGTAGGATGTCCATACAGATGTTAAGAAATCCGTTAAAAAATGTATTTCTCGAAAACGGCTCCAAGAATGTATTATAAAATAGTGTGCGTGTTCTTATAAATATTAGTACATTCAACGTTTAAGTATAAAAATATTTTATTTTTCGTACTCAATAACGGTACTTCCCATAGAACCACTTTTCCTATTTTTGATTTTCTCACTATTGGATTAACCGATTAAAATATTTTTTTTTATACAAATGCTCACTACAAGTGTTAATGAAACTGCAAGCTCAAATTTTCAAAAAAAAAGTGTTTTCATTTACAAAAAAATCGATTGGTAAAATTTTTGCTTTTTGAAAAATCGATTTTCACTGAATTTTTTTTAAATTTAAATTTTATATGTATATTAATAATAGCACCAAAATGGTACTTAATTTTTTTTTTCTAAAAATGTTTTGAAAATTTTATACATAGAAAACGATTTTTTTTTAAATTAGCGCTATACCTAAAGCTTTTTGATTTTTTTTTTGATATATTGTTATTAAGACAGGAATTCAAATGGCAAATTTGTTTTAGTATTTGTGACTATTACATTTTTAAAAATCGAAGAACCAATTTTTTTGAGTATTAAAACTTTTAGGTAGCATTTGCATAAAAGAGAGTGTGTACGAAGTAAAATTTAGCTAATTTGAAATTATGTTTTCTTTCTTAATTCTAAGTCAGCATTGGTATTTATGTATTTTAATTTTATGGAAACCGTTCAAAGAACACCGAAGTTGATATTTTTTGATACCAGCAACGTGCTTGCATAAATTCGCTGCCCATAACGACCCTATCTTCTAATTGTACAAACGTCATCTTTGCGCTATTTAAACTTTTATTCATGGTTCAGCAATTTCACGTTACATATATTCTACTACTCCGTACATATAAATCTGCGAAGTAGATTCACTGAAGCACTGGCACACATTAATACAACACAATCATACACTTATATATGAGCATCAACAAAACACCCAAAAAAACGCGGTTAAATACACACAATACACAATACACAATAAAACACTAAACTTGAGTACCTGTATAACCGATTAGTTTGGCCATTTGGCCAGAATTCTTAAGCAAAGTGAATAAAAATGCTTGATTTACTTTATCTTAGTTTGTTAAACATTTCGAACATCCTCAAATATTATAAAACTCCACTTATAATTAAATTGTAATCTTAATGTGAAATTGTCATTCATAAATACGAACTAATCTAATCTTACCAACAAAACGAAACCACACAAAAATTCCTCATCGAATACACACAATGTATATACCTACCACGATTCAGGTGAATCCACAACGAACCTAAAAAACGAATTGAATAAACAAAAAACATAGCAACAAAGCCTTAAATATGTAGTTTTTAAACAAATCTTTATAAATGAATGTTGTCAAAAACGTACGTATGACGCTAATGATCTCCATTGACATTTGACCATTTTCAATATACTTTTTTGTATGAAAGATATGGTCGAGACGAAGGTTTTAAGCTATGTGCTATGTACTTATGTGTGTTGGTTTTCGATTTATGGCTGTTTTTGTGAGCTTTGAAAATTTAACAACGCTTACTAAAATTTTTACTTCTCATGAACTAATACACATAAACATAAACATAAACAAATATATATAAAAAAAAATGTTGTCAAAAACTTATAATTCCTGATTTCGTTTTTGTTAGTTCAGCGGGTGTATTTTTTTGACATAAACTATTTTGCGTTTGTTCAATACACAACATTTGACCGCTGAGTGAAAATTCGTTTTTTGTTGCGTAAAAAATTAAAATGATTTCTAAATAATACATACATTTACACTGATTCCGATATAACCTTGGATGACGGATAACCAAACGCAAGAGTTACGTGCAGAGGAAATAAATGGAGCGTACCCATATTGCACAGCTTCAAACTGCACTCACAAATTCGACAAAAAGTTATTAGAAGAAGATAAGTGGTAAATGTATAATTCATTCGCGCTGCTTTGGAATACGATTCCGAAATAGCATTTACTTGATTTATACTTCCGGTGGGAGATGCAAGAAATTCGTCATTAAGTTGATTCCAGCAACAATTCGGGCTAGGTTTCTTTTGTTGCCTGCTGCATCGCATGGCACCTATGGCATTGATACCACACCGTTTGAATGCGGTCGAACTGCACATTCCGCTTTGAAACTGGCGATGAATTTTTTCACGGTTGACAAACAAATAACGTGGAGAATGACTAAGAATTCGCGCAACAGCCAAGTTGATACGAGAATGCAAACTCATAATTTGGGATGAATGCACGATGGCGCATAAACGAGCTTTGGAGGCAGTTGACCTAACAATGAAGGATTTACAAGGTGATTCGAAATGATTTGGTGGGGATATGATATTGCTCAGTCGAGATTTCCGTCAAACCCTTCCCGTCAACATGAAATCTACTGCTGCCGATAAACTTATAGGATGCTTAAAATCGTGGTCTTTGTGCCGGCATGTCAATAAGTTGAAAATGACCAGAAATATGAGTGGCATTGCAGAACGTCCCGTCGGCTGCTTAATTCTCAAGACTCTGCTGGCGCTTGGCAGTGACCAAATTTTTGTTGATGTCTCGATTGGATTGATATCATTCCCGACAATTTTTTACAAGTTCACAACATCGATTAAATCACATTGAAATTCGAACTATCAGTGCTTTATTATACCTCTACAGTTGATTTAAAGACGTTGAATTGGGGCGAGACGAAGTTCGCCTGGTCCGCTAGTAAATAAATAAATAAATAAAAATAAATAAATGAAAAAAAGAATTTCTCGTTATATACACACAATTCATATAGGTTCCTACAGAATGAGAATCCACACAATGTAGAAGCATACATATCTGCGCCCTCATATATGAAATCCACAAAACGAACAAACATGGAATATTATGTCATGTCACGTCAGATGTTGTTCGGTTCTACGGCTCCATAGACATACCCCCAAAATTCTTACTTAAAAAAATTTAATCGGCTTATCCAATAGTGAGAAAGTACGTTTTGACTCCAAACCAGTATTTTTTTTCTATCATGCAATTATGTTACGTATACGACAAAGTGTACGATGTATTTTTTCTAATAAAAAAATATGCTTAATATTAACTGCTATTAGAACCACTCAAGTTTCGGATATTTTATAGAGAGGGGTTTGTGGCTTAAAGCAGTGGCGTAAAGGTGTCATTAAGTGGGACATATAAGTTCCAACAAAAAACTTAAAAACTGTTCGGAAAGATAATAATTAGAAAAATGTACTGTTATGACTATACATACAATTGTTATTTATAATGCAAGAAAATTAAACAAAAAGTATGAAGTGCCAAAGCGTGAATGCAACCAATTTTCTAAATAAACAGTAGATAGGAACGCAGCACAAGTATACACATTGTCGAAGACGAACTTATGATAAAATCTGACCTTGGGAACGTGTTCTTTTGTTGCAATGTTGGGCATTTTTAACGATGAATATGGTCGTCTTTTCCAGTAGACAATTTATCCTTTGGTGGCCAAATTTAAATCAGCCTGTTCGAGCTGGTTTGACTTAAGGTCCTTGCTGGTACAAAAAAATAAAACCCTAGCTCAGCGACGGGTGTGGTTCTTGGACCAAGAGCTCGCTACAAAAAAAATGTTTTACCAGCCTTATTGCATCTTGTTGGTATTGATGCGCGAGAAATCGCCTCTACCCTCCCTGCCTTGGTTGACTCCCTCGCCAGAGCAACCCCTTTCCAAGGCTTCTTCCTTCCTCAGTTCATCACCCCTCACATCCAGATCCTCCCATCCTTTACATTAAGGCATTTACTTCCTCATCGTTTTTCTAAACTTACATTCGACGAAATTTATAAATCCAATGATTCATTTTATCGATTAACATTCAACCTTTATTATAATGTATAATTAAACTCTGGTCTATGCCCTCTGATATGCGAAAGGGTATGAACCCTACATACATCAACAAGTATCATCTATCAGTATCAATGCTATGCATTATCTAAGCTGAAATGGTTTTTATTGACTTTTAATTCATTCAGGAAAACAGTTGTTGTGCACGAGAAATACTAACTCCAATATTATATTTTTTTCAATGAAATAACATGACATTTGCATTTGAAGTTGACAACCTTTTGGTTTTCAATGACTCCTTAAATTCAAACAAATATTTCATCAAAATCGGTCAATCAGTGTAGATGCAGAGGAATTGCAAACTCGCGCAGAAGTCAGAACCTTATAATAAGAACTTGCAAATAAAAAGAATATTGATACGAGTTATGTAGAAAAACGGTAGTTTAACGTATTCTGTTTTTAATGGGGCCCAATTATAAAAGCTTGCTTTGTCTCTGTAGATATATACACTCTGTCTCACTCGCGAATACGCAACATGTCGCTTTCTGAAAACAAAAAAAAACAAATTCAATATGAAAGAAGGTGTTATTACGGCATGTTGTTAAATATAAATAGGTACATATTTTAAGAACCTTAAGAATTAGGAACAAATCTGGAAAAGAAGAGTATGGAAGGCAACAGCAAATCAGGAACGAAGGGTGACACTGAGAACTGCTTCAAGCTTAAGACTTTCAGAAAGAAAAATTAGGATCTAAACTCGAATTGCAGAAAACCAACTCTTTTTTAAACCAACAAATAAAAAAGAAAAGTCAGCCACTTGTTTTTGAAATAAGTCACATCAGTCTTAGTCACTGTACTGTCATATTTTCTGATAAAAAAAATGTTAAATTTTGACATCGCAAACAAATCAATACTGGAAAGGACTTTCTCTCAATTTTATGATAATTACTGAATGGACGCCAACGGATTGTCCAATATAACAATACCAATGTGTGGGTTGGTTAGACCTGACCAAGATCGTAAGATCTGATCTTGATCTGGGTGTGCATAGCAATATCCGATTAGGAACGAACTAACCAGTTACTCAGCAGTAGTAGTTTTTAGGTTTGTCCTTTTAATAGTTAGACCACTGCTGTGGCTCATGGTTGTTCCAAGTGGTGGAGAATTATCGATAGTAACTACCGTCGATAGTTATCGATATTTAAAAAAAACATCGATAGTTATCGATTGTTTTCGATAGTTCTATTTTTCTTTTATTATTAGATACAAAATGTTTTACCTGTTAACTTTTACTCTTATATATTACTTTCGGTATGTGGGGAAAAATTTTTTTCAATTAATTCATTTGACAATTTACAGAAATAGATTTTAGATTAGATTAGATTTAGACTTTATTGAGGCTTTAAATTTTAAATTACAATGTTTGAATACAAGTCGGGTACGACCTGGTATAAAAACGTCGGTCAGATTGAAATAATAACAGTTAATATAAATTTTATACAATGTTTTTTTTTTTTTTTTTAATTGATTTTTTAATATATTAAAAGAAAATATAGATCAAAAGATTTCTGTTACGATTCTCTTTCTATAACTTAGAGCCAAACGAACAAATTTGTACAAATTTTTCCCACATTCTACCCCATTTAGAATTAGTGTGACTTCGTCTGGAATCAGCTGTTTTTTTCCAAAAATATCTCGTCTAATTTCTTGGAGAATCGGACATGATCGGACTTATAAAGTGAGCCACGTTTTCTCTAGCGCGCATGTTGCAGATTTCACATTCGATCGGTAAGTTCGGTATATGTGGTATGAAGTTAAGAGGAAGAATTTCCTCTCTTGCTCGTAGTATAAGTGATATCATCTCTGTGGGATTTTTATCGTTAAAATATTTTTGAGGACCTAGGTCAAGCTGCGGGTTGCTGTAATACTCTCTATATTGTGATGCTTTGGCTTTGCTGATGAAGCTTTGATGGATTTTTTCATCTAATTTGGCCAACAACTGATACAAAGTTTGTTTTAAAACCGATTGATCCTCCAAACTTAGTTCAAGGGTTTCATCCAAGGAAATATTAGAGCGTCATCCATCTTAAAACCTCATATAAAACAGATTGTACAAAAAGTTGTTTTCTCGTACTTTTTATAAAGACAGAATGGTAAAAACATAACTACTCCTAATAAAATCCTCAAAATATTGGAATACTTGTATTTCCTACAATTGCACAATAAAGGTATCTACAACAAATTATTTGCTAAGAAATACTGATCAAGAAGTATATATACTGCATATCAATACGACTATTTTTAACAAGGGAGAAACGTTGGTTCAGGCAACACTAAAAGGAACTGAATGAAAACAAATTCGTTCTGATAATTGTTTTAATATGTGCAATTAGCTAGCTACAAAAAGCCGTATCAAACACTCATCTTGTTGCAAGTTTCAATCGAAATAATAAGTTTCAAAAAAGGGTGCATGAAGCAGAAAATAATTGCTGATATTAAAATAGATTACAATTAGTAAGTAAATAACTATAAAAATGAATACAATTCCAAATTTAAACACGGCTGAAGTGCTTTAACAGATTTACGAATGATGAAAGATAATTGCAATCTTTGGTAAGAAAAAAACGCACAATAGCAAGTGTGGTCGACTAGAACTAAGCTAGTCCTAACTCAACACAATATTATTATAAGAATTCAATTCCAGATATAAAACTCTCCGGTTATCAAAAACGAATTTTTCCCTGAATTTAGGTTTGTTGACTATCGAAAAACAATCGATAGTCTGTAAAAACTATCGATTGCTTTCGCTAGCTGAAACTATCGATTATAATCGATAGTGCCATCGATAGTTCTCTACCTCTAGTTGTTCCCAGCGCGGTGAGTGTATGTGTTAAATATGCGTACATACCATCTGCATAGTTCTGCTGTTGTGGATGATCATCGGGTCAGGCAGACATGCCTCGATCCGATTTTCATCGAGTTTTTCCAGGTATTCTGACTTTGTGATTTTTCTTGCATTTAAAATATATGATATGCGTATTTGGCCATTAGCCGCTGCCTCTGTTGGTGGTTTTAGTTCTCATATCTGAGGCTGCCAGACCTCCAGTCTTAAGGGGCTAATTTGGAAGTAGCCTTCACGGCTGCGAAGCTCAACCGGAAGCTATAGTCTGGTACCACGGGAGAAGGGTGCCCCTGGGTCATGTTCGTTCCTGGTGTTTGTAGGCACCAGGCGTCATGATGCCAGCGTGTGTAAGAGGTACGCGCCCTAGTGAAAGCATTGTGGTGACTGTGGTTGCCCAAAATCGTTGGAAAATATGATTTCCAATGTCTCCGTTTACCATCTACCAACTTTGGATTCAGGAGGTATTAGATAGACCTCGCTCTTAGCAAGGGGTAATGGATATGCCTTAACCTATTCGTTGAATTTGCACTGGGCTGGTTCGCTGCCCTGGGGGGATGATCCTTATCCACGACCCCGCATGTATGGGTAGGTCCATCGTGTAATTATGCCTTAACTGACGGGTGTACACGTTAAACTCTCTTCATTGTTCTGTCCAATATGACAATGTCCCGATACATACCAAATGAATAACATAAAGTCTTAGATTTAAGTCCAAAACGTTGAACAACTTACAACAGTTTTAAGTTTCATACGACATAAGCACAGTAAATCCTTATTTCATATTGCATTTCATTTTCAAGAATAGCGAAGGCTTTAAAACAAAACTACATGATCGCATGAAATCAGACTCAGAAAATCGCGTGTACCATACCCAACTAATAGATATTTTTCATTCCGCAAAAGTGACTTTCAAATTTCGGAAGAATCTGACGAAAAACGAGTAAACATATTTACATATAACCATCAGGCAAATTTATTCACACTCATTTTGCATGAGCTTGAACAAAATGTGTACGCACGAAAAAATTATTCAAGCTTGCCAAATTTCATCCCATTTAAAAAAAATTGAATACCCATCAACTTCCTGAATGAAAATATGTGTTTTATATTGGCAGTTACACGATTTTTTGTTCACACAAAGAAATCGCATGCTTCCATCAGACAACATCCTATCCATCAGTTCAGAAAATCCTAATATTTTGTAGCCTAACCACTTCAGTGACTTCCGATCACTCTTCTCTAATTCGAAATGCTAATAACCACAAAACCAATTTTAATAATTACTTAGCAAAAAAACAAAAAAAAAACAAAGTTCTCTCCATTAGAAATTTATATATACATTTTTGTATCCAGTTTTTGATTACAGCTTTATTTTATTTGTGAATAATTTAAGTTTTGTACTTTGATTTAAATTTAATTTTGGTTTTCATATCTCATCAGAGATAATTCCGAGCGTATTTATTTTTCAGTTTAACCCGTATTTTGTGGGTAACAAATTAATGGTAGTTCTTAATTATCATTAAGTTTGTTTGCCATCTATGTATGTGACTTGTAAGGATATTCCTATATATTATTTCTGTTGTCAAACTCTCCTTTTTTTCCATTTATAAAACAGTCAAATCCAATAAATAAGGTAACTCTGGATGGGAATTTAAGCACGGCGATGACATTGAAAAACTTTGTTATACCACTTTATTTTCTGTAATTTTCGGCAAATTGAAATAATTTAATAAATGAATAATTTGGTATAAAGAATGCCTGAGGGTTTTCGGAGATAATCAGTGTTAAAGGTGCATAAAAATCATTCTCAAATAAAATATTTATTAAACTTTGTTTGATACTTGGCAGACAGACACTTATAGTAGATAATTTCATCTGGCAGATACATTAAAGCTGAAAAAATCAGTTGAATTGACTTTATAAATAAATATGTAATAATATTTTAAAAGCCGCAAATACCTACAGTGGGGCTTAACATATCAGTTGGCCGCCTGCAAGCCTGCAACTTTTAAGAATTCTTTAGTCATTGCGGGCGTTCACTCATTTATTCTCGGATACCAAGCTATTGGAGTATATCCGTGGACGAATCAGATAGGTTAGCTGAAAGCTGTCAAAAAATCAAAGCAAAACGCATACCAATGAATTTTGCAGTCAGCTGGTTCTATACATTTGTTCTCGGATATCTAGTTATTCCAATTTTTTTGGGATAACTGAATATAGCTTTCATGAGAGCAGCTGTTTGTTCATCAGATGCGGTTTTGCACGCATTACAACAACAGAAAGTTATTCCAGATTGCTGAGAATAATTGAGTGAACGTCCCCATTTTCACTATACTCGTAGTACCAAAAAATTCATTGTTTTATTAAAGTAACTAGCTGTAACCTGCGCGCGTTGCTACGCCACCAACTAAAATAAATTTGCAGGAAAGACATTAATTTAACTCACAATTAAATGCACAAAACTATTCGAAAAACGATCCCAAATATAAAAATTCGCACAATATTGGATGTGCTTTTTTTTTTTTTGATGTATCAGTGAAAATATTCATTCATACAAAATTGCACTGGATAAGTATTAGTGTAAGTTGAGTGAGGAAATTTTGAGTGAAAAAGCAATTATTATAATATTGCCACATTTGCAGACAAAAGCAGTCAATAATAGAATAATTTCATAGCAGCGAACTTTTGCTCTTAGCAACTACAATGAATTAATTCATAACAACAATCTTTCGCTCGTGACAATCAGGGGCCCCAGCACGTAACTTGACGCAATCGAGTTTTGTCGATACAATCGAGAATTAGAAGTACCTATTTGAGTTCAATCGAGATTTCTGTAATGATACAATCGAGTACACTCCGAGCCCGAGAATAATATCGTTTGTGTTTCTATATATTTCTTGGGGTTGAGTCAGATGATATTCTTTTAGACTCAATTTACACTCGATGTGCACTAGATGCAGAAAAAACACAGCAATTGTAAGTTCAGAGTGAGCGGGACATGAATTTCACAATTTGCACTGGAATGAAAGTGGCGCCATCTGTCGAAAATTGGTCGTACCAACTCAGAAACCTTCTATGGCTCATGTACAAAAACTTTGCTAAAGATTATCGCAAAATCAAATGCATATTTTACGATTCTATGAAGGACATATAGACAAACATTCATTTTTATAATATTAACAAAATGATATGAACTAACTTACTAAAATTAACAATTGTTATGAACTGAAATTTGTTTTGAAATTTGTGTCTTTATAATTGGAGATGATTTGACGTAACACAGCTGATTTCGGAATTGAGAGTGAAAGCGTTCAATTAGATTTGAAAAGCTTTTTTCGATTCCATTCGCATTCTGTAAAAACAATTTTTCGGGGTTCGTAGCGTAATAATCCGTTCGGAGATTTTTCACGATGGAATATGTGATAGGGCTCAATAATCGGCTTAAGTGATCCTCATGTTGCAGTAATAACTGTCTTAAGCTTTTATCGGTCAAAAGGTAAGATTCCTATTACTTGAAATACTCCTTGGTATTGAACGTCTAGCTCGGACTTCCGAATCTTGTTGCTTTAATATTCAACTTTTGTACCTATTTCCAGTCGTGTTTGTTTAGTTTCATTACGATCAACTAACTTTCATTTTAGTTGAACTTTCCTTAATATTTTTATCAGTTAATTCTCTACTTGAAATTATATCATCATCAAGGGTTCTTAATTTAATTGAGAAAATAAAAGTCCGACTTGTGGAGTCCTGCCATTAATTCCAGTAAGTATTTTTGTTATGTAGATAATATAGTTGTCTTATTTGTTGCTGTGCAATGTCACCTGTATTCGACTAAGATAACTTATCCAATCTAAGTTTGTATCAAAAGTGGTCCTTAAAAGATTTGCAACTTTGTCAAAATCAGAATAACATTCTACTTGGCCATTTGCCTTGCTTATTCCTGGAGCTATCATATGATGTTCAATTCCATATATTATGTACATTGCACATTTTCAATATAAATAGAAATTTCTATTCTATGTTGAGCTCTTTGCTGAGGTGAATAATCTGACTCAGCTGGTTACTGAGCCAACAAGAATACCTGACATTGCAGGTCACTCCGCCAACAACCTAGACTTGTTTCTTACCTCTCTACCTGGTAAATATACCGTTAGTGTGTTATCGCCTCTAGGCACATCGGACCATTGTGTCATATCAGCCAATTTCTTGCGCTCAAAGTTCTCAGTTAAAGAAAGCATTCCTAAGAGGACCGTATGGCAATACGAGAAAGGCAACTGGGACGGTCTGAATAATTTCTTCAGGATCTTTAACTGGTCACTGTTATAAAGCCAACCCAACTGAGGAAAACCGGAATAAGTTCAAACAAGCTAGAAAGACCTGTAATAGTCATTATTCAAAGAACCAAATTTCTACATGAGCAAAAATGAATGCAAAAAATACTACAATGTCCCAAAGGTAGTAAGCATTTTTGGTCATTTGTAAAAAACGTACGAAATTCCACCTGCTTGTCGGTTCCAACGCTCATTTCCAATAACACTCCTGTGATAAGCGCACAAGAAAAAGCAAATTTGCTAGCAGCTCAGTTTGCTGCTAATTCTACACTTCCACAAAGTGTCATGACTCCTCCTGTACTTGAGAGCATAAACAGTTTCATGGGATGTATCTTCTTTCGTACTCGTGCAGTTCCTAGAGTTCTTAAATATCTTGACATTCACAAATCCGCTGGTCCAGATAGTATCTCCCCTATTGTTCTGAAGAGGTGTTCTTCTGCGCTTACAAAACGTAAGCTTTTCCATCTGTCCTACTCTACTGGTGTCTTTCCGAGTGGGTGGAAAACAGCATTTGTCCAGCCTATCCCTAAAAAATGTGAATCTTCTTCACCCTCTAACTACCGTCCAATTGCACTTACGTCCCTTCCTTCCAAGGTCATGGAAATGCTGATTAACTATCAGCTTAAGAAATATCTTGAAGAACGAAAGCTCCTTAATGACCGACAGTATGGCTTTCGTAGCAATAGGTCCACTGGTGATCTGATGGTATATCTCACCGAACAGTGGCACAAATCTTTACATCGTTTTGGAGAAAGTAAGATTATTGCGCTTGATATTTCAAAAGCATTTGATAGAGTTTGGCATCAGGCTCTCTTATCGAAAATGCGTGCATTTGGTATCGAAGAATCTCTTTTTCGTTGGATTAGAAATTACCTTTCGGATCGCTCAATACAAGTTGTATTGCCCCAGGGCTCCGTTCTGTCTCCGACTCTCTTTCTCATTTTCATCAATGATCTCTTGTCTGAAACTTCTAATCCAATATACTGTTTTGCTGACGACAGTACCCTCAGCTTTTCATACTCGTTTTTAGATTCTCATCCATGTCCTTCGGATGTGGAACTTGAACGGCAGCGTATGATTAGCTCATTTAATTCTGATCTAGACAGCATTGTCCAATGGGGAATACAAAACCGCGTAGAATTTAATGCTTCAAAAACCCAATGCTGTCTTTTGTCGTTAAAGCGGGATCCTCCCCCAATGCCGTTGCCCATCAGCGGCGCTTGCATCGAGGAAACCGAACAACTTTCAGTTCTCGGTATGTGCATCACTGATCACTTTTTGTTGAATGAACACATATTCGACGTCGCCAAAAATGCTGCAAGATGTTTGGGTTTTCTGAGACGATGCAAGAAATATTTCTCCCCTTTTGATCTGGCTGTAATCTATAAAGCCTTCATTCGTCCAAAGCTTGAGTACAATTGTCATATTTGGGCAGGTACTCCCATAACGCACTTAAGTCTCCTGCACAGAATCCAAATAAGAGCTTTAAAAATGATAGGTGATGAAACAATAACTAAAACAATTGAGCCTCTCTCGCACCGTCGCAATGTTTCATGCCTTTCATTATTTTATAGGTATTATAATAAACAGTGTTCTAGTGAAATAGCCAGTTGCATTCCTCCCCTTAAACTATTTAACCGTAACACTCGCGCTTCTAGGAAAGCCCATCAATTTACCCTTGAGCCCAACTTCGGACGTACTGTCAAGTATAGAGATTATTTCTTTAGCCGCACAACACGAATGTGGAATGCTTTACCCGACCGAATTTTTCCCACCCATTGCGATAATCAGGCATTTAAAACCATTGTACATCGGTATCTCCTTTCTAATCCTATCCCATTTTCCTAATCGCTCGCACTGTGTATAAACATTTTAAGGGTATTCATAACCCCTTGAGTGCGTGCATAATTAAAAAAAATATCTTATAAAATATTTTATTTTTAATTCTAAACAGCAATATAAGCAATTGTTTTTCTTCCAAAATATAACGCGTTCTGTACATTGCCAGAATAATTAAACTTGAACAGAAAGAAAACATGAATTGCAACTGTGTATGGTCAACAAAAAAAATCGATATTGTCCCAGTATTGGTAGGACTTTGGGACATATTATGATATAATACGCCTTTCTTAAACATAATTTTCATCCTCATGGTCCTAAAAATCCAATCGGCGAAAACCAAAGTAATTTTTTAAACAAAATCAAAAAAAAAAATAAGAACTGATTTTATTGAATATACACGGTGCTGAACCTTGGGCTTTTGTCGCCCTAGGCAAATATTAATTTTGCCGCCCCAAAGTTAAAAAAAAAAACAAAAATTGTAAAAATTAATATTCAAAAGTTCTATTTAATACATTTCAAGGATTTTCGAGAAAATAATTTTACGAAATATTCAGATTAAATGATGCTCTTCTCGATTTCATTTTTGCAAATCTTGAAGCGATTTCTTCTTCTTCAATACGACTTATCATTACTTTTTTCAATGGAAATCGTTGCCAGGGATGTTAATCGCTCTTTAACATGGAAAACTTCAATGATTATATTTATGGTATTTATGACTTTTAGTTCAAGCAACTGTGACATGCAACAAGCTTCCAATATGTTAAATACTATTAAAGCGAGGCAGAGGGGTAAGGGAAATAAATGTGTATGTATTATATGCCCTAGTAAATATATCTGAGAGGATGTCCTACAAAAATAAAAACAAACAACAAAGAAGAATGAATAAAATACAGTAGTTGCTGATCTTATTTTAGATTCAAGGAGACGCAGTTTTTCCAGTTTTAAATTTGTTGCACCAATTTGCCACACTAGCCAATTGCCTGCTTTGGCTTCAGGTTCGGCACCGAATATACAAATAATACATGACATACTATAACGAATTCTTATCCTTCTTGTACTTAACCTTTTCTCCCTTTACCAAACTACCATGGACCGACTGTTACAGGCCGACCGACCCATGCAGTAGAAGCAATAAAGGGGTGTCTAATTTCCAAGTAGCGGGTAGGCCTTCTAGCATACGCTCATTCAAACTCGCCGGTGGGGTGGGATCTTGCTTCCCGAAAAAAATGTGAAGAATAGTGGAACCCGAAATTAAGTTAAAAACAAAAAAAAAATGTTTACTTGATTGTTACGAAAATGACGAACATAAGTGTCTGTGTTCTCTGAGTTAATTCCCTACCCCTTGCATTCTGAAAAGAATATCGTTCCCTCGGAAATACACCTTGGTTATTACAACAAGCTACACAATTATTATCTGAAATAGCCCCAAAAATAAAAAAAATGTTCAGAAGTTCACCACTTCAAACTAAACACCTTGTTGAAGGCCATCGTCAATCTTTCACCCCCATATCTCACATCCTTAAATGAACTTCTCAACCGTACATAAGCATGTTCAGCTCAAAAAAAAAGAAAAAAACAAATACCAGAAAAAATAAAGCTCGAGTTTTGCTCATCGAATCTCTCTTCAAAAAAAAAGAGCATTCACTAGTAGGAAAGTCTCAGAGAGAAAAAAAAACGAAACTCTTTAAAAGAAAATAACTCACAAATTGTATGGATCGTAGGTACATTGTACACCATCCAATAAATTTATTGCACTATAATAATACAAATTAAGTGTGTCTATTGTTTTAAACAAATAACTAACTATTTGGTTATACATCAAGGGAATACCCAAATAAGCAATTCAAAAAAAAAAAATATGTTTAAGAATGCGATAAAAAAAATAAATAAAGTGTAGCTTCGGATGTGTGTGCACGTAGCGCCGTCCTGTTGAAACTACATATTGCCAATATTCTCCTCTTCAATTTTTGTGAACAAAAATTCGTTCAACATGACCCGATAACGATCGGCATTGACTGTAACGGCCACTCCTTGCTCATTATCGAATTATGCCTCTGGACCAATATCCGCACAAAACAGTGACTCGTTTTGGGTGTATCGGCTTTTCAATGTATGCGTGCGGGTTTTCTGTGCCCCAAATGCGACAATTTTGCTTGTTTACATACCCGCCAAGATCAAAATGAGCTTCGTCTGAAAAGATGATTTTTTTGGCAAAATCAATGATGTTTCCGAAATGTTCAATTGTTGAGAACGACAATGAATTGATGTTGATGATGGCGCTTCACGCACACTTTCTGCCACAGCAGCAATATTCTCAGGTGCATTAACTATTTTTGGTTTATCGATGAGGATACCGGCTTCTTTCACTTTTTTTCACAAGATAACGAACATACGGAGCTGACGGTGCTTCTCTTCTTCCAAAATCCGTACGCAATTTTCGCACACATTCTGCAACATCACCATGATTTTCAAAGTAATGTCGCAATATTGCCAGCGTTGTTCAAGCGTATACACAACCATATTCGTTCAGCGGAAGGATAAAACTAATTATCTGTCAAATCAGACATGAGCTAAGTATTACCATTCACGAAATAAGCACTAGTTGAAAAAAAAAAACGTTAGATGGCGGACCCTTTACTTAATTCAAAAATGTTTACGGCAATATTTTCTTGTTCATACAATTGTCTTATTTGTTACATACAATGTAAAAAGTACAACAAAAATCCATTCAATATATTTTAGTCAACCAGGCTGACGGCATAGCCATAGCTTTCAAATTCAAATTGTTGTATAAAATTGTTAAAAAAAAATGTATGTAAATAAATGAATTACTTATTATTATTATTATTATTATTATTATTATAATTATTATATTATTATAAGCCCTTAGTAATTTTCTTTTGCTGAAGAAACAAAATTTTGAGGGTCCAGGTAAATCGAAGATCTAAATAAAACAAATTTCTAAGTTCGAGTCCTAAAGTGTGAAAGCTTGTTGAAGAAATGAGTTAGATCTTAATGAAGTTCTAATTTTGCATTAAACCGAGTTTCAGAGGTTAGAACTTTCTCAAGATATTAGCCGTCAAAAAAATAAAGATTTTAAGCTACCAATCGAAGAACTATATATTTTTTCCATGACAGAACCATCCAACAACTTGGTATATTGTAACCCTACACAACGTAAAGCTAAATTTTATTACCAGTATCAACGATTCTAAAAGAATTTAAAGTACAGAATTACTCATAGAACACTAAACAGTTGACAAAAGGGTAAAGGTGCTAACATGTAATACATAGCCCTTTTTTCGAATGTATTTAAAAGAAAACTGCTTCAACAGATGGGCAGTTGTGTAGGTTTATTAGAAGCAGTAAATTGCCTTCCACAATTCATTTAAGAAATCAAACACATTCATCATCATTATATGTACATATTGGGAAAACTGTACTATCAAGCACACTATCTATAATATCTGCTTACACAACACATCCTCACAATCAATCGAATCTAATTAATCGTTGGTAAGGATATACATAGCTATTGATTCTCACCTAATCGAATTCAGTAATGTTGGCGTCAATTCACATTAAACACTTGGCTTACTAATTACGAATAATTAAGCAAATCTAAAGCAAGCTTATGCGTATCTACTAACACACCTACATATATGTATATCTACCACTTCTAATCACACAACACTTTTCAACTCAAAACCAAACATGCATTGTTCATTTTCATCTATTGTCCTCCCTTGAGCCATTCATAAAGTCCTTAATTCGTATGTAATTACCCAATCGCATATTATAATTGACAAGGAATTACAATTTTATTCCTTACTCCATTTTCAAACGCTATACAAGTAGGTACCTACCTCACCGCACCGCCAATAATAACAACACAAACTTCACAATCCCTGCCGCACGAGAAGCATAATAAACCATTATTTTTCATGGTTTAGTCCTTAATTTTCTTTCTTTTGCTTTCACAAACAAACAAACAAATGGCCTAGCATAGGACTTGGAGAAGGAAAATCAATGATTTTATTGCATAATGACTGAGGCGGATCGAGTCGAGGTAAAAATACAAAAATAATAAGAGAACTGTTGTGTTTAGCATTCGACAACATCGAGTCTCCTACAAGACGAAGCAATTTGTATACTTTTTGGTTAAATTCAATTTTTCCCGCCTTTTTTACGCCACACAAGCCCAGCCATATACACACACACAAAATGGTTAGTATCCAAACAAATAAAAGTCAATTACAAATTCCCAGCTGAGCTGATTATGATGGTTTGCCTCTGCCCTCTTTGGTAGTGGCAGTGGGTTGAGTGACAGTGAGGGTGAATCACCTGTCATTTACGGTAGGACCAAAGCTTTTGTCCTCTGTATTTCTCGCTCTCTCAAAGAGAAAATTAAAGCTTATTTTTGACTTTTGAGAGCGAATTCGCCGTGCTTCACTTTCATTGCTCAAATGCTCATAGCTCATTCTCATTCAAAATCAAAAAACAACATGAGAAAAAAACATACAGTTTGAGAGCGATTGGATTTTACTATAGATTGTTATGTGTATTTTGGCGGGTCTGCTAAAGGACATGCTCCATTCAAATACAAATCGGGGGTGGCCGGGTATCCGTTTGCCGCCGGAGCACAAAATAAGGTCCTTCGTCGAATCCCCGTTTGTTGGGTTGTGTGTTGTGTTGTTTGAGGACTAAGGAATTATTTTTTTTTTCATTTTATTTTTCTTTTTCATCATATTCCGAAAAATGGGCGAAATGATTTTATATTCTAACGCTCTGATTTTAGTCCTGTCAGTTGTTAACGGATTCTCGTAACAGTGGTACCGAAATAAATCACACTATACACCGTCGCGGTTCTACGTTTTATCGTTTGTTTGTTCCGTGATCCTGGGTTACAGAGGATTTTACCTTAATTTTTTTTTATATCCTCTACTAATTTTGAATTCGGCGTGTCCTTATTTTTTTTTGCGATTTGCGTGCCATTACGTATATAAAAATACGTGTCGTAGTTTATTTTATTTCGTGAAAAATTAAAAAAAAAAAATAAATAATTGTACAAAAGGAAACAGCAACAAAAAAAAAAGAAGTACGAGACGTAAAAGAATTTTGTATTTAATTTATATCCTTGCTAGATCGTGGAGTGTTTTAGCTGTTTCGTCTTGTTTTTTTTTTATATTTTGGTTTGATGTTGTTGTGTTTCATATCTTGCTCTGTGTGTGACCTTTCGCAAAGCATGGCTGTTGAAAAATAGCTATGTGTGCTCATCGTTTGTGACAAAGGACAATGTTTATAAACGATGAGCCTATTTTACACACGTGACGAGATTTTCTGTACGCCTTGACTGATTTGTCAGTCACATTTAATTAATCTAGACCTGGCTTTTCTTTTTTTTCTTAATAATAAATGTCTTTGGGAGATTTAAAAATAAAACAAAAAAAAATTATCAACCTTAACTTTTTCGTCGCAAACGAGAAAGGATTCACCTAGATTGTTATCTTTTTTAAGTTTGTTTAAAAAATCAAACCATCCTTTCGTTGGATTTTTAGGAAAGCAACAACAACAACAACAAACCAATTTGTCTCGTTTGCGTTGATGGCAGTGGCCTACATCAGAAAAATACCTGAACTGTATGAAAAGGAAGCATGGCTTATAATATCCATTTAATCCTTTTGACTGACCGATTAAGCTAATTGGTTTATCCCAGGACACATCGTTATACGAAATAACACCAAAACCACAACAAAAAAAATACTAAATCCCTATCTGTACGTGAATAAATTCAAACACAAACAATCGAATCGTGTCCTTAACTCTCTCTTGTGCAAGCACTTTGAACTCCCCCTATATATATAGTCCTAGCTCCTCCTGGCTGCTAGTGAACTAGCTCTACCTGGACTACCTGGTCATCGCCATCGCATATAATAGCACTACGTGAATGTCCTCTTAATCCAGCAACTAGCACACCGCATTTCAACCAACTCGTGTCCTCGAATGTTATAAACCCTCGATTATCCTCATCGTTTATTGAATACTTTATGGATATTTTGTTCGAAGTTTTTGGCGATAAGGGATCTAAAACGATTTTTCGAGCCCTCCTCTGTGATTCCCGTGTGAGATAATAATTATATAGCTTTGACTCGAACTCAAATCCTTGTGTTGTTGTTCGCGTATGTGTGCTGTGCGTGTGTTTTTTTAATAAAACCAAAGTGCTGCACTTAACGAATTAACCAACACCACCAATCGAGAAGTGAATATTTGGTTTCAATGATAATGATCGGTGCTAGCTGTCACTTTACAGCAAAGCGCCCGATTAAGTGGTATCCTATAAATACACACATACCTACATATATACGTGTGCATTCAAACATCGATATGTTAAAAAAAAAACAGTGATTACGGCTTAACGTGCGTTAATCTTCCGTAATATATAATTGGTGTTTACGTTAATAAATGAGATGAAATCCACTCCTTTTTTTTAAATTCATTAATCATATCTTCTTTGGATATATGGAGGGGTCCTTGCGCGAGGATAATTATTAAAAAATGTTATTCCTTACTTGTTTTTTTTTTTTTTTTTACTTTTTTCGTGAACGTTTATTTTCGGTCGATAAATTAATAAATATTTATGAGTTACGGCCCACTCAACTCAGCCAGCCCCAGCAGCAGATCACATCGCCGAACGACTTGACTTCTCTCTCTCTTGGATAAAACAGGAAACAAAAAAAAAAAAAAAGTGAAAATCCTTTTACTGTGATTTTGTGTGTTTTTGTTGTTGATGTGTAAGTGGGTAGGGTATGTCTGCTCTGCCGTGACTTTATATTTTGCTTCGTGGTATTTTTATTATTTTTTCATTCTACTACTTTTTTTTACCTGAGTGTTTATGAATATGCGATTAATTGCAATGAGGAATCATATCAACTTTTTTATGAAGAAGTTTCGTTTTAAAGTAGGAAGAAGAGTGGGGGTTGATGAAGATAACAAGTACGAGCGAATATTTATATTGCATTTTATGTGAAAATAATTGGTGGTAAAATGTCTAAAGCTGTTGAATTCTTGATGACAATTTACTGATGATGATGATGATGATAATGATAAGGAGAGAATAAGGATCAAGTATTGAAAGGATAATTAATAATATTTGCATACCAACAACCTGAGAGGAGGGGAAACACTAATGATGGCAATTTATTTGAACTTTGTTTTTTGATAAGAAATTAAATGGGATTATTTTGAAATTAATCAAGAGCTAATAGAATCGTAGAGGTACCGTTGCTTATAATGTTCAGACGAAAAATCTTGGGAAATCCATATAAGAGCAAAATGTTAAAGAAAAATCAAAGAAAAGCAATTTTGTCTTATGAGAAAAATAATATATAGGTAGGTAAATCTTCTTTAAAGGAGGCTTAGCTTGTTAAGTAGGTATGTAGGAAGATATGGGCATGTAGATAAATAATTCAGGACATTGCTATTGTGTTTGATGTTCTTAATCTTTGTGTCTTAAATTACAAATTGCAACACAACTATATGAGTAGATACCAAAACTGTCCAAGTTACACTTTTTTGCCTTGTGAGTTAATTAAATACGAATTGTATTGGACGGTTCCAAGTCTGTCAAATTAAAATGCAGGATCGCGCGAACTTGCTCTTATGTTCGCTATTTTCAAAGTCGTTTTTTACTTAGTTTTTTGTTTTTAAATCTCTTTCTAAAAAAAACATTGTATTACAATTTTAAATATTTAATAATATGTATAAACTTAAACTAATAATTTTAAAAAAAGCATCCACCCGTTTTCGAAATATTGAATTTTCAAAAAAAAAAATATTTTTTGCAAAAATCGAAAACAAAATATTTTTTTTCGAGAGGTTTGGAATATAGTAGGTGTGTTTTGGTGAGAATATAGCACAGTGAAGTAAAACAAATTCAGAAAACGATCCTCAGCAAATGTCTTTCTTCTTGGTTAGCTATTTAAGGTTGGTGCCTCTGCTTGTTGTTCGTTTGACATAAAGATTTGTTCGATTCTTGAGCATTTCTAATTTATCAATCTTGGTCTAAGGCTAAACTCACACTTTTTTTAAGTTAGATTAAAAAATATAGTCTCAAAGTGGCTGATCACTATGAGGATTTCTTACGATTTTACATTCGTAGAAAAGAGAAAGGCAGATTGCCTGTTTTCACGCATTTAAGATCGTAAAAAATCGTAATAGTTAAACTATAGTATGGACATGTACAAAGGGATTAAGACTGATAAATCTTGGAAGAACCTTGTCGATGTTTGATGGTTCGAGCATTAAAACAACCACCTGACAAACGTGTTGTTTGATTTTCATAACTTTTTGAGCTTGGAGGCTTTTCAAGACATACAACCTATGTGAACAGATGGTGGTCACGTCTTTTTATTTTTCACATCTCGTGCAGTAAATTGTAGTGCTTTTTGCAATACTACCAAGTTTTAAAATTAAATTATTAAACATATGAATTAAATAATGAAAACTAATTTCACCATCAACAATCGGTCCGTTCCGATAGATCATAACCCTGATTACACCACTCATTCGTTTCGTTATTCGTCATTTTGACAGGCACATACATTCGTGGTGTAATCACCGTCCGTGGAAATAATATGTTATTTCGTTTATAAAATTTGTTGTTGTTTTGTGTAAAAATAAACTGTAGTAATCATTAAAAATGTATTTGAATTACTTCTTTCACAAATATATACCATTTAATTGTGAAAAAAATTACCAACTCAATAATTTAAATTTATCATTGCGGTTGTAAAATTAGAAACATCAAAGTTCAACCATCGAGTGGATACAAAAAATATTATTCAGTTTAATATAATACAAAAATACATTACTTGAAGTCGGTAAATTGAAAGAAAAAAAACAAAAAAAATAATGTGTAGCGCGGCCAATTCAAAGTTGGCTATCTATTTGCCATCTATATCTATAGTTAAGTAAAAAAAAATGTAAAAAGAGGTCTATGTAAATGAAAGAAAATCTCAATATAAATATACATGCATTCAAGTTCAACCATAAAAAGTGTTGAAATTTTTATTCGTGCTTTCGTTTCTTCCTCATAAAGACGAAACAAATCGGGCTCCATCTCTTGAAAATAAAACAATACATATCTGTTTCTTTGCGTGTTTATTTTTCATGTAAATTTTGATTCTTTTCTTCGCCCTACACTACCATCCCCAGAACTACATTTTTGGATCATGAAGCGTGATCTCCATAGAGTGCAAGATCTTTTGTAATGCATGTTTCTTGATAATCCATAATATGGTTTAGTTCTGATAATACAAAACGACTAATATTGTACAAAATGATATTACATGTGAATCCCTCAATGGAAAATGATTTAACTCTAAATAACTATTTTATAAACTCCGCCTTAAAAATTCACGATAAACCTAAAGATCAAAAATCGAACACATCTATTGTAATAATCAGGTTTACCAACATATCAAATACACAATATTATATGAACGCCCTCTAAATTTGAACAGCACAAACGAATAATGTCAAGTAACATTTCACTGGAATAAAAAGGTAAAGTAGATCCCAATGGGTTTCTGTTGTTGTATCTATTGTTACATTTTGACTGACTGAGTTTCTTTTTCTCACCAAAACACGACTAGTATTATATATAATTTGAAGGACCACCTATACCTATATGATCGAAATCAATCGAGCCGCTTATGAGAAAGTTCAAAACCACATAAATACTTGTATGGCATGTGCTGTTAATAAGAAAATATTTACAAACATGTTCGGGCTAAATTATAGGGTATATCTACCTAAAATAGTGCGCATATTTTTTTTTATCAAAATCGCTAGAGCCGTTTTCGTGATAATTGAGATGGTAGAGAAAACTGTCTGACAGGTACCGTTAGTCCTTGACATAAAAAAAAGGTTCAAAAATCTATTTTAGCCAATGACATAAGACGCTTAGCCGCTTAGGCTGGACCCAATTTGTTGGTGTTTGCTATCATCGTAATGTCAAGTTTGTTAAAATTTCTAGTTAAATTTTTTTAAAAGAAAAACTGGCTTAATACCTATATCGCAAGTAAAAAATCTAACAATCAAACATGACATTACGATCATAGACAACACCAATTCCGTCTGTCTGTCTATGTGCCTTTCTGTCTGTCACATAGTGTACAGCCTAAGCGGATTGATGGATTTGCTTCAAACTTGGTACATATTGTTTTTTCGGTAAGATGCCCACATGTTTTTCTTTTTTTTTTAACCGTACCCGCCATAATTTTTTTTTTTTTGCTAAAAAGTTTAATCGTCTTATCCTCCAAAACGGCTCCAACAATTCTTATATAAAAAACACCAGTTCATTAATGATAGGAAAAGGGACATTCTGGTTATTTTTGGTACCTCTTGTACCATTTTCTTAGTTTTCGATGTTCTAAACCACGGTTTATTTGTTTTTTTTTTTTAATTTTTTTTTTAAATAAAAATAATTTTTTTTCAAAACTCAAAATTTCGAAAACGACTCAATGGCATTTTTCGAAACCTTGTATATGTAAATTTTTTCGGACTTTGTCTTGAATGGGTGAGAAAATAATATTCCAAAAAAAACAATGTTACCTCCCATAAAAATGTAACAACATCCATTAAAAAAATGTATTTCTCGAAAACCGCTCCCAGAATTTTTTTATAAAAAAAAATATATGTGTTTTTAAATTAGTGCAGTCCACTTTTAAGTATTAAAATATTTTATTTTGCATACTTATTAACGGTGCTTCCTATAGAACCACTTTTTATATTTTCGACTTTCCTGAAAAACTACAAACATTTGTTGAACGGGAACAGGATTTGAACGTTTTTCGTAGAAATTCATAGATTTTCACTACCAGAACACACATATTATTAGAATCATTGTTTTTCGCACTTAAGGAGCAACATTATAACGTGGTTACCTTTTAATCAACTACTGTTCACATCTGCCATCTAGAACACCATAAAGACCTTTAAAAAAACGCATATTTTTATAATTATTTAGTTTCTATTTTGGCCATAAAAAGGGTTACCGTATGTTTATTTCTTGAAATATTTTGAAACTTTTTTTTATTTTACGTTCATTAAAGAGTATTATTTGTTTTTTTTATTAAGTTTAGAGGAAAATATACGGTTTATTTTCGGATTTTTGTAATTTCAAATATTTTCGTTAACTTATTTGTTCTTATTATTGTGAACTCCGCACTTTACAAACACTTTAACTTTTATGCGGTTTCGGTAAAGTCTTATCTAGCTAGAATGTGTGAAATGTTACTTTGGTACCTTTTTGCAAAAATTGTGTTGACATAAAAGAAACCGTACACTATATGTACGTAGAAATCAAAAGTAAAAAACCGTGTCAAAACGTCAAATTTAAAAATTTTTAAGTTTTAAGAGTTAATCACATCTAAGAATAGAAATGCAAAAATGGCCGAAATGGTAGATATTTAGTTTGAAGATATAGATATAGCATAATTAATTGTATTAGTTCCCCATTGTCTACTTTAAAATATTATGATTATCCACATCACTGGCGTGAAGCAATTAATTAAACCCATCTGATACATGTCTATTGTTAAAAACGAACCAAAGGTAAATAGAAGTTTTAAAATACTAAATTATAATAATACAGGGTGTCCGCCGGGAAGGTAATTTGTTTGTTTATAATTTTTGATTAAATGAAAGAGAATAGATCTTATATTGATAAATGTTTTATTTATTGTCGGCAATTATGATGGAACACAATATCAGGTAAATGTCCGCCTCTGTTAGTCTAACAAATGCGAGCCCTTTTGAGTACATTTTTCATTACATTCTCACATATTTTACGCGGTATTTCATTAATTTCATCACGAATATTTTGTTTGAGTTACTCAAGCATTTCTGGTTTGTTTGCACAGACCTTGCTTTTCAGATATCCCTAAAAAAAAGAGCAGTCAAATCAGGCGACCGTGGAGGCCAATCAAAATCACCATTTCTTGAAATAACTTGTTATGCAAAGTCGTCTCGCAGTAATTCCATTGTATGTGGTGTGGCACCGTCTTGATACCACATGTTAGTCACGCCCAAAGCATGCAGTTTTGGCGTTAAAAAGTTTTCAATCATATCACGATATCGCTGCCCATTCGCAGTTACCGTTACGCCGTTTTTATTTTCAAAGAAGTAAGGTCTAATGATTCCTCGTGACCAAATTGCACACCAGACTGTAACTTTTAGTGGATGCAAAGGTGACTGATGAATAATTTGAGGGTTTTCCATTGCCCACAACTGACTATTCTCTTTATTCACATATCCTTTCAAATGAAAATGTGCCTCGTCACTCATTATATTTTTTTCATGGAAATCGGGGTTGTCATGGTCTAGATGTAACATCGTATTGTCATATGTACGGTGGCGTAAACGGTCTTGTAGAAGAAGCTCTTGTGTCAACTGAATCTTAAATGAAAACAAATGCAAGTCCTTCTGCATAATTGTGGCCAAAGTTGTTCTTTGAAGACCAAGATCCTGAGAAGGGCGTCGAATTGAGGTTGATGGATTTTTTTGAACACTTCCTTGAGCAGCAGTAATGTTTTCATCCGATCTTGCAGTACGTTGTGGTCTATGCTTGGGCCTATCACCTACAGGCCCTCTTTCTTCGAAATCATCCACTACACGATAAATAGTGCGTTTTGTTGGCACGTTGTTTCTCCCAAAAATTTCACGTAACTTTGTCATGGTCACAATAATAATCGATAAGTGATTTTGATAAAATGTTTTAACGATTAAAACACATTGGCTTATCGAATATTTGTCCATAATAAATTTGCCACGTGTCTACTTCATGACTGCCAAATATGAACTGTTAAGTACTAATCTTTAGCAAAATGACGGCAAAAGAAAGTAGTATACCTTCCCGGCGGACGCCCTGTATTATCTAGAATATTTAGCCATAAGTATGGTGTGGTAACCCTCAAATAAATAAATATCCAGAAAACGAAATTTGTCTATTTAATTGTTACTTTAAGAACTTTACAAGAGTTTTGTTTTTCCTACTTTAAGAATAGTTAAGATCTTAACGGCTAATTTCTTGACAAAGTTCTAAAATCAATTTAAGACTCGATTAAGTAGCTCTCGGTTTATTTTTACAACTCAGTTTTAAAAATATTTAGAACTCGGTTATTTCTTCACTTCAAATAAAGTCGAACTAAGATTATTTTTGAGTTTTAAGAACCTTAGTTCTCAGTTATTAAAATTAAGTTCTAAGGAATATTTTTCAACTTTTTAATCCCCCGTTGATTTTTTTTGTGAAAACAATTCTGATATTTGTTTCAATTATTCGAAAAAAAAAAACTTTTTTAGAAGTGGTGTATGATTTAATTGGTTCGTTTTGAATGTCATTTTGTTTTATGCAGAATTGGCAAAATTTCTTCAGGAGCTATTCGACGATTACGATTGCGTTGGTCAGGGTATGATGCAATTGGATATCTTGTAATTTAGCAGCATTTAGCATTTAGCAGATAATGTCTCAATAGTTCATCATCAGCAGTATTCCCTAGGGATTCCCTTTTCCTCTATCACTGCAAATATTGTGCAATTTATCACACGATATAATAATTGTATGTGCCGTTTCGATCTTGATGTTCATGACATGCGCTAATACGGAAAGGCGACGACGCGACGGCGACGTTTAAAAACTCTGTGCTGACGTTCGACTTTCCTAATGATTCGAAATTGGTAAATTTTTATCTGACGGTTATTATATATTTCGAAACAGATAAAATTTATTATAAGAAATACAAAAATAGAAACAATACAAACGTATGTACATACGTAGGTATTGTTTTATTTCTCTATTTTGTGGACTGTGATTTAACTTAATATGAGTTAAATGTGTTTGCATATCCCGAATCAAATCTGCTATCCATATCGCCCGTTTTCGAATTCACGTCGTAGAGTTGAGTTTTGAAAAATCGTTTAAGCGTGGACTGAGAAGAAGATCATGACTTTTGACGATATGCTTCCAACAAAGACGGGTCATTAAACCAAACAAAATGGCCAAAATTTTTTCCCTGAAGCTCCCCAAAAACCCGTGCCTATTCGAATAATCCCTGAACTCTAGACTAACTAAGATTACCATCATTCAAGATATCTTCAGAAATGTGCTAAAAGTGGTTAAAAATTACGTCAAAAGAATCTCATGATGTGAATCTTCCTGAGATGGCCATTTGAATTATGTTGTTTTTCACACATGTCAAATTCCAAACTTTATATAATGAAACTAGCAGACCTGGCCGCGCGTTGCTGCGACTTTATTGTATTGCGTTCAATTGTTAGATATAAAAAATGGTATTGTTAAGCAAGTGCTTGAAAAAATTCTAATTAGTAGCAATCTCTGCTTTCTATTAATTAAGAACTAATGGATGAACGATATTACCCTAATCTGTCTTTTGTTAAAAAAAAATAAATTTGATGGTTTTCCAACCATCGGCTCATTTATCTTCATCGCGAAAGACAAACGTATCGGGATTTGTAGCCTCTTGAAAAGTATTGGTGATTCTGATGGAATCATAGCTATTAGAGGTACAATGTGGAATTTTCCTTAAAACTTTCCAGTCAATATCGTTGCTTCAAGTACGTTTCCTGTATCTTCTGATGATTAATCGTTGCATAATTTGGTGGATTTAAGTTACGCAAAAGATGACCGGTGAACCAGATTTCCGACAGACAGAGATTGTGTGGCGGCATTCCTGGCTTATTCCGAGAATTTTTAAAATTCAGTCGGAAAATTGACGATTTCATTTTCATCAATAATAGTGTCAATAGACTTATAAGTCATAAATCACCTGGCAATAAACATCCGTTTGTCCGTGGCGTCAACTGACAGCTCGATTAAATCCACTCATCAACGCAAAAAGCAGCCGAACTTTTAACTTTAAAATTTTTGTTTTTTCAAAAATCCAAAAAAATATTTGTCGATTTCGGTATGCAGTATTATTTATTATTTGAAGGAGCTCCTTTATAATTTTTTTTTATCGAAATCCTTCGGGTCGCTTATGAGAAAGTTCAAAATCAAAGAAATGGTAAAAAATGTTTGACCAAAATGTAGACTATACCTAAAATAGTGCACAGACGTTTTTTTTTATCAAAATTGTTAGACCCGTTTTCGATATAATCAAGACGGTAGAAAAATTTATATGATAAGTACCGTTATTTTTAAGTATTAAGTATTAAGCATTACAATTTATCCTATCTTAGGAACGCCAGCAAAATAAACATTAAAAAAAAAAAAACATGAAAATCGGTTAGATAGTTTCGGAGTTCATTCAACACATCACCGTGACACGAAATTTTTATATAATAGATAAAATTTTCATCAATAATGTATCGCTGTGTGTGTTTTATTTAGCTTTACTTTTGAAACCGAAAAATAAATGACCTTTTATTAAATAAAACATATGACATATACATAGCCGAAACATTTTGTTTTGCTGAAGATACAAAATTATCGTAAGCCGAGTTCTAAAGCTCTAGACCCCCAATTTTAAGGGCCACATAAATCGAAGTTCTAACTTAAACAATGTTCTAAATTCGAGTTATAACGCTTTAAAACTTGTGAAACATAGAGTTAGATCTCAATCAGATTCTAATTTTTCCTTAAATAGAGTTTTAGGGGTAAGAACTTTCTCAAGAAATTAGCCGCTATACATAATTCGTAATACAGCCAAACAAATGAAAGGGAATAGGGCTATAATGGGCACGTTTATATTACTTAAACACCGACGTATTTTTATAAGCCACAAAAAATGACTCAACAAAATAGTCATTTACACTCCCCCATTAAACAATTCAACAAATACATTCTCTGAATGTTCATTAGTTTACCCTTAAGCTAAATCTCAGACGTTTTACAAAGTACTGAGATTTTTTTTCTCAGCCGTACTACACGAATGTGAAAAAGAAAGGCCTGTTTTTTCTCCAATGAAATGACTGCATATAACCACTCGGCCTTCTAAAAAGCCTCAAACACTTTATTGTGTGAGGCATATTAGATATATAGTTTCTAAACATGAAGATTCTTCAGTTGCCACACTTCACGAATGTGCAAATAAATAATAAATTCATTTTTTTTACAAGAATCTACACGGTTAAGGCCTTGGCCACGCAATGAGCGACAAGTTTAAGCGGCAACTCACCATTTAATGACCGGTAATTCCTGAGCGGCTGAACGGTTAGTTGTGAAAATGCAATTGTTAAGTACTGTTCGCGATAATATTTTACATGAAATTCGCCTTAGAAATGGGAAAATTATTTTACGTTCACTCGACTATATCGCACGTACTTTCTCTTATGTTCGGTCACATCCTAAGCACCAGATTATTAGTGGAAACTATTGAATATATTTTTAAGTCGCTTTTTACCCATTTTTTTAAATACAAAATTTCTTTCATTAAAAAAAATTGGTATCGCAATTTTATGTACTTAGTAATGCAGGTAAGCTTAAAAATACAATTTCGAAAAAAACTCCTCATCCACTTTCGAAGTATTGAATTTAAATTTTTTTTTTAAATCAAAAAAAATATTTTTCGTAAATCTTGGTATGCAATATTATTAAGAAGAAAAGAAGGATCTCCTATATAAAATTTTTTATCGTAATCTGTCCAGCCGTTAACGAGAAAGTCCAAAATTAAAAAAAAATGGTTGTCAGACAGGACAATTAGGCCAAAATGTAGTATATGTCAGGTTTTTTTATATCAAAATCGTTAGAGCCGTTTTCGAGATAATTATGAAGGTAAAAAAATAATTTGTTTGGCAGTGTGACAGGTACCGTACAAAAATCTATTAGAGATAATCATCTAAAACGCTTAAACACCAAGTTCGATGAAAATCGCTTCAGCCGTTTAGGCTGTAGCTCGCTGTACAGACAGACAGAGAGACGAAATTGCGGGACCCATTTTGTTGGTGTTCTCCATCATCGTAGTGTCAAATTTGATTAAAATCTCGAGTTTAGATTTTTTTTTCTAAATGCATAACTTGCCCTATAGTACCTATGTCGCAAGTAAAAAGACTTGGAGTTCACCCAATTAACCAAAAAAAAGGAAGCTATGGTGCATTTCATAATTTTGTAATGCAGGCAGTACTTATGAATGTTAAGGTTTTATTTTCAAAATCTTTAAGCCTGTCCTGACACATGCAGGACAGATTTGAACAGCTGAAATTAAAATTTCCGTTCTGATGTTTGTCATAATATTATGCTTTGCCGCTCAGCATTATACTAAATTAATAGAACAGATTTGAAAGCTGAGCGGCGCCGCTTTTTTGCCGCTTTGCCGTTTGCCGCTTGCCGGTTGCCGGTCATTGCGTGGCCAAGGCCTAAGGTGGTATTCAATGATTCCCAGACATGCGATACTCATAGTCACTTCAGACCAACACTAACCATTACAAGGAAGGCGGTTTTATTTATTTTAGTTTAGTTCCTTAAGGAATTGCTTATATTAGCAAATCCTTAAAGAATCCTTATATTCGAACCAAAACACGACCTAGATTATAATACAGCTAACAAGTGTATATTGATTTAACCATGGCGAATAACCCAAAGCCCTTAAGAATTTTGACATTGATTTAAGATTATTTTAAAATTCTAATTTTAATCAAGACTGTTATACATAGCTATTGTCAATATCAGTTAGTTAATTAATTAATTCATACAGAAATTTTGGAATATTGTCAATTAAGCAAAGTTTCCCAAGGACTATACTTACTCATTGGAATAGCGTATATATACTTAATGTATTCACATCTACCCGATTGATGATGAGGCTGCATTTCATATTCACCATCTTACCATCAACCGCAACCAGTCGACTTTATCTTAGTCCCTTCCTTTGTTGTTGTTGTAATTGCTGTTGCTATTCAGAACTTACTACGGAATCGAGAAGTGTTGTAAAACAATTCCTCGAGTGTGTAACCAAATAATTATCTACACAATGCCCAAGAGCAACAAAAGTGATGGAAAAGTGTTTGCTATTTGTTTGTTTGTTTGTTTGTATGAGTTTTGTATCCTCTTTTGAATAAGACAACTCACACCCACGCACACACAGTTAAGGCAAGTGCAGGCAAACTCCATCACAGCGATTTCTCGCTTCGCACTCCATGGTCGGTCTATGTTGTGTTGAAATAGATATCTTGAGGCTTAAAGCATTCCGTTCCAGTGCTGTTGGGGTAAGCTTTAAAAAGCCAGCAAGTGTGTTATGTCTTCCACAGTCATCGTCGTAGTCGTCGGTCGTCGGTCGTCTGTATCGTCAGTCGCCGGTCGTCGTTGCCGTTGCTGTTGTCGGAGTTGATTAAAAATTCATTTCTGTTTGTTGATGTAATTAGGATCAAGGATGCTGGGTTTGGGTTTGGGTTTGGGTTCGGGTCTCGGTCTTGGTCTTGGTTTGAATCCGGTAAGTGTAAGCGGGGTATGTTGATGTTGCAAACCCAACCGTTCAGAAATCCAAGGAGTTAAAGGTATGAAGAATACATCTAGGGAAAGTAAATATTGTAGGTTATATTCCCAAACACGACCTCGATTCACGGTTGCCTCGTCATAGTCTTCCTGCCTTCCCAAGCGGATTGTTTCATCATCGAAATCAAAATCCTTTTTTCCATGCCACTTCTCGTCGAAGTCTTTCCTTACATTTTTTTTTGTTGTTGTACTTTTTTGTTTTTACTATACCTTACCTACCCTTCGCACATTTAGGTTTAGCCTTGTCTTCTCTTAATATAAAAATCTGTCTTTTCCAATTATGAGGCCCAGGCACGGGCACTGGCAATGGTACTGGCACTGGCACAGGATTGCGACCTGAGGGGCTTCCCGCAGCTGAAAATCAAAGCAGGCGCACGCTGCAGAAAGGATGTACTCGCGCTCCCTCAAGTACATTCACTTTCGTCCTAGCGAAAGGAAGCACTTGTAATATAAGGTTCAAAGTTGAAACATTGCTTAATACAGAGGCAAGGCACAGTCTCGCAAAAATAATACTGTTTATCCTTAAGCTTGACTGATACAGCCGAATGGAGGTATACTTCCATGAGGATACCAGAGTTTGAGTCAGGCGGACGGTGGTGGTTGGTGTCAGGCAGGATGCGGATGTTCAAATAGTATTTTCCTGAAAATGAGCACTTTTCCAGTCAATTCACTGTAAAATCACACCGAGACGGCTTTGTTTGCGCGACATTATTACGCCTTCGTCCTTTGTGCCTGACATTCCCCCGTCTTGTCGCAGGCAAAATAACATGCTCCATACATTTGCTTACGACATAACGCAAAAAGGCACAACTTGATGGTAACATCTAGGATCTAAAATTCGTATTTTGTAATCGTGTCTCTATACGCCCTACACTCGCTCAATTACAAATTTTCGTACCTCAGCTAACTACACCCATATAGGAACCATGCCAATCAGGTTGCTTTTGTTGTTGCCCTTTTATGCTATCTATTGAACTGATGTGATATCCTTATTTAAGGTAGTATTAGTTTTGACGTATAATTAAAAATTACAGCTCATCAAAATAAGCTTCCGCTTTCGAAACTAATTGTCATGCATATGTATTTGCATTGAATTACACTTAAGGGACTTTGCTAGTGATATATAAATAGATTATGTACTTATGTATATATATAGTGCTCCCTATGAGTTTTTAATAGGAGCTTGTATATTGGTTTGACATGCGGTTTTGAGTGGAGGAATAATTTCGAAATGTGTCATACTCAAGGGAGCAATATTCATGTGCTCATGTTATGTAATATGTACAAGTTACGTGCTGCAGACGTACATATAATTACACCTAGACCAAACGTTTACAGAAATGATTTTCGAGTGTTTTGCAAATTTAGCTGGAAGCAATTTAATTGGTAGGTAAGCATCGTAAATTCGGTTTTAATCAAACTTTTAAGAATATAGGGATTTTAATAATGTTAAATGAACTTTGATCATTGTTTTGGCTTTAAGGTATGTACATATGTTAGAACGGTAAACAGCAATTGTGAGTTTTTAAGAGCTTAAAACAAATAAACCAGATGATATTTTGAATAAACAAACTTCCGGATTTTAGCAGAGATAGTTCTAAATAGTAAATACGAGTTTTTTTTAATAAGGAATGTAGATTTCTCATAGAAGTAATTATAGATTAGTAACTTTGCTTGTATATGTGTGAAATACGGCGGCTTTTGATTCTCTATAATCTCAAACATGCTCCTGATATTCTGTCAATATCATGTGTAGTTTAGTCTTTTAAGTAAGTGTCGAGTCAAGCCAGAATGAAGGGTTTCGAAATGTATTTTTCATTGGGACATTGTTGGTCATTCACATGATGTGTTTGAGGCAAACACGTCCACTATGATTACCTTGAAGCAACTGATTTAACTTGGGACGTTTAGTCCTAAGCGGTGAACAGATGTTGGATTTGTTTGTTTTTAAAAGTTACTTTTTCATGCCCTTGTTTCAGTGGAGACCAACGAAATCTAGCCGCCGCCGAATTAATAATTATTTTAACCTTAGTGTATTTTAAAAAAGGTTATACTTCATTTGATAATATAGAAATTAAACTTCTATCTGGTTTGACATCAGTTTTTAGACTAACTTAATATTTATTCTCAAAACGTATCTGATAATGAGATTTTGCTTACCCAAAAGCAGATCTCATGGATTTATGAAATTTAATATCCGATAGGATGTTTACATATGATGGACTATGGTTTGATAAAATGTATTGATTGACTTTTCATCAAACTAAATGAAGATGTTAACTCGCGGTAAGATCGTCAACAACGGCAAGTTGGCAGCGGCTGGTGATATCAATATCGACCATATAGTAGGATGAATTCGTTGGAGATAGTGGTCTCTGTGTGTTTAACTGCTTTTCAAGAATGAGATTGAACACGATAGCATATCTAATTGCTGAAACCCTGATCATGGAGAGATGATGGGCTTAGATTTAAAATTCATCTAGAGATGGAATCTGGCAGGAAACACACTACAGATGTACCGCCCGGTATGTATCTAGGTTAAGTTTGGTTAGGTTGAAGTCGCTGTCAGCGTTGAAGCTGAGACACTTAGACCAGAGTTGGTCCCTTGTGATACCACATGGATCCTATTTGTTAAAATCATTTAGAGCTCCTAATGAAATGTAGGAGACTATAGATGTCTATTTTGTTTAGATCACTGAAATCATCTAAGGAAAAGTCTCCAAGATGGAGTATATGTCTATGATACAATAGAGAAGGGCATGTACACAGAAGATAAGGAATAGATTGCTCCTCTTCTTCATCCATACAGCTTCTGCAAAAATCATTTGAACAAAAGCCAAGGTATTTATCTAATTGGAAAAATTTATCAGTATTTCCTTATCATTAATTCCGCAATCAAAATAAGGCATTTCTTAATAATTCTTTTTAAATTTTTGTTAAAACCAAGAAATATACATATGAGAAATGAGTGATTGTTTCCTCTTCTCCACAGTTTTACAAATTTAAATGGAATGCCTAGTTTCACCGAATGCTCTACAGGTTGCAAAGATTCAGTTAATGTCTTCTTCTGGCATTTTTTTTATAAACACAATTCAGTTGTTAAACTGGATTGGATTTTTTTTAACGTTAAAACTATTATTTTGATCGATAAGCTCCAACGGAAATATGAAATGTGTTTTTTCGTAACCTACTTGGGAATTAGATGAAAATAATGAATATTCCACTGGTCCATAGTGAAGCTGACTGGTAAAACGGTTTTCTCCAGAAAAATATAGTTAAGCTTTGTAAATTAGAGTAGACGCTCGATATAGTGAATCTCGTTCGAGTGAACTATCCAATATAGTGAACACCAAATTTTATACAGGGTAATCTAATTAGTCAACAAGAAAAATCTCGATATAGTGAACACTGATTTTTTTGCTCAGAATTTTATATTTACAATGCGTCAATACCATGTCGATAGGGCCTTACCGTTTAGTTCCATGTTGTTTTAACCATAAACTCTTCAAGTGCGTTTGTGTCCGTGTCCTATTTCATCAAAGGGTGCTGTTATTTATACTGATAAGGTCGTTGAATGGGCGGTACATAATAATGGAGATTAGTCTGGCATTTTAGTCTTAAAACATTAAAAAAAGGTTTCCAAAACAATTTAGAATTAAGAAAGACACAATCGAAAGGGACGAATTATTTTACCACGTTTTAATTTTTCTTATACGAGTACAAAACTTTATTTCTACCTAGGTACCAGATAGTTAATATTAATTTCAATCAATTTGTTTGTTGTTGGTCTTTTGTTTTATGTTTTTTTTTCTTGTTATTCACCTGATGTGAAATGTTCCTTTTTTGTTTTATTGATGAAATTGTTTCAAAGAAAAATTAAATATGTACTTATGCTTTTTGCCAAGCCTCACTCTGTGTATGTATTTTATTTAATGTTTGTAAAATTGCTTATTTACACTTAAGAATTATAAAAAAAGGTATGTGTACTTCACACTAGTCAATATATATAGTTCTTATTAAATTTAGCTTTGAAAAACTAATACAAATTCTCTCTTGAAATAGTGAACACTCTCGAAATATTGAACATGCCTGGTTTTTATAACTTCATTTCCATACCAGTTCATCGTCACTTCCATTTCCATCAATAACCTTATTGCACAGGCTTGCTCGTTCATCATGGCCGCCGCTTATGGTTAAATGATGCTGCAGTCGGTGTAATAGTATGTATAATAAGCCGCCTGATCCTTTTGTAATATTTGAACTGTACTTCTGTAGAATCTCCGAAACATATGAACGGTTCTATAAGATGAACAGTTTGGAAAGATGAACTGTTTCTTCTACCGATATAAACGGATTGAAATTTGTGTACTCGAAAAGATGAACTCTAAATTTCCAATTTTATTTTTTTTTTCTATTCTTTGATCAATAAAATGAAAATAGTGAAATTACGGGGAGTGATCTGCTTAAGGTTAGCAATTGGGATAAGAGTTGTGGACTAGGCGAAACAGAATTGTTACCAATTACCCACATTCACCCTAACTCGAATAAACAGTCACAATATGTCACTTTCTTCCAATGTGAAATATTTAGGAGTCATCCTTGACCCTAAATTATACTCCAAACTCAACATTGAAGAATGCGTTAAGAAGGCTAGCATTGCTTTCTACGCTTGTAGTAAAACATTCGGTACAAAATGGAGTCTTCAATCGAAAATAATCCTATGGACATTACTTTTAACGAGCACGTGCAAAAAAATAAATATTAAAGTTAATAAAACATTTAAAATCATGTATCCGTTAATAAACCGAAAATCTTTACTTAGCAATAATTTTTAAGCTAATTTTTCAATCTATAATTGTCTACGGCTCACCAATCTGCGCCGAGTGTGCAAGAACTCACATTAAAAAGATACAAATATCACAAAACAAAATACGGAAAATGATTTCAAAACTTTCATGGCACTTCTCTACAAATGAATTGCACAGCCTTGCCAATGTTGAATTTATTGCTGCAAGGATTTTTTAACTAAAAGTGGTCAAATGTGTGACTATGATCTTATAAATGGTTTTATCAATTAATAATGTTTATTTTATTGTTATTTATATTTCTTTTTTATAATAAATTATTATTTTTTGTAAATTAGTTTTTATTTATTTATCTTATTATAAATCTGCACATAATTCCTTTATTAATTTACATATACATAATAACTTTTCAATTTATTTTATTTATTTATTTATCTATATTCATTTATTTATATATTTATTTATTTATAAGTTTATTTACTGTTTTTTGTTCCTTTTTTTTGTTTAATTATTTATGAAGATACCTATTTATTTTTATTCTTTGTTGTTTTTTATTTATCTAGTATCTATTCATTTGTTGATTACTTAAGTTCATTTTTTTGTTTTTATTGTTTATATACGTACTTATGAAGCAATATTTATATATTTATTTTTAATTAAATTTACAAATTTATTTTGAATTAATTAATAACTGTGATACTATATACTAAGCTTATTCTTTTTTGATAAGATCTTAGCAAATATCATACAAAATTAAATAGGAGGTTTTCACGATCTTTCCTCCTAAAAAAAATATACAGAGTTCACAAAAAAAATTAATAAATTGTAAAATCAAATCATATTTTTTTGATTTATTAACTAAAATAAAGAACTATTAATGTCATTTTACTTATCCTATGGACATAAGCAGAGGTTGTACGACCAATTCTGCCCTATTGAACGAATGAAGAAAAATAATAAGCCCGTTTGGTTCACTAAAAGTTTAACAAGGTTAAAAAATGCAATGAGTAAAATGCAAGGCATTAGTAAGGTCAATTCAGATTTCCGAAGTGAATTTTGCCGCTTACGTCGTGAATATGATTTTTAAAAAAAATTCTTGCATAAGCAGTACGTTTTGTCTTTGGAATCAAACATCAAAACAAATTCTAAATGCTTTTGGCAGTATTTAAATTCTAAGAGAAAATCTCTTGGTATTCCTAGTTATATGACTTATAAAGGCATTGGTAGTAGCGATCTGAATAATATATGTAATTTGTTTGCTTCATTTTTTCAGTCAAATTTCATATTAAACTCAGTTCACTCTGAAGTAAACTATGGAATTCCTGTCATAACTGATGTCGGTACCCTATTTCTATCAGAAGAAGAAATTCTGTCTGCGCTTGGTAAATTGGATAACAGTCTTAGTCTTCCCCCCGATAATATTCCTGAAATCTTCATTAAAAACTGTAAGTACAACTTATCAAAACCACTCCAAATAATTTTCAATCAGTCTCTTGCAAACGGTGTTTTCCTCGATTCTTGGAAAATTTCATTCATCACACCAATCTTTAAATCTGGCTCTAAGCAATCAATTGAAAATTATAGACCGATTGCCAAACTCCAATTAATTCCCAAAGTTTTTGAATCCTTGGTTAAAACCAAAATGTACGACGTTGTTAAAGCACATATCTCACCCTATCAACATGGTTTTGTAAGTGGAAAATCCACTGCAACTAATCTCACACTATTTACGAATTATTGTATCAATGCAATTGAGAAACGAAACCAAGTAGATGTAATATACACTGACTTCTCAAAGGCATTCGATAGAGTTAACCATAAACTTCTTTTGTTAAAGCTTAGCTATTTAGGTTTTCACTCTCAGATGTTAAATTGGATTAAAAGCTATCTTGAAAATAGAGTGCAATCAGTAAAAGTTGGTCGAACTAAATCGGAACTAATACATAATTACTCAGGAGTACCCCAAGGTAGTCACCTGGGCCCCCTCTTGTTTTTACTTTTTATTAATGATTTACCAAACGTTATCTTAGAATCAAGTTGCCTGTCTTTTGCAGATGATTTTAAGATATACCGATCAGTAAATTCGCTTTCTGATTGTATACAACTTCAAAAAGATTTAATCTGTTTATCAAAATGGTGTACATTAAATGACCTTGACTTACATATCAAAAAATGTTATGTAATGACATTTACAAGATCTTATAGTACAGTGTTCTTTAACTACTGCATATCTGAGAACGTACTTCAAAGAGTATCCAATCACACAGATTTAGGAGTTATTTTTGATTCCAGGCTTGATTTTAGAATGCATGTTGACTATATTGTATCTAGAGGTAATTCTATGCTTGGATTTTTGTTTAGAAATTCAACTGAGTTTAAGTGTCCTTATACTGTTAAATCACATTTTGTGAGTTTTGTTCGTCCAATTTTGGAATACTGCTGTGTAGTTTGGTCTCCTTACTACAAAAACGCATCTAATAGAATTGAAAGAATTCAAAAAAGATTCACTAAATATTCACTTCGTAAACTAGAATGGACCTTGCCTTTGCCAACATATAAAGATCGGTGCGCGTTAATTGATATAAAACCTCTAGAAACTAGAAGAATTTATTTCTTAATTGCACTTGCTAGAGATGTAATAACAGGGCACATTGATTGTGTTCCTTTAGTTGATATTTTCATTAAACATACACCAGCGCGTTGTCTTAGACCAAGGGCTAATCAATTTTTCTTCATCACACATCATTCGACGAATTATGGAGTTAATGAACCGGTTACTAAATCGTGTCATTTTTTTAACCAATATGCCGATGTTATTGAACTTGACTGTTCTAGAGAATTGTTCAAAAAAAGAATAATGAACACCATTGTTTATGTACCGAATTGATTAAGTTAATTTATATAATAAACCCAAATCTGTTATTTATTATTTAAGCACGCAATGTTTTTATTTTAAGCTATGTCTAAGAAAGTAGTTATGTACTTATAGACCAAATAAATAAATAAATAAATTGTCTGGTGGTCCGCTTTAAGTTAAAAATATAACATTAATAAACTTAAGAACATTCAGAGAACTGCTACCGTTGGCGCCACAGGGGCTTTAAGATCTTGTGCAAAGTATGTCTTAAGTGTTATTTTATATCTTCTGCCTCTTGATCTCCATATTTAACATCTGGTATCTTGCAGTGCAAAAAGACTAACAGAGTCAAAGTGCTGGTCTGCCACACCATACAGCCACAGCAACACGTCAGATTTGATTCCATCAGATTCCAACCCTACTCTGAGTTTTAGAAAAAGTTTTAAAATTATCTTCCCATCCAGGAAGATTCAGACAGATGACGACGTATAGAAAGATTTTGACGTTAGAAAATTTACCGACGGATCTAAAATGGAGTGCAGCTAAAAGTCATTAAATCGGTTCAATTTTCTGACTTTGCTGGCGTCGTTGAAGCCGAAGTACTACAACTGGCTATACTACAAACATACAAAATACCTAAATTAAATCAAACTCAAAATCCAAATTCGGCAATAATCACGGGCAGCCAAGCGGCTATCAAATTTGACAAAAATATCTTCAAAACTGGTCCATCAATGCCAAAATGAGCTCGATTACCTGGACATTTACTATAAAATCACCTTAATTTAGGTTCCAGGACACTGTGGAATTAAGGGTAATAAACGGGCAGACGAGCTGACCCGACAAAGATAGGCTCTTCATAGCTTGCTTGCAGAGACCATCTCTTTTTCACTCGCTGCTAAGAAGGGCGAAAATCTTTCAATTTTTCTCACGGAATCCAACAAAAGATGGAACAATCTCACCGACTTTAATCTAGATAATGATATGACACAACTACAATAAATCACGCACAAATTATCTAATTTGAAGACCGAGTCGTGGCATAACAAATGTAGTCGCTACTTGTACTGGTCACTGGCCGCTGACCTTTGGGTGAGCACGCAGCAAAACTGGGTACTCCCCGCAACACCTATTACCGTAGCTGTAAAAATTAGTTGGAAAAGGAAACAGTGCTTCACTTCCTCTGCAAGTGTCCCGCTCTGGCCAGACTAAGAATGCAGTCCTTTAGAAAAGCTTTAATTTCTAATTTAAAAGAACTATGTGATAAAAAATCAAAAACCTAACCTCTTTCCTCAATGGTGCGAAATGGCTCTAGCGACGCTCCGCTTGATTGGTTCGCTCTCATGTTTCTTCTAAAAATCGTTATTTTATTAAGGTCCGTTAGAGTTTTTGGTATTAGAACGGCACGCTGCACTTTCCAGCGCTAATTCAGTCCAAGACGCGAGCTCGTTCCTCACCGCCATTTTACCTACCTACCTACCTTGCCTTCAGTTCGTATTGTTATATTTAAGTTCCGGTACCTATTTGGTACTTTTGGGCGCGTCTAAACTTTTTAATCATTGGCTATTTGTTCTTGTTCTCTAACTCAAATTTGATGCTTAGAATGATGAGAAATTCGAATAAATGTTCATCTGTTCATCTTTCAGAGATTCTACTGTATTTGGATTCTAGTTTAATGGCTGATTTACAATGGCGCTTTGAGCGTCGCGTCGCTTTGACAGATTTTACTCCCAGCGCGAAAGTTTGAAGATAGCAATTTAGGTATAGTGTTTACAATGATGCGGTGGGTACTGATGTTGCAAGTCGGCATATATTAGCAAGCACACAAACCAACGTAACATACCCGCTTCAAAGTTAAAGTTAATTGAAAATCTTCCATCAATGTTTGTGGAAGAATAATTTAATGTAAGAGTGTTATTTGTAAGTGGCTGCAATTTCGAAATGATGTTGAACAAATTAGAATCAACTATGTTACACTTTGAAAGTTGTGCATGGAATTTTAATTTTGGATACATTTTAGCATTTTCCACTTTAAAACAACGTTGAACGTACTTAATAATTTATGGAAGTTGTTTCACTGTTGAATCGACTACTGTTCACTTTAAAACAAGAATGACAATGCTTAAAACAACGATGCATAGTTAAATCAATATATTTTCAACATTAAATCAAATACGTTCATGATACTATTTTAAAATGTTAAATCAAATACGATTTACTAGATCTTACATTGCCCTTTTTCCCTCAGTGTACCTGGTCTATAATCCACCTAAAGTCTTTATAGGAATATTTTGAAAAATGCAGTTTATTTGCTCATAATAATTAAAAGCATTTAATTTCTCATATAGTATATTCCTATAAATGTGAGAAATAATAGCAAATTGTCAATTCTACACCCTATACCACAAAGTCAATGAAACTTCCTGTAGGAACCAATCTGTCAATTGCATAATCATCAGCTTTCCAGACAAATCTCATAGTCGGAATTATTATTGAATTGGAATTCGGAATTTATAGAAAGTATGCGATACCTTTCCGGAAAACATGTCAGTAGGTAATGATTGTTTCCAATTATTACACACATCTTCCGAAAGAGGATTTATTGATCCAATTAAAATGTCTTCATCACCCAACATCTGATGGTGGTATAGACTATCAACTATAATACCGACGCACACCATAAATATAATACTACAAGCAGGTCCGGATATCGATATTCGAGATGTCCAAAATCCAAAGCCTAATTCAAATGAACTTTGTATATGGCATTTTGACCCAGTACATTGAACCATTATTCCCAACTTATATTCAAGCTTTCAGGGGGTCCAGTCGTCGGCGTCGTCTTCCTTTCTCCAAAATCAGAATATTGCAATAATTGTATGTCGGTTATGTCGAAAATTCATGCATACCACACCCAATTCATGCCATCAATTCAATTTTCACATATCAATGTTTGCCTTTTATATGATTAAATGAGATCGAACACTTAAAAAAACAAGGTCGGAGGATGGGTAGGGGCAGTCGGCAAGCGAATGTATGGGCATCGCAAATCATCAGTGGCGATGGTTATAAAGGATATGAATAGGTATTTGTTCAATCACTGCGGTACGGTAGTAGTGTTTACTCAAGGTCTGGTCATCATCAACCAGGACGACATATTGGTCGTCATCATTACTCGTATTCTGCAGCACGGACGGAGAAGAATCCTTTTTTTTCACTTGACGTAGAGTTTCATCTCAAAGATATATATACATAAGTACAGATAACTAGATACTTTTGCCAGTCAGTCAGAAAGCATGGAAGAGTGCATGCTGTAGAAATAAATGAAATGAAATGAAATGAAATGAAATAAAATTGAAATGAAAATTAGACTCTGCAAAGGCACTTGTAAAAGTTTATTCAATTTATGGGTCAATTGCATCCTGTTAGAACGATACTATATCCCTCCATCTCAATATCATTCTCCAAATATACATAGATATAAAATAGCAAGAGAAATATGAAATTCCATTAATGTGAAGATGAACTTTTGGTTTCAACATTATTTTTGATAGATTTATGTGATTTTTTTTCCTTCCTTAAACTTGTGTGTATGTTTAACTGTGTTTACGGCAATCTGTTTGATTGATAAGGATGTGTACAGTTCATATCCTGTAAGCTGGATGAGTAAATTGAATTTGTCATATTTAGAGGAATGAACAAAAAAAAAATATAATATAATACTACAAAAAGAATAAAAATCTTAAAATTGTATTTTGCGGTTTTATCTTGCGAAGAGGAATTCGCTTTATCCTTGCTATATACAATAAATATTGTATGTATAGCTGTAAGAATTTATTTATATAAATATAAGCACTCAAAATGTGCTTGCTTGGGACGGGTGATTTAAATTGTCAACGTTATGCCATCAAAAGACGTTTGTTGTGGGTACCTATACCACCAACCACCAACAACCACCCCACCACCATCCACATCGGCAGCATCGAAAAGTGAGTGCCTTTGCAGATCGGGTGGGTTTAGGGATAGGGATGTGTCTTCCATTTTGAGAGTTTAATTTACTTCGGTTTTATTATCTGTATGTCTGTCTTCTAGAACAAAATGACACGGAGGTATGGATAACTACCTTTTCCCTATATATCAACTCCATATAATTTACTTCATTTTATTTTACTTGTAGTTGAGACATTGTAAGGGCAAGTTATGGATTCGGAAAAAATAACGATGCTAAGATGATGGTTGAAAATAGGGACACACTTATGGAGAGTTAATGTGTTTTAAAAATTATTATTTAGAATGGAATGGTGCTACAGGCATACTTAGAGGTCTGCAGGTTCTTGATAAGTTCCTTGTTCAGGTAGTCCTCATCCATTGGATTGGATGATGACTACATGGATCCGTGGATCCTTCATTGTTGACCATTGGCCCGATGTGGCCTAATCACTGTAGTTGACGTATTTTTATTTTTGGGGTTTCATCCACATCTTTGTCAGCATACGGGATCATACCCATTCCCAAAGTTTGATGGATGCGTTAAAAATAGGGCTACTAGCAGCATAGTAGAGCATCTCCTTTCCGAAAACTGTACATGCTTTACTTATTTTATATTACCCTAGCGACTTTAAAATTATATATTCGTGATATTGGAAGTGCCACCTTTCAATCCTAGAGTGTGTTTATTAGTGTCACCTGATACAACTGGATCATTTTCTTTGCGATTACGGCTTCGATCATCGCCTTACAGAGATTCTGCCGATGAATGATATCATGTGCACATCCAGTCGTGGAATGTTACGTTGCAGTAGTGCTAAGTCCGCTTGCCAGAGTTTCACAATGCAGTAGGTACATCATATCGTCTTAAAAAATCAGCCATCCGCCTTGGAAAAGTTAAGCAGGATATAGGTAAAGGTGTGATTTTTTGCACCACAGCCATCACTTTATATTATGCCAAACTAGACAGCTCTACTGGAAAGATTACTAAACCAAAACCGTGTAATTCACCGATAATTATGTGCGCTGTAAGCTCCTATTAGAACGTTTATTGTAAAATTTACAGTGTTAATATTTTCCTTGGAATTCACTAAGATTAGTCTTTAAATTTTGTATGGCATATATATTTTACGCCTTAAATTTAAATGAACAATTTCTTGAAAACCATCAGCATTCTTAAGAAATGTGAAGGCAAATAAAAAATATTCCCACTTTTTTGTTGAGATATCCTTTTTTTTGTTTGTAAAATTACATTATTTTTCACATTCAATATTGGTAATGAACTAAGTCCAACGAATAACACAACCACATAACACAACATTTTTTTTTTATAATCTTTCACGCGGTCAAGGGATTATGATTACCCTTTATATGTTTTCTTAAAACAGCGCAAGCGTCATGAGAAGAAGAGGAAAAGGGATAGGAAAGATGTGTGGCGGGAGGTGAAAGTTGTCTCATATTTATCTCCAGGGATAGCGGCTGAACTAATGCGGAGAAAAACCTTGTATTATTTATTTATGTCTCTTATAATTCACATTATTTTATTTATTTCGTTGTCATATTTATGGGTATACTAGTTTAGTCAATCACATGTCGTTAGTGTTATGCCTGAACAGCATGTAATGAGTAAACTAGCAACTCATCTTATGACATTTTTTATAGAATTGGTTTTTAATGGAAAAATAAGACGAAATAGACAACGGCAGGAATCGAACCTGCAACGACGAGGTTGATAGACGAGCACACAACTATCGCGCCACGGCCATCCCCAATGGCCGCACTAAACTGTCAAAATCTCCCTGATCTTAATTGAAAGCTCGTTATTCCTTTTACGAACAGCAAAGGGTCAAGTTGTTTCCCATGTGGAACGCCATCATGACATTTCTTTAAAAATTTACAACGAACTATTGAGTTCTATTGGTCGAATACCATGAAATTTGTTTTTAAGAATCTATAATTTATTTTTTTTATTTATTTATTTATTTAACATCAATCAGAGCTTTACATTCTCTTATAGACTACAAAAATAAGAATGTGATAAATATATAATAATATGTAGTTATAATTATAATAATAATAACTTAAAAATAATTAAAATATATATAATTATGTACAGTGGATTCATGAGTAAATTAAGTTATATTAGTAGATAAAAGTAATAAAGCCAATATAACAGTTTTTTATTAAAGGTATGTCTAGAACATAGGTTAAATATATCAATTAATTGTAGAACAACATTTGTTTCTCTGATGCAACAAGACACTAGTTCGTTTCTACCATAGTTGCTCCTTTAAAAAATTTCTGGAAGGTGAAAGTCCGTACGGAGACTTCTCCCGGGAAAATAAAAATGTATACGCTCAAGCATGTATGAACAGTTCACGCGATTACTTATGATATCTCTAATCATCATTATAGAAAAGTATTTTCTTCTAATCTCAAGCGTTTGCATATCAAAGAGCTAGTATCTGACAATATGCGGAGGTCTACTCATATTCCAATTTAACTTGTTAAAAGCATATCGAATAAGACTTTAGCGAGTGTGTAACGTAGTATGTATTCCAAACTACACTACAGTACTTTAGCTCGGATCTTACATAAGCAGAGTAAAGACATTTCAGCGTGTAATTGTCAGAAAATTCTTTCGGATTTCTCCTCACAAAACCTAGCATTTTATATGCTTTGTTTACAATATAATCAATATGATTATTAAATGTTAGCTTATGGCCAAATATAAGACGTAAGTCTTTTTTTGACTAACTTTATCTAGAACAATATTATTTATAGAATGTTAAAAAGAAATTGGAGAGTTTCTTTTAAGACACGTAAAACTTTGGCATTTAGAGACTCTCAAAACAAAAAGTTCTTATTACACCAAAATATTTACATCATGTCAACGGCCTTGGCTCAGATGAAAGCATCGCTTCCCATAGATCAGCGAAATCAAACATCGTTGAGCGTGGTTAGTACTAAGATGGCGGACCGTCGGAAACCAACCACGTGCTGTTGACATGTGTTTCTTCTGTTGTGTGTTCTTCCTTTCTCTGTCTCTCTTTGTTTTATTAATGTATGTGATGTTTAAAGCCAATGGTTTCGTTGCCAGTGCTTCAGTGTCTCTACTTCGTAGATTTGTCTACGGAGTAGTATAATATGTAATGTAATGTAATATTTACATCATCGGCATATAGCAATTATTTAGAGAAATTAAAAGTATTAGGAATATCGTTTATAAAAAGAATAAAAAGTAAAGGTCCAATATGACTCCCTTGTGGGACACCTGAGGTTGCTTTTAGAGATTTTGATTTAAAACTGAATATTTTAACAAATTGAATTCGATTATTTTAATATGAACATATCAATTTTAGAAAATTAGATTGAAACCCAAATATCAATGTCAATGTCAATGTCTGTCACAATGTCTGTCTGAAGGCCACTCTCAAACCCTTTAACAATCGAATTGCACAGATTCATAAGATTTGTAGCTGTTGATCTGCCTGACACAAATCCATGCTGCAATCTTTTCAAAAACTTTAGGAATGACAGACAACTTACATATTGGGGTATAGTTACATATTTTTTGTCTGGACCCTGCCTTTAAAATAGGAGAAATGCAGGATATTTTGCATTCGTCGATGAACTGAGCAGTTTGTAAAGACTTATTAAGTAATAATCTGAGGGGTATTTCTTTACAAATTTGGGAGATATACCATCAGGTCCAGAACCTTTGTTATGGTCAATACTAATCAAAGCCTCATATACTTCCTTTTTGTTCAAATGAATGCTACCAATATCAACAACATTACTAGGAAGATGCACTGGGAATTCACTGACGTGACGTCAGAGAGTACACATATTTAAAATAGTCAGCAAAAACGTTACTTATAGTTAAAACGTCACTAGATGTAATTCCGGAAAACTCCATGCATAATGTTTACCAAAATAATCTAATAATAATATTCGTATATTGTGGCATAAAGCTTTTTCAGCAAACTGTGCATTTGTACACATTGGTGATTTTCCTTCAATGTTAATATTAACAATATTGCCCTGGTTGACCAGTTCGAATCACCAAAACGAATTGGTGGAACCACTATCTTCGCGTTCCGATGTTTGTATATTTTCTCTAACCTTTAGCGGCAATGATAATTCCGTTCGCGTACAGAGACGATCATTTCCTGGTGACATCTAACGTTTTACCTAGAAAATATAAATTAGAAAAAATAATTTAGCATTTTTCACATGTGTAAATCGCCCCATTCCTTAATGTCAACTATAAGTCCCCTTAATACAAAAATGTGAAAAATGAGAAATAGTGATAATGACAAAAATAAAACGAGACTCTTGACGTTGTCATATTAAAAACGGTGAATCTGCCAGAACGAATAATTTCATGAGAATTTGCTTTTAATTTAGGGCGGAATAATTTTTATTGAGGTTTTCATTTACGAATGTAGTACTGTACACTTTAATACACATTTCATACAGCTCTTATGGAACGTTAAGACATTGCGTCTCACATACGTTCCCAATCATTTCTGATGTGCGTCAGTTCAGTATATGAATGGAGTGCATTTTATACTTTTTACTGTTGTTTAACCAATTAAATCAGTAAGCCGAGACCGATTTTAATAAAATTCAACATTTTACTATATATGTAATTTAGCACCAAAAATGAGAAGAGCATTTAACGGCAACATTTTTGTGAATTTTTACACCCCATCAAGGCAAGTTCAAGCAACTCTACAATGGACTTTATTTCAAAACGAACAAGGAATGTTGCTTGCTACATGGTGTAATAGCATTTTTATTGTATCTCAAGTGAGTACTTATGTGTACTTATTTTTTATTTTATGGCCGATATCAATTTTTTAGACTTATGATGGAGCTAAGAGCTGGTTGAACAAAAACATATTATAAGTGATGTCTGAGCAGGAGTTTGTAAAGTTTGTTCTCTTTTTTTTTTTGTTATCTTTTATTGAATGGTTGGAAAATTAATTTTAAAATGTTATTACAACTAGAATTGAATTTAGTAACAACACATTCAAGAAATTTATGTTGTACTTAAGTGCTGGGATATGTTAATTTTATAACTCAGTTTGTATAATTTAATAATCGTAGTAGGTGAGTATGTTTTTGGGTTTTCGCGTCGTAAACGATGAATTTGAATTACATATTTAGAAAATTTAACTAGCTCAGAATAAAAAGTAGGCAACAGTTTCTTAGAGTGTAGGGGAATATGGTGGCTGAGAAAATTATATACAAAAGCGAATAAAATATTTCGTGAGGAATTATCTATTTTCTCACATTCGGCATACCTAGTCAAAAATAAAATCAGAGTGATGGAAAAGGACCAAACTACTTGCAATTATTTAAGACTATGGATATGTCAACCTCTTGAATACAAAAATATCTAATATGCCAGGAAAGTGTTTTTGCTTAGGCTATAATTTGTAAGATTTAAAATTGCTTGCGTGTGTTAAAATATGCTAATAATCTTCTAAGGCAGCCAAGTTTTTTGTAAAGACGAACGAATTTCAAGTCGAAGCTCACCTTCATCCACTTAAAGCCGCCACTCCGGCCCACATAGGAGTATTTGAATCGAAAACCTGGACAGAAGTCGATTTTCTAAAAAGTAAAATTTTGAAGTGAATGTTTTACATAGCAGATGGCAAATATATATGGGATCATATGATCCACTTCTTTTTTTTGTAAGGTGCGTGGCGTGATAAAATCAGTTCAAAGTCAACTGTTTTTTCTTCTTCCATTTTTTTTTTGTAATTCTTCGTTCTTCGGTGAGTATTGTTTGGAGAGTGAATGATGTGAAAGACTACATCATTTAAATGCCCACCACGCGAATTGTTGCAAGCATCGATTCTTTTGAGGTAATTTTCGAACACTTTTTGACACATATTTGGCGGTATCTCAGCCATAACTTGACGAATGTTGGTTTTCAAGTGCTCAAGAGTAAAAGGTTTATCTGCATAAACATGGTCTTTCGCGTAGCCCAACAAAAAAAGTCCAGCGGTGTCAAATCGCAGGATCTTGGTGGCCAGTTGATATCGCCACGATGAGAAATTACGCGGCCAGGAAATGTCTCTTGAAATAAAGCCATATTCGCTCGAGTTGTGTGGCATGTGGCACCGTCTTCTTGAAACCACATATTCTCCAAGTCGTATTCTTCAATAGCAGGCAAAAAAAGTCGGTTATCATATGACCATAACGCTCCGAATTGACGGTGACAGTCGTTCGATTGTAGTTTTCGAAGAAGTAAGGTCCATTCACACCTCCGGACCAAAGAGCGCCCCAGACAGTTACTTTTTGTGGATGTAATGGCCTCTCTTCAATTACTTGAGGATTCTCAGAACCCCAAGTTTGTTTTTTTAACATCCCACCGAGTGAGAAATTTGCTTCGTCGCTAAAGAAAAATTTGTTCGAAAAATCGCCGTCCACCGCCTGTTGTTCAAGCACCCATTCGACGTATCTACGACGTTGTGAATGGTCCGCTGGCTTCAGTTATTGTGCGGTCTGGACTTTATATGGATGTAGGTATAGATCCAAATGCAAAATACGCCATAATGTGCCGTAAGACAGTCCTAATATTGAGAACGACGAGGAATCGACACATTCGTGTCTTCGGCAACACTTTCACTTACAGCAGCGATATTTTCAGTAGTACGAGCGAAACGATGATGCACAGGCCTTACAATATCTGTAACCAATCCAGTCTCTTCAAATTTCTTCACAATTTTGCCAATTGCTTCCGTAGTTGGACGATTATGGAAACCATAATCTCCTCTTAAAGCACGATATGTGGCTGTGGCAGAATCACCATTTTTGTAATAGGTTTTAACAATTTGTATGCGTTGTGCGATAGTTAAGCGATCCATTTTCGTAAATGTTAGACTTTCAACAGAAAAAAAAATTGGTTTAACAACTTAGTTTGACAGACGTCGAATTACAGCCCTATACTTTTGAAACCGCAAAATGGATAACCCGTTACTTTGAGTACACACGCCCACCAATTCCATAATCAATTTTGATTCTCCATTATAACAATGGCTATCATCATCTTTCAAGAAGATTAAGTCTGTTGACTTTGAATTTCTTTTCTTGAATATGCGTTAGTATAGTTTTTCGCAAGGATATGCGGTGTAATGTTATTTCTTCAATCCTGCAGTAAACCAACCGAACGGAAATCACTTTCTTCATGAAATGCGTTCAAATACTTGAGTGCCAACATCATCCCACCGCTCTAAACATACCTTTCTAGAAACCGTTTAGGCGATTGATTTACAGTTGAAACTTGATATTCTTAAAGTAAGCAAGGGCAAGACAAAACAGGTGATATAAATAAACCAATAAGCAGCTACTCATATCCTAAGACATAACGTCACTATTCATAGCATACATTTGCGGGTAGTTAAACATTTGATCTACTTTGGAGTGAACTATAACTCTATAAAAAAATGGCACTCTAGTGGAGATCAGTCGGAGAATTAACTTAGTAACCCGCACTGATACCACGGTTTTGCGAAATTACGCTCTACAAAACGCTTATACTTCCAGTGCCAGACGGCACATACTTTCAGCATTTGGTGTTGTAATTTTAATCTAACTACATACTGTGTTTAAACTTCCATCGATTTTACAATAACCATGTGCGTATATTGCATGGTTAACCAGAACCTCAATACCGACGATATTCCCCCGAAGGTACCGTGATTCAAAACTTGCATATCGAGCTGGAAATTAGTGGGGCTTACAAGTCCCCGCTGTACGCAACTATGGCATTTTGGCAGGTTTTCATCCATATGGGAAGATGCAGGGAATTCTCTACCAAGATCTTTTTGCCGAATGACTAGCCAGGAACGATAAACATGCGCTTATTTGTGGGGCTCTTCAACTAGGGCAACCGAACCCTATGTGGAACCTTTAACTAACATTTAAGACACATCTCTTTTGACCGTTGAATCATTTCTGGGATACCTTCCCCTTAACTCAGATAGAGTATCCCAGTATTTACATGGCCGGACCAATCATATGTGCAAGATGTGCAATGCACAGGGCTCTAAATTATTAGGGCGCAAAGAAATACTGTCATTTCTATATTAACTACAAATTTTGTTCAAATAATCCTAAAGTAATATCCATCACAACTGTTCTAGGTTATTTCCTTCACATTAACTAATATCACATTTAAAAGATGAAACATTGATTGAATGGCAAAAGGAAGAATAGAGTGAAAAAGTGGAAGATACGAGGGAAGAACGTATATTCAAATTATGTATGCGTACAAGTGTGTGTACGTATCGGTGTGTCTAAATATATACAAGTGGCGCTTTCTACAAATCTTTCACAGGGCGCAAGTTAGGTTGAGGCCGACACTGAGTATTTGTAACCAGGGGTCCAATTCCGCAAGCGTGAATGGTTTTCCGTGCAAACAATTACGCTCAAAATATGGGTGAATAAATTTGCTTATCCGTGTACACATTATCTGTCAAAGCAAATTGATTTTCAAAGAATTATTTTCTTAACACCATGGGATACTCCCATAGTGACCAATTCTAAATTCAACTAAGTTTTTCTTTTCGTTTGACCTTATGATCTGGCTTTTACGTAAGAAAAAGATCACGACTTAGGCGGAACCTTCGATTTTCTTCCTTAGCTTCGTTATATCCTCGATAACCTCTATAACTTCGTAACCACGCCTTAACATCTTTGTACCTATTTTCTTTTCAATTTCAAAGTCGCATTCACCCGTTTCATTACCTTATGTTACATTTATCCAGTCTACCAACTTACGCGTACTAACCACTCACCTCCTTCACTCCTCATAAGCCAGTTAGATAAGCCGGGTTCCGAATCTGCCTAATACTAAACAATAAAGTAAATATCTTTTGCGAACCTCTCCCGCTTGTCACCTAAAGAAGGGACTAACTTATCACTTCCTAGACTCCGAAGCGAGATATGATCCATCAACCGAAGTGGCTCCTATATTCGCAAGGAAAACAGGGTATGGCTCACCAACCAGAAGTGGATGAATTATTTGATGGATAATGAATTTTCCAGCGTGCGTGAAAGCCACACGCAACGTCAAGGTAGACCGAACTTCATTTTCAAAGACTAAGCTATGGCATTATGTCAAATCGCTATCGCATATGTCAAATCGCTTAGTCGGGATATCTGAAAGTATCGTATCCTTAATTGAACCGGATGGAGCAGTCTGCAATATGCCTGTGGCTCAGTCAGGAACTTTGCAAGGGAGCTAATTAAATAAGTAAGTAAGGTTCTAAGGCGTATAATAGAGTCTTTCATTTTTTCTTTTGTGGAAAATGCTTGCACATGGTATCGACGAATGTCTTTTTCGTTGAATTAGAAACCATTCTATTCAATTCGAATCTTACGGCTACAAGTCTAAGATTTTTTTAAAAAATGGTGGTGTACCCCAGGGCTCCGTTTTGTCTCCGTGATGCTTCTTTAATTTTATAATTTACCTTCTTCCTGCAACTTCTTTTCCAATTAAATGTTTCGAAGTAAGAAACAAGTGCTTATGAGATGTTCCTTATCTAATCAGTTCGAGAGCAATAAAGCGGGTGTCTTCTGTTTCTGTCTTCTGTTTTCTCCGTTTCTTCTCTCTTCTTTTTCTTCTTCCTCTAAGTCTGTGTATTCTTCTTCTTCCTCTTCTTCATTTCGAAAAAGAAATTCTTCAGTATGTTTGCCTGTGCTTTTTTACCAATCGGCACCTCTTGGAACCAAAGTTGTTTAAGAAACTGATAAATGCTGCTGTTAAGAAAACAATGACATATTTATCTCATGAACTGCTTCATCGATTTTAATACAAAAACAACATTTCGGTAGATATGAATTAGATCTTTGAAAAAATTAGGAAAAACTGTTATCAGAAAAATACAAAATAATGAACAAGTAGACGCAATCTAGTCCTGCACTGAACAAAGGAAGACCAACCCTACCCACACACAAGCATGTAGTATATTTAAGTGCATGCAATAAGGCTATGTTTTTAAAGTTAGTATACCTACTTGTATTTTCAATTTTTCGTTATTTTTTTATTTATATTCTGTGATTTGGTTATTCTATACTTCCTTCCCATATTTTCATAATATTGTGTTGACAGTCAACAAAGGAGTTAGAAAAAATATTTTCCTATCGCACTATCCTCCTTACTCTCGTTCTCTTAGGTACTTGCAGCATCTATAGATGCCTTGCTCGTCATTTTTACAGCACGACGAAAGCAAACATTTCGTTACTTTTTCTTGAAGTTCCTTTTTTCTATTTTTCATAAAATACATATACTTTTTTGTTTGAACACCCATATTGCGCCTCCATATATGTGTGTAAGTGTGTGTTAAAAGTATACTTTTGCTGGTGACTTTTTGCATATTTGCATCCTTTCGATTCAATTCGTTTTTCATGGAGATAAAGCTACTCCTTTTTTCCGAGCAATAGTTCTAGGATGCAAATAGCGTATACCTTCGAGGGAAAAGCGAGTGTAATCAGGAAATTTAGCATGTAATATGAAAAAGGATTGCATAAATATAACCGTATGGGCATACTTTCCTATACAAACACATCTTACACACAAAATATACATACATACAACCATGCATATATCTGAATCTGAAGGTATAATGGGATTTGCTTTGGAAAATTAAGAAGTTTAACTTTGTCGAGTCATGGGACATAGACATTGTGCATGGTTCGTTAGGGAATTTCCTACTTTAAGAAAGACGTTTATTTCGCAATTTTTTTTTTCAGAGAGTAAATAAGGAAAGTTTGATTATCTTCACATGGTTTTTGGAATTTTTGTTTGTTTGCAAAGTGTAAAGAGTAGTTGAAGCATAATGCTTTGAGTAATCTTTGGAAAAACATTTGTCACACGAAGCGCAATGTAATTTCGTAAATATGAAGGAACTCAACGAATTGCTTTACATTCTGTTCTGAGTTGTAGATATTTTGTTCAATCTGGAAATTTTACTATGTATTTTCTTCTATCGCAAAATGCTCAATCGATCTACATATAAGAGCAAAATCAAGGTAGAAGGATGGAGATTGGTCTACATAACAGAAGTCGAGAAGGAGTCAGTTTGAAGTTCAAATCACCGTAGTCGAATCCCTTAATATTGCACAAAAAAAAGGACCAACCAGTCCAACAATACTTAATGCTTTCCAAACATTCAGCAAATAGAAAATCTGATCATTATAAAAGCGGAATGCCCTATGACTAATCTACAAAACAGCTTTTGGTGAAATTTCAAAATGGAATTCAGTATCGTCATTGCAATTTTTACTGCTCACTTTTATGCGACGAATCTTCTTTCGCACTCATGCAGTAGCTAGAGTCCTTAAAGACCTTGATATACACAAATCCGCTAACCCGGATAGAATCCCTCCCATCACTCTGAAGAAGGGTTCTTCAACGCTAACAAAACCACTGCGTAAGCTTTTCCATCTGTCCTTTTCTACAGGTCTCTTTCGGAGTGGATGGAAAACAGCATTTTTCCAGCCTGTCCCTAAAAAAGGCGCATCTTCTTCACCATCTAATTACCGTCCAATTGCACTTACGTCCCTTCTTTCCAAGGTCATGGAAACGCTGATTAATTATCAGCTTAAGAAATATCTTGAAGAAAGAAAGGTCCTTAATGACCGGCAGTATGGCTTTCGTGGCAATAGGTCCACTGGTGATCTGATAGTATATCTCACCGAACAGTGGCAAAAATCTTTACATTGTTTTCAAGAAAGTAAGATTATTGCGCTTAATATTTCAAAATCATTTGATAGCGTTTGGCATCAAGCTCTCTTATCGAAAATGCGTGCAATTGATATGGATGAACCTCTCGTTGGATTCGTTGGATTAGAAATTACCTTTCGGACCGCTCAATACAAGTTGTATTGGACGCTCCAAGTCTGATATTCACAAAATAAATGCTTGTGTGCCCCAGGGCTCCGTATTGTCTCCGACCCTTTTTCTCATTTTTATTAATAATCTCTTATCTGGAACTTCTAATCCACTTAATTGTTTTGCTGATGATAGCACTCTCAGCTTTTCATATTCGTTTTCAAATTCACCTTCTTGTTCTTCAGATGTGGAACTGCAACGGCAGCGTATGATAAGCTCATTAAATTCTGATCTCGACAGCATTGTCCATCCAATGGACAAAAACCGCGTACAATTTAGTGCTTCAAAAACTCAGTGCTGTCTTCTGTCTTTAAGGCAGAACCCACCACCCATGCCGCTATCCATGAGCGGCACTTGCATTGAAGAATCTGATCAGCTCGCAGTCCTCGGCACGTGCATCACAGAACAGCTCTTCTGGAATGAACACATATTTGCTGTCGCCAAAAACGCTGCAAAGTGTTTGGGCTTTCTTCGAAGATGCAAGAAATTCTTTTCCCCGTCTGATCTGGCTGTAATCTATTAGGCCTTCATTCTTCCAAAGCTGGAGTATAACTCTCACATTTGGGCAGTAGCTCCCAAAACTCATTTGAGCCTTTTAAATAGAATTCGGAATAGGGCTCTAAGAATGATAGGCGATAGAACTATAGTGGAAACATTTACATCTCTAGAACACCGTCGAAGTGTTATACATCTCTCATTATTTTATCGCCATTTTTACAAACAATGTTCGAGCGAAATAGCAAGTTGCATTCCTCCCCTTAAATGTTTTAACCGTATTACTCGCGCTTCTAAGAATGCTCATCAGTATACACTTGAGCTCAACATCGGATGTACTGTCAAGTACAGAGATTCTTTCTTTAGCAGTACAACGCGAATGTGGAACACTTTACCCGGCTCCATTTTCCCCTACCATTTTGATATTCAAAAATTCCAAACCGATGTGCATCGGTATCTCCGCTTGCATCCTTCCCTACTATCCTAATGCTCGCACTGTGCTTTTTCATCATTATAAAAAAAAACTTGCAAAAAAACCATTTGTTTGGAGCAGAGTAGCTTAGTGTTAATTTAACGCTGTCAGAAAGTGTTACGGCACTTCCTATACTTGAGAGCCAAGAATATTTCACTGGACGAATTTTCTTTGGCCTTCATTGCTAGAACTCTGAAAGATCTCAATAGACACAAATAGACTGTCTTGAATAGACAGTATTCCTTACATTGTTCTGAAGAGGTTACTGCCAAACCAAATTTCATAAAGCGTTTCCAAATGTTTTAATGATGACTTTCAGCTCCATAAATAGATTTTTTAGATAAAATAGATTTCAAATGTAAACAAACAAATGTAAAAAAACGCTAGAAAATACATTCGGGCTTATGTGAAGTGTTTTTTTGCAATTGGGTTCACGGCGTTCAAAAAGCTCGTCGAGTAAGGGGGGGTATGCTGCCCCCTGCAACCTCCTTAATTAGCCCAATATAGGATTTGGAACTCTTTAAAAAGAAATCTTCAAATTCCAAACAAAATGTCCATATACCCAAACTTATACCCACCCAAAACCCAATATTGGCCAAGCAGAAGGGTTGCAGTGGGGCAGCATGCTATCCCTTTCGAACCCAGCTTTTTGTACGCCTTCAACCTAATTGCAAAAAACACTTCGCACAGGCCCGAATTTTTTTCTGGCTTTATTCCAATTTCTTTCTCTTGTGTTTTATCAATTTCGGAAATAGAAAAAACGCCAGAATTTTTTTGCAAAAAAGGCCAGAAATTTGGGAAAGATTATCAGGAAACTTTGGCTTTTTTTCCTAGGAAGAAATTTTCCGGCAGCCTGACTCTCATATTTGCGTGTAGATATAAAACAACATTTCATCAGCCCACCTCCAAATATTGACCAATTTCACATACGACTCTCATTCCAAGGTCATGGGAACGCTGATTAATCATCAAATTATAACGAGCTAACTCGTACTACAGATCTTCCTTCAGGTTTATTTTGTTGAGAAATTTCATTACTTGGAGACCTTGTAGTACATTTTGGGGACTTAATTCACAATCCACAATTTAGTTCTTTCCCAAATATATGTGCCCTTCATCATTATATGGCCCGGTTTTTATTGTAGACGAACTGTATGGTAGAAAGTTTAATTTATTAACCAGCCCAAACTAATGTGGAATGCTCCTTATACCGGATGCTAAGTTCACAGCTCATTTTAAATTTTAGAAGTTCAAAGGCAATCTGCAATTCTATTTCCTTTTAAATTCTTACCTATTTTCCAATCGATCACGCTAGGTTTTCTTTTATTAGGGGGATAGTTATGAACACTCAATTTAAAAAAGAAAATAACTTGCCATTGAGCAATTCTATTGAAAAGAATCTCTACTGTGTAACAAGTTCTAATAATAAAAGCTTTCAATTGAAAAACATATATTTTCAAGTATAATTTAATTTAAGAGAAAATAAAAAAACAAAAACAACATTGAATCAAAGAATTTTTCAATCAACAACCGAAGAAGACAACATTGCTAGTTAAAACTTTCCCATCAAACACAACACTGGCTAGGCTACCAGCCTTTAACTTCTTCACCCTTCAATTCAGTTAATATTAACTTCACTTGATGGTGCTGAAAACATTTCATCGCTTTAAGCTCTAAATAACAAGGTAAACTGCTCTGTAAGAAGTTTTGTCCAACTCCCCTACTCCTTTAAATAAATTTGCATGGAAAAATTATGTACTTGTAAAGTTGAATTTTGATTATGATGTTAGACTTTTACATATACCTGCACACGGAAGGAACACTTTGCTGACTTTTCCAGTTGTTGTTTTGTTTTTCTTCTTAATTAAATTTTTGATTTTATTTGAAATGAAACAACAACCTCACTTATTAAATACTGAAAATATATCTTTTGTGCAAATTAGGAAGGGGCAAAAAATATTAACTGAAATGTGTTGATGTTTAGTTAAATTATGTCATGTGAGCTGTACAGTTGAGTAAAAAGTATTCGAATACAATTAAAATTAAATTCAAATGTTAGTAAAACTTATGTACTTTTCGATTGGTAATCCAGGAGAACTCTGCGATCCGGAATTTCAATCGAACAAGTTACACTTCATTCTGGATTTTGAAATTTAATGTGAGTGTATGTATAAGGTGGGAAAAACAAAACAATTACATGAAAATGTAGGGATGGGCGATGTTCTTTGCTATTGGCAAAATATCAATGTTAATTGAAAAAATATCGATGTTTCATCATCGATTTTGAAGCACGTGAAACATCGCAACATCGATGTTATGATTTTAAACATCGAATTAAAATAAGCTTAAATCTATTGTCAATGAACTCATGCTTATAAGGGTTAGACCGCACTCGACGAAACTGCTAAGTTGTGAAATTGTTTGCAAGTTCAATTGACGCTTATTGGGATTGAATGTAGCTCATTCACACAAAAAGAGAAAACAAAATTGCTATTAAATACATTGCTACAATTTTCAAACAATGAAGGTACCTTGAATTTATAATATATAGTATTTTTAATTGATTTTTGAATGTGTTATTTTTCAAAAAAACATGAAAAAAACATCGATGATAAAAAACATCGATATTCTAATATCGATATTGTATTTTCGATGTTCACATCCATGTTTAAGATATCGCTACACAATATTGGTGTTCAAATTGATTTCGCGCTTGACATTTAGTATGTGAGTCTGTGAGTGCTTCTGGTTTTGATTGTGACTTCAAATGCAGAAGAAAATTTCTCTTCTATTCCACAAAAGAACTGTCATTTCATACCAATCGAACAGTTAGTTTCAGAAGAATTCGGAAGCCTTCTGGACGACTAATCGAAAAGACCATTAATTTACGGTAAATATTAATGGAACCTAATTCCTAGACACAGGGGGAGCTCTCAAAACTTAAATATGACAAAAATAATAATATCACACTTCATTATATCTATTGGTAATTAGAAGAGAGACTCAATACAAAATTAGGCTCAGTAACACATTTAGTGAGAAGTCAGCCCTGGTGTGCAATTGTAGAAAGAGTGAATGAAACTAAAAAAAATATTAATATTAATATTATTTTATTATATTTATTTTATTTTATTCTATTTTGATTTATTCTATTTTATTTTTTTATTTTATTTTATTTTATTTTGTTTTATTTTATTTTATTTTATTTTTTTTTTATTTTATTTTATTTTTTTTTTATTTTATTTTATTTTATTTTATTTTATTTCATTTCATTTTATTTTATTTTATTTTATTTTATTGTATATTATTTTATTTTATTTTATTTTATTTTATTTTATTTTATTTTATTTTATTTTAATTTATTTTATTTTATTTTATTTTATTTTATTTTATTTTATTTTATTTTATTTTATTTTGTTTTAGTTTATTTTGTTTAAAAAATACATGTAAGTAAAAATTATAAGGGCTTCGAAAAATAATTAACAATATCGAACTATGCCAACTCTTATAGCAAACTTCAAAGCAAATCATCTGAAGATCCTTCAAACTTACAAGCCCGTCACTAGTTCTTTGTTATTTTTGAAAATAATTGTTGTGTATTTTTTACTTTATTCATCTCGAGTCATAAGCAATCCTTTATTTTTGACGAATTTATATATACGCTAAATTTTGAAAAGAAAATCTGGAAAAAAAACAATGAGGCAAAATAATACAGCCATGAATTCCAAGGTATTTAAATAGAACGAATTCAATTTAAAGTTTTCTTGTAGGTACGTTCTTCCTTTTCCTCATTTTTTTTATTTTTAGTTTGTTGAAACGATAAAATACGAGTAACGCGCAGTCCAAGAGAAAGTCAAGACAAAGCTGAAACAGAAAGTTCCTGATGTCCTTGGGGCTAGAGTGTGGGGTGCATGGTTCGACCAGTTGGTCGATTTTATGCACAAGCTGTGGATTCGTTCTCATAAATTGTTTCCGAGTTAAAAATCTTACTCCTATTTCAAGTTCTTTAAATCAAAGTAAAACTACAAAAAAAAAAGAAAAACTAGTTAAAAACTTCATGGATATTTTTTTTTTGGTATTGCATTTTCACTGTTCAGGTCCACAACCACAAGAGTGTTTTTTTTAGTCTAAGTGCACAATAGCTTATGAGTGCTTACAATTGTCATGTATAATTTCAGGTAATGAATTTTTTTCAATTTGTGTGAATTATTTTGAAAAAAACTTGCTTAAAATTATTAAAAACAAGACTTATATTTAAAAAAAAATTTGTACTAATGCAACAATGACCCGGTTTAAAATAAAAAATCAAAAAATACTAACATGCTGCCTTATATGGGTGGCACTGTTTGGGGCACATTTAATACGTTGTAGTGAATTTCCCGAGCGCGAATGTTGCGATTTAACGACAACATCAACAGTGGGACCCCTACCACTGCCACCGGCAATGCCGACAGAAAAATCAGTGGCAACATCATCAGTGCAGACAATATCTGTTGGCCGATCTGGTAAGTAAATTAATTTAATTTGTACCAAGTTTTACTTTAGATTGCTGTTTCTTATGCATATTCTAATTTATTTAATTTTTTGCGATTTGCTGGTAATTAGGCCTCAATGGTCCATATCTTAACGACAAAAAACTCCCACGAAAATTGTTGTCTAAACCTAAAAATGAATTCATGTATTTGATAATTTGAAAAAAAAATTATTATTAGACATTTTTGAGTGTTCAAATTAGTTAAGAAATTCTGTGTGTCAGAATTTTAGGTAAAATTCTTTCAGAAATTCCTAAAAATATATATCAAATAAAAAAAAAAAAAAACTACGAAATATTAAGAAAACTTCGTTTTTGTTTGAAGAAAATAAAAAAAAATCTCTGTCTAATTTTTCAGTACAAAAGAACAACACAACTCTAATTTTATTTGAGATATCCGTATTTACATAAATTATAATATTTTGCATTATACTCGCTGGTTGTTTCCGGCGCTACCTAGACGATTATATAGTTTCTAAGTTATTCTTTATACTCCAAACATACAATTATTAAATCGTCAAGCAAAAAAAAATACTAAAGGCTAATTCACGGGTTAAACGTGGATGATTGAAATAAAAAAAATTGAGCTCAATATATGGAATTCAATTCAAGATTTTATCAAAGACCCTGCTATAAGGAGTGGCACGTCCATTTTTTCTCCTAGTGAATTTAAAAAAAATTCTGTAAAATTAGTGCATGTAGATATACCTTTAATAAATCTGACTTATTTCATAGAAAATAATTGTTTCCAATTATTTTCGAAAAGTTATCGTATGTACAACTATTTAGTGGCTTAATGGGTAAGACTTATCTGCTTTGAAACATTCCTTGAAATAGTGAAGAAAGAGGCGGACCGAAATTGTCTGCACAATTGTCTGTTACAATTACTGGCGAACCATTTGTAACTGATGAAATGTGATTCTTTAGTTTATGTGTGTTAAGTAAGCACTACCACTTCAAAATTTTAAAGAAATTCTTATTGGATTAATTGTCGTCAATTTGTCGTAAATTTGTCGTGAAACAAAAAAAATTGTCGCGTTCGTTTTTTTTTTAAATAACCCCTGGTAATGCTAACTTGACAGTCAAGTTAGCATTACCAGCGGTTATTTGTAAAAAACCGAACGCGACAAATTTTTTTGTTTCGCCATTGGTTTACGACAAATTTACAACAATTAATGGCGTACCCATTTTTATTTTTTGACTTCATTTACGGCGTTTTTGAGGGGTGGTAATGCTAACTTGACTGTCAAGTTAGCATTACCAGGGGCTATTTAAAAAAAAAAAAACAAGCACGACAATTTTTCTTCTTTCACGAAAAATTTACGACAAGTAATCCGATAAGAATTTCTTTAAAATTTTGAAGTGGTAGTGCTAACTTGACACACATGTTTAGTTCGTCAATGGCAAAACTTACTGAGGCCAATTACAATTGCTTGTAATTATTTAAATATTGAAATTTAAAATTTTCAAAGTTGTTTATTATATTTAAAAAAAATTAAATTGCATTTCTCTAACAAAGGTATGATAGAGAAGATTAGAAATAGGAGAAAATGCATGTTTTCACAAATAATGAAGTCAATCTGTTGCATGAGATATTAGTTCTTGCTTATAGGATACTACTAGACCCGTGCTCGCGTTGCTTCGCAAGCTTTTAATATGTTTTTTTTAATTTGAGTAAAAGCATATCATATGCTCAATGAGACTGACCGCAATTTCTACTAATATGTATTGCCCCCAAAAAATGTATATACATACTAACATATAATATCCGTAACCAAATAGAGAATTGTATGTTCTCTAACTGAAACAGTTTTAAAAAAAGTAGACGTTCGAAAATGCACAGTATTGTTAATTTTTTGTTTCAAAGCTTCAGGATATACAATATTACAAGTTTTATTATTTTCAGGACGAAGTGAATACTAACTACTATTTTTTGAGCACACTTGGCCATACTTTTTAATGCTTCAGGTGTCTCGCGGTAATAAAAGGAAGGCCTACTTTACCATTAGCACAACAAATGTTTAGTTTTGCTTCGGAACTGGTACCGGAAACTAGTTCCGCGGAACGATGTAGTTTTTTTTATACACTTACACTGCCTGTTCATATTGTTGAAGCTATAGAAGAAAAAAATCTTTGAAATTTAAATATAAATAGTTTATTTGATTTTGAATTAGACACATTTTTTTTAGTATTTTTCAACAATTCACCGCCTCTTTTAGAAAAAAAATAAAGAAAATTTGTAGTTAGGTACATAAAAATTAGTAAAAAAAAGACTGAAAATATATTTAGCCGTTTCCACTAAAAATCTTGTGCATAAGATGTGATCGACCATAAGAGCAAGTACGTGCGATTCTGTCGTGCATTTTATTTGGTTTAAAAATTGTGTTCAATAGTTTGGAGTTTCCTTGTAAATTTATTTTATTTTGACAAGTGAGCAAACAACAGAAACTATTTTCTTTAACACAATATACATATCTACATACATAGGTATGTATGTATTTCAAATAGAAAAAAAAAATAGAATTTCGAACTTAAAAGCATAAGTTCCCTATCAGTAACTAGGTATTAAAGCGTAAGGAAAATATAAAAAAAACTAATAAGAGAAGAAATAAGTTTTAGTATTAATTGTGAACGTAGTCGACGTAATTTTTAAATTTGGCCCAATGACCATTGGCACAATATCAAGACACCCAATCTTGCAATGAAATCACTACGAAAAAGAGATCTCTTGTGGTAAACGAATTTTGACATGAAATCAGACATTCAATTCATATTCAAAAAACACAAAGAAATTCCCTAGACTCCCTTGTAATTACCTACAATGAAATGTTAGATATCAAAACCCCATACATTTATATTTTTGCCTTATTTTTCTATAGTAGTTCTATACTCTATACTTATGTTGATAAACGGTGATTTTTTAAGAGCTTGGTTTTTGAAAATTCAAAAAAACACAGAAACTTGTAAAAAGTGAATGAAATTTTTATTTGGATCGATAAATCAATTTCTGCCATTTACTTTTTAAAAATAATTTCACTTAAATGTTGCCCGCGGCTACGCTTCAGGTGGTCCATTCTGAAGGTCCAATTTTGGCAAACTTTTTCACACATTTCGGCCGGAATCTCACCAATGATGCGTTCAATGTTGGCTTCTAAGGCAGCAATCGTGTTTGGCTTGTCCCCATAGACAATAGACTTAACATAGCCCCACAAAAAATAGTCTAACGGGGTCAAATCACATGATCTTGGTGGCCAATTGACTGCGCCAAAACGTGAGATCAACTGCTCACCAAATTCGCCTCTCAATTGATGCATGGTTTCGCGTGCAGTGTGGCATGTGGCACCGTCCTGTTGGAACCACATGTCGACCGAGTTCAATTCTTGCATTTTCGGCAAAAAAAAATCTGTTATCATCGAACGGTACCTTTCTCTATTGACCGTAACCCTGCGGCCTTCATCGTCCTTGAAGAAGTACGGCCCAATGATGCCGCCTGCCCATAAACCGCACCAAACAGTGCATTTTTCGGGATGCATTGGTAGCTGCTGAATTGCCTCTGGCTGCTCTTCACTCCAAATACGGCAATTCTGCTTATTCACGTATCCATTTAGCCAAAAATGAGCCTCGTCGCTGAAGACAATTTTGCGATAATTTCACAATTTCGACATTTTTCACAGAGTACGAATTTTGATAATAAATTTCAATAATTTGCAAACGTTGTTCAGGCGTAAGTCTATTCATGATGAAATGGCAAACAATACTGAATCGAAATGTCAAATGTTCGTGGAATTTGTCATGTGTGATCTGTCAAAAATATAAACGTCAAAAACCAAGTAGCAAAAAAATCACCCTATATATAACAAGATGCATGGGAGATACAACTAACCAAAAGAGATGGAAATAACAACGAAAAATAGTTCCGTTAACTAACAACGAAAGATAGTTCCCTTTCTCTATTTAGTCCCAACTCAAAAAGATATGGAATGGAAGATGAAACCCATTCTATACCATGTACGGATTATGAAAGCAAATATACAACAAAACAAACTTTATATTTGCACTTTCTATTTCACCACACAAACGTGCGAGTGGTGAAACTCGCGTTTTGTGCTTATGGAGTGGTAAGCACAGTAGTACGTGTGCATGTTTACCCGTATACTGGAATATGAAAGAAAGAGAGAATAATATCAAACGAACGTATGTTTTGTATCTGTTAAGTTGGAACTATGTGGATATGCTTATCCAATGTATCCGAGAGAGGATATAGTTCCTGGAACTATTTAGGTCCGGAACTACCCAACTCTACTTTATACAAAAAATGTCGTTCTTGTAAAATACCAAGCCGGCTTAAGAGAATAATTGAATATGTTGGTCAACTTCGACAAAAAAAAGTGTACAATTGTTTTAAAGTTAATAATCTAATTCAACAAACATATTTAACAAATAAAAAAATATCATAAAACAAGGAATAAGGAAAATTATAAAATTGGTCTGAAGTAATTCGTTTGAATACTTTCTGAGATTAGCCGTAACAAATTTATTAACTATTTCGCCTTTATATGTATAATAGTAATGTTATACATATTGGAATTAATCAATTTACGAATTTTGTTTTGTTGCATTGTTTTGTTGCTTAACAGCCATATTAATAATAAGAACGTGCTTAATCAAGCACTAAACCATGACTTTCCTAAGGCATAGAATAAGAGTTAATCTGCGGATTAAGATTGTCCGTCAATAAAAAATCGAAAATCCGAGAAATCTACTACACCAAGAGAATACTCTATGTCCCTGTATATTTTTATTTGAGATTATAGGTACTATAAGGCAAGTTATGTATTCGTAAAAAAATGTTATCTAACAATCAAACATGACATTACGATCATAGAGAACACCAAAAAAGTGGGTCCCCCAATTCCGTCTGTCTGTCAGTCATTCTGTCAGTCTGTCAGTACATACTTATATGTAACTATTACTTGAATCATCCATTCGACAATTCGTTATACTAAGAATCAAGGTAATCTTACCTACATAGGGTTTAAGCCTACATAAGATAACTACACATAACTAAACCTCAATGTTTAGCTACATTAAAGTTGTTAGCTACAAGAGCAAGTTCGTACCATCCAGTCGTGCATTTTATTTTCTTTATGTCAATTCTTATTCCTAAGCCTCCGTCTTCAAAAAGTTAGCAAAGGAAGAGTAGTTTGCAAATTTCAAATGCCAGAAATTCTGTTTTATTAATGAGCCGTCACTAAATCGTGATTTGTAATATGGGTGAGGGTGTAAATGTTTAATAAAGGTCCGCTGTAGAGTGCAGCAAATCTCTGTTGTTTCACTGCCACAGCTATGGGACTTAGGTCAGCCCATTCAACAAAACAATTTGTAAACAAAAAAGATCACCACAATTCCATTAAACCTTTAGAATAAAAGCATCACAAAATTAAAAACGTCTTTAAAATGACTAGGGCACTTGGAGGTTGGATACTGGTTACATTAGAAAGTTTTAACATCGAAATGTCATTTTGACATTAGGTATATTATATAATACAAATGTTTTTTTTTTTTTTTTTTTTGTTTTATAACTTTGCACGCGCTCAAGGGATTATGAATACCCTTTTATATGTTTTTCTTAACACAGCGCGAGCATACGGTGGAAGAAGAGAAAGGAGGATAGGAAAGATGTGTGGCGCGATGTTCTGAGACTAGATCTGGTTGTTGTCTCAGATTTATCTCCAGGGATGGCGGCTGAACTAATGCGGAGAGAATTACCGTGTCTTATTTATTTATGTCCCTTATAATTCGCATTATTTTATTTATTTCGTTGTCATATTTTATGGGTATGCTAGTTTACTCAATCACATGTTGTTAGTGTTATGCCTAAACAGCATGTAATGAGCAAAGCAGCAACTTATTTTATGACAATTTTTAGAACTGGTTTATAATGGAATATAAGAAGACATAGACAACGCCAACGGCAGGAATCGAACCTGCACCACGAGGTTGACAGGCGAGCACACAACTATCGCGCCACGGCCACCCCCATGTCATGTTATTTTTATAACAATTGTTATAAACAAATAATTACATGAGTCGCAATTCAGAGGTGATATCTTATGGGTTTTGACAATATTTTTAAATTCTTGTTTTCTTCTTATTTACGATTCTATTTAAGGATACAACACCTTGACTGTTGTAGTTTACCGTGTAAGCACCCTATTAATACTTTTACGATACATTGACATATGTACTTAGACTGCCCGATGCGCCAGCAAGTTCATCAGGTCCCATAGCCATACTTTTACGACACCTTTCAACGGCGTTGACATTATATATTTTTATTTACACAAAAAAAACAGCAAAACAATCTTGCTTTAACTTTCGTTTCCATGTCTCAACTATGTTTATTAGTCCGAGTCAAACCGAGTTAATCAAAATTAAAAAAGTTGCAACGGTGTTGCAGGAAATATGTGATGTGATAACTCAAAAATGGTGATATTTCTTATATGCTAGCTATATAGATATAGATTATTTCTAAATTTAAAGAACGTCCAGAAAAATTCTAGGACGCATGTCAAAAATAAAAAAAATGATGAATAATTCACAAAACTTTGTAAAGATTTTGTTCTTTTTTAATATTCATCTTCCAAGGCGCTTGCACTGTTCTGCCATTCAACAATTCAATTTGTTTCTGGTTGAAATTACTTCCAATTGAAACTTCAGCTTCAATTTACGGGAAAAAAAAACAACTCATAGTTTTTACTACTCGTACTCGTACTAACTTATGACGTAAAGAAGATGAAGTTCTCACACCTAACCTTCATATTTTAAAAATCCAATATTTTTACTAGAATTGCTCTGCATGCATGATTCGAAATAAACAATAATATACAGTTTTTTTTTTTTTAATAATCATCACAAGTTCAAAAACGAACATTTTGAGTTTTGAGTTGCATCGTTTAAACCTTAAACATCTGTGGTTGGTTTGCCGAGTAGGCCAGCTTTCCAATTTACTAAATTGTTTCTTATTCCAATTGCATACCTCTTCCCCCAGATACATATACCACTACCTACTCGTTGAACTATCCACTGAACATTGGGCCCCATAAAGGGAGCAATGATATGAAATTGCTACGTGAATGTGAAGTATTTGCTATACTTAAGTTAAAATTGCACAATTCACAGAAGTATATTTTTTCCCTGGGATTTTACTATAGATCCTTGACCTGAAAGTCGTATTCACCTTAAAGGTCTCCGCTGGCCCCAGGCAGTGTGGCCAGGAAAAAAACTTGGGGTGGGCTTAAGGATTGGAATTGGAAGCGTGAAAACAATAATTGCGCAACATTATTTCCTTTTGAATTTTAAATTGCCATTACCGCTAAGTAGGAATATTGTTCATATATTCAAGAAGACGAAGAGCTTACCTACTCGAATATTTGCAGTTGCAATGCTCTCAACCGTTCGACCCATTAAATCCTTAACGACCCACGGACGTTCGTCCTCCTTGAAAGTGTACAGTTTAGGTTTTATTATTTTTCGTTGTCAAAAAAAAAAAGAAATAAGATGGCCGAAGATTTTATTGTGAAACTGTTGATGATGCTTTTAGCATACCTAACCTACTCCACATAATTTCCCAGGAAATTTATCCCCAATGTTTTTCTGTCAGCCTCTTGCTGGCGCTGGCAACTAACTGGGATGATGTTCACTTAGAGATGTTTGAGAAATTCCACCTTAAAATCGCTTTTCCTTGTAGAATGTTTTTTTTTTTCTAAAACAAAGCGATGTAGGTACATACATTAATCAATAGAATATGACTTTTTAATCAGCTCCATCATGCACAGCAGATACCCTCGCCACGCCAAGTTCCTGAGGTTCAACTAAAACAGAGTATAATAATATGTGTGTTGTATGGTGTGGTGTGGATACAACAGCATTACCAGAATATCTAATGGTTGTAACGATTTTCTTAAAGGAAACACATGTCCTCCAGAACGAATTTCAAATGCACGTCATCATGGTTTATGTCGAAGGACTTCTATATGAGGCAAAGGCTAAGAAGACGGAGTTAGTCGGCAAGGAGACGGTGACGGATGAATACACCTACAACCTATGACGGAGCAAGCATATGAAATCGATGCGATTTTATAGAACGTGTTGTCAACCAGAACTTTTGGGTGGGGAGGTTGTAGCTGGGGTGCAGGCAATAACGATGTCGACGACGATAACATACATTTTGCTTCCTGGCCCCAGAATGCCCTAGAAAGTCCTTCGAATCGTTTGGGGTTATATCCATAGTCATGATGTGTCTGTGTTGTGTAGTTGCCGTCAGCATTGCTCGGGTGTTAGGGGTGTATGTTGTGGTCTGATGATGTCAATTCAATACCAGTGTTTCTGCACTCAGTTTGGCATTTTGAATAGATGTGGCCTGGGCAGTGAAATAAAATAAATTGATCGTCTTAGACAGATTTTAATATTTTTTTATTGGCTTGAAATTTAATCAAATCAAATAAAATGAAATAAAATAAAGGAACTTTTTAGGAAAAAAAATTCATTTTGATCTATAAAAAACTGATATTAGTAATAAGTGTGTGGGGCGTGGTTGTTTTGTCATTTTATGTGAACTTATATAGACTGGTCCGATATGACAGATTTGTGTGTTTCTACCAGTAGGCACTGTAGGTGTAGCAAATTTCAGAGAAATTAATGGAACAAAAAAAATTTTGAACGTCAAAAATCATACAGAAGTAATGTTTCATAGAAATCGTTTCATCCATTATATTTTTAGGTTTTAAAATTGTTGTTTTTTTTTATTATGTACTTGCTCAAGGGGTTATGGCAACCATTTAAATGTTAATATATAGTGCGAGCGATGAGGAAAGTGGGATAGGATTAGACAGGAGATACATTGGTTTTAAAGGCTTGAATATCGCAATGGGAGGGAAAAAATCGGTCGGGTAAAGCATTCCACATTCGGTTAGTTTGGCTAAAGATAGAATCTCTATACTTGACAGTAAGTCCGAAGGTGGGCTCAAGGGTAAACTTATGCGCATTCCTATTTTAGCTATGACAACTCAGATTTACTATTATATTTAATACCGTGGTATTTATTTTAATAGTAAATTGGAATAGTAAAATTGTACAACATTATATTTTTAATAAATACGTATATTTTTTTTTTGAATTCATGGGATACCCTTGACACAGACGAAATTACATAATTCTGGAGAAAAAATCAGCACAGGATCTATAATTTTCAGCCAATAGTTTGAGGTTCGCCATTCATAAATATTTCGGCAATCATGTGACGTAATTTATTATAACGGTAATATAGGATTGCATATACTTTAACATAATAAGCTTACCTTTTTGATATCAAGTATAAGCATGTATAGGTCAAATACAATATTTAAAAGAGTTTGATTTGTCCATGCCATAGCAGCTTTTCCTATAATGATACTTTATGTAAATATACGGAAACAACTACATTAGAAAATCAATCTTTCGACGATACTCTGAATTTTAGACATTTGAGGGCATCCGCTGTCCGCAAGCAGCTAGCTTGACGGTATGCACCGAAATAACTTAACAAACCTTTGTGGGTGGCAATGGCGCAGTGGATAAAGTGTTTGATTGCTAACTAGGACGTTTGGATTCGATCCCCACGCTAGGCGCATTCTTTTCTATACCTCCAATTTTAATTGGATGCCGCCCATGTGTTAAAATGAGACAGTCAATACCTGGTTCTCAAATCCAGTGCGCCAATCTAGTGCCGTGCAATTCAGGTTGCATTTAAAAGACCTTAGGTCTTACAGGCATATAGTTAAATTAAAAAAAAAATAAAAAAAAACCCTAATAATGGTCACTTTCGTTTTAGTTTTGAAGAGTTGTTCTTCCAAAATATTCGTCCAATTATTTTTACTGACCAAAAGCAACAACCTTTAATCTAGGTACTAGGTATTTGAAGTTATTTTTATTGCAATTTCTAGTTATTTAGTGCCTGGAAAACAGATTTCAATTTAAACAATATTTTCTTAGTCTTTACAATTTTCAAAAAAAAATTATATCCATACAAAATTTGACAGCAGATGTTATTAATTCCCAACCTGAGTTTACAAATGTCACTAACAATCTTCTTCAACCCAAGGCTTCCGTTGACATTTTCTGCAGCAGGAGCCACCTGAAATGCCCAAAAAAACAAAATCTCCATCGGACAAAATCCCCAAAAAAATTATATCCAACAAGACGAAATCCCCATGAGGAAAGAAGCCCATTGGGCAAAATTCCCAATATTGTTTCTCGTTTGCCAAAATCTCAAATAATGCCCATGAATTTTTTTAAGGCTTAGGGCGATTCAGTTAATAAATTAGTTATTATGTATTTGGTGTTTGGCGAATGGTATACGATTTCCGATTGATATTTAAGGTGATAACTTTTTATGGGAGGGTAAACCGATGCGTTACGTAACGCGTTACGGTGGGTATTCTTTTCTTTATATCATGATATAAAAATACTTGGCGAATTTGTCGAATTTGAACTGGATACATCTGGATTGATAGTTGTATGCTATAGCCACTAGACTTTTTGCAAGTTAAATGATGTGTAGTTATAATTTATTAACTATTGACTTAATGAGAAATTTAATAATAAATTTGAACTGAGGTACCTATAAACCTTTGAATCTGGGACAAGATTATAGGTACGTTTGTACATTATACTATGTTCCCACCGCAGCGAAATCTCGGATTTCGTATATTTCCGTCCAGATCTTCGGATTTCACCATATAGTTTTGGGATTTCATAATTCGAGATTTCGTTGAAATCACAACGAAATCCCAGTACCGATGCGGGACATTAACATTGAACGAGTCCATTTTAAACTTCACCATACTTATGTGAAAATCTTTTTCTGTGCAAATTACGATCTTTCACTCCAACAATAAGGAGATAAAAAGAGAGAGTATGAATTTTTATTTGGCAACGTGGCTTGGGTTGATGAATTACATAAACAAAAATTGTTGTTGTTTGAGCTTCTAACAGACGAAATCGTGAATTCGGGGATGTTAACACAAATTTGAAATCTTGAAATCTTCCTGCTGAAATCTCATATTTCGCTTTGATGGGAACATATTATTAGTTGATTTTCAAACATAAAATTAAATGCCCAATGTTGATAAACAAATCAATTTGTTTTATATCGGAGAACATGAAATTGAAATTCCAGTTGGGTCATATGAAATTGTTGATATTGCATTATAGTATATTGCTAAGGAATTATTAATGCACAATTCTACCATATCTCTAAGACTGGAAGCCAATAATAATGCAATGGAGATTGAAAATAAATTTTGATAGGGATCGTACGATTGAAGCATTATTGGGTTTCAGTAAACGCATTCTTAAAGCTGGTGTCATAAACTTATCTGATTTACCTGTTGATATAAACAAAGTTAATGTAATTCTAATTGAATACAAAATTACAACTATGTAGTTCTTACTGATGTGTCTGCCTGGTTTTATTTTGACTACTTAAATGAATGCAAAATTACTATACAAAAAGTATAAAACCTGTTTTTGCCACCCATCGTCCATAACTCAGGTTGGCCGAGGGGTCTAAGGCGCTAGATTTGAGCTCTCGGTCCCGAGAGGGAGGGTGGCGTGGGATCGAATCACACATTTGAAAATATATATATATTTTCTTTTTGAAGTGATAACTTCTTATGGGCGGGTAAACCGCTTAGTTACAAAAAGAAAATAATTTTATCTTTTTATATAGTGGACCTAGAAATCTGAAAGTTTTAGAAATGACACAGTATATTGACTTGAATGTTTGCTAAGCATATTGGATTCCTAGAATGTAACCAACCGTAAGAAAACTGTAATATTAAGAAGATTACACAATACACATATCAGTCATCTAGATTTGACTAGTTCCATAAATGTATTTGGTTTTTCTTTAATTAATAAGCAGACAATAACAATATGACGATTATTTTCATGTATCAAATCATTATTCTATGAGCTACATATACAAGCTTTGCAATCTTTATTTCAAAACAGAAGAAAAATAATCAAAATTGCCTGCCTACTGCCTGTAAGTGTAGAAGAACAGTTATGTTTGAAAATTAATTAAAAAGAAAAGATGTGTTTGTTTTGAGCATATATCATCTGTTCTAAGAGTTCAATCTTTAATTTTTAACTATATTTTAAATATATTATGCCTGTAAGACCTAAGGTCTTTTAAATGCAACCTGAATTGCACGGCACTAGTTTGGCACAGTGGATTTCAGAACCAGGAATTGACTGTCTCATTTTAACCCATGGGTGGCATATCCAATCAAAATTGGAGGTATAGAAAAGAATGCGCCTAGCGTGGAGATCGAACCCACACGTCCTAGTTAGCAATCAAGCACTTTATCCACTGCGCCATTGACACCCACAAGGTTAAGGTCTTCAAATTGAAGTAAAACTTGAGGCCGTATGCTGGTATAAAAATAATAAGAATGTGTCTTAATATATGTATAGCTTAATAGGGTTTTTTGACATTCTAAGGCCCGTTTTCTGATACACTCCTTTAGCATTTAAGTTCTTCTTAAGCATTTATGTGACAGTTTACGTAAAACGTTACGTCGCCAGCCTGTCTGGCTTCCCTTTCTCTCTCGCATACAGAGAACTTTTGAAATTAATAAAATTAACGAATAACTTTAAAAGCTTTTTTTAAGTTAAACAATTTCAATATTAAATACTTAAACTTAAATTAGTTTAGCTTATCACTACTGTCGGTGGTCCCTAGGCTCACATGTTTTCTTTTATCACGGTATTGGTGAATATTCGTGACTGTGGAACCAATAAAGGTATCGGATGGCATATGACTCGCAAATTGTTTCTTCATTTAAGTTTTTTTTCTTTTGTAACACGAAGCGATTTTAATGTTTAAAAAATGCATGTCGAAATTAATTTGGAGGATTAGACAATTGTTAATACACAATTGCTATTATTTTTTTTTAAATGTATGTATGTTTTCACAACCTTATTTCACTATTCACATAATTACTGTAAACAAAACCTTGTCAAAATGACAGCTGTCAATTGTTCTGATGGTGTTATGGTATAAGAAAAAATCCAGATTAAACTTCACCATACTTAGGTAAAAAGCTTTTTATGTGCAAATTACGATCTTTTACTCTAACGATAAGTAGGCAAAAAGATTGAGTATGAATTTTTATTTGAGAACGTGGCTTGGGTTAATGGATAAACAAAAATGGTTCTTGTTTATACTTTTGAGAGACAAAATGGTGGGTTAGGCGGTGTGAACACCAATTTGAAATCTCGAAAGTTTCCTGCAGAAATCTCGGATCTCGCTTTGGTGGGAACATAGTATTAGGTACAAAAAGTACGAGAAAACGACTTTTTGACAATCTGTTATGTATGCGGTTCTTAGATGGTTGATGCACTAATATTTCTTTAAGTTTTCAAATGAATTAATTGAACTATTTCCCCACAAAAATAAAATAAAATAGTAAAATATTTTTTATCTGATAATAAAGGAAAAAAAAACTATCGATAATTATACTTTTGCAAACTCTCGATAAATAGCGATGATAGTGACTACCGATAGTTCCCTACCAATACAGCATAATAAATATGTGGAGATTTATATACAACACCTAAAATGCATTTCCCATCATCACACAAAACTTCAACAAAAACAAACTATTAAATTTTTACTTTACAATCTTCGGGTAACTTTTTTTTGTAATAAAAATGGCGATGCCACTCCGTCTTGTATGGTCGCATCTAACAAATGTGCGGTCTGAAAACTCTAAAAAGCTTTTTTCAACATCAATTTCGAGCCAGGTTTCCGACACGCAAATTGCTTCCATGATCCCATCTTCAAAAGTGTGCTTTAATTCGTCTAATTTTTTTTGTAAATTTTGTATATTAATAAGACAAACAGAGAGACTGTCATATTCACATTCCTGGTCTCTAAAACACCTACATCACGATATTGAATTACTGAGGAATAAGATACAAATCGACTGTAGTTGCTAGATATTGGTCAATTCAGGTTGCCTTTGTTGCTTCCCGTATCATATAAGGTGAACTTAGATCTTTTATGTTCTAAAAAAGTTGTTTTCCTTCGGAAAATTAAACTTGATCTGGCGCTCGAATTATATTTCTATAATGTTGTTCTTCTTACTTGCTCCCCCTGAGGGAGATCGTGGACTAAAATAATTTTGCCACCACAGCAGATACATTCCTTCCAGTTGATTATCAAAAACCTGAAACCAAATTTAAACACGCATCTTAAAATTTACACTTCGGATATGTGGAACAATTTACCCATCATGGATGCTATATATAAAAGCACTTCAAATCAATTTAGGTAGGTACATGGTTTGGTCTTATAAATCCTTTATACACTCTAAAAACTGCGTGTAAATTTACAATAAAACCGTATGTAATTTTTAGTGTGAAATTAGGCAAGATGCGTATTTATACACATTGTCACGTAAAAGACAAATTGAACACTATTATGTTAGATAAAAATTTGTTACAAATTTCCATCCTCTGTGTACCTTTCAATAACCATTGTTCAATATTAAACTAATAATGATTAAACATTACACCAACAATGTTTATAATTAAACAAATATTGATTAAGTTCAAACACCTTATGAAAACTACACAAATAACGTTTGTACTTAAACAATCAATGCTTATATTAACTACCATTTGATGTAAGTTACACATTTTATGTGTACGTTTGCAAGTTCGTAATCAGACCGTTGGCGCTGGCGAAAACAGAAGAAGGAGACAAAATTGTGCGCATGCGGTTAACAATTTGTTAAATGTGTAAGTCGCACATAATTCTAATTTTAAACGTTTTCATACATAATTTTATTGGAAACTAACACATTGCATGTCGAATTTCGCTATAAATTTGAACATAAAAAGTTTAAATTTACACATTTTATGCTTATATATAAAAACGTTTGCTTAGATTCTGTTGACATTGAATTTTAAACATACATTATATTGCATCTATAGATTAAGTTTTAACATCTTTGGTGTAGAAATACACATTTTTACCTTAAGTCTTTATTTGAAATTACGCACAAGAGTTTTAACATTTACACAATAAATATATAGAATTAATACGTGTGTAAAAATACTGCAATTATGGTTGGCAACAAGTTTCCTCGCTTTATGATAGTAAAATTACACGATTTATTTTTTAGGGTGTAGTCATGGCAAACTACTCAATCTATTTTAAGCCACTGTAAAAGCAGCACTTCTCATTTAAGTTTTAAATTAAAGGAACTATACATCGAAGTAACTTTACAGCATTAATTTAACTGAAATTTTCGTTATGCTACTTGACTTAAAACCAGCTCTGTTTTATACTACGAATCTCCAATTATGGGATTTCAAGCTTAGATCTATTATTATTGGTGTCTACACTTCAATGCCAACAAACACAAAATCTACCAAATTTATATTCATATCCTTTCGTCATTTCAACAACTCTGCTATTCAAAAATACGTCAAAGGGAATCTCGTTTTTGTGTGACATAATTGAATTGCTTAATTAATTCTTTCACAAATATTTTTTTGTAAGTTATTATATTTATATACCTACATATTTCATATACTTGGAATTTAATTTGACCTTTTTTAATTTGTCACAAACTCCAATCCTTAAATCAAATGAAAAAAAATCTATAAAAAAAAGCTTTACCTACTCAGATTGTCATGATAACCTACATTTACTTTTGCATAATAATAATATCTACAAACAATCTACATATGTAGATATCTATACACATTCACACCCACAAACATAATACACCTGAATTTTGTTAGTTTGTATTTGTATATAAAATATTATTCTCCCTTCAAGAGGACATCAGCAGTAGCACATCAAAAAGCAAGGAGCAGCAGGCAGCGAGCCGCAGAAACAGTAAAAGAAGAAGAAGAAAAAAAGCATGTTCATGTTCAATTAAAAGAAGAAAAAAAATTGTACAGGCCTTAGCTCTCCTCGTCCTTATGATGTGTCCTTTCACAGTGCTGCAGGCAAAAGAAAGCATCGACCTCATTTTCAGCAACGTGTCCTTTCCTCGTTTACCTCAACCTCGAAGCTTATAATTGGAGTGAAACCGCACTTGTATAATCGTATAGGATACTTTTGAGTGCTGGTGGTGGTTTGGCGTTGTTATATGGTGCAGCGTGCATCGCAGGGGCTATTGCAGTTTCTGGTGTAGACTTCAAGACTAAAGAGCATGAGTTTTGCCTACACATACTCTCACTTCTCTATAAACCTCATCACCTCAGTCCCATCATGATAAAGAATTAACACAAAAAAACAACTATCGATGCATATTTTTATGCACAGGACGAAATGCGGCTTTATGTCCTTTTGTTTTTTTTTTTTTTTTGTTTTTGTCTTTGTATGGTGGGGCATCAGAGACTGAACCAATGAGGAATTATCCGGGTATTGGTGAAGGTACAGATACCAAGCTTATAATTTATGTTTGCCTTTTTATTTCAATCTGTTTAAATTACCCTTTTTCCAAAGACTATACAACTTGAGTACATAAATAACGATTCATTGATCCAATGAACCGAAAGAGTAGGCAACAAATTTACAGGCAAAATGGCTATAGGCGGCATAAATGAAGACAGTGCGCGGTGCAGTGTTAGGGACTAAGGGCTGCGCGGAATGGCGTGGCGTGGCAATGCCAACAAAAGTATAATGGGGGAGTAAAAACTTTCAAAAGGTTATCGATTAATTCTATAATTAAATCTTACAGCCAATAAAGTCTGGACTAATATTCATTTAATTTGCACATCCGACTAGTTGGACTATTATTAAATTTAATGAGGTCGGATAACTTAATGAATGGCGGGCTTATATTAGCATCACAGTAGTAGACTGCTTTAGTCTTCGATAGTATTGTTTTAAAATGGCTGTTTTTTTTATTTCAGGTGGTAGTTTTCTTCGTGGTATAAAAATACAAATTTAAAATTTAATATTTTTGTCCCTCCCACCATCGCGTCATCAGAGCCCAACACCTAGTTTTACTTTCTGTCTCATTAAACACATTTCACAAAATACACAGTGAATTGGTAAAATTACGGTGAGGAAAAATAGGCATCTATCCTAAAGTGGTAAAATGAAAGATATTAATTATAATTATGGCATAGATTTGTTCCTAAGGATATGTAACATCAAAAGGATCGAATGTTCTTTGGCTAATTTACAAAGTGATTGTGCTACTTAGCGAGCGATCCTTGTGTGAATTGCGCTTGATGAATCGGGATGTTCCAGAGAACTATGCTCTTAACTATTTCTAGTGTCCGACCATCGGTCGATTTGTAGCCGAAGCCGAATATTCGGCTTCACACCAACATTCGACTGAAGCCTAATTTTTCGGCAAATTGTAGGCAATTGTTTAAAACGAAACAAGATGCGACATCAGCTATCCGACTCTTAAGCACTCATGGCGGTTCGAAGAAAAACAAAATGGAATTATTTTCGGCGAATACCACGCCGCTTGACAACCATAAACTTAACCGTCGGCTACTGCCAAGCCTAAGTTTAAGCTGCTTGTAATTTTTCAGCTGAGCTAAAGCCGAAGTCGAATACTAACAATTTCTATGGCACGGATTTGACCACAGGTTAATTCCGATTAATGCTGAAGAAATGGAGAACTTCTTCTACTTCGGTGGCCAGTTGGTCCGCATGTTTTTTTTTTTTTTTTTTTTATTTAATTCATTTTTATTTAATCTTCACTTATAACTATCTTAAAGCTAGACAAAAATGTTTAAAACAAGCCTAATTATCAATACCTTACAACTAATTTACTGGCCCTTTCCGGGTGCTCTAAACTAAACTATATCTCTTAATACTAATGTCTTTCGACCTAAAAACTATTTTAATTAAATCTAATTATTTTATTTTTATTTAACCAAGAAAATTTTACTACAAAAACTTAGTATCAGATCATTTTAAATTTTTACCTAGAACTACCTAAAGCTAGACTAAAAATAATTAAAGCTAGATACAACTTATACTAACTAAAAATAACTTAAGCTACTTAAAATACCTAAAAATACCCAAAACCACTTAAAAACTAGAACAGCCACAGCAGCATTTTTCGTTTTAAATTTTTTTTTTGTTTATGTTTTGTATACGTATGCAGCCACACAATAACATGCCACCTACACATACATGTATATACGTTCATACATATACGCACGCACATACATATACAGCCGCGCAGATGCATGCACCTATGCCTCCGCATACATATATATATTTATATATTTTTTTTTTTTTTTTGGCGCCACCCGACTGTTCCTTATTCCTAATTTCCCTAAATCTATGTAAGTCGGCCAAGACATACATTCTTAATCGACTTTAGCTATCAAACTGCTGTTCAGAGAGCCACCACAACTGGTTCTCTTGTTTCGCCCTATCCCTTCGGTCCCGATCGGACACCTTGAGCGATGACGTCTCGACCATAAAGGAGTCGCCTATCTACAGTTTTACGGCTGACGTGGTAGATAAGCGGAACCGCCATTCTATCCTGTATCAGCCCTCGACTGTCTAAATAGAGGAATGCCTCGGGAGGGATGTAACCACTTAACCGCGCACTCTCAAAATATTCGTTATTGGGTTAATAAGCCCCAAAAATTAAGCTGTTAGTTGAGGACATCGCTCTTGCAACGTGACCCCGAATCAGCTTGAGCAAAAAATTATCTATTCTGTTTATGTTGGCTCCGTTGTATATAACCTGGTTGGAATAATATCTTGTGTACTCCGACTCTGGTGTTCTGTGTAATCCAAGGCAACGTCTAAGACATTGCCTCTCAAACACCTGAATCTTTTCCATTTGAGATGGGGCAACGTTGAACCACACCGGGCATCCGTAGGCAATCATCGGCCTGATGAGGGCCATGTAGCAAATCACCTTCACCCTGCTGTCAAGACGGCTGCTATAAAACAGTCGTTTTGTCAAGGCAAAGGCTCCCCTAGCCCTGGCCAAAGCAGCACCTATATGTCTGTCGAAATACAAATACTGATCCAACCAGATACCAAGGTACTTTACTACACTTTTAATCGCCAGTGGATGTCCATGTGGCCCTACGATCACCAGCTTGCGCCAGTTCTTTCTCGTATCCCTTGAGGCGCTAGACAACGGAGTCCTAAACAAAATAGTTTCTGATTTCTGGAAGTTGATTTTCAACTTCCAGTCATCACAATATCGCTGAATCTTGTCGAAGTCACTCTGCAAGAGACTTTTGATGACCTCAACTGTATTAGCTGTTCTGTACGCAATTAGATCGTCGGCGTACGCAATTGCCTGAGTTAGACTACCTATCAGATCGCTGGTGTAAATGCTAAATAGAATAGGCGAGTTAACCGCTCCCTGCTGAAGACCATTATTAATATTAAAAATTGCGGTTGAAGTTACATTGCCACTCTTGACAACAAACTTTTTGTCATTTAGCATGTCATAAAGCATATACAATAGAGGTTTCCTTATACCTAGTCTGGATAGCTTTAGATAGAGACCTTCTAACCATACGGTGTCGAAGGCCTTCTCCAAATCAAGCAGACAGGCACCCGTACACTGCTTTTTAGTTTTGTTTGGATATCAGAAACTAGTTTAGACGCGGCATGAATTGTGTCATGTCCCGCCTTAAAACCGAACTGATTATCCGGGATGATATTTTTGTCCTCCGCCCACTTGAACAGGGCTCTATTAATAACCTTTTCAAATACTTTGCTGATACTCGGAAGAAGACTTATCGACCGGAGATTCGCCGGATTGGAGTTGTCCTTTCCCTTTTTTGGGAGAGGGTGCACCACAGCTGTCTTCCACCGCACTGGATAATATGCATTATTCAGCGCGTTGTTAAACAGTGTGGTATAAATGTCAACTGCTTCTTGAGGCAAATGTCGTAGTACAACGTTGGATATACCATCGACTCCTGCAGACTTCTTTTTCTTTAATGAATCGAAGATGAGCTGGAGCTCATTCTTCGAAATTAACAGGGGACTGGGTCCATTTCGGTCGGCGATTATGGCGTTTGCCAAATCTTCATCATTAAACCCGGTAAAACCAAGGTTCTCAGATCGCCATTCGCTTATATCGTTTCAGAGCCATAAGTGATGAAGCAGAGCTCTGTTCTCCAGGTCGTGATTTGGGCGAATGCTAGCATTCACCTTGTACACTTGCTGGAAAGCAGCCCCCACAGCCTCCACTCTCTCCTGCGGATCTTCGACTATATAGAGGTCATCGTCCAATACGGCATCCTCTGGGTCTATGCATGCTGTCAGAAGTACGTCTCTGTTCTCTGTCGTCCTCTGGAGCTTAAGACACGGAAGATCGTTTTGATCCTTTCTTCTAAAAATCTTATTAATTTTTGGGAAAATACTAGGTCCGCATGTTCTTCAGCCCTAGATTCACGGCCAATGACATGTTGACCCAGCGCCAGTGCACAAAATTTTTAAAAAAGATCCGTAAAAGTGAATACGAAGGTAGTGAGTGCACAAAAGGTGTTATAGTGTTGACTATAACGAATTACTATAATCGTTAAAAATTCATTATTATCGTTAGGTTACAATTGTCATGTTCACTAAGACTTTTTTTTGACGGTTTCCAAATATGTATAGAATTTCGACATACTTTCCATAGAGTAGAGCTTTGATTTCGATGAATTTTTAAAAACGCTAATTGCATTCCTGCCCTTAAACTACTCAACCATAATACTCGGGATTCTATTCTAGGAAAGCTCACCAGCTTACCATTAAAGCCATCTTTGGATGAACTGTAAAGTACAGTTATTATTTTTCCAGCCATACAACGGGATGATTTGCCCGGCTCTCTTCTTATTTTGATATTTAGAAATTTAAAACCAATGTGCATCAATATCTCCTCTTAAATCCTTTCCAACTTTGCCTACCGATTTTTTTTAATTTAAGAATTTTTGTTTGTACATAAGAAATTAAGTGAAAAACTACTTTAAAAATATATTTAACCGTTTCTGTTAAGAATCTTTTGCATATGATGTGATCGAACATAAGAGCAAGTACGCGCGACCCAGTCGTGCATTTTGTTTTCAGTTGGCACAGTGCTTCATCCTTCACCCTTTTAGTGCCCGTAGCATTATAAAATAAAAATGTCAGAAATAACTGTTGTTATAGTGCCAGTCCAACTGAAAAAAAAAATGCGCGACTGGATCTCACGTACTTGCTCTTATGTTCGATCACATCATATGCAAAAGATTCTTAACAGAAACGGCTAAATATATTTTTAAGGTAGTTTTTCACTTAATTTCTTATATACAAAAATTCTTATATTTAAAAAAAATTGGTAAAAAAAATTTAAATATATACATAATCAACAATTTTAAAAACAAAATTTCAGAAAAAATCGTTAACCCGTTTTCGAAAGATTAAATTTTCAAAAAAAAATATTTTTTTTTTGTAATCCAAAAAACACTTTTCTTTGAATATTTTGAAATGCAGTATTATTAAGAATTCGAAGGACATTTTCTATAAGGATTTTGATCGGAATCCGTTAAGCCGCTTATGAGAAAGTCGAAATTCAATAAATTAGTTGTATGGCAGGTACTGTTAATAAAAAAATATGTAAAAATAATTTTTGGCCAAAATGTACACCATACCTCCTTAGGTTTTTTATTTAACAAAATCGTTAGAGCCGTTTTCGAAATAATTAAGATGGTAAAAAAATTTGTATGGCAAGTACCGTTATTTTTGGGGCTAAAACAACGATTTAAAAATCTATTGAAGACAATGACCTAAAACGCCTAAGCACCAAGTTTGAACAAAATCGGTTCTACCTTATTTGCTGTAGATAGTTCTTCAGACAAGTTTGATTAAAATCTCGATTTCGGTATTTTTCTACTCGTAAATGCAAAACTCTTAGCCTTAAGTGCCTACATACATTATATTGCAATTAAAAAAAAATTGTCAGAAATAACTCCAGAGTGAACTTACCAAATTTTAAGAGTTGATTTTGCAAAATGTAATTTTATCAAATCTTGACAAAAAATTCAACTATCGGATTCAATTAAAAGAATTGTTTCCCTGTATCCTCCAAAAAATAAAATTGTTATGCTAACTTCGACAGTCGTCAAAATATCTTCAGAATCTTAAACTGCGGAGGATAGTGACTTTTCTCTCGATAGTGACTTTAGCATTTATTATTTTGGGAATGAGAAATTGTATCCCAAATAGAGAGTTCAGTTGTTAATTTGTTATAGACCCAGTCCAACTAAAAAAAGAATAGAAAAAGGAAATAGGCTTAGAGGGATCGATTAAATCACAAATGTTCATGGCTGAAAACCTACAAAGGTACTTTCTATAAATTTTTTTGTGCGTTTGCACTCATACAGGGACATAGAATCCGAAAAGATCGTAATATCCACTGGTAGTATCGCCGCTCTTATTTGAGAACGTATTCTTCAATTCTTCTAGATAGTCGTCCTCACCTTGAACCTACCGACCAATTGCAGTAATATCCCTTCTTTGCAAGTAGGTACACAAAAACGTGGAACACTTCCATACATCGTTTGAAGGAAAGTAAGATTTTTCCATAATTATAAGATTTGATCTGGTCTGGTATCTTTCTCATGTATAAAGAATGCGTGAATTTTTACTTGCGATATCATATAGGACAAGTTTTGCATTTGGAAAAAAATCGAACTCGAGATTTTAATCACAGTTGACATTACGATGATAGAGAACACCAAAAAAGTGGGTCCCGCAATTCCGTCTGACTGTCTGTAGAACGATCTACAGCCTAAACGGCTGAACCGATTTTGTTCAAACTTGAACAAAACGGCTCTAACGATCGTGATAAAAATTGGTGTGTGTACTACTTTGGATATGTCCTAAATTTTGCCCGAAAAAAAATTTCAAATATTTTTTTATTAATGGTGATTGCCATACACCGATTTTATTGATTTTCTAATTTCTCATAAACATAATTCTCATAATTTTTGTTTTTGAATTTATATTATTAAATATTTAAAATTTGCATACCAATTTAACAATTTTTATATATAAAAAATTATTATTATTATCAATTTTGCGGTTTCAAAATAAACGTAAATAAAACACATATAAAAAATTTTAGTTTTTTCATGATATTTCTTTTTTATTATAAATTTTGAACGTTGACATTATGTGTGAAACACTACATCATTTAAATGACCACCACGCGAATTGTTGCAAGCATCGATACTTTTGTGGTAATTTTCGACCAATTTTTGACACATGTTGGGCGGTATTTCAGCCATAACTTGACGAATGTTGGTTTCAAGTGCTCAAGAGTTAAAGGTTTATCTGCATAAACAGGGTCTTTCCACAAAAAATAGTCCAGCGGTGTCAAATCGCATGATCTTTGTGGCCAGTTGATATTGCCACGACGAGGAATTACGCAGCCAGGAAATGTCTCTTGCCATAAAGCCATAGTTGCTCGAGTTGTGTGGTATGTGGCACCGTCTTGTTGAAACCACATATTCTCCAAGTCGTATTCTTCAATAGAAGGCAAAAAAAGTCGGTTATCATATGACCATAATGCTCCGAATTGACGGTGACAGTCGTTCCATCGTCGTTTTCGAAAAAGTAAAGTCCAATCAGACCTCCGGACCAAAGAGCGCCCCAAACAGTGACTTTTTGCATCTCTTTAATTACTTGAGGATTCTCAGAACCCCAAATACGACAATTTTGTTTATTAACATACCCACCGAGTGAGGAATGTGCTTCGTCGCTGAATAAAATTTTGTTCGAAAAATCGACGTCCACCGCCTGTTGTTCAAGTATCTATGACGTTGTCAATGCTCAGCTGGCTTCAGTTGTTGTGTGAGCTGGACTTTATATGGATGTAGGTGTAGATCTATATTAACAATTTTTATGCGTTGTGCGATAGTTAAGCGATCCATTTTCGCTAATGTCAGACTTTCAACGAAAAAAAAATTGGCTTAACAACTTAGTTTGACAGATGTCGAATTCCAGCCCTATACTTTTGAAACCGCAAAATGGATAACCCTTTACGTTTAGCCGTTTATATTAAGAATCTGTTGCATATAATGTGATCGAGCATAGGAGAAAAGTACTTGCGATCCAGTCGTGCATTTTATTTCTTTGGTATCGATGAAAATCTTTGGTTTTAGATATGAAACTTCCTGTCAAGTCTAAAACATAAAACCTGACGTGCCTCAGTGTTCGCATTTGTCTCCGACGCGATTCCATATTGTCATGAATGATTTTCTGTCTGCAAGTTTTAATCCAACAAATTGCTTACCTGATTACAGTACATCATCTACCTTTTGAGATTCGGTTCCTGGTTCATATTTCTTATCTTTACATGTGAAATAAATGGCAAGTAATGATAAACACATCAATTTTTGTCGTGGACAGTATTCAACAAGGAGGCAAACCTGAGCTCTAAAAACTCAGTGATGTCTTTTGTCTTTAAAGCCAGATTTGCCATTTATCAATGGTTAAGATTGGAACGAGAATCGGGGAAACTATACCGATTGTGGCCCTCTATATGTTTTACCAACCACTTCTTGTGGACCGATCACATACTAGACATCACTAAAAATGCCGCAAGTGTCTTAGTCTTCTTCTTGGCATGCCGGAACCCGTCCATGTCTTTAATAATTACCACATTTTTTGTAAGGCAGTTCTTCTACTAAAATAACAAGTTGGATTCGATTCTTTAACAATACAACCCTAATTTACGCGGAGGTTGGGCTGACAGCGAGACAAGACCTGGCGAGACTTTTGTTAATCACGTACTCGGTCTTCTCAAAATCAAAAAATTCCAGTCTAGTCTCGATCTCGGTCTTACCTAACCAAGTCTCGTCTCGATCTTGGTCTCGTCTTTTTTTCGTCAAAATTTTAATGTGCAATCTCGCCTCGGTCTTGGTCTTGGTCTTGGACTCAACCTAAGACTTAGTTGTTTCAGATTGAAAAGATAGTATGGTATCTCAGCATTTTGTTGGTAATTTCGAATTTTCTGGGGTAAAATTTTAATTTTGTACGGGTTTTTTAATAAATTTAGATCGGAGACATCCCGCAATCGATTTTAATTGTTCAATGCTTGACAGGTAGGCGGCAACATACTATATTATGACGTTTGGATAAAATTTGTTACCAAAAGGCCTAAAATCAGCTTTTTCCGGATCAAAAAATAAAATTAGAAAAATTTCGAATTTTCTGAAGTAAAATTAAGATTTTATAGAGATTTTTTTAATTCATTTAAACGTAGCTATCCTTCAATGCATTTTGAGAGTTCATGGCTTGATTTTTAGGTTTCGATAATATGTATTCGAAGTGTAACAAAGAAGTCTTTAAGTCACCTTCCGGAGGGGGAAACAAAGCCTGAAAAGTAAGCGATTACTATTCCAACCAAATGCATACATAAATCGTACATATTGTTCTCTGGATTTTCGCAGTGCGCCTATCTGAGCATAAGAATATGTCGAAAAAGAAACTTGTGAATATTATAAAAATTGAAAATGAGCACTAAAAAATAATTATTAAAATAATAAAAAAAATATAAAATGCACGACTGGATCGTACGAACTTGCTCATGTAGCTAATAACTTTTATGTAGCTATTTATGCTTTTATGTAGCGATTGAGGTTTAGTTAGTTAGGTAGTTATCTTATGCAGGCGTAAACCCTATGTAGGCAAGATTACCTCGATTCTTAGTATAATGATTTGTGAAATGGATGATTAAATGATATTTAAGTCTAAGTTATGGATTTTAATTATGTAAGTTAGGAGAGTAAAATATATCTACATATATAGACATATTGATGGAACCTAAGTATGTTAACATGTTCATATAATAATGAAGGATGTAGGTAGGTAGGTAGCTACATATATGCATATAACTTTATACTTTAGGTGCACTATGCACACATAAGATTCATGTGATTCTTAGACACATACATATATGCATACATACATAAATGTATAGGGGCCTACATTGTATTTAGTATTGTAGTATTGAAGGCAAAAATTAGTAAAAGGGGAATAATAATAAAGTAGAAATACATGGATACTACACATAGTTAAATGTTTTTATATTGCTTAGTCTTTATAGTTTGAGGGAAAACATAGATGCAGTTTGAATTCGTTGATAATAAGAATATACCAAAAAAAATCAAAATTCCCTTCATTAATGAACTGATTTTTTGTTATAAAAATCATTGGAGCCGTTTTTGAGTAAAATAAGATTTCTGTTTTTGGCAAAAAAAAATAAAATGCACGACTGGTTCGCACGAACTTGCTCTTATGTTCGATCACATCGAATGCAAAAGATTTCTGTTAAAAATTTAAATATATATTTAAAGTAATTTTTTACTTCATTTTTTATATATACAAACTATCTTTAATTTGTATCTAAAAAAAATCTGTATGACAGTCTTAAATATTATGATATAAACTTAAAAACAAAATATTAATTCGGCTTAATCAAAGAAAAAATAATACAAAATTCTGAAATAAATACTTAAACTAATTTCAGCTCAAAAAAAAGTACGTCATTTTATTTGTTAGATAAATTTGAATTTATGAGAAAAAAATTTAAAAAATCTGTGGATCGGTTTTTGAGAAAAAAAGTTAAAAAAAAAATTAAAGGCAAAAGTCTTTTCATGCAATATCTTCCAAATGAAATGAAGAATAAAGAAAACAAATTTGTAAAAAAAGAAGATTTTTCATGTATTTTGTGCTTCAATACCCATGATCTGTAACTTTTGAATTGATAATAATAGGCGAGAAACAAAAAAAAATAAAATGCACGACTGGATCGCACTAACTTGCTCTTATGTTCGATCACATTGAATGCAAAAGATTTCTGTTAAAAATCTAAATATATATTTAAAGCAGTTTTATACTTCATTTTTTATATATACAAAATATCTTAAATTTTTTTCTAAAAAAAATTGGTAAGACAGTCTTAAATATTATAATATAAAATTAAAAACAAAATATTAAATCGGCTTAATCAAAGAAAAAATAATTCAAGATTCTGAAATAAATACTTAAACAAATTTAAGCTCAAAAAAAGTACGAAATTTTATTTGTTAGATAAATTTGAATTTATGAGAAAAACATTTTTAAAATCTGTGGAGCGGTTTTTGAGAAAAAAAGTTTTTTTTTAAACTTTTTGAAAACATTTTTCAAAAAAAATTCAAAAACGCCAATTCATAGGTATTCAATAAATACATATAAATATAATTTAAAAAAAAATTAATGAGCAGTTTTCGAAATAGAATTTTTTTTTAATTTTGTTTATTAAAATAATTTTAAAGATACAAAAAATTACTAATGAAAAATAATGGTACGCAGTATAATTTGGGCAACCTATACATATATATGTGTGAAATTTCGAAAGAATCGGTTAAACCGTTTATGAGATAGTCGAAAGCAAAAAAAACGGTCCTATGGAAAGTACCGTTTTTAGACATTTTTCTAATCTTTTTTTCAACCATATGATCGGTTGTAGCTAGAAAGCTGCATTGATTTTTTTAAATCAAAATCCTTAGAGCCGTTTCCGAGAAAAATAGGTTTGAACGTAACGCTTATATGGCAGGTACCGTTATTTTTTGAGCTAAAACAAAATCAATTTCCCCTATGTACAATACATAAAAGCTATATATATCAAGTTTGAAGCAATTCGGCCCACCCGTTTGGGCTGTAGGTGTCTATACATACATACAGACAGACTGACAGACTGACAAACAGACACATACAGAGGGACAGAATTCTTAGACCATCTTTTTTCGTCTTCTCTATCGTCGTAATGTCATGTTTGATTGTTATCCCAAAACTTTTTTTTTCGACGAATGCATAACCTGCCTTATAGTAACTATAATCGCAAGTAAAAATATTTCTTCTAACGAAAACCGAAACCAAACCACAGACACCGCCGAGACTACCGAGACCAGCGAGACTATCGGTGAATTTCGGTACCAACGTAGACTAGTCTCGGTCTCGTTGTCGGCCCTATTTGGAGGTACTGTGAAACGCAGAGATTACTTTTTCTGACGAACTACACGAATGTAAAATGCTTTACCAAACTTCGTCTTAGACTCTCAAAAATTCAAGACCTAACCCTCTTATTGTGTTTTGAAAATCTTAATAATTACTTCAGAGCCCGCAAAATAAATATTTCCATAAATTTGTCCCTCTAGTAGATTGTGAATAATTTGTAAATTCATTCACAAAACTATATAAACATTTTGATGGAGAGCAGGGAGAAGCTTTAAAAAGAGAGGACACTTTAAAGAACTATTAAATCGGTTTTAAAATCATTAAAATTTTCAGAAAATCTTCCATTTTTTTTATATATTGTTCTTAATTGATTTTTTTAATTTAATCATTCCTTAGAAAGGAAAAAAAAATACGGCACGTGTGCAGCAAGCGAGTCGAGTAGCTTTTTTTGATACCTAAACCTAAATTCTGTTGCTCTTTTTTTATATTGCGAAAACAGGACCTCATAAAACATGAATATACGCTGTTGTGTTAAGTGTGCTATTAAAGCGTTGGTGTGTTGTGGTTTGTTAAATGTTAACGTCTGATGGCGACAAGATTTTGTAATATTTTCTATTTTGTTTTTATATTTAGGTTTGAGTGAATATTTGTTGTAGGGGGAAGTTGTATTGTTGGCTGAGTGTATAGGTGAGTGTAGGCAAGGAGATTTGGTTTTCAAGGACATCCTAATTTTAACAGCAGGTTGGTTTCAATTGCCAGGCCAGGTACGTTTTGTTTTTTTCTTTTTTTGCTTTTGTGTGTTCTTTTTGTTCTGGCTTATGAAGACTGAAAAAAAAATTAAATTGCCTCGTTAGGTGTATGTGTGTATTTCTATAGCTTACCGAGCTTTAATGAATGTTTCAAATAGCGACGGAGCCGACACGTGAAGGTTAATAGTCCATTTTTTTTTGTAATTTTAATGGCAAACCGTTATGATTGCTTTGAACAGTGATTTATTTTATTTTTGTATAATTTCAGTTAAAACTAAATTAGTGGTCTGGCTGTATTGTTGTTCCTTTTTTTTTTTGTCCACATAAATAATGAATCAGTCTAGTCGTTAATAAAATTAGAGACCTTACCAAAACTTTCTTTTTAATTTAGAATTTTCATTGATAGTATAATTTTAGACTCATGAATATACAATGCAGCATAGCAATAACTCACAAGTTTTATTTTTTTAAGTTTTAGGGATTGAACTTTTAGAAAACAAAACATGTTTGGCTTGGTTCATTTACAGACTGTTAGTCCAATTTGACTCTTTTTTCGGGGATTAAGCGTTGAAGGAAAGTGCTTTTCAATTCAATTAAGATAATTTTGGTGATTAAGTAATGAACTTAATGTTTAACATAGCCCGCTTCCAGCTTTGCAGCCAGACCAAGCTCTGTGGAAGTTCTAACTTTCTTGTCGATTCAAACTTGGGCAATGGGATTTATTTAAAATTCTCTCGGTTATCAGAACTGCTTACCATTCACTCAATATAGCCCAACCAATGAAATGTGGTGGACTAGTTCTGATTTTTTGGACTACATGCACATTTTTATTTAGCTATTATAGATACAATTTCCTTCAATTGCTAGGGTTGTACTTTCAAAACAGTCCAGTGTCAAGCTTAGACTGTCCTGCATTCCGTAAACCAAGACTGGATATATAATTGCTCGGTCGTCCATGCCATTAGTCTGGCGCTGTGGGGGTCTATTGTTGCGCCAAACCAAAGAATCTGTTTAATTCTTAATTTGGTTCTTATAATATTTCGGTTACACAGTTAATGAACACTCCAAGACAGATTAGCTCTTATAGACTACATCAAAGTTTCTCTTATCAATAGTAATTATTAGGCCGGTAATTCACGACACAAAATAACTGCGCTCACTGTCATTTCACTCAAGTCGGTTTGTGCAAAGCACGATACAAGTAAACTGCACAGTTCGCAGTTTTAAAAACTTTTCATTCAGTAAGAATGTGTTCAAAATTAGCACTCTATCAGGGCTACCTTTGGGACTCCTTTGTGTCATTTTGGCTCCTTTTAAAGGTCTGGACTCCAGGATGCTACATTTGTTAAATAGGCAAAAATTGACTCCTTTTCAAAGTTCAGGACTCTTTTTAACAATACAAATAATTTTGTTAATACTAAATTTTCGTTGAAAATTTCTGAATTTGCTCGGATTCTTCTCTGAATTCATCACTTTGTGAACTCATTCAAATCTTTGTCTACATTTTCTCATGTTTGACATTCAACTTAATGTGTCTTGTCTGTGTAAGAGTGCATTCATTCCTTTCTAATAACAGATTACAATATGCACAATACCTACAATCTACATTTGTTTAAACTTGCCAATCCATGTTTTCTACCCTAAACGTTTTAGAAGATGAGCAGCTAGAAGATTGGTTTCCTATCAGTTCAGAACCTTAGGCAAAATATTCCCAACAATTAATATTTTTAGATTTTTATTTATTAACGGACTTTGTTCAATTACAGGATAAAAAATTATTATGATTCTAAAATTCACCGGAGGAAGCCAAACAGGAGCCGTGTAAATGTAATTTAAAAAACGTCAGACATTACTGTACCAAGCACAGTTTCCAACATTAATGTAATCGGCATAAATTGGAAATTTCAGTAATGTACACATACTACGTTTATATGGAGAATTGAATCGGGATTGAATCAGGATTTATGGCTTTGTATACTTGAATCGGATTAAAATAGGATTACTCGATCCGATCCCACTAGAAGAGCTGAATCGAATTGAAAATGTATTTATATACCCGAATCGAGGAATTGAAGAACCGAATTCACATCTGATTCTTGGTGTGTGTGTGCAACAATAGTGTTTTTTGGTGTTCAGTGGGTTTCCGTTTTCTTTGTATTTTTTTCTGTTGCATGTTTTTGTTGTTTATTTTGTAAACTCAAATTATCACTTCGATTCCATTTTAATCCAATCTTCCGATCCCACGAGGCCATATACCTCAATCGAAATCTCAATTCGATTCGATTCCTCAATTCACTCATATAAACGGGGTAAGACTGTGTTAGTTTTGTTTTACATATTATTATAAAGAAAACTGAATTGTTTATTTATTTAAGTAAATAAATAAATGAATTGTTTTAAGTTGTATAGCTTTTATTTATTTAAAAAAAAAATAGTTTTGTTATGTTTATAAAATATATAAGAACAAGCGTACCAGGCGAACTTCGTCTCGCCCCAATTTAGCACCTTCACATAAACTGCAGAGCTACAATAAAACACAGATATTTCAAATTTCATTGTGTTTTATTAGAATGGAATCAAAATAAGTAGAGATTGATATAATAAACAATGTTTTTCGATTTGTTTTTTAGCGCAAAAACAAACAATAAAGATGGTTTGGCAATCCGCGAACAGGCAACGTACAGCTGACCGTGCGAAACAGAAACAGAAATTCGAGATTTATTCCACAGACTTACAACTATTAGCCTTGCTATTTATTGATTGTCATCGCAAAAACCAATCGAACGTGTAACTGAATCCGCTTGAATTGGAATGGAAGATCAGATTTAATAATCAGAATTAGTGTAATGAGGACTTACTCTCCATTGGTTTTGTCCTTAATAATCATGACTGGAATCACCGACACATGATTATGAACGATCCCACCTTCAGCTGTAAAATATGCGTCGGAGTTCCTGGCACATCCAACAGATCGTCGGATAGTTGTCGCTTCATCCTCGTCGGTCAAGGAATTTCTACGAATGCAGTCCTCCAGCAATTTGACTTTGAATAATGAAATTCAAGCTATCGACGTCCTTATCCTACATTGCTAATATTGCCCGTTCAAATAACACTTTACTTTGGCGATGAGTTTCTCCTTCGACATTGTTAACTCGGAAAATATTTCCGGGAATGATATCAATCCAGTAGAGACATAAACAGAAATTTGTCCATTCCCAAGCGTCAGTAGTTGTATCAAAAATTAGCAGCCGATGGGTCGTTCTGCAATGCGAATCTCATGATCGTGATCAATTTCAAATTCTTGACATGCCGACAGAAAGATGACGATTTCAAGCATGCATTAAATTCATCGGCAGCAGTAGATTTCCTGATCATATCCCCACCAAATCATCTCGAATCACCTTGTAAATCCTTCATAGTTCGGTCAACTGCCTCCAAAGCTCATTTATGATCCATCGTGCATTCATCCCAAATGATGATTTTGCATTCTCGAATCAATTTCGCTGTCACCGAATTCTTGGTCATTGTGCACGTTATTGGCTTGTCAACCGTGGGAAGATTCATCGCCAACTTCAAAGCGGAGTGTGCAGATCGACCGCTATCAAACATTGTGGCAGCAATGCTATAGATGCCATAGGATGCAACAGGCAACGAAGGAGAACATGGCCGAGTTGTTGCTAGAATCAACTTAATGACGAATGTCTTGCAGGTCCCACCGGGAGCATCGAGAGAGTAAATGCGATTGTGAAATCGTATTGTATTACAACTCAGCGCGATTGAAGTCTACATTTACCAATTTTAATCATCTAATAACTTTTTGTCGAATTTGTGGCGGTGATTGTGCAGTTTGAAGCTGTGAAATATGGGCACGTATCCCATATTGCGTTTGATTATCACGGACATTCTGATTAATTATTATTGCAAGACCTGTAGGTACGTCGTTCAAGGTTATATCGGAATCGGTGAAATAGTTCGCAAAACTGGAATCAATTTCAGCAAGAAAAATAACACATTTTCTGAATGTGCGCACAGCCTTAGTCAATGTATCCATCGGGTTGTGGACTTGATCGCTGCACAGCATCATCTAATATATATCATGTAAACTTCTCCACCCAAAATGCGCGCAAAACGTCTTCCAAGCTTCACAACTTATTTTCTATCTTTAAGTCGTTTAAAAAATCTATGGGACATTCGAGAAAATAAAATATAAAAATCCATTTAATTTGAATCAAATGCTGTAATTGTGTGCATATACACGCGCCAAAATGAAAGTTTTTGAATAAAAACAAAATACATTATTTATACTAATAAAACTCCGGTTCTAGACATCGGACGTCAAAAAGATTTCTTATATGCTCTCTCCAGACATGTCCTAAAATCTCATGAAAATTTCATTCAAATTGATCAAGCCGAAAAAAAGAAGATAGCGCACAAATATAATTTGGATTGTTCTTTATATATAAGAAGAAGATATAAAAATATATTTGTGGATAGAATGTATCTTTATTGTAGTTTTTAAGGGACTCCTTTTTTTTTAGCCAGGACTCTCTTTTTGGAAACCTTAGAAAATATTCCAGAGGTAACCCTCCTCTCTAGAGCCGCCTGTTCTTTATAAAGTTCGAGGAACTCGCTCCAGAACTTTTATTCATCAGCCATTATAAAAAAGAAACAATGTGAATTGCATAAATAAAATTTTTCAACTGAGCGGTTGCACAGTTTTTGACACTTACGACTCAAATAACTGCACAAATTTAAGACTTGAGCAAAAATATTGAAATTGTTTGATTTTCCCATTCACAACACAACTAATTCGCCAAATTTAATATTTTTAGTATCACTTTTTCCCGAATCCAGAATTCGACAATCACCATATAGATCTCATGATAATGAGTGCAATCATATGTAGATTCAAAATTGACGACGATAGAAATGACGGTTATCGAGTTGAAGTTTTTTGGTTTGTTTGAAGATCAATCGGCCGGACCAGAAAAGACGTCCTAAGATGCTTGCGTAATACGTAAGATAGGATCTTATATGCATCGCTTTGCACATATGGACCTAGTTATCCAGCTTTAGAACATGCCTTCCTTTTATCTATTTTTGGGTAATGATTCCATGGATGTGTACTATCAAATCATGTCCTTTCGTATTTAAGGACATCTGTCAGAACCATAGAGCTCCGCTGCTTTATTATTCTTAAGCTTTGTCATATCTAAGTCTACTTCTTCTAAATAAGGCTGTGGACCTCCTGGCACTTGATTCATTGAAGGTGGCTTTTCAGCTTACCCTCTTAGTTCAACCAATTCATAAAGTAGATATCTGTGAAATATAATTGTCAAAAAACTATTGAAATGAATGTGCAAATCTATGGAAAGGACGACGGAATAGATTGTTGACAATTGAAAGTTAAATTTAATCCTACACTAAAACCTGAAATTAATCCACCTCCTGAAGAACTTGTCCCTTAAACTAATATGTATCTTTTTAACCTTCCAACTTACACCAATATCGCTTTATAAAAATGTACTTTTACTTTAAGGTCAAAATAATAATATGTCACTAGTATTTTTATATATATTTTTTTAGCTTAAAGGTAACATATTGTGTATTATTTTTTCATGCACATAATTCCAACTTATATTGTCCTTTAATTGCTTTGATTTTATATGTCAATTGCTCTGCCTCCCGACAGGCATATCGTCAAGACCAATTCACAGTTTTTTGTTCATCGTTGTATAAGCTGCAGGCTCGGATAACATATCCACAGGATATCCTGTGCCCTGCAGGAGATTCTGCTTTAGAAACTATACAATTTCATATGCGCATTCGTTTTCTGAAATAGAAAAAAATATGTATAAAAAACACTTAGGGACATCTCTTGTGTATTCATAAGCATATACTCGCTATATCTTCCTATACGACACACTCGTCATTTGTTCAGAAATATACCTTTGAGTCTTTCTCGTTTTTTTTATATAAATTTTATGCCAACCGGATGTTGAATAAATTATATGTGAACTTGATGTGGTGTATACTTTTACATGTAAATGTCAGAGGCGAATTAAGCATTGAAAAGTTAAACAGGCGCAACGATTTTATTGATCGTAGGGTCCTTTCAGAGAATGATGGCAAATCCATCAATAAATGCGATTTTAATAGATGCCTAGATTATATTTAGATATTGACGGAGAATAAGAAGTGAAATCTTGTTGCATATTTAACCAATTTTCGGTCTGTTGTTTTTAGGTAGCTTGAATTTTGTCGTAATCCAACACCACGTGCATGAACAGTTAAACGTTTGACTAAGCGTTTCTTGGAAACTGCTTCTATTTGAGATGTCAAAATTGATCGGAGAATATCAGTGATGTGACAGCGGACATCCGATACAATCGATGAACCATAACGATGAACATCAATCATATTTGTCAGATTTTAGACCGTCAAGTAAAGACCTACATAAGCCCATGATCTATTAAAACAGTTTCTTGTGTAACACATCACAATTGGCAACGTAGTCCATTCCACTGTTTTTTCTGATCATACGAAAAGAAAACTAAATTGATTGAATAAAGAAATAAAAAAACAAAATTAACATTTCTGGGATACGAAGATTGCACATGAAATGCAAGAAGAAGCATTGAATATACTCAAAGTAATTTGGTGTAAACATTAGCAAGTGATCAGCTTGATTAATGGTAAATATTTTTAAACTCCAAATTGCCGGAATCATGTTTTGACTTCTGAACTGTCATGTCGTTAGGCGTATTCATTTGTGGCTTATTTAAGACCCTGCACAAATTACAAATCACAACGAAATTTCGAACGCTGAATGTTTTGAAAACCAAGATTAAAGAAGAAATCACCAATTTCTACCCTGATGCTTTGCTGGTAACAATTTGAAATTCCATTACCGAACACAATTCTGCATTGAGATGGTCATTTATTATCTGATAATATTTTTTCAATAAAATGTCATCAATTTGATAGCTTTAAATAAATTTGCCGTGAAAGAAGAGGCCAAGCTTATTCGTTCGATCACATTTTGACAATTGGTTGGCAGTTGATCTTGTTACCACCGCACTTAGATCAATGTAGATCCATTGTGATACCCTACTAGATATTAGAACCAATGCTTAAAACATGACATGCCATATCTCATTAAAGGATTTTAATATTTGGCAAGCAGTAGCTTGAAGTGTAGGGAGGGTTGCTTAAAGGGTTGTTGTGTCTTTGTAAGTGTCGGTCGGCACATAGACACCGAGTTGAGGGGACATTACAATACCACTGTCGTTTGAGGTCGTGATCCTCTCCTTTACTTGCATAGGTAGATCATCCATCCCATGTTGATGGGATTAGGAACTTTCAAGCCAATTTATTGAGTTAATGAATTTGAATAGATTCTTGCTAGGAATGTATAAAAGTTTCTCTAAATCATTGAAGAAGTGTCTGCCGAGGAGTTATTTCTCAGATGAAATAGCGCAATGCAATGACAAAGGTAGTGAGGAGTGTCTTCATGTACCTCCTAGTCACCACAGCCTCTGCATAAATCATCCAGACTAAGTTTCGTTTTTTTCTTGTGGTAGCCCAATAGGTTCTGACCACTGGGTTTGCTCACAAGAAGACAAATAGAATTTTTATTTTGGTTCCATAATTTCATCAGTTCTTTAATTATTAAAAATTGGACATAACTTTCTAGTTATAACACAGGTATCGAGTGAGACCCATCTCTTGTTTGTTGAAGATAGTACTTTTTTATCGATATTCCATTTGAGATTGCAAGGCGGGTTCTAAATTCATGCCAGTTCCTCAGCGCTTTCGTTACCTGGAACACCTCTTTGACCAGGAAGCCAACCGAACCTCACGTAGTACTGTGTGCCAAGACCCCTGAGCTCTTCGCAACAGCAATTAACAAGCTTCGATTTAATTTCAATGGCAGAAATCGCTTTTATTGCTGCTTGGCTGTCAATAAAGACGATTATATCAGCCTTTGGTATAGCTATCATTGAGACCTATTTGCCATTTTCCGTCACTGCGAAAACTTTAGCTTGGAAGTCACTTCTGTAGTTAGGCAGTCTGAATGAACTGCCTAGTCCTAGGGTTTCTGAAAAGAAGCCTGCACCAATCCCAGCATCCATATTAGAATCATTAGTGTATATTGATATCATCGATGCTTTGGTTGGTGTCACGTTCATTTGCCAGTCTTCTCTACTAGAATAGGCGGTTGTAAACGGCTTACGAAAGTATAAGCGGGGGATTAAGTAGTCAGTGATTACCTTACTACTCATGAATTTCTGTAGAATCTGTGCGTGACCGAGCGCACTGTATTTCCACCTACCTGTTTGGTTATGCCAAACATTTTGACATTACTTTTACACCACCTTGTAGATATCACTCTGTAATTTAAGCTTTGGATTTCACTTTACTTAAACATTTTCAATATATGTATTCATATATGTATAACATCTCTACAAGTTTAGTTCTTTACATATTTGCTTTAAATCAATTTAAAATTAACAATTTTACAATTATTTACAAAGATATCATAATGTTTCTACATCTGTTCTACACTATTTTACATTAGATGTAAAATAATTGTATGTACTAAGAAGTAAGTATTCTTATTCACGAATCCACCCATGTTATATAAAGTACATAATATTTAAAATTCGACACTTTGACTATACGTGTCATTTCACTCAAACCCCAACATAACAAACAAACCTTGCCTCCTAGATGTAAGATGTCAATTGAGTAACTTATACAAGGAGTGCCATGTTTATAAACGGATATTGTGAGCGCTAGCGTTTTTATCAAGTTATTTATTTTTGGTTCTAAAAGAAATCAAAAAAAAAAAATAAAAAAACTTTAAGTGTCATTCCTTTGCGCTTTTTAAGAACATTGCAAATGTGAAACTTCCTTTCAACATATAGCGGTTATATCAACGACGAAGACGTTAAAAGCTTTATAGGCTCAGTTATAATGTAATTTAACGTCAAAAGATATTTTTTTTTTTTTTTTTTTGGGGAAACCTCATTAAACGTGGTGCTGATGCCGAAAGGAAAAAAAATTCAAATGAATTTCAATTCAAATGTGCGCACATTAACATTTACCTCTATGTGTGATAACATTTTTCTCTCAAAATTTATTAAGTGGTAATTTGTTTGTCTTGCTTATGCTTTTCACTCATATCTGTTTAGAAATGTCTTGAAAATAGGTGCATGTCTTGAATATTATTCATTTTATTCCCGTTCAAAGTCATTTGTAGATATAAGGCTGAAGGACAACGTTAAATGAATATGTTGGTTGGTATATATTTACTATGGAGATTGCAAAAGGAAACGAGGACGAGATGATGCCATAAATATTTTTTTTAACGTATGTACGTAAATATTCTAAAATTTTGAATAATTCATTTTCTTTTATCAACTATATATACTCATATGTATTTATGTAGATTCGTCACTTTGTTTTTATGTGAAAATAAAAACATCACAGTTGAATTACAAAAAAAAACATGTCCAATGGGGGAAAAACTAATAGAAATCAAAATGTTGGTATTGTTGTCATTTTTAACACTCATAAAAACAAAAAACCTTATCGTTTTCTAGTGAGCCCTTGAGCGTTTCTATAGTAATGCCTACAACCATTCGTTAACAATCTGTCGTGAAAATAAAAAAATACAAAAATTAACAGGTTTTTGTGAAGCTCTCATACCGACGCACAGTGGGGCAGCTTTATACTTTACGTTGACAAAAAAAAATTTCACAAATTACTAAGGTATGGGAAGTAAATTTACGGATCTATAAAGAGAACGTGATGGCTAATAAACCGGAAAATTTAAAGCAAACCAAAATTACATTTAACAGTTATTATAAGAACAAATGGGTGCATGACCAAAAATTGATGACGTGTCATTCGTTATTTGTAAAAAATCAACGTACGAAAAACTATTTCATTTCGGTTCCAACGCTCTTCTTTAGTGACAGGTTACTAAGTGCCAGTCTCAAGCAGGGTATACAGAAGGATATTCCACAGTGGAACAAATGTTCACTCTTACTAGCATAAGCATCGCAGAAGGCTACTAAAAATAAGAGTAAAACATTTTACATATTTTTTACTTGCGATTATAAGTATGTAGGTATACTATAAGCCAAGTTATGCATTCGTTGAAAAAAAAATTATGAGATAACAACCAAACATGACATTACGATGATAGCGAAGACGAAAAAAGGTGGTCTAAAAATTATGTCCGTCTGTGTGTTTGTCTATCTATATGCCTATTATCCAAACCGGTGGTGGGCCAATTTGCTTCAAACTTGGATATCCAGTTTTTTAGCTATTGTACAGAGGGGAAATTGAAATTTTGTTTTAGCTGAAATATTAACGGTACCTGCCATATAACCTTTACGTTAAAGCCTATTTTTCTCGAAAACCGGTCTAACGATTTTTGTTTTTAAAAAATCAGTGCAGCTTTTTAGGTACGACCGATCAAATGGTTAAAAAAAAAAATAAAAAAATGTCTAAAAACGGTATTTTCCATAGGACGGTTTTTTTTTTGCTTTCGACTATCTCATAAACTACTTAACCAATTCTTTCGAAATTCCACACATATATTAGTGTAGGTAGCCCAATTTATACTGCGTGCCAATATTTTTAATTAATATTTTTTTGTATTTTTAAAAGCATTTTTATAAAAAAAAATATATTTCAAGACTGCTCATTGGATTTTTTTCAAAAATTATAGTTACATAATGTATTTGCTGCTGAATACCTATGAATTGACGTTTTTGAATTTTTTGAAAAATGTTTTCAAAAAGTTAAAAAAAAACTTTTTTTTCTCATAAATTCAAATATATCCAAGTAAGCTCAAATTAGTTCAAGTATTTATTTAGAATTTTGAATTATTTTTTCTTTGATTTAGCCGATTTAATATTTTGTTTTTAAGTTTATATTATTAAATATTTAAGATTATTATACCAATTTTGTTTCGAAAAAAAAACTAAAGAAATTTTATATATATAAAAAGTTAAGTAAATAACATTTAAAAAATATGTTTAGATTTTTAATAGAAATTTTTTGCATACGATGTGATCGAACAAAAGAGCAATTTCATGCATTTTATTTTTATTTGCATTTTATTTTTTATAGACTTCCGAGCTGCTTTGATAAAGTAAATTGAGACTGCTTACTCTACAAAAAATCTACAAATTATCAAAAATTGTAATTTCGTTCCAATTTTTAAAAAACCTTAGAAAGCGAAAATATTAAAGCAATGATATGGAACGGGAATGCAGTTTCAGAAATTCTTTTGAAATATCTTAGTCCCTTAATTTTCTGGTTATATCTGGATGATATCTCTGTATCTCTGAGTATCTGCCTGCTGGAATCGTAGCAGAAGGGGTTTCAATTAAAACTCTGCTCTTTGTAGACGAATTGTGATCCTAGCTAAATCACCAAGCTCACTACAACTCATGATTAATAAGCTAGAAATATTCGGCCAATATAACAATCTGCACACAGTCAAATCGAAATTTGTAGGATCTAGTTCCTATGCAAGGAATGATAAATGGAAATATGGTGAATAGAACTTTGAGATCGTAAGAGCATATAAATAACTTGTAATAATACTAATGGCGTTTTTATTCGGCAATCCGGAATTCTTCTCCGATCCGGGATCCCAACTGAACACTTTTGAACTGTCATTTTTGCCCAAGTTTAAACTTTCAGAAAAGTCCGGAAGGCTTCTGGATTGCCAAATAAAACGACAATAGTCATGATCTTTCGATGAAAGATCATGACTTATTTCATATGCAAAAAAAGCAATAAATTACACGTAAAAAAGTTTGATATACAATTCAAGGGTTGCAATTCCGGCAAAAATTAAGGTATTTGAGCTTGTAATGCGATAGATAATGTGCTACGGAGCCCAGGTTTGGGGAGACAAATATTACGGAGATGTCGAAAAACTGCTACGTTTCATTCTAAAAAAGTTAATCCAGCTTCCACCAACCACACCCAACTACATACTACAAATCGAGAACTGCTTATCACCACTATTTATATTCACCCTCAAGCACAGCATGAACTATATTCAAAAGGCGTTAAAAGCGGAAGATGATACACGGCTTACCAAAGTTCTGGCAAAAAAGGGCGTTATGGTCAAAAACTCTCTTCTCAAAGTATTGCAAAAACATATCCAATATATACAATACCAGTTTTGTTTTAGATAAGACCAATTTTCCTGACTGGCAAAGACTAGTCCAATCTTTTCTATTAAATATGGAACAAGCGATATTCAGGGGTAGAATCAGCCAAGCTGAAAACTCAAATTCGCGAAAATTGTTTCGAAGCCTAAACCATCAAGATGAACTCGAACTTAAGTACTAAGCAAATATTGGCCCTCATACGAATGCCAGGAGAACTGCTAAGCTTAAACGGGATGACTCATCATCATTCCATTGTAATCCTGGCTGTATGCGATGTGGCACTGTCTTGTTGATAAAACATGCTAATCAAGCCCAAAGCATGAAGTTGTGGCGTTAAAAAGTTTTCAATCATATCACGAAATCGCTCCCCATTCACAGTTACCATTACGCCGTTTTCGTTTTCAAAGAAGTAAGATCAAATTATTCCTCCTGACCAAATTGCACACCAGACTGTAACTTTTAATGGATGCAAAGGTGACTGATTAATAATTTGAGGGTTTTCCATTACCCGGAACCGACTATTCTGTTTCTTCACATATTTATTCATATGAAAATGTGCCTCGTCACTCATTATGATTTTTTCATGGGGTTGTCATGGGCTAGCTGCAACATCCTATTGTCATATGTACGGCGGGGTAAATGGTCTTGTGGAAGAAGCTCTTGTGTCAATTGAATCTTAAATGAAAAAAAATTCAAATCCTTGTGCAAATTGTGGCCAAAGTTGTTCTTTCAAGACCAGGCTCTTGAGCACGGCCTCGAAATGAGGTTGATGGATTGTTTTAAACACTTCCTTGAGCAGCAGTAATGTTTTCAGCCGATCTTGCAGTACAATGTTTACCAAAATGTCGGCAAAACAATATTTCTCTTATTGTTATGTGTTATGAGAAATTGCCCTTTCATTTCTCTACTACTTTCTTTCCGAGTGGTATTGACGTACGAACTTCTTCTTCGTTGGATAAAAATAACCTTTCGAAAAATCCAACACAAGTCATATTGGATGGTTTCAAATTTGTCAAGTCTACAAAATAAATGCTGGTATACCCCAAGGCTCCGTATTGTATCCAGCTCTCTTTCACATTTTCCTTAATGATATCTTTTCTGATACTTTTATTACATTAAATTGTTTTGTTCAACTTTTCTTATTCGTCCCTTGATTGGCATCCATTTACTTCGAATGTGGAACTACAACAGCAGCCTATTCAGTCTTTTATATAAAGTATTGTAAAATGCGGAATTAAATATCACGTGGAATTTAATACTTCAAAAGCTCAATAGTGTTTCCTATCACTTAAGATAAAAAAACATCCAAAATGCTGCTATCAATGCCAGGAATTTATATCGAGCAAACTGAAGAGTTGTCAGCGGTAAGTGTTCGGATTACATACTCGTATAACTTTTGTGGGAATGATTGTGCTTACGAGGTTAACAAATTGATTCATCAAAGTGGTTTCAAATTACATAATAACTCCATAATTGATGGATATAAAAGTCCGAAGGACTAAAAGTGCTCGCTGGTTCATTTTAAGCAAATTCCTGATGTCCCAAACTGCTTCGATTAACTTTTCATTTCGCCATCAAATTAATAAATGCCACCTTGTCAAAAGTATAACCGTATAAAATAATGAATAATATCAAATGACCATTTTTGACCCACTGTATGATGGTGTGGAGTACGACAAGTAGATTTTTTTGTTTATCCAATAAAACTAGATAGAATGGAGAATATGTGCGTAGGTGGAAATGTTTTCATTTTATTTTTTTTTTATAATTCTATGTTTTTTTCCATGATACCGAAATTGGTCTTTTTTGCTCGTGATTTTATTTGTTTGTGATTTAGAACATGAAAGTACAATGTAAAAAAAACAACATCAAAATAAAAGCACTGACAACTCACTGTCGACACCAGTAAACATGAGAAATTTACCAAAAAAAAAAAAAAAACACAGAGTGATGAATATGAATTTTATTTTATTTTTAAATACAAAAAACACTTCCTCGGCCCTTCAAAGGTTCTTATTTCATTCATATAAAAAAGATACTAAAATTATGTGATCTGATGAATTGATACTTCAGCATTAGCTATAATAAATTGGCTCTCTTAACCCGCAGTATTAGGTTATTTAACAAAGGGATTATATTTAATTTTTGTATGATTACATACCTAATTTTATATCAGTTTAATGATTTGGTGGTAGCACACTCAAGTTGCTGTTGGTCATTCAAAATCATTAAAATATAGATGACATTTTGATTTTTGTGAAAAAAATCGAAATTGGAATATCTGCGTAATTAGATTCTCATTTCGCAAATCAAAAAAAAAAAATCAATTATGAAAAACCTTAACCTAACCTAATTTATGTTTTTGTAATAAATGTAGTTGTGTGAGTTGTGGGTAGTGACCAAGTTGTCGTCTGGAGAAACTCCAAACTAACAATTGAATCGATGTGTGTGATATAATCATGCACTTAAATCGCTTGTACAGAATACAAATTGTGGAACATATTAATACCAAATGTCATTCACAAATCAGTAATATTTATCGCTATTGTTCTCCGTTGTTCTCCAAAAGTTGACTTTCTGCAGAAACATTGCTTCTGTGTGAATTTCATTTGGATTAGAATAAGCCTATCAGTATTTTTGTGTCGCTGAAGAAGGTTCGTTTAATGAAATCGGGATCCGCTTGTAACTGCGCTCCAAAATGGAATGTCACTCTCACAAAGTTCGTTATATTGCAATCGCTCGAACTGATTATTAAATTCAGAATCTATTTGCATGTTCTTCATTTCAATTCTCGAACGTAATTGAGGTACATTGAATAAAAAAAAACTACCACGAAAGTCAACGACGCCATTACAAAAAATAATTCAACATTTCGATACAAACTATCGATAACAGAGTTATTGCGTTGCTTCGAAAATGAAAAAAAATACATCCTTCTCTTGAATTGATTGCTCATGTAAGATGTTCATAATATTAAAACTAAATATTAACTCAAAAACTTGGCTGATAGCTAAGTTTTAAGGACTAATGGGCTGATAAAGGCAATTTGCCTCCAAGGTGGCTTCTGCCCATGAAGAAAAAGATCTAAAAAGATAGTTTTAATTTTACAGATGACAACACATCATAATTCCAAACAGAATACTATATATTTTATCCTTTGTCTAAAACACCCCTTGGTGTGTTGGTACATGTTCTTTTATTTATGCAGCTTCTTACAGAAAAAATATTACCGACTCTAAGTAGCGAAAAAGGGAAAGCCAGATGTCCATACATAATCCATATATATGTTTTAGGGCTAACAAGAGCATAAAATAAGCGTTGGTGTTATTATTAATAAATTAATTCGTTATGAGCAGAAGGGTATCAAATTGGGTCTTTCGCTAGGCAAGGATTTTCGAAGTAAGTCCACAGAACACAGATACATACATTTGATTTTTCTACATTTCCTTTTTCACGAGTCCAGTTGTCATTACATAATTTTAAATTTCGTCTGTTTATGTCAGTTAAGCCTTTACCCAGCAGTCAAAGGGAAATGAAATTATTAACCGGAAAATCATGTTGTCCTCTTGAAAAATTAATAGAACTTCAAACTTGTATCGCTTACAAATATACTGGTGGAAAATCCTGTTTACCGCTGGCAATGGCACAGTGGATATAGTTCTTGACTGCTAACTTAGAAGTGTGGGTTCGAGCAACCCACTTCTATACCTCCTATCTTAATTGGAAGCCGCTCGTGGATTTTAATGCGATAGTAAATGCCTAATTCTCAAATCCATTTTGCCAACAAAAATTCTTTCCTATCTTTCTATGCTTTGCAACTAGTGCGGTGGGATTTAGGTTGCATTTAAAAGACCTCATGTCCTACAGGCAAATAGTTAAAATTATTATTATTAATTTTTACAAAAATTATACAGCTATGTAGGTTCATTTCTCTATTTTTTGCGGAGAAGGGTCAAAGCCCATAATTGAATGCTAACACTCTTGCGTGGATTAACTAATTGTAATACAGTGTCGACAAAAGAGTGAGTTCATAATATAGGGTGGCGCACGAATCGTTCTAAAATAAGAAATTTAAATAACTTTTATTTTAATTGATGTATTTCATTAATTGTTTTTTTATTGGATTAAAAATTAAATTTTATTTTAAATAACTAATGGTTTTTAAAGATGATAGACCGCAAATGACCTCCACGCTCATTCACCCATATGCGGCACCTGATCAGGAAATTGTTCATAGCGGCCTAAAGGGTGGAAATTGGGATCTCCTCAATTATTGTCTCTATGGACTGCTTCAATTCAGTCAAATTCCTGGGTTTCGTTTTGTACATTTCCTGCTTGACATAACCCCATAAAAAAATGTCTGGTGCAGTCAGGTCAGGTGACCTTGGGGCCCAGCGGAAAGTGCAGTTTCTGGATATCAATTTGTTTCGGAATTTTCGTTGGATCTCCGCCATAACTTATGTGGCTACGTGTGCACTTGCTCCATCTTGTTAAAACTAAATCCTGCTGAAAGAGATATGCCTTCGGCAAAGTTCTGGGTAAAAAAACTCCTTCAAAATCTTTAAATAACGGTCCCCATTGACAGTTTGTGTTACACCGTTTTCGTCAAAGAAGTATGGCCCGACAATACAGCTTGATGAAACTGGGCACCACACAGTGACTCGTTCTAGGTGCAGTTCCGTCGCATGGAGCATTTCTGGATTAGGTTAACTCCATATACGGCAATTTTGCTTGTTAACATTGCCGTCTAAGTCAAAATGGCCTCATCAGACATGAACAAACAATTTCTCAATGTGTTGTCTTCTTCGGCCATTGCAATCATTTTTCGGCAAAATTGCAAGCGAACAGGCAAATCCTGAGGGTTTAACTTGCTTGTAATTTGGACTTTGTACGGAAGCAAGTTTAATTCATCATGAAATATCCGTTGTAATGACCGTCTGCTAACTCCAATTTTGCCCGATAAGTTTCGAGTCGAAACACTTGGATTTGCCTGTATTGCCGATGCAACAGGCACGATTGTATCCTGAACCCGAACATTAGGATCTCGATGATACGGTTTTCGTTCGATGCTTCCAGATTCGGCAAACATGTTTACCAGCCTCATAATGGTCCATCTACTCGGGGGAGTACCGCCACACTCCTGCCTAAATTCCCTTTGTACGGAAATGACGGACTGCAAACAATGGTATCGCTGCACTATCCAAATCCTTATTTCAGTATCCCAAGCATTCATTTTGATAAATCTAAATAGTAAAATAAAATAAAAAAAAATAATCCGATTACTCACACTGAAAAAAGTTATTACGTTTTATTTTTGTAGCACGATTCGTGCGCCACCCTGTATGAGAGAAACATAAATAAACTAGCTGTACCGGCGAACTTTGTGTTGGCCCAATTTAACGCGTTCATATAAACTTCAGAGTGATTATGAAACACAGGTAGCTCAAAATGTCAATGTTATTTATTTGAATGGAATGGAAATCAGGAGAGAGCTATATGCTAAGCAATGCTTTTAGATTTGTTTTCCGAAACACGCGAACAGCAACGTACTGCTGACCGTGAGAAAAAACAGGGAAATTCTAGATTAATCCCACAGACTTCCAACCATTGGCCTTGTTATTTATTGCTTGTCATCGCAAAAGCCAATTGAACTAGAAACTGAATACGCTTGAATTGGAATGGAAAATTAGTTGGAAAAATCGGCATTCATGGTATGAGGACTTTCTCCCCTTTGAAGTTGCGCTTGATGATCATGTTCATTGTCACAGGGGATTGCAGCTCCGGATCAGTTTCTGGAACTTGTGTTTCCGCAGAAATGATGGAATGAATACGATCTAGTAAGATCTTATCGAAATCAGAATGTGTGCATGCGGTAAACCACGTTTCTGCTATTCAACAGCCTTCTTATTAACGATATAATCCATCATTGTTCTGATCTTTAGTTTGATTACCCGTGCAGCGATGTCATGTCGATCGCTGGTTTGTCCTGTGAACAACAGATTCGTTATTTCGGGATATTTAAGATTGCAAGTGAACGTAATGAATAAATCCGAGCGTCCTTAATTCTGGACATACGTCATCCCTTTTGGAGCTTACCCATGCATATGGCACAAGCTTCCAAGATACGTAGCTGGGAGAATGGTCACACAACCGATGTTGCCCAAAACTAAAACAAAGCGAATAAAAGCGAAACAGGCAGAAAGAAAAAAGTGCTGCCACCATTACTATGATTAGTTTACCGCTGGCAATGGCACAGTGGATATAGTTCTTGACTGCTAACTTAGAAGTGTGGGTTCGAGCAACCCACTTCTATACCTCCTATCTTAATTGGAAGCCGCTCGTGGATTTTAATGCGATAGTAAATGCCTAATTCTCAAATCCATTTTGCCAACAAAAATTCTTTCCTATCTTTCTATGCTTTGCAACTAGTGCGGTGGGATTTAGGTTGCATTTAAAAGACCTCATGTCCTACAGGCAAATAGTTAAAATTATTATTATTAATTTTTACAAAAATTATACAGCTATGTAGGTTCATTTCTCTATTTTTTGCGGAGAAGGGTCAAAGCCCATAATTGAATGCTAACACTCTTGCGTGGATTAACTAATTGTAATACAGTGTCGACAAAAGAGTGAGTTCATAATATAGGGTGGCGCACGAATCGTTCTAAAATAAGAAATTTAAATAACTTTTATTTTAATTGATGTATTTCATTAATTGTTTTTTTATTGGATTAAAAATTAAATTTTATTTTAAATAACTAATGGTTTTTAAAGATGATAGACCGCAAATGACCTCCACGCTCATTCACCCATATGCGGCACCTGATCAGGAAATTGTTCATAGCGGCCTAAAGGGTGGAAATTGGGATCTCCTCAATTATTGTCTCTATGGACTGCTTCAATTCAGTCAAATTCCTGGGTTTCGTTTTGTACATTTCCTGCTTGACATAACCCCATAAAAAAATGTCTGGTGCAGTCAGGTCAGGTGACCTTGGGGCCCAGCGGAAAGTGCAGTTTCTGGATATCAATTTGTTTCGGAATTTTCGTTGGATCTCCGCCATAACTTATGTGGCTACGTGTGCACTTGCTCCATCTTGTTAAAACTAAATCCTGCTGAAAGAGATATGCCTTCGGCAAAGTTCTGGGTAAAAAAACTCCTTCAAAATCTTTAAATAACGGTCCCCATTGACAGTTTGTGTTACACCGTTTTCGTCAAAGAAGTATGGCCCGACAATACAGCTTGATGAAACTGGGCACCACACAGTGACTCGTTCTAGGTGCAGTTCCGTCGCATGGAGCATTTCTGGATTAGGTTAACTCCATATACGGCAATTTTGCTTGTTAACATTGCCGTCTAAGTCAAAATGGCCTCATCAGACATGAACAAACAATTTCTCAATGTGTTGTCTTCTTCGGCCATTGCAATCATTTTTCGGCAAAATTGCAAGCGAACAGGCAAATCCTGAGGGTTTAACTTGCTTGTAATTTGGACTTTGTACGGAAGCAAGTTTAATTCATCATGAAATATCCGTTGTAATGACCGTCTGCTAACTCCAATTTTGCCCGATAAGTTTCGAGTCGAAACACTTGGATTTGCCTGTATTGCCGATGCAACAGGCACGATTGTATCCTGAACCCGAACATTAGGATCTCGATGATACGGTTTTCGTTCGATGCTTCCAGATTCGGCAAACATGTTTACCAGCCTCATAATGGTCCATCTACTCGGGGGAGTACCGCCACACTCCTGCCTAAATTCCCTTTGTACGGAAATGACGGACTGCAAACAATGGTATCGCTGCACTATCCAAATCCTTATTTCAGTATCCCAAGCATTCATTTTGATAAATCTAAATAGTAAAATAAAATAAAAAAAAATAATCCGATTACTCACACTGAAAAAAGTTATTACGTTTTATTTTTGTAGCACGATTCGTGCGCCACCCTGTATGAGAGAAACATAAATAAACTAGCTGTACCGGCGAACTTTGTGTTGGCCCAATTTAACGCGTTCATATAAACTTCAGAGTGATTATGAAACACAGGTAGCTCAAAATGTCAATGTTATTTATTTGAATGGAATGGAAATCAGGAGAGAGCTATATGCTAAGCAATGCTTTTAGATTTGTTTTCCGAAACACGCGAACAGCAACGTACTGCTGACCGTGAGAAAAAACAGGGAAATTCTAGATTAATCCCACAGACTTCCAACCATTGGCCTTGTTATTTATTGCTTGTCATCGCAAAAGCCAATTGAACTAGAAACTGAATACGCTTGAATTGGAATGGAAAATTAGTTGGAAAAATCGGCATTCATGGTATGAGGACTTTCTCCCCTTTGAAGTTGCGCTTGATGATCATGTTCATTGTCACAGGGGATTGCAGCTCCGGATCAGTTTCTGGAACTTGTGTTTCCGCAGAAATGATGGAATGAATACGATCTAGTAAGATCTTATCGAAATCAGAATGTGTGCATGCGGTAAACCACGTTTCTGCTATTCAACAGCCTTCTTATTAACGATATAATCCATCATTGTTCTGATCTTTAGTTTGATTACCCGTGCAGCGATGTCATGTCGATCGCTGGTTTGTCCTGTGAACAACAGATTCGTTATTTCGGGATATTTAAGATTGCAAGTGAACGTAATGAATAAATCCGAGCGTCCTTAATTCTGGACATACGTCATCCCTTTTGGAGCTTACCCATGCATATGGCACAAGCTTCCAAGATACGTAGCTGGGAGAATGGTCACACAACCGATGTTGCCCAAAACTAAAACAAAGCGAATAAAAGCGAAACAGGCAGAAAGAAAAAAGTGCTGCCACCATTACTATGATTAGTTTACCGCTGGCAATGGCACAGTGGATATAGTTCTTGACTGCTAACTTAGAAGTGTGGGTTCGAGCAACCCACTTCTATACCTCCTATCTTAATTGGAAGCCGCTCGTGGATTTTAATGCGATAGTAAATGCCTAATTCTCAAATCCATTTTGCCAACAAAAATTCTTTCCTATCTTTCTATGCTTTGCAACTAGTGCGGTGGGATTTAGGTTGCATTTAAAAGACCTCATGTCCTACAGGCAAATAGTTAAAATTATTATTATTAATTTTTACAAAAATTATACAGCTATGTAGGTTCATTTCTCTATTTTTTGCGGAGAAGGGTCAAAGCCCATAATTGAATGCTAACACTCTTGCGTGGATTAACTAATTGTAATACAGTGTCGACAAAAGAGTGAGTTCATAATATAGGGTGGCGCACGAATCGTTCTAAAATAAGAAATTTAAATAACTTTTATTTTAATTGATGTATTTCATTAATTGTTTTTTTATTGGATTAAAAATTAAATTTTATTTTAAATAACTAATGGTTTTTAAAGATGATAGACCGCAAATGACCTCCACGCTCATTCACCCATATGCGGCACCTGATCAGGAAATTGTTCATAGCGGCCTAAAGGGTGGAAATTGGGATCTCCTCAATTATTGTCTCTATGGACTGCTTCAATTCAGTCAAATTCCTGGGTTTCGTTTTGTACATTTCCTGCTTGACATAACCCCATAAAAAAATGTCTGGTGCAGTCAGGTCAGGTGACCTTGGGGCCCAGCGGAAAGTGCAGTTTCTGGATATCAATTTGTTTCGGAATTTTCGTTGGATCTCCGCCATAACTTATGTGGCTACGTGTGCACTTGCTCCATCTTGTTAAAACTAAATCCTGCTGAAAGAGATATGCCTTCGGCAAAGTTCTGGGTAAAAAAACTCCTTCAAAATCTTTAAATAACGGTCCCCATTGACAGTTTGTGTTACACCGTTTTCGTCAAAGAAGTATGGCCCGACAATACAGCTTGATGAAACTGGGCACCACACAGTGACTCGTTCTAGGTGCAGTTCCGTCGCATGGAGCATTTCTGGATTAGGTTAACTCCATATACGGCAATTTTGCTTGTTAACATTGCCGTCTAAGTCAAAATGGCCTCATCAGACATGAACAAACAATTTCTCAATGTGTTGTCTTCTTCGGCCATTGCAATCATTTTTCGGCAAAATTGCAAGCGAACAGGCAAATCCTGAGGGTTTAACTTGCTTGTAATTTGGACTTTGTACGGAAGCAAGTTTAATTCATCATGAAATATCCGTTGTAATGACCGTCTGCTAACTCCAATTTTGCCCGATAAGTTTCGAGTCGAAACACTTGGATTTGCCTGTATTGCCGATGCAACAGGCACGATTGTATCCTGAACCCGAACATTAGGATCTCGATGATACGGTTTTCGTTCGATGCTTCCAGATTCGGCAAACATGTTTACCAGCCTCATAATGGTCCATCTACTCGGGGGAGTACCGCCACACTCCTGCCTAAATTCCCTTTGTACGGAAATGACGGACTGCAAACAATGGTATCGCTGCACTATCCAAATCCTTATTTCAGTATCCCAAGCATTCATTTTGATAAATCTAAATAGTAAAATAAAATAAAAAAAAATAATCCGATTACTCACACTGAAAAAAGTTATTACGTTTTATTTTTGTAGCACGATTCGTGCGCCACCCTGTATGAGAGAAACATAAATAAACTAGCTGTACCGGCGAACTTTGTGTTGGCCCAATTTAACGCGTTCATATAAACTTCAGAGTGATTATGAAACACAGGTAGCTCAAAATGTCAATGTTATTTATTTGAATGGAATGGAAATCAGGAGAGAGCTATATGCTAAGCAATGCTTTTAGATTTGTTTTCCGAAACACGCGAACAGCAACGTACTGCTGACCGTGAGAAAAAACAGGGAAATTCTAGATTAATCCCACAGACTTCCAACCATTGGCCTTGTTATTTATTGCTTGTCATCGCAAAAGCCAATTGAACTAGAAACTGAATACGCTTGAATTGGAATGGAAAATTAGTTGGAAAAATCGGCATTCATGGTATGAGGACTTTCTCCCCTTTGAAGTTGCGCTTGATGATCATGTTCATTGTCACAGGGGATTGCAGCTCCGGATCAGTTTCTGGAACTTGTGTTTCCGCAGAAATGATGGAATGAATACGATCTAGTAAGATCTTATCGAAATCAGAATGTGTGCATGCGGTAAACCACGTTTCTGCTATTCAACAGCCTTCTTATTAACGATATAATCCATCATTGTTCTGATCTTTAGTTTGATTACCCGTGCAGCGATGTCATGTCGATCGCTGGTTTGTCCTGTGAACAACAGATTCGTTATTTCGGGATATTTAAGATTGCAAGTGAACGTAATGAATAAATCCGAGCGTCCTTAATTCTGGACATACGTCATCCCTTTTGGAGCTTACCCATGCATATGGCACAAGCTTCCAAGATACGTAGCTGGGAGAATGGTCACACAACCGATGTTGCCCAAAACTAAAACAAAGCGAATAAAAGCGAAACAGGCAGAAAGAAAAAAGTGCTGCCACCATTACTATGATTAGTAAGGTGGTAGGTTCACGGATTGTCTTAATTATGCTTTTTATTGAACTAATTAACGGTGTACTAAGAATGAATCGATGTATTTTCTTTCAACTTACCACAGGGGCGTATCTAAAACAAAATAAATAAGCGCCAGCGATTTTTTTTTTTTTTTTTTTACAAAGGAAATCACAAACCTTTTGGAGCGAAACCAACGGTGGAAGTATTTAAACAAATAGGCTTATGATGCCAAATGGACTTAAGAGTTATTTATTAATTATTTGCTTGGGAAACCTTTCGAAGATCTAAGATCATTTAAACTAACAGAACAAAGAATTTATACTTTCTCGGGAAAAAAAATTTACGTTAAAAAAACCCAAACGATTAATTGTTGACTTTTCATAAAATCCTTCCTTATTTTTCTATTTGCTCAGCTAAGTAGCTCTGCACCAATCCCTTTTTTGGATTGTTTTAACAATTTTTTTTTAAATTTAACAAAAACTTTCAACGCTTTATTAAATATCCTTTTTCTAACTCTTAAACTTCCCTTTTTAAAATTTTTCAATTTTTTTTTGAACAACCACGTTTCTTGCTCGAAAAGAAGTGTCCTCCCAGTATATCGCATGCCTGGATGGCCTCATCTCGTTAGTTCCAATGCTCCAGTCGTGCTTTCGGCCAATTAGAAAACGAGAATCTCGGTCAGGAAATTAACGTAGTTGAGAGCACACCGCCTATCCTACACGCACTTTTACACCCTAGCTTTTATGCCGTCATCATTGAATTCGCCTACCTTTGGCATGCCTTCCCGAGGCCGGCAATTCAATTACTGCATTCAGCAACTTATTCTTACACTGACGAAATATTTGTTTTTAAGGAAAGTTTAAAAAAGTCAAAATAAAACTTAATTTGATACCTAACACGAAAATGTGTCCCCCTCTAAAATAAATATAATGGTACGACTATTTTAAATCTGAGTGGATGTCTAATTTCCATTATAACAGATTAAAGTTCGAAAGTAGAGCTTTAGCGAAGATTTTTGGGAGCAACTAAAAGTTAAATAAGAATATAATGTTGGGCATTCTCAAAATGAGTAACATCAGCAACTGCGACCCGTGCTTGTATTAGTTAAGTCGAACAAGTCGTCAATATGTCCATCATTATGAGCGGTTGGGGAAAAACTGCCACCCAGACTTTGTGGGAGTGGCTTGGAAGAGACCACCTGTCTGTCAAAAACGATCAAGTGGATCACCCATCCACTAAGTGTCAATTTGGATATTTTCTTTCTTCAATCTTGTGAGAGAGCGAACCGATCACTCTTGAAAAAAACACCTGTGGAAAGAATATGGAAAGCCAGAAAAAGCGAACTTTAAAAACCGTTTTTTTTTGCGGTAATTTTACCTCGACAATTGGTCCAGCCTTTCTAAATTGATGTTTTTATGTTTTTTTTTGATTGTTTTTATATCGATGGTGTTGCGCAAAAGAGCCAATCTGATGATGAATTTTCAGTCAGGTTTCTAAGATTTGTTAATTTCTTATGCATCAGATTAAGTTATTTGAGGCACCGATATGGGTTATTCTATTGAATTAATAAATTTTAAGCAATATTAAAATAAAATTAAATATTATAAACATTACTTTTCACAACTAGAAAATAAAAATAACAACAAGATGCAGTTTTGCCCTTTTATATAAAATTAGTTTCTGCTAATAAAAATTAAAAAGGGACAATTTGGCAGTTTGGCCCTTTTTGCTTCAATATTTCTTTAGCTGAAAACCACAAAAGGACCAATCTGTTACCCTTTAAATCAAAATAGATAAACACATATAAGGTCAACTTATAATTTTAATAAATATTGTCCAACAACAAGAGCATTTATTACCAAAAAAAAATTTTTTTTTTGCTTCTGAGAGTGGCTTGGATCAAGGGATTATGAATACCCTTTATATGTTTTTTCTTAACACAGCACGGCATATGGTGGAAGAAGAGAAAGAAGGATAGGAAAGATGTGTGGCGCGATGTTCTGAGACACGTGCTGGTTGATGTCTCAGATTTATCTCTAGGGATGGCGGCTGAACTAATGCAGAGAGAATTACCGTGTCTTATTTATTTATGTCCCTTATAATTCGCATTATTTTATTTATTTCGTTGTCATATTTTATGGGTACGCTAGTTTACTCAATCACATGTTGTTAGTATTATGCCTAAACAGCATGTAATGAGCAAAGCAGCAACTTATTTTATGACAATTATTAGAATTGGTTTTTTTAATGGAATATAAGAAGACATAGACAACGGCAGGAATCGAACCTGCAACTACGAGGTTGACAGGCGAGCACACAACTATCGCGCCACGGCCACCCCAAATACCGGGAAAATAAAAGATCTTGCGCCACATTCCGTCATTTTTGTGTTCATCAAAATCCAGTGCATGGTGTTTCGATTTCTGTTGTAAAAAGTGTTGAGTAGATTTGGGGTTGTATCCATTATAATTTGCGACTTTTATTAAGATAAGTTCTTTTTTTAAATTAGTTCGACTGATGGGTACTTTTAGAATACGATTTAGCATTGAGTGGAATGGATATAAAGGCAAAGGGATAACAGTATCGGTAGCTGTACTTTTTCTAAAGACTTATTTTTTTTCCGTTGGTAGGTGTAAAACCTACAAAAGCCTCTATGAGGACCGAAAAACGCGTGCTCATAGGAGTATGAGATTCTTACTGCACTAAAAACACCTCCTCCTCCCGATTGCAAATAAGTTGAAACTTATTTACCTATTTATTTTTAAAGAATTTAATTAATGTGTTGCAGGTAACTATGCGGTGATAGTTTCTGTTTATACCGCGATTTTAAAGCGGATTCTCGTTTAGTGCACCAGATCGGAGGGCTTAGTATTTCGCAGGTGGCGTACTAAATTCGTCTCATCGCTAATTTCGAGTATAGTACATTACAGTGTTGTAATATCCGTTTTCTATGATTTCGTGAAAATTTTTTTATTTCATCACGAACCGTGAGAATCCCGAGATCTCTGTGGAGATCTTCGTTTCTAATGTACCAAGGTTCGCTTACAAATGATCTTAGGAGTTTATTTTCAAATGTTTGTAAGGTATTTAAATTAGAATCTCGCGTACAACCCCAGAGTTGTATACCGTAAGTCCAGACAGCCTTACGCACCTGCCTGTACAAAATATGCTTGTTTTCGATACTGAGCTTAGAGTGTTTCCCGAGCAACCAGTACATATCTCTGAGTTTATTATTTAACTCCTCGTATTTCTTTTTAACATGCGGTTTTCATTTGAATTTCGCGTCTAGGATCATTCTGAGATATTTTGTTTCATTAGCAAACGGAACTTGAACCGTATTAACAAATACCGGTAATCTATTAATTTTCTTATATGTAAAATCTAATTGAACTGATTTTATTTCGTTGAGCGATATCCGCCATGTTTTTGTCCATTCACTTACATTATTCAGAGCTTTTTGTAATCTAGTCGTACCATAATTTATCGTTTGTCCCACTGCTAGTATTGCAGTGTCGTCAGCAAACGTGGCTACGATAGTGTCTTCTGTTTGAGGTATATCACGTGTAAATAATACGTACAATATTGGACCCAAGACACTTCCTTGTGGTAACCCAGCCACTTTATTTTTAAGATCCGAGTAATCGTTTCCATGTCTTACTCTAAAATTCTATTCTCTAGATATGCTTTTAGAAATGTATAAAGTGCTTCAGGCAGAATTTGTCTTAATTTAAAATTTAGACTAAAAAATGAATTTCACTATACCACTGCAAGGAGTTATAATTTCAGTCTCGAATCGTAATTTGATGTTGTCAAAAATTTAATATTCCATATATAAGAACATAAAGTCATACAATATCTTTAAGGATAATCCTGAACGTTAGTTCAACATATTTCACAATTTTTTTATTTGCATTTGTAAGAAAATCCCAATAGAATTGAGTTAGTTTTTGATAAGCATATGCCCTTACCAAACTTTTGGGCTTTTATATTCATTTTTCTGCGATACCATAAAACATTCTGTTTCAATGGTTCCGATAAGATAAGGGGCTTTAAGAGAAGGACATTATATGTATATGTTTTCGAGTCAACCCACGCATTGCCGAATGTCATTTATATCAGCTGTATATACCCGTTTTAAAATTTAAATCGCCTTCTCCTAACCCGGCATTAAGACTATTTGTCACATAGACAACACATAACTCACATCAAATATGCGGATCATGTAAATCTCTCAGAGATATTTTGTACAGCATATGCAAATAGCCTGGCATTCAACAACAAAAGCCTCCTCCGACAAAGGGCTTATCCAATTTATAAATCCCCATGTTCAACATACAAAAAACCAATTCATATTCGCAAGGACCGTTAAAAGTGGATTAACATTAAAAATATTTGCTTTTTACATGTCGTTGCACTATCCGTCTATCTTTGGCTTTTCATTTTGTTTCTGTTCATCAGCAGGAAACCAAAGCAGAAAGCAAAAAAAAAGAAACCAAATAAACACAACTACACGCCCATTGACAGCGCCAATTTAAGGCCCCGCGCTACTGTAAACGCCAAAATGATGTAAAACAATGCATGGCAAGACCGATTCATCCAATTTTAACTCCACCAACCCCCCGGTATTCCCGATCCAAATAAAAAAAAGGATTAAAAAAGTTTGGATGTGTGGGTGGCAGCGGCCATAATTTATTTAAACATAAAACAAACGAAACCAAATAGCAACAACAATATAAAGTTAACGCAACACTGTGTAGCGGCAAGGATAGATTGTAAAAAGGACTAACAAAGGCAAAAAAGTTGCAGCAGCCAGAACCTACCACCCAACAGCGCCCAGCGCTACAAAAATACACAAGAAATGTTCCGGAATAATTTACAAACACTGAATGTGACAAGTGAAATGTGTGTTAGTTGGGTTAACGTTGGTGTTCATTGCAAATTCATTTGTGCCCACACCACCGAAAAAGGACCAAGAGGTTTTCTACTTCATACAAAACAAAAAATTAACAAAACAAAAAAAAACCTTGGTATATAAAATTTATACATATAGAGTTGGTTGCACGGAAAATTTATATCTTTTATATCGCAGTTTTATGCCTGACCTATACACAAAATGTTCATACACAGGACTCTTTGGTCAGCTCATATATACTCTTAACTGCTATTACTATTATTATACGAGCACTCCTGTACATATGTATATGGACCGGAAGTGTATGAATTTTTCGTTTTATATCCTTTTGCATGTTTTGGAATTTATTTTTCAATAGTGGGAGCTGAGTTGTATAAATTGAGTAAGCCCGTGGGGTTATACAAATTAAATAAACCCAATATAGGTCGCATAAACTTGCTCTGTGTGTTGTGTGACAAATTTATTTCTCATCACAATTTATTCGAGGGTTATAAAACCAAGCCAAGAAAGGCTTAAGATATTGTCTAGCGCTATCATACATAACCTATTCAACATTCTTCAAAACCAGTTGTAATGGGTTATCCATTTTGCGGTTTCAAAAGTAAACTTAAATAATTTTTCTTAATATTTCTTTTTTATTATAAAGTTTGAACGTTGTTATTATGTGTGAAACACTACATCACTTACATGACCACCACGCGAATTGTTGCAAGCATCGATTCTTTTGAGGTAATTTTCGACCACTTTTTGACACATATTGGGCGGTATCTCAGCCATAACTTGACGAATGTTGGTTTTCAAGTGCTCAAGAATTAAAGGTTTATCTGCATAAACATGGTCTTTCGCGTAGCCCCACAAAAAAAAAAGTCCAGCGGTGTCAAATCGCATGATCTTGGTGGCCAGTTGATATCGACACGACGAGAAATTACGCGGCCAGGAAATGTCTCTTGCAATAAAGCCATATTCGCTCGAGTTATGTGGCTCCGTTTTCTTGAAACCACATATTCTCCGAGTTGTATTCTTTAAAAGTCGGTTATCATATGACCATAACGCTCCGAATTGACGGTGACAGTCGTTCCATCGTAGTTTTCGAAGAAGTAAGGTCCAATCACACCTCCGGACCAAAGAGCTCCCCAAACAGTGTCTTTTTGTGGATGTAATGGCCTCTCTTCAATTACTTGAGGATTCTCAGAACCCCAAATATGACAATTTTGTTTATTAACATACCCACCGAGTGAGAAATGTGCTTCGTCGCTGAAGAAAATTTTGTTCGAAAAATCGCCGTCCACCGCCTGTTGTTCAAGCACCCATTCGACGTATCTACGACGTTGTGAATGGTTATCTGGCTTCAGTTGTTGTGTGAGCTGGACTTTATATGGATGTAGGTTTAGAACCAAATGCAAAATACGCCATAATTGCCGTAAGACAGTCCTAATTCCTGAGAACGACGAGTAGTCGACACATTCAGGTCTTCGGCAACACTTTCACTTACAGCAGCGGTATTTTCAGTGGTACGAGCGAAACGATGATGCACAGGCCTTACAATTTCATTCCAGTCTCTTCAAATTTCTTCACAATTTTGCCAATTGCTTGCGTAGTTGGACAATTATGTAAGCCATAATCTCCTCTTAAAGCACGATATGTGGCTGTGGCAGAATCACCATTTTTGTAGTAGGTCTTAACAATTTTTATGCGTTGTGCGATAGTTAAGCGATCCATTTTCGTAAACGTCAGACTTTCAGCTGAAAAAAAAATTGGTTTAACAACTTATTTTGACAGATGTCGAATTCCAGCATTATACTTTTGAAACCGCAAAATGGATAACCCTTTACAATTTTGCAAAAGCCCAAAAGCCTTTTAATAATGTGACTAATTTGATGATATTGACATTTTTTGGATACCTAAGTGAGATGTTAGTCAAGCAATTGCCGGCATTGAATTATCCGAAAGTGATCTGGCTATTGACTTCTAGAAAAGGTTTTCAATATTGACTACTAGGCCAGACTTTACGATGGACAAATAAAACTTTGAAGTAGTAAGAGCCTATGTCTACGAGGGATCTTCTATTGCCTCGAAAAATCATATTACAATGCTCTACAGCTGAGTAGCTTCAGCAAGTACCCAGTGTTGAATGGAAGTAGGGCAGAAAACTCGGTTGTTTACAATAAATTTACCTAGGATAATATAATACACGGTATTTCGTATATTTTGGCAAACCTATGCTTAAATAACTAATACGGTGTAACAGTAGGACCGTCTACAGAATTACTTAAGGCCTTACAGGTCTCCATAGCTTTAAGTAACACCTCGTTAGCGATATAGACGGGGCAGTGCAACTTTCGGATCCGGACCAGCCCAAAAGATGGAAGGAGCACTTTTATGTGATTTTAAACCGCGATTTTAACACAGAAGTAAACTCAAGACCCTATGATCCGTCCGTAATAACGAATTTTCGAATACAAACTGTATTCCAGTGTAGCCAAAAAAATGTTGACCGCAAGCAGAGCACTGAAGATAAACAAAAGCGGTTGGACTTGACGGTATTCCCGCAAAGATCTCACAAGCAGCGCCAACAACATGAAGTGAGCTCCTGAGAGGAAAAGGGAATAATTTTCAAGCTCTCAAGGAAAACTCATATTTCGCAGTGGGTTAACTGAAGAGTAATTTGCGTGATGTCTGCAATAGGCTAAAGTAATGGCAAACATTGTCCTGGAGCGGATAAAAGAGCACGTCGAAGACGCGCTTGACGCCAAGTAAACAGAATTGTGCACTGAATCTTCATGTGTGGCCCACATTAGCACCTTGCGGATCTTCTTCGGACAGTGCGTTGAAATACGATCACAACTTTACTTACTGTTCTTAGTAGGCGTTCGACAATGTCAATATAGAATTTATCTGGCTTGCGTTGGGCAGGAGGGTAATCCCAGATAAATTGATTGCTTTTATTATAGTGATATATATGATGGATTCAAATGTCACGTTCTGCATACAGGAAGGTTGTCAGAGAAGTTTGAAATCAAAAGTGGGTTTAGACAGGGATACACACTGTCACCAATACTGTTCCTGTAGGTGATAAGTGATGTGCTACATGCAGCTTTGTCGACTACAAATGGAAGAATTCAGTTGAATCTGCAATCTTTCTTCAAACATCTGAACTACGCGGACGGCGCTTATACTCTCTTATAGGATCATGGATCTCCATCAAATGACAACAAGATTGGTGACAAACGCTGAAACCTTCGGTCTTAACATCAATACGACAAAAACAAAGGGAATCAGCCTTGGAGCTTCCTCATCTACCAAGTAGATATTTCAGAAGTATTGTCTATACTGATGGCTTGACCGAACTTGGTATATCCAGCCGAATTGTGAAAGCAAATGCTGCAGTCGGAATGCTGTCCAAATTATGGACAAACAACTCTTTAAGCCTAAAGACCAAGCATTGTGTCCGTGCTCCTTAATGGTGCAGCACTTGAAAAATAACACCCGCTGTCACAAGAAAGCTGCAAACTTTCTTTTATGGATTTCTGTAAAACATCTTGAGGATTATCTAGCCAAACCAAAGGTATCTCAAATGAAGAACTTCATGGGAGGACAGTTCAGGAATCCATCAACTCTATAATGTGAAAACGAAAGTAGCAGTGGATTGCGAATCAGGGATGCAAAGGAACAGCTCACACAGCGAGATAGGCGTGTGAGTCGACCTAGAAATACTTGCTCAAAAACTGTCTAAGAGGAATCCACACAACTGGGAAAGAGTTGGATAGAAACCGTTCACTATGGCGCGTATGAGTAGTGAAAGCCCTATGCACTGCAAGGGGAACCTCACGGTCATTACAAGTCCAAAGGCCTAAGGAAGTAAGTTGTCATGTTTGCAGGCAATAGATAATGTGAGCTGTATGCTGAATTACGTAATTTTATTATTTTTCTGTGGGCCCGCGTATATTCCGGTTGATATCTACGCTTATTGGTATACTTAGGTGCATGTCAATGCTAAGAATAATCTACGATTAACGGTTGCATTTGAATTTAAATCATAATGGCAAATGAGTTTTCGTTTGGTGAAATGCTCTGGTGAAAGACGAATTACAGTCGGTAAGTAAAATAAAAGTGTAAATTCGTAACAAAATCAGTGGAAAAATTAAGCGAATATTCACTCTTACCAATCGTTTGTCTTTGAGCTGAGAAGGCAACTAAATAATAAAACGATCTCTCAAGGAGACAAGAAAAGCAGATACGATACCCTAATCATCTTGGTCATATTATGTGGGGCGGACGGATAGATCTTGTCAAGACCGGGGAATATAGTTATAATAGGCTGCTCTCAGAGAAAGAGTCTTTGAGTGAGAATTGATCGGCGCTGACATGGTAAGCAAACAATAATTAGCATATAGCGTTCAAGTCCGTCTCTGGCTAGGGGAGAATGGAAAGATCAAGACCGGAGTGCGGAAATGAAAGTGCCCTTAACTAATTTGGTTTGCCTTACTGAAAGGACCAAAATAGAAACCGGAGTGACTACAGCAGCATATTCATAGAGGCCCTGATACATCCTGGACCGTTAGCACCATTCTAAATAAAGAAAAGCAAGAATATGGAAGCATGCGGATTAAGGATGTGTATAGAAAATTTACATTTGAAATAGTTTTTGTGGGACACCTAAAGGATCGTAGCAAATGGCGTATTTAATATTTCAGACATCTGTACCTATGACTTAAGATTATAGCTTACACTGGCAGGTACCCGTGAGTTGTTACGGCTTTTTTTTTTGTTCTTTACTCTAGCCGGGACAATATCTGTACAAAATTACATGTGTGTTGTCTGTTAATATTTAAATTTTCCAACAATTCTGAATTATTATTAAATATTTTTTCCTAACATTTTCGTCATTCGGATCAAGCAAGTGATTTTCAGATCCAATTTTATGTTTAAATTTACTTTTTTTCTGCCCAGATGTCAATTGTACATAAAAGATTTCTTAAGTAAAATGAACTTCTGCCTGCATTTTCTTATTAGTTAAATTATCAGTTTAAAATGTTAGTATTGTCAGATATCAGATATAACAAGTTAGAAGTGTTTTTGAGCATAGGAGTTCTTTCAGTTAGAACTTGACTTTAAATATAGTTTCTCAAAAGTTGAAGTTGACTGTGTCATGCGAGTTCGCCATTTTGCCTTAAATATATACGCGAACGAATAATTAATTGCGAATGACGCTTGATCTTAAACTACAAACAAACAAACAAAATTTCAAAAACGTCAAATGAATGCACTTTTTGTTAATGGTAATTAAGGACATATTTTGTTTTGTATCTCCTGCTCCACATCATGACAAGAAATTAAACGACTAAACTCATTCAAACAAGCCTCAAGTTGTTGTCATGCAATTTTTCGCTACCCGCCTGCAACCTAATATCTAATTGCCATGTCCCCCAACTCTAAAACGCTCATAACAAAGATAAGAAAGTGTGAACATTCAAGCCTGATTGTTGTGTGATTTTTTTGTGTAATTTATTAAATAAAAAAAAAATAAAAATAAATACCTATACCGAAAACGTTTAATGTCATCATCAAGCCTGAAGTAGTACACTCCACTCTCATCCGACAACCGACACACATACCACCCATAAATACCTCCTCCCTGATGGTTCGGCCCTGCGGCCTCTGTGGATAATGATTCGTTCTTCCTCCCTCACACTGCTGTGATTTCCTAACCCGATTTGAAGGTGATATCGCATTCGTATTCGTATCGCCTGTCTCCCTCCTTTATAAGGTTGCGAATTGCGACTCTATGTCGTGTATCAGGACATCACGATTTTGTGCCAACAGCTAAATGGTTAGCAAAATTTGTTTAATGTGCACGTTGTGTTTACGGGTGCCAAAGTATCAAATCATTACGATCTAAATGACACTTTGACAAGAGCAAAGTAGGATGGTGGGTTTTGGATTGGAGGGTTGGTGGGTTGAAGTGGCATGTTTGAATCGCTGACTTCAATACTTAATGTGTGTAAGAACATGTTTATGAATGAGCGTACACCTTTTAGATCTTTTACACCTTACCAGAACCGAATAACATTTGAAAATTGATGGCACTTACATAAAACACATCTATGAACTTTTGACATAGGTTAGGTTGAGGCTGCATGGGGTATGGAAAATGTGACATAGAGCAAGAGCACACTTACCTATTCTCAAATGTGTACCCTCTTGGAAGGAGGGGCGATGTTAAATCACTTAACATATCGTTATTTACAGTTGATGTAAATTAGTGCCTTATGGTGCGGGAGGAGATGACACAAGCACAGTTATGAATGCAAAATTGTATGTTTGGCATTTATTATTTTCGAACTCGCAGTAGCGCGGTATTTAATTGAGCTCTGCCTTGCGAATGTTTGATTGTGGCCTATTAGCTTTGCGAAAACGATAAAGTTGCGGAATGATAAAATTTAATTTATTGCATGATATTAGATACTTATGATTTAATGTCGATTCATTAAGTCAGCAACACGAAACATTTGACTTTAAAAATTGAATTTTCAACAACATAAGTTTTATAATTAGAATCTAAATAATGTATAACACTAAATAACAGATTCCTCATTTTTCCATTAAAAATATTGTTAACTTTTAAGAAGCTTTTGAATAGCATGCGCTCGCTAATTATAGCGAAATAGTTTTACTAACTAACATCACTGATCGAAATCGTAAGCCATTAGTACCTATACTTTGTAAGACAAATGTACACTGAGGCGTATACGTGTTTTTGAGAGGGGTTATCATCATCCAGTTTCATGTTAGAAGGGGTGTATAAGAAGAATAATGAAATCGGTCATGGGGAAAATAGGTGACTTTCTAAAACTAACATGAGCTAACCATTCTTCTCATGTTGGGTCCCATTGGATTATGATCCATTAGGATTCTAACCAAAAGCTTAAGTTAAGGTCTGTTGAGCTCCAGTTTTGATTTGTTTTTCTATTTCCTACAAATATTGGAACACCAACAAACCTTTTTTCGAAATCTGACATATGTCAAAGTGTTAAGCATCTGTCATAAACTCCTTTAAGAAATTTAAAACTGTTAAATTGTATTCTTTTCTTGTGCAAGTGACATAATTAATTATTGATGTGAGCATTCGAATGAATTAATCGATTACAATCAATTGTTATATTGTCTCAAGACATCTCGATACTTCATTTTTTTTTTTCGAAAAACGAAAATACTACTAAAAAGTTTCTTTTCCTCTTGCTAATGAATTGTTTTTTTTAATAAAAATTGTTGGAGCTGTCTTAGAGAAAAATAAAATTTAATTTTTTGGCTTTCAAAAAGTAATTCAGGTAATATTATTTTTGATCTTAAAAAATATGACAAAAATGTGTGGACATAATATCGAAAAACAATATGTACCAGTTTGAAGAAAATCCATCTAAGCATTTAGGCTGTAGCCTCGCGGAAAGACAGGAAGACATATGGAATTCCGAGACCAACTTTTTTGGTGTTCTCTATCGTCGTAATGTCAAGTTTGATCAAAATCTCGAGTTCGATTTTTTCCAAGATCCAAACTTTGCTATATAGTACCTACATATATTTATGTATATCGCAAACTGAGTAATATATTCCAGTTTTCTTTAGCTTTTATAATTCGGGTCATCATTCGATTATTTTGATCACTCGAACGAACAAACAACGTAACGATAAGCTTTACAATACCTCTCATCGACCGCCGCGCCGGGACGAAGCCAATTCATCACCGTCACCAACTATCAACACAATATTGGACCAGGGCCATACCATTACACAGTCATTAGTAATAGCAGCAGCATCGCACAACCACTAGCCATCGAAACCCTAAATTAATTGTCACCCACCGCACTACCTTATAATGAACAACAATAGTTGAGCAACACCATACGACCAGTACACTACCCTAACACATCATTACTATAGTCACGCAGTACATATTAGTTACCCACCACCCACCGAGTCAACATCAGCAGGGCACATTACGATGCAACGTCAGCAATGCGAGTATGGGAATTTTATTATCATGCTTACAATTCACACTGCGTCATACCAGAAAATAGAACAAGCGGATGTAAGGCTGTAGTTTCGATTATTGGAATTTTTTAAGGAGTAAGCTTGCCATTGATCATAAGTGGTGACCAATTTTTGATCAATTCCGATACTTTAGATACTTTATGTGGTGCACGTGTGTGCCGTATAAATTGGAAATATTTTGGGTATTAATAATAAAAGTAGTTGTTTTTATCTCGAACTAGCACTGGGCTAGGAAAAACATTATCATCAACAACAACAACTGTAATGTCCAAATCATCAGCAACAACAGCAGCAACAACTAATGCGTCATCGTAAGCATCTTCATGTGGAATATTAATATTCTCACAATAATAACAATCATAACATCAAGATAAGCAAGAGCGCTCGAGTCATGAATATTATAAGCACTAATAGAATCTACTGAAACAAAATTGTATTCTTGGTGGTGACTTTAATGCGAAGTATAGCTTTTGGGGATCTTGAGTTATTTCTCAAAAGGGTCGAATGCTCTACGAAGCGGTAATGGAAAATAATTGCGATTTTCATTCGACTGGCAACCCGACTTACTGGGCGACCGATCCATCGAAAATACCTGACCTTACTGATTTTTTTGTGGTCAAAGGAATACCCTCAAATAAAACAAGCATAACAGAAAGCTTTGATCTTTTCTCAGATCATTCTGCTGTTATTCTCACTATGAGCGAAAATCTTGTTAAAAATGAAAAACCACCCACGCTTACCAATGGGAAAACCAGCTGGACAGGTTTTAAGAAAGATATAGAGGATAACGTTGAATTAAGGGTTTCACTACAAACGCCTCCCGAACTTGAAGACGCAGTAGATAACTTTGTAAATATCGTACAACAAGCCGCATGGAAAAACACCCCGTACTAAAGAGAAATGCTGCGCTTTAAAAACCTAAAATATCCGCAGGAAATAAAAGGGAAACGAAAATCAAGTAAGAAATGGCAGCAAACTCGAGCTCCTCAACACAAGGTAAATTTAAATCGCTTGTGTAATTTACTAAAAAAGACGATAGCAGAATTCAAAAATTCTGAAGTTGGAATTTATCTTGAAAGCTTGACAGCAGGAAAAGAATCCAACTACTCACTCTGGAAAGCTGTTAAAGTAACGAAGAAACCAAAGCTCTCAGCGCCTCCGATTAAGAATGATCACAACGAATGGGCAAAAAGCGACAAAGAGAAAGCAAACGTTTTCGCGGATTACCTGGAGAACACATTTAACCCTTATGATGGGCAAGTACTCAACGAAAATTTAAATATAAGTTCTAACTCAAGCGAAAATTACATAACAAGAAATGTTACCCTTGCCGAATTAAGTAGAGAAATAAGAAAGCTTAAGTATAAGAAAGCTCCGGGATATGACCTAATTACGGCCGAAGTTTTCAAAATGCTTCCTCGCAAAGGGTTAATTAATCTTCTTTATATAATAAATACCACTCTAAGGCTAAAGTACGTTCCGAGCCAATTGTAGGTTGCGGAAGTTATAATGGTTCTCAAACCAGGAAAACCATCACATGATAAGAAATCTTATAGACCTATTTCGCTTCTGCCCGTAATATCTAAGGTCTTTGAAAGAATATTACTTCTGCGCCTGCAGCCAATAATAGAAGAAAAGCGCCCAATACCTGAACATCAGTTCGGTTTAAGAAGCAAACATTCGACAATTGACCAAGTGCATAATATCACTGACGTCATTGAGAAAACTCTTGAAGAAAAGAAAATTTGTTCGGCGGTCTTCCTAAACGTGTCGCAAGCTTTTGATAAGATGTGGCACGAAGGCCTAAATTTTAAATTAAGACAAATTCTGCCTGAAGCACTTTATACGCTTCTAAAAGCATATATAGAAAATAGATTTTTTAAGTAAGACATGGAAGCGATTACTCGGATCTCAAAGAAATAGTGGGTGGGGTACCACAGGGAAGTATTTTAGGTCCAATATTGTACCTATTATTTACACGTGATATACCTCAAACAGAAGACACTATCGGAGCCACGTTTGCTGACGACACTGGAATACTAGCAGTGGGCCAAACGATAAATGATTCTACGACAAAATTACAAAAAGCTCTGAATAATGTCAGTGAATGGACAAAAACATGGCGGATATCGCTCAACGAAGTAAAATCAGTTCATACAGATTTTACGTATAAGAAAATTAATAGATTACCGGTATTTGTTAATACGGTTCCAGTTCCGTTTGCTAACGAAGCAAAATATCTCGTAATGACTCCAGACGCGAAATTAAAATGGAAACCGCATGTTAAAAATAAATGCGAAGAGTTAAATAATAAACTCAGAGATATGTACTGGTTGCTCGATAAACACTCTAAGCTCAGTATCGAAAACAAGCTAATTTTGTACAGGCAGGTGCTTAAGCCTGTCTGGACTTACGGTATACAACTCTGGGGTTGTACGCGAGATTCTTATTTAAATAGCTTACAAACATTTGAAAATAAACTCCTAAGATCATTTGTAAGCGCACCTTGGTACATTAGAAACGAAGATTTGCACAGAGATCTTGGAATTCCCACGGTTTGCGATGAAATAAAAAATTTTGCTCGAAATCCTAGAAAACGGCAATTACAACACTGTAATGTACTATAATCGAAATTGTCGATGAGACGAATTTAGTACGCCGCATGTGAAGGACAAAGCCTTCCGATCTGGTGCACTAAACGAGAATCTGCTTTAAAATCGCGGTATAAGCTGGAACTATCACCGGATAGTTACTTGCAACACGCTAATTAAATTCGTTAAAAATAAATTGCTGGAAAAATTTCAACTTAGTTGCAATCGGGAGGAGGAGGTGCTTTTATTCCCGTAAGAATCTCACACTCCTATAAGCACGCGTTTTTCGGTCCTCATAGAGCATTTTGAAGGTTTTACCCCTACCCACGGAAAAAAAATCAAAAATAGAATCTATAGCAGTTTCTAACTCAGTGTTGACGTATTTTTGACAATACTATTTTAAAACTATTTTTTTTTTTTATAATTCTACATCAGCTAGAACATATTTGAATTTCATCAAAATCGGTCAAAGAACAACGAAGTTGACAATTTTTGGACCCTTCCCCTTAATAGCATTAATATATCCCCCATCTTTCATTATGTTCCTTAATTCTTCATGGATATGTAGCTACTTGGCAATGTTTATACATATACATAATTCGGTCCTGTTCTTATATTCGCTATTCCGCTCCCGATCTACCATTTTAAATATATATGGATTTAAATTTTTCGCTCATCGATTAACGTAGGAAAAGAAAGTATTCAAAATTAAACATATATGTTTTAACTTTGAATATGTGTGTAGTAAAGGACATAATTATTTGCGTTTATTCTTTCTTTTTTCTCTCTGCGCCTTGAATAATAATGCACATGTAGAAGCCGTAAATAGAGTTTCAAAAGATTTAAGGTCTTCTTCATCGAAAATTATGGGTGGAGTAACAATGGTTTTTTTTGGAGATTTTCGTCAAACGATGCCAATTATTCCCAAAGTGGCTCGGGCTGATATCATAAAAGCTTGCCCCAAATCATCTTTTATTCGGTAGAGTGTCCAAAAACTTCAACTTAAAACCTATATGAGAGTAGAGCTTACTAAAAACACTGACAGTGCTGAGTTCGCATCTCTTCTGCTAAAAAATGTTGATGGAAAATATACTATCTCAGGCTCAGATAATATAATTCAATTAAACGAAGGTTTCGGAAAAATCGTTCACAACACACAACAACTTATCAGTGCATCTATGGAGACTTGAACTCTTTGCAATCGATACTGTTTTCTTGGTTTTGCGAAAGAGCTATTGTGTCACCAAAAAATGGTTCAGTGGATGAAATAAATAACCATGTGCTCCTAAGCTTAAAAACAGGGTCATATCAATACAAAGCAGTTAACAGTGCTGTCGATGATAATGACATAGTAAACTACCGTCAAGAATTTCTCAATTCTCTCAACCCTGCAGGTCTTCCCTCCTACTAATTGAATTTAAAAGTTGGCACACCGATTTGCTTGCTAAAGCTTGAGCTTTACAAGTTCAAATTCTTACCGGACATGCAGTAGGAACTCATGCACTTATTCCCAGGATACCAATGGTACCAACAGATCTTCCCTTTCGATTCAGACGTCTAAAATTTCCAGTAAAACCATGCTTTTGCATGACAATCAACAAAGCTCAGGGTCAATCATTTCAATTCATTGGGGTAGATCTCAGAGAAAATGTTTTTTCCCATGGTCAACTATATGTTGCACTTTCAAGAGTAGGCTCAAAAAATAAACAGTTTTTACTTCTTCATGAAAATGCTAAAACGGCTAACATTCTTTACCCAGAAACCTAGAAATAAAAAACAAATTTAAAATGTGCTAATATCTGTTTTTTTTTTAAGAATTTATGGGACAACATCAACTCTGTTATTAGGCTGCGGTAAGATTAACCATATTATTTACTTTTTACTAAAAATATGACACCAATCACAGAAAAGGTCTTGGTTGATATAACATTTATAGTAAAACTAATTATTCTTAGTCTTTGCGAAGCAACGCCAGCACGGGTCTGCTAGTTATTTATATTTGACTAATAGAATTAATTGACCCCCCATTTCTACATTTATGTTACCCCATATTTGGTCCTACTCCGAAATTGTAGATATTTAACTACATTATCCAATTTTTTTTTTTTTATATAACTTTGCACGCGCTCAAGGGATTATGAATACCCTTTTATATGTTTTTCTTAACACAGCGCGGGCATCCGGTTGAAGGAGAGAAAGAAGGATATGAAAGATGTGTGGCGCGATGTTCTGAGACTAGAGCTGGTTGGTGTCTCAGATTTATCTCCAGGGATGGCGGCTGAACTAATCCGGAGAGAATTACCATGTCATATTTACTTATGTCCCTTATAATTCGCATTGGGTGATGTATTGACCAATATTAATTCATTATTTGCATAATAACCCATATTTGTTATTGTTATTATTGCCAGTCCAAAACCCGACCGAAAATAATAGCGTCCGCCATTTTTGTAGTTGTTTCGTGAGTAGTTGTGGAATTGAGTAGATTTCTACTGAGAAGTTTAGTCGTGAGCAATTGCTGTTTTCTAAGTTCTGTTATATTTTAATATAGGATGCAAGAACATCAAAGCATTTACAAATTCATCGCTCTGATCTATGACAGCACCAAAATATTCACATTTACTGATGTTTCTGACTCTACAAGTTTTCAGTATAAAATATTTTCGAAACTATAATAACTTACCAAAGCTTTATGTAAATAAATTAAGGAATTGCTTTATAAATTTAATCTTTTTTTTTTAATAAATTTGAATAATTAAGAACGTGGCTCTGACCCAAGTCTAATCGTGATGAATTACCAACCCAAACTAACTTCAGTACCTAAAACCAAGAACGTCAGTGTTGCCAATTTAAAAAAAAATATCTGCCTATTACAAATACTTTTTGTAATCAAATTAAAATTAAAACCCATTAAAATGTCGATTAATAAAAATTATATGCATTTCCTAAAATAACACCATTCATTTTATTTATAATTAATTTTCTTATTTTTTTTTCTTTTTAGGTAAGTCTATCAAATTTAATGCAAAAAAAAACTTTAAGATCAAATTTAAAAGTAAGTATAATATAGAAACTTTAATTATTTGCATATTCGACATATTTGTTAAATTATTAATAATAAATAGATGACCTTACTCGTCATAGCAGAGGCTTACTCAGTACTGATAAGGCACCATGAAAAATAATCTGTGACAAATTTTAAGCAAATGAGTGTATGTCCATGCATCCGGTTTTAGGCTAAATGTTGATGTAGGTGCAGATGCACAAACCTAACCACTTCTTTATTGCATTTCAATGTTAACGCTCTGTTAGATACGAAACTAAAACCTGGAAAATAAAATAATTTAATTTTAAACAGCTGCGGAAAGTAAAAATGAATTAAATCAACCAAAAATAGATTTTGTTTTTATATAAAAAATTGAGCATTTTTAATTCTGGGAACCACAACAAACCAAATTCATATTATGTAGAATAATTATTATTATAAGGTAAATTAATTTCCATGTCAACATAGACTTAACTTACTTGCAAATAAATGGTGACATAAGCTTAGTTTAATGTGCTAATGCACATGGCTGCAACAGAAAATTACGAATTCATGTTTGTTGGATTATTAATCAGGCTTACCGACCAGGGACAATTGCCTGTGAATCCACAAGAGCTTTTGCTTGCTGTATTTACTGTGTTGCGTGGTGCAATAATGGACAGTTAAGATTTCTTCTGATCTGCGACTGCCAGAAGTCAATAACATTCCTTCAAATTCACGGGCAAACTGGTTTGGTTAGTGTACTTGTTTTAGCAACTCACATCAGAGACTAGACTGGAGAGAAGTGTCCTTAGATACCAGAACTGAGGTATAGACGATAAGCGATATGACGCTTCCAAGACGAAAACTGAAACTAACAGAAATAGTTTAATTCTGTTTATGTAACCCCCAGTTTCACAGTGGGAGTTTAAACTTAAGATCAGCTGAACCTTAAACTGAGTTTAAATTTTTGGTTTAACTCGGCCGGTTTCACAGTGAAATCTGATCTTCAGATCAGTTGAACTTCCCTTAACTAGATTTTATGAAGATAGTTGGCAGCATTTTTCTTGCTGTCTTGTCTTCTCTTTCAGGCACAAACAACACGCGAAACAACAAAAAATGCTTTGTGCTGTTGACAAGCGCGGGAAGTTATTCTGATTTTTGTCAGCGATAGCAAAACGAGAAAAATAAATAAAATAATATTCAAAACCACTTTGACACCTCGACAATATTTTAATACACTGTAACTTTTAAGGTTTTCGCGGTTGTTTACATATAACATATTTAGTTTTTGGCGTTAATAACTATTTAGTATTTAGCGAGTTCAATACTGTACTCGACCCGAACGTTTCGCTGCGAATTGCATCGAGCGTGGTCACCGGCAAGCTTCCAAAGAGATGTTAAGAGCGATTTTGGCTACGTAGGTTGTAACATAACGTTGCGTCGTAGGTGCTGTCTCTTGCTGATGTTGTTGTTGGTTTGCAAGTTCGGAGCAAACTATGCTCACTGTATCCGCGTTGGTGTGTAGCGGCAATTGGATCGACATTGTGGTATTGATTATGGGATCCCATGTTTTCGACAACTTGAAACTGTTGTCACGATCGAAATTGTGGTGCCGTTTAATTTCAATCGCTTCGCGCACCAGACGAGGGAAATAATGTGGATATGCTCACATACGGTGGACTATTTTCTCTTTGTTTTTTGCTAACAGCGCTGATGTGTTCTTTCAGTCGTGTGGCAATGCTCCTCTGAGTTTGCCCTACATATGATGACCAGCAGCTGCGATACGCATATACTCCAGGTGCTTGGAGAGGGAATTTATCTTTAGGCGATTGAAGGAAATTTATCACCTTTTTGGTTGGTAAGAATATGGTTTGCGACGAATCTGGCTTCCACATTTTATGCATTTTTGAATAACCATTCGCTTTAAGGACATTATCCAGCAGAGAGAGTTCAGTGGTAAGGTGGTCGCTGGCACATATCCTGCGGGCACGCTGAACAAGTATCGATACAACAGATCTTAAATTTGCCGGATGGTGGTGGGAAGTAATTTAACTGTATATGCCAGTCAGTACTACGGTCTTTTAAATACAACCTGAGTTGTACGGCACTTGTTAGAAGGATAGACAGATAGGAAAGAATTTTTTGCTGGTACAGTGGATTTGAGAATTAGCTATTCACAATCTCATTTTAACCCACGGGCGGCATCCAATTAAAACTGGATGTATAGAAAAGAATGCTGTCTAACAAGGGGATCAAGCCCACACGTCTAAGTTAGCAGTCAATCACTATATCCACTGCGCAATTGCCACATAGCGTGTAGGTACCAGTTGTGTGTGTGCTTTTACGAAAAACCGTGTGCTGTGAGTTCAGATGTTCGAGGAAATTCAAAATGGCTTAGTTTTTCATAATGCAAAAAGTATCATCCACATACCTCAGCCAAACTTTCGGTTTGACTTTTGAGCTTTTCAGAGCTTCTTTCACAAAGTGCTCCATCCCAATATACGCACAATTAATGGAGCCAAGGGTGATCCCATAACAACTCCATCTTTTTGCAGATAAAACAGATGGTTAAATCAAAAATACCCCGATGTTAGGCAAAACTCCAAAAGTGGCAAATAGTTAGTTAGTGATGCCGGAAGTTGAGATAAGTTTACCATCATCAGTAAGCTTATCTTAACTTTCGGCATCAATGAAAACTATTTGCCACATAATATTATTATAAAAAAAAGACATTACAAAGGCTGAACTGAAGCTTAAAGAGCAGAATAATCTCGGTCAAAAAATAATGCTTAAACGCAAACGTTCTACAGCATCTAACTGATGAGCCCAACTGGAGTACCTGTGCGAAATGCATTTTGGACTAAATAAACTACTCAGTTCAGTTCAAAATGAACTCAGTTCAAGGTTTAAACGACACTGTGAAGAATAAATATATTGATCTGAAGATTAAACCAAAAATGGAGTTTAAACTTGCACTGTGTAACTGGATGCAAGAGTTTTTCTTTATAAAAAATAAAGATTTGGTCATACGGTTAAAAGATCTTGTTAGTAAAGTTTCTTCAGAAAGAACGTTGCAAATCCGTCCTGCAAAAAAAGCACTTTCTTATAGCCCAGGAAAAAAACATCTTGAGTCTTCACTTGAGAGAAAGACATGTCCCACTAATTTATTTAAAATGTCACCTCTCACTAGAATTTATAATGACACATGATTAAGAAACAAAGTCAATTTTTAACGTCTAGCCCCCAATTATAGCTTGCTGTCTCAAGAAAAATTTATGTTTTTAAATGCTACGAACTAGCCACTAAATACATTAGGAAATAAGTTTCCTCTGTGATCATAACATTATTAAATTGTCCCACAATTACTGAAAGAACTGCATAATTTTAGGTAAACAAAAACACATTAGAATTGGTATTTAAATAAAACTAATTATAAATCTTTTCTCTCTGTATTGATAATCATCCATTAAAAATTCTCCATCCCTGACCTACATTTCATCAAGTAACTCAACTGAAAGCAATTACTAGCCACATCTTTTTGCTCATACTATGTTGAACGCAATGACCTTAAATCTATCTTTATCCATCTTACCTTTATACAATATATGCATAATATTTTCTCGCATGCAACAATAGCAAACCAAACTAAATTTATGGTGACCATATGATGTCTTTTTTTACTGTCATTTAATTTTTTTTTTGTAAGTTTGTAAGTTATAAACAAAAAATTAAGACATTTCCATAAAATCTGCACAAAAACCTTTTTTATTTAGTTATTTTTATATATTTTTTTTATAATCTTACACGCGCTCAAGTGATTGTGATTAGTTTTATATGATTTTAACACAGCGCGGGCGTCATGTGAAAGAAGAGAAAGAGAGATAGGATAGATGTGTGGCGCGATGTAGTTTTTGTCTCAGATTTATCTCTAGGGATGCATATTATAGAAGCATAATTTAAAGCTGTTTATACCAATCAGCAAATGGTATGAGACATATGTATCTGAGTGTCATTAATAAAATATGAATTTATATATATAAATATATCTGAATTGTAGCCAAAATATTGCATTACATTGTCTTAAACCGAGATTGGTATATACTCTACTTTACTATAGCCAAATAAATACATTTTTTTAAATCAATTATAGGATATGCTTTTAATTCGTACAATTGAAGGAAAAGCTACTGATAAACAAATTTCATTAAATATGAAAACAAAAAAATATATAAAGACGTGTTAAGAGGCATATACCTTCTTATAAGAGACCTAAGAAAAGGGGTGGCTTAATCAAAGAATTGGACAACACCCTTTTCAAAACGGCTTTTACAGAATAGAGACAAAATAAATACTTTAACATAATCAGTATTTACACAGAGAGAAAAAAATCAGAAATAAATAAATAAATACGTATATAAATAAATAAATTATAACAAACATTAATAAATTATAAATCATTAGATAAATAAATAAATACACGAATAAATAAATTAATGAACAATTTAAAAAGGAACAAGTAAATAAATAAATAAATAAAAGGAATAAATAAATTAATAAATCAATACATAAATATATGAATAAATAAATCAATAATTAAATAACTATATAAAAATAAATAAAATATCCCACTACCGTCCGATTTGTAAATTGTCATGTATACCAAAACTCTTCGAGAAATTGATATATGAAAAACTGACATTTTTAGTTAAAGAATACATTTCACCGCTTCAACATGATTTTGTTGCGGGAAGATCAACAACCACCAATCTATCTATCTTTACCAATTTCATTTTAAATAAATAAATAAATAAAATGGACATCAAATTGATGTAATTTATACCGATTTTGCAAAGGCATTTGACAGAATAAGTCATTTTATTTTAATAAAGAAGTTGAAAAACTTTGGTTTTCATTCTAAGCTCTTGAAATGGTTGGAATCATAACTCACGGGTCGAATTCAATTTGTTTGCATTGACGAAGTTATCTCGAAACCAGTTTTGGTCTCATCTGGTGTGCCCCAAGGTAGCCATCTTGGACCCCGTCTTTTCCTAATTTTTATAAATGACTTACCTAGTATTTTCCTTAAATCTAGTCAACTTCTTTTCGCTGATGACCTAAAGTTATTTCGGTGCATAAAATCTATTGGTGACTGCCATCTTTTACAAGACGATATTTTAAAATTGTCCCAGTTGTGCACGAAAAACCAATTATATCTAAATGTTTCTAAATGTCAATGTTTTTCATTTTGTCGCAACTTTTCGGAAATTACTTTTGATTATATAATTGATAACCAAGTTCTTGAAAGAGTTAGGGAAAAGAAAGATCTTGGTGTAATTTTTGACCCCAAGCTGAACTTTTCGAAACACATTGAAGTTAGTGTATCCAAAGCAAATTCCATGCTAGGTTTTATTAAACGTAATAGAAAGAAATTCACAGACCCTTTTGCGCTTAAATCGCTTTATACGTCTTACGTAAGGCCAATCTTGGAATACTGCTGTGTAATTTGGAACCCTTGTTATAACAGCCATTCTAAGAGAATTGAAATTGTCCAAAAAAAGTTTACACGGTTTACTATTCATAAATTTGGCTGGAACATCGATACTCCATCGTATAATATTAGATGTCAAGTTTTAGGAATTCAATCACTTGAAAACAGACGCAAAATTTATTGTGTGATGTTTATTAGTGATATTTTATCTTATCATATCAAATGCCCTTATCTGTTGTCTTTAATCAACTTATATGCTCCATCACGTCAGCTTCGAGTACGTTGTTTGTTTCGAGAAGATGAACACAGAGTTAACTATGCAAAAAATGAACCAATAACTCGTTGTGTCAAAGAAACAAACCTCATATTAAATCTTGTTGATTTTGATTTTCAATGAAGTAGATCTTCTTTGGGAAATAATTTAATAATGCATTTTCATTTTAATTGATTATTAAATTTAGATTATGATTATAAAACAATTTTTGTTTTTCATACTTTTAATTATAGGTATTTTATATATTTATATTTAAGTTAAGAATTATTTAATAAAATGTACACATATATTTATATTTATCTAGTAATCTAATTGTAGATTTTAAATCTCATATTGATGAAATAAATAAATAAATAATAAATATGATATTAAATAAATAAATAAGTAAAAATAAATAAATAACTGATTAATAAATATATAAGTAATTATTATTATAATATCATGTTTACGCAACATGGGTACATAAAGTGATAGCTTATTTTAGGATCTTAGGAAGCTGGATTTGAAATAAGGGAATTGTCAGGTAGTATACAGGAATTATGGTATCGTTCACTTAATTTTGAAATTCTGTTTGGCCATTTCAATGTTTACCAAAGTATGCAATTCGCTAGTTAAAAAGCACCAAGGTTGATTCAACGCCATTTTTAGTCTGCATATGTGACTGTTTGCACATTTACCCCAGGTAGGCGAACCATAAAATATAATCGCCTGAAAAATTAATTTAGAGATAATAATTTTGTTCTCAGTACTCAGCTGGGATTTCCTGTTTATGAAGGTATAGAATTTTAATAGTTAAATTTATTTTTTTAATATTTTCATGCACGTGTGAACTAAAAGTAAATATTTTATCTAAAAAGACGCCAAGATATTTAGCACTTGATTTCCAGTCTGCTCCACATGCATTTATTGAAAGTCTATTACTAGGTTAGAAACAGGTTTTTCTTTTTCTGGTAAAAAAGACAGCCTGAGTCTTGGCAGCATTTATTCTTATCTTTCAATCACTAAAGAAGTCTTGAGTTATATTCAAAGCAGATTGCAAGTTAGTTTCAATAGTGGAACCAATTGAATCTGTAGAATAAATACATGTATCGTCAGCAAAGATAGCTGTGTCATAGTTTTGAATTCGTGGAAAGCCATACGTAAAAACATTGTAGAAGATCGGACCAAGTAATGATCCTTGGGGGATACCTGCAACACAACTAAATACTTGAGAAAGACAATTGTTTACCAACACGAAACACTTTCTTGAGGACAAAAACGATCTTATAGCTTTAATAAGCTGTGTAGGAAAATTAAGATTTAGGTAGAAGTCCTTCATGCCAAACAGAGTCAAAGGCTTTTTCTATACCAAGCATTACCATACCTGTGCGTTTGCCTACACTAAAACTATTTTTATATGTTTTGTTATACGGTGGACTTGGTGGACAGTACTATGAAATGCCCGGAAGCCAAAATGTTCTAAAGGCAAAATATTATTAGAGCTTATGTGCTCAATAAGCTTTTTCTTTATCACTTTTTCAAAACATTTACTAAGTGAACTTAATAAGCATATTTGTCTGTAGTTACCAGGAATGCTAGCGACCTTGCCAGGTTTTAAGATTGGAATTATCTTAGTTATTTTCCATTCGCTTGGAAATTATCCCAGCTTAATACAGGAATTAAGAAGTTGTTGCAGAAATTTAACACCCAGCTTTCGTAGGTGATTTAAAAACAAGTTTTTTAATTTGTCAAATCCAACAGCTTTCCTAGGTCTTAAAGTATTTATAACATCATTAATGTCATCAGTGGTGACAGGCTCTTGTTCACCGTTAAGAACGCTGGAGTTTATTAAACTCATTGAGTTTAAAAATACTGATAGTATGTTGCTATTGGTAACTGCATTGCTTGCTAACAATTGAGTTTCATTAAAAGTTTAAGCTAATGTGTCAGCCTTCTCAGATCCTGTCATCATAAAACCATTCCGTTCCTTTAGTGCAGATATATGAGGTTTTGGTTTTTTTATGACCTTGACTATATTCCAGAAAAGATTGGTTTGCCTTATTCATCCTTAACAATTTATGGTTCCAATTGTTGTTAACTTTCTATTAGTTTCGTTCAACTGGACATGTGCAAAATCATCAGAAGTCTTTACTTAAGGTATTTGTGACGTAGACAAACCAGTGTTTTTTTTTATACCAATTATGTACTGAATCTAAATTGCTATTATTTCTAATTCAGGCATACAGAAAAATATGGTCACCATATTTATATTCAAGTAGTCAAAAGGTACCTTGGATAAAAAAAAACGAAAGGTCTGCTTAATAAATTGCTCTATATATCCAACGCCCGGCGCGGCGTGTTCTCCAAGGACATGGGCAATCATAAAATTTTATCTCGTCACGTGACACACATGCCAGACCAATCACGTAAGTATGATAAAAACAAACACTCGAACAAATCATAACCATACCTTTGCCTTTACTTCTGTATAGGTATCCCATTTTATAATATGAGCCCATAGCAATGCCAACACTTTTCTATCTCAAATATTGACAAATATACAAACTTCAAGGACACTTGCTCCCCAAGAAAAACAAAATAATTCTATCTACCAACCTATATGAATGAACGTTTCAAAAAAAAAAAGTGTACATACATCTATACGTTTGTAAAACGCAACGTTTTTGATTTTAAACCATCAAGCTTAACAGACCCGAACTCTACAGTCGTTGGCAATCTGTGTAGAAAGCCACTATTAAAAGGCACTTATTTTCCACTCAACCTTTTGCATATTTGCATCATATCCTTTTCCCAGTGGCACTGTGTGGCACTTTCTTGCCGCTCTAATTAATATCAGTCAACAAAACGGCTACAATGGGTTGGTGAAATATTTTACCAGCAAACATCACCAACAGAAACCGGGGCGTAAGAACCAAGTAGTGTTGGTTCATGTATATCTGTATTGTATATAATATATATTTGCAAATGTAGCGAGCTTTGTGTACCAAGTATCTTAAGGATAAAAAATTAAATAAAATTAAAAATATAAAAAAAAAACTGTTTACAAGGATACCCTCTGGCTCTGGTAAAAAAAACTGTTTACAAGGATACCCTCTGGCTCTGGTGGCACACACCCATCCGCTCAGTCAACCACATCCTGCCAGCTATAACCCTACAATGAAAAGGTATAAGCAAACAAACTGAGAAGAATTTTTGTTTTCTCTGCTTGAGCTGTTTGAATCAGCTCCAACAGCATTTACCCTTTTTCGAAAGGATATTTGCTCCAGATAACTGATATGTCATATGGTGGAGGGACTCCGATGTCATCACATGAAATATAATGTGATTTCGTTTGTTCTTCATTGGATCTTACGTCTTTCATTGTTAAATAAAAAGCGATATGTAACTATTTTTGCTTTGTTCTTACTTGCGATTATAGGTAATATAAGGCAAGTTATGCATTCTTCGAAAAAAAAAGTTTTAAGATAACAATCAAACATGACATTACGATGATAGCGAAGACGAAAAAAGATGGTCTAAAAATTCTGCCCATCTGTATGTCTGTCTGTCTGTCAGTCTGTCTATTTGTATGTATTGACACCTACAGTCCAAAAGGGGTGAGCCGAATTGCTTAAAACTTGGCAGGTTTACAGAGTTTTTTAGGTATTAAAGAGATGGGAAACTGAAATATTTTTTTAGCTCAAAAAATAACGCTACCTGCCATGTGACCGTTACGTTAAAACCTATTTTTCTCGGAAACGGCTCTTAACGATTTTAATTAAAAAAATCAGTGCAGCTTTTTCGGTACGACCGATGAAAAAAAAAATGTTTTTAATGTCCAAAAACGTTACTTTCCATAGGACCGTTTTTTTTGCTCTTGACTATCTCATAAATGGCTTAACCGATTCTTTCGAAATTTCACACATATATAGGCTTTGGTTGTCCAATTTATACTGCGTACCAATATTTTTAATTAATAGTTTTTTGTATTTTTAAAATCATTAAAAAAAATAAAAAATTTATATATTAAGAACTGTTCATTAATTTTTTTTTCAAAAATTATAGTTATATGTATTTCTCGAATACCTGTGAATTGGGGCATTTGAATTGTTTTTGAAAAACGTTTTCAAAAAATTAAAAAAAAAAAACTTTTTTTCTCAAAAACCACTCCACAGATTTTTAAAATTATTTTCTCATAAATTCAAATTTATCTTAGAAATAAAATGGAGTACTTTGTTTTGAGCTCAAATTAGTTTAAGTATTTATTTCAGAATTTTGAATTACTTTTTCTTTGATTAATCCGATTTAATATTTTGTTTTTAAGTTTATATTATAATATTTAAGATTGTCATACCAATTTTTACAAAATTAAAAAAAAAACGGCTTTAAATATATATTTAGATTTTTAATAGAAATCCAGACGTGCGTTGTTTTTGTAAGGATCCGGTGATATCTATAATTTATAAATATAAATTATATAGGAAGATGTAAAAAATATGAGGCAGCAATATGATCGTTTTTTGAGTTAGAACAAGTGTTCTTAATTAACAGAGTTTTTAATGCTACTAAAATAAAATGATTTAAGCAATTGAGTGATGATATCATGACAAAAAATTATAACAAATTCTTCCAGCTTTAGGTATCACTACAGAGATATTTCTTACTATTAGCACAGTCTGATCCGAATTTAAATTTAACTCGTTGTATGTATGTAAGACCGAAGGTCTTTTAAATGCAATCTTAAATAGCATGCATCTATTTTAATTAACCAAAAATTAGTCATTTCTTTTGCGGATATATTTTTCTTATAATGATGCTCAAAACGGGTTTCGACTAAACTTAAAATGATGAAACACTGTGCGAGCGTAACGAAAGTAGAGAACGGTGTAAGAGGAGACCCCGATGCATATTGGTTTTGAATTTAAAATAGTGAAAGACATGAAGCATTTCGACGGTGTTCTAGAAATTGTTCTATGGCCTATCATTCTTAGAGCTCTATTTTGAATTCTATCAAAAGATTTTAATGAGTCTTGGGAGCTCCAGCACACATGTGAGAATTATACTCAAGCCTTGACTGCCAGATGAGAAGAGGAGAAGAATTGCTTGGCTACCGGAAATTAAGCCAGAATTTTCTTTTGGAAAAAAACCCAGAAAATCCTTCATACAAAATTCTGTAATTTTTTCCTGGGAAAAAAGCCAAAGTTTTCTAATATTTTTTCCTAAATTTCTGACCTTTTTTCCAAAAAAAAAAAATCTTGGAAAAAAAGCCAGAAAAAAAGTCAGGCTTGTGTAAAGTGTTTTTTGCAATTAGGTTCACGGCGTACAAAAAGCACGGCACGTAATGCAACTATGCCCAATACAAATTTGGGTAAATGCACATTTTTTTGGATTTGAAGATTTCTTTTTAAAAAGTTTTTAAAAAAATTTGCATATACCCATGCTTGTACCCAAACCAAATACTATATTTGGCCAAGCATGGGGGTTGCAGCTGAGCTGTTTGTACGCCATGCCGTGGACCTAATTGCATAAACCACTTCACACAAGCCCGAAATGTTGCTGCCTTTTTAAAATGTATTCTTTACATTTGAGATCTATTTTATGTTTTGAATAAAGATTTCACAATAAGTCATGTTGCCCCGCCCGGACCCACCCTCTTCGTCTTGTTTGCAAATACCGTAAATGTTAAAACGTTATTTGGAAATTATGTCAGAATATACAAATTTTCTGGCTAAATTTTAAGTGGTACTCTCAATGGTCAGTCTGAATTTCCCCCTTGAGGAAAAAAGTGTATTCATTCCACATTCGTGTAGTGCGGCTTCAAAAGGAGTGTGAAAACATGACGGTTGAATTTGGAAAAGTAAACTGATGTGCATTCTTAGGAGAGTCTGATTAAGGGTTGAATTTGAAAGTGAAGGAATACAATTAATAAATAAAATGCACGACTGGATCGTACGAACTTGCTCTTGTAGCTCACAACTTTAATGTGCTAACCATTGATGTTTAGTTATAGTTAGGTGTAGTTATCTTATGCAGGTTTAAACCCTATATATGTAAGATTACCTTGATTCTTAGTACATATAATGAATTGTCGAATAAATGAATCAAGGATGTGGATGGATTCAATATTGTATGGATTTAATAATCTAAGATAGGAGATTAACATGTATCTACATACATATATAGACGGAACCTAAGTTCATATGTAAACATGTACATATAATAATGAAAATGAAGAATGTACATAGGTGGGTAGGTATAGCTATATGCATATAACTTTATAATTTAGATGCAATATACAATATTGTGCATACATAAGATGCATGTGATTTTTAAATATACATTATGCATATATAAATGTATGAGGGCCTACGTTGTATTTAGTATTCCATGAAAATTCGTAAAAATGGAATTATAATAAGATAGAAATAAGTGGAAAATGCGCATAATTAAATGTTTTTTGTATTGCTTAGTCGTTATAGTTTGAGGGTAAACAAAGATGCAATTTGAATTCATGGATATATACGAATATATCAAAAAAATATTCAAAAATAGTTGGAGCGATTTTTTAATAAATTAATTTTGTATGTACAAAATCTTGAAAACATTTAAAAAAAAATTTAAACAACAGTTTGAAGATATTACTCATATACATATAAATGACAAATTTCAAAAAAATTTTGTGACTGGTTTTTGAAAAATCGATTTTTCCAAAAAAAAAAATATTTATTTTTTTAAAAATCGAAATTTTTTTTATAATTTTCGTATGCAGTTTTATTAATAATTTTAGGAAGCATTTGTATAAAAAAAATTATTTGAATCGGTTCATTCAATGTTGAGAAAGTCGAAAATATGAAAAGTGGTTCTATGGGAAGTACCGTTAATAATTACGCAAACAAAATATTATTGAAAGCGAACTGTACTAACTTAAGAGCACGCACATTTTTTTTTTTAAATTCTTGGAGCCGTTTTCGAGAAATAATTTTTTTCCTTAACGGGTTTTTAACATTTGTATGTGAGGTACCGTTGTTTTTTATTTTAGAAAAATAGTTTTTTTTCACCTATTAAAGATAATGTCAAAGAAACGTTAAATATGAAGTTTCGAAAAAATCTGTTGAGCCGTTTTCGAAATTTTGAGTTTTCAAAAAAAATGTATTTCCAAAAATTTTTTTTTGAAAAATGTTAGTTTAAATAGTGTTTAGTAAACTTTCTAGGAGCTTCTGCGTAAAAATAAAAAAAAATCAAATTAACAGTTTCCCAGAAAATCGAAAACCAAAAAATTGTTATACTAGATGTACCAAAAATTACAATTTTTTCCAAAAAAAAAACTATCAAAAGGTACCCTTTCCCTTCATTAATGGATTATTTTTTTTTTTTCAAAATCAATGGAGCCGTTTCTGAGAAAAATAAGACTTTTGTTTTTGGCCAAAAAAAAATCTATGCGAGCGGCTGTTATTTGTCGTCTTAAAAAAAATGAAAAAAACAAGACCACCGAACCCTTTAGGCTGCAGACTCGAGGACAGAGAGACAGGCGGAATTGGGGACCCACTTTTGTTGTGTTCTCTATGATCGTAATGTCATGCTTTATTGTTAATTTTTTTATTACGAATATATAACTTGCCTTATAGTACCTCTTCGAATAAACATTCGTACTGGAAAATAACAGCTTTTCATATATTTAAACAAAAACACACTTAGGACATATTCGAATCTAAATATTTATCAACGTATTTATTAACCGTGAAAAAGAAAACATTTTTATTCATTTTCCTTATTCAATTGAAAACTTCATTAAAATCAATTATGTAGATTATCTTTTCATTTTATTTAAATTTCCTACGAACCTACGAACTATACAAATTAATTCCAAAATCACTGTCTATTTCGTACTTTTGCCCCATGTATCATAGACCCATACGGTAGCTTGCTGAATGGCTAATATAGACACCTTACCTCCAACAATATTTGTATGCCAGATTTGAAATATTATCAAGTATATATTTCCGCAGACAGTAACTATTATTTGAAAGCTGGTATCACTTTTCGAAACCAAAGGATGTCCTTAAATCAATATTGCCAGAGGAGCTTAACGCCGGATACTTAATCGTGCACAAAATAAGGAAACAGTCGAAACATACACTTTAAGAGGACAATTTCTTCTTTTTTTCTTTAAAAAGAAGACAACACTGTTTCGAGAAACGTCAAGTGAAAAAGGAAGTCATTTCTAAATAAACGAAGAACAAAGTCAGTGAACGAAGGAAATGGTAAACAAAGCGTATCACATTTATTGTGACAAGGACAAGATGTTTTGTGTGATTGTGCTCCTCCTTTACACGCCTCATCCATTCTTATCGGGCATACCCAACCCAACCTAACCAACACCCCCTCTTATCTGCTCTTGGTATCCATTTTGTCGTTACTAGATAACTGATAACAAAAATTGGTAGCAAAAAGAAAAACAACAAGCAAAATGAAAATAGTTTACACTGGATTGTGTGAGTGTCTTTTGAAGGATTCTCTTCCTTTTTCCAACGATGACGATGCTGCCGCCCATTCCGCCACGTCCGTCGCACACTGATGAGAAGGAGGAAAAGGTAACGCTTCGCTTACCTAGCATACCGAACAACAAACGCACACTATAGTGCTTGAAATAACACATCCATTTGAAAATTGGGACTGGGATTGGAGAATTACGATTGGGTCTTTGTTTGGGTTTGAGTTTGGGTACTGCCAGTGCTTGGCGTCCTGGGAGCTGGGATAGAAATTTGGATTCGGATTGATCGGTGCGTAGAATTTATTCTACAAATTGGATTACAATTGAAGTGAAATCGAATATTGCTATCGCTTTGGCATTTCGTTAATGGACATTGGATGAGAATGAAGGGGAAAGTGGGAGGCAATTTTGTTCGGTCGATTTCTCTATGTTCATTTGAGTGGAAATCATTTCGATATGATTACGGAAGAAATTGGAAGAGGTATAATAAAAAGGTGAATTAAGGTATTTTTCGCTGTTATCGTTGTTGCTGTGTTGTTATTATCAACAACAAGGTGGGACTTTGATCTAATATTAAGGGAGACATTGAATTTTTAAGTAGATTTTATTTAGGATCATTATTCATATTTGGTTTTTCTGAGTTCCATGGAGGATTGTGATTTTAAGTGGGTTTATTTATAAGTAAATATATAAACGTAAAGAAGATATTAGATACATTTTCTCATACCCAACTTAAAGGAATTAACAAAATATTCATACTCATGAATTCAATAATGCTTAGAGGTACATTTGTTAGCCGAGTATTCTGCCGATGCGTGGCGAAAAACTTATTCATCCAAGGATAAAATATTCATAAAGAATTTCATCAAAAAAGGTTCAATTGAAATTTTTTTTATCAAAGTCGTTCCAATAATTTTTGATATCCTTCTTGTTTTCATTAGTTCTAACAAAGGGATTTTCTAAAAAAATATTGTCATAATTTTGAAAAACTGCTTAATGTCAAGTTCTAAGAAAGCATACCCAATATACGTAACGTCGAGATAATTTTCTTGCTTTCGTCCTTCATAATTTAATCGCTTAATTGCAGCTGGGTTAATAGACTTTCCCGTTTAATTAATCGAAAGAATTGTGGTAAAAATTAAAACGATCAAAATGAAAGAGCCCAATTATATAATATTATAATATCTAAATAAAATGAGTAACTTCGAAGCACTGCTGATTAGGGCTGGCAACGTGTCGAGACCAAGCGAGATTTTTGTTAGTCTCGTCTCGGTCTCGTCAAAATCGAAAAATTTCAGTCTGGTCGCGGTTTCGGACCCGGTCTCGCCCAAACAAGTCTCGTCTCGGTCTGGTTCTCGACTTTTTCTCGTGAAAAATTAAATATGCAGTCTCGTCTCGGTCTCGGTCTTGGTCTCATCCTAAGTCTTAGTTTCGTTCGTGTTTTTTGGTAAGTAAAGGATGTAATCTTTCATCTCAGCTGTTTTTTGGAGCACCTTCCATGGGTTTTGACAGTTCATGGTTTGACAGGTAGGCAAAAAACTATATTTTGACGTTTTAGTAACTTTTTCTTCCAAATGTCGCCTAAAAGACTTAAAATCAACTGTTTCCGAAGCTAAAAATAAAATCATAAAAAAATCGAATTTCTGAGGTAAAAATTGAATTTTGTAGAGGTCCTTTAATCCATTTAAATCGGAGCCATCCTTCAATGGATTTTGGCAGTTCTTGGCTTGGCAGTTAGGCAACGAACTATATTTCGATGTTTTGATAATATCTTTTTCCAAATGTCACCCAAGAGTCCTTAAATCACCTTTTTCCGAAGCCAAACATAAAATCGGAAAAATGTTGAATTTTTTGGGGTAAAATTTTAATTTTAACGCCGAGACCACCGAGACTCGTCGAATTTCGGTACGAAAAATATGGTCTCGTCTCATTCTCCTCTCGGTCTCGTCTCGGGTGCTTTTAAAGGAGTCTCGTCTCGTTGACGAGACCGAGACTAGTCTCGGTCTCGTTGCCAGCCCTACTGCTGATTGTCTGCATTGTCACACAATGCTCATATTTAACTTCAGCCAAAAACAGTCAGTTTTAAAAACTAAAAACCTCAACTGGGTTTTTGTTTTAAAGACAAAATGATGTTTTTGCAGAAATATACATTACGTCGTCGGCTGCTCGGCCTTAGAATATCGGCCTTATTTATAAACATATTTTAGAGAGAGACTGGGCAAAGTTAACATGTTTCTAACCGCGGAAATGCTATTTTAAAACTGTGTTTAAAATTGAACAGAAGCATTTAAGTTAAACTGGTTTAGAGATTCAATAGTTTATAGCTATCTTCAAATCATAACGAACAATCAAAATGTTGTTCTTTTTCAACAGATTTCTCTTATTGGAACTCTATTTAACACAAGGACATTAAAACTAAAATTAAACCAACATTTTTTTGTGAATATGATATATCACTGTCACTGTATATGTATATGCATTTTTTCAATTTTTTTCAAAAGTCTTATAGTGATATTTTGTAAATGAATATCTTTAAATTGAACGACTTGTTAAATTAAACGATTTTTGCTTATAGTTAAGTCTCGTCTTAGCTCTGAAAATAGATAAATCTGGTTTTATATCTAGATTAAGTACACTACTCTCCCTGTTAAACCTGAGATTTTGATAAAATATAAAGTTTAAAACAACTCTATTTAGCTAGCACCAATGTTGTCGAAGTTCTTGCAATCTAAAAAAAAAAACGATATTTTAGAAGAAGCAAAACGATTTTCTTTCAACTCGAGATTTTGATATTCTGTTTATCTGCAAGTCTAAGCTGGGTATCACAAGTGATTCCTTTTTTAGATAGCTATTTTATTTTCTACATAATATATATATATATATATATATATATATATATATATATATATATATATATATATATATTAATTTTTAAGATATAAGGAGGCTTTAAATGTATCTTCATCTTCATCTGCATCGACTTCTGCAAAAAAAGAGGAAACAAAATAAAAAAATCATACTTGTGCGATAGAGAGCGAAGACCAAAATGGAGATCATCTTCATGTATGAAGATTATAGGAAGTATGAATGTGAAGATTGCATATTATAGTGAAGATAAGCATGTTCATCTTCATTATGGCATTTTCATCTGCACCATACTTTGTTCCGTTCAGATAATAAATTTTCTAGTTTTTTTTTTATAATTTCACCTCAGATTGCTTAAAAACAACGAAAATAGCGAAAATTATATTCTCAAAACTACATAACTGAACGCTAAGAACATGTGATTGTGAGACGTGTCAAGAAAGTTATAGCAGAGTTCGAGTAAGTTATTAGTGTGTACCCTGTCTTACTTTTATGTTTGCCTTATATTATTGGCCCGCTCTACTTTTCTTCAAGTCTGCAGATCCAGATCAATGTAAAGCCACCTATAATTGGTTATCCATTTTGCGGTTTCAAAAGTAAACGTAAATGAAACACATAAAATATTTGTTTTCGTGATATTTCTTTTTTATTATAAAGTCTGAACGTTGACATATGTGCGAAACACTACATCATTTAAATGACCACCACGCGAATTGTTGCAAGCATCGATTTTTTGAGGTAATTTTCGACCACTTTTTGACACATATTGGGCGGTATCTCAGCCATAACTTGATGAATGTTGGTTTTCAACTGCTCAAGAGTTAAATGTTTATCTGCATAAACACGGTCTTTCGCGTAGCCCCACAAAAAAAAAGTCCAGCGGTGTCCAATCGCATGATCTTGGTGGCCAGTTGATATCGCCACGACGAGAAATTACGCGGCCAGGAAATGTCTCCTGCAATAAAGCCATATTCGCTCGAGTTGTGTGGCATGTGGCACCGTCCTGTTGAAACCACATATTCTACAAGTCGTATTCTTCAATAGCAGGCAAAAAAAAGTTGGTTATCATATGACCATAACGCTCCGAATTGACGGTTGCTCCATCGTCGTTTTCGAAGAAGTAAGGTCCAATCATTCCGGACCAAAGAGCGCCCCAAACAGTGGCTTTTTGTGGATGTAATGGCCTCTCTTCAATTACTTGAGGATTCTCAGAGCCCCAAATATGACAATTTTGTGTTTTAACATACCCACCGAGTGAGAAATGTGCTTCGTCGCTGAAGAAAATTTTGTTCGAAAAATCGACGTCCACCGCCTGTTGATCACCCATTTGACGTATCTACGACGTTGTGAATGGTCAGCTGGCTTCATTTGTTGTGTGAGCTGGACATTATATGGATATAGGTGTAGATCCAAATGCAAAATACGCCATAATGTGCCGTAAGACAGTCCTAATTCCTGAGAACGACAAATAATCGTCAAATTCGGGTCTTCGGCAACACTTTCACTTACAGCAGCGAAATTTTCAGTGGTACGAGCGAAACGATGATGCACGGGCCTTACAATATCTGTAACCAATCCAGTCTCTTCAAATTTCTTCACAATTTTGCCAATTGCTTTAGTAGTTGAACGATTATGTAAACCATAATCTCCTCTTAAAGCACGATATGTGGCTGTGGCAGAATCACCATTTTTGTAGTAGGTTTTAACAATTTCTATGCGTTGTGCCATAGTTAAGCGATCCATTTTCGTAAATGTCAGACTTTCAACTGCGAAAAAAAATTAGTTTAACAACTTAGTTTGACAGATGTCGAATTCCAGCCCTATACTTTTGAAACCGCAAAATGGATAACCCTTTATATTTAGATAGAAATAAATGCATTATACACTTAATCAAATATTTTTCGATTGCTTAGTAGTAAAAGTTTGAGGAGAAAAAAGATGCCTTTGAATTGTTAAATAAAAAATCAATAATCGTTGGAGTGGTTTCTTAAAAAAAATAAATTTTAAAAATCATTAATATACATATAAAATTTTAATTTCAAAAAAAAAATCAATGACTGGTTTTCGAAAAATCGATTTCTCAAGAAAAAAAATTTTTTTCTGAAAATTCGAAAAACCATTTTTTAACGCAACAAATATATTTTTTTGCTTGAAAGTTGACTGCACTAATTTAAGAACACACACATTTTGTTATCAATATTCTTGGGGCTGTTTTTGAGAAATAAATTTTTTTCTTAACGGTTTTTTTATTATTTGTATGGGACGTAATTTTTCTTGGTTTCTTAAGTTTTCAAGATAATGCCAAATAACTCGAAGAAATCGATTGAGTCGTTTGCGAAATATTGAGTCTTCAAAAAAAAAATGTTTTTTTTTAATTAAAAATCTCCGATAACGTGCGATACGTACGGTCTTCACGTCCTTATGTTCGATAACGTCTAAAGCCAACGATTTTTAGTAGAAGCAGTTTAATATATTTTTAGTCTTTTTTACTTAATTTTGTATATCTACACCTACTAAATTAATTTAATATTTTTCTCAGCAAATTTTATATTTAAAATTCAAATTTAGATATTTATTAATATAATTTTAAAAACTGAATTTCAAAAAAATCATTAACCCGTTTCAAAATATTGAATTTAAAAAAAGTTTTTTTTTCAAAAATCCAAACAAAATATTTTTCGAAAATGTTGGTATGCATTATTATTTAGAATTTGAAGAATTTTCTTTATAAACGTTTTGACCTACATCTGAGGAGCCGTTTATGAGAAAGTGGGAAATCAAAAAAAAAAATGTTCTATGGCATAACGGTTATAAAGATAAATATGTTTACACGTGCACAAACTTCTTTATCAAAATCCTTAGAGCCGTTTTTGAGATAATTAAAATGGTAAGCAATTGTTTGACAAGTAACGTTATTTTTGGGCTAAAAATTCAAACATCTATTAAAGACAATCACCTAAAACGCTTAAGTACCAATATTCAAGAATATCGCTTCAACCGATCCTCAGATAGGCAGAAGGGGTTAGGGACCCATTTTTTGGTACTCTGCATTATCGTAATGTCTACTTTGATTTAAATTTCGAATTCGATTTTTTTTTCAAATGCAAGACTTGCGCTATAGTACCTACATATATTCCAAGTAAAACAAACATTTATTGTTGTTGAAACAAGTTATTATTATATTTTCTTTTTTTAAATTTATTTCAAACATAATCTTGCAGAATTCATATTTTAAGATTTTTTTTTTAAATTAACAATCTAAAGGTTTAAATTATGTTAAAAGTGGTTGCATTTACCGATTTCGAAAAATAATGTGTAAATTTAACGTGCGCACTACCTTCAATCGTTTTCCTAAATACTTCCCATCTAATCTGCAAAAAAAATTCATTATCCACTGAAGAAAAATAAGAAAATTTCACTTTCTGTATAAAAAAAAATATAAATAAAAAAATAATAAAGCTATATTTCTTTTTGTATCTTAAGGCAATTGTAGCTTCATTGTATGTGCAAATGTACATACAAGATTATATTAAAGGACCTAGGTAGTATATGCATACATCTTTCATCCATTCGTATCCTGCTGAGGCAATCTTTTGACTAAGCAACGAACATTTCATTTTTCTTCCATTCTTTTTTCATACTCATATAATCTAGGTAAGTAAGGTATAGTCGTATGTTGCCATTTTATATCACGTAAGGTTAGATAACTAAAACAATGTTCATATAGTGAAATAAATAAAACAAAACAAAAAATAAGCAAATAGGAAAGAAGTCAAATTGAAAAGGAAAAGGACTATAAGGACACAAAGTACAAGCGAGTGAAAGGAGTCAAGACGAGGAAAACCTTTCGTATAGCTATGTGTGATTTCGTTTTATTTTATAAAGCTTTTAATTTTTTTTTTCTGTAAGCGAAAAGCGGAACGGGAGGGTTGATGTGCTGAAAATCAGTGCCGGATTAAAATACATTTTTTTTTTAAGATTTGTTTTGAACTGAAAAAAGGGTCTAATTTTGCACGAACTGAATTAGTTAAATTAAATTGAATTGAGTCTTACCCCCCGACCTTTTCTCATTTAAATAAAAATATATGAAGCCCATATATAAATTTGGACTAATTTTAGCGTAGATATGATTGCGAATTTGCTTTTTTTAAAGACTTAAATCAAATCATTGCGAATTCTTAGATTTTAATGCAATAATTTCGAAGGAAACTCAAAATTCTATGGAATGCATTCGCAAATGATTTAATTCTTTACCAACTCTAATATGATTGAATGAAAAAATTGATATAGAATTTACTCTCGAGTGAAGTTCGGAATTAGAAAAAAAAAGCAAGTGACTGTTTTTTTTAGGGGTGAGGGCGGAAGTGTGGATTTTAGGGCCCAAGATTTTGTATGGACTTTTTTGGTGTATTGCTTGTGAAATGTTTTATCAAGTATCTTAATGCAACCAAAAGAAAATCGAAAACGTTCTAAAAATAGAAAATTTGTTCGACAGATTTTTGAATTTATAAAGTTCAAGGTAAATGGAAATGGTTTAACGAAGATACTTATTTTCTTGAACCACCCGACCCTAATTCGAGCATTCAGCACGAACTTGAACACCCCCTACTATAGCTTCAGCTTTAAGGACTTAAAATTCAAATTCAAATAAGTACTTCCGCAAACCGTCGCTTATCCGAAGCATAGACATCAACCAGATATTCAGACACATTATCATTATATGTTTTTCTACATTCATACAATTCACATTACCTATTTACCGCTAATATGTGATATAGCGTAGAAATAATATGTGATATTTTTTCCCACTATTGGTTGAGTACATAATACAAAATAGAAAAGCACCAAAGAGACGATACGATTTTGGAACCCTAGGAAAATTATCAGCTTTGAATTTTGTATTGGCCATCAAAGTGGTCAAATTGGGATGGGGGCTCCATCCCAGTTTACATGAATTGCATTGTTTTATTATTAGGTTAATATTTTACAAGGTGAAAGAAATACTGTGTAATATTTTTTAATAGTAAATTATAGTTTACGAATTTTCTTGCTTTCTTCTTATCTGGGCCCGATCCTGCTGACCTACTTCAGATATAGATATCAGTTATTATGAAACTTATTCAGATTAAATGTAGCATGTTTGAGAATTTTTATCAGATGCAATTTTTAATTTTGTAGAATTTAAATCACTTGGTTTTATTCAACACCGTTCTCAACACTCTGTCCGGTCCTTTTTTAATAATGTGATGTCCCTAATAGCTTTTTTTTGTTATATGTAAATCCGGGTCTGTTGAAGAGCTATACAACTTACTCTGGTTGTGAAATGGGAATACGAGAAGGGGTTCCCCCAAGAAACGTCCACATCAAGAGTGATGTTGTTAAAAAAAATATGATGGTCCTATATTACGAAGGATCTGTTTTCCTTCTTCGTGCTTTCAACATTTTTTTGTTCTCAATTTATACAGATACCACCTTACTATAGGTTTGTAGTTATCTATCTCTTCGTTGTTCTAGGCAACTTCGACAACAACCTGGAAGGTGCAGAAATTGTCGTTCTCTCTTTTGTTCCTTAGATAAAATTGTCTTAAGCCCTGGAATTTCTTGTCCCATGTTCGTACCCTACACTTCATTCACTGATTACTAAATAAAAGTTATTCATCTTGCGATGATACCTACATCTAGCATCTAGGTGGCTCCTTGAAGAACTCACATCCACTCAACCTATATTTATTTCGTTTACCTACCTGAGAATTTTTTGTTTCATTCTGTTTCTTTAAATTGTCATGAGCACGTGGATGGTCCAAAAAAAAATACATTCTCAGGCTTGAAGCCGGTTTTTTTTTATTTTGTCTTAAATTTTTTACTGGCCCGATATTTTCCCACTGTCGAGGTGTACTGTTTTTTATTATTTTTTTTTCTACCCGTTGAGCTTTTTGTGTGAGCACAAATTTTACTATAAGCATTTTTTTTAAGTTGTGATATGAATATCAAAATGGATTCCCACGATATAAATGACAACGCGCGGGATATTCTTTGGTGCCAGGGAAAGGACCTTGTGTACATACATTTGTATGTAAATAAAATATAGTGATAAAAGCACAAAAGCACGAAGAGCCAAACTATTTTATGGCGAAAACTTTGAGGCCCAAATAGAAAAAAATTATGCAGATTTTTTTTTTTTGATAGAACCCCTTGTCAGTTTTCGGTCTGAAGCATATCCATATGAAACAGGTCACATTCCTATCACTTATGACACCTTTAGTTTTGCTCATCATAATAACAAGACTATTTCTCATATTCTTCGGCTTTATTACCTGCTTTTCATTCTAGGGACTAGAGGTATTGTCCTTAAAGCATATTGTCTTAAAAATCCATCCCCAAAGGAAAATAGCAGATAGCAACATCTCATTGTTTATTCTCTGTTTGTCTTTTGGGTTTGAATAAAAAAAAAATTGGATTAAATTTGAATTTAATAAAGGCTCGTATATTCTTTCATATTGAGGACACGTTTCTTAAAATATTTTTTATATAGTAATTTGATGAAAGGTTCAAGAATCAATTTTAGGACAAATGGCAGTTTATTAAACTTTTTTATCGGGAAAATAGAAAATAAAAATCTTAACCTAAACTGGAACGTGTCATGCGATTTTAAAATAAAATAAAAGGCGCAACTGCGTCGCACGAATTTCCTCTTCTAGTACAAAAGGTAAATGCAAATGTAAAAAAAATGTACGGAGGCCTTACCTACATTCTACGTGGGTCCTAAGACCAAAATTGATGTTTTATTATTTTTTAAGGAATTTAAATTATTGACAGCCTTAAAGCTTTTATGCATATTTTTTTCAAACTTGGTACATAATGTTTTTTCGGTAATATATGCCCACACCGTTTTTCCCATTTTTTTAGACTTAAAATAACGGTGCCTGTCATACATTTTTTGACCAAAAATCTTGAGATTATCTTTGTGACCAATTATTTTGAATTTTAATAGTTTTTGTAACAAATTTCCTTGACTGGGCTTTTTTGGTCAATTCTGTCTGTTCTTATTCTAAACTTATTTTAATTTATTAGTGAAGTCTAACATGTTAGATGTAGGGATGTGCAATTTAAAAAAAGTAGGTACCTAAGTTTTTAAATAATTGTATTGACAAAATATTTATTGGAAAAAATTGTATTCTAGAGAAAAGAAATTATTGCAGAATTTTAAAAAGGTAAAAAAGGGGTAAATAAGGTAAATTAATGAGAGAAAAGAAAGAACATGAGAGACATTTTCATTACTCTCAAAATCTAAATAAAATAAAGAAATTTTTGTTGTAATTCGTTCAAGTGCAATAGCCGTGTGTTGACTTGAGTTGAAGTGATTAGAGGTGCATAATATTATTAATTAATTTGTGTAATGAAAAACTTCGATTGAAATATATGTATATATTTTAATATTTTTTTCAGCATAATTTACTTTTTTACGTTTTTTACATAAACAAAGTAAAAAATACAGCATGTGAAAAACGAATGTAAAAAACGTAAATTAAAAAAGTCGAACAACACTGATAATAAAGTAACAATTGCACCAACTTACAGTTTGCAGAGGCATTTCGATAAACTTAACAAATGAAAAAAAAGACGTCGCCGTCGGTGGGAGAAGAGTATGTCTGATCATTCATAGCGTAACAGTTAGTACATTAGAATGTCACGATAGAGTTGTGTATCTATTTTTTCATATTAGCTGTTCGGATTCGAGAAAAAATTGGAGGTTCCCTCTATTCCTGACGATTTGTATTTTTAACGCACACAGGAATGTTCAAAAGTTCTAAAATACCAGCACAGGCCCTGATTATCCAAAAGCTGTTGTTCTATTCTAAGGCAAATGCTTTCGTTGTGCAAATTTAATTAAAATCGGTTGAGTCGTTCAGATTTTATCGAACTAAGAATACCATTTAATACTAAAAGAAAAAGCAACCACACCCAAAAAATAACCGCGGAAAAAAATTAGCATGGTAAAATTTCTAAAAAAAATAACAAAACTGTTGACAAACAGAACCCAAAAGATTTTTGTCAATTTGTCAATTTTGAGTATTATATTATTATGACATCTTTTAACGAACCTTCAAGTTGCAGATTATATATAATTATAACACCCTTTCTATACAACTAAATCGAATATGCATGTGCTTAACCTCCTTATACGGATTTAAATTCAGCATGAATAATAATGTTGTGTTAAAGGAAAGTAGAATACAATTAAGTTCATCAGATGAACTATATTCCTTACGCTCAACTTTGAAATGATTAAGATTTATGGTCCGTATGAGCCAATGATATGCCTAAGCAATTAATAAGTTATTTAAGTTTAAAATCGTCTTATTATTTTTGCTCCATCCTGTGGTTGTTAAATAAGTAGAATATCAAGTCTTGCCAACTAAGTCGAAATTTAATTTCTTCACATATTAGAATAGTCAATTTTTTAAGTTCAAATTTGAATATTAGTCAACTAAATTAATGTTTATTTTAGCAGACAAGAAAGAAGCAAAGACAACGCAGCGCATTTATTTATGACTTGTTCTACGGTGATAGATGTTTTTTATGCAGGCTCCAGGTCAATAAAAGACGGTGTTAAAAAGTAAGCGAAAGTTAAATGCGAATAACGGTTTTGCTAAGACTCTGTTTAACGAAAACATTATAAACGAGTATGAAAAGAATGAAAAGAACGAATAATAACGTACACCGCCAATAGTCCTCGAATATACGGACTACCGAAAATCCATAAGGAAAATATGCCTTTAAGACCTATGTGTGCCTCAACCTCTGTTCCATGCTACGAACTGTCGAAATTTATGGTAATGATTCTTAAGAAATTGACGGAACAGTCAAAATTCAATGTCAACAATGCGAAACATTTTATTGAAGTTGTTTCACCATTGACCGTAGAAGATGACGAGATTCTAGTATCTTTTGATGTTGTTTCCTTGTTTACGAATGTTCCTGTACATATGATATTGGAAATAGTTGAGAAAAAGTGGAATGATATAAGACAGCATACTCAGATAAAAAAGTCTCTGTTCATGGACATACTCCGTTTCTGCATCATTGATAATAACTATGTACAATTTGAAACAAATATATATCAGCAAAAACAAGGTGTCCTAATGGACACCAATAATCGCGGATATTGCAATGGAAGTTTTATTGGAAGATGTCATTGGTAAACTGACCACAAAACCAAAAATCATTACCAAATATGTTGATGACTTATTCGCCATCATATAATCGGATAATATCGAAATCATACTTGGCGCTTTAAATTCTTTTCATCGTCGTATCCAGTTTACGGTAGAGTTGGAGAAGAAAGGAGAACCACCTTACCTCGATGCAAAGTTGTAAGAAACAACGGGAAATTGATTTTCGATTGGTTTAAGAAACCTACTTCCTCTGGTAGACTTATAAATTTTCACTCCAAGCAACCAAAACAGGTTATATTTAACACCGCACAAAATTTCATCAACAGAGTCCTTGACTATAGTAATATTATATTTCGCCAAAAAAATCTAAATATTATTAGGGACACCCTGTGTTCCAATTCCTTCCCCGCACATGTCATCAGCAGTTTGATAAACAATTATCGTAACAAGAAAAGTGCTACTCATGTAAATGACCCTCCTCCCCTTGTTGTATATCGGAGTGCATTATATATCCCATCCCTTTCCACTCGTATGAAAGCTGCAAATATTCGGAACAAAGAGATGACGAGAATAGCTTTCAGATCTGCTAATAACCTAAAAAAATTGTTGTTCACCAATCCAAAGGGGAGGTTTGATAAGCTAGACAAGTCTGACGTTGTCTGTAGGATCAATTGTTTGGGGGGAAAAGGTATTGGTTGCTCATCTTTGTATGTAGGTATATCCAAACAAAAGCTTCGCAATCGCCTTTCAAGCGATTATAATAATAATCGAATGTTAATAAATAATAAAATAATGTTAGAATATAAGAATGTTAATAAAATATATAATAAATAATAAAAGAATGTTGCTGGAAATGCTGCACATCAACAATACAGAGAGTGCAATCAACAGAAGATCTGATTGTGATAGGGGGCGTTCGGCAGCGCACAGCTTTGCTGTGCAATACGTTCGTTATTGTTGTAATACGTGTTAAATATCCGTCAATTAACAGCCGACGACCATAACAACGAAAAAAACATATGATTTCCAAATCGAACCCAAGGTAGCGCTAAATTTCTGGTATACTTAGGTATCGTAGTGCAAAGCTGACTACGAAATCAGCTGTCTTTTCAATTGTTGTTTGAATTTTGACAGAAATGGTTACCTATTGGTTTTATACGTTCACAAACGCACAATATATTTTTCAGCAATGTATCAGAAAGCTGTGCGCTACCGAACGCCCCCATAGTCTCAGTATTATATATAACCAGCTGATAAACAAAAAATAAAAACAGTAGACACAAAAAGAAAACTACGGACAGTAGTGTTTAAAATGGTTAAATAAATCTGATTTTGTGAAAAGTTTTATTGATAATTTTGATAATTCTTTTATCTATATTGTGGAAATGTGATGTACATTAAGTCTATAAACTAATTGCTGTTGTAAGTGTAATTGACTTGTATAATAGTTTTATACAAGAAATTAACATTGTTATATTTTTCCAACAATAAAAAGGCCTGATGAAGAGTGTATTCATGCTCGAAACGTCGCTTACTTTTTAACACCGTCTTTTATTGACCTGGAGCCTGCATAAAAAACATCTATTTACATAACAGAAAGGTCACCAATAAATTCCTATATGTCTACGGTGATGGTTAGCTGTACCCGGAAATTGTCCATTTAGATTTCATCATCAAGTCGTTTTTTACTAAATTTTGTATATAAGTACAAAATTTCTTTCTTTTTTTTTCTGAATAAATTTTGGTATGGTAATTTTATGTAAATAATAATATAAGCTTAAAAATATAATTCCAAACAAATATTTTTCGAAAATATGTCAAAATGTAGACTATATTCAAAGTAGTCCACACAGTTTTTTTTTTCTTCAAAATCGTTACAGCCGTTTTCATGATAATTAAGATGGTAGAAGCATTTGTATGGTAAGTACCGTTATTTTTGGTGCCAAAAAAACGACTCAAAAATCAATTTAATACAATCACCTTAAATGTTTAAGTAATAACTTTGAAGAAAATCGTTTCAGCCGTTTAGGCTGTAAATCGTTCTACAGACAGACGGAATGCGGGAACCACTTTTTTGGTGTTCTCTATCATCGTAATCTCAAGTTTGGTTAAAATCTCGAATTAGATTTTTTTTCCAAATGCAAAACTTGACCTTTAGTACCTGTATTGCAAGTCACAAAGAATTCCTTGCAGAAAGATTCAGTTTTTGAGCCTTAATCCTTAATTGAAGCAATTGAGTGATTAGTTTGTGGTACAATCATCATGAGATTCATCATACACAACATGCTTTTTCAAAACCCAAATTGTAACCTATTTTTACATCTACTATAGTCTTCTTAGCTTCTTATGCCATTTTTCATATGGGCCTGGGTTAGGTTGGTTAGAAGTGGCATGTAAGTCAATTATTATTTGTCTGGTATGGGTTGGGAAATCCAAACTAACATTTCAGCTTCATTAAGTAATTCCAGTTTCAGACCTTATCGAAACCTTATGGAAGCTGTAATTTTAGTAAAAACTTATGTATTAAATTGAATAAAAAAAAATACTACTTTAAATTCCAGTATATCTTCCGACACTCACTCAACAACCCCACACTGGTAAAATTTTGAAGAATTATTATTATTACCCCAAACTATATACATCTGGGTGTGACAAACCACATTATTAGAAAGAACATCATATAAGCCTTTTTGTTTTAAAGATATACATAACATAGCTTTAACTTATGTTGGCAATAGTGGTAAACAGGTAAAAGTACGACCTTTTATAATACTCGAACGCTCTTCGACTACACTCTAGGGTTCTACACCACATCCGGTTGGTGTGCTTTTATACAGAATTTGGATGTCAAATTTTCGCATGATAGAAACAAAGAGTTCCGCGCAGAAAGTCAAAACTTTGTATATGACGTACATATACATATAAATATAAGTACGGTAAAGGATACATACATAAATAGATACAGTAATTTTTATAGTTACAAAGTTATATAGAAAAGGAAAGATTTGTGTGTTTGTGTTTGTTTCGACTATAACCTTTTATAACTCGGCTGTACATTCACACAGTCATTCGTTTAAACTTTAATGAGGTTATGAAAAGTTTACATCCGTTTAATCAATACATGATATTGTGCTTACGTCCCTTTTACTTGACGAACATAAAAAATGGAAACAAAAATCCATAGATATAGCGGAGGTTCGTTGGGTATAAGAACAGGTAATATCTATATTGGGATACTTTAGGTTAGGTAGGTACTGCGGGTATGTGTGGAGAAAGTTTTTTGTTCATGCGGTAAATGCGGGGTCGTATGTCAGCCTAAATCGTCCACTTTGTAACTGAAGTTTTGTACTGGTTTTGCATTTTTGTTTTAACTTTGTGCGCGCTTAGGAGTGTGTGTGTGTGTTCATGTATGTGGTTTAAGGATAACCAATACATATGTTACACGTATATTTATTGTGATGTGTGAGAAGTTAACTGGAAAAGGAGTTTCCGGTTCAGATTTATAAATAATTTTGCAAATGTTTTTGTTTGTAATGTTTTATGTTGAAAAGTTTTTTTTAACTCCCTCGTCTGTGGTTAAGTGTTGGAAAAATTTCAAAGTATGTTTTAAAACCAAAAGGATCTTACGTTTACCTGCTATAATGTTAGTTATGCACCAATGCATCTAGGTATCTACATACTCGTAAAAGTAATGCTGAGTGACATCTGAGGTTCAACTTTAAAAACCGCATCGTGACGATAGAAAAAGTTACTTTTAGTGCTTGGTAAAAATTGTGTACTGAGACACTTGGATAGGTAATTCCTTAATGATTCCTATTTATTTCGGCTTAGAAGACAGGTCACAAAATATATATTTTTAAATTAGGTGATGAAAATGGGACAAATATTTGAAACATATTTTAAATCATACTAATATTATAAAAGTGAAAGCTTGGATGGATGGATGTTTGTTGCTCAATAACGCCAGAACGGCTAAATTGATCTGAATGAAATTTGGTACAGAGATAGATTATAGTCTGGAATAGCACACTGGTTATCCTGGTAAAATATATAGTTCCTGTGGGATATATTTGTTTTAATTTTGCATAGTGCTCATATAACATCTTCTCATTGTACAAATAGCTAACATAGCTTTTGGTCACAAGAAGCAAAAAAGCACATACACAAACAAGCACATAAAACGCGGCTGCAGTATCTAATCCAGTGTTGCAGTAAAACAAAGAGACGCGAAAGACCTACTTACTAATATTATAATTGTGAGTGCATGCTTGGATGCTTGATCCGCAATAAGACATTAATGACTTAACGAATTTAGATGAAATTTTATTGGTAGATGGATTATCAGATATGCTTAAATATGAAAAAAATATATACTTGGGTGTTTGTTTCGCATTCGCACCTCAACCATTGAATGAATTTTAATAAAATTTAATTTTTTTTTTATAATTTTGCACGCGCTCAAGGGATTATACCCTTTGTATTTTTTTTTTTAACACGGGCATCCTATAAAAGAATATAAAGAAGGATATGAAAGATGTGTGGCGCGATGTATTGAGACGGTGGTTGTTGTCTCAGATTTTATCTCCAGGGATGGCGGCTGAACTAATGTGGAGAAAATTACCGTGTCTTATTTTATTTATGTCTCTTATAATTCGGATTATTTTTATTTATTTCATTGACATATTAATGAGTAGTTTACTCAATCACATGTTGTCAGTTTTATGCCTGAACAGCATGTAAAGAGTAAACCAAAAACTCATTTTATGACAATTTTTTGAATAGGTTTTTAATGGAATATAAGAAGACATATACAACGGTAAGAATCGAACCTGCGACCACGAGGCGCCACGGCCACCCCAAATGATGATAACTGGATTATTTAAATTTATCAATGCAAATGGGAGAGTTTATGTATTTGTACCGCTTTCACGCCTCAACTGTTTATCGGTTTTTAATAAAATTTTGTAGGTGGATAGATAATAGTATTAGATTCCTGTGGGATAGAAAGTCCCTAGCATTGCACGGGTATCTGCTAGTATGACATAATTGGAATTTAAGATTTTTTTTTGGGTATTATGAAACTTTAATTTTAAAATTTGGTACCGCTGAAAAAATATGTCATAGGCCGACACATTGCTCAAACAGAATGTACCTAATTTCGTCATTTCTGAAGTAAAACTTCTTTTGGGCAATTGGTCGACACGACACGCTCTCAAAAAAAATATTTACCTACAATATTGTTGTTTCTTTATATGGCTTTCTCTGTTATATTAATGTGTATTGTGTATAATGTTTAAGTAGACGGTTTCGTTGCCAGTGCTTCAGTGTATCTACTTCACAGATTTACATACCTATACCTACGGAGTACCTACCTATAACGCGTTATGTAATATAACGGGTTATCCATTTTGCGGTTTCCAAAGTAAACGTAAATAAAATACATATAAAATACTTTTTTTCATGATATTTCTTTTTTGTTATAAAGTTTGAACGTTGAAATTATATGTGAAAGACTACATCATTTAAATGACCACTACGCGAATTGTTGCAAGCATCGATTCTTTTGAGGTAATTTTCGACCACTTTTTGACACATATTGGGCGGTATCTCAGCCATAACTTTATGAATGTTGGTTTTCCACTGCTCAAGAGGTAAAGGTTTATCTGCATAAACACGGTCTTTCGTGTAGCCCCACAAAAAAAATCCAGCGGTGTCAAATCGCATGATCTTGGTGGCCAGTTGATATCGCTACGACGAGAAATTACGCGGCCAGGAAATGTCTCCTGCAATAAAGCCATATTCGCTCGAGTTGTGTGGCATGTGGCACCGTCCTGTTGAAACCACATATTCAACAAGTCGTGTTCTTCAATAGCAGGCAAAAAAAAGTTGGTTATCATATGACCATAACGCTCCGAATTAACGGAGCGTTAGAAGTAAAGTCCAATCACACCTCCGGACCAAAGAGCGCCCCAAACAGTGACTTTTTGTGGATGTAATGGCCTCTCTTCAATTTCTTGAGGATTCTCAGAACCCCAAATACGACACTTTTGTTTATTAATATACCAACCGAGTGAGAAATGTGTTTCGTCGCTGAAGAAAATTTTGTTCGAAAAATCGCCATCCTCAACAACTTGTTCAAGCGCCCATTCAACGTATGTTGTTGTGTGAGCTGGACTTTATATGGATGTAGGTGTAGATCCAAATGCAAAATACGCCATAATGTGCCGTAAAACAGTCCTAATTCCTGAGAACGGCGAAGAATCGACACATTCTGTTTTCGGCAACACTTTCACTTACAGCAGCGATATTTTCAGTGGTACGAGCGAAACGATGATACACCAGCTCTTACAATATTTGTAACCAATCCAGTCTCTTCAAATTTCTTCACAATTTTGCCAATTGCTTGCGTAGTTGGACGATTATGTAAACCATAATCTCCTCTTAAAGTACGATATGTGGCTGTGGCAGAATCACCATTTTCGTAGTAGGTTTTAACAATTTTTGTGGTTGTGCGATAGTTAAGGAATCCATTTTCCTAAATGTCAGACTTTCAACTGAAAAAAAAATTGGTTTAACCACTTAGTTTGACAGATGACTAATTCCAGCCCTATACTTTTGAAACCGCGAAATGGATAACCCCTTATTATTGCAGAACAATGAATCAAACTTCGAAAATTGTACGTTGACGCTTGTACAATTTGAGATGGGGTCGTTATGGGTGATGTATTAATGCAAGTACGGGGCCGGTATCAAAAAATGTTAACTTCGTTGTTCTTTGAACAGGTTCCTTGAAATTGAAATATGTTATACCTAACTTGGAAAAAGTATAAATACACAGTCTTTTTTAAATTTCCTTTTATACAAACCTTATTTTTTTATTTGTTTTATTTTATTATTTAATAAATGTTAACATAGTAAGATAATAAGAAAATAAATAAAATTATCAAAGGAAACATTTTGTTTCTTTTTTTCTTAAACCTAAGACCGGAACATCCGAAGGTAAATTCAAATCAATATTTTGATTATGATATTTTTTTTAATATGCGTGTAATTAATCGAAGTGTAAGTTTTATAAGTTGGAATGAAATATATTTATTTAGTTTGGAAACATTTGTAAGGCATTTGTCAGTTTTGCTTAGCATCGCTGTTTAATATTTGACGGCACGAAAAATATTTAATAGAATACCTTTTATTTGCCTTCCAAATGTGACACCTAGTATCTTTATAGATACATTTTATTTTACCTCACTTAATTATTTCAATAGAAAACTAGTTTTGCGTAGATAAGTAATGTAGGTTTTTGGTTTGAATGTTTCGTTAAAATCGCATATTAATTAAAGTACGTTTTTATCTGACTTAAACGCACCAGATAAAACTTTTGACTACAATTTGCATGTTTAATGCAGTAACATCTTGGTACTCTCGGTTAATAGATTAATTTTGATTAGGGTTAACGTCGGTCGCCGGCAGGGATTTACACTTTGCTATCGATATTTTGTATGAAAATGTCAGCGGGAGAAAATTCCCATCAGATTTGTTTCGCCATTTCTGATTTAACATTTAACAGCTTAATTTCAGAATCCGATGAATGAATAGCGGAGTGAATTAGACTCGATTTTGACATTTCTACAATAAAAAAAATGTCAAAATTGAGTCCGATTTCTTCCGCAGGGCACTTGAATAATTCTTAAGAGTACTGAAACAAGTAAATCTACTTAATACCCTAAGTAACATTTTCAGTATTAAGCTATCTGAAAGTTGTCTTGAAGAATTCTACTAGATTATTCTAACACTAACCGAGTTTTATTCTTCGTATAGGTTGATAGATATATACGGTGGTCTTAGCTGCATGAGAAGTTTCAAATGTTGTTGTCTCGGGTTTATCACTTGAGAATATTAAACTGTGTTGACATTTCTGTTAAGAAAGGTTTGGTAATTCGTCATAATTCGTTTAATTCCGGTACAGCACTTAGAAATTGTGTAAATTTGAAAAAATAAATCTGTTCTCGAAGTTCATAAAGCACTTCGATTTTATGGTCAATATAATCGGCCTAGTGATCAAGCAATTCGTGCAGTTATTGATCGTTTTCGTACTAATTTTACTCTTCTTATAGAGCTGTGTTAAGTCATTGGCTTATGCCGACAAACCAGCAACTCTTGAAGCATTGCAAGCCAATATTCAAGCCACCATTGATGCTTTACGACTAGATTCATTAGAAAAAGTAGTCAAAAATTGGACTGATCAAATGGACTATATAACTCGAAGCCGCGGAGAACATATGACGGAAATCATATTTAAATAAAATGCGAGACTGAATCGCACGAACTTGCTCTTATAGTTAACATTTTTAATGAAGCTAACCATTGAGGTTTAGTTAGTTAGGTGTAGTTGTCCTATGCAGGTTTAAAGCCTATGTAGGTAAGATTATCTTGATTCTTATTATAATGAATTGTCGAATTGATGGTTCAAGGAATAGTTACATAGGTACCTACCTACAAATGTATATTATACATTTGTAGGTATACATATGTACATATAAATGTATGAGGGCCAACATTGTATGTAGTATTCAGTGACGTACGCAAAGAAATACCTATAATAAGGTACCTAGATATAAATGGATAATACACATAATTAAATGTTTTTATATTGCTTAGTCTTTATAGTTTGAGGGAAAACAAAGATGCAATTTGAATTCATGGATAAATAAGAATATATCAAAAAAAATGTCAAAAATCGTTGGAGCGGTTTTTTAATAAATTAATATTGTATGTATAAAATTTTGAAAACATTTTTAGAAAAAAAATTGAAACGCCATTTCGAAGAAATTACTAATATACATATAAAATCAAATTTCAAAAAAATTCTGTGACTGGTTTTTGAAAAATCGATTTTTCAAACAAAAATTTTTATTTATTTTTTAAAAATCGAAAATCGTTGTTTTTGAAAATTTTCGTATGCAGTTTAATTAAGAATTTTAGGAAGCATTTTTATAAAAAAATTATTTTAATCGGTACATTCAATATTGAGAAAAACGAAATGTGGTTCTATGGGAAGTACCGTTAATAAGTACGCAAAAAAAAAATATTTTTATACCTGAAAGTGAACTGTACTAATTTAAGAACACATAATTTTTTTTATAAAAATTCTTGGAGCGGTTTTGGAGAAATAATTTTTTTTCTTAACGGTTTTTTAACATTTGTATGGGAGGTACCGTTGTTTTTTATTTTTAAAAAAATAGTTCTTTTAACTGTTCAAGATAATGTCAAAAAAAACACCAAATACGAAGTTTTGAAAAAATCTATTCAGTCGTTTTCGAAATTTTGAGTTTTCAAAAAAAAATTAATTTCCCTAAAACTAAAAATTTTTGAAAAATTTTGGTATACAATAGTGTTTAAACTTTCTGGGAGCTTCTGCGTAAAAAAAATTTTAAAAAATCAAATTAACCGTTTTCGATAAAACCGAAAACCAAAAAAATTGTTGTACTAGAGGTACCAAAAATAAAAATTTTTTTCCAAAAAAAAAAAATTATCAAAAGGTACCCTTGCCCTTCATTAATGAACTGATTTTTTTTTATAAAAATCGTTAGCGCCGTTTTTGAGAAAAATACGATTTTTGTTTTTGACCAAAAAATGTATGGGGGCTACTGTTATTTGTTGTCTTAAAAAAAAATGAAAAAACGTGTGGGCATATTACCGAAAAAATAATATGTGTCCTGTTGTACCTACCTATATCGCAAGTAAAAATTTATAAAAAGAATTTAAGTTTTGTATCAAAAAATTAACTTTAAGGATAGTAGTGGGATCGAAAAGATGCTTACGAGATTTATGTTTCAGGTTACGGGAGTTTAGCTTTGTAGAATTTGTTAGTTGGGACCTTATTGCTTTCATGTAGAAAATTGAGCATCTTTTCCCGAAATACAACACTTGCTGTTGTTGTTAAGATGTTAAAACTAGAAAGGACAAAATCAAGCTAGTTTCTGCAAATTCCCAAAAGGCATTCGTTGTTTATACGTTAATAAGCACCCTATCACGATTGTCAATTATCAATTTGAATATTGATAAACACTGAAAATTGGTTTTAAAACCTCGACTTATTTATAAACTGCACAACTATTTAATGGTTATTATCGATTTTCTTGTAATTCACAATTATTTCCATCATTCTCAATTACCAAATTTTTTATCAATGAGGTTATTTAAAATTAAATTTCAGTATTTGTCAACCATCAATTTGCAATTGACAATCATATGGTTGTAAGTTTTTTTTTGGCGTCTGTCAAATTATTTGTTTATTATTCAGTTACTAATGAACACAACTTCTGGAGCTGCAAGTTAATTGTTATACAGATAACGCTCGTCGCTTTTTCGCACATATGACTCACCCACCACACCCCTTTCGTAATCCGCCGCTGCCTGCAAAAAAATCCCAGACTCAATTCTTTCAGGTGTTTATGTGGAATTTATTTTTAATAAGCCTTTTGCAGAAATCTTGTTAATTATTATACCGATTGTCAGCTTTTATATAGAAAACCAATTGTGTACCTCTATTCCGCAATTGAAATACTTGTCCAATAAAGGATGTAGTATAAATTGGCTTTCAACTATATTTTTTCTAAAATTCACAGAAATAATTTTTTCAATCAAAATCATATATACTACATTACATACATATGTATTATGATAATGATAATGATAAATTTATATCAATTTTGCCGCAATCTCTAATAAAACTTTTGCATATACAATTTCCACTTTCATGCTTGAAAATTGAATTAATGATGATTTTATAGGTATGATGGGAATGACCTATTTGAAACTGTCATTATTTTTGCAATTTATAATAAACCTTTGCCATGTCACTCTAATCGAATTGATTCTATATTTTTGCTCTTCTGATGACACATAAAACCGTTAACTAATTATTATATGTATAATATGGATTTTCAATTTCAATTCAACCAATGCAGCGGGAAACAGTATGGAACTCCGCGGACAAAAAATCAAATGTGCCACTCGAATATAACTACCTGCCATAAGCAATAAATTCGTTAATTATGAAAACAACCAGAAAAGGACTTGCAGGTGGATGTGTGTGTGTGTCTATAATATGTACGAGTATGAGTTAGTCTTCTGGTAAAAGCTGGCGAATTTTCCCAACTGTATCCATGTCCAATATCCGCACTATCCCCACTGCTGAAGCCAGATATCCTCTTTGATAAGTTTCGCTCCGTTCGTCCTGTATGGGGTTTGTATTATATAATATATGTAGGATGCAGCCACGATGTCTATAAAGCAGGTGTGCCGGTGGATGCATTGCACAAACAAATAACCGCCGGCCACGTATGCGGGTGAGGAGGTCGGCTCGACTGATACTAAAGCTAGTTGATGTGATGGTGATGCTCATAATTTTATCGACATACATTCATACGTAAATATTTCTTTGATTGAAGTTCATTATGAGCCGATTTGAGGTTCAGAAACATTTCAATGTTATTTTACGTTTGATATGCTCGGCTCGGTTCGGCTCGTACCGCTCACACTGGTAACCTACATTTAATACATATGGGTATAGGTAAGAGATGCATGACGATGACAGTGTCAGTATGGTTGAGCTCAGGTAAAGGCCTAAAGCAAATAATAATCGATTGGACCGAACATTGATGGTCCTTTTTCATATTTATTAAGTTCTGAAAATCAAAGCTCGGCATTAATGCTGCATTTTGGGATGGGGTTTGGAAGCTGGATAATTTATAGTGGTTGATTATTAATTGGTGGGTGGATATAAGCTTATGAAACATTCAACAGGAAATAAACTTTTCCATTAGTTTATCCTCAACTGTTTAGTATTAAAAATACAGATTCTTGTTCAAAACCAATATTTACGAGTATTTCCTATATAAACATAATACAGGGTGTCCGCCCGGGAAGGTATACTACTTTGTTTTGTCGCTATTTTGTTAAACACTAGTCTTGAAAATTCATATTTGGCAGTCGTAAAGTAGACACGTGGCAAATTTATTAAGGAAAAATATTCGATAAACCAACGTGTTTTAATCATTAAAACATTTTATTAAAATCAATCATCTATTACTGTGACGATGAGAAAGTTACGTGAAATTTTTGGGAGAAACAACGTGCCAATAAAACGCACTATTTACCGTGTAGTGAACGATTTCGAAGAAAGAGAGTCTTTATAGGTGATACGCCCAAGTATGGACCACAACGTACTGAAACATCGGCTGAAAACATTACTGCTGCTCAAGGAAGTGTTCAAAACAATCCATCAACCTCAATTCGACGCCGCGCTCAGGAGCTTGGTCTTCAAAGAACAACTTTGGCCACAATTTTCCACAAGGATTTGCATTTGTTTCCGTTTATGATTCAGTTGACACAAGAGCTTCTTCCACAAGACCATTTTCTCCGCCATACATATGCCAATAGGATGTCACAGCTAGCCCATGACAACCCCGATTTTCATGGAAAAATCAGGATGAGTGACGAGGCACATTTTCATTTGAATGGGTATGTGAATAAAGAGAATAGTCGGTTCTGAACAATGGAAAACCTTCAAATTATTCATCAGTCACTTTTGCAACCATTAAAAGATACAGTCTGGTGTGCAATTTGGTCAGGAGGAATCATTGGACATTACTTCTTTGACGGCGTAACGGTAACTGTGAATGGGGAGCGATATCGTGATATGATTGAAAACTTTTTAGTGACACAACTGCTTGCTTAGGGCTTGATTAACATGTGGTATCAACAAGATGGTGCAACATCGTATACAGCCAGGATTACAATGGAATTACTGCGAGACCTCTTTCCACAACAGTTATTTCAAGAAATGGTGATCTTAATTGGCCTCCACGGTCGCCTGATTTGACTGCTCCGGACTTCTTTTTGTGGGGGACATCTGAAAACCAAAGTTTATGCAAACAAACCAGAAACGCTTGAGCAACTTAAATAAAATATCCGTGATGAAATTAATTAAATACCGCGTGAAATGTGTGAGAATGTAATGAAAAATGTACTCAAAAAGGTTCGCATTTGTGAGGCTAACAGAGGCGGACATTTACCTAATATTGTATTCCATACATAATTGGCAACATTAAATAAAACATTTATCAATATAAGATCTATTCTCCTTCATTTAATCAAAAAGTAGTATACATTCCTAGCGGACACCCTGTATAAAGGTAACTTGAGTAGTAGAGTTGGTGTTATAATTTCAACATTATAGCCTCACATCTTGTTTTTTTTTTTAAATTAAAGGGTGTTTTTTTTAAGATTTATTATATGTGACAGCAGGTTTGACAGTTCATGGTCGTTTTTCGGTAAGTTTGGTTTCACATTTCATGCACACATCAGCCATTCGATATCCAAATGATAAAATTTGACACCAACATTTAACGCGTTATTGTCAAAATATAGTCTAGTCCAGAGTATGACATTTACCGGTAAACGCATCAGATGCGGCGGTCACATTTCTGAACTTATATTCAATAGATTATTATCTGTAGAATAAGGTCAATTATATTAATATTTAAACAATTTTAATCCGTTTAATTTAAAATTATATGTCTCTAAAAAAACACCCTTTGTATTTCGTTTGAATATATTATTCACGAATATCATCCGTATTTTTGAATTTATCTAAAAACAGCCTCATTAATTTTTGACAGGAAGATTGGCTTCAATATATTTTGTATAAAAATATTTTTTTTAGGTTTCGCGAAGGTAAAATGTTATCCAATTATTGGTAGGGCTATATTTATTTGGATATTTCATATAGTGACCATGTTGCTTTATCGACCAATTATTTCCCTGTTTTTTTTTTATATTAAAATACTTAAGTTACAGCGATCATACACAATAGCCGTATTTTTTTGTTGCACTCAATCCGAAACACAATAGGATTTCCCCTAAAGAACGGATCCCCAACTTCCTGATTACTGACCATCATTCAAATAATTAAAAGCAAAAAATCAACAATTGATTTGTTTTTATTTCTTCAGATTAAAACAAATACGAAAATTCTTACTTGAATTAAGAAATCGAATTAAAATGGAACATTATTATGTGAAGAACTAAGAGATGACAAAAAGTTAAGTTTTCCCTACCCACACAGCTGTCAGGAATATTCAACTATATTGGCGGATAAACTGGGGTTCAAAGATAGGTCAAGCTTTCAGCTAAGATATCCTAATCGGTCACAAATATATTCAGATACCTTAGTATCCGAGATAACATATATAACAAATAGCCATTTAGCTGTGTTCTTTTAGCCAAAGCTATGTGTAGCAAAGCAGAATTTACACACATAACAAATACAAGAAACAGCTTTCGATAAAAGTATAGGCAAAAGTCTGCTTTGGATAGATTTGTGACGTTTATTCGAGTATCGAATGATATTATGTGGCCTAGTTGGTAGTTCCGATGACTTTGATGAATCTCTAATTCTTTGTTGGTAGAGTTCTTGTTTCTGTTAATGGCCACGTTCACCTATTTATTAGTTCAGTTATCTCCAATTCTAAGCTATACTAATATATTTGTGAACTATTCGGATAGGTTAACTGAAAGCAGTCAAAAATCAATAATTTTTGGTTAAGTATGTGTTCTTTTTTTAAAAAATTGTTTCACACCTATTCATGTACAGAAATAAAAACTACTAAAGCAACAAACTAGGCTAAAAGTTCCTTTTATTTATTTGTGTTCCTTTATAAATCATATTAAGAAGCATAAGTAGGGGGCGCTCTCCCACTTTCAGTAAAAGTGAAAGTTAGCGTGTTGGTGCAAGACTGCCAGATCAAAGATACTTCAATCAAAGATGTTTGAGTGGCTTTGTGCAAGCTGCTGTCAAATTGCCTAAGAATCAACTAACTAAAACTTGAGCAGCGCCCCCTACCAAAGCTCTTAAATTAGAATAGCAACAAGTATTAACGGAGCAAGTCAATGCATATCTATTATTTAGCAATAAGTAAGCAATCATAAGCAGTACTCGAGTTTGTGTTATCGATTCAGCACTTATAAGGCGTGACAGACATATACTGTCGAATTCCATTGAAAGATTAGTAAGATTTCTTCTAAAAAATTTCAATTTTTGTATACTAAAAATTGAAAATTTTCGAGATTTCATCTGCGGAAAATTTGGCAACAAATACAGTTTAAATATCTCAAAATAAAGATTATTGCTTAGTCGAAAATGCCAAATTTTATTGATGGATGTCATAGATAATCAACTTGACCCTAAAATTCGTGTCAAATTCGTGATTTTTACCACCTTACGTCATTTTGAATTCAGAGTCGAGTTCACTGTTGAATATAAAAGTGAACATAATAGTTTTTTTTCAGTGTTTATTTGTTGCGACGTTAATCATTTTTAGCAAAACACTACTATCTACCCCAATTTTATACAACTCATTCTTAACTCCAACTTGATCTTTGAACCGCATGTAAACGAAGTTCAAAAAATATTTAATAGCTAAATAATGAATGTGATCAGATCAGTTTTGCAAGGACACAATGCAAACATACCCCTTTATTTTCACAACAACTGATTTCTTCAACAAAAAAAAACGTCAAATACCTACATAAAATAATTTTAAAATCCTAAATGACCACACAGATTTAGAAAATTCAAATTTTTGTTATTTCTTACTGCTTCATATATTTTCCATGCTATTTAGATCTTTTAATTCAAGTTTTTGTTTTCTTATATTCGTTTAATCTGAAGAAATAAAATCAAATCAATTGTTGATTTTTTCATTAAGTTATTATAAAAAAATAAGGCTGCTGAGGATCGTTCTTTGGGAAAATCCTGCTCTGCTGCCGATAGATTTCCTAAAAGAACACTGCTATTGACAGAAACAAGAACTCCACGAATAAAGATTTCGAGAATTGTGAGTGTCATCGGGAGTACCAACGAAACAACTATAATTTCCTTCGATACTCGAATAAATGTCACAAATCTATCCGCAAGAATATTTTGTTTTTACTTGTATCGTCAACAAGATCTTATATTTCTTTTGTGTGTAAATAATGTTGTGGTGCGGATTGGTTTTGCCAAAAAAAAAAAAAATCAGGCCTAATGCCCGTTGCTGACTGGCTTCTGGAGGATTTCAAAGTATAGACGAAGTCAATGGGGCTCATGACCACACTAAACTGTTCATTTTTTAAAAATGTAAAAGCGTGGCACGTTCCAACAATCTTATATGCATTATCTTTGCTCCAAGTTCCATAATTTGATTTATTATTTCCGATAAAGGCGCGGATGTAATTTTAGAAGGCTTAGGTCCCGTTCAGATTATCGCCGAAATTTTATATGGTATTAGTGGTCTTTATTTATGGCACACAAACCCATAATTTTTGAACTGATTTTATGAAATTGAATTGCAAAGTGTGTTCATATGACTATTTTGAACAATACTGACAGTTCGCAATCTGACTGTTTGGTTTGACATGTCATTATCAGATGTCACTACTTGGTTTAAAAAAACACCCTTTATTTTTTCCTTCGTTCAGTAGATGGTTAATATCATAAGATTGCTATTTATAGCCGGGAATATCCAAAAAAGAACACTGTTTGGAATTCGGTCCTTCTTTTATTTTTTTCTAAAGAAATAAAAAAAACTATGTGATTTATGTAAGACCACCCTGTATTGAATAATGCTCAACTTAATTTGCAGCATTTCAGTAAACAACTTTAAAATTAACTTACATCTACAATAAATCACTACTTAGTTGGGACAAGAAGATCCTTTTTTTACCGTTTCATTGAGCCGACGTGAACTTACCGATTTTCATTGATTCGGGATTACAACCGGACGGACGTACATAAAGACGACCCGACTATGATGCCGACGAAGAGTGCAAAACACACACAAGAAAGAATAGAGGAAAAAAAAACGAAATCACAATGATGATGAAGATGATGAATTGGTAAAGTGAAGTGAATGGGGAAAGTGCCTGCAGCCACTTGTATTTTTGTTCTCCATCCGTGAAGGATTGGCTTCCGGTACTTATGTGTTAGCTAACCAGACCACAATAAGTGGTACTTGAACCATTGCCAGAAGCCCAGAAGGCAGGTGAAACGAAAGTAAGGCGAAATCATTCTCGTTTTGTCTGGAGGAGTGATTTTCAAGTAGGCTTTTCCACTTAAGTGAGGAAGAAAGAGACAGAGTGTGGTAGAAACAAGAGTGGTAACTAGGTGTTTGCTGCAGCGTAGTATTTTGAATTTTTTTTAGCTAAAAGTTCAATTATTATTACTTTGTGTTTAATTTTTTTTATTTTGTTTGTTATTGCAATTTGAAAGTCGGAAAAAGGTACAATACGGATAAGGTTGCCATGAACTTTTTAAATTGCTTTGAGTTTGATTTAAAAGAAAAATCACACTTGATTAAAACAAGATTGGTAAAATAGTCAACCTTGAAAAGCGTTCAAAAAGGCTAGAACAAATTTGGGAACAAAGCATTTTAATTTATTGATTTCGTTCAAAGTTTGTATAATACTTATGGCATTACAGTTTTGTTTCAAGTACTCTGGCCGTGCTTGAAATATTGAAGCTTTATTATTTATGCCCCTTTATTTATTATGCCCCCTTTTGTTCCATAGCTATCAAATTGAATATCAATATTTAAGAGATCTATGCACCATTTAAGTCTAATGAACGCATTTCGTGCACTTAAGGATTATTATAACCTATCGCTCTTATTCATTAAGGCAAAAATGTAATTCAATACCTTATGTTACGTTGCATAGCAGCAACATAAACTAAACATGTTGGAAGGTTGTATGAGAAAATGTATAAAGAAATGTTCAGGGTAAAAATCCCTTAATGTGTTTTCCGAAATCCTGAAAAATTATGGAAATTGTAATTTTTTTCAGGATTTTGGATTTTCTGGATTTTGAAGGATTTCGTTCGACTTTCAAATTAAATAAATACAAATTTGAGGAATTGAATTTGGTCTCTATATTTGCCTAGGTTAAATGGCAATATTGCCACCATTTTACAGCAATTCTGTGTCATAAAATAGGATTCTGTCATTTTATGCTAATAATTGGTATAAACTGTAACTGTAATTTTTGTCAGTCGAGTAATTGCGGCATTAGGCTGTTAAATTATTTAGCAGTTGTCGGCCAAACCTTCAGTTCATTACGGGCTAAGTCAAGTTGGACTTATTGGACTTACAGTCCGCCACCTTTAATAAAATCTCATTTTCACCCCTACCGGGTGGTGCTGCTATTGCGATAACTGCTTATTATCACTCTGCTATTCATTCAACTCATCAGATAGCAGTTGTGATTGCTCTTCAATCTAACTGCTATTGCTTCGTGCAAGACCTTACCTTTACAACTTAATGACACAATATAAATGAATTCATAAAATCATGTATAAGTCAATGAATATTACTAATAGATGAATATACAAAGTAAATACATATCGCTTTGCGAAACTCGGAGCACACTTAGTACAGAACAGGAGAACAGGAAAAGTAATAAATGTTAAATGATCTCTCATCTGGTTTCTGCATATCTGCTATCTGCTTTTTAATCATGTGCTATCTGCTTTTTTTATGTTCAAGTCGTGTAAGGATGATGAACAATGAAAAGGCAAACAATTAATAAAATCTATTAAAATAATTAATTCTTCTGAGCTTTCAGTTTTATTATTTTTGTTTAACTAATTGCAAGTTCTTCAATAAAACATAATTTTTAATTAGCTTTAAAAATTGATCCATATATCAGAATCAAGATTACATTTTTCGGAGTTAACTGCTCTGTAAAGAGTGATTAAATAGCTGATTTTAATAGCTGCTTTTCTTACATTCTGTTCTATGCGATCGCTACTCATTGAAAATCACTGTTTAGCACAAGGCTAATGAGAAGGTAACAAATATCACTAGGCCGTATTTTTCCTTAATATTCAGTGTATATAATTTGATAAAAATAATCAAATTTGTCAAAAAATAATATTAAAATAAAATCTTTGGCGCAAAATTGTAAACAGCCTGATGTTAATGGTTTGCGCATACTACTTAACACTTTGTTAATAATAAGGCACTTGACTAATATTTTCTTGATTTTAAACAGTTTTTAACTAGCACCACACTGAGCATATTTTCTTGATAAACTAGTACTTAACACGCATCAAGTAATGCAGAAAATAAGCCAACATAACTTTTTGGCGTTTGTAAATTTCAAAGTGTCATATGAATTTAGTATGATGCTAAAAAGATAAAACAGCCATATGCTGATTTTAACTTAAGTAAAATGTTAAAAGTTAGTTCGATGATAACCTTGTTTAAAATTTGCTACATCTTGTTTTTTAACTTAGTACCACTTAGCTTAGTTGAGTAAGTTTCAATATAAATAGTAAAGTTTCTAGCCTTTGAACTCCGGAATGGTTTATATTTACAAAATTCTTGCGGTGAATAATGTCTTGCTATCATCTCATTTTCTTTCGCACTGTGAATGATTCTTTTATTAAAGCTCGTCCTGATTGTTAAACCACGTTCCACGGATCAAAATTTAAATCAACGTTGAAACTCACTTAACACGCTGAAATCAGTGAACTTTAATTGTTCAAACACGGATCACAGTTTGATCGACACGGTGACGCTACCACATTTGGAAGATAGGGTCATTACGGGGGATATATTTATGCAAATATGGGCCTGGATTTAAAAAGAAGTCGACTGAGTAATTATCTTTCCGATTTCCTTGAAATTGAAATATGTTTTAGCTGACATTGAATTGTGATGGAAAAAAATAGTTTGAAAATAGATTGGGGGTAAAAAAATATCTACTTTGCTGTTCCGAAAGAAAAAAAATTGCTTCAAATTAGGGTGGGTCAACAAAATTTCACCTTCGTAGGTCTTGGAATTCAGATATGTAGCTGACAGAGAACTATGAAAAAAAAATGGAAGTAGTCGTTAGGACTGCCGATAGAAGTGAAAACATTAAATTATGAAATAACAGCAATTTTCTATATTAAAATTAGATGTAGGTAATATCAAAGATTTAAATGTACTTCGTCTCTATAAGAGACGATAGCGATTTACACCTAATCTGATTTTGTTTTTTTCTTTGTCAAGTTCCCCAAGGGATTCTTTTTCTTGTGTCGAATAAATTAATATCTGAAAATGCAATATACAAATATAAGAAAATAATATAAAGCAACAAAAATAAATAGATAAATATTAAATAATATCTAATTTTCCGACGGAAATATTAACACAATTATTAGAGATATTTAAAAAAATGCTTTTTTATTTTTTTTCCAATATGAGAAAAATATCATATTTAATACTTACTTTTATACTGCACTGTAATTCTTGAATCGACAATTTTAAATAATTTAATCAAAATACAAACAATGCACAATATCTATACGTATACGCACATTTACTATGGAATCGGAGAATTCTAATTTACTTATACACACATATAAATAGCTCTGAACACTTTATATATTTACGGATTAAAGCCAATTGACATTTTTTGTGAACTGTAGTCAAAAATGCGTTTCGCCCGGGCACGACAGGGCTTTAATCCACACAGTCCACAAAAACAAGAATAATACGTAAAATTGTTTGCCTTTTCTTCTAATTACATCTCTGGCACTGTATTCCTTAGGTCTGATCCAGACTTTTTTTGTGCAGAAATTGGCAAATTGTCAAAACTTGAAGAGTGGGGATAAAATTCTCTCATTGAGAAATAAAGTCCGAAAAGGTCTGTAACAGATTGAGCACAATTTTCTGCCAATTTTTAAACGTCAACACATTTGTTTTCTTTATTTCTTTATTTGCTGTAAATTCACATTTTTTTCTCTTCAAACTAATTATTTTGTATTTTAGTGTTTCTAAATTAATTTATTTGTTCTACAATTATTTTTCCACACCAACTACGAAACGTTTTTTTTTCGTTTATGACAAACGTCAGTCTGACAATTGTAAATTTTCTGCCCACAAATTCTGCCTACAAGAATTTATTGGGCAGTAATTGGCAAGAAATTGTCAGGAAGGGGAAATATTTTACTCTCAAGAGAGCGCTCTCTTCTGCCCAAGACTACCAAATTCGTAGGTCTGGAACAGGTTTTGGCAGAAATAAGTGCCAATTTGTGCCAATTGGCAGAGGGTGGATCAGACCTATTATCTCTTGTTCTCTTGAATCCTTTCTCTGCGTAATCGACGCGGCGCGACGTTGGTCAAGTAATTTGGTCCAAGTTGTATGTACTTGTTTATTTTCTAAGTTTTATCGTCACTTTCCTGTTTATTTTCTCATTGTTTGAATGTTTGAAATATATCACCTGATCAGTAGGAAGTGGAAGAAGCATCGACCTCATCTCAATTAAACCATATTGATATCGATGTTTTGAATGACTTAACATCGATAAAATTACACCCTATTGGTATCGATACTTTGAATGATAGATCTGTGTTTTCCCTTTTAACATCGATGTTTCATTAGCATGGATGAATATCACACATCTTTAGCATGTCGATCTTATCATCTTATGAAACTATACTATTTACCCGTATTGGAGAATGCACAACGAGTCTATAGAAGTTTTCACTTCAAAAATAGTTTAAAAAAGGGTGAGTTAAAAAAATGTAATTTTTCAAGAAAATACTGAAACATTACCATAACCCAAAATTTGTGATTTGTGCGAGATTACAAAAAAAAACCATATAGGACGCAATTATAGAACGTTAAGCCCAAACAGTTTTCCACTGCAAAGTCCACAGCGAATTGTCACTTAAAGGTACATATTCGTGCTTTCCAGAAACGCAATATTTGTTTACTGACCCATTACGTCTTTCTTCTTTCACCAGGTTCAGCAGTGCATGGGAGTCAGTGGGCCTGTCTTCATTATTAGATGGTTCTTACTTCAATTTATTGGAAAATCTTATCGTGATTTGTTTCATCCTTCTGCTGAGTGCTGATGCAGAATTTTATACATCGTTCTCTGTTCGAACATAGTTTGTACAAAACTCTTAACCAAACGATTTATATTGTTATTAAATAATGACAAATTCATTGCGGTAATTGGTAAGCAATAACAATATTTTCGAATTTCGAATTATTATTTAGTTGAAACTGTGTATGAGGAGCGAGAATGATAAGGAGTTTGAATAGTATTAAAAATTAACAGTTCAATCTTCACAAACTGTTCAAACAAATAATTATTCTATCCCGAATTTTACTTTCTCTGCTTCCTGTAATAATTTTTACGCTGCTGGAGGTGTGGCAGTTTTTTATAGGAGTGACATTGTGTGCGATATTTTGTATCCGAGCCTAAAAACCGCTGATATGATTGTCGTGAATTGTGCTATATCTGGTGCTCGGTTTTCTTTTGTTTGTGTGTACAGATTTCATTCTTTCTCTATAAAAGCTTTTGTGGATGAATTTTCTTTATTTTTGGGAAATCAAAGTTATAAGAACCTAGGCCTTATAGGTGACTACAATATTGATATTCTGTCTGAATCGTTTGATACTGACAATTTTTTAGCTGTTTTATCTTCCTCCGGGGATGCGTCCTTGATAAATGAACCACTAGAGGTACTTATTGCTTGGATCACATAGAAATACCAATATGAATTATAAAGCAGATGTATTTGATTTTAAAATAACTGACCATAGTTTAGTTAGTCTTCAGTTTGATAATTCTGTTTCCAGACCCAGTCAGTCTTACTCAATAAAATTCCAAAAAAATAATTTTGCTTCTCTTAAATCTGCTTTAACTTTTGAGTTTTGGGATGAAGTTTTTGTAGAAGAGAATCCGTCAATTGCATTGGACCTCTTTCTGGCCAAACTACAATTCCACATTTCTAATAATAGTCATGTTCAGGAAATGAAAGATTTGAAGTTAACATGCCGTAAACCTTGGATGAATTTCTCTCTACTAAAAAAAAAAAATAAATAAAAAGAAAAAACTATTTGGCTGTCTTAAAAAACATCCGAACAACACAAGGCTAAAGTTATGTTATGAAAAGCTTTGTCGAGAGCTAAAAATTGAAATTCCCCTTTGTAGAGACATTTTTTATGGTAATAAACTTGCTGAAAATTTCGGTAACTCGTAAAAAGAATGGGAAATAGTAAATGGTATTCTCAACAGAAACAAAACCGAAGTGAATATCACAATAGAAACTGAAAACTCTACTGAAACAGATCCTGAAAAATTTGCCAACCCCTTTAATAATTTTTTCTCAAACATTAGTGATAATTTATCAAATTTTTCATCTTTTGAAAATGCGTTGTGTTGTAATAACACTATCATTGATGATAGTTTTCAACCAAGAAGTTTTTTCTTTAAAAATTTTAGTTCGGAAGAATTATTTAAAATCATAATGTCATTAAAAAATTCGAACTCTTCTTCTGATGATTTTATTTCTAGTATAACTCTGAAAAAAATTGCATTTTACATTTCCGATATATTAAGTTTCATTTTTAATCTTAGCTTGCAAAAAACATTTTCCCTGATGCCTTGAAAAAAGCCTTAGTTATACCACTTCATAAAAAAGGTACCACCTCAAGCCTAAATAATTATCGTCCCATATCCATCCTATCAGTTTTTTCAAAAATTTTTTAAAAAGGGATGAAGTGCAGAATGCTTTCTTTTTTTAAATAAACCAAACTTTTCTAGTAACTACCAATATGGCTTTTTGACTGGTAGGTCTACGGAGGAAATTTATTGCAGCTTGAACAATTCTGAGGTAACTTCGTCTCTGTTCATTGATATAACTAAGGCTTTTGATACGGTGTGTTCATGCCATCCTCGATTGTAGTCAGATTAATTTAGCCTGTGCCACCGCACTGATTTAGTGCTAACTGTGCTACCGCACATATGACAATTTGGCAGCAACCATCATCTACTACAATCGAGGATGGCAGCCAACGTAAAAAGAAAAAAACCTCCATTGTAAGTTGGTGGGCATTTCCGGGTTTGCCTCTAAGTTTCTTTCCTTTTCGTTTGTTGGTTGCCAGAGCAAGCACTTCGTGCTCTCTGCTTTTAAAAAGAAAAAAAAATATATATGTTCACATAAAACTATGTAATTGTAAGAAAAATTAAATATAAAACAAAGATACGTTTTTTCGTTGAAAAAAAGAACAAACTGAAAATAAATAAATAAATACAACCAACCGCTGGCTATTTCCACCGTGTCGTTAAATAAATATAACTTAAGCCAACGCATTCGTAAGATAAGAAACCCATCACAGTGTTTCTTCGTGTTCGAGGCGATTGTTAGCCCACTCAAGAGTCACGAAACCTTCAGCTTTCGCTCGAGCGCCTGCTGGCACATTTGGGCTTACATATTTAATCAATTTAATCCTTGGCTAAGCCTGAAGCCGAGGCCAAATTCGGACAGACGCCCGTCCGCCATCAAGACATCTTCTTATATTCGGACAGACGCCCGTCCGCCATCAAGACATCTATCTTATATTCGGACAGACGCACGTCCGCCATCAAGACATCTTCTTATATTCGGACAGACGCACGTCCGCCATCAAGACATCTATCTTATATTCGGACAGACGCCCGTCCGCCAGCAAGACATTTATCAGATATTCGGACAGACGCACCTCCGCCAACAAGACAATTATCACCAGAATCGGACAGACGCACGTCCGCCAGCGTAAGTACAAATCAACCCAGGCACCACGCCAAACACGGTGGATCATGTTTTGTTGCTTGATAAATTGTATAGAGCCGGCTTTAGAGGTACCGTGTATGATTGGTTTGAAACCTATTTAATGAATAGAAAACAAAGAGTAAAGATTCGGGATAATCTTAGCTCAATGAGGTAGATTAAAATGCGTGTCGCCCAAGGATCTGTTTTGGGCCCTATCCTTATTTTGACTCCCTTTTTGTTCAACCTTTTAAAGGCAGTATCACAGCTTTTGCTGACGATACTGCTTTGTCATATTCTACGAAAAACTATTTCCAATTATTTATTGATTTAAATTATGATCTCGAGATACTGCGTAAATTGTTTTATATTCATCGACTTATTATAAGTGACAAAATTTATGATTTTTAACTTAAAAGGTAATATCTGCGAAGATATTTCAATATGTTACCATTCACCTTTCTGGATTCTATAATGGTATAGATGCATTATTGCATGTAATTATTGGAGAACTATATAAAAACAAAATATTATAATTTCGTAGCTTAAATTTTGTTCTTATTTGCTTGCTTGAATTTTTCATTGTGTACTTCAATTTCATAAACTTCTGCGTTATTAAAGATTCCTATAATTTGAATTGTTGTTACTAAAGGGGACATCCGCCTCTTGCCTTTGGGCAACAGGATGCTCTTATTTATTTCATTTTGAAGTATAATGCTATTTCTTATTTAATTATTGATTTGAATTGTAATTACTGTTAGCTTTAAGGCTTCATCTGAAATAAAGTTTAAAAAAAAATGAACACCTCATTCAGTATGATCAGTTGTACCACAATGCGTTCTAATGAGATGGCCTTTGGTGAATTTCGAGTTCATTATGAGTTGCTTTGACTTAGCCAATCAAAACTTAATGACAGTTGGCACCATTTGCAAAATATTATAGTATAGTATCTACATTTGCCACGACCTGTACATATTTAAACCGGTTCAAATTGTGTTAATGAAATTGATATTGGTAAGAATCTGTTGGTGGATGATGCGGTTTGTCAGCCAAGCAGCGCACACGGATGATAGTAAGTTGAAATTCATTTGCTTTCTGAACTATGTACGTAGTTGAATTTGCACTAATAAAGTGTGCACAAGTGAAGTGGGGGAAAAAACTGAATAAAAATTCAAAAAATCCACTTTTCAATCTTTGAATTTATTTTAAGACGAAAAGCGCTTTTCGTCAGCAAGTCAATTCCCCATACTATTAAATATTGCAGCACATCTCTTTTACAAATGCATACACCCGCTATATCAACGAGTATTGCTGGAAGTTTGTTAGCCACTTCCTTTTGAAATAGATTTCCCATTACTATTTCCCTTTGGATAACAAAAACAAAATCGATGCACTAACGATGAAACTGTGTCGAAGTGCACGAAATTCAATTATTTCCACCGATCCCATTCAACCTCATTACGAGAGCTTTGTGTGCCAGTGCCAGAGCCCGACCGTTAGCGCCGCTCGATGCACATAACAAAAAGGGAATCGCAAAATGAGCAACTCCTTTACCCAGTTGTACCTATACGTAAGGATGTAGGTGAATCTGCAAAGGAGATTGCCAGCACTTTAGACTTTGGGGACGATGCACCATCCGGAAGGAATTCCTTAAAAAAAAACCGATAAAAATAGAACAACTTCACTTTTCACAAAAAGATATCTCACTTTTTGTTTGTGTTGGTCTTCGCACTTCTTGAATATTTTCAAGAAGTGTGCACTCTCACTGATGTGTTGCACCCTTTTGTGTCCGTATCTTCATTTCTGTTTCTGTGCATTGTTGACAGAGATTTTTTTTCTGGAATAGAAAGGAGCAAAAATACATAACCACCATCACACAATGACGTGTGCCCTAAGGTCCTGAGAGACTTGTATAAGGATTGCCATATATAGTTCCGAACAACTTCCTGATTTTAGTTTTTTTTTCGCACCTAGAAGCCAACTTCCATCAACTTACAATATTTGGGTCTCATATTTTATTGCTTACAGCTGCCGTTTTTTTTATCAACGAAAGGGTAAAATTATCTAAGGACACTCAAGCGAAATTTTGTTACCATTACATTTACATACTATATTGTTAAAAGTTTCGCTTCAATTCTGATGAGGCTGTGTGCAAGTTTAGACATTATGTGGTTCATCCTCACCTGAATTCAATTTTTTTCTGTTATTTTTTTTTAACTTAGATACTCTTCATGCAAATGTAAAGCTTCTGGTGTTAACCTCAAAGATACCACTAGTATAATATACTCGTAATATGAAGTTACCTAATGCACAATAAAATTATGAATTTTCTTGGAGATCTTCCTGATTCCCATGTCATTATTTAAGATGGTTTTTGAGCTCGTAGAGTACCTAAATATCTTGACTAATTAATTAAATGTGATACATGGAATTTTATCAATTCTAGTTTCTTTTTGGACATTTTCTTTGGATTCTTATAAATTTTTTTTGTGAACGAAAGTTTCAATAAGGTGAAGCTAATACAATCGATGACAGATATAAGGAAGTCAGAAAATCCAAAGAATTTTTATACAGGGTGGCCCTCGAATCGTGCTACAAAAATAAAACATAATAACTTTTTTTCAGTGTGAGTATTTGGCTTATTTTTTATTTTATAGGATACTATTTGGATTTATCAAAATGTATGCTTGGGATACTGAAAAAAGGATTTGGATAGTGAAGCGATACCATTTTTTGCAGTCCGTCATTTCCGTCTGGAGTTTGGTGGTACTCCCCCGAGTAGATGGACCATTATGAGGCTGGTGAACATGTTTGCCGAATCTGCAAGCATCGAACGAAGACCGTATCATCGAGATCCCAATGTTCGGGTTCAGGATACAATCGTGACTGTTGCATCGCAATACAGGCAAATCCAAAGAGTTTCGACTCGAAACTTATCGGGCAAAATTGGAGTTAGCAGACGGTCATTACAACGGATACTTCATGATGACTTAAGCTTGTTTCCGTACAAAGTCCAAATTACAAGAAAAGTTAAACCCTCAGGATTTGCCTGTTCGCCTGGAATTTTGCCGAAAAATAATTGCAATGGCCGAAGAAGACAACACATTGATAAATTGTTTGTTCAGTCTGATGAATCCCATTTTGACTTAAACGGCAATGTTAACAAGCAAAATTGCCGTATATGGAGTGAACTTAATCCAGAAATGCTCCATGAGACGAAACTGCACCCAGAACGAGTCACTGTGTGGTTCGCAGTTTCATCAAGGTGTATTGTCGGATAGCATCTAACTGACGAGCCCAACTATCGTGCCTGGGCGAAACGCATTTTGGACTACAGGTCATTAGAAAACAAATATGGCTCCAGTTCGTATTCTCTAAGGCAACGATAGAGCATACTAGTAGTACTACTCTCTCTGAGATGCAAATTAGTTGGACTATGACGATTTAAATAGATTTTCAGTTAACCCTTATTAAAAAAATTACATGCGTTTTTGTCGTTTATTTATTTATTTATTTATTTCATCATCTATCGAGTTTCCTCTTACAGATTGCTTAAATCTAATTTAATCTATTTCATATAATTTTAATTTGTATTTTTATTAACGTTTTCAGTTAACTGTAATTTAAATACATATCTTTCAAGACTTGAGTCTACATTGAAATCTAATTCATTATATACTTTTATACACCTTGTGAATGGTTCATTAGAACCATAATTACATCTATGCAAGGGAATATAAAAAAAATTTCTTACTCGAACGTTTCTTCCTGGAACATAGATATTTAAAAGATTTAAAAGATTAGGACATTTTATATGGTATGACAATATATCATAAACAAACATTACACAATTAACAACCCGACGATTTTCCAGATTAAATAATCCAATCAAAGCACATCTGGTAAGATAGCTTGGCATTTCCGGCAAATTCCATTTCAATTGCTTAACTAAAAACCTTGTAAATGCTTTTTGAACTTTTTCAATACTATTTTTTGAAACTTTGTAGAATGGATCCCAAATAACTGAAGCATATTCCAAATGTGGGCGGACAAGGGAAGTATAAACATATTTTATGGCATAGGGATTAGAAAATTCAGAACAATTTCTTTTAAGAAAAACTACCATTGAATTTGCCTTTGATATAACAAAATCCATATGCAAGGAGAAACTCAGTTTTTCATCAAACACAATCCCAAGATCTTTAACTTCCGAAAGTCTATTCAAAGCTAAATTTGAAATATTATAATCATACAAAATAACTGTGTGATCGATAAAATGAGAAGGTGTTACATTTATTTATATTAAGTGAAAGAAAATTTTTTTCACTCCAATCTACTATTTTATCTATATCATTTTGAACTTTAAAACAGTCATTCGTGCTTTTTACTATAGAAAAAAATTTTAAGTCATCTGCAAATAACAAAGAACTTGTATATTGCAGTAAAGAAGGTATTTCATTCACATAAATGAAAAACAACAGAGGGCCTAGATGGCTTCCTTGAGGGACACTAGATGTAACAAATAATATCTTTGACGTACAATTGAAATTTTTTACGATTTGTCTCCTGTTAACTAAGTAACTTGACAACCATTTAAGAAAAGCCGAGTGAAAGCCAAACTGTTTAAGTTTTTTTATTAATAATGATATGCAAATACTATCAAAAGCTTTTTTAAAATCTGTATACAATACATCCACTTGATAACCTGATTCTAGGGCATCAGAAACATATTTAGTAAAAAGTGATAAATTAAACTTACAAATCCATGTTGAAAAGGAGATATCTGTTCTTTTATAAAAAAAATAAATTTTCTGTTTTACAATAAGCTCAAATAGTTTTGGTATAGCTGAAAGTTTTGAAATCGGCCTATAATTTTCAATTTTATGCTTTTGTCCTGCTTTAAAAATAGGAGTTCTATACGAAAACTTCCAACTATCAAGAAATATTCCATTTGAAAGGGACATATTGAAATTTTTTTGAAGCGGCTCTGATAATGAAACACATTGCTTTATTAAAAAAGGAGGTATGCCATCTGGACCGGAGCTTAAACTTGAATTCAGTTTTGAAATTCCTTGCATGATGTCTTCAATAGACAGATAAAGGCAACCGAGATTCATATTTGAAAGCAAGTTTTCCTCATAATAAGTATCTTAAAGGCTTTATTTTTTACATTTTTAAGATTCCTGAGTCTATGATTATTCCAAGGTAATTTCAATATTGGTTTCTTTCTTTTAGTTGGAATGAATTTCAAGAACCCATCGAATAAGTAATTTAAAAAGTTATTATAGACATGTTCAATTTGAGTTCCAGAAAGAATTAATGTCCAGTTTAAAGATGCAAAGTATTCATTTAATCTTACATAATTTCCTTTTGCAAAAATGAATTCATTTGTCAAATTACTTATTATATTGTACACAGGATTATTATTTCAAACTCTTAATGAAATACAAGTTGCTTTATGAAAAACAGTATTTGTCACTAATGGAAAAAAAATCTCATTGACATCATAAGCTAAGTTATTAAAAGTAAATACCAAATCAAGAAATCTTTTCATTGAATTTCAAACAGTATTTATCTGAATAAGATTTTGTGATAACAAAGAATCTACAAATAAAATTTCATGATCTTTCTTAACATTATATGGTATCATACATTTTTCATCTTCTGAATAATTCCAATGAACATTACATAAATTTTAATCACTCAGAATGCATGGTATTTGATGATCAAAAAGATTTTCGATTATATATTCAATATTATTAGCATGCATTTCATAAATTAATGTAGAACTATAGCTTACAACAAAAACTATTTCTTCATGCAAACCTAAGCCATTACATAAACCTACACTAACACACAGCTGTTCAATATTGTCATCTCTTGTTGGCAGCTCAGACCGCCGACTTGAAAATTTAGAATGCACATCAATAAGTACTCCTCCTCGACGTTGAGTAGAATTGCGGTATCGATCAGAACGGTAAACATTGTAAAAGTCGTCAAATATTTCAGCTGATTGTATATGAACATGCAGATAAGTTTCAGTGAGAACGATGACGTCATATTCATGTAAAGACACAGCGTGAAACATTTCTTTTGTTTTTGTTCTTATACCACCACATTCTGGTAATATACAAAGAGCGAATTTGAAGAATGTTTTGATGTGGATGACGAAGTAAATGAAGATGATGATGAAGAAGATGCAGGTATTAAAACTGAAGAGCGCGATGAAGAAGAGTGAGCGTGAGATGGCAGATTAAGATGGTGATCACAAATAAGCCATAATAAAGATTGGAAACCTTCGTACGTTTCACCCCCCAAAACCCATTTGTTTACATTGTTGTATTTGTAGCTTTGACACTCTATCCATGAATAGATGGGAAATCGAAAAGCAAAACAAAAACAAATTACTTGGGCTGTGTTGTCTATGTGTCTATAGGAAGAGGAACAGAAAACATTCTTGTGTGCGTTTTTATCAATGTGTCTATAGGAAGAGGAACAGAAAAGTTACTTGTGTGCGTGTTTCAGCTTGTAGGCAAATGTCAAATGAAAGCAGAGGTTTCCGGTCTTTACATTATTAGTTTATGATGGTGATGTTGAGGGACATCGAAAACTTGATAATGTTGAACATTTGCATTTACTTGTTCAGGTTCGGTTCCACAAACACTGTGTTCTCGTATGGCCTCAGATTTAGAGGAATAATTTTACATGTACGCATTGCGGCCAGTTTTCTCCCTTTAATGCACAATCAAGAGCTTCTGACGGTAAACCAAGACGAAAGTTGATGTGATTTAATGTGTCCAAATCAGCATTTTGCTTACACAGTGGGAAACAAGAAAGTTTGTCCTTAGGAACACCCAATTTTTTCGATGCATATGCAATAATAGCATCTGATTTTGTTGTTGGTGAGAAGCGTGACAGACGAATCCATTTCAAAGCAGGTATCACCTCTAAATATGTTGAGGAGACATCATTGCCAACTACATGCCGATTGTTCTTGTTTTTTTGCTTACTGTTTTTTCGGGAAGGTGGGAGGGTCTTGTGCCTGCCATGGTGGAGGTTAGCGATTTGATTTGGATTGTTTTTATTTTTTGCACTATCGTATAGGGTTTCTGTAAGGGAAAGGGCAACACCGCTAAAGCAAGGGTCAACAACCTCGGGAGACAGATTTCGCACTTTATTCAGAGAGATAATAGCGGAATTGTTTTCACCTTCACTAAAATTGTTCGTTTTTTTATCATTGATTTGATTTTTATTTGGAATTATCATGTTATTGTTTTTAAGGGAATCTTTAATTTCTGTTAGTTCACCTTTAAGTTGCAAGACAATTTTATTTAGCTCATTCATTTTAGCTAATAATGCTAAAGCAGAGTTTCTTGAACATGCACTACAATTCCATGTTATGTTTATACTCGATTTAAGAATATTTAACACATTTTCGGATAAACTTGTACATTTTTCATGAAATACTTGGTTGCATATACCACCAGAAGTTAAAAGATCTTTTGTGGCGGATAAATTACACTTTGCACAACGTTCATCCATTTTAAAAATTTATTTTATAAGTATAAAACAAGTAGAATTTTAAGAGCGCAACAAAAACACGTCTGCTTACCACAACTTATATTTATTATGATTGATCTCTTGTTTTATGCAAGTCATTAATAGTTTAATATCAACCATGGTGCGTGGCGTTGCATTATCAGGAGACCTTAGGGAATCCATAAATAAAGCCTACGAAGCGGGATTATCGAGTAGAGTTGCGCAAAATAGTTCCGCAGGCGGAATTAACACGAAACGTTTAGTTTTGCTTAGGAACTAATTCCGCGGAAAGATTTAGATTTTTTTTATACACTTACACTGCCTGTTTATGTGGTTGAAGCTATAGAAGAAAAAAGAGCGAAAACGAGTAATTAGAAATTCAAAAGAGGCTTTTCACAAAGATTACCTTAAAAAAACGCTCAAGTTTCCAGCATCTCTAATGATATGGCGATGTATGTCCGGGCGGGGGCTTGGGCAATGTACATTCTGTAAACGGAATTACCAATGCTGCCAAATGCAGGCATATTCTGCAAAATGAACTTCTCCCATCAATACCACGGCTTCAAGCTAGTGATGGAGACTATAATTTTTCGACCATACATGCAAGGTCTGGAATTGCGTGGTTATCTGCTGAAGCAATTCCTTTACTGGCATGGCCTTCCAGCAGCCCTGAACTTTCATCAATTGAAACTGGCTGGCATAAAATGAAGCAAAAATTGCGAAAAGGACCTAAGAGGTAAAATCATAAATATTGGTGAATCTTTTGGTACCGAAGAATAACAGAAGTTAGTTGACACAATGCCACGACCCATAGAAGCAGTTATAAAGGCCAAAGGCGACGTAATAACATGGTGAAATTAAAACTATTTTGCGCTTAAAAATATATATCAATCGTGTTTTTTATTTTGTAAGACCTCTACACCGTATCTTAAGAAAAATACCAAAATATTGAGTTTATTTCCGATGGAAATTAAAAATGAGCAGATTTTTGTTTTTTATCATACGTAGTCCAACTATTTTTCATTTGGGTAGTACAAAGAAAATTTCTTATATGATGCGATATATACCTCAAAATACATATACATATATAAATTCCACCTGAATACTCAGCCTCATGATATTGTGAAATATATTGTTAGCAAGACAAGTATTCCTACCAATACTGTTTCAAATTGTGTGTACCAATAGAATATTCTCATATACTCATTAACAATCCATTTATGATTCATGAAACAATAAAGGTGTCTCGACAATTTTATTGGACACTTAATGCTAAATAATATTAAATCAATGGAAACTGTATCTGAATTTCACGAAGTCTCTTGTAACCTATCTTCCTCACTTAATTTTTCTACGTAAATATTACCAACTGTCTATTAACTATCAAACCGTAGGGAGTCTGACGGACTAAGAAGTTATATCGTTTTTTTTTTTATTGTCTTCTGAATCATTATGATATTGTTCTATTTACTGAAACTTGGTTATCTATATAAAAAATGTTTATCCAGAGAATTTTCGTCGGCTGAGAATTGGTTTGACGTATATTGCAAAATGCACTTTTTGGACGTATATCTACAAAAATTAATAATTTAGAACAATGATTTGACGTAGACGCCATATTGTTTTGAATTATCTACGTCAAAAGTAGTATTGTTTTTTTGCAGTTTTTAGTTTTTGTTTTGTATTGCTTTGCCATATGTTAAAGACTAACATCATACGCCAAGAAAACTAAAAAGTATGTATATTCAGAATTGTTTTGACGTACGTGCATGGTAGTAAGTAAATGCGTGAATTTCATCGCATACACGTACGCGTCGACAAAAACAAAATGTTTTGTTTTGGTTTGTCGTATGTACATATGAAGTACCCAGTTAAAAAGGTATAAACAGAAATGTTTTAATAATATAACTTCTATCGACCCGTTTAATTTTAATTGAACCGTAAACTTTTAAATGCGATTTCCCACAAAAGTGGGAATAGCGTTTACGTCAAACCAATTCTCAGCACGATTTGTAGTTAATCGTATACTACAACATTTAGGAAATATAGATGATCTTCCACAAATGATTAGAGAGATGGCTAGAATCATAATCGCTGTAAAATCGAGTTTATCTTGTAAACTTGTTGACCTCATATCTGACTCATCTCCCAACTAGTCTAATTTTGATATTGATCAATTAGTTATAAATGTTTCCCTATGTAATAATAATAATCGTTTTATGAATTGTTGTTATATTTCCCCTAGGAGTTCTGTCATTCTGTCAATTTATATGATGTGCATTTAAATAACAGTGAATTTGTTTCTGATAATCTTGCTAACTCACATCATGTCTATTATATCTACTGTTAATTTTAATTTATATGAAATTATTTGGATCTTAAACGAAGATGACAAATTTGTAATGCCAATTTAACGTTAACACATAAACTGAAGTACTGGTGGCTGATTTTTTCAGCCAATATGATATTATCCAATTAAATACAAATTCTAATGGAACTAAGGCGGATCTTCGATCGTATTTTTGTTGATAAGCAATTTCATGTTGAAGCTGAAAAACGTTTGTTACTTATGCTCCAAAATTCAGTTCACCACTATGTTTTAATTGCCAATATTAGCTCTTATATTTGTTTAAAGTCAAATAAATCAGATAATAGCTGTAAGAATCATAGGTAAGCTGTTTCCAAGACGCAGACTTTGATGCAATTCCTTACTTTTCTGCATTTTCCTTGGAGAATATGAAGAGCCAACTGATTTAAATTTGTTGAACGATTTGTTTTAATCAAAAGAACCTTATGCAATTAAAATCCAATCTGTTTCAATAAACTACTCTAAAGACTTAATAATTAAGAATATAAATATTATAAGAGATATGCCAAACACAAAATTTTTTTCTACGCAAAATCGGATTGTATCTAAACAAAATCTGTCAAAACAGATCTTGTATTTTTAGCAAGATTTTATAGACTTTACACGCACACTATTTCTTGCAAGTTCCTAGCAACAAACAAAAAAATCGATCTTAATTCGATTTGAAATTGTTGTTTGGAATTCGACATTATAAAGGGTTATCCATTTTGCGGTTTCAAAAGTATAGGGCTGGAATGCGACATCTGTCAAACTATGTTGTTAAACCAATTTGTTTTCTAGTTGAAAGTTTGACTTTTACGAAAATGGATCGCTTAACTATCGCACAATACATACAAATTGTTAAAACCTACTACAAAAAATGTGATCCTGCCACAGCCACATATCGAGCTTTAAGAGGAGATTATTGTTTACATAATCGTCCAACTACGCAAGCAATTGGCAAAATTGTGAAGAAATTTGAAGAGATTGTATTGGTTACAAATATTGTAAGGGCTGGTGCATCATCGTTTCGCTGTTTGTTCGTTTGTCCCACTGAAAATATCGCTGCTGTAAGTGAAAGTGTTGCCGAAGACCCGAATGTGTCGATTCCTCGTCGTTGTCAGGAATTAGGACTGTCTTACGGCACATTATGGCGTATTTTGCATTTGGATCTACACCTACATTCATATAAAGTCCAGCTCACACAACAACTGAAGCCAGCTGACCATTCACAAAGTCGTAGATACGTTGAATGGGCGGTTGAACAAGAGGTTCTGAACGGCGATTTTTCGAACAAAATTTTCTTCAGCGACGAAGCACATTTCTCACTCGGTGGGTATGTTAATAAACAAAATTGTCTTACCTGGTGTTCTGAGAATCCTCAAGTAATTGAAGAGAGGCCATTACATCCACAAAAAGCCACTGTTTGTGTGGCTATTTGGTCCGGAGGTGTGATTGGACCTTAATTCTGCGAAAACTATGATGGAACGACTGTCACCGTCAATTCGGAGCGTTATGGTTATATGATAACTGACTTTTTTGCCTGCTATTGAAGAATATGTGGTTTCAATAAGACGGTACAACATGCCACACAACTCGAGCGAATATGGCTTTATTGCAAGAGACATTTCCTGGCCGTGTAATTTCTCGTCGTGGCCATATCAACTGGCCACCAAGAGCATGTGATTTGACACCGCTGGACTTTTTTTTGTGGGGCTACGCGAAAGACCGTGTTTATGCGGATAAACCTTTAACTCTTGATCACTTGAAAACCAACATTCGTCAAGTTATGGCTGAGAGACCGCCTAATATGTGTCAGTATTATGTAGTATTATGTATTTAGAATGCGAAGAACTTACAGTATACAAATTTTGATCGATCAAAAAATGATTGTATGGCAGGTACCGCTAATAACAAAATATGTAAAAAAAATGTTTAACCAAAATGTAGACCATACATATAGTAGTAGGTACTACTTAAAACATACTGTGTTTTTAATCAAAATCGTTATAGCCGTTTTCGAGATAATTAAGATGGTAGAAATATTTTATGGCAAGTACCGTTATTTTTGGGGCTAGGAAAATGATTCGGAAATCTATTTTAGACAATCATCTAAAACACCTGAGTACCAAGTTGGAGGGGCTTAGGCTGTACATCGTTCTACAGACAGACAGAAGGAATTGCGAGAACCACTTTTTGTTCTCTCTCATCTTAATGCCAAGTTTGATTAAAATCTCGAGTTCGATTTATTTTCAAATGCAAAGCTTGCCCTGTAGTACCTATGTATATCGCAAAAAAATAAGAAGAATTTTTTCATTTTTATTTACAGAATTTTGAAAAGCAGACAAAATTTAAAAAAAGCGGAATTTTGATAACCTGAGTTTTCATTTTAAAAGTAGAATTTTGAAAAGCAGTATTTTGAAGCCGGAATTTTTACCCGCTCCCCAATCTTAGACACACGTTAACAAGATCGGACATTTCTCTAACAAACGTTCACAGTTTGTCTTAAAGTTTAATTGAGCTTTGAAAGTTTTATATTCCTGGTTGTTCTTGTTGTTGCATCAGTTGCTGTATTTTCACAGGGGATTCAGAGTTGCGTCTTCACAAACCTTGAACTTTGGCTATGCAACTACAACCCAATCTCAATTTCGTCACATTCATCTTTCAAAGTGGAATTAATTATCGTCGCCGTCAATAAGTTAAACTCCTAAAGGGGCATAATTTGCAATCTAAACTCTCTCAGATATAGTTGCGGTGATACCAAGTCGACAAAGAACAGATTGAAATATAAATAATAAAGTGACCGGGTATAAGACGAAGGATACCGGATTCATTCCAAGACACTTTTACCTACCTAAATACCATTAAGAACAATCGTCAAATTCTTAAACAGGGCAAAATCTTTTGCCTCTCAAACAAAGCATTTAATTAGTAATTAGAGCAACGAAAGCAACAACAAAAGAAATCAATACCTGTCTCATAGGTTGAATTTTATAATAGATACTTACTCTTATTTTAAAGAAAATACAAAACAAATCCTTAAATCAACCTTAATATCACATTGACTGACACCAAGCTATACCTACCTAAGGGCTAGAAAATTATCAGGTGAAAAAACGCGAGAAGTTAAGATCCTGTGTGGCAAAGCTCCTACCTACCAAGGTAGGTATAAGTTTACTTTTCGAAATGTTTCGGCTTAATTGGTCTAATAAATTATTCCCAGCTGGTGCTTGTTGGACAAGCTTTTATGTGATGTTTTGTGGTCATAAATGGGATTAGGTTTCGTTCGTTTTTTTTTGTCTTTTAATGCGGTTGCTTTGCTGTAACTTTTAGGTGCTGTAACTTGGGATTTTCTATGTGATATCATCATCTGGGCGTATTAATGTGTTTTAAGATAACCATATTCAATATCTAATTGCTAAAGCCATTACCCATAAATATCAATAAGCCGATAAATTTCGTATAGCTAGGTATAATTGAAATGTTCACTGAAGTTGAAGTTATTGATAGCCAGTGGACGTTCGGACGTTATAAATTTGTCATGATTTTGTACCCTATAACTCACCGTTTCGATTAGTTATTTATTGAAAATGATGATAGTCGAAAATTAGATTTAATTAGTCTACATTTAAATGCATACCATACCTACACGTGAAAATGTTACCCAAAATAGTAACGTTTATTTCTCTCAAATGATCCTTATGAAGTGGTAATAGGTTAAACTACTTTGAATAATGAACGAATTAAATCTTTAATTTCATTTATACATTTGGCGGCAATGAGCTAGAGCTACGGATATAAAGTTTCTGATATGATGGTTTAATAAATAATGTTTGATCCCAAAATACCAAACTGTTTAAAAGCTACTTATATTATGTTTAAACCAAGATACGAAGTATAATGGCAGCTAGTTGTGAATAATTAATATAGCATGTGACGGCTTTTGTTTCAAGGTGAATTGATGACGGATACAGAGTTAAATGTCATGAATGAATGGAGACACATTCTACATATAATACACCATATCCAAAGTTGCCTGATAAAGAGTTCCTATGAAAAAAATATAAGACTTATACTTACGAAATATCTTCTTCGAAATTGTGAAATTCTGTGATTTTAGAAACGTCGTCGCCCTGGAGTAGATCGAGGTCTTCTTTTTAGCTGGGGTGAATTAAGGTAAGCGAATAAACTGTCAATTTCACATGAGATATGATGTAGGGATGAGCGATATTGAGAAAACAGCTTTTCAAAATTCAACTTTAATTTTATATTAAATAATTTAATTATTAAATAATAATTAAATAATTATTATTATATTAATATTTAAATTAAATTAAAGTTCGCCCACATTTTATGCACAGGATTATTAGTAGACAACTGAATACCTACCTATATTTTTAAGAACGTTTATACTTAATATTTTTAAATACCTACGAGATTTATTTAATTTTTTTCCAAAATAATATAAGTTTAAATTTTTTCTACAAATGGTCTTGGTGTGCTTATATTGAGTATTTAAATATATACATTTAAAACTAATGTTATTTAAAAAAATCGTCAATTTTCAAAAATATTGATTATATTTTTTTTTCTCAAAATTCAAAAAATTATAATTATACATATAAATTTTTAATTTGAAAAAAGTTCAGTGACTAGTTTTTGAAAAATCGGTTTTTCAAAAAAAAATTGTAGATAGGTAGGTATATTTATTTTTTTTAAATAAAAAAAAAAACATTTTTTTTGGAAAATTAAATATGCAGTTTTATTTACACTTTTAGGAAGGCTTCGTATAAAAAAATAATTTCAATCGGTTCACCGAATAGTAAAAAAGTCAAAAATATGAAAAGTGGTTCTATAAGAATTCAAAAATAACGGGTCCGCCATCTAACGTTTTTTTTTTCAACTAGTGCTTATTTCGTGAATGGTAACACTTAGCTCATGTTTAATTGGACAGATAATTATGGCCTTTTCGATTGGCCGTCCAGAACTGTTCTGACCCCCACAAAATGACAGTTGTTACTCTAAACAGAACAAAAAACGATTCTGGATTTCATTTCAGAATCGAAAACAGAATCACTAATACACTCACATAATTAAAATATCAAAATCATCGGGTTGTTTTGTTGTGTAATTTCGATGTGCTTATTGAATTTAAACTACTTTTCTGGTAAGATAAGGTAAAAAGAAGCAAGGTATAATTATTATTCATACAAGAAAATGTATATCTAAATTGAAATCAAGTGTTTTGGAAATTCTTTTTAGTCGATGTGAATTTTTTATTTAATTGTCACAAATACAGTGATACATACAATTCAGAATCAGTCAAATTGTTTCCAGGTGTTTTATTGGGGGAACGTGTTCCGGACGGCCAATCGAAAAGGCCATTAGTTTTATCCTTCCGCTGATCGAATATGGTTGTGTATACGCTTGAACAACGCTCGCTAAGTGGGCCTGCGATCGACTTAGAGAAAATGCCGATTTTGCCAAAAAAAATCATCTTTTCAGATGAAGCTCATTTTGATCTTGGCGGGTAAGTAAACAAGCAAAATTGTCGCATTTGGGGCACAGAAAACCCGCACGCATACATTGAAAAGGCGACATACCCAAGACGAGTCACTGTTTGGTGCGGATTTTGGTCCAGAGGCATAATTCACAAAAATTGAAGAGGAGGATATTGGTAATATTTAGTTTCAACAGGACGGCGCTACGTGCCACACAGCCGAAGCTACACTCGATGTTTTGCGCCCATTTAAAAAAAAAAAACGTTATTTGGCGGACCCTATATAAGATTCAAAAATTTTGATAATGACATAAGTTCACATAAATTACTATATATGTTCTATGAGAAGTACCATTAAGTACGCAAAACAAAATATTTTTTTAATTAAAACTGGACTATCCTAATTTAATAACACATTTTTTTGAAAATTCTTGGAACCGTTTTTGGGAAATATATTTTTTCTCAATGTTTTTTTAACATTTCTATAAGAGGTACCGTTGTTTTAAATCGTTTAAGTCGAAGTTTCGAAATATTGAGTTTTCAAAAAAAAATGTTTGTTTTCATTTAATTTTTTTTAATTTGAGCTTACATTAGTGTTTAAACTTTCTACGAGCTTCTGCATAAAAAAAAAATCAAAAATAAATTACCAAAAAATACCTTTTTTTATAAAGATTGTTGGAGCTGTTTCTGAGAATAATAATAAAAAAGTATGGCAGGTAGGTAGGTACTGTCATTTTTCGCCTTAAAAAAGCTGAAAAAAACTGGGGACATGCTTATGAAAAAAACATTTAGGCTGTAAACTCGAGGACAGTCAGACAGAGAGACGGAATTGCGGACCCATTTTTTCGTCTTCGCTATCATCGTAATGTCAAGTTTGATCAAAATCCCGAGTTCGATTTTTTTACGAATTCATAACTTGCAATATAGTACCTACTACATAATATAATATCGCTAGAAAAACTATATAAAAAAATACTCTGTACTACCTAGGTACTTACATACTTTATTTCCTAATAAAACTGGCTGGAGAAAAAATTAAATTATTCTCAATAGATATTATATTTGAAAAAGAACAAAAAGTACCTATGCACATACATATTGTATGTAGGTGGGTATCTGGGTACACATGTACCTACCTAAACAAAACATATTGAAATATCTCCACATTGCTTTGCTATTTTCACATAGAAAAAAGTGAAAAGTAGCAACTACAATTCAAAATACTAAAATCCACCAAATATCCAAAATTTGAAAGAAAAATTTAAAATAAATTCTATAATAACCTATACATGCATGTATATCCATATGCATTCTTACTTCAAATTCATGTGAACGGCAAAAGCCTTGATATAATTTATTTATACCCACCATATTTTGACGGTTGCCATGGCAAAAACAGCTTATTCGGTTTTCTCCCTTACCCTCTATATTGTTGTCAGAAGTACCAAGTTTCGACCGTCTCCCTTGCTTTTTTTTCCTTTTTGCCTCTACCTTTTCTTCTTCCGCATGAACAATTCAATATCAAGAAGAGATAAACTAGCGCCAAAATCGACGGAACTACTAGCTAAGAAATTCTGTCTCATAGTAGTACTATAGGTTTCATATACAATATGTTCGTTCGTTGCACTTTGTTGTCAAAAAAACCTGGGGTTTTCGGTTCTCAAAAAACACCCGAGGGCCATTAAATTTATGTTGTAGAAAATCAAGTTTTGTCATTTAATAATTAAAACTTCAAATATGTTGTTAAATTTAAGTTCTTAGTACATTTTTTGTGAACCTGTGCACAATCCTCAACTTCGAAGCTTTCCATTTTTCATGTCTGCGTCTGAAAATTAATTTGAGTATTGTTTTATTTCCATTTTAAAAATTACAATTTGCATACAAAACGAGATTTCACAACAAAACAAATGCTTCAGATTAATGATGATGGATACGCATATCTATGTTATTGAAATATCCATATTAAAACAAAAAACCGATGATTCAATGTCGATGTTAAAAGAAGAATAAGGAAAAACCCTTCAACACATCGATGTTTTCGATTCGATAACTATTAACATCGATGATGAGTACTCGATATTCTCCTCAATATCGCCCATTTCTACCTCACATCTCATGTGACTTTGACGTTTATTCATTTACCTCAAGTTGCCCCTGCTAAAAACCTAGTTCTACTTCAGGGCGAGTTGTGGGCGACCCAAGGTTTCAAAAAACACAGAATTTGTTTGTCAGGGTGACTTTAGGTTTTACAAATAACGCTTTAGGTCGACCCTAGGGCGACCTCAGGTCTCAACGAACAAACCTAATGATAGAACATATATTTCCAAACATAACTAAAAACAAAACACTTTCCCACTCAAAAACATACATTTATTACATTTTTCTGGAAAAAATACACCCCAATGTTTTCGACCATTTTTCTCCAAATCTATCGTACGATAAAAAGAGTCTTCATCTTTGACATGATCTACAATATGTGTATTGTGTACCAAAAACTCTTTTCAAAAAGAAACTATGGTTTTCGAGTGATTGCCAAAAAACAGAATTTTACCCATCCTTTCCCCCTGTAAAATGTTTTGCTCCACTACAAATTTAGGGTACTTTTTAGAAAATGCTTAGAACGTAAAATTGAAGCTGCACAAAAATTAATCTTTGTGGGAAATTTTTTTGAAGTTACATCATATCGCTCTAACAAATTTCATCATTCTACGATAATTGGATATGCTCCTTATAATTGGTATCAATTATATGCAAATGGGCGGGTTCTACGCCCGCTGAATGTAAAATTTAAATTAAACAAGACCTACCGTTGTGCTAAATTACAAGGTTCTATGATGTCGGGAAGTTCTCCATAATTTTGATGATCTGTCAGTGAGTCAGTAAGTAATAAAGTCCAGCCCTGAAAGGTGATTGTGTGTTTTGAACAAAGAAATTTGAAGAGAGCTGGCGCAGTATAATGGCCAAGTGACTTGCTTCAAGGTTTTTTTTTTAATTTACAAAAATGAAACAGCCTTGAAAATTTAAAAAAATTGAAAATTGCAGGTACCTAAGAATTTTAAACAAAATCGTTAATGGTGTTTTCGATAACACTTTAGTAAGAACCAGTTCTTACTTGATGTTCAGCGGCGTACAAACAATAAACTCAAACTCAACTCCAATTCAGATATTTGGTGTTATTAAAATTGTTGTGGATTCAAGTTTTTAACACACGTCGTCAAATGGATACGTACAAAAATACGTATCTAGATATTTATTCACCTGTCGCCATGACTTTGAGTTCTCCTTGACCCCTTGTTCCACCTTAAGACCATTTCAACACTACAAAAGACTACTGGACAATCACTTACGGTTCTTCTTCCTTGGAGAACTGAATTAAAAAAAGATTCGCATTCGATAAGTTTTAAAATTTTAATACTTAAACTCCGAAAAATGCAACAAATTTCTGCGTACTAATCTAAAAAATCCACACAAATCATGGAATGTTCTTAAAACTAAAGATTTCTTATAAAATTATTAAAATTGAAAAGAAAAAGCAATCAAACATTCTGGGCACAATCTTCGGGATTAGTTTCAAAGACAATAGCCTCCCGATTTTCGTAGGCCCAGAATTTGTGGAACTCAATCAGAATCGACACCACAGTCTCAGCTTGTCCACTGAAATGACATCGTTTAAGTTTAAAGAAATTAGTTCCCAAACAAAAAAAAAAAAAACAAAAAACAGAAACTACAAAGAGTTAACCTACCAATTAATCAAATCCTGCAGAGTAATCTTGTAGGGGTCCTTTGACTTGACCATGTCAAAGATTTCATCCTTCAAATCCTCGAAATTGATGGGCTGAGCATTCTCAGCACGAATTTGCTCCTGGATGCCTTTGAAGAAGTAATGCAATGTCGATGCCGTCAAATAGCCTTTGTGATCCACATCGAGAATTCTAAAGAGATAATGAAGCGACTGTGGCTCGTGGCGATTGTCCAGCGCCAGCACAAAATCAAGAAATGTTTTGTAGTCCATTTCGCCGTCATATGTCCGACACTCGTCAAACACTCGATCCAGAAATACCGAAGTGAATGTGCCTGTGCCGTATCCAGCCAATTCACTCCTGCTCAGCATTCCATTGTGATCTTTGTCCAGATTCAGATAATTCCCATAAACAGTGAGTGCCGATGGGGCGGAGAACCAATTCATTTCCTGGCTCTCTTTTGGTGCATCCTCGTCGCGCAATTCCAATAACTCGGCCAACAATCCCGACGCCAGAATGTCACGAATCCGGATCTTACCAGTGTGCAGTGGGTCGAGAAAGAAGAAGAATTTCTTTACCACCGTGCACACGTAGAAACTATGAAATGACTGCTCGACGACATTCAGCTGGGAAAGCGTTGGGATGATGTCGATGATGTAATTCTCCATGTCGATTTCCCGTAGGTACCCTTGCCCATTGTAATCGTATACTGACAACCCGATGCGTCCTTGTTGCAGCCAAACTTTGCGCATAGTGTAATTGAATACAGAAGTTATCTCGACTTTGGCCGGATACCCTGAGGAGGATTGTAGCTTGGCGAAGAGCGTGGCAGTGAGATATTTGCGACATTTGGCATTCACCGACTCGCGAACTTTGAGATAGTCATCGTAGCCAATTAATTGTTGGCCCATTGGAGTCATTTGGGAGCTGCATTTCTCGAGAATCTCCCAGAGGCAATTAAGTTCTTCATTATCGAGTAGTTCTTGGGTGCGTTTCTGAAGGAAGAGTGAATGGGCTTCTTTGCGGAGATTCTGGCGAATGTTGTTTGTGCATGGGTCGGGTGGTTTGTAGTAGAATTTTGGAATCGTCTGGTAGGTGGGATGAGATTTTTTATTGGCAGCTGGTATTGGATTATTGACTTCTTCTTGTGTGGACTTTGCATTTGGAATTAGGAGGTTTTCAAATTCCTTTACAATGTCCGGATCGAGTTCCATTGATTGTTATTATTTTCCTGTAATTAAATCAAGTGTTTATTGAAAAACAAAAGTAGATTTTTAAGAACTTACTTTTAAGAGAAAATTAATGAAGTTGCTGCTGTCAGTGGATAAAAGTCATTTTTGACACGATCTTGCATTAGTGATGCCAAAATGCTTTTGCTGGAATCCAAATAGAGTTGCATATTTTTTGGATAATAGTAAATACACACGTACAGGGTGTTTGTTTGAAATATAAAAAAATGTTAATAGCCTGCATCTGACTATTTTTTTAACATCATTAATAACTAAAAGGTTTTCATAAGGATGAATGAGATTGTTGTGAAATCTGTTTCCATTATGTGAGTCTCTTTTAATAATTAATCACACCAAAACCATAAATGTTAAAAAAGTAGCCAAGTTCCTCTACCTTTGCGTATCAAGTGAGCCGTGAAAAGTAGTGAGATCTAAAAGTTCGCCAAGGTCTAAGTTTATTAATGTTAAATATCAAATATTTTCAGTACAGTAATATGGGCGAACCTCAAAATTATCAGAGAAATTTATTATATAATGATTTTTGACTTAAACTGTGTTTAGAAGAACTTGGCTACTTTTTTAACATTTATGTTGTTGGTGTGATTTCACTACTTTTTCCAAAGATTCTTTTTATCAGTAAAGATGGGTGGAATAAACACCCAATGAATGCCTCATAAGGTAACGTAATTTTTTAATTTATGCCTTTTGTGAAGTGATCTTTTGAAACGGTAATAATTGGTAAGAATTGCGTGGATGAAACGCCCATGCATGAAAAATTTCATAATTTCAACTTTTTTTTTGTAAAGCCGACTGCTCTAACAAACATAATCCTGTACCAATCGGAATTGTTTTCAATATATTTAATATTAATTCTGTAAAAATGGGTGTTTATCGCTATCCTATCGCTCTACCAATTTTCATCATTCTACGACAATCAGTAGTTCTCTACATAGTTGATATCAATTCTATGTGAATAGGCGGTAGCCAAGCCCCTGAATTTAAAATTTCAAATTTTAAAATTTTGAGGATTACCTCTGTACCAAATTTTATTATTCCACGACAATCAGAAGGGCTCCAAATAATGTATATCAATTCTATTAAAATGGGCGGGTACAACGCCCCTGATTGGAAAATCTTGAATTTTCGATTTTTTCCTTTGTATATACCACAAGGCATACCGTTGTGCGAAATTGCAAAATTCTACGATGTCCGGAAGTGCTCCATAATTTTGATGATCTGTCAGTGAGTGAGTCAGTTACGATTTTTGCAGTCTTATATCTCGGGAACCACTAAAGCTAAAGAATTGAAATTCGGCGAGTTGCCTAAGCTTAGCAACTGCTGAAACTTTGAAGTTCCTGACTTTATTGATAGTGAAGTTAGAGGGGGGTCGAAAATCGCCTGAATTAGTTAATGTAAATTGGGTGTAGTAGGTGTGTTTTATTGGGAATCTATCCATTGTACCGTAAGTAATTCCCAAAAGAAGGAATCGACCGTAGCATGGACCGTAGGTCTTTTATTTTTGTAAAAATGGTACCCCTGCACAGCAGTCACAAGTAATGAAAGAGTCTTTTGCAAAGTAAAATTAAGTAAATATCAAAATTATGAACAATAATTAGCTTTTATTCATATAAAATAGAAAGTAGAAAAACGTACCAATATTTAATTTAAGTTTCAAACCTATTTCTTGTTTTCATTTTATCTCCATTTGTAATTGTAATTTTAAATTCGAACATTTTGCACCAATAGAAAGGAAATGATAAGTGAATGGGTTTGTTCATAGACTATAGTCAAGTCTCTTTTTACACAGGACAACTTTTGTGTTGCTTTAAAAATCGTCTATGCCTTTCACACGAGAAAACAAAATGTTTCTTGGGTTTGAACGTACACTACAACGTAGTTTAAATTGTTCACTCCCCTTACATTTCCCCTTTATATTTCATGCTTTTATTTATTTTCTGAGCAGATCGATAGCTATAATTTTATTTTTCAAGTCAATTTACAAATTTATTTTCTGAGTATGTTTTGCTTTCAATTCAATATTCACTCATCAGACTGCACGTAACATACGCGGAGTAAGGAACAAATAGTTCACATTTGGTTTGCCATTTCCATGCACATGTCCAGAAAAAAAAACAATGGGATTACAAAAATGTACGCCAAGTCCAGGTCCATGTAGTTTTGCGAATACCGTCCATGGCCAACGTCCATTAAACAGTGAAGAAAAACTCATTTTGTGAAGTTCAGTTGCCGCTTAGTGCGTTTAGGCTAGGCGTGCACATGCAATTTTTTCCGAAACGAAATAGTTTAATCAATAGTTGAACGATGATCTCGCACATAATCAACTTAAAATAAATCAACGAGATAAACCAACACACATACAATATTTTGCTTTAATGTGCTCGCAGTTACATTATAGTTCGGTGTAATATAAACTGAAGAACTTTTAAGTTGCTCGAATCGCGGACTGTATGCGCGCACTCTCATATAAGTCCACGGTATTCACTTTAGCAACAGAACTGTTGCAAAGCTGAAAGTTGCATATGTGCGCGCCTAGCCTTATAGTTCATAGAATTTCATACGAATAAATATTTTGCGGCGCAATGTCGAGCAGTTCCTCTATAGTGCAGTTCCACCGAATGCGGTTTGTCTTCTCAAATTGCTTTTTTGTAGATCTAAATAAAAAGATGATTTTTTTTCACCAAATTACGATTATTTATAACTATCAATAAAAATTAAACACAAAACGAATATTGGTCTTAAGTTAGTCAAAAATAAAAGAAAAACGGAATTCATTCGATAAATATTGGTTTGTTTTTCAAAATGTATATCAAAATTTGTTAATATTGATTAATTGACATTAGGGGTATGCAATATTGCAGATATAGGTGCAATTTTAGACGTACTTCAGAAAATAATTGAGCAAAGAATACAGTTTTTAATAGTAAAAGTCAGAAACTTTTCAGAAGAACAGCTAATAATTTATTAAAAAATGGAGCTATCTAAGATTTGAGAAATATAAACTGGCCAACTATTAAAAAAAAAAGAATCAAAAAGATCGATTTGTCTTACGAATGAAATTAATAATTATAACACTCCATGAACAAATCCATCGAGATTTAATTAATTAAATTAAATTAAATTATCAATCGTACCAACAAAACTAACAAAATCAGAATCGAGACTCGACTCAACGTCAACAAGCCATCCACCGTAGCTTCTACTTTAGCTTTTTATCGACCGTAGCGAATTGTATGTAAAATGCTACGACGGATAAACTTACGGCGGATAAATTTCCCAATAAAACAAGGCTAGTGTCAAAACTTTGCTGGACACTACCGTGCCCTTTGATATTATTATTAATGTCGATTTCGTTTCAACAAAAACATCGATTTGCCGTCGATCCGCCGTCAATTTTTTTCTGAAAATCAAATTCGTTTCAAATTAAAACCAATATTTTTCTGGAAAAACAGATCCGTATTGAATCTCTTTTTGGAGACGGATTCAAAACGGATTTGTGCACAGATTCGTACACACACTACAATATTTGTTTTGACGTTTCTCAATTGTTGTGTTGTGAATTAATTTTTATTTTGTGGCAGTGTACAGAAAAAGTAAATTAATATATTAAAAAATAAAAAAAATTGTTAAAAACTTCTTGGAAACAAATATTAAAAAAGTGCAAGTGGGTTTAGGAACTCCCCCGCGTCGGAATCGGGAAATTAAAACGAAATAATGATGTTTTAACGAATTGAAGATTTGTTTTTTTTTTAGAGCTGCCAAGCAACACACACAGTCCCAAAAAGAGATTCGGTCCGTAATCGTTCTTTTCAAAGCCAAAAAGTATTGGTTTTAGTAGCGAATCCTAATTATTGAAACGAAATCGACATAATTCAATCTACATGCGTGAACAACGAAAAAAATACTTTTTGAACAAGACGTGAGCACTGATGTTCAAGATTGACGTTTCATGTACATATTAGGTTTGATCCACACTTAGAGCTGGCAACGAGACGAGACCAGGCGAGACTTTTGTTAATCTCGTCTCGGTCTCGTCAAAATCGAAAAATTTCAGTCTCGTCTCGGTTTCGGTCCGGGTCTCGCCTAACCAAGTCTCGTCTCGGCCTTGGTCTCGCCTTTTTCTCGAGAAAATTTTAATGTGCGGTCTCGTCTCGGTCTCGTACTCGGTCTTGGTATCATCCTTAGTCTTGGTTTCTTTCGTGTTTTTTTGGTAGCAAAAAGATGTAAGATAAAGATAAGACGCATTGTTCGGATTGCAAATATAGAGTATGGTTGTGGTATCTCAGCAGTTCGTCGTTAAGAAAAATGGGGGAAAATGTATAAAACAAACTCGTGAGTCTGTTTTGTCTTTTGAGTTAAGTGGAAATAACATTTTGGAAGAATTGTGTAAGTTAATATATTTCATAGAAAAAACAAATAAAATATTAAATAAAAAAGAGTACCTACATACAACGCTCGATTTAAAAAAAAATAAATTAACCGGTTTTGTCAAGCCACGACATGTCAAAAACCATTTAAGGATGTCTCCGATTTAAATGAATTAAAAAAAACCTATACAAAACCCAAATTTTACCTCAAAAAAATCGAAATTTTTCGATTTAATTTATTGCTCATTAAAAAGTTGATGTTAGACCTTTTAGGTGAAATTTCGAAAACAAAATATTGCTCAAATGTCAAGATATATTAAGTTGCCTACCTGTCAAGTCATGAACTGTCAAAATCCTGTGAAGCATCGCTCCGATTTAGATGGATTACAAATCCGCTACAAAATTCAAATTTTAGCTCGAAATTTTTTCCTCCGACAGAAGTTGATTTTAAGCCTCTTGTATGACATTTGGAAAAAAATATTATCAAAACGTCAAAATATATTTCCTTCCCTACCTGTCGAGCCATGAGATGTCAAAATCAATTGAAGGATTGCTCCGATTTTAGTGTTTGGTAGCGTGAAAAATCGTACGAATTGGTACACATATTCACATTAAGCTGTCAAAACCAATAGCAAAAAAAACAAGTTTGGGTAACTTGGTGAAAATCAACGTACAATATGGATCTCAAGAATTCAGTCAAACTTGGCATCTGCACGTCTTATCCAACTTTATTGTGCTTGTCAATTATGCATTAATCTAATAATGATATATCCTTGTACGTTGCTTATGCTAAACAAATCATAAACTAGAAATTTTGTTCTGCAGTACGTAGGTCCATGAAGCTAAGGCCATAGACTTTACTTGAAACGAGTAAGTTTTACTTGTGTAAATCGAAAACTATGATTTTAAGTTGAATTTTATTAGTTGCGTATGAAAGCGCTCCGAATGGCCTACATTTTGTGCGAATTTAGTTTTTAAAGGTGTGTGATAACGTAAAAAAATAGGCTGTGAAATAACGTTATCAGACACCTTTGAAGAGCCGTTCCAAGATAAAATTTGAATTTTGTACAGTTTTTTTAATCCATTTTAATCGGAGCAATCCATGAATTTGAAAGTTCATGGCTTGGCAAGTAGGCAATAAACTATCTGCCCTATTCTGCTATTTTCCGATTCACGTGAATATTTTACTCAATTTTTCACTTTTTAGATACTTTCAAATGTCTTCTATCTTTTGAGTCCAAAGCTTTACTAATATTTTTTTTGTTTAATTCTTAAGAGAATCTAATTGTTTAAATTTATTTTTGATCGAAATTTAAGTACTTTTTAAAGCAAGTCGTTTTTTCCGTCGGATAGCAGAGTACAAATATTCACGTGAACGTTTAACAGAAGAGGACGGTATATTTTGACGTTTTTAAATTTTTTTTTTCAAACCACCTCACCCAAAAGGCCTTAAATCACCTTCTTACGGAGCAATAAATTAAATCGAAAAATTTATAATTTTCTGAGGTAAAATTTGACTTTTGTAGAGGTTTTTTAATACATTTAAATCGGAGAAATCCTTCATGGCATTTTGACAGCTCATGGCGTGACAGTTAGGAAACGAACTATATTTTGACGTTTTGACAATATTTTTTTCCAAATGTCACCCAAAAGGAAGCAACGCCATGCATACATAAATCATACGCATTCTTCTCTGGATTTTCGCAATGCGCTTATATCTGTATAACTATGTACATACTTATATGGTTTGATATGTTAACGCGCATATAATATTTCGCAAAAAAAAAACTTGTGAATATTATAAAAATTGAACATGATTAGATATTAAAAAAATAATGAAATAAAAACAAAATTTTCTTATAGCGAAAACCGAAACCAAACCACCGAGACCGCCGAGACCAGCGAGACTCTCGTCGAATTTCGGTACCAAAAATACGGTCTCGTCTCGCTCTCGTCTCGGTCTCGTCTTCGGTACTTTTAAAGGAGTCTCGTCTCGTTGACGAGACCGAGACCGAGACGAGACCGAGACTAGTCTCGGTCTCGTTGCCAGCCCTATCCACACTCTGCCAATTGGCGCAAATTGGCACCAATTTCTGCCAAATCCTGTTCCAGACTTAAAAATTTGGTAGTTTTGAGCAGAAGAGAGCGCTCTTGAAAGAGTAAAATATTTCCCCTTCGTGACAATTTCTTGCCATTTTCTGCCAAATAAGTTTTTGTAGGCAGCAATTTGATCAGACCTATTATGTTTAATTTCAAGGTTCATTCGCCGCTGCTCGGAACCCAAGAGGTGTGAAGAAAAAATTAGTTTTTCGCATCACAAAAAATACCGGAGACCCTTACAGTCGAAAGTCGGATGGTCAAGTTTATTGTTTCCAATACTAATATGAAGGTTTTATTTGATAGACGGAAGCGTTGAATTAATCTAGAGGCGGTAGTCACAAAAACTAAGCAATACAAAAATATATTTTCTTAGTTTATAATACATACATTTCGTCTGGAAGGGACAATGGATCCGATGCATCTCTAAGTTACGTTCTTCTTCTTATTAATTCACTTTTTTCTAATTCACCTCTGTTTATTTAAGCACAGCTTAAAACTTTTAATTCACAGCAAAACGATATAGCCCAATAGCTGATATTATTTGACAGCTTTAAGGGTTAGGCCTCGAATCCATTAGAAATATTTATTTCGGCCATTATTGCAGAAACTGCTACTAAAATTTATATTTCTCTATGTACTTTAGAATATGTATAATTATCTGTGTTTTTTAATGAATTATTGGAATTTAACATGAAGATAAGCAAACTATGAAAAAGATTCAATATTTTGTGTGAAGTTTGTGCACGATTAATGTGGGATGTCATGAAACGTCAAATTAAATTTCTCCGTTTATTTCTTCTGAGAAGACAAGAAATAAATACAGATTCTTATGTCTTAAAATAAAAAAAATCCAAACCTAAAGGACCTCCACAAGAAATATGGACTACATGACGCATTTCTTTCAATCATTTAAGTACTTCAAGTGGAGGCTTTAGGGTTACGTGAAGTAAACATAAAATCGGAAAGTAAATATCTCCTGCAGATATCGATTTTTTAAAGCTAACGTGAAGCATGTCTATCGTTCGCGATATCGAAAACGATACTGCCAGCTTTACCTGATGAGAGCCCTCAGTCCAGCTCTTTAAAGGAAGAACGATAGCTTGACATCACAAATGCACGCTTCTTCTATCTGTACCACAGGAAAGGCATCCAATAAAGCCTTATAGAGCTTATAATATATGATTTTGTTTGTAGCACTTAATTCAAGAAAAAAAACATTTTAAGATTAGGTACTTCTCATGTAATATGCAAATAAATAAATCTTACCTCCTTACATTCCACAGTTCTTCACATATAACTGACAGACTGACAGACTTATATTTCGAAACCGATGTATGCCTTTGATTGCAATTACGGCATCGTCAATACGTTGATAATTATGTTTCCTTAGCCCAAAAGTCCTCTTACTAGGCGTTTTTCTTTTTAAGTTCAGAGAAGAGCACTGAACAGAGTTCGAACACATATATATTATGCACTGAACTTGTTCCAAACAGACCGAGCTCTGAACATTTATATGTTTTTTAAACACACTTGAACCACACCAATCAGAACACATTTTCATTTTTAACCATGGCAATACCTACCCTTTTTGTACACTGATATACACCAGAGACAGAAAATCAACAAGCGATCAACTTCTCTCGACAACTTATGTATCTAATTATTTTTTTCTTCACATTTTCCTTCTTGGCACACATGGCATTTAGTGCGTTCAGCAATTCACTCACATGCTCAGTCAATTATCTTGGCACACATGGCATTTAGTGCGTTCAGCAATTCACTCACATGCTCAGTCAATTATGCCCGAGCACGTCGAGTGCGATCTACCCATGTTCAGAACGAAAAAAACGCACATTTGGAGCTTTGACCCCTTTCACACAAGGAAACTGAGTTGCCGGCAACTGGGAGGTTGTAGCTAAGAAGGGCAAGAAGTAAGGGGAATTAAAAAAATCTCCCCGGTCAACGATTTGAAGAGATTTTTTTGACGTTATGCTTTGAAATTTTCTTAGGTTTTCATTTTGACTTCTGTCTCTGATAGATTTCAAACATATTTTTTTAAAGATAAATTATTTCTTACAATTATATTATTATTACATTAACCAAACCAAGTGAGCTACTTAAATAAATTCATTGTGAAAAAAAATTTCAAGTTTTAATTCTTGTAGGCAAGGCATTTAATTCAATCCATCACGAGTTGGTACACATTTCATACATACAATTATGCGCCTAGACATGGAAAATCGACAACAAAAACGCAAGGACCAACTAAGCTCTCAGCTTGTGGCTTTATCATCACATTTGGTTTATAATGACGTTCCTGTATTAGCGAGCAGCAGCAGGCAGCACCACAGGTATCAGTCATATAATCCTGTCAGTGGTTTATGTGTCCAAATGTACCATAAAGCATCGGTGCTCTCGAATAAGCCAAATATAATCTTCCCATCATCACTATCATGTGTTGGGTCCAAGATTTGGATGGCAAGAGAAACGCACAAAAAATCTGCACACAAATCAATTTTCTCCTGGTTCACTGTTTTGCCGTGACCTTTAAATATATTAATTTAGCAAACCATTATTAACAGCCACAATAAAAAAACAACATTTACCTATATAATCGCACCAGGTTTCTTTATTTTTAATTTATTTTTCTAAAAATAAGCTGCGGTTAATTTATAGCTCAAAATTGTTTAGAATTTTCCAGCCGCGAAGCAAATTGTTTGTTTACAAAAAGCGTATGTCAGATCAAAAGCAATTCAAAAAACGAGCAACTCAGTTTCCTCATCAATTTCTTCGTGTGAAAGCTACAAGGCAATTAAAGGAAAACGTCAAAAAAATCTCCAGCAACTGGTTTCCCCGTGTGAAAGAGGACTTTGCATTCTCCGAGTTAAAAAGAAACACAAACAATTTTTTTGACAACTCAGACTCTGCTCTGAACTAAAAAAGAAAAACGTCTACTGTGGTAACATCGTAATCGCGTTAAAAATGTTTTAAGGTAATATATGGATTGTTACCAACAACTTAAGCTTTATAAATAAATAAAGATGTCTAATTATTTATTATATTTTTCATTTTCCTATGAAACCACTACTGCCACTTTTTAAATCTGATTCTAGAATATCATCAAAGGAAAACAAATATAATTAAACACTATTTGAAGTGAACTAAATTAAAACAAAAATAAAATTTGTATTGAGCGACTTGCATTTTAATTTTCAATTATATTGTTTTTGAAATTACTTTGACAGATGAACTTATCGCTTCCAGTGGAAATTTCCAGTCACACAAAATTTAAGGTATCGCCTCAACTAACAGAAAAATATTTTTTCCAGAGGCAGTAACTGAGGAATGGAGCGTTCCATTTTTTAAAGATTCGAAAAGTTATCGCCTTTGGTACAGAACATTGGTACTTGCCTTTGTTGCATTTTACAACCCAATTTTATAGTTGTTTGATAATTCCAATAGAAGCCATAACAATAATAAGCCATCACGAGTTCAATTTATGAAATAACTGCACGAATTTAACGTTGCTCGTCAGCAGTTTTAATGTTCATTCAAGGTTCTGACCTCAACACAATGCCGAAGAAATTTATTGTTGCCAACAATAAATCAATGTCCCACATCTATGATGCTATCGATAAAGTGGTTCCTACATTCTACTCTCTAATAACAGAGTACACCACCCACCAAATCGCTTTGCAATAGCATGTGCTCTAGTCCCAGCTCTATATGTTTCTATCGATGATGGAATAAACTTAACTATGGGTTGGAAATGCCACAATCCAAGAATGGTTTATTCAACTGACAAACAGAAATAAAGTGGACAGGACACCTCTATCTCTCTCGGTGAGAATTGTCAGTTCAACTTCGAGTGGAACTTCTAGCAGTCCTCCTACATTTTCTGGGGAAGTCTTTTTCTTCTGATGCTGTTGTGTCGTCCACCCGTCCGTCCGTGGGCGTCGCCGTCGTCGCCATTATTGCTGGAATTTCTTGAATCTTGACAGAATAATGCAGGGCTTTTCAAATGATTATGGTTATGAGCGCCATCATACACACAGGTTTCAATATACATATAAGGGAGCAATATACCCAGCAATACAGAGAGTTTTATAAAGGAAGAAAGAAGATCTCATGCTCCGATGTGGTGTTCGTATTCTTCGTATGGAATGAGTTTCCTATCGTTTGCAAGCAACTTCAATGAAATTTTATGGACAAACAGATTCTCTGCCAAGTCGAGTCAAGTCAAGTCAAGCAAAAGCCAAACTGAACTGCAGCAGTTGTTATACTATGACTGCTACTTGCTGCATCATTGACAATTATTTTGAATGGCATAAATCGGTTATGTGACCTTTTTAAATTGTATTGACCATCCCTGCCGGGACGGCCTTGAGCGGAAGTCATAATCGTCATGATGATGATGGGGATGGGATAATTGAATTGAACTTTGGATTTTTGTGAAAAGTTCTTGTCGGAATGGAAAGATGCGCTACCCAACGTGAAAGTGGATTTGGGAGAATGCCTTACATTTCAATGCGTTGATATATAAGTGTTATTGTTTTAAGGATGTTGCCAACATACAAAAAATAAAGGATGTTTATATTATTATTGACGTTGTTTATACTGCAGTGCAAGTGTTTTTAAATTGGACTTTTATAAAGCGTGGTTTTTTTGAAGCAACACTATAATTGGACACGTTAAATGCCAAAAAAATTAATTTTCTTTTTTTTGGAAGGCTATTAGCTTTCTGTTAACGATAGCTTATATGAAAATGTCAACTTTGTTTTGTAATGATTCGGTTGTCAACACTATTTTTGAATATGAAGAACCTTAGGTTTTAAATCAAAATTTGTGGGCTAATATCTTGAACCGAGGTTGAACTATACGTTTGTATACAACTTGCTCTTATAACCTCTAGAAGGGAATGAATCATCCACAATATAACTTTTTGTTTGTGGGTGTGATATTTCCAGGGGGCCTACAACCAACTTTTTTGAATAAACTACATTAACTACGTCTGCTACGTAGTCAATGTAGTTAAATGTTCTTATTGCAGTAAATGAAACAAATTGTAGCAAACGTAGTTTCAAACGTCAAATCGTATGAAATGTCATTTCATTTTGAATTTTGAACTCATACATATTTATTATTTCTTTGATATTTGGCGACTAGTGAACAAATTATCGTTTTTATTAAAATAAATGAAAACAAAGACTTGGGCAAGAAAAATTTAAAAAACTTGTTCTCATATATTGACTATATCGTTGAAAATCAATGATAAAAATAAATGCGATGGTTAATAAATGTATTTTTGAGTTTATTTTTTTCCACTTTTTATTTATTTTTTGCGATTTAGAAAAAATGCAAATAAATATAAATAGGTGTATCCGAAACAAAATTTGGAATAGCCCTATTTCCTTTCCTGTGTTTTTGTATTCAAAATTTTGGATTTTTTTCATATCCGGTTGAAATTCTATTGGTTATCTTAATTTACTACTTTAATGTAGCAGACGTAGCAAATTGTATAAATTAGACGCGTAGTTTATTCTATTTACTACACGTAGCTTCTGACGTAGAAAATAGAATGTACTTAATTTGGCCAACCCCGCCTACAACCCATTAGATGATGATTTGATGCATGTGCTGGAGTCCAAACATCCCCTCCGCTGATTATCTATAATAAACTTGTTATTAGCTTAGACCCCTTTCACACAAGGAAACTGAGTTGCCGGCAACTTGGAGTTTGTTGGCGAGAAGGGCAAGAAGTAAGGGGGATGAACAAAATCTCCCCGGTCAACGATTTGAAGGGATGTTTTTGACGTTTTGCTTTGCATTCCAATTAGCCCAACAAAATCTTCCCAGTTTCCACCTCAGTTTCTTGGTGCCAGTTTCTTCGTGTGAAAGTTACAAAGCAAATAAAAGAAAACGTCAAAAAATCTCCAGCAACTGCTTTCCCTGTGTCAAAGGGGACTTACCTATACTTATCGCTATCTAAAGGCGAGTCCATATTAGGCCGAATAATGATGCCAATCGGCTTGTGCCCCGCCACTCATTCTGGTGGGCTCGTTCGGTTCGGCAAGATGTCCACATTTATTTTGTAGTATGAACGGTGCAGCACTATAACTAACACTTCTAACAGAACAACACATAAAATCACTCAATGTCTACCAGACAGCAAAATCAAAACCGTACATTTAAATTTTAAAACACGAGCTGTCAATGAGAAAGTGAAACTGTCGGGTCGGCACGTCCACACCTTGTAATTCGGTTCGGGTTTCTGTTATCGAATACATTTTATTCGGTTTGAATTTGGTTCGGTTTCGGCATTAACCAAATGCCGATCGGGACGTCCATACTTATTCGGAATGGCTGATCGGCATCGTTCGGCATAATATGGATGCGACTTATAGCCTTTTCACACCAAACCCAAAACACGGTTTTCGCGAAATTAACGGTTTTTGGCTGAGAACCTAAAGCGAAAACACAGTTTTCCCATACATTTTTGATAAACCACTCGTTTTGATAAACTAAAAGTTTTAAATAAAACCTGTCGAAAACATGTTGGATTTGCAAGATGAACTAAACAAACACGACTTGTTAAACAATCAGTGTTCAACTAATCGTCCTATAAATAGCTGACGGGTTGCTGCTGGGAAAAACGAAAAAAAAAAACAGCTGTCTGGGGTAATTCCAATTTCAATACACAAAGTATTTTTTGTTGTATGTGGTTCCAAGATAATTGAAATGTCAAACAAAAACTTGCAAATGTTCAGTGTGAACGGCTTTCGAGGTTTCGTAAACTTTTAGCTGAAAACCCGGTTATCGGTTTGTTGTGAAAAGCATATTACAGCGACCAAAAAAGCCGAAGAAAAACTACATTTCCACTGTGCAGTACTAAATCCACAAATTGGTCAGAAAATCAACTTTATGAAAAGCATATTAAGCGAAGTAAAAAAAAATCGTGTACAGTTTAACTAGATTTGTTCGATGTTCGCAACAGTGTACTGAAGTGTTCTAGGAGGGCGCATCAGGGGATTTTCTGTGTCATTAACAATTATATTTTTAATTTAGATGCTCGTGTAACCCGGGCCTTAAATGTCACCAAATGACATAAATTTAAATTCTTTTAGCTGAATTATATTATGTTGAATTCCAAACAACCATTTCAGATTGACTTTGTTGTAAAGGAACTTCCAAGCAATTATTTGCGCGTAAAGTCTATGAAATTTTGCTAAAAACGCACAATCTGTTTTGACAGATTTTGTTTAGAAATAATTCGATTGTGGTCAGAAAAAAAATCTTATGTTTGGTTGTTTGGAATTCGTTAGATTTGAAATCAAAATCCAATTAACTGTCTCTTTTGACAGTATTATTGACTTTGAAGTAACATAATGCCGCAGTGAGTGCGGAGACAGAAAACAATGTCTTATTCATAAGACCTTAATTTTGTATATATTTCATACCAATTTTTTTAATCATTACATGTATTCACGATCCGATGCAACAAAAAGGTGTAAAATAGCGAAATTTAATTTTTTTCTATAAATCGTGAACGCACCTTTTCTATTCTATTGCAACTCTGGAGTAAAAATGCAAAATCAGTTTGAACACAACCATTTCTGACAGAAAATAACAGCTGTCAAACTGTCAACGACACCAGGCAAATTTTGCTCCATTGTATTTTTCTGTTGCAATAGGGTTAGGGTATAGCAAAAGTGTTGTAAAATTTAGTCAGTGTAAGTTGTTGTTGTGGTGTAGAAAAAAGTTTGCACTTTTGCATTTTTACAATGATACTAGACCAGTTGCACCGGATCGTGAATACCCCTATTGAGTTATATTTATATACTTGGAAGCGCAAAAGGTGCCCCTCCATTTTATCTGAAGATGGTATAATTATACGGTAGATATATCAATTATTAATTTCTTAGTGACGTGTATTTTGTATGTGTTTCATTCACAAATGTCAAAGTAGAATTGACATTTACCGCCAAATGTAATCTTTCGAAAGGATGACAACTCTTGCGCCACCTACTATAATAATATATTACTATTTATGATACAAATTTAGCTTTAGTTCTTCCATACAAAAATAATAAACGTTTTCTAACTTTAAATTCAAAATTTAATCTCATTACAGGTTCCAACATTAAAGCAGCGATTGCAATTTTAAATTGCATATTAGCACGTCAATTATGCTTTGAAGATCCATCCTGTTCAGCGATTTTAGAGATTATACCTAGAGTTTGTGGACCCATTCCAGGTAAGTGTATTGTGACTGTGAGGACATCAAATCCAATCTTTTAAAACACTAATAATTCTGAGATACTGGTTAGCATTATTTTGGGTTCATCTTCCAGCCAATTAAGAACCCATTTTTATTTATTTTTCATGATGAACATTTTGTAAAAGGAAAATTGTTTTTTGTTTTCTTTTGAACTCTGATTCTTTTATGTTTTTCGTGTTTCACCCTTTTTAAGAAGCTCATCAAGCTAAGTAACTGTGCAGTTGCAACAGTTTGAGTGCAAGAAAGTTTTTCCCGCTCTTGTTTTTATTTTACACTTAAAGGCAGCCACCTAACCTGCTTTTTTATAACGTCATCATCATCATCAGAGTAATAGTCGTAGTGTCATCTTAAAGTGTATCCTGTGAACACGCTCATTATGCATGCAATATTATACAGGAGTACACAGACGGTGTTCCCTTTTTATATAAATATGTATGTATGAAGAGGGACACCTTGCTTGCTACTGAATATATTCCTTCCCTTGTATACTAATCCTGTAAACTCGTGCCGCTGACGCTCTTTACCTTAATTTTTATGACACAGTCATTTGGAAAATTGCACCAAGCTGAGTTTTTAGTAATATCATATCCTAGTTAAGCTAGGTAACCTTATGTAGGTAGATATACATAATGTAGCCTGTTGTGTTGTTTGCAAATGGAATAAAGCAAGTCGGGAGTAATTTTATCCCGAGGGAGACTCATATAGTCATAAATGAATAGTAGTTTTCATTTAAGCTTAGAGTTGTTGTTGCATAAGTGTCCTGGCTTTGTGAATTGAATAAAAGTGTTCATTAATATTGTAAACTATAATACTCTCACTTGGAATTAATTTTTTTAGCAGGATTTCAAATGAAAAAAATATTTAATTAATTTTAAAATTTTAAATTCACTTTCTTTACTAAAATCCTAGGATTTGTTGGCCATGAATTTAGAACCGTGCTGGCTTTATTGCACATTTTTATGAAATGTTTCAAGGAAAGGAAGCTTAAGCAAACAAACTGTATGACTTAGATTCCGATCAAATTTTTATTTCAACATGTTTTGCCAAATCAGAAAACTGACAGCTGAGTAGACGAATATTATTTTTCTTCAGTATTTGACATTAGAACTTTGTTGAGATCTCCGAGAACTCATTTTTTTAAAACTTTATACGGTTGTTAAGCTAGTATTAGACGGTCCTTGTAATGTGCCATTGCCGTGACACTCTGACGTCACAATAAAATAGGTCCTACCACCGTCACTGCCGTGACAAAGGTAAACGTGTCCTGGCTAGCTACAATGAATATCACACGAATGACACATGTCTGACATTGTTGTCCCAAAATACAATGAGCGTCAAAGTGTGTCACGGTAATATTTGTATCTCCGTGTCACGACAATGACATGCAAAACAATGACTCTCACACGACGTGACAAACAACTGATCATTGGAGGTGAGCCTAATCTGCAATGACATTTTTCATTTTTAGCAGTGACGATCACACGGTGTCGATCAATCGAGTCATTGGTTGTTAAGGGAAAGCTTATTTTTTAGAAAACGGCTCCAACGGTTTTGATACAAAATTTTGAGAATTGATACACATTTAATCAGAACAAAATTTACGGTATTTGCCCAAAATTCAAATGGCATCTTTTTTCCCCTAGAACTATAACTATAAAATTTTTTATAACGTCACATATATAATTACCTACACACATATATCCTTCACTTTCATTATATACATATAATGTCCATATTTACATACCTAGGTTCCATCTATGTAGGTAGGTAAAAATAACCCACACAAATAAAATACTCATTTGTAGGTAGGCACCTATGTAACTATGCCCAACCGTGACAAACAATGACATTGCAGAAATTCCTGCCGTGTCACGGTTGGGACACAGCCCTTGCAGCGACAGGCTACGAGTCTCTGTGTCCCATCAACAATGAAAGGGCTATCACACGGTCACAGCAATTTGTCATTGCAATGACCTAAAAGTGACGTGTCACGGTGCCTGTCATTGTTTTTGTCACGGCAATGACATGCAAAACAATGACGATCACACGACGTGATACTTTTAGGACAGACAACTACGTCATAGTGACGCCAGAGTGTCACGGCAATGACACATTACAAGGACCGTCTAATACTAGCTTTATTTCATTAATGAAATGTGTTTGCACCAAGTTATAATAATGACTGGCTAACATTTGGCAGTATTTTTTTGTGATTTTATGATGAAAACGAGTGTATTTACACGACTACCAAAAATTTAAGATTTAGCGGAACTTAAAAAAAAGACGCAAAAAACATTTGTAGTCTGAGGTCGATACTGTAATTGGTCTGTTCAGGTTCTGGAGTCTGTAGAACAGAAGTCCCAGAGAGCTTTCCGAGCTTCCACTAACTCTACAAGCAGTCGGTCGTAGTTTGGTCGTAGTTTTTCCACTCTGCGCTTTCGAACTGTAACTCTTGATATTGTTATAGTTTTAATTACCTACAAAAATTAGTTTATATTTAAAAACACAATGGCGACTAAAAATTGAATTTGTTTTGACATTTTCCATTTGACATTTAAATAAAAATACTGCAAATAATTGACAGTTAAAAATGATCAAGTTAATTCTTTGTCGTTAATAGCCATTATTTAAAAAAAAGTTTATAGCACTGTAGTTACGCTGTGGCTCCACATGAAATATTTCAGGCAATGTCAATAGCAATGGCAATGGCAATAAAAATATTTCGTGGGCATTTCATTGCTTGCAATTTGAATTTCAATAAACCTTGTTATTTCTATTTTTTGTTAATTTAAGCTCACTAATTTTTAATTTTTGTATTATTTGGGCACATTTATTGATTTTTTTTTCAGTCAGTAAATTGTTTCACGCACGGCACTCTTTAAAATAATGGGAAGGCATTCATATTGAATCGAAGCCATTTCGAAATACAACAATATATTGCCTCGTAGATGGAAAGTTATTATTGCTTTTGATCGATTGGGCAATTGCCATTGCCAAAGCGTCTCCATTGGCAATATTCAAGGCAATGGCAATATGTGAGGCAATTTATTGCCTTAATTATTGCATGTGGATCCCTGGGTTACACGATGCCAGTAAGTTGATTAAATTAAATGTCAATTCCACTTAGCAGGTTTTTAATGACAAACATAGTCCCCTTTCACACAGGGAAACCAGTTGCTGGAGAATTTTTTGACGTTTTCCTTTAATTGCCTTGTAGCTTTCACACGAAGAAACTGGCACCAAGAAACAGAGGATGAAATTGGGAAGATTTTGTTGCGCTAATTGGAATGCAAAGCAAAACGTCAAAAAACTCTTTTCAAATCGTTGATTTTGTTTATTCCCCTTACTTCTTGCCCTACTCGCCCTCAAACTCCCAGTTGCCCGCAACTCAGTTTTCTTGTGTGAAAGGGGACTACGACCATGAAGAGCTTTAAAGTAATACTGCCATTTTGCCATTGGCAGTCGTTCACATATCCAGCATAATTTCTCACACGTCATTTTGGCACAGTGTAACCAAACTTTTCGTTTTGTGTGACACGTTTCATCACAAGTTGTTAAATTATTGGTAGTTGTTTTTGGGGCACTCTGATAAGATCATGGCTTTTCACTTGAACAGTTTTCTTCCCAAATAGATTTTCTGAAAAGTCAAAAGCAATATTGTATATGGTAGTTAAAGTAAAGACATATTTGCCTTGCGATGAATTCACAGCAGCTTTCTGGTATCTGAACAGGCCCTAAGCATAGCAAAGTATTTGCGTGAGAGGCGCATTATAAATGAAATATAACATCATTCAAACACCTTCCACACCGAGATTCAGTTAATTCGAAACCGCAGTGAGTGAGTGAGATGAGCCACTTTTGATTAAAAATCGATTCAGCTAGTGAGGCAGTGAGTGAGTGAAATGAAATGTCAGATTACTCGCCTGAGATTTCAGCAGTGACTGTCGAGACATCTCACTTCACAGGAATCAATTCTGACAAGTTAATTTTCGATTACTTTTCGACACATATTGGTCAATTACTCGCTCTTAACTTGTTGAATATTCGTTTTGAAAACCTTAACCCGTGCATATGTAATGTATCATCATAGTCAATTTACATATTACAACACCAAAACACGAAATAATAAGGTATTGCCGTTCTTCCTGAAGTGCGAAAATCTACGAATTCCTACGTAAAATGTCAAAACCTGTTCTCCTGTGTTCAATTCTGAAGACTGAGAGGAACGTTCATTTTACTAGGTACGCATTAATTTTTTCCCTCTATCCTAAATATACATATAAGTATGTTTATATAGATATGTGTAGGATAAGGTCGGGATGATTTGACACGTTAACAGACTTTGCAAAATATCTCAAAATCCATAAATAATATTAAGTTTTAAAAATTAGAATATGTTAAAATATCATTTTAGCAATATAAGAACATCGTTTAATTATCGATTTAAATATTTGTATCTGCGATATAGACTTTTTTTAACACTTCCAAATTTTTAATTCCTCCTTCGGGGTAGGATGATTTGACATTGTCGTTATGAGGTTTTGAAAGAGAAAGGAGAATTTGACAAGTGATCATGGTTCAACAGTTCTTAATTACTAAATAAACAAAAAATTGGTTATTTTTCAGAAAATAGTTATTTTATTATTTTTTTTATTTATCACTCAGTCTTTGTAAATTCTTTAAGTCTTTTTCATTTACATTGAGTTTTAAAACTAAACAACAAAAATAGCTTAAAGAAAAATAAATACTCTTCATAAAGTTAATTAAAATTACTTTAAAATAAAATGAATACACATCAACTAGACAACAAAACAAGGAACAAAATATAATACAATACTTCAAAATCAATTAGTAAGCAATAATAAATAATATCATTAACGCACATCAAAATTCTGGAGTCCACATTAAAGCAACTCTTTGGCCTATATCTGGAACTACCAGAGAGATCAATTAGTGAATGCAACTTCGCTGTAATGCCAGCTCTTAAAGCCAAGCCTGTGTCCTCAACAACTGGTTCGTAGAAATAATTTTGAAATCCTTGGCGGCGATAATATTTTATTGTGTATCGCAAGGAATTTGCTATATCGATACTCTGTATGATACTTACATAGTAAAATATATGTGTTTGGTACCGAATTTTAGAAGTACGGTGTCATTTATTTCAGGATTGAAGATTAGATTGAATTTCAAAAGTTCACCTTCCTTGTTTTATTATAAGATATTCTAGTTGACATAAGAAGGAGGATTTGACATTCTGTCAATTGCTCCTTTAAACCAAATTTCAAAACCTCCTTTCAGTCTATACTTGGAAAAAATTGTTTAAAACACTTGTAAAAGGGCTAGCAAAGATTGTTTTTCTACCTATAATCTTAAGTCAAATGCAGGTGCATCACAATGTATCAAAAGCTTAAAATTAAAGAAATTGCACTTAGATTACTTACCATCAAAAATTACATCAATCAGTTGAAAAAAAAATAAAACCATATCCACTTCACGCAGCCTCAAAGACACACTGATCAGTTATTAACCACTCACACCCATCGTAACTACTCGTATGTCCCCTTTCACACAAGGAAACTGAGTTGCCGGCAACTGGGAGTATGTTGGCGAGAAGGGCAAGAAGTAAGGGGAATGAAAAAAATCTCCCCGGTCAACGATTTGAAGAGATTTTTTTGACGTTTTGCTTTGCATTCCAGTTAGCCCACCAAAATCTTCCCAGTTTCCTCCCCAGTTTCTCGGTGCTAGGTTCTTCATGTGAAAGCTACAAGGCAATTAAAGGAAAACGTCAAAAAAATCTCTAGCAACTGGTTTCTCTGTGTGAAAAGGGACTCTCTTTATTTGTTCATCAATTAAAATGCTGCCAAAGGCATAGTTTTCACGAAGAGTACTAATGTTATGAAATATGGGTAGGAAGAGAAACCAAATTGAAATGATTTTTTTTTTTGATTTTCTTTATTGAGTCTTTTATAAAATGGTTTTACAAAGTTGTGTGTTTCTCGATTGACTTAGGATATTATACTGCGGCTATTAAGTATTGCCTGCTTTGTCTGCAATGTAGTTGCTCACCTCTTGGTCGTTGTAATTTTGTATAGTTGAACTGCTTTGCTCCCGAGCAGTGTATCAGTTACTTGTGACGTGTTGTCATCTTATGTTTATAATTAAGTAGTGGAACTGTTCTTTCACAGAGACAGTGCATCGGTAACTTGTGGCGTAGTGCCACCTAAAACTAACCTAGAATAAATATATACATATATACATATATACAAACGCTTATGCTTAACATATTCATTTAAGATAGAGCGAGAACTCAACATTGTTAATACTTAAACGTATATACACTTAACGTATAAATGAGCGAGAGTGCAAGCGCACTATATACTTTAAATAAAACATGTGATTTTATACTTATGTAAAAAAATTAGTTATAGAAATTAACTTTTTAAAGGTTATAATTTTGTATGGAATTCATTTTTGACTGAGCACGATTTGTGTTTTTTTTTACACTATTTTTACACTAATTTATGAAGAATACATAGAATTGTAAAGATGTTGATGAGGAGGAGTCCTTTTTGCATAATGCGAAATAAATGTGGAATGTTGAGAATGTTTGCTCCTCTGACGCTTGCTTCCATGTAGTTATAGGTAACTGTTATGAGCAGTTGTTGATTAACGGATAATTCCGTTTGTCGGTTATGGGCGGCTAATGCGCTGATCCTAAGGATTCTTTGTTACTGTACAGCATCGTCCATGTACGATGTGTGATGTGCTCGTTTGAGTTATATGCCATTCCTGGGACTGGCAATTTTCCATCAGTTGTTTTTATGATGTAGGCAATGACTGATATGTGCAGTCATTATGCATCCTTGGGATGCTTCCGTTACGGTACAGCATCATCCATACGTGGATGATGTGTGGTCAAAGAGTGATGATTCCCAAATTGAAATGATTAAATTTCGAATGAAGTCTTTAACCATAAACTAATAACTTAAGGACCCGAAACTTCTGCTTTCATTTGACATTTGCCTACAATGTCTGAAACACGCACACAAGTAACATTTCTATTCCTCTTCCAATAGACACATTGATAAAAACGCACACAAGAATCTTTTCTGTTCCTCTTCCTATAGACACATAGACAACACAGCCCTAGTAATTTGTTTTTGTTTTGCTTTTCGATTTCCCATCTATTCATGGATAGAGTTTCAAAGCTACAAATACAACAATGTAAACAAATGGGTTTTGGGGGGTGAAACGTACGAAGGTTTCCAATCTTACTATGGCTTATTTGCACTGATCTCTATAATACATTGGATAGTGTATTCACACAAAAAAATCGACCCCAATAGACAACTGTAATAATGTAGAGGGTCCATGTCAGTATAACAGTATAACATTTTTGGTGCCAAAGTTAAATTTCAAGATGGTTGCTTATGCTTGAAATTAAATTTGTTTAATCAACCATACCAAGGGCACCTTCTTCAAGAAAATATAAAATTTAAATTACACATCTATTTTCAACAAATGTAAGTACGAATTTTTCTTAATAAAAAAGCCATACTAATGATATATTTGATTGTTTCTAGTGTGTATTAAATATTAAATATCGAATTGAAAGTGGTTTCGGTGCTAGCTTAATGTTGCCAGAAGCGGTTTCTTAAGCCGTACTTTGTATCACTGATAACGGCAAATTTATCTTAGGCTGGCGGTGAGGGTCAATTCGTTGAAGTTCTCATAAACCATTGAGATTGGATAAAAATCGACCAGAAAATCGAAAAAACAGCATAATCATTCAACTCCACCAACAAGAAAACACATTTCCTTGAAACGTTCTGTTACCAGATTTTTAATATGTATTGTAAACAACCTAGAATTTTAAGACGAAAAAAGCGAAAGAAACGCACAATATTGAGTTCCATTTGTAAAAGAACTTGAACTTGTTTTATTTTCCCAATAATTACATTGCAATAATTTCAGCTTCCATATTTAATGAGAATTTTTCTGCAATATCTTTCACGTTCTTGTGACGTGGTTCATCTTCTTTGTCGTCTTCTTCTAAATCTTATCTGTATTCGGCAAACATGACAATTCGACATCATGTTGATCGTGTTCATCACTACCAAAGTCGTCGACTTCATCTTCGTCTTCGAAATTCTTGCTTTTTGATTGTTTTCTTTTCAACTTTGTGCTTAGCTTTGACAATTTCCTTTGAAACGTTCTTATCGAATTTATCCTCTTCACGAAGGACTTTTTTGCAGTTTCAATATCAATTCCTCCCTCGTCTTGATTGATATAATCTCTTGCGAGATCCAATTGTCCAGGTTCCGTCTTCCGTCTTTCCTTTTCTGAATTGTTTGTAGTTCTTATTAGCTTGATTGAAACTGACAATAAAAATAAATTGTTTTTCAATTTTTTTTTTTGAAAAGGAGTGCAATCTATCTTTCTCTCTTTTTATAAAAAAAAAACTAGATAGGCAATTGCAATGGTGCTACTGTCAAATTCAAATAGAGTCAAAAAAAAACTTTAACACTTTGTAGGGAATACACTATCCAGTGTATAATAGAGATCAGTGCTTATTTGTGATCGTAACTATATTTATTCGTTCATTATTTAAAATGCTGCCAGATATATAGTTTTCACGGAAAGTACTAATGTTATTAAATATGGGTAGAGAGAGAAACCAAATCGAAATGATTAAATTTCGAATGAAGTATTTAACAGTGATTTTCTATTCCATGAACATATCCCACTTCATTTGACTTTTGCGTAGGTTTCCATTTTTATCGTGAAAAAACACACGAGCTGTTTTTGTCTTTAGATTTGACCACACAGGCACACAGCCCCATCAAGTAAGCCTTCAACTGTTAAAATTGACAACAACAATTTTAAATTCTTATTCTTCGTGGAATTCGATTTTTTTCCTGGCGAAAGAAATGTATTCATTTTTTGTTATTTAATGGTATTTGTGTATATTTTTGTCTCTGAATTTCGTAATTACTTTTTCTTCTGACATAAATTAATGAAAAAAAAAATATCAACTTGTCAAACTGACAGCTGTTGATTGTACTGGTGTTAGTTAAAAGAGTGGTATAGACTTACCAAAAATACCGATCTGGAAAATTTATTCAGAGCAAAAAAAATCAATTTTTGTGGAATGATTTAAATTTCAAAATATTCGTGTACCTATATGTGTCTTTCAAAATATTAAAGGATTTCGTTAATACCTCACACAGAGAATCTGTCTTCATTTCTTTTCGACATCGGCCCTTCAATGAATTATGCAACAAAACCAAAATCTCAAGGCGAGATTTGATGAAGTGTTAAAGTGTTGCATGTCAATGTTTGGATACGGTCATTGTGATGACAAATATTCCTAGATCTCTTTATATGTTCATCGAAAACTGGCAATGCTTTGACCCAAAAATTCGTGTCACAATGCTGGTGAAAACATTCCCGTCAATGCAATGACAAGATGTTGACGTGTATTCAGATCTATTTACGAGTGAGACGTAGAATTTGATTAAAATTTCCCCTTTGATTTTTGTATGAATCAAAACCTTGCCGTATATAGTAACGTAAACACCTCAATATCTATGTATCCATATGCATATGAATATGTATTTGCAGTAAAAAATTAAAATTTGGGTTTCCACATCGGTGCTTTCACATCATTCCTATATTGTATCTCTCCGTGTAAACTGTAAACACCCGTGTAAATGCCCATAAAACTTATTAACCAACATAATAATTCTATCTGTCATGAGTTTTAAAGTTCCCTTTCTACTTTGCCACAGTATAGAATAAATGTTTTGTTTTACGTACTCGTATCATTTATCTCGGCATGGTCTATGAAAAGTGAATGAAAAAAATCCTTCCATCGCGAAATTATTTAAGGGCAGCAACAAAAGCCTTGTATATCATACCTCCCCCGCGGTGCTATACGGAACTAGTAAGTCAGACAAGAAGTGATAACACTTCTCATTGGGACGGCTTAATTATACAAAACTGGTCCCGCTACAATAGCAGCTATAGAGGGTCCTTGCATTGCTCGAATGCAACTATCAGCGGCATAGTCGCAGCGGTAGATTTTTGCTAGCTAGAATATATATCAGAGTTACTTTACTTTTATACAGCACGGCTGAGTTGGCTTCGGATTGTTCTGCAAATCAAGAGAAAAATATGAAAATTATTTCCGCCCCATAGAATCCTTGTCGAGAGAACATAAATACAGGATTCCTGTGGTGTTGTTGTTTTATTTTTTTTTGGCGCCAATTTTAGTCAGCTAACCCTCCGCCTTCCTTGGGAATAGCAATTGGAGTTGTTTTGGTTAGTGTGGTTGAAGGCTAGTGTGACCATTAATTTAACGGGCGCGTTCTTGTTTCTTTCCTTCCATTTTCTCGCTCTTACCCGTATATACCTATGCCTACTCTATTTCACTCTTCCGGCAGCCATATTATTATGGAGTGACGCTTAATGGGTTCGTACTGTTTCAATGATTTATATTTCAGTTTCATGAAGCTGTAGCTGTATATAATTGCTGTCTGAGTATTATTTTTTTTGTTATGTATGTTGTGCTTGGCTTAAATTATGATTCGAGCTGTGAGCAGTTTTTATTGCTGGCGGTTATTTGTTTTTGTTTTGATGGAAATGTAAACTAAACCAACCACGAGCACGAGAAAAACAAAGAAAACCTATACGAGTATATCCTTGTGGTTTAATTGCAAAATTATCAGGGCTCATTTGACTACAATAATTTTTAGTAGTGGTAACGTTGTATATACAAATATTTATACATAGTTGAAATAGGGTGACCATTCCGTGTCAAATATATTTTTTTTATAGTTGAACATATCATGTATTTGTTTTTGTTAAAATTGAAATGATTTACGTGCGGTAAATGGAATAATTACAAAATGAGAACATTAACGAGAATTTTATTGGTGCTTTGCTTGCCCTTGGTTATTATAGTTTCAGTATCTTATAACTTAATTTAAATATTTTCATGACGGTGTTGCTTTTTTTTATATTAGATTGTATATATCTATTATTTCGTTTCGATGATTTTGACTTATTGTTAAATATTTGATTAGAATTTTATTAATATTATATTATTATTACATCGAAAAGGATCTGTAAGACCATCACTCACGTAGGTGGAGGTTAGGTTATATAAATTTTGATTAATAGTCTGTTATTACATGATGAAACTAGATGCACGCGACTTTTCGGACAACCTAAGTGCAAGATTGGAAAAAAAATCGAAAAGATGAGACGAACATTTTAATTTAGTGAATATTTGTATTTTTATGAAGACAAATAGGAGTAATAAAAAAATTAAAGGAGATCTATTACATAATCAACTAAATTGGCATCACTGCCCAAGTAACATCGCCACAGCTATTAGATGCAAATCTGTTCTTCTGCAGCTGCAAACAAGTGAAATCGAAAGCTATGGCCTTATAAGGTATAATTTCACAGCTGAATGTATTTTTATTTTAAATCATGCTCTATAGTGAAGTTTAGCAGCACTGTCAGCTCGTTCAACGTTTAGTTATTCAAACTTGATCCATTATACCTTTTGTGCGATGTATGAAAGAGCTTCTTGAATTTCCCTCATGTAAAGGGCCGTTGTACAGCTTTCAACTACACAAATGCAATAATAGACGCGATAAGAGTTCTAAACAGAAGCTTTAGCCTTAGAAGTAAAATACTAACGCATGCGCATTTGGAAATGTCAAAATATAGCATTAAACCAACTCCAAATCGGCTCTTGAATGAATATAAATGCTTTTACACAGCTAAAAAACTTTCTTGGGTGGCCACAAATAGCAGTGCCATGCTAATGTCATTACCAACTTACTGTAAGTCACAACACATCAGTATCGGGCGCTTCAATATAGCAGTAGTTGCGAGGGACAACGATTACTATACACTGTTCAATTTATATTTTCAGTACAGGGAATATTGGATACTTGCCTTTCACTCGAAATGTTAGAGATATGCCAATACGTTCGTACTGTTTTAAAGCTCTTACAGGGTTGCAGTAGTAAGCATACTAAATTACCACAAACGTAGCAGTGGTAACTCTGATTCAATAAGTTTATTTTAAAAGCACCCACAGAGGGCGGAGTGCATGGAGAAGGCACACAAACAGGAGTGTGTACTTTACTTGGATGTGCAGTAGTTAGGTCATGGTGAGATATACGCTGGTCTTAACAAGATTGCAAAAATAATTTGTATGTAACACAGTAGTTATTTTCAGTGGGAATTTCAGCGACAGGCACCAGTGTGTTTGAAAAAGCTCTCCCATAATACCTGTACTTTCAGTACATAAATATATAAATTGAACAGAGTATATAATTTTTCCAAGGTTGATGCATGTCATGTCAGCAGAATAATCAACTCACCCCTAGGGGACTACTCAGAAAGAAGGTATGTCGGTAGAGGGACTCCATAAGGTGGTGTTTTATCCCCACTCCTATAGAACACAATGGCCAACGAAATGTTGATAAACCTGGAAGCAGAGGGATATATGTAATAGCTTATGTTGATAATGTCGCCATTATTGTATCAGGTAAGCACGCTCCAACTCTAACAGACTTAATGCAAAATGCTCTTAATCGACTAAAAATTTGGGCAACCAAATGTAGTCTGGATATTAAACCAGCCAAGACAGAACTTGTTCTCTTCACTAGGAAATATAAAATTCCCCAACTCATACCGCAATCAATAAATGGTACTCCACTGACTTTCTCAGATGAAGCCAAATATCTATTTCTCATACTGGACAAAAAGCTAAGCTGGAAATCCAATATACAAGAAAGAGTAAAGAAAGCAACAGTTGCACTCTTCTCTTGCAAAAAAGCCATTGGGAATAAATGGGGCTTTTCCCCACGTATTACCCACTGGTTGTATACAGGGGTTATACTTACTTATGGGGTAGTAGTGGACTGGATTCGACAAAATCACATATTGTGACAAATTAAATAAAGTCCAAAGGTCAGTCAGCTTATGTATCAGCGGAGCACTCTGCTCTACACCCTCGACTGCCCTTAACTTACACCCCTCGACATTTTTAGCAAACAAGTGGCCGCGAATACAGCTATTCGGCTAAAAGCCATCTCTCAATGCAAAAGCAATTCGATAGGCCATTCTAGTATTCTGAACAACTTTGGACCAACACCGCAGGACATTCCGATTACACCACACACCAGCTAATATGCGACAAGAACTTCCAAGTTACCATCCCACTAAGATCTGATTGGGAGGATGAGAAGTTCTTAAAAGATGATTTTTATACGGATGGTTCAAAAACTGTAGAGGGAGGCCGTGTGTTCTCGGGCAGACTAAATTTTAGTCTCTCTTTCCGTCTCCCTGATCATTGTAGCGTTTTTTAAGCGGAAATTTTGGGCGATTAAAAAAGTGTTATCCTGGCTAAAGGAAAACGTGATATCCACATCGGATATCCGTATATTCTCTCAAAACTCGGCGGTGTTTGCACAAACTTTACAATTGCCCGCAGCTGTCGATCATCTCTCAGGGAGATGGCAGAACAGTTTAATATTCACCTGATTTGGGTGCCGGGATATAGAGATATTTTGGGAAACTGCAAAGCTGATGAAATCGCCAGAAAAGAAACCCAAACACCAATTCCACCGAAAATGGAAGAAATCGGTATGCCTATCGCTACAAGCAAACTATTGTTACGTCAAAACTGCATAAAACAAAAAAATTTCAGATGGTCAAACATCACTAGTTGCCTGGCTACTAGACAAATCTGGCCAGCAATAGACCCAAGATGCTCTAAAGGTCTACATCTTTGAGCAGGAAACATTTTGGCTTCGTAATATGTGTCGTAACTGGACACTGTTTAATTGGTAGACACACCAAAAGACTTGGCGTTTTCTCCAATGACTTGCAGAATCTGTATGGACGAGGAGGAAAAGGAGGCTATATCCCATCTTTTATGTTCATGTCCTGCTCTCTCCCAAGGACGTAGATTGCACATGGGGAATGAATACTTTTTCGGCGACACTAGTGATCTTAAACACATAGACATGTGGTATCACAATATACCTATCTAAGGTCAAAGTGTGTCAGTTGTTTTCCTGATGGCCATGTCAATCTAACCTAACCCAACTTTGTATAAAGTTTATATCTATTTATATATCAGAGAACATCGTTCATTGTAAATTGTCTCATCTACGCATTATCTGCGCTCTATTTGTACTAATTGATTTTGACTAATTATTTGGCTACAAAGCTTTTCATTGTCATATCTGGTTATTTCGCTAGATCAGAATTTAATGAGCAAACGCTGCCGTTGCAGTTACTCATCCGAATAACAAGGAAGTGAATCTAAAAACGAATGTGTACAGCTGAGAGTAGTATCGTCAGCAAAACAATAAAGTGGATTATAAGTTCCAGATAAGAGATCATTGATGAAAATAAGAACAAGAGTTGGAGACATAATAGAGCCCTTGGACACACCAAACACAAAATACAGATAATCGGACAGAGTTCCGCACCCTTCTTAATCCGAGTTTTACTTGCTTTCTTTGGGACGACGAGATTGCATCAGCGTTACCATTACGTTCTTTTTTATAAATTCAATCCAAAAACCAAACTGTTGTTGTTGTTGTTGTTAAACAAATCGATTTACTAACACAATTTTGCAATTACACTAAGGCACAACTAATATATTTGCATTAATCAATATCTTGTGAAATTCTGATTCCCACTTATCATGTCATCATACGTATTATTAAATACCACAAAATCATTCCACAAAAGAAAAATATATAGTTAACTTGTTAGATCGATTTCTTATAGCCCACCAACCCAGTGAACACATCCTCAAATATAAAACACTAACCCAAGGTGTTTCTATTAAACAAAAAATTTATTTATATATAAATAAATAATACAAAGATAAACATAAGTCTTTGAACAAAAGGCCAAGTAGAATCTTCCTTTGTGACATTGACTACACAAGCGAAGTGGATCATCTTCCATTCACCCACCAAAAGCCCGCACTTAAGCTCCCTATCTGTCTCTAAACAAGGGTACTGCCAATCTGTCCGCAACAAGTGACGCTTTTCGCAGGCATATATCATTTTTTATATCCCAACATTTTACAAAGAAAACAACAAAAAAATCAGAGAATATAGCATGGTAGTATCTCATAAATGTTTCCGTATCTGCTCTAAATACCCATTAATGTGCGTTGTCTTTGGTCCTTGAACAAGGAAAACAAAATAAGTATACGAAAATGGAAGTAATTGATATCCCTCCAGGTAGAAAGACAGTTTGTTAACCGAACCAACATTAAATCCAAAGGGTACTCCTCAAACAAGGCGTAACAGAAATGTAAAATTCAATAAAGTACAACAACCTCCTTAGATGAAATGTGCGTCCTTTAAAATCCTTTCACACAATAAAAAAAAAAAACAATAAAAAATTAATAACAAACAAAAATAAAACAAAATCTCCGGAAGTTCCAGGTAACAATGTTTTTTTTTTGTTCTTCCGTTTTGCAATGTTGGCCTTCACAGGACGAAATTGAATTACAAACAGATTGCTGGATTAAAAATGCGTTACCTAACAAAACCAACATAAAATAAAAAAAGGAAAAAGGAAACACTGTAAGAACAACAGAGAACTCTGGCAAATACTCACCGCAGGATGCTAAGCCATATGCACACAAACTAATTTTTGCCACAAAAAGCAAAGAGAAACTTTTAAACTTTTTTGGTCCTTCGAGCCGACTATACTATAGGATACATATGTTTTTGTTGGGATTTCTTCATGAGCCAGTATTTTGTTATTCATTGGTATTTGACTTACAAATAAAAGACCACAAATATTTTGTTGTTCTGGTGTTATTTTTGGCTTTTTATTTAACTTCGCTTAGGTACCCATTTTGAACATTGCTGTTTTTTTTAGTTCATGTTTGAAACAAAAGAAAAAAAAATTGCCTATTTTTAGAGACTTCCTACTTCTATTTCCAGACAAGTTGGATATATGATTTTATTGGAAAGAAGGTACTACTTTCGCCACACGATTCTGTCTGGGGCGCAAGGTAAAAAGAAAAAAATAAGCAAAGCTAAAACTTTTGACTTAAAAATGAAAAGGATGCGTACCTTTTTATCCTTGTTTTTCATGTCCACTTAGAATACTTATCTGTGCTGTGATATATGTCTAGGTATCATGTTCATAAGATTACTTTTTTCCTGAAATTTAGAATTAAGGGTCACGGTACTACTGGTCACTATATCAAGCGTAGAAATTTTAAAAGGAGCCAAGGATTTTCTTTAAATTGGAATTCCTACCAACTAAACATAAAAAATATATTAACTCAAGGCCTTTCTATAGGTATTTTTTGCAACTCCTACCACAATACGAGCGAGAGTAAATAAATAACAAAAAAAAGAGGAAGGAAGGATAGATGAATGATTGATATTGGCAATAAAAAGAATTGATATATATTCCTTTGAAATCCTTTTCGAGGAATTATTTTAGGTGAAATTTTGAATAATTTTTTTCTTTAACATTCTTATTCCTTATTCCTTTTATCAAAAGTACACTACTCTTTTGCAAGAACTCATCCTTTTAATGGAACCTTCTAAGAAAAAGGATGAATGTTGAATGGAATGTGTTTTTTTTTTCATCTTCTTTGGAATACCTTGAAGAAAATATGGAATGAAAAAAAATATGAAAGAAGGTGATTTGGGTACAACACAGACACTATTTTGAATGTAAATACGATTATTACCATCAATGGGGACAATGTGTGTTACATGGTTTAGTAAAATTGATTTTACAAGGAGTATTTCTGGAATATTAAGTATAGTGTGTTAAATTCGGTATAATAAAGGTATTGAATTGGGAATACATAAAATACATTATGTTAATGGTATTAATAATTTTAAATCCTTAAGTGATTGATTAGGAGTATTTTTGAATCGGCTTTGTGAGTAGTAAATATTAAACGTGAAGTAGACTCGATGGGGATGGAGATATCCTTAAAATATAATACAACGAGGTGAATAAATTTTAATTGGCAGCACTGCTTTCTTTGACAGCTAATTTAAAATTTCTTGGTTGTTTGATAATTTGTTATGAATAACTGCAAAATCATTTTTTTTGACTGACGCTGCCCGCCGCCGAAAAATAGTTGAAATTCATTAAAAAAAAAACATGATTACATTGAAAGAACTCATCTGGCATTAAATGGTCCTATTGCGGAAATATGTTCAAAACGAAACTATTTTCAAACAGTAAGGTATATAATTACCAAATGCAATTATCGATGACTAAACGACACATATCTGAAAATAATATGGCCTTAAGTCATTAATTGGATGACTGGAACAATTATTATATTGATAATGCAAAGTTATGAAAAAACCTTTAATTTGCTCTTTTCGTTTTTAAATGAATATAAATCACAATTTTGGAAAAACAACCCAGTTAAGTCACCCCTTGGATATTGGAACATCATTAATATATAAGAAAAGTATCAGTGATTAATAAAGAAATAGCCTGCTAAGCACACCTGGCGCATTGACACGATATACAAGTTTATTAAGTACAAGATATATCAAGTTTCATAAACAATACTCCAGATCCTTTTAAAGTCAGTTCTAAGAATACTATCTAACCTAGTGGTTTATCTTTTAAGATACTTCTAAGTGTGAATAATTTTTGTTTTAACTATATACCTATGGCTCACACGGCACTTTTTAGAAGGAATAGAAAGATAGGAAGGAATTTTTTGTTGGAACCGTGGATTTAAGAAATACGTATTTATTATCTTATTTAAGCCCACGGGCGACATCTAATTAAAATTGTAGGTATAGAAAAAAATGCTGCCTAGCGTGGGGATCGAACCCACACGTTAAAGCTATATCCACTGCGCCATCGCCACCCTCTCTTTTCAATGACTAGATGAATTTAATTTATGGAACATTTGAAAACAAAAATAGGCGAGCCATTCGTGAGATATTTGTTAATAATAATCTAAAAATAAAACAATTTTCTTTAGAAACTTAAAATTCATTTCACCGAAAATATGTGCAGTTATTCTGGGACAAATCTTAATCGAGTTCGCAAAATCTTTAATTCTTATATAGCTGGTAGTATGCGTCCTCTATACTTACTTAAGCTCATTTGATATACAGTGAGATGCATAAGTACTCTACGAGCATCTCAGTTTTTTTAAGATTTCGGTAAGGTCTTACCGAAGCATGGACACTGCGTAGACACTACACAAACAGCCTGATGGAGACATTATAATGAAGATCGAACTTTTGAATTTTCCACCACCGTAATTTTTTAATTAAAACCTCGGGATGTTTATCCACATGAAACTTCTTCTAGAGCAAGTAAAAAATAAAAAGCTGTTATTTTCAAGTTAGAGTATTAAGATAGCTTAAATATACGTGAAATGTATTGCAGCAACGCATCTCCTTAAAAGTGGATTAGCAATTGGAAAAGCAATTTAATTAATAATTTAATTGTCCTGATATTTTAGTAAATTTGCTTCAATGTAAAGCCAACAAATTAATAATTTATAGGAACAGACATGCCCAAAAGCAAACCTATAACCTAAAAATAAATTGATTTTACTATTTATTATAACCACAAAAAATGTCTTAATTAAATAATTATTGTGATTATATGCCTTTTACCTATGCAAAGATTGAAACGTTAGGTAAGCACAAGTTAATCACAGAGTTCTTGTTCTGCTTGTAACTGTCAAGTCAAATGTCAAAGAGATCAAAAACTTCATTGTAGCCTCTATAGTTGGACAACAAAGACATGCACTAAATCGAAAGGGCGCCTATTGCTGAAAATATACTCTATACAGGGATGGCTTTAGGTTTATGGAAGGCCGAAGTTCAAAAATTATTATTTTTTTTAATCCACTTCCCTAATTGTTTTCTAGACATTTAAATATTTCTGATGGTTATAATAGTACATGTGATACTTTTGACCAGGAACTTACTGACTGTCAAAAACTATTCTCTATTTGTATTTACAATTATTATATCATATATTAATAGAAAGTGGTAATGCAAATGCTGCTTATCATACAATATTTTCCAAAAAGTTGATTTTTTTGCTTCTAAACAACTTATAATTACACACAATACAGTGCAAAACGGATATAAGAAACTCTAAAAAACAGTTTTTCAGTGCTTGAGTTAATTTTAAGTCAATCCAGAGTTGATTAGTTCTGCAAATAGATTAATTAGAAAGCTGTTTTTCAGTAGATTATCTATCGAAATTGAGAAACGAAGAAAAACAAATTAGGAAGTTCAAAACTGCCAATAAAGATGGAAGGGAGATCGATTATAACGCTTGGTTCGGTATGTCGTTTGGTTTTTCTTCTCACCAGATGGCTATCCAAATTCTTTGCAAATGATATTCGGTACTTTGTCCTGGTACTTGGATACAGAGTCAGAGTTGGTTATTTTTGAAGTGCTCTTGCCGATGACGATTAAGGTCGAAGCCCGGGTTGAACTTGATGCATTGTATACTTGGAGCTGCATTTAATATCACATTTTTATTAGCCTAACCCTTCATCGAAATTTTGTGGAGATAATCCTCAGCTGAGTATTAATTTGGCTTGTTGGTGATCCTTTGTTGTTTAGGAGATGCCAATTCGATTGGCAGCAGTATTTAGTAAAAACTTTTCTGCAAAAATATATTGTCTTAGTAAATAAGTTTTACCTTTAAACCGATTAACAGCCAGCTCAACTGAAGGTCTTCAAATGACCATCAAACTATTCTGGTGGCAAATGAGGATTAAAAATCATGGGTCCGTGAAGAAGACATATGGGATATTAACATATGTGAATTTTATGAAACACTATGATTAATATGAGAAAAGGCATATGACTTCTGAGTCTATAAGATCTGCCCTGATCTGGCTAACACAGAAAGTAACCATAGGTTCACCAGAGAATATGTGCTCGATCCGAGCCGTGTACTGGAAGCTTTTCCTATGTACAGAAGCAGAAAATACAGGTACTGGTAAGCTAGGATACTAGTGGTCATTAGCAGGTACTGTAATCTAGAAACAAGTTTTCGGTACTGCAGGGTAACAGGTTTCCCTCTATGGGCTGGAATAAGCCCATTGTGGTAGTGCGCAGTTTGCTGAAGGTAACTCCCGAATTTACAGGCAGCTTTAAGTGGGCGGTGGTATTGGTTATACAGTGGTTAGATAGATCAATATCTTGGAACTCTAACAATTTATCTTGGAAGGGAACTGTTCCCTAGACAGTACAAAACCCCTCTCAAGGAAAACAAATTGAAGCTGCTTTTGTCTTGCCTGGTGACCGCACTTTTGCGAACTTTTCATTTCTGAATTGACAAATAATGACGTCAGTATTTTTATTGAATACTCAATTCCGTACTCATTTCAGATATCTTATAAAAATTGGATATACATAAGAACGAGTAAATTAAGGCTCCTTGGGACGTAGAGCCTTAGGCACGTTCACCCTTCTAGTTCGGAACCTGTTTGCCTGTTTGTTTGTAGGTCGATCTACAGCCTAAACCGCTGAAGCGACTTTCTTCAAACGTGGAACTTAAGCTTCTTAGGTTATTGGCTGGATTATTTTTTTTTCATAGGTTTTATTACCTCCAAAAATAAAGGTACCTGCCATACAATTTTTTGCAGCAAGAATGGTCAACCCTAATTGATAAAGAAAAATTCAATGCACTATTATAGGTATGTCAATAAACATTTTTAATTACAATTGCCCAAAATTTTAAACAACCCATTGTTAAGGGCTTAGCATTTGACGAGTTAGCAATTTCCTAAGTGCTTATTGATTGAATAACTATTTCAAAATTTTTAAACCTTTTCTAAACTAGTAAATTGCTAATTAAGCTGAATGCTGAGAATTTGTAAGGTTTGAATTTTGATGCACACAACTATTGTTGTTATGCGTTGTAAATTAATTATATGTTGATGAAAACCCAACAGATGCTCTAAAAAGGTATTAGATATTTCTATTTTCATCATTTTAACTTCATTATTTACAAAAAAACAAATTGTGCACCAGCAGAACTCGAACCTGGGACCCTCGGGTCCATCAGCGGTATATAGGGTGGCCTACGAATCGTCCTACAAAAATAAAACGCAATAACTTTTTTTCAGTGTGAGTTATCGGCTTATTTTTTTTATTTTATAAGCTACTATTTAGATTTATCAAAATGAATGCTTGGGATACTGAAAAAAGGATTTGGATAGTGCAGCGATACCGTTCTTTGCAGTCCGTTATTTCCGTCCAAAGGGAATTTAGGCTGGAGTTTGGCGGTACTCCTCCGAGTAGATGCACCATTATGAGGCTGGCGAACATGTTTGCCGAGTCTGGAAGCATCGAAAGAAGACCGTATCATCGAGATCCCAAAGTTCGGGTTCGGGATACAATCGTGGCAAATCCAAGTGTTTCGACTCGAAACTTATCGGGCCAAATTGGAGTTAGCAGACGGTCATTACAACAAATACTTCACGATGACTTAAACTTGTTTCCGTACAAAGTCCAAATTACAAGCAAGTTAAACCCTCATTATTTGCCTATTCGCCTGGAATTTTGCCGAAAAATGATAGCAATGGCCGAAGAAGACAACACATTGATGAATTGTTTGTTCATGTCTGATGAGGCCCATTTTGACTTAAACGGCAATGTTTACAAGCAAAATTGGAGTATATGGAGTGAATCTAATCCAGAAATGCTTCATGAGACGGAAGTGCACCCAGAACGATTGACTGTGTGGTGCGCAGTTTCATCAAAGTGTATTGTCGGGCCATACTTCTTTGAAGAAAACGGTGTAACACAAACTGTCAATAGGGACCGTTATTTAAATGTTGAAGGAGTTTTTCTTAGTCCAGAACTTCGCCGAAGACGTATCCCTTTCAGCAGCATTTGGTTTCAACAAGATGGAGCAAGTGCACACGTAGCCACACAAGTTAGGGCGGAGGTCCAACGAAAATTCCCAAACAAATTGATATCCTGAAACTGCTCTTTCCGCTGGCCCCCAAGGTCACCAGACCTGACTGCACCAGACTTCTTGTATGGGGTTATGTCAAGCAGGAACTGTACAAAACGAAACCCAGGAATTTGACTGCAGTGAAGCAGTCCATTAAGACAATACTTGAGGCGATCCCAATTTCAACCCTTCAGGCCGCAATGAGCAATTTTCTGATCAGGTGCCGCATATGCGTGGATGAGCGTGGAGGTCATTTGCGATCTATCATCTTTGAAAACCATTAGTTATTTAAAATTAAATTAATGAAATACATCGATTAAAATAAAAGTTATTTAAATGTCTTATTGTAGCACGATTCGTGGGCCACCCTGTACTTGCAATGCCATAATAGATTTAGCAAATTGCTAAAAGTTAAAGTAGCCATTCCGTGATTTTAACTTTAGCAACATGTTAAAATCGTTTAACATTAGCTAAGTCATCTTTTTAGCTTATTTACTAAGCTAAAAGTGGATTTAACATTTTACCAAATTGTTTATAATTTTGCGCCAATGTTATTAAAGGTACCCACCATACAACTGTTTTTTTTTTTTTTTTTTTTTTTTTTGAGTTTAGACTTCGTTAAACATATTCATGCACGACGTACATAAGTAATAGTGCATAGCAAAATTTCCGAAAATTTTTGTTTGTGTTTTTTTTTTTTTTGAAAATTCAATATTTCGAAAACGGATGGACAATCTTTTCAAATTATGTTTTTAAGCATTTATTATTAAATACTTAAAATTTCCATACCAAATTTTTCTTAGAAAAAAATTAAAGAAATTGTGTATATAAGAAATTAAATAAAAAATGACGTTGAAATATATTTAACAGTAATCTTGTGCATACGATGTGATCGAACATTTTATAACTTGCAATGGATTCAAATAGTTCCTCGAGTATGTGTCTTGTCTATTGCTTCATCTACAACGTCCTCAGTTAGTTGAAGTATATGCATCATGTTCAACTACAATTTTTAACTGCAACATTTTATTGAATAATTTTATAGTAATTTTGTTAATACAAATTACTTGTCCCATGTCAAAATTGAAACGAGAAACAAATAAAATTAATTCGAAAATTTAATCCAATTTTATCATTACCACTGTAATACTGTATTACATATATAGTACTTCTAGTTTACATAGAGATTCTCACTTAAATATCCATTATAATTAATATTGGTACAAATACATATATTTGTATACATATGTATGTGTATAAGTTCTATTACCAAACCCACCGTATATAGATACATACGAGTATAGTTTTCTATTCTCTTCCGTTTTATTATGTTTGTGTTCACTCATGGTTCGAGTTGATTTACTTTTGCTGCCACTGCCAGCCGCATGGTTAAAGGATATACAAGTAAGCTAACATCTATGTACGTAGATACATATACGTTGCGAAGGAAAAAAGCTTGTCGTCATTTTGAACTGACACGACAACCCCGAACCACTTCAACTAACCCATCAAACCACCTAACCTCTATATAATTCTCCTCGTCCTACCGTACTAACAAAACAATCCTTGGATAAATTATTCAAAGTTTTTTATTGATCCGATTCGAGACTGTAATATTATGTAGCTTGTGCAATGAGGTTTTTGTCCAGGGTAGAGGGGCTTTTGTCCACCTTCATTCGTGGTGTGGTCGGGACGGGCAAGAGTATGGCACACGAATGAAGGGTTCACTTTCATTTAATTATTTACAAGTAAAATAAAGGTTCATTGTAATGTAGGTACCTTTACCTACTCGAGAACGAATGAATGACATTAGGGGTGTATATAAATAGAAGGGGTCGGTAGCCAGGAAAACAGAGAGAAAGAGGTGTAAAAACGGATCTGATATATGTATATTACACGCTCAATGCCGTTCTTCAATGAACATAATGTATTGAATTTTCGTAGAATGTGTCTTATTTCAATCGTATCTATTAAGAGGTGGCCTTACATATGTTTCTGTTTTTTTTTTTTGAGGATTTTTTATTTGACAGTTCTAGTAAATCTTGATTAAAACATTCCAAAGCCAGTTTGTAGGGAATTTAATATTCAGTATTTTTTATTCTTAAATGAAGCAAAATCTAAACATAAAGTTAAAGGCAATTTGGTCAGAATTACGAGTGACCCGTCAATGATTAATGAAGGGTCTTGCGTGGTAAAAAAATTATTTTAATATGTTTATAATCTTACCCATGTTGATCCTAGACGGGCACTGTAGACTCGTTTTTTTTATATCGTTGGTTTTATAATATCGTGGTCCTTCAGTGAACATTTTCTAATTATTTAAAATATTTGCATTTTGTATGTATTTTTTTTTAATTGAAAACAATTTTAAGATATTTGATTTTATAGAGTTTTTAATTTAATTTTTACTTCTATAAACAATTTTTTTTTCTATAAACAAAATTAAGAACTCCTAATGAAAAATGTAGAACTACTTCATTCTAAAAGATAGACATTTTTTTTTTTTTTTTAATTCCTTAAATATTTCAATTGAATTAACAACAATAGTATTAAAAGTTGTTGGCAATATATAAAACTCGAGTGTTCCGACAAATGGGATATGATTTTGCTTTTGAATTTCTCATTATTACAAAGGGGAAGTAAAAGGGACAGGGAAAGAACTGCTCATCTACTTTAAGAGAATTTAAATCTTTAAATTTTAGGGATCCTGTAAACTTACACAAGAGATGGTTCAATAGGATCCCTAGGTGACTTAGCAATATGGAGGCAATCTCACGTTGTGATTCATGTATGGTATCAGTGCCTCGGTTTTGCTGTTTCCAGCCATTTCTTATCTAGTCCAATAATTTCTCCAAACAAAAGATCACTCCTTCCTATCTATCTAAAAGATCACAATCTGTTTTTGTCAACAATACACTGTCTTCTCCTCTTCCGTTGTATAAAAGGCTTCCTCAGGGCTCTATTTTGGGTCCTTTGCTGTTTTAAATGTAAATAAATGACCTCTCTTCCTGTTCCCTAAGATCTTCCTTGCACATGTATACGCAGATAATGTAAAATTATACAACAGCTTTTCCCTTGGAATGCTTGAAAGTGGAATTAATGAAATTAATACTGATCTACAGAAAATTGTAATATGGTCTCAACAAAATGATCTTTGCTTGAATGCTTACAAATCAAAATGCATGGTGAAAACAAGAAAAACTCATCGATACATCCTATTTCGCTAAAGGTTCATATGAACAACACCCCGATTGATTTATTCTACTCTGTAATAAACCTGGCACTAACATTTAATCGTACTCTTACCTGGAATGATCATATTAGACTTACTTTGGGTAAGGTTTATGGAGGTCTACGATTGAATTGGGCTTCACATCATATAACTCCTCTTAAAACTCGAATGCTATTGGCAAAGACGTTGGACGTTGTTAGTTCCAATTTTACTTTTTTGCTGCGAAATGTTTTTTTTTTTTTTTTTTTTTTTTATAATTTTGCACGCGCTCAATGGAGTATGAATACCCTTTATATGTTTTTAACACAGCGCGGGCATCATTTGAAAGAAGAGAAAGAGAGATAGAAAGATGTGTGGCGCGATGTATTGAGACGGTGGTTGTTGTCACAGATTTAATCTCCAGGGATGGCGGCTGAACTAATGCGGAGAAAATGACCGTGTCTCATTTATTTATGTCTCTGATAATTCGCATTATTTTATATTTTATTTCGTTGTCATATTTATGAGTAGTTTACTTAATCACATGCTGTTAGTGTTATCCCTGAACAGCATATAATGAGTAAACCAGCAACTCATTTTATGAAATTTTTTTTGAATTGGTTTTTAATGGAATACAAGAAGACATAGACAACAACGGCATGAATCGAACCTGCGACCACGAGATCGACAGGCGAGCACACAACTATCGCGCCACGGCCACCCCAAATATATTGCAATCGTTTCTTTTTTCTTAATTTGTTTTCTTTTTAATATTCTTTATTTTAAATAATTAGTATGTTATAAATGAAATAAAATGATTCACAATTCGTTGTTTTTTTTTTCAAAAGAATTTTGGTTGAAATTTCCAAGCATTTGAAAGCGGCACTAAATACTTTTTGTGATTTCTTGAGCTTTGTAAACAACAATTTTATTCAAAATAAGGGACATTTAATTTAAGGACTGCTGTGTGATAAGGGCTCGACAAAATTTAGAGTCCGTTTAATTTTTTTTTTAATGAGTAATTTAAAAAAAAATTCGAATTGAACTTTGAAGTAGTAAATTGTCCAATGATGTCAAGTTTAGAATTTAATAAGCTTGCCCGGTTTTTCCATTGGAATTCAAAAACAAGAATCTATAAACAAGAAGGAAAGCTGGATATACTGTCGTCAGAAAAATAATTTATTACTTTAGAAGTTGCAGACCAAAAATAATATGTATACCTAAAACGTGAGAGATAAAACGAACCACTCATTTACTAATGTTGTGATCTTCAGAAACCATTCAATACAAGTTGTATTCTAGGACGGTTTGAAAAGAAAAGGTTCAAATTGAAGTGAAGAACATCTTTTAAGAACATTAGTGGATATACTACCTTTCTTGATCAGCGGATGTTTATGATATGTTGCATGGAATGGCTTACGAGTTGAATGACAGAAAGATAGGATGATATCAATATATTCTCGGTATCGATATGAAGGAAGAAGCGAATTCAATTTACATTGTTTTTATTTTTCAATATAATCTCCCCTAACATCAATTCATTTGTTACATCTTGAGATAAGCTTTTTTAAACCCTCAAAAAAATAAATTTCCTTTTTCTCTGAAAAATACCCATTTATTGCCGACTTGAGTTCTTCATCATCCGAAAATCTTTTTCCACGAAGACATTTTTTCAAATCCGGAAACATGAAATAATCACTAGGGGCAAGGTCTAGACTATAGGGTGGGTGTTAGATTTCTTCGAAACCACAATCTCGCGCAGCAGCCTTGGAAACTCGCGCCCTGTGAACAGGAGCGTTGTCATGAAGAAGCAACACACCCTCTGCGAGTTTACCCCGTCTTTTCTTTTTAATTTCCTCCCGCAAATTATTCAAAATGGAAGCGTAGGATGTGGCTTCACCTTTTTTTTTTGTACTCAATGAGCAAGATTCCCTTTGAGTCCCAAAAAACTGTGGCCATGAGCTTCCCGGCAGACGGAGTGACTTTGAACTTCTTCGGGGGGTCTGTTCCTTTTTTATGCTACTGCATGGACTCTTGTTTGCTTTCAGGGTCATAGTGATGAACCCATGTTTCGTCCCCAGTAACAATTCGATCCATAACACCGTCCGCGTTCTCACTACACATCTCCAAAGCTCTCTACAGCATGCGATTCTCACTTTTCTGAGGCGCTGTGAGCATTCGTGGCAAGGTGGGCTTGCACTGACCTTTGAAAGGTTAAGATGGTCATGAAGAAATTCACACCATGGTGTGAATGGTACCAGTTGAAAGCTTGGTGATCTCTGCCATAAATTTCGCCTTTATTCGAGCATCCTCAAGAACAAGTTTTTCGACTTCTTTGATGCTTTCTCCCGTACAAGCAGTACCCGGGGCGCCGGAGCGGAAGTCGTCTTCAGTGCTCTCCCTGCCTCTCTTGAACTCACTTGACCACTTTTGCACAGTTGATAATGAAGGTGCGGAACCTTGGTAAACAGCCACCATCTCTTCATGAATAGTTTTTTGACTTTTTCCTTGCTTAGTGCGAAATTTAATTACAGAGCGATGCTCAATTTTCACCATCATTGTCTCAGTTGCCATTATGATTCTGTTTAGCTAGAGATAAAACGCGAATTAATAATCACATTTATAAAATAATAGTATTACTTGATAAATAAGTCGATTTATATATATAACCACAGCTTCACCCCGATACCGAGAATATATTGAATGCCCCTCGTAGCTGCCAACAGGGTAGATTAGGTTAGGTTAGGTTAGGACAGTTGATCTAGTTACCGGCAAACTTAGATCAAAATAGATTCGTTGTGGTACCCTGAAGTGTTGTAACTTCTAGTTGTATAACCTATGCGTTCTATGGATAATAATTTTGAAACCATTTAGAGGCTTTTACGAATCTCAACAGGCGTTTGGCTTCAAGACTTAAGAGCTCTTCTAAATCTAAGAAATAGCTGCGCCATAATTTTTTTCGTATATGGAAAATCGCTGGGCAATGACACATTAAATAAGGAGTGTCCTCGTGTTCATGTTCGGCATTGCAACCTGAAGAGGTAGCTGCATCCGGCTTATGCGTGAATAGCTGGGGCCTTGACCGCCCCCGAATGCATGTCCCTCCTTCCCTCCTTACCATCCTTAGTAAGATATTTAAACTCAATAAAGATGACAGCATACATTCTGTCGCAATAGTGAAGCCAAAAAGAATTGCGTTCAATAGCACTGCTTTTGATAACGATCGATGATTGGAATCGGACAGAGGGTATCTATAATTCCAGTAAAGTGGAATTTTTATCCTGTATGTATCAGCAAATGAAATTGAAAAGGACTTTAATTGTTAGTATAATCGTTTAAAGAATTTTGAATACGTTTTTGCGTTCCTTGTCAGGTTATAGTCAAATCTCGATCTGAATCGAACCAAAAAAAGAAAAAAAAGTGAACATCGACATCAAATGTGGTGGTGTATATATTATAATGTACATGCACATGTTATAAATAATATATTTCCATTAAAAATTAACATTATTAAAAACAAACATTCAACAAATTGCTTTTTGTTAGTTCACTGATAACCATGGCGACTCTTAAACGAATAACTGTATAATTCCCAACTCCATACATTTATATTGATGTCCGCAATATAGTGATACATACATAATTCTCATTCCTTTCATCCTTTCATTAAATTTTCACCTCCTGAATATTGCATATTTTCATCCTTAAAATCTACATCAACATTATTTATTTAAGATGCATACACATAGATACGAGTATACAAAATCTTCAGTACATTATATTATCTTTATACGAAAAAAAAACAACAACTATATTTTGTTTCTTCTCCTTTCTGATTTCAGTTTCGTGTAGCACAGTGACGGTAACGAAATGCCAAGCTGCATTAAGAACACTCCAGGCATTTCAGTTCTTTCGTCCAACATGCCTCTGCAAGGAACCAGGAGTTGATCCCGATTGTAATCATTTCCGAGATTTTCTGTTTGATCATCCATGTGGCTTCGTCCTTAAGAAAGGTAAAGTAACAATAAACCTCATCTAATGACATATTCTATATCCAATCCATACACAAATACATACGTACATATACAAATGGCTTTCAGGCTATATAAGTTTACAAACTATTTATATAACATAGAATCGGCTTTTACATGGCATTCGAATCAATTGTGTGAACTACCCCAAATATCCTTCTCCTTGAAAAAAAAAACAAAATACACAAATACAATAACAATAAATGTATAAAATTAAAGTATCTCAGGCTATACAAGGCGGAAATGCCGGGGATGAGATTTATCACTTTAATGTCCTCTGGCGACACTCGGCATACTCTGACGTCGACAACTACTATCCCACACTACAGGTATTCCATACCTATGACATCTAAGTCTTACAACATCCTCTTTAGGGGCAAATCCCTTGTTTTTTGATGCTCTCTCAAGCGATGTATAAAAGCATTGCGATGCGATTAGAGCTATGTAAAACTTTTGAGATTTATTCCCAAGAAAAAGTGGTTGCACATGATATAATATTATAACTTGCCTTTTACAAACTTGAAAACAAAATGAAGAACAAAAAAAAAGTCTTCTAGAAAGGTGTGGGTGCAACCCCAAACAATTGGTAGTAAGGCTAATTCTGATTTAAAAATAGAACTTATACCAAACCGAATGGTACCTGGTGTACTTGAACTTTTATTACTTGAAGTATAAGTTCTACATCAGGAGCTACATATACTCGTGGGTAGCTACGTCCTACATATAAGAAATGTTATATGATAATATAATTGGAAAAGTATTACATATACTAGAAAATTCTTCTAAATTTCATCAATTATTTTCCATTGTTTTGATATAAGACTGAAATGAAGACTGAAAATTACAAACAAGTGATTCTAATTAAGGACTTTTAGTAAAAACAGAAGTTTTTGTAAGGAAAATATGTTAGTAATACAAATCGAACGAATCGAGTGTAACAATTTTTCAATAATCACAGTTAAAATAGAGGTGATGTGCATGTATTTGATATCGCTCATCACTAATAATGTCTTATTGATTGAAAAAAAAATTCTAAAGATTCGAGTACTTACACTTTTTTGATGTCGGTTAGTGAACCTTTTATTTACGAACCAATAGTCTAATGTTTTACCTATTGCCATCCCTGTCTTACTCTAGAACTCCTTGTTGTCTCTCTTCCGAATATAATCGATTGCAGGGACTAAAATAGCTTTCTAATTAAAAGTGTTTTGACCAATTCAATATGTTCAATTTTAAAATTTGAAGATTTCACTTCTTCGGCTTTTTTGGTCGTGATAATTTATTAATGAAAGATATTCATTAGTTTTCCCAACGTTTCGACTGAGTTTTCAGTCTTCTTCAGGGGCAAATTACAATCAACAAGAGTTGTTGACTTAACTTCTAACTAAGAAGAAGTGCTTTAATTTAAATATTCAATTAAAAAACTGTCATTATTTTTAAAATGTTTATATATATATATGCTATTTGATAAAATAGTTTCGTTCATATAATTTGCCCCTGAAGAAGGCTGAAAACTCAGTCGAAACGTTGGGAAAACTAATGAGTATCTTTCATTAATAAATTATCACGACCAAAAAAGCCGAAGAAGTGAAATCTTCAAATTTTAAAATTAAAATAGCTTTCGGCAGGAATTGGTGCTCAAAACAAAGTTGACAAAACTCCTGAAAGAGCCATAGGCTAATCTGTTCTGTTCACACTACTTCGTGCCTGAACAAGAAAAATAAAATGCACGACTGGATCGCACGTACTTCCTCCTATATTCGATCAAATCATATGCAAAAGATTCTTAAGAGAAACGGCTTAATGCATTTTTAAAATTGTTTTTTACTTAATATTTTATATATAAAAAAATCCTAAATTTAAATTTTAGCATAAATTTTAAAACTATATAAAAAAATATTGAATTTTCAAAAAAAAAAAAATATTTTTTCTTTCAAAAATCCAAAAAAAAACTATTTTTCGAAAACTTTGAAATGCAGTATTATTAAGAATTCGAAAGGGATCCCGCATAAAAATTTTGATCGACATTCGTTGAGCCGCTAAAGAGAAAGTCGAAAATTAATAAAATGGTTCTATGGCAAATACCGTTCATAACAAAATATTAAAAAAAAAAATTAGACCATACCCAAAGTAGTAGATAGATAGATAGATAGATATAATTTAATTTATGTTACTAAACAATTTTTATATGATATTATCACAAGAGTAAAATAAAATAAGTGGGCAATGGCATTGCCGTCTGCCTGATTGAAGCGCTAAAATGTATAATGTTCTTGATTCTTGTACACTTTAAAAAAGTATTTTACTATTAAAGAAAAAAAGCCAAGGTTAATTTGAAAACCTGATATTTTTTTTGTTTGTACTACATGAACTCCGTAATGATATTAGTGCGATATGAAAATGCAGTTTCAATATAATTATGAAGTGAATCCCAATTGTCGCCGTTAAGAATATTCTTTGTTTTTTCCATCGTCAATGAACAATTTCCGAAATAAATAAGTCTTATATCATTGTAAATTGGACATATTGCCAAGAAGTGAAATGTATCTTCTTTTGCCTTAATGTTATATATTGTACAAAGGTTTCAAAAATTTTTATTAAATGGCGACCCGTTTAAATTCAATACTTCACATCTGGCTCTACATATCAAAGATATAGCTCTAAGACTACGACAATCATTAAAATAATTTTTACTTCCCAGATCGTAGTTAAGTTCTGAATATATTGGTCTATTAATAGAGGGTGTTGCCTGTACTATATTGTTATTGCAACTGTGAATGTTAGACAGTTCCAAAAGATTATAAAACTCCTGCTTTAAAATGAAAAGATCATCATACTGAATATTTATGGTTGTATCGCATTTTTCTGCCAAAAAAATCCAATCATTAACCCATTCCAATTTATTTTCAAATGTGTATTTGGTAAGAATGTGTGGAAGTCTATGTGCCGGATAATTAAGCACTTTGATTATATAATCGAAATGTAATTTTAGTGTACCCAAAGTAATACACCAATTTTTATCAAAGTCGTTAGAGCCGTTTTCGAGATAATTAAGATGGTAGAACAATTTGAATGGCAAGTACCGTTATTTTTATGGCTGAAACAACGATTCAAAAATGTATTTTGGCCAATCACCTAAAACGCCTAATCACCAAGTTTGAACAAACTCGGTTCATCGGTCGTGTAGGCTGTAGATCGTTCTGCAGACAGACCGACAGGCAGACAGACAGACAGAATTGCGGAACCCACTTTTTTTTGGCGTTCTCTATCATCGTAATGTCAACTTTGATTAAAATCTCCAGTTCGATTTTTTTTTCAAATGCATAACTTGCCCTATAGTACCTATATCGCAAGTAAAAATACACGACTGGATCTTGCGTACCTACTTGCTCTGTAGGTCCCGCAATTCCGTCTATCAGTCTGTTTGTCTTCGAGTCTACAACCTAAACGGATTTGGTTCAAACTTGGTACATATTGTTTTTTCTATTTTTTTAAGATAAAAAATAACGGTACCTGCATTATATAATTTTTTTTTGCCAAAAAGACAAATTTTATTTTTCATAAAAACGGCTTCAACGATTTTTATAAAAAAAAATCAGTTCATTAATGAAGAGAATTGGTATTTTGTTTCTGGAAAAAGTGGTTACTTTTGGTACATCTAGTTTCTAGTAGAATCATTTTTTGCTCTTCGGTTTTCTGCAAAACGCTTCATTTGATTTTTTTATGCAAACGCTATTGGAAAGTTTAAAGGCAAATGTAAACCACAATTTTACAAACAAAATTTTTTTTAACAACTCAAAATTTCGAAAACGACTTCATAGATTTTTTCAAAACTTCGTATTTGGTAGTTTTTTCATATTTCGTTGAATAGTTGAAAAAAACTATTTACCTAAAATAAAAAACAACGGTACCATATAAATGTTATAAAAAACCGTTAATAAAAAAAATTAATTATGAAGAAACAAATGGATGATATACACATAATAAAATCTTTTTAGATTGCTTAGTTGTTAAAGTTTGAGGGAAAACAAAGAAACGATTTAAATTGTTGGAAATCTAAGAACATACCAAAAAAAATTTTCAAAAATCGTTGGAACGGTTTTTCAAAAAAAAAATATTATAAAGAATAGCCATTTGAAAATAATATAAATATAATACAAAATATTAATTTAAAAAAAATTAGTAACTGGTTTTTGAAAAATCGATTTTTCAAAAAAAAAAAGTTTATTGGGTATATATTTTTTAAAAATCGAAAAACAATTTAAAGCAATTTATTAATAACATACAAAATTTTAATTTAGAAAAATTAATTAATTAGTTAAAAGAAATTATGAATCTTTTTAAAAATCGAAAAATAAGTTTTTTTGAAAATTTGAGTACGCAGTTTTATTAATATTTTTAATGTGTTTTTATCGATTTATACAATAGTTAGAAAGTCGAAAATATAAAAAGTGGTTCTATTGCAAGTACCGTTAATAAGTACGCAAATAAAATACTTTTTTACTTAAGAGTGAACCGCGTTAATTTACGAACAGTTTTTGAGAAATACATTCTTGCCTTAAAGTTTTTTTTTAACAATTGTATGGGAGGTACGGTTGGTTTTTATTTTAGGAAAATAGTTTATTTAGCTTTTCAAAATAATGTCAAAAAACCATCAAATACGAAGCTTTAATAAATCGCCATTTAGTCGTTTTCAAAAAAAAAGTTTTTTGGAAAATTTTCAAAAAAAAATCAAATGCACCGTTTTTAGAAAATCGAAAACCAAACAAATTGTTCTACTAAAGATACCAAAAATAAACAGTTTTTCGAAAAAAAAAAACAATACCAAAAACAATGAACAGTATAAAAATCGTTGGAGCCGTTTTCGACAAAAATAAGATGTTTCTTTTTGGCAAACAATATTTATGCCAGGTACAGTTATTTATCGTCTTAAAAAAATGAAAAAAACGTGTCGGCCTATTACCAAAAAAGTGAGTGAGGGCAATATAAACACCATCTACATAAATAAGGCCATATTTTAAATAATTTTTTAGGATTGTTACTTATTTGGAGTTGTTGTGGACTAATAAAAATCAAAACTAAAATAAAGCAACATAACCAAAAGCAATTCACTTATAAAATGCGATTTCAAATTCGGTAATCACGAATTATTAACCTTTAAAAGGTTGCTATCATTTTTCCTATTCCTCTTGCAGCAATCAGAGGTAATAACCAACGGAATTCATATAAACAAACGTTCTGAGATTTTGAGACTCCAACAAAAATAGAATAGTATGTTGTAATTTACAAATCCTGACCTTTGAAGTAAAATATAGCTTGTGAGGCAATTGTACACTCGGGCGTATACTCACTTTTATTATTTTCTATCCAAAATAGACCAAACAAATAGTTTTTTTTTTAGGAAAAGAGATATTCCTATATTGGTAGTCTGAAATTATATGTCCTGTGACTTAAAATTCAACTGAGATAAGTGTGTGCTATTAATAATGTATTTGTTTGGATTATGATTGACATTTAAAAATATTTTATTTTTACGCGGATTGGTTTAAATTCTAATTAAGGGTAAAAGCAATTCCAAATACGTTTTTGTTCAATAACTCAGTAAGAAAACTATTTATTTGCTCTAAATTAAATTTTTATTTTGATTAAAGTGGACTGTAATAATAACGCAACTGCTCTGCTCAAAATAATACTCGAATGTGATTTTAACCTCCATTTCGTTGCTCATTATATATATATCACCAGGGAGCAACGTAAATTGTCTTTGCCGCTGGTAAATACATTTCGGTGGCGACTGCAGGTCCCGCTACTCCAGACACTCTGCTTCGGTGGCGACCGCAGGTCCCGCTACTCCAGACATTCTGTGTCTATAGTCTGGTTCGTTTATGGGAGTTGCTCTTGTGCTCGTGCCCAGCCCAAGACATCTTTTATTACTCGAAAGATGTTGTATATACGAACATTTAATCGTATTTTTCGCTCCCAACCACCGTTAGGCAAACGATCATCCTTTTTATTTCTGGTGCTCGTATTGTTGCTTGCTGCCGATGAGGGCTGATTTTTGTTTACTTCTTCTGGGTCCGCAAATGCAATTGTTGTTGTGATTTGCGGATCGAGAAGTAGACGTTGCTCTGATGGTGTTTGCTACTTTTCGGTCGCAACTACAGTTACTCATGCATCTATTCTGCGTTACTGTTCTTGGATATTTTAATTTTGATTTTGGTGGTTTTGCTCCTTGTCCTAGACATTTTTTGTTTTTTCATAATATCTTCTCTCACGCTCTCCATGATAAAATACGACTTGAGCTACAAATTGTTACTTTTTTTTTATAGAAATATGGAACACAAATTGAATTTTTCTTGTCAAAAACGGAGGAGAAAGATAGTAATTATTTCTTCTTTATTATTTGACAGTAAAACTGATAAACCTACAATTTCAATCTCCATCCAGTGGCATCTATGTTCACAGTTTTCTTCGACAGCAGCAACTTACCTTGCCCGCTTCACTGCTTCGACACAAGGATTTTAACTCTCTTCTTGAGACCTTCCCTCAGGCGACTACGTCGCTCCGTTTAAGATATGTAGGTTAGCCCCGTACTCTTCTATTTCAACAGCTTACTTGGACAATAGTTTTAGTATAAATATGGACATCACTACACCTTTGTCATCATGTGGCATTGACAGTGATGGTGAAACACGAGTGTGAATAATATTTTTGGGGATTTTGGTCAAAAATATTTTGGACGTAGAGATTTGAAACTTGAATTTTTTTTTCAAAAATGGAGTTTCAGGGGAATTATGCGCTTTGTTTATTGTTGCGACTTCTTAAATCACTAGACACTACTCGTAGGTGTGTCCCTGAACCACTGATCAGGATAAGAGACTGTGAGATGTGTCTGATCTGGATGGTAGCCACAAGAAAAAGATCGATTGCTAGGCTAGAGGGTAGACATTAGATTTTCTGCTTCCGGTCAAGCAGGATTTTTGAAATGGAATTAATAATGTTTAGGTTTTATGTTAATTTCGAAAACCACAGAGTTGTCCGGACGACATCAATAACAATATTATGTGGGTCTGCCGGAAAAAATCCAGCAAGCTCCGAAAAGGGAGGGGGGGTTTTCGGTCATAAGCTATATATCTTGCTATATAGGAACTTGCTGTAATTTTTTGCGAGACACCCACATAATATGCCAGCAGAAAATTCCCCTGAAATTCCATCTTTGAAAAAAATTGCAAATTTAAAATCTGAATGCCCAAAATATTTATATCCTAAATCCTCAAAAATATAACAAAAAAAAAGTTTTATAACTTATGTTCACAAGTAACAAAATAAATATTTTGAAGATTGCTGTTTTATGACTTAAAAATTTTCCAGGGATACTCACTTTTTATTATTCAAAAGGCTTTTAAGAATTTTTTTTTTTTCTGTAATAGTTTCTACATAAATTGAAAAATTTTGTACCCAAAATGGTAAATGGCCAAAAATTAGACTTAGATTCATTATTTCCGTTCCAATATCTGTATCATCGTAAATATATTAATTCGATTTATTAATGTGAAATCAGAAATATACAACACAAGCAAAAAAAGAACAAGTTAACAAAATAACATTGTTTAATTAAATAAATCCTCTCAATAAATTATTTTATTCTCTTTTCATGTGCAAATTTTTATCCCGCTCGTTTCTGCGTTCATCGATTACAAAATGTTTTTGGTGGTTCAACGATAATATTCCAATCGACCACGCACACACATACATATTAAACAAACCATCTCCCATGGAACGCTTTCGTCTTTTCTTTTAAATGTAATTTTACGTTAAACAATACAAACCAATCGAAATAAAAAAAAAACTAAAAACAGAAAAGGATCCATATCCGATAGATGCACTACCAACGTGCAACCATGCATTATCCGTGTGCCAACAGGAAAGGAAATGCTTGAAACTCTTCGAGGACTTTAAGGTGCATTGTAAAGTGAGAGACAATAAATGCCGGATGGATGACAGGTAAGAAAAGGAATACTTTTTATCCAATATTTTGTTCGAAAGATATGTATGTACGTGTCGCTTCGAACATGTTTGCTTCATTTTTTTTTTGTTTCCTACGAAATAGGATTTTACTTTGGGAAAATTGCATTTGTCCTCAAAAAGGTGACAAGAAGTGCGATTAAAGCTTTGGCCATATTTACTTGCTTGCCTCTGTTTTCTTGCAGGACGACCGACGACGTGAAGTGCAAATGTGTTGTCGATTTCAGGTTGCCTAGTAATACAAGTTTTAAGTGTGCTTAAGAAAAGTTTTTTTTTCTTAGTTGTATTTATTCTGTAACTTTATGGAGAAGGTTTAGGTGTTTCTTGTTTTATTTTTTTTTTTGTGGTATAAAGTGGGCGGAAGCTTTGTTGTAGGAAGTACCTTTGTGCATGCAGAAAAGTTTGTCCTGGCTTTCGAAAGGTCAACGACAGCCAGTCCAGTAGGAGTAATATAACAAAAAGGACTTTACTTTCGTGTGAATAAGGAAAATATTTATAAAGATTTGTTAAGTGAAAGCTTATTCACTGTGGGCTATGATTTGAATAATGGACATTATTAAATTATTAATTGTGTTCTTATTTTTTCTTTTAATAGAATAACTGAACGCAAAATGTTTATTATATATTATATCTGTAGGTATAGACAAATGACCTATTTTGCAGCAACCTAATACTAAGCCGAGCTTAATTCTATTTAATAACATACAATTTACAGACAGTGACAAACAAGTTTCAATGTACACTTACAACAAGTGTTTTTGTAAAAAAAAATGCCTTGTTACCAGTTTCAGTTATTCACTTTTGTTTGTCAGTCAGCAGGATTGGTTTTTTTTAGAATTTTTGGTATGCCAAATATAAAACAGTAATTCAAATCATTAACACCTTAACTATGTGGAGAGATTCCTCATTTAGTTCAAGATTGGCTAGGTTCGACTAATAATATCGTTCGCATACCCGCTTATCCTGCTCACTACCTGAGCGCGAATAAGATTGCAGAGATAAGACTATTCCAAATATCCTTGCCTAGAAATAGTTTGGAGAAACTATTTCTTCGATGGGGGTAGCCGTGGCGCGATAGTTGTGTGTTCGCCTGTCAACCTCGTGGTCGCAGGTTCGATTTCTGCCGTTGTCTATGTCTTCTTATATTCCATTAAAAACCTATTCAAAAAATTGTGATAAAATGAGCTGTTGGTTTACTCATTACATGCTGTTCAGACATAACACTAACAACATGTGATTGAGTAAACTACTCGTAAATATGACAACGAAAAAAAATAAAATAATGCGAATTATAAGAGACATAAATAAATAAGACACGGTAATTTTCTCCGCATTAGTTCAGCCGCCATCTCTGGAGATAAAATCTGAGACAACAACCAGCCCTAGTTTCAGAACATCGCGCCACACATCTTTCCTATCCTTCTTTCTCTTCTTTCACCGGATGCCCGCGCTGTGTTAGAAACATATAAAGGGTATTCATAATCGCTTGAGGGCGTGCAAAATTATATAAAAAAAAAAATTCAATTCACAGCTCATTTCCCATTGTCACTTGATATATTTGGATCAGTGCCCTCGGGATCCGGGGTTTAGTCATCTCCATAGAGTTGATAAGGCGCTCTATACTTACGATGAAAGCCACTCTGGTGCAGATTATTTTAAGACTATAAACCACACATTACTTTGCATAGGAGCATAGGATATTTTATATCACAAGTGATAATGTCTCCATAGTTGTTGCGTTTTATAAAGAAAACTCATTTAGAGCTGAATGCCCCGCGCTCAGGCATGTATCCATATGAATTTGAAAAGTGCTGCTGGATTGCTGTCAGGACTTTCGTTTCTTCTACTGGGTGGTTGGATTGGATTTCGGTTCAGGTCACTAAAGGAGGCTTTACATGTATCTGCATCTGCAGACTTGAAGAAAATTAGAGCGGCACCAAATATAAAACAAACATAAAAGTAAGACAGGGTACACAATAATAACTTCCTATAACCCTGCTATAACAGGTATCTAGTTTTGTGAAGATAATTTGCGCTATTTTCGTTTTTTTTTAAAGCAAAATGAGGTGAAATGGAAAAAAACACTTGAAAACTCGTTACCTGAACAGATCCAATTATGATGCATATAAAAATGCTATAGGTAAGATGAATAACATATTTATCTTCACTATAATCTGCAGGCTTCAGATTCATACTTCCTATAATCTTGATACATGAAGATGATCTGCATTTTGGTTTCCCCTCTCTATCACACAAGTATGATCTTTCTTATTTTGTGTCCTCTTTTTTTTTGCAGATTTCGATGCAGATGAAAGATGAAGATGCGTATATAGCTTCCTTAAGTTTCCTTTGAAAAACCATTATTTTTTTTTTATAAAACCTCCAGGTGTTGTTTCGAACGCTTTATTTCCTCCAGCTGTGAGATTGTGTACGTATACTCTTTTTTATTCATTTCTGTTTACCTGCCAGACCGTTTTCTCTCACCTTCCCTCTCACAGTAGCACAATCTTGCAATGCTTCTAGAACCCCAGTTGTGCCAAAACTTAAAATAATAAAATAAAGTGAAATAAAAAAAAATAAAATAAAATAAAATAAAATAAAATAAAATAAAATAAAATGAAATGAAATGAAATAAAATAAAATAAAATAAAATAAAATAAAATAAATTAAAATAAAATAAAATAAAATAAAATAAAATAAAATAAAATAAAAAAAAATAAAATAAAATAAAATAAAATAAAATAAAATAAAATAAAATAAAAGAAAATAAAATAAAATAAAATAAAATAAAATAAAATAAAATAAAATAAAATAAAATAAAAAAAAATAAAATAAAATAAAATAAAATAAAATAAAATAAAATAAAATAAAATAAAATAAAATAAAATAAAATAAAAGAAAACAAAACAAAATAAAATAAACTAAAATAAAATAAAATAAAACAAAATAAAATAAAATAAAATAAAATAAAATAAAATAAAGTGTAATGAATTTTATTAAAATAAACAAAAACAAAAAAAACTAAATAGCGGTCAAACTGTCCCTATTGTTCGCTTTTTTGACAATTTAAAAAAGTGGTTCCACAATTGTGATTTTGTACTTCAAATTTGAAGAATATTAGCAACTTACACAATCGGCCACTTAAACCACTATTTGCCCTATTGTTGACCGTTGTCTCAGAAAATTGTATTTGCAAGATACAGCTTAAACAAGGGCTCTATGAGAGTTCATAGGTACTGAAAAAACTATTGCTGCTGTTAAGGAAAGTACTGAAGAGGATTGAAATTTATTGATTTTTTTTTATCTTGGACTTTTTTTATCCTTATGAAATATTTTAAGCAAATATTCTGATTTTTAAATCCAGCTCGTGCAAGAACCTTTGCAGTTAATTGACCCAAAATCAACTGGAACTGTTCTAATCCAACTTATTGCAGAAAATATTCGTTGAACGCACAGTTTTACCCAAAGGCCATGATTTTTAGCCTTCAAGATCTTAGACGTACTTAAAACCGAGTTCAAGCAACTTTAAATTAAGTCCTTGAATTTGTATTAATATTTAAATATAGACTTGGTTTTATTTTATTCCTAAGAGTGTTAACGCTTATTTATTTTTTTCTTTTAGGGAAGCATGTCACGACTCGTGGACGAATTTACGCCTTTCACCAATGTTCGGTTGCATCTGTCCGAACAATCATATGAAAAAGCGCTGTGATCGAATTTTTAATATAGTAAATCACAACCCTTGTGTGGGTGAGTTGAATATAAAATAAATACCAAGTAACACAAAAATCTAAGACAAAAAAATTAACAAGAAAAGTTTATTTTTTTAATTACTCGTATATCGGAGAGAAAAACTATTTGTATCTAACAAGTGTACGAATTTTCATTTTTTTTATTCAAATAAATGAAGAGAAATACATAAACTGTACAAAATATTCAGAGTCAAACAAATTCTGTGCGCATAAATATTTTATATCCTTCTAATGGACAATTATATCTTTTGTAGGGGATTTAAGAAACAATATACAAAAAAATTATATGAATCAACGCTTCATGCAACACAGGGAAATAAATGTAAAGAAAAAAGATTTTATTTTTGTTTAATTTAAAATAAAAGACTTTTTTAAGTTGAAATTATATTTTTATGTTTTTCGAACTATCATCAATTTTAATTTTAATTTATTTTCGTTCTCCTTTAATTAATTAATTTTTTTTTTTTAATTAATTTGAGAAAGAAAATAAATCTCTGAACTGCACGCTTTTGTGTCAACCCATAATCATACCACATGTGGATAAAATAAATTTTCCATAAATAAAAATCGCTTTAGAAATATCGCACAAACTTTCTATCAACATGTTTCTCTGTCTTCGCACATTTTTCTTAATTAAATAATCTTCGCACAAAAATAAAATGCACTTACATTTATATTGTGGATGAAGCACAGTGTCCATCACAATGTTGTTTTGTTTTTTACTGTCGCACAAAATGCAATACACCACTAATGCACTTGAGTTTATCGTTTTTTCACTTAGTTTATTTTGTTTTTGATTTGTTGTTTTATACCAACATAAAGAGTAGATAATCTCAAATTAGACTGCACTGCTCCTTTAACGACCCTGTTTATATACCTTGAAGCCTTTTTTTCCTAATCACATTTATCCCACACAAGTCCCATTTTTTCCTTTCCAGTCACACCCTAAATCCGCACTCTCTATACCCCACCACTTCTAAAATCTATGTATCGAAAGAAAAACAAAAGCATATCTCTCCATCTCTTTGCAGACATAATTTTTTATTCCTACAGCGGCCTTGGCCCACCCCACCTAACCCACCATCGGACATCCTCATCGTCATCGTCGGAGACCTCGAATAGTGTTTACCTGGCCGAGGAAGAGGAGAATCTAATTACGGCGGAAATATTCTCGCTATATCCACACTTTCTGTTCCCACCATCGTCTGGGATGAATCGCAAGATACCCTTAGCCTTGGCCTCCCATAGTCCTGCCACCAATGATGACTCAGATGAGCGTAATGAGGGAATTGCTGCTCCCGATTCAGTTAGCCATCGTAGGAGAGGAGATGTTGGCGGTGGTGATGAGACGTACGATGGTACGGCTGACGAGCCGGATGATGTTATAAGACGACGCTTGGGAATTGTTGTTGGTGTAGCTACTGATGATGATGTTGATGCTGATGCCGACACCGACACAGATGATCCTGAAGCACCTGATTATATTCATGTAATTAAACCACTAGAACATGAAAGTGATGAGCACTATTTTCAAAGTAGGAAGCATAAAAATTCATCATTGTACGTAAATTTATGAGTTATTGGATTTGTAAGGCAAACATTAAAACACCTACATACATATGTACTTAATATGAAACACTATTACACCCTCAATTCAACACGCCATCCATTTTCAAACAAAAAAAATAATGTCGACTTGATTTGGAAATTTTTTAATGAAGGTTTAAATGAAACAACAACTCCTTGAGTGTGAGTAGTTCAGCGAACAAAAAGTGTGTTTTTGGTAGAGATACACACCTTGAAGTTGGCAGCACTGTTTTGAGTGAGGGCCGATTTGACAGTTCTCGGTTGTTTTCAGGTTAGTATGTTTTGGTTCGGCTGAAAATGAAAATGTGACTAACCGGCAAATTGTGTCAAAAATTGGACCTCCAAATTAGTCGACCGCATTCCTAAAACGCGTTTTCAAAGATATATTTATATGCCATAAAATTATCTGTCAAATGAACCCAATTTCATGGGTATTTTAAATTATGTTTGTTTATATTTCTTCAATTAAAAGTGATCCACCTAGAAAATAAACCTTTTATACAAAGCTCAAAAATTAGGGTATATCTTTGGAATGTGCTATAAATAGAAAATTAATTAAAATTAGTTATGATGGTAATCCCTCAATTAATATGAACTTTATTTACACATTGTGTAATATGCCCTTATTTGGACTTTTAGCTGATGGCGAATGTGGTTATAACCGTAGGCTCGCACCTGTTACGTTGCTACTAAATATATATCATTGAAACAGACTATAGTTACAGTAAAAGTATTAGGTGAAGGGGCTTTCGATAAGAACAATTGATTTTGCCTAAACGTAATCTCAATCGAGATGTCTTACATCATTTCCCGCACTCAGTTGCAATAGCGAAAGCGATGAAGTATATTTTAAAGAATTAAATTGATTTTTGGAACGAAATTCATTATTTCCTTCAAAATATACTTCATTTCAAACTTGTCAATCCATGAGTTATTAAATCAAATTAAATGATATTTCTATTTGAGGTGAACTACTTAACAGTTCATAAGTTTGACAGATGTAGATGGTCTTCAACTTTCAATACAGACGCAACTGCATTTGTTATTGCAAGCAGCTTTTTTGACGTTTGTTAATAGCCGTGTTCTTTTGATACAAGAACCTGCTTTCGATAAAAGTAAAAGCCGAAGTCTGCTTTGGATAGATTTGTGACATTTATTCGAGTATCGAATGATAATATGTTTTTTAGGTGGTAGTTCCGATGACTTTGATGAATCTCGAAGTCCTTGCTCGTAGAGTTCTGCTCTCTATCAATGGCCACGTTCACCCATTTATTATATAAGTTTGTCCGATGCTAATATTTGAGAATAGTTTAGCTGAAAGTAGTCAAAAATGAATAATTTGTGGTTAATTATGTGTTGCTTTCTTAGAAAAATTGTTTCACACCTATTCACGTACAGGAAATAGAAATTACAAACGCAACAAACTCGGCCAAAAAAACTTTTTATATATTTTTGTTGCTTTATAAATCATTTAAATAAGCATAGGTAGGGGTCGCTCTTCCACTTTAAGTAAAAGTTAAAGTTAGCTTATTCGTGAGAAACTGTCAGTTCAAAGATACCTAATTAAAAGATGTTGGAGTGGCTTTGTGTCAGCTGCTGTCAAATTGACTATAAAATTAACTAACTAAACCTTTAGCAGCGCCCATTCCAAAGCTCTAAAATTGGAATAGCAACAAGCATTTAAGTAGCAAGTCAGCACATATATTTTATTTAGTAATAAATAAGAAGTCATTAGCAGTATATGTTATCGATAGAGCACTTATAACACGTTCAAGACATAAACTGTCGAATTCGATATTAAGATTTCTTCTAAAAAATCTTAATTTTCTTATACCAACAATTGGAAACTATCAGATTTAATTTCATCTGCGGAAAAGAGTGACATTTTAGAGCTTTCCAATGAATTTAGGCAAGAAGTACAAAATATAGTTTATTGCCTAGTCAGAAAATGTCAATTTTTATTGATGGATATCGTAGATAATCAAATTGATCAGATTTTCACAATCTTACGTCATTTTGAATTCAGAGTCGAATTCACCCTTGACCAACCAGTGAATATAAAAGTGGACATAATCGTCATTTTACAGTGTTTATTTGTTGCGCCTTTTACCAAAACACGACTAATTAACCCAATTATTAGATTGTCAAAGGGGATTTCTGTCCATATTTTATATAACTCATTTTTAATTAAGCTCTCTACTTCAACTCGATTTTGAACCGCATGTAAACGAAGTTTAAAAATACTTAAAATTCAAATAATTAATGCCAGGAACAACAATGCGAACATAGCCTTTCATTGGAACAAGATATGATTTATTGAAAAAAACGTCAAACACATAAAATAATTTTAAAATGTACATTTTGGAACACACAGATGTGCAAAATTCAACTTTTTGTTATTTCTAACTGCTTCATATATATTCCATTTTATTTGCATCTTTTAATTCAAGTTTTAGTACTCTTAAATGCCTTTAATCTGAAGAAGTAAAAACAAATCAATTGTTGATTTCTTGCATTTAGTTATTAGACACAAGGTCGGTTATACCAACTTAAAAATACAAAAAATCTGGCTGCTCCGGATCGTACTTTTGGAAAATCCTGCATTGCTGCCGATAGATTTACCAAACGAACACTGCTAACTTAACGAGTCAAGCCATTTTGATGAAGATTGACATAAGTTTGAAACAGAATTCAAGCTATCTTTAATTCCTCATATTGAAGCTGTCAGCTATTTTTTTTTGTTTTAAAAATATGTTATATACATTAAAGAATACCACTAAAAATCACTCTAATACGTTGTTCACTGTCCATTATAATTTTTGTTTTTGATTACAATTATTTGGTTTTGTAAATTCGCAAAATATTTCAATCATCTGTCCCAAGAAATAACTTCAATTATTGAATGTCAGCGCACACATAAAATATGATATATGACAATTTTTGACAGCTCTCACGATGTAGATTCAATTACAGCACTCTACTATGTTCAGTCAGTTATATTGCTTTTAAAATGTCCTTCAAACAGAAACATCAGATTAAAAATAAAAAATATATAATTTTGACAGACACATAGTTAATACCATGCAACATTCAATAAGAATGCCTAAACTAACCTATCGACCCCTTACATGCATGGTTTGGTCTCATTGAAATATGTTTGGTTTGAAATCAGTCCAAAGACATGTTTTTCATTGAAGATGACTGTATGAATCTACTAAAGTCATAAATCACAGCCATTACTTAGATGAAACACACAAATACAAAATTGTAAGGATTTTCCACAATTTTAGTTTTTAGAGAATAATTTTAGCGCTGTTCGATTACCAAATTAACATATGTCAGAGTAAGGCAATATTTTTTTCGAACCTGGCTTAAAAAATGTAAGTTTCATTCGGATCGTGATTGTGACGTGTGTCAATAATTTTGTAATCTTAAAATCATCATTTGTTACTCATATTATTATTATTGTTTATGTAAATAAATTAATTTGGCCACTTCTATGGATATATTTAGTTTACACTGACAAGTGCTACTATTAATGATTCTTACATAAATTTAAATTGCGTAAAATTCAGTTTTAATTTAAATTCCTTTATTACAAAACGTCAATGTTTTTTCTCCTCATAATGTTTGCTTATGTTTTAAACATTTTCCGAAATCCATCCTTCAAGTTCGTTTCCAAAAGGATTTTATTTTTCAATTTAGTTTTTGAAATTTTTCATCAACTCTATATATTGCTTATTTATATCTTGGCATATTTGTACTTCTTCTCCCTTTCAATCCCTATTTTGACATTAAATAAATAAATTATGTCATTCTTAAGCCGTTGCGTCTGTTATATTTTTATTTACTTACAACTTTAACTGACAGTTAAATTTTCTGAAGGTAAGCCCTTCAGACATCAATAGTTGTCACAATGACAGTAACTTATAGGAAAGTAAACAGGAACGAATAAAGCTTTCAGATTCTCAGGATACTTGAATGTAGGTACCTGTATTGGTATTCGTGGGTTTGTAATTCGAATGAATTTATGTAAAAAAGGTTTGATGATAGAATAAATATTTAAATTGTATAGCAAGTTGGTTGTAATTAATCAGAAGTTATGTAAGAGTACGTATACATAAAGGCTGTCCAGTGGACACTTTTCAATTTGTAATATCCAGGTGAGGTATGTGAGAAAAGTCAGTCACAGTGAGAACTAATGGTGACTTTCATTAAGTGCTACATAATTACTGAAATATTTAAACGGCTGTTCAGACTCAATTCAAGAATTCAAACTAACAAATTTCAACCCGATATGCTTCAAATCGTAGTTCCATATTACCAAATATAAAATTAAAACTGAACCATGGTTGAACTTTACGCAAGATCGGTGAGTTACAATTTTGAACCAGGACTGAAGCACAGCTTAAATAAATGTTTAATACTGGATCTAAGTTTAAAAAAAAATAATAAAATATGGAAGCACTCATAGGGTTTAATAAATAGATTAGTTTACAATTGCAAATCACTTATAATCATAATTGGAAAGGAATAATGAAATTTTTTAGGGGACATTAAAATGTTGTAACAAAAAAGGCTGTGCCGTTGTACAAGTTGTTAGTCTCGTTGCCTTACTTTGTACAAAAAAAATCACAGATTATTTTGTTTTTCAAAAATCTCTCAGAGAGAGACATTCTTTTACAAAAGAATTAAAACCAATGTTGCCCCCCTCCCCAACTGATTGAAAGTGTAGTGCTTATGAAAAAAGTGTAGAAAAAACGTGTTAATTAATTAATTTAACAAATTTTTTAATCAATTAATTCACTTTCAAATATACATACATACATAGGTATAATAAACTATATGTATACGCAACTCATAAAAAAATTTTGATAGGATAATAAATATGTATACTATTTACATCTTGACAAACCAAAAATATACGTTTAAGGATTAATTTTTTTTTATAATTACTTGCATTGTGGTAATTGAATTTGTTTGCAAATTTTATTAATTTTGCAGGGGGGGGGGGGGGGGGGGGGTTCACCAAAAATTCCCTCTACATCTTTCAATATATTCCAATAATATTTATTGAACTGGTATAAACGGTGATTTTTTAAGAGCTTGGTTTTTGAAAATTCAAAAAAACACAGAAACTTGTAAAAAGTGAATGAAATTTTTATTTGGATCGATAAATCAATTTCTGCCATTTACTTTTTAAAAATAATTTCACTTAAATGTTGCCCGCGGCTACGCTTCAGGTGGTCCATTCTGAAGGTCCAATTTTGGCGAACTTTTTCACACATTTCGGCCGGAATCTCACCAATGACGCGTTCAATGTTTGCTTCCAAGGCAGCAATCGTGTTTGCCTTGTCCCCATAGACAATAGACTTAACATAGCCCCACAAAAAATAGTCTAACGGGGTCAAATAACATGATCTCGGTGTCCAATTGACTGCGCCAAAACGTGAGATCAACTGCTCACCAAATTCGCCTCTCAATTGATGCATGGTTTCGCGTGCAGTGTGGCATGTGGCACCGTCCTGTTGGAACCACATGTCGACCGAGTTCAATTCTTGCATTTTCGGCAAAAAAAAATCTGTTATCATCGAACGGTACCTTTCTCCATTGACCGTAACCCTGCGGCCTTCATCGTCCTTGAAGAAGTATGGCCCAATGATGCCGCCTGCCCATAAACCGCACCAAACAGTGCATTTTTCGGGATGCATTGGTAGCTGCTGAATTGCCTCTGGCTGCTTTTCACTCCAAATACGGCAATTCTGCTTATTCACGTATCCATTTAGCCAAAAACTATGACGACCATAAAACGGACGTAGCTTGCGAAACACATTTTTGACAGAGCACGAATTTTGATAAAAAATTTCAATAATTTGCAAACGTTGTTCAGGCGTAAGTCTATTCATGATGAAATGGCAAACAATACTGAATCGAAATGTCAAATGTTCGTGGAATTTGTCATGTGTGATCTGTCAAAAATATAAACGTCAAAAACCAAGTAGCAAAAAAATCACCCGTTATATACAATTGGCTCTTAATTCTATTTTACATTACTTATATTACATTGATATTTTAATTTGTTTTAGCACTTAAGGGGCTAATATTATACATTGTTTTAATTTTTTTCTTTGTTAAAATTATTAAAAAAATTGTCCTTGAATTTCTTGTACTACTTACTAAAACCTGTATGGATAATCTCGGGTTGTTCAAACCCGACTGTTTTCTGGTGATGTGCAGGATAATGTGGCATCTAGCCACGGTGGTAGTTTGACGCTGCATTCTCGTAGAATTGGATTGCTACGTCGTCGTTGATATAAATAAGTCCTTCGTCCAGTAGCGCTGTCACATATAGATATCTTGGCTGGGGGTATCTCTCTTCGCTGGTCATGCTATTGACTAGGGTGCTTGGGTGGTTGATTAGGTTACTTATCAGTCTTTTGGCAGCATTGATCCTGTTTTTGTCGAGGGGTCGTTTGTTGCTGAAGTGCTTTTGTCGTCGTTGGTCAAAGTGGAGTCCCGTGCAGATACGGAAGATTTTCCTCTCAAGCATTATAAGCCTTCTCATGCTGGTTTTGGATACTGTAAACCATGCAGGAAAACAATATGTTATAATGAGCCTGAGAAGTTGCTTATAGATAAGCAGTTTCGTCTTCTGGCTGAGTCCATTCTTTTTCCGCATTAGGGGGTGGATTCGGTGAAAAACCAAATTTGCCATTTTTAGGGTAGCTGTCACGTGCGGGTTGAAACGAAACCTCTCTTCGAAATTGATACCCAGATATTTCACAGTTCGTTTGGATCTAAGTTGTGACCCGTCGGGCAGATTGATAATAATACTTCGGCAACTTGTGGCTGACGGCGTGTTCCGATGCCCCGCTGGTCTTCTGAAGCAAACCAGCTCGGATTTGGCTGAGTTGACTTTGATGCCCCATTTTGTGTAGAATTCCCACAGGCATCTCACATGTTCTTCTACTCTTCGGGCTGCAATAACTGAATACATACATTTGTCATATGTTAGCGAGTCGTCTGCATAGAGCAAATTCATAGAATTGTTTGGTTGGGGCTGATCCGACGTGAAAATGTTGTCGAGGTATGAACCTAGCATCGCGACTTGGGCAACTCCTGCTCTGATGCTTTGGTTGTTGACTTGCTGTTTTCTATTTTGTCAAAGAACGATCTTGAATTAAGAAAGCTAAAAATTATTTTAATTAGTGTACTTGTAAAATTAAAAAAGTTTAGTTTGTGTATAAGCCCCTGTATACAGATGCTGTCGAATGCTTTCTCAATATCCAAGAAGCAGCCAACCGCAACCTGGTAGTTGTTGAGGGTATTAACAATATCCTTCTGGAATCTCAAGAGTGGATGTAAGGTTGAATGTTGCTCCCGAAATCCGAACTGCATATCCGGAATGATCCGGTTAGCGGTGCAGAATGTCTTCAACCTCCGAAGAATAAGTGACTCAAGAATTTTGCTGGTGTTGCTTAGTAGAGATATGGGACGATATCCTGATGCGCTACCCCTATCTACTTTCTTCGGTATCGGCACTATCTTCGCTGACTTCCATCTTTTCGGAAAATAGCAGTTGTTGATGCAGTTGTTGAATGGGATCGTATCATGACATGGGGGAATTTCCTTATGATATAGTTGGAAATCATGTCTGGTCCTGAAGATTTCTTGGGTCGTCCACTAACGATGACCCAAGAAATCTACGTCTTTCAAGAGTTATTTTGATTGCATAATTGCATCAACAGTTGAAATATTTAAATTATTTCTTAAATCATCCTTTATTTATATTTAAACTTGAGAAAAACCTCTATGCATTTGCACTGCTATTGGGCAAGCTACACACATTGAGCATGTAATATACATTTTTAAAATGTGGCTTTTCAGGAAAATTTTGGCCATTCAATAAATTAACCCAAAATTTAACACTGTCTTCATAAAAATATTCTTTTTCTTGTGAACTTATAATGGAACGAAATTCGTCATTTAACATGGTTTCATTTCCTTGAATAAGAACATGAAATGGAAAGTTTTTCAAAATGGGTTTTTTTTTTTTTTTTTTTTTTTTTTTTTTTTTAATTCATTTTTATTTCATTTTAACTTATAACTATCTTAAAGCTAGACAAAAATGTTTAAAACTAGCCTAATTATCAATAACTTACAACTAATTTACTGGCCCTTTACGGGCGCTCTAAATTAAACAATAACTCTTACAACTAATGTCTTTCGACCTAAAAACTATTTTAATTAAATCTAATTTTTTTTTTATTTATTTTATATTTCAAGAAACTTATATACAAAAAACTTGATATCTAATCATTTTTTTTTTTTTTTTTTTTTTTTTTTTTTTACCTATAAACTAAACCTAAATATATATTAAAAATAATTAAAACTAAATAAAACTAACTTATACTAACTAAAAATAACTTAAAATACCTAATAATACTTATAACTACTTAAAAACTAGAACAGCCACAGCAGCATTTTTTTCGTTTTTTAATTTTTTTTGTTTATTTTTTATATGCATGCAGACACACACCAGCATGCAAGCCACCCACACATGTACATACGCACATACATATACGTACGCACATACATGTACAGCCACGCAGATACATGCACGTATGCCCCCGCATACATACATATTTTTAATTTTTTTTGGTGCCACCCTGACTGTTCCCTATACCTAATGCCCTAAATCTATGTAAGTCGACCAAGATATATCATCTTCATCGACTTTATATATCACGATGCTGTTCAGAGAGCCACCAGAACTGGTTCTCCTGTTTCGCCCTATCCCTCCGGTCCCGATCGGACACAGTCCTACTGAACCGAAGGCGCTCTTCTCCACCTTGAGCGATGACGTCTCGACCATACAGGAGTCGCCTATCCACAGTTTTCCGGCTGACGTGGTAGATGAGCGGAACCGCCCCTCCATCCTGTATCAGCCCTCGACTGTCTAAATAGAGGAATGCCTCAGGAGGGATGTAACCACTTAACCGCGCACTCTCAAAATATTCGTTATTGGGGTAATAAGCCCCAAAAATTAAGCTATTAGTTGAGGACATCGCTCTTGCAACGTGACCCCGAATCAGCTTGAACAAAAAATTATCTATTCTGTTTATGTTGGCTCCGTTGTATAGAACCTGGTTGGAATAATATCTTGTGTACTCCGACTCTGGTGTTCTGTGTAATCCAAGGCAACGTCTAAGACATTGCCTCTCAAACACCCGAATCTTTTCCATTTGAGATGGGGCAACGTTGAACCACACCGGGCATCCGTAGGCAATCATCGGCCTGATGAGGGCCATGTAGCAAATCACCTTCACCCTGCTGTCAAGACGGCTGCTATAAAACAGTCGTTTTGTCAAGGCAAAGGCTCCCCTAGCCCTGGCCAAAGCAGCACCAATATGTCTGTCGAAATACAGGTACTGATCCAACCAGATGCCAAGGTACTTTACTACACTTTTACTCGCCAGTGGATGTCCATGTGGCCCTACGATCACCAGCTTGCGCCAGTTCTTTCTCGTATCCCTTGAGGCGCTAGACAACGGAGTCCTAAACAAAATAGTTTCTGATTTCTGGAAGTTGATTTTCAACTTCCAGTCATCACAATATCGCTGAATCTTGTCGAAGTCACTCTGCAAGAGACTTTTGATGACCTCAACTGTATGAGCTGTTCTGTACGCAATTAGATCGTCGGCGTACGCAATTGCCTGAGTTAGACTACCTATCAGATCGCTGGTGTAAATGTTGAATAGAATCGGCGAGTTAACCGCTCCCTGCTGAAGACCATTATTAATATTAAAAATTGCAGTAGAAGTTACATTGCCACTCTTGACAACAAACTTTCTACCATTTAGCATGTCATGAAGCATATACAATAGAGGTTTACTTATACCTAGTCTGGTTAGCTTTAGATAGAGACCTTCTAACCATACGGTGTCGAAGGCCTTCTCCAAATCAACCAGACAGGCACCCGTACATTGCTTTTTAGTTTTGTTCCATTGGATATCAGAAACTAGTTTAGACGCGGCATGAATTGTGTCATGTCCCGCCTTAAAACCGAACTGATTATCCGGGATGATATTTTTGTCCTCCGCCCACTTGAACAGGGCTCTATTAATAACCTTTTCAAATACTTTGCTGATACTCGGAAGAAGACTTATCGACCGGAGATTCGCCGGATTGGAGTTGTCCTTTCCCTTTTTTGGGAGAGGGTGCACTACAGCTGTCTTCCACCGCACTGGATAATATGCATTATTCAGCGCGTTGTTAAACAGTGTGGTATAAATGTCAACTGATTCTTGAGGCAAATGTCGTAGTACAACGTTGGATATACCATCGACTCCTGCAGACTTCTTTTTCTTTAATGAATCGAAGATGAGCTGGAGCTCATTCTTCGAAATTAACAGGGGACTGGGCCCATTTCGGTCGGCGATTATGGCGTTTGCCAAATCTTCATCATTAAACCCGGTAAAACCAAGGTTCTCAGATCGCCATTCGCTTATATCGTTTCGGAGCCATAAGTGATGAAGCAGAGCTCTGTTCTCCAGGTCATGATTCGGGCGAATGCTAGCATTCACCTTGTACACTTGCTGGAAAGCAGCCCCCACAGCATCCACCTTCTCCTGCGGATCTTCGATTATGAAGAGGTCATCGTCCAAGACGGCGTCATCTGGGTCTATGCCTGCTGTCAGAAGTACGTCTCTGTTTTGTGTCGTCCTTTGGAGCTTAAGACACGGAAGGTCGTTTTGATCTTTTCTTCTGAATATCTTATTAATTTGTGGGAACATACTCGGGTCGGTAGCGTTCACGGCCCGAATTTTGTTGTCCCAAAACAAATTAATGGACAACCTATAATTTTCTTTGATCAATTGGTTGATGTTTTTGATGGACGACTTCAGTGTCCTTATCTCCAGATCTCGTGTGTCAGTAAACCGTCTGTACAAGCGTTTTAGTCTTGTCAGTAAGCCACTTTTTTGTCTGTGTAATGCATCAATTGTCGCGTTACGGTACATGTCAGTTGCGTTACGTTCTTTGTATTTCGGTATTGTCCTGTTCATTGTTCGTTGAATTGTTTCGCCCATTTGTTCTAAGTATCTGTCAATTTCAGTATTTGTCATGTTCCTGTCATTTGGTGGGGATATACCATTTGATCGTAATTCGCTCAATAAGACGTTCGAGAAGCGTGGCCAGCGCACCTTACTGTAATTGTAAGTATGCACCGGTACATACTCCTCCAACTCCATAAGCGAGTTCGGAAGTTGTATTACGGTGGCGAGTCCGCAGTGGTCACTGTCGTACTCGATCGTTCTTAAACAATTTTTAGACCGATGGCTCACAGCATCAGTAATTGTTAGTCTTGCGTCTTTCAACAATAGATCCAGATAGGCACCGCTTCTTGGAAACGATGGCCTGTCTGTAGCGAGAAGTTCAATGCGATACTCCAGGTTGTATCGACCCATCCAATTATACAGATGGTTACCACGAGGATTTTGTATTTGATTTCCCCAATCTATATGTTTGGCATTCAAATCACCAGCCAATATGTAGTAGTTTTCTTCCGAGCTCAATCTTAAGCATTCAAAAAGCTTTTCAAGCTCTGTTATAAACTGTGTGGGCTGAGGTGTTTCCGGTGCATAGGCAGCGATCACATACATTCGCTTCCCCTGTTGGAGATGAATGCATATGATGCATGCCTCTAGCGTCCGAAATTTACGCACATCACTATTATATATTACCTTATGACTAATGCCTTTACGTATAAAGATTGCGACGCCCCCTCCTTGAGTGGAGTTGGGTCGGTCTCTCCTTACGATATTGTAATTGTTGTTAGTCAATTTATGTTTCTGGTTAAGCTTAGTTTCGCTAGCCATAAACACATCTGGACTTATGTCTTTAAGCAATTGGAATAAATTCGCTCTACGTTCGGTCCTAATCAGTGAATTTACATTCACAGCTAGGATCTTAAAGGGCCTCTCCGGCAGCGCGCCCTTAACCTCTAAGTTGCGTTAAGCTCGGCAAAACAGAGTAGATATAATCCACCCTAGTCGCCTGCTCCCTGATCTGGTTTTGGAGGCCGTTCAACTGGCCCTGAATGGCCAGTAGAACGCCCATAATGTCCGCCTGTGCCGCCGGCGCCTTAGGCACGGAGGCCTGTTGGGCGACCTTTGGTGTAGGCTGTACCGTGCTTCCCCTTCCTGACGCCATTTGGGCGTAAGAAATTTGGGGGTTGACGGGCGTTGTTGTAGGAGGGCGCACTGTTGGACGCTTTTCTACCACTGTTTGCTTTGCTGCTTTATTGTTTTTTATAAGCTGAAACGTCGGGCATCCCCGATAATTAGCGGGGTGTCCGGCGCCTCGGCAGAGTACACATTTAAGCTGGGTCCTATCTTCGACCCGTTCCTTTCCTAACTTGCATTCATCTGCATTGTGGTTCTCTCCACACTTAACGCAGCGTGACTGCATTTCGCAGTTTGCTGCGGCGTGGCCGAACCTTTGGCAGCGCATGCATTGAAGCATGTCGCCGCGCCTTTTTAATTTGTCCCAAGTTACAACCTGATAGTTGAGGACGGATATACTCCTCAAACTATCCAGTTTGCTGCTGAGTGAGAGTTGAACAAGGAAGAAGGGAAGTCTCCGCTTCTCCCGCCTAGCTCTAACTGTAGCGAACGGCTTGACCCCGATAAAGTCGAGATCGTCATTCGCTTTTTGGCGGAGTTCATTTAAGAGCACCTGTGGTTCCGTGTAGGAATCTATGCCCTTCAAAAGGACCGTTTGAAATTTTTCGGTTTTAGGGGTGAAACTAAAGAATTCGGTAGTAGTTTCTTTTAGCAACTCTTTAATTTTTTTGTGCTGTTCCAGTGTGAAGCACTGGATAGCATGCCTATCGTTATTTAATCGTTTAATAGTAAAATTTTGACCTATGGTCAACTTACATAGATTTATGGTATCCTGTAACTCCATTTTATAAGTATTAATGGGTGGCAACTTTTCTTTTTTCATAATCGGCGGCTGTGGCTGCTGCTGCTGAGACTGACTTTTCTGCGGCTGTTGATTCTGCTGCTTTTGAATCTGCTGCTGCTGTTTTTCTTGCGTTTGTTTCTGGACTTGTGTCTGCTGCTGTTGCTGTTGTTGTTGTCTTGGCCGTTGTTGTTTTGGCTGCTGCTGTGGCTGTTGTTTTTGTAATTGTTCTTTTTTCTGCTGTTGTTCTTTTTCGTCGAGTTCTTTTAGTTGCCTCGCTCGGCGCGCTTCTTGGCTGGCCTTAACTTTACTTTTTATCTTTTCTATTTCTGCCTCCAAAGCATCAATTTGGGCGAACATTCTTTGTTCCTCGTCCTCCTCAGATGACGCCTCTGATGTGGAGAGGTTCACGAGGGCAGTACTATCACCCGTCGTGAAGTGCCCTTCTCCTTCTTCAGACATATATGCTATACCCTCTTCGGGTGAAGTGTCTAGCTCGGTTTGTCTTGCTGCCTCTGACGTCTCGTCTATATCGGACGTATGCACCCCAGCTGGCAGCTTTGCTGAGGTGGCCGTGGATCTCCTTTTTACTAAATTTGGTGCGCACTTGATCCTCTTTCTGCGCTTTTGATTAGCATCGGATGATGTTGCCGTTGTTGTTATTGCTGATGATGTTGTTGCTGCAGTATCATTGTTTGTAATTGGAACATCTTTCGATGTTCCCTCTGCTGATGCCATCGCTGGCCTCATTGGCCCAAGGACACCTTTCGATGCCCCGGTGCTTAAACTCCTCCTCCTTTGATCGTTTTCCCAACCAATAAAGTTTTCCACTTCACGGTTGTGAAAAAAAGCTGATAAAGTTCTGATGCCCGGCTGGGAATCGAACTTGCGACCCTCGGATTCTCGGTGGGCCACTCTATCTTTGTGCTACTGCACCACTTATGAAATGTTGATTTAATATAGAACTTAAGCTCACACACGAATTTTAATTGGAAAAACTGGGAAGCCGAAAACGTCTTAACACCTCCACAGTACGAGATCGACTGTCAAAATGGGTATTATAGTCGAAATGTCTCCTTTTGAAAGTTTCGATAGAGTCAAGAAGAGTTAAATGACTTGTTTTGTCATTATAAATTAAATGTAATCTGTCTAAAATTTGTTTACATAAAGCTACACAAAATTGACATGACTTCGTTTTAACTTTTTCTAAAATATTATTTTCAATGTCGTTTATACAGCAAAATTCTTCCAATTTAAATCCAAAATACATGGACGTATACGCAAGGCGATTAACTTTGTTTTTCAAATCTAAATGAATTGATATAAGATCAAGTTTGCAAAAATTTTTCATAAAGTCTTACAAAAACTGTTTTGTAGATTTGAATATCAAATGTACTTTGGTGTTTTTGCTGAAAAATTAAAACTGAAAATGAAATTGAAGAATATACATTTATTTTATAAAGAGAAAACCAATATGATCTGTCAAACTGTGGATGACATACTGGAAGTGGATTGTGGAATTGATGATGTTTTGTTCTGTACTTACACAAAAAGTATTGGTTAAGATTTAAAACTATAAGCACACTATTCACTTTTAAGATTAAAAAAATATCTGATGTAAGTGTAAGTTTTGAGGAGCGTGCGTAGTACGTGCTTGTGACAAGAAAGTGTAGTAAAAGCACAACAATTGTAGAAGGGGGCAACGCTGATTAAAAAAATATTCAAAAAAAGTGCACCTCGAGTATTAATAAACCACTGAATTTTAATGATCGCATTCGGTTTTCAGTAGGATAACCTACACAAGATAGATTAGAATCGATATGATTTTCAGAATATAAAAACGGGTTAAATATGTTGGGCTGTGAATTATAAAAGCAGCTGACAAAAACCCATACAAATATTTTCTTATCGGCAAATTTGTTCTTTTTTTACATTTTCAATTGTATTATTGAAAAGTAAGTGATTTATTCAATATTGAAAAATTTTAAAATTGCAATCTATTGAAGAGGATGAACTGCAATAATTTGTCTACGTCATAAGGATGTCCAATATATTCAGCTGATGCGAAATTATCGCCATTGTTAATATTGCCGGTTTCCATCCCCGTCGATTGACATTCCTGCCTGTGGCACTAAGTTTTTGGAATCTATAATATTTAATTAAAATCACATCTTAAATTTAAAAATATTATGCATCACTTAGGCCAGTTGTACAAACATGGTTTAATAACTTATCCATGGGTAATTTCATCCAACGGCTTAGCTGAGGTTCAACGTTCAAACATGTTATAGAAGTTAAATACATTTTTGTTCCACGCCACCTATGCAGTACATTTGTGCGAAATGACAATAACTCAATAATTTAATTTTGTTTAAAGACGCAAATTGAATTACATATCGGAAAGTTCTTTTTGGCAGACAACTTCACTGTCCTCAATAATTTATTGTATGTTAAATTCTTGTATTTTGCATTTTCCGTTTGATTTTTAAATTTCTTTTAGAAACACAACTCAACGGTAGAAAAGGAAATGAAAATATGATATATCGATTTTAGAATGCTAGAATTCGGGGAATGTTTCTTGATTTGAATGCACACAAGAAGTAGTTTAAAACGGAACGTCAAAAACAAACTCTTTAAATTGTTGACTGGAGACATTTTGTTCACTCCTCTTACTTCTTGCCGTTCTTTGCAACAAACTATAAGTAGCTGGCAACTAAATTGTCCTGTGTGAAAGGGAAACACAAAGAATAATATTAATACTGTTTGCATAGTTTTTGGAAAAGTTAATGTAGGAAGCATGTAAAACACGCAATAGCCGTGTTTTGTTGTCAACTCCATATAGAGTTGGTTAAAAAAACGACATGGGGATTTAGGAATTTTGTTCTAAAATTATAGACAGCACTGGTGCATTCAATGACATTTCAAATTTAAAAACTGTATGCTAGCAACTGAGATCTCTATATAAATTATCGATAACGCAATAATATAAATAGTTTGGTATTACCGATTCTATCGGGAGTTAAGTTGTTCCAGAAAATTATCTGGACTTAGGTAACTCCATATAGAGTTAAGTTGTTTTTGTATTGATATGCAAATCGCTCAACTCTGATGTCGTTTTTTCCGACAGCTCTATATGGAGTTGCAAACAAAACACGGCTAATGCGCAATTATTATAATCGGAACATAATTTGTCTTGTTTGTAAGAATTCAGGGCCATTCACATTTCGTCAAAAGAATCCGAGTCATTCTGCTATTTCATATATATATTCTGAGGGATATGAAATAACTTTCTATTGTTGTAACCTTGTAACCTATGCAAAAGAACAGCTTCCTTCAAATTTTCGAATAACGAGCTATCCGAGAACAGCACACTGCAAACATCATTATTAATTTTTTTTTCTGGTATTCGGGTAAACTCTTTTCTTAAAACGTATTATTATCAATAATTAATATTTACAGAAGCGAGGATTCTATTTCAGAATCGATACCAGATCTCCTCAAGCACACATTTTTCAATCATAGGCGTTTTTCCTTTTTCGTTCTTAAGTTGTTCCGAACAGAGCCAGCTCTGAACACTCGGATATGTTTTTTAAACACTTGAATTTCACAAGCCAGAATAAATGTTCATTTTAACCATAAAAAGCAATACAATACAAAGAAGCCATTATTTTGTACACAGATACACACCAGATACAGAAAATCAATAAGCGACCAACTTATTCCGCTATTTAATTGTATTCGATTATTTTTTTCTTCACATTTTCCTTCTTGGCATACATGACATTTCGTGTGATCTAGGGTGGCCGTGGCGCGATAGTTGTGTGCTCGCCTATCAACCTCGTGGTTGCAGGTTCGATTCCTACCGTTGTCTATGTCTTCTTATATTCCATTAAAAACCAATTCTCAAATTGTCATAAAATAAGTTGCTGCTTTGCTCATTACATGCTGTTTAGGCATAACACTAACAACGTGCGATTGAGTAAACTAGCATACCCATAATGTATGACAACGAAATAAATAAAATAATGCGAATTATAAGGGACATAAATAAATAAGACACGGTAATTCTCTCCGCATTAGTTCAGCCGCCATCCCTGGAGATAAATCTGAGACAACAACCAGCTTTAGTCTCAGAACATCGCGCCACACATCTTTCCTATCTTTCTTTCTCTTCTTCACCAGATGCCCGCGCTGTGTTAAGAAAAACATATAAAGGGTATTCATAACCCCTTGAGTGCGTGTAAAGTTATAAAAAAAAAGAAAAAAAAAATCAGCCAATTACTCCGAATGCCCATCGAGCGTACTTTGAAGATGTTCAGAACAAAAAAAGAAAATACACATTCAGAGCTCTGAACGCTCTGAGTGAAAAAGAAACAGAAACAAATTTTTTGACAGTTCAGACTCTGCTCTGAACTGATGTGAAAGCCACGTCTTTTTATGACAACAACTCCGAACCCATTCAAGAAGGTGTTTTAGCCTTTAGCGGAGTAATAAGACTTTGTCGACAACAATCTACAAAACCATTAAAGAAAAAATGATAGAAATGAATGATGATCATACTTATTATATTAGATTTTGTTTCGTGAATTTTCAGGTGGACCCAATATTTTTATTAATAAAAAAATCAACTCGCATGTTAATTTCTATTCTATGTCTTATAAATGTCATGAACTATACGTGGAATAATAGGTTTTTATGAACAGAGCTGCGAATAACCTTTGAAACAATATATCACAATTGTTTGTAAATACAAATGCAATATACTCATACACTAACACTAAAACCACATATTAAAAAAACTCACTCTAAAACTAAAATTTATTATACTTCATAAAAAAAAACAAAGATATAATAGAGAAACGTCATTGATTAATGGAATTATTATTTTAATTTCAATATAAATTGCACATGCTTTCATTTAGATTGAATGTATATCATAAACATCAAGGTGCAACTGCCAATGGCTTTCATGCGAGTACAATGGACGAACGAGGTAAGTTTTTTTCTCTGTTTTTTTTAAAGAAATTTCATTTTTATAATAAGAAAAAAAAACAATAATTGGTTTTAATTTTAAATTTGCAGCGCTTGTAGTTCGTTAAAGTTTTGTAGTAGAAAATTGAAAAAAATAATATATATACAGAGAAAAAAAATCAATTCCTGCAAAAAATATATTCACAATAGAAAACAACAGCCGGAAGTATGCAACAGAATATCTAACAGTGACTTAGGAAAACCTTTTATACCTAGCCAGTTAAGGGTTGATGGTACCAGCACCAACAGCAGCAGACTCTTGAAAGACTGGGCTTTATTCCACAAAAAAAAAAAAAAAAAAAAATACAAAACATAAACTCTCCAGAACCCAAACAGTGGATCGTTACACAAGCACTATGGCAAAAGACTCTTGTTGATTGTTGCTGTTTTTTTTTTTTTTTTTTTTTTTTTTTTAATTTTAATCCCCTTGCTGCCCGTTTGTTATTTAATAAAGCACCCAGACAATATGCTGGCACTAATGCACCTAAACGCACAAAACTATCCACTTCAACAAAATAACATATTTGCCCACACTCTTCTTTACACTTTCTCACTGAATAACGAGGCAAGTTGTGTAGGTATATTCCTTTGTAGCCTGCGTGCACCATACCCGATATGCACCAACTGAGTGGAAGCTTGTGCGGTTGAGTGAATGTGTAGCAAATTTCTATATTTTTGCGTGATTGTTGTATGAGACTTAAACAAACCACTATATACATCTACCTATATGTATTTTTGCACTACTCGACATTTTAGTACCCAAAATATACCTAGCACTATCAACACCCTTTTTAGATCACTTTAAAGACACACCATCACCTTAGTGATTTTATATATGAAATATTTAATCTGCTTTTCGAATGCAGATTCAAGCGTACGAGTGTTTGTGTGATGCAATTTTTATCCTTTATCTTGATAGTCCTTTTGTACTTTATATATGTATGTAAATATATTTATTGTAGATTGTAGACTATTGAAATAGAGAATAATGGAAAAGCTAAAACCCGGCACAAAGTAAGCTCAATATAATTCAGGCACACGCAAAGGGAGCTTCGGAGGAGGTCTATAACGATATTAGAGTATCTCACTGTATAGACTAGACTAGACACTGCTACCTACATATTTATAATACTCTCGTGTACTTGTTCCACTGGGATTGCATGACTTCAATGATTTTGCTATTATTGATGGAATCTATTATGTATAGATACAATAGCTACATACCTATATATATTATTATTGTGTACATAGTGCTTTAAATGTCCATGCTCTGCAAAATGTATTGTTTAGAGACACATATTACTTTTTTGTTTTCGTTAAATTATATTAAATTTAATTTATTTGATTTATATACAAAAATTAAACTTGTAGATTATCAACTTATTAATGTATATTTTTGACGTTTGTGATGATTCTTATTGGCAATAACATGTATATAGTATATTTGCATTGAATTATGTATCACTAGATGTTTCTCTTATAATTTCTATTTAATTTTGTTTTACTTTTTTGATTTTGATTGAAATTTATAAAGAAATGTCAGTTTGATATAATAAATAGAATTTAAGTGAAAATGAAATATATTTTTGAAAGGTCTTCAATAAATAACTTAATATTTATTGTATAAGGAGCTAAGGGTTATCAGTGATTATATTTTTATTTGTTTATAGAAGTTCGATGAGTATCTACTAATATAAGAAAAATATTCATGCAATTGGGATTAAATACTGTCTTACTTAAGGGAAAAATATTTTTAGTTACTGCTGAAAATTAGTTAATTAGTTAAAACAACATACGCGATATTTTAATTTTTTTAGAGGAGAGGCATAAAACCTTTTATTTTTGACGACGCGTCGCATTGACAATTTTAACTTTAAAATTTGATAAGGGGTAGTTCTGTGAGTTGTTAACAGTTAAAAGTTTCAAACAAATATTTTTAGCGACGGAGATTTTTAGGAAACTAACTTTATTTTAACACCAAACGTTTTGTTGAGAATCAAATACTTTAAGTTATGTTGTTTTAACACTCAGTTTGCCTCTTAAGTCTTAGCTAAATAACTAAAAATGAATAAAATAACAAATTGTTAAGAGTTCAGCACTTTATTTTTTAATGCAAAAAGTATGTACAGTAAAACCCGTATAAGTGCCTCAAGTTAATTGCCCGACTTTAATATGAACCAATGCGGGTTACGGAGTTATAAGAAAACCCGCTTAAGTGCACAACAATTAAAGCAAACATTTTTGATAAAAAAATTATTTAAAATAGCTTTTAACCCTTTAGTCCATAAGTTGGATGGTGAGGGCCTTACCAATTGATTTTGGCAAGAAACCAATGTGAACTATATCCAACAAGATTAAAATTTTTAATCATTAATATTGGAAGATTTTTCCTGGGTCAGACATAGATAATAAGGAAGGTGTCTTATATTATATTTAATCAGACGTGTTGTATTATTGATTCAAAATAGATTTTATCGGCCTTTGGTCCACGAATCATTATAATAGATCAAGATTATTACTTTCTTATTTATGAATTTTGACTCATAAAACAAATGAAAGCGATAAAGGTAAACAACCTGTTGTATTTTATCAGCTAATTTCAAATGTGTACTTAAAAGAATTTTTGTCAGGTAAATTTCAACAAAAGTATACATAATAAAATGCAATTAGCGTGTAAGGTAGTTAAGCGGAAGGTACTTATCCGGATATTACTGTACACTACTTTAGTTATATTCTACATTTTGGGCCAAACGATAATACCATTTTTGTGATTTCGACTTTTCTCGAAATAGTAATTTTGGATTTTTGAAAAACAAAATATTTTTTTTTTTTTTAAATTTAGTGTCTATTTTGAAGACGGGATTTTTTTTTAAATTCAGTTCTTAAATTTATATTGTTAAATAATTAAAATCCTCATAGCAACATTTTTTTAGAAAAAAAAATCCAACATTTTGTATACGAAAATCTATGTAAGGAACGACCTTAAAATAAAATTTGCTGTGTCTACTAAAAATCTTATGGTTTCGATGAGATAGAACATTAAGGCCCGTTGGCTGATACTAATCATAAATATTTATGTTTAACTTAAAACGCTTATGGGCTACTGTTTCCTTTGCGTAAACTGTCACATAAGCTCTTAAGTAGAACTTATATGCTTAAGCTGTGTATCAGCAAACGGGCCTAAGAGCAAGTACGTGGGATCCAGTGGTGCATTTTATTTTAAATTTCTTTTGATCCACCCAAATGCTCAGTCAGATGGCAGAAACGAATGTCTTCTTATTGGAATATCTGCTCAAGTTTTAAAAATCTCCCAGTCTCTGCAAGCATTGCTTGCATTAGATTGTTTGATCTTTTATGTGGCCTTATCTTTAAACAAGAATTTTTACTATTGGTATTCATATTTTAATAATTTTTAGCTTTTTTAAAGAAACCGCTCGAAAAACCACGAGCAACTGACTGGCTATAATTTTCAAACTTAAAAAAACAACAGTTGATCAACTACGTTTTTCCAGTGTTGGGTGTAAAAAGAAATTAATTGCATGAACTAAATGTGTTTTAGCACTCATTTGTCAAAATGGCTGAAGAGATATGTTGTTTTAACATTAAATGCCGATTTCGCGCTCGAATTTCTGTGTGTTTCAGGTATAAATTTATGTTAGTTTTGCTCTGAACCTATAGCTCTACCCCTAAGCAAAGCAAAACCATAATAAAAGTGATTTCGAAAAATATGTTACTTATGTTGTTTTAACAATCACCGAATCTTAAGAAAGTGCGTACCCATCACAATAATTAGATGGATAAGGTAAATGCTTAGCACAAGAAGGGCGGAAGCAAACCCCGGACAGTCTGGAAGGTCACCAAAACAAGAGGCTGTCCTCAGGGTGGAGTGTTATCACCTTTCCTGTAGAATCTAATAGTGGATGAATTACTTGAATATCTTACTTCTTAAGGCATGCGATGTATCAGGTTTGCTGATTATATTATAATAACAGCCTTGGGGAAGTTTGAGGAAACTCGTTGTGATATAATCCCAAGAGGACTACCAATACCAAGGAAATGGTGTCTCTCAGTGGTACTAAATGTTAACCCTACTAAGTCGGTTATAGTGTTATTCAACAAGAGGTGGCTTCTGCCACGGATGAAACCTACCAGATTGGCAGGGGAAGTAATCGAGTAGCAGAAGGATGGTAAATATCTAGGAATTATGCCAGATAGTAAACTACTCTGGTATAAAAAACCTTGAGATAACAGGGAAAGCCATTCATGATATGCAAGACCTCGTAGGTAAAACAAAGGGTTCTACACCAAGCATCCTGAGATATATGTACACTATGTTTGTATAAGATCCATTATCACTTATTGGTCCTAATCACAACTAGGAAATCCCTAGGAAAAGTACAAGGGCTCGCATGCTTATGCATTACAGGATCAATGAAAACGTACCCTAAGGCAGCAATGAAGTTAATTCTTTACTTGACGCCACTGTATGAAGAAATAAAAAGTGCTGCCCTGGGAGCCATTATGAGATTCGCAAAGGAAGGTATTAGGACGGGGAAGTGCAATAATCTTAGGGAAAGGCATTCGAACTTCAAATCCACCGTAACACACTTACTTTATATCTAACGAAATGGCTTGATTAAAACTTATAACTTATTCGTGAAAAACGTTCAACCGGAGTTAAGTAATAAGAAAGAGTGGGTGGGCGAATCAGAGAACTTCACCCTTAAAGCAGACGCCATTAAGTGGTACACCGATCGATCGAGAACAAACGAAGGGACTGGGGCAGTAATTTTTGTGCCACGACCCAAACTTTCCTAACCGATGGGACAGTCTACTAGCATTTTCCAGGTAGATTCTAATACAATTGGAAAAAGTGCAGAAATAAATCTTGAAGAAAAAAAACGCTACCAAAACATTGCCATTATGTTGGACAACCAAGCTGCACTCAAAACACCAAACTCTTACACCATATTAGCTCAAAATTGATATGGAAGTGTGTGGAGAGACTAAACGAACTGGTACCAGGTCATGTTGGTGTCCAAGGCAATGAAGAGCCAGACTCCTTAGGAAAAATTGATGCAACAGTACCCCAAGTAAGTCCACAGACATATTGCTGATTGGGAGAGAGTTGGATTTAAAATTAAATCAAATAAGTAGAGAAGGCAAAAGACTTAAAGAATGGAAAGAACTCCCAAAGCTGAGATAGGCAAAACTACTACTTTTCGACTGTAACCGTGAACGTCTTACAGCCTGTATTAGCTTAAGGAGGAATAACCTAAGAATATAAACGGGTATCCTCATAGGTCACTGCAAACTAAGAAACACCTTTGTGTCAACGGGCTTGGCTCCGATGAAGGCATCGTTTCCCATAGATCAGCGAAATCAAGCATCGTTGCGCGTGGTTAGTACTTCGATGGGGGACCTCGGAAACATACCACGTGCTGTTGACATGTATTTATTCTGTTGTGTGTTCTTCATGTAATCTAACACCTTTGTAGTCTTGGCTTGGTGAGTAACCGAGCAACCCTACTTGTAGATTCTTCAACATCTGTTGTGTGTTCTTCATGTAATCTAACACCTTTGTAGTCTTGGCTTGGTGAGTAACCGAGCAACCCTACTTGTAGATTCTTCAACATCAAAGGGGAAACGGCGGACCACTTATTAGATAGTTGTATGACACATATACATCAAAGACATAGATACGAGTATATATAGAAAGTCACTAGATAGAAGAGATTGAATTATCCTCTCTAAAAATACTCCAAATATTAAGATTCCTCAAGGCAACACAATTGGAGGAAGAACTATAAATGAGCAGTGGCATTTTTGTCCCTCAATTGGGGCAACAATAGATATTAAGTTCGCGTTGCAACTAAGAACCACAAATTCTTCTTTCATTCATGCTAGGTGACACATCAACAGCGGAATCAATTCCCTCGCTTGAACACAGACGTAGTATTTTGCGAATTTGGAATGCATTATAAGTCTCGGGTTTTTTCTCCAATATATCGTGATATCCAAATTCAATTAAATGCTCGACTGAATCATAACATAATCTCCATCGGACGAGTCCCCAAAAAACTTAATGTTGAATCAAATCGTAAGCAGAAGCTTCTTAGTAAAAAAGTCTAAATATATTTTAAAAATAGTTGTTTTGTATTCGTAAACTTAGTAGTTTATTAAAAAAAAAGAAAGACGACACAACTTTTTTTTAGGTATTTTCAATTATTTTTCTTTCATCGCCGATGCGTTCGTGTTAAAATTCCAGATCAGACTACTTAAACATAATGAGTAGAAAAATTATATACATAAAATGAATGTTACAAGGAAAATGATTAAAAGGTATGAGAAGAGTACAACATAAATATGATAGTAGTAAAAAGATTTTTACTTGTCAGTTTGACTTTCTGTGCCTTTTATCTTCGACAATAGTTTTTTACTTAATTTTTGTGTATACCTATAAAATTTCATTAATTTGTTTCTAAATAATTGTGTGTATATCAATTTTAAGTTTCAAATAACATAAATTAAGAACACAATTTCAAAAAAAATCTTCCATCCGAATTCGAAATATGTTATTTTCAAAAATCAAAAAAAAAATATATTTTTCAAAAATTTTGGAATGCAGTTAATATATAAATAAATATAAGGAAATTAGGAATCTGAAGGGCGCCGTGTAGCTGTTAAGTAGAAATGCGAAAATAACGGTTTAATGGAAGGTACCATTAACAACATATTATATAAACAAAATTTAATATAAAATGCGGACTACTCCTATAAGTATTTTGTATCAAATGGGTGGCAATGGCTCAGTGGATAAAGTGCTCGATTGCTAACTTAGACGTGTGGGTTCGATCCCCCCGATAGGCGCATTCTTTTCTATACCTCCAATTTTAATTAGATACCGCCCATGGGTTAAAATGAGACAGTCAATACCTAGTTCTCAAAACCACTGTGCCAAACTAGTGCCGTGCAATTCAGGTTGGCTTTAAAAGTCCTTAGGGCTTACAGTTAAAATTAATTAATATCTTTAAAGCCGTTGTCCAGATTTACCATTTTTGTTCCAAAAAATTTTATGGTACAGAAAAAACGAGGTTTTTGGCGCTAAACAAAAAAAGATTGGACACCAATTACGTAATAAGCTTAAGTACCAAGTTTGAAGAAAATCTCTTCAGCAGCTGTAGATCGACCTACAGACAGACAAACAGTAGTATCAAGTTTGATTAAAATCTTGGATTTCTATTTTTTTTTTTTTCAAATGTAAAACTTGTCCTATAGTAAAATTACATAATATCGCAAGTTTAGAAAACCCGAATGAAGGAAACCGGATGAGCAAATATTGAAATTGATGAAAAAATCAGTACTGTTTATAGCAGCCGGCGGGCGGCACGCGTCTGTTATCGGTAGTATTATCAACAATAGGATCTAGGTTTTCGTTAGAATAAGAATCCATTGAAACTGTAGACAGGAGTGGTAGCCATTTTAAATTTTATTTATTTGAACAAATATGGTCATTATATATTGTTGAATCATAGTTTTAATTTAACAAAAAATGTCAGGTACAATAAACAAATAATACAATTTAAAAAAAAGTTTGGCAACATTTTAAACAGCTTTTGTTTTTTTTGTTTAATTTAAAATATTAAAAGGATATCTCGTTTTGGAAAATCATTCCAAAATATTGTTTCTCACTTGTGATTCGAACGGAACTTCAATCTTGTGGACCAGTCTTCTTCTTAATGTCTTTCTTTCGTTCATGACATTACCAACTAAATATGTCCTGTTTTTTGGTGTATACGACGCTGTTTTTGTCATGAGGGCTTTCAATTCGAACAAGGTTTATCATTTCTTGCTTTTAGTACCAAGTAAGGGGTTATCCATTTTGCGATTTCAAAAGTAAACGTAAATAAAACACATATAAAATATTTTTTTCATGATTTTTCTTTCTTACTATTAAGTTTGAACGTTGACATTATGTGTGAAACACTACATCATTTAAATTACCACCACGCGAGTTGTTGCAAGCATCTATTCTTTTGAGGTAATTTTCGACCACTTTTTGACACATATTGGGCGGTATCTAAGCCATATCTTGATGAATGTTGGTTTTCAACTGCTCAAGAGTTAAAGGTTTATCTGCATAAACACGGTCTTTCGCGTAGCCCCACAAAAAAAAGTCCAGCGTTGTCAAATCGCATGACCTTGGTGGCCAGTTGATATCGCCAGGACGAGAAATTACGCGGCCAGGAAATGTCTTTTGCAATAAAGCCATATTCGCTCGAGTGGTGTGGCATGTGGCACCGTCTTGTTGAAACCACATATACTTCAAGTCGTATTCTTTAACAGCAGGCAAAAAAAAGTCGGTTATCATATGACCATAACGCTCCGAATTGACTGTGACAGTCGTTCCACCGTCATTTTCGAAGAAGTAATGTCCAATCTCATCTCCGGACCAAAGAGCGCCCCAAACATTGGCTTTTTGTGGATGTAATGGTCTCTCTTCAATAACTTGAGGATTCTCAGAACCCCAAATATGACAATTTTGTTTATTAACTTACCCACCGAGTGAGAAATGTGCTTCGTCGCTGAAGAAAATTTTGTTCGAAAAATCGCCGTCCACCGCCTGTTGGTCAAGTACCCATTCGACGTATCTTCGACGTTGTGAATGGTCAGCTGGCTTCAGTTGTTGTTTGAGCTGGACTTTATATGGATGTAGCTGTAGATCCAAATGCAAAATACGCCATAATGTGCCGTAAGACAGTCCTAATTCCTGAGAAAGACGAGGAATCGACATATTCGGGTCTTCGGCACTCTTACTTACAGCAGCGATATTTTTAATGGTACGAGCGAAACGATGATACACAGTCCTTACAATATCTGTAACCAATCCAGTCTCTTCGAATTTCTTCACAATTTTGCCAATTGCTTGCGTAGTTGGATGATTATATAAACCATAATCTCCTCTTAAAGCAGGATATGTGGCTGTGGCAGAATTACCATTTTTGTAGTAGGTTTTAACAATTTTTATTAGTTGTGCGATAGTTAAGCTTTCAACTGAAAAAAAAAAATTGTTAAAAACTTAGTTTGACAGATGCCGAATTCCAACCCTATACTTTTGAAACCGCGAAATAGAAAACCGTTTATATTCTGTTCGTTTGGACTAATTGTTCCACCGATACACGTTGTACAAGGGTACGGAATAAGTGCGGAATGGTACATCCTTTATCAGCAAAGATGAACCTTCTTATCATGCTTCCGACTCAAGATTATTTGTGCTCGAGCATAATGTGGCTTAATCTATCCATGTCGACGAGTTTTCATTTGTGGAGTTCATCCTCATCTTTTTACAGCTCATAGAGTTCGTAGTTGTATCTTCTCTCACCTCATTTCACACAGAACTAAATTTCCGTTAAATAATTTTGCCTTCGAAATATTCTAGTGTCAGCTTTCCTTGTATGCTTCCTTGCATGCTTCAAATACTCACATTCAAAAAACAGGACTTGAGGGACATATATTTTGTATAGTCTTTCGCGAGATGAGTTTTAAATCCTGTAGTTTTATCATACCGAAATATCAGCGGCGTTTTCCATGGTCCGATTTCCACTAAGGGACATTCGTGACTTACTCAATTTTAGGTAGGTGAACTCCACATTTACCCCGAAACTACTGCGTTTTCTCTATTATTTGATTGTCGATAGCAGAAAATTAGTTGTGTCTTCATTCATTTCATATTCATATTTTCATATTTATTTTTTTAAGCGGCCGATGATGTCAGTATTGTTCACATACTTAATTAATTTTACGGTTTTTTCCGTCTTAACACCTGTTCATTGTCGTTTCGAATAATTTGAAGTAATTATTTCTCAGTTGTAAATTCTATTGTCTACCTGTCATCATTTTATCTTTAGGGAGGCAGTACAAAATTGTTAAAAAGCAAAAAAGTCAAGAAACTCTCCTTTGTGTCAACTTTCATGCCGCAGGCTCAGTTCTGATTCTTTTCTTTTTTTTTTCTTTAAGGATGAAGTTGTTTATTCCTACCTTTAATAATAATAATAATAATGGCTTAAACTATATGCCCGTAAAATCTAAGGTCTTTTTTAAATGCAACCTGAATTCCACGGCACTCGTTAGAAATAACAATAAGATTAGGAAAGAGGTGATTATTATTATCTCATTATAACCCACGGGTGGAATTCAATTAAAACTGGAAGATGTTAAAAAGAGTGATGCATAGGGTATCCACATGTTTAAGTTATCAATCTCCTCTGCGCTATTGACACCCATTAGCATTCCCTTTCTGGGCGAAGCAGTCGAAATCTCTGAACAATTCTGGACAGTCTTGGTCAGTGTTCACATTTTGACTATGTGCGGCGGAACTTTTACTCAGTAAACAATCAACTGAAACATTTAAATTATTGTTATTTCAATGTATTTTTGGTAAATCTACGGACAATGGACAAGAGTGAAGACTTGCGAACTTTAACTGCTTCCATAATTTGGCTTCACTACGATCGAAGGAGATATAATTTTTTTAACGAAGTTTCTTTAAGGCCGCCAAGAATTATCTTGACTAATTGAATGTCTGCTTGAATATCTCTTTGCTACTCCTGATGACAAACTGTCTGTCCCTATCTTTCGTTTCCTATCACCTTTCATCTCAAAATAGAATGAGAGAGACCTAATACCAATTATGTGCCTTATATAGTAGTACTCAAATCCAGGTAAACGAAAATTTTTAATTGATCGATTTACCCATAAAATATACGCAAAAAAAACATCAAAATTCGAAACAATAATAAAGTGATTGATTTCTTATCGAACTCAATCCAATAAAGACATAAAATAAGCATCGTTATATACTTAAATTTCTAAGCGAATAACAAGATAGTCCTTAAATAACAATTTAAGATACTGTTATATAAAAACACAGACAGACAGACAGACAGACAAGAACGAGCTTAATAAACGTGTCGATAAAGCAATCTCTTTGATGGATCCAAAAGGAGACCGAACGAATAGAGGGCAGAACACCCGTGAGCATACATTCATGGGCAATTCGGTACGGTTCGTTTCCCCCACCCACTAAATCCACCTCAATCGAAGATAAAAACATCCCGGTTATTTCCCATGAAATATAGACGCAGGACCATGGATACATTTTTATAGAGATCAATATTGGTTTGATATTCCGCCCATTAAGTTTTGTATAGAGAGGAGCAAAAAAAAAAGGATACCAATAACAGGACAGCAATATTTCTACGAGGACTCTCTATATAAGTGTACATGTACATTTATATTCAATATAGAGACATCACAGCAATTCCAGTAACAGCGACTCTGCCTTGAATGAAAGATGAGAAAAATCATCTGTTTACTTAAGAGCTCAAAAGTTGAGCTCTTTGTCAGCGTGCGTTTCGAATCTTTTTTTTTCATTTATTTTCTTTTTTTTCTAATGTTTCAGGTCTCACGGAACCAACCGACTATGTCGACGTCACGCCCCTCACTCTCTCTTTCTGTCCACACCATCTTTTGCACCCTTATTCCTGCGACGACAGTTATCGGTGTATTTTCCGAGCAAATATTTATCCAACACTCATCAGTGTAATCTCCTTGTGTTGGTTTATCTTGTAACGATAAAGAGAAACACGAAGTGCTTAACATAGATAACAAAAAAAAAAAAAAAAAAAAACAAGTAAATAGAGACTGCTCAGAGTTAAGCGACAACCGGAAGGAGCAACAACTGTTGTACAACTTGAATAGACGAGAAAAAAATCTGAAAGACTTTTGATAAAGCCGCGGTGTTGTTGATAGAAATGCCATTGACATAGCGGTAACTAAGTGTTAAATTAGTTCGCAAACTCATAGACTCCTGCAGCGAAGAGTGATTAAAGGGAAATCTCTGGCACTTTATCTTGAAAATAAAACAGTTTTCTTATTTCAGAATAATATTCATAAAAAATGCAAGATGGAGCAGTATGAACTCCTTGAGTAAAAACAAATTATTTGTTCGGTTTTGACTGATTTTCTTTTTAAAAAGTCTTATTAATTTATTTTTTCTTTTTTGGCAAGAATAAATTTAACTTAAATCCAGAAAAAAAGAGCTCACAAGTTTTACTTTTGAGTTGGCAGTCAAGTCTGATGAATGTTTTTTAATCATTTAAATAAAGAAAACTGTACAAATTTGAATGTCAGTTTAGGCTGACTTGAGGGTCACAAATGCCCTGAAGGTCAAAAATCTGAAGAGATAGATCGCGCTCTCTTTTACCTAGTAACGTCGCAAGTGCATATGTCTATGGTTACCATTTGTCCCCCTTTGGGGGACTGTCCCTCTTTTTTACCTCAAGATGTATATTGTCCATCAAAACGAAAAATGACAAAGGGGGACACGAATGTCCCTCTTTTTAACACATATGTAATAATTTTTGAACCTTAAGGCAATATGTTAAGAATCTAGCTTCTACGATTAAAATGAAACGACCAACTTCGAGTAAGAACAGACTACAGCTAACTTTATTATATAAAGTAAAAGTAATGCGAAAGCTTAAAACTAAATTAACAATGTTTCCAGTGAGAGTACTGCCAAATTTAGATATTCAAATATGCAATTCATTATTATCTTAACAGTATATTTGCATACTACCTACTCTTTCCTATTTAAACAAAATGTTAGCAGGTTTCTAAATTAAAGCTGTGAATACTTCCGTCATAGTAAATACAACTGGATACATCCATTTGCATCATTCAAGAAGCGTTTCCAACTTCACATCAGTTGTTCTATATCTATCAATTCCAACACATGTTTATTTAATCATTCTTAGCCATAATTACAATTATAACTCTGCCACTTGTACAAGCTCCCCGTTTCCAAAATTATTCACGAACCCGGAGATTGCTGGTAAGTAACACCAATAGACCATTTTACATGCGGTCGCACGAGATGCCAAAAAAATGGCATAATTCTTGCAAAAGAAAATCAAAACTCAAGCGCCGAATTGTTGTCACAAGATCATACATTTTCAGTCGCCACGGACGCATTCAACAAAAAATATTAAAATGTTTCCTCTCATTATTAAATATTATGCTAGAGAATAGGGAATAGAAACGAAATTATTTAGATTATACGATTTCTCAGGTGAAAAGTCAAAGACTTACGAGTATAATAATTTTGTTATTTCACTTTTTTTGTTCGGGTTTTTTATTTTTCAAAAACATGTTTTGTCCCTCTTTGTGGACATTTGTCCCGCTATAAAACTCGCTATGTCCCCCTTTTCAACATTTTCAATCTGGTAACATTACATATGTCTGGACTGGCGGCAGAGTTTTCTCAGGAATATCTGCACTACTTTCTATCCAAAGACTACATAATGTAGTTGTCTATGAGAAGACTATTATTCTCAGGTTATTTGTATATCTGCTGAAGATTACTCCAGTTTTGAAAGCGTCCTTAACAAGTAATAGTTTGGCTTATCTTAGCTTGAGGGATTCTTCCCAAATTTCTTTTTTGATATTATTTTTACCCACGTGTTTTCCAATTCCGCAATAGGGCTAAATTCCTTATAAGGTAGTTCTTGCAACTATTTTTGCTAACGAACTATGGCTCATCAGTACCATGAGCACCACTGTTATAAGCCATTTATTAAGTCGCGGGTCAGATAGAAGGGATTCTTCTAACGAAAAATATTCAAAAATCTTGAAAAAATTAAATATAAATTTTAGTAAATTAAAACAAAACAACTTTAGAACGTCCATGAAAGCAAACAGCTGCCAAAATGGCTCGTTCACTAGAGGCCAACACAAACGACAAACATGCTCACGCTCGCTGTGATATTCTCGTGTATGGGCTGGTTCACGAACCGCTCGCTGTTGGCGAAAAATTTCGATTTTATCGTGTTCGTTGGCTTCGATATTCGCCATGTAAGGTCATGTTCGCTCATTTATATGGGATTCAAAAAATGGAAACTACAAAATTAAAGTTGGGAACAATAAATCGTGCTAAATTGCACATGTTAAAACTTTGAAGAATTAGCACGAAATAAATGTTCGGCATTTATGCCTGCCTTAAACCAAACTTTTTTCTTGTAACTTGCACCAATATATTCATGACACATTCGATGTTGTGAATTTTCAAACATTTGTTGGTAATGAAAAGAAAGCAGTGAACTCGTCAGCAGAATTTCCTTTATTGGCTTGACAAAAAAAAAACTACTATAAATGCTTCGATCGAGATTCATGTCCAGCATCTTTGGTCCTAGTGTCGGTGTGAATTAAGGTAGTATGATCTTTCCACTTAAAATATATAGTCTTGAACATCTTGTATTGAAATATGAAAAAATATCAATATTGGTAAGCAGTGCTCATTGTTTCGAAGTCGACTATTGGATCTTACATTGATGCCAAACTTCTCCGTCTGTTTTTTTGGAGTTCTAAATTTATTTGTGATTAAGCCTCTAACTAATCGAGTTTAAGTTGTTTGTTTCCATTGTTTCGAAATTCATAATATATTACGATTAAGAAATCTTCAAGGCTTACGTTGCAGCACCAAAGCCGACCAATATTTCGACAGCTCAGCAGTAAAACTTTTTCAAAGGAAATAAGCCCAGAACTGAAATCAATTCAATCTTTGCAATCACACCGAAACAGAAGATTTGATCACCAATTCTGCGTTATTACCTCATTTAGAGGCAATAAATTAAGATACCGTAACGGTACTTTGCAGTTAGTAGTAACATGAGAGACTATAAGCAAACATTTCGAAAATAAAATGCACTAGTGTATCGCACGAAATTGCTCTTATTTTCGATCACATCGTATGCAAAAGTTTTCTATTAAAAACCTATATATAGTTTTAAAGTCGTTTTGTACTTAATTTTGTATGTATACAAAATTTCTTTAATGTTTTTCTTAAAACAAATTGGTATGACAATCTTAAAATATTTAATAATATAAACTTAAAAACAAAAGATTAAATGGGCTTAATTAAAGAAAAAATAATTCAAAATTTTGATATGATTACTTAAACTAATTTGAGTTGAAAAAAAGCAAAAACATTTTTCAAAAAAAAAAAATAGACAAATAGGCGTACAGACGGACAGAATTTTAAAACCATCCATTTTCGTCTTCGCTATGACCATAATGTCATGTTTGATTGTTATCTCAAAACTTTTTAGTACCTATAATCAAGTTATGCAAGTAAAAAATGAAAATGTATTGACTTATTATCCTAAATTTGAATTAGATCGAATAAAATTAAAAAAAAAAATAGTACGTATTCGCCACAGTATTGGTGTTTTCGCGTCACGTGTAATGAGAAACTATTTAGGCTGACATATATGAATATTTGTCATTTATCATCATTAAATAATAAAACAGAATTTGGGAAAAGATCGTTATTCCAAGATTTTGTAAATCTAAAATTTTGTAATAATGGATTTTTTTTGAAAAACGGTATTGTAATGTAATATGTACATTAATACTAACCCATAATCCAATATTTGGCTCCATAAAGCGTAATTGACATTATGTAACATAACAGGTAACAGGAGAAGTTTTAAATAGATTTGTTTGGTCAATCTGTAGTCGAATTTTAAAAGGAGTAAATCAAACAGCAGTCGTCTTTTTAGAATCGTTCTGTTTCTGAGCTTTGATTAATTAGGGCTCCAGTAACAATAATAATAATTTAATGCATGTTTATAGAGGCTTACTAGTAGTTTGTCAGCCTGCCTAAAATAAGATAATAAAAAGTATACTGTACTAGCTTTTTTTGAACGGTGAAGAAGGTTTCCATGAGCTTAGATTTGAATTGTAAGAAATGCATGAAATAATAAAATATTAAAACATTTTTTTTTTGTATATATATTAACAAAATATCCAAAAAAAACGGATTTATAGACTTAAAGTCAAAATAAAATTTAATTAAAAAAAGACAAATCTTCAAGGACTTTAAGTGATATCAAGAGTTAAAAAGTAGCAAGCTTAAGAATAAAACATATAAGTACAATCTAGTTTGAAAATTTCCTAGCATTATATTGAGGGTCCTTAATAACTCCAAATAAGAATTTGTAAATAATTATTAAAATATAAACTGAGTTATATTATAATTCAATTTTATGTTTCTATTTAATTAAAAATTACATATTTTAAGTTTAAATATTTTACGAAATCATTTAACAATTATATTCTTAGTGTTTGAAGGTTTTGCCATTATTTCTCTCATTCATAAATCGGCACAGAATATTACGATTTCAAAAATATTGCGCTCTTAATTAATAATACGCTTAGTTGAAGATATAATAGTTGAGAAATAATATAATATATAGAGAAATATTTCAATAATTAATTAATAATTTTATAAATCTTTATGTTGTTTGGCTTTTTGTTTGTTATGTTTTTATTTTTCTTAAACAAATCAATAAATATTTATTACAGTCAGAATAATGGGAATGGATGAAAACTATCATCAGAGAGTATTCGAAGATAATATGGCCCTTATCGATACACCACTTATAGCACCTGCAAATACACATTATTCAAATCAACATCACGGTGTCATCACATATCCTTTTAATGTGAGTGATTTTCAACGCAGTACCTCACCAACAGCTGCCGGAGATGGTATCATCACTGATGGCATCACAAATTCTTACCAAAGTATGTTTTTTTTTTATTTTGTAATAATAACATTAAACAGATATATATTCTTTTAATTTAAAATTTAGTTTTATTATCATAATTTTATTTGTATTAAATTTGACAAAATTTCAACACCAATTACGATCAATTCGATTAAAATTTACACGTTTTTATAACATATTTGATTTATTTGATTTTTTTTTTAAATAAGTAATTAACATTTTCCCCAGGTTTATATTAAAAATATTTTTTTCTTAAATGTTCGTTGTTCGCTATTTTATACATAAATATTCAATTGAAGTTCAAATTTAAATTTAAGTAAAAAAAAAATTATTTAAAGATTTGCTTTGTTAATTTCCTTTAAATATTTTTCCTGTTAATTAAGAAAAATTTAAAAAAAAATTAAGCACGCTGGTTTTAAATTTTTTTCCTTTGCACACAAGAATATACAAACAAATCATTTTCATATTTTTGTTCTTATTTTACCCCAAAAATTGATACAAAGAACATTGCTGTACCTATTGTTGTTTATAATTTTAGTTAAATTATTATTAGTTTTTTTTGTTTGTTTTGTATTCAATCATGGCTTCATACCATTATTTTTGTTTACAGTGACGTAGGAGTACAACACCATTTACTTCATTTATTTTATTTTAAAACAATAAATTCATTATCATTACATATTCAATTAATTTATTTATTTGCAATAATTACATCAGCGGCAGCTGTGGCACATTCATAATTAAAAAAAAAACATAAATAAAAGCAGGTTTTAACAGCAAAATTAATTTCAGTTTAAAATATTCCTATCAAGGGAATTGTTTACTTCAATTAAGTTAATGACGTAAAAGTCCAAAACATTAAAACACAGCCTACCTTCGAAAAATTAAAAAAAAAAATTACATATGACAATAAAGTAGAAAAAAAATAAGCCCCTAGGTAATAAGGTAAGGGCTGTTTATTTTGTTTCGATAAGCCCTGAGCTTTTAGTAAAATTCTAAATGAACATTACCTTGTACGACCATTAAAATAATTTAATAAAATATTAGCTACATATTTAGGTCGCCATTCGACCGGAAATGCTGTACAAACACTTCGTGTGTGTGTGTGTGAATATTATAGTATGTACATACGCAATAGATAGTTCAGTCTTCAGTATTTTTTTTAATTTTTATTGATTGATAACAATTATTGCAGTTTGTTTGGTTTATTAACTCACTTGCACAAACACTAATTTTATACAAATATTTTTTGTTTTATTATTATTATTATTTTATGTTGCGCGCATAATTATTTTAATTTAACCAAATCATTTTATTTTGTTTTTACCTTTATTGTTGCTTGTGTTTTAATTTTTGTGTCGTCAGGTATAAGATGGATTTGCAAAATAAATTTAAAAAAAAATAACGCGAACCATAAGAGTGTTCGGTTTGAAGGATCAATAATCATTTCAGAGCAGTATTTGAATTAAAGTGTATGTTTAGATATATATAAAAAAATGTTTTTTTACATAACTCATTTTTGTAGTTAATCTCGAATTACATTTTTGTGGAATTTTTTTTATATGCGAAACAAAATGTGAATAATTAAAACGGATTATTTTATTAGTTACTATCGAAGAGTTTTATATTATGAATTTGTCATAATAAATCAATTCAAATGGAATGAATGATAAGGTTTGAAACTATTTTGGGATTATAAACGGTGATTTTTTAAGAGCTTTGTTTTTGAAAATTCAAAAAAACACAGAAACTTGTAAAAAGTGAATGGAATTTTTATTTGGATCGATAAATCAATTTCTGCCATTTACTTTTTAAAAATAATTTCACTTAAATGTTGCCCGCGGCTACGCTTCAGGTGGTCCATTCTGAAGGTCCAATTTTGGCAAACTTTTTCACACATTTCGGCCGGAATCTCACCAATGACGCGTTCAATGTTGGCTTCCAAGGCAGCAATCATGTTTGGCTTGTCCCCATAGACAATAGACTTAACATAGCCCCACAAAAAATAGTCTAACGGGGTCAAATCACATGATCTTGGTGGCCAATTGACTGCGCCAAAACGTGAGATCAACTGCTCACCAAATTCGCCTCTCAATTGATGCATGGTTTCGCGTGCAGTTGCGAAACACATTTTTCACAGAGCACGAATTTTGATAATAAATTTCAATAATTTGCAAACGTTGTTCAGGCGTAAGTCTATTCATGATGAAATGGCAAACAATACTGAATCGAAATGTCAAATGTTCGTGGAATTTGTCATGTGTGATCTGTCAAAAATATAAACGTCAAAAACCAAGTAGCAAAAAAATCACTGTTTATTTGATGAGAATAATATTAGTAATAAAAAATTATATATAAGAGAATTGCGGAAAATTGTTAGTATCATTTTTATTAGGTTATTGGTTGTCCATATGAGAATTGTGAAATAATCATAATGATTATTATTGATTGATTGATTGAAGAGTTAGGTTTATTTTTCTAATTTAAACCAAATGGCTCATAGTGTTCGAGGTTATTTCATATTTTTTTTTTTTTTTTTTTTGTTGTTTAATTAAATTAAATATCAATGTTTATTGATATGGAATTACATTTTCTTCTTTCTTGGAAAAATTCACTGATTAGCTCAGTACAGAACAACTATCAATGCAGATCTCAATTGTATAGGGTGTTTCATCACCCTCATACCAAAATGATCATTTCGCACTATTTCATTGTACGCAATTCTACAATTATCTAAGGTAGCGAATTTGTTTAGAAATTGGTAGAAACACCATATGCAAATCTTCTTAGTCTTTGGTTCCCACGTTTGTGTTCAATAATACCCCTTTTTTTAGCTCACTAGCCAAGAAAGTGTAAAGCCTGAGACCTCTAAGGATTCGATTGTAGATCAATCCACTTGGCGGCATATTATCGCTCCCATCGTTCTGAAAAGATGTTCTTCACCGCTCGCAAAAACACTGCGCCTTTCTTCTGCCAAATTCAACTGATATATTTCTAAACGAATCCTTCTGAAGAAAGTAAGATTATATTTTAAAACAATTTTATAGAGTTGCCACAAAGCTGTTTTATTAAAAAGACATAGATTTTGTATTAATGAATAGTTGTTCCTCGTTGGTTTCGAAAGTACCTTTAAAACCGCTCAAGAAAAGTTAAATGGCTTCAAGGCCAATATACATGCAATAAATGTATTTGTGCTTCAGGGCTCCGGCTCCGTCCTTTCTTCGATTTTTTATTCTCATTGAATGAGAAATAATAAACCGCGTGACCAAACATTTCAGTCTGGACCCGAATGGCAACCATTTTTCCAAATCAGTCAATAATGTTTATCATTGTACATACTAACATTTATATTTAAAAAACCTATAGTTTTTGAATAATTTGGAAAAAACATTACCCTTTTTCACTCCATCTAAAATGTTTTCTTCGCCCCAAATTTTTAGTACTTTTTAGGAAATATTTAGGACTTAAAAATGAAGTTCTGCACTAAAATTCAGCTTTGTCAGAATATTCCCGAGGTGGATATCATATTTTCTTTGACAGAATGCTTATAAAACTCCATGCTGTCTTATGTCCATAAAATTACACCAATCTCAACACCGATAACATTATGTGGCAACTGAATTAAAGAACTTTCAGCTATCGGTATTACAGAGTATGTTTTGTGGAATTATCATATTGGCTTTTTACGAAAATGTTCTTTAGTATTTTTTTTCGAAGATGCATTACATTCTTCTACAATTCTCACCTCCTTCGTCGAAAGATTAGGCTAGATAGCATTCAAAATAGAGTTCTTAGAAAATGCAAGCAATTTTTTTCCCATCTGATCGGGCTGTAATCTATAAAGCCTTCATTCATCCAAAGCTTGATTACAACTGTCATATATGGACATGTGCTCTCTCAACTCACTTAAGTCTCTTGGATAGAATCCAAAAACGAGCTTTGAAAATGATAGGCGATAGAACAATAACGGAAACATTTGCATCTCTCGAAGTCGAATTTCTATAGACAATGCTCTAATGAAATAGCCAGTTGCATTCCTCCCCTTAAAATATTAAACCGTCATCGGTTTACCCTTGAACCCAACTTTGGACGTACTGTCAAGTACAGAGATTCCTTCTTTAGCCCCACCACACGAATTTGAACGCTTTACCCGGCCATATTTTTCCTTCTCATTAAAATATTCAAACATTCAAAACTAATGTTCATCGGCATCTTCTATTAAATCCTCTCATAATCTCCTAATCGCTCGCACTGTGCTAAAATATTACATTTAAGTTTATATCTCCGAAATCGAGATCATGATTTCTGCATAACTATAGCAATGCATAATATTGAGTTGTAAGACTTAACTTGCCGATTTTCTTTCACAAATTCTCAAAAATATGATTGTCAAGTTAGGGCTAGTGAATGCGTCTTCAATGTATGTTACCAATTAAAGAAGCCTAATTTTGGGGGATTTTTTTTCTGCTTTTTGAATTTATTCACCAAATTTCAAGTCTTCCCTAAAGCTCTAGTTGTGCACTGAAGTTATGAAAATATATACAAGTCATATTGGAAGGCTTTATAACTAAAAACCACACTAATCCTGGACTGCCTCAGGGTTCCATTTTGTCTCCGAACCTCTTTCTCACTTCCATTAATGTTTTCTTGCTTGCAACTCTTTCATTTTCGTTTCGAGATTCATATTCCGGCTGTGTAAGCTTATCAAATATGATAAGCTTACAAAAAATTGGCCTGATCAGCATACTGCAATGAGGAATACAAGAACAGAACATTTGTATCCGCTTCATATCTGCCAATCTACGTCCAAAACTGCATCTTATTTGAACTTTTTGGACGGAATTAAAAAAAGGAAATTGTTGATAATTGAATATAGAAACAAATACATCTCTTGTATAAAACCGTAATGTTTCTTGTTTCTTTCTGTTTTAATTTTATGGATGTACACTTTGCTCCAACTCGCTTCTTAAGTTATGCATTTGATCCTCGAGTACAATCAGTTTCCGACGAACTGTCAATCAAAGAGATTTCTTCTCCAGCAGAACTGCACGAACGTCTTTTTCTTTCATTGTACTTTTCAAAACTTTCCATGCCTAAGAGACACATATTAGAGTTAAAGTTGTGTATTAGAGGTCAAGGATATGGTAAAAAACGTATCCCCATGTGCGCACATTAACCAAAATTACAGTTACTATTAGGCCTACGAAAGTCTGCAGTTTTAAAAGCTCCTGTGGATAGGTTTGCGTTTTTATTTATTCGAATACCGAATTCTATATTTCTGTAAGCTCCAAAGTAAAAAAAACTAATTTTTCAGAATGTTTAAGGTTTTTAGGTTATAAAAGTCAATATAGAATCTACTACTATTAGTCATAGGTATATCTATAAGAAAGTTTATTCTTAGTATTTTTTTGTATTTAAACAAAATAATTATAATAAAACTTTTTCCCTTCACTGATACTCAATACACTTTAGACATAAATACAAATTTCGCTCTTTTGTATCTCTATCTTTTCATTGGTCTATCGAAATCGAAATTCGTCTCACATCACAACGTGGACACAAAAAATTACAAAATTGGATTTGAAATCTCGTGTCATTAATGAAATTTAACAAAAAAAAAAAAAAAAAAAACTCAAACCAATCTTCCATCACTATATGGACTCTATCATCAAAAAAAAATATACAAAAAAAAAAAAATATATAAAACACAAAACATCACACACACGCACTCAGGTGGCCAGGACGTTGAAGCGGACCTCTCATCAGAAATAATTAAGCAACATTTTCAGGTGAGTGAACAATAACGGAATAAATCAGAAAAGGTCCTTGAACAAAGCTACTGCCTACCTCTACAACCATTGAGCTTCTGTCCTGAGTGCTATACCTATATACCAGTGCTCCTCACTTAATATTGGCACATAGAATGCGTGGTGATGGGTGGGTGGTCCTTGACGCATTGCACCTTAAGGACACTTTTCTTTTTTTTGTCGTTGTTGTTGTTATTTTGTAGTTGTAGTCGTTGTAATGATTGTTCTACCAGAGGCCACTCTCAGTTTTGTTAAAATCTCGTCACAGTTCTCGTCTCGTTATTGCAACTATATTTTTTTCCCCATGGGGGTTGCTTCTTCCTTTTTAGAGTACCTGTCACACGGCGTTGGATACATGCAGGGAGGATCCGTCCTGCTCGACATCCCTGCAGCCTATGCTAATGCATTGTGAAATGCATCGATGTAATCGGAATGCGTGCATGAATTCACTGCAAGCCTTCTATAAGGGCCCGCACGAGGACCTGAATCTGGATATTGCATTTTGCCTCTGCAAGTGAGTACCTACCTAGTAATATTTTTGAAGACACTTAATCCATTTCAGAGCTTAACAATTCACTGCTCCTCTTCCGTTGTGGAGAGGCTGACTTGTGTTGATGTGGCTTGGCTTCTGTTCAATAGGTGCTTAGGTTAGTTTTCAGGTTTTGTTGTTATTTTGTGTTTGATTTTTTTTTTGTTTTCTGTTCAGTTTCATTCAAACGAATAACAAAAAAGTTGATTTTGAGGACTCAGTAGATTATACTCGTATTTGCAGCTATTGCTATAGCAAATAGATTATGCGCTGTATGTGATGGAGTTACTTTGGTATCGAGATACTCGTATAAAGTTGTTGAAAATCTAATTTGGTTGAGTGATTGATATTTTTTTTTATGAGAGATAATTGAAACTAATAATGTTAAAGTTTGAGTGTTTGTTAGTACAGCTTATGGTTTTTGAAATTTTTAAAACAAGCCTTATCATAATGAACTAATACGTAGCTAACGTATGTATGTATTACAAATCATTGCTGGTTCTTGATTTTTCCACTTATAACCAATTAAGTGTGATGCAATAATATGGTGGAAAACAGCAAATTAAATTCTTAAAAGTATTATACAGGATTCCCCGTAATCAAGCTTAATTAATAATCTCAAAAATGTCGTGCATAAGTAAAACAGTTTTTTATACAATTGCATTTAATTGATCTTAAACAAAAAATCAGCAAATATTATAAAATCTAAATAAATGGTTATAAATTGGAAGCATTGAAAGTGGTAGCACTGTTTGCTGTATAACAAATGACATCTAGAGCCTAAGTGGTTACAAAGACAGAACACTTCAGCTGTCATTTCCATTTGCATATTAAATAAAAAAAAAAACAGCTAATGTTCATAAAAGAATACATAACCTCGGATTTTCCACTGTCTTTTCTTTAAGCTTGCAAGCATTTTATAAGGAAGTTTTTTTATAGAAATGTATTTCCACTGTTAGCTGATTGACACATATGATTGATAATTGATGGAAAAATTCCCAAAACAATCAGTGCAAATAATCGGGGAATACTGTTTACATATGTGTTTAGGTTAAACTAAAATTTTGTAGCTAGTGAGCAATTAAGAAAACTGTTGAAGATATGGGAGCAATGCTTTTTCCCGCAGCTGAATTGCTGAAGTAACGATTGCAATGTACTTTGTAAAATTACTTTTTCGTACTTATAAAAATATTGTAAGATGTTTTCCAATAAGAGGTGTTATTTTGAATAGCACGCTAATTCGGTAGCTGTCACTTTTGAAGCTGTCATTTTTTGACATTTGACAAGTAGAAACTACGCTATTAATAAAAATGGAACGATACACGCTTCAACAACGCATTTCTTTTTTTTGAATATCAAAATAACACCTCTTATTGGAAAACCCTTTACTTATTTATATAATACTTGGTGCCCGGCAAAATTCGTTTCGCTGAACTCTGATTCATATAATTCTATCAATTTAAATTGATTATGCAAAAGTTCTACCAAATACTTTCAGATGAAGTTCACAAATTTTTATACAGTTTTGGTGAATTTTAGTTTTCAAATGTGTCTAATTCACAATAGTTTTTATTTTAAAAGAGGAGATTACAATAATAACCTATTTGTTTATTAATTTTATTAAAATCAAAAATATTAACTACTAGACTGAGTTAATTCTTAAATTAATTTGTTGAAAAGAAAAGAAATAAGCAATAGCTAACTGCACTTTTATCTTTTGAAGAAATCGAAAAATTGTTTTACATAAAAGGAAATTTAAGATGGAGTGTCATCATAATTCTGATCCAAATGTTTTATTGGAAGTAAGTAATTTTTTTAAAAATTATTTCCATGATTAACGATACCATTCCCAACGACGACGGTGTGGTAGTTTTCTTTCTTGTTTTTGAAATTGTTGTCATTAATTAATTGGCGTAAATAAAAGAGAAAAAGAGTTTTTTTTCCACTATTGGTTAACTACTCAAAATGGCGACATGTACGCCAATACTAAAGCAAAATCAATTTTTTCTAAGGTAGAGAACCTATGAGAACTAATGCTAGAAAATTATAATTTACTACCAGATTTTTTTTTAAATTATTTTATATAGTCTACACGCTCTCAAGGGATTATACTACCCTTTTCAACACAGCGCGGGCGTGAGTGTAAGGTTAAGGAAGAGAAAGAATGATAGGAAAGATGTGTGGCGCGATATTCGGAGACTGTAGGTGGTTGCTGTCTCAGATTTTATCTCCAGGGATGTCGGCTAAACTAATGCGGAAAAATTTCCGTGCCTTATTTATCTATGTCCCTTATAATTCGCATTATTTTTTTATTCGTGTCATATTAATCGGTACATATACTAGGTTTGCTCAATCACGTGGTGTAAGTGCTATGCCTAAACAGCATGTAATGAGTAAGCCAGCAACTCATTGTATGACATTTATTTTAGAATTGATTTTTAATGGATAAATAAGGCGAACATAGGCTAGGCAGGGATCGAACCTGTGACCATGAGGTTGACAGGCGAACACACTACTATCGCGTCACAGCCACCCCACCGTGCAATGCCACGGGTTTTTATATCCCACAGGAACCTAATGAGATCATCTATCCACCCACAAAATTTCATTAAAAACCGTTCAGTCATTGAGGCGTGAAAGCGCAACAAATACACAATGTGCAAATACGAAAGGAAAAAGAAAAACAATGTACCTATGTATATACATATGAGTTGCAGCGACCGACAGCGACCAACGACACATAATTCGCTTCCGCATCAGAATTATGTGTCATCATTCCATGCATTTGATTGAATTAATGGGTGCAGCTAGGTCGTCAGCAGTATGCAACGACGATAGTGTTAATATTAAATAGCAATAAGTAGGTTAAGAAATGTTGATTAATAAAATAATAATAATTAGGTTAAGAATTAAAGGTTGTTTAAGCAATACAAAATAAGTTAAGAATTCGATGTAAAGTTAGGCTATAAATACTCGTAGAATAGAAAAACATAAATCAAGTGTCTTATTTCAAGTCCAACCAACGACTTTTCATTGGCCTTAGAACCGGATATTTGGTCAGAATTATCCCAAGGATTTTTCTGCTATAAACAATTAATTCTGATAACTATCTCAAGGATTGTCATCAACTAAAACACACAAACTCTCCCATTTGAATTGATAATTTTTGTAGGATAATCCAGTTTATCATACAGCTGCTTACCAAATTTTATTAAAATCCATTGAATGGTTAATTGTGAATGCGGAACAAACACTGAAGTATATATATTTTTCATAATTAAGCCTATCCCATAGAAACCGTTAATTTTTTCGGGATAAAAGTTACCTAAATATATGATAAAGCTGTGCTCCATCCATCTACTTATCAAATTTCGTCCAAAATTGTTAATTCGTTGATGCATTATTGCGGAAAAAACACCTAAACATTCACTCACATTTATAATATGTGTATGGCTGTGTGTGCTTTTTGACTTCTTGTGAACAAAAGCTATGTTGGCTATTTATAGAATGAGTACATATGTTATATGAGCTCTATGCAAAATTAAAACAAATCTATCCTACGGGAACCATATATTTTAACAGGATAAATAGAATCCTGTGTGCTTTTTCAGACTATAATCTAATTCTGTGCCAAATTTTATCCAAATCCGTTCAGCCGTTCTGGAGTTATTGAGCAACAAACATCCACACATCCATCCATCCAAGCTTTCACATTATAATATTAGCCAAGCTTCTATCAATATGTAAAATTGAGTTGTAATTTTCAAGTGATTCCAATATCCGCCAGGTATAATTTTTAAACTGTACCTGTAGTAAACGTTTAAAGGGTCAGCCAATCTTCCGCTTGTTTACTTAAGTACGAAACATTTTTTCTTTTCATCAGAGGTTGACTATGTGAGGAACATGGGAGTCCAAGACTGGTGCCACAAATATAAACACGATTGTCCTTGCAAGTTATTAATTGACAAAGCGAAAGCGCGACAAACGTTTCTGCTATATCCCCTCTACATTGCTATGTCTAGGAACCCTGCAAAGTTTGATTCGGAGCATTTTCCTGATATAAAGAGACATATCTCTTGTTGTCCATCAAGGTAGCTAGTTATTCGAAAAGTTAGATAACTTTTGTGGTCTATAGTATATTTGTCAAAAAAATTTGAAGTTTGACGCCATTAACAAAACCTTATGGCATATTTTAGGCAGGTAAAAATGATGCCTAAAACTAATCCCAAGCAAAGCTCGTTTATTCAATTAGCGCTCGGAGCTGGAGTCGTATTGATACCATAAGCTCGTAAGACTATTGTAGATAAAAAGATTAATTTGGACGGGTTTTCAGATATTCCCTAAACGGATAATTCTCCTGGCTCTTAGTCAGCAATTCGCACATTACTCTCTGTCAAAAGAGACTCACTCAATCTGGTCCCTCGGGGGACCAGTTCCATGTTTCCATTCACAGGTGGCACATTCCAGTAAATCTACATCCGTTCTATCTGCACCGTATTCGAACTAAATCACCACACGCTCATCAGTCAGGCATAATGTGAGTTTCGTGCATATGCATAATTTGTGGTATATAATATATTTTGGGAGGTTATTTTAGGCTGAGGAAGGACTTTACAGAAGAAGTTCAATCATGCACTTACCTTAAAAAATATTTAACGGTATCGTATGTAAGTTAAAGTCGGGATAGAGTCACTGGGTCAAGCGAAATCTATAGCACACAGTTTTAGGACTCGAAGTCGAACAATGTAATTGCGAAACTCCTATTTATAGCACTACGCACTCAGCAGTGGTACTTTCGCTTTCGTACACTTGATTGGTCCGTAAGCCACTGAAAGGTTCATCCTTTACGAAAAATATTCACTTCTGTTATATTTATGGGAATGATACAGTGTGAATTGTAAAAATGCAATACAACATATGATGTTCTGTATTCAAAATAGCTCATTCATCTGATAGATAATGTGATATGTGACTTCAATTAAAAATATAACAGTACACTCTCTCTCTGACTGATCAGGTCATATGCGTCTCTGAGGTAAATTCTACCGCGACAAAAGTCGATATTTAATTCGTCCTAATCATTTTTCCTTAATTTCCATTTCTTGTTTTCCCTATATGAGTTTCTATCCATATATCTACTGAGACAGAGTGAGAGAAGGGCAGCCACGCCGTGGTCCATCAGTCATCGGTTCACACTCTCAGTATTTCCAAGAAACCAAAATAGATAATGACAGTTTGTTACACAATGTTGATAGGTGATCCGCTCAGCTTACTTAGATGTGGAGTTTTTCATTCTAAAGCGCTGGTGACAAATGGTCCCCAAACGCGATCTAAGCCGAATTGACAGACGGGCGGCCAATCCCAATTCAAATGAAGTAGCTTAAATTGGCGATGTAGAATTTCATTCCCCAATTTTCCTAGCTAGTTTTGAATAATATTGCAATTACCTTTTCATCAAGTTTTTTCATTATCTTAAGAATTGTTTATATGAACTGAAAAAATGAGTGTGATGTAAAGTTGCGTTTCTCCTTTTTTTCTAAAATGTTTTCTTTAAAAGTTGTCTTGGAGAGAATACGTGACTGAATGCACACTTTGAATTTTCGACCACAGGAAACCCTACAATATGCCGGGCAATTCACGGTTAATTGTGCACGAATCTGGGAGTTACCGATGATATTCAGCAGTTCAGTACGCTTCGGCACTTTGCCACTGCCTTGGATCTTATTGTCTCACTAGATAGTGCTTTGATAGCTGCTCTAATGAAATCAGTGTTCTCCCCTACGGATCGTTTCGGCTGCTTTTGCAATAGAGTAAATGTCAGCTTGAAAGACGGAATAAGTAAAAGATACTTTTCCGTCGTCAAAAAGCCAACGCTTGGTTAGATATTATGAATTAAGATTTAAAATGATAAGGAAATCTTACTTATATTATAAATGTGAAAGTTTGGATGGATGGATGGATGGATTAATGGATGGATGGATAGATGTATGGATGTTTGGTGCTCAATAACTCCGGAACGGCTGAACGGATCTGGATGAAATTTGGTACAGAGATAGATTATTGTCTGGAATATGCTACTTTTAATCCCGGAAAAATATATGGTTCCCGTGGGTTAGGTCTTAGGTGTGTTTAAAATTTTTCATAGAGCTCATTCTACAAGCAGCCAACATAGCTTTTATTCACAAGGCGCATAGAAGCACACGGATTTGCATGAAATTTGATTGGTAGATGGATGGGGTACTGGATTAATGAAATTTGTTAAAGCAGCTGGAAGATTAGCCATGATTTTTATTTTTCCCAACTTTATTCTTGTAGTTCTTACTTTTTGAATCGAATATTAAATCTTCGCTTTGCTCGCGAACATGACCATACACGACGAACATCGAAGCCAACGAACACGACAAAATCAAAATTTTTGGCCAACAGCAAGCGGCTCGCGAACCAGCCAACATACAAGAAGAGCACAGCAAGCGCGAGCATGCTAGGCGAGCATGTTCGTCGTTTGTGCCTACATTCAACAACTGAAGGGTTTTGAATGAAATTTTGTAGGGGGATAGATGATTTCATTAGATTCCCGTGGGTCCGTAGCATCGCACGGGTATCTTCTAGTAAAAAATAAAATAAAGACGTTACTCCAAGGATACTTAAATATAGCATTTGGAGATTGTTCCTTATTTACAGCTGGCAATGTGTACAAAACTAAATATAATTATGTAAAACTAAAAATAAAATAACTTCGCTTGATATTTTTTAAGTGATGAGAAAGGTATGGAAATAAATTGAGAAACTGCCACATATAGAGAGAAGGAAAGATTCTACCAATATAAGATATCTGACTTTTTATTTTGACTTTAGACAATCTTGCAGTAGATAACTAAGCCAGTCGCATTACACATAATTAATTAGTATCTAACATGGTGTAATGTACACAAACTTTTAAATTTGGTTTTTTTTTTAATTTCAGAAAAACAACGAATCGCCACGATATGTGCATGATTGCCCAGGAAAAGCTCCATCCAGTGTGTGCTCAAAGACCACCGGATAGTATAAATCTGCAGAATTCAAATGGAATATTTTACCATCCACCGCCAGCATGTCACGTTGTGGCTGATTTATGCAAAGAGGATCGAGAATGCAGGTAAGTGACAGAAGTTGTTGTGAACGTGTGTATATTTAGGTACGATGCGATGTACATACGTGGTCCGTGTGCGTGCACGTCAACATAAATTCTCCTTTTGGCTTGTCACACGACACAGCCAGCCCACTGTGTGTTGACTATAAGAACAAAATCAGGATGCAATAATTGTTTGGTTGCATATTGTGTACGAACCAAAACACATTTTAAGGTTCCTTTATTCTTTGTTGTGGTCAATGCCGATAGGGTGATGACCATCATACACATATACATTCACATGTAAAGTTTGATTATTTCGAGAACATCTTGATAGGAATTTTGGGTGAACTTTTTTTTAGGTATTTTATGTATAGGTATACAAGCAGACCCGCACTCACGTTGCCCTATATAAACTTAAATAAAAAAAATATGGTTGGTCTTAAACATGTTTGGTAAAACATATTTCTTTGGAAAAATTAATATGCAGAACAGCAATGAAACAATAATTTTGGATTAAAGTATTTAAATGTGTATATATGTATTTATAACGCAGCGTGAATATCATGAAGAAATATCCGGCGGTATTACTCGTTCCACAATAGAATATCACTGCCAGAGAGATTGTACACACCATCGACGATGTGTAAGAATTCACATAATTCGGTAACCGTTGCATCGAATTTTGGTGAGTGAAAAGACCAAAAGATATTATCATATAGAGCCTATAGCCTTCTTAAGCATGATATAAATTATTGGATGATATCCTAAACAAAACCTTAAAATGGACTCATGATAACTAAAGTGATAAAATAATATGTGCACTTCTGAGACATAGAAAATTCATCCAATACGAGTATGCATGCCCTCAGAGGAGCTGTTTAATAGAACATCAGGATTTGGAGTCAAATAATAATATTGGTCTTTATTTGTTTGACAATGACCTCCGACACAACCATCTAATCCGTAGTTGATGAGCTCTGCATAGTTGCTTAACGAGTTGCTTTGCCCCAATTGACTAAATTGGGGTCGTCGTGCATTGTGGGCTTAAGCATAAGGGATAATCGCATTTTACACAGCTTTGCCAACGGCGGATATCTTAATTTTAGCAATTATTATTCATGTGCGTGAAAGTTAATGGAATTACACAGATCGCCGGCTGGCCGAAAACTGATTCTGTGTCCCACAGACCACTTTTTCGGGAAAATTAGTAAAAAAAATGCAATTACACTGGACGTCCAGTATTACGAATGCCGATATATCGAATTTCCAGTATAACGAATCACCACTTGAATTCCATTGACATCTCTAAATAACGAATAATCAAAAATGTGACTACTCTTTATAACAAATGCTGTTCAATTTCAAGGAAAGGAACAACAAAGCATGAGAATCAGTCATATAGAACTCAGTAGATTTTTCTGCTTTTGCAGTTGATTGCACAACAAAACGATTCATGTACCGCTGGTTTATTTTTTGCTTACAAGTCTTTTTAAATTTTTCGAATTTGTCGCAGGATCGCGACCTTAGAATATTTTTAAAACGGAGTTATACATGTGGGCGTACTAAATCGAGTATGCTCTTTCGATTCGTTTCATCCATATTTGTCTATCTCTTTTAGTTTCCTAAAGAGTCAATACCAATGCAGTACACTAAGTTCACAAAGTCCTAATTGCGGTAAATAGAACCTCGTGTACTTAGAAAAATAAAAAAAAAATGCACATAGAACTTTGTTACAGGATGTAGATTGAACTTTGTTGCTTCAAAATATTCAAACGTTTTTCGTAGTTAAAACTATGTAGGGTATCAATTTTGTGTTATATTTAAATTTTTGTAGAGCAAAAAAAAACTTTATTTAGATCCAAACTTAAATATAACGAAAATATATAAGTTATACAAAAATACTGTTCTTGGTCCAGAAAGCCCTTACAGACATGTTTTCAATACGAACTTTAACCGTATTTTTCACCATCTCAAGTCGGATAAATGTGGCCAAAGTGAGGCCTATAATGCAGCATGAAAAGAAAATGCGTAAAGCGAAAAATTTAAAATCGATTATGAGGTCTACTTAAACTTAAAGAAGATAATGAGAGAACAAAAAGCTTATGATAAAGAATCAGGCATTCCTATTTTAGCTTTTGATATGAAAAGTGTTATATCATGCCCAAGACCTGAAGTTGGTCCTATGTTTTATTCTTCAAAACTACAACTTAAACTACAACTTAACAGCTCATTTACAAAAAAGTTTACTGCGCTATTTGGACAGAATACACTGGTGGGCGAAGTGGAAACGACATTGCCTTGGCCTTCACAAATATTTTAGAGAGGGTCTTCGAATATTACAAATTTGAAAGCATGGTTTACTCTTGTGTTCCACAAAACAAAACTTCTATTATGACATTCGGTGCCCAAAATTTTATTAAAAAAATCGCCCTTATATCGAAAAAATAACCAAGAAATACTCCTTAAAAGTCATTCAGGATTACTGGAGGTTCAAAATCGAAAAACAGTTGTTTGTCAATGAGTATTTTTCACCAATGGTACTCATCCGACGCCTTCAAATTCTGAAACATACGGAACATATTGGTGATGATACAAATGAAATCTACTAATTTCAAGGACTTCCCAAAAGTTTAAAAAAACTAATTTGAATATAGGAACGTAGTGTTCACTATACAGGGTGGCCCACGAATCATGCTACAATAAGAAATTTAAAAAAATTTATTTTAATCGATGTATTTAAATAGTTTTTTTTTATTGGATTAAAAATTAAATTTTATTTTAAATAAATAATGGTTTTTAAAGATGATAGACTACAAACGACCTCCACGCTCATCCAGGCATATGCGGCACCTGATCAGAAAATTGTTCATTGCGGCCTGAAAGGTTGAAATTGGGATCGCCTCAATTATTGTCTTACTGCTTCAATTCAGTCAAATTCCTGGGTTTTGTTTTGTACAATTCCTGCTTGACATAACCCCATAAGAAAAAGTCTGTTGCAGTCAGGTCAGGTGATCTTGAGGGGCAGCGGAAAGTGCAGTTTCTGGATATCAATTTGTTTGGGAATTTTCGTTGGAGCTCCGCCATAACTTGTGTGGCTACGTATGCACTTGCTCCATCTTGTTGAAACCAAATCCTATTGAAAGGAATACGTCTTCGGCGAAGCACTGGTTAAAAAAAACTCCTTCAACATCTTTAAATAACGGTCCCCATTGACAGTTTGTGTTACACCGTTTTCTTCAAAGAAGTATGGCCCGACAATACACCTTGATGCAACTACGCACCACACAGCGACTCGTTCTGGGTGCAGTTCCGTCTCATGGAGCATTTCTTGATGAGATTCACTCCATATACGGCAATTTTGCATGTCAACATTGCCGTTTAAGTCAAAATGGGCCTCATCAGACATGAAAAAACAATTTATCAATGTGTTGTCTTCTTCGGCCATTGCAATCATTTTTCGGCAAAACTCCAGGCGAACAAGCAAATCCTGAGGGCTTAACTTGCTTGTAATTTGGAATCTGTACGGAAACAAGTTTAATTCATCGTGAAGTATCCGTTGTAATGACCGTCTGCTAACCCCAATTTGGCCCGATAAGTTTCGAGTCGAAACACTTGGATTTGCCTGTATTGCCGATGTAACAGCCACGATTGTATACTGAACCCGAACATTGGGATCTCGATGATACGGTCTTCGTTCGATGCTTCCAGATTCGGCAAATATGTTCACCAGCCTCATAATGGTCCATCTGTTCCTCTGTTAAAGCTTACTACAAGGCTATTCTTAAAAATGTAATTCTAATTAAATATTTAAATCCTTTGATTAAGATAATGATGCTGAATAAAACTAAAAAAAATTTCTATTTAACATAATTTTACTTACCTACATTAAAACTTAAAACTTAGTTCAAAATATCGTTTTATACTAATATAATGAAATGCAATAATTGGATTGTGTTATAAATATATATTCATCGCGTATTCTGTGCTGTGAGCTTTACTTTAAATTTTGAGCTTTTTTTTAGTAATTTTTTTTGTTATCCTTTATAAAAAATAAAAACTTCGTTTAAAAAAAATTCTTATTTATTTTAGCTAATAGGGTTCTATCTGAACAATTAAATTTCTTATCATGACACTAAGTTCTATCAGGCAATTAGAACCTTATTATTCTATGATCAAATGCCTTAGCGTTCAGGAACAAGGTTCTATCCATTTTCTAACCACTTGTTATTGTAAGCAATTATGAATTATATAGTAGATTTTTAATTCAGATCAAAATATCTAAGTACAAAATTTGTGATTTCCAAAAATGGTGCAGATCCAAACTAAAATATAGAAGTTATAAGCAAACAAAAATTCAATCTCTGTTGTATCAAAAGTGACTTGTGTGCAGTTAGAACCATATTGTTCTAAGGTCGCGAGATTGCTCCAAAATATCGAATCTACGGCAGTTGCAAGAAGAAGCTGTCCACAAGTGGTATAAGGTAACCAAAACCTTCAGACAAACTCAAATGAATGACTTTTTTCTTCTCAAAATTGATTCAACTTGTGCAATTGTAAGAAGTTGATATAGTAAAAACTTTTTAATATCATATGGAAAAAAACTGGTTTCGATATAGAAAATCTTTCGATATAACGAATTGGCTGAACATTATACTGGACGTCTATTGTATTCTAATTCGAATATTCTCTATCAATAAAAAATAGAATTATAGTATAACAATATAATAATATAAATAAATATTGAACAAATACTATAAGGAATAAATTATAAATATTTAATCATTAAAACGTTTAAATATTAAAATAACTTTTTAAATATTTCCACTACTGCCAGTCGTTTTTAATTTGTGACTGTGTTGCACTTTTTTCTTAACAGCTGGCTATATACCTACAGTTCTGAGATTATCACAATCAGATCCTCGTAATGAATAGGAGATCTGATTGCGATAATCTCAGCAATAATTGTTAAGTACAAAATAACGGAATTATTTTTTAAATCTTAAAATTTGTTTTCTGACGAATTATGTTTGCTTTTGGGCACTTAAGTATTTTAACCGGCGAGATGTAGATATGTACTGTTGACTTAAGGCAAAATTGTGTAAAAATTAAATATAATTAAGTAGAAATAAATGGGCAGTTTTTATAGGTTAAGGAAAAAAGATGTCATTTGAATTCTTGGACAAATGTAAATATTACAAAAAAAAAATGCTTTTTTTAATAATTGTGTATGTATAAAAAAAAACATTTTAAGAAGAAAATTTGAATATCCAATTTAATTAATTTACTTTTAAAATTTTAATTCCAAAGAATTTAATGACGCGATTTTAAGAAATTGAATTTTCAAAAAAAATATATATTTTTTTTAAATCGAAAAAAACATTTTTTTTTAATTTGAATAAAATAGATACTATGATTCATGCAAAAGTGGGAAAGTCGAAAATATGATAAGTATTTCTATGGGAAGTGCCGTTAATAAGTAGGTACCTACGCAAAATAATATATTTTTTACTTATTAGTTGGATACACTAATTCAATAACAAACACATTTCTTATCAAAATTCTTGGAGCCGTGTTTGAGATTTTTTTTAACAGATTCGTTACAAATGTATGGAACGGATGGATGCTATTTGTGTTATGAAAATAGTTTTGTCTTGTATTCACGATAATGTAAGAAACTACTAAATACAAAATTTCTAACGGGAGCCAACTGAAACCCGCTAAAAAGAAAATTTCTATCAGACAAAATCCCCCCCAAAAAAAATTATATCCAAACAAGACGAAATCACTATGGGAAAAGAAGACCTATAGACTGTGATGCGCTTTTTGTCTAAGGCTGAGGTTTTGCTCGCCGGTATACCAAGGTTTTTACTAAAGTAGCACGTAACTTTAGATTCTAGTCTATCGTTTCCGTATTTTACAAAATATGATTCTTTATTTCCTTCATTACATAAACTTAGTTCTTAATATTGTCCTTTATTTTCACCATTCAAAAATCTTAGCTTATTTATACGAGTATCACCCTCATTCCTCTGCTGTCCTATGCTAGTTTAATAGAGTCCCTCTAACTTGATATGTGGTCCAATGATGGCCGCCTTGGGTTATCCGTTGGACTGGTACGGCTTCTGCTTCTCATACGGTCAGGTCTGGTATAAATGGACAAACCAACGGGCGGAATCGGAAAAATCAACGGCTGAAGCCTGTAAAATCGACGGGTGAAAATCTACGGCCGAAGCTGGTAAAATCAACAGGCGGACCCGGTAAAATCAACAGCCGAAGCCGGTAAAATCAACGGCCGAAGCCGGTCGAATATAAATGAGAATGTTTATTAGACGCCTTACCACTGGTGGGAGGAAGTCTAATATTAAATTTAACTGAACCTGATTTTTATGCTGGTCGCCAAGTGCTGCCTTCGGAGTCTGAATAACGACTGACAATTTACATGTCTTCGTTATTTGCACAGCTGCCTCTTATGCTACGTTCCTGTTGAACCAAATGCAAGCTGTAAAGTTACAAGATGTTATTTAATATTGAGTGGCCTGCTGTTTGCCACGTCATCAAATATTGCGTGATTTACCATATTTGAATTTCTCCCATTCTTTTCATTTGCCCACATGCCAAATAAGGCAAAGTCGCCCACGGGGACAGGGATCGTATACCACGTGTTAATGTAACTCACCATCAGGGTTCTTGCATAATAATCTAATACATGTATAATTTCCCTATACCCATCACTGGGTATTGTTGTTTTGGAAAAAGAGGTCTAAGCCGGTGGTCGATCGGCTGTGCTGTTTGTAGATCAATTGCTGATCACTGCTTGTTGTGTGCACATGCTGTGTGAGCATGGTATCGCTTTGGTGAGTATTTATTTTAATGTTTAATTGTCAGGCACGTAGCTAGGTAGGTTCGGGTGCTGGGCATTCGTTTACTTAGTTAATTTAAAGCTGAATGGGCCGAAACATAGCGTTAGGTGCTGGAACAGGTGTGCTGGTAGGGAGGGGTCGTAGAAGGGGTATTTGGGCCTGCTTTATAAAAGAACCGGCTGGTGAAGTTGTAACACTTCATACAGGGCAAAATCCCTAATATACTTTCTTTTTTGTGTGAGATTTTCACGTATGAATCCAGGAGTGTTCAAGCTATAGCGGTATGCAAATTAATGGATCAAGATAAAAAAATGTTTTTTTGAATAGTAATCTATTTTAATGATTTTTAAGCATAAATAATAATATTATACTATAAATAAATAATTTGAAATGCGAAGGTTATATTATCCTTTGTTTTGGAATTTTCCCACCAGGAGCTTTTTTTTCAGCAAAAGAAATGTAAATTTTGACTAGCCCCGCTTCCGACTTTGAAAAGAAAGACTAAAGAAATTTCCTGGGATTCCCCTCTACAAAAACCGTTTAGATTTTGTACCAAAATCATAGGAACCTTTCAAAAATTCAGTTACAAAGTTTGCAATCATTGTATATGTTCAACTTTATAGAGTACTAAATGGCAAATTTCAAGATATGGTGTCCTAAAAATGGTCTGTCCAAGCTAAGGAATGCGTAAGGGGAAAAAATATGTGTTCAAGTTATCGTATTTTAAAGTTAACGAGAGACCACTCACTACTATATTGAGTTTTCAACGAAAAAAAATATTCTCTTTTTTTATTATAATTTTTTTTTTTAAATAATTATTTCCAATACTGGTTAAACTTCCATAAGAAATTTAAGCACAATATTCCAAGGAGAAAAGGCTAAATATTATTTAAAATTTTTCTGATCATTTGAAGTTAACAATATGAATTTAAAAACAGAATTAAAAAAATGATTTTGTTTAGTCCAAACCTTTTTTTTTTTTCGAAAATGTTAGTAAATTTGATTGAACTCCATGTATGCGAAATGTGGACTATATTAATGGTAGTGCACATTTTTTTATATCAAAATTGTTGTCGTTTTCGAGATAATTAATATGGTAGAAAAAATATACGATTAGAAAATCAGCTTGAGACAATCACCCAAAACTCTTAAATACCATAAGTTTGAAGTAAGTCGCTTCAGCCGTTTAGGTTGTTTGTACAGATGGACAGGCAGAAGGAATTGTGGGACCCGCTTTTTTGGTGTTTCCCATTATGGGAATATAAAGTTTGATTAAAATCTCAAATCCAGTTTTTTTCCCAAATAAAATACTAAACTTGTTCTACAGTATTTTTTTTTATATAATTTACACGCGCTCAGGGGATTATAATGGTACCCTTTATATGTTTTTCAACACAGCGCTAGCGTAAGAGGGAAGAGATGGGAGGATATGAAAGAAGTGTGGCGCGATGTTCTGTGACAGCTGGTTGTTGTATGAAATGTATCTCCAGGGATGGCGGCTGTACTAATGCGGAGAATTTACCGTGTCCTATATATTTGTCTCTTAGTTCGCATTATTTTAATTATTACGTTGTCTATTGTATGGGTATACAAGTTTACTCAATCACATGCTGTTAGTGTTATGCCGGATTTACACGACTGCCAAGTTCGCAGTATTTACTGCCAAAATACTGCTGTCATTAATTTAATTAACGACATTCGCTTACACGAAGCTAAAATAATGACAGATAAAAATACTGCCAACACTGGCAGTAAAGAATGAGCAGGTTAATTCTTTATTGCAAATTGTCATTATTTAAGAATTGTTGTCAGTACTGAATTTACACGATGTCAGCATAATGCCTCAACTTAACGAAAATTCTTGTTGGCAGTTTCTTAATGACAATTATAATGCCACATTTTCGACCATTTACACGACAAACAGAATGATACCAATATTTTGACAGTAATACTGCCAATTTGGCAGTCGTGTAAATCCGGCATTATGCCTGAACAGCATGGACCAGCAAACCAGCAACTCATTTTATTACAATTTTAAAATTAGCTTTTAATGAAAACTAAGACGACATTGACAACGGTAGGAATCGAACCAGCGACCACGAGGTTGACAGGCGAGCACACATCTATCGCGCCACGGCCACCCCTATATCGCAAATAAAAAATGCCTCTAATAATATGTTCACCTGTTTCTACTAAGAATCTTTTACTTAGGATGTGATCCAACATAAGAGCAAGTACGGGCGATATAGTCGTGCATTTTATTTTTGGATTCATCAATAGATGACCAGTTTTTGGCTAGTTTATCTGCTATTTCATTCACTTATGAATCTGGAAACTATCTACCAGCTTTACTAGCTATCTATTAAAATGCAGTGCAGCATTGGTTCGTCTAGAAGCCGTTCTTAAAAGCCAGTTCATGCGCCAGTTTTGGGTCCAAATTTCCTTTTTCTGATATCTGTCTACTGAGTCCGATAATAGTTATTTGACAAACTTTAAGTCACCAAGCCCAATTCTCCAGTATTTCGTTCGCAAAAATGTTAATTGAGTAAGGACTCCCAAAAAATAAAATCAAAATATGCAAAAGAAATAAAATATTTAGGTACTAAAATAATGACGTCGCAAAGGTTCCAGTTAAATTATCCAAAAGACTCTCTAGCAATACATCAACTTTATTTTGGAGACTGTGATAGCTACTCTGCTCCTTAATGACACCATGAATCTGTAATAAATTACTTAACATGTCAAAGACCTCGACCATCCCGCCCGACTGCATTTGCTTGCTGGTCTTACGTACACAGATGTTTAAGCGGTTATGCTGCAGGTATCTATTTATCCAACAATACGTGCTTGCTCACAAATCCCTCCAACAGCAAAAGAGCCAGTAGCCTGCAGCTACACCAGCACCACTGACTGAGATTGATGTTATCTGATTTAACGGAATTAGACACTACTGATGCAGCCAGCCCAGTCCCTGCTGCTTGAAGTGGTTTTCACCAAATACCTATGCTGATGTGTTGGCCAGGTTGATGCTGTTCGACAAGACAACTTAATATTTCATACTGGGTCTAAGGAGAGTCGTTTGGTTTTGAAGATGCGATGCACTGGCAAAGCGTATTTCGAAGGATGCCTTAACGATATTAATAGTCTTTGGCTGGAGTTTATTAATTGCTCCGGATCATGACAGGAGTCTTGTTCCAGTAGTATGTCATAATCAAAGTATTTAAGCCATCATTGGGTTAAAGTCTCACATCATTTATGGAAAGACGAGGGGAACGTAATAATGTAGGCTCCAGAGTTAAATGGCAATTAATTCGACAACTTCTTCGGCAAGTAGCAAGGGGCATGTCTGTCTATTTGTTGTTTATGTCTCTTGGGTTTATGCTAGTCATGCATCAATCTATTTTATTAAGCGAGAAAAGTGGATGTCATCGTTTAAAGTAATAACTGTAATAAAATTTTTTTTTTTTGTTTTTAGTCCTAGGATATAAAATTATCTCGTGGGTGGTTGTGGCAAACTTCAGTCTGGATATGACTTTGAGTGACAAATGAGGTTTTTCGATTTTTCAATCGCATTAATGTTTTTCCTTGTTGATTACATGATTCAACGAACTCGTGGAGAAGAACATTTCTTTAGATTGTGTGTGTATGTGGGTTGTGTAAGTGGGTGTAATAGCAGCTAATTGAAATCGGATATACAGGTGAGATTGTAGAACACCTTTGAGAATTTTACGAGTCAGATTGTTTAATTAAGAAAGTTTAATTGAAAACACTTACCTACATCAGAGTAGGTACTCCTCCGTCATAATTGGAATTATTGTTAAATGGTGTTGGTTCTTAAAAGAGTTTAAGTTTTACAAAATAAGATTTATCAAAGATGCTATAGTAAAGGTATACTTGTTGTAATACTTTCTGAATTTTGAAATAACTATATGATTTATTTAAAGTTTTGACAGGTGCTGCGTTCAAAATTAATTAAAATAAAACTATTCCTCTTTAATAATCGGCAGTCCCAGTTTTGAGATATCACCCGTGATCAGCCAAAAATTCAGTATGTTACCACCCACATCAGAGCAACAATGTGTGTATCGGAAGTAGCTGATCGAAGAGAAGAGTACCGAGAAGATCCTGTGTGGAAAGATTGGGCATGAGCAGTTTCAGAGCTCACAAAGATAGAAGGGGAGCGGGTCAAAACTCTGGCTTCAAAATACTGCATTTCAAAATATTGTGTTATTTTAATTTTGTCTGTTTTTCAAAATTCTGCTTCTAAAAATTCTGTCCGTCAAGAAAAAAAGAAAAAATCTGATTTTTTTAAAATTTTTATTTTTTCAATTTTTGTATTTATATATATTTTTATAGCAAACGGGAAACAAAAATAAAACAAAACAATCCATTAGTTGCATAAGTATGAAAAAAATTACAAAAAACTCCTTAAAAAGTAAGACTATGCTATGCTTATCAAAACTCTGCAAATAGAAATAATAAAGAAAACAAAGGTTTCCAAACTGTTAAAAAGCGCGTGCTTTGCTAAAGGGATTTCTTCAAACTTAGTACTTAAGCGTTTTAGGTGATTGCCTAAAATAAATGTTTGAATCATTTCTTTAGGACCAAAAATAACGATACCTGTCATACAATTTGTTCTCCCATCTTAATTATCTCGAAAACGGCTCTAACCATTGTGATTAAAAAAGTACGTGCACTATTTTAAATATATACCACATTTTGTTCAAACAAGCTTTTTAAATATTTTGTTATTAACGGCACCTGTCATACAACTATTTTTTTTTTATTTTGAAATTTCTCATAAATGGCTGGACGGATTTCGATCAAAATTTTCATGTAGAAGCTCCTTAAATTATAAATAATACTAAATCCCTTCCAAATTTTTAAAACATATTTTTTTTTGAAAATTCAATATTTTGGAAACATGATTTTGGGTGCATGATTTTTTTTCTTAATTTAGTTTTTAAGCTTATATTATTAAATATTTCGAACTATCGTACCAAGTTATATTTTTAAATTTGTATAAAAAAAGTTAAGTAAAAAACGACTAAAAATATATTTATTTATAAATATTGTGCATACGATGTCATCGAACATAAGAGTAAGTTCGTGCGATCCATTCGTGCATTTTATTTTATTTATGTTTTAAGAAAAGAAATAAAAGTAGCTTCCATACATTTTTTTAGCCAAAAACAAAAAAAAATTCTCAAAAACGGCTCCAAAGATTTTATAAAATAAAATAATCTAATTTATGAAGGGGAAAAGTACATTTTGGTAATTTTTTTTTCTAAACAAATTGTTAGTTTTGATAGCTCAGTAGTACCTTTTTTTGGTTACCGATTTAGTGAAAAACGGCTGATTTGATTTTTTTTAAATTTTTTGTGCAGATGCTCCTATAGTCAAAACACTAATGTAAATGAAAATTTTTCAAATTGTTTTTTTTTTTAATTTAAAAAAATTTTTTTTTTGAAAACTCAAAATTTCGAAAACCACTTGATGGATTTTTTCGAAACTGCTTACTTGGGAGGGTTTTGAAATTATCATAAATAGTTTAATAAAAAAATAATTAAAAAACAACCTTAAAAATATTAAGCCATTGCTACTAAGAACGTTGTACTCACGATGTGTTCGAAAATAAGAGCAAGTATACGTGCAATCCAGTCCTGAATTTCTTACTTGCGATAACGGTACCTCCCATACAAATGTTAAAAAAAACGTTAAGAACAAAATATATTTCTGGAAAACGGCTCCAAGAATTTTTATAAAAAAATGTGTGTATTCTTAGATTAGTACAGTTCATTTTTAAGTATAAAAATATTTTATTTTGCGTACTTATTAACAGTAGTTCCCATAGAACCACTTTTCATATTTTCGCATTTTTCACTATTGGATAAACCGATTAAAACTAATTTTCTTATGCAAATACTCCCTAAAAGTGTAAATAAGACTAAACACTAAAATTTTCAAAAAACTAGTTTTTCGATTTTTGAAAAATAAATAACAATTTTTTTTTTTTTGAAAAATCGATTTTTCACTGAATTCTTTTGAAATAATTTTTAAAATAGCGCAGTAGATAAAGGGCTTGATTGCTAACTTAGACGTTTGGGTTCGATCCCCACGCTAGGCGCATTCTTTTATATACCTCCATGGGTTAAAATGAGACAGTCAGTACCTGGTTCTCAAATCCACTGTGTCAACAAAAAAAATTCTTTCCTATCATTCTCTTTTTTCTACATAGTGCCGTGCAATTCAGGTTGCATTTAAAATAGATCTGTGGTCTTACAGACATATAGATAAAGTAAAAAAAAAATAATAAAAATTATTTTTTATTTTTTTTTTAAGTTTTCCCTAAAAATGTTTTCAAAATTGTATATCTACATATAAAATTATTTTTTTTTTAAAACTGCTCCAACGATTTTTGATTTTGTTTAATAATTCTTATTTATGTTGTTATTTATGCATATTATTCATTTATGTCTATTTAATAATAATAAGTTTATTCCCTTTATTATCAATTTTGCGTACGTCACTGAAAACTAAATACAATGTAGGCCCTCATATATTTATTACGTACATCTGCATCCTTAAAAATCACATGCACCTAAGTAACAAAGTTACAAGTACCTTGGAGTACGTAAGCTCTGAGTAGGGTCCAATTGGATCCATTAAGTATTTCGATTACTTCCTCCCTTAAGAGAATGGACTGGTTGAAGTGATATCTTCTTATTTTTTGGAGACTTTGGCATTTTGTCAAAAAATGATAGATGCCAATTGTAATATGTTCCCTATCTAAAATTGGGGAGCATCAATTCACCTCTCGTATTTATTATCATGTTTATTTGATAAATACCATAGATCTCATTGCAGTAGTTCAGCACATTCAATCTATAGTTCAGTCGATTGTAAATCAATCTACTTATAGAACGGCTGCTTTCCGAAGAATTTCGTCAAGGCTATACATCAATTGGATCGGTCTTCACATTTTAAGGACATACAGTTCTACTTTTAATTCTTCTGTAAGTAAAAGAAGATAATGCCAAATACTCTGCTATCAACAAACAAAAGAATATCTATTCACTGACTAGGACAAAACGGTACTACTAATCAGTACTACTGATAACGGAAATTTCAAGGCAGTTAACGAGCTCATCTCAAATTTTAGCAAGATCCAGTGTTAAACTTACCAGTGTACTCCCTCGATTCTTTCGACAAAAAAATTACTGCTATCACAGCCTTCCCACAGTTGGTTATTAATAAAATTAGCCACTCTATTACTCTGTTAAATTCCAAGTGACCTTAACTACAGATTCCAAATTTCCAAGTTGATAAAAAAGTTCAAGTCTCCATATTATCTGATCTATCTGGGATTATATGTCATTCTTGAAAAATATTTCAAGGGGTCTATGAGGTGGTGTTTTCATTTTTCTATTTTTTTTCTTTTCGTCTTCCTAATCATTGTAACATATTCCAGGCGGAAAATATAGAAATTATGAAATAAGAGAAGTCCTTTCCTGGCTCAAAGAAAACATGATATCCGTATCTTCTCGGATAGTCAGGCGGCAATTAAATCTCTGGAATCGTCGTCTACAAGCTCCATAACTGCTCTCAACTGCGGTTCGTATCTTATGGTATGAACCTATATTGGGTGCCAGGGCACAGGGATATTCCAGGAGTTGGGAATTGTCAGACTGATGAACTTGCCAAAAGTGGAACGACACTACCTTTATTACATGATAAGGCAAATGGTGTCGCTACATGTAAGTTAATGCAGAAAGAGGATGTTTTAGAAGGGACAAACCCAAAGAAAATAATTGAAAGTATTTTCCACATAAAGAAGAATTCCTTCGAACTCTTGTAAGCTTACTCAATGGACACAATCTTCTAGGTTATCATAAAGAAAATATGGCTAAGCAACGCTGACATATGCAGAGGCTGCAATAACGAGGACGAACACGAGGAAACCTCTCACTTTTTATGTCATTTTCCAGCACATTTAAAAATCTCTCGAATCTTTCAAGCAAAAGCCTACTGATCTTCATAAAAGCCTCTTAATAGCCTGATAATGATTTTCCATAGAACTCATAGGTTATACAATTTGAAGTTACAACACTTCGAGGTACCACAATGGATCTACTTTGATCTAAGTGTGTCGGTATCAAGATCAACTGGCAGCCCATCTACCTTACCTAACCTAAGGACAAAACTAAGATTGAAAAATATTTACAACCACCTGTCTGATAACAAAACAGTTCTGGTCAAAACTTGATCTAAAATGCTCCAAATAATCGAAACGATTTTTCCAGAGGCTGCATGGACGAAGAAGAGGTCGAATATATTTCTCATCTTCTGTGTACATGCCCATCTTGGAGACTTTTTTTTCGATTATCTCAGCGACCTTAACAAAACAGACATCTGCAGTCTCTTAGGCTTCACTAGGAGCTCCAAATAGTTCAACGGATAGGAAGATTATCTCAGGGTCTCTGCCAGGCTGACAGCCACTTCAACCTAACCTAAAATCTTCGACATTTACTTTACTCCCTTGCGACCTTCTCCTTAAATTTTCTTTCCTCGAGCAGTTACTTCTTTGAAAAATTTGTCTTAATTTATATTTTTTCCTACTGTACACAAAAACTAAGCCAAAATTAAATTCTCTTCGATTTCTATTTTTTCCACTTTGTCAGTTCTTCAAAAATTCTCTTTCCTCGCTTCAAAGTTCTCCGTTAACTGTCCTTATGTATTAATATCCCTTCAAACCGCTTCTTTATTATCCACTCCGTGCTTTCGGTCAATGGGACTTTGATTTTGTCATTTGCATTCAGCTATGATATATGGCTGAAGAGTGTCACTTGACGAAATCCGATGATCCTACTTAATCGCATACATTTCTCTTCTCTCGTTTTCTATACCAGAAGCTGCAACTACGATAAACGTATTCAGCCATACGCCTTTTTTTCTACAATTTTTAAGAGAGAGTTAAAAGAAAACAGAAATTTCCAAAAATCAAGAAAATTCAATTCTCGAAAGAAAAAAATTATTTGTTCTCTTCAATTTACTAATAAAAACCCAAGAAAATAAGAACGATTTTTGATACGATAAATTTTCAATGACAAAAGGATTTAATATCATTAGACTATACCTTAATTTCCCAAAATATGTATGTAATAAGATTTTATAACTGGACACTGTCTTCTATAAGAAAATACGAAATATGACTTAGACTATACACGAATCGTGCTACAATAAGAAATTTAATAACTTTTATTTTAATCGATGTATTTCATTAATTTTTTTTCTTGGATTAAACATTAAATAACTAATGGTTTTTAAAGGTGATAGACCGCAAATGACTTCCACGCTCATCCACGCATATGCGGCAACCTGATCAGCAAATTTTTCATTGCGGCCTGAAGGGTTGAAATTGGGATCGCCTCAATTATTGTCTTAATGGACTGCTTCAATTGAGTCAAATTCCTGGGTTTCGTTTTGTGCACTTCCTGCTTGACATAACCACATAAAAAAAGTATGGTGCAGTCAGGTCAGATGACCTTGGTGGCCAGCGGAAAGTGCAGTTTCTGGATATCAATTTGTTTGGGAATTTTCGTTGGAACTCCGCCATAACTTGTGTGGCTACGTGTGCACTTGCTCTATCTTGTTGAAACCAAATCCTGCTGTAAGGGATATGTCTTCGACGAAGTTCTGGGCAAAAAAAACTCCTTCCACATCTTTAAATAAAGGTCCCCATGACAGTTTGTGTTACACCGTTTTCTTCAAAGAATTATGGCCCGACAATACACCTTGATGAAACTGCGCACCACACAGTCACTCGTTCTGGGTGCAGTTCCGTCTCATGGAGCATTTCTTGATTAGATTCACTCCATATACGGCAATTCTGCTTGTCGACATTGCCGTTTAAGTCAAAATGGTCCTCATCAGACATGAGAAAACAATTAATCAATGTGTAGTCTTCTTCGGGAATTGCAATCATTTTTCGGCAAAACTCCAGGCGAACGGGCAAATCCTGAGGGTTTAACTTGCTTGTAATTTGGACTTTGTACGGAAACAAATTTAAGTCATCATGAAGTATCCGTTGTAATCCGTTGCAGACGGTCAGCTAACTCCAATTTGGCTCTATAAGTTTCGAGTCGAAACACTTGGATTTGCCTGTATTGCCGATGCAACAACCACGATTGTATCCTGAACCCGAACATTGGGATCTCGATGATACGGTCTTCTTTCGATGCTTCCAGATTCGACAAACATGTTCACCAGCCTCATAATGGTCCATCTACTCGGGGGAGTGCCGCCAAACTCCAGCCTAAATTCCCTTTGGACGGAAATGACGGACTGCAAAGAATGGTATCGCTGCACTATCCAAATCCTTTTTTTCAGTATCCCAAGCATTCATTTTGATTAATCTAAATACGAGTAGTAGCCTAAAAAAAATAAGCCCATTACTCACACTGAAAAAAAGTTATTACGTTTTATTTTTTTAGCACGATTCGTGGGCCACCCTGTATTCAAACGATCTTGTCAGAATTTATTTGCAAAAAGAGGACTTTTACTGTAATTATTCTACTTTTAAAACTCCATTTAGGAACGTTCCAGAACAATGATCATAGGGATTTGGTAAAAATACACATTATTAGTCTCCCTAACATCATAAGAAGCTTCAAATAGTTTAACGAGTAGTATGGCAATTGCGGGAGAGATGCCGCGTCAGGAGATATGCTGCATTCAACCAAAATCAGACATTTAGTCATCCGCGCAAAAAAATTTATCTTGCTTTTTCTTTGTTCAACAAAAAACGCAGGAGAGAAAATTGGTTGCAGCCAGCGTTGCCGAAAGTACTACTATATTAGTATTGTACTACTTTCGACACCTCCGTACTACCGTACTCCTCATTTCACACTTGTACTACTATTTTTTTTTAAGGCAGACAAATCCTGCACATGAAGTAATGTGAAATGTCACCCTTTGAAAATCCTTTCCTTTTTAAATTTAATGCTAATTTGGCAGCATTATAATTAAAAAGTCGATAAAAAGGAAATGCCCCTCTCTTTATTATTTTTTTTGTCGATGCGTTGGCCCAGACAATGCTGTCTATGTTGTCTAAGAAAGTGGATTTCGATCTTTTTTTCTAAAGGAGAATCCAAATATGTTTATGTTAGGCTGGGTGTGCCATTCCTTACATCTTTGGGTGCTTTCATAAATGCATTTTTGCTTTGTTTACATACGATCAGTTGCGATCATGTTAACGTCAGAAAAACTATTTGCACATGCATTTAATATAAATTTATGAATACTTTCTCTGATTTGCTTCATTTTCATGTGGAGCAGAAGCAATTATGATATGTATTTTTAACTTTGAATTTTCTGGCATAAATTTGGACAGATGTGAACAGTAAGGAAGGTGTACCACCGTTCGGAAATCGGAATGCATGTAAAATCTAATATTTGCGCAGCAATTGATTTGGAATGGCAACATTTCTTAATCAAAGCATGGTATCCAATTCATTAGAAATCAAAGAATTTTGGTCAGAGATATTTATTTAAGAAAAATGCTCTTAATGAAACACTCTTTCCTCTAACACACGATATTGTGAGTGCATTATTAAGTCTTCCCCATAGCAGCGCAACGCGAAACGAGTTTTCTCTCAACTTTTCCTTATAAAGGATAAAAAACGAAATAGATTTGACATAAGCACCTTAAACGCAATTATGAGTTTCAAAGAATTAATAAATGGAGTTGATTGCAGTAAATGAAATCCTTCAAAAAGCCTTTTGCAATCATATTAAATATAGTTTTTGTTCCTTTTTTAATAATTTTAGTAACCTTTGAATATTATGATAATATTGATAAATCAAAAAAACCTTAACACATTAGCTATTTTCGATCTAGGTATTTAATACTGATATATAAAAGTCCCTAAATGTTTAGACAACAAAGATGATAGTTTTTTCCGAAAAATAGAGTTTTAAAATACAATTTTTTTTCACAAGCTCTCATTTGTAAACGTCTAAATTCTTGGAAATATACTACTATTTTCTTCAAAATACTACTCTTTTTTGGTTTCTGTGCTTCTTTTGAACATTTCGCTCCGGCAACACTGGTTGCAGCCGGCATGTAACGGGATTTTTTTTATATTTGTATTATTTATGCTGGCTTACTCACTATTTACGTTTTTCAGTTTGTTACAAAAAGTTAATGCGGGAAGAAGTGATTTCAATTGAATTTTTTGTGACCTTTAGTCCAAATTTCTTGTTTTCCCATTTCTTCTTGAAAGAAGTAATCGCGTATTTTCCCAAGGGAAATAATTTTATGTGATAAATAAGTGTTATACGTGTGCGTATTTTTGTTTTTGTTTAATTTTTTTCCTTAGTTTTAAAGTGTGGTGGGGCATCTCTCCCTTATAGATGCCGCAGTTTTTTTTTTTGAAAAGATGCCGCATGTGAAATTTGTTTACCTTTTTTTAAGTGAACAATATGACTACAAATGGTAATTGAACTTAAGAGGCGCTGGAAGAAGCCCGAAAAAACATTGATAATGAGATGTCTCTCCGAAAAGCAGAAAAACTATTTGGCGTACCAACTAGAACATGAATCGAGACGATTAAAAGATGGAAATTTTTTTAAAAGAAACCTCTTCGTTCTGAAAATACCGATTCATGTCAAGAAATAATCTTGGAACCAGTAATTCCAACCACCAGGAGTGGATGGCATGATTGCAAACATTCTGAAAATGAAACACACACTACATCATCTTTCGAAAACTATTGCAAGCAATTTCACCACAACCTAAAACTCCAGTGCCAAATTTTTCAAGACTTAAGCAGTTAGAAAATGTTCTAACTTCTCCCAGTTTCATTGAAATAAAGAAAACCTCTAAGTCTCCGGAAGAAAAAAAAAGAAACTAAAAGCAAGGTTGAGCCGATTGAAGATCCCAATATTTGTGTTTAATTTTGGGAAAATTATTTTGAAACCAAAAATGATAAGACTGGATGTACAAAATGTCAAAAATGTCTACAAGAAAACTGTACAACTTACAAAGCACTACAGTCTACGCTTTGTACAGACTGTGAGCGTGAGCAAGAACGAAGAAAACATGTTTCACAGTCAAATTAATTCTTTAAGTTCAATGAATTTATCATGTGGTATCTCTCCTATACGTGCAGGAAGAGATGGCACACTTAATGTATTTTTCATTTTTATTATTTTTTATGAAAATTGTTATTTTTGTAATTTTAATTGCTTTTTATGGAAGAACATAAATCCATTATTAAGTTTTTTGAATAAATATCTCTTGCAATTATCATAAGTAAATCTCCTGGAGGGTCATTCCGTAATTTTCAAAACGATAATCGTCGACGAGATCGTCTTTAATTTGCTTCACGTAACTGAACCACTATCGTCTCTTCAATCGTTTATAATTTGCAACATTTCAGAAACCCTAAAACTTTTGTTGACTTGAAATGGACTGTCGTAAATATCAATAAAGTTGTGTGTATTGTTTTGTATTTGGGGGAAATAAAGTTATATACTTGGACAAAAATGTAAGTTATTTTATTGTAATATTTTTTACAAATTGATATAAATTTAAATATGTTCATCAATTTATATATAGGGCAGCCACACAGCATCTGATTGGAATTATGACCCTATATATTAGGTTTGTCCGTTGAGCCCTGAAGTCACCCTAAAGCGTTTTTTGAAAAACCTAGTCACCCTGATAAGAAAATTCTGTGTTTTTTGAAACCTAGGGTCGCCCTCAACTCGCCCTAAAGTAGATCTAGGTTTTTAGCTAGGGCAAGTTGAGGTAAACGAATAAACGTCAAAATCACATGAGATCTGATTTGATTTGTTATTTTTAAAATGGAAATAAAAGAATACTCAAATTAATTTTCAGACACAGACATGCAAAATGGAATCCTGTGAAATTGTGGATTGTGCTTAGGGCCAAAGCAACTGCACTAAAAACTTAAATTTAACATATTTTAAGTTTTAATTAGTAAATGACATATAACATTTTTTTCTGCAACAAATATTAATGGCTCCCGGGTGTTTTTTGAGAACCGAAAAACGCAGGTTTTTTTGACAACTCTTGGGATTGTCAAAAAAACCTAGGTCGATCCTAGGTAAAGTTCAATGAACGCACCTATTGATGAACATCCCGATTAGTGTCTCAACTGTCTTCGCATTCATATCAAAAACTTCGAAAATCTATGAATTTCTATGAAGAACAGTCAACTCTGTTCCCGAACTCAAAATTTTCGTAGTTTTTCACAGAAGAGAGCGCTGATGAGAGAGTGAAATATTTCACCAGGCTGCGAATTTTAGTCCAAGAAATTTCTTTGGACAAAATTATAAAGACTGTCAAATTAATGAAAAAAAAACAACACATTAGCTGTCAGTTGCCAATTGTATTGTTACAAAAGTTGAAAATAATGGAATTTATAGTCTGGTGGGGATTATCCGTGTAATAAATGGAAATTTGTTTTATCAAATTGGTTATTTTAAGAAATAATTTTACGTAAATCTATAATAAACATTTTCAAAAATACTCTTTTATGTTGAAGTTTAGAAAATGGCAAAAATTGTGGTTCAAAGCGTTTCCGTACTTTTGTGAAACTTTGTTGCGCTCTGAGAGTTTTACTCCCACTCCTGCAAAAATGACTGTTTTTTTTTTAATTATTCATTTCTATTTAATCTTAACTTATAACTATCTTAAAGCTAGACAAAAATGTTTAAAACTAGCCTAATTATCAATAACTTACACCTAATTTACTTGCCCTTTACGGGCGCTCTAAACTAAACTATATCTCGTAATACTAATGTCTTTTGACCTAAAAACTATTTTAATTAATTCTAATTATTTTATTTTTATGACCAAGAAAACTTTTTTAACAAAAAACTTGGTAACATGTGCTTTTTTTTAATTTTTACTTATTGACTAGCTAAAGCTAAACTAAAAATAATTAAATCTAGATACAACTAACTTATATTAACTAGAAATACTTAAAACTACTTACATCTACTTAAAAACTAGAACAGCCACAGCAGCTTTTTTCGGATATTTTTATATTTTTTTTTGTATATTTTGTATACGCATGCAGACACACAGAGACATGCAACCCACACAGCCATTTCTGGAAGTTGATTTTCAACTTCCAGTCATCACAATATCGCTGAATCTTATCGAAGTCACTCTGCAAAAGACTTTTGATGACCTCAATTGTATTAACTGTTCTGTACCCAATTAGATCGTCGGGCGCACGCAATTGCCTGAGTTAGACTACCTATCAGATGGCTGGTGTAAATGCTGAATAGAATCGGCGAGTTAACCGCTCCCTGCTGAAGACCATTATTAATATTAAAAATTGCGGTAGAAGTTACATTGCCACTCTTGACAACAAACTTTCTACCATTTAGCATGTCATTAAGCATATACAATAGAGGTTTACTTATACCTAGTCTGGTTAGCTTTAAATAGAGACCTTCTAACCATACGGTGTCGAAGGCCTTCTCCAAATAAACCAGACAGGCACCCGTACACTGCTTTTTATTTTTGTTCCATTGGATATGAGAAACTAGTTTAGACGCGGCATGAATTGTGTCATGTCCCGCCTTAAAACCGAACTGATTATCCGGGATGATATTTTTGTCCTCCGCCCACTTGAACAGGGCTCTATTAATAATCTTTTCAAATACTTTGCTGATACTTGGAAGAAGACTTATCGACCGGAGAATCGCCAGATTGGAGTTGTCCTTTCCCTTTTTTGGGAGAGGGTGCACCACAGCTGTCTTCCACCGCACTGGATAATATGCATTATTCAGCGGTTAAACATTGTGGTATAAATGTCAACTGCTTCTTGAGGCAAATGTCGTAGTACAACGTTGGATATACCATCGACTCCTGCTGACTTCTTTTTCTTTAATGAATCGAAGAGCTGGAGCTCATCCTTCGAAATTAGCAAAAATGGCTGTCTTCACATTTTTGTGCACATAGTACGGGAACATACTTAATTATTCAACAACATTCACCTACAAACTACTCAAAATTAATGCAAGACGATACCTATTTAGCTATCGTCCAAACGCTATCATTTTGACGATGGCGTTTTGACGATTATCGACTTACGTGAAGAAAATAAAGACATCACTATAGTTCAGACGATATCGTCTGACGATAATCGAGTTACGGATTGACCCACCTGTTTTTCAAGTGGTACCGCAATTGACATTTGAACGGCATGTAATTAAACACATAAATGGATAATTAAAACTCTTAAATATGTAAACCAAAAACTACAATATCTCAAATCATTTAATTACAAATTTACATCATATCACTCTTCTGTTAATGAAATGTCCTATATTATTAGAAATTTATTTGAGGAATTTAATTAGTCCATAACCTTATTAACTTTTTACAACCCGACCTTCTTTACGTCCAATTTGAGGCTTTTCCTAACATAAGCCAACCTAAATGAAAAGTTCATCCTTACTTCCCCCTATAAAAATTATACATACATATATATAAATATTGATTCATGGAATGTTCCCACAGTGGGATCTTATTTTCGAGCCTTAAACAAACACAAATAATTACAATATTGAAATGTTTTTTTTATTTTTGTTTTCGAAACGTTTTATAATCATAACTAAAAAAAAAAAACTTTCTTTTCGTCCTTAGAATAAAATTGGAATACTACGAGCAAGCATGTGCAGTAGATAGCGTCACAAAAAAATGTGCTGGACGTCCAAGTGGTTGTCGGCAAGCTATGCTGGGTATTTTGGGTACCTCGCTCCGAACGACGTGTGCCTGTCAGGGCACAGACTCTCAATATCTGTACCAATGTGTTGGTTGGAGAAGGCTACTCTGGATGAATCCGTGTGTCGGTAAATAATGCCTTGTTTGTTTTTTTTTTTTAAGGAAAATACAACTTAACAGCTTATTTTGCTTTCATCAACCACAGTTGAAGCCCAAAAGGATTTTCACATGAAGCGGTTAGCTGAATTAGGTCTTCTCATAACCACAACAACTACAACAACCACAACAACAACCCTACCACCACCAACAACAACCACCACAAAACAGACCCCGATGATACTCAAAACACCCAAAAACACCCAAGTCGAGGTATTCCGACAACATCCGGTAGGAAAATAAATTCAAATAAGCAAAAATTTTATTCGAATTGTGAAAATTCTTTTCTCGTCGTTGTTTTTTTTTTTTTTTTGTTTCTTTCAATCATTTGGCCAACATTTTGTGTGTAAAAGACGAAAACGAAATCAGAGCCAACATCGGTTGAGACCAATTATATCGAGCAACCAGATTCAATACCGGAAACATTGTTGCACAGCGGAAATGGAGTGAACGGAAATACTGGAAATGACGATTACCATGGCGGCAGCACCGGCTCGAATGGCATAAACGGCGATAGTGGTATCAGCAGTGCCAGTAGTAGCACCAATAACGGCAACGGTCGCAACAATGCTGCCAATGGCAGTAAACGAAAAGCAAATGGCAGCGGGAATGGTAATGGAAGCAACGGTCACCATCGCGAAAGAACGGAACCCGAGGAGCCAACCATTGTCATCCTTCCGACAACTACAACGGAGCGTGTAACCACAACAGAGCCAACCACAACGTCCACCACAACGATGATGACCACAACAACACAAGCTCCAAGTAAGTACCGTAGATACCTAATATAAAAACAAAGCAAACTTTTGAACTTTAGTTTAAACTCTGCGAAGCTTCGCATGAAAATTTAAGGCCTTTATTGAGCTATAGAGGCTACAAATGTGTACCTATGTATGTAATTTGCGTGATTGTATGGTTGCGAAAGAGGGAGGAAAAAAAGTACTTCCGTGCAATCAAGCTACAAAAGCTTAGGCTTAGCTTTTAATCACATTAGTTTGAGGGTGTGATTAAAAAGTAATTGGGTGAGTTCTGAGAAATAAGCTGATTAAATGCGGGCGGATCCGGGAATAGTGGAGATTAATACGAATGGTTACAGAGCAATCAATCAAGTCATGCTCTTCTACCTACTTGCAAACTGCAATTGATTGCAATGCAGTTCAAATTTCCGGTTGATGGCTTTTCTCTACGTTTGGCATCGTGGTGGCCTCAAAGCTAGAACTGAAACGCAAGCAAGCAAGGATAAAGTTGACTCTTGACATTTTTTTTGGATATATCTTGGTAATTAAAAGTTGGGAGTTCTTTTTTTTTATAACCATGGCTCATGAAATTGCTATACCTAAACAAATTTCGAAGTTAAATTTTCTAATTATTGAAAAACGAAAACAAAATGGACCCCCTTACCGTAAAAATAATAACTTCACTGAATTGTCAGTTATAAGTAATGGGTGTTTTTTTAAGAGCTTGAGCATTTTAAATAATAATAATGGGTTATCCATTTTGCGGTTTCAAAAGTAAACGTAAATAAATCACATATGAAATATTTTTTTTTCATGATATTTCTTTTTTATTATAAAGTTGAACGTTGACATTATGTGTGAAACACTACATCATTTAAATGATCACCACGCGAATTGTTGCAAGCATCGATTCTTTTGAGGTAATTTTCGACCACTTTTTGACACATATTGGGCGGAATTTCAGCCATAACTTGACGAATGTTGGTTTTCAAGTGCTCAAGAGTTAAAAGGTTTATCTGCATAAACACGGTCTTTCGCGTAGCCCCACAAAAAAAAGTCCAGCGGTGTCAAATCGCATGATCTTGGTGTCCAGTTGATATCGCCACGACGAGAAATTACGCGGTCAGGAAATGTCTCTTGCAATAAAGCCATATTCCCTCGAGTTGTGTTGTTGAAACCACATATTCTCCAAGTCGTATTCTTCAATAGCAAGGAAAAAAAAAAGTCGGTTATCATATGACCATAACGCTCCGAATTGACGGTGACAGTCGTTCCATCGTCGTTTTCGAAGAAGTAAGGTCCAATCACACCTCCGGACCAAAGAGCCCACCAAACAGTGACTTCTTGTGGATGAAATGGCCTCTCTTCAATTACTTAAGGATTCTCAGAACCCCAAATACGACAATTTTGTTTATTAAGATACCCACCGAGTGAGAAATGTGCTTCGTCGCTGAAGAAAATTTTGTTCGAAAAATCGCCGTCCACCGCCTATTGTTCAAGCACCCATTCGCGACGTATCAACGACGTTGTGAATGGTCAGCTGGCTTCAGTTGTTGTGTGAGCTGCACTTTATATGGATGTAGGGTTAGATCCAAATGTAAAATACGCCATAATGAGTCGTAAGACAGTCCTGATTCCTGAGAACCACGAGGAATCGACACATTCGGGACTTCGGTAACACTTTCGCTTACAGCAGCAATTTTTTCAGTGGTACGAGCGAAACGATGATGCACAGGCCTCACAATATCTGCAACCAATCCAGTCTCTTCAAATTTCTTCACAATTTTGCCAATTGCTTGCCTAATTGGACGATTATGTAGACCATAATCTCCTCTTAAAGCACGATATGTGACTGTGGCAGCATCACCATTTTTATGCGTTGTGCGGTAGTTAAGCGATCCATTTTCGTAAATGTCAGACTTTCAATTGAAAAAAAAAATGGGTTTAACAATTTAGTTTGACAGATGTCGAATTCTAGCCCTATCATTTTGAAACCGCAAAATGGATAACCCTACAAGACAGAAAAATATTGTTGGAATGAAATTTTTGTTATTATAATCTGGTAGATAAATTCATGGCATTTATTTTTAAAATATGATATCCGGCATATGTCCGCTGCGGCTACTTGTTACATAGTCCATTCGATCTGTGCAATTTTTAAGTACTTTTCCAACAAATCTGGCCGTCTGGCGTCAATTGTGGCTTTAATATTGGCTTCCAATGCTTCAAGAGTTGCTGGTTTGTCAGCATGATGAGAGACGTTATGTGGCATGAACCAGAGGGCCAATTAACAGGACCATTTCCGGAAATAGAGCTGTCACCACATTGACTTGGATATAGGTTAATTTACGGTTTATCGCGCTGTATGGCAATTTGCGCGACAAAATGTCATGAATGCTTAGCTGATTTATTTTTGGAAACAAAAAAATAGCTGTCAGCATTGCTCGATTATTAAGACTGATTAAAAAAAAAATTAACCGATTTGCACTTTGTCAATGTACCACAAAAACCGATTAATATGAGAATTTTTTTAAAAGATTTTTAATGCTTTGTGAACGCGTCGCCACCCTTTGAATATCATCGGAAAAAATGCATATTTGGTGTTGTCACATACATATTACATATCAACACATTTTTCGGCAATTGCCGTGTTCTTTTGGTAAATCTATCCGCAGCAAAGCAGGATTTTTCAAAAGAACGATCCGTAGCAGCCTGATGTTTTGTCGTGTTTTGGTAAATTTAATTAACGTCGCAACAAATAAACACTGAAAAAAGGACGATTGTGTCCACTGTTATATTCACTGATTGGTCTGAATTCAAATGACGTAAGATTGTGAAAATCTGGCTTGACACGAATTTTTGGGGCAAGTTGATTATCTGCGACATCCATCAATAAAATTTGACATTTTTTGACTAGCTAATAAGCTATATTTTGAAATATTTAAAATGTATTTCTTGCCAAATTTCACCGAAAACCTCTAAAATATCACCCTTTTCCGAAGATGAAATTTAATCTGATAATTTCAAGCTAATGAGTGTTTATTTGTTACTAAATATAGATATGCACTGACTTGTTACTTAAATGCTTGTTGCTATTCGAATTTTAGACCTTTGGTAGAAGCACTGCTCAAGTTTTAGTTAGTTAATTTTTTAGGCAGCTGACACAAAGCCACTCAAACATCTTTTTATTTAAGTATCTTTGATCTGGCAGCTTCGCAGGAATAAGCTAACTTTAACTTTTACTTAAAGTGGAAGAGCGCCCCCTACCTATACCCTTATTAATATGATTTATACATCAACAAAAATAAATAAAACGTATTTTTGGCCAAGTTTGTTGCGTTAGTAATTTTTATTTCCTATACGTGATTAGGTGTAAAACAACTTTTTTAAGAAAAGAACACATAATTAACCAAACATTGTTAATGTTTGACTGCTTTCAGCTAACCTATTCGTATCGTTCACAAATATATTCATATAGCTTAGTATCGGACATAACTTATCTAATAAATGGATGAACGAGGCTACTGACAGAGCGAAGAAGTCTACGAACAAGGAGATTCGTCAAAGTCATCGGAACTACCAACTTATCAACATAATATCATTCGATACTCGAAAAAATGTCACAACTCTATACAAACCAGACTTCTGCTTTTTTTTATCGAAAGCAAGTTCTTGTATTTGTAATGTGTGTAAATTTTGCTTTGCTGTCGATGGCTTTTGCCAAGGGAGCACGGCTAATGTTGGCTTATACTTGTGTCCTTTTTGATTTAAAATATATTATGCGTTATCTGGTTTCTGGTGATGTCAGAGGGTTAATGTGTTGACAATTTGTGATGACCGCCTAATCGTGGATTTACACATTGGAGGTGTAAACATATTGATATCTTAATATTAATTAGACGATTTTCCATATTTTCGTGCAATTTGTTACAAAATTATTAACGCAGTAGTATTATATTTTTGGGACAATAATTTAATTTATGATGGCGGAACTATAATCCGCCAGCAATTTTTGTTCAAGATAATAGTAAAATTTCAAAATACCGAAATTAATTGTACAATAATACACAATGAAATAGAACACAAATTTGTTTTGCCAAAGTGGCTTTTATATTATATGTTTATTTGGGTAACCATAGGGTTGAAGACCCAGAATAAAATCCCAAAATTTTTGCAAATGGTAAAAAAAGAAATGAACAGTAAAGAAAACTGAACCGACTTACGGGGAACCGCTAAGCCGAAAATCAGGAATGAAAAATAGGCCCTTAATAATTTGAAATGAAATTATTATTAAACCAAATTAGAAAGGCGACAAAAATACACTATGGGAATAAGTATTCGACTTTTAGAAAAAGACACTATAACATTCTTGGACTTACTGGGCATTCTACTTATCAGATTTATAGCAGTATATTACTTGCTCCCTCGTCTCCTCTTCAGAGTTGCTTGATTTCTGCTTTAATTTATTCCGCTCCCCAAATAAGCTTTCTTAATATCCTCTAACCTGCTTTTGTAAATTTTGCTCGATTTTCTTTTCTATGAAAAACCAAACCTTTCCCTTAGACCGCTTTCTGAAAATTGAACTTTCTCAGCCTCGACCATTTTAATCACTTACACACTCATGCATTCAGCCATTCGTTTTCGAAACTATCGGTCGCGGAACACCGGTTTCCTGGAAACTTTTTCATTCTTAAGAAACGTACCGTAGTTGAATCTCAGCGAAACTTTAAATTTACTTTCTCATGCTTGGATTCAGCTTCAGCCAGTTGTTGGATGTCTTTTCAAAGCTTGCCGAATCTTAATGGTCCAGGTCAGACTCATTCCAAACTAAAATTTTCGAAAAAAAATAAAAAGAATTAAAACCGAGGAAAAGTTCTACTTAGGCATTCTCCTAGCTACCGCGAAAATGTTCGCTAGTGATTCGAAGCACGAATAACTTGTGTTAAAAATCAATATTTCGAAATGAGGTAAAATTTGGGAGCGGGGCAAAATTCTAGCTTCAAATCACTGCTTTTCAAAGTTCTGCTTTTAAAATGAAAATTCTGCTTTTTTCATTTTTTCTGCTTTTCAAAATTCTGTCCGTCAACAAAAAAGAAAAAAATTCTGCTTATTTTTTCAAAAATTTTTAATTAACTTTTTATTTATTTACAATAGTAAACGAGAAACAAAAATAAAACAAAACAATCCATTAGGTAAACTTAAGTATGAACAACAAATTACAGAAAAAAACACGCAAAAACCAAAGAGAACAATGTTTTTTGAAATGCGCTCTTGATAATTTGTTTAAATGGATAAAATGGAATACCCCAATTAATTTCGGTTCCAACTGAGAACCTCTCGCTTAACTATAATCTCCCCACTCACTATTCCATTTAAAATTTAGGTTGTGGTATAAACATATCACATATAAGAGCTTATGACAGAGGTCTGCATTTAAAAATAATTGCCGGTTTATTAAGTTTTTGGTTAAAAAATGTTACACTGTCACATTTCAATACAGTCGCGATGCCTATCGATCATATTGTCAACTCTTCTCACTGCTTGTCTGTCAAATTATCTATACCTTTAAATCTGTTAAGTGTTCATAATTTATCATTGTAAAATTGTCTCTCAGACACTTTTTATCTTACCCATTTTCACACTATAACCGTTTTCTACTGTCAACTTTTTACAGTCTCGGACAGTGTCTCGTTCAAACTGTCGCTCAATCACACAATCTCTTTTTTGCAACGTTTTTCTTGCACTTTATACTGCCAAAGTGTCGCCCTTTATTTTGAATACACATACTTTCAAAGGGCCACATTTCCAATTCATACACTGTTTTAATTAAAACTAAATATTTTCAAAAGTTTCATATAGAAAAATTTCTACGCAGTCGCAATATATCCATTTTATACTGCCCAGCTTGAATTAATGTTTACACGACAGTGTCACACTGTCAAACTAATGACCACAGAAAGTCGACACACTGTCACATATAGTTGGTATATCGAAGGTTCGAAAATGCCATTAATTCGTATAGCATCTTTTTGTACAGTCAATTGAACTCTGTCTAACTAATCTTAAAAAAAATGCAGCTAACGAACTAAAGACTTGTACATTAGTAAATGTTAATCTTTACGGCCCCAAAACAACAAAAATCTAAATAAATTGAAGCAACTTGGAAGCATTGAAATTGGCAGCACTGCACTGCTCACTGCATAATATTTTTTTCGCAAAAGCGTGGTGCCGTCTCAATCGAAGTAAGATACCTTAACGACAAATATAATTTTTTAGCTTTAAAAATATCTATACCTACCCTACAACCATTAAAAGGCAAAATTATCTCGAAAACGAGTATAACGATTTTCAATAAAATATAAGATGTGCAGCATACACTGCCGCTCATCTGAATAGGTTCACACATTTTCGCCTCACTGTTAGCCTCTCTTCGTATGTATTGCAATGACACATGTTTGTTGTATATGTAATGAAAGAGCATCATTATGCGCATAGTTTGGGATAACAAACTTTGTCTTCAAGCTTACCGTTATTCTCACATAGTAGCTAGACTAAATGCATTCATATAAACCAGCATTTTTTTTGCTCATCAAAATAATTGCAATTTAATGATTTATTTTGCACCTAAGTATTAGTATGAATATTAACCAGGAATTAATAATGAGTGTTGCACCCTTTTCTTAATAAAGTCTCGCAAATTCGGTTTGGGCTGGAACTATACAATTATTCCGTATTGAAGCCAAATTTCAGCCCAGGCTTTTTTAATTGTTTCGATTAATAACTTTTTGTCTTCAAATTGTCTCCCTGACTCGTATACCTTTCGCGAGACAAGTGCCCACACTTTCGCTATTATATTAAGGTCAGGGGAGTATGGATGCCACACCAGCATCTTCATATTTTGACTCTCAATCTACTGCATTACCGTCCTCGCTGTGTGAATAGGGGCATTATAATGTTTGAATGCCCACGATATTGGTCAAAACAGGTCAGAAATCTGTGGGAAGGCCTTTTCTAGCACACCTTTATAAGAATTAAGAATTTCCATTCATTCTCGATGTAACAAATTTGGAGTTCCAAAGTTCCGTAGAAGGAAATAGCCCCCCACACCATGACACTGCCTTCACAGATATGCAGCCGGCTTAAGTAATGTTCCTCTTTTCGAAGGTCATGGAAATAATAATTATAGGCGTCAGTGCCCTCTAAATTGTCACACTAGTTTTTACAGAATTGGACACGAACTTCTTTTTTTTAGATTCGTTAAATAGTGTTTTTTTCTGAATTTTTTTTTTCTGAATATTTTTTTTTCTTTTCAAATGATTAGCACTATTTTAATAACGCGTTTTGCCGTGGCTAAACTACATTTTAAACCAGTGTTTATCTGTATTTGACGGGGAATCATGATAATTAGAAGCTGCTCTGATGATATCACGTCTATCAGCTCTTAATGTGGCCGTATAAACTTCCTCCTTTCATGTTTTTTCCATAATTTCAATATTTCGTAAATAGCTGTTTACTAAATTTTGACTTCTATTATTTTTTTTCGCGGTGAGTCGTTTGCTTAGGCCTGATTCCCGAAATGCTTTTATTTTGCCCTTTTCTTCCTCGCTTAAAGATTTTCAGCGACCCATTTTCGACGTTAATAGATAAACACAGTGGCGCAAAATTTTAAACAACCCATTGTTAAGGGCTTAACATTTTACTAGTTAGCAATTTCCTAAGTGCTTATTGATTGAATAAATATTTCAAAAATTTTAAACCTATTCTAAACTAGTAAATTGCTAATTAAGCAGAAACTGAGCATTTGTAGGGTTTGAATTTTGATGAACACAATTATTGTTGGTATGCGTTGTAGATTAATTATATGTTGATGAAAACCCAACATGTGCTCTAAAAATGTATTAGTTATTTCTATTTTCATCATTTTAACTTCATTATTTACAAAAAAAAAAATAGAAATTGTGCACCAGTAGGGCTCGAACCAGAGCAACCCGCGTGCAAGGCTGATGTACTATCAGATTCCATAATGGGTTTAGCAAATTGCTAAAAGTTAAAGTAGCCATTCCGTGATTTTAACTTTAGTAAAATATTAAAATCGTTTAGAATTAGCTCAATCATCTTTTTAGCTTAGTAAATTACTAAAAGTGGCTTTAACATTTTACTTAATCGTTTAAAATTTTGGGACAATTTTGTTTCTCCCAAACTAAGCGCAAAATGATGCTCTTTCATTACATATATAACAAAGATGAGTCTGCAATACATATGAAGAGAGGCTAACAGTGAGGTGAAAAAATGTGTGAACCTATTCAGATGAGCGGCAGTGTATATACAATGGTCTACATTTTGGTCAAAAAATTCTAACATACAATGCTTAGAAACTGTACCTGTTAGAGATTTTCGGGTTTCTTATTAACGGCTCTCCCTACTTTGAATGTTTTTAAATTCCAGTCGAACTTTGGTTAAACGAAATATTAATATGAAAAGATGAAATTAACATTTTCATTTCTTAAGCGACTTTTTATTTAGTGCAAGTAGAATGTAATTAATTAGTTTTAGTTTAAGTCATTCAAAGGTTAACATAATTAAAGAACGCCTATAAACCTGCCACAACTCTCCTCATATTCCAATTCAATTTTCTTTGTTTCACACTTGAGTGAGAGAAAAAATTAACCTGAATTACCCCATTACCCCTACTCAAGCTTTTGCTAAAGCTTTTCCTTAACTCAATGACTATGGCTCCCATCGGGGTTTCCGGTCAGCAAATTTGAATGACAGAAGAACTCTCTGAGGTTTTTCGAGCCAGACATTCTACTGAATACCCTAATTACATTTTATATAATGACCTTTGAGTAAACCACTACGGCATAACACCTCAGGCATAACAAAAGCAAAGCAGGGACATGGGAACTTGTAACTTTATTGTTGTTAATGATGATGAAAGAGCCTGTGGGTGTAGAAAAAAAAAAACTTGTGAACACGGCGAGTAGTATTTTTGTTGATGTTTATTCTATATTTTTTGTTTCAAAGAAGATTTTAATTGGAATTTGCAAATTTCTTAGGTTTTTTTTCGATTTCTTGAACAAAAGAGAACTCCTATCAAATGGATCTCATGTCCGTGTCCATGTCCATATCCATGTCCATGTCCATTTTAAATGCAAAAGGATCGCCAGGAGAAATAAGCAAACAATAATAATATTTCTATGTACGCAATCAAACCAAACTAATTGTTTTGTTGTGGGCCCGGTTGTATAGTTACTTTTTCAAACCACTACAAGGAATTTAACTGCAGTTATGAAGGATATTTCTATAGGTAGGTATGAATCTACTTTGAGAAGTCTGCATCAGAGTTGGGTTTTTGCAATGGAAGTGAAGTTGCTGTGTTTCAGGAAATTGAAAGCAATCCGAATTGTGGCCAAAGTCCATTTGAGATGTTAAGTGTGCTTTTGGCTTGCTGCATTGACTTTGTGGGTTCAGTTCTATTCATTTGTGTTTGTAGTTAAAGTCGGGCGGACTGTTGTATGCGTGTTTGTTGTTTGACTAATGGTTGTTTGAGGAAGATTAATTTTGGTCAAATGGACTTGATATGAGGTGTAATTAGAGCTGCCAGTGAGATTAAATGGTAAAGTTTGTTTTTTATTAAATTTATAAGTTGGAGAAGTAGTATAGTTTGTGATGGTTGTATATATGCAAAAGGAACTCTAAAAGCCTTCAAATTGTGTGTAAAATTAAATGAAATTTATTATAGAAATTTCTTCGTAATCATGGAGTTAATTTAACGTGTTAGTATATGCTTTTTTCACACAAGATGTCTACTCTTTGGGGTTAATCAGGCTCGCGTCAAAGTAATTGTTATCATTACGCTGAATAAAGTGCGCCTTTTAAAAGGCCCAAAGACTAATTTTCCGTGAAATCCCTGAGTTATTATCTTACCCCTCCGTGGATTCGTTCATTTGGTGGCGCAACAGCTCGTGGAGAGCCAGAAACTTGATGCCTAAAATTCCTAATCATTTTCGTGTGCATGTTCTTATGTAGCATGAATGTTGATTTCCTTATTTCGAATAGCTGAGATAAAAAGTTCGTGATGCTTTCTTTAGAAGGCTGAGGTAAGTTCGTCTTATCCAGGGTATCATGAAGAAATCAAGTAACTCGGGTTAAGAAGGCTGGGCATCTGTCCGATTATCTTTATTAAGTCGTTACTATCTTACAATTTCACTATAATCTTAAATTAAGTAACACGGTACTTCATATAATTGCAATGGCCACGATGTTACTCAGAAATAGCAAGCAGGGAAAACAGCGGGCGTATATGAAACTAACTCCAGCCCAGGGCTAGTCTGAGGGAAAAGTAACTACTTTTAATACCCAAAATATTTCCACTTTAAACAGAATACCCGGCTATCGGAAACGGCAAATAAAGTATCGGAATTGATCAAAAATATGGCCTGCACTTATTATCAATGGCAAACTTACTCATCAGCAAATTCCAATTGAGACTCGAGCCCACTTTGACAATACAAGTTTCGTCCTGAATCATCATTTCTTACATACTCTTGTTATATTTGCTGGTATGACGCAGTGTGAATTGTAAGAATGAAAATAAAACTTCCATACTCGCGTTGCTGACGTCGCATCATAAAGTGATCTGCTGGTGTTGACTCGGTGTGAGGTGGATGGCTATTTGCTGATAATTATTAATTTCGGGTTATAGGTGGGTAGTGGTCGTGTGATATTACTGCTATTACTAATGACAGTGTAAGGGTAGTGTGCTGGTCGTAAGGGTTTGCTGGATCGCTTTTGAGGGTGTTGAATTGGGTACGGTACGCCGGTCGGTGAGAAATGCAGGAACGTTTCCTTACGTTACAAGTTGTGTATCTTAGACCTTGTAATAAATTTAAATTGTTTTTCCAATACTTCTGTTTCATTCGCAAAATTCCATAGTAGAGAATCAAGAGATTTTACATACATACCCAGAGCAGAGTGCGGACAAAAGGGGATAAGCTAAATTGGGTAAGGTAGATGTGCTGACAGTTGACCTCGTTACCGTCAAACTTAGATGGAAAAGATCCATTGTATCACCCCAAGGTGTTGTAACTCCTAATTATAGAACCTAGGGGTTCTACGGATATAATTATGATCGAGCTATTTTAAATATTATGAATCTCAACAGGCTATTGCCTGAAAGATTCGAAAGATCTCCTACATCGTTGGAGAAATAGCTGTCCAAGAATTTATTCTTATATGGCAAAGTACTGAGCAATTCACGACCTTTCCATAGGTCTTCATTACTAAACAGATTGTGTTTGGTTATTACACTTACAAGAGTTCGAATGGAGTTCTTGTTTAAGTAAATAATCTTTTCTGTTCTTTTCTTATCAAAATTGGGCCATAGTTGCCTGGTTGTAGCACATTTGGTTCTTAAAATATTCTTCTCTCCAATGTTATGTTTAGAGAAACAAAGTGGGATTTCAATCAACGCGACGGGTTTATCATAGTAGCTTCAATTGTTGAACTCTTCAAATATTTGCAAACCCAGATAGTAACCCCATGAGAAACCCTGGATCCGAGATAGCCGAAGATAACAAGAACATAATTAAATGCAGCAAATGTGTTTTTTGTGGTGCCACGCAATACAACGGGACCAATTTTGTCAGGACTCTCGAGTTCGACCATCGCCATATTATGAACGCTGCCATAACCAAATCATACTCAAGTTGATGAACAGATGTTGGGCTTAGGTTTATTTTAAAGCCAATTCAACTTCTTATATACCCAGTTCGTTCAGGGTCTTAATTGCAGGTGGTAACTCCCAGCTGCCTGTCGGTGACTTGGCTATGTCCCCAATTATGTTAGCGCTTTCATCTCAGCCTTAATTTGCTTGACTTTTTTATAAAACTTTCGAATGTCATTTCGATTGCCTGAGCCTGCTATTTATATCCTTGAGCAGGAAGGCTGCGTATGCATATTTCTTTCTACGTGTCGCAGGAGTTTCTTATTCTTCTTTCGCATAAGCCGGTACTCTTCCCTCTTATTTTCTGCTGCAACATTTTTGCATCCGCGTATCTGTTGTACCCTTTATGCTGTCCACGTCATCTCTTTGGTGGATGGTATTGGTAACCTATTATAGTTTCGGCTCCCTCCTTCTTCGATGATGTCGTGTCACTGGGACCACTGGGATATCTATGTTAGTTTAGTGCACTGCAAGCCCAGTAGCTTTTGGCAAAGCCAATTGTGCTAAGCGGCCCAAAGTTGAATTTGTTCTCATCCACTTTTCGTTTGAAAGCTGAACTCTTAATTTTCCCGCAACAAGCAAACGTTCCTCAAAATGTGTCCACATCGTAAATGATGGTCGTACGTCGATTAGCACGTATAGTCGGGACGATTTGTTTGGTTGTTGGATCATCTGCAAAGTGTCAGGTTGCTTTGTGGACCAATTAACTAGACTTGAAACCTTGTGCTACATATTAACGTTTTCCCAATTGCTGCATACCAAAATCGGAAGTCGTTGTCTGGTGTTGAAGTTCTTTTTTAAGAGCATTTCCGGAGAAACTGTTGGTTCCCGCCATGGAAAGGCGTATACTTTTGAAAGGAATATTTTCTTTTTTCTTGGACAAATTAAAAAAGATACACTATCTTTCAAATTTTACAAGCGTCTATATATAAATTCAATATTTCCTCCCTATCTTTCGTCATTAATAAACTTCATAATGATTTATTGTCCCCAAAACAACTTAAAGACTCGAATATAATTGAAAGCGATTTACCACAAACGATATATAACTGAGTAAGTAAGTTGCAGTTACCCCTACTTTAATTTCCTTACAAAACCAAGCTAAGATATGACAACCTGACATGATGTGGCTTCATTTATCTTTCAATTATTGGTAATAGTCAATCTGAGGTACAATAATAAAACTGGTAAGCACTCCAGAAAAGAAATACGATGTTGACAGATGAGTTTGACGTATCAGAGCGTTAAACAAACAAATAACTCAAACAAAATCCCATTAAATCACACTTGGATGTGGGACAGAGGAGAGTGTTGAATGATGGCGGTAATGGTGGTTTTTTGGGGTGTTTTGGTTTAACGGCAAAACAAGGTTAAAAGAACCTATTTCTATACATCCAATCCATGCTTGCAGGTGCTTCATAAAAGACCTCACTTTCCGTGATAAATGATTGCTCATTGCTTTATTTATTATTGCACACCATTACTCTGGACACACATTCATCCCATCACCTACCCATTTATACTCAAAGCCATCGGTTAAACCGAACAGATATATAACTCCTCTCAACCCTACACTGAATGAAATACAGGTAAGCTGGTCACTCTAGTGTGGTATTTGTGTACTCAAGTGAAGGAAGGTTTTTGGCGAACTCAAGCTCGTACAAAATGATGTATGGCAACAACATTTATGATTGTTCCTGGGGACATGTACGATGAAGAAGCGGATGAGGACGACAACGAAGATGACAAGGGCGAGGGTCGATGTCCTGGTCCTCGGAGAGAAAAAGAGCTTTTCAGAGATTGAATGAATGATGTATATAAATTGTCAAACATTATATTAAATTATCCCGAGTTGTGTCGTGCAGTTTGTAAGGAATATTGTGAGCAGAGTTAGTCCCTGTATGATGAATATGATGAAGATGATTATGATGATGATGACGACGAGGAACTCTACACAATGACCTCCCAGTGGGACATTTTATTTGGAGAGAGTCCGTTTACCATCACTTAAAATCAAGAACACAGGATATAGTTGTCTCTCTGACCATTTAATTTAGGAACAATACTATTCATAGAATTTGTGCATTCGGGGAAATTCTAATTTTTGAAAAGGGGAGCATTTATAAAAAAAATTATTAAACCCTAGGGTTCGTGCTAATGATTTAATCAAATGTCTAGAGGAGTTCAAAAGGTTATAAATATTTATTTTTAAAACTTAAGTAAGTTTTAAACTCGAAAAAAAAACTTTAGTGACGTCCGTAAAACACATGTAACAACGCAATTTGGAAAAGAATTTCCGGTATTTTGAATGATTGCTGTTGAGAATTCTTTTTAACATATCATTGGCAGCGAGCTTAACAACAATTTAAAGTCACAAATATCAATCTGGTAACAAAGATATATCACAGTTTGACCAATGTATAAACATTTCATAGAATTTTATTGCGGGCAATAGTGTGCTTTAAATGTATTTATTATTGTTTTTGAGAAGAAAAATTGTTTTGTTTTATGACAAACTACACATAAAATCGTTGGTTTTGTAGAAATCAATACAGATTTCGTAAGATTGACGTAATCGAAGCGACGATGTTAGAAAACTTTGGGTAAATAGGTGGGAGGAAATGGCGGCCACTAAAAGGGTTTTGATTACCCTTAAAATGACCAAGCACAGTGCGAGCCTAAGGAAAGTAGGGAAGGATGAAACAGGAGGTACCAATGTACATTGGTTTTGAATTTTTGAATATCAAAATAGAAGGGGAAAATAGAGCCGGGTAATTTATTCCACATTCGTGATGTACGGCTAAGGAAAGAATCTCTGTACTTGACAGTACGTACGAAGTTGGGCTCAAGTGTAAACTGATGAGCTTTCCTAGAAGCGCGAGTATTACGGTTGCATAATTTTAGGGGTGGAATGCAAACTGGCTATTTCGCTCGAACATTGTTTATAAAAATAGTCCTATTGCCCAATAAGCGCTGGCAATGCGCCATTTTGATACGATAATTTGGTTGAACATATAAATGTAACTGAGATGAAAGATTGTGATATGTTCTCAGAGAGTCATCTGGAATCCGATGAATTTCACGATGACGAAGTCACCGTAGTTCGTCCTAGAGCCATTCCGACTCGTTATGAAAATATAATATATCAAGCCAAATTGTTTGGGCTTTGATTTTGGCCATATCATAGGGCGGTTTGTTGTGAACACTAAAAGAAGCTTATTTTGAGAATGGCCGCGTGCTCAACGTATATAATATATATTTGTCAAAAATGGAATGTAGACGGCAAAAACATAAAGGATCAGCCTTGGAACTTCACCATCTACCCAAATAGATACTCGTATTTCCGGATAACCAATAGAAATGGTAGAGAGTTTTCAATATCTTGTCTCTACTGATGGCGGGACCGAACAAGATATAACAAGTCGAATCGGGAAAGCAAAGGTTGCATTCGGAATGCTGTCCAAAATATGGAGAAACAACTCTGTAAGCCTTTAAGACCAAGCTACGACTGTTCCACTCCAATGTTGAGTCCGTGCATCTGTATGGGTGCAGCGCTTGGAAAGTAAAACCCTCTGTCATAAGAAAGTTGCAAGCGTTCGTGAATAGTTGTCTGCGAAATATATTGAACATTTCCTGGCCAAACCATATCTCCAATGATGAACTTTATGCGAGGACAGATCAGGAACCCGTCGGCTCTTTAGTACGAAAACGAAATTGGGAGTGGATTGGATATACGCTTCGAAAATGTCAAGAGTGCACTGGGAGTCAGGCGCTGCAATGGAACCCCCTCACGTAGCGAGGTAGACGTGTGGGTCGACCTAGAAGTACTTGACGAAGAACGGTCGAAGAGGAATCAGCACAACTGGGGAAGAGTTGGAGAGAGCTGAAGTACATCTACAGAAACCGTACACGATGGCGCGTAGGAGTAGTGGAGGTCATATGCCCCGCAAGGGGAACCTTACGGACATAACAGGTCCGAGGACCTAAAGTAAGTAAGTAAGTTAAGATGTAAGGTTAATCGCGGGTAGGGCAGTGACCAGATAAGTTCTGGGATTACACCCTTTTTACAGGATCAAACTCAGGCGATTTTCGATCCCCATCTAACCCTAGTACCAATAAAATCAGAAATTTCAAACTTGGAATATTTGCTGAGCTCAGCTTTAGGCAACTCACCAAATTTTAATTCTTTAGCATTAGAGGTACTCGATATATAAGGCTCCAAGATTCGTAATAACCGTTGCTGACTGACTGACTCACTCACTCACTCACTGACAGATCATCAAAATTATGGAGCACTTCGCGACATCGTTGAATCTTCCAGTTTTCAACAACGGAAGACCTTGTGCTATATACAAGGGAAAAAATCGAAAATTTAAGATTGTTCACTTAGGGGGCATGGTACCGGCATATTTTCATAGAATTGGTATAAATTATTTGGAGCATTTCTGATTGGTCGTAGAATGATGTAATTTGGTAGTGGTAGGACTTGCAAGCAAAGACTACATTTTAAATTTGATATTTAACATTCAGGGGGCGTGGCATCTGCCCATTTTCTGAGAATTGTTAATAATTATATGGATCACTTCGGAATGTAGCAGAATAATAAGATTTCGTTGACTGGTTGATCATGTCGTCCATACAAATGAAATTTAAATGAAATTTTTTAGAGGGGTAGGACTTCAACTTCACACAGAGAATAAATTTAAAAATTGATATTTAATATTTAGGGGCGTGTCACCTGTCCATTTTCGCAGAATTGATATCAACTATATAGAGAATTTATGATTGTCGTAGAATGATAAAATTTGGTAGAGTGATAAGAATTGACATTCAAAAAAAGGGAAAATTAAAAATGTGAGATTTTACATTCAGCGTACCACCCATTTTTCACAGAATTAATATTAATAATTCCGATTGGTGCAGGAATATGAAATTTGAAAAACGCTGAAATTTTGAAATTTCTCACGTTAGGAGCGTTTCATCCATCCATTAAAATGGATAAAAAAAATTATGATCATTTGAATGGAGCACTTCTAACTACTAAAAATTGGTACAGGGGTAGGACTTCTAGTACATACAAAAGTCACAAATTGGAAACTTACGTTTCCTTATGAGGCTATCATTGGGCGTTTATTTCACCAACTTTTCCTGATTAAAAGAATAGTTGCAAAAAGTAGAAAAATTACAATAAAAACATAAATGTTAAAAAAGTAGCCAAGTTCTTCTATATACAAAACCTTTGCGTAACAAGTCAGTCGTGAAAAGTAGTGAGATCTAAAAGTACGCCAAGTTCTAAATTTATTAATGTTAAATACCAAATATTTTAAGTAGAGTAATATGGAAGAACCTGAAAATTATCAGAGAATCTAATACTTAATGGTTATTGACCTTAAGTTTGTTGGTTTACTTGATAAGTTTTCTTTTATTACTCAATTACTAAAGTTTGAGTGGATAGATAAAGTAAATAACCGGTGATTTTTTAAGAGCTTGGTTTTTGAAAATTCAAAAAAACACAGAAACTTGTAAAAAGTGAATGAAATTTTTATTTGGATCGATAAATCAATTTCTGCCATTTACTTTTTAAAAATAATTTCACTTAAATGTTGCCCGCGGCTACGCTTCAGGTGGTCCATTCTGAAGGTCCAATTTTGGCAAACTTTTTCACACATTTCGGCCGGAATCTCACCAATGACGCGTTCAATGTTGGCTTCCAAGGCAGCAATCGTGTTTGGCTTGTCCCCGTAGACAATAGACTTAACATAGCCCCACAAAAAATAGTCTAACGGGGTCAAATCACATGATCTTGGTGGCCAATTGACTGCGCCAAAACGTGAGATCAACTGCTCACCAAATTTGCCTCTCAATTGATGCATGGTTTCGCGTGCAGTGTGGCATGTGGCACCGTCCTGTTGGAACCACATGTCGACCGAGTTCATTTCTTGCATTTTCGGCAAAAAAAATCTGTTATCATCGAACGGTACCTTTCTCCATTGACCGTAACCCTGCGGCCTTCATCGTCCTTGAAGAAGTGCGGCCCAATGATGCCGCCTGCCCATAAACCGCACCAAACAGTGCATTTTTCGGGATGCATTGGTAGCTGCTGAATTGCCTCTGGCTGCTCTTCACTCCAAATACGGCAATTCTGCTTATTCACGTATCCATTTAGCCAAAAATGAGCGGAAAAAAAAACGGACGTAGCTTGCGAAACACATTTTTCACAGAGCACGAATTTTGATAATAAATTTCAATAATTTGCAAACGTTGTTCAGGCGTAAGTCTATTCATGATGAAATGGCAAACAATACTGAATCGAAATGTCAAATGTTCGTGGAATTTGTCATGTGTGATCTGTCAAAAATATAAACGTCAAAAACTAAGTAGCAAAAAAATCACCCGTTAGATAGCCGGATAAACCTCCTTTAATGTAAGTTTTTTTTCTGGTTTCGAAACAACCTATAATCTTTAGCATAATACTGTTTTTACGTTCGTAATTATTCTTCCTTAACACTTGTAAAATTATTTAACTTCTACAGTTCAGCCGTTAGACTCTTGATAACTCCTTTCTCCTTTAGCATTTGAAAATTCGCTTGACTGAAATTTTTAATAATTATGAAATATTTACTTTCAGGAAATTGTGTTGCGCAGAGGCCACATCAGTCTGACCAATTGATTCGAGAAGGCACTAGTAAAAGGGTAAGTTCCAATTTGCTTTCAACAAATATATACAAATGAATTTTGAATCAAAAACTAGAATATACTCGTATTACGACAGAAAATGTCGTTATTTTTTATTTTAAATTGTCATGCTATTTTCTCGTTGTCCACTTGCCCAGTCCATCCAAAAGAAAACAATTTATTTATTAAAAAGACTATAACCCTTTTCAATTATATTTATTGGCTACTATTTAATCTAAGTTGAAAAGAGCTTTAAGAGCAGATTCAGACCGAGGTATCAGATTTGCTTCTTTCTACAGCTTCTTTGTTGATGTTATAAATTTCTTCGTGATTGGATTGCAATGTAGTCCAGTGCAAATATGCAGTACAAAATTACAAATTTAATTAGGACAATAACTTATTAGAGTTGTCTGCCAGGTTAAAAAGTTTTACAATTTAAATGTTGGCTTAGCTTGTATTTAAGTTTTATTTTAATTTAATTATATTCATTTGCAATTAAGTTTCTATAGTTTGTAGCATGTTTTAAGAATTTGTATAGTTTTAAGTTAAATTTGCCATGCTGTATATTGAGAAATTCTGAGTGGTCAATTGCTTCCGCTCCCAGAAGTATTCGGTGGTTAGTTTTGAATATAGGATAAATACTGATGAAGTGGTGGCTGTTCTCGGTTGCATCAAGGTATATATTGTACAAAGTCGGACAGTGTCGTTACGAAACGCCCTTTAATTCAAATCCAGTAACCCACATCGTGCTTTTAAAATTTCTCGTGAATTTGAGTCATCGAAATAATTGGGTACATCTGTGAAGGATAAGTTGCAGTATTCGTCATGGAATTGAGATTGAAGAGCACGATAGGTAAATGACTTCCATAATTTTTTCTTAAGGTTATCCAAAACATGTGATGAGCATTTTTCAAGTAGCTGGCATTGACGTTGAAATTCCTAGGCCTAATAAATATTTTTTTGAAGTACTGCCAAAGAGAGGATTCGGGGCAATCTATCGAGGGGAAGACTTAATACTCTGCGTATTTATCCGAAATGTACGTTCAGTGTTGTGAGTCATGCTTTCGACAGACCAGTTTCAATATGTACTACATAGTTTCGTGTGTTATCGGGCAGGTTGAAACATCCTTTAACGAAGAACCTTTGTAGTTTTTCAACTTGGGGGTGCTCCTTGTACCACCACACATGTGCACAATAATACATAATCGAACTTGTGGCTGCATCGTGGACTTTAAATTTGGCTGAGTGTAGAACGTGTTTGTTTTTTATAAACTTCGACCAGGTAGAGCTTATTGCATTTTTCGACGTTCCCAGTCTTGTTGTCAGATGTTCATACCATGACATGTTATAAGTAAATATGACGCCGAGATACTTGTATTGGATTGTTATTTTAATTTTAGTTTCATTAAAGTACCATTTTTCACTGGCTGCTCTGCGACCTTCATTCCTAAATATAACAATTTCTGACTTGTCTAAATTTACTTTGAGGTTTCATTTTTCGCAGTAGGTGCTGAACTTATTGATGATAGATTGCAGCTTGGCGGGACTATCAGCTAAGAGTACAATATCATTTGCATACAAAAGAACATTTATACCAAGTCCTTCCACAAATATTCCAATTCGAAATTCAGAGGGTAGGTCATTTAAAAACAGAACGAACAGTAAAGCACTTAATACACATCCTTACTTAACACCTTTGCTCGTGCTGAAAAAAATGGATGCATTCTTTCCGTCCCAAGCTGCAACTGTACCCTGATAAAGTAGTTTGATAATTGAACTCATTTTCGTAGACATGCCCAAAGCTGCCAGTTTGTGAAACAGAGGTTGTCGGTTGATGTTGTCAAAGGCCGCCTTCGAATCTACAAACCAAGCATACAGCTTTTTTCTCGCTTAGCTGTAGTTGAATCAGGCATGAAAGATTGTATATCTGATCAATGGTGCTATAGTTATTTAGATAAGCAGATTGGTCTTCATTGAGTATGTTGTTATTCTCAATCCAGATAGTTAGGCGGTTTAATACCAAAGTGGTAAATAGCTTATAAAGAGTATCTAAGAACGAAAGTCCGCGGTAATTATATACAATATTTGCGTCGCCCTTCTTGAAAATTGGGAAAATTATTGATTTCTTGAAAGAGGATGGTATCGTTTCAGGTTCAAAAATTTCGTTCAGAAAAGCGTGTACTTCGTAATAAAATTGTAACTAGCGTTTTTATAGAATTCATAAGGTATACCATCTATACCTGGACCTTTGTTATCCTTGGCGGAAGTTATAACCACATTGAGTTCTTGCAATTCAAATGGGTTATCAAGTTGAGCGATAATAACTGTAGGTGTTTCTAGGCTAAACGAATCATTCTGTGTACCATTATAACTTAAGAGCGGTTTCAAAGTGTGACATGAACTCGGTAGCTATGATTTGAGGTGCAGTCCTCGTAGAATTACCTCGAATTGCCTTTGCAAGTTTCAACCAGTCCTTTTCTGAATTGATGCTAGAAAGTTGACTCGCAATACGTTGGTAGTATAAACGTTGTTTCGTTTTACATAAGTCTTTGTATTTTTGATTGCTTCACAATAATTGTTTCTGCTTGCATCTAAATTGAATTTTCTATAAATTTTAAGTAGCTAAAGTGTCAAAGTCAAACCACTGTTTATTTCTTTCAAACAATATTTGAAGTATTAACATTTCTATTAGCTGTGTAGATACATTCTTTTAAGATCAAACATCGTGCCTTAATGTTAGTATTTGTAAATATTCTTTCAGCAGTTATATCATGAATTTTATTGAAGTAATCAAACCTTCTATTATCTGACAATTTAAGCCTTGGTAGAAGATTTGTGACAGGTTGTCTGGTAGTAACATAAGCTGCTTGTATATATAAAACTAGTGGCATATGATCGGAAAATTGCGTACATCCAACCGAAAAGTTACCAATTATGTCTAGAGCAGTGTATGAGGGGCACCAATAATCAACCACTGAAGATCCTCTATTTGACACATACGTATATTCGCCAGTTTTATCACCATAACCTCTTCCATTTAGAATTAATGCACCGATGTCCTCTAAGAACTCATTAAATTTGTTGCAGTTACTGTCGCTGATAGCATCCTTCGAGCATCGGGAAGGTGTTCTTGCATTAATGGATCCTCTCGCTTCCGTTCTGACGTTCAAATCTCCCATGGGAATAAAATTATTTGATTCAAATTCAGCGAAGAAAGTTTTAAAATTTTCAAAATCACGAACCCAATGATTACAATTAATGTAGTTTGATATTAGATTTAAGATTGACCCAGAAAAGTTTCCTCTCAAAATGACTGTGTCCTGAACATTCAGAACTTTAGTTGATATGTAGTTTCGATGCCCTTGCGGAATCCAAATAAGCAACCTCCACTAGCTCTTCCGAAGTTATGAGTTTTTATTGCCGGAATCCAAAATAACTTAAACTCTTTAAAATAAATTTGATAGTGTTGAGTATGCTCAGACGAGACAAATGTTTTGTACAAAAAGAAAATATCAAATTGACAAATGTATTTAAAAAAAGATTACATACAATTTTTTTATTGACAAGACCAGCTATATTATACGATAAAACCTGACAGACTTTCGATTGCTAATTGTTTTTATCTGTTACTATGTAACTTAATTGTTGCATGTTTGAAGAGGTATCCAGTATGACAGAGTAATTAGAATCTGTTCCTAGATGTTGTAAAAGAAATGATCTGTCACTTTCATTAAAAGTTCTTACAACACCATCTTGGTTGCATTTGAAACGACGGCGTCCGCCTATAGTTATAGTCTAGCGTTTGATTTCGACGCGTAAATTATTGTTAGTCGTCAAAAAACATTTTTTGACCTTACGGAGGTGGTATTGTTCAGTCCTTTCGCTCGACGTTAGATCTTTATTAATAGGTATCTTCGTGTTGGACAGGTTTTTGGTTGCAGACATAACAGAGTGGACCTCATCAGCGTTGGCAAGTTCAAAAACATAAGGTGGTCTGCTGTGTTTTGATGAATTTATTTTACGAGCACTGCTCGCCGTGGCTTCAACGTGGAGAGTATTACTTCATACTTGTTGGAATTGCTGTTTAGCATCTTGGACAGTTTCTGCATTTAATCCACTTACAATTACATTTAAGCTCTTTGAAAATTTTTCTGCTTCTTCAACTCTTTTCTGGATCAATTGTTCACCATCTTTCAGCTTTTCAATTTCCTCCCTTAGTACTTTGTTTTCTTCTTGAAGGGCAGCTATATCGACTCTGATACCGTTTATGTCCTCCTTTGTAGCTATTTTAACAAGTTTCTGATCTAAGAGTTTGTCCATTTCTGCAATTAGAATAGCCATTGAAAAGTTTTCAGCCATTTGGAACGTGGTGCAGCTTTTCTTCAAGAAATTTGAATTTTCAGGTTCAGGTGAAGTTTCTCTAAAGTATCTTCCTGGCAAAAAGCTTAATTTCTTCAATCTAGTGGTGAGATGGTGAACTAAATGGGGAAGCTGTAGGTAGGTTAGAACGGGTCGGATCTTTTTACTTAGTCCATCAACGAGGAAAATAGCATTCCATCAGTCCAATTTTTTACTACTTTTTCCAAAAAATCTGGCCGTATGGTGTCAATGGTGGCTTGAATATTGGATTCAAATGCTTTAAGAGTTGCTGGTTTGTCAGCATAAACCAATTAATTAACATAGCCCCATAAAAGAAGTCGAGAGGCGTTAAGACGCACGAACGAGGAGGCCAGTTAACTGGACAACTTCTGAAGATAAAGCTGTCACCAAATTAATTTTGCAATAAATTTATGGTTAATCGAGCCGTATGTCAAGTTGTGCCCTCGTGCTGGAACCAAATGTCTTAGATATTCAGCTGATTAATTTTTGGAGACAAAAAGACAGTCAGCACGCCATTCAGCTCCGCAACAGCGAGAATATAGTTTACATTATTCTATTTAAATACATGACATAAGTCTTTCGCCCGTGTGTCTATTAATAACTCGAGGGCAGAGTGTTCGACGTTCACGATTTTGAAGTTGATTCGCATTGGGCCAAGAAAGGACACTATGAAGAATTCCGGGAAGATTAGGTTTTCCCATATTTGTATATAAAAGTAGATGTCGCTGTTTGGATAATTTGCGAATCAGCGGACATTTTAATGATTTTTTCGAGTTAAACGAATCCAACTGATATTTAGAATGCCAGTTAATTTGATATTCGTCATTCAAAATCATCTCGGCGACATTCATATAAATCCATCAGCTTCGTGATAGATAAAAACGAATCCACGACCTATCCCACGGAATTTTTGGTTCAAATTTAAAATAAGACTCAGTAATGATTTTTCTGATTGTGAAGAATCTCAAACTAAATATCATTGAAGCGAAGATTTGATGCGATAACTCACGATGGGCTTTTTCCGCGAATTCCACTTATTACGAAGGATTTACTCCAAGTTACTATTCGTATTTAGTTACTAATTCAATTTAGCACCGTAGCGAGGTGAGTTAATAATCCGGAAGAATAATAGTTGCATGTTTGTGGCATCAATCTGGAACTTTCATGTTTCTAATGGTTGAAAAATCATTGAACATCAGGTTATCTATATACCAAGATCGGGAGCATTAAAAAATAAGACCAAATGTTGAAAATCGGTTTTCAAAAGTTAAGAAAAGGCCTATTTTTGAAATGTATTCCTTTGGCATTATTTCCCAGCACCTTTTCGATAACACAAAATATTAAGCTCTGCTATTGTTGTTTTATGGACAAATACTTAATATGAGCCATTTTTCATGTTTGGTTTCGTCTATTTGTCATTGAACTTTAAATGAAACAAATTTAACAGACTTCTTTTATTTTAAGTGCTTATTTTGATTTAAAATAAAGTACTTTAACTTTTTCAGTTATATAAGGCATTGACAACTCCAGACTTGACTACAAATCAAACGATTACTAAAATAACATTTTTTAAATTATAAATGGGCTATTTAGTAGCGTGACATAAACTATTTTTTTAATAGAAACCCTTTCTCGAAAATCGATTGTTTTAAATGCAATATTATGGGCTAATGAATGTAGAGCCATTACTTATTTAGCACTTCGAATTAACATAATTTGATGAAATTCACGAATATATATTAAGCCTTTGATGTGGAAAGTCTTCCTTTAGTTCACTTGAGCCACACGGTGTTTTCACAGTGAATCACCGGATTTAATTGATGAAGAAGTGTTGTAATTTAATGGTATCCACTTAAACGCTAGTATCTAATTAATATCGTTTGACCTGATTATATTTCGATAGATTCTTAACGTACAAAGAAATAATACCCCAACAGCCAGAGCACAGGGATTTATACGGTCAAGGATAACAGAAACTGTCAGCCTCATCGAAAGTATAATGTCTGATTGCCAGTTATTGTAACCGTGTCTTAACAATGGTTCAGCCTTTGTTCAAGATGTTTCAAAACCGATTTCAACTGATTTCGTAAGATTGAATCAGGATTGAGGCATGTAATTGGCTTACACAGTAAAACCTTGAACCATTCTTGAACCTCAGTTCATCTGTCGAAATCTTGGTGTTTAAATGTTTAACCAAGGACTTTAAATGAATTTTATTTCATTGCACCAAGAAATTCAAAAATATTTTAAAAACAAGAATATTAAAAAGGTCTTTAAAATGTTGACGAATACACATCAACCCTTGAACAGTATTGTTTCGTATATTCTGGGTGTCGAATTTGTTCTTGGATCAATTTAAATACTACAAGATCCAAATATTTTTAGCAATGAGTTAATTAATTGTTTCTATGACGTTTAAATATTCCCTTGCCTACACAACACAGCTGAAAAAGTCAAAAATTAGATCTACATAAAATCGAAAATGTTATGATTGTCAGAACTATGGTAGAAAGAAACTGAAGTTGAAAGTTATACAATATTGTGGTCTTCGACTGAACAACTGTCTAATGAATGCCCTTCTTGCGTTCATTAAATGCAGTTAATTACTTTTGAAACTTCTTGTGGCTTCTGAATGATACCATCGTCAGATAACGGACAACCGTTTTTTACTTCTGATTGTTATCTTGGGAACTTTTACAACTTGAAAAATGTACTATATACTATAAGGACTGTCTAAAAAGAAAGGAACCATTACCCCTATGTACTTTGAAAAAAATTTTAATTCTTACACTGTAATAATACTGTCAAAACACCGAACAGTCAAGTTGTTTTTAAAACATTTTTGTGTCACACATATATGGTGACGTTTGTTTTCTGTGTTGCAAGCAGTGTTACCAGAGGTTTAATTTTTAATGAGTCCCGGAGGCTGAAAAAATGAGGAATTTTGAAAATATGAGTCCCAATAAAAAATTTCTTTTAAGTTTATAATAATACCTTTTTTTTTAATAACTAAAATAAATACTTTTAAAATATACAAATTCACAGTTATTAAATTTTTTTTGAACAAATATACTGCACCAAAATGTTTTCCACCATTTTTCTCCCAATCTATCAATTGAACGATAAGTGTATGAATCTTCTTTGTGTAGAAGGCGATGATCTACAATCTACACCTATGGTTTTCGAGTAATTTGAAAAAACTGAATTCTACCCACTTTCGCCCCTATAAAATTGTATGCATCTCTCCAAATTTAAGGTACTCTTTAGAAAATGCTTAGGACGTAAAATTGAAGCTCTCCACCAAAATTCAACTTTGTCGGAATTTTTTCGAAGTGAATATCTAATTTTCCTGGACTATAAATACTATTAAATTAACTGAATTTAAATAAATCACATATGTACCTACCTACATGTATTACATATATCACATCACAAAAAAACGATGTATTTTCGAAGATATACAAGAATATCATGATTAAAATTTTAAAAAGTCTTAAGAATACGTTTTTTAAAAAGTAAACAAGAAGAACAATTTTATAATAAGAAAAAAGTAAGAAAACAAATAATGGGTTAACCATTTTGCAGTTTCCAATGTAAGCTTAAATAAAACACATATAAAATTATTTTTTTCATGATATTTCTTTTTTATTATAAAGTTTGAACGTTGGCTGTATGTGTGAAACACTTTTAAATGACCACCACGCGAATTGTTGCAAGCATCGATTGTTTTTAGGTAATTTTCGACCACTTCTTGACACATATTAGGCGGTATCTCAGCCATAACTTGACAAATGTTGGTTCTCAAGTGCTCAAGAGTTAAAGGTTTATCTGCATAAGCACGGTCTTTCGCGTAGCCCCACAAAAAGAAGTCTAGCGGTGTCAAATCGCATGATCTTATTGGCCAGTTGATATCGCCACGACGAGAAATTACGCGGCCAGGAAATGTCTCTTGCAATAAAGCCATATTCGCTCGAGTTGTGTGGCATGTGGCACCGTCTTGTTGAAACCACATATTCTCCAAGTCGTATTCTTCGATAGCAAGGAAAAAAAAGTCGGTTATCATATGACCATAACGCTCCGAATTGACGGTGACAGTCGTTCCATCGTCGTTTTCGAATAAGTAACGTCCAATCACACCTCCGGACCAAAGAGCGCACAAAACAGTGACTTTTTGTGGATGTAATGGCCTACCTTCCATTACTTGAGGATTCTCAGAACCGCAGGTACGACAATTTTGGTTATTAACATACCCAAAGAGTGAGAAATGTGTTTCGTCGCTGAAGAAAATTTTGTTCGAAAAATCGCCGTCCACCGCCTGTTGTTCAAGCACCCATTCGACGTATCTTCAGATGTTATGTGAGCTGGACTTTATATGGATGTAGGTGTAGATCCAAGTGCAAAATACGCCATAATGTGCCGTTAGACAGTCCTAATTCCTGAGAATGACGAGGAATCGACACATTCGGGTCTTCGGCAACACTTTCACTTACAGAAGCGATATTTTCAGTGGTACGAGCGAAACGATGATGCACAGGCCTTGCAATACCTGTAACCAATCCAGTCTTTTCAAATTTCTTCACAATTTTGCCAAGTGCTTGCGTAGTTGGACGATTATGTAAACCATAATCTCCTCTTAAAGCACGATATCTGGCTGTGGCAGAATCACTATTTTTTGTAGTAGGTTTTAACAATTTGTATGCGTTGTCCGATGGTTAAACGATCCATTTTCGTAAATGTCAGACTTTGAACTTAAAAAGAAAATTGTTTCAACAACTTCGTTTCACAGATGTCGAATTCCAGCCCTATACTTCTGAAACCGCGAAGTGGATAACCCTTTATATAAAAATTCTTAAATTTGGTATGATAATTTTAAATATTTAATTATATAAACTTAAAAACAAAATTTCAGCAAAAATCGCCAAACACCTTCGAAATATTGAATTATCAAAAAAAAAATATATTTTTTTCAAAACTCCAACAAAAAACAATTTTTCGAAAATTTTGAAATGCAGTATTATTTAGAATTTGAAGGAGATCTGTATACAAAGTTTGATCAAATCCGTTGAGCCCTTTTTGAGAAAGTAGAAAATCAATAAAATGTTTGTATGGCAGGTACCGTTAATAACAAAATATTTTTTTTATTTTTTCGGCCAAAATGTAGACCATGCTCAAATTGTTACACACACCAATTTTTATCAAAATCGTTAAATCCGTTTTTGAGATAATTAAGATGGTAAAAAAATTTGTATGGCAAGTATCGTTATTTTTGGGACTAAAACAAAGATTCAAAAATCTGGTTAGGACAATCACCTAAAACGCCTAACCACCAAGTTTGAACAATATCGGTTCAGCCGTTTATGATGTACATCTTTCTACAAACAGACAGACAGACGGAATTGTCGGACATACTTTTTTGGCGTTCTCTATCATCGTAATGTCAACTTTGATTAAAATCTCGAGTTCGATTTTTTTCCAAATGCAAAACTTGCCCTATAGAAGAAATTTGGCATTAATCCACACAGTCCACAAAAACAAAAATAATATTAATTTATTGTTTGAGTTTTCTTCAAGATAATTGATGGCCAGACCACGGGCATAACATATTTCTAGGTGCATGATGAATTTGACCAAATTTCCCTAGACAAATATAATTTGCAGTGAGTAGTCGCTGTAAATTTTATTAAAGTCGGTAAACATCGACCAACTAATATTGCGTCTTAGAAAGGTAATATAGCATCTAATGATGAGCCCAACTGTAGTACCTGGGCGAATTGCATTTTGGACTACAGGTCATAAATGTATTGAAGTTGGTAACTAAATGGCAACCGTCGAATGAAAGGCGACCTAGAGGACGACCAGAAAAGAGATGGGCTGACGATTTAAGAGAATTCAACCAAAATTGGTAAAACGACGCAAAGGACAGAGACTTATGGGCAACTATGGGGGAGGCTTATGACGGAACGTAACCTACAAAGCAGAGCTAAATAAATAAATTTTCAAAGCACATTGTAACTATTAACTAAATTAAATACTTGAACCTTTGAATTGCTGAACCACCTAAAATACTTAAACTATGATTGTTAATTTTTTAACACATGTTTTTATACACTCTAAGAACTGTGTGTAAATTTACCAAGAAATCGTATGTAATTTATAGTGTAAAAGTAGGCAAGTTGCGTATTTATACACATGACAATAGGTACAAAAAAAATTGAACACATTATGTTGGATATTACAAACATTTGTTCCAAATTTTCCCCCTCTGTGTACCTTTCAATCACCATTGTTCAGTATTAAACTAATAATGCTTAAACATTATGCCCACAATGTTTATAATTAAACAAATATTGTTTAAATTCAAACACCTTATGAAAACTACACATAAAGTGTTTGTAATTAAACAATCAGTGCTTATACTTACAACCATTTGATGTAAGTTAAGTATTTTATGTGTAAACTTATAGTTCTAGACCGTCCTAGTTCTAATCTAGTATTTAATAATTTCAACTTAGTTTTCTTTTTCTCTCGGGTAAAAAAAACTAAAATGACTTGATTTGCTATGTGGTTTTACTCAAATTGAATTTAAATAATAAAAAAACTTTATTTAATTTTTAGCAAAAAATATTGTTTTAACGTTTTGCTTTTTTGTCTGCATTATTTAATTTGTAAGCATAAATAATAGCATTTATTTCAGTGATATTCAACAGGTCAAAAAATACCGCAATTGGCCATCGACGCGTGTTTCCCGCAACGTTTTAATTTTGGCAGAGGTGGTGAACATCATCAAAACGTATTTATTTGTATTAATTTGGACACATTTGTAAGGAACGCTCCTAGGGAAACAAGCGTAAATTTTTTTTAAATTTTTTCATATTAAACAATGAATCTCTGCTAAAAGTTTAAGATTTTTAAAAGCGAAATCATATACATAAGTTCTAAGTCTAAACGTTTCAATACCTAATTTTTTTGGAAGTTTACACATTCCTTGTCGAATTATGCTGTAAATTTGAACATAAAATGTTTAAATTTACACATTTTATGCTGATATTTAAAAAATATTAAGCTCTTTTTATAGCGAAATCACATAAATAAAGGTGTAATTTTAAACACTTTAATACTTAATTTTGTTTGGATTTTAAACATTGTTTATCGAATTTCGCTATGAATTTACAAATAAAAAGTTTATATTTACACATTTTGTGTTTATATATAAAAAACATTTGGTTAAATTCTGTTGAAATTTAAACATAAATTATGTATATATCCATTAAGTTTAAGCATCTTGGGCGTAGAAATACACATTTATACTTTAAATCTTTATTTGAAATTACACATAAAAGATTTATTATTTACACATTAAATATGTAGAATTAATACTTGTGTAAAAATAATGCAATTATGGTAGGCAACAAGTTTCCTCGCTTTATGATAGTAAAATTAAACGATTTATTTTTAGAGTGTACCTATTAAATTTTGTAATCTAATTTTGTAAACTAAATTTTGTAAATTTTGTAAACTAAACTTATAATAATAATAATAATAATAATTTTCAGTTAGACGGATAAAGAAAAACAATCCATCTGTATTTAGCTAGAAACAAAAATTGGCTTTTAAGCTGCGACCCATGAGGCACCGACTGAAGTTTTAACTAAATCTTCGCTTGGCTTTATTTTTTATCGCAACTTTAAATTTGATTGATATGTGTACTAGATTTCAAAATGATCTTATTTTCTAGGGTAACCCACATATGAAAACTATGACATTGGGATATGAAAATTTCTATAGTATATGCTAAAGTCGTATGCATAGAATCATGGTAAATACTTTAAAACTAGTATTTCATATAAGAAATAGTATGTAATAGCTTCAGAATTATTATTATTAATCCGAAATGGCTGCGTTTTTACCTATTACCTCAGATAAAGTTAACAAGGGGCGAAGAATACCCGCGAGTAACAATTTTTAAATGCCTTACCGTTTTGAAATGTTAAGTGGTAAAGCGAGTATATTTAGGTACTCAAACTGAAAAAAGAGGAGGAGCAACTTCTTCTGAAGAAAAGATGCGTATCTTTTTGAGATTAGCTGGAGATCTGGGATTTCAAGTTGGTTGACGACAACTAGGACCATCGTAAAATCATTCAACAGTTGCACATGAAATAGAGGGTCATTATGGAATGTTGTTTTGGTCAACTGAAGAGTTGATCTTCAATTCTTCAAAACTGGCCTTGGAGGTGTTGGGTATGTTATCAAACCTGACACTTCATTGGTCTTCTCCGTGCAACTTGGAGACTGGCATTTTTTTATTTCTTCATTGTTGAGTTTTTCTGTTCCCTCCCACAGATAAGCCACTTGTTAAAATTATAATGATTAGTTAAAGTAGGTATAAGTAAATTTGACGAATTTAACCAACCATGTATTTTTGAAATTGATGGGTTCTGTGCGGGTCATTGTCAGCTTAAATAACAATACTTCCCAATCCTTAGATGTTAGTTTTCGGTTTCCCGTTGCTTTAATTTGGTTTAATGGTTAATAACCATTCCAAATCACATAAGGACATTTTTATAATATGAGCACTGAGGGAAAAAAGCCTACGTAAAACCTAATAAATCTTTTTGGATTTAACGTTGGAAAATAGTATCAAGAACGTATTTAATTTAAGGTTGAAAATATATTGATTTAACTACGCAGTTGGACCCAATGTAAAATGCAAGGTTTAAAATTTAAAGTGGAAGCGATGTAGAAACAAAGTGAAACGTATTCATTTTTACATTGATGTTGCATTTTCAAACTACGATCTACGTAAATTCAAAGGGATTCATAGTTAATCTTAAGTGGATTCCCTGTAGAATCATGAAAAGCGCAAAAAGAAACTACCTGCAACGTAGTGTCGGCGCTGGTGTCGTCTTTCGTGAAGCTTTGGCTTCATATTGTCAGTCGTGTTTTGTCTTTCGGAGACTATTAGGAAAATTTGAAATGGAATACATTTCGCTACGTTGAATATTTAGTTTGATTGTAGTGAAATCATAAGAAAATTAATCCTAGTTTGATTGAAATTTTTTTATTGTTTATACATTAGATTATTTAGAGCAAAACACTATTTTCTGGTGCCTTATCCCGAAGAAACGTGGACTGTTAACATTTTCCTGGGCTATGCGGCTTGGAGCGATGCACATTAATATCCAGTAAATTAGAATTTGTATTACAAAACAAAAAAAAATACAATTGTTATGTTCCAAAATGATCGTGTTTTATTAAAAAAAACTAGAAGACTGTTATTATTAAATTCAGATTGACGTAAATCATGGTAGGTAGGATTAAAACTTAAACGTTTATATTTCAAAGTAATTTCTATTAGAATTTACTTAAAACAACACTGAAACGTATTGAAATTAAAATTGAAAAAAAGTAATTTAAAATTTGGTTCGTAATATTTTTAGGCTAGAATACATTTAATTTAACGATGTACTCGTACCATTCTAGAATCGAAGTTGTTACCTTTTGTTTTAAAGTTGGATGATATTGATTTTACTACGGGTCCACCTTAAATTAAAGGAAAACGTATTTAAATCAAGCTTGAAAACTATTCGTTTTCATATAAGAAAACAAGTTGAATCAATGATGTTCCACTTTGATTCTAAAATTTTCACCTTTAACCCCGAATCATTCCTAAATATACTTAAATCAAAGCGTTTTTTTTTTATTTTACGCTGTTTTTTCTCTGGGTGTATATACTAGCGATTTCGGATGAATTGGTAGTATTTATTTACTTGAATGAACCCAGTATTTCCTACTATTAAGTGGTTACCAGTAGATATGTACCGAATAGTGATTTTAGCCGTATACCGGATACTGGATATTCGGCCGCTCAGCTAGGCCGGATAGCCGAACGTTTTGAAGCCGGATATCTGCCCAAATGAAAAATTTAATAGTTTGGTCGTACCCAAGTCAAACCGGTACAATAAAACCAACTTAAGCATGCTTTTTTTCCTTCTCCTCGACTTCCACAAGATATTCTTATTTCTAACACTTCAAATATATAGCGTATTTGTTGTCCTCAATGTTCTCTAATTTCATATACTGGATGAAGATTGAGATTGGTAGTTGAGAAGAGAAGCTTATTACTTTCTGGATTCTTAGCAAATATTGCTACTAAGTATTAGTTTTGATCACAAATAATTGTTTGTTTTTATTGTTGGCAGGATTTTTCTTGACATGGTAAACGAAATCAAACGTAATCGTTTGTTATTTATTTGAAAAGATCTTGGAGTTATTTTTAATAAACAAAATGAGATGGAAAATCGAAATGTGTTCTTATAAGTCAACATGCCAGTTTATTGGCTTCTAGACATTAGTAAATCATCGCACGATGTTAACTTTTAAATTTGCTCACGACATTTTATCGTATCATATAGATTGTACTGTTCTGTTAGCTCTAGTCGATCTATACGCCCCTTCTCTTGATCTCAGAACTCAAACATTGTTTCATGAGATTTTTCATAGATTATAGTTAATTCCTCCAATCTCTAGTGAGTCTATAACTCGCGAAATCAATAATGCTTCGAGTCACATAAATCTTAACTTTATTTTAGGAGAAGTGCATTTAAAAATATGCAAGGTTATAGACTATTTAACAACTATTAGCTATGAACCTGTGTTAATTATTATATATTGTATATTAGTCTAATCTAATTTATTATTATAAACTCTAATTGATGAAAGTACATAAAATAAAAAAAAATAAATGAAAGTACCTACAAAGGAATGCAGAAAAACTAATTTTCATTCACCATAATTTGGCTGTAGTAAACGTACAATATTAAATTGCTGATAGGACATCTTTATTATATGAAATTAAACTTAATATTTTGTTTCTTGTTTTAATGAAAAACCGACTGTCCGGTATTCGGCCGGATATAAAAAGATTATTCGGCTCCGGCCGGATATTATAAAAGTAGCCGGATAGGCGGGATACCGAATATCTACCGGATATTAGTCAAATCTCTAGTTACCAGTATAAACTTTATTTTATGCATATCATATGAAGTAAATACTATAAATCTTGACTTTTACTAGTAGCACTAGTATTTACTTTTACTTTCTACTACTAGTAAGTACTTCAGTTTTTTGCATATGGCCCATTGTCCACATTCTAAAGTTTGAAATATTCACAATCTCTAATATCGATTTAAAAGGACTTAAACCGAACAACAAACCCTGCTGTGACTGTGAAGATTAATTTTTCCAATCATCATGCATCATAATACCTACATACGTAACCTACCTGCATAGTTGAAAAAGTTAAACACGAACAGTACATGAACGCCGAACAGCGAACACGTGTAATTGGCCAGAAGGGCACAAAACATCAACCAGAAATTCCTTTATCAAGCTCTCATTTACTCATCATCCAACCAACCAAGGTAATCTTCTTGCTCCAGTTGATGTTCGGTTCGTTCGCTTTCCATTCCAACTATCCAACTACAACTAGGTATACTCGTTTACTCTAACTCCCTTTCTTCCTTTGTTTCAGTCGATTGTCTTCCCATAAATGACTAAAACAAAAAAGACAAGTATTCTCATGTCATCCAACCACCTATACCATACCACCACTTTCAATTTTCCTCTCCAAATTTGTCCTTTAGCAGTAGTTTTATACACCTTTTAGGACCAGAGTGATGGTTGAGGTGTATCCTACGAATGAACTAACATGGAATGTATCTAAGTATCCTTTTGTTCTTTTACTTTGCAGATCTATTCGTTGGACGACGCCGAATGCAGTGAATTGTGCACCTGTGGTGAATCACTAACATTAACATGCCATGCACTCTGTGTACCATTCGCTCCATGTAGGACAGCGCTTGCATTTTACAGCCATGCTTCGCCGGCTTATCAGGCCTTTCGAGGCAGATGCCTTTGCTATTCGGGGCGTTTTATTTGTATGAAGCCGCCGCTGGGGGAGTACACGTTACCTGGTAAGTAACAGTATGTAGTATATCTATCTAGTGATAGTAGTCTTTTCGAAATAATGAACAAAATAAAACAAAAAAAAAAATAAAACTGTTACTCGTGTGGAAAGAATGAAAAAATCCTGTTTATCTTCAAGGACCATGAAATGAGTAGTAAAAAAATTTTTAAGATAACAAAGGTTTACTTTGTGGTAACACGTGTGATGAAGTTTGAGGTGAATATGAGGATGTGAAATGTAGATAACGCTGAAGGCAACTCAACTGCAGAGCTATTAAATGCAAGTCATCCTCGTGGTGCCAGATCCTCAATGCTTCCTTTAAAAAAGGGAAATAAACTGAAAGACTTCTTAAAGACTTAAATCAAAACTAGATGGCAAAATAAGGATGTACTAAAAAAAACAACTACAAAGGATGAGTCCATAAAATACAGGTGTGACACTGCATTTGTTTTTGAGTCTTGCATTATGAGGTGGTTTGGTTCTAAAGAAGAAACACATTAATAAGCTGAAAGAATTTACTGTCAATGAACCTCTAGTGAAAGAAAAAAAAATAGGAACCATAAAACAAATATCTAAACAAAAAAAACTTTTTCATGTTAATTGACTATGTTTGTTGATACAAAATGATAACTGTTTATTTAGGTATTTTAGCCATATAGAACCATACATTAAAATTTCTAAGCAATTATTAGTTATTGCTCAGGTATAAGCCTGATACCACCTTTGGTTGAATTAAATTTGTTTCCAGATATGACAATGGAACCACATGTTTAAAGTTTTTGGGTATGTCTGCTAACTTTAGGTAGTTGGTATTCGATCTGATAATATCAACCTGAGACATTTACATCTGCTATTGCAGACTGCAATTTAATTAAGCCCGCTATGGATATCGGTATACTCTCAAGGAAATCTTCATGTTAAATTAAACAGAAACTAACTACCATAATGTGCCTGACAACTGGTTAGTTTTTTTTCCCGTGGGTAGGTGTAAAATCTTCAAAAGGCTCTATGAGGACCGAAAAACGCGTGCTTATAGGAGTGTGAGCTCCTTACTGCACTAAAAACACCTCACCTCTTGATTGTAACTAAGTTGAAACTTATCTAGCAATTTATTTTTAACGAATTTAATTAACGTGTTGCAGGTAACTATCCGGCGATAGTTCCTGCTTTTACCGCGATTTTAAAGCGGATTCTCGTTTAGTGCACCAGATCGGAAGGCTTAGTCCTTCGCAGGCGGTGTACTAAATTCGTTTCATCGATAATTTCGATCTTAGTACTATTACAGTGTTGTAATAGCCGTTTTCTATGATTTCGGGCAAAATATTTTATTTCATCGCGAACCGTGGGAATCCCGAGATCTATGTGGAGATCTTCGTTTCTAATGTACCAAGATGCGCTTACAAACGATCTTAAGAGTTTATTTTCAAACGTTTGTGAGGTATTTAAATTAAGATCTCGCGTACAACCCCAGAGCTATATACCTTAAGTCCAGACAGGCTGAAGCACCTGCCTGTAAAAATTAGCTTGTTTTCGATACTGAGCTTAGAGTGTTTCCCGCGCAACCAGTACATATCTCTGATTTTATTTTTTAACTCCTCGCATTTCTTTTTAACATGCGGTTTCCATTTTAATTTCCCGTCTAGAGTCATTCCGAGATATTTTCCTTCATTAGCAAACGCAACTTCAACCCTATTAACAAATACCGGTCATCTAATAATTTTCTTATATGTAAAATCTACATGGACGGATTTTACTTCGTTGAGCGATATCCGCCATGTTTTTGTCCAATCATTGACCTTATTCAGAGCTTTTTGTAATTTTGTCGTAGAATCATTTATCGTTTGGCCCACTGCTAGTATTGCAGTGTCGTCAGCAAACGTGGCTACGATATAGTGTCTTCTGTTTGAGGTATATCACGTGTAAATAATAAGTACAATATTGGATCTAAGACACTTCCTTGTGGTACCCCAGCCACCATTTCTTTGAGATCCAAGTAATCGTTTCCATGTCTTACTCTAAAGAGTCTATTCTCTAGATATGCTTTAAGAAGCGTATAAAGTGCTTCAGGCAGAATTTGTCTTAATTTAAAATGTAGGCCTTCGTGCCACACCTTAACAAAAGCTTGCGACACGTCTAGGAAGACCGCTGAACAAATTTTCTTTTCGTCAAGAGTTTTCTCAATGACGTCAGTGGTCCTATGCACTTGGTCAATTGTCGAATATTGGCTGCAGGCGCACAAGTAATATTCTTTGAAAGACTTTAGATATTGCGGGCAGAAGCGAAATGGGTCTATAAGATTTCTTATCATGTGATGGTTTTCCTGGTTTGAGAACCGCAACCTTCCATTGGCTCGGAACGAACTTTAGTCTTAGAGTGGCATTTATTATATAAAGAAGATTAATTAACCGTTTGCGAGGGAGCATTTTGAGAACTTCGGCCGTAGTTAAGTCATATCCCGGAGCTTTCTTATACGTAAGCTTTCTTATTTCTCTACTTAATTCGGCAAGGGTAACATTTCTTGTTTAGTAATTTTCGCTTGAGTTAGAACGTATATTTAAATTTTCGTTGAGTCCTTGCCCATCAAAAGTTTAAAAGTGTTCTTCAGGTAATCCGCGAAATCGTTTGCCTTCTCTTTGTCGCTTTTTGTCCATTCGTTTTGATCATTCTTAATCGGAGGCGCTGGGATCTTTGGTTTCTTCGTTACTTTGACAGCTTTCCACAGTGAGTAGTTGGATTGTTTTCCTACTGTCAAGCTTTCAAGATAAATTGCAACTTCAGAATTTTTGAATTCTTCTATCGTCCTTTTTAGTAAATTACACAAGCGATTTAAAATTACCTTGTGTTGAGGAGCTCGAGTTTGTTGCCATTTCATACGTGCTTTTCGTTTCTCTTTTACTAAATCTTTTATTTTCTGTGGACATTTTTCTCTGGTACGGGATGTTGTTTCATGCGGCTTGTTGTACGAAATTGACGAAGTTATCTACTGCGTCTTCAAGTTCGAGAGGCGTTTGTAGTGATACCCCTAATTCAACGTTGTCATCTATATCGTTCCTAAAACTTTCCCAGTTGGTTAGTGTCTGTTTAATTTTGCATGACACATTGTTAAAATACAACTTTGGAAAAGCTGTTCTTGCAGGCGAATCAGGATATGTCAGTCTTTTTAGAGTCTTAAGAAGGAACAAAGATAAGCTGATATGTCTAAGGTCCTTCGGATTTGATTTACACGGGTACTTTTGCTTACTTTGATTATAAGGATGACCTTTACTTCCCTCCACATCAAGATAATTAGAATAACCTTTATGATATTTAAAATTATATCTGAGGTTATTTGGAGCTCGGTAGGTATAATTCCGTCTTGTCCCGCTGATTTATAAGGATCAAAGGCCTTGATTGCAAAAAATAGTTTCTTGTGATCAGACCAAGACTGTTATTGTTTGTATAGCCTGCCCGTGATTGTTCTACTTACTTACTTATCCAGTTCCCGATCCATGGAGGGCCTTTGCCTGGTACATTGCGGTCCTCTATTGGTTGCGTTCCCTCGCGCACTCTCTTTATTCGTCGAGACCAAGCGCTTTTGCGTCTGAAACCGCCTGGTCCCTGTAGCGGAGGTTCGGTCTTCCTGGTCGTCTCGAACGTGGGGGCTTCGAAGATTTTCTTGGCTGGAGCGTTGTTGTCCATTCGCTCGATGTGGCCGAGCTAGTGTAGTCGACGCGCTTTGCTTCTTTGGACTACATCCACATCTAGGTACAGCTCGTACAATTCACTATAGAATCTTCTCCATTCTCGCCCTTCACATATAGGACCAAACATCTAAAATATTTGTATGAATTGCATCAGAGACAAGTGTAATATCTAAGACCTCTTGCCGGTTTTTAGTAATGAAGGTTCTTAGTAGTCAAATTATTTCCAAAGTTGGTACTAAGTATATATTCAAAAACTGACTCACCTCATTTATATACGGTGTGGTGGGCGTTTGTGCCGCACCCGTTAATTAGGCACACTATCTGCTATTCTACCATCAAGATAAGTTACATAAGCTTGTCGCCAGGGTGATCATGGCCAAGATATGCAGATGCCATTTAGTAGGTAACATTGCTTGCTTGCACTCTTCAGATCTCGATCGCTAAAATGCAGGATCTGGGCTGGGGTCACCTTTGTCCATTGCATGCAGCAGGTGGTATCCTGTGGTCCTGAGTCCTTGAATATTGGATCCAACGATCCAGAGTGCTTGGATCAGGAAGACGTCTTCTTTTTGTTATTCAGCCAGAGAAGAATGGAGGCCAGTTTGGAGTGTTGGGTGTTAATCTGAACTACCTTCACTATCTTAGTTACAGTCAGCCGGAAAAGCACACACAACTGTTCGGTCGAGGTCTTCATCAGACTCAGACTCCGAGTGAAGTAACCCTTCTTCATCCTCAAGATTTTCGGGTGTGGAATTAACTACATCCATGACGGAGTGTACGTCGATGATTGGAACCATTATAAAGGATAGTGAATTAGATATCTTAGAAGACCCACCCGCGGATGAGGTCCTCCATATAGGGAGGTTCGATACCCACAGCAGGCTGCTTCACTAAGGCCACGTCTCGTGCTGGTGGATGCTGTCCCCATCTTATTTGTAGATTTTGAGTGATATGGTCGCTCAGCGCCAAACCGTACCACGCCTTGTGTTTTCACCAGGGGAACCATCGAGTCCTTATTTATCACTATGATAAATATCTATCTATCTATAAGAGACCGCTAATTCCTCGAGCTTAGTAACTTACCAGTTTAGTGTAAGGATAGCAGGACTACCATATTGAAACATTTTTAGAATAACATCTTTGCTTGTAAGCTCGAGGGTATTTTGGTGCGAGCTCTAGGTCTATAGGGGATATCCTCACTGGCCACAACCTCTAGCTTCGCACCAGGCCACAAGTCTTGAATCCTACTAACGCGAAAAAAATGGGGTTCTCCAGCATAAGATCGTACGGTATGCCTTACTCCTGTCTATAACCGCAGGTATTGTTTTTTTCTTCAACACTTCGCTGAAGGACAGATCTTTCCTTGTAAAGGAGGCAGTGTCGGTTCTTAACAACATTTTGCCTTTTGGGTTCCGGTATGGTATCCTTGAAGGACCTTTAACGCTTAGACGTTAATTGGGCAAGTCGTCAAAAATATTCGCTATTCTCGCGGCCGACGTTTAGCACATCCCTACGTGTAGGCAATTTTTTCCCTTACACTAGACTTTGGGACGATCCACTCCTCCCGGTGAGGGTGTTCACCTGTAGGGGAATCGTCTCATAGGTCTCTCCGATTCGTTTCTTTGTTTTTTTTTAGTTTTAACTAATATTCTTATGAATACGATATGATCAAACATAAGAGCAAGAACGTGCGAGCTTATAGGATATTTCACAATCCCTTGAGCAATTTTTATAAAAGCTGAAATTCCCATAATTATTATGAAAGAAATCAATTTTTTTCTTTCATTTAATAAATTTTAAATATACGAATACGAACGGTTGATATTTTAATTTAATTTTCTTTTTCAAGAACCCAGAGTGGATGCGACTAAGTCATGCAATTTATTTTTCCTCTGGGTAAAATATAAATTTATTGCTTCACTTGCATGAAATTGTTTTTCCCCTTATGTATATGTATCAATTTTTGTCTTGTATATTTTATTCTTATGGATATTGCCATTTGAATCGTTCCAGGTGGAGTATTTCTTTTACTTGGATACAGTTCGGCGGATGAGGCGCTCCTGCGACCGCATACAAATCTGGGAGTACAGGATGCAGTTAGAGCTCTTCAGCAATATGTCACCACACACATTGACAATCAGGTAGGAATGATAAATTGATTTCTTATGTTCGAAACAGTAACAAAAAAAATGATTACTTGGGTATTGACTGGGTAAGAGAAACAAAGGAAACGAAGGATGATGGTCCATATACTTTTTTATATGGATTTCTTTTTATAATTGATGTATCAGCATTTTAAAAAAAATGTACATGAAGTTTTGATAATGATAAGTTGTAGGTATCTATATCAATTTACTCAAAAAAGCTTTGGTGCCGTGAAATAAGGCGGAGCTAAATAACGCCGAATTCCATAACTTGGTGTTATTTCACTTTGTAAAAGCATAATAATTGCAAATTTTGCGATTCGGGGTTATTTCACAATGACAAAGTGAAATAACGACAAACGTTGCTTGAGAAATAATGCCGAGTCCCAATATTGTTTTTTTTTTTGGTACTTGCGTGAAGTATTTTTTGCAATTAGGTTCACGGCGTAGAAAAAGCTCGGCGCGTAACCCCCCTGCTTGGGCCAATATAGAATTTGGGCTGGGTACAAGTTTGGGTATATGCAAATTTTTTTTTGGATTTGAAGATTTCTTTTTAAAAAGTTCCAAAAAAAAACTTGCATATACTCAAACTTGAACCCACCCCAAATCTTATATTGGGTCAAGCAGGAGGGTTGCATTGGGGCACCAGGACCACCTTACGCGCCGAGCTTTTTTAAAATTTATTGTTTATTTTTGAAATATATTTTATGTTTTAAATAAAGTTTTCATAATGTGGCCATATTAAATTTGGTGGGCTTATAAAATTTGGGAGTTTTGTTCGTTAAGAATCTTTATTAAATGTCTTTAAAAATAAAAGGCGATATAAGCGAGATAATGCCGAATTTCAGAACTCGGCGCTCTTTTGCTCGGCGTTATTTCACGGCACTAATAGCTTTTAACGGCATTTAGTCCCGAAAATTTGAGTTTCTGCCCGGCAATCTGACTTGTACTCATCAATTGGCTAGTGAGGCCCTTGCCAAATCAGAGATTTTTTTCGTTTTATTTCTACTCCATATTTTTATATTCAGTTCTACAAATCCACAGTGACCAATCCTTCCTTATTTTGCTAAAGCGCTTGATCACTTTAAAGCTTAATTAATTTTCCTAACAACACTACATACCTTTTTTTTTTGTATTAAATGTCCTTCTAGACAATGTGTACGCTGACACTGTTTAACATGACAGACGAGAACATTATTATAGCTGCTCGACTACCACACGATGCTAAGTTGAAAGCCATTGATTTGCTAAGAAAAGAAAAGGTAAAATAATGTTAAATATATTTGTGATTTTAATTTTTGTTAATCTTTTAAAAATAACCGCAGTTACATTTAATTTATATTATTTCGACATTATGTATGTTTTTTTTTCCATCAACAGGACGAATGCACGAACATCCTAAAGACCATTAGTCATCACATAAACACTGAACACAGTGAACTACAATCCCACCGACTGCTGAGCATATTCAAGATGTCCGAAGTCGAAGTCATATGGCCGGAGAGCAGTAGCGCCAACTCTCCAAAATCCATCCTGGGCAAATGCACCCTCCTAACATCCCTGATGTTTTCCCTGTTGCCATTCGTTAGCTGGACTCTTTTAAAGATAACCCAAGAGGAAACATGACAGTAAATTATTTATATGCCTAAGATGGGAATCGCTGCGGCAGAGAAGATCAACACTAACAGGAAGTAAGTCCGCTATTAACCTAACTGCGTAGAATAAGTATTTTAGAATCATAAGAAGAACCGTTGTAAGTAATAGTATTAAGAGTGTGTGCGAATACATGTATAGGCAAAGCCAAATAATGATGAAAATGGTGTAAATTGTAAAATATTAAGAAATGTCGCAACGCTGCATTATTGTGAATAACAGTTAGCTTATTGCGGAGTGGTGTAACTCAAATGTTGTCTATATTGTTTTTTTTTAACACGGTATTTTTTTTTTAGTGAGCAAACGTTTTTCGTACTTGATCCTTGCTTAAAGAACTTTGAAGTAAAGACCAGACGACCAGAAGGTCTAATAAATTCTTGGGAAAAAAAATTGTGTCTTATATAGATATAGCTTCTTGTGGGTAAGTCGCCAAATATTATTTCAGGCACATAAGATGAATACAAAATCACGTCTGTATTCATTTTGTGCTACATAGGTGTCTGTAGCTCAAATGGGATAAGATGAGCAGTGTTGCCACATTTTCAAAGAGAAATAATCTATTTCGAAAAATAATGCAGCCGGAAATGTACCTTCATATAAAAATTTAAAATAACTATACATTTTATGTGAAGGTGAATTTAATTGCGAAACTTTTGCATTGAACTAATGATTTACTTGATAAAATATGTCATGTATTCCATAGTTTGGTGGAATGCAACATTATAAGAGTGCGTGTTAATAAGCTTACCATCATTAGGGGTATTCACGATCCGATGTAACTGGTTTTGTGTTATTGCAAAAGTATAAAAGTGTAGCATTTTTTTGCACTTCAACAACAAAATATACTGAATCTCAAAGTCTTACACTTTTAGACGTTTACTATATCCGTGTACAATTTATTTAACACAAACTAAGTTATTTCAGAACAAATGTGAAACAGATTTTGACATTTGCTTCAATGTTGCTACAGATTAGAAAAGTTTTGTTCACAGTCTGACTTCTTACACTAGATCGTGAATACCCCTATTATGTTTGCCTGGTCACTCGAAAAAATTCTTAACATTTGACAACTTGTTGTCGAAATTCATACGACTTCAAGTTATCAAATAAACATAATATCGAAATAAAAGAAGATCCATTCACAATAGAATTTTTTTTAATAATAAAAATGAAAGCCAAATTTATGTTAATTGTTTTCTTAAAGGATATTGCAATAGGTGGGCGGTAAGATCTTAAAATTGAATATGTATTTTAATTTAAGGGACTATAAGTTAAATTATGTGCGAAATATGATATTTGTGCAAAAAACCGCCGCTGAGTTGTGTGGATTCGAAAGCCCTAATTTTTCGATAACTCTGGCGCGTAAATCATTTTTATTGCTGCAATACACGTTGTCGCTTTTCTTCAGATGCAGACCCAAGTCTAGCACACAAGTAGTCAAGATGATATCTGCGAAAAGTCGAGTTCTTGTGCGCGACTCATCATCGACTGAGTCTGTTTCTCCTGCACTCTCAAGAACATCGATTTATTTCTTGAAATATCTTACTTTTTGTTGATGAACCGGGTTCGCTGATTGTGCATTGTTCCGGCCAGCTCTCGAAACGTTCAAATTTAAACAGTTAAATAGTCGTAATGCTCTTCTGGTTAACACAAGAGAAACACTCACTTTGATTATAATGTTTTATTATTTCCATGTATTGATTGAAGGCGTAACTTGTTGACTTGTAGTTATCGTCTGAAGAATAAAGAAAAAACAAATTCACAATAGATGAAACAACATGGCCGTCAGGTACTGTCAATTATGTACCCCTCCCGTTTTACATATTATGTGATATGTTTATAAAGTTATCTGTCAAATATCTGTCACTATTCACAGTTTCCTAAAACAGTTGCAAAAATATTCATTATTAATTGTATGACAGCGTTGACATTGTGTTCACTTTGTTGACTCTTTCCTACTTAATAGTGATAAAGAGACTCCCTTTTTTCAAAAAAGGGTACAGATAATAAGCTATCAAAATAAATCGGCGGATTTAGGTCAATGTTATGTCCATTTTCTGAATGCATTGCATTAAAAGATTATGAAACATTTTTCTTTTTCAATTTAAACTTGTCAGACGATTGCGACAACATGATCTCTAGATGGTGAAATGTATATAATAAACAAATGAGTTTAACCAACATACTCAATTGGAATGCATATGGGAAAAGCTTTTGTATGTGAAAATGTCAAAAGTCGAAAAAAAACATAAAACAGCGGACGCAAGCGACTGTCTAACTGTCATTCCAAACTCTAAATCCGCTAACCTGTCAAAGAAGATTTTTAGTTTTTGTTTATCGTTATCGAAAAAAAATCCATTTCAGATCTAATAAGAACAAGTTGTGACATCTTAAAAGAATAACAACAAAAACACTTGTCGTGAGAAATGACCGAATAGATGGTCACCACTCTTGCATCTTGTTGGTAGAGTGGCTTCCTTTGAACACTTAAACAGATTTCAAGTAGCCAGATAGAGAGTGTTAACAATTTCTAACTTTACATTCTCTTCCTGCGACATCACCCACCCGTCCAGAGTAGTGGTATCAAAATGTGTAATTCTCATTGCCAGTATAAGCTGTTTATCACTATTTCTCAAGGATTTAAAAAAAAGCGCTTTAAAAAAATGAAAATGGGGGTAACGATAATCGATAACATATTTCTCCCGGAGGATTCGATAATTTTATTTTAAAGTGAACACACATACAATATGGTCAAAGTCGACTTCCCTGGAATAGACTGTTGAGGATTTATATTTTCAAACATTTGAAGTTCTTCGTGAAAGGAAGAAAAATAATTTTCAAAATGGCGCCTAATAATATGTCGAGCTTAATTCATGATAAAAGAGAAATGTAAAGTTTTAACAAATAAAAAAAAAGTCCATTCATTTAAGAGAACAATATGCTATTTTTAAAGGTTCTTGTTAACTGTGGAATTTCATAAAGAGCAATAATAACATTTTATTAAATTATAATTATAAATAATAGGCAAATGAGTGAAAGAAAAATTAATTTGTATGATATACGGGGAAGATGTTAATTACTAAAACTAATTTTAAATATAGATTATCGTTTTGTACGGACTGCTGTCTAAAAATATAAATATAAACAAAAAGGTATATAATATTAGAAATATTTATAAAATTAGTTAGGTCTTAAAACAAATAGAGAAACAAACAAAAAAAATTAAATTTTAGAGGGTAAGTATATAAAATAATATTCTTAAATGAAAAAAGATTAAACAAAATGTATAAATAAATCTATATCTAAAATACTGTATAGAACAATATTATTGAATAATGAGTAAGTGTGTAAGTGTATATACAAAACTATCTAAAGTAAAAAACTAGGGGATGTAATGAGAATTCGTTTTATTTTTTAATCGCCAATAAAACAAGTGGAAAAGTGTAAATTTGATTATACTGGTATAGGAAGGAGCGAACACATTTTTTGTTTAAATTGTTTGTAAATGTTTTACTTTATTTTTTTTTTGCCTTTTTTTTTGCGAATTCTGTTAAGTTAATTTATTCCAGTGTCGTTCGGAGGCATGAGAATTGTACGTAATTGAAATAAAAGTCTAAAAATCAGTAAATGTACATAAAGGGAGATTTTTTTTTTTATTTTTTTCATTACCTTTATTTTGTTAATGTCCTGAATTTAGTAAATATTTCAAAAGGCTTTATGTAATCTTTTAACGAATTTCAATGTTACGTGGAAAATTAAATGTGACAAATTCGAATTATTGAATGTTGATTACATAATATATATTTGGTAACACTACCTATAGGTATCACAATTAAACAGATATGTATATGTATACATACGAGTATTAGAGCATTTGTATTCGATGCGAAATGACATAATATTTAACTGAATGTTTTTCGATGTCCTCAATGTCTATAATTGAATCTGCATTTAGATTAACCCAACTATCTCATGATACTTTTCACCTTTTCTTTGATAGGTTTGTAACTATGTTTCATAAGAAAAAAAATGTTATGTATTATATTTGACACTAGCAATTCAATTCAACCCTGTTTTTTCTTCGATAAATGTCAAAATTGAATTAGTTTGAGACTAATTGCTCGCCAATGGCATTATTTAGTTAAATGGCCCTTTTGGCTTGGAATACCACCAATACGTACCAAGCAAAATGTCTTTCAGCGGATGTGTTGTGTTATGTATTGCCGACAATGTTCCTGGTTTGACGTACGTCAAGAAGGTGCTGTCAGTGAACATGAAGCGGTGTCCCTTTCTAACTTCTCCAAAGTAAGGAGATTTTATAAAGTCGATATGTAGCTTTTCATGGTGATTCGCCTTAATGGTTTAAAAATTACCTAACAGTGGATGAATCAGGAAGACCGCCATGAACTGTAAAATATACACTTTCTGATTAAAAATAAGGGTAGATAATTGATGTTGTTGTCTTCACCGAAATCTCATTAATTCCTGAATACAGGATTAGAAAGAAAATACCGATTTATTTAGTACTTACTTTAATTTAGATTGTGTGAGGGCCAGGATGGACTAAGACTGATGTAGTTTTGCAAGGTAATAGTGGAACCCAGGTAGATAAAGTCTTAAGCGACTTCAAAGTTGCATACATCCATCGTAATGTTTTTCCCAAGTCGGTTACTGCTCTCTTAGTTGAACGGACTTTTAAAAAATTGCACCTCCTATGCTGACTTGAGAGTTGCGTACAATTGCTTCAATAGTAATAAATAGCGATCAAATAATGAAAGGCATGAAACATTGTGACGGAGTCAAGCGATCCAATTCCTTTGTTGTTATTGCATCAACTACCATTTTACAAGCTCCGCTACCTTATTCGGATTATTAGTTTAAGACAAAGTTCTGACAGAACTGTTTCAGTAAATTATTTGTTTTTTTTAATTTACCTTATGTTCTTATGTTCGCTTTAACTTTTTTTTTTGAAGATCGTTTAAAAAATAGGCAATCTTATCCGTTTCTAAAACATCTAACCTCCTTGTCAGAACAATTTTCGTGGTAAAATAAATACTTAATGTTCTGAAACTTAGAATCTTTTTCTTGCAGTGGTGGACTGGTTTCTGCGATAAATTTTGTCATTTTCAGTTGAATTAATTTTCTCATCTACAATTCGTCTTTTATGGAAGACTTGCTTAAGAAGTGGACCCAACCAACTTATTATGCTGCCCTTTAGTCAAACAAATTTGCTTGAATCATGTTATAATCATAGTTATAAATGCTTCAAAATTAGCAAATTGATAAATAGGGTCTTGCCACTTTGATATTAATGACATAAATAATTGTTTTTAAATTAATATTTCGATAAAGTTAGCTACTATCTATCTGTATATGTATTTGTTTATTACGCCATAAACTGCTGAAATCATTTATCAACGTCTAACGAAGCAACGTTGGAACGAATTTGCTAGTACTTTAGCTATAGTTTAGTTAGTTAGTTAGTTTTATTGACTTCAAAAATATACATAGCTTAGAATCCTTTTAAAATACGACATAGTCTTGAGGGTTTGGCCGAAGGCTGTCTACCAGATTGACATTTAAATTTAATTTATAAATATTAATGAAAAACACTGTGGCATATCATAAAAACTAATAATATAATGTGTATATTTATAATAATAATTTAAAAATCTTCGTGTAAAATGCAGGTTCTGTAACGCATAGCGTATAAAATGTAGTTGTTTAGCTGGTCCCAGCCTCGTACTCCATTCAAAATGTTGATTGCTTCAGATAAGTCCAGAATTTCGACTCCAAAGTAACGCCTGCGGAACTCTCTTTATATGGGACAGATTCCGAGAAAGTGAAAAATGTCCTCTCGCACCTTAAGATTGCATAGATCACACAGCAATGGTAATTCCGGTCTATGAGGTGTAAAATGTAAAATTCAGACCGATGAGCTCACCTCTGGCTTTAAATATTGTCCTGATTTTTTCCGCAGTGTTACGAACAACAAAGTGAGTGTTACTGTTTAAAAAGTGATTCAGTTTGCTATAGTAGACACGATATTGTGACGAAGCTGATTCGTTCATAAATTTATCATAAGCCCATTTTCCCGTTTTCTGGATCAGGTCATAGAATTTTAGTTTAATTGTTTCAGGATTTTCATTGACTGATATCGATAAAGGTGACGAACATTCGGCAGCTAATTTTGTCCACTCTTTAAAACAAGTTCTACCGTAATTAATCATTTCCGACAGTGCCAGTTTTGGAATCCTTTCTTGGCGCATCGCCATAACTCTTGCTATATAATCGAAATGAATTTTAAGAGTATCTAAAAACAGCGGTGCTATCCCTGTTTCGAGGTAAAGCATATAGTTCTGTGAACTGCTGGGCAACTTAAACTAGCTCCGAATAAAAAATCTAAGGAACTTTTCAAGTGGTTCAAAAGAAAGATAGCCTAAGACTTGAGCTCCGTAAAATAGAATGGAAATTACTGCTGTACGAAAAACTTTATACTTCTCTATGAGATATAATTTTCTCGTAGATGCAACTCCTCTGAACACATAGCACGTTTAACTTCCGCTAATTTAGCCTGAAGATGTTTGTTTAAGTTAAGGTTTGAGGTGATTAAGATTCCTAGATACTTATACTCCTTGACTATTTCTAACTGAGTTTCCTCAAAAACCCACTTCTCCATTCTAAAGTACCTGCCGCCGCCGTTTCTCAATATCATCATTTTTTACTTAGAGAGGTTGACCGTTAAGTTCCAGGTTTTGCAATAGCGTTCTAGTCTATTTATCATCAGCTGCATTCCATCTATGGTTTCCGCTAGAAAGACTATATCGTCTGCAAACATCAAACCGGGCATGTGGTTCCCTTCTATAACGATTCCTCCTTTGACTGTATCAAATATGTCATTTATGTATAAAATGAATAAAAGATTACTGAGAACTTAGCCTTGTTTAACGTCCATCGAAGTACAGAATTCGTCTGAAAGGAAATTGCCATCCCATACACTCGCAACATTTCCTTTGTAGCTCGCTCTAATGGCAGTTATAAATTTGGTCGAAATACCATGTGTGTACAGCCTGTAGAAAAGTGCTTCTCGAGGGATTGTACCAAAAGCTGCACGAAAATCTACGAAGAATGCATACAGCTTTTTTCCTCTCCTTTTATATATGTCTGCGATATTAACCAAACAGTAAATTTGATCAACCGTCGAGTAGTTTTTTCGGAACCCCGCTTGGCATTCGTGCAAAATTTACTTTTTTTCTACCCCCTCGCTCAGCCGATTAAATAGTATTGTGCCGAATATCTTGGCTACCGTATTCAGAAACGAAATTTTGCGGATCTTCAGGGTTTCCTGTTTTGTGCAGAGGGAAGATGATCGCCCTTCGAAAACATCCAGGAACGTGGCTTGTCTCAAAAATTCTATTATACTCCAAAGTAATAAGCTTTAAGAAGTCCTGTGTAACATTTTTAAAATACCCAAACGGTATCCTATCTTCTCTTGGTGGTTTTTCATATTTGGTATTTTCTATAGCACTTTCTACCTCTAATAGAGTTATAGGCAAGTCCAAGACATCATCTAAGAATAAGGGTGCTGCATACTGAAAAGCAGGGGATTGTTGTGTTCTATTCAGGAGATTCGTAAAATGATTTTTCAGTTGTTCTATACCCCGAACCGTTGATGTTGTTGCCTTTAGTTATATATTTTAGATTAAGGTGATGATTTAATAATTTCTTGGCTTAAAAACATAGAAATATCTGAAGCTATTAATTATTTGAAACTTATGGAGGTTAAGATTTTTAATTTACGTACCTTGGATCATCTAAGAATTCTTTCTACTGTGCCCATACCATAAATATTAGCTTCTAACAAATTTTATCATTTATTGTTAATAATAAGGACGAGTCTAGAGAAATGCCAATTTAAAACAGGTATAACTGTTTTATAGCCCTTAACAGTTGGCAGCTCCCAAAAAAATTTTAAACATTTAATGGGCTTGGGGAGGGGATTGGCATTATCAAATTTTGAATAGTGGAGATGAAATTTTGTCATCAGCAAGCACAATTTTCTCCCAATTTTTATATGTCAACACATTTGCTTTTTTTTTTTTTTTTTAATATTTTTGTTTGTTAAGGATTCCCATTTTTTTTTATTCAATCGAATACTTTTGTATTTTAGTGCTTTTAAATTATTTAATTTGTTCAACAGATCATTTCGCAAAACAACCACGAGACGTGTTTTTTTTCTTTTATGACAAACGTCAACATGACAACTGAAAATTTTCTAACCCCACAACTTGATGCCTACAAAAATGTATTGGGCAGAAATTGTCAGGAAGGCGAAATATTTTATGCTCTCAAGAGCGCTCTCTTCTGCCCAAAACTACTAACTTTGTAAATCTGGAACAGGTATTGGCAGAAATGGGTGTCAATTGACAGTCGAATACGGCTTATAAATCGACAAGAAAAGGAACAAATTTTGGGTTAAATATGAGTCAAGTGGGGCCGTAGTTCAGAATGGGGAGTTGCCTTTTTAAATTTAAGGGTGACATTAGCTAAGTCAATTGTATAATTAAGTCATGGTCTTACGTTATAAGTTATAAGATTTTAACAAAAAGTTGTTTTTATTTGTATGTTGTGTAAGGCCGTCAAATTAAACGATTTTTATCAAATATTATTAAAATTCACATTCCCGAATTTATGGCAACGCATTCCTTAACGGATTTGTAGTCCTGAAAATTGATCGATCAATATGTCGTATCCTCGTCTATCCTTGATTTCCAACTCTACTTCAGAAATGTTAGAAACTATAGTAAATAAATCGAAACAAAGCCATCCATCCGTCGCTATCCAAAAGTAGTTGTTTCAGTTTTGTATTGCTCTCTTAAGATTTTTTTAAGCACTTCCATTATTGAATTTTTTTTAATCGACTTATTTTGCTTAATTAAATTAAAATGTGCTCCAAAGAAATTTTGAAAGATAACGTACCGTTCGTTACATAAATTGAGCTTGTAAATAAATGTATTGTAAAAAGTTTTAAAATATACAAATATTGTTTTAAATAATTAAAACCAACCCGAAATAATAAAATTATATATTATTTAAAATGTATTTTTATTTTATACAATATTTTTAAACAAATTTAAAAATAAATATACAATTATAAAAAAAATACCAATATTATTAAAATAAAAACAACTTAAACATATCATAATGAACACCTAAAATATTATTATAAAATAATAAAAAACAATCTTATGTTTAGTAATAAAAATTTGTATTACTTTGCTTTATTCTTGCCTATTCAAAAAAAAACTAACACTCATAAACCAACAGTTGATCATTAAAAAAAAACATTAAAAGTTCTAAGAACATTTAATATTTCAGACCATTTTTTTTTTCTTATTTAACAAATTAACAAAATAATGTACAAACTAAACAAATAAAATAAAAATTCTCAAAAAAAAAAAATGGTCACAATCAAGTAAAAAGTCTTCCTTAAAACGTTTAATTTTAAACAATATATAAAATATTAATATAAAATTTAGAAAATAATCTGTAATTATGTAGTTATATATAACATAGATATATAGAGAAAATACATATATAAATATATTTAACTGTTAAAAACAAATTTATGTTGAATGTATTCAATGTAGACATAAAACATATTTATATTATATACAACAAACCAAGTTAAACTTAAACAAAATAAAGCTCGAATAGTATAAATTTAACTAAAATACATAATATTTAAAAGAAAATATATGTAAACAAAATAGTTAACTATGATTTATTACAAGATGCTTAATTGTAGTTCTATTGCGGTATGAAAGAATGAACAGAAAAAAAGCTATATAAACCTAGGGACACACAGTGCTTGAACAAAAATTAGTCGAAAATAGTAAAGTGTTAAATTTCAGAGCAAAATTTAAAAAAAAAGCATAATATTATTGTATAATCACCAAACTATATAAAGAAAGCATTCATTTATTTATTTTGTTGCTTTTATTTTAATTTTCAGAAAAAAAATTAAATTAAAATTATTAGGACACACTTATATATGAAAAAAAAAAATAACAAACTAATACACAATACTATCAATATCAACCAAAATACGTATATACATTTCTAAAATGGCAATGCTTTAAAATTAATATATACATATATTATAACACAAAATTAAATTTAAAACTATCTATGCCACGCTTCGAGACAAAGTGTATTTTACTTTAAAGTAAAAATATATTTAACACAAGGAAAAAAGTATGCAAAATTATACACAAAAGTAGACTTATATAAAAATAATAAAATTAACAAAAAAAAAACTATCTGAAGTTCAACAGCAAGCAAAAAATACTAACTCGAAAATTATTCTGTTTATGAAATACAAGGAAAATACCTAAATCTGTTCTATACACTTTCACGTTCCCTGTTTTCTGAACGCACTGCATTTTGTAAATATTTAGATGCAAATATTTTTTAAAGTAAGTTATAGTATTAAATTTAATTGAAAACAAAAATTACAAGCAAAAGAAATGAGTGGTTAGTTTAAACAAAAATGGATTATGAAGCTTTATTATAAACAAACAAAAAATATTTTTTTATTTATTTTTAAATCTTGACTTGACATATGTAAGTATTAGAAAAAAAAAAACAAAAAAAGGTTTCGATGCAAAAATATGTTTTTCGTAATTTAATTTGTCAATATTTGAAATATTTTTGCATCAAAACTATTAAGTCTAAATAAGTTTTGTTTTAATTTAATTTAAGATATATCCTTATAAACAGCTACATAAATAAAATGAAGCTATAAAAAATTAAGTTTTTTTTTTTGAACGTCTTTCAAGACTGCGATGCTAGTTATGTACCATTGAAAAAATAAATATAAAATAAAATGTTAAAAAGTAATTAAAAATAGAGTAAATGTATAAACAACAACAAAAAAAACAGTTAAATATAAGAATGCTTGAGTTTTAACACAATAAACAAAAATGTAAAAAAAAAACAACAACAAAAATGACAGTATGTAGCTATATGAACAAAAACAAAACAGAATTATATTGAAAATGAAATTGGAATAAAAAATGCTGATTGTCAATTTAAATAAAAAAAATCGTTTTTTTTTTCTATCATATACATTTTTGTATTATGTATCCATGTACATACGAGTATATTTGGAAAAAAGGAGTTTTCATTATTTTTCAGAGACCGAATCAGGACCAGGAGATGTTGATTGACAAATGCAATTTACAAACCACAACGTGCATTTTTGTGCATGACGTTGATACAAAAATTAAGGACTACGAGTTATAGGTACGTGAGTGTTGTGTTATGTTCCGGTGCGGTGCGATGCGATGGTTGGAATTGATTGGTCCTATTTTATATTGATCAAAAACACATAGATATAATTTATTTTTTTTCTGGAAAATATCTGGTTTCTGGATGAAACAAACAAAGAATTTAGGAATGATTTAAAAAAATACTTCTGTCAGCGAAGGGGTCGCAGACAGAAATGTCAGGATGGTAGGAATTGATTTCAAAATTTCCAATTAGATTGGGTTGTGTTGGTTGTCAACCAAATAAAATTTACTCCTAGTCTTTTGGTTAAGCCGCCAAGTGAAGTGCTTCGCGTATTCATTCGATATGACTCATTAGTCCTTTGCCTATTAATGGAATCATAGTCCAAGGTCCCCTATATAATAATCTACGCGGCTGGGTCATATGTAATTGATCATATATGCGATTACATTATAAGCATATGATTCATAGTAAAACAGTTAAACATATTTTTAACCCGGGGGTGGCCGTGGCGTTATAGGTGTGTGCTCTCCTGTCAACCTCGTGGTCGCAGGTTCGATTCCTGCCCTTGTATATGTCTTCTTATATTCCATTAAAAATCAATTCTAAAAATTGTCATAAAATGAGTTGCTGGTTTACTCATTACATGATGTTCAGGCATAACACTAACAACATGTGATTGAGTAAGCTAGTATACTCATAAATATGACACCGAAGCAAATAAAATAATGCGAATTTTAAGAGACATAAATAAATAAGACACGGTAATTTTCTCCGCATTAGTTCAGCCGCCACCCCTGCAGATAAATCTGAGACAACAACCAGCTCTAGTCTCAGAACATCGCGCCACACATCTTTCCTATCCTTCTTTCACCGAATTCCCGCGCTGTGTCAAAAACATATAAATGGTATTCATGATTCATTAAGCGCGTGCAAAATTATAAAAAAAAAAATATTTTTAACCCGAAAAAGCTAACGTATCTGGACTGCAATGAAAAGCTAATCATTCGACTTTTTGACGAACATTTAAACATTATTTTTTTTAATAAGTTATTACTTTTTATTAAAGGTAATGTTATTCATATAAAAATGGGTTTTAAATAAAAGCAAATCAAAAATAAAATAAATATTTACTTTAGTTTGTAATACTAAAATCCCATTTTTCATGCGTGAAAGCACGAGTATGTAAGTCAAACAGTAAGGAAGTGAGAGGGAAATATTTCATTGATATGTGCCATTTTGGCGAAGGTTAGCATTCTAGGGTTAAAGTAGTTTTTTTATTAAATTTGTATTTTGTATACACACAACTCTTTAATCTTTTTCTAAAAAAAAATGTAGGTATAGCAATTTTAAGTATTTAACAATACAAATTTTTAAATATTATGTTTTTTCAAAAATCTGAAACAAAATATATTACGAATATATTGGAATACAACATTGTAAAAATAATATTTTATTTCATATGCCATTAGGAACATTTTGGGAAATTTTTTTTAGACCAAAATATAATCTTACTTGCTATTATAGGTACTAACGGGTGATTTTTTTGCTACATGGTTTTTGACGTTTATATTTTTGACAGATCACACATGACAAATTCCACGAACATTTGACATTTCGATTCAGTATTGTTTGCCATTTCATCATGAATAGACTTACGCCTGAACAACATTTGCAAATTATTGAAATTTATTATCAAAATTCGTGCTCTGTGAAAAATGTGTTTCGCAAGCTACGTCCGTTTTTTTTTCCGCTCATTTTTGGCTAAATGGATACGTGAATAAGCAGAATTGCCGTATTTGGAGTGAAGAGCAGCCAGAGGCATTTCAGCAGCTACCAATGCATCCCGAAAAATGCACTGTTTGGTGCGGCTTATGGGCAGGCGGCATCATTGGGCAGTACTTCTTCAAGGACGATGAAGGCCGCAGGGTTATGGTCAATGGAGAAAGGTATCGTTCGATGATAACAGATTTTTTTTTGCCGAAAATGCATGAATTGAACTCGGTCGACATGTGGTTCCAACAGGACGGTGCCCCATTCCAAACTGCGCGCGAAACCATGCATCAATTGAGAGGCGAATTTGGTGAGCAGTAGATCTCACGTTTTGGCGCAGTCAATTGGCCACCAAGATCATGTGATTTGACCCCGTTAGACTATTTTTTGTGGGGCTATGTTAAGTCTATTGTCTATGGGGACAAGCCAAACACGATTGCTGCCTTGGAAGCCAACATTGAACGCGTCATTGGTAGATTCCGGCCGAAATGTGTGAAAAAGTTTGCCAAAATTGGACCTTCAGAATGGACGACCTGAAGCGTAGCCGCGGGCAACATTTAAGTGAAATTATTTTTAAAAAGTAAATGGCAGAAATTGATTTATCGATCCAAATAAAAATTTCATTCACTTTTTACAAGTTTCTGTGTTTTTTTGAATTTTCAAAAACCAAGCTCTTAAAAAATCACCGTTTATAAGGCAAGTTATGCATTCGTAAAAAAAAAATTCTATTAATCAAACATGACATTACTATCACAGAGAAGCCTAAAAAAGTGATCGCCAAAAAATGTCTGTCTGTCAGTCCGTATGGATGTAACGAGCTACAGCCTAAACGGCTTAAGCGATTGCCTTCAAATTTGGTATATGTGATTATTTTGGCATTCCTCAGAGGGGAAATTAAAATTTTATTTTTAGGCCTAAAAATAACGGTACCTGCCATATGACCTTGAAGGAAAATCTTATTTTTCTCTAAAACGGCTCCAACGATTTTGATAAAAAATTTTAAGAATTTTTTGTTGGTAATAGCTATCATTTGATATGAATCAAGCTTACGGGAAAAGTCTATTAACGGTACCTTTCATATAACCGTTTTTTGTTTTTAATTTTTGGCTTTCTCGGTAACGGAACATTTGATTTCTGTCAAATTTAATATCTGAGAAGATCTAAGTAGCTAAATTATTTTTGCTTATCAACATTTTGAATAACTTTTTTTTTTAATTAAAATAATTTATTATATTTTTTTTTGAAAAATCAATAATTTTAAAACTAATCAAAATAATAATTTTAAATTTAATATTCACATGAACATAAATAGTCTCTAAAAAATTGCATACCAAAATTTCAAAAGAATTTTGTTTTCAAGAAACGAAAAATAAAAAACAGGATTTCATCAATACCCGTCCTACAATTTTCGAGATAATTTTTTATAATTTTTTCATTGATCCGTGGCATCTAATAGCGTTCTTCGTTTTTTTCTCGAAACACTGATTAAAGTGATGGTTTTGGCAGTTTAAAAAACGAGTTTTTCACCCACCATTCACTTTCATTTATATACATGTAAATATATACTTGTACATATTTACATTATTACCCTCCTAATTTACATAATTAAAATCCTTTTAAATATACATTTGTAGGTTCCTATTTAACTATTCCTTGAATCATGCATTCGAAAATTCATTATACTAAGAATCAAGGTAATATTACCCACATGGGCTTTAAATCTGCATAGGATAACTAACCTCAATGGTTACATAAAATCATAGCTACATAAAAGTTGTTAGCTACATGAGCAAGTTCGTACGATCCAGTCGTGCATTTTATTTTACTTGGGATTCTAGGTATTATAAGACTTATCGATCTAAGAGAACTTTAAAAAATGGGTCCCGCTATTCCGTCTGTCTGTCTGTCTGCCTGTCTGTCCTCTAGTTTGCAGGCTAAACGGTTTAATGTATTTGCTTCAAAACTTGGTACATATTGTTTTTTCGGTAATATGCCCACAAGTTTTTTTAATTTTTTTTAAAACGACAAATAACAGTAGCTCCAAAAAATTTGATTGTGTTTGTCAAAAACAAAAGTTTTATTTTTCTCAAAAACGGCTCCCACGATTTTTATAAAAAAAAATCAGTTCATTAATGAAGGGAAAAGGTACCTTTTTGTATTTTTTTTCTGGAAAATGGTTATTTCTTGTACCTCTAGTAGGACCATTTTTTGGTTTTCGATTTTATGGGAAAATCGTTACTTGATTTTTTTGATTTTTTTTTACTCAGAAGCTATTAGAAAGTTTAAGCACTATTGTAAGCCAACATTTTTTGAAAAAAAAATTTGTTGGAAATTAAAGGAAAAAACTTTTAAGTATAAAAATATTTTATTTTGCTTACTTATTAACGTTACTTCCCATAAAGCCACTTTTCATATTTTCGACTTTTTATCTGTTGAATGGACCGGTTAAAATTATTTTCTTTTATGGGAATGCTCCTTATAAGTGTTAAAAATACTACACATTCAAATTTAAAAAAAATGGTTTTTGATTTTTAAAACATAAATAAATTTTTTTTGAAAAATCAATTTTTCAAAAACCAGTCAGTGATTTTTTTTTGAAATTTGAATTTTATATGTTTATTAATAATATATATTCAAAATAACGTTTCAAACTTTTTTTCTAAAAATGTTTTTAAAATTAAAAATAATTTTTTAAAAAGGCGATTCAACGATTTTTGAAATTTTTTTTGAATCAAAATCATTAGAACCGTTTTCGATTAAAATAAACCTTTATCTAACAGATAAGGGTAACGTTACTCTCGATGTCAAACAAATACAGTTTCTCTTTTAGCGAACATTAAAGACTTTTAAGTGGTTACCTACCAAGTTTGAAGAAAATGGGTTCAAGCCCGTTTTCTTATACGCATCATAAATATTTATGTTCAACTTAAAACGCTTACGGGCAACTTTTTCCTCTGCGTAAACTGTCACATAAATGCTTAAGTAGAACTAAAGTGCCTAAGTTGTGTATCACCAAACGGGCCCCAGTGGCATAAGCTATAGACAGACAGACAGACGGAATTGCGTGCCCAACTTTTTTGGTGTTTGGTTTTGTTTTACGACCAAAATGTCAAGTTTGATTAAATTCTCAAGTTAATTTTTTTTTGTTCAAAATGCAAAACTAGCCAGATAGACCCCTATCGAATCGAGGAATGCGTTCTGAAAATTTTCGACAAGAAAGTCAGTTTCAACCGGAACTCAGTTTTCTTCCGGAGTATCCGTTACGGAACGGAAAATAAATTGAATCAATTAATAGCGTTTGTTTTACATATCAGTGAATTGACCTCATCCGCAATGTTTTGCCCAAAAATCGCAATTTCATCCGGAGGTTTTTTGGTCGACAACATTCAAGAAAATCATTCAATGTTTTTTTAAATCTAGTAGTATTGTAGTATTATACTTTACTTACGTTTTTGAAAAAAAAAACGTCATTTCGAACCAGATTCCGCAACAATTTTTCGTAGGAAAACTTTGGCACATATGCAACGTAGAGCTGTGAAAAAATGTGTACTGAACTATTTTCGATGTGCTTCACATTGAAGATTAGTCTGATGTGTCATTCAGAACGGATACCTCGGTAGAATTTTTCCGATTTTTTCAAAAAAAATTCTCCGAACGGATATCTCCGTAAGACCGATAGAACCTGTATCGTATGTAAAAACTAAAAACAAAGGCCCAACATTTTAAACATTTCAAACGTACTCTAAGCTAGTTTTAAAATGATTCGACTTTTTGACAATTTTAAACGACAAAAAGTATATCTTACTGTTAAAGATGAGATCGTCTAACAGCAAAACGCTTCTGAATCTTGTCCAGTTTATTCTTGAAATTTCATAACAAAAAATTAAATAAAAGTGTTTTCTTAACAAGATTTTAATATTTTTGAAGATTTTTAAATACAATAAACTGGAGGACCTTGAATTAAGAAAACAATAGTTTAATTTTTAATTGAAAACCTGAACATAAGATAGTCAATAACAAAACGCGGTCTTCCTAATTCTCCATGGATGCAAGTCCCTGTGGCCTATTGACCTTACAGTTTCCCCGAAGAAATCTGCACCAAACCAATTAGGGTAAATAAGCTCTCGTTTCAACTTAAGCTCAGAAAATTGTTTCATTTTAATATGGAATTACAGAATGATTTCGCCAAGAGACACATACAAATTTGTCTTCAATGAGAGTTAAAGGGCAGGGATTTTCTTTTCTCCAGGATGTTTTAGTTTAGTTGGAACACTAGCTGATCTACGAATAAGTTTTGGCATGTCACTGAATACACTCAGGAAACAGTGAGTACCAACTGTGCCGAAGTGGGTATCTCGCCGCCAAGAATTTGGGTAGGTCTCTTTCCTTTTGAACACCAAGCGAGCAGGAGCTTTACCCCAGGCACTTAAATATTCCTTTAAGAGGTTTCCTTTTAGAATTATTTTTATTATAAAGTTAAGTTTCGTTTTTGGAAAATAGAAGTAAAAGGAAAATTTTTTGTGGTCAGCAAAGAAAAATTCCCTAAAGCGGCAAGTAACCTTAACTGGCTTGTCATCCATCATCCACCCATTAACCGAATTTCACGAGGTAAATTATTTTTTTTATATAACCATATATAAAATAAAATAAGACTAATATGTGTCCCACAAATAAAAACTAAAGCATGCCTTATGTTTCAATTATTTAGACGCTTCTGTGTGGAGCACAGAATTGTCAGCCTTTGATACTGAACCTCGTGCACCGGTATGCTTGTCTTCCTTTTCATCAAGTGCACGAAGAACAACGACAAAGGAAAGGAAGCGATTAAAATTCAAGTTCAGCACTCTGCCTGAAGCTCTAGTAACGGAAGCACTTGTCGTTTCATCTCATCTCTAGCTCAGCAACGGCATTCTTCCCTTGCAAGAAAATACACCCAAACGAGAAACCTTGTTGAGTGAGTTAGACCTCAGTTCAGTGAAGGTCGCGAAACTAATCGGCTGCTTCAAGTTGTGATCGAGCTACGGTGAGGTTCGGTGAAGTGTGGTTTGGCTAGGGTGGTAACCATCCAACTGAGTCGCAGGTGAAAGAACTGTGAAGGACCTAAGCCTAGAATCAGAACAAAGTTTACAGGCAATAAAAAAAGGGTATGAGAGAAAACACATACGTACAGGGGTAACAGCAAATCCTAGATGAAGTATGAAAGAGTAGATAGTGAGTGCATATTAATTGAAAAAAAAAAACAAAAAAAAGTAAACTTAACTTGTTAAGGTAAAAATATAAAATTTGTTCATAAAAGGATATCCATTTTGCGGTTTCAAAAGTATAGGGCTGAAATTCGACATCTGTCAAACTAAGTTTTTAAACCATTTTTTTTTTAAGTTGAAAGTCTGACATTTACGAAAATGGATCGCCTTAACTATCGCACAACGCACAAAAATGGTGATGCTGCCACAGTCACATATCGTGCTTTAAGAGGAGATTATGGTTTACATAATTGTCCAACTACGCAAGCAATTGGCAGAATTGTGAAGAAATTTGAAGAGACTGGATTGCTTACAGACATTGTAAGGCCTGTGCATCATCGTTTCGCTCGTACCACTGAAAATATCGCTGCTGTAAGTAAAAGTGTTGCCGAAGACCCGAATGTGTCGATTCCTCTTCGTTCTCAGGAATTAGGACTGTCTAATGGCACATTATGGCGTATTTTGCATTTGGATCTACACCTTCATCCATATAAACTCCAGCTCACACAACAACTGAAGCCAGCTGACCATTCACAATGTCGTAAACACGTCGAATTGTTGAACAACAGGCGGTGGACGGCGATTTTTCGAACAAAATTTTCTTCAGCGACGAAGCACATTTCTCACTCGGTGGGTATGTTAATAAACAAAATTGTCGTATTTGGGGTTCTGAGAATACTCAAGTAATTGAAGAGAGGCCATTACATCCACAAAAAGTAACTGTTTGCGGCGCTCTTTGGTCCGGAGGTGTGATTGGACCTTACTTATTCGAAAACGACGATGGAACGACTGTCACCATCGATTCGGAGCGTTATGATCATATGATAACCTACTTTTTTTTGCCTGCTATTGAAGAATACGACTTGGAGAATATGTGGTTTCAACAAGACGGTGCGACATGCCATACAACTCGAGCGAATACGACTTTATCGCAGAGACATTTCCTGGCAGCGTAATTTTTCGTCGTGGAGCTACGCGAAAGACCGTGTTAATGCAGATAAGCATTTAACTCTTGAGCACTTGAAAACCAACATTCGTCAAGATATAGCTGAGATACCGCCCAATATGTGTTAAAAAGTTGTCGAAAATTACCTCAAAAGAATCGATGTTTGAAACAATTCGCGTGGTGGCCATTTAAATGATTTAGTGCTTCGCATATAATGTCAACGTTCAAACTTTATAATAAAAAAGAAAATTTTCAAATGTTGTAGGAGTATCACTCAATTGGAACCCGTTGGAATCTGTGCACAAATTCCCCGTTAGCGGTTAGTCTCCGAAAGAAACAATTTATTATTCTCATTTCAATAGGCCAAACTACCACTAGTTTTTTGACATAATCTCTTTATTTGTTTGTTATTTACTTTGATATATTTCCTATTAAAATTAAATATGAATCTAACTAAGCTGTCCCTTAACTAACTTGCGCAAAAATAGCAAGTTAGATAAGGGACAGCTCAAGAGAATTTTATCAGGTACATGAGTTGTCAAGGAGGTAAGGAGGGAGTCACAGACCTGGAGCTGCAGAAACACCTGTAGCCTGTAAGGTTGGTTGAATAGAAGAAGATGTCCGTCCGCAGTCATGAATATGAAAACCTTGGCACGAAGTAAGATTTTTCCTTTGATACGACTGGCTACCTATTAGCAAGGACTACCATCCCTAATCCGACGTCACCTAGCCGTGCTTAAGCAAACATGCCAAGTAAGACCCTTAGGTCACCAGATCATCATAACCGTAGCAGTAATATTCTTGAAGAATTATTTTGAAACAAAAAACCAGAAGACTGGATGTGCAAAATGTCAAAAATGGCTACAAGAAAACTGTACAACTTACAAAACACTACAATCTACGCTTTGCACCGACTGTGGGCGTGAGCAAGAACGAAAGAAACCTGTTTTACAGTCATATTAATTCCTTAAGTTCAATGAATTTATCATGCGGCATCTCTCCCACACATTCAGGGAGGGATAGCGCACTTAATGTATTTTTCTTTTTTGTTATTTTTTATGAAAATTGATATTTTCTTAATTTTAATTGTTTTTTTATGAAAGTTTTTTTTGCATAAATAAAGTTCATTTTACTAAAATAAAAAATATTCAATTACCCTATATGTATATGCACATATACATAGACGTAAGATTGTACGGCTCCCGGAAATTACGCCAGAGGAAAATACGCCAGAAGTTTTGTTTTGGAAAAATGCCTGAAATTGGAAAAAAGAGTAGATTGGTTTTTGGGAAATAAGCCAGAAATATGGGAAATTATGCCAGATATGTGTGAAAAAAATCCTAGAACCTAATTGCAAAAAAACACTTCACACAAGCCCGAAGTTTTTGTCTGGATTTTTTTCCAACTTTTTTTTGTTGCGTTTTTTCCATTTTAGGAAATGGGAAAAAATTGATTTTTCTTGGAAAAAAGTCCAGAAATTTGAGGAAAATTATCAGAAAACTTTGGCTCTTTTTTCCTAGGAAAAAATGCCAAAATTTTGCATGAAGAATTTCTTAGCGTTCTTTCAAAAACAAAAAAAAATACTGGCGTAATTTCCGGGAGCCCAATTGTACGTACATATATAAATACCTATTAGTACTTATATTTTCTAATATATTTGATTATCTTGTTCAGATTTTGAGTTTTTTTATTTAGATAATTCAATCTGCCAAAACACAGCCGTCCCGTATTAAATCTACTAGAATTTCAATTTACTTGTAGCAGATATTTAAATTTTCTTGCGTTGCGTTAGATTACGATCGTATAGTTAAGTACGAATAGGAAATCGATACTGATGTTCATTTTTGGTTATGTTTAATTGCTATCACTCCAGTTATATCGTTTATTGAAAGTCATCAGTGAAACAAAAATAAATGCAATTGGTTGAAAAATCGGTTGAAAAAATTGTTTGCAATAGAACGTCATGTCAGTGAATTGAAACAGAGTTATTTTTATTAGAAATGATCATTGTATATATATTTCTATAGTACTCTCATGAAGTGCTTCGACTGCGGCGGCATCTACTTTATACCAGGATGGTATTGCTTTTTAATAAAATTGGACATTTGGGACACTGTTTTATATACAATGAAATGACTCAGTTAATGTCAACAGTGTGACAGAAAAGTAGAGTTTATTCCGCCGAGTAGGGTAAAAAGTGCATTCGACGTCCGGAAATTAGTTGTTTGCTTCAGCCGCCTCCCAATATTTGGTACTTCAAACTGTTATAACTGTTATATATTGGTATTTCCATAGACTCCATATATATGTATATTATGGTTGAAGTTTTCCAAATTTTGTGCAATGCCTGGACCAGGAATGGAGTTTGAAATAACTCAAACATTAAAATTGACTAAATTCTCAAAATCGATTGTGACACTTGATTTATCGCAACTAAATTATTGTTTGCCTAGTTTGAGTTTTATTTCATTTAACTAATTTAAATACGTATGTATATAATCAACAAGGCCTCAATGATTTAACTATGTATGTGTATATGAATGATGGTCCTGGATTCTGCACAGATTTATCTGTGTCGCAAGCGATAGGTATAATATGAAGAAAATCAAAATCCTATGAATTTTCTACATCAGTTTCAGTTTAAATTAGTTGAACTTTTGGCGTACTCGTACGTTATAACGGGTCTGACATCTAACGCTTTTTTTTCAACTAGTGCTTATTTCGTGAATGGTAACACTTATCTCATGTCTGATTTAACAGATAATTAGTTTTATACTTCCGCTGAACGAATATGGTTGTGTATACGCTTGAACAACTCGCGCTAAGTGGGCCTGCGATCGACTTAGAGAAGATGCCGATTTTGCCAAAAAAATCATCTTTTCAGATGAAGCTCATTTTGATCTTGGCGGGTATGTAAACAAGCAAAATTGTCACATTTGGAGCTCAGAAAACCCGCACGTATACATTGAAAAGCCGATACACCCAAAACGAGTCACTGTTTGGTGCGGATTTTGGTCCAGAGGCATAATTCGAAAATGAGCAAGGAGTGGCCGTTACAGTCAATGGCGATCGTTATTGGGCCATGATGAACGAATTTTTGTTCACAAAAATTGAAGAAAAGGATATTGGCAATATTTGGTTTCAACAGGACGGCGCTACGTGCCACACAGCCGAAGCTACACTCGATGTTTTGCGCCCATTTTCAAAAAAAAAAGAAGTTATTTGTCGGACCCTATAGATTACATTACACCAGTCTAGAATTTAGACAAGGATGTAATGGTTACTATGTTTCACATTCACTAATATTCAACCGAAAGTCAGGATTCGAAAATAAGGACTATTTCGGCTCAAAAAATGTATTCCCCTTCGCGGTGTGGTCTCATTCCAGGAAGTGAAGAATCCCCCGAAAGTATTTCTTGTCATGATAACGTGCCTTTCATTTTTCAGCAATTCGTATTCGGTAAAAAAGATTTAGTTCTATTTTCATTTCTGCTGACTAAAAATAATACGGGCATAAGAATGCTGGTGAGGGTAAGTCAGTTGAACCCGGTTCTCAGAGCTGTCGCGCCACTTAATTTATTTATAATTTATAAATTAATTATTTAACAGAAATACGCTTTGAAGTCGAAACGTTTGTGGGATATGGACCGTATCAATCTTTTTGTATATATTTTTAATTTTTAAATAAATTGACTTCTTTATTTAAAATTCAGTCATCGGATACACAGACGAAATAAACAAAAGGTCAATACCTAGAAAACATGACTATTTTAATAATCACTACAAGTATCTACAAGTTCAAAGGAATAGATATTCGTAGAAATTGTTGTCACGTCTAGACATAATTTCTTCAATCATTTATTACCCAATTAAGTGGAAGCTCTTAAATTATTAGAGGTCTAAAACATTGCTGTAAGCTCTGTTCATGTTACTCATTCCCCTTCTTTATTTTTATTTTCGTATTATTGAGTGCCAAGTATTGGTTTTGACAAAAAAAAAACTTTAACAATAGTAATCCTTTATCGGTTTAATATTAATTTATGGAATATGATTGACCAATTACACACTCTAACCTCTTATAATAATTTAATGTCCTTTCAGAAAAATGAGACTTTTTTTCGTTTTTGAAAATTAAAAAAAAATATGATGCTAACTGCTAGTACATACATATACCAAAATGCACAAATTCGAAATCGTACAGTTGCTAGAGTCCTTAAAGATCCTGACATTCACAAATCTGCTAAAATTGTGTTCTTCACAAAGCAGGAAGAACACTCCACTGACCTATTTTCTAGGGCGTGGAAAAGTGCATTTGTCTAGCTGTTGGTGTGGCTGTAAAGGTGAATATTCACCTTGGATCTACCATCCGATTGCACTTACGTCCATTCTTTCCAGAATGATAGAAAATTTGATTATTAATTTACTTAGGATAGATTTTGAATAACCAAATGTGCAATGATTGCCCAACTTCTCCCGGAAATTACGCCAGAATTATTTTTATGAAAAACTCCAAAAAATTCTTCATATACAAAATTCTGGTTTTCCGATAATCCTTCCCAAATTTTCTGGCCTTTTTCCAAAAAAAATTCTGGCGTTTTTTCCATTTTAGGAGGAAAAAAATTGGAATTGAAATAGAAAAAAAATCGGGCTTGTGTGAAATGTTTTTTTGCAATTAGGTTAACGGCGTTAAAAGAGCTCGTTGTGGACGAGCAACCCACCCCATTTTTTCCAAAACGATAGTTGGAGATTAAGCCAGAATATACAAATTTTTTGGCTTAATTTACATTTTGCTTTCAGGCTCTTTTTCCACACCTATCTCGAATAATTACCAATATTTTTGGCATTTTTTCCAAAAAAAAATTCTGGGGCAATTTCCTCTGGCGTTATTTCCGAGAGCCCTGCCCAACCACAATACTTCAAATTCGCTAAGGCTTCGGTAAGTCATTTTAGTCTCAATAATATCTTACCAAAACTTCCTTGAACCTGAAATATTAAAAGACTTGTGATTAGAAAGTATATCTCAATGAATAATAGCACAATTTTTTTTATCATTTTGTAGGAAGTAATATTATTGCGATTGATATTTCTAAGGCGTTTGATACCTAAGAGGTACATGTATCGAGGAAACCGAATTGCTCGGTAACTGCATCACAGGCCTTATTGAATTTTTATTGAATTATCACATATTTAACTTTGCCAAAAACGCTGTTATAGTTAAGTATTCTTTGTGCAACTTCTCGAAGATGCAACAAGTTCTTCTCCACTTCTGACCTGGCTTATAACGTGTTTTTTTTAGATATGTGGTTTTCAATCTGGCAATACTTTTTTCGGAGTTGGTCTTTTTGACAGCTGTCACTTGAATTATGCTCAGTTTGGGTTGCCATTTCATAATGACTAAACTTACTCATGAACACCGTTTGCATATCATGCATGAATGGGCCCAAAACGAGATGGCCACCGATCCCGGTTTTCACAATAAAATTTTGTGATTAGCTAACTTTTGGTTAAATGGGTACGCTTATTAGAAAAATTGTTAAGACGCCCTTACATCCTCAAAAAGTTTGGTGTAATATATGGGTAGATGAAATCATTGGTCCATATATCTTCAAAAAATGAAGACAGCACAGTGAATGTGGAAAACTATAGAGCCATGAAAAATGACTTTTTCATGCCTGAATTGGAGGACGTTGTTGTGAGTGACATTTGGTTCCAACAAGACGGCGCTACATGCCATACATCCAACGAAACAATCAGTTTATTGAAGGAAACTTTCGCTGATCTCATTATTTCGCGTCGTGGGCCTGTGGAGTGGTCTCCAAGATCGTGCGATTTATCACCGCTGGACTATTTTTGTGGGGTTATGCGAAGTCGCCTGTCTACGCAGATACGCCCGAGACGTTTGACGCCATGGAAGAGAATATTCGGCGCATTATTGCTCACATTACCGGACGGCCCAATCGCTAAGAAAGTGGTCGAAAATTGGGCCTCTCGGCTGGAATTTATTCGAATCAGTCGTGGCGGTCACTTGCCCGAAATTATTTTTAAAACATAATGGCAATCCCTTATCTTTATAATAAAGCTTAATTCTTGACCATAACACTAAATTATATGCGTTTTATATCTTCTTGAAAACCACACGTATAAAAATAATAAATTTATCAATACCCTCGCTTCTATGAATGCCTATAAGCTTACCTTGGACCCAATTTCTGTAGTCTTAGAACACAAATATGAAATATTTTATCTGATTCTAGTTTTTCCTATTTTAACTATATTCGGACTTCAGACGACCTGCTTAATTAATCGATAAGCGCTTAAAATTCCACAAGACGGTCAAACATCAGTTGTGTTAAGAGTTTCTATATCGAAATTTAAATGACACAACCGATATTTCCTGATCTTATTTGATAAACCGAAGGCATTCTGCACTTTTCTGAAAGTGTTCACTTGGGAAAAAAATGATTGTTGAAAGAAGAGCAATATTTCAGTAAAAATTAATACCACAATGTGAATTGACTACCATCCTGTTAAAAATGAGAAACATTGTACGTCTGTATTTTTTAGGTGCATTTTGCTAAATTGGTAACTATTTGAACTTTGGAGAATTGAATTTTTAAGAAGTGATTCTCGTCGGCTTTATTGGTCGTAATGATGATTAAATCAAAGCAATTTTCATTTTATTTTCCCAACGTTTCGGCAGTGGTTGCCGTCTTCTTCAGGGGTGTCTTTATTTACAAAATTAAAAAGAGATATAATGTTGTACATATTGATACAAGTAAACGAACAAAATATGAACGTTAAACTTTAAGATTTTTAATATACATAACAATATTTTGTTTGAAACATATAAAAAAACAGATTAAAAACAGATTTTGAACACTTCTCATTTGAAGATTAGTCTACGTTTTATGATATTTACTGTCAGAAACTAATGAACAGTAAACGGCAGATATATTTTGTGTGTCTTGTTTGCGGTTCATATTATTTTTGTTGTTAATTATATGCAGTGTCTCTAGTGTGTAACGTTTAGATGTATGTTTTTCTGTTGCCAGGATATCCACTCCCTCGAAGTTTGGTGTGTGACCGGTATCAACGCTGTGAGAAGCCAGTGCCGTCTTCTTAGAACTTTTTAGGCGAATATCTGACTTGTGGTTCGCCATTCTTTGCCGAAGGAGTTGTTTGGTGGTGCCGATGTAGTAAAGATTGCAGGATTCATCCGTTTTCCCCTGGCAATTTATTTTATAAACTACGTCTGAGCGGCGATTTTTGTCGGGTTTCGTCTTCAGGTTGGTGAATAGGGATGCAACAGTCTAGTTCGACGTATATGCCAAGTTGACTTCCGGGTTGTTTTTCGTGACCATTTCTTTGAAATTTTCGGAAAGCTTGGGCACATAAATGACACTCTTATAAAAACATCTCCTCTCTTCCAACTTATTTTCTGAACGAACTTGGTGTTTTTGACGAAGTATCAAGTTCCTTATAACTTCTGTCGGAAAGCTGTTGTCTAAGTGTATTTGCGTAACTTTTTCTTCGTTAGCGGAGTGGAATTTTCGGTCACTCAATGCAAAAATTTTGTTTATGAAGTTCGACGCAGTGTTTATACGAATGTGCTTGGCTTGATTAGATCGGAAATTGACAAGTCGCCCAGATGCCATATATTTCTGGCACCAGTCGAAAGAAAGTCGATCATTTTCGCGGAAGACCTTAACGTCCAAGAACGCTATCGATCTGTTTTTTTCCCTCTCTACGGTGAATTGTATTTTTTCATTAAACTGGTTTAAGCATCGTAAGACACTTTCATTTTTCTCTATCCACAATCGCAAAGATATCATCAACGTATTTTGCTTTAAACTTAGGTTTGTAGCTTAGTGTAAAACATTCCTCTAGTAAGAAATCTAAAACCAAGTTAGCAATCGTCGGTGAAAGAGGATTTCCCATTGGCATTCCGTGTACTTGTTTGTACAAATTGTCCTTAAATTGCAGGTAGTTGTTATCTTTGAGGCAAAAATTTAATAATTCAATAAATTTGTTTTGGCTCAGCTTGGTATTTTCAGCTATAATTTACAATTTCTTTTTAATAATGTTGATTGCAAGCTGAACAGGAACATTAGTGAAAAGAGAAACAGCTTCAAAAGAAACCAAAATGTCGTTTGTGTCAAGTACAAAATTTTTGATTTGGATTTAAACTCCAACGAATTTTTTACAGAGTGAGGAGATTTTTTCGTGACACACTGTAATATTTTACCCAGGTACTTTGAAATTTCGTAACAAGGAACTTTTATGGCATGAGGCATGTTTGGCTTGTGGATCTATGGTAAACCATGTATTGCAGGTATTTGTGCTGTGTAGGTAGTGATACATGCTTTTCCCTATCATCGATCATCTTATTATTGTGCAACCATTTCACAAATTCATTGTTTTTGTTTTGTAGAGGGGTGAGGGGACTTGCTCTTGCGACCCTGTATGTAGAGCGGTCAGACAGTAGTTCCGTCCTCTTGTCTTCGTATTAAGACATATTCATCGCAACAGTCACATTGCCTTTATCAGCTGCTACAATTATGATGTTTTTGTGTTTTTTAAGAAAATTTACCGCATCTTTGTGTACCTTCGTGATGTATTTGTCGAATTCGTCGTTATGGTGGTAACGTTGAAAAGAGTGAAGCATATTGCTATTCTTAGCTCTAGTTTCTTCTTATCCTATTTCATCTTTTTCTGTTCTTATGATTTCTTCGCCATCTGCAATGAGTTGGAAAAGAGGGAACCAATTGGCAAAGAAAATTTCTTTCCCAAGGACAGAAGCCATTTGATTTCGATGGGAAAATCTATGTCACTTTTGTTTACGAAGAAAAAGTTACGCAAATACTCTTAGACAACAGGTTTCCGACAGAAGTTATAAGGAACTTGATACTTCGTCAAAAACACCAAGTTCGTTCAGAAAATAAGTTGGAAGAGAGGAGATGTTTTTATAAGAGTGTCGCTTATGTGCCCAAGCTTTCCGAAAATTTCAAAGAAATGGTCACGAAAAACAACCCGGAAGTCAACTTGGCATATACGTCGAACTAGACTGTTGCATCCCTATTCACCAACCTGAAGACGAAACCCGACAAAAATCGCCGCTCAGACGTAGTTTATAAAATAAATTGCCAGGGGAAAACGGATGAATCCTGCAATCTTTACTACATCGGCACCACCAAACAACTCCTTCGGCAAAGAATGGCGAACCACAAGTCAGATATTCGCCTAAAAAGTTCTAAGAAGACGGCACTGGCTTTTCACAGCGTTGATACCGGTCACACACCAAACTTCGAGGGAGTGGATATCCTGGCAACAGAAAAACATACATCTAAACGTTACACACTAGAGACACTGCATATAATTAACAACAAAAATAATATGAACCGCAAACAAGACACACAAAATATATCTGCCGTTTACTGTTCATTAGTTTCTGACAGTAAATATCATAAAACGTAGACTAATCTTCAAATGAGAAGTGTTCAAAATCTGTTTTTAATCTGTTTTTTTTATATGTTTCAAACAAAATATTGTTATGTATATTAAAAATCTTAAAATTTAACGTTATGTAAGTCATATTTTGTTCGTTTACTTGTATCAATATGTACAACATTATATCTCTTTTTAATTTTGTAAATAAAGACACCCCTGAAGAAGACGGCAACCACCGTCGAAACGTTGGGAAAATAAAATGAAAATTGCTTTCATTTAATCATCATTACGACCAATAAAGCCGACGAGAATCACTTGTTAAAAATTCTCCAAAGTCCAAATAAAAACCAACTTGTTAAAAAACTTCTAAAATAAATTGGTTGCTGTTAACAATTTCTGTTCATAAAATGAAATGTCAAAACACAAACAAATTCGATGACGTTTTCAAAAAATATTGGGAAAATATGAATATTTATATCTTTTATGAATTCGATTGCTGAAATATTTTGTGGATTTTTGGTAAATGGATTGGAAAAAAATGGGTCGAACAGAAAAATCTTCTAACTACCTGTAGGCTGGTTTTAGAAAGGATTATTCAACTGTAGATCAGACATTTACTCTCACATCTATTGTCAAAGTGTTTCATGCCCGGAATAAAAAGTACACACTTTTTTCTTGATTTCAAGGCGGTTTTTGACCTTGTTAACAGAAATGCCCTTTTCTATAAACTGTCACAGCTTGGCATATCTTCAAAATTCATTAAAGTGATCAAAGAAATATACACGCATACCAATGTAGCAGTTTGGAATGGTAAAATCTATTCAGAATGGTTCGAAACAGACACAGGTGTGAAAAAAGGCTATCTACTCAGTGCATTATTGTTTTCCTTGTTTATAAACGACATAGTAGATGATCTTCCAGGAGGAGTAAGAATTGCTAATACGACAATCAATGTATTATTATATGCAGATGATCTCGTCATACTTTCTGAATCTCCGGATCATATGCAACTGATGATCAATCGTCTGTCATGCTATTGTAAAAGATGGGGACTGACAATCAATTTAGACAAGTCGAAAATTATGGTTTTTGCACGATCTACAAAAATATACCATGAGAGACAATTGAACTATAATGGTAATCCTCTTGAAACTGTTAAAGCGGTAAAATATTTGGGTGTTATTCTGAATCCAACATTGAATTTCAGTAAACATATTATAGAAAAGGCAAAAAGATCTCAAAGGCTAATTAATTTGTCGTGGAGAAATGTGTTTTCCAACAAGAGAGTCACTCTATCTGCAAAATATAAAATTCTTAATGCAGTTGTTAATTCAACTCTATGCTATGCCGCTCAGATTTGGGAGTCCTATGAGTATGAAGAAATTGAAAAGTTCCAAAGGAACTTCATTAAAAAGTTGTTTAATCTTCCACTGGATACACCCAGCTACGCTATATACCTAGAAACCGGACTACCAAAACTATCAACAGGCACACTTAAGGCGCAGGCTGACCTAATAATTAAGATATGCAATCATTATGATGACTCAAGAATTGCAAAGATACTTTTTTATATGAGTTAAGAAATGCTGACTGGTGGTATTCAACGTGGCAAAACTTAAGTAACGCTTGTGGAGAAACCTTACATTCGGATATGAACAATCTTAGTTATTTGAAACATCAGCTCTACCGCATTATTCAAGCGAACGAAAACAACACTTTATGTTCATAACTAAAGCTCGAGAGTCCGAACGCAGGATATTATACCGTCAACTAAACTATGATTTTAACCAAAGAAACTACTTTCATTACGCACTAAGCTATAATGAAATACTCGTATCTCTGATATTCAAAGCAAGATGTGAAGTCCTTTCGTTAAATGGTAGCCCTTATAATGACAATTTTAACCAATTCTGCTCTACACTCGAAAGAAGATTGCTTTCATGTCATAAGTATATGTCTAACATTCAGACCGCAAAGGAGAACTTTCTTTGGAAAACAGACATTAACAATGCTCGAAACCTTACAATTATTAAATGAATGTGAATGGAAAGTTCTAAGTAGTTTTTTTAAAAACAACCTACAAATTTAAGAATACGCTTGAAAACACAAATATCTATTTTAACTTTGTAATTGAAAACAAGTCCTATTTTTTTTATACAAATTTATAAATAAAGTTTATAATTTTTTCTAATCTGGCTGACGACTAAGTCAAAGCTTCACAATTCATACATTGTAAAAAGTTTTTTGTTCTAAATTTTAAATAAATGAATTCTTAATTCTTAAATCTTAATTCTAAATTCTAATTCTAATAAAATTACTGTATTGGGAAAATTGGCTAGATCCGAAAAATAAAATCTCAGCAATTATTTTCATATCAACATGATTGTTTAGCAAACATTTTTTTTTTCAACGAAAAATAATATTTTTAAATTCATATTCACATTTGACGCATTCAACCGACTCATTTTGAATATTTTTTTAATCTCAATTCCAACTCATGGTGTAAAAGACAACTGTCATGTAAGACAAGATTTTTTTTTTTAATTTTGCAAGGGTTGAAAAAAGCGAATACGTGCAACCAAGTCGCACATCTAATACTTTGCTCCAGGTCCATAAAAGAATCTTATCCCCATTCTCAGATGGTGGTAGTTTTTATTTTAGCAAAGATTTTTTTTTTTGTTGTGAGGAAAAAAACATAGTTTCACTGAAGCCTTTGAGAAGGGCATGCTTTACCATCATATATCCGAGTTTAAATAGTTGGCAAGTCTCTGCAGACAGGGACGACCGACCGACGACGACGACGACAAGAAAAGCTTTAGGAGGTATTTTTGGTCAGAGATGTAATGGGTGGCAGTTGGTCATGGTCAGTCTCGGTCCTTACATTATGATATGGGAATTTTCTTACCATTTACAATTAATTATTTGGGCAGCACAACCCCAGAAGAGATGGCTATCAAAAGGATGTGTTAATGGCCCTGTTAGTAATGAAAATTACGGTACAAGTGGAGGTTAATTTGAAGATTAATATCAGGAAACGACAACATGGAAGAGATGCCTTCGCTTGGGGGCCAATAATAATATAATGGATCTACTTATTCTATACATAGCTACATTCCATAAAATCTGAACTCGAGCTTGCTGGGGTGGCGACTGGCGAGTGGAGTATGGGAATTAGGGAGAGGAACATAAAGTTCATGTGAGTATAATGTGGTTGTGATGGCGGTTGAGGGATAATTATTATTATATATGTTAAGGACTTTGTGTGGACGAATGAGAGAGGATATTATATTTGATGCGCTGTATGACATGTTTTTGAGTGATGAATTAATTTCGACACAAGTCCCTTATCGGTTGATTTGATTCGAAGATAAAATAGAGAATTAATTAGCAGAACTTTCATTGAATTCATTGTTGCATATGTATTACGGTTTTAGCATTCCATTCATAGAATATGTGTGTGCAAACCTCCTTCTAAACATTTTACTCCTTCAGAATAGTACAATAAACATGGGTTGACTTTGCTTTTACATACGTGTATTAAACAAATTTGTTTAATTAAATTCTCTTCAAATTAATCTGCATTTGATTTTATCTAAAAGATTGTTGTCTAATTATATCCTTTAGTTTTTCTTATTCCGGTTCAAAAAGGGGATTCAAATGCTGTTTTTGACTAGAATGTTCTCACTTAAACTGATGGACAATTTGACATATTGCTAGTCAAAATATGGGTTAAACTTATCTACCTAAAGTTGTAGGGTTAAAATCTTTTCCTACAAAAACCGTATAGTGGTTGGGGTTTTATCTAGGTTCTTAACTTAGTTAATCATTAATGGATTTATTTCCGTGATTAGCGGTTAATTAAGATAAATTAAATTTTATTTCCTACTAAGTGACTGATTAAAGATATTGGCGCAAAATTCTAAACGATTTAGTAAAATGTTAAAGCCACTTTTAGTAGTTTACTAAGCTAAAAAGATGATTGAGCTAATTTTAAGCGATTTTAACATTTTACTAAAGTTAAAATCACGGAATGGCTACTTTAACTTTTAGCAATTTTCTAAATCCATTATGGAATGTGATAGTATATCAGCCTTGAACGCGGGGTGTCTAGGTTCGAGTCCTGCTGGTGCACAATTTTTTTTTTGTAAATAATAAAGTTAAAATGATAAAAATGATAAATGATAAAAGTAGAAATATAGAAAAATAGTTTTCATCAACATATAATTAATTTACAACGCATAACAACAATAATTGTGTTCATAAAAATTCAAACCCTTCAAATGCTCAGCTTTCCGCTTAATTAGCAATTTAATAGTTAAGAAAAGGTTTAAAAATTTCGAAATAGTTATTCAATCAATAAGCACTTAGGAAATTGCTAACTAGTAAAATCCTAAGCCATAGGCGTCCGCTGGGTGTGGCACGGAGGGCACGTGCCCCTCCTGGCTCTGGCCGAACAATCATACTAGTTCTATTTTTATTATTAACCAGGACATTTTCATAAAAACGACTGCTTAAATTAACTTTTTTTGTCAGAGTCCATGGTTTGCCAAGTGGATCTCCCCTGTTTCGACACCAATGGATTGCTCATTATCCTTTTATATCCTATTCTTTCAAATTGAGAGGTGTTCTTTTTAAGCCCAAAGTTGAACGCGGACTTCAAGGTCGGTTAATTTTAAATTCATTTACAAAGTACAAAGACTTCCATAAAGTTGTTAAAGATCACTTAAAGTCCAGCTGGTATTGTGAATCTACTGGAAAAGTAAATGATTTCTGCAAAATTTTAGAAAACAATGCCAAAAGTATTGACCAACTTATACATTCTTCAATAGAAAAACAAATTCAAACGACTAAAAACAAAATCCTTCCTTTAGTCTAATCGGTTGTGTTTTGTGACATAAACAATATTCCTTTGAGGGGCGAGACGGACGAAACTGCACTTTTCAACAACTTGTTGCATTTCAGAGAAGCTGTCGGAGATTTAATTTTAAAAGCCCATCTACTCCATTCACCTGCAAATGCAACATATATTTCTGACTGTACACAAAATGAACTGATTGAAATCTGTAATCCAATTTTAAGAGAGAAACTAATTCAAGACGCCAACAAAAGCCAATTTTTTTCGGTTATTGCGGATGAATCAAGTAGATACATCTGGCACAGAACAACTTTCTTTAGGCATTCACTTTGTGCAAAAAATGCCAACAGTCTTTCTGTTGAGGTTCTGAGGTTTTGTGGCACTGCAAAGTATGGACGCTGCTACCATAGTGCATACGATATTAACGTCATAATCCAATTTGGGATTAAATTTGCCAAAAATTGTTGGTCAAGCTTATAGGATGGGTGCTCAACCATGGCCGGGGAATTGAGTGGGGTGAGAAAACGGATACAGGGCATATGTATACCCGCAGGCAAATTTCTTTCTCTGCAGCTCACACAAATTAAATCTGGTCATTAACGACGCACGTAAGCGAAGTTTCTGAAATTAGAAATGCTGTCGGGACGATTAAGGAAGTTATAACTATTTTTCGCAAAAGTCCCTTACGACGAAAATGCATACCCAGTATTCCTTTGTTTTGTGAAACAAGGTGGACGGCAAAATAGAAAGGCATTCGAGTTCTGAGATGGAATATCGTTGTTGTAATTGATGCACTGCAAAAGCTTTCGAAAGAGGGTAATAGAATAACAAAGCCACGTGCCCTCCAGCTTTATTACTCTTGCACAAATTCTACCTTTTTAGTTTGTTTGTTTATGATGTCACATTATTCATCGACAAGGCGTTGAACAAAATATGTCAACAGTAAAGGATCAGGTCAATGTTTTGAATAAATTGCTTCAACAAAATTGAGAGAATGCTGACAATTGTTAAATTTAAATCTCTATTGGAGGTAATGGAAAAATGCTTGAGTCAATCAGGCATAGTTTTGGGCTGTCCAAGAATAATTCAAAATCAAATCCATCGATCAAATGTTCCCGGTTCTTCCCCCAAAGTTATTTTAGGAAAGCTATTTATATGCCGTACATTAACTCCCTGATAATGTCGCTTACAGAACGCTTTTCAGAAGAAAATGAAGCTGCATTTTCACTATTTCAGATTTCACCAAAAAATATGCATATTCGCCAGAATTCGATGTATCTAATTATTCAGAAAATAATGGAGAAATATGGCTGCTTTATGTATAATTTCCTGGTGGAGTCTAAAATGTGGTACAGTTTTAACAAAATGCAGACTAATGGAAATGATTGTTCTAACATTTCTGATTTCTGATACTGAGGAGTTTTATTCAGCGATTTTTTCAGCTCTTTGTATAGGGCTCTCAATTCCAGCAACAACTTGCAACGATGAGCGATCGTTCAGAACCTTACGTGAAGTAAAAACTTGGCTTACATCTACAATGACCGACAAACGACTTGATTCTTTGTACATGATCTACGTTCATGGAAATATTGTCAAAGATCAAACAAACTTTTACAACGAAATAATTGACCGTTTTGGAAAAGAGCCGAGGCGGTTGCAGTGGTAACTCACTAAGTAAAAAATTTTGAAGAAAAATAATATATTTTCTACCTTTTGTAATTATTTATCGTCAACACGAATAAAATGTCACATTTTCTAGTCCTAAAATAAAATCGCTTACCTATACCAAGACAAAATAAATAAATAAGCTTTTAATAAAAAAAAAATATCGAATTCAAAAATTGCATATTCATTTTTTATCTGCCCCCACCTAGGAAAAATCCTGCGGGCGCCTATGTACTAAGCTTTTTCTATGTGCTTATTGATTGAATAACTATTTCAAAATTTTTTAAACTTTTAAAGTAAATTGTTAATTAAGCAGAAAGCTGAGCATTTGTAGGGTTTGAATTTTGATGAACACAATTATTGTTGTTATGCGTTGTAAATTGATTATATGTTGATGAAAACCCAACATGTGCTCTAAAAGGGTATTAGATATTTCTATTTTCACCATTTTAACTTTATTATTTACAAAAAAAAAAAAAATGTGCACCAGCAGAACTCGAACCTGGACACCCCGCGTGCAAGGCTGATTTACTATCAGATTCCATAATGGATTTAGCAATTTGCTAAAAGTTATAGTAGCCATTCCGTAATTTTAACTTTAGTAAAATGTTAAATTCGTCCCTATATAGTACCTATATCGCAAGTAAAAAAAACTTGACAGCTGATAAATGATTATTTCATTTAACGACCTTGATATATGCACAGATCCACTGGCCTGGATAGTACCCCCACCCCCATCGTTCTGAAGAGCTATTGTTCAACGTTGACAAAACCGCTGCGCCAGCGTTTCCACCTGTCCTAATCCGGCTGCTTTCCTTCCGTGTGGATGGAAAACAGCATTTATCTAGCCTGTCAATAAAGAAGGTGAATCTTCTTCACCCCCTAACTACCATCCAATTGTATTTACGTAACTGCTTTCCAATGTCATGGAAATGCTAATAAATTATCAGCATGGTTGGATGGTTTCAAGTCTGAAATTTACACAATAAATGCTTGTGTGCTCCAGGGCTCCGTTTTGTCTCCGACTGTCTTTCTCTTTTTCCACTAATTGTTTTGCTGACTTTTCATTTTCGTTTTCAAATTTATCTCCTTTTTCTTCAGATGTGGAATTGCAACGGAAGCGTATGAAGTCTGACCTTGACGCATGTCAAATGGGGAATAAAATCCTCGACTTTCTTCGAAGATACACGAAATTCTTCTTCCCGTTTGATCTGGCTGTAGTCTATAAAGCCTTCATTCGCCCAAAGCTGGACTATAAATCTCACATCTGGGCTGCACCTCCCAAAACTCATTTGAATCTTTTGAACAGAATTCAATAATATGCTATATGATTATTATAGGGGAAAAACGGCTCCCGGAAATTACGCCAGATTTTTTTTTTGAAAAAACGCCAGCAAATTCTTCATACAAAATTCTTCTCTTTTCTCCCAGGAAAAAAGCCAAAGTTTTCTGATATTTTTTCCTAAATTTCTGGCCTTTTCTCCAAACAGAATTTCCTAAAATGGGAAAAAGGGAGAGAAAAAATGGGAAAAAGCCAGAAAAAAATCCGGGATTGTGTGGAGTGTTTTTTGCAATTAGGTTCAAGGCGTACAAAAAGTTCAGCGCGTGAGCATGCCCCTCCTTACGAGCAAAGTTTTTTGTCAGTCGTGAACCTTATTGCAAAAAACGCTTCACACAAGTCAGATTTTTTTCCCAGCTTTTTAAAATTAATTGCTTACAATTGAAATCGATTTGATGTTTTGAATAAGGATTTCACAATATGTCTGTATTGCCTTTCTTCCAAAGCGTTATTTGAAGATTAGGCCAGAATATACAAATTTTCTGGCTTAATTTCCATTTCGCTTTCAGGATATTTTTCCACACTTATCTGGCATAATTTCCAATATTTCTGGCTTGTTTTTCCAATTCTAAGCAAGAAAGAAAAAAATTCTGGCGTAATTTCCGGGAGCCTGGGAAAACGTATATCTCTAGAACACCGCACCGTTGAAATGTTGTGTCTCTTATTATTTTATAGCTATTTTAAAAGCAATAGCGAAATAGCCAGTTGAATTCCTCCCCTAAAACTTTTTTCAACCATAATACTCTAGCTTCTACGAATACTGCTAATCAGCATTCCCCATTTTTTGATATTCTGAACTTCGAAACCAAACTACATCGGTATCTCCTTTAAAATCCTTCCCTATTTTTTAAAGGTCGTTACCTTTAAGGGTAGTCAAAACCCCTTTAGTATTATAAAAAAAAATATTACAGCTTTAAGATCAGTAGGAAGGACATTAACCGCTACCAGAATATCCAGTATACCATGAGCCAGTAGATGAAGTCACTTAGAAAAAGTTATTAATCAGAATACCAGACGGAAGAAGATTTTCGAATTATTGTTCTATATAAGCACATATCTCCAATAAGATTTTTCTTCAGTGAAATCCACGGTTAGAACTTCAAGTTCCAATATAAATTTCGACGTCCGCATTCAGAAAGGGGTTCAAAATTTACCATCTCCAAATCATCAAGAGTGCCAAAATTGATTTATTTTTGTGAATAATCTTGGATACTGAATTTAAGATTAAATACAATAAAAAAGAAGTACAGATGAATATTGTGTATATACATATAAAAAACCAGGAAGGAGAAGTGGTTTGTTATTAAAAAAACACACGACATGACATGACATGACACCAAATCAAAATTTGCATCTTGAAGAAAAGTCAATTTTTAAAGAAAAAACCAAAGACATGATTTGTTTGAGCGTATAGCTCAAATCCAATTAATTTGCCACCTCTTAATTCCTTTTATCTTCCAGAGCTCAGTGCTTGTAACAAATTTTGAAAACTCATGTGCGAGTATATTGTGAATCTTATATTTCTTCTGTGGCACCCTGCTCAAAATCACGAACAAAATATAGGTAGACATGTGAGAGTACCTTCATCTTAGTGAAACCGAGTATAGGTAAGGCGTTGTTGGGGTCCTTTTGAAGCATTAAATCACAAAATTACACTCCACATACATATAATGGAAAATAAGCTTCTGATGTGATATGCAAAATATAATTATCTCAATGAATTGAGGCGTGAAATCAAAATTGTCTTCGTTCCTTTTCGAATATCCTTCACCATACAGACCACCCACTCCACTCCACCCACCACCCATCCTCTTCTGTATTTTTCCATATCCATGTGTGTGTGTATGTGATGTATGTATCTTCTCCTTTTTAGAAAGATATTCTGCTTTGTGTTCAGCTTCAATGAATTCTACATTTTTTTGAATAATTTAACGAAGCCAACATATCGCCCGAACAATGTCAACTCACTTAAAAGGACATCAAAGTATTAAAGTCCCTTACTGGTTCTGAAACTTACAAAAATAACACACAACATTAATACATACAAAAAAACAACACAGGCACTTGCCAGTTGATATCTAATAAATAATCCTTGTATAGTATATCTATCATCGCAAACAATTTATTCAACATCTAGGAGGCAGGACGAAGAACCATCAGGTGCCTAAGCTATCCACACGCTTATACATACAGCAGCCTATGTACTCGTACCTAACAGCAGATTCATTTTTCTGCATCAAAAATTCCAACAGACAGATTATTGTTTCCCATGGCGTGGTTCGCGAGGGCCGATCCGGGCAGGGCGAATGGAACAGGCACAAGGAGTTTATAAAATTGTCCTTTTGCATATTATGTGCCTTCCAGCCCACACATTATAGATACTTCCTGCGATGACTGACTGCTCAAAGCTACTCAATTTGAATTCACGGAATCGATGACAATGCTACGCATCTTGTTTGTCAGAATTATCCATTGCTACATAATGTACAAGTACATTCGGCAGTATCCTTCAAAGCTTACACAGCCAAGGATACAAGATAACTTCAATGATTCAAAAAATTTGTGCTCACGTTGCCTCGAACATCGATTTCGTGAAAAATTGTCATATAATGGATTTTCACGATGGCAATTTGGATGCCGTCAATAACGAGAAATGAGATAACATTCACTTTAGTCCTTCCTGGAATAAAAAAAAAAACACAGATAAGGGGGCGTGGTTGTTGGTGTGGTATCATGTTGTTGTTCGATATTATTCTTTCTCCCCCAACCAACACTGCGCCTTTGCTTTATCTGAGAAATTGAGTACTGACGGTAGGAACATTAGTAAGCTCAGAATTGAGATGAACATTTCAGATGAGTGATTTTGATCGAAAAGTGTTCGGAAATCAAATGTCAAAGAAAATGTCTGTATGGGTACAAAATTGACACAATACAAATTTTGTCTTTATTTTTTTTTTTGCCAAAGGAAAATGGATAGGGATTTTTGGAGTAAGGCCTTTCAACATGGATTTGTTTATAGGCAATTGAGGAAGACATTTGAGGCAGAGATAAGGAGATGTGATTATTATTACTTTTGAATGGGTGCACTGAATGTCAAATAATTCTTCCAATGGAAACTGTTTGAAATAGGTTATGATACATCCATCAAGATAAGCAATCTAATTTTTATTTTGTTTTATGTTTTTTATTTGTTTAACTACAAGGCCGTGCAATATAGATAAGGTTGTAATGTATATCGAATAAAAGCATTAGGCTACGAGCGCACTGGAGTGGGACCATTGATAAGGTAAACTATAAGTATAAGTAATTTGGTATTTAATTCTAGATATCACTCTGTGCATTTAGGACAGTGGTGTACTCAGTGGTTGGAAAACTTCATACCACTATTTACAACAATGGCCTTAAACGCTTTAATACATACAACGTTTGACGATAATCGCAACAGACGAAATTGCGGAAACCACCTCTTTGGTGTCCTCCATTTTTCTCGTAATTGTTAAGTTTGATTAAAATCTCGAGATCTATTTTTTTCTAAATGCAAAACTTGCCCTACATAACATATGGTACGAGCGAATCGAATTAATAAACACATTTTATTTACTTTACTTACTTATCCGGCTCCCGATCCTTGGAGGATCGCTGCCTGACATACTGCGGTCTTCCATCGGTTGCGGTCCCTCGCGCGCTCCCTCCAGTCGTCGAGACCAAGCGCTCTTGCGTCTGTAACCGCCTCGTGCCTGTAGCAGAGGTTCGGTCTTCCTGGTCATCTCGAACCTTGGGGCTGGGATTCGAAGATTTTCTTGGCTGGAGCGTTGTTGTCCATTCGCTCGATGTGGCCGAGCCAGTGTAGTCGACGCGCTTTGGCTCTTTGGACTACATCCACATCTTGGTACAGCTCGTACAATTCTCGATTGAATCTTCTCCTCCATTCGCCCTCTTCGCATATAGGACCAAATATCCTCCGATATTAACATCCAGCACTCGGCGCCCCGTAGAGTAGAACTGGTAAAATTAGCGTTTTATATAGCGTGCACTTTGTCTTTCGAGACAGGAGTTTTGAACCCATTTGTTTGGCCAAACCAAACAGGGTAATTCTTCGACGGATTTCCACTGTCGTTCGTGGAATTGATGCTTGTTCCGAGGTAGGTGAACTCCTTGACTGCCTCGAAATTACTGCTCCAAAAGTGACGTTTTGTCCTAGGCGATGGACAGATGAAGCTTTGTTTGTTGATAGCATATACTTTGTTTTGTCCTCATTCACTTCAAGACCAACACATTTCGCCTGTTCATCAATAGCTGTGAATGCTTGAAGTACAGCTCGGTTGGAGCGGCCGATAATATCGATGTCGTCCGCATAGCCAAGCAGTTGGGAAGACCTTTTGAAGATAGTGCCTTCCTGGTTAACACCAATCTTGCGTAGTATCTGCTCCAGGACTATATTGAAGAAGTCACATGATAGCGCATCGCCTTGTCTGAACCCTGTACACGTCTGGAAAAGCTTGCATGAGATGTTTCCCATTTGCACGTTGCACCGCGTATTTTGTAACGTCATGCGGCATAGCTGGATCAATTTTTTCGAGATCCCGAGTTTCGACATCGCCAATAGAAGCTCTTGGCGGCTTATGCTATCATATGCGGCTTTGACGTCGATGAAAAGATGGCGCGTCCCTACTTGAAATTCGTTGGTCTTTTCCAGGATTTGCCTCAATGTGAAGATTTGGTCTATCGTTGATCTGCCTGCCCTGAAGCCACACTGATGCGTGATGATAGTGTTGCAGAAAGGTCTTAGACGCTCACATAGTACTTTGGATAGGATATTGTAGGCAACATTAAGAAGGGATATGCCTCTGTAGTTTTTTCAGGACATAGGATCGCCTTTTTTTTAGATTGGGCATATGGAGCAATTTGACCAGTCGAGGGGCATGCTTTCCTCCTCCCACACTTGGTTGATGAGCTAGTGCATGCACCCTACCAGGACATCCCTTCATACTTGAAGAGTTCCGCAGGTAGGCCCTGCCGGCGGATTTGCTGTTCTTAAGCTTGTGGATGGCTTTCTTAACCCCTTCACTGTGACTGGATCTTCATTGACTGGTCTCATGCTTCTTTGTTCTAAGCCCATTTTACGAAACAAAAATATTACAGTGAATGTTATGTTACCACCATTCTGCTTCTATATGGCAAGTTCGGGTATTATGCATTATTACTACGAAGACGAACAACATTTTATAATTTAACATTTTTTAAAATTAAATTTGTGAAGAAAGTCAAATAAATGCCTAAACTAAATAAAAATAATTATTCAATGCATTTAAGAAAAAATTAATAAATTTTAAGAGCTTAAAAAAAGCTATATTGCCCTTCCTGGGGGCAATATGGCGCACCCCTGAGTGCAATATGGCTGGGAGATTTTATTGATTTGAATGCCCACATCCATCACAGGTGTTCTTAAATGCAGTACAGGAATCGTGGGACTACTTTCCACAATGGACACACTGCATCCACTCGTCCTTTTTGGTTATAGAGATGAAATCTGCGGGCCCATTTGACTCGTCGGCTAGCTGAATCTCAAAAATTTTCTTCATCGGATGACGTTGTTATACCTTTTTTTTATTATTTTTTATCTGCCTTGAACAAGATAGACGAGGGAAAATTATGTTAAGCATTTCTTCAGGCGTAATGTCGCTAGCAGCTTCCTGAGTTATACTTCCAGTCGTGGGAACTTCAATGGCAGACGGAGTTACTAGAGGTATTGTAACAGTTGCCTCGTGTTGATGCTCCTGTACTATTTCTGGATTGAAAGGATAGATATTAAGAGCTCAAGAAAAATCAAGGAATAACAAATAATTATTTGGAACTACGAATAAAAAAATAACCTAAAATTTTTTAATCACAAATTAATAAAATGCACGACTGTATCGCATGTACTTGCTCTTACGTTCGATCACATTGTATGCAAAAGATTTTTATTAGAAAGGGCAAAATATATTTTTAAAGCCTTTTTTTACTTAATTTTCTATATACAAAATTACTTAAATTTTTTTCTAAAAAAAATGGAATGGGTATTTTTAATATTAAATAATATAGGTAAACTTAAAAACAAATTTCAGAAAAAATCGTCCAACCGTTTTCGAAATATTGAATTTCCAAAAAAAAATTTTGGTTTCAAAAATCGAAAAAAAAAATGAAATGCAATCTTTAGAAATTGAAGAACCTCCTCCTGATCGAAAATCGTTCACCCACTTATGAGAAAATCTAAAATAGTAAATAAGTAACAAAATATGTAAAACAAACATTTTTACCAAAATTTTGACTATAGCAAGTATTGCACACACTTTTTTGTATACAAATTGTTAGGGCCGTTTTCGAGATAATTAAGATGGTAGGATAAATTTTATAGCATGTACCGTTATTCTTAGGGCTAAAAAAAACGATTAAAAAATCTGTTTGGGACAATCACCTAAAACGCTTAAGTACCAAGTTTGAAGAAAATCGATTCAGCCATTTAGGCTGTAGATCGTTGTACAGAAAGACAGAAATGGACGGAATTGCAGGACGCACTTTCTTATTGTTCTTCATTATGGTAATATCAAATTTGATTAATATCTCGAGTTAAATTTTATTTCCAAATGCAAAACTTTCCCAAGTAGCACCAAGCTACATATATCGAAAGTAAAAATTAAATACATATGTAAGTATTGATAGAAAAGATCGCCAAAAACTTCCTAAGACGATCTATCTTTGTCAAAAACAAACTAGCAACATTGGACACTGTGCAAAAATCCATTAAGTCGTTTTCGAAATTTTGAGTTTTCAACAAAAAAATGTTTTTTTTTTAATTTCAAAAAACATTATTTTTGAAAAATGTTGGCTTACAATAGTGTTTAAGCTTTTCATGAGCTGCTGCGCAAAACATTTGAAAAAAATCAAATTAACTCTTTTCCAGAAAATCGAAAACCAAAAAAATGGTACTACTAGATGTACCAAAAGTAACAATTTTTTTCCAAAACAAAAATTACTAAAATGTTCCCTTTCGCTTCTTTAATGAACTGATTTTTTAAAAATAAAAATCGTTGGAGCCGTTTTCGAGAAAAATAAGATTTTTGTTTTTGGCCAAGAAAAAATGTATGGGAGCTACGGTTATTTGTCGTCTTAAAAAAAATGAAAAAAACATATGGGCATATTACCGAACAAACAATATAAGCCAAGTTTGAAGCAAATCCATCCAACCGTTTAGGCTGCAGACTCGCAGCCAGACAGACAGACAGACGAAATTGGGGAACCCACTTTTTTGGTGTTCTCTATGATCGTAATGTCTACAGCCTAAACGCTTTAATAGATTTGCTTCAAACTTGGTATATATTGTTTGTTCGGTAATATGCCCATATGTTTTTTTCATTTTTTTTAAGACGACAAATAACCTTAGCTCCCATACATTTTTTTTTGGCCAAAAACAAAAATCTTATTTTTCTCAAAAAAACTGCTCCAACGATTTAATAATTTTTTTTTTGGAAAAAATTGTTTTTTTTTTTGGTACCTCTGGTAGAACCATTTTTTTGGTTTTCGATTTTCTCGAAAACGGTTAATCTGATTTTTTTGAAATTTTGTATGCAGAAGCTCCTAGAAAGATTAAACACTATTGTATACCAACATTTTTCAAAAAAAAATTTCTTGGGAAATTAATTTTTTTTTTGAAAAATCAAAATTTCGAAAACGACTTAATAGATATTTTTGAAACTGCGTTTTTATTAGTTTTTTGACATTATCTTGAATAGTAAAAAAAAAAACATTTTTCTAAAATAAAAAACAACGTCACCTCCCAGACAAATGTTAAGAAACCGTTAAGAAAAAATGTATTTCTCGAAAACGGCTCCAAGAATTTTTATAAAAAAAATTGTGTGTTCTTAAATTAGTACAGTTCACTTTTAAGTATATTGTTAATAAGCCGTTTAAATTTTTTTTTTAGATAAATGCTCCCTAAAATTGTTAAAAAGACTGTGTACTCAAATTTTCAAAAAAAAAAAAGTTTTTCGATTTTTTTAAAATAAATAAATTTTTTTTTTTCAATAGATTTTTCAAAAACAAGAACATGTTAACATACTTAGGTTCCAGCAATATGTGTATATATGTAGATATATTTTACTCTCCTAACTTACATAATTAAAATCATAACTTAGACTTAAATATACAGTTGTAGGTAGGTACCTATGTAACTATTCATTTAATCATTAATTCGACAATTCATTATACTAAGAATCGAGGTAATCTTACTTACATAGGCTTTACGCCTGCATAGTATAACTATACCTAACTAACTAAACCTCAATGGTTACATAAACGCATAAGTAGCTCCATAAAAGTTGTTAGCTACATCAGCAAGTTCGTACGATCCAGTCGTGCATTTTTTTTTGCACGAATCCATATTTTGCCTTATAGTATCTATAAGTACCGCAAGTAAAAATTAATAAACAAAAACAATAGGGAGGTGAACTACGTCACTCGGTGACAATGTGTGCGAGATAGATAGGATAATGAAATGCGGAATATTATACTAGTATTCTTTACACCATGCAACTTGAATTTTCTTTTGTACTACAGCTACAACTTCAATTGTAGCCATGTTATACTATTCAACTTCACCTTTGTGCACAAGCAATGACAACTCGAAGCCGAAGGTCGAGAACAGAGGAATCAGAACTAAAGAAAAAGAGAAACACACATAGCCGAGAACTCTTGGCGTTAATAATTGTTTGCTTGCGTTTCCTTGCTTCTGCTCAGCCATTCATTGCTCCTAAATCAATCATGCTGTACTCTGTTCAATTTATATTTTTAGTACAGACCTTATGGGAGAGGTTTTTCAAACTCATTGGTGCCTTTCGCTGAAATTCCCACTAAAATAACCACTGATTACATACAAATTATGTCATGACCAAACTACTGCACATCCAAGTATACATCCAAGTATGTGCCTTCTCCATGCACTCAACCCTCGTTGTGTGCTTTTAAAATAAACTTATTGAATCAGAGTTACCACTGCTGCGTTTGTGGTAATTTAGTATGCTTACTACTGCAAACCCTGTAAGAGCTTTAAAACAGTACGAACTTATGGCATCTCTTACAGTTAGAGTGAAAGGCAAATAATGAAAAAAAAACATTTAGAGAATTTTGATTCGTTTTATTTAAAACATTACTTAAATTTAAGGTAATTAAATAATTTTTGATTAAAAACAATTTTTTTTAATACTGTGTTAAGCCACATTTCTGGTCCAGAACTTCACACATCCGGTTTGGGAGGGATGCATACAAATTTGCCAAATAATTTAGCGAAATCGACCTCCAATCTAAATCGATGGCTTGGGTGTCATCCATCCTCAAACATTTTCAATTGTGTTTAAATCCGTTGAGTAGAGCGGCCAAATGAATAGTTCCACATTTTGGATCCACTCTGTATAGTTTTAAATACCCGGGCTGTTTTTTTTTTTTTTTTTTTTTTTTTTTTTTTTAAATTCATTTTTATTTCATTTTAACTTATAACTATCTTAAAGCTAGACAAAAATGTTTAAAACTAGCCTAATTATCAATAACTTACAACTAATTTACTGGCCCTTTACGGGCGCTCTGAATTAAACAATAACTCTTACAACTAATGTCTTTCGACCTAAAAACTATTTTAATTAAATCTAATTTTTTTTTTATTTATTTTATATTTCAAGAAACTTATATACAAAAAACTTGATATCTGATCATTTTTTTTTTTTTTTTTTTGTTTTTTTTTTTGTACCTATAAACTAAACCTAAATATATATTAAAAATAATTAAAACTAAATAAAACTAACTTATACTAACTAACTTATACTAACTAAAAATAACTTAAACTACTTAAAATACCTAATAATACTTATAACTACTTAAAAACTAAAACAGCCGCAGCAGCATTTTTTTTCGTTTTTTAATTTTTTTTTGTTTATTTTTTATATGCATGCAGACACACACCAGCATGCAAGCCACCCACACATGTACATACGCACATACATATACGTACGCACATACATGTACAGACACGCAGATACATGCACGTATGCCCCCGCATACATACATATTTTTAATTTTTTTTGGTGCCACCCTGACTCTTCCCTATACCTAATGCCCTAAATCTATGTAAGTCGGCCAAGATATATCATCTTCATCGACTTTATATATCACGATGCTGTTCAGAGAGCCACCAGAACTGGTTCTCCTGTTTCGCCCTATCCCTCCGGTCCCGATCGGACACAGTCCTACTGAACCGAAGGCGCTCTTCTCCACCTTGAGCGATGACGTCTCGACCATACAGGAGTCGCCTATCCACAGTTTTCCGGCTGACGTGGTAGATGAGCGGAACCGCCCCTCCATCCTGTATCAGCCCTCGACTGTCTAAATAGAGGAATGCCTCGGGAGGGATGTAACCACTTAACCGCGCACTCTCAAAATATTCGTTATTGGGGTAATACGCCCCAAAAATTAAGCTGTTAGTTGAGGACATCGCTCTTGCAACGTGACCCCGAATCAGCTTGAACAAAAAATTATCTATTCTGTTTATGTTGGCTCCGTTGTATAGAACCTGGTTGGAATAATATCTTGTGTACTCCGACTCTGGTGTTCTGTGTAATCCAAGGCAACGTCTAAGACATTGCCTCTCAAACACCCGAATCTTTTCCATTTGAGATGGGGCAACGTTGAACCACACCGGGCATCCGTAGGCAATCATCGGCCTGATGAGGGCCATATAGCAAATCACCTTCACCCTGCTGTCAAGACGGCTGCTATAAAACAGTCGTTTTGTCAAGGCAAAGGCTCCCCTAGCCCTGGCCAAAGCAGCACCAATATGTCTGTCGAAATACAGGTACTGATCCAACCAGATGCCAAGGTACTTTACTACACTTTTACTCGCCAGTGGATGTCCATGTGGCCCTACGATCACCAGCTTGCGCCAGTTCTTTCTCGTATCCCTTGAGGCGCTAGACAACGGAGTCCTAAACAAAATAGTTTCTGATTTCTGGAAGTTGATTTTCAACTTCCAGTCATCACAATATCGCTGAATCTTGTCGAAGTCACTCTGCAAGAGACTTTTGATGACCTCAACTGTATGAGCTGTTCTGTACGCAATTAGATCGTCGGCGTACGCAATTGCCTGAGTTAGACTACCTATCAGATCGCTGGTGTAAATGCTGAATAGAATCGGCGAGTTAACCGCTCCCTGCTGAAGACCATTATTAATATTAAAAATTGCGGTAGAAGTTACATTGCCACTCTTGACAACAAACTTTCTACCATTTAGCATGTCATAAAGCATATACAATAGAGGTTTACTTATACCTAGTCTGGTTAGCTTTAGATAGAGACCTTCTAACCATACGGTGTCGAAGGCCTTCTCCAAATCAACCAGACAGGCACCCGTACACTGCTTTTTAGTTTTGTTCCATTGGATATCAGAAACTAGTTTAGACGCGGCATGAATTGTGTCATGTCCCGCCTTAAAACCGAACTGATTATCCGGGATGATATTTTTGTCCTCCGCCCACTTGAACAGGGCTCTATTAATAACCTTTTCAAATACTTTGCTGATACTCGGAAGAAGATTTATCGACCGGAGATTCGCCGGATTGGAGTTGTCCTTTCCCTTTTTTGGGAGAGGGTGCACCACAGCTGTCTTCCACCGCACTGGATAATATGCATTATTCAGCGCGTTGTTAAACAGTGTGGTATAAATGTCAACTGCTTCTTGAGGCAAATGTCGTAGTACAACGTTGGATATACCATCGACTCCTGCAGACTTCTTTTTCTTTAATGAATCGAAGATGAGCTGGAGCTCATTCTTCGAAATTAACAGGGGACTGGGCCCATTTCGGTCGGCGATTATGGCGTTTGCCAAATCTTCATCATTAAACCCGGTAAAACCAAGGTTCTCAGATCGCCATTCGCTTATATCGTTTCGGAGCCATAAGCCCGGGCTGTATTTATTGGCGCATTATCGTTTTGACAAGTCCATAGCAAAGGTCCAAAAAGGGTATGAAAGAATGGAAAGGTCTCTTTTAATATACCATTTTAAGTCAATGCATTCATTGTGGTGGACAAAAATTTAAGGTGTCATAATAGGAAATGGCCGCCAAACACAATCACACCTCTAACTCTGCTATATGCAGCCGGTCCAAATAATGAGTTTCCTTGCGGAGGTCATGAAAATAATAGCTATATCCATCGAGGCCTTCCAAATTTATTTTTTTTTTGTCGGAGAAGACCACGCCATGACACTTCAAAATCCAGGTCAGATAGTCAGATGTGGTCGACAAACCCTGAGGCGTTGCTATTTTCGAAACGGGTTAGGGGTGGTTTCTTCTTGATTTTCAGTCTTTTTATAAGCTTAGCTATTGAAATAACACGACGGATAGTGTTGAGACTTCCCTTGATACCACATTTTTCCCCGATTTTTGCTATAGAGTCGTGAGAATTTGACGCTTTTCTTAATACTCGTAATATTGAAGAAAACGCAAATAATAATTTAATATTATTTTTGTTTTTGTGGACTGTGTGTGTGGATTAAAACCAAATTGAAGATTTTTATGACCTGTAGTCCAAAATGCGTTTCGCCCATGTACGATTGCTGGGCTCACCAGTTAGATGATATCGTACGCTTCTAAGACGCAATGTTTTTCGGTCTAAGAACATTGAGGAAAGGCTTGATTCTACGTGCATCGCATATGTAAATGTTGAATTTGAAAGTTTAAAAATTTGCTTGGAAAATAACAGTTGCACAGATTCAAATTTCTCAATATTTTGGTAACCATAAGCTTGATTGGCATAACATAAGAATGAGTTGATGGTTGCATTGAAAACTCTGAGTTTCGCTGCAGCGTCTATATACTTATTGCAGAACATTTTGTTCCACATAATCTTTATTGCAGTTTTTTGCTGACAGACACTTTTTCTTACCGTGTGGGCGGAAATCAAAATTGCTTGAAGATAGAACCCCTTATAGACCAAAATCCCATGGCCGGCAGATATACGTCATTTAAGCATAGCTGAAGTTTTTTCTGTGAATAGATAACAAAGTAGATAAGAACGAATGGCCATTCCCAATTTTAAAAGCTGGGGCTTTTCGGAGATATGCAGTTTTAACAGTGCACACCCAAATACGTCTACAGTGGGGTGTTTCGTCTGGCAGACACCTTTAAAACGCCCCAGTGTAGGGGTTGGACAGGTGTCAAGCAACATTTGAGCCACTATTCCCTTAAATATATCAAAAAATCAGGTTTGATAAAATAACATAGTTGGGTATGCACCGTTAAGACTGCATATCTCCGAAAAGACCCAGCTTTAAAAATTCGGAATGGCCATTCGTTCTTATCTACTTTGGTATCTATTCACAGAAAAAATTTCAGCTATGATAAACTTACTTTTGTTTGCCGGCCATGGGATCTTGGTCTATAAATACTAATACTGTGAAACCACCTCTGTAGGGTCATGATCTAATGACCATTACCTCTAGAGGGGTTTTTTTCCGATGAGTGGAACCAAAAATTATAGGTAATTTTAGATATTGAGGTACATATTTATTTTCAAGTCCCATGTGTCACAAAATCTTCTTAGCAATTAATTTGTAGCTGAAGAGTCGTGGGGTTAACTGACAAAATTACAAGGTCGTCAGCATAAAGCAGAACCTTAATTAGCAAGCCACCTAACATAACCCCTAAAAAGGAATCTCACCATACACATCACCAATGAGTAGTGCAAACATTATTGGGCTTAGCGGGTAGCCTTGTGGCACCCTAGCCGCCGCGTTAAAGAAATCTGACTTTAGTTTACCATTCGACACTGTAGCGCTCGTTTTAGTAAGGAGAAGATTGTATGTATATCCTTAAAGACGAATACTATACCTACTTTCCGAATTTTCTTGTTGTTTTCCAGCCCCTTAAAAGCCATGCGAATCTAGTTGTATATTATATACTTTGAACTGCGAACAACTGTTATTTTTCTAGTTTCGTCCATAATAAAAACATACTTACCTACTCTAAAAAATCTACTGGCTAGAAAATTACAAGATTTCATTACTTCTTTCTAAATTGAATCCGATTCCAAATGACACTCCTTGACACCACTTGCACGTGATATGAGCAGTGAAACCTTGAAGGTGTTCAACCATTACATCGAAAAATAATTTTCTATTATGCATTATTCAGCGCGTTGTTAAACAGTGTGGTATAAATGTCAACTGCTTCTTGAGGCAAATGTCGTAGTACAACGTTGGATATACCATCGACTCCTGCAGACTTCTTTTTCTTTCTTCTTTTTCTTTCTTCTTTTTCTTTAATTCTCAGATCGCCATTCGCTTATATCGTTTCGGAGCCATAAGCCCGGGCTGTATTTATTGGCGCATTATCGTTTTGACAAGTCCATAGCAAAGGTCCAAAAAGGGTATGAAAGAATGGAAAGGTCTCTTTTAATATACCATTTTAAGTCAATGCATTCATTGTGGTGGACAAAAATTTAAGGTGTCATAATAGGAAATGGCCGCCAAACACAATCACACCTCTAACTCTGCTATATGCAGCCGGTCCAAATAATGAGTTTCCTTGCGGAGGTCATGAAAATAATAGCTATATCCATCGAGGCCTTCCAAATTTATTTTTTTTTTGTCGGAGAAGACCACGCCATGACACTTCAAAATCCAGGTCAGATAGTCAGATGTGGTCGACAAACCCTGAGGCGTTGCTATTTTCGAAACGGGTTAGGGGTGGTTTCTTCTTGATTTTCAGTCTTTTTATAAGCTTAGCTATTGAAATAACACGACGGATAGTGTTGAGACTTCCCTTGATACCACATTTTTCCCCGATTTTTGCTATAGAGTCGTGAGAATTTGACGCTTTTCTTAATACTCGTAATATTGAAGAAAACGCAAATAATAATTTAATATTATTTTTGTTTTTGTGGACTGTGTGTGTGGATTAAAACCAAATTGAAGATTTTTATGACCTGTAGTCCAAAATGCGTTTCGCCCATGTACGATTGCTGGGCTCACCAGTTAGATGATATCGTACGCTTCTAAGACGCAATGTTTTTCGGTCTAAGAACATTGAGGAAAGGCTTGATTCTACGTGCATCGCATATGTAAATGTTGAATTTGAAAGTTTAAAAATTTGCTTGGAAAATAACAGTTGCACAGATTCAAATTTCTCAATATTTTGGTAACCATAAGCTTGATTGGCATAACATAAGAATGAGTTGATGGTTGCATTGAAAACTCTGAGTTTCGCTGCAGCGTCTATATACTTATTGCAGAACATTTTGTTCCACATAATCTTTATTGCAGTTTTTTGCTGACAGACACTTTTTCTTACCGTGTGGGCGGAAATCAAAATTGCTTGAAGATAGAACCCCTTATAGACCAAAATCCCATGGCCGGCAGATATACGTCATTTAAGCATAGCTGAAGTTTTTTCTGTGAATAGATAACAAAGTAGATAAGAACGAATGGCCATTCCCAATTTTAAAAGCTGGGGCTTTTCGGAGATATGCAGTTTTAACAGTGCACACCCAAATACGTCTACAGTGGGGTGTTTCGTCTGGCAGACACCTTTAAAACGCCCCAGTGTAGGGGTTGGACAGGTGTCAAGCAACATTTGAGCCACTATTCCCTTAAATATATCAAAAAATCAGGTTTGATAAAATAACATAGTTGGGTATGCACCGTTAAGACTGCATATCTCCGAAAAGACCCAGCTTTAAAAATTCGGAATGGCCATTCGTTCTTATCTACTTTGGTATCTATTCACAGAAAAAATTTCAGCTATGATAAACTTACTTTTGTTTGCCGGCCATGGGATCTTGGTCTATAAATACTAATACTGTGAAACCACCTCTGTAGGGTCATGATCTAATGACCATTACCTCTAGAGGGGTTTTTTTCCGATGAGTGGAACCAAAAATTATAGGTAATTTTAGATATTGAGGTACATATTTATTTTCAAGTCCCATGTGTCACAAAATCTTCTTAGCAATTAATTTGTAGCTGAAGAGTCGTGGGGTTAACTGACAAAATTACAAGGTCGTCAGCATAAAGCAGAACCTTAATTAGCAAGCCACCTAACATAACCCCTAAAAAGGAATCTCACCATACACATCACCAATGAGTAGTGCAAACATTATTGGGCTTAGCGGGTAGCCTTGTGGCACCCTAGCCGCCGCGTTAAAGAAATCTGACTTTAGTTTACCATTCGACACTGTAGCGCTCGTTTTAGTAAGGAGAAGATTGTATGTATATCCTTAAAGACGAATACTATACCTACTTTCCGAATTTTCTTGTTGTTTTCCAGCCCCTTAAAAGCCATGCGAATCTAGTTGTATATTATATACTTTGAACTGCGAACAACTGTTATTTTTCTAGTTTCGTCCATAATAAAAACATACTTACCTACTCTAAAAAATCTACTGGCTAGAAAATTACAAGATTTCATTACTTCTTTCTAAATTGAATCCGATTCCAAATGACACTCCTTGACACCACTTGCACGTGATATGAGCAGTGAAACCTTGAAGGTGTTCAACCATTACATCGAAAAATAATTTTCTATTATCCAGGATATCTAAAACCCATTACCAAAGATTACAGCTCAAATCGTTTCGCATTGGTGGATGCAATTCAATACACTTCAGCGTTCAGCTCTACTTTTGGAGGAGCAATATCTTAATCTTCATCATCATCATCATCATCATGCCGTCGTCGTCATCCGCTTTCGTTGCTACTCGTAGATAAGTTCCTTGGCATACCATTCTACAAATATACTGAGACTAAAATATGAATGTTGCATACGATGTGAACATAGCACGATGCAGACTTGAGATGATGATGTGTATACGAGTTTACCCTCTGTGCATGTTAAGGGAGGCTGTGGCGGTAGTGTTCTTTATCTGTGTTGACTAATAGAATCGTTAAACATGATAGTTTCAAAGTTTTGGTTTCTCTGGCATGGTGATGTCTTAAGAGCTGGCTTATTGTGAGCTTTATGCTACGATATATCCATATTTATGTATAAAGTTTTCCTGACACTTAAAGGAATTGATACATAAATCGGATACGGAAACGTGTAACTTTCATTGAACTTGTATTCACATGCATGCAGTTTTAAGAATCTTTTATTTTTAAATTATACCTACCTATATATAATCTTTAGAATTTCTTAACGCAGTTTGATGAAATTTGAATAATCTTTTGAAAAAAAATCAACAACAGATATCAAATTTTTAAGATATTATTTTTGCAATAGGAAAATTCTGACAGTTTCTGGCGGCCATGATGTATCATTTGTTAGTCATTTTTTGAGTTTGACAAGTTTGAGGTCGTGAATTGTGATCTGAGGCATGTGGAAACGGACCCGAATTAAAGCAAGACAATTCATCTTCAGTGAAAAGGTCCAATTTGGGATGAACTACATTATGTATATGTATATGTATGTACATACGTCAACAAGTCGCGATAGTTAACACAAATTCGTTGATTTATGCGGATTGTATGAAGGCTGCATCATAGGTGGCGTGAACTGTAACCTATAACGATTTAAGTTAGGTACAGGTCAATCCCATTTATTAAGTAATCAAAACTCGTACCATAACTCAAAAGTTAGACCTCTTGAATAGGATCCTAGCTGTAAGAATTTTTGAAGGATTCGATTTGTGCATTTCGTGATTTTCAATTCGATTCGCAGATTGACAATAATTGTTTTTTTCATTGGGACTATGCCCCTTGCCGCAAACTGACAAATCATTAAAAGAATATCCCTTTGTATCGAAATATATTTTCTCACCTGTCAACGGCCTTGGCTACGATGAAAGCATCGCTTCCCATAGATCAGCGAAATCAAGCATCGTTGCACGTGGTTAGTACTTCGATGGAGGCCCCGTCCGAAACCAACCACGTGCTGTTGACATGTGTTTCTTCTGTTGTGTGTTCCTCCTATCTCTCTTTGTTGTAGTAATATATGTAAAAAGTTTAAGCCAATGGTCAAATTGCCAGTGCTTCAGTGTCTCTACTTCGTAGATTTATCTGCGGAGTAGTATAAAATGTAAGGTAATGTAATGTAAATTTTCTCATCTTAACCGTTTAGATTCGGATCCTCTAGACCATTTATGCCCATAAAAAACCTACTATACTATATGGCAAGTTATGTATTCGTGAAAAAAATCGGACTCAAGATCAAACTTCACATTACGATGATAGCGAAGACGAAAAAAGAGTATCCCGCAATTCTGTCTGAGTATCCTCGAGTCTACAGCCTAAACGGTTGGATGGATTTTCTTCAAATTTGGTACATTTTGCGTTTCGGTAATATGCACACACTTTTTTTTTCATTTTCTGAGACTAAAAACAACGTTACCTGCCATACATTTTTTTGGCCAAAAAAAAATGTCAACCAACGATTTTTATAAAAAAAATCAGTTCGTGAATGAAGGGAAAATGTACTTTTTCGTATTTTTTTTTTTTAATTGTGGTTTTTGGTTTTCGATTTTCTCTAAAACGGTTGACTTAATTTTTTTAAACAAGTTTTATTCTATAAAGATTTAAAACTAATTTGAGCCGACATTTTTCAATTTTTTTTTCTTGAAATTAATAAAAATCTCTTTTTTCAAAAAACTCAAAATTTCGATGGATTTGGTAGTTTTTTTAGTTAACAAACTATTTTCCTGAAATAACCCCATACAAATGTTAAACACCCGTTAATAAAAAAATTGTATTCTCAAAGCTGCTCCAAAAATTTTGTTAAAAAATATGTTCGTTCTTAAATTAATGCAGTCCACTTTTAAGTAAAAAATATTTCACTTTACGTAGGGAAAAGGTTCAAACAGTGAGACACTTTTCTTTTAAATTTGTATACCTCTAAAATGTTTAACCAATCTTAACCAAATTTGGAGTATATTTTAAGGCATATTTTACATTATTGTTCCAAAAGTGAAACGACCCATTAGAGCATTACAACAAACTGAAACTTAGAAAAAGTCAAATTGATTGTACGGTTGGATCGCGCGAACCTGCTCTTGTAACTAACAACTTTAGTGTAGCTAACCACTGTCGCTGTTAGTAGGTATAGGTTGTTTAGTTATCCTAAGATTACCTTGATTCTTAATATAATGAATTGTGGAATACATATGATTCATAGGTACTACCTACAAATGTATATGAAAGTTAGGAGGAGAGCTGCAGCTCGTTATACAACAGACGGACAGAATGACAAACAGACTGACACACAGAACACATATAAATGTTATATGTAACAAAAATTCTGTGTATTTACCTGATTATTTCCCGTTACTGTGTTAAATTTAAACATACTTCGAAGGAATTTTTTTAATCGGTGGAGGTTAACACGCAAGTGAAATTCGTGCTCAACAAAATAAAAACATGTGGAGGGGAGAATAAACGTTTTTACCAAGGCATGTCTGTACCAGAGAAAAATGAATTGTCTCCCTGCTTGCACTATCTCACTGTTAGCGCTTGTCCCCTACTTATTAACGGTAGATACTTCCCATAGAACCATTTTTTTTATATTTTCGAATGCTCCCTAAAATATTTAATAAAATTGCATTCCCCAATTTTCAAAAAATTGCTCTTTCGATTTGAAAAACAATTTAAAAATTTTTTTTTTTAAATCGATTTTTCAAAAACCAATCACTGAAATTTTTTGTAAATTAAACTTTTATAAGTATATTATTAAATACTTCAAAATTGCATTTCAAATTTTTTTCTAAAAGTGGTTTTAAAATCTAATAAATATATAGAAAATTTTACATTTTTTGAAATTATTTTTGAAGTACTTACTTTTTATGGGAGGGTAAACTGATTCGTTACGTAACGCATAACGCACTATCAACTAAAAGAATTTTATCTTTTTAAGGAGTGGATCTAGAGATTTGAAATGATAGAGTATATTGACTTGAATGTTTGGGTAAAAAATTAGATACCTAGAATGTCACCAACTGCTAAAAAAAACTGTTATATTGAGATATCAGTCAATTACTTTTGACTAGTCCCATGAATAGATTTGTTTTTTCTTTTATTAATAAGTAGACAATATGACGATTTTTTTGTACCAAACATTACTCTATGAACTATACAAGCTTTGCAATTTTAATTAGCTTAGTTCGACTCGTATCATCGATGTTCAGTGTAGAAGAACAGTTATATTTGAAAATTCATTATAAAGAAAAGATGTGGTGGCTGTTTTGAGCTTATATCGTCAGTTCTTGTAGTCCAATCTTTAAGGTTATGGTCTCTAAACTGAGGTAAGACTTGGGGCTATATGCCGAAATAAATATAAGAAGAATGTGTCCGACAATATATATATCTTAGAGGGGTTAATATTCCGATTTTTATTCGTTTTTTGACATTATAAATACAAAAGTTGATGAAAAAATGCAATATTTTTAAAAACAGTGTTCCACAAAGTTATTTTCCCAGTCCTCATCTTCAAAAGTACTGGCGTAAGCATATAGATATATGCATCAGAAAAGGTGTAAGGAGGTTTTCAAGGAGTATAACTACAAATGTGTCGATTAAATTAAAGCAAATTAAGTCCTTGAAAGTCAAGACAGTATCTTATGTATTATAGTATACGCACATATGTATGTATATAAATGCTCAGATCTTTACAAATGGAGCTGGTATCTCCAATATAATGGGTAGGCTTTCTAGCATATATGCATATACACATGTGTGCAAATAATAATATGTAGAGATTGAGACTTTTGGTGGCATCTAATCTGGCCACCTCTCTTCTCTTATCTATGCACGTTATATCCAATTGTACCGTTGAGATTAACTTGAGGGCAAGCTTTGCACTCGTTTTCGAGATTTTAATCAAACTTGACATTACGATGGTGAAGAACACCAACAAAGTGTTTCCCGCAGTTCCGTCTGTCAGTAGATCGTCTACAGTCTAAACCACTGAAGATATTTTCTTCAAACTTGTTTTTTTTTAACCCCCAAAATAACGGTAATTGCCGTACAATTGTTTCTTCTATCTTTTTTATCTCAAAAACGTTTTAACAATTTTGATAAGAAATAATCTGTGTACAGTCAATGACGCTTATAAGAAACTTCAAAATGCCACAATTTTTGTTTCTTAAAAGCGTGTGTTTCTTATATCCTAACCACCGATATAAGAAACAAGTTTCTTATAAAAAATATTCTTCGAAAAAACGTTTACATACTTTATGTTTAAATAAGAATGATAGGTAAGAGAGCAATAACTGAAACAATTACATCTCTTGATTACCGTCGCAATGTTTCATGCCTTTCAGTATTTTATCGTTATAACGGGTCCGCCATCAATTTTTTCTTCCAACTAGTGCTTATTTCGTGAATGGTAACACATAGATCATGTCTAATTTGACAGATAATTAGTTTTATCCTTCCGCTGAACAAGTATGGTCGCGTATACGCTTGAACAAAGCTCGCTAAGTGCGACTGCGCTCGACTTAGAGAAGATGCCGATTTTGCCAAAAAAATCATCTTATCAGATGAAGCTCATTTTGATCTTGGCGGGTATGTACACAAGCAAGATTGTCACATTTGGGGCACAGAAAACCCGTACGCATGCATTGAAAAGCCGATACACCCAAAACGAGTCACTGTTTGGTGCGGATTTTGGTCCAGAGGCAAAAATGAGCAATGAGTGGCCTTTACAGTCAATGGCGATCGATATCGGGCCATGTTGAACGAACTATTGTTCACAAAAATTGAAGAAAAGGATATTGGCAATATTTGGTTTCAACAGGACGGCGCTACGTGCCACACAGCCGAAGCTACACTCGATGTTTTGCGCCCATTTAAAAAAAAAAAGAAGTTATTTGGCGGACCCTATATTATATGCAACTAATAAAATAGCCTGTTGCATTCTTCCCATAAAACAATTTAACCGTAATATTCGCGCTTCTAGCAATGTTCACCAGTTAACCCTTGAGTACATCTTCGGACGTACTGCTAAGTATAGAAATTCCTTCTTTAGCCGCACCACACAAATGTTGAACGCTTTATCCGATTCTGTTTTTCCCTCCCATTATGATATTCAAACATTCAAAACTAATAAGCACCAGTATCTCCTATTAAATCATCTCATATTTTGCTAATCGTTCGCACTGTATTAAAATATTATAAAATTAGTCATAACACCTTTACTGTGTGCAAAATATTAAATTAACTTTATTTAAAAAAAAAAGAAAATTTACAGCACTTTAATCAGAAAACGAAAAGAAAGTGTATACTGCAAGAATGCTATAGCAGACTGTAGGTGGCTAGTATTATTTTTAAGAAAACTGAAACTTAAGTTTCTTAAAAATATCGCTTAAATTGTGGTTTTAGTTAAAGTTAAATATTCATCCTTTGTTTTTTCGAGAAATCCCTCATATTCCTCATTGTTGTCTAAATAAACATTTAAATTTTGTTTTTAATTTCTCACAAAACACAAACAAAATTTAATTCAGACCGGCATTTATGATATTTCTTTGTAGATTCTAAGGGTGTGTTGATATTTGAAGAACGTGAGGCAAGTTTCTTATGTTATAAGTAAGTTTATTATATACATCCAATTGTATAGTAAAATTGGGAATCTTTGTTGTAAAAAAAAGTTCATTATATCAGTGTTTTTCTTATAAGCGTCATTTACTGTACTATTATAGGCATATTCAATTATAGGTGTATACAAATTTGTTTATAATATATTTGTTTATTAACACTACCAGCCATACAACCATTAACATTTTTTTGATTTTCAACTCATAAACGGCCCAACGCATTTCGATCAAGATTTTTATGTAGGAGATCCTTCAAATTCTAAATAATACTGCATTCCAAAATATTTGAAAATATTTTTTTAAGTGATAACTTCTTGTGCGATAAACCGATTTGGTACGTCACGCGTTACGGCGCCAGTTTGGCTTCCCTTTCCCTCACGCATACGGAGAACTTTTGAAATTAATCAAATTAACGGAGAACTTTTTAAGCTTTTCTCAAGATAAACAATTTTAATTACCTATAAATAGTTCAACTTAGATTAGTTTAAGTTATCACTTCTGTTTTTTTTTTTATATATTCATATTTGTCAAATAATTTAAATGACTTCTTTTTTTCCTCAAACTTCAATAACTAAGCAATTTAAGATTTTATTATAACTTAGATATTTATTGTAACTATTCCTTGACTCATCCGTTCTACAATTTTTTATACTAAAAACCAAGTAAATCTTACCTACATTGGCATTAAACCTACCTAATGATGACTTGACTTGACTTCTATATAAATATCTATAGGCTCATAATAAAAGTTAGTTTTAATCGTTTTATATAATTCAACGCTCATGCTATGTTAAGATAGCATTCGAAGAATCATGACTTGTAATACAATGACCAATCGGTAGTGAACATTTGAGTTCGTGCCTTTTTTCTTAAAACAAAATTTAATTTTAAATTGAATCAACTAAAATCTAAGCCCCACACTTTTTTATATAAAATGACCTCAACCAAAGCCAAGAGACAACAAAAAAAAATCGATAAAAAAATATAAAAGAATCCCACAAAAGATACGTATTTGCATTCAGTCTGGTCTTCTACTTTCTCACAAAAACCACATCCACATATCTAACTATCACTAGCCCAAGATAATCCATAACAAATCCACTCTACTAACATACCAAAACCACCTGGGAGAGGGAGCCAGAGAGCCAGTGAGCCACACAAGGACTCTGTCTGAATTTGTTAATTTTAAAACAATTAATCATGTCTGTGTTTATTATTCTATTAACATTAAAAATGTCCAGTGGACCAGAATAATTTATATCGTTCGCTTCATCCACCAAAGGAAGAAGAAAAACAATGGAAAAAGTAGAAAACTGCGGTGTCTCGAGTCCTGAAGCCTTGCCGTTCAACAACAACACAGATGGGAAAAAAAGATACTAGGAATAATATACATAGACATTCAAATTAGAGGTACACAGAAGAGACAACCCAGGGCAAACATTTGAATGTCACACCCAACCGGCTAGCGAGCGGAGGTGCCGGCGAGACGTGACGGTGCGGTGGTTCGGTCAAATCGCTACCGGAGCTAGGGGTTTCCCCCTTCATTTAATATGCATTCTATATCTTATCGCGACAGAAATCCTTGCCCTCTCTTTATAAAAGTATTTCGATTTATGTCCTCTTCTTAGAGCAAACGAAGAAACAAAACTTTGGAGGCAATATAGTGTGTAGGAAGGTATTTCGGAGTGCACGACGAATAATTTGAATGCAGAGGGGCAGCGGCATATATCTTTTGGACTAAAACTGCTAGAAGTTTGAAAAGACTTTTTTATAAAAAAAAAATAAATGTAGCATCTGGCGGCAAGTTGTTCAAATGTTACAGGAAATAAAGCACAAAGTCTGAGCTAAAAAAAGGTGACACAGCGATAAGAGCTAATTAAGTTTATATCACTGGAAAAGCGATTGGAAATTCTGGACGCGAGAGCAATACTAATTTTTCAAAAATAGATACAGACAATAAGAGTGATTGGTCTTGAAAATTAGCTGAGATATACAATAGGTATATAAGATAATGTTAACAAATTGAACGGCTGAAACGGAATTACCCTTAAATCAGAGACCAGACCAATCCCAAGAAGGTGCTTAATCTATCACATTACAAAAGCGCCTGATGACCTCAAACAATATTAAAATAAAATACACGACTGAATCGTACGAACTTGCTCTTGTAGCTAACAACAACATTGAGGCTGTTTAGTAGGTAAGATAGTCTGTGACGGTGTATTATATATGTCATTTACTAGTGATCAAATAGATTACCTTAAATTAAAACTAAAGTCATTAAGCATGGACAAAGTCCATGGGTTACACCTGAAATTCGTAAAATATTAAAGAACGCAATCAAGGTTATCACGAATCACTCTAGGATACTCTTCACTATAGAGAGAAATATAAATGATATAAAACCTTTTACAAACCCAACTAGAACCAATTGGATAGCATAAACTGAATGGTTAGATACACGTATCATTCACCAGAGGCGGATAGGATTACGACAACATCAACCATTCACACTGTCGTTCAAAATCTTACTAGTAAAATGAAAACGGCCTTTGAAAAACACTGTCCCATATCCCGCAATGTTAAGTAAATAAACCCACCTTGGTGGAATGGTGAGCTTAAAAAGCGAAGTCAGAAAAATTTTCAACAGGGCAAAACAGAGCAAATTAGAGGTAGACTGGAATTCATACAGGGCCGAACTCAACTCGTATACCAAGGAGCTGAGAAAGGCCAAAAAGGATTCTTGAGCTAGAGACTGTGAATCTATTGAGGACACAAGTAAGGCAGCGATAATTCGTAAACTCCTTTATGAATACACATTTTCCTGGCTGTTTGGATCCTGAAGAGACAGGGTATACACAATCAAACTCTTTAGGTTCCATTAGACAGACTGGAATTCATACAGAGCCGAACTCAACTCGTATAGCAAGGAGCTGAGAAAGGCCAAAAAGGATTCTTGAGCTAGAGACTGTGAATCTATTGAGGACACAAGTAAGGCGGCGATAATTCGTAAGGTCCTGGCGGCTTACCCCACAGCACCGGGATATATGGAGCAGGGACGAATTCGAGCCAAGAAACACTTGAGCTCTTTATGAATACACATTTTCCTGGCTGTTTGGATCCTGAAGAGACAGGGTATACACAATCAAACTCTAGGTTCCATTCAGCCAGTATCAGAATTGGATAATATTATCACAGAGCAGAAGATTATGTGGGCAATGGACAATAAACTCGTTCAAACCCTATAAATCAGCTGAACCAGACGAGATTATTCCGGGATTTCTTCAGCATGCTCTACCGATAATAACCCCATGGCTTACGGTCATCTTCAAAAGTTGTATAGAACTTAAATACGTACCTATCAGCTGGAGAAAAGTCAAAGTGGTTTTTACTCCAAAAGCTGGAAAACCGACACACTCGACTGCAAAGGATTGTAGACCGATAAGTCTCTTCTCGTAACGAAGGTGCGTTTAACAACGTTAAAGCAAATTCCATTAAATCTGCCTTGGAGAAGGTTGGAGCTGAACCCGCCATTGAAGATTAAATATATTCTATGCTAAATGGTAGGATCATAAACGCACAACTTGGGTACACTATGGTAGAGAAAACAGTTACAAGAGGCACACCACAAGGAGGAGTAATATCTCCTCTTCTATGGGTCCTGGTATTAAACAAAATTCTTACAAGATTTAAAAAAAGGAATTAAATTAGTGGCTTATGCAGACGACATAGTAATTCTGATATCGGGTAAGTTCTTTACCACCATCAAAGATATAATGGAATCTGCACTTAAGGAATTATCCTCATGGGCTGAGCAAAACGGTCTTACGGTTTACTCCGCAAAAACTGAACTAGTACTGTTCACTAGGAAAACAAAACTGGAGGACTTTATACCTCCTTAGCTGAATGAGATCCCTCTGAAACTTTCCACAGAAGCCAAATATCTGGGAGTAATCCTAGACTCTAAGCTAACTTGGAAGAATGAAAAGAGCACTCCACTGTGCGCCTTCTACACACGTAAAAAAACCTTTGGAGCACAATGGGGCATGAGACCGCAAGTCATCCATTGGATGTACACAGCGATCGTTCGCCCCATACTTACCTATGGGTCGATTGTGTGGTGGAAAGCTGTAAAGAAAGATAGCTATCTCAAGAACCTAAACAGGGTACAGATATTAGACTGTACGGGAATAACGGGGGCATGGAGGTCTACGCCACAAGCACGCCTGGAAATCATTTTACATCTTCCAGGTCTGGACGAGTACATAAGGTGCACAGCGGCGAAGAGTGCACTTTGACTTAAAGAAACGGGCTCATGGATCTATCTGGCAAAGGTATAGAAACATGGCTGAACTTGATGTGAGAACTGACTACTTACCACCGAGAATTGACTTCAACAGGAATTTCACGATGACAATACCCGAAAGACGTGCATGGGAACCTAGCTCACCGTTAGGAGAAGAGGGTATTCCCATATACACTGACGGGTCTAAAATAGAAGAAGGAACTGGAGCCATGGTGTTTTGTGAAGCCCTCAATATTAAGGAATCATATAAGCTCCCAGATGAATGCAGCGTCTGTAGGCTGAGATATACGCGATTGAAAAAGCAGCTAAAATGATCCATAGGAGAAAACTGATCTGAACAGGGATCACATTCTTCGTGGATAGCCAAACAGCTATCAAAGCACTATGCAGCGAGACAATAAGATCTAAGGCAGTGGCAAAGTGCCAAAACGTACTGAATGTCATTGGTAACTCTAACCGAGTCAAACTTAGTTGGGTTCCTGGACACAGCAATCTAGAAGGGAATGATAGAGCAGATGAAATGGCAAGGAAGGGATCAATGGCAAATAGAGACAGCATCAACTTATTGGGTACAAGTCCTGAAGTCCCTTTTGGCGTAGTGAAAAGGAAAATAGACATAAAAATGAAGGAGCAATAAACAACTGATGGATATCCAGGAGCGACTGTGTTATCTCTAGAAGTTTATGGCCTAGAATCAATGAAAAGAAAACCCAGTATATTTATCACTGAGTAAAAAGAACATTAGAGCCTTGATAGGTGTACTAAGAGGACACTGTGCCATAGGTACAATGGCCACTAGACTGGGTGTATTGGCACCCGACTTCTGTAGGAGCTGTCAAGGCGCTGATGAAACAGAAACCATTAAAAACATGCTCTGGGACTGTACAAATCTATAAACAAATCGTCTCCCACACTTCGGAAACAGGTTTGTTGACGAGCTAGGCGACCTAGTGCATATACCATTGGTAAATATGAAAAAATGTATAGAAAGTACGGGCTGGTTTGTAAATGAACCAGTCTGAATGAAACATTAGTTAGGAATATCTCTGTGTGAAAGGAGAACACAATGGACCAATAGGCCCCCGTGCACGCGGCAGCCTTTGAGCTACGCACGCCCCTTCTAACCTAATCTAACCTATTGTGTTTGGAAGCGCTATAGGTTAGATTCGAAATTCTATGCCCGAAGAAAACATTGACTTAAATTTACTTAATAAAAAGTTTACTAGTTTACCTTTTCCTACTATGAATGTAGAACCGTCTACTTCCCGTGGACATAACTCGAATCTTTAAACGTTTGATTTCACCTGTGTAGATAATCTCGAAATAGTCATGTTAGCTATCTATAAAATCTAATGCTTTGGGCTTTGATGAAGTGCATCCTCGGTTTCTGAAGCTTATTTTGCCAATCATACTGCCGTCATTAGTGCATGTTTTCAACCACATAATAACTACCAGTTCATACCCTTCCCAATGGAAAATTACTAAAATTCTGCCTATTAAAAAACCACATAGCCACGATTATTTATAGACCGGTGTCTATTTTACCATTTTTATCTAAAGTTTTTGAGAGAGTATTGCAGAGGCAAATAAACTCGTACATTCGCTCAAATTGTTTAATATCTCTAATTCAGTCAGGGTTTCGAAAACACCACAGCTGTCTTTCGAGAACAATGAATGTAGTGGAAGACATCAGAGGGAAATTGGATGAAGACAAAGTAACTTTTCTGGTTCTTCTTGATTTTTCGAAGGCATTTGATACAGGTGATCATATTAACTTGTGTAACAAGCTATTGAGTCAATTTGGTTTTTCCAATTCAGCTGTAACCTTTATGTCTTCTTATTTAGATCATCGGAAGCAACCAGTTTCAGTAGGAATTCGATCATCAGAATTTCTTTGGAATAAAAGAGCAGTCCCCCAGGGCTCAATTTTGGGACCCATTCTTTTCTCATTGTATGTGAATGATCTTCCCTCAACAGTGGTGTCTTCTATTCTTATGTACGCTGATGACGTCCAGATTTATAAAAGCTGTCCCCTGGGTATGATCGAAGATGAAGCATATACAAGGAATAGTGATTTAGAGATCATATCCAATTGGTCTGAAAAGAACGGACTGTTCGTAAACTCATCAAAAACGAAATGTCTGGTCATAAGCAGGAATTCGTCAAACCTTTCCTACTTCTCAGATATAAACTTAAATAGTTCAAAAATTCATTATGTCGAAAGAGATACAAAATTCGTTATATTATTTAACGGGACACTCTCTTATGTACCTTGCGTAAGATATGGATGTGGCAATTGTAAGTATATTAAACGATTCTCTCATCTTAACAGCAGCCATATTTAAGTACACAGAAAATGTTCTCGGAGTATTTTGAGGGTTACCACATAATACAAAATGTTGATATGTTGAAATTAATTCTAAAAATTATTTATTTTAAAAACTTTTTTTTTTAACATTTTATAATAAATAAATAAATAATAAATAAAATAAAATAAATTTCACAAACATAAATGGCAAAACAATAGCATTAATTGTAAAAGAATCTTTTAGATCTCGATACAAAATATTTAACAATCAAAATGGGTATTACTTTAACGTTTCGACGTTTTCCTTTGGAACCTCATGTGAGATGCAAAATGTTACTTGGGTAATTCTGTTTTGTGACATAAAAATATCTACCAACAATTACACTTTGTCATTTGTGTAAATGCAGCATTAAGGCTCTAAGTGTGTCATATGGATTGCTATTCAGATTTAATTTGACTTACAATTTAATTTTTATGCATTTAGGATTGCATATCATACACTATAATTTCAAAAAATGAATTGATATCCAAAAGTATACAAGGTAACCCTATTCTTGATAAAAAGTATAAATTAAATAATTTAAATATGCATTATTTTGAAGGCGCTTTTCTTTCGGGGTAAAATCTAAGAATTAGTATACACAATTTCAACCGTATTAATTTTTAGCTCCCATATACGAACAAACAATAAAATAAAATAATGTATGACCGTCACAAAATAATGAACAATTGACTTACAAAATAAGTACTATCGCAAATACATATCAAGCCCATCAGTTTTTAGCTATGGTATTTACACGCAAAAACTTTAAAAGAGTTTGCTTCTTTCAAAAAAAACATTATTGAGAAAGATATAATTTTGCCAAGGTTTATTCTCTTTTTTCTTCTCATTTTCTCTATTCTCTTTTAGCAACTCCCATTTCAAGAAATGCCTTTTCACAACAAGATTTAGCCGTGCTTTATTAGAGTCATATAAGTTTCCTTTTTTCATTATTCAATATCTGTCATCCCATAAGAAGAATACAACTCTGTTTGGGAGTATAGAGATACTCTCATAACTAGCCCATTTAAAGCTTTTAGCAGTATTATAATAATATAGAAGAATTTTTCAAGATTATCTTGGCTCCCTTAAGTTAGACGCATTAAGTTATTGGAGGAAAAATGTTACTTGGGAGCCTTGCTTGTGACATAGACCTAAATGCCCCCATTATTTGCATACAGTACAGCATTCCACCACGCGATCGACCAGTATGTAAGTACGCGACGAATCATCGACATCCAATGGTTGACTTGTAGTTGCATGCCTCATTGGGTTCCGAAGGTTTTTTTGACATATGTAGTAGCTACAAAGTGCTCTTTTCATTCTTTCCCCTGTATTTCGTTTACAGGTTAGTTTAGAGTCTGGGATTACACCGAGATATTTGACTTCTTTTGAAAGTTTTCAGAGGGATCTCGTTGAGCTAAGTAGGAGTAGGGTCCTCAAATTTCATTTTCCTCGTAAGCAGAACTAGTTTAGTTTTAGTGGGGTTAACACCGAGGCTATTTTTCTCTGCCCTCGAGAATAGTTCATTCAGCACAGATTCCATTATATCCATGATGGTGGTAAGATACTTACCCACTACAAGGATAGGAGAGACGAAATTACTCTTCATCGTGGTGTACCCCTTGTAACTGTTTTCTCGGTAATAGTGTCCCCAAGTTTTATGTTTATGATCCTACAAATGAGCAAGGATTATTTCCAGTCCACAATGGCAGGATTAGCTCCAACTTATTCCAAAGCAGATTTAATGGAATCTAAGTTTTTAAGCTGCTGGGGAGTGTTCTTTGCACTCGAGACTTTTTTATATTTTTGAAACGCCTTCGTACAACACTGTCTCCAAATATTAAGCTACAGATAGGGATGCAAACGATACATCGATGTTTTCAAAACATCGATGTTTCGTCGGCGATGATCGGTGCTAACATCAATGTTTTGATAACCGATACATCGCCGATACATAGACGGAACAAACCTCAAACATCGACATCGTTGAATCATTTCGTTAAACATTGTCAAGATGTGTTAAACCTAAAAATGTGCTTGTATTTGTGTTGTATTAAACGGAGTACCATTTATCCGTAATAGCGTTGCCCATCTCACGTCTGAACACTATTTTCAGTGTTGGGGAAAGTTAAGTTTTTCACAAATGTTGTGAATGTAGCACGTAGCAATACTGCATCGGAAGTCGTAACCTCTACATGTGAACACTAAATTTCCAGACTTGAAGTGTACCTAAAGAAGGGTACACATTATCCGAACCTACGTGACATTCCTGTAGGATATCGAACATGCGAGAAAAGTTTCGGGTACACATTTATCAGTTTTGTTGTCTGCCCGCCAAAAATAATTTTCATTTTCAATCCAAGCTCTAGCTCAAAAACCACATCTAAATATTATTTTTCATATTCCATACTGACAAAGATTCAAAAATGAACTAAAACAAAAAAAAATTACAATTAAAACATCGAAAAAACATCGATGTCGATGTATCGTTCTTATAACCGCTGTTTTATAACATCGATGTTTGTTATGGAACCATCGATTTTTTCAAACATCGATGTTTTTTTACGATGTCGCATCCTACCTACAGAACCAGAAGTAGACTCAACTCACGTTATTCACTCAGTAAAAGTTAATGAGGGAAAAATACGGGGTAGTTATATCTAATTCCAGAATCCAGACCAACGCAAAATTACTTCTCTTTCAGAAGGATCAAGCCGGAGAAGGTAGGAATCTTATTATTTTTCCAACCCAACCCAAAATACTCGTAATTAGAAAAAGGGAACACCGGAACGTCTGCTCTAGGTTAAAATCTAATTCATCAAACCTCAGTTTTTAGGTCTCGAAATACGTACTAGATGTTTTGATATTATTAAGAAAATATTTTTGAGGCATATACTATATACCTACTTAACGCTCGTGGAATACATGATCCTATTTAGCGTACTGTGTGAGCCCTATGTCCATCGGGAACTCTTTAATTGTCAAATATCTATGTGGCTTTTGGCCCGCCACATGGGCAATAAATCTAAAATTTCCACACTATGACAAAACCTTGGAAAATCCAGTGCATTCATTGGCAAGAGCTCTAAACGATAGTCGAATTCGGCATTTCGAAAAAGTTGTTAAGAAGTTCACCTATACCTTAGAGTGAATATTAAACCTACAACTTAGTGGAAAACCGAAGCGGAATTGCCCTAGGAAATGTCTGCCACTTGGGTTAGGCAAACAAATTTCTTCAAAATTGAAAACATTAATACTTCTGCACGGAAACCATAATAAAGCAGAAATGGAGAACTAGTACAACGCTCTTTTGCATAGTTGGTCATATCGATCGAATCGCCAACAGATTTCCAGGAAAGATTCTTCGAATCTTAGCCTCTTGGTTTGAGACTACATGGAAGGCCGAATCTCGCGTTAATGAGCTTGGAAGGATCAGGCAGGGATCCGGTAAGAAACTAAGTAACCTTAGCATCTACTTTTGGGCTATTTCGAAATCTGAAAACAAACAACCATGAGTTGACTATCCACATATCAAACAACATCGCCTTATAATTTATATCCGGACAAGCTATTGTGTGGACTGAGTAGGCAGCAAATGAACTTCTATTTGTGGAGTGGCGGTCCATTAAAATACTGTGTTTCAGAACTTTGAAAAAAATATCACATGGATGAAGGAAACAGTAATTCATTACTCATTTTTCGTATTAGTGCTTTAGTAGGTGCTATGAAATTCAACAGAAATAGCAAGTTCATGGAATCCATACTGTATATATGTATGCCATTTTAGTTTACAGTTTAAGAATTCAGGGATTTTCTTAAAAATAATTTATTGCTCCTCAAACAAAAAATGGGTAATTTGAGAGATCGAGACCCGTTTCTATTTCGGGTAGATACTTTCAACATCAATAAGGAAGTATATATTCAAAATTCAACATTTCCTATGATTGTTTCCATACTTCTTGCAATTCATATATATATATATATAAAAACAGAGAAAAACTTGTTTTTTTTACCAAAAACGAGACACGATTTATTCAAATGCTATGTGAGGTATAAAGTTAAATCGATCATAAATGGGCATAATATCCTAGCATGGTGTTCGGCTGCATTACTAAATTCATGACGTTTTATGACCTGTGTAACACCTGCAACGGATTTTTCTTCCATTTCTTCCAAAAAACTAACTTGGCCAGAGCTTATATATCATAAGGATTTCAAAAACGAAAAGAAAAATTGTAAAAAGAAATTTGCCAAGTGAAGAGAAACGTAGTGCTCTGTGCAAAAATGCGGTATTTGCGCGACCAGGATATTGGATGTACCTAGGTATATATATGCTTAAAAAAAGAATCGGCAAAGAAAAATAGCATTGGAGCGACTTGAGAATTGAATAAAATACTTCTTCTTTCGAACAACACAATGCAACCACTGGGCGAGTAAAAAAATTGTAATATTGGTTTGAGAACGGAACAAGAATAAGGAACCAAAATAGGACGAATATTCGAATATCGAAGGATGACTATAGGGCTACATAGTGTGGTAGGTGTCGAGGCAGAGGATGGATATAATAGAAGTAAGAATGATATTGTGGTAGTAGGAGATGATGGAAAATGTCCTACTCCTGTGTTTAGAAAACAAAACTACTTCAAGGATTGTTTTTTTTTTTACTTTCTTATTTTTTTTCTTTGAATTACTCTTCACTTCAGGATAAGTACCTACCTACGGAGTTTTCCTGGAGGAGTATTCAAAGGACTTTCTCCTCTTCTTTTTTCTTTTCTTTTTTAAAGGACCGGACTAAGCTATGTGGGAATCTTGGGTGCAGAGCTCAGGGCTCTCCAAGGTGCTTATAATGACAAAGATGGCGAATAAACAATTCTGCAGTTTATTAAAAGAATACAAATTATAAATACCCTTGACAACATTACCACCAACACTATGACTATAGTGCTATTAGTTCTATTAATTAGTTAATCAAAAATTTCAATAAATTCTCTATTTTCATTGGTATTCAACGAATGATAATCTTAAATCTAAAAGCTTTAAATCTAATTTTGTTATAATCAAATTTAGATTTAAGTACATTTTGTAATTTTAGCGTTAGCATTTAACGTATTGAATAAATAACCTGCAAACAGCATTTGTCAGTAGGAAATGTCGTACCCAATGAATATTATAGCTGAATAAATCAATGAATTCAATTGCCAAATCATGACTGGAACGACATGCAATGATTTAGTAAGTTAAGAGTAATGCAAAGGTTCCTCAGTTTATAGCTCTGAACTCACTTTCTGTTTTGTGTTTAGGAAACAACACTTTCTTTTAATGAATTACAAACTGCTATTTCAATTAGGGAATATTATCCGATGAAACCACAACTGTTAAATAGAAATGTACAAGTTCATCAGTTTATCGTCTAAGAGCAGATTTTTCAATCTCCAAACAAACATCCAGTTAGTTGCCAGAGGAATAAGCTTACTTGACTGTTGAACAACCGGATAACAATATCGGATTTTTCGATAAAGAAAAAACAATTAAAGATTAATTTAATTTGAACGTCACTTTTATTTCGAGTCACAAATAAGCCATACTAAGATCATTTGTTTACATTGTTGTATTTGTACATTTGGAATAGATGTGAAAGCAAAAAACAAAACAAAAACAAACAACTAGCCCAGTAGGAAGTTTCAAAAACTTCATGCATGAATCACCAACATTTTCATCAATGAGTGGAAGCTACAGCTCATGAATTTGGTATGAAAACATCGATGAATTTAACATGGGGCTGTCATAGGCATTCACTAAGTGATTTTCGTGGTGAATATTTAACAGTGAAATCACGAAGTAGGGGTAACTAGCTTATTCATAAGCAAATTATATGTGATGAAAAATGGCATGAACGGTAAGCTGTGAAATCACTAGTTAACTTAGAGTTGCTTATTCAGCAGGTGAAAAAAGGCATGAATGCTCATCCATTAATTCACTCTGTTAATGTAAGAATGCGCTAAAAGAAATACTGGCATTTTCAAACTTTGTTTTGAATAAAGTCGAGGAAATACCCACCAGTAGCCAGATATGTTAATTTTAAAAATTGTAAGCTTTCAGCTGGCTCAATACGATTTCTGAACAAAAAAAATCACTTTGATAAAAAAATATACATCTTTTGATGTGTTAGATGACAATGATCGCGACCAACACCGGAAATTCTGGTTTATATGTTTTTTTTCCACTTTCTCTAAAAAAAAAACCCCACGAACTCATGTCATGACCAGGCAAGACTGAGGACTGGGCGCATTTCTCGGGGCAGGTAGAAAAAACGCAGTGTTCTTCGCTCTTCTCATGGCAGAGAAAACAAGTTTTCATTTTTTTAAGGGTTTTTTGTTTGCACAACCACCGCACCACAGAGAACCAAACATCATTTGCGAACTCATGAATCTATGCATTACTCTTCATCAGTGGAATCATCGTTTATGATTTTGTAACTGAAAATGTAGTGGTTTCAATTCATTTGAATTTAGTTAACTGAAAAAATGCGCAACCGTTTTCTTATGAAATTATAACATACTGCTCATCGATGGAAATAGTCGTTGAATCCATTGATGAATTCAACAAAAAATTTCATTGATGTCGAAATTTCCTACTGGGAGGGCTGTGTTATGTATGTGTCTATAGGAAGAGGAACAGAAAAGATTCTTGTGTGCGTTATTATCAATGTGTCTATTCCCAGTAGGAAATTCACTTCTCAATAAAAAATGACTTGGTAAAATCCTATATGGCAGCGGGCATTTAGGAGAGATTATCATTGATATCACTCATGAAAGGTAATCCAGCCGGTCTCCAGTTTGCCATTTAAGTAGCTCAAGTAAGAAGGTAGAGAATAGACAACAAAAAAAAACTTTAATAAAAGCACAATTCTTTTTCGTATGCATAATTCCAATACAAAACCGGACACTTTCCTACATGAAAAGATTTTGACCTGCTAAAAAAAAGTAAATGATGCGAAAATGAAAACTTTTTTTTTATGGTTTTTCCCCTCGTTCGGTTCGCGCCACTTTTTACGTACTGTTTTTTATCGGGCGTGATTTCTCTGTTCTAGAATAATTTTATTTATATTTTGTGATCATAGAGAACAGACGTCAACAAATGTTCTAAGTGTTTTGTAGTGAAAAATAAAATATAATATAATTGTATATGAATATAAACTACTACGAATTAATGAATGTTTTATTTAAAATACTTTGGATGTACATAGTATACGTTTGTAAGTAGGTACAGTACCCGACAGACATGTTATCTTTTTCTGTGACTAATTTATTATATCTCAAGAATCTGTATTTTTAACCAAGAAAAAGAACTTATGAATTCCAAGATTTCAAGACCTAAGCGATTTTATATATTCTTTTTCTCTTACTAAATCATCATATCTCAAGTATCAGTCTTTTCACCAAGAAAATGAACTCATGAATTTCATGATTCCATGAAACCGGTGATTTCATTACAAAAGCTTCATCGAGAATGGGTGCACCTACTTACCTCCTAGGCCAAGCCTATGTTAAATTCATTATAGGATTCCCCAGAAAATTCATTGTTGATACTTCTTTTCCTTGAGGAAAAGGCTACTTTTTCAGTTGCGATTTTTTGAATATTTCCCACTGGGTTGGAAGGGGAACGGAAAAGTTACTTGTGTGCGTGTCTCAGCTTGTAGGCAAATGTCAAAAGGCAGCAGAGGTTTCGGGTCTTTATGTTATTAGTTTATGTTTCGAGTTTCGAACTTTTCATATAAATTAATTTTTGTTTAACGTTTATTTCAAAGCAATAATTGTTTTTGACTTGCAAAATAGCTATTTATTTTATTACTCAAATAACTCCTTATTCCGTTCTAAGATGAGCAGTTAACTTTATTCCTAGATTAAGTTGTCTATGACTGTTGAAAAACTGATTCTTGCTCTATCTGGAGAATATGTACTAACTGACTGCTTAACTGACTATTGAAAAATTGGCTCTATGTCAACTCGTCTGCTTTGTAAAGTTTTCATAGTGGAAAAAAATGTGACTGAAATTAATTGTTAATTGTAATCGATTTTTTCCAAGGGGTAAGCATTTTAGTAATTTCTTAATAAAAATTAATCAATTTTTACCACAGATTGTCCAGATAAAAAAGGAACAGAAACTCATTTTACTTAACAGCTTAACAATGCACATGGGGACAAGAATACCCTCAAACTTTTGTAAATCTTTAAAACAAAAACTCTTTGAAAAAGAGTGCATGAAAGAAGTCTTTCGTCCTTTTAAATACACTACGGAACTCAAACTGTCAAAACTTTAAAAATTGTTACAACGTAGCAAACAAAAGGTACAAAAATCTGTGTTTCAGAAAGAAAACAGAATTCGAAAACCATATAGCTGATAAGCTTGGTCAAACAAGATATTCACAAAAATTTTGGAAGGTGACAATAGAAATTAATGGATTAAATTTTAAAATAGGACCAGGAGTATCTTGTAACGAACTTTCAATTCACCTCAAAAACAATTTAAAAAATAAATCAGACCTTGTATTCTCTTATGCCAAATCTTCAATCTTCGTTTACAATATTGTACAGAGACATCAACGTAGCTTAAGTACAGCTTGTTGTCCTCAAGGGGCATTCCTTTGCATACCACGAATTTTAATTGTATGCCACCCATGGGTTAAAATGAGACATTCAATACCTGGTTCTCAAATCCACTATGCCAAACTAGTACCTGCAATTCAGCTTGCATTTAAAAGACCTTAGGTCTTACAGGCATATAGTTAAATTAAACAAAAAACAAAGCTCCAGGAGAAGATGTGATTCCATTCGAAAATTTCAAGAACGCCACACCAACCTTTATATGTCAACTTACATCCTTTTTTCAATGAAGTGTTTTCAAAAGAAGATATTCCTGCATCACTTAAAAAGTCAGTTATATTTCCTATTCACAAGAAAGGAGACATTAAGAATGTCTAAAATTATAGAGGCATATTGTTTGAACGTCATTTAAAAACTGTTCAGTGGAGGACTTGTTAACAGATTGGAGACATGGGAGGAATCTAACAATAAACTGACCAATTTCCAAGCTGGCTTCAGGAAAAATTTCTCAACCATAGATCATATTTTCGTACTTACCTCCATCGTAAATGCATTTCAAGATAGGAACGAGAAAGTCTATGCATTCTTCGGAGACTTTAAGTCTGCTTTTTATCTTGTGAAGCGAAATGCACTTTCCGACAATCTCTCACAACTAGGCATATCTTCGAAGTTCATCCATGTATTAAAGAATATGTATTTAGAATCAAAAGCTGCTGTATGGGATGGGTTAACATTCACAACATTTTGAAACAGATTTTGGTGTTAAGCAAGGATACCTGTTAAGTGCACTTTTATTTTCGCTTTTTATAAATGATGTTGAATCTTACCTATCTGGAGGTAGAAATGTCCTTTTATATGCTAATGACTTGGTGATACTTTCCGAGTGTCCAGCAAATGATTAACCGTCTAGCGGATAATGGAAGTCTTTTAGCGGTAGCTTCTAAGTATAAGTACCTTTGAGTAATTCCTAATTAGACCATAGATTTTAACATTCATGTGACAATCAAAACTACAACTTCACAAAGTCTACCTAGGAGAAACATCTTTTCCAATCATAACGAATAGCACTTTCAGCGAAATACAGGATATTTGATGCTGCGGTTAGGAGTTCGCTTTGCTATGCAGCCCCAGTATGGGGAATTAACGAATACAATTCGATAGAAAAATTTCACAGATGCTTTTTGAAGAAACTCTGGAAACAGGGCTGCTCAAATTTTTTTACTGGCACTCTGAAATCACATTCAGACTACATTGTCAAGGTGTTGTCTCATCGCGACGACCGACTGACTAAACGAATGACACTATACGAGTTAAGAAACGAGTACTGGTGAGTGTCAAAATGGAAAGATCTGGACAGCGCTTGCGGTGAACTAGTTAAGTTAAGTTCACAAAATTTGGCTCATGTGAAAGAACAGCTTTACAAAATAATACAAGCGCACGAAAATTCTGACCGAAATGGGTTTATAATAGAAGCTAGAGAATCAGATAGCTGACTACTTTACTCACAACTGAAACTGAACCTTATGCAATCAAAATACTTTAATGATTCACCCGCAAGCGCAAGATGTGAAGTTCTTGCATTAAGCGGATCTCCTTAAAACAACAGCTTTAACCGATTTTGCACGTTATGTAATTTGAAAGGCAAAGAAGACTGTTTTCACTTCATAAGTATATGCCTACGGGGACAATATTTCTCTGAGCAAAACCCGCAACATAAATTTAAAAATTGAATTGAGTTTGGTACAAAATCAACAAAATTCTCAAAAACCAAAAAAAAAAAAAACAATTAAAGAAAACACAGCACAAAATTAAAAAACTTTACATATTTTTCAATATTCAACCTTTTTTACCAAGTTTTTGAAAACTAAATATTAATAACACATTACCAAACAAGGTGGAATCATTAATAGTTGTTGTATCCATCTACTTTCGGTTGACAAAAGATAACGAAACTTCTATTTCTGGACAAGTACGTAATAGGAATGTTTCGAAGAATTACATAACTAAATAATTCATATTATTCTTTAAAATATACGTCACAATGATTTAAGTATTCGTAACACGTTATGTAAAATTAATAAATATTTTATTTACATTACTTTTGGTAAATTCATTTTTGTTTGAATTATTTATTGATCAATTTCTTTGCAAGCAAAATACTATCAATTGTTCTCCTAATCTAGATTTTAGTTTTAATTTAAGGCATTTCATTGCTAGCGCAGCTTTAGACATGTACATTTTTTGGGACTCTGCTAATAATATGCTCACATAAAATTGAGGCTTTGGATTGAATAAAATGAAGAAAGAAGGACTTCAGATAAAGAGTTGTTAAGCAAATTCTTTAAAATAAGAAAAAATCTCTTAAAGGATTAAAAGGTTCTATTATTCTCTCAATAGCTGGTTTTAGAAATAACCAACTAGTTGTTTCGTTGTTGTAACGAACTAGTTTGAAGTATTTACTCTGAGACTTTTTGCAAAGTTCCTTAAATTTTTCAACATGAACAGTGTAGAGATAAAAAAAACGAATAGTTGTTTAAATCGTGAGCAGCACAATTAACTCCAATGAGATCTACCGATAATGCCCTGAAGTTTATCAAAAAGTGCTCTTCTTGCCTTTCCTTGCTTACTCGCCAAAATTACAGTTTATCTTGTGAGTACAAATTGGCAAAATGTTACCAAAGTTGTATCTATGAATGTATTTTGAACTATGAACCGATGCCCGATGTTTCCCTTGGAAGGTTTTCATCCTCCAAAGTCTTGACAGCGATACCTAGTTGTTGTGAAAAATAACGAAACAAGAGCGGGCACAGTTTTGTACAGCCATGATTAGAACAATCAGAAAAAACTGTCACAGAACTTACACTGCGTAGAGAAGTTTTAATTTCTTCGATATAATTTGGTTCAAGAAAATTGAACACATTAGCTTCATATTTTGTGAGTGCACAGGAATATATTTGGTCAAATCACCTTTTAATAAGTTTCGATGTGCATTGTGCAATCATTAGACCTGAATAATTCAAGATGTCTTCAATAATTGCATTCTTACTTGCAGGCCCTTGAAATTTGAAATTTTTTTTGAATTAAAAAAGCATCGTACATTTTGCTTGAAGTGGCATCAAAGTCAGATTCTTAGTTTTTTTTTTTGGTTTTAAGTGCTGTTCAATATCTTACAGATCTTCCAACACTGCTTATAGAAAAAATGTAGAAAAGTTTTTTAAACAGGCAACGGTATTGGCTTTTTCATTGTTGTTTATGAAGGAAAATTACCTCTGAAGAAGATCACATTTACTATTTAAAGGCATTTCACAAATTTTTTACTTTATTGTATAATTAAACGAAACAAATTTCAGTTGTTTGTACAAGTAAACAATCACAATTTAAATTTATGTATGTATTGTGTTTTTTGTGAAGATACAGTTTGAAAAGAAATTTGACAGCTCCACGAAGGCAGCAAATGAATGCGTTAAGTTAACATGCTTTTATAGTAAATCCCTCTGAATTATTTGTTAAGGCGGATTCGCACTTTGACATAAAAATATTAAACACATATTTAAATTATTGTAAATAAAATTTGATAATTTTTTTTAAAGTTATTCAGATAATATAAATATATGGTAATATGGGACAAACCCGGGACAAAAAATAAAATAATGGACAGTTGACGTCCCGGGTTTTCTTAAAATTTAATACGGGACTGTCCCAGGAAATACGGGACGGATGGTCACCGTATATATGCCCCATTTTTGCTGCTCACAGAAAAACATTCGTTTTTCACAACGCGGTTGACAGGTTAAGGAAGAGAAAGAAGGACAGGAAAGATGTGTGGAAAGGAAACTATCTCAGTGCTAAATGATTCCGACTGGAAAACAATATTCTTTTTAAAAATTATTCAAATATATATAAATACTTAAATATTTATTTTAAAAAAATCATTTGTACCAATAATTAATTTGGGTATATACTTAATTTTCTAACCGGTCTGGCTGCAATTGTATAGTTATAAAATTCATCCAAAATTTTAAACATTGTACCAACAACGAAAACCAAATAATAAATGAATTCCGTACTACTACAAATGGGGATAAATTATTTACATTGATTAAATCAATAAGCAGCCTCTCATCACAAAAATTACACAATTCTTTCCCATTTGGAGGAGTTGGCAACATAATCATACAATTCAATTAGCAATTTTAATTCCTCCAACAAATGCACTTTACAGTATATCAATTATAAAAAGTTTAAATAGTAAGGCCCTCAGCAGGGAACCTTGCTTCTCTCCAGTAGGTACTTGTTTAAAACTATTCAGAAAAGACATTTCCAAGAAACGCCCAACTGAGAAAGCTTGTAGCGCGTTTCGATTAACTAGATCAAAGGCAGCTTTGAGGTCTACAAAGAACGTATATACTTTCTTTTTCGTGTCTTCGAGAATTTTGAATAGTTTTTCCTAAGAATGTTTTAGCTTTCCATTCATTTTTCTGCTTGAAGGAGAAGTCAAAAATTTTACCCCCAAGGCTTTTCTTCGTCGGAAGCAGAATTGAAAGAAGCTAAACGAAGAGCCAGCATCATATGGTTTACTTATCTTTGCCTGTTCTAGTCCAACCATTCCTTCAGCACCACACCGAACATTTTTGGTACATACTTCTTCCCTAAGACTTATTCTTAATTTGCTCAATTGAAATATTCACAAGGATACGTATGCATATTTTACTTATATATCATTTTCATTTTTTTTATTTTTACAACATGTATATATGTAAATAGGGTTCCAGTACAAAAGGTGGGATTTTTTTAGGAATCTGGCGGGATTTTTAAATTTACATCTGCCAACACTATCTATATATTACTAATCCCTAGTTCTCCACGAACTGTTGCAGAACCAATTTTTTTTGATATTCTTAAAGAATAGTCAAAAATTTCCTACACACCAAATGAATTTTAATTAGATTAATGAAAAAAAGGAGTGAAGTTTTCGATTCACAGCTCTCGCATAACCTTAAATTTTCACTTTTCTGCTTTGTCTTATAAGATGAATAATCCAGCACTGTGCTTGTATGTAGCTGCAAACACATACTGCGCTCTTAAATCCTTTTATATAAAATCAATAAAGATCCATTTTGGAATGCCGATATGAGCATGCAATCAATTTATATGCATTTTTCAAGGAATTTCCTTCGTTTTGCAGTTCCTTGAATTTTTCTTGTATGTGTGTTTGAGTGTGTGTGTTTTTTTTTTGATGCAAAAGAGTCTGGAATATGGAAAAAGGATGCAAATGCCAAACGACCGCACCAAGGATGTTTACTTGCGAGCTGGTGTACGAACAAGAATGGCAGAATGAATTTTTTTTTGCTTTTTCACGTCCTTCGACTTGTAATGGAGAATTTTTTTAAACCTCTTTTTTTTCGTTATTCGGTAGAACGGTTTGAAAAATGCTCTTTTATCTCTTATAATGGATTTTGATTTGTAAAATTTACCAGAGTCTTGCAGTCTTTTTTTTCTGAACCACCTTTGGTAATCTTTTACTTGTTAAGGATTGCAGGCAGTTGTGGTGAGAAAAGGGAAGGGATGGATTGGAAAACATTATAAAAAAAAGTCAGAAAGTAACGTGATATATTTGAGATGATTTCTTTTTGTTTTTTTTTTTTTGCAAAGCTTTCTTTCATATAAACCAAAATGATTTGTCGGTTCGTGATTAATTTCTGCAAGGTCAACAAAAAAATATGACTGAGCTAAGCTGAAAACGAAGCGAAAATGGAAATTGTTAGCAGCAGTAAAACCAGATGTGCTGAATCGAGTCAAATAAATTAAATGCAGAATGCAGCAATGCAGATTTCACACTCTCAATAACATTAATTACATCTTTGAATTCAGGATATGTAACGAAACGCTGATTTGTTTAGAGCTGAGTCTCAGATGGCGGGTGGAGCAGTGGAGCACAAGAAAACTAAATTAAAATTCCGGAAAGCCTTTTTGTCCTTCCAAGAAATGTAAGGACTTCTTAGTTCAACGAACTGCAGTACCTAGTGCTATTCTCTGTTTGATCTCAGCACTGGTACCTTCTTCTGAGTTTTAAGAGGTGGGCCTCTAACTGCATTAAAGTTATAAATTTAGAAGTGCTGTCTAAGATGTCGCGTCAGTCTTATAATTGGGTGTACTTTCTTAATGATAGCAAAGAATTGGTAGTTTCTTTATTTGCCGAGAGTTAAGTTCGTTTACTTCGCAATCAATACTCACAAAGGTCCTGTGTGTCAATATCATTTTGGAGTGCCAGCTATTGGAAGATCCTTTGAGAAAGACCATGAATTTAGTAGTGGGGCTGGATCAGTTCAGTTCAGTTTTATTTATTGAGGCTTAAATTCACAAATTTAGTTTTGATTACAAGTATTTGTTTTTATGCAGCCGACTTTAAAAATAGTCGTAAAGAATATAAAAAAAATTTCTTTCTAACCATATAGTTACATACTTAATTGTAAATTGTATCTTTATTATAAATTCATATGCTTGCTCCCGACATAAGTTCATATAATTGCTCCTAAAGTCAAAACTTAAATCTAATAATTACTAGGGCTAAAATAAAATAAAATAACATAACAAAAGATGCATTTGATGCATAGGTACATTTATAAATGATGTTTCTCATAACAGCGAGTAAAGAGTTTGATATAAATTTAATAAAGGCCGTTACTTAGTTCATGATATAATCTAATATATTGCAACAAGAAACTTATGATTTACTTATATAAACTACTATATGATAAGGCAGATATCTTATTAAAGATAAATACTCATAAAACTTTGATATATATTATCATATTCATAATATAATTCATTTTTTAAATAAAGGGTGATTTTTGTGCTACTTGGTTTTTGACGTTTATATTTTTGACAGATCACACATGACAAATTCCACGAACATTTGACATTTCGATTCAGTATTGTTTGCCATTTCATCATGAATAGACTTACGCCTGAACAACGTTTGCAAATTATTGAAATTTATTATCAAAATTCATGCTCTGTGAAAAATGTGTTTCGCAAGCTACGTCCGTTTCAGCGACGAGGCTCATTTTTGGCTAAATGGATACGTGAATAAGCAGAATTGCCGTCTTTGGAGTGAAGAGCAGCCAGAGGCAATTCAGCAGCTACCAATGCATCCCGAAAAATGCACTGTTTGGTGCGGTTTATGGGCAGGCGGCATCATTGGGCCGTACTTCTTCAAGGACGATAAAGGCCGCAGGGTTACGGTCAATGGAGAAAGGTACCGTTCGATGATAACAGATTTTTTTTTGCCGAAAATGCAAGAATTGAACTCGGTCGACATGTGGTTCCAACAGGACGGTGCCACATGCCACACTGCACGCGAAACCATGCATCAATTGAGAGGCGAATTTGGTGAGCAGTTGATCTCACGTTTTGGAGCAGTCAATTGGCCACCAAGATCATGTGATTTGACCCCGTTAGACTATTTTTTGTGGGGCTATGTTAAGTCTATTGTCTATGGGGACAAGCCAAACACGATTGCTGCCTTGGAAGCCAACATTGAACGCGTCATTGGTGAGATTCCGGCCGAAATGTGTGAAAAAGTTTGCCAAAATTGGACCTTCAGAATGGACCACCTGAAGCGTAGCCGCGGGCAACATTTAAGTGAAATTATTTTTAAAAAGTAAATGGCAGAAATTGATTTATCGATCCAAATAAAAATTTCATTCTCTTTTTACAAGTTTCTGTGTTTTTTTGAATTTTCAGAAACCAAGCTCTTAAAAAATCACCATTTATAATATAATATAACTTACATTAAATATAATAAACATTATTCAAATATGTGTACATGTATAAAAAATAATTTTTTTTTTCTAAAATTTAAAAACAATCAATTTATCCTCTGAGGACATTCAATGAGGCTTTCTTATAAAAAGGAAGAGTTAGCAAATCATTCAACTGAGGAACTATGAAAGTTCGAGATCTATTATGCAAAAGATTGAAGGGTGATTGGTAGTAGTAAAGGTCTGTGCCTTCATTAAAATTCGAATCTCATAGCACTTTGACAAGTGGGTTTGGATGGTTAGCTATAGCTTCTAATCTATTTTTTAACAAAGTTGTCATGTAAGTCATTAGTGGTTTAACTTTTGTTAAATTATACAAGGTATAGTTGGAAAACCATTTTTCATTCGGTCTGCGATACTCGTATTTTCCACAGCAAAATCTTAGGATTGTTATCTCAAATTTTTCTAGCTCTTTTGCTGCATATAAAGAAAAACTAAACCAGGTAGTAAAAGAATATGAAATTATGGGTCTTATGAGAGTCTTTACATGAGAATCTTCGTTTTTTGGGACAAATTCTTTGACAAAAGCAGTTTTGTTAAGAGCGAAGTCGCCATTCTCGCTTTACATAATACATTCCGTGCTTTGGTAATGAATACCAAGATACTTTGTTTCGGTTTTTAATGGAACCATTAAACCGTCAATAGTTAACCATAACTGCTTACTTTCTTTAACAGCTTTTCGATGACATTTTCCGTAGGAGTTTCGGAAACAGGTGAGCCTTAATAAGAAAGTAATATGGGCAAAGCATTTTGTAATTTCTGTAAGGCATATTTAGGCCTTACATCAGAAGCTATAAGTTTTGTATCATCTGCGTATAAAAGTGTTTCAGGATCAAATTCTGAGTTGCAAATTGATATGCCATTCATGTAGGAATACATTGAATAATTTTGGGCCGAGTAATGTTCCCTGAGCAACTCCTAGGAGAACTGGGAAAGATTCTGAATATTGTTATGACCAACTTTCCGTTCCTGGTTTCTCCCATCACGACTTAATTTACTTAAGGTTTGAATTGTTTCCCTTGTATGCACCTTCCATACTTACAGCTTTAGAAATTTCAATAATATTGATATTCAGCAGTTAGAAACTGATCTTAATTCTATTGAGTGGTTTCGAATATATGGTACGCCATTTATGAATGACCAAGTATCATTTCTTCAAACTAATATTTACTGTCGTTATGATTTAAATGTCCATCTAACTATTAAGAAATGCCGAAATAAAGATCAGTCTTAGTTTAACAATAACATTAAGTCCTTAATAAAAGAACGTTTGATGCACTGCACAATGTATGTATACAACGTTTTAAGGAACAGTGTGATATATGTTATACGTGAAGCCAAATATCGTTTCCATATGCACCAAAATTAGACCCGTCTCTTATCAAAAATAAACTTTGAAAGAATCTTAAAGATATTTGTGTGGACAAGCAGGTTAACAATAAACTGGTAGACATTGATTGTGAGGAGCTTAACCAAAAATTCACTTCAATGAACTCTTCAGATGCTGATAGAGTGGTTGTCCCAACTCGCTTAGAATTTTCAAAGACATTCGACACTGTCTTAAGATAATTTGTCGAAAACTTAAAGATCAATTTCACTTTTCATCTATGTCAGCCAACTTAATAATTTCATATTTGACGAATAGATCCCAAGCAGTTTTTACTTGAAATGCAATGTCTACTTTTCTTCCTTTAAAATACGGTGTTCCCCAAGGTTCTGTCTTAGACCCTCTTCTATTCACGATGTATATTAATGATCTTGTTCGCTAAACTCTTCCATGCACATGTATGAATGATGTACAATTATATAACAGCTTTCCACTTGGTATGGTTGAGAATGCTGTGTATAAAATCAATGAGGACCTCGACAAAATTGTAATCTGGGCTCGGAAAAATCATCTATGCTTAAGTCCCAAGAAATCAAAAAGCTTAGTGATATCAAGGACTTCCACTGACACTTCTTGTTTTCCAACAATAGATATATATTAAAAATACAAATTTAATTTTAGCTAAGGCTTTGATCGTTCCAGATATGCTTTTCTGTAGTTAGGTTTTCAATAATTGTGACTATGAACACAACCGTACGCCAAATGTTGCGTTCAACAGTATAGCATGTTATGTCTGTGGGATTAGAAGATACGACCATATTTCCCACTGCTTGAAATCTATGTATGGCATTACTTTGGATAACTTACTAAAGTTTAGTTCAATAACTATGCTCCATAATGTCCTACAATCCCGTAAGCCAGAATACTTATACAGGGTGGCACACGAATCGTGATACAAAAATAAAACGTAATAACTTTTTTTCAGTGCGAGTAATCGGCTTATTTTTTTTTTATTTTATAGGCTACTATTTAGATTTATCAAAATGAATGCTTGGGATACTGAAAAAAGGATTTGGATAGTGCAGCGATACCATTCGTTGCAGTCCGTCATTTCCGTCCAAAGGGAATTGGCGGCACTCCCCCTAGTAGATGCACCATTATGAGGCTGATGAACATGTTTGCCGACTCTGGAAGCATCGAACGAAGACCGCATCATCGAGATCCCAATGTTCGGGTTCAGGATACAATCGTGGCTGTTGCATCGGCAATACAGGCAAATCCAAGTGTTTCGACTCTTGTCGAACAAGCAAAATTGCCGTATATGGAGTAAATCTTATCCAGAAATGCTCCATGAGACGGAACTGCAACCAGAACGAGTAACTGTGTGGTGCGCAGTTTCATCAAGGTGTATTGTCGGGCATTACTTCTTTGAAGAAAACGGTGAAACACAAACTGTCAATGGGTACCTTTATTTGAAGATGTTGAAGGAGTTTTGCCCAGAACCTTGTCGAAGTCGTATCCCTTTCAGCGGGATTTGGTTTCAACAAGATGGAGGAAGTGCACACGTAGCCACACGAGATATGGCGGAGCTCCAACGAAAATTCCCAAATAAATTGATATCCAGAAACTGCACTTTCCGCTGGCCCCCAAGGTCACCTGACCTGACTGCACCAGACTTTTTTGTACGGGCTTATGTCAAGCATGGAGTGTACAAAACGAAACCCAGGAATTTGACTGAATTGAAGCAGTTCATTAAGACAATAATTGAGGCGATCCCAATTTCAACCCTTCAGGCCGCAATTAACAATTTTCTGATCAGGTGCGCATATGCGTGGATGAGCGTGGAGGTCATTTGGTCTACCATCTTTAAAAACCATGAGTTATTTAAAATAAAATTTAATTTTCAATCCAATAAAAAAATTAATGAAATACATCGATTAATATAAAAGTTATTTAAATTTCTTATTGAAGCGCGATTCGTGGGCCATCCTGTAGTACTGCGTTGCAGCTATACTGATAGTTGTTCTAGATTATAAGATATTGGATCTTACTGAGTAATGTAATAAAAATAAATAAATACAAAATAGACACACCGAAGCACTAGCCACTGATACCATTGACTTAAACGTTACAATCCACACGGGACTTAAGTAGTTCCATCTGGGGAGTTCACCCGCTCCAGGAACCCCAATGTATTTTGTTTTTACATAAAAAACGTATACACATCGCAGATCCCACATCCATATTTTGAATTTGGTAAGGGTAGAATCATTTTTTCGGCAAATTTATTCAAAAATACGTATTTTGAGATCGAACTGAATTCCACCCTTCTGAAATTGCAGTAGTGAAATACTTTAGTTAAAATCACCGATTCGTCGATTTGTTTACGCTGAACCAATACTTGACACGTCTATAGCAAAAAAAAAAAAATATTTGATCATCAGAATTGGGCAAATTGGATGATTAGGTCTGATATTATAGTATTTCTTTTTGAAAATGTTTTGTATTCATTATTATTCAAGTCTTATATATATTTTCAACCTAATTCAACTTAACCTCGACACCCAATTGGTTGGAATTAAGAATAATACAACTGTTTGCATAATTCAACTTTGCCTTTTGGTTGGAATCTATGAATTAATGAATCATTTAATGGCCCACATCACCATCAGTTATTGTTTTATATTACCCCAAATCCGAACCACAAAACCAACCCGCTCATGACCATCTATATAACGCTGGTTGTCCTGACGTTCTGCTTTGTCGTCGACGAAAGTCCCTTTACCATCAGTATTACCATATTAGATCGTTCTTCGCATGTATGCATACGTCTTCTCTTTTATTCATATTTTTTTTTTCACTTTTTCTGGAATATGCTTATAAATTGGCCAGACGTGAAAAAAATACCAAAAATGTCTGGCCTGCGTTTTGGGTGAGAAGAGGGCTTGCCACCCAACTTAAAAAAAATTAAATCGAAAAAAGTCTAGCACGAGAAACCCTCAACTGAATGCATAATAAAGAGATATGAGGGATGCTCGCTCTGACCGTGCATTGGTCATGAATATATAAAATGCCAGCTCTATGAGGCCAAGTGTCCTTAAGGGCATGCCTTTCTCTCGGAACTCGACAGAGTCCCTCACCGCCTGGAATATTTCACAGGAAAATATTTTTTTCACCGAATTCTAAAGCACTACTGTGCATATGCTTTCACTTTGTATGTGACTATGTACATAGCTCGTCGTCGGGGACATGTGTGTGTGCCTGCATACTCTGGAGTATGGAAGGGGACTTCAGTAAGATTGATGTCGTTAGATTTATACAAATTGGGGAGCTAAGTGGCATAGTAGGACTCGACTCACCTCAATCTTTTCAGTTATTAAAGTGGGCCAACCAGAACGGATCGATGATCCTTGGTGGGTAAGGTAAGTTAAGTGAAGTAAAGTACGAAATGACCCACAAAGGGGGGTGGGTCCACCTACCTTAATACCTGAACAGAAAACAAAGTAATTTTCGACCTTTATCGTGGGCCGACCGGCAAGGGCTGTGTGAAGGAGTTGAATGATGATGTAGGGAAAGTTTTCAGTTACAACTTGCATACAAAATGAATTAAAAACTGAAAGTAGGTCCTTTTTGTTTTCACACTTCCAGGCAAGTTGTGTTTTTTTTTAATGCTTTATTTTAGAGACAGAGAAACTTTTTGGCAAAAGGTGCGGGTTTTCAGTTATAATCACTTTTTTGAATTGTTAAATGAACGCTGAACCTAAGGTTGCAAGTGACAGCTTATGTGGTTGTAAATAAATTAAAAAAAAGAACACTACTTCCTTCGTGGAAGAGGAAACTGTTTTATAAGCTTGCGAGTGAAGGATCAACAGATTCAGAAGAAAAGTTTAAAATTTTAAGAGCCATTTAAATTTCAAATCAAAAATTTAAAAAAAAATCCTTCCATTTGGTTTTTTGTTAAGTTCGTCTTTAATTTTATTGGAGTTTGCGATAAAATTAATTTTATTAAGTAAATTAGTAATTAGTTCAATCTAAGCTAACCGAGTTTTAAGTACAGATACGGCCCAAATTTGTATGCAGGGTATTTATATTTTATCTTAGTTAAAACACATCTTTTAAGTTTTGTAATTACTTAGCTATTATTTTAGTTAGAGCAAGCTATTGACAGATGAAATCAGTTTCCTTTTCTTGCTGGTCCCACAGCAGTGAGTCCCAACGCCAGTAAGTATGGTGAGTACTGCTGCATACTCTCCTATTGGACAGTATCTTGCATAGATTGCAACGATCCTTGCCAGGGCCTGCATACGAGGCAAGATGGACATCTTTCCAGATATATGGCACTAAGCGATGGATTAGAAAAATTGGACTGAGTAAACTAGCTATTATAGAGAGCTGATCCATGCACCTTTATTTTACAGTGAGAGTATTGCTTTGGAAAAAATCGAACTTTATTAATCAAACTTCACATTACGATGATAGAGAACACAAAACACAAGGGTCCTGCAATTCCGTTTGTCTGCCTATCAGTCTGTCTGTAAATCGATCTACAGCTTAAACTAAAACCTCTTAGGTTAGTTTAGCTAAATGAGCTGCCATTTGATCTTGCTACCGACACACTTAGATCAAAGTAGATCCATTGTGATACCCTGAAGTGTTGTAACTTCTAATTTTACAGCTTAATAGTTATATGGACAATCATTATCGAGCCATTTAGAGGCGTTTATGAAGTTCAGCAGGCTTTTGCCTGAAAATTCGAGAGCTCTTCTAAATCATTGAAGAAGTAACTGCCCAGGAATTTGGTCCTGGCAACGACACAAGAAGTGAGAGGTTTCCTCATGTTCGTCTTCGTAATACAGCCTCTGCATAGGTCATCGGTGCTTACCCACATTTTCTTTTTATGGTAGCCGAGAAGATTGTGTCCGGTGAGTACGCTTACAAAATTCGAGGGAATTCTTGTTTATGTGCATGGTACTTTCTGTTCTTTTCTTGTCGGATTTGGGCCATAGTTTCCTGGTTGGGGCACAGTTGTGGAGCCCATTCCATTTCTCATTGGTTTTTGAAAGAATACTCTTTCCAATGTTCTGTTTCGTGACACAGAGTGGGATTCTAATCGACGGGTCTATTTGGGTAGAATCAAGTGCTGAACCCTTCCTTGCCAGTTCATCAGGTCTCTCGAGTTAAAGTTATGCTTCGTGCCAAGAACTTTCAGCTCCTCGCGACAGCCAGCTGGTTACAAGCTTCGACTTTGTAACTGCGGCAGAAATCGCTTTAATTGTCGCTTGGCAGTCAATAAAAAAGGTGATATCTGTATTTGGTATATCCAGTCTCGTCACGTACTTAGCAGCATTTTTCACTGCCAATGCCTCAGTTTGGAAGACAGTACTGTGGGCACGAAGTCTAACGGTGCTAGCTACTTTAAGGTTTTCCTGCACCAACCCCGTTGTCCATTTTTGAGCATCTTAGGTGAGTGTCGCAAATAGATTTTTAAATACAATGATCTTTAGAAAAGGAATGGAAAATATATCGCCGAGTGCCAAGTTCAAGCTTTTACAGTACTATTACTACTAATGCTACTACTACTACTAAACTACTACTGCTACTACTACCACTACTACTACTACTACTACTACTACTGCCACTAAACTACTACTACTACTACTACTACTACTACTACTACTACTACTACTACTACTACTACTACTACTACTACTACTACCACTACTACTACTACTACTACTACTACTACTACTACTACTACTACTACTACTACTACTACTACTACTACTACTACTACTACTACTACTACTACTACTACTACTACTACTACTACTACTACAACTACTACTACTACTACTACTACTACTACTACTACTACTACTACTACTACTACTACTACTACTACTACTACTACTACTACTACTACTACTACTACTACTACTACTACTACTACTACTACTACTACTACTACTACTACTACTACTACTACTACTACTACTACTACTACTACTACTACTACTACTACTACTACTACTACTACTACTACTACTACTACTACTACTACTACTACTACTACTACTACTACTACTACTACTACTACTACTACTACTACTACTACTACTACTACTACTACTACTACTACTACTACTACTACTACTCTATAGTGTTCCTGTAATGATAGTACAAGGTGAACAATATGCAACTCTAAGGTGAGCCAACTACTATGTAATGTAGATTTGGACGATGTTTTGAATGAGAATGATGTTAATACTATCTATTTAAAACTGTTAAGTAAAATTCAAGATATCTTTAAAAAATCATCATATATAAAAAAAAATGACTAAAAAAAGAAAAGATAACCCGTGGATAACCCCGAATCTCATGGATGAGTGAGAGCAAATGGATATGCTTTATAGATGGTGGACAAATAACAGATCAAACATTAATTATGAAATAGAGTAGAAAAGATTACGAAACAGAATAAACAAAAATATATTGGTCCATAAATCAAACTTTTACAAAAACAAATTTATTCAATTTAAGGCCAATCCTCGCAAAATATGGGGACTGATAAATGCAATATTGGAAAGAAGAAAGTCGAATATCGATGAAACTCTATCTAGAAATTTTAAATGTGAAATTAGTGCGCTATCAAATGATTGTGCAGATTTCTCCACAGACGTCAAATATAATACATCAATGTATTCCAACGAATACAAGAATATTGAAAATATAATTTTTACTAAAGCTACGATTATTCATGAAATACACAGTACAATAAATTCATTTGATGCAGATAAATCACCTGGAATCGAAGGTATAAGAGCAGTTGATATAAGAAAACATGCTGATATTTTTGCTCCCATCCTTTGTAAATTCATCAATCTCAGCATCACATCAGCTGAAAACCGCAGTTGGAAGGCCAATTTATAAGGGAGGAGTCAAAAATCAACTAAGTGAATGGTGTATAGGTGGGAAAAAATCGTTCTTTAAACTTATTTAAACTGCCAAAATAATCACTTTAATCATTTTTTTAAGGGGGTGGCCGTGGCGCGATAGCTGTGTGCTCGCCTGTCAACCTCGTGGTTGCAGGTTTGATTCCTGCCGTTGTCTATGTCTTCTTATATTCCATTAAATAACAATTCCAAAATTGTCATAAAATAAGTTGCTGCTTTGCTGATTACATGCTGTTTAGGCATAATACTAACAACATGTGAGGGAGTAAACTAGCATTCCCATAAAATATGACAACGAAATAAATAAAATAATGCGAATTATAAGGGACATAAATAAATAAGATACGGTAATTCTCTCCGCATTAGTTGAGCCGCCATCCCTGGAGATAAATCTGAGACATCAACCAGCTCTAGTCTCAGAACATCGCGCCACACATCTTTCCTATCCTTCTTTCTCTTCTTCCACCGGATGCCCGAGCTGTGTTAAGAATAACATATAATCCCTTGAGCGCGTGCAAAAGTTATACAAAAACAAAACAATTGCCGTCCTATATCGATACTTTCAGTGATAGAGAAAGTCTTAGAAGAACTTATTACAAAAAGATTGCACAATTTTATTGATAAGAACTCTATCATACATATAAGTCAATACGGTTTTCAGAAACACAAAAATGCAGGCAAGCTTCTTGCTGAATTTGTCAATTGTATTAATGAGAGTTTAAATAAGACGCATCATGTCATAGTAATGTTTATGGATAGTAAGGCTTTTGACACGCTCAAACACTCAAAACTTTTAGAAGCGCTTAATCAGATGGGTATACGAGGAGTAATTACAGACTGGCTCAGAGACTACCTTACTGAAAGGACGTTCCGCGTTAAAATTAAAGACGAGTTAGATAATAAAGCGAAGGTGCAATACGGAGTACCACAGGGATCGAAATTGGGACCGCTACTGGATGGAACCAAGATTCGAGTAAACTTGAGACTAATATTCTTGCTAGGCCAATTTAAATGATGATGTAGCCGATTTAGTTTTTCCGCCCGGGTATTTCTATATATATAAAATTCAGAATTTGTGTGTGTGTACTCCACAGTCTCGAAAACTTTGCACACAACCATCTTGAGTGCTAAAATCAATTTATTCTACTTGTCATAAGAAAGGTTTATAGGGCTGTCCGACCCCCTGTCGATAGATGGCGCTGGCATTTTATCATCGCGTGGAATTTTACGTTGATATAAGAAACATAGGAATTTGTCAATTTTTGTATAAGCATAAGAGGAATATATGAAATAATAAGAAGAAAAATCGAAAGGAAAAGAAGATCATAAACATGAAAAAATTCGCAATATTTGCATGATTTTTTGTGAACAATGCATTAACATTGTCATTGATAAAATAAACTCAGTTATTTCAATCTCGAAATAAAATACTTCATTCATTCTTTCTTGGGCGTATAATAACGTACGCCGGGTAAGGCAAGTAATTTATTAAAGTCAATTAACTACTGCTGCTTCTATTATTGAAGCCGTTTATTAGTCAGCCTCCTTAGAAAGCTGATTATTTGTAGAAGTCTCCACCGATATTAAACACGTCACTACAGAAATATCAATAAAGTAATTAATTTTAGAAATATGAAGAGCATTCCTGGGCAAAATTTCACAATTTTGCCACAAATGTGTTAGTGCTCTCGGCGACACTTTTTCTATCCTGTTGAAGACCACAGACCAATTTCACACATTGGTGACTGACTACATCAACCAAGTCTACCTACAAGAATTTTAGTTTCGTTTTCCCTAATCCATAGAGTTGACTTAATTAATTTTTTTTTTGCTCAACTTTTTATAAACTAAATAAAATTAATAATTCTAATGAAAAAACTATTATTAGTTTTTTTTGTCGGTTTTATTATTGTTTTTGCAATTCATTCATGAACTAATATTGAAAAATTCTCAACCACAAACACCAAAGTCACTTAACCACAACTTAATAATCTTTCACGAACTCATTTCGAAATTGCCATCAATTAATCACTCAGCTAAATGATAATTCCTCTCAAAATCTCTTTTTTGCCACTTACACTCTTACATTATAGCTCAAGATACTATAATCTTATAAATTTGTCATTCACGCTTCTTGACTTCTAATCCACTAAATACAGAGAACCTTGTTGTGCTGATTCCTTGTCGGTGCGGTGGCACCATGGATAGTGTGTATAAGGATCCAAAACTAAATAATATAACCTTACGGCTTGGTTGTACGTTCTTGCTTTTAGGACAGATATAGTAATTATTTTTTATATTAAAGTAATGTGGTTTTCTTTTGGTTGTTCGGAGTCAGCGGCGTATACAGGGGGGGGGGGTGTCATGCAGTCATGGCCACCCCGAGAAATTTTCGTAAATAAAAAAATTTATGAAATTGTTTACTTTGGTTTTCAAAATTGAGTTTATTTGCGATTCGATTGAAAAAAATCGAATTTCCCTTAAAAATTTTTTAGTTAAATGAGATAATTTCAATCAAATTTGCAGATTGAAATAACTAAAAATAAAACAACCAACCATTTACCCCATGGTGTTCACATTACTTGCTGCGCCGACTTTTTCTACGTTCCAGTATTGACATCTCACTCCCATACTCTGAATATAAGACGTATTTTCCTACTTGGTATGTGTACTAAAGGTGAAAATGTTATTCAAATCAGTGATGCCCGATAGTAGAGTTAACTTTCCTTAGTGAATTTCACGTCTAACATAAGCTTAAAAGGGAAAAATAAAATAAAATAAAAATATATTAAAAAGACCAAAACAACCACAGTCAAAATCGGTTAAAATAAAATATCAGTTGCGAACTAATCTTTCAGTCCCGACCAAGATTCACGCTAATTGCACTAACCAAATATTGGTCTTAACGATATAGGCTATAACGAAGTATCCTTTATAACGAACAGTTTTAAATGGGAAATTAAGAAAATTTATCGTTTATGACGAATATTAAAAAACAATAAATAGACATTGGAAATTTCGTGCATTTCAAATAATAAATTATGAGGATATATCTTCTTCTGTTTTTTTTTAATACGTGAATTTCGTATTCTGTGAAATGGGGTAGTCATATTCATTTATTAATTTATGTATTTATTTATTGATTTAATTAATAAACAATTTACAAAATCGATTTATAAGCTATTTAACAATGAAGACTTCAGAGCAGCAAGACAATTTAAAGTCGTTTTTTAGATTTAGAAAAGAAAACCTTAACATATTTTATATAAAGAAAGGTTAAGTGGGTTAGTTTTATTTTTTCAAAATGAGTTCAAAACGTGAGTTTTTGCGATTGAAGAAAACTCCAATAATTTCAAGGCTCGAAGCTGGTGATTCCAATAAAAGTTTGGCAGCAGAGTTTTCGGTATCGGCTTCAACAATCCCTACCATTTTCATTACCGAAATAAAACTAAGAAGTATTTTGAAGAATCCAACTTTAAAATAAAAAAAAATTCAATGCAGTCACCTTCCCGACATAATAGAAGAAAAATTCATAAAATAAAAATAAAAAAAACGACAGCAAAATCACAAATTACTTTAATAAAGAACAAAACATGGAAAATCTATTATAACGAATCACCGGATAATGAACAGTCCTGTCAAATTCCTTATAACCGCGTTTGACTATTCAAAATCGGCTTTAACGATACCGGTTATATCGAAATATCGGTTATTGCGAACTAATCTCCAATTCCCGGCCGATGTTCATACAAATTGTACTAACCAAATATCGGTTTTAACGATATCGTCTATCACAAATTATCGCTTATAGCGAACAATTTTAAATGACAAATTTTAAAATCTATCGCATTTAATATGATAAATTACGGGGATTTCCCTCTTTCTGTTTATTTTTTATACTACAATTTCAGTTTCTGAGATGAACTGTAATATTTTAAATAAAGAAAGGTTAAAAATGCGTTAGTTCAAAACGTAGAGTTTTTACGTTTAAAAAAACTCTGCAATAATCTTAAGGCTCGAAGCTGGTGATTCCACTACCAATTTGGCAGTAGATTTTTGTCTTTCGGCAGACATCGAGATAAAATTAAGAAGAATTTTGCAGAATCCAACTTAAAAACAAAAAACATTTGATACAGTCAATATCCCGACGTAGATGATGGCTTGCTCAGGTGGTTCAACGCACAAAACAGCTTTAATACTCCACTAAGCGGAACAATTCTACAAACTAAGGCAGAAGAATTTGCCACATTCTTACTTACAGAAACTAAAATACAAATTCATGTGAAAATTGCAGGTGTACTTCAGGATGTTGAGATCGTTTGATTTGTTGCCAGATACTTTTGACCGATTATATGAAGAATTTTTGACCAAAATGGAGATGAAAATAGAGGAAGAGTTCATAAAAAAATGTCGCTACAAAAAAATCACAACTTAATTTGTAAACAAATAAAAGTTTAGTGTTTCTTCTGTTGTGTGATCTTCCTTTCTATGTATCTCTCTGTTGTATTAATGTATGTAATGTTTAAAGCCAATGGTCTAGCTGCCATTACTTCAGTGTTTCTACTTCATAGATTTATTTACGGAGTAGTATTAAATGTAATATGTAATAAAAGTTTTGCTAAAATAAAATATTTTATCCACTTTTTAAGAAAAAACAAAGAAATGGAAAATTAGTTATATTGAAAGACCGAATATAACGAACAAATTCTCCTGTCCCACCTGATTCTTTCAACTTCTGAATTGAAAGGAATTTGACATTAAATGAAAATAAATATTTGGCGGACAAAAAATTCTACCTAAACTACTTAACTACATTGGTGTGTTTCTTTCGAACACTTATTTTTATATTTTGCTGCCAAAACCCATAGAAAAAAATCAGAGAGTTTAGAAAATGGGTGAACAAATTTCAACTTACCAAACAGGCATCATATATACGGTTTTTGTACATGTAGCTTCTTGAATTAAATTGTTGATATTTTTTCTGTATGATTATTTTTCACATTTATAAAAGTGGAAAGCCTTAATATATGTATAGTGCTACTTAAGCAACTAAGTAAAATTACCCTTAAGTTAAGCATATTATACTGTTTTTTTTAAATTAAATTTTATGTTTACTGATGTACATACATAAAAGTACTTTATTTTTGTTAAATAATATAATTGCTTTATTTATTCATATGTTAAAAAAAACTAAATATTTGTTTTTAATTACCAACATTTTTTTTTGTTTTAATTCTATAGTTCAGCTGTTTCGGCACACTATATTTTAATAAATTTTCCTTAAAAATGAAAATCCTCTAAGGAATGTTGACTTAAGCAGTTTAATTCTTTGTCAAGAAAAGTACTTAAGTATTTAGTCTGAACCATTAATGCTACAAGTGGCTTTCTTGGTATTTTCATAATCAATATGCTTCGGTAAACTTGTTGTTGTTTAGGTAACCAGAACAACTTTACAACGTTTCTTTGATTTTTAATATTAAAATCTAGTTCTTGTGGGCTCTGTGCTGAAAAATAAACCCAATTGAAACTTTTTTATGACTTTATACTCATCGTTTTTTTTTTTACTGATTTTTGTGAGTGACCTCCGCCGAGAAATAAAGCTGTATACGCCCCTGTTCGGAGTTACTCTGTTTCCACTCAAGTTACAAATTTTGCCGCTAATGGTTTGAAGAAAGCTGTCCCATAAGGCATGTGCTTACAATTATTTCTCTTAGACTCAACTAACAGTTGTTAGATCCCAGCTTTGTACGTTTGGTGGAAATTGGTAATAAGTTAAGGGATGTGTTCGAAAAGTATTCTTTTTCTGTATCAAGTTGAAATCAATACCTATTATATACAAGCCAAGTTGTGTTGGAGTTGAACTAATAGTAGAAATATTGAAATGACAAGAGAGAAGAACGTTGTATTCCTTCCATTTCATTTCTATCTAAGACATTAGGGCATATTTGTAGTCGCCAGGTCTTACCAAACTACAGTTTAATACAATTTTGGCTCAATGAATACGGACCGATTTAACCAACAAATTGTTGGTTTTATATTTTTATAAGATTATTAATTTATTATACTACACAAAAAGCGTTAAATATTTTTAAATGATAAACTTAAAAAAATATAATCAACGTTTGAAAATTCAACTAAACCTAGGTTTAATTAGCTTAACAGTTTAAAAATGACTATGAATACGCCCCATTATGTTTAACACTGAGCCGTTATTTTAAATGTCGGACCGTTTGGGCTATAAATATTTAACTAAAAATTGGTACGGTAAGAAAAGGGTAAACAGAAATTATTTGATTTTGCCAAATGATGTCACAAAACCGTCAAAATAATTAACGAAATCAATTCTTAATGACATAAATGACGTGAAATAATATCACTAATTCTTGTATTTGGTCACAATTTAAAAATGACGGAAGTATAACCAGACCGAAAGATTAATGTTAAAAAAGAGGGCCAAGATTGAAGAATCACAAGAACTTTATAATAACAAGTCAGCCTTGAATAGTGGTAAGATTTCATCATTGTAGGGCAACCGAAAATGGTCTATATTATTTAAATATTGGAAGAGGGCGGTTACCACGCCCATAAACAGAAAATCTCAAATCTTATATTTTTCCCATATAGCTGACCTATTATAGTACCAAATTTCAATATTCTAGGGCAATCGGAAGCTCTCCATGTAATTGATACCAATTCTAAGGAAGTCGATCGATACCACGCCTATTGAATAGAAAACCTCAAATTCTCGAATTATTCATTTGCTTCCATTATAAGACCTACCCATGTGCAAAATTATAAGATTCTACGATGCTAAAAAATTGAAATTCCTTGAGATGTCTGTGCTTGATTATCCTATCAAATATTAGGAACTTAAAGTTTCTGACTTCATTGGCTCTAAAAAGAGAGGAGGTCGAAAATTGCCTGAGTTTGATCCTCTATAAGGTTGTGGTTCAGAAATTGGCTGGGCCCTACTGTGCCTGTTGATAATTACACAATGTTAGAGTAATGTAAAGATTAAACTGACAGAAGTCAGAAATCTTAGGAAAACTGGAGAAAAATTACGAAAACTTACCAGACACCCAAAAATTTGACATAGTAGCTTGTTCGTTTGAAATGACTTTTCAGTCTTACCCATAAAAAAGCGGCTATCTTTTTCTCTTTCTTAATTTTCCATTTAATAGTAGAAGAAATTTGTATTCAAATTTTTTGCAAAAAAATAATTTACTGTGCGTATTTCCTGCAAACTATTACTACAACTTCAATCAGTCAGCGAATGACTGAAGCTTTTTGAAAGACCTTGAAATTGCATTAAGTTTTGATTTCATAATCAACGCCAGAATCGGTGGTATGTTGACAGTTTGAATATCAACACACATAGCGACAATCTGTATATTGAGCGAATTTTAAGCATAGCTTAGTTGTAGAAAAACAAAGTATTATTACTTTTTTTAAATAAAATGCACGACTATAGCGCACGATCTTGCACTTATGTTCGATCACATCGTATGCAAAAGATTTCTATTAAGAATCTAAATATATTTTCAGTTGTTTTTTTCTTAATTTTTTATATACAATTTTTTTTTTTTAATTTTTTTCTGAAGAAAAAACTTGGTATGAAAATTTAAAATATTTGATAATATAAACTTACAAACAAAATTTCAAAAAATCATAAACCCGTTTTCGAAATATTGACTTTGCAATTTAAAAAAAAAAAATATTTTTTGAAAATTTTGGTATGCAGTATTTTTAATATGAGGAACCTACTATGCATACATTTTGATCGCAATCCGTCTAACCGCTTAAGAGAAAGTTCAAAATCAAAAAAAAATTGTTGTATGACAGGTACCGTTAATAACAAAATATTTTTAAAAAAATGTTTGGCGAAAATGTAGAGTGTATCACAAATAGTGCACACATTTTTTTTCATCAAAATCGTTAGAGCCGTTTTCGAGATAATTGAGATGGTAGAAACAAATTGAATGGGAAATACCGTTAGTTTTGGCCCTAAAAAACAATTCAAAAATATATTTTAGACAATCATCCAAATCGCTCAAACATCAAGTTTGAAGAAAATCGCCACTTAGGCTGTAGTGCGTTATACAAACAGACAGACAGACGCAATTGCGGGACTCCCTTTTTTGGTGTTGTCTATCATCGTAATGTCAAGTTTGATCAAAAGCTCGAGTTCGATTTTTTCCAAATGCTAAATTTGCCCTATAAGATATATCCATATCGCAAGTAAAAAGAAAGTTTATTTGCTGTCTAAATAATGTATTTAAATTAACTACAGGGTGGCCCACGAATCTTGCTACAAAAATAAAACGTAATAACTTTTTCTCAGTGTGAGTAATCGGCTTAATTTTTTTAGTTTATAGGCTACTATTTAGATTTATCAAAATGAATGCTTGGGATACTGAAAAAAGGATTTGGATAGTGCAGCGATACCATTCTTTGCAGTCCGTCATTTCCGTCCAAAGGGAAGTTAGAGTAGATGGACCATTATGAGGCTGGTGAACATGTTTGCCGAATCTGGAAGCATCGAACGAAGACCGTATCATCGAGATCCCAATGTTCGGGTTCAGGATACAATCGTGACTGTTGCATCGGCAATACAGGCAAATCCAAGTGTTTCGACTCGAAACTTCTCGGCCCAAATTGGAGTTAGCAGACATTCATTACAACAGATACTTTATGATGACTTAAACTTGTTTCCATACAAAGTCCAAATTACAAGCAAGTTAAACACTCAAGATTTGCCTGTTCGCCTGGAATTTTGCCGAAAAATGATTGCAATGGCCGAAGAAGACAACACATTGATGAATTGTTTGTTCATGTCTGATGAGGCCCATTTTGACTTAAACGGCAATGTTAATAAGCAAAATTGCGGTATATGGAGAGAATCTAATCCAGAAATGCTCCATTAGACGGAACTGCACCCAGAACGAGTCATTGTGTGGTGCGCAGTTTCATCAAGGTGTATTGTCAGGCCATACTTTTTTGAAGAAAACGGAGTAACATAAACTGTCAATGGGGACCGTTATTTAAAGATGTTGAAATTGTTTTTTTTACCCAGAACTTCGCCGAAGACGTATCCCTTTCAGTGGGATTTGGTTTCAACAAGATGAAGCAAGTGCATACGTAGCCACACAGGTAATGGTGGAGCTCCAACGAAAATTCAAAAACAAATTGATATCCAGAAACTTTTTTTTCCGCTGGCCCCCAAGGTCACTTGACCTGACTGCACCAGACTTTTTTTTATGGGGTTATGTCAAGCAGGAAGTGTACATAACGAAACCCAGGAATTTGACTGAATTGAAGCAGTCCATTAAGACAATAATTGGAGCGATCCCAATTTCAACCCTTCAGGCCGTAATGAACAATTTTCTGATCAGGTGCCGCATATGCGTGGATGAGCGTGGAGGTCATTTGCGGCCTATCATCTTTAAAAACCATTAGTTATTTAAAATAAAATTTAATTTTTAATTTTTAATCCAATAAAAAAAATTAATGAAATACATCGATTAAAATAAAAGTTATTTAAATTTCTTATTGTAGCACGATGCGTGGGCCACCCTGTAGAATGTTTTATTGAAGAGAATAACATATTTTATTTTAATTGACGGATAATTGATTATCATTCTGCATATAATACAAACTCAAGCGCGAACACGTTAAATAAGCCAAGAAAGGGTCAGTCTATAATAATCTGTCACTTTAACGGGGCAGCAGTGTTTCAAGATTGATGATGAATTGACAAGCCTTACTGAACAGAAATGTCAACAGAGTTTGACTTTTTCAACTATCAAACCATACACACCAACCATCGAAACTTGTCATGCAGCTGGAAAAACACCCATTACAACTTTCTTGACTTATTAACGAATATAAAAAAATCTTTGAAGATCTCTCTGGGAAACAAAGTAAGTTCTAACAGCCACTAGAACTGTTACCTTTTTTTTATATTTTTTCACGAATCCAAAACTTACCCACAAGAGCAAGAAAAAATAATATTAAAAAGAAGAAACTTAATCGCTTTGGTGCCTGCATCATGTCTTACAAATCCATAAAGGACCGATTTTTTTAAGACTCCTCATTCTCGATACCCATCACAGCTGCCATTCCACAAGGGGAGGCAGAGCAAAAAAAAGGATAAACGATGAGACGTGGCAAGGATGCTACTCGAAGTGCGCTAAGGTCTATTTGCTTTAATTATACACTTACACAACGCCTGGCAAATTAAGAAAGAAAGTAATTGCCTGAGATTGAAGTCTCATCAAAGTCAGGACCTCGATGGATATGCGGCAACAGCACGGTAGCAGCAGCCTGAGAGTTAAAGGAAGAACGAAAAAAAACCAACGCTAAATTAGGCAATTGCGTGCCAACCAAAGCGTGGATAATTTACTTAAAATATTTTTGTAGGAGTACGCGCGTTTTCGAAGTTTCCTGCCGCCAAACTGTTGTTGGTTTGGTTGGGCTTTTCTTTTTTGTGCCTGATGTTTATTTGGACATTAAACTCACAAATCCTTCTGACTGAATCCATGTCGAGCCGAACCCTCCTGCAAATATTAGACTTCATGAAGCGGGTAACACCAATGTTGTTCCAGCCGATGATCTTAGTAATTTTGACGATAAAATTATTTTGAAACAGACATTTTTGATTAAAGTACATCCTTAAACATGTGTCGAATGATGTTCTTTTTTCCGACCATTTTCCATTAAAATAAAAAAAAACTCGAAACTTGGGACGTATCGAAAAAAGGATCAGAAGAAAATAAAACTTATAGTGTAAACCCAATGGAGCGATAAACAAAGCAAAGGGAACGCTTCATCCTGTTTGATTAAAATTTAAAACGTCTGTCGAAATCGCAATCGGAATTGCTATACAAAAAGGATTTAATTAGTTTTTCTTTCCTCCGTCATCGTTAAGGATTTAAGCAGAAACCGGAAACTGTAAGGAAACAGATGAAAATACTCAACAGGAAAAAATAAATAAACGAAAGAGGAAGGCATTCAGATGTGATGTGTGACTGTAGGGATAATTAAAGATAAATATATCCCTTCGTAACGTTTCGGAAGTGTAAAGGTACTTAATTTAACATTAATTTTTATTTCTTTATTTCGGGATATTTGCTTTAATTCATTTTGATTGTTATTTTATTGCGAAATATTGTTCTCATCGTTTAATGTAAATAACGGGTTATCCATTTTGCGGTTTCAAAAGTAAACGTAAATAAAACACACATAAAATATTTTGTTCATGATAATTCTTTTTTATTAAAAAGTTTGAACGTTGACATTATGTGTGAATCATTTAAATGACCACCACACGAATTGTTGCAAGCATCGATATTTTTAGGTAATTTTCGACCACTTTTTGACACATATTTTGCGGTATCTCAGCCATAACTTGACGAATGTTGGTTTTCAAGTGCTCAAGAGCCTCTCGCGTAGCTCCACAAAAAAAAAAGTCCAGCGGTGTCAAATCGCATGACCTTGGTGGCCAGTTGATATCGCCACGACGAGAAATTACGCGGCCAGGAAATGTCTCTTGCAATAAAGCCATATGCCCTCGAGTTGTGTGGCATGTGGCACCGTCTTGTTGAAACCACATATTCTGCAAGTCGTATTCTTAAACAGCAGGCAAAAAAAAGTCGGTTATCATATGACCATAACCCTCCGAATTGACGGTGACAGTCGTTCCATCGTCGTTTTCGAAGAGTGGCTTTTTGTGGATGTAATGGTCTCTCTTCAATAACTTGAGGATTCTCAGAACCCCAATACCCAGCGATATTTTCAGTGGTACGAGTGAAACGATAATGCACAGGCCTTACAATATCTGTAACCAATCCAGTCTTTTTAAATTTCTTCACAATTTTGCCAATTGCTTGCGTAGTTGGATGATTATGTAAACCATAATCTCCTCTTAAAGCGCGATATGTGGCTGTGGCAGAATCACCATTTTTGTAGTAGGTTTTAACAATTTTTATGCGTTGTGTGATAGTTAAGCGATCCATTTTCGTAAATGTCAGACTTTCATCTGAAAAAAAGAATTGGTGTAACAACTTAGTTTGAAAAATGTCAAATTCCAGCCCTATACTTTTGAAACCGCGAAATGGATAACCCTTTATAAAGGGACAATTCAATAATGGGATCTGTTCGAGTATGTATGGATCACTTGCTGTTAAGCTGTCGATCCTTGTGTTAGAGCAAACGCGATGCCAAGGGTTAATGTGATCCGATGTTATCGTCCAAGTATTCACATAGCAATAGGAAGAAATCGAGTTGCTTATATTTTTCTCGTTTTCAATGTGACAGTGCAATGTAATGCTGTTTTGGTTTTTTGTGACAAGATATAATTAACGCCTGCTAGCTTGGAAGAGAAGACGTCTTTGGTGACACAATCGAAATATATAGCCTAAACGACACTTTATCCAATAACGGACTCATGTTTCAACTTTATTGTATTGCGTTCAATTATTATAATGAGTAGAAATCAGTTTTTTTCCTTTAATTAAGAACTAAATGATGAACGTTATTACTCGTTAATCTATCCTTCATTAGTACAAATAAATTTGATGGTTTTCCAAGGCGTTTGCATGCAACATATGGTTTCTCAAAGTCCAAGCCACAAATTCTCATTGTCATACTTGCAGCTTATATATCGTCATCGCGAAAGCCCAACGTATCGTGAATTGTGCAGTTTTGAAAGGTCTTGTTGATTCTGATGGAATCATAGGTATTCGATGTAAACGAGGACTTTTTCTTCAAACTTTCCAGTCAATATTATTGATTCAGGTACGTCGTACACCGTTGCATAATTTTCGTGGATCTAACTTAGTCAAAAGAACCGGTGAACAAATTTGTTGACAGAGATTGTGTGGCTGCATTCCTGGCATAACCAGAGAATTTAAGATTTCAGTGGGAAAATTGACGATCTCAAATTTAATGTCTCAAATTTGCCTATATTTTTAAAAAAAATTAAATTAAAAATATTTTTCGTAAATTTTGGTATGCAGTTTTTTCGTATAAAAAAAATACATACATTTTTAAATATTTAAAACTATCCTATCGGTTGTTTCGTAGTTCATCGAAGACATCAACAGTCTTGGAAATAGTTGGTAAAAAAAAGATTTATTGAACCCCTACCCAAAATAAATTGACAAAGAGTTTAATACACAAAACTTTATGTAAAGAATGTGTTACTCTCTTTTTTTTTTTTGAAATTCATTTTTATTTCATATTCACTTATAACTATCTTAAAGCTAGACAAAAATGTTTAAAACTAGCCTAATTATCAATAACTTACAACTAATTTACTGGCTCCTTACGGGCGCTCTAAACTAAACTATATCTCTTAATACTAATGTCTTTCGACCTTAAATCTATTTTAATTAATTCTAATTATTTTATTTTTATTTTACCAACATATTTAAAAAAAAAAACGGCATCATATCATACTTTTAATTTTTTCTTATAAACTACCTAAAGCTAGACTAAAAATAATTAAAACTATATTATACTAACTAAAAATAACTTAAACTACTTAAAAGATACCTAAATATACACAAAACGACTTAAAACTACTTAAAAACTAGAACAGCCACAGCAGCATTTTTTTTTCGTTTTTTTTTTAATTGTTTTTGTTTATATTTTGCATACGCATGCAGACACACACCTACATTCATCCCATACATACATGTATATACGTACATACATATACGTACCTACAAACATGTAAAGTTACGCAGGTACATGAACATATGCCTACGCATACATACATATTTTTTTAATTTTTTTTTGGTGCCACCCCGACTGTTCCCTATACCTAATTACCCTAAATGTATGTAAGTCGGCCAAGACATATCTTAATCGACTTTAAATATCACGATGCTGTTCAGAGAACCACAAGAACTGGTTCTCCTGTTTTGCCCTATCCGTGCGATCCCGATCGGACACAGTCCTACTGAACCGAAGGCGCTTTTCTCCACATTGGGCGATGACGTCTCGACCATACAGGAGTCGCCTATCTACAGTTCTTCGGCTGACGTGGTAGATTAGCGGAACCGCCCCTCCATCCTGTATCACATCGCTGGTGTAAATGCTGAATAGAATCGGCGAGTTAACCGCTCCCTGCTGAAGACCATTATTAATATTAAAGATTGCGGTAGAAGTTCCATTGCCCCTCTTGACACCAAACTTTCTACCATTTAGCATGTCATAAAGCATATACAATAGAGGTTTACTTATACCTAGTCTGGTTAGCTTTAGATAGAGACCTTCTAACCATACGGTGTCGAAGGGCTTTTCCAAATCAACCAGACAGGCACCCGTACACTGCTTTTTAGTTTTGTTCCATTGGATATCAGAAACTAGTTTAGACGCGGCATAAATTGTGACATGTCCCGCCTTAAAACCGAACTGATTATCCGGGATAATATTTTTGTCCTCCGCCCACTTGAACAGGGCTCTATTAATAACCTTTTCAAATACTTTGCTGATACTTGGAAGAAGACTTATCGACCGGAGATTCGCCGAGTTGGAGTTGTCCTTTCCCTTTTTAGGGAGAGGGTGCACCACAGCTGTCTGCCACCGCACTGGATAATATGCATTATTCAGCGCGTTGTTAAACAGTGTGGTCTAAATATCAACTGCTTCTTGAGGCAAATGTCGTAGTACACCGTTGGATATACCATCGACTCCTGCTGAATTCTTTTTCCTTAATGAATCGAAGATGAGCTGGAGCTCATTCTTCGAAATTAACAGGGGACGGGGCCCATTTCGGTCGGCGATTATGGCGTTTGCCAAATCATCATCATTAAACCCGGTAAAACCAAGGTTCTCAGATCGCCATTCGCTTATATCGTTGCGGAGCCATAAGTGATGAAGCAGAGCTCTGTTCTCCAGGTCATCATTCGGGCGAATGCTAGCATTCACCTTGTACACTTGCTGGAAGGCAGCCTCCACTTTCTCCAGCGGATCTTCGATTATATAGAGGTCATCGTCCAATACGGCATCCTCTGGGTCTATGCCTGCTGTCAGGAGTACGTTTCTGTTCTCTGTCGTCCTCTGGAGCTTAAGACACGGAAGATCGTTTTGATCCTTTCTTCTAAGAATCTTATTAGTTTTTGGGAACATACTTGTGTCACTAGAGTTAACGGCACGAATTTTATTGTCCCAGAACAAATTAATAGCCAACCTAAGATTTTCTTTGATCAATTGGATGATGTTTTTGATGGACGACTTCAGTGTCCTAATCTCCAGATCTCGTGTATCAGTAAACCGTCTGTACAAGCGTTTTAGTCTTGTCAGTAGTCCACTTTTTTGTCTGTGAAGTGCGTCAATTGTCGCGTTACGGTACATTGTCAGGCATTGGAGAAGCGTGGCCAGCGCACCTTACTCTAATTGTAGGTATGCACAGGCACATACTCATCCAACTCCATAAGCTCGTTCGGAAGTTGTATAACGGCGGCGAATCCGCAGTGGTCACTGTCGTACTCCATCGTTCGTAAACAATTTCTTGGTCGTTGACCCACAGTGTCAGTAATTGTTAGTCTTGCGTGTTTCAGCAATAGATCCAGATAGGCACCGCTTCTTGGAAATGATGGCCTCTCTGTGGCTAGAAGATCGAGGCGATACTCAAGGTTGTATCGACCCATCCAATTATACAAATGGTTACCTCGAGGATTTTGTGTTTGATTTCCCCAATTTAAGTATTTGGCGTTTAAATCACCGGCTAATATGTTAAAGTTTTCTTCCGAGCTCAATTTTAAGCATTCAAAAAGCTTTTCATACTCTGTTATAAACTGTGTGAGCTGAGGTGTTTCTTTTTTGTTTTTTTTTTCTCAGCAAATTTTGTTATAATTTCATCAACATCGATTACGATAAAGTGATGAACGTTCATTAATTCAATAACTCTGAGGCGATCATCTTCCATATTTGCCAGCAACCAAATTTTAACGCACCTAAGCATGGAGAATTGCTTGGTTATAAATAATGTCTTTAACAAGCGTCTGACATTTCTGATGGTAAAAACACTGGTACTCTACGCCCGTCTTCAATTTATTTTTTTCATTTTTGTATCCCTAGCTGAATTTATTAGATAACCATACAAACAGGTTGATTATTTTAAAGTTGTTTGTATGGTGTTTGCCATTTCGCGCACAATTACTCCTAACAGAAATATTGCCAATACATCTGGTCAGTCACGACAGAATCTAGTTGGGGGAATATAAACGACACTTCGAACATACTTCTCGTCAGGCAGACTGTCAACGAAGAATACGAAAACAACAGGTTCTATTTTAAGGATCTAAAATTTAATTTTTTACTTAAAAAGAGATGAGCATAAAACACGGATTGGGGGTTATCGAACCTCGGGAACGTGAATGATGCTCAGAAGGTTTCCTCGGAATGTATTCGTATTTGGAATAAACTTTCCCAGGGAATTTTACTGTCATTTCATAGGATTTTTAAAAATTTAATGGCACAAGATTTCTCGCAGAATCAAGAAAAACACATATTTTATAATTATATAAATTATATTCTGGATATAAAATTACAACTTCGCTAAAATATTTAATTGCTTAAGCATGAAACTAATTTAATTGAAACAAAAAGAACAACAATATTAATTTTTTTTTCGTATAGATTCTTTTTACGTGAGACAAGCCTATTTTAGTCAGATGATCTAGATATAAAAATCAGGAGCAATAACAGAAAAACATTTAACAAAATATTAAACAAAAGCATTATCTTATTTATTTCTGTCAGGAGCATTTGGCACAGATGTTGCACCTTCGATGGGTAAGCAGTAGCTTGCAAGTGCAAAGAAGTTACTCACTTTTTTTCTTGCGATTATTGGTACTATAAGGCAAGTTATGTATTCGTAAAAAAATCTAAGAATCAAACATGACATTAGGATCATAGAGAACACCAAAAAGTGGGTCCCCCAAATCCGTCTGTCTGTCATTTGTCATTCTGTCAGTCTGTCTGTCTGTCCTCAAGTCTACAACCTAAACACTTTGATAGATTTTCTTCAAACTTGGTACATATTGTTTTTTCGGTAATATGCCCACAATTTTTTATTTTTTGAAATTAATTTTTTTTTTTGAAAATTCAAAATTTCGAAAACGACTCAATAGATTTTTTCGAAACTTCGTATTTAGTGGTTTTTTGACATTAATAAAAATCAACGCTACCTCGCATACAGTTGAAAAGAAACGGTTAAGAAAAAATTGTATTTCTCGAAAACGGTTCAAAAAATTAAAAAAAATTGTGTGTTCTCTAATTAGTACAATTCACTTTTAAGTATAAAAATATTTCTTTTTGCGTACTTATTAATGGTACTTCCCATAGAACCACTTTTCATATTTTCGGCTTTCTCTATATGAACCGATTACAATAATTTTTTTATGCTAATGCTCCCTAAAATTGTTAATAAAACAAAAAAAGTTTTTCGATTTTTAAAGAATAAATAAAAACTTTATTTTGAAAAATCGATTTTTCCAAAACCAGTCACAGATTTTTTTTTTTAATTTAAATTTAATATGTATATTAATAATATCTTCAAAATGGCGTTTCAAATTTTTTTTCTAAAAATGTTTTCAAAATTTTATACATACAAAATTAATTTATTAAAAAATCGCTCAAACGATTTTTGAAATTTTTTTCATATATTCTTTTTTTTTATTATTCATTTTTATTTAATATTAACTTATAACTATCTTAAAGCTAGACAAAAATGTTTAAAACTAGCCAATTATCAATAACTTATAACTAATTTACTGGCCCTTTACGGGCGCTCTAAACTAAACAATAACTTTTAGAACTAATGTCTTTCGACCTAAAAACTATTTTAATTAAATCTAATTATTTTTTTTTTTTTTCTTATTTATCAATGAATTCAAACTGCATTTTTGTTTTCTCTCAAAATATAACGACTAAGCACTATAAGAACATTTAATTATGTGTTTTATCCATTTATTGCTATCTTATTATTATTACCCTTTTTACGAATTTTTGCCTACGTCACTGAATACTAAATACAATATAGGCCCTCATATATTTATATATACATATGTGTTTTTAAAAATCACATGAATCGTATGTAATGTATATTGCACCTAAATTATGAAGTTGTATGTATATATGTAGCTACCTACCCAGCTACATCCTCCATTTTCATTATTATATGTACAAGTTTGCATACTTAGGTTCCATCTATATGTATATGTATGTACATACATTTTACTCTCCTCACTTAATAATCAAAATACATAATTTAGATTTAAATATACATTTATAGGTAGGTATCAAGGTAATCTTACCTAATAGGCTTTAATGATCCAGTCGTGCATTTTATTTTAAATAAGATACATTAATATAGGTACATAAATCCAGAATACAGAATATCCCCCTTTCTAAGGTTCTTAAAAATTCAAGTCACTTTGTGTGATATTGTCAACAAAAAGTATAAATTTAGTAAAAAAAAAAAAAAATCTTGATTTACGACCAGAAAATACCAAAGCGGTAATTTGCGATTAGTTTTTTTGTAATCGGGAATAATATAAATTGGTAAATGTTTGGATGAAATTGCGATTCGTTGATATCAAGATTATTTTATTTCGTTCAAATTATTGATATTAAAAAATGATGGTTCAGGAGTTTTAAGTGCCAATATCATCATTTAAGACAGTCTTGCAAACTGCGAACAAAAAGTCTTAAATTTTTTTTTTTTTTTTTATAATCTACACGCGCTCAAGGGATTATGAATACCCTTTAAATGTTTCAACACAGCGCGGGCGTGAGGGTGAGGTTAAGGAAGAGAAAGAATGATAGGAAAGATGTGTGGCGCGATATTCGGAGACTGTAGGTGGTTGTTGTCTCAGATTTTATCTCCAGAGATGGCGGCTGAACTAATGCGGAGAAATTTACGTGTCTTATTTATCGATGTCCCTTATAATTCGCATTAATTTTTTTTATTCTTTGTCATATTTTATCGGTATATTAGTCTTACTCAATCACATGTTGTTAGTTCTATGCCTAAACAGCATGTAATGAGTATACCAGGAACTCATTGTATGACATTTATTTTTAGAATTGGCTTTTAATGGAAAAATAAGAAGACATAGACTACGGCAGGGATCGAACCTGTGACCATGAGGTTGACAGGCGAACACACAACTATCGCGCCACAGCCACCCCAAATACGTAAATTCTGAGCTATGGTAGAAAACTGTATACGTTTTTCGTGATTTACATCGCATTTCGCTTGACCCGCTCTAAAAATTGTTTCCTTGATGCGCACTATTTTTTTTGTTGCTAACTGTATACAATTTTAATATCAATAAACAATTGTTATAATTAAGTTTAACGTGCTGTAAATATATGTATACCTAGGTCTGTATTATTAAACATTGCATTCGCGTTTAAAATACAATGTACTTTTTAACGAAAAAAACAGCCGTTCCAAAAATAATAAGCTTAACGTTTTTGTGCACCGAATATTTTTTTATAAGAAGTCCCATCTCTGTTTAGTATCAAAATATATGCTTTGAATTTATTCCTACCTACCAAAAATTTACCAAACCTTTCTTTATGTTCCTCCTTTTTTCGTTATAAGAGAAGATTGTTTATCACTATTTTAGGGTTGTGGGGGGGGGGGCATGACCCTCATGACCAGCACTGGATGCGTCAATGTACGTCACTATTCTTAAATTATTTTTAATTTTAAATATAAAAATACTAAAAAGCATCTAAAGTTCATAAGCATTATTTACATAACGAATTAATATCAAATTTGTTAAACTAAAATTATGGTTATTATCTAGCATGCGTTGCAATACACTTGACTTTTCTGGTTCATTGTAGTTTAGATGCACATTTTTTAGATTTTTGAGTCAATATTTCTTATAAGAGATACAAAAATGTTCGATAGTACATAATACCTACATATTTTTGATTGACGAGAAGACCCTTGCCAAAGTCTTGGGGAGCTGCATCTATCAATCTATGCCCTACTGTCGTCTATATAATTTATTTCCTGAAACTCTGTCACGGAATGAAGGCAATGGCGAAAATCATCCCAACGATTCAACAAATATATACAAAATTTAAAAAAAACACAACCAAATGATTTAAAAATTTAAAAAAAGCAACATACACAAAGCCAAACAAAACCCTTAAGAAATATAATTAAGTTGCCTCTTCGACTAATTTGTATAAATCTCTCAGGCACTTTTGTTTCAGCTTTTATTCTGGTGTTTCGCTTCAAAAATCTCAACTCGAATGGGGAGCCAACTCCGTCAAACAGCCATTTTTTTGTCTTGTTCTTATTACAATTTCCGGCATTCAGAATTTAAAAAAAGGGGGTTTCTGAGGTGCTCTAGAAAAAGTTGCAAACTTGTGGAAAGATTTCTTATAATCATTATGAAAGCAAAGAAGTAAAAGTTGTGGCTGCCTTATTAAAGGTTGTCCACAAAAAGGGGTTGATCTTGGGAATAGTATAGTGGTTGGTAGTTTATTTTTTTTTTGTCTAACCCAATGCCGGACGCCGCAGCAGTGTCCCACAATGAGAAAAGTTTTCATTCCGGGTTTTTGGCCAGCTTATGAAATTTTCCTATATACATACATACATTTTTGGGAAGTAGGTATGTAAGGATGGGAAAAAGTCGTTTTTTAATCAGTTGAGGACGATGTTTTTATTTTATCCGCTTTCCTCGGTCAGATTGTTATTCAAAAGTTAATTACCAAAGAGATAATTAACTTAAGCATAAGTTCTTTTTTAAGCTACGTTTATGCTAATAGCTGAACTGTTGGGCTAGTGGAGAAGTGAGTGGATGGGGGTGGGGTGAATTAGGGAGGATAACCCTCAGCTTGACCTATTCGCAGCAAACACCTTTTTGTTTTATCATTTTCGCTTTTTTCTTTGTTTTTGTTGAGAATCGTTAGTTTTAAAAAGGAGGACAGGACACCTTGAGGCTTTTCAGAAGTTTATAGAGGTTAATTGCAATTAAAATAGTTAAGCGGTACAGAGAACTTCAAGAAAATATTTTGAAAGGTGAATAATTTAGCATTGAAGACGAATACAATTGGAGAGTTGTTTTTGTTTTAAAGTTTGAAGTAAAGAAAAAATAAAAATATACGGACAGTTCTTTTAATTTGAAACAGTATAGAAAATAATTGCATTCAAAAAGTCAACTTAATAATTTTTTAGAGAAAAAAGTTGTCAATATAAATATACAAAACTGTTCATTTTTCCAATTCCAAGTAAAGTGTTGACAGAACATTTATTTTTATTATTTCAATTAAATAACCATGATTTAAGTATTTTATAAGCAGAAGATAAACTTTACAGTCAACGACAATAGAGCTGTGTCAATCGTTCATTTTCAAAGATTCAATCGTTCAAATGTCGTTCATTTCAAAGATTCGGTCTTTTCAATCGTTCATTTTTGCAATCAATCATTTGTTTCAATCAAATGTTAACAACCCATATGGAAACATTTTTGAATTGAAACATTATCGGGATTTGATTGTGATTGTGTCAATCGTTCTCATTCAATGTTGGTTTCTTCAGCATCAAAGTATTGGCTGAGGCGAATGTTGTTTTTTATGCAATTGGAATTCAAAATTGTAACTAATGCTTTAAGAAAAAATCAAGACAAAATTTGTAGCAATATACATTTTTTATAGGTATGTTTTTGTTTCCTTGGAGCAAACAACTTTAGCTATGGTATTATTCTTAGATAAAATAATTTAACTAAGAATATTGTTTTTACTAATTTCTCCTTAAAAAGATAAATTCAGTAATGGATCTCACTAATAAACGCAGTCCAATTTGGGTGCATTTTTCCCAGTCAACTGACAAAAAGGCAAAATGCGTGCATTGCCAAAAAATTTATAAGTTTCAGCGGAGGTGCTACGGGAAATTTGTGAAGGCATTTAAGAACTCAACATGTAGTCATTGTCATAGAAAGGGCCCGATATGTTCCAGAAAAAACAACAGTTTCGTCCTCTATAAACCAGCAACAATTAACTACGGTCGCAATAGCACTTCCTGTTCCCTCCACATCCACTTCAACTTCTGCACAACATCAAGAAATTACTCCATCCGTATAAGATCTTCCTTCCACTTCTCCAAATGCAAATGCAATAGCTAGACATAATTCTAATCTAACACAAAGTATGACTGTTCAACGGCAACAAACCATTTCAGGTTTTGTAATAAAACCAATATCGTTAGCGTATTCAATAAAATTAGATGAACAACTAGTCAAAACCATAGTAAAGCAATACCATCCGTTTTCTATTGTCGAAGAAAAGGATTTCAAGACTTTTGTTAAAATGCTTTGTCCCAATTACCAAATGCCTTCAAGAAAAACAATATCAAATTCATTGATTCCAAGATTATATGCAGAAACAAAAATAAAAGTTCAAGATGTTCTAGTTACGGTTCCCTCTGTATGCGTTACAACAGACGCTTGGACATCTATCATGCAACAAAGCTATATTGGCATAACAGTTCATTTTATACAAGAACACCAAGATCATTTGTCACTTGAGTCGCGTCTCTTAGGGTGTATTCCCTACGATGAAAGCCACACCATTATCAACTTAGGAAATTTACTTAAGTCCGAACTTGAAAAATGGATTCTTGAAGACAAAGTTTGTTGTGTTGTAACAGATAACGCTTCAAACATTGTCGGTGCAATTAAATCAAAAAACTGGAACCATTTACCATGTTTTGCACACACGTTAAATTTAATTGTTGGTGAAGGAATGGCTATCATCGAATCAAAAATTGTAAATATAAAAAATATTGTTGCCTTTTTCAAAAAAAGTTCAAAAGCAATCGTAAAGCTCTACAGTATGGAGAAAGAACTAGATTTGTTAGAGCTTAAATTAAAGCAGTCCTGCGTAACGCGTTGGAATTCTACTTACGAAATGCTGTCAAGAATTCTTTGCGTTAAATCTGCCGTGGTAGCAGTACTAGCTATAGAAAATCCTGAGCTAAACTGTATTTCGCCCAGTGATTGGCAAATTTTGGAGAAGGCAACAAATATTTTTAAAATATTTCATGTCGGCTGAAAAAAGTGTAACGATCTCAAAAACAATGCTGATGATCAAATCCATGAGATCACACTTAAGTAGAATGACGATTGAAAACAATAAACAGTTCGAGGATATAGATGCTATAATTGTCAAATTACTAAATGGCATTACAAATCGTTTCAAGTCACTTGACTTATTTGTAGATGACAGAGTAGCACAAGCCACTATATTTTATCCGAGATTTAAAAAATATGGTTTTTCTAACGCATCAGCGTACGAAAAATGCTTAAGAGATTTAAAAGCAAAGGTTTTATCATCAACATCGCAGACGAACACAACCACCGACAATGCAATCACTAGAATTATTCCCCGAGAATCTTCACACACACACTCAAGAGAGCATTTTGGTTTGGGGAGATTTCGATTCTGAAGTAGGTCGTGTTAATTCCAATAAACACCAACACGCCGCCGCTAGTATACTTGAGATTGACAAATACATAAATGAAATGCCGATTGAACGAACAGATGATCCCCTTAAATGGTGGTATGAACGCAAAAAGATATACCCGAGGTTATACAATCTTGTTCTCAAAAGGCTTTGCATTGTCGCAACAAGCGTACCATGTGAGAGGGTATTTTCAAAAGCTGGCCTTACAATTAATAATAGGCGTAGCAGTTTGAAGCCCACCAAAGCAGCAAAAGTCTTATTCCTTAACTACAACCTTTAATTTGTTTATAATTTTTTTTTGTACCAGTTTCTGTTTAATTATTTATTCAAAAATTCATTTAATTCATCTTTCGATACATCGATCGTTTCAATTAATGTTTATTTATTTTTTTACTAACTACACCGCTACCTTAATAATTTACTGTGCTTATAGTTTAACTATGTATAGAGTATAGATTTAACTTTTTATTTAAATTTTATTATTTTATAATTTTTTAGAGAAAAAAGTTGTCAATATAAATATACAATACTGTTCATTTTTCCAATTCCAAGTAAAGTGTTGACAGAACATTTATTTTTATGATTTCAATTAAATAACTATGATTTAAGTATTTTATAAGCAGAAGATAAACTTTACAGTCAACGACTACGACAAGCACTCTATTTGCTGTCGAAATCAACACTTCACACTTTATTTACAGGAACAAACTGATGCGATGTTCAAGCCCACTCTATGTTCAGTACCAATGAAGTGAGAAACTTCAGATTCAAAATATATGCTAAGCTCGCCAAGCACTTACCAAAATGTTCAATTTTAATGGAAAGTGGTTCTTGAGATATAAGGTCTCAAATATTACAGAAACAAAATATATGCTGTCAACAAAATATATGCTGTCAGCAAGAAAGGACACCCAGCACCGGCGTCTCGGGCAGAACGTCACTATAGACAGCTAAAATTTTGAAGTAGTCAGAGATTTTGTATACCAAGGATCCGCTATAAACTCAGCGAATGATACCAGTGATGAGATCAATCGCAGAATTACTATTACCAATCGCTGTTTCTTTGGGCTAAGAGGGCAATTGAGAAGCAAAGCCCTCTCTCGAGCAACTAAACTGTCCATATATAAAACGCTCATCATCCCAGTCCTGATGTATGGTGCAGAGACTGGACAATGTTAACGGTGGATGAGAACGCGTTAAGTTGTTTTGAGAGGAAAATTCTCCGGGTAATTTTTGGTCCCGTCTGCATAGATGGGGAATTGAGAAGACGATACAACAACGAACTATACGGGCTGTACAGCGATAATGATCTAGTCATAAAATTGAAAAGCCAACGACTGAGATGGTTGGGTCACCTAGAGCGAATGGACAGCGCAGTAGAGGTGGACAGCGTGAAAGGTGGCGCACGCAAGTGGAAGAGAATCAACCAACTTGGAGTGCGAAACTGGAGACAGATAGCTAGAAACCGAGCCGAATGGAAGAAGCTTGTTGGTTGAGGCCCTGGTCCACCCCGGACTGTAGCGCCACCTTAAGTAAGTAAGTAAGTAATTACAGAAACCCTAACTGATTCAGTGACAGATCATTAAAATCTTGGAGCTTTTCCCAACATCGTCGAATCTTGTAATCTTGGTGGTAGATCTTATGATTGAAGCAAAGGAATAATTCGAAATTGTGAGGTTTTCGTTCAGGGTCGTGGTATTCTCGAAATTGCTCAGAATTGGTGTCAATTGTATGGAGAGCTTCCGATTACTCTTGAATACTGAAATTTGATATAGTAATATGTTTAAAAGTACATAAAAAGGCAAACATATAAAATTTTAAGTTTTTCAATTAGGAGGCGTGGTATCCACCCACTTTCTGAAAAAAGGTTCAATTTAAGTGATTCCGTTGCGTGCTTGCCTATAAGGCAGTGTCCGGTTATGACACCAATTATGTAGCGCTTAGAGCGCTTCAGATCCAGTACTTTGCCAAACTCTTTCTGGTTAAGTGGTGATGTTTCTCCACTTAAGGTTTGTTTTCTTATACTATCTTTAAGCCTTAGCAAAAGATCACATGTGTGGCTATAGGTATCCCAATGTATACCCTGTTAGGTAAAAAAGGTATAGGTTTGTTCCCCCTCTGGCGAGTTCGTCGGCTTTATAATTTCCTGGAATGTCTCTATGAAGCGTCGAATGCAAACTGTAGGAGATGGTCTACAATTAGAGCTTGGCTATTTGACAAAATAAGGATATCTGAAGACGATATCACGTTCTCCTTAAGCCAAGAGAAGTCTTCCTTTGGCGCCAAAAGTTCCGTCTGAAACAAGCTACAGTGGTTAGGAAGTTGAAAGGAGAGACGTAGATTAAGTCTGTCTGTAAGCATACACCAACTCCGTAATCAGTTTTTGATCGTTCCGTGTAAAAATAAAGGCACTCATCTCCCAAGAATGTAAGCTCCTACCATATGGATGTGGAAAGTTTTTGGCCAAATACAACTATGGGATGGTGTAGTCAATGGTACTTGGAAATGGTCTGCGAATGAGTTCAGAATGGCTGAGTGTCCTATTTCAATCGGCTGAAAAAAGAGTATCCAGTACAGGAGGTAGACCTAAGTATTCCTCTTATGTACTGTTAATCCATATATCCAAAGCAGTTCATCATACTCTAACTCAAGCGAAAATTACATAACAAGAAATGTTGCCCTTGCCGAATTAAGTAGAGAAATAAGAAAGCTTAAGTATAAGAAACCTCCGGGATATGACCTAATTACGGCCGAAGTTCTGAAAATGCTTCCTCACAATGGGTTAATTAATCTTCTTATATAATAAATGCCACTCTAAGGCTAGAGTACGTTCCGAGCCAATGGAAGGTTGCGGAAGTTATAATGGTTCTCAAACTAGCAAAACAATCAAATGATAAGAAATCTTATAGACCCATTTCGCTTCTGCCCGTAATATCTAAAGTCTTTGAAAGAATATCACTTGTGCGCCTGCAGCCAATAATAGAAGAAAAGTTTCTAATTCCTGAGCATCACAGACGTCATTGAGAAAACTCTTGAAGAAAAGAAAATTTGTTCGTCGGTATTCCTGTACGTGCCGCAAGCTTTTGATAAGGTGTGGCACGCAGCCCTAAATTTTAAATTAAAGCAAATTCTGCCTGAAGCACTTTATACGCTTCTATAAGCATATCTAGAAAATAGACTTCTTAAAGTAAGACATGGAAACGATTACTCGGATCTCAAAGAAATAGTGGCTGGGGTACAACAAGGAAGTGTCTTAGGTCCAATATTGTACTTATTATTTACACGTGATATACCTTAAACAGAAGACACTATCTTAGCCACGTTTGCTGACGACACTGCAATACTAGCAGTAGGCCAAACGATAAATGATTCTACGACAAAATTACAAAAAGCTCTGAATAATGTCAATGATTGGACAAAAACCTGGCGTATATCGCTTAACGAAGTAAAATCAGTCCATGTAGATTTTACGTATAAAAAAATTTATAGATTACCGGTATTTGTTAATACGGTTCAAGTTCCGTTTGCTAATGAAGCAAAATATATCGGAATGACTCTAGACGAGAAATTAAAATGGAAACCGCATGTTAAAAAGAAATGCGAGGCGTTAAATAATAAACTCAGACATATGTACTGGGTGCTCGGGAAACACTCTAAGCTCAGTATCAAAAACAAGCTTAGGCAGGTGCTTAAGCCTGTCTGGAATTAAGGTATACAACTCTGGGGTTGTACACGAGATTCTAATTTAAATAACTTACAAACATTTGAAAATAAACTGCTAAGATCGTTTGTAAGCGCACCTTGGTACATTAGAAACGAAGATCTCCACAGAGATCATGGGATTCCCACGGTTCGCGATGAAATAAAAAAAATTTGTGCGAAATCATAGAAAACGGCTATTACAACACTGCAATGTACTATTTAGAATATAGTACACCGCCTGCGAAGAACTAAGCCTTCCGATCTGGTGCACTGAAAGAGAATCCGCTTTAAAATCGCGGTATAAGCAGGAACTATCACCGCATAGTTACCTGCAACACGTTAGTTAAATTCGTTAAAAATAAATTGCTAGATAAGTTTCAACTTAGTTGCAATCGGGAGGAGGAGGTAGTAAGTGTCTCACACTCTTATAAGCACGCGTTTTTCGGTCCTCACAGAGCCTTTTGAAGGTTTTATACTTACCCACGGGAAAGAAGAACAAACAAAAAATACTGCTACCCCATATGTAAGAAGCGGTCTAATTTCCGAGTTGTATAGCCAGTGGGTAATACGGGGTTGGGGACCCCATTTATTTCAAATATCTTTTTTGTAAAAGAAGAGGGCCACTGTGGCCTTATTGACCCTTTTTTGAATATTAGTTTTCCAATTTAATTTCGGTTCAATTTAAAAATACATTTTCTTCAGACTAAGTTCAATTTTTTTATTTTTATTATTAAATAAAATAATAACTTACAACGAAATTAACATTTAACACAACAAAAGCAAACACAGTCAACGTAAACATAAACATCTTCATTTGTTTAATTTAAATAAATAATCCCACTAATATTATAAATGTGAGATTTTGGTTGGATGAATGGATGGATGGATGTTTATTGCTCAATAGCGCCAGAACAGCTGAACGGATCTAGATGAAATTGGGCACAGAGATAGATTATATTCTTGAAAAGCAAGCAGGCTACTTTTTATACCGGTTAAATGTGTGGGTACCCTTGGATAGGTTTGTTTTAATTTTGGTAGAGCTTATTCTACAAATAGCCAAAATATATCTTTTATGGACAATACACCTAAAGCAGTTTGCTAGAAATCCGTGGTAAATGGATGGATATTGGATTATCACATTGGTCATTCTTACCCCGAAAAAATTAACGTTTCCTGTGGGAGAGGCTTACTTATAAAAAAATATATATACTTGGGTATTTGATCCGCTTTCACGCATCAACTACTGAACGGTTTTTTAATAAAATGTTAAGGTGGGTAGTTGTCAGTAGATTCCCGTGGCCGTGGGATAGAAAGTCCGTATAGTATCGCACGGGCATCTGCTATGAAAAATGGTGTGAAAAAAGATATTTATCAATTGAGAACGGATTGGCCGAATTGGCGCAAACCTTTTTTCAGTTGTTCGTTATATCCATGAGAAGGTTTTTACGAAAGAAAATTTTGGGAAAACCCTCCAGAGAAGTGGGAAATTTTGATAATCGAAAATAGATTTTTTGTATGCGGAATTGTGTGTCCAATTGTTCCGGAATAGCTTTTCGAATGGAAAATTAGAAAATTCTTAGTGGAAAACTCGAAAAATGCGAACTTTTTTTTCTCGATAATATATAGATATATATATATACATATTTATAGTATGATTTGATTATTTTGGACAATGTTTATAGAAAATTCGTTTTGAAGCTTTGAAAATTTCGGATAATTGTGATATACATTGTGACGTTTTGCATGTATTTGGATTAAAAAGTTAACGAGATATATTTATAATAGATGACGCTGTGCTGCTATCAATGCCACAAACCTATAGATGGAGTTATACGTTGACTAAGGATATGCACGTTTTGACAGATGCCCTTTTCATTGTCGTTTTCAATTGAGTAAATGTGGAACATTTCTGGCATTAAATACTTAACAACTTTGGATGAAATTTGTAAAGTAGATGGATGGGGCCCTGTATTATCACATAGGTCATTTTTATCCTACAACAAATTATCGATTCAAATGGGAGATTTTGTGTATATTTTCCGCTTTCACGCCTCAACGCCTGAAAGGTTTTTGATTAAAGTTTGTAGGTGGATAGATGATATGTCATTAGATTCCTGTGGGATTGAAACTCCATATCATCGCACGGGTATCTGTTAGTTTAATACAATATAAAGCCATGTTTTCCAATTTTTTTTTATTTTAAAAAGTTTTATTTGCTAAATCATAACATTTTTCTTAAAGTTTTCGAAATCAAAACGTTGCGCCTTATTCAACGAAAAAGATCGCTTGACGTCAACTGAAATTAGTTCACCATTTTTAAAGAACTAATCTCATGGACGGTAAAGTTATTTAGGGTAATTTTCGCAATTGCAGTCCAATGTGAACGGCTTAGTAACATTTTGCATTATTGAAAATCCCTCATTTTTTGCTAAAACGCACTGAAGTTTTTTTTTAATAACTTCTTCCGTAAGTCCTTCAACCGCATTTATGTTTGCAACAACATCTTCAACTAAACCAATTTGATTTTTTAAGACTATCCTGCCTACTAGCTTTGTTATGGTGTAACATAGGAAGCTGCAGTTTAAACTTATAAATATTATTAGACTTATTAATAATGGCTGGTTTATTACTTCTTTTGCATTTTTATCGCAACTGAATCGGAGTCATCGAACTCATAGACAATGCTTTCACATACTTTATAATGTTTTGCATAATACTCAACAGCCTCCAACCAATTTCTTCACCTTGTAACAAAAGGCTGAGGCGGAAAAGCAATGAAAGAATATTTTTTCTTTAAAAATTTCGATGCGTGATGGTGCCTTTAAAAATATTTGTTTGCCGTTTGAAATTAATCCATCGAAGTTCCGCAGATTACTTCTTATGCAAATCCACGAGCTGCCTGTACCATATATGGCGCAGCATAGGGCATAAACAGGAGTAGCTATTTTGCTTGTATCAATTTCTAGTGAATTCATGGATTGACATGGTTTGTTTTTTTCTAATTGGACTACATTTTTATTAAATATTTCTTTTAACTTTCTTCTTCATTTTTTGTGTTATTATAAAAATATGCAAAACTGTGCTTAATATTCATTTATAGTAAAATATGCTAAAATATGCACTAAGATTGAATGTCATCATAAAGGAAACATCCTATTTGTATGCATAATTCGATGCCCTCCTTCCAACCGGGTACTTTACGAGACAAGTGTTTGTTTAAGTTTTAGTTTTAATTTTTTTTCTATAAATTTTAACAAATATCAAATTGACTTCTGCTGAAGTTTTGAATAATTAATTTAGTGTGTTCAACTTAATTATTTAGAGCACAGTATTTTTTTTAATCCAAAAATGTTCGAAAGAAAATGAATAATGAACAGAAATTATACTTGTGTTCTTTTTGAAGAAACTCAAAAGTGCATCATTCTTGATCCTACTTAGATACATGTGTGTATCAAATTTCCACAAAAAAAAAAAAAAAAAAAACAAATAATATAATTCCATTGAAAACATTGAAACGTAAACATGTTTTGTATTTTCGACAAATTTCAATGATACGAGTATCTACGAAATAATGTTTTGCTCGAAAAAAAACTCCTTTTTTCACTATATCTAAAATTTCCTTCTCTAGTCAATAAAGTAATTCCCATTGATTCCTGATTTTATTTAAAATTGCAAAATTGACGAAGCTCAAAAGCTCACCTCATAGAAAATATTTGTTATTGTAAAAATAATTGAAAATACTTTTCTCAACTACGAAAGAAAAACAGTTGAGGAATAACAAACAAAAAAAATAATTGATTGATTTTTATCAATGAAGTTTTATTTTCAGAACTTCTCAACCAGGATGGTTTGTCTGCTGATATTTTTTTTTTGGTTTCGCAACTACATATATCCATCATTATACCCAGCCGCCATACTAAATTGCTCTGTAGTACACTCTAAAAACTGCTTTCAAATTTACCATGAAATTAAATGTAAATTTCAGTGTAAAATTACGCATGCTGCGTATTTATACGAATTACAATAGGTAAAAAAAATTTAACACATGTTGGATATTACAATCATTTGTTGTAAATGTTCAATCTCTGTGTACCTTTCAATCACAATTGTTTAGTATTAAGCTAATAATGTTTACAACCACAATCTTTATAATTAAACAAATATTATTTAAATTCAAACACTTTATAAAAACAACACATAGAGTGTTTGTAATTAAACAATCAATGCGTATATTTACCAGAGATGTAAAGAATGCAATCATTTTGGAATGCATTCATTGAAGTAACAGGAAAACTAATTCATATTGACTTCAATCGTATGAATTCACTTAAAAACTTCAACTTCAAAATATGAAGTCACCATTCATTTTGAAATCATTGATTGGAAATTCATTTTAGTTAATTCAATGAGCGCATTCAAATGAATGCAATCGTCTGCTGAGTGACGTCATTGAAGTCTTTTTAAAGTCATTGAAGTCATTTTGAAGTCAAAATCAAGTCATGGGAGTTTTGAAGTCATTGCAGTCCTTTTTAACTATTTTAAGTTTAACTGTGAATAATAATACTTTAAATGAGCTAACTATACGTTACTAAAATAAAATGTACGGCTAGATCGCCCGAACTTGCTCTTATGTTCGATCACATCGAATGGTATGGCAATTTTAAATATTTAATAATAAAGGATCCGCCATCTAACGTTTTTTTTTCCAACTAGTGCCTATTTCGTGAACGGTAACACTTAGCTCATGCCTGATTTGACAGATAAATTGTTTTATCTTTCCGCTGAACGAATATGGTTGTGTATGCGCTTGAACAACGCTGGGAAATATTGCGACATTACTTTGAAAATCATGGTAATGTTGCAGAATGTGTGCGAAAATTGCGAACGGATTTTGGAAGATGAGAAGCACTGTCAGCTCCATATGTTCGTTATATTGTGAAAAAAGTGAAAGAAACTGGCATCCTCATCGATAAATCAAAGCGTGAAAAGCAAAGAACAGTTCGTTCACCCGAGAATATTGCTGCTGTGGCAGAAAGTGTGCGTGAAGCGCCATCAACATCAATTCATCGCCGTTCTCAACAATTGAACATTTCGGAGACATCATTGAGACGAATTTTGCAAAAAGACCTTGGTATGACGCCAAACAAAGTCCAATTGGTTCAGGAGTTGAAGCCAACTGACCATCCAATGCGTTTTCGCTTCGCTAATTGGGCCTGCGATCGACTTAGAGAAGATGCCGATTTTACCAAAAAAATCATCTTTTTCAGCTAATTTTGATCTTGGCGGGTATGTAAACAAACAAAATTGTCGCATTGGGGGCACAGAAAACCCGCACGCATACATTGAAAAGCCGATACACCCAAAACGAGTCACTGATTTGTGCGGATTTTGGTCCAGAGGCATAATTGACCATTTTTCTTCGAAAATGAGCAAGGAGTGGCCGTTACAGTCAATGGCGATCGTTATAGGGCCATGTTGAACGAATTTTTGTTCACAAAAATTGAAGAGAAGGATATTGGCAATATTTGGTTTCAACACGACGGCGCTACGTGCCACACAGCCGAACCTACACTCGATGTTTTGCGCCCTGTTTTTGAAGATCGCATTATCAGCCGCAGATCTGATGTCGTTTGGCCACCTCGGAGCTGCGATTTGACACCGTTGGGCTATTATTTGTGAGGTGCCGTAAAAGATAAGTGTTACGCCGACAAACCAGAGACAATTGACGCTTTAAGGGACAATATTCGTGAAGCCATTGGTGAAATACAGCTGCACACAATCTATATTGTGCTTAAAAATTGGACCGATCGTGTAGTCTACTGCATTGCCAGCCGAAACAGCCATTTGAATGAGATTATTTTCCATTATTAACCGGAAGGATTGTACTTTCAAATAAAGACAGAAATTTGAGAAAATATTTAGTAGTTTTTTTTTTATAGCATTTTCAAAAAAAAAAGTTATTTGGCGGACCCGTTATAAACTTAAAAACAATACTCAACAAAAAATCATCCACCCGTTTTCGAAACATTGAATTTTCAAAAAAAAAAATATTTTTGAAAATTTTGGTATGCAGTGTTATTTATAATTTGAAGGAAAAATATTTGATAAAAATCTGTCGAGCCGTTTACGAAAAAACAATAAATTTCATAGATATTATGTATGTACATATATGTACGTATATGTGATCGAACATAAGAGCAAGTTCAGGTGATCCAGTCGTGCATTTTATTTTAATAACGTATAGTAAGCTTATTTAAAGTATTATTATTCACAGTTGAACTTAAAATAGTTAAAATGAACTGCAATTACTTCAAAATGACTTCAATTACTTTAAAAAGACTTAAATGACGTCACTGAAATCGCAGAAGATTGCATTCATTTGAATGCACACATTGAATTGATTAAAATGAATTCCCAATTAATGAATTCAAAATGAATGGTGATTTCATATTTTGAAGTTGAAGTCATTAAGTGAATTCATGAGTTACACATTTTTGGAGATAAATCAAATGAGTTAAATTCCAAAATGATTGCATTCTTTTACAACTCTGATATTTACTACCATTTGATTTTTTATGTAAGTTAAACATCTTACGTGTAAATTTGCAATTCTTTTGTGACGATGACGATACGGTTGCAAGTTGGTGAATTTTTGTTCTCCAATAAATAGTGTAAGAAAAAAAAGTTGCGCAATAGAAAGTACAAAAGAACAAATAAATAAATTGATTCTTAGGAGACGAAGCTATACTTTTATGAGAAACTCGCGAGTCACAGTCTTTTTTTAACAAATAAAATAAAAATATATAAAAAATGAAACTGGTGATGCCTTGTTTCTGATAAAGTTATGCTTAGTATTATCCTAAGGATCTATTTATTTGTGTTAATTTGTACACATTTTTAAGCAACATACAAGGACATAGAAGCTTATATTTTGTGTAAACTTACATAATAAGTAAAGAATGACTGCAAAATTAAAAGATCTTTAAAAGCGAAATCAGACCCATGCGTAATTTTGTTGGAAGCTTAAACATAGTCGAATTTCGCTATAAATTTACAAATAAAGAGTTTAAATTTACAAATTTTATGTTTATACTTAAAAAATTTTGCTTAAATTTTGCTGAATTTTAAACATAAATAATGTGCAGATACAATATACATTAAGTTAATTTTAAATCTTTATTTGAAATTACACATAAAAGATTTAACATTTATACATTAATATATTACGTGTGTAAAAATACTGCTATGGTAGGCAACAAATTTCCTTGCTTATGATAGTAAAATTACACGATTTATTTTTAGAGTGTAGATCAAATGAATGTGGCTGCTTCAAATTTGTTTGCGAAAAAATAACTTATCATCTTTCTTCCATGGCGTATATAATATGAAGTGCAGATGATGATTGCAGCATGAGAGTATGGAACGATTCTGATACTAATATTACAGCTAAGAACTGCAAAAGTGCATTTACCATGGGGCTAGATAATAGTATAGTGGAGTGATGGAATCAAAGAAGTAATAACAAAAGAAAACAGTTTCGAAGCTTGTAATAATACTATACTCGTAAATGGAAAAGTAAAGTAAGAAAAAAGTGAAATAACTTTCAGAAGTTGTAACAGAGAGTAGCAAAGTAGAAGTCCAGGGCCCATGTCTTGTAACTCAGTCGATAACTTTTCCTCACTTAACGCCTATGAACAAATGGGTTTGTGTAGGTTGAGGGGATACCTAAAATTTTTAATTTATTTGACTGGGATTTTCCAATGGAAGGCGATAAATTGAAAAAGTTATTTTGGCATCTTAGCAACAAAACAAACATATAATTGTTTGTTTCTCTACTACTTTTGTCGATTCGAAAGTTACAGAACATGGGCCCAGTTTAGCATACAAAGAAGAGCATGAATATCGGAAGCTAGAAGAAATTTCTACACAGGCTGGTAAGAAGAGACTAATCAATACATTAAAAAGGGGACAAGTATTTTTGAAATCGGTTCTTCAAAAGATCATATCCCCCAAAGTAATAATTTAAGCCCGCGGAAGGGAAGACGTCAAAGACGAAATTCAGGCCAGTACTACTTAACTAGTAACTGAAAAAGCGTTCCCGCAAAAAGAATGAGGCTGTTGAGAAATTACAAAAGAAACTGTATGCATAATATTTCACCATCGGAACAGAAAATTATTTTTAAAAAGCATTGGGGTCTATACAACTTAAATCTTGATTTGGCGTTTGTGTCTGGACTGATTTCAATCAAAGAAAAAAAAACACAATCCATTCATAGAGGAGTTGCAAGCCTCGAAATCGAAAGTTTAAGTATGTACTCATATTTCCTGGATCTAAAAGGCATCAGAACACAAGCCTGTGAAAAATGCCTCGAAGCCGTTTGTAATGAAACTGACCGTTATTGCACACAAATCGCATCTCTAGGTACCTACCGAGGTACTGAATTCTATGCGAGGAAAGGGAGTTCCGACTAATAAAATATCAGATTCGAAAAAAATAGAGTCCTGAATTATATTATCCGTTCATACGAGAACCATTATATGTGTACTCCAAAACAGTCCAGTCAAATTACGAGGCTGAAATGTATGTACTAAACACGCAGGCTCTCTTGAGATGGTATAAGATGGATCAAACAAAATCAAGGAAACAAAAAAGACAACATCTTCTGGAGCTGCTGCCTTTGACCGATGAGCAGTTTCATGACTTTTATAAGACTCTTTGCACTGAAACAAAACCTGACTATCATGCGGATCTTACAGAAGAAGTCGAATATGTTACTTTTGATATTAAGCTCTCTTCTTTTATTGCAGTCTAGTTTTTGTATTAACCTTCTTAATATGATTTTTGCCCTTCAATAAATTTTATTTCAATTAACCTTAATAAAAATGTCCTTAGAGAAAAAAGAGTTAAGTAACAAATATAGTTAAATTTAAGAAAAGGAAAAACGGCTTATGTATAAAGAAGTACACACAAAGAATTGGAACGAAATTCGGAAAACCGTCTTAAGTAAAATAAGCCAATTTAATATACAAATTATAAAAAGCTAAGGGGGATTAGGTGAGAAATTTTGCTAATAAATATGTTAATTAAACTATATATATAATCCTTAAATACAAACAAAAAGGGAAGAAAATTATAATCCTTGTGTCCAAACTTCATGCTTCTACTCAAAACGGTTCTCCTTAAATATTTTTTAATTCCGATTATAAGGAGGTACTAGAGCTCTTGATCTTTCCCGGGTAGTACCCGGTTCTTAAACTACCCGGGAATTACACATATGATTGCGGGTAATCGGGTACCCGGATAAGCGGGTACTCGAATGCCTCATATATAGTTTTTTAATTTAAATGGTTGTTTTCCTAAATTACTTAACTAATTTTCTATACGCTTTGTGCTAAAGCAAAAGTTAATTGGTAAGATAGGAATTTATTAGTACAAGTACCTACATGTATTATGTGAAATTTAGTACTCGTAAATGCATCAAATTTGTGAAAAATAGTAGTGATATGTAAAATATGTAGGTATTAATAAAAATATGATTATTTTGAATGTATGAACGTATTTTGTATTAGATTGAATCACATAAGTGCTTGAAATATAATTCGAAAGTAGGTATATTTAAAAAAAGATAACCTTAAAATCAAAAATCAGTCTGTCAGTCTGTCATTCTGCCCGCCTGTATGTATACCGAGCTACAGCCTAAACGGCTTAAGCGATTACCTTCAAATTTGGTATGTGTGATTATTTTGGCATTCCTCAGGGGGAATTCTGAAATTTTATTTTTAGGCCTAAAAATAACGGTACCTGCCATATAACCGTGAAGCAAAATCTTATTTTTCTCGAAAACGGCTCCAACGATTTTGATAAAAAAATTTCAGACTTTTTTTCTTGGTACTTGACTATGAACCAAGATTACGGGAAAAGTATATTGACGGTACCTATCATATAACGGTTCGTTTTTTTTTAATTTTTGGCTTTCTCGGTAACGGTACATTGGATTTCTGTCTATGATGGGGGTGGCTGTGGCGCGATAGTTGTGTGTTCGCCTGTCAACCTCATAGTCAAAGGTTAGATCCCCGCCGTAGTCTATGTCCTCTTATTTTTCCATTAAGAAACAATTCTAAAAATAAATGTGATACAATGAGTTGCTGTCTAGGCATAGAACTAACAACATGTGATTGAGTAAAACTAGTACACCGATAAAAATATGACTAAGAATATAAAAATTAATGCTAATTATAAGGGACATAGATAAATAAGAGACACGGAAATTCCTCCGCATTAGTTCAGCCGCCATCCCTGGAGATTAAATCTGGGACAACATTCACCTACAGTCTCAGAACATCGCGCCACACATCTTTCCTATCATTTTTACTTGCGGTTGGTACTATAAGGCAACTTATGTATTCGTAAAAAAAAAATTCTAACAATCAAACAAATTACGATCATAGAGAACGCCAAAAAAGTGGGTCCCGCAATTCCGTCTGTCTGACTGTCTGCTTGTCTGTCTGTCTGCAGCCTAAACGGTTCAGTGGATTTGCTTCAATCTTGGTACATATTATTTTTTCGGTAATATGCCCACCCTTTTTTTCATTTTTTAAGACGACAAATAACAGTAGACCCCATACATTTTTTTTGCCCAAAAATAAAAATCTTATTTTTCTCAAAAACGGCTCCAGCCATTTTTATAAAAAGAAATCAGTTCATTAATGATGGGAAAGGGTACCGTTTGATAATATTTTTTTTTGGAAAAAAAAATGTTATTTTTGGTACCTCTAGTACAACCATTTTTTTGGTTTTCGATTTTCTCGGAAACGGTTAATTTGATTTTTTTGAAATTTTTTACGCAGAAGCTCCTAGAAAGTTTAAACACTATTGTATACCAAAATTTTTCAAAAAAAATTTTTTTTTTGGAAATTAATTTTTTTTTTGAAAAGTCAAAATTTCGAAAACGACTGAATAGATTTTTTCAAAACTTCGTATTTAGTGGTGTTTTGACATTATCTTGAATAGTTAAAAAAAATATTTTTTTTAAATAAAAAACAACAGTACCTCTTATACAAATGTTAAGAAACCGTTAAGAAAAAAAATTATTTCTTGTAAACGGCTCTAAGAATTTTTATAAAAAAAAATTGTGTTTTCTTGTATTAGTACATTTCACTTTCAAGTATTAAAATATTTTTTTTTGCGTACTTATTAACGGTACTTCCCATGGATCCACTTTTCATATTCACGATTTTCTCAATTTTTTTTTATAAAAATGCTCCCTAAAATTGTTCATAAAACTGCACACGAAAATTTTCAAAAAAAAATTTTCGATTTTAAAAAAAAAATTTTTTTTTGAAATTGGAATTTTTTATGTATATTAATAATATCTTCAAAAAGGCGTTTCAATTTTTTTTCTAAAAATGTTTTCAAAATTTTATACATAAAAAATTAATTTATTAAAAAACCGCTCCAACGATTTTTGAAATTTTTTTTTGATATATTCTTATTTATCCATGAATTCAAATTGCATCTTTGTTTTCCCCCAAACTATAACGACCATTTATGTCTACATTATTATTATTCCCTTTTAACGAATTTTTGCGTATGTAATTGAATACTAAATACAATGTAGGCCTTCATACATTTATATGTACATATGTGTCTGTAAAAATCACATGAATCTTATGTATGCATATTGCACCTAAATGATGAAGTTGTATGTATAAAGCTGCTACCCACCTACGTCCTTCATTTTAATTATTATATGTACATGTTTACATACTTAGGTTCCATATATGTAGATACATTTTACTCTCCTAACTTAAATAATTAAAATCCATAACTTAGATTTAAATATACATTTGTAGGTAGGTACCTATATAACTATTCCTTGAATCATCCATTCGACAATTCATTATAATAAGAATCAAGGTAATCTAACCTACATCGGCTTTAGACCTGCATAGGATAACTAGACTACCTATACCTACTAACATCGTCAGTGGGTAGCTACACTAAAGTTGTTAGCTGCAAGACCAAGTTCGTATACGATCCAATTATATTTATTCATTTATTTATTAATTTGAATCAAGCTAATGATATCTATAGCGTACAATATGTAACTTATAATTATGTTATGAAATATTAAGAAAAGATTTTTTTAAACCAGTATTTGATGCATCAGAAAAATGTATTAATAAGTTATGATTTACGTTAAACAAATTAAACATGTTATTCAAAGGTGAATTCCGTTCAAAAGTGTGCTATATAAATTGGGTCAGGTAGACCACTTAAATTTCGATTTCGAACATTAGGGTTAACGTGAGGCAAAAGGTTCAAGTCATTGATATTTCCATTAATTAATTCGGCTGTGGAATTCCTTACCCTGCCCAATAAGGCTAATAAGCGGCAAACCATTGTTTAAAATGAAGGTCAAGCTATTCCTGATGGAACAATTTTGATGATGATGATGATAAGCTATTTGTATATTAGTTTATTTGTATATAAATAGTTATTTCTTTTTAGGCACATACTTTTTACTTTATACTTTATACCCATTATACTTTTACTTTAATTTGTTATTATTATTTCTATGAAAATTTGAATTTATTTATTAAATTAGTTAAATCTGTTTTGTAACACTTACATTAAATAATGCTTATCTCGAAATTCGTTTGAAGCTTGCACTATTAAATAAGATATTGTATCTTAATGTGTATAAGTTATTTAATTAATAAAAATTTGCATTTGCATTTGAAAGTTAACAATAAAAACAAAACATAAATAGGAGCGTCTGCTCTCCAGACTGAGTAGATCTATTAGTTTAAGACTGCGACTATATGAAGGAATATTCAATGGGCCCAGCCAGCATAAGCTTCTAACATGCAGTCTCCATTAGCGATGAATCTAGAGAAGCTTTAAAGCATGTTCTCAGTATCGCCAATGGAGACCGAAATCGCAGCTATATTTTCATATCATGCTACAGATAGTATGCTTTCATTGCTTTTCGTTGATCGCTTGCTTTATCGCAAGAAGAACTCTCATTTAGTTTTGGCGTTTCTAAATATAATATGTTGTTGTTGTTTCTACCAGCATCAGTTACCTTCGACATTCTTTAGTAACTTAAATAGCATGCTATGAAATGCCGACCGAAGAAAATTTGTCCGGCGTTTGTTTTTAAATTTATCACTGATGGAGACCGCGTGTAAGGGCAAATTTAAACATTTTTTTTTTTTTGAATTTGTTCAATTCTTGTGTTGTGGCAACTATAATAGTCCATACCTGCTGGAAAGGTAGTAGTAAAGTAAGATCTTACAATTTGGTCTTATTCTGAAATAAATCAGCCTCAAGAATAGAGCATCACAACGGAAGATTATTACACTCTCAGCCTTAATTTTATTTAACTAGCAGAGGTTAAATCTATGGATTCATGAAGTATCCCTATGAATCTCATTTTTGCCTTAAAAAATAGATATTTTCCGGAGGCTCTGCCCTCGACCTCTATTTTGTCAAGGTATAAATATTTTTCAAGCATAACCTTACTTCACCATTAATTTTTATTAAAAGACACTTAGTAACCTACGTATTAGTTATTAAATTGAAAAGTAACACAATTTTGTTGACTTCACCTAAAAATAAATCCAAACTGTCAGTATTCTCTTTAGATTTCCTGCACATCAACCGAGAGCACTTTCGAAAGTAAGAATTTCATTTACCTTACCCAGCTCAGCGTCTGACGTGGGATCAACACTCAATCAAGCCACAAGACTTGAAATGCTCCGAACACCTTGAATTTATACCTAACAAGTCTTAGCACTCCTTAAACGATTTTTACTTTTTTTTGCAATTCCCCAGTCGAACAAAGATATCTACCCTATTCTCATTGAAAAGCTTGAGAAAAAAAAAACACATCCTTAAGATGTGAATAACCCTCAATCTGAAGTGATTTTCAGTCAAATCCTTTTCCCATAAAGTAACTTCAAACTGACATTCAACGAGAATTTTTTTTTTGTACTTAAATGATACGACAGGCGACGCACGACTAAAATATCCCTCGGTGATTTTTTGTTTGTTTCACTTTAAATTATTCCCAAGGACGAGTTAATTTCATTGCTATACCGTAATTGTTTTGTTTTCTTTTGATTGACAGGACCACAAGTCTATTTCAGAGCCCGTTTGGCCTGCACTTAAATAACAGGCCGCGTGATTTCTTGTTCCGTTGTTGCTTGAAAAAGTAATCAAATAGCCGCAAATTTAATCGGAAACAGGACTTTAGGTGGCCTAATGCTGATTGAAGGCAAATTCATCCACAAAAATAATATACCTAAGAGGGTTCAGTTAAGTTGGTTGTACATATACGAGTATATACACCTAACAGCTAACATTTACACCCAAATGGCACAATCATGAACAGAACACGAATATATAAGCCTTCCCACATCTTTAGGCCCAAAACCCACCACCACACTACCACCCGCCACCACTGCCAACATTGTTTCATGGGAAAAGTTTCTGTTAATTTTTGCGTACTTATAGGTATATCATTGTGAAATGTGCGAGGAAGGCCAGAATGGTGGCACTCGACTCAGCTATCCCAAGATAGTGAATTGCGACAAAAGGACAAAAGCTAATTAAGTTTATGTCACAGAAAATTTGTTTCAAAAAGACTTCTGCTCTCCAGGACAATTAATATTACGGACGCACACTTACCAAAAGCAGGGATACGGACAGGCTCAGACAAATTCACCGGTTTTCTCGTACAAAGAATAAATGGCAAGGACATAATAGTGGAGGAGTGGAGTTCTTGATGGAGAAGAGCCGCAGTCGAAATGGTAGAATTGGTTAGTGGTGGATGGCACGCGGGCAATTGATTGCTTTGGAAACCTTTTCGTCCTTTCTTTTCTGCCTTAGCCATTGGCAGTTTTTTTTTTTTTATTGTTGAGCTTTACCTTAGCTCCTCAGTTCCTCAGGTTATTACAACGTGCTCATGCGGCAGCAATGTGTGTGGGCCTGTTAAGAACCTGGAATAAGATGACACGGGACAGAAAGAAGTAAGTTTTGAGCAGAGTTGATACACCACTCTGTGACAGTTAAGCCACTCGGTCCTGGGGTGCTGGCACTGGCTCAGGAGTAATTACGCTTTTGTAAGTCAATTTGTTTTTTATGGAAGTAGTAGAAAATTTCAACTTGAAACTTTGGCAGAGATTTTCTTTTCTTGATTATTTTTGTCTAATACTTTGTATTTCTAACCCGCCCAACTACCTGCCCTAGCCACCGCTACCCACCACACAGCATTCGATTGTTTGACTTCTTGTCGAGGAAATGGTTCTTTATGATGTGGAATGTGTATGGGGTGGTGTTTCGGAAGGGTCTTCTCCTACCGGCGAAGTTAGTCTTCTGGGTGATAAAATTAGTTTAGATTAGGCATTTTTCAGCCTTGACAGGGATGTCTTTTAAAATGTCTTTGAAAAATAGATGAATGTACGCGCCAAAAGTATTCAACGTTGGGAATTTTTTTTAAAGACGTAATGTAGAACAGCTGAAGGGATCTTAATGAAAAAGAGCTGAAGTAGTTTGTATATTTTGGAGAAAGTTAGTTTGATAGTTTTAAATGCTTCCGAAGTAAATCTAAATTCTAATAGGACAAAGTCCAAGAAAAACTTATCTTTCTTGAATCCTAAGAGTCACGACAGTATTTTATTTTTGAAAAAAGCAAGAAATATTGGAAATTATGTCAGATACACATGGAAAAAGCCAGACAAAATACAAAAATAAAATTAGGTCAAATTATTAAGGTCGAATTACACGGCCCACGTAATTAGTTATTGCGTTGAATCACTGACGTGACTACAAAATCTATACTGTGGCAACAACAAGTGTTTTTTTTTTAATTATTTTTTTTTAAATGTTCAGAACAATTAATTTCCATCAAATATCTCTATTGAGTATATAGAAAATTCATTTTCGCTGTGTCACCACACCCTCAGTACCTTGGTCGATAAATTTGTGCAAGGCAAGTGTTAACGTTCTCGTCAACGCACTAACAACACTTTCCGTTGACAAGCACAAGACGTGTCACAATTGGGATACATTTTGACGTCATTTTTATATCAGAGCGTTTAAAGATTACTATGGCCATGTAATTCTAGCTATTATGATTGTCAATTACAAATTCATGGTTAATAAATACTGAAATTTAATATTAAATAACTCCATTGATAAAAGTGTTGGTAATTGTGAATGATTCAGACTATTGTGAATTACAATAAAATCGATAATTACCGTTAAATAGTTGTGCAGTTTTAAAATAAGCCGAGGTTTTAAAATCAAATGTCAGTGTTTATCAATAATCAAATTGATAATTGAAAATCGTAATAGGGTCCATAGTAAAAGTTTCTCTCCAGCTCATGCAACACCAATACTCCCCTTAGGCTATGATTACGTAAATCCGGACAAATCTATTTTAATAAGACAAATAATCATCATGTGCAAGCCACATGTTCTTCCGACATCTACCAAAAACAAAAATTTGAGGCATATCGACATCGAAAAAAAAAAATATTTTGTTATAATTGAAAACAATGCCACTCAAACCTTACGATTCAAATTGTTACTTAGATAGTTTATTTCAGAGTATTACAAATATATGATAATATTATGCATACCTTATCCTACACACCTATCTAAGGTTTAACAATTTTGGAGTTTTAGCGATTGAACTCGAGGAAACACAAGAGATAAATTTTGATTACATTATTGACGAGTTTGCAGCTATTAAGGCCAGGAAGAGGAATTTTTATTCTGCTATTTCATTATTATTTATAATTAATTGAATTTTTATAACTAGTGGACCCAGTGAATTTCGTCTCGCCACAATTTATCGCTTTTATATACACTCCAGAGCTATAATATTATACAGAGGTCAAACTTCAATATGATTTATTTGAATGGAATCAAAATCAGTAGAAAATAGACTTTTTAGAGTAAGACATGCAAACGATTACTCGGATCTCAAATAAATAGTGGCTGGGGTACCACAAGGAAGTGTTCTAGGTCCAATATTGTACCTATTATTTACACGTGATATACGTGATATACCTCAAACAGAAGACACTATCGTAGCCACGTTTGCTGACGACACTGCAATACTAGCAGTGGGCCAAGCGATAATTGATGCTACCACTAAATTACAGAAAGCTCTGAATAATGTCAGTGAATCGACAAAAACATGGCGAATATCGCTTAACGAAGTAAAATCAGCCCATGTAGATTTTACGTATAACAAAATTAATAGATAACCGGTATTTTTTCATACGGTTCAAGTTCCGTTTGCTAATGAAGCAAAATATCTCGGAATGACTCTAGACGCGAAGTTAAAATGGAAACCGCATGTAATAAAGAAATACGAAGAGTTAAATAATAAACTCAGAAACTCGGGAAAAACTCTAAGATCAGTATCGAAAACAAGCACTGGGAGTGCCGTGGCGCGATAGTTTTGTGTTCGCCTGCGAATTGTAAGGGACATAGTTAAATAAGGCACGGAAATTTCTCCGCATTAATTCAGCCGCCATCCCTGGAGATATAATCTGAGACATCAACCACCTACAACATCGCGCCACACATCTTTCCTATCATTCTTTCTCTTCCTTAACCTCACCCTCACGCCCGCGCTGTGTTGAAACATTATTTAAAGGTTAGTATAATCCCTTGAGCGCGTGCAGAACATACAAAAAAAAAGGTAATTTTGTACAGGCAGGTGTTTAAGCCTGTCTGGATTTACGGTATATAACTCTGGGGTTGTACGCGAGATTCTAATTTAAATACCTTACACACATTTGAAAATGAACCCTTAAGATCGTCTGTAAGCGCACCTTGGTACATTAGAAACGAAGATCTCCACAGAGATCTCGGGATTCCCACGGTTCGCGATGAAATAAAAAGTTTTGCCCGAAATCATAGAAAACGGCTTTTAAAACACTGTAATAGTACTATAATCGATATTATCGATGAGACGAATTTAGTACGCCGCCTGTGAAGGACTAAGCCTTCTGATCTAGTACACTAAATAAGAATCCGCCTTAAAATTGCGGTATAAGCAGGAACTATCACCTGATAGTTACCTGCAACACGTTAATTAAATTTGTTAAAAATAAATTGCTATATAAGTTCTAACTTAGTTGCAACCGGGAGGAGGAGATGTTTTTAGTGCAGTAAGAATCTCACGCTCCTTTGAGCACGCGTTTTTCGGTATTCATAGAGCCTTTTGAAGGTCTTACACCTACCCGCCGTGAAAAAATCAGTAGAGAATGATTATTATACATAATATTTTTTCGATTTGTTTCACGGCGCAAAAACAAACAACGTAGACGATTTGGCAACACGCGAAGAAGCAACGTTAACGTGCGATTCTTATAATTTTTTACAATGCCGGGGAACACTTTACTTTGGTGATGAGTTTCTCCTTCAACGTTGTTCACGGTCGTTCTACAATGCGACTCTCATATTCGTGGTCAATTTCAACTTCTTGACATGCAGCCAAAAACACGGCGATTTAAGGCATGCATGAAGTTCATCGGTAGCAGTTGATTTCGAGATGACGGGAAGCGTTTGTCGAAAATATCCAGTGAGCAATATCATATCCCCTCCAAAGCTAGTTTATGCGCCATGATGCATTCATCCAAAAACCGATTTTGCATTCTCGCATCAATTTTGCTGCCACCGAATTTTATTTCATTGTACACGTTATTAGCTTATCAACCGTGAGAAGATTCATCGCCAGCTTCATAGCAGAATGTGCAGCTCGACAACCTTCAAACAGTGTGGCAGCAGTGCCATAGGGTGCAACAGCCAACGAAATTTGAGATCTTGGCCGAATGTTTCCCGGAATCATCTAAATTGAGTATTGCATGTATCACAGGAGGCATCTGGAAAGAAAATGCGATTGCGGAATAGTATTCGAAGGCAACGCGATTCAAGTTTACATTTAGGACTGGGATTCTTCCAATAACTTTTTGTCGAATTTGAGTTGGTGAATGTGCAGCGCAAACCTGTGCAATATGAGCACATCTCAATTCATTTCTTCTGTACGTCTCTCTCGCGTTTGATTATCACGAACATTCTGACTAATTATTGTAAGACGTGTGCGTCGTCCAAGGATTGATCGTCTAAAAAAAAATTATGGAATTGATAAATATGGCATTGAATTTCAATTGATTGTAATGTTTGTTTCGTTTGCGGGTGTTATGAGCGATATATGACTATCCAGAATCAGGGTAATAATACGCAAAACTCGAATCAATTGGAGCAAGAAAAATAGCACATTTTCTGAATAGAAAATGACAATGTGAATAGGACACCTGTCAAATCGCGCACTTTTCATCCAATGGTTTTCAACGATGGAGAGTTTTTTCCGTGAGTGTGCTGGCAATACCATAATTGTTTTCGGAGAAGTACGGACCGATGAAGGCTGCTCAAGAGCAACCACCCGTGGATAAATTACCCTCTAGTGGACTTCTTGTGGATTTGCAATTCGCCTTAAGCTGTGGCAATAATCAAGCAAATCAGTTTTGGTCCTTGCTTATAGAATAATCTAGAAAAATGCATTTCAAACCAAGTGAATTTGTTGATCTGTCAATCAAATAGCTTACTTTATGAAAGCCAATCTGGGTTTATAGCATAAGAAGAAGATATAAGACACACTATACATTTGAACTAACTGTAATTTTGCTTTGCTTACTTGACTGTTTTATAACTTTTGTCAAGTTTTGACATATAATACAGTATTGGAAATTAAAATACGCATACTTTTATGTTTGAAAATGGTTTAAAGTGAGATTTTATGCTGCTACCTCTTCTGGCATGGCGTTCCGCAAAGTTGCATTATTGGTCCTATTCTGTTCTGTATATTGTGGACGCCTTTATTTGTATAATTTTGAACTCTACTGCTGTTAAATACCAGTTTGTAGACTTGGTCCGTTACAAATGGTAACAATTACTCTAATATTAGCATTGTCAGAAGTCACTTCTTACTAAATCAGGAACATAACTGATTGCAGACACAGATTCAGCGGTTAGTAAGCCTCAGGGTTGCAAGACGTCATTGTAGATATTAACTTAAAATTATTATTTAAACTATTCTGAAAGAAAGTCGATTATAATCTGTCAAACAAAAATAGTCAGTACAGGCCTTAAGGGACAGATTTTTGAAATACACTGGTGCCTGCTGCTGAAATTGCCACTGAAAATATGCCTGAGTTGCATACATACAAATTGTTTTCGTAATGTTGTTAAACCCAGCGTATATTCTAACCTACCTACTGTACATCCAAGCGCACACTGCTGCTTATGTGCCTTCATTATGCACTCAACCCCCGTTGTGTTAAAATAACATATTGAATCGGAGTTTTACCACTTCTACGCTTGTGGTCATTTAGTATGGCTACTACTGCATCCCTGTAAGAGCTTTAAAAAAGAAGGAACTTATTGGCATCTATTACAGTCAGAGTGAAAGGTAAGCGTTCTAACTTTCCTGTATTGACTATTTTTGTTGGGACAAAGTTCGCAAATTTTGTTCCGACAAATGAGGTCATGAATCGAAATTCCATACGGCATTTTCAGATGTAATAATTTTGGGCCGGTTTAAGGAATGATTTTCCCAACTTCTGAATTCTCAAGAATTGACCGTTCATAAGATTGAGATCTCAAAAATTTTGCCAAAAAATATTGTCAAATATTGGCCCAACAAATTTACAATTAATTTTCTCCTCAGTATTTGACAGCAAGGGTGACAATTTTTGCTGAGAATTCCTATTCGTATGAGAGAGATTGCTTAGATCCCTGAGATCTCATTTGCCTGAATAAGCCTATAATTGTCGCTGGAAAATTTCTTCAAATTTTCAGACACAAGAAAATATAACACTTCTGAATTATTAACGCCTTATTGACTTCACTAATTTTATAGGATAAACTTTAAAAAATTCTTTTCCAAAAACTAATTAAAATGGTCATATGAAATTAGTAAAGTCAATAAGGCGTTGACTATCTGTTGTTAATAACGAACAATAGACTTCACGGTGTTGTTCACTCAAAAAATTGCAATTTTTCATGTTCAATTTTTGATTACCCCTGCGTGAATGAAGTGCGAATGAGAAAGAAAGAACGAAAAGATGAAAAAGAAATAAATCTATCTGAACAGGCGCGGGTAGGATTTTCCTCGCGTTTTTTTGACGTTCATCTTTCTACTCTCTCTTTCTTTTTCAGATTTGCTTCATTTAATTTTCGCTGTAGATGAATGAACACCAATCCAAATGGCTGACGAATTTAAATGGAGCACAGAAAAAACTTATAAGCTTATATTAAATTACAAAATGAACCCAATTCCCTATAAATAACTTTGCCTTCCATTTTTCTTTTGAAAATTATTTTTTGTTCAACACCTGCACAGGGCAAAGAAGATAAAATGAAAGATAGCTATCAAATAAACGCGAAGTACTGAAAATAAGAAAAAGGCTTTGTGTAATAACACGCGCGTTACCGAATAGAAGTTCAAAAGAAAAGAACCAAGGCTTGCGCGTCACAGTCACGAGCAGTGTAATACCTGACTAAGAATTAACGCTTCTGTTTTTATCACCCAAATAATTTTTGATTACAGGTACGTTGCATCGTAGGTCATCAGAGCTTTGAATAAATGTATAACCTATTGGCTAAATAACCACATGTCTGGGTCTCTCTGGGATTTCTGGTTACGTTTTACTTTAAGTCCAAAAATGATTTTCTGTATGTGTTTATCGTTTGTCCATAGATTTCGTCCGTGCTTCAATCTACCTAAAGGTTATTTTATGAACGGGTGTTAAGTACGGTTCATAAGTAAACAGACGCATTTGCAAACACAAACCTAAATGCAAAAAGTTTGTAATTTAAAACATAAATAAATGCAGAACATCGCATGACTAAACTTCGACCTTCAATTTTTAAAACAATTTTAATGACATTTCAAGAAGGGTTTTGAAGCCTTAAATATTTTATACTAATTGCCGAAAAAAAAAATGTCAGCAAGCCTGCAACCTAACCCTTTAGCTCCAATAAAACATAACCTACTCAAATATCGTTTTGGCACACCATTACATTTTTGCTTACTTGGCTTATGACCAAAGCAACATCATGTCCATCAATTAGGATTGCTGATCTTTAATTCAAAACAGTTTGTGGTACAACTGGGAGTAATGAATATGATTTATTTACCCAAATTTTATCCAAATGCGATTCATAAATCCTGTTTTCTTTGGCTTTACACACACAAAAAAAAACATGAATAAAAGAATGAGAAAAAAAAAACTCACATAAATCAAAACCTGGCATTTATTCAAAATCTCAAACATCTACCGTGGTTATTGCACTTCATTCCCGTAACCCGCTTAAGCCACAACCACCGGTATTCTGTCCTTCTTACTGCAGTAGTAATACGAAAAATTCCCAAAGAAAGCAAGAACATCACAAAAAAAAGGAAAAAAAAAAACTAAAGGACTAAATTCAGGCGAACAGATGCCATGACATGGACATGAATGCAAAATTTCCTTACCATATCCAAGCAACCTAGATAAACTAACATAAGGACGTTGACGTTCGCTCATTAACATAATTTGTCACAGCATAAAGCTTTAGCTTCTTCTTCTTATTTCTTATTTTGGTTTTCCTGGCGAGCATCCATCCATGGATGTTGATGGTGGTGATGGTGGTAGCGGTGGTGAAGGCGGTGGTATGTAGGTGGTTAGAGATGAAGTTGAAGCGGAGCTACTACTGCTTGCTCCAGCTGACAGAAATTCATTCTTTACAAAAGGCTTCTTGTTGGATGCACCCAAACCAGCACTACTTACCACTAGTTGCCACCAAATATGGCAACACTTTGCCATTCTTTGCGGTCGGCTGTTAAAATAAGTGTGAAAATGATTTTTTATTTTCCTTTTTGTAAAGCAAGCAGCAGCAATATATGACCTGCGAGTGTTGCCAACTTTGAAAATTTTAAAATCGTCATGTTGAATATCCGTGCTTCCATCCGATTTTGGAACTTTTGAAAAATTGTATTTATTTCGATTCGAAACAACTTCTCCCTGCTGTCGAATTTGCTGTGGATCTGCAATAGTGCATATATGAGAAGTTGCTTCGCAATGTAACATGCTTCACGTATAGAGTTCTGGAAGTGCTAATCTAGTCCCTCCTCAAGATAGCAACCAGGCAACGATTGGGCTAGGTTCTGTGTAGCGGTGAAGATATATAAGTGATCTAAAACCCAAATATGAGTTTTCACAAAATCCGAACCTGAGCGGCTAATCTAATTGGCTATGTCGGAGGTGCGATGGTTTATAATCTGAAGGTTCAAACCGGATGTGAGAGCGGTCGTATACTAAGAAGAAGTGTGGTCAGTCTTTGCACTGAAAGGGTGGCGTAAAACGCCCGTAAGGGAATTAGGGATGCCAGGGCATATGAGTAGTGCGGCATTCTAGTAAGGGAAGGATGAACCCCTGGCCCGGGGAAGTTACTTGAAAGTAGACCGAGTCGCATCATTTGGGCTGACTATCGTCAGTTATAGGTTGTTAGAAGATAAAATTGTGTTTTAGGAGGTTTTGGGAGGTGCGATGTTCCATTTGAGTAGTCGTGGGTATATGGGGGTAGGGGTCTACTGAAGTAAACAAATCGAAGAGGATGTTGACTGATGGATAGTGTTAGGTGGAAACCTGGATAGGTTGAAGCTTGACCTAGGTGAAAGTAAGTTCAATGCATCATTTCTTTGTTTATTTTTCGTTTTAAAATGCCGACCACCGTGAATTTCCCATGGTGTTTCGGCCATTTTATTTCAAAGATTTCGGAGAGGTATCCGTCCATCAGATACACGTTCTAACCGTTTTTTTTTTGTACAGATGTGTTTACTTTAAGGTCACCACTTCACCGGTTTGTGACTGGGTGTGCAAATACTCGAGGCCGGTATTAAGCGGATCATATGGAAGGGAAATTACGCCAGAATTTTTGTTCGAAAAAAAACGCCAAACATTTTTTCGTACAAAATTCTAGCCTTTTTTTCTAAGAAAAAGAGACAAAGTTTTCTGATAATCTCTCCTAAATTTCAGGCCTTTTTTTCAAAAAAAAAAATCTGAAAAAAAAATTGGAATAAAGGCAGAACGAAAATTCGGGCTTTTGTGAAGTGTTTTTTGCAATTAGAATCACGGCGATCAATAAGCTGGGCGCATAAGGGGCAAGCTGCCCCACTGCAACCCCCCTGCTTTTGGTCCAGACAAAAATTCTGGCGTTTTTCCCAAAAAAATATTCTTGTGCAATTTCCTCAGGCGTAATTTTCGGTAGCCAACTGGAAGTAACCGTATGGATGCAAAGTTCGACCGCAAAATATAGCCTGGTGCCACTCGAGACAGGATCCCCCGGGTCATGTTAATTCTGTTTTCTTAAGGCTTCTTACATCTTGATATCGAACTGTATGTCGTTGAGGTGGGCCTCCCTAGTTGGAGGAGCGTGCTGGCTGTGGTTTCTGTTTGCCACCTACGAGCCTTGGATAGAATAAGTGTTAGATAGATTTCGACTCATGCAAGGGGTAATGGTTAGACCTGAAACTATCCATTAAAGTTGTACTCAGGTGGTTCCCTGCCCTGGGGGGATGGTCGGCCCTTTTTGTAGACCCCGAACATCGATAGACCCGCCGTGTAATTCGTGTAATTATGCCTTATATGGCATCTGGAAAAGACGTAAATAAATCCATTGTTCTTTCAGTATGGCTGCTATAAAAACTGTAATTTCAGGGTATAGGCTCAAGTTTAACTAAACACGAATCTTTGGATTCAAGGCATAATATGTAAGTAGGTGAGTCCAAAATGAATAAAAACGGTAAGGATAGATTTTGTAATGGGTTAAGACATCATAAACAAAGTTGTTACTTATAAAGGCATATTGGGTCAGGGGCAATAAGATTTAGGAAAAAGGAGGTTCAAGTCAAAAACGGATCTTGGTCTTTAAAAAATCCCAATTTTTAAGAATTTGTAAGATTATACGTTGGCAACTCTGAGTATTTTTTCACTTCCCAACCCGTTACCTAGTTTCATATTCATCTCTTGCTGATTTCTTTGTGCACTTGTCGTTGACTCTTTCATCCTTTAGGTCCTTTGCCGCAGAATATTATTCGTATTTTTTTTTTGTATTTTTGAAATCGTTGACTTGGCACTGACTGGAACAACTTTTCGTTCCGCTGTTCATTGTCTGTATGAGAGAGGAGCCATCATTGAACGAATCCACCAGCAGCGCGCAGCACAGCAGGGGGGAACCAGATTTGAATTTTTCATTTCATATTTAGGCAGTAAGCCAAAGTGTTCACAAAATTTTTTGTATTCGTCCTTTTTTTATTCACATACAAACATAACATAATATATTTATTTTCTTTTTTTATAATAATAATTTTTCTAGTGAATGCTTTTGTGAATTGATCGTCCTGCCAAATGGAAGCTAAGTTAACTCTGTGCTGGGACTTCATCCATGCTGTGATGAAGTGAAAGGCCTTTATTTCCGCACCATTTTTTTTTTAACTTTTTTTTCGATTTTCTGTGTTGGTGGTTTAAAGATTGCGAGTTACTTGACTGCAATCAAATTGAATTTTGATTGCTTGAGTGCATTCTGTGAAAGTTTTAATGACTGGCAATGTGCAAGCATGGAGGGGGTTTTGAGACATTTTTTTCTTATGGAGCAAATTGAATTTTAAAGAATTATATTTTGTCGTCGACTGTATATGGAAATGTTGTAGACAGACACATTGTCTGTTAAATAAGTTCTTTAATTTATCAACTATTGGGTGCAAAATCAATAGGAACCTGTCTTTTCCTCAAATATAGTTATACGTTCTGCCCTAACGTTATGTGAACTGTTAGATCGACAAATGCATGGTTCTGTGTCCTGCTAATGATGTTGACTAGGTGGATGATGGGTAGCTTGGTTAGCATGATTAGTACGGGTAGCTCAATGGTTGTATGTTATGATGTGCATGGGTAGCATAGTCGTCGTGTAATGTTGTTTTATGTGACCAACTGCCTACTCCAGCTTTCTCAAGACATGAACTTATTTTTTTAGCTTCTGATTTCCAAGCTAAAATTCCCGTTAAAACCTATGAATATAGAGATTTTAAAAACATTAACTATACGTCACTTCTTTCCTATGTTCAAAATACAAATTGGGATATTATTTTTTCAAAATCCGAACCCAGTGAACATGTTGATTTGTTTAACAAAAGTGTGCTTAGGCTTTTTGACACGCATGTGCCGTTAATATCTAATTCCTGCATTCCCAGCAGGAAACCTTGGTTCACTAATGAAATCAAAACCTTAATTCAACAGCGTGATTCGGCCTTCAAACGTTGGAAAAGATATCAAAAAAGATACATTTCACCAAAGATACCGTTATTTACGAAATAAAACTGTTTTAGCTATACGCAACGCCAAAATTGCTTTATATTCGAATCGATTTAATAACTCCCAAAGTAGTAAACAAATTCGGTAAATTCTTAAACAATCTGGTATCGGAAGACAGCAATGTAACTTAAATTTGAGTTCAGCATTAGACATTAATGATCTAAGAAATTCGTTTCAAACTCTATTTCAACAAATTTAAATCTAGCTACTACTCCGTCAGTGGATTGTGGTATCACTGATGCATCAAGCATACAATCGTTCAATTTTACAGCAATATCTCCTGAGGATGTGGTTGAAGGTGTTCTCGCCATAAAGTCGAAAGCAATGGGGCTTGACGAAATGCATCCAGTATTTCTCAAAGATTTGTTGCCCATTGTACTACCATGTATAACATATATTTACAATTTAATTCTTATCACTAGTGATTTTCCAATCCAATGGAAAAAAGCGAAAATTCTACCTGCACCTAAAAATTCTAGATGCGATGAGTTCAGACCTATCTCCATACTTCCATTTTTGTCAAAAGTATTTGAAAAAGTTGTCCAAAAGCAAATTTCTCGATAAAGAAGACTTATTAACATCAAAACAGTCAGGTTTTCGTAAAAAAAAAACAGTTGTATTACTGCAATTTTAAGTGTAACGGAACAAATAAGAAAAGCTATCGACCAGGAACATGTAACATTCCTAGTATTACTAGATTTTTCCAAGGCTTTTGACATGGTTAATCATACCATGCTCTGCGAAAAACTTTTGCTTTTTTACAAGTTGTCCCCAAACGCCGTTCCCCTGATACACTCAAATTTAACTAAAAGATTGCAAGGTGTAGAACTAAATAAGAAACTTTCAGACTTTTTGTTAAATTCAAATGGAGTTCCTCAGGGATCCATTCTTGGTCCACTGGTCTTTTCAATTTACGTCAATGAACTTCCTAACTTTAACTTCCAGTTAAATTTTGTTCAACTCGATTATGCGCAGATGATACTCAATTATACATAAGCTGTCCCTTGGGTCTCATTGAACATACAGTGACTTGTATTAATGAAGACCTCGAAGAAGTTAAACGTTGGTCCAACAAAAATGGCTTTGTGATCAACCCGAATAAATCAAAATGTGTAATAATCTCAAAGAGTAAGTTAGATCTGTCTTACTTTCCCCAATTTTTTTTTATACTCGTACTTTTCCCATCGAGTTCGTTGAAACTGCAAAAAACTTAGGTGTGATTTTTAACCGGAACTTGACTTGGAACAATCACATTGCTTACATAGTGGGCAAGACATATGGTGTTCTCCGGACGTTGTGGGCAACACAGTACTTCACACCCTTTAAATTAACTGGCAAAAACACTCTTAATACTGTAGTGGATATTAATTAATTCATCTACTAACAAAAATTAATCAATCGCGTTTATCATATTCATTAACCAACAAAATAAAATCAATCGCATGCGATAATAAATAAATAGTTAAAAGTTACACCGCATCATATCGTTTAATAAAAGTTGATTGCGCGAACGCGACCACTACTCGATTTCAATTTTCATTATCGGAACATTTCCTATTTGAGTACCTGAACGTTTCCTAAAATTCGAATGTCAAAAGTTTCCTTCTCGATAGTTCTTCAGAAAATTGAATTTCACATTAATAAAAAAGTCTCGTGTGCTGGTGCAACAAAAAGCTCCCATCCTAAAACAAAAAGAGTTGTATATTGTTTGTAATAGAATTGTGTTCTCTTTTTAGATTTGATAATAAAAAAAAACTATTAAAATAAAGTGTGTGTCTATAATATTAAAGAATAGCCACCATACAGGCTATATTGGTGACCCCGACACAGAACATTTTGTTCGGAATAATTCCCCGTAAGCAACGGTGGATTTTATTGTACGACACACATAACGGCAATCCGTTATCACGCCACCAAGCCAACGGTGAAAATACTGTTCGTCACTGGTACGGAAAATTGTACAGTTGTGCAACAATTGCACACACGATTATTGAACATTTTTGTAAAAAATTTCAATCGTGCAACGAATCGCCAGCACCTATAACAAGATTCTTGTCTGCAATTGCCGTCGACAACAAAAAAAAAGAAATATTTTCTTTATGCTACATCAAAAAAAAGAAATATTTTCTTTATGCTACATCACCACCACCTCGTCGTCAACTCTATTGGAGCATCACCATATCCTGCACCACCACTAACACATCATTCCATCGCCACCGCCGCGCCGGGACAAAAGCGCCACAAGAATAACTTGTCCACAATAGTGTCGCCAACGTTCACAACGAATTCCAGTCAGTTTGCCACCAAAAGTGTACCAACGGAATCAAAAGCGCCACAGATCGACGTACGTCATAGCTGCCGTGTCGCCAACGTTGACACGAAGCGAAATTTCACCCAAAAATTTTCTGGTTGAAACATAATTTGGCCACAACGGAATCAACAATTTTTTTGTCGCAATTTTTTTTGGGAATAAATAATTGCAGGAACGAGCATAATATTTTTTCCGCAAAAATTTACCAAATTTTACCAAAAATTTTCTGGTTGAAACATAATTTGGCCACAACGGAATCAACATTTTTTTTCGCAATTTTTTTTTGGGAATAAATAATTGCAGGAACGAGCCTAATATTTTTTTTCCCGCAAAGTTTTTTTTTGGAACAAATAACTTTTGCCCATTTTTGTTTTCAAGTTTAACAAAATAAAAACTTGCCATCATCTACCACTAAATCCGAAACAACAAATCATCAGCGCAGGTTCCAGAAACACAAAAAGCGCCCAACCAGAATAGCAGTACGTAAAGCAGATCAAAAATCATCATCAAGAGCAACAGAAAAATTATAAGAAAATTTGTACAGGTGAGAGTTTTTAAAAAATAGCAACAGCACACAAGTTTACAACTATATTATACATATATACATATATTATTAAGCTATATTTTCAAAATTATTACTTTATATTATCATATATATCCCTTGACATTCAAATTTTTCGCGCTCAGTTTTTCCAACAATAAATATTTCCAAAGTTCAATTTTGACGTACATTTCTTCTCGCGTTCGGTTTTAATCTTTAGTGTGAACGTTCAGGCAAACAATTTTACCGCGTTATTCATTTAATTAATTCTATAACGCGACATTAAAACAATTTCGTGATTTACTTTCGAAATTCAAACTTGAATTTCGCTTTTATTTCCAAGTTTCCAAGTATCTCATTTATGACTGAAACCATAAGCGAAATGATAGATCCCAATGCAACGGTGAACGGCTCGAATGCCGGCAATGACGGTATCGTCAATACCGAGCATGAGACACAAACCCAAACGAGTCCTCCTTTCGTAGAGTCAATTAAACTTAGGCTTCCAACATTTTGGAATACTAACCCTATCACCTGGTTTATTCAGGCCGAAGCACAATTTACAGTGCACAGAATAACTAGTTCCGAGACAAAATATTGTCTAACAGTAGCTTCTCTCCCACCAGAGACTTGTGACTCAGTGATCGATATCCTTTCAAACCCACCAACCACGGAAAAATATTTATCTTTAAAAACGGCTTTAATAGAACGCCATTCAGTTTCTGAGACTAAACGGTTGGAAACGCTTATCGACAAAGCAGATATCGGTGATCGAAAACCGTCAGAGGTCTTGCGTTCGATGAAAATGTTAGCTGGCACTACTTTTAGCAATGACATAATAAAAAATTTGTGGATGCGTCGATTGCCCCAAGCCATTAACATTGCACTAATTTCGGTAGGTACAAAAACCTTAGATGAGCTAGCTTCGCTCGCAGATAAAATCTATGAGGCATCCCAGGGTGCATTTATCTCTAGTATTTCCTCCGTTCAGCAAAATAATAATAATTCGAACGTTTGCCATGAACTCGAACAAAGACTTAATAAAATTGAGTCAATGATTGAAGCCTTATCTTTCAATTCACGCTCACGCAGTAGAAGCAAATCTTCCCAAAATTTTAGAAACAGAGACAATCGTTCGCACAGTCGTGTTAATTCGAATTCAAATTTTGGTTCAGATATCTGCTGGTACCATAGGCGCTATCGCAAAAATGCGAAGAAATGCGAAAAACCATGCAATTTTGAAAAACAAAAATCTCAAAAACACACCGATCACCCAATCTAAATGTGCCTGCTGTTGCAGCGGCGAACATGCAGACTCCTTTAAATAGCCGCTTATTCATCAAAGATAAAAATTCAAATCTCACATTTCTTGTCGACACTGGGGCGGATCTGTCTGTTCTTCCACATAGTAGCAAAAAAGGATCGATATCCCAAAATCCTTTATACTTACTATCAGCAGCTAATGGAACTACAATTCCAACGTTCGGTTCAAAATTATTAAACCTCGATATTGGTCTAAGGCGAAATTTTGTACACTCCTTCATATTAGCCTCAGTAAATAGACCAATACTAGGTGCCGATTTCTTAGCGAAATTTAACCTACTGATAGATACAAAAAATAAAAAGTTGATAGACCCTCTCACTAAACTTCAAACATGTGCATCAACCATAAGAACAAACGATCCGAGTCCCAAACACTTTCAGATCAACAAGGATTACAATACGATTTTGAAAAAGTTTCCATCCTTAATAGAGGAACCGAATTATTTCGCACCAATCAAGCACACAATAGTGCATCATATTGTCACAAAAGGTCAACTTCCAGTTTCTAGACCTAGACGGCTCGATGCCGCTAGGCACAAAGCAGCAAAAACCGAGTTCCAACACATGATGCAATTCTTCTTCGAGCACGTGCTCACCTCTCCATATGGTTAAGAAGAAGAACAACCAGGATTGGAGACCCTGTGGTGATTACCGCAGACTAAATGCTGCCACAGTACCGGATTGTCACCCAATTCGCCACATTCAAGACTTTTCCATGAACATACATGGTTGCAAATATTTTTCAAAACTCGACATAGTAAGAGCTTACCATCTAATCCCAGTTGCGCCTGAAGACATTCACAAAACTGCAATAACCACGCCTTTTGGTTTATTCGAATGGCTCCGAATGCCATTCGGACTTCGAAACGCCGCACAAACATTTCAACGTTTAATGAACGAAGTTTGTTTCGGTCTCGATTTCGTTTTTGGGTACATTGACGACCTTCTCATCGCCAGTCAAAACGAAGAGCAACATAAACACCATCTCGAACTTCTTTTCACAAGACTGGAAGAGTATGGCGTTAATATTAACCTTTCAAAGTGCGTTTTCGGTGTCTCCTCTCTACAATTTTTAAGTCACACGATTAACGCTAAAGGCATTTCCCCTTCAAAAGATCGTGTCGAAGCCATCTTAAAATTTCCAACACCTACGTCAATTAAACAGATTCAACGTTTCATAGGAATGATAAATTACTATCATCGTTTTATTCCTAGGTTAGCACAGATAATCGCTCCACTTCATTCACACTTAGCAGTTCTAACTAAATCAAAGAAATCAAAAACACTCTTTTCGTGGCCTGAGAATCTCGATAGCGTTTTTAACGATGCGAAAGCAGCTCTTTCGAAGGTAACTCTTCTGGCTCATCCGATAGAAAATGGAATTTTCAGCATCGTCACTGATGCATCAGACACAGCGGTTGGCGCCGTCCTTCAACAAAAAATATCTCAATCCTGGCAACCATTAGCCTTCTTCTCAAAAACACTGAAAGATTCTGAAACCAAATACTCAGCTTTCGACCGCGAGCTACTGGCTATATATTTAGCCATCAAGCACTTCAGATTTTTTGTCGAAGGGCGTGAATTCACAATCTGCACAGATCATAAGCCACTCACCTACGCGTTGACCAGCAAAACGGAAAGAAGTCCGCGACAAACACGTCACCTAGATTTCATCTCTCAATTCACTTCGGACATACAGCACATTAAGGGAAAAGACAATGTTGTCGCCGATGCTCTTTCTCGCCTTCATTATCATGAATTATCTGCAATAAAAAGCCAAGAATTAGATCTTGAAACAATTGCCAAGCTACAGTCCACCGACCCAGAACTAAAAGAATTTTTAAAAAATGAAAAATCAAAGAAATCCTCGTTCGCATTGAAAGAGTTTGAATTTCCCAACATCAAAATCTATTGCGAAATTTCAACTAACAAAAATAGACCTTTCATTCCCATTGCCTTGCGTTTCAAAGTTTTCAATATTCTTCATGGGATATCTCATCCAAGCATACGCGCTACGAGAAAACTTATTTCAGACCGATACTTTTGGCCAAACATTAATAAAAACATCAACAGCTGGACAAGATCATGTCTAGGGTGTCAAAAATCTAAAGACACACCAAGTCAGAACATGGGAGATTTGAAGTCCCAAAAGGACGATTTGACCACATTCACCTCGACTTGATAGGACCTCTTCCTTCATCTAATGGTTTTTCTTACATCCTAACAGCTGTTGATAGATTCACGCGCTGGCCAGAAGCCTATCCTCTTGTTGACATAACAGCCAATTCTGTCGCAAAAGCATTTGTAGAAAATTTTATATCTCGTTTCGGTGTACCTTTGAAAATTACCACGGACCAAGGAAGTCAATTTGAATCCAAGCTATTCAGAGAACTTTCAAGGCTGCTAGGAATACATAAAATACATACTACACCTTATCACCCGCAAGCCAACGGCATGGTCGAACGTTTTCATAGGCAGCTTAAATGCTCACTTAAGGCTAGATGCAATACTATCAACTGGAGCTCAGAACTCCCAATTATCCTTCTAGGAATCCGCTCTGCAGTTAAAGAGGACTTAAACTCTTCAGCGGCAGAAATGGTTTATGGGCAGAATCTCAGACTCCCCGGAGAAATTTTCATTAGCAATGAAACACAAGGAAGTTCACCAGACGCCTTAATAGAAAAACTTCGTGATGTGATGAGAAACCTCATACCTAAAGAAACTAGACAAACAGAACAAGCGATTTTTATACCAAAGCATTTGAGCGAATGCAAACAAGTTTTCGTTAGAACCGATAAAGTAAAAACCGGCCTTACGCCTTCATATGAGGGCCCATATAAAGTAATTCGACGTTTACGAAAATATTTCATCGTACAAATTAAAAACAAAATTGTATCTATCTCTATCGATCGACTAAAACCAGCGCACTACATTTAGTATTTCGATCGGAAGTAACAATTTAAAATAGAAACACACTGATCTCATTGATGGGGGGCTCGATTGGGGGAGGGTGATGTAGTGGATATTAATTAATTCATCTACTAACAAAAATTAATCAATCGCGTTTATCATATTCATTAACCAACAAAATAAAATCAATCGCATGCGATAATAAATAAATAGTTAAAAGTTACACCGCATCATATCGTTTAATAAAAGTTGATTGCGCGAACGCGACCACTACTCGATTTCAATTTTCATTATCGGAACATTTCCTATTTGAGTATCTGAACGTTTCCTAAAATTCGAATGTCAAAAGTTTCCTTCTCGATAGTTCTTCAGAAAATTGAATTTCACATTAATAAAAAAGTCTCGTGTGCTGGTGCAACAAAAAGCTCCCATCCTAAAACAAAAAGAGTTGTATATTGTTTGTAATAGAATTGTGTTCTCTTTTTAGATTTGATAATAAAAAAAAACTATTAAAATAAAGTGTGTGTCTATAATATTAAAGAATAGCCACCATACAGGCTATATTGGTGACCCCGACACAGAACATTTTGTTCGGAATAATTCCCCGTAAGCAACGGTGGATTTTATTGTACGACACACATAACGGCAATCCGTTATCACGCCACCAAGCCAACGGTGAAAATACTGTTCGTCACTGGTACGGAAAATTGTACAGTTGTGCAACAATTGCACACACGATTATTGAACATTTTTGTAAAAAATTTCAATCGTGCAACGAATCGCCAGCACCTATAACAAGATTCTTGTCTGCAATTGCCGTCGACAACAAAAAAAAAGAAATATTTTCTTTATGCTACATCAAAAAAAAGAAATATTTTCTTTATGCTACATCACCACCACCTCGTCGTCAACTCTATTGGAGCATCACCATATCCTGCACCACCACTAACACATCATTCCATCGCCACCGCCGCGCCGGGACAAAAGCGCCACAAGAATAACTTGTCCACAATAGTGTCGCCAACGTTCACAACGAATTCCAGTCAGTTTGCCACCAAAAGTGTACCAACGGAATCAAAAGCGCCACAGATCGACGTACGTCATAGCTGCCGTGTCGCCAACGTTGACACGAAGCGAAATTTCACCCAAAAATTTTCTGGTTGAAACATAATTTGGCCACAACGGAATCAACAATTTTTTTGTCGCAATTTTTTTTGGGAATAAATAATTGCAGGAACGAGCATAATATTTTTTCCGCAAAAATTTACCAAATTTTACCAAAAATTTTCTGGTTGAAACATAATTTGGCCACAACGGAATCAACATTTTTTTTCGCAATTTTTTTTTGGGAATAAATAATTGCAGGAACGAGCCTAATATTTTTTTTCCCGCAAAGTTTTTTTTTGGAACAAATAACTTTTGCCCATTTTTGTTTTCAAGTTTAACAAAATAAAAACTTGCCATCATCTACCACTAAATCCGAAACAACAAATCATCAGCGCAGGTTCCAGAAACACAAAAAGCGCCCAACCAGAATAGCAGTACGTAAAGCAGATCAAAAATCATCATCAAGAGCAACAGAAAAATTATAAGAAAATTTGTACAGGTGAGAGTTTTTAAAAAATAGCAACAGCACACAAGTTTACAACTATATTATACATATATTATTAAGCTATATTTTCAAAATTATTACTTTATATTATCATATATATCCCTTGACATTCAAATTTTTCGCGCTCAGTTTTTCCAACAATAAATATTTCCAAAGTTCAATTTTGACGTACATTTCTTCTCGCGTTCGGTTTTAATCTTTAGTGTGAACGTTCAGGCAAACAATTTTACCGCGTTATTCATTTAATTAATTCTATAACGCGACATTAAAACAATTTCGTGATTTACTTTCGAAATTCAAACTTGAATTTCGCTTTTATTTCCAAGTTTCCAAGTATCTCATTTATGACTGAAACCAAAAGCGAAATGATAGATCCCAATGCAACGGTGAACGGCTCGAATGCCGGCAATGACGGTATCGTCAATACCGAGCATGAGACACAAACCCAAACGAGTCCTCCTTTCGTAGAGTCAATTAAACTTAGGCTTCCAACATTTTGGAATACTAACCCTATCACCTGGTTTATTCAGGCCGAAGCACAATTTACAGTGCACAGAATAACTAGTTCCGAGACAAAATATTGTCTAACAGTAGCTTCTCTCCCACCAGAGACTTGTGACTCAGTGATCGATATCCTTTCAAACCCACCAACCACGGAAAAATATTTATCTTTAAAAACGGCTTTAATAGAACGCCATTCAGTTTCTGAGACTAAACGGTTGGAAACGCTTATCGACAAAGCAGATATCGGTGATCGAAAACCGTCAGAGGTCTTGCGTTCGATGAAAATGTTAGCTGGCACTACTTTTAGCAATGACATAATAAAAAATTTGTGGATGCGTCGATTGCCCCAAGCCATTAACATTGCACTAATTTCGGTAGGTACAAAAACCTTAGATGAGCTAGCTTCGCTCGCAGATAAAATCTATGAGGCATCCCAGGGTGCATTTATCTCTAGTATTTCCTCCGTTCAGCAAAATAATAATAATTCGAACGTTTGCCATGAACTCGAACAAAGACTTAATAAAATTGAGTCAATGATTGAAGCCTTATCTTTCAATTCACGCTCACGCAGTAGAAGCAAATCTTCCCAAAATTTTAGAAACAGAGACAATCGTTCGCACAGTCGTGTTAATTCGAATTCAAATTTTGGTTCAGATATCTGCTGGTACCATAGGCGCTATCGCAAAAATGCGAAGAAATGCGAAAAACCATGCAATTTTGAAAAACAAAAATCTCAAAAACACACCGATCACCCAATCTAAATGTGCCTGCTGTTGCAGCGGCGAACATGCAGACTCCTTTAAATAGCCGCTTATTCATCAAAGATAAAAATTCAAATCTCACATTTCTTGTCGACACTGGGGCGGATCTGTCTGTTCTTCCACATAGTAGCAAAAAAGGATCGATATCCCAAAATCCTTTATACTTACTATCAGCAGCTAATGGAACTACAATTCCAACGTTCGGTTCAAAATTATTAAACCTCGATATTGGTCTAAGGCGAAATTTTGTACACTCCTTCATATTAGCCTCAGTAAATAGACCAATACTAGGTGCCGATTTCTTAGCGAAATTTAACCTACTGATAGATACAAAAAATAAAAAGTTGATAGACCCTCTCACTAAACTTCAAACATGTGCATCAACCATAAGAACAAACGATCCGAGTCCCAAACACTTTCAGATCAACAAGGATTACAATACGATTTTGAAAAAGTTTCCATCCTTAATAGAGGAACCGAATTATTTCGCACCAATCAAGCACACAATAGTGCATCATATTGTCACAAAAGGTCAACTTCCAGTTTCTAGACCTAGACGGCTCGATGCCGCTAGGCACAAAGCAGCAAAAACCGAGTTCCAACACATGATGCAATTCTTCTTCGAGCATGTGCTCACCTCTCCATATGGTTAAGAAGAAGAACAACCAGGATTGGAGACCCTGTGGTGATTACCGCAGACTAAATGCTGCCACAGTACCGGATTGTCACCCAATTCGCCACATTCAAGACTTTTCCATGAACATACATGGTTGCAAATATTTTTCAAAACTCGACATAGTAAGAGCTTACCATCTAATCCCAGTTGCGCCTGAAGACATTCACAAAACTGCAATAACCACGCCTTTTGGTTTATTCGAATGGCTCCGAATGCCATTCGGACTTCGAAACGCCGCACAAACATTTCAACGTTTAATGAACGAAGTTTGTTTCGGTCTCGATTTCGTTTTTGGGTACATTGACGACCTTCTCATCGCCAGTCAAAACGAAGAGCAACATAAACACCATCTCGAACTTCTTTTCACAAGACTGGAAGAGTATGGCGTTAATATTAACCTTTCAAAGTGCGTTTTCGGTGTCTCCTCTCTACAATTTTTAAGTCACACGATTAACGCTAAAGGCATTTCCCCTTCAAAAGATCGTGTCGAAGCCATCTTAAAATTTCCAACACCTACGTCAATTAAACAGATTCAACGTTTCATAGGAATGATAAATTACTATCATCGTTTTATTCCTAGGTTAGCACAGATAATCGCTCCACTTCATTCACACTTAGCAGTTCTAACTAAATCAAAGAAATCAAAAACACTCTTTTCGTGGCCTGAGAATCTCGATAGCGTTTTTAACGATGCGAAAGCAGCTCTTTCGAAGGTAACTCTTCTGGCTCATCCGATAGAAAATGGAATTTTCAGCATCGTCACTGATGCATCAGACACAGCGGTTGGCGCCGTCCTTCAACAAAAAATATCTCAATCCTGGCAACCATTAGCCTTCTTCTCAAAAACACTGAAAGATTCTGAAACCAAATACTCAGCTTTCGACCGCGAGCTACTGGCTATATATTTAGCCATCAAGCACTTCAGATTTTTTGTCGAAGGGCGTGAATTCACAATCTGCACAGATCATAAGCCACTCACCTACGCGTTGACCAGCAAAACGGAAAGAAGTCCGCGACAAACACGTCACCTAGATTTCATCTCTCAATTCACTTCGGACATACAGCACATTAAGGGAAAAGACAATGTTGTCGCCGATGCTCTTTCTCGCCTTCATTATCATGAATTATCTGCAATAAAAAGCCAAGAATTAGATCTTGAAACAATTGCCAAGCTACAGTCCACCGACCCAGAACTAAAAGAATTTTTAAAAAATGAAAAATCAAAGAAATCCTCGTTCGCATTGAAAGAGTTTGAATTTCCCAACATCAAAATCTATTGCGAAATTTCAACTAACAAAAATAGACCTTTCATTCCCATTGCCTTGCGTTTCAAAGTTTTCAATATTCTTCATGGGATATCTCATCCAAGCATACGCGCTACGAGAAAACTTATTTCAGACCGATACTTTTGGCCAAACATTAATAAAAACATCAACAGCTGGACAAGATCATGTCTAGGGTGTCAAAAATCTAAAGACACACCAAGTCAGAACATGGGAGATTTGAAGTCCCAAAAGGACGATTTGACCACATTCACCTCGACTTGATAGGACCTCTTCCTTCATCTAATGGTTTTTCTTACATCCTAACAGCTGTTGATAGATTCACGCGCTGGCCAGAAGCCTATCCTCTTGTTGACATAACAGCCAATTCTGTCGCAAAAGCATTTGTAGAAAATTTTATATCTCGTTTCGGTGTACCTTTGAAAATTACCACGGACCAAGGAAGTCAATTTGAATCCAAGCTATTCAGAGAACTTTCAAGGCTGCTAGGAATACATAAAATACATACTACACCTTATCACCCGCAAGCCAACGGCATGGTCGAACGTTTTCATAGGCAGCTTAAATGCTCACTTAAGGCTAGATGCAATACTATCAACTGGAGCTCAGAACTCCCAATTATCCTTCTAGGAATCCGCTCTGCAGTTAAAGAGGACTTAAACTCTTCAGCGGCAGAAATGGTTTATGGGCAGAATCTCAGACTCCCCGGAGAAATTTTCATTAGCAATGAAACACAAGGAAGTTCACCAGACGCCTTAATAGAAAAACTTCGTGATGTGATGAGAAACCTCATACCTAAAGAAACTAGACAAACAGAACAAGCGATTTTTATACCAAAGCATTTGAGCGAATGCAAACAAGTTTTCGTTAGAACCGATAAAGTAAAAACCGGCCTTACGCCTTCATATGAGGGCCCATATAAAGTAATTCGACGTTTACGAAAATATTTCATCGTACAAATTAAAAACAAAATTGTATCTATCTCTATCGATCGACTAAAACCAGCGCACTACATTTAGTATTTCGATCGGAAGTAACAATTTAAAATAGAAACACACTGATCTCATTGATGGGGGGCTCGATTGGGGGAGGGTGATGTAGTGGATATTAATTAATTCATCTACTAACAAAAATTAATCAATCGCGTTTATCATATTCATTAACCAACAAAATAAAATCAATCGCATGCGATAATAAATAAATAGTTAAAAGTTACACCGCATCATATCGTTTAATAAAAGTTGATTGCGCGAACGCGACCACTACTCGATTTCAATTTTCATTATCGGAACATTTCCTATTTGAGTATCTGAACGTTTCCTAAAATTCGAATGTCAAAAGTTTCCTTCTCGATAGTTCTTCAGAAAATTGAATTTCACATTAATAAAAAAGTCTCGTGTGCTGGTGCAACAAAAAGCTCCCATCCTAAAACAAAAAGAGTTGTATATTGTTTGTAATAGAATTGTGTTCTCTTTTTAGATTTGATAATAAAAAAAAACTATTAAAATAAAGTGTGTGTCTATAATATTAAAGAATAGCCACCATACAGGCTATAATACCATTAATGACTTAGAAATGTTCTGTAATCTTGATTACGAAAGCAAAATTAAACTTAATAAAACTTTCAACAATGTCGTACGTTATGTTTTTAGTCTACGACGAATTGACCGGGTTTCACAGTACACAAAGCACATATTGAGGATGTCTACAGAAAGTCTTTTTAAATTTCGGGCCTAAACCTTATTCTCGGATAAACTCTTTAACCATCAACCCAATGACCTGTATAAAGAAATACGATATTTAAATTCGAATCGATCTTGTCTTTTAGTTATCCAACGCTTTAATAGTCTAATCTCAGAAAGACAGTTTTTTGTTAACTCAACACGCTTATGGAATACCTTGACACCGCATATAAGAAGATCTATTGGCACTCCAATCTTTAAAAAGCAACGCAAATCATATTTTTCTAATTTATAAATTAAATTAAATTAAAATTAAACTTCCATGTATTTATTTAATTAATAATATTAATTAGTAATTAATTTATTCAATTTAAGTTTCGAACATATTATTGTAGTTATTGTTCAATAAAAAAGCTTCACTTTAAAAAGATATTGTATCTTACAGTGTAGCTCAACATAAATTGAAAATAAATAAAAATAAATAAATAAATAGGTCAATAAGTTCCTGAATTTTTTATTTTATAATCTGCATGCGCTCAAGGGATTATGAATACCCTTTAAATGTTTCAACACAGCGCGGGCGTGAGGGTGAGGTAAAGGAAGAGAAAGAATGATAGGAAAGATGTGTGGCGCGATATTCGATAGGTGGTTGTTGTCTCAGATTTTATCTCCAGGGATGGCGGCTGAACTAATACGGAGAAATTTCCCGGTCTTATTTATCGATGTCCCTTATAATTCGCATTAATTTTTTTATTCTTTGTCATATTTTATCGGTATACTACTTTTACTCAATCACATGTTGTTAGTTCTATGCCTAAACAGCATGTAATGAGTAAACCAGCAACTCATTGTATGACATTTATTTTTAGAATTGGTTTTTAATCGAAAAATAAGAAGACATAGACTAGGGCAGGGATCGAACCTGTGACCATGAGGTTGACAGGCGAACACACAACTATCGCGTCACGGCCACCCCAATGAAAAATGAAAATAAAAGCATTTTATTTTTCATCATAATATACTTTCAGGTAGAATAACTTTATCCAACGTTTTTCCAATTTTTTGATGCCCTTTAAATAATACAACTTCTCAATTACCTGTTTCAACGATTGAAGAGGTCTTCATTCGACCTAAGTATTTAACCTCTGAGCTATTTATTCATATTTGGAAACAAGAATTCTGGCAGTAGTCAAGATGAGAGAGGTGTTCGTAGCCTTACTCATGCAATTTTGCTATTGCGATTGCGGACTTGTGTGCAGATGCGTTATCCTTGTAAAACAGAACTTTCTTCCCCAAATTCAGGCGTTGTTTTCTCAGATTGGTTTGTAATCGACCTAGCAGATCTGACTTATAGGAGCCGTTGATCGTGTTTTACCCTTTTCAAAGTAATCGTGGTGAATAACAACGCGCGCCATCCCAAAAAATTGTCGCCATGGCCTTGTTTGCTGACAAGCCCACCATGAACTTTTTCGGTTTCAATTCACCAGGCAAAGTCCATTTATTTGACTGTTCCTTGGATTCTTGTGTATTCTGCTGAATTCAGGTTTCACCCAGCGTATGAAACGGCGCGGCGCAAAAACTCAGTCGATTTTGTCTGTAACATCGCCAAGCACACATTTTAAGTTGTCAATTGTGAGCAAACGCAGCACCCATCTTCCTGAAGCGTTTTCATGTCGAAATATTTATGTCAAATTCCATGTGATAAGCTTGTGGCCTTTTTAAGCATGCGCACTTTCACTCGCTGATCCATTTTTGGTGTGGTGACCTCAATTGTGCGACTAGAACGTTCGGTGTCAGTGGCGAATGGTTTCATTCGATGGTGAAGAGTCCCCATAATATTTATCAAGTTATTCTTTGGTTTGCGTGATAGTTTTTTTCTCAAAATGGGAGGGAAAAATTGTCTGGTAGAGAATTTCATATTTGTGTTGTACGACTAAAGAAATAATCTCTGCACTTATTGACAGTAGGTCTGTAAGCTGATGATTATTCCCAGAACCGCGAGTACTCGTATTATGGTTGCATAATTTAATGAGAGGAATGTAACTGGCTATTTCGCTAGAACATTGTTTGTGAAAGTATTGATTAAATAATGAAAGACATAAAACATTTCGACGGTGTTGGACAGATTTTAGTACTTCTGGTATAGTTCTATCGCCTTGCATTCTTAGAGCTCTATTTTGAATTCTATCAAAAATCCTCAAATGAGTTTTGGGAACTCTTGCCTAAATGTGCGAGTTATACTCCAGCTTTGGACGAATAAAGGCTTTATAGGTTACAGCCAGATCAGACGGGGAGAAGAATGTCTTGCAACTGCGAAAACCAAAGCACTTTGCAGCGTTTTTGTCGACGTCGAAGTGGTCGAGTTTAACAAGATACAAGAACAGGGTGGTTCAAGTGTGTATGATGGTCAAGCTTAGGTTTGATTGTCTCAAATAGATTTTTAAATCTTTTTACTTAGCCCGAAAAATAACTGTACCTGACATACAAATTTTTATACCACCCTTATTATCTCTAAAATGGCTCTAACGATTTTAATAAAACAAAACTGTGCAATATTAAGAGTATAGTCTACATTTTGTTTCAAATATTGTTGCTGGACGAATTTCGATAAAAAAAATTTATATAGGAGGTCCTCCGAATTCTGAATAATACTGCATACCAACAATATATTAATATTAATATTTTTTATTAAAGAAAAAAAATTATATATACAAAATTAAATAAAAAACAACCTTAGGAATATATTTAGGCGTTTCTAATAAGAATCTTTGAACATAAGAGCAAGTATATGTGATAAATTCATACATTTTATTAAATGAACACTTAACGCTTTTTACTTTCGATTATAGGCAAGTTATGCATTAGTTAAAAAAAAAGTTTTCTAATAATCAAACATGATATTACGATCATAGAGAACACCAAAAAATTGGGTCCCACAAATCCGTCTGTATGTCTCTCCGTTAGTTTGTCAGTCTGTCTGTCTGTCCTCGAGTCTACAGCCTAAACGGTTGGATAGATTTGCTGAAAAACGGTTGATTTGATTTTTTGAAAATTTTTTATGCAGACGCACCTATAAAGTCAAAGCACTAATGTAAGCAAACACTTTTTTTTTGTTTTTAATAAAAAAAAACTCTTTTTTTTGAAAACTCAAAATTTCGAAAACCACTCGATGGATTTTTTCGAAACTGCGTACTTGGGAGTTTTCTGACATTCACTTAAATAATTAAATAAAAAATAATTAAAAGCAAACCTTAAAAATATTAAGCCATTGCTACTAGGAACGTTGTACTCACGATGTGATCGTGAATAAGACGTGCGATCCAGTCGTACATTTCTTACTTGCGATGTAGATACTGTAGTGAAAGTTTTGCAGTTGGAAAAAAACTCGAACTCGAGATTTTAATCAAACTTGACATTACGATAAAATAGACCACCAAAAAAGTGGTTCCCACAATTCCGTCTGCCTGGCTGTCTGTCTGTAGAACGATCTCAAGCCTAAACGGCTGTAGCAATTTTCTTCAAACTTGCTACTTACGCATTTTAGGTGATTTTCCCAAACAGGTTTTGGAATCGTTTTATTAGCCCCAACAATAACGGTACCTGTCATACAATTGTGTTTTAAATTATCTCGAAAACGGCTCTAACGATGTTGATAAAAACAAGTGTCTGCACTACCTTAGGTATAGTCTATATTTTGATTTAAATTGTTTTTACATATTTTGTTACAAGCCTGCCATACAACAATTTTTTTTATTTTCAACTTTCTCACAAATGGCTTAACGGATTTTGTAGGAGGCACTCCAAATTCTAAACAATACTGCATACCAAAATTTTCGAAATGCGTATATGTATTTTGTTTATTTTGAAAATTAATATTTCGAAAACGGATTAATATGTTTTTTTTTTCAGAAATTATATTTTTAGGCATATTATTAATTACATTAAATTTCCATATCAAATCTTATTCAGAAAAAAAATTAAATAATATACCTACAAAATTTTGTGAGAAACGACTTTTAAAATATATTTAGCCGTTTCTAGTACGATCTTGTGCATACGATGTGATCGAACATAAAAGCAAGTACATGCGATCCAGTCGTACATTTTATGTTCTAAGCCCAAGACGGTTGCTCTATTCGAACATAAACTTCACAACCATTAACATATTAAATAAAATGCACGACTGGATCGCACGAACTTGCTCTTATGTTCGATCACATCGTATGCAAAAGATTTCTATTTAAAATCTTAATGTATTTTTAAAGTGATTTTTTACTTTGTTTTTTACACACAGTTTCTTTAATTTTTTTCTAAAAAAAGTGGTATGACAATCTTAAATATTTAATAATATAAACTTAAAAACAAAAAATTAAATCGGATTAATCAAAGTAAAAATAATTCAATTTGAGCTCAAAAAAAAGTACGCCATTTTATTTCTTGGATAAATTTGAATTAATGAGAAAAAAAATGTAGCGGTTTTTGAGAAAAAAAGTTTTTTTTTTAAGTTTTTGAAAAAAATTTTAAAAAAATTCAAAAACGCCAATTCCTGAATACCTAATTCAGCAAATACATTATAAATATAATTTTTGAAAAAAATTTAATGAGCAGTTTTCAAAATATAAATTTTTTAAATTTTTTTCTTAAAAATGCTTTAAAAATACAAAAAAATATTAATTAAAAATATTGGTAGGCAGTACCTAAGGCTATATATGTGTGAAATTTCGAAAGAATCGTGTACGCCGCTTATGAGATAGTCGAAAGCACAAAAAAACGGTGCTCTTGAAAGTACCGTTTTTAGACATTTAATTTTTTTTTTAACCATATGATCGGTCGTATCTAAAAAGCTGCACTGATTTTTTTAAATCAAAATCGTTAGAGCCGTTTCCGAGAAAATAGAATTTAACGTAACGGTTATATGGCAGGTACCGTTATTTTTTTAGCTAAAAAAATCAATTTCCGCTCTGCACAATACCTAAAAAACCATAGACCAAGTTTGAAGCAATTCGGCCCACCCGTTTGGGCTGTAGGTTTCTATACATACATACAGGCAGACTGACAGATGACATACTGACAGACTGACAGACTGACAGACACACAGACATACAGACGGACAGAATTTTTAGACCATCTTTTTTCGTCTTCGCTATCATGTTTGATTGTTATCTCAAAACTTTTTTTTCCACGAATGCATAACTTGCCTTATAGTGCCTATAATCGCAAATAAAAAAACTAACGCAAGTCAAACAATTATCTAAATCGGAATGTCAAGCAAGTATATATATTACTATATATATTTGTTTAGGCCACAGGTTTTGCCAATTCAAGGATTTTCTAACAATCGTTGAATACTTCAAAATTGTGGAAAAAAAATCGCTGCAAGGTTTGCGATTTCGTCAAAAGTTGTCGTTAGTCTAAATTTCTTCACAAATTCTCATGTTAATTTTAACCGAATTTGTAAAACTGAAATCAAAGATATGGATATAGAATACCACCCTTCTTGAGGTTATTTGGCATTATGGCACTTCAAAAATGAATACTCGTCAAGATATTCCAATAATAATTAACACAGTGTACTCTAGTTCGTATAAAAATCATTCCATGCACCTTTCTGATAACTACTTCATTCATGTCGGTATAAGCTATTCGTTAAGAAACTTATCCCTTAATTCATGAAGCGCATTGTAGTTGTTTTCTCGTTCGTCTATAAGGGAAATGGCTCAACAGAAAACAGGCAGATGGACCAGGTTGAAGTTTGATACTACTTCTTCCAATTCATCGACCACCATCACTAAAAATAATACAACCCCCATCAATTCTTCGTGGTAAAACGTAATATTTAAAAATAAATATTTTAGGAAATTCTCCAGAGCCAAAATATTACTTATTCGTTCCATTTGCATTTAAATAATTGCAAAGCATTATGAAAGGAAAAAAAACACAACAATAATAATCTTAAGTGTAAAGCACCATGAAAAACTAAGTCCTTGTAAGCCAGATTACTATTTAGAACATCAAAAATCCTGCAAGACTATTATTTGAGCATACAGCGAATCCAGGAACACATTAAAACTCTAGCAGAGAACAACAAATAACAATTATTAAACGAAAACAGGAAGCTGTTAGTTGCATTGCACATTAAATTCCATTTCAGGATTTCAGGAAGAAAATAAAGAATTGTATAAAATTATTTCCGAAATTCGCAACAGTGATTTTAGACCGTGTTGGTGTTGAGGTTGGTATTGGTGGCACAAGAAATATGTATTATCCTGCCAAACAACAAAAGCAGAAACGAGTAAACAAGCTCAAATAGATGGATGTACTTTGGAATAAATGAAAAGGCTTCCTTTGCATTCATATTTCCACAGGCGCATTCTGCACCACCGCACCGCTGTTTTTCTCTTCTTCGCTTACCCACACCACATTAACTGTGTGTTGTTTAAACAAAGTCTTTCTCGTTTTCATGGAAAGGATATGACGATGAATCTAACAAATGACGTCGGATGGTCGACCGAACAACTCTTTGCCACCAAAACAAAGAACAGATGCCAGGAAAGTAGGTGAAAATGCATGGAATTAAGAACTTGGTTTATCTGGATTAAAACACCTCATAACTTCTATCTCCTCTGCGGAAAAGCTAAGTGCTTGTCGGAAGTATAAATGTGCTGGGAAATATTTTTTTTTCAGTCCTCCAGAAAAGTAGACATATGCAGCAGGCACGTCGACAAAGTCATCGTGTGACGTGTCGGTCGTCTTGATGGTATAGTGTTGCTATTACAGAGAACAACAGAAGTTCCATTTCCAAATGGTTGATGGCTGGAGAAGAACCATCTTCTATGACGATGACACATTTTGGCCAAAGCAATGTGAAATGAAATTGCATGACAGACTCGAGTGTTCTTCAACACCAGGAAGAATAAAAATTCTAGAAAAAGGACTATTAATTCTAGCCACTCTTATGTTTATTATTTTTGAATGCTATAGAGTAAAATTCTTGAATAAATATAAATGAAAGAGTTGCAGTAAGTCGCGAAAGAAACAAACACAAACATTGTCATAAAGTTATTAAATTGATGTCTTTTAAGATTGGTATTGGATTAGTACCGAGTATCAAAACCTGTGAGGCGAAAGACGGTTGGCTAGTTGGTGTTCGGAGTAAGAAGAAAACCTGTTAAATAAAAGGGGATAATTTGTCGATAAGACAGAACCAAGTGAATCGTCTTGCTGGAAAACCTAAAATGAGTTGATTACACATATAATTCTTTACTGAATGGGAAACTTCATTCTGAATAGAATAATGGGAAAGTTTTTACAAAGTTACAAAATGTAGAAGTTCTATGTCACTGAATTAAATTGGAATAATTTCGAACAAGCTAACGGCAGTTGAGGTTTAATTTTGATGAATGAAATTTTTGCTGATCAAACACTAAGGCGAAAGCGCAACCTACCAGGTTCTATATATTTTTTTTTTTTAAACTATGCGCGCACTCAAGGGGTTATGAATACCCTTAAAATGTTTATACACAGTGCGAGCGATTAGGAAAATGGGATAGGATTAGACAGGAGATACCGATGTACATTGGTTTTAAATGCCTGATTATCGCAATGGGAGGGAAAAATTCGGTCGGGTAAAGCATTCCATATTCGTGTTGTGCGGCTAAAGAAAGAATCTCTATACTTGACAGTACGTCCGAAGTTGGGCTCAAGGGTAAATTGATGGGCTTTCCTAGAAGTGCGAGTGTTACGGTTGAATAGTTTAAGGGGAGTAATGCAACTGGCTATTTCACTAGAACACTGTTTATTATAATACCGATAAAATAATGAAAGGCACGAAACATTGCGACGGTGCGAGAGAGGCTCAATTGTTTTAGTTATTGTTTCACCACCTATCATTTTTAAAGCTCTTTTTTGGATTCTGTCCAGGAGACTTAAGTGCGTTCTGGGAGCACCTGCCCAAATATGACAATTGTACTCAAGCTTTGGACGAATGAAGGCTTTATAGATTACAGCCAGATCAAAAGGCGAGAAATATTTCTTGCATCGTCTCAGAAAGCCCAAACATCTTGCTGCATTTTTGGCGACGTCGAATATGTGTTCATTCCACAAAAGGTGGTCAGTGATACACATACCGAGAACTGAAATTTGTTCGTTTTCCTCAATGCAAGCGCCGCTAATGGACAACGGCATTGGGGGAGGGTCCCGCTTTAACGACAGAAGACAGCATTGGGTTTTTGAAGCATTACATTCTACGAGGGTTTTTAATCCCCATTGGACAATGCTGTATAGATCAGAATTTAATGAGCTAATCATACGCTGCCGTTCAAGTTCCACATCCGAAGGACATGGATGAGAATCTAAAAACGAGTATGAAAAGCTGAGGGTACTGTCGTCAGCAAAACAGTATATTGGATTAAAAGTTTCAGACAAGAGATCATTGATGAAAATGAGAAAGAGAGTCGGAGACAGAACGGAGCCCTGGGGCACACCAGCATTTATTTTAAGAATATCAGACTTGAAACCGTCCAATACAACTTGTATTGAGCGATCCGAAAGGTAATTTCTAATCCAACGAAGAAGAGATTCTTCGATACCAAATGCACGCATTTTCGATAAGAGAACCTGATGCCAAACTCTATCAAATGCTTTTGAAATATCAAGCGCAATAATCTTACTTTCTCCAAAACGATGTAAAGATTTGTGCCACTGTTCGGTGAGATATACCATCAGATCACCAGTGGACCTATTGCTACGAAAGCCATACTGTCGGTCATTAAGGAGCTTTCGTTCTTCAAGATATTTCTTAAGCTGATAGTTAATCAGCGTTTCCATGACCTTGGAAAGAAGGGACGTAAGTGCAATTGGACGATGATTAGAGGGTGAAGAAGATTCGCCTTTTTTAGGGACAGGCTGGACAAATGCTGTTTTCCACCCACTCGGAAAGAGACCAGTAGAGTAGGACAGATGGAAAAGCTTACGCAGTGGTTTTGGCAGCGTAGAAGAACACATCTTCAAAACTGAGAAGCAGGTTTGTTTCCCACCACGGTTTAAGTAGGTATTATGACTTATGATTCCTTCCTTACTTGAGAGCCGTAAATATTTCGTTGGATTGATTATATTCTGTTTCTGCAAAATGCTTCTGTTTTTTTTTGACGATTTAAGAAATATGTTTCCCCATCTGATCTGATATATTGGCTGGTGCTGCCATAACTGTCTTAAGTCTCTTGGATAGAATCCAAAAAAAAAACTTTAAAAATGAATAGGTGACAGAAAAATAACGGAAACTATTGTACCTCTCGAACACCGTCGCAATGTGTCATGCTTTTCATTGTTTTATCGTTATTTTTATAGACAATGCACTAATGAAGTAGCCAGTGGCATTCCTCCCCTAAACCAGTTCAACCGTAATGCTCGTGATTCTAGCGCTTCTAAGAAAGTTCATTAGTTTACCCTTGCAGTGTTGTTCATCTACGTGCCGACTTTAATTGTCTACATTTCAACGTAGACAAAAGGTCGACAATGTCGAAAATATAGGCAATATATCGACAATGTAAACAATAACTTTCACATCTAAGTCTCACAAATAAAATTATTCCAAAAATTGCGCAATTTGATTTAAAAAGGAGTACAACTATTGACAAGATTTTGGTTTGGGCGTTTTTGCCTAATATTTGGAGGTTATTCCCTTATTTGGGCGATATTTCCAATTTTGGGTGTTCTTTCCTTAAAAAAATAGAAAGATGAGAAATTACGAACAAAAGGAGAAAAAATGTATGCTGGCAAGATATAAAATTTTGAAATTAAACTATTTAAAATCAAACAAATGTGGTTATTAATTGCACTAAATCTACCTTTTCCATATTTGTTTAAACCAAATACAGAACCTCCTATTGCTCTACCAAACTTATGTTCGCGACTAGCCGATATCCAATATAATTTATATTCATTGAAGTATTTGCTATAGTTTTCAAAATATTCATTTGTTATAAATGTTTCAAATAGAAGGAAAATATCATGCTTTTTTACATTTTTAAAGAAATCGGCACTAATTAGTTTGCTTGAAAAACCGGCAATATTATAAGAAAGAATTTTAAAATTATTATTTTTAATGTTGTTACTACTTAATTTTGTACTACTTTTACTTGCGTGACCGACGGCAGCACTGCTTCAAATTGTGAAGTTGGTTGTTTTGTTTAACTTGTAGATGGCGCTGCTAGCATTCCATCCTCATTGGCAAAAGTTGACGTTTCGCTGACGTTCTGTTGTGATTTATTTGTTTTCGATTGTGAAAAGTTAACTACACAAATAAGCCATAATATGATTGGAAACTTTCGTACGTTTCACCCCCCAAGACCCATTTGTTTACATTTTTTTTTTGTAGCTTTGAAACTCTATCCATGAATAGATGGGAAAACGAAAAACAAAACAAAAACAACTTACTAGGGATGTGTTGTCTATGTTTCTATAGGAAGAGCAACAGAAAAGATTCTTGTGTGCGTTTTTATCAATGTGTCTATTGGAAGAGGAACAGAAATGTTACTTGTGTGCGTGTTTCAGCTTGTAGGCAAATGTCAAATGAAAGCAGAGGTTTCGGGTCTTTACGTTATTAGTTTATGGTTAACTATTTCATTTTTTATTCCGATGTCACCAAATAATTCGTGTAGCAGCTCAAATCCATATCGATTGCCAGAAAAGAATTTTCCCTCTTGTGTAGTGTGAAAAGTTTTTCCATTTACAACCATTTTCAGACCTAGGATTTGTGGAGAAACTGATAGATGTTTGGTCTTGATCGCTCTTCGAATTTGCAAGATTTGTTGTCGTCTTCTTATGGCGTTTTTATTGGCAATCCGGAATTGTTCTCCGATCCGGGATCCCAAACGAACCCTTTTGTGTGATTCTGACGATTCTGAATTTTGATTAGATTGTGTGTGTGAAAATAATTGTGTACGTGAGAATATTCAAATTCAAAAAAAAAATTTTCTTGCACAATTATAATACAAAAAATGATAACAGGCGAGTATGATGTTCAAGTATATGAATGTTTGAGTGCTTCTGTTTCTGATTTCAAATCCAGAAGCAAAATTCTCTTCTTTTCAGAATTAGAACTGTCATTTTTTCCCAAGTAAACGCTTTGAGAAGAGTCCGGAAGGCTTCTGAATTGCCCAATAAAAAATTAGTTCGTTTCTGGTATAATCACGGTTCACGGACACACCACTTCCTTTGAGCTTGCCTGAGCTCTTACGCAGCTGAGATAAAATGTGTTTGTTCTTTGTCTCTACTAGTATCTACAAGTTGCTGTCTTCCTTTAGATTGCAATGCAGTTAAATCCTCTATATCAATGTTTTGATCCAGAAGTTTTTTTGTGATCTCGTTGATTGATTTGCGGATATCATAGTACATGGTTGGTGGTAGAGTGAAAATTAATTTTTTTTCCTTAGAACGTTTCTCCAAGGATTCCATTTTCTTTTCGAGTGTATTGTTCTTTTGTGTTATCTCCTCAAGTTCTTGTGCAAGGGTCTCATTTGAGGCTTTCAGATTCTGTATTTCGGCAAACATGTATGCAAAGTCAGTTACACTACATTACATTTTATACTACTCCACAGATAAATCTACGAAGTAGAGACACTCAAGCACTGGCAACTTGACCATTGGCTTAAACTTTTTACATACATTAATACAACAGAGGGAGAGACAGAGAAAGGAAGAACACACAACAGAAGAAACACAAATCACTAAGTTTGCTTTCTAAAGTTTTTGTAAGCTTATCTTGCAGTTCAGAAACAGTCATTGATGCTACAGCCATTTTGTTAGTATGTGTTTTTTGCTATTACGGGCTAGCTCCGGAGATGTTTGTAGCAAATTTCTTTTGTGTGTTTGTTGCATTAAAATATTTTTTTAAGAGCCGTGGTTTTTCACTTTTGCAAACTTTGACAGATCAACGGTCAATCCTGAAGGAAGTGTGTTTTTATTTGTTGCAACTTACCTCACAAAAATTTTACAACTAGCCCCACCATGAAATTTAACACAAATCCTCAATTAAAAAAAAAACAACCATTCGTTGCTCAACTACTTACATAAACTTAACCAAACATAAATAAATTATTTAAAAAAACAACTAGAACTATAGGGGTATTCACGATCCGGTGTATCTGGTCTTGTATCATTGTAAAACTGTAGCATTTTTTTGCACTACAACAACAAAATATACTGAATGTCAAAATCTTACACTTTTACACTTTTACAATACCCGAACCCTATTGTAACAGAAAAATACAAGAGTGTAAGATTTTTTTAACACCAACTTAAGCCTTCTTCAGAACAAATGTGAAACAGATTTTAACATTTGCTTCAGTGTTGCTACAGATAAGTATAGGTGTGTTCACAGTCTGTTGTAAACAAAAAAACACCAGATCGTGAATACCCCTTATGTATATCTCTTCCATGTGAAGAGGAATACCAAAAATGCCAAAAAAAAATAATGTTACAAGCGTATCAATTTTGGGCACTACCTTTATAAGAAACTCTAAGGATTTTTCTGACCCCTACACCCTGAAATCATTATATATTGCACTTGTTAGATCGGTATTGGAATATTGCAGCATAGTTTGGAACCCCTATTATATCACTCATTCTTCTAGAATAGAAAGAATACAAAAAAGTTTCACTAGGTATGCTTTCTACAAATTAAATTGGAATATGGAAGTACCATCTTATCCATCTAGATGCCTGCTTATAGACATTCAAACGCTGGAAATAAGGAGGAAATTTTTTTCAATAATGTTTGTTAAAGACTTAATAAGCAATCGTATCAAATGCTCTTTTTTGTTAGAACGGATACTTTTTTACTTTCCGTCAAGGACTCTCCGCTCCAATTTCCATCTGCGAGAGACTTTTCATAGAAGAAATTATAGTAGAAACGAACCGTTTGCACGTTGCATAAGAGAAACGAATTCTGTTGTACAGGTTATAGATATTTTTTCTAATTCAAGAGATGTCTTCAAAAAAAATTTAATGTCTGCTTTGTTATCGCAATCTGTTTTGTAATTAAGATTTACCTATTGTTATACTGATATTATTACTTATTTTATTTTTGTACATAAATATATATAAACGGTGATTTTTTAAGAGCTTGGTTTTTGAAAATTCAAAAAAACACAGAAACTTGTAAAAAGTGAATGAAATTTTTATTTGGATCGATAAATCAATTTCTGCCATTTACTTTTTAAAAATAATTTAACTTAAATGTTGCCCGCGGCTACGCTTCAGGTGGTCCATTCTGAAGGTCCAATTTTGGCAAACTTTTTCACACATTTCGGCCGGAATCTCACCAATGACGCGTTCACTGTTGGCTTCCAAGGCAGCAATCGTGTTTGGCTTGTCACCATAGACAATAGACTTAACATAGCCCCACAAAAAATAGTCTAACGGGGTCAAATCACATGATCTTGGTGGCCAATTGACTGCGCCAAAACGTGAGATCAACTGCTCACCAAATTCGCCTCTCAATTGATGCATGGTTTGGACGTAGCTTGCGAAACACATTTTTCACAGAGCACGAATTGCGTAAGTCTATTCATGATGAAATGGCAAACAATACTGAATGGAAATATCAAATGTTCGCGGAATTTGTCATGTGTGATCTGTCAAAAATATAAACGTCAAAAACCAAGTAGCAAAAAAATCACCCGTTACATATTAATTATCTTATTAACTATTTATAGTAGTCTGTAAGAGTTGTACTCTGTTTGATGAAATAAACTAAACTAAACTAAACTTTTCTTTAGGATGTCCTATTAACGGCTAAAGTATACTTAACGTTAGCCTTGAAGTAGACGAACAATTTTTTTGTTCAAGCGTTTCTTAATTTTCAGGGGAACCCTTTCATTTTAAGCTGTTACTTTTTACCCCTGTTACTTCTAGCCCTATATTCCCTACTACTAGAGACCCCAAAAAAAAAAGTTATTAAAATGTTTTTTTTCTCTTCATTAATGAACTAATTTTTTTTTATAAAAGTCGTTATTGCCGTTTTTGAGATAAATAAGATTTTTGTTTTTGGCCAAAATGAAATGTATTGGAGCTAGTGTTATTTGTCGTCTTTAAGAAACTGAAAAAAACGTGTGTGCATATTACCGAACAAACAAATTGTTCCAAGTTTGAAGCAAATCCATCCAACCGTTTAGGCTGCAGACTCGCGTACAGACAGACAGACAGACGGAATTAGGGGACCCACTTTTTTGACGTTCTCTATGATCGTAATGTCATGTTTGATTTTTAAAATTTTTTTTTTGTGCACGAATCCATAACTTGCCTTATCTATATATATAAAAATGAATCCCTATTTCCCTTGGTCACGCCATTTCGCGTGAACGGCTGGACCGATTTCGCTAATTCTTTATTTGTTCTGTTTGATATTGTCAGGAGAAGTTTCTTATCAAAGAAAAAATTAAGAAAATTGCGCCGAATATTAGAAAATGTACTGGTATGTATACTTAACCACCATATACAATTATTTCTAATCTAAGTATTCTTTAATTTACATTTGTATTTGCGTTTTTGAATATGCCAGCAAATCGTTGTGTGGAAATATTTCACTAGCGTTCAATTCAAATTTACGCCATTAGTACCACCACCTTACCACCACTATATTCATTGGTTTCCGATTCTAAACATTTTTTGACTCATATCCCGCAATACAAAAATTGTTTTCATTTGGTCATTTGGTGTAACAAAAGTTATTCAAGAACATTGTATGTAAACTTTCAAGATTCACGGTCAAATATATCATCTAACAGGTTCCCACTATTGCCAACGCCGAATAGTGACTACAAAATTTTGCAAATTTTTGTATGGGTGATTGGGCGTTGTGCACATAACAATTCGGTGAAAAGACCAATAATTGTGGAACAACTCTAACCGTTTTTTCATCAACATAACGAATTTGTTGCATTATTCAGGAACGCTTTGGACCGCAAAGCAAAGTTGTCATCAAACCTGATAAGGCGTCTGCAGGACAATACGCGAAACGTTTCAATCCGCCAACATTTGACGAAGTCGCTAGTGTTGCCGTGGGTGAAAACTTAGAAAACCGTGATATTGTTTTACATCGGCGCGGCCGGCGCGTAGCAATCAACTGCAGCGTGTGTCTGAAACAGATCGATCATATGATGCGTTACAATATCCTATCTTATTTTAGCTAGGCGAAGATGGATATTATTTTTAAATGAAGATAATAAATCCGAAACTAACCAAAAAGTTAGTTCAATGAATTATCATTCATACAGACTGATGGAGTTTTTAAATTCAATGGAATTGCCTGGATTACCACCTCATAATCTGCAATTAAAAATTGGATCGGTAATCATTATGTTGCGGAATATAAACCAGCAATGTCTTTGTAATAGCACCCGAATTGTGGTGAAGAAATTAATGAACAACGTCATCGAAGCCACAATTTTGAAAGGGAAGTACAAAGGCGAAGACTTTTTAATTCCACGGATTCCTTTCATTCCGAACGACATGCCATTCAACTTTAAACGGTTGCAATTTCCAGTGCGGATAGCATTTGCAATGTCGATAAATAAATCTCAAGGCCAGTCAAAATCAATGTTTTTCACATTACCAGTTATATGTCGCCTGTCCACGTGTTGGAATTATAAAACAAAACTATATACGCGCAAGAAAAAAAAATAAATATTATAAAGCATTAGAATTTTAACCCCTTTTTTTGAAATATTGTTTTTATTAGTTAGCTAATTCGAATTCAATATTCAAAATTAAGACAGGATAACGTCTGTTGGGTCAGCTAGTAGTAAGTATTCAATTTCGCATGCAAGTCAAAATTCCGATACTGCTAACTTTGTCAAGTATTGGGATCCAGTGAGCTATGTTACCTAGAGATTAGCAGATATCCTATCCAGCCAATCCTAAGCCTGCTACCCGAAGACTTCCGAATACGCTCAATAGGCAGCAACGTAAATTGATTTCTAACTTTACTTCTGATTTTAAACAAGATTTGGCAAAACATTATTTTTTTCAAAATGCTTTCTTAAAATTAACAGAGTAAACTTGGGAAGCTAATCGAAAATGACAAGCTTAAAAAAAAACAATCTTATCAACTGTCCAGACTAAATCCGTTTGGGTGCTTAGTATTAACGTGGAAAGTGTGAATGACTTCGAATGGAAATGTTTCCATGGAGATTTTCTTCAAACTTGGTATATATCGTTTTAGAATCAAAATTTTTTAGATTTTTTTTAGAACAAGAATATCTAACGTTACCTGCCGTACATTTTTATTTTAGCCAGGAGGGTAAATCTTATTTTTCTTAAAACGGTAACTTTATAATTTTTCGTAATGTTTTTATTGTCAAAATATGGTTATTTTTTAGTAGAAACTTTTCTAGTAGAAATTTTTTATTGATTTGGATTTTTCTGGAAAATTGAATTCACTTGATTTTTTTAATGGAGAATCTCCCAAAAACTTTTAACAGGTAAACTTAAACTTTTTACAGGGTAAACCAATTTTTACTTGCGATTATAGGTACTATAAGGCAAGTTATGAATTCGTGCAAAAAAAAAAAAAAATAAGTGCATTAATATAGGGAAAACGAACATTTTAGTAATTTTTTTTTGGAAAAAATTATTATTTTTGGTACCTCTAGCATATAGTACTAATTTTTTGTTTTTCGATTTTATGGGAAACGGCTAATTAAATTTTATGAATTTTTTTGCGCAGAAGCTCCTAAAAAGTTTAAACACTATTGTAATTAATATTGAAAACTCAAACTTTCGAAAACGACCTAATGGACTTTGTCGAAACTTCGTATTTAGTAGTTTTTTGACATTATCTTGAAAAGTTAAGAAAATTATATTCCTATAATAAAAAACAACAGTACCTTCCATATAAATGAAAAAAAAACCGTTAAGAAAATAATGTATTTTTCGAAAACGGCTCCAAGAATTTTTATAAGGAAATGTGTGTGTTTTTAAATTAGTACAGTCCACTTTCAAGTATAAAAATATTGTTTTTTCGTACTTATTAACGGTACTTCCAATAGAGCCACTTTTCATATTTTCGACTTTCTCAACATTGGATTAACCGATTAAAACAATTTTTTAATGCTCCCTAAGGTTGCTAATAAAACTGCATACCAAAATGTTCAAAAAAAAATTGATTTTTCAAAAACCAGTCACAGAATTTTTTTTGGAATTTGAATCTCAAAATGGCGTTCAAAATGTTTATTCTAAAAATGTTTTCAGAATTTTATACATACAAAATTAATTTAAGTTATTTTCATTTATAATTTTTGCACATGCTAAAGGGATTATGAATACCTTTTATATGTTTTTAATACAACCCGGTCATCCGGTGGTAGAAGAGAAAGATTGATAGGAAAGATGTGTGGAGCGATGTTCTGAGACTAAAGCTGGTTGTTGAACTGAAGCGATAGCTGAACTAATGCGGAGAAAATTACCCCGTCTTACTTATTTATGTCTCTTATAATTCACATTATTTTATTTATTTAGTTGTCCTATTTATGGGTATACTAGTTAGTTACTCAATCAGATGTTGGTAGTGTTATGCCTGAACAGCATGTAATGGGTAAACCAGCAACTCATTTTATGACAATTTTTAGTATTGGTTTTTAATGGAATATAAGAATTCATAGACAACGCCAGGAATCGAACCTGCAACCACGAGGTTGACAGGCGAGCGAACAACTATCGCGCCACGGCCCCAATTTAATAAAAAATCGCTCCAATGATTTTTGAAATTTTTGTTTGGTATATTCTTATTTATCAATGAATTCAAACTGCTTCCCTCAAACTAACGGGTGATTTTTTTGCTACTTGGTTTTTGACGTTTATATTTTTGACAGATCACACATGACAAATTCCACGAACATTTGACATTTCGATTCAGTATTGTTTGCCATTTCATCATGAATAGACTTACGCCTGAACAACGTTTGCAAATTATTGAAATTTATTATCAAAATTCATGCTCTGTGAAAAATGTGTTTCGCAAGCTACGTCCGTTTTAAGCTACGCTCATTTTTGGCTAAATGGATACGTGAATAAGCAGAATTGCCGTATTTGGAGTGAAGAGCAGCCAGAGGCAATTCAGCAGCTACCAATGCATCCCGAAAAATGCACTGTTTGTTGCGGTTTATGGGCAGGCGGCATCATTGGGCCGTACTTCTTCAAGGACGATGAAGGCCGCAGGGTTACGGTCAATGGAGAAAGGTACCGTTCGATGATGACAGATTTTTTTTGCCGAAAATGCAAGAATTGAACTCGGTCGACATGTGGTTCCAACAGGACGGTGCCACATGCCACACTGCACGCGAAACCATGCATCAATTGAGAGGCGAATTTGGTGAGCAGTTGATCTCACGTTTTGGCGCAGTCAATTGGCCACCAAGATCATGTGATTTGACCCCGTTAGACTATTTTTTGTGGGGCTATGTTAAGTCTATTGTCTATTGGGACAAGCCAAACACGATTGCTGCCTTGGAAGCCAACATTGAACGCGTTATTGGTGAGATTCCGGCCGAAATGTGTGAAAAAGTTTGCCAAAATTGGACCTTCAGAATGGACCACCTGAAGCGTAGCCCCGGGCAACATTTAAGTGAAATTATTTTTAAAAAGTAAATGGCAGAAATTGATTTATCGATCCAAATAAAAATTTCATTCACTTTTTACAAGTTTCTGTGTTTTTTTGAATTTTCAAAAACCAAGCTCTTAAAAAATCAAATAAGAACATATAATTGTGTGTTTTATCCATTTATTTCTACCTTATTATTATTCCCTTTTTACGAAATTGTACACACTTCACTGAATACTAAATACAATGTAGGCCCCCATACATTTATATATACATATATGTCCTTAAAAATCACTTGAATCTTTTCTAATGCATATTGCACCTAAATTATAAAGTTATATGCATATCTACCCACCTATCCTTTATTTTCATTATTATATGTACATATTTACATATCTAAGTTCCATCGATGTATGTAGCTACATATCACCCTCCTAACTTACATAATTAAAGTCCATAACTTAGATTTAAACATACATTTGAAGGAAGCTACCTATGTAACTTTCCCTTGAATCATCCGCTCGACAATTCATTATACTAAGAATCAAGGTAATCTTACCTACATAGGCCTTGATCCTGCATAGGATAACTACACCTAACTAACTGAACCTCAATAATAAGCTACATTAAAGTTGTTAGCTCCAAGAGCAAGTTCGTACGATCCAGTCGTGCATCTATTTTTTTCGAAATTAAAAAAACAAGGTTTTTTGAAAACTCAATGGCGCAAAATTTTAAACCATTTAATAAAATGTTAAAGCCACTTTTAGCAATTTACTCAGCTTAAAAGAATATTGAGTTAATTTTAAACGATTTTAACATTTTACTAAAGTTAAAATCACGGAATGGCTACTTTAACTTTTAGCAATTTGCTAAATCCATTATGGAACCTGATAGTATATCAGCCTTGCACACGGGGGCCCAGGTTCGAGTCCTGCTGGTGCACAAATTTTTTTTGTTTTTTTTTTGTTTTGTAAATAATGAAGTTAAAATGATGAAAATAGAAATAACTCATACCTTTTTAGAGCACATGTTGGGTTTTCATCAAAATTCAAACTCTACAAATGCTCAGATTTCTGCTTAATTAGCAATTTACTAGTTTAGAAAAGGTTTAAAAACTCTTAAATAGTTATTCATTCAATAAGCACTTAGGAAATTGCTAACAAGTAAAATGTTAAGCCCTTCAATGCGTTGTTTAAATTTTGCTTCAATGTCTCCAAAAGTTTTCTTTACAAACCGGGCCAAAAAATGTTAAAAATTTATTGCATACATGAATATCTGTCTATGATTTCCAATGGCAAATTTATTTCCGTAAACTATATCTATTAGCTAAACCGTTTTTACAAGTTTTCGTTTGGTTAAAAAAAAAACTACGCCACCAAAGCAAAGTAAAACAGTACTTGGGTAATAATCAAAAAAAATCGATACGTATGTGTATTATTATGATAACTATTTGCCACCCTTCATATATTCTTCAATTCCTTGGCAGACTCTCAAATTGCAAGTCTTCCGTCTCTGTAGAGGGTGAACAAAAAATATACCCGTATCATAAACCATAAATCAATGCTAATGATACCCACCATGGCTGCATGCAAAGGTAGGTATAGAAGGTAAAAATGTGGCTTCTCGAAGACAGAAGTCCTTCGTTAAATGCCTTCACAATCCCTACGCATGCTGCTGCGCCATCATTTATTAGATTTGACTTCTGGGCCCCAAATATACAACTTTTTTTTTCTTCTTGTATAAAACCTCTTAAATGCTTTATCTTAGTTCAATGGTTTGAACATCCTACCTTCTTTGAGCAACTTAACAAGGAAATCCTTCTGTGAGACAATATATAATATATATAAAATCATTTTACGTTTTACCTCTTATAGAAAAGGACTACCATGTTGCCCCACTTAGAATTTTCAGTTTTTTATCTTGCGAATTTTTATTTGTAGTAATTTTTTTTTGACCACAGCACAATGGGACAAGATAGAGCTAAAGCTGGAATCAATTAAATTTTCATTTTATTTAATATGCGGTTGGCAATGTCATAGCACAGTGGATATGGAAGGAGTGATTGAACGTTGGAATGAAAGTGGCATAATGTTTGCAAATGGTTTCAGATGTAATTTTGCTTTGCAGACAAATATGTAGATATTTAAAGCGTTTTCCAAAATTGGCACATAAAACATATCCGCTGTATATTGTTCTCTTGTCTCTAAATAAATATCAATAATATTTTTATGTCTACCTATATAATGTTTTATCAACATTTTGAAGTGCATACGTTTTATTTTATTATTTTTCAAAATAATTTTTAATGCAATGTTATGTAGTGTACATTTTAAATTTCTTTTTCTTTAAGACATCGTAAGTCACTTTAAATTTGTCGCATATCTAATTGTTAGTATATTCTGTTTTTCCTTATTTTGAATAATAAAATTCCCCTGAACAAGACGGCAACCCCTGCCGAAATGTCGGAAAAAGCAAATGTTAACTTAATTACTTCATTTCTACGTACATTGAGACCAAAAGGCCGAAGAAAAAGAAATGATTTTGTACAAACAATAATACCTTTCATGAACTTAAAAACAAAACAAAAATCGAAAACTATTCATCGTTGACTTTCATTTTATTCAAAATACATTAAAGGAAAATTCCTAATTTTTAATTCGAATCACATTTGTCAAAAGGGAAGGTTTTCACAGATGCAATTTCATTTTTTTTGATAAATTGCATAATTTTATTTCTTGTTTTCATTTGAAAGACAAAGTTATAATGCATTATTTTGGTTGGTTTTAGTAGATTTTTCAATTTTCTTATTTTTGTATAGAGGTTTTCCCAAACGCATTCCTAAAAGGATGAATTGTTTCAAACGAAACGGCAACATGAATCCTACATGAATGTACACATCAGCTCATACTACACATCAGATGGCTTTACTTTCGTGGCGAATTCGGAAAGGTGATACAGGATGTCCGCCGGGTATGTATACTACTTTGTTTTAACGCCATTTTGGTAAACATTAGTTTGACAGTTTATATTTGGCAAATTTATTATGAAAAAATATTCGATAAATCAACGTGTTTTAATCGTTAAAACATTTTATCAAAATCATTCATCGATCACTGTGACAATGAGAAAGTTACGTGAAATTTTTGGGAAAATCAAAGTGCCAACAAAACGCACTATTTATCGGGTAGTGAATGATTACGAAGAAAGATGGTCTGTAGGTGATATGCCCAAGCATGGACCACAACGTACTGCAAGATCGGCTGAAAACATAACTGCTGCTCAAGGAAGTGTTCAACACAATTCATCAACCTCAATTCGACACCGTGCTCAGGAACTTGGTCTTCAAAGCAAAGGGTTATCCATATTGCGGTTTCAAAAGTATAGGGCTGAAATTCGACATCTGTCAAACTAAGATGTTAAACCAATTTTTTTTCAGTTGAACGTCTGACTTTTACGAAAATGGATCGCTTAACTATAGCACAACGCATAAAAATTGTTAAAACCTGCTACAAAAATGGTGATTCTGCCACAGCCACATATCGTGCTTTAAGAGGAGATTATGGTTTACATAATCGTCAAAATATGCAAGCAATTGGCAAAATTGTGAAGAAATTTGAAGAGAGTGGATTGGTTACAGATATTGTTAGGCCTGTGCATCATCGTTTCGCTCGTACCACTGAAAATATCGCTGCTGTAAGCGAAAGTGTTGCCGAAGACCCGAATGTGTCGATTCCTCGTCGTTCACAGGAATTTGGACTATCTTACGTCACATTATGGCGTATTTTGCATTTGGATCTACATCTACATCAATATAAAGTCCAGCTCACACAACAACTGAAGCCAGCTGACCATTCACAACGTCGTAGATACATACGTCGCATGGGTGCTTGAACAACAGGCGGTGGACGGCGATTTTTCGAACAAAATTTTCTTCAGCGGCGAAGCACATTTCTCACTCGGTGGGTATGTTATGGGTATTTGGGGTTCTGAGAATCCTCAAGTAATTGAAGAGAGGAGACTCCATCCGCAAAAAGTCACTGATTGGGGTGGTCTTTGGTCCGGAGGTGTGATTGGACCTTACTTTTTCGAAAACGACGATAGAACGACTGTCACCGTCAATTCGAAGGGTTATGGTCATATGATAACCGACTTTTTTTTGGCTGCTATTGAAGAATACGACTTGGAATATATCTGGTTTCAAAAAGACGGTGCCACATGCCACACAACTCGAGCGAATATGACTTTATTGCAAGAGACATTTCCTGGCCGCGTAAATTCTCGTCGTCGCGATATCTTGTGGCCACCAAGATCATGCGATTTGACACCGGCGGTCTTTTTTTTTGTGGGCCAAAGACCGTTAAATTTAGCAGGAAAAGTTTGCTTATAGCATTTTTTTTAAATCCTTCCGGCAGTTTATTTAGTAGGAAATTTGGTTTTAGCAGTAAATCTAGCAGGTTTTCATACTTCTCCAACCGTAAATAAAATATTTAGGGTATTCATGCCACGAGCTAATTTTCGTTTTGCAGAAAGGTATAATTTTCCGCCAGACGTTTGCATGAACACCCACTTAAAAATACTTGCGCAAATGTGGGAAATATTCAAATGTTCTTTGAAATAAATTTATGATTCTTATTCTCTTTCTACGCCAAATTCGTGAGATAATTTTATCTGTGATTTGCAGAATATGTTTCCCATACAAACTTTGACAGTTCATTTAACTGGGTTTTCCGCAATTGAAACTCAATAAAATCTAAATGCGAATCGCTCATTGCAGAGCTTCAATCGCGAATTCCACAAAATCTACGAATTTTGCAGCAAGTAGCCTTCTTTTCTGCTAAAAAATGTTTGCGCATTCATAAGCAACAATTAAAAGATTTAAAAATTCAAAATTAATTCTGAACTTATTTCCAACATTGAATCGCAATGGAACAACATAAATCTAAATTAGTGGGAGAATATTCAAAATACTGTTGAATTTTTGTGCGAGGTAAATAATAAGTCCAATGAAAACCCTTACAAAGAGTTGTCAAACTTTATCAATTTGGTTTTAGTTTGCATTTATCTCAAATGGTGCAGTTGAAAGAGTGTTTATTCTATGAATCTTGTACACGCAAAATAGATGGACTACATGCTTTGATAAAAAAAAGACAAAAATCAGCTGACTCTTAATTTCAATCGGAAATAAACTCAATATTTTGGTATTTTTCTTAAGATACATTTATTTTGAATAAGAATAAGAAACAAAAACAAAATGACTTGAATTAAATAACGGTGTAGAGCAGTCTTACAAAATAAAATAACGATTGAAAAATTTTTTTAAAGTGCATAATAGTTGGCTTACGGGTCTTAATTTTCATTTCACCATGTTGTTACGTCGCCTTTGGCCTTCTTGATAGCTGCTTCTATGCGTCGTAAAATTGTGACAAATAATTTTTAACATTCTTCGATACCAAAAGATTCCCAAATATTTATGATTTTAGGGTTTAGGTCTTGAAGAGTCCGGTATGATTCTTTTCGCAGTTTTGCTTCATTTTATGCCAGACAGTTTCCATTGGTGAAAGTTCAGGGCTTCTGGAAGGCCATTCCAGTAAAGGAATTGCTTCAGCAGATAACAACGCAATTGTAGACCTTGCTGTATGGCAAGAAGCACCATCCTGTTGTAAAATATAGTCTCCATCACTAGCTTGAAGTCGTGGTATTGATGGGAGAAGTTCATTTTGCAGATCCCTGCACATCGCAGCATTGGTAATTATGTTTACAAAATGTAAATTACCAAACCCGGACATGCATCCCTATATCATTACAGATGGTGGAAACTTGAGCGTTTTTTTAAGGCAATCTTTTTGAAAAGCCTCTTTTGAATTTCTAATTACTCGTTTTCAATCTATTTCTTCCATAGCTTCAACCATATAAACAGGCAGTGTAAGTGTATAAAAAAAAACTAAATGGTTACGCGGAACTAGTTCCGAAGCAAAACTAAACGTTTCGTGTTCGTTCCGCCTGTGGAACTATTTTGCGCAACTCTATTCGATAATCCATTTTCCATGGTTTTACTTATGGATTACCTAAGGTCTCCTGATAATGTAATGGTTGACATTAAACTGTTGATGGCCAGCATAAAACAAGAGATCAATAAACAGCAAAACAAGTGCATGTCATTTTTTTAATAATGGTTAACTGAAAATCTATTTAAATCTTCATAGTCCAACTAATTTGGATCCCAGAGAGAGTAGTCCAACTATAATGCTCAATCTTTGTTTAAGAGAATGCGAACTGGAGCCATATTTGTTTTCTCAAATTAAGTTCCGTTTGGTCTAATTTACTTATTAAATGTAATTTATTACATTGACGAAAAAAAATAAACAACAACTGCTTGGGACCAGAAAATATAGGTATATAAAAAGAGTTAATTTGTTTATTGATAAGTAGGCCAACTATTTTGCGTTTATGTTGTATGTTAATGTTATAATATTTTTAATCTAAGAAGTGTGTGCAATAGAAAATTTAAAGAGAAGAAACAAGTCATCGAGATTGCTTAAATGTGCGCACGTGCGTCGTGGGATCATCGAATTGTTGGTTTTGGTATCTCTTGCTCACTCCATTTTTTTTTTTAAATTGCATATAGTTTTGATTTTTTCTTAAAATTAATTTATTAGTAAATTGATCTTAATTTTAATTTTTATATTTTCATTCTTTTAATAATTTCATTAATTTTCATATCCCTAATCAGAATTTTAGTTGTTTTCTTATTTTTAGTATGAATTGACATAATTTCCATTAAAGCATAAAATAAAACTGTTAAATTGTCATTTGAACTGATAAAAATGGTTAATTAAATTGGTAAGATGGGAAAGTGGTACGAAAGAGTATAAAGGTCTGATTCAAAGATGCACTTTTGGTGTTATACGCAAAATAAGGCAAGAGCGTAGTTGGGAATTGTGTTAGCAATGCTTCACTATAGGATAAGGGTTGCCCTGTAGTTCTTTTGATGAAACTATAAATAAAACAACATCTGTCATGTGATTTTGGATTTATTTGTATCATTACTTTTTCTGTATTCCTCTCTTCTAAGTCTGGCACGAAATATGTGAGTGAGTAGGAGACAGTAGCAGCAAAACAATCCATACATAAATGAGCTAAACTAAGGGTTAAAAATGAGCCACAGCTGCGTACTATAGGAATTACCGACTTACCCCACCACTCATTACAATAAATGGCGCCCAACGTGGGCCCGAACCCACGACCCTGAAATAAAGTGTCTCATGCTAGCCGGGCGATACAAGAGATACAGAGACAATCAAGCAATGGCACTACTCGGTATCACCAATCATACAGAACCTAATATATGATGAATTAAACCGAATGTTAGAATTGGGTGTGATTGAAGCGCCTGGAGTTCACCAGTCGTTCTAGTAAAGAAACATGTGAAGAATCGACATTGCATTGACTTCCGTTAAATGAACGCACACGACAAGAAAAACGCTAGTCCGTTTCTTCACATAATGGGCATGTTAAGTCGCCTTGGAGATGCACGTTTTATCTCGAGCCGGTAAAACCGCTTTTTCTTTAGAGGGGTTTTTTTACTGTGATGTCCTTTCGGCGCATGCAATGCGACACAAACCATGGAAAAGATAATGAGAACAGTTATTTCTCAAGCATTGCGAGAGTTTGTCTTCGTCTACGTTGATGACTTTTTCATGGTTTCTTCTGATTTTTAAACACACCTTAAGAAGTGTTAACTGAACATTTAATATTGAGAAATGAAAGTTTTGCCACAGATAATATAAGTTCTTAGGTCATATAGTTGGACATGGTCATCTTATGCCAGATCCAGATAAAATTAACGCGGTCAGTAATTTTCTTCAACCGAAAACAGTCAAAAAACACGCAGTTTCTTGGGTTTGTGGGAAGGGTACCGCAGATTTATACTAAATTTTGCTGATCTAGCTGTACCATTAACTGACATGCTTAAAAAGAACAAAAGTAAGTTCGAGATGACACCCAGATGCAATGTGGTCATTTGAAAAGTTAAAATCTGCCCTCTGTTCGGCACCTATGTTGAACAATCCTGATTTTTCTAGACCGTTCACTATTCATTGTTACGCTTCAAATCAAGGTGTTGGTGCGGTCTTATTTCAAGTCAATGATGAGGAGCAAAAAAAACATACAGCGTTCTATTCCAAAAAGCTAAATTCGAGCGTGACAAACTACAGCGTAAAGGAAAAAGAATTAAGTTATTTTTAGTTAGTATAAGTTATTTATATCCAGTTTTAATTATTTTTAGTTTCTCTTTAGGTAGTTTTTAAGTAAAAAAAAATACTGATACTGAGTTTTTTCTAAAAAAAAGATTTCTTTATTTAAAAAAAAAATAAAACAATTTGATTTAATTAAAATAGTTTTTAGGTCGAAAGACATTAGTTCTAAGAGTTATTGTTTAATTTAGAGCGCCCGTAAAGGGCCAGTAAATTAGTTGTAAGTTATTGATAATTAGGCTAGTTTTAAACATTTTTGTCTAGCTTTAAGATAGTTATAAGTTAATATTAAATAAAAATGAATGTACAAAAAAAAAAAAAAAACACCAAGCTCCGAATTTCAAACATGGCGGAATTTTTTGGCGAAATCTAGCACAATAATAATGTTAATAGTTTCATAAGTCAATGTCATGTTTGTAAGGAAACTTAGCGAATTAATAAAACAATTAAACCTCGTATGCATTTTTATCCAATATTTAAAAATGTTGACTTTTTATATCTACTGTGGATTTTCGACACCAGATAGTGTTGCAAACTTTTATAACTCAATCAAATAGGACTAAAGCACATCCTTTCACTCTCTCGTAGAATTTTATTTTTTTTTAATTATTTCCCACATTGCCATACAGACAGACCCACTGTGACATTGGTTTAGTTCGGATTGTTTATGTTTCGAGAGTAAAAAATGAAAAAAAAAATAATAAAGCCAAGGCCACTCACGTGCCTGCAAGGTCTTATGAATTCTTCAGGTTGAATATTTATGGATTTTACACAAAAAGCTATTTCTACTCTCAGATAAAGACGCAGGTAAATCTTCGTAATGGATACATAAATATGTAAATTAATCTGTTTTTGTGCCTTAGTTGGTTTTTGAAGGATTAGCTTTTTTTTGAAGGAAAATTATCATTTTGGATGTTTTTTTGGGTTGAAAATGATTTTTTTTTTGATATTATGCATTTCATGGTTAAAGGATGATTTGTTTGGCTTACTAATTATGATGTTTGATAACACTGGAAGCCCATAGAATAAGCCTGATGTAAAGTGAAAATATAATATTCATTGATCTCCAGTCTGCACTAAAGTATGCTAACTAGACGTCCTTCATCAGACTTCAGGTAAAGACCCGACAAACTCATCAATTATAGCAACCTGGGATCTTAGAATTGTGCAAAAGGGTACTTCTTTATTTTTGAGACAGTCTTTTGCAGTTTAGATGCAATTGAAAGAGATTATTTCTTCGTTTGATTTCTTTAGGTGTGTTTTGTGTTAAGGTTTTTGTGGAGTCCATAAAGTAGTTAATTTACTGGCAAGAAATCTGCAGATGTCATCAAAGGAGCTCCAGAGTTTTTTCCGTCTAACTTTAAATACGTTTTTATTAAATAAAAATTTGATCAAAGAACCAATTTTTTAATTTTTGGGACTTAGCCATCGCATTTGATCAAAGAACCAATTTTAAATTTTTGGGACTTAGCCATCGCTGAAGCCAGTGCAGCGGCAATATCAGTCGAAATGTAATCGAAAACCTAGAAGTATGAGAGTTAACTCATGCTAAATAGATCGTGTTGAAACACGAGCTTCTCGGTGTGTTCAATTCCAAAATTTCGCCATTTACGGCATCATTGTATTCACCGACGAGAGCAATTGTTTCTCTTGGGAATTGAACAGGCGAAAGTCTTAAATATGATAACATTCTTGAAAGTTCACCATCTTCTTCTAATTCTAATCTTCATCGCTACTACCGCCAGATTTTCACTTAATTAAACTCTTCTTTCGTGCCGGAAGGCATCCCGCAAGCTTTGCCACATTGTTTTCGTTTTTTGAGCTAAATACATTTCAAAAATTAAATGATTTTTAAAACGTATTACCTACCCGAAGCACAGGACATCGTAACTGTTACTCTTTTCATGCAGCGTGTAATGCATTGTAAATGCAATGGAGTGCGTGTTGCTTGTTCTAAATAAATTCCTCTTGTATCTTGTTCCATTATTTCAGCTAGCATTTTTGTTGTCTGTATTTCCTAAATTTTTTGCCTTTTGACTTCATTCAACAGGTTTTAGTTGCAACTTCTTCGGCGCTTCTAAAGGAGCAACGATCTCAACATTTTCAGTATTTGTTATCACTTGCAAAATTTCGGAAATCATTTTGACAAGCATAAAAATTAAACTATTTAATCTTTTCTTCCCACTAGGCCCTTTTCTTTCTCTTACCGTCGACCCATATATCATCGAAAATAAGTTCAATGAATTTAACGATGAATATCTTCCTGGCCCTGATGGCATCCCCGCAATATTTTTAAAAAAATGTTCTTCAGCCTTCGCTTTTGCGCTCTCCAAAATGTTCAGTCTATCATAATCTCAAGGAAAATTTCCTCAGGTATGGAAAACCTCTTTTATAGCCCCAATATATAAAAAGGGTGCTAAGAGCAATATTAAAAACTATAGTCCCATTGCCAAACTTTCATTCATATCCCTAAAATATTTGAGAGTATTTTGTACGAAATTTTAAGTTTCCATTGTAAGTCGCTCATTTCACGCAGACAACACGGCTTTTTCAAATGTAGGTCTACAACAACTAATCTAGTTGAATTTGTATCGTATACGGTCTCAGCTCTAGAAAGCGGAAGGGAAGTAGATATTATCTCTTCTGACTTTAGTAAGGCTTTTGACAAAATTTCACATAGGCTTATACTTTTCAAATTGTCCACCTTCGACTTTAAACCTTTTTTCTTAATATGGATTTCTTCTTATCTGGAAAACCGGTATTACAGTGTTCGTTACAGATCTGTCTTCTCCAATTCATTCTTAGATACCTCCGGGGTCCCCCAAGGAAGTCACGTAGGCCCTCTCATTTTAATTCTTACAATTAACGATATTGAATTAGCCATTAAACATTCCCATATCTCATTATACGCGGACGATACCAAGTTTTTCAAGACAATTTCTTCCTCACGCGACTCTTCCGGTATCCAACTAGATCTCAACAGTTTTTCAGTCTGTTGCATCAAAAACTGCTTAGAGCTTAATATTACTTAGTGTCAATTAATCACTCTTTCATGCAAACGCATAAAATCTTCTCCCAGTTCTTCTTCATAATCAACCTTTAGCCATAGTTGAATCGATTCGAAACCTCGGCATATTATGCTCAAATTCATAACACACATCGATAATATTATTTCAAAAGCCAATTCAACGCTCGGTTTTGTGAAACGATGGTCCAAAGAATTCTCCGACCCCTACGTCACCAGATCACCCTACATAACTTTTGTCCGCCCGTTACTTGAATACGCCTGCCAATTATGGTCCCCATATCAAAAAATTCATAGGTATCTCTAGAATCTAGAGCATTCAACGCCGTTTCTTAAGATTCGCCCTTCGTGGCCTGTCTTGGAATAATCCTTTGATCCTGCCCCCCTATCAAAATCGCCTGCAACTAATTAACCTCAATAACCTGCAAGAGCGAAGAAAAATAATCGGAATCCTATTCATTCATCGACTTCTCTCAGGTTCCGTTGACTCTGAAACCCTCTACAACTCTATCTTTCTCAAACAGACCCCCGTAACCTAAGAAACCATCGCCTTTTCTACCTGCCTGCTCATCGTACCTCTTATGGTTTCAATGAACATATTACCCGTATGCATCGAAGGGTTGTTATAAACGAAAACTGTTTCGACTTCAACTTCAGCACTAAGTTATGAAGCTTGTATTAAGCCAAATAAATGGGGGTATTGCCCCTACCAAAATTAAAATTAAAAATTAGTACTATGTTTTGATATTACAACTGATTTTATGTTTATAAAAATATTTTGTCACTTATAAATTCAAATTCAAATTAAATTAAATTCAAAATTGAGTTTGTGAATTAAACGAAACTGCTTTCCTTTGTCTTCTTTTAGGGTACTTACAACTTTCCATCAACTAAGATTAGAATCAATCGCTTTTAGTGCAATCGCTTCCAGCTTTTAATCCAGCAAGTGAAAGATTTAGGAAACATGATACCTATGTATGTTTTTGATATAAATTACAAACACAATTTCAGAGAATTCTGATAATGCTTTCACTGCTTAGAGATTAAAATTATGTGTTGTGAAAAGCGTTAGTGAATAATGCAGTCCTTTATTCAGGTGCATCCCAATTTATTTTAAAAAAAAAATTGAATTTATTAGACTCACAATTTATTCTACAATTTGAAGTAAGTTATACCAAAATGTTAGGAGTGGCTCAATAATCCCAAATAAAATAAATTACTTCACAAAAACAAACGACATTTTGTGGGAACTATATAAGTGACAGTTTTGACAGTTCAGGCGGCATATTATTAATTCACCCAATTTTTTTTACTTGTTAAAAATACTTTGGGCAACGCACTATGCAAATCTGCGCAAATATAGAAAATGACGAGTATTCGCTGACTGGATTTTGGACCAGTTGAAATAAAGGCAAAAGGATAGGAGGTGGAAGTAGGTAGGGTGGAAGTAGAAGCTGCATTAAAACGAAAAAAAAAATGAGTAGAAATATATGAGGATAGGAAGCGGGTAGGATGGGACTGAGAGGGAGTAGAATGTCCGCTATGGGGGCGATGGTATGCTTGCTACGCTCGACTCAACTCGCCGGATTAGGGGGGATCTTGCCCCCATAGCCAGACCTCGCCTATTCCAAAAAAAAAACAGAAATCATGCCAAAAAAAAAATATAACTTAGCCACCACCAAATGGTCCACACTTCAGAAACACTGCGGCTGGCGTTGCAGCTTGGCCCATACCCGCCCCACCTAGAATTCATTCGGGCCGAATCTCGAATTCCCCTTAGTCGCAAATCAGATCGGATTTAATATCGCGATCGAACCATAGTATCTTCAGGCTACTGTATGTCCATCGCTAGCCCTTCCACACCCCCTGAAAGAAAATTTATTGTACCATATTAAGCCCCTTGGAAGCTCATAAAAAGACGTGAATTTTCATCAGCATTCGACATGATTTACAGCTTAATTTTATTAATTGAAAATCAAAGCAACTTACATAAAATAGACAAAAATTAAAACTTAATATGAATAAAACGTTTATATAGGGTTTGGTGCGAATCTCCAAAAACTCTAAATTAAATTAACTTTTGAAACCAATATAAATTTTAAATTCTCGGTAAATCGGCTAAAAGTGACGACGTAAGCTTACCAACAGTCGAAACGGTGCCTGTTCTGCTCCCGCTAGGTTGAAGTTTTCAGTTTTCCACCGGCCTTTCTAACTGACCTTCTTTTTCGTACGAAGGTATTATCAACTCCGTTATCCTACCTACATAGAGCTCTCTGTGGGTAGCTAAGGGTTCGCAAAATCTTGCTATCACTACCAGGGTATTATAAATAACTTAATCCGCACGGGAGGGACGACACCCAACGAAAAATCTTAGATCGGCAAATCTCAATATCACGCCAATGTTGTTTTTTGTTTTTTCTTTTTATATTTATAAATGGCTCCTGCCTATAAGCGTAGATCGCCGACCACCGGCGTACGGGATAATTTAATATGCGTGCCCAGAAGCACCAAGCGTTATGAGTATATAGCGGTAGATAGGTAATCGATCAAAACCAATCGAATTATAGATATTCTCGTAACGAAATAATTTGTTATGTATATATTAATTTAAAGGCATCAATATATTTGGAAGGATATATATACATATGGCTGAGTACTAGGATAAGTTTTTACTTGTCCATCCGGGTCTTGCACGGACTAAAATTTTTGTGCGGCCACAACATCAGCGAGGTAGCGGCCCCTTGTTAGTCCCAGAGGAGTTCTAGATTGGCAATATGAGTCGTTAGGAGAGCTCGTTCCCACTTTTCAATACGCCAAGAGCACATACACATGGGGATATCCACAGTTAGACCGTTAAAAACACCAGCGGCGGCAACAACCCCCTGTCTACGTCGCTAGCCGCCGATTCTTCCTGACTAAAAACAGGGCACCCTTCAGAATTTCCCTTTTTATCAATTTTTTTTTAATATTATGGTGCACTTCACTAGCCAAATCCACTTTTCAGTTGGCAACACCAAGATTAATATCCGCTAAAGGACTTAATTTCTCAAAATAAACACTATTAATCCCAACAAATTCGAACAGAAACTCTAAAATAATTATCCTTATGATATTCGAAAAATTAATTAAATTCGAATTCAAATTTTTTTACCCGCGCAATATTTTATTTGAAAAATTATGATGTCCAAGTATCACCTCAAATTTTAGCGATGTGAACACTGACTGATTTTAAATCGTAATGACAAAGAGAATCTGTCCTACGGTAATCACTTGCCTAACCGTGTCAAATATTCTTTGTCCTTCCGAAAAGTTTGTCTGATTGGAGGTTTACCACCGATAGTTCTACGGCTCGCACAAATACCGGAAAATGAGATTCCGTAGCCTATTCCAAACATTACCATTCACTACCTTCCTATCAAGCTGAGAAACAAACCTATTAGGTACGCGACCCATAAATTTCGACTCATATTGTGAATCGTCCACACTTAATCCACCAGCTTTCCTGAATAAGGTCGTCCTGTTTCAAAATATGCTTCCCTTTCAATTATTCCCCTATTAGGTGACCAGCAAACGTTCACATTTCATCATCCCGGCTCCTTCCTCGTATTATAAACATCATCTCCTTTCAGAGCTTTATACCTACGAGTAGGCCTGTATCGCTCTATCTTCCCGTCAGCCTTTTGTGTTTAAAACCGACTCAGTAAATGTCATTCGCACACATTTTTAATTCGCATCAGCTCGTAGCCAAAAGATTTTCAATAAATCAACGCGGTAGCTCATCGAAATTAAAACCAAAAATAAACAATAAATGTAAGAGTGAACGAGAGTAAAAGAAACAAAAAAACAGAAGCATATTTAGTAGAACAAAAGTGGGTGAAACATAACCACCAAGTGTCGAAAAAAAACAATCGGAAAGTGACTCGAAAATTAAAACAAGTGGATAAATGCATGCCGGAAAATAACAACAGGGCACATACCACCGTTGCAATCCGGAGGTCCATCCGTTACTGTACCGCCACACACCCCACGAACACAAAACACGTCCGTGCACGGTGGAATTCCCTTCAGATGTAGTTGGCCTGTCCACCTATGAATATCCACCATCGCTCGTCTACCACAGGTGCACGCGGTCGCCCGCGGACATCAGTTTAACAGGTGAGTTCCCGATCGGTTTGTACTGAACCATGCGCCGGCCGAGTAGCTGCAAGGAACCCCGCGTTGAGCCTGGTAGCTGCCCGTTCGGCCCATACTAATAATGTTTCGAATGGTTTTTGTTTTTCTTTTTTTTAGGGATCATCGTGCTCAACTATCACACAACGCCCAGACCTATGGCCGACCCGGAATCTTGGAAAAGAAAAAGACACGAGTCCCCTTTTGATCGGCCGGACAGACACGGACAGGGTGCTAAAACATACACCAAAGGCATTTTCGATTCCTAGACCAACAAGTATACGTAGGTAGCAGTAGCTACGCTACTATTATATGTACATACATATGTATCTATACAATAAAGACCAATATCGTATCATTATAGCTCTTTATTTTTAATACGGACATTTTCATTCCTAGTACGCCCCAAGGGCTGTCCACAACACAGTTATACCTCACAAATGCTTGTTACTCAGCGAGAACATAAGATGTCTCTTATTTCGTAGATCGCTGATGTGGAGACCACCAGAATTCGGTTACTTACCGCAAGCTCAAGACTTTTGGATGAAGTCTTCGCTAATATATGTAATCAGAAAGAGACGCTCAGAAAGTTGTTCACTATTCACTTTTAATCTGCCACGAGGAATGCAAAGGAGTGTGAACTATATCATTTATACCAAACAGATAGAAATAACCATCGGTTGTATTCACGATTGTCGTTCAAGCCCTCTTATCAAAAATGCGTGCATTTCGTATCGATGAATCTCTTCTTCGTTGGATTACAAATTACATTTCGCACCGCTAACTAAATAGTTTTTATTACGTTAACTGTGGATTTTTTTTTGTCTCAAATCAATCCTATTTAATTGTGCGAAATGACCATGAAAAGAAAGCAATGACAGCAACAATTTTTTCAAAGAACTTTTTAATAATAATAATAAAGAATACATGGTATGATATTCAGCGTTAACTTACGTCACTTGGTGATAAAAATGCTTAAAAAAAATTCAGAAACATAAACAAACGTGAACTACGTCACTCAGTGGCAATGTGGAAATTCATAGCAGTATTCTTTGTACATTACAACTTGAATTTTTTTTTTTTGGCTACAGCAGCAACTTCAATTGTAGCCATGTTATATAATTCAGCTTCACCTTCAACTCGAAGCCGAAGGTCGAGAGCCGAGAAATCAGAACGAAAGATAAAGAGAAACAGACATAGGAGAGAACTATAGGCGTTAATAATTGTTTGCTTGCGTATACATACACTCCGCATCACTTCAATGGTACATACCTTAGGTTTGTTTTCTGTCATTCATTGCTACTAAGCCAAGCATTGTATACTTTGTTCATTTTATATTTACAGTAGGTACAGGGCTTATGAGAGAGCTTTTTCAAGCACACTGGTGCCTGTCGCTGAAATTCACAATGAAAATAACCACTAATTGCTGAAGAAACAAAATTATAGTTAAATCGAGTTCTAACGAGCCAGACCCCCAATTTGTAGGGTCCAGATTAATCGAAGTTCCAACTAAAACAAATTTCTAAATTCGAGTTCTAAGGCGATTAAACTTGTTGAAGAAATGAGTAAGATCTCAATTAAGTTCTATTTTTTCGTTAAGCCGAGTCTTAGGGGTTAGAACTTTCTCAAGAAATTAGCTGTTAAGGTATTTTTGATTAAAAAAATAATTTTCTTTCCTTTCTGCTCCAGGGCTTCACACATCCACTTTGGAAGGAATGCATACAAATTAGCCAAATAATATAGCGAAATTGAGAACCAAGCTAATTGGATGGCTTGGGTTAATTTGGGTATACTCGAATATTGTTGTTCTGATCCATATAGTTGAAGTTTCAACCATCCCCAAGAATTTTCAAGGCTGTTTAAATCCGGTGAGTAAGTCGGCCAACTTAACAGTTCTACATTTTGGCTCTCTAATTACCCGACCTGTGTGTATTGGCACGTTATCATGTTGACAAGTCTACAGCAAATGTCAAAAAACGGTATGAAAGTATCGAAGGGCCTCTCTTAATATACCACTGTCAGTCAATGCATTCATTCTAGTAGACAAAAATTGAAGCTTGTAGGTGCATTATAGGAAATTGCCGCCCACACCATCACACCTCCAACTCTGCTCTGCAGCTGGTCCAAATAATGAGTTTTCTTGCGGAGGTCATGAAAATAGTAGCTATAGCCATTGGGGCCTTCCAAATTAAATTTTTTTTTTCGACGGAGAAGACCACGCGAAACCACTCCGAAGTCCAGGTCACATGTGCCCGACAAAAAATTAGGCGTTGCTCTTTTCCATCCGGGTTAAGTGGTGGTTTCTTCTTGATTTTAAGTCTGCTCTATTTTTTCTCCCATTTTCATATTCAGAAATTCAAAATTAATATGCATCGGTATCTTCTCTTGCAGCCTTATTAATTTTCCTAACACTCGCACTGGGCTTGATCATATTTACGGTAGTCGAAACCAATTTAGAGCTCGCATTCGCGTAAAAAAATTGCACATGCTATAATTCCAAAAGCACATTGCATAAGTAGATCCATCTAAATTATTAGGTATTCTGATGATTTCGACATTATCGTCTGATCCCAGCCCCAGCGTGCTCTTATACGTATATAAATATGTATAGTTCTTTACAGGCGAATGAAAAACTAGCGCAACTTGAAACCAAAGAACTTCTATAAACAAATAAATAAACCCTTGTCCATCGCCTAGGATAATTATTAGCTAAATTTGGTAGTTAGAGATTTCCTATACTTTGGATCAGACCACTCCTACATCTATTTGGCGATACAAATACGATAGAAACTCATCACACCCAGGACGGAATACACTCTTTACAAAAATATTTATGGTGCCTGTCATAAATTAAGGAAGTCGACTTCTTGATGATGTGATAATCAGAAAAGTGATAGCAGACAATGGGTTCTTTCAAAGGCCACTATCAATGTGACTTGTACATAGAAAGATGTGGAGGCTAAAATGTCAAAAATGTGGTCTACATTGTTCAAGACCGAGAGCCTTTGGATTCCATAAACCACGGTCTAGGAGACAAGGAACACCAAACGTGCTTCCGTTTTAAAGGCCAAACTATACCGTATCCCCGATCACTGACTGGAAGAAGTGTGCTCGGGATCAAGTAAGAGTGAAGGCGGCCATGTTTCTTGGAGTGGAAACAGTAAAACGAGCAATTTCGCTTAGATGTGAATGGACACAAGGAACAAGTCCAGTCGGGTTGACAAAAAAAATGGCTGAAATAGAAAAAAATTAATTCGTACAATTTTCTTTCACAGTTCGTTAGAGGGGGTCATAAGTAGTCTAAATTTCGGTTTTCGGGAAAATCGCGCTGGAGCTTCAGCCGCCATTTCGAATTTAATGAAAACTTTACTTTGGGCAATAACTTCGCCAGTTTTTATTTTTGGCACAAAAAATAAAGGTAAAACTTGTAGGAAATTTAATTTTCTACAACTTTAGTCTTAATGTTTTTTTTCAAAAAAGTTACCGTTCGCGAGATATTAATGAAAACTGTTTGGGGCTTGTGAACCCCTTCTGGGACTATGAAATATTAATACGTACAATTTTCTCTTACAGTTTGTTGGAGGGACCATTAGTAGTCTAAAACTCGATTTTCGGCAAAATACTGCTAGAGTTTTAGTCGCCATTTTGAATTTAATGTAGAATTGGTTATCTTTATTTATTCGTATAGAACCAGCGTTGCCGAAGAAAAAAATTTGTAAGTGCCAATGCTGAAAACTGAAAGTGCCATTCTAGGCCACTGGTTGCCACCAACAAAAAAGTGGAAAAAAATCCGAAGATTTCATATGTAATTTTTAATTTTATTTAAAGAATAAATGAACACAAAATTAGTAAATTATAAATTAATAGATAAAATACAAGAAGTTCATTAAATGAAACATAAAAAATAAATAAACATAAAACATACAAAATAAATATAAGTCTTTGGGTGGTATGAAGTGCTTGTGCTGGCAAGTTTCAGCCTTTATTATTTCATTAAACGACAAAAGTAATTTTATAACTTTATAATGGCGGTCGTCCACTACGTACTTCAACTCCATCTTTGGATTCAAAAATTTTAAATCTCATACACTAGTGAACAAATTTGCGTTCATCAAAACAAAACGTGTTGGGAGCTCCGTACACATAGTTGGCAAACTTAGTGAAATGTTGAATTACCTCGAACAGCTAGTTGATCAACTGGTTCAATTGTTGGAGAACTCCGTACACCTAGTTGATCAACGTATTCAATTGTTCAAACTTCGTACATATTATAGTTGACAAACGTACCCAAAAATTGAACAACTTGTTCGATTTTGACAAAAAAAAAAAGTTTTTCAAGTTTATCAACTGCGTTTTTGATATGCTTGTTCAACAAATTGATGGACGCACTCTTCCAACGCAACGCATAACAAATATTTCCACCTCAACGGCAATCAACACCAAACAAAATTAAAAAAGTTGATCAACGAGTTGAACAAAATTTGTTTTGTTGTTATTTAGTAATGTGCAATACGTTATCTTGAAAACGTTGCTCAACGCGTTAAACCAACATTTTCAACACTAGCCGTACACTTGTTCAACAATTCGTTGAGCAAAGATCTCCAACCGGATTAAACTCGTTGGTTGAATGGAATTGAGGACATCGTACATTAGAGTTCAATGTGTTGAACTAGAATTTAGTGCTCTGAACTCCTAGTGGAAGACCGGCATTAAGAAAGTCGATTTTTATTGAGTTTTAATATTTATTATCTAAGCGTTAAACAACCCTTTCGACTGATGCGCTACCATGTGGTAAAACTAAGTTTGATCATGAACGTGGATATATTTGAAAACATTTGCTCGTCGATTCCTAGAGTGCCATTTGAAGCGTTTGAGTGCCACAGTGCCATTTAAATTAAAAAGTGCCAAAAGTGCACGATCGTGCCACTTCGGCAACGTTGTATAGAACCATTTAGCGCAACACGGTGGGGCGTTTTTTTGTTAAACCCAAAACAGTTTTTCATTAATATCTCGCGAACGGTAACTTTGTTTGAAAAAAATATTAAGTTTTTGTCAGAAATAAAAAAACTGGCGAAGTTTTTGCCTAAAGTAAAATTTTCATTAAATTCAAAATGGCGGCTGAAGCTCCAGCGCGATTTTCCCGAAAACCGAGATTTAGACTACTTATGACCCCCCTTAACGAACTGTGAAAGAAAATTCTTCAAATTAATTTTTTCGATTTCAAATGATTAACCCGACTGGACTATATAGTTTCAGTGTACCACAATTTTGTTAATTTAGTCTAGAAAAATTGCAACAGGCAAAAATCATTAATGTGGAACACATTGATATTAACAAAAAATATAAATAAGTGTCCTATTTCGGCACCGTAATTCAAGCGTTTTTTTTTTGTTGGTTATACTCTGCTACTGCAGGGTATAATAATTTGTTTGTTTGAATATAAGTAAACGGGTATACATGATGTGCAATGTCAATAAATACTTCCACTCTCTATATAGAGTTCAACCAATACAAAAACAAATATATTAAAGAACATGCCATATGTACCTATAGATGATTTCAACTCATCCATCATCCCTTAGCCATAGTTAACCACAAATGTAATGCCAAACCTTGTCGCTGATGGCTGAGAAGGAACATACTGAATCGCTAATCGAATTGGGTATTTGCATCAATGAAGCATCGAACATCAATGAGCTGGACGGCAACGTAGTCCTCACCAAATATTAGCATTCGCAATGAAGTATGGTTAATTAGGCATTATTTGCGATACTAATTGGCCAATTCGATTGGAAAACACGCCAACTGTATAGAATTCAAGCTGGACCGATATAGGCACACAAGTCACTTCATTATTGAATCACAATAATTCACAACGACGACGTACTGCAATAGCAATGGCGATGGGTTATATAGCCCGCATATATAGCATTTTCCATTTCATATATTAACGAGGTTTGTTTCGAGTGGCTTCGGGTTGTGACCTATGAACTTGCATGTATGTATACTTAATTCCGGAATTTGGAGTGTTTGTTCAAAATTGGCACCCGCAGTGGATATAATTCCACCATTTTTGAGGGTCGCATTACTCCTGGCGAAGGGCAGAGCAGGAGGAGGGAAATGGATTTCAACTCTATATTGATGTTATGATATCAATATGTTTATTAATTCTGTACTAAATAGCGAAATTTTAAATTATTCCTCTTGTCAGGAATGAAACAACAACAACAAAAATTGCATATCATTTCATTTCTATATTGTGGATATTTAAATGTGCCAGATTGTTACACTGAGGAAAAATTATAATCAATAAGGGCAAATCTGCTGCGACTTTAGGAAACTTTACAACCAACGTGGTCAAATCCATTTCAAGCACTTATAGGAGTAGATAACCATGCTCTGCCTAATGCCTAATGTTCATTTTGTTATCAGCTGTATGGAACACTTATGTACCTGTTAGGTTAGGTGCGGTACCCACTACCCAGGGTATTAGTTGGACGGTTTAATAGGGAGAGAAACAGTAGGGGAGTAATTGGGGAAGATTAGGTGTAGGGTTCGGTTTGTGAAAGGTTTGGTGAATTCTAAGATTTTCTGCCTACATTTTGGTGGGTTCAAGTGATTATCCACTTTTTGCCAGTTCGTTTGGGCTTTCATTCCCTTGTATGTCAATATGTCCTGGGACCCAGATAAGGCTGATTAATTTTAATTCACTGAGCACGTGAGCAGTCTTAATTCGTTGTGGCGACGATCTAGTAGTTTTGGCTTTGTGACCGAACATACACATGATCCGTACCATATTCCTAAAGATTCTGCACGCCGGCCGTTCTACTACCGATTTCAAACAGTAACTTTCTGTTGGTGCATTGTGACTTGGTGCAATTTATTTATCTGGATTAGCGGTATGCCAAATCCGTACCCATTTATCCAACACTGGGACTCACCGCTCAAAATGTTTATTATTTTTGTTAAGATCGGGGTTCATTTCTAAGCGCTCCAAAGTCCAGAATCCTCAAACAAACGGCGTTGTCTATGGATATTTTTTCTTTTGCTTCTTCATCAACTTGAAAGGATATTTAACCAAGTCCCGACGAGGAGTTCTCCAAGTGTATGTATACCAGCAAAAAAATTAATTCTTGTGCACGTCGGTGCTATAGTTCTCTTACACACTTTCACGAACAGCGGCGATGTTGCGTTTTGTCGGCGGCCACCAACAACCTAATTCAGACATTTTAACACCAGAATTCGCAAGACCTGCTAATAATAGGATTTTTCCTTATTGGTTTGCGGTTATACACCGAGCGAATTAAAGTCAAACAGCAATTAGCCATGTTCTGATCCCTCAGAAGGATCTTTAGGTTAAATGTTCAGGCGACCCATGAGACCAGACAAAAAAAAGTTTGATTTCGAAATGAAGATATCGATTGTATTTGTAGAATGTATATGTGGTAGTCATTACCGAGGAGGGTTCCAGGGCACTCATTCAACTGGATTACCGCTGCCACCTGAAACATCCACACACTATGCCAGACCCGGCATCTAGTTAACCGCAACGAAAGGCAATCCAATCATGTGTACCTCCTTCCACTGTGCATCGTAAATCCTTGGTTCTCGCTATTCAATTAAGGCTTAAAGAGGGTAATTGGATTTCTGTACAAAGCCACTTTGGCGTGTTAAGAAAAGGGATCATTTCTATGAACTTCCAATCTGAAGGTACGTCAAGATCTTATAAAAATGCCTTACCAAATACGTGTGCCGCCAATGTGCCCTAGCGAGGTAACCGTCGGTCGGAGGGGAGAATTCTCCGAAGTCGTCCGAATCGGAGGTAATTTTCCGAACACCTTCGACGGTTATCTCGATCGGGCAGAATATATACATATATATTTAATATACAAGGGTTGGGCAGAAGTAATTGCTTAATGTAAATTGGTTGCCATCTTGGCCTGTTTTCGCGGAATATTTTTTGACTTAATAGTTGGAGAAACGATTTCAGACAAATGACAAGCTCTTGAGCTTATTATTAAGAGAAAACAATTGGTGATTTCTTCTTCAATGTTGGTTTTCAAGATTTGTGGTTTAAAATTCTGAAAGAGGAAGATCATAGTTTAAATCGTCCGAACGACAGATCAAACGACAGAAAAATTGTTGTTATTAAATCTCCATCGTTGACTGAATTGGGTTAGAAGTTGCTGCCTCCTGCTCCTACTGGATACCCATCAATTAAGCTATTTTTCGGGATACAAAACTCGGTTAAAAGCTGTGAACTTTTTGAGCATCCTCAGTGATATTCTGACTAATGAGCAATACGTGGCTGGCCTATGAGCTATAACAATTGATTTGGTGAATATTACGTGAATATACATATTTAAAAATATTTATTTTAATGGATTTATTTTACCAATGTAGATTGTAAAAATTTTCCGCTTGCAGAGATTCAGTTATAGTAATATGGATTCAATTGTTTTAATGAATACCTCGTTGGCTCAATATAGTTAATTGCAATTAAATATTATGTCTATACTTTAGTTTGTTGTAAAATACTGGATTTGTAACGTAACACTCCCATTGATTGCTGAGGTTATAAGTTTTCAAATCCAAGTGCATAAAATAAAGGATAAGCTTGTACATCAAGCATGTCAAACTCAATGGTTATCACGGGCCAAAACAGCAGGATCTAAATTTTTATGGGCCGCAAAAAAAAAAAAAAGATTTTTGTATGAAACAAATTTATTTAAAGAAAGAACAAGAAGAACAATAGCAATATTAATTTTTTCTGGCAGACACTTGGCATCTCTTTTCTGTTACCATCTTCTCAACTTGTGGTGAAATTTTGTTGGCAGTTATTACTTTTAGAACAGACCCCAAATGTAAATCAGTTATTCTGGATCTTACAGGTGACTTATTTCCTTTCATCAGTGAAAATAACTGCTCGCATCGATAGGTGCTTCCAAACATACAAATGATTTCATAAGCTACTCTTCGAGTCTTCTCAAATCTGACTGGCAAGTACTTGTAAAATTCAGGTATCCCAACTTCATTAAACTTAGATCTCAGATCGGATTCACATTGGATTTCGATTACCTCCATTTGCATTTGGTTAGGTACTGACTGTATTTTTATAGAAAAAATCGATGAAAATAAAGATAACTTGTCTTTCAAAGACTCAAAATCTGCGAAACGTTTTTCAAATTAATTTCTAAGGCTTAAAATTTTCTCTGCGTATTTGTGAAAGGACACTGTTTCACTTAAACTAAGTTTATACATATTGCATATAGGAAAATGCGTCAAATTCTCTTCTCTCAAGTTTTTTTTCCCAAAGATCTAGCTTGCATTTGAATGCTTTAACATTGTCACGCATTTTCGTACTGATCTGATCTGTTCCTTGTAGTTTTAAGTTTAGGTCGGATAGATGTTTTGTTATATCTACCATGAAAGATACATCCTGCAACCAGACAGAATCATGAAACATCCTTGTGTCTTCATTTTTACTTATCAAAAATTGACATATTTCTGCTTTCAAGTCCCAGAACCGTTGAAGAACCTTTGAGCAAGATAGCCAACGTACCTCAGTATAGTATGTTAAGCCGAAATATTCACTTCCTAGTTCACTTAAGAAATCGCAAAACTGACGCTGATTTAAGCCACGCGATTTTATAAAATTTATAATTTTTTTCAGAGGTTTCAACACATGTTCCATGTTTATTACTTTTGTGCACAAAACCTCCTGGTGAATAATGCAATGCGTGTGATGAATGTTTGATTCGTGATAAGATTCACAGATTTTGCTTTGTAATATTGCTACAAAACCGTTGTTTTTTCCAGTCATTGAAGGAGCACCATCTGTTGCAACAGAAATCAATTTGGACAGGGGAAGATTGTATGTTTGTAGAAGTTCATAAACACATTTAAATATGTCTTTCCCTGTTGTACTCCCATGCATCGGTACTAGTTCCAATAACTCCTCAAAAACATTGAAATTCGTGTCGCAAGCACGAAGAAACTTTCGTACTTTCGTCACAGGCAATCGAATAAGCTTCAAAACTTGTTGACTTTTCTTTGATCTGATCAGTTATATTGCTAGCCAAATCGATAACTTTTTCCGCAACTGTATTTCGTGATAAAGAGATTACTTGAAAAGCCTTCACACTTTCAGGATAAACAATTTCTGCAGATTTTGTCATACATTCCTTGATGAAATCACCTTCTGTAAAAGGTTTCGAGTGTTTGGCTATCAACTCCGACAAAACGTAACTTGCATGTACCGCCGGCCGCTTCACTTTCTTGAAAAACTTTAGTAAACATGTGCTGTTGTTTTTTCAGTTCTAACTTTAAATCTTTCAGTTTTTGTTGCCTTATAATTCCTTCATAGCTGTCATATTTAGATTTATGTTGTTCATAGTGACGCTTTATGTTGTATAACTTTGGAACAATAATGTGGTTATTGCATATTAAACAAATTATTTTATTATTCACTTCACAACAAAAGTATTCTGGTTCCCACTTTTCTTGAAAATTTCGATGTTCATCGCAAATTTTTCGCTTGGATTTACTACCACTTGGCTTTGAAAAAGACATACCGAACCAATTACAAAATTCTGATATAAATTATGAAAAATTCTATTACGAATACTTCAAACAAGGAAGCCAAATATAAATTTATTAACTTGAATGACTGTTTCCCAATTTTTTTTTCTACAAATAAACAAACTCCCAAACTCACAGAAATTTTCCCAAAAATCGTCACTTTAAATCAAACGAAATCTGTCTATCTCATTGTTACCAACAGCTCCTTACAGCAATTTTTATGTTTTCATTGTGTGTGTGCATGCGTGCAATTTACGGTGTTGAAATGAAGAAATTAAAAACACTTTCATGTGATTCCCCGGTTTGTTTTAAGTGTGTTCATGAATATATTTTTGTTCGTTTGGAGAAAAATTTAATGTGCAAAATTGGAAAATACCTGCAAGTTGTAAATTTAAGATTGGACCGCAAAAATATTTGATGTGTCTTGAATCGACGCTGGGATGTTGGCGTAGACGTTATCTTTCACGTGGCCCCAAAGGAAGAAGTCGCAAGGTGTTAAATCACAAGATCTCGGTGGCCAATTGTGATCACCTCTTCGAGAGATAACACGGTCCGGAAACTTTTCCCGTAAAAGATCGATGGTTTCATTGCTTGTGTGGCACGTAGCGCCGTCTTGTTTAAAGTAAACGTTGTCCAGATCAATACCATCCAATTCAGGCCATAAAAAATCATTAATCATCTCTCGATAGCGCAATCCATTGACCGTAACTGTTGCTCCAGCCTCATTTTCGAAAAAGTAAGGTCCAATGACCCCGCAGGACCATAAACCGCACCAAACAGTCACGCGTTGAGGATGGAGAGGCTTTTCAACAATAACTCTTGGGTTTTCCGAGCCCCAGATGCGACAGTTTTGCTTGTTGACGTAGCCTCCGCGGTGGAAATGGGCCTCATCAGTCAAGATGATTTTTCGATGAAATTCCGGTTCATTTTCATGCATTTCAAGGACCCAATCAGCAAAGACACGACGTTGTTGATGATCAGCCGGCTTGAGTTCTTGTGTTAACTGAACTTTATAAGCCTTAAGACCCAAGTCTTTATGCAAAATACGGTGTAATGACGTTTGTGGAATGCCTTATTCCAAAGAACGACGAGGAATGGACAAACCTGGGTTTTCTTCAACACTTTGGGCTACAACAGCAATATTCTCAGTTGTTCTTGAGCGACGTGCACGGGTTTTATTCTTCACATCACTAACTTGTCCCAACAGCTCGAATTTGTCCACCAATTTCTGTATTGCGGTCCGACAAGGTGCTTCACGACGACCCAAAAATGTTTTAGTTTTACGAACCGTCTCTGCCAAATTTTCACCATTTTTATAATGAATTTTAATAATTTCAATGCGTTGTTGAAGCGTGTATCGTTCCATTTTTATTAATAGCGTAGTTTCTACTTGTCAAATGTCAAAAAATGACAGCTTCAAAAGTGACAGCTACCGAAATAGCGGGCTATTCAAAATAACACCTCTTATTGGAAAACCCGTTATTTGAAATTCCCGAAAATATTCTATCTCAAAATAGATGCATATAAGCTCCGTGATAACTGAACCTTCCAGCACATAAAACGGCTTGGCATATTTTCGAAGAAGCCATATGAAAGAGATAGTGACAATGCCTTACAACCTCTTCACGTAGCTTATTCTCTCCCAAAGACGTACACTCTATTTGAGAAATTCGGACAATTTATACATTGAACACGGCCTCCATCAATCCAATGCAGCTTTGCCCTCATCTACACGTGGGAACTAGTTACTTGAGATTTTTTGATGTTTTCGCTTAGTCCCCTTTCACACAGGGAAACCAGTTGCTGGAGATTTTTTTGACGTTTTCCTTTAATTGCCTTGTAGCTTTCACACGAAGATATTGATGAGGAAACTGAGTTGCTCATTTTTTGAATTGCTTTTGATTTGACATTCGCTTTTTGTAAACAAACAATTTGTTTCGCGGCTGGAAAATTCTACACAATTTTGTGTTATAAATTAACCGCAGCTTATTTTTAGAAAAATTAATTCAAAATAAAGAAACCTGGTGCGATTATGTAGGTAAATGTTGTTTTTTTTTATTGTGGTTGTTAATAATGGTTTGCTAAATTAATATATTAAAAGGTCACGGAAAAACAATGAACTTTGTGATGATGGGAAGATTATATTGGACTTATTTGAATGCACCGAAGCTTTATTGGTACAGTTGGACACATAAGCCACTGACAGGATGATATGACTGATACCTGTGGTGCTGCCTGCTGCCGCTCGCTAATACAGGAACATCATTATAAACCAAATGTGATGATGAAGCCACAAGCTGAGAGCTAAGTTGGTCCGTGCGTTTTTGTTGTCGTGATGGATTGAATTAAATGCCTTGCCTACAAGAATTAAAACTTGAAATTTTCTTTCACAATGAATTTATTTAAGTAGCTCACATGGTTTTGTTAATGTAATAATATAATTGTAGGAAACAATTTCTCTGTAAAAAAAATATGTTTGACATCTATCAGAGACAGAATTCAAAATGGAAACCTAAGAAAATTTCAAAGCATAACGTCAAAAAAATCTCTTCAAATCGTTGACCGGTGAGATTTTTTTCATTCCCCTTACTTCTTGCCCTTCTCACCAACAAACTCCCAGTTGCCGGCAACTCAGTTTCCTTGTGTGAAAGGGGTCTTAGTTGCTTTACAAATCGTTTGTGCTTTCACACGATGTAAACTGAGTTGCTGGTCTGAACTTTCAAATATTTCATATCAATGAGTGGAGTGTAGATAAGCTCCATTATAGGTGCCATAACTGACCACAGTCTCATAGCATTGGCTTTTTCTCTGCCCGAAAAGACTCCATTATTTAATTTTCAATATTCGACTTTCGTCAAAATGCCATTTCTCGATATACGAAACTTTTATTTCGCCGAATTTTTGATAACTGAAACTGGTTTCAAAACAAATTATTTTTGGTGAAAACAATAATCAGTCATCTTGATTATTTTAAATAGTGCTTAAAAGGCGGGTTTTACATAATGCAATTTTAGCTTGCGATTTTTTAGCACGGTGTACGTGGTGGCCAGGGTAGACAAAATTACTCAGGTTGAAAAATTTCAGAGTTATCGCCCATTCTTCTTTGTAAATTTTTATTATGGTGCCATTGAACTTTTCTAAATTAAGTGGAGTAAGGAGTGCGGATATTATTTTTGAACAAAGTAAACATCTATTAAATATCGCAGTGTTTAAAAGTATCTTTGCAACGGAAAGGGGTCAACACAGAAACATGGATTAAAAATCGCTCTTGTGTAAAAGCAGTCAAAGCAAAACACCGCCAAGGTGACAAGAAAAGATTGAAAATGTCATTCATGATGGGAGCTAAAGTCAATGAAGTAGCATTTTGATTTAATTCTAATAAACTTTTCACACCAAACCCAAAACGGGGTTTTCAGCTAAAAGTTTACGAAAACTCGAAAACCGTTCACACTGAACATTTACAAGTTTTCGTTTGAAATTTCAATTATTTTGACACCACATACAATAACAAATACGTTGTGAATTGAAATTGAAATTACCCCAGGGGCCCAATTCCGCAACCGTGAAGGCTTTTCCGTGCAAAAAAATGTATTCCCCTTCGAAATATGCGTGAATAAATTTGCCTATCTGTGAACACGTTATCTGTCAAATAAAAATGGATCGCACCATTGCGGAATCGGAAAAATGTAGGTACATATGTGTACACAACTTTCTGTGTACACAGAGGAAACTCACGCTTGCGGAATTTGGCCCCGGACCACAGTACACATAATAAGGTAATATGTATATTGTGTATGCTAACAAAATTGGGTTGTCATAATTCAAAAATTCGGTTGTCATATCTGCCAAAATGTCTCTGAGATTTAGCATTTTCACATACAAATAGGGATGGGTCATTATTTCAGTAAGAGGTAACAGTAGATCAAAAATAACTGTTATTAAAATACCATTTCAAATTTTTAAATTTGTATTTTGATCAAACCAAACAGCGGAATATAAATGAAAAATTGATGAATAATTAATTTTAAAATGGTAGTGGAAAATAGTTCATTAAAATTGTTATTTCACTGACAATTTTTGTTCCATAATTGTTATTTCAGTAACAGACATTTATAACTGTTATTTAAAAGTAGCAGTAACAGATATTGAAAATTGCAGTTTGGCCCATGGCTAAGCATATGCGCATGCCAAATGTGACATGAATGTCTCTGAGTTTTGCCACATGCGCGAACTTGGACGAAAATGAAAACCGGAATATATTACCTTTATTATGTGTACTGTGACCCCAGACAGCTGTTTTTTCTTTCTTTTTTCCTGGCAGTAACCTATCAGCTATTTATGTGACGATTGGTTGAGTGCTAAATGATTCGCAAGGTGTGTTTGCTTAGTTCATCTTGCATATCCAACATGTTTTCTTTAAAACGTGTGTTTTATCAAAAATATATTGGAAAACTTGTTTTCGCTTTAGGTTTTCAGCCAAAACCAATAATTTCGCGAAAACCGTGTTCTGGGTGTGAAAAGGATTTAAAACTGTTGTTTCAATTCTGCGCAGTTTGATTTTCATATGGCGCGTATTCTATTAAGCGCATATTTTTATAGAACGGCTTTTTGACAGTTAATTGATGTTGACTGAGTAAGAAATTTAAATGTATATAAATATTTATTTGGTAGGTAAATACAAATAATGTACATATTTGTAAACATTAACATGAACTTCAAAAACTCATTTCCATTTTTTATTTTCGTAATCCCATTTCGAGGAAATACCTTGGACAGGATTGACTTCTAATGTCAGCATACGTTTGAGTTGTGCCTTTTGATGTGTTTCGTCAAACGTTATGGGCAACTCATACACTTTCAAGGGAAAAAAATAAATATTGAAATACAGAAAAATAAATTAAAAAAAAACATGATTAACTTACAATATTTATGATTTATCATGCAAACCCACAATCCCACTGATATTGCCATAAAAAGGAAGCCAAAATGCATTTTCCATTCACCAGTACCGGCTTTCATTTCAGAAAATGTCTGACAGAACGAGTGACGATACAATGCTCTTTTTTCCGAAATAGTTAACTTCCGCCAGTCAAGTTGTTCCTTGGCATTCAAGCACATCGACTCATTGCTGGGCTCCCTGAATCGCACAGCTGGCATTGGGAAACTTACACGGTCTATATAGCATGCCGTACCATTCAATCCATAACCGACGATTTCTCGTTTGCCAATTTTCTTAAGAGTGTGAATCGCCTTATGCTTGATGAAATTTTGAGGAACAATTTTCTGATAATTATTAACGCCAATTTTAAGAGCCATTGTGTATTATTTCTGTTGTTCTGATTTTTCTCTAAAATTAAACACGATTTATTGTTAGTATTAAATTGACGTTTCTGCAAACTAATTTTTTTTACTTTTAGTTAGGAAATGACAAATGAAAAAATGATGTATTTGAACTGTTCAACAACACTAAAGCAAATTAATGACTTTTGACGTCTGACTGGATTTAAATTAAAAAAGCAGACGCCTGCTACTTTATTGAAGTGTTTTTTTTTTACAAAATTCAAAGAGTATCTTTTTCAAAATTTGAACATTGAAAAGTGTATAACTAATGTAAAACTTACCCTGGGTTTATTCTTGTTCGAAAATTGTTCATTTAGATGTCAAGAGTTGCAAAAATCATAATCAAAATCCAAAAAAAAATATTATAGTCCTTTTGAGTTGCATATCTTTTTAACTAGAAAATCTTTAGGATAATGCCGGGTCAGATAATCAGTCGTTTAGTGGTTACTTTAGGGTTTTCACCACGGTCTCCTCTGGTTTATTCGAGCTGTTAATGATATTGGAATTTGAAATGGTTATCAAACACTACAATTCTTTTAAACAAGTTCAAGAGTTATTCAGCCTGGTGGGTGCCACAAAAAGTGTTTAGGGGTAATTAGATGCAAATGTTAAACAATCACTCTTTTTATTGAAGTGATAACTTTTAATGGGAGGGTAAACTGATGCGTTACGTAACGTTACAGTTGGCATTCCTTTCTCTAAATTAAATTATGAAATTAAAATACTTGGGGGAATTTGTTGGATTTGAACTGGGCACATCTGGATTGATAGTTGTATGCTCTAGCCACTAGGCTATTTGCAAGTTGAATGATGTGTAGTAATAATTTCTAAACTTGAACTAAATTTGAACTGAGGTACCTTTAATGTGAAGCAAGATTATACGTTTGTACATTAGTTGAATTTCGAACACATAATTAAATGCCCAATGAATGTTGATAAGCAAAATAATTTGTTTTATGAATCGGAGAACATGAAATTGAAATCGCTAGATTTAAGCTCTGGTTTTCGAGAGGGAGCGTATGTTGGAATCACACATTTGCAAATATATATTTATTTTTTTGTTTGAAGTGTTAACTTCTTATGGGCGGGTAAACCGCCCTTTAGGGAGTGGACCTAGAACAAGAAATCTGGGTCACATTGCAAGAGCGATGTTCCAACCAACAGCTTAATTTTTGGGGCTTGTTACCCCAATAGCGAATGCTATGAGAATGTGCGGCTAAGGGGCTATATCCCTCCCAATGCATTTCTCTATTTAGACAGTCGAGGAAGATTTTTAGAAGAAAGGATCAAAACGATCTTCGGTGTCTTAAGCTCCAGAGGACGACAGAGAACAGAGACGTACTTCTGACAGCAGGCATAGCCCCAGAGAATGGCGTATTGGACGCTGACTTCTATATAATCTAAAATCCGCAGGAGAGAGTGGAGACTGTGGGGGCTGCTTTCCAGCAAGTGTACTAGGTGAATGCTAGCATTCGCCCGAATCATGACCTGGAGAACAGAGCCCTGCTTCATCACTTATGGATCCGGAATTATATAGCCGAATGGCGATCTGAGAACCTTGGTTTTACCGGGTTTAAAGATAAAGATTTGGCAAACGCCATAATCGCCGACCGAAATTGGCCCAGTCCCCTGTTAATTTCGAAGAATGAGCTCCAGCTCATTCAGGGAAAGGACAACTCCAATCCGGCGAATCTCCGGTCGATAAGTCTTCTTCCAAGTATCAGCAAAGTATTTGAAAAGGTTATTAATAGAACCCTGTTCAAGTGGGCGGAGGACAAGAATATTATCCCGGATAATTAGTTCGGTTTTAAGGCGGGACATGACACAATTCATGCCGCGTCTAAACTAGTTTGTGATATCCAATGGAACAAAACTAAAAAGCAGTGTCTGGTTGATTTGGAGAAGGCCTTCGGCACCGTATGGTTAGAAGGTCTCTATCTAAAGCTAACCAGACTAGGTATAAGTAAACCTCTATTGTATATGCTTTATGACATGCTAAATGGTAGAAAGTTTGTGGTAAAGAGTGGCAATGTAACTTCTACCGCAATTTTTAATATTAACTTGCCGATTCTATTTACACCAGCGATCTGATAGGTAGTCTAACTCAGGCAATTGCGTACGCCGACGATCTAATTGCGTACAGAACAGCTAATACAATTGAGGTCATCAAAATTCTTTTGCAGAGTGACTTCGACAAGATTCAGCCATACTGTGATGACTGGAAGTTGAAAATCAACTTCCAGAAATCAGAAACTATTTTGTTTAGGACTCCGTCGTCTAGCGCCTCAAGGGATACGAGAAAGAACTGGCGAAAGCTGGTGATCGTAGGGCCACATGGACATCCACTGGCGAGTAAAAGTGTAGTAAAGTACCTTGGCATCTGGTTGGATCAGTACCTGTATTTCGACAGACATATAGGTGCTGCTTTGGCCAGGGCTAGGGGAGCCTTTGCCTTGACAAAACGACTGTTTTATAGCAGTCGTCTTGACAGCAGGGTGAAGGTGATTTGCTACATGGCCCTCATCAGGCAGATGATTGCCTATGGATGCCCGGTGTGGTTCAACGTTGTCCCATCTCAAATGGAAAAGATTCGGGTTTTTGAGAGGCAATGTCTTAGACGTTGCCTTGGATTACACAGAACGCCAGAGTCGGAGTACACAAGATATTATTCCAACCAGGTTCTATACAACGGTGCCAACATAAGCAGAATAGATAATTTTTTGCTTAAGCTGATTCGAGGTCACACTGCAAGAGCGATGTCCTCAACCAACAGCTTAATTTTTGGGGCTTATTACCCCAATAATGAATATTTTGAGAGTGCGCGGTTAAGTGGCTACATCCCTCCCGAGGCATTCCTCTTTTTAGACAGTCGAGGGCTGATACAGGATGGAATGGCGGTTCCGCTCATCTACCACGTCAGGCGGAAAACTGTAGATGGTCCAGTATGGTCGAGACGTCATTGCTCAAGGTGGGGAAGAGCGCCTTCGGTTCAGTAGGACTGTGTCCGATCGGGACCGAAGGTATAGGGCGATACAAGAGAACCAGTTCTGGTGGCTCACTGAACAGCAGTTTGATAGCTAAGAATGTGTCTTGGCCGAATTACATAGATTTAGGGAAATTAGGTATAAGGCACAGTCGGGGTGGCACCAAAAAAATAAAAAAAATATGTATGTATGCGGAGGCATAGGTGTATACATCTGCGCGGCTGTATATGTATGTGCGGGCGTATATGTATGTACGTATATACATGTATGTGAAGGTGGCATGTAGTTGTGTGTCTGCATACGTATTCAAAATATAAACAAAACAAAATTTAAAAGGATCTGATACTAAGTTTTTGTAGTAAAGTTTTCTTGGTTAAATATTAAAAATAAACTAATTAGGTTTAATTAAAATAGTTTTTAGGTCGAAAGACATTAGTATTAAGAGATATAGTTTAGTTTAGAGCGCCCGTAAAGGGCCAGTAAATAAGTTGTAAGTTATTGATAATTAGGCTAGTTTCCTTTTAACATTTTTGTCTAGCTTAATGTTTTAATTTTAATTTTAATTTTAATTTTAATTTTACCATAATTGCAAAAAACTGCAATTATGGTAGGCAACAAGTTTCCTCGCTTTATGATAGTAAAATTACACGATTTATTTTTATAGTGAAGTGATGAACGACATATACACTATTTACTTTCAGCTTTTCGGAGACTAATTTGGTTTGACCTTATTTAATCTAAGGTCTTTAAAATGTTTCCTGAATTCATTCATTAAAAGATATGGATTTTAAAGGACTAAAAACACTTAAAATTACAGGGAAAACAAACGTGTCCGGAAACTGAATCTATTTTTTCAGTATCCGGACACATATATTTTTACCCGCAAGTAACTCTGTCATTCACTCATTTAACCCTGTCCGGATACTGAAACATTGAGAGAGAAATGCAATTCAATTGCATTCAGACACAAAATATATTCCAAACTTCCATTTATGAGCCTTAAAAAGAGAGTTTTCCTTTTCCCTCCATGGGATAAAATTATCTAATCGTAGTAAATTTAAGTGTCTTCACTACATCACATTGCTATTTTCCGTGGATCTTAATTTTTACATAAACATAATACCACAAAAACAACAAACAACTGTGGCTGATTCTTCCACTAATTAAATTAACACATTTTAAACGCTCGATTATGTTTAACATTACATTGAATCCACATAATCCTAATTCAAATCTCGACCCGACCCAATTAACACTGCATCTGCCTATATCTACAACTTCATTTACACTTCTATATCAATCCATAGATTGTTAATATAAGATAAATGATAACAATTGTCAAAGTCAAAAGGCATGAGTTGTAATTGTATGGTTGATAGTCTGGGAAGTAGCGTTTTCAATTATTCGCACATATTGTTACTAACACATGCAAGCAAAAGCGACTTGCTCGTCGCTGCTGGTATGGCATTTCATTACCCAATATAGGAGCAAGTTGAAAGACCGGTTGAGAAGATTTAATTTAATTTTATATTAGAGAAATTATTTTAAATTGAAAATGATATACAAAAATATAAATACAATCTCTGATACACAAAAAAAAAAAAAATAAGTTTGGAAGCAAATTGCCTATCAAATGGCATGCCACTTCCTTCAGGGCAAGTTATCAAACGGAAGTAAGACAGGTCATATGGTGTCTACTAAATTTCTATTGCTGTGTTCGCTAAATTCCTACTAGACATCTGCAACGAATGGCTTGAAAGCACTTCCAAGCCGTTCTATATTTTTTTTCAAATACACTATTCGATGTATTCACATCTTGAAAAACAAAACCTTAGAATCGTGTATTTACTCGCAACGAAAACACCATTCGATTTTTTTTCTCAAATGCATCAAATACAGCGAGTTTATCTAGAAAACATCGAATACACCAAATCATATACTAACACACCAGGCGAACTGTGAACTTTCAATTATTACAGCATGTAAGGTTGAACAAAAAAAAAGTTGTTCATCACTAAAGAGTTCTTGGGAAACTGCTGGTGTGGTTAAAAAGAAAGTTAAGAACGCTCGAGATGTCTTAACTTTTTATCAAAGTTATAGTCAATAAAGAAAGTGGAAATCATAGGCTAGATTTTTGGGCAAAAACTAAAAACTATTGGGAAGGGGTAAGACTGATCATATTAAAAGGCTGAGTGAAATCCACAGTGATTTAATAATTATTCGTTTGAACAATTATAATCAAAACAATTTTCTTTTTTTTTCAAAATAGCTATGTATTTAGCTAATATTTATAGAATGCTCATTTCACGAGTATATAAGTAAATTAATTTGAAGCATAACGGTTCACCCGTTTAAGCCCAAAATCAAAGTAAAGTGGTCGTCAAAAGGGATTTTATTTTATCGAGTTATGATATTTATAACAAACATATAACATATATTATATGTATATAAACGGTGATTTTTTAAGAGCTTGGTTTTTGAAAATTCAAAAAAACACAGAAACTTGTAAAAAGTGAATGAAATTTTTATTTGGATCGATAAATCAATTTCTGCCATTTACTTTTTAAAAATAATTTCACTTAAATGTTGCCCGCAGCTACGCTTCAGGTGGTCCATTCTGAAGGTCCAATTTTGGCAAACTTTTTCACACATTTCGGCCGGAATCTCACCAATGACGCGTTCAATGTTGGCTTCCAAGGCAGCAATCGTGTTTGGCTTGTCCCCATAGACAATAGACTTAACATAGCCCCACAAAAAATAGTCTTACGGGATCAAATCACATGATCTTGGTGGCCAATTGACTGCGCCAAAACGTGAGATCAACTGCTCACCATAAAACGGACGTAGCTTGCGAAACACATTTTTCACAGAGCACGGATTTTGATAATAAATTTCAATAATTTGCAAACGTTGTTCAGGCGTAAGTCTATTCATGATGAAATGGCAAACAATACTGAATCGAAATGTCAAATGTTCGTGGAATTTGTCATGTGTGATCTGTCAAAAATATAAACGTCAAAAACCAAGTAGCAAAAAATCACCCGTTATTATTATGTGTATGCATATATATTTTCAAGAGGATTTTTGTTTCCCTATTTTTATTTTTTTTTAATTTTAACTATATACCTGTAAGACCTTAGGTCTTTTAAATGCAACTTGAATTGCACGGCACTAGCTTGGCACAGTGGATTTGAGAACCATGTATTGACTGTCTCATTTTTAACCCATGGGCGGCATCCAATTAAAATTGGAGGTATAGGAAAGAATGCGACTAGCGTGGGGATCGAAACCACACGTCTAAGTTAGCAATCAAGCACTTTATCCACTGCACCAGTGCCACCCACTATTATTCCAAGACACAGTGTGAGCATAATAAGTTGGTGATGGTAAACTTAATCTGAAAGAAAGCTATGCTGATTTCATATAAGTAAGTAAGTAATGAATTCATTTATTTCGAATTTTCTTATTTCATTTGGTACAATACAACGAATTTAAAGCTATGGCTTTGCCGTCAGCTCGGTTAGCAAAATTTATTATATACATTTTTTAAATTTAAAAAAAAAAAATTTTTTTCATTTAAATAGTACGTACAAAATTTATATTTACTATATGAATTCTGTTATCAGTAACATTCTGTGTTGAAATTTTTTTTAAATAGTTGTAAAGGTCTTTCCAGTTGAAATCGTTCAAAATCGCAATCGTTTCCTTCATCGACAAAGTTCTCTTTCCGAAGTATACAAGGCGCTGTGCAGTGAAAATTAGGTATATACTTAGAAAGTGAGAGCAGTCTTCTTTTGCCCTAAGGTTACACAAGGAGCAAAACTGATAGAAACTTTCATTGTATGGGCTTCCATTTAGACCTAGGAGTTCGCATCTGGCTTTAAAAAGAATAGATATTTCTTTGTTACTATATTGGTCATGAAAGTAGTTTTTCTCCATTAAGTTGGTATTAAGCTGTGAGTAAATAATTCTACTCTCCGATTCCCGAGCTCTCACTATAAACTCCTCTCGAACAAGATTTTCATGCTTCTGGATAACACGATATAGTTGATCTTTAACCAAAATTGGATTACTTGTATCAATCAAGACAATAACATGACAAGCGATTCCCAAACGTTTCCAATTGGACAACCACCAATCCTCATTCCTCAATTCATATAACACCATTTTCTTGGGAAGACGGTTTTCCTGATAAGAGAGCGTTTTCACGATGTAACCGGCCTGTAGCGTTAGAGTGTATGTATACAATTTAGGAAGTCCTGTTTCAAGATGAAGTGCATAAGTTGGCGTTTTCAAAGGCAAGTTGAAAAGCTTTTTTAAGAAATTCCTTTGGATTTTTTCGAGGGACTCGTATTCATCACTTCACCAAACTTGGCCAGCGTAACACAATGTCGATCTCACCACGGCTTCGAATATTTTATATTTCGCTGAAAGGTTGATTCGATTATTTGAAAATATGTTTCGCCATGTCACATTCAGTAGACTTTGTGAAGTATTTGATTTCTCTGTAAGGTGCAAGCTGAAATCAAGAGTTCGGTTCAGTTTCACACCCAGATACTTGTACTCTTCTACAATCTCCAAACTAGCACCATTGAACACCCAATTATATGTATTTTGGCTTCTTGCTGATCTGCTGAAGGCCATCACTTTTGATTTGTTTGAGTTTATTTCAAGGCCCCATTCATCACAGTATTTCGCCAGGCGATTGATTAAAAGTTGGAGGTTTTCTGGAGATTCAGATAGTAACACAAGATCATCGGCATACAAAAGAACATTGATATTAAAATCAGCTACTCGAATTACACCGGGAAGGTAGGCTACCACATCGTTCACAAAAAGCGCAAACAAGAGTGCACTCAGAAGACAACCCTTGTTTTACTCCATTATCGGTTTCAAACCAATCTGAGTAAGTCGAACCATCCCATATTGCTGCTTTTGTCTCTGAATACAATTCTTTTATAATATATATGAATTTTGTAGACAGTCCTAATTTCGAGAGTTTATAAAAGAAAGCATTTCGATTTATAAGATCGAAGGCAGCTATAAAATCAACAAAAAAGGCATACACTTTCTTGTTTCTTGCTTGGAACGCTTTAACAATAGATGTTATTGTGAATATTTGGTCAGTTGTAGAATAGCTTTTCCGGAAAGCAGCCTGACAGTCTGAAAGGATGATTTCATATACATATATGTGTACAAAAATATTTCTATAGGTAAGCATTTAAATTGACTTACATCATTTAAATCCATTTTAACTTAAATAAATTTCAGCAATTTTTTTTAACTTGCACTACATTAAAGATAGAAACGAACAGCATTAATTCATACCCAGTCATTCAAGTCATTCAATGCACTCATCCAGCCCAATTAATAAAAAATGCTAAGTCCATCTTTAGTCCATGGACTTACAAAACCATGGTATAAGAGTTAAGTATCTACTCTTTCTCCTTTTATTATGTCCCTGTAAATTTTGTTCTTAAATGTCAATTTTGGTCATTCACTAGACCACCGTCTTCGATGGTCTAGCGAAGGACTAAGTTCGTAAGCGTCAAATAGCAGAAATTATGTTTTATTAATAACTGTTCTGCTTCTAGTTTTTTGTATTTTTTCAATTAATTCAAGAAGAGTCATCAAACAGTTTATTTGATTTTATACTCGGTGTATTCGCTGTATTCGGTATTTTTGTAACTGTTAGGCTTGTTCTGTTCTATTTGATTCAAGCATTCAAGCCCAGGAGAGAAACCAAACAGTGTATTCGTTCCATTATAAAGGTATCGTATGGTGTGCAGTGTTTGTGTTTTATAGCAGAGTGTGCATTTCCAGTGTACACTACTTTCTAAGAATGCAACAAACAGAATACACCGACGTACTGTGCTTGGTCAGGGAAGGGAAATGAATGTATTCATGCAGAACTCTAGTTCCTACCACTATATAACTACTAACTTACAAGATCGGACTACCGGTCCGATATGGACTTCTACATTAACCAACAAGCTTAACCAGATGTACTCGCTCTCTAGCTAACTGTATACAATTTCGTACGCTTAAGTGGTGTCTCCTTTCAGATTAGTTCGCCATATTAATGGATGTCCTTCTTCACAACAATATTTCTCGGCAATGGACACCTGGAGAAGGAAGAACGCTTAAATGAGCGACCTAATCCATGAGATAACCCAAATATAATATGAAATCATTCATTATGCTAAAGTAGAATAATTCCTAAAGGCAACTATATCTCTCAGACTATTATCAAAAGTAATCTCCCAAAACTGAAAATAAGTTCGTCATCGTCGGCTACTCCCATTCGAAGAAAACACTATTTGTGCGTAAATATTTGACAAATAACTTTCTTTTCGCCGCACGGTATAACGTATAGGGTATTTCAGATTTTCTTGAGGCATCACAAAAATTCCCCATCGGATACCGAAACGCGCAGCGGAAAACTTTCCACACCACCACAACATAACCGCCACCTTTCCAAAACCAAACAACGTGAAACTTTCTCTATTGAAACGAAACTTCATCCTCGCACTCGTTTGCCCCAATCGTCCTGACGAATCCATGGATGAGTAAATATTTGAAAATTAATAAATGAAATTTTCCACCAAACAAACGAAATAAGGAAAACACGACGACCAAAACGTTGTTGAGGAAAAAAAATCAAAAGAAACAAAAACAACTAAATAAAAGATCCAAACAAAGCTCTAAAGAAGAAAGAAGAAAAGTTTTTTTTTTTTTTTTTCAAAAAAAAAAATTAGATAAATAAGAAAAAACACATAAACCAAACACAAAAACATTCACATCCACGCAGGGCAAAACACAATTCAGATACGAATTAACAGAATTATTCGATTCGAAACAGTTTTCGCATCGAACTTATTTGATGGAACTTGGCAATGCAATGGCCAAATGGCATTCGCAAGAGGGGCGTATTTTGTTCGGTTCGAAAGCTAAGGCTCTCCGAATAAAAAATGCTCATAAATCAAAGACTAGGACAGGAAAATCTTTTATTGCTCCAATTCGATCCAAGTTTTGTAGAGTTGTATCTTCTGCTCTGTTTTCCTCCTTGCACATTGGAACAAATATTCGGCCGCCATTTTGTTTAAGGAACCAATAGTCACAGCACAGTTATAGTTTATCTGCGCTTACATAATTTGAGCTTGCAATTTTTAAGCACGTGTGTGAGAGTGTTGGCCGGGGTAGACAAAATTACTCAGATTGAACAATTGCAGAGTTATCACCCTTTCTTCTTTGTTAATTTGCGGTGTGGTACGATTGATTTTTTCTAAATTAAGTGGAGTAAGGAGTGCAGATATATGTGTGAAGAAATTTAATATCTATTAAATATCGGAGTGTTTCAAAGTATCTTTGCAACAGAAAGGAGCCCAAAACGGAAACATGGATTAAAAATCGCTTTGGTGTAAAAGCAGTACAAGTTTTGAGTTTTGAATACATTTTCTTATAATTGTAAAAACTGGATATTTAGGAATGAAATTTTTGCAAATGTAGGAATCGAACCCACGTCAAACATTACCTTGAATTTCAGCACTGCCGTTATGGAGTTCCTAATGAAGAATACTGCATCCAAGTTAATGAAAATATATATGAGTCTCGACTGGAAATTCCTTCATATATATTTCAATATTTGCCTTAATTTGAAGATTTGATCCATTGCCGATTTGTTTAGTCGGAATCCATTTTGGTTCTAAAGACCATCATACATGTTTGATAAACCTTTTTTCGGTGAGTAGTGCTCTATTTCAAAGTGAGTGTGGGTGTCGTTTCGATTACGAAAATAATCTGTTTTTCGCAGTATCTTTTATGCTTTCTCTTCCTCGCTCAATACTCTTTCTCTTTGATTTTGTTTTACTTTGCAGTCTGCGCCATTTGAAGTGCACAATTTTCTGACGTATGCAATCATCATCATACCAGGAGTGTTTGGTACCCGACTTTAGTTCCAGCTATCCCTATCATATGCTGCTAGAGTGCTACGACTACTGCTTGTTGACGTCTGTGTTAGATAAATGTACAACGGAGAGATTCTTTTCCTCAGGTTTTTGTTTTGTATGCTCTGGCAACTCTAGGTGTGCTAATACGTCAAAAGTATACTTTACCACATGGACAAGTCTTAAAACTATTTTTATTTTTTTAACTCAAAACATATTCATCGATATTATCCCCACATTTTTTCCTATTCAATAAGGCCCTGAAATTTCTGCAAGTATGCTCTCCTGTTTATGCCATGACCTAGACTCAGCCAATACACATTATTGTATTATGGTATACACGTGGCAAGAATTCTTAAGATTGAAGCAAGGAGGAGTAGCTTTTAATCGATGAGAGAAAACTTTTCCTTGGCACCTCACCACAAAGACCGCCAAATGTGTGCGATTGTATAGATTATAGTATGTATTGGATTTAGATATCCTGGTGAAAAGTTTAAGACAAACTTCAAAACCGATGAAAGGTATTCTAGAAGTTATACCTACCTATGTGGATATGTGTATTTTTGTATGTGAATCTAATCTAGTTGGGCCTAATAAGAATCAAATAAAGCTGAAGCATCTATGAAGATGTTTTTGCCATCGTGGGTTATCAAGTTTTGCAATGAAATTAAATTGGATTTTGTTTTTAATTGTTTTCCTAAATCTTTTTTGTATCCTAATTGAAATATGTGTATCTATTACGTATTGTAGATATTTATAGACTTTGTATTGCTGAAAAATTTAATAGACAGTAAAAAATATAAATATTTTAGGCAGAGCGTAGTAATATTCGTTTTAATTTGACAAAGAGTTACTTTTCACTACATTCGGTACTATAGGGCAAGCTTCGCATTTGGATAAAAGTCGAGCTTGAGGTTTTAATCAAACTTGTCATTACGATGATGGAGACCGGTACTTACCATACAATTTTGTCTACCCTCTTAATTATCTCGAAAGCCATCCTAATTATCTCGAAAACGGCTCTAACGATTTTGATAAAAAAAGGATGTGCTCTGCTTTAGATATAACGGGTCCGCCATCTAACGTTTTTTTTTTTCAACTAGTGCTTATTTCGTAAATGGTAACACTTAGCTCATATCTGATTTGACAAATAATTAGTTTTATCCTTCCGCTGAACGAATGTTGTTGTGTATACGCTTGAACAACGCTGGGAAATATTGCGACATTACTTTGAAAATCATGGAAATGTTGCAGAATGTGTGCGAAAATTGCGTACGGATTTTGGAAGAAGAGAAGCACCGTCAGCTCCGTATGTTCGTTATCTTGTGAAAAAAGTGAAAGAAACTGGCATCCTTATCGACAAACCAAAGCGTAAAAGGCCAAAAACAGTTCGTTCACCCGAGAATATTGCTGCTGTGGCAGAAAGTGTGCGTGAAGCGCCATCAACATAAATTCACCGCGGTTCTCAACAATTGAACATTTCGGAGACATCATTGAGACGAATTTCGCATAAAGACCTTGGTATGACGCCATACAAAGTCCAATTGGATCAGGAGTTGAAGCCAACTGACCATCCAATGCGTTTTCAATTCGCTAAGTGGGCCTGCGATCGACTTAGAGAAGATGCCGATTTTGCCAAAAAAATCATCTTTTCAGATGAAGCTCATTTTGATCTTGGCGGATATGTAAACAAGCAAAATTGTCGCATTTGGGGCACAGAAAACCCGCACCCATACATTGAAAAGCTGATACACCCAAAATGAGGCACTGTTTGATGCGGATTTTGGTCCAGAGGCATAATTGGGCCATTTACAGTCAATGGCGATCATTATCGGGCCATGTTGAACGAATTTTTGTTCACAAAAATTGAAGAGTAGGATATTGGAAATATTTGGTTTCAACACTCGATGTTTTGCGCCCTGTTTTTGAAGATCGCATTATCAGCCGCAGAGCTGATGTCGTTTGGCCACCTCTGAGCTGCGATTTGACACCGTTGTCAATTATTATTTGTGGGGTGCCGTAAAAGATAAGTGTTACGCCCACAAGCCAGAGACAACTGACGCTTTAAAGGACAATATTCGTGAAGCCATTGGTGAAATACAGCTGCACACAATCGATAATGAGCTTAAAAATTGGACCGATCGTGTAGCTACTGCATGGCCAGCCGAGGCAGCTATTTGAATGAAATTATTTTCCATTATTAACCGGAAGGATTGTACTTTTATGTAAAAAAGAAATTGGAGAAAATATTCAGTAGATGTTTTTTATAGCATTTCAAAAAAAAAAAGAAGTTATTCGGCGGACCTTTTATTTAGTAAAATGTTAAAGCCACTTTTAGCAATTTACTAAGCTAAAAAGATGATTGAGCTAATCTTAAACGATTTGAACATTTCACTAAAATTAAGATCACGGAATTGCTATTTTAACTTTTAGCAATTTGCTAAATCCATTATGGAATCTGATAGTATATCAGCCTTGCACGCAGGGTGCCCAGGTTCGAGTCCTGCTAGTGCACAATTTTTGTTTGTAAATAATGAAGTTAAAATGATGGAAATAGAAATAACTAATACCTTTTTAGAGCAAATGTTTTCATCAATATATAATTAATTTACAACACATAACAACAATAATTGTGTTCATCAAAACCCTACAAATGCTCAGGTTTCTTCTTAATTAGCAATTTACTTGTTTAGAAAAGTTTAAACATTTGGAAATATTTAGTTATTCAATCAATAAGCACTTAGCAAATTGCCAACTAGTAAAATGTTATGCCCTTAACAATGGGTTGTTTAAAATTTTGGGCCAGTGTTTACTTTTTTTTTTTACTTATTGTCATGTGTATAAATACGCAACTTGCCTACTTTTACCCTTAAAATTACATACAATTGCGTGGTAAATTAACACGCCATTTTTAGAGTTTAGATTTTTTTCTAAATGCTAAAAAACAAATGTAAGTATTTAACATGTTTGTCAAAAAGTTGCTAACGACAAAGTCTAAATTTTCTGGAAATATTTCAAACACATGATGTTAATTTAAACGAACAGTTTCTTACAATGAAATATGTATATATTTTTTTATACTTTTCGCCACTTGAGTTTTTTTTCAATAAGCTGTAACTTTACATTTAAAAACAAACGAAAATTATTTGTTTTGTAAACAAAAACTGACAAAGGACGAATATCAGCACAAATCATAAAATGACAGGTAAAGGTTTAACTTTGACGCGTGAAGTGAGATATATTTCATTGAATGGATGCGTTCAGCTTTGAAAGGATTTTGAACTTTAAATGGATGTGTTCACAAAGAATAATTTTTAAAATATTTAATGAACATTTTATTAGTGTTCAATTGAAGCTTTTTTTTTTTTTTTTTTGAATTGTTAGTTAGATTATTAGATAGAGGAGACAAACAGCTTTTTGGTATGAAAGTGGGAGGCCTGTTAACTCTAATTAACACTTATATATAGGATTTTTTTTAGAACAACAACGAAGTGTACCTGTCACAATATTAAGCTCAGCACAATTTTATTCTTCAATTACTTAATCACATTCGGATGTATATTTTTTTTTTACAAATTATGTGTTTTAAACAAAATATTCACCTCTAAAACGCAAATCCTCCTCTCTACACACACTAAAAATATACAGCTTACTTTTTGGCACTTCAATCCTATATAATCACAATCTTATGCTAATTCAAGCAATAAAAACAATAAAACTAAATTATCCAAAGAAACAGTGCCACAAAATGGCTATTTGGGCACCGCACTCTCCAACATAAAAGCCATTCGAATATGAAAACTGAAAAATTCTAAAAAGAAATAAATGCTGCCTTGACACCGAATAATATCATTATAACAATGTTCGAGGGTTCTTATTTTTTTATAATCTGGTTTTGGAATTAAACTTATAAATATTAAACCACCGTTACTGAGAACGACAACCATAACAACAACAGCGGCTGTCACCATACTGCTCGCCAGCCACACCACCAGACCTAACTGGAAGCGTATAAGATAACCCTTAGAAAATGTAACATTACTGGAGACTTCGGCACGCACCGACCTAAAAATATACACATATAAAAAAAATAGCCTTCTGCTCATTCTATCGGTGGAGTTAAATGAGTATTTGGAGGCCTTCTTCTTTGTCCACTTGGTTTTTTTATGGTTAAAGTTAAATAGGAAATCTCATAGGATTACAAGGTCTTTAGGTTAATTGGGATAAATTTGGCATCTTAGGTGTAACCGCAGTTACCTGCCTGATATTGTTTTGTTTTTATTATTTTTTTGTTAAGAGGGTATCTTTGGAGAGGATCATTATAGATTTTTTTTGGGGAATGCTGGGAACTCATTTTGAAGGGGATATTACTTCGATTTGGCATATTTTTTTCCTTAAAAAAAAAACTGAGTTTTAGAAACTTCTAACAGGTATGTACCTAATGAATGGAACAAGTTTTTATAAAGGACGGGAAGGTTAACTTAAAGTTGGCAAAAGTAAGAGAGGCATAATGATTGTGTTCCCATAAGCGTCTAAAAGTTCATAGCATATACCAAGTTAAAGGGATAATGACATGCTGCTGTGGCAAATACTACCCATTAACTGACCCTTAAATGTATAGGATAGGGTGTTTCAATAAGAAGTTTTATTTAAAATCAATTTGCTAATTTTGTTGTTGTTTCTTTTAACTAGTGCTATGCAATTCTGATTAAGAGGACTCTGGCTTAAATGTGATAAGCGTTGTGTACATATTTAGGTTCATAATTTGTAATCTTAAACGAGAGTTAAATTTGGACAATTAAAAAATGGCTAGGCCAATTGCGCCATTTTTAATTTTCCGAAGAATTTTCTAAAGAGCTTGCCATAAAGTCAGACCATTTCACAAAAGTCATAAAAAATCGAAGGAATGCTGGAACGTATTCGTTATACTTCTCATCTAATGTTACTTATGTGTCCGCTGGCGTCGAATCTCAGATGGCCGACAGCAAAATACACATATCGATCCCGATCCCCAATTTTTGTATTACTGTAGAAAATAAAATGCACGACTGGATCGCACGAACTTGCTCTTATGTTCGATCACATCGTATGCAAAAGATTTCTATTAAAAATCTTAATATATTTTTAAAGTCGTTTTTTACTTTATTTGTTATATATACAAAGTTTCTTTAATTTTTTTCTGAAAAAAATTGATTTGACAATCTTAAATATTTAATAATATAAACTTAAAAACAAGAGATTAAATCGACTTAATCAAAGAAAAAATAATATAATAATTAATATAATAATTCTGAAATAAATACTTAAACTAATTTGAGCTCAAAAACAAGTACGCCATTTTATTTCTTGTAAAAATCTGAATTTATGAGAAAAAAAATTTTTAATCGGTGGAGCGGTTCTTGAGAATAAAAGTTTTTTTTAAACTTTTTAAAAATAATTTAAAAAAAAATTAAAAACGACAATTCATAGATATTCAGGAAATACATATAACTAAAATTTTTGGAAAAAAATTATTGAGGGGTTTTCAAAATATAAATTAAAAATTTTTTTTTAAATGCTTTTAAAAATACAAAAAAAATATTAATTAAAAATATTGGTACACAGTATAAATTGGGCAACCTAAACCTATATATTTGTGAAATTTCGAAAGAATCGGTTAAGCGATTTATGAAATAGTCGAAATAAAAAAAAACGGTCGTATGGTAGTCATATTTTAAATTTTTTTTTCAATCATATCGGTCGTAACTAAGAACTGCACTGATTTTGTTAAATCAAAATCGTTAGAGCCGTTTCCGAGAAAAATAAACTTTAAGGAAGCTTTACATGGATCTGCAGACTGAAGAAAAGTAGAGCTGACATAAAGGTAAGACAGGGTACACACTAATAACTTACTCGAACTCTGGTATAACTTTCTTGACACAACTCACAAGCACATGTTCTTAGCGTTCAGGTATGTAGTTTTGAGAAGATAATTTTCGCTATTTTCGTTGTTTTTAAGCAAACTGAGGTGAAATGGTAAAAAAAAAAAACTTGAAAATTCGTTATCTGAATGGAACAAATTATGGTACAGATAAAAATGCTATAATGAAGATGAACATGTTTATCTTCACTATAATCTGCAATCTTCAGATTCATACTTCCTATAATCTTCATACATGAAGATGATCTCCATTTTGGTCTTCGCTCTCTATCGCACAAGTATGATTTTTTATTTTCTTTCCTCGTTTTTTGCAGATGTCAATGCAGATGAAGATGACGATACATGTAAAGCCTCCTTTAACGTGACGGTTTCTGTACTAATCATTATAAATGGTCGCAAATATGAGAGAAATGCGTGTATGGGTTACCACCTGCTTATTTAAAACAATGAAAATTTTAATTAGATTTAAATAAAAACTATTTATCTTTTTCCACACCACCAAGCGAGTAGTAATCCAATAGGCGCATTTTTTAAGGTGATCCGCGGAAAGTTATATAATTTTGCATAACTATTTATTTAACTCAATTTTACTTCAGTATTTAACAATCACAATATCAATTACCTATTCACTGTTGATAAAACAAAAAATTTATATATAAAACTTTTTCTAAAGATAAATTTTTATAAATAATAAATATAAATTAAAATATCATCAGTCTTATTTAATAGAATACTCTAAGCAGTTGAATAGTTATACAGTGAATAAGGTCTTAAGTAGCCCTTCCATAAATTCCTATTTATAAAACATTTTCCCATAAATTAAAGTTATGCAAGGCTTTGTGTACAAAAAGTACACAAAACGGGTAATCTATTCCATTTGGCGGTTATAATCAAATCAGCTGTTTGTCAGAAAACGCAATTAGAACTTTTGTTGGTGGTATGATTGTGATTTAATGAAAACAAAATAAATAATTATACAAAATAATAATAAATATTTGATCGTAATTTTTCATCCCTAAGATCCTATTTAGATTGGTAGTACCATGTCATATGTCAAGTATCTATGTGTTCACTTCTCTCACGATCACGACTGTCTCATTTTAAGCCATGGGCAGAATCCAATTAAAATTGGAGATATAGAAAAGAATGCGCCCAGCGTGGGGATCGAACCCCAACGTCTAAGTTAGCAATTAAGCACTCTATCCACTGCGCCATTGCCAGTTTAATAAGAAAACAGATTTCGCCCTCTCACACCTAAGGTTAGCTGGAAGATGATTCGAAGTACATATCAATCCAATTTTGTTTATATGACAAAAATTATGTCAGTGTGGTAGACGGCTTCGACCAAACAAGAATTAAAAATTGTAAACTTGGTTATTTATATTATAAAGTGAAATAAATTAAAATAAACATACTTTAATCAACTTAATTAACGGTTTTAACGTTCGTTTACAATGACAATATTTTTGTTAGCTCTCAGGAGAAAGCAAACTTCTTCGTAAGGCAATTCGATGCCAACTCTCTCTCTCTTTACCAGAAATTGTCCAGAGTTCCTCCTTATTCGTGCCATTGCAAGAGTCCTTTAGAACTTAATATTCACAAATCACTTACTCAGACTCTGCTTTCTAAACAACTTCGTAAGCTGTGGCCGTGGCGCGATAGTTGTGTGTTCGCCTGTAAACCTCATGGTCACAGGTTCGATCCCTACCGTAGTCTATGTCTTCTTATTTTCCATTAAAACCAATTCTAAAATTAATCGTCATACAATGAGTTGCTGGTTTACTCATTACATGCTGTTTAGGCATAACACTAACAACATGTGATTGAGTAAAACTAGTATACCGATAAAATATGACAAGAGGATAAAAAAATTAATGCGAATTATAAGGGACATCGATAAATAAGACACGGAAATTTCTCCGCATTAGTTCAGCCGCCATCCCTGGAGATAAAATCTGACACAACAACCACCTACAGTCTCCGAATATCACGCCACACATCTTTCCTATCATTCTTTCTCTTCCTTAACCTCACCATCACGCCCGCGCTGTGTTGAAACATTTAAAGGGTATTCATAATCCCTTGAGCGCGTGTAGATTATAAAAAAAAAAAAAAAAAAAAAGCTTTTCCATCTATGCTATACTCGTATTGCACTTTTTCGTCGAGAACCGAATCGAAAACAATAATTTTAATGATTATTGAAGTTCTGACTCGCAAATTTAACTACGACCGACGGAAGACAAAACAAAACACGACTTATGTGATTGTATGCACGAGGAAGCGAATGACAGGGACAGCCTAAAAGAAATTCGAATTCGAGTTCGAGTTCGAAGTGCAACTTGGATGCGTTCTGAATTGACTAGCTCTGCGTAATGGGGTGGGTTCAGTACTCGAATTTATGTACCGATTAAATTTTATTAATGGATTAATTAGAACCGATCAAAATGGTTTTATTCCCACAAATGCGTACACTGAAAAAAAATAAAAGGGCGCCAGTGACTTTTTTTCTGTGAATAAGGAAATCACAAACCTTCGGAGCGGAACCGACGGTGGTGCTTACAAAAAAAACAAACGAATAAATTATGTTAAAATATGTGAATTATTTTTAATTAAAATTTAAGGTGCTTGGGAAACCTTGCAAGTAGGTGTAAAACCCAAGATCTTTGAAAACAAAGAGAACAAGGTTGAAATTTTAAGAAGAAGATGGGCCGTTAATTACGGGTCGCGAGTTCCGCCTTACCGAAAAATTTTCGAACAAAAGCCAAACGAAATAATGAAACGAATTAAATAATTTTGAATTAAAAAAAAAACGAATTAATAAATTTGAAGAAAAAAAAACGAATAATTATAGCTATATATGTATATCTTTCGACAAAGAAATTTTTTTTTTAAAATAACGCTATAGGTACTTACTTGATCGACTCAATATCCTTTTCCTAATTTCCTTTATTATCTTCAATTTGCCAAAAGTTTCAATTCCTTTCCTTTTCCCAGCACCATCCTTGTTTTTTTTCTTTTTCCTTTTGTATTCTAGAACCTCCTGTTCGCTATCTAAACGGGTAAGAAGTGATCTTCCAGCCTTTTACTTTCACTGGATGACCTCTTCGTTTTTCCCAAGCCCAAGTGCTTTCGGCATAACTCAGCGAGCGTGGATTTCGATCGCTTTATCATTCAGTTACCCTACGCATATTTGTGGGAGGGAGCAAATGCAGTCTTTAAACCCCAGCTTCATGCTTAGTCATCTAGGAATTTGTCGAACTCTGGCAGGACTTCCATGGGCGGCAATTCAAAGAGCCACCTAATTTCACCCACTAAGCTTTTAAAAGAAGAGTTTTGAAAAACCAAACTGAAGTTTTATATCGCGCACATTTTTCCCCTTTCGTTTATAACTAGTAAGGAAAAACGGTGCCAAGCTACTTCAATTATACGTTTTAAAGGAAGGAGAGTTTAACTAATATTATTTCACGAATTTATTCTAGATCGTTGGGCTTTTGCGCAGATTTGGGGAATAAGGACTAGCAGTTAACGTTCCATCTATAGAATTGAAAATATAAATAATTGAGTTAGGTTGGGCAAGCAGCCATTCTCGTAACGAGTAACTTCAGCATCGCAGACCAACTGTCATTCGTGCGTCTTTTTGTACAGTCGAACAACCGTCAATCGAATGAGATGAAGTGGATCACCCATGCTCTTAAATGTCAAACTTGGCAATCTCTATATTATGTTACTTCACTTTACTGAGAGAAAGAACCGAAGGCTGATGGACCATGGCTGCCCTCTCTCGCTCTCAGTAAGATGAAAGAAACACCTGTAAAAATAATATGGAAAAAAGGGAAAAAGGGAACGTAAAGAATAGTTTTTGTTGTGGTAATTTTTACCGTCAAACTCGTGTGGTATCTTTCTGTCCGAATGGAAAATGTGTGTTTTCAGATTCGATAAGCTTCTTCTTCGAAAGAATTAGAAACTACATTTGGGATCAGCTCAATTCAAGCAGTATTGGACATGTTCCGGAACTCGCCAACAAAATTCTTGTGTTTACTAGAGCACCATTTTCCTAATTTCTATTAATAATTATTAGAGAGCATATATTATAATATATGCTCTCTAAAACTGCTCCCTCACTTAATGGTTTAGCTTTTCAGAATATTCGTTTTCTGATTCACACCTCTCTTCTACGGTTGTGGAACTAAGCCGGCAAAGTAGGGAAGAAAGTAGGATGGATATACTCTAAGACTACAGCTTTTAATATGATAGGTGACTCATTTTTATATAACCGTTCGTCGTTTGAACACCGACGTATTGTTAATGCCTAGTATTGTTTATAGGTTCTTCTACAATCAGTGTTCGGATGAAATAATTGTGTACATTACTCCTCTTAAACAGTTTCACGGTAATATTCGCCTTTATATAACTGCTTATCATTTCACCCTTGAGTCCAATTTCGGACGTCGATGTACCATCAAATTCTTTCATTAACCGCACTACGCGAATCTGGAGTCCAATAGCAGGCTGCGTATTGCCAAACTGTATATCAGTACAGATCTCGGGTGCTCTACAAAAGACCATAGTATTCTCCTTCAAATTAAGAGCAGGCTATGTACTGTTTCAGAGCAAAAGCAATTTCTTCTGGGTTGTTTGGTGTTTAGGTTTTAGGTTGGTTGGTTGCTACACTAGTACAAATTTCCGTTGATAATATACATATCATATGTATCTTGTTTGAGTTCTAAGATGAAGTACATATCTGGCTTTCGGCCGAAACCGATTTAAATCCAAAAAAAAACTATGCACACCCACACTTGACCCCATCCCAAATCTTATATTTGGTCAAGCAAGGCGATTGCAGGGGGGAAGCATGTCCCACCTTACGCACCATGCGTTTTATACACTATGAACTTTATATACCTATATGTGTGCATGTTTAAATCGTTCAAAATCCCTTAGAACTCAAACACCCTATCCAAGTAAAAGATATATTTGGGTCTATTCGGCGAGATCTTTTATTCTGTTATTCTGCTATTCTGTTATGAATTTTCATACAAAAGTTTAAACTGTCAAAATATCTTTTATGAATTATAATTTTGGTATTCTGCATGCTTAATCTGCTATGAAATCTGTTAAGAAATCTGCTAATGAGCTGTCAAAACTTCGAAATTCTCAACAAGTCTTTTACGAACTGCATTTTTGGTATTCAGCATGCCACAATCTGTAATGGAATCTTTTATGAATCATAAAAGAATAAAAGACACATTTTTGTTACTTTTATCATAAAAGATTTAAATATATGTAGTAAAAACTTTTATTTTGTTAATGAATTGTTCCTAAAAGGAGACAGATATAACAAAAAATAATTAAAATGCATAATACCAAACTCAAATATGTAAATAATTTGAAAACTAAATTATTTCAATACACTAAAGCAGAGAACACATTTGATGGATGAAACACAAGAAATTAGTCGCTTATCTTGCCGGTGTGCGTTTTGTACAACTTTTTATAATGGATATATCAAATTCAGGAACTGTTATGGAAAAATTACAGAAAACAAAAATTTATCTTCGCGAAACAAAATACGATCATTCCACAGGTTAACTTATTGTTATTCGTCAGTGCCAACTGCCGAGAATTTTTATTTACTACATCTGATAATTTGATAGCAGATTTTAGGTCTGTCCGTATAAATGTTTCTTTTCGAAGTTCAATAACAGACTTTTATAAAAGATCGAATTCCTGAATACCAATTATAAAATATCTTTTATGGTGGAGATCTGTTATGCATCATAACAGAAAATTCATAGCAGAATAACAGATGTGGCAGAATCGTCAATAACCCATGTGGTTCACCCCGTAAGAATAAAACTATCTCGGTTATGTAGTGATATGTACCCTCTGTTCGCCGAATGTATTACTAATATTTGCAAACACAGATAGAAACCCCGATAGAAACCTGGATCTCGTGTTATTTTTGTAATACGTGTTTAAAAATAACCTACACCCAGACCCGTAGGTAATACAACGAAGCTATTATTGACGTAAATGTGTACCAACCAACCTAGAACTCAAATACACCGCACACGACACACAATAGATGATCAACGTTAATGATGGCTCTGAACTCGCAGGCACTTTGCTCTCAGTTGCCTGAGCAACATGTATACCATTACCATACCAACCAACCCAAAAGAAACTGCTTAACAAGCAAACTGCCTGTAGCCACAGTGAGCTCTGAGATAGCATACAGTTTGCTCTACAATGCTGTCAAATTCGATGAGCAGGAAATGGTTCAGCACAGTCTATGGAGATCTTTGCTGATATACAGTTTGGCAATACGATACAATGTTGGGTTTTCTATCCCAATGTAATATCCATTTTAAACCATTTTCTATTTTTCTAACGCTCACATTGTTTTATTCATCCTCACCATGTAAGAGTGGTGAATAATGGAAGTGCATTTGTAGCTTTGGAAAGATAAAACATCTTCTCCATAAACCTGATCGAAGCTTTACACATGTAAATTTGATTTATAGCTTTTTTTAGAAGTATCAGAATTCGAAAGAAGCTGAGTTCGCTCGATTGCGTGACTGGTCCCTTTCCGAAATGACTGAACGTAGATTGTGTTTAAAAATAGACCAAACTTATAATACCCTTCTAGTTTTACGTAAATCCCAATAATATGTGTGTTGGAAAGAGAAGACAACAACTGAAATTGATAACATTAAAAAAATTAGCGAGTGCCTATTAAGTCCACACTATTATCTTTCAGTAAATGGAAGGATTACGATGATGATCTACCAATTTATAAAATTATATGACGTTAGCCTATTTAAGCATTTCACATCCTTTTTAGGGTCCCATCTGACTTAATATTCTACAAGCTACAACATTTAAAAGTAAGCTGCCCATCTTATAGGTGCAAAGAAGCCATTTGCATGTCAACCTGATTAATCCACTTGCGGTAAATTGGCAATCTGTTACCGCAAAATAACAGCAATTACTCAGTTTGGGTATTCATCTCCGTTCCTTATCGACATAAATGTCGATAAGTGTTGTCTCCTGAGTAGACTACGGATGAGATCCTTGATATACCTTACTCCTCAAACTATATGGATAGGAGAATGTCCCGAAAATGCAAATCACGATTTTCCAATAAGTCAAGTGAAAGCCATTTTCGGACCATTATAACGCCATTAGGGTTAATAGGCAGCATGTTTAAGTAAAGTCACGTCCTGGTGCCATATTCCTTCATTACAATGAAAGTTCTTCGATTTTTCGTTTACGTTTTCATCCTGTCGCTGTGCCCTGTGAAATGAATAACGGTCTGGGTCAGGTTCGGAATTGGCCTGGTCTTTCCACATCCTCAACCTCACACGTTGCTTGACTTGATGAGAGTGATGTGACAATTTTTCTAATGTTTTTTTGTCTCTTTGAGTTTGAATTTTTAGGTATTGGGTGAAGAAGGTTTTTTGTATCCCCATCATTAGCATCTCTAAATTTGTTTGGAAAACGAAACAATAGGTTGAACCTGCGGTGCGGGAGAGGTGCTGCCAGAGTGCTAATGATATGAAGTACATAATAAGAATTCATAAGTGGAAGGATGAAGGCATTAACTTTTTTTATGTGGCGGCCAGAGCGACGGCAAAAGGTATGACGATGAAGATGCTTTTCTTACCTTGTGCAAGGCCATATAGCAGTTTATTTTTGTTGCTGTTGTATCTCTCGGCTGCCGAGGATACAGTCACACCATTAAGTTGGTCCCTGAAGGCAATTTAAGGGGTTGTGTGTGAAAATATGCAAATTAAATTGTCACCCCTGAAACATCTGCGATGAAGGTATTACACCTATTGGAATTTTTTTTATCTCTATAGAGCCGTCAGAAGGGTTTGAATTGAGTAAATTAAATCTTACTTTAGGGAATTCAAAATGATCTGGGAATTCACTTAAAGTAAGATAAATGGTTTTTGTATTTCTGTGTACCTGTGTTCCTACTATTTTTATAATGTATTGGCATTATTGCAAAGTGAAACAAAAATTTAAGAATATTTTTTTTATTTTTTAATTTAAATCGTAACTGTTCAATATTAGAGGACCAACTATTATTTTAAAAGCGGGTGTTTTTTTTTAACGTGTTGTTTTCAAGAATAAATTAATTGAATATAATTTAATGTTATTGCCAAGAATTTAGCTTTATTATAAAGTTAAGGATTTACCATTATATTTTAAAAATGTTTTCGGGCAAGTGGCCGCCGAACCGTAGCCAGCCGAGAGGCCAATTTTCAACCACTTCTTGCAGCAACTGGGGCCATATGTCAGCAATAACGCGCCGAATATTCTTTTCCAAGGTGTCAATCGTCTCGGGCTTATCTGCGTTGACAAGCGACTTCACAATACCCCACAAAAAATAGTCCAGCTCTGTTAAATCGCACGATCTTGGGGATCACGCCACAGGCCTACGACGCGAGTTCACCAAAAGTGTCCTTCAATAAATTGACTGTTTCTTTGGCTGTATGGCATGTAACGCTGTCTTGTTATAACCAAAGGTCGTCCAAATCAACATCCTTCAATTCAGGCACGAAAAAGTCATGAATCATGGCTCTATAGCTTTCCCCATTGACTTTTACATTATGGTCGGCTTCATTATTGAAGAAATATGGACCAATGATTCCCTCTGCCAATAGAGCACACCAAACAATTACGCCGCCGTCTCAAGAATGGCTTGTGCATTATGATCACTCCCAGTACGGCAATTCTGCTTATTAACGTACCCATTTAACCCGAGGAAAGCTTCATCGCCGAACAAAATTTTCTTGTGAAAATCGGTGGCTATATTGTTTTGGGCCCATTCAGGAGTAAGTCTATTCTTATTGTTAAGTTATTGCCAATTGGTTGAATTATTATATCGAGATTTAAAATATATCTCTTTCGGCTGTTTTGGTCGTAATGTTTTTTAAATGAAACAATTTCATTACCTTTCCCGACGTTTCAACGGTGGTTGCCGTCATCTTCAGGGGATCTTTTATTTACAAAAATAAATTGAACATATTATACACATGAGAACATTTGGTGTAAAATTTTGGCAAATTTACATTTAGTAGTTATTACAGATAAACATAAATAATACAATGAAAGGCAATGCTTAACATTTTTTTTTATGATATAAAAATAACTTCGATTGAAGTTTAGTCGGCTTTAAATTGTCACGGATTCTGCCTAGTCACCAAAGAGCAGTAAACCGATGAAATTTTCTGGCTGTCTTGTTTACGATTCATATTGTTTTTGTTATTAATAATATGAAGCGTTTCTAGAGTATACCGCTAGGAGACATGTTTCTCCCTTTCCAGGATTTCCACTCTGTCAAAATATGGTTTGTGTCCACGCTCAATGGAGTGTAAGGCCAGTGCTGTCTTCCCAGTTCTTTTTAAATTAATGTGGGATTTGTGGTTGGAAATTCGTTGACGAAGAAGTTGTTTCGTTGTACCGATATAGGAAATATTGCAATTTTCATCCGCATTGCCACGACAGTTAATTTTATAGACTACGTCTCTGCACTTGTCCTTTTCCGTTTTTGTTTTCATGTTGGTGAAAAGATGAAGATTGGCTCAATAAAAAGAAACCCAAAAGTTCCTGCTTGCTTGTACACAGTATGGCCTTGTACCCCAGCACATAAACAAATCCACAAACAGCACCAAGAAACTCTTTTCTTCCAAAGAATCCTTCGGTCAATATGACAAAGTTGAACAAAAATTCCATTTAAAAATCCTCGACTTAGAGATCTCGGAAATTTTTCACAAAATAAAAAACACCAAAAATACGCTTAGATTGCTTCACAAAAGAATACAAGAAAAAGTCACTTTGATGAATGTAAACAATTTATTACAAAACAGAATCAAGCTTTCACAAATATTTATACTTAAAACCAATAAATCAACACGCACAAAATTGACCAACTAAAAAGATCACTGTGGAAAATGCTAAATATCACAATACACGATAAGTGGTTCGTGAATAAAAGTGATATAGAATTCCCCCTTGAAATTAAATGACAGGAAATTTTCTCTGCCTTTTGATAGGAACACATTTCCACTTTTTCAATTAATTGCAGATGGAGAAGAAATAATTAGATGTGTAAAAGATGACATGGAGCAAGAAGTTACAAGAGCGAAATACAGCAACATGCTTCACTCTTTCCAACGTCATCAAACCAACGACTGATTTGCCAGATACATACTGAAAGTTCATAAAGACACTACCTACTTTCTTAAAAAACAAAAAAAAAACAATTATTATTGTATCAGCGGATAAGGGCAATACCTAAGTTGCACTGAATCGCGTAGATTACGATAACAAAATGAAACACCTATTTTCTGATCGTTCAGTTTACTTCGCTACTCGGTGGAGCCCTCTTTCTTCTCTGAAAAATAAAAACAATGAACTGGTGAAATGGCTATATGGAAGCAAGTTGATTGATGATAGGCAAAAGACAGTGATGACGACATAGCACACCACAAATACCTGCAATTTATGGATTACCGAAAATTCACAAACCAAACATGCCTCTTAGACCTATAATGTCATCAATGAGAGTTCCTTGTTATGAACTTGCAAAATACTTGGGGAGAATTTTACAGTGCGTGACAAGAGATTCGTTCTACTCTATTAAAAGTTCTTATGAATTTAAAAATAATGTAAATAATCTGGTTCTAGAACAAACTAATGTTTTAGTATCTTATGATGTTGTATCATTATTAACTAATGTTCCTGTACAACTGGCAGTAGCCATCATTAAAAAAAAATGGGAGACAATTAGTAAACATACACAGCTGAGTCAAACCAAATTCATAGAGTTGTTGGATTTTTGTCTTAAAGAAAACAATTACCTTCAGTAAAAAGATAACTTATACAGACAAATTCATTTAATGCCAATGGGAAATCCACTTTCTCTTTTGGACAACCTTTTGGACAGTAAATTTGCCGATAATAACAAACCGAAAATAATCGTCAAATATGTAGATGATATATTTGCAGTTGTTAATGAGGGGGATGTCGACAATGTTTTACGATGCCTTAATTCATATCATGAAAAAATACAATTTACCGTTGAGAGGGAACAAAACAGAGCGATAACGTTCTTAGACGTCAAGATTCATCGCGTTAATGATAGACGCTCTTTCAATTGGTATCAGAAAGACACAGCATCTGGAAGACTTGTCAACTTTAGATCCAAACAAGGAAAGCATATTCTTATTAATACAGCCTCTCATCTAGTTCAAAAAGTCTGCGTTGAATGACCGGGAATTTCACTCAGCAAATGAGAAAATAGTCACACAAATTCTCCTAGATAATGGCTATCCAATGAAAATCATACGGAGCTTGATACTTCGCCAAAAACACAAAGCTTCTGTTGATAAACGGCAAAAAGAAAGAGGTAAAACTTTAAAGATAAGGTAAAAAATAGTACTAATGACGTCAGTTTAGCGTACAAATCGAATAGGACTCTGGCACCTCTTTTCACCAATATGAAAACAAAAACGGAAAAGGATAAATGCACAGACGTAGTCTATAAAATTAACTGTCGTGGCAATGCGGAAGAAAATTGCAATCTTTCCTATATCGGTACAACGAAACAACTTCTTCGTCAACGAACTTCCACCACAAATCCGACATTAATTTAAAAAGCACTGAGAAGACAGCATTGACCTTACACTCCATTGAGCGTGGACACAAACCAGATTTGGACAGAGTGGAAATCCTGGAAAGGCAGAAACATGTCTCCTAGCGGTATACTCTAGAAACGCTTCATATTATTAATAACAAAAACAATATGAATCGTAAACAAGACAGCCAGAACATTTCATCGGTTTACTGCTCCTTAGTGACTAGGCAGAATCCGTGACAATTTAAATCCGACTAAACTTCAATCGAAGTGTTTTTTTATATCATAAACAAAAAAATTTAAACATTGCCTTATATTTGTCTTTCATAGTATTATTTATGTTTATCTGTAATACCTACTAAATGTAAGTTTGCCAAAATTTTACACCAAATGTTCTCATGTGTATAATATGTTCAATTTATTTTTGTAAATAAAAGATCCCCTGAAGAAGACGGCAACCACCGTCGAAACGTCGGGAAAGGAAATGAAATTGTTTCATTAAAAAAACATTACGACCAAAACAGCCGAAAGAGATATATTTTAAATCTCGAACACATATAGTAGGTATATCCATTCTGAAATCGCAAACCAAACTGAGCATAAATCAAGTGACAGCTGTCATAAAGACCAACTCTGAAAAAAGTTTTGCCAGACTTAAAACCACACGTCTAAAAAAAAACACCCGTTAGTATTTACATCAAGCTTATACTTTAATATCAGGCTGTTAAAAATTGTACCTATGTGATTATTTTCCTGAGGTGAGAAAATAAGACTCATAAGGAAGTAAACTGCTAATTGCTTTACTATTTCTTCTATCTGCTTGAGCGATATTTAAACTGAACACCTGTTGAGTCTTGAGTTGTTTTGGTAGATATAAATAAATATAAAAAAAATGGTGATCAAATTTTTTTAAAGTTAAATATATAATATAGACGTCCATAACATTTTATTCTAGAATTTTGTGTTCAACGCATGTAAAATGCAGCGTTTTCGATTATAACTTAACTTTTAATTGGTCGAATTTCGACAACTGGGCGATACTAGTTGCCAATAAAATCTAAAATAATATACAAGATCTGGTAGATTGAGCTCAAGAGAACAATGGACTTACAACAATGAATCTGTCGAAGTTGTTAAGGATTATAAATATCTTGGTGTCTACATAACAAAAAACTTGAGTATGGAAAAACATCTCTCTGAAAAATTAGCGAAGGCGAAAACTGCAATTAATACCGCATGGAAGAATATCTTTAGTAACAGGCATATATCACATAGTGTTAAAAACAAAGTGTTTGAATCGGTGTCCCAATCCACATTGTTGTATGCGGCCCAAGTATGGGGTGCAAAAAAAATACGAAACTGTTGAAAAATTACTTAGATTTTATTTGAAGCGCATATTTCGACTTCCCCAAAATGCGCCAAATTACATGGTAATGTTAGAGTCGGGCATCTCTCCAATGTTTATTAAAACATTAAAATTGAATGTTGATTACATCATTAAGGTATTGAATATGCCGGATTTTCGCCTACCAAAAAAAGCTGCTCTTCAAGCAATACGTAGCAGATCTGGATGGTTTAAGGATTGGCTCGATCTGGCCCAAGAAGCTAATGTAGAATTAAATCTTAATGACTTGAAGTCATGGAAACCAGCACTATACAAACTGATCTCAGATTTAGATGACCGTATAAGAGTAAGGTATGCGGAGGAAGCAGCAGATTCAATGCACAGAATGATCTACAGTAAACTGAACCATAATTTGAACGAAAAAAATTATTTTAGAGATGACCACTCCATTGAAGAAATATCAACCATGTTCAGGATGAGAGGTGAATTACTGAATCTTAATTACGTACCGCATCGTGAGGATTTACCTATCTTTTGTGAAATATGTAATATGGATGAGAGAGAAGATATTTTTCATTTTCTTTGTAGATGTCCAATACTAAGGGAAACACGAAGACATATATTTGGTAAAGATTTTTTATCCGAAGAGGTGATTTTAGGATACTTAAATGAAATGAATGTACCCAAAATGTACAAATTTTGTAAAATTGCACTAGTGTATAGAAATAGAATTTTAAGTGAAAATTTTTGAAACTGAATTAATACTTAAATTGGCTTATAAATTTGTAATCAAAAGCTATAATTGTCAATCTGGCAGACGGCAAATGCCATGCTATATTGTATGTACATAATTTTGTTGTTTGTTTTGTTACTACAAGATCTACAAGAAACAAACTACAAAACAATTAGTTTTGTTTGCTTTGACAACTGACGTTAAATAATTGTTCTATTTTGTTCTGACGTTGCTGTCCTGACCTTTCCATCGGTGACAAATATTTATTTCTGGTAATTAATTTTGACAGATAAATAAATATAAATATTATTGATTCACTGTCAAAATCTTTTTAATTAGGTATTTTATTTGTTTGTTTGATATATATTGTTGTCTTTACTTGCGATGTAGTTATGAAATTGTTAAAAATATCGAAATCAAACTTGACATTATGAATTGAGAACACCAACAAAGTGGATAATGCAATTCAGTCTATCTGTCTCTTTGCCCTCGAGTGTAGAGCCTTAATGGTTGGATGGACTTACTTCAAATTTAGTCACACCATTAAGTTGGTCCCTGAAGGCAATTTAAGGGGTTGTGTGTGAAAATATGCAAATTAAATTGTCACCCCTGAAACATCTGCGATGAAGGTATTACACCTATTGGAATTTTTTTTATCTCTATAGAGCCGTCAGAAGGGTTTGAATTGAGTAAATTAAATCTTACTTTAGGGAATTCAAAATGATCTGGGAATTCACTTAAAGTAAGATAAATGGTTTTTGTATTTCTGTGTACCTGTGTTCCTACTATTTTTATAATGTATTGGCATTATTGCAAAGTGAAACAAAAATTTAAGAATATTTTTTTTATTTTTTAATTTAAATCGTAACTGTTCAATATTAGAGGACCAACTATTATTTTAAAAGCGGGTGTTTTTTTTTAACGTGTTGTTTTCAAGAATAAATTAATTGAATATAATTTAATGTTATTGCCAAGAATTTAGCTTTATTATAAAGTTAAGGATTTACCATTATATTTTAAAAATGTTTTCGGGCAAGTGGCCGCCGAACCGTAGCCAGCCGAGAGGCCAATTTTCAACCACTTCTTGCAGCAACTGGGGCCATATGTCAGCAATAACGCGCCGAATATTCTTTTCCAAGGTGTCAATCGTCTCGGGCTTATCTGCGTTGACAAGCGACTTCACAATACCCCACAAAAAATAGTCCAGCTCTGTTAAATCGCACGATCTTGGGGATCACGCCACAGGCCTACGACGCGAGTTCACCAAAAGTGTCCTTCAATAAATTGACTGTTTCTTTGGCTGTATGGCATGTAACGCTGTCTTGTTATAACCAAAGGTCGTCCAAATCAACATCCTTCAATTCAGGCACGAAAAAGTCATGAATCATGGCTCTATAGCTTTCCCCATTGACTTTTACATTATGGTCGGCTTCATTATTGAAGAAATATGGACCAATGATTCCCTCTGCCAATAGAGCACACCAAACAATTACGCCGCCGTCTCAAGAATGGCTTGTGCATTATGATCACTCCCAGTACGGCAATTCTGCTTATTAACGTACCCATTTAACCCGAGGAAAGCTTCATCGCCGAACAAAATTTTCTTGTGAAAATCGGTGGCTATATTGTTTTGGGCCCATTCAGGAGTAAGTCTATTCTTATTGTTAAGTTATTGCCAATTGGTTGAATTATTATATCGAGATTTAAAATATATCTCTTTCGGCTGTTTTGGTCGTAATGTTTTTTAAATGAAACAATTTCATTACCTTTCCCGACGTTTCAACGGTGGTTGCCGTCATCTTCAGGGGATCTTTTATTTACAAAAATAAATTGAACATATTATACACATGAGAACATTTGGTGTAAAATTTTGGCAAATTTACATTTAGTAGTTATTACAGATAAACATAAATAATACAATGAAAGGCAATGCTTAACATTTTTTTTTATGATATAAAAATAACTTCGATTGAAGTTTAGTCGGCTTTAAATTGTCACGGATTCTGCCTAGTCACCAAAGAGCAGTAAACCGATGAAATTTTCTGGCTGTCTTGTTTACGATTCATATTGTTTTTGTTATTAATAATATGAAGCGTTTCTAGAGTATACCGCTAGGAGACATGTTTCTCCCTTTCCAGGATTTCCACTCTGTCAAAATATGGTTTGTGTCCACGCTCAATGGAGTGTAAGGCCAGTGCTGTCTTCCCAGTTCTTTTTAAATTAATGTGGGATTTGTGGTTGGAAATTCGTTGACGAAGAAGTTGTTTCGTTGTACCGATATAGGAAATATTGCAATTTTCATCCGCATTGCCACGACAGTTAATTTTATAGACTACGTCTCTGCACTTGTCCTTTTCCGTTTTTGTTTTCATGTTGGTGAAAAGATGAAGATTGGCTCAATAAAAAGAAACCCAAAAGTTCCTGCTTGCTTGTACACAGTATGGCCTTGTACCCCAGCACATAAACAAATCCACAAACAGCACCAAGAAACTCTTTTCTTCCAAAGAATCCTTCGGTCAATATGACAAAGTTGAACAAAAATTCCATTTAAAAATCCTCGACTTAGAGATCTCGGAAATTTTTCACAAAATAAAAAACACCAAAAATACGCTTAGATTGCTTCACAAAAGAATACAAGAAAAAGTCACTTTGATGAATGTAAACAATTTATTACAAAACAGAATCAAGCTTTCACAAATATTTATACTTAAAACCAATAAATCAACACGCACAAAATTGACCAACTAAAAAGATCACTGTGGAAAATGCTAAATATCACAATACACGATAAGTGGTTCGTGAATAAAAGTGATATAGAATTCCCCCTTGAAATTAAATGACAGGAAATTTTCTCTGCCTTTTGATAGGAACACATTTCCACTTTTTCAATTAATTGCAGATGGAGAAGAAATAATTAGATGTGTAAAAGATGACATGGAGCAAGAAGTTACAAGAGCGAAATACAGCAACATGCTTCACTCTTTCCAACGTCATCAAACCAACGACTGATTTGCCAGATACATACTGAAAGTTCATAAAGACACTACCTACTTTCTTAAAAAACAAAAAAAAAACAATTATTATTGTATCAGCGGATAAGGGCAATACCTAAGTTGCACTGAATCGCGTAGATTACGATAACAAAATGAAACACCTATTTTCTGATCGTTCAGTTTACTTCGCTACTCGGTGGAGCCCTCTTTCTTCTCTGAAAAATAAAAACAATGAACTGGTGAAATGGCTATATGGAAGCAAGTTGATTGATGATAGGCAAAAGACAGTGATGACGACATAGCACACCACAAATACCTGCAATTTATGGATTACCGAAAATTCACAAACCAAACATGCCTCTTAGACCTATAATGTCATCAATGAGAGTTCCTTGTTATGAACTTGCAAAATACTTGGGGAGAATTTTACAGTGCGTGACAAGAGATTCGTTCTACTCTATTAAAAGTTCTTATGAATTTAAAAATAATGTAAATAATCTGGTTCTAGAACAAACTAATGTTTTAGTATCTTATGATGTTGTATCATTATTAACTAATGTTCCTGTACAACTGGCAGTAGCCATCATTAAAAAAAAATGGGAGACAATTAGTAAACATACACAGCTGAGTCAAACCAAATTCATAGAGTTGTTGGATTTTTGTCTTAAAGAAAACAATTACCTTCAGTAAAAAGATAACTTATACAGACAAATTCATTTAATGCCAATGGGAAATCCACTTTCTCTTTTGGACAACCTTTTGGACAGTAAATTTGCCGATAATAACAAACCGAAAATAATCGCCAAATATGTAGATGATATATTTGCAGTTGTTAATGAGGGGGATGTCGACAATGTTTTACGATGCCTTAATTCATATCATGAAAAAATACAATTTACCGTTGAGAGGGAACAAAACAGAGCGATAACGTTCTTAGACGTCAAGATTCATCGCGTTAATGATAGACGCTCTTTCAATTGGTATCAGAAAGACACAGCATCTGGAAGACTTGTCAACTTTAGATCCAAACAAGGAAAGCATATTCTTATTAATACAGCCTCTCATCTAGTTCAAAAAGTCTGCGTTGAATGACCGGGAATTTCACTCAGCAAATGAGAAAATAGTCACACAAATTCTCCTAGATAATGGCTATCCAATGAAAATCATACGGAGCTTGATACTTCGCCAAAAACACAAAGCTTCTGTTGATAAACGGCAAAAAGAAAGAGGTAAAACTTTAAAGATAAGGTAAAAAATAGTACTAATGACGTCAGTTTAGCGTACAAATCGAATAGGACTCTGGCACCTCTTTTCACCAATATGAAAACAAAAACGGAAAAGGATAAATGCACAGACGTAGTCTATAAAATTAACTGTCGTGGCAATGCGGAAGAAAATTGCAATCTTTCCTATATCGGTACAACGAAACAACTTCTTCGTCAACGAACTTCCACCACAAATCCGACATTAATTTAAAAAGCACTGAGAAGACAGCATTGACCTTACACTCCATTGAGCGTGGACACAAACCAGATTTGGACAGAGTGGAAATCCTGGAAAGGCAGAAACATGTCTCCTAGCGGTATACTCTAGAAACGCTTCATATTATTAATAACAAAAACAATATGAATCGTAAACAAGACAGCCAGAACATTTCATCGGTTTACTGCTCCTTAGTGACTAGGCAGAATCCGTGACAATTTAAATCCGACTAAACTTCAATCGAAGTGTTTTTTTATATCATAAACAAAAAAATTTAAACATTGCCTTATATTTGTCTTTCATAGTATTATTTATGTTTATCTGTAATACCTACTAAATGTAAGTTTGCCAAAATTTTACACCAAATGTTCTCATGTGTATAATATGTTCAATTTATTTTTGTAAATAAAAGATCCCCTGAAGAAGACGGCAACCACCGTCGAAACGTCGGGAAAGGAAATGAAATTGTTTCATTAAAAAAACATTACGACCAAAACAGCCGAAAGAGATATATTTTAAATCTCGAACACATATAGTAGGTATATCCATTCTGAAATCGCAAACCAAACTGAGCATAAATCAAGTGACAGCTGTCATAAAGACCAACTCTGAAAAAAGTTTTGCCAGACTTAAAACCACACGTCTAAAAAAAAACACCCGTTAGTATTTACATCAAGCTTATACTTTAATATCAGGCTGTTAAAAATTGTACCTATGTGATTATTTTCCTGAGGTGAGAAAATAAGACTCATAAGGAAGTAAACTGCTAATTGCTTTACTATTTCTTCTATCTGCTTGAGCGATATTTAAACTGAACACCTGTTGAGTCTTGAGTTGTTTTGGTAGATATAAATAAATATAAAAAAAATGGTGATCAAATTTTTTTAAAGTTAAATATATAATATAGACGTCAATAACATTTTATTCTAGAATTTTGTGTTCAACGCATGTAAAATGCAGCGTTTTCGATTATAACTTAACTTTTAATTGGTCGAATTTCGACAACTGGGCGATACTAGTTGCCAATAAAATCTAAAATAATATACAAGATCTGGTAGATTGAGCTCAAGAGAACAATGGACTTACAACAATGAATCTGTCGAAGTTGTTAAGGATTATAAATATCTTGGTGTCTACATAACAAAAAACTTGAGTATGGAAAAACATCTCTCTGAAAAATTAGCGAAGGCGAAAACTGCAATTAATACCGCATGGAAGAATATCTTTAGTAACAGGCATATATCACATAGTGTTAAAAACAAAGTGTTTGAATCGGTGTCCCAATCCACATTGTTGTATGCGGCCCAAGTATGGGGTGCAAAAAAAATACGAAACTGTTGAAAAATTACTTAGATTTTATTTGAAGCGCATATTTCGACTTCCCCAAAATGCGCCAAATTACATGGTAATGTTAGAGTCGGGCATCTCTCCAATGTTTATTAAAACATTAAAATTGAATGTTGATTACATCATTAAGGTATTGAATATGCCGGATTTTCGCCTACCAAAAAAAGCTGCTCTTCAAGCAATACGTAGCAGATCTGGATGGTTTAAGGATTGGCTCGATCTGGCCCAAGAAGCTAATGTAGAATTAAATCTTAATGACTTGAAGTCATGGAAACCAGCACTATACAAACTGATCTCAGATTTAGATGACCGTATAAGAGTAAGGTATGCGGAGGAAGCAGCAGATTCAATGCACAGAATGATCTACAGTAAACTGAACCATAATTTGAACGAAAAAAATTATTTTAGAGATGACCACTCCATTGAAGAAATATCAACCATGTTCAGGATGAGAGGTGAATTACTGAATCTTAATTACGTACCGCATCGTGAGGATTTACCTATCTTTTGTGAAATATGTAATATGGATGAGAGAGAAGATATTTTTCATTTTCTTTGTAGATGTCCAATACTAAGGGAAACACGAAGACATATATTTGGTAAAGATTTTTTATCCGAAGAGGTGATTTTAGGATACTTAAATGAAATGAATGTACCCAAAATGTACAAATTTTGTAAAATTGCACTAGTGTATAGAAATAGAATTTTAAGTGAAAATTTTTGAAACTGAATTAATACTTAAATTGGCTTATAAATTTGTAATCAAAAGCTATAATTGTCAATCTGGCAGACGGCAAATGCCATGCTATATTGTATGTACATAATTTTGTTGTTTGTTTTGTTACTACAAGATCTACAAGAAACAAACTACAAAACAATTAGTTTTGTTTGCTTTGACAACTGACGTTAAATAATTGTTCTATTTTGTTCTGACGTTGCTGTCCTGACCTTTCCATCGGTGACAAATATTTATTTCTGGTAATTAATTTTGACAGATAAATAAATATAAATATTATTGATTCACTGTCAAAATCTTTTTAATTAGGTATTTTATTTGTTTGTTTGATATATATTGTTGTCTTTACTTGCGATGTAGTTATGAAATTGTTAAAAATATCGAAATCAAACTTGACATTATGAATTGAGAACACCAACAAAGTGGATAATGCAATTCAGTCTATCTGTCTCTTTGCCCTCGAGTGTAGAGCCTTAATGGTTGGATGGACTTACTTCAAATTTAGTACATATTGGTCTTTCGTAAATATGCCGACACGTTGGTTGAAATAATCAGCAACTGCACACCAAAGAAGCCAACAGAATCAAATAAAATTTCCAACTTCATCATAAAGAGGATGCAGTTGACAGTTTTGATCCTTCTAACAATCATTCTAAACAACTATGTCAACAACAACTACTTCCCTCAAAAATGGAGAACAGCAAAGATCGTGGCAATCCCAAAGAATGTTATCAGGAACTTGATCTCCAATTACAGACCAACTTCCCTCTTCAGCAATCTAAAAAAAAACTCTTGGAAGAGCTAATACTGAGTAAACTTAAGAAGTTTTGCAGCGAGAACCACTTAATTCCAGGCATGAAGTTTGGCTTTGCAGAGACGCACTCAACCCTTCACCCACTCCGGAAATTCCACCACGACACCACCCTCAACAATCATCGTGACACCGTCGGATGCTTTCTGGATGTCGAGAAAGCACTCGGTAGCGTATGGATACACAAACTACATCTACCACATTTACCCCCGCCACCAATAAAAATTCTTTTTATTTTCTTTCAGACAGGAACTTTTTTGTACAATTAGAAAACTGCTCGTCAACTGTCAATAACATGAAAGCTCAAGGTTCGAAACTTGACTCCTTCCTCTACAGGCTAATGACATCCGACCAACCTGTCCCATCAAACTGTGAAAACCTGTTGTTTGCAGATGACTTACTTACGTATGCAACCTCAATGTCACAACTATATTCTAAAAGATGTGTGTAAATTTACCATGAAATCGTATGTAATTTTTTGTGTAAAATTAGGCAAGTTGCGTATTTATACACATGACAATAAGTAAAAAAAAATAAACACATTATGTTGGATATTACAAACATTTGTTGCAAATTTTCAACCTCTGTGTACCTTTCAATCAACAGTGTTCAGTAATAAACTAATAATACTTGAGCATTACACAAATATTGTTTAAATTCAAACACTTTATGAAAAATACACATAAAGTGTTTCTACTTAAACAATCAATGCTTATATTAACTATCATCTTATCTAAGTTACACATTTTATGTGAACATTTGCTATTCGTTTGTGGTGATTATTTTTACTTTATTTGAAATTACACACAAAAGGTTTAACACTTACACATTAAATATTTAGAATTAATACGTGCGTAAAAATACTTCAACTATGGTAGGCAACAAGTTTCCTTGCTTTATGATAGTAAAATTACACGATTTTTTTTAGAGTGTAGTCGCAGCCCGGAAAGTAGAGACGCACATCAAAAAACTGTTCGGCTTCTACAAGAAATAGTTCTTACAAATCAACACAAGGAAATAGGAGCTTGTCTTCTTTAGAAGACCCCATAACAGCAGAAGTCACTCAGCAGCGACTTGCAGAAACATAGTTTTGAAGCTTCCCGACGGATCCGCAATTTCTGCCAAAACGAACCTCAAATCCCTGGGGATCAACTTCAACGAGTTGCTACGGTTCAACCCGCACTCACAAAGTGTACTCACAAAAGCGAAATGGGCACTCAACCGACAACACCCCTTGGTAAGGCGAATATCAGGGCTAAGCCAACAGAAGAATTTAATTTTGTACAAACAACTCCTGCATCCAGTCATCAGCTACAGTTTTCCAGTTTGGTTCACTATTTCAAAGTCAGCGATGAAGGAACTACAACTCTTTGAGAGAAAGGTGCTAAGAATCTGCACCGGAATCCACTTCGACCGACAGCGAGGGAAACATTACACGAGCGAGTAATCAAGGTTAATTCCAATCGTACATTTACCTAATGAGTATGGCAAAATAACTAGTGCAGAGCACCGTCAATCACCCTAATCAGCTAATGAGAACGACGAGGTACCTCTGTGTGATGGAAACCCTGGATGCCAACATCTTCACAGCAGCAAAGTCCTTCCGCTTACACAGGGTCAGCATACCACCGTGGCTAAGCGCCAAACATACCCCAGCTACTACACCCAAACCACTCCAGGTCAACAGGTACCGAACACCCCGAGAGCATCAAACAAATCAAATATTTTAATTTTAATTTGAAATGTTCAATATATATTTTATTTCTATAATCTAAGGTAATGTATAGTTAGTTGGCTTCAATTTCTGAACCAATTGGACTTTGTATGGCGTCATACCAAGGTCTTTATGCAAAATTCGTCTCAATGATGTCTCCGAAATGTTCAATTGTTTAGAACGACGGTGAATTGATGTTGATGGCGCTTCACGCACACTTTCTGCCACAGCAGCAATATTCTCGGGAGAACGAACTGTTTTTGGCTTTGAGGATGCCAGTTTCTTTCACTTTTTCCACAAGATAACAAACATGCGGAGCTGACGGTGCTTCTCTTCTCCCAAAATCCGTACGCAATTTTCGCACACATTCTGCAACATTACCATGATTTTCAAAGTAATGTCGCAATATTTCCCAGCGTTGTTCAAGCATATACACAACCATATTCGTTCAGCGGAAGGATAAAACTAATTATCTGTCAAATCAGACATGAGATAAGTGTTACCATTCACGAAATAAGCACTAGTTGAACAAAAAAACGTTAGATGGCGGACCCCTTGATTATAATCGAGTTAAAAAATTTATAGATTTAATTCCTTATTATTCAGTTCCTCGTGAAAGTTATCATTTGGAAAAAGTTAAGCATCTATAACATGCTGTCAGACGAAATTAGCAAAATATATATTTAAAATGAAAATATTTTATCTGTAATTTGCAAAACTACTTAAGCAAGTTTTGGCCTCTATTAAAAACAAATAATAAAAAATAATTTTAACGAATACAATCCTTTATATAATTCATCCAAGCCGGCAAATCTCAATATTCATTTACCTAAGTACTCGTAAATATTTGTTTGTGTTAAAACTTTATCTTCACTATCATTATATTTATCCACGTACTTTAATTATTGACTAACTTATCCACATTATATATGTAGATATTCGTATTTTCTAGTTTATCATATAAAGTTTTGCAGTATCTAGGAACATTTACAGATAATAAACGGCTATAATAATTAGAATAGAAAAGACTCTTAAGTTTCACTCGAGAATTTGTCTGTTTAAAAATCCATAAAGGGATTATGTGGAACAAATCAATTTACAATCAGTAGATGACGAATAAATGCACGTAACTTTGACAGCTAGGTGTTGTGGAAGCGGGTAGTCATTGAGTTGCGTCAACATGTCCAGCGATGTCCAGTGATGTAACGAATACTACTTGCCAATTGTGCTTGTTTTACTTCCAAGTGTTAGCCATCGGTCTCATCCACCAGGACTTGACTTGCAAAACTCATAAGCGCCAATGTTGAACAAAATACACAAAAAGAAATTGACCGCTTCGAATCGGGAACTAATGCCTCGGACAAGAACTGACCTAACGATGACGACTTTTTGCTATCAAGCAAGGACAAAGATTAGATTCTGGAATGTAAAAACTCTTTTCGACAAACGGTAAGAAGGGACCAACAACACCAGATTCCTCCAACTTGAGAAAGAATTCGCACGATACAACATCGATATCTTTGGGACTGAACAAAGTGAGGTTGGTGTGGGTTCACCTTCGAAAAGCACCTTCTTCAATTACTCTGGAAATCAACTGGAAGCACCGGTTACTCTGGAGTAGGACTGATGATAACGTTGGATAAGACTACATTGACATGTAATATGTCTCAACAAGAGATAAGGCGTTGACAAATTATTATCATTGAAGAACATACGACTTCATGATGACATTGCGCTGTGACCGTTTCCAAACCAATATCTGGGTTTTTTATCCATCCATCGCATAAGCATCCTGCAACGAAATTTTACAGTTTATAGCTTAACGGCTTGTGGATGATACTTATACTGTCAGTCTTGCTTTATAGAGCTGAATTCTGTACAATGAGCAAAAAAGCAAAGTTGACACTGTGACACTTCTTTCAAAAGAAAAAAGATGTGAATGCAGTTCAAAAGGTTAAAACAAGTCGATTGTATGAGTTGGACCGCATCGAGCTAGTTAACGCATTGTTGTTAAGCCAAGCGAATCTTCGAATACCAGTCCCCAGGTTTGGGGCGACAAGAGAAGTATTACCGATTAAGACTCTGCTCTTTGCAAACGACATTGTGATCCTAGCCGAATCACCAGGCTCACTACGTAAGCTAAAAATGCATATAATTCAAATAAACACAGACAAAATCGAAAGCCTTAATATTCAAGAAAGGATCTGGTTGCTATGCAAAATAGAATATGCTGAAGAATGCTTGGAGATCGGTTAAGAATGCAAATATCTTGGAACAATACTAAGTCATGATCTTTCTATGAAAAAGCATTTTGCCATCGAACTTTCCGAAGCAAAAATGAAATAATTTGCACACGGAAAAGTCTGATGTAGAATTCCGACTGCTAAAATTAAGGTGATTAAAGCTGATTTGCTACGGAGCCCAGGCTTGGAGGAGAAAATACTATAAGGATGTCGAAAAACTGCTACTGTTCTTTCTAAAAAAAAAGTTATTCCTGCTTATACTAACCACACCCAACTAAGTACTACAAATCGAGACAGGCATATCACCATTATCTATATTCACCCTCAAACTCAGCATTAACTATATTCAAAAGGTGTTAAAAGCAGAAGAAGATACACGGCTTAGCAAAGTTCTTGCAAAAATGAGATTATGGTCAAAAACACTCTTCTGCAAGGATTGGAAAAAAGGCCAATAGGCACAACATCCGTTTTGATTTAAATGGGAACAATTTTTCTGACTGACATAGACTCGCCCAATCTTTTTTGTATTAAATGTGGAATAAGCGATTCAGCAAAGCTGAAAACATAAATTCGCGAAAATTGTATCGAACCCTAAACCATCACGATGGTGAATATACATGATCTCGAACCTCAGTACCAAGCAAATATCGGTTCTAATACGAGCACGAGTCCGAGGAGAACTGCTTGATTTAAACTGAAGGCCTTAGATCCCGAAGACCACCAAGCCTCTTGCAGCTTGTGCAATACAGGAGATGATGAGGACGTGATGCACTTCCTTGATCTTGTCCCATCCTGAAAGAAATCAGACGAAATCACTTTGGTACTAAAATACTAATAAGCTGAAGACATAGAACGTACGATTAAATGATACCCAACAATGGGTTGCCTTGATGTTATATATCCAAGCTGCACTTAAATATAGACAAGGAATAATAAATGAAAATTTTTAAATATAAACCAATGTACAGTTGTACATAAGCTCAGATATATTTTCATCATTTGATCTTATTCTATTTATTGTTAAAACTTGTTTTCAATATAATTACAATCTTTTGTAAACATACTATTTAATAATTTTAGTAAGCAATAAAGTATAATTAAATAAATAATTAACCGAAATGAAAGCTAGATAGTGTTCGTTTTTTTTTATACTGCTAAGATCAAATGCACGACTAGATCATACGAATTTGCTCTTGTAGCTAACAACTTTAATGTAATCACTGACGCTGTTAGTAGGTACGTAGCCTAGTTATCATTAGTTAGGCTTAAAGCTATAATGTAGGTAATATTTTCTTGATTCTTAGTATAATGAATTGTTGAATGTATGATTCAAGGAATAGTTACATAGGTACCTACCTACCTACAAATGTATAATTAAATCTAAATTTATGTAACCTGTGTTTATTAAAAAAGTAATTGCTTATGTATGAAATTTTAAAAACATTTTTTGAAGAAAAATTTGAAACGCCATTTTGAAGTAATTAATTAACATATGTGCATATAACGTTGTAATTTAAAAAAAAAAAGTGACTGGTGTTTGAAAACTCTTTGTTTGTTTTAAAAAAAAACTATATTAATGGTTTAGAAATCGAAGATCCAATTTTTTTAAAATTTGAGTATGAAGATTTATTTACACTTTTGGTGAGCATAAAAAAATATGTTTTGTCGATTCAACCAATAGTGAGAAAGTCGAAAATAATAAGTCCTACGCAAAGTAAAGTATTTTTTTACTTAAAAGTGGACTGCTAATTTTTGTATAGTAGGTAACATTGTTTGTTTATTACAGGAAAATTGTTTTTTTTTTTTGAATATTTAAGATAATGCCAAAAGCTACCAAATACAAAGTTTAAAAAAAAATCCATTGAGTCGTTTTCGAAATTTTGAGTTTTCAAAAGAAATTTTTTTTTTTGTTATTTCAAACAAAATAAAATGCACGACTGGATCGCACGAACTTGCTCTTATGTTCGATCACATCGTATGCAAAAGCTTTCTATTAAAAATCTAAATATATTTTTAAAGTCGATTTTTACTTTATTTTTTATATATATAAAATTTCTTTCATTTTTTTCTAAAAAAAAAAATGGGTATGACAATTTTAAATATTTAATAATAAAAACTTAAGAACGAAAAATTAAATCGGATTAATCAAAGAAAAATAATTCAAAATTCTGAAATAAATACTTAAACTAATTTGAGCTCAAAAAAAATACGACATTTTATTTCTTGGATAAATTTGAATTAATGAGAACAAAATTTTAAAAATCTGTGGAGCGGATCTTGAGAAAAAAAGTTTATTGAGGTCAGTAGGATGTATGTCGTTTTCGATTGACAATCCGTTAGAACTCTCCGATCCAATGGAACAAGTTAACACTAGATATTTGATACTGAGGTTCAATGTAAGTTTATGTGTACTGCGGGAAATTTCAAACGCACATTTACATTTTTTTTGTAAGCATGGATGACATTATATTGAATTCGAGCCTGACATTCAATGTGCTTGAGTGGTTTTGGCTTTGATTCTCACTTCAAAACCTGAATCGAATTTCTCTTTTTTCCATCAGAAAAACTGCTGATACTAATCGAACACTTTCAGAAGCATTATAGGCTTCCGGACGACCAATCGAAAACGGCATTAGAGAAGCTTTTTCGCTTAAATTACTTACTTGATAGCTCGAATTTGAACATAATTGGCCTATCAAGCAATGTACCATGCAGATTCTGAAATCTCCAAGGAGAGATTTTTTATTTTTTAGATTCAAAGACGCCAATTCATTGGTATTCAGCAAATATATATATGTAACTACAAGTTTTGAAAAAAATGATTCAGCAGTTTTCGAGATATACTTAAAAAAAAAATATTAATTAAAAATATTAATACGCTGTATAAATTGGGCAACCTAAGGCTATTTATGTGTGAAATTTCGAAGGCATAGGTTAAGCCATGTATGAGATAGTCGAATTAAAAAAAAACGGTCCTATGGAAAGTACCATTTTTAGGCATTTAAAAATTTTTTTTTCAATCATATGGATAGGTCGTACATAAAAATCTGCACTGAGTTTTTTAAATCAAAATCTTTAGAGCCGTTTCCGAGAAAAATAGGCTTTAACGTAACGGTAATATGGCAGGTTCCATAAAGCTAAAAAAAATTCGATTTCCCCGTCTGTACAATACCTAAAAAACTCTATGTTCCAAGTTTGGAGCAATTCGGCCCACCCGTTTAGGTGGATACAATGCACGATGTTCGATCAGATTGTATGCAAAAGATTTCTATTAATAATCTAAATAAAAATATTTTTAAAATCGTTTTTACGTAATTTTTTATATACAAAATTTCTTTATTTGTTATATATATAATTTGCTGTGACAATCTTAAACATTAAATAATATAAACTTAAAAAGAAATTTCAAAAAGGAATCATTCACACGTTTCCGAAAAATTTAATTTTCAAAAAAAAAAATACTTTTTTTTTCAAAAATCCAAACAAAATATATCTTTTGAATATTTTGGTACGCAGTATTATTTACAATTCGAAGGACCTCGTATGTTCGCCATTTATTCGAAAGTAGGAAATCAAAAAAATTGTTGAATGGGAGGTACCGTTAATAACAAAAATCTATTTAAGACAATTATCTAAAACACTAAAGTACCAAGTTTGAAGAACACATACAGACAGCCACACGGCACTCAATTTTTTGGTGTAGTCTATCATCGTATAGACCAAGATCCCATGGACATCATTTTATCATAGCTGAATTTTTTCCTGTGAATAGAAACCAAAGTAGATAAGACCGAATGGACATTCCGAAATTTCAAACTGATGGGGCTTTTCGGAAATATGCAGTTTTAACAGAACATACCCAACTACGTAATTTTATCAAACATGATTTTTTGATATGGGGATAGTGTCTCAAACTTTGTTTGACACTTGTCAAACACCATCAGTGGGGCGTTTCGTCTGGCGGACGACACCTACACCCCATATAAAATAAAATGCACGACTGAATCGCAAGTACTTGCTCCTATTTTCGATCACATTATATGCAAAAGATTCTTAATGAAAACGGCTAAAATTATATTTAAAATCGTTTGTCACTTAATTTTGTATATGTAAATTTTTTTTAATTGTTTCTAAAAAAAAATTGGTATGAACATTTTAAATATTTAATAATATAAATTTAAAAACAAAATTTTATAAAAAATCGTCAACCCGTTTTCGAAATATTGAATTTTCAAAAAAAAAAATATTTTTTTTTTTTCAAAAATCCAAAAAACCCATTTTTCGAAAATTTTGAAATGCAGTATTATTTACAATTCGAAGGAGATCCTGTACAAATATTTTGTTCGAAATCCGTGGAGCCGTTTATGACAAATTCGAAAGTCAATAAAATGATTGTATGGCAGGTACCGTTAATAACAAAATATTTGTAGACCATACTCAGTGTAGTTCATACATCAATTTTATCAAAATCGTTAGAGCGGTTTTCGAGATAATTAAGATGGTAGACAAATTTGTATAGCAAGTACCGTTATTTTTTGGGATAAAACAACTATTCAAAAATCTATTTTGGACAATCACCAAAAACGCACAGAAAAAACTTTAGCTATGATAAAATGACGTATATGTATTGCAAAGCATAATGTATTTAAAAAAATGATTCATTTCAAGAATTTTGGAACTTTATTGATACAATCTCCCTCAAAATTTTGATATTCCAGAATATTTTATTAATAGCTAGGCCGATTTTGCTATAATATCACAAACATCTATACCGTTATCTCTTCCGTTAGTATTTTATTTCACTTTCATTATAGAGGAGTTAAAAATCATGTTCTTTTACAGATTTAACTACACAAGCAATTTCATTGAAAATATCATATTTTTGAGCAAATCGATTTTTGAATTAAATTCCGCCAAATTGTGCAATTGAATTTGAATTATTCAGGGAAACTTATTCCACCAAAGTTTTGCAAACGCATAATACATTGGAATGAGGATGAATTTTCATTTAAACGTTTCCTATTACACCTGTAAGAATTCTGCATAATGACCTGAATTCTCAATGCCAAGATCTCGGCACACCACCCTATTCCCAGTCTCGTGTCTTCTTCTTGCTTTCCGGACACGCTTAATTGCATTTTAATTGCATCCAAATTAAAACCAATTTTTCATTCTTATATCAAGTCCGTTTTATTTATTTCTTTTGCTCTGATACGCCTTTCTCCATTCTAACTTGGCATAACATCGAGGTAAAATTAGACCAAATACACAAAAAAAAAACACTCAAAAAGATAATTAAACTTGGTCTTTCAAAATCTAAAGAGATGCTTTCAACCTAAGGTCGCTTATTTGTTTTAACATCAAATTATTTAGCCAGTACTTGTAGTTATTAAATTCTGAGGTTCTTAACCCAATACGCAGTCTAATTTAATAAAATGTATAAAAAAACCCCAAAAGTTTCACCTTTAATCGTAATGTGTGTTAGAAAAACAATTATCAACATTCTAAAACAAAAATTACTGCAACTAATTGAATTGGTCGTTGGAAACAGAACCTGGGTTTTGAGCAATAGCTTGGTGCCATACCATAGCAGTGTGAAGCACTAGTATGTCCTGAAACTGGAACTGCAAGGTAATAATTGAATTCGGCGCTAGCAACATCGTCCTTATAGTCCCCAGGGGGGTATTTTCTATACATGCTGGTATTTAAAAAAAAAAAACTCTATGAGGGAAATGAATTGAATTAAAATTTTATTTTCTGCATTTTGGTATGCAAATACAGTAGAGCCCGCCTAGCCTGTGCTGGTTGAGTTTGTATTATGTAATATGGAAGTATGTGTGTGTTTGTACTTAGAGTGAATTATGGTTATTTTTTGGGACAGTTCCAGCGAAATGCCATTAAAATTGATTAGATAGTGTGTGCGTTTATAATTGTTTTCAATTATTCTAATAGATTGCGTGCAACAAAATTTCATTACGAACTTGGGATTTGAGATTAGAGCAGGTATCATATAACATATTCTATCCAGTTATAGTGGCAACTTATTCAAATAAATAACCAACTTGGGGCACATGATGATAATCAGTATGGTTTTGTCGTCCTGCGCAAGTCGGAAATTAAAAATAAAGCAAGTAAGAGGTATTAATTAAAGTTTGATAGTAAAATTTTTCATTCGAATTTTTTTTTTATGTGTACATTATAGACACTGAATTTAAATTATTCATTTAATTTCAGTTCGAATCATAGTTTGGTTTACCATAACCCTAAGTTTAATAAAACAATTTGAATGTCAATCTTCAAAGCTTTTAGGCAAATACAATCAAGCATGAATTTAAGATCAGACATATTTTAATAGGCCTCAATTATGATTTAATTTATTGGCATTCAACTGTACATATATTTTTTTTGACTTAGATTGTAGCGGCCATGATAAGCCTTTTAAGTCCATAACTAAATGAACAATGACGTTAATATAATTGGGGTGAGAGATGCCTAGTTATCATCTACCCATACTGAGAGTTCGGCAACCACCTGGGGGTCAATTCCCGATCTGTGAAGATGTGAAGTGATAAATTTTATCACGCTTTCACGTCTAATTCGATTCTCGATTCGTGAAAAAGTGAAATTAAACGCCAAACATTTTTCATATGATAATTTTTTTATCACAGTCAATTGTTTTGTGAAGAAAATGTTTCTAATCGAATATTAAGAAGAAAAACAGGATTTGGCACATGACAACTAAGCAACAATTATATTTATACACAAATTTATTTTGGTAGTAAGTTATATTTGTGTTAATTCGAATAAATAAAGAAATTGTTAAATCATTTTGTCAAATTGTTAAACAGATTCACAACAGCCGACACGCGACGCTGCTCATTCCCGCGACAGATTGTTGGAAACTACCCATTGCAAAAAAATGCAGAGTACTTTACCATATTTAAATGGCTTTGGAGCGCACTTATAAGTTGAGTGTTTTTCAATAATGCTCTCAATTCACGTATTAAATCCATGCATAAATGTTTTGGGAATCTATAAAGTTCAATAAAGTGCTCCTAGTTGTAACTTCGAATAGATTCTGCCCATCTCGAAGGGAAAGCCTCAATATCCTCACATGAAAAAATAATAAATCTTACTCAAAACAGAGATACTATTGAATATAATATAAAATCCACAATTGTTCAGTTCGATGTCTTCTATTAATTTATTAAACGAATTATTATACCGGACATTATTCTTAAGCAAATTTAGAAACTGAAATAAAATATTTACCTTTCCCAACAAAAAATCTAATCAGAAATGACAGAATTTATCATTTAGTACTTTTTAGTACAAACTTTATCACAATGAGTTCTAGAATCGCATTAGGCGTGTGCGTGAAGTTGGAAAATGATAAACCTCTGTGAAAACTGAAATGATATTTTTTTTATCACTTCATAATTTCACAGATCGGGAATTGACCCCCTGGTCTTTAAACATTTAGATTGTGGTTTAATCTCAACTATCAATAATGTAGTATCTATAACGTTTCGGTAAGGTCTTATAACGGGTCTACATCTAACTTTTTTGTTCAACTAGTGCTTTTTTGGGTGGACAGTCTGGCTCGTCCGATGTGCACCGGATATCGTTTGGTGTTGCTTGTGTCGGCTGAGACACAATGGGACAGCCACGTACCTCGCAGGAAAGGGGACACTAGGTAGTGCCGGTGACGTGGTTAAACTACCTCCACTAGGTATGCTTTGCGACACCCTAAATTGATTCCGCGAATTAAAAGAGAAAACCGTGTTGAGGTTCACAAAACAATTTAATATTCTACTGTACTCGCAACAACAATGTAAATACGATTAATTACAATTCAATATTTAAAGATAAAAGCCAAAAAGAATAGTGTTAATTTTATGGTGCTTGGCGGAAAAGTCTTGTTGTCTGGTTGGTGGTTGAGCGAAGAAGAGGATGATGAAAAGTGGAATGGCCGCCACAAGACCAGACACCAGCCAACGAACCATGAGTGCCAACATAAATTCATAGTTTTTAAGTTGGCCCTACTGGTTGGGTCTGTTCGATGTTGGGTAAGTGGTTTGCGTTCGGCTTTTGATTTGGTGTGCGTTCACACTGGCCGATAGTGTCCGCCACACTTTTTTCGTGAATGGTAACACTTAGCTTATGTCTTATTCGACAGATAATTAGGTTTATCCTTCCGCTAAACGAATATGGTTGCATATACGCTTGAACAATACTCGCTAAGTGGGCCTGCGATCGAGATGATGCCGATTTTGCCAAAAAAATCATCTTTTCAGATGAAGCTCATTTTGATCCTGGCGGGTATGTAAACAAGCAAAATTGTCGCATTTGGGGCACAAAGAACCCGAACGCATATATTGAAAAGCCGATACACCAAAAACGCGTCACTGTTTGGTGCGGATTTTGGTCCAGAGGCATAATTCGAAAATGAGCAAGGAGTGGCCGTTACAGTCAATGGCGATCGTTATCGGGGCATGTTGAACGAATTTTTGTTCACAAAAATTGAAGAGGAGGATATTAGCAATATTTGGTTTCAACAGGACGGCGCTACGTGCCACACAGCCGAAGCTACACTCGATGTTTTGCGCCCATTTTCAAAAAAAAAAAAAGTTATTTGGCGGACACTATAGAAGCTGAAATGACTTACTGAAGCTTAAATTTTAGTAGGGATATCCTAAAAGGTTTTTAGACATTATGTTGTGTAGTGTACTATCAAAAAATTATCTTATTTGTGGACAAGGGCGTGAGCAGGATTTTAATCAGTAGGGGGCAAATTCATTCGAGAACAAACTTATCTTAATTTTTTTCCACAAATAAATTACCTATTTATGTGTATGCCTTCAAAATAGGAATTTTTTAACGACCGACATTTTTTTATTTGTTTTTTTTTTATTGATTGAAAGTTCAATCCTACTTATGTATATTATAAATGTGATAGTTTTGTTGGATGGATGAACGGATGGATGTTTGTAGTTCAATAACACCAGAACGGCTGAACAGATCTGGATGAAATTTGGCACAGAGATAGATTATAGTCTGGATCTAGTTAGTCTTAGTTAGTTTTATTGACTTCCTTAAAATTCGAAATATGTACATTTATTATATAAATATCTTAGTCTTATTGGTTTGGCATAATGACACCTACCAGATTGACGTTTTTTTTTCAATTTTATAACAGATAGCTTTAAATTAAATACAAAAAGATAGTTCGATGATCAAAAGTCGCCTTCAATAATTCGTTTTCTATATCGCAAGGCATTTACAGTATATTTGTAAAGCAGGTCCCATCCTCGGTCTCCATTCAAAATACACACCACATCAATCATCCATCTGCAGTAGATTAGCTTCGAAGTAAATACTCCGTAATTCGCACAGAATAGGACATTTTCCGATAAAATGGTACACATCTTCTCTCTCCTTTAGATTGCAGAGGTAAAATTCAATTGGTAGATCAGGTTGATGAAGTATGAAGTTTAAATTTGTTAGTTCACCTCTTATTTTGAATATTGCATTAATTTTTTCTGTTGAGTTCGTGTTTAAAAAATTAGTTCTTTCTTGTAAAAGTAGTCACTGGCGCTGGGGAATCCTTGCAGATATAAGTTCTATTAAAAGGCTAATTTCAATATTCTTAACAAACTATTCATTTCTAACATGGTGACAAACACACGCGACCTTACGCTGAAATGCAAGGAATATTGCATGAATTCACCGGCGCATGCAACCGAATAAATTTTTGAAAAAATTGATAGTTCAGTGCGAAACCTTAGCAACCTTTTTGCTTTCATGAAAATAGTCCTGACGACGGTCAATTCATGTATGTGTATAAACCCCGCATAAATTTCTTTAATCGAAATCTTCGGAATTTTTCATGCTGAAGCCCTGTAAAGGTGAAAGTCAAAATGTCGGGTCTCTAATGCGACGCTCTCCGACACTATGCATATTTCTAGCCGCACTTGAATGGCAGCCTTTTTCGCCTTCGCTATCATCGTAATGTCATGTTTGATTATTATCACAAATTTGTTTTTTTTTTCCAAAGAATGCATAACTTTCCTTATATTGTTTTAACTATAATCGCATGTAAAAAAAGAAAGCGAACGGTCTCAAAATGAAGAATAGTTCGTTTGTAAGCAAAAATACAAATAATAATTCTTCTTTGTTAAATTTAATAATAAAACTTATACTGGTTGAAAAACCACAAAATAAATGATCCTTTTCCTTATTAATTTTGTTCCCTAATTTTTTATTTCATTTGGACGATATTGTGTTAAAAGACTTTTGCATCGGGTGCCGGGCAATACCGGGGACTTTCTGCTAGTTTGGAAATAAAATCCATAACAACTCCATAAACAAAACAAAAACCAATTTTGATATAAAATCCATGGAAACAGCTAAACGTAAAAAAAACGCAATATAATTAAACAATAAAATTGGAAATTTTATTTTAAAATCAGGATACATTTCAGAGGTAAGTGCAAATATTTGTGTATCAAGCATATAAAACATAACTTATATATTAAATTCAATAGCCTATAAGTTGCCCAAAGGACAACAGGAGAAGATACAATCATTTTTATTGCGTCCCGTCTCAAATGGTCAGTCGTCAGTTTACCTGTCATATACAGACAAACTGACATGTCGAAACAAAATTACACTTTTATATATTAGTAGAGATTAATGATTCAAAATAGCTTTTAACGGCCTCCAGTCCACAAAATTTGCGTTTCATCCCGGCAATCTCACTTGGACTCATCAGTTGGTTAGTGAGCGCCTTACCAATACGCAATTTTTGTTAAGTTCAGTTCAACTTACTTGCATTTTTTGACAAAAAAGCAATGTGAACTATATCCAACAAGATTAAAATTTTAATCATTAAAATTGGAAGATTTTGTCCTTGGTCAGACATAGTTAATAAGAAGGTGTTTTTTTTTTATAAAACAATTCTATATACTACTGAAATTACTCAGCCAAGTAGAAGACTGGGATGAAACGAAAATTTTGTGGACTGGAGGCCGTTAAAAGCTATTTTGAATCAATAATTCAACAAGTCCAATTAAATATAATGCTAAGTCTTCTACTTGGCTGAGTAATTTCAGTAGTATATAGAATTGTATTATAAAAAAAAACACCTTCGTAGATATTAATATCATATTTAAAATGGAATTTCAAATTTTGTTTTAAATGTTTTTAAAATCTTATACATAAAAAATTATTTTATTAAAAAAACGCTATAACGATATTTTAATTTTTTTTTATTTATCCAGGTATTCAAATGTCAACTCTGTTTTCCCTCAAACTTTAAGAACCAAGCAATCAAAAAAGATAATATTATGTGGTATCATTAATTTCTACCTAATTATATTTCATATAACGCATTTTTGCGCCTGTCACTGAATACATACCTACATACGAGTATGTACTTTGTGGGTCCTCATACAATTATGCTACTAATATTATAAACTAGCAGATACCCGTGCAATGCTACGGACCCACGGGAATCTAATAAAATCATCTATCCACCTACAAAATTTCATTCAAAACCCTTGAGTCGTTGAATGTAGGCACAAACGACGAACATGCTCGCGCTCGCTGTGCTCTTCTTGTATGTGGGCTGGTTCGCGAGCCGCTTGCTGTTGGCCAAAAATTTAGATTTTGTCGTGTTCGTTGTCTTCGATGTTCGTCGTGTATGGTCATGTTCTCGAACAAAGCGAAGATTTAATATTGCATTCAAAAAGTAAGAACTACAAAAATAAAGTTGGGAAAAATAAATCATGGCTAATCTTCCAGCTGCTTACCAAATTTCATTAAAATCCATTCAATGGTTGAGGCATGAATGCGGAACAAACAACCAAGTAAAGGGTCCGCCATCTAACGTTTTTTTTTCAACTAGTGCTTATTTCGTGAATGGTAGCACTAAGCTCATGTCTGATTTGACAGATAATTTGTTTTATCCTTCCGCTGAACGAACATGGTTGTGTATACGCTTGAACAACGCTGGGAAATATTGCGACATTACTTTGAAAATCATGGTAATTTTGCAGAATGTGTGCGAAAATTGCGTACGGATTTTGGAAGAAGAGAAGCACCGTCAGCTCCGTATGTTCGTTATCTTGTGAAAAAAGTGAAAGAAACTGGCATCCTTATCGATAAACCAAAGCGTGAAAAGCCAAAAACAGTTCGTTCACCCGAGAATATTGCTGCTGTGGCAGAAAGTGTGCGTGAAGCGCCATCAACATCAATTCACCGTCGGAGACATCATTGAGACGAATTTTGCATAAAGCCCTTGGTATGACGCCATACAAAGTCCAATTGGTTCAGAAGTTGAAGCCAACTGACCATCCAATGCGTTTTCGCTTCGCTAAGTGGGCCTGTGATCGACTTAGAGAAGATGCCGATTTTGCCAAAAAAATTATCTTTTCAGATGAAGCTCATTTTGGTCTTGGCGGGTATGTAAACAAGCAAAATTGTCGCATTTGGGGCACAGAAAACCCGCATGCATACATTGAAAAGCCGATACACCCAAAACGAGTCACTGTTTGGTGCGGATTTTGGTCCAGAGGCATAATTTGGCCATTTTTCTTCGAAAATGAGCAAGGAGTGGCCGTTACAATCAATGGCGATCGTTATCGGGCCATGTTGAACGAATTTTTGTTCACAAAAATTAAAGAGGAGGATATTTACAATATTTGGTTTCAACAGGACGGCGCTACGTGCCACACAGCCAAAGCTACACTCGATGTTTGCGCCCTGTTTTTGAAGATCGCATTATCAGCCGCAGAGCTGATGTCGTTTGTCCACCTCGGAGCTGCGATTTGACACCGTTGGACTATTATTTGTGGGGTGCCGTAAAAGATAAGTGTTACGCCGACAAGCCAGAGACAATTGGCGCTTTAAAGGACAATATTCGTGAAGCCATTGGTGAAATACAACTGCACACAATCGATAATGTGCTTAAAAATTAGATCGATCGTGTAGGCTACTGCATGGCCAGCCGAGGCAGCCATTTGAATGAAATTATTTTCCATTATTAACCGGAAGGATTGTACTTTCAAATAAAAGACGATATTTGAGAAAATATTCAGCAGTTTTTTTAAAGCATTTTCAAAAAAAAAGTTATTTGGCGGACCCTTTATATATTTTGTTCATATATAAGAATCTGCCATATAGGCATATGAACTCTTCGGTTCTATTTTTCAGGATAAAAATGACCTATGTGATAATCGAGTATGTGTATGTCCATGTGCCAAATTTTATCCAGATCCGTTCAGTTGTTCTGGCGTTATTGAGCAAAAAACAATCATTCATCCCACCCATCCATCCATCCATCAAAACTTTTACATTTATAATATCAATAGGATTTCCTGAAATTTTCCAAGCTTCACAACGAATTTTCCACCTTTACGTTGTCCAAAATTCATCAAACCATGCTTTAAATTTATCTATATATCATCGAGAAAAAAATGTTCGCGTTTTTCTAGAATGTTTCGAGTTTTCCGCTAAGTATTTTCTATTTTTTCATTTGAAAAGCCATTCCGGAACATTTGCATACACAACTAAATACAAAAAATCAATTTTCGATTTTAAAAATTTCCCGACTTTTCTGGATTGTTTACCCAAAATTTTCGCAAAAACCTTCTCCTGGTTTATACGAACTAGTTGTTCGAATTACAATACATTTTTTCACACCATTTTTAATAGGAGATGTCCGTGCGATGGTAAATATATGGACTTTCCATCCCACGGGAATCTAATGACATCTATACACCTACATTTAAGAACCGTTCAGTCGATGAGGCGTGAAAGCGGAACAAACACCCAAGTATATGTTATTAAGTTATTGAGCAACAAACATCCATCCATCCATCTCACAACGTTATGCTCGTCAAGCCCCCTTAAACACACAAATAATCGTTTCCAACCATTCTGCATAAATGTAGCCTACAAGATCGGAAGTATAAAACAAACGTACCCCGAGAATAGGGGTATATCTCTCCGCAGTTTATTCCCAAAGGTATCAATTAACGGAAATGCCTGAAAGTGTACAAAAATGTTCACTTTTGCCAACAAGTATCGTGTAGTAATTGTTGTTTATCTTTTGGATTCACAGTGTCTTTTCTCACAAGATATCGTATGGAGCAGCGCAATTTCTGTGACAAAATCGTCTAATTCATGCCATTGCACTTTCTAATATTCCTTTTCCCAGCCTGTATTTTCTGTCTAGAAGAAAAACCGACGACATGTCAAATTAAATTATATTTTTAAGCACACCAATGACACTGTTCTAAGCTTGGTCATGGGACTTAAATGGATTGCAATTTGGTGTGTTCACAAGATTGTGACTTTTTGCATCTTCCTTTATTTTTGTAAATATATAATTATTTGTGTTGATACCATATAACTCCTGCATACACACGACTCGTATTCAGAAAATAATCGGTATTCCAATTACCATACTCCCCGTGTGCAACTAAAAAGTTAACCTCAACTTAAACTTCCAAACACCAGTGATGGTGCAATAGGGGATGCAAGTTCCTTTACATATACCTAAAGTGAAGTGACTACAGCGTTCCCATGTTTGCTGAGCTATTATTGTCATACTTCCTTCCGACAACAACATCACTATCACCAACATGATGAAACATCATTTCCGTCAGAACACGTTCCATAAAATTCATCTGTTTTGGGATTGGTAGATGGGACATGCCACATCAGACGTGGCAGAACCTTACAAAAAAATGAGAAAGCCAAAAAAAACACAAGCACAAGCACAAATAAAAACAATGAAACTAACTAAGAACAAAGTAGAAGAATAACTTCCAACGACTTCTGACAAGGGATTTGTGCTCACCGTTGAACTTTCTAAGACGCCCTTTGTCAGTCGTTCGTTGCGGCAATGGCAAAGGGTTACACACGTTGTTACAAGACGTGAGTGTGTGAATTGTGTGCAAGGAATCTTTCTCTCAACAGCAAGCACTGAAACCAGATCAAAAATCTTTAAAGTTCTTGAACTTAAAAAAAAAAAACTTTTTTTTTTCCTTCCTAATGGTTTTCTTCTAACTGAACAGAAGAGATTTACAACTGCTCCTCCCATGGAGGCCACCCATCTGAATTGTCGTCGGCGGGTGGCGGCGCGGCGTCTTCTCGTCACAAAGGCAAATTCGAAAAGTTTCCTTCCAACATATACAAGTTTCTAATATAATGCTCCACGAAACGGCGCGGCATGCGGCGCTGCAGAGCTAGGAAAATGATAAGAAACCATTTCATCAAGTTGACTGAGTACAGGTGTATGGGTGGGTGGGTATTAAGTGTTGAATCGGTTGCACATAACACACACTAGATTAGATATTCCTCATTCTCAGATTAAACCAAAGGTAGCACTGAAGATACATAGATACAATGTCTTTGAAGCCTTTGATATTCAATTTAGATGTCAGAAATGTCAGATTACTGGCAAAAAACCATATGACGGAATAAGTCTCTGGATTGCCAGGATCTGTTGCGGGATTAGAATGATGAACGCCAGAGAAAGTTAATTAATAAACTGTGCTCTGTCAGTCGATGGAGAATATTTTACGCGAGTAGATTTACTCGCAAGTGTACTCGTTTGTATATAACCTACATACTAAGTCTTCTGAAGAAATAGTAATTATCAATCCGAACACGTAGCAAAAAATATTTCTGCTACTGACATTTATATTGAGTTGGTTTTGTGGGCGTCCTTGAATAGATATTAAGAGTTCTTATTGGTTTAGTGAGTTTTTGTGAAACTTAATTTAAGTGAAGAGCAAAAGTTCGACAAAAACTGGCAATACAAAAATTATTTGAATTAAATATTTATGGCAAGGTGTGATGTTCAATAAAAGGATCCATCTATATTAAATTGGGTTGTGAGTCTTCAACTTTTTCGAATCAGGAAATGATACGATATAAAGCTTCAAACTGTATACGATGTCACAATGACTTTTAGCAAAATTAATGGACGAACTCTTCAGGAAAAGATCTGGCCTTCATACTTCGCTTCACTTGGAGTTTTAAAGGGCAAGTTCTTTAACTCTAATAGTTGAAGTGGAGTAATCTTTTGAAGTGCATCATTCATAAAAATAGATTCGTCCACATTTAATAAATTCCTTAACAAAAACGCAGATTCAGGATCAAGATACAATAACATAACCAGGATAATTACAACATGTATAGGTACTGGATACTGACCAATAGGACGGCGTGCTGTGAAGCTGAGAATTCATAACAGAACATACTTCGAGTATTTGGGGACCACAGAAATGGGCACAATTTATAAAAAGAAATTTTTCGAACATTTTGACGAACTCTCGGAAGTTTTATACGACTTGGGTTTCAATCCCCATTTTTAAGATCCTGATTTTTTCAATCCCGTTTTTTGCTATTCCACTTTGGGAATCAACACAAGGTGCAAAAAGGACATCGCGTAAGGAGAGGGAAGACGGACACAATTCCGAAAATCCAGAATCCCGAAAACACAGAATACCGAAAATCCAGAATCCCGAAAGCCCAGAATCCCGAAAACCCAAAATCCAGAAAACTCAGAATCCCGAAAACCTAAAATCCCGAAAACCCAAAATCACGAAAACCCAAAATCCAGAAAGGCCAAAATCCCGAAAATAAAATAGAAAAAATAAAAAACTTCAAAATTGTCTGCTCACTGAAACTTTTTTTGAACAAAAAGAAAATAGTCATATAACAAACTGAATTTAACAATAACAAAACTTCAACAAAAAAAAACAAGTAAAATAACAATAACAGTCAAGTTGTTCAATAAATACCATAAGGATTTAGGATTATTTTTATGAGTTCGGAATCCCGAAAAATTATTACATTACATTACATTACATATTATACTACTCCGTAGATAATCTATTCCTCGTCTTCTGTATACATGCCCTGCTCTATCTCAGAGACGTAACCTCCATCTTAGAGAATCTTTCTTCGATGATCTCAGCGATGTAAGCAAAATAGTCATCTACAGTCTCTTAGGCTTCATTAGAAGCTCATGTCATGGACTAACTCTGAATTAAGTGTATAAGTTCCATCGCTGTCAGCCACTTCATCCTAACCGAACCTGTGAAATTCTCATTGTTTCACAATTTTCGTATGCAAACTAATACGCAGGGTACCGAATGGAACCGAATAAGTGTGGAAAGTATCTTTTGTGTAACTGCGGTTTAAGCTGGCAGCACTTTCAATAAAAACCTAATATCACCCGTGTGTGTGTGTGAAGAGGTCTTATATGAACAAAACCGAATAAGTGTGAATAACATCAAGCTTCATCAAAATTGACTTAACCAATAATAAAAACTTAAAAATTATATCAACTGTTAAAAAAAAATTCAAATCACTTTCCTGCACAAATAAAAATTCCTATAAATTTCAAACTCCCCCTTGATACTGGCAATTCCAGATCCAATTAAAAAACAAACGTTTCAACCGCTCCATGCCACCCTCAGCGCATCATTCTTTCAAACCTCTTTTAATCCTTTTAATAAATTTTAATTAATTTTATCATTTCAAAGCAAGTGCATAATTTATCGTAAAATTGCCGTTTTCGAAATTAATCCAATTATCTTGATTATTACATGACAGACGGTTGTCGAAAGTTCCACCGTAGCCTGCAGAGATTTTCCTCCTGGTATTTGTGTCTCCCTTGCAACGTCCATTATCATTACTCTATTCTTTTGTTTTCGAAAAATATTTCTTACAGATGAAAGTTAAACAAAAAAAAAAGTTATAATAATTGTCATCAGCATTGAATTGGAAAGAACGAAAAGTAAGCGCGAGCAAGATTGATGGGGATGGTGGAGAATTTTGGAGAGCATACACATACATACATAGCTAGCGAGGAAAGACGAAAGAGCCTCGTCTAATAGATGAGTGAATATTTACAAACAACAAAAATTTAATTTCTCTAGATGTAGATAATGATGAATGATAGAACAAAACAATGATTGTTCTGAATCGATGAGTGGATAAGGAATTCAGGGATCTTATTATTAAAGTTTTTTTTCAGAGAATTGTGGAGGTGACTAGTGAGGTATACTCATATGTTGGGAGCAAACCAGTCTGCAGTATGGAAATCACTTCTGATGGTCCAGTTGGGTTAAACATTTGAAATTGAAAAAATTAATTCGTACAATTTTCTTTCACAGTTCGTTAGGGGGTTCATAAGTAGTCCAAATCTCGGTTTTCGGGAAAATCGCGCTGGAGCTTCAGCCGACATTTTGAATTTAATGAAAATTTTAATTTGGGCAATAACATCGCCATTTTTGATTTCTGACAAAAAAAAATTAAAGGTAGCACTTGTAGGAAATTTAATTTTATACAACTTTAGTGTACAACGACAGGTGTTCCTCATGGATGTATTTGAAGTCCTATATTGTTTGCTCTTTTATCGACGATATATGCGACAGCTTACCTGGGGGCATCAGCATTTCAAACATTTCTGTCAAAGTGCTACTCTATGCGGATGACCTTGTAATGTTGGCAGACAACCTTTCTTCTCTTCAACTTCATATAAACAAGCTACATAGGTACTTTAATAAGTGGGATTTAAGGATTAATGCTCTAAAAACATAAATTATGGTGTTTTAAGCTCGAAAAAGTAAAAGATTAAGAGAGGAAAGTGGGTTTCTCGATGTCGAGCGCATAGAGGTCGTACAGGAATTCAAATATCTGGGAGTGCTGATGTCTGCAAATGTAAGCTTTACAAAACATGTGAAGGAAAAGAGTAAGGAAGCCAAAATTGGACTGAGCGTTATGTGGCCTAATTTTTTTGCAAAAAGTATAGAGTTTTTTGAAGCAACCATCAATACATGTATGTGTTATGGTGTTCAAGCATTTGGCTACACATATTTTGAAGATTTTGAACTCATTCAAAGGTTCTTTTTCAAGCGTTTGTTTCGCCTACCAAATTCGACTCCAACATATGCCATCCACGTTGAGTCAGGTATCACCCCTATTTATATCAAAAACTTAAAAGCTAATTCCGACTTTTGATAAAAACCATGGAAAAATCTGGAGAAAGTCTTCACAAGTCCATTATGTCTCACCTTTTACGGACACAATCTGCGAATTCAAAGAATGGAAAGCCCTTGCACAATCTCATGGCGTCTCCTTAAATCTTACTGAATCTAATTTAGATTGTTGGCAGCAGCTATTTGCGAATGTCATATCAAAAGTAGATGAACAAATCTATGTTCAACACTTAAATCGTGCATTTGCATCGTCAACAAAAGGTTTATATAGAGATTTAAATCACCGGCTGCAATCTTCCAGTTATTTCAGAATAGATCTTCCTGTGAAAACTATTAGCACTATTTTTAGAGCTAGAGTGGAAATTCTAAATCTAAATTATGTTCCTTATCGTTCTGACCAACCAATTCTGTGTAACTTCTGCAACAAGTATGAGCGAGATGATGTTTACCATTTTGTAGCCACTTGCCCTATTTTGCAAGAGATTCGAAGGCTTTACTTCCAGAAAAGTGTTCTTTCTAGAGCACAACTGATAGACATTTTGAATGGTTCCCTGGGCTGGACTAATCTTTACAAATTTTGGGACCATGCCCTGTCGTATAGAAATAGTTTTTGAAATATCTATAATTATCATATCAACCTTTTACTTTGATTCAAAACTTTTTTATTCACTGGTTTCTTCTTTTGTAATTAAACATATATCTATTCATTTATATATACCAAAACCAATTAAAAAAATAGGTAAAAACTGTTTTTATTTTAATTCAATTTTTTTCTTTTTTTTTCATAAAACTTTCTTAAATTACCAATTATAATTCTATCAATTATGTATCTATGCATTTATCTTTTCCTATGAAATGTCATTATCTGGCAGACGGCACCTTGCCATGTCCATATATTCTTTTGTATATACATTTAGTAACGTTTATTTTGAAATAAAGAAACTAATAATAATATATAATAGTGTTAATATTTTTTTTCAAAAAAGTTACCGTTCCCGAGATATTAATGAAAATCTGTTTTGGGGCTTATGACCCCCTTCTGGGACTATGAAATATGAATTCGTACAATTTTCTCTTATAGTTTGTTGGAGGGACCATTAGTAGTCTTAAAATCGATTTTCGGGAAAATACTGCTGCAACCAGGGCGTCTACAACTTCACTTTTCGAGGAGGGGGGTTGGGGGGGCTAGCTTGTAACTGAAAACAATCAGTTGTGATGCTTTTATGTTTTTCAGAAGAAAGCAAAGTAAAACTCGGATGTAGAAGGAATAACTCACCAATTACCAGCTATAATTATTTCTTCATTTAAATTCCAAGCGGGTGATTTACAATATTACAATTTTCTTTTTCTTAAAATAACTAACAAGATATTTCATATAATCACAAAGCTAGTTTATTTGAGTTACAGGAGTAAGCTCAGCTCCAAGACGTTAACTTTGAAGAAGCGAACCGGGGAATAGTACGTTTTAGGAATCTAAATTCCAGCCCAAGGCTTACCCAAGGGAAAATTACTTTGCCCTAAGCTGACCCTGAAGGGGAAAGTAGGGAAGTCGGCGGTTTATAGGAATTTAATTCCAGCCCAAGGCTAACCCAAAGGAAAACTTTTGTTTGCCAAAAAGTCCGCTTGAATGGCACAACAATGTACCAATTAAAGTTAAACGGAATTGACCACCAAGTGTGATGCCACTGGAGATCAATGAGAATCTTATTCCTCAGCAATCATCAAAACCTAGATCAAGGTATGCTTCAGAGTGTACAAGTTTCCTTCTCCTGTATCGTCATTCCTTACATCCACTTATTATAATTCTTACCTTAAGGCAGTGCGAATTGTAAGGATGACGAACGTAAATGTCAGGGTGGTGTTAAGGTCGGACGTTTGTTGCTGGTAGTGGCACTCCACTGTATTCGATTGATTAGGTGCCGGTAGTGGTCGCACGAAAAACCAGAAAAAAAAAACATGTGCGTGTCGGGTCGCCCGACCGAAGTGATAACTTAAACTAATATAAGTTGAACTATTTATAATTGAAATTATTTAACTTGAGAAAAGTTTCAAAAGTTCTCCGTTAATTTGATTAATTTCAAATGTTCTCCGTATGCTTTAGAGAAATGGAAGCCAAGCAGACTGGCGCCGTAACGCGTTACGTAACAAATCTGTATATTCCATAATGAGTTATCACTTCAAAAAATAGTGGTTTTTCCAAAAAACTTTTTTTCAAAAAGTTTTGAAAGTCAAAAAAAAATGTAAATGGTTGTATGGCAGGTACCACTAATAAACAAATATGTAAACAAATTTGTGTACCAAAATGTAGGATATACCTATAATGGTACACATATTTTTTTTATTCAGAATGGTTAAAGCCAGTTTTGAGATAAATAAGATAGAAGAAATGATTGTTCGGCAATTGCCGTTATTTTCAAACCAAGTTTGAAGAAAATCTCTTCAGTGGTTTAGACTGTCGACGATCTGAAGACGACGGAATTGCGGGAAAGACTTTGTTGGTGTTTTCCATCATCGTAATGTCCAGTTTGATTTAAATCTCGAGAACGATTTTTTTCCAAATGCAAAGCTTGCTCAAAAGTCTTAATCTCTTTCCCACATATTATTGTGTACACATGTGTAGGAATATGTATACATATGCGCTAGAAAACCTACCCATCACATTAGAGATATCAACTCCATTTGTAAAGATCTAATCATTTACATATATATATATGCGTATCCGTATACTATATACATAAGATACTGTCTTGACTTTCAACAACTTAATTTGCTTTAATTTAATTGACACATTTGTAACCTCCGTACGCCTTTTCTGATGCATATATTATATGCTTACGCCAGCACTTTTGTAGACGATAACTGGGGCAATAACTTTGTGCAACACTCTTTTTAAAAATATTGGCGCAAAATCTTAAACGATTTAGTAAAATTTTAAAGTCACTTTTAGCAATTTACTAAGCTAAAGAGATGATTGAGCTAATTTTAAACGATTTTAACATTTTACTAAAGTTAAAATCACGGAATGGCTACTTTAACTTTTAACAATTTCCTAAATCCATTATGGAATCTGATAGTATATCAGCCTTGCACGCGGGGTGCTCAGGTTCGAGTTCTGCTGGTGAACAATTTTTTTTTTTTTTTTTTTTTTTGTAAATAATGAAGTTAAAATGATGAAAATAGAAATAACTAATACCTTTTTAGAAAACATGTTGGGTTTTCATCAACATATAATAAATTTACAACGCATAACAATAATAATTGTGTTCATCAAAATTCAAACCCTATAAATGCATATAGCTCCAAGTCTTACCTCAATTTTAGGACCTTAATCTTAAGGATTGGACTTATAGAACTGACGATATAAGCTCAAAACAGCCATCACATCTTTTATGTTTAATAAAACATAAATGTTCTTCTACACAGAACATCTATGATAGGAGTCGAACTAAGCAGGCAATTTTAAATGTTTTTTTCCTGCTTTGAAATTAAAATTGCCAAGCTTGTATAGCTCATAGAGTAATGTTTGATACATCAAAATAATTGTCATATTGTCTACTTGTTAATTAAAGACAGAAAACAGAATCAAAAGTAATTGACTATTATATGCATTTTTTTCAATATTACAGTTTTCTTACGGTTATTGACATTCTAGGAATCCAATGTTTCTACCAAACATTCATCGCAATATACTCTTTCATTCCTGAAAATTTCAAATTTCTATCTCCACTCCTTAAAAAGATAAAATTCTTTTAGTTGATAGTGCGTTATGCGTTACGTAACGAATCAGTTCACCCTCTCATAAAAAGTTATCACTTCAAAAACAATTGATCCAATCACCTAGAAGCGTAACAAAGTTTAAGAACATCACTTTTGTGTGGTCTTAGGGTGTGCATCAACCTACATACAGAAAGACAAACGGATCTGCGGGGCCCTCTTTTTTCGTATTATCTTTCATTGTACTTGACATAAGCTTGATTAAGATCTCGAGTTTTTTTTATCAAATGCCTAAAGGACGGAAATAGATCAAAAAAGCAATCAAAATATTGAACTTAACAAAAAGTACGTATTGATAATGCTCTCACTAGCGAACTGAAACACAAATTTTGTGGATAAAGGCCGTTACAAGCTATTTGGAATCAATAAAAATATTGTTTTTTCCTTTTGTCCAAAATGTGATTAAAACCTATAAAGGTTCCACACTCTTTCGTAATCCGAAAATCATTTTTTTTCAAGAGACATGCTCATATATTCGGTTTCTGCTTGAAATGTAACTAAATGTACTACATACTCGTAAGTAATATTAACGGCTGTATTTTTTGTTCAGATGTCAAAAATCCGACTCATCTAAATTCCCCAAAACAGCTATAAATTTACTTCAGTATCAAAGTGCCACCAAGTGCAGTTGCAGTCTATCTATGACCGTGCATGTCTGTAGTCGGCCGTCGTCGTAGCTCTGAAAATAGGACAGCTTTTCATCCTTTGGCAGGGATCAATGTTTATCTGAAAATTACATTGTAAATAGAATTTTGGGCTGAAAGTGCACACATAAAACAGTTCGACGCCGCGCCGGGTATAGTTCCGGAGCGCTGCGCTGGTTGTTCTTTGTTTTAGTTTTTTCTTTCTTTTATTTTCGTTCTTCCCTGACATTCGGATGGGAATTTTTATTTCACTGGTTTGTCATGTTGAAAGTCAAAGCCTTCGACGAAAGACAAATAGACCACTGGAGAGATGTATTGCAGGTTTTCGCTACTATGCACCAATAGACACTATCATCAGTATTGATGGGGTGAGAAAAATCATGGCACGACGACAAGAGTATACAGAAAGGCAGTATATCCTTGTACCACACTCATGAAAAAGCCCTTTCGATATTCGACCAGGATATAAATTCCAGCAACGATATCATAAATCACCGGCTCTTGATTCTCTGCGATTGCATTTCAAACTCAGTTGGCAAAGAGGAATTTTTCGGCAGGTGTCTGTATAGTGACTGTAATTGTAGGAGTTTCTTTGGGATTGTAGTCGACGTTGGTTGTTTAAGTTTTAAGGATCAACACAAATTCTGAAGGAATAAATGGAAATTTTTTTAAGTAACAACGCTTACATGTTTTTGAGGAGTGAGAGTTAATGTTGTAACGATTGTTTCCACTATATATCCATCTTCATTTCTTTAACTATCTTCAATACCAAAGTCGCAGCCGCAACCGCGGAATCATAGTCGCGAGCTATTAGGAAAATGGGATAGGAATAGATGGGAGATACAGATGCACTCTGGTGTATACCTATCACAATGTGAGGTAAGAACTCGGTCGGGTAAAGCATTCCACATTCATTTAGTGCAGCTAAAGAAGGAAACATATACTGGACAGTACGTTCCTAGAAGCGCAAGTATTACGCTTGAAAAGGTTTAGAGGAAGAATGCAACATTTGGTAATTGATCTAACTGTCCATAAAACCGCCGAATATGGAATAACTATTAATTTATACATATATCTGTTTTTAAATAAAAAAATTGTTGCAAGATTCTAAGACCACAGAAGTTTAGCGCTATCCGACGAGTAGAAACTCGACTGGAAAGCAAAAAGGCAAGTTACAATATTTTGATCTTTTGATTTTTTTAAAAATAATTTTAAAATGATTTCATTGTTGATGACAATTTGGCTTTCATGTTCTCATCGTTTTGGCGAAAGCTTGTGTTTAACTTCTTCTTTGAGGGCTTTCATGTGTATCTTGTTCTCACAGACACGATACTAGAAAAACCAAAGAATTTTGGAGGAGTTTTGTCTTTGCAAAACGCCAAAAAAATTATTAGGAGGACCAGAAAAAGTTGAACCATCTACGTTGGAAGCACATAGACTTTAGTACATCATTCGCAGTATCTGATATTTTCAGCCCCACCGGTTTTGAGAGAGTATGTTTCCAGTCTCTTTGAGTCCTCTAAGCACTTTCGAGCTGATGGACATGTAGAAGATTGGTAAATTATGCCCTAATGACCCAGCAATTGATTTAAGGCTGTGACGCACATTGTTTTAAAATTGTCATATGCTGATACTTTTAAAACTGATTTTGGAATTGATTATTTTTCAAAAGTCTTGAAAACCGAATTATAATTGTGGATGAGACTAGAAAAATGTCAATTTATAACAGATATAAAAGTTTTATAACAGTTGTTTGCCTTTAAAAGTGTTAAATATTTCCCAAGGCAGCTGAATCAGGCAATTAATGTTCGCAATTGGAATGCCTTTTAAACGCTACTGGGCCGCATAAACTCTACTTTTCTTGTCACACTGTTGACACAAATAAAAAGAGATAAAGGATTTTTTATAACACACGCTAACTGATCAGTAATTTCCGAATGTAAATAAAACTATTTCATTCTTTCTCGACGTTTCGTTGGGGTTGAGACTGGTTTATTAAAAAAATTCCATTATACCTACAATTATTTTTCTTTTTGAACAATTTTGCTTACTTTCACATTAGTGGTATAATTTATATTTAGATATCACTTCTACGTTAAACATTAATTAAATGAAGAAAATAAATAAATAAATAAATATGTACGTTAAACACTAAACAATAAAACAGGTAAAAACTTAAATGTTAATATCACAGAACTTTTTTGTATGGCCACACTGTAATTTGACTTTATGTTGTCTTTGTCTTCTTTCGTATTCATTGCTTTCGTCAGTTTTTCTTGTATCCTCAAGCTTTCTATCGTGTACCTTGTATTTTCTCTTTTTTCTTTGTCTAATATTTTGACATTATCAAAATCAGCTGTGTGCTGTGTATCAATTATGTGTTGCGCTAAGCCTGTTGTTGTTTTGTTCTTTCTTATATCTGCTTTGTGTTCGGCTATACTCACTCCGGGCGCCCTTTTAGACGTTCCTATATACACATATACACAAGATCACAATTATCATTTTCATTGCCTAAACATCTTTGGATATGAAACCTATAGCACTACTACGAGACAGAATTTTTTAGATAGTAGTTCCGTCGATGAGGGCGCTAGTTTCTCTTTTCTTGATATTGAATTGTTTATGTAGAAGAAGTAAATGTAGAGGCAAATACGAAAAAAAGCAAAGGAGACGGTCGAAACTTACTAGTTCTGTCAACAATATAGAAGGTAAGGGAGAAAACCGAATAAGCTGTTTTTGCCATGGCAACCTTCAAAATATGGTGGGAATAAATAAATTATATCAAGGCTATTGCCGTATACATGAATTTGAAGTAAGAATGTATATGAGTATACATGCATGTATATGTTGAATTTATTTTAAATTTTTCTTTCAAATTTTGGATATTTGGTGGATTTTAGGATTTTGAATTGTAGCAACGTTGCTACTTTTAATTTTTTCGAAAATAGAAAAGCAATGTTGAGATATTTCAATATTTTTTGTTTAGGTAGGTACATATGTACCCAGATACGCACCAACATACAAGTATGTACATATGTACCTACATAGGTACTTTTTGTTCTTTTGTTCTATTTGAGAATAAATTAATTTAAAGTAGGTACATAGGTAGTACAGAGTATTTTGGTTTATATATTTTTACTAGCGATATCCTATATATCTAGGTACTATATTCCAAGTTATGGATTCTTAAAAAAATCGAACTCGAGATTTTGATCAAACTAGACATTACGATGATAGCGAAGGCGAAAAAATGGGTCCGCAATTCCGTCTCTCTGTCTGTCTGTCCTCAAGTTTACAGCCTAAACGTTTTTTTCATAAACATGTCCCCAGTTTTTTTCAGCTTTTTAAGCACGAAAGATGACAGTACCTACCTAAATTTTTCAAAACAAATTATTTTGGAAATTATTTTTTCTTTTTAAATTAAAAATTTCGAAAACGACTTAATAGATTTTTTCGAAACTTCGTATTTAGTTTATAGACATTATCTTGAATAGTTAAAAAAACTATTTTTCTAAAATAAAAAACAACGGTACCTCCCATACACATGTTAAAAACCATTAAGAAAAAAATGTATTTCTCAAAAACGACTCCAAGAATTTTCAAAAAAAAAAAATTGTTATTAAATTTTATTTTATTTTTTGGATTTTGAAAAAAAAACAATATTTTGCAAATAAATATTAAATGTTTTGAAGATTTTTTTAAATAATATTTTCAAATGTATATATATGTATATATTGTTGAATACTCATTTAAAAATAATATAAGTAAAAAACGACTTGAAAAAATAAATAATACCTATTAATAAACAATTTTTATTTGAAAATTCGTCAACTCGATTTTTTACGAAATTACTTATCAAATCTGAATTTTCAAAAAAAAAATATTTTTTTTTCAAAATCCAAAAAAAAATATTAATATACAATAAAAAAAAATGTTGTCACAAGAAAAATTTTTTTTTGCACAACGATTAACAGAAATCTCAAATGTTAACTCTTAAATTATTATCATGTTTCTTCATTTGGTAAAAAAAGTTTATTTTACTGAGTAGTGACCGTTGCACACAAGTGTAAACCTGAATATCTAAATATTCCCTACAGCCATCAAACAATATTCATTCTATCTGCCCGTAGAATAAAAAAAACACAAACACAACCAGCTCCTACTCAACAAAAAAATCCTCATAAAAAAACAAAAAAACCTATGAAATAAATTGTTTTCCTTTTCTCCTCTAACTTATAATAAATTTGTTGTATTTTTCTCTCATCAATTTATTATCACACTATTTCCCTTCATACGCATTTTCGTAACACACCAACACTACCTAACCTCCGATTTGGCAGTGGAACCCATGATGAGTAGTAAAACTTATTGCAGGCTTATTCGTACGTTTCACCCCCCAAAACCCATTTGTTTACATCTATTCTATCCATGAATAGATGGGAAATCGAAAAACAAAACAAAAACAAATTACTAGGGATGTGTTTTCTATGTGGCTATAGGAAGGGGAACAGAAAAGATTCTTGTGTGCGTTTTTATCAATGTGTCTATTGGGAGAGGAACAGAAAAGTTACTTGTGTGCGTGTTTCAGCTTGTTGGCAAATGTCAAATGAAAGCAGAGGTTTCGGGTCTTTACGTTATTAGTTTATGGTATTGTTGTTCCTTTTCAATTGGTGTTTTCGTGTTTGAGAAAAATGTAATTTTGGTGGTGTCGTGCTTGACGACTTCGTGAATAATTTTGCAGTGTGTTAGTTTTGTTCAGTTTTTGTATGATTACACACTTGCTTTTTAAAGCCATTTTTCGTATAATTTGATGACTTTGAATACCCAACAACAACTTGAGTATGTTACCCCAAGTTTTTTCTCAATTGTTTTTTGCTGGAATTATAGCTATTTCAGGACCTGCCAAGGTCGATCATCAGATTCCTTTGCTCTAGTCGTGCTGGTCTACTTTTTCATTTTAATTTGAAAAACTTTTTGTGCCTCCATCGTGTATTGAACCATGACCAGCCGCTTAGTAGCCAACAAACTTCGCATGGATATTTTAATCAAACTTGACATTGTATTGATAGAGGACAACAAGAAAGGGGGTCGCGCAGCCCGTTTTAGAGTTGTTTTAGATCATTGTCTAAAATAGATTTTTGAATCGTGGTTTTAGACCCAAAAATAACGGTACCTGCCATACAAATTTTTAAAGCATCTTAATTATCTCCAAAACAGCTCTAACGATTTTGATATTTTGATAAAAATTAGTGTGTGCACTCCTTATATAGATTCTGGTCAAAACATTTTTTTAATATTTTGTTATTAACGGTACCTGCCATAAAACCATTTTTTTGATGTTCGACTTTCTCATAAGCGGCTCTATCGATTTTGATCTAGGAGGCCCTTCAAATTATAAATAATTTTTAGTGTTCACTATATTGGGTAGTTCACTCGTACGATATTCACTATATCGTATGTCTACTGTATATTTAAATTGTCGGACATCAATGTACATTGCACATATGTGTATAAAAAAAAAATCTCCTATTATTATTATTATTATTATTATTATATTCCTTATTTTTTTTTTTCATATTAAAGTGTTACATCAATTAGTTATAAAGATTTACAATATCATGGCTTCATGTGCCGTCTGCCAGTTAAAAAAAATTTAAACATTAAAAAGAGAGATTAATAATTTATAAAGAAAAAGTAAAATCTATTTAATTTGCAGTGTGTTTTTTATGTAAGAAATAAAAGGAAAAGTATTATGCTTGGAAACAATTAGAAAAAAAGAAACAATGAATAGATAGTTAAGTTTCGTTAAATCAAAATTTTTATTATAGATCTGGACTCCAAACAAATTCAAATACGTATTTCGGTAAGATTTTGCATGTAACACATAGTGTATAAGAGGTTTCCAACCAGGATCTCCATTTAGAACTCTAGTACATTCTTCTAAAGTTAGAAAACTGGATCTCAGATGAAGCCTTCGGACATATCCCTATAAAATGTAAGACGTCTTCATTCTGATGAAGGTTACACAGTGAGCAAATGCGGTTTATATCAGTTCTGTGTGGCCTAAAATTGAGTTCCAACATTTCAGTTCGAGTTTTGAAAATTAAACCCATTTCAAAAGCTGAAAATTCGTCTCTAAAGTAGTTGTTCTCACCCAGTCTTAGATTAAGTTGTCTATAAATAGCTCGAGCTCCTGATACCCTTGCCCTCTCAATGCAACACGAATACATTTTGTCATCAACTTTAGAGATGCAATTATAAAAATCTTTTTTCATATCTTCAAGATTTTCCACTGATAACGACATATCAAAGTTATGATTGACGGCAAGATCATACCAATTATTGATCGGACTATAACCACTTTGAAATGATACCAATAACATTCTTTTTTGTAGGTCCAGATCCGACCGTTACATAACTCTGATAATATAATCGGCGTTTGACTTTAAACTTCTAAGAAAAATTGGAGGTAAACCGGACTCCACATGAATGGCGTAACTAGGGGTGTTAGCAGGTAACTCGAAAATGCGCTTGAAAAAGTATCTTTGTATATCTTCCATTTCATCAGTCTGTTGTAATGAAATATTCTCAAGAAGAAAGTAATTCACAAATGTGACCTAAATAAACCTAGACGAAGAATATATAGGAAATATTAAACATTTTCAACTTTTCTAATAATTTGTAGTAAAATTAAAATAACAAAGTAATCTCCCAAATCTAGTATTTAATGCTTGACCTCGAGTTTTACTACTATCACCATCAGACTCTTTGTCAGTTTGACATTATTTTTTTGTTAGTGTTGTATTGTGTCTAAAATTTTAGCCATTTATTATGCTTCATTGCTAACAGCCAATTAGGTCATTAGCAAAACTTGAACAATTGTATCGCATGGCTGCAAAATGTTTGATACTTAAAATACAATTTGCAGCCCGCGAAAATTCTATAAGAACTCGGCAATAAAGAATTTGCTTTGAAATTAGAACGGAAAATGAATTTTTAACGTAAAATAATCGCACACAGTGAGCAACGATGCCGACGGCCGCGACGACTATCGCATGGGGTGTGGGAGGAAAAACTTTGTTTCTCGAGAACCTTTTGCCAACATCCATACTGTCACTATTTCGCACAAGATTGTTCCTTATCTAAACGAGTTTATTTTTAATCAGATAAAAAGATTCCTGAGTCCTGACTCCTCTTCTGTCGTATCCGTTGCGTTAGTTGTTGTTCGTTTGGATGTTCAAATAGCAAATGGCAGTTAAAATATTCCACTCGTTCCAAAAACGAGCGGAAACGGACGCGCCGGGCCGCCCCGCGCTCCGCGTCGTCAAAAAGGCCATGAACTTCTCTTCCTTATGCGCCTTATCCCTATAAAACGTTTGCTTGATTGTTTGACTGTTTTGGTTTTATTTTGCCGCTACGTTAGTGCTGCAGCGTGAAATAGTGATTAGCCTAAAAACAGGATGAATTAAGAATTAATAACTCGATTTCTGGCTAAAAAGAGGAAGCGCGCTAGGGCAAAGCAAGTCGAAACAAAATCCAACCAACAGAATGTTGCGGCGCGGCGTGGCGGAGCTTCGCTTTCATAGGCACTCCACTCAGCAGATACAACCATCAGCATCCGAGCAATATAAGTGATGAACGATGAACGTCCTTACTGCTTCTTTGTGGTACCAGCAGCTATTTTAAGTGGAGTACCGGTGCGCTCAATGCTATAAGCAATGTTGGTAATGGCGGAGGTGATGGTGGTGGTAGTGGTAGTGGCCCCCGTGATGGTGGTGGAAACAATTAAAACTTTTGCAATTAGGCAATTTAGTGGCCGACATCCGACTTGGCCATGATTGTAGAAGATATAATAATAATAAGTGCGGTTAATTGCTTAACCAGATGATCTTTATTGGCTGAGATTGAGAGATTCGGCTTTCTTATGCCACCTAGTAATTTGCTTGTTGTACAAGTCGACTATAGTTATGTATGTATGTATATACTTTGAATTTATTCATGACAATGTTTGTGTTTCAAAACAAACTGTGAGACTTATCAACTCTCGTTTTCGAAAGCTGATGGACTTGATGGGAAAAAGGGTGAGATTGGAATTAAATCTAATGGCTTCCTCACTCATTGAATATCCAATGGAATTTACAATTGGGTTAAATTGTTTTTAGTACTTTTTTTTCTTATTAAATTATTCAACTGTCTGTGATTATTTTTGCCGATTTTTCTTATAAAACTGAAGAAAGAGGGTATAAGTTACATCAAACGTCATTTATGTAGTGGAAACTTTTAAAAGAATTTTGGAAAAAATTTTAATAAAAAGATTAAACTTAAGGGAGTCGGTATCACCCTTAAATCCTTCGTTATTTTTCTGAAGTTCTGTTTTATCTATACTCTGTTCAATTTATATTGACAGTACTGGGACGATATTATATTTGCCTTTCACTCTGACTGTAATAGATGTCAATAAGTTCGTACTGTTTTAAAGCTCTTACAGGGTTGTAGTAGTAAGCATACTACATTACCACAAACTTAGCAGTGGTAACTCTGATAAGATTTTTTTATTTTAGAAGGATTGAGTGCATAGAGAAGGCACACAGAAACAAAGAGTTGTGTGCAGCAATGCCACTTTACTGCAATAGCAGTAGATCACTGCACTTTTCGCAAAAAAAAAACAAATCTGCTGCCACTAAATCCAATCTACTGCACTTTTTTGTCTTATAAACCTTCTCTACAAAACAGCTGTACAAAATACAAAAACCTTACATAAACATAACCGCTGTAATGAATGTCTGAACGAAGCCACCTTATTGTGAACTTGGCCACATCCATGCATTATATAAAACAAGGTTACGACACTTCTTTATTGTGTTATTTGGCTGACGTCACGCGAGATTGAAAATCTGACCACAAATGAAATTGTTTTGTTAGTGCGATGTGGATTAATGGATTTTTCATAAGCGAATAATATAAACATACAATTTGTTTAAATAATTGAATATTGTTGAATTAAATTCACTTTAGTTGCATTTAAATTAATTGCAAAAAAATCAAGAATCAAGGAAGTAATAGCGCTAAATGGATATCGAAGATTTAACTTAAATTAAGCAAAACAACAATTTGTGAAAACTATTGTGCATTAAATAAATGGAAAATGTTTTAATTTTGTTGTATTTTTGTCTTTTTTTGCATTTGGATAAGTCTACGATTGTTCTGTTAAGTGTTCTTATTGTAAAATACATCATTGCGCGATTATTTTCGCATCGCAGTCAATGTTCTTGGCCAATTCAAGGAGATTTGCTTGGTTGCCTGGACAAATTACTAAGTCTTCTCCGTTGAAGGCGTTGCCGAGCACCCGAGGCAAAAATATTTTCATGCAATATCTTCCAAATGAAATGAAAAATTAAGAAAAAAAAATTGTCGTTCAATACCCATGTTCTGTAACTTTCGAATCGATAATATTAGTCGAGAAACAAAAAAATCTTTGTTTTGGTTTTAAGATTTCAAAATGACACTTCAATTTATTGTCTTCCAATTGAAATAATAACATAACATCATAATAGCCCCCTGCAAGTGAGGAAAAGTTATCGCCTAAGGTACAGAAGATGGGTACAGGATTAGTTTTCTTATTTTTTTTTAACAAACGATCTATTCTTCATTTTGGGACTCTTCGATTTCCGGAGGTTGTTTTTTTACTTGCGATAGGTAAATACAATATAAGGCAAGTTATGCATTCGTCGAAAAAAAAATTTAAGATAACAATCAAACATGACATTAGGATGATAGCGAAGACGAAAAAACATGGTCTACAAATTCTGTTCGTCTGTATGTTAGTTAGCTAGAAACTGCCATTATGTTAAAGCTCATTTTTCTCGAAAATGGGTCTAACGATTTCGATTTAAAAAAATCAGAGTATTTTTTCGATATGAACTTAAAATAAAATAAAAAATAAGCCGATTACTCACACCGAAAAAAAGTTATTACGTTTTATTTTTGTAGCACAATTCGTTGGCCACCCTGTACAATTTAAAAAAATCGTTTGGTTTTGAGAAGTAGTAGTTTGCAAGTGGCTTGAGGGTTAAATATTTTTTTTGCAAAACTTAACTGTTTGTAGGGTGAAATGGGCTAAGCGCAAAAAAAATAGTACTTGTGAAATTACAAATTTCGGGGCTCTGAAAGTTTACACATCAAACTTGATTTTCTTTGTAAACTTAACATGTGCCGATGAAAAAGATGGCAGTTAAGTGTAAAATCCTATCAACTCTTATAGCTGGCACATGAAAAGTTGGGAATCACCAAATTTTGTTTTACTTTCATGCATATACCAACTTACGCGAAAGCATGAGCTTACATGTGCAAGTTCGTTTTTACGTTCTCAAAAGTAGTCACTGGCGCTGGAGAATCCTTGCAGATGTAAGTTCTGTTAAAAGGCTAATTTCAATATTATCAACAAACTATTCATTTCTAACATGGTGCCAAGCACACGCGACCTTACGCTGAAGTGCAAGGAATATTGCGTGAATTAACCGGCGCGGCGCCTGTAACCGTGAAAATACATGATTTCGCGATTGTATGGAAAATAAATTTTCCTTGCAAACCTGAAAAAATTGATAGTTCAGTGCGAAACCTTAGCAACCTTTTTGCTTTCATGAAAATAGTCCCGGCGACGATGTATGTGTATAAGCCCCGCATAAATTACAAAAGAGGAAAACGCCTAATGTCGAATTTCTTTCATCGAAATCTTCGGAATTTTTCATACTGGGGCCCTGTTAGCGTGAAACTCAAAATGTCGGGTCTTTAAAGGTTAAAAGTAAGACCGCAATAATGCGACGCTCTCCTACGCTATGCATAATTCAAGCCGCACTTGAATGGCAGCCTTTTTCGCCTTCGCTATCATCGTAATGTCATGTTTGATTATTATCTCAAATTAGTTTTTTTTTTTCAAAGAATGCATAACTTGCCACATATTGTTTTAACTATAATCGCATGTAAAAAAACGAAAGCGAAGAGTCTCAAAATGAAGAATAGTTCGTTTGTAAGCAAAAATACAAATAATAAATCTTCCTTGTTAAATTTAATAATAAAACTAATACTAGTTGAATAAACGAAAAAATAAATGATAAATCCTTTTCCTTACAAATTTTGTTTTTTAATTTTTTATTTCATTTGGAAGATATTGCATTCAAAGACTTTTGCTTCGGGTGCCCGGGCAACACCGGAGACTTTCTGCTAGTTTGGAAATAAAATCGATAACAACAGCGGAAATAAAACAAAATCCATGGAAACATCAAAACGTAAAGGAAACAAAATATAAATTTGTAAATTCTATTTCAAAATCAGGATAAATTTAAGAGGTAAGTGCAAATATTTGTGTATTAAGCATATAGACAGATCAATGGAGTGCGTTCCTGTTCTTCACATAAATGACCCAAGTAGCAGCACGTCACGTTACGTTATTGAGGATAACCAACGTTTTTAATCTTAATGCCGTCTGCCACAATAGTATTAAGAAATCTAGCCATTATAGTAATTTTAGCCCTAAAATATTTAAAATCTTATCTTACAATGTATCAGGCTTGGGAAATAAACCCAATTTTAATGATTTTTATAATTTTGTAAATCAGTTTCACATATTTTTTCTCTATGAAACCTTTCTTATGGGCATCAGCGCGACAAACTATGACTAACTTTTTTCTAAATACCAACTTCGGACAGTACTAGCAGTGCGAACACATGTTAAAGGACGGGCTTCTCTTTGGTTTGAGGAATGATCTTGAGAGCTGGAAAGGTACTTTCGAGACCTATGAGGATACGATCTACATTATCATGCACATGGATGGGAAAAAATTTCGTATACTTCCCACCTATCTTAATTGTAACCATTGGGATAATGACTTTGATAAGTTAACGGAAATTATGCTGTGCAGTGCAACTGACAACCTTAGCACACACTTCTTATTGGAGACCTTAATGCAAGAGTATGTAATAAAGAAGGAGTAGAAAATAATTTAGCGAGTATTCAGCGTAATTCAAAAGACCAAACGAGTAATGTAAGAGGAAACAGGCTTATGGAACTGTGTGACTCTGTTGGATTACGGCTTCTGAATGGAATCATTAAGGGAGACCGAGCAGGAAAGCTGATATTTGTCGGGCGACAGGGGACTTCAGTTATTGACTATAGTTTCCTGGGAGGTGAATGGACCAACTATGTCACTGACTTTACAGTGGAACAGGAGCCATTTTCTGATCACATGCCAATAGTTGTAAGTTTTATGCATAGAAAAGTTGAAAATGAGCCTAATGTAAGAATGGAACTGCTAATCAAAATTGTATGGGATAACTCTAAGGCATGTATATATAAAAGGGGCCTGGAAACACACCTTTTAAACCAGGATGTCTCTAGCTTAGGGCAATTAGAGGAAATAATTAAGTTAACATATCCGGTTTGATATTGTCAATAGAAAATCTCCAACCTTCAAAGAACCTTGGTTCGATGAAAGTTGCAAGAAAGCAAGAGACATATAAAACGCGTGGCTTAAACGGTTTCGGAAATTCAATGATGCAGCAACAAAAAACGAATATCTTGAAGCCAAAAAAAATTCAAAATCCTTGTCAGCATTAAGAAAAAAGAATTTTACGAGAATGAGGGTCGTAAGCTAACTCTAAGTAAGAGTAGCTCAGAGTTCTGGAACTTGGCTCATAAGCTAAATGGAAAAAGTTATATTATCAACTCTAATCTAGGTCCACAATTACTGCAGAACTAAATACGGTGCAATTTTATTATGCAGCACCTCGTTTTTGTGATGTAAATTTGGACGCTCTTTTCACCCAGCGTGAAGTAGAATCAGCAATAGAAGGACTAAAAGATGGTAAAGCGGCTGGCTCCGACAGAATACCTTCCGAATTGTACAAGTTAGGACAGATAGTCTTATTAAAACACTCACTGGCTTGTTTAATAATATTTTCGATAACGGAGTCATACCGGACCAATTCAAGGAAGCTCTAATATTCCCCATCTATAAAAAAGGGTGTACAGCGGACCCTGCCAATTACAGAGGCATTTCATTTTTAAATGCATCATATACAATTTTCACCGCAGTGCTACAAAGCTGACTTAAATTATGGATTGTGGAAAACAACCTTTTGAAAGAGTTTCAGGCGGGTTTCCGAGCTGGATACTCTACGATAGACCACGTCTTTGTTCTTTAATGTATTACAGATTCATACCTCAAACGACGGAAAAAGCTCTATGTTTTCTTCGTAGATTTTAAAGCAGCATTCGATACGGTAGACCGCAGTGCATTAATGTACAAGCTTTACGGAATGGACATATCACATAAATTTGGCCACTTAATTCAAAACCTGTACGAAGATACAAAAGCAGCTGTTTGGAATGGTGATCGTAGATCGAATTGGTTTCCAACAAACACAGGAGTTAGGCAGGTCTGTACGCTGAGTCCAAGCTTATTTGCTCTCTTTTTGGAAGATCTCATCGTGTTTTCGCCAGGAGGTATTGAGTACGGAGGAATCCAAATTAAAGCCCTTTTATTTGCGGATGGCTAACTCAGCGGGAACGCTGCAACTGATGATTAATAAATTGTATGAATATTGTGTCGTATGGGGTCTAGTGGTCAATTTGGAAAAATCGAAGGTGATGATCATAAAAAATAATGGGGACAGAGCCTGTGCCAGTGAAAAATGGTATTGCAACGGTGATATTGTCGATATTGTCAAAGAGTACAAGTATCTTGGAGTCTAGTTGACTAAAAATATTAGTATGGAAAGACATTTGAAAGAAAAGCTTACAAAAGCCAAAAGTACTATAAATATTGCATGGAAGTCTTGCTTAAACAATAAACATGTAGCTCACAGCAGTAAATATCGGGTGTTCGAGGCAGTTGCGGAGTCCGTCCTTTTGTATGCTGCTCAAGTTTGGGGAGGAAGAAAATATGAAACTGTGGAAAAGCTTCTTCGTTAAGAGATCTTTTCACCTACCACCTAGCTCTCCTAACTATATGGTTATGATCGAGACTGAACTGTCACCATTGTTTATAAAAACGCTTAAGCTACAGGTCGACTATGTGCTCAGAGTTATGCAAATGCCTAATGATCGACTACCAAAAACGGCAGCAGCACAAATGTTACAAAGCAAATCAGGGTTTTTAAAATATTTGTTGAATTTAGCTGGAGAATGTGGAATACAACTAAATATTAATCTGGAGGATACGAGAAGTTGGAAACAACAGTTATATAAGCTGATTGAGCTTGTGGATTCGCAATCAAGAGCAAAATTCCAAGAGACTACAGCTGGTTCCCTCCACCGGACAATTTATGGTCAACTAGGGAGTACATTAATCAAAATAACTACTTCAGAGATGAACACAAGGTAGAGGAAATAGGTATGATGTTTCGCTTGCGAGGAGAACTACTGAACCTCAACTATATACCACACAGGGAAGACCTACCAATTATATGCAGTCTGTGCAATTGGGATGAAAGGGAAGATGAAGAAGTTATAGGGCTATTGAAGGAAATGGATGTTTAAATTCTGCAAAATTGCTCTATCTTATAGAAAAAAAATACTTAATGGTGATTTTTAATTAATGTTTTATTTAATTATCAATATTAATTCTTTTATTATTTATCTAAAAAATGAATTGGCAATCAGGCAGACGGCAAAGCCATGCTTTAAACTTTTTGTAATTTTGTATGTCAATATATTTTTTTTTTAAATGCCAAAATAAAAAAATGTCTAAAATGTAAAATCTAAAAATCTATTAAGCATATAAAACATAACTTATATATTAAACTTAATAGCATATGAGCTTGGTAAAGGACAACAGAAGATGATACAATGATTTTTATGGCGTGTCAAGTGGTAAGTCGTCAGTTTATCTATCATATACAGACAAACTGACATCGAAACAAAATTACACTTTTATATATTAGTAGAGATTCTACAAAATTTCTGGTTGTATATTTTTTTGGCATATTAGCTTTGTTTTTGTTTTAATTACATTTTTCTCTAAAATGATATCACTTTAAATTGTGATATTTGCCAATACATTTTTAAATGCATAAATAATCCAGAACTTGATAGTTTAATGTGAAATTGATTTTTGATTTCCACTGGGGCGATGTGGGCGTTCAACTAACCAAAATTTCTAATTATCTATTAGAACGTCAGCCAGGTTCGATTGTGTCTGTGTATATTAGAGTGATGGTTTATGGTAAAATTTCAATCGCTTACATAGTTTTCCGCATTTTCCAATAGCTTTTGTTAGACACCCCCTTCCAGAAGAATCACCACAAAATAGACCAATTTTTATTTTTATCACAAAATTTTAATAAACCATCTGCCAGAAATGTAGGTACTCTATTGTGTTGGTGTATAGATAAGGTATCGTGTCGATTGTATGAACTGGGAATCCAATTTTTGTGGTTATTTATATACTGTATATCGGGAAAATGCGCCTGGACTCTTAAATGAAAAAGCCGATATTATGGTTTCAGCAGATAAAAAACACTACAGTTTCTAAACAACTGTAGGATGACCATTGAATTAAAAAACCCTGTCGCTCCACATCTACCGCAGTCACAAGGTATGTGTATAAGGTTGGTGGAATAACGGTGGAGTAAATGTAATCCAAATGACCACTAACCAACTTCAATTTGCGGTCTTTTAAAACCTTTTTGCAGTACAAAATTTCCGATCGATTTGATATAGGTAGTCCTCCCTCCCTGAATTTAAATGTGTATGAGATTGAAGTTGGTGCATTGTTCTTCAAAAAAGGTGGAGGCCCACGCTCAGGCGCCAGAATCAAAATCAAACCCAATTCCAAATCCGACGTGGCTAACTCTGTTTGTTTTGTTTCCATTCAGGATTCTATTCTTGTTCGCCTCGTGAACGGGAACGGGGTAATACCTTCACTACGCTATAATATAGATTTGCCAGTTGAATTCGTTTGTCTCTCTGACACAATAATGAATTTTTAATTGGGTTGATGATATACCCTCCCTCACCTCACAGTGGATTGGGGCTTGAGTGAAGGAAGAGGAATATTTCCGAGAAGTGTTGCAGGAAATGAGCTTCATAAGAAATTCATATTCTTCTGTATTGTTTCGCTAATAAGGGAAATATACTCGTAAGATCCTGTGCTTTGGATTCCGAACTCTTTCCGCCAGGTTACGGAACCTGTCATCCCAAACGTTGAAAGGAAAGCCAGTGAACTTATGTATTATGAGGGAGGCGATGAGCTCTGGCCGTGTCAAAGGTTTCGTTTCGAGTGTATATCTCGTACAAATGATTTCAATAAGTTTTGTTAAGCTGCACTATACTTGTAGAATATTGTGAGATAACGGTGAAAGGATATAACACATTTTGTCGAGTATTGTTTAAAATACAATCTAGTAGATGAATAAATAAATTGTATCATATAGTAAAACGGCGAAAATGTTTTTTGTGGTGCACTTTTCGCGGCCCACAGAAACCGAAGGGGCATAAATTACAAATTAAACGAAAGAATTTTTTGCATAGATGTGCAGAATGCCAAAATTATTTAAATATACTAGACAGAAATTCTTTAAAGCAATAAATAAAAATGCAAAAAATACACACATCCACTATCGACATCTGTTGTTGAAAAAAGAAAATAGTTTGTGCATTGGATAATTTAATGAAATATATCAAAGGAATTAGAAATTGCATACTCTTGAGTGTTCGTTGCATTTATTTATTGAATTGTGTTAGTGATGGGCAATGCTAGGATGGTGAATAGCTGAGTACAGGAAAATGGTGGAAAAGTGTAAATAAATGTTTAATTTCTAATGAAAACTTATGTACAATTTGAACAAAGACCGTCACAATAAATTTAAAAAATAATTAAGTTTCATTTTCGAAGCTAATATTTATAATTGAATTTATACATGATGGTGATTATAATTTTTTTCGTTGCAAAATTAGATAATTGTAACCATGAACCTTGTAGTAGTGGTAGTAGCAGTAGTGAATCATATTAATCATCATAATATATTTACAGTTTAATTATTGCTTACAATTAATTAGAACAATGCAAAAAGTCGTCAGCTAGATGATTTTTGGGTGTATGGTTTGTGAATACTAATTTAAACTTAAATTCATAAACTTTTTTGTAGTTCTAATAAACAAATAAGCTATTGACTTTTTTTTTTTTTAATTTAACTATATGCATGAAAGACCTAAGGTCTTTTAAATGCAACCTGAATTGCACGGCACTAGTTTGGCACAGTGGATTTGAGAACCAGGTATTGACTGTCTCATTTTAACCCATGGGCGCCATCCAATTAAAATTGGAGGTAGAGAAAAGAATGCACCCAGCGTGGGGATCGAACCATTATCCACTGCTCCATTGCCACCCACTTGTGGCCGACGATTTAAATATTCATTTGTTGGTTAGTGTTTTTGGCACTTTTGATGATTTGCAACATAAAACAGATTGTATGGTTTTTGCTTGCGATATAGGTTCTCTACGGCAAGTTTTGCATTTGGAAAAAAAATCGAACTCGAGATTTTAATCAAAGTTGACATTAAAATGATGGGGAACACCAAAAACGTTGATCCCGCAATTCCATCTGCCCGTCTGTCTGTCTGCAGAACGATCTACAGCCTAAACGACAGAACCGATTTTGTTCAAAACTGTGATTGTCCAAAATAGATTTTTGAATCTTCGTTTTAGCCTCTATACTAACGGTACTTGCCATACAATTTTTTCTACCATCTTAATTATCTCGAAAACGGTTTTAAGGATTTTGATAAAAATTGGTATATGTACTACTTTGGGTTCTACATTTTGGCCAAATTCCTTTTTTAAATATTTTGTTATTAACGGTACCTGCCATACAACCATTTTATTGATTTTCAACTTTCTCATAAACGGCTCAACGGATGTCGATAAAAATTTGTATGCGGGATCCCTTTCGAATTCTAAATAAGACTGTATTTAAAAATTTTCGAAAAAATATTTTTTTTTGGATTTTTGAAAAAAAATATTTTTTTTTTTGAAAATTCTATATTTCGAAAACGGGTGGACAATTTTTTCTGAAATTTTGTTTTAAATTTATATTATTAAATATTTAAAATGTTCATACCAATTTTTTTAAAGAAAAAGTTTAAGAATTTTTATATATAAAATATTATGTGAAAAACAACTTGAAAAATACATTTAGCCGTTTCTTTTAAGAATCGTTTGCATATAATGTGATCGAACATAGGAGCAAGTACATGCGATCCAGTCGTGCATTTTATTTTTTATATATTTATAACTTTGTGGTGATTATTGGCAATTTCGATAGTTTGTGGCATTAGATTCAATCTTACATAAATTGGTTTCTCTAAGCAAGCGCATCAGCGATATATTTACTGATAATTATCCAGTTTGATCGGTTCAATTACTGTTTCCCTCTTCAGAAGGGATTGGTTAAAATAATACCTTCAAGTCTTCTTCAGTATTGGGCATTTCCCTATTAGATGAAAGGCATCTTCCTTTTCACGTATGTTGCAGATGGTGCAAAGTGTTGGTAAATCTTTTTTATGAGGTCTGAAGTTCAAAGGCGACAGTTAACCTATTGTTTTAAATAATATGATGCTGATTTCTTGTTGGCTATAATCATCGTAAAAATAGGCCCGATCTTATAAATCGTAGAGTTCCTTGTACACTCAATGAGCTAGCAGCTTGTCCCAAAAAAGCAGCGTGAATTTCCTCGTCCAGTTTCTGAAGAATATGCCGTTGCCCCGAAGAGTTTGAACTTGGATTTGCTCATAACATCTTTCCTACTTATAACCTGATTCCAAGAGCAACTCAGAGCTTTTTTTGATTCCTTCAGTTTTACTTGTAGGTCTATAGTCTTAGTTAGTTTTGGGGTGAGGGTAATGCCATGATATCGATACTGTTTGACAATCTCTAGAGAATTAGAGCTTAAGAACCATCTCTCTTCCCTTGTGAATCAACCTGTGTTATTCCGGAACACTATTACCTTCGACTTTGTTGGATTGATAAGGAGATTCCGTTGTTTGCAGTACTCACCGAGCAGATTAATCATGAGCTGAAGCATGTTCGGAGTGTCCACTAATGGAACAATACCGTCTGCAAACATCAAACCTTTTGTCTGAACTTTATTAAAAATTATTCCTCCAGGTAAAGATTGTAAAAGATCGTCCAAAAACATGCTGAAGAAAAGCGGACTAAGCTGACAACCTTGCTTGCCTCCAGAGGAAGTGCAGAATCACTCCGACATCAAAAAACTGTCCCATACGTTTCCCGTTTGATTATTTGTATACATGCTTTAAATTACGCGAATCATTTTTTAGGATAAACCAATATTGCTAAGTTTCAGAAAGAGTGCTCTTCTATCCACCGAGTGAAAGGCAGGCCGGAAATCGATGAAAAAACCATATAATTTTCGATCTCTACTGAGATAAGTTCTCCCAATATTAGTTAGTACAAAGATGTTGTCTAATGTTCAATAGTCGGTCCTGGAACGCGCCTGAAATTCATTCTTCTTCGGTCAAGAAGTATACTTGTTGTTTTAAATTAAGGTGAATCGAGATACCGTCTAATCCTATCCCATTTGCCTATTTACTCGCACTATGTTAAGACATGTTATAACGATAAGTTATATTACAGCCTCGATTATATCTCACACGTAATCAATTCATACCATATAGTTTATAATTAATATTTGTATACACAATCTGTACACTCGGGCGTATACGTACTTTTTAGAATAGTTTTTGTAATCCTACTAAACTTACTAATATTATAAATGTGAAAGTTTGGATGGATGGATGCAGGTATGGATGTTTGTTGCTCAATAACTCCGAAACGGGTGAACGAATCTGGATGAAATTTGGTACAGAGATAGATTATTTTCTGGAATAGGAAATAGGAAACTTTTTATCCATGGGATAGGTTTGTTTCAATTTTTCATAGAGCTTATTCTACAAATAGCCCACATAGCTTTCATTCACATTTGATTGGTAGATGAATTGGGTATTGGATTATCTCATAGGTAATTTTTATCAGAGAAAAAAAAATTAACGGTTCCTATGGGAGAGAATTAAATATGAAAAAAATATTTACTTGAATGTTTGTTCCGCTTTCGCGCCTCAACCACTGAACGGTTTTTAATGAAATTTTGTAGGTGGATAGATGTCATTAGATTCCCGTGTGATAGAAAGTCCATATAGCAACGCACGGGCATCTGCTATTAAAAATGGTGTGACAAAATGTATTGTAATTCACCAATTGAGAACGAATGGGCCGATTTGGCTCGAACTTTTTTAGTTTGCCATAATATCAAGGAGAAGGTTTCAACGAATAAATATTTTGGGAAAACCCTCCAGAAAAGTCGGGAAAATTTGAAAATAGAAAATTGATTTTTTGTATGGAATTGTGTGTGCCAATGTTCCGGAATGGCTTTTCGAATGGAAAAATAGAAAATTCTTAGTCTAAAACTCGAAAAATTCTGGGAAAACGCGAATATTTACATATAGAAGCTTGGGAAATTTCGAATAATCCTACTATTATATTATAAATGTAAAAGTTTGGATGGATGAATGGATTGATGTTTTTTGCTCATTAACGCCAAAACGGATTTGGATAAAATTTGGCACAGAGATATATTATAGTCTGGAATAGCAAACCGCATTCTTTTTATAACGGTAATATGTACGGCTCCCGTGGGATAGATTTGTTTTAATTTTCTATACGGCTCATAATAACATATCTGCTCATTCTAGACATAGCCAACATAGCTTTTGTTCACAAGAAGCCAAAAAGTACATGCACATACACAAATGCAGTCACACACGTGCACACACACACATTCACATATACTTAATATTGAACAAAATATATCTATACCTGGATTTTTGTTCCGCATTTATGCCTCATCCATTGGATTTAAATGAAATTTGGTAAGCAGCTAGAATATTAACCAAGATTTATTTTTCTGTTCTTTATTTTTGTAGTTCTCGCTTTTTGAATCCAATATAAAATCTTCGCTTTGTTCGCGAACATGACCATACACGACGAACATCGAAGCCAACGAACACAACCAAATCGCCAACAGTAAGCGGCTCTGCGAACCAGCCCACACATACAAGAAGAGCACAGCAAGTTCGTCGTTTGTGCCTCATTCAACGGCTGAACGGTTTTTAATGAAAGTTTGTAGGTAGATAGATGTTCTCATTAAAATACCGTGGGTCCTTACCATCGCACGGGTAAGGACAATACAACCTCTACACAAGTCAGATGTGCTGATGCCCATTCTGGTCATGTGGGTTCCCATTGAGTTGTGAACCATTAGGATGCCCATAAGGAGGGGCAGTTGAGGTCTGTTAAGCCCTATGTTTTTTTCCCTAGAGATTTATGTCCAAAGATTTCTCGAAACCCGACAGCTGTAAATTGCTGACCATCTGACACTTGCAGTTTAAGGGAAGTTTGCTGAATTCTTAAATTTTCTTGCGCCAGTGGTACAAATATCCCGGAAACGATTTGGCTCGGTTGAAGTGATCCGGATTTGGCCAGTTTGTCTGCTATTTCATTTCCTTGTATATCACTATGTCCTGGGACCCAGATTAGTGTGACTAAGTTCGATTCTTTGATTGCCGCCTGGCTGTCTACGAAAATATTTATATTCCTGTTGACCATTTTACATGCGGAAAATCAAATATCCTACATTCAATAAGTATTATCTTGTATTATATCTTACTTTAGTTAACCGTCAGTATAGATCGAGTTATTGTCAGAAGATGTGTCTGCAAACCTAATTCTGCACGCTCAAGAGTACCCCACGGTTGTTATTTAGTTCCTCTTATTTTAGAATGATGTTGAAATTACCATTCCTAAATTTAATTATGAATTAGAGCATTTTAGTATTAATTCTTACTCTAATTTAGCTTTACTCTAACTGCTCTTTGTTTAAAATTGATTGAATATTAATTTTAGTTTTGGAAGGTTTTTATAAAACAAATTCTATATAGGAACTACTACTAATTCTTCAGCCTAATAGAAGACTTAGCATTATATCAATAGGACTTTTTGAACTATTGATTCAAAATAGCTTTTTACGGCCTGTAGTCTACAACATTTTGCGTTTCGTTCCGGCGATCTCACTTGGATTTATCGGTGAACTAGTTAGGGCCTTGTCAATATGCAATTCTTGCAAAGGATGAAACGCAAAATTTTTGTGGACAAAATTTTGAATCAATTATATTTTAGTTTTTTTTTAGGTTAGGGTTATATTAAGATATGACAAGTTCAAGTTACTAAACTTGTTCCAAAATATTTTTAAAAATGTTTATTAAGGACACAGGAAAAGCAGAGTTTTTTTATTTCCATAAAATTTTAGTTTCTTGGAATATTTTATAAATTAAAGTACACAAAGTTCTATTCAACTTGGGCATTCATTTAACAGCAAATAGGCTGGTACACCTATAGAAATTCTTTATTTCTTCTCTGAATATGTCCTAAAAACAGTTCCAAGCAGAGTACCAAAAAACCAGTAATATAACCAAAAAGAAGTGCAATCAGTGGTCCAGAAATGTTTGCTACAGATAGAGTAGCTGGTGGTAGTTTTTGAGCATGCCCCGCATCCAGAAAACGAAGTTGTTCCTGAGTTTTTTGGTCCAAATATTTGTTCGTGTACTAAAAATATTAAATAAAAAAATATTTATCAAACTTGGCATGAAATAGTTTTAAAAGAAATTATTTTTTATGTTAATATCGAAATATCGTAATGGAAGGGAATATAATATCTAGGGTACATTGAATTGAATAGGAAGAGACCTAGGACTTTTTAATTTGATTTCGAATGAGCTCAGGCACCAAAATAAGATAAGATAAGAGATGAAAAAGGTTTGCTTAATAAAAAAGGCCAAAGTGAAATGATGCAGATGCTGTAGTGGGCACGAATGAAAAAGAAAACAACTGGCTTCACTATACGTGCTCTGGGATCTGCAAGTAAAAGGAAGGAAACACTATGTTGCGGAAAAGCAGTCGATCTGGAGAGATCGCTTCAATCAGCTGCTTTAGGGCGATGAAGGCCAATTTTATTGAAGATCTGGCGTTTCACCAATTCGAGATAAATGAGATCAAGTAAGCAATCAACGATTAAAAAATTAACAAAGCAGATGGTACCGATAATAATCTCCTGGTGGAATCTAAGCCCCATCGGCTTGGTCCTCAAAATCTTAGGTATGCGCGGATGACTTAAATTTAATGAAACAAAAAACGAGCAGTTACTTGTTCCTCTTTTAGATTGGAGTCACCATAAATGGCGAGATGACACTGTACACTGGTGCAGAAGCATGGCCTAAAGCCAGAGAGATTAAAACTCCCTCGGTGTCTTTGAGGGAAAAGTCCTACAAAGTCTCGTTGTGTCAGTAGGAAAAAATAAAATCTGGCGAAGACGATATATAACCAACTGGTCAGAAAACTACATGTTCAACGATTAAGGTGGCGGCGACATGTGGTGTCAGAAAAGTAGCCAAGGCCGAACCATTTTTGATACCGACATTCCCCAAGAATCTCGCTGGTCTCCGTGGTCTCAGCGGTCTCGTTGGATTGGTTTCGGTTTTCGCTAGAAGAAATGCTCAATTGATATAATACTCACAAGTTTTATCTTGCGTAATATTTTAGGCGTGTTAAAATCTCAAACCACATAGAGGGGCGGTTTTATTTTGACAGCTCGTGGCGGCCATATTATTTCTTTTACTTTCTGTCAAATTATCGTCTTTTAATCAGTCACTAAATACAAATCATCATGGCAATTCACAGCGTCGAGCAATACGTGCAAATGAACGTGAAACTTTATTATCAAAATGGGTGTTCTCTATACTCTGTCCCAGAAAAATAGGCAGTGTAGGCAAAATAGGACGTTTGCCTCTCATTCGCGCTACAGTGGATTGCATAAATCTGTCGCTCAATAAAGTTCTCACAGGGTTTTCGTAGTTTGTATTTTAAATGGACCCAAACATGAAAGCTCTCAAATCAAAAGGACATCAACAGAAACCCAAGGAAAAGAAATCCGAACAAGTTAAAAATAGATACGGGTAACTCTGAAAGCACATCAATATTTAATGGGGTTGAATAGCACCAGCAGCCACAGGAAAAGCAATTCAGTACACATTCAGATGTGCGCTCAGTAGGACGTTGGGTCTGCGCCAGATGCAACGAAATTTTCTTTTATTATTTTATAAATTAGGTGCGGGCAAACACTTTTTCTGGAGAAGTTCTTTTAATTTAGTACGGTGCCAAAATATGACACGCTACTGATTTTGAAAAAGCTTTCCCAGAAGACGTGTACTGTCTATTTTTCTGGGACAGAGTATAGTAGCAACGATGCGGACGTTGCGGCTCTTTAGCGATGAGGTCCATTTTTGGATGAATGGTTACGTGAATAAGCAAAATTGCCGGACTTGGGAACACCAATCCACGCGAGATTTACGAGGTGCAAATGCTTCCAAATAAAGTTACTGTTGGGTGTGGAGTTTGGTTTGGCGTCATCGGTCCGTACTTCTTCTAGGATGATGCTGGCAATGCTATCACCGTCAACGGCGATCGCTATAGGTCGATGATCACCAACTTCTTGTGGGTGGGTGGGGTGTTTCTTAAATCGCTGGTCTATGCGAATAATCGACGCCATCGGTCAAGTTCATCTTCATTTATGCGCCAAAGTCATTGAAAACTGGACCTTTTGAATGCGCGCCACCCAGAGAAGCCGCGGCGGCCATTTGAACAATGTTATAAACTTCACACATAAGTTCATTAATAGGGCTCTCAAATAAAGATAAAACCTTACTGATATCTCATACACAACTTGTTTTATTCAATTTTAAAATCGACCCGCCCTTAATGGAAACCAAATCCCGAGAACACTACGTACGATTTATGTATGCATGTCGTTTGAACAGAATCGCTCATTTTTCAGACTTGGTTTACCCCTTCGGAAAAAAAAGGTAACTTTAAGGCTTTTAGCTAGCACTTGGAAAAAAATATTATCGAAAGGTCAAAATATAGTTTATTGGCTACCTTCCAAGTTATGAAATGTCAAAATCCATTGAAGGATGGCTCCGATTTAAATGGATTAAAAAAATCTACAAAATTCAAATTTCACCTCAGAAAATTCAAAATTACCGACAAACTGCTAAGATACATAGTACTCTATGTTTGCTATCTGAACAGGCGTCTTATCTTACATCTTTTTACTACAAAAAGAAACACGAAAAAAGCCAAGACTAAGGATGAGACCAAAAGTGAGACCGAGACAAGACAAGAATACACATTAAAATTTTCCGAGAAAAAGGCGAGACCAAGATCGGGACGAAGCACACTGGCGTATTAACCCCTAGGCTCGTGAGGTTTGAACCTAGGGTGGCAACTTGTAGGGGGCGGTAAATTTTGTATTATATTTTATTTTAATCTAAAAAAAAAAATATTACGCAAAAAAAACAAAGAAAAGTTGTATGTCATTCAAATGGGGTACTCATCATTTTTGGTATCTGAAAATACGAAATTTAAATCTCTGGCCTGATTTTTCGTCTCTGCATAGATAGATTTTAAATATGTTCGGAACGATTTTTGCACTTACCTATGGGCCTTAAAATTGTAAGAAAAAACTGCGTAATACTCGTACTCAAGATATTTTTTTATATAGTGAAAAAAAGTGACTTAAAAAGACTTTACAGTGAAAAAAGTGACCAAGGTTTTTTTCAGAATGTAATATTAATTTGTATGTAGCTAAGAAATATTTCCATTCTCCCTACTCTCTTATTACAAACAAAAAAACTCCCAGGATTTGTTTTCCTTTTCCCTTTCTCCTATTCTAAACAAACTTGGAATATGGGAAAAAATACTCGGGGAAAAAGTAGACATTGTAAATGCCAAAAAGGGACCACTTTTTCAATTTGGCGCTCGTTTTTTTCGACACATTTGTTGGAGAATTGAGAAAAAATGTAAGTTTTTTACTTTATGCATTACCGATCAGCATACCATCGGCTGCACATCGATGCGCGAAAGTGATCGATAAAGTGAAAAAATAGAAAGAAGAAAAAAAAAAGAAAAAACTATCTTGTGTTGTTCTACCTGTTTTTGGTTTATTCCTACAAAACCTCCAAAATCAAAATAAATTAAAAAATAAAAGCCCATAACAATACAATAATAAGATCAGTAAAAAAATAATCAATAACAACGCGCCCTTCCCATAATAATAATTCAGTGTTCAAATATAATAATAACCAAAAAATAAAACAACACAAATAAGCATAACGCGCGGTAAATATTTCCTCCTCCTTTTCCTTGTCACTTCTCGCAGTTGCATTAGCTTGATCATTGTAGGTACTGTGTGGAGCTTATCACATAGTGCATGCAATGATTAGGTTAATATAACGTCAGATGGATTGCTGTTTGTTTTTTTCTATTTAACCAGGGGCGGATCAATATAAATTGTCACTAAGTCATAACACTAGTGACAATTTCAAAATTGGAATATAGATCAAACATTCATTATAGTTAATTGTCTGACTTGTGTTTTATTTGTTTTTAAATGTTAAAATGGTTGGTAGTTTTACAGTCGATTATACCAATATTCGCGGGCTTAGGAAAAATTTTTATGCCGCGTATGTCCACACTGCTAAAAACAGGCCAGCTGTTTTGGCACTGAGTGAGACCCAGATAGGCGAAAATTCTGATCAATCGGAATTTCGTGTGTTTGGGTACCACTTAGTGCCATTATTTTTTCCCACCATGGTCTCGCCGTACACGTAAGAAATGATGTAGCGTATGGCTTTCGTAGCATAGGTGCACTGGTGATCTGATGGTATATCTCACCGAACAGTGGCACAAATCTTTACATCGTGTTGGAGAGAGTAAGATAATTGCGCTTGATATTTCAAAAGCATTTGATAGAGTTTGGCATCAAGCTCTCCTATCGAAAATGCGTGCATTTGGTATCGATGAATGTCTTCTTCGTTGGATTAGAAATTATATTTCGGACCGTTCAATGCAAGTTGTATTGGACGGTTTCAAGTCTGATATTCACTAAATAAATGCTGGTGTGCCCCAGGGCTCCGTATTGTCTCCGACCCTCTTTCTCATTTTTATTAATGATCTCTTATCTGGAACTTCTAATCCACTTAATTGTTTTGCTGACGATAGTACTCTCAGCTTTTCATATTCGTTTTTAGAGCACCTCCTTGTTTTTCGGATGTGCAACTGGAACGGCAGCGTATGATAAGCTCATTAAATTCTGATCTTGACAGCATTGTCCAATGGGGATCTAAAAACCGTGTAGAATTTAATGCTTCAAAAACTCTGTGTCCAAAAGACAGCTGCGAAATGCAGTTATGTGTGCGACCCCTATTTTATATAAGAAATTTACTTGCTACTTTTGACTTGTTTTGTTTGTTTTAATTGTTTGTGTTGTTATAGTTTTTTAATATCAAATTAAATTAAATTGTAGAATAAAAAATGAAAATATACTAACACGTTGAGGAAAACAGGAATTTTATCTTAGAAATAAAAGATTTAAATATATATTTCAAATTGAATAATTTTGCCATTAACGGGCATTTAGCATGATGAACCCGAAGAAAGAAAGGGTAAGTTTTTTTATATAGAGCCATTTTTCTCTACCAGCTGAACTTTCGACATGGTCCTTTTCGAGCCGGATAGAATCAATGTACCTATGGCCCTATGCGGGTGGTGAGAGTTCAAGCGGCAGCAATGTCCTATTTTATTGGGTTTGAATCAATAGATGTAATTGGTAAGATGAGTATTGCTTGCAAGATCTTGCATGCCGTGTATAAAGAGTACTTAATGGCAGGATTTTGATCTTTATTTTGTTCTTAAATGATTAAATTTATATGCAGTTTTCCACGATATATTATGAAAATTTAATTTTTGTGGAAACTAAAGCGACAAAGTCGAGGGGTGGATAATGAAGTTTTTTTTTCACCAAAGAAGAGTTCGATGGAAATATTCCGAAGACAGAAGTTGGTTGTCAAGTCGACAAGAGCTGGAAAAGCAGGTATGTGAATACAAGTGTATGCAGAATGGGTTATGAGCCGCAATTGACGCGGCTATAACTATAATACAGTGAGGATTATGAGTCACAATATGCGTGGCTATAATCAAATCCAGAGTTGTTTGTGGGTCACAATTGGCGTGATCACAAAAATTATGTTGAGTGGATTATGGGTCAAAATTGGCGTGGCCATAACCATAATGAAACAAGGATTATGAGTCACAATATGCGTGGCTATAATCAAATCCAGAGTTGTTTGTGGGTCACAATTGGCGTGATCACAAACATTATGTTGAGTGGATTATGGGTCACAATTGGCGTGGCTTTAACCATAATGAAACAAGGGTTATGAGTCACAAAATGCGTGGTTATAACCAATATGATTGTGGGTCACAATTGGCGTGATCGCAATCATATGTGGAATGGTTTGTGGGTCACAATATGCGTGACTACAAACATTATTGGCCATAATAAATGAAGACTAACGGCAGTTTTATTTCACAGGAAAAAATAGACAGCGTTTGGAGCCAGTATATTCTGGGCCATGGGCTCCCTCATCCGAATCAGGAAAGAGCCAGAATGAAGACAATGCAGGATCCGGATTTGTAGATCTAACACAAAATGGTCACACTAAATAAACAAAATTGAACAGGTCATCTACCGCTTAGTCGAATACTGGATTTTACAAAGCAAGCCGGGTTCTTAGAAGCTGGAAACTGGAGATACTTGATAACTGCTAGAAGGAGTACAACAACGCGTTTTATCAATCGATGTCAAAAGGAAACATGGCTAGTAGTTCGTCTTCATATCTGGAGAAGGGTGAAGAAGTTTATTTTACTGCTAAGGCAACTTTGCGATCGTGATTGGCTATATTGGTGCCGCAAGTAGTAGAGCAGACAAATCCGTCAGAAAATATGTTGCGAATTCAGTGGAGCGATATGCCAAGTGTTTTTAAATTGCCGACACTCGATAGAGATTTCGCCAAGTGGGCACCTTTTCGCGATTAATTTATTGAAGAGGTTCACAATAATACAAATTTATCAAATGCGCAACGCTTAAGAAAGTTATTGGCTGCCTTGGAAGGCTCAGCTTCACGTGCAGTTGGTGAATGGTCAGTTGCCTGTGATGAAAATTATCTGTTGGCATGGTCTTCATTGCGACAACAGTTTGACAACAACAACCAAACTATTAGACCTCACATGCAAGAAATAGATGCATTGCTTCCAATAAGTCAGCGATCTTTTGAAGATTTAAGGGAGATTTTGGACACTGATGACTGGAAAATCAGAAGGTTCGATCATTCGGACAAAAACCTTTTCAAAACACAATAGCAACCAACACCTACGGTTGGATACAATGATCTCAGCATATTTAATTACTCTGTTTCCAAATCATTGTTAACAAAACATTATCACGACGAAGACCCAAGAATAAGTTTGGCTTTGCTGGCAACAGCGCAAGTGTGTTTGAGAGTCGGTCCATGTACAACAAAGACGAGCAATGTGCAATTCTGGTTCGCAAGTTAATCTATTTGCTAGGTCAGTGGTACAGACTGAGATTCTTCCAACGACACAGTGAAGAATACTGATCGCGGGAGTTAAAAGTGTGGCAAGCATCCAATTACAAGAAAGGTATGCTGTAAATTGCTTCCCCGTTTCAGTGAAAATCCAATTGCAGAGATTGAGTTGCTTGTGGTACCGGGGTTATCTATTGACTCACTACCCAAATTACTCTTAAATATCAATTTGGCCCCAAAAGACATTAGAGATAAATTGGCTGATCCAGAGTTCTATATACCAGCAAATGTAGACATGCTGCTTGGTGCTGGTGTTTGGGCAACTATTTTGCATAATAAAAGTATACGACTAATGACCTTGGTATCATTGCATAAAGTACCCGACTAGGATGGTTACTTTATGGCGGTGGTGTATGCCCATTAGAAGAAGCACAAGTGAGCTTGGCACATGCAAAAGAGGACCGTCTTTCAACGTTACTGCAAAAATTCTGGGAAGTTAACGAAATTCCCTCAAGTCGAGTGGAAACAAAGGAGCAAGAGGAATGCGAGCAATTTTTTGTCGAACATCATTATCAAACGTCAACTGGAAGGTATGTACTGGGCATTCCATTTTGTAGCGATATAAAAGAAATATGATCGTCACTTGATATTGCATTGTGCCGTCTGTATGCTTTGGAGCGTCGTTTTGACCATGAACCAGCATTGCGGGAAAATTATATTGCTAATATCAATGAGATGTTGGAAGTAGGTCATTTGTTTCAAGTAGACCGCGAGCCAAAAGGATGGTGCTACTATATTCCACATCATGCGGTTACACGTAAGTTTCGCATTGATTGCATTGATGCATCATGCAAAAAACAAACTACGACATCTCTCTGAACGAGACACAGATGGTTGGAGAAAAATTGCAAGATGATTTGTTCGATTTAATTTTGCGATATCGCACACATAGAATCGGAATAACGACCGATATTAAGAAGATGTATCTTCAGGTTGGGGTCATTGAAGAACAGTGGGATGTACAGCGAATACTTTGGCGACCTGATCCAAAAGTTGATGTAAAGGAATACTGGTTGACAAGAATAACTTTTGGAATGGCTTCTACACCACACTGCGCAGTTCGCGGGATGATTCAGTGTGCACGAGACCAACAAAATGAGTTCCCACAAGGTGCATGAGTAATACAAAAGGATTTCTATATGGATATAGACGGTGATACCATCGCTGATAATGAAGAAGAAGCACGCACACTGTGCATGGAGATGTTTGAAGAGTCTGAAGACTCATCAATGGGGGAGTGTGTCCAAAAGACAGCTGCGAAATGCAGTTATGTGTGCGACCCCTATTTTATATAAGAAATTTACTTGCTACTTTTGACTTGTTTTGTTTGTTTTAATTGTTTGTGTTGTTATAGTTTTTTAATATCAAATTAAATTAAATTGTAGAATAAAAAATGAAAATATACTAACACGTTGAGGAAAACAGGAATTTGTTCTTAGAAATAAAAGATTTAAATATATATTTCAAATTGAATAATTTTGCCATTAACGGGCATTTAGCATGATGACCCCGAAGAAAGAAAGGGTAAGTTTTTTTATATAGAGCCATTTTTCTCTACCAGCTGAACTTTCGACAAACTCAGTGCTGTCTTCTGTCGTTAAAGCAGAACCCACCCCCAATGCCGCTATCCATGAGCGGCACTAGCATTGAAGAAACCGATCAGCTTTCAGTCCTCGGCATGTGCATCACAGACCACCTCTTGTGGAATGAACACGTATTTGATGTCGCCAAAAACGCTGCAAAGTTTTTGGGCTTTCTTCGAAGGTGCAAGAAATTCTTCTCCCCGTCTGGTCTGGCTGTAATCTATATGGCCTTCATTCGTCCAAAGCTGGAGTATAACTCGCAAGTTTGGGCAGGAGCTCCCAAGACTCATTTGAATCTTTTAGATAGAATTCAAACTAGAGCTCTAAGAATGATTGGCGATAAAACTATAGTGGAAACATTTACATCTCTAGAACATCGTCGAAATGTTATATGTCTTTCACTATTTTATCGCTATTTTTATAAACACTGTTCCAGCGAAATAGCCAGTTGCATTCCTCCCCTTAAATTTTTCAACCGTAATACTCGCGCTTCTAGGAATGCGCATCAGTTTACCCCCCTTGAGCCCAACTTCGGACGTACTGTCAAGGACAGAGATTCTTTCTTTAGCCGTCCAACGCTAATGTAGAATACTTTACCTGGCTCTATGTTCCCCTCACATTTTGATATTCAGAAATTCAAAACCAATGTGCATCGGTATCTCCTCTTGCATCCTTCCCAACTTTCCTAACGCTCGCACTGTGCTTGTTCATTTTAAGGGTAGTCAAAACCCCTTTAGTGCGCGCATCCGTTTAAAAAAATGCAACCAAAATATAAATACAATCTTAATTATTTTTAAGATAAAAAACAACGAACATCCCATATGCAAAACTTTTCTTTTTCTTCAGTCGTTTTATATACTTCACACATTCATTGTGGACAGGACAGCTGCTTCTTAAAGATTTGCAGGACTTTAGAGAAGTTCTTGTGAGAATATGCAGCAAGTACTTAAACGCTCATGGCTGTCGATATCGGTTTTCTTCAAACTGCTCTTCATTCAAAATTCTAAGTGCGATGCTGAACATTTTGGATACCTATTATATTTATTTAATTTTTCACTTTATTTATTTAACTTTTAATTTTTAACTTTCACGTAATAAATTATTTTGTTCATTTAGTTTTTTTTTTTAATTTTAATATAATATAATATATATTTTTAATATTAATATACCTAATATAATATTATGTCAAACAGCTGATTCGAAAATTTAGAATCCTCTTTCCCGCTTTCGAAATGAAAAATAGTTTCCCTGGGAATTCATAATTGGAGAATACCACTCTCGGGAGAACACATCTCCCGGAGAGTAATTTTCCCGGGGAATATTTAGAATTGGGCTGAATATTTTATACGGAAATGGGTAAAAATGTTAAATACCTACTGTTTAAATAAAAATAAGTAATTCTTAAAATTTATATACAAAAATTATTTGTCTCTTTTAATGGAGAGAAATTGTTCGGAACTGAAATTTCTTCCTACACTTACTTTTGTGACTAACAAAAATAAATTATCTACTCTCACACCAAACTCATGTTCCACTCAACAAGTTTTTGGATTTTTTTTTATAAGGAAAGTATAACTCCCAAAGACCTATAACTATTTGTCTTTTCAACAATAAATATAAAAACCACCATGTACTGCGCATGAGCGGCTCCAGAGGGAGGGGGGCTCATTACCCCAAATCCCTAGGAGAAAACAATAAAAGGCATTAAGACATATACCATTTAGTTTAAGGACAAAAGCAATCAACTTCTTATATATATCTTACTAGAACTTTTTAATAAATTAATTGCAATAGTCTATACGCAATAACCCTTTGCAATAAAAAAAATGTTGACGGGTTCCCAGTTTTAAAACGTACGTTCTTCGTTGAAATATACGGGAAAATATATTTTCGCCATACAAGTAAATACTTAGTAATGCAATTTTGCTTACAAAAATTCTATCAAATTTATTAAAAACAATGACATGTGACATATTTCGAAAATACTACCGCCGCATTCAAATTCTTCACCCCCAAAAAGACAACTGTGGCCCATAACTCTTCAATGTTAGCTCATTCAAATACGATCCGTGGATAGTATTCAAAAAGGGGGCGGTAGGCACTGAGCGTTCCTCAGGGCGCCAGAAGGTTAATCCGCCACTGACGAAGCGTGGTTAGGCGAAACCGAGATCGAGACGAGACTGAAATTTTTCGGTTTTGACGAGACCGAGACAAAAGTCTCGCCTGGCTTCGTCTCGTTTCCAGCACTATGATTAAACTCCAACTCAGATATTATAATTAAAAAACTTCATTCGCAACGAATAAAAACAAAATACAAAGTCAAAGTGACAAATACTTGTCTTATTTTCTTATTTTTCTTCCTTGCCACTACTTTACACAACTATATATTGCAGATAGCGGAACAACCAGCTACTATATTCCTCCCTCTTATTAAGCATATCCTGTGCATGTACAAAGATAATTTCTTTAACCGTACTACACGAATGTGGATCTTTTTAATTTAAAAATTCAAAACTAATATGCGTAAGTATGTATGCTTGAATTAAACAAACCCTTCTTTCCCAATACTTATAAAGTCCATGCTCGAAGCACCACAAGATATGAGTATTGAAATCATCCATAAATGGCCATCCCCTTACAGCAAAAGCTCGAGTCCAATCAAAAAACAAATCATTCTTTGTCAACTACAAATACAAAATATTTGAAATATTGTTACATTTGGTTGAATTAATTAAAAAAACAAAAAAGTATTACAATCATTTGATTAAGAGCGCCCTCGACAATATAGTCTCCAAAAGTGAATCCTTCTCCATGCAAACGCTCCACACCAAGTCCATAGCCTCCTCTAAAGGTTGCATTCTTCAAGTCCCCATAATTACGAATTTCGAATTTGCTTGCCATAATCCGTTCGTAAGAAATATCAGATTTCGAAATGGTCATAACCCAAGCTGAAGCAGGAGCACCCCATTTCCAAGTGGTAGCTGAAAACTTTTCAATTGTATCAACGGGATCTGTAAAGAGCGGAATTGTTAGAAGAGACTTCAATTGACCACTGTAAGTATTCTCCAATGTAATTCCAGCTAAGAGTAAAGTGCACAGAAAGAATCGAGCTGCAAATCGGTCCAACCTGAAAAAAGGAATCAATCTACAAATCTTTAAAGAAAAAAATGAGATTCCTGTGAGACGTACCTCGATTGAGAAAATGATTGTTGAAAAAAAATGGCCACAATTTGTAACAAGGTGAGCACATATGCAGAAATATGTTTAAATTCCGGTTTGGTTTGCAAATCCTTGTGATCCATTTTAAACGAAAAAACCTTAATCACATACATCACCACTGAACTCAGGATAATCGACAGGATTATTAGAGACCAAATAAGCTTACCGAATGGCAGAATATTGGTCATATAAGGTGGATAGAGTCTGAAAATAAGAATTATTCATTAAGACATAAAATTCAAGACAATTCTTACGATGGCGCTGGTCCCAAAATAGTAACAGCTGACCTAGCAACAGCAATTGAAGTCTCAAAGATGTCATTATACCAATTATAGTAGCAACCAATTCCAAGGTCTGCTTCCTTTCGATAAACATAACCAATCATCCCATTCGATGAACCATTTTCGTAAATTCCACCCCAGTTATCTTTGCCAACTATTTTGCCAACGAAATTAGAAAAATTGTTTCCGATGAAATTAAGTTTGATTGCTCAAAGAAAAACTTACATGGCATAACTTTGACAGTGCAGTTTCGAAGTTCACAAAATGTTAACACAATATTTGCTTCAGATCCCCTGTAGATGATGCTTTTGTTTGGTTGAGCTGGATCGATGCAGTCGACATCACCATTATTTTCGGTCTTGAAATAATTTTTTTTAAATAATTTTTTTACACTTTTATGCTGTGCTTTAGAAATGTTTTTTTTTCTCATGAATTCAATAATGATAAGTTAAATAATGCAAATTCCCTAAAAATAGACATATTCCATTTAATTTTAAATTCTCTTCATAAAATAGGACAAATTTTCTGGAAAGACCGCATCAACTTGTACGCTGATTTTTTGATATGTTTAAGGGGATAGTGTCTCAAACTTTGCTTGACACTTGTCAAACGCCTTCAGTGCGGCGTTTCGTCTAGCAGGCACCTTCAACATATGATGATAGATGATAGATAAATAAATAGATTCTTTATTTTTTCTTTTCATAAAAATAAAAAATTAACAATTTGTATTCTTGAGCTTAGGACCTGGCAATACTGAGATAACATAACAAGATTTAAAGAAAAACATAAATGCAAAATTCTAACAAAAAAAAATATTAAGTATAATGTAAAAATAAATATACAAAAGTTAACAGTTTTTTTTACAATATATAGGTAACTCCCAACAAATATGTTCAAATAATCGCAGTTTTATTATTTGCTTAGATGATTAACTATTTAGCACAAAAAATAATTCAGGGCGTTAATTATTGCTTAGTTGATTAACTATTTTTTTTAAGCTTAAAATTTAAACGAGATTTGAAACAACAAAAATCAGTTTTGATAAAATAACGTAGTTGGATATGCATTTTTAACACTGCATATCTCCGAAAAGCCCAAGCTTTGAAAATTCGGAATGTCGATTCGTTCTTATTTGTTGACTGGCCTCCAAAACCAGATCAGAGAGCAGGCGACTAGGGTGGATTATGTCTACTCTGTTTTGCCGAGCTTAACGCAACTTAGAGGTTAAGGGCGCGCTGCCGGAGAGGCCCTTTAAGATCCTAGCTGTGAATGTAAATTCACTGATTTGACCGAACGTAGAGCGAATTTATTCCAATTGCTTAAAGACATAAGTCCAGATGTGTATATGGCTAGCGAAACTAAGCTAAACCAGAAACATAAATTGACTGACAACAATTACAATATCGTAAGAAGAGACCCACCCAACTCCACTCAAGGAGGAGGCGTCGCAATCTTTATACGTAAAGGCATTAGTCATAAGGTAATATATAATAGTGATGTGCGAAAATTTCGGACGTTAGAGGCATGCATCATATGCATTCATCTCCAACAGGGGAAGCGAATGTATGTGATCGCTGCCTATGCACCGGAAACACCTCAGCCCACACAGTTTATAACAGAGCTTGAAAAGCTTTTTGAATGCTTGAGATTGAGCTCGGAAGAAAACTCTTACATATTAGCCGGTGATTTAAACGCCAAACACATATATTGGGGAAATCAAATACAAAATCCTTGAGGATGGGTCGATACAACCTTGAGTATCGCCTCGATCTTCTAGCCACAGAGAGGCCATCGTTTCCAAGAAGCGGTGCCTATCTGGATCTATTGTTGAAAGACGCAAGACTAACAATTACTGATACTGTGGGCCATCGGCCTAAAAATTGTTTAAGAACAATCGAGTACGACAGTGACCACTGCGGACTCGCCGCCGTAATACAACTTCCGAACGAGCTTATGAAGTTGGAGGAGTATGTGCCTGTGCATACTTACAATTACAGTAAGGTGCGCTGGGCACGCTCCTCGAACGTCTTATTGAGCGAATTACGTTCAAATGGTATATCCCCACCAAATGACAGGAACCTGACAAATACTGAAATTGACAGATACTTACCGAAATACAAAGAACGTAACGCAACTGACATGTACCGTAACGCGACAATTGACGCACTTCACAGACAAAAAAGTGCACTACTGACAAGACTAAAACACTTGTACAGGCGGTTTACTGATACACGAGATCTGGAGATTAGGACACTGAAGTCGTCCATCAAAAACATCAACCAATTCATCAAAGAAAATTATAGATTGGCTATTAATTGGTTCTGGGACAATAAAATTCGTGCCGTTAACTCTAGCGACCCAAGTATGTTCCCAAAAATTAATAAGATTTTTAGAAGAAAGGATCAAAACGATCTTCCGTGTCTTAAGCTCCAGAGGACGACAAAGAACACAGGCGTAGTTCTGACAGCAGGCATAGCCCCAGAGGATGCCGTATTGGATGAAGACTTCTATATAATCGAAGATCCGCAGGAGAGATTGAGGGCTGCTTTCCAGCAAGTGTACAAGGTGAATGCTATCATTCACCCGAATCATGACCTGGAGAACAGAGCTCTGCTTCATCACTTATGGCTCCGGAACGATATAACTGAATGGCGATCTAAGAACCTTGGTTTCACCGGGCTTATTGATGAAGATTTGGCAAACGCCATAATCGCCGACCGAAATGGGCCCAGTCCCCTGTTAAATTCGAAGAATGAGCTCCAGCTCATCTTCGATTCATTAAAGAAAAAGAAGTCAGCAGGAGTCGATGGTATATCCAACGTTGTACTACGACATTTGCCTCAAGAAGCAGTTGACATTTATACCACACTGTTTAACAACGCGCTGAATAATGCATATTATCCAGTGCGGTGGAAGACAGCTGTGGTACATCCTGTCCCAAAAAAGGGAAAGGACAACTCCAATCCGGCGAATCTCCGGTCGATAAGTCTTCTTCCAAGTATCAGCAAAGTATTTGAAAAGGTTATTAATAGAGCCCTGTTCAAGTGGGCGGAGGACAAAAAGAACAAAACTAAAAAGCAGTATACGGGTGCCTGTCTGGTTTATTTGGAGAAGGCCTCCGACACCGTATGGTTAGAAAGTCTCTATCTAAAGCTAACCAGACTAGGTATAAGTAAACATCTATTGTATATGCTTTATGACATGCTAAATGGTAGAAAGTTTGTTGTCAAGAGTGGCAATGTAACTTCTACCGCAATTTTTAATATTAACAATGGTCTTCAGCAGGGAGCGGTTAACTCTCCGATTCTATTCAGCATTTACACCAGCGATCTGATAGGTAGTCTAACTCAGGCAATTGCGTACGCCGACGATCTAATTGCGTACAGAACAGCTAATACAGTTGAGGTCATCAAAAGTCTCTTGCAGAGTGACTTCGACAAGATTCGGCGATATTGTGATGACTGGAAGTTGAAAATCAACTTCCAGAAATCAGAAACTATTTTGTTTAGGACTCCGTTGTCTAGCCCCTCAAGGGATACGAGGAAGAACTGGCGCAAGCTGGTGATCGTAGGGCCATATGGACATCCACTGGCGAGTAAAAGTGTAGTAAAGTACCTTGGCATCTGGTTGGATCAGTACCTGTATTTCGACAGACATATAGGTGCTGCCTTGGTCAGGGCTAGGGGAGCCTTTGCCCAGACAGTGTTTTATAGCAGTCGTCTTGACAGCAGGGTGAAGGTGACTTGCTACATGGCCCTCATCAGGCCGATGATTGCCTACGGATGCCCGATGTGGTTCAACGTTGCCCCATCTCAAATGGAAAAGATTCGGGTGTTTGAGAGGCAGTGTCTTCGACGTTGCCTTGGATTACACAGAACACCAGAGTCGGAGTACACAAGATATTATTCCAACCAGGTTCTATACAACGGAGCCAACATAAATAGAATAGATAATTTTTGTTTAAGCTGATTCGGGGGCACGTTGCAAGAGCGACGTCCTCAACTAACAACTTAATTTCTGGGGCGTATTACCCCAATAACGAATATTTCGAGAATGCGCGGTTAAGTGGCTACATCCCTCCCGAGGCATTCCTCTATTTAGACAGTCGAGGGCTGATACAGGATGGAGGGGTGGTTCCGCTCATCTACCACGTCAGCCGGAAAACTGTGGATAGGCGACTCCTGTATGGTCGAGACGGCATCGCTCAAGGTGGCGAAGAGGGACCGGAGGGATAGGGCGAAACAAGAGAACCAATTCTGGTGGCTCTCTGAACAGCATCATAATACTCGTATTTAAAGTCGATGAAGATGGTATGTCTTGGCCGACTTGCATAGATTTAGGGGAATTAGGTATACGGAACAGTCGGAGTGGCACCAAGAAAAAAAAAATTAAAAATATGTATGTATGCGGGGGCATACGTGCATGTAACTGCGTGTCTGTACAAGTATGTGCGTACGTATATGTATGTGCGTATGTACATGTATGGGTGGGTTGCATGTTGTTGTGTGTCTGCATGCATATAAAAAAATAAACAAAAAAAATTTAAAACGAAAAAATGCTGCTGTGGCTGTTTTAGTTTTTAAGTAGTTTTAAGTGGTTTTGGGTATTATTAGGTATTTTAAGTAGTTTAAGTTATTTTTAGTTAGTATAAGTTAGTTGTATTTAGTTTTAATTATTTTTAATCTATATTTAGGTTTAGTTTATAAGTAAAAAAGAAATGTTAAGATACCAAGTTTTTTGTCAAGAAGTTTCCTTGGTTAAAAAATAAAATAATTAGATTTAATTAAAACAGTTTTTAGGTCGAAAGACATTAGTTCTAAGAGTTATTGGTTAGTTTAGAGCGCCCGTAAAGGGCCAGTAAATTAGTTGTAAGTTATTGATAATTAGGCTAGTTTTAAATATTTTTGTCTAGCTTTAAGATAGTTATAAGATAATATTAAACAAAAATGAATTTACAAAAAAAAAAAAAAAAAACTTAGTATTTATTCACAGAAAAAAATTCAGCTATGATAAAATGACGTGTTTTTTTAGAAAAAAAAATAAACAACATTTTTATGTAAGATATTAAGTAAGGAAAAATAACTTTAAAAATATATTTAGCCGTTTCTACTATAATCTTGTGCATACGATGTGATCGAACATAAGAGCAAGTGCACGTACTTCCAGTCGAGGATTTTATTTTTGTTCGATTTTTAATTTTTCACTTAGCCGAGTTGTTTTCAATAGAAATAAAATGCACGACTTGATCGTACGAACTTGCTCTTGTATTTAGCTAACAACTTTTATGTAGCTATTTATGCTTTTATGTAATCATTGAGGTTTAGTTAATTAGGTGTAGTTATCCAATTCAGGTGTAAAGCATATGTAGGTAAGATTACCTCGATTATTAGTATAATGAATTGTCGACATAGGTATCTACATAAAAATGTATATTTAAATCTAAGTTATGGATTTTAATTATGTAAGTTAGGAGAGTAAAATATATCTACATACAGTGCTGCCATAAGCATTCCGTATTTTTCGTCAATATAATGTTTTCTTAATATCAAGTAGAAAAATTATAACTTCGTATAGTTTTTTTTTTAATAATTTGTAAAGGTTATGAGACCAGTTAATAATAACCTTAAAAATATAATGCTACGATGACAAGAACAAAAAAAAATATTTTTTAAAGGTTTTCAATAACTTGACTGCGCAAAACTAACCGGATTTAAAGGAGATTGCGAGTCTCGATGTAAAAGTAACGGATTTTTCGTGTCTTTGGACCCACGCCTTAGATTAAACAGACTTTACAATCTGAGAGCTGTGTAAGTTCAAATTATACTGTGCTGAAATATGGCTAAAACACGTTATTGCAACGAGATTATATACAAAGTAAAAAAAAAGTTCCAAGCTGGTACAAAACAAAAAGTAATAGCTGAAATGTTGCAAATTTCAACCTCAACGGTTTGTAACATCGTTACAAAGCTTAGAAGCGGAAAATCTGTAGAATCAGATCATTTTGATACAGAATTTTGTGTTTAATGACCCTTCTGCGACTTCAAAGACAATTTGTGATGAACTAAATTTGCCTATAGGGCCAGGCACGGTTAGGAACCGTTTAACAGAATTCGGTCTTCTTGCATTTCGACCAGCGAAACAACCTCTTCTTACTGCTAAACATCGTAGAAAAAGGTAAGCTATGAAAGGTTTTTGTGGAAAGACTTTAAATTCCTAATCACCCAGGGTTCAATTTGCAAGAAATCATCTAAACTGTTCTTTAAGCAAATGGAAGAATGTGTTTTTAGTGATAAAAGCAAATTCAACTTGTTTCACCCTGATGGTGCCAGGACAATAAGGCCCTCAAAAGGTACCTGATTAAAACCTGCAAATGTAATCCCTACAGTTAAGCACGCTGGAGTTTGGGGCAGTTTTTCAGGTGCAGGCTGCAGTCCTATACATCGAATAACAGAAATTATGGACCGTTTACAATATAAAGACATTTTGGAGTCAATAATGCTTCCATATGCAGAGAAAGAAATGCCTTTCCGTTGTGTTTTCCAGCAGGATAATGACCCCAAACATTCTTCAAAGCTGCTAAAAGAGTGGTTTGCGCCTCAAAACATTCGTGTTTTAGAGTGGCCGTCTCAATCACCCGATCTGAACCCGATTCAAAACTTGTGGGCCATTTTAAAAAGGCGTGTTGGGAAAAAAAAGTACACGTCAACAACTACTCTTTTTACAGCCTTGAAATATGAAAGGGAGAATATTCCTGCTTCCATTTTCGAGAATTTGATTATATCAATACCTCGTTGATGCCAAGCTGTAATAAAAAACAGGGGTTACTGGACAAAATATTAAACAAATAATAATAAATTATTGTACGAAATAAAATCCGGTTAGTTTGTCACATCAAAATTCTGAATTAGCATAATTTTTTGACTATTATTTTCTTTTAAATGGATTATATAGCGGGTAACGCGTTTAACAAAAATTGCGAAAAATTACAAAAATTTGAATTATTATTTTTGAATTCAATTTTATCTCACAAACTAACAATCAATGAAGTTGACCAAAAAATCCGGAATGTTTTTGTCACCACTGTATATAGACATATTGATGGAACCTAAGTATGTAAACATGTACATAATAATGAAAATGAAGGATGTAGGTGGGTAGATAGCTATATGCATATAACTTTATAATTTAGGTGCACTATGCACACATAAGATTCATGTGATTCTTATAAGTATAAGGGCCTACATTGTATTTATTATTCAGTGATGTAGGCAAAAATTAGTAGAAAGGGAATAGTAATAAAGTACAAATACACATATTTAAATGTTTTTATATTGCTTAGTCTTAATAGTTTGAATGAAAACAAAGACGAGATTTGAATTCATGGATAAATAAGAAAATACGAGTATCAAAAAATATTAAAAATCGTTGGAGCGGTTTTTTAATAAATTAATTTTTTATGTATAAAATTTTGAAAACATTTTTAGAAAAGAAATTTGAAACGCCATATTAAAGATATTATTAATATACATATAAAATTAAAATTAAAAAACAAAATTAAAAAATCGATTTTTCAAAAAAAAAAATTTTAAATCGAAAAACTTTTTTTTTAAATTTAGTATGCAGTTTTATTAACAATTTTATAGAGCATTTCTATAAAAAAAAAATTAAATTTTTATCGGTTCATCCAATATTGAGCAAGTCGAAAATATGAAAAGTGGTTCTATGGAAAGTACCGTTAATAAGTACACAAAACAAATATTTTTATACTTAAAAGTGAACTGTACTAATTTAAGAATACACAATTTTTTTTATAAAAGTTCTTGGAGCCGTTTTCGAGAAATAATTTTTTTTTCTTAACGGTTTTTTAACTTTCGTATGGGATAAGTACCGTGGTTCTTTATTTTAGAAAATTAGTTTTTTTAACTATTCAAAATAATGTCAAAAAACCACTAAATACGAAGTTTCGAAAACATCTATTGAGTCGTTTTAGAAATTTTAATTTTCAAAAAAAAAATTAATTTCCAAAAAAATTTTTTTTTGAAAAATTTTGGTATACAATAGTGTTTAAACTTTTTAGGAGCTTCTGCGTAAGAAAATTCAAAAAAAATCAGATTAACCGTTTCCGATAAAATCGAAAACCAAAAAATGGTTCTACTAGAGGTACCAAAAATAAAAATTTTTTTCCAAAAAAAATATCATCAAAATGTACCCTTCCCTTCATTAATGAACTGATTTGTTTTTATAAAAATCGTTGGAGCCGTTTTTGAGAAAAATAAGAATTTTGTTTTTGGCAAAAAAAAATGTATGGGAGTGTTACTGTTATTTGTCGTCTTAAGAAAAAAATGAAAAACACGTGTGGGCATATTACCGAAAAACAATATGTACCAAGTTTGAAGCAAATCTATCAAAGCGCTTAGGCTATAGACTCGAGAACAGACAGATAGACTGACAGAATGACAGACAGACATTGGTGTTCTTTATGATCGTATGTAATGTTTGATTGTTAGAAAAAAAAAAATTTTACGAATTCATAACTTCCCTTATAGTACCTATAATTGCAAGTAAAAAGGAAACTTGAAAGGATTATTTTCAGTTATGCGGGTTTTTCTTTTAAGAGAAGTTTAGTTAAAGCGGGTTTTTTGTTTAAGCTAGTTTCACTTAAGCGGGTGTGAGTGTATACGTTTTATTACAAAAAAAAATGGCTTTTAATTTCCACCAACATTTGGAAACCTTTCTACAACACTTTAGCGTCTACGAAATCCCAACACTTTTTCATAAAAAAGAATTTGTACCCTCTGCATTTCTCCAACGTTCATTCAGTCATGTTGTGCGGATTATATTGATTGAAATAAAATGAAGTAGGTTTAGTTTCAAATGTCAAATGATCTGTCAGCTGTCATACCCTTCTGTCACAAAAAAGTAGATACACTCAAATTTCAAAATCAGGCCGTTGTGATACTGCTATTGATTGCCGTTCGAAATAAGCCGTTTATTTTATTCTGCACTTCAATTTTTAAAATATTTAATACTGTTAATTAAAATTCTATTGTTTTTTATGTGTTTTCTGTGAGGGACCAAATTTAAGTTATTCGTTGCTACCATTTCTAAATCACAAAAACAGAGCTTTGTGCCAAAGAAACAGTTTGCCGCTGATAAGAATTTCGATTGAATTTAAAAAAATAAAATAGATGATGATATTAAAAATTGTTAAACAAACATTATTTCTCAATTTATTTTCTTGTTTTAATAACGGAAAATTCATATAAGATATGAAAGTGACTCGGGACATGCTGACATTCTGCTGACACTGTGACAGAAAAGTGAAGTTTATGCAGAACCATGGGGGTTATAAAAGCATTCGGCTTCTGGAAATTAGAAAATAAGTTGTTTGATTTAGCAGTCCACCAAAGTCCAGCCAAGCGCGGGTTATATTTAACACTTTTAGAGGCAAACAACTGTTATAAATCAGTCTTAACTGTTATTAATTAGAAATCATCTAGTCTCTTTCATAAGGCTGCGCGTACAGTCGTGCGACATAGCGATACGATGCGAGAAGCATTCGCGTGCGAGAAAAATATTTACATTTATTCTTATATACGTGCGCACAGTGAAGCGATATATTTGATGCGAGTTTTGCAAGTTTCTAGCATTCGTATCGCAAGCATCTCGCTCGCAAACTATTCTGACCACATTTCAAGGGAGTTTGTGCAAGAATTGCTTGTTTTGACTTAAACGTCAAGAAAAAAATCAAACTATTTAATTTCAGTGCTTATGTGTTGTTTTTTTATTTCATCCTTTCTTAATTTGAAGTAAAAATGATGAAATTCTCCAAATTCTTTTCTCTTCAAGTAAATTTTGTGAGTTTTCGTCCTTTTTCTTCCTCCTAAAAACTTTAAATACAAATTTTCATTTAAAAATTCAAGATCAGATGACGAATCCATATTGTTTCGACAAAAAACAATCGAGCACAATCGCACAAAATCGCTTTTACAGTGTACACTTTGTCGCATCTTGAATCGCAACTTCCAATCAGAAAGAATGAAATAAGAAACAACATAAGCACTGAAATTAAATAGTTTGATTTTTTTTCTTGACGTTTAAGTCAAAACAAACAATTCTCGCACAGACTCGCTTGAAAAGTGGTCAGAAGAGTTTGTGAGCGAAATGCTTGCGATAAGTATGTGGGAAACTCGCATCAAATATCGCTTCACTGTGTGTACGCATACAAGAATAAATGTATATATTTTTCTCATACGCAAACGCTTCTCGCATCGCATCGCTTTAGCGCACCACTGTACGCGCAGCCTAAGGCCTTGCCACGTAATGAGCGGCAAGCGGTAAAGCATCAGAGCTACAAGATTGAGCGGCAGCTGGCCATTTAATGAGCGGCAATTCCTGAGCGGCTGAACGGTTAGTTGTGAAAATGCAATTGTTAAGTACTGTTCGCGATAATATTTTACATGAAATTCGCCTTAAAATTGGGAAAATTATTTTACGTTCACAAAAAAATAAAATGCCCGATTCTCTTATGTTCGGTCACATCGTAAGCACCAGATTCCTAGTGGAAACGGTTGTATATATTTTTAAGTCGCTTTTTACCATTTTTTTTTAAATACAAAATTTCTTTCATTTAAAAAAAATTGGTATCGCAATCTTATGTATTTAATAATGTAAGATAAAAAATACAATTCTGAAAAACAACGCTGATCCACTTTCGAAGTATTGAATTTAATTTTTTTTTTCAAAAATCCAAAAAAAAAAATTCGAAAATGTTGGTATGCAATATTATTATGAATTCGAACGATGTCCTATATAAAAATGTTGATTGTAATCCGTCAAGTCGTTAATGAGAAAGTCGAAAATTAATTTACAAAAAATGGTTGTCAGGCAGGTACCGTTGATAGCAAAATGTTTTTAAAAAAATTAGACCAAAATGTAGAATATGTCAGATTTTTTTTTAACAAAATCATTAGAGTCTTCGAGATAATTATGATAGTAAAAAAACTTGTATGGCAGTGTGGCAGGGACTGTTAGTCTTGGGGCTAAAAAACTATTCAAAAATCTATTTGAGATAATCACCTAAAACGCTTAAATACCAAATTCGAAGAAAATCGCTTCAGCCGTTTGTTGCCACCCACTTTTTTGGTGTTCGTAATATCAAGTTTGATTAAAATATCGAGTTAGATTTTTTTTACAAATGCAAAATTGGCCTATAGTACCTACATAAATATCGCAAGTAAAAAAGACTTGGTGTTCATCCAATTAACCGAAAAAGAGGAAGTTATGATGCATTTTATAATTTTGTATATAATAATCTCTGAAAATATGAGGATCTTTCAGGCAGAACTTACGAATGTCAGAGTTTTATTTTTAAAACCTTTAAGCCTGTCCTGACATATGCCAGACGGATTTGAACAGCTGAAATTAAAATTTCCGTTCTGATTTTTGCCATAATTATGCCTTGCCGCTCAGCATTCCACTAAAATAATAGAACAGATTTGAAAGCTGAGCGGCGCTGCTCTTCCGCCTAGAAATGACGCTTGCCGCTCAACGACTGCGTGGCCACCTCCATATAACTTCATGTGTTTTAATTTTTTTTTTTGCCGCTCAGCATTTTGCCGCTTGGCGCTCATTGCGTGGCCAAGGCCTAAGACACAAATCTAATAGAAACTTTGAAAATTTACCTCGATTATATTGTGCTGAACAATTATTTCGTGTCCTAAATTTTTGACAAATAAGCTCGACCTATTGGCTAAACTTTGGCGAGAATTTTGTATGGAAGAAAAAATGTTGCGCTGGACATTGTTCATATTCCCCTCACTCAACTTTTTTATGTTTAAGTCTATAAACTTTATGTCTCGCCCTCTTTACAGTTAGAGGTGAACTGGCGAAGTGAGCCGGATTTTTAGATTTTTATTTAAAACTTACTGATTTTTTATTACATAATGTATTGATTCATAAAGTTCCTACGTGTTTCTGTGAAACAATTTCCCTCAGACTGCATTTTTTTTTCTAGAGGAGACTGACATTGTTTTGAACGAAAAAATATTTGTCGTGGGTATAACTTTTGTTACTTCCGGTAAGTTCACAGTTCCATACAAAAAACTTAAACAATAACATTATTTTTTGCTCAAAAATTACTCCTTTTTTTCTTATCGAGGAACTGTATACCAGGCTTTAATCTAAAAGCTTAATAGAATAACAAATGAAGTCAAAATTTTAAAGTTCGCTTTTCTCTATAAAAAGGAAACGCTATCTTTAATAGAGATATTTTAAAATTGATAAATAAATCAGTATTTCAACGATGGACGGATGACGACGACGCACGCCCAAAAAATATCAGTTGTCAAAATATACAATTTTACATACAATCGAAAAGATATGGGTAGATCAGATATATTCGTGGAAAACCTTTAGAAGCTAAAACAAATTTTCTTACCTCATGTCTCATGGTAAGATGGATGAAACCTTTTTTCTTTCTACGGAAAGATTTATTGCAATCAAATACAAAAATCCCCGTCTAGTTTACTGCAGTGCTGTGGCTTCGATTTTGCTTTATAAAAAAAATGCATTTGATGGTAATAAATCTCTCTAATTCTCTTTCTAGGCCACGGTCTATAAGTAGAGCGGTTTTGTTTGACTAAAAGAAGACCTTTTTAAAACAAAAGGGTCTAGTAAAGATAAGTTCAGTGGATTTTTGTATATCAAAATCTTTCAATAATCTCGCATTTCTATTCAAGGATAAAAAATGCAGACTCCCTCAAGAACGGGTGGATTTTTTACACTTTACAGCAGCCTCGAGTTATCAGAAAACTATTTCCAAGCATAAGGGTTTTCTAATATCAGATGATTGTGTTAGAGTAGCAAGTTGAAAATGGCTGTTGGGCATGTTGAATACTAGTGAACTTTTGATACATAATAATAGTGTTTGACTTTGTTTTGGATCATGGCCAAATTTAGTTATTCGTTACAAGTTTTCTGTGTCACCAGAAAATGACTTCCATCAACTTAAGACAGACCTCCTTTGCAGGTAAATTGAATATATTTTACGCCGGACAACAAATTATATTTGTAATCATTTTCTATCTTATCTTACTTTGTCCATAAAAAAATTACAAGACCCTATTTGCAAACTTTTTCATGAATTCTATGATTAAACAAAGGTTACCTCAAAATAACATAACAAAAACCAATATTTCTTCTATTATTTGGAAAGAGAAAACAAAACTAAAACTGTCATTTGCCACACACAACCAAACAAAAAAAAAAAACAATAGGTACAACCCACTACCACAAAGCACACAAAAATGAAAATCATCCAACTAAGTAGCTTTGGTTAAACTTACTCCAAAGTAACTTATCACATAAGGAAAGTAAGTTACAGAAGCTACTGCCATCGTCCGACCCAGCATATTGACCAATTTATTTGGATAAAAGTCCACATTTCTGGCAAAACTTCTATTCTTGCAAAAGTACGTATCCAAATAGACTGCATCCAAATTGTCCTCAATGCCAACATACTTCTGTGTCCATAGTTCTAAATCAGGATATTTCCTTGCCGATACTAATAGGTGGTGGGGAAAAACTGTCCGCAGAAGGAAAACCATCCAAGAAAATGAAAATAGCCAACAAAGAAAAAAAACAATAGTTTAGATCCCTGTGGTATGATAGTACATTTTTTTTGTGTAGGAATAGCTGTCCTTTAAGGACTCAACCATGACCATGAGAATCCATTCAATATCTATGCCTTACATGAAACTAATTCTCACCAATCAGTCAGTATTTTGGTCGTTTGTGTTTTTTGTTTTGTTTGTTTTTGTGTTTGTTTGCTTTTAAAGCATGAAACGGATACATGAGAACACTTCACTTTTACCCAAAGCAATTAGTTTCAAAGGCTACACTAGGATATAACTTGAATTGAAAGGGCTTTCGAGATGATAAAAAAAAATCAAAAAGAAAAAACACACAAGCAAATTAAAATGAAAGAAAATTGGAAAATTGAAGGAGTAACAAAAATTTACGCTTCAAAATCTCCAGAGCAAGGACATCTTTTGGACTCGCATCCCCATCCGACAAAAACAGATAGAATTTGTCCTTCAAGCGAAGCAACGAGTTCTCTACGGCATACGAACGAGCGTGCAAAAACTCAACCACATCCGGCAGGATACTAATGTAGCCCTATAAGTATATAAAGAGAATTTGCAAGCTATACTATATATGAAACTTTGTGTGAAAGTAATTAAAACACGTAGTCATAGTCCTTTCGACACTTTTCAACTACAAAATTCTCAACAACCAGCTATACTATATCTTAATCTAAGCACAGAAACCTGTATTCCCAAGTCCACTTGCTGCAACATCATCTCATTGAAGTTCGACTGATTCGTAAAGCCTGCAACGTTTATCCAATGTAGTCCAACGACATGTCCTTGTTGAGTGAGATTTTGAAAAGATGATTGCGTTGCATTTACATATCCTTGAATTATTTCACTTGACGATGATTCATTGTAAACGATAAGGACACTATCAAATGTGGCGAAGTACTTGGAAACTACAAAAGAGGTAAAATCAAAAAAAAAATCAAAAGATATTAAATAACAAACAGGATATATCCTTTGACTCACTTAAAAACCACACCAACTCAGAGACGCACATTATTCGTTTTGTTCTCTCACCGCACCTCCAAGTTTTGAATATCCTGTTGAAAATTGTTAGTGGTCTTTATATCCTTTCTGACTTCGGTCAACAGCAAAACACAGCTTTTAGAACGATTTGATTGTATTTATTTAATTGGAAATGTCAATATTTACTAAAGCGTTAAGTATAATTGAAGAAGACTTCTTTGGTAATCTAATTGAAAATGTAAATCTATTTGTTTATTGATATAAAATAGATAAATAGCTACAAACGATAACGAACCTGTGTTTTTCTTTTCATAAACGATCCGATTTATTTCAAGGAAAACAAAAGAAAGGCAAATCTTTGAATTTCATCCATGAATAAACTATGTGAAAGGCAAAAGTTTAGGGTCTTACAATTTTTAGCCACTCATATTTATTATAATTGCAAAACGAACTTAAATGCACGACTGGATCGCATGAACTTGCTCTTGTATAATTTGAAAATATAACGGTACATGTAATTTATTGAAACGAATACAATTTGAAGGAAAAAATGTGAAAAATTTCACACAATTAGTCGAGCACTCCACAGCAGTAGTCTCGCGGTGCTGGTCTTGGCTTTTCGGAGTTACTCTTTAATTTACCATATTCAACTCCGTAAACCTTCAATTGGCTGTTCCCAGTAATGTTTTCGAAGATGTCTTATGTCCGGTTTTATAAGTAGTAAACATGGAACAAACAAACATTTACATATATAGGCGAAGTTCTGGGTAAAAAACACCTTCAACATCCTTAAATAACGGTGCCCATTGACAGTTTGTGTTACACCGTTTTCTTCAAAGAAGTATGGCCCGACAATACACCTTGATGAAACTGCGAACCATACAGTGACTCGTTCTGGGTGCAGTTCCGTCTCATGGAGCATTTCTGGATTAGATTCACTCCTTATACGGCAATTTTGCTTGTTAACATTGCCGTTTAAATCAAAATGGGCTTCATCAGACTTGAACAAACAATTTGTCAATATGTTGTCTTCTTCGGCCATTGCAATCATTTTTCGGCAAAATTCCAGGCGAACAGGCAAATCCTGTGGGTTTAACTAATTTGTAATTTGGACTTTGTACGGAAACAAGTTTTACTCATCATGAAGTATGCGTTGTAATGACCGTCTGCTATTTCCAATTTGGCCCGATAAGTTTCGAGTCGAAACACTTGGATTTTGCCTGTATTGCCGATGCAACAGCTACGATTGTATCCTGAACCCGAAAATTGGGATCTCGATGATACGGTCTGCGTTCGATGCTTCCAGGTCCGGCAAACATGTTCACCAGCCTCATAATGGTCCATCTACTCGGGGGAGTACCGCCAAACTACAGCCTAAATTCCCTTTGAACGGAAATGACGGACTGCAAAGAATGGTATGGCTGCACTATCCAAATTCTTTTTCCAGTATCCCAAGCATTCATTTTGATAAATCTAAATAGTAGCCTATAAAATAAAAAAAAATAAGCCGATGACTCTCACTGAAAAAAAGTTATTACGTTTTATTTTTATAGCACGATTCGTGTGCCACCCTCTATACATTTATAAGTACCTATGTAACTATTCATTGAATCATCCATTCGACAATTCATTATACTAAGAATCAATGTAATCTTACCTACAAAGGCCTTAAGCCGGCATACGATAACTACATCTAACTATAACTTAACCTCAATATTAGCTACATTAAAGTTGTTAGCTCCAAGAGCCAGTTCGTACGATCCAGTCGTGCATTTTATTTTATCTACTTTTCCTGGACTATAAGCAATTTCTAAAACTATTAAAACATTTATAATTTACCAACTGCTTGATTCAATTGATTTTCTGATCAAACCTGTACAATCTTATATGGAAACTAAAATAGGCTGCTAGTGAACGGCTAATTGAACAGTGGGGCACATTAAAATGCTATTTTGGCTTATGTGTTTTTGAAGCTTTTTACGGAAAGGAAAACCTCAACTTTGTTTCAAGAAATTTAAATGATGATCTCGTGAAACTTAATTTCATAGTCTTATCATACGTACTAAAAATTATCAACCACATAAATATTGAAATGCAATCAGAAGAGGCAAGGCTTCATGTGTTACTTCCAAGAAGGACGTTTTTATTTAAAAGTTTTTGTCGAAACTTTATGATACTTTTTGACGAAAAAAAAAAATAAATTGTATTAATTTGAAAGAAAACCAAATACCCTTACAAAATATATACTGTGGAACTGAGGCTGAACTTTTTTATATGTATATAAAAAAAAAACAATAAATGGTAAAGATATATCAAATTTTAAGGCTCGAGCAAAAGCATTTTATATATAAACGGTGATTTTTTAAGAGCTTGGTTTTTGAAAATTCAAAAAAACACAGAAACTTCTAAAAAGTGAATGAAATTTTAATTTGGATCGATAAATCAATTTCTGCCATTTACTTTTTAAAAATAATTTAACTTAAATGTTGCCCGCGGCTACGCTTCAGGTCGTCCATTCTGAAGGTCCAATTTTGGCAAACTTTTTCACACATTTCGGCCGGAATCTACCAATGACGCGTTCAATGTTGGCTTCCAAGGCAGCAATCGTGTTTGGCTTGTCCCCATAGACAATAGACTTAAATAGCCCCACAAAAAATAGTCTAACGGGGTCAAATCACATGATCTTGGTGGCCAATTGACTGCGCCAAAACGTGAGATCAACTGCTCACCAAATTCGCCTCTCAATTGATGCATGGTTTCGCGTGCAGTGTGGCATGTGGCACCGTCCTGTTGGAACCACATGTCGACCGAGTTCAATTCTTGCATTTTCGGCAAAAAAAAACTCTTATCATCGAACGGTACCTTTCTCCATTGACCGTAACCCTGCGGCCTTCATCGTCCTTGAAGAAGTACGGCCCAATGACGCCGCCTGCCCATAAACCGCATCAAACAGTGCATTTTTCGGGATGCCTTGGTAGATGCTGAATTGCCTCTGGCTGCTCTTCACTCCAAATACGGCAATTCTGCTTATTCACGTATCCATTTAGCCAAAAATGAGCGGAAAAAAAACGGACGTAGCTTGCGAAACACATTTTTCACAGAGCACGAATTTTGATAATAAATTTCAATAATTTGCAAACGTTGTTCAGGCGTAAGTCTATTCATGATGAAATGGCAAACAATACTGACTCGAAATGTCAAATGTTCGTGGAATTTGTCATGTGTGATCTGTCAAAAATATAAACGTCAAAAACCAAGTAGCAAAAAAATCACCCGTTAATTACTAGAAGATCTTAATAATGTTTAAAATATTTCTTGTCGAGTTTAGTAGTTTCTTTTGAATTTGCTTCCATTGCTTCATTTATTGTAAGATATTTCCTTAAAGAACAAGTAAACGTTGAACGGATTAATAATAAATTTAGAGCACTAGTTGATTGTGAAAAGGTAAACAAATTTAAAAAGTGTAATATATCTTAATTCTGGGCCAAAGTAAGCCGGATTAAAAACCAATGTAGTAAATATATTTTTAGTAACATTTATAGAATTGCACAAGATGTTTTATCAATCGCACATTCATGAGCTCATGTCTAAAGAATTTTGTCATACCAAAATACATAAAAACCAAATTATATTCTAAGAAAACGCAAACAATATTTACATATTATTTTTGTTTTTGTTTTTGTGGACTGTGTGGATTAAAGCCAAATGCATTTCGCCCGGGCACGATAGTTGGGCTCATCAGTTAGATGCTGTCGTACCCTTCTAAGTTGCAATATTTTTGGTCGATATCTACCGACTCTAATAGAATTTGTAGCATACTCGTATTTATACTGCAAAGTATTTTTTTTTTTTTGTTATTTTTTACAAAAATAATATGTGAATATTATTTGCGTTTTCTTCGAATATAATTACGGGCCAGACCACGGGCATAAAATCCATACATATTTCTAGGTGCATGAATTTAACCAAATTCCCCTAAAAAAATATAATTTGCAGTATATATATGCTACAAATTCTACTAGTGTCGGTAGACATCACCAAAAATATTGCGTCTTAGAAGGGTACGACAGCATCTAACTGATGAGCCCAACTATATAGTGCCCGGGCGAAATGCATTTTGGACTAAAGGTCACAAAATATTTCAATTTGCATAAAAACCAAATGTCGAAATCGGTTACAAGTGGAACTTGTTCTGCGTTAATAGAAACTAAAAATTTAATGAAAAATAATTTTTGTCACCACTATTGACAACAAATCCGCTTAAACCAGAAGAACTTCTGGTACAAAACAAATTGTTAATAGTGTTTATAATTTTTTATTTTACCTACAAACTTTGAATAAGTTTATTTATCGTTAATTTCATAATACATAATCATTAATGTTATCTTTTTCTTTTATTTAAAAAATGTTATTTTTGAAGTATTCTTTAATAAAGACTGAGGTGTTCAAAAAAATCAAAAAGTACAATTCGATACACTTTTTTTAAAATCTTTTGATATACTGCTGAAAGACGATTTTTCATCCCCGATGTCACAGCTAAAATAAAATTTTGTGCGAGATGCGTGCTACTTTAGTCATTGGCGGATCCATATTAAATGGCATGAGCGTCATGAACTACCCCCACAGAATCCCAAACCAATGATAAACAATCATCACTTATAACTTAAAAGTAGGAACATAAAGAAGGGTTTTGGTAAATTTTTGACAGGTTGACATAAAAATATTCGGTACACAAAAACGTTAAGCCAGTGAGCCGAACCCCAGTTTTTTATTTACTTAATATTATGCTAGAAGCGTTAGGTTTTTTTTGTTAATAGGTATATAATATTTTAAATGCGAATGCAATGTTTTATACTACATATAGGTATACATATGTATACATACAGCACGTTAAACTTAATTGTGTCAAATTTTGTATTGATATTGAAATTGTATACAGTTCGCAAAAAAGAAAATAGTTCAAATAAAGAAAAAAAATTTTAGATCGGGTCAAGCGAAATGCGATGAAGTCACGAAAAACAAATCCAGTTAGCTCAGAATTTACGGTTTTAATACTTTTTGTTCGCAATTTGGAAGACTGTCTGAAATGTTGATATTGGCACTTAAAAGTCTTGAATCATCACTTTTCAATATCAATAATTTGAACGAAATAAAACAATATTGCCATCAACGAATCGCAATTTAATCGAAACATTTACCAATTTTATATTAATCTTGATTGCAAATTGCAAAAAAAACTAATCGCAAATTACCGATTTGCAACAAATTATATTGGATTTGTAAATTTGAATGCGTGGTAGAATTAATTTGGTATTTTTTGGTCGTAAATTAAAAACTTTTTTTTTACTAAATTTCTACTTTTTTGACAATAGCGTAGCTGATATATATTCTTTATCCTGGATGTATATTAATGTATCTTATTTAAAAAAAAAAATGAGTAACATACTTGATCTCGTAAGCTACTGCACCGATCGCAGGAGCAATCTCTGTGACAGTAATAAATAAGATGATGCTTTAGAATTTTAGATTTACATTTTTGAAGTATTTTTAATGTTACTCTGTGTTTCTGAACTGCTACAGAAAGTTTAGTCGTGTTTTATTATTGCTCCTAATTCTTTTATCTACATCATCTGATAAAAATAGGCTTGTCTCACGTAAAAAAATCTATAAACCTTTAGAGGAATCATATTTAAATTGGTACAATAAATTTGTAATGTCCGCTAAGATTTTTGTAGGTCATTTCCGAGACAAAAATATCTTAAATTTCCTTTCTTAAGCAAACCTGCTGTTCGTTTTACACCGTTTTGAAATTTTACATTGGTGTGCTAGTACGAAAGATTTAATATAAAGACGGAATTAAAAAAAAATAAAATTGTTATTCTTTGAATAAGATTCATGCTTTAGCAATTAAATATTTTAGCGAAGTTTTAATTTTATTTGTAGAAATTATTTTGAATAATTTATATAATAATAAATAATGAATAAATTTGCCTATCTGTATTCCTACACGTTATCTGTAAAAAAAAAAAATGAATCGTACCCTGTACACGACTTTCTGTGTTCACAGATAAGACTCACGCTTGCGGTGCAGAATTGAATCAGAGGCTGTGAATCTGACATTGCATGCTCACTGAGATTTTATTTAGTCGGACTGAGCTGATAAGCCCTATCGGGAATCTCTCAGAGAATATTTTATTCCCTACAAATTTTTCCTGTGGTCGTGAATTTCCCACGGAATAAATTTCACTCGAACAAAAATTCTTATTAAACGACAGTAAAACTATCTGGGAAAGTTTATTCCCTATACAAATAAATTCCAATAGAATTGTACCGTGGTATATGCTCATCTCTTTTTTGGTATTTATCATAGAGATACAAACACACCTTCTAAAATATGCCGAGAAGTATTTTCGAAGGGTCGTTTACAATCCCCCACTGGATTCTATCGTGACAGACTTGAAAGATCGTCTTTCTTCAGATGTACTGCCAATATTTCAGCTAGGAGCATTTGTGCGCAAAATGGCAAAAGCAATTCAACCAACTTTTAACCTGTTTCTATGGTTATCTAAGAAATTCAGATATGGATACAAAAATGGAAAACAGAAATTGAAGAAGAACGTATTGTACCAGAGTATCTACCATCAGAAATATCAGACGCTTGTTAAGAACATTATTTTTACATAAACAATTCTACTTGCTTAGGCGCGTTAAAATTTGGATTTATGATTTCAGGATTTACTGAGAAAAAAAAAACAAGGAAGACTACTTATTAATATACATTTCTTATGGATATCTACATTAAATCCTAAAGGATGTGTTTAACACATTCTTTACATAGTGTTTCTTGTATTAAACTCCTTGTCAGTTTATTTTGTGTTGGGGTTCAATAAATCTTTTTTTTTATCAACTACATATTCCAGGATTGTTGATTTTTGAAACTACTGATATATATTATATGATTATATTAAGTATATGTACCTGTATCTTATTATATAATCTGTTTGGTATTCTGTCTTCGATTAATATGAACCCCTCCCCCCCCCCCCCCCCCCCCAAACTTAAATCCTGGTTCCGCCCCTGATTGTAGTGGATTGTTTGGAGACTTCTCCACTCCAATTCCGAACAGATTTGGTTGACAAATAAAATGTGTGCCGGCACATGTGTGTTGTTGCTACTTCATTAATGGTAGCAAATGTGACATTTGCAATTTTTCTATTTAATTGGTTACTATCTACTACATAGTTTTAACTTATTTCACTTTTGTTTATTTTTGTATTTCATTTCTAAGTTTCTTTTCTTATTTGAAATTTTCAGTGCTTATGTTAATTTTCAGCTGGTATTCTCTTTTTTAATATATCCATCTTTCGTTAAAGAAGCTCTTTAAAGCTATTTAGATGGAGATATCATTATGACCGGTTGAGTGAAGCCGATGTGAACAACGCTATAAAACGTTCAACTCTTCTTTTATTTTTTGTTTTATCTGAATGTAATAATAATATGAATGACAATTCAGGGACGTGAAGATTTTGTAAAAAAAATTAATTAATATATGTATGAAGATTTTTAAGCAATTTTAAAGACAAGAAACCGCTGTTAGAATAAATTTACACAAAACCAATACTTATCACATAGAACTACTAAAAAGTATTGAGCCTGTGAACAGGTAGATAAACTTATGTATATTATATCTCATCATTTAATTTCTTTGACCTTTTTAATTTGAAACCAGGCCATTACACCGGGGGACAGATACAATAATGTATAGTATGTGTTGGTCAGTAATATACACTAAGAAATAACGACTTTTAGTTTAAGGAGAAAAAATTGTGTGAATATTTTTATTTCAAAAGTAATAAAAAATTATTATCTTACATACTTAAATGTTTTGACAATATGTATTTTCCATTGGCGTTTTAGAATATTTATTTGGAAATATGAAAACAAAAATTAACAGGAATGTTTATGATAAAACTTAAAAAAAAATGTCAGTAACTTTAAAAACAAAATCTTGTTATTGATTTTTAGAAATCATTTTTCTTACAGTTTTAAGTAATCAACCATAAATTGACAGTTTGTTATTATCCCAAGTGGCAAGAACGAATGATACTCGGACACAGACCATTTAATGGGCGAAGTGTTGCGTATGTGAAACGACTATGAATGTTTTGGCAATGACATTTTCTTATTAATAAATAAGCCACATTTTTTATTATTTTAATTATTTTAGCTACAATTAACCTGTATCAGTTCTATCCATTTACTACAACACATCTCAACGGTTACGCGTTTGATTAGCCATTATTAAGGCTATATGTAACGTTTCGTAAATTCTTATCAATTAAACATTTCCAGAACCAATTTAGTTGCAATGCCCTTGTACCAAATAAATTGCCAACAAAAGAAATCATGGAAAAACCCGATTTGTAAAAATGATAAATATTAAAATATATTTGCTGTTGAATAGAAAAAGCTGGGATGCATCCAAAATTAACAGTTTTATTCAAAGCTGTTAAAGGAGGCTTTACATGCATCTTCATCTTTCATCTGCATCGACATCTGCAAAAAAATAACCCAGTAGGAAATTTCAAGAAATGCATGCATGAATCACCAACTTTTTCATCAATGAGTGGAAGCTATACCCCATGAATTTGGTATGAAAACACCGATGAATTTAACATGGGGCAAGTGATTTTCGGGGTGAATGTTTAACAGTGAAATCACGAAGTAGGGGTAACTAGTTTATTCATAAGCAAATTATATGTGATGAAAAATGGCATAAACGGTAAGCTATGAAATCACTAGTTGACTTAGAGTTGCATATTCAGCAGGTGAAAAATAGCATGAATGCTCATGCATTAATTCACTCTGTTAATGTAACTCGTTAATTCGCATATGAATTTTATATGATGAAAAATGCCATGAATGTTTAATTATGAAATCACTACGTAAAGCCCGTGTGATAACTACTTCTTTTTTTCCTCAATTTGTATGCATTAAATAACATGAAAGTGTCAGTTATCTGTAAAAGAGGAAATATGTTTTTTTAAGGAAACAGAAACATTGTATATTTATGTTATACTCCCAAACGTCATTTTATTAATTTAATTCGGCGATTATTCAATAATATAAACATTCAATTAAGAAAAAAATTACGTTTAATAATAATTAAAATGTAGTCTTGATAAAATCTTGATGCGAAAGTGAACCTTATCAATGATTGATTCTTTTAAATTTGATCTGATGTCGGTCTTAGCAGTTCATTTTGTTAATTCTGCTGCGTAGGTTTTGCACTTTTAGCCGACAGCTTTACGTATTGAGTAGGTATAATGGGCTAAAAGAAATATTGGCATTTTTAAATTTTGTTTTGAATAAAGTCGAAGAAATACCCACCCAATGAATTCAGTTAACTGATGAAACAATGCGCAACCGTTTTCTTATGAAATCATAACATACTACTACTCATCTATGGAAATAGTCGATGAATCCATTGATGAATTCACCAAAAAAAATCATTGATGTCAAAATTTCCTACTGGGGACACAAAAAAAATCATGCTTGTGCGATAGAGAGCGGAGACCACAATGCAGATGTAGATGCAGTTAGGATGTATGAATGATTACAGAATATAGTGAAGATAAACATGTTCATCTTCGTTATAGCATTTTTATCTGCACCATAATTTGATCCGCTCAGGTAACGAGTTTTCATGTTTTTTTTTAACAATTTCACCTCATTTTGCTTAAAAACAACGAAAATAGCGAAACTTTTCTTCACAAAACTACAAACATTATGTACTTGAAGGCTAAGAACATGTGATTGTGAGAGGAAGTTATTAGTGTGTGTAATATGTGTGTACACTGTCTTACTTTCATGTTTGTTTTATATTATGGTCTCGCTCCACTTTTCTTCAAATCTGCAACTGCAGATAGGTGTATTGATGAAATTGTCAACAATATTTATTTATTACATTTGTCCTTACATCAAGTTTTGGATTCAAAATCACTGTTTCATTCCCATAAATTATTTCGATTGGCTGATCAGACTTACTGCTTTTACTTCGAATTTTCCATATTCTATAGAAATATCTATAACATTCAAGAGTAAAAAAGAGAGTAACTCCAAATGTCCAAACGAAAGCGATATTAATGTGAACTATCATTCGAGATTTAGAGCTTAGGGTTTAGCACAAGGGTTGCTAATTTATAATGTGGATCGCCATAAATTGAAAGCATGTTCCTACGAATTATGTCAGTTTGAACGTCGAAAGTCTTCGAAGTTAGCAAAAATCCCATTTTAATTATCTTAAATCTTTAGGTCTGCTGATCGATTTGTGAGAAACTCTCTCGGTTCATGAGAGTACTTCTTATTAAATTTCAGCCTGCAACTAACGTCGTTTTCTATTGGAGTCTTGGAGTGTTCTTCTCCTTTAAGATTATAATCGAATATTAAAATGTCGTATTCACAAGCCTACGCATACAGACTTGAACGTCACCTTCTTAAATAAAATGCACGACCGGGTCGCACCTTCTTGCTCTTTTATTTGATTACATCTTAAGCACAAGATTTTTAGTAGAAACAGGTCAATATGTTTTTAGTCTTTTTTGCTTAATTTTATATATACAAAATTTTGTAAATTTTCTTCTAAAACATTTTTTAGCATGACAATTTTAAAAATGTAATAATATAATAAATTTATATTATTAAATTTCAAAAAAAAATCGTACACACATTTCAAAATATTGAATTTTCACAAAAAAAAATATTATTATCAAAAATGCAAAAGAACTATTTTTCGAAAATTTTGGTATGCAGTATTATTTAGAACTTAGAGGACCTCTTATAAATAAATTTTGATCGTCGAGTTACTTATGAGAAAGTTCGAGATATAAAAGATGGTTGTATGGCAGGTACCGTTAATAACAAAATATTTTTAAAAAATGTTTAACCAAAATGGAGAGTATACCTAAAATAGTGCAAACACTATTTCAATCAAAATCGTTAGAGCCGTTTTCGTGATAATTGAGATGGTAGAAAAAATTGTACCGTTAGTTTTGGACCTTAAGAAACGATTCAAAAATTTATCTTAGACAATCACCTAAGACGCTTAAATGACAAGTTTGAAGAAAATCGGTCCATCCGCGGTTTTATGGGACCCACTTTTTTCATGTTCTCTATCATCGTAATGGCAATTTTGATTAAAATCTCGAGTTCGATTTCTTTTCCAAATAAAAAACTTGTCCTAAAGTACCTACATCGCAAGTAAAAATAGCTTCTTCAAACAATTATTACTTAGGAAAAATAATCCGAAGAAAAACTTTGCATATAGTTCTATGTTGACTCTCTTATGAAATCGAGAACAGAAAAATACTCCAAAAACATTACTCGGAACAACCAATCGAGAGTTTTAAGAGTAACAGGAGTGGAAAAAGTGTAACCCCGAACAGCCAATCGAAAACGACATAAGTAGATTTTTTTTTTTGGATTTTTTTTGACTGTGCTTACTAGACAACATACAAAACCCATAAAACCACTTCGAATACAAAATTCTGCTGAATATGAATGAAAGGCAAACATTTGATTACAAAAATATTTGAAAGCCCCGGTTTTATTTTTGTTAAACAGACTGTACTCACTGAACGAACTTAAATTCTCTTAACAATAAAAATGATTCCACTTCAGCTCAAATAATTGGCTTTGTCTTAATCCCAAATTCCCTTCAGCCCCAATATACCCAAACAATCATATCCATAATGTTAAATCGTTTGCCAAAATGCTGGTCATTCATCCATTCACCCTCCACAAAGAAAAAAATACAAAATACAGATAAAGAATCCTGCAATTCATTCAATCCTTGAAATATGGCACCAGAATTAACTGCTACGACATCGAAAACAGTCAACGCTTTGAAAATTAATTAAAACATTTATCTCCGATTGACAGCCAAAATGGTACCTCTATACCTCTATTTACCTGTCTCGCTGTCTCTGTTATAAAGCCCCAGGCCCCAAGCCGAATCCGGATATACTTTAACGAAATTCAGGAGAAAAAACTTTCTCAGGCTCCCTGAATCCTGAATCTTATCTATTGGAACATGGGTATATTGTCATGAATTGGATCCGGATTCGATAAATGAAACACAAACGACGAACAAGAAATAGACAATGCTATTTCCAAAATGGCAAAACGTGGTTGTACTTAATTAAATCCTTAAATCACTCCAAACTACTATGTAGGGGGCTGGTATAGCTAATTCGCTTTATGCCAGTACGATGTGGGGTGGATATTGGGTGGTTGGTGGTGGCTGTGTTGGATAATTAACAGCAAATTGATAAATTAAATCAGAGCAAACCGGCGACAAAGTGCTTTTTTTTGTCTTGTAGTTTTTTTTCTGGGAAAGAGAATTCCTGTTTTGTCGTAATCTTCACCTTCTACAACCGAAGGAGAAGGTGGTAATTAATGAGTGTTAAATGTCCTTTATACATTTTTTATATGGAGTTAAGCATTCATTTTGTTCGGATTGGTATAAGGTAAGAAACTAAAGCTGAAAAATACAATATATGTAGAAGGGTAACAGTATGTATGCGGAAATTATCATACCAAAGCCTTACAGACTGCAAAAATAGTGTCATAGAATAGGTGGTTTTTTTGAGCGCCAAATGAATTACACGAAAAAATGACATCCGGGCATTAGGAGTGTTCTGTACTGTTCCGAAGAGAAAAGTGCAACTCTGATTTAAGGTTCATTGAATTTTTTAAGAACAAATGACAACATGATTTTTTGCTTTGAGTAAATATCAAAAGCATTGAGAACTCTCAAAGCCATTTTTATTCACTTTTTAGTGTGTGATAATATAAGTAAAAATTTCCAAAAAAAGACACAAAATGAACTGCCAAAAATTCGATAACTTATTTTATAGTTTTAGTTTCGATAATGTACATTCAAATGAAAGTTCTATCTATTGAGATACTGAGTTGTAATTCATTTCCATAAAATATTTGCAAAAAATATAGCTCCCTGCTTTCAGTGACTATTTCAGGTCAAGCGGCGAAAAGAATGTGGCGCCTCTGTCGGACACCAACAATAAAAGTCAAAGAAAGAAGAAATAGATGTACCCTTGTACCTCTAATAAAAATGAATTCCACTTTGATGAAAACACCAGCTTTTATGTAACAATTTATATTTTAATATTTTTAATAACTTTTTACAGGAACTGAACAATATAATTTAGTTTGGATTTACTTCAAAAGTGCAGAAGGCCAAAAGAACGTGTGTAATCTTTAAGAGATATTTTTAAGAAGACAGACAATTTGTAGGTATCTTATGGATTCGTTTAGACGGAACAAAAACCAACGAACAATTAATTTTGAAAAGAAGCTTACTCTATGAGTTGCGTGAGACGCAAGTGTTGTTTCTGTGCCGCCACATTACTCCCCCCTGAGTGACTTTCTGGCGATTTTTTGTTTGCATTCCTCGAAGGCTTTAGATGCTTCTTCGGTCCAGATGATCTTAGTTTTCTCATTTCTCGTCTGAGGTAGTTGTTCAGCGGAAGTTGACATAGTGCCGCATTAGGAATACACCTTCTGTAATAGTTGGTAATTCCCAAAAAACGTCTAAGTTCATCGATGGTTTCCGGTTTTTTGAAGTTGAGAATTGCTCCGACTCTTTCGTTGGATGGAGCATATCCTTGAGCGTTGATGATGTAGCTGAGAAAGTTGATACTTAGTGAAAATGTTTTTAGTCTTTCGAAGACTGTTCGCAAGTGTACTTGGTGCTGATCTTCGCCTTGTGACATGACTAGTATATCTTCAATATACACAAAGCCGAAGTCTAGGTCTCGGAATATGGCGTCCGTGAACCGTTGGAAAGTCTGTGTAGCGGTAATGAGCCCAAATGGCATTACGACGTATTCGAACAATCCCCAAGGTGTGATTATTGCCGTTTTGTGTGCATCTTCTGGATGCATCGGGAGATGCTCTGTCTAGATCGAGTTTGCTAAAGATGAAGGTACCATTTAGACGCAGAAAAAGATCTTGCACTAGTGGAGGTGCGTATTTGTCAGCTTGCGTGATGGCATTAAGTCTCCTGTAATCGCCGCAGAGACGCCATTCGTTGTTTTTCTTTTTTGTGAGGAGAATGGGACTAGCATACGGACTTTTGGAAGGTCTGATGATACCTTCTTCAAGCATCTCCGAGATTTGGGTTTTTGCTGATGAGGCCTTCTCTCCTGCGAGTTTATAAGCACGAGCTGAAACTGGAGAGCCCTGTGTAACGATGTGGTGAGCATAGAACATGTTGTCTAGATTTGGTTTGTGCGAAGGTCTTGTTATCTGGATGAATTCTTTTAGTAGTTCGGTGTAAGTCCGTGGTAACGATTCATCGATTGTCGATATGTTAAAGATCTTCGTCGTAAGTGATTCACCTTTGGTGGAGAGCGAAGTGTGTGGATCGATTAAGCGTTGATTTTTGCGATCGACAAGTAGATTGTAATGCGCGAGGAAATCCGATCCAATCATGGCAGTAGTTATGTCCGCGATGATGAATGTCCAGGGAAAGTTTCTACGGAGATTGAGGTCTAGATTGAGAATCTTTGCGCCATAAGTGTTGATCCGGGAGGAATTTGCTGCATATAATGTCAGTTGGTCTTGCTCTGGTTTAGCTTTAAAAAGTTCACTGGTATGATCGAGATGACAGATCCGGAATCAATGAGGAAAGTCTTGTTGTTGTTAAAATCGTGTATGTGTAGTCGAGTTTCTGTGGCTGATGAATCATGAACGCTGTCACCAACCGCTCCAATGCGTGACAGCGTGGTTAGTTTTCCTGGTTGGCGACTTGAGATTGAAATTTGCAAGGCTTTTCGCAGCGACGTGCTTCTTTTCCCCATCGAGCGTGGTAATAGCAGAAACCACTTCGATTGGGAGTAACAGACCTAGCTCTTGGACGATGAACGTGAACATTTTGTCACTGTTGTTGATTTAGCAAACTGGTTTTGTTCAGACTGCAAGTTCTTAATGTCCTGTTGGCAGCATTCCAACATCAAGCGCATCTCTAACAGCTGGCGTTCCAAACCAGTAAGGTCTTGTGAATTGCGGTGTTGTTGTGAGCTTGTGAGATTTCTGTTTTGGACCGCCATGACAGAGGAACAGCCAATTGCCTCCATAATTCGATCTGCTGTTTCTGCCAGAAGCGGACGAATTCTTTCTGGAAGCCTTTCGGTCCAGAGTTGGTGGAGCACTTCGTCTGTCACAGAATTTTTTGCTAACTCACGCATCTCACGCAATAGTTGGGATGGCTTTTTATTGCCTAGGACTTTTTCACGTAGTAGTTTTTGTAGTTGTCTCTGGCGAGATTCGGAAAAGCGCTGCAGGATAGCAGTTTCAACGTTTTGCACTTGTCCTGCACCGGAGCATTGTTGACTACGTCTATCAGTTGACTTGCGACATTCAGAGGTAATGCCTTGAGCAAATGATTGTATTTCTAAGCATCACTGGAGATTCGGTTTGCAGTAAAATCTGCCTCCGCAATGGCAAACCAAATCTCTGGGGATTCAGGTGCAAACTGAGGTAAGTGTAGATTGACTACATAAATGCAGTTTGTGCGATGTTGAACTGGGGAACCATGTAACTTGTTTGGGCCGGGAATGTTGTTTTGCTTTCGTCAGTTAGCGGGTTGCTGGGCTGCGCTAGATGGATTGATGAGTCGAAAGGAGGATTTTCGCTGTCTAGTAAGCTTTGATAATTGGGGTTGATTGCGCCGTCTTCGGCTATTGTTCCCATAGTTGACATGCTCTTTGTCGGTGTTCTGTTCAACATTTTAATTATTTATAAAAAAGGTACTTACAATTTCTTGATTTATTTTGCTGAGTAGATCTCGTCGGCTATGCCACAAAGATCACGTCGGGGTCACCAAATATGGCGTCTCTGTCGGACACCAACAATAAAAGTCAACGAAAGAAGAAATAGATGTACCCTTGTACCTCTAATAAAAATGAATTCCACTTTGATGAAAACACCACCTTTTATGTAACAATTTATGTTTTAATATTTTTAATAACTTTTTACAGGAACTGAACAATATAATTTAATTTGGATTTAATTCAAAAGTGCAGAAGGCCAAAACAACGTGTGTAATCTTTAAGAGATATTTTTAAGAAGACAGACAATTTGTAGGTATCTTATGGATTCGTCTAGACGTGGATAGAAGTTTACTCTATGAGTTGCGTGAGGCGCAAGTGTTGTTTCTGTGCCGCCACAAGAAAAAAAATTGAGCACCATCTGTTGTCGATATTATCATTCTACAAATTTTAGACAAAGAAACTAGAGCTATCTATTTGCACATAGTATAAGAAACCCTGCCCTCTAGTGTTTGTTAAAAAGTTAACAATTGATGTAGCGCTGGGGGACAATTAGAAAAATTCCTTTTTCTTTCATCTTATATCTAAAAGATTGCTTTTAGAGTTACATTCGAAATAAATGTAATACATTTTAACCCGGCAAAATACGTTGTTGTTGGTCATGTTACAAATATTCAAATGCAAGTTTTTTAATTTAAACTTAAATTACGCAGCATTTTGTGTTAAATTCTATAAAATTTATTCGTTTCGTTTTTATTATATTTTTTTTAATATTGTACAAATAATAACCAAACTCTGGCAGACGGCTTTTAAATTCATAGTTATATACGATTTAAAAAACTTAATAATTGTAAAAGTATGATTTAAAAAAGAAAATAAATAAAATTATCCATCTATCTTATTCTTTCGTCGAAAAGTTGAAACAAAAAATGAAATGTAATTTCAACTTATATTACGCAGTGTGTCTTACATTTTATTCGTTTAAAAGTAAAAAAAAAACTAAATTGATATTTAATCCAGCTTTAATCGTATTTCGTCCATCCGCAAAGAACAATAATATAGTTGTTTATTGTTTTCTGTAGAAAATAGAGAAAAGGAAATTTTTGGATTCGTGTAGGGATTTCCTTGAAAAAAAAATCCCTTTAGCATTGGTTTGACTTAATAATATTCTTAACTACCGCAAGGACTGAAATGGTCGCTGGTGAAGCTTTTTTCAAAAGGAACCATCGTGAAGTTGGCTCCTAGCAGTTCATATCTAGTATGTCAATGATGAAAACCATTTAGAACGATGTTACTGGTTAACAAAAAATTAAAAAATTCCTTTCCTTGCTCGTGCAAATTCAGCAACATAATAAAACAAATGCCAACTTGACCACAAATTGATTGTCGTTTTACTTTTATGAATACAAGTGTTTGCCATGTCCAAGCAGACCCAATGTTGTTTGTTTAGATTTATGAATGCAATTTTGGCAGTACTGCGGAAGTTTTACAATTACGAACTAAGCTATAGTTATAGCAAAAGTAATATACCCAGCTTTTTTCATGTTAACACTTTAATAATAAAAACAAATTTTATAACTCACAAATTTTTACATTACATTACATATTATACTACTCCGTAGATAAATAAAAGGAAGTAGAGACACTTAAGCATTGGCAACGAGACCATTGGCTTTAAACATCACATACATTAATACAACAGAGAGAGAAAGAACACACAACAGAAGAAACACATGTCAACAGCAGGTGGTTGGTTTCCGACGGTCCTCCATCGAAGTACTAACCACGCGCAACGATGATTGATTTCGCTGATCTATGGGAAGCAATGCTTTCATCGGAGCCAAAGGCGTTGACCACAAATTTGTATTTACATCAATTTTTATAGCAACGAAAAGCATGAAGTTTACAAATCAGAAAAGTCGTGAAATTTTCATTTGCGTTTTTGTTAGTTCCATCCCTGCACATTTCTACACCGCTCACTCAATCTGTGATGAAAAAGAGGAAAGACGAAGCAACAAAAACAAAAAGGAATAGTGTAAATCTGCTTTTACAGGCCTGCAATTTTTAAGCGTTGATTATCTTTTGTTATATTTTCGGTTCCAAGAATGCTTTTACATGAATGCGAGATTTACCAAAGTCAGGTGATAGAAATAATATCTTCGCTCTTCTTATTCAACTTAAATGTAGGGTATTTCGCTACACAATGAGAAAAAGCACAAAGAAAAAGAAACCATAACTGCAATTTTTTCAATCTCAACACGTGCTTAAAAATCGCAGACTCAGATTGTAAGGTGTAAGGTTCAATTTTACGTTAATGGTTCGTGCATTTACTTCGTTAATTTTTAAGATATTTTTAAAATGGTTAATGAATTTGGAAATAAAATGTAAAATAAAGTCCCTTCCGAATTCACGAATCTTTATAAAAAATCGCATAGCAAATTCCACAACCATTTTAAAAAATGAAGGCAGTCAATTCTAAATCCCTTATCAAATTCCACAATTATTTTTTAAGAAAATGGCGTGCGTTACTTCCGTAACGTAATTTTCAATTTTACGGCTGCGGAGAGTTTATATGCTTAGATACGAGTACGCATGAAAAAAAAATATGATTACTACAAATAGAAATGAAAAAAATTGTTTATAAGGATCAATCTCTTAATTATCATGACTAGGATGAAATCATCGCAACAAGCTTAAAATAAGAGACCGCAAATTACACAAATTGTCGTTAATAACCAAAATAATTCTTTATCCATCTAAACCAAAAGTCAAAGCCAAAATGACATTTGGCGACTTTTTCAATAATTATTGTACGTTCACATTATGACGATACTTTTGAACTCCCAGCTTAAAAAAATATAGTAAGCGGCAATTTTGTACAATTTATTTTTTAGTTTTAAATGAAGTATGTATTTAAAAAACATTTCACAATCAATTTTTTGAATTTAAACTTTTTTGTACTTCAACACAGCGGTAGCTACCGTACTTTTAGATTTTTTTTAAATATTTATTTCGAGTTTATTATTAAATTTTAATCATTTACTAGGTGACTTGAACTGCTAAAGCAAATTTGTGCGACCCAATTGTATTTTGTATAACAATAATAGTTCTTTTATTTTTTTTTTAATTTCATTACACGTTATGTAAAAACACTGCAAACATGAATTTTTCGTATCACTTACATATAATTATAAACACAACACAATTCATTTAAGTCAGTTTCTGCTAGAAAAAGCGTCAACTTATTAACTTTTCAAATAAACATACCTAAATAAAAAACACTGCTTAAAATTAATTTAAATTACAAACTTTTTTGTCTATGGTCAAAAAAACAAATTGCAATCCACACCACAATGTCAGAACGCGGACACATTCCACAAAATAGTTTATATTCACTTCCTTCGAAATTCATCTTAAAAATTCATTTCACATGGTGTACGATTTGTGACAATTGGCAGATTTTCGGTCAACACAACAATTTCGAATGTGAATTAAATGTCGAAATTAACGACCAGTGAAAATATGCATCATTTAATGATGCAATTCTGAGACCGAATTCAAATAAGAAAATAACTAAACAATTTCCAGTTCTTTAAGCACTCACGACCGACTTTTTTGTAAAAGATTTGATTAACAAAATGGTTTTATTTACAAAAAAAATGTAATTAGTTTGATTGAACATTGTATATGCTGTTAATTGCTACTGCTAAGTGCTAAACTTTAACTGCTTAACTACTTACAAAAATTCTCTTAATCAATCTTTGTTTCATATAAATTCACAAATGCTGTATACGAGTACATATTAATTATTTGTTATACTATGAAATAGTTCGAAATATAAAGTGTTAGATCACACTTAATTTGACAATATTAAGAATAACAGACGTGTAGGTAACCAACACAATATTGAAGAAATCGCAAACAATAAGTAAATATTAATTTTCTTTTTGTTTTTGTTTTTTTGGACTGTGTGGATTAAGGCCAAATTGAAGATTTTTATGAACTGTAGTCCAAAAGTTGGGCTCATCAGTAAGATGGTATCGTACTCTTCTAACCACCATAGTTAAATTATTTATTGAAATGAAAAAAAGAATAAAACTCTTTTAACAAAATCTTTTAAAATAAAATAAAGAAATTATATGCACGTCATACTTGCACTTTCATAATTGACAGTTCATGGCGGCCATGTTCTTTTATCATTTTTTTTTTCAGACAATTATACGAAAGACAAATCACAATGGCAAATTGCAAGTTCTAAATAGTTGGAAGCAGGCCGCGATTTGACCAAAAAATCATCTGCGGGACGAGTCCTATTTTTTGATAAATTACACTGTGGCTCCACTTGTAATATTTCAGGCAAAGGCAATAGCAATGGCAATGGCAATAAAAATATTGGATAGTCATTTCATTGCTGGCAATTTGAATTTCAATAAACCTTATTGTTTCTATTTTTGTTAATTTAAGCTCACTCATTTTTATCTTATATTGTGTTTTGTATTTTTTAGGAACATTTATTTATTTTTTTCCGTTTTTGTTCAGTTAGTAACTTGTTTCACGCACGACACCCCTTTTAAATAACGGGAAGGCAGTCAAATTGAAGGGAAGCCATTTTGGAATTGATCAATATATTGCCTCGGAGATGGAAAGCAATTATTGCGATTCTCCGATCAGGCAATATTGCCATTGCCATTGCCAAATTGCCTCCGTTGTCAATATTCTAGACAATTGCAATGTGTAAGGCAATTTATTTCTTTAAATATTGTATGTGGAGCCCCTGGGTTAGTGCTTGAGCAGGCAAAAATAACGGATTTGGGACAAAGTTCTTTTCATATCAGGATTCCTACAAAATTTCGACGCAACCAAAGTCTTCTGAATTGATGCTGAATTGCATCCTATCGCTGACTCGATGATGTTTGTGAACTCTACCTTCGGATGTTATAGACTACAAAATTCACGCTCCGTTAAACCAACAAACCAACAATTTGTATAATTGGGAGTACGCTACAATTATAGATTCGTTCCATTGGGCTTTGCAAGTAAATATTTTTAATGTATTTTTCTGGCTTGAGAAATTTTAAATGAAACACCATTTCTATAAGTATGTGTTTCCTTCCATTGCTTATTAAGGGGGTTCACATTCTCAAACATGCTGGACAAGCATGGCTTGATGATGTTTGATGGATTGAAGACATTAGTTCTCCTTAGAATTTAGACCGTGGCGGACGTTTTAATTGCAGCTCTTGTAATTGATCAGATTTTAGAAGATGAAGAACAAGAAGAAAAAAGGCAAGAAAATAAGAGGAAACGAATTTGGACTAAGGAATGGCTAAAAAAAAAAAAACGTCCAAAATTTTGTTCGTCCAGTTTGTTGAACGAATTGAAATTGACTTCGCGTGTAGATTATAAAAAATTATCTCAGGATGGACGCAGAAAATCGTTGAAACTCAACAACGTCGGAATATATAGCTCTTCTTTTCCTGACCCAGATCTTTCACTGTGTCTTTCTTTTTTAGTTCTCTGAGAAAACATGTTCTAATGGAATTAATGCTCTTTTTTAATGACTTCCCTAAATTTGTGCAAAAGAATTTCATAAGCTTTCTTTTTTTAGTTTTGTTTTTAGGTGCGTTTTTTTGCAAGCCCCGGGATAATTGGTTGAAAAAAACGACAAAGGGGCTTAGTGATAAAAATTGGCAGCACTGTTAAATTGCAAAATGACATTTTAGAAAACTAAATGAAAATGTTAAAAAGCCACAAAATATTCTTGTTCTGAAAATGTTTTCTTAATGAAAAATTGTTTAATAGAAATTATTTTTGTAAATCTACGAAAATCAAGACATTAATCGACCAAAAATATCGTTCGGCAATATAAATTTAAATCAGTTCAGCGCCCAACCACCACTAGATACAATGATTTGGAATTGCTGGATTTGGTCGAAAGGCCAAAAAATTCGATATCAATGAAGGTAGCTTCCTAACTAAAACCTTGAAAGTAGTTAATCACAGATATTTTGTGACAATTTTCCAGGCAGAAATTGAGAGAACCCGCAAAAGTGATCCGGTCTAACCAGATACTAGCAATAATAAAAGCGAAGATGGCCAAAAGTATGTTGAAAGTGACAGCATTGGATCTTTACCTTCAACTAAAAACCCTTATCGGATGGCGAAGAAGATGATAATGGCTCTGAGGACGAGGATGACAATATATGAAACAAAATCCACGACACACGAGGTTAAAAACCAAAAACGAAACGCAACAGCAAATTATTTGAACAAAAAAGAAAACTAGTTACATAGCTGTATCTCGTTTTTAAATTATGATGTGAAAAAAAATCAAATAAGTAATTTATTATAGTTAATTTTGAAACATTTGAAGTGTATGTACCTACACAATGCCATTTTTTTAGACTAATAAATTAGCAATTGCATTTATTAAAATATCCCTTAAGGCTGATTTTCTCACTCTATGCAAATTTTTTTTAACAGCTTTGAGAGCGTCAATAATCCATTCTGGAATAGGATCTTCTCCAAAGTGACTACACAAAGTATTTAACGAATCTGGGAAATTCGTCTTTTTTAATTGCTTCCCGCATACCATTCTAAAGCCTGAGTTGATACGCTACATTGTGAATACTCAATCAGCTAGGTGCAACTGGGTCTACAGTTGCGATATGTGATGAAGGTAAGAACGTTTGTACATCTTGTAAAGTGTTACAATGACAGTTCTCATCTCTCGGTCGGAGATCCAGAGCGTACTTTTGTTGTTTTAGATTCAATTGTGCACTATCAACAAGAGCACATCCAAAACGTACTGTTCTCGTTCGAAATACGACCAAATCTGAAGCGACCCCAACGCCCATTAAGTATCGAGGTTTGTCATTTGGGAGAAGATTCGTACAGGAGTGAACTGTCCGTCAAAATTCCTGTTTGTTTCCGCCTCCACTAAGTCCACCAATTGCAAAGCCCCGCACGGTTCGTTCAGTTAATTCTGCAACACAATGTTTTCGCAAATCGGTATATAATCCAATCCCCCTTGGACATTTGGAAATAAACTGTTCAACGTCTCGATTATGAGCCGATGTGCAGCGATCAAACCAACGAATTGTGGAAGCATTGCTTCTTCTACCCTTGGCCAGGTTTTTGTTGTCTTGATTACGTCATCCAATTGCATCATTATATCAGTGCCAATAGTATTTTGGATTGTAGTGGAATGTTCTGTAGTAAACATAAAACAAGAACTATCGTACAGAGAATTGAAGTTCACACTTTACTCCAGTTTCTTTGATTTCAGAATGCTGTAAACTCACTTTGGAATTACCTTTGAATTTTGCAATTCACAAAATTGATAATTAATTGACATGTCAAAATGTCAGTTTTGAATTTTCTATACATTTTATTGATAACTTAGTGAAAAAGTTTTTGGTAGCACAGTTTTTATCCTCTCCAATAGCTAAGCCCCGAGAATTCTCTGGGTTTAAGCTAAGCACCCCCGGGGATTAGTTGTTGTTGGATTTAACATGGAAATTGTTAATCCTACTCATCGTTTTTTTCGTCCAATTTTCCCGGGCTTAGAAAAAAACACACCTTTTATAAGCTTCACATTTAATTTGCCATGTCTCTCGTAAACCAGGATATAATTCAAAAAAATCTCTCCAAAATTCGCAATTTCCGCTTACAGCTATTTTCCTTTTTGTTTGACGCGCACAAGAATGAAATTTCCTACTGGCTTGACAAGCATGCATTCATATTCTCCAACATGTGCGTCAAGCAAGCAAAATATCAAAATATTTTGATATCCATCCAACATGCTGGACAAGCTGTGTGATGGAGCGTTCACATCTCCAAATTCGAGTCAATCAAGCCATGCTTGTCCAGCATGTTTGAGAATGTGTACCCCCTAATACCAACTAATGTTCTGTCTATCTACATCATATTTGTTAAAATATAATGACATTTGCCGCCACTTGTTAAATTTGTGGCATATTCACATTAGGCGATTTCGTTTTTAAGGTTACCAACAGTGTGAGTTGTCAAAAAAAATGTATGTTCGATAAGCTCGGAAATTATTGACTGAGCATTCTGAGTAAATATTTGAACAGATCAAATGGCATGTGTGTCAAGAGCGAAATATGTGTAAAGAGCAAAATTGCCAACCAAGCTTGCAGAAGATATTTTTTTTTATAAATGATAAATTAAGGCGTTCAGAGATCGCTCTGTTAGAACAAATGTATGCGCTCTGGCTAAACGAAAAAATAAAAATTTCTATTTCAACACTACTATTGCTTCTATTAGTACAATCAAACTAGGCCGCCTGCTACAATGGGAACACAGAATCGTTTTATTGCCTCTCAGTTTCGAACATGCAAAATATCAGACACAGACTTGCATAGCATTCGTGAATCAAAGAAAACAAGATTACGACACTTCTTTGTTTTTCTTATTTTCTTGACTTTATATGTGAAACAAAACGCAAATTGCTGTTGTTTGTGGAATAATGGATTTTCTTTAACATATGACGTCAATAAAACAAGATAAACAAAGAAGTGTCGTAATCTTGTTTTCTTTGATTTATGCATAGAATTGATCACTTCTGGAGTTCAACTGCTCTAAAATTGCTCCTGGTACGTTTATTATTTTGATTAACTCTGTAAATTTTTCCTTCTATCTTGCTCTACTAGTCTCTTTTCGAGTGAATTAAAATAGCACATTACCCACTTATCTGGATGAGCTGTCCCTAAGAAAGACATCTCTCTTTCACCCTCCAACTACTTTCCAATTGCACATGCATTCCTTCTTTCCATTGTCAAACCAACGCTGACTATAATTATCAGCTTAAAAATATATATTAAAGAAAGAAAGCTCCTTAAAGATCCGTTTCCGTAGCAAAAAGTGATCTGACGGCATATCTCACTGAACAGTGTCAAATTGCTATACCTACATCGTTTTAGAGAAAGTAATTATAAACCTGTTGATTTTTCTTCAATATAGGTAATTTCTAATCACAGTACACATATTGCACGTAATAATATATTGCCAGTTTTCATTTGCATTCAAATTCGTGTCAAGGCTCAGAGATACTCTTGTCACATTTGACATGGGCATATGCATAGGCATGGGCCAAACTGCTTGATGCAATATCTGTTACTGCTACTTTTAAATAAAAGTTGTAAATATCTGTTACTAAAATATCAATCAAAAATTGTCAGTAAAATAAGAATTTTAATAAACTATTTTCCAACCCAATTTTAAAATTATTTATTCATCATTTTATCAACTATATTCCGCTATTCGGATCAATCAAAATTATCGATTGACCTAATTGCTTTATTCCATTGTTTTTTTTAAAGTTTTCACTTTAGGTTTTATTTAAAAAAGGAAGCAGTCGTTAGGACTGCCGATAGAAGTGCAAACTTTAAACCTGACATAACTGCAATTTTTAATATTAAAATTACTTGTAATATTACAAATTTAAATGTTCTCATCTTAAAACACAAAAAATGTACAATAACTATACGAACATTTAGCTACGGTACAACGGAATCAGAGAATTTAAATTTATTTATTAATATTATAAGTGAAACACTACATCATTTAAATGACCACCACTCGAAATGTTGCAAGCATCGATTCTTTTGAGGTAATTTTCGACCACTTTTTGACACATATTGGGCGGTATCTCAACCATAACTTGACGAATGTTGGTTTTCAAGTGCTCAAGAATTAAAGGTTTATTTGCATAAGCACGGTATTTCACGTAGCCCCACAAAAAAAGTTCAGCGGTGTCAAATCGCATGATCTTGGTGGCCAGTTGATATAGCCACGACGAGAAATTACGCGGCCAGGAAATGTCTCTTGCAATATTCGCTGGAGTTGTGTGGCACGTGGCACCGTCTTGTTGAAACCACATATTCTCCGAGTCGTATTCTTCAATAGCAGGCAAAAAAAAGTCGGTTATCATATGACCATAATGCTCCGAATTGACGGTGACAGTCGTTCCGTCGTCGTTTTAGAAGAAGTTCAAATCACACCTCCGGACCAAAGAGCGCCCCAACCAGTGACTTTTTGTGGGTGTAATGGCCTCTCTTCAATAACTTGAGGATTCTCAGAACCCTAAATACGACAATTTTGTTTATTAACATACCCACCGAGTGAGAAATGTGATTCGTCGCTGAAGAAAATTTTGTTCGAAAAATCGCCGTCCACCGCCTGTTATAAACCCATTCGACGTATCTACGACGTTGTGAATGATCAGCTGTCTTCAGTTGATGTGTGAACTGGACTTTATATGGATGTAGGTGTAGATCCAAATGCAAAATACGCCATAATGTGCCGTAAGACAGTCCTAATTCCTGAAAACGAGGAGAAATCGACACATTTGGGTCATCGGCAACACTTTCACTTACAGCAGCGATATTTTCAGTGGTACGAGCGAAACAATGATGCACAGGCCTTACAATACCTGTAACCAATCCAGTCTTTTTAAATTTCTTCACAATTTTTGGATGTAATGCCAATTGCTTGCGTAGTTGGACGATTATATAAACTATAATCTCCTCTTAAAGCGCGATATGTGGTTGTGGCAGAATCACCATTTTTGTAGTAGGTCTTAACAATTTTTATGCATTGTGCGATAGTTAAGCGATCCATTTTCGTAAATGTCAGACTTTCAACTGAAAAAAAAATTGGTTTAACAACTTAGTTTGACAGATGTCGAATTCCAGCCCTATACTTTTGAAACTTCGAAATGGATAACCCTTTATTACTTTTGTTTTTGTTTTTGTGGACTGTGTGGATTAAAGCCAAATTTAATATTTGTATGACCTGTAGGCCAAATGCGTTTCACCCAAGTGCTACAGCTTGGCTCATCAGTAAGATGCTTTAGTACCTTTCTAAGATGCAATATTTGTTGGTCGATGTTTACCGACTTTAATTAAATTAACTGCAAATTATATTTTTCTAGGGGAATTTGGTTAAATTCATTATAAATAACCTTTCGGACCATTCAATCCCAGTTGTTTGGAGCGATTTCAAGTCTAAAATCCAGAAAATAAGAGCTGGTGTACATCAAGGCTCTATTTTGTCTACGCCCCATTTCAAATTTGTATTAAAATGTTTTGCTGTAAATAGTAGACGTTCTCAGCTTTTCATTTATTAATTTTCAGATTCACTTATTCGGATGTGAAACTACAACGGCAGCTTGTCATAAGCTCATACATATCTGATCTTGACATTATTGTCCAGTGGGGGAAAACCCGCTTCGAATTTGCTGTTAAAAAACTTTTGTTTTTCTGTCGATAAAGCGAAATCAATCCCCAAATAGTTACCAGACAGTTTTCAGTTCCCGGTACGTGTTTCAACGACCAAATTAAATTTTGTAGAATGATTAAATGTTCAGTGCTGCCAAGGTTTTTTTCGAAGATGCAAGAAATTATTCTCCAATTTCTTCAAAACTTGAGTGTAACTCCATATAAATAAAAACACAATGCCTATAATTTATATTAACACACATTTCCAACAGTAACTCCCAGACTATGGCCATCTACTTAAACAACACAATTGTTCACTGATCATAAAAATGTTTGAAGTAAAACAAAAAAATCATAGAAAATGTCAACCTGCTAACAAATAAAAAAAATAAAGCTCCCCAATTCAATTGGACACTTTCACCCTATACCTATGCATACCTATAGTTTTAGCTAGTTATGGCATTCAGTGCACACCCTTCTAATTCCGTTTACAAGCCAATTTATGTTTATATTCATGTCCGATTTTTTCGGCCGTGTTCGTATATTGGTATAAAGCATTTTGCCCCAGACCCAGTGGTGTATGTTCATTTAACGATTCTGTTTGGTTAATTGAATTGCCACACAAAACGACCTGCAAATTCCCACATGGAATGGAAAGCAGATTAAAGAGCTCCAGGCCCATTCAAAGCCACCACAGTAACAATAACAACATGCATTTGCAATGTTGCTACATACATAATATTGTATACCCGCTGTTCAAAGTCTGAACAGATGGAAACTGGCAGCAAGGCAAGGGCGTTCTCTTCTGCCCAAAGAACCCCACATTTTTACAGGCACCTTTATATGACCACTTCACAGCTACGGTTCATACCGTTAGCAATTAGCTTTTAAATGCTTTTATCTTGGCATCGTCCCAATGGTCCATGATGGGGGAGGCAATTGGCTTTAATGGCCATAACACTGACACCATGCTTCCATGCTTGCGCTTGGCCCTGGTAGGTGACGGGTATTGTCACTTTTGTTGGCATTGGTGTTGGAGCCCGCTAGTATTCTGGGAGTTGAACTTCACTTCGACAATACCTACGTATATGTATGTACATACATATGTATAATCGACAGGACTGTTGTGGACCGTATGTTATTTTTTTATTTGTTGGTCTATAGCTGTTATGATCCTTAAAAGCCCGTAAATTCTGCCCATATGAAACGGGACTTGTTTAGTTCCAAAGAGGATTTTACACAGCTTGGTTGGACATTTGTGAGGGTTCTATGCGGTTCTGATGGAGTCAAACCATAGAGGTGGTTATTTGATTGTTCACATTGTCGCATTATGACACTTAGGAGCTTGTGACGGGCACATTTTATGGATTTGGATTTTGTTATTGGTATAGTTGACCTTTTATTTCGCTCGTCCATTGATTTTTAGGGCGGCAGCGTTTGTGGCTTTTGAAGTGGAGAATGCTGATTTCGGATAGTTTGGCCATTTACGATGGTAATAGCAGTTCGCTTATGTAAAGTTATTGATTTAAAGCAAATTTGTTGTAGATATACCACTGTAACCCATTCAAAGGTAAAATTATATATATTTAAAGTGAATTAGCAATATTTATATATATTTTTTATATTTGCGCTATAAGTACCATAATGCAAGAACTCGAGATTTTAATCAAACTTGCTTTAAACTTGGTATATAGAGTTTTTTAGGTACTGTATAGAGGGCAAATTGAATTTTTGTTTAGCTCAAAAAACAACGGTGCCATATAACCATTACGTTAAAACGGCTCTAACGATTTTGATTTAAAAAAATCAGTGCAGCTTTTATAAGTACGACCGATCATTATGGTTGAAAGAAAAATTGAAAAATGTGTAGAAACGGTTTTCTTTGCTTTCGACTATCTCATAAATGACTTAACCGATTCCTAAGAAATTTCACACATATATAAGTGTATGTAGCTCATCAAACTGCGCATTAATTTTTTTTTCAAAAATGACAGTTACTTATATGTATTTGCTGAATACCTATAAATTGGCGTTTTTGAATTTTTTTTGAAAAATGTTTTCAAAACTTTTAAAAAAACCCTTTTTTTCTAAAAAAGCGCTCCACAGATTCTTATAATTTTTTTCCCATAAATTTAAATTTACTTAATTACGCGTACTTTTTTTTAGGTCAAATTAGTATTATTATTAATAAGAAAGTATTTGTTTAACCATTTTGAATTATTTCTTGCGATAATAGGTACTATAAGGTAAGTTGGGGATTCGTGCAAAAAAACAAAATTTTAACAATCGAACATGACATTAAGATCATAGAGAACACCAAAAAAGTATGTCCCCCAATTCCGTCTGTACTTGAGTCTGAATCCTAAACAGAGAGGAGGAATTGCTTCAAACTTGGTACACACTGTTTTTCGGTATTATGCATAGATGTTTTTTTTTTAATTTTTAAGACAACAAATAACAGTAGCTACATTTGTTTGGCCAAAAAGGTAATTATTATTTTCGTCAAAAACGGCTCCAACGATTTTTATAAAATAAAATGCACGACTGGATCGCACGAACTTGCTCTTGTAGCTAAGAACTTTAATGTAGCTAATCATTGAGGTTTAGTTAGTTAGGTGTAGTTATCCTATGCAGGTTTAAAGCCTATGTAGGTAAGATTACCTTGATTCTTATTATAATGAATTGTCGAATGGATGATTCAAGTAATAGTTACATAGGTACCTACGAGTATCTACAAATGTATATTATACATTTGTAGGTATACATATGTACATATAAATGTATGAGAGCCTACATTGTATTTAGTATTAAGTGACGTACGCAAAAATTCGTATAAAGGGAATAATAATAAGGTAGAAATAAATGGATAATACACATAATTAAATGTTTTTATATTGCTTAGTCGTAATAGTTTGGGGGGAAAACAAAGATGCAATTTAAATTCGTGGATAAGTAAGAATATATCAAAAAAAAATTAAAAATCGTTGGAGCGGTTTTTTAATATATTAATTTTTTATGTATAAAATTTTGAAAACATTATTAGAAAAAAAAACCATTTTGAAGATATTATTTGCATATAAAGTTCGAATTTCAAAAAAAATATGTGACTGGTTTTTGAAAAATCGATTTTTCAAAAAAAAAATTTATTTATTTTTTTTTTAAATCGAAAAACCTTTTTTTTGAAAATTTTTATATGCAGTTTCATTAAATATTTTAGGGAGCATTTTTATAAAAAAAATTATTTTAATCGGTTCATCCAATATTGGGAAAATCGAAAATATGAAAAGTGGTTCTATGGGAAGTACCGATAATAAGTACGCAAAAAAAATACAAACACAATTTTTTTTATTAAAATTCTTGGAGCCGTTTTCGAGAAATAATTTGTTTTCTTAACGGTTTTTTAACATTTGTATGGGAGGTTCCGTTGTTTTTATTTAAAAAAATAGTTTTTTTTAATTATTCAAGATAATGTCAAAGAACCACCAAATACGAAGTAATCTATTGAGTTGTTTTCGAAATTTTGAGTTTTCAAAAAAAAATAAATTTCCAAAAAAAAAAATGTTTGAAAAATGTTGGTATACAATAGTGTTTAAACTTTCCAGGAGCTTCTGCGTAAAAAATTTCAAAAAAATCAAATTAACCGTTTCCGAGAAATTCGAAAACCAAAAAAATGTTTGTACTAGAGGTACCAAAAATAACATTTTTTTTCCAAAAAAAAAATTATTAATAGTACCCTTTCCCTTCATTAATGAACAGATTTTTTTTTTAAATCGTTGGAGCCGTTTTTCAGAAAAATAAGATTTTTTTTTGCCAAAAAAAATGTATGGAGGCTACTGTTATTTGTTGTCTTAAGAAAAATGAAAAAAGAACGTGTGGGCATATTACCGAAAAAATAATATGTACCAAGTTTGAAGCAATTCCACCGAACCGCTTAGGCTACAGACTCGAGGACAGACAGACAGACAGCTAGACGGACCTGCGGGGCCCACTTTTTTGGTGTTCTCTATGACCCTAATGTCATGTTTGATTGTTAGGAAAAAAAATATTTTTTTTATGAATACCTAACTTGATTTATAGTACCTATAATCGAAAGTAAAAATATCAGTGTATTAATGATGAGATGGGAAGGGAAGGGAAGGGAATGTGCCTTTACGGTAATTTTTTTTTTTTGGAAAAAATTGATATTTTTGGTACCTCTAGTAGTACCATTTTTTTGGTTTTCGATCTTATGGGAAGCGGTTAATTTGATTCCAGAAGCTCCTAAAAAGTTTAAATAGTATTGCAAGCTCAAAATATTGAAAAGGTCTCAATGTATTTTTTCGAAACTTCGTATTTTGTAGTTTCTTGACATTGTCTGGAATAGTTAGAAAAAATATATTCATAAAATAAAAAACAACGGTACCTCCAATAAAAATATTAAAAAAAAAAAAGTTAATAAAAATATGTATTTCTCGAAAACGGCTGCAAGAATTTTTATTAAAAAAATGTGTGTCTTCTTAGACAAGTACAGTGCACTGCGTCAAGTATAAAAATATTTTTTTGCGTACGTATTAACGGTACTTCTCATAGAACCAGTTTTCATATTTTCGACTGTCTAAACATTGGATGAACCGATTAAAATATTTTTTTTATACAAATGCCCCCTAAAATTGTTAATAAAAATGCATACCTAGATTTTGAAAAAAAAAAAGTTTTTTCGATTTTTAAAAAATTAAAAAATAAATAAATTTTTTTAAAGATATATGTAACTTTTTGTGGGCTGTAGGTCAATAAATTGAAGATGTTATTATTAAGTGTGCAACGTTTCGAACATTTTTATGTTCTTCATCAAGCAAACAATTTTTTAAGGAATTTAAGTAAAGCCGAGAAAATTACACATTATACAACAAAAATCTCGAGCAACAAAATTGGTAGACAAGAGAAAACGTCCATTACTATACACAATCACCTATACTAGGAGATAAATGTCCGTTAAATTAAAAACAAAATTAAAATAATAAGCATTAATTAAAATAGTAGGTACTTAGGTCGAAAGACATTTGCGCAAAATTTTAGTCGATTTAGTAATATGTTGAATCATTTTTAGTATGGTACTAGCCTAAAAAGAGGATTTTGCTAATTCTAAGCCATAGTTTAGTATCGTACTATTTTCTTAACATTTTACTAAATTTAAAATCACAAAATGGCTACTTTATTTCTTAATATCGTACTAAATCCATATGCCACTTTCACATTTACAAACGTCAAAAAGTTATGTTCGCTTACTCTTATGCACTATTTTAGGCGTGTTTAGTTGTAGTTTATTATGAAAATAGATTTAGTATGGTGCTAGTTAAAAAGTGTTTAAGATTAGGAAAATATTAGTAAAGTGCTTCAGTATTAGCAAACTGTTAAGTAGTATCATGCTAAGCCCTTAACATCAGGCTCTTTAAAATTTTGCGCCATTAGTTTTAAGTGTTAAAGTTAAAGTTAGAGCGCCCGTAAAGTTGCAGTAAGTTCGAAATAATGTATTGATAAGTAAGTAAGTTTTATGAATCTTGTCTAGTTTTAAGTTAGTTATAAATTAATGATAAATAAAAATGAATTAAAAAAAAATCTTAATTTACTTCTTTTTCAGGTTAAAATCAACATGATTAACTCGGACTTTTATCAACAATACTCATCATTTGTAAGAATAAGATAACACTACTCTATAATATAATCGTAGGTGCCATTTCAATCTCAAATATCTTTTCAATACGATCATAAATTGAAATGTGACATTTAATTAATATTTTCACACTTGGATTACTCTTAAATCAATTTTCCATCCATATGTCGCTGCAAGGGTATACGAGTATTTCACTTAAATGCAGTGCATCGGCAAATAGCTATATCTTTCTGCAATCACACCTTGATTTTTCACGCTCAATAAACCTGCAAAGCCATAAGTACAAATGTGTTCTGGGAAATAACTACTCACGTTGCACACACCTACCACATCGGCATAATATATCACTGCTCCTGTTTCATCCCCGCCATGCCACCACCGCGGCAACACTTGACTTTGATTTGTATCGACTTTTATGTGCGGGAAATATACAGATCAATCTTTCCTTGGCAAAAGTTTTTGGTCCTTACGTTTTTTTGTCCCCCTTTTTCTGTGTGGTATTCCCTTTTTTGCAACGACACAGTTCTTGGTGTCTCAGCACAGCACCGGAAACCGGAAAATTGTGTCGTTTTAAAACCTCATAATGTTGACATTTTTTTTTGTGAAGAAAAAAACTGATACTTTATGAGACCTCATAGTGAGAGCAAGAACAGTGTGTCGAGGGGTAAATACAAAGGGATATTTAACGGTATCGTCAAAGTTGTTCTCCTTGGATGTGTCCGTACTCCATCATTATTAAGCGACAGAAATCGTTCGGTTTGGGTTTCCGTTTAACAAGTTAAAAGTTTCCGTGTGAAAAATTTGCTGAGATTTTTTCATTTGCCGTTGACGACGCGACAGACGCACGGTGCCGTTGGTTGTTGGGCTTTTCAAACGATTGTATCGAGACATTCAAATTTATTTATTGGCAAAAGTTTCATTGAATTTTTTTTTTCATCAGCAATATCCTGGGAACTTTAACTCTCGCTCTCTCTATGTTCCCTATGTGGCAGGATTGCACACTTGGTATTGGCACTTTGGAGAGTGTTATATTGCACACTGAAGCGTTATGTTTTCTTAGGTTTTTTTTTTTTTGAAGTTGGTTGGATTGTTTTTGCCTTTCCGATGAATCTATTCTTGGAAGAAGGTGAGAAATTGTGTGTTTTGTGGTTAGCAAGTAGAGTTTTAAGAGAAAAACGTGAATTTGCGGAAGCAAAATCACGCGACAATTGAAGGTTTCCAGAGAATTATGTTCAGTTTTTATTTTCTTTAATTTTATTTTTTTTTTTTGGAAAAAGATTTGTATTGTATTTTTCGGCTCCGTAAGTATTTGTGGAATAAAAGATGAAGTTTTTGCACAGAAAAGTTTGACTATACTACCGCATCCGGTATGCCAGAGTGCCGGTTAAACCGTGACAATTTAAGCGAAAACACTTGTACAAATTGGATTTCAGGAAATGCCTTCAGATGGTAGAACTAAATGGAAAAAAGGTGCTCGTAAGGCATGCAGTTACCAACCAGGTGGTTGATGTTTAGCTGTTAGGATAATTGTGATAGTTTTGTGACATATTTTTAAGAGAAAAGCAAGCAAACGAATGTTAAGTTAAATGGGGTACATTATAGTTTTTGGCAAGTTTTTGAAAGTTGAAGTTGTAAAATGTAAAATGTTACTTGTGAGAGATAGTTTTTTTTTTTGGGAAGTTTTCCGTTGAGAAATGGATTTAATTTATCTGAACAGACGGCCTATCTGAGTTTTTTTTTATGTATGAAACTTTTTCAAGTCTGAAATACACGAGGAACCAATTGTGTTTAAGCAAGTTGTGCATTATTTTAATTTTTACTTTATTCTATAGGGGACACAGGTAAGTTCTGTTAGTTTTATGTAGAAAAATTAATATCTGGAGAAAGAGGAGTTCAGAGTCGGTGGGTGTGCCGCTTTGACGTTAGTCCAGACAAGAATGACAAGAATGCTTACTCATTCTTTCTTTGATATTAGTATAAGTTATGTAAATATTGGTTGGACCTTGCTATTGCGAATGGAATTTAATTATACTAATTTAGCAGGCTACCGATACCTGTCTGACACAGGTCATCCGGATCAAACTCTGACAACCGTGATACTTTGGCTCTTTATTCTTGAAATCTCGAGGTCATATCTAGAAGCTGGGAATCGACGACTGGCTGAAGTTTTTGTACATTAGATCGATGTGTCCTAACTAATATCTGCGACGTGTTTTGATTTTTTTGGACTACATAGCCCTGAGAGGTTTGCGGTCTCCTTATTCTTTTCGTGCGAAAGAGCCCAGTGTCAGCTCTCCTTTTCTCCGTATAGTCAAACACCTAGCTCCGTTAAACAGGACCGGCAGTATAAATGCTTCGTACAGAACACTCTTCATGCCAGCGCAGTTTTGATGATGCCATTTTTGTATTGTTTTGTATTGTTATATTAAAATGTTTCAACACAGTGCGAGCGATTAGGTAAATGGGATAGGATTAGGCTGGAGATACCGATGAACATAAGTTTTTAATGTTTGAATATGGCAATGGGAAGGAAAAAGTCGGTCCTGTAAAGAATTACACATTCGTGTTGTTCGACTAAAGAAGGAATCCCTTCTATACTTGGCAGTACGTCGGAAATAGGGTTCAAGGAAAATCTGATGAGCGAGCATTCGTAGAAGCTCTAGTGTTATGGTTGAATAGTTTAAGGGAGGAATGAAAATGGCTATTTCGTTAGAACACTGTAATGGAAGGCATGAAACATTACGGCGGTGTTCGAGAGTGGCAATTGTTTCAGTTATTGTTTCATCTTTTTAGGATTCTGTCCATGAGACTTCAGTGCGATAGGGACCACCTGTCAAATATAGTCTTTCGGGAAATCTGATCGGCGGGCCGCAAGGGAATATACGGAAAGTTGCTTTGCAATGGAACCGTTCATCCTGGTCCGTCGTGAAGAGCCAAGATAGTTCCTGCTCGTGCTGAAAGACGGGCAACCTTCAGGAATGTTTAGCTCTCTTTAATGAGGCTATTCTGCACTGGGCGGTTAATCTATCTGGTTATGGCGTGGCTCTGAGGTGTTAGCGGTAAGCGGAAGGTTCTACGCAACTAGAAACGAAGCCCCTACTTACCAAGATGAGGACGGTGGTCAGTCCAAGAACCGGAAGTGTGGGGTAAAATGCTCGGAAGAGGGTGTGGGCTGTCCGGGATATAGGTAGGTGCGAATGGTGATACTGCTAGACAATGAGCCAGGAACATCAGGCCGTTAGAGAAGGAGATCGTTTGCCTGGGTAGACGATCAGGTATATTGAGGGTAAAGAGTCTGCCCGGGTAGGCGATCTCAGATGTAACAAAGAGTATTTGCTAGGTGAAGCTTGCTGATTTCGGTCAGCATTGTGAAGCCTGGCCAATCGTAAGTAACGAGCTAGACATAGCAATTATGGCAGCTGCTGCGGCAGTATTGTACGTGGTTCAGTAATCACAGAAGTAAGTGTGTAGCTAAAACTACATATTCACAAACAACAGGTCTAGAGGATTGATAGATGTATGGCATCTCCTTGCGCAAGCAAGGGTATATATTATTCCTTTATAATACATGCAGTCCTTGAGTAAGCTTCGGCTTATTGATCACGTTTGCCATTTTTCGGGATTTATCCTAATGGGTGGTTGTTTTTTGGTAGTGGAGGTGCGAACCAAGCTTGCTTGGGCAAACATTTCCACAGTAGTAAAGAACGAAAGTTTAATATGGCTAGTTGTGGGATTCTAGCCATGTGGCAAGGTCTATATGGCCTTACTTTTAGTAGATATACGATGATCCATTATCCCGATGGTGAGGAATAATTTCTACATAGGGTTCCCTTGTCCCTAAGTTGAGCAGCAAAACTTAAAAAGGGCAGGATTATCGTTCCTGGGTAGCCATTCACTAAAGAAAACCTGTTAGTGCATTCTTCACTTAGGTGGATGAAAAGACTCCAGTAATACCGTAATTAGGTACTGCGGGGACTTTTATCCTACTATTTTCCCCCTAATATCCGAAAATACAAGTCTTGGGATGGTCTCTTCGGAGGGCTCGCAGTGGTTGTGGTTGCTATACAATTGGCGTATACTATGAGTGTTTGCTCATAGATAGAAGTTTGTTGCAAGGAACACTCATGCCTTCTCGTTGAGTCCTAATGTGGGTAGGCCCACCGTGTAATTATGCCTTAATTGGCCGGTGTACACTTTAAACAAATCCATTGTTCTGTCAAATATAGAAGTTGTACTTAAGCTTTGATCGAATGAAGGCTTTATAGATTACAGATCAGAAGGGGAGAAATATTTCTTGCATCGTCTCAGAAAACCCAATTAACTTGCAGAGTTCTTGGTGACATCGAATATATGATCATTTCACAAAAAGTGGTCGGTGATGCATATACCGCGAATTTAAAGTTGCTCGGTTTCATCGATACAAGCGTCGCTCATGGACAACGGCATTCGCGGAGGGTTCCGCTTTAAGTAACAACAGTAGACTGCTTTGGGTTCTTGAAGCATTAAATCTTATGCGGTTTTTTATTTTCTATATTTCCCTATTGGACAACGCTGTCGAGAACAGAATTTTATCAAAACGAATATGAAAAGCTGAGTGTACTGTCGTCAGGAAAACAATATACATATTGGATTATAAGTTTCAGACAAGATGAAAATAAGCAAGAGATGCGGAGACAGAACGGACCCATGGGGCATACCAGCATTTATTCTATGAATTTCAGACTGGAAACAGTCCCATACAACTTGTATTAAAATGTCCGAAAAGTAATTTCTAATCGCATTTTCGTAAGAGAGCGTGGTGCTGAACTCTATAAAATACTTCAGAAATATCAGGCGTAATAATCTTACTTTCCCCAAGACTATGTAAATATTTGTGCCCTTGCTCGGTGAGATAAACCATCAGAATCAGTATCAGATTACCAGTGGATCTATTGCGACGGAAGGCATACTGGCGGTCATTAAGGAGCTTTCATTTCTCAAAATATTTCTTAAGCTGATAATTTATCAGCGTTTCCATTTAAGTGCAATTGAACGGTATTTGGAGGGTGAAGAAGATTCGCCTTTTTTGGGGACAGGCTGGACAAATACTGTTTTCCATCCTCGAAAAGAAACCAGTAGAGTGGGACAGGTCGAAAAGCTTACGCAGTGGTTTTCCCAACAATAGGGGAGTTATTATCTGGACCAGCTGACTTATATCGAGACCCTTAAGAACTGTAGGAGCTGTACGATTACGAAAGATATACATCGCATGAAACTGTTAATGTTCTCAAGAAAAGGACGAGTCATCCGACTTTTTGGAAGCGTAGTGTGCTGCTAGCAAATTTACTTTGCATTGTGAGCTTACCACTGGACTGTTATTGGAAACGAGCGTTGGATAAGACGAGGAGGTAGAACTTCATACGTGTTTACGTATGATCAAACATTTTTACTAACCTTGGGAGATTACACTATTGTTTGCCTAAATTTTGTTAATGTAAGAATTTGGTAAAAACTTTTTCGGAGTTCGACTACGCTGTCATTCACGGAGTTATTTTCACTAAGTTAGCTGGAATCCTCAACTATGCCTATTTATTAGTTATGTGATATGTGCATTGATGTTCTGTCCTAGACGGTTTTTCCTTGTTCTGATTTGAGCCCGTTGGGCGTGACCTATGATTTCAATTGCCGTCTGCAAGCGGAGATGTTGCCTATTCACACCAAACCATAAACGAGATCTTACTCGTTTTCCGCAAAACGAATACTAAAAACTACTCGTTTTCCAATACATTTTTCAAAAAGGACTTGTTTTGCAAAACGATTCGTTTTTGATAAAAGGAGTTCCAATTTAAAGATGAATTAAACGAACAGATCTTCCGTCAAGGGAAATTGATATTATTGTGAATAGGCCCTCAGGAAAAGAAAGAACAGCTGATTGCATGCTGTCAAAAAATTAATTTCAAATCGTTCAAAAAAATATGGCAGCGGTAAGGACATTTTTTTTTATTATTTACAGGAAAAGCAAAAGTAAAAAACTAAACGATTTTGGGGAAGTACGGACAAGAAGTTCTTGATCGAACTTTGGGCTGAATATTCTTATGAAAAGCTCACCTTTGTCCACATGCTTCTATGCATTGCACAATTTTGAACTATCATTTTTTCTTTTCTTTCTAAGTTCAATTATTATTTTCCAATGCAGAAGACGATTCTTCTTGCTTGTAGATACTTCTGGCTCAAAAATAAAGTTGGTTAAAATCCTCATATTTATTCTCTTTTTATACAGCATTATAAGATTTGATTGCTTAGCATTCATGTTGTATCAAACATTTTGACAGCATTTTCAGAAACAACTCAAATGTCAAACAAAAACAAGTAAAATGTTCGGTGTCAACGCTCTACTCGTTTTGGTAAACGAAAAGGGTAAACGAGTTTGGTGTGAATAGGCTAATAGAGATGGTGCCCTCTATGTGTACACGAGATTAAATAAGTCAAAATGAAAGCGTGTCCCCTCACCAAAATCATTCATATATATTTGGCATAGTTCCGAATATCAAGCCCAGTAACTGAATCAGTTTTCTCCAGATTCCAAGTTCAGCCACCGCCACGCCGCGGCGGCCGTCTTGACTGATAAAGATTAGAGGATCTCGACTTTAAATTTGTTGTCTTTTCCAGGATTTCTCTGTGTGTGAAGATATAGTTTATGGATTTGCTAATATTTGCCGACGCTAACTCAATACGCTGTTAAGCGTTTTTTTTTTTTAATTTTTAAATTGCACGTTTGGCAAGGTTGTGATTCAGTGGCTCTTGCAATACATATAGTCGACTATTTGGCAAATACGGCATATATGGATGTGATTATCCAGTCAGCTGGCATCAATACCGACCGAGGCGACGAAGGTATCGTTTATCTTATGTTTTTTTATAGGTAGGGGAATCGGCTCTTTATTGGATGGAGTTCGGTTCATTTCTTGCCACTACAATACATCCACATGGATCCCCTTTATCAGCTGTTCGGAATGCTTCTAGAAAACATCTGCTATTCCCAGATTGTAGTGTGACTTTTAGTGCGTGCAATAATCCTTCGAATGTTATATGGGGATTTTCACCGCAGACTGAAAAACCAGTCTCAGAAATTAAGCTTATATTCTACGCATTCCGTTATCATTGCTTGAGTGAGTTAAACTCTAAACACTATCTACTAACGACAGCCATATTTTTGGTAGTGTATGCATTTTAATGATGAACAGTAGACATGGATAATATCCTGCTTGTAATAAACAAAGCATACCTGTTACAGAATCACAATTTTATTTTAGTTAATCTTACACCTTTTGTAATTGTTAAGGATCCATCAATGCCAAAACTTAACAGGTGACAGTTCTATGGCAGAGCATAGTTGTATTTAAGATGGAGCCAACAGCCAACTAATTACTGGGTAATCAGGTAATTTGTAAAGTAAAAATATACATAAATTAACCAAACACTTTCTAATACTTTGTAAATTTATTTATTTCAAAATCCTAAGCCTTAGACAATTTTTCGTTTAGCAACTTCTTCGACCTCTGCTTGTTTTGCCACTTTAAACTCGGCACTGATATGATTTTGGCGTTTTTGTTCAAATGAAAGTGAATTGCCGGAAGTCACTGTTGTTGATGCACTCACCTTGCTTATTCTATTACTTCCACTTGAGCTAGCTTCACTTGAAATACTCGTATTGCCGGCACATGAAGAACTAGAATTAACTCGTTGCTGATCAGTGACATTATCAATCTTTGAATCACTATCGCCACACTCTGCGAATTTCATCAAACGTTTTTTCAATTCTTTCGGATCGATTGGTACCTCCTTTCGTTCGTATGGTGTCTTTGGTTCTGTAATTTTGTCAAAGCCGTAGTCTTTATCAGCAGGTCGATAGGTTTCTGTAATATTTTGCTCATCGAAACGAAAAATTTTTGTTTTACGACGACATTCAACGTTAAGCTCTTCGGGATTTGAACTTTTCTTTAAAATGCTACACCGCTTTGCATTTGATGATTGGCTGGACAGTGGATCCATCAGGAGATAATTAACAAGCACACGCTGTCCTCATACATGTGCATTTGTATGTATAAACGTTTGTGCCCAATTTGACGTAGAGTAAGTTTGTTTTATATAATTATAATATATAATTTATTTTTCGAAGAAACCATGTTGTTTTTTACAAATAAAAGTTTAAGGTTTACATTAAAGTCAATCTCTTAGGTAAATTATATAAATTATTTGCTAATAGGTATATTTTAAGGGTATTAATGAACCTTCGGAAAACCCGTATAGACCTCAGAAACCAGACAATTTCAAATTAATTATCTGGTTTCTGAAGCTTATACGGGTTTTGCGCCGTTGCATCAATACCCTTATTTATTTAATATGAATAACTGTATTTATTTGTATTCTAGAATGTGTAGATACTCAGTTTTGTAACTCTATTTTCTTTGAAAAAAAATCCATTTTGTTCCCATACAAATCGAGTTATGCCGGATTTACACCAGTGACTAAATGACATTAATTCATGTCATTAAAAATCAAATCATTAATGATAATAAATTAAGACAGGGCAAAATAATTCTTGATTGATAATGGCAATCTGTCACTAAAGAATGAGCAGGTTCATGCTTCCTCACGGTCGGTGTGTCATTATTTTCAAAATGGTGTCACTGTGCATTTACATGACGCTATTTTATGGCAATATTTAATGCCAGTCTTCCCTGCCATTTTTTTAATGACGAATATCGTGTAAATGGTTTGGAAATTTGTCATTAATGTCAATAAAATGGAAGAAATAATGTCAATGTGTCACTCGTGTAAATCCGGCATTATTAATTAAAAGGAATTCCATATCAGCAGCACTGCTTCCATCATAACAAGGGACAAGCAACGACCTTTCAGGGGTCGAAAACTACTCGTGAGTATGGGAGACTGGGTGCAATTGAAACTATTTTCTCTTATCGTTTTAAGGAAAAGCCTTAATTATTAACAAATACATTAGTTTTACGACCATTGTTGTTCGATTTCACATTAATTCATGGATATGAAGTCAAATTTACAAATAAGACAATGTAAATAAATGGTCTTTCTGTGAGGGGATTTCCTCAACCCTGCTGCGGCAAGACTACACAAAACGTTTGCAAAAGAGAAGACAGTAACATCATTAGCGTTTCGCTATAATGATGGAAGCTTCACAGAAAATAAAGAGCAGAGGGCGAATCTGCAACTCAACACGCATTTTCCAGGAAGTCTACCAATGGTAGAAAACTCAATAGAGAGAATATCTCTCAAACCAAGCAAAGAAGACTGGCAGACTGCAGGAACCATATACTCTGGAAAAAGGATTGAGTGGGCGATTAGCACCTTTCAACCCTTTAAGTCACCAGGGGTAGATGGTATCTTCACAGCCCTTTTGCGAAAGGGCAAAGGAGATCAAATGCCCTACCTTATTAGTATTCTATGAAGTAGCTTTGCTCTTGGGTACATACCAAGTCTATGGAGAAGAGCTAAAGTAATCTTTATTCCAAAAATTGGGAAAAAGGATACAACCCATCCAAAGTCTTTCAGGCCAATAAGCTTAACATCGTTCATACTGAAAACCTTAGAGAAAATAATAGACAACTTCATAAGATTGGAAGTTTTAGTTAAACGGCCTCACAATCAACAACAACATGCCTATAGAGCGGGTAGATCTACAGAAACCGCCCTATACGTGCTCACTAACACCTTACAAAAAGCTTTAAATGCAAACGAAACGGCATTAGCTGCCTTCCTAGATATAGAAGGTGCTTTTGACAACACCTCCCATGATGCAGTCAACAAAGATCTTGTTAGGAAGTGTGTACCCATCACCATAACCAGATGGATTAGAGAAATGTTAGTCAGTAGAACACCAGAGGCAACAGCAGGAACTACGATTCAGAGCATAAGCACCGCAAGAGGATGTCCTCAGGGAGGGGTATTATCACTCTTGCTGTGGAGTCTTGTAGTGGACGAACTGCTAGAAAATCTGAACTCCCAAAGTATACACTGTATTGGCTTTGCCGATGATATAGTTAATTCAGCCATAGGGAAGTTTAAAGAAACTTTATGTTAATCCAACGAGGATTAACAATCACAAGGAAATTGTGTCTTTCTGTCGGACTAAATATCAACCCTACAAAAACCACGATTATACCATTTACCAAGAAAAGACTTCTTCCACAAATGAAACCTATCCGGGTAGCTGACGAAGTAATAGAAACTAAGAGGGAGGTAAAATACCTAGGTATCACACTAGATAGTAAACTCCTCTGGAGCAAATATGTAGAATCAATATTCGGAAAAGCCACAGAGGCCCTAATGATATGCAAGAGACTTGCAGGCAAATCTTAGGGTTGCAAGGAGAGAATCCTTAGATGGATGTACACCATGATGGTAATACCCATCATTACCTATGGTGCGGTCACATGACACAAACGAACCGAAATATTAACAACTAGGAAATCCCTAGAGAAAGGACAAAGGCTTGCATGCTTAGTTATAACTGGAGCAATAAGAACCTGGCCTGCATCAGCCATGGAGGTTATACTTCATCTGTCTCCTCTACATGAGGTTATTGGAAGTGCTGCAAAGGGAGCCATTATGCGATTTGCGAAAGAGGGAACTGGGACTGGCAAATGTATAGGTCTCAGGGAAAGAGACAACATTCAGAAGTCATCAGTCACAGACCTTATTGACATTTCAAGAGATGGTACGACTAAAAAATATAACTTCGAGAAAAACTTTCAAACGAAGTTAAGTAGCAAGAAAGAGTGGGTAGGGGAAACTGTTAACTACACTCTGAAAGCAAACACCATCAAGTGGTACACTGATGGATCGAGAACATCGAAACGGACTGGTGCAGGAATATTTGGGCAAGAAACCAAACTTTCCATACCGATGGGACAGTCTACTAGTATTTTCCAAGCTGAAGTACAAGCTATAGGAAAATATGCAGATCGTAACCTCGAAAGAAATTACAATAAATCATGTCAGACAGCCAAGCCGCACTCAAAGCTTTGAGCTCCTACTCTATCAGTTCTAAACTGGTATGGGAATGTGTAGGCAGGTTAAATGAACTCGGCAAAAATAATAATGTCACACTTCATTGGGTACCTGGCCACGTAGGTGTCCAGGGCAATGAGGAGGCAGACTCCTTAGCAAAAAGAGGTGCGTCGACTCCCTTAGTGGGGCCTGAACCATACTGCGGAGTAGGAGAAAATGTGATTAGAAATAAAATCAAAAAAGAAGAGGAGGCCATAAGATCCAACAATTGGATAAAACTCCCCAAACTGAGACAGTCCAAACTACTACTTGGGAATTATAACCAACAACCTTTCACAGACTGTATAACCTTACGCAGGAACAACCTCTGAATAATAACGGGTCTCCGTACAGGACTCTGTAAATTAAAGAGACATCTAAACATCGTTGGCTTAGTAAGTAGTGCCACATGCAAGTTCTGTGATATAATAGAGGAAACGCCGGACCATATTCTGGGCAATTGTGATGCACTTGTTCATCAAAGGAAAAAACACCTTGGACGATACCAGGTGGAAGAGAGTGACTTACCATCTCTAAAAATACTTCAAATGCTCAAATTCATGAGGGAAATAAATAGGGAGGAAGAGCTGTAAAATGAGCTATCCTCACAGAGCTCTTGACGGGGCACAATAGATCTCAAGGTCGCAGTGCAACAACCCCATAGTAATATTCATTCATTCAGTACTATATATCTGTGATTCGAACTATAAATAAAAGATGATATTATTTCAGAGAATGGGTAATGTAAAAAAAAAAGATAAAGAATCGCTAATTATAGGGTGCAGTGCAAAATAGTTATTGCCAGAAACATGATTTACAATTACCAATTTGTAATAGTAATTACCAGAAAACATAACAATAATTAATCCACTTAAAACAGTCCCTGCTACATACCGCATAGGCAAGATCTACCAATAATATGTGGCATATGCAATATGAAGGAACGAGAAGACACTTTTCATTTGGTAGGAGGAGCGGTGGATGTAACAATTTTGCAAAATCGCGCTTGAATTAATTACAATGACACATAGATTTTTTATAATACTTTATTATTCTATTTTTGGAATGTAACTTCTAAAATTGTTTCTCTTATTTATAAGCCACTTTTAAAGGAACGACGTTCGTCGATATATCCGCTAATAGTGAAGAATAACAATCTAGGTGCCGATCAGTGGTGTAGCGTGGACTATTGCCGCATGGGGAAGAACCAATTTTGCGGCCTGAATACTTTTTCTGGTACATTTAAATTTTTCGCCAGCGACAAATTCATATGTACATATACATAGCAGCCACGAAATTGATCCTTTATGAAATATTTGTAACTCATAGATTAATGCATTATTCATACATTCATTGACTAACCCTGGGCTGATTAATGCAAAGTTACACCTCTTTTCCAAATATTAAACCGCAAGAGTACTTACCACAGCTTATCTGAGATCGAACGTTGCAATTACCTTGACATAACCATTTGAATGAAAAACGTCACCAAGACAAAATTAAATAGTTTTTATAAAGTTTTTATAAGAAATAAAAGTTGCCATACAATAATAGTTTATAGGTTTTTTTTTTATAATGATGCCCGGACTAAACGGGTTTTGACTACCCTTAAAATGAACAAGCACAGTGCGAGCGTTAGGAGAGTAGGGAAGGATGCAAGAGGAGATACCGATGCACATTGGTTTTGAATTTTTGAATATCAAAATGGTAGGGGAAAATAGAGCCGGGTAAAGTATTCCGCATTCGCCTTGTACAGCTAAAGAAAGAATCTCTCTACTTGACAGAACGACCGAAGTTGGGCTCAAGGGTAAACTGATGAGCATTCCTAGAAGCGCAAGTATTACGTTTAAAACATTTGCTACTTCGCTCGAACATTGTTTATAAAAATAGCGATAAAATAATGAGAGACATATAACATTTCGACGGTGTTCTAGAGATGTAAATGTTTCCATTATAGTTCTATCGCCTATCATTCTTAGAGCTCTATTCTGAATTCTATCTAAAAGGCTCAAATGAGTTTTGGGAGCTCCTGCCCAAATGTGCGAGTTATACTCCAGCTTTGGACGAATGAAGGCCTTATAACGGGTCCGCCATCTAACGTTTTTTTTCAACTAGTGGTTATTTCGTGAATAGTAACACTTAGCTCATGTCTGATTTGACAGATAATAAGTTTTATCCTTCCGCTGAACGAATATGGTTGTGTATACGCTTGAACAACGTTCGCTAAGTGGGCCTGCGATCGACTTAGAGAAGATGCCGATTTTGCCAAAAAAAATCATCTTTTCAAGCTCATTTTGATCTTGGCGGGTATGTGAACAAGCAAAATTGTCGCATTTGGGGCACAGAAAACCCGCACGCATACATTGAAAAGCCGGTACACCCAAAACGAGTCACCGTTTGGTGCGGATTTTGGTCCAGAAGCATAATTCGAAAATGAGCAAGGAGTGGCCGTTACAGTCAATGGCGATCGTTATCGGGCCATGTTGAACGAATTTTTGTTCACAAAAATTGAAGAGGATATTGGCAATATTTGGTTTCAACAGGACGGCGCTACGTGCCACACAGCCGAAGCAACACTCGATGTTTTGCGGCCATTTTCAAAAAAAAAAGTTATTTGGCGGACCCTGTAGATTACAGCCAGATCAGACGGGGAAAAGAATTTCTTGCATCTTCGAAGAAAGCCCAAACACTTTGTAGAGTTTTTGGCGACATCAAATTTGTGTTTATTCCACAAGAGGTGGTCTGTGATGCACGTGCCGATTGCCTGCATTGCTGATTGCAATTGTCAAAAACAACGGAGGCATTATAATAATATTTGCAGGCTTACATTTAGCACGATATATTGGAATTCAAGTGGGCTTGTGTTCTTTAAATTAGGGGTATTCACGATCTGGTCTAACAAGTCTTGTATAATTGTAAAATTTTATTTTTTACAACAGTCTTTGAACAAACTTTTTCTTTTTCGGTAGCAACACTGAAGCAAATTGTTGACATTTGTTCTGAAATATCATAATTTGTGTTAAATAAATTTTACACTATTGTATTTTTCTGTTACAATAGGGTTCGGGTTTAGTAAAGGCGTAAAAGTGTAAGACTTTGACATTCAGTATATTATATTGTTGTAGTGTAAAAAAATGTTACACATTTGCAATGATACAAGACCAGTTACATCGGATCGTGAAAACCCCTATTCTTTTGTTTGTCTGATGAGCATACAAAAGCCCTTAGCGGTTCTTGTACGATTTTACAATCTTCTTTATTAACTTTATCGTCATAAGATGCAATATCTATATTGCAGTCATATTTAACATCCAGTACTTTGGACGATGCGACGTAAGAAATTCAAAATTGTTGGCTAAATTTCGTAGCTGATGAAACCTTTCTTTAATTTTGACGTTGACCCTATCCAAGGAAGAAAATAATTTCCGCCATAAAGACTTAACTACATTCAACACACTTTTATACAAAAGTAAAAAAAATGTTTTTTTTTCCAACATACTGCTCAAACCTATCTCATATTTCCACTTTTACAAAAGTATTCTACTTCAAGTTAAAGTGGTCTGACTTTTACATTTGTAAAACTTGAAATATGATATAGGATTGAGCAGTACGTTGGGTAAGGACGAAACATTTTTTTACTTTTGTACAAAAGTGTGTTGAATGTAGTGAAAGCGTCTCTATTTCCATCACCGAAAACGTGTTGTGTTTTTATTTTTGTGCGAGGTTCCATTGAAATGTCAAGGTCTTGACAAACATTTTTATAATATTTAAAAGAACCGTCAGCCAATTCTTCTCGATGTTCTCTGAGAAAGCTCTGCAATGCATTCTATTTTTGCGAGCATTTGTGGAAGATCGGGTCCTGCTGTTTGTAAGTAAATTTGGGCATCATTCCCTTCATGGGAGCAGGGAGCATAGGTTTCCAAAGGCCAAGAAATACAGAAAAGGAAACGATCGCATTCCAATTAGCAAAGCCCATGCATCTTGTCTTGTGTTAAGACTTTCTTCTGCCTCGGTCAGTTTTTTTCCAAATTATTAATGATGCCCTCATAATTTTCCCAAGTATATTGTCTACTGCATCAGCCCGTGCGCTCAATTTTGTATCTTGAATTCGTTTAATGATTTGCGCCTGTAGTTGACACTTTGCCAGTAAAACTTCCCAACGGTGTGTGGGCATGGCAAAAAATTATTAAATGAAAATAATGTTGCCACCGTGTGCAGGTTTTAAAGTGACAATTTCAAAGGGAAAGTCGGGCAGTCGTACCGTCAAAAAAAAAACAGAATAGGCATGCAAAACTAATTTTAATATATTCGAAAATTGCGGCCTCTAACAAAGTGCCGCCCGTGGCCTGTGAACCCCCTTAAGCTTTTGGTGGAATGGCGCAGTGGATAAAGTGCTTGATTGCTAACTTAGATGTATGGGTTCGATCCCCACGCTAGGCGCATTCTTTTCTATACCTCCACTTTTAATTGGATGCCGCCCATGGGTTAAAATGAGACAGGTTATACATGGTTCTCAAATCCACTGTGCCAAACTAGTGCCGTGCAATTCAGGTTGCATTTAAAAGACCTTAGGTCTCACAGGCATATAGTTAAATCGAAAACAAAAATTGAAAATTAAGTTACGCCACTGTTCTACAGATTGAACCAACATCGATTTTCAGTAGAAGGTATATTAAAATAAATAGAAGCATCATTCTATTTATTTTAATTTAATTTAAAAAAAATTATTTTAGATAAGTAAGTTTTTCATGTTTTAAATTCTGTGTCCTTTCAGTGGAATAGCTAATTATTAAGCTACAAAAAAAACTTCCTACTAACATATTTATCGAAATCGCCTCAATTTCGTTTTAAAAAGTCCCATGGTCCTTATTTTATTTTTAAAAATATTTAAATATAGATATTTGAGAATATTCTTTTCGCTTAGAATTTAGGCTAAGAACAATGTGTACTGTAAGTATATGAAATTTAATGAATAGCTGAAACTGTATCCAAGTTTATGATTTTTTGGAATTCTTTTTAATAATTCAAAGCAACTCAAGATATTCTCTCAGCTTAAACACACACAACAAAGATGTCAAGACAATATCACCTCTACCTTATGCCCTAATTTTAAACTGGAACACATCATAACATGACCCTGTTGCCGTTGTGTCATAATTCACAGAATTTTAACGAGTTCAACATCAATCATTCATACAACATTCAAATGCAGTTATCACATTACACACCAACAAAAATTAAAGTAGGGCACATTCAATTTCAAAGTCATATAACATAATAAAGAATGAATGAAGGGAAAAAACAAAACAAAACAACACACGCTTTTTGTTTATGTCCACACATTGACATAAAAGTCAAATAACACAGAGGAGCATACAATTCTTTTGATATCTTCAAGAGGGCGCCACCGTCATGTCACGGCGACATCACCTACCGTCGAAGTTGCTGCGTTTGTCGGCCGGTCCCATCCCGTCCTAGGTTTCGTTGTATCATCTTCATCCAGCTTTTGTGTTTGTCGAAATCAGCAATGCACACATCAAATTTGATAAAGAAACAAAAAAAAGAAGAAGAAACGTTCTCGTATAATGCCCTACATTGTCATGCGTCCTTCTTTAATTAAAAGTGAAAATGAAATGAGAAGTATCTATATGCCTATGTATGTATGTGTATAGGTGAAAGAATGACACTAAACAACTGAAACAGAGAAGAAATGTCAAAAGAATTGACAATTGGTCTAGTGATATGGTTGGTGAATAGAAGGATAATATTTTATTCCCTCGAGAGAAAAACTTGAATAAAACAAAAACTGAAGAAAAATAACACAGTGAGAGAAAAGGAGTCATAAATGCGTGAATTATTCACACATGACCTCGTAAAATCATGTATAAAGAGCGAAAGTGGGAACAAAAATCTTTCAGAAGTTTCAACATTTCCTTGCCCCCTTTCTCATCCTCCATCTACTAGATGCGTTTGTTTTATTTGTGATTTTATGAAGAAGCGAAGAATCCCATTGACACAGAACGCACGAATGCGTCCATCATTGCCTCAAGATAACCAAACCTCCATTCGCAAAACAATCTTTTCAAAAGTCAAGCTTCTGTATATGGAAACGAAATAGCATCTGCTAATCGAAAAATAAGAGCCCGCTCTGGACCGGAGCCACCTCAATTTGAGACAGGAGTATACAGGACAATTTTGTGCCTGCCATCAAATCTACATTCCACAATTGAAAGTGCTCCGCTCAAGGATAATATGCTAGTGTTATACTTCTTGATATCGCTTTTATGTGCAAATATTCATCGCAATGACGAAAGCCAGCGTAATTGAAAGTATGCAAAGTTATCCTGCTTATAGGTATATAGAGTCTCCTTGCGGGGAGTTCAAGGAGACATCATTATCGTCATTATTGCGGAAGGAATGGCAGTCGAGTGGGGCAGGAATGTCCTTGTTTCCTTATTCGCATTTAATATTCCATCTGCTAACAGCGAGCTACCAAGTAGTGCTTGGCAGGACGACCACGACCCAAGACTGACGATATGTAAGTGTATCTTTATATAGCTTAGCACAGAATAAATACTTTCTTTTTGAATAACCTAAGAGTTGATTTGAGAATAAAGTTGTTTTTGTTTTATATTGTTGTGGTGGTAGTGGTGCTGATGGCTGATGGGGATTTTACCTGCTTTATCTGTGATTATGATGATGTAACTAATTTGTATTCATTTGTGTGTAATAAAAAGTATAGATGGCAGATGCAAAGCGTAAGACATTTGCATTCCGAGAAATATCTGTTACAAGCTCATGGTTATTTGAGCTTCATATATGGATATAAGTATATGCTAAGGAGCATCGAGATAAAATTCTTAACTTCATTTCATGAAAACCTTGCTTTTGTGAGCAGAAGGCGCTTCGATGACACTGTGAACTTTTTGTTATTTTTGCACTTATTATTTTTTAACCTTTGTACCATCGACACAGTCACCAACTGTGAAGGTATAGGCTTTAATTTATGGGAAACGATTTTTTCTTGGAAAAAAATACAACAAAATAGGTCACCTTCAGCATAATGATTTGAAACTGCTTAAATTTATGGAGCAAGGGACATTACGATTTGGTTGACACTGAGGGAAATGTGTATTGGAAATTTATATTTTTGCTTGTGCAATGATGTTTTGTATATGTAATTCGTATGTGAAATTAATACTAAGTTTTCACCCGAAATTAATCTCATATTTAGATCAACGAAAAAAAAACTTCCTCAGGTAGCCATGATGGTAAGACCCGTGATTACCTATGGTGCGGTAGCATGATACCAGAAAAACAAATTAGTAACAACTAGAAAATGATTTGAAAATCCCCAAAGACTTGCATGTATTTGTATTATTGGATCAAGAAGAACTTGCCCTACAGCAGCTATGGAAGTTATCCCCCATCTGTCTCATCTTCACGTGGTGATTAATAGTACTGCAAAGGAAGCCATCATAAGATTTGCAAACGAGGGGACTGGGAAATCCATAAACTTCAGATTTAAGAAGTTAATTCCAAAGTTAAGAGTAACTACCTTAATTGACATGCTAAGTTCCAAGAGACGAACTTATTAAAAAAATATAACTTCGGGAAAAACTTCAAAATGGAGGCGAAACAATAAGCTACACACTTAACACCAATGCCATTAAGTGGTTCACTGATGGATCGGGATCTTCTGAGGGGACTGATGCTGGAGCCTAGAACCAAACTTTTAATACCGATATGGGACAGTCCACAAGCATTTTTCAGGCGGAAGTTCAAGGCATAGTAAATGTGTGGATCGTAATCTTGAAAGGAACTATCGTAACCAAAATATTGCAATCATGTCTGACAATCAAGACGCACGGAAAGCGTTAAGCTCTTACGATTTTACCTAAAAATTGGTGTGGGAATGTGTAGGCAAACTGAACGAACTAGGCAAAACCAGAAAGGTCTTACTTCATTGAGTACCTGCCCATATAGGTAGCCAAGGTAAATAGGGGCAAGAACACCCTAAACTGGTCCTGAGGTAACTGCGGTATAGGAGAGAATGTGATTAAAAAGAAAATCAAAAGGAAGAGGAAACCAGAAGATCAAAAAATTGGAAGAAACTCCCGAAGTTAGGGCAGGCAAAACTTTTGATTGGTGAATACAACGGTTCACGGACTTCATGAGTTTATCTAGAAACAAACTTAAAATCATAACGGGCTTCCTCACCGGTCACTGTATGCTCAGAAGACATCTAAGTATTCTTGGCCTACTAGATAGTGCCACGTGTGGATTCTGCCAGGACGAGGGCAAAACTCCAGACCATATTCTAGGCAGATGCGGTGCACTAATGCACCACAGGAAAAATTACTTATGTGATTGCCAGGTAAAAGAGGGTTACCTATCATCTATGTAGTATTGGTAAGGCGCTCACTAGCCAACTGATGAGTCCAAGTGAGATCGCCGGGACAAAACGCAAATTTTTGTTGGACTAAAGGCCGTTAAAAGCTATTTTGAATCAATAATTCCAAGTAAATATAATGCTAAGTCTTATACTTGGCTGAATAATTTAATTTCAGTAGTATATAGAATTATATTATAAAAAACACCTTCTTATTCTCTATAAATGCATTCCATACACTAAAATTTCTAAGAGGAATAAATCTGGAGGGAGAATTGTAGCGAGAGCGAGGGGGCACAATAGATCTTTACGTCGTAGTGCACAACCCGCCACTTATATATTGATTGATTCATTCAGATGAACTAAGTCTTGATATTGTAAAATTCAAGAAGAAGAAAGTTTATTAAAATTGTTATTTTACTGACAATTATTTTTGTTTCATGATTGTTATTTCAATAACAGGTACTTATAACTGTAATTTAGAAGTAGCAATAACCGATATTGCCAATACCAGTTTGGATCATGCCTATTTCTATTTTCATGACATGTGTGACACAATGGTCTCTGAGTTTTGACACATACTCAAACTTGAACAAAAATGGTAACTCGGAAGAGGTTACCTTGCAATATGTGTACTGGGGGCATTGTATGCTGAACATTTGAAATGCGACGTTTCCAAAATAATGGCCGCTTTAAATATCGGTTTAGTGGTCGATGAATAAACATTTTAAAATTCTTTCAGCCTTTTTGCTAATATCTGCTTTGACTGCTTTTGCATCATGCAATTTCAGCAAAATGCTTCCTCGGAAAGGGTTAACTAATCTTCTTTATATAATAAATGCCACTCTAAGGCTAAAGTACGTTCCCAGCTAATGGAATGTTGCTGAAGTTATAATGGTTCTCAAACCAGGAAAACCATCACATGGTAAGAAATTTTATAGGCCCATTTCGCTTCTGCCTACTTCTGCGCCTGGAGCCAATAATAGAAGAAAAGCGCCTAATACGTGAGCATTAGTTCGGATTTAGAAGCAAAGCACTCGACAACTGAATAAGTGCATAGGATCACTGACGTCATTGAGAAAACTCTTGAAGAAAAGAAAAATTGTTCTGCGATCTTCCTAGACGTGTCGCAAGCTTTTGATAATGTGTGTCACGAAGGCCTAAATTTTAAATTAAGACAAATCCTGCCTGAAGCACTTTATACGCTTCTAAAAGTATATCTAGAGAATAGACTTTTTAGAGTAAGACATGGAAACTATTATTCGGATCTCAAAGATATAGTGGCTGGGCTACCACAAGGAAGTGGCTTAGGGCCAATATTGTACCTATTATTTACACGTGATATACCTCCAACAGAAGACAATATCGTGCTGACGACACTGCAATACTAGCAGTGGGCCAAACGCTAAATGATGCTACGACTAAACTACAAAAAGCTCTGAATAATGTCAGTGAATGGACAAAAACATGGCGGATATCGCTTAACGAAGTAAAATCAGTCCATTTAGATTTTACGTATAAAAAATTAATAGATTACCGGTATATGTTAACACGGTTCAAGTTCCGTTTGCTAATGAAGCAAAATATCTCAGAATGACTCTAGACGCGAAATTAAAATGAATACCGCATGTTAAAAAGAAATGCGAAGAGTTAAATAATAAACTCGGAGATATGTACTGGTTGCTCGGGAAACACTCTAAACTCAGTATCGAAAACAAGCTTAAAGCTAACGTTTGAAAATAATCTCCTAAGATCGTTTGTAACTGCACCTTGGTACATAAGAAACGAAGATCTCCAGAGAGATCTCGGGATTCCCACCGTTCGCGATGAAATAAATAATTGTGCCCGAAATCATAGAAAACGGCTATTACAACACTGCAATAGTACTATAATTGAAATTTTCGATGAGACGAATTTAGTCGCCGCCTCGAAGGACTAAGCCTTCCGATCTGGTGCGCTAAACGAGAATCCGCTTTAAAATCGCGGTATAAGCTGGAACTATTACCGGATAGTTACCTGCAACACGTTAATTAAATTCGTTAAAAATAAGTTGCTAGATAAGTTTCAACTTAGTTGCAATCGGTAGGAGGATGTGTTTTTAGTGCAATAAGAATCTCACGTGTTTTTCGGTCCTCATAGAGCCTTTTGAAGTTTTTACACCTACCAACGGAAAAAGAATGCAATTTCAATTTGCAATTCTTAAGCACCGTGGTGAGGGAGTGGTTTGCACTAAAGTGTCCAAGATCCAAGAAAGTGGTCACAGATGAGCCATACCAAGTTTCACCCTCCAAAAACCTGTTTGTTTACATTGTTCTATTTGTAAATTTGACTTTCTAAAATGCGGTGCAGTGAAAATATCAGTTTTATCCTACACAGATGTAAAAATATCAGTTTCATAACGTTACTAGCTTGTAGGCAAACCAAAATAGTTTCCGGAATTTCCCAACTTAATATCTGCCATCTGTACCCGGGACATGGAATGCTTGCAAGATATTGTCACCTGTCAAACTAGAGATGGGCCAATATTTCAGCGACAGTTTGTAAATGTCAAATAGCAGAGATTCTGTTTTATTAATAACATTTGTTTGCACTTAGTCCAGAAAAAACTCCTAAAACTTCTCTAGTCCATGCTTATTAATTTGGGTGTATACGTTCATTATTCATTTCTGATTTTTAATACTACATTTTAATAATATATTTTTTAAGTTTTTTTCTTATTTTGTTAATAAAATTAAATACAATCTTGTTTTACAACTAATTTCAATATTGCATTAAGGGCACAACTCGAAATAATCTTTTTTCTTGAACGAAAAACAGTTTGGTCAAAACAGCATATCTATCACTAAAAAAATATAAACAAGCTTAAAAATTATTTTTTTTTTAATATTCGTATAAATGTTATTATTTAAAACAAAATTTTATCCCAATATATAAGTATTTAATAAAACTGGATTTGGAGGATTTTTTCTAAACTTAAAATGCATTTATCTCAAAACTCAGATCTTAGACTTATGTTGTTATGACCAAACTCCATAGATATTTCCGCTGTGGTTTTAGTTTCGCTTCATCCGTCTACTAGGCTGTACTAACGCTTAATTTAACAAACGAATTGTATAATATTGTAGCAGATCGATTGGAGAAATCTACACTATTAGGTGCGTACTCCCTAAAACTGCGAAAATTTACGAATTTCCACGGAAAAACAGTCAAATCCTGATCCAGTACTGGGAACTACTGCAACAGGAAGAATATTATATGTATGTAATTACATTTTCTAGTGATAAATGAATTCCCTCAAGAAATCCATGTACACAAATGTGGGTTCTCTAAAATGCCATTAATTTAAATTTGCTTAAAAAAGTTGCATAGGTACAAATTGAATTTATTTAAAATTAAATTTAATATTTGCTCGTTTTCAAAAATCACAATGGAAAACCAAAAATTCTTGTGAATAAATCTGATAAATCAGAGCTTTTCAATAAGGGAGAAATTGATTTTATGTTCTTATCAATTGTGTTTTCGCAACTTTCTAACAGGATCACACTCGTAGATTTTCAAAACAATCGAACAAATCAAATTGAATTAAAACCATTGCAATTGAAAATCAAACCTTCTGTTTCAGTATAAATTCTCTTTCCCTTTACAATATCCTTATATCCTTAAATTCGCCTAAGCATATACTATTTGTATACTGTTCTCTATTTTAACAGTTGTACTGTGTGAAATATATTTGCATATTTAAATCATTCATCTCATCCAGAAAGTTGTACACCATTGAAAAAATACAATCAGAGATTTGAATATTCTTTTTTTCGCTCAGCTTATACATATATAGAGAATTCATAACCTAACCTAGTTTTAGTTTTTTTTTTTTTTTGGTTTCAATGTATAAATAATGTAATATTTTATTAAAAACTAACTTAACATTTACAAAATTTGAGATCAGCGAAATGTTATTTCCGCTAATTCCGTTTTTTTTTTATTTCCAAAAATGTTTCCAAAATATACATAATAACCTGAAATATATCGAATAATGAAAAAAATGTAATAAGTGTCAGCGAAAAAAAACTTAACTTAACTTAAATAACTTTTACTCAATCTCTTTATTACCATCTATAAGTAAGATACAGGGTGGGGCACGAATCGTGCTGTAATAAGAAATTTAAATAACTTTTATTTTAATCGATGTATTTCATTAATTTTTTTGTATTGGATTAAAAATTAAATTTTATTTTAACCCTAGAAAGCTAACGTGTCTGCATTGCAATGAAAAGCTAATCATTCGACTTTTTGACGAACATTTAAAATTTTTTTTTTTTTAATAAGTTATTACTTTTTATTAAAGGTAATGATATTTATACAAAAATGGGTTTTAAATAAAAGAAAATTAAAGTTAAATTAAATATTTACTTTAGTTCTTAATACTAAAATTACATTTTTCATAGCACATGTTTTTTTATTTAGATCAAAAAGTTAATGTCATGCTAAGATTTTGTTAAGAAATATTATTAAAAATGACGAGTACATATACAATAAACAAAAACTGTTACAAGAAAAACGCATCTACTACGCGAGACAAGCCACCGGGGGCTTAATTGGCATGAAAGTACGATTATGTAAGTCAAACAGTGAGGAAGGGAGAGGGAAATATTTGATCGATGTGTGCCATTTTGACGAAGGTTAGCTTTCTAGGGTTAAATAACTAATGGTTTTTAAAGATGATAGACGGCAAATGACCTCCACGCTTATCCACGCATATGCGGCACCTGATCAGAAAATTTTTCATTGCGGCCTGAAGGGTTGCAATCCCAAATCGCCTCAATTATTGTCTTAATGGACTGCTTCAATTCAGTCAAATTCCTGGGTTTCGTTTTGTACACTTCCTGCTTCACATAACCCCCAAAAAAAAGTGTTATGCAGTCAGGTCAGGTGACCTTGGGGGCCAGCGGAAAGTGCAGTTTCTAGATATCAATTTGTTTGAGAATTTTCGTTGGAAACCATTGAAAACATTGAAACCAAATCCTGCTGAAAGGGATACGTCTTCGGCGAAGTTCTGGGAAACAAGTTTAAGTCATCATGAAGTATCAGTTGTAATAACCGTCTGCTAACTCCAATTTGACCCGAAAAGTTTCGAGTCGAAACACTTGGATTTGCCTGTATTGCCGATGAAACAGCCACGATTGTATCCTGAACCCGAACATTGGGATCTCGATGATACGGTCTTCGTTCGATGCTTCCAGATTCGGCAAACATGTTCACCAGCCTCATAATAGTCCACCTACTCGGGGGAGTACCGCCAAACTCCAGCCTAAATTCATTTTGATTAATCTAAATAGTAGCCTATAAAATAAAAAAAATGAGCCGATTACTCACACTGAAAAAAGTTTATTACGTTTTATTTTTGTAGCACGATTCGTGCGCCACCCTGTATTTGAAACAGCATTTAAAAATAGAATGGTCCGTTTTTTAAATAATACAAAGTTTTTCAGTAATATTCAGTATGGTTTCCAAAGTAAAAAATCATCAGAGTATGCCTTGTTGCGTTTCTACTCACAAATATTTGTAAACCTCGATAAAAAAAAGTGTACGGCTGGTTTATTTGTTGATATTTCAAAAGCCTTGGATATGGTGGATCGCAAGATACTCCTCACTAAAATTGAAAATGTTGGATTCCGAGGTTTTATATGTGAATGGTTCGAATCATATCTAAAAAAAACAGAAAACAAAAGGTGAAATTCGAAGAAGTTATGATTAATATGCGGGTTATCGATGTAGGAGTTCCACAGGGGTCAGTTTTAGGACCAATCCTCTTCTTGATTTAAATTAATTCACTATTTAGACTTCCTTTCAATAGTAAATTGACAGCTTTTGCTGATGATGTTGGCTTTAGTTTTAGCGCGAATAGCTATCTTAATCTTACAGCTGATATAAACTGGAATTAAGACTTGTTAAGAATTTGGTTTGCTGAGCACAAAGTAATTATCAGTTCAACAACCAAGCGTATGTTTTTTAACTTATCGTAAACTAATGCCAGTGATTCTGATCTCTTTTTTCATGCACCAGATTGTCAGAAATTTAAACTCTTGCCCTGTACTTGTGTCTTCGACTGTACCTTTTGAACTTTTTTTAGTTCATCAAACTGTAGTGATAAATCCTTTCGCATAGACAATGTCATCGAATTCAAATATATGGGACTTGTTTTAGATTTTAGAATGAGTTTCCTCAATCACACACAAGATCTGCGACAATACTTTAGCTTACGATATTTTAATTTCCTTAGGAATGTTTGATCTTTTCAACTTCTCATGAAAATTTATTAATGCATTTTTCATTCTAAATTACAGTATGCAATTTCAAATTGGGGAGGTACTTATTACAACAGAATTCAACCTCTTTTAGTAATGCAAAAGTTTGTTCTTAAGAAAATTTGCCGCAAACCTCGCCTTTACCATAGTTTTCCACTTTTTAAAGAATTGAAAATTCTTCCAGTTCGACATTTGTACTGCTATGAGGTTCTAATGAATTCTTTAGAAGATCAGGAAATTTTAATTTCAGAATCATTTCAAATTATAACATTCGTGGTAATTTCTTAAATCAAGTATATATAGGTACCGTCCTTCCGCACAACTGCATTTCAAAAATTGTATGCTGTCGTTTCATGTCGATTGTTTAACAAGCTTCCATACTCCATCAGAGTTCTTACATCTCAATTATTATTTGTAAAACATGTACAAATCTGGCTTCTTTGCTTTGATTTGAAAAACCTTAAATAAATGATGAACGTATAATTTTTAGTTATTTCTAATGTTTTGATGAAATGGTAAATTTAGAAATCATTTTCAATTTCCCTCGTATTAATTAATGATTATATATTTTAAATTTTATTATAGGTCACCCACCCATTCTATTGTATTACGTAAATTATTACCCTAGTAGTGACAATAACACATTTTTTATTATTCAAAATAATTGTCACTCATATTTCTTAATATTTCTATGTAAAGTATAACTACATATATAATTTATTTTAATTGGATTTAAAAAATAAATTATATCTATCTATCTATCTTAAGGCCCATAGATTGTTTCAGTTTTCATTTATTTTGGCAAAGTGCCATACAATTCAGGTTGCATTTAAAAGACCTTAGGTCTTACAGGCATATAGTTAAATTTAAAAAAAAAAGTCATATAAAAACATTCAATCTTTGAAAATTTATTCCACGAAAAGAAACCAACATATAGTTTTGCATTTCTTCTTCTTTCTTTCTTAGCTTGGTGAAATGTTGTTCCCACTGGATTTCTGTTTCCTTTTTTTGCTCCTACTACTGCAAAAATCTGTCATTTACTATTCGGACTTCCGAGTAATGTTTTTGAAGTATTCTATTGTCACTACCGATTAAATATAAAAGGCACATATATTTACGCTTAAAGTTCTATGAGTGTTTGAAGAAGCCAGATTGCAATCAAAAATGGGTGGACCACTGCAAAAATCCAATCGAAACAATATTAATTTCAAAAAACAATGTTTGCTAAGTTTTGGGAAATACTCTTAGTCACATGCATTAAGTAGTGATTAAATTCACAGCTGATTGGATTTAAGTGACTCTTCAACATTTCTTTTCGCTGAGCTTAGCGATTTTTTCTTGAGTGCATTTTTTGCGAATTCCAACAAAGAATTTTTAAGAACATTAAAGCAGTCATAATGTATTCCAAAAAAAAAAACGAAGTGTGACAATTTTATGCACTCTTTTTTTTCGCTAAGATCAATGAAACCATATTGGACCCGATCCAATGACAGTAGATCTTTTTGTCTTTAATAATTTTAGTCTAGTAAGAGAAATTGTGAAATCTTTATTTACCCTAAGAATATATATATAAAGAAATTTTATGTGAAGTTTTTTTTCCTAAAATAATTTTAAAATATTATAACTGTTACCCCTGGTTTCACAGTGCGAGTTAAAACTCCACTTTTGGTTTAAAATTCAGATCAACAATTTATTCTGTTTCACAGTGTCGTTTACACCTTGAACTGAGTTCGATTTGTAGTTTAAGTTAACCGATATTATTCTGCCATTTAAGCTTCAGTTCAGCGTTTGTATTGTTTTTTTTTTTTTTTTTTAATTATGAACAAAACAAAATTGTGTATTTAAATGTTATCGAAGTGTTATAGTGATTTTGAATATTATTTTATTTATTATTCTTGTCATTTCGCGTGTTTTTTGTGTCAGATAGAGAGGGAGAACGAGGCAAGAAAAATGCTGCCAACTATTTCATAAGATATAGTTAAACGAAGTTCAACTGATCTGAATCACTGTGAAACCGGACGAATTAAACCAAAAATTTAAACTCAGTTTAACGTGCAGTTGATCTTAAATTTAAACTCCCACTGTGAAAGTGGGGGTTAAAAATTAATTTCTATATTCGTTTAACTTACCTCTTAAATCTCGATTCAAACAAATCGTTGAATGTTTTCATTTTTCACACAAAAACATTACTACACAGTACTGTAGCTTCGTGTATATACCTAAGTATATTTTTTTTAATACCTTATAGGATACTCAAGTCCTTTGAGTGCTATGCATAGACAATGTCTCTTTAAATTTCACACATTTTAGTTTGAAAACCATTCGCAAGTACATTGCACGAACCAAACAGCAACTATAATTCTAACTTGTGGAAGAAGTTCGAAAGAGGGACACTAGTTGGGCGCCAGTTGTGGTGTATGTATCGCCAACAGAATGATGTTATTTTGAGGCAACTTTTCCATGTTTGTTATATGCAAATCACTAAAATAGGTTAACAATACGTACAGGACTCTAGTTGTGTTAGAAGAGTACCTATAGTAGTAATCCGAATGGAACTCGACAAGGATTCGATTCTGTTAAGCCACATGCTGTGATGTGCTATAGCCAGTGGGAAACCCTGTGTGGAGAAAGTGCCACCAGAGGATGCCGATGTTTTGCATAATATCTAACGTAAAGTAGTTGTCCCGTAGTGATTTTTGAATTTTACACACAATTTTTCCAAAAAAAAAAAAAAAAAAAAAAAAAAAAAAAAATGTCGAAATGTGAATGTAGGTATAGTATCATATCACAGTCAAAATGACAATTGCCATTTTGTATACAGATTAAGGTATTTTTGTTGTATCTATGCTTTTGTTATTTTCCATAGAATGTGTCTGTAACTGAGGCATGTGCGGCGATTTTGAATCATTTTTAAGCAACATGCTGTAAATTTCAACAGGATACCATTTAAAATTCTTGTATGTACATATATCTATAGCTATAAGCTGTAAAATTGTCAACTATCTAAGTAGGTATAGTAGGCGGGCAATACATGCAAGAGTGATTTTTAATTAACATAGCTTTTCTCACAATTTTCGACACACATATAGATACATTCATATATAATGTAGTCGACGACAAGGACAGACGACCGGACGGCCGTCGGCTGTGTTGCCACATTGGCACATTGTCACATCACCACAGTCAAAAAATGCGGATTCGCATCAACAACAAAAACAAAACCATACAACATCACAACAAAATACAAAAACCAACATTTTGTTCTCTCTGATGGCTTGTGATGCGAATACGATGCGCCATGCGGGATGTGTCGTCCTTAAAGGGCATGTCTGCGTGAATAGTGTTCGGCTTTTATTTATGCTAATTGTTACACGAGGTTGTTTATTGTTATTTCTCCAAGGATTTGCGGATGAGTCCTTGTTTAAAGGAAAAATAGAAAGAATTAGTTTTGTTGTGCACATTTATTATGTGCTTCATGGTGCACACTGTGAGTCCTTGTCGTTTGATGATAATGAAACATTTGCATTGCCTTGTACTATAGTATACTAGAAACTAGATGATGATTATCATTTTTAATTTCCAACAGAAATGTTTATGCTCTAAGGAGTTTTGTCAGTTTGATGCAGCTCACATTTAAATAACTTGTCATAAAGATTAATTGTTTATTGAAGTTTAAAATAGACATAGTTTTTATTCATAGATATTTTTTTTTGTATTTAGTTTAGTAGCTATAATATGAACAATTTTCGTTTTAATTATTATTTTTTTTAATTAACGCGTTTTTACGGTGTGCTTAAACTCAAAGTTCATAACATAGAAATTTATGTTGTATCAAGTTGAATTTTTAATTAATGAAACGTTGTGCTTATTGGTTGACTTCCGATAGTAGATAGTAATAGTCGTGTTTTGGTGAGAAAAAGAAACTCAGTCAGTCAAAATGTAACAATAGATACAACAACAGAAACTCACTGGGATCTACTTTAACTTTTAATTCCAGTGAAATTTTACTTGACATTATTCGTTTGTGCTGTTCAAATTTAGAGGGCGTTGATATAATTTTGTGTATTTGCTATGTTGGTAAACCTGATAATTACAATAGATGTGTTCGATTTTTGATCTTTAGGCGGAGTTTATAAAATAGTTGTTTAGAGTTAAATCATTTACCATTGAGGGATTCACATGTAATATCATTTTGTACAACATTAGTCGTTTTGTATTATCAGAATTGAACCATATTATGGATTATCAAGAAACATGCATTACAAGAGATCTTGCAGTCTATCGCGATCACGTTTCATGATCTAAAAATGTAGTTCTGGAGATGGTTGGGTAGGGCAAAGAAAAGAAACAAAATTTATGTGAAAAATAAACACACAAGGAAATAGAGATGGAAGTAAATCTCTGTTGTTGGAGCCCGATTTGTTTCGTCTTTATGAGGAAGAAATAAAAGCACGAATGAAAATTTCAACACTTTTTATGGTTGAACTTGAATGCATGTATATTTTATTGAGATTTTTCTTTAATTTACATAGACCTCTTTTTACATTTTTTTTACTTAACTATAGATATATCTATTTGCCAACTTTGAATTGACCCCACTACACAAATCTTATTTTTATTGTTTTTTTTTCTTTCAATTTACCAACTTCAAGTAATGTATTTTTCTATTATATTAAACTGAATAATATTTTTTGTGTCCACTTGATGGTTGAACTTTGATGTTTCTGATTTTACAACCGCAATGATAAATTTAAATTAAATGGTATATATTTGTGAAAGAAGTAATTCAAATACATTTTTAATGATTACTACAGTTTATTTTTACACAAAACAACAACAAATTTTATAAACCAAATAACATTATATTTCCACGAACGGTGTAATCACGAACGTATGTGCCTGTCAAAATGATGAATAACGAAACGAATGAATGGTGTAATCAGGATCATAATCTATCGGAACGAACCGATTGTTGATGGTGAAATTTAGTTTTCATTATTTAATTCATATTTTTAATAATTTGATTTTTAAACTTCGTAGTATTGCAAAATGCACTACAATTTACTGCAAGAGATGTGAAAAATAAAAAGACGTGACCAACATCTATGCACATAGGTTGTATGTCTTGAAAAGCCTCCAAGCTCAAAAAGTTATGAAAATCAAAAAACATTTGTCAGGTGGTTGTTTTAATGCTCGAATCATCAAACATCGACAAGGTTCTTCCAAGATTTATCAGTTTTAATCCCTTTGTACCTGCCCACACTATAGTTAAACTATGACGATTTTTTACGACTTTACATGCGTGAAAACAGGCAATCTGCCCTTCTCTTTTCTACGAGTGTAAGATCGTAAAAAATCCTCATAGTGATCATCCACTTTGAGACTATATTTTTTAATCTAACTTAAAAAAAAGTGTAGAGTTTAGCCTTAGACTAAAATTGATAAATTAGAAATGCTCAAGAATCGAACAAATCTTTATGTCAAATGAACAACAAGCAGAGGCACCAACCTTAAATAGCTAACCAAGAAGAAAGACATTTGCTGTCACAAATGTTTCCTATACAATTTTTTCAATAGTACCTATTTAATTTTTTTTTCTCATGGAAAAGCACTTTGAGTCCCTGAAGGATTTGCCAATTGTGTTGGTTGACTTCGAAAAAGAATACGATCGACTACCACGAGGTCCTATATGGGTACGGTGACCATCCGTCCCGTATATCCTTATCGTATATCTTCACAAACTTCAATATATATCTTCACAAAAAAGGCACAATACACACATTTGAAATTTATTTCATCTTTGTGCATTGTGATTTTTTTTTGGTCAAAAGGTAAGATTATGTAAATACTTCTACCGAATGAAGGAAAAAATGTGAATACATTTCTTTTAATCTATATATGTATATAAAAGAAAGTCGTGTTAGTTACACCATTAATAACTCAAGAAAGGCTGAACCGATTTGACCGCCTAAAAACCAAGTTGGAAGAAAATCGCTTCAGACGTTTAGGCTGTAGAACGTTGTACAGACAGACAGACAAAAGGAATTGCTGGACCCACATTTTTGGTGTTCTCTATCATCGTAATATCAAGTTTGATTAAAATCTCGAGTTTGATTTTTTTCCAAATGCAAAACTTGGCCTATATTTACGGTGACCATCCGTCCCGTATTTCCCGGGACAGTCCCGTATTACGGGACGTACAACTGTCCCGTATTTTATTTTTTGTCCCGGGTTTGTTCCATGTTACCATATATATATATTTTAATAACGTTAAAAAATTTCAACAATCTTATTTAGGTACATTAATTTAATTATGTGTTTAATATTTTTTATGTCAAAGTGCGAATCCACCTCAACCAATCGTTCAGGGCGATTTACTAAAAGCATGTTCACTCAACGCATTAATTTGTCACCTTCGTTGAGCTGTCAGATTTCTCTTTAAACTGTATCTTAACAAAAAAAACACAATACGTAAATTTGAAATTTATGTCATCATTTTTAAAAAATATAAGCCTGTGTATGTACTCCTACCGAATGAAAGAAAAAATGTGAGTGTTTACTTCTCCAAGCAAATGGCATTTATTTCTTATTATTATAAAATAAATTTAAACATTTGTCAAATGCCTCCAAATAGAAAATGTGAATTCAACGATGATCTTCACATAAACAACAATGAAAAGGCCAATATCGTAACCTGTTTAAAACACGTTTCTATAAACAGTGGTAGAAGATATAATATTGAACAGCACTTAAAATTAAAAAAAAAAATCTTTTTTAATTCGACAAATTTTTCAGCAAAGAAGAGTGCAATTTATTAAGGCACCTGGACTCATTCAGGTCTAATGATTGAACATCGAAACTTATAGAAAGCTGTTTTGATCACATATTTTCCTGAAGCTATTCAATGTTCTTGAACCAAATTATATTGAAGAAATTAAAACTTCTCTTCGCAGAGTAAGTCTTGTGACAGTTTTTTCGGATTGTTCTATTCCTGGCTGTACTATATTATGTCCGCTCTTGGTTCGTTATTTTACACTACAACTAACTATAAAATTAATTCCTTTGGAGGTTGCCAATCTTCCAAGGGAAACATCTGACATTACTTCAAAACACAAAGATCAATCTGAAAATTTTGGCAATTTATGCTTACAACATAAACTTTAATTTTGTCGGGTCAGCAAGAAAACGCAAGGATACAATTTTTTGATAAACTTCAAGCCATTACCGGTAATGATCTCATTGGAGGTAATTGAGCTGCTCACGGTTTAAATAACTATTCGTTTTTTTATCTCTACACTGTTCGTGTTGAAAAATTTAAGGAAATTTCTCAGAAAAGGTCTCAGACTAAATACTTCAAACTAGTTGGTTACAGCAAAACTAGTTGGCTATCTTTAAGCTATTGAGAGAATAATACAACTTAATAATACTAACAGAGAATTTTTCTTATTTTAAAAAAGTTATCTAACAGCCCATTCTTTCTCCATTTTATTCAATACGGGGCCTTAGTTTTTCATGTGAGCATATTATTAGCAGAGTCGCAATAAATTGCATGTCTGAAGTTGCACTGGCAATTAAATGCCTTAAATTAAATTTAAAATCTTGATTAGGAGAAAATTGATTATTTTGCTTGTAAACAAATTGATCAATGAATTCGAACAAAAATTAATTGAACAAAATTAAATTAAATCATCAATTTTACATAACGTGTTACGAATACTTAAATCATTGGGATGTATCTTTTAAAGAATATGAAAATTTAAGTTGCATAATTCTTCCAAACATTCCTATTTCCTACCTGGCCAGAAATAGAATCTTCGTCTGTGTCAACCAAAAGCAGAGGGATACAAATATTAATGATTCCCCTTGCTTGATGAATTTGTCTGTCATAAAATTATAACAAAATTGATAGAGCACAAAATAACTGTGGCCGAGAAATGGAAAGACATATTTTTGCACATAAAGTATAAGCTTCAAAAATCTTTTACTTATTGGCGAGTTAGGCATCTGTCTGCCAGGTTCAAATGCTCTAACCGAAAGAGGTTCTTTGCATAATGAATAAAATTTGGACAAATAAAACACACTCTCAGAGAAATGTTAATGGTAAACTTAATCTGCATATACATAATTTTAGCTGTCACAAAATTAAAAAATATTTAATAAGAAACAAACGCAAATTTGATTGATTTTATTTTTTCGATGCTGGGGATTCTTGAGTACCTGTGATATGTCAATAAGTATTAGCATTTTTTGAATAAGATCCTCAATTGGTCTGCCCTTAAGCAGAACTCTCAGTTCATCTTTCACTTCTTTTATTCACCATTAAACTGAAATCAGATTCTATTTAATCTAACGACATATGTATATTCGCAGTGGTAGAGCTTACGATTTAGTATTGTTCCGAAATCGATCGGTTGCTGTACAATATCCAGATATACATAAGTTCACTTTATTTATTTATTATAGTTTATTATTTTATATTTATTTAACTAAAATCAAATAAGAAAGGACAACTTTCGCGCACCTCAGTAAACAATTTATTTAATGTAAACAAAAGAATGAAATGTCAAAAGGTAATCACAGCTGCCAACCATGCAAAGTAAAAAATGTTCATAACCCAGGTCGATTTATTTTCACGGGGTGAACTATATGGGTCATTGAGCATAATAAACCGCGGCTAATATCATCAAAGAAATTTTCAAAAAGTACCAAGTACCAAAAATTTTGTTGGTATTGTGTTATTAATGTTTATTTGTCAAAGACTTGGTAAAAAAATGTTGAAAATTAAAAAATATGTAAAGTTTTTGCATTTGCTGTTTTTTTTTGGAGTTTGTACCAAACACGATTTTCAATTTTCAAATTTGTTTTGCTCAGAAAAATATGGTCACCGTACCTAAAGTACCTACCTATAGCCTAGTACGCTGCTGATGCGAAACGAAATTTTTCGGTGGTCTCCACTAGGAGAGCGAAATGCTAACGAAAACCACAGCGGAAAAATATTTGCGGAGAGTTCTGTAAGCTGTCAAAAACAATTGACAAGTTGTAAAAAAAAAAGTAATTTTGTCACCAAATTATTTTTAGATGTAATTTTTTTGAAATAATTCTTGGATTTAAAAATTGTTCTTGTTACACATACATACACATACATATAGGATTTAAAATAAAACTCAGAACCGTTTAAATGATGGAAATTAAGCAAATACTTTGGGACTTATTAACTGGTTTATCTACCGATTTGATGAAATTTCTATCAATTTTAAGAAAATCAATGAAATAGGGAGGTAAACCACTCTATAATTCGAAAACTACGTGCTTCATTGGGATGTTGTAAACGGTTATGAGTTCTAATTTATGGTTTCTTACTAATTCCGGATACCATTTTCAAGTCCACGAATTATTTCAAAAAAATTATATATTAAGGAAATTTGGTGACAAAAAAAAAAACATCTAAAAGTAATTTGGTGACAAAACTACTTTTGGTTTTGTTAATGCTTCCTTTGAAAGTATGAAGTTTTGATTCTAAAAAGATATCGCTCGCCTTTGTTGGACAACCCGTTCCAAAGATATAGTCCAAAAGCTATTCACTGTTCACCTTGAAATACATGATCTGAAAATACTTTGGAGTGCATCTTTGGAACGGGTTATCCTAAAAACTTGGTTGATACCTTTTTGTAATCTACTCTTGATACTCTCAAAATCAGCATCAAAAGTTTTTAGGTAGAAGGATTATTGCAAAAAATCACTCTTGAAATACGCATATTTAGAATGATGTATGCGTATTCCTGGAGTTATTTTTTTTAATACAACTTCTTTGCAAAAAATGTTGATGCTTCCTTTGAAAGTATGAAGTGCTGATTCTAAAAAGATATCGCTCGCCTTTATTGGACAACCCGTCCCGAAGATATAGTCCATTATATTTATAGTCTGGTTATATTTTTCAGATTATATATTTCAAGGTGAACAGTGAATAGCTTTTGAACTATATCTTTGGAACGGGTTGCATTTTCACTTGTTCATCAGTGAGTTTTCTTAGTGGGTTTGTAATCGGAAACAGGCTTTCTAGATAGAGGTGGGTATCGTTTAAGATGGCCTTTTTGCAACCAAACATTATTGTGGTAACGATGATTTCCTTAATTGTCGTTGGTGCAGCGGAAGGCGGCTTACCTTTGGCTTCCGGCCTGGATACATCTTGTCCCGACCAGGTCGGAAATTCATATTCGTACTGCCAGTAGCGGGCGGTCGATTTGATTTTTTCTTTGTGGCAATTGAGTTAATTTATGTGTTGAAAGTATGTAGTTAGAAATGGTGAGTGTTTTTTTTATATTAATATGGTGTCAAAGGTCGCAAAGAATTTAAAAGTCGGAGTAACAAATGTATTTTAAAAATCGTGACATGGACAGTTAATTGCAGAACAAACTACTAAATATTGTGTATAATATTTTTATTTAGTAGTCACTTAAAATAAATTAATTTTAAAACAACATGGGTTATTTTTAATCTAAGCACTAGCACTAGGTGTGAGAAAAGTCGATAGTTGGTTATAATCAGCACTCCAAATAAAGATCAGCTATATCTTGTTCGCCGATAAGATATGTGAAGGGTGTGCTTCTTTCCAACTTCCCATTTTCATTTTGCAGATTTAGTTTAGTCGATTTTGAAATTGGTTTTGATAAAAAAATTAGAATTGAATGTATTTTGAATAATTTAATACAGAAAATGCACAGAAAAACCAGACACTAGAGAAAACACAAAGCCAAAGAAAAATCAAATAAGCATTACAAGAGCTTGACTTTTTTTTTATAAAAAAAATGAAATGTCAAAATTTCGCAAGCAATTAATGTGCAGGTCAATTAAATTGAGAACAAAAAGAGTGGAGAATTGTACTAAGAAATCTACTACAGCTATCCACTAAAATTACACATTTCGTCGTTCAGCAGCGTACTGGAAAACGAAAAGTAGAGCGAAATTTTTCGTTCATGATTTCGTCGTGTCATTTTTGTATGGGATTTTTCGCTTCGCATCAGCAGCGTACTAGGCTTATATCGCAAGTAAGAAATCGAACATATATGGCAAATAATGTTGAAATTTTCAATAAATTCGGAGGTTTAACTAAAGCCCTGTTTTAACTAAGCCAATCTAAGTGATAACTATATTAATATTGTGAAATATTTGATTTAGTAGGTAGAAAGATACGTACTTATCAATAATATATTATTTTAATTTAATAAATCAGTTTTTATTTTAATTTAATATTGTATTTGGTCAAAGTGATGAATAAATTATTACTATCCGAAAGCATAAATTTACAAAACTCTCACGTTACCAACAATGTTAATATTATATTGTTAATGATATGTGTGTATAGCTACATAATTTTTTTTTGAGGTCACTATTTACAAGTTACAAGCTTATGCAAGGTACGTAAGTCCCTTTCAATCCTAATTCCGTGCATCACACATATGTGTTCACTTTATTGAATCGAATAAATTTGCCGCATAGGCATGTGTGCTGCAAAAAAAATCACCATTTCTACTCACCCTTAACCGTTATCCTTCCTGCTCGTGCCAAACACGAATGCAAAGCGAATTTAAAATTCGTTTATGAATGCGTTTTCTGACAGATGTTGCCATCAAATTACGATGGAAATTATTTGGATGTAACTTAAGCCACAAACGTGCCATGCAAACTAACAAATTATTATGATCTCTCTGGGTTGGGCGTTGCGTTGGTTGGTTGGGGTATGCTCTGGTTGGTCGGTGCTGGCTCCAGTTCTGAAAGTGATATAGGCCGACGAATACCTCCTCCCAAAAATTCATTTCACGAAGAGCAATATGCGCGATGAATGTGGTATGTGTATTTTATTGGAATGCAGGCTATGCTTCAATGCAAGAGTATTTAACTTTGGTCGATCACAAAACGCGCACACAACGTACACACCAGCGGGCAAAATGTTCATTAATTTCTTAATGCATCTATGCCATATGGTAGCGTGCTGTATCGGGGAATGGTGGGTGAAAAACATGAAACCACAGACGAAGATGATGGTACCCTTGACCATAAATTTCTCTAGTCGAATTGATATCTGTCATATAATGGTGTTGAGCAATAATCATAGGTACCTATATCCAGACTTGTTATAATAAGGATGACTAATGTAGCAATTTAACACCTACATAATATCTAGATATGCAATTATTAAAGTTTCGTGACGAATTAAAGAGATGATTATGGATTCAAATTCAAATTTATTTCTTCTTCAGTGAAATCATGTTACATAGTAGAATATTTTTTTACATATAGAGATTAGAATACAATGATTCTTAGCAACTAAAGATTGTATAATATGGAAAGTTCTTGTGAAAGTGGAGATTAGTATGAGTAAATTGCGAGGAAAAAAAACTCAATGGATGGAAAAAACTTAAAACCATGAATAAATAATCTTAAAATCTAACTTAATATTAACTTAAACTAAAATGGTATGTTTAAACTCGTTAATTTATTAATACATTTTCGTGACTCGAACAATTATTCTCAAATTTATTTGAAAGTGTGGTTATTTTAGTCTTGATTGTTGGAAGTTTAGTGATATGATGCAGTGCTAGTGTGGAGAAATGCCAGGGAAGATGCATAATCATTTTTAGGGTTTTGTTTTGACAAATTTGAAGTTTTTCAGGTGACATTCAGCACATTTATACCAGCAAGGAGAAGCATATACTAATGAAGGTAGTATGACGACTTTATAAAGAAGAAGCTTATTATCTTTGCTTAGATGAGAATTTTTATTTAAAAGTGGATATAGAATTTTTATTAAAACATTTGCTTTTTTGATAGAAATGTTAATATGATTTGAAAATGTTAGCGTCTTATCGAGAGTGATACCAAGGTATTTTATTGTTGTTGTCCATTCAATTGGAGTGTTGCAGATCGACAGATTATATTGAGGTAGATTTGAGGCTTTTCTCTTTCGTGAGAGAAATATAGCTTAAGATTTCGATGGGTTTATTTTAATTTTCCACCTGTGAAAAAACTTTTCAATATTAAATAAAGCATTTTGTATATTCGTTAAAATACTTTGACAATCATTAGAACTACAGAATATAGCTGTATCATCACCAAAGAAGGCATTTTCACAGTGTAAATCTCTTGGAAAATCAGCAATATACAAGTTATATAAAAGGGGCGATAGGGTTGAACATTGTGGAACGCCCGCTTTTATAGGGAACAGAGAAGATGAATCAGAAAAAAATTTGACATAAAAAAGCCTTTCTGTCAGGAAGCTTTGAATAATTTTAATAATGTAAGTAGGAAAACTTTGAGTTAATAGTTTATGAAGCAAACCGTGTCGTGCCAAACACTATCAAATGCCTTTTGAATGTCAAACGAAACCATACCTAAAAATTTTTTATTTGAAAATGATTCCCTTACTATATTTGTGATTCTCTTCAGTTGGTGAGTCGTCGTGTGTTCCTTTCTAAAACCAAACTGCTCGATTGGTAAAAGCCTTTTTGATTCTACAAAGTCATTCATCTTAAAAAATATATTTTTTTTCAAAAAGTTTGCCTAAACAGCTAAGTAAGCTTATTGGGCGATAACGAGTTGCCTGTGTCAATGGTTGAGTAGGTTTAGCTATAGGAATTATCTCAGCAATCTTCCATCTTCTTGGAAAATATCCGTGTCGAGACAGCTTTCAAATAGGGATGTTATATACTGAATAGCATTTTTTGGTAATTGTTTAATGACCCTGTTTGAAATTTTATCATTACCAGCTGCTTTTTTTATGCGAATAGAAGAAACAGCGTCTTTAACAAGAGACACTGGTATATGGATATTATTTAATTCAGTTGAAGATAGATTAATAGAGTTAATACTGTTTTGTACTATTTGTTTGGTTTGAATGTCACTAAAGCCCTCTGTTAGTGAGTGACTAGAAAGAAAATATTTACCTAATTCAGTGGCCTTCTCGACATTTGTGTGAAGAATTTGGTCATTACATTCGAGGTATGGGATTCTATTATTTTTTTTTCTTAAAAATTTTCGAAAGTTTCCATATTTTCTTGTCATGTTTGTCAATTTGGGATAACATTCGATTCCAGTCTTTATTACGTATTTCCTGTATTTTTGTATAACAAGTTTGTTAAGCAAATTCAATTGAAATTTCAGAAATAAGTTTCTTGATCTTTGATAACGTCTACGAATTAAGTTCCTAAATGTAATCGTCCTTCGTACGTCATTTGTTAGCAATGAAAATTCGCTATTATTTTTATGAGAGGTAGAAAGCAAAGGGACAGTCGCCTTAACCCCCTCATTAATGGAACATTCCAATGTATTAACTTTATCATCAATTTCCTCTAACGTAAAGGTAGAGGGTTGAGAAAAGTCAGAAAGTGAATTGTTTACGGAACGTTTAAATTTTTTCCAATTAGCCCGATTGAAATTATAATTATTAGCTGGAGCTGCAGTGGTAAATGATTCATTAAGATAGAAAACAACAGGTTTGTGGTCAGATGAAAGATAGTTTACAATAATTGGGCGCGAAATATTGTCGATTGTATTTGAAAGTACCAGATCTAAGGTTGAGGGATGACCTCTACCATTGGAAGGATATAAAGTTGGCTCAGATGGAAAAGCAATATCGAAATCTTCGAAGACCTTGAGGTCTGACAAAATTGTTCTCCAAGCGTTTGCGCGAACACAGCCCCATGAAGAATGACGTCAATTAAAGTCTCCGCATTTGTTCTCTGTTGTTTTCGTTTGTTCTTATAAACTTCAAGATGTCAGACTTAAATTTTTGTTTTTTTTCATTAGTTACTCTGCTACCACCAGGAAAATAGGCAGCCATAATTTTGAACACCTTTGTGGGACTACATTCAACTTCAATTGATAATGTTTCTATCAAATAAGTTTTAGTAATTGGAACTAATTTATGTTTCAGAGACTTGTTTACGAAAATGCATACACCTCCACCCTTCTCCGTTAATCTGCTCAATCTGTATTTATTTTATTATCAGATATTTGGCTAAAGCCAGGTCTCAGTAATCACTGCGATGTCAATTTTGTTTTCAATTAAATAATTGAAGTATTCTATTTCTTTATTTTTTAAACTTTTAGCATTCCACAAAAGCATTTTTAGTTTATTGGATTCAAGTAAGTTTTTCAAGGACTGAATGAAATCATTGGGAATGTTCTTTATGGTGACACCTTTAACTACATTCAGGAAGACTTTGTTAGTGATATTATTCCTGTTTACACTTTGCCGCAAGGACTTTTTATTTCAAAGGGGAATATAAGAAAAAAATTACTTTTGTCTTTTCATCACGTATATATGCCATATGCAACATAAATTGCAAGCTAACAGACAATTAGTTAACAAGCAATTTAGAGGTGCACACTTGAATTTTCTTCCTCTCCTCCTTCCGGCGATATTATGATATATGTACATACATGATTAGTGGAGTTAAGCAGGTGGACCTCAAAAAGCGGCGATAAGCTTCCCGGTTTTGGATTATTACATGTCTAACGACAACTTTGTGTTAAGGTGTCGTTGCATTTGTTTATACCAGGAGTTTTTAGGTCTCCCTTACATTTGTTCGCGACTGTATTAGCACGTTGTATGTATGATATTGCATTTTTCAATGAGTTCACAGAAGCCAAAACTCTTTTTCTCTTGGAGTAGGGTCCCACATTAGTGGGACATATATATAAATCCAATTTTTTTAGCTCAAAAAATAGCGGTTCCGTAACCGTTACGTTAAAGCTTATTCTTCTCGGAAACGGTTCTAACGATTTTAATTTAAAAAAAGCAGTGCAGCTTTTCATGTACGACCGATCATATGGTTAAAAAAAAAATTTTAATATCTAAAAACGGTACTTTCCATAGGACCGTTTTTTGTTTGCCTTCGACTATCTCGTAAATGGTTTAACCGATTCTTTCGAAATTTCACACATATACAGGCTTAGGTTGCCCAATTTAATTTATACTGCGTACCAATATATTTAATTAATTTTTCTTGTATTTTTAAAAGCATTTAAACAAAATTTTTTAAATTGATATTTTGAAAACTGCTTAATATTTTTTTTTCAAAAATTATAGTTATATATATTTGCTGAATACCTATGAATTGGAGATTTTGAATTTTTTTGAAAAATGTTTTCAAAAAGTTTAAAAAAAAAAAAACTTTTTTCCTCAAAAAAACCGCCCACAGGTTTTTAAAATTTGTTTCTAGAAAACTCAAATTTATCCAAGAAATAAAATGGATTACTTTTTTTTTTTGCTCAAATTAGTTCAAGTATTTATTTCAGAATTTTGAATTACTTTTTCTTAGATTAAGTCTTTTGTTTTTAAGTTTATATTATTAAATATTTAAGATTGTCATAACATTTTTTTTTAGAAAAAAATTAAAGAAATTTTGTACATATAAAAAATTAAGTAAAAAACGATTTTAGAAATATATTTAGATATTTAATAGAAATCTTTTGCATACGATGTGATCGAACATAGCAAGTTCGTGCGATCCAGTCGTGCATTTTTTTTAAAGTGAGACATAAGTTCAGAATGTTCATAGAACCTTTCAAAAAATACTCGATTTCACAGCAGTTGTTTTTCTCGTCTCGGTCAGAGATTGTACACAATGTGAACAGGGTGTCTTATATTTGGAGAATTTTCAGCTATGCATAAATATATATAAAGTCCACGGCGTATAAAAAGTTCGGCGCTTAAGGGGGACATGCTCCCATGCAACTCCACTGCTTAGCCCAATTATAAGCTTTGGGGTGATGTCTAGTATGGGTGTATTCAAAGTTTTTTTTTATTTAAATTTTTTCCGATTTATTTCATGAAGCTGAAGATCTCTGCATTTTATTTTTGTTTCCCTTTAGAGTAGGAGATATCGATAAGTATTAAAGATATCGAAAAAATCGAGACACCAAAATGTTGGGGACAGTCCCTACATTTTGGTCAACAATTGCTTTAACAAATTTTGTTATTAACGGTAACTGCCATACAATTTTTTTTTGTTTTTAGACTTTCTCATTAACGGCACAACGGATTTCGATCAGAATTTTTATACAGGAGGTTCTCCGAATAATACTAAGTTAATAATAATTAAAATAATACTAAATTAATAATATTTTTGAAAAAAAAATATTTTTTTTTGAAATTGAATATTTCGAAAATGCGTGGACGATTTTTTAATGGTTTTGAATCTATATTATTACATACTCAAAATTGCCGTACCACTTTAAAAAAGAACTAAAACTAAATTTGTATAGTACAAAGGTAAAGTAAAAAAAGACTTTAAAAATATATTCAGCCGTTTCTATTAAGAATATTGTGCATCATACGGTGTGATCGAATATAAGAGCAAGTACGTCGTACGTGCGATCCAGTCGTGCATTTTACTTATTTTTAAAATGTATTTTTTCAGAATCTTTAAGTGGTCACTATAGCTTCCTCGATAGTGACGTTAACTCCAGCGCTGGTATGATTACACAAACTTAATTCTTAAGGGGATATGAAGGCTTTTATACCGAACAGAATACAAGCATCAAAAGAAAACTCCTGGTTCGATTTGATCTGTAAAGAGGTTATCAGGCTTAGAGAGATACGTTTCCGTTGCTATAAAGCCAACCCAACTGAGGAAAAACGAAATAAGTTCAAACATGATAGAAATACCTGTAATAGTCATATTCATTGAACCAAACTCATACATGAGCAAAAATTTAGGGAAAAAATACTGCAATGTCCCAAAGATAGGGCTGGGTACGAACCAAGGCTAGTATCGGGCTCGTCTCGGTCTCGTCAACGAGAAAAGACACCTTTAAAGGCACCCGAGACGAGACCATATTTTTTGGTACCGAAATCCCACGTGAGTCTAGCTGGTCTCGGCGGAAAAATTCAAATTTTACCTAAAAAAAATCGAAATTTTTCCGATTTTATTTTTGTCTCCGGAAAAAGATGATTTAACGCCTTTTAGTTGACGTTTTGAAAAAAAAATTTTTTCCAAATGTGAAAACATTGTATGTTGCCTACCCGGCAAGTCATGATTTATCAAAATCTAATGAAGGATGTCTCCGATTTAAATGGATTAAAAAACATCTACAAAATTCAAATTTTACCTCAGAAAATTCGACTTTTTTACTATTTTACTTTTTGCTACTGAAAGAGTTTATTTTAAGCCTTTTTGGTAACATTTGAAAAAAAAAATGTTATTAAAACGTCAAAATATAGTTTTGTGCCTACCTGTCAAGCCATTTACTGTCCAAATCCATTGAAGGTACTCCGATTTAAATGCTTTGGCAACAAACTATATTTAGACGTTTGGATAATATTTTTTTCAAACGCCACCCATTTTTTTACCAACATAATGCTGAGATAATATACTCTATCTTTGCAATCTGAACATGCGTCTTACCTTCTTATCTTTTTACTACCAAAAAACACGAAAGAAACTAAGCCTAAGGGCGAGACCAAGATCGAGACCGAGACGAGACTGCACATTAAAATTTTCTCTAGAAAAATGCGGGACCAAGACCGAGACGAGAATTGATTAAGCGAGACGAAAACCGAGAAGAGAACTGATTAGGCGAGACCAGGACCGAAACCGAGACGAGACTGAATTTTTTTAACTTCGACGAGACCGATTCGAGACTGACTAACGTCTCGCCTGGTCTTGTCTCGTTGCCAGCCCTACCCAAAGATAGTGGAATTGTTTGGTCATTTGTAAAAAAAAACATACGAAATTCCACCTCCTCGTCGGTTCTAACGCTCGTTTCCAATAACATTACTGTGGTAAGCTCACAAGAAAAAGCAAATTTGTTAGCAACTATAACCCCCAGTTTCACAGTTTCAGTTTAAACTTAAGATCAACTGAACCTTAAACTGAGTTAAAATGTTTGGTTTAATTCGCCCGGCTTCACAGTGAAATCTGATCTTCAGAACTTCGTTTAACTATATTTTTAGAAAACAGTTGGCAGCACTTTTCTTGCCTCTTCCTCCCTTTCTCTCTCTGACACAAAAAAACGCGCGAAACAACGAGAATAATAAATAAAATAATAAAATCACTATAACAACTCGGTAACATTGAATACACAATTTTATTTTGTTCATAATATTTTCTTTAAAAAAAAACAATACAAACGCTGAACTGAAGTTTAAACGACAGAATAATCTCGGGTAACTTATGGCCAAAACAGATGTGCAGCATGTCTGCACGCATCGCTGCATACAACGCTGCGCCCGAACCACATGTGCATACTCTTTGACATTTATAATGCATTGTTTTGCCAAAATTATGTCCGCATTCAGAAATCGATACGCGATATACATACGAATAGGTTGGTGTTGTTGTAATCCCGTCTAAAACCACAGATGGTGACAAAATAGCTCCTACAAAAAAATAAATCTCAAGCTATTAGAAAAACTTTTGTATACTCTTGTATCCCATGAGAATGGTAATAACATATGCACGAAAAATCTACAAATTTAATCTATCCGGTGTTGGGTGTTCAGAAACTTATACTACGTTTTCATCTACCACTTAATCCATATTTAACTGGATTATCCGTAAATCCTCTTTCAATTCTTCTAAATCTTGAAGATTTCCCATACAAATTTTAATCTCCTTAAATGAAGATTAGAAATTAATCTCATTGAAATCTTCTTTGAAGTAAAAGATTGTCAAAAGAAGCAAAGCTTATTTCATAGAACGCGCCTATTCTAATGTCATATTTTCTCCATTGACATTCAACAAAAAAAAAAAAAAAAAAAAAACTGTCCAGCATTATTTAATTTTCTTTTTGTCTGGTATAATTTGTCGTTGCTTTCAAATTCTGTTTTTGTTTATAAAAACGTATAAAAATAAAAGATGCAATAAAGCTACAAAGACCAAAACGGTCGGTGCCTCGAATTGGTAATGGAAAATGTTTAAGCTATCCTACAGTAATACTGCTTTGAAGTTTTTCTTTCCCAAATATATAAAAACGAAAACCGTGCAAAGTCGATTCCAGTATTTATGTAAATATATCTATTTGCTGCAAGATGTTGGGATAACAATATTTTAAAGTTAAAAATTAAATTTGTTCACTTCACCGAAAGTATTATTCTTCCCAATTATTTTGTTTTTGTCATGTTATATTGACGTTTGAATGACAATTCATAGTGAACACGTCAAACTAATCCTTTTTTTTCTGGTGAAAACATTTCAAGATTAATTTTTAAGCTTCTCAATTTAAACCGGATTATCTTTAGGTGAAAACGTAACATTAGATAGATATTATCCTATCTTAGATAGGCTATCCTACCGACATCTGAACACGCCCAATGAGAAAAGTCATTGTGGGGTAAACAAATTTAAATTTATTAAAAATGGATATTAATGAATTAAAAAGGGAAAAACAAATTCGTAGGCTTATTTTGTCCCTCATGAAGATTCTTATAACAAGAGCTTATGATATAAAAATTTATTTTCCTTAACCAATTCATAGATTTTCTTCCATTTTTAAAATCATAAGACAAAAAATATTTTTTTAAGTCAATATGAGTAATGCCGAAGAACAATTATTTCAGATTCTTTTTCTTTGTTGTTGTAGATGCAATGAAACTTGGCAGCCAATTTAGAAATAGAGACATCGTGCAGCGAGCGCTGCCTGCAGCCCTTGGAATGTGTCAATAAAAACATATGTAATTTATTTTCGCTGCATGTGAAAAAGCTGCACATCTGTTTAAGGCATAAACGACACTGTGAAACCGAATAAATTGTTAGTCTGAATTTTAAACCAAAAGTGGAGTTTAAACTCGCACTGTGAAACTGGGGGTAAGAATTTAATTCTTAGCTTATGTAAGCTTTTGTAATAACACCTTGTATTCTAAATCTTGTTGCATGTACATAACATGCATTCATATACCTAACAGCTTCTCTGATTTTGATTTTTACATAAAAATGATGTTACTATATAAAATATGCTGTTATTAAAAGTTTTGCTTGCCTTAAAAAAAATGTTTTGGAATAAACATCTCGTATCTTGAACATGGTTTTTATTTTGATGTGAATATTAAGTGTGCCTTATGCCGGACTTACACGACTGCCAAATTGGCAGTATTTCTGTCAAAATCTTGGCATTATTTTTTTTTGTCGTGTAAATGGTCGAAAATGTGGCAGTATATTTGTCATTAAAATTTGCAATAAAGAATGAACTTGCTCATTCTTAACTGCCAATTGGCAGTATTTTTATCAGTCATTATTTTAGCTTCATGAAAATAAATGTAGCTCATTAAAATAAGACAGCAGTATTTTGGCAGTAAATACTTCGAACTTGGAAGTCCTGTAAGTCCGGCTTACACAACGCAGTTTATTGCTAAATCTACGCTTCGACATAAGCCGTGTTTTATTGGGAATCTATCCATTGTACAGTAAATAATTCCCAAAAAAACGCATCGGCCGTAGCCTTTATTTTTGTTTTGTAAGAATGGTATCCCTGCACACCTATCACAAGCAATGAAACAGTTTTGTGCAAAGAATAATTAACAAAATATTAAAATTATGACCAATAATATACTTTTATATATATAAAATAGAAAGTAGAAAAACGTACTAATATTAATTATTGTTTGAAATCCATTTTTTGTCTGCTTTTTTCTCCATTTTCAATTTTAAATTCGAAAATTTATTTTGCATCAATAGAAAGGAAATAATAAGTGAATGGGTTTGTTCATAGACTATGGCCAAAGTGCCTTTTTATAAAGGGATATTTTTGTATTGCATTAAAAATCATCTATGACGTTCACATGAAACAAAATTGCTCGAGATTTGTTTGTTTCCTTTTAATGTTTCTTGGTTTGAACGCACACTAAAAGTAGTTTAAATTGTTCACTCCCCTTATACTTCCCCTTTATATTTCGTGCTTTACTTATTTTCGGCGTAGATAGATGATTAGATAGAGTTTTATTCTTCATGGCCAACGTCCATTAAACAGTGAAAAAAAAGCACATTTTGTGAAGTTCCGTTGCCGCTTAGTGCGTTATTTTATAGCTCATAGAATTTCATACGAATAAATATTTTGCAGCGCAGTGTCGAGCAGTTCCTCAGTAGTGCAGTTCCACCCAGTGCGGTTCTAACTTAAATCAAAGTTTCCACCCATCCAAACTTGTCAAACGAAAATTGATCTTAGTTAGTCAAAAATAAAAGTAAAACGGAATTCATTCAACAGCGATAGAATTTTTATTTTTTTTAAAACGGAACTCGAAATTTGTTAAAATTGATCAATTGACGTTAGGTGTATACAATTGCAGATATAGGTGGAATTTTACACGTGCTCCAGAAAATAATTGAGCAAAGAATACAAAAACTTTGACTTACATTTTTTAATAGTAAAAGTGAGAAACTTTTTAGAAGAACAGCGTATATATTTATTAAAAAATGGAGCTATGTAATATGTTAGAAATAAAACTGGCCAACTACAAAAAAAATAGGAAAAAAAGAATCAAAAAGATCGGTTTGTGTGACGAATGGAAATTATTAATTATAACTACTTCATGAACACATCCATCGAAGTTTAATCCAATTATCAATCGTACCAACAAAACTGACAAAATCAAATTCGAGACTCGAATAAACGTCAACCAGCCATCCACCATAGCTCCTACTTTAGCTCTTAATCGACCGTAGCGAATTGTATGTAAAATACTACGACGGATAACTTTACGGTGGATAAATTTCCAAATAAAACATTGCTCTAGTGTTATAACTCCTCCTGTATACTTGAGATCATTAACAATTTCATGGGACGTATCTACTTTCGTACTCGTGCATTTACTATAGAGTTCTTATATTGTCGCTACCTGTAAAGAATGTAGTCCTCTTCCACAAGAAGATATGATTGAGCATTGTCAATGAACTTTGGAACGAATCACAATTTTTGATGAAATTGAGAGTGATTCCGACACAGAAATAAATCTAATGTGGTTTTCCATTAGTACAAGAATTTACTTCTTTGTTGATAAAAATCTGCCAAAACAGGGATTTCTAAAATTAAATTATTGAGCAACAAAAATTAATTTTCGGTGAATATACCCCTCCGTTTACTCACACCACTAAACCCTAGTACAATTGGAAACATTCAGTTTGACAACTATCAGTTTTACAGAAACGAATATACACCAATACCATAGCAAAAAAATTAATTCAAATCGCGTCCCATTCGCCACGAAAAATATAAAATTTCATATTAAATTCTTAATTAACAAATAGAAAACCCCTTTAATTTATAAATAGACAACTTGGGAAGATTAAAGCAAGCTTAATCTGTAAATAATGCAATACATCTATGTACTTATAAAATGCTAAGACATATTTCACATAAGTAGACATTCGCATTTTGTTAAAGGAAACTAAAGAATAATCAAAAAAAAAATATAAGTCAAAATAATTCCATAAATAAATCGTTAATTAGAGAAAACAGAATTTGTCAGAAAATTAATTGTTTATCTACTTAGTAAATGGCTAAAATAACAATGAATTAAGGAAACCCTAAGAAGCTTATGCCTGCGGCTGGCTTTGTTTTCCTATACAACAGATTTCATTTGCACTTATGGCACCGGAAGTAATCTTTTGTTTTCTTTGAAAACATTTTAAAATACTTTACCAAGTGAGTGTCCCCAATTAACTTCCGTCCGCTTAAAATTCAACGCCATTCGACTCACCGCTAGTGGTAATTTACTCATCTTTATCCTTGTCGTGCTCGTTTCAAGAACCTAGACATCCTGATGCCCAACAAATGCTGGTTAACAACTCGAACTAGACTAACAAAAACGCTAAGCCATCCATAATTTACTGGATAAATTGCACCATCATCGCAGCCTTATCTGTTGCATTGTGTGTGCTAACTCAAGTCTTGCAGATCCTCTAGGGAGGTTCACAATCCCTTTCACTCAATTATATACGAATTCAGCCTGAAGCGTTTATGTTCCCAGTTTTCTTTGTATTTTTTTTTTATTTTTTCACTTATTTTTCATTTCCTTTATACCACTTATTCACTGCATTTTATTTTTCCCTGCCAAATGCATATTATGCCATGCACAACCACAACAAGGATTTAGGGATAACAACGCGTCAGTGTGCTTCGTATTAGTTTTGCCATTGCTAAAACATCCAGGTAGATTCCAGGGCATAGTGCAGCAGAAGCAAGAAGCCTATATCGCTGTTACTGGAAATAATGCAATCTAACTGAGCTGAAATTTTCGGGGGAGTCACTTAAAAATTCCAAACACAGCCGGAAATATGAAATCCTTGGCAAACGGAAATGACAGCCGAAAGCAGGATGTATGAATATTCGTCCTCATCATCATTATCATCGTCATAGCAGGTAGTAGGAATAGAGCATTATGTGGTAGCACCATGAGAAGCACCAACTGAAGTACCTACAAGCTGGAATTCATTTTCAACCACTATATACATAAGCAGCCTGGCCCAGAAATGAGACTACTACTTCAACCGGTAATTTTACTTTTCCCACAATGCGAACTATGCCGAAGGTAATGCCAACGTTAAACCAGCATAGGATGAGGACAAACAATTTTGCCGGCAACTAAATAGGGTTAAATACTGTCGTAGTTTATGGGTGACGATTACAGCTTGTGAACATTATGGTATACCTATTTGATGTATTTCTGATGGTTGTCCTGTCGTTATTTGATGCTATATACATACTCGTAAGGGAGATGTCAATTGCTGGCTTACAAACAGGAAGCTATCAGATATTACAATAGATAATTCTTGTGAGGGGATTTTGCACATGGGTTTCGTTTATATCAATATCAACTTGGCTCCCTATTCCAATTATTGATGTTGGCTTGAAGCTTGAATAAATAATAAATTAATAAATGGACTCTAATAAGATATGTTAAGAATCTCCATGGCTTTCGCATGGCTAACATATTCGCAACATTAATATTATTAAATCTCCATATTTATAAATATTTATTGCCTATTTGAAATGAAATTAGCATTTTACTTGCAGCACATAATGTTAGCCTTTTTGTAAAAATTACCAATATTAAGATATTAAATTCAAGGGATGCATTATCTATACTATCATCATACCACATGTGATACACTTCTGTTAACTTTGCCTTAGAATGTTACACTAGTTAAAGGCTCGTATAGTTGTGGCCCTTTAACGGTTTTTCTTTGGTAGAAGAATTTAATTATTTTTTGTTACAAATCTGCAAAAACAGAGATTTCGACAATTAATTTTAATTAATTAATCTCTTTTGATTCTGAATCAAATTCGATGATCCGTATTTTTCGGTGAATCTACACCTGTTTTTACTAAGCACTAGTACAATTGGAAGCATTTACAACCGTTTGCTGATACGAATCATAAATATTTATGTTCAACTTAAACGTTTAAGGGCTACTTTTTCCTCTGCGTAAACTGTCACATAAGTGCTTAAGTAGAACTTAAATTCTTAAGTTGTGTATCAGCAAACAGGCCTTAGTTGGCAACAATACTACCAGTTTTACAGACACAAATATGTATGTGCAAACATCATAAAACAAAATAATCTATTCTAAATGCGTTCCATTTTCCACGAAAAAATCAAACTCCGCATCAAATTCCGAATTTAATAATGCAAACCCCCATTAATATGTGTGTTTTATTGGGAATCTATCCATTGTACAGTAAGTAATTCCCAAAAAAACGCATCGACCGTAGCATGGACCCTAGCATGGACCGTAGCTTTTTTATTTTTGTAAAATTGGTACCCCTCACAGCAGTCACAAGTAGTGAAATAGTCTTTTGCAAAATAAAATTAAGAAAATATCAAAGTTATAAACAATAATTAGCTTTTATTCATATAAAATAGAAAGTAGAAAAACGTACCAATATTTAATTTATGTTACAAACCTATTTCTTGTTTTCATTTTTCCTGCAATTGCAGTTTTAAATTCGAACATTCATTTTGCACCAATAGAACGGAAATAATAAGTGAATGGCCTTGTTCATAGACTATGGTCAAGTCCCTTTTTACACAGTCCAATTTTTGTATTGGTTTAAAAAATGGTCTAATCATTTCACACGAGGAAACAAAAGTGCCGGTGATTTACTTGTTTTCTTTTAATGTTTCTTGGTTTGGAACGCACACTACAACGTAGTTTAAATTGTTCACTCCCCTTATGTTTCATGCTTTTATTTATTTTCTGAACTTATCGATAGCCAGAGTTTTATTTTTCAAGTCAATTTACAAATTTATTTTCTGAGTATGTTTTGCTTTCAATTCAATATTTACTCATCAGACTGCACTTAACATACGCGGAGTAAGTATCAAAAAGTTAACATATGGTTTACCATTTCACAATTTGGGATCACAAAAATGTTTGCCCAGTCCAAGTGCATGTCCATGTAGTGAATCGAATACCGCCCATTGCCAACGTCCATTAAACAGTGAAGAAAAGCACACTTTGTGAGTTCAATTTCCGCTTAGTGCGTTTAGGCTAGGAGCGCACATGCAATTTTACCGAAACGAAATAGTTTAATCACTAGTTGAACGATGATCGCGCACATAAGCAACTTAAAAACCAATCAACGAGATAAACCAAAACGCAAACATCATTTTGATTTAATGTGCGCGCAGTTACATTATAGTTCGATGTGATACAAACTGAAGATTTTATTTGGGGCGATCGTTCGATTTGTGCTAAAACGCAAACTCTTAAGTTGCTCGAATCGCAGAGTGAATAGTTTTTGCATGTGTGCGCACTCTCATATAAGTCCAGGGTATTCACTTTAGCAACCAAACTGTTGCAAAACTGAAAGTTGCATATGTGCGCGCCTCTGGCCTTATAGCTCATAGAATTTTATACGAATAAATATTTTGCGGCGCAGTGTCAAGCAATTCCTCTATAGTTCAGTTCCACCCAATGCGGTTTGTCTTCTCAAATTGCTTTTTTGTAGATCTAAATAAGATGATTTTTTTTATCAAACTTCGTTTATTTACAACTATCAATAAAAAATGAACAAAAAACGAAAATTGGGCTTGGTTAGTGAAAAATAAAAGTAAAACGGAATTCATTCGATAAATATTGGTTTCTTTTTCAAAATGGATATCAAAATTTGTTAAAATTGATTAATTGACATTAGGGGTATACAAAATTGCAGATATAGGTGCAATTTTAGGCGTACTTCAGAAAATAATTGAGCAAAGAATACAGTTTTTAATAGTAAAATAGTAAAAAAATGGAGTTATCTAAGATTTGAGAAATATAAACTGGCCAACTATTAAAAAAAGAATCAAAAAGATCGATTTGTCTTACGAATGAAATTAATAATTATCACCATCGAGATTCAATTCAATTATCAATCGTACCAACAAAACTAACAAAATCACAATCGAGACTCGACTGAAAGTCAACCAGCCATCCACCATAGCTTTTTATCGACCGTAACGAATTGTATGTAAAATGTTACAACGGATAAACTTACGGCGGATAAATTTCCCGATAAAACACGGCTAATGTAAAAATCGAACACAGTCAAATTTCCGAACGAAATGAGCAATATCCGTCGCTATCATGATCATCAACTAAAGAACATAGCGCATTTCTGGGTACACCATTTAGACGAAGGTGGCCTTACCAAATCGTGTCGGAAGACATGATGACCAAGAATTTATCTTTGGAAATAGTAACAATGCCGTCAACTGAGAAGTCGATATTTTTTACATTTGTACTGAGTACGTATATTAAACACATGATTCAAACATCTTCAAATGTCGTTTACGATAGCAGAATTAAGTCACTATTTTTCCGATCGCAAATTTTTTTCCATAAAGAAAACTCAATAGAGAAATGAGAGAAAACAAAAACTGAAGGAAAAGAAAATAGAAAAAAAAATTATAAATTAAAACCACGAAAATAAAAACAAGCATATGAAATTTGTTTACGATCTTTTATTGATTTCTGCAAGTATGAATGTTGATCCATGGAGCTATTGTTTTTCAATTATTATAGGTCTACTATTTATGAATAATAATAAATAGAAGTTAAAGGAAAAACTCAATATTTCCTACGTAACACTTCATTTTTGAATTGCAAGGTATGAAGTGTTTCAACTTGCATCTTCTCAAATTGATGTTGTTGGCTCAAGTTTCCGAATAATTAGCTTTTTTTTTATTTAAAATATATTTTCTATTTTGTCTTTTTGTTTAAAGGAACACATGTGATTTGTTTTTATTTAATAAATTTATTATTACACTTTTCTTTTCAGATATCTTTTGTTCACAATAGTTTCCATACAATTAATGCAAAATGTCAAACTCAATGAGCACTTGTGACGTAGTACGCAGAACGAGAAAAATAAAACTCGGAATGCGTTATCTTGTTCAGTTATATTATGGTCGCTGTACCCACAGATGAGTAATACCAAGATACGAATTCTCGACAGTTACCCCGTTTATATGAGTGAATTGAGGAATCGAATTGAATCGAATTGAGATTTCGATTCAGGTATATGGCCTCGTGAGATCGGAAGATTGAATTAAAATGGAATCGAAGTGACAATTTGAGTTTACAGAATAAACAACAAAAACATACAACAGAAAAAAATACAAAGAAAACGGAAACCCACTGAACACAAAAACAAACTATTGGTGCACACACACACCAAGAATCAGATGTGAATTCGATTCTTCAATTCCTCGATTCAGGTATATAAATACATTTTCAATTCGATTCAGCTCTTCTAGTGGGATCGGATCGAGTAATCCTATTTTAATCCGATTCAAGTATACAAAGACCTAAATCCTGATTCAATACCGATTCAATTCTCCATATAAACGTAGTAAGTGAAACGAGTTTGACTAGAATCTTAAAATTGACTTTAGCTGTGAATTTGTGCGTAAAAATTGATTTTAGCTGCAAAGGCGTTTTAATTTGGCAATCCGGAAGACCTCTCTGATCCCGGATCCTAACTCAACACTTTTTTTTTATTCTGACAATTCTGAATTTTAGTGTGATTGTATATGTGAAAACAATTGTGTATGTAAAAGTAATCAAAATCAAAAATAATGTTTGTTGCACAATTATGATACAGAAAATGACAGCAGTCGAGTTTGACGTTCAAGTATAATATGAATGTGTGAATGTTTCTGCTTTCGATTCTGATTCCAAATTCAGAAGCAAAATTCTCTTCTTTTCAGAATCAGAACTGCCATTTTGTCCCAAATGTACACTTTCAGAAGAGTCTAGAAAGCTTTCAGAGTGCTAAATAAAAACGACATAAGTCACACGGTCACATCGACACGAATCAAATTACAAATAAAACAATGTAAACAAATGGGTTTTAGAGGGTGAATCGTACGAAAGATTCCCATCTTAGTATTACTCATCAGTCAGTCTGTACTCTCTCTTCCTCTCCTCAAGTTCACAGAATATTCTAGAATGTTATTACAGAAGCACAAACCAGTGGTGTGTTTTGTGTTCTGTTGAAATTAATCTTGTTCCGATTCCCCTTTACTACTGTGTGTCGCAGATTTTTGGCGATGTGTGGCAGTGTGGGGAATTGGCACTTTGTAACACATAATGGGTGATAGAGAAAATATACTAGTACATAGTTTATGCAGTTTTAACTTGCTGGCTGAACACATTGCGGAGACGCAGGTGCAACTGAAGCTGCAGCTTGACTAACTGTCAAAACATTGAACTTAATGTTACGAATACAACGCAATGCAAATGGCGCTGTCCACGGTGTTGAAAGAGTTGGTCAACTTTTGGCTGTAGTTTTCTTGTCATTTTCAAAATCACATGCACCATCGAATCGAACCAAAACGTGTACATGGGATTGAAAATTCATAGCTGACATCAAATAGTATCAAATCTGAGAAAGCTTTAAAGATACGATGTGGGCACGTAAATATAGCACGTACATTTTTGACTCCAGCTATGGATCGTTGTCTAGTTGTCACGTTCAGCCAGTTAAGGGATTTAACCGCTTGTTAATAGGGGTACCCGTACGACTGATTACTTTACTTTATCGGGCGGGAATATCATGACTCCTGCGTAACACGGGTATTGTGTTGTGACTCATCAGCTATCTCTTTCATATGAAGAGGATTGCTCATATAAATTTATCAGTTTGGCTGTCAAATGTATGAGCTCACAAAATGTGTTCAGATGACACTGAATTTTCTGAAAATATAGGCATCTGAAACATAATTGTTCGGTTCAGTAAAATACTGTCTTTCAAATTTGCCTCAGCCAAAAAGTGAGGAGGCAAATCCAACTATCCTATTTTTATACTAACGCAACTGAAAATATTTTAAGATATGACAATTATCGTCCGACCGATTTCAAATTTTTTCAAGGACATATCATTGTTGTCCATCCGATCTACTATATGACATGACTCATCCACCTCAGACTTTTTAGGCCTGGTCTATGTATCTGTGAAGCCTTTATCGTAGAGCTTGAAAGAGACAGAAGAATCTCCTTTCAAAGCAGCATTCTCATTATCTTTCGACAAGATGCGTGCTTCACTTTAGTAACTCGAAAAGGGTCCTTGGTTTCCTTGTGTGAGTTTTTGGCGGGACCTAGATAGACAAAGTCCTTATCTACCTCAAACCTATATTTTTATTATGTTCATGTTCTGTCCCAGATGTCAACATGTTTGTAACTTGGTTTTACCCCTCAAACAACGGCTTGTTCTTCCGATTGTGTCGGAGTCAGTATATGCAAGCTTTATTACCACAGATTAGAAGCAAAATTGTTGTAATCGATCCTGTTCTTCTTTATTCTTTTCTCTTCATAGATGCTTAAGTGATGCATTGCATTACTCGCTCTTGTCATCCTTACTTAATTTTGGTGGCACTACAGTCAGGGGCACTACAGTTTGTTGATAAGCCGTTCCACCTGCGGGTGCCCTTCGGTCTTCCTCTACTGGGCCGTCCCTCCGGGTTTCAAATATTTTGCGGACTGGATCATTGATGTTCATCCGCTCTACATGACTAAACCATCTAATTAGTCGTATTTTCCCTCTTCTGGCTAGGCCGGTGTTACTGTATAGTCCATACAGTTCAGTGTTGTATCTTCTCCTTCACTCACGGGTCAAAAAACATCCGATAAATGTTTCTCAAACAAGCCTAGAGCATTTTCCTCCACCTTTTATAAAGTCCATGCCTCTGAACCATACAGCATGACTGGAATGATAAAGTGGATAATTTAGTTGCACGAGAGGGGGCTTTACTACTCAATTGCCTTCTTAGCACAAAAAAGCATCGATTGGTCTTCCTGCATTTACTGCTAAACCCATCTTCGCTCTTCCGTTTCAATACTGCGTTATGGCAAGAACACATCGCATTTAGTTCGACGGACTTTGACAGATAGTGCCTCTGGTATTGGCTAGGGAATTCTGCACTATGGTTTCCAGCATTATGTTTAAAAAGTCGCATGAGAGCGCGTCACATTGTCTAAATTCTTTTCGACATCAAAGGCATCGATGAGTTTTTACCGACCTTGATGGAACAGTGTGAATCGCCATTCAGCACAAACGTACGAGCTTGTTAGGGATGTCAAGACTAAATATTGCTCCATATACATAACTCGTCTCTATAGATGCTGTCACACTCGGCATTAAAATCGAAGAACAGGTGTTGTGCATAAATTTGAAGCTACTTCGTTTTTTCCAAGATTTCTCCTACTGTGAATATTTGGCCGATGGTGGACTTTCCTGCCCCAATGCCACACTGATATAGACATATAAGATTATTTATGAATGGCTTTAGAGGTTCACACATTATCTACAGTAGAGAAGATCTTATATACAATATTAAGAAGAATGATATCTCTGTAGTGTAGTTCGTGCAGTTCAGGAGGTTTTCTTTCCGGAAGATCCGGCGAAAAAAGCTGACGTTCCATTCGTCAGACTTGCTTTCTTCCGACCATATCGTGTAGGCTTTGGTTCATGATTTCTACCTTGTGAGGTCATTTTTACCTCTTGGTAAGATTTTCGAAACTCATTCCTTCAGTAACTTCTCCCAATTTGCTCGATCAAGCGCTTTTCATGATTCCATTTTTCTTTCTTAAATGCCAGTGGAGCTCTGTAGAGCTCAAAAGCTGATCTTGTCCTTCTTTACAGCGCCGCGCCGGCACCGCCTTGTATGCTTCTTGGTCATGTGTAACCCAGATCGTCAGAGGCGACAGGTTATTCATCAGTAAGTTCGACGTGAAAACCCTCGACCTAGAGGACCAAATCCTTAATATAGCTCCAAGGAATGGGAGCCGGTTACACTGCTCCTTATAGGCCTGAGTTCCGCATACTTCGTAGTAGGCAAGGTGTTCACTGAGTAGTTCAGCCTGACTGAAACCGTAGTCGCCACCGTTGATTCCATTAAGCGAATTCTTCCACTGCAGTCTAATGTAAAGAGCAGTGCAGACAACCCCCCCCCCCCCCCCCCCCCACACTCTCGTTTTCTGAAATCAAAAACTTTTCAAATGTGTTGGGAGGGACCCAATCTCCAGTTGAAGTACTATGCAGCTGCCACCCTAAGAAGGTGAGAGCAAGAGCTGATAGACAGATGTTGGTTTAAAACAAAAACATGTAGGCGCTAGTGCCCTATTGAATGCAAATATCTACCCTTTGAACATCGGCTTTCGTTGTCTTCGACATAAAATATCTTGACAACAGTCCTTTGGCATATACTCTGTTCATCTGGCAATTGTCACAAGATTAAGCTTTTAATTTTGTCTTTTCCGTGATACCTGTTGTTCCTTAATGTTATAAACATTGGATATAGATGGGTAGGGTATTAACATAAATAATAATTATGGCTTGACCTTCGCTTGAGGATTCGACATATTGTTTCTCAAAAGAACAATCAGTAATCACATACTTATCTTTAAGTGGGTTTTAATTAAAGATTGATATAAGACACATGGGGGTTAACAATGTACCCACATTGTTTCCCTTTTGTAACTGACGTTCTACGAACGAAATACATAAACAATATTGCCACGAAAGAAAAGAACCCTTATAATCTATTTGGGAAACTATATTTGTATACATAATATCTCATTCTGTATAGCCAATCAAATGAAATTTATGTATTAACAATAAGCCATTTAATACACCAGATTGTCCCATGTGCCATTTTGATATAATCTTGTATTAGGGACTCAATCATTCGCGCCCTTCTCTTTTCATTTAAATGTGTTTCCTACGCGCGCACAATCTAAATATGTTTGTAGGCTTCCTTCTGTATCCACATCCTTGGAATACACTATTCATATCGTTTTCAAAAGACAAAATCAAGCTCAAAATACGAAAATACAGAAATAACCGAACCGCATGCATGTCATACACCAAAGCTCTAACCATATCCATATCCACCACCCTATTCCGCCATCATAGCATATTCTTCAAATATTACATCAATTTAGTGGTGACATCTGGTGATCCAAGGACCTACGATTACGTTAAGCGATATCAACAAATAGCCTCCATATGCACGCATTATGGCCAAATAATAGGGAATCGTTTTATGAACAAATTGAGATGCTAAAATAAAGAAAAACTCCCTTACCACACCTAGTGCATATCTTGTCAAGCCTGAGCCAAAATCGAATTCTCCGGGATAGTATATTTACAAGACATCCTTTTTGGCTGCTGCCTGCCTCCTAAATGTCCCACAAGTCCCATGTCCCATTCACCCATTCCATGTCTTCCTTCTTTTCTTCGCTATATTCCTCTTTGAATTAATCTCCACTCTATTCAAAGTCAGTGAGGGTTAAGTTCGAAGCAAAGGACATCTATGGAACACCCGCTGAGAGGGACTTTATGAATATTTTATATACACGAAGGACACACAAATGATGCGACATTATGCGGATTACAGAGCAACATATTGACGATCGTATATTCAATTTTGAACAAATTGGAGCATGGTTAACATAATCGTAACCAATGAGACAGGATTTATCTAATGGATTGCTAAATGGTGGTTGTGGGTTACGTCGATGGTTGTGGGGAATTGAGGGTGGTGAAAAAAATAAAAGGGCGCATTTACTTTTTGGCTATACTCGTATTTTTCCATGTCCCACATACACTCATAATATGAAAGGATAAGTCCTGATAATTTTATGGGTTATCAATATGTTGAAGTGGTTGTGTGGAAGGATGGGATAAATGAATTTCCCAAACAGGATATGAGTTTGAATTTGGAAAATTGTATTGTTAGTTCACCCTAGGAAGGTTAAACAAGTTCAGAACTTATGTATGCTGGGCGTTTGGTGTTTTTCTATAGTTGAGGGTTTTTTTTCAAAGAGGAAACAATGATTAAATTGCTAGATTACAAAATTTAATGCAAAGTGAAGATTTTTTTTTAATAATTTATGATGCTGTGATTTTTTGGCCAATTTTTACATTTAAGAATTTGTCAAAATATTTAAACGGCTGCTCCCAACGTGCCAATATAGATGCATCCACAATGATTGAAGAACAGGCGAAACTAGTTGGCCTTGAAGTGAATGAGGACAAAACCAAGTTAATTATATGTTATAAGCTACCGGCTACCGGGACAAAACGTCATTATTTATAGGAAAAACTTCGAGTTATTTAAGAATTTCATCTGCCTTTGAGTAAACATTAATTCCACGAATAACACTTAAGTGGAAATCCAACGAAGAATCCTTAACAAACCGTTTCTACTTTGGTTTAGCCAAGCGAAAAGTTTCAAAAACTCCTTACGCGGAAGACAAGGCGTGCACTCTATAAAACTCTTATTCTGTCAGTCCTTCTTTTCTTTATGGCGCATAATGGTGGGTTCTTTAAAAAAAAATACTTCGACGACGGATATTTGGTCCCGTGTGCCATGGACACGAATGAACGAAGAGATTAAACCCGGAGCCTAACGAGCTGGGGATGTATAGTCCGAAAGCACAAGATACGTACACTGCATTGGATTGAGCAAATAAACCACAATGCTCCAGCTAAGGGGATCTTCAAATCACAGCCCCCAGGTTCACGGAACGAGGAAGACCGAACTTCTGGCTTAAAGATCAAGCTGTCGCTGACACCAAAGTGCTTAATTTGGATGACTGAAAATAGCGACTGCAAAGAAGTCCCATAGTGGATCCTAATGAGATAATAATTAATGTTTGTTCGGGGCAAGTCAAAGAGTCTCCTTTCGTGAAGATCGGGCACACAATGCTAATAAGCTTCAAATCAGTTATCACTCCTAACCAATTATAAAAATAAATGTATACAATGAGTTGCTGGTTTACTCATTACATGCTGTTTAGGCATAGAACTAACAACATGTGATTGAGTAAAACTATTAAACCGATAAAATATGACAAAGAATAAAAAAATGTAAGCGAATTATAAGGGACCTAGATAAATAAGACACGGAAATTTCTCAGCATTAGTTCAGCCGCTATCCCTGGAGATAAAATCTGAGAATACAATCACCTACAATCTCAGAACATCGCGCCACACATCTTTCCTATCATTCTTTCTCTTCCTTAACCTCACGCACACTCTGTGTTGAAACTTTTAAGGGGTAGTATATAATTGAGGTTGAGTCGAAGAAATTGGTGATCTACATTTCTAAGGTTAAATTGTAAATTATACCTGACAGATTCTTCATCGGCTTTATATACATAGTTCCAAATAAGATTTTGACTATTATCCGCAATGATCGAGAAAACTTTTGGATCTCTTTCCTGTTTTCTTCCTTTTTTTTCTTCTTCTTGAGAAGGTGTTATTTATCTTATCTCCCTGTCCATACAGCGTTCTCCAGAACAATTTAATGCAAAAATGTATTAAGTTCCGATTATTGAGGAATACTACTTGATTAAACAGAGGTAATTTTAGTCCGTCTAAATCTACCTCAGCCCCACCCCCTCCCCGCCCCATTTCAACACCTCCGTAATTCGGTAACTATACACTGACGAGTGACAATTCAGTTTTGTTTACATCTTTGTTTTCAGTCATTCTAAAAAAGTTAATTTGTTTTCTTTTTTAATTTGTTTTCTTTTTTATCGTGTGCTTTACTGGCTGAACAGAATGGACGCACGGTCGATCTCTGACTTCAAAAAACGCTCTGTCAAAGTTAAAATGCATAGAAACTCGTTTGACAAACAAAAAAAATCTTGTTGGTTGTTGCATCCTTCGACGCAAAAATACACATTCACCATAAATTTGCAAATTAAAAGTTTGCAAAAATAACTACAAAACCAACACAACAGTTTTGAAACGACCGCGCGGTCCATTGTATTCAATTTTTTTTGGAAGGGTTGCTTCTCGCGGCGGCGGCTGATGCGAGCGAACGACCGCGCGTCCATTCTCTTCAACCAGTTAGGGTAGGTGATATGATAACTTCTGACGTTTTATATTAGAAAATTATCGACTTTCAAAGATATAGAAACCAATTTTTTATATTTTAATTCCGTTTGTTCCGCTTGATAATGTTATAGACTTTCTTACTTACAGAAACCATATAATGCAATAGAAAGGGTTTTGTTCCAATTCTCAGCGTTTTCCGACGAATTTGATCGATGCGACAATTGCAGTATATGGCCCTAGGAAAAGTAAATAGAAAAATTGTATCCAGAGTTGAATAAATAAAGAAACAAAGTTAAAAAAAGAACATCTCTAATATCAGTGATGTCGTTTCGGAAAATTCCAAAGCTGTACTTTCAAAAAATGTTGCATAATTTTTGGAAAAAAGCAATGCGCATATATTTTTTCTTAATTCATATTTATTTATTTTTTTTAATTCTTTCCTTATGACAAAAAATAAACTTAGATACATATATAATTTATCTATCGAAAGCCTTTTAGTTTAATTGCTTAGTCTTAGTTTAACATTCCATTTTTTATTAATTTAACTTCAGTTTATTTTTAGCTATTTGCAAAAATATGCGCTCTGTACTCGTAATGCTACGCGAAAAGCATAAATTGGACCCAACAATGTTTTAAAATGTGAAACATTGGAGAACTTAATGCTTTTTTTTTTAAATTAAAGGTAGCGCTCCAAAAATCTTCAAATTTCACATCTATACTTATGCATATTTTGATGTAAAAGAGCCCTCCATTCATCATCAAGGTCATCCACAAGTTCTTCTTGCATCAAATTTGGAAACAATTGTGGGTAAAACTTGTGGATTTATTTTGTTGAACAATTATTTTTACGGGTTTTAAAACTTTATTTTGTATCTTTATTCTGTTTCTAATTTTCGTACATAATTCGATGTAGTAATCTCTAATTTGTTCTTATATTTTTTATAACTTCACCTGGTAAACGCCCAGAGCCAACTAAAATGTTAGCTAGTACACCAAGGTAAATTTCTTTTGAGTTTTAAAATAAATCTTTATTGCAAAAATCAAATGAGTTCAGAGAGGCGTCATCGATAAATTCGTTTTTGACGTGAATTCGCGGGTCTTCGGAATGGTACTCAATTGGAATTTTGTTTGTCAATTTTAAAAAAGTATTACAAGAAATACAAGTGTACTTTCGTGGAAAATGTGTAAAATGATGCCAGCTCTACTTTTTACTTGCTATATATGTACTATAGGTCAAGTTTTGCATTTGGAAAAAAATCGAACTCAAGATTTTAATCAAATCAGATATTCTGTAGCGCACAAGCGATCAAACGTTTTCGTGCGTGCGAACGATTTGCTTCATGTAACTGCAAAAACGATAAGATTAATTTCGTACGTGCGAAAGAAATAAGACGACAGCAAATTACTTGACGTTTTTTTCAATATTATGTAGTAAAATTTGATTTTTTTGTTGAAACAGACTAAACAAAGTTCATTAATATTGAATCTGAAATGGAATTAATAAAAAACGACCTATAAAACACGTTAATTTTTAAAATCAATAGTAACTACAAAAAAAACAAACATCAAAATAACCCAAAACGATTACGACAAGGGACCTAGAGATGGGCGCCCTTCATTCACCTCGTGTTTCCACCACACTTTACCTCTTATGAAACGCCACCACATATAAAATAAATAATAATTGCTTTGTTTTGTATAAATACAACTATATCAAGCTCAAAAATGAAACTTAATTATTTCCATCTTGGACAAAACTCAAACAATAAATTAATATTATTTTTGTTTTTGTGGACTGTGTGGATTAAAACCAAATTGAATACCTTTATGACATGTAGTCCAAAATGCGTTTCGCCCAGGTACTACAGTTGGGCTCATCAGTTAGATGCTGTAGTATCTTTCTAAGACGCAATATTTGTTGGTCGCTGTTTACCGACTTTAATAAAATTTACAGCGATTACTCTCTGCAAATTATATTTTTCTAGGGGAATTTGGTCAAATTCATGCACTTAGAAATATGTTATGCCCGTGGTCTGGCCAGTTATTATCTTGAAGAAAACTCAAACTTTCGAGCGAAACGCATTTTGGACTACAGGCCATAATGGTACTCAATTTGGCTTTAATCCACGCAGTGCACAAAAACAAAAATAATATTAATTTATTGTTTGCACATAATTTTGCATTATATTTATTTACACTATTCCACCATTTTTCAGTGTATAACTCATCCCTAACCCAATTCATTATTAAAAAGTATGCAATAAGTGCCACCTAAATGTATGCAATGTACAATAGATGCTCTCAAAACTAAACAAATGAATTAAAATAAATGAAATGCGATACATAATGAGAATTTTCGCTTTCGCACAATTTCTTTCGCTTTTGAAAAACGAATGATCGCATTTTGCTTATTACAAAATCTGGCCTGGCATTACGATGATAGAGAACACCAAAAATGTGGGTGCCGCAATTCCGTCTATGTGTCTGTCTGGACAACTCTCTACCTTGGTTTTTAAGCGTTTTAGATGATTGTCCAAAATACATTTTTGAATCGTTTTGGACAATCAAATTTGTCTACCATCTTAATTTTCTCGAAAACGGCTCTAAAGGTTTTAATAAAAATTGGTGTGTGTACTAGTTTGAGCATACAATTTTTTATTTAATATTTTGTTATTCGATACCTGCAATACAACCATCTTATTGATTTTTGACTTTCTCATAAGCGGACCAACGGATTTCGATCAAAATTTTTATGCAGGATGTCTATCGAATTCTAAATAATACTGCATTTCAAAATTTTCGAAAATAGTTTCTTTGGATTAAAAAAAAATATACATTTTTTTTTTTGAAAATTCAATACATACAGGGTGGCCCACAAATCGTGCTACAAAAATAAAACGCAATAACTTTTTTTCAGTGTTAGTAATCGGCTTATTTTTTTTTTATTTTATAGGCTAGTATTTAGATTTATCAAAATGAATGCTTGGGATACTGAAAAAAGGATTTGGATAGTGCAGCGGTACCATTCTTTGCAGTCCGTCATTTCCGTCCAAACGGAATTCAGGCTGGAGTTTGGCGGTACTCCCCCGAGTAGATGGACCATTATGAGGCTGGTGAACATGTTTGCCGAATCTGGAAGCATCGAACGAAGACCTTATCATCGATATCCCAATGTTCGGGTTCAGGATACAATCGTGGCTGTTGCATCGGCAATACAGGTAAATCCAAGTGTTTCGACTCGAAACTTATCGGGCCAAATTGGAGTTAGCAGACGGTCATTACAACGGATACTTCATGATGACTTAAACTTGTTTCCGTACAAAGTCCAAATTACAAGCAAGTTAAACCCTCAGGATTTCACTGTTCGCCTGGAATTTTGCCGAAAAATTATTGCAATGGCCGAAGAAGACAACACATTGATAAATTGTTTGTTCATGTCTGATGAGGCCCATTTTGACTTAACCGGCAATGTGAACAAGCAAAATTGCCGTATATGTAGTGAGTCTAATCCAGAAATGCTCCATGAGACGGAACTGCACCCAGAACGAGTCACTGTGTGGTGCGCAGTTTCATCAAGGTGTATTGTCGGGCCATACTTCTTTGAAGAAAACGGTGAAACACAAACTGCCAATGGGTACCGTTATTTAAAGATGTTGAAGGAGTTTTTTTTATCCAGAATTTCGCCGAAGACGTATCAGGATTTGGTTTCAACACGATTTGGTTTCAACAAGATGGAGCAAGTGCACACGTAGCCACAGAATTTATGGCGGCGCTCCAACGAAAATTCTAAAACAAATTGATATCCAGAAACTGCACTTTCCGCTGGCCCCCAAGGTCACCTGACCTCACTGCACCAGTCTTCTTTTTTTGGGTTATGTCAAGCAGGAAGTGTACAAAACGAAACCCAGGAATTTTACTGAATTGAAGCAGTCCATTAACACAATAATTGAGGTGATCCGAAATTTCAACCCTTCAGGCCGCAATGAACCAATTTTCTGATCAGGTGCCGCATATGCGTGAATGAGCGTGGAGGTCATTTGCGGTCTATCATCTTTAAAAACCATTAGTTACTTAAAATAAAATTTAATTTTTAATCCAATAAAACAAAATTAATGAAATACATCTATTAAAATAAGTTATTTAAATTTCTTATTGTAGCACGATTCGTGGGCCACCCTGTATTTCGAAAATGGGTGGACGATTTTTTCTTAAATTTTGTTTTTAAATTTCTATTATTAAATATTTAAAATATTCAGACCAAATTTTTTAGAAAAAATTTAAGAATTTTGTATATAAAAAATTAATTAATTCGAAAAGGCAATACAAAAAAGAACATGCAGTACAAAAAAAAGTGTGCAGTACAGCAGAACGCACCAAGTGTACATAAATGAAACTTTTAGTCTCACTTCCTCTTGGTACAACTTGTATTTTGAAAGGCGCTGTCAAGATTAATCTACTTGTTGATCCGTTGGGCAGTGGAAACACTTGAGAATTACCTATCATTTAACGTCTTTATGGAAAAAACATAATAAAATCCTATTTTTAAAATATTATATGCAGTTTTATTTTACAATATGTCACCATACTAATAAGCGGTGTGCTGTAGTAGGTACCTATCTTTATTTTAATATTCCCTCTGTTTTTCAAATAAAATAGGTACCAACAATATAAGTTCACGTGAACGCACATTGTACATCAGAACAGCATCGCTCACATATAAATTGAATACTAACACATGTAGGTATTCCAGCTGAATTTGTCGAAATAGGTCAGAAATCATAATATAATTCATATTCGTACCTATAGCATACGACTTACAATAACTACAACAATTTCACGTATATCACGTAGTAGCACGATTTCGCTATCCATTTTCTCGATTAGTTTAACAAATTCAATTCTGTTCGCAAGGACACAAAGCATCACACACCACGAAACGAAAACCTTTAAAGTAAAATGCGAAGAAAAAAAATATAAAACCTGGAAAAACGAATTTCCAATGACATTTGCAAGTAAAATCCACCAAAAGTGACATCTGCTGAATTCAACCTAGTAGCACATGCATCCAACCACATACAGAATGCATATGGCACCCCATCTAGCAAAAGTCATTCTGCAACTCATCCTTGGCTTAGATACACCATGCACCAACACACCACACATAGACGTCCGGCAGGTCTCTTCAACCACAAAAAAAAAACAATATACCTACCTACCTTTATTGCAAGCTACCTTTACCATATCCAGAGCGCCCTACACTGCTAACCAGCAACGAACCTTCATCATCCCCAAAGGGCGATCATAGTAATGGATTTCCCACAGTTGTTAGTCCTCGTATGAGTACAATTTATACATCCCATTGTCCAAGGATTACCGAGATCGACCGCTGAAATCCCTCATACCTCCTCCACGCACATGATTTCACTATTAAAAAACAAAAAAAAAAATATCCAACGAGAAAGAACAACTACGGAAAAAACACTGGAACCGGGCATCGCTTCCTGCACTCCTGGTCCATTCGTATACGTATTCCTTTTTCGGTTATCCTAACCTTAACACAAAAAGAGCGACTAGCACAAAAACTCGGCTAACAAAAGTTGCTGTCCTCGGGCACCCATCACCATCATGTAGGTAGATACATCATCATTATCATCATCAATGTGAATGTGAAAGCCATAGCCTAGCCATCATTACTTTGGTCAAGCAAAACGGAAAAGAAATGTGTTCCCGGTATATAACTGTATACGGTAACGGTAACTATACGGCCTTACACCGCAATATCTGATTGATTTGCTACCCCGCTGAATGCGTAGATGGATGGTATATTTTGTTGGATGTCTGCTTGGTTAGATGACTCTGGTTACCGACCCACCAGCTTCAGCAAGGGCGAAAGTAATGCGGGCCGGAGCCGGGGCCGGGCAGGCCCAGGCACGGGCATATCAAGGGTGGTACCGGTACTAATTAAAACCGAGCAAAACAAAGCGCAATCATAGTGAATAAATTTTCAAAAACAATATGATGCTACACAATCCTTCTTTTTGATTCGCATTCGAAAACTCGCAGTCGTTGTCTCATTGATGCCACATGTAGGTACTAGATACAGCACATGCACATTGCATATTGTACATTCTTACAACCCTTCTGCACGATGCCTGATATGGAAATAAAACAAAGCAGCCCGAACAAGAGCTGGGTTGATAGCACAAGTACCCGGGGACGCAGACAGGGAGAAGTATTGCGTTTCTATATTGCTAGAGTAATTAAACTAATGGAACATTTATTAGATCAAGACATATATGTATAGCTTCGAAACAAAACACCACATCATCCTTTCAGCGGTTAAGCTATTTCTTGTATCTAATATATGTACTCGTATCTATACCTACATAGATATGTTTGTTGGTTTCCCCCAGAGTAGTCACATTTGTACTTGGCTCTGGGAATGTGGCGGAAGAACTTTTGCACAGAGATTTTAAACAATGATCTTATCAAGTGACCACTTTAGAAGGTGGTGCAAAAAGTTGGACTAAATGGAATGAGTTCATGAATTAAGATCAATCCTTCGGCTTCGGTTATGTTCAGGTAAATGGAGTGTCCTTTGAGGTTTGCATATAGGTGCATATAATGTACAGTACACAATATAGATACTATATTATGTTAAACGCACCTTGGCACGGATGTGGGATAACTTTGTGATCAAATTTGTGATGTTCGAAGGTGAAAATGAGAATTAGTTATAAAAGTTTAATATGAAGGTTGGTACCTACCTATTAGACACTTGCTGTAATTCACGAAAATCAGCCGTAAGATAGAATTACATCTATTTTAGAACGAAGTAAATCGCGATGTTTTTCTTTTTAAATTTTTGAAATACATAAATATTTAAATAATTTTTTTAGGAAAAGAGGTATCTATGTATTACTTCTTTTTCAATTTCGCAATTTGAATCAGATTCGAAGTCTAATGAAGTAGCTTCTTGATCATCGTCTGAAAACAACAAATTGTCATTTTTCCATTTTGACCTTTGTCCTTAGGTAAAACTCGCAAAGAAAAGAGGTTTTCACATATAATTACGTATGCATCCTTATGAATTTTTTTAGTTATTTATTTTTTTTTACATGCGCTAAATTATATAGATAGATAGATATTTTTATTTCATTCTTAAAATAGTATTTGGTTGCTACCGCTCAGTTTACACAGAGAATTGATATTTAAAATATATCTTTCTACTGAATACGTTATTTTTACAACATTATAATTACAATTTAAAAATAAATTAGTTTTATTTTGAAGGAAAATATATGACAAAAACCTTCATTTAAGTACAACAATAACTTCGATTAATAAATAGATTAAATTAAAACAAATAAAACAGGTAAAGTAATATAAAAAGGTACATTTAGATGAATGAATAAACAAATAAGTAAAAAATAAATATATAACAAGAAGTAAATAATTAATAATTAACAAGTAAATTAATAAACAATTAAATAAATAAATAACAAAATAAATAAACAAATAAACAAATAATGAAAATAGATCATAAATAATAATTAATAAATCATAAATAATAAATAACAAATAATAAATAATAAATATAATTTAATTGCAATATTGACTTTTTTAACTGTTTTATTAATATGCTCATTAAAGATAAGCCGCTTGTCAAGGTTTATTCCTAGATATTGCACATTAGACTCCCATTTTATATAAGTTCCATTGACTTTCAGCTCGTTACCGGGTAGAAACAATCGCTTTCTTTTTCTGGTGAAAAAAATTGATTTTATCTTTCCAGCATTTAGCTTAATTTTCCATTTGTGATAATATCTCATTAAAATTTCAAGCGCATGTTGAAGATTGGTATCAATATTAAGACCAAACTCATGCGAAGAGAGTATGCAGGTGTCATCTGCATAAAACCCTGTTTCACAAAATGGTAGCTGTGGAAAATCAGACGTGTAGACATTATATAAAACAGGAACAATAACTGAACATTGAGGGACACCATACTGTATGTTAACTAAGACGGATTTACTTTTATTAACATACACTTGAAAACATCGACCAAATAAGAAACTTTGGACTTTTTTTATGAGAAAATTTGGGATCTCGAATGTTTCCATTTTGTAAATAAGAGCATTATGCCAAACAGAGTCGAAAGCTTTTTCGATATCTAATAGGACCATACCTGTAGATCTACCTTCAGTACGATTAGTTTTGATTATATTACAAATCCTAAGAACTTGATGGGAAGTACTGCGGTGACTCCTAAATCCAAACTGATGATCAGGAAAAATATGTTTTTCTGCAATTAATAAGTAAAGTTTTTTCTATAATACTTTTTCGTAGACCTTACTCAAACTACTTAGAAGGCTAATCGGTCTATAGCTACCAGGGTTCTCCATATCTTTGCCAGCTTTTAATATTGGTATGACCTTCGCCATTTTCCAGATCTCTGGAAAATATTGGTTTTTCAGACAGGCGTTGATAATTAAGGTCAGATACTTTCTTCCTGATTTGGGTAAACGTTTGAGATATAAATTCTTTATCTTATCGAGTCCATCGGTTTTCTTTACTCGCAACTCCTTAATTATAGCGGAAATATCATCAACAGAAACGTATTCATCTTGAGATGTTTCTGTTATAGAAGATAAAATCCTTTGAGATTCAGCGCTTACCAAAATAATGGTATCTAAATCACTTAGCTGATGGGATACTTCATGGTTTTTCCTGAATTCTATAGCAAAAGCATTAGCTTTTTCACTATCAGTAGGACATCATTAGAGTTTTTAAGTGCAGGAATCAATCTGAATTTTGTTTTTTTATAATTTTAGCAATGTTCCAAAAAGGTTTATCATTTTTCTCTAGCCTGCTTAGTGTTTGATTCCAACTACTTATGCATCTATATGCATTTTTTAGTTATTTATTTTTTTTTACATGCTTTAAATTATATAAATTTTCGAAAATCAAACCTTTGTCACATTTTGTAGGTAACTGCTCTGTACAGAAATGTTACCTTTTGCCGGCAACTGCTCTCTATACAAGTGTCGGCTCTTGCGACCAACTGCTCTGTATACAAGCGTCACCTCTTATCGGCAACTGCTATGTATACAAATGTCAGCTCTTGTGGGCAACTGCTCTGTACAGAAATGTTACCTTAAGCAGGCAACTGCTCTATACAAATGTCGGCTCTTGCGACCAACTGCTCTTCTTTGTGGAAGTTGGTATCCTTACCAGTACTTGTTAATGGCAATGCATACAAATTTTGAATTTCTTGTGGGACTGAGCATTCTCCTTCAATTAGCTTCTGGGTGGTAAATGGATGCGAAAATGTTTTTTTTTTCTATTTTAAATATCGAATTTCTAAAAATAAATGCTGCTTTTTATAAGATGTCTTCTTTTTCTAATTGCTTATGTATTAAGTATTCGGATAAACTACATTTTTAAAGCATTAGGTGCTACTAATTTGTTATGAACAGTTGATAGTTTAATTTTTTGTTGAAAAGTTTTATTGATCTTATTTTTTAAATGTTGTGGTTTAAAATCTGTGTCATAATTGGCAAGTCCTTCGCTTAATATATTTTCTTCGATAAACACACATAATTCATCAAAGGCAAGATCATGAAGCTGTCTATTCAGATACCAATCAGTGGTAGTGCAGTTATCTTTAAAAGATTTCACTTTATTGCAAATCTCTTTTTTACATGAAAATTATTTGATTCTAAACTATTTAAACTTGTCAAAATTTCTGAATTAAGCATTTTCTCGCTGTATTTTTCCATTATTGGAAGGAATTGAATTTTGTTAAGTGAGTGAACAAGTTGTTGTCTTCCTCGATGCTTTCCACAAAAAAACACATACACGATGATTATTATTTTTAGCATTCGGTACAATTGCGGCCTCCGCAGAAGAAATGGTATCCGCATCAGGTGGAATTAAGGCCTCTTGAGGGATAGCGCTATCCGCATCCAATAGGGATGGATTGGTTGGAACTCATTTCTTGGTCATTTTCACATTCAGCTTTCACAATATATATTTTAGATACATACCGCTGTTTGTTAAATTTCTGTAGCACTTGGAATGATATACATATGCATGTGCATCATGTTTTAGGAAGTGAGAGATCTTAAAAATGAAGGTTATTCTCCTTTCTTATGAATACAAATCGACAAAACTTTTGAAATATATCATCAATTAGCAAATTTAATTTTTTATCACCACGACCACATGTAAAACACTTTCTCTCAGAGGAAGACATTTTAAACTAACAAAAAATTATTCAAAAAATTTTAGGAAATATTTACTGAAAATCTCTTTATAGGCCTACCTTCGAACGCAAACGATCACAGAGTGCACTCGATCTAAGTTATTCCACATTATTCGTGACTATGAATTAAAGCAGATGTAATTTTTTCTATCTTGACTAAACCGAAATTTAGTTTTCGGCTTACGGAGGGTTATTAACCGAATGAATATACGTCTTACACTTGAAATGTGTGTTTGTTTTTATGCCATCTTAATTATGTGTAAATACCAGTCTTACTGAAATAAGGTTAATGGGGTCATTTCTTACTTGCGATTATAGGCACTATAAGGCAAGTTATGAATTCGTGCAAAAAAACAATTCTAACAATCAAACATGACATATTGATCATAAAGAACACCAAAAAAGGGGGTCCCCCAATTCCGTCTATATGACTGTCTGTCCGCGAGTCTGCAGCCTAAACGGTTGGATGGATTTGCTTCAAACTTGGTAAATATTGTTTTTTCGGTAATATGCCCACACGTTTTTTTTCATTTTTTTTAAGACGACAAATAACAGTGGCTCCCATACAATTTTTTTTGAGCCAAAACAAAAATCTTATTTTTCTCAAAAAATGCACCAACGATTTTTATAAAAAAAAATCAGTTCATTAATAAAGGGAAAAAGTACCTTTTTATAATTTTTCTGGGGAAAAAAATTGTTATTTTTGGTACCTCTAGTTAACCATTTTTTTGGTTTTCGATTTTCTCGAAAACGGTTAATTTGATTTTTTTTTATTTTTTTAACGCAGAAGCTCCTAGAAAGTTTCACTATTGTGTACCAAAATTTTTCAAAGAAAAATTTTTTTGCAAATAATTTTTTTTTTTTTTTGAAAACTCAAAATTTTGGAAAAGACTCAATAGATTTTTTCGAAACTTCGTACTTCGTGGTTTTTTAACATTATTTTGAATAGTTACAAAAATTATTTTAAAAAAAACAGCGGTACCTCCCATACAAGTGTTAAAAAACGGTTAAGAAAAAAATTATTTCTCGACAACGGCTCCAATAATTTTAATAAAAAAAATTGTGTGTTACTTTCAAATATAAAAATATTTTTGTTTGCGTACTTATTAACTGTATTTCCCATAGAACCACTTTTCATATTTCCACTTTCTCAATGCTCCCTAAAATTGTTAATAAGACTGCATACAAAAATTTTCGAAACATTTTTTTTTTTTTGATTTTTATAAAATAAATATTTTTTTTTTTTTGAAAAATCGATTTTTTAAAAACCAGTCACAGATTTTTTTTTGAAATTTGAATTTTGTATGTATATTAACAATATCTTCAAAATGGCGTTTCAATTTTTTTTTCTAAAAATATTTTCAAAATTGTATACATAAAAAATTAATTTATTAAAAAACCGCTCCAACGATTTTTGAATTTTTTTTTGATATATTCTTAATTATCCATGAATTCAAATTGCATCTTTGTTTTCCCACAATCTATAACGACTAAGCAATATAAAAACATTTAATTGTGTGTGTTATCCATTTATTTCTACCTTAATATTATTCATTATTTACGAATTTTTGCGTATGTCACCGAATACTAAATGCAATGTAGGCCCTCATACATTTATATATATATTTATATATGTGTTTAAAAATCACATGAATCTTATGTACCTATGTATATTGCACCTAATTTATGAAGTTGTATGTGTACTACCCACCTACATCCTTCACTTTCATTATATATATACATGTTTACATACTAAGATTCCATCAATATGTATATATACGAGTATGTAGATACATTTTACTCTCCTAACTTACATAATTAAAATCCATAACTTAGATTTAAATATACATTTGTAGGTAGGTACCTAAGTATCTATTCCTTGAATCATCCATTCGACAATTATACTAAGAATCAAGGTAATCTTCCCTACAAAGGCCTTAAACCGGCATAGGATAACTACACCTAACTAACTAAACCTCAATGGTTAGCTACATTAAAGTTGTTAGCTACAAGAGCAAGTTCGTACGATCCAATCGTTCATTTTATTTAAATTTTCGATCGAAATTAAAGATCCTTTTAAGGTCTGAACCACACTCTGCCAATTGGCACAAATTAACACCAATTTCTGCCAAATCCTGTTCCAGACTTACAAATTTGTCAGTTTTGGGCAGAAGAGAGCGCTCTTGAGAGTAAAATATTTCCACTTCCTGGCAATTTCTTGCCAATTCCTGCCCAATAAATTTTTGTAGGCAGCAATTTATGGGCAGAAAATTTACAATTGTCAGACTGACGTTTGTCATAAACGAAAAAAAACGTTTCGTAGTTGGTGTGGAAAAATATTTGTTGAACAAATAAATTAATTTAGAAACACTAAAATACAAAATAATTAGTTTGAAGAGAAAAAAATGTGACTTTACAGCAAATACAGAAATAAAAAAAAAACAAATGTGTTGACGTTTAAGAATTGGCAGAAAATTGTACTCAAGCTGTTCCACACTTTTTCGGACTTTATTTCTCAATGAGAGAATTTCATCTCCTCCACTGATCTCTATAATACACTGGATAGTGTGTGTATTCCCTACAAAGTATAACAGCTATCTCGTTTTTTTATAAAAAGAGAGAAAGAGATAGATTGCACTCCTTTAAACAAAAAAATTTAAAACAATTTATTTTTATTGTCAGTTTCAATCAAGATAACCAGAACTACAAACTTCAGAATAAAGTAAGTTTCAAGAAATAATAAAAATTGAATTATTTTTGCTTAATATTTTTAAATTTTCAAGGTGATAGAGGACTTATTCATCAAAAAAATGGATCTGGTTAGATGGAATAGGTGCTATAAGTACATCCATCGGGCAGAAAGGACGGCTCGTCATAAAGCCCGTGGTGCTTCCTTATGAGGTAGATGGCATGGTTGGCGAACTAAAAACTGCCAAAATAGAAATCGATCAGATTCATATTGACCCGCGAAAACTTTTCTCTCACAAAGGAAAGATGGAGGGATTCCTGGCTCGAAACAAAGAACTTAAAGAAACTGCCCAGCATGCGTTTGTGTCGTACATCATAAAGAACAAGAAAATCTTTAATGTTAGCCACCTTAATATGGACGAATATGCGAGATCGCTTGGACTCGTCGTTGTTCCCAGGGTTCGGTTTCTGGGGCGATTTATAAAAACGACAAGCAGCTGCCCATAAGACAAATAAAGATGAAGATGATGAGGCATTTTCTAGTGAAAGTGAAAATAATGAAGAAACATCTAAAGCTTCACCTGTTGAAAAGAAAAACGTAATTAATTTTAATCTACGACACTAACGACGCCGACGGTGACAATTCCAACGCCGAAGATGATTTATTCAACATCAAACGAAGAGATCACTAAGTCCTCGCTGAACCTACTGCAGCTAGAAAGGCGAAAATTCTAACTAAACCGAGTGCTGAAAAAACGAATTCAAGCCAACACAAAAGTTGAGTTCAAGGAAGACGGAACCTGGACAATCGGATCTCGCAAGAGATTATACTCGTATCAATCAAGACGAGGGAGGAATTGATATTGAAACTGCAAAGAAGTCCTTCGTGAAGAGGATAAATTCGATAAGAACGCTGAAATTATTGCAATTTAATTGTTGGGAAAATAAAACTAGTTCAAGTTCTTTTACAAATGGAAGTCAATATTGTGCGTTTCTCTGTCTTTTTTTGTCTTAAAATTCTAGATTATTTACAATACATATTAAAAATCTGGTAACAGAACGTTTCAAGGAAATGTGTTTTCTTGTTGGTGGAGTTGAATGATTATGCATTACTTACATTTGTTGAAAATAGATGTGTAATTTAAATTTTATATTTTTTTTGAAGAAGGTGCCCTTGGTATGGTTGATTAAATAAATTTAATTTCAAGCATAAGCAACCATCTTAAAATGTAACTTTGGCAACGAAAATGTTATACTGTTATACTGACATGGACCCTCTACAATTATTATAGTTTTCTATTGGGGTCGATTTTTTTGTGTGAATATACTATCCAGTGTATTATAGAGATCAGTGATCTCCTCTCTTTAAAATTTTATAAGCTGCCAATTTCTGCCAAAAAAAAAGTCTGGATCAGACGTTTATAAATTGACTTTTTATTGGATTGTCAATTATGAAATTTCAAAAGAAATACTTTTTTTACTTTTCTTACAGTGGCTAATGATTTGCAAATATGGTCATTTTAGTAGAGGCCGACTACTGGATACTGGAACTCGGAGGGCTGACTACACAAGGAATCTCGCTTTCATCTCAATTATGGCCAATGATTTGTTTTAGGTGGAAAAAATTATCCAAAAACGCTTAGAAGATTATAATCGACACATTCCAACTAATCATATAATCTGGACACTCTGTTCAACTTTAGAATATTGGATCTTAAAGAATTAGTTGGAACATAAAAAAAAGTTACTTGCAGCATCAAATATATAATATAAATTGTTTGGAATTTAAACTCGCAAGAGACTTTACAACTCCAAAATTTACGTTTTCATCGGGAAATCCAGTAAAAAGCTTTATTTTTCGTGATGACTCTTTGGGTCATATTCAGTGGCATATTTGGCCAATAATTTAATTTTCAATTTCGATATAAATAATTTAAGTTTTTATTTTGATTTCTATTTTCACAAATATATAAAACCCGAGTGCACCAAAAACAAAAGCAGTTTATTCGTTGACTAAACTCGCCATAGTGAAAAACCGATTTCTAATTTAAGGGCGAGTTCAGAGCGTGCTTATTGTAAAATGTCAACAAAATTCATCCCTATCCAAGCCTATGTCACCTAAAATAAAAATGTTTTTCATGTTACTTCGAGGAAACCGTGAGCCAACCGTGAAAACGATTACTTGGTTTCAAAAACTATTTATACATAAATAATTAAAATAATTTAATTAAAAGAATTAAAATTTGAATTCTTCCTCACTCTTTGGCTAAGCTAAGCTATGTGTTATGCTATATGTTATGCCACTTCTCATGTAATGCAAGACTAAACCAAAGTTTTTCGGATAGCTTGAGATTTATTTTTTGGCAGCAGCTGTTTTGTCAGCAGCTTTATTTTTAGACGGGTTTAAAACAACACCAACCTATCCGGATAGCTATGGATCGATTCCTGAATGCCGACATAATTTTGGCAGAACTATGCATTAAACATATATGTGAAAGAGTATGCACATGTGTTTTGGGCGCAGCGTTGTGTGTAGCGATGCGTGCAGACATGCTGCACATCTGTTTTAGCCACTACCCGGCTCTTTTTCCATCCCTTCTTGATATTCAGAAATTCAAAACCAATGCGCATTAGTATCTCCTCTTAAATATTTTCCCTACTTATACTTTCTTAACGCTCGCACTGTGCTTGATAATTTTAAGGGTAGTCAAGACCCCTTTAGTGCGCATATCATTATAATAAAAAATAAAATGCACGACTGAATCGAACGTACTTGCTCTTATGTTCGATCACATCGTATGCAGAAGATTCTTAATAGAAACGGCTAAACGTATTTTTAAAGCCTTTTTCTACTTAATTTTCTATATACAAAAATACTTAATTTTTTTCTAAAAAAAAATTGATATGACAATTTTAAATATTTAACAATATAAAATTAAAAACAAAATTTCAGAAAAAATCGTCATCCCGTTTTCGAAATATTGAATTTTCAAAAAAAAAATATATTTTTTTCAAAATTCTAAAAAAAATATTTTTCGAAAATTTGAGGCCATTTTCGAGATAATTAAGATGGTAGAAAAATTTGTATGTTAAGTACCGTTATTTTTGGGGCTAAGACAACGATTCAAAGATCTATTCTGGAGAATCACCTAAAACGCCTAAGCACCAAGTTTGAACATAATCGGTTAAGCCGTTTAGGCTCTGGATCGTTCTAAAGACAGATAGACGGAATTGCCGGACCCACTTTTTTGGTGTTTACTATCATCGTAATGTCAACTTTGATTAAAATCTAGAGATCGTTTTATTTCAAAATACAAAACTTGCCATATAGTGCCTATATTGCAAGTAAAAATCTAGAGCGGCTCATAAATCCTTATGAACTGCATAACTATACATTCGATTAGCGAATTCTAATTAAGATTAAGACTGATGTATAGCCCTCTATTAATATACCGATGAATATATTAGACGTAACATGTAAGTACCTATAGCTAGAATAGCTTTTGAAGTGTACAATAGCTATGATTGTGTACAATACATTCCTACTATATTTAATTTAAAAAAATAGATAATTAAAACCAACTGAAATCCTTGCATGGTTCATTTGGAATCATGGCCACCAAAATGATTTTGCATTGTCAACGGAAACAACTCTTAATTAACTACGGCAGGCAACTCAAAGTGAATCAAAAAATAACAATGCAGTGATGAACAAGCGCGAAAGACAAAAAATAAACAAAAACTAAATAGAATCTCCATATGTACATATGTAGATATAGAAAGTTTAGTTGATGCAACAAAGGCTAGGAAAAATCTATAAAATAGATTTCTCTTAGTGGGGAATATTGTCAAATTCGGATTCTAATTGAAAGTCATTCGAAATTGCATACGAATGGTTAACATTAAATTAAAGGTCCTGCAGAGGATATATTTACCTGTTCGTGTCATTATTTTTCTAGTAAAACAAATTTTGCAAATTCAACGCCAGATTTATACCACGAATTCATATTTGAAAATGTCGTATTGACATCAATACTTCTTGTTCCGCTCAGTAACATCATAAAAAACGCGTATGCTAGTAAATTACTAAAATATAAATATCAATTATTATTGATTTCTACGTTAAACAAGACATTATGCGTGAATAGGTCTGATCCACGCACTCTGCCAAATGGCACAAATTGGCACCAATTTCTGTCTAATCCTGTTCCAGGCTTATAAATTTGCTAGTTTTGTGCATAAGGCGCCAGTTATAGCTTTCATTGAAACTAATCATTGAAAATTTTGACTATCAATTCCGAAGCACTTAACCAAATAAAACTTTTTTTTTCCGTGGGTAGGTGTAAAACCTTCAAAAGGCTCTATGAGGACGGAAAAACGCGTGCTCATAGGAGTGTGAGATTCTTACTGCACTAAAAACACCTCCTCCTCCCGATTGCACCTAAGTTGAAACTTATCTAGCAACTTATTTTTAACGAATTTAATTAACGTGTTGCAGGTAACTATCCGGTGATAGTTCCAGCTTTTACAGCGATTTTAAAGCGGATTCTCGTTTAGTGCACCAGATCGGAAGGCTTAGTCCTTCGAGGCGGCGGCGTACTAAACTCGTCTCATCGATAATTTCAATTATAGTACTATTACAGTGTTGTAATAGCCGTTTTCTATGATTTCGGGCACAATTATTTATTTCATCGCGAACGGTGGGAATCCCGAGATCTCTGTGGAGATCTTCGTTTCTAATGTACCAAGGTGCAGTTACAAACCATCTTAGGAAACCATTTTTAAGCTTGTTTTCGATACTGAGCTTAGATTGTTTCTCTAGCAACCAGTACATATGTCTGAGTTTATTATTTAACTCTTCGCATTTCTTTTTAACATGCGGTTTCCATTTTAATTTCGCGTCCGGAGTCATTCCGAGACATTTTGCTTCATTAGCAAACGGAACATGAACCGTGTTAACAAATACCGGTAATCTATTAATTTTCTTATACGTAAAACCTAGATGGACTGATTTTACTTCATTGAGCGATATCCGCCATGTTTTTGTCCAATCATTGACATTATTCAGAGCTTTTTGTAATTTTGTCGTAGAATCATTTATTATTTGGCCCACTGCTAGTATTGCAGTGTCGTCAGCAAACGTGGCTACGACAGTGTCTTCTGTTTGAGGTATACCACGTGTAAGTAATAGGTACAATCTTGGACCTAAAACACTTCCCTGTGGTACTCCACCCACTATTTCTTTGAGATCCGAGTAATCGTTTCCATGTCTTACTCTAAAAAGTCTATTTTCTAGATATGCTTTTAGAATTAATTTAAAATTTTGGCCTGCGTGCCACACCTTATCAAAAGCTTGCGACACGTCTAGGAAGACCGCCGAACAAATTTTCTTTTCTTTAAGAGTTTTCTCAATGACGTCAGTGATCCTATGAACTAGGTCAATTGTCGAATGCTTGCTTCTAAATCTTTAACAGCTTTCCAGAGTGAGTAGTTGGATTCTTTTCCTGCTGTCAAGCTTTCAAGATAATTTCCAACTTCAGAATTTTTGAATTCTGCTATCGTTTTTTTAGTAAATTACACAAGCGATTTAAATTTACCTTGTGTTGAGGAGCTCGAGTTTGCTGCCATTTCTTACGTGGTTTTCGTTGCTCTTTTACTAAATCTTCTATTTCCTGCGGATATTTTAGGTTTTTAAAGCGCGGCATTTCTCTTTGGTACGGGGTGTTTTTCCATGCGGCTTGTTGTACGATATTGACGAAGTTATCTACTGCGTCTTCAAGTTCGAGAGGCGTTTGTAGTGAAACCCTTAATTCAACGTTATCCTCTATATCTTTCTTAAAACCTTCCCAGTTGGTTTTCCCATTGGATAGCGTGGGTGGTTTTTCATTTTTAACAAGATTTTCGCTCATAGTGAGAATAACAGCAGAATGATCTGAGAAATGATCAAAGCTTTCTGTTATGCTAATTTTATTTGAGGGTATTCCTTCGACCACAAAAAATCAATAAGGTCAGGTATTTTCGATGGATCAGTCGGCCAGTAAGTCGGGTTGCCAGTCGAATGAAAATCGCAATTATTTTCCATTACCGCATCGTAGAGCATTCGACCCTTTTAAGAAATAACTCTAGATCCCCAAAAGCTGTGCTTCGCATTAAATTCACCACCAAGAATAAAATTTTGTTTAAGTAACTTTAGCACGTTAATAAATTCATTCTTTTCAATTTTACATCGTGGAGGACAGTATATGGAGGATACATTCAGTACAACATTCTGAGTTCTAACCTGTACACCGATTAATTGCATTGAATCAGCCTCTATTTTTGGGCCTATCGTGTGTTCGATGCATTCTTTTATAAATAAAGATGCCCCAACTCTTGCTTTGTTCGACGGATGAGTTGCGTGGTATTCTAAATATCCATTGATCTTACTATTTGATTGTTTTTTGACATGCGTTTCCGATATCAAACAAATATCAATATCTTTCTCATGCATAAACATTTCTAGTTCTCCAAGTTTTTGCCATAATCCGATGGCATTCCAAGTAATTATTTTAAGCTTTTCCATCATGTTTTTCTTTTTGTAGGGCGTTTTGGCCGAAAACTGTTTTCGAGTTTAGTTAGCCTATCAAATATTAATTTATTTGTACCACATAGCTCCTCAATTTTCGAAAGGATTATGTTTAAGAGGTTCGAGGGTGGATCACTAGCAGTATCTTTTTGTAAAGGTATGTTCTTAGCCGTTATTTGGGCATATGTGGTTTCTTTGGTGTTTGCTCTGGTTGTGTTGATTGATCTTTTGCTTTGGATATTTGGGCACTTAACCTCTTAGGGGTCGCCGTTTTTGTAATTCTTTTGCTACTTCACAGCCTCTCTAGTTGGCCGGATGACTCTTATTACAATTTATGCACGTTGCTGCACTTTTGCTATCTGAGGTGCAGTCTTTATTAAGATGATTTCCGGCGCACTTAACACACCAAGGTTCTTTTTTGTTATAAATTTGCGTATGATTGAATTATTGACAGCGTTTACACTGCGGAATCAGTCTTGAACTCTTTCTTAAGGGTTCGATCTTAACAACAATATTGAGGATTGTTTTAATTTTGTAAATATCGTCTATTTTCTTTGCCTTATCAAAAGTAAGAATAAATAGTGAAAGACGACGCTGTACCACATTTGTTTCGCTATCTTTTTTTTGTGTTTCTCTTTTGACGATGTTCCCAGCATCTTAGATCTTATAGTTCCTCTTTAGATCGTTAATAATATCGTCTTTTGGACATGATGGCTGCAAACCTCTCACTACAACACGTAAAGGTCTTTCCGACTTATTCTCATAAGTGTACCATTCCACATTTTCTTCGTTTAGTTTTCGCGACAGGAGACGATAACTTTCAGGATCTTTCACGCAAACTTTCCATTTGTTGTTATTAAGTGAAATAACTTTAAAGTCTGGTGGTGTTAATGTCTTTAAGATAGTTTGCAGCCGGTTATACTCTGCAATACCGACATTGGTGGCGGAGGCCTAAATTTAAAAGGTTTTTCTATAATATTGGCATCTTTTGGTGATGCAATTTTTTCAGGAAAACAGGCGCCATCAGGTGAGGACCCAACCTTATCTGTTTCGCGGGCTAGCTCTTCTTCATCAATCTCATAAATGACATTTTTCGCTTGTGATGAACAAGCATTAGAGTCATTGTGGTGTTTATTCTTCAGCACCTTATTTTCCTTACGAAGAAGATCAACTTGTTTCTTTAACTCCTGATAAAGTTTTACTACTTCATCAAGTTTTTGACGAAGTTCATTATTATCTTTCTCAATAATTTCTGTTTTCATTGAGTCCTTTTGGAATGATCATTGAAAACGCTTTTCATCATTGAAAAATCAAAAGTGTATTTACAAGAAAGTGGTAGAGCAAATAAAATCTTTTTGACAATAAATATTATATATCGTATTACCTTCAGATGAGTTTCAATGAAAGCTATAACTAGAACCTAAGAAAGCGCCATTTAGTAAAAATGAGTAAAATATTTCCCCTTCCTGACAATTTCTGCCCAATAAATTTGTGTAGGCAGAAAGTTGTGGACATCTTATTTACAAATGTCACGTTGACGTTTGTCATAAAAGAAAAAAGAGGATTTTTTTCTTGTCAGGTTGTCGCTGTCGAGCTGGAAATTTTTCTCAAATTCAAATCTTGGGAACGTGAATGAATGATGCTCAAAAGTTTCGCTCGGAATTTATTGCTATCGGGAAAAAGCTTTCCCAGGAAAACGAATGATTTTTTGTTCAAGGGAAATTTATTCCAATGTTCTCCAAATACATTTCACAGACTACAAACGGGTAAATTTTGCTTTTGGAAATTTCCATATGTTTCATATCGCAGCCTTTAATTAAAAAATTAATTTTCAGATACTGTAGCTATATAGAGATAGTACGCTAAATTGAGTTTAGCGTAGGTCCGAACGCAGCCACTGATGCCACTACAAGCACGCCTATGGATGCGACTGCAAGCTAACATTTATGTTTATGCTACTGTAGGCCCAACTGATGCATCTACAAGCCAAAAGATCTAGATGCCACTGTAGACGCCTCCGTCCAGATGCCATTGGCGATTCATTTGAAGTCGGCAAAAGCTGGTATACCACAAGTTAAGCTGTGAAGATCTGCGGCCTATAGCTGGCAAACATTTTGCATAGAAGAATAACAGTGGAATGTGGCAGCAGATCCAGAAGACGCTGGCAAAAGAGGGTTATGTGTTTAGTGCATCCCAAGTTCAGAGTAAAATTCGTACCGTTGAACGGAGGCACGAAGAAACTCGGCTCCATAATTAAAAAAAACAGACAGAAATCAGATAACGTGTCTTTTTGAAAGGTAAGCAATTCAATCAAAGGATTGAAAAAATTTTTGAACGTCTATCAAATGCTACGAAATTTATACAAGTTAACAAGAAAAGTAATTTTATAGCACAAAAAATTATTAAGTCCTTCTGAAAGTGATCATTCAACAACAAGTCCTTAGAAAAGCGCTAAAGATTTTGAATTATTACCCAGAACTTACATGTTAGGAAACATGTTTTTTACTTAACCATCAGAATTTCATTGGTTTTGAATAACTTAAATAGATATATTTATATCTATACATATATACATATATATACACATATGTATGTATACATACATTTGTATGTAAATGAAATGATATAATATAGTATTTGTTAATATGTACATTTTTTTATTATTTTATAAAATCCTACTTGTATATTTTTTAAGAAACCATATTTTTATTTCTAAGCGTATCTAGTATTTGACGGTCTCCGAAGGCCGTCGTAAAGCATAGGTTGTGTAAGTTTTCTTGGTGGTGGTCCATAGTATCTCCATGGTGATGGTTGAGCATCTCTTGTAGCCTCAGCTGAAGCAGTAAGGAAGGCAAAGACAGCTACGAATACTCCAAATAAAACTAATAACTTCATGTTGGTTTAAAAATTAGATTTGATGTTTTACTTGCGAACGTAGATTTGCTTATGATTATTATATTGAAAATAAAGTCGCTTTTATAATGTATATTTTTGTTATCATCATAGGCTACAGATGATGCATTGTTGTTTGTAGAATTAACAAAAAATAATTAAGTAGGTATGTACAATGTACTCGTACATCAAATGATAAGGCTATGTGGTTTACACAGAAATTTTATTAAAAATAAATTTAAAGTAGGGGAATCTACATTTCAATACGCTTCCTAAATCTTATTTGAGCTTGGGAAAAGTCCCAGTTTATTTTCTAAAGTGATTTACAATAAATATAACTTATAAAAAAAGCCTGTATAAGTAAAAAATCCTGAAGAAAAAAAACTTCAAATACAAATAATTCATAGCAAAATAGTGCAGAGTGCAGGTCATTTAAAATAATTGAATGAACAGAATTGTATATCTAAACTATCTATTTAAACAGCGTTAAAGGACAAAAGGATACAACTTTTTATACCGAATTTAATACTAATATTTGCAAACCCAGATAGAAACCCCGATAGAAACCTGGATCTCGTGTTGTTTTTGTAATACGTGTTAAAAAATGACCCAAACCCGTAGATAATAACACGCAGCTATGTTGTGGCTATTTGTTAGGTTATTTCCACTTTTTCAGGGCCACTTTATTTTTTGGAAGATAAATAAATAAAACCATGCAATAAGAATAATTCATTGTTTTTTTTTTTATTTAAATTTTTACAGAAAACAAATGATTACTTCTAAACAACAAAACTAAATGCATAATGAAAGTATAAGACCAACTTAACGAAAGTATTAGCTACTGCGGGCCAATTGTACAATAGTGGTTCACCCTTAGTTCAAGATTTGAACTCGGTTTAGCTCCTATTAAGTGTTGTGCAATTATTGAAGTTTACACTGTGGTTCCACTTGCAATATTTCATGCATGCAATGGCAATAGCAATGGCAATGTCAATAAAAATGTTTATTGGGCATTTGATTGGCAATTTGAATTTCAATAAACCATATTGTTTCTATTTTTGTTAATTTAAGCTCACTAATTTTTAATTTGTATTTTTTTTCGTTTTTGTTCAGTTAGTAAATTGTTTCACGCACGACACTCTTTTAAAAAAACGACAAGGCAGTCAAATTGAAGGGAAGCCATTTTGAAATGGATCAATATATTGCATCGGAGATGGAAGACGATTATTGCCTTTCATCATTCGGGCAAAGCGCCTCCATTGGCAATATTCAAGGCAATGGCAATATGTGAAGCAATTTATTGCATTGAATATTGCATGTGGAGCCCCTGGGTTAGGACTTAACTCACTACTGAACCTGGAAGAATTTTTTCAGCCCGGGTTCAAGCATTTAAATTTTTGTTTTTGCATTTGAAATTTTTGTTTACAAACATGCTTTCTCGCTTAGTCTCACCATTCATCTAGATAGAAAAACTCATGTAATTATTATTCCACATCGTCTAAAGTCTAAGCATTTAAACCTTTCTCTATAGTAATGACAATTTCCAAGAAATCATTTTGATCTTCATCGTAGTCTTCAAATACTTTTACCTTAAAAATAATTATTCAAAATGTATTTAACCTTATTTTAATAAATACGAAGCCGTTGGGGACGTTCACTCTTTTATTCTCAGCAAACAATAAAACTTTCTGTTGTTGTAATGCGTGCAAAAGCACATCTGATGAAGAAACAACTGTTATCATGGAAGCTATCTTGAGTTATCCCAAAAAAATTGGAATAACAAGCTATTCGAGAACAAATGTTCTATACATACAGCTGTATGGTAAATTCATTTGGTATGCGTTTTGTTCTGATTTTTTGACAGCTTTCAGCTAACCTGTCTGGTTCGCCCACAGATATACTCCGATAGCTTGGTATCCGAGATAATATATCTAATAAGTGAGTGAACCCGGGATTGCAAAATAAGGCATGATGGATTTAAAAAATAACAATGAGCTGACAGTGACAAAAGCCATAGACTCGAATTTCGAGTAGATAGACTACTTTTAACATGGTTCAATAAAAAACTCCAGTGCAGCTGATCTTTGGTTCAAGTCAAATTTGTGCAACTAGCCCTTAGAAGTTAGCGTACACATTTGTTTATTAACTCTCGAAGTTGAATAAAGATACCATATATACGACGTACCTACAACTACGCCACTCTTTAAGAATCCTTCGAAGCTCACAGGTGAATTTAATGCGGTCTCCGTTTGGTAACAAAAATCAATTTATTTTTGATTTAGATCTGTCAAAAAACTGATTTTGCCAATTTTTGCCTTCGATTGGCCAAAAAAAATTATTTATTTTTTGATCTTAAATCAATTTTGCAGATCTGGATTTTTCAACAGAGTTACCCCTATTTTACTACACCACTATGCATCATAAATAACAGCCATCAGTGACAAGTTCTTGTTTGATAATGATTTGTTTCGGTTGCAAGAAGGAATTAATATAGTTTTGTGTTCAAATGGAAGCAGTTTTAAGTGAATTAATTCATTCGTCCAGCTCATCTTCGGACTTACAAACTTGAAATTAAAAACAACGTTCGAGTCAATGTTTGACAGCTGATACCGCAGCTGGTTCACAGACACAAATATGTACCAAAAATTAATCTGAAGACGTAATCGATTCGTTACGAAAAATATCAATTTATAGATCAAAATACAAATTTGCCAAAAAACAAAACCCCACAAAACTTCACATTACGCATATTGCATATTATTTAGACTCGGATTAAACTCATTCTGCACATGTATTAAATTGTGATGCATTTAGAATAATAACAGCGAAAAAGCAAATATATAAACATACTTATGTTTTCATTAAAATTTTTATTTTCTCTGAAAGTGGTCCCAAAATTTACTACGACAAATGTTGAGTATTTTGCATGAACCGGATGAAGACCCCTTAGTTAAGAAAAGGAAGGATACACATTGAAAATCACTTCATTTAACCTCAAAGCACCGAACGTTGCTGAAAAAAATGTATTTATTAAAAAAAAAAAAAAAAGTGTAGGAAATTGGAAAACGAACTAAATTAAATGTTCGCAATACTTGTATTATAAATGTATGTATGTATATGAAAATTAAATTTATAAGATTGTGGGCTATATTATACCTATTTACATATAAAAAAAAATTGTTCTTTATTTCATTATACCTATTCAATAGCAGTTTAAATAAATTTAAAAAAGTGTTTCAAACGAATTTTTTTTTAATCATTCTCAATTTTCATGCATTGCCTTTATTAAATAATTTACAAAATCAAGGAATTGGGCTTCATCAGCATTAGTCCATTAAATTGTTAAGTGAACTGGTGTTGTCTAGTGATATCTGACCATAGTTACTTCTATATGCATAGGCTATAACTTTCTTAACACATCTCACAATCACATGTTCTTAGCGTTCAGGTATGTAGTTTTGAGAAGGAAATGTTCGCTATTTTCGTTGTTTTTAAGCAAACTGAGGTGAAATGGTAAAAAAAACTTGAAAATTCATTATCTGAACGGAACAAATTATGGTGTAGATGAAAATGCTATAATGAAGATGAACATGTTCATCTTCACTATAATCTGGAATCTTCAGGTTCGTACTTTCTATAATCTTCATAGATGAAGATGATCTCCATTTTGGTTTTCGCTCTCTATCGCACAAGTATGAATTTCTTATTTTGTTTCCTCTTTTTTTGCAGTTGAAGATGAAGATGCATGTAAAGCCTATATACTTATGTCGTTTTGCGATTGTGTGTTCGGAGTTAATTTTTTTTTCACTTCTTATTAAATTCGGAGTAAATGAGAGCAACGCTGAACAGCCAATCCAGACCACAGTTGGCGTTTTTCTTTTTTAGCTCCGAGAAAAGTAAAACCAATTAATAACAAAAATGAATTCGGTAAACGAAAGCTTTGGATTTGCTGGTAAATAAGTTTTAATAAAAACAATTATAATAATATATGACAGTTCTGCGCTTAAGTTTATTTCAAATTAAATCTGAGATATCTGACCATGCTATACTCAGATCTGAATCGGTTTACTCAGTCTCTGCTCAGAGATCTGCTCGGAGATAAAAAAGAAAAACGCCAATTATAGATATTACTTGACCGACTCTTGTCGTTTTCGTTTGATTGTTCGGGGTTACCATTTTTGCTCTCTTGTTACTCAAAATACGTTCGATTGGCTATTCAGGGTAAGGTTTTTGGAGTATTTTTATTTTATCGATTTTATAATAGCGTTTTCGATTAGATTATCGGAGTGTTTTACTCTTTTTTGATTTAAACCTAATCGAATATTAAAATGTCGTATTCACAAATTTGCGCATACTAACTAAGAGTCGCGTCATCATCTAAAAAATGGCTTCTTCCAACACTTATACATTTTGAGCCCGTTTGGGCGGGAGGAGCAATTTCATAAAAAAGTACTAACAATGGAAAACAAAATAGTAAAAAAAATAACGGTAATACTTATAAAATAAGTGTTATATCATATAATTTTAGGTAATTTTTTAGAAAATTGTCCTCCCGCCTAAAAAGAGGTAGGCCTCCTCTTCCATAGGAAAAAATGATTGTATTAAATCCCTATACAAAAATCCATTATTAATTTGCGGTATCGCAACCTTGAACTCTCCCTCCCACCTTGAGGGAGAGTTCAAGGTGGAAGCGCCGTATATACAAAAAAAAACTCTAAAAAAAGTTGTATAAAACGAAGCGATATAGTTTTCAGTTTTCGATTAAAATCATAAGTTGGTAATAAATTCAAAACCCAATTTAGTACATATTTTCAAAATTTTTAATTTTTTTTATTATTTTAAATTAATATTTAAATTGTTTTATATTTTAACTGTTTATATGCATTACCGTATTTTTGAATAATATGACTGCTTTCACACAAGGAAACTGAGTTGCCGGCAACTGGAAGTTTGACGGTGAGAAGGGCAAAAAGTAAGGGGAATGAAAAAAATATTTGAAGAGATTTGTTTGACGTATTTCTTTGACATTTTCGTAGGTTCATGAATTCTCCCCTGGGCCCATGTTCTGTAACTCAGGCGATAACTTTTCCTCACTTAACGATTCTGAAAAAATGGGTTTCTGGTAAGTCGAGGCGATACCTTAAATTTTAATTTGTTTGACTGGGATTTTCGATTGGAAGGCGATAAATTGTAAGAGTAATTTTGGCATCTTAACAACAAAACAAACATATTGTTATATGTTTCTCGACTACTTTTATCGACTCGAAAGTACAGAACATGGGCCCTGATTTGTTTTTCCAGGACCTTTTAAAATATTGATTTATGTAGTAAACGATTATTAACAACCGCAATAATAAAACACAACATTTACCTACATATATAATCGTATAGGTTTCTTTATTTTGTATTTATTTTTCTAAAAATAAGCTGCGGTTAATTTAAAAATCAAAATTTTGTTCGATTTTCAAACTGCGAATGTCAAATCGAAAGCAATTCAAAAAGGAGCAACTCAGTTTCCTGCTCAGTTTATTCATGTGAATGCTACAAGGCAATTAAAGGAACACCGTCAAAATCTCCAGCAACTGGTTTCCCTGTGTGAAAGCGGATTATGATAGAACGGCTATGGCTTTAAAAAAATGTATAGGTAACACTTTTTTGTACAAATTGCTGTTATTTTTAATTCTTTTTTTTTTTAATTTAATTCTTTTTTTTTATTTTAATCCTTTTTTTTTAGAAAATTCCCCTTCTGCCCTAACCGGAAGAGAAAGACCCCCTCCTTTATTGAAAAGACTTGTAACTACCTGTTATACAAGATTCCACTTTTATTTTATGGCGTCTGAGAAATCATAATTTCCCCTCTATTTTTACTTGCGATTTAGCTAGTTTAGCATTGGGAAAAAAAATTGAACTCGAGATTTTAATAAAACTTGACATTACGATAATAGAGAACACAATTCCAATTCCGTCTGTATCTGTCTGTCTGTACAATGATCTACAGCCTAAACGGCTGAACCAATTTTCTTCAAACTTGGTATTCAAGCATTTTAGCTGATTGTCTAAAATAGATTTCTTAACCGTTTTTTAGGTCCAAAACGATCGGTACCTACCATACAATTTATTGCACCATCTCAATTATCTCGAAAACGGCTGCAACGATTTTAATAAAAAAAAAAGTGTGTGCACTATATTAGGTACACCCTATATTTTGATCACCATTTTCTTGTTTAAATATTTTGTTGGTTCGCACCAAATGCCATGTGTGCCAAGAAGGAAAATGTGAAGAAAAAATAATTAGATACGAGTACATAAGTTGGCGAAAGAAGTTGATCGCTTGTTGATTTTCAGTATCTGGTGTGTATCAGAGGCAGTGCTCTGGATTTCGGCATTATTTTCGTATTTTCGCTGGAAAATTTTACATCCAATTCTTCTTTTTACTATCTCTATCGAGTTCTCTATTGGGTTTAGGTCTGGGGACTGCCGTGGCCATTTCAAGACCGTAATATTATTTTCAGGAAGCCAGGTTCTGAACAACCTCGACTTGTGCTTGGGTCATTGTTGTGCTGGGACCTCCAAATAACTGGCATTTCCCAATCCCCATAAGGAAGCATGGTGTTTCTTAAATTGTCAAAATATCAATTAGACTTCATAATATCTTCTATTCGTCGAATGGGACCGATTCCTTGACCAAAAAAGCAGCCTCAGGCCATAACAGATCCACATCCATGTTTAACTGTTCCCCTAGATTACTTTGTATTTTAAAGAACAAAATAATATGTAAGTAGTAGTAGCACTGATCTCTATAATACACTGGATAGTGTATTCCATACAAAGTATAATAGTTTTTTTGACTCCAATTGAATTTGACAGTAGCACCAATACAATTGTCTATCTTGTTTTTTTTATAAAAAGAAAGAAAGAGACAGATTTAACTCCTTTTCAAAAACAACAAAAATTGACAAACAATTTATTTTTATTGTCAGTTTCAACATAAGAACTTCAAACAATACAATTCAGAATAAAGTAAGAAAGAAATAATAAAAATTGAAACATTTTTGTTTAATCTTTTTAAATTTTCAAGGTAATTGAGAGCTTATTCATCAGAAAAATGGACCTGGTTAGATGGAATAGGTGCTATAATCATTTCCCTAACTTGAGGAATTGGCACACCAAATCTTTGAGACGCTCAAAAAGTCGGAGCGCATCATGATTTTTCCGCTGGTTTAATTATTGGAGGAAAAAATTTAAAGTTCGAGAAAAAAAGAATGGACCAGTGCAACATTAAAATGTGCACACCTAGACATTAAGTGCAACACATGAATGAAAATCCACTGTTCGATGTTTCAACACTGCAAGTTTGGTTCCTGATGAAGCTGATCGTTGTCTCGATATGATATTCTCAAAACATATTGCAGAAAAATTATCATTAAATGAAGATGAAATTATTGCAATACAATTGTTGAGAAAATAAAACAAGTTCTTTATTTTTACAAATGGACGATAGTACTATAAGCTTTTCATATTCGTTTTCAGATTCTCCTCTTTGTTTATCGGATGTGGAACTGCAACAGTAGCGTATGATAAGCTCACTAAATTCTGATCTTGACAGCATTGTGCAATGGGGAATACAAAACCGCGTATAATTTAATGCTTCAAAAATTCAATGCTGTCCTCTGCCGTTAAAGCAGAACCCACGTCCCGTGTATCCATGAGCGGCTCTTGCATTGAAGAAAATGATCAGCGTTAAGTCCTTGGTTTGTGCAACAGATAGCCAATTGAGGAATGACTACATATTCGATGTCGCCAAAAACGCTGCTAAGTGCTTGCGGTTTTTTCAAAGATGCAAGAAATTCTACTCCCCATCTGATCTGGTTGTAATCTATAAGGCATTCATTCGTCCAAAACTGAAGTATAATTCTCACGTTTGGGCAGGAGATACCAAAAATCATGTAAACATTTTGCATAGAACTCAAAATAAAGCTCTAAGAATGCATTTTGTACCGAGCAATATAGCCAAATTGATAAAAGCACACTGGAAACAATCGAAGATTACATTATTATGTTTTTTTTATTAAGAAAAAGACGTACTTACATCATTGCAATGGTCAAACTTATAACCATTGTTCCTTTATGAAAATTTATTTTTATATTTTATATTTTTTTTTTTTGCAAAAAGTGCCCTTGCTTGATTAAAATGAAGAATTTTAATTTAGTTTAATTTGAAGCATTAACAACCATATTGAAATGTCACTTTGGCAACAAAAATGTTATACTGTTATACTGACATGGACCCACTACAATTATTACAGTTTTCTATTGGGGTCGATTTTTTTGTGTGAATACATTATCCAGTGTATTATAGAGATCAGTGAGTAGTAGTAGTAAACTTTATTGAGATTTTTTTTATAACTATAATATCCATAGATAATACGCATGTATTGCGATTACAGTGCTCCACAAAGTCTGCAATGGTCACGGTCTTGATTTTTAATAACATCAATAAATTAAATATTTTTTATTCAAAAATAAACAAACCAAAACAAAAAAAAGCTTTGAAAATTGTCCACAAAAGTTTGCATACAGCTGAAAAAGAAATACAAAAAACGTTAGAAAAAAGAAAAATAATAATTATTTTTTCATTACTCTTGCTGTCAGTATTTCGTCGGGTATCCTTTCATCCTTATGACCTCTCTTAAACGGTTTTGCATAGATCCTACTAATTTTTCTGTGTAAGAAGTGCTTATATTATCCCATTCAGATAATTAAGCTTCTTTTAACTGGGGTTTATTTAGAATATCGTGGATGCGAATCTTCCTTTCTAAAGAATCCCATAGATGCTCTATGGGGTTTAAATCTGGACTCTGTGGTGGGGTTCGCAACAAGTGGGGAGTATTATATGCAAGCCACATACGCGCATTATGTGCGGTATGTTTGGGGTCGTTGTCTTGCTGGAAATAATAATCGTTTGCAATACCCAGAATTTCGGTACTTGTTTTTAAATTTCGTTTGAGAATATCAATATAAACGTATTGATCCATGATCAATTCTATTATTTCCAGCTTGCCGACTCCTGAAGACGCCATGCAACCCCATACCATAATACCTCCACCACCGTGCTTCACAGTCTTGACAGTGCACTTAGGATTTAAGGCATTGTTTGGTCTTCGCCACACCCTCAAACGACCGTCGGACCCAAGGATATTGTATTTTGACTCGTCGGAAAATATAACCTTTCACCAGAAGTCCGGAGACTTATTTACATATTCTTTTGCGAACGCGAGTCGTTTCTGTCTGTTGATTTTATTGATAAATGGTTTTTTCCTGGGTGTGCATGACTTCAACCCCTCTTGAACTATAACTCTTCTTACTGTCTCTGGATGCACTTTGATGTTGCTATATTTTTCGACTTGTACGCTCACCGATTTAGCCGTTACAAAGGTATCTTGGTCTACCATCCTCTTTATTGTACGCTTATCTCTTACAGAGAGTTTCGATGGTCGGCCGAATCTCGCTTTTGATTCAATTTGGCCTGTATTTTTGTAGCGATTTATGGTTGTTTGGATCGTTGACCGGCTTCTTGAAGTTATTTTAGAAATTTCAGCATAAGACTTTTTGTGTTTAAGGTTAAGATCAATAATTAACTGCCGTTCACTCAAACTTAACTCTTTTTATCGTTCTTTTTTTCACAAAACAATTAAAAACAACTATTTTCCAATAAAGTTAAGCACAAACAAAGCCAAAACAAATAATCCTGTTTTGCAAAAAAAATGTACCGTTACTTAAACAGTATGTATTGCAAGCATATAATAACCAGTATGCAAACTTTTGTTGATCATTTTCAAAGTTTTTTTTTGTTTTAATTTGTTTATTTTTGAATTAAAAATATTATATTTATTGATGTTATTTATAATCAAGACTTTGACCATTGTTTTATTGGAATATACCTTTTAAAAGAAATTATCACTCACCGTTTGTAAATAAGAGATATTTTCTTAAATTTGTCATCGTTGTACCCAGACTTTTGTGGATCACTGTATCATTTTGCCGACTTCGAATTGACCAGGCTACACTGAATTTTATATTATTTTTGTTCTTTAAATATTACACAAAATAAAGTTAAAATTACATAGTTGTTAAACTACAGTTCAAAAAATTAAAAAATGAGTCCACTCAACAAAGACCATTACGATTTCATTTTTAAAAAAAGAACTTAAATATAAGAACTTAAAACTAGGTGCGATAAGAGAAACAGTCATCTCGTCTCTCTCGTCTGGAAACACAAAAATGTATGCAATTACGAATTGGAATACATAAGCGTATGTACATCTTATCTTTCGTCAGTTAGAGCGAGAGCTCAATACTTTACATCATTCGTTTGAATGAGTGGGCGATAGCGATATTCTAGTTGTTGAGTGGTGAGATGACCAGAACTGTTGTTTCTCCAAATATCGGTTCCGTTACTGTATAGCGGAATTATGTATCTTCTGTCCATTACTGGCTGCAACATAAGCGATCCATACAACGCTTCTAATTTCTGGGACGATACGACGTCCGTATACGTATGCTTTGTCCATGTGCGCTACCAAGAAAACTGGGAGTAGATGGAATTCGGATGACTTCTATACACGTGGATGTCCTTTGTTTGACTCCCTCTCCAAGTTACAATTTCCCTGCTGTTGTCGACTTGTACAGCATTCAAATTTAATAATTATTGCACAAACGCAATTTATTTATGTTACTATAACACACTTTTATTTAGTTAATTTAAATAAACTATCCTTTTTTACTTTTCCAGACGGAAAAAAGCGTCCGTCTGCGACGGGAGCCAGAAGCCATCTCCAAAAATAATATGTAAATTTAGTGTAGCCTGGCCAATTCTAAGCCGGCAAAATAATTTATGTAATCGCTATACATGTGTATTATCTATGTAAAATGTAGTTAATGAAAAATCTCAATAAAATTTACTACTTTCCATTTGACGTTGGACAGAAAAGACTTTTTACATATATGTGTGCAATGCATTCAGACCAAATCTGATAATTCATCATAGATCAAATCTTTCGTGTTGCGATTTGAAATACCTATATTTGCTCTTTTGTTGCAATAAAACATTAAAATTTAAGAAGATCAAATCTTTTGGCACAAAGAGCAAATCTTTTCTTGAATGAAACTGGCTAATAACATGGGCGCATGGGACTTTTTGCGAAAATCTTGCGCTTAGCATTTTTTTTAAATTTGACATGGCATAATGGAATTAGCGTACATACAAATTCGCATTTCTAAATAAACGATTTTTTTCAGAAGGAATACAGCCCTTTTCTGCTATTCACGTGAACACATTGTGAAAGGGAATTGATCCACCCATTCGATTCCTTTTCACAATGTGTTTGTATTCTGCTATCCATCGGGTGAACTGCACTATCCCAAGTTAATATTACAATTTATAACAGATGCTCATGCGAAAATCGTCTGAAGTTTGGATGAAACACAAACATCAATAAGGAAATTCCCAAATTGATAACTACGGAGGAACGACATAAAGAAAAACTTAATGAAACGTGGTATGATGTTTTTTTTTCCAATTTTTAAATAGAAAATTTGTTATTTGAAGCTTAAGATGTATTTATGAACAACTCCATCAGAGTTTTTTAGTAAATTTATTACATTTCAATACCCGCTAACCTTTTAACACTGAACCAGACATAAACAAATACCAAATCCGCAACAATTGATATGCGGATTTGAATTGTATGGACAGATTGGGTTCACGTGAATAGCAGAATACCGCACAATATTATCGACTTTACCAACATACACAAGATTCACTTCGAATGAATTGCAAAATAGTGCCGAATGAAAATTCAAGAAAAATTCCCCCCGATGAATAGCAGACCAGGGCTGATAAAAGAAAAAAATGTCAAAACGATAAACAAATAGGTATAAAATTATTATCCCAACAACCCAATTCAAATACACAGATTAAAAACTCAGTATAATGAAATGAAATATTATTCAGTCTTTTTTCAAGAATTGGACAAAATAGAATGTAATGTAGCTATTTTGCTTTGTGATAAAAGCTCACAATATTTTATTGAATATCTTAAAATAAAATAATCACATCAAATAAAAGCCCTTCCATATACATAATAGTTATGTATCTTATATCTATGTTACCCACGCTAGCATTCTCTATTTGTCGTTATTGCTTTTGTCATTTTTCTTCTTCAACGGAGTCTGTGCGTCTTTCGCATTCTCTGTTTCGGAACTTACCTTTTCAGATATCTTCTCGGACACTATTGCACTGGATTCCCTTTCTGGCAAATCGGGGCTTTCAGCTGAGCTATTCTCCGCAGCCAACCGTTTATGTTCCGACTCCACCAGTTCCCTCAATTCATCGCCCCAGCCTAAAGCATCAGCAACAGCATAGGCACCTTCATCACAATCTCCAATATATGCTACATCCCTCTTATTGTCCTCTTTGCCATACATCAGACCTGGTCCAAAGGAATACCAAGACATTCCTCCTCCACGTCCAACCTTATCCCTGTTAATTAAAAGTCGCATGCAAGTCGGACCAGGTCTATCAATAAGGCCGGCAAATGGCTGAACCTCCAGTGAAGTTCCCATGATGATAAGCAAATCACATTTCTTGAAGTCCTTTTCCGGGTACACGTAAAACTTCTCTGGCAAGTTCTCGCCGAAAAAGACAATGTCTGGCTTCACCACACCATTGCATTTGGCGCAAGTTGGCACTGTATCGGCAAATATTTGCTCCTTCATCCATTCCATTGAATATTCTTTCCGACAGTCCAAGCAGTGACTTGTATAAAAAGTTCCATGTGCTTCTATCAGTTTGGATTCGGGTATTCCGGCGATTCTTTCTAGCGTATCTATATTTTGCGTATAATGTCGGAGGAGAAGGCCCTTATCATTCAGTAGCCGCACAAGGTAATGTGATGGGGTCGGATTAAAGGTTCCCGGGTAGAGTTCCTTGGCCAATGCAAAGAATGGCTGAGGATTATCCGTGAAATAGTCCATATCGAAGATGGCAGTTGGATGGGGTAGGTTGTATTTTTGAAGATTGTCATAGAGGCCAGAGCCAGGCGACCTAAAGTCGGGAATTCCTGCAGCTACGAAGAATATTTGTTAATTTGATTGAAAAATAAAAAGACATGAGCTTACAGGTTGATATGCCAGCTCCAACCATAGTAATGATGTTCTTGAACCCATTCTCCTTCCAGTGCTTCGTTAGACCATCGAATGTTAGATCTTCGATAACTTTTTCCTGAAATCACGACAATAAAAATAAAATTCGCACAAGCTTTCCTTCTAGACAAACCTGTTCATCTGATGAACTGGAAAACTTCAATTTCTCGGCAAAGAATTTTTGTATTGCATCAACTGTTGGTTCGACTAAAATAAAAATCAATATAAAATTTTGGGAAACTATTTAGAGACTTCACTGTTGGATGGTTGTTTTTTTTTTTGACACGAACCAAAAAAAATCGAAGGGCCGCTATCCACTTGTAATTAATCCAAGAAAATGCTTACTTTTTAAACGTTCCTGAAGTTTTTCTTTGTCCATTGTGATAGAGATTGATATACGAAAATCTAGGGACAATAAACGACGGAAACTCGTTATTAATTGCGAAGAGAGCGCCGTGTTTCTGTTTAGATTTTTTCTAATGTTTTAACAAAATATAAAATCCAAAAGAAATCACACCACATAAATATTAATGACGTTTGGTTGATGTTTTTTTTAGACGGATGTGTTCAAGAAGTAGTATACCAAGAGATAAAAACGTAATAGATTGGTATATAATCTAATTAAGGAACAACACCTACTGTTAAAATCTATTTTATTCGTTGGTGAGGTATAAGCACCTTTTTATTGATTTAACTTTTCATAGAAGCTAATAAATGATCTTATTTAAAAATAAAACTAGTAACAAAAAAAATGTTTAAATATCAAAAAATTACATTTGAACATTTTCTACGCCACCAGCAATAGACTTCAACGAACTGGAAATGTAAATTCGCTTGTAACAAATAAAATGTTTAAATATAAAAAAAGTACATTTGAACATTTTCTACGCCACTAACAATAGACTTCAACGAACTGTGAAATGTAAATTCGCAATCCATAACAACAGGACACATTCCAGTAATCGGCGAAAAAATCGGAATTTAACCTCAAATCTTAGACGACACTTTATTTGGTTGATCTGAGTTTTTTTTGGTTAAATTATTATATAATAGAGAAAATGAGTAGTTCCATGCAGAATAGGGTGATATAATTTTCAAATCACTTAATATCATTGGAGCAAAATTTTAAACGATTTAGTAATGTGTTATGTAAATCATTTTTAGTATTATACTATGTTAAAAAGAGGATTCTGCTTATTTTAAACGAGCTTAATATCGTACTATCTTCTTAACATTTTACTAAAGTTAAAATCATAAAATGGCATACAATTCATTTACAAAGCATGAAAAATATAAAGTTGTTCTACCAGTGTTCTGTTATCTGCTTAATTAGCATTTTACTAGTTATCAAATGGTTTAAAATGTATGAAAAGTTAATAGACTACTATGTATATAGTAAATTGTTAAAGCCTTATTAAAAGGTTGTTAAAAATTTTGCGCCATTGTTACTATAAGTATCTTATTTATTAAGGCCATGTTGTGAATTGCGTTAAAATACTGGTTAAATTTTGTAACTTGGTTAAAATTTGACACTAGCGTGGTGAATAAAATGGGTTAAAATGTAGGCAGCTGTAGAGCAGGCTAAATTTGCGTTAAAATTTAACGTTTCTCAAGATAGAGTAATTTAAAACTGTAAACGATAACCGAAAAGAAAGATGAACTCCAAAAAGTCCAGATCTACTGGGAAACCATATAATAAATGTAAGTTTTAATTTATTCAATTGAAAAATAAAATTACATTAATATTTTCGTTTGGTTGGGGTCACAAGAACAAAAAAAGCAAATAATATCCGTTGATATTTTACCAAATATAAAATACTTACTGCAGTTCATTTTGCAAATTGAATACAAAAAGATTGATTTGTCATTTTGTCAAATTCTTGTTATCTGTGAAAACTAGTGTTTATATACTGAATCAACAAACTAACCATAATAGGAATTGTTTTGAAAAGGTTTGGAATTGTTGTTTCAAAATATTAAATTTAAGTAAAACTGAGATTTCGTTACATTTGTCGTGCCAATTATTAAATTTATATCTTCTAAGTTGGATTTTGCCAAAGAAATTAATTAACTTCAACAACAAAAAAAAATGATTTTAGGGAAATTTCTTAAATCTTGAAGGAATTTTAGCCAAAATAGTATTTTAAAAAATCCCTTTTAACGCAATTCACACAGCAAAAGGCTAAATTTGATCCCACCACAAACCAAACTTCAAAATTTAACCAAGGTAGAAAATTTAACCAACATTTTAACGCAATTCACACACGACCTAAGGCATTTGATGAAAAGCTAATAATGGAGGTGGAGGCCCAGTCCTCGAAATCTTACTCCAACCATAGTCAAAAAAGAATAATTGGGAGGAAATTGCCTTTATTTTGAAGGTCAAATCAACAAAACTTGAATTGGTTGCTAGAAACTTAAAAGCGCTTACTTATTATTTTAGGTAAAATTGAAATGATACTTCCCTCAGGGTAAACCAGCTTCGCTTCTCTTCTGAAACTCAATGGTTAATGGTGTCGGCTTCAAATCTTCTTCAATGATATGAAAAAATGTAGTAAAATTTTTCAATGAGTATTGTAATGATGAAACCGATTAATTTTCCACTTTTGTGGCGACTCATCTTAATTGGATGCACAGTACACATGATAATATATAATAAATATTATGTGTACTGTGAATTGGATGCACATGTAGCATTTGTCTCCTCTTTATACTTTTATAGAAAAAAAAACGTCACAAAAAAAGCTTTATTTATTTACATATTAATGATATTTGTCAGTTGTCGGCGACCAAAAATTACTTATGTGCAAGAAACATCAAAATTGGCGAACAATCGCAATTCGCTATACACATATGAAAGCCCCTTAAGAGGAATTATAGTAGAATTTCGCATTTTTAGGAATTACGGGAACACACCTCATAAGATTCAGCTCTTTATCACATAGAAGTCCAAGATCACGAATAGAGGAAACAGGCACGTTACAAAACTGATTAATTCAAAAGGGGTTGGGTTTGATATCCCGCTTATTGAGTGTGTTTCTTTATTCCTTCTGGTATGTCCAGAATATTCGGAATACCAGTTTTGCGTTTCTTTATTCCATGGAATATTCCGGATAAACCATATTGTTGTTTCTTTATTCATTCCGGAACGTTTGGAATGCATTCTTTTTATTCCATGCTAACACGGAATGAAAAGAATATTCTCGAAATAACCCTCTCATATAAAAGCGAAACAAATGACAGCAGCCAAAGACGAAAACCATGCAAGTAAACAAAGTGGATGATCAAACATTGTTTATATTTTTATTGTTGAAATAAATATATAAATAACAATTAAATGTGAGTTTTCATGAATTAATAAATTAATAATAATTTATTTTTTCTATTTTCTTGTCATCATCACAACACTTTAAAACAGCTGATTGATGTCATCTTTCTTCTTTTCTATTCCGGATAGAATTTTTGTTTCTTTATTCATTCCATTCTGGATATTCTAGATAAAAATTTCGTCTTTTCCATCCATTCTATTCCTTATCCGGAATAAATAAAGAAACACACTCTTCGTCTTTTCCATCCATTCTATTCCTTACCCGGAATAAGAAAAGAAACACACTCATTATAATCCCATTTAAATCCCACTTTTTATAATACCGCTTTTTAAAATCCAGTCTCTTTATAATACCGCTTTTAATAATCCCGTTTCTTACTATCCCGCTTTTGGAATCAACACAATGTGCAAAAAGGACGGTGCGTAAGGGGGCATGTTGCCCCTCTGCAAGCATCCTGTTGATCCATGTTGTATCGTAAAAAAAATATAAAAATTGTTGCTTTATATTAAATTTAATATTTTACTTCTACCAGCATTTATTTTGCGTTTTAAAATTGGTGTCGCCTTTATTCTGCCTTTACGTTTCTACTTTCCTTCTTTTTACTTTTTGGATGGTTCGGTTTTTTCTCCCTCGTTCGTTTATTTATTTTTGACAGTTGGCGGTCGTGGTCACGACATGGTTAATTTCTGTTTCTTTACACATTTTCGATTTCATCGGTTTGCCGTCATTTATAACCCAATTATAGGATTTGAGGTGGGGTCGAGATTCGGTGTATGCAAAGTATTATAAAATACAAAACGGAATAAGCGGCATTTACCGGGACTTTAAAAAAGCAAGATTATAATAAACCATTTTGTATAAGAGGGATTTTGAAAAAACCATTATTTTTGAAAAGCGGAATTTCTATACGGTCCCATTAAAAAGGTACCGGAGTAGATTACATACTAAGAATAATTCATAGCTTAACCCATAGAGAAAGTATAGTACTGTAGTATATTTTCTCTATGATGGCTTAACCCTGGTGTTTCAAATAGTCAAATAATATATGTAGGTATATATACTTTTACATACAGCCTAATTCATTAACGCATCATAGCGAGTACATAAGACTATGTTCTCTTTTTAATTTCTCTAGTCGCGAGAATGATATTCATTACGTTAAATAACGTGACATAGCAGCTGCATAAGCTAAACTCGTTCAAAGGTTGTATAGATCCTACATAAAAGTGATATTGTATCAAAAAATTATTTGAAATTTCTCATGACTTTTAATTTTTTTAACGATGCTGTGTGGAAACCATACTGCCCTATTCTGCTAATGATCGGAGGGAATTTTTCTTGAATTTTCACTCATCATAATCTGCTTTTCAATTTAAAGTGAATCCTATATACATTGGTAAAATAGATAATATTGTACGGTATTCTGCTATTCACGTGAACCCAATCACTCCATACAATTCAAACCCGCATATCAATTGTTGCGGATTTAGTATTTGGTTGAGTGTTAAAAGGTTAGCTGATCTTGAAATGTAATAAATTTGCTAGAGTTGTTTATAAATACATCTTAAGCTTCAAATAACACATTTTCTATTTAAACATTAAAAACAACCATCATACCACGTTTCATAAAGTTTTTCTTTATGTCGTTCCTCAGTAGTTATCAATTTGGAAATTTCCTTATTTATGTTTGTAAAAGGGGAAAAAAAGTCCCATACATGTAGGTATACATACACATTTTCATCCAAACTTCAGACGATTTTCGCATGAGCATCTGTTAAAAATGGTAATAAGAACTTTGGATAGTACAGTTCACCCGATGGATAGCAGAATACAAAGGCAGTGTGAAATGTAATCGAATGGGTGGATCACATATACGATTCATGTTAATAGCAGAATAGGGCTGATAGCCTTTGTATTTGTTTTTGTGGTGTGTGTTTGGAATGTTCTACCGGAAATTAAGATTTTAGATGTGAATAATAAAGGAAAGTACACCTGTCTTTTCTTTAAGAAAAATATCGGAATGCATGTAAAAATTATATTTGCGCATTTGGCCTGCATTGCTGCAAATATTTGCTGTTTACATTTATGAAACTATGAAATTCATCATTTGAATTTATTTACTTATAACATCGTGTTTACATATCTTAACAGTGATTCCCGGTACTCACAATTTTTTTAAATTACAGAAGTTAATCCAACATTCCCTAAAATTAGAAAAAAAAACACCAGAAAACTGCACAAAATATGTCGATTTATTAATATCACCGTTATACACGCATTGTTACAGTTAAAATGTAGGTATTACATATTATTTGTATTTCTTCTACGACAATTCATTGGTGTTTATTTTTTATTGATTTTATTTCATTAACACTTAATAGCAGCATTTGTATTTCTCCTAGCTATAATATTTTTTTAATATCCACTTTAGTTTGAATTACATAAAATTGCGAAAAATTGATTAAATCGAGAGAAGTAAAAATTATTAAAATACGTTTATATTAGACGTAATATTGAATATATTTTTTTAATTTTAAATGTAAAGCTTGGGACAAATAGAGAGAAGTACTCGCTTTTTAATTTTTTTTAAACAACATTTATTTATATTATTTTATTTATATAGAAAGGTGATTATAATTATTTATAATAATTTCTTTTTTTTAATTTTTTATTAAAACATTTTTATTACAACTTTAGTTTTATTTAAATTATTACTTTTTTTGCGATTCAGTTTGCACAAACAAGAAATTCTTTTTATGAATGAAGTATCCCAGCGACATTATTTACTAATTACTCTTAATAATTAAAATAATTGAGGATTGGTAAGGAACGTATGAGCGTTTAAATGGCGCCAAAGCTTGAGTTCACTAAATAATACACCTCAAATCTGGCACATCATTGCAAGGCAAGCATATTTAACATGAATGTTAGCTACAATCAGACATTAAAGGATTAATAAACATGTTCTCCTCGTATTATAATCAATATTTGAATTTTTCTTCAAAAAAGTATCTTATGATTAAGTTTATTCAAACTGCAGCCACCGTAGCGCTGCAAGCTTTACCTTAAATCCTCAATTATATGGAAGTTTCTAAGGTCTAAGGACAGAAGTCAGATTGTATTATTTTTAGAATAAATGTGATTGTAGGGTATAGTTATGGTAGTCATAAGTAATTGTTTTAATTCTCGAAATAGATTCATAAAAAAAACAATCTAGTTAGACGAAATATGGTTACCTGTACTTCCCATTTTTATTTTGTGTTTGGATCAATTCTGCACTAGAGTTATTAATATTAGAGTTTATGAAAATGTGCTGTTTTTTTTAAATTACATTTTTAAGTATGTAGTATAATTTTATCATTTGAAAATAAATAAAAATATCTTAAACAAAAGGTTGTATTTTTTTTTTAGGTTCAGTTAACTTATTAATCGATTTAAATCAAATAAAGGTGGAAAAAGATTATCATATCCGGTCTGTCAAACAAAACACACTTCATGTTCTATCGATGATGGACATTTTTGTAGATCTCAAATATTAAAAATATTTAACTTATAGGAAATTGAAGTGCAGTTTCGGAAACAAAATAATTCAACTTTAAGGATTCTTTGAATTTTGATTTTTTTTTTGGTTGTGGATTCATAAAGAACAAAAATCTTTTTCAAACACGACTTCTAGCTGAATAATAGACCAGTTCAGAGAAATAGATCCCAGATATGTATGTACATACATTCGCAATCTCAGAAATATAACCAAGATTCTTTAAGAACATATATACCTATACATATTTTGTAACATAAAAATGTTGGTTTCGTTTCATAAATTTTTTTTTGAATTTATTAAATATAATTTTTCTGAACTGGTTTTATGTCGGAAGTCTCAATTCGTCATTTGTTTCTGTTTTGAAAATTATTCGGCCCTATCGAGGTACCCGTTCGGAGAAAAATTATCCGTTCCGAGAGACACATCGGACAAATCTTTCGATGAAATGTGACGCACATCACAGTGATGCGATGAAGTGCGTTCAGTAAAGAATTCTTTAGAGATATGCGTTGTATATCTTCCTAAGTTCTCCGATGAAAAATTGTTGCGGAATCTTGTTGAAAATGGCATCTATTCCAAAAATGTACATATGTCAAATATTAGTAATTTATTATTGATAATTAGGCTAGTTTTAAACATTTTTGTCTAGCTTTAAGATAGTTATAAGTTAAGATTAAATAAAAATGAATAAACAAAAAAAAAAAGTAATTTATTTTGAGCGTAATTACACAAATTTACCGAACTGATACTTCGATAGGGCCGATTTCCTCGTTTTTAAATAAATATGAAAAAAAATTTACAGATGCCATATACTGATCCACCTTTTATTAATATTAATAATTAATATATAATGCATAATATATGAGACGCCCAGAATAGTAATGGAATATCTCCATATCCCGGGTAAAATACTTAATTTTTGTTTAAAGGGAAAATCTGTTTTCTTTTTAATTTGTTTATAATTTCAGAAATTTATTTATTTATATCAATTTTAGGATGGATGTATTATTATTCTGAACGTTTCATACCAATGCATGACATATGTATATAATACAAAATAACAAATATCAAATAATTATGCACAATTTGGGAGAAGCCAATTTTTAAGAATGAAATAATTACACACAAAAGACGTTCTAATTAATAATCTATTGTCTACTTAAATAACCACTTAAGAAAAACACTAACTGCGATTCCCACGAAAGAATACACCAGGCACTTAATTACCGTTGATTGCGATATTGAGCTAGCCATAATTGATGAAGGACGTTGTACTGGCGCATATTGTACGCGCTCCAATGTCGCTTGTATCTTTTTTAGCTGTCTCGAGTGTTCTTCTAAAGTTTTATTAACTTGCTCAACTGAAATCATAATACTGTAAAGATAAAAAAAAAATAATAAATTGCATCGTGTACACATATTTATATTATAGTATACTTTTTTATGGATTTTCCAGTCATGACTTTCTTTACACATTCCTCATTTGATTGACTAGAATCTGAATGAATATTCATTCGATCGTGCGATAGTTGGGTGATTGATTTGCTTGCAAGTATAGTGTTACGTTTGGATGGTTTTAAAGCACAGAGCGATTGTCTAGATTCAGCGCGTATAACATGTAGTGGATCAGAGCTCACAATGCTACCAGTACGAACCATTGGTGCCTTATGGCAGGTTTTCGTTAAAACCTGATATTCTGATTCGTATTGTTTGACATCGTTGCGAGGATCCCACGGGCGAAGATCAGCGTATTTGTAGATCCACTTGAAAATAATAAAATATTTGAACGTTATAGAAATTTATATTTCATAATACAATTGATATATTTTTAGTTGAAATGAAATCAAAGTTACGGATTAAATAAAAACTTAAGCATGGTTATCTAATGACGTTCAGCTTTCTAGCGGTTAAACTTTTTATTGAGGCAAACTGATTTTATACTTTTCACGACCACTTAACCTGAATATATTGAATATCAATAAGAGGACTTAGCTAATATTTGAAGACAAAGTAGACAATTAAATTACTGAGTTTATTAAAGAAAGATGACACATTAGCGGATAAACGCAATACAAACATGGTAATGTAACGAACATGGCAATCACGATTCCTATAACACAAAACTGATGGATGTCTCCGATGGAAATGAGAATTTAAAATATGTACATGAAAATCTTTTCTGGTACTTTTCTCGACATCACAAAGAAGACAGTTGGAACATAGAATCATTGTTCCGGATGCAACAAGAAACGAAAAGCAAACAAAATTTAACCCCGACAAAAAAATAGTGTTTTCAAATCTCAAATCTCATCTCAAGGGTTAGGCACGTTTTCCCAAAATTGGACTGGGAAGCATGAACAGGTGCCAAATTCAAACTTCCTTAACACGTTCGCTGCGGCCCATACAATATTTTTTTTTTTGACCTGTGTGCTAAAAGTTTTTTTGGTTTAAAAGTGTACGTTATGACCTTTTCGATTGGTCGCCTGGAAGGCTTCCGAATGCTTCTGAAACTGTTCGATTGGTATCAAATGACAGTTCTTCTCCTGGATAGAAGAGACATTTCCTTCTGGATTTGAAGTCAGAATCCACACCAGAAGTACACACACACTCACACCCACTAAATATCATATTCAAATTAATTTATTCATGTCATTGTTTTGTTTTGGTTTATCTGAAATTTTGTAGTTTCAATTTCAATCTTTAGAGAATTTAAATTATGGATATCTGTTCCGAAGATAAATTTTCCCTTCAATAAGTGTAAATATTTCGCATTTTCATCAGGAATAACTTTGAAATCTTCTACATTTGTGTCAGCCATGTTTACAAAATAAAATAATCACAAATTTGCGTTCGACATTTGCCGTCTTACACACACACATACACTCACATATATTTTCAGAATCTGGAATCTAGTGTCTACTTTCTACTTCGATTGGAATCCCGGATCGGAGAGTTCTTCCGGATTACCAATCGAAAAGGACATACGTTATATGTTAATGGTGTTGTCTTTTTTTGTTTTGTTAAATTATTAAGTGCTTTTTAAGTGTGACTCCCGGCGGATCACATGGCATCTGTATAAATTGAAACCTATGAGGTGCCACATGACCGCCGGCGGTCACAGCTATTTATTCCTTTATGCGCATTTTTTGTGAACATCTCGCTTTCATCATTTATAGGAATCAATTGATATAAAGCATTCAGATGGTGGCACATCATTTTGCGATGGGCTCAAATGTATTTTACGAAAATCGTAATCGTGGTGAGGATTCCGATGACGATGATGGAGCAGACTTTGTAGCTTCGGACTCAGATGAGTACATACTTTCTGATGGAAGTTCTATTGATTCAGACATCCCCGATTATTCTGAAGCGTCTGGAGAAGAAAACGAAGAAATTGAGCCAGCACCAATACCTGGGACTTTGGATAAACAGTTACTTGCCAGTCTCTAAAAACATTTGTTTTTGAAACAAATACGGAAACTGGTATTCCACCACAGTCACCAACAATCCGATCAAATGATTTGTTTAGCCTTATGGTTACCGAAGAAGTTTTCCAACTTATCGTTACCGAGACTAACGCAAATGCCAACGAATTCGTGCGAAACGAACCGTAACTCGTAACTGTCGCTCAAAAGAGTGGGAAGATACTAACATACCGGAGATGAAAACATTTTTAGGAGTTGTCATGTATATGGGGATTGTAAAATATTCTTCAATCGCTCACTATTGGAACACTGACAACTTTTTCAAGAACTCTTTCGTGTCCCAAGAGATGTCACGCAATAGATTTCAGCTACTTCTAAAGTTTAACTTCGCATACAACTCGGCTATTAGAGGGAACCGATTAGGAAAAGTTAGTACACTTCTGGAGCTTCTGGAAAGGAACTTCGTCAATGCGCGAACGCTGAACGAAATCTTGGCTGTTGACGAATCTATGATTCCTTGGCGTGGTAGGCTGCAATTTCGGCAGTATAATCTGGGAAAATACCAAAAATATGGTGTGACAGTGTACAAGCTTTGTGATCCATACGGTTATTTGGACAATTCGATGGTATCATAAAATAGCTTTCGAATTTTTTGCTATCAACGTCCATAGTGAACGCCTTGGTAATTTACAAACAAACATGACAAAAAACGTTCAATTTTGGAATTTAGACAGGATGTTTGGAAGGCTCTATGTGATTCCGGTCCTGAACATCTGCTCACACATCATCTAAGATAAAACATCTTTTGATGGAAAATGAAAACAAAGACTTAAAAACAGAAAAATAAGAAAAAGATGTAGAGATTTTAATGATGCGATGAGTAGAAATGAAGGTCGTGAAGCTGCAGTTAAAATCCTTCTTCGTGCTTGGAGTGTTTTAGTAAGACTCAAAAGTAAAAAATATCTATCTATTTGCGTGTACATATATCCAATATTTTGTTTATTTTTTGTCAATAAAGTGAACTATTCTTTTACTTCTATATAAATGGATTAAACTCTGTTATAATTTTTTTCTGATAACTATAGACCTTTATCTCGGTGCCGACATTGAAAAGTAATAGCGAGTTTCATTCAAGAAAAGATTGGCATTCAAATTTTAAAGATCTCCTCTCTCCAGATTTGATCTTTTCAATTAAACTTTTTTCCAGATTTGATTGTATTATTGGTGAATGACTGACACACATTTCTGAAGAAAAAAAACACATCTTCATCATCAGATGACGGGGAAGACGAAGACGAATCAATCAAAAACTCCACTGAATTTATAAAATATAAATTGTTAACCTCTTCGTCCATTATTTCTTTATATTTTAGCGCGGATTGGCACTAGTCACAACAAATTAATAACAAAATATTTTCCATTTGACCCTTGACAGAAAAGATTTTTTGCATATATGTGTGCATTCAGAGCAAATCTGCCAATCCATCAGAGGTACAATCTTCCGTGTTAAGGTTTGATCAAGATTTGCTCTTTTTGTTGGAATGAAACTTTCAAAATTCAAAATGATGAAATCTTTTGTCGGAAAGAGCAGCTCTTTTCTTGGAGCTTTTGAAGACCAAGAGATGTTTTTAAAAATACAGTCTGGCGCACGAATAGTGCTACAAAAATAAAACGCAATAACTTTTTTTCAGTTTTTAATAGGCTACTATTTTGATTTATCAAAATGAATGCTTGGGATACTGAAAAAAAGATTTGGATAGTGCAGCGATAACATTCTTTGCAGTCCGTCATTTCCTTCCAAAGGGAATTTAGGCTTGAGTTTGGCGGTACTCCCCCGAGTAGATGGACCATTATGAGGCTGGTGAACATGTTTGCCGGACCTGGAAGCATCGAACGCAGACCGTATCATCGAGATCCCAATGTTCGGGTTCAGGATACAATCGTGGCTGTTGCATCGACAATACAGGCAAAATCCAAGTGTTTCGACTCGAAACTTATCGGGCCAAATTGGAATTAGCAGACGGTCATAACAACGGATACTTCATGATGACTTAAACTCGTTTCCTACAGAGTCCAGATTAAAAGCAAGTTAAACCCTCAGGATTTGCCTGTTCGCCAGGAAATTTTGCAGAAAAATGATTGCAATGGCCGAAGAAGACAACACATTGACAAAATGAAGCTTTTGACTTAAAGGGCAATGTTAACAAGCAAAATTGCCGTATATGGAGTGAATCTAATCCAAAAATGCTCCATGAGACGGAACTGCACCCAGAACGAGTCACTGTGTGGTGCGCAGTTTCATCAAGGTGTATTGTCGGGCCATACTTTAAAAGAAAACGGTGTAACACAAACTGTCAATGGGGATCGTTATTTAAAGATGTTGAAGGAGTTTTTTTAGCCAGGACTTCGACGAAGGCGTATCCCTTTCAGCAGGATTTGGTTTCAACAAGATGGAGCAAGTGCACACATAGCCACACAAGTTATGGCGGAGCTCCAACGAAAATTCCCAAACAAATTGATATCCAGAAACTGCACTTTACGCTCACCCCCAATGTCACCTGACCTGAATGCACCAGACTTTTTTTATGGGGTTATGTCAAGCAGGAACTGTACAAAACGAAACCCAGGAATTTGACTGAAGTGAACCAGTCCATTAAGACAATAATTGAGGCGATCCCAATTTCAACCCTTCAGGCCGCAATGAACAATTTTCTGATCAGGTGCCTGATATGCGTGGATGAGCGTGGAGGTCATTTGCGGTCTATCATCTTTAAAAACCATTAGTTATTTAAAATAAAATTTAATTTTTAATCCAATAAAAAAAATTAATAGAATACATCGATTAAAATAAAAGTTATTGAAATTTCTTATTGTAGCACGATTCGTGCGCCACCCTTCTCTTGTAAGTTGCAATAGTCACATGAATAAAGAGGTGAATTTTATAAGGGACAAAGAAAAATAAATGAATTGAAATGAGATATTGAAAAAAAAAACTTAGTAATTGTAATAACTGCAGAACGTGCAAAAACGTTGTTAACCTGTTGGTAAAGGATGACAATCACAAAAACCTACACATCTCAATGTCGCTTAAAATTTGTAAGTGATTATATTTTGTCAAAAATTTAGTAAGACTACTGATAATTAATATTTAAACCAACTCACTTGTCCAGTTATTAAATCCTGTTGGAAATGTGTTGGTATCCATTCTGTGCATAGAGCTTTTCTTTCTTTGGCGGCATTTCGTTGCATCTCTTCTAGCACAGTTTTCTCTTCAGTAGCGGCTACTTGATCGTCGCGCCGAATGGCAGCCGATACTAATTGCCATAACCGTTCAGATTCCATTGGTTCCTGTGCGTCAATTGGAACACAATACCGCATAAGCCGTTTTTGTTTTGTCTCTGGTGTAGCACTGAACAAAATTGTTTCGTCAGATGATTTAGTATCCTTAATACGAATTTCCGTATCCCAATGTCCGTTTATGTTTGCCAAAGTCTCTTTACCCAATTTAACCTTTCCTGTGACCAAATTCGTATACTCTGAACCACCCAAGAATGGTTTCAGTTTGAATTCGATTTCGGTCTTGTAGCCAGTATTTTCGCATTCAATGCAAATCTTTCCACCCAATTCCATTGACAGAGTTCCCATAAGGATACCCTTGCAGTGGGCATACGGAGTTGTCAGCGTATAACTTTCACCACGTGGCAAGAGTGTCAAAGTGGCAACTCCCTCAAGCATTGCCGAAGTACTATTACCATAGAACTTAGATTTAGCCAAAATACTACATGTAATGCAAAAACCATCTTGACGATTGGTAACATATAACGCTGACACCGGTGGATGATGAGACACCTGTTCGGCAATGTAATAAGTCCGGCTACCATTCGGATGTTGCCAATAACATCGAAAAGTTTCCCCAATAATCGGATTGTAGGGTTTCTTTAGGCCTTTTGGTTTTTTATAGAAACCCGACAAATACCATTGCACGACTTTTTTCATTCGGGTAAAAGGATCATCTTCGAGGACAGCTCTGGATATTAATTTAATTAATTTGTTGGTTAAACTCTTTAAATAAATAAAATTTAAATTACTCTGAAAGAATATCAGCATGGTAGTAAGAATCGGCAAGTTTGTCTAGAAAAGATCTTGGCTCTAGGATAAATGTCGGCAATACTACTTTGCTCAGATCCATTCCAGGACGGACCTGCTTCATTAGAAACCAAATAAGACTCTTATGTTCTTCTGCAAGTTCCTCGACTTGTTCTCCAGCCTGAAACAAAAAATAATAAGCTTCAAGAAACTATATACAATTGAACGAATATTATTTTAATTTACATCTCCAAATTCTTCTTCTGGACATGGAACATATGGGGTCTCAGGAGGATCGTCATTCATTTGGTCAGGACCTTCACCCAGGTCAGAATCAGATTCAGAATCTGGTCCTGACATTACAGCCGCAGCTCCTTCGTTTTGGCTGTCAGCGTCAAGATCTAGAATGGAAATATTAAATAAGTAATAATTATTTTTGTTTTGGCATTTATTTAATTAAAAGATAGCCTAGAAGCTTTGGCTAAAAATAACTTTTAAATTAAATTGATAGTACAGATGGTTTAAAATGTTAGAGTTATGCTTATACTGAAAACCAATATCTAGCAGTTCTGAAATCATGTAATGTTTGAAAGCACTCTAAGGTCTCTAAAGCTGACAAGTTGCAGAGTTCTTAGGATTCAAATATAAAAATTTTAATTGATTTCAAAATCGTTGTCCATTAGGTTGAACTCATATTTGTATGTAAACAAATTTCCAACCTAATGTCGAATTTCAAGCAACCAAGCATTCGATTTTTTTCTGAACAGGATAGATTTGTTTCTAAAGCCCCTTTTAGACGATCAGTTATCAGTTCAGTTGTCAGTTCAGTTAAAAAAGGCAGTGTATTTAGAAATCAGTCTGGTGTTCAGTTGAGCTTTCATTTTACTTGTGAGCAGTCGAAAGTCTGAAGATAAATTTCAATTAAATCGACCATAATATCATTCCTTTCCGACACAATCAGCCTTATCACGAATTCCATCGTAATCGGAAACTTGGTATGAATCTTTAAAAAATCTATAAGAGAATCCATCATAGTGAAAATGCTCATAGAAATTGCCATTACGAACGGGTTCTGCAAAACTTTTTTTCGGGATTCGTAAGACTTTCCGTTTACGATGGAACTCAGGATAGGGTTGATTGAAAGAAAAAAACAGTTGATTCACCCGCAAGAATCAGGAAATATCTTGAAGAACGAAAGCTCCTTAATGACCGCCAGTATGGCTTTCGTAGCAATAGGTTCACTGGTTATCTGATGGTACCTATATCTCACCAAACAGTGGCACAAGTCTTTACATCGTTTAGGAGAAAGTAAGATTATTGCGCTTGGTATTTTGAAAGCATTTGATAGTCTGGCACCAAGCTCTCTTATCGAAAATGCGTGCATTTGGTATCGATGAATTTCTTATTCGTTGGATTAGAAATCAACTTTCGGACCGTTCAATACAAGTTGTATTGGACGGTTTCAAGTCCGATATTAACAAAATAAATATTGGTGTGCCCCAGGGCTCCGTATTGTCTCCGACCCTGTTTCTCATTTTTATTAATGATCTCTTATCGAACTTCTAATCCACTAAATTGTTTTGCTGACGATAGTACCCTCAGCTTTTCATATTCGTTTGAAGATTCACTAATTTGTTCTTTGGAAGCGGAATTGCAACGGCAGCCTATGATAAGCTCATTAAATTCTGATCTCGACAGCATTGTCCACGGGAAATAAGGAAGCTTGTAGAATTTAATGCTTCAAAAACTCAGTGTTGTCTGATAATGATCAGCTGCCAGTCCTTGACATGTGCATCAGAGACCACCTCTTGTGGAATGAACACATATTTGATGTCGCCAAAAACGCTGCAAAGTGTTTGGTCCTTCTTCGAAGATGCAAGAAATTCTTCTCGCCGTCTGATCTGGATGTAATCTCTTAGGCATTTATTACTTGAAGCTCTTAGATAGAATTCAAAACAGAGGTCTAAGAATGATAGGCGATAGAACTATAATTGAAACATTTTGATCTCTCGAACACCGACGAAATGTATCATGTCTTTCATTATTTATCGCTATTTTTATAAACAATTTTCTAGCGAAATAGCCAGTTGCATTTCTCCCCTCAAACAACTTCGGACGTACTGTCAAGTACGGAGATTCTTTCCTTAGCCATACAAAACGAATGTGGATGCATGGTCCACATGGTTGCATGGTTACCATGCTCTGTTTTTCCCACTCATTCATATTCTGAACTTTAAAACCAATGTACATCGGTATCTTCTTTTAATTTCTTCCCTATTTTCCTAACGCTCGCAGTGTGCTTGAACATATTAATGGTAGTCAAAATTCCTTTAGTGCGCGCACAATTATAAAAAAAAACTAGAATTGAAATGACGATTTAACTGAGAATTGAGCTGAAGCGCATTTACATATCAGTTTTACTGATGACTGAAGGGCCAACTAATGAGAATTCCATCAGTTTCAGTTTCAGTTTTTGCATGTAGACATCAGTTTAACTGAAAGCTTAGCTGATAGCTCAACTGAAACTGAAATGATCGTCTAAACGGGCCTTAATCAATAAATAAATAATACGCTGTCAAAACAAATCTTGCGTTTTTAGCAAGATTTCATCTCCTTTACACGCGCATCATTTTTTTCAAATTCCTTACTACAAACAAAAAAATCGATCAGAAATCAATTTAGAATTTGTTAGGAATTCGACATAAGTTCATTTAGAGTTTGTTCGCGGTATCGATATGAGTGTTTCTTTTTCACTCAGAGCGTTTAAAGCTGCTCACTCAGTTGTTATACTTCTTACTACAAGAAATATACCAATCAGACCCATCATACAACTAAAGGAACTCAAAGTAAGCGCTTCTTGTATGCAGAAAGCCGCCAACAAATCGTCTTGGACCACCATATTTGCTCCCTGAGCTAACCTCTTCATTTTGAAGTTATGCTAAAGTTGTTATCACAATTATCTAAGCTTTGGAAAAAAAACTGCATTGGTGATGCAGTATTACTCACTATTGCTCCCACTTGAGAATGCAAGATCCCCACATTTATAAATAACTACTTAAGTAATATCTATACTAATTATTTTTTGTTAACAATCACACCCTAGAATTGCTGTGGGCTCTCGGTCTATTAATCCTTACGTTAAACCGAAGGAAAACAGTTTTTTTTTTACTGATTTTTTCCCACTCGAGAAGCACAAACACATTCATACCAATATCTCGTCGGCGAAAAGCAAAATTGTTCTAAGTCCACTTTTTATCGAAAATGTGATAATGATGCAGTTCTGCCAATTTGAGGGTACTCCTTTAGAATTTCAAAACCTTTTTTTTATAAACATTTCCACTTAGCAGATAATTGATAGCCACTTTAGTCTAACCGCCAAATTTTTCAAATGAAATTTATTCCAAATTGTTCAGAGACATTTTTGAATTTTGCAGAATTTCAATGAAGAACATTCAAAAATATTCTATATCCATTTATTTGATGATATAATCTCCAATTGTCTAAATTTATTAATTGATTGATTGAGAGTAAATATTTCCAATGATAGCTTGAAACAATTTTGAGAAAAAAAAATTAATTTTATTGAAAAAAAAGTGAGGCCATCATTTTTTTTTATAAATGCAAAAAACAGTTTTCTGAAACTTTGCGAAATAAAATTCATAACGATTTCTGGGCATTAAAGGACGAACAAAAAATTCTTTTAATCAAAATTTGTCCAAGTAGTACCTAAAAAAACGAATGTGAAGTATTCGTTCGAAAGCCACGGACAGTTACTTCAAGTGTGTCAATCTTTTGTATGGCAACTCTTTAGATATTACGAAGTCCAGAATAGAAATTATCAGAGAAATCTGTTATTTAATGATTACTGGCTTTAATTGTGTTGGTTTACTTGGCAAGTTTTCATTTCAAAATTGAGTAATATGTTATAATAAAAGAAAACTTGCCAAGTAAATGAAAATTATGGGCAATAGAACATTCTGATCTTATTAACAAAATCAATTGTAATGGCAACGCTGGCGAAGAATGTAATCAAATTTACCTCCGATTTTGTATATGTATATAACCTAGATTATATATACAATGCCTCCGAGCGACAAAACAAAAATTTTAAAAATAAACTGGCAGGACATAAATCTGACATAAAAAGTAACGCAACGCAGTTGACTTCACTGACATCACATTGTACATTAAAAAATCACTCTCCCAATGTTGAAAGCGTCCAAGTACATATTGCAAAGAGAGGAACATCATAACAAAATAATAATAATAGAAACTCTGCATATTATCAATGCTGACCACACCATGAACCGACGAACTGATAACGAGTAAATAAGCACGCAATACAAACACCTACAGAGGGGAATGGATTAAAAAGCTTTTAATACATGCATGATCTTCACAATAGAGTAACCATAAACTAATTACGTAAAGAACCGAAACCTCTGCTTTCATTTGGCATTTGCCAACAAGCTGAAACACGCACACAAGTAACTTTTCTATTCCTCTTCCGATAGACACATTGATAAAAACGCACACAAGAATCTTTTCTGTTCCTCTTCCTATAGACACATAGACAAAACAGCCCTAGTAATTTGTTTTTGTTTTGTTTTTTGATTTCCCATGTATTCATAGATAGAGTTTCAAGCTAAAAATACAACAATGTAAACAAATGGGTTTTGGGGGGTGAAACGTACGAAAGTTTCCAATCTTATTATGGCTTATTTGTGAGAGTAAAGGAGGCTTTACATGCATCTTCATCTTCATCTGCATTGACATCTGCAAAAAAAGAGGAAACAAAATAAAAAATTCATACTTGTGCGATAGAGAGCGAAAACCAAAATGGAGATCATCTTCATGTATGAAGATTATAGGAAGTACAAATCTGAAGATTGCAGATTATAGTGAAGATGAACATGTTCATCTTCATTATAGCATTTTCATCTGCACCATAATTTGTACCGTTCAGATAACGAATCTTAAAGTTTTTTTTTACCATTTCACCTCAGTTTGCTTAAAAACAACGAAAATTTTCTTCTCAAAACTACATACCTGAACGCTAAGAACATGTGCTTGTGAGATGTGTCTAGAAAGTTATAGCAGAGTTCGAGTAAGTTATTAGTGTGTACCCTGTCTTACTTTTATGTTTGTTTTATATTATTGGCCCGCTCTACTTTTCTTCAAATCTGCAGATGCAGATCCATGTAAAGCCGCCTTAACTTTAATTTTCTTTCTTTCTACTTTGTGATTGTTACTTGGCAATTTAACATTGTACAGTAGAGTCTGGCTTTGCAGCTCATTTTATTTATTGTTGTTTTATAAAAATTTTGTATTTACTATATATGTAAATGTAACAAGTGTAAGTAATTTTTATTGTTGTTTGATATAGGTATCATGTTAAAATAAGTAACCTATTATCAATGTTAAAATACAGATTCAGGTGTCAAGATGATGTTCATAGACATAAACGAAACGTCGTGACAAAGATTTAATTTGTTTTATTGACCTAAAGACCATTTTCAAATAGAAGTATAATCTAAAAGGTCGCCACCATCAACATTATGTTTTGGGGAAGGCTTTAGATGTATCTTCATCTTCACCTGCATCGACATCTGCAAAAAAAGAGGAAACAAAATAAAAAAAATCATACTTGTGCGATAGAGATCGAAGACCAAAATGGAGATCATCTTCATGTATGAAGATTGTAGGAAGTATGACTCTAAAGATTGCAGATTATAGTGAAGATGAACATGTTCATCTTCATTATAGCATTTTCATCTGTACCATAATTTGTTCGGTTCAGGGGGTCTGTGAAGATGTGAAGTGATAAATTTTATAACGCTTTCATGTCTTATTCGATTCTCGATTCGTGAAAAAGTGAAGTTAAATGCCAAACATTTTTCATATGATAAATTTTTTTATCACAGTCAATTGCTTTGTGAAGAAAATGTTTCTAATCGAATATTAAGAAGAAAAACAGGATTTGGCACATGACAAGTAAGCAAAAATTATATTTATACACAAATTTATTTTGGTAGAAAGTTATATTTGTGTTAAATCGAGTAAATAACGGAATTGTTAAATCCACAGATTCACAACAGCCGACGCGACGGTGCTCATTCCCGCGACAGATCGTTGGAAACTACCCATTGCAAAAAAATGCAGAGCACTTTACCATATTTAAATGGCTTTGAAGCGCACTTATAAGTTGAGTGTTTTTCAAGAATGCTCTCAATTCACGTATTAAATCCATGCATAAATGTTTTGGGAATCTATAAAGTTCAATAAAGTGCTCCTAGTTGTTACTTCGAATAGATTCTGCCCATCTCGAAGGGAAAGCCTCAATATCCTCACATGAAAAAATAATAAATCTTACTCAAAACAGAGATACTATTGAATATAATATAAAACCCACAATTGTTCAGTACGATGTCTTTTATTAATTTATTAAACGAATTATTCCGGACATTATTCTTAAGCAAATTTAGAAACTGAAATGAAATATTTACCTTTCCCAACAAAAAATCTAATCAGAAATGACAGAATTTATCATTTAGTACTTTTTAGTACAAACTTTATCACAATGAGTTCTAGAATCGCATTAGGCGTGTGCGTGAAGTTGGAAAATGATAAACCTCTGTGAAAACTGAAATGATATTTTTTTTTTTCACTTCAAAACTTCACAGATCGGGAATTGACCCCCAGGTGACGAATTTTCAAGCCTTTTTTTACTATTTGACCTCAGTTTGCTCAAAAACAACGAAAATAGCGAAAATTTTCTTCTTAAAACTACATACCTGAACGCTAAGAAGATGTGATTGTGAGATGTGTTAAGAAAGTTATAGCAGAGTTCGAGTAAGTTATTAGTGTGTACCCTGTCTTACTTTTATGTTTGTTTTATATTATGGTCCCACTCTACTTTTCTTCAAGGCTGCAGATGCAGATCCATGTAAAGCTTCCTTTATACAAAAGAAATAAAATGCATGATTGCATCGCACATACTTGCTCTTATGTTCGATCACATGCAAAAGATTCTTAATAAAAGCGGCTAAATATATATTTAAAGTTGTTTTTTACTTAATTTTCTAATTTAAAAAATAAACAAAAAGACATTGAATCCATGTCTTTTTGTTTATTTTTTAAGATAAGGAATTTTACAAATTTATTTTTAAGTAAAAGCTATCTTTTAATTCTTAATTTGTATGTTCTTTTTTAATTTTTTCTTGCTTTTGTTTTCTAAAATATAAGTATGAATACCCATATTCTTTTTTGTTTTTGTCGAAAATAAATAAATTTTGGTTTTTTTGTTATAAAAATTTGAGAAAAAATATATTTAATACCATATATAAATATATATTATATTATATTATTATTATAAAACAAACTTTATAAAAAATATAAATCGAATGGCTTATGAACAAAATAACTTGACTATAATTACATTTGAAACTTAAGAATCATTCCACGTAAAATTTACTTTTTGTGACTTAGGACAACCTTGCTTTTCGCCGACGATATGTCAAACGTAAACGGCAGAATTCGATTTTCTATTTGGTTCTTTGTCTCCGTCTTCATCCAGATGACGAATTTATACAATCGTTATCGACAAAGATAACGATGATAAAACATCAGAATTGAGTAGAAGCAATTAACTTTCTGGTAAGTTTTGTTCGTAAAGTTTTTAAGTTTGAGTTCTTATATCATTTTCAGTATAAATGTGAGATTTAATAAAGAATTTGAGCGTAAGGCTGATTTAAACTATTTCTTATTTAATTAAAAGGTCTGATTTGAATTTGAGTTATAAATGTTTGAATTCAAAATTAGGGTCGCTAAAGTTTTAATCTTATTTTTAAAGCAAGAATATGAGCCAAAAGGATGAAATCAAATTTAAGTTGATAGTGTGATTTACAAACTGAGATAAAAATAAAAAATTGTCTTCAATATCAACATTTTAGATTTCAAATGAAGTGTTTTTAGTTTATTTTAAAAAGACGTTTTTAAGAAATTTTATAGGCTAATATTAAAATTGATTTTTACTAACTATAAATAACTTATAAACCGAAATTACTCAAGTTCAACATTTTTGTAAGTGAAAAGTGAGAAAATTATTATGAGTAAAAGAGCAATACTCTAAATTGAATTTGAGTTCTTTAATTGTTTTTTCAAATTGGATTACTTAGCTCAATGGTAAACAGAACTTATAAAGTCAACACATTCTACAATAGGATAAAAAAAAATAAATGTAAAGTCTCTTATACTGGCAAAACAAAAATGTTACAAGAAATGTATTTAGCTGTACCGCTAATAAATGGATTCACAAATACACCCGGTGTGCTAAGACGTCTAGGTGAGTCTTCCTCGTCACTTGTTTGACTTGTCGGACCAAATGATTGCATCGACACAGATTTCTTTAGAATGCGTCTCCTTTGAGGACTGAAGTCGACCCCACTTGACACATCACTCACATCGCCGGCATCTTTACTCGCAAGATGACGATGTTTTCGAAATTTTCTTATTTTAGGGAAATCGGGCGTATTGGCCATCATGCGCTCCCAATTGGTCATTGTCATGTATAATTGTTGAAATATTGGTGTTGGTGATCTAGCTAAGCTCAGTGAACTCGATGTTAACTTTGCAGCACTTTCTACAGTTAGAAAATTGCCAAAAGAATGTTGCTTTTCGATGCGGTTTCTATTCCTAGTCCCTATGCCTTGATCTTTAACCGATATTTTGTTTGTTTGTTAAATAAAATATAATATACAAAATGCATTTGAAGAAAAAAGAATAAATTCAACAAACTTACCCTGATCATTGAAATGCTTTTCGTAATCTGCTTCAGACCACTGTGTCTCATGGGAACTCTGTGCCGATGCATTTCCATCAGTATTCGTATTTGTTCCACCGCCTGAGTTACTGTTTGAACGTAACAGCAATGCCGAACAGCGCAAGGAGAGCTCCAGGGCATCCATCCAACATTTACCAGCAGCCTGGCTTGGAGCTCTAAATATTAGGTAAGCAGTTGGTAAAGGTTGGACGACTGCACCTGTATTTGAGATAAGTTAAAAATTAATTGTTTGAGTTGTTTTTATTGATTTATGCTTCATTTTATTTAAAAAATTGTTAGCCAACCTATGGTCTCCTTGTCTGGCCCTCGTGGTGCCCATATTGATTGCTCCAATGGATGGAATAATTTAAAACAGAATCCATCCTTCTTACTTGGTCGCTCGATAACTTGACAAGAATTAAGTAAAATTGTTCCCACCCAATGGCTGCTCTTTACCTTTGGGCTCTTGTACAGAAGAAGCAGGCCAGGCTTTAAAACACACCAAAGTTTGGTCCATGATTTAAGTGTACCCCGGACCTGAAATTAATTAATTGATTATATAAAAAAATTTTAACAAGTAGTCAAAAGTAGATTTCTACTGAGCAAAAAATGCACGACTGTATCACACGTACTTGCTCGTAAGTTCGATCACATCTTAAGCACAACATTCTTATAGTAGAAACGGCTAAATATATTTTTAAAGTCGTTTTTTAATTATTTTTTTTATATGGTTTGGCAAGTTTAAGTATTTAATAATATAAAGTTAAAACATAATTTCAAAAAAAATCGTCCATTCTCTTGAAATTTCAAGATTTTTTTTTCAAAAATCAAAAAAAAAAAAATATTTTTCGAAAATGTTGGTATGCATTTAGTTTACGAATTTCAAGGACCTCCTGTATAAAAAATTTGATCGAAATCCGTTGAGCCGTTTATTAGTCGAAAATCTAAGAACGGTTATTCAAAATGTCAATATTTCAATTAAAAGATTTTATTCATCAAAATGTTGACTATACTTATAGGCGCAGGAACATACATAAGGACCCGGGACATAAGTCGCAATTTTGCTTTTTGGGATTTATGTCCCACATAAAGCCTAGTACGCTGCTGATGCGAAACGAAAAATCCCATACAAAAATGACACGACGAAATCATGAACGAAAAATTTCGCTCTACTTTTCGTTTTCCAGTACGCTGCTGAACGACGAAATGTGTAATTTTAGTGGATAGCTGTACTAGATTTCTTAGTACAACTCTCCACTCTTTTCGTTCTCAATTTAATTGACCTGCACATTAATTGCTTGCGAAATTTTGACATTTCATTTTTTTTATAAAAAAAAGTCAAGCTCTTGTATTGTTTATTTGATTTTTCTTTGGTTTTGGGTTTTCTCTTGGTTTTTCTGTGCATTTTCTGTATTAAATTATTCGAAATAAGTTCAATTTTATTTTTGTATCAAAACCAATTTCAAAATCGACTAAATTACATCTGCATAATGGAAATGGGAATTTGGAAAGAAGCACCCTTCACATATCTTATCTGCGAACAAGATATAGCGGATCTTTATTTGGAGTGCTGATTATAACCAACTATCGACTTTTCTCATACCGAGTGCTAGTGCTTAGATTAAAAATAAACAACCTATGTCCTTTTTAAAATTAATTTATTTTAAGTGACTACTAAATAAAAATATTATAATCAAGATTCAGTAGTTTGTTCTGCAATTAACTGTCCATGTCATGATTTTTAAAATACATTTGTTACTCCGACTTTTAAATTCCATGCGACCTTTGACACCATATAAATATAAAAAAAACCACTCACCATTTCTAACTACATACTTTCAACATATAAATTAACTCAATTGCCACAAAGAAAAAAATCAAATCGACCGCCCGCTACTGGCAGTACGAATATGAATTTCCGACCTGGTCGGGACAAGATGTATCCAGGCCGGAATCCAAAGGTAAGCGGCCTTCCGCTGCACCAACGACAATTAAGGAAATCATCGTTACCACAATAATGTTTGGTTGCAAAAAGGCCATCTTAAACGATACCCACCTCTATTTAGAAAGCCTGTTTCCGATCTCATTGATTGGCGATTTTATACCATACCCCAGAACTTATTTCTCAAGTTCAGACAATCTGTTTAATGTTTACATCGTGAAAATAGGCACGGGATGGACATTGTTATTTAGTCCACAATTTCTGGTGATGACCTCGCTAGTCCTTTGTTGTGTTGATAGAAAGAAGATGATGACAAATCACTTACCTGCATTGCCATCGCTACGTAGTTTTCGTTACAAAAAAATATTTGTTCTTGTGCATATTTCAAGGTAAGGCGGGCAAGTGTTAGAATTTGCTTATATTTAAATGGTATCTTGATTTAAAACACAAAATTTACCGTTTTTCAAAGAAAATGGGTCGTGGGAAGTATTGTACCAACGAAAAACGGGAAACTATTAAAAAAATGATCTCTAAGGTAAGACGTATGGAGAATTTCGACGGTTTGTTGGGTGTTTCAACAAAATAATTCGAAATGTAATCGCATACAAAAATCACAAACCGAATCTCGTGGAAGAAAACCTGTTATAACGACAACTCTCCATAATCCCTTTAAGCATGCAACATTTGTACGAAATGTACGATTTTTGTATCTTTGTAACCGTTCCGATTCATCATTCGGACCTTCTTTCGAAAAAAATTGAAGTATGCGTTAAACATTTTAAATCATAGCAACGCGTTGCGAATTCATCCGAAGCTTGACGATTATGTCAAAATCAGGCGTTGCATGGCGTCACTTATATTTGTTTTGCTTCCGATTGTCTCCGACAACAAAAAGAAAAAACAAATTAAAACCAATACGACCGGCTAGTTGGAATGATGAAGGATTTTTCTTAATGTCAACTGCATGCGTCTCAAAATGATTCCTTGCAAAGGGTTAATTAATCTTCTTTATATAATAAATACCACTCTAAGGCTAAAGTACGTTCCGAGCCGAGGAAGGTTGCGGAAGTTATAATTTTTCGCTTCTGGCCGCAATATATAAGGTCTTTGAAAGAATATAATTTCTGCGCCTGCCGCCAATAATAGAAGAAAAGTGCCTAATACCTGAACATCAGTACGGATTTAGAAGCAAGCATTCGACAATTGACCAAGTGCATAGGATCACTGACGTCATTGAGAAAACTAGAAAACTCTTGAAGAAAAGAAAATTTGTTCGGCGGTCTTCTTAGACGTATCGCAAGCTTTTGATAAGGTGTGGCACGAAGGCCTAAATTTTAACTTGAGACAAATTCTGCCTGAAGCCTTTATACGCTTCTAAAAGCATATCTAGAGAATAGACTTTTTAGAGTAAGTCATGGAAACGATTACTCGGATCTTAAAGATATAGTGGCTGGGGTACCACAAGGAAGTGTCTTAGGTCCAATGTTGTACCTATTATTTACACGTGATACACCTCAAACAGAAGACAATATCGGTGCCACGTTTGCTGACGAGACTGCAATACTAGCAGTGGGCCAAACGACAAATGATGCTAAGACTAAATTACAAAAAGCTCTGAATAATGTCAGCGACTGGACAAAAACATGGCGGATATCGCTTAACGAAGTAAAATCAGTCCATGTAGATTTTACGTATAAGAAAATTAATAGATTACCAGTATTTGTTAACACGGTTCAAGTTCCGTTTGCTAATGAAGCAAAATATCTCGGAATGACTCTAGACGCGAAATTAAAATGGAAACTGCATATTAAAAAGAAATGCGAAGAGTTAAATAATAAACTCAGAGATATGTACTGGTTGCTCGGGAAACACTCTGAGCTCAGTATCGAAAACAAGACATTTTTTTACAGGCCTGGTGCCTGAGCCTGTCTGGACTAACGATATACAACTCTCTGGTTGTACTCGATATTCTAACTTAAATACCTTACAAACATTTGAAAATAAGCTCCTAAGATCGTTTGTAAGTGCACCTTGGTATATTAGAAACGAAGATCTCCACACAGATCTCGGGATTCACACGGTTCGCGATGAAATAAAAAATTTTGCCCGAAAGCATAGAAAACGGCTATTACAACACTGTAATAGTACTATAATCAAAATTATCGATGAGACGAATTAAGTACGCCGCCTGGGAAGGACTAAGCCTTCCGATCTGGTGCACTAAACGAGAAGCCGCTTTAAAATCGCGGTATAAGCAGGAACTAACGTTAGTTAAATTCGTTAAATATAAATTGCTAGATAAGTTTCAACTTAGTTGCAATCGGGAGGAGGAGGTGTGTTATCTGCAGTAAGAATCTCACATTCCTATGAGCAGGCGTTTTTCGGTCCTCATAGAGCCTTTTGAATGTTTTACACCTACCCACGGAAAAAAAACTGCATGCGTCGATACCTTCCAAAATTTGTTTTCCGATTCAGTTAGCATGAAGCAAATAAATACTCCGATCGGAATTTTTCTCCGATCGGAGATTTCTCCGATCTGTTACGATGATAGACCTGATACTACTGCTTGTAGTCCAGGAAAAGTCCCTCTTTTAACTGCAAAACATGCTACAAGCGTTTAATTTTTGCAAGACAGCATTCGAATTTGCTAGTAGAGAAATGGCGCCACGTTCTATGGATAGATGATAGTAAGATCGTATTGTTTGGCGGTAAAGGATCTCGTTCCTACGTGAGACGACCTCCGAAAGCGGAATATAATCTCCAATACACAAATAAAGTATTTAAGCACGGTGGTTCAAGCATAATGGTGTGGGCTTGTTTTTCCTACTATAGAGTTGGGCCCATATATTCGAATAAACCCAACATGATTCAACACGTTTACGTTAATATACTCGAAAACGTTATGCTCCCTCATGCAGAGGATGAGATGCCACTTTTGTGGGTCTTCCAACAGGACAATGGCCCAAAGCACACCAGAAAAAAATTGGTTTGGAGATCATTCAATTAATATGATGGAGTGGCCAGCGCAATCGCTTGACCTAAATCCGATTAAAAATCTGTGGGCTGACTTATGAAACCAAACCGACTAGTAACACCGAACTATGGGCTGCAGTAAAGGTCTCCTGGGAGAATATTCCGGTAGAAAGGGCCAAAATTTGGTAATTTCAATGAACAGACGTTGTGAAGCAGAAATAGCCAAAAAAGGCTATTCAACAAAATATTAATTTTGCTGGACTACCCCTAAAGAATAAAATATAGAAAAATATGTTTATTTTTATGATGTTTTAGTTTTAAGTTGTATGATGAAGCAATGGTGCTATTTTTTTTTTACCGCTTATTTATTTGAGTTTTTCGAAAAATAATAATATTTTTTTAATAAGTTGATGAATAATAATTGGAATTCTTTTTTAAATGTGAATTTTTGGAATGTAATATAGGGTCGCCAAATAACTTTTTTTTTGAAAATGGGCGCAAAACATCGAGTGTAGCTTCGGCTGTGTGGCACGTAGCGCCGTCCTGTTGAAACCAAATATTGCCAACATGGCCCGATAACGATCGCCATTGACTGTAACGGCCACTCCTTGCTCATTTTCGAATTATGCCTCTGGCCCAAAATCCGCACCAAACAGTGACTCGTTTTGGGTGTATCGGCTTTTCAATGTATGCGTGCGGGTTTTCTGTGCCCCAAATGCGACAATTTTGCTTGTTTACATACCCGCCAAGATCAAAATGAGCTTCATCTGAAAAGATGATTTTTTTTGGCAAAATCGGCATCTTCTCTAAGTCGATCGCAGGCCCACTTAGCGAGCGTTGTTCAAGCGTATACACAACGATATTCGTTCAGCGGAAGGATAAAACTAATTATCTGTCAAATCGGACATGAGCTAAGTGTTACCATTCACGAAATAAGCACTATTTGAAAAAAAAGTTAGATGGCGGACCATCTATATATTCAAAATGTCCCTCAAAATATTGGCTTTAACTTAATTTTTAAACGAAATTTGGTTCTCGTAATTGTGCTATTTTTTTACATCAGCTGTATATCCCACCTAGGTGACACATAATATCCACAAAAAATATTTGGGACTTTTGTCCCACTTAACATACTAAGCTTACCAATTAAAGAAAAATAAATCTCATCAAGAATATAATATGTACAACCAGTCAAGCTGATTTTGCGTTCTGTTTTTTTGATTTAGCTTTACGCATTACATGCAACATAAAGTACAAAAACAAACTTAAAAATTCTATAATGGTGTTTGAAAATTTGAGAAAATTAAACCAAACAAAATCACGTGTTTTTTTTAGTTTTATTTTCGGGGCCGCTTTCCATTAGGACATCCCGCCCAGGATTCTCAAATTTTTTGTAAAGTGAGCTAAGGTTCTCTACAGAATAGCTTTAAAATATTACTTCGATGAAACACTGTTAAATATGATTTAATAAATTTTAATTTTTTTTGCAAGTTCGGAGTTTTTTGTGGTTTTTATTTAAATAGCACAAATTTTCGCACACGAATACTTTTATTCGGTAGATTTATATTTCTAAAGTTTTTAACACAATATAAAAATCCGCGGCTAGGAATAACTAATACTTCCCAATGCATAGTTAGTGTTATGATATTAGGTGCTCTTTTGGTACTTGGCGGCGTACAAAAAGCCCTGCTTGGCTCAATATAGGATTTGGGGTGGGCACAAGTTTGGGTATCTATATGCAAATTTTTTTTGGATTTGAAGATTTCTTTTTAAAAAGGCCAAACGAAATCCACATATTCACAACATTTACTATACCGAAGTAGCATATACACGCGTATGTATTGATAAAAAACTGTCAAAACAAACAAACGTAGTTACTATAAGTCATAAATTGCATAAATTTTGTATGAAAAATGAAAGCTTTAAAAATTAACTAAAAATAGATATAAAAGTTGTATTACTTTAAAATTGCGATATATATTACATTTAACCGTAAATTTACCTAAATCAAAGTAGAGCCTTTGAGAGTTTTGTCCCATCAATACCAAACAAAAGTTGGGACTTATGTCCAATCTGTTTATAATGGTTCCCTGAATTTTTTGAATCAAATTTACTAGAGCCGTAAATAAAAAAAACAACACCAAATCTTGCTTTAATAGCGCACGAAATTTCGAAATTTTGCTGACAAAGTATAAAACCTGCACAAAAGAGAACACGTGAATCGAAAAAAAAACTTCATAGGAGTTAAACAGAGTTCAAATTTTTAACCTAGGTTGATCCAGTTATCCAACATCAATGAATGTCAATGTCAATAAAATTAAAAAATTATTTTTTTTTCGAAATCATAAAAATTACCTATTTTTGGATAATGTCGTTTTCATTTCAACCAAAAAAATCGATGCCTCATGGATTTTTTGACCCGGATCAGTTTTCGCGTTCTTTTAGTGATCAAAATCACACTTCGCACGCACACCAAAAAGCTAAATTTGCTGAAACGTCAAACGGGTTTGTTAGCTCTACAGAATACCTACACATACATATAATTAAAAAGGCAATAGGGGTATTCACGAGCCGGTGCAACTGGTCTAGTATCATTGTAAAAGTGCAAATTTTGAAAACACGCGTTTGGAGCTCTGCATGCTCTGAGTTAAAAAGCAACACAAACAAATTTTTTGACAACTCAGACTCTGCTCTGAACTAAAAAAGAAAAACGCCTAAAAAAGGTGTGTTTGGTATCTTTTTGTAGTAAGAAGGGTAACGACTGTCAAACTTCAAGAGTGGGGGAAATTTTGTAAATCTTGCAACAAATTGGCCACATTTGTGTATAAAACGTCAGAGGACACAAAGAAAGAATATAGCGATGGGCATAATTGAATGAACACTCCAGACAAACCAAAAATAAACTAAAAAAAAAATAATAGAAAAAGAGAAACAGAACACGCAATACAAAGAATAGTGCACACGACAAAAATATTATATAAGGGGTATTCACGATGTGTTGTAACAAGTCTTGTAAAATTGTAAAATTTTATTTTTTTACAACAGACTGTGAACACACCTTTACTAATCTGTAGCAACACTGAAGCAAATGTCAAAATTTGTTTCTCGTTTGTTCTGAAGAAGGCTTAGTTTGTGTTAAAAAAAATCTTACACCCTTGTATTTTTCTGTTACAATAGGGTTCGGGTATTGTAAAAGTGTAAGATTTTGACATTCAGTATATTTTGTTGTTGTAGTGCAAAAAAAATGCTACACTTTTACACTTTTGCAATGATACAAGACCAGATACATCGGATCGTGAATACCCCTATAGAATAAAATGAGAAAAGACTCGATAATTCCAGTGAACAAATATTAAAATTTTCTTCTTCTGGATTATTTGTTTTCCTTACTAAGTTTTTTTCCTTATTCCTGTTTGTCTCTAGTTTTCAATACAATTCATTCTGGTTCTCATATTTTTCGAATGTACCCATCACTAACCCCACCAAATGGCAGAAGAATCTTGCCGTCTTGTCTTGTTGCTTTGACAGTTTTTGCATCAGTTACCAACAAGCTTTTTCAACGTAGGGGAAGTTTTTCTCCTCTACTTTGACAGCCTCTGTGGTAATATTTTAGAGTTAACAAACAGCATTTTGTGAAAATTTGTACATATTATTACGAATTCGTACAAATTCAGTGGATAACAAACATACCTAAAAATAACTGTGCGTAAAGCGCGATGTTAAAAGATATCCCTCTTTCTTGATTCCAATTCCACACGCGGTCATGCCTACTAAAAAAAAGTAAATAACATTGTACATATACAATGTAAATAACATTTTCAATTTTTATCATTTGTCACGAACATCTCAAAGTGATCGGACGAGGCGCGCTTCTTGCTCACAAACAAACAAAAGTAAACTTAAAAAAGAAGAAGTAGGTACAGGAACAACAGACCAAAAAAAGAGAAACGATATAAACAAAAGGCAAACAAAACGAAATTTGGTACGTAAGAAAAATGTTACTGTGAAATTATACATAATGTGAAGTACAGGAAAAATGAATAAAACATTCGAAGGTTATGGTTAATTATTATTTAATAATTAAAGTACAGACAAATTAAAAGGGAGTGTGTAAATTCAATATTAAGGTGGGTGCAAATTCAAGTATTTTGTTTAACTCTAGTGTTAGGGAATCCGTTTTTTAATAAAACCAAAAAAAAAAATTACAATGTGACGGAGGCCGGCGACTATTGTCATTCTCCTCTTTCACATCCGATCCGATGGAGCTCTTACATGTTGTCTCCATTAGCGATAAATTTAAAAGCAAACGCAATAGCATATCAATAGCAGGTAGCAGAGGGACAGACAAGCTTTCTTTGGTGGGCATTTCATAGCATACTTTTTTAGTTACTGAAGAATGTGGAAGGCAACTGATGCTGGTAGAAACAACAATTGATATTTAAAAACCACAACAAAATGAGAGTTCTCCTTGCTATCTATCTCATGCTCTGAAAATATAGCTGCGATTTTGGTTTTAATAGGATCCAACACAGCAAACTTCCAGTGGTGTGCTAAATGCGTGGTGTGCGTGGGCCAGCGTTGCCGTAAGCCAAAAAAAAAAGTCCCTAGATCGACCTCAAAAATCCGCTAGATATGATAAATCTTGAAAAAAATTTCGCTAGAAAAATTGTCAGTATAAATATCAAAAAAAAAAAACGTTCAATTTTAATTAAAAAAATTATTTTGTATAGTAAAAAACAAATCTTATAAACATTATTAAGCATTAATAAACATAAAAAAAATTAAAAACAAAAACAAATTCAGTCTAAAAAATATTATAAATCATTTTTTAAATAAAAAGTAAAGAAGTTTTAATAATAACTTCAAATACCTATTATAAAAATGATCAATCACGAAGAATTATATCCATTGCATCTTCATCAATTTTATTGACTTCAATATTTAAAACATTAAAATAATTTTTTAAACGAACTTTTTGGGGGATTTCGTAACTATGACAACTTTTTTTTTGTATTTTTAATTGATTTCTAATGAGCATTATTAAATTCAAAGTTTTCGTTGACATTTTATTTCTCAACTTATTTTTAACAATGTTCATCATCAACAATGTTTTTCATTATTGTTTAAAATGCGTTCCACTTCGGCATTTGAATGTGGAAGCGACATTACTGTTCTAGCAAGTTGGAATAATTCTTCATAAGCATTGACCCCAGCCGATTTCATAGCGTGAAACTTCTCCCTAAGCTCAACGCTATCTTGAAGTTCTTGCCATTTTACGAAATTATTATTCGTCCATATTTCCTGTTTTTTCGTCCTGAAACCCTAAATTTTTTGCAAGATCAATGATAGAACGATCTTTCAGGTCTTAAGGTATTTTGTACAGATAATATTTCCATTTTTTGTAATTACTTCGCACCCTTTTCTGAACTATTTTTACTAATTTGGTAGTAGAATTAATACAGTTAGTTCGTTACGACCAATTGTATCTCTTGATAATTTAGATTCCGAAATCTAGTCTAGTTTCTAAAACATAATACCCGTCCGCTCACTCCCAATCACACTCGTTTCGCTCTTCTTTCTTTGGTGTGGTGAAGTTTTAAATTCAGATCAGTGGTCGTGGTAAAAAAGGGTCAATCGAATTTCATTTCATATGTGCTTTCATGTTAATAGACATGTTACTGACTTACTGTCACAGTCACTATTTATTTTGTTATTTTCTATGCGAAATCAAATGAAATTTACAAGAATCGGTGTTATATGGCTAGCGGAATGGAGCGTCGTGTGTATTGGTCCAATAATACCACAACTTCTCAAATGTGCGTCACATGTATAGTGTGTGCAACCAGCGCTGCCACCCTATACGTTATTGAGCGCATTTTATGCGAAATATGCGTAGTAGATTGCAATATACCGTAGATCCTCTAATTTAGTAAATCGTTTTATTTCCACTCTGCACAACTCACTGTACATTACATTATTATTACAATAATATCAATTGTTAAAGCTATGGTTTTGCCTTCAGCTCAGTTAGCAAATTTGATTTAATGCAAGTATATTTTAATTTAATTAAATAGTAGGAAAAAATACATTCTATACGTAAAGAGTTGCTTCACGAATTTGTACAGGATTTTCCAATTATATTTCATGCATTGTAAAAGTTCTCTTTCCGAAGTAGGGAGTAGTTATGGCCTTTTTAAGTATTTGACAATACATATAAATTTTATTGATTTTTTTCAAAAATCCAAAAAAGTATTTTTCAAAAATATTGGTATGCAATTTTATTTTAAATTTGAATGCATACATAATATTTTTTTACCGACTCCAAGCAGGTAGACGAAATTGCGGAGCCTCTTTTTTCGTTATCTCCATTATCTAAAGTCAAGTTTGATTAAAATCTCGAAATCCAAACAATAATTCCAAATACAAAACGTGTCCTAAAGGTAGTAGGTACCTTGCAAGTAAAACTTAAAATAAAATTTATTTTAAATACCCACATTTTATTAACGAATAAAAACCGGAAAATTTGGTAACAATAACCTTAAAAACGAACTCCACTACATCAACAACGAAAATCCGAGATAAATGATCGGATGTTTATTTCATTATAAAGAGGAAGGTATGCCGTTAATAATGGAACACAACATCAGCCAAATGGCCGCCAAGACCACACTTACAGGACCATATCCTTTTCATGAAATTTTCCATAACCAAATCGCAAAGTGGCTGCCCTATGTCCTCGATAGCCTCACGAATTTCATCTTTGAGGTCTTGAATCGACGCTGGGCTGTTGGCGTAGACCTTATCTTTCACGTGGCCCCAAAGGAAGAAGTCGCAAGGTGTTAAATCACAAGATCTCGGTGGCCAATTGTGATCACCTCTTCGAGAGATAACACGGTCCGGAAACTTTTCCCGTAAAACATCGATGGTTTCATTGCTTGTGTGGCACGTAGCGCCGTCTTGTTGAAAGTAAACGTTGTCCAGATCAATACCATCCAATTCAGGCCATAAAAAATCATTAATCATCTCTCGATAGCGCAATCCATTGACCGTAACTGTTGCTCCAGCCTCATTTTCGAAAAAGTAAGGTCCAATGACCCCGCGGGACCATAAACCGCACCAAACAGTCACGCGTTGAGGATGGAGAGGCTTTTCAACAATAACTCTTGGGTTTTCCGAGACCCAGATGCGACAGTTTTGCTTGTTGACGTAGCCTCCGAGGTGGAAATGGGCCTCATCAGTCAAGATGATTTTTCGATGAAATTCCGGTTCATTTTCATGCATTTCAAGGACCCAATCAGCAAAGACACGACGTTGTTGATGATCAGCCGGCTTGAGTTCTTGTGTTAACTGAACTTTATAAGCCTTAAGACCCAAGTCTTTATGCAAAATACGGTGTAATGACGTTTGTGGAATGCCTAATTCCAAAGAACGACGAGGAATGGACAAACCTGGGTTTTCTTCAACACTTTGGGCTACAACAGCAATATTCTCAGTTGTTCTTGAGCGACGTGCACGGGTTTTATTCTTCACATCACTAACTTGTCCCAACAGCTCGAATTTGTCCACCAATTTCTGTATTGCGGCCCGACAAGGTGCTTCACGACGACCCAAAAATGTTTTAGTTTTACGAACCGTCTCTGCCAAATTTTCACCATTTTTATAGTGAATTTTAATAATTTCAATGCGTTGTTGAAGCGTGTATCGTTCCATTTTTATTAATAGCGTAGTTTTTACTTGTCAAATGTCAACAAATTACTGCTTCAAAAGTGACAGCTACCGAAATAGCGGGCTATTCAAAATAACACCTCTTATTGGAAAACCCGTTATAAAGGCTTGCATGAACTTTTATGAATTAATTACGTGGTCTAAGGTGTTGATTATGTTAGTAGCGGCCGAATTGAGCAATACTTACTAGAGCACAGGTAAGGTAAAGATGTTTGCTTGGTAGAGTTACATAACACAAGATACCAAGATGAAACACTTTCGTTTGTTTCACCCTCCGAAACCCATTGGTTTACATTATTGTATTTGTAAATTTGACTTTCTATCCTTGAATAGATGTAAAATCCAACAACAATCGGCCCTATCACAGAATTCATTGTACTCGAAAATTTGATACGAATCCCGAAAAATCTGTCATAGAAAATCTATTCGTAGTAGATTCGTAATGGAAAATCTACTACTAATTTCGAAATTCGTAGAATTTGGTATCATGGAATCCCAATGAAATGGAAATATTTTATCTTTCTATACGACAAATTTATTATTCAAGTAGTCAGGTGGAAAACGTAAGTATTTTTAATGAATTTTGAATAAAATTCAAGTCTTCTCTCCAGTGCATTGAATGCTTTTTTTAAATAAAAAAAAAATGTAGACTTCGCCATGCCAATTTCGGAATTCTTACCATTACCAAGCACCAAACTGGTAGGAGCTACCTTCTCCCAAAAATCTCAGCGGAGCATCCAGCCGACAAACCAAGTTTATTGGTGAGGAAAATCTAACTTCTTGAAACTCCTGTTGCAGATCCTCTAAAACGTACATAAACGTTATTTGTTCAGTTGGAAATTTCTTATAAAAAAGTTTCGATTTAATTATTTTTAAATTTGTTGTTCCATATCTATACGTTACTTACAAGTTTTCCTCCATATCAAATAGATTGCATGCATCTCTCAGTTGTTTTCTTTGGATTTTTTTGGCTTCGCCTCACAGCCTCGTTATTTGCAGAAATAATTGCAATCGCTATGGAATCCATTTTATGTGTAAATGACAAAAATAAACGCTAAACTATATTAACAATATTGATATGAACTCAAATTTGTTTCTTTATAATTGAAGGTGATTTGACGAAAGACCGATGATTTCGAAATTTAGAGTTAGAGGGTTCAATGAGGCAATGCTTTTTTTGATTCCATTCGGATTCTTTGAACATAATTTTTCGGGATTCGTAGTGTAACAATTCTTTCGGAGATTTGTTACGATGGAATCTGTAATAGGGCTGAATATGTGGTGCAGTGAAACTACACACAGATGCAAAAATACCAATTTTATTGTACACAGGTGAAAATATCAGTTTCACAAAGGTACTAACTTGTAGGCAAACCAAAATAGCTGTCGAAATTTCCCATCTTTGTATTACTCATCTACAAACAAACTGATGAACAAAACAGGGTACAAAAACACCTATGCTTGTGCATGATTAGTTGATTGTCCGTGAGCCAACGTCGACAGGATGATCAGCAAAAAAAAGTCAAATTTGTACAGGTGCATAGGTATTGACACTAGAGTTAAAATACCCACACTATAGCTATATTGGATTATAATACAAATTTAGTTCACTAGACATAGTTAAACATTAAATATTAATTAATATAAAATGTAATTGTTTCGCATTAAATTTGAGTCCTCTTGCGAAGTACAGTTATTTGCTTTAGTTGTACTAATGTTTGGCACAAATAGCGAAGGGATTTTGTACCTATGCTGTGTTAACATTAGGACGTCCAAGGTAAAGTGTAGACAAGGTTAACATAGGTTGAACATTTACTGTACAGGAATATATAACATATGTAGCAAAGTTAAGGTATTTACATTTTTTGTTTTCAAGTAACAGATTTACTGAACATATGCAATATTCTTTGTAACAATACCACAGATTGTACAGGGAGTCAATTCCCGATCTGTGAAGATGTGAAGTGATAAATTTTATCACGCTTTCACGTCTAATTCGATTCTCGATTCGTGAAAAAGTGAAGTTAAATGCCAAACATTTTTCATGTGATAATTTTTTTATCACAGTCAATTGTTTAGCGAAGAAAATGTTTCTAATCGAATATTAAGAAGAAAACAGGATTTGGCACATGACAAGTAAGCAACAATTATATTTATACACAAATTTATTTTGGTAGAAAGTTATATTTGTGTTAATTCGAGTAAATAACGAAATTGTTAAATCAACAGATTCTCAACAGCCGACGCGACAGATCGTTGAAAACTACCTATTGCAAAAAAATGCAGAGCACTTTACCATATGTAAATGGCTTTGAAGCGTACTTATAAGTTGAGTGTTTTTCAAGAATGCTCTCAATTCACGTATTAAATCCATGCATAAATGTTTTGGAAATCTATAAATTTCAATAAAGTGCTCCTAGTTGTTACTTCGAATAGATTCTGCCCATCTCGAAGGGAAAGCCTCAATATCCTCACATGAAAAAATAATAAATTTTACTCAAAACAGAGATACTATTGAATATAATATAAAACCCACAATTGTTTAGTACGACGTCTTTTATTAATTTATTAAACGAATTATTCCGGACATTATTCTTAAGCAAATTTAGAAACTGAAATGAAATATTTACCTTTCCCAACAAAAAATCTAATCAGAAATGACAGAATTTATCATTTAGTACTTTTTAGTACAAACTTTATCACAATCAGTTCTAGAATCGCATTAGGCGTGTGCGTGAAGTTGGAAAATGATAAAGCTCTGTGAAAACTGAAATGATATTTTTTGTTTCACTTCAAAACTTCACAGATCGGGAATTGACCCCCAGGAATCGAAAGCAAAAGTACAGGAGTGGAATCGGTGAAGGTGATTGGTGATTGGGCACGTCCGAAAGCATATCCAAAGCAATCGTGTTGTTGTAACGACTGTGGAAAAAACAGCAGATAAACTAAATATCAAACACAAATCTCAAGCTACCCAAAAATGATTGGATTCGTTTGAAAATTTGAGCAATAGCTGTTTAAAACTGCAGTTGTATATGCTAACCTAGCCGCTTCGTATTCGAACGCAATCCCATCTGATAAAATCATATTTTTGTCTGGGTGATCACCAAAACTTACTTCAAAATTGGCATTAGTTTGAGAGACAGGTATACTAACAGTTGATTTAATCCATTTTATTAGATTTTGATGGTTTGCAAACTCAATCTCACAACCCAAAAAAGTAAAAGCTTATAGTGAGTTAAAATTAGGATATTGAAAATTTGTTTCTACAAACTGCATTTTTGAAATTTAAACTTTATAATAATAAACAATTTTGTACAATTTTAAAGAATGAGAATACGAGTACATACCAGTTTTTTTTATGACAAGACGAAGTTGTAAAAATATGATCGTCGCATAGGACAATCACCTTACACAGACCGAATTTGAATACCAATTATCACAAATCACCTTAGCAGATTCCACACCAGATGTTGCAATTTTTGCTAAGGCAATAATAATACGAACGTACTATTAGGTACGTTGTCTAATCAATTATTTTCGTTTATTTTTACGAACGTACAGATCAAAATGGCCACGAACCGAACAAGTTCACTAGCCCATGCCATCAATAAGGCAAAGGCGTTCGTGCAGTCTACCGACTTTGAAAGCTTAACCTTCCTAGCTACAAAGCTGCGTCTAGAAACTCTGGAAGACGATTGGGCGAAGTACAACATGCTTACAGATGACGTACTCGATGTTATTGGCAAAGCAGATCTCCCAAAACTTATGGCAGATATACAGTTGGTAAGGTCCGATTATTTTGTGGCAAATGCCGCATTTCAGGAGAAGATGGCAGCTTTAAATCCCGGCGTTTACCAGACATGCAGTCAAGACAATCGCGAAACTCTGATGCGGGTTAGTATGCAGTACAACAAGTATGGTTTGCAGAACACATGGGGGGAATTCGATGGCATCTATAGGAATTGGAAAACTTTCCACGATGGCTTCAAGGCATCAATTCACGACAACGAACAAATGCCTCCAAACCTTAAATTTTACTATCTGAAGAAATCCTTGGTGTCACGAGCATCTACAGTGTTTAGTGAATGGAAATTCACCGACGAAGATTATTACAAAGCATGGGATCGCCTGAATGAGGAATATGACAAGTCATACTTAATAGCTCGTGATCACATGAGACAGCTAATTTATATCCCGGAGCTCAGAAAGCCGCCGACAGCGGATAGGTTGCAGCGAATGAGTAAGACGACCCATCACACATTGAAGCAGCTGAAATCGCTAGGTCTGCCCGTGGAATACTGGGACTTCTTTGTAGTGCATATCCTTAGCGATAAGTTCGACCCAGAGACGGCACGCAAATGGGAACTGCAGCGAGACTCTGATCAGCCTAAAGTGTCATCCATTCTGGCCTTCATTGACAAAGAGGCGAGAGACTTGTCAAACGCGTCAAAAGAAAAAAAAGCACGTACAAGCTCCACGGAAAGTTCAGTTAGCTGCAAAAAAGAGATAGGTTCCCCAGTAGAGCCACAACATAACAGGCGTAGAATTAAGGAAAAACTTTGTGAAGTATGCTTTGCAGGACACCAGATCTGGGTATGTCCAGAATTTATTGCTCTCTCCTACAATAGGCGTAGAGATTTTGTGGACAGTCATATAATTTGCGCAAATTGCCTCAAGCACGGACATAAAGACGACAATTGTTTTACGCGAGGTTGTGTCAGATGCCCAGGAAAACCAAAGCATAACATCCTCTTATGTCCCACCAAAGAAATGAATGAGTCAGATCTCCCGATTCAGAGACACATTGTAAATGGAAACTTTGATCAGGTAAATAAACAAGTTGCTGCTTGCAAACGTAAATTAGAAGACGCAGCCGATACATAAACAGTGTTGCCTAACAAAATAAAATAAAAATTAAATCATAAAAATTACATTCAGTCTATTAATTCTTTACTAAATATTTCAAATTTCATTCCCACAGCAATGATAAAGATAGATGCAGCACATTAAAGCAATCTTTTTATGTCGAATTCCAAACAACTATTTCAATTCGATTTTTTGTTTGTTTGTTGTAATGAACTTGCAAAAAATGAAATGAAGTCTTGCTAAGAACGCAAAATCTGTTTTGACAGATTTTGTTTAGAAATAATTCGAATGTTTGGTTGTTTGGAATTCGACATTAAATACCGGTGCTCATATAAATTTGGAGTACCAGATAAGCTTAGACGAGAGATGGAGATGCAAACCAATCTGGTAAGTACATATTTAGGCAAAAATATAAGGGATAGATTTAAGTAATTTTGAAGAGATTTGAAACAACGAAATATAGCAATCTTAAACGAAACTTGGTATACTCTGTTCAATTTATATTTTCAGTACAGACCTTATGGGAGAGCTTTTTCAAACACACTAGTGCCGGCTGCAGTTTGCATGACACTCAACTTAGGAAATTGCTACTGAAATATTCCATAAATTCACGTGCATTCAACCATAACCTGTCTGCTCCCCGTCTATAAGGAGACTGATCGCCAACTTGACTCTCGTCTCGTTTATTGTGTTTATTTGAAAAAATAACACATTTATTCAGAGTTACCATTCGTCCGTTGATGGAAATTCGAATACATTTCTATTTGTTTTTTGCTATGGAGCTTTCAGAACTGAAGCTTTCTTAGAGCTTATGAGAGCATATATTTTAATTTTAAGGAATAGGTGTTGTCGCTGCGTGATTTTCTGCTTACACCTTTTCGTTTTCTTTTTTGAAATACGGTTAAAATGCAGCTATACAATATTTGTTGGGTATTTTTATTAAGGGAAAATTATATTTTATATTATAGAGTCATTACAACTTAAGTTAATTACAACTTTAAATTACGAAATAGATTGTTTTCCTCATAACAATAGATAAAAAAAAGAAGAGGGTTTCGCATGTATATAAATAATATATTTCAAACAGTCCAGTGGAATTTGATGTTGTATTATTATTTTTGTTTAGTGTTTATTTAATAATTTTGTTTACGTTATATATTACGTTAGAATAGGTTAGGCCTTCTGGGGAACTTTTAAAAAAAATACACCTATTATCTCACCTCATGGTAGTGTGGCAAAAGATAGATTTAATTTTATTTAGATTTAGTTTAATTTTTTGAGAATAAGTTTACGATCTACATGTTTCTCTTCATGAAATATAAATTAACAGTTGCTAACCCTACCGACATTTGTGAGATAAATATGGCAATTTATAATGATCACTACAGCAACCATGAAAAATGGAAAAGCTTTATAGAAATGGAGATAGCTTATTGAATACCATAAAAGTAAGTGTGAAAGGCAAATATCCTATCTTCCATGTACTGAAAATATAAATTGAACAGATTATAAATATTACCTATAATCGCAAGTAAACAAATTCGCATTCGCGCCCTTTCTCCGGCCAAATATAATGCCTGCTCAATCTGACTTTATAAACACGTCTAAAGCAGGTCTTAGTTAGCCAGACGTTTATGAAAACACCCATCCATACATGCATTCGATACGTCGAAAAAAAAGTTTTGAGATAACAATCAAACATCACATTACGATGATAGCGAAGACGAAAAAAGATGGTCTTAAAATTCTGTCCGTCTGTCAGTCTGTCTGTATGTATATATAGAAACCTACAGCCCAAACGGGTGGGCCGGATTGCTTCAAACTTGATCTATGGAGTTTTTTAGGTATTGTGCAGAGGCGAAATTGAAATTTTTTTAGCTCAAAAAATAACGGTAACTGTCATATAACCGTTACGTTAAAGCCTATTTTTCTCGGAAACGGCTCTAACGATTTTGATTTAAAAAAATCCGTGCAGCTTTTTAGATACGACCGATCATATGGTTGAAAAAAAAATTTAAATGTCTAAATACAGTACATTCCATAGGACCGTTTTTTTTTTGCTTTCGACTATCTCATAAACGGCTAACCCGATTCTTTCGAAATTTCACACATATATAGTCTTAAGTTGCCCAATTTATACTGCGTACCAATATTTTTTTGTATATTTAAGAATTTTTAAGAAAAAAATTTATATTTGCTAATTAAATTTTTTTCAAAAATTATATTTATAATGTATTTGCTGAATACCTATGAATTGGCGTTTTTGAATTTTTGTTTTAAGTTTAAAAAAAAAAACTTTTTCTCAAAAACCGCTTCACAGATTTTTAAATTTTTTTCTCATAAATTCAAATTTATCCAAGAAATGAAATGGCGTACTTTTTTTGACCTCAAATTAGTTTAAGTATTTATTTCAGAATTTTGAAATATTTTTTCTTTGATTAATCCGATTTAAGTTTTTGTTTTTAAGTTTATATTATTAAATATTTAATATTGTCATAACATTTTTTTTTAATTAAAGAAACTTTGTGTATAAAAAATAAAGTAAATAATGACTTTAAAAATATATTTAGATTTTAAATAGAAATCTTTTGCATACGGTGTGATCGAACATAAGAGCAAGTTCGTGCGATCCAGTCGTGCATTTTATTTTCTAACAATCAACCATGACATTACGATCATAAAGAACACCAAAAAAGTGGGTGCCGCAATTCCGTCTGTCTGTCTGTCGAACGATCTACAGCCTAAACCGCTGAACCGATTTGGTTCAAACTTGGTACTTAGGCGTTTTAGGTGATTGTCCAAAATAGATTTTTGAATCGTCGTGTTAGCCCCGAAAATAACGGAACTTACCATACAAATTTTTCTACCATCTTAATTATCTCGAAAACGGCTATAACGATTTTAATAAAAGTTGACGTGTGTACTACTTCGGATGTGGTCTACATTTTGACCAATTTTTTTTTCAAATATTTTGTTATTAACGGTACCTGTCATACAACCCTTTTATTGATTTTCAAATTTCTCATAAACGGCTCAACAGATTTCGATCAAATTTTTATACACGAGTTACTTCAAATTCTAAACAATACTGCATTTCAAAATTTTCGAACAATTGTTTTTTTTGGATTTTTGAAAAAAAAATATTTTTTTTTTGAAAATTCAAAATTTTGAAAATGGGGGACGATTTTTTTGCGAAATTTTGTCTTTGAATTTATATTATTAAATATTTAAAATTTCCATACCAATTTTTTTTGGAAAAAAATTGGGAATTTTTATATATAAAAAACTAAGTGAAAAACGACTTTAAAAATACATTTAGCCGTTTCTATTAACAATCTTTTGCATATAATGCGATTGAACATAGGAGCATGTACCTGCGATCCAGTCTTGCATTTTATTTTATTTAAAAAAGAGAGTGTGATGTAACCGGTAGTACACTTTCTTTTTTTTTGTTCACATCTGTCAAAATTCCCGCTAGAAAATTCAAAGTTGAACACAAAATTAAAAATGCACATGAGAATTGTTTCTGGCCTACAGGTAAACAATAATATTTAGAAAATTGTTTAAAAAATATTTATTTTAAAGAATGTAAGAAAAAATTGGTTGGGATAAATGTATCCAACTTACTTTAGACAGTTCTTTGGAAATCTGTTCATTGGAGCATCAAGCCAGACGCAAATTAGAGAAATGACAGTTCCCAGGAAATTATTTTCCTTTTCCCTACTCTTGTATTACAAGCAAAAAAATCTTCAGGGATTTGTTTCCATATACCTTATTCTGACCAAACTTCAAATATGGCAACAAATATTCGAGGGAAAAAAGTAGGCATTCTATATGTCAAAAAAGGGAGCATTTGATCCCATTTGGCGCTCTTTTGTTGTTTGTTGAATACTTATAATTGGTTCGTAAATGAACTAGTCTTCATGAAACGTTAGTTAGGGGCAGCTCTGTGCGAAAAGGGATCACAATGGATCAATAGTCCCCGTGTAGTTACCAGAATTTGAGCTAACCTAACCTAACCTTCCGATACACTCCCACGGCATACATAATGTACATACATACAAACATGTGTAATGTGCTCAAAATGACATTTTATTTTTTATTGAATTTCCTTTCGTAATTGGTGAAATTCATTGGTCTCCATTAATATTTCCATATCCCACATCAGCAGGGAACTAAGCTGCCTGAGTGATATGAAATAGCCGTAACTTGTAGGACTGTCAAAGTTAAAAGGCACGATAACAAAAGTACAATAAAAATATGTGGCTAAATTTGTAAAACTGGCAATAACAGTTTTTCACCATTAAACGTCAGAAACTATTTTACGGCCCAAATATGTTCTATGCTGGTCAGGGAGACCTGGCACTACGAAAATTCATAATAAATACTTGTATATAAAGGGAATCGTTAATGATTAAATCAAATAATAAAAATAATCCAATGTTTTGTAAAATCAAGTCCACTGTCACTATAAAAAAAAAATTCATCTCAAAAAATTTTTCGCGCAAAAATTGCTTCTATACAGATATATACTCGTATTTTTTCGAAGATGAAAATACTATAGTTTTAGCATTATCTTATTTTGGTACATAAATTAATATCTGACATACGTATATAAACAAGTTCAAGTATTTGAGAAAAAAAAAGCAAAACAAATAATAAATCGGCTAACACAACAATTTAAATCGCAATACTACTCACTCACGAAACCGGTAGGTAGGTAATCACGAGAATAATTTCAAGTATTTATTCAACAAAAGAAGTCAATTTGTCCATACATAAACCATTTAAACTATTTAATAATTTAATTTAATAATACAAAATTCTTACCTTCAACCAATCAGCGAGAACGATGACAGCTGGATCTTGCAGCGAATTTAATAATTCAGACGCAACACGCTTCTTCTCACGACGATAGTTCTTCCTCTGTGCTTTGTATGACTCTTTGCGATTGAGCTTCGATGTATCTGTTGGCTGCTGCTACAAAAAAAATCAAAAAAAAAAAAATCATTTGATAAAAAAATTAATTGACTATTTTGAAAATACAACAAAAAACTTACTTTATCTGTCGAACTGCCATCAAACTTTGAGCTGCTGTCTCCCCAATTGGCGATGCCTAGAAAGAATTTCATTGCACGAAATTAGCCAAAATTCAAAGTACTGAAAGATCAAATATTTAGTTGGTCAAAATTTGCTGCATTCTATTACAACACCGCGTCGAAAAAAAAACATTAAAAAAAAAAACATTAAAAAAAAAAACAATTTATTCTTCTATTTTGTTTTGTTCATTAACATTAAATTCAAAAATACAAGACTACGAGCAAATGTATTTCAAGGTGGATATATAAAAACATGCGCATTCTATTTTTACATTTTTAAATAATTGTATAAATTTATATTAGATTGTATTTTGTCCCTATTTTTCTACTTTAAGTTTTGTATTTAGTATATTAAATTTTATTATGTAGATAGTTTAGCAAAGATTCTACTGTCCACTTTCTTGCCAAAAAGAAAACTAATCACAGAGAGTCCGAAACAAAAAGTAACGATATAAATTTTTGGTTGAGATAGAAACCACATGAGTTGAAGAGAGTTAAGCAAAAAAAAAAAAACAAATTACAAATCGAATAACAAAACAAAAACAACAATTAAAATAATTAAACGGGCAGCAAGTCTATCTGCCGCAGTACTAACAGGGAATATCAATAAATTATTAAAACAAAAAAAAATTGAGCAAAATAAAAATGCCAACATTACAAACAAAATACTACATGTGTATAATGAAAACATGAAAGCCAATAAACTGTCTCGCCAGTATTGCGTGATGGTGGGAAAAATCCCAATGACAATAAAACAGGTAAATGCAAAACATGATGAATTGTATTATGGACTGTTAATATTCATAAAAAATAATTTTAAAAAAGCAATCAGCCTTATAAAAATAGTGAGAATTTAATTAAATATGTAGATTTTGATTTCAAAATGAAACTTGTTTACGAACAAAACGATTAACTGTCATCTACTCATCGTATCTTCAATCTTCAAAGCTAAGATCTTACTCGTGAAATCTACCCATTAGGTATGTTTGTTATCTTGAAAATTCGTAGCAATTTGTACAAATTTTGACAAAATTCTGTTAAAATTACTACAGAGACTTTCAAAAAAGAGGAGAAAAACTGACTGAAAACATTGAAAAAGTTGTGAATTCCTATGGCCTTTAAATTGGTAGTCGGGAACACGTACTCCCAAAAAAACACACGGACACAATTTGATTTATTCTGAACTGTATAATTAACTTCCTTTTTTTGATTGTGTTTTTACCAGAAAATTAGTTTAAATCTAATAATACATCGAAATTATTACACAAAACAAATCACCCTATGATTTTGACATTTTAATTATGTGAATGTATTAGTGATTCTGGTTTCGATTCCGAATTAAAATCCAGAATCGTTTTCTTTTCTGTTTAGATTAACAACTGTAATTTTATGGGGTTGAGAACATTTCCGGACGACCAATCGAAAAGCCATTTACTAATTATTATAAAGGGTTATCCATTTCGCGGTTTCAAAAGTATAGGGCTAGAATTCGACATCTGTCAAACTAAGTTGTTAAGCCAATTTTCTTTTTTCAGTTGAAAGTCTGACATTTACGAAAATGGATCGCTTAACTTTCGCACAGCGCATAAAAATTGTTAAAACCTACTACAAAAATTGTGATTATGCCACAGCCATATATCGTGGCTTAAGAGGAGATTATGGTTTACATAATCGTCCAACTACGCAAGCAATTGGCAAAATTGTGAAAAAAATTGTAGAGAATGGATTGGTTACAGATATTGTAAGGCCTGTACATCATCGTTTCGCTCGTACCACTGAAAATATCGCTGCTGTAAGTTAAAGTGTTGCCGAAGACCCGAATGTGTCGATTCCTCGTCGTTATCAGGAATTAGGACTGTCTTAAGGCACATTATGGCGTATTTTGTATTTAGATCTATATCTACATCCATATAAAGTCCAGCTCACACATCAACTGAAGCCAGCTGACCATTCACAACGTCGCAGATACGTCGAACGGATGCTTGAACAACAGCCGGTGGACGGCGATTTTTCGAACTAAATTTTCTTCAGCGACGAAGCACATTTCGCACTTGGGTATGTTAATAAACAAAATTGTCGTATTTGGGGTTCTGAGAATCCTCAAGTAATTGAAGAGAGGCCTTTACATCCACAAAGTTACCGGGTCGCTCTTTGGTCCGGAGGTGTTATTGGACCTTACTTCTTCGAAAACGACGACGATGGAAAGATTGTCACCGTCAATTCGGAGCGTTATGGTCATATGATAATCGACTTTTTTTTGCCTGCTATTGAAGAACACGACTTGGAGAATATGTGGTTTAAACAAAACGGTGCCACATGCCACACAACTCGAGCGAATATGGCTTTAGTGCAAGAGACATTTCCTGGCCGCGTAATTTCTCGTCGTGGCGATATCAATTGACCACCAAGATCATGCGATTTGACACCGCTGGGCTTTTTTTGTAGGGCTACGCGAAAGACCGTGCTTATGCAGATAAACCTTTAACTCTGGAGCACTTGAAAACCAACATTCGTCAAGTTATGGCTGAGATACCGCCCAATATGTGTCAAAAAGTGGTCGAAAATTACCTCAAAAGAATCGATGCTTGCAACAATTCGCGTGGTGGTCATTTAAATGATGTAGTGTTTCACACATTATGTCAACGTTCAAACTCCATAATAAAAAAGAAATATCATGAACAAAAATATTTAATATGTGTTTTTTTTACGTTTACTTTTCAAACCGCAAAATGGATAACCCTTTACTTTCTATCGGCAACCGGTGTACAACGTGTCAAAACTCCAAGCTGTCAAGTTTTTCGTATCTGTGAACTTGCTGTGACGTAGCCGAGACAAGCAAATATATGTTTCAAGTATTTTTGTGAAGTTAACTTTGACAGGTAATGATAGAAGCGATGAATACCCCAATAGACAAAATAAATGTCAAGAATAATAAATTTGAAAAGTATAATTATATAAATTTGTATTTTTTTTTCTTGTAATTGTAATTTATATGATTTTGTTTAAATTATATGTTAGCAAAAATATATGATTGTATTTTGCGACTTGCCAGCCAGTACTGGTTCGTGTTGCAATAGGGTTAGACATTTCATGTCAGGATGAGTTTTCTGAGTGGAATTATTTCAAGTCGAGTCGTTCATTTAAGGACTATGTATTCACATGAAAGCAACCAACGAAACAACAAATACTCGCCCAGAGACGTTATATAATATTATGTGCATTCCCGTACTTAAGTTACGAATTTCTACGAAAGACTGTGAAATCCTATTCCCGTACACCAACTTTTCGTAGTTTCAGAGTCATCGGTCTTGGCTCTGATGAAAGCATCGTTTCCCATCGATCAGCGAAATCAAGCATCATAGCGCGTGGTTGGTACTTGGATGGGATACCGTCCAAAACAAATCTCGTGCTGTTAACATGCATTTCTATGATGTTTCTTCTCTCTCAGTATCTCTTTCTGTTATATTAGAAGTGCTTTCAATCGGTATTGCAGTTCGCGAATATTCAAAAGTCTCCGACTCCAACGTCAAAATATTGGTGGATGTAAATAAACCGTGTTACGGTTCGCGAATAAAAAAAAAACAATGGCGCAAAATTTTAAACAACCCATTGTTAAGGGCTTAACATTTTACTAGTTAGCAATTTCCTAAGTGCTTATTGATTGAATAACTATTTCAATTTTTTTAAACCTTTTCTAAACTAGTAAATTGCTAATTAAGCAGAAAGCTGAGCATTTGTAGGGTTGAATTCGGAATTTTCAAAATATTTCAGAGCGCGATAAATACCGCCCTTAATATTATTAAAATTTAAAATATTGCATTTAAAGTATCTTACTTATTAAGTTTGAATAACTATGTAAAATTGTAAGTTTGATCAAATCTTCCTTAAGTTTCATATAAATGTATTAAACTAAGAAAGCCATAATAAAATATTAATACAAAAGTTGGTGCCTTTCTCTAAAATGAACTTGAAGGAAAAGGAACTTTAAGATGTGTCAATTTTGAGATAAAAAACAATGTTGGTCATGTGTAAAAATGAACCTCCTAATCCATTTATTTAGGGAAACGATGGTGGCCTAAAGTAATTTAAGAACTAAGAAAAGCAGACTTTTCAAATCAGAACTAAACGGATGTTAGACAACGGAAACAATTTTTGGTAAACAAACGGATCCAAAAGGATAATGAGTTATAGTTTTCGCACACCAAACCAAAAACCAAGTTTTTGCAACAAAGAAAAAAACACCCAAAACACCATTAAAACCACTAGTTTTCTAATACAATTTTGTGTAGCTATAAGTTTTCGTAAACAAATAGTTTTCGCGAAAACCACTCAATCCGGTAAAAGTGAAACAATACAGTCTCCACAAATTAAATTCAATAGGACTATCATAACAAACACACCTTGTTGCTGAAAGTAAAAAAAAACACCTGCTTTTACACAAGAGCGATATTTAATCCATGTTTCTTTTTTGGACACCTTTAGTTGCAAAGATACTTTTAAGCACTGCGATATTTAAAAGATTATAGCTCTCTTCAAACATAATATATCCGCACTCTTTACTCCACTTAATTTGTTCAATCGTACCTTAACGAAAATTAACAAAGAACAAAAGGCGATAACTCTGCAATTTTTTAATCTAAGCAGTTTTTCTACCCAACACAGGTCAGCATATGTGCCTCATCATTGTGCTTAAAAATCACAAGCTGAAATTGCATGATGTAAAAGCACTCTTTCACGTATAAAACAAATAAATAAGTTTTTTTTTAAATTTTGTTTGCAATAAAATTAATTTTAAATGATAGATCATATAAATATAAACGCGATCTTATTTTATTTTAATATAGTCTTCCATGCGTCGACACAAAAATTTGACAGCTTGTGTCAAAATAATTCAAATGTCAATAAAAACCGCCCGTGGGAACTTTCCCTTTATCTTTTGGTAATATTTTTGTAAAAAAAAAATTGTTTTTTATCTGGTCTTAAGGTCTTGCATACTTAACTCTCCCACAGACAGATTAATCTAAGCCTAAAACTTTTTCAGTGGTTTTTAGAGCCTTACAACTTATTTCTTCAAACCGTTTACTATGAATTCTATAGAATTTTCGCCGTGAGGAAGATGGAAAATGGTACTTTCGATATAAGTTATGGGAATTTTAAAAATAAAAATAAAACCCTACCACTGGTGTACTACCTTCGAATTGTGCACGGTTAGGCATTCTTGGGGCTTGATGGGGTAGTTTCTTTTATTTTGGTCAAGTGCACGAGAAGATAAACATCAAAGTAGCTATTATTTAATTTTGCTTAGTGGTTTCTGTTATTTTTTTCCTTTTTTTTTAAGAACCTAAGAAACAGATTGGATAGTAGAATGAGTTTAATGATAAAAATAACGTCAGGTAAAAATATAAACAAAAGTAAAAAGATAACAATTATTGATATTGTTTCGTGTATGTAGATTCAAATTGTAATTAGTTAACACAGTTGGAGAACTGTCAGGTTTTTGCTAGGTTGGCGGCTTAATTTGAATACAAGTGATTTGTTAATACGTAATAATAACTTATCAAGATTTTCTTTGGCATGGTAGCTAATTGAACATTATTTGCACGCTCCACAACTGCATTAAGGAAATTAGTAAACAAATATCGTGCGGTTATAGATGATGCAAAGGTGCTACTTTACAAATTAGAATTTTAAAAATGTATTGTTTTAAGCTTATTAAGATTTATGAATGTACAGTGGAGGAAATTCCCATAAAATCACATGGTTTCTACGCATTTTTTGTTTGCTTCATGCAACTTATTCATACATTTTTATGAAATAAAAAAATGTCGTAAAAGTTGATAAAAAAAAATAATAATTTATTCACTAACGAAATTTAAAAAACAACTGGCAGTAGCCATCATTAAGAAAAAATGGGAGATAATTAGTAAACATACACAGTTCAGCCAAACCAAATTCATAGAGTTGTTGGATTTTTGTCTTAAAGAAAACAATTACCTTCAGTATAAAGATAACTTATACATTCAAAATAGCTTTTAACGGCCTTTAGTACAACAAAAATTGGCGTTTCGTCACGGCGATCTCACATGGACTCATCCGTTGACTAGTGAGGACCTTTGTCAATACGCAATTTTTGCCAAGTTCAGTTCATCTTACATAGATTTCGTAAAGAACATCTTGTTGGATATAGTTCACACCGATTTAGTTTTGGACAACCTTTTGAACAATAAATTTACCGATAGTAACAAACCAAAGATAATCGTCAAATATGTAGATGATATATTTGCAGTTGTTAATGAGGGGGAGGTCGACAATGTTTTACGATGCCTTAATTCATATCATGAAAAAATACAATTTACCGTTGAGAGGGAGCAAAACAGAGCGATAACGTTCCTAGACGTCAAGGTTCATCGCGTTAATGATAGACTCTCTTTCAATTGGTATCAGAAAGACACAGCATCTGGAAGACTTGTCAACTTTAGATCCAATCAAGCAAAGCATATTCTTATTAATACAGCCTCTAATCTAGTTCAAAAAGTCTTTGCGTTGAGTGACCGGGAATTTCGCGCCGCAAATGAGAAAATAGTCACACAAATTCTTCTAGATAATGGCTATCCAATGGAAATCATACGGAGCTTGATACTTCGCCAAAAACACAAAGCTCCTGTTCATAATCGGCAAAAAGAGGGAGGTATTTATAAGAGTATAGTTTATGTTCCTAAACTGTCAGAAAACTTTAAAGAGACGGTAAAAAATAGCACTAATGACGTCAGTTTAGCGTATAAATCGAATAGGACGCTGGCACCTCTTTTCACCAACATGAAAACAAAAACGGAAAAGGATAAATGCACAGACGTAGTCTATATAATTAACTGTCGTGGCAATGCAGAAGAAAATTGCAATCTTTCCTATATCGGTACAACGAAACAACTTCTTCGTCAACGAATTTCCAACCACAAATCCGGCATTAATTTAAAAAGCACTGGGAAGACAGCATTGGCCTTACACTCCATTGAGCGTGGACACAAACCAGATGTTGACAGAGTGGAAATCCTGGAAAGGCAGAAACATGTCTCCAAGCGGTATACTCAAGAAACGCTTCATATTATTAACAACAAAAACAATATGAAACGTAAACAAGACTGCCAGAACATTTCATCGGCTTACTGCTCTTTGGTGACTAGGCAGAATCCGTGACAATTTAAAGCCGACTAAGCTTCAATCGAAGTGTTTTTTTTATATCATAAAATGTTTGTTTTTTAAACATTGCTTTATATTTGTCTCTCATTGTATTATTTACGTATATCTGTAATACGTACTAAATGTAAGTTTGCCAAAATTTTACACTAAATGTTCTTATGTGTATAATATAATCATTTTATTTTTGTCAATAAAAGATCCCCTGAAGAAGGCGGCAACCACCGTCGAAACGTCGGGAAAGGAAATGAAATTGTTTCATTAAAAAACATTACGACCAAAACAGCCGAAAGAGATATATTTAAATCTCGAACACCTATAATAATTTAAAAAAAAGTTATTAAAAAAAATAAAAATTAGAATGAAAAAGCAGGACATTCTCAAAAAACACCTAAGTTTTTACTAAAAATAACGGTTAGTTAGTGATCAGAAATTTTTAATAAATTAATTCAATATTTTGTAGAGCCACCACTTGCTCTTACGGTCGAAAACATTCGCCTCAGCATTGATTCTACAAGTGCTTTCAGTTCCGCCCATTGTTCAATTATTTCGTCTCGAATTCATGAACGTTGTGAAATTGGCGCCTGTTGCCATAAACACGCCTGGCTAGTATTCCCCAGAGATTTTCCATAGGATTTAAATCGGGACTTCGAGACGGCCAATTGAGATATGTTATTTGTTTCTCCTCAAACTAGTTTCTCAACCTTCAAGAGACGTGGATAGGAGCGCTATCCTGCAGGAACATGAAGTCAGTTCCGCTTAACTCTTCAGCTCTTTCAACCATAACTTCTTCTAAGACCTCAGCATAAATTTCTGAGTTCATTCTTCCAGGCACACATGCAATTTCCGCCTTTCAATTTGCAGAAAAAGCTTAGCAAACCATTACGCTGCCGCCACGAAAATTGCGACTCATTCTCACTTATGTTTGAAGAAGTTTGTAATGCCAATATGATTGAAACCATCTGGACCATCTAATTTTGATATTTTTTCATCACTAAACAGAAATTTTCTCCACTGTGCGGTCCAGCTTATGCGATTTTCAGTGAAATGCAGCCTTGTTGACTTATGGGCTGCATCTAAAGGCGGGTGCTTGGATCTTTTTTGTACACAAGTTTGGAGTTGGCTTTTAAAATTTGTCTAACGCGTCGGGTTGAAACAGGCAAATCAAGTTTGGCCTTAATTTGTGAAGCAAACAGCTTGTTTCTGATGGCTTAACGCGATATCATTCGAACTTGATGTGTTGTAAGCTTTTAATTTTGCGCGTGGTTGGCAGTTTATCCATAACTTTCCTAACATAACCTTAAAAAGTTATGAATAACTGAATTGGATCGCCCTATTTTTCTACCAATTTCATGATCAGAAATCCATAATCTTAGTATGCAGTGATTTTTGACCTTTCTTCCGCACTTAAAATTCTTCCATGCGCATGATGAGATTCTGTAAAGAAAAATACATAACTTGCCTTATACCTATAATCGCAAGTAAAAATGATTTCCTATCATTTTCAATAAAAAATTCAAACAACTTTATGAAATAACCACTTTTAATTAGACTGTTTTTATAGAAATTCCCCCCTTTGAATTTCACTTTTTGGGATTTTATTTCACAAACAAAGACGAATGATGTTATAAGCCTCCAAGGTGACAAAAAAAGATGGCAGATCATTTTGGATCCAAAAATAAAAAGTGCTGCCAAGTTTGCAGTCGGTGGAATCAGTGATGTATGGCAAGTTGCATTGTTTTTATGGAAATTTCCTATACTGTATGTTGTGTGACTTGGATTTAAAAATAAAAATTAAGACCTTGGTTATAACCCGCAATTTCGAATCGATAGAATCTACAAATGTATGTTATGTTACACTTAAGGTCGAAAATCCGTTAATGTTGGCATTAACTAGTTAAGTTAGGAATGGGCTCAAAATACTGTACGTCAAAAAATACTCTATTCAAAATACTGTACGTCAAAATACTTTATGTCAAAATTCTGTATGTGCAAAATGCTGTATGAGAAAAATACTGTATGTCAAAATTCTGTATGAGGAAAATACTGTGTCAAAATTCTGTAAAAATTACAGAAATATTTTACAGATTTTTGAAGTACAGATTATTTATTAGAGGCTTTATGATGACGTCATAATTTTTTTATCACCACCAGCGAAGATTCAAGCTTCAATTGTTGATTAATATAGGTATCAAATTAGGAGCTAAGGGAAAGGAAGCGTCAAGACTGAAAACAAAATTCTACACTTTACTTCTTTTCTGTTCAAGTAATCTTAAATTATTTCTTTAGTTCTCTTGTCTTTTTTGGTAAATGTCAATTTTTACATCAATTTATTATAATAATTTATTAATTCCTTTATTCAATTTCTCTGCATCTCTTTTGTTTGTGAAAACACAATTGATTATGCTAACATGTCAAACATTTGTTGCTATGTATATTATTTTAGCCGCTCAAATAAGAAATTTGTCATATAATATAATTTCTCTTCCGCTGGGGCTGTCAAGTTTTTCTTTTATACACGTGCATTCAAAATACAGAAGTTTGCCGTACAGAATTTTACAAAACAGAATTTCGGAAGTCAGTATTTTGTTCATATAGTTTTTTGAAGTACACAATTTTGTATTTATAATATAATGACACACCAAATTACGTTCTTAGGCCCTGATCATGCGGCAAAAAAAATCAAAGCACATGAAGTTATATGGTGATGGCCACAGAGTCGTTCAGCGGCAAGCGTTAGCTTTCAAATCTATTCTATTATTTTACGAATGAATACCAAGTCTTTTTTTTAACGTAAAATAATTTTCCAAATTTTAAGGTGACTTTCAGGTAAAATATTACCCCGAACTCTACTTGACAACGGCATTTTCATACAATAACCGCTCAGCCAGTTAGGAATTGCCGCTCATTAAATGGCCATAGCTGCAGCTAAGACTTGTCGTTGCTTGCCCGGGGCCGGGGCCAGGGCCTTATAGTATTTTGACTACATAGAATTTTGTCATAGGGAGTTATAAAAAAAAAACAGTATTATAACCCGATCCCCTTAAGTCGAAGCACATCTACACGTAGGATAAGGGGGCCTGAAACCCCCTTGCTTGACCAAATATAGGAATGAGGTGGGGTTGAGTTTGGATGTATGCAAAGCCTAGATTTGGGGAAGCAGAGGAGTCGCAGGTAATTGCAGTTTTTGAAAATGCAAAACGGAATAAAGCCAAATAGGCCTTGTTCCCTTTTCTAGAACGAAATAAAGCCAAATCTGAAATACCTCGTTATTTCCAGATTTATAACGAAACAAGGCCAAACTTTTCAATTTTGGCTACATTTCGTTGGGCCTTATTTCATGTCCTCATTTTAAACATCCTAATTTAATTCTTGATTTTACATTTGAACAAAAAAAAGAACTGTGCAAAAAACATTCCGAATTTGCCAAAGTAAGCTCCTGTTCATTTTGGTAAAGCCAAGTGTCAAATGACACATGGCTTTACGAGTACCTACATTAACACGAGTTTACTTTGACAAATTCTGATTTTTCGTGGGCGAATAAAGTAAATACCTATGTAGGTAATCGTTTTCAAATTGATCCCACAATACTCATAGATAGAGCTAAATTTGGGCGATGATGGTTTAGGTAATGTTGACTTTGTCGATTGTCGATTCTGGTCTCCCACATAAAATAGTTCCCCAATAAAGTGCTCGTGCAGAATGTCCTGTCCATTGTTATGTTCATTGTGCGGAACGTATTGCCATTCTACTGGAATCACAAATCGTTTAAGTGCCGTCGTAATATGACAATTTTGCTTGTTTACGAAACCATTCATCCAAAAATACGCCATGTCGTTAAAATTTATTTTTTTTGGACCAAAAGATATAAAATGCACGACTTGATCGTACGTACTTGCTCTTGTAGCTAACAACTTATCGAATCAAAATATTGAGTGAATTGTTGTGCCGGGAAATATTTTCTATTAATTGTTGATAAGAGTTTGGAATTTACTTGTATTAACATGTAGCTAGTTATTTTTCCTAATAACCGAAACAAACAAAATGGTATTTATGTGCAAATTGTGAATATTGTTAAATAAATAAAAACAACCTATCATAAGGACGAACGCAAATCCATTTGCAAAAATAGGTAATTTGATGGAATGGAATTCGGACATAATGTAAATATATGTATCTATAGGTGTGTTTGGGTCTTCGAAGAAAAACCAAAAAGATTATTGGCAACAATTTCCTGTCGAATTAAACTCTATTGAGCATCCCATTCATAAAAAGATTTGCATATGGTTAGTAAGAAAATATTTTATTGTTTTCGCCAAATATAGATTTTGTACATAGGTTTAGTTGGACTAAACGTTAAAGCTGCAGCTAAAAAAATGTGACTGCTACTTGTGGCGGGCCTTACTACACCTTGTCGCCTGAAAACAGTTGACTATGAAAATCGCAAGCCGAAATCATTACCGAAACAGTTTTGGTAGCAACCACTTCCAAGAAATCTCAATGTAACGTGTCCGCCATCTAACTTTTTTTTTCAACTAGTGCTTATTTCGTGAATGGTAACACTTAGCTAATGTCTGATTTGACAGATAATTAGTTTTATCCTTCCGCTGAACGAATATGGTTGTGTATACGCTTGAACAACGCTCGCTAAGTGGGCCTGCGATCGACTTAGAGAAGATGCCGATTTTGCCACAAAAATCATCTTTTCAGATGATGCTCATTTTGATCTTGGCGGGTATGTAAACAAGCAAAATTGTCGCATTTGGGGAACAGAAAACCCGCACGCATACATTGAAAAGCCGATACACCCAAAACGAGTCACTGTTTGGTGCGGATTTTGGTCCAGAGGCATAATTCGAAAATGAGCAAGGAGTGGCCGTTACAGTCAATGACGATCGTTATCGGGCCATGTTGAACGAATTTTTGTTCACAAAAATTGAAGAGGAGGATATTGGCCATATTTGTTTTAAAAAGGACGGCGCTACGTGCCACACAGCCGAAGCTACACTCGATGTTTTGCGCCCATTTAAAAAAAAAAAAAAAAAGTTATTTGGCGGACCCTACAAATCAATTTTATAAGAGACGGAACGACATAGGAAATTGTTGGCTTTATTACATGCTTTATTTCCTTGTATCCTTGTTCTATCGGAAGTACAAAATAAATCTAATATAAGACAAAATATTAATCGAAAAATAGAGAATTAAGCACACAAAACAAAAATTTCACAGAATGTAAGGCAACACAAACAACATTTGATGTTTAACATGTGTTTTCTTATTGGAATTTATTTTTGGCAGCCTTCTTTTTTAATCGAACGTTGAAGTTCGGTATTAATAATACTGCGATAGTCTAAGCTCTCTAAATTATTCGCAACTTAACGAATGTTCGATTCGCTATTCATAATGAGGACCATAATAAAGAAAATGAAGGATCTAGGCAGGCATATCCATATTACTTTATAATTTAGTTTTAATATACATAATTTATGTAATTTTTATAAATACATACATATTCATACATACATAAAAACACGAGGCTCTATATTGTAGTTATATATGTAGCTATTCAGTGACGTTCGCAAAATGCGTAAAATGAATTATAATTAAGTAGAAATAAATGGTGTTTTAAAAAAAATAGTTTTTATTTGAAAATATTTTTAGAAAAAAAAAACTTGAAACGCCATTTTGAAGTTATTATTAATGAACATATAAAATTTTAATTTCACAAAATATCATTGACAGGTTTTTGAAAAATCGACTTAAAAAAAAATTATTTAATTTTTTTAAAAATCCAAAAACCATTTGTTTGAAAATTGCAGTTTTATTAACAATTCTAGCGAGCATTTGCATTACGACAATAATTTGAATCGGTTCATGCAATAATGAGAAAGTCGAAAATATGAAAAGTGGTTCTATAGGAAGTACCTACCGTTAATAAGTCTGTCAGCCTGTCAGTCTTTCTGTATGTATGTATAGACACCTACAACCCAAATGGTGGGCCAAATTGCTTCAAACTTGCTATATAGAGTTTTTTTAGGTATTGTACAGAGGAGAAATTGAATTTTTTTTTACCTCAAAAAATAACAGTACCTGCCATATGACCGTTACATTAATACCTATTTTTCTCGGAAACGGCTGTAACGATTTTGATTTAAAAAAATCAGTGCAGGTTTTTCGGTACAACCAATCATATGGTTGAAAAAAAAAATTTTAAAATGTCCAAAAACAGTACTTTCCATAGGACCGTTATTTTGCTTTCGACTATCTCATAAATGGCCTAACCGATTCTTTCGAAATTTGGCACATATATAGGTTTAGCTTGCCCAAATTATACCGCGTACCAATATTTTTAATTAATGCTTTTTTGTATTTTTAAAAGCATTTTTTTTTAATTTAAAAAAATTATATTTTTAAAACTGTTCATTAATTTTTTTTTCCAAACCTTTAGTTAAATGTACTTCCCGAATACCTATGAATTGGCGTTTTTGAATTTTTTTGAAAATTATTTTCAAAAAGTTTAAAAAAAAAACTTTTTCTCAAAAACCGCTCCACAGATTTTTAAATTTTTTTCTCATATATTCAAATTTGTCCAAGAAATAAAATGGCGTACTTTGGTTTGAGCTTAAATTAAATAGTTTAACTATTTATTTCAGAATTTTTAATTATTTTGTTTTTGATTAAGGCGATTTAATATTTTGGTTTTAAGTTTATATTACAATATTTAAGATTGTAATACCAATTTCTTTATAAAAAAAATTAAAGCAATTTTGTATGTATACAAAATTAAGTAAAAAACGACTTCAAATATATATTTAGATTTTTAATAAAAATCTTTTACATAGGATGTGATCGCACATAAGAACAAGTTCGTGCGATCCAGTGGTGCATTTTATTTTAGTTTTTGCTATCATCCTAAAGTCAAGCTTGATCAAAATCTCGTGTTCGATTTTTTTTTGTCGAATCCATAACTTGTCATATATGTATGTAGTACCTACTATATATAGCAAGTAAAAAAATAATTACATGACCTTAAAGTGTATGCAAAACAGGCAGTCATGTTAAAACGAATATAACTTTTTATTTCGGACATGATATATTACTTGATTTGATGGCTTAATTGAATCACTTTTACACAAAAGTGTGCTTTGTACAACACAAGTAATTGAGTGCGGTACTTATCCTCTTAAAATCTATATTACTTGTACTTTTTTCACACACATTTATTAAACATACATATGTGAAATGTAATATAAACTTTCATGTAGAACAATCGCCTTTAGCTTCAAGAAAACGATGAAAATCTATGAAACTGATTTACTACTATACATCTAGCTATGTTGTATTTTATTCTGCCTTTCATTTTATCATACCAGCTTAATGCTATTCCGTCATTTTTCAGATACCTACACCCAAGCAGATACTTTTATTTAACAATGGAATCTTTAAGTAGGTACAGTAGGGAGCTTTTGAAATATTAATGCGGAAAAAGATGAATAAGATCCGAGATGAAAAGAAATCTGACGTCATGGCCGTATGATTAAGCAGCAAGAGCATATAGTATGGCAGTCGCAGAAGGCTCAAGTATCGCACCCATTTAGTGAAGCTATCACGTCGTACAGTACCTACATATGTATGTAAGGCACTCGTCGTCATCGTCGTTGCAAACGAAAAAAACAAGAGAATAATATATTTTTTTTTGCACATCAATTCAAAAACATATTTCATAGATAAGACAGTTTGTCTTACAAGCAAAATTTCACATAGATGATATGAACTGCTCTTTGCAGATGTTTCCAAGCCGCAAACATATATTCGGCACACTACTTCGTGGTATCGGATATCCATGACACCAGAACGCTGCCGAGCAGATGCTGTGAAAAGATTTGGTGTCGCGAAGATAAAATCGCAAAAGATCACCAGAAGTTTTACTCTCTGAATCTCTCAGCAAGCATGCTACCAGCATCACTGGGCACAATGAAACTTCTGGTTCGATGAAAGGTGTCGATTGGCGCATGGAGCTAAAATGAGGCCTACCAAGCAGTGCTGCAGACAAGAACAAGAGCTACTGTGAGAGCAGCCCGGGAGCTCTACGGGCAGAAAAGAAAGAGCACGAGCAGCGTGCGGTCGAGTCTATGGAGACATCAAGGGTGATGTCTGAAAGTCAGTCTGCCGAGTTGAACGAGGAATATGATAGAGGATACACGGCTAGTGCTGATGATCTGGAAGGAACATTTGTCTAGACTACTAAACGGTGGAAATAGCTAACACTCCGCTGCTCGGCAAGTTATATAGTATTCAACGATGGGGCGATGATGGTCAACATTTCTGATTGCCAAACCTAATGAAGTGCGATTAGCGTTTGCCAAACTTAAATCTTACAAATCTGCTGGCTCCGATGTGGAGCTGAACTATATAACAGCGCAATTGAGGATGACTTGTATAATTTTGTCGGTCTGATCGGCCACCATCAGTGTGATTTTAACACAAGCAAGTCAAACGTCGTCGTCGATCAAAGATTAACACTACGAAAGATTTTGGAAAAAAACAGAAATTACAATTGTTGAACCACACTCCGCCCGTCGAACTAGTCCGGTTGTGCAGGATGTTGATGGAGAAATATAGCTCCTCAATCAAAGTTTGTAAGAAAATTTAACTACTTTGCACCTTTTCAAAAGAATAATTTCCTGCAAATTAAAAACCACAGAAGAGAAATACCAAGATGGGAATATTTCGTAGATTTCAATCTACAAAACCCATTTAGTTATATTGTTGTATTTGTAAATTTGACTTTCTATCCATGAATATGTGTGAAATCGAACAACCAACAAAAATGGACTAGGGCTGAGTTAAGAAAATCAAATTTTGATGGCGAAGACATATTCTATTTGTGGGAAAAATTTGTTTGCATAAAAAAGATCTGTGACAGAGCAAATTTTTTTTTGTTCTGTGAGCGTTTTCAGATTTGCCAATAGGGATTTTGATCCGGGATTGCGGATTTTTCTGTGCAAAACAACCCAAACATTTCTTTTTAATTATGTGTGTGTATGTATTCTGTAGAGTAAACAAAACCGATTGACGTTTCAGTAAATTTAGCTTTACTTTGGTGTGTGTGTTTTTTATTTACGTGTTAGTTTTTAAAAATTAATACGAATAAGAACATCTGAAAATGAAACGTTACTAATTATTTATAGATTATTATATTATACTGTAAAATATAAAAACGAAACTTCAAGTTCAAAGATAAAATGGAAAATTAGGATTGGACGTTACAGATATGTCAAGTCTTTCTAGTTTGTTTAAAATGGATAAAATTTTGCTAAAAATGCAAAATATGTTTTGACAGAATAAAATCGATTTTAATCAGAAAATTTTCGATTTTGTCCAGAAAAGTTGATGAAGTGGGAATTCCACCAAAAACTGACAGTTTTAAATAAACTTTTCTTATACGTGGTGTATTTAAATCGTACCTCATTTGCACGGAATTTGCTTTTTTGTATTGATTTAAGACTGTAGCTTTTAATCTAACTTAACACCATAATAGTCAACCAATTTATTTATTTATTTATTTATTTTCGTCTTTCAAGTTACATGACTTTATAGAGACTACATACTAAATATTAGGATTTAACAAAAAAATAAAATAAATTATTTAAAATAAAAAATTACATAAATTTCAATAAATCACTCTTAACATCTAACCAATTTTTATTAAATTCAATAAAACGATCAAATTCATTATAAGCAATACAAGAAGCAGTAATTGGATTGTGTTTTGCATAATTTGCACTGTGAAAAGGAACATATAGAAAACTACCATCTCTAGGACGCAAACTCCGAGAAGGTACATGAATATTAAACATTGCTAACAAATTTGAACAGTCAATGTTAAAATTAAGAACATCAAAAGCAAAGAGTACTGAATATAGTTTTCTTCTCATTACTAGAGGTTTTAAATCAATCAAAATACACCTGGTCTCATAAGACGGAATACTTGAACTTCTAAAAATCTTTCGTAAGGCACATTTTGTGAATCCTTTCTGAATCTTATCAATCCTATGGATACTTGATTGCGTAAAGGGATTCCATATAATACAACAATACTCAAACAAAGGTCTAACAAGGGATATAAACGGTGATTTTTTAAGAGCTTGGTTTTTGAAAATTCAAAAAAACACAGAAACTTGTAAAAAGTGAATGAAATTTTTATTTGGATCGATAAATCAATTTCTGCCATTTACTTTTTAAAAATAATTTCACTTAAATGTTGCCCGCGGCTACGCTTCAGGTGGTCCATTCTGAAGGTCCAATTTTGGCAAACTTTTTCACACATTTCGGCCGGAATCTCACCAATGACGCGTTCAATGTTGGCTTCCAAGGCAGCAATCGTGTTTGGCTTGTCCCCATAGACAAAAGACTTAACATAGCCCCACAAAAAATAGTCTAACGGGGTCAAATCACATGATCTTGGTGGCCAATTGACTGCGCCAAAACGTGAGATCAACTGCTCACCAAATTCGCCTCTCAATTGATGCATGGTTTCGCGTGCAGTGTGGCATGTGGCACCGTCCTGTTGGAACAACATGTCGACCGAGTTCAATTCTTGCATTTTCGGCAAAAAAAATATCATCGAACGGTACCTTTCTCCATTGACCGTAACCCTGCGGCCTTCATCGTCCTTGAAGAAGTACGGCCCAATGATGCCGCCTGCCCATAAACCGCACCAAACAGTGCATTTTTCGGGATGCATTGGTAGCTGCTGAATTGCCTCTGGCTGCTCTTCAAATACGGCAATTCTGCTTATTCACGTATCCATTTAGCCAAAAATGAGCCTCGTCGCTGAAGACAATTTTGCGATAATTTCAAAATTTCGTCATTTTTCACAGAGCACGAATTTTGATAATAAATTTCAATAATTTGCAAACGTTGTTCAGGCGTAAGTCTATTCATGATGAAATGGCAAACAATACTGAATCGAAATGTCAAATGATCGTGGAATTTGTCATGTGTGATCTGTCAAAAATATAAACGTCAAAAACCAAGTAGCAAAAAAATCACCCGTTATAAAGGGTCTTAAGAGTATTAGGATCTTCAAAAGTCTTAGAATTTCTAGAAATAAAACCCAGCATCGAATTGGCTCTAGAAAAAACATGGTCAATTTGAAGCGAAAAACTCATATTAGAATCAAAAATAACTCCAGGATCTTTTTGACCTGCTAATCTTACTAATGATTGATTCTCAATTTTGTAATCAAAACAAAATGGATTCATTATTTTTGAAAAGGTTACAACAAAACATTTTTTAATATTAAAATATAACTCATTTATATTACACCAGCTAACAATACAATCAATATCTAATTGAATTTTACTGGATCTAATGGAGATCTAACACAACTAAAAATCTTTAGATCATCGGCATACAAAAGACACCTGGAATGTGAAACATGTTGTGGCAAATCATTAATTAAAAGGATAAAAAGTAGTGGTCCAAGGTGACTGCCTTGAGGTACACCAGAAAAAGTTTTGAATTTCATTTGATAGTACTTTGCCAATTTTGACATATTGTTTTCGTCCAACCAAATAGCTTTTAATCCAATTAAGGAGAGCAGAGTGAAAACCAAACATCTCCAGTTTTTTTTTATTAGAAAACTGAGTTGTACACGATCAAAAGCCTTGGAAAAATCGGTATAAATAACGTCAACTTGTAAGCGATTTTCTAAACAACAAAGACAGTAATTTGTAAATATTGATAAATTAGTTGCCGTCGATCTTCCGCTCATAAAGCCATGTTGATGCTGGGAGATATGATTTCGAACTTTAACAATTGCTTCAAATATTTTAGAGATAAGCTAAAGTTAGCAATGGGTCAATAATTTTCCACAGATCCCTTAGACCCAGATTTGTATAAAGGAGTTATCAGAGAATGTTTCCAGGTATCTAAGAAAATACCTTGTTTTAAAGACATATTAAGAATATAACACAGTGGCGCTGATAGATTGTATTTGCAAAATTTCAAGAGAAGTGGTGGGATATTATCCGGTGCAACAGAGAAACTATTATCAAGGGATGATAAAGCTGTTAATACATCATCTATAGATAAACACACGCTACCAGCATTTATAATGGAATTAAAATTATCAAAATTATGATTATAATTAATTTTCAGGTCAGAGAAATTAGATTGGAAAAACTTGGCAAAATTATTACATATATATTTAATAATAATAATAATGGCGCAAACTTTTAAACAATCTTCGTTTACAAAATAAACCCAACTCTAGTTAAATCAGTCGTCTAGGTGCCCGCCCTTGTCTAATGTTGTCTTAATTTTGAAGACACTTAACAACTCCTCTAATTAAATTAAAGTAGAGCTTTAGGGCTAAGTTAATCAAACTTATGTTGAACACACCTTACTTTAACAGAAAGAGTAATTGAAACGATCGAAAATTTAACATAATCAAAAGAACACACAAAATATATTCATAAATTTATAAAATCTCAGCTAAGATTTTGAAAATTTCAGAAAAAGATTTTCATAAATAATAATTCGTTTCAAATGAAAAAACAATTGTTCAATAAGAGGAATTTGATATATTACCAATCGGCTTTCACGTACATTTTTCAATTAAAAATCGGTTGTTTTTTTCAGAATGTTTATAGTTGGCTTTTCCAAATGTTTATAGTTGTTTTTTTTCAAATCGGTATCTTGAATAAAATTCAAGGTCCTATAGTTTTTCGAAGGGATTTGTTCGAACTTTATAAATTATTTGCTTTCTAAAAAGCTCAAAATCTTCAAAAATATTATAATCTTCTTCTTCGGAAAACATTTTTATTTCATTTTTTTTTTGTTATGAAATATCAAACGCCAAGTGGAAAAAGTTTAGTTTAAGAAAGATAAACAAGCATTTTGCTGTGTTTAAAGTTAGACGACCTCTTTAACGTTAATGTGTACTTTTTGCCGATTAAAATTATCAAAAAGTCGACACTCATTTAGAGTCAACCCCATTTTACAACTCAATTAGAGTGGTTTAAATGTTTTAAATTTTGGGCTAATAATTTAAAAAAAATTAATAAGAAATTAAAGAATTTTTGCAAACTAGCAAAACTGTACTTTTCAGACAAGTGCTTTTCGCACTTTGCAGATTTGTGGTTGGTAAAACAAAATTTGCAAAGAAGTAAATGTTTTGAAAATTGCAAAGTAAAGGTGAAATGAAAATTGCAAAGTAAAGGTGAAAAGTTGCAAATGCAAATACGGCCCTGCTCAAACAGTTACATACAGCGGCTGGGATGGCTGGAACACGTAGAAAGTATTGACATCAACGCATCATCAGTGTTGAATAATAAATAGTTCTGCTCGTGATATACGAGTATGTTTAAAGATTTTGCTTTTCTTGTAATGCATACTGTAAGAAAACAAAAAGATAAATAACTAAGCCGAAAAAAAGTTTTAAAAGGGCGAATTATGATGAATACAAAATTATGACAAGGGACTCATGCAAAGCAACCATAGCTTAGTATGTAGAATATTACATTTATAATATTATGATAAATCATCCGAAAATCACGCAATTCCTAAGATTTTATTGGCGGTATGTAGGAATATGACTAATCTTAAATTTTATTTCCTTTAAAGTTCCTTCTTTTGTTGGAATTGTCAGAATTTAATGAAATGTAAAATAATATTGTTCATTTAACCTCGGCTATAACATTTAAGTACCATTTGAATACGAAAGAAAAAAAATGCTTAATTGGAGAGACCGACCGGGTGAATATGTCGACATCACTCACTTGTCAATAAATAGTAATAGTATATGTATACCTAGTAGTATATAAATATCTAATGTACATACATTGAGTTTTGAGTATAAACAAGAAAACCATAAAAAGCTTCATGGACTAAAAAAGTAATTTATGTGCTAACCAAGAAAGCACTACTGAAATTATAATGACCTTTGCCATGTTAAACGACCGTGAAATGTCGTCGTCAAATAGCTTGTATTTTATACTAAGTTTTAATGAAAGAGGAGTTAGTTTTAATTCAAGTAACAGTTTGATATTTGTCCACTCTTTAAAAGTTAATGAGCATATTTAGATATTTTTAATATTGTTACATAGACAATTGATTTCAACGCGTAACTTTTCAGTTGCAATTCAATTTGAGTGATGTGGCTACTAAAAAATAGTAACGTGTAAAAGTCTATATTTTATCCCATCATTTTTACTTGCGATTATACGTACTATAAGGCAAGTTATGCATTCGTCGAAAAAAAAAGTTTTGAGATAACAATCAAACATGACATTACGACGATAGCGAAGACGAAAAAAGATGGTCTAAAAATTCTGTCCGTCTGTCATTCTGTAAGTCTGTCAGTCTGTCAGTCTGTCAGTCTGTCAGTCTGTCAGTCTGTTAGTCTGTCAGTCTGTCAGTCTGTCAGTCTGTCAGTCTGTCAGTCTGTCAGTCTGTCAGTCTGTCAGTCTGTCAGTCTGTCAGTCTGTCAGTCTGTCAGTCTGTCAGTCTGTCAGTCTGTCAGTCTGTCAGTCTGTCAGTCTGTCAGTCTGTCAGTCTGTCAGTCTGTCAGTCTGTCAGTCTGTCAGTCTGTCAGTCTGTCAGTCTGTCAGTCTGTCAGTCTGTCAGTCTGTCAGTCTGTCAGTCTGTCAGTCTGTCAGTCTGTCAGTCTGTCAGTCTGTCTGTATGTATGTATAGACAACTACAGCCCAAATGGCTGGACCGAATTGCTTCAAACTTAGTATATAGAGTTTTTTAGGTATTGTACAGAGGGGAAATTGAAATTTTTTTTAGCACAAAAAATATCGGTACCTGCAATATTACCGTTACGTTAATGCCTATTTTTCGCCTATTTTTCTCGGAAACGGCTCTTACGATTTTGATTTAAAAAAATTAGTGCAGCTTTTAAGGTATGACCGATCATATGGTTCAACAATTTTTTTCTTTAAATGTCTAAAAACGGTACTTTCCATAGGGCCGTTTTTTTTTTGCTTTCGACTATCTCAAAATGGCTTAACCGATTCTTTCGAAATTTTACACATACATACATATATAGGTTTAGGTTTCCCAATTTACCAATATTTTTAATTTATATTTTGAAAACTGCTCAATAATTTTTTTTTTCAAAAATTATAGTTATATGTATTTGTTGAATATCTATGAATTGGCGTTTTAGAATTTTTGTTTAATTTTTTTTCGAAAAGTTAAAAAAGGTTTTTTTTCTGAAAAACCGCTTCACAGATTTTTAAAATTATTTTCTCATAAATTCAAATTTTTACAAGGAATAAAATGGCGTACTCTTTTTTAGCTCACATTAAGTATTTATTTCAATATAAAAAAACCAGCGAAAACTATCGATAATTATCGAGTTTTTTTTTGCAAACTATCGATGGCAGTGGCTATCGATATTTCTCCACCACTACTTCTTATATACAAGCGCGTTACTTATTCTTGTCTCGTGTGGTTTACCATATCTACATTTCTACAAAAACAATGAAGAAGATACAACTTTTCGAGAGAATATATCGTAACCTCACCACAGGGATTTATTGGCGAAAGAAGATGCTCTATGAGAGAGCAGACATAATTCCCATTGACAGGTACATATTGATGCTGAGCAGCAGAACACTGAAGAACATGGAAGAACATCCAAACCCGGAGTTCAAATATACCTGAACACCACAGCCATTTTTTTTTGTATATTCATTTTTATTTACTATCTTAAAGCTAGACAAAAATGTTTAAAACTAGCCTAATTATCAATAACTTACAACTAATTTACTGGCCCTTTACGGGCGGTCTAAACTAAACAATAACTCTTAGAACTAATGTCTTTCGACCTAAAAAACTATTTTAATTAAATCTAATTATTTTATTTTTTTTTAAACCAAGAAACTTTGTCATGTCCCGCCTTAAAACCGAACTGATTTATCCGGGATGATATTTTTGTCCTCCGCCCATTTAATCAGGGCTCTATTAATAACCTTTTCAAATACTTTTCTGATACTCTTAAGAATACCTATCGACCGGAGATTCGCCGGATTGGAGTTGTCCTTTCCTTTTTTTGGGAGAGGGTGCACCACAGCTGTCTCCCACCGCACTGGATAATATAAATTATTCAGCGCGTTGTTAAACAGTGTGGTATAAATGTCAACTGCTTCTTGAGGCAAATGTCGTAGTACAACGTTGGATATACCACGACTCCTGCTAACTTCTTTTTCTTTAATGAATCGAAGATGAGCTGGAGCTCATTCTTCGAAATTAACAGGGGACTGGGCTCATTTCGGTCGGCGATTATGGCGTTTGCCAAATCTTCATCATTAAACCCGGTAAAACCAAGGTTCTCAGATCGCCATTCGGTTATATCGTTCCGGAGCCATAAGTGATGAAGCAGAGTTCTGTTCTCCAGGTCATGAATCGGGCGAATGCTAGCATTCACCTTGTACACTTGCTGTAAAGCAGCGCCCACAGCCTCCACTCTCTCCTGCGGATCTTCGATTATATAGAGGTCATCGTCCAATACGGCATCCTCTGGGTCTATGCCTGCTGTCAGAAGTACATCTCTGTTCTCTGTCGGTCGTCCTCTGGAGCTTAAGACACGGAAGATCGTTTTGATCTTTTCTTCTAAAAATCTTATTAATTTTTGGGAACATACTTGGGTCGCTAGAGTTAACGGCACGAATTTTATTGTCCCAGAACAAATTAATAGCCAACCTATAATTTTCTTTGATCAATTGGTTGATGTTTTTGATGGACGACTTCAGTGTCCTAAACCCCACAGCCATCATCGATGACAGATTCCAGGATATTCTTTTTAAGAGGATGTTCATTCTATGAGAAGGCCGACAGTTGACACCAGAGGGCATGAAGCACTGATAATAATCTGAATCTTATTTTATGAAGTCAAGTGCTTGACTACTAACTTACACATGTGGGTTCGAACTCCAAGTTATCAGCATTCTTTTCGATATCTTTAATTTTAATTGGATGCCTCCCGTGGGCTTTAATGAGATATTAAAAACCTAATTCTCAAATCCACTGTGCCAACAAAAATTCGTGCCTATTATACAGCAATTCGAATAAATGGACATACTTATTATTTTCGTGATAAAGTAAATATAACATAAAGCATTTAATAGTTTTTTTTGCATAACGTTTTAGTAGTTCAATTGATTTTTTTTATATATACCTGCATAAAATATGAAATGTGATGACTAATTTTTTTGGTCTCATGTGATTCAACTTAAATCGAGAATAATTAATGACTGTAGTAACTATAAGTAAATATTAAGTTATGACTACATTCATTATATTTCACACGCAGAACATTTGCGCAAAATTATCCAATCTGAATATCACATAACTTCGAACAAAATATAAATGACACGCAAGAATTTGCCACTAACATATTAACATACATATGTATTTGTATATAATATGAATGTGGATGGAAATTTTTTTCTTTCGTTCATAAAAAAATGACAATCTTCATCAATCTTTATGATGACAGAAATGATGTAAAAAAAAGCAACCGTTTAAACGACTGAACTGAATATTTTTTAACTTGTCAGTTGATTTTTCCAGAAAATGCGGCCATATCATTAATCCAATATTTTTTATAACATGTTAAATCCTTACTGCTTTAGCAAAAGACACAAAGTCAAACTAACCTAAAAACTCTATAAAACATACTATTTTAACTAACAAAATCTTTCTACTACGAGTATAAGGTTTTGCATTGAAGCTATTATTTTAATATGTTTTTATAATTTAATTTCAGGAAACTCTACACCCGACCATCATGGTATGAATATTTTTTACAGCTTAAAAAAATTGAATTTATTATCAAGGATTCACATATGAATTATGCATGTTCCTTCCGAACGAACAAAAAAATCACGTTCAAAGCTGTCAGCAATCTAAAATCGCCAATACAAAGTAGGTTGAATATTTTAGTACACAATTTCACCTTCACAAAGGTTTTACTGCGGAAAGAAAGATAAGGCTGCGTTTTGTTTCGGGAAAGTCATGCACAAAAACTAACAAACCGTAACATAAAGTCGAGAACAAAAACCCCAACGATAAATTTAGGGTGATGCTCTGCATGTATCTAGAACAAGGTGGTACTTGAGGTTGAAATTTATGCTAAAGAGTAGAGTTGCGTTGGAAAATATATTTCATGCAAAAAAAAATGAAGATGCAAAATATTGAATTGGAAATTTAATTCAGGAAAATTAAATCGGAATATTGTATAAGTATAATTATTTTCAAAAATAGGCATTTGTTCAATGAAACACAATTGCTTGTTGTTTAGAGAAAAATTTATATTTTAGATTCGCTTGGTGTTTGAAATTGACACCGAAACATATAATTCCGGACTTACGCGAGTGACAAATTAAATTAATTTTTGCCAGAAAAATGTCAAAAATAAAATGGTATATGTATATAATTAGGGTGGCCCATATTATAAAGTCAAGATTTTGAAATTAGTGTACATAACTGGACACACCCTCATTTTTTTACTTGTAATAAAATAATTATATTGGTAAAGTTTGAAGATAATATTCCAATTCGAAGACAGTGATCAAGGACATAAGTAATGTTATGAAAAATTTTGAAAAACAGGACATTTCGAGGATTGTTTTAAATGAAGTACAACCAGCTAAGTAAGAACTTCGTTGTTTTACAATTTTTTTAATATTTATACAAGAATAATACAAAAACAAATACTTATACAAAAGCTTCGAATGGAGTTAATAAACAAAATATAGTTTAATCCTTTAATATCGTTTAACGTTTTGTCGTTTTGGTCGAGCGGTTTTATGGCATGGTTATCTCGCGCCCAGGCGACGTGAATTGGCCACCAAGATCGTGTGATTTCACCCCTTTAGCCTTTTTCTTGTGGGGCTTTCTTAAGTCGCATATATACGCGAATACGCCGCAAACTACCGCTGCTTTTGCGCCAGTACCCCTTCTACAATTTTTGGCACTCCAAACAACTTTTCTTTACTATACGCAGACACTTATACGGGCAAACGAGTATCAAAAGTCCATTTTATTTTGATGCGTTATGTCGACAATAATAGGTTTGTTCATTTAGTCAGGCTTGGTGCTCATTAAATAAGTCTACGTTTTTTGTTGTGGAAAATTGAGGTAACGAATAAACTGTCAAAGTGACATGGTGCTGAAGCATCCCAACCATTTCTGTGGATTAACGATGGGTCAAGATTCAATTTAGTGATAACAGCCAAATTAAATACTTCTAAACCATCATTGAACAGCAGTTAAATCCACCTAAATCAGTGACGTAAAATTGGTGAACAACGGTTCAAATATTTGTAAATCTCGGTTAAGTCGCCAGTAAAAACGCAGAATAAACTAATGCCGAATTTACACGAGTGACAAATTGCCATTATTTCTTCCATTTTATCGACATTACTGGCAAAATCGTGTAAATGGTTTGAAAATTCGTCATTATTTTCGTCAATATAAAAATGGCAGGAAAGACTGGCATTAAATATTGCCATTATAATGGCGTCATATAAATGTACAATGATGCCATTTTGAAAATTATGGCACACCACGAGGAAGAATGAATTTGCTCATTCTTTAATGGCAGATTGCCATTATCAATTAAACAGTCATTATTTTGCCCCGTCTAAATGCTTATCATTATTGATTTGATTTTATCATTATTTTGCCAGCTTAATGGCATGAATTAATGGCAATTTGTCTTTCGTAAAAATCCGGCATAAAAGTTTCGGTCGAAATTTATGACGGATTTACACGAATGGCAAATTGCAATTTTATGTATCAAATTATAGCCAATTTGCTTTTAATGGTGTAAACGCTCTAAATACTGGCAATATTTTTACAAAAAAAAAATTGGCACAGAGAATTTGGCATAAAATGCTTACATTAATATGGTTATGTATAAACACTGTACTGACGACATTTTCCAAAATATGCCAATCTAGAATAAAAATGAAATCGCTCATTCTTTATTGGCAAATTGCCATTTTAAATGTCAAATCTTATTAAGGCTTAACTACATTCAGCACACTTATTAAGCCTTAACACATTCAACACAAAAGTAAAAAAATTTTGTTTTTTTTCAACATACTGCTCAATCCTAACTCATATATTTGAAATTTTACAAAATCAAAAGTTAGACCGCTTTTAACTTTTACTTTTGTACAGGAGCACTTTTGTAAAATTTGAAATGTGAGATAGGTTTGAACAGTATGTTGGAAAAAGATAAAACATTTGTTTCCCTTTTGTACAAAAGTTTTGTTTCTTCTAAAATTAAGAATGCCCCTGATGGCGAATTCGTTTCAATAAATAGAATTCGCTACTAAAACTAATACTTTTTTTGCTTTGAAACGAACTATAACGGATCTAATCTCTTTTTGTAACTGTGTGTGTTGCTTGGCAGCTCTATTTCGTTTTAATTTTCTGATTCCGCAGCGGCCAAATTACTAAATCTACTTGCACTTGTTTAATATTTGTTTCCAAGAAGTTTTTAATAATATTTTTATTTTTTAATATAGTCTTTTCAAGTCAAATTAAAATTTTTACAAATCAAATTCAATTTTTTTCAAATAATAAAACTTTAAATAAATTTGAATTTATATCTGTTTTCCTGTCCATAACATGTTATTATGCAATTATTTAATTTTTGGTGGGGGCAATACCCCCATTTATTAGGCTTAATACAAGCTAATTCTTAATCTTATTTAAGTATAGCACTTAAATCTAGGGTTGGGAATTGGAAGTATGATTAAGACGGAGTTTCAGGCAGGATGAACTGAGGTTAAAGTCGAAACAGTTAATGTTACAATTAATCCTTCGAAGCATGTGAGTAATAGGTTCCTTGGAGCCGTAAGATGTACGGTGGGTAGGCAGATAGAAGAGACGAGGATTTCTTATATTACGGGAATTGGTGTTGAAAGAGTTGGAATTGTAGAGAGTCGTGCAGTCATCAGACCCTGAAAGTAATCGATGAATGAAAATAATGTCGCTTATTGCTCTTCGTTCTTCCAGCGTATTCAAATTGATTAACAGAAGTCGGTCTTGATACGGGGGTAAAATAAGAGGGTTATTCCAAGACATAAGGGCGAAACGTATGAAACGACGTTGAATGTTCTCGATTCTGGATATTTGACAGGCGTATTCTAGAAGCGGGCGAACTAAGTTTATGTATAAAGAACGGGTCAGGTAGGGGTCAGAGAATACTTTGGACAAACGTTTCGCAAAGCCTAGTGTAGAGTTTGCTTTGAGTATAATCTCGTCAATATGTGTGAGAAAGGTAAGTTCTCTATCACATAAAACACCGAGGTCTCGAATTGATTCAGCGGTGGATCTGGGTTGATAATGTAGAAGGTATCGACGGGGAGTGGATCGGATGCGTTTTCGTGAAAAAGTTATTGATTGACATTTGGAAATATTTAGTTCTAAGCAATTTTTCAGGCACCAGACAGGGAAATTGTTAAGATCAAGTTGTAGGAGAGTAGCATCATGTGTGGAAGAGATGGTCTTGAGGAACTTTGTATCGTCGGCATAGAGTGAGATATGTCAATGTTTAATGATCATTTCAATATCGTTAATAGTAAGAATAAAGAGGAGAGGTCCTAAGTGGCTGTCTTGTGGAACCCCAGAGGTAGCTAAGAAATCATCAGAGAAGGAAGATCTGAATCGAACTTTGTAGTAACGGGTGCTTAGGTAGGAAGAAATCCATCTTAAGAAGATAGGTTCAAGGCCAAGAGTGGACAGTTTGAATAGAATAAGCTTATGTGAGATTTTGTCAAAGGCCTTACTGAAATCGGTTGAAACAACATTGACTTACTTTCTGTTTTCTAAGGCTGAGAGGCTAAAGGATACGAATTCAACAAGGTTAGTCGTTGTGGACCTACCCTTTACAAAGCCGTGTTGTCTAGGGGAAATAAGAGATTTACAACGAAAACTTAAAATATCATACAATATGCTTTCAAAGATTTTGGGAATATGTTAAAGTTTAGCGATTGGATGATAGTTTGTAATTTCACACTTAGGGCAATTTTTATGTATTGGGGTTATAAAAGAGGTCTTCCATAACTGAGGGAATACTCCTTGAGATAGAGATAAACCGAAGATTTTTGAAAGGGGAAGAGAGTGTTGAAGAGCATTTTTTGAGAAATATGGCGGGGATACCATATGGGCCGGGAATATACTCATCATTGAGTTGATTGAGTTTATTTTCGATGAGTAATGAGTCAATCGTATGAGGTAGAAATGATCCGAGGGAGAAATTCGGTAAATAACTGAAATAATTACAATCGGGTATAAAGGAGTCGTCGATAAATGATTTTTTAAAGAAACTAGCAAAAACGTTGGCGATAGTCTGTGGTTCGTTTGAAATTTCGTTATTGAAAGAGAGAGAGGGAGGATAAAATTGCATGAAATAAATTGTTATATATTCACATCGTTTGATGTTTTTTTCTTAAAACTAATATCTGATTTCCAGACACGTGAATTTGATTTGCAAAAAGTTGAATTTGATTTGAAGACTGTAATATTAATTTATTTTTTCTGTACACTGCGACAAAATGAAAATTTATTAACAACACAACAATTGAGAAATTTCAAAACAAATATTGTAGTGTATGTAAGAATCTGTGTACAAATCCGTTTTGAATCCATCTCTAAAGAGATTCAATACGGATCTGATTTTCAGAAAAAAATTGACGGCGGATCGACGACAGATCGATATTTTTATTGAAACGAAATCGACATTAGTTCTTGATTCCATTTTTATTTCTAGCCTTGTGTGTTAAGCTTTGTTTTTTTTTCTTAATAATTTCAAAAAATCCCGTTATTTTGGTTTATTTATGGCAGTTGTGTAAATACAAAAATTCTATCCTTGCCAACAAATGGCAATTATGACAAAATAATGCCAACATTGAAATCTGCCATTTATTGAACTCGTGTAAATAAATTTCATTAAACAATTATTTCTGCCATTATTTTGCCATTCTTTTGGCAGAAATACTTTGCCATACGTGTAAATCCGGCATTACTTAGGTATATGAAACTGTCAATGGCACTGTCCTACAATATATAATTTGTTACCAAACAAAATAGCCTTCCCTACGATCAGAAAAGGTTAAATAGATGTTACGTGTTCTGATTGAAAACATTTTTGTTATTTATAAAATTAACTTAAAATTATGTCAAATGTCGACAAGAGAGGTAGGTACTTACCTTTTATTACATATAAACCTATGTGTGCATTTTCAATTATACACTTCAATTATTATAATATGGAAATGACATTTATGGCTTAACATTTAAACAAAAAAAAATAACCACCATGACATTTAACAAACGAAATATAGAACTTATTAATACAAAAACAATAACGACGAAAATAAAATGTCAGAAAAAAGTGAAATGAAAATACCTATAAAAAAAAGCTGCACATTTACTTATATGCATACATCATAGCAACGACAGTAAAAAAAAATTCTTTTTGTGCAACAATGCACTATGAAGGACATTATGTAACTGTTATTCATGTTTGTTGGTCTGTTTTCACATGTTTGCCATCTAGCTCTGAATGGTTTCACTTTTTTCGTGTGGGCATAATTGTCATTGTGGGTTGAACCTTTGTTTTGTATTTTAAAGGTCTGCACACATTGTTTATTTATTTTATCACGCAAGTTTTATTGTGTTAAAAATATTACGTACATCTACCAGGCAAAATTAAAATTAAAAAAAAAATAATAAACAATAAAAACAAAACATTGAACTAATTCAGATACGTTATGTACATTATAAATAAAATACATATTTTGTTGTTTTGTTAAAAAAAAAAAGCCAACTACTATTTCATTATCACCTGGCGATGAAGGACCTGGACTGTTGCTTAAACTATCAGTTGAAGGACGTTTTGGCAAAAGAACTTGCATTGATGTTCGTCGAAGTATTTTCTCGTCGGCTAAGGTTTTTTTATTCGTTTTGTTGTCGCAGATAAGTGACAGATGTTTGTTATTTTTATTGGTATGAAAGAAAGATTTTTTTTTTAGAAGTTATATATAGCATACACAAAAAATTAACAAAAAAGGAAAAAAATATAGTAAATTAAAGATGAATGATTATAATATTTGAGTATTTATTTTATAATAATTATTGTTATATACATACAGATATTATTTATAATTGGACTCCAGTGAAATGTCAAAACTACTCAGATAAAAAGTTGTGTTATTATTGAAAAAAAAAAAAAATATATATATATATAAAAGTGGACATGTTAGTTTGTGATATTATTTTAATGTATAAGTATATATACTTAAGATAGGAAGAAGATAAAAAAAAAATAAGGAAAAAAAATTGAATTTAAGAAGCAGCCAATCAAAATTGAGTACAAAATGACGCACAATTTATTAAACAAAAAAAAAACTACCTAAATAAAAATTTTATAATAGTACCTAAGTATATATGTAGGGTAGTTATCAAAAACACAATTGTTGAACGTATTTTTTTTATTACATAAATTGATTGAGTAAAACAATAAAGGTTCAAAGATTATAGCACGATAAAAGTATCTAAATAGTCTCCTTTTTAATATCTAATATAATTTTTTTTAGCAGATAACATATTTTATAGAACTATTTTGTTTAACATTTGACTTTTAAAGTACGCCTGCCTGCGTATATCTGGTAATTAACAGATATACGTAGACAGTTTAATTCAAGGTGGCGTTAATGAAGCCTATTAAACGGATAATGTGGTAGTAGAAGTAGTAATTTTTATTTGCAATAAATCAGTACAAAATGTGTTGTAACCGCACATTTTACAATACAGTGATTTGACATTTAAAGTCTTACATCTGAAACATTAATTTAATTATTAATAAAAATATAATTGGGAAAGATTTTATTTGAAGGAAGAGCAAGAAAAACCTCCAATATATATATAAATGACTAGAATTTAATTCTGATTTCTCATAAGTATGTTTGTATATTTGAATAGATTAGGAACAAAATAATAATATGTTAGTTATTAAACAAATAAATAAGAAAAGAACAAAAAAGAATAAGTGTTATTATAAACAAACCATACAAAAAAAAAATAATAATGAATAAATAAATAAATAATTAAATACAAAGATAAACAATAAAAACAACAATAATAAATAGATAAATAAGTAAAATAATTAAATAAATAAATAAATAAATAAGTAAATAAATAAATCAATAAATAAATGAATACATGAATAAATAAGTAAATACATAAATAAATAAATAACAAACAAATAGATACATAATACGTGAATACATAAACTAAAGAAAAATCCACATAATATGAACAGAAATAAGTAAATAGATATATAAATAAATAGTTTAATTGAACAACAAAACGACTATTTATTACAAGTAATCGATCTAATTGACAAGAGGGTTGGCAGTATTGTTACATCTATAATGAAAGTTTGCTTCAAGTTTACGAGTATTTATTCGTTCTGAAATCAATTCAACATTAGTTTCTCGGTGAAGATCACTAGTCAAGTAACGAAAAGGGAGGTTTAGCATCATTTTTAATAACTTGTTTTGTGACCCCTGAAGTTTTTTAACGTGACACAAAGCAGCCCTTCCCCAGACAGGCCTTCCATATAACAGTATTGCTTGAAATATGACCTTTAGAATGATTACTTTATTTTCAATTGTCAATGAAGATCTTCGATTTATAAAAGGGTAAAGCAGTTTAATAGCTATATTAATTTTCTTTATAGTGCTATTAATATGATGGTTGAATGTAAGTTTGGTGTCAAGATGTATCCCAAGATATTTTACAGAATTTTCCCAAACTATGTTCTTACCATTTATAATAATGGATTGGTTGGTGGGAAGATAACAAGATTTTATTTTTCTTCAAAAAAAGATAGCTTGGAATTTGTCGGCGTTTAACTTTATTTTCCATTTATTGAAATAATTTTGTAATATTTCAACAGACTGCACTAAATTCCTCTCGATGTTGAGAGCAAGTTAATTTGAAGAATATATTGCTGTGTCATCAGCGAAAATAGCAAATTCACAGTAAGGGATGGTTGGGAAATCTGAAGTGTACAAATTATATAAAATAGGGCTAAGTACTGAACCTTGAGGGACACCAAAAATTGAACCTAACTATTGACGAAACACTGCTATTGACATGAACACTAAAACATCGGTTGGAAAGAAAACTCTGGACAATTTTGCACAAATACAACGGAATTTTAAATTTTATCATTTTATAATTAATTATTCTCTTGTGCCATACGGAATCAAAAGCTTTTTCAATATCTAAAAGAATCATGCCAGTTGATTTTACCTGGATGCGTCTACTTTTGACATGTTGACATATTCTTTTAACCTGATGAGACGTAGAGTGAAATCTTCTGAATCCGAACTGCTGATCAGGGAATATTTTTTCATCAGATATGATTTTTAGCATTTTTTCTTTTAAAATTTTCTCGTATATTTTACTTAAGCTACTCAGCAAGCTAATTGGTCTATATCCACTATATCCAAAAAAAAAAAAAAAAAAAAATCAAAAAAGTGAAGAATTTTATACCTTCTTTTGAAAGGTATTTTAAATAAATGTTTTTAATGTGATCTAACCCATCTGTTTTTTTTTCACTTTTAGATCTTTAGTAACCATTTTTATATCTTTTATCGAAACAAATGTATTAGAATGTGTGAGAGTATTTAAAGAATCAAATTTTTCGATTTCTGTATTGACCATTGTGAAACGGATAAAGAATGAGAGCAATTTTTTTTTTAAACCTTAACGAACTGAAAACAAACCTCTTTTCTATATGCCACGAAAACTATAAATTTAGATCACAAATTACTCCAAGATCACGCATCTCAGATTTGCGATCAAGAATCTGACACCTAAGTTTATGTTTGTGAATCATTGAGACTTAAAGACGGTGTGCCGTAAAAACATTAAATTTTTGTATATTTAAAGGGAGAACATTTCTTTACACAAAACAGATAAAATATTTAAATCATTTTGCAGTTTTTGTTGATTATTTATATTTTTAATGCATAAATATATTTTTATGTCATCAGAATACATCAAACATGAAGCATTTTGAAGAAAAATAAAATGCATGACTGGATCGTACGAACTTGCTCTTTAACAACTTTAGTGTAAAGTAGTAGCTAACCACTGAAGTTGTTAGTAGGTTTAGGTAGTGTAGTTTAGTTATCCTGTGCAGGTTTAAAGCCGAAGTAGGTAAGATTACCTTGATTCTTAGTATAATGAATTGTCGAATGCATATGATTAAAGGAATGGTGACCATCCTACAAATGTATATTTAAAAAGATTTTAATTATGTAAATTAGGAGGGTAATGTAAGCCAACCTAAATAGATGGCGCCTAGGTATGTACATATTTATGTATATATTATACATATGTATAATAATGAAAGTGAATTTGTATAGGTGGGTAATAACCGTGTTTTAAACTGATAAAAAGTGCTAAAACGATCACTTCAATCAGTTTCTTGAAAAAACAAAGAACGCCATTAGATGCCACGGATCAATGAAAATTTTATAAAAAAGAGTATCTCAAAAAATTTTTTTCATTTTTAGTTTTTTGAAAACAAACTTTTTTTGAAGTTTTGGCATGCAGTATTGTAGAGTTTATTAAAAACATATGACTATAAAATTTAAAATTATTTTTTTTTGATTAGTTTTAAAAACATTGATTTTTCAAAAAAAAAATTCAAAAATTAATTTTAATTACATAAGAAATGTTATTTAAAATTTTAATATGCCAAATAAGTTTGGCTACCTAGATCTTCTCAGATATAAAATTTGACAGAAATCCAATGAACAGTTACCGAGAAAGCCAACAATTTAAAAACTCGTTATATGAAAAGTACAGTTGATAGACTTTTCCCGTAAACTTGATTCATATTAAATGATAGCTATTACCAACAAAAAAATTCTCAAATTTTTTTTATCAAAATCGTTGGAGCCGTTTTCGAGAATATAAGATTTTCTTTCAAGGTCATATGGCAGGTACCGATATTTTTAGGCCTAAAAATGAAATTTCAATTTCCCTCTGAGGAATGCCAAAATAATCAAAAATACCAAATTTTAAGGTAATCGCTTAAGCCGTTTAGGCTGTAGCTCGTTATACATACAGACGGACAGACTGACAGACAGACTTTTTATGCCGATCACTTTTTTAGGCTTCTCTATTATCGTAATGTCATGTTTGATTGTTAGAATTTTCTTTTTTTACGAATGCATAACTTGCCTTATAGTACCTATAATCGCAAGTAAAAAATGGGATAAAATTGATAAATATAAAAAAAAAGAAGTGGACCAAGGTGGCTGCCTTGAGGAACTCCAGATGAAACTTTTATAATACGAAATTTCCTAATTTCACATATTGCGTACTATTAGTCAGGTATATCTGGATATCCATTTTAGAAGGAAACCATGAATACCAAAAGCTTTAAGTTTAGTGTTTTATGACAAATTGAGTGAAAAGCTTTGATAAAATATGTATGTATGGTGTCAACTTGGTAGCCAGATTCAAAGGAATCAGTGATAAATTTGCAATAAAGCATTAGGTTTGTTGAGGTAGATTTACCTTACATAAATCCATGTTGCTCAAGACATTATGTATATGTTATTTAATTATAAACTCAAATAACTAGATATTGCACGATAATTAAATTAACTACAAGATTCTTTGGCCCTGATTTGTAAATTGGAGTTACATTTGACATTTTTTATTGATTCAGAAATTTGCCAGTAGAAAGTAATGTTAAATATTATCAGAATCGGGAAAGCTAATGAAAACTGAAATTGTTTTAAAACATTAGATGGAATTCCATCTGGCCCAGAATTCAAGTTGGACTTTAATTTTGAGATACCATTTAATATATCAGATTCAAAAAGATTAAGCTTTGAAATGTTACCGTTGCTCATGAAATAGCTGTATATTTGAGAAAAAAAGTTCATATGAATTTTGTACATCTTGATGTTTGGCCATTAAACTCCATATATTTTCTTGAAGAGAATCAGATCGATGTTTACTATTCAAAAAAGTCAAAATAGCCCTTTAATCACAAGAAATGCGACTTTGAATGTTCAGTATATATTGTTGGTGTAAATAACGGGTGCTTTTTTATACGCGTGGTTGTCAAGAAGAATAAAACGCATATAATTTAATGTTATGGCCAGGAACTTAGCTTTATTATAAAGATAAGGATTTGCAATTAGATTCTAAAAATTATTTCGGATAAGTGGCCGCGGACGGCTCTAATAAATTCCAACTGAAAGGCCCAATTTTCGACAACTTTTCGCAGCATTTGGGGCCGTATGGCAACAATAACGCGCCGAATATTCTCTTCCAAGGCGTGAATCGTCTGGGATTTATCTGCGTAGACAAGCAACTTCACATAACCCCACAAAAATAGTCAAGCGGTGTTAAATCGCACGATCTTGGCGGCCACGCCACAGGCCCACAACGCATGATAATGCGCTCACCAAAAGTTTCCTTCAATTAATTGATTGTTTCGTTGGCTGTTTGGCTTGTAGCGCCGTCTTGTTGGAACCAAAGGTCGGCCACATCAACATCCTTCAATTCAGGCACGAAAATGTCATTAATCAATGCTCTGTCTATAGCGATCCCCATCGACTGTAACATTATGGCCGGCTTAATTTTTGAAGATATATAGACGACACGCCGGCGTCTCAACATTAGCTTGTGGATTATGATCACTCCGAATACTCCAAAGTGCTTGATGGTCGTTCGGTTTCAATTCTTGAAATGGCAAACTAAACTGAGCATAAAGCAAGTGACAGCTGTCAAAAAGACCAACTTCGAAAAAAGTATTGCCAGATTGAAAACCATACGTCTAAAAAAGCACCCCGTTTTTTTTACAAAATCATATTCCTTTCGAAGCTGGCAAAAAACCGTCTATCAGATTCAGAATTTGATTTTCTATATTTTTTAAAAGTTTTTTTTAACGTTTTTTAAATTAAATTAAATTCGAAAAATTTAGTATAAAGTATTTTTTAAGCTTAAAGAATCTCCTGTACAAAAATTTTGATTGAAATCCGTTGAACCGTTAATGAGAAAGTCGAAAATAAACAAGACGATTATACGACAAGTACCGAAACATTTTATATGTATAAACATTATTTTGAACTAAAATGTATACTATGAGCTATAAGGTTTTTCTCTCCTCACTAATTTTCTACAATTTTGTGAATACATAATGTGATATATAATGTCATATATCATATTTCTCTTATGTATATTTTTTTACGGATTTATACCTAGGTGATAAATGAATTTTATAAATCAATATTAGTCTGTCCTTTTTGTAGGAATTTAACTAAAAAACGTACGACCAGTTGCATCAACCCTTTATATAATTCTAATTAAATAAATTTCATCTCGTCTTCTTGGGTAAATCGCAAGTTTTCCCTTATCTATCCATCATTGCGCTGTGTATGTAATTGAAAATGTTTTTTTTTTGCAAAATTCCTAATAAAAAAGCCAATTTTAGATTCCCGCATACAAACCTACACTAAAAAATCAATAATGATTCAATTTATTTGAAGATAAAATTGCATTGCATCATATTTTATGGTGAATTCTAAATGAAACTGATTGAATTACTAAATACGATTTAAAGTATTACGACCACTGCAGGTTGCCACAGCAACGGGAAATATAATATTTATATAATATGGAAGTAGCCCATTTGAGATAAGTTATTCTCTTTTGGACTGTCACACAAGAGGTAAAGGGATCGAATCCCAGTATTATATTTTTTCTGAACTGTCAAACAGATAATCGCAATTCTCACCATCAGGACGCATTCCCTAAAGTATAAAATTAGAAATTGGTACGTTCAGAAAACTGAGATATCACAAATTTCGCAGTTGGTTAAGACTAGGATTAAAAAAGTTGCGTACCCTGGTCATAAAGATGCCACGTGTACACACCTTGTTGTATAAAGTACGGTATCTTATATAGAAAAGTGTATAAATTACTTTACTTTTCTCGAATACCATATTTAAGAATGAATACCAATTTTTATAACTCAATAATTTTTATTTACATTATTCTAACAATGGGAAACATGCAGTTGGCGAATCAGAAACGTCAAAGCTCAGTCTTGAAACTTTCATGTGTTTTCATTACTTGCTTCCCTCTACATTTATATCCCCTCATTTTATCTTTGAGAAAGACGAAACACAAAAGAAAACAACCAAACAAATGAATCGTGCAAGCCTGCTTTTACCCGCATGCAATTTTAAGCATTGGTTCTATTGATTCTATTTTGTCCCATTTTCGAATGCGATTTCTAACAAAAGTTAACTTTGTCCAAGTGAGAGGAATAATATCTCCGCTGTATCCTTATTCCACTTAAACATAGGGCAGTTCGCTGAATAATAAGAAAAAGCACAAAGAAGAAGAAGAACCGATAACTGATTTTTTTCAATCGCAGCACGTGCTTAAAAATCGCAGGCTCAAATTGTAACACGCGGTCTCTATTAGCGATAAATTTAAAAGCACACGCAATAGCAATAGCAGAAAGCAGGTAGCAGAGAGACAGAAAAATTTTCGTTGGTGGGCATTTCATAGCATACTTTTTTAGTTACTAAAGAATGTCGAAGGCAACTGATGCTGGTAGAAACAACAACAACAAATGATATTTGGAAACGCCAAAACAAAATGAGAGTTCTCCTTGCGATAAAGCAAGCGATGAGCAGTATGCGATGAAAGCATGCTTTCCATCGCATGCTATGAAAATAAAGCTGCGATTTCGGTCTCCATTTGCGATACTGAGAGCATGCTTTAAAGCATGCTCTATATTCATCGCTAATGGAGACCGCATATTAAGTGTAATAGCAATCTAGTCGTCGGTCGGGTTGAGTTTTACGTTAATGGTTCGTGCATTTCCTTCCTAAATTGTTTTAAAAATGGTTGGTGAATTTGCTAAGGGATGTTTTAAAAGGTAAAAGTCCTTCCCAAATTCACGAACCTTTTTAAAAAATGAAGAAAGTGAATGCTAAATCCATTATTAAATTCCGCAACCATTTGAAGCAAAATGGCGTGAGTTAATTCCGTAACGTAATTTTCAATTTTACCCCTGTGTCGAGAGATTAAGAGTTTACACATCAAAAATATCGATAAGAGTCTAAGATAGACGAGACATTTGGACGATATTCTAACGAAACAAATGTTTCTGAAATTATTCTCTCACCAATCGGCTTTTTTAAAGCTTTATACTGATTTCATTCTAGTCGATACAAGGATGTTATAAATTGTAGCGATATCAGAAGGAAACTTAAACATATCGTTAAATTTTTAGTGGTATTCAATATATGAGAGCTCCACAAAATGTTTTCATATTACACATAATAGTCCACTTCGGAAAAATTCCGACAAAGCTGAATTTCATTTTTACGTTCTAAGCATTTTCTAAAAAGTACCCTAAATTTGGAGCGGAGCAAAAAATTTTAGAGGGGGGGAATGTAAAATTCAGTTTTTTTCCAAATTATTCGAAAGCAAAAGGTTTTTTTGAAAAAAAGTTGTTGGTACACATTGTAGATCATGTCATGTGAAATAGATTAATACACTTTTTATCGTAGAGTTGATAGATTTGAAGATAATTGGTCTTAAGCATTGAGGTGTAGTTTTTGAAAAAAAAATGTAATAAATTAATGTTTTCGAGTGGGGAATTTTTTTGTTTTTAGTTATGTTTGGAAAGAAAATTCCGGAAAATTTCAATGAAAATTGGACATCCTGGAAGGTCCGGTTCGTTATTTACGATTATAGAATATGTTTTTTATGTGAATTGTGCTTTGTGTTGCGTGTTGTTTTTCTCTTTTTTTTTGTTTTGTAACTTGGTATTTGTATGTCTCTAGTGATAATTCCATTATTCGCATCACTACTTTCTGTCATTATATCCAAAGGTTCACAATTGACGTTTATGCCGGATTTACACGAGTCACAAACTGCCATTATTTCTTATATTTTTTAATTTAACTATATGCCTGTAAGACCTAAGGTCTTTTAAATGCAACCTGAATTGCACTGCACTAGATTGGTACAGTGGATTTGAGAATCAGGTATTGACTGTCTCATTTTAGCCATGGGCGGCATCCAATTAAAATTGGAGGTATAGAAAAGAATGCGACTAGCGTGGGAATCGAACCCACGCGTCCTAGTTAGCAATCAAGCACTTTATCCACTGCGCCATTGCCACCCTTGACAAAATCGTTTAAATGTTTTGAAAGTTTGTCATTATTTTCGTCATTAAAAATTGCAGGAAAAACTGGCATGGAATATTGCCATTAAAATAGCGTCATGTAAATGCACAGTGACACCATTTTGAAAGTAATGGAACACCCTGAGGAAGAATGAACCTGCTCATTATTTAGTGGCAGATTGCCATTACCAATCAAACAGTCATTATTTTGCCCCGTGTAAATGCTTATCAATAATGATTTTATTATGATTATGACATGAATTAATGGCAATTGGCGTTTGTTTACTTTGTTGCAACATTTACTAAATTCACCCCTCTCATAAAATTTTGAGAGTTGTTACACTTCTTGCTACAAAAAAAAGATACCAAACAGAGCTAATTTAAAATTGAAAGTCGGCTCAATTATAATTTTTTTTGCAAAACCTTGTACCGAAATCTTGTAATGAAATTTCTTTCATGTGAAGAATCTCAAATCAAATGTTATTTAAGCGACGGTTTCGAGGGAAAATTCTCATTCCGCAGAGATTTGCCATTCGTATCAATCTTGGATTTCCATGGTTCTCGCATGGTCAAGTGCAAAATCTGCCGCTTTGTACGTGTGCGCCTGAGAATAAAACGAACAATTTAATAGAAATTTTGAATGAAGAATTTAAATTGGACACTTATGTACAGGAATTAATATTTTAAGTACATAAACGAATTTGAGCGAAATAAAGTTCATCGGGCAGCTCGTTTAAAAAACAAAATAAAGCTTTCCTTAAAAGCTGATGGCATAACATATAATTTTTTTTTAATTAATAATCCATTTCGAATGTATTTACAACCGATGGATGCAAGTTTTAAATTGCACTTCTCTTGTATTCTTCTCGATATAAATGCAATAGATTAAAATATTTAGTTCTTTTTTGTACGAGTGCTTCATTTGCTTTAGAGGCTATTGTTTATAAATTTATTTATTGCATATAAAATTTACTGACCTCCAAGCTCACAAACGCCTTTCGCTTTCAAAAGAAAAAAATCGCACACAAAAGTTAGCTTGTCTATTCTGCATATAAATGAGAAGACACGGACACTAAAATCGTGTCTGTGTGTCTATCACATTGAATTTTGCAGGTTATTTATTGTTTGTTTGGATTTAAATGAAAAAAAATTGAAAACTCAATTTAAATCGAAAGTTTAATAAAGTACCTACCTTGAAGGAATATTGTTTATATCCCCAGTGACGTGATTTATTGAATAGAAAATTAAATTATATTGGTTTAAATGAGCTTGAGTCAATAAAGATTATGGGTCTATAAGTTATATTATTCCGGTCAGGTGCTCCGAAGTTTTAAACTTTGAGAATTTGTTTTGGCGTAAATATATACATATATGATTGTTTTTTATATTATTTAGATTCGATATTTCAAAAAGTGGAACATGAATAAAAAATACTGGCGCAAAATTTTAAACAACCCATTGTTAAGGGCTTAACATTTTACTAGTTAGCAATTTCCTAAGTGCTTATTGATTCAATAACTATTTCAAGATTTTTAAACCTTTTCTAAACTAGTAAATTGCTAATTAAGCAAAAAGCTGAACATTTGTAGGGTTTGAATTTTGATGAACACAATTATTGTTGCTATGTGTTGTAAATTAATTATATGTTGATGAAAACCCAACATGTGCTCTAAAAAGGTTTAAGTTATGTCTATTTTCATCATTTTAACTTGATTATGTACAAAAAAAAAAAAAAAAAAAAAAAAATGGTGCACCAGCAGGACTCGAACCTGGGCACCCCGCGTGCCAGGCTGACATACTATCAGATTTCTAAATGGATTTAGCAAATTGCTAAAAGTTAAAGTAGCCATTCGGTGTCTTTAACTTTAGTAAAATGTTAAAATCGTTCAAAATTAGCTCAATCATCTTTTAAGCTTAGTAAAATGCTAAAAGTGGCTTTAACATTTTACTAAATCGTTTAAAATTTTACGCCACTGTCATTAAATGCCACAATCTTAACGTAGAAGAATTTAAAAATAAAAGAGGTAGCACAATACTTATGTATAAATACATAATTCGAATTTATAAGACTTTTTTGGTTGGTAAAACCTCAAAGAACAGAAGGGAATGTCAACATTTCGAGAACATGCAACTTCTAACGATTTCGATGAAATTTTATTTATTTATTTATCATCAATCAGAGATAATATTCTCTTATAGACTTTGATTCGTTACTTCATTGTAAAATTATTCCGTTTAAAACATGTAATTTAAAAGTTTCTCTTGAACAGTTTCTAAAAATGTCCTTTCTATAACAAACAGCATTAGTTTCCCTGATACAACGAGTAATTGGCTCATTCAGGCCATAGTTAGCCCGATGAAAAAATTCATATAATAATATTTCTTTGAGGAACTCGAATTTTAATAAGATTTAATAAATATGGGCATTTTATGTGATACGTTAAAATATCTCTGATAAACATAACACAGAAGCACTTTCCAGAGTTTTTATACCAAATAATAAGCACCTTGTGTTGTAAGTTGGCATGTCAATTCGCCAATTTAATTTATAGAATAAATATCTAGTAAAGCTTTTTTGAACTTACTCAATTCTATTACAGGAGTTTCTGTAAAAAGGATTCCAAACTATACTCGAGTATTCCAAAACAGATCTTACTAGAGAGTTAAAAAGAGATTTGAGCGAATGATGATCTTGGAATTCTCTTGTGTTTCTCTTTAAGAAACCAAGCATTTGATTAGCCTTATTGACAATATAATAAATATGTGGCAGAAACGAGAGTTTTACATCTAAGATTATTCCTAGATCCTTCTTACGATCAACGCGTTCTAAACATACATCATTTAGTTTATAATTGAACAGAATAGGCGTAGAGTGTCTGAAACAAGACAAAACTTGACATTTAGATACATTAAGATGAAGATCATTACTTTGACACCATTCAGTTAATCTAAGTAAATCTTCAAGAAGTAATTGACAATCTGATAAACACTTAATTTTACGATACAACTTTAGATCATCTGCAAATAAAGGACATGAGGAAGATATAAAAATTGAAGGTATGTCATTAATAAATAATAGAAATAGGACCCAAATGACTACCTTGAGGTACGCCAGATGAGACAAATACTCGTATATTATCAGAACAGCAATCTTCAATTTTTACAATCTGAGTCCTATTAGAGATATAAGATTTTAACCAACTCAGTAACTTAGAATGAAATCCAAGCGAATACAATTTGTGTAAAAGCACCCTATGATTCACACGATCAAATGCTTTTGCAAAATCTGTGAATATAACATCTGTTTGTATGTGATCTTCAAAATTATTTATGATGTAATTAGTCATCAAAGATAAATTAGTAGCTGTTGATTTACCTGACACAAAACCATGTTGGTATTCCGATATATAATTTCTTAGTTGAAAAGATAACCTATTGCAAACAAGTTTTTCAAATAATTTAGGCATTGCAGAAAGTTTGCTAATAGGCCGGTAATTTCTAATATCTTGTTTTGATCCAGATTTGAATATAGGGGTTAAAAACGATATTTTCCAACAATCTAGAAATTTGCCCCCAGATAGTGTTGCATTAAAGATGTCAGTAAGTGGTTTAGCCAGTGAAGTAGCACATTTAAGCAATATTAAAGGTGGAATTTATTTAAATAATCAGGACCTTCATTTTTACTTGCATCAAGTTCAAGAAGTACTTTCTCTACTTCAGAGACATCCAAGACCATAGAGCCTATATCAAAAACCTTCGAAACAATTGGTAATTCGTGATTTGAAAAGCAGTCTAACGAGTAAACAGATTGAAAATATCTAGCAAATAGGTTGCATATTAAATGAATATCACTGGTTGTTGAATCTTGGAATTTCATACAGCTTGGATAACCAGTAGTTTTTCGCTTAGAATTGATAAAATTCCAAAAGCATATTTACTATTATTCTTTATATTAAATTCGATCGTGAACATATACGAGTTATATAAAAATTTATTTAAGATATGAAATTCGCGTTGGATGACAATATAATTTTCTCTTAGTTCAGCGCTGTTATAATTTCTGTTATGCAATTTAAAAGCCTTATTTTTTTTATTTTTGAGATTTATTAATCTTTTGTTGAACCATACAGGATTTGAACTCGTTTTCAAGGTCTTACTTGGAACAAATCGATGTATTGCTTCTTTGATAGCTTTCATTAAATTTTCATTAGCGATTTCTAATTGAATATCGCTTTCGTATAAGAAAGAAGAAGCCCAAGGAAATTTAACAAAATAGTCATTCATTGCATCAAAGTTAGCTTCACTGAAGTTCGGAACAAAAGTATTATTAACATTATTTTTCTTAATAAAATCATAAAAATAAAAGTTACCTTCTAACGCAACATGGTGCATAGAATTATTGAGAAGTGGCAAGTCAGATTTTTCAATGCAAATATCAAATTCTTTATCAACAAAAATCAAGTCAAGTAATCTCAAATTATCGTTAAAAAAAGTATTGATTTGAATTAAATTATATTGACTGTAAAAATCAATGATGTTTTTTTCAATTTCTGAATTAACATTGTATGGAATTAAATATTTATCATTTAAATCTAGAATCCAGTTAATGTTACCCTGATTGAAATCTCCTAAACATAAAACATGTTGTAAGTTATTAAGATTTTCCAAAATAATTTTACAATTTTTAAAATGCATGTTGTACACCTCAAGAGAGCTATTTGGTGGAATATAACTTAATATAAGAAATAATTCGATATTATTATTAAAAAAAGTGTTACAATTAATTGATCAATATCAAATTCATAGGTATTAAAATTTGAAAATAAATCAACTTGTTTACATGATAAAGAAGAACGTATGGCAATCAATTTTGACAGCATTGCCAATCATGTTAAAAATTCTTATTTATACGTTCCAATATTAAATATAAATATTGTAGGGACTCAAATATATTCTATTAAATTTGTTATGTTGTTAGATTACGAATATTAAATTTATAAAGAACTTTATTTTTATATTTATCTGTAAATCTCTTATAATTAAATATTTTCAGAACATTTACATCATTTTGTTTTTTTTAAATTATTTTAGTCTTTGACTATAAGATGCGAACTATCTATGACATTTAATTAATTTAAATGCAATCTAAGTAAATTCATTATTTAAGTAAACGCGCCTTTTGCATAATCTGCTTAGCATAATCGATTAAACTCATAAAATAATAAGGAATTCTATTATGCGAATAGTGTGAACTGTAAATATGAGTCTTATTTTTCAATAACACCAAAGGCGTTGTCGTCGTCATATCTTCCGGTACACTAGCGACGAAATAGGGAGATGCATATAGTTTAAGAATCTATGTATGAATATTGTATTAATATCTTTTTATTCTAGGGCCAATATGCAGTAAAACCTATGGCGCAAAATTTTAAACAGCCTGATTTTAAGGGCTTAGCATGATACTACTTAATAGTTCCTAATATTAAAGCACTTTACTAATATTTTCCTAATTTAAAACACTTTTTAACTAGCACCATACTAAATCTATTTTCTTAATAAACTACAACTAAACACGCCTAAAATAGTGCAAAAAAGTAAGCGAATATAACTTTTTGACGTTTGTAAATGTCAAAGTGGCATATCGATTTAGTACGATACTAAAAAAATAAAGTAGCCATTTTGTGATTTTACCTTTGGTAAAATGTTAAGAAGATAAACTCTTTTAAAATTAGCAAGATCCTATTTTTAGCCTGGTATCAAACTCAAAATGATTTAACATATTACTAAATCGACTAAAATTTTGCTCCTATGTCTTTAAAATACATTTTTTGATGAATATTTTAATTCTCACGGCCTAAATTGGTATTTCCTTTATTTGCAACACTCTGTCGTAGTTTATTAATATTAAAATATTTTATAATCTAACGCTATTCACAAATAATTTATGAGAATAACAGAACAATACAGATGTTCACAAAAAAGTGAAAATGAAAAAGTCAGTTATCACTTCCAACTACCTACTTTTTGTCTAAAGAAGAGCCCTTCAAGCAAGCGACTCAGTTTTGGATCCGAAATCACTTCATAAGCGAACCCAAAAACGGATCCAAAACGATTCCAAATCGAATCAAATTAGTATGGAAATTAGAATCACCACGGAGCTATTATGTGAATGTATTGTGAGAGAGGCAGTTTTCTACTTCACCCATACTCTGCGAAAACGGAACCTAAATGGAATCCAACAAAAATGAACTAATCGAATAAGAAATATGCTCTTTTACAAATATTAAACACTTTTTTGTTGCAATAATTTCATTTTGTTGGAATAATCCCGTTTTTTTTATTTTAAAGTATTATTTTATAATTTTTTTTACACTTGTTATGTATTTTGGGGTTTCCTTGAAGATACAAATTTCCTTGTTGCTTGCTTACTCTGCAACATTGCAAAAAACAATTACCATTTGTCTTCATTTCTAGTCCATAAAAATACTCCCCACTCGAATTCCGACTACTCTCTCTATTTTTCGGCCCATACAAAAATAATATCGATTCTCGTTCTTCTTCACGCATGTGTACACAGAAAATTTGTTAATATGTGTGAGACGCTCAGTTTTTTTGGATTTCAAAGTGATTCCCAAGTGAAGCGAGAAATTCGGGTCCGTGTTTTGAAGGAAGGAATTTGATTTACGTCAAAACAAATTTTTCTACATCACAGTATTTATCCAAAACTAAAATAATCTACATCGCAGATATTGACATTTCCTTTTTTTGTGTTTTCCTATGCGTGTGCCTGCAAGTGAACAAATAATAATCTACTGCGTTTCTTTCCTTATGGTTATTTTTCTTCAGTGTTTAATACTTAGATTTAGTTCTGGTACAAAAACAAATACACTTATCGCTCAAGTTCTTGATTATTTTTGTTTATTTGTGCTTTTCTTTCTGGTTTTTAATTCTTGGTTCTCGTATGTCATTTCTTTTTACTTGCGTGATTTTAATCAAATTTTTTAAAAGTAAGATTTTAATAAAACAATGGTAATATTAAAAAAGTGGGTCCCGCAATTCCGTCTGTAGATAGATGTACCTACAGGCTAAACGGTTGAAGCGATTTTTTCAAATTGGTATTTTTTTGTAGCCCCAAAAATAACGGTACCTGCAATTTTTTTTATTTTCGACTTTCTCATAAGCGGCCCAGCGGATTTGGATTAAAATTTGTATATAGGATATCCTTCATATTTTTAATAATACTGCGTACCAAAATTTACGTAAGATAGTTTTTTTTTGACAAAAAATATTCTATACTCTGTTCAATTTATATTTTCAGGGAAGATAGGATATTTGACTTTCACACTTACTTTTATGGTTTTCAATAAGCTATCTATATTTATATAAAGCTTTTCCATTTTCCATGATTGCCACAGTGAGCATTATAAATTGGCATAATTCTCTCACAAATGTCAGTAGGGTTACCAACTGGTAGCTTAGATTTCATGAACAGAAATATTTTTTAAAGAGTTCTCCAGAAGGCTTAATCTCTTTTAACGTAAGAATAAATAACTTAAACAAAATAAAGAAATAAACACTGCACAAAAACAATAATATACACGAAACCCTTTTCTTTTTAGATTTATTTTCATGAAGAAAAAAATTACTTTGTAATTTGAAGTTGAAATTAATAAATTAACCGAATTCCATCAAAAATTTCCTCAAATAGTTAATAAAAATACCCAAAAAATATTGCATAGCTGCATTTTAACCATGCAAGCAGAAAAGAACGCAGCGACAACACCTTTTTCCTTAAACTTACAATATATGCTCTCATAAGCTCTAAGAAATCTTCAATTCTGAAATCTCCATAGCAAAAAGCAAGGAGAAAGGTATTAGAACTTCCATCAATGGACGAATGGTAACTCTGAATCAATGTGTTTTTTTTTAAATAAACACAATAAACGATAGTCAAATTGGCGATCAGTCTCCTCACAGCCGGGGAGCGGACAGGTTATGGAAGAATGTACGTGGATTTATGGAATATTTCAGTAGCAATTTACTAAGTTCAGGGTCACGAAAACAACAGCCGGCACCACTGTGTTTGAAAAAGCTCTCCCATAAGGCCTGTACTGAAAATATAAATTGAACAGAGTATAGTTTTGAAATTCAATATTTCGAAAACGGGTAACATGTTAGATGTGATCGAACATAACAGCAAGTGGATGCGATCCAGTCGTGCATATTTTTCTTTATTTGACAGAAGTATATGGATTACGATGGTACGATGAATCGAGGCAAGAATCGATTATAATTGATGAAATTATTCAAATGTGCCCACCACCAACACAAAAAATATCAGAAAAAACTCGCCAGCTTGGTGTTTGGCAGCTGTTAGAGCAGTTATCTGTCGAAATTGAAATAGCAATGCGTGAAACACATTAAACTCCGTCAAGAGAAAACAGCACTCTGGCCAGTAAAAATGTTTCAAGCATATTGTTACCAGTACCTTCATTTCGGACTGTTTGACATTTCGTATTGAAACAAACACAGCTACAAGTTAAATACGTTGTTTAAGTTTAATTTTTGAAAAAAGGTGCCCCTTAATATCGTAATATTGTCAGCATGCACCAACAACAGCAACTTTATTACTTTGTCCTAACGACGCTGTTGACGTTACTGATGCTGGTCTTGTGTTTGCTGAACAATTGAAATACATTGTTGCTGGTAGCGTTGCTTGCGCTGATTTAATCTGTTTCACGCATACGATTTTTACCTTTTTAAATGTAGAAGTTTTTCTCCTTCACCTTTGTAAAACAAAACATTTTGTAAAAAAAGCAAAAATTACGCATTTTTACGAATTATCAAGATGTCAAACAGACCTAATAAGTAGAAGAAGAATGTGGGTTTTCGAAATTTTTTGAGGAAATCACTCAAACAGGGTGGTTTGATGTGTAATTCTAGATAACTTTTTGCAGCATACCAATTTGACAGCTAATCTGACAACTAAGTGTGTTTTATAACTCTCTTAAACTTCAAAATAAGATTTGCTTATCTATAAACATTTTGAAAAATATGCTCTTTTTTAAGTATCATGTTATAAATTATTATTAATTCAGATCGTTTTTTGACTAACATAGTTACTTGGTCGATGGTCAGATCGAATGCTAATGCTTGCATGCATATCCGCCCTTCACTATCACATTACCACTTGAGTAGAAAATGAAAGGACATTTTCCATGTTTGGGTGCTTTTTTAACTATCGAACAGGAAAATCTGAACAAGAAAATGAAGACTTTGTGTTTGACGACAAAAACGCATCACTTTCAATAATAATAATTAACGATGAGGATGGGTAGATATCATTTTATAAAGAATCCTGCTTTAGCACAAATGTTAAGATGTTTTTGCAATGATGATGTAATCGGCTCCTTAGCGAGCACATTCACTTCTTTTGTTTGTTCTCCAATGCTAGCTAACACAAAGCTTTTGCTAACAACAATATAGTATTGATTTTCTTACTCAAACAAAAAAAAAAACGGTGTACGTGTATATGATATGTTGACTAATATAAATTAGGATAGATTACCTAATCCGTAAATCTCTCAGAATCAGAAAATTACATCATCGAGAAGTGTTGACTTTGGGTGAGGCTTAAAATTATATTTTCGATTTTAAAAAGTGATTTTGTTTTTTGTTTTTAACCATAAAATACCCAAGTCACGAAATTCCTATGTTGTGTGGTAAGAATCAATGACGATGGATGATGACTTGAAGCTTTATTTTCTCATAGAAGTTGCACAAGTCCATATAAATGTTATTTTTTCAAGTCCATTAAAACTTTATAAAATATTCCCATCTCCTAAGTCATCGGCAGTACAGAAAAAAACTTTAATAAAAATCTTAAATAAAAGTTTCAATGTTATTTCGCATGGTTCGCCATAAAACGAACCTCATGTCAATTCCATCGACCTAGTTTCAACTTTACAATTTATTCTCAATTAAGAAGTAGATATGTATGGATGTTTATGTATCTATAAGTTTGCTTTTGTTTGCGTCAGAATTGTGAATAGTTCTAGATAGTACATAGAACTGAGCTCTTTATACGACGAGATGACTAACAAAGCCAAAGACAAATCACGAGACCTCATCAAGCCTTCTGGAATATTTTCAATTACGAGTATATAGAAATAAATATCGCGGTATCTATGAGAAAAATCTTTGAAAGAAATATCAGTTCCATTTAAATATGGATATGGATATGGATCATGAATGAAAGAAAACAAGATTACGCCACTTATAATTTTTCGCATTGTTGTTGTAATTTTTGACAACTCGTGTGATGTCACGCGAGATTTGAAACCAAAACAAGATAAAAGCGAAACAAAGTTTGAAATTGTAAAGTTTAGATCGTATTATTGAAATTGAATATTTTGTTTTATGTGAAATTGCTTAAAAATGTGGTGTGCCGTTTGTAACTGTAATAACAATAACAATAAAAACAGTACATTAAACAGATATGATGTGGCATACTATACTTTCCCAAAAGATACATTACTGTGTAAAATTTGGATTCGTTTTTGTAAAAGAAAGGATGCTTTTAAGACAGCTAGAATCTGTAGTGACCACTTTACTGCAGATGACATAGAAACGAACTTCCAATTTGAATTGGGTAAGTGCATAAATTCAAAAATATATTCTATCTTTTTTATTGTTTTTTTTTAAATGTTAAAATGGTTGGTGTTTTTAGGGTCGACTATACCAATATTCGCGGGCTTAGAAAAATGTTTGTGCCGTGTATGTCCACACTGTCAAAAACAGGCCAGCTGTCTTGGCACTGAGCGAAACCCAAATAGGTGAAAATTCTGATCAGTCAGAATTTCATCTGTTTGGGTATAACTTAGTACCATTATTCTTTTTCCACCATGGTCTCGCCGTATACATAAGAAATGATGTTGCGTACCAACTTCAACCACAATATGGTTTATGCTGAAACATAAATTTTAATTTCATGTGGTTAAAATTCTCGGTAAACAAGCGCATCATACACACATGTTTTATTTATCGGAGCCCAAATCTGGACAGAAATTCAACTTTTAACGAATTTGATGCTCTGCCCGACTCCATTCAAAGAATTGTTTCCCATTACCCTCACACTGAAATCGTCATTGCGGGCGATTTCAATGTACACAATTCTAGCTGGCTCCGCTTTTCGAGCCAGACAACACCCGAAGGAAGGTATGTTGAGGTCTTTGCTGAGTTAAATCAACTGACTCAGCTTGTTGACGAGCCAACTCGAATCCCTGACGTTGTAGGTCAAACCGCCAACACTCTAGACTTGTTTCTTACCTCTTACCCCGATAAAGAGAACCGTTTGGCAATATGAGAAAGCCAACTGGGACGGTCTCAATAACTTTTTCAGGAACTTTAACTGGTCACTATGCTTCCTCGGTAGTGACGTAGACTCCAGCGTAGATATGATAACCAATTTAATTCTTCACGGGATGAGAATTTTCATCCCGAATAGGGTGAAACCTATCAAACCGAAAGAAAATGCATGATTTGATTTGATCTGTAAAAAGGTTATTAGGGATAGAGAAGTAAGTTTCCGGAAATATAAAGCCAATCCCACTGCGGATAACCGGAAAAAGTTTCAACAAGCTAGAAAGACTTGCAACGTTCACATTCGGAGAACCAAATTTTTGTATGACCAAAAATTAAGGCAAAAAATACTACAATGTCCCAAAGGTAGTAAAAATTTGTGGTCTTTTGTAAAAAACATTCGGAATTTATCGTGCGTCGCTTAAATAACATTTGATTTGAGATTCTTCACATGAAAGACATTTCATTACAAGATTTCGGTACAAGGTTGTGCAAACAAATTATAATTCTGCCGACTTTCAATTTTAAATTAGCTCTGTTTGGTATCTTTTTTTTTGTAGCAAGAAGTGTAACAACTCTTAAACTTTATAATAGGGGTGAATTTTGTAAATTTTGCAACAAAGTAAACAAACGCAAATTGCCATTAATTCATGTCATAATCATAATAAAATCATTATTGATAAGCATTTACACGGGGCAAAATAATGACTGTTTGATTGGTAATGGCAATCTGCCACTAAATAATGAGCAGGTTCATTCTTCCTCAGGGTGTGCCATTACTTTCAAAATGGTGTCACTGTGCATTTACATGACGCTATTTTAATGGCAATATTTCATGCCAGTTTTTCCTGCAATTTTTAATGACGAAAATAATGACAAACTTTCAAAACATTTACACGATTTTGTCAAGGGTGGCAATGGCGCAGTGGATAAAGTGCTTGATTGCTAACTAGGACGTGTGGGTTCGATTCCCACGCTAGTCGCATTCTTTTCTATACCTCCAATTTTAATTGGATGCCGCCCATGGTTAAAATGAGACAAACAAAACCTGATTCTCAAATCCACTGTGCCAAACTAGTGCCGTGCAATTCAGTTTGCATTTAAAAGACCTTAGGTCTTACAGTCATATAGTTAAATTAAAAAAATATAAGAAATAATGGCAGTTTGTGACTCGTGTAAATCCGGCATAAACGTCAATTGTGAACCTTTGGATATAACGACAGAAAGTAGTGATGGGAATAATGGAATGATCACTAGCAACATACCAATACCAAGTTACAAAACAAAAAAAAGAGAAAAACAACACGCAACACAAAGCACAGTTCACATAACAAACATATTCTATAATCATAAATAAAGAACCGGACCTTGCAGGATGTCCAATTTTCATTGAAATTTTCCGGAATTTTCTTTCGAAACATAACTAAAAAAAAAATCCAACAAGACTAGAATTCCTAATCATTAAATTGGAAATTTTTGTTTTTTGCCCGTGGCCTGGCATTATTTATATAAGGTTTTTTTTAATAATACAAATTCTATATACTACTGAAAGACATCAGCCAAGTAGAAGACTTAGCACTATAATATTTGGACTTGTTGAATTATTGATTCAAAATAGTTCACACTAGATGTTCTTCCCGAAATCTATGTAAGATGAACTGAACTTGGCAAAGATTGCGTATTGACAAAGGTCCTCACTAGCCAACTGATAAGTCCATGTGAGATCGCCGGGACAAAACGCCAATTTTTGTTGGACTATAAAGGCCGTGAAAAGCTATTTTGAAACATAAGTTTATTACTTTTTTTTTGAAAAAAAAAATGTACTACACCTCAATGCTTACGACCATTTATCCCCAAATCTATCAACTGTACGATTAAAAGTGTATTAATCTATTTCACATGACATGATCTACAATGTGTACCAACAACTTATTTTTCAAAAAAACCTTTTGTTTTCGAATAATTTGGAAAACAACTGAATTTTACCTTCCCCCCCCCCCCTCTAAATTTTTTTGCTCCGCTCCAAATGTAGGGTACTTTTTAAAAAATGCTTAGGACGTAAAAATGAAATTCAGCATTGTCGGAATGATTGCGCTGTTTTTATTACTTGCCTAGTTCCACTTCGCTTAGTATCTGGTGCAAAAATAATATGGAAAAATCCTCGCCCAAGCTCAACCAGGTATTGCAGACCTTTAAAGATTGAATTTTTAAGAGAAAATTCATCAGTATCTGTAGCTGAAAAGGTAAGAGTAGATAAAGAAATTACCGACCTTCAACCTAGTATTGTAAGGGAAAGTGGCAATACAATTTCGATTCAACACAATTTGATCTTCGCCATGGTTGACGGAAAAGTGTGTAATGCCATTTCGGGAAACACATCTACCCAAAAATGTTATATTTGTAATGCCAGGCAAAAAGAATTTAATCTTGTAGAAGAAATGATACGAAGGCCAGTAAAAACCGAACATTTAAAATTTGGTTTATCCGTGTTGCATGGATGGATCCGGTTTTTTGAATGTCTTCTTCATCTCTCATACAAACTAAAAATACAAAAATGGCAAATTAGAGGAGATGAACAAAAGAAAGTTGTAAATGAAACAAAAAAAGAAATTCAAAAAAAGTTTCGAGAGCGTTTGGGCTTAATCGTGGACAAACCTAAGCCTGGATTTGGAAATTCCAATGATGGAAATACGGCCAGAAGATTTTCCGAAAACGCTGAAATTTCAGCTGAAATTACTCAAATTGATTTACATTTAATTAAAAAAATACATACCATAATGATAGTAGTTTCATGCGGCCATGAAGTTAATTCTTTTTTAGAAATTTTTCCCATGAAACAGCGAAATATTTTGTTTCAAAATATCCCTGGTACTGTATGCCGCCTACCGTCCATAAATATTTAATTCATGGGAACGAGATAATTTCATATGCTTCATTACCTATTGGGCAACTCAGTGAAGAAGCGCAAGAAGCCCGGAATAAAGATTTTAAAAAATATAGGGAGCATCATTCAAGGAAAAATAGCAGAGAAAACACTAATGCAGACATATTTAATTTTTTTTTACTATCATCGGATCCAGTTTTGACAAGTATGCAAAAGCTCCCTAAAAAAAAACTGCAACATCTGCCTCAGGAAGCCGTTGAATTATTAATATCTCCCTCACCAAATGAAGATGAAATGTTGGAAAGTGATGAAGAAATCTAAGTTCAATCTATAATAATTGTATATTTGTAATAATTAATGTGTTTTAGAATAAAGAAGTTAATAACAATAATAATAATACAAACCAAAAATAAAAAAATCTCAAAAGTGGCAACTTTTTTTTTAATTTTTTATAGATGAAACTCCATTACAATCAATTAGAAAAGACCTAGAATAATAATCAATTATGATACACAAAGTTTTATTAACATTTTGGAGCCGTTTACGTAAATTTCGAAATCTTAAACTTTTTTGCATGGGTGGTAACCCTAAAAGTGGGCGTGGCCATTAGAAACTTTGACTATCCATTAACATTGGCATCAGTAGAATTTGTACCAAATTTCAGGTTCCTAGCCCTGTTGGTTGATTTAATGCCAACTTTTCATGATTTTGCCCCACTGTGCGTCGCAATCTCAATTGAAAAGGAAAAAGATTATTTGACTTTTTTAAGATCACTATGCAAAAACTATTTATGATATTTAAATGACGCAAAATTACTTCGTTTTTAAGTTGAAAAAGAAGCAAGAAGACCTTGGATTTATTTAAAATATAGTAGTGTAGAAAACTTGGCAAATTCACAAAAATAGTTATAAAGTTATTTATGTTTTTTTTGTATGGCAAAACTTTGTTAATGAGATTTTTAATTCTTCTGCTCGTAAACATATGAACATTGAACCTACCTATTAGAACTCACATAGCTTTCCCAATGAATTGCTCCAAACTCGCGTTATACTAGTCATTAGTTAAATTATAATAAAATATTCTTTTAAGCACATTAACCGAACAATTAACCTGAACTAATTGCTTTAGAAAAATAATATCGAATCAAAAGCATTTCGGATATCAAACGAGTATATCTTTCTCAGTAAAATTTGTTCCAAATTTAAAATAAAAAGATAAGAATTGTATAGGTGTTATCTAAACACAAAAACAATTATAATTATTATCTGATGAAAATGGCTGTTTAAGGCACTTAGAGTATAGGTACATTTGTACGCGTACTTAATTTATTTGTTTATTTTAAAATGAACAAAAAAACGTTCGGGCTGCGGTTGTGATATAAAATAATAGCATCGAAATCTCTTGATAAATCATTATAATTTAGCATATGTTGAACCATTTAAATGCTGACCTTTCTTCCGAATTCCAAAGGTTAATTGCTTTATTGTTTCTTCAGTTCAGTAAATTAATTTTGTAGTATGATTTTTATTTTTACAAAAACCAATGAATAATTGTACCTACTGGTTTTTTGAGAAATTAATTTTGAATGTAATATCTTATCTTAATTTTACTTTTGCTTTATATGTAGTTGAAGTTGCTTGTGATGTAATTTTTATCGAACGCTAAGGTTTCTAATCACGGCAAAGGGATTTCTTTCAAAGCAGTACATAGCGGGTGTTTTTTTAGACGTGTGGTTTTCAATCTGGCAATACTTTTTTCGGAGTTGTTGTTTTTGACAGCTGTCACTTGATTTATGCTCAGTTTGGTTTGCCATTTCATAATGAATAGACTTATGCCGGATTTGCACGAATGACAAATTGATATTAATTCATGGCATTAATCTGGTAAAATAATGAAAAATCAAAGCATTAATAATAAGCATTTCAGCAGGGCAAAATCTGCCACTCAAGAATGAGCAGGTTCATTCTTCCTCAGGGTGTGCCATTACTTTCAAAATGGTGTCACTGTGCATTTACATGACGCCATTTTATGGCAATATTTAATGCTAGTCTTCCCTGCCATTTTTTTAATGACGAAAATGATGAAAATGACAAGATTTTGTCATTATAGTCAATATTTTTTTTTTGTTAATTTAACTATATGTCTTTTAAATGCAACCTGAATTGCACGGCACTAGTTAGAAGAAAGAGAATCATAGGAAAGAATTTTTTGTTGGCACAGTGGATTTGAGAACCAGGTATTGACTGTCTCATTTTAACCCATGGGCGGCATCCAATTAAAATTGGAGGTATATAAAAGAATGCGCCTAGCGTTGGGATCGACCCCACACGTCTAAGTTAGCAATTAAGCACTTTATCCATTGTCACCCATAGTAAATAAAATGGAGGAAATAATGGCAATTTGTCACTCGTGTAAATCCGGCATTACTCCTGAACAACGTTCAGTGAATATGCCCAAATCAAGATGGCCATCGATCACAAGAACATTTTGTTCAGCGATGAAGCTCACTTTCGGTTGTCTACGCCCGAGACGATTGACGCCTTGGAAGAACATACGGCCTTAATTGCTGCAAAATGTTGTCGAAAATTGGGCATCACCTTGCTTGTATTAGTTAATTTTATTCTAAATTTTAAGCCGCTATAATTCTATATGTATGTATTAATTCTATTATAAAACGAAACGGTTAAGCAGCTAAATTCACGGTACCAATATGGACAAATCCATAGTTTTGGCAAATCAACGGACGAATCTATTCAGTTCTACTGGAAAAGCAGTCAAATCAGTGAATAAATCCGACTAATCAACGGACGAATCCAGTATAGTAGCTAGCGAACCTGTCAAAACAACGCGCGCCTGCGACAGGTTAACCGACGAATACGGTAGATCAATTCGCGGGCCGAACTCTCCTCCAACTTGTATCCAGGAGAAGAACTCTCATTTGATATCAATAGAACAGTTTCAGAAGCTTTCGGAAGTCATTTAATTTTTTTTTTAATATTTCGTTTTTTATGGCAAATTGACAGAAAAAACAAGAAATTTTATATCAAAAACTCGAACAACTGAATTTTAAGGGACAGTCAAATGTAAAAAAAAAAAAGTTAGGTGGCCGACCACTGGCTCCACCACCCTACATAGATATTTTGTTAAAGTATTTTTTTTGTATCACCGTACCTATTCCTTTAAATATTTTTTTATTTGAACTCTCAAGGTCATGGGTTACCATTCTAACGTGCAAAATACGATTAATTATGACATTAAACTTTTTAGCTGACTTGATAATGTTTCATAACTTTCAACCTCTAAAACCAGTTCATAAAACAAACAAATTAATAAATTGTTACTCAACGCTAATTTTTTAAAACAAAATGCTTAATGTCGTCACAATGTAGTTTAATTAATGGAAGTTTATTCTGGAACAAAGGCTACAACATATAGATACTTACAGCTGTCGGTGGAAGTGGAAAACGAAAGAAGCCTTTCATACCATTTGACTGCACTAATCCGAAAGGGTGTGGTTTTGTCTTAAGCTGTTTTTATTATAGGGATTTTTTTTGTAAATTTTATTGCGAACATACTTATTCAGTAAATATTATAACTAGGTTAATTTGATGCATGTATTGTATACGTATTTCAGCTAAACATAGAATTTCAAGCCAGTAGTCTAAGATCTACATTCCTTCTACGTTATGTACGATGATATGTAGTACATAATATATTTTGGATGGGCGATTGTGCTGGTATATAAATATCAATTAAATAAATTAGCTAATTGAACAGACACCAGCTTTGAGAAATTGATTAGCCTCCGTTAAGCAAACCAACGTATTGTAAATGGGGGCAGCGCGTGGTGGCGTATATATGGCTTGGCTGTAGGTAGGTACAGTTTCGTTTTCAATTCTATTGAATAATCGCTATAAGAGAGAGTTTATTCTTTTATTGGAAAGGTCACGTCAATCTTGATTACGAAAAATGTTGATAGTAGGTTTTGCCTTTTGCCATTTTTAAGTTTTGACCTTGTTTTTTTTGTACTGTTTTTAATGAACTTTCAATTATTTGATAGTATAAATTTCGGCTTTTGAATAATCCAAAAAATTAAATGCATGTGCTTTGTAGGACAAGTATTGGTTAAAAGTAAAAATTTTAATTTTTCATAACCTACGAAAGATCTAACTTTAAAGGTTTTTTCAACTTCTTTTTTGTATTCCCGGTTACGATTTTGGTTAAAATTTTAAAGTAACTTATTAACAAAAGATCCAAAGGTATTTTCTGTGTATTTTACCTTTTCCAAAATAGTCATATTATTATTAAAACAATGTTTATTGTTTTAACATTAAATAATAATAGCACATTCGTACATTTAATGTTGTAAAATACCCAACAGTTTTCGCAACGAAGTTCAGCTGGATATGCATTACTACATTATGTACATACATACAAATATACATCACATGAATAAATCATAATAACACTACATACAAAAGTGACAAAGGAAAAATTGGAACATTGTTTAATCTTTAATGTAAAATTGACTCCAGGCACTATGAACTTCCTTTTTAATAAAAATATGAGATACGAAGAAATGTTAGAAAATTATCTGATATACTTACGTATATTTCTAGACAAGAATTAAAAAAAAAAACATATGAAAAACTTTTATCAAAAGCAAAAGTTTTGAAATATGAATAGGAATGTTATCCTACCTGTCTGGAATTGACATGAAAAGTTTTAAACTTCGAACAAACAAAAGAAAAATAAATTAAATAAATAACAGTTGAGTTAAGAAAAGCATTTATGACAAACGCAAGTGCATTACAGTGTCATGGCATCTAATTTAATTCTTCATATATGGCCTATAGATGTACAAATCGAACTAACCAATTCCCTTCTCGATATGAGCAAATTCATCGGAAAAGTGAATTTTGCGCTTCGGTTGACACGGATGAATCTGCCTGTCTCACTTCTACATCATAATATAAAATGAAACACAATTTGCCATAGTGCAGTCAAATTGGAGAGGTGACAACACTATTTTAGATTAGTAAATCTACAAGAGATTGACATTCGTTGGAAACAGGTTTAACTAATGTACGTTTTTAAGCCGATCTCAGAAAAACGCGACTATTTTAAATAGGAATCAAACGGAACTAAATTATGTTACTTTGACAGCTTATTCATTTACCTCAACTTGCCTCAGCTAAAAAACTAGGTGGTAAGGGGGAGATACTTCCCCTGAACTATGTTCCTCATAGGAGTGATTTGGAAGAAATGTGTGGATTATGTAACACTAGAGAACGCGAAAACGTGTTCCATTTCGTGGGAAGATGTCCCGTTTTGGTGGAAACTAGAAGGAGTACACTTGGAAAAAACTGCATCAGTGAAGAGGAAGTCATAAATGTTTTAAACGGAGTTTTAGACTGGGAATCCCCTTACAACTACACCAAGCTAGCACTTAACTACAGAAAACGGATCTTAGAAGAACTTTTTTAATTTTATGTTTTAATTTTGTATATTAAACAAAATTAATTAATTAAGTATTAATAATTGTCAACTGACAGACGGCGAAAGCAATGTTTAAAAAATGAATGATACACTAACTAAATCGACTAAAATTTTGCGCCACTGAATTTTTGTTTAGCAGGATGACTTCAGGTTAAAAAAAAAACGCTTTAAGGCGACCCTAGGACGACTTCAGGGCTCAACGAACAAACCTAGTATCGTGGAAAAAGTATTACATACATACACAAAGGTATAGGTATTTAATTTAAAATTAATTGTTGAAGTGTTTTTCATATAAAAGGTAATAGTAATCGATATTATTTAATTACATAATTCTTAATAAATTTATTTTTGTGAAATTATGTCTTTAAAAAAAATTATACCTTTGGTCTGTTTTAAGATAAGTATGGTATATATGTAACTTGATTAATTAGGCGATTATTTTTTATTAATATTGACACCGCGATATAATAATTTATTGATAATATTTTACTTTTTTTGTTTCATTATTATTAATTGGAATGTTTATCTGTTGCTATTCAAAAGAGCTTGTTGTACTCATGTAAGTATTTATCAAATTACATTAGGGGTGTTCAGGATCCGATTCAACAAAAAGGTGTAAAATTGCGAAATTTAATTGTTTTCTGTAAATCGTGAACGCACCTTTTCTATTCTATTGCAACTCTTGAGTAAAAATGCAAAATCAGTTTGACAACAAACATTTCTAATAGGGTATAGCAAAAGTGCAAAAGCGTTGTAAAATCTTAGTCAGTGTAAGTACTTGTTGTGGTGCAAACAAAAGTTGCACTTTTTCATTTTTACAATGATACTAGGCCAGTTGCACCGGATCATGAATACCCCTCTTATGTACCTTCCAAAAAAAAAATGTTATATTGTAAATGATACAATTATTGACACCGCAAAATTTCAGCCTAGCTATTGACACCCCCTTCTTTCAGAACTTTTCATTGGTACAAATCAGAACGGTTCGCAGAACTATTTCTTTAAAGTTCTTCCCTGTTTCTTATTCTCTCACTCTTTATTTTTGTATTGTTAGGAGTTAGTCAGTTTTGTTGTGAATTCCGAAACCTAACCATGACTGTTACGCGTCTGTGTATTCTGTGAAAAAAAATCTGTATTTCGTTAAGGAATCAGAATATGTTAGTAGATAATTTTATTGGCGCCAAATTTTAAACAGCCTGATTTAAGCGCTTAGCATGATACTACTTAACAGTTTGCTAATACTAAGGCACTTTACTAATATTTTCCTAATTTTAAACTTCAATATGGTGCTAGACTAAATCTATTTTCTTAATAAACTACAACTAAACACGCCTAAAATAGTGCAAAAAAGTAAACGAACATAACTTTTTGACGTTTGTAAATGTCAAAGTGGCATATGGATTTAGTACGATACTAAAAAAATTTTTTTGTATAACTTTGCACGCGCTCAAGGGATTATGAATACCATAAACTAATAACTTAAAGACCAGAAACCTCTGCTTTCATTTGACATTTGCCTACAAGCTGAAACACGCACACAAGTAACATTTCTGTTCCTCTTCCAATAGACACATTGATAAAAACGCACACAAGAATCTTTCCTGTTCCTCTTCCTATAGACACATAGACAACACAGCCCTAGTAATTTGTTTTTGTTTTGCTTTTCGATTTCCCATCTATTCATGGATAGAGTTTCAAAGCTACAAATACAACAATGTAAACAAATGGGTTTTGGGGGTGAAACGTACGAAGGTTTCCAATCTTATTATGGCTTATTTGTGATGAATACCCTTTATATGTTTTTTTCTTAACACAGAGCGGGCATCGGGTGGAAGAAGGATATGAAAGATGTGTGGCGCGATGTTCGGAGACTAGAGCTGGTTGTTGTCTCAGATTTATCTCCAGGGATGGCGGCTGAACTAATGCGGAGAGAATTACTGTGTCTTATTTATTTATGCCCCTTATAATTCGCATTATTTTATTTATTTGTTTGTCATATTTGTATGGGTATGCTAGTTTACTCAATCACATGTTGTTAGTTATGCCTAAACAGCATGTAATGAGCAAAGCAGCAACTTATTTTATGACAATTTTTAGAATTGGTTTTTAATGGAATATAAGAAGACATAGACAACGGCAGGAATCGAACCTGCAACCACAAGGTTGACAGGCGAACACACAACTATCGCGCCAAATGTTAAGAAAATAGTACGACACTAAACTGGTTTAAAATTAGCAAAATACTCTTTTTAGCCTAGTATCATACTAAAAATGATTTAACATATTACTAAATCGACTATAATTTTGGCCATTATATTTAATACAAGCTTGATCGTATTACTTTATTATAATGAAATATAATGCCCTCGAGGAGGATTTACCTTCTTTTTTATTGTTTTTCTGTTGATATATATTTAATTAAATCGGGTGTCAACTATTGTGTTAAAATTTTAACAATTCCTATAATTGGCACATCTGTGTCAATAACTGTCTTCTATAGGAGTACAAACGTTGACACTGTGACTATAGTTGCACTTATATATAGTGTCAATAATTATATTCTTCTTTTAAATTAATATTTAGCTGGAATGCCTAAATGTACTGAGAAATATACCCAAAAAGACCTCGAGAAAGCGCTTGAACCTGTGAGGACACAAATGATGTCCAAAAAAGCTGCAGCCAAATTTTATAATATTCCTCGAACTACACTTGCCAATAAAAATTCTTTTCTATCTTTCTATTCCTCCTAACTAGTAACGTGCAATTCAGGTTGCATTTAAAAGACCTTAGGTCGTACAGGCATATTATAGTTAAAACTATTAAAAAAGAACTACACTTATAATTTCGATCGAGTTTTAAGTTCCTAAGGCCTAGTACACAATCTGTTGTGTCGGCTATAGAAGAAGTTTGGAACAATGGATAACCACATCCCAGCGAAAAGTTTTCCCGAGGAAAAAAAGGATGTGCTTCATGCCGCCAAGGATTTTATTGGAGAAGACATCCTTTTGGGCCACAAAACATTTCAGGGAATAGCTGGTTTAAGGCGTTTTTGAGCCGACACCCTTCAATGAGTGTAGAACAGAAAATCCGGTTACATCGGTCAGTGCAACCGTTGGATTACAAGACATCAAATAATCGTGGTTTGTTTTAATAGAAAAATATCTTGAGGAGCAGAATTTGTTGGCCATTTCAGCGATGCTACCAGAGTTTTTAATAGGGATGAAATCAATTTTTTATTGTGGACAAAAACCAAAAGCATGTTGGCAGCCTACACAAATGAATATAAGTGCTTTTTTTTTTTTTTTTAGGTTTTATATTTTTTGTTTTTAAAAATTTAATAATAAATCAACATACAGGTTTAAAAAAATGATTTAAGCCAACCTCAACCAAACGATCGTTATATTCATTCTTTACTGTCTATTCAAAGATATGTCAATAATTATACAAATATATGTGGTGTCAATAGTTGTCCATTACTATACAATTATGTGGTGTCAATAGGTGTACATGAGTGCCAATTACTATATATTTTAATAGGGTTTTAGAAATATCAAAATTTAACAATATCACGAAAATCCATATCGAATATATTTGCCAGCTGTGTCAACTGACAAAAACCTTATGAGTGTCAATAACTGTATCGCTTACGCTATATGTACATAATGTATTTATGTACATTTTGAAAAAATTACTTTAAGTTCGAATTGCCAATCTGACGTATAACTAAATAAAATTTAGATCATGATAATACATACATACAAAATTCTGTTTTTGAATTTCAAAAAAAAAAACTTTTTTTTTGAAATCTCAATATTTTGAAAACCACTCATCGATTTTTTCGAAACTTAGTATTTAGTATTTTTTCGACATTATCTTTAAAACTTAAAAAACTATTTTCCAAACAAAAAGCAACGGTACTTCCCATATAAATGTTTAAAAAAAAACCGTTAAGAAAAAATGTATTTCTCAAAACCGGCTGGAAGAATTTTGATAAAAAAATATGTGTGCTTAAATATTTTATTTTTTGTGTACATACTCGTACACCAGTCACTGGATTTTTTTGAAATTAAAATTAAATATGTACATTAATAATTATGTACTTCAAAATGGATTTTAAATTTTGTTTTCTAAAAATGTTTTCGAAATTTTAGAAATAAAAAACTATTTTTTTTGAAACCGCTTTTTGATTTTTTTTATATACATGTATTCATATTTCTTTTTATTATGTCAGATTCGAAAAGTTTTAAAAACATGAACAGTGAACCCAATAAGTTTTAACAGACCTTGATATTGATTTTACTCAATCAATTTAAATATGTAAAATATATTTTTATATAAATTCTAATAATAATAATTAGGTAGTTTACATAACTAAATCAAATTGTTAGTAAAAACTTTTAACTAATTTAAATTTGAAGTTAATACCAAAGTATAAAATCAAATCAATAAGGAGCAAGATTTTAAACAGTCTGCTATTTAGGTTTTAGCTTGATACTACTAACAGTTTCCCAATATTAAAGGATATCATTAAAATTTTCCTAATTTTAAACATTTTTTAACTAACTAGCACGTTGCAAAGAGTGCAAAAAACTAATGGCAGTTTCGATTAGTCGTCCGGAACACATTCCCCCAATAAAACATCCGGATACAATTTGACTAATTTTGAATTGTATGTATCACAGTACATATTTGTGCAAATTAAATTTAAAAATAAAATCTTATCCACTAAAAAGAATTTCCAAAGCACTTGATTTCAATTTAGATACACATTTTTTTGCATCAATAATAATTAACTTGCTTCTTTTTAGATAAGTCGAAATTAAAGAAAAGACATCACCCGATGATTTTGACATTTTAATTATGGCAGTGTATTACTGATTCTGTTTTCGATTCTAAATTGAAATTCAGGATCGTTTTCTGTTCTGTTAAAAGAGTAACAGATGTCATATTGTGGGGTTCAGAACAGTTCCGGACGACCAATCGAAAAGACCTTAAGCGAACATAACTGTTAACCGTTTGTAAATGTCAAAGTGGCATATGGATTTAGTACGATACTAAAGAGATAAAGTAGGCATTTTGTGATTTTAACTTTAGTAAAATGTATTAAAAGATAGATAAATTTTGCGCAGGGCCCTAGGTAAACCGGGATTTTTTTTCGATTTAGTAATATGTTAATCATTTTTAGTATGATACTAAGTTAAAAAGAGGATTTTGCTAATTTTAAACAATCGTTTAGTATCGTACTATCTTCTTAACATTAAACTAAAGTTAAAATCACCAAATGGCTACTTTATCTTTTTAGTATCGTACTAAATCCATATGACACTTTGACATTTACAACGCAAAAAAGTTATGTTCGCTTACTTTTTTGCACTATTTTAGCCGTGTTCAGTTGTAGTTTATCAAGAAAATAGGCTTGAATGAATGAATATTAATATGGGGTTGTTGCACTGCGACCTTGAGATCTATTGTGCCCCCGCTGGGGCTGCTAGAGCTGGGTGAGGATTTCTGATTTTACAGCTCTTCCGCCAAATTAATTTCCCTCATGAATTTGAGTATTTGGAGTATTTTTAGAAATGGTAAGTGACTCTCTTCCACCTGGTATCGTCCCAGGGGTTTTTTCGTTTAGTGAACAAGTGCATCACAATTGCCCAGAATATAGTCCGGCGTTTCCTCTTTTGTATCACAGAACCTGCATGTTGCAGGAAAATATTAGTAAAGTGCTTTAATATTAGCAAACTATGTAATGTAATGTAATGTATTAGAAAACTGTTAAGTAGTATGATGCTAAACCCTTAACATCAGGCTGTTTGAAATTTTGATCCATTAACACATTTTTTCATTCATGTTTTTTTTTTAAATTCTATTATAGCAAAGTAATAATTGAATTGTTTTCGGCTCATGTAATATGTAAATTCATAACTTCATTTTTCTCAACATTATAATATATAGGTAGTTGCCTAAATGAGAAATGAAGACATTATGTGGATTTTGATTATTTCATACTGAATTTAAATACAATGGTATCTATTTCAAAAAATTAAGCATTTTGTCTAAAAAAAAATTATAAAATGAAAGATTAAATGTGTAACTGTTTTGTTTGTGGGTAATTTAAAATTCTCAAGGAAAATAAACATAATTGTGTAGCTTACAACTTTTTTAATTTTAAATAGGTAAATTAGGTAATTCAATTTATAATTCATAATGAACGCAACAATAAACAAAAAACCTTCAATTAAAATATTATAATTTATATTTTGCTTACCTGCTGAATGTCTACCTCCTGCGCTACTAGGTGGTGTTCCACCAACTCCAATAGACTGATTTCCAGCAGCTGCAGATCCCACATACGAACTGGAGGCACTTTGATGCAAACTTTGATGCTGACTCTGCAAGCCGCTTCCGGTTGCCACAGGAACACTGCTTGCCATAACATTGGCATTCGAATTGGCACCACTAGCACTGCCACCAGGCGAAGAAGATGATTCCCCAGCTGCTCCACCAATACGAATTGGAGTGCTAGTTGAAAGCATGCTGTTTGAAGACAAATTTGTAGTTGTTGATGTTGATGTTTGTTGCTGAGAGTTTTGTTCCTCCTGATGCGGTTCAGTTTGGTTCATAATAAATTTAATCCCAATTAGGTAAACGTTCTTGTGCTCAAAGAAGTAATTTAAATATCGCAACCACACAGAAAAATAAAACGAAAATTATCTGGGTAAAAAAATAATCAATCAACTTCTAGTTGCGGTGGCTAAACATGATTTTCCGGTTTTTTTTAATATTTTTTTCCTTTGAAGTTTTTTTTGTGTTTGTCAAAAAAATGTTTTTTTAACACTTATTTATAGATTATTAACAATGAAGGAACCTACACGGTTATTTTTCTTCAAAAACGTTTTTGTATTATTTTTTTAAGGAAATTTATTGCACTTGTTTATTTGACCGAGAACGAAGAAGTCGTAGTCGATAAGTGAAATTTATATCGAGCGAGAAAAGTTTTCAATTTCTTTTTTTTTTTCGCACAATCACACAAGGGGTGAGGCTGAAGGGGTGGTAGTGGTATCAAGTATAATATAAAAAAATACACATTCAAATTTCCAGGGGTAGTTTGATGTAATCAACTATATTTTCTGTCGACTTTTTTAAACATTAAGTAGGTCTAGGTATTAATAACATAAAAGCAGAACTAGCTACCTATACTATCAATAATAATAATTTATTAATGGGGTGGCACTTTTATGTAAATTAGATCACTTTACGGAAAAAGCAGATTACCTTCAACACGATAGAAATGACGTTGATGACCTGTTTTTTCTGTAGCTTTTCGAGTTTTAACAGCGATAGTAATGGTATTAAGATAGGTACCTATTCGACTCTTTTTTGAGTTTTGATAGTTTTTTGATAAACTTGCGCAGTTACAGTTAGACTGACATTTCTGGTGCAAGCAAAAGCAAAATAAACTCAAAATTTTTCAGCACCGGTCTACGACGGCGGTAAGGTGGATTTTGATTTCGATACACAATATACAACTAAGCTATGTACAACAATCTATCTATCTATTAGGTATTTTATTGTAACGGGGAACCGGGCGGAGAATAACGAACAAGTCCGGACGACTTTTTCTCGTCTCGAATGAATTGAAGGGCGAGTTTTTTTTTCATAAAAATAAAAGTGACATTTGTCCAGGTCCAGTCAGCATGATATAATTAATGTGGTGGATTCACAATAAGTAATAAATCAGTGATTTTCAAACTGTTTTTACTTGTGATTATAGGTACTATAAAGCATGTTAATTCATTCGTCGAAAAAAGAAGTTCTGAGTTAAAAATCAAACATGACAACAAATAAGCCATACCCTTTAAGCAAAAACACGGACACGAATTTCTCGGTTCACTTGGGAATCACTTCAGAATCCTAAAAAACTGAGCGTCTCGCACATGTTAACAAATTTTCTGTGTACGCATGTAAAAAGAAAAACGAGAATAGATATTATTTTGGTATGGACCGGAAAATAGAAATAGCCGATATTCGAGTGGGGAGTATTTTTCATGGACTAGAAATGTAGACAAATGGAGAGAAACAGTAATTGTTTTTTTTTTCAATTTTGCAGATTAAGCACGTAACAAGGAAATTTGTATCTTCAAGGAAACCTTAAAATACATAACAAGTGTAAAAAATTATAAAATAATACTTTAAAATAAAAAAACGGGATTATTGCAACAAAATGTGATTATTACAACAAATAAGTATTTAATATTTGTAAAAGTACATATTTCTTATTAGATTAGTTCATTTTTGTTGGATTCCATTTAGGTTCCGTTTTCGCTGAGTATGGTGAAGTAAAAAACTCTCTCTTTCATAATACATTCACATAATGGCTCCGTGGTGATTCTAATTTCCATACTAATTTGATTCGATTTGGAATCGTTTCCCATCCGTTTTTGGGTCCGTTTATGAAGTGGTTTCGGATCCAAAACGGAGTTGCTTGCTTGAAGGGTAATAAGATGGGAAACTTTCGTACGTTTCACCCCCCAAAACCCATTTGCTTACATTGTTGTATTTGTAGCTTTGAAACTCTATCCATGAATAGATGGGAAATCGAAAAACAAAACAAAAACAAATTACTAGGGCTGTGTTGTCTATGTGTCTATAGGAAGAGGGACAGAAAAGATTCTTGTGTATGTTTTTATCAATGTGTCTATTGGAAGAGGAACAGAAAAGTTACTTGTGTGCGTGTTTCAGCTTGTAGGCAAATGTCAAATGAAAGCAGAGGTTTCCGGTCTTTACGTTATTAGTTTATGAACATGGCATTACGATGATAGAAAAGACGAAAAAAGATGTTCGAAAAATTCTGTCCATCTGTATGTCAGTCTGTCTGTCAGTGTGTCTGTCAGTCAGTCTGTCTGTCAGTCTGTCTGTCAATCTGTCTGTCAGTCTGTCTGTATGTATGTAGACACCTACAGCCCAAACGGTTGGTCCGAATTGCTTCAAACTTGGTATATAGAGTTTTTTAGGTATTCTACAGAGGGGAAATTGAATTTTTTTTAGCTCAAAAAATAACGTTACCTGTCATATAACCAATACGTTAAAGCGTATTTTTCTCGGAAACGGCTCTAACGATTTTGATTTAAAAAATCAGTGCAGCTTTTTAGATACGACCGATCATATGATTGAACAAAAAAAAATTTAAAATGTCTAAGAACGATACTTTCCATAGGTCAGAAATTTCACACATATGTAGCCTTAGGTTGTCCAATTTATTCTGCGTACCAATATTTTTAATAAATATTTTTTTGTATTTTTAAAAGAATTTAAAACAAACATTTTTTAAATTGATATTTTGAAAATTATATGTAACTTTTTGGGGGCTGTAGGTCAAGCCTACAGCCCACAAAAAGTTACATATATCTTTAACGATAAAAGGTCACAAAAATTATATATAATTTTATTTATTTTGAAAACTGGTCAATAATTTTTTTTCGAAAATTATAGTTATATGTATTTGCTGAATACCTATGAATTGGCCTTTTTGAATTTTTTAAAAATTTTTTTTCAAAAGTTTAAGTATTTATTTCAGACTTTTGAATTATTTTGTTTTTTATTAATCCGATTTAATTTTTTTTGTTTTTAAGCTTATATTATTAAATATCAATCTTAAATATCATACCAATTTTTTTTTTGAAAAAAATTAAAGAAACTTAAAGAAACCTTGTGTAAAAATAAAGAAAAAAATGACTAAAAATATATTTAGAATTTAAATAGAAATCTTTTGCATACAATGTGAACGAACATAAGAGCAAGTTCGTGGGATCCAGTCGTTCATTTTATTCTTATAGGACTGGAAAAATCTATTAATTTTTCTTTAACCCAGGGGCTCCATATGCAATATTTAACACTGTTGATCCCCTTGCAATATTTGAAGTAATGGCAATACAATGATTTGGTGGGAATTTCATTGATGACCATTTGTATTTCAATAAACTTTATTGTTTCAATTTTTGTTCATTGAAGCTCATTAATTTTTCATTTATATTGTACGAGTATTTTGTAGGCGCATTTATTGATTTGTTTTCGTTTTTGTTTAGTCAATAAATTGTTTCACACATGCCACTCTTTTTAAATATAGTCTTCGAGATGGAAAGCAATTATTGACTTTCATCGATCGGGCAATATTGGCATTGGCATTAGCCGTGTTTTATTTTCCTCGTGATCCAGATCAGATCATCTATTTATTTGCGTTACAACAACAAAACTAAATCCTTTTGTTGTTGTAAAGCAAATAAATATAGACGATCTAATCTCGATCAAGGGGAAAATAAAACACGGCTATTGGCAAAGCGTCTCCATATCCTTTGTCAATATTCAAGGCAATGGCAAAATGTGCGGCAAGCGGCAATTTATTGCCTTAAATGTTGCATGTGGAGCTCCTGGGTAAGGCAATAAATTGTCTTGAATATTGTCAATGGAGGCACTGTATTACAGATATCAGTGGCCTATTTCTGAAAACGAGTCGAGTAAGGTGTCACTAGGAAGCTCACAGTCGAGTCGAGCGGCATTAGGTATTCCACAACAAGTGAGAGACAAAAAAATGACATAACTTAAAATGAATGAACGCATCCTTTCAATTGTAGCTAACTTCGCTAAAAGTTAACTTGACATAATACGTTTCAAAAAAAAAATCTTTACATTATAACAATACTCGCTTAAAAAATGAACCCAACTCTAATTAAAGCAGTCGTCTAGTTGCCAGCCCTTGTCTAACTTTGTTGTAATTTTAAATACACTAAACAACTCTTCTAATTAAAGTAGATTTTAGGGCTACGTTGAACAAACTTATGTCGAACACACTTATCTTTGATGCATATAGATTAAAAAAACAGGACGAAAATTAAACATAAGAACAAGAATACAAAAAATATATTCATAAATTTATAAAAACTTGTTAAAATTTTTAAATTTCAGAAATAGATTTTCATATGTACATAATACGATTCAGATAAAGAAACAACGGATGCCCGGTGTGGTTCAACGTTGCCCCATCTCAAATGGAAAAGATTCGGGTGTTTGAGAGGCAGTGTCTTCGACGTTGCCTTGGATTACACAGAACACCAGAGTCGGAGTACAAACGATATTATTCCAACCAGGTTCTATACAACGGAGCCAACATAAACAGAATAGATAATTTTTTGTTTAAGCTGATTCGGGGTCACGTTGCAAGAGCGATGTCCTCAACTAACAACTTAATTTTTGGGGCGTATTACCCAAATAACCAATATTTCGAGAGTGCGCGGTTAAGTGGCTACATCCCTCCCGAGGCATTCCTCTATTTAGACAGTCGAGGGCTGATACAGGATGGAGGGGCGGTTCCGCTCATCTACCACGTCAGCCGGAAAACTGTGGATAGGCGACTCCTTTATGGTCGAGACGTCATCGCTCAAGGTGGAGAAGAGCGCCTTCGGTTCAGTAGGACTGTGTCCGATCGGGACCGGAGGGATAGGGCGAAACAGGAGAACCAGTTCTGGTGGCTCTCTGAACAGCATCGTGATATTTAAAGTCGATGAAGATGGTATATCTTGGCCGACTTACATAGATTTAGGGAATTAGGTATAGGGAACAGTCGTGGTGGCACCAAAAAAAAAATTAAAAATATGTATGTATGCGGGGGCATGCGTGCATGTATCTGCGTGTCTGTACATGTATGTGCGTACGTATATGTATGTGCGTATGTACATGTATGGGTGGGTTGCATGCTGCTGTGTGTCTGCATGCATATAAAAAACAAACAAACAAACAAAATTTTAAAAACGAAAAAAATGCTGCTGTGGCTGTTCTAGTTTTTAAGTAGTTTTAAGTATTATTAGGTATTTTAAGTAGTGTAAGTTATTTTTAGTTAGTATAAGTTAGTTTTATTTAGTTTTAATTATTTTTAATATATATTTAGGTTAAGTTAAAAAAAAAAAAAAAAAAAAAAAAAAAAAAAAAAAATGATCAGATATCAAGTTTTTGTGAAATTTCCTTGAAATATAAAATAAAATAAAAAAAAATTTAGATTTAATTAAAATAGTTTTTAGGTCGAAAGACATTAGTTTTAAGAGTTATAGTTTAATTTAGAGCGCCCGTAAAGGGCCAGTAAATTAGTTGTAAGTTATTGATAATTAGGCTAGTTTTAAACATTTTTGTCTAGCTTTAAGATAGTTATAAGTTAAAATGAAATAAAAATGAATTTAAAAAAAAAAAAAAAAAAATAAAGAAACAAATTGTTCAACAACAGGAATACAACTCAAGGGATTCGAAGGGATTTGCTGGAACTTTATATGTTTTTAGCTTTCTAAAAAGCTCAAAATCTTCAAAAACATTATAATCTTCTTCTTCAGAAAAAATTTATCTTCAATTTTTGTAATGAAATTATGTCAAACTTCAAATGGAAAAAGTATAGTTTAATAAAGATAAAGAATGAGTTTTGCTCTGTTTAAAGTTAGACGACCTGTTTAACGTTAAAGTATAATTTTTGTCTTTTAAAATTTTCAAAAAGTCTGCATTCATTTTTAGACTCAACTCTCATCTTTAAACTCATTAAGAGTAGGGCTTAAATGTTTAAAATTTTGCGCTAAATAGTATAAGATTTATTTCATTTGCAGGCAGACTTCAATGTCATTGCCCACTTATTTTATTTTACTCTTGTAATAATATCAAGTAAAAATTGTTTAATAACATAAATAAAATTATATCTATCTATCTATCTTTATTTCATTTGTTTGCTTGTTTGTACTTACATTTGGGATCCATGTCTGCACTCGATTGCTTTGTAAACATGAATGATTTGTCACATAAAAATGCTAACTTTGGTGTTCAGGAACACGTATTTTTCACTCGAGTGGCATTTGACATTTGACTTTAGAGTTGAGGAATACCAATTATTAGTGAGTAGTGTTCGGGAATACCAATTATTAGTGAGTAGTGTTCGGGAATACCATTTCATGTGAAATACAATTTCACATGAAATGGTAGGGCCCCGTAGTACAGACACCTACGAGCATCTTCGAAAAAAAAGTGAATTTCGACACAAATTTAAACTCTATTTCTTACGGAAAAATATTACGCAAGCCGATGGTTTGACAAATATTATAGGGACCATCTTCAACATCGATTGGAACTGTTCAACGGTGCGGTCATTCAACTATAAGTGACGCCGAACGTTTTGGTCGCCTAATTGAGGACGACGAATTCCATACTTTCATAATAGACTATCGGTAAAAGAAAATGCGCGAGTAATACTCGCGCTCCTAGAAAAGCTCATCAGTTTGGTCTATTCTCACCAAACTCGTTTACCCTTATCGTTTACCAAAACGAGTAGAGCGTTCACATCGAATATTTACTAGTTTTTGTTTGACTTTTCAGTTGTTTTGGAAAAGCTGCCGGCTTTTCTAGATAGAGTAGATAATTTTGCGCTGGGATTATCTGCCGAATATAGGACTATCTCAGCTCTCTTCGGTGTATGCGTTATTGTCAAAAATGTCTGCCAGAAAGTTTGGCGTATTCTTCAACCACAAACATGTAAATAAAAATAAAAATGTGTAGGTATTCCAAATTAATATTTTCAAAATGTCCTTGCCATAATTGTTTAAAAAGATTGAAATAACTTTTGTTTCACAACAAGCAACAAGCTGTTCTTTTCTTGAGGGCCTATTCACAATCATATCAATTTCACTTGACGGAAGATCTGTTCGCTTAATTCATCCTTGAATTGCAACACGTTTTCAAGCCGTTTTATAAAAAACTAGTCGTTTATGAAAAATGTATTGGAAAACGAGTAGTTTTTAGCATTCGTTTTGAGGAAAACTTTTGAGGAAATAGCATATTACCCTTGAGCCCAACTTCGGACATATAGCCTATTCACACCAAACTCGTTTACCCTTTTCGTTTACCAAAACGAGTAAAGCGTTCACACCGAATATTTACTAGTTTTTGTTTGACTTTTTGGTTGTTTTGGAAAAGCTGTCAAAACATTGATAGAACGTGAATGCTAAGCAATCAAATCTTATGATGCTGCATAAAAAGAGAAAAAAAACTACATATAGCTCAAAATTGTGCAATTCATAGAACCATGTGGACAAAGGTGAGCTTTTAATAAGAATTTATTACATAAGGAACGTGTATACCTAATGCATTTTAATATTTTACCCAGATACGTACTAGCACTTTCTGGGAACAAGAAATATTGGAAAATGACGGTGAGAATTTCAAACAACATTTTCGAATGAATTGGATATTCTAGATACTAACTACAGAAAGTTCATTCCATTAAAAAAATTGTAGCCTTAGCAATTTTTGGTCTTGGATCATCTGCCGAATATAGGTTTAGGTGTGTCTACATAATGTGTATTTTCAATAAATTCTGCCAGAAATTTTGGCGTATTCTTCAACCACACTAAAATTCAAATAAATAAAAATAAAAAACTTAAAATTTTTTACAAATAAATACAAATATTTGCAAAAATGTCATTGCCATAATTGTTTAAAAAGATTTTAAATTAATTTATTTGACAGCAAGCAACCAGCTGTTCTTTTTTTTGAGGGCCTATTCGCAATCATATGAATTCCACCATAAACTAATGGCCTTTTCGATTGGCCGTCCGGAACACGTTTCCTAATAAAACACCCGAAACCAATTTGACTGATTCTGAATTGTATGTATCAATGTGTTTGTGAAAATTAAATTTAAAAAAAACCACATCGGCTAAAAAGAATTTCCAAAACACTTGATTTCAATTTAGATACATATTTTCTTTTATCAATAATAATTATAATTCGTTTCTTTTTATGTTATTTTACCATAAAAGTAGTTTAAATTCAATAAACACATCGAAATTTCACAACAAATCAACCCGATGATTTTGACATTTTAATTATGTGAGTGTATAAGTGATTCTGTTATCGATTCTGAAATGAAATCCAGAATCGTTTTCTGTTCTGTTTAGAGTAACAACTGTCATTTTGTGGGGGTCAGAACAGTTCGGGACGGCCAATCGAAAAGGCCATAATAACAAAGGAACCGAAACTTCTGCTGTTTTTTGACATTTGCCTATAAGCTGAAACACGCACACAAGTAACTTTTCCGTTCCTCTTGCCATAGACCCATTGATAAAAACGCACACAAGAATCTTTTCTGTTCCTCTTCCTATAGACACATAGACACCACAACCTTAGTAATTTGTTTTTCGATTTCACTTCTATTCATGGATAGTTTCAAAGCTACAAATACAACAATGTAAACAAATGGGTTTTAGGGGGTGAATCGTACGAAGGTTTCCGATGTTAGTATGGCTTATTTGTAAATTCCACTTGACGTATGATCTGTTCGCTTAATTCATCCTTGAATTGTTACTCGTTTTCAAGTCGTTTCATCAAAAACGAGTCGTTTTGCAAAACAAGTTGTTTATGAAAATTGTCTTGGAAAACGAGTAGCTTTTAGTATTCGTTTTGAGGAAAACGAGTAAAATGTCGTCTATGGTTTGGTGTGAATAGCATAATACTGTCAAGTACACAGATTCTTTCTTTAGCCCTACAACGCGAACGTGGAACGCTTTACCACACTCTATTTCCCCTCCCATTTTGATATTGCGAACTTCAGGCAACTTTTAAGGACTTCTGTAGGCAGCTTGGTCATGGTTCAATAGTCAATAGAGGCATAAGAAGTTTTCCAATTAAAATAAGAAAGTAGACCACCGTAACTAGAAAAGGCAAAGGAATCGGATGATCGAGCTTGGCAAGTCCAAAAAGTGCTGCTAACATTATTTTGTTTCATTATATATTTATAATAAACTTCATTCACAGTGTAAAAAATATTTGCTATCAAATTTAAATATGTTTGCAGAGAACTTGAATTGAATGTGAAATAAATAATTAAAAAGAATATACAAATATGTATTTATTAAAAAATATTAATAATAAAATAATTGTTAATATAAATTTTTAATGAGAAAATAATAAAATAATTTACACAGCAGAGTATTACATACACAATATTTTTATTTTTAATTTTTTTGTTTGTTTATGAAACAACAAATATATAGTTGCATTGCAATATATGTAAACAAATGTTGCAAGCACATCTTACCAACGAAATATAAAAAGTTCTATTATTACTATAATTAAAACGTAAACAAAAATAAGGAAAAATTTTTGTCATGTCTTTTTAAATGTGTATGTGTTTTTTTTTGTGATTAGAGAGAAAAATAAAAAAAATTTGTGCACTTTTTAATTTGTTTAGTTGTCTTTTTAATTTTTTTTCTCTAAATTAGTTTGTTTTAGTTTCTATCTCTCATTCTAAACTATTGTGTGAGACACGATTTTTCTTATTATTCTTTCTTATTTATAATTTTTTGCATGTACGAGTATACTTGTTTATAAATGAAATCAAAAAGATTGTATCTATATCGCTATGTTGGCGTGTTAGGAAGGGACATGGACGTGCCTACATTGATTGCCGCTAGTCATCAAAGTCGATGTCTGAGTCATCGGAATCATAACCACCGCGAATCGCTTTTTTTGGTCGATTAATAAAGGTCTTGGTTACTTTTTTTGAATCTGGTGGATTTATCAGGTCTCCCTAAGAATAAACAAAAAAAAAAATTAATCCCAGTCTGACTTAACTTAAAAAAAATATATATAATATCAAACCTTATAATCAATAGCTCCTGATTGTGCTATTCTCCATTCGAGCATATCTGTGGAAAAATCATCGCAGTTGCCCAAATCCGTGAAGCCAACAATAAAGTCTTTTGTTTTACTATCCTTGACTAAAGCAATAGTGGGAATAATTTTGATTCTCAGTCTCTGAGTGAGGAATGGAGATTTTTCAGCGTTCACTTTGCAAAATTTTGCTTCGACATGCTTCGCGGCGAGGATTTTTAAATGCATATCTACTATACGACATCTTTCGGTTGAGTCTCTATAAAAATGGCAAACAATATTTGGTGATTTTTTCGATACTTCGAAGAATTCCTTTTCGTCGGCTAGTTCGGAATACACACCATGACCCTGGAAACAAAAAAACATAAATTTTTATTTCAGAAAATTTTGATTTATTTTATATTTTACTCATTGTTTGAAATTGCTATATGATTCTTCCACCTGGCAGATATCTTATGTTTTTTTTTCTTGGTAAATTCAAAATTTGATGCGGAATTTGATATTTTTTCGTGGCGAATTGGAAGCGATTTGAATTTAATTTTCTTTTTCTATGGTATTGGCGAATATTCGTGTCTGTAAAACTGATAGTTTTCAAACTGAATGCTTCAAATGTACTAGGGTTTTAGTGGTGTTAGTAAAAAGAGGGGTAGATTCACCGAAAAATACGGATATGCGAATTTGATTCAGAATAAAAAAAAAATAATTTTTGCTGCCCAATGGAATAATTTAATTGTAGAAATCCGTTTTTTGGCTAATTTGTATCAAAAAAGAATTATATTCTAGTACGAATGGAAAACCACATTAATAAACTAACTATACTCGTTTAAAAAAAAATATTGAATGGAATTTAAACCTTATATACAGAATCGATTGTTTTTTATTAGCCTTTAAATATAAGTGCACAATTCTTAAAGAATTTGCATGCCCTTTGTTTTTTTAGCGTCTACTATTTTTTTTTCTTTCAAAAAATATTATATTCCAACCTAGTAATGTGTGTTCTGACAGAAAAGTTTACAGTTATTAGTCACACATAATGTAGTCACGATTTGCTCAAAGTATGTATACTAGGTCATAGGAAAATACAAACACAGTGCCCCCGAAATCAATGCATTATAAAACGAGCTTGTAAAAATACATAGAATTTGGAAATTGCCAGCGGAATTCTTATCGAATGTGACGTTAAATAATCTCTTCGAGTTATAAGACATTCGAGTAATAGAGAATTTCGAGTTATCAAATAAAACTTTCATGTAAATTATAGTCTTGGCGCTATTGCCAGCCAATTTTTATCAGCTTAATTTTGGTACCAAAAAGACATCAGTTTTATTTGGTATGTGGCTCAGAATTCATAGACAAAGTTTTTAATGATTCCAAACCACAATTTTAGTTTTAAACCATTTAAATAAATATACTCGATTACATTTTGGTACCAAAATTAAGCTTATTAGTTACATTATTTTTTGTAAAAAAATATTTCATTTGCATGACTACTTATAAAATTACTTTTACTATATTAATGATCAAACACTTTTTCAATGAACAGCTGATTTATCGTTTCACAATGGGTACATTCAGGGGCCCAATTCCGCAAGCGTGAATGTTTTTCTGTGCAAAAAAATTATTCACCCTCAAAATATGCGTGAATAAATTTGCCTATCTGTGCCACGTTATCTGTCAAATAAAAATGGATCGCACCCTTGCGGAATCGGAAAAATGTATGTGTACACAACTTCCTGTGTACACAGAGAAAACTCACGCTTGCGGAATTGGGCCCCAGATGTCGGTACATAGCTTATCTATGATATGTTATGTCCTTTTCGATCGGTAATCCGGAAGAACTCTCCGATCCGGGATTCCAATCGAACAAGTAAACACTAAATTCTAGATTCTGAAAATTTATTTGAGTGTATGTGTAAGACGGGAAATGTCAAACGCACGTTTGAGATTATTTTATTCTTTAACCATGGCTGACAAAAATGTAGAAGATTTCGAAGTTATTCCTGATGAAAATGCGAAATTACAGTTATTGAAGGGAAAATTTCTCTTCGGAACAGATATCTATAATTTCAATTATCTAAAGAGAAGAAATTGAAACTACAAAATTTCAGACAAACCAAAACAAAACAATAACGTGGATAAATTAATTTGAATTAGAAATTTAGTGGGTGTGAGTGTGTGCGTGCTTCTGGTTTTGATTCTGACCTCAAATCCAGAAGGAAATTTCTCTTCTATCCAGGAGAAGAACTGTCATTTGATACCAATCGAACAGTTTCAGAAGCATTCGGAAGACTTCGGAAGCCTTTCGGACGACCAATCGAAAAGGCCATTAGTATCCACTGAAGTTCCTGAACAACCAACATCGAATAGGTTAAATTTGTATGGGTTTGTGCATATGTTTTTGACAGCTCTCATGGGATACAAAAGTATACCAAAGTTTTTCGGATAGCTTAAGATTTTTAATTGCGATTATAGGTACAATAAGGCAAGTTATGCATTCGTTGAAAAACAAAAGTTCTGAGATAACAATCAAACATGACATTACGATGATAGCGAAGACGAAAAAAGATGGTCTAAAAATTCTGTCCGTCTGCATGTTAGTCTGTCTGTATGTATGTATATGCACCTACAGCCCAAACGGGTGGGCCGAATTGCTTCAAACTTGATATATAGAGTTTTTTTTAGGTATAGTACAGAATTGAAATTTTTTTTTAGCTCAAAAAATAACGGTATACCTGCCATATAACCGTTACGTTAAAGCCTGTTTTTTTTTGGAAACGGCTCTAACGATTTTGATTAAAAAAATCAGTGCAGCTTTTTAGGTACGACCGATCATATGGTTGAAAAAAAAATTAAAAATGTCTAAAAACGCTACTTTCCATAGCACTGTTTTTTTTTTATTTCGACTATCTCATAAATGGCTCGACCAATTCTTTCGAAATTTCACACATATATAGGTTTAGGTTTCCTAATTTACCAATATTTTTAATTAATATTTTTTTTTTCAAAAAGTTAAAAAAAACTTTTTTTTTTCTCAAGAACCGCTCCACAAATTTTAATTTTTTTTTCTCAAGAAATAAAATGGTGTACTTTTTTTGAGCTCAAATTAGTTTAAGTTTTTATTTCAGAATTTTGAATTATTTTTTCTTTGATTAAGCCGATTTAATCTTTTGTTTTTAAGTTTATATTATTGAATATTTAAGATTGTCATAACAATTTTTTATAGAAAAAAATTAAAGAAACTTTGTATATATAAAAAATTAAGCAAAAAACGACTTTAAAAATATATTTAGATTTTTAATAGAAATCTTTTGCATACAATGTGATCGAGCATAAGAGCAAGTTCGTGCGATCCAGTCGTGCATTTTATTTTGTTCGGCAGCAGTTGTTTTCTCATCAACTGTATTCTTACATGGGAATGCAACAACACCAACCTATCCGGATAGATATAGTTCGGTTATTGCATGAGCCCAATGTGGAACCCTAGGCACGTTTGCTGAACTTTACGCAGTTTCGACCCCAGGGCCCATGTTCTGTAACTTTAGAATCGATCAAAGTAGTCGAGAAACGAAAAAAAAATATGTTTGTGTTGTTCTTTGAACTTATTAATATAATTATTCCTATTAAAATAACAAGGCTTTGTTTTAAGGCGTCTGACGTTCGTGAAACTTTATTTGGAAGTAAAAGTAGGGATTCAGTTGTTTTAAATATGTAGCTTGAAGAAAGAGGAAAAAGAAAAGAAGGACAAATGTATAAAAAGATAGAAAGATACAAAAATGTATCTGTTGAATGATGAACCAGTGTTTCCAGTATATGTTTTAATTGGTAGTAACAACACCCCTCTCAACGCGGGTTCCTCTTCACTTATTCCAACTCCAAGTCCTTTGATGCACTTTCGGTGGGATGGTCCAAATAAGCTTTTTGTGAGGACGTCGGCTATCATCTCAGATGTTGGCAGATAATTAACTTTTATTTCACCTTTCTCAAAAACGTCTCTGATGTAGTGATGTCGAATGTCGACGTGTTTAGTTCTTGAGCGAAATGTAGGATTTTTCATTAGTTTTTGTGCGCCTTGATTGTCGCAATAAACAAGAGTAGGAGCAGCGTCTTGATTTAAGAATCCAAGTTCATTTAAAAGATTTCGAAGGTAAACTGTTTCCTTGGCAGCTTCGGTGAGTGCCATGTACTCTGCCTCTGTACTTGACAAGGCAACGGATTTTTGCTTCCTTGATTCCCAAGTTACAGCTGCATTTGCCGGGTTAAAAACAAATCCTGTGTACGATTTTCTGTCGTCAACGTTGCAACCCCAGTCTGAATTTACATATCCAATTAATCGTGGTCTATCCGAGCCAAGATTTTGTGTACCTCGCAAGTATCTTAAGACCCGTTTTGCAGCTTTCCAATGCTCCTTTCCGGGATCAGCGTTGTATTGGCTTAAAACACTGACTGAATAATCGATATCCGGACGTGTTCAGACGGCAAGGTACATCAGTGACCCAATCAATGATGTATATGGTGTATTTGCGATCTCTGATTTTTCTTCTTTGGTCTTCGGTCTCATCTGCTTGCTTAATTTTACATTTCCGTCTAATGGGGTTGCCATAGCTTTTGACTCACCCATACTATAATCATTTAAAATGCCTTGAATATAAGTACTTTGACTGATTCATTTTTACAATATTTTGAGAAAAATCTTGCTGAAATTTAATTCCAAGGCTATAATGTAACTTTCCTAGGTTTCATTTTGAATTTTTACGATATGTGGATTTTTAGTCTTTCATATGATTTTATGTTGTTCGTTCCGATTATAAGGCCATCTACATAGATGACGACGATCATGTAGGTATCTTCAGTTTCCATTAGGTATATGCACTTCTCTGTATTCAAGGTCTTCAGTCCAAGTTCTAAAAGTTCGTGCTCGAATTTTATATACCAACTTCGTCCAGATTGTTTAAGCCCATATAGGGTCTTCTTAAGCGAACAAACAAGATTTTCTTCTACAGCCTTTACGAAACCTTCAGCCTGTTCCATAAATAGTTCCTCTTTCAGGTCTCCGTTTATGTACGCCATCTTCACATCTAGCTGGAACAGTTCTAAATCAAACTCAGCTGCAAGCGCCATGCGTATCGAGCTCTGACGTGCTACAAACGTCTCTTGAAAATCGATTCCTGGTTGTTGTGAGCAACCTTTTGCTCTTCATGTTTTTCCACACTCCCATCGACGTTGAACTTGGTTCTAAGAACCCATCTGCAGCCAATAATCTTTTTGTCCTTCGGACGTTCAATAAGTTCCCAAGCCTTTGTATCACGAAGAGCATTGAACTCTAGTTCCATCGCAGCTCTCCACTCCTTTGCACTTGAACTATTAATTGCTTTTTTAACTGTTGGGTTGAGCAGGACGTTCGCTAAAATTACTTCTTCTACCAGTTCAGCTTCATTTTTCATTTTTTCTTCCAGCATTTTGAATAATTGGCGTAGTCTGCCCCTCCTACTAGTCCTTTCAAATGTTGGCCTTCCATGCCCCCTCTTAAGATGGCCAATACTAAAGTTTATGTGGCCAAAGAATCAGCACAAATTGTTAAAATTGTGTGTAAAGCGTAAAATAACAGTAATATTTTTCAGATTTTAATAAAAAAAAGTAATCTAAAATTTAAAGTAAGTTTTTCTAGAAGTTTGTATTGTACAATTTTGAATATTATTTGATTAGATGGACCGACAACAGTCTTGTACACCTGAGCTCAGAATGATTAACGATGAAAAATAACAGAAAAACAATTCAAGAAATCGCAAAGCTAGTGGGACGGTCAAGAAAATTAGTCTACAATGCCATTAATTTTTTTGAAACTCATGATACGACCAATGCCATCCGAAGAAACCCTCCACCAAAAAAGACAAGTTCTACTGATGATCGTATAATCGCTGCTTATACAAAATAAAAATCCGTTTATGACGTCAGCTGGAATTCGGGATGAAGTGCATAAAGTCCATGGCGTATCATTAAGCAGCAGAACAATCCGTAGAAGACTAAATGAGAAGGATTTGATTGGTTACATAGCTCAGCACAAATCCCTGGTTTCGAAAAAAAATATTTCAGGTAGACTAACGTTCGCTAGAGAATACGGACAAAAATCGCTAATATTTTGGAAAAATGTTTTTGGAGCGAAGAGTCCAAGTTTAACCGTTTGGGCTCCGACGGAAAGCATCATGTTTGGCGTCCACCAAAGCAGGAGCTGAATCCACGCTACACAGTAAAAACTGTGAAGCACGGTAGTGGGTTTATCATGGCACGGCGCGCGTAGGGTCAATTGTTAAAATAGAGCAGCGAATGGACCAGCATCAGTATAAGAGCATCTTAGAAAACCATATGGAGCCCTATGCTGACGATAATTTGCCATTATCATGGATATTTTTTTGCATGACCACGATCCTAAGCACACTTCGCCGCTAGTGAAGCAGTGGATTAGTGATCACTAAATCAATCTATTGTCTTGGCCTGCACAGAGCCCTGACCTGAACCCCATAGAAAATGTATGCAACGATGTAGAATATCAGGTTGAATTGAGGCAACCAAAAAATTTACAAGAACTTTGGGAAGCTATTAGAGAAGGCTGAAACAGCATTCCTATTCATCGGTGTCAGTGTCTAGTACAGAGTATTCCTCGGAGGTTACAAGATGTAATTAGACAGAAAGGTTTCCTAACAAAATATTAATGAAATTAATAATATTTAGTTAAAAAAGTATTTAATTTATTAACTGTGCTAATTATGTGACCACCACTTGATGCACTAACAAACGTTATTCATTAATTTTTTTGTTGCTACTTTCTTGAATTGTTCTTATTTTTTTTTTATTAAGATTGTTCATCATTGAATAAAACAATTTTCCACAAATTATGTTTCATAAACAATCAAAAATAATAATCTGGCTTATTTGAAATCTATATATTATTTTGTGCTAATTCTCTGTCCAACAGTGTATATGTAACTCTTTTTAATTTCATTATTTCACTGACAGTACATTCGACTGACGATTTTTCAACCAATTGCATTGGGTTTTGTTTAACTGATGACTTTCAAAGAAAGAAAAGAAAAGACTCAAAATTATTTACCGCACGAATATTCTCAAAGATAAAATATCAAAATTTGTACGCCTTATACTTGGAGATACTGCATGTGCTCATGACCACATTCTTACAAAAAACAGTCCACCAGTTCGTTATTCCTGTAATACCATTTTGAATTTAATACATATTTTAGAAAATTCCCACATATTAACCCCAATTATTAAACATAGTATTTAAAAATATTTCTATTTATAAAATACTCAAATACCCAACTGTACAAATATTGATCTAACGCCAAATTTCTAAGCAAAACAAATATTATTATTTAATAGTTAAATAACAAAAGAACCAATACCTAGTCTCCGCAGCTAGATTCCTAAAATTTTATATTATCATGTTATTTAAACTATCTGTTATTAATATTTTAAGATTTGTATCTATTACCCCTTGCGAGGAAATGACAATATCACATGCCCATGAAAATCCGCCGGATCTGCACGGGACTCCACTTTGACCAGCGACGACAAAAGCACTTCAGCAACAAACGACTTTTGGAGGCGTCCGGAATAACACCCTTCGATAAGTACATGATCAGTGCTGCCACGAGACTGACGAGCAACCCAATCAACCACCTAAATACCCTAGTGAATAGCATGACCAGCAAAGAGAGATACCCCGAGCCAAGATATCTGGATGTGATAGCGCTACTGGACGAAGAACTTATTTAAATCAACGACGACGAAGCAATCCAATTCTACGAGGACGCAGCGTCAAACTACCACCGTGGCTAGATGCCACATTAACCCCCACATCACCAGAAAACAGCCGGGTTTGAACAACCTGAGATTATCCACAAAGGTTTTAGTAAGTACTCGTAGTACAAGAAATTCTAGGACAATTTTTTTAATAATTTTAACAAAAAAATTAATTTGGACTTTGGAGAATTTTTAAGAAGAGATTCTCGTCGGCTTTATTGGTCGTAATGATGATTAAATGAAAGCAATTTTCGTTTTATTTTCCCAACGTTTCGACGGTGGTTGCCGTCTTCTACAGGGGGGTCTTTATTTACAAAATTAAAAAGAGATATAATGTTGTACATATTGATACAAGTAAACGAACAAAATATGGCTTACATAACGTTAAATTTTAAAATTTTTAATATACATAACAATAATTTGTTTGAAACATATAAAAAAAAAGATTAAAAACAGATTTTGAACAATTCTCATTTGAAGATAAGTCTACGTTTTATGATATATATTGTCAGAAACTAATGAAAAGTAAACGGCAGATATATTTTGTGTGTCTTGTTTGCGGTTCATATTATTTTTGTTGTTAATTATATGCAGTGTCTCTAGGGTGTAACGTTTAGATGTATGTTTTTCTGTTGCAAGGATATCCACTCCATCGAAGTTTGGTGTGTGACCGGTATCAACGATGTGAGAAGCCAGTGTCGTCTTCTCAGAACTTTTTAGGCGAATATCTGACCTGTGGTTCGCCATTATTTGCCGAAGGAGTTGTTTGGTGGTGCCGATGTAGCAAAGATTGCAGGATTCATCCGTTTTCCCTGGCAATTTATTTTATAAACTACGTCTGAACGGCGATCTTTTTCGGGTTTCGTCTTCAGGTTGGTGAATAGGGATGCAACAGTCTGGTTCGAACTATATGCCAAGTTGACTTCCGGATTGTTTTTGGTGACCATTTCTTTGAAATTTTCGGAAAGTTTGGGCACATAAACGACACTCTTATAAACACATCTCCTCTCTTCCAAATTATTTTCTGAACGAACGTTGTGTTTTTGACGAAGTATCAAGTTCCTTATAACTTCTGTCGGAAACCTGTTGTCTAAGAGTATTTGCGTAACTTTTTCTTCGTTAGCGGAGTGGAATTTTCGGTCACTCAACGCAAAAACTTTGTTTATTAAGTTCGACGCAGTGTTTATACGAATGTGCTTGGCTTGATTAGATCGGAAATTGACAAGTCGTCCAGATGCCAATTCTTTCTGGTACCAGTCGAAAGAAAGTCGATCATTTTCGCGGTAGACCTTAACGTCCAAGAACGCTATCGATCTGTTTTTTCCCTCTCTACGGTGAATTGTATTTTTTTCATTAAACTGGTTTCAGCATCGTAAGACATTTTCAATTTCTTCTCTATCCACAATCGCAAAGATATCATCAACGTATTTTGCTATAAACTTAGGTTTGTAGCTTTCCTCTAGTAAGAAATCTAAAACCAAGTCCGCAATCGTCGGTGAAAGAGGATTTCCCATTGGCATTCCGTGTACTTGTTTGTACAAATTGTCCTTAAATTGCAGGTAGTTGTTATCTTTGAAGCAAATATTTAATAATTCGATAAATTTGTTTTGGCTCAGCTTGGTATTTTCAGCTATAATTTCCCATTTCCTTTTAATAATGTTGATTGCAAGCTGAACAGGAACATTAGTAAAAAGAGAAACAGCGTCAGAAGAAACCAAAATATCGTTTGTGTCAAGTACAAAATCTTTTGCTTTGGATTTAAACTCCAACGATTTTTTTAAAGAGTGAGGAGATTTGTTCGTGACACACTGTAATATTTTACCCATATACTTTGAAAGTCTGTAACAAGGAACTTTTATCGATGACGTTATCGGCCGGAGAGGCATGTTTGGCTTGTGAATCTTTGGTAAACCATATATTGCAGGTATTTGTGCTGTGTAGGTAGTCATAATTGCATTTTCCCTATCATCGATCATCATATTGTTGTGCAACCATTTCACAAATTCATTGTTTTTGTTTTGTAGAAAGGTGAGGGAGCTTGCTCTTTCGACCCTGTGTGTAGAGCGGTCATATTCATCGCAACAGTCACATTGCCTTTATCAGCTGCTACAATTATGATATTTTTGTGTTTTTTTTAAAGAAAATTTACCGCATCTTTGTGTACCTTCGTGATGTATTTGTCGAATGCGTCGTTGTGGTGGTAACGTTGAAAAGAGTGAAGCATATTGCTAAACTTAGCTCTAGTTTTTTCTTGTCCTATTTCATTTTTTCTGTTCTTATGATTTCTTCGCCATCTGCAATGAGTTGGAAAAGAGGGAACGTATTTTTGCCAATTGTCAAAGAAAATTACTTTCCCAAGGACAGAAGCAATTTGATTTCGACGGGAAACTCTAAGTCACTTTTATTTACAAACCAATCGTCATGAATTTTAAGTCATATTTTGTTCGATTACTTGTATCAATATGTACAACATTATATCTCTTTTTAATTTTGTAAATAAAGATACCCCTGAAGAAGACGGCAATCACCGTCGAAACGTTGGGAAAATAAAATGAAAATTGCTTTCATTTAATCATCATTACGACCAATAAAGCCGACGAGAATCACTTCTTAATAATTCTCCAAAGTCCAAATAAAAACCAACTTGGTCAAAAACTTCTAAAATATTATCAAAAAAATTAAGACAATGTGTATAATATTAGTATAATTAAGTGCTAAAACAAATTAAAATATCAATGTAATATAAGTAATGTAAAATAGAATTAAGAGCCAGTTGTATATATATCAGTTCAATAAACATTATTATTATTGATATTATTGATGTCCGTGTCTTCACTCAAATTCAGCCTGACATATTCCACGCATTTTGCGTTGCGACATATTCTAAGCATTTCAAATTAAATTAAAAATATCGTTCAATTCTCACACACAAATTGTTTTACTCAATTTTATCTATTATATTCTTTAACTTATTGAAAAATGTCCCTATTGAAAAATACTTACTAGCTGGAGCCGCTTATCAGGTAGTGACAAAGTCTCAATGAATAACAAGTTTTCTTATTCTGTTTTAACGTATTCGAATATGCACCCTTATTACGATTGGCGTTTATCTTGAACGACAGCTCTCACTTTTTGTGTCGAGTCACTTTTTAGGCGTTTTAGTGTCGGTATTACGAAACTAAAACGCCACTCGTTGTCGACCGAAATACGTTCTACATAAGCAGCTGATTTTGAAAAAAAAATAATTTTCAATGCAACTGTCATTAATTTTGAAATTCATATTCAATTTCTGCTGATTAAATTAATAAAAGTCGCTAAATGAATAGTGTTGCTGCATTTATTTTCTCAAGAAATACTAAAACGCTCATTTTTGTCGAACAAAAATATTTAAACGACTCGTCGCGAAATTGCCTAAAAATATAAGTTTTGTTGTTTTGAATATTCTTTTTTAACACTTTTTATTAAGTTTGGGTTTATTAAAGAGTAAAAATTACAAATGCTGAACAAATGAAGAATTTCGTGGACTCATTGCAATGAAATCCATCTCTTGAAACTAATTTTAAGGTAGGAGGAGGTATCACAAAATGCACAAAACAAAACGAAATTGGAATCAAAAGCACAACATTGAATTAAGACCGAATTTAAAACACTTCTTTTTTGTGGTATTTTGGCCTGCTATTTATTGAAGTAAAGCAAAGCTAATTTCTTTAGCCTAAAGTATGCATTACAAATCTGGAAAGAAGACAATAATCTTAATTGAAAATATTAGGAACTTGATTTGTCCATTAATTTACTTCGTTTCTGGCAAATCTCACGGTTTTAATTTGGATCTAATTAATCTTCTTTCTCTAATTATATAAATTTTGTTGGTTTCTTTTCCTCTCTATTCTTTATTATTTTCGATTTTCGCATTTCTTGAAAATAAATGCAGCCGCACTATTTGTTTTGTTATTTTTATTAACCAAATCGACAAAAAATTAATATGAATTTAAAAATTATGACAGCTGCTTTGAAAATTATTTTTTGAAAATCAACTGCTTATGTGGAACGTATTTCGATCGACAAGGAGTGGCGTTTTAGTTTCGTAATACCGACACTAAAACGCCTAAAAAGTGACTCGACACAAAAAGTGAGAGCTGTCGTTCAAGATAAACGCCAATCGTAATAAGGGTGAATATAATCCGTTGATATTTTACCAATTATAAAATACTTACTGCAGTTCATTTTGCAAATTGAATAAAAATAGATTGATTTGTCATCTTGTCAAATTCTTGTGAGCTGTGAAAACTAGTGTTTATATACTGAATCAACAAACTAACCATAATGGGAATTGTTTTGAAAAGATTTGGAATTGTTGTTTCAAAATATTAAATTAACGATGTAAAACCGAATCATATAAAATCATATAAGTAAAACTGAGATGTCGTTACATTTGTCGTGCCAAATTATTAAATTTATATTTTCTAAGTCGGATTTTGCCAAAGAAATTAATTAACTTGAACAACGAAAAAAATGATTTTAGGGAAATTTCTTAAATCTTGAAGGAATTTTAGCCAAAATAGTATTTTAATAAATCCCGTTTAATGCAATTCACACAGCAAAAGGCTAAATTTGATATCTATGAGTCATTCTACGCCGAGCGAAATGGGACCAGTTCCCTGTTAATTTCGAAGATTGAGCTCCAGCTCATTTTCCAAATTCCAATCCGGCGAATCTCAAGTCGATAAGTCTTCTTCCGAGCATCAGCAAAGTATTTGAAAAGGTTATTAATAGGGCTCTGTTCAAGTGGGCGGAGGATAACAAAATCATACCGGATACTCAGTTCGGTTTTAAGACGGGACATGACACAATTCATGCCGCGTCTAAACTTGATTCTGATATCCAATGGAACAAAACTAAAAAGCAGTGTACGGGTGCCTGTCTGGTTGATTTGGAGAAGGCCTTCGACACCGTATGGTTAGAAGGTCTCTATCTAAAGCTAACCAGACTAGGTATAAGTAAACCTCTATTGTATATGCTTTATGACATGCTAAATGGTAGAAAGTTTGTTGTCAAGAGTGGCAATGTAACTTCTACCGCAATTTTTAATATTAATAATTGTCTTTAGCAGGGAGCGGTGAACTCGCCGATTCTATTCAGCATTTACACCAGCGATCTGAAAGGTAGTCTAACTCAGGCAATTGCGTACGCCGAAGATCTAATTGCGTACAGAACAGCTAATACAGTTGAGGTCATTAAAATTCTTCTGCAGAGTGACTTCGAAAGATTCGGAGATATTGTGATGACTGGAAGTTGAAAATCAACTTCCAGAAATCAGAAACTATTTTGTTTAGGACTCCGTTGTCTAGCACCTCAAGGGATACGAGAAAGAACTGGCGCAAGCTGGTGATCGTAGGGCCATATGGACATCCACTGGCAAGTAAAAGTGTAGTAAAGTACCTTGGCATCTGGTTGGATCAGTACCTGTATTTCGACAGACATATAGGTGCTGCCTTGGCCAGGGCTAGGGGAGCCTTTGCCCAGACAAAACGATTGTTTTATAGCAGTCGTCTTGACAGCAGGGTGAAGGTGACTTGCTACATGGCCCTCATCAGGCCGATGATTGCCTACGGATGCCCGGTGTGGTTCAACGTTGCCCCATCTCAAATGGAAAAGATTCGGGTGTTTGAGAGGCAGTGTCTTTGACGTTGCCTTGGATTACACAGAACACCAGAGTCGGAGTACACAAGATATTATTCCAACCAGGTTCTATACAACGGAGCCAACATAAATAGAATAGATAATTTTTTGTTTAAGCTGATTCGGGGGCACGTTGCAAGAGCGATGTCCTCAACTAACAACTTAATTTTTGGGGCGTATTACCCCAATAACGAATATTTCGAGAGTGCGCGGTTAAGTGGTTACATCCCTCCCGAGGCATTCCTCTATTTAGACAGTCGAGGGCTGATAAAGGATGGAGGGTCGGTTCCGCTCATCTACCACGTCAGCCGGAAAACTGTGGATAGGCGACTCCTGTACGGTCGAGACGTCATCGCTCAAGGTGGAGAAGAGCGCCTTCGGTTCAGTAGGACTGTGTCCGATCGGGAGCGAAGGGATAGGGCGAAACAGGATAACCAGTTCTGGTGGCTCTCTGAACAGCATCATATTTAAAGTCGATGAAGATGGTATGTCTAGGCCGACTTACATACATTTAGGGCAATTAGGTATAGGGAACAGTCGGAGTGGCACCAAAAAAAAATTAAAAATATGTATATATGCGGGGGCATATGTGCATGTATCTGCGTGTCTGTACATGTATGTGCGTACGTATATGTATGTGCGTATGTACATGTATGGGTGGGTTGCATGTTGTTGTGTGTCTGCATGCATATAAAAAAAAACTAACAAAAAAAATTAAAAAACGAAAAAAAAGCCTGCTGTGGCTGTTTTAGTTTTTAAGTAGTTTTAAGCTCACAATCCAATTCGACGAATAACTGTCCACGACATGATTGCTCTACGACACTTAAGTGAGCTGAATATTCTCGATGTCAAAGTGGCCAATCCAATTGGATTCTCACAGTTTTGAATGATGGTGGTTTTCTATAGCTTAATGAAAACATCTTATATAAGCAACTTCCTGCACTACGTATCCTAGGACCGTTTGCTGATACGAATCACAAATATTTATGTTCAGCTAAAAACTCTTATGTCCTCATTTTTCTCTGCATAAACTGTCACATATCGGTTTATATAGAACTTTAATGCTTAAGTTCTTTATTGTATCAGCAAATGGACCCTAGTATCCTACAAAGATACACCAAATTAAGGGTAGATTCGTATAGAAAACTTGCTAAAATGTAATTGGATAGAAATAGTCTTCCGGCTTTCATAATACATTTGACTAACTAAACCAGACGCGTAAAAGAGACGATCTACAAACTTACCTACACGTAGTTGCCAATAGTTATTGATTTTCCTTTTAAATGAAGTTATATCCTATTTGGGCATGTTATAGCAACGACGACAACACTTCTCCTTATTAGCCATTACAACAATTTTTACCTCACAATCCCAAAATAGACTATTAAACTTGCCTTAAGCAATGTAATGTACAAACTTAATACTAAGAATACACATGGTCCCTAAAAAATTGATTTAATATTCAAAAAAACACTATGTCAACTTACATTAGCCAACCATTCTTGTTTCTTTTTAGTTTGCTCCTTCATTTCTTTGATGCGTTGTTCGCGAATCATTTGCAGGTCATCGGTTCCAAGACTCTCCAAGCGATCCAACTGCTGGTCCAATTGCTGTTCAATATGCTGAGCAGCATTCATAAGTTGATTCTCTAGTATATGAGCCATGTTTCAACTAAAAATCTGTATTATAAGCTGGACTTTGAAGCAGATGAAGGCTAATATAAATTGAAAAATAATTGCCTCCAGGGAATCAAAATCAATCGTGTAGGTGCGGCAAGTTGTTTCACAAAAAAGCCCTACAAATGAGTAGAAACACATGAAATGTTTTTTAACTTTTTACACAATAAATGCAAGTGTCATCGATAATATTTATGATTTATTAAGAAGTTATGGTTGTAAAGTAATGATTTTTTTATTACTTACGATTATTTTAATTTATTCTTTTCCGGTAATGCACGAAAACTAAATTTTTGCTATTAGACGAAGACGATACAGAACTTTTTTTAATTCTTAATTTTTTGACAGAAGTAGCTTAACCAACTGGAAAATGACTAATTTGAAAGTTTGAGAGCAACTGGGAATTTCAGTTAATTGGAATGGGAAATAATCATTTGGATGCGCTCGGAAAATGTATTACTTCATAAAATAAATTATGGTTTCTTTTTATAAAATTCCCAAACTCAATCCAAAGACCTCTTTCCACACATTAAGAAATTGAGTTGCTAGCAACTTTTAGTTTATTCGAGAAAAATGCAAAAAGTAAGGGGAATGAACAAAATCTCCACAGTGAATGATTTCAAGAGATTTCTTTACATTTTGTTTTCATATTTCCGTAGATTTTAATTTATTTGATTACTTATAAGATCGAACAACGAGAATCAGTTCTTAGTTTCAGCATCTTTCAAAATTGGTGCACACAGAAAAATTGCACTTTTAATATTGCCCATATTTATAGATCATATTACTGTAGTACTAATGCAAGTATTTGATTGTTCTCTTGAAATAATTGCGTTATATTTGTATTGCCAATAATGCTCTAAAAGATTGTGGCCCTATATTAACGGTCAAGAAAAAGAGAAAGCTATGTGCACAAGAGGGCTTCTGTAAGTTCAAATTAACAAAGCTTTAAAATGGGTTGGATGTAAATTATTTCTGTTTGATATTCTAACTTTTATATTCCTAAGGTTATTTTTTCTAATGAACAAAAAAATGGAATTCTTATTGGTGTGATTTGCGAAAGGATTCTTTTATTTTCAAAACCGAAATTTCGGTAGCGGCTCAGTGGATGTGGGCCGGTGCTTTCTCTTCAAATGATGCTTGGAAATGAAATTCAATTCATCAAAAATTAACAAATAATGGAATATATCCAAGTACTTATCGTGGAAGTTTTATCCTATTCTTAGTAGATCCTAATGCAAATTAAACATTTGACATTAAACATTGACATAACTTCTCAAAACAACTTGTATAAGGCCTTCTAAAGGCCTGCCAAATCTGTCTTATATAACCTAGCACGCTAGTTAATCGTGAGATGCGAATTGTACTTATCAGCAAGAGAATGTCCGAATAATCTTATCAAAAAGAAACGCAATCAACTGGTTGGAAATAAATTCTTCCGATACAAAATCAAACGAAAACCTTTTAGTAATCCTATACTCTATAGTATAAGGAGAATATATAACTATATCTATACTAACATAGAGACATATGGGTCCAGTACCAGACTTAAAACATGTTCTCAGGGAAAATTGATTTTAGAGAGATTAATCAAATCAAGAAATTATTTACATATATGACTTAATTCGTGCATTTATATTTCTTTCCTATGTGGGCAAAAATAAATCGTGAAACTTCATTCTTCTTCAAGGAGAGTTAAGCGTTTTAGGTACTTAGGGTTAGGTATTGATAGTCGTTTTTAATATAAACATATTGACTATTTAAAGCAGTTATAAATTGAAACTCTCTAATCTGTTGTTTTTTCGTTATTAAGAAATAAAATTGAGCTGTCATTAAATCTTTGAAAGTCAATTCATATTTTAATAGAGGGGAGACGCAGAAGAATGTTTTCACATTTATTTCTATATATGTAAAAGTGGATATCGCAGTTCCTTCTGAAGATGTATAGCCTAACGCATAGAGAAAATATACTACAATAGCGGCTGAGGCGATTTTGTTAAAACTTGCTACTTAAATAAGCGTCATATTTGGCTCGATTCTTTATTAAATATTCTTTTTATCCCCGCATATACAATGGTTAATACCCAAAATGGTAAATATTAATGATCTCGAAAATGGATCTAATGATTTGAGTGCAAAGCTTGTAGTCTACATATTTTATATGATGTCTCGAAATGTCTTAATAAAAAGTAAAGGAAGCTTTACATGGATCTGCATCTGCAAACTTAAAGAAAAGTAGAGCGGGACCATAATTTAAAACAAACATAAAAGTAAGACAGGGTACACACTAATAACTTATTCGAACTCTGCTATAACTTTCTTTACACATCTCATAATCACATGTTCTTAGCGTTCAGGTATGTAGTTTTGAGAAGACAATTTTTGCTATTTTCATTGTTTTTAAGCAAACTGAGGTGAAATGGTAAAAAAAAACTTGAAAACTCGTTATCTGAACGGAACAAATTATGGTGCATATGAAAATGCTATAATGAAGATAAACATGTTCATCTTCACTATAATCTGCAATCTTCAGTTTCATACTTCCTATAATCTTCATACATGAAGATGATCTCCATTTTGATCTTCGCTCTCTATCGCACAAGTATGATTTTTTTATTTTGTTTCCTCTTTTTTTTGCAGATGTCAATGCAGATGAAGATGAAGATACATGTAAAGCCTCCTATAATCTGCAATCATCAGGTTCGTACTTCCTATAATCTTCATACATGAAGATGATATCCATTTTGGTCTTCGCTCTCTATCGCACAAGTATGATTTTTTTTATTTTGTTTCCTCTTTTTTTGCAGATGTCGAAGCAGATGAAGATACATGTAAGGCCACCTTAACTGCCATTTTTTGAGATATTAAATATTAAGAAAATTCTTTAACCATATTATGTATGCGGTCTTGAGATCTAAGAAAGAAAAGCGTAAAGATGGTTTGTAATGCTTAAGGCGGCTTTACATGGATCTGCATCTGCAAACTTGAAGAAAAGTAGAGCGGGCCAATAATATAAAACAAACATAAAAGTAAGACAGGGTACACACTAATAACTTACTCGAACTCTGCTATAACTTTCTTGACACATCTCACAATCACATGTTCTTAGCGTTCAGGTATGTAGTTTTGAGAAGAAAATTTTCGTTATTTTCGTTGTTTTTAAGCAAACTGAGGTGAAATGGTAAAAAAAACTTGAAAATTCGTTATCTGAACGGAACAAATTATGGTGCAGAAGAAAATGCTATAATGAAGATGAACATGTTCATCTTCACTATAATCTGCAATCTTCAGGTTCGTACTTCCTATAATCTTCATACATGAAGATGATCTCCATTTTGGTTTTCGCTCTCTATCGCACAAGTATGATTTTTTTATTTTGTTTCCTCTTTTTTTGCAGATGACAATGCAGATGAAGATGAAGATGCATGTAAAGCCTCCTTTAGGGAACTTCACAAAATTGATAAGGGTATTCATGCAATGGCGAAAAACCCAGATAAACCTCAGAAAAGCTAGATATATTTTTATCTTCGCAGAAATGAAATGTCAAAGTTTGTATGGGAAAGATGGACTTCCCAATAGAAACGAGGAGTTAAGAATTATTCTCTTGCCAAAGTAGTCAATAATAAATACATGGTGTGTCCCCTTTTAAACTAGTTGCTGAAAAATTTTGTTCACGTTTCCATTTTATTGAAAAATCGTATTCTTTCATGCGAAGAACCAACTTGAAGAAACTATGATTGTCTGACGTCTCGACTCTATCTATATAATCGAGTAGTGTTGGAGATTAAATAAATTCTCACTTTCCATGATAGGTACGTAATATTTAATAAGGATATTCATATGCAACGGCGGAAAACCCGGATAAACCTCAGAAACCAGATAATTTTAACTGTCAAAGTTTCTATGGAAAAAATATTCTGCAAATGCGATAAATTTATCTCACGAATTTGATGTAGAAAGCGTAGAAATAAGCTTCATGGTTATGTTGATTTCGTTTCAATAAATAGGATTCGCTACTAAAACCAGTAATTTTTTGCTTTGAAACTTACGATTACGGACCGAATCTGGTTTTGTGACTGTGTGTGTTGCTTTGCAGCTCTAAAAAAAAAACAAATCTTCAATTCGTTAATACATCATTATTTTATTTTTATTTTCCGAATCCGGCACGGGGGAATTCCTTAACCCACTTGCACTTTTTTAATATTTGTTTCCAAGAAGTTGTTAACAATTTTTTTTATTTTTTAATAATATTAATTTACTTTTTCTGTACACTGACACAAAATAAAAATTAATTCACAACACAATTGAGAAACTTTAAAACAAATATTGTAGTGTGTGTAAGAATGTATACAAAACCGTTTTGAATTCGTCTCCAAAAAGAGATTCAAAACGGATCTGTTTTTCCAGAAAACAAATTGGTTTTAATTTGAAACGAATCTGATTTTCAGAAAAAAATTGACGGCAGATCGATGTTTTTATTGAAACGAAATCCACATTAGTCATACAACGTCCAGCGGAGATATTTCTTTCTACAATGCAGAAAATTATCTCGTTTCATTAATACCCTTAGACTAAGGCGCGCACATGTAATTTTTCCGAAACGAAATAGTTTAATCACTATAGCTGAACGATGATCACGCACATAAGCAACTTAAAAATCAATCAACGAGATAAACCAACGCACAGGAAATATTTTGATTTAATGTGCGCGCAGTTACATATAGTTCGGTATGATACAAACTGAAGAACTTATATGGGGCGAACGTTCGATTTGTGCCAAAACACAAACTTTTAAGTTGCTCGAATCGCGGACTGAATAGTTTTTACATGTGCGTGCACTCTCATATAAGTCCATGATATTCACTTTAGAAACCTAACTGTTGCAAAACTGAAAGTTGCATGTGCGCGCCTAGCCTTAATTTATAAATTCACACAATTCGAATTGAAAACAAATGCAAGCACCAAAATCGACGAAAATGTGTAAACAAAACGTTAAAAAAATCTCTTCAAATCAACGGAGTAAGAGATTTTATTCATTCTCCTCTCACCAACAAACTAAAAGTTGCAAGCAACTCAGTTTTTTCGCGGGAAAGGGATCTTACTCAACCCTAATACATCGCCCAATAATTCCCTTTTCAAAAAATCATAGCGTATTTCGTTATTTTATAGCATAAGTTCCCTATAATATGTATGCTTCGTTTTTTGTATGTTGCTTTGTTCATGTTCGTGCGTTACTTTTCGTTTAGTTCAGTTGGATTTGTCGTCCCGTTCCATTGCCTTGTTTGTGTATTTTGAGAGTAGCATACAAAATAGTAATTTTTTAATTGTCGAGAACTTTTGTATAATTCGTGTTTTTGTGTCAATAACCTCAATTAAAGGATACATTTCATAATTTAAAACAAGGTTAGAACTAATCACATAAAGTTTTATTCCTATAAATTAAGAACTATCGGACTTGTGTAATTTTCTACCTTGCGTGGTTTGGGTTGCATAAATGGGTGCCGTCGATGGTGGTGTGGTGGCGTCTTGTCGGGGTAGTTCGGTTACATTTATCCTTTTTACTAAAGAAAACGTTTTCAAGAGCTAATACATCAGATTTATTTAACATATCATTTAATTTAAGTGAAAATCTGGCTAAATTGTTTTGAAATTCAATGAACTTGTTTTGAATTTTTATTAAACAAAGAAAATTTTCAATTACCCGGGATAAACCGCCATTTTTTCAAATAGATATTCTCCTTCCCTGCAAACAGTGGTGGCTAGGTAAAAAGTACCTTTGTTTTCGTCGTTGAATAGGTTCGAGCTCGATTTGTTTCATTTTATGATTTTTTTTAAAATTTGAATGTGTGTGTGTGTATGTGCAGTGCAATTTTTTGGCTTGTTTATGTACCTGCTCAATTTCCCCTTCCGCTTTTTTCACAAAAGGCCATTGTTTGGTGAATTGAATTCAAGGCGAAGCTTATTTTTTTTTTTGTTAATTACAAGTTAAGGCTAAAAACAAACAAACTAGTTAAATGCATTTGAAGATGCATCTACAAATGCTGACAAAAATGTACCCATGCATACACATAACTAGTAAAATGTAAGGCGTCTCTTTTTTTAGTAATAAACTATTGCCACTTTTATTAGTTTCTTATTAAAAACTAGCTGGCCGGTTTTCTGTGATAAGAATTAGAAAAAATGTTCATATGAAAACTGGATAATAAAATGTTTTTATGTAAACATATTATGTACATACATATACTTGTATGTTCCCTTAACCTTGACGAATAGCGAGTAGGTGTTCCCTTATCTCTTATTACAAATGGTTTTTATGGATTAATCATGAATTTGATAAGCATACACATGTAAACTAGATTTAAAAAATATCGCACTAAAAAAAAAAAACAAATTATAAATTAAAACGTTTTATGTTGATGTCCCTCACTGGGGCCTATCGAATACTAGGAACACATTTAAAATAAAATAGCACACCAAAAGTTGAGCTGTGGCGTCGGGACGGAAATATGTAGGTATCCATTTCATGCTCCACCAAAAAATGCCCCTTATTAAAATTTAAACAATTGGACAAATGTAAACATTCGGTATTGATTGTCGATTTATTTTTTGTTGCGACTTTGCATTTGGGCAGCACACTTAATACTTTGATTTTTTTTTTACATATATCGCAAATAGGTACTGAAGGGCAAGTCGTGCATTTGGAAAAAAAATCGAACTCGAGATTTTAATCGAAGTTGAAATTACGATGATAGAGAACAGCCTAAATGGCTGAACCGATTTTGTTCAAACGTGGTGGTTAGGCGTTTTAGGTAATTATCCAAAATAGATTTTTGAATCGTTGTTTTAGCCCCAAAAATAACGGCACTTGCCATACAATTGTTTCTGCCATTTTAATTATCTCAAAAACGCCTCTAACAATTTTGATAAAAATTGGTGTGTGTACTAATTCGAATATGGTCTACATTGCTCTAATATTTTGTTATTAACGGTAACCGCCATACAACCATTTTATTGATTTTCGACTTTCTAACAAACGGTTCAACGGATTTCGATCAAAATTTGTATACAGAATCTCCTTCAAGTTCTGAATAATACTGCATTTCAAAATTTTCGAAAAATACGAGTAGTTTTCTTGATTTTTGAAAAAAAAAAATATTTCTTTTTTGAAAATTCAATATTTCGAAAATGGGTGGGCGATTTTTTTGAAATTTTGTTTTTAAATTTATATTATTATACCAATTCATACAAATTATTTTTTTTTGGAATAAAAATTTTTATGTACACAAACTTAAGTGAAAAATGACTTTAAAAATACTTTTAACAGTTTCCATTAAGAATCTTTTGCATATAATGTGATCGAACATAAGAGCAAGTACGTGCGATCCAGTCGTGCATTTTATTTTACATTGAGCTTGGGGTCTTCATAAATTTAGTTTTAAAATATTACACTGTTAAATGTGATTAAAAAATGTTTAATTTTTTTCTAATTTGGACATTTGGCTCATTTTTTTTTGTTTAAAATAGAACGGATATTTTTATTCATCGGTATCTTTATCGGTGCAAGTAGTAAATAAAACAGTTTTAATGTGAAACTATTTTTTTTTCTATTTTTAACATATGTATTTTAAAGTTTTCATCACAATAAAAAAAGCAACGGCTACGAACAACTAATACTTCCCTATGCTTAATGTTATGAAATGATATTAGATTTTTACTTGCGATATATATATATATGTATGTACTACATAACATATATGACAAGTTATGGATTCGTAAAAAAAATCGAACTCGAGTTGACTTGACATTACGATGATAGAGAACACCAAAAAAGTGGGTCCCACAATTCCGTCTGTCCTCGAGTATACAATTTTTGAATTTTGAATTTTCTTTGGCCCAATGGCCATTGAAAATTAGTAATATTTTACATTTCATTTTTTAAATTGATTTAAGTTGTTGATGTTTCTAATATTTAGTGCAAGATTGTTGTAGGCCTGTAGTCCCATGTATAATATACTGGCTTGTGCCCTAGTTGTTCTGGTTCTGATGATGTTAAACTCGTTTCCACATTTCGCAGGTTGTATTGAACTTCTCTTCTTGCAGGTATACTTGATTGAAGATATTCAGGACACATATTATGTTTAATTTTAAAGATAAATATCATTGCCATCATATATAGTCTTTGATTTATATTCAACCAATTTAGTGATTCAAGCATAGAAGATATTGAGGTATATCGATCACACTTTAATATTGCACGCATAGCTTTGTTTTGGAGTTTTTGAAGTCTTGCTTTTTGATTATTGTTAAACAAATAAAGAAGACTTGCACAGTATTCAAAATGGGGTTTTACAGTCATATTATGCACTTTTATTGCACTATTTTTAGATATGTTTTTGCGTGTTCTTCTAAGAACACCTAATTTTTTTGAAGCTTTTTTGCAGATGAGATCTACATGTTCATTAAATGATAGTTTGCTATCTAACACAACACCGAGGTATTTAATTGACGCTATTTGTTCTATTTGTGTATTATTTATTAATATATTTGTTTGTTGTTGTGTTTTTCTCAAAAACGGGTTCAACGATTTTTATAAAAAAAATCAGCTCATTAATGAGTGAAAAGGCACATTTTTTTTTTTTTTTTTTTTTTGGAAAAAAAATGGTTGTTTTTCACTTGAAATTAAAAAAAAAATTATGTGGAAGCCTCTAGAACCTTAATACTAATGTAAACCAAATTTTTTCAAAATTTCGAAACTATACTTAATCGATTTTTTCGAAATGTCGTTTTAAATAGTTTTTTGAGATTGTTTGGAACAAAAAAAATTCATATTTTGGACTTTCTCACTATTGGGTGAAACGATTAAAATTATTTTTTTTATGTAAATGCTCATTAGAAGTGTTAATAAAACCGCATACCCGAATTAATATGCGTTATTCTTAAAATTAAAATTTAATATGTATGTTAATAAATACTTCAAAATGGCGTTTCAATTTTTTTTTCCAAAACTGTTTTTAAAAATTATTTTTTTTTTTTCAAAAAAACCCGAAAGAATACGAAATGAAATGACTCCAAAATTGAATAGCAAAAGAAAAGAAATGACATGTTCAATAATGAAACGCTATCAGAAAAGGGAACGAAACACTCAAAATTACACCAATTTAGTTACGTGGGAAGTCCCCAAATAAGTTTTCAACAAAACATCGCCCTATCCGGTTATTAAGCTTCGTGTCCGGTTATCGGAGATTTTCTATGGATTTTCTTGCGTATTCAAAACAAAACAGAAAGTATATTGCGAATGCGAACGGCCTTTTCATTTTTTTTTTTTTTTTTTTTTTTTTTGGATGTTTGATTTGTTGATAAGAAATAACCCCTTGATTATATGTCCGCGTAAGGGCGGTTTTCTATCTAAAATATAGAAAAGGAAAGTAATTTGTATGAGAAATTCAAAAAAGAAGTTTGTTCCCGAAAATGTTTCCGTTTAAGGGAATTGTCGGCTTATTAGAGCTGTCCGCAAGTAGAGCTTTCACTGTATGTATAAAAATCACATGGATCTTATGTATGTATATTTCACCTAAATTATAAAGTTATATACACTTTCATTATTATATGAATATATTTACATACCTAGGATCTATCTTATGTAGGTACATCTAACAATTCATAGCATTATCTCAAATAACCTATAGGTATTCAATTTAGCAACAACATTTAAGGAAACAGGTATAAAAATGATATGAAAACATGCCAATTTATAACAGTTCTGTTTATTATACCTACGACTCTGAATTGCAGGACTTTCCCGAAGTTGGTATTCATACTTGGAAATCCAATTGTTTTTTTTTTTTTTTTTGTAGCTGCGTAAAACTCAGTCAATGTGCATGTTATAGGCAATTAAAGACGAAAAGGATTTCATTTTCTAGCTCCGTCTAATTTAAAATGCAAGTGAAAAATGGAAACAAAAATAATATACATTTTCATTAAAGATTGTTCAGTGACGAAAAAGTTGGAATAGAACAAAACAGATTCGTCGGAAACTTCAGAAAAATATAGAACAACTTAAAACAGTCAACCATCTGACAGATTATAAAAAAAATATTGTTGTTTACCTACAATTCGAGTTCTTATATTTTTCCAGAAAAATTCTTAAAAATAATTTGAAATGTAGTTGAATTTAATTAAAAAAAAAAAATGTTCATGAATTTGAGAGTGATTCCGACACGGAAAGTAATTTATCAACTAAATCTAAATCTAACACCGAAATAGTTTTTTTTTAACAACAACAATTGGCTGTGACAATTCTCACAAATTGTTGTTCTACCTAAAAAGCAAGTGCAGAAAATTCTGCTCTAAAGTGTTCCAAACTGTTACAAACTGACTCATAGAACAGCAATCCAGAACAGTTTAGAAGAGAAAATTTCTCATTGAACAGCAAAATCCTGTACTTTTCTGTTCTACTAAATTGTTCTAATCTGTTCCGAACATCCTCATTGAACACACATTTTAAATTACATCCGCCATTACATTTACATCATTTATAGGCGGTACCACTCAGTCTTTAAAAAAAAAAACCTAACACGTTTTCATTAACCCATGCCAGGGTCCATGTATGTCCCAAAGACGCTCAATTATAAATCCAGAAAACATCGGTTGCCATTAATAACAGGTATACCTACCTACATTTGTAAAATTATGACTTAAAACGAAGTAAACATGACATGAAATGAAATTTCCTTAAATTTGGAAAGGTAAAGCAAAGTGCGCAGTGAAGACCAAAAATATCTATTTCTTTTTTCTTTTAGTGGATTTATTTTTGAAAAAAAAATTCAGGAATATAGGCATTCCTAACAACCTTCTTCAAAGATATACTTATCAATCGTGATGTTCTGTTCTGTTCTGGCGGTGTTGTGCGTCCTTTATTGACGAGAGCATACATAGGCACGTACAGTGTTGGAAAGAGAATTAGCACACATCAGTGGATCGGATTTAAATAAGGAACATATTTATTTTTGATATGTTCTTGGACCATAATTTATTAAAAAATCTTTAATTCCACGCTGAAAAACTTACATATATAAAAAAGAATTAAACAAAATAAGTGTAACATGTGGTGGTCACAGAATTAGCACAAGTACGAAATTAATTCATTTATCACCAGACCAAGTAGTTTTTTTTTTCAATATTTTGTTGGGTACCCTTTCTGCTTTAACACAGCTTTTAACCGCCGACGAATGCTCTCCACTAGTTGCTGGCATCGACGAATAGGAATGCTGTTCCAGGCATTCCTAATTGCCTGCCAAAGTTCTGCTAGATTCCTTGACTTCCTTAGTCCGCCCTGATATTCTACATCGTTCCATGGATTTTCTAGTGGATTCAGGTCAGGAATCTGCGCAGACCAAGGCAAAATATTGATTTGGTGATCACTAATGCACTGCTTCACCAGCCGGGTAGTGTGTTTAGGACCAATGTCATGCATGAATGTCCATGGTAATAGTAAATTATCGTCTGCAAAGGGCTCCATATGGTTTTCCAAAATGCTCTTATATTGATGCTGGTCATTCGCTGCTCTATTTTCACAATAGGCCTTACACCGCGCCATGAAAACGCAGCCCACACCATGATACACACACCACCGTGATTCAGTTTTTACTGTGTAACGTGGATTAAGATCTTGCTTTGGTGGACCCAAAACATGGCGCTTTTCATCAGAGCCCAATCGATTAAATTTCGAATCATCACTCCAAAAAACATTTTTCCAAAATGATAAGGACTTGGATCCATATTCTCTGCCGATCTTAAGCATGGCCGCAATATTTTTTTTAGACACTTGTGCTGGGCTACGCAACCGAGCAAATCTTTGTCGTTCAGTCTTCTTCGTATTGTCCTGCTACTTAGTGTTATGCCATATGGTCTTGAATCATTTCATCCCGAATTTCCGTTGATGTAATATAGGTTTTTTTTGCATAAGCTGCGATTATACGTTCATCGGCAGCACTTGTCTTTTTTGGAGGAGGGTTTCTTCCGATGACATTGGTCGTATTATTACTTTCATAAAATTTAATTGCATTCTACACTAACTTTTTTGACCGTCCCACACCATTTGCGATTTCATTATTGTTTTACCCTTATTTTTCATCGTTATTATAATTCGTCTAAGATCCGGTGTACACGATCGCTGTTTGCCCATCTAGTCAAACATTAATAAAATATTTTGCGCTATAAGCGTTAAATTAAACTTACTTTGCAATGTCTATAACTTTTTCTTAATATTTGTCTAAAAATACTATTTTTTTTAACTTCAAACACTTTTTTAACAACATGTGCTAATTCTTTGGCCACTGAAACTTTAGATCCCACAACATTCTTATCAGAAATAAATAAACAAACATAAGAAAGGAACGGTATATTTTGAAGAAAAAATAGAGTGATGTTGTCTTGATTCTAATAATGTGAATTTTTTTAAAGAAAACAATTGTCAACTGGGATAGGACTTTTTTAACTATAATAAAAGCGTAATGTGCTAATTCTCTGTCCAACAGTGTATCTATGCATGGATGTACAGTAAAATCAACTTATTTAAATAAAATAGAACTTCTCGTTGCAACTTATTTAAATAAAATAGAACTTCTCGTTTAGATGTTGAGCACGACAGACGTATTAGAATCAGCACTTGCAATCGACAAAATGTTTAGAAGAAAAAAACAGGAAGAAGTAAAACAACAATCAAAATAGGGCAAACGAATTTTGTCTGAAGTGTGCTTGAAAGAGTGTCAAAAATGTTCGTGTCTTAGGTTTTCATTTATTTTATTTTTATATTCTTCACTTTTTATTTTCTTTATTTCTTCTAAACCTCAGTATTTTTATTTTGCATGCTCATCGGTTGAAAACTGTTTGAAAATGAAATTTCTTTTCGGTATTACATCCCATTTTAAAACTAGTAAGTTTTAAATGTTCAAATTCTTACGCCTTTGTGTTTTCGATGTGATAGAGCATAAGAGCAAGTAAGTGGGACCCAGGCGTACATTTTACTCTACATCTATTTATTGAGCTACCGAAATAGACTGTTAAAACTACGCTATCTTTATATTATTTTTCCTAAAATATTTCATTCATATTTAATTTTTAATAATGATAAATGGTAAAAATAAAAATTAAACCAACAATTCAACGTTTTATAGCGTAATTTTCATTATCGGTTTTCAGTTCACTTTAAAATAAATTATTTTCCTCTTCTGCAAGATAATACCTGCCTACCCACATAATATAATCTTAAAATTACTACTCAATTCTTTAATCTAAACTAAAGTAGGTAGGTATGTACATACCTATGTGAATAAAGACAAAATAAGTTTTTAAGGCATTAAGAAACTGTTTCTTATAAGAAAAAAACGGGCCTAGCATAGTAATTACGATGTCTCACTAAATAACCACACATTCATTTTTTTTTCGATACGCATGAGCACGTATGAAAAAATTGTACTTTTGATAATGCGCTATGCGTGTTGAATTCCGAAATCAAAATTCTACGCATTGCAAAGACAAAGACAAATTTCTACATACTTCTCAAGTGCATTACTTCTAGGTGTTGTATTTCCTACAAAGACTTTTTAGGTCTTATATTGAAAACTCGTGTATTTGTAATAGGTAATAATGCTTCTATAGAATGAAACGCATCACTGACTGATGTAGAATAAAACAAATCAATAATACCTACTTTGATTATTGCACAATTACGTTAGCTTCTACGCGTGCTACCTAAGTTTTCATTGTTTCCTTTATTCTGGGTAAGTAGATTATGATACGAAAGACTACGAATTTATCATTCTCCCTAACAGGATTTTGGTTTGAATTGATAAAACAACAATTTCCAATTTTAAGGGCCATTAATTTTAGAAGTATAGGGCTTGCCAAAGAACAACATCCGGTTAAATAATATAATTTTGCAACTGATGGAATACATGCATGAGGTACAAAATATGCAATATAAAAAATATTAATAAGTGACTGTTTTTTTCTAACTTTAAACAAATTGTAGAAAGTGCAAGCAAGTAAACTAGCACACTTCATTTCTTACAGGTTTTTTTAGTTTTACTTTTGTTTTGCTTTCTGCACGCCATGACTGGTATGCAAGGAATAGAAAATGCATCGAAACAAAAAAAAAATATAAAAGGGGACAGAATAAAGAATGCATGAAATGATAAGTTGAATGCATTTGAAAGCGTTTTAAATTATAGGTGCTGATCAAAGTGTGACATCTGATATTATTCTTATAAAAATAAAACTAAGTACAAAAAAGTGATTATTTGAGTTAATAAAATAAGTTTTTTGAGATTAACTTTATTGCATTTTATTAGAATGATTTTGATGGACTTAAACAGCTTGAAACCTTTAAACAGTTTCGTGAGTATAATGGACAAGACAATATAGTTTTTAAGTATCTGCATATTTGTTCATGCTAATTCTTATAAACTCTTGATTCTTTATTGTCATGATAAATTAAATATATGTGCCATTAAAGTGAATGCCAATTTGGATATGTTGCCGATTTGTTGTCTAGTTATAGGGTAAATGCACTAGTATCCGGACACTTAACACATTTGTTTGCTTTGAGTTTGATTCGTCGAATTAATATGAAAGCTTCGAAATATTGTTATATTGCATCTAAAAGCTTGTTTAATTTTTTGATAGCACAACATTTATCATAATAATTATTTAAAACATAAAAATCTAAAAAAAGTCGATTTGCACTAGTATCCGGACAGAAACATTTAGTTTCCGGACAATTTTATTCTAGTATCCGGACACCACAATTTTGTACGAATTTATAGTTCTTCTTCGTTTTTAAAACATCTTTGTTTTTGAAAAAAATATATGTACATATGTATATAGTGTAATATTTTTTTAAACATTTTTCTTAAAAGTGTATAAGGAAAAACAAAAACAAAAATAATCAATTAAATAATTAAGTTTTGTACTTTTAAAGGTTAAACAATTATTTTTTTAGTAAAAGTTATCACTAAGCAATTAAAAAATAAGGACACACTAACAGCTTATAAAAAAATCATATTAACTAAGGGGTCCTCAAGTATACATAACAGTTTTCTGGTATATCTTTTTCTAGAGATCCATTAATATTAAGATTATAAGCCCCGTGCTTAAATCTCCTGGGACTCCCGGGACCCTACCAACAGCAGAATCAACCGTTATGTCTAGCGATGGCGGTGATATTTCTATTGCTTTTGATGCCTCAGTTTCAATTACATTTACGATGGTTTCAACATCAACTCCAGCATTTTGTAACTGCTCTGACAAGTCTCATTTGATCAGGCATTTGATGTATGTGGAGCTTCAGGAATCAGCAAATTTTCAGCGTTGTTCCTGACGCATTTTAAGTAGTCCACAGCTGCAGGGTTCAATGGGTATAAACCACACTATCTAAAACGTTTTGTATCCTTGCCATCTTAGTCTTCATTATTGCTTCATTTAAAAGTGGACAAAAACTGGATGTAAGGAGTTTAAAGACACTAACACCAGCCGGCTGCATGATTTTATAATGTTTTCCTGTCAAACAACTGCTCTTCCCTTACCAATGTTTTCAGCTTCTCTCAAAGTTAGATTTAGATTTCGTTTCATAAATGCCCGTGACCATGTCTTATCTGGTCTATCGTCCTTGAACGGCGTTCTTCTTTTTGAATACTTTTATTATTTTTTGCACGGTATACAGAAAGTTATCAGTTTTTAATGGAAAGCCACATTTACCACTTAGCAATTTATTCCTCCTTCTCAGCTGTTAAATAAGGATATGGACCCATTTTAGTTTTCTTTTCACTAATTAAACTTCTATTTTTCAGCCTGTGATGTAGTGATAAACGATATATACCATATTTAGTTGCAGCTTTTCGGAGACTAATTTGGTTTGACCTTATTTCATCTAAGGCTTTTGAAATGTTTTCTGAATTCATTCATTAAAAGATATGTATTTTAAAGGACTAAAAACACTTAAAATTACATTAAAAACAAAGGTGCCCGGAAATTGAATCTAATTTTTCAGTATCCGGGCACATATATTTTTACCCAAGTAACTCTGTCATTCATTCATTTAACCCTGTCCAGGTACTGAAACATTGAGAGGGAAATGCAATTCTATTTCATTCTGACACAAAATATATTCCAAACTTCCATTTATGAGCCTTAGAAAGAGATTTTTCGTTTTCCCTCATATTTTCAGTATCCGGACACTGTTTCCCGGAACTGAAAAAATCTTAAATTTTAGTTCCACTATCCGGACACTAAAAAATATTTAAAAAAAAAACAACTTTTTGACTATGTTTTTTATTAATTATCAAAATTTATCATATTTATTCAAAACTAACAACTTTCTTTTGTAATAAAATGAATAAACATATCTTAATTTACTTAATTTTTGCAAATGATGCCACTATTTTGTTCTTAGAAAAAACCACTTCACAACCTCACCCCCTAATATCGGACAATTAATTGAAGTATATCTCTTAAACCATTCAGGTTATCCGCTTAAAACTTTGCATGTCAATGTGAAATACATTAGAGAATGTGAATTTGTTGTTTTATTTGCATTTATAAGGATGATGTACCTATTAATCGCAAAAAAATCACTGTATCCGAACACTAGCTGTCCCGATACTTGTGCCTTTACCCTAGTTGCATAATGTAATGTAATCAATCGATTGCACAATACTCAAACATGTGCTTTTTTTGTCTTATGTTCCTTTTACTAATTATAAAATAAAGGTTTAATATACATACGCAAATATGCGGATGGAAGAATAAGTACATATATATAGATACATGTATTATATACATAATATGTATGTACATAGGTACACAGTTAGTTTAGTTTAGATTATATAGTTTATTTAGCAGACAGGGTGGCGCACGAATCGTGCTACAATAAGAAATTTAAATAATTTTTATTTTAATCGATGTATTTCATTAATTTGTTTTATTGGATTAAAAATTAAATTTTATTTTAAATAACTAATTGTTTTTTAATAGACCGCAATAACCTCCACGCTCATCCTCGCATATGCGGCACCTGATCAGAAAATTGTTCATTGCGGCCTGAAGGGTTGAAATTGAATTAAGCCAAATTCCTGGGTTTAGTTTTGTACACTTCCTGCTTGACATAACCCCATAAAAAAAAGTCTGGTGCAGTCAGGTCAGGTGACCTTTGGGGCCAGCGGAAAGTGCAGTTTCTGGATATCAATTTGTTTGGGAATATTCGTTGGAGCTCCGCCATAACTTATGTGGCTACGTGTGCACTTGCTCCATCTTTTTGAAAACAAATCCTGCTTAAAGAGTTAAGTCTTCGGCGAAGTTCTGTGTAAAAACTCCTTCAACATCTTTAAATAACGGTCCCCATTGACAGTTTGTGTTACACCGTTTTCTTCAAAGAAGTATGGCCCGACAATACACCTTGATGAAACTGCGCACCACACAGTGCCTCGTTCTGGGTGCAGTTCCGTCTCATGGAGCATTTTTGGATTAGATTCACTCCATATACGGCAATTTTGCTTGTTAACATTGCCGTTTAAGTCAAAATGGGCCTCATCAGACATGTGCTGTCTTCTTCGGCAAATCCTGAGGGTTTAACTTGTTTGTAATTTGGACTTTGTACGGAAACAAGTTTAAGTGATAAACCAATTGTTAGCAGCATCTCGTCCCCTTCTTATTTATTGGCAAAATGGCTAGTTAGTGAACTGAGGCTTTTACCTCCAATTAACAGCCTTTCAATAAAAACTTCATTCGAATTTGTCGAAAAAGTAAAGAGTGAAACAATACAAGAAGATGAAATAATGGTGTCGTTTGACGTTGTGTCTCTTTTTCCAAGTATTCCCTTAGAAGTTGCATAATGTGAAATTGAAAAATATTTGAATACCGTTGATTTAAGCAATGAGAGTGGCTAAACTTTGCATGCAACAAAAATTTCCAATTCAAGAATAAGTTCTGTAAAGTAGAAAAAGGAACAAATATGGGAAACCCGTTGAGCCCTCTAGTATCGGAATTATTTATGTCTGCATTTGAAATCCGGTTAAAAAATGAAAAATTACTACCACGGTTCTGGTGTCGATATGTCGATGATGTGTTTTCGATTGAAAAAAGATAAAATAGATTGTACGTTGAGTGTCTTAAATAGTCAATTTGAAACCATTAAATTTACAATTGAAATGGAAACAAACAGAAAACTCTGTTTTCTAGATCTCGAAGTACGAAAAACGTCAAAGAATAAAATAGATATTTTGGTTTACCATAAACCAACAAGTACGCTTCGGTTCATTACAAAGTCCAATTCAACATAAACACGCCGCGTTTCATTCAATGATATATAGAATGTGTAAACTCCCTTTATCAGCTTCAAATTATAAAGCTGAGTATGAATATTTCAAAAAAGCTGCAGATGTAAACGGGGACAGTACAAGTTTAGTTGATAAACTAATTAAAAAACATTCAAATAAAATCAAAAAAATCAAACATGTCGACGCTTTCCTCGCAAAATATAGAAAGAACTGAAGTTAAAAGAGCCTCAGTGTGTTATGTGCCTGAAATAACTAACAAAATATCAAACTAATTCCGAAAACATAACATTCAATTAGTTTTTTTCAAATAAAACAAAACTAAAAAACTTACTCGGGTCAACAAAAGACAAAAAGCATATATGCAATAAAATGTGGTGATTGTGATGGTGTTTACTATGGTCAAACCAAAAGAACCATAGAAAAAAGATACAAAGAACACAGAGTTCATACATAAAACAAAATAAAATCCAAAGTTCTGCCATCGCAAACCACGTCTTGAAGTTTAACCACTCACACAGCAAGTTGTGTGAGTATAATGAAACAAGCAACAGTTGAGAGAAAATTGGATGCGTATGAAAGCTATTTTATATAAAGAGATAGAAATGCCATCAATTCCGATAACGGCAATATATTGTCAAATCTCTTCTCTCTCATCTGATTACAAACCAAGAAGATGATACCAATTTCATCAGTCGTAATGCTGATGATGGACTTTTGTTTTTATCTTGTCATTCGTTTAATCGTTGTGACTAGTTGAAAGTAAAGTTAAAGTGCGACAAAAACATAAATGTAAAAACAATAAAGTGTTTAAATATTTGTTTATTGTGTCCGGTTAAATTTAATAAGTTTAAGTCATCATGAAGTATCCGTTGTAATGACCGTCTGCTAACTCCAATTTGGCCCGATAAGTTACGAGTCGAAACACTTGGAGTTGCCTGTATTGCCGATGCAACAGCCACGATTGTATCCTGTTTTAAAATTCAATTTTGTATACAATTTTTAAACTTAAATTATATAGGTACATATATACAAAATGTACATACTTAAGAATAATTACATTTGATGAATTCATTTACATATCTTTTAAACGTTTTTAAATTTGTTCCATTATTTTCTTCGTAAGGAAGTGTGTTGAAAAGTCTACATCCTTTATATAATATACTATTTTGTGTATGGTTTGCAATGTAGTTACAATGTCTGAAATCATACCTATTTCTAAGATTATAAGGCTATGATTCACCCACATATGTCAAATATGTACTTAAATTTTAAGGTAATATTTTTAATTTTGAAAACAAAGCATAATACATTAACAAAGATTCTTTGTTTAACATTAATCCATTGAAGCATATCTAGCATTGTTCTTATCGGAGTAAGACGGTTACATTTCAGTATAGTACGCATAGATTTATTTTGTAGACGTTGTAGTTTTACCAATTCAGTATTAGAACAAAGGTATAAAATTGATGCACAAAATTCAAAGTGTGGTTTTATCATGACATTATAAATATTATGTTTATTATGTTAAGTTTGAGGGCCATGCACTTCGCTGGCTAAATACAATTATTTTCAATTTATTTGCTTTCAGCCATTCGCTGACTTATGAGATCTTGTAGAAAATTCTTGCAGTCGTCTGAACTCTTTTCACATATAAAAATAAGTGCATCATCTGCAAAAAGCACAATTTGGGAATGCCTGAGAATAATAGATCTTTGTAAATGGTATTAGGTTAGGTTAGGTTAGGAGGGCGTGCACAGCCCAAGGGCTGCTGTGTACACGGGACCTATTGGTCCATTGTGATCCCCTTTATCACAGAGATGTCCCTAACTAATTGTACATGAAGACTGGTTTACTTACGAACCAGCCCGTACTCTATATATTTGTTCATATTTACTATTGGTACATGTACTAGGTCGTCTACATCAACAAACCTGTTTCCGAATTTTCGGAGGCAATTTGCTTGTAGATTTGGATAATCGCAGAGCAGTTGTTTAATGGTCTCTGTTTCATCTCTTGACAGCTCCTGCAGAAATCGGGTGCCAATACATCCAATCTAGTGGCCATTGTACCTAAAAAATAGTATTAGAAATGTATTTAATTGTAGAGTTTGAAATAATTGCAAACCCAATTATGCTGTTATGTATAGTCCCTTCCACATTCCAATTTTCATTCATTCTTCTATTGAATCTATAGATTAGAGGAAATTTTAAATATTTAAGTATGTACCTATTCAATTAAAAGGAAGTGTAAATACTTCGGCAATATTCATGAGGATACTCTTTGTTATTTTTATCTGTTACAAATCATGTGTCAAATAAGTTTCTTAACTTAAATTACATTTTGCTTAAGAATATTTATTTATTTATTTATCTTGGCAATAACTTAACACATTAAGATAAAAAAAATGTACGTATGCCCGAAAGTCGCATATAAACCATCATCATTCATGTGTATAAATTAAAGAGGTCACACAAAATTCTCCATACATGGTGAGGACATGCCTGGGCATATATTTGGCATCTCAGTTTCATGAAAGCACAAACATAAATACGAACTACTATTCAACTTAACATAAAGAAAAAAATCATGAAAGTCGACTGACTAGAAAGATTTATAAACTATCTTGTAGGACTCTAGACTTATCTACTATAAAGCTTAACCTCTCCAGCACTATCTTCTAAATGAGATAATTTTGGAAAGATTAAGTAAAATAATTGAAAATAGTTTACACACTTGTTATGTGTAGGTTACACGATGTTTGAGTTAAAAAAATCTCACTAAGAGCTGCAAGAATTTTGATAAAAAATGTGTGTTCTTAAATAAGTGCAGTCCACCTTTAAGCCTATTACGCTGCTGATGGCAACATTTTCGGTGGTCTCCACTAGGAGAGCTAAATGCTAACTAAAACATGAGCGACAAAATTTTCAAGAAAAAAAAACCAATCACAAAAAATCAAAAATAAACAAGCTCAGTGAAAGAAACGCACATAATTAATTTTTCCTGTGGGGTCATTCCCTAATTCGATTATCGTAAGACGATATCGTCTGAAGTACAGTGATGCCTTTATTTCCTTCACGTAAGTCGATAATCGTCAAAATGATAGCGTTGGACGATAGCTAAATAGGTATCGTCTTGCATTATTTTTGAAGTTTTTGGGTGACTGTAGTTGAATAAAATTGAGTAGCCACTTTAGTTTGACATCTGGTTTTTTGTCTATCTGTTTTATTTGCAAATTAAAGTTACAACGTTTCGGCGCAGCAATTTTCTTGTGTAAGAGAAAGTGGAAATGAAAACGCAAGTTGGGAGAAAATACAATTAATACGAATGCGAAGACAGTTGAGAGACAAATCGGGATATTCATCCATATACCAATCTGAGACTGTGTGGCTGCCCTATATATAAATTGATGTATTTACATTTATACATATCAGTTTGTAAAAAAATATTAAAATAAAATAACTTACATTTTTTGTCCAATTATATAACTTTATTCGCACCAAATACAAAACAATACACAACTTTATTGACATTTATGGCAGTCCATTCTATAATTCAATAAATGTTTGAGAGTTTCTGCAATGTACCAAATGCTCTCAAATTATAAACGATTGACGAGACGATAGTGGTTGAGTTACGTGAAGAAAATCGAAGACGATCTCGTCGACGACCATCTTTTTGACGACTATCGTTTTGAAAATTACGAAATGACCATCCTGCGATCATGAATCTACCACGGAATAAAATTCCCTTGAACAAAAAATCGTATGAAATGACAGCTAAATTCCCTGGGAAAGTTTATTCCCGATACCAATAAATTCCGAAAGAAACTTTTGAGCATTATTCACGTTCCCAAGATTCGAATTGGAGAAAAATTGCCACTTTTTTTTTTTTTTTTTATAACTTTGCACGCGCTCAAGGGATTATGAATATCCTTTATATGTTTTTTCTTAACACAGCGCGGCATCCGGTGGAAGAAGAGAAAGAAGGATAGGAAAGATGTGTGGCACGATGTTCTGAGACAAGTGCTGGTTGATTAAATCTTTATTCACGATAATCCCCAATTTTAATTCACGATAATCCCCAATAACTTCCTAATTTATATATGTAATTAAAATTCCCCATGCTAGGCAGCATTCTTTTCTATATCAGTTTCAATTGAATGCCGCCCGTTTGTTAAATTCAAATTCAAATTCACTATTCCAAAAAAAATCGTTCCTATCTTTCTATTCCTTCTAACTAGTGTCGTGCAATTTAGGTTGCATTTAAAAAAAACTTTAGGCCCTGAAGGCATATAGTTAAAATTATACGATCCTACAATTTGCATAATCAATAGTTGCCTAAAATAAAAACAGCATTCCAAAAATCTTATAATTGCGTCGCGTCGTCAGTGTGGCATACAAAAAATTTAAATGTTGCGAGCAAACTGTGTTTATACAATTGGTTTCGTATTTGGTTGAGTCTGACTTAAAAAATAATCAAAACATAGTTCATGAATTTTACTTACAATTAATAATAATGTACATATTATACACATTATGTATGTGTAGGTATTTATTGTCGTAAAATTTGTTTATATTGTGTTGGATTGTGTCCGCTTAATTTTTCAACTGCGTCATTCAGTTCATGTGTACTCAATTGGAACCCTTTTTGACTGCATTTATATAAAATGTCAGTTGTACAGAATAAAATAAACAGCATGTCGGCAAAGTTAATGGCCGCACTCATCGTACACACATTCATAATGTATTAGTGTTTCTAACACAATTCAAGTGCTTTATTTGTAAATAACCTATCTGCTGCATAAGCCTACTATCTCAAGTACCATTGCACATCTCCTCATTTGTTATATAAAAACAAAAATAAATCATAAACAACTGAGAATAGATATAATTTGGGTATTAATAAGCTAAACACTGAGGAAGGATATAAGTGGTATTTTCAACTTGTCGCATTTTCAAGTGATCGAGCGAGAACAATATTACATTGGTTCAATGTCGGCAAAAATCTATTATTCAATATTGTTCAATATTTCGGGTAATAGATGTTTTATAATGTAATAAGGTATCTAGTGAAACCATAACACGGTACCTACCTGGTTTTAGGCGGGATATACACTGTTCAAATGCATGACATGCACGTCCAAGTGTATTAGTTAATTCAGATTGAAGTTGTATATACACACTTCAAGCATGAGTCTTCAATCTTTTATTTTTACATCCACAGTGTGGTGCGACGTTCTTCTATATAAAATAGACTTTTTTAATTTTGTCCGAGTAATTTGTTTTTGTCCATTTCATCATACAATTTTTGTTTCCCATTTTAATATTTAAATCGTTAAATTCCAATATAATTTTTTTCCACTTTTTTTTCTACTTCTCCGCTTCCTATTTTCTTATTGCTTCAACGTACCACACGCAAATGAGCCAAATAATGCATAATCAATCATCAATCTTGCATATACACTATTTCAATGCAGTACGCTTGATTTAAGGAAAATCAAAAAAGATTTGATTTTACTTCAATCATACACCCAATCTATACGTGTGAATTTTTCACTAACACACTTGCACGCGCATGTCATGCATTTGAACAGTGTATATCTGGCTTTACTAGACGTTTATCACCAGATTTTAGATTATCAGAAATGAGATGAAGATAGTCGTTTTTTATTGAAAACCAAAAGTAAAATATACTTATGTTAAGTAAATATAAATTATTTTATATTTTTTAAATATTTTTTTTTACTTTCCTAATTCGAAATTTATACACAAAATAAACATCTAAAGATCAATTATAGGAACAGGTGCCAGAATTGAAACCGTATGTATTTATTATAGAAATAAAACGACTTATTACCGTAACTTTTAATAGTTTGTTGTTTGTTGGTTCGATGTGTGAATTCTTTACGGACTATCCCAGTAGGAAATTCAGTCCTCAATAAAAAATGTCATATATGTAGGAGTATCAGGGTAATGCAGTCGGTCACCAGTTTGCCATTTAAGTAGCATGTTCTGCTTAGCACACCTAAGAAGGTAGAGAATAGACAAAAAAAAAACTTTAATGAATGCACAATCCTTTTTTTGACCTGCTACAAAAAAATAATTGATGGGAAAATGTAACCTTTTTTTTTTGGTTTTCCCCTCGTTCGGTTCGCGCCACTAACTACATACTATTTTTTTGTCGGGCGTGATTTCTTTGTTCTAGAATTAGAATGATTTCATTTATATTTTGTGATCATAGAGAACAGACGTCAACAAATGTTCTAAGTGTTTTATTGTGAAAAATAAAATATAATATAATTTTATATTAATATAAACAACTAACAAATGAATGAATGTTTTATTTAAAATACTTTGGATGCACATATTAGCTGCGTTTTATTATCTACGGGTCTGGGTTATGTTTTAACACGTATTACAAAAACAACACGATATCCAGGTTTCTATAGGGGTTTAGTATTAAATTCGGCAAACCGAGTGTAAATGTAAGTACATAACCCAGATCGTTTTATTTTCACGGGGTGAACCATATGGGTTATTGGCGATAATAAAACACGGCTATTATACGTTTGTAAGTAGGTACAGTACCCGATAGACATGTAATCTTTTTCTGTGATTAATTTATTATATCTCAAGAATCTCTGTAGGTATTTTCAACCATGAAAAAGAACTTATGAATATAAAGATTTCAAGACCACAGCAATTTCATATATTCTTTTTCTTTTACTAAATCATCAAATCTCAAGCACCAGTTTTTTCACCAAGAAAATGAACTCATGAATTTCATGATTCCGTGTAACCAGTGATTTCTTTGCAAAATCTTCATCGAGAATGGGTGCACCTACTTACCTCCTAGGTCAAGCCCATGTTAAATTCAATATAGGATTCCCCAGAAAATTCATTGGTGATACTTCTTTTCCTTGAGGAAAAAGCTACTTTTTCAGTTGCGATTTTTTTGAATATTTCCCACTGGGATATTGCACCTTTAGTTATACAAACCACCCTTTAATTAATTCCCATTCTAATGGAACACATAAAGTACTTCTAATATTTTTTCAATTCAATTTTATTTAAAGATTTGAGTTATATTGTGAATAGGTCCTTTGGTAATTTTTGTATTATGGTTGTTAAAATTATTTTGTGGGGATTCAAATTTTTAAAAATGTCTACCATAGACTTGGTTTTTATTGCAAATGATATTGAAAAAGAAAACACTCAAGAACATCCATGCTTTCGGAAACTACGCGATGCTTCTAGTCCGCTGGACTTGGACGAATATATGTATGTAGACACAAAAACAAAAAATAACAATAAGCTAATTTGTTTCTGTTTTAAATTTGCGCAAAACTTAGGCCTTCGAAAGAAGTATTCCTTATTCTATTCCTATTAACGAGTCAGATCATACAAGATAAATAATAAAACCAATTAAAAGGCAACAATCCATAACAACGAGATCCGTGTGAGTCGTTGCAAATTTTTAGGACCACCAACAGTTGCGATAATGTTGGTTTTATTTTGGGTCTTCTTTTTTTCTTTGCTTTGGATTTTAAGTCGGCCTATACCTATCTACCTAATGAAGGTTTTTAAAATAAATATATTTGCTTGGAAATAAAATCTCACTATTTCATACTTTGTTGCATTTCATTGTGCTGGCCCTAAGCTATTTAACTCCGCCTCAATCTAGGACAGATCGCGCAAAACGGAGCTAATTAAAATGTGTGTTCAATGAGGCTATTCGGAACAGATTAGAACAATTTAGAACAGAAAAGTACAGGATTTTGCTGTTCAATGAGAAATTTTCTGTTAGGTCAACTACAGCCCACAAAAAGTTACATATATCTTTAACGATAAAAGGTCACAAAAATTATATATAATTTTATTGGTAAACAACAAGTATTTTTTTTATATTCTCTGGCAGATGACTGACTGTTCTAAGTTGTTCTATCTTGTTCTGAAGTTTCTCACGAATCTATTCTGTACTGTCCTGTTCTGTTCTATTCTGTTCGAACTTTTTCGTCACTAAACAATCTTAAATACATATGGTGGTGTTTTACAATTAATAATCTTATGTAAAAATAATCAACATCTTGAATCAAGAAATTGCTTGAACGTACACCCAAGGACAAGTTGATGCTATTGGATCTGATCTTCTCAAATCATAAACATAGTCATTAAAAGCAATAAGTAGTTTCTGCGTAGAGTGTGAATCTGGTCTACAGTAAACCACTGCAGCATGACAGGCAGTAACAAAGATTTGATAATCCTCAAATTTAGCTTTGGGAGACCACCATAAATTGGCCGATAGAGAGATTAACATGATCACTAGCTGGAAGGGTTTGATTTATTTTGAAGCCTAGATGACAGATTCAACAAAATTCAATTTGAAAACATGATATGAAGATAGATGAATGGCTAATTACATCGAATTTATTTTTAGAGATATCAATGATCTGTGATTTAGGCCCGTTTACTGATACGCATCATAAATATTTATGTTCAACTTAAAACGCTTGTGGGCTACTTTTTCCTCTGCGTAAACTGTCACATAAGTCGTTAAGTAGAACTTAAATGCTTAAGTTGTGTATCAACAAACGGATTAAGTGTCAACTCATTGCAGAAATACTAATTGTAGATCTCTAAGGCCCGTTTGCTGATACGAATCATAAATATTTATGTTCTACTTAAATAGCTTAAGGGCTACTTTTTCCTCTGCGTAAACTGTCACATAAGTTCTTAAGTAGAACATGCTTAAGTTGTGTATCAGCAAACGGGCCTAAAAGGAATTCATTTACTCTCCAGATAAGATCCTAAGGACAAGTTCAATGGTCGGGAAAGGTATGGACATCATCAGCATAAAGATACAAAATGACACTATGGCAAATTTGGGTGATGCAAATAAAGAAACTTACCAAATAACATAGGACCCAAGATTGAACCTTGCGGAACACCAGAAAGCCGATTCATTGAATCAGAAAAGGTGTCACCAACCTTCTGACTGTGGTATACTTAGAACATAGCTATCTACTACTGAAGCCAAAGTACAAATTGAGCTTTTTACACAAGATGCCATGATTAACTCTATCAAAAGCTTTGGAAAAAAATCAAGCAGACATAATATGGTCAATTTATCTATATCATATGGAATTATTCTAATATCGTCAAGTACCTTGACCATTGTTACTATAGATTTGTTTTTTATTTTTATTATTTTCCTTTTTTTATTTCGTTTTATCTTGCATGACGATGGCGATTTGGACCGTCTCCCCGTAAAACTTGAACCACTGTGTATCATGGTTAGCCGGCATCGGCTCGCCTCCGGCAACATTCATGGTGTCTAAGCATTTTTGTAGTAGTTTTTTATGTGCTACACAAATTGATAATACTTTTCTGTTTTTATTTTATTAATTCATTGAAATGGTGGAGAAATAGATTGGGGAATGGGGACTCAGATTGTAAACATATTCATATCTTCTTATACATAGTACACACATTCAATGTATAAATAAGTTTAAAACTGCTTGGAAGGAATTAAAAAATCTCGCCTGTTGTTGATTGAGGGGAATTTGGTTTCGTTGCTTTGTTTCTTCATGCTGTTTGTTTTGTCAAGCGAAGAATAGTTTGCTTTCGACTTGTGTATGTATTCGGCATTATATTTCATTAAATGTATTATTTTAGCTCTGTTGTGCTTTACTCAGAATATGGGTGTGTGTTGTGTTTTTATTATTAATTTTTCTTGTCAAATTAACATTAATTTTATAAACATTAGTTAGAACTTATTGCTGCACTTGATTTCAGATTTTGAATGTACCTACCTGAAACTCTGGTTTTATAAAAAAAAATCGAATGGAAAGTGCTTGTATTATTTTTTAAGGGAGGCAACGTCCTTTTTAACTGTTAACTTGCTTACTTGTTAATTACTTGCTCAACTCTGATTTTAATGAAGTTAGCCACGTTTAGGATTAAATTTAGAACTGGATGGAATGTATTAGTATAAAACAAAAAAAACTAGTTGCTTATTATAATAAGGGTATTCATGCAACGAGATAATTTTCCGCTTTGCAGAAAGATATAATTTTCGCTAGACGCTTGCATTAACACCCCCTTAAAAATACTTTCTTAAGTGTAGGAAATAATCAGATGTTCATTGAAATAAATTTATGAGGTATGTTTATTCTCTTTCTACATCAAATTCGTAATTTTATCTGGTTTGTAGAATATTTTTCCAATAAAAACTTTGTCAGTTCATTTCTGTGGAGATAAAATTATCTGGTTTCTGAGGTTTATCTGGGTTTTCCGTCGTTGCATGAATACCCTTAATGTGTTGTTTGCTTGCAGGATTATTTAAAAATATGTATTATATTATAAGTTACAATGATTTATGTCAGTGAAGAAGGTAAATGAGAAAAATAATGTATGAAAATATGTAGGCTTACTGGGAAGTAGATATAGGTTTTATGTTAACTTTTGTATTCAATGTCAGTTGTTGAAATATAAATAAAAATTTATTTAATTATAAAAGATTATAATTATGTACCCTGTTCGTTTCTCAGTTTTACGGGAAATAAGGTTTCTTAATAAAATTATTGAGAAATAAAAAAATTATTCTACAATTCGAATACTAGATTTGACAAATATAAAGTACTTTTATAACAAGTGCTGTATTTCAGTGTGAAAATTAGCATTTTAAAACAAAATGCAGGAATGGTCTTCATCGTACTCAATGATCAATATTTATCAAATAATATTTTGGTTATTAGTTAAGCTAGTATTAGACGGTCCTTGTAATGTGTCATTGCCGTGACACTCACTCTGACGTCACTATGACTTAGTTGTCTGTCCTAAAAGTGTCACGTCGTGTGATCGTCATTGTTTTGCATTTCATTGCCGTGACAAAAACAATGACAAGCACTGTGACACGTCACTTTTATGTCATTGCAATGACAAATTGCATGTGAAATATATAGGTGGGTAGGTAATTATATATATGTGACGTTTGCACAAATGTTATATTATAGTTTGAGAGAAAAAAAGATCCCATTTGAATTCTAGGGTAAATACCATACATTTTGTTCTGATTGATAGCTAGTACCAATTCTCCGAAATTTTGTATCAAAATCGTTGGAGCCGTTTTCCAAAAAAATAAGCTTTTCCTTAACAACGAAGACACAATGACTCGATTGATCGACGCTGTGTGATCGTCACTGCTAAAAACAATAATGTCATTGCAGTTTAGGCTCACCTCCAATGATCAGCTGTTTGAGAGTTGTCACGTCGTGTGATAGTTATTGTTTTGCATGTCATTGCTGTGACACCGATACACAAATATCACCGTGACACACTTTAACGTCCATTGCATTTTGGGACAACAATGACAGACATGTGTCATTCGTGTGATAGTCATTGTAGCTAGCATGACACGATTACCTTTGTCACGGCAATGACGGTGGTAGGACCTATTTTGTTGTGACGTCAGAGTGTCACGGCAATGACACATTTTAAGGACCGTCTTATACTAGCTTTAAGGATATTTAGTTATTTTGTATGAATATGTCCAAATGTGTTATATGTATTTACATATAAACATTCCGCCCAATAAAATACTCAAATACTTTGAGGGATTGTAAACGAAGCAGTCTGCCCGTGGTGATCAATTCTTGTGTAAAATTGACATAAATATGTAAAAAAATAAAAACAATCTCAAAACAAAACAAAAAACAAAAATTGTGTCATTTGGATGCTACTAAAGTCCATTTGTTCAAAATCTGTTAATCTTAGAAGGTGAAACTGCAAAAAGTCACACAGAAATTCCTTGAAGAATAATCGGCAGACATACATAGTTATATGATACTTTAATTGACATGTATGCTTACAATAAAAACATCACGAAAAATAAATCCATTATTAATTATCATGCTTTAGCGGTAATATACTTAATTTATATTGTTAACATAAATTGTATTACTTGTGTTAAACATTTAAGTCTTTGACATACATATGCGAATTTAATAAATGTTTCATTTTTGTTTTTCAGTAAAAACCAGCTCTCAAGATGTTAGCCAAAAATAGTTCGGTACAACAGCAGCCGCCTAGACGCGCTCCACTGTCACTAAGTACTTCCATGAAGCCAACAAAACCAAATGACAAGAATGACAAAAAAGAAACTACCACCAACCAAAAGACTGAAAATTCGAAAAAAGACTCACAGCTAGAAAAAAAACTGTCTGCAGATAAAAAACAATCTTCCACTGAATCGAAAAGATCTTCTTCAACATCATCCACTGATTCGAAGAAACTCGAAGGCAATCGAATCAATAAAAATGAAGATAACAAGAAAAACCAAAATGGTGTTAATGGTAATGGAATTAAAGATAAGCCCAATACATCGAACACAAATGAAGGCTTGGCCAAAACTAAGCCAGAATCAACAACTAATGGCAGTGCTTCCAAAAAAGATTCGCAAAAACCTATTGAAAAGAAAAAGGATCCCGTTGTAGTTGCAACCAAAAATGAAAATAAAGTCACGTCCACTGAGAAGATGAAGGAAACTAAAAATGAAGAAACCAAGAACAAACCCGATGTCGCAATTACTCAAAAACTTGACCAGGAGAAGACAAAGGAAAATAATGAACAAGTTCAGGCTGTAGCTGAAAATAAAAAGACCGCTGAAAAAGTACATGAGGAGAGCAATGTCACAATAAAAAGTCCTGAAAAGTCAGCACCTATAGATACAATTGTTATTGAACAAGAAACTACAGTTGTATTGTCGGAAAGTAGCGAAGAAGCAGCATCTCTAAAAACACAAACTACCGAGGAAACAACTGTTACAATAGAAGAGAAAACAGTGGAAGAAACACCGAAAAAAGACAAAACGTTGCCACAAGATTTGTTCGAAGATGTTGACATGATGGAACCTTTGCAATTCATTGAAGAACCAGCTTGTTACAACATTTTTGCCGTTTCTACACCTGCGAAGAACTGCAGCCCCAAGGAATCCCAGAATCTTTTCGAAGAACCAACAAAATTGTCTCCAAAATCTGAAGCCAAACCAGCTAAACCACCTTTGACTCATACTCCTGATCGTAAATCTTGCCCGCGAACATTTTCTTCAATTTCGGGTCGTCGTAGTATTCGCCCAATTGGTGATTATACTTTTAGTGGAAATTTACAAATCCGAGAGTCTTATAGGAAGATCAACACTGAGCTAGACTTCACCAGCTCCAGTATGAATGTAACTGTTGGATCTGAAGTGCCAAACAATGAGTCCTTTTCCTTTTTTTCTCGATCGCGTAAACGAGAGAGAACATCGCCCACCCCTCAGCCCAACATGGATGTGGAGACTGAACTTAGTCCAAAGAGCCCAAAGCGCCCAAAAATTGATATTGGCATGTATGGGTTCTTCAATGCTATGGCCAGTCCAATAACAATGCTTAGAGCTCGTCTTGCGCGAGCATCAGTTCAATCGACACCGAAAAAGTTGATTGTCGGTCCAATTGAACAGCAAATAGTTGAAAATGTATCAGCAATAGCAGTCGAAGCCGTGGATGAAGAATTAACCGCAACAGAAGAACAGATATTCAATCCCGACAGCACAGTTGCTGACAACAATGAAAAATTCGACGAACCTGCTAAATGTTCGCAAAGCGATGTTAACGAACAATTGGATGACATCCAAATCAAAGAGACCATAACTGCAACAGATTCACAAGCCAAGAAGAGATGTAGCATTATGTAATGCTATATAGGATCTTACTTTTTTTTTTTAGTATAAAAGCATTATAATATTAATAATAATAAATTTACACTATTGTAGAAAAAAAGAAAAAAAAATGGACATATCCAACAAAGTCAGTCGAATTAAAAATCCTGTTTGGCAATTTCATTATATGTATATGTTTACTGTTAGGTGTTTCCATTTAAAGCTGAATTTTTTGAAAATTATTTGTTTTTAGAAAAAAAGGAACAAATTGCCATAAGTGCATTATATTAATCTAATGTCACAGTTTTATTTTTCATTGACAATTTATAGACAATGCATCAATTTTCGCGTAACTCATAGACACGGATCTGATCCCACAAAAAGGATATCAACCATTGAATGATTTATTAATTTTCTTTTTAATTAACTTTTGCTGACACAAAATTACACATGTACTTTATATTATAAACTTAAAATGTGTTTTAAGTGTAATATATTTTTTTACGAAAAGTAAAAAAGTTTTTTGTTTTTGTAGAGATATTAATGTAGGTATATTTTTTCTAATGAATCCGAAGCATAATTACGTAAGAAGTAAACGATCGAACGATATCACTTTGACAATAGCAATCTCTGTCGCAGTTTTAGATAGAAATAGAGATAGATATATTCAAAACGATGTTAGTGCGCCATTTGATATCCTAATGTAATATTTATCACACCAAAAACATAAATGTTAAAAAAATCACCAAGTTCTTCTATATACAAAAACCTTTCCTCCCAAGTAGGGAGATCTAAAAGTACGCCAAGTTCTAAGTTTATTAATTGGGGTTATCGTGAAGAAAAATTTCCCTGTGGGCTGATTAGGGAATACGAAGCGAATCGTTTTTAATTCGAGATCTCATTTTCGACCCGCTTCGTTTTGATCAATTAACGAATTCGTAGCGAATCGTAAATGCTGCTTCCAAGATTTCCAGATGATTGACAGCTGATTGCCAGTGAATATTTATAATTTCAATCAAAATCATTATTTAAATAAAAAATGTACTCAAATGGTATTTATATAAATGCTTAACGTGAGGAAGAAAAAGAATCTTAAAATTCAAACTTGAGAAGAAAATTATTAAGAAGTGCTTCTTCACCTTTTGATCTTCCTTGCTTCGTGTCAGTGTTTTTGCTTAACGTGTTTATTATTTGTTAAATTAGCTTTATTTTATAAAAACTTGGTTCGATAAGAAACCCTATCGGAAATGCACGCGCCAAAAATTCAAATGTAAAATCAAATTCGCTTTCGATTTCGAAAATAGTGCGAACGTAAAACAAAAGAGACGAAAGCGAAAACACTAATATCAAATCTCATTTTCGCCACCTAAAACGATTCGCTTCGTATTCCCTAATCAGGCCACTGGAAATTTTTCTCCAATTCGAATCTTGGGAACGTGAATGATGTTCAAAAGTTTCCCTCGGAATTTTATGGTATCGTTAATAAGATTTCCCAGGGAATTTTGTTGTCATTTCATACGATTTGTAGTTTGAGGGAAATTTATTCCGCGACAGATTTGCGATCACAGGCAAAATTTCGAGGGAATAAAATATTCCGTGGCAAATGAAATTTCCTTCTAGATTTCCGATGGCCCAATGTTAAATATCAAAATAGTTTATTAAGTAGAGTAACATGAAATAACCACCTCAAAATTATCAGAGAAGTCTGTTACTTAATGATTACTGACTTTAATTGTGTTGGTTTACATGGCTAGTTTTCATTTCAAATAGAGTAATTAGTGAAGAAAACCTGCCAAGTTTTGCCTTTGCCTGACCTACCGCTGTACTAAATTTCAACATTTCACGATAGTCAGAAGTGCTTCAAATAATTTATATCAATTCTATGAAAATGGGTGTATAACACGCCCCCTGGATGAAAAATCTCCAATTTTGAATTGTTGCACTTATATCTACCGCTGACAAGATTTCATCAATCTATGACAGTTTGAAGTGCTCACCCTTCAAGCAAAATCACGGACCCGAATTTCTCGGTTCACTTAGTAATCACTTTGGAATCCAAAAGAACTGAGTGTCTCACACACATTAACAAATTTTATGTGTACGCATGTAAAAAGAAGAACGAGAATCGAAATTTTTTTATGGACAAAGAAATAGAGAGAGTTGGTAGGTAGTCGATATTGGAGTGGGGACTTGGGAGTTTTTTTTTTGTGGACTAGAAATGAAGACAAATGGAGAGGAACTCTCTTATTTCAATTTTGCAGAGTAAACAAGCAACAAAGAAATTTTTGTCTTCAAGGAAAACTAAAATACATAATAATACGTGTAAAGAATTTATAAAATAATACTTTAAAATGGAAAAATGGGATTATTGTAAAATAAATAAAGAAGTGTTTAATATTTGTAAAAGACCATATTTCTTATTAGATTAGTTCATTTTTGTTGGATTCCATTTAGGTTCTGTTTTCGCTGAGTATGGTGAAGTATAAGACTATCTCTCTTTTCTCTCACAATACATTCACATAATGGCTCCGTGGTGATTCTAATTTCCTTACAAATTTGATCCGATTTGGAATCGTTTCGGATCCGTTGTTGGATCCGTTTAGAAGTGGTTTCGGATCCAAAACGGAGTCGCTTGCTTGAAGGGCAAAGTAATGTATGTATATGAATTCTATGAAAATCGGCGGGTACCAGGCCCCTGAATGAAAAATCTTAAATATTCAATTTTTCCTTTGTATACACAACAAGGCCTACCGTTGTGCGAAATTGATGTTGGGAAGTGCTCCATAATTGTTATAATCCGTCAGTGAATGAGTCAGTCAATTACTGTTTTTTTTTTGACTAGTCTATTTTTCGATGTGCAGCATTTCGTTATATTCCAGTTTCCGAGCTGATATAAATCACCTTGTTTATGTTCCGAGAATTGTTTTTATCAGTTAGCTGTGTATAACTTGGTGTAAACTGTAAGAAAAAAATATTTGTTGTCGTTTTTGGGTAGGCATGTATTTTGGTGGTTATCGCGAATAAAAAATTGCCTGGAAATTTTTCTCCAATTCGAATCTTGGAAACGTGAATGATGCTCAAAAATGTCCATCGAAATTTATTGTGGTATAGGGAATAAACTTTCCCAGGGGTTTCGCAAATTTTATTTTCTTATTTTTACTTGAAAGTTCTGGGGCCTAACTATGTAACTCGATTCGAAAGTAAAAACTGTTCGAAAGTTATTTCCGATTCTAATTTCAAATGTTACTTTGTATAACTTTCGAATCGAAAGCAAATGTTGTACAAAAACCTTTGCATCTTTCGAATAAATGGTCCGAGACTCGAGCCGTTTTTTGTCAAAAATGACGTTTTAAATTCAACAAAAGTCAAATAATATTCGTTTTTGCTTAATTAAATTTCAATATGGATATGGATTCAGTTGCATTGTGGCTTGATGAAAAAATTTGTGCTGAAGAAAGGATTTAAAGGAAGTTAATCAGAGATAATTCTAACATAATTGATTTATCAAATGAAAGGTAATGTTATAGAATACAAAATTTAATGGTGAAATAGTTTATTAATACTAATAAATGTTTTGTATAATTTCGTTGAAAAAATATCTTTCAAAAGATGCATTTATGTACGTTTTGAACAGCATAAGTGATGATATGCGGGAAAGGAAAAAATCATCTTCAATACCTGCAATTATAAAGTTTTTAACTGGGGTGGCGCAGTAAACGGTTTCAACTGTTATTTCTGAAGTGTGTAAAGCTATCGAAAAACAGACACATTTTAATTATGACGAATGAGGAAAAAATGGAATTAAAAAAATATTTCCATTTGAAATCTGGTATACCGGGAATTGTTGCAGTCGTGGATGCGACACACATTCAAATGGTTAGGTCGAAAAATAATGAACATTTGTTGTTGTGGTTTCCCTTTAAAAAAATAATGTGTAATCATCAAAAATATCATCATACTTATATTTATCCTATTTTCTTCACTAATCTTATTACATTTAATCATCAAAAAGTATTATTTAGGTATTTTTTTTAAACTACATTTTAGCTTTTAGCAAATCTTTTCCGGTTGATGAATAGATATCGAATGGAATTTCAGAAATTCGAAATTTCCAATTTTCGAACAAATTTAATCACACCAAAACAAAAATGTTAAAAAAAGTAGCCAAGTTCTTCTATATACAAAAATTAACAGAAAAATCTGTTATTTAATGATTACTGGCTTAAATTGTGTTGGTTTACTTGGCAAATTTTCATTTCAAAATTGAGTAATTTGTTATAATAAAAGAAAACTTTGCGAAGTAAACCAACACAATTTAAGCCAGTAATCATTAAATAACAGATTTCTTCCAGCTGTCGTTGCAGCATTCACATTTTGACATTCAACCCTATTCTGCTATCCATCGAGGGGAATTTCCCCTGAATGTTCACTATTAACTATTTTGGTGTTCATTCGAAGTGAATCTTGTATATTGGTAAAGTCGGTAATGTTGTGCGGTATTTTGCTATTCACTCGAACCCACTCACTCCATGCTATTCAAACCCGCAGAGTGTTAAAAGTTTAGCGGGTTTTGAAATATATGGCGTTTTTATTTGGAAATACGGAATTCTTCTCCAAAGGGATTCCAACTGAACATTTTTGTGCGATTCTGACTATTCTGAATTTTAATGAGATTGTATGTGTGAAAATAATTGTGTACGTGGAAATATTCAAATTCAACAAAAATGTTTGTTGCACAATTATGATACAAAAAATGACAACAGTCGAGTTTGACGTTCAAGAATATGAATGTGTGAGTGCTTCTGGTTTTAATTCTGATTTTAAATCCAGAAGCAAAATTCTCTTTCTCCACTTTGTCAGAATTAAAACTGTAATTTTTTCCCAAGTGGAGATTTTCAGAAGAGTCCGGAAGGCTTACGGATTGCCAAATAAAAACATTAATAAAATGGCTAGAAAACTTTGATGAAGTTGCTTATAAATAAATCTATAAGCTACAAATAACAAATTTACTATTAAAAAAAAATCATCTAATCAAGTTTCAAGCCTTTCTTTATTATCCTCTTTATTTATCAATTTGGGATTTTTTTTAACAATAATAATAAACTTTATACGATTTTCGCATCAGCATATGTTTTAAATTTCAAAATGAACTTGGGATATTGCAGTTCGTCCGACGGATACCAGAATGGAGAGGCAGAGCGAAAGGGGATCGAATGGATGAATCGAATTCACATTTCACACAAATATAACAAAAGGTGTGAAGTTAGTTGCGTTCAAAAAAAAAATATTTAAATTTTTTCTGCTCTACGCCATTACTATCGTTTCTCTAGGTTTGTTTTTTTTTTGCAATTCGTTTCGTATTTCGAGACTATTTCGTCCGGACTGAAACCGCTTTTGTTGACAAGGGAAGCGAAGTGTGCAGTTTGAAACGACTGAAATTTCAACCCTAAATTTCGTGGATGAACGAAGACTGGAACTAAAAAATAGGGTGCTCTCGTAAATGCATATTGCTTTGTTTACATGCGATCAGTTGCGATCATATTAACGTCAGAAGGACTATTTGCGCATGTATTTTATTATGCATTTATGAATACTTTCTCTGATTTGCTTCATTTTCCTGTGGACCAGACACAATTCTGATGTGTATTTTTAATTTTGAGTTCAACTTTGAATTTTATAGCGGAAATTTGGACAGATGTGAACAGTAAGGGAAGGTGTACCACCGTTCCGAAAATCGGAATGCATGTAAAATTTTATCTTTGTGCTGCAAATATTTGCGTTTTACATTTATGAAACTCTGACATTCATCATTTGCATTTATGAATGCTATGCATTCGTCGGACTTCCGCAAGCATGCATTTATGAAAGCACCCATACACAACAGTTTACGGTTTTGGGTCTGCAAAACTTTTGTGTTGTCTTGAGTTTCATACGATAGAAATACTAACACATGTAAGAGTGTACATTTCTTCGCTCAGACTGAAATCATCTATAGTCGATCTCGTACTGTGGAAGTGTTAAGACGTTTTCGGCTTCCCAGTTTTTCCAATTAAAATTCGTGTGTGAGCTTAAGTTCTAAATTAAATCAAAATTTCACAAGTGGTGCAGTAGCACAGGGATAGAGTGGCCGACCGAGAATCCGAGGGTCGCCAGTTCGATTCCCAAGAGGGCATCAGAACTTTATCAGCTTTTTTTCACAACCGTGAAGTAGTTAACTTTATTGGTTGGGAAAACGAGCAAAGGAGGAGGAGTTTAAGCACCGGGGCATCGAAAGGTGTCCTAGGGCCAATGAGGTCAGCGATGGCATCAGCTGAGGGAACATCGAAAGATGTTCCAACTACAAGCAGTGATTCTGCAGCAACAACATCAACAGCAATAACAACAACGGCAACATCATCCGATGCTAATCAAAAGCGCAGAAAGAGGATCAAGTGCGCACCAAATTTGGTAAAAAGGAGATCCACGGCCACCTCAGCAAAGCTGCCAGCTGGGGTGCATACGTCCGATATAGACGAGACGTCAGAGGCAGCAAGACAAACCGAGTTAGACACTTCACCCGAAGAGGGTATAGCATATATGTCTGAAGAAGGAGAAGGGCACTTCACGACGGGCGATAGTACTGCCTTCGTGAACCTCTCCACATCAGAGGCGTCATCTGAGGAGGACGAACAAAGAATGTTCGCCCAAATTGATGCTTTGGAGGCAGAAATAGAAAAGATAAAAAGTAAAGTTAAGGATAGCCAAGAAGCGCGCCGAGCGAGGCAACTAAAAGAACTCGAAGAAAAAGAACAACAACAGAAAAAAGAACAAATACAAAAACAACAGCCACAGCAGCAGCCAAAACAACAACGGCAAAAACAACAACAACAACAGCAACAGCAGCAGACACAAGTCCAGAAACAACCGCAAGAAAAACAGCAGCAGCAGATTCAAAAGCAGCAGAATCAACAGCCGCAGAAAAATCAGTCTCAGCAGCAGCAGCCACAGCCGCCGATCATGAAAAAAGAAAAGGTGCCACCCATTAATACTTATAAAATGGAGTTACAGGATACCATAAATCTATGTAAGTTGACCATAGGTCAAAATTTTACTATTAAAAGATTAAATAACGATAGGCATGCTATCCAGTGCTTCACACTGGAACAGCACAAAAAAATTAAAGAGTTGCTGAAAGAAACTACTACCGAATTCTTTAGTTTCACTCCTAAAACCGAAAAATTTCAAACGGTCCTTTTGAAGGGCATAGATTCCTACACGGAACCACAGGTGCTCTTAAATGAACTCCGCCAAAAAGCGAATGACGATCTCGACTTTATCGGGGTCAAGCCGTTCGCTACAGTTAGAGCTAGGCGGGAGAAGCGGAGTCTTCCCTTCTTCCTCGTTCAACTTTCACCCAGCAGCAAACTGGATAGTTTGAGGAGTATATCCGTCCTCAACTGCCAGGTTGTAACTTGGGACAAATTAAAAAGGCGCGGCGACATGCTTCAATGCATGCGCTGCCAAAGGTTCGGCCACGCCGCAGCAAACTGCGAAATGCAGTCACGCTGCGTTAAGTGTGGAGAGAACCACAATGCAGATGAATGCAAGTTAGGAAAAGAACGGGTCGAAGATAGGACCCAGCTTAAATGTGTACTCTGCCGAGGCGCCGGACACCCCGCTAATTATCGGGGATGCCCGACGTTTCAGCTTATAAAAAACAATAAAGCAGCAAAGCAAACAGTGGTAGAAAAGCGTCCAACAGTGCGCCCTCCTACAACAACGTACGTCAACCCCCAAATTTCTTACGCCCAAATGGCGTCAGGAAGGGGAAGCACGGTACAGCCTACACCAAAGGTCGCCCAACAGGCCCCCGTGCCTAAGGCGCCGGCGGCACAGGCGGATATTATGGGCGTTCTACTGGCCATCCAGGGCCAGTTGAACGGCCTCCAAAACCAGATCAGGGAGCAGGCGACTAGGGTGGATTATCTCTACTCTGTTTTGCCGAGCTTAACGCAACTTAGAGGTTAAGTGCGCGCTGCCGGAGAGGCCCTTTAAGATCCTAGCTGTGAATGTAAATTCATTGATTAGGACCGAACGTAGAGCGAATTTATTCCAATTGCTTAAAGACATAAGTCCAGATGTGTTTATGGCTAGCGAAACTAAGCTTAACCAGAAACATAAATTGACTAACAACAATTACAATATCGTAAGAAGAGACCGACCCAACTCCACGCAAGGAGGAGGCGTCGCAATCTTTATACGTAAAGGCATTAGTCATAAGGTAATATATAATAGTGATGTGCGAAAATTTCGGACGTTAGAGGCATGCATCATATGCATTCATCTCCAACAGGGGAAGCGAATGTATGTGATCGCTGCCTATGCACCGGAAACACCTCAGCCCACGCAGTTTATAACAGAGCTTGAAAAGCTTTTTGAATGCTTAAGATTGAGCTCGGAAGAGAATTACTATATATTGGCGGGTGATTTAAACGCCAAGCACACAGATTGGGGAAATCAAATACAAAATCCTCGAGGTAACCATCTATTTAATTGGATGGGTCGATACAACCTTGAGTATCGCATCGATCTTCTAGCCACAGACAGGCCATCGTTCCCAAGAAGCGGTGCCTATCTGGATCTATTGCTTAAAGACGCAAGACTAACAATTACTGACGCTGTGGGTCAAAGGCCAAGAAATTGTTTACGAACGATCGAGTACGACAGTGACCACTGCGGACTCGCAGCCGTAATACAACTTCCGAACCAGCTTATGGAGTTGGAGGAGTATGTGCCTGTGCATACTTACAATTACAGTAAGGTGCGCTGGCCACGTTTCTCCAATGCCTTATTGAGTGAATTACGTTCAAATGGTATATCCCCACCAAATGACAGGAACCTAACAAATACTGAAATCGACAGATACTTAGAACAAATTGACGAAACGATTCTACGAACAATGAACAGAACAATACCGAAATACAAAGAACGTAACGCAACTGACATGTACCGTAACGCGACAATTGACGCACTTCACAGACAAAAAAGTGGACTACTGACAAGACTAAAACGCTTGTACAGGCGGTTTACTGATACACGAGACCTGGAGATTAGGACACTGAAGTCGTCCATCAAAAACATCAACCAATTGATCAAAGAAAATTATAGATTGGCTATTAATTCGTTCTGGGACAATAAAATTCGTGCCGTTAACTCCAGCGACCCAAGTATGTTCCCAAAAATTAATAAGATTTTTAGAAGAAAGGATCAAAACGATATTCCGTGTCTTAAGCTCCAGAGGACGACAGAGAACAGAGACGTACTTCTGACAGCAGGCATGGACCCAGAGGATGCCGTATTGGACGATGACCTCTATATAATCGAAGATCCGCAGGAGAGAGTGGAGGCTGTGGGGGCTGCTTTCCAGCAAGTGTACAAGGTGAATGCTAGCATTCGCCCGAATCATGACCTGGAGAACAGAGCTCTGCTTCATCACTTATGGCTCCGGAACGATATAACCGAATGGCGATCTGAGAACCTTGGTTTTACCAGGTTTAATGATGAAGATTTGGCAAACGCCATAATCGCCGACCGAAATGGGCCCAGCCCCCTGTTAATTTCGAAGAATGAGCTCCAGCTCATCTTCGATTCATTAAAGAAAAAGAAGTCTGCAGGACTCGATGGTATATCCAACGTTGTACTACGACATTTGCCTCAAGAAGCAGTTGACATTTATACCACACTGTTTAACAACGCGCTGAATAATGCATATTATCCAGTGCGGTGGAAGACAGCTGTGGTGCACCCTCTCCCAAAAAAGGGAAAGGACAACTCCAATCCGGCGAATCTCCGGTCGATAAGTCTTCTTCCGAGTATCAGCAAAGTGTTTGAAAAGGTTATTAATAGAGCCCTGTTCAAATGGGCGGAGGACAAAAATATCATCCCGGATAATCAGTTCGGTTTTAAGGCGGGACATGACACAATTCATGCCGCGTCTAAACTTGTTTCTGATATCCAATGGAACAAAACTAAAAAACAGTGTACGGGTGCCTGTCTGGTTGATTTGGAGAAGGCCTTCGACACCGTATGGTTAGAAGGTCTCTATCTAAAGCTAACCAGACTAGGTATAAGTAAACCTCTATTGTATATGCTTTATGACATGCTAAATGGTAGAAAGTTTGTTGTCAAGAGTGGCAATGTAACTTCTACTGCAATTTTTAATATTAATAATGGTCTTCAGCAGGGAGCGGTTAACTCGCCGATTCTATTCAACATTTACACCAGCGATCTGATAGGTAGTCTAACTCAGGCAATTGCGTACGCCGACGATCTAATTGCGTACAGAACAGCTCATACAGTTGAGGTCATCAAAAGTCTCTTGCAGAGTGACTTCGACAAGATTCAGCGATATTGTGATGACTGGAAGTTGAAAATCAACTTCCAGAAATCAGAAACTATTTTGTTTAGGACTCCGCTGTCTAGCGCCTCAAGGGATACGAGAAAGAACTGGCGCAAGCTGGTGATCGTAGGGCCACATGGACATCCACTGGCGAGTAAAAGTGTAGTAAAGTACCTTGGCATCTGGTTGGATCAGTACCTGTATTTCGACAGACATATAGGTGCTGCTTTGGCCAGGGCTAGGGGAGCCTTAGCCTTGACAAAACGACTGTTTTATAGCAGCCGTCTTGACAGCAGGGTGAAGGTGATTTGCTACATGGCCCTCATCAGGCCGATGATTGCCTACGGATGCCCGGTGTGGTTCAACGTTGCCCCATCTCAAATGGAAAAGATTCGGGTGTTTGAGAGGCAATGTCTTAGACGTTGCCTTGGATTACACAGAACACCAGAGTCGGAGTACACAAGATATTATTCCAACCAGGTTCTATACAACGGAGCCAACATAAACAGAATAGATAATTTTTTGTTCAAGCTGATTCGGGGTCACGTTGCAAGAGCGATGTCCTCAACTAACAGCTTAATTTTTGGGGCTTATTACCCCAATAACGAATATTTTGAGAGTGCGCGGTTAAGTGGTTACATCCCTCCTGAGGCATTCCTCTATTTAGACAGTCGAGGGCTGATACAGGATGGAGGGGCGGTTCCGCTCATCTACCACGTCAGCCGGAAAACTGTGGATAGGCGACTCCTGTATGGTCGAGACGTCATCGCTCAAGGTGGAGAAGAGCGCCTTCGGTTCAGTAGGACTGTGTCCGATCGGGACCGGAGGGATAGGGCGAAACAGGAGAACCAGTTCTGGTGGCTCTCTGAACAGCATCGTGATATTTAAAGTCGATGAAGATGATATATCTTGGCCGACTTACATAGATTTAGGGCATTAGGTATAGGTAACAGTCAGGGTGGCACCAAAAAAAAAAAAAAATTAAAAATATGTATGTATGCGGTGGCATGCGTGCATGTATCTGCGTGTCTGTACATGTGTGTGCGTACGTATATGTATGTGCGTATGTACATGTGTGGGTGGGTTGCATGCTAGTGTGTGTCTGCATGCATATAAAAAATAAACAAAAAAAAAATTAAAAAACGAAAAAAATGCTGCTGTGGCTGTTCTAGTTTTTAAGTAGTTATAAGTATTATTAGGTATTTTAAGTAGTTTAAGTTATTTTTAGTTAGTATAAGTTAGTTTTATTTAGTTTTAATTATTTTTAATATATATTTAAGTTTAGTTTATAGGTAAAAAAAAAAAAAAAAAAAAAAAGATACCAAGTTTTCTGTATAAAAGTTTCTTGAAATATAAAATAAATAAAAAAAAAAAAAAAAAATTTAGATTTAATTAAAATAGTTTTTAGGTCGAAAGACATTAGTTGTAAGAGTTATTGTTTAATTTAGAGCGCCCGTAAAGGGCCAGTAAATTAGTTGTAAGTTATTGATAATTAGGCTAGTTTTAAACATTTTTGTCTAGCTTTAAGATAGTTATAAGTTAATATGAAATAAAAATGAATTTAAAAAAAAAAAAAAAAAAAACTGAAATCATCTAGTATGTGCTTGGACTAAAGACATTTTCCATACCGGTGTGCAGGCCCAATATGGATAATAAATACAAATTTTCGCATCGAACTCTTGTTCAAAAAAATCTTCTTTAATCTTTAATAATTTTAAATTTTGTTTAAATAAGTGGTTAGTAAAATAAGCTAAATAGAAAGCTACAGAAAAAAGCCTTATTTTCCTGCCGAAATCGAAGTAATTATTCAAACAAAAATGTGCACGCTTTCACATTCAGTAATTTAAAAAAAAATTAAAACTCATATAAGAAAATAAATTATTTATTTTGTTGATGAATAGGATAAACGTAAAAAAATGTATTTAATACAAAACTTGTAACCAAGTATATTCAGAATTGATATTTGTATATCTAGGTATATCTTTTATACACACATAATTAATACAATCGTGAATCAATACAAAACGTTGATGTTTTTAAAAATGTACATAATCATTATAAAATTTAAAATTTTAAAATACATTGCTTTATATTAATTTTTCAATAAACTCAAAAAACAAGTCAATACCTTCTTAAAAATAATGATAGCTCCTCACAAATAATTCCCTGCACTGTGTTAATCATCTTATTAAGAGAAGTATGAACTCCCTTCAGTGCACGCTGATTACATTAAACAGAAGTATTTAAACGTAATATGCATAGGCTTAGGGACATTTTGTAAAAAATAAACCGTGGTTTAGCTTTGGCTTAATATGTTTAAACATTTTTATAAGATTATAAAACAACTTTTTGCAATTTAAAACACAAAATCAAATTTCATAATGATATCTCTCCTCCATAGTACTAAAATGTATCTATCATTAATTATGCTATTATTATATTATATTTTTTATCAGTGTTGCGGATCAGATGATTGATTAATAGAACATCGAACTGAGACGCCTTTGTGTAACTAGTTACTTCATGTGATTTCCTGTGCAGACAAGGTACATTTATATTTTAGAACTTTTATGAAGTCCATACTAGCATTAAATAAAATAAGAACAGTTAATAATTTCGGTTTACTTACATTTTGGACAAAAAAAAATAATTGAACCTGCTTGCAGAAACACATTTGATATAGAAAGACAATTTAAGAATTCCAAGTACTTTAAAATTAATTTTTGAATTAGCCAATGAGGAATTTATGAATAACAGAAAAATTTGTTGGCAGTAAAAGAGCTGTTCGATTTTCGTTTATTAGATCTTGCAATTGAACAACAGATTTGCGATTTTGCGGATTTGAACATTTTTACGTAACTAGTGTTGTATAACGCAACTCTTGACGTTACAATAATTAGTGATATTATGTAAGTTATATTCGCCACGACATATCTTTCTTAGGCTTAAATAAATCCACCACATCTGGATTGTTTAAATTAATAATTTTTAAATATTCTACCAAATATTGCCCCAAGTGTTCACTTAAATAGAAAGAACATCTATTTTGTAGTGAGTCTTTTTTCAATACATCGTCAAATGATTCTGTTGTAATAGCCATTTCCATGTGATGACTCGAGGTTTGAAGAAATGACATTATTCGTTGATTTTTGTATGCTGAAAGCTGATGAAAAAAAATAAAGGAACAGTTTGTTAGTGTTACAGAAGACAGCAATAACAATTTTCGGACTTACCTTCTCAGAATAATCTTGCTGTTTTTTATCAGAAACATTAAGCAGTGTCTTGTCATTAGCGTCAAAAGAAATTTCCAGCATTTGTGGTTGACTAATGAATATAAACTTGTTAGTTTTTGTTTCGAATATGCCCAAAATAGTAGACGTTAGGAACACATATGCTGGACAAAGCTTTCCATCAACCAATAAAGTGACTTCATTGTAGAACAGTATTTGATCCTTTTCGAGTGCAGTTTTAAGAATATTGTAAGCTAAGTTCCACAATTTCTGTTCAGAGACCTGCGATGCAATGTTTCGCGGTACCGATGGTGATCTTTGATATGGCATTGCATTAAAACCAACTGTATGCAAAACACCTTGTCCGGTAAGGGCCACTAGTTCAGCAGCCCCACTGATTGGTTTGGTTAGCGCACCAACAATTCCCTTGCCCATACCAGTTACAACCTCAGATGTAGTGCGAGCTTCTAATGTGTGTCTGGCAATTCCTCCAACAGCTCCTAAAATACTGATTCCAAGACCTGTGATTCCCTGGGTAAAACCTTCTGTGAATCCCTGTGGTCGACATCTCCTTAAAGCCTCAGTCCGTTGAATGTGCTCTGGGTCTAAAGTAAGCCGATCTAAATTTCTCGATACCGACGCTGCTAACTTACTGACCGAATTAACAGTACCAGCTGTTACATTTCGTAAAAGTGAAGCAGATCCTTGTGTTACACCTACAATAAAGCCCCACGGGCCTCTTAGAAGACCCTGCACGGGCATCGATAAAAAGTCCTTCAGGCCCATGGAGAAGGAGCGTGCCAAGCCACTTGGACTACCCAGCATTTCAAGAGATCCAACAACCCAACCAGCACCAAAAAGCGCTCCAGATAAATAGTGCATGCCAAGTGTATGCCCAAACCGAAGTGGGAGTGTTAGAATATCCTGCCGTTCATAGCAGGAGAACTGCAGTGGACTATGATCAAGAGCTATATATAAACGGACACAAGTGTGCACTGAAAGCAAGACATTCATGGATTCAATTCGGAAATTTTGCATTTTCATCGGTTCGGAGATGTACAAAGCCTTGACAACAATATCCTTTGGAACTAAAAACTCCCCTTCAGCCAAGCTTACATAGAAGTTGGATGAACTTGATTGTGAGACAACATTTCCTGGAGCACATTCCACTAAATAGTCCAATATTTCATTCAAATAGGTGTCCTCGATATAAGCCCGAATGGGACTAAACCGACAAGAAACCGATGACACTTTTGGTTCGTCATCATAGAAAACAACCGTTATTTCTGCCATTGGATTCGGACGCTCTTCTTCATGGCATCTATTGATAAAATAAACTGATGGCGAACTTGATGAACGTTTGTAGAGTTTCTGGGAGCAAAGAATCACAGGAAAGTCATAGTTTCCCGAAGAAAACAGTTGATTATCAATTTGTAAGTTAGTTAGTTGCAAATTCAGGGTCCTTTTGGTGTTATTAAATGAAAGCAGGAAATCATCAACGTAGAGAGCAAATATTTCCCTTTTCAAATAGTCAACACTTTTACATTCAACAAATATTTTCACATTAATTTCATTAACAGAGAATAAAATTTTTATCGGCGCATTTGGCATCGACGAGGGATCACATGTCTGATGGATGCATTGTGATGATGTTGTTGGTTTGACTCGTTGGAATAGTTGATTGCTTAACACAGAATCGATGTTTTGTGAGTTGCTTCTGGTATTTTCAGGTGAATCGCTTGATTGTGGTGTCAGCAGACGCGATCGCAAGTCTTTTACAGAAAACTCAAGTTGCTGAAAATACAAAATAAAGGTTCCATAATTAAAAAAAAAGAAAACAAAAAACAAATTGAGTCGTATATCTCAAAGTAAATATCAATTAATGAGAAACGAACAAAATATTCTAATTTCTAATTTTTTGATTTCTGTTTTCTCATTTTGTGAAATTTTATTCGCGACAACAACTAATGACACACGAAGAAAACTCTGATGGAAAAAGAGGGACATAGTTTATATCGCATATTACATAGCAGCAATCTAGTAATGTCGCTCAAATTCGGACGAGTATTGCAAAATTTATACATGGACACCAAAGCAGCTGTTTGGAATGGCAAAAGTGTATCCGACTGGTTTCAAACGAATTCCGGAGTCAGGCAGGGTTGCGCACTGAGCCCAAGTTTATTCGCACTCTTTATGGAGGATATAATTGAAGCATTGCCTGGAGGTATCGAATATGCAGACACTACAATAAAAGCACTCCTTTTTGCGGACGACATTGTCTTGCTCGCGTTCACACCACAGTCTCTTCAGTTAATGATAAACAGACTCTCTGATTATTGTACGAAATGGAATTTGGTGGTAAATTTAAATAAGTCGAAAGTGATGGTTTTTAAAAAGGGTGGAAGCAGAGTTGGGGCAAATCAGCACTGGCATTTCAACAATGAAACATTGGAAGTTGTTAAAGAGTACGAATACCTCGGAGTCTGCTTTACAAAAAACCGCAATATGGAAAGGCACCTAACCGAAAAGCTCTTGAAAGCAAAAACAGCTATAAATGTAGCATGGAAACAATGCTTCAGCAATAAGGATATTGCACACAGCAGCAAATTTAGAGTTTTTGAAGCAGTTTCGGAATCGGTCCTGTTTTATGCAGCGCAGGTGTGGGGAGGAAAGAAATATGAGCAAGTGGAAAAACTCCTCAGATTTTATATTAAACGGATTTTTCGCCTTCCATCAATCTCACCAATCTACATGATTATGTTGGAAACGGGCTTATCATCTTTGTTTATCAAAACGTTTAAACTTCAAGTCGATTACATCCCTAAAGTCTTAAATATGCCAGATGATCGTCTTCCAAAGAAAGTAGCTCTTCAAGCCATTCAAACCCAAACCGGATGGTTCAAGGATCGGATAGAATTAGCCGAGCAGGTGGACTTTGAGTTGAATTACAACGAAGCTGTTTCGTGGAAACCAACTCTATATAGTTTGATCGCCCGTTTGGACGAAGCCGCAAGGGAATCGTACATGGAGCAAGCAGCAGGATCACTGACCGAACGATTTATAGTAGACTGGACTACAACCTTAACCAAAGAAACTATTTTCGCGACGATTATACAATAGAACAGATTTCTATCATGTTCCGGCTTAGAGGGGAGCTCCTTATTTTGAATTATATACCACACCGCGAAGACTTACCGCTAATATGTAACCTTTGCAATATGGGTGAACGGGAGGATGTTTTCCACTTTCTTGGAAGGTGTGCAGTACTAAGAGAAACAAGAAGATACACGTTAGGCAGCGACTATCTATCAGAGGAAGCAATCTTGGACCTCCTTCACGAAATGGATGTATATAAGTTATTTATGTATTGCAAAAAAGCACTCAGGTACAGAAACCAAATATTAAATGAAGCGTTTTAGTATAAACTGTAACTTACTCTACTTTTGTAAAGAAATAATTGTCAATCAGGCAGACGGCAATGCCATGTAATTTAGATTGTAATTAAAAAAAAAAAAAATTGTTCCGTTCGAAACGAAATAACCTGGATGGTTCCCGATAGGGCCCATTTCCTTCGAAGAAATACACGTTTCATTATACGAGTTAGCTAGCTTACCTGAGCAATGTAAAATATTGAAACTCTTATTATTCGATGCTTATCACATACAGTTACTTTAACATCGCCATGTGTTGGTATATGAAGGAATTTCTCCCATGATGCATTGGTTTTAATTGACTTTGACCATTTTATAGTTTTCTTGGTACTGTTTTCTGAAAAAAAAGAACAAAATTTGGACCATTCAATTACTAAGAACAGACGTAAACCACAACATATAAACAACTTACCGGTATACAAAGCGATGCTTAAGTTACATACAGAAATGTCAACATCTGGAAAATTTGCATACGATGTTGGAGGCGTATAATACATGCAACTATGTGGCTTGGATATTTGATACCATTCAAAATGTTTACCATCGTATTCAGGTACAGTATTTGAGACTTTACTATTCTCAGAGTTTGTCGTTTGTCCAACAATAAGAGGCAGATCAGTTTGATTGTTAAGTAATATCATTGGAGAGGTATCCTCAAAAATACTTAAGAAATATTGACCATTTTTATCTAAAAGCGATGCCGATAGTGGAACCTATAAAACAGTAAGTATTGGTAAACTATATAAATGCATATTTATTTAAGTTGAAAACATACGGATAATGCATTTTGCTGTACACTGAAGCATTTCCGATTGAATGGATGCATCAATGCAATTGGTATAGAAACATAAGAATTCTTTGAAGTCCTTATGCTTACGAAGAAAATAAATGCAGAATCAGTTGATCTTGTAGCTTTGTACACATTCAAATCATGGAATCCGTCGAGGCACATTCCAATACTAAAAACCAACTCTTATATAAATGTCTTGTCTTTTTAAGTAAATTTTTCTATTAATTACCTGTATTCTGACGTCGTATCAATTGGCACTGCTAATCCTTTTGCTGGGTTTAGATCTTCAATACTCTTTCTGGTAGTGGTTTCTTTGTGATCCAAACAGAAAGGTAACACTATCAGCGGTTGTTTGCTCATGTTTGCTATCACATATTTTGGCTTCAGAACAAAGATGTTTCTTTCATTTTCCGTGCAGAATGTTAAATAGAATTTAAAAACTTCTTCATCTCTCAAAATGACAATATCTGAGGAATCATTTTCGTTTAGGCGATAGCATTTTCTCTTCGATGTGTCGACACTTTTATCGAAGATAATTGGCAGCGACGACATCCATGATGCACCATTTGCAATTGCTACTGCGAATTCTGATTTCATCTGGGGTAACATTCCGATTTCATTTGATGCAATTTCGATTAAAATATTTGATTTTGAATTCTGTACTGCAATTTTTTGTCCAGTTGCGTTTATGAAAGTTCCCCAAGGTGCGACTTCCAGACTAAGAGTGCAAGAGAATTCTCTGCTCGGTGAACATTTATAGAGAAGAGAAGTTGTTTTATTATCCACACAGGCTCGCCGTATTCGGAGTTCTTCTTCATCGTTAATTGGCCATTTAACTGGTGCTGGTTTACTTAGTTCTGCAAGCGATTTATCAACAGTCCAAATTTTTTCATCATACCAAAAGAATTTATTCCAATCGATAGCTTTGAGGGTGAGATTGAAATCAGGCGCAGATTTGAAACTTAAATAAAAGCGATTTAATATAATTTAACAAGGAAAGAGATTAATTTCTTACTCATCAGTAAATGTTATCCGATGATCGGTTTGATGGGTTGCTGGAACACTCAGAGCAAAGCTTTTGCCTTCAGGTGCGATGGTGAACTGATTGTTTGTGGAGTTTTCTATAGCAGTCATTGGGCAGGTCATCATTGAACGTATTTCAAAAATTGGCCAAATACAAATTAGAATTTTTTCTGGATGATATGTGTCTGTACATAGTTCTGGAATTGATTCGCGTATGATTCGAATCCAATAGCTAATGTATTTTTCAGGGCCAATTACGGGGACTGACAAACAAAAAATATTTTGAATAGAATGATAAGAAAATATTTTATATTAATTTACCTTTCACAAGCCAAGGATAGCTTTTATTTGATTTTAGAGGAATGTTACCAGTTTGTCCTTTCCCTTTTTCGCCTTCCATTTTCAGTCTGTAAACAAAAATATTTGTATCAACGAAAAAAGCACTTATATTGTAATCAACGTTTATTTTTAGTGTTAAATGTTTATTTTTGTTTACTTGGGATACATATTAATTTAGTGCAAGTTTACTATTATGATAGAGAACATGGAAAAGTGGGTTCCCCAAATGTGTGTATCGGTAGGTCTGTACCTTGACTTACACCCTAGGGGGTACGTTAAATCTATTAAACCCAAAATATAAAGGTAACTGACGTAATAACTTAAAGTAATAACCCGGTAAGGGTTTCAATAATCATTTTTTGCCTTTCTATATTTAGAGCTTATTTAAATCAAAAAGATAATAATAATAAAATTAAAAAAAACAATTTCTAAACAAATAGTAATGCAAAGCATAAAATGTTTAACTATAATAAAGTTACTTTTTCTCTCTAGCTAATGATCTTATTGGTGTAGATGTTGTCAACTGTGGCGTTGATGAATTTGCAGATTTGCTGAGTGATGAGTTATGGCGTTCTTATTTGGCAATCCGGAATTGTTCTCCGATCCGGGATCCCAACTGAACACATTTGAGTGATTCTGATGATTCTGAATTATAATGAGATTGTATGTGTGAAAATAATTGTGTACGTGAGAGTATTCAAATTCAAAAAAAAATGTTTGTTGCACAATTATGATACAAAATATGATAACAGTGGAGTTTGACGTTCAAGTATATGAATGTGTGAGTGCTTCTGGTTCTGATTTCAAATCCAGAAGCAAAATTCTCTTCTTTTCAGAATTAGAACTGTCATTTTTTCCCAAGTGAACGCTTTCAGAAGAGTCCGGAAGGCTTCCGAATTGCCAAATAAAAACGACATTAGATAAAATTGTGGAAGAAATGATGGTTGAGAAAAACGCAAATGTTGGAAAATGTCAGTGGTTTAATAAAAAGTTTGCAAAGTTAAAACAAAATAAAATTTTAAAATGTGAACAATTCAAGTTTGGAAACCAAATCTCGGTATGGAAAGAATATACTTCATTTAGCTAAAGACAGTTTCATTCAAAAAAAGATTAACCCATACGCGAGTTCCCAAAAAATTATGGAAAAATCTAAAAATAAAAACGTTAGTTTTAAATAGGAACCATTTTGAATAAAAAACGTATGATTTAGTGGAAATAATATGATATGTAATGATGGTAAAGAAATAGCAAGTGAATTTAATAAATATTTAAACATTGTTTAACAAGTGTGTATGATATTATCGCGGAAATCCCGAAAACAACATATTCTGATAAAATGTTTGTTCGTTGAGCCCTGAAATCGCCTTAGGGTCGCCCTAAAGCATTTTTTGAAAAACCTAAAGTCGCCCTCAACTCGCCCTAAAAGAGATCTAGGTTTTTAGTTGGGGTAAGTTGAGGTAAATGAATAAACGTGAAAGTCACTGATTTGATTTGTTATTTTTAAAATAAAAGAATACTCAAATTAATTTTCAGACACAGACATGCAAAATGGAAACATTTGAAGTTGTGGATTGTGCATACGCCCAAACAAAATGTGCTAAAATGCTAAATTTAACATATTTCAAGGTTTAATTATTAAATGACATAACTTGCTTTTATGCAACATAAAATTAATGTCCACCGAAAAACCCAGTTTTTTTGACAGCTCTTGGGGTTGTCCTAGGTAAAGTTCAACGAATTGGTAATTTAAGATTTTAATCGGATATTTGATTTTTTTCGTCGCGAATGGTATACGATTTCAGATTTATTTTTTTGTATCACGGTGTAATTTGTTTCTGTGGATCCAGAAAGTTCTGCCATGTCATTGTTTGTCACGGTTGGCCATAGTTACATAGGTACCTACCTACAAATGTGTATTTAAATCGATTTTAATTATGTAAATTAGGAGGGTTATTTGTACCTACCTACATACATAGATGGAACCTAGGTATGTAAATATGGACATTATATGTATATGATGAAAGTGAAGGATATAGGTGGGTAGGTAATAATATATATGTGACGTTTGCAAAAATGTTATAGTCACAGTTTTAGGGGAAAAAAGATGCCATTTGAATTCTTGGGCAAATACCGGTAATTTTATTCTGATTAAATGATAGCTAGTACCAATTCTCAAAATTTTGTATCAAACCCGTTGGAGCCGTTTCAATTCCTTAACAACCAAGACACAACGACTCGATTGATCGACGCCGTGTGATCGTCACTGCTAAAAATGATAAATGTCATTGCAGATTAGGCTCACCTCCAATGATCAGTTTTATGAGAGTTGTCACGTCGTGTGATAGTCATTGTTTTGAATGTCATTGCCGTGACACCGAGACAGAAATATCACCGTGACACACTTTGACCCCTTTCACACAAGGAAACTGAGTTGCCGGCAACTGGGAGTTTGTTGGTGAGAAGGGCAAGAAGTAAGGGGAATGAAAAAAATCTCCCCGGTCAACGATTTGAGGAGATTTTTTTGACGTTATGCTTTGAAATTTTCTTAGGTTTCCATTTTGACTTCTGTCTCTGATAGATGTCAAACATATTTTTTTTAAAGAGAAATTGTTCCTACAATTATATTATTACATTAACCAAACCAAGTGAGCTACTTAAATAAATTCATTGTGAAAGAAAATTTCAAGTTTTAATTCTTGTAGGCAAGATATTTAATTCAATCCATCACGAGTTGGTATACATTTCATACATACAATTATGCTCCTAGACATGGAAAATCGACAACAAAAACGCACGGACCAACTAAGCTCTCAGCTTGTGGCTTCATCACATTTGGTTTATAATGATGTTCCTGTATTAGCGAGCAGCAGCAGGCAGCACCACCGGTATCAGTCATATCATCCAGTCAGTGGCTTAGTGTCCAACTGTACCAATAAAGCTTCGGTGCATTCCAATAAGTCCAATATAATCTTCCCATCATCACTATCATGTGTTGGGTCCAAGATTTGGATGGCAAGAGAAACGCACAGCAAATCAATTTTCTCCTGGTTCATTGTTTTTCCGTGACTTTTAAATATATTAATTTAGCAAACCATTATTAACAACCACAATAAAAAAAAACAACATTTACCTACATAATCGCAACAGGTTTCTTTATTTTTAAAAATAAAAATAAGCTGCGGTTAATTTATAACTCAAAATTGTGTAGAATTTTCCAGCCGCGAAGCAAATTGTTTACAAAATGCGAATGTCAAATCAAAAGCAATTCAAAAAACGAGCAACTCAGTTTCCTCATCAATATCTTCGTGTGAAAGCTACAAGGCAATTAAAGGAAAACGTCAAAAAAATATCCAGCAACTGGTTTCCCTGTGTGAAAGGGGACTTTGACGTTCATTGCATTTTGGGAGAACAATGACGTACATGTGTCATTCGTGTGATAGTCATTGTAGCTAGCCATGACACGATTACCTTCGTCAAGGCAATGACGGTGGTAGAACCTATTTCGTTGTGACGTCAGAGTGTCACGGCAATGACACATTATAAGGACCGTCTAATACTAGCTAGGCATGGGCCAAACTGCTAGTTGCAATATCTGTTACTGCTACTTTTAAATAACAGGGTAAGTTCACAAACGTCAAATAATTGCGCAGCTATTCGGCATCACTGCTTGTTTGTGGTTACATATCTGTTGCGGATGCGATGCTGATCGTTTATTTGTTTGACGATGAAAAACTGTTGTGTGTGTTTCGAACGACGGACATAATACTTTTCAAAACTTTAATTGATTAAAAAAGTGTTATTTTCTTATACAAAATGCGCAAAGCGAAGCAAATGATCGAGCATCATTTATAAAATTTAAATTATTAACTTCTTCGTCTATTATTTGTTTATTTTTTAGTTTAATTTTTTAGCAGGGATTGGCACAATTTCACAATAAATTAATAACGAAATAGTTCCCAATTGATGTTTGACAGAAAAAACGTTTTACATGTATGCGTGCATTCAGATCAAATCTGCCTACCCACCAAAGATGAGATATTTCGTGTTGAGATCTGATCTAGATTTGCTCTTTTTGTTGAAAAGAAACTCTCAAAATTCAAAAAGATGAAATCTTTTGTCAGAAAGATCAGATATTTTCTTAAATGAAACTCGCTATTATTATGTGTACAAACACACAGTACAGCCTTCTTTCACTATTCATACAATTACTGAAAATAAAATCTTGTCGAAACGACGGCTGTGAATTGTTCTGATGGTGTTATGGTATTAGTAAAAGAGGGCGAAAAATCCAGATCTGCAAAATTGATTTCCGATCAAAAAATAAATTGATTTGTTTGCGCATTGGAAGGCTTTAATTGTAAAAATCTCTGTTTTGACAGATCTGAAGGGGAAAAAGATTCATTTTTGTTACCAAAAGAAAACCCTATAAAATTAATAATTTTGACACTGTTTTTAACTTCACAATTAGTAAAAACAATGAAATATGAAATGGGTAAAGGAAGACTATAAATTTATGAGTGCGCAAATGTTCTTGGATGGTTTTGAAATCCTTGGTCCGATGTTTAAAACAATCGTCAATAAATTAATATTAACTGGTTGTTTTCCAAGCAAGTGGAAGGAAGCGTTGCTAATAGAGGAGAATGTGGGAATATATAACCCCTTTTTGTTCTTCAAAGTTTTTTCTCATATACCTTTTAGCTAATGACTTTAAAAATTAATCAGAAATATACAGTATACTATATATATAATTTTTTGCAATAAATTTTGTATTTTACTTAAATAAAGTCATTTTTACATTTTTCATTTTTGTGTTCCTTATATGGAATCCCGGTTTCCATATTAAATGTATGCAAGAATTAAATTTTATCTTGATAGCATCAACCATTTTGTGTTTATCCCAGGACTTGCTCTTTGGTTGCCTAACTGCGCCTTAGGGAACCCGGTTCCAACTTTGGTTCCTGAACGAATCCCATATTACAAGACATTATATCTTAACAAAAAACTAAAAAAAAAAATATTTTTTTTTGAATTGATCGTCCGAGACCAGCAAAAATAATGAAAAAAAGTTTCCATTTAACTCTGCTATGGGAAATCATTTTACGGTTAAATGATCAAGGCGAAAGCTTTGTATCTGGGTAATACGAGTTTTTGGTATGACTCTTCGCGAGTTTTAGCTATTTGATAAGAGATGGCACTAACAGTTTTGGTTTTATGAAGGGGTTCCTATTTAACAACAGGTTCCATATTACCACCTTTACCTTTACCTATTCAAAAATACAATTTCGATTGAGAATACAGACCAATTAATATGCTTTCTATTTATGAAAAGGTATTAGAAAGGGATACTAGTGTGAAACCGCGTTAAATTGGGTGGTATAAAATTGGAAAAACGAATGGACATTGTCATTGCAGTGTTTTTTAGATTTCAAGAAAACCTTCGAGACTGTTGTCGTAAAACACTTATTGAAAATATGGAATCAAAAGTAAGGAACTAAAATGGTTTGAATCATATTTAAATGCTCAGACACAGCGTACCTCGGTTAACAATAATGTATCTGATACGAATGAAGTGAAAACAGAAGTATCTCAAGGCTTGGTGCTGGAGGTATTCTTGTTCCTATTGTACATTAATGATATAAACTTGGCGGTTAAACATTGTAGATTATGTATGTTTGCTGATGATGCCCTTCTCTTTATTTCGGGACATGAAAGAATGTACAGACAAAATCAATAATAACTTATAATCCATAAGTGGTGGCTAATTATTAATAAGTTAACACTGAACACAAAGAAAACAAAGTAAATATATGTGGATAAATGGCAGTGCGAAACAGAATGTTCTACAAATTAATGGAGAAAATATATATCATGTTGATGAATTCAAGTACTTGGGAGTGGTTATTGACAAAAAAAAAATAAACCTTAAAACTAATACTGAATATGTTTGCAAAAAATTGTCGAAAAAATATACTTTCTTGGGCGGATTAGAAATAAACAATCAATTAACAACACTGCAATTTATAACGCGATTGTTAGACCTCATTTTCAATATTGTTATCGTTCTACCATTTTATTTTTATTTTTTCAAGGAGATTTATCTCGCTTTCAAAAGCTCCAAATTAAACATGTGCGACTTATGGCGTTTTTATTTGGCAATCCGGAATTCTTCTCCGATCCGGGATCCCAACTGAACACTTTTATGTGATTCTGGCGATTCTGAATTTAAATGAAATCGTATGATTTTTTTAGCCAAATCAGATGCTGTTTACACTCTTCACCTTATAATTTATTTTCTATTCATAAACACAAATATGTATTTACATTAAAAATAAATAATAATAATTTACCTTATACAAATATTGCTATCAGTCATAATGGATTGTAAAAACGTAGCTCGGTGTTTCCCATCTAAACGGATTTCATTTTCTTCAGTCTTCATATCATCTCGATAAAACTCCAATAGGAACGACTCATTCACCATAGATATTAGTTCAATTTGTCCTTTGATGAGAATATAATACTGCGTTGCTGAGAGTTTGCGCGTCCTTACAACCAAACATTTATCACCAATTGGCACATGATTAACTAAACTATCAGCCGAGACGGTGAACTCAAGTGTTATTCCCAAGGAATTGCTTGCATGTTCGATTTCTCCTTCCAACATGTAAAATGTCAACTCCTGACCGAAACAATCACTATTAAATGAATATTTACAACATTCTTTCGGATTTAAGGGAACACGTTCATCAGTTGCGCTTTGGCCGAAACTTAGACTTGTGTGAGTTCGATTTGCGACAATGAACTTGCTTATCAAAAAAGTTTTACGTTCGCTCTCTTCGCGGAAGTATGCTTCCCAATTTCGTCTGGCACAAATTAAATTGTGTAGTATCGATGGACCCAGATTAAGACTGAGCTTGTCGGCAACAATGCTACTTTCTACAACTCCATTTATTTTAAAATAAGCACTCAAATCGGTCTGCTCAATCATGGGAATGAGGTTTAAATAACCATGGTCTAAACATTTGAAACTAAATGTCAATTCAGAATGTATTGAATAATTACTCAACGAATGAAAAGATACATGAATGCTGATCTTCTCAAATCCTAGACTAGCGAATGTTTGATTTATTGGTTTACTGTTTTCGGATATCTTAAACTTTTTCAATTGTGCCGGCAGTGCGGAATTTATACTTTGATGGTTCTGTAGATTTATTTGCATTTCGTTGATATTTAAAAGTATTTGTAATTTTGGAATTGTTGATGGTCGGAATATTGTGTCTATTCGCATGCAGCCAACTAGAACTTTCGGATGCAGTATAAAATCTGATTCTTTTCTTGCGGAATTAAGAATTTCGTCAATTCCAATGCTGACAATCTGCAAATAAAAGAGAAAAAACATGAAACTATTATGAGAAGTAAAACTATTGCCAAGAACTTAAAACAGTTTAAATATCTAAATATTTTCAAAGATATTTATTGAATTCAATAAAACACTACAAACTTTTCCATTACACATGTCTGTTCTTACGGTTAAATTCTATAAAGTAGTTCATTGAGTAATATTACTAATGTTCTTAGATAATAAGGTAAAAAGTGTATATTTCCTGCTATTTAAAAAAAATAATACTAAATGGGCATTCGAGATAAGATAATTCTATCGAAGGAACATGAAAATATTGCGATATAGAGCGTATTCAGTTTTAAAATAAAATATCACAACAAAATGAGAACACTGGGATTTTTGTTACCCCTTTTTATGCCAATAAAGTGTGATCATTAGGAAAGGGAGGTGCCGGTGCACATTTGGTTTCGAATTCCTGAACATTGCAACGACCGAGAAAGACAGAGTGTGGTAAAGCATTTCACATTCGTGTAGTACGGGAATGAATAATGAATTTCTGAACTTGCAGTACGAAAGAAGTTGGGCTCGAGGGTATATTGATGAGCATTCCTGGAGGCGCGAGCAATACGCTTGAAATGCAACTGGCTATTTCGCTAAAACGTTACAATAAAGGTAGAAAAGGATGAGACAAGAAACTTTAGGACAGTGTTCAGGCGACGTAAATGGTTAAACGATGTTTTCACCAATCAATTTAAATGCTCTGCGTTCAATACTGTCTAAGAGACTTAAGTAAGTTAGAGGAGAACCTGTCCAGAGATGGGAATTATACTCTAGCTTTGGACGTATATAACTCTTATAGATAACAGCCAGATCAGAGGGGGAGAAAAACTTCTTGCATTTCCTCAGAAACCCAAACATCTATCTGCATTTGTCGCGACATCGCGTATGTGATCATTCCACAAGAGGTGCTTAAAAATACAAGTACCGCGAATTTTGAAATGTTCAGTTTTCTTGATGCAAGTGCATGGATAGTGTGGTAAATTATGCGTTAATAGTGGGCAACAATGATTTTTCGTCGCATTAAATTCTACTCGATTTTTTATTCCTCATTTAACAACGCTGTCTAGGTCAGAATTTAATGAGCTTATCATACATTGCCGTTGAAGATCCACATCCGAAGGTTGTGAATCTAAAAACGAATATGAAAAGCTAAGGGTACTATCGTAAACGAAGCAGGTAAGTGAATAAGAAGTTTCAGGCAGGAGATCATTAATAAAAATGAGAAACAGTGTCGGAGACAGGAGATAGCCCTGGGGCACACCATCATTTATTTTGTGGTTTTCAGAATTGAATACATCCAATACTACTTGTAATAAACGGACCGAAAAGTAATTTCTCATCCAACTAAGGAGGGATTCGTCAAAACCGAATGCACGCATTTTCGATAAGAGAGCCTGATGCCAAGATGGTTGGGTGTTGTAGAACGAGGGTAGACTCTGATTGGCGTTAACTTGGAAATGCCCAGTGTTGCAACTCTGACTACACATCAAATGTGCTTATTTTTACCTCCAAGTGGTAACCATCGGGTACTGGTCTCATCCAACCGGATTTGACTTGCTAAACGATAAGTGCGAGTGTTGATAACACGACGAAAAACAGCAACACTATAAACACCCTGGTGAGAACGGCACGGATGAATACCCGGCCTGCTGTCCCAGGCGAACCTAGATGAGCTGCTCTGACATATTCGGACAACAGGTTGTCTAGGAATTTCAAGGGTTAGTCAGGCCCCTTGAACAGAGATGGTGGCGGATGAACCGAAAGGCCAACGGCAGCGCTCAATCCCGTAGTGGATACTGATGGCCCCGTGTCCTAGGGGTATCTAATAAATTGGAACTGGCCCTCCAGGTTGGGGGTTGTGCTTTGGGTTAACTACCCACCCACCGAAAAAAATATTGTTACGAAGCAACCAATAGCCTCGGAAAGGACTGATTTTATTGTTGACGACCCTGCTAAACGAAAAAAGGACAACGACGTTCGTATCTGCACCTGGAATGTGAGAACATTAAACAGGAGAGGTGCAGGCGAACAACTAGCGGAAGCCCTAAACTGCTACAAAGCAGACATTACTGCCATCCAGGAAATACGATGGGATGGGCCGGGCAAAAAGAGGATGAAAAACTGTGACATCTACTACGGACCGTGTTATAGTGAGCAGAAACAGCGACTATTCGGATGCGGATTTGTTATAAGTGCCAGACTTAGGCAAGACGTCTTATGTTTCCAAGACATTAGCGAACGCATAGTAACAATCCGCATCAGGGCCAAATTCGCCAACATAAGCATTATATGCGCTCACGCTCCGACGGAAGAAAAAGATGACATAGCTAAGGATTGCTTCTACGAGCTCCTTGACAAAACCTATGAGCGACTACCGAAGTACGATGTTAAAATCGTGCTGGGAGATTTTAACGCAAAGGTAGGAAGAGAAGACATCTTTAGAAGTATTATCGGAAAACATAGCCTACACGACAACACGTCTGGTAACGGACTTAGGCTAATTGATTTCGCTACGGAACGAAATGCCACTATAGCCAGCACACGGTTTCCTCACCTCGATATCCATAAGGGGACATGGCGGTCTCCAGATCAACGAACGGTCAACCAAATTGATCACATTGCGATAGATAAGAGGCACGCATCCAGTATCTTGGATGTCCGAACATTCCGAGGAGCTAACATCGACTCGGATCACTACCTTGTAGCAGCCAAGGTAAGAATGCGGATATCCACCACACCACAACAATCCAGAAATACTGTGAAAAAATTTAATGTCGGAAGACTGAAATCGCAAGAGACCGCCAAGACCTTCGCACAACGCGTATCCCTTAACCTCTCGATTAACACCATACCACCAGCATCGAATGTCGAAGAGCAATGGCAACGATGCCAACAGGCCATTAGATCAGCCGCAACTGATGTGCTAGGTTTCTCGCGCCCACCAGCAAGAAACCCCTGGTTAGATGAGGAATGCCGACAGATGCTCGCAGCCAAGAACGAGGCCTACAAGGCTAAGCTGCAGGTGAAGACGAGAGCTGCCATTGAGTTCTATAGGCAAAGAAGAAGGGAAGAACATCGGCTTTTCAACAAGAAGAAAAAAGAGCAAGAAAAGCGCGCGATCGAGGATATAGAGAGGTGCCACTCCAGGAACGATGTTCGCAAGTTTTACCAGAGCGTAAAACGTCAAAGCCAAGGATACAAGGCTCGAACAGAATCCTGTCGAGATGAACAAGGAAATATTGTAGTTGAGACACAGTCGATGCTCAGGATATGGAAAAACCACTTCTGCAGACTGTTAAACGGCGATGACGAACAACATTCCGCTGTCAGGCAGAACGAACCATTCAATATTGGCAACGACAGCGAAAACTGCCAACCACCCGACCTGAGTGAAGTGAGGATAGCAATATCTAAACTCAAGCTTAATAAGGCTGCCGGAAATGACGGCCTTCCCGCTGTGCTTTATAAGGCCGGCGGAGATGACTTGGTAAGTAACATCCACCAACTCATAAACCAAATCTGGTCAGATGAAAATATGCCTGAAGAATGGAACCTCAGCATCGTTTGCCCGATCCACAAAAAAGGAGACCCTCTGAACTGCGCCAACTACAGAGGCATAAGTCTCCTCAACATCGCCTACAAGATCCTATCTGCCGTAATATGTGAACGCCTGAAACCGTTTACCAACAACCTGATTGGCCCTTATCAGTGTGGTTTTAGGCCAGGAAAGTCCACAACCGATCAAATTTTCACACTCCGGCAGATCCTGGAAAAAACTCAAGAAGTCCAAATCGATACCCACCACCTATTCATCGATTTCAAAGCCGCATATGACAGCATTTATAGACGAACTGTACAGAGCCATGTCTAGTTTTGGTATACCGCCCAAACTCGTCCGTTTGTGTAGGATGACGATAGAAAATTCTCGCAGCTCCATCAGGGTCGGAAACGACCTCACCGACACATTCGATACCAAAAAAGGATTTAGGCAAGGCGATGCGCTGTCATGTGACTTCTTTAATCTGATTCTTGAGAGGATTGTGCAAAACTCCAAAGCCAACACCAGAGGCACAATTTTCCAAAAGTCGGTGCAACTACTAGCATACGCTGACGATATTGACATCATTGGTAGGACTCAACGTGATGTCATAGCCACGTTTGCTAGAATAGAGAAGGAAGCGGCGAAAATGGGTTTAGCAGTAAATGAGGGTAAGACTAAGTATATGCTGTCATCACGAAAGGACTCACAACATCGACGAATTGGACAGAACGTCACCATTGACAGATATAACTTTGAGGTAGTGCGGGACTTTGTCTACCTCGGCTCCGCTATTAACTCTGACAACAACATCTCGTCAGAAATTAAACGAAGAATTACTCTTGCCAACCGCTGTTTCTTCGGGCTAAGAAGGCAATTTAGTAGTAAAGCCCTCACTCGAACTACTAAGGAGATCCTATATAAGACCCTGATCATCCCAGTCCTGCTCTACGGCGCTGAAACCTGGACCGTATCAAAAGCGGATGAAGAAATCCTTGGTAGATTCGAGAGGAAAATTCTTCGAAAAATCTTCGGTCCCGTTTGCGTTGACGGGCTATGGAGACGAAGATTCAACCAAGAACTATACGAGCTGTACAGCGACATGCCCCTGGTCAAAAAACTCCGCATTGGACGTTTAAGATGGCTAGGACATGTAGAACGAATGGACACCAATACTCCGGCTCGCAGAGTCTTCGATCACCGGCCAGACGTCGGACGCAGTAGAGGAAGACCTCGCCTTAAGTGGCGCACACAAGTAGAAACCGACCTCAACCAACTTGGAGTGCGCAACTGGAGGCAGTTAGCTAAGGACCGGGCTAATTGGAGAGGCATGTTGGTTGAGGCCCAGGTTCATTCCGGACTGTATCGCCACTTAAGTAAGTAAGTAAGCCTGATGCCAAACTCTATCGAATGCTTTTGAAATATTAAGTGTAATAATCTTACTTTCTCAAAAAACGATGCAATTTAGATCACCAGTGGACCTATTGCTGCGAAAGCCGTACTGCCGGTCATTAAGAAGCCTTTGGCCTTCGAGATATTTCTTAAGCTAATAATTAATAAGCGTTCCATGGGGGAGTGGCGTCGATATCTTTTAGCACTTTAGCTACTGAACGAGTGCGAGAAAAAATTGGTCCCATGAAATCGTTTACGCTCACAAGTGGACAGAATTAGGGGAACGCGGACAAAATGTATTTTATTTCTTTAATGTGGTTCTATATATTGTTAAATTTAACATTATTTATAATAAAAAAAATCGGCGGCTTGTTTTCTTTAGAAATAAATGATTTGTATTGCTTTATAAAATTCCAAATATACCTTTAATGCTCAGTGAAAACGAATATGACTTACTAATTGGTATTCCCTCCCCTTTCTCTTATGAATAAATGGGGACGTTCACTCAATTATTCTCAGCAATCTGGAATAACTTTCTCTGGTTGTAATGCGTACAAAACCACATCTGATGAACAAACAGCTGCTCTCATGAAAGCTATCTTCAGTTATCCCAAAAATTGGAATAACTAGCTATCCGAGAACAAATGTATAGAACCAGATGACTGCAAAATTCATTGGTATGCGTTTTGCTTTGATTTTTTGACAGCTTTCAGCTAACCTATCTGATTCGTCCACAGATATACCGATAGCTTGGTATCCGAGAATAAATTAGCGAACGCCCGCAATGAATCAATAATTTGCGGTTTCTGATGCACTGTGACCTTAAGGTCAATTGTGCCCCATTTAGAGCCAAAATGGTACTGCTGATTTACAGTTTTTCCTCCAAATTTATAACCTTGAGGAACCTTATTATTTGGAGCAATTTTAGAAATAGTAATCCAATTTTTTTTTACTATCTGTGTTTTTAATATATATGTGTTACACAACTACCTAAAATGTGGAGCGGTGTTTCCCTTTCAGTGTTAATCTGCAAATGGGGCTGCTCACCAAGCCAGGAATACTGAGATGTCTTCTCAGCTTTAAGTGCCCGGTGAGGACACTGGTTATTATTCTTAGGTTATTCCTACCCAGGCTAATACAGGATGTGAAACCTTCTTGGTCAAGAAGTATAGTTTGGTATGCCTCTGCTTAGGGAGTTCCTTCTAGGTTTTTAGTCCTTTTACCTCCTCTACTCTTTTGACTTTAGTTTTAATCATATTTTCTCCTAATCGGAATAGGGCTCTGGACCAAATAGGCGTTTTGTTGTTCCAATTTTTGCTAAGGAGCCTGCCTCTTCATTGCCTTGGACATTAACGTGATCTGCTACCCAATAAAGTGTTACATTGGGCCATATCATCGTAACCGATCGAAGAAAAATTTTCTCCGATTTTTACGAAATGTGCGAATTTTGTATCATTCATTGTAACCGTTCCGATTCATCAATCGGACCTTCTTCCGAAAAAATTGCAGTATGCGTTAAAAATTTCAAAATCACAGCAACGCGTTGCGAATTCATTTGAAGCTCGACGATTAAATGTCAAAATCATGCGATGCATGGCGTGTCTTATGTGGTTTTCCATTGGTAAATGCAGAATTTGATGAGGAATTTGATTTTTTTCGTGCCGAATGGAATGTTATTTGGATTTAATTTTTTTTTGTAACGGTGTTGGCTTATATTCGCGTCTGTGAAACTGGTAGCTGTCAAAATTGTACTTGAGTTCAGTAGTGTTATAGCGAGTTTCATTCAAGAAAAGATCTGCTGTTTCTGACAAAAGATTTCATCTTTTTGAATTTTGAGTTTCATTCCAACAAAAGACCAAATCTAGATCAAATCTTAACATGAAAGATCTGATCTCTGATGGATTGGCAGGTTTGATCTAAACGCACATATACATGTAAAAAGTCTTTTATGTCAGTCGATCTCGTACTGTGGAAGTGTTAAGACGTTTTCGGCTTCCCAGTTTTTCCAATTAAAATTCGTGTGTGAGCTTAAGTTCTAAATTAAATCAAAATTTCACAAGTGGTGCAGTAGCACAGGGATAGAGTGGCCGACCGAGAATCCGAGGGTCGCCAGTTCGATTCCCAAGAGGGCATCAGAACTTTATCAGCTTTTTTTCACAACCGTGAAGTAGTTAACTTTATTGGTTGGGAAAACGAGCAAAGGAGGAGGAGTTTAAGCACCGGGGCATCGAAAGGTGTCCTAGGGCCAATGAGGTCAGCGATGGCATCAGCTGAGGGAACATCGAAAGAAGTTCCAACTACAAGCAGTGATTCTGCAGCAACAACATCAACAGCAATAACAACAACGGCAACATCATCCGATGCTAATCAAAAGCGCAGAAAGAGGATCAAGTGCGCACCAAATTTGGTAAAAAGGAGATCCACGGCCACCTCAGCAAAGCTGCCAGCTGGGGTGCATACGTCCGATATAGACGAGACGTCAGAGGCAGCAAGACAAACCGAGTTAGACACTTCACCCGAAGAGGGTATAGCATATATGTCTGAAGAAGGAGAAGGGCACTTCACGACGGGCGATAGTACTGCCTTCGTGAACCTCTCCACATCAGAGGCGTCATCTGAGGAGGACGAACAAAGAATGTTCGCCCAAATTGATGCTTTGGAGGCAGAAATAGAAAAGATAAAAAGTAAAGTTAAGGCCAGCCAAGAAGCGCGCCGAGCGAGGCAACTAAAAGAACTTGAAGAAAAAGAACAACAACAGAAAAAAGAACAAATACAAAAACAACAGCCACAGCAGCAGCCAAAACAACAACGGCAAAAACAACAACAACAACAGCAACAGCAGCAGACACAAGTCCAGAAACAACCGCAAGAAAAACAGCAGCAGCAGATTCAAAAGCAGCAGAATCAACAGCCGCAGAAAAATCAGTCTCAGCAGCAGCAGCCACAGCCGCCGATCATGAAAAAAGAAAAGGTGCCACCCATTAATACTTATAAAATGGAGTTACAGGATACCATAAATCTATGTAAGTTGACCATAGGTCAAAATTTTACTATTAAAAGATTAAATAACGATAGGCATGCTATCCAGTGCTTCACACTGGAACAGCACAAAAAAATTAAAGAGTTGCTGAAAGAAACTACTACCGAATTCTTTAGTTTCACCCCTAAAACCGAAAAATTTCAAACGGTCCTTTTGAAGGGCATAGATTCCTACACGGAACCACAGGTGCTCTTAAATGAACTCCGCCAAAAAGCGAATGACGATCTCGACTTTATCGGGGTCAAGCCGTTCGCTACAGTTAGAGCTAGGCGGGAGAAGCGGAGTCTTCCCTTCTTCCTCGTTCAACTTTCACCCAGCAGCAAACTGGATAGTTTGAGGAGTATATCCGTCCTCAACTGCCAGGTTGTAACTTGGGAAAAATTAAAAAGGCGCGGCGACATGCTTCAATGCATGCGCTGCCAAAGGTTCGGCCACGCCGCAGCAAACTGCGAAATGCAGTCACGCTGCGTTAAGTGTGGAGAGAACCACAATGCAGATGAATGCAAGTTAGGAAAAGAACGGGTCGAAGATAGGACCCAGCTTAAATGTGTACTCTGCCGAGGCGCCGGACACCCCGCTAATTATCGGGGATGCCCGACGTTTCAGCTTATAAAAAACAATAAAGCAGCAAAGCAAACAGTGGTAGAAAAGCGTCCAACAGTGCGCCCTCCTACAACAACGTCCGTCAACCCCCAAATTTCTTACGCCCAAATGGCGTCAGGAAGGGGAAGCACGGTACAGCCTACACCAAAGGTCGCCCAACAGGCCCCCGTGCCTAAGGAGCCGACGGCACAGGCGGATATTATGGGCGTTCTACTGGCCATCCAGGGCCAGTTGAACGGCCTCCAAAACCAGATCAGGGAGCAGGCGACTAGGGTGGATTATCTCTACTCTGTTTTGCCGAGCTTAACGCAACTTAGAGGTTAAGGGCGCGCTGCCGGAGAGGCCCTTTAAGATCCTAGCTGTGAATGTAAATTCATTGATTAGGACCGAACGTAGAGCGAATTTATTCCAATTGCTTAAAGACATAAGTCCAGATGTGTTTATGGCTAGCGAAACTAAGCTTAACCAGAAACATAAATTGACTAACAACAATTACAATATCGTAAGAAGAGACCGACCCAACTCCACGCAAGGAGGAGGCGTCGCAATCTTTATACGTAAAGGCATTAGTCATAAGGTAATATATAATAGTGATGTGCGAAAATTTCGGACGTTAGAGGCATGCATCATATGCATTCATCTCCAACAGGGGAAGCGAATGTATGTGATCGCTGCCTATGCACCGGAAACACCTCAGCCCACGCAGTTTATAACAGAGCTTGAAAAGCTTTTTGAATGCTTAAGATTGAGCTCGGAAGAGAATTACTATATATTGGCGGGTGATTTAAACGCCAAGCACACAGATTGGGGAAATCAAATACAAAATCCTCGAGGTAACCATCTATTTAATTGGATGGGTCGATACAACCTTGAGTATCGCATCGATCTTCTAGCCACAGACAGGCCATCGTTCCCAAGAAGCGGTGCCTATCTGGATCTATTGCTTAAAGACGCAAGACTAACAATTACTGACGCTGTGGGTCAAAGGCCAAGAAATTGTTTACGAACGATCGAGTACGACAGTGACCACTGCGGACTCGCAGCCGTAATACAACTTCCGAACCAGCTTATGGAGTTGGAGGAGTATGTGCCTGTGCATACTTACAATTACAGTAAGGTGCGCTGGCCACGTTTCTCCAATGCCTTATTGAGTGAATTACGTTCAAATGGTATATCCCCACCAAATGACAGGAACCTAACAAATACTGAAATCGACAGATACTTAGAACAAATTGACGAAACGATTCTACGAACAATGAACAGAACAATACCGAAATACAAAGAACGTAACGCAACTGACATGTACCGTAACGCGACAATTGACGCACTTCACAGACAAAAAAGTGGACTACTGACAAGACTAAAACGCTTGTACAGGCGGTTTACTGATACACGAGACCTGGAGATTAGGACACTGAAGTCGTCCATCAAAAACATCAACCAATTGATCAAAGAAAATTATAGATTGGCTATTAATTCGTTCTGGGACAATAAAATTCGTGCCGTTAACTCCAGCGACCCAAGTATGTTCCCAAAAATTAATAAGATTTTTAGAAGAAAGGATCAAAACGATCTTCCGTGTCTTAAGCTCCAGAGGACGACAGAGAACAGAGACGTACTTCTGACAGCAGGCATAGACCCAGAGGATGCCGTATTGGACGATGACCTCTATATAATCGAAGATCCGCAGGAGAGAGTGGAGGCTGTGGGGGCTGCTTTCCAGCAAGTGTACAAGGTGAATGCTAGCATTCGCCCGAATCATGACCTGGAGAACAGAGCTCTGCTTCATCACTTATGGCTCCGGAACGATATAACCGAATGGCGATCTGAGAACCTTGGTTTTACCAGGTTTAATGATGAAGATTTGGCAAACGCCATAATCGCCGACCGAAATGGGCCCAGCCCCCTGTTAATTTCGAAGAATGAGCTCCAGCTCATCTTCGATTCATTAAAGAAAAAGAAGTCTGCAGGACTCGATGGTATATCCAACGTTGTACTACGACATTTTCCTCAAGAAGCAGTTGACATTTATACCACACTGTTTAACAACGCGCTGAATAATGCATATTATCCAGTGCGGTGGAAGACAGCTGTGGTGCACCCTCTCCCAAAAAAGGGAAAGGACAACTCCAATCCGGCGAATCTCCGGTCGATAAGTCTTCTTCCGAGTATCAGCAAAGTGTTTGAAAAGGTTATTAATAGAGCCCTGTTCAAATGGGCGGAGGACAAAAATATCATCCCGGATAAACAGTTCGGTTTTAGGGCGGGACATGACACAATTCATTCCGCGTCTAAACTTGTTTCTGATATCCAATGGAACAAAACTAAAAAACAGTGTACGGGTGCCTGTCTGGTTGATTTGGAGAAGGCCTTCGACACCGTATGGTTAGAAGGTCTCTATCTAAAGCTAACCAGACTAGGTATAAGTAAACCTCTATTGTATATGCTTTATGACATGCTAAATGGTAGAAAGTTTGTTGTCAAGAGTGGCAATGTAACTTCTACTGCAATTTTTAATATTAATAATGGTCTTCAGCAGGGAGCGGTTAACTCGCCGATTCTATTCAACATTTACACCAGCGATCTGATAGGTAGTCTAACTCAGGCAATTGCGTACGCCGACGATCTAATTGCGTACAGAACAGCTCATACAGTTGAGGTCATCAAAAGTCTCTTGCAGAGTGACTTCGACAAGATTCAGCGATATTGTGATGACTGGAAGTTGAAAATCAACTTCCAGAAATCAGAAACTATTTTGTTTAGGACTCCGCTGTCTAGCGCCTCAAGGGATACGAGAAAGAACTGGCGCAAGCTGGTGATCGTAGGGCCACATGGACATCCACTGGCGAGTAAAAGTGTAGTAAAGTACCTTGGCATCTGGTTGGATCAGTACCTGTATTTCGACAGACATATAGGTGCTGCTTTGGCCAGGGCTAGGGGAGCCTTAGCCTTGACAAAACGACTGTTTTATAGCAGCCGTCTTGACAGCAGGGTGAAGGTGATTTGCTACATGGCCCTCATCAGGCCGATGATTGCCTACGGATGCCCGGTGTGGTTCAACGTTGCCCCATCTCAAATGGAAAAGATTCGGGTGTTTGAGAGGCAATGTCTTAGACGTTGCCTTGGATTACACAGAACACCAGAGTCGGAGTACACAAGATATTATTCCAACCAGGTTCTATACAACGGAGCCAACATAAACAGAATAGATAATTTTTTGTTCAAGCTGATTCGGGGTCACGTTGCAAGAGCGATGTCCTCAACTAACAGCTTAATTTTTGGGGCTTATTACCCCAATAACGAATATTTTGAGAGTGCGCGGTTAAGTGGTTACATCCCTCCTGAGGCATTCCTCTATTTAGACAGTCGAGGGCTGATACAGGATGGAGGGGCGGTTCCGCTCATCTACCACGTCAGCCGGAAAACTGTGGATAGGCGACTCCTGTATAGTCGAGACGTCATCGCTCAAGGTGGAGAAGAGCGCCTTCGGTTCAGTAGGACTGTGTCCGATCGGGACCGGAGGGATAGGGCGAAACAGGAGAACCAGTTCTGGTGGCTCTCTGAACAGCATCGTGATATTTAAAGTCGATGAAGATGATATATCTTGGCCGACTTACATAGATTTAGGGCATTAGGTATAGGTAACAGTCAGGGTGGCACCAAAAAAAAAATTAAAAATATGTATGTATGCGGGGGCATGCGTGCATGTATCTGCGTGTCTGTACATGTGTGTGCGTACGTATATGTATGTGCGTATGTACATGTGTGGGTGGGTTGCATGCTAGTGTGTGTCTGCATGCATATAAAAAATAAACAAAAAAAAATTAAAAAACGAAAAAAATGCTGCTGTGGCTGTTCTAGTTTTTAAGTAGTTATAAGTATTATTAGGTATTTTAAGTAGTTTAAGTTATTTTTAGTTAGTATAAGTTAGTTTTATTTAGTTTTAATTATTTTTAATATATATTTAAGTTTAGTTTATAGGTAAAAAAAAAAAAAAAAAAAAAAAAAAAAAAAAAAAAAAAAAAAAAAAATGATCAGATACCAAGTTTTCTGTATAAAAGTTTCTTGAAATATAAAATAAATAAAAAAAATTTAGATTTAATTAAAATAGTTTTTAGGTCGAAAGACATTAGTTGTAAGAGTTATTGTTTAATTTAGAGCGCCCGTAAAGGGCCAGTAAATTAGTTGTAAGTTATTGATAATTAGGCTAGTTTTAAACATTTTTGTCTAGCTTTAAGATAGTTATAAGTTAATATGAAATAAAAATGAATTTAAAAAAAAAAAAAAAAAAAAGTCTTTTATGTCAAGGGTCAAATGGAAAATATTTTGTTATTAATTTGTTGTGAACTTGTGAACTAGCGCCAATCCGTGCTATCCGTGACATCAAATGCCATCATCAGATGGCGAGGAAGATGAAGATGAAGCGATCAAAAACTCCACTGAATTTATAAAATATAAATTATTAACATCTTTGTCCATTATTTCTTTATTTTTTAACACGGATTGGCACTAGTCCAAGTTCACAAGTTCACAACAAATTAATAACAAAATATTTTTCATTTGGCCTTGACAGAAAAGACTTTTTACATGTATGTGTGCATTCAGATCAAATCTGCCAACCCCTCAGAGATCCAATCTTTCGCGTTAAGATTTGATCTAGATTTGCTCTTTTTGTTTGAATGAAACTCAAATTTCAAAAAGATGAAATCTTTTGTCGGAAGGAGTAGACCCTTTCTTGAATGAAACTCGCTATTAGATCCTTTCGAATTTACGTTTCCTTTAATTAAATGGTTTCAAATCTGACATGAGAACATTTTTAAGCATAAAACATAAAAACAAACCATTCCTCACCCGTTATTTAACTGAAAATTACGGTCGTTCATTTAAATTTTGTCCAGCAGTGTATAGACGTATTTTATTGGTAACCTATAGACCTATAGATAGCGCAGTAATGAGGTCATATAAATTATTTTATAAGGTGTTTTTTTTTGTATAATACAATTCTATATACTACTGAAATTGGTTGAATAATTAGTATATATTAGTAAATAGTAGAAGACTTAGCATTATATTTAATCGGACTTGTGGCTTAAAGGCCGATAAAGGATATTTTGAATCCATAATTCAACAAGTCCAATTAAATATAATGCTAAGTCTTCTACTTCGCCGAATAATTTCTGTAAATTGTATTATAAAAAAACACCTTCTTATTAACTATGTCTGGCCTAGGACATAAAATCTTCCAATTTTAATGATTACAATTTTAATCTTGTTGGATATAGTTCATATTGTTTTTCTGTCAAAAAATCCATTTAATGACGTTTTTATTTGGCAATCCGGAATTGTTCTCCGATCCGGGATCCCAACTGAACACTTTTGTGTGATTCTGATGATTCTTCTGAATTTTAATGAGATCGTATGGGTGAAAATAATTGTGTACGTGAGAATATTCAAAATCAAAAAAAAATGTTTCTTGCAAAATTATGATAAAAAAGTGACAACAGTCGAGATTTACGTTCAAGTATATGAATGTGTGAGTGCTTCTTGCTCTGATTCTGATTTCAAATCCAGAAGCAAAATTCTCTTCTTTTCAGAATTAGAACTGCCATTTTTTCCCAAGTGAACACTTTCAGAAGAGCCCGGAAGGCTTCCGGATTGCCAAATAAAAACGACATAAGTTGAACTGAACTTAACAAACAGTGCGTATTGGTAAGCCGCTAACTAGCCAACTGATGAGACCTAGTGAGATCGCCGGGACGAAACGAAAAATTTGTGGACTAAAGGCCGTTAAAAGCTATTTTGAATCAATAAATTATATTATATACAAAAAATATTAATGCAAGAATGTTGGATTATTTTTTTAAATAAATGATTAGCAGGTATGGTTGTTAAAGCTTCAACTCTAGCTTGAACAGACATCTGATTTTTAAGGTGTGAGTTAGTGTGTGTTTTGATTTAAATTAATAATTGCTTACAAAAAATAATTATAAGTTCTTAAAAATTTACTACACAGGACTCAATTGGAACATTATCAAAATATTAACTTACTGATCGTAGTTCCTCGTCCTCCTCACTCGTATCGAAACATTCTCGATTAATTGACACCAACGACTGTTGTATCACAACTCGCCAAATATTTGCTGTTATATCTCGTTCAGGAAGCTGAATGGACAACGAAACAGTTTCCGACAACCAAAAGTCACAATAATGTAAAAAACTCTCATGTGCTTCACTAAAGTATTCCATTCGGCATTTAATACGAATTGGATTGGGAACCTAAGAATACAAAAATATGCCAAATAAAATAACCTTTTCAACGCACATAGCTATCTCAAAAATACCGCCATTGGTACTGGGAATATGTGAATCTTAGCCATCTTCCTTGGTTGGGGATATCGCCAGCAAATTATACCATAATTCTTTTTTATTATTTGAATTTGATATGGCATCGGCAGAAAACTATCGGCCACCATTTCAACAAATTGAAAAGCACCAGCTCTGTAAATTAAACTTATCGATAGAATATTTTATCAAATAGAATTAAAAAATAATTGCCTTAAATCATCCTGATAGAATTCCTCCTTTGGTTCAGCAGTTTTTTTATATTCAGCTTCGGGCAAATAAACTCTTTGCAATCGTTCGCGATTTGTTTCGATATCATTTCCGCATTTTCGCCTCATAAACTCCTCCCATAAACTATTGGAAGTTTCCATGCCAGCCTTATAGGCTTTTATTACATCAGAAAAATTGCTAATTGTCTCAGCTCCAATATCACAATGAATAACATTGAATTTCATATTCGCCGTCACTATTGGCAGTCGATTCCATGATTCTTGAACAAAGTCGAAATTAAATTTCACTCCTATGGGATGAATGATGATTTTGTTATTCGATTGTAGATATATCCCACCCATTGATCCCTTGGTGTTCATTTTTTCCGGCCGACTTAGGAATCTAGTTGCGAGTCTTAAATCAACTACACTCGCTTTCATACTGTATTTACAGTCTTCCGAAAACTTCAATGAAACCATATCAACTTTTAAATTAAAACGATCTGCCTTGAGGAATATATTTTTGATCATTTGAATTTTTGTTGCTCGGAAGATAGACTTTTCAGAACGAGCATTCAAGCTTGAGTTATCAAACAATGTCTCATAGAACAACACCATGTGCTGTGTCAATATTTTGATAGATAATTCTGACAATCTGATAGTGGAAGGTCTAGAAAAACTCAAATCGATTTCATGCTTCTTGGATTTCGTTGTGTGCGACTTGAGAACTAAAAGTGGTGGTGGAATCCCTGAAGTACCCACGTGACCTCGTTTTGTATCGAAAATTGTTTCTAAAATTGGATTTTCCTGGTCGTCAGTTTCCATTTTTGGCGGACGACACACACTAAAATCAAAATTGAACAGCGAATACCTCTTGGTAACTTCGAAAATCGACTGTGAGATCAAAAAACTTGGTTGGTTAAGGTTAATTCTTAGAAGAGGTATTAGTTGTTCAAAGATAACTGAATCGGCTTTTTTTATTCTGGAGTAGTTATACAAGCTTATTACAAATACACCGGATACAAACGATGTTGTGTGGGGCATACACCTTGCGTTTGTTTGCAAACTGCTTGCCGATGAATCTTTGATTATATTTCTTGACATTGATCTTTTACTTGAAGAAAACCCAGAATCAGTAGTTGGTTTTTCAAATGAATCTTCATTTAAACGCTGATTTGTATCTAGTGTATCTAAAGACTGAAAAGAGGCTGTTGATTTGAACATTTTGGATTTTGTTTTTGATGCGGGTTCCTTAAAGGATGTCAATGATGAACTTTTATTCGACTTTTTCGAAACTTTACTTGAAGTTATGGTCGGTTTCATGATATTTTCCATCTTGATAGCAATACAACTGAATAAACTTAATTGATCCATAGTCAAATCAGCTTCTAAATCACTTACGCAGTTAACTTCAATTGCTCGACCACACACAAGTATATTGTTGAATGTTATGCATGGCGCATACGTAGTGATAATAGTAAATGTGCTAAAAATTTTGTTCAGCTCTAGTGGATTTTTACGACTCTGATTATTCCACTCAAATGCAGGATTGGTATTATGAAAGTTATCTGCATCCTCCTTCATGTGGTTTAAAATTTCATTCCAATTACCTGTTGCTGCTGACATATTCAGCAAATTTATTTCATACTGACGGTCTTCTATAATAGATCCGGGCGTCCCAAGAATTCCCATTTGGGCAGCTTTTTGAAATATATCAGCTCTAACAGGGCATCGCTGTAGGGGGTTCTCTGAGTTTGGAGAAATTTTTATACAGAAAATTTTAAACATGGCAACAGAACACCATGGTTTCGAACTTTCTGTTGGAATGTATACTGTAAACCCCCTGCTTTCCAAATGCACCATTGGCAATTGATATGCTGTGCACGTAGCTGAATGTGCTGTCTCAGTATTCCTGACAATCCTATCTCCTCCTGTTAGAGCCTTCAGAGCTGGAGCTAGAACAGCTACTTTGTCTGGATCAATAATCATTTCTATTGCTTCCATTTTCACGATAACTTCCGAAATGGCGCGGCTGGTGTCGGTTTCTTTACGCTTGGCGCCTATTTTCTTAAAGAAGTCTTTCACACTTACAGTCGTAATGACCATGTTAAAGAGGGGAGATCGAAGAAAAGAATCTTTTTGCATTCTTATTCGCAAACGATCACTAAGAATAAATTCATTTCCTGCGTCCATTTCAAAGAATCGCATATTCAATGTACCGACTTTGCTGCTGAATTTGATATAGTCTTCCCGTTTGTCCACCGACGATATAAGATCTTCCATATCGAGAACAAGTTTACATTTTGATGTTTTGGAAGCGTCTAACTCTGCGGTGAACTTAGTAATAGTCCATTGGAGAAGAATCGATGCAACGAATTTACTATCGGATTTTTCAGTCGAAATAATTGATGTCTCTGAATTGGTCTCCATTTCAAGAAATTGTTTGATGCTGGAATTTTCTTCGGCACCAGTGACAATTTGAATTTCGTCACTTTCTTTGGTGGTTGTCTGGTTATGAGGCATTTTCAAGAAGCCACAAGCTTTTGAAAGAAAAGAGAAGTGATCGAGCATAAGTTGGGTCCTCTCCGAACCGAACTCAAAGTGAATAGGTGAAGTATCGATGTGCAAACTAATTGCAACGATATCTTTTGTTTGAGATTTTCGTCGGCCGGAAAAGACAATTTCAACAGCTTCCTGTAGATAGCTTTTCTTTTTATCCGATTCAATGCTGTTTTGCTCATTTTCTTCGGACGATTGACTTCTGCCATTTGCAGATACACTGCCACCAGCTGTTGTCTTCCTATGGAAATCGTCTGATGCCCTCGGAGTAAAGCCACTATCCACTGTTTGAGTTAAAGTAGACGATATATTTTGTTTCGTTTTGTCTTCTTTTAATTCTTCAACAACAACTGGCTTTTGTTGCTGCTGTTTATCTTTTGAAACGGTTAGTGTTTGTTTTCTGTGGGTCATTGCGATAGTAATGGATGTTTGTATGGGATGTATTACTTGTTGAGAAATATTGTTCAATGAACTTTGAATGGCAAAGTCGGAAATGCTACAAGTCCAAGGAAATGTTTCTTTAATGTTTTGAATTTTAAATTCATTTTGTACGTTGAAGCGATCAATGTGTTCAGCTCCTGCTGAACTAAATAAAAGTTTTGGCAGTCTGTAGAAGAATGAAATAATTATTATTTACTAAGGGGACAAATTTTAAGATGAGATATTATACTTACGTAATTTCAGTGTAATTAGCTATATTTGGGCTTTTTTCATTCAGACTTGAAGTCAAGCGAACATTTCCTTTCGCTATTTGAATTTTTACAATCATGCTTTTTATAAATGGAAGTCTATAAGTTCCCAAAAAAATCGTTAAGCTTATACAAATAATGGATTGATTAATTAAGAAATAAACATTACATCTTGCTGTAGGAGAATTTGTCTCGCAATTCCTTTTCGCGGCTTGTTTCGACATTGGCTTTTTCATCCCTCTCTGAACTAACGTGAATTGTTTCTTCGGGATAACTGATTCTTCGGGATGGCAGTCTTTCAGAATGTAAAGATTTTTTCGAAGATTGTTTTACTAATGGCGCCCGTGACGTTGATGGATTTGCATCTGGGGTAGATTCTGTGAATGCTGGAATAATTGTATATTTTTTGGATGGACATTAAAATAAAATAAATTAGTTTATAATAATAAATAATATACATTCCTTGCCTAAGAAGTACTCAAATAGAGCAAAATATTATTACTTAAAGATAAGTTATTACAAATTTAGATTAAATCTGATTGTGTATAAGATTAAAATCTTATTTCACGCTGGCTTTTATGGTCACAATGGATGCAGCAATAAAACAATTAGGTTATCATTAGCTTTTCCCAGACGTTTCGGCAACGATTGTTGCCTTCTTCATGGGAACTTTATTACACATAAAAATTAAATAATTAGCTATATAACAGATTAAAAAGTCGCCCTAGGGTCGACCTAAAGCGTTTTTTGAAAAACCTTAAGTCACCCTGATTTAAAAATTCTGTGTTTTTAGAAACCTAGGGTCGCCCTCAACTCGCCCTGAAGTAGAGCTAGGTTTTTAGCAGGGGCAACTTGTGGTAAATGAATAAACGTCAAAGTCACATGAGATCTGAGGTAGGAATGGACGATATTGAGGAGAATATCGAGTACTCATCATCGATGTTAATAGTTATCGAATCGAAAACATCGATGTGTTGAAGGGTTTTCCCCTATTCTTCCTTCAAATCGATATTGAATCATCGATTTTTTGTTTTAATATCGATGTTTCAATAACATAGATGGTCTTATCCATCATCCCTAATCTGAAGCATTTGTTTTGTTGTGAATTCTCGTTTTGTATGCAAATTTTTATTTTTAAAATGGAAATAAAGCAATACTCAAATTCATTTTCAGACACAGACATGAAAAATGGGAAGCTTTGAAGTTGTGGATTGTGCATAGGGTCACAAAAAATGTACTAAGAACTTAAGTTTAACATATTTTAAGTTTTAATTATTAAATGACATAACTTGCTTTTCTGCAATATAAATTTAATGGACCTCAGGTGTTTTTTGAGAACTGAAAAACCCAGGTTTTTTAACAACTCTTGGTTGTCAAAAAAACCTGGGTCGACCCTAGGTAAAGTCCAACGAACGAACCTTTTGTCTATGGTTAAGTATGGTTGAAATTTTGATAAATATAAATTTTTTTCAGAAATCAATAATCAGTAATAATCAATGAATGCTTCTATTTGCGATTGATGTTCTTAAATGTGCGTCGGCCAATGTCATTTGACACATTACGGACTGTTAATGGTATATAATATTTCCAACATATCGTACTGCATGTGGATAACTCAATTTACTAGAAAACGATACCCATTGGGATACAATCGTTGAAGCCATTATATCTGCATCTCCAAGTCAGATACGCCCATTATTTGCTATCATCATTTCGACATGCTTTCCATCGAACCCATCTAACCTGTGGCACAAATACAAGGATAATATGTGAGAAGATATTTTACATCAAATTCGTGTCAGTTTCAGAAATCACGATCTTGAGATGAATGAGGAGATACATTATCGGGCTTTACTCTTGATCGACGACCTAATGTGCGGTAGCTTATTAATCAGGTTAGGAATGCCAGCGCCAAATCGTGAAATAAATGACAACTGTAATCGAGAATTGGAACGGGAACGTGAATATGATCACCAGGAATAAGATTGAATAGTTCAAACTAATGTAGCCCTAAACAAAGGTAGTTTTTGATACATTAATGAAGACCATTGATGATGGAAATGGTGGTTTATATTTCCTGGATGCCGTGGAACTGGTGAGACATTCCTCATGTCAGTAGTTTTAGGCACTGTTCGTGCGCGATCCAACATTGCGGTTGCAGTTGCTCATTCTGGAATATTATTATTATTATTATTATAAATTTATTGACAACTAAATAAATTAAATTGACAATAATATTTTTTTTTGTAGCTTGAGCAACTGAGGCTTTCAGCTAGTTTTAAAACAAAAATAAATAATATTTATATGAGATTTTCTAAATTGAGTGCTTTCATTAGCATATATACATTGTTTACATTTTCTTTTGAAGTTTGGCTTAAGAGTTCAGATAGTTTTTTATTAACAATATTTTTTAATATTTGGTTAGTTTTTTTGCAAGAAATAAGGTGACTTATGGTAAGCGTATTGTTTTCGTTGCAAAGATGGCAGAGTGGAGGGGTTTCTTTAGTAATAAGATGTTTATGGGTTAAGTTAGTATGACCCATCCGTAGTCTAAGGAATGTTTTTATTTTTTTTGTTGAAACATCGGTAGGGTAGTAAGCTTTCTCAGCATAAGGGTTGAAGTTTTTATAAATATGATGATAGGTTGACCAGTTTGTTTTACGTTTATATTTCCATGTTTTAAGCAGATATTTTTGTATGTCTTTTTTATTGTACGCATAGAATGTTGAAAGAGGCTGTTTTAAGGCCGACTTTGCTTCAGCATCTGCAAATTCATTGCCTTTGATGCCACTGTGCCCTGGAATCCAAAATACCTTGAATTGTTCACTATTTGTAATGAGTTTGTCCCGAATGGATTCGATTATTTCGCTGTTGTTGTTTATATTGTGTATAGCTCTTACGGAAGAAAGGCTGTCTGTGAAAATAATTGTTTTTTTGTTTTTGGATTTATTAATTGCAGTTAGGATAGCAAATGCTTCTGCTGTAAATATGGAAGTGAAGTCGGGGAGGAGGCCTTTAGAAACGATTTCTAAGTCTTCTCTGACAACAGCGAATGATGTTCCGTTTTCGGTTTTTGAAGCATCTGTGAACGTAAAGCTCCATCCTTGTTTCTTGTGGTTTTCTGCTGCTTCGTAATACATGGTCTTGAATACATCGTTGCTGGTTGATGTGGTAGCATATGTACTAAGACTGGTGTCTATTGAAGTTTTGAGTAAGTCCCAAGGTGGGCACAAAGTTGGTTTTAATTTTTTAGTGACAATGGGAATGTCAAGGGCTTTAGCATATTCAAGAGCGGTTGTTAGTGTAGATTGAAGTTTTTGATTTTTCTTCCGTTTTAGGATTTTTTTGCAATCGGTGTGAATGGGTGACTTTCTCGAAGAGTTTATTTTATAAATTGTACACATGGTAAGATGTTCCATTCTCTCTGTGATTTGTGGCAACCCTGCGTCTGTCAAGAGGTTTCGTATTGGGGTTGTACGAAATGCCCTCATAGCACTTCTGATGGCTGCATGATATGGTGTTGTTATCAGTTGAATTGATGATTTTGAACATTTGCCATATATAGCTAAACCATAGTCAACCTTAGATAAAATTACTGCTTTAATTACATTTATAATAGTATTAATATGACAGTAGCTATTCTTAGATGATAGATATTTTATAAAGTTTACTCTAGTATTCAAGCTTTTTCTTAAATTTACACAGTGGTTTTTAAATGTATACCTAGAATCGAATATAATACCAAGTATTTTAGCAGAATTTACGTTAATTATATTTGTGTTATTTAACTTGACTAAGATGTTCTTATTACAACTGTGTTTTTTACATAAGTGTAGAATTTTACATTTATTAATTGAAATTTTTGAGCCGGAGTATTGCCCCCAATCTGAAAGTTTTTGTAGAATATTTGTAAAAGTGATAGTGAGAGAAGCTAAGTCTTGGCAGTTTGAGTAAATTATGAGGTCGTCGGCATATAGCGTATGGCCGATTGTGTTGTAACGTTGGACTGTTGAGCTTATTTCATTAAATGCGATAATGAAAAGGACGACTGAGAGAGGTGATCCTTGTGGAATGCCGTTTCTTAAGTTATGCGTGGAAGAATGGTAATCGTTTATTTTGATGCGAAAACACCTATTGCTTAAAAAGGACTTAATATAATTCAGCATTTTGTGACCAATCTTCCAATTCATTAGCTGTTTCATGACTACATGAATGCCAATACGGTCAAAGGCTTTTTCGAAATCGATTAGAAGGATTGAGACATGCTTTTTAGCGGATAGGGATAGGGATGAGCCATTCTGGAATAGCAGCCATATTATTAGAAGGATGCCGCACAGCTCATTCAGCATTAATTAAAATTACCGTCACATATTAAAGTTATTGAAGAACCAACATGTTATATTGGAAAAAATTCAACAATTGCCAAAGTTTTATCAGCATCGAAAATCATCATCTGGGACGAACGCACAATAGCACCTAAAAGTGCATTAGAAGCACTTAACGGATGAAATAAACGCTTGCCTCAAATCATCGAATCTATGGCGCTATGTGAAGAAACTTCAGCTGAAAACATATGTGAGAGTTGCATTGCTTAATGATACATCAGCTAAAGATTTTTCTGACCAATTGCCGAGTATCTGCAATGATTGAGCACCTGTAAACAAATCGAGCGGATTAATTACATTTCCTCATAATTTTGGTGAATTATAAGTGGTATGTTCACGGGTCGGAAGACCATCTGCGTTATTTGTTCCAGCGCCTGATAATAAAACAACTAATGTCGTGTATCACAAGGTATCTAACTGAAGAGAGCAACCTATGCACCAAAATATCATGTATTTGGTGCATACAATAAAGAATCATTAAAATATTTAATTTTTTTATTTGTATTTCCTAATAAAAAAATTGAACTTAATAAAATCCAAAATCTGCTTATTTATTGAAACTAAGGCGGAACAGAGTTCGCAGGGTCAGCTAGTTTTAAATAAAAATAAATTGTGTACACTTCAAACTGAAGTTTTACTTAATATAAATATGCAATTCAAACAATTGTATTACGTTTAGTCAGAGACTAGAGAGCAGCGTTTTGTGCGTCAAGTTTGCTGTTCATGTTAATGTTGTTGCTGTTTTTAATGATGTGCAGCGTTTCAAGTGTTTATCGTTTAGACACTTGCTGCTCAGTCTGGAGAACTTTCACAACTTCAAAAGCTGGAGAATGACCGCTTTCAATAATGTGGGTGGCCAATGCAGACTTTGCATTGTTATTTGATTTAATATCCGATTTCTGGTTGGATATACGGACTTTGCAGTTGATTTTGAATACCAAGTTAGTGGTATTGTCTATGTCAGGTTTCACTTTAAGTTTCGAAAAAAGATGAAGAAAAGATAATCTTTTTGAAGTTTGCAGTTAGACCGGGTAGACACTTTTATAGTATCCAAGCATGCGATCCGCGTTTTAATTTAAGGAAGTTTAGTGTTCTGTTTTTGTATCAGACCACGAATAACGGAGTCGGGAAATCCATTGTCTTTCAGCGTTTTGAAGATTTTCATTTCGTTGGTAAGGTGAAATTTTTGGTCGTTCAATTTGAAAACCTTGCTTATGAGGTTGGAAGCCGTGTAGACGATAATGTGCTTGGCTTGGTTAGAGCGAAAAATTATCAATCTTCCTAACGCTGTATGTTTGTGGTACCAGTCAAACATTAGAACGTCGTTGCATCGAATAACATTGACATGAGAAGAAGTGCCAGATCACAATTATTGTCTATCTCAACTGTAAATTGGGTCTTTGGATGCAGTACGTTTAGAGAACTGAGAACATATTCAATGTTTTGTTTGTTCATTATTGCAAAGATGTCATCCACATATTTTGCGACAAACTTATGTTTTTCCTCCATTTTGTCGAAACACTCTTCAAGCAAATGGTCCGCAACTAAGTTGGCAATAGTAGGTGACAGTGGAATTTCCAGGAATTTACTTGGGTTCAATTTTGTGTTCTCACTTTGTATTCCCCATCTTTTATTGATAATTGTTAAAGCCAATTGTATTGGAATGTTTGTAAAAAGTGAAATAACATCAAATGAGACCAAGACCCATCCTTACGAAATTTAACAAATTTTGCCTTTTCAGTAAATCCAAAAGAATTTTTTACAGAGTAGGTTGATTTTGTTGTCGCGTAATGTAATATGCTTCCTACAAATTTCGAAAGTTCGTAGCAACAATTTCATAGACGACGTGATGGGACGCAAAGGGAGGTTAGTTTTGTGTATAATCGGCAAGCCGTAGAACAGCAAACTTAACACATAAAACATATCCGCTGTATACTGCCCTCTAGTCTCTGACTAAAAGATTGTTCAGTGACGAAAAATTTAGAACACAATAGAATAGAACAGGACAGAACAGAACAGATTCGTGAGAAGCTTCAGAACAAGATAGAACAACTTAGAACAGTCAGTCATCTGACAGAGATTATAAAAAAAATTAATGTTGTTTAACTACAAAATCCGTTTATTTTTGCAGAAACATTCTTAAAAATAATCTGAAATGGAGTTGGATTTATTTAAAAAAATATTTTTCATGAAATTGAGATGCTTCCGACACGAAATTTGATTTATCAACTCTAACAACGTAATGTTTTTTTTAAACAACAGCAATTGGTTTTGACAGTTCTCACAAATCTACATCCATTGTGACCATAAAAGCCAACGGGAATTAAGATTTTAATCTTATACACAGATTTTATCTTACATCTTATTTAAAGGCAATCAAATTATAGACTTACCTTTCTGAGAAATTAGTGGTTCATCTTCCATAAACTCGAGAAAGTCTACTAGATTCTCATCAATAAGCAAATTGTATTCCTCCATCCACAAAGCCATTACTGACTTAGTAAAATCTTTGTTATCAAAATCATTTGGCATCTGAAAATACCATTCCAACCACTTATTTCGCTGTCCACCACCAGTTGTTGTCAAAAGATTCTTTTCAGAATCCCCCTCAGTCGGACTATGTCGAACTAAATACGACTGCAGTAGCTTTAGACTTCCTCGGTACATAGTCGTTGTACTATGTTTTTTTAGCTCTATATTCAGTTTTTTGAATTGACTTCGTAACTTAACTGATTTCGCTTCTAATTTAGAAGCTTGATTCGAAATCTGTTGAATTGTCTGACTATCGTACACCCTAACCGTATTCCATAATCGAAGAGCCAGAATTAATTCACTTTTAGAAAATTCCAATACGAAACTTTCAAATGCGACATCGATTTTGCGCAAAGGTACTTCCTCATTTTTCCACAAGACCGATTGCAAAAGATCTCCATAGTAGATATTTCCTTTGGGGATATTAAATATTGTTGAACTATCTGAATGCTGTTTTAGTTTAAGTGAAACATTCTTAAATCGTAATTGGGCATTTGCATAGCATGCGTTTAAAAGTTCTATGGGTTTATCTGGCAGCTGGCATGTTGTATGTACAAGTTTATCTGGATAAATAGGTGTTGCCCACTGTCCATCGATGTGGTCAAGAGAAAGTTTAAAATATGGGAGATTTCTTCGCAGGGTCTGTGGAAGTTTCTTTGATGATTTGATGCTGAGTGGTTCGGTTTTCGGATGGAACTCAATACTTATTGCACTTAGGTTGAATTTATATATTCGTAAAGGAATTCCTATCATTAAAGAATCATAGTCCTCTAAAAGTGGTGGATGAAGTTTTGGAGAACCCACACTCGTGTCCACCTTGTCATCGACATAGGGTGGATAATCATAGGTATTGATAAGCTCTTGCAACACAGCTGCAATGCGACAATATGTTTGATTATGGCGTAGAGTCATGGACGACGCAATCATTCTATATACAATTCGGATTTGGTTGTCCTCAGATTTTGCTGTGCTGGCTTCATCGTCTATTTCTTCTTTATATTGCACTAGGTCAAAGGCTATGGCTGGACTGCGGTATAGAAGATATTCTTCAGTTACTCTTGTGTTGTAGTCTTCAATTGTGGTTATATTCCAGTCTTTTTCAACAAAAGTATTGTCAAAGAGACTATGGTCAAGAAAAGCCTTTGAAGTCAATGGAGATGATGTCACCAAAGAGATCATATCAGATTCCTCATCTTTATAGCCACCAAGTGGTTCAATAGCGATGGTAGAGCAGCCAGATTTTGTGTTTGACCAGCTTTTGTCGGAAATTATGACAGTTTCGGAATACATTCCACCTAAAATAACTTTCACTATTGGAGAGTAACGGATTTTTTTAGTTGCACCAACAATTGAATCAGTTATAAACTCAGAACTCTTGAGGGTAAAGTTTAAAGCTTCAACATACATTCCAATATCTAATAGCTGACCGGTGATTTCTTCCTCAACGGTTTCGTCTTCTTCGGTTTCAATTAAACTAAAACTCGGTATTAGATTCCAAGCCCAGTTGAGATAGGAACTTGATGCTGAAGTAGCGCCTTCTTGGACATCGTTCTCATCATCATGCACATTTGCTGTAGACTTGGATTTTAATTCGCCGTTTTTAAGGGCTAGTAAAAGCTTAAATAATCGCATTGCCATTGGAAATTGCAATGAAGATACATTCATTTCCATTAGTTTGGTAAAAATTGCGATTCTCGTTAAACTACCAAGATGAAATGTGTTTAAGTTGTATTTGCGAACGATTCGCATTTCAAGTGAACATCTGTAAAAAGAAAAATCGTTTATGAAGATATATCAAGTAAATATGGCATGTTCTTAAATATACATATTTAGTATTGTGGTGTATAATTACGAGAGGAGAACCATTATTCCACTGTCTACTACAGTTCTTAATTCGTGCATACATTGACAGACACTTTTATAAACTATGTTTAACGAAAGACATCTATGCAAGTTCAAAACGTAGCCTTCAATGATATCGTAATATGTTCTTACGATATTATTATACTTAACACATCTGAATTTTTTTGTCAAATATGTATAATTTTCTTGGAAAAGATATCTGCATTCTAAAGACATTAATGAAAAGGGGCGATACGGGGGTGTTCTATTGCAAAGAAATTGACTTAAAAGAACTTCAACTGACCAAAATATAGATCAGCTTATTATTTGCCTCAAGTAAGGCGATCCTCTGGACTGCACCAACTATAGAGGCATCCGTCTTCTTAATATCGCCTACAAGATATTCTCTGCCGTCACCTGAAGCCGTTCGTCAACAACCTGATAGGGTCATAACAGTGCGGCTTTAGGCAAGGGAAGTGGACTATCGACCAAATATTCGCACTACGGCAGATATTGGAAAAAAACACAGGAGTTTCAAATCGATACTCACCACCTGTTCATTGATTTCAAGGCCGCGTATGACAGCATCCCTAGAGACGAGCTATATAGATCTATGTCTAGTTTTGGCATCCCTACCAAAATCGGCTGTTTGTGCAGGTTGATGATGGAGAATGCACGCTGCTCCATTAAGGTCGGCAAAGACCACACCGACACATTTGATGTCAAAAAGGGTTTAGACATCATTATTGAAAGAATAGGTTAAAACTCTTACGTCAACACTAGAAGCACAATCTTACAAAAGTCCGCCCAATTACTCACTTATGCTGACGACATTGTCAAAATCGGACGAATAAAGCGTGAAATCAGTGGTGATTTCGTGAGTATTGATAAGGAAGCTAAGAAGATGTGTTTTATATGTGAATGGAAGCAAAATGAAACAATGCAAAAACAAACAACGCTGTCAACAAGAAAGGACACCCAGCATCGACATCTCGGACTGAACTTCCCTATAGACAGCTAGGCGTGGTCAGAGACTTTGTATATCTAGGGTCCGCTATAAACTCAGCGAACGATACCAGTGCTGTCAATCGGTTTTTCTTTGGGCTAAGAAGGCAATTAAGATGCAAAGCCCTCTCTCGAGCAACAAAACAGTCAATTTATAAGACGCTTATCATTCCGGTCCAGATGTATGGTTGAAAGATATGGAACTGTTATCGGTGGATGAGCACGCGTTAGGCTGTTTTGAGAGGAAAATTCTCCGGGTGATTTTTTTTTCCTTTCTGCATAGATAGGGAATGGAGAAGATACAACAACGAACTGTACGTGCTGTGCACCAACCTAGTCACAAAAGTGAAAATCCAACGACTTAGATGGCTGGGTCACCTAGAGCGTATGGACATCAATGTTCCGGCCCGGAAAGTCTTTGAATCCAATCCCGTGGGTAGGGCCGGTAACTAGACGAGACCAGGCGAGACTTTTGTTAGACTCATCTAGTCTACCCAAATTTCGTCTCGATATTGGTTCGCCTTTTTCTCGTGAAAATTTGAATGTTTAGTCTCGTTTCGGTCTCGGTTTTGGTGTCGTCTTTAGTCTTGTTTTTTTTTTGTGTTTTTGTGTAGTAGAAAGATGTAAGATAAGACGCGAGTTCAGATTGAAAAGATAGAGTACCGTATCTCAGCAGTTTATTAGTTGCGTATGAAAGCGCTTCGTATGGCTTACATTTTCTACGAATTTAGTTTTCAAAGGTGCGTAATAACGTACAAAATAGGCTACAAAGTAACGTTATTAGACACATTTGAAGAGCCGTATTTGCAACATAAAATTTGAATTTTGTAGAGGTTTTTTAATCCATTTAAATCAGAGCCATCCTTCAATGGATTTTGATAGTTCATGGCTTGATAGGTACGCAACAAACTATATTTCGATAATATGTTTTCCAATTGTCACCTAAAAGTCTTATAGCGAGTTTCATTCAAGAAAAGATTGGCTCTTTCCGTAAAAAGATAGGATCTTTTTGAATTTCCAGAGATTCATTCCAACAAAAGGAGCAGATCTAGATCAAATCTTAGCACGAAAGATCTGATCTCTGATGGGTTGGCAGATTTGTTCTGAATGCACACATACATGTTAACCAATGGGAAAGCAAGCAAGAGGATAACGTTGAATTAAGGGTATCACTACAAACGCCTCTCGAACTTGAAGACGCAGTAGATAACTTTGTCAATATCGTACAACAAGCCGCATGGAACAACACCCCGTACCAAAGAGAAATGCCGCGCTTTAAAAACCTAAAATATCCGCAGGAAATAAAAGATTTAGTAAAAGAGAAACGAAAAGCAAATACGAAATGGCAACAAACTCGAGCTCCTCAACACAAGGTAAATTTAAATCGCTTGTGTAATTTACTAAAAAAGACGATAGAAGAATTCAAAAATTCTGAAGGTAGAAATTATTTTGAAACCTTGACAGCAGGAAAACAATCCAACTACTCACTGTGAAAAGCTGTCAAAGTAACGAAGAAACCAAAGTTGCAGCGCCTCCGATTAAGAATGATCAAAACGAATGGTCAAAAAGCGACAAGGAGAAAGCAAAAGTTTCTCGGATTACCTGGAGAACACATTTAAACCTTCTGATGGGCAAGGACTCAACGAAAATTTAGATATACGTTCTAACTCAAGCGAAAATTACATCACAAGAAATGTTGCCGTTCCCGAATTAAGTAGAGAAATAAGAAAGCTTAAGTATAAGAAAGCTCCGGGATATGACTTAATTACGGCCGAAGTTCTCAAAATGCTCCCTCGCATAGGGTTAATTAATCTTCTTTATATAATAAATGCTACTCTAAGGCTAAAGTACGTCCCGAGCCAATGGAAGGTTGCGGAAGTTATAATGGTTCTCAAACCAGGAAAACCATCACATAATAAGAAATCTTATAGACCCATTTCGCTTCTGCCCGTAATATCTAAGGTCTTTGAAAGAATAATTCTTCTGCGCCTACAGCCAATAATAGAAGAAAAGCGGCTAATACCTGAACATCAGTTCGGATTTAGAAGCAAGCATTCGACAATTGACCAAGTACATAGGATAACTGACATCATTGAGACGTGTCGCAAGCTTTTGATAAGGTGTGGCACGAAGGCCTAAATTTTAAATTAAGATAAATTCTAGACTTTTTAGAATAAGACATGGAAACGATTACTCGGATCTCAAAGATATAGCGGCTGGGGTACCACAAGGAGGTGTCTTATATCCAATATTGTACCTATTATTTACACGTAATATACCTCAAACAGAAGACACGTTTGCTGACGACACTGCAATACTAGCAGTGGGCCAAACGATAAATGATGCTACGACTAAATTACAAAAAGCTCTGAATAATGTCAGCGACTGGACAAAAACATGGCCGATATCGCTAAACGAAGTAAAATCAGTCCATGTAGATTTTACGTATAAAAAAATTAATAGATTACTGGTATTTGTTAATACGGTTCAAGTTCCGTTTGCTTATGAAGCAAGATTTCTGACTTCAGACGCGAAATTAAAATGGAAACCGCATGTTAAAAAGAAATGCGAAGAGTTAAATAATAAACTCAGAGACATGTACTTGTTGCTCGGGAAACACTCTAAGCTCAGTATCGAAAACAAGCTAATTTTGTACAGGCAGGTGCTTAAGCCTGCCTGGACTTACAGTATACACCTCTACGGTTGTACGCGAGATTCTAATTTAAATACCTAACAAACATTCTTCTAAGATCGTTTGTAAGCGCACCTTTTTACATTAGAAACGAATGTCTCCACAGAGATCTCAGGATTCCCACGGTTCGCGATGAAATCAAAAATTTTGCTCGAAATCATAGAAAACAACATAGTACTATAATCGAAATTATCAATGAGACGAATTTAGTACGCCGCGCCACCTGCGAAGGACTAATCCTTGCGATCTGGTGCACTAAACGAGAATCCGCTTTAAAATCTCGATATAAGCAGGAATTATCACCGGATAGTTACCTGCAACACGTTAATTAAATTCGTTGAAAATAAATTGCTAAATAAGTTTCAACTTAGTTGCAATCGGGAGGAGTAGGTGTTTTTAGTGCAGTACGAATCTCACACTCCTATGGGCACGCGTTTTTCGGTCCTCATAGAGCCTTTTTACACCTACCCACGAAAAAAAACATACATGTGAAAAGTCTTTTCTGACTGCAATACTCGTGGGATAAAAGCTTGTTGGTTGATGTCCTGGTCCACCCCAGGCTGTAGCGCCACTTCAAGTAAGTATTGTTTGCATTAAGATATATGAATCTGAATTGAATATTATAGCAAGTTATGTTCCTCCAAAGAGTGCCATAAATATTTATAATATACTTCTGCTGAATTCGAAAAATATATTGGATAATTTAGATTTACAACATGTTATTTTTGTCATTGGTAATATAAAATGAAGCCTAGACCCAGGCGATACTTTAATCCCGTTTAACGTAACAACAAAAACTTAAACAATTTAAACTTAAGTAATTGTTATTTTTAAGCCAATAATCATCTGGTTAAAATAAATTATCATTACAATAATCTTAACTGTCTTGACCTAATATTTTTGGATACGGAATATTGATAAGTCTATTTTTGGAAGGTGAAATTAATGTAAAAAAAGAAATTATTTATAATTATAAAAAAGGAAAATTTGATGCAATCGTTGAGTCATTTTCGTGGCCTACTATACTTAGTGATTCCGATTTAGAAAACAATTAAGCTATTTTTACGAGTATTTTGAATTAAGCCTTATAAAAATATGTAGTAACTAAAGTAAAACTAAAAAAACACTAAATTGTTTAAAAACAAATTCTAACCCTGCCAGGTTTAACGTAATTTTTAACAATATTTTCGTTGGCAGAAACGTCAGACAACGATACAAATTAAGGGGACTGACTACAAATTGTGCGTGTATGCGATTATCATATATCTTACAATTTTACGTCATACATTTAATTGTCAGATAGAATTTCTGACAATTTATTTTAAGATTATACGATTGTCAGCTAGCGTACACAAGATTGTGGGATTTCTTACAATTAATTGTCAGACGGTCTTATGTCGTTTTTATTTGGCAATCAGGAAGCCTTCCGGACTCTTCTGAAAGCGTACACTTGGGAAAAAATGACAGTTCTAATTCTGAAAAGAAGAGAATTTTGCTTCAGGATTTGAAATCAGAATCAAAACCAGAAGCACTCACACATTCATATACTTGAACGTCAAACTTGACTGTTGTCATTTTTTGTATCATAATTGTGCAACAAACATTTTTTTGATTTTGAATATTCTCACGTGCACAATTATTTTCACACATACAATCTCATTAAAATTCAGAATCGTCAGAATCCCACAAGTGTTCAGTTGGGACCCCGCATCGGATAAGAATTCCGGATTGCCAAATAAAAACGCCATTACAATTAATTGTAACACACATTTTCTGACAATTTATTGTAAGTTTACACAGTTGTAAGACATTAGGTTTATTCGTTGAGCCCTGAAATCGCCCTTGGGTCGCCCTAAAGCATTTTTTGAAAAACCTGAAGTCACCTTGATAAACAAATTCTGTGTTTTTTGAAACCTAGGGTCGCCCTCAACTCGCCCTGAAGTAGAACTACGTTTTTAGCTGGGGCAAGTTGATGTAAATTAATAAACATCAAATTCAGATGAGATCTAATTTTATTTGTTATTTTTAAAACGGAAATCGTTATCGTTTGGTAACACAAATCAATTTATTTTTGATTTAGATTTGTCAAAAAACTAATTTTGACAATATTTGGCTTCGATTGGCCAAATAAATTGATCTATTTTTCGATTTTAAATCAATTTTGCAGATATAGATTTTTCGGCAGATCTACCCCTCTTTTACTAATACCACTATGCATTATAATTGACAGGCATAAGTTTGACAAGACAGCTGATACCGATAGCTGGTTCACAGACACAAATATACACTAATACTATATCAAATAAAAATCAATCTGAAAACGTATTCGAATCTTTACGAAAAAAATCAATATATAGATCAAAATATAAATTTACCAAACGAAAACCCCATACGCTTTACTAATCTGAAAAATAGCAACATTCTGGTGGACCGCTCTTGTTCTCCAATCAGCTTCTAATAGCGAGTTTCTTTCAAGAAAAGATTTGCTCTTTCTATCAAAAGATTTGATCATTTTCAATTTTGAGAGTTTCATTGCAACAAAAAGATCAAATTTAGATCAAATCTCAACACGAAAGATTTGACCTCTGATGGGTTGGCACACATCTTAATGTATACATACACACATGGAAAAAGTCTTTTCTTTTAAATGGAAAATAGTTTGTTATTAATTTGTTATGAACTCATGCCAGTTCGTGCTAAAAAATACAAAAAAAGAAACAAATAATGGATCAAGAAGTAAATAATTTAAATTTTATAAATTTAGTGGAGATTTTGATTGCTTCGTTTTCGTCTTTCTCGTCATCTGATGTTGAAGATGTTTTTTTTTTGTCAGAAATGTGTGTTTTAGTTATTCACCAATACTACGATTAAATCTGGAAACAAGTTTCACTGAAAAGATCTAATCTCGATTTTCAGAGATCTTCGAAATTTAATTGAAACTAGCTGAATATATAATCGGAACACTAAGAAAAAAACCCTCCGCCGCGCTAGACGTTCTGCTACCCCACGATATTTTCAGCAAACAGACAGCAGCAAGCACAGCCACCCGCCTCAAAACTTTTTTACAATGGATCAATAATGAAATTGGTCATTCTATTGCTTTGAACTCAATCGGATCACTTCCCCCAGTCACATTGATTACACCATCCCTAAACTAGAATTCGGCAAAAAATTCCAAGTCACCATTTAAGCTTCTTAGAAGATGATGCAATGCACTTTTATACTGATAACAGATGATGGGATTTGTGGACGCGTGTAGTCAAAATGACTAAAATTAAGTCTATCTTTCCGTCTTCCTAGTCATTGGAGCGTATTCCAGGCTGAATAATTATGGCCATTAGGACGGTTTGCTGATAAAAAACTTAAGCATCTACTTAACAGTCAACCAAATTGGTCACATTGCGATAGATAAGAGGCACGCATCCAGTATTTTGGATGTCCGAACATTCCGAGGAGCTAACATCGACTCGGATCACTACCTTGTAGCAGCCAAGGTAAGAATGCGGATATCCACCACACCACAACAATCCAGAAATACTGTGAAAAAATTTAATGTCGGAAGACTGAAATCGCAAGAGACCGCCAAGACCTTCGCACAACGCGTATCCCTTAACCTCTCGATTAACACCATACCACCAGCATCGAATGTCGAAGAGCAATGGCAACGATGCCAACAGGCCATTAGATCAGCCGCAACTGATGTGCTAGGTTTCTCGCGCCCACCAGCAAGAAACCCCTGGTTAGATGAGGAATGCCGACAGATGCTCGCAGCCAAGAACGAGGCCTACAAGGCTAAGCTGCAGGTGAAGACGAGAGCTGCCATTGAGTTCTATAGGCAAAGAAGAAGGGAAGAACATCGGCTTTTCAACAAGAAGAAAAAAGAGCAAGAAAAGCGCGCGATCGAGGATATAGAGAGGTGCCACTCCAGGAACGATGTTCGCAAGTTTTACCAGAGCGTAAAACGTCAAAGCCAAGGATACAAGGCTCGAACAGAATCCTGTCGAGATGAACAAGGAAATATTGTAGTTGAGACACAGTCGATGCTGAGGATATGGAAAAACCACTTCTGCAGACTGTTAAACGGCGATGACGAACAACATTCCGCTGTCAGGCAGAACGAACCATTCAATATTGGCAACGACAGCGAAAACTGCCAACCACCCGACCTGAGTGAAGTGAGGATAGCAATATCTAAACTCAAGTTTAATAAGGCTGCCGGAAATGACGGCCTTCCCGCTGTGCTTTATAAGGCCGGCGGAGATGACTTGGTAAGTAACATCCACCAACTCATAAACCAAATCTGGTCAGATGAAAATATGCCTGAAGAATGGAACCTCAGCATCGTTTGCCCGATCCACAAAAAAGGAGACCCTCTGAACTGCGCCAACTACAGAGGCATAAGTCTCCTCAACATCGCCTACAAGATCCTATCTGCCGTAATATGTGAATGCCTGAAACCGTTTACCAACAACCAGATTGGCCCTTATCAGTGTGGTTTTAGGCCAGGAAAGTCCACAACCGATCAAATTTTCACACTCCGGCAGATCCTGGAAAAAACTCAAGAAGTCCAAATCGATACCCACCACCTATTCATCGATTTCAAAGCCGCATATGACAGCATTTATAGAGACGAACTGTACAGAGCCATGTCTAGTTTTGGTATACCGCCCAAACTCGTCCGTTTGTGTAGGATGACGATAGAAAATTCTCGCTGCTCCATCAGGGTCGGAAACGACCTCACCGACACATTCGATACCAAAAAAGGATTTAGGCAAGGCGATGCGCTGTCATGTGACTTCTTTAATCTGATTCTTGAGAGGATTGTGCAAAACTCCAAAGCCAACACCAGAGGCACAATTTTCCAAAAGTCGGTGCAACTACTAGCATACGCTGACATCATTGGTAGGACTCAACGTGATGTCATAGCCACGTTTGCTAGAATAGAGAAGGAAGCGGCGAAAATGGGTTTAGCAGTAAATGAGGGTAAGACTAAGTATATGCTGTCATCACGAAAGGACTCACAACATCGACGAATTGGACAGAACGTCACCATTGACAGATATAACTTTGAGGTAGTGCGGGACTTTGTCTACCTCGGCTCCGCTATTAACTCTGACAACAACATCTCGTCAGAAATTAAACGAAGAATTACTCTTGCCAACCGCTGTTTCTTCGGGCTAAGAAGGCAATTTAGTAGTAAAGCCCTCACTCGAACTACTAAGGAGATCCTATATAAGACCCTGATCATCCCAGTCCTGCTCTACGGCGCTGAAACCTGGACCGTATCAAAAGCGGATGAAGAAATCCTTGGTAGATTCGAGAGGAAAATTCTTCGAAAAATCTTCGGTCCCGTTTGCGTTGACGGGCTATGGAGACGAAGATTCAACCAAGAACTATACGAGCTGTACAGCGACATGCCCCTGGTCAAAAAACTCCGCATTGGACGTTTAAGATGGCTAGGACATGTAGAACGAATGGACACCAATACTCCGGCTCGCAGAGTCTTCGATCAAAGGCCAGACGTCGGACGCAGTAGAGGAAGACCTCGCCTTAAGTGGTGCGCACAAGTAGAAACCGACCTCAACCAACTTGGAGTGCGCAACTGGAGGCAGTTAGCTATGGACCGGGCTAATTGGAGAGGCATGTTGGTTGAGGCCCAGGTTCATTCCGGACTGTAGCGCCACTTAAGTAAGTAAGTATCTACTTAAGCACTTATGTGAAAGTTTACACAGAGGAAAAAGTAGCCCATAAGCGTTTTAATTTGAACATAAATATTTATGATGCGTATCAGCAAACGGACCTTATAGAAGTCTTTCCTGGCTCAAAGAAGATGTTATACCAACTACTGATATCAGTATCTGCTCAGATAGTCAGGCGGCCATTAAATCTCTGGAATCGTCCTCTACAAATTCCATAACTGCTCTCAATTGCCGTTTATCTCTTGTGGAGATAGGGCAGCAATTCCATATTTAACTATGTTGTATGTCATGGCACATGTATATTCCAGGGAATTGTAAGGCTGATGAACTCGGTAAAAGTGGAACGACACAACCTTTATTACCTGACAAGACAAATTTAGGTATAACATGTAAGATCTCTAATTTATATATATGTAGTTTATATGCACATACTAACTACGCAACAAAACTAGAATATTTATAATAGTCAAATAGGAATCCCACTAATAGATTAAATGTTTCAAAAAGAATCATCAAGTAATCTTGTTTCCACCTTAGGCATGAGAAAAGGGGAAACTAATCGGGTATCCAATCCTAAAATGTTAGATTATTTATCTGCGTTTACGAATGTAACTCAATTTCCATAAAAAAAAATAAAAAATATCACTTCCTTCTATTGAATTTTAAATAAAAAAGAAAAAGAATAATTTATAACTGTTATATGCTACGCAGTAAAATTACTAAGTTGAAATTGAGTCATTTGGTATCGCTACATCTGTTGTAGCAATCATTCTATTTACTTACCGATATAAAATTGGTTCCTGGCAGACATCAATCTGGCCGGAAGCATTGCGTTTATCCAAGCAAATAGTCAAATCCGAAACTTGGACGAGCTTCCGCATGAACACCCTCAGCGGATGGATGTCAGTAAAGGCCGGCTTCCATGACTCATCCGCCGAACTGAACGACAACAACTGAATGTTCATCGAAACCACGATATCCTCCTCCACATACTTAAGAATGATGTTATGACAATTGATGACCATGTTATTAATAATTTTGTTAACCAATCCGGGCATATAACCTTGCTGCTGGTGACCACCATCTTCGACCTTGGAAACTCTCTTCTTCTTCTCTGTCTTTTTGGGCGATGGATTTGCTGCTTCTGCATTGGAATCTTTCAATTTAAGAACAAACTCGATTGTGTTGATGGTGATTTTGATTGGTTCCGAGGTTATTTTCATCCATGGTACCAAAATAGATAACTCATGTATGTGACCCGATAAGAATTCGAAAGGAAGATTTAGTTCTTCCTCCAGCACATCCAAACGCAGGTCCAGATTTTGAAAGGCAACCTCACCTTCCCACAGGGACACCTACGGGGACACATTTATTAAACAACAACGCTTGAATAAAGCAGTTCTTATTTACCTGGGAGTCTTCAGGCCGAATATTTTTCACATACTTGGCAACATGATTAAGAATTATTGGAGTTATATACGATTCCAATTTAAACATTTCAAAAACTGATGATGTGGTTTCCTGTTTTCGAAAATTTTACTACCTTAATGTCGATCCATGCCCACCTAAGTAATTTAGGCTGATTTTGAAGTTTTTAAGTGTTTTTTTTTTATAAATTCTTGTAAATTAAATTTCAATTTTGTAAAAATAAACTTAACTCGAAAAAACGAAAATATTTTGACATGACGTGTTGACACTTTTTTATTACAGCTGCACAGCTGAGTATGGGGCATTGGTTGGTTGTTATGCCGGCGAACATTTGGGTGTTGTTGGCATTTGTAATCATGTGATGAATGTGTTCAGCCGTAGACAATTTTTTTTTAAATAAGTAGAAGTTTAACAAAGAAAAACCCGTTAATTTTAAAACTTTTTTAATTCATTAGCATTTGATTTTTAAATTATATTTTATTTATTTATGGATTTTATTAAAAAACAAAATTATTCGTAGTGATTGCAATCAATTGAATATGTACAGAATTCCATTAGATTTGCCAACATTTGTATTGGAAAATATTCCCGATGACACTGGATTTACGATGTCTGAAAAACGATCGCTCCGGAATGCTTGGTATATGATATATTCTGATGTGAAAAAGCATGCTTTTGAACAATCATTGAGGTGGATGTGGAAGCTGCTTAGCTTTCTCTCATTGGACACATAATTTGTAATATTAGTTTATTTATTTAAAGGTTCTTAACAGAAAATGAAGACATTCTGGATAAATTTCGAAATGAACATGGGCAATTAAGAAACCGGGCTTTGCACGAACATCCGTTAAAGGTATTTGAATCACTGGAAGCTTTGATTTTTGAAGGATTGGAAAGTTTTCCACACATGCATGGAATAATAAATCCAATTGCTATTGATCATATGCGTAAGAATGTTGCACAAGAAGACATAAAGGTATGATTAAGTTTTTATTGTTAGCTTTTTGATTTCTGTTTTTTTTTTTAATTTTTTTTTTTAGAAAATGACTAATCATTTAAGTCAGTACTTAAAAGAAGTTTTGGCAAAAGTCATGTCACCAACATTATGCAGAGCTATTGATAAAATATGTGATATCATAGCGTTGTCTCACGAATAATAATAATTAATCGTTTGGTATGTGTATTATTATATATATTCGAATTGTATTGCTTTATTCAACCATAAATAGGCGGCATTGTTCTCTTTCTCTTCTCATTATGTTCAAAAATATAGTCACGACGCAAAAGTTGTCGTATAAAACCAGACTTAAGTCAAACAGAAAAAATAAAATGCACGACTGGATCGTACGAACTTGCTCTTGTAACTAACAATTTTAATGTAGCTAACCACTGACGCTGTTAGTAGGCAGGTAGCCTATTTATCCTATGCAGTTTTAAAACCGATGTAGGTAATATTACCGTGATTCTTAGGGCCTGTTCCACAATATAAAAGTAAAGTCCCAGTTAAGCTACTTGGAAGCTAATCAGCAGATAAAATTCTCATTAGTGTTTCACAATAACTGAGTAGGTCTAACTAAAAGTTAATCTGTCAAGTAACTTATAGAGCGGATGAAGTACCCAATAAAGAAGATAACTGACAGTTAACAGAATCAAAAGTACTGAAGAGCATCGATATTCGAAATTTTCTTTTTAATTAAATGAATGTCCTTTTTGATACATTAGATGATGAATTCTATGAGCTCTTTTTCCACTTTATGGAGCCACCAAGAAATATTATATTCCGATTGAAAACAAAGTTCTTAAGATCTTTGGACGAAGTCGATTTTAGAGCGCATTTTCGTTTGAAAAAAGAAGCTGTGAGCTATGTATTATCTCTAATACAATAGGTTTGTTCGATGAGCACTGAAGTCGCCCTACGACCGACATAAAGCGTTTTTTGAAAAACCTAAAGTCACCCTGATAAACAAATGCTGTGTTTTATGAGACCTAGGGTCGCCCTCAACTCGCCCTGAAGTAGAACTGATAGCGAGTTTCATTCAAGAAAAGATCTGCTCTTTCTAACAAAAGATTTCATCTTTTTGAATTTTGAGAGTTCCATTCCAACAAAAAGAGCAATCCTAGATCAGATCTCAACACGAAAGATCTGATCTTTGGTGGGTAGGCAGATTTGATCTGAATGTACGCATACACGTAAAACGTTTTTTCTGTCAAACATCAAATGGAAACTATTTTGTTATTAATTTATTGTGAAATTGTGCCAGTCCCTGCTAAAAAACAAACTAAAAAATAAACAAATAATAGACGAAGAAGTTAATAATTTAAATTTTATAAATTTAGTGGAGTTTTTTATTGCTTTGTCTTCGTCTTCCTCATCATCTGATGATGAAGATATGTTTTTTTTTTAGAAATGTGTGTGTCAGTTATTCAGCATTGGACGCGTTCGGTGCAATGCCGATAGGCTTTCCAGGATACCTTTGTAGCGGGTTTGTTTTCGAACGATCCAGGTAGCTTTCTCTGTTAAGTCAGTTGTATTGCATACAAATCTGAAGTTTCGAATCAGCTGTTCCTCAAATTAATAATAATTTTTGGGTAGCTTGAGATTTGTGTTTGACAACGTATGCTTATGTCGTTTTTATTTGGCAATCCGGAAGCCTTCCGGACTCTTCTGAAAGCGTACACTTGGGAAAAAATGACAATTCTAATTCTGAAAAGAAGAGAATTTTGCTTCTGGATTTGAAACCAGAATCAGAACTAGAAGCACTCACACATTCATATACTTGAACGTCAAACTCGACTGTTGTCATTTTTTGTATCATAATTTTTGCAACAAACGTTTTTTTTTTAATTTGAATATTCTCACGTACACAATTATTTTCACACATACAATCTCATTAAAATTCAGAATCATCCGAATCACACAAAAGTGTTCAGTTGGGATCCCGGATCGGAGAAGAATTCCGGATTTCCAAATAAAAACGCCATTAGTTCATCATCTGGTTTTTCCTTAAGCGTTACAACAACACAAAGCAATCCGGACTGCTTTAGGTATACCATTGAACGCGGCCAATATTACAATTAAATTTGGACACAAAGTTTCATTGGAAAGATCTTCATTTTGAGAGTAGATCATTGAAATTTGAATGAAACTCGCTATAAGTTTTTAGCAAGGGCAAATGAATAAACGTCAAAGTCACATGAGATCTGAGGTAGGAATGGGCGATATTGAGGAGAATATCGTGTACTCATCATCGATGTTAACAGTTATCGAATCGAAAACATCGATGTGTTGAAGGGTTTTCCCCTATTCTTCATTCAACATCGATATTGAATCATCGATTTTTTGTTGTAATATCGATGTTTCAATAACATATGGCCTTTTCGATTGGCCGTCCGGAACACGTTCCCCCAAAAAAACACTTGGAAACAATTTGACTGATTCTGAATTGTATGTATAACTGTATTTGTGAAAATTAAATTTAAAAAATCACATCGACTAAAAAGAATTTCCAAAACACTTGATTTCAATTTAGATATACGTTTTCTTGGATGAGTAATAATAATAACTAGCTTCTTTTTACCTTATCTTACCAGAAAAGTAGTTTAAATTCAATAAGCACATCGAAATTACACAACAAAACAACCCGATGATTTTGACATTTTAATTATGTGAGTGTATTAGTGATTCTGTTTTCGATTCTGAAATGAAATCCAGAATCGTTTTCTGTTCTGTTTAGAGTAACAACCGTCATTTTATGGGGGTCAGAACAGTTCTGGACGGCCAATCGAAAAGGCCAATAAATGACCTTATCCATCATCCCTAATCTGAAGCATTTGTTTTGTTGTGAATTCTCGTTTTGTATGCAAATTGTTATTTTTAAATAACACAATACTCAAATTAATTTTCAGACACAGACATGAAAAATGGAAAGCTTTGAAGTTGTGGATTGTGCATAGGGTCACAAAAAATGTACTAAGAACTTGAATTTAACGTATTTTAAGTTTTAATTATAAAATGACATAACTTGCTTTTCTGCAACATAAATTTAATGGCCTCGGGTGTTTTTTGAGAACTGAAAAACCTGGGTCGACCCTAGATAAAGTTCAACGAACGAACCTAATATTTTATATTGTATGAAAAAATCCAAGTTTGAAATTTAAAGTACAACGCCAGACACAATGAACGATTTTACGTTTATTTTTCTTAGCTTCCATTTTGTTTTCATTTTTCTAATTGGAAAATTGGAATAACTAACAAGTATAAGAGAATAATAATAAGGCAGAAATAAATTGGATAATACACATAATTAAATGTTTTTATATTGCTTAGGGGTTATATTTTAAGGAAAACAAAGATGCCATTTGAATTCCTGGATAAATAAGAATATACAAAACAAACCATTAAAAAATCGTTGGAGCGGTTCTTAAAAAAATAATTTTTTATGTATAAAATTTTGAAAACATTTTTAAAAAAATTGAAACGCCATTTTGAAGATATTATTAATATACATAAAAAATTCAAATTTAAAAAAAAATCAGTGACTGGTTTTTGAAAAATCGATTTTTCAAAAAAAAAAAAATATTTATTTGTTTTTTAAAAATAGAAAAACTTTGTTTCTGAAAATTTGAGTAGTTTTATTAACACTTTTAGGGAGCATTAGTATAAAAAAATAAATTTAATCGGTCTATCCAGTAGTGAGAAAGTCGAACATATGTAAATTGGTTATATACGCAAAATAAAATAATTTTATATATAAAAGTAGACTGTACAAATCTAAGAACACACACATTTTATTATAAAAAATCTTGGAGCCGTTTTCGAGAAATACATTTTTTTCTTAACGGTTTTTTTACCATTTGTATGGGAGGTACCGTTGGTTTTTATTTTTAACTATTCAAGATAACGTCAGAAAACTACCAATTACCAAGTTTCGAAAGAATCCATAAAATGGTTTTCGAAATTTTGAGTTTTCAAAAAAAAAAGCTTTTTTTTTTAATTTAAAAAAAATTTTGTTTGAAAAATTTTGATTACATTAGAGTTTAGAATTTATGGGAGATTCTGCATAAAAAATTTAAAAAAATCAAATTAACATTTTTTCAGAAAATGGAAAACCAAAAAAAAGGTACTACTAGAGGTACCAAAACTGACAATTAGTTAAAAAAAAAACAAAATGCGTACCCTTTCCCTTCATTAATAAACTAATTTTTTTAAAATCGTTGGAGCCGTTTTTGAGAAAAATAAGATTTTTGTTTTTGGCCAAAAAAAATTGTATGGCTGCTACTTTTATTTGTCATCTTAAAAAAAAATGAAAAAAACGTGTGGGCATATTACCGAAAAAAACAATATGTACCAAGTTTGAAGCAAATCTATCTAAGCGCTTAGGCTGTAGACTCGAGGACAGACAGACAGAATTAGGGGATCCACTTTTTCGGTGTTCTCTACGATCGTAATGTCATGTTTGATTGTTAGATTTTTTTTACGAATACTTGCCTTACAGTACCTATACAAAAAATGACAACAGTATAGTTTGACGTTCAAGTATATGAATGTGTGAGTGCTTCTGGTTCTAATTCTGATTTCAAATTTAGAAGCAAAATTCTCTTCTTTTCAGAATTAGAACTGTCATTTTTTGCCAAGTGAACGCTTTCAGAAGAGTCAGGAAGGCTTCCTGATTACCAGATAAATACGACATAACAGTCGAGTTTCACGTTCAAGTACATGAATGTGTGAGTGCTTCTGGTTTCGATTCTGTCTTTCCAAGTTCAATCCTATCTCATATTTCAAGTTTTACAAAAGTAAAAGTTAAACCACTTTTAGCTTTTACTTTTGTGCAAAAGTGGAATACTTGTGTAAAATTTGAAATATGAGATAGTTTTGAGCAGTATGTTGGAAAAAGACAAAACATTTTTTTTTCTCCGATTGGATTTTTCAGGACCATGAGGATAAAAATTATGTTGAAGAAAGGAGCATTTATCATTATCATATGCCCCAGCGTGATACTACTACTGGAACGATATATATATATATATTTGACTATTTCGCTGGACGAAATTAACATTGAACGAGGTGCTTCATTTAATAGCAGATGATTTGCAGCATCCACAGCCAAGATAAAAACACACTTGCAATTAGTTTGTTTCATTTAAATTTTAATCATTCTGCGAATCGCGTTACTCTATTGGAAGAAAAACAATTGCTTCGCTTCATGGCAGGTGACTGTGGGTGATGTGTCATGTGGTAGTGGCATGTGTGCACTGCACGGCTTTACTATGCCATCTTCACATATATCTCAAAATGCCTTTAAATGGAGATTGGTCATAGTTTTCACGAACAATTGGTGCTATTGATAATTGTACCCATGTAAAAATACAATCGCCAGGGGCGTGAGTTGGTAGGCTTAGCGTATGTAAATATATGTATGTTGTATATTGGAAAGTTTGGTTCTTCCTCAGCTTGCAAACTATTTCATCGATTATGGTTGCACGTTGGGTAGGCTCAGTCCACGATCAAAGGATTTTTCAAAACTCAACTGTACGAGGGGAATTCAAAAAAGGGTGATATGGACAGTGCATTTTGGTCGGGGATTCGGGATACACAAACCACTTTCATCTATCCCGAAATTTCTAATAACCGTTAGATGCAAATTTAGCAATCTCGGAGCATTCGCACAAGAAATATAGTTGAACGTCAGTACAGATCTCTTATGGTATTTTCGTTTGGTAACTTTTATTTTGATCTATAAATTGACTTTTTTCGTAATAAATCGAATACGTTTAAGGATTGATTTTTATTTTCTATAGTATTGGTATATGTAGGTATATGTGTGTGTGAAACTTAACAAAGCTCTTCACTACTTGCTTCGATGTCCGAAGATGAGCTGGACGAATAAATTAATGGCCTTTTCGATTGGCCGTCCAGAACTGTTCTGACCCCCACAAAATGACAGTTGTTACTCTAAACAGAATTGAATTTAATCTACTTTTCTGGTAAGATAAGGTAAAAAGAAGCAAGGTATAATTATTATTCATACAAGAAAATGTGTATCTAAATTGAAATCAAGTGTTTTGGAAATTTTTTTTAGTCGATGTGATTTTTTTTATTTAATTTTCACAAATACAGTGATACATACAATTCAGAATCAGTCAAATTGTTTCCAGGTGTTTTATTGGGGGAACGTGTTCCGGACGGCCAATCGAAAAGGCCATAAGTGCCAGTTGCTTCACTATTTGTCAACTTGCCGCAAACTCTCAAGTTGGCCAACTCTAGAATTGAGTGACAAGTTGAAATTTGTTTTTCTTCACTATTTTAAATCTCAACTCGAGAGTTGAAATTTAAAAGTTAGCCAACTTGTGTTTTTTTAAATATCCCTGGGAAATTTTTGACAGATACGTATGTTTCAACTTTAGATTTTAATTTATTCTGTGGCGCGACGGATACGAGTTTGCTTCCAAAATTCTGTGCAGATCTTATGTGTCGCGAATTATATTAGGTGACGGGGCGGTCGAGTACGTAAAAAACATTAAAAAATTGAAGCATAACATGTAACCAAACCTTACCTGGGAAATCTTATATGCATTTGGTAAAACGTATGGTGCTTTTCGAGATGTCGTTGTTAATTTGAGTTGTTTTTTCAAGATAATTCTAGTGAAAATTCTATTTTACTTTCTTTACTGAAATTAAATTTCTGCAATTTATATATTTTTGCTTCTGCGGTTTTAGTAAAGAATTAATCTCTTTATTTAATTTGATTCAATCGGTGAAAAGTGCTGCAATGTATAATTTATTATTGATATCAGGAAATTTAGATACATCATACAATTCTCTTGCTATTTGTAACCGTTGTTTTCGTGTTTCTTCATGGCCATCGCATTTTTTCAAGCCCGACCCGTATTCACATTATATATTGTCTTCTTTCAAAAGCCAACAATTCTTCTTCATCTTCGTTACCGGAAGCAGACGATGGATTATTTTCCCTATAATAATTTCCACGGAATATTTTACTTTAAAAATATTTTTATTCAAAACGAAACAGAGAATAATTTTTGAGAGAATATGCAACAAAATGTATTAGAATTTTGAGTTTGACATAAAACTCTCAAGTTTACTTTCTCAACTTCTAATATTTTCGGAAGTTGAGAAAACCAGAAGTTGATCAACTTGAGAGTTGAGAATCGAAAGTTGAAACTGTCAACTTTGAGTGAAGAAAAACAAAATCACAAGTTGAGAATAAAAATCCTCAAGTTGAGTTCAACTTGTAGTGAAGAAAATGACCTTAATTCACTTAAAACTGCTTCCATTTGAAATCAAAACTATTTTAATTCTTTCTTGCATCCGAAACAAATTTTCATCAAACAAAATCTTATCAAACTGAATGCTGTCAATTATGATGTAGAGTGGTGTTAGTAGAAGAGGGGTAGATCTGCTGAAAAATCCAGATCTGCAAAATTAATTTAAAATCAAAAAATAAATCAATTTGTTAGGCCAATCGAGGAAAAAATTTGTCAAAATCAGTTTTTTGACAGATCTACATCAAAAATAAATTGATTTTTGTTACCAAACCAAAACCCCATTAAACTACGCTTTCCAGTAATAACGTATTACATGCACTTTAAAATCCAAAATTATTGTATCGTGTTCTATGTAAGACTGCTTTCACACAAGGAAACTGAGTTCCCGCAAACTGGGTGTTTTGATGGCGAGAAGTAAGGGAAATTCCCCTGAACTCATACGAAAAAAAAGAAACCAATTGCTTCGATCGTGATGAAATTAGCAGTCGATTAAAAATTTGAAGCACGTGGTTTTTATAAAAGAAAAAGTTACACAAATTTTTCCTTTTTCGAGTAATTTAATCAAGTAAGTGCAATTGTTAATTATTATCGTAAAATATATTAACTGTAGACTAATTTATTACAAGTTTCACTTATATTTGCTAGATTTTTGTTTATAATTTTACAAACGAAAGTCTTTCATGTTCCTAACAAGGCCCTTTAAAAATGTAGGTGGTCTTTATTAAGTATATGAAAAATTCATTTTGTATTTCGTTGGATTTCCGTCAATATGTCAAGACAGAGATTACCTGAAAAATAGGGCCGGGGACTCTATCCCACGAACTTTGAGCTTTTGGTGTTGATCAGGGCCGGGGAGGGACTCTATCCAACGAACTTTGCGCCTTTGGTGTCTACCAGTGCCGGGGACTCTATCCCAAATTATATGAAACTGTTATTGTTAGATTATTTAAAGGAAACCAAGCTGCTAAGCGGCGAAGACTGCCAACCATCCGTAGCTATGCAGAACAACCCATTCAACTTAGACGATGATGGTCAAAATATCTGTCCACCTGACCTAGAAGAAGTAAGAACGGCGATATCCAAACTTAAGTCGCACAAGGCCGAGGGTTCAGATGGCCTGCCAGCTGAACTGTTTAAGGCAGCGGGAGATGACTTGATCAGGAGCATACAACAACTCATTTCTAGAATCTGGTCGGAGGAATGTATGTCCAATGAATGGAAGCTCGGCATAGTGTGCTCTATCCACAAAAAAGGGGATGCTCTGAACTGCGCCAACTACAGAGGTATAAGTCTCCTCAACATCGCATACAAAATTATGTCGGCTGTTCTGTGTATCCGCCTAGAACCTTTTACCAACGACCTGATCGGATCTTATCAGTGTGGCTTTAGGCGAGGAAAATCCTCTAACGATCAGATTTTCACACTCCGGCAGATCCTGGAAAAAACCCAAGAATTCCAAGTCGATACGCACCATCTCTTCATCGACTTTAAAACCGCCTATGATAGCGTTGATAGAGACAAGTTATATAGAGCCTTGTCACATCTCGGCATCCCTGCCAAATTTGTCCGCTTGTGCAGAATGACAATGAAGGAATCTCGCTGCTCCGTCAGAGTCGGTAAGAACTTCACCGACGACTTTGATGTCGAAAAAGGTTTGAGATAAGGTGATGCGCTATCATGCAATCTCTTTAACATCGTGCTGGAAGCAATTGTGCGCAACTCAAATGTCAACACCAGAGGCACAATTTTTCAAAAGTCCGTTCAATTCCTTGCTTATGCTAAAGACATTGACATCATAGGCAGAACAAAGCGAGCATTCAGTGGAGCATTTGCAAGTATTGAAGCGGAAGCGGCGAAGATGGGTTTGACTGTTAACGAGACGAAAACTAAGTATATGCTGTCATCGAGAAGAGAAGTCCAGCACCATCGACTGGGACAAAATGTCACGATTGGCGGTTATAACTTCGAAGTAGTCAGAGACTTTGTTTACCTGGGATCCACTATTACATCGCACAACAATATCAGTTCGGAGATAAAACGAAGAATCACACTTGCAAATCGCTGTTTCTTCGGGCTTAGAAAGCATTTGAGTAGTAAAGCCCTCTCTCAAAGAACCAAAGAGACCCTATATAAAACTTTAATCATCCCAGTCCTGCTGTATGGGGCAGAGGCATGGACACTGACAAAATCGGATGAAAACCAGCTGGGTTGCTTTGAGAGAAAGATTCTTCGAGTTATGTTTGGACCAGTGTGCATCGGTGGTGAGTGGAGAAGAAGATTTAACGACGAACTTTACGGGATCTACAGCGATATCAACCTGGTCAAAAAGCTAAAAATACAGCGACTGAGATGGCTAGGTCACGTGGAGCGCATGCACATCGACGCACCAGCCCGACGAGTCTTCGTATCCAACCCCGGTGGACAACGCGACAGAGGAAGGCCTTATCTTAGGTGGCGCGATCAAGTGGTGAACGACCTCAACCAACTTGGTATTCTATACATATTATTATTTTAATTAAAAAGGGAAACACTAATTTTAAAAACAAGTATGTAGTTCCCTACGAAACTGTGCTTCACCACTTAGTCTCCTTATGTGCATTGGCAGGGTGTTCCACAGTCGAATGGCGTTCACGAAGAATTGTCGCTCGGAAGTTAGACCAAAATAACGAGGATGTATGAGTTATAGGGATCTACGGGATAACCGAACTGTATTTTGTTAAAGAGGCTGCAATGTTGTTGTGTATTTATTATGTTGAAAAGCAAAATAAAGGTTCGGTAACGCAATAGGGTATTAAGGGAGATTTTAAATATTTGTATTGAGAAACTTGAAATGTTGTCATATCTACGTAACCCGAATATTTAGCGTGCGATATTGTTAAAAGCTACATTCAGCCTTCTGCTGATGTGTGATTTTTTTGACATTCCTCAGGGGAAATTGAAATTTTATTTTAAGGACTAAAAATAACGCGTACCTGCCATATAACCGTAAAAAAAAGCTTGTTTTTTCAAAAACGATCCAAGGATTTTGATAAACAAATTTGAGATTTTTTTTGTTGGTCTAGCTATCATTTAATCAGAACTAAATTTACGTGAAAGGTCTATTAACGGTACTTTCATATGACGTTTTTTTTTGTTGAAATTTTGGCTTTTTCGGTAACGCGGCTCTTTGGCTTTCTGCCAATGTTTTTATTTGAGAATATCTACATAGGTAGCCAAATTAATTCTGCATATTAAAATCAAAAAAAAAATTTTTGGAAAACCTTTTTTAATTTTGTAATCAACTGTATTAATAAAAACTAAAATAAAATAAAAATTTCATTGATCTGTAACATCTAATGGTGTTTCTGTTTTTTTTTTCGAAGAACAGAATAAACTGATAGTTTTGGCAGTTTTTATAAGTTTACAAAACGATTTTTACTTCCACAAGTATTTTTTTAAAATATATTCATTTTTGTCCAAGAATTCTAAAGTACGTCATTGAATACCTACATACATAATGTACTATTGTATCAAAGGTAATCTTACCTTAATCGGCCTTAAACCTTTATAGGATACATAACATTATATTAGATAAATCTACGAAATAGAGACACTGCACTGGCAACGAGAACATTGGCTCCTGTATAGGATAATTAGACTACCTACTACTTACCTACTAACAGCGGCAATGTGTAGCTACATTAAAGTTGTTAGGTACTAGAAGCAAGTTCGTACGATCCAGTCGTGCATTTTATTTAATGATGCGCAAACTTAAAAGAAAGTACAAACTCTGTGATTACAACCCATTTTTTTTCTTGGCAATTTCTGGGATTGTCAAGAAAAGCTTACCTAACAATGATAAAGTTCAACAATCGAATCCATTGCAATATGACATAAATTGGATTAAAATCCCGATCTGCATTTTTTATATTTCTATATTGTAAGTAGAAATAGGCGATTCATCGCACGCCCGCCGCGCCGTGCCGGCGATATAAACAAATTCTACTTTCTGACTCCTAGTGTAAACAATTGCCAACATAGTATCTCAAATTTATGCGCAAGTGTATAACAAAGACAAGATTGTCTTGCTTATTTAGAAAATATATGAAGGTACGTAGAATCATGTTTGTTATTGTTTTTCTTTTTATTTGTCAATACAAAAAATATAATTTCGGCCTCATACTCTAATTTATTTATCTATACTATTGGTGTTCAAATGTATGTTATATGTACAGTAGATAATACGTATATGTATTGTTTCATTTTTGAAGGTCATATTTATGTAAAAATTTAAATGATCAAACATTTTTATTGATTTATCTTCTTTTTTGTCTACCGCTCTAAGTTATTATTTATTTTTAAATCAAACAGAGTTCAAGCACAATTATTATTTAGACTGGCTTCTGAATATTTTTGTTTAGGGTTAATAAACTTCTCAAATAAAATTATTATCATTCTTATTGTTGGAAAACCAATTTGTGCTAATATATTTTTACTTGTCATATATTATGTACTATAGGACAAGTTTTGCAACTAGAAATTTTGATAAAACTGAACATTACGATGATGGAGAACACAAAAAGGAGTTCTCGCAATTATGTCTGTCTGTCTGCAGGTCGATCTACTATATCTTAAGCCTAAATAGCTGAAGTGATGGCCTTCAAACTTATTACTTAAGCATCTCAAGTGATTGAATCTATTTTTTTTGAACTTTTTGTACCAAAAATGGTGAAAGTCAATTATCTCGAAGAAAACCACATGAAAATTTTGTGCTTACTATAGGCGTGTTTTTTTTCAAAGCCCCGGGGAAATTGGACGAAAAAAACCATGAGTAGGATTAACAATTTGCATGTTAAGTCCAACAACAACTAATCCCCGGGGGTGCTTAGTTTAAACCAGGAGAATTCTCGGGGCTTAGCTATTGGAGAGGATAAAAACTGTGCTACCAAAAACTTTTTCACCAAGTTATCGATAAAATGTATAGAAACTTCAAAACTGACATTTTGACATGTCAGATAATTATCAATTTTGTTTGGTTTGGTTGAGCATTTGGTCTAAGTGTGTCAGTTGTTTTCCTGACGGCCATGTTAACCTAACCTACCTTTTAATATACATTCCGCAACACAACAACAAATCAATTTTAACATTTTTCGCTTTTGTATTGCCTCTATGGTTTTTTCCACCTCGCCATGAACACAACCTTCTACAGCGATTTTCATTTTGGCGTTTATTTTTATTATAGGCATATTAAAACTTGACTGTGAAATTATATTAAACAAAGAAGTATTTCCTGAAGTTGATATTCGTTCGATTAACAAGTATTGAATGAACAACAAAACAAAGGCTTCTCTGAGAAGATTGTTTTCGGCTGCGTTTTGTTGTACACGGGAGCAACCCAATACAGATTCTCTGCTACATCCTTGGCATACTTCAATCTTCTTGATCGTCGGCCGCTCTTGCTCAGACCTATATTCCTAATGATATAGGAACTGAGCGTCCCGCCCGAATAAGCAACTCGTCCACTAATATGTCACCAGTGACCGACGAATGGGGTAGTTTTCAAGTAGTTGAATTCTACGTACCACTGTATTTATGAAAATTAAATTAAAAGAAAATCACATCACCTAAAAACAATTTCCAAAATACTTTATTTCAATTTTCAAATAACTTGATTCAAATTTTTTTGTATAAATAAAAATTAACTTGGTTCTTTTTATGTTATTTTAATTGAAAAGTAGTTTAAGTAGCCATCGAAATTACACAAAACAAATCTACCCGATGATTTTTAGAAGAATGAGGATGAGGCAAACAGTGACGTTTGTTTTTTCTTGCATTACAGCTGTTCTTGAAATGTCATCTTGCAAATTAATAGTGCTACCAAGTATTTCACTAAGCGCCTTGGTGGTTTTTTTCAACCAATTCCCCCGGGGATTGCAAAAAATCGCACCTATGTGATCAAACATAAGATCAAGTACATGCGATCCAGTCGCGCATTTTTACTTGCGATATAGGTATTATAGGGCAAAGTTTTGCAATTTGGAAAATAAATCGAACTTTTAATCGACATTTTAATCAGAGTTGACATAACGATGATAGAGAACACCAAAAAAGAGGGCCACGCAATTCCGTCTGTCTGTCTGTACAACATTCTACAGCCTAAATGGATGAAGTGATTTTCTTCAAAATTGGTATTTCAGCGTTTTGGACGATTGTCTAAAATAGATTTTTGAATCGTTTTTTAATTCAAAAACTAACGGTACCTGTCATACAATTTTTCTGCCATCTCAATTATATTGAAAACGGCTCTAACGATTTTGATAAAAAAGTGTGCACGATTTTAGGTACTCTAAAAAAAAACATTTTTTTTTTAATATTTTGTTATAAACGGTACTTTCCGTACAACCATTTTTTTTTGATTTTGAACTTTCTGGTAAACGACTATACGGATTTCAATCAAAATTTTTATATAGGTGGTCCTTCAAATTATATATAAGTACATAAATAAAATATATAGCTGTATGTATATTTTTGGATTTTTGAAAAAAAAAATATTTATGTTTTGTTTTTGAAAATCCAATATTTCAAAAACGGATTAATGATATTTTGTATATATATTATAGTTAGGACTTTGGAAATATATTTAGATTATATTTAGAAACCTTTGCATACGATGTGATCGAACATGAAATTAAGATCGAGCTACCCAGTCGTGCATTTAATTTTATTTATTTTAGTATAGGTACATATTTGTTTCTAACACCAAATAGTTTCAACCATAGTTTTAAAGTAAGAATAAACTTGTGAGAAACGTTGTTCTATAATATAAAGTAAAGACTATAAAGTTTCGATGTTTGATTAATAAAGCTCTTCCTAGGCTGATCGTATAAGTAAATGATGTAGTTACGTAGTTGAAGAAGCAAGGTTTATCCTAAAAACAAAAAGAAATTAATAGACGAAAACCACTAGAAAGGAGTTTGAGTTTAGCGTCTTGAAATAACTATAACCACAGCTAGAAAAACAAGGCGGTAAGACAGTTTTTAATTTTGTAGGACAAACAGAGCCTCGCCATTCATCTGAAATACAAAACCAAGGTCAGATCACACAATCAATGGTTATACACAAATAGGGAATACCGGAAATGATGAAGACAAGCTCAGTCACTACCGGATTATAAAATTAGATACTTTAAAATCAATATTTTAAAGTGTTTTTCTTATATATGTATATATGTATATAACATAAGAATTGAGATACAGGCACGTAATTTCTTTCAATTACGTTTTTGCTTTAAGTTTGTTGTTAAAAAAAAATTAGATTATTTTCAAGCGAAATACAATAATGGGTTTATAAATGCCTACACTAAATTGCCTGCTCATATATCGCATTATGTAAGCAAAATGAAGAAAATAGACAAAAAATAAAAAAAACATTGCAAATCGTTGATGAAAACCCTATTACTTGTGTTTCTATTATATTTCAATGTGATAATTGCACTGTGGTTATACAACATATGTAAGTATTTCGTCTTTTTCAATTTTACCAAAAACCTTAAAACAAATTCATATAGGACACGTTTCAATATTTCATAGAAAAAGTACATCATACGCTTCAATTTCGAACATTTGTAAAGATATTTGTTCGAATTGAAAATGATTCTCATAACCGTTTCCAAGGCTTAAATTAAGAGTTACAGCTGTTTAATTCATCCCAAGAAAGCAAGTGGCTTGGAAATTACAGCATTTTAAAAGTAACCATTAAAAGAATTTCATACGATTTTCTCTTGAAATTTATCTCAGCCGTTGTAACTGTTCTGCGTATATATTCAATATTCTAAAAACCATATTAAAATCAACCGAAGATTTCAAAATCTATCTAAGAGTAGTTTTTTCGTGTTTTTGAAATTTTAAAAATTAATTTCTGATACACATTTTTTGAAATATTTACTCAAATTGAAATGGGTTATAGGAATTTAAAACTCAGAACAGTTTTAATCATCGAAATCAAGTAAGCAGTTTAAAAATGACAGTTCTGATTTCAAGATATTTCTCTAAATTGGAAGAAATTTCTTTGAATTGCTAATTTGCACAAGCTGTCATTTTCAAAGTAATTTCTTGATCTCGATGATTAAAGCAGTTCTGAGTTTTTATTTATGTCAGCTTGTAAATTCTTGAAACCGTTTTCAATTCAAGAAAATATTTCAAAAAATTTCCATCTGAAAGTAATTTTTTATTTTTTTTTTCAAAAACACGCAAAAACTACTCTTAGATAAAAATTTTTCGAAATATTTTTTGATTTTAAAATGGTTTTTAGGATTTAGAAGCAGAAATAAATTAACACTCAGAACAGTTACAATCATCGAGATAAAGCAAGAAGTTTGGAAATGACAGCTTTTTATATGAACACTTTAAAGGATTTCAAGAGAAAATTGTATGAAATTCTTTCAAGGAATACATTTAAAATGTTGTCATTTCCAAGCGAAAAAGTTTTTTGAGCTTCAATAGGCGAGACCCACTGGCAAATCATATCATTCGATAATTTAATCACAATCAACAAAAAAAAGAGGAACAATAGGTCTGATCCACACTCTGCCAATTGGCACAAATTGGCACCAATTTCTGCCAAAACCTGTTCCAGACTTACAAATTTGGTAGTTTTAGGCAGAAGAGAGCGCTCTTGACAGAGTAAAATATTTCCCCTTCCTGACAATTCCTTGCCAATTCCTGCCCAATACATTTTTGTGGGCAGCAATTTGTGGGCAGAAAATTTACAATTGTCAGACTGACGTTTGTCATAAACGAAAAAAAACGGTTCGTAGTTGGTGTGGAAAAATATTTGTTGAACAAAAAAATTAATTTAGAAACACTAAAATACAAAATAATTAGTTTGAACAGGAAAAAATGTGAATTTACATCAAATAAAGAAATTAAAAAAAAACAAATGTGTTGACGTTTAAAAATTGGCAGAAAATTGTGCACAAGCTGTTCCAGACTTTTTCGGACTTTGTTTCTCAATGAGAGAATTGTATCCCCACTTTTCAAGTTTTGACAATCTACCAATTTCTGCCCAAAAAAGTCTGGATCAGACCTAATAAGTAGCCAACAATTGTTTATTCTTGCTGATGGAGCGGGCTGGTGTTTATTTTAGAAATAATTACTTTTTCACCCTTGACTGTTTATTAGGGCTGACAACGAGACGAGACCAGGCGAGACTTTTGTTAATCTTGTCTCGGTCTCGTCAAAATCGAAAAATTTCAGTCTCGTCTCGGTTTCGGTCCAGGTCTCGCCTAACCAAGTCTCGTCTCGGCCTTGGTCTCGCCTTTTTCTCGAGAAAATTTTAATGTGCGATGTCGTCTCGGTCTCGGTCTTGGTATCATCCTTAGTCTTCGTTTCTTTCGTGTTTTTGGTAGTAAAAAGATGTAAGATAAACATAAGACGCATTGTTCGGATTGCAAATATATAGTATGGTTGTGGTATCTCAGCAGTTCGTCGGTAAGAAAAATGCGGGAAAATGTATAAAGCAAACTTGTGAGTCTGTTTTGTCTTTTGACTTAAGTGGAAATAACATTTTGGAAGAATTGTGTAAGTAAATATATTTCATAGCAAAAACAAATAAAATATTAAAAAAAGAGTACCTACATACAACGCTCGATTTAAAAAAAAAAAATTAACCGGTTTTGTCAAGCCACGACCTGTCAAAAACCATATAAGGATGTCTCAGATTTAAATGAATTAAAAAAACCTCTACAAAATTCAAATTTTACCTCAAAAAAATCGAAATTTTAAGATTTAATTTATTGCTCCCTAAAAATGTGATTTTAAACCTTTTGGGTGACATATGGAAAAAAAATATTATCCAAATATCGAGATATAGTAAGTTGCCTACCTGCCAAGTCATGAACTGTCAACATGCATTGAAGCATCGCTCCCATTTAGATGGATTAAAAATCCTCTACAAAAGTCAAATTATACCTCAAAAAATTCGAAATTTTTTCCTCCGGCAAAAGTTGATTTTAAGCCTCTTGTATGACATTTGGAAAAAAATATTATCAAAACGTCAAAATATAGTATGTTGCCTACCTGCCAAGCCATAAGCTGACAAAATCCATTGAAGGTTGGCTCCGCTGTAAATAGACTAAAAAACCTCTGCAACATTAAAATTTTACCTCGGAAAATTCGAAGTTTTTCCGATTTAATTTTTGGCTTCGGAAAAAGGCCTTTTGGGTGATGTTTGAAAAAAAAAATATTTTAAAAACGTCAAAATATACAGTCCTATTCTGTTAAACGTTCACGTGAATATTTGTATTCTGCTATCCGGCGGAAAAAACGAATTGTTTCAAAAAGTATATAAATTTCGATCAAAAATACATTTTAACAATTAGATTCTCTTAAGAATTAAACAAAAAAAATATTAGTAAAGCTTTGGACTCAAAAGATAGAAGACATCTGAAAATATCTAAATAGTGAAAAATGGAGTGAAATATTCACGTGAATCGAAAGATAGCAGAATAGAGCTGATAGGTTATTGCCTAACTGCCAAGCCATAAACTGCCAAATTCATTGAAGGATTGCTCTGATTAAAATGGATTAAAAAACTGTACAAAATTCAAATTTTATCTTGGAAATACGGCTCTTTAAAGGTGTCTGATAACCTTACTTCACAGCCTATTTTTTACGTTATCACACACATTTGAAAACTAAATTCGCACAAAATGTAAGCCATTCGGACCGCTTTCATACGCAACTAATAAAATTCAACTTAAAATCATAGTTTTCGATTTACACAAGTAAAACTTACTCGTTTTAAGTGAAGTCTATGGCCTTAGCTTCATGGACCTACGTACTGCAGAACAAAATTTCTAGTTTATGATTTGTTTAGCATAAGCAACGTACAAGGATATATCATTATTAGATTCATTCATAATTGACAAGCAAAATAAAGTTGGAAAAGACGTGCAGATGCCAAGTTTCACCGAATTCTTGAGATCCATATTGTACGTTGATTTTCACCAAGTTTCCCAAATTTGGGTTTTTTTTCTATGGGTTTTGACAGCTAAATGTGAAAATTTGTACCAATTCGTACGATTTTTCACGTTACCAAACACTAAAATCGGAGCAGTTCTTCAATGGATTTTGACAGCTCATGGCTTGTCAAAAGGTAGGCAACATACTATATTTTGCCATTTATATAATATTTTTTCCAAATGTCAGCCAAAAGGCCTTAAATCAACTATTTCCAAAGCAAAAAATAAAATCGGAAAAATTTCGAATTTTCTGAGGTAAAATTTTAATTTTGTAGAGTTTTTTTAATCCATCTAAAGTAGGGTACACATTATCGAACCTGCGTGACATTATTGTAGGATATCGAACATGCGTAAAAAGTCTCGGGTACACATTTATCAGTTTTGTTGTCCGTTCGCCAAACAAAATTTTCATTTCAATCCAAGATCTAACTCAATAAACAAATCAAAATATTATTTTTTTTATTCCCTACTGACAAAGATTCAAAAATGTACTAATTAACACCAAACATACTTTTTGGCTGTTGCTCAATGAATGATTTGCATACACATCATCGATCAAGAACAATATCTGCCAGGCAATATCAACAAATTTTGTGAGCAGGCCAACATGCCTGTCATGCCATCAGGCAAGTGTACACATTATCGAACGTGAGCCAAACTGTCAGGCAGGTTCGATAATGTGTACCCTACTTAAATCCGAGCAATCCTTCATGACTTGACAGGTAGGCAGCTTAATACATCTTGACATTTGAACAATATTTTGTTTTCCAAATGTCGAATGAAAAATTTCGAATTTTTTCAGGTAAAATTTGAATTTTGTACCAGATTTTTAATCCATCTAAATCGGAGCGATGCCTAAATGGATTTTGACAGTTCAGGACTTGACAGGTAGGCAACTTACTATATCTTGACATTTGGATAATATTTTTTTTCCAAATGTCACTCGAAAGGTTTAAAATCACATTTTTAGGGTGCAATAAATTAAATCGAAAAATTACAATTCTTTTGAGGTAAAATTTGAATTTTGTAGAGGTTTTTTAATCCATTTAAATCGGAGCCATCCTTCAATGGATTTTGACAGCTAATGAGTTGCCAGATAGGCAACGAACTATATTTTGACGTTTTCATAATATTTTTTTCCAAATGTCATACAAGAGACTTAAAATCAACTTCTTCCGGAGCAAACATTTTTTTGAGGCAAAATTTGAATTTTATATAGGGTAAGGTTCTTTTAATATGATTAAATCGGAGCGATCGTTCGATGGATTTTAACAGTTCATAACTTGACATGTATGCCACTTACTATACCTTGACATTTGAATACTATTTTTTTCCTTGTGACTATTATAGAAATTGAACATGATTATATACTAAGCAATAATGAAATAAAAACAAAATTTTCTTATAGCGAAAACCGAAACCAAGCCACCGAGACCGCTGAGACCAGCGAGACTCTCGTCGAATTTCGGTACAAAAAAAAACGGTCTCGTCTCGGTCTCGTCTTCTGTACTTTTAAAGGAGTCTCGTCTCGTTGACGAGACCGAGACCGAGACTAGTCTCGGTCTCGTTGCCAGCCCTACTGTTTATATATCTTTATGTCAATCATAATTTCAAAGTTCGAGTACCTCAATGCTATTCATTTTCAATTCACTTACACTTTTATTTCCATTTCGATAAATTCTGCATATTTAAACCAGATTTTGGAAAAAAAAAAATATTTGGATAAATGCCATTGCATTTCCATTTAATTTGACACCGAGTCATATTACACAATCAACAAACCCCAACATCTGTTTCACTCTTCGTTCAGTCGTAAGACAAATACTTTCTTGAATTTTCATTGTAGGGGGTGGTTATGAGAAGACACCGTGGTCATATTCCCGTCATGCACACACAGCCCCATAGACCCATACGTATTTACCAGAGTATCACTATCATTGTTTAAGATTTGAATAAAGGCGCCTGCTGAGACTTCCAGCATGCCCTTATATTGTATAAACCATAAACGGAACAGAAATCTATATATTATGAAACTTTATTGAATCAACCCGGAATCAATAGCGGAAAGTATCTATGTGTAGATACTATATACGGAAAATATCTATAATAACAGTTCTTACAATTACAGGTATTTTTTGTTATTTATCTAAACTGACAATGACTTTGCGCGCTCGGAATTACGAAGAAGTTTCCTTTCGATAAAAATCAGTCCGATTTCAGCTTCCGTGCACGCATTACACAGAACTCCAGCAAGAAGAACTGCCAAAGTGCCAACCAACCAACATCTCATTGCTGCGTGATGTCTGCCTAAATAATAAAAGTATTTGTTCTGATTTTTTTTTTTTGGAAATTCTGTTATGAATGGACAAAAAATTGATTTGGTTTTTATGTTTGGTTACTGATTTTCGTTACGACTTAATTAAAGTCTACACTACTTGTTGATGTTGATAACATGATGAAAAATTAGTGCAACATTAAAATTATTATCAAGTTTAAGTGTTAACGAATGGTGATTTTTTTAAGTGATGTGAAAAAGTTAAATTCAAACTTGGTGTATTTTTTGTCAAAGATGTGCTTTTAATTTTATTTCAAAATATTTAAAAGAACTTTAAATAAAAAGCCATGTCAACAACACAAAAAACAATTTCAATTTCAACAATTACTTCCGAAAAGGTAGGATTTCGATTCGTTATTTTTAAATATTTTTTTTTTAAATTGATTTTTAAGAAATCGGTCGACATATTGTTTATTGATTTCACTAATTTAAAAAGTTGATTTTAACGATCTTTAAATTAGGGATAAGGACTTATTCGATAATGTTTTAATTTTTTTTTCACAATCCTTAAAAATTAGTGAAGCGTCCGTTTATAACCTTTTGTACTGTTTTAGCGTAATTTATTTTTAAATTTGTATTCATAAATTATTGGTTATAACGGGTGATTTTTTTGCTACTTGGTTTTTGACGTTTATATTTTTAACAGATCACACATGACAAATTCCACGAACATTTGACATTTCGATTCAGTATTGTTTGCCATTTCATCATGAATAGACTTACGCCTGAACAACGTTTGCAAATTATTGAAATTTATTATCAAAATTCGTGCTCTGTGAAAAATGTGTTTCGCAACTGCACGCGAAACCATGCATCAATTGAGAGGCGAATTTTGTGAGCAGTTGATCTCACGTTTTGGCGCCAGTCAATTGGCCACCAAGATCATGTGATTTGACCCCGTTAGACTATTTTTTGTGGGGCTATGTTAAGTCTATTGTCTATGGGGACAAGCCAAACACGATTGCTGCCTTGGAAGCCAACATTGAACGCGTCATTGGTGAGCTTCCGGCCGAAATGTGTGAAAAAGTTTGCCAAAATTGGACCTTCAGAATGGACCACCTGAAGCGTAGCCGCGGGCAACATTTAAGTGAAATTATTTTTAAAAAGTAAATGGCAGAAATTGATTTATCGATCCAAATAAAAATTTCATTCACTTTTTACAATTTTCTGTGTTTTTTTGAATTTTCAAAAACCAAGCTCTTAAAAAATCACCGTTTACATGGGCAACAGCTAGTTTTATTTCACCCGAATGCTTTCGTTGAATAACGACTTTTTGATGAACTGTCAAATTTTATTTGACAGTCAACGCGACATTTTGAAAATCAATATTTCGAAATATTGTTCGTTTTGCAATAATTATTTGTAGGCTTTCCGTACATCGCACCAAGTAGAGCCGATTTGCTTTTGAAATTTGGAACATAATATTTTTAAAGTTTTTTCCTTACTTGATTTTAGGTACTATAATTCGTGCAAAAAAAATTCTGACATTGCGATCATAGAGAACACCAAAAAGTGGGCCCTCTCATTCCGTCTGTCTGTCTGTCAGTCAGTCTGTCAGCCTGTCATCAGTCTGTCCTCGACTCTACAGCCTAAACGAATGTACAGATTAGCTTCAAACTTAGTAGATATTGTTTTTTCGGTAATATGCGCACACGGTTTTTGCATTTTTTTTCTTAAGGCGACAAATAACAGTAGCTGTCATACATTTTTTTGGGCCAAACACAAAAATCTTATTTTTCTCAAAAATGGCTCCAACGATTTTGATAAAAAAAAAATAAGTGTATTAATAAAGGGAAAACGAACATTGGTAATTTTTTTTTTTGAAAAAATTGTTATTTTTGGTACCTCTAGTAGTACCAAGTTCTTGTTTTTCGATTTTATGGGAAACGGTTAATAAGATTGTTTTAGATTTTTTTTGCGCAGAAGCTCCTAAAATTATTAAACACTATTGTAAGTCAAAATTTTTCAAAACATTTTTTTTGCTAATTAAAAAAAAAACTTTTTTTTTTGATAACTCAAAATTTCGAAAACGACCTAATGGATGTTGTCGAAACTTCGTATTTGGTAGTTTATTGACATAACCTTCAAGAGTTAAAAAAAAACTATTCCTAAAATAAAAAAAACAACGGTATCTCCCATAGAAATGTTAAAAAAAAAACCGTTAAGAAAAAAATTTATTTTTCGAAAACGGCACCAAGAATTCTTACAAAAAAATGTGCGTGTTCTTATAAAATATTTTTTTTTCGTACTTATTAACAGTACTTCACATAGAACCACTTTTCATATTTTCGACTTTCTCAACATTGGATGAACCGATTAAAATTATTTTTTTATAAAAATGTTTCCTAAGGTTCCCAAGAAACATTTTTAGCTGTATAAAAGCATTAATACTCCTTCAAGAGCTAAATCTTAAGGCTGCTTATTTAGCAAGGAGCTCTATATGTGGATTTAAAGCAAAAATTAAGCTCCCATGTAGCTAAAAAATATTGTTTGTATTGGCTTGTGTAGTAGAAAATAAAAATAAATTCCAATAAGAGGTGTTATTTTGATATTCAAAGAAAAATGGCATTTTTGGAGATAAATGATCGGATGTTTATTTCATTATAAAGAGGAAGGTATGCCGTTAATAATGGAACACAACATCAGCCAAATGGCCGCCAAGACCACGCTGACAGGACCATATCCTTTTCATGAAATTTTCCATAACCAAATCGCAAAGTGGCTGCCCTATGTCCTCGATAGCCTCACGAATTTCATCTTTGAGGTCTTGAATCGACGCTGGGCTGTTGGCGTAGACCTTATCTTTCACGTGGCCCCAAAGGAAGAAGTCGCAAGGTGTTAAATCACAAGATCTCGGTGGCCAATTGTGATCACCTCTTCGAGAGATAACACGGTCCGGAAACTTTTCCCGTAAAAGATCGATGGTTTCATTGCTTGTGTGGCACGTAGCGCCGTCTTGTTGAAAGTAAACGTTGTCCAGATCAATACCATCCAATTCAGGCCATAAAAAATCATTAATCATCTCTCGATAGCGCAATCCATTGACCGTAACTGTTGCTCCAGCCTCATTTTCGAAAAAGTAAGGTCCAATGACCCCGCGGGACCATAAACCACACCAAACAGACACGCGTTGAGGATGGAGAGGCTTTTCAACAATAACTCTTGGGTTTTCCGAGCCCCAGATGCGACAGTTTTGCTTGTTGACGTAGCCTCCGAGGTGGAAATGGGCCTCATCAGTCAAGATGATTTTTCGATGAAATTCCGGTTCATTTTCATGCATTTCAAGGACCCAATCAGCAAAGACACGATGTTGTTGATGTTCAGCCGGCTTGAGTTCTTGTGTTAACTGAACTTTATAAGCCTTAAGACTCAAGTCTTTATGCAAAATACGGTGTAATGACGTTTGTGGAATGCCTAATTCCAAAGAACGACGAGGAATGGACAAACCTGGGTTTTCTTCAACACTTTGGGCTACAACAGCAATATTCTTAGTTGTTCTTGAGCGACGTGCACGGGTTTTATTCTTCACATCACTAACTTGTCCCAACAGCTCGAATTTGTCCCCCAATTTCTGTATTGCGGTCCGACAAGGTGCTTCACGACGACCCAAAAATGTTTTAGTTTTACGAACCGTCTCTGCCAAATTTTCACCATTTTTATAGTGAATTTTAATAATTTCAATGCGTTGTTGAAGCGTGTATCGTTCCATGTTTATTAATAGCGTAGTTTCTACTTGTCAAATGTCAAAAAATGACAGCTTCAAAAGTGACAGCTACCGAAATAGCGGGCTATTCAAAATAACACCTCTTATTGGAAAACCCGTTATATGAATATAACGAAGATCACAATAGTCAAATTAAAAAATATCTTTATAAAAATAAATAAGAAAAGAAATTAAGATTTTCGATTGTTTGATAGTGAATTTCAAGTGCGCGTTTAATATTTTCACAAGTGTATTGACGATTCTTCTTTAAATTACACCGCGCCTACATAATTCTGTGTATTAGGTCATCACAAATAATTTTAAAAAATAGTTAGATACTAAAAATATTTAAAAATTAATTTTCCAGAGCTGAATTTAAATTATTTTTGAAAAATAATGATAATTTCGTGATTTCTTTAAATACACTCCGTAGATGATTCTTTTTTAAAATAAAAAAAAGAATAATTAAATTAATTTTATATCTCGTCGCCATTTTTATTGTCAGGCAAGACGTTTCTTCCAATTAAGCTGCAATACTATCTGTTCTGGAGCTGCAATATTAATTACTGGTGATGTAGAGCTCTTATGTCGCTTTAAAATTCATTGTACATTTTTTAGAGCTAGTTCCAACAAGATGGCATTTTCGTCTTTTTAACTTCATGCTAATGTTATAATAAAGGGTGCTTCAGAAATTAAAAGTTAAGGAAAGCAAATAATAAATCAAATGTAGTTTATAGGAAGGATTTTTTTTAAAGAATATTTCCTGAAGTGTATTTAAAGCGTAAGTTGCAATTTTTAAAGATAAGAGATTCAAAACTTTTTTTTTTAATAAAGCTGCTTAGATTCACTGTGATATAGAACATTGGTATCCTTAATGTGTAACCACATCTATCTTCTCTAAGGGAATTAAAGTAGGATAATTTTTTTGTGCGTACGTATTTAGAATTAAAGCCCTGAAAAAAAGTTTTTTTAAAAATACTATGAAAAAATCTATGTATTTATGTACATTACTATGCAAAACGAGAAATTATCAAATTTCTTCCGCATTGTTTAACAAAGTAAATTTATAGGACCAATCTAAACATTGCTAACTTAAACTAAAAATTAAATAGTTACATACATTAATTTATTTTTATGCCAAATAATACTTTTTTATTTTGTATAAAATAAACATTTTGGATTTATTTTAGGCAACACCCTATTATAATATGGGTTCCTGAGTAGAATGTGTTAAGATATTAATATTCAGGTCTACAACCGATTTGAAGTTGATCTTTTAATGCTATATTTTGACATTTCGAAATGCGCATGCGTTAGTATTTTATTAAATCTACTGTTTAAGGCTGTTATCGCGTCCTTTATTACATTTGTGTAGTTGAAAGCGGTACAACGGCCCTTTAGATGAAGCAAATTCAAGAAGCTCATTCATAGATCGCATAAAAGGTATTATGGAGCCAGTTTGAAACACTAAACGTTGAACGAGTTGACAGTGCTGTTAAACTTCACTAGAGATTATGATTTAAAATAACAATACATAGCTTTCGATTTCACTTGTTTGGAGCTGCAGAAGAACAGTTTTGCATCTAATAGCTGTTACGATGTTACTTGGGTTGTTAATAAAACTGCATACCAAAATTTTCAAAAAAAAAAGTTTTCCATTTTTAAAAAATAAATAAAAATTTTTTTTTGAAAAATCGATTTTTCAAAAACCAGTCACAGAATTTTTTTTTAATTTGAATTTTATATGTATTTTAATAATATCTTCAAAATGGTGCCTCAAATATTTTCTTCTAAAAATGTTTTAAAAATTTTATATTACATAAAAAATATTTTTTTTAAAAAACGGCTAAGTTTTAATTTTTTTTAATATATTCTGATTTATCCACGAATTCAAATGGCATCTTTCCCTCAAAATATAACGACTATAAGCAATATAAAAACATTTTATTATGTACATTATCCAATTATTTCTACCTTAAGGTATATCCTTTTAACGATTTTTTGCGTACGTCACTGAATACTAAATAAAAAGTAGGCCCTCATATATTTATATATACATATGACGTGTCTTTAAAAATCACATGAATCTTATGTACGCATATTGCACCTTAATTACAAAGTTATTGCATATACATAGCTTTTATTGATATCGAAAATGGGTGTTAATTGTTTGATTGAACATATTTCTGGTAAAAAATTCACATATTTTTGTTTAAGGTTTTTTTTTGTGAAAATTCACAAATGTTTTGGATTTTGCTGTAAGTGATTTAAACAATTTGTTATTTATAAGTGTAAATTCATAAATATTTTTAGAGAAAAAGTTTAAACAATGTCAAAAGTAGTTAAGTTATATACAAATCGATTGCTTTGACTTCTTTTAATTTTAAAACCAACTCGTTTCTTAGGAAAATAAATAAATAAAATGCACGACTGAATCGCACGTACTTGCTCTTATGTTCGATCACATAGTTAAAATCAAGATTCTTAGTAAAACGTTAAATATATTTTTAGACGTAATTTTATACATACACAAGAGTTTTAAATTTTTTTTCTACAAAATAATTTGGTTTGGCAGCTTTTAGTATTTATTGTACTATATTTTAAAAGCTAATTTAAAAACAAATCGTCCACCTGGTTTTGAAATATTGAATTTTCAAAAAAAAAAACATTTTTCGAAAAATGTATTATGCTGTATTATTTAGAATTTGAAGGACCCTCTATACTCTATATACAAAGTTTGACCGAAATACGTCGTTTATGAGAAAGTCGAAAATCAAAAAGATGTAAATAAAATTTGGACCAAAATTTAGACTATAGTAATGCACAGGTTTTTTTTAATCAAAATCGTTAGAGCCGTTTTCAAGATAATTGAGATGGTAGACAGATTTGTTCAGCAGGAATATATACGTAGTTATTTCTGGGGCGAAAAAATGATTTGAAAATCTAATTGAGACAATCACCCAAAACTCTTAAGTACCAAGTTTGAAGAAAATCGCTTCAGCCGTTTAGGCAGTAGATCATCAACTTTTTCGTTTTCGCTTTCAGAGTAATGTCAAGTTTGATCCAAATCTCGAGTCCAATTTTCTTTACGAATGCAAAGCTTGCTCGATAGTACCTTAATATATCGTCAGTAAAAATAAATCCTTTATTATCTAATTCATAGACCCAAACATAATGCATATTTCTTATTCGCATTACAAAAAAAATACCAATGCTTCTATTGCAATTATAATTGGAATTGCAATTCAATTATGAATGAAATCTATGTAGCTAAATCTTTCTTTTAAATTAATTTTAAATAAAGTTAGATGCTATTGGGGTTAGAAAATTAGGGTTTCTAAAATTTTAAGGCCAACCAACTGAGGAAAACCGGAATAAGAGATTTTAAACGTTCATATTCATGACACCAAGTTTTTGCATGACCAAAAAATGAGACGAAGCGTCTTAAATGACACACCTTTTGTGAGCTCAGTTCATAAGTCTTAATTGCGTGTAGCACAGTTCGCTGTAAGTTCAGTGGCGTATTAACCACTAGGCTCGTGAGGCTCGATCCTAGGGCGGCAACTTGTAGGGGGCGGAAAATGTTGTATGTTATTTTATTTTAATCTAAAAAAAATTAAGCAAACAAAATATTACCCAATGCCATTCAAATGTATCCGAAAATACGAAATTTAAATCTCTGGCCTGATTTTCCGCCTATTCTTGAAAAGTCTGGTTGCGAGAACTCTTCAAAAACACTTAATGCCAATCGCCCGATAAGAAATTGTTTGCTACTTGTTCCTTGTTATAAATTGCAAGTTGCATTATTACGGAATACAAGTAACTCATGAGAAATACGCGGCCGCTAAATAAGAATAAGCCAAAATCGTCGAGGTTGTCTCAATAATATGAAAAAGTTCTAAAACTATTAAGAATAATAGTTAAATGTAAGACTATTTGAACCTTAATCTACAATAAAACAAATGAAATGAAATAAAGCGTACCGATTCAGATATCAACAGTCAGCATGCATTTATTTTTATCGTACTGTTTGCAGTTGTTAGTTAGTAGTTACTAGTTCAAAATGATCGGAAAGAAGCCATCAAGGCTAGATTTTAAAGATCGTCGGACACGTTTTTCGCACTTACCTATGGGGCCTTAAGATTGCAAAAAACTGCGTTTTAAACGATCTAGTCGAGCCATTCACAGATAAATGCTTCCCTATTTCCCTAACGCTTGCACTCTGCTTGAACATATTAATGGTAATCAAAATCCCTTTAGTGCGCGCACAATTACAAAAAAAATACGCATTTTGACTGACTGCGAACCATAATAAGGGGTGATACTCAAAATATCTTTTTATTTAGTGAAAGAAAAGTGAGTTTTTTTTCAGAATGTAATATGTTGGTAAATTAATATTTTATACGGAAATGGGTAAAAATGTTAAATATGAACCTATCGTTTAATTTAAAATAATAAATACTTAAAATCCATATAACAAAATGATTTGTTACTTTAAATTGAAGGCAATTGTTCGGAAATTTCTTTCCTACACTTACTTTCGAGACAAAGTAAAATGACTTATCTACTCTCACACTATATTCAAGTTTCACTCAAAAAGGTCTTGGATTTTTTTATAAGAACAGATATATATCAATACCAGTTTTAATATACTAACAAAAACATATAACAATTTGTCTTTTCAACAACAAATAAACAAACCACCATGTAACATGCCAGCGCGGATCCAGAGGGGGTCCATCTAATTTAAAAACAAAACCAATCAACTTCTTATATATATCTTACTAGGTTTTATTATTAAATTAATTGCCACGGTCCGTAAAAAAAATATTTAACGGAATCCCAGTTTTAAATCTTAATAGGTTCTTCGCTCAAATGTAAGGAAAAATATATTTTTTCCACATTCGTAATGCAATTTTGTTTAAAAAATTCTATACAATTTATAAAAACCAATCACAAATGACCTGTGACATATTTCGTAAAATACTACCGCGCGCCGCATTTAAATTCCTCACCCCAAAAAGACAATCATGTCCCTTGGATAGTATTAAAAAAAAGGGGTTCGGTTATCACTGAGCGTGCCTCAGGGCGCCCAGAAGGTTAAGCCGCTACTGTGTAAGTTCGACGCTGCCAGAAAATAATATGACTCCTCTTGTATGAGGGAGTGAATGATTTCATCGAACGAATCTTCTTTTTCATATGTGCAGTTGCTAGAGTCATTAAAGCCCTCAATATATATGTAAGTACACAAAACCGCTGGCCGGGGTAGTATCCTTTTAGCCTTTTCAATTTGTCCTACTCTACTAAAAGGAAAATCTCATTTGTCCAGCCTCTCACTAAAAACGACGAATCTTGTTCACTTCTGTTCCTTTTTTCTAAGGTCATGGAATTAATAGATGCAATGTTTATATATCTCAATGAACAGTGGCAAAAAACTTTAAGTGAGATAATTGCGTTTGATAGAGCATTTGGTATCGATTAATCTTCGTTGGATTAGAATTTACCTTTCGGGCCGCTCAATACAAGTTGTATTGCATGGTTTCAAGTTTGGAATTCACAAAGTAAATGCTGGTGTACTGTACCGCAGGGCTCTGTTCTTTCTCCGACTCTCTTTTTCATATTCATCAATGACCTCTTGCCTGAAACTTCTAATCCAATATACTATTTTGCTGACGACAGTACCCTCAGCTTTTCATATTCGTTTCTAGATTCACACCCATGTCCCTTTGATGTGGATATTGAACGAGCTTCTTGGAATGCTAATCAGTTTTCCCCTGATCCCTGATCTATGGACGTGTTATTTTTGATATTGACGACATTTGAAAAATTTACTAGTTTCCTTAGTCAAATTTGCATTCACTTTTTCTGGCAAGTAACAAACGTAGGTAATAAAAACAAAGTGCACGACTGGATTGCACTTACGTAATTGCTCTTATGTTCGATCACATCGTTTGCAAAAGATTGCTAATAGAAACGGTTAAATATATTTTTAGAGTCGTTTTATACTTAATTTTTTATACACAACTTTTATATACTATTTCTAAAAAAAAAATGTATGAAAATCTTAAGCATTTAGTCCCGTTTGCTGATACGAATCATAAATTTTTATGCTCAACTTGACACGATTAAGGGCTGATTTTTCCTCTACGTAAACTGTTACATAAGTCCTTAAGTAACGGGTGATTTTTTTGCTACTTGGTTTTTGACGTTTATATTTTTGACAGATCACACATGACAAATTCCACGAACATTTGACATTTCGATTCAGTATTGTTTGCCATTTCATCATGAATAGACTTACGCCTGAACAACGTTTGCAAATTATTGAAATTTATTATCAAAATTCGTGCTCTGTGAAAAATGTGTTTCGCAAGCTAATTGTCTTCAGCGACGAGGCTCATTTTTGGCTAAATGGATACGTGAGTAAGCAGAATTGCCGTATTTGGAGTGAAGAGCAGCCAGAGGCAATTCAGCAGCTACCAATGCATCCCGAAAAATGCACTGTTTGGTGCGGTTTATGGGCAGGCGGCATCATTGGGCCGTACTTCTTCAAGGACGATGAAGGCCGCAGGGTTACGGTCAATGGAGAAAGTTACCGTTCGATGATAACAGATTTTTTTTTGCCGAAAATGCAAGAATTGAACTCGGTCGACATGTGGTTCCAACAGGACGGTGCTACATGCCACACTGCACGTGAAACCATGCATCAATTGAGAGGCGAATTTGGTGAGCAGTTGATCTCAAGTTTTGGCGCAGTCAATTGGCCACCAAGACCATGTGATTTGACCCCGTTAGACTATTTTTGTGGGGCTATGTTAAGTCTATAGTCTATGGGGACAAGCCAAACACGATTGCTGCCTTGGAGGCCGCGGGCAACATTTAAGTGAAATTATTTTTAAAAAGTAAATGGCAGAAATTGATTTATCGAACCAAATAAAAATTTCATTCACTTTTTACAAGTTGCTGTGTTTTTTTGAATTTTCAAAAACCAAGCTCTTAAAAAATCACCGTTTAGAACTTAAATGCTTAACTTTTGTATCAGCAGTCGGGCCTTAATAATATAAATTTAAAAACAAATTTCAAAAAAAATTATCCACCCGTTTTCGAGATATTGAATTTTCAATTTTTGTTTTCAAAAATCCAAAAAAAATATTTTTTTTTTCAAAAATTTTGGTATAGTATTATTTATAATTTGAAGGAACTCCTATACAAAAATATTGATCGAAATTGGTAGAGTCGTTTATGAGAAAGTCGAAAATCAAAAAATTGATTGTAACAAACAAAAAAAATGTCGACCAAAATGTAGAATATACCAAAAGGAGTGCATACACTTATTTTTATCAAAATCGTTAGAGCCGTTTTCTAGATTGTATGGCAAGTACGGCTATGGTTGCGACTAAAAAAACGAGCCAAAAAACGTCTACAGGCAGACAAACAGACGGAAGTGCTGGACCAAATATTTTGATGTTCTCTATCATCGTAATGTCAAGTTTGATTAAAATCTCGAGTTCGATTTTTTTTCTAAATGCAAAACTTGCCTATAGAATGTACCTACATACATACATACAATGGCAAGTAAAAACACCTTTTATAACATATTTCTTTTCTTTTCCCTTAGGTCTTAAGTAAAATCAGTTAATTTGCTTAATTTATCTTGAAGCTGGAAATATGTTTACGCCAATATTAAAAATAACCCTCCAATTTATTAAGTTCACTTTAATTTAATGAAAGTTATATAAGTTATAGTGATAGTACCCAATCACTAAGCAGACATTATTAATTATCATAAATAAGGCCAACGTCCATGCTTATGGTTATGTCATGAGAAACCATTGTGTCTTTCGAAAAATCGTCATCATCATCAGTTAAAAATCTCTAAAAATAAACTAAAATAAACTTCCTCAGTGTTTCCAATTTGAGGTAATGTTTAGATAAATTTATTATAATCTTTATTTGAATTCGAGCATTTCCTAATAGTGGATAGTTTACGTTCATAATTATAAAGTCGGAAAAACTCAAAGAATAAAACAACAACTGATAGCCACTAAAGTACGCATTCATATACCATGCAACTATATGTACATACTTATACCTTGATATCGCAAACAAGCAAACAATTAATTGAAAGTCACGGTTTTTTTTTATCTAAACATCAGTAAACTTGAAATTGGTATTTTTATTTATTAGTTTTTAGCAATTATGTTAATTTTTTTGTAAGCTTAAAAATCAGTTTACCTTTACATTCTGTTATTAAAATGTATTGTTTATACTTGCTCAAAGGGCAAGGCAAGATTTTAACAGATACAGTCGAACTTCGATAACTCGAACCATCACTTGCCAAAAAAAATCGGGTTATCAAGACTTCGAGTTATAGAATAAAATACAAAATAACATTACATTACATATTATACCACTCCGTAGATAAATCTACGAAGTAGAAACACAGAAGAACTGGTAACGAGACAATTGACTTTAAACAACATACATTAATATTAAGTACGTATTTTTTATTTGCGAATAAGGAAGAGCTGGTGTAATTATTTAAAATATTCTGTTAGACTTGACTGACGAGTGGATTGCCGGAATGATTTACTTAATAGCCAGAACCTTCTTTTGTTGACCACTCTCCACTTATATTATTAATTAAAATTTATCTTCACATGATAATGTTTTTAAAGTTCGCATATCCATAGCTTTAATTTTAATAAAAACTACACACTGCACAATTAATATCTACGTCGGTTTCTTTACACTTCTTATTTCTTGTTTTTTTTTTCAACTTTTCAGAAGACACCTACTAAGTATTTTTTTTTAAATAAGACTTTAAATTCGTATTATAGTACATAGGTATACCAACCTAATAATGTGTTATCTAATTCCGGAACTCACAGCTTTTACACACATTTAACGGAATCACAATTTCCAACAAAATCATATGTATACAAGGTCGTAGAACATCCAAACACAATGCCCACAAACGTAATACATTATAAAATGAACTTGTAAAAATCCACAGAATTCGAGAATTCCCCTAAAAATTCGACTTATCGAAGGTGACGCAAAATAATATCTTCGAGTTATCGAGACTTTCGAGTTATAGAAGTTCGAGTTATCAAACAAAAATTATATGAAAACTTCAGGCTTCGCGCTATTGCCAACCAATTTCATTCGAGTTATCAAATATTCGAGTTATCGAAGTTTGACTTATCGAGGTTTGACTGTATTACCATTTCATAAACCAAGACTATCCGTTTCACCTGAAATTTCATAAATCAAAAATACATACATATGTACATCTGATCTGTTTTTTTTTTTTTGTTACGAGTTTGATTCCAAAAATATGAAATATTAATATTTTATACATTATCAAAGGGCACAGTAGTGCCCAGTCAAGTTCTGTCACTACACCCTATTTACATGAACAAACTCAGGCGATTTTCGACCCCCATCTAACTTCAGTACCAATAAAGTCAGAAACTTAATACTCTCAGCATTTGCTAAGCTCACCAGGCTTAGGCAACTCGCCGACTTTCAATTCTTTAGCTTTAGTGGTTCCCGAGATATAAGACTGCAAACACAGCAAAAACCGTAACTGACTGACTGACTCACTCACAATTTCGCACAATGGTAGGCCTGGCGGTATATACAAAGGAAAAAATCGAAAATGTAAGATTTTCCACTCAGGGGGCGTGGTACCCGCCCATTTCCATAGAATTGATATACATTATTTGGAGCATTTCTGACCATCATGGAAGTAGGGCCCAAAGCGCAAGCAAAGGCAACATTTTAAAATCTGGGATCTTACATTCAGGGGCGTGGCAACCGCCCATTTGCATAGAATTGATACCAATTATAAGGAGCACTTCTGATTGTTGTAGAATGATGAAATTTGGTACAGCGGTAGGGCTTTAAGTGCAAGCAAAGGAAATATTTTAAAATTTGAGATTTTACGTTCAGGGGCGTGGTACCCGCCCATTTGAATAGAATTGATATTATAAATGAGGAGAACTTCTGATTTTGTGGAATAATGAAACTTGGTACAGTGGTAGGGCTCCTAGTTCAGGCAAAAGCAAAATTTTAAAATTTGAGATTTTACGTTCAGGTGCGTGGCAACCGTCCATTTGCATAGAATTGATACCAATTATAAGGAGCACTTCTGATTGTTGTAGAATGTTGAAATTTGGTACAGCGGTAGGGCTTTAAGTGCAAGCAAAGGAAACATTTTAAAATTTGAGATTTTACGTTCAGGGGCGTGGTACCCGCCCATTTGAATAGAATTAATATCAATAATGAGGAGCACTTCTGAGTTTGTGGAATAATGAAACTTGGTACAGTGGTAGGGCTCAAAGTTCAGGCAAAGGCAAAATTTTAAAATTTGAGGTCTTACATTCAGGAGCGTGGCACCCGCCCATTTGCATAGAATTGATATCAACTATGTAGAGAACTACTGATTGTCGTAGAATGATGAAATGTGGTAGAGCGATAGAATAGCGATAAGCACCCATTTGCACAGAACTAATATTAAATATATTGAGAGCACTTCCATTGGGGCAGGATTATGTTTGTTAGAGCAGTCAGCTTTCAGGTATACAAAGAAAAAGTTGAAACTATGAAATTTTTCATGCGTTTCATCCACCCACTTCTTATCAATTATTACCGTTTCAATAGATCACTTCTAACTAATAAAAATTGGTAAAGGGGTAGGACGAGTAGTACATACAAACGGCTTAAATTAAAAACTTACGTTACCTTATGAGGCATTCATTGGGCGTTAATTCGACCCACCTTTCCTGATAACAGAATCTTTGCAAAAAATAGTGAAATCACACCAAAAAAGTAGCCAAGTTCTTCTATATACAAAAACCATTACGTAACAAGTCAAACGTAAAAAGTAGTGAGACCTAAAAGTACGCCAAGTTCTAAGTTTATTAATGTTAAATATCAAATATTTTAAGTAGAGAAATATGGAAGAACCTCAAAATTATCAAAGAAATCTGTTATTTAATGATTACTGACTTAAATTGTGTTGGTTTACTTGGCAAATTTTCATTTCAAAATTGAGTAATCTTATCTTCTCTTATATATAAAGAACAATCCAAATTATGTTTGTGCGCTATCTTCTTTTTTTTTGGCTCGATCGATTTGAATGAAATTTTCAGGAGATCTTAGGTCATATTTGGAGAGCGCATATAAGAAATCTGTTTGCCGTGCGATGTCTAGAACCAGAGTTATGACCAAAAATGCACACACATGTTTGTTATTGCTTTATTAGTATAAATAATATGTTTTGTTTTGTATAAACACACTTTTAATTTGACTTCTTTTTGTTGCCGCGTGTATGAACACAAGTACAGGATTTGATTTCCATTAAATGGATTTTGATATTTTATTCTGTCGGTTGTCTAGAATGTTCCATGGATTTTTTGACTTAAAGGTGAAAAATTCGTTGTGAAGCTTGGAAAATGTCGGTTAAATGTGAAATTCTTTGTGATAGAAGACGTTTTATGTGCATTTTGGGAGGAGAAGTTCATGAGATATATATTAGACGACGCTGCGATCAATGCCAAAAAATTGATAGATTTCGTTGTACATTGACTTAGGCTGTGCGCCCCTTTAACTTAAAATTTTCTTTTCAGAAAGTGTGCTATTTTTCTTGCTGAAATTGATTCGAGTTTTGCGTATTATTACACTGATTCCGATCTAACCTTGGTCGACGTAAACGTCTTGAAATAATAATCAGAAGAAATAAATGGAGACGTGCCCATATTGCACAGCTTCAAACTGCATAATTCGACAAAAAAGTTATTAAATGAGGAAAAGTTGTAAATGTAGACTTCAATCGCGCAGCTTTGAAATATGATTTACTTTCTCGCTGCCCCCTGTGGGACACGCAAGTCATTCGTCATTCAGTTGATTCTGGCAACAATTCGGTCAAGATCTCTTTAGTTGCCTGTTGCATCCTTTGGTATCTATGGCATTGCTCCAACATTGTTTGAAGGCGGTCGCACTGCACATTACTCTTTGAAGCTGGCGATGAATTTTCTCACGGTTGACAATCCAATAACGTGCACAGTGACCAAGAATTCGGCTACAGCGAAATTGATGCGAGAATGCAAAATCATAATTTGGGATGAATGCATTATGGCGCATAAACGAGCTTTGGAGGCAAGGTGATTCGAGATGATATGGTGGGGATATGATATTGCTCAGCGGAGATTTTCGTCAAACGATTCCCGTCATCCCGAATCTACTTCTGCCGATTAATTTACTGCATGCTTGAAATGTCGTCTTTGTGCCGTCATGTCAGGAAGTTGAAATTGACCACAAATATGAGAGTGGCATTGCACTCTCAAGACGACTGCTGGCGCTTGACAATGGCCAAATTTCTGTTAATATCTCGACTGGATTGATAGCATACCCGGCAAATTTTTGCTTGTTAACAACGTCGAAGGAGAAACTCATCACCAAAGTAAAGTGTTCCGCGTCATTGCATAAAATTATAGTTAAAAATCTATATTGGATTTGTGATCGGCCAATACTAGCAGCAAAGAAAAAGGACGTTCGTCGATAGCTTGGTATACAGTCTTTGTTGTTGTTTTTGCGCCGGAAAACAAATCGAAAAACACTATTTATCATATCACTCTCTACTGATATATGTGTTTTATTATAGCTCTGCAGCTCATTTGAGGGTGTTAAAATGGGGGGAGACGAAGTTCGCCTGGTCGCCTAGTTTGTTATAATAAAAGAAAATTTGCCAAGTAAACCAACACAATTTAAGTCAGTAATCAAGTCGGGGCAGCAGCTTTGTTGTTTTCTTATAGTTTGGATATTGCTATCCTCACTTCATTTTGGTCAGATGGACGGAAGTTTTGTCCGCCATTGTCCATGCTGAATGGTTCATTCTACCTGACAGCGAGATTTTAGTCTTCATTGCCCTTTAACAGTCGTCTGCAGAAATTGTCCTTCCATGTATTCAATGCGGGTTTTTTTTTGCCTTGACACGTTCTTTTTACCTGTTGGTAAAACTTCCGCACGATGTGCCTGGAGTAGCATCTCTCAATATTTTCGATCGCTCGCTTCACATACTCCTCTCTCATTTTCTTCTGAAGAAGCCGGTATTCTTCCTGTCTTTTATGCTCGTCCTTCTTTGCAGCGCCGCTTTATATGCCTCTGGTTTATCTGCATGAGTCCACCTGCATTCGTCATTGAACCAGATGTTTTGTGGTAGTGGTCTGGTAAAACCTAGCACATCAGTTACGGCATGTCTGATGGCTTATTGGCAACGTTGCCACTGGCCTTCGGCACTTCATGCTGGCAGCAATTTATTTATTGAGAGTTTACGGGACATTTGATTGGCATAAGTTCTGGCGGTCTCTTGCGTTTACTTGTTGAGGCTTTAAAATATCGCTATCTACGATCTACCGTAACAAAAAACTCTTAATATCTCGAAAACGTATCTAATGATTTTAATTTTTAAATGTCTGTGTAGGTGTACTACAATTTTAACATAAAATATTATCGGTACATTGCATAGAACCGTTTATGGGTTTAGGACTATTCCATCAACTGTTCACTTAATTGTATAAAAGAAGTTCTTCAGTAGTACGTATTTAAAATTTTGAAAAAATATTTGTTGGATTTGAAATTTAAAAAATTGCCTTACCAAATTTTTGTTTAGACAAATTTTCTAGACATTTTGTATACAAACTAATTACCGGAGCAGCAAACATAGTTGAGCTGTTATAGAAATATTGAGTATCAACCAAAAATTAGATACAGAATACATACTTATAAAAATTTTCCAATTGTGTAACAGTTCTCCTTCTCATTTGAAAATGAAATAACCTTTTCTGTGAGAAATATTGTTATGTTACCCATTTGTTCTATACAAACACAATAATATTATTTTCAGCTATCTGATATGTCCTAAAAATACTAGATGCCGAGATTCTATTAGCTCTTTATGCTGTAGATAAGGTGACAGCAGAATTGCGACAAAATTCTAACTTGTATGTACAAAATTTAATTTTTTTCTAAAAAATTTCATCAATTTTTTTCTCAAAAACTTTTCATTTGATAATTTTAAGTATTTTACAATGTAAACTTACAAACAAAATTAAAAAAATTTTTTCTTCAATAATCCAAACAAATATTTTTCTAAAATTTTGGTACGCAGTATTATTAAGAATTCAAAGGACCTCCTTAATAAAAATTTTGATCGAAATCCGTTGAGCGGCTTATGAGAAAGTCCAAAACGTACAGACGAAAGCCCTTTTTCGTGTTATCTACGTGTTCTCATCGTAATTTCAAGTTTGATTAAAATCTCAAGTTGGATTTTTTTTTTCAAATGCAAAACTTGTCCTATATTATCTATGTATATCGCAAGTAAAAATAACATAACCTAAGATAACTAAATCAAGGTATATATGAATATGTGTGAAGTTATATCCCGCATGCAAAGCTATAGATTAAATCCTAATAAAGTAATATCACGCAATGTCCATTTAATTGCTTTCTTAGCATTTGAATACCCCAATTTAAACTTGAAAAACCTTTGTGTCATAGAAGTCCCAAACCGCACCAGTCATGAATCATGTATTTACTTGTCATATAAGTAGACTATACTCTCATAGGGTGGTGTTTAATTTTTCGTATTTTGTGTAATTGGAAACATACTTCTAGGTGCTGGTTATTTTTCTTTAGCAACATTAGGAGCAATAGCAGCAAGGATTTTAAGTATGTACATCCAAAAAAGAAATAAAATGCACCACTGTATCGAACATTCGAACGAACATACTTTTTTAATTCAATACTTTATTACGGATAGATGCAATGAAATGGTTCAATTATAAATTTAAATTTTTCAGAATTGAAAAAAAGTGTGAAATGAGTCAAACGCACCAGAAACAATAAAATTGCTTATGTAGATACTTATACTTTTGAAGGAGGGACCTAAATGTATTACAAAATTCACCAGACATGAAGCTTAACTACTATAACTAGGTACTAAGAAATAATAAAATATGGCGGTTGTAGAAGCAAACTATGAAAATTTCATTCAAATCGTTTGATTCGTTACTAAGAATCCAAGAATCCAAGAATCCAAGAAAAAATAAAAAAAAGTAGGTGTGACAATGAGTGTATTTTACTAAATCAAACTTTTTAATTTTTTTCTCGTTTATTAAAATCAACTCTGAAAAATTCTTCAAGGTTATTTGAGTATTTCCCGAGAGACTAAGAAATTAGATAAGTGCCGAGGCAAGAATCGGAATTGGCTAGAATCAATTTCTTATTTTTTTTTCGTTCATACCAATAAGCAAAATTTTATTAAAATAATAGGGGAGAGTATGATAACTTTGGCGCCAAGATATAATAACGGCTTTTGGTAGAGGGGCTTAATACAAGCATTTTTTACTATGGTAGGGGGGGGGGGGGGTCTATCTCCCATCCTTTAGGCGGGAGGGGCAATTTTATAAAAATTTACTTAAAATCTTTAAAAAAATATTAAAAAAGAACGGCAACACTTACAGTTATAAATTATACTTTTATAAAAAGTCAGAACTCTACAATGTATAATAAATTTTAAGTAAAGTTGTTTCAGTCAATAGTTTTTGAAATAATTGACTTCAAACTCAAAATTTATGAAAAAAAAGTTACAAAAATCACTTTGAATATTATTTTTCTCATGATTATGGATATCGATAAAAAAATAATTGATGTAGTTAACTGCTCCAATTATTTTTTTATTAAACACAGAAAACTACTTCTTTGTATGTCTTCTAGTTTTTAAGATATGTAATTGAAAAATAGTAAAACTATACTTGTTCTTTAAACCCAAAAGATTCTTTAATTTTAAAGAAACTTTGCATATAATAAAGTTTTCACCCTCCCCAAAGCCTATAGTGAGCCCAAGCAGGGGGGTTGCAGGGGGGCAGCATGCCCCCCCTTAGGCATCTCACTGTTTGCATCGAACAAAAAATAGAAAAATTATTTAATTTTGGGTGAAGAAGTGGATGCTTAGCCGCCATTCTTAAAAAGGAAACACTACTCTTTCAAACGTTAAATGAAGAATGGCTTTGGTAAACAATAACCTGCACCAAACCTGTATACAAAAAAACGGTACAAACATCGAATGTTTGCTCTTGTTTTTTATGATCTAACTATATACATACTTTTTACTATGGCTGCATTATATGTGTGTACATAGTTATATGCATATCTATGTATGACACAAACATATGTGATATTAAGAAACTATGAGAATTTGCTGCCGTTGTGTTGTCGTAAAGGTAATGCAAATTTTTTTATAATGCAATAAATTTTCATGCTCAAATATATTAAATGTTAAAGTTTTGGCCAAGTACCTAACCGTATATTTAGAAAAAAGAGATTGAAATGGACATGACATATGTACATACGTTTATGTATATAATATCAATTATTTTTTTTAATCCAGATTCTTTAAATGCAAAAGAAACTTTACATGCACCCATCTGATACAAAATTATTTTTTTTTGTTTTTCAATTTTCTCAAAAACTAGAAAACATAGAAACGAATAGTTTTCAGTGTTTGATTAAAAAATAATTGGAACAGTTAACTACATCAATTACTTCTTTATTGGTATTTATAATCATGAGAAAAATAATATTCAAAGTGATTTTTTTAACTTTTTTTTCATAAATTTTGAGTTTGAAGTCAATTATTTCAAAAACTATTGACTGAAACAATTTAACTTAAAATTTATTATAAATTGTAGAGTTCTGACTTTTTAAAAAAGTATAATTTATAACTGTAAGTGTTGCCGTTGTTTTTAAATATCGTTTCATAGAAACCAGGGTGATTACAAAAAAATAATCTTATAGCTCGTAGTAATAAAGTAAACATTAGGGTGATACAACTTGATTTCTGATGCTAGATTCTTTTAGTTGGTCTTCATGTTCATAGAGAAAATGATGGCAGTGGTTGTTGACAAGCTGTAGCACATGCATTTGTAGCTAGCTTGTATATATGCATCTTATACAAGCTATATAGAACATACAAACCATACAACTGCACAAAGTGCAGTATACAAGTAGCAAACAACTTGACTGTTTTTAATTTGTGGATCGCTCACCGCTGGTACGAGGAATTCTTTTAAAATTACAATTTAAGATTAGTGGACGATGAGCTTAAGGTACCCGATTTACTAAAGAGACATTCCACCAAAGCGGAGTGTAGAGCCTTTTCAGATCGATAGTTTTTTTTTTTTTTTTTGTTGAGAGTCATAGTTGTGTCAACGTGTAGCTTTAAAAGTTTTTGAAACCAAATTAGTTATGCATTTCGTTTCACATTGCTTTTTTATTAAAAAATGCAAGTAAGTTGAACTGAACTTAACAAAAATTGCGTATTGGTAAGGCGCTCACTAACCAACTGATAAGTCCAAGTGAGATTGCCGGGATGAAACGCACATTTTGTGGACTAAAGGCCGTTAAAAGCTATTTTGAATCATAAATTCTTAAAGCTATACTAAAATTGGGAAACGCTTCTTGCTTGTATAAGTATTAAAATTCGATTACTTGATAAAAACCTATGAGATTGTAGGAAAAGAGACTTCATTTGTTCGATATTTCGGATTCTTCTCTTAAGAATTTGGCGCCCTAATGAAACTGCCGCAAGTGCCCCGGTTTGCCCCCCTTAGATCCGGGGCTGGGTGATAGAGCAATAACTGAAACAATTGCATCTCTTGAACACCGTCGCAATGTTTCGGGAATATTATTGTCTTATCATTATACGACTCACAATGTGGATTGCAGCCCGGAACGTATTGAAAGAGTTTCAAGGTGGCTTTAGATCAGGCTACTCTACAATAGATAACATATTCATTCTCAGCAGTCTAGCGGAGAGCTTCAGTATGCAAGGTAGAAAATTGTATGTGTTTTTTATAGACTTCAAAGCAGCTTTCGACACAATCAACCGAGGCGCTTTGTTTTACAAACTGTATGCTCTTGGATTGTCGCTGAAGTTCGGACGTGTGGTAAAAGATTTGTACAAAGGGACCCAGGCTGCAGTGTGGAATGGAAATGATCTTTCGGATTTGTTCGCAACCACTTCGGGAGTGAGACAAGGTTGCACATTGAGTCCCACCCTGTTTTCGTTCTTCATTAATGATCTCATCGATTACCTTCCTGGGGGTGTTGATTTCGCAGGGCTCCGTATTAAGGCATTGTTATTCGCTGATGATATTGTCATGTTTGCGTATTCCCCAGAAACTTTACCGGTCATGATTAATAGAGTATACCATTACTGTTGTCTGTGGAACTTAATCGTCAATATTCAGAAGTCTAAGGTAATGATTTTTAAAAAAGGCTGTGGTCGAAACGCATCGAATGAAAAATGGAAGTTTAACGGAGAAGATATTGAATGTGTCAATGAATACAAATACCTAGGCTTAATTTTTTCGAGAAACTTGAGTATGGAGGAACATCTAAATGAAAAACTGCATAAAGCCAAAACCGCTATTAATATCTCGTGGAAAAGAATTTTTATGAAGGTAAATATAGCTCATAGCAGTAAATATAAAATATTTAAAGCGGTTGTAGAGAATATCCTTTTTGTATGGCGCTCAAGTTTGGGGATGTAAAAAGTTTCTCAAGGTGGAGAAACTTTTAACACACTACGTGAAGAGAATATTTCGCCTACCAACGAACACACCAAACTATGTTCTTATGTTAGAAACTGGTCTATCACCTCTATACGTTAAAACCTTAAGACTGCAAGCGGACTATTTACTGAAAGTTTTCAAGATGCCTGATTTCCGACTAGTCAGGAAAATAGTTATAAAAGGCATACAAACAAACATAGCTGGTTCAGGGAGTGGGCATGTCTTGCCGAAGAATGCGATGTATTATTTAATTTAAACTTGGAAAATATATCGAGCTGTAAAACTCTCCTGTACAATTTGATATCTAAGATAGATATAAAATGTAGGGAAGAATATGTAGCTGAAGCCTGCACTTCCCTATTCAGAACGATATATAGCAGGTTGAACTATAATCTCGCAGAAAGAAATAACTTCCGCAATTCAAATAAAGTAAACGTGATTGCTACAATGGTCAGACTTCGGAGCGAATTACTCAGCCTGAACTTAATACCGCACAGACCCGATTTACCTTTGGAGTGTAGTATTTACAACTTGAGGGAAAGAGAAGACGTTATTCATTTCGTCGGAAGGTGCCCAACTCACAGAGAAACACGAAGAAATATTCTGGGGAATGACTTTCTGTCAGAGGAACAATTTATTGCCAGCCTGAATGAGATGGGTGTAACCAAGCTGTATAAATACTGCAAAATCGCGCTAAGATATAGAGCAAGAATTATGAATGATGACTTCTGATTTTTTTTTCTTTGTTAAATATCAAAATCGTGGTATTAAATTCTTTTCAAATTACATAAAATTATGTTAGCTTATTAAAGTATTTGAACTTGTTTTAATTGTCAATCTGGCAGACGGCAAGTGCCATGTCATAATGATTTTTGTTTGTATAAATATGTATTAACTGTTAGGTTAAATTAATATGTAATCCAATAAAAATCTATTCTAATCTAATCTAAATCTTATCATTATTTTTATAGACCATGTTCTAATGAAATAGCCAATTGCATTCCTCACCTTAAAATATTCAACCGTAATACTCGCGCTTCCAGGAATGCTCATCTGTTTACCCTTGAGCCCAACTTCGGGCGTGCTGTGAAGTATAGTTGTCCCTTTCTTAGCCGCACAACACGAATGTGGAACGCTTTACCCGACCCTATTTTTCCCTCCCATCATGATATTCCAATTTTCAAAACTAATGTGCATCGGTATCTTCTATTAAATCCTCTTCCATTTTCCTAATTGCTCGCCTGTGCTTTAACATTTTAAAAGTAGTCATAACCCCTTAAGTGCGCGTATAATATTAAATAAAAATAAAAAAAAATTTAGACGGAGCTGCAACTATAGCTACACCTGTAATATTATACACACAAATGGAATGTTAATGCACAATTTGTATCAATATTTAACTTTTGTTTGCATGCAGCGTATCAAACTCTTCTTCATGAAGGCTTGCATATGATTAAAGCAAAGTTCGAGTTCTGATCAACACTTCATATTATTGCTGTCGGCGCTTCTGCTTTTGTTTGTATGTTTTGTTTTTAAAAGAATGTCTTCACTTTTAAAGTCCATTGTAATTTGCATATTCGACTTAAATAATGATAATTTGCGATTACGAATTGACCATGTAAATGCGTCAGAAAACCAAATAAATAAATGAAACGTTGTTTCTATTTTGAATGTTTGAATACGAATCTCTCTTATTTTTAGAAAAATTATTATTATCATAGTTACAACATAACAACGAAAAAACAAAGTACTTAGTACTTAATAAAACTAAACAAAACAAGTGATTTCTTATTTGTCGTAAGCAGATAATATATCAATCAGCAAGCCCAACAGCTCTAATGGCTAAAACAGATGTGCAGCATGTCTGCACGCATCGCTGCATACAACGCTGCGCCCTAAACACATGTGCATACTATTTGACATTTATGATGCATAGTTTTGCCAAAATTATGTCCGCATTCAGAAATCGATACATACCTATCCGTATAGGTTGGTCTTGTTTTAATCCCGTCTAAAACCACAGCTGGTGACAAAATAGCTCCCACCAAAAAATAATCTCAAGCTATTCGAAAAACTTTTGTATACTCTTGTATCTCATGGGAAATGTAATAATATATCCACGAAAATCTACAAAAGGCCTGTTTTTTTCTAAGCCCCGGGGAAATTGGACGAAAAAAACGATGAGTAGGATTAACAATTTGCATACTAAATCCAACAACAACTAATCCCCGGGGGTGCTTAGCTTAAACCCAGAGAAATCTCGGGGCTTAGACCCCTTTCACACAAGGAAACTGAGTTGCCGGCAACTGGGAGTTTGTTGGTGAGAAGGGCAAGAAGTAAGGAGAATGAAAAAAATCTCCCCGGTCAACGATTTGAGGAGATTTTTTTGACGTTATGCTTTGAAATTTTCTTAGGTTTCCATTTTGACTTCTGTCTCTGATAGATGTCAAACATATTTTTTTAAAGAGAAATTGTTTCCTACAATTATATTATTATATTAACCAAACCAAGTGAGCTACTTAAATAAATTCATTGTGAAAGAAAATTTCAAGTTTTAATTCTTGTAGGCAAGGCATTTAATTCAATCCATCACGATAACAAAAACGCACGGACCAACTAAGCTCTCAGCTCGTGGCTTCATCATCACATTTGGTTTATAATGATGTTCCTGTATTAGCGAGCAGCACCACAGGTATCAGTCATATCATCCTGTCAGTGGCTTATGTGTCCAACTGTACCAATAAAGCTTCGGTGCATTCCAATAAGTCCAATATAATCTTCCCATCATCACTATCATCTCATCAATGGGCCCAAGATTTGGATGGCAAGAGAAACGCACAGCAAATCAATTTTGTCCTGGTTCATTGTTTTTCCGTGACCTTTTAATATATTAATTTAGCAAACCATTATTAACAACCACAATAAAAAAAAACAACATTTACCTACATAATCGCACCAGGTTTCTTTATTTTTAATTAATTTTTCTAAAAATAAGCTGCGGTTAATTTATAACTCAAAATTGTGTAGAATTTTACAGCCGCGAAACAAATTGTTTGTTTACAAAAAGCGAATGTCAAATCAAAAGCAATTCAAAAAACGAGCAACTCAGTTTCCTCATCAATATCTACGTGTGAAAGCTACAAAGCTTAAAGGAAAACGTCAAAAAAATCTCCAGCAACTGGTTTCCCTGTGTGAAAGGGGACTTAGCTATTGGAGAGGATAAAAACTGTGTTACCAAAAACTTTTTCTCTAAGTTATCGATAAAATGTATAGAAACTTCAAAACTGACATTTTGACATGTCAAATAATTATCAATTTTTTTTGGTTTGGCTGAGCTTTTGGTCTAAGTGTGTCAGTTGATTTCCTGACGACCATGTCAACCTAACCTAACCTACCTTTTAAAATAAATTCCACAACAAAACACTAAATCAATTTTAACATTTTCCGCTTTTGTATTGCCTCTATGGTGTCGTAGATTTTTCCTACCTCGCCATGAGCACAACCTCCTACAGCGATTTTCATTTTTGCGTTTATTTTTATTATATGTATATTAAAACTTGACTGTGAAATTATTATTAAATAAAAATGTATTTCCTGAAGTTGATATTCGTTCAATTAACAAGAATTGAATGAACTAAAAAACAAAGGTTTCTCTGAGAAAATTGTTTTCGGCTGCGTTTTGTTGTACACGGGAGCAACCCAATACAGATTCTCTGCTACAACCTAGGTATACTTCAATCTTCTTGATCGTCGTCCCATCTTGCTCAGACCTATATTCCTAATAACATAGAAACTGAGCGTCCCGTTCCGAATAAGCAACTCGTCCACTAATAATTAACTTGGTTCTTTTTATGTTATTTAAATAGAAAAGTAGTTTTAATTCAATAAATATATCGAAATTACACAAAACAAATCAACCCGATGATTTTTGGAAGGATGAGGATGAGGCAAACAGTGATGTTTGTTTTTTTCTTGCATTACAGCTGTTCTACAAATGTCATCTTGCAAATTAATAGTGCTGCCAAGTATTTCACTAAGCGCCTTGGTCATTTTTTTCAACCAATTCCCCCGGGGATTGCAAAAAAACGCACCTAAATTTAATCTATTCGGTGTTGGGTGTTCAGGAACTTAGATAGATATTAACCTATCTTAGATAGGCTGTCCTACCGACATCTGAACGCGCCCTATGAGAACAGTAATTGTGGGGTAAGCAAATTTAAATTTATTAAAAATGGAAATTAATGAATTAAAAAGGGGAAAACATATTCGTAGGCTCATTTTGTCCCACATGAAGATTCTAACAAGAGCTTATGATCTAAAAATTTATTTTCATTAACCAATTCACAGATTTTCTTCCATTTTTAAAATCATAAAACAAAAAATATTTTTTTTAAGTCAATATGAGTAATGCCAAGGACCAATTATTTCAATTTTTTTCTTTGCTGTTGTGGCTGCAATGAAACTTGGCAGCCAATTTAGAAATAGAGACATCGTGCAGAGTTGGCTGCAGGCAGCCTTTGGAATGTGTCAATCCTCATAAGAACCTGTGTAATTTATTTTTGCTGCATGTGAAAAAGCTGCACATCTGTTTAGGGCATAAGTCTATGTGCAGCATTCATCGTTTGTGCTCATCCAGTTAACTAACCATAAATCAATAAAAGATGACGCACTATCCTTTGTAAATTAAATACATTCTACTCTTTTGTTTTCTTAATTGTCCCTTTTCAGCTTTATAACACCTGTTATAACTTTACTCATAATACTGACCCCAATCCGATTTGCTTACTTTCAATTAGTATACTCATGTTTGCTTGAACAATAAGAAATGTAAATTAAAAATATTAAATTGCATTATTTTAACCACCAATACAGAGCATGCTTACGGCATGTTTGAAAGCTTCTTTTAAGTCAGCATTATTTTGTTTTTCTTTGTGCTGATAAAATAATAATTGCAGTGCAAAGGTAGGATCGAAATATAAATACTTCCATGGATTAGACAGTGGTACCTTTGTGACGAATAAGATAATACTTGTGGCTGTGGGCTTTCTGCATACCTCAGATAAACAATTGATCATTTCCAAAAAAAAATAAAATGCACGAATGTATCGCACGCACTTACGTTCGATCACATTATATGCAAAAGATTCTTAATTCAAACTGCTAAATATATTTTTAAAGTCGTTTTTTACTTAATTTTTTTATACAAATAATGTCTTACATTTTTTCTAAACGAAAATTGGGATGACAATTTGAAATATTTAATAATATAAACTTAAAACTAGGGCTGGCAACGAGACGAGACCAGGCGAGACTTTTGTAATTCTCGTCTCGGTCTCGTCAAAATCGAAAAATTTCAGTCTCGTCTCGGTTTCGGTCCAGGTCTCGCCTAACCAAGTCTCGTCTCGGCCTTGGTCTCGCCTTTTTCTCGGAAAAATTTTAATAGTCGGTCTCGTCTCGGTCTCGGTTTTGGTATCATCGTTAGTCTTGGTTTCTTTCGTGTTTTTTTTGGTAGTAAAAAGATGTAAGATAAAGATAAGACGCATTTTTCGGATTGCAAATATAGAGTATGGTTGTGGTACCTCAGCAGTTCGTCGGTAAGAAAAATGCGGGAAAATGTATGAAACAAACTCGTGAGTCTGTTTTGTCTTTTGAGTTGAGTGGAAATAACATTTTGGAAGAATTGTGTAAGTTAATATATTTCATAGCAAAAACAAATAAAATATTAAAACAAAAGAGTAACTACATACAACGCTCGATTTTTTAAAAATAAATTAACGGCTTTTGTCAAGCCACGAGCTGTCAAAAACCATTTAAAGATGTTTCCGATTTAAATGAATTAAAAAATCCTCTACAAAATTCAAATTGTACCTCAAAAAATATTATCAAAACGTCAAAATATAGTTCGCTGCCTACCTGTCAAGCCATGAGCTGTTAAAATCCATTTAAGGATTGCTCCGATTTTAGTGTTTGGTAGCGTGCAAAATCGTACGAATGGTACAAATTTTCACATTTAGCTGTCAAAACCCATAGAGAAAAAACCCAAGTTTAGGAAACTTGGTGAAAATCAACGTACAATATGGATCTCAAGAATTCGGTCAAACTTGGCATCTGCACGTCTTTTGCAACTTTATTGTGCTTGTCAATTATGAATGAATCTAATAATGATATGTAGCTTATGCTAAATAAATCATAAACTAGAAATTTTGTTCTGCAGTACGTACTCGTAGTTCCATGAAGCTAAGGCCATAGACTTTACTTGAAACGAGTAAGTTTTCTTGTGTAAATCGAAAACTATGATTTTAAGTTGAATTTTATTAGTTGCGTATGAAAGTGCTCCGAATGGCTTATATCTTGTGCGAATTTAGTTTTCAAAGGTGTGTGATAACGTAATAAACAGGATATGAAGTAACGTTATCAGACACCTTTGAAGAGCCGTATTTCCAAGATAAAATTTGAGTTTTGTACAGTTTTCTAATCCATTTTAATCGGAGCAATCCTTCAATGAATTTGACAGTTCATGGCTTGGCAGGTAGTTAACGAACTATATTTTGACGTTTTCATAATATTTTTTTTCCAAATGTCATACAAGAGGCTTAAAATCAACTTCTTCCGGAGCAAACATTTTTTTGATGCGAAATTTGAATTTTATAGAGGGTGAGGTTCTTTTAATACGCTTAAATCGGAGCGATCGTTCGATGGATTTTGACAGTTCATGACTTGACAGGTATGCAACTTACTATACCTTGACATTTGGATACTATTTTTTTCTCAAATGTCACCCAAAAAGTCTAAAATCAACTTTTTCCGGAGCAATAAATTAAATCAAAAAAATTCTAATTTTCTGAGGTAAAATTTGACTTTTGTAGAGGTTTTTTAATCCATTTAAATCGGAGCAATCCTTCATTGGATTTTGACAGCTCTTGGCTCGACAGCTAGGAAACGAACCCTATTTTGACGCTTTGACAATATTTCTAACCCAAAAGAAGCAACGCATACATAAATCGTACATATTGTTCTCTAGATTTTCGCAATGCGCCTATCTCGGTATAACTATGTACATACATACATGGTTTGATATGTTAATGCGCATATAATATTTCGCAGAAAAAAACTTGTGAATATTATAAAAATTGAACATGATTAGATACTAAACAATAATTAAATAAAACACAAAATTTTCTTCTAGCGAAAACCGAAACCAAACCACCGAGACCGCCGAGACCAGCGAGACTCTCGTCGAATTTCGGTACCAAAAATACGGTCTCGTCTCGCTCTCGTCTCGGTCTCGTCTTCGGCACTTTTAAAGGAGTCTCGTCTCGTTGACGAGACCTAGACCGAGACGAGACCGAGACTAGTCTCGGTCTCGTTGCCAGCCCTACTTAAAACCAAAATTTCAGAAAAACTCGTCTACCAGTTTCGAAGTATTGAATTTTCAAAAATAAAAATATTTTTTTTGTTTCAAAAATCCAAAAAAAAATATTTTTCAACAATTTTAAAATGCAGTATTATATAGAATTTGAAGAACCAAAAAATAAAATGTGAAAATTTGCATAGAAAACCGTTTATGAGAAAGTTGAAAATCAACAGGATGGTTATATGGCAGGTACCGGAATAACAAAATATGGAAGTAAATTTTTTGGTCAAATTGTAGACCACACATCTAGAGTAGTACACATACTTTTTTACTTGCGATTATAGGTACTATAAGGCAAGTTATGAATTCGTAAAAAAAATTCTAACAATCAGTTTCAGTTTGTCAGTCTATCAGTCTGTCCGTCTGTATGTACTATATCGATCTACAGCCTAAACGGCTAAAGCGATTACCTTCAAATTTGGTATTTGTGATTCTTTTGGCGTTCCTCAGAGAGGAAATTGAAATTTTATTTTTAGGCCTAAAAATAACGGTACCTGCCATATAACCGTTTAGTAAAATCTTATTTTTCTTGAAAACGGCTCCATAAAAATTTTTGAGAATTTGGTAATCATCATCATTTAATCTGAAGCAAGTTTCCGGGAAAAGTGTATTAATGGTATCTTTACGGTTTTCTTAATTTTGGCTTTCTCGGTAACGGTACATTAAATTTCTGTCAAATTTTATATCTGAGAAGATCTAAGTAGCGTAAATTAATTCTGCATATCAAAATTTTGAATAACTTTTTTTTTAAATTAAAATTAATTTTTGAATTTTTTTTTTGAAAAATCAATATTTTTAAAACTAATCAAAAAAAAAATAATTTTAAATTTTATATATAAGAAGTTTTTTTTTTAATAATACAAATTCTATATACTACTGAAGGCCGTTAAAAGCTATTTTGAATCAATAATTCAACAAGTCCAAATATTATAGTGCTAAGTCTTCTACTTGGCTGTTGTATTTCAGTAGTTTATAGAATTTGTATTATTAAAAAAAACTTCTTATATAAATAATGCCAGGCCATGGGCAAAAAACAAAAATTTCCAATTTAATGATTAGGAATTCTAGTCTTGTTGGATATAGTTCACACTAGATGTTCTTCACGAAATCTATGTAAGATGAACTGAACTTGGCAAAAATTGCGTATTGACAAAGGTCCTCACTAGTCAACTGATGAGTCCATGTGAGATCTCCGGGACGAAACGCCAATTTTTGTTGGACTAAAGGCCGTTAAAAGCTATTTTGAATTTGAATTTTATATTCACATGAACATTAATAATTTCTAAAAAATTGCATACCAAAATTTCAAAAGAAATTTGTTTTCAAAAAACGAAAAATAAAAAAAAAGAAGTTCATCAAAACCCGTCATACAATTTTCCAGATAATTTTTTATAAAATTTGTATTGATTCGTGGCATCTAATGGCGTTCTTCGTTTTTTTCGAAAAACTGATAAAAGTGATAGTTTTGGCCGTTTAAATAAGTTTAAAAAACGATTTTTTCCCACCTATACACCATTCACTTTCATTATATACATGTATGTGCTCATGCATTCGACAATTCATTATACTAAGAATCAAGGTAATATTACCTACATGGGCTTTAAATCTGCATAGGACAACCATAATAGACTAGCTACCTACCAACAGCGTCAGTGAATAACACTAAAGTTGTTAGCTACAAGGGCAATTTTGTACAATCCAGTCGTGCATTTTATTTTTATCAAAATCGTTAGGGTCATTTTGAGATAATTAATATGGTAGACAAAATTGTATGACAAGTACCGTTATTTTTTGGGCTAAAAATTACCAAGTTTGAAGAAAATCGCTTCAGCCGTCTAGGCTGTAGATCGTTCTACAGACAGACGGGCGGAATTGAGTAACCCACTTGTTCTCTATCATCGTAATGATATTTTGATTAAAATCTCGAGAATACACAATGTGCAAGTAAAAATGTTTTTTTTTTCCATTCCGATGAATAGTGACGATGAAGAATGTTAGTCAAAGTATACAAGCCACGCAGTATTTGTTGAAAAATTTCGAGTTTCAAACAGTGTAGTAATTTACTTTAGTGAATGACAAAAAGTTAAATTAATGTCACCAACAAATCTCAACAATTCTCTTAGCCTTAGACAGAAAATTTTGATAGCTTTGTTTTACTCACTGCACTTCTACTCGTATGTCTGCGCTTCTAGCCGTGGCGACGCAACTTGTTTAACTAAATTGTACAAAAAGGGAAATTTGCAAGATTAACAAACTCTCTGTTTTCTTTCACAGAAATAATATTTTTTTTAACCATACATAGTTTATGTTGGCTTGTACAATTGTTAAATTGTAGTTTTGTGGTATAGGTCCCAGATACGAGTCGTTATGCACTGTACAAATTTATATGCAGTCTCAATGTAACGATTCATTAATTTCTAATTTTATTCTTTGACACAAGTTTTGTATAAATATAAATACAAAACTTATATTAAAGACGGCAATTAAAAATGGAAATCTATTGCGTTTTTCTGCTACAAATGCTTATGAGTGATAAATATTAAATCCCCACCAGCACTCTTTACTTTCCATATTAGTACTATAGGGCAAGTTTTGCTTTTGCAAAAAATATCGAGATTTAAACCAAACTTGACATTACGATAATAGAGAACACCAATAAATTGGGTGTAGCAATACCGTTTGTTTGTCTGTCTTAAGATCGATCTAAAGCCTAAACGGCTGAAGATACTTAAGCGTTTTATGTGATTGGCTCGATTCTTTTTTTTAGCCTCCAAAAGTAACTGTACCTGTTGTATAATTTTTTTGTACCAAATATGTTAAATCTTACTTTTCTCGAAAACTGCCTTAACGATTTTGATACAAACAAATCAGCCCAATATAATATGTATACTCTACATTTGTGTTCAAAATTCTTTAAAAAAAGTGTTATAATTAAATAACTAAAATTAACTCAACATTTTTCGGGGCCGTGACATAAAGCCAAATTTAAATGTTTGGCCTTATGTCTCCTTGCAAAAGCGACATAAGGCTAAATTTTAGGAGTTGGCCTTATGTCCGTTTTGCAAAGCGTCATAATACCAATTTGATCCCCTGCAACCACCCTGCTAGGCCCTATTATAGGATTTGGGATGGCTACAAGTTTGGGTATATCCAAATTTATTTTTGAGCTCTTTAAAAAGAAATCTACAATTCCAAAAAAATTGCGTATACCCAAATTTGTACCCAACCCAAATCCTATAATAGTACCAAAAAAAAAACATAATAGTGGGACAAAGTCCCAAGTATTTTTTGCTTATTAGTTTTTTTGGGACTTATGACTCACCTATGTGACATAAGTCCCAACAACTAAAATTCCGTCTTATGTCCCTGCGCTGTTTTTCTGCACTCATCTTTTATTTCATTAATTGTTTTCATTTTTGTTCGCAAACTTCAATTGTGAGGATGGTTAGCCTTATGTCCCAAACAAATTTGGCCTTATGACGCTTTGCAAAAGTGGCATAATGCCAACTCCTAAAATGTGGCCTTATGTCGCATTTGCAAAGTGACATAAGGCCAAACCTTCAAATTTGGCCTTATGTTGCTTGGCCTTAAGTCACGGCAGCAAATGTTTCTTAGAAACAAAATAACAAAATTGTGTATATAAAAAATTAAGCAAAATCCGATTTAAAAATTATGTTTTGCCTTTTCTTTTAAGAATGTTACGCTAACTATGTGGTCGAACATAAGAGCAAGTACGTGCGATACATTCGTGCATATTATTATTATTTGGAGTGTGGTGCCACTGAATATCGTAGTGAAAAGGTTGTAGACAAAGCTCCAGCAACAGCAACTGTGTGATGAACAATTGAAATCTATTGGCTCTAAAATAATGGCGGCTGCTGTTGCTGGTGCAGGTTTAATCTGTTTCATGCATATACACATCTTAGTTATAGTTTATGGAAATTAAATTCGATATATACAATTCTGTTGCTGTATTTTTGTTACCTTACGAGCTTTCTAGGTGGCGCATACAGTTCAAGATGAATTACGTCCTCAATCAACATGTCCATTCGCTCAGTCTGGTTTTTAGCCATTATTAGTAGCACTCGCCAAGTTGGTTAATGTCATCCACCACATGCGGACGCCACCAACTGCGTTATCTCTCGGTAATGGAGTCGAAGTTTCGACACTGGTTTCCATACGCTCCAAGTGACCCAGCAACCCCAGCTGTTGAATTTTTAACATTTGACCAATTCAGCGTCACTGTATGGCCCGTAAATTTTGCTATTGAATATCATTCTCTATGTACTCTCTCCATCGATACAGACTAGACCTAATTTTAATTAATAATTAAATAATTAAATTAATTACTTTAACTTCTTACGTCTCTTTTAATGACATCTAGAAGTCAATTGCTGCCTAGGTATATGAAACTTTTTACTTTAGCGTTTAGCTTTTGTGATTGTCTCCATTAGATTTTTAAATTTTTTAGTCCAAAAATAACAATAGACTTTGTTTACCATATTAATTATCTCGAAATCAGCTCCACTATAAATACAACTCAAATTTTCAAAAACACTTATTTAATATTTCGAAAACTGGTGGATGATTTTTTTTTAAATTATGTTTTTGAATTTAAATTGTTAAATACTTAAAAGTGCCACCAATAAAATTCAAGAAAATTTAATGATATCGGCGCAAAATTTTAAACAGCCTGATGTTAACGGCTTAGCATGATACTACTTAATAGTTTGCTAATACTAAAGCACTTTACCAATATTTTCATAATTTTAAACTAGCACCATACTAAATCTATTTTCTTCATAAACTACAACTAAACACGTCTAAAATAGTGCAAAAAAGTAAGCGAACAAAACTTTTTGACGTTTGTAAATGTCAAAGTGGCATATGGATTTAGTACGATACTAAAAAAATAAAGTAGCCATTTTATGATTTTAACTTTAGTTAAATGTTAAGAAAATAGGACAATACTAAACTGGTTTAAAATTAGCAAAATATTCTTTTTAGCCTAGTACCATACTAAAAATAATTTAACATATTACTAAATCGTTTAAAATTTTGCGCCATCTTCTTTTATTTATATATAAATAAATGTTGTCAAAATCGTATGTTGCTAATGATCACAGTGGGCATTCGACCATTTGCAATATACTTTTTTTTGAAAGATATGATCGAGAAGAAGGTTTTAAGCTATGTGCTATGTGCTATGTGCTATGTGCTTATGTGTATTGGTTTTCGATTTATGGCTGTTTTTGTGAGCTATTGAAATTTAAAAATGCTTAAACAATAAACATAAATATAAATATAATAATCAAACGCAAGAGGTGCGTGCAGAAGATATAAATGGAGAACTGCCCATATTTCCCAGCTTCGAACTGCACAATCACCACCACAAATTCGACAAAAAGTAATTTAGAAGAAGAAAATTGGTGAATGTAGACTTCAATCGCTCTGCTATTGAATAGAATCCCGCAATCGCATGAAAGATATTCATCAGTTAATTGATTCTAGCAGCAATTCGGCCAAGATCTCAAATTTCGTTGCATGTTTCATCATATGACATCTATGTCATTGCTGCCACACTGTTGGAAGGCGGTCGAACCACACATTTCGCTTTGAAGCTTGCGATGAATTGTTTAACGGTTGACAAGCCAATAACGTGCACAATGACCAAGAATTCGGCGACAGCGAAATTGATGCAAGAATGCAAAATCATAATTTGGGATAAATGCACGATGGCGCATAAATGATCTTTGGAAGCAGTTGACTGAACAATAAAGGAACTACAAGGTGGTTCGAGATGATTTGGCGGGGATGTGTTTTGATCAGTGGAGATTTTCGTCGAAGGCTTTCCGTCATCCCGAAGTCTACTGCTGCCAATGAATTTAATGTATGCTTGAAATCGTCGTCTTTGTGCCGGCATGTCAAGAAGTTGAAATTGACCACAAATATGAAGTTGCATTGAGGTGGTGCTAAGCAATGGCCAAATTTCTGTTGATGTCTCGACTGGATTGATATCATTCCCGGCAAATTCTTGCGAGTTAACAACGTCGAAGGAGAAACTCATTACCAAAGTAAAGTGTTAACCGGCATTGCAAAAAATTATAAGAATCTCAATTGGATTTGTGAACGGGCAATACCTGCAGCGAAGAAAAAAGGACGTCGTTCATAGCTTATGGTAAACGGTCTTTGTTGTTTGTTTTTGCGCCGAAAAATAAATTGAAAAATATTGGCGCAAAATGTCAAACAACCTATTGCTAAGGGCTTAACATTTTACTAGTTAGCAATTTCCTAAGTGCTAAGTTATTGATTGCTGAGCATTTGTAGGGTTTGAATTATGATGAACATAATTATTGTTGTTATGCGTTGTAAATTAATTATATGTTGATGAAAAACCAACATGTGCTCTAAAAAGGTATTAGTTATTTCTATTTTCATCATTTTAACTTCATTATTTACAAAAAAAAAAAGCAAAAAAAAAAAAATAGTGCACCAGCAGGACTCAAACCTGGTGAAAGGCTGATATACTATCAGATTTCATAATGGATTTAGAAAATTGCTAAAAGTTAAAGTAACCATTCCGTGATATTACCTTAAAATCGTTTTAAATTAGCTCAATCATCTTTTTAGCTTAGTAAATTGCTAAAAGTGGCTTTAACATTTTACTGAATCGTTTAAAATTTTGCGCCATTGTTTTTAAATCACTCTCTACTGATTTTAATTCCATTCAAATAAATCCCATTAGTAAATTTGAACTATTTGTGTTTTATTATAGCTCTGTAGTTCATTTGAAGGCGTTAAATTGGGGCGAGACGAAGTTCGCCCGGTCCGCTAGTTTATTTTTAAAAAAAAGTTAAGCAAAAAACGACTTCAAAAATACATATATAGATAGATATTTTTAATTCATTCTTAAAATAGTATTTGGTTGCTACCGCTCAGTTTACACAGAGAATTGATATTTAAAATATATCTTTCTACTGAATACGTTATTTTTACAACATTATAATTACAATTTAAAAAGAAATTAGTTTTATTTTGAAGGAAAATATATGACAAAAACCTTCATTTAAGTACAACAATAACTTCGATTAATAAATAGATTAAATTAAAACAAATAAAACAGGTAAAGTAATATAAAACGGTACATTAATAATTAATTAATAAATAAATAAATACATAAGTTAAAAATAAATATATAACAAGAAGTAAATAATTAATAATTAACAAGCAAATTAATAAACAATTAAATAAATAAATAAATAAATAAATAAATAAATAAATAAATAAATAAATAAATAAATAAATAAATAAATAAATAAACAAATAAACAAATAATGAAAATAGATCGTAAATAATAATTAATAAATCATAAATAATAAATATGAAAAAATAAATGAATACAAACATGAAAATAAATAATAAATAAATAAATATAAGTACAATCAACAAAAATAAATAAATAAATGAATAAATTATGGGTTACACATATATATAACTGATTATAAACGAAAAATTAAATAAATAAATAAATAAATGAATCCTTATATTTGTAATTGAACTACCAAAGGGTTATCAGAAATATCACATTTAATTAAGAAGCTATCAGTTAATTTTCGAATTCTTCTGCAAATCAATTCAACACCTGCTTGACTATGAAGATCATTAGTTGAATGATGCCCGGGTTTTAATTAAACATCATTTTTAAAATTTTGTTTTGGCATACTTGGAGTTTTTTAATATGGCAAATTGCACAATTCCCCCACACCTGACATCCATGTAACAAAATTGCTTGAAAAACAACCGTGTATATAATAATCTCGTTTTCAATACTTAAATGCGATTTTCTATTTATTAGCGGATATAGCATTTTAATTGCAATATTGACTTTTTTAACTGTTTTATTAATATGCTCATTAAAGATAAGCCGCTTGTCAAGGATTATTCCTAGATATTGCACATTAGACTGCCATTTTATAGAAGTTCCATTGACTTTCAGCTCGTTACCGGGTAGAAACAATCGCTTTCTTTTTCTGGTGAAAAAGATTGATTTTATCTTTCCAGCATTTAGCTCAATTTTCCATTTGTGATAATATCTCATTAAAATTTCAAGAGCATGTTGAAGATTGGTCTCAATTTTAAGACCAAACTCATGCGAAGAGAGTATGCAGGTGTGATCTGCATAAATCCCTGTTTCGCAAAATGGTAGCTGTCGAAAATCAGACGTGTAGACATTATATAAAACAGGACCAATAACTGAACCTTGAGGGACACTATACTGTATGTTAACTAAGACGGGTTTACTTTTATTAACATACACTTGAAAACATCGACCATATAAGAAACTTTGGACTATTTTTATGAGAAAATTTGGAATCCCGAATGTTTCCATTTTGTAAATAAGAGCATTATGCCAAACAGAGGCGAAAGCTTTTTCGATATCTGTAGATCTACCTTCAGTACGATTAGTTTTGATTATATTACAAATCCTAAGAATTTGATGGGAAGTACTGTGGTGACTCCTAAATCCAAACTGATGGTCAGGAAAAATATGTTTATAATAAGTAATAACACGCAGTGGTGCATTTTATATTTATTTGCAGGTGCTATTCAAAGTGTCGCATTTAACGTATATTGCAAATATTCAACGCTACATTAGTTTTTCATTTAGATCTTCTAGGGGCATTGACACCGGCCCTCCAAGCAGTGCAGAAGTTAAGCATGCGATTCTTCTCCTCAAAACAAACAAAGCAGCTGGACTTGATGGCATACCAGCCGAGTTCTTGTAGGTTGATCCTGAAACAACGGCAGCAATTTTGCTTCCACCTGGAGATAAAATCTGAGACAACAACCACATACAGTCTCCGAATATCGCGCCACACATCTTTCCTATCATTCTTTCTCTTCCTTAACCTCACCCCCACGCCCGCGCTGTGTTGAAACATTTAAAGGGTATTCATAATCCCTTGAGCGCGTGTAGATTATAAAAAAAAAAAAAAAAAACTAATTCAGGATGTTTGGGAGAAAGTTACTTACCCCAAAGACTGGAAGAATGGTGTAATTGTTAAGATACCAAAGAAAGGCGATCTTAGAAATTGCAATAATTGGCGTGGTATAACAGTCCTGTCTGTGTTCTCAAAATTAATGGCAACTATTGTTCTCGAGCGGATAAGAGAAAGGAAAGAGTCAACACTCAAGAGACATCAAGCTGGATTTCGCAGTGGCCGATCTTGTGTCGACCATATTAACACCCTGCGGATCATTCTTGAACAATCGGCTGAGTACCAGTCGCCTCTATATCTCATATTCGTCGATTTTGAAAAAGCATTCGACAGCGTAAATCGTGAATGCATCTGGCGATCACTTATCATGAGAGGTATCCCTGAGGAGCTAGTCGCTATTATTAAGGAGTCTTACAATAATGCAAGGTGCTGCGTGCTGCATAATGGACAGCTTTCCGATTCATTCGAGGTGCGTCAAGGAGTAAGACAAGGAGATGTGTTGTCACCAATTTTGTTTTTATTGGCAATAGATGATGTACTGACTGCCACAGTTGGTACAAACGAGAGAAATGGCATTCAATGGAGTCCATTCGAAAAACTTAGTCATTTGGACTACGCTGACGATATATGTTTCATGTCAAACAGTGTAGGCGGCTTGGACCAAATGTGCCAATTGCTGCAAGCGAACGGCGAGATGGCTGGCTTAAATATCAACGCCAAAAAGACAAAAATGCTGCAGACCGGTTGCAACTCTCAACAGGAGATTATTCTGAGACAGGAAACTATTGAGAAGGTTTTGCAGTTCAACTAACTAGGCAGTATTTTATCAATTGATGGTGGAATGGAATCTGATCTTGTCAGCAGTATAAACAAAGCTCGTAGTGCTTTTAGAACGCTTTCTCCCGTGTGGAACTCCAGCATAATAACGCTACGCACAAAACTAAAACTCTTCGAGTCCAACGTGAAATCCGTCCTCCTGTACGCCTGTGAAACCTGGAAGTGCTCCGCCCATATCTCGAGCAGGCTACAGGCTTTTATCAATCGCTGTCTTCGATACATTCTCAAGATTCGATGGCCACAAATCATAAGAAATGTTGAGTTGTGGGATTGAACTCACCAGAGAAGGGTAGATCTTGACATTAGACAACGAAAATGGCAATAGATTGGCCATATTCTGAGGAAACCAAACGAGATCATAGCAAAGCAGTCCTTCGGGTGGAACCCTCAGGGTGTAAGGAGAGTTGGTAGACCAAGAACAAAGTGAAGGTCAACTGTACTTAATGAAGCTCAGTCCTTTAACTTCCATTCGTGGGCTCAGCTAAGGCACCATGCCGTGAACCGAGATAGATGGAGGGAATCTGTTGCTGCCCTATGCTGCAGAAGGAGTTAAAGTGTTGCTGCGAAGGCTGCAGTGACCGGAACACATATATAAACATTAGTTTCACAAATAACTCTTTCGCGGTTAAGCATTAACCTTATGTATGCACTATAAATGGGCTTAGGAATAAGGCTGATAAAAACAATAAGTAGTAATCGAGCACTTTCCTACTTTTGAAATGTTGAATTGCAAGTCAAATGTTTCCAGTTTCTCGCAAACTGTACCAGTTTTTAAAATTAAAAACAGTAACAATGTATATTTCAGTAGATTTGTTTATAAAATTTGACTATTTTATTTGCAGTTCTTCCTCATAAACTCGTTTGATAGACACCAAGCTATCCAAATCACGTCAGAGAAATCGCTCAATTCTACAATAAAAAATTAAAATGTTCGATATTTCCCACGCCCACCTTACCATACGAGTAAATCTTTCATTTCCCCATCGCTGAGTAGCTATCACAATAAAATAAAGATATCTTCATTAAATCCACATCGCATTTTTCAATATCAAGAATAAAGAATAAATATTTTGACATGGAGAAAAAAATATTCATCAAAATTTTATAAATCAACATCAAAATTACTCACTGTTCGACGCTGCTTGTTTGTGTTTATTTATACAAGTGCGCCAATGTGTTAGCTGCTTTATGTTCTAAAGTCAACAGGCCAGTATTATTGTTAATGTAATATTTTAAAGAAGATTATCATTCTTGTTGTACTTTATAGTTCATGCAATCGTAAAATGTGGGATTGAACTTAGATTATTGTTGATATGAGCAATACCTTAAATTTTGAGTTCTTTATCCAACGACTGCAAATTCGCTGTCAAGGCCAAATGTACCAATCAATGATAACGATGACTAATCGAATTATTCCCATTCCGATGTCGATACTTAAGCATTCATTTATCATCGACGATAAACGATGATTCTTTTTCAATTAAGCTTTATCATCATTCTTGTTAATGTGGTTGTGTACAGCAGTGAGCTTAATGCGAATGCATTTGACATTACCACAAGCACACACTAATTAGTTATGTCAATAATTGGGCATAAATTAAATGCCACTTTACGTCACATTAACTGAATAAAAATACGCCATCTCGTACAAATTGAAAAGCAAACATCAGGGTAATTCATTTTCTTCGTGTAAGTTTTGAATTAAAATAAGAAAAAAATAAATATTGAGGCAGGTTAATATGATGATGATGAATAATTGAAATGCAATTTAATAGACCTAATTGAATTGTACAAGAACACGCACCCATTTGTGCTATGCTCTAATTAATTCATTCTTTTCTGTTACATTTATACAACTATTAGTTAAATCTTCTAACTTGGCAAACTTAAGGTTTATTTTAGTTAATTCATAATCTAAGCAATATTATTTGTACATGATTCGTTAAATGAATTGCAAAAAATTTTGCTAGGAACTTGGCAAAATAATTGAAATCAATAATGCTGTCAAGAGTGAGCAGTTGCATGCATTAATGTACGGTTCGTTTAATTCGTCATAAAGCCTAGTACGCTGCTGATGCGAAACGAAATTTTTCGGTGGTCTCCACTAGGAGAGCGAAATGCTAACGAAAACCACAGCGGAAAAATATTTGCGGAGAGTTCTGTAAGCTGTCAAAAACAATTGACAAGTTGTAAAAAAAAAGTAATTTTGTCACCAAATTATTTTTAGATGGAAAATTTTTTGTCGCCAAATTACTTTTAGATGTAATTTTTTTGAAATAATTCTTGGATTTAAAAATCGTTCTTGTTACATATAGGGGATTCAAAATAAAACTCAGAACCGTTTAAATGATGGAAATTAAGCAAATACTTTGGGACTTATTAACTAGTTTATCTGCCCATTTGATGAAATTTTTATCGATTTTAAGAAAATCAATGAAACAGGGAGGTAAACCACTCTATAATTCGAAAACTACGTGCTTCATTGGGATGGTGTAAACGGTTATGAGTTCTAATTTGTGGTTTCTTACTAATTCCGGATACCATTTTCAAGTCCAAGAATTATTTCAAAAAAATTATATATAAAGGAAATTTGGTGACAAAAAAAATACATCTAAAAGTAATTTGGTGACAAAACTACTTTTGGTTTTGCTAATACTTCCTTTGAAAGTATGAAGTATTGATTCTAAAAAGATATCGCTCGCCTTTATTGGACAACCCGTTCCAAAGATATAGTTCATAGTTCATAGTTGAAAATCAACTTCCAGAAATCAGAAACTATTTAGTTTAGGACTCCGTTGTCTAGCGCCTCAAGGGATACGAGAAAGAACTGGCGCAAGCTGGTGATCGTAGGGCCACATGGACATCCACTGGCGAGTAAAAGTGTAGTAAAGTACCTTGGCATCTGGTTGGATCGTACCTGTATTTCGACAAACATATAGGTGCTGCTTTGGCCAGGGCTAGGGGAGCCTTTGCCTTGACAAAACGACTGTTTTATAGCAGCCGTCTTGACAGCAGGGTGAAGGTGATTTGCTACATGGCCCTCATCAGGCCGATGATTGCCTACGGATGCCCGGTGTGGTTCAACGTTGCCCCATCTCAAATGGAAAAGATTCGGGTGTTTGAGAGGCAATGTCTTAGACGTTGCCTTGGATTACACAGAACACCAGAGTCGGAGTACACAAGATATTATTCCAACCAGGTTCTATACAACGGAGCCAACATAAACAGAATAGATAATTTTTTGTTCAAGCTGATTCGGGGTCACGTTGCAAGAGCGATGTCCTCAACTAACAGCTTAATTTTTGGGGCTTATTACCCCAATAACGAATATTTTGAGAGTGCGCGGGTAAGTGGTTACATCCCTCCTGAGGCATTCCTCTATTTAGACAGTCGAGGGCTGATACAGGATGGAGGGGCGGTTCCGCTCATCTACCACGTCAGCCGGAAAACTGTGGATAGGCGACTCCTGTATAGTCGAGACGTCATCGCTCAAGGTGGAGAAGAGCGCCTTCGGTTCAGTAGGACTGTGTCCGATCGGGACCGGAGGGATAGGGCGAAACAGGAGAACCAGTTCTGGTGGCTCTCTGAACAGCATCGTGATATTTAAAGTCGATGAAGATGGTATGTCTTGGCCGACTTACATAGATTTAGATTTAGGCAATTAGGTATAGGGAACAGTCGGGGTGGCACCAAAAAAAAATTAAAAATATGTATGTATGCGGGGCATACGTGCATGTATCTGCGTGTCTGTACATGTATGTGCGTACGTATATGTATGTGCGTATGTACATGTATGGGTGGGTTGCATGCATATAAAAAATAAACAAAAAAAAAATTAAAAAACGAAAAAAATGCTGCTGTGGCTGTTCTAGTTTTTAAGTAGTTTTAAGTATTATTAGGTATTTTAGGTAGTTTAAGTTATTTTTAGTTAGTATAAGTTAGTTTTATTTAGTTTTAATTATTTTTAATCTATATTTAGGTTTAGTTTATAAGTAAAAAAAAAAAAAAAAAAAAAAATGATCAGATACCAAGTTTTTTTTCTTAAAAGTTTCCTTGGAAAAATAAAATAAAATAAAATAATTAGATTTAATTAAAATAGTTTTTAGGTCGAAAGACATTAGTTCTAAGAGTTATTGTTTAGTTTAGAGCGCCCCTAAAGGGCCAGTAAATTAGTTGTAAGTTATTGATAAGTAGGCTAGTTTTAAACATTTTTGTCTAGCTTTAAGATAGTTATAAGTGAATATGAAATAAAAATGAATTTACAAAAAAAAAAAGAATATCTTTGGAACGGGTTGCATTTTCACTTGTTCATCAGTGAGTTTTCTTAGTGGGTTTGTACTTGACCGCTCAGCTACGCTGCGAATGCTCTTTGATCGATTCCCATTTTAACTATAGGTCTTGCTTCCTCAATTAATACCAAAATCGAATGAATAGTAAAAATGCATGGCCTTATATGTCAAATCCAATTGACAAGTGACCAGCTTGCAAGCAGCTTGATTTGCTATCAAATCCACGAGCAGGGCATCTGCCATACGATGGTTCAATTACATTAAAAAACTTCGTCCAGAAAAGAAAAAGAAGGTAGCGATGGCAATGCGAGGTAAGTGATTTGTCATCATCTTCTTTCTATCAACACAACAAAGGACTAGCGAGGTCATCACCAGAAATTGTAGACTAAATAACAATGTCCATCCCGTGCCGATTTTCACTAAGTAAACATTAAACAGATTGTCTGAACTTGAGAAATAAGTTCTGGGGTATGGTATAAAATTGTCAATCAATGAGATCGGAAACAGGCTTCCCAAATAGAGGTGGGTATCGTTTAAGATGGCCTTTTTGCAACCAAACATTATTGTGGTAACGATGATTTCCTTAATTGTCGTTGGTGCAGCGGAAGGCCGCTTACCTTTGGCTTCCGGCCTGGATACATCTTGTCCCGACCAGGTCGAAATTCATATTCGTACTGCCAGTAGCGGACGGTCGATTTGATTTTTTCTTTGTGGCAATTGAGTTAATTTATGTGTTGAAAGTATGTAGTTAGAAATGGTGAATGTTTTTTTTATATTTATATGGTGTCAAAGGTCGCATAGAATTTAAAAGTCGGAGTAACAAATGTATTTTAAAAATCATGACATGGACTACTGAATCTTGATTATAATATTTTTATTTAGCAGTCACTTAAAATAAATTAATTTTAAAAGGACATAGGTTATTTTTAATCTAAGCACTAGCACTAGGTATGAGAAAAGTCGATAGTTGGTTATAATAAGCTCTCCAAATAAAGATCCGCTATATCTTGTTCGCCGATAAGATATGTGAAGGGTGTGCTTCTTTCCAACTTCCCATTTTCATTTTGTAGATTTAGTTTAGTCGATTTTGAAATTGGTTTTGATACAAAATTAGAATTGAATGTATTTTGAATAATTTAATACAGGAAATGCACAGAAAAACCAGACACTAGAGAAAACACAAAACCAAAGAAAAATCAAATAAGCATTACAAGAGCTTGACTTTTTTTTATAAAAAAAAATGAAATGTCAAAATTTCGCAAGCAATTAATGTGCAGGTCAATTAAATTGAGAACGAAAAGAGTGGAGAATTGTACTAAGAAATCTACTACAGCTATCCACTAAAATTACACATTTCGTCGTTCAGCAGCGTACTGGAAAACGAAAAGTAGAACGAAATTTTTCGTTTATGATTTCGTCGTGTCATTTTTGTATGGGATTTTTCGTTTCGCATCAGCAGCGTACTAGGCTTAAGAATTTGACATTCCTACTTTATGGTAGATTTACATGTATCTTTATTTGATTTCTACAAAAAATGGGGGATGTACATATCATCATTATGTAAATGAATTGCACAACTGGTTCGCACGTACTTGCTCTTATGTTCGATCACATCTAAGATAGTAAGATATTTTATTTCATTATTTAAATAATACGAATTAAGTAAGTAAGTAAGTAGGGAATTCATTTATTGTTTCGTTTTCGTTTTTGATATAATGTTTATAATTTTTGATGAATTTTATAGCTATGGCATTGCCGTCAGCTCGGTTAGCAAATTAAGTACAAACATTAATACTGATTTTTTTCTTTTTTTTAAATAAATATTTAAACAAATTCGGTAAGAAGTAACATCCTATATTTATAAATAACTTTCAAAAAAGAATAGAGTCTTTTCCAGTCGGAATCATTTAGAACTGAAATAGATTCGTGCAGCGTCATAGTTTCCTTTCCAACGAATGTTTTTCTGTGGGAAGCAAAAATGGGGGGCATATACCTATGACGTGAAAACTGTCCTCTTTGGCTTTCAAATTACATAACGTGCAAAATCGGTTAAAACTATTGTTGTAAGGAGATCCGTTTAGCGGAAGAACTTCAAATCTTGTTTTAAATATTAAAGATATTTCCCGGAATCATTAAAGTAGTTTGATTGCATAAGGTTAAGTTCCAGTTGTGAGTAAAGTAGTCTGCTATCTGATTCTCGAGCTTGTATTATAAACCCATCGCGTTCAGAATTTTCGTGCTCTTGTATTATTTTGTGAAGCATTTCTTTTACATGACTCAAATTTTGTGAATTTAACGATACTACTTCACCACAATTGTTTCCCAGATGTTTCCATATTAACACCCACCAGTCCTCGTTTCTTAGCTCGTATAGTGCCATTCGTTTAGTCAGTCGGTCATCACGATGAGACAACACCTTGACAATGTAGTCTGCCTGTGATTTCAGAGTGCCAGTACAAATTTTTGGTAGCCCTGTTTCCAGATATAAAGCATAGTTCGGAGTGTTTAAAGGTAAATTAAAAAGTTTCTTCAAAAAGCATCTGTGAAATTTTTCTATCGACTCGTATTCGTTAATTCCCCATAATTGGGCAGCATAGCAAAGTGAACTCCTAACAGCAGCATCAAATATCCTGTATTTCGCTGAAAGTATTATTCGTTGATTCGAAAAGATATTTCTCCAAGATAGATTTAACAGACTTTGTGTAGTTTTAGCTTTGATGGTTATATGATTGTTGAAATCTATAGTTTTATTAAGAATTACTCCAAGGTACTTATACTCAGAAGCTACCTTTAAAAGATTTCCATTGTAGTACCAATTATATGTTGATTGATACCGGGCAGATCTTGAGAATACTATTACTTTTGATTTATCTGCGTTAATGGTAAGTCCCCATTTTCTGTAATAATCCGCGAGACGATTAATCATTAGCTGGAGATTGACTGGAGTCTCGGAACGTATCACTAAGTCATCAGCATATAAAAGGACATTAATGGTCAAATCAGCAATTCGGATACCTCCAGGTAGGTAAGATTCAACATCATTTATAAAAAGGGCGAATAGAAGTGCACTTAATAGGCATCCTTGCTTAATACCAGAATCTGTTTCAAACCATTCTGAATAAGTTGATCCATCCCACACAGCAGCTTTTGATTCTGCATATATCTTCTTTACTACACGGATGAACTTGGAGGATATGCCTAGTTGTGAGAGCTTGTAGAAAAGTGCATTTCGATTCACAAGATCAAAAGCAGACTTAAAGTCTACGAAAAATGCATAGATTTTCTTGTTCCTCGCTTGAAATGCTTTTACGATGGAGGTTAGTACGAAGATATGGTAAATGGTTGAAAAATTTTTCCTGAAGCCAGCTTGGAATTGGGTCAATGTATCGTTATATTATACCCATGTCTCCAATCTGTTAACAAGTAAACCACAGAACAATTTTGCGATGACGTTCATAAACGATATGCCTCTATAATTGTCTACATTGTTGATGTCTCCTTTTTTGTGAATAGGGAATATAACAGACTTTTTAAATGATGTAGGAATTTCTTCTTTTGAAAACACTTCATTGAAAAAGGTTGTAAGTTGACATATAAAGGTTGGTGTGGCGTCTTTAAAACCGCCTATGATAGCGTTGATATAGACGAGTTATACAGAGCCTTGTCACATCTCGGCATCCCTGCCAAACTTGTCCGCTTGTATAGAATGACAATGAAGGAATCTCGCTGCTCCGTCAGAGTCGGTAAGAACTTCACCGACGACTTTGATGTCGAGAAAGGTTTGAGACAGGGTGATGCGCTATCATGCAATCTCTTTAACATCGTGCTGGAAGCAATTGTGCGCAACTCAAATGTCAACACCAGAGGCACAATTTTTCAAAAGTCCGTCCAACTCCTTGCTTATGCTGGTGACATTGACATCATAGGCAGAATAAAGCGAGCTGTCAGTGGAGCATTTGCAAGTATTGAAGCGGAAGCGGCGAAGATGGGTTTGATTGTTAACGAGACGAAAACTAAGTATATGCTGTCATCGAGAAGAGAAGTCCAGCACCATCGACTGGGACAAAATGTCACGATTGGCGGTTATAACTTCGAAGTAGTCAGAGACTTTGTTTACCTGGGATCCACTATTACATCGCACAACAATATCAGTTCGGAGATAAAACGAAGAATCACACTTGCAAATCGCTGTTTCTTCGGGCTTAGAAAGCATTTGAGTAGTAAAGCCCTCTCTCAAAGAACCAAAGAGACCCTATATAAAACTTTAATCAACCCAGTCCTGCTGTATGGGGCAGAGGCATGGACACTGACAAAATCGGATGAAAACCAGCTGGGTTGCTTTGAGAGAAAGATTCTTCGAGTTATGTTTGGCCCAGTGTGCATCGGTGGTGAGTGGAGAAGAAGATTTAACGGCGAACTTTACGGGCTCTACAGCGATATCAACCTGGTGAAAAAGCTAAAAATACAGCGACTGAGATGGCTGGGTCACGTGGAACGCATGCACATCGACGCACCAGCCCGACGAGTCTTCGTATCCAACACCGGTGGACAACGCGACAGAGGAAGGCCTTATCTTAGGTGGCGTGATCAAGTGGTGAACGACCTCAACCAACTTGGTGTGCGTAACTGGTGGCAGCTAGCTAGGGACCGGGCTAGCTGGAGAGGTTTGCTGGTTGAGGCCGTGATCCATCCTGGATTGTAAGCGCCATCTATAGTAAAGTAAGTAATGGCCTCTCTTCAATTAATTGAAGATTTTTAGAACCCCCCAATGACAATTTTGTTTATAAACACCGAGAGAGAATTGTGCATCGTCGCTGAAGAAAATTTTGTTCGAAAAATCGACGTCCACCGCCTGTTGTTCAAGCACCCATTCGACGTATCTACGACGTTGTGAATGGTCAGCTGGCTTCAGTTGCTTTGTAAGCTGGATTTTATATGGATGTAGGTGTAGATCCAAATGCATAATACGCCATAATGTGCCGTAAGACAGTCCTAATTCCTGAGAACGACGAGGAATCGACACATTGGGGTCTTCGGCAACACTTTCACTTACAGCAGCTATATTTTCAGTGGTACGAGCGAAACGATGATGCACATTACGATATCGGTAACAAATCCAGTCTTCTCAAATTTCTTCACAATTTTGCCAATTGCTTGCGTAGTTGGACGATTATGTTAACCATAATCTCTTCTTAAAGCACGATATGTGGCTGTGGCAGAATCACCATTTTTGTAGTAGGTTTTAACAATTTTTATGCGTTGTGCGATAGTTAAGCGATCCATTTTCGTAAATGTCAGACTTTTAACTGGAAAAAAAAATGGTTTAACAAGTTAGTTTGACAGATATCGAATTCCTGCCCTATACTTTTGAAAGCGCAAAATGGATAACCCTTTATATCTCTGGCGTTAAAATAGTAACGGTGCTTTTCTTACGCGGCCATAATGTGAAAATCCCATTTTTTGTGCGGTAAAAATAATAGCACTGATCGCAGTTTTCGTTAAAAAAAATATTTTTCTTTGTGCATATTTCAAGGTAAGGCGGTCAAGTGTTAGAATTTACTTATATTTATTTGGTATCCTCATTTATAACAGTTTTTCAAAAAAAAAACCTAAAATTATTAAAAAAATGATATTGGAAGGTAAAACGTATGTAGAAGTACGACGGTTTGTTGGCTGTTCGAACAAAATGATTCGAAATGCAATAACAAACACACCTAAAACCGAATCTAGTGGCCGAAAACCTGTTCTTATGACACCTCTCATCAGGCGCCTAGTCCGAGAAAGCCATAAAAATCACTTTAAGCCTGCAACTGAGCTTAAAAAAAAGAGCTAAATATTACAGCTTGGGTGGGAACCGTTCGCCACAGATTGAAGAAACATAATTTAACTGCTTGTAGTACAAGAAGAGTCCCTCTTTTAACTGCAAACATATATTTCTAAGACATCATTTGAATTTGCCAGTAGAGAAATGGCGCAACGTTCTATGGAGAGATGAAAGTTAAATCGCATTGTTTGACGGTAAAGTATCTCGTTCCTACGTGAGAAAACCTCCGACAGTGGAATATAATCCCAAATACACAAATATAGTATTTAAGCACGGAGGTTCACGCATTGTGGTGTGGGCTTGTGTTTCCTAATATGGAGTTGGACCCATATATTGGATTAAACCCATCATGGATCAAGACGTTGACGTTAATATACTCGAGAACGTCATGCTCCCTTATGCTGAGGAAGATATGCCCCTTTTGTGGGTCTTCCAACAGGACAATGACCCCAAGCACACCTGTAACAAGGGTAAAAAATGGTTTGGAGATCATTCAATTAATGTGACGGAGTGGCCAGCGCAATCGCCTGACCTAAATCCGATTGAAAATCTGTGGGCTGACATGAATAAAGCAGTCTCTGAAACCAAACCGACTAGTAACACCGAACTATGGGCTGCAGTGAAGGTCTCCTGGGATAATATTCGGGTAGAAAGGGCCAACATTTGGTAAATTCATTTTTTTTTTAAACGGATGCGGGCACTAAAGGGGTTTTGACTACCCTTAAAATGAACAAGCACAGTGCGAGCGTTAGTAAAGTAGGGAAGGATGCAAGAGGAGATACCGATGCACATTGGATTTGAATTTCTGAATATCAAAATGGGAGGAGAAAATAGAGCCGGGTAAAGTATTCCACATTCGCGTTGTACGGCTAAAGAAATATTCTTTGTACTTAACAGTACGACCGAAGTGGGGCTCAAGGGTAAACTGATAAGCATTCCTAGAAGCGCGAGTATTACGGTTGAAAAGTTTAAGGGGAGGAATGCAACTGGCTATTTCGCTAGAACATTGTTTATAAAAATAGCGATAAGATAGTGAGAGACATATAACATTTCGACGATGTTCTAGAGATGTAAATGTTTCCACTATAGTTCTATCGCCAATCATTCTTAGAGCTCTATTTTGAATTCTATCCAAAAGATTCAAATGAGTTTTGGGAGCTCCTGCCCAAATGTGCGAGTTATACTCCAGCTTTGGACGAATGAAGGCCTTATAGATTACAGCCAGATCAGACGGGGAGAAGAATTTCTTGCACCTTCGAAGAAAGCCCAAATACTTTGCAGCGTTTTTGGCGACATCAAATATGTGTTCATTCCACAAGAGGTGCTCTGTGATGCACATGCTGAGGACTGAAAGCTGATCGGTTTGTTCAATGCTAGTGCCGCTCATGAATATCATCTTCCAACAGGACAATGACCCCAAACAGACGTTGTGAAGCAGTAATAGCCAACAAAGGTTATTCTACAAAATACTAATTTTGCTGGAGTACCCCTAAAGAATAAAATATAGAAAAAGATTTTTTATTTTTATGATGTTTTAGTTTTAAGTTGTATGATGGTGCTATTTATTTAACGCTTATTTATTTGAGTTTTTCAAAAAAAAATATTTTTTTTAATAAGTTGATGAATAAATGTTGGAATTCTTTTTTTAAATGTGAATTTTTGGACTTAATATAAGCTTTTCGCATATTCAAAATGTTCCTCAAAAGATTATCTTAAACTTAATTTTTAAACGAAATTTGGTTTTCGTAATGGTGCTATTTTTTTTACCGCAGCTGTAGGTGCTGCCGCTCAGTTTACACAGAGGTTTAATATTTATGTATATACTAGCTGACCCGGGAAACTCTGTTCCGCATTAGAGGCAATAAATAAGCAGATTTTGGATTTTATTAAGTTCAATTTTCTATTAGGAAATACAAATAAAAAATTATGTATTTTAATGATTATTTATTGTTCATGTATTTTGGTGCATAGGTTGCACTTTTCTTTTAAGTAGCTTGTGACACGATATTTTTTGATTTATTATCAAGCGCTAGAACAAACAGCGCAGGTGGTCTTCCGACGCGTGAACATGAGAAAAATATGGATATTCCAGATTCAAACCACAAACTTTCAAGAATTGACCTTGTGATTTGTTAATGGTAATGGCGAATGCAAGCCGGATCAGAAATTGAAGTATTTTTAAATCAAACGGCATATCTGATGCGATCAACGGGATCCTCGGAATGAGAACATCATCACCTTCAAATTTTTCTTTGAGTATCGTTGCGTAAATCACATGGTTTGGGAATACTTTGTTGATAAGTTCGTCTTTCGACGAGACAAAGTTACAGAAATTATGAGGAAATGAAATCAATAAGCCCGATTCATCGAAAGATACTCGACCATTACCAATAGTCATCAATTGCTTAGAGAAATCGTCAGCGGATGTATCATTAAGCAATGCAACCCTCATGTTTGTTGTCAATTGAAGTTTCTTGACATAGCGCCATAGATAGCGTTTATTTCGTCGGCAGCCGTTGATCTTGAAATTATTGGCAGTGTTTGGCGGAAATTGCCAGACAGGAAAATCATTGCTCCTCCAAAACATCTCGAGTCATTGCGTAGATCGTTCAATGTTCGGTTAAGTGCTTCTAATGGACCAGATGATGATTTTCAATGCTGATAATGACTTTGGTCATTGCTGAGTTTTTTTTTGCAATACCTGTTGGTTCTTCAATAGTTTGAAGATTTAACTGAAATTTTAATGCTGAATAAGCCGTACGGGATCCTTCTAACGCTGTGGCTGCTATTCCAGCAACTGCAACAGCAATGTTGGATCTCGCACGAACAGTGGCTAAAACTACTGACACGAGGTATATCTTACCAGTTCCACTAGGGGCATCCAGGGCCCATGTTCTGTAACTCAGGCTATAACTTTTCCTCACTTAACGCCTCTGAAAAAATGGGTTTCTGTAAGTTGAGGTGATACCTTAAATTTTTAATTTGTTTGACTGGGATTTTCCAATGGAAGGCGATAAATTGAAAAGAACATTTTGGCATTTTAACAAAAAAAACAAACATTTTTTTTTGTTTCTCGGCTATTTTTATCGATTCGAAAGTTACAGAACATGGGCCCTGGAAATATAAACCACCATTTACATCATCAATTGCCTTCATTAATTTATCATAAACTTCCTTTTGTTGGTGATTCGTTTGAACTACTACTACTAGTACTAAATCTAATTTCAGGTGATAATATTCACGTTCCCGTTCCAAGCATGTTGAAGTGATGATAGCAAATAAATTGCGTATCTGACTTGGAGATGCAGATATAATGACTTCAACGATTTTTTTCTAGTAAATTGATTTCTTCACATGCAGCACGATATGTTGGGAATATTATACCATTAACAGTCCGTTGTTTCTCAAATGACGTTGGCCCAAGCACTTTTACCAGCATCAACTGCAAATAGAAGCATTATTCACTGTTTATTACTGATTATTGATTTCTGAAAAAAATTATAATTATCAAATTTTCAACCATACTTAACCATAGACAAGATTACGTTTAGCTGTCATTTGCGTTTTGGTATTCCATATGTCAGATGCGTTTTTGTTATACAACGTTTTAGAGTGAATTGTATTCTCTTTGACGTTTTATGTCACGTCACGTCACGTAATGAAGAGTCATTGGTGATGGCGGTTATTCAAAATTAAGCGGTTTTTGGTTTTTCTGGTTACTTTCCCTCCCGGCTTAACCTAACTAATTTAACCGGGCAAACAAAAAACATTTTCTTTAATAACCGGTTTTCAGTTTTATATAAAAAAAAAAAAAAAAAAATTTTTATTTGCTTTAAAATACCATCATGTCAAGTAAAATATATCTACAGGGTGGCACACGAATCTTGCTACAATAAGAAATTTAAATAACATTACTTTTAATCGATGTATTTCATTAATTTTTTGTATTAGATAAAAATTAAATTTTATTTTAAATAACTAATGGTTTTTAAAGATGATAGACCGCAAATGACCTCCACGCTCATCCACGCGTATGCGGCACCTGATGAGAAAATTGTTCATTGCGGCCTGAAGGGTTTAAATTGGGATCGCCACAATTATTGTCTTAATGGACTGCTTCAATTCAGTCAAATTCCTGGGTTTCGTTTTGTACACTTCCTGCTTGACATAACCCCATAAAAAAAGTCTGGTGCAGTCAGGTCAGGTGACCTTGGGGGCCAGCGGAAAGTGCAGTTTCTGGATATCAATTTGTTTGGGAATTTTCGTTTGAGCTCCGCCATAACTTGTGTGGCTACGTGTGCATTTGCTCCATCTTGTTGTAACCAAATCCTGCTGAAAGGGATACGTCTTCCGCGAAGTTCTAAGGGGTAAAAAAACTCCTTCAACATCTGTAAATAACGGTCCCCATTGACAGTTTGTGTTACAACGTTTTCTTCAAAAAAGTATGGCCCGACAATACACCTTAATGAAACTGCGTACCACACAGTGACTCGTTCTGGGTGTTGTTCCGTCTCATGGAGCATTTCTAGATTAGATTCATTCCATATACGGCAATTTTGCTTGTTAACATTGCCGTTTAAGTCAAAATGGACCTCATCAGACATGAACAAACATTTTATCAATGTGTTGTCTTCTTCGGCATTCCAATCATTTTTCGGCAAAATTCCAGACGAACAGGCAAATCTTGAGGGTTTTACTTGCTTGTAATTTGGACTTTGTACGGAAACAAGCTTAAATCATCATGAAGTATCCGTTGTAATGACCGTCTGCTAACTCCAATTTGGCCCGATAAGTTTCGAGTCGAAACACTTGGATTTGCCTGTATTGTCGATGCAACAGCCACGATTGTATCCTGAACCCGAACATGGGATCTCGATGATACGGTCTTCGTTCGATGATTACAGATTCGGCAAACATGTCCACCAGCCTCATAATGGTCCATCTACTCGGGAGAGTACCGCCAAACATCAGCCTAAATTCCCTTTGGACGGAAATGACGGGCTGCAAAGAATTGTATCGCTGCACTATCCAAATCCTTTTTTCAGTATCCCAAGCATTCATTTTGATAAATCTAAATAGTAGCCTATAAAATAAAAAAAAATAAGCCGATTAACACTGAACAAAAGTTATTACGATTTATTTTTGTAGCACGATTCGTGTGCCACCCTGTACATACGAACATGTATGTAGATAAGCTTTTTTTCGGAAAAGAAAATACTATTATTTTCGAAAAAAAAACTAAACTTCGTGATTTACTTCCATACAAACTAAAATTGCAAGAAAACCCAAGTTGATAGGATGGAAACTTTATCAAAAGTCACTTCTTTAAGGTAGTGTGCGTTTCGGCACCAAACAACAAAATTTCATTACAGCCTATTACTCTATAAAAGAAAAGTTGGCCGTGGTGAATAAAGTTGTAGGTTGCAAGTCTTATGAAACAAAGACAATTTTTTATTTCTGTGGTGGTAAAAGAGTCAATATAAATAATCGGTTTTTTTTCACCCGGTTTTTGGATTCCAGAAAAAAACACCGGTTTCAACCGAGACAAAAAATCACCGGTGAAAAAAATATCCAGTTTCGTTTTTAACCGTCCGGTTTTTCCCATCTCTAAAAGTCACCATAAAGTTGATCTTTACCATAGAGTTTAGCGGTACATCGTGGGAAAGTTATTTGAGGGAGAATTAATATGAAGTTAGTCTTCAGCTGTGGTAGATACTGTCCGGATGTGGCTAGTAAAGATCTAATTAATTATAATAATCAGTTATCTTATTGTTTAACAATAGTAAGTCGAATGGCGTTCGCGATTTTTTTAGGGTTCCTTAAATAAATAATTAATTTACATAATTAATAAATATATTGATAAATAAATACAAGGACTTTTTAATTAATTATTAAATAACAATCAAAAGAATAAATAATGCACTAATTTAGATGAACTTTTCTATTAGACATTTAACTCGGCAATCAAAGGATTTTTCAGAGATATCACAGTTTGTTAAAAAAATATTGTTTAACTTTGGATTCGTTCACAAAATCAGTTCAACGCCCGTTTAATTTTAGATCATTTACCTGAAGCTTTTTTATGTGACACAATGCACAATTTCCATATAATTGAGATTAATTGGAATACAATCTTGTGAATAATAATTTTGTTTTCTTTGCTTAGAAATATTTTCCAGCTATAATCGGATAGAGCATTTTTATTTCGATATTAACTTTTATTTATAGATTTATTAATGTGTGAAAACTATACGTTTGTCAAGATTGATTTCTAGATATTGGACATTGGACTACCATTTTACAAAAGCCCTATTCACCACTAGCTCATTGCTGAAAAGATACGATCGCTTTTTTTCTTTTGAAAAAGACTGATTTTGTCTTTCCGGCAGTTAATTTTATTTTACATCTGTGAAAGTATCTTATAAGGATTTCAATTGTATTTTGAAGATGAAAGTACGCAGGCATCTGTGTAAATCTCAGATTCACAATATGGTAGCATTGGAAAATCAGATGTGTTAGGGACACCATACTGGACGTTTATTAAGCCTTAATTACTTTTGTTAATTTACGCTCTAAAACATCTTTCGGTCAAGAAATTTTGAACTATCTTTATAATAAATATCGGAATTCCAAATGTTTCCATTTTATAGAAAATATCATTATGCAATACAATACACTTTTTGAATACTTTTTCAATGTCGAATAGCACCATACCAGTAAACCTACCTTCAGAACGATAAGATTTGATTATTTTAGATACTCTAAGTACTTGATGTGAGGCACTATGGTTACTCCTAAATTCAAATGCTCGTCTCTTCAATTATTTTGTTTATTTATTTATTTAATTAATCTACGATATTTACAATTCACAGATTTTTGCTTAATTTTAAAATTAAATTAATTTATTATATTATACAAATTGAAAAATTTACAGCAATGAGAAATAGGCTCACGTTGTCCATAATTTGTAGAGTGAGAAATTTCAAAAATAAAAGCTCTAATTCTCAAAGGTCTACTCGGTGCGTAAATATTAATTAGGCAAAGTAAAAATCCAGAATCGATATCATTCGAAAGAATATCACGAACAAATAAAACACTAAATATTCTTCGTCATGACTCAAGAGTCTGCATACCCAACATCAAATATCTACTTTTATAATGATTTGTACTAACATTAACTGGGAACGGCCTTTAAGCAAACCTTAAGAAATTTTTCAATTCTGACAATGAGTTTTTTTTATATCAGGGTTCCATATAACGGAAAAATATTCCAACAGTGGTCTTACAATTGAACAATACAGAGCCTTTAAAGTGTATGGGTCCTTAAAATCCATGGAATTACGTTTCAGAAAACCTAACTTAGAGTTTGATTTGGAGACAATATGATTGACGTTTGACTCAAAAGTCAATTTATCGTCAAATATTACTCCCAAATCTTTGACTTCAAAAACTCTGCTTAACTTATGACTACCTAAAAAGTAATCCAAAAGATTTGGTCTGGATGAACGACTAAATGTCAAAGTAGAGCACTTAGAAAAATTGAGAAGCAAGTCATTTTGCTTACTCCATGTATTAAAGTTTACCAAGTCCTGTTGAAATGCAATAAATAAAACTGATGGAAAATCATTGATAAATATTTCGAAAGGCGATGGACCTAAATGGCTACCTTCAGGAACACCTGAATGAACTATAATCGGGACTGATTCTAGATTACAAATTTTTACAATTTGCTTTCTACCAATTAAATATGACCAGAACCATTTTATTAGGGAACCATCAAAACCATATAATTTTAATTTTTTAACCAAAATTAGGTGATTGACTCTACTGAATGCTTTAACAAAATCAGTATAAGCCACATCCATTTGGCATCGCTTTTCCAATGCATTGCAGCATTGACTGGAAAAGCAAGCCAAATTTGTAGTAGTTGAACGACCACTGAAGAAACCGTGTTGAAAATCAGAAATATGAACTATTATTATGTTATGTAATTTATTTTTGACAATTTTGTCTAAAAGTTTTGGAATAGCAGCGAGTTTGCTTATAGCGCGATAATTGGTAATCAGCCTTTTATCACCAGACTTGAAGATCGGGTTTATGTAAGAAACTTTCCATTCATCTAAAAAGTTACCTGTAGAAAGCGTCTGATTGAAAATGAATTGTAGAGGAATGCTTAAGGATTCCCAACAATGTTTCAAAACAATTGGAAAAATTCCCTTAAGATCTGGACAAGCAGATGCTTTGAGTTCAAATACGGCAGAAGAAACTTCTTTCAACTCACAATAAAAACTAGAGCAATCAGCAATTTCAAAGTATTTTGAAAGTTTTCAGCAAACCAGTTGACAATAGTTTGAGCATCACTGGAAGAATCATCATTATAAAACATAGTTGATGGGAAACCTATAGATTTACGTTTGAAATTCACGAAGTTCCAGAATTTTTTCGGATTTTGCTTCGAGTCGCTCTCAATCAAGTGTACATAGTTACTGAAATAAAATTTCCCAAGGAACATATACTCCCCTCGGAGACGCGAATATAAAAGAAAATCACAATCATCATTCGTTCTCTTAAACGTTCTAAAATATTAATTATTAGCATTCTTTAATTTAAGTAACCTAAAGTTGGACCAAGGAGGATGCGAAATAACTTTGAATAAAGTGCGCGGAACAGCGGCAACCAATTATCTTACAAAAACATTAATAAAATATTCAAAATTATATTTCAAGCTATTATTTGAATCAAATTGCCAATTGAATTACATTTCCTTTTATTACTTTTTCATAAACCTTACGCAAACTACTAAGAAGAATTATCGGCCTATAGCTACAAGCATTCTCCCCATCTTTTCCAACTTTAAAAATCGGTATGACTTTTATCATATTCCAGACTCCTGGAAAGTACTGTTTCTTCAGATAGGTGTTGATTGGGAATGTCAGATACTTAATTTATGATTTTGGCATATAAATTTGTAATCGTATCAAGCCATTAGTTTACTTTAACCGGAGCTGTTTAATTATACTAACAATATAATTTACAGAAATGCATTCATCATGAGATATTTCAGTTAACGTAGAAAGAATCCTATGAGATGCAGCTTCCACCATATGAATAGTATCTGAGCCATCTAGGTGTTGGGATACTTCATGGTTTTTCCCAAATTCCATAGTAATTGCATTTGCTTTTTCACTCTCCATGTAAAGTACATCGTTTGATTTGTTGAGTGTTCGAATCAATCCAGTTCTATTTTTTTAGAATTTTGAAGATGTTCCAAAAAGGTTTATGGTTTTTCCCAAGAAACTTAGGTTTTTTGTTCCTAAATTTTTGAATTCCTGTAGCCACTGGGATGCATATACTTTTTTCTTTTTATTAAAAACAAAGACACGGCCGTGATACGAAGTTCTTGTGCAAAAATTAGTAATCAATATAAATTATATAGTTACCTACGCCATTACCTATTACCTTGGAATATTTCTCTCGAAATACATTCAATAATTGAAATTCCGGTTTCAATTGGAAACCTCCCCACTTTTTTACGACATCCACATTAAAAAAAAACAAACGTCAACTGATCTCGGGAAACGAAGCATTTTACTCGTATTCAAAACAATTCAATTCAATAAAAGTGCAACATGCTCTATTAAATCTTTCAAATTACAACCAATTAAACGTTCGGAATTCATCTTAAAGAATCTATCAGTCAGTCACCTGCTTATGTCTCATTTCTAAAATTCCTCTCTGTTTTCAGCGACTCATCTTAATTCTGGGCTAAATTGATTTTTCGCTCACAATTCCCACCGGCAGATACTTAAATGCAATCGCCATCAATTTATTTATTCCCAATGACGGAAATAGGGTTCAATTCCTCGCTGATGTTCTTGGTCTTGACCGTGAGGAAAACAAAAAAATACAACAAAAAATAATGCATATACGAATGAGTAATGTTGATCGTCGCTAAAAGTTCCATTGCCTATTGTTTTCTAAATGGCGCCCAACGAATGCCAAGTGAATCACGTGTATGATGGTATTTAGACGTCATATTATCATGCCCTTGAAAACTTTTGGGAAATTTCCCATAATAATGGTTGTCTTCCAATAAACTACAAACAAGCCCACTCGTTCGCCAAAAGGAATGCCATGTTCAATGTTCATTCATGGTAAAGTAGTGTGATCTGAAAGTAAAAAAAAAAACAAGTAAATTGGTGCATTTTGCACTCTGCAATCAGTATTCGTGAGGGGTGGGTCTCGCGTAGCTGTGACGTGGGTCAATATAAAAGAGGGTGTGTTAAGACTTGAGAGTGTTTTCGTTTTTTTTTTTTTGACTTGTAAAAATAAATAATTTTCAATTTATATCCGTGACACCGACGGACTTGAGTTTTGTGTAGCCAGCAAGCGTGTTTAGGCACATTGAATGACTTGCTTGTCATTTTTATTTTCTTTTTGCAATTGGCGCGCAGCTATTTGTGGAAGGCGACATTATTCTGTTTTGAACGCCATCGCGAACGCGACGTTTAAACAAATATATTCTATGTGCTAAATTTACTCATAAAACTGTAAAGATTTTTACTTTTTAATTTAACTTGATGAAATTTGCATCCAAGTTGTATGCTACAAGTCTATGTTGAAGAGTAAATTTATTTGCATATGCAATCGTATTCTTTGCGTAATAGAGTACATTTTATACTCAAATTATTCAAAGACAAAGAATGAAATTTGTTCTTCGAAATTCTATGCCTCATTAGGTTTCTAATTTTGTGTAAAGTTCATCAGAAAATTCTTAATTAATTCTTCTTACGTATTCTCCCTTTGAAGGCTGATGCAGATGATAGGCTGCGCTGTTGATATCACAATAGCGTTTGTGATGATTTACTGCTGTGTCTACATTTTGTATACTTCTACTACTTTTTAATTTATGAATGAAATATATCAAAAAATGATAAATTGTGCCAACAATGCATTTAGGCCATGCTGCAAGGCATATTTGCAAGAAATAGAAAATAGTAGTTGGACATTTGAGTATGAATTTATTTGTGCTTCTTGAGCTGATTCTGGTTTCAAATCAAGAAGAGAATTTCTCTCTTCTCAGAATCGTCAGAAGATGATTTTTTTGCCTATTGAATAGTATTTTGCTTCTGGATTTGAAATCAGAATCGAAACCAGAAGCACTCACACATTCATAAACTTGGACGTCAAACTCGACTCTTGTCGTTTTATCATAATTGTGCAACAAACCGTATTTTTGATTGTGATTATTTTTACGTACACAATTATTTTCGCATACATATATAATCACATTCAAATTCAGAATCGTGAGGAACAAGAAAAAAGTGTTCAGAGATTAATCTTTTGATCAATAAGTACTGCCACTTGAAAGAAAAAAAAAACAATTGACAATTCTAATGCGCACTTATGTAAAAATAAAAAAAAATAAAATTATTGCAAGGCTTGCAACAATTTTTTTTTGCTTTTAACTTTTGACAAAACGGGCAAATTTCATCACGAATAAGTAAAATATCATATCTATAATAATTAGACTGGGTATGAAATAGTAGCGTATGTGGCTTTTTAAATAATTGACAAATTATTTTTAATAATGTGGGGGTCGCCAAAATCTGTTAACTCTCAAAGGGGCCACGTACTCAAAAAGTTTTGAAAAACACTGCTTTAAAAGATTATTAATAGGGAAACAGTTAAGAGAACCGAGATCTAACTGATCATTATGTGTGTCCTTGAAAGTGATTCCATTGCAGACATTGACATACTAGATATGCACCGATATTCAGCTAATTCGGAACCGCAGTGAGTGAGTGAGATGAGTCACTTTTGATTAAAAATCGATTCACCTAGTAAAAGTGAGGGAGTGAGTGAGTGAAATGAAATGTCAAATTACTCGCCTGAGATTTCAGCAATGACTTGGTGCATTTGTTGGTGCATATAAGTTTTTGGTTAAGTATTTATTCTTTTCTCAAAGAAATTGTTTCACTCCTATTCACGTACTCGAAATAAAAATTACAAACACAACGAACTGGACTTAAAGAATCAAACAAACTATAAAAAATATCGAACAATGGGTAGGACTTGTGTATTTGTACTGAACGTACAAAATATGTAGATGTATTGTATAAATATGTGTATTTAATACATATATATAATATTTAACATTTTTTTTTGTTTTGATGTTTGTTTACATTTTCTTTGCTTATGTATGTATGTAGCATAGCTACCTACATTTTCTTGTTGCTTCAAGCCATTAAGGTGTTCGAAACTAAATTCGAACATACTCATTTCACTTAAATAGCTGAATCACTTTTTCGCGTAAAGTGAGATGAGTCGGCGAGTAAGTCGAGTCATCTTAGTTCACTCGCCGAAATAGCTGAATCTCGGCGATGGACTGCTAGTCGATTGTCATTTCCATACAAAAGCTTCATTAAAAAGGTGGTGAACGATCTTCATGCCAGTCGGAGCAAAGTGTCAAACAAAAATATTACTTTAAAAAGCCACCTATTGCCACTCTTGACATGTCCACCATATTTAGTCAGCAGGCAAAGACACTAGGGCCATCTAATAATAATAATTAGGTAGTGCTAGGGGCATTGACATACTAGATATGGACTGCTAGTTGTGATTCATTTCCATACAATATTTGCAAAAAATATGGTTCCCTGCTTTCAGCGGCTATTTCAGCCCAAGCGGCGAAAAGAAAAAAGAAATTGATCACCATCTGTTGTCGATATTACCTTTCTACAAATTTAAGGCAAAGAAACTAGAGCTATCTATTCACATATAGTATAAGAAGGCCTGCCATCTAGTGTTTGTTAGAAAGTTAACAATTGATGTAGTGCTGGTGGACAATAAGAAAAAATCCTTTTTCTTTCAGCTTATATCTAAAAGATTGTTTTTAGAGTTACATTCGAAATAAATGGAATACATTTTAACCCAGCAAAATACGTTGTTTTTGGTCACGTGAAAATATTCAAATGCAAGTTTTTTTAATTTATACTTATACTACGCAGTATTTTGTGTTAGATTCTATAAAATTTATTCGTTTCGTTTTTATCATATTTTTTGTTTTATATTGTACAAAAAGTAACCAAACTCTGGCAGACGGCTTTTAGATTCATAGTTATATATAATTTAAAAATCTTAATAATTGTAAAAGAATGATTTAAAAAATAAAATAAAACAAATTATCTATCTATCTTATTCTTTCGTCGAAAAGTTGAACCAAAAAATGGAATGTAATATGTGTTAAATTTTATTCTTTTAGACGAACAGTAAAAAAAACTAAATTGATATTTGATCTAGCTTTAATCGTATTTCATTCATCCGCAAAGAACAATAATATAGTTGTTTATTGTTTTCTGTAGAAAACAGAGAAAAGGAAATTTTTGCATTCGTGTAGGGATTTCCTTAAAAAAAATCCCTTAAGCACTGGTTTGACTTGATAATATTCTTAACTACCGCAATGACTGAAATGGTCACTGGTGATGCTTTCTTCAAAAGGAGCCATCGTGAAGTTGGCTCCTAGCAGTCCATATCTAGTATGTCAACGGCTGGGGACTATAAGAACAATTCCTTTTCGTTTTATTTTATGAAAGAGATTGCTTCTAGAGTTGCATTCGAAAAAAAAACAATTAAAAATCTAATTTTAGTTTTCTCATTAAATAAAATTCTTTATTTAAATAAATTTAATTAAAAAATTGTTTCTCTTTTGTTACTTAACTAATAATGGTGTATTATTACTCTCATTTAAAATGTCTGCCAAAAATAATACGAGAAAGAGAAATGGTTATACCAAGACTGTGACTCATAAAATTTCAAAATTAATCATCAAAAGTTTTCCACATTTACCAAATTCAGATGGTAAACTTTCCCACAAAAAATTATGCGGAATAATTTACCATTTTTGGTAAAGATTCTCCATCCAAATTTTGACAGCTCATTTACCACTTTAACTTATAATACGCAGTATTTTGTGTTAAATTTTATAGATTTTATTCATTTCGTCGAAACGTTAAAGGAATTAAGTAATTTTATTCGTCTCGTCAAAAAGTAAAAAAAAAAATATATAATGATATATGATCTAGCTTTTAATCGTATTCCATTCATCCGCAAAGAGCAATAATATAGTTGCCTATTTCTTGTCTGTACATAATAGCGAAAAGGTAATTTTTGGATTCGTGTAAGGATTTCCTTGAAAAAAAAAATATCCCTTAAACAGGGTATGACTTGATAATATTCGTGATTTCCGCTGGGAGCTGGGTGGCGCTCGTTTGAGCCTAGCTGAGGAGAGATCCAACGTGAAGTTGGCTGCTAGCAGTCCATATCTATAGTATGTCAATGATTGCAGCCATTTGTAAAAGCTTTTGTTTTCTTCTCCACGCAGCACCAGCGATCAAAGGGCCCACTCCCCTAACAATTGAGTTACTTGTGGGGGTCCCTTCTAACGATAAGGAATCTCTCAGGCCTCATAAGCCAAGTTTTATGAGAACGTTATTCGTTTGCAGCTAACTACTTGATAAACCAATAAAATATATAATTGAGTTTATTATCTGAGGGGCTTTAAATTATTGGGTAGCTCACCATGGGTGCAAGACTGCTTATAAATGTTATGGGGTCCATTACGGCCACAAAAGAACTCAATATTTGTCATAGGGGCTTATCGGGAGCCACATTTTATGAGAAAATTTTTTTAAATAAAGTCTTGAGAATTTGCCGATGGGAAAAATATTACCCCGGAGAAAGGCGAAATTTCTAGGTTAGGCTACTGTCTGCCTGACAACGGAATTCCATTTACTATCAATTTTATAAAGGTTAAGTGTCCTCATCATTTTTTATGTTTCTGTATAGCGCTTAAGTGGGCAGTTTTAATACAATAACTCGTTTGAACCTGTTGATGGAATCAATGGTAGGGATTGTGGACATATCCTTAACGAATAGTCCAGTTTAGATTGAATTCAAAATAGGTTTAATAGGTTTTAATGTGTCTTCTAGTTAGGGTATGACATGTTATTAACTCTACCACCCACCACCCGCATCTTGTTGACTGGTGCAGAAGCGACAACTATTCCGATTGAGAGGCCATTCGATTACTCTGGACCATGAATTCCTGGTCTACACTTTTAGTCACCAGCCTGCTTAGGAAACCGATAAAGGTCACGTTGCAGAAGTAACCACAATCCATCCTAGAACCACTATCGAGTTTTCTTTGGCAAGCAAAATGGTTTGGATGATATTTTTTCCAAATGTTACCCAAAAAGTAACTTTTTCCGGAGCAAAAAATAAAATCGGAAAAATTTCGAATATTCCGATGTCAAATTTGAACTTCAGAGTGGTTTATTAATCCATTTAAATCAGAGCCATCCTTCAATCGATTTTTACAGTTCATGGCTTGATAGGTAGGCAACAAGCTGTATTTTGACGTTTCGATAATATTTCCATATATCACCTTAAAGTCTCAAAAATGATTTCTATTCAAACGACATCTGTACATAAATATTACGTATTTTTATCTGGAATTTAGCAGTGCGCCTATCTGAGGAAACCTATGTTCTTTAGGCGACTAATTTATTGTTTAAACTTAAACTGTTTGGGTTCTGAAAACGAAATTTGGACGTGAAATAAAACACAACTTGGTCGGTCGGAGGTCGATTCCAGAATGAATCGTTCTTTATTCTTGTGTTCGCTTGTAACGAAAACTTGCAACAAAGGAAATTATATATGTATAGGTATAACAATAGTAATGAAGGGAATTATATATGTGTATAACAATAAAAGCATAACGAATATTGCACTGGTTGGTTGATCAGTGATCCCACTGGGCCTACATAATTACTACAGTATATATGTGGTTTGATATTTTAACCCTGAAAGAATATTTCGCAAAAACAAACTTCTGAATATTATAAAAATTGAACACGAGTATTAAAAAATAATTAAATAAAAAAATTCTTCTAGCCAAAATCAAAATAAATTTGGGTACAAGATCCAGATGATACTAATTGCTTGATTCCTTTAAATATAAATAGCCAGTGTGAAAGTATTGTCTATGGCACTTTTGCTAAATTTGGTCTTAGTCAGTTAAATTACTTTCCTAATAAATTAAATCGTTTTCTCGACTGAGTTTTCGTAGGTAAAGAATTTAATGTGAGTATTTATAGCCCTAAGCATCCTCCTTTTTTAAACTCTGATCATCATCTAGTGCTTTTTTTAAATCTTAAATTCTATAAATATCTAAAACAAACATATAACTATAATTATATATATAATTTTATTAAAAGTTATTTCAATGAAATATCTTAAATAAAGGGTTATCCATTTTGCGGTTTCAAAAGTATATGGCTGGAATTAGACATCTGTCAAACTAAGTTGTTAAACGATTTTTTTTGTCAGTTAAAAATCTGACATTTTCGAAAATGGATCGCTTAACTATCGCACAACGCGCATACAAATTGTTAAAACCTACTACAAAAATGGTGATTCTGCCACAGCCACATATCGTGCTTTAAGAGGAGATTATGGTTTACATAATCATTCAACTACGCAAGCAATTTGCATAATTGTGAGGAAATTTGAAGATACTGGATTGGTTACAGATATTGTAAGGCCTGTGCATCATCGTTTCGCTCGTAACACTGAAAATAAGCTGATGTAAGTGAAAGTGTTGCCTAAGACTCGAATGTGTCGATTCCTCGTCGTTCTCAGGAATTAGGACTGTCTTACGGCACATTATGGCGTATTTTGCATTTAGATCTACACCTACATCCATATAAAGTCAACTGAAGCCAGCTGACCATTCACAACGTCGTAGATACGTCGAATGGGTGCTTAAACAACAGGCAGTGGACGTCGATTTTTCGAACAAAATTTTCTTCAGCGACGAAGCACATTTCTCAGTCGGTGGGTATGTTAATAAATAAAATTGTCATTGGGGTTCTGAGAATCCTCAAGTAATTGAAGAGAGGCCATTACATCCACAAAAAGTCACTGCTTGGGGTGGTCTTTGGTCCGGAGGTATGATTGGACCTTACTTCTTGGAAAACGACGATGGAACGACTGTCACCGACAATTCGGAGCGTTATGGTCATATCATAACCGACTTTTTTTTGCCTGCTATTGAAGAATGCGACTTGGAGAATATGTGGTTTCAACAAGACGGTGCCACATGCCACACAACTCGAGCGAATATGGCTTTATTGCAAGAGACATTTTCTGGCCGCGTATTTTCTCGTCGTGGCGATATCAACTGGCCACCAAGATCATGCGGTTTAATATCGCTGGACTTTCTTTTTGTGGGGCTACACGAAAGACAGTGCTTATGCAGATAAACCTTTAACTCTTGATCGCTTGAAAACCAACATTCTTCAAGTTATGGCTGAGATAACGCCCAATATGTGTCAAAAAGTGGTCGAAAATTACCTCAAAAGATTCGATGCTTCCAACAATTCGCGTGGTGGTTATTTAAATGATGTAGCATTTCACACATAATGTCAACGTTCAAACTTTATAATAAAAAAGAAATATTATGAAAAAATATATTTTATATGTGTTTTATTTACGTTTACTTTTGAAACCGCAAAATGGATAACCCATTACATTTGATTGTGTGCCAACTCCTTAAATGAGGCAATTGATTTATATACTCCGAAGTTTATCCCCGAAATCATCGTCAAAACCTCATTGGTATAATAATAAACTAATAAATCTAAACAATAAAAATAAACAAAGCTTTTAAATTAGTACGTGATAGCGTGTTCTATAATAAATACCTTCGGTTACAGAGGGAGTATGATTTTCTAAACAAATTTCTATATAAGCAATTGGTTTTAAGTATGGAAACAAAGCTTAAAATTAATAGTAAATGTTTCTGTATGTTCATAAACAACACAAAAAAGATCCACTGGTATTCCTAATTCGATTCATTATCTAGTGAAACATCAAGTGAGCCTTCAAAAATTTATAATCTCTTTGCTAATTTTTTTCGATCAGTGTTCAAGCTTTCGTGTCCTGGAACGAAATCACTTATAGATAATCCTCTTGATCAAATTAACATACGGAACTTGTAAATCAGCAGAAGTTTGATAGTAGAACAAATGGAAAATTGAAAGAAGATACACAAATAGGTTACGACGGCTTTGCCCCAATTAACTTAAAAAAAATGTGCTTATGCCTTAGCAGTTTCACTTGAAGTTATCAGTAATCATTCTCTCCTAGAAGGTGATTTTCTGAATGTATGAAAAAGTTCTTTTAGTACCCCAATTTGTAAGCCGGGATCAAAAAACCAAGTTAACTACCGTCCTATTTGCAAGATATCTGCTATTCCAAAACTATTCGAAAAGATTGTTTATAATAAGTTAGTTTTTGTATTAAAAGAAGTTATTTCACCTTTGCTGCATGATAACATTTGGGGAAGATTAACGACTACCAACCTGACCGTTTTTATCAATTATATGCTAAGTTCTTAATGTGACACAGTTTACACAGATTTCTCTAAGGCATTTGATTAAGTAGATGACTCTATCTAAAGTAGGGTTTCAATTTATTACAATGGTTAAAATCTTATTTTACGAGCAGGGTTAAGTTCGTAGGAATAAATAACGTTCTTTCCGATCCCATTGAAGTGACTTCCGGGGTTCCCCAAGGTAGTCACTTAGGACTCCTTTTATTTCTAATTTTCATAAATGACATTCCATGATTTCTTACGAATTGTCTATGTTTGATGTACGCTGATGACTTGATTTTATTCTTAAGCATTAGATCAGCTATAGATTGATTTAACCTTCAGAAAGATCTATCAAACTTATCTGTTTGGTGTTAAAAGAATGATCTTCACTTAAATGTTTCAAAGTGTCATAGTATGAACTCAATCACTTTTGTCTATAATGTAGGAGGAACTTCCCTTTGTGAAGTAAATGAAAAGAAAAACCTTGGTGTTGCATTTGATGGTAAGTTTAGTTTTTTCAGTCATGTCGACTATATTGTTGCTCAGACGAACTCAATGCTGGGGTTCATTTACAGAAATTCCAAGGATTTTTCAGACACGTTCACTCTAATATCACTTTACTTCTCCTATGTAAGATCTGTGTTAGAGTACAACTCTTGCACGATTTTGAACCCGATTTATGCGATTGATTTTTTTTGTCTTATAACTTTGGAGGCGCTCAAGGGATTATGAATACCCTTTATATGTTTTTCTTAACACAGCGCGGCATCTGGTGGAAGAAGAGAAAGAAGGTTAGGAAAGATGTGTGGCGCGATGTTCTGAGACTAGAGTTGGTTGTTGTTTTAGATTTATCTCCAGCCATGGCGGCTGAACTAATGCGGAGAGAATGGACCGTATCTTATTTATTTATGTCCCTTATAATTCGCATTATTTTATTTATTTCGTTGTCATATTTTATGGGTATGCTATATAGTTTACTCAATCACATGTTGTTAGTGTTATGCCTAAACAGCATGTAATGAGCAAAGCAGCAACTTATTTTATGACAATTTTTAGAATTGGCTTTTAATGGAATATAAGAAGACATAGACAACAGCAGGAATCGAACCCGCAACCACGAGATTGACAGGCGAGCACATAACTATCGCGCCACGGCCAATCCCAGTGAGAATCGAAAGAATCCAGAGAAGACTTACGAGAATGGCAATCAGGATTTTGCATTGGAATATTGATATGCCCTCTTATAATTCCAGGTGTTTATTACTAGACATACAAACTTTTACAACTCGACGTAAATATTTCGATATAATGTTCGTGAGAGATATTATTAATTATAAAATCAATTGTCCCTATTTGCTCCCTTTTTTGATTATTCATGTACCTAGTCGTGAACCTTGACAAAGTTGATTGTTTTATGTGCCTTTTTATAGAGTAAGCTATTGCAATAATGAGTCAATATCACTTTGTTTAAGACAAGCTAACTCAGTTTGTAGTGTTCTTGATTTGCATTTAAGCAGAGATTGTTTTAGAAAAAATTAGGTACTGTCTTTATTGAACACTGGTGGATAGTTATTTCTTATTATTATAATTATTATTTTCCAATAATTGTTATTAAGTAGGCGATAAGAGCCTATGTGCTCTGCTTGATAAAAATAAATAAACCACTGAGAGCGCCACGTCGAGATCAGCGAGATCTCGGGTGCTTTTAAAGTTGTCTCGTCTCGAAGACCGAGACTAGTCTCTGTCTCGTTGCCAGCTCTGTCATCTACAAGGCTGACACCACTTAAACTTAACCTTACCTAAGTTTACTGAATGCTATTTTATAGTCATATAGGTGGATACTCCTTATTTTTGTTTACTGTTTGAATGCTATTTTGTTTCTATTTTTCCCGCCCCCCACTACATTTTCTAAAATTCAGAAACAATTGGTATTGACATCAACTAATCAATCCAATATTAACTATCTATCAATTGATAATTACTTCAAAGGGGAGCCGGAACCACACTGGTCCCTTTTATAGATCTAATAGTTCTAACCATTCTATAAAGCTTAATTTTTTTGAAACATCGTTTAAAATAACAAAAAAAAATATAAAGTTCTTCGAATGATAGATATCTATGCTGCGCACGTGATTCTTATTATATTGTTGGCATTCATTCAATTTACGTCCAATAAACAAACATAAAATCATCCACTCATTTGCTCTTTTCGATTAAATTTATTTGGCGTATGAATATCATAGTTCTGCTTCATCTGTTTAATTGCTCTCAGCCACATATACTCACTCAAAACAAAAAAAAAGAGAAGTCCCTTTCTTAATTGGTTCGCATCTTGGCTACAATGTCTCGAAAATATCACAAAACCATAAACACTCATACATTAAAAACCATCATTTACCGAAAAGAACCAAACAAAAAAAAAAGAGTTCTAATTGATGACAAACTGAGAGTACTAAAGCACGAATTTTCTTTTATTTTTAGTTTTTTTTTCTGTTCGTTTCTATTTGTATCTTTCTTTCATTTAAAAAAATAAAAATAAACTAAAGAATCAAAACAAAGATATAATTAAAAAGATGTAACCCCAACAACTGACAATTGCTTGCACCAGAGTAGAGCCCCTGCTGAGATTTTCGAAAAGATGCAGTCTTGGTAAATATTTCGAAGAAAACGGACGTTTTGGTACAAAAAAAAAAAAATATAAAATTATTCTCGAAAGGATTTTCGATTTTGAATTTGTTTTTGAGGAAACAGTTTTCCAAAAGGGATTCAATTCCCAAAAACGGATAAACTCATTGTCAATCGGTGTAGCTAAATATTGAAGAAAGAAGGATATTATTTAAAAACCAAAACACAAATTTGGAATATCGTTGTGGATATTTGCATATAGTGTGACCTCTAAAAGTGAATTTTGTTCTTTGTTATATAATTATTTAAAAACAACAAACAAAAAAAAGCATTAAAAACTATGGATTCTGATAAAGTTGTCAAAGCAATGGCGCGTTGGTGGCAGGTAAATATTTCAGAATACATTCCATGGGAAATGTGTGTTTCGATACTTAATTACGTAAACATTAATTTTTTTTGTTTTAATTAAAAATCATTTGCGGAATCAATTTCATGAAACTATTTTTTCTTAGATAAGATACGGATGTAAAAATGTTGTCATTTTGATCGCATCGATCTACTACGTCGATAAATGAAGAGATTTTTTTTGTGTGTCTTAAGTTGACGGGTTGTAGATACCAAAATGTAGCAAATGAGTTTATTTTTAAATTTTGTATTATTTGTTGTGAAAAATTTTCGGATTTTCGAAAACATTTAATTAATATCTATTTACTCATTTATTTTCTAGCATTTTAAATTGCAATTTGTAAATACGGTTGGCGAATAAATTGGCAAAAACATAATAAATATTATTATTAAAAGTTGGGCTGCTACGACGTATGCGTAATATTGTGTTTATTTAAATTGCTTGGAAAATTGTTTTTTTTTTTTTTTTTTTTTAGAACAACAAGCGTTTTTAAAAGTAATATAACTAATTGAAATGGTTGTGGAGAATGGGGGTGGGTTTTGTAGATAGTTTCAGTTTTTTTTTCACTGTCTGTTAAAAACAAAATGAAAACGCAAAAAGTTGCAATTCAGAAAGGTGTTTTTTTGGCACCGTGCGTGGATTAAGAATTAGACATGTATTGAGATGCAGGTAGTACAGAGGTTGCGCGTGGTAAAAAAATGCTGTTAAGAGCGGGGCTCAACTCAGCATTTCTAAATTAATAAACAACATTCCATCCATCACTATGTTGTATCGTCATGTGCCAATTGTTTTCTAGTTTTGTTTGACAGATGAATAAATTGTTAAAATTATTTTGGCAGTTGATTACGTTACAAAACATTCCCGATACTTTGAACAATTGAAACCAAGCCAGATACCTGTATTTGAAAATCCATATCAGTCAATTCATCGAGCGTTGGAAATATCTACATTTACATAATGTAAGTTAACAGCTTACTAAAAGCCAAAATATTCTCCACAATATCCACACTCACGCGAGTGTACTGTATTTGTATCTTTTTTGGCGCGCTTATCGTCAATTTAGATAGATTTTCCTGACTGAAAAACTTATTTAAATTTATTGTGTTACTTTTACATCAGGGGAAAAACTTTTTACCAATTCGGCAGAAACTTGTCAATAAAATTCAATTTTGAAATAAAAACTTGACAGAATTAAAGAAAAATTAAGTTAATATGCGCTTGAGCCCAGTGACGTGCCGTGGTGCCTCAAGCAAGGCGTTCACTTACTTCTCCTTCAAATTTTGTCTATTCTTAGATACGATTCAGGATTACGACGAGGACGTTGTTTTTATTTTGTTTTATTTTGTTTGTGTATTTTTTAGAAAGGAAATACTTCAATAAAAGTTCAATTCGTCGGGATTTCTTCAAAGAAAACTTCCAACACTTCATCATAGAAACAGTTTTTTACTTTGATTTCCTTTAAAAATGATTTTTCTATGGACATAATTGCAAGTTGCGATAATCTTTGCTCCTGCATTTTATTTCTATCATACGATTTAATGTGGTTAAGATCAGAAAAGGAACATTCAAAAGATTCACTCGATTTGGCTATTTTTAGGATCAGTCAATTTAGTTTATATATTTTCGAAAGAGTTTCTTTTAATTCAAGAGCATCAACCGATCTCTGAGGAAACTTAAAAAAAAAAACAATTAATTCATTCTTCAAGCCCTGCAGAATCAAAAAAATGCACTATATGAATACTTTAGGCTTCCAAAAACTTCAGTAAAGCTTTTTTTTCCATACTCAACAATGTTTTTCGTAGAAAGTAAAGCTAGTAACTTAAATTTTGTCAACGACTCGAACCGCATTTCAATTGGAAGATTATCTAAAAAAAAAATTGGCAATATCGCAGTTCAAAACTTTCTAGACCTCGTTTTGCAAAAGATCAATAGCATTTCTAGATGCTTCCAAAATATGATGAAAACTCTTTCTCAAGTTATTTATTTGAAATCTAGCACTGTCATTAAATGTTATCAGAATCAGAAATAACATTTAATACTGCATTAATTAAAACATTTTGTATTTTGTTCTTCCTTCGACGTCGCTTTATATAAAATTGTACGTGAACGTCGCTTATGAGTATGTTTGTATTTGTACTTGGTACACGCAAATGAATCCGCACCGCAAGCACTCAATGAACTAAATAAGAGCCAAACACTAAAAGTAAAAAGAAATTGAAGCTCTGTTTTCTCTTTATCCTGTTTTTCACGTGTCGCATGGCATGGCAATTGCTGGCTTATCTGGTTTCTCTGATCGTAGTATCTATCTATAAGGTACGTTTTTGTACAGAGAATGAATCCGCACCACAGCGCACATCCACAGCAGGCTCAATGAAAATGAATACCAAATTACCAATTCTCTTCTTACTGTGTAGTGATCCTGCTTCTCTTGCAGTACCAAACCGAAAGCATATGGTGGAATGAACGGTGCACGGAATGCTGTTGAACACCTTTTTTTTATATAATCTACACGCGCTCAAGTGATTATGAATACCCTTTAAAAGTTTCAACACAGCGCGGGCGTGAGGGTGATGTTAAGGAAGAGAAAGAATGATAGGAAAGACGTGTGGCGCGATATTCGGAGACTGTAGGTGGTTGTTGTCTCAGATTTTATCTCCAGGGATGGCGGCTGAACTAATGGGGAGAAATGTCCGTGTCTTATTTATCGATGTCCCTTATAATTCGCATTAATTTTTTTATTCTTTGTCATATTTTATCGGTATACTGGTTTTACTTAATCACATGTTGTTAGTTCTATGCCTAAACAGCATTTAATGAGTAAACCAGCAACTCGTTGTATGACATTTATTTTTAGAATTGGTTTTTAATGGAAAAATAAGAAGACATAGACTACGGCAGGGATCGAACCTGTGACCATGAGGTTGGCAGGCGAACACACACCTATCGCGCTACGGCCACCCCATACATATAGGGTTCATAAACTAATAACATAAAGACCCGAAACCTCTGCTTTCATTTGACATTTGCCATCAAGCTGAAACACGCAGCCTAGTAAATTTTCCGTTCATCTTCCAATAGACACAATGATAAAAACGCACACAACAATCTTTTCAGTTCATCTTCCTATAGACACATAGACAATACAGCCCTAGTAATTTGTTCTTGTTTTGTTTTTCGATTTCCCATTTTATTCATGGATAGGGTTTCAAAGGTACACATACAACAATGTAATCAAATGGGTTTTGGGGGGTGAAACGTACGAAGGTTTCCGATCTTAGTATGGCTTATTTGTGATCAGCGTTGCCGGAAACAAAGTTATATAAGTGTCAATTCTGACAACAGAAAATGCCATTTTAGGCCACTGGGTGCCACCAACAAAAAAGTAACAAAATTCCGAAGATTATATATGTAATTTTTAGTTTTATTTATTGCGCCTAAAAACTTAAGAATAAATAAACACAATATTAATAAAAAATAAATCAATATATAAAATTCATTAAACGAAACATACAAAAAATAGATTAAAGCATCAACTAACAATATGTGTGTTCAATGAGTATGTTCGGAACAGATTAGAACACCTTAGAACAGAAAAGTACAGAATTTTGCTGTTCAATAAGAAATTTTCTGTTTTTAACTGTTCTGGATTGGTGTTCAATGAGTAAGTTTGGAACACTTTAGAATAGGATTTTCTGCACTTACTTTTTAGGTAGAACAGGTTAGAATAGATTTATGAGAACTGTCAAAACTAATTGACGTTTTTAAAAAAAAAACATTTTGGTGTTAGATTTAGTTGATAAATCATTTTCCGTGTCGGAATCATCTCAATTTCATGAAAAATATTTTTTTAAATAAATTCAACTCCATTTCAATTTTTTTTAAGAATGTTTCTGCAAAAATAAACTAGAATTGTAGATAAACAACAATAAGTTTTTTATAATATCTATCAGATGACTGACTGTTCTAATTACCCCCATATACTTTAAGACTTCAATTGATTAAGTTCCTATCTCTTTCTGATCGCAGGGAAGAGAGTACTTGCAGTTCTGCTTCATAACTGGAGTAATAAATGGATTTATTTTATGCCCATTGTTTCTCGTTCGAATAGGATTCAATATGAGTCAGACTAGCTTAAGAAGGAATTTACCACTTCGAACTATTTTAAGCAGATCAAACTATGGCGCCTCTTAATCAGTTAATCAAAAATTTCAATAAATTCTCTATTCTGATTGGTTCTGCAAATGATAATTTTAAATTTGAAAGCCCAAAATGTGATTTTTTTGCTCTGAATAGTTGAAATTTTGTTATAATTATAATTAATTAAATTTAGATATAAGTAAATTCTTGTAATTTTAACTTAAGCATTTAACGTATTAAATAAATAATAATAATAGTTTGTTCTTTCTTGTTCTGAAGTTCTTCAGGAATCTGTTCTGTTCTGTCCTGTTCTGTTCTATTCTATTCTAACTTTTTCGTCACTGAACAATATTAATATACATTTTAAGATGATATGAATTGCTGGCAAGTTTTAGCCTTTATTATTTCATTAAACGACAAAAGTGATTTTATTATTTTATAAGAAAGTCGATTTTTACTATAGGTTTTAATGTTATTTAAACGTGAAACAACCCTTCGGCTGATGCATTACCTGATCTGATCACGAACTTGGATATATTTGAAAACATTTGCTCGTTGATTCCTAGGGTGCCATTTACAGCGTTTAGAGTGCCATTTAAATTAAAAAGTGCCAAAAGTGCACGATCGTGCCACTTCGGCAACGTTGTTTGTGATAGGCTTGTACTGGCAATTATCTCTTCTCATTCTGTTAGATATTTTTTTAATATGGGGATTTGTATCACATGGATGCGCTGATGTTGGGAGAACACCCAAATGTATGCATTTGTGTTTTGTGCTTGAGCATGAATTCTCTTGCTGACGGAAAAAGGAAAAAGAAAACCATGCGGTTGATAAGGGTGAACACAAAGGGCTGTAGAAAGATTTATAAGGGATCATGAATTTCGTTTTGTTTCTTGTTTTTTAATTTTGAACGTGGAATCGCTGCGTTGAAGTTATTAGAAAATCTTTGAAGGTAGTTGGAAAACAAATTAAAATGAAATATTTGGGATCTTGGTAACACATGCAAAATACACATGATTTTGGTAGGGTGTGCGATGAACACCTGCACACCTATGAATAAACGTTACTGAGCCTATAAAACTTTAAGTACATTCATATTGGCTAAGTTAATGTAAATAGGTTTGATCCTGACAATTATACACAAATTCTATGAGACGGCTTTACTATTTCCATTTTTTGTCTTCGGATCGAATCTCTATAATCATCTGAAAACTCAATGTGTTTTCAAAGAGTATTATTTTGTTTTGGAAAATTGTTTGTTGTTTATATTATATCTGGAAGGGTTGAGTGCAAAAATTGAGTATTTAATTTTTATACGTCAGTCTTTTAGGAACAAATTTAATGTATGATTGTAAGAAAATTAACATCTAAGATGTGTGTGTATTTGTCTAATATAAAAATTAATTAATTTTTTTTTTTAAACCTGAAATTCTTAGCACTATTTTATTTTACAGATTTTAAACCAAAGAGATAAGTCAAAATAGTACTTAAGGATGCGACTTTTTTTTTAAATATCCTTAAACATTATGTCCGTTTTTCATTTACTACAATGTTATTGTACTATGCGTTTACCTTTGTACATCAGATACATTTTTCTGTGTGACGAATTTGGCTGGAAGTATTCTATGTTGCAGTTGAAATTTGTAGATTTTTGTTCTTTTTCATTATAACAAAAAATCTTCAAGGAATTAATATTTGAATTCAAAAATGGATTTTGCTGTGAATATTTTTTTAATGATGATTATGTATTAGATAGATAGATATATAATTTTATTTCATTAAAAGGTTTAACAAAAACATGTTATATACTGGCATAAAAATTAATTATGACAGTAACATAGTTGCCTGTCTGGTCTAAAATTAGACGATCAAGAAATTAGTTTAGTGATTTGAACAAAAAATTATTAGGAAAATTCATTTAATATGGGTGTGGCCATGGCGCGATAGTTGTGTGCTCACCTGTCAACCTTGTGGTCGCAGGTTCGATTCCTGCCGTCGTTTATGTCTTCTTATATTCCATTAAAAACCAAATCTAAAAATTTTATTAAAATGAGTTGCTGTTTACTTATTACATGCTGTTCAGGCATAATACTAACGAATTAAAAAAGAGATAAATAAATAAGGCACGGTAATTTTATCCGCAATAGTTCAGCCGCCATCCATGGAAATAAATCTGAGACAACAACCAGCTCTTTTCCAGAACATCGCGCCACACATCTTTCATATACTTCTTTTTTTTTTTTTTTTTTTTTGTAAATTCATTTTTATTTAATATTAACTTATAATTATCTTAAAGTTAGACAGAAATGCTTAAAACTAGCCTAAATTTCAATAACTTCCAACTAATTGACTGGCTCTTTACGGGCATTCTAAACTAAACAATAACTCTTAGAACTAATGTCTTTCGACCAAAAAACTATTTTAATTAAAACTAATTATTTTATTTTTTTTAACCAAGGAAACTTATTGACAAGAAACTTTGTATCTTATCATATATTTCTTTTTTACTTATAAACTAAACCTAAAGATAGATTAAAAATAACTAAAACTAAATACAACTAACTTTTACTAACTAAAAATAACTTAAACTACTTAAAATTCCTAATAATACCCAAAAACCACTTAAAACTACTTAAAAACCAGAACAGCCACAGCAGCATTTTTTTCGTTTTTAAAATTTTGTTTGTTTGTTTGTTTTTTATATGCATGCAGACACACAACAACATGCAACCCACCCATACATGTACATACGCACATACATATACGTACGCACATACATGTACAGACACGCAGATACATGCACATATGCCCCCGCATACATACATATTTTTAATTTTTTTTTGGGGCCACCCCGACTGTTCCCTATACCTAATTGCCCTAAATCTATGTAAGTCGGCCAAGAAATTCCATCTTCATCGCCTTTAAATATGATGCTGTTCAGAGAGCCACCAGAACTGGTTCGCCTGTTTCGCCCTATCCCTCCGGTCCCGATCGGACACAGTCCTACTGAACCGAAGGAGCTCTTCTCCACCTTGAGCGATGACGTCTCGACCATACAGGAGTCGCCTATCCATAATTTTCCGGCTGACGTGGTAGATGAGCGGAACCGCCCCTCCATCCTCTATCAGCCCTCGACTGTCTAAATAGAGGAATGCTTCGGTAGCGATGTAGCCACTTAACCGCGCACTCTCAAAATATTCATTATTGGGGTAGTAAGCCCCAAAAATTAAGCTGTTAGTTGAGGACATCGCTCTTACAATGTGACCCCGAATTAGCTTAAACAAACAAAAAATTATCTATTCTGTTTATGTTGGCTCTGTTGTATAGAACCTGGTTGGAATAATATCTTGTATACTCCGACTCTGGTGTTCTGTGTAATCCAAGGCAACGTCTAAGACATTGCCTCTCAAACACCCGAATCTTTTCCATTTGAGATGGGGCAACGTTGAACCACACCGGGCATCCGTAGGCAATCATCGGCCTGATGAGGGCCATGTAGCAAATCACCTTCACCCTGCTGTCAAGACGGCTGCTATAAAACAGTCGTTTTGTCAAGGCAAAGGCTCCCCTAGCCCTGGCCAAAGCAGCACCTATATGTCTGTCGAAATACAGGTACTGATCCCACCAGTTGCCAAGGTACTTTACTACACTTTTACTCGCCAGTGGATGTCCGTGTGGCCTTACGACCACCAGCTTACGCCAGTTCTTTCTCGTATCCCTTGAGGAGCTAGACAACAGAGTCCTAAACAGAATCGTTTCTGATTTCTAGAAGTTGATTTTCAACTTCCAGCCATCACAATATCACTGAATCTTGTCGAAGTCACTCTGCAAAAGATTTTGATGACCTCAATTGTATGAGCTGTTCTGTACGCAATTAGATCGTCGGCGTACGCAATTGCCTCAGTTAGGCTACCTATCAGATCGCTGGTGTTAATGCTGAAGAGAATCGGTGAGTTAACCGCTCCCTGCTGAAGACTATTTTTTATTTTCAAATCTGTGGTAGAAGTTACATTGCCACTCTTGACAACAAACTTTCTACCATTTACACTGCTTTTTAGATTTGTTCCATTGGACATCAGAAACGAGTTTAGACGCGGCATGAATTGTGTCATGTCCCGTCTTAAAACCGAACTGAGTATCCGGTATGATTTTGTTGTCCTCCGCCCACTTGAACAGAGCCCTATTAATAACCTTTTCAAATACGTTGCTGATACTCGGAAGAAGACTTATCGACCTGAGATTCGCCGGATTGGAATTGTCCTTTCCCTTTTTAGGGAGAGGATGCACCACTGCTGTCTTCCACCGCACTGGATAATATGCATTATTCAGCGCGTTGTTAAACAGTGTGGTATAAATGTCAACTGCTTCCTGAGGCAAATGTCGTAGTACAACGTTGGATATACCATCGACTCCTGCTGACTTCTGGAGCTGGAGCTCATTCTTCGAAATTAACAGGAGGCTACGCCCATTTCGGTCGGCGATTATGGCGTTTGCCAAATCTTCATCATTAAACCCGGTAAACCCAAGATTCCCAGATCGCCATTCGGTTATATCGTTCCGCAGTCAGGTGTGATGAAGCAGAGCTCTGCTCTCTGATACCCTAATTCTGCACAGAAACTTACAAAATTTCAATTCTCAAAGAGCGGGGATGAAATTTTCTCAAAAAAATATACACACAACACAAAATTACGGAAAGACTTTAAACCTATAAAAATTAAATTCACATATAAAAAAAAATGCAAGTGACATTATTCCTCGACGTGTGGGGTTTCTGTCCTGTAATTTTTTGTCCGAACGATTTTCTTGAATCGAAAACCACAGATCAATTTTTATTTACTTCATCGAAAGTATTCTCTTATTTCAGAAACTGTTCCATTTTTGAGTACGGGAATGAATTTGGACTGAAGAACTTGTTAAGCGATATAAGAAACCACATAAAATGAACAAACAAAAATACAAAATATAATCCATAATTGCCGCGTTCGTTTAACGCTTCTAAACGCAGTAAACGATTATTGTTCGCAAAAAATGAAACGTGTTACAGCGAGGCCATATTTAAAGAGGTACGCTTTAAGTTAGGCTCACCTGTATATTCTTCCATAATATTTGACTTGTCACAAAGTTTCAGTTCTCGGTATTAACTGGGTTAGATTCCGTTTTGCTGCTCTTTGAATTGGTGTCAAAATCATAATGCCAAAGCGTGTGTGTGATTGTCAAAACTCTAACTAATTTTCTACAAAACTATAATTTCGACTTATATTTTAGTCAAACAGAACTCAAAAATACAATCTGCAAATTTTCGAATTTTTGTGAAGCAAAATTTGAATTTTGAAGAGATTTTTTAATCCATTCAAATCGGGCCCATCCCTCAATCTATTTTGACAATTGATGGCTTGACAGGTAGGGAACATACTATATTTTGACGCTTCGATAATATTTTTTTCCAAGTATCGCCTTAAAGTCGCCTTTTTCCGAAGGGGGTTATAAGGTCGGAAAAATTACTACATAATAATAACTGTGTACATATAGTATATTTCGCAAAAAAAATGTGTGAATATTATAAAAATTGAACTTGGGAGTAGGTACTAAAAAATAATTAAATAAAAAAATATTCCTTCTAGCGAAAAACGAAATGAAACCACCGATACCGCCGACCGATACCACCGATACCAGCGAAACTCTCGGCGAATTTCGGTACCAAAAATACTGTCTCGTCTCGGATACTTTTAAAGTAGTCTCGTTGCCCCAGACCCAATTGTAATAGCGTAATCTGCAAGAATTTCCTGGAAATAGATATTTATTTCATTTATAATGGTAAAATCTATGAAATAAAATTTCGATAAAATTCTTATTCATAAAAATATGCCAATTTTATAAAAACCTAATTTCGCAACCATTAAATGGTTCGAACATGAACCAGCCACGGTGATCGTATGGGTAAATTGACATCAAGCAATGGATGATTTAAAATTCCGGTTGTGTACAGTTTTGGTCCTTGATCTTTTCGCATTGCTTCCCTCACAGTATTATTTGGAAAAATTCCAACACAAACTGGATCTGTGTTTTGGTATTGAAGAAATTCCACAATGTAAGAGAAACGTCTCCCTGTCATAGTTTTACAGCTTATCTCGCTTGAAATCGTTCTTGAGCTCCTACCTAGTTCACCATATAAGAAATGGCAATTAAGCTAAGAAATGATTTCAATTCAATCGTTCACATTAAAAATAAATTGCTTACGTCAATTTTTTTTTTGTTGAAAACATTGAAAGAGCAGTAGAATCTGTCTCTTTTTTTCCTTCTATTTAAACACGAGATAGGCAATTGCACTGGTGCTGCTGTCAAATTCAAAGCGAGTCAAAAAAACTGTTATAATTTGTAGGAAATACACTATCCAGTGTATTATAGAGATCAGTGCTTTATACTAGTTCGAAAATTTGAGATTAAATTTGAAACCCGGATACAGCTATTAGTTCTACCGTCTCTTAAGGAATAGGTGATGAAAAAATTGCTCGATAGCCCAACTGGTGGTCACTGTTCTGCAGAGAAAATGTTGAATAAAGGAGGCTTTACATGTATCTTCATCTTCATCTGCATCGACATCTGCAAAAAAACAGGAAACCAAATAAAAAAATCATACTTTTGCGATAGAGAGCGAAGACCAAAATGGAGATCGTCTTCATGTATGTAGATTATAGGAAGTATGAATCAGAAGTAGGGCTGGCAACGAGACGAGACCAGGCGAGACATTTGTTAATCTCGTCTCGGTCTCGCCAAAATCGAAAAATTTCAGTCTCGTCTCGGTTTCGGTCCAGGTCTCGCCTAACCAAGTCTCGTCTCGGCCTTGGTCTCGCCTTTTTCTCGAGAAAATTTTAATGTGCGGTCTCGTCTCGGTCTCGGTATCGGTCCTGGTATCATCCTTAGTCTTGGTTTCGTTCGTGTTTTTTGGTAGTAAAAAGATGTAAGATAAAGATAAGACGCATTGTTCGGATTGCAAATATAGAGTATGGTTGTGGTATCTCAGCAGTTCGTCGGTAAGAAAAATGCGGGAAAATGTATAAAACAAACTCGTGAGTCTGTTTTGTCTTTTGAGTTAAGTGGAAATAACATTTTGGAAGAATTGTGTAAGTTAATATATTTCATAGCAAAAACAAATAAAATATTAAATAAAAAAGAGTACCCACATACAACGCTCGATTTTTTAAAAAATAAATTTACCGGTTTTGTCCAGCCACGACATGTCAAAAACCATTTAAGGATGTCTCCGATTTAAATGAATTAAAAAAAAACCTATACAAAACTCAAATTTTACCTAAAAAAAATCGAAATTTTTCGATTTAATTTATTGCGCCCTAAAAAGTTGATGTTAGACCCTTTAGGTGAAATTTCGAAAACAAAATATTGCTCAAATGTCAAGATATAGTAAGTTGCCTACTTGTCAAGTCATGAACTGTCAAAATCCATTGAAGCATCGCTCCGATTTAGATGGATTACAGATCCACTACAAAATTCAAATTTTACCTCGAAATTTTTTCCTCCGACAAAAGTTGATTTTAAGCCTCTTGTATGACATTTGGAAAAAAATATTATCAAAACGTCAAAATATATTTCGTTGCCTACCTGTCGAGTCATGAGCTGTCAAAATCCATTGAAGGATTGCTCCAATTTTAATGTTTGGTAGCGTGAAAAATCGTACGAATTGGTACACATATTCACATTTAGCTGTCAAAACCAATAGAAAAAAAAAACAAGTTTGGGAAACTTGGTGAAAATCAACGTACAATATGGATCTCAAGAATTCGGTCAAACTTGGCATCTGCAAGTCTTATCCAACTTTATTGTGCTTGTCAATTATGCATGAATCTAATAATGATATATCCTTGTACGTTGCTTATGCTAAACAAATCAAAAACTAGAAATTTTGTTCTGCAGTACGTAGGTCCATGAAGCTAAGGCCATAGACTTCACTTTAAACGAGTAAGTTTTACTTGTGTAAATCGAAAACTATATTTTTAAGTTGAATTTTATTAGTTGCGTATGAAAGCGCTCCGAATGGCTTACATTTTGTGCGAATTTAGTTTTCAAAGGTGTGTGATAAGGTAAAAAATAGGCTGTGAAGTAACGTTATCAGACGCCTTTGAAGAGCCGTATTTCCAAGATAAAATTTGAATTTTGTACAGTTTTTTAATCCATTTTAATCGGAGCAATCCTTCAATGAAATTGACAGTTCATTGCTTGCCAGGTAGGCAATAAACTATCAGCCCTATTCTGCTATCTTCCGATTCACGTGAATATTTTACTCAATTTTTCACTTTTTAGATATTTTCAAATGCCTTCTATCTTTTGAGTCCAAAGCTTTACTAATATTTTTTTTTGTTTAATTCTTAAGAGAATCTAATTGATAAAATTTATTTTTGATCGAAATTTATGTAATTTTTGAAACAGTTCGTTTTTTCCGTCGGATAGCAGAATATAAATATTCACGTGAACGTTTAACAGAATAGGACTGTAAATTTTGACGTTTTTAAAATATTCTTTTTCAAACCTCACCCAAGAGGCTTTAAATCACCTTTTAACGGAGCAATAAATTTAATCGAAAAATTTATAATTTTCTGAGGTAAAATTTGACTTTTGTAGAGATTTTTTAATCCATTTAAATCGGAGAAATTCTTCATGGGATTTTGACAGCTCATGGCTTGACAGTTAGGCAACGAACTATATTTTAACGCTTTGACAATATTTTTTTCCAAATGTCACCCAAAAGGAAGCAACGCCATGCATATATAAATCGTACGCATTCTTCTCTGGATTTTCGAAATGCGCCTATCTCTGTATAACTATGTACATACATACATGGTTTGATATGTTAATGCGCATATAATATTTCGCAGAAAAAAACTTGTGAATATTATAAAAATTGAACATGATTAGATATTAAAAAATAATGAAATAAAAACAAAATTTTCTTATAGCGAAAACCGAAATGAAACGACCGAGACCGCCGAGACCAGCGAGACTCTCGTCGAATTTCGGTACCAACAATACGGTCTCGTCTCGCTCTCGTCTCGGTCTCGTCTTCGGTACTTTTAAAGGAGTCTCGTCTCGTTGACGAGACCGAGACGAGACCGAGACTAGTCTCGGTCTCGTTACCAGCCCTAATCAGAAGATTGCAGATTATAGTGAAGATGAACATGTTCATCTTCATTATAGCATTTTCATTAGGCAACGAATTTTCAAGTTTTTTTTTTACCATTTCACCTCAGTTTGCTTAAAAACAATGAAAATAGCGAAAAATTATCTTCTCAAAACTACATACCTGAATGCTAAGAACTGTGATTGTGAGACGTGTCAAGAAAGTTATAGTAGAGTTCGAGTAAGTTATTAGTGTGAACCTTGTCTTACTTTTATGTTTGTTTTTTATTATGGTCCCGCTCTACTTTTCTTCAAGTCTGCAGATGCAGATCCATGTAAAGCCTCCTTAATGCGGTAAAGAAAAATGTTGCAACATTCATTTTAAATTACGTCAATGAAACTTTTAATTTAAAAATACTATATAGCAATAAATAGCTTATTTAGATGTAAGACTCATATGCTTATTTCATATATTTGGCACAATAACAAATTAAATGCGTTTCTTATTATAAATAAAACAGCCTCTCAAATTAGATTCTTTTTTTTCATTTACTAAAACGAAAAGTAACAACAAACAAAATATTTATTTTTTTATTTACAAAAACAATTTTAATGCCGCGCCGCGTCGCTTCAAGCTTCACAGCAATTTTATTTCAGTAAAAACATTGAGCGCTTCGCTGATAAGTGCTTCATTGCGCCGCCGCGCGCTACTGCGTCGCACCGCACCACCGTCTGATCTTTCTGTATTTAATTGACGCCACTATGGTATATAGGCATTATGGCACTTTAATGGCTGAAAAAAGCACGTGTGAATTTCTATTTAAAGTACAACAAAAACAAAAGTTTATTTAAAACTTACATATTTCTTGTTGTTTTTAGAGAGACAAATACGAACTAGAGCTAGAGGGCGCGGCACACCGAGGTTTATTCAAACCATCAACAACAGGAAGAAGAAATGTACGATTTGATTTTGGTTCATATTTTTTTTTCTATTGGTATTTTATATTTGAATTTTAATTTAATAAAACTTTATTTTATGTTATGCGAAATAAGAGAAACCCTCTGCTCTAGGCTTATATAGTTCAAGGGGTTGATTTTGTTCAGCTATATCTATTTGGTATATATTTTCATATCAAGTGAGTAAAGAAAAATATACAGACTGTACATACGAATAAACCAACATCAGCTTTTTTTTTGTTTTAATTTTTTTTTATGTTCGTTAATTAAAATAAATGTTCAAATTTTTATTTTCATTAAATTTATAGACGGTGAGCCAAGAAGATGGAGATCAAAATGCCAGAAATCCAATGCTGTATGATCCTCTTTCCGATGGAGCTGTTAGGACATCAACAAAAATGCAGTATGTTGCTGCTTTGGTTGGTGAGTATGCATTTATAATAAGGATTACTGTTTGACAGACTCTGTATGTTATGTATGCGTTTTCTGTGGGCTATTCTCCAGAATGCCCTAGGCAGGAAGATTAGCTAATGCTTGGAGAGAAAAATGGGAGTATTTAATAAATAGAATTGAACTCTAGATCGAGACTATGATCTGACATTACGATGATAACAATTCCGCCTGTCTGTAACTCTTTGTAAATTCTAAACCACTGAAGGATTTTCTTCTTGTGACTAAAATTTATTAGTTCATTTCCTGGTGCCGAAATTGAAATGGCACTTATTTAACTCTTCTGTGTCTCTATAATGAATTTATCGATTTTGATAAACATTATTCTGTGGGTATTTCCCGTTTTGGCGATTTGAAATGGGCTACAAGCTTAGCCGATCTGAAGGCGCTCCCAACTTATTCATTTTAAGATATCACATTTACCGTAACGAACCTCAAATATTGCAATCTTGAAAGCCACCATTGCAGAAGAAATCATTAATTTGGAGCCATATGTGTTTCCATAAACAAAAATAAATATTTTTTTATTTTATCGTAGCCCTATAAGTTTAGACAGTAATTCGACTTTTAACGAATTCTAGCCGCTGTCCAACTTTGTCCAAAGAATTGTTTTGAATCCGTTTGTATCCGCACAGTCAAATTGTTCTTACAGGCGATTTAAATGTACACAATTTAAAGTGGCTACGGTATTCTGATCAAACAATACACGAAGGAAGGTATGTCGAGTAGATTGCTGAACAATCTGACTCATCTGGTTACAGAGCCAACAAGAATACTTGACGTCCTAGGCCACTCCGCCAACACCCTTCTTACCTCTCAACCTAGTAAATACATTACGTGACTATTGGCCATTGTGTCATATCAGCCAAATTCTTGTGCTTAACGCTCTCAGTTAAAGAAAACATACCTAAGAGGACTGTATGGCAATACGAGAAAGCCAACTGGACGGTCTAAATAATTTCTTCAGGATATTTAACTCCTGCTGCTTCCTCGATAGTGACATGAACTCCAATGCTGGTATGATTACAAACATAATTCATAAGATGATGAAACCGTACATCAAAAATTAAGGCAAAAAATACTACAATATCCAAAATGTAGTAAAAATGTTTGCTCATTTGTTAAAAACCCAAAGCTCTCTTATGGAAAATGGGTACATTTGGTATCGACGAATCTGTTCTGCGCTGGGTTAGAAATTACCTTTAGGACCACTCAATACAAGTAGTATTAGACGCTTTCCAGTCTGGTATTCACAAAATAAATACTGGTGTACCACAGGGATCCGCTCTGTGTCCAATTCTCTTTTTCATGATTTATGTCTGAAACTTCTAATGTAATAAATTGTTTTTCTGAGGACAGTATCCTCAGCTTTTCATATTCGTTTTTAGATTCACAACCATGTCCTTCGGATGTGAAGCTTGAAAGGCAGCGTATGACGATCACATTAAATTCTTATCTTGACAGCATTGTCAAATTGAGAATTAGAAACCTCGCAGAATTTAATGCTTCAAAAACCCAATTCTGTCTTTTGTCGTTAAAGTGAGACTCTCCCCCAATGCCGTTGTCTATGAGCGGCGTTTGCATTGAGGCAATCGAAAAACTTTCAGATCTCGGTAAGTGCATCACCGATCAACTTTTGTGGAATTACCACATATTCGATGTCGCCAAAAACGCTGCAAGGTGTTTTGGGTTTTCTGAGATGATGCACTCCCCTTCTGATCTGTCTGTAAACTATATAAAGCCTTCATTAGTGCAAAGCTTGATTACAATTGCCGTATACGGGCAGGTGCTCCCATAACTCAATTAAGTCTCTTGGACAGAATCCAAAAGAGAGCTTTAAAAATAATAGGTGAAGAAACAATAACGAAAACAATTGCAGCTCTCGAACGCCTCTCCGCTCCAAACCGTCGCAATATTTCATGCCTTTCTTCATTCTAACGGTATTTTTAAAGACAGTGTTTTAGCAAAAAAGCCAGTTGCATATCTCTCCTTAAATTATTCAACGGTTGCAATCGCACTTCTAGGAATGCTCATACGTTTACGCCTGAGCCCAATTTCCCACCATACGTATGTGGAATGCTTTAACCTTCCGAAATGTGCCCCTCCCCCCTCTCCCGATATTCCGGACATATGTATATAGTGTCTTATCCCATTTGCCTAATCAATCACAGTGTTTATAAACATTTTAAGGGAGTCATAACCCCTTGAGTGCGCGCATTAACGAATTTTAGTTTTATACTCTATGTCACATTTTCTTGTATTTTTATTTAAATTTTCCTTAACCGTTTCTTTTGTTTTCCTCTAGAAACAAAATAACTGCCTTTGCTTGTTATTTATTATAGCATAAAGTTTTGGGTAGATGTTACACAATTAATTCATGAGTAATATTTTACAGCACGATTCTTGGACATATACTAAGAAAAAAATCGGTCTGCGGCCTTGGCTACGATGAAAGCATCGCTTCCCATAGATCAGCGAAATCAAGCCTCGTTGCGCGTGGTTAGTACTTCGATAGGGAACCGTCGGAAACCAAACACGTGCTGTTGTTAACATGTGCTTCTCTCATAAACTAATAACTTAAAGACCAGAAACCTCTGCTTTCATTTGACATTTGCCTACAAGCTGAAACACGCACACAAATAACTTTTCTGTTCCTCTTCCAATAGACACATTGATAAAAACGCACACAAGAATCTTTTCTGTTCCCCTTCCTATAGACACATAGACAACAGAGCCCTAGTAATTTGTTTTTGTTTTGCTTTTCGATTTCCCATCTATTCAGGGATAGAGTTTCAAAGCTACAAATACAACAATGTAAACAAATGGGTTTTGGGGGGTGAAACGTACGAAGGTTTCCGATCTTAGTATGGCTTATTTGTGGTTTCTCTGTTGTGTGTTTTTCCTATCTCTGTCTCTCTCTCTGTTGTATTAATGTATGTAAAAAAGTTCAAGCCAATGGTCTAGTTGCCAGTGCTTCAGTGTCTCTACTTCGTAGTTTTATCTGCGGAGTAGTATAAAACGTAATGTGTAATGTAAATTGGTGAAGCACCTATGTATCTTCAATATTAAAATATAAACAAATATAAAATAAAATGTCTGGGATTTAAGCAAATTTGTTAGTGATTTCTATTTTTAATTTTGTTACGTTCATTCAAAGAAAAATGTGAAACATAATGTTTATTACGCATCTCCTTGAGAATTTTGACATAAAACTTATCAAATAACCATCGGCAGGAAAAATGGAACAGCTTATGAACTGGATATCTTAAGACTAATACAAATTTATTTTAAACGCAATTACTAGGCTAGTATTTGTTCTAAAATTTAAGAACTAAACAATGTTTCTATTATAATCACAGGGATATTACCGTTAACATGGACCAGAATCAGTGTGGCCAATTTAGCACTTTTCCTGTTAAATTTAGCAGGGAAAGTTTGCTTTTAGCATTTATTTTTTTCAAATCCTGCCGGCAGTTCTTTTAGCAGGAAAAATAAGCAGGAAATCTAGCAGGTTTTCATATTTCTCAAACCTAAAATAAAATATTACTTTAATAAATTAACACTCATTAAAACATAAATGCGTATCGCTCATTACAGAGCATCAATCGTGATCTCCACAAAATCTACGAATTTTGCAGCAAGTAAACTCCTTTTCTGTTAAAAAAAAGTTTACTTGCGGATTTATAAGCAACCATTAAAAGATTTTTTAAAAATTTTGGTGCGAGGTAAATAGGTTCACCGATGCATCTAATGAAAACCCTTACAAAGAGTTGTCAAACTTTGTCAATTCGTTCTTAATATTGCCTTTCCCAAATGCTGAAGTTGAAAGAGTGTTTAGTTTTATGAGTCTTGAAAAGATCAAGGAAGTAATCGAATGAAAATTTATATGTTAAATAGTACACTTTTCATCCGAGATAATTTTTCTGAAAAAGAATGTAATGTCCGCCATCTAACGTTTTTTTTTTTCAACTAGTGCTTATTTCGTGAATGGTAACACTTAGCTCATGTCTGATTTTACAGATAATTAGTTTTATCCTTCCGCTGAACGAATATGGTTGTGTATACGCTTGAACAACGCTGGGAAATATTGCGACATTACTTTGAAAATCATGTTAATGTTGCAGAATGTGTGCGAAATTGCGTACGGATTTTGGAAGAAGAGAAGCACCGTCAGCTCCGTATGTTTGTTATCATGTGAAAAAAGTGAAAGAAACTGGCATCCTCATCGATAAACCAAAACGTGAAAAGACAAAAACAGTTCGTTCACCCGAGAATATTGCTGCTGCGGCAGAAAGTGTGCGTGAAGCGCCATCAACATCAATTCTCTGTCGTTCTCAACAATTGAACATTTCGGAGACATCATTTAGACGAATTTTGCATAAAGACCTTGGTATGACGCCATACAAAGTCCAATTAATTCAGGAGTTGAAGCCAACTGACCATCCAATGCCTTTTCGCTTCGCTAAGTGGGCCTGCGATCGATTTAGAGAAGATGCCGATTTTGCCAAAAAATCATCTTTTCAGATGAAGCTCATTTTGATCTTGGCGGGTATGTAAGCAAGCAAAATTGTCGCATTTGGGGCACAGAAAACCCGATACACCCAAAACGAGTCACTGTTTGGTGCGGATTTTGGTCCAGAGGCATAATTGGGCCATTTTTCTTCGAAAATGAGCAAGGAGTTGCCGTTACAGTCAATGGCGATCGTTATCGGGCCATGTTGAACGAATTTTTGTTCAGAAAAATTGACGAGGAGGATATTGGCAATATTTGGTTTCAATAGGACGGCGCTACGTGCCACACAGCTGAAGCTAGACTCGATGTTTTGCGCCCTGTTTTTGAAGATCGCATTCTCAGCCGCAGAGCTGATGTCGTTTGGCCACCTCGGATCTGCTATTTGACACCGTTGGACTATTATTTGTGAGGTGCCGTAAAAGATAAGTGTTACGCCGACAAGCCAGACACAATTGACGCTTTAAAGGACAATATTCGTGAAGCCATTGGTGAAATACAGCTGCACACAATCGATAATGTGCTTATAAATTGGACCGATGGTGTAGGCTACTGCATGGCCAGTCCAGGCAGGCATTTGAATAGAATTATTTTCCATTATTAACCGGAAGGATTGTACTTTCAAATAAAAAAAGAAATTTGAGAAAATATTCAGTAGTTTTTTTTTATAGCATTTGCAAAGAAAAAAAAGTTATTTGGCGGACCCGTTATAATCAAACAAGTTGCTTCATCAAAATATAATTTTGCTGTAAAAGAAGAACAAGAAACTTGTGATATTTTTGAAAATGCTTTGAATGAAGCAGAAAACTTTTGCAGTAAAAAAAATTATATAAATACATTTTATTTAATTAGATTAACAAACTCTGATACCTGATTTTTTTTTGTTTCTTTTGAAATGGATTAATAAATATGTATGTATCTGTAAGATTATTTCCTTTTTCTTAAATAAACTTAACAAAATAAACAAATTCTATTTTGGGCTTGATTAGTTATTTAAAATCCAACATACTAAAATAAAAAAGGAATTACAAAAAAATATATGCTCGGTGTTTTAAACGTCACAGCGGATTTTTGACAGTTTTTTTTCCTTAAAAAAATTTAGCTTTTTTTTAAGCATTTTTGTAGTAAAAAAATCCTGCTAAAATAGTGGTTTTGAAATTTTTCATTGGTCACACTGACCAGAATACACCAATATAAGATTTTTTTTAAATCCCCGATAAATGATATCAAAATTGGAGGTATGCCCTTATTTAAGACAAATTATATATTTAAACAAATTATTATAATTTAAGAAGCTCACTAACAAAAATTTTGATAACTTTCTAAATAAAGTGTCACTTTTTCCAAATGGTTGTCATTCCTGTCACTGTCAGACTTGTTGCTAATGCATATTATTCGATGACTTTTGCTTCATGACTTTTTTAAGCCTGATGAGTTAGAAGAAGAAGAAATGTAAGACGACTTAAATTTACCTTAACTAATTTTTCGCGCGAATTATTTCTGAAATTTCTGTTCATTATTTTTCATTTGTTGTGGAGCGCATATATGTAAGGTTTCTGGTTACATATCTTTTGAATTCAATACTGAGCAAGAACACTTTTAGTAGAATTCTCAAATTTGAGTCAAAAAGACTAAAAAATAATAGGGTTACGCAACGTTATATAACCAGAATCTGAGAAATCAGATAATTTTATTTCACAGACAAATGCTGCCAATTGTTAAAATTTGTCACCAAATGTGTTTTTATTTTATAGCTCAGAGCAGAGTCTGAGTTGTCAGGCAAAGCTTGTTTCTTTGTTCACTCAGAACATTCAGAGCTCCGAATTTCCCTTTTCGTTCAGAAATTTTTCGGAGTGCTCGATGAGCTCGGAGTTAATTGTTAATTATACCATATGTTACCCCTGTCAAAAGCGGTATATAAAGAAAAAAACTCATACAATTAAAATGGTAGAAAAAGGTTGTCAACTCTGAGGTCTCAATTATTCACAGCAGTGTTTATTGAGGTGTCTGTTGCGTTTTCGCTTATGTCGTTTTCAATTTGTCTCAAATGACTTGTCTCGATACCTGAAATACGTATCCACATCCATTAAATGTCAAACTTGAATTCAATATTATGTCGGATATTTTTACAAAATAAAAAAAGAACCGAAAATCTTGTTATCGATTGATATTCCGGATCGCAGAGCTCTTACAGATTACCAATCGAAAACGACATTCGTCGACATTGACAGGATTCTTATTAGCGACTTAATTGTAAGATATTTTTACCCTCAAATAGCGTAAAAAGAAGAACTTTAAACAAATTATTAATTAAAAATAAAAAAAAAATTAAACTCAATTTGAAATGACATTTTGGTTTATCTAGTCCTGTCATTAATATCATATTCATTTTATATGTTTCTTGTTAGTCGAATCTAATTGAAAACAAGAGACTCAAACAATTTAATTAACTTCAGAAATGTATAACTTTCAATAAAAATCGCAATGTAGAATTGCATCGTTTAATGCAGTTTTTTTAGTTTAAAAAAAAACTCATTGGAAATTCACATTACAATTTTCCACCACTAGTTTTCAGTTGGTAATAAAGTTTAATTGTTACATTGAATAAAATAAAATGTATCAACCTAATATCAGTACCTACTTCACATTATATCATATAAGTCAAATACCTATACTACGTCTTAATCCAGATTTAAGTGGATTAACCATAAATTCTCTTTGAAATTTTCTGAATCTTGAAGATTTCCCATACAAATTTTAATCTCCTTAAAAGAAGATTAGAAATTAATCTCATTGAAATCTTCTTCGAAGTAGAAGATTGTCAAAAGAAACAAACCTTTTTTCATAGAATGCGCCTATTCTAATATCTAGTGTGTTCAATGAGGCTGTTCGGAACAGATTAGAACACTTTAGAACAGAAAAGTACATGATTTTGCTGTTCAATGAGAAATATTCTGTTCTAAACTGTTCTGGTTTGGTGTTCAATGAGTCTGTTTGGAACAGTTTGCAACACTTTAGCACAGCATTTTCTGCACTTGCTTTTTAGGTAGAACAGGTTAGAACAGATTTGTGAGAACTGTCAAAACCAATTGTTGTTGTTTAAAAAAAATATATTTCGGTTTTAGAATTTGTTGTTAAATCATTTTCCGTGTCGGAATTATCTCTATTTCATGAAAAATATTTTTTTAAATAAATTCAATTCCATTCAGATTATTTTTAAGAACGTTTCTGCAAAAATAAACGAATTTGAATTGTAGGTAAACAACAATATTTTTTTTTGTCTGATGACTGACTGTTCTAAGTTGTTCAATCTTGTTCTGAAGTTTCTCACGAATCTGTCCTGTTCTGTTCTATTCTGTTCCAACATTTTCGTCACTGAACAATATTATCATTTTCTCCATTTACATTCAACAAAAAAAAAAAAAACCTTTCCAACATTATTTAATTTGTTTTTGTCTGGAGAAATTAGTCGTTGCCTTCGAATTCTGTTTTGTTTATAAAAATGTATAAAAACAAAAGATGAAATAAAGCTACAAAAACCAAAGCGGTGCCTCGAATTTATAATGGAAATTGTTTTAGCGGCGAGTTGCAATCTCATAAGCGATGTGGATAATGTGGCTTGTCTTCGAGTGTTTGAAGCATTCAGTTTGACAGAGAATCCAAAAGCTGGAATTGTTGGTCAGATAAAGCTGCAAATATTGTTCATTCAGCTAGTTGGTTTTCCATTTTCCTTCAAGATTATCGACCTCGTGTCTTGGTCAGATTTCATGCATTTATTATAATATACCTACTGCTTGAATTTTGAAGGATAAAATGTTGGGATAGCAATGGCGCAAAATTTTAAACGATTTAGGAAAATGTTAAAGCCACTTTTAGCAATTTACTAAGCTAAAAAGATGATTGAGCTAATTTTAAACGATTTTAACATTTTACTAAAGTTAAAATCACGGAGCGGCTACTTTAATTTTTAGCAATTTGCTAAATCCATTATGGATTTTTCCATTTTGTAAATAATGAAGTTAAAATGATGAAAATAGAAACAACTAATACCTTTTTAGAGCACATGTTGGGTTTTCGTCAACATATAATTAATTTAGAAAGTATAACAACAATAATTGTGTTCATCAAAATTCAAACCCTACAAATGCTCAGCCTCCTGCTTAATTAGCAATTTACTAGTTTAGAAAAGGTTTAAAAATTTTGAAATAGTTATTCAATCAATAAGCTCTTAGGAAATTGCTAACTAGTTAAATGTTAAGCCCTTAACATTGGGTTACTAAGTAGAATAAGAAACACCTTATTGACCACAAACGATTAGAAAATTAAATAATAAAAACAAAACAAAATTTGTAGGTATTACTTTTTTTTTTTTTTTGAAATTTGAATGCATTTCGAACCAACTGTGGTTCATCATCAGCAATACATAAATTTGGGAAACGAATGAAGAAAGAAAGGAAAGTAGTAATTAAAACATTACAAGGAAATAGAAGAAAGCTTTACATTATCTATTAGAGTAAAAGAGAACATTAAAGAAAGTTAAACAAAGATGACATAATATTGCCATTATCACTATTCATGGTGTTGTTGTTTTTGTGGACATAGAGGCTTTCATATGCATCAAGTCGTCGGTGGTTTGTGACGTGTTTAATGAGCTTTACATTTTCCAGACTTACGTTGAAATGCTTGTTGGTGAGGACGTGTGCAGCGACGGAGGATTTTTCGGGTCTGCTGAACTTGATGTGATTCGAGTGTTCATTGAAACGGACACCAATGCTCCGCTTTGTCTGGCAGATGTAAACAGAGTTACAATCTCCACATTTAATTTCATATATCCCAGAATTGTTAATAACTGTGGATTTGTGTTTGGTTGAACCTAGCATATTTTTTAATTTTCCATTACTCGAGAATACGCATTCTATATTTTGTTGTTTTAATTTGTGTGTATTTTGTTAGTTATCGGTGGGAAATACGTCAGCGAAGCTCTTTCTGGGTTGTTGTTTTCGTGAAGTTTTTTGTTTTGTCTGTATAAAGTAGTTAATTCTGATTTTTTAAGTTTTTTGGTGTGTTTGTTTATGAGATGGTCTATTACAGATGGGTTGTATCCATTGATGGCAGCAATATCTTTTAGAAGGCTGTATTCCGCGGCATAGTTTGCGATTGAAAGTGGGAGGTTACACAGGCGATGAACCATATTGAATGAAATGCAGCGAGTTTGTGTTGAATTGGGCTGTAAGAGTCGTTTATGATGTATCGGTTGGTTGTTGTTGGTTTTCTATATACAGCAAATTCAATATTTCCGTTTTTTCTTGACAGGGTTAAGTCCAAGAAATTCAGCTTCTGATTTTCTTCTGGTTCATAAGTAAAGTTTATGGTATCGAACTCGGAATTGAGTGTATTTAAAACTGAATCTACTTCTACACTTTTTATCACCGCAAAAATATCATCTACATAACGAAACCAAATTCTTGGGAGTAATCCTCTTTCTTTTAAGTTTGCTTCGAAGGAAGACATGAAAACTTCCGCTATAAGTGGGGACAAAGGGTTTCCCATACTTTTTCCAGACTCAATTTTGTAGAAAACATTTCTGTATTGAAAAAAGTTTTGAGACATGCAAAAAAAAGCTAAAGGTTTTTAAATGTGTAAGTTTCTTGTTTTCGTCGATCTCAAAATCTTCAAGATGTTTTTGGAGAGCCATTATAGCTTCAGGAATGGGAATACTCGGGAATAAAACTTCGACATCGAATGAAATCATAATTTCGTCTTCTTTTATTAAGATGTTCTTAGTTTTTTCACGAAATCAAAGGTATTCTTGACTAAGCAGCTTTCTAATTGATATTTTTTCATATTACTTACCAGCCATTTGGATATTTTAACCTAAATAAAAGTTCAAACCTTTTTAAGATCCTTGTTTGGGGTTTTTCCTTTTAAATACAATTTTCTTAAAAGACCTTAATTAAAACAATGGGTTGTTTAAAATTTTGCGCCAATATTTTTAAGTTATTACTTATTTTTTTTTATTTTAATTAAATTTGTTAACTGCACCAAAAATTATTATTCTTCTTTCTAATTATTATTTTGTTTTACTATTGATACCTTCATTGACTTTTTAATGACAATTTACAGTGGAAAAGTCAAACTAATCTTTTTTTCTCTGGTGAAAACACTTCAAGATTAATTTTTAATCTACTCAATTTAAACCAGACTATCTCTAGGTGAAAACGTAGTAAAAGCATTTTAAATTTCATGACGCAAGAACCGAGGTAACGCAACGCAACGTACTAAATGTATGAACAAATGAAGGTGGAATTCCATATCATCGTTATGTTAAATTTGATTAGACCCTAAATATTAATTTTTACACAAAACTAATAAAATTATAGAGTGGAAAAAATTACTAACATATTTCCTTTTAACAGTTTGCCTTGGTGCTGTTTCCGCTGGTACCGCCTTAGCTTGGACATCTCCAGTCATACCACAGATAAGCGTCAATGAAACATTGAATATTACTGCAAATTCAACGAACAGTGGTGAACTTCGATTAACTACCAGTGAACGTAAGTATCTATATTTTTATCTAAAAAAATTTAAGCCAAACCAAATGTTTAGTTTAATAAATTATAGTTTATTGTTTTATCAAACAATTAGTCGATTTTATAAGGGGCTATTACGTGATTAGGTCATTAGTAAATACCTTCTAATTTGTTAACTGCTTATAAATTAAACTATCCCGCCCCTCAAATCCATTTTTATTATTTTATTGGTAATCATAAAACTATAAGTTTTTAATAATGTTTATAATGTTGTAAAATATTTTTAATGCTTACTATATTCGAAACAAAAAACGAAAATTCAAAGTTTTATCGCTAAGAGTATATGTACATTCCTGTTGATCTTATATTTAAAAATAATTAAAAGATATGGCTGTAATCTACGTAATCTAACGCAAGAATTTAAGTTTACCGAAAACAGATACATTGTGATATTTGAGTGATTAATTAGAATTTTAAGTACATTATGTAGTTTTACATAACATCAATTTTGTGTTTCCGTAAATTAATAATTTAAATATTTAACATTGGCGATTTCAATAGAATTTTTATTTCATATATTTCCGTAGTTAGCTACGAGTATATTGATTGCTATTACGAATAGAATATTACATCTTTCAAATAACATTTAGAATCCGTTTCCAATAAAATAGTTTTCAATGACTTTTCGACACGTATCGGTCAATATTTGACAAATAATCAGTTTTTAAACGTCAAGATTTTGTTAAGCTTTTACTTATATTATACCAATACAAAATTAAATCTAACTCAGACAAATTACACGTTCCGCAAAAGAAGGCGACATAATATCGTTCCATAATTTTTTTTTGTGCCGTGTTGTATGGACGAAATTGGCACACGTATTTTACTTGCGATATACATAAGTACCTACTATAGGGCAAGTTTTGCATTTGAAAAAAAAATCGAACTCGAGATTTTAATCAAATGTGTGTTCGAGATTTAAAATATATCTCTTTCGGCTGTTTTGGTCGTAATGTTTTTTTAATGAAACAATTACATTTCCTTTCCAAACGTTTCGACGGTGGTTGCCGTCTTCTTTAGGGGATTTTTTATTTACAAAAATAAATTGAACATATTATACACATAAGAACATTTGGTGTAAAATTTTAGCAAACTTACATTTAGTACGTATTACAGATAAACATAAATAATACAATCAAAGACAAATATAAGGCAATGTTTAAAAAAAAATGTATGATATAAAAAACACTTCGATTGAAGTTTAGTCGGCTTTAAATTGTCACGGATTCTGCTTAGTCACCAAAGAGCAGTAAGCCGATGAAATGTTCTGGCTGTCTTGTTTACGATTCATATTGTTTTTGTTATTAATAATATGAAGCGTTTCTAGAGTATATCACTTGGAGACATGTTTCTCCCTTTCCAGGATTTCCACTCTGTCAAAATCTGGTTTGTGTCCACGCTCAATGGAGTGGAAGGCCAGTGCTGTCTTCCCACTGCTTTTTAAATTAATGTCGCATTTGTGGTTGGAAATTCGTTGACGCAGTAGTTGTTTCGTTGTACCGATATATGAAAGATTGCAATTTTCTTCCGCATTGCTACGACAGTTAATTTTATAGACTACGTCTGTGCACTTATCCTTTTCCGTTTTTGTTTTCATGTTGGTGAAAAGAGGTGCCAGCATCCTATTGGATTTGTATGCTAAACTAACGTCATTAGTACTATTTTTTACCGTCTCTTTAAAGCTTTCTGACAGTTTGCGAATATAAACTATACTCTTATAAATACCTCTCTTTAATATATATATATTAATTCAACCAATTGGTCAATAACTTAACAATAAAGATTTTAATCAAAGTCTGTCTGTCTGCTTGTACAATTTTCCTCAAACGTGGTATTTAAGCGTTTTAGTTAATTGTCCAAAATAGATTTTTGAATCGTTGTTTTAGCCCCAAAAATAACGGTACTTGCCATACAAATTTTTCTACCATCTTAATTATATCGAAAACGGCTCTAACGATTTTGATAAAAATTGGTCTGTGTTCTACATTGTGTATGGTCTACATTTTGGCCAATTTTTTTTTAAATACTTTGTTATTAATGGTACCTGCCATACAACCATTTTATTGCTTTTCGACTTTCTCATAAACGGCTCAACGGATTTCGATCAAAAATTTTTACAGGAGCTCCTTCAAATTCTAAATAATACTGCATTTCAAAATTTTCGAAACATATTTTTTTTTTTTTGATTTTTGTACTGTAATACTGTTTTTTTTTTTTTGAAAATTCAATATTTCGAATACGGCCGGACGAATTTTTTCTGAAATTTTGTTTTTGAATTTATATTATTAAATACTTAAAATATTCATACCAATTTTTTTAAAGAAAAAATTTAAGAATTTTTATATTAAAAATTAACTGAAAAACGGCTTTAAAAATACATTTAGCCGTTTCTATTCAGAATATTTAGCATATAATGTAATCGAACATAAGAGCAATTACGTGCGATCTAGTTGTGCATTTAATTTTACTTGCGATTACAGGTACTATAAGACAAGTTATGCATTCGTCGAAAAAAAAAGTTTTGAGATAACAACCAAACATGACATTACGATGATAGCGAAGACAAAAAAAGATGGTCTACAAATTCTTTCCGTCTGTATGTCTGCCTGAAAGTCTGTCAATCTGTATGTATGTATGCATAGACACCTATGTATAGACACCTACAGCCCAAAGGGGTGGGCCGAATTGCTTCAAACTTGGTATATAGAATTTTTCAGGTATTGTACAAAGGAGAAATTGACATTTTTTTTTAGCTCCAAAAATAACGGTACCTGCCATATAACCGTTACGTTAAAGCTTATTTCTCTCGGAAACGGCTCTAACGATTTTGATTTTTAACAAAATCAGTCCAGCTTTTTAGGTATGACCGATCATTTGGTTGAAAAAAAAATTAAAATGTCTTAAAACGGTACTTTCCATAGAACCGTTTTTTTGCTTTCGACTATGTCATAAATGGCTTAACTGATTCTTTCTTTTGAAAAATGTTCATTAATTATAGTTATATGTATTTGTTGAATACCTATGAATTTGCGTTTTTGAATTTCTCTAATCTCCACCATAATTTAAATTAATTTTAATTGATCCAAATCCATTCTGTATCATGTGTTCTGTGATCGGTATAACTTTTGACTTCAACAAGAAAAATTTTAATACGCTATCAACTTTGTCCCAAAACAACAAACAGCATATTAAAAAAAAATTAATAGCCTCAAAGGGTTTTTCACATACGAGCGACCAACTACCGGCGAATAAACGAACAAATTCCATTTAAATCAATTTACGAACCTAAATTCTTTACAAATTCTAAGCAAAATTGTAAAAATATAATTTATATTAATGTTTAGACACAAAAGTTTACTTTTTAATTGCCAAAATAAGATAAATTAAAAAAAAAAAATAATATTGGTAGTCGCATCTTTCTAACGAGCAGTCAAACTCTATTCGCGTTCGACATACCATCCGCCCTTCAACGAGGAATTTGATCTCTCGCGTCTAACCTCAAAATCAGACTTTAAACTTATATTCGTGACGTAATTCTATTCGATCAAGCCATGTGAGTGAAATGTCAAAATGGACAAATATTCGTCAATTCGTTGGTCGTTGGTCGCACTTATGTATATAGTACTTAAGGATGGCATAAACGACGAACATGCTGGAACAGCGAGCGGTTCGCTAACTAGCCCATACACGACAAAAAAATAGAGCGAGCTCGAGCAAGTTCGGCGAGCATCATCGTTTATGCTTACATTTAAGCAAAAAATTCACAACTATGTATTATGACATCAAAGCAAAGCACGCTTGCGTAGGGACCAGTTCTAGCGATCAGGAAACCGAAACATGAAATAAGTTCTAATAGGTATAATTTATGATGTTTCCACGCGTTTTGAAATACAAATGCTACATTTATCGATGAAAAATTTTGCGAATTTTGTTTACAAAAAATATTTGCAATAGAAGAATTATTTTTTCATAAAAATTTATTTATTGAATTTACTGATTAAAATTCAGTTTTCGTGCCAGCTTATTGCCATTTAACAGATAGGGGAACAAATAATTCCAGTGATTTGGGTTCCAATTTCCGTTCAATGGACAGAATTGTTGACGAAACACTTTTTCGTGTGTTTCAATCAGGAGTGAGGCTTGGCAACTCACACAATTTTCTTGTTTGCTATAAACGACCATCAAGAAAAAATATTCACCTTCACACTGTTTCAACTTTTCCTGATGGGTTTTCCTGATCGCTATAACTGGGCCCTAAGCGAATTATCAATTTTGCCGTCAGTTCCGTTAGTGCGATATAATACCCGGGGGAATCGGTTGAAAAAAACGACCAAGGCGCTTAGTGAAATTTTCTCTTGGCAGCACTGTTACATGACAACAACCTGTGTTCAAAAGAAGAAAAGAATCAACTTTGTATATACATTCATTACGATATATATACTAAGATTTGTTGGTCCCAGTTGAACTTCTTTTTGTTTTTGTGTGCTTGATATATTATTAAAAATTTTGTAAGCTCAAGGAAATAAATTTATAATCTTTAATATAAATAGTTCAAATGATGTTTGATTATAATGTTTAATGAGAATTTCTTAACTGAAACCGAATAAGTGCTTTTGTATTGAAATGTCCATTGCCAATCCATGCCAATTATCCTTTTGAAAGAAAAATGTGTATTTTGGGATGCATCAAGGATGATGCTATGTTGAAACCTGTCTAGTCTCGATCATCGAGCCTATATGCAAAGAAATTGAGCTAATCAGTAAGCAAGCATCTTAAAGTAAGATGAAATAACCAGAAAATTTATACACGCTTACATTGTAAACATTATGTGATTACACGTTTTTGAAAAGAAAAAAGAAAAATTGTTAATTCATTAAATTAAATAAATACAAACAAAAACAAATCCAGTTATATTGTTTTTATTTATAACAATATGGCGTTTGCTTTTCTTAAAGCATATTTCAAGGCAGCTGGTTGTGATGAAGGTTATCTTAAAAGACGTACAAATAAGGCATTATAGAATGATGCGTATTTTGGTTAGACGTCCACATTGAAACCTTAACGTACCAGAATTTCATGCTCCAATGTGAATTCTCCAAAGCTTCTATTCCATACGACCTCCATGGAGGAAGGAAACATTTCCGCAAGGTAGCGGCGACTCAAAAATAATTTAAACAAATACATTTTAACGAAAGAGCACCAAAGAAATTGTTCATTCCACAGAAATTGATTAAAAAAAGCCCAGAACATCCTAGGCATATCATTCTGTCATTTCCCTAACCAGCACGGATGGGTTTAGCTATTTGCGCCTATGGTCCTCATCGGCCTAGGTGCTTCTGTCGGACGGCTTTCTTGATACGATCGACTTCGTATTGGTAGCGTTTTCCGTCACGCATTGCTCCTTCTTTAGCCACTTTTAGAGTGCAGTTTCAAGCACCTTGACGAGTTCCATTGTGGCGTGGATATGTTTCTCCAGTTTAGGTAATTAGCAACGCAAATCGGAGTTATGGCGCCCCAATTGTTTATGCACTTTGGTCAATTGATCGAGCTTGTTTTCGAAGAATGTAATCTTTTGTTTCTGGACTAGAGATCCGCCGTCTTCCTCGCTTTCCTTATTGGACATTGACTTTTGAAGCGAGCCTGCAGATCTTTTACGAAATTTGCGCAAATTGTGCAGAGTTTAAAGTTTCTTGGCCGGTATCCTCGAGACTTTGAGATCTTTGTGCGCTTGTTTGCGGCGTTCGTTTTTCAGGAAGGCAGCTCGGAGGGGACGTTGGACGTAGCAAGCACATGAAATATTTCATCTTCGTTGGTGAAGGCGAAAAAGTTAATTTTATAAAATTCGCTTGCCAGCAAAAGTTCGTCGTTTTATTTTACTTCTAGGTTAACTGACATATCAAAATGTCATTTTTGAAGTTTCTATACATTTTATAGATAACTTAATGAAAAAGAATGTTGGTAGCACAGTTTTAATCCTCTCCAATAGCTAAGCCCCGAGAATTCTCTGGGCTTAAACTATGCACCCCCGGGGAATAGTTGTTGTTGGATTTAACATGAAAATTGTTAGTCCCACTCATCGTTTTTTTCGTCCAATTTCCCCGGGGCTTAGAAAAAAACACGCCTGTACTTATTTCAAACAAAAATTAATATGCACATTGTGAAGTACTGTTGCGGTTCAGTTCCATGCAATTCCATCGAGTGTGGTCCTACCTTAAAGGTAGTGTTACTTAAACATCGTCAGTAATACTACGTTTCCACCGACCACTAAACCAAGATTTAATAGATTTCTATATCGAAATGAACATATTCATCGGGAAATTGAATTTTTCTCTTCGTTGACACAGATGACGCTGACGAATTAATATGACCTTTAGTCGAAAATCTGACTCGACCGCGTAACTTATTACTCGCGGACTAATACGAAGCAGATAGGCTAGCCATATCCAAGCTAGCTTAGTACTTTGTTTGGGAACGATCACGATTTATGTCAACTCAGTTGTGTTGCATATACAGTAGCTGTTTTGAATCAGTTGTGTCTCAAATTTCCAAATGAATCCAATAATTTTAGGCCAGATTGAGATTTGTGTCAGCTGTGTTTTTTTCAAAGGAATTACAACAACACAAAGCAATCCGACTTGTTTTGATTATGCTATGGCCATTGTTGGTTTATCGTTTGAGTGAGACGAGAATATTGTGTCACGAGAATAATGCTGCTGGCTAATTTATAACAACTCATTTTGTGTGTGATATTATAACTTTCGGCGGTGATAAAGGGAACCGATGTTTTCAACTAAAAAGTTTCAACCATAAGTCGTATTTTATTGGTAACCTTTAGCTAGAGCAGTAATGAGAGCCTGAATAAAAGAAATATGCACTTTTATATACATTCTTATTTTACATCTCCTTACTCTACCTGCCAACTATGGCGTACAAGCTTTTTTTCTGGAACCCGATTGATTCGTTCCATTCCAAATATTCCAAAGCGTTATCTACACTATTATCGGCAATATTTTGACTGCCTGATTTATCTACACTATTCTTTTCCATATACAATTTTGCTGAGCTTTTTATGCATTTACCAATAAGAAAGGGCTATAAGGTAAATAGAGGATGCAGTTCTTCATTCGAATAGCAGAGAAGTAAGTTTTGAAACGATGAAATATTAAATACAAAGAGCGCCTTACAGGCTTTTCACACCAAACCAACACGGGGGTTTCAGCTATGAGTTTACGAAAACTCGAAAACCGTTCACAATGAACATTTAAAAGTTTTCGTTTGACATTTCAATTATTTTGACACCACAGGCAATAACAAATACGTTGTGAATTGAAATTGAAATTACCCCAGACAGCTGTTTTTTTTTTGTTTTTCCTGGCAGCAACCCGTCAGCTATTTGTGTGACGATTAATTGAGCGCTGAATGTTTCACAAGGTGTGTTTGCTTAGTTCATCTGGCTAATCCAACATGATTTCGACAGGTTTTATTTGAAACTTGTAGTTTATCAAAACTTGTGGCTTATCATAAATGTATGCGAAAACTTGTGTTTTCACTTTAGGTTTTCAGCCAAAACCGATAATTTCGCGAAAACCGTGTTTTGGATTTGATGTGAAAATACTATTAAGGCTTTCTATTGTCTAAGAATTCAAACGGCCGATACTGATCTCTTTCCATACATAGAATAACCTAAATTAAGAGATCCAAACGTTAGTTTCCAATCTATGGAAACAGTTACTCATTGAAACCAAGACAAGAGCCAAACTCTGTTAAATATATCAGAAATATTATTAAAAGATTGGTCCCATTGTTTAGTGAGATAAGCCATTAAATCTCCAGTGAGCCTTGCAACTAATTTTTAAATATCAAAAATAATATTTTAAACAAATTTCAGTTATCTCAGGTCTCATAAAATGTAAATCTCTTGAACTTGAAATGCATAACCCATAAAAGTAAAGAGACTTGAATGTATTCAAAAGTTCATCATAAAACTATAAAACGCAGCGCTTGACACTTTTATTAGATCCATAAAATAATTCCGTATACTGATGCGCTTTATGGTATGTGATTTAATGTATGAAGTGTTTGTCTATAAAATAAAATGACAAACGGCAAGACAAGAGCTTGATGTGATGTGTTTGTTTGTCAAGCAATCAAGAGAATTTGTTTAGAATTACATTAAATAAAGTGTGTCTATCAATAAAAAAATTATACTTATCATTTCAATGAATCAATTAAAATTTTAATAAATCATAAACTAAAATAACTGCTGGTCGTTTTGTTTTGTTCATTTTAATTGTTTTATATTTAGTTAGGTATACTTTAAGGTTTACTGATCAATGAAGGGACATTCTATTGATTGACAGGGACAGCAGATGTCCGGAGTTTAATTGACAAAGTCAAAATATGTATTTCCTTTAAATTTTTCATTGCTCGTCGAAAAGACTTATGGTTTCGTTTTGGGAAATTGAATGCGATAACATTTCCTGTCTTTTCAGAAGACGAAAAACTGTCAATTTGTGGGGTGGAGATGATTGTATGTACATTCATATTAATACATTTTAATTAAATGAAATCAAATTTATAACAAATTAATTTCTTTAATTTTTTGTCGTCAGTTTTTAAATACCTTTTATTGCGTTTTACGTAATGCTAATTCCGGACTTACACGAATAGCAAAGTAGCCAATATTTGGGGGGTGGCCGTGGCGCGATAGTTGTGTGTTCGCCTGTTCAACCTAATGGTCACAGGTTCGATTCCTGCCGTAGTCTATGTCTTCTTATTTTTCCATTAAAAACCAATTCTAAAAATAAATGTCATACAATGAGTTGCTGGTTTACTCATTACATGCTGTTTAGGCATAGAACTAACAACATGTGATTGAGTAAAACTAGTATACCGAAAAATATGACAAAACGAATTAAAAAATTAATGCGAATTATAAGGGACATCTATAAATAAGACACGGAAATTTGTCCGCATTAGTTCAGCCGCCATCCCTGGAGATAAAATCTGAGACAACAACCACCTACAGTCTCCGAATATCGCGCCACACATCTTTCCTATCATTCTTTCTATTCCTTAACCTCACCCCCACGCGCGCGCTGTGTTGAAACATTTAAAGGGTATTCATACTCCCTTGAGCGCGCGTAGATTATAAAAAAAAAAAAAAAAAAAATAAAAACTCCCATTACCTGCATTGCATGGAATGACCGAGCCAAAGCAACTGTGAGTGACTATAAGGGGAAAGGAAAGGAAATTTGCCGTTCGCTTTGTGTTATAGAAGAAATATGAAGCGCAATAATCTAACTTTCTCCAAACGACGTAAATATGGCAATTAGGGAAGTTCTCTCCTGGCTCAAAGAAAACTTGATTTCAGCGATTGATATCCGTATTTTCTGAGATAGTCAGGCGGCTACTAAATCTCTGGAATCATCCTTTACAAACTCCACAACTGCTTTTAACTGCCGTTCATCTCTCATGGAGATGGCGGAGCAGTTCAATATTCAGGTATGTTGGGTGCAGGACACACGGATATTCCAGGGAATTGTAAGTCTGATGAACTGGAAAAAGTGTAATAACACTACCTTTATTACATACCCATCGCTACATGCAAGTTAATGCTGAAACAATATGCTTTGGAAAGGACAAACCAAAGATGAAAAAATACAAACACCTGTCTGACAACAAAATATTTCTAATCAAAACTTCATCTGAAACGCTCCAAGTGTTTGATATCCTTAAGCGAATGCACATCAGCTTCGTAATTGGTCTCATAACCGGGCACTGCTTCATAGACAAGCTAGCAACGAGGCTTGGTGTTTATTCAAACAATTTTTCCAGAAGCTGCATGGATGAAGAAGAGGTGGAATCTATTCCTCATATTCTGCGTACATGCCCTGCTCTATCTCAGAGACATAATGGAGACTTTTTTTGATCTCAGCGATCAAAATAGGCATCTACAGTCTCCTACGCTTCGTTAGGAGTGTAAAATCTTTCATGGAAAAGGTAGATTATCTCAGGATTCATGTGGTATCACAAGAGACCAACTCTGGTCTAAGTGTGTCAGCCGCAGCGCCGACAGCCACTTCAACCTAACCTAACCTAACCATATAAGGAGTCATAACACTTTTTGGCAGCACTGAATTAACAGCGAACTGCGCTGCAAGCAAATTGGTTTTTTCACGCGAGCTGGATATCGTTAAAGAAAATCGTTGAACTGAAGACTTAGTTTTTTTTTTCGAATGTTTTTTTTTACAAATGAAAACATTTTACTACCTGTGGGACATTATAGTATGTTTTGCATTGATTTTTAGTGATGCAAACATTTGGTACTCTGAGTTTGAATATTGCAAGTCATTCCAGCCGAATAGCTGGTCACAAGAAAGTTCGTCGTTTGATAAATATATAAATTTTATAGACACAACGCTGCTATTATTCTGATTAAGGTAATTAATTAAGGTGATTAAAGTCTACCAAAAATTATATATTGATTTTGACTAGTGCATTTAATTTGCTAAATTACTATAAACGATTTCAGATTAGGGCCCCAAATGCCAAGCGCTTAAGGCCCTTGAACTCTATGCGTGGCCCTGCTAATATCGAGCTCTATATCCCAAATCATAATAAACACAAATTTTCGGTTGATCAGAAGATTCAATACCAATTGATTTTGGGCCAATTCAATTGGATCTTTATCAATTCTCTCTGTAATATTCTATAGCCAGTAGAGATATTCATCTGACTCATGCATTACGATAGCTCTGTGTACATTGCAAAGAACACATTGTGCAAGAAAAGACGAACAATACGGCGAATAGTGGTGTGCAATATAATCCAATTGATAACCCAGTGGCGTATTAATGACTAGGCTCGAGCCTAGGGCGGCAACTTGTAGGGGGCGGAAAATTTTGTATGTTATTTTATTTTAATTTAAAAAAAAATGGAGCAAAAAAAATTTTACCAAATGCCATTCAAATGTATCCGAAAATACGAAATTTAAATATCTGGAATGATTTTCCGACTATTCTTGAAAAGTCTGTTTGCGCGAACTGTTCGAAAACCCGTAATGCCAATCGCCCGATAAGAAATTGTTACTTGTTCCTTGTTATAAATTGCAAGTTGCATTATTACGGAATACATGTAACTCATGAGAAATACGCGGCCGCTAAATAGGAATTAGCCAAAATCGTCGAAGTTTTGTCAGTAATAAGGCGATACGATTAAGTTTTACATAAGGGTTTTATTTTGTAGAAGTTTCCCTTAATTTAATGTTATGGAAATCTCACGTTATTTCCTTTATTATATAAACATAAATTAAACGTGAAAAGTTCTAAAATTATTAAGAATAAGACTTTTTGAACCTAAATCTACAATAAAACAAATGAAATGAAATAAAGCGTACCGATTTAGATATCAACAGTCAGCATGCATTTATTTTTATCGTGCTGTTCGCAGTTGTTAGTCAGTAGTTACTAGTTCAAAATGATCCTTAAGAAGCCATCATAGCTAGATTTTAAAGATCGTCGGACACGTTTTTCACACTTACCTATGGGGCCTTAAGATTTCAAAAAACTGCGTTTTAGACGATCTCGTCGAGACAATCACAGATAAATGCTTCCCTATTTCCCTAACGCTTGCACTCTGCTTAATCAAAATCAGTAGGCGCACAGAATGTAATATGTTGGTAAATTAATATTTTATACGGAAATGGATAAAAATGTTAAATGTGTACCTATCGTTTATTTTAAAATAATAAATACTTAAAATCTATATAACAAAATTATTTGTCTCTTTAAATGGAGGGCAATTGTTCGGAAATTTCTTTCGTACACTTACTTTCGAGACAAAGTAAAATTACTAATCTCACACTAAATTCAAGTTTCACTCAAAAATGTCTTGAATTTTTAATAAGAACAGTTATATATCAATACCAGTTTTAATATACTAACAAAAAACATATAACAATTTGTCTTTTCAACAACAAATAAATAAACCACCATGTAACATGCCAGCGCGGATCCAGATGGGGTCATGACCCCTCCTTTAGAAGAAAACCGTAAAAGGAATTAAGATATCCACCATCTAATTTAAGAACAAAAGCAATCAACTTCTTATAAACGGTGATTTTTTAAGAGCTTGGTTTTTGAAAATTCAAAAAAAACACAGAAACTTGTAAAAAGTGAATGAAATTTTTATTTGGATCGATAAATCAATTTCTGCCATTTACTTTTTAAAAATAATTTCACTTAAATGTTGCCCGCGGCTACGCTTCAGGTGGTCCATTCTGAAGGCCCAATTTTGGCAAACTTTTTCACACATTTCGGCCGGAATCTCACCAATGACGCGTTCAATGTTGGCTTCCAGGGCAGCAATCGTGTTTGGCTTGTCCCCATAGAAAATAGACTTAACATAGCCCCACAAAAAATAGTCTAACGGGGTCAAATCACATGATCTTGGTGGCCAATTGACTGCGCCAAAACGTGAGATCAACTGCTCATCAAATTCGCCTCTCAATTGATGCATGGTTTCGCGTGCAGTGTGGCATGTGGCACCGTCCTGTTGGAACCACATGTCGACCGAGTTCAATTCTTGGATGTTCGGCAAAAAAAAATCTGTTATCATCGAACGGTACCTTTCTCCATTGACCGTAACCCTGCGGCCTTCATCGTCCTTGAAGAAGTACGGCCCAATGATGCCGCCTGCCCATAAACCGCACAAGACAGTGCATTTTTCGGGATGCATTGGTAGCTGCTGAATTGCCTCTGGCTGCTCTTCACTCCAAATACGGCAATTCTGCTTATTCACGTATCCATTTAGCCAAAAATGAGCGGAAAAAAAACGGACGTAGCTTCCGAAACACATTTTTCACAGAGCACGAATTTTGATAATAAATTTCAATAATTTGCAAACGTTGTTCAGGCGTAAGTCTATTCATGATGAAATGGCAAACAATACTGAATCGAAATGTCAAATGTTCGTGGAATTTGTCATGTGTGATCTGTCAAAAATATAAACGTCAAAAACCAAGTAGCAACAAAATCACCCGTTACATATCTTACTAGGTTTTATTATTAAATTAAAAAAAATATTTGACGGATTCCCAGTTTTAAGACGTAATAGGTTCTTCGTTCAAATGTAAGGAAAAATATCTCTCCACATTCGTAATGCAATTTTGCTCACAAAAATTCTATACAATTTATCAAAAACCACAAATGACCTGTGACATATTTCGAAAATACTCCCGCGCGCCACATTTAAATTCCTCGCCACAAAAAGACAATCGTGTCCCTTTGATAGTATTAAAAAAAGGGGCCGGTTATCACTGAGCGTGCCTCAGGGCGCCCAGAAGATTAATCCGCCACTGTGGTAACCTTGGCGCACAGTATCTTACTTTTGAAACCAAATTTCTAAAATATCATAACATCGTAATAAAATTGCATCAGGCTGAATAAATTGAACACTGACAGTTGCAATCTAACAATAGTTTTGACAGATATGTTTAGCCACGTTCAGTAAAAGTCTGCACCTTGAAAATAAGACAAGCTTTTAGTTTCTGATTGGTCAGCTGTCAAAATATTACTATCCAATATTTTATTAGAAAGTGACTGGAAAGCTGGTCAAGAAGTATTTCACTTTAAATTTTTAAACACTAAAATCTTCAATAATACAATATCATCAACGTTATTAATCAAATAAATCAATTTGACCCTTGAATTTTTGAAACGCAATATTAAATAGATAACTAAGAGTACTTCCTCATATTGAATGAAGGTTAATATTATGAAGGTCACGTATCGATTAAACTTAGTAAGAATTCTCTCATGCAGTTTACAATTTATCCACAACACGTGCTAGTTAACTGCTTTTATCCAATTCGACCTCATAAAGTCATAATCCTTACGACCGAAATGCAAATATATTCTTAGTAAACAAATGCAATGCTGTGCCACCGGTCCCGGTATCCGGCATTCTTGTGTGTTGTTTGCATAAAAAGGATAAAAACTGTTTGCAGTGAAATTACAAAGGATAATTTATCACTTCAACTTTCCGCACTGGAATAAGATTTTCCAGAAATACCCCGGCATTATGTAAATTAGAGGTGAGTGCTTATATTCAAGGCTGCACCTCTACTTACCAACACCGTTAGTTGATTTAATGTTTTGTATTATGAAGAGTGTTGATATGAGTATTGGTATGGGTGGGGGGTATGTGCTTCAAGTAGATATTCGAGTGTATCCTTAGAGTGTTGATATCAACCAATTTGTATGGGTTTAGAATATTTCTATTAATATAAGTTTCAGAGGCAATCAATCAAAATTCAATCCTGTTAATGTTTCTTTTAATGGAAAATGAACACAAATTAAATTCATATAAAAATCCCTTATCACAATTCAATTGGCTATCTTAATAAAAAGGCGAAGCATTTTGAAAAAGACGTGTTATGGCTTTCGTAGCAATAGGTCCACTGGTAATCTGATGGCTTATCTCACCGAACAGTGGTTCAGATCTTTACATCGTTTTGGAGAAAGTAAGATTATTGCACTTGATAATTCAAAAGCATTTGATAGAGTTTGGCATCAAGCTCTCGTATCGAAAATTTGGTATCGATGAATCTCTTCTTCGTTGGATTAGAAATTAACTTTAGGATCGTTCGATACAAGTTGTATTTGATGGTTTCAAGTCTGATACTTACAAAATAAATGCTGGTGTGCCCCAGAGCTCCGTATTGTCTTCGACCCTTTTCTCATTTTTATTAATGATCTCTTATCTAGAACTTCTAATCCACTTAATTGTTTTGCTGATGATAGTACCCTCAGCTTTTCATATTCGTTTTCAAATGCACCTCCTTGTTCTTCGTATGTGCAACTGTAACGGCAGCGTATGATAAGCTCATTAAATTCTGATCTCGACAGCATTATCCAATGGGGAATAAAAAACCGCGTAGAATTTAATGCTTCGAAAACTCAGTGCTGCCTTCTGTCGTTAAAGCAGAACCCACCCCCCATGCCGCTATCCATGAGCGGAACTTGTATTGAAGAAACCGATTAGCTTTTAGTACTTGGTATGTGCATCACAGATCACCTCTTGTGGAATGAACACATATCTTATGTCGTCAAAAATGCTGCAGTGTTTGGGCTTTCTTCGAAGATGCAAAAAATTCTTCTCCCCCTCTGATCTGGCTGTAATCTATAAGGCCTTCATTCGTCCAAAGCTGGAGTATAACTCTCACATTTGGGCAGGAGTTCCCAAAACTCATTTGAATCTTTTGGATAGAATTCAAATAGAGATCTAAGGATGATTGGCGATAGAACTATAGTGGGAACATTTACATCTCTTGAACACTGTCGAAATGTTATATGTCTCTCATTATTTTATCGTTTTTTTTTAAACAATGTTCTAGCAAAACAGCCAATTGCATTCCTTCAATTAAATTATTTAACCGTAATAGTCGTGCTTCAAGGAATGCTCATCAGTTTACCATTGAGCCCAATTTCGGACGTACTCTTAAGTATAGAGATTCTTTCTTCAGCCGTACAACGCGAATTTGGAATGCCCTACCCGACTCTATTTTCCATACTCATTTTCATAAAAAAAAAAAAGATCGTACTACCAGTATCGAAAATAGAAAGATATGTGTTACAAAACGGAACAGAATCACTAGTAGGAAAAGCAACACTTACAGTATTTATTTCGTTAAAGCTCTTAAGATCGGAATTGACATCAAGATCGGAATGGTCTTGATTAATAAAGCCGAAACAGAATTCGTCAATCAATGCAACACTTTGAAGATTTTTTGGGGGTAGCCTTGGTCAATTTTTGAGAATGTGGAATGTTGAACTATGTGATCTGAAGCTGGATCCTTTATCATGTTTCGAATGGAGACATGATATGGAGAAATGTCCAGTACCAGAGCAATTATAACACCGAAGAAGCTTTTTTTCGGACTCACTAACGGAAACCTTGGCTTTAGGATTTGTTGGTGTTGGATGCTGTGTAACTGTCGTTGAATAAGAAGCGGAATAAGTTGATCTGTGCTGAGCGGAACGGAATTCTCCTAGTTGAGCATAGTCTCGGGCAGACTAAACCAACGAATTTTAATTTTTGTTTGCGCTCCTGTTTCTAACGGTGCGCCAATTGTTTTAATTCGTCTTCTCGTTCTCGTTTTGAACGTGCTGGATACAATACTGCAATGTTACCGGAACAATCATGGAAACCATCGATGATGAACTGAACTGTTTGGTTCTCGTCAATCACGGCACTTGATGCGAGTTCTTGCATTTTCAAAATGTATCTCATAATCGAAGATTTAGTGGAAACAAATGTGGTATTCCGCATCTTGTTAATAATGTCGGAAATTAAATAGTTGTGTCCAAAATTGGCTAAGGAATTGCTTCGGAAATTTTCGTACGTATTTGATTCGTCAATTTGAAGAAAAATTTCGGCAAATGAATCAGGCTTCATCGATCAACGAATAGATTTTAATCAGAATATATAATTACCTTGAACTGAATCACATGCTCTTTCAAAAGTTTCAACCCACTTTCTTACAATCGTTTGAGTCGTCTCCAGAAAATAACGGAATAGAATGCTTAATGTCCTTAAACGTAGGTTGAATCGATGGTGACAAAGAATTAGCTACATACATTCTCTTCTAACGTTTTTACATCTAAGTTTTTCAATTTCTTTAGCAGCATCTTTCTCTGCATCCATTTCAGCTTCATTTGCAATGATAGTTTCTTGATTTTGTTGAGCTTGCGAAAAATAGGAATCGTTTGAATCTTCAGCCTGGATAAGATCTTCGGAATGTTCTTCATAAAGCTCACGTAACTGACCTACTTTTGCATCTGCTGCAAATTCAATATTGCGATCAGTAAGCCAGGCTAATATTTCTTGTTTCGTCATAAGAGCTGGTGATATAATTTTGCGGAATAACATTAATAAGGGCTTATTATTAGGGCATCCCACTTCTGAAGTTGAAGAAGTATTTATTATACAAAATCAACTGCTTAGTCTTACAGAGAGCTTAAGAATAATAAAATTTGAAACAATTATGCATTTGATATTTTTTATTCTGAAAAATAAAAGAAATTAGCAAGTAGGTAAATAAAGTGAGAATTGATAAAGTAATTATGTAATTAATTATTATCTACAAGAACTATGTAAACAACCTCACTGATTCTAATATTCTCCCTTTTTTCATTCTTCCAGAAACTTGGGTGGGTTCCTTGTTGGCTATTGGTGCCTTTCTTGCAGCCCTGCCGACGGGTTACATAGCAGATGCTATCGGACGCCGGTATACAGCTCTTCTGATGGACGTGCCATTTATCGTTGCATGGTTGATGACAATTTTCGCTAGCTCAGCTGGAACTTTGTGCCTTGCCCGTTTCCTTATTGGTGAGCATTTTTTTTTAACTCACAGTTTGTTCTTTAATAAAATGTTTTAAATAATTTCAGGAATATCTACAGGAAGCTTTTGCGTTGTGGCTCCTATGTATATATCCGAAATCGCAGAAAGTTCAATTCGAGGCTCTTTGGGAACCCTGTTTCAACTTACTCTTAGTTGTGGTATTCTTATGGTCTATTTGGTGGGTGCAGCAGTTTCCTGGAGAGCTTTGAGCGTGTTTTGTCTATGTATCCCTGTTGCTCTATTCATTGGAATGATTTTTCTTCCAGAAACTCCAGTTTATTTGTTAAAGAAGGTAAATAAACTTGGGGTTAAGCTATTTCCTGAAATATATTTCAAGTCTAACTAATTAAATTTGCATATTTTCAGGGTCGACGTGGTGATGCAGCACTTTCTCTGAAATGGCTCTGGGGTCGTTATTGTGATTCCCGATCGGCCATTCAAATAATTCAAACAGATTTAGACTCTGCCGGTAGCGATGCCTCATTCATGGACGTCTTCAGAAATAAGGCCGCAAAAAACGCCCTCATTATTTCGATGCTACTGATGTTCTTTCAACAATTTTCGGGAGTTAATGCTGTCATCTTCTATACGGTGCCTATCTTCAAGTCTGCCGGAAGCACTCTAGATGCATCTACATGCAGTATTATTGTTGGAATAGTGCAAGTTAGCATGACACTTGCATCTTCATTCCTGATCGAGCGGGCAGGTCGCAAAATTTTGCTGATTTTCAGTAGTGTTTGTCAATTAGTTTGTTTGACAGTTCTCGGCATCTATTTTGACATGAAGGACAGTGGCAAAGACGTCAGCGAAATTGGATGGTTGCCATTGCTGTCGGTAGTTCTCTTCATGGTCACCTTCTCCTTGGGCTATGGTCCCATTCCTTGGTTAATGATGGGCGAACTCTTCACGCCAGATATCAAGGCCACAGCGGTTGCCTTGACAGTTATGGCAAATTGGTTCTCAGTATTCATGGTTACAAAATGTTTCGGTTCAATGGTGGATGCCTTAGGATCAGATGTCACCTTCTGGTTCTTTGCATTTTGCATGTTTGCAGCAACACTCTATGTGTTTTTCATGGTATTCGAAACAAAAGGAAAGAGTTCGGCTCAAATTCAAATGCTACTCGGAGGGGATAAATGAGAAATGAGAGTTGCCAAACTAAAAATGTTAAAATAAAATTTTAAAATTTTGTTAGAAAAGTTTAATCGAACAAAATAAAAGAAGAGATTATTAAAGTAAATGTGTCAGGTTAGTAGAATCCTATATTGTATTATTGTAATTTATTGTAATTTAAATAAATTGAATAAAACTATATTAAATAATATAAAAAATTAACTATTGTGTACACATTCATGAAATGTAAATATTTCATAGACTGATAAACATGGGAAATTAATAAATTTATTTCAATTAATAAATTGAATTAAAAATATATGCAAATGGAAATTTAAATTAATTTGTATATTTTATTATTTGTTTTGATTTTATGACAAACAAAAAATAAATAAATAAATTAAAACAACATACCAAGTAACGTGTGTTCTAATTGTGGAAGCAAAGATTCACAATAATGAATCAAATAAATGTAACTAATATTAAGTTTATATACATACATTTGTTAGAAAATATTACTGTATCATATTGTACAATATTATAGAGATTTTTATTTTGTTAATAAAATTATTATATTTGATAATAATGATTTAATGATGTGGTTTATTTTTTTGAAGAATTTTTTGAATTATACAGAAGAGAAATATAATTTTATTAAAAAAAACACAGAGTGTCCGTTAATTCTTGCAGAATATTTTGAGGGATGATCCCTGAGATTATTGCACTTAGGAAACTAAATATCTCCCGCTCAAGTAAAATTTGCGATTAGAGGGACTACAAGGCAAGTTTTGCATGATTGGATCGTACTAACTTGCCCTTACAGCTACCAATTTTAATGTAGCTAACTACTGACGCTGTTAGAAGGTAGGTAGTCAACTTATTATTAGGCATGGGCTTAGAGCCGATGTAGGTAAGACCAGCCTAGTTTTTTGTACAATAAATTGTCGGATGGATGATTAAAGGAAGTTACATAGCTACCTACCTACAAATGTTTATTTAAATGGATTTTATATATGTAAATTAGCTATGTAAATATGCATATAACCTTATATGTATATTGCACATATATACTATTGATGTGATTTTTATAGATATATATGTGTGTATATAAATGTATGAGGGGCTACATAGTACATAATTTAGGTATAGCGACGTATGCAAAAATGTTATAGCTATAGTTTGAGGGAAAAAGATGCGATTTGAATTCTTAGACAAATATGAATACATCAACATAATATTTGCCGAAGTAAAAATCATTTTGTAAACTTATACAAACTGACAAAATTACTTTAACTGCCTTAACAAAAAAAAAAAAACAAAACAAAACATCATTAGATGCCACGGATCACTGAAAATTTTATAAAAAAGTATCTAGAAAAATGTAGGACGGAATAATTTTTAGTTCTTAGTTTTAAAAATTAATTTTAATTAGTTATGTACCTATAAAATAAAATACACGAGTGGATCGCACGTCCTTGCTCATTGTTCGATCCCATTCTATGCTAAAGATTCTTAATAGAAGCGGGTAAATATATTTTTAAAGTAGTTTTTTACTTAATTATTTAGGTATACAAAATTTCTTATACATTTTTCAAAAAAAAAAATTGGGATGACAATTTTGAATATTTAATAATATAAAATTTTAAAAAAATAATTTCAGAAAAAATAGTCCCACCATTTTCGAAATATTGAATTTTCAAAAAAAAAAATATATATGTATTTTTTTTTAATCCGAAAAAACAACATTTTTTCGAAAATATTTAAATGCAGTATTATTAAGAATTCGAAGAACCTGCCATATAAAAATTTTGATCGAAATCCATTGAGCCGTTTATGAGAAAGTCGATAATCACAAAAAATGTTTGTGTGACAGGGTGACGTTAATAACAAGATATGTAAAAAAAATATTTTCCTAAAGTGTAGACTATACCTAAAGTAAAAGTATGTCTACTATACCTAAAGAAGTACACATACTTTTCCTTTATCAAAATCGTTGGAGCCGTTTTCGAGATAATTAAGATGGTAGAAAAATTTGTATGGCAAGTACCGTTATGTCAGCAGAGCGACTCCGCAGGGTGGTGTTTTATCCCCACTTCTATGTAATACAGTGGTAAATGAAAAATGCTCTAAATAACTAAAAATTTGGGCAGCCAAATGTGGTCTGGATATAAATCCGGCCAAGACAGAACTTGTAATTTTCACTAGGAAATATAAAACTTTCCAACTTACACTCCCATCAATAAATAATACGCCACTGACTTTCTCAGATGAAACCAAGTATTAAGGTCTTATTATAGACCAGTGTTTTTCAAACTTTTTGAGTACGCGACCCCCTTCGTAGTAAAAACATTTTGGCGACCCCCCATTATAAAAAATACTTTGTCAGTTATTTAAAAAGTGACAAACTCTGAACTTAAAAGATTTAAAATCTGGATATTCAAATCATTTTTCTGACCCACTTGGCTATAAAAATGATCATATCTCGCTGATCTTTTTGGTTACTTAAACATCTTGAATAATAGGCTCCAAAGGAGATAAGAAAAGACATTAACTGGAAAAGACGAAATCAAAGGATTCCTCGCAAGACTTAGTTTGTGGTCAGTCTTTGCAAAAAACAAAAGCTCTCGCATTCCTCTCATGATACAGAGCTTGCATAATTAGTAGGAGTAACTATTAAGTTACTTTCCAGAACTGGATTCTGAAGGTAGAAATAGACAAAACTAAATCCTTTTTTGAATATGTCAGTCGATTTACGATCGGTGAAGATGAAATGAACTCTTATAGTTTTAGCTGCAGTTGATATGCTGAGAATGAAATTCAATTTAAAATCCATTGATAATGGATGATATGAATGAAATGATAATGAAGTCAATATCCAGAGCTGGTAAAAGAGGCTTTAAAATTGTTGGTTTCATTCGCCACATCATACCTATATGGACTCCCGTTCTCTTCAATGGTATATATAAAACCTAAGAAGAGAAATACGTCCGATTTGGAAAATGATTTAATTGTTAATGTTTCGAAGATAAATTTAAAAATTTGTTTAAAAAATAAATAGGCACACCTTTCTCACAGAAAAACGTTGTGTTTTATTTTATTTTTTTAGTACAGCACTTACACCCTTTGTTTTTTTTTTAATCTTACCGGCTTGCGACCGCGACCCCCTTATGATTTGGAAAGAACACTTCTCTAAGGCTCCCGGAAATTACGCTAGATTTTTTTTTGGAAAAAACCCAAAAAAAATTCTTCATACAAAATTCTGGCCTTTTTTCTTAGGAAAACAATTCAAAGGTTTCTGAGATAATCTTTCCTAAATGTCTGGCCTTTTTTCCAAAAAAAAAATCCTAAAATGGAAAAAACGCCAGAAAATAAAGGATTATAAATATATATACACAAAATTCTACTCGTTTATCCAATATTGAGCCAGAAAAAAATTCTAGCTTTTTAAGAAAAAAAAAATCTGGCGAAATACAGCGAGGATACCGCTGGCTGTTAGGCAGAACACTCCATTCAACCTGGAGGATGATAACCAATATTACTGTCCACCCGAACTAAGCGAAGTACGTTGGCGATATCCAAATTTAAGCCCTTCAAGTAACGGATGGTCAACCAGGCGAAATATTCAAAGCAGCGGGATATGAATTAGTGAAGAGCATACGCCAACTTATGTGTGCAAAATCTGGATGAATGGAAACTCGGAATAGTTTATCCCATCCATAAGAAAGGAGACGCTCTGAAATGCGCCAACTTCAGAAGAATCAGTCTACTAAGCATCGTTTATGCAATCCTGTCGGTTATTATGTGTGATCGCTACAAGACTCATGCTTTTTGATATGATCGGTGTGGCCAGGCAAATCAAACATCGATGAAATGCTTACACTTCGACTACCTGTTTATCAACCTGTTCCTTATCAGTAGCTTATGAAAGCTTGAATATTGACGAATTATACACAGTCATGTCATATCTCAGAATCACTGCCGTTATTTTGAGGCCTAAACATAAAATTTCAATTTCCCCTCTGAGGAATGCCAAAAGTATCGCACGTACCAAACTTGAAGATAATCGCTTAACCTATTTAGACTGTAACTCGTTATATATGTATACAGACGGACAGACTGACAGACAGACATTTTTTGCCGATCACTTTTTTAGACTTCTCTATGATCGTAATGTCATGTTTGATTGTTAGAATTTTTTTACGTACCTATAATCGCAAGTAAAAAAAAATATCAGCAATCTATCGATAGTTTTTCTTTTTTTAAACAATCGATCCTATCGAAACATATGACTATCGATATTTAACGATCCCTACAATTGACAATTGACAACTTATTTAATGATTTTTTTTTCTTTTTTACTTCATTTGACAGTCTTCAGAATTTTGTACAAAGAATTTTTTGGACTAAAATTCGCAGCCTGGAGAATTTTTGTACTCTTTCATGAGCCATCTCTTCTATGAAAAATAACGAAAATTTGGTGTAGGGCAACAGGACTTGAATGTTTACCGTATAAATTCGTAGATTTTCGCATTTAGGGAGTAGAGGAACGCACCTTAAAATTCCTAAAGTAAGAGTTCACAACATTTTCAACAGATGGAAGTTTTTTTCCTCCGATTTTACAGTCTGCAAAGTAATATTTTAGAGAAACAAACAACATTTTGTGAAAATTTGTTCAAATTGTTACGAGTTAGTACAAATTCATAAGATAACAAACATACCTAATTAAACGCAACTATTATGTTAGCAGCCCTTTTGAATTCTCATAAGTCGGATTGACATATTTTAGTTAAAAATAGGTACTTCACTTAACGTTTCGTTTTGTAAATTTGAAGATTTGCTTCTTATTGGCTATGATATTTAATTAATGACCTTTAATTGGTCGTCCGGAAGGCTTCCGAATGCTTCTGAAACTGTTCGATTTGTATCAAGTGACAGTGCGTCTCCTTCTGTATCTTAAGTCAGAACCCCACACATACACGAACACCCACTAAATGTCAAACTCTCAATGGAGGCGTTCGGTGTCGCACAGCTTTCTGATACATTGCTGATAAGTATTCTGTACGTTTGTGAACGTATAAAACCCAACAGGTAACCATTTCTGTCAAAAGTCAAAACAGAGAAAAAACTAATTACTTACGATTACGCTTTAGCTTAAAGTGAATTAAGCATACATTTGTTGGATAAAATAAATTTTAAATAAAAACAAATGTTTCAAAAGAACGTAATTAAAGTTCACGTAATTAAAGTTCACAAAGAACAATTTTAAAGACAGCTGATTTCGTAGTCAGCTGTGCACTACGATACCTATGTATACCAGAAATTTAGCGCTAGCTTGGTTCCGATTTGGAAATAATATGTTTTATTCGCTGTTATTGTCGTCAGCTGTTAATTGACAGATATTTAACATTTATTACAACAACAACGAACGTATTGCGCACAAAGCTATGCGCCAACGTACGCTCCCAGGTTTATGTAGGGATGAGCGATATTGAAAAAATCGATGTCAGAAATTATCGAATCAGAAATTTCGATGTTTCTTAAAAATCGATTAAAAATTCAATATGTATATTATAAATTCAAAAAAAACTTTATTGTTTTGAAAATTGTAGCAATGTTCTTTATCATAATTTTCTTTTCCCTTTTCGTGTGTGTGTGTGCGCCAATTGAACATCATACAGTTTCACATAAATAGTTGTGAAGGGTATATTTTAGCTGAAGTCCAGTTCCGTCGAGTGCGGTATAAACATTATAAGCATTAGGTCATTGAAAAAAAAATGTCAGCTTACTTTAAGTCCATGTTTTAAATTTTAACATCGATATGTTCACTTGTTTGATTGGAAGTCCCAATCGGAGAGTTCTTCCGGATTACTAATCGAAAAGGACACAAATTAGAGAATTCGATTATTTACGTTCTCTCTGTCTTTAGAATCGTCAATACTAGAGTAAATTAATATTTTTTTTTAAATTAATTGATCAAATGCCCAGACTCCAGAGTTGTATGCATATGTGTATGAGTAAAAAGAGAGAGAGAGAGAGAAGTGGACGATATGGCTTAGGAATAAGAAATACCGTACACTGTTGTGTTCTTCAATGCATACACATTGCATTGTATGGATAATAAATATACACATAGGGGAAGAGTGCTAACAGTGAGACAGTGCAAGCAATGAGACACAGCGTTGCCGCCAAAATAAAAAAATATCGTGCCACTTTTCCAAAGGAGCGTTTCATTAGCGTGCCATAATAAAAAAAGCTCTATTTTCTTAATTTCTTATTTATAGGTAATATAAATATTAAAAAAGATCACATGTATTTTTTATAATACTAAAATTAATTAAAAAAATAACTAAAACTAATGGCGCAAAATTTTAAACAACCTATTATTAAGGGATTAACACGATACTAGTTACCAAATTACTATAAACATAGTAGTCTACTAACTTTTCATAAATTTTAAACCTTTTGTCAACTAGCAAAATTTTATTAACCAGGTAGCAAGGCATTTGCAAGGTTTGAATTTTGATGGATACAATTATTGTGTTTAAGCTTTGTAAATTAATCATATGTTTATGAAAACCCAACGTGTGCTTTAAATAAGTATTCGATGTTTATATTTTATTCATTTTACTTCATTATTTACAAAAAAAATGTACACCAGCAGGATTCGAACGTGGGCCCCCGCGTGCAAGGCTGAAGTACTATCAGATGACATTATGGATTTAGTATGATACTTAATAAAATGCACGACTGGATCGTACGAACTTGCTCTTAAAACTAACAACTTTAGTGTAGCTAACTACTGATGCTGTTGGTAGGTATAGTTTGTCTAGTTATCCTTTGCAGGATTAAAGCCGATGTAGGTAACATAACCCTGATTGTTAATATAATGAATTGTGGAATACATATGATTCAAAGAATGGTTACATAGGTACCTACCTACAAATGTATATTTAAAGGGATTTGAATTATGAAAGTTAGGAGGGTATTATGTACCTACCTATATATAGAGAACCTAGGTATATATATATGTACATACATATGTATAAATGAAAGTGAATGCTGTATAGGTGGGTAAAAATCGTTTTAACTTTATTCGGTTTCTCGCCAAAACCAAGAAAACCATTAGGTCCCACCGATCAATGAAAATTTTATAAATAAGTATCTCGAAAATTGTAGGACCGATTTTGATGAAATCCGGTTTTTTATTTTTAGTTTTTTGAAAACAAATGTTTTTTGCAATTTTGTTATGCAGTTTTTTAGAGTTTATTAATATACACGTGGCCATAAAATTTAAAATTATTTTTTTTGATTAGTTTTAAAAATATTGATTTTTCAAAATTAAAAATTAGTTTTAATTATAGGCACGAGTACGATAACTTTGGCGCCAAGATATAATACCGGTTTTTGGTAGAGGGGCTTAATACAAGCATTTTTTACTATGGGAGGGGGGGGGTCTATCTCCCCTCGTTTAGGCGGGAGGAGCAATTTTATAAAAATTTACTTAAAATCTTTAAAAAAATATTAAAAAAGAACGGCAACACTTACCGTTATAAATTATACCTTTTTCAAAAGTCAGAACTCTACAAATTATAATAAATTTTAAGTAAAGTTGTTTCAGTCAATAGTTTTTGAAATAATTGACTTCAAACTCAAAATTTATGAAAAAAAAGTTAAAAAAATCACTTTGAGTATTATTTTCCTCATGATTATAAATACCAATAAAGAAGTAATTGATGTAGTTAACTGTTCCAATTATTTCTTAATCAAACACTGAAAACTATTCGTTTCTTTGTTTTCTAGTTTTTGAGAAAATTGAAAAATAAAAAAAAATAATTTTGTATCAGATGGGTGCATGTAAAGTTTCTTTTGCATTTAGAGAATCTGGATTAAAAAAAATAATTGATATTATATACATAAACGTATGTACATATGTCATGTCCATTTCAATCTCTTTTTTCTAAATATACGGTTAGGTACTTGGCCAAAACTTTGATTGATGGAAAAGAAAGTGTGGGTCTGCAACTAAAGGACTTCGACCCTCCCGACGTTCGCAGTGAACACCTAGAAGATGTGTTACCGCCAAAACAACCTCGGCTCTTGACCATCAATGACGAACTTAACGAACTCCACAGTGACACTAGTACGGACGATGAATTCATTGACGAAACTTACATACCTTCAACACATTGAAAATTGACGTGACTATTTTTTATTAACTCCTGACTTACTTAAAAACTAACTGACTGGGACGCGGAATGCAATGCAATTCTACCTCCTCGTGGTGCATTCTGGGTTATGCTAAATGAATTGTTTTACTTGACTCACAAGGATGAACTTATCATTAAAATTGATCCTGAAAGTAAATACCAAAAAAACTCTTTAAAAAGTAGTTTTAAAAACCCCAAAAACCAAAAAACAAAAATAAAGCAAAAATATTTTACTCAGAGAAGGAAATCTTGTTCGAAATAGGAGCTTTGTGCGTATAGAAAAAAGAAACACTTAATAACCGCATTAACTGTAATAAAATCACAAAGGTATATATGAAATTTACGATGCAAACAGTGAGATGCCTAAGGGGGGGCATGCTGCCCCCCTGCAACCCCCCTGCTTGGGCTCACTATAGGCTTTGGGGAGGTTGAAAATTTTATTATATGCAAAGTTTCTTTAAAATTAAAGAATATTTTGGGTTAAAAGAACAAGTATAGTTTTACTATTTTTCAATTACATATCTTAAAAACTAGAAGACATAAAAAGAAGTAGTTTTCTGTGTTGAATAAAAAAATAATTGGAGCAGTTAACTACATCAATTATTTTTTTATCGATATCCATAATCATGAGAAAAATAATATTCAAAGTGATTTTTGTAACTTTTTTTTCATAAATTTTGACTTTGAAGTCAATTATTTAAAAAACTATTGACGAAAACAACTTTATTTAAAATTAGTTATAAATTGTAGAGTTCGGACTTTTGAAAAAGTTATAATTTATAACTTTAAGTGTTGCCGTTCTTTTTTAATATTTTCTTAAAGATTTTAAGTAAATTTTTATAAAATTGCCCCTCCCGCCTAAACGAGGGGAGATAGACCCCCCTACCATAGTCAAAAATGCTTGTATTAAGCCCCTCTACCAAAAACCGTTATTATATCTTGGCGCCATAGTTATCGTACTCTCCCCTAATTATAAATAAAAATTTATTAAAAATTTTAATATGCAGAATTAGTTTGGCTACCTAGGTCTTCTTAGATGTAAAATTTGACAGAAATCCAATGTACAGTTACCGAGAAAACCAAACATTTAAAAAACCGTTATATGAAAAGTACCGTTAATAGACTTTTCCCGTAAACTTCATACCAAATGATAGCTATTACCAACAAAAAAATTCTCAAAATTTTTTTATCACAATCGTTGGAGCCGTTTTCGAGAAAATAAGATTTTCCTTCAAGGTCATATGGCAGGTACCGTTATTTTTAGGCCTAAAAATAAAATTTCAATTTCCCCTCTGAGGAATGCCAAAATAATCACACATACCAAATTTGAAGATAATCGCTTAAGCCGTTTAGGCTGCAGCACGTTATACATACAGAAGGACAGACTGACAGACTGACAGACTGACAGACTGACAGACTGACAGACTGACAGACTGACAGACTGACAGACTGACAGACTGACAGACTGACAGACTGACAGACTGACAGACTGACAGACTGACAGACTGACAGACTGACAGACTGACAGACTGACAGACTGACAGACTGACAGACTGACAGACTGACAGACTGACAGACTGACAGACTGACAGACTGACAGACTGACAGACTGACAGACTGACAGACTGACAGACTGACAGACTGACAGACTGACAGACTGACAGACTGACAGATTGACAGACAGAAAGACAGACATTTTTTGTCGATCACTTTTTAAGGCTTCTCTATGATCGTAATGTCATGTTTGATCGTTAGAATTTTTTTTCCGAATGCATAACTTGCCTTATAGTACCTATAATCGCAAGTAAAAATTAAAGTAGCCATTGGGTAATTTTAACTTTAGTAAAATTTTAAGAAGATAATACGATATTAAACTCGTTTAAAATTAGCAAAATCCTCTTTTTAACCGAGTATCATACTAAAAATGATTTAACATATTACTAAATCGTTTAAAATGTTGCGCCATTATTTTATATATACCTAATCATTTATTAATCCATAGATTATCTTCTGAATAGGAAGTTGTTAATAAAACAATACAAAATAAATAAATAAAATTTAAATAATTAAATTAGCAGGTTAATGTTTTTTAATGACAGTCTGTTTTTATTAAATGATTTAATAATGTTATTAAACCTATAAAAAAACTCGCTCTTCCGACGCGCTTCCATGAGGCAACTAATGAGGGTCAACATACATTTTGTAATATTAACGAACATTCGTTCATCAATATTGTTTCTTAGCTTATATAGCTTAATCCAAAACGTTTTTGAATCTTCTAGAAAAACATTTTCAGCTAGCCCGATTTCAAAAATGTTTCTCAATTCGGTAAAAAGAACAAGCTTTTCGTACTCAAATAGAAAATTTTGAATCAAGAATTGTAAAATATGAACAAACACTTTTTGTGCTTGAATTTTTTTTAAGGAGACAGGATCAATAATTATAATAATATTATTAAAGCATTTAACATCACTTTTTTTTAAATTAAGCTTTCTCTCAATATCTTGTGAAAGTTTTTTATAAAATGGGCGACAATTTTTCAAGAATTTTTAAGTAAAATTTTGTGAAAGTATTTATATCTGAAATTTTAAAAAATATTTTTGGGGTCTCGCTTTAAAATGAAACTTTTAATTTGTCTGTTTGGGTAAGAATGTAATCTAGAAATATGTGTAATATGTTTTTTTTGTTTAATCATTAAATAGGTCAATAGCTTGTTGTTTTCCGTTGCAGCAAGAAAAAAAAATAGGACAAAACCGTTTAGAGAATCACAGCCAAGCCGAATAAAACCAAGTTAACAGACAGAAAAGAAAGAATAAATTTGTATTATTTTTGAAATACGTATAAAGATTAATTTCAAAGGAGCGAGTGAATTATTATTATTATTAGTATTTATCTTTATACTTTTTTCAATAAAAGTATACAAGCTTAGAATTATAATAAAGAGACTTACCAGCACGGCTATTAGCCGTCTACCGGTTAGATATATGTCTATAAAACATAACAATGTGAGAAAAAACCAATTCAAAAATCAGAAAATAATAAAAATAATGTTTAACCAAAATAAAAGCAAATTAGTTATGAAGAAAAAAAGCACAGAAATTTATACGAAATTGCCAGAAGTAGTTTCTTTGTTGGCTTTGTCTTAATCATAATAATTAACATAATATTTTTTTTTATAAATAATGTTGATTTTAAGCTTTAATGTGCTCTTATAAAGTTGAAATAGTAATATTTGAATAAATTATATATACAAATTACAAACAAAAAGATTTTTGTTAAGTGAAAACCAAAATTTTGTTAAAGGGCTTTTAGTTTAGCTAAAACAAAAGAAAAACACAGCGTAGTAGTTAAATCAAATTTAAAGACTTTCAATATCAATTGAAAATTAAGCTTTTAGTTTAGCTAAAACAAAATTATATCAAATTTATTCTAAAAAAATTAGCATAAATATTTCTATATGAAACTGCGTGAGAGAAAAACTGTATAAGCAACTTCCAGCCACCCTCTCCATTTAGAACACTTAGCCATTCATCAAACGAGAGAGAACTCTTACTAAAAACGAGTGAGTTCATGAATGGATTTAGAATGAATGCGTCCAGTTATATTCCATTAATGAATTGAAGGGACGTATCCAGATCTTTTGATGAAATCTAACAGTCTGTTTACACTGAGCCTAAATTATTAACGTACAATTCGGGAAATGAAAAAAGCATGCCATTTTGAATTTTTACGTCCCACCGTGCCAGGAGAATTTTTTGGTGTCAAAATGGCACGATCGTGCCACTTCGGCAACGTTGGTGAGACAATTAATTTTTCTATTTTTCTCTGTTGTGAAAGCATGTACAGACATGCCAGTATTGGTAACAAGGTTCATTCTCCCCTCCACGTATTTTTATTTTGTTGCGCACGAATTTTACTTGCGCGTTAACCTCCACCGAGTAAACATTAAAACGTATTTTGCGAAGTATTTTTAAATTTAGCACAATAACGGGAAATAATCAGGTAAATACACAGAATTTTTGTTACATATAACATTTATATGTGTTCTGTTATAATAAAACAACAAAATCTTTGTCATTTTTGTTTTTATGTGAACTGACAAAAAGCGAACAGTGAGACATTTCCAAAAAACAAATAGTGAAACATGTCTCACTGCTTGCACTTTCATTTTTTTACATTTTTTAGTTTATTGTTCTTTGTTACTCTTCTTTGAAGAAATATAATTACGTTACTTAATTAATTTATTAAAATACTAATTACATACTTATTTAACGTTCTATAATCTGTTTTTCTTTTTTTTTGCTTTCATCTCACTGCCCGCCTTACACTGTCTCATTGATCGCACTGCTCGCAAACAGTGAGACAGTTTTTTTTTTTTTTAAGTTTCAGTTTGTTGTGATGCTCTCATGGGTCCTTTCACTAAAATGTCTTTTGGAACAATAATGCAAAATTTGCCTTAAAATATACTCCAAATTTGGCTAAGATTGCTTGAAAACTTTTATAGGTATACTAATTTAAAAGAAAAGTGTCTCACTGTTTGCACCTTTCCCCTACATTATCTGAACAAGAAACTAGACAACGTACTCAGTCAGAACTCGGTACGATATGACGTAAAAACCTAATAAAACGCAACGTAACATAATAATATTAAACTCAAGGCGCCAAAAAGATATGTAAACTTCAAGTACCTAATTGCAGTAAATTCAATGAAATCGAGAACAACTCATGTTTGCAAGATTGATGTCATTCAAGTTACGTGTAAGTCTGACCTTGAATTTTTCGAATCGAATCACTCAATTTCAAGAGCCAAATAATGTAGGTTCCTTATCTAACATATTGTCATTGCATAAAAATTTGATAGCAATTCTTGTCGCAATCTTTAATAATATTTTTTTAGTTATCAATGACATTTCTAAGAATACATATGCCCATTAAAACTAAAAGATTTGAAGCAAATGGAAAATTTTTGGCAGTCATTTGCGCTAAACGTGCTCACCAAAATCAGAAGCTCCTTTTCCATCAAACCGCAACGAATCTCCTGGTATCGTAAAACATACCGAAACAAAAAAACGAAAAAGGTCAATTGCTTTAATGTACGATTTTTATCAACGACAGCACTTGTATTGCATTTTAATCGCAGAGATTCGCGGAAAATAGAAATAAAAACAAAACTACTAATCTGCGGTCATAAAGAAGTCCGATCACGTTGCATCAGCAGAGCGAGTGCCCGTGAAACCCATTTACATCGAAAGCCATTACCAAGTTCATTTCCGATTTGAGTTGGAAGTTGCAATAATGTCAACGATCATTCAAGGCATCTGATACGGAGCTTGCATAGCTTTCCACGTTCATATCCCCCCGAACCCGAAAAGGGAATATGTATTCATCATCAGATGCCCTCTTCTGAGGGTAATTAATTTTTAGATTTATATTCACTGCGAAATGAGAGGTTTTTATTTTATTATGTGCTTCGTGTAGGGATGCCAGATTTGAAAAATTTCTTTGCGGGACAACTTAATTTTGTAAACATATTTACGAATGTTAACGAATATTGACGAATTTTCAGTAACTGCAAAAGTCGTTTCAATTTTGAATAGGTTTTTTATTTTATATATTCTTTTGTTAATGAACATTCAAATGTACATATTATGTATCGATGTGTACATGTCGACACTTATGTGGGATAAAGGTAAATTGCTTAGGTATAATAAAATAAATAAAGAGGTACATATAGAGATAAATATTATTCAAAATAATAATAAGCAACAAATAAATAAAAATCTAATAAATACTTCAAGTTAAAAATTCATTTATAAACTATAAAACTCAACAAAGTTGTCCCAATTTATAAAAAGGATTTTAATTGTATTTTCCTGCCATTGTGTTTTTTTTTTTATAATTTCTTTAAAACCAAAATCGGTTGCACAAAATTCTTTGAATTCCCTGCATGTCATATTTAAGTTTTGCTTTATCATAAGCTCTGCCTCTAAAGCTGATATTGAAAGTCTATTTCTTTCTTCACGCCAGGATTTCTTCATTAAACTGAAAATTCTTTCAGAGCTGGCATTAGAGACAGGCAAAGAAAAAAACATAATCACATATTTTTTTTCAAAATTAGGGGCTGATTGTTTGTTAAAAAAGTCTGCCCACGTCTTGACAGTCTTTTTAATTTAAATATTGCTACATTCTTTTTCATAAAAAAGTTTGAGGTGCACAAATTCGTCGAAGAGTAAATCAACATCTACATTTTTTAATTTGAATCGTTCAACAATTTTTAGATATTTCTCAAAATCGGGTTTATTTTTGAAATTTAATGCTGACAAACATTCGAATTCACAATTAAAATCAAATTTTGTTTCTAAATAATCAATGGCACTTTCGTAAATTGCATCAACTTCTTTCAAAAATTGGTTAACAATTTGATCATCATTAGCTACGTACTAATGCTCCAAAGAATGTGTGTTCTCTTTCATTTTTTAATAAGGTTCTTACATCATTCATTATATAATATAAATTAATAATAGTAGTATTTTCACTCTCAAGGACGATAACTGCATTTTGAAAAATTTGACCAACATGAGATATAAATGCTAAATAAGCTTCAGCAATTTTAAATTCGAAAAACTTTCTTAAATATGGACGTATTTTCTTCATAAATTTGAAGATAAAATGGCACGCTTAAGAGATTCTGCAATATCTTTTGATTTTTCCGATTTCAAGTCGTAAAAATTCAATAATTTTGTGCAGACAACCTGACTGCTTTTGAAATAGCGCACAATTAAAGGAAATGTTTTTATATTTCCTCTGTTTGCTGCATCTGTCCGAATTGAAACGGCTTATTTAACTCTTTGGTTTGGTCTTTCTGGCAGCTAGTTCTTCCGCAGGTTAATTTTAAAGCCACTTTTGAATCGGAAAATACACACGGCATTCGTTTAAGAGTTCAATCGGCACTTATATAGCTATGTGAATGTTTGACAGAGTGGTATACCATCGTTGCCCCAACAATACTTGTTGCCTTTTTGTCCTTGTCGTCTTTAGAAAAAAAATTTGAAACAAGCATTGCTTTGGGGGTTGGAGTCATAGAAACAGATTTTTTGTGGCGATTTGATTGTTGGTGTCGTTTGACATGGTTCTCCCCTCCATAAGATATAGTGAACTTACACACACAAATTTTGCACTCCGCATATTCTCCTGAATTCTTGTTGGGACATATCCAGTTGTATTTTGTTTCCCATATATTTTTATACTGTCCAGATGTGTTTATGGCTAGCGAAACCAAGCTTAACCAGAAACATAAATTGACTAACAACAATTACAATATCGTAAGAAGAGACCGACCCAACTCCACTCAAGGAGGAGGCGTCGCAATCTTTATACGTAAAGGCATTAGTCATAAGGTAATATATAATAGTGATGTGCGAAAATTTCGGACGTTAGAGGCATGCACCTTATGCATTCATCTCCAACAGGGGAAGCGAATGTATGTGTTGCTGCCTATGCACCGGAAACACCTCAGCTCAGCCAGTTTATAACAGAGCTTGAAAAGCTTTTTGAATGCTTAATATTGAGCTCGGAAGAGAATTCCTACATATTGGGTGGTGATTTAAACGCCAAGCACATAGATTGGGGAAATCATATACAAAATCCTCGAGGTAACCATCTATTTAATTGGATGGGTCGATACAACCTTGAGTATCCCATCGATCTTCTAGCCACAGACAGGCCATCGTTTCCAAGAAGCGGAGCCTATCTGGATCTATTGCCGAAAGACGCAAGACTAACAATTACTGACACTGTGGGTCAAAGACCAAGAAATTGTTTACGAACGATCGAGTACGACAGTGACCACTGCGGACTCGCTTCCGTAATACAACTTCCGAACGAGCTTATGGAGTTGGATGAGTATGTGCCTGTGCATACTTACAATTACAGTAAGGTGCGCTGGCCATGCTTCTCCAATGCCTTATTGAGTAAATTACGTTCAAATGGTATATCCCCACCAAATGACAGGAACCTAACAAATACTGAAATCGACAGATACTTAGAACAAATTGACGAAACGATTCTACGAACAATGAACAGAACAATACCGAAATACAAAGAACGTAACGCAACTGACATGTACCGTAACGCGACAATTGACGCACTTCACAGACAAAAAAGTGGACTACTGACAAAACTAAAACGCTTGTACAGACGGTTTACTGACACACGAGATCTGGACATAAGGACACTGAAGTCGTCCATCAAAAACATCAACCAATTGATCAAAGAAAATTATAGGTTGTCCATTAATTTGTTTTGGGACAACAAAATTCGGGCCGTGAACGCTACCGACCCGAGTATGTTCCCACAAACTAATAAGAAATTCAGAAGAAAAGATCAAAAGACCTTCCGTGTCTTAAGCTCCAGAGGACGACAGAGAACAGAGACGTACTTCTGACAGCAGGCATAGACCCAGAGGATGCCGTACTGGACGATGACCTCTATATAGTCGAAGATCCGCAGGAGAGAGTGGGGGCTGTGGGGGTTGCTTTCCAGCAAGTGAACAAGGTGAATGCGAATCATGACCTGGAGAACAGAGCTCTGCTTCATCACTTATGGCTCCGGAACGATATAACCGAATGGCGATCTGAGAACCTTGGTTTTACCGGGTTTAATGATGAAGATTTGGCAAACGCCATAATCGCCGACCGAAATGGGCCCAGTCCCTTGTTAATTTTGTAGAATGAGCTCCAGCTCATCTCCGATTCATTAAAGAAAAAGAAGTCAGCAGGAGTCGATGGTATATCCAACGTTGTACTACGACATTTGCCTCAAGAAGCAGTTGACATTTATACCACACTGTTTAACAACGCGCTGAATAATGCGTATTATCCAGTGCGGTAAAAGACAGCTGTGGTGCAGCCTCTCCCAAAAAAGGGAAAGGACAACTCCAATCCGGCGAATCTCCGGTCGATAAGTCTTCTTCCAAGTATCAGCAAAGTATTTGAAAAGGTTATTAATAGAGCCCTGTTCAAGTGGGCGGAGGACAAAAATATTATCCCGGATAATCAGTTCGGTTTTAAGGCGGGACATGACACAATTCATGCCGCGTCTAAACTAGTTTCTGATATCCAAAGGAACAAAACTAAAAAGCAGTGTACGGGTGACTGTCTGGTTGATTTGGAGAAGGCTTTCGACACCGTATGGCTAGAAGGTCTCTATCTAAAGCTAACCTGACTAGGTATAAGTAAACCTCTATTGTATATGCTTTATGACATGCTAAATGGTAGAAAGTTTGTTGTCAGGAGTGGCAATGTAACTTCTACCGCAATTTTTAATATTAATAATGGTCGTCAGCAGGGAGCGGTTAACTCGCCGATTCTATTCAGCATTTACACCAGCGATCTGATAGGTAGTTTAACTCAGGCAATTGCGTACTCCGACGATCTAATTGCGTACAGAACAGCTAATACAGTTGAGGTCATCACAATTCTTCTGCAGAGTGACTTCGACAAAATTCAGGGATATTGTGATGACTGGAAGTTGAAGATCAATTTCCAGAAATCAGAAACAATTCTGTTTAGGACTCCGTTGTCTAGCGCCTCAAGGGATACGAGAAAGAACTGGCGCAAGCTGGTGATCGTAGGGCCACATGAACATCCACTGGCGAGTAAAAGTGTAGTAAAGTACCTTGGCATCTGGTTGGATCAGTACCTGTATTTCGACAGACATGTAGGTGCTGCTTTGGCCAGGGCTAGGGGAGTCTTTGCCTTGACAAAACGACTGTTTTATAGCAGCCGTCTTGACAGCAGGGTGAAGGTGATTTGTTACATGGCCCTCATCACACCGATGATTGCCTACAGATGCCCGTTGTGGTTCAAAGTTGCCCCATCTCAAATGGAATAGATTCGCGTGTTTGAGAGGCAGTGTCTTCGACGTTACCTTGGATTACACAGAACACCAGAGTCGGAGTACAAACGATATTATTCCAGCCAGGTTCTATACAACGGAACCAACATAAACAGAATAGATGATCTTTTGCTTAAGCTGATTCGGGGGCACGTTGCAAGAGCGATGTCCTCAACTAACAGCTTAATTTTTGGGGCTTATTACCCCAATAACGAATATTTTGAGAGTGCGAAGTTAAGTGGCTACATCCCTCCCGAGGCATTCCTCTATTTAGACAGTCGAGGGCTGATACAGGATGGAGGGGCGGTTCCGCTCATCTATCACTTCAGCCGGAAAACTGTGGATAGGCGACTCCTGTATGGTCGAGACGTCATCGCTCAAGGTGGAGAAGAGCGCCTTCGGTTCAGTAGGACTGTGTCCGATCGGGACCGAAGGGATAGGGCGAAACAAGAGAACCAGTTCTGGTGGCTCTCTGAACAGCATTATGATACACAAAGTCGGTTAGGATGGTATGTCTTGGCCGACTTAAATAGATTTAGGGCAATTAGGTATAGGGAACAGTCGGGGTGGCACCAAAAAAATTAAAATTAAAAATATGTATGTATTCGGGGGCTTATGTGCATGTAACTGCGTGTCTGTACATGGATGTGCGTACGTATTTGTATGTGCGTATGTACATGAATGGGTGGGTTGCATGTGTTGTGTGTCTGCATGCATATAAAAAATAAACAAAAAAAAGTTATAAAACGAAAAAAATACTGCTGTGGCTGTTCTAGTTTTTAATTAGTTTTAAGTGGTTTTTGGGTATTATTAGGTATTTTAAGTAGTTTAAGTTATTTTTAGTTAGTATTAGTTAGTTGTACTTAGTTTGAATTATTTTTAATCTATCTTTAGGTTTAGCTTATAAGTAAAAAACAAATATATGATAAGATACCAAGTTTTTTGTCTATAAGTTTCCTTGGTTAAAAAATAAAATAATTAGATTTAATTAAAATAGTTTTTAGGTCGAAAGACATTAGTTCTAAGAGTTATTGTTTAGTTTAGAGCGCCCGTAAAGGGCCAGTAAATTAATTGTAAGTTATTGATAATTAGGCTAGTTTTAAACATTTTTGTCTAGCTTTAAGATAGTTGTAAGTTAAGATTAAATAAAAATGATTTAAATTAAAAAAAAAAAAAAATATTGTTATACTGCACCTTCCGTTTAATTTGTTTTTGAGGCGCTTTCATGATTTTCGTTTTAGGAACAGAGCAGCTGGCTACTTCTTCACAGGAATCTGAGTTTGAAGAAATCATTTTGTTTCTAAAAAATCTATTAAATTATGCATTATACTGTAAAAAGATGTCTAAACTACGAGATCTTACATTTACAGTCAGAACAAATCGCAAATAACATTGAACTCCGAGCTGACGAAAAGCGAATGAGAAACAGAAAACAAAACAAACAGCGAAGGGTTTTACATCAGAAAAAAAAATATTTTGTTATGTATCTGTCACTGAGTTCTTCGATTCTCGAAGAGTCTCAAAAGGTTGCGTCCAGTGAGCAAATTTGGAAAAAGTGGAGACAAATATTTTTGTTAAGGTCGTGTTACACTTAAAATAATAAAATAATTATAAGTGCACAACTTTTTTAACCTTTTAGCGGGATTGGCGGGACATTAAACTAACTGGCGGGCGGGACAAAATATACTCGCAGGACACTTGCGGGGCAAATATCGTTTTCCGGGACAGTTCCGCGCGTGGCGGGACGTCTGGTAACCCTAGCTTCGTGAGATAAGATGCATGCTGGTGCTGGCTTTGCCCATTTTCGAAAACGAAAATATCAAATTAGAAAAGTCGCAATAAATCCAATAATCCAATGGAACACCTATATACCTAATCTAAATACACAATGAGCGTAGTTAATACAAATTGTGAGGTGATAAGAGATAAGCCTACGCGGGGATAGACCCCAATATGAAATCATTTAACCGTCCGATTGACGCCCCTTGATTTAGATGTTGTGTTATCATGGTGTTATTGTTTGCTTTTAATCTAATTAGATTTTTTTTTTAAATTGAAAATTATAGGGGAATTATATATAAAGCTTAATCAGCACCACATATGGTCGCAATTTTTTTTTTTTTTGCCTGTTTGCTTTGATCCGATAAGAATTATTGATTACTTTACGGTTTACGATCAATTGATCAGTTCGAGTGTCGAGAAGATATTGATTGACAAGAATCTTGTTAAAAATTAATTCAACAATACAAACTGACAGACACCTGATTTTAAATAAATAAATCATTATAGATAAAATATCGGCCTAGGTTTAGTATTTTGAAGATTGTTTGCGATTTTAATTAGGTCAATAAATAACATGACTTCGAATTTGAATCAATGAAATATTTGGCATGAGACGCAGTGTTCCCAAATTGTTTTTTTTTTTAAATTTTAGGCGGAAAGTTGGCGGAAAACAAATGGGTGAATTTACGGGGGGAAACAAAATAAAACACTTCTTTATGGAAAGCTTTTAATATTTTATACAATATGCAGGAAAGAGACAAAAAATCATGCGCGAAAACAAAAAAAAACAAATGTTATCAAATAAATTTGAGTTTTTTACAACTAATTTGTACGGTACTGTAAAAGTAGTGCCTAACCATGAATGAATGAATGAATACAAGATTACGACACTTCTATTTTTTCACTTTGTTGTTGTAAATTTTGACAACTCGTGTGACGTCGCTCGAGATTTAAAATGAAAACGAGAAAAGCGAAACAGTTTGAAATTGATAAGTTTGGATTTTGTTTTTATAATTTTATATTTTCTTTTTTTGTGAAATGGCTTAAAAATGTGGTGTGATGTTTGTAGGTGTAATAACAAGAACAATAAAAACACTAAGAACAAGACATTAAGGAGAGATGATGTATCATACTACACTTTCCTAAAAGTTCCAGTACTGTTGAAAATTTGTATTCGTTTTTGTAAAAGAAAGGATGCTTTTAAACTTTAATGCAAAAACAGCTAGAATCTAGTGACCAATTTACTGCAGATGACATAGAGCCTATAACTTCCAATTTGAATTGGGTAAGTGCATTTGAATTGCTTTATAATAAATAAGTTAAAAATATATTCTATCTTCATAGGCTGCACGGATGAAAAAGCCCTCGCCTTAAACTTGGTTCCATACCAACAGTCTACAAAGTAACGGGAAACGCTGATTTATCTGGCCGGTCAACTACGATTTTGACCAGGGACAATACAAAAAAAGTAGTAACCCTGTTAGCCGCAAATACTTATGTACTGCACAATGAAGAAGTTTGCCTTGAGACTATTATTTCTCAAGTAGATGCCACAGAATCTTTTGATTTATACGGTTGCGAAAATTGTGTTTCTTTTAAGGAACAAATGGACATACTTCGCCTTGAAATGTAAGTTTTTTTTTTAATTTTACTTGAATTTGGTTGATTTATTTAAGTAGTAGGAGGCCTCCATGATCATCCTGATCGAGAGGAATTCTGCTTGAGGTTAATGTCCCACATTTTAGGAAGCAACGAGGGTGTTATTTCGGACGCAGCAAATGTAAGCTTTGACGATACCTCAGATTTGGAAGAGCCATTGACCGGTTTGCAGACATTGCTTTTGCTTATTCGAACAAGTAATCTTAAATATCTTTTTAGGTACGATATTTCAAAGCATTGCCTGGGAACCAGAATAGGTTAACACTGATGGCAACTAAGACGATGCAGATTTGGCCACTTTAGATAGCGATGGCCTAGAAAATATGGCCAGACACATATGCAACTGAAGAAAATGTCGCAACGTATTCATGGGTGTACCACCTAAGTTAAGGCGGCTTGTCAAAGCCAAGGATGTTGAATGACTTGATGGACTTGGACAAAATCTTCAAATCTTTCCACGGAGAAGACTTAGTAATTTCTCCAGGCTACCAAACAAATCTACTTGAATTGGCAAAGACATTGAATGCTATGTAGAAATAAAAAAAAAAATTCCAAGCGAGGACGTAATTTAGAATAAGAACGCTTAACCGAACCATTGTAGACTTATCAAAATGAAAAAAAAAACGAAAATACAATAAAATTACAACATAATTAAAACATTTTACATTTATTTAATCCACAAATATCTACACAAATTGTTGTGTTTTGCCTAATTTAAGTTAAATCTTCGATATCCATTAAGCATTCCGACTTTCTTTTGTTCTTGATTTTATCGCAATTATTTTAAATTCAATTAAAGTAAATTAAATTCAACAATATTTAATTATTTAAACAAATTGTATGTTTATATTATTCGCGCACGAAAAATCCATTAATCCACATCGGAACCACAAAACAATTTCTTTTGCTCAGATTTTTTAATCTCGCGTGACGTCAGCAAAAAAAGACAAAAAAGAAGTGACGTAATCTTGTTTTCCTTGATTCGTGGTGCCTACCTATGAATACGAATACGAAATTATACACAAATTGAAACACGTTTGCAAAGCAAAGAGACACAAAGTTTGATCCAATTCACTTGGTCATTCTATTACGCAGCTCTGCTCAAATTTCTTTGTTCATCTCATTAATTTTAAAAGATTACCATTATACACAATCACCTTCCAGAGATGGACTTTATTTACAGGGGGTATGATCGTGGTTTATTGGGCAGTTTTCAAATAAGGATTTCATCTCTGACATTGTATTCATTAAATCGCTTGTGCACCATTTTTGTTCTCTTGAATCCTTTCTGCGCAACCGACCATTGACCAAGTGATTTGGATCAAGCTAATCACACATATCAAAAATATTCTCAAAAGCAAGTATCCAAAGAGTAATTTTGAATGTGCATGTATTGTATAATTCGACGAATCTTAACATCTAGGTTTCTCGTAGGGAAAGGGATACATATACTTCCACTCTTTGTATGGAATGCACGCATAAGTTATAAAATTGAGGAAAAGGAAAACAGTCATTTTGTTTCAGATTGTTATTTGCTAAAGCTAGGCTTGTGAAGTTTGCTTGATTGGGAGAGTTAAAAGTAAGTACATATAGTGTATTTATATTTATATTTTCCTCATAAGCTAAGAGTTATTTTTACTTGCGGGCAAGTTTTGCATTTGGAAAAAAAAACGAACTCGAGATTTTAATCAAAGTTGACATTACGATGATGAGAACACCAAAAAAGTGGGTACCGAAATTCCGTCTGTCTGTCTGTAGAACGATTAACAGCCTAAGTCGCTGAACCGATTTTGTTCAAACTTTGTGCTAAGGTGTCTTAGGTGATTGTCCAAAATAAATTTTTGAATCGTTGTTTTAGCCCCAAAAATAACGGTACTTGCCATACAAATTTGTCTACCATCTTAATTATGTCGAAAACGACTCTAACGATTTTGATAAAAATTGGTGTGTGTACTACCTTGAGTATGGTCTACATTTTGGCCAAAAAAATGAAATATCTTGCTATTAACGGTCCCTGACATACAACCATTTTATAGATTTTTGACTTTCTCATTAACGGATAGAGGATTTCAATAAAAATTTCAAAATTTTCAAAAATTTTCGAAAAATATTTTTTTGGATTTTTGAAAAAAAAATAATATTTCTTTTTTTGAAAATTCAATATTTCAAAAACGGGTCGACGATTTTTTCTGAAATTTTGTTTTTGAATTTATATTATTAAATATTTAAAATGTTCATACCAATTTTTTATTAGAAAAAAATTAAGAATTTTTAAATATATATAGAATACGACTTTAAAAATACGTTTAGCCGTTTCTATTAAGAATCGTTTGCATGAAATATGATCGAACATAGGAGCAAATACGTGCGATCCAGTCGTGAATTTTATTCTTATTAACATTACTCTAAGAACGGGTATTGCTTCGGGTGTTATTTAAAGGGAGTCTAAGAAATTCATCTGGCAACACTCTCTGAGAGCAACAACAACAACTTTGTTTTAGATGATAGGATTAAGTTGTGTTGGTCTATTTGTTTTTTGGAATGCGAATAAAAAGACTTTATTCCACTCTTTACTCAAAGTTTCGTAAGATTTCCTTACTTCATGTCTTCATAAGGTATTCTATTTATTTAATTTATTAAGAATAATTTACAATGATACTACGTTTTCTTTCGTTAATATGTCATTTTTTAGATAATTGTACTGTCCGCAAAGTTAGACAATTTTGAGAGAAATACAGGTTTTGGGAGTTATTGAACAAAATAAAATAAATTATTATTTTTAAGATGACAACATTTTCCTTCCGGTTCCAAATTTAAAACTTGTTTTTATTTTTTAATAGAACATGTTCGTCCAAACATTCCTAAAAACAAAGAATCTGCCCACTAAAAAAAATAAATTTACCACATTTTTTGAAAACTGTATTACACCCCAAAGCATTCGACCATTTTCTCCAAATATATCAATTGTACGATGAAGTGTCATACTCTTTTTTGTGCAGAATAACATAACTACAATGCGTACTTACAACTTTTTCCAAAATAATCTATAGTTGCATTTATATGGCATTCCTCCACTTAAATTTTTCAACCGTAATACTCGCGCTTCTAGGAATGCTCATCAGTTTACCCTTCGGACGTACTGTCAAGTACAGAGATTCTTTTTTTAGCCGTACAACGCGAATGTGGAATACTTTACCCGGCTCTATTTTCCCCTCCCATTTTGATATTCAAAAATTCAAAACAAATGTGCATCGGTATCTTCTCTTGCATCCTTCCCTAATTTAATAACGCTCGCACTGTGCTTGTTCATATTAAGGGTAGTCAAAACCCCTTTAGTGCGTAAACGTTAAAAAAAAAGTTTTCGAGTAATTTGAAAAAAAAAAAACTGATCCGGGAACTGAGTGCGAAATGCTATTTATAAAACAGAATTTCTGCTATTTGACGTTTACCAACTTAATTAATTCCTTTTAAAAGTGGTAATAACGCCCACCTCAAAAAGAAACTAATACCCGCGGGTGTTACTGCCTTTTGGAATAAATAATGCTGAACGTGGCTTGAGAAATAAGGCCGAGTCCCACTATTAGGTTTTTTTTGGCAGTTGCGTGCAGTGAACCCCCGCTGGGGTTATTTCCTTTTTTTTTGAGAATTAACACAAGTGGGTGCTAATTCCGTGGGCGTTAATGCACTGAACCTTTGGATTCCTAGTTGAGAGACTCTTGTAACATCTTTGGTATACATACATACATCTTCCGATCAAAGAGCATTTTTTTCATACAATTTTTTGATCAATCGTGCCACCCTTATACTTATCCTTACTCAATGTGTAGCAGTCTGGTGGAACGCTTTAAGTAAAGCCATTAATTGTGATGATCTAATTCTAAACGATGATCCAGACTCCAGAGTTCAGCTTGCCTACTCTAGATTCTATATAGCTTACGACCTCTTTCGATGTACTGGGAGTGCCCAATCTACATTTAAAGCCATCCGATATATCTAGCAATCAAGGCGTTAACAGTAACTTCCTAAACTGGAACTCATCGTACTTAAAAAATAGACTCTATAGTATCGTATTTCGCAATAAGTTATTCGAACAAATTTGTTGTTAATTCTGGCGTCGCTCAAGGCAGACATTTAGGTCCCATTTTGTTTGTTTTATTTATAAATGACTTGGTTTCGTTTAAACGAAATTCGTATTTATGCTGATGACAATAATCTTTTCTAACGAATTAAATCTACCTCTGACTGTTTACTTTTAAAAGAAGACTTGTTAATATTTAGGGAATGGTGCAATAAAAATCGTCTTGTTTTAAATATTGAAAAGTGCAAAGCCATGAGTTTCACACGCAAGAAAATTCCGTTTGTTTTCAATTATACGTTCGATTCATGTCTTCTTAGTAAAGTCACCTTATTTTTTGACTTAGGAGTTATTCTCGATCCTAAGTTAACTTTCATCGATCATTTAAACTACATATCTAAAAAAGCTAATAAAATCCTCGGATTCATTAAACGATTCGGTCGCGAATTCTGCGACCTGTATGTCCTCAAGATTCTTTATTTTTCATTTGTGTGACCAATTATAAAATATAGTTGTGTGTGTAGGCACCTCACTACTCCATTCATATAACAAGACTTGAAGCTGTTCAGAGAAGACTTTCGCGTGTTTGCCTTCGTCTTCTTCCATGGTCACATCAAACACATCAAAATGCTCTTTCTCCTTATTCTCAAAGGCTTGCCTTCCTTCTCTCAGTAATCATAGAAATTACTTGCAGTTTTGTTTTATTGTTGGAATTATTAATGGTTCAATATCATCTCCATCGGTTATTGGTCAATTAAATTTCAGATTTAGTCGTACGAGTACAAGACTACAGCAACCATTGAGTCTTATATTTAGCAGATGTAGCTATGGTGGCAATAGCTCCCTTAATCAATTGATTGCAATATTCGATTAATTTTACTTTTGTATGAAGACATAAAATGTATGAAAATTAAAACTTTGATCCTTAAAAGTTTAGAACAGTTAAGTTAGATCTTAAGTATTTTGTAATTAGTATAAGTTTCTTTCACGTTAGTATTTAACGAATTGAATAAATAAATTCACCTAAATTCGAATGACTTAAAACTCCTTCCCGGGGGACTTAAAATACTGTATCATTGTGTATCCATTAAATTAAACCAGATCCTGCTTGCATTTTTGGCAGATTTATTCATTGATTTTTACACTGATGAATTAAAACCCAATTCTAGGGTTGGTGGAGGCTTTTACGTAGAAAAAGTATTTAAGTATAATTTTTTAACATTACATCATGCGAATCGAATAATAATGAATTATCAGTTTTCGTTATCCGTTGGTCGAAATAACGTTAATTGTAACAAAATTATAGCTAGTCATGAATATAATAAAAAATTTCTGCTAATTATAGTTTTGAGGCTAGAGTGTTAATTATAATCTTATGCAATTTTCTGCGAATTTATTTACTGTTTTCTATTACACGCATCACTCCAAAAAGCACATTCATCCAATCATTATTTAAATATGGATGGAAGGATGGCTTAAGTTCCCGTCAAACCAGTTTATTATATTATATTTCATCTTCGATTCGAACTTTTTTAGCAAAAGATGACGACGAGGATGAAATAAGGATAATTTAGGGATGCTTTTATCTGCGATCAAAACAGAGACTTAGGTTAGTAACGAATGTTGGCAAATCTTCATAAAAAAACTAACTGAATATTTCTGAAGGAAGGACTGTGTCCACCGAGTAACCAATTAAAAGGGAATAGAATTGGTTTGTGCTAAAACCTTACAACTTTTCTTTTTCTTTATAACCATACGCGCACTAAAGTGGGTTTGACTATCCTTAAAATCAATAAGAGGAGATACCGATGTAAAGGGTTATCCATTTTGCGGTTTCAAAAGTATAGGGCTGGAATTCTACATCTGTCAAACTAACTTGTTAAACCAATTTTTTTTTCAGTTGAAAGTCTGACATTTACGAAAATGGAAAATCGCTTAACTATCGCACAACGCATAAAAATTGTTAAAACCTACTACAAAAATGGTGATTCTGCCACAGCCACATATCGTGCTTTAAGAGCAGATTATGGTTTACATAATCGTCCAACCATGCAAGCAATTAGCAAAATTGTGAAGAAATTTGAAAAGACTGGATTGGTTACAGATATTGTAAGGCCTGTGCATCATCGTTTCGCTCGTACCACTGAAAATATCGCTGCTGAAAGTGAAAGTGTTGCCGAAGACCCGAATGTGTCGATTCCTCGTCGTTCTCAGGAAGTAGGACTGTCTTACGTCACATTATGGCGTCTTTTGCATTTGGATCTACATCTACATCCATATATAGTCCAGCTCACACAACAACTGAAGCCAGCTGACCATTCACAGCATCGTAGATACGTCAAATGGGTGCTTGAACAACTGGCGGTGGACGGCGATTTTTCGAACAAAATTTCGACGACGAAGCATATTTCTCACTCTGTGGGTATGTTAATAAACAAAATTGTCGTATTTGGGGTTCTGAGAATCCTCAAGTAATTGAAGAGAGGACATCCACAAAAATGCACTGTTTGGGGCGCTCTTTGGTCCGGAGGTGAGATTTGACCTTACTTCTTCGAAAACGACGATGCAACGACTGTCACCGTCAATTCGGAGCGTTATGATCATATCATAACCGACTTCTTTTTTCCCGCTATTGAAGAATATGACTTGTAGAATATGTGGTTTCAACAAGACGGTGCCACATGCGACACAACTCGAGCGAATATAGCTTTATTGCAAGAGACATTTCCTGGCCGCGTAATTTCTCTTCGTGGCGATATCAACTGGCCACCAAGATCATGCGATTTAACACCGCTGGACTTTTTTTTTGTGGGACTACGCGAAAGACCGTTTTTTTTGCAGATAAACCTTTAACTTTTGAGCGCTTGAAAACTAAAATTCGTCAAGTTATGGCTGAGATACCGCCCAATATGTGTCAAAAAGTGGTCGAAAATTACCTCAAAAGAATCGATGCTTGCAACAATTCGCGTGGTGGTCACTTAAATGATTTAGTGTTTCGCACATAATGTCAACGTTCAAGCTTTATAATAAAAAAGAAACATCATGAAAAAAATTATTTTATATGTGTTTTATTTACGTTTACTTTTGAAACCGCAAAATGGATAACCCTTTACATTGGTTTTGAATTTCTGAATATCAAAATAGGAGGGGAAAATAGAGGCGGGTAAAGCATTCCACATTCGCGTTGTACGGCTAAAGAAAGAATCTCTGTACTTGATGGAACGTCCGAAGTTGGGTTCCAGGGTAAACTGATGAGCATTCTTAGAAGCGCCAGTAAAACGTTACATATTTTAAAGCGAGAAATGCAGCTGGCTATTTCGCTAGAGCATTGTTTATAAAAAAAGCGATCAAATAATGAGACATATAACATTTGAAATGTTTCCATTATAGTTCTATCGCCTATCATTCTCGATTTTGGAATTCTATGAAAAGGATTCAGATGAATCTTAGGAGGTCCTGCGCCCAAATGCCAGAGGTATACTACAGCTTTGGCCGAATGAAAGCTTTATAGATTACATCAAGATCGGATATTAGAAGAATTTCTTGCAAATTCTAAGGAAGAAACACAAACACTTTTTTTGGCGACATCGAATATGTTGTCATTCCACAAGAGGTAGTCTGTGGTGCACATACCAAGTACTGCAAGCTGATCGATTCTTTAATGCACGATCATGGATAACGGAATGGAGGGTGGGTTCTGCTTTAACAACAGAAGACTACACTGCGTTTTTGAAGCATTAAATTTTTCACGGATTTTATTCCCCACTGGACTTTCAAGATTAGAATTTAATGAGCTTATAATACGCTGCCGTTGCAGTTACACATCCGAAGAATAAGGAAAATTAGTATGTAGACAGGGGCGGATCCAGAATTAAAGTTTGTGGGGGGGGGGGGGGTTCAAGTTGATCAAACAACAAACAAATTTCATGGCGCCTTTAGCATGGAGACTTATTTGGGTAAAACGTCTAACATTTGTGATGGTAGAGACTCTGGTACACTACGTGTTTCTTCAATTTTCTTTTTTCCATTTATGTATTCATAGCTCAATTTTTTGGATAACGATAGAAACAGATTGATAATTGACTGTGCATGTAATTTTTTGGAAAAAATTCTTCTAACTGAAATATTGCCGGTACATCTGAAGAAAGACAATCTTTCAAGTCTGTCACGACAGAATCCAGTTGGGGAATATAAACGGCCCTTCGAAAATACTTCTCGACCGGCAGACTGTCAACACTTCATTTTAGGATCCAAAATTTATTTTTTTTCAGTTAGTATATAATTTCCGTTTCAAGGTGTATTTGGGCACGAGTACGATAACTTTGGCGCCAAGATATAATAATGGTTTTTGGTAGAGGGGCTTAATACAAGCATTTTTTACTATGGAAGGGGGGGGGGGTCTATCTCACCTCGTTTAGTCGAGAGGGGTAGTTTTATAAAATTTACTTAAATCTAGAAAAAAAAATATTTAAAAACAACGGCAACACTTACAGCTATAAATTATACTTTTTTTAAAAAGTCAGAACTCTAAAATTTATAATAAATTTTAAGTAAAGTTGTTTCAGTCAATAGTTTTTGAAATAATTGACTTCAAACTCAAAATTTATGAAAAAAAAGTTAAAAAAATCACTTTGAGTATTATTTTTCTCATGATTATAAATACCAATAAAGAAGTAATTGATGTAGTTAACTGTTCCAATTATTTTTTAATCAAACACTGAAAACTATTCGTTTCTTTGTTTTCTAGTTTTTGAGAAAATTGAAAAACAAAAAAAAATAATTTTGTATCAGATGGGTGCATGTAAAGTTTCTTTTGCATTTAGAGAATCTGGATTTAAAAAAATAATTGATATTATGTACATAAGCGTATGTACATATGTCATGTCCATTTCAATCTCTTTTTTCTAAATATACGGTTAGGTACTTGGCCAAAACTTTGATTGATGGAAAAGAAAGGGTGGGTCTGCAACTAAAGGACTTCGACCCTCCCGACGCGACGTTCGCAGTGAACACCTAGAAGATGTGTTACCGTCAAAACAACCTCGGCTCTTGACCATCAATGACGAACTTAACGAACTCCACAGTGACACTAGTACGGACGATGAATTCATTGACGAGACTTACATACCTTCAACACATTGAAAATTGACGTGACTATTTTTTACTAACTCCTGACTTACTTAAAAACTAACTGACTGGGACGCGGAATGCAATGCAATTCTACCTCCTCGTGGTGCATTCTGGGTTATGGTAAATGAATTGCTTTACTTGACTGACAAGGATGAACTTATCATTAAAATTAAAGAATCTTTTGGGTTTAAAGAACAAGTATAGTTTTACTAATTTTCAATTACATATCTTAAAAACTAGAAGACATAAAAAGAAGTAGTTTTCTGTGTTTAATAAAAAAATAATTGGAGCAGTTAACTACATCAATTATTTTTTTATCGATATCCATAATCATGAGAAAAATAATATTCAAAGTGATTTTTGTAACTTTTTTTTCATAAATTTTGACTTTGAAGTCAATTATTTAAAAAACTATTGACTAAAACAACTTTATTTAAAATTAATTATAAATTGTAGAGTTCGGACTTTTGAAAAAGGTATAATTTATAACTGTAAGTATTGCCGTTCTTTTTTAATATTTTTTTTAAGATTTTAAGTAAATTTTTATAAAATTGCCCCTCCCGCCTAAACGAGGGGAGATAGACCCCCCCCCTACCATAGTAAAAAATGCTTATATTAAGCCCCTCTACCAAAAACAGTTATTATATCTTGGCGCCAAAGTTATCGTACTCTCCCCTGTATTTGTATGTCTATGATCAAGGAGTCGATTCTTGGGAACGTGAATAATGGTAGCTGGTAGCTCTACGGTAACGTTACTTTAAAACCTTTATGAACACAAAATATACAATATCATTGCAGTATACAAACTTGGAATAAATTCCGTCCATCAAAGTATACATTACTTATACCCATTGAAATTCATTGAGATATTTTTTCGTATAGATCTAACGTGTCTCGAAATGGGAGGAAAAACATTATTTTTAAATTTATTTTGTGTGTTTTTTCTTTGCTTTAAACGGATCCAATTTATTTAATTTGTATCCTTTTTCAATGATAAATAGAAAACAAACTATTAATCGCAGAAGAAGAGTGCTATTGATTTTCAAAATATATTGCAAGCCAACTTTAACCTTAGACAGCTAACGTTCGTCAAAATGGCAGGTATCGATCAAATATTTGCCACTCCCTTGGTTACCGTTTGACTGTCATGGGGTTAAGCAGATTCCGAAGCTTACAGTTTTTCTAAGAAGAATACACGAATATCCCGAAGACGTTTTTAGGAGTAATTTTAATGTGACTTCGTCGAACTCCTCAAATTGGTCAAATTTTTCAGGGTATGTCCTGAAATATTTTAGTTACATTTTTTTTTTATTATTTAATAAAAAGTTGTTCTTTCAATAGAATATTGTTTAAAGATGTAAAAAAAAACATCAGCATTACTCACAAGCTTGCTTGTATACTTTTGTGCAACAGAAAATTTAAAGATACGATTTTGCGATACTTTTACTGTAGTATTGCAGTATAACTACATTAATGAACAGAAGTAGTGATACCCAATTTCTACAGAAATATTATTGGTGGTAGACAATAATGAACGCCATACTGGTAGTGTTGCTCTATCTTTATCATGAAATCAACCACGCTCTAAAAGTTTCCCTCTGAATTTATTGGTAGCTATCGGGAATAAACTTTCCCAGCGAATTTTGTCATTTCATACGATTTTTTTTCGAGGGAAATTTATTCCGTGCGAGATTCAAGATCAGAGGAAAAATTTCGAGGGAATAAAATATTCCGTAGGACGCGAAATTCCTGGGCGGTTCCCGATATGCTCAGTCCTACCAAATAAAATCTCAGTGAGCATGTAATGTCAGATTCACAGCCTGGGGTTCAATTCCGCAAGCATGAGTTTTATCTGTGAACACAGAAATTCATGTACGCATACATATTTGCGGGCGATTTAGCAAGGGTGCGATCCAGTTTTCTTTTGACAGATCGGCAAATTTATTCACCCATATTTTGATCGTGAATATTTTTTTTCCACAAAAATTCATTCATGCTTGCCAAATTCGGGCCCTGAATACCTTAATGGGACTAGATTTCTCGCTGAATTGTAAAAAAACAGATATCTTATAATTATAATAAATTATTTAAAATATTTTCTGGAAATTAAATTACAACTTCGCTATAATATTTAATTTCTAAAGCATGAAACTTTTTAAATTGAATCAAAAAGAACAACAATTTTCTTGGTATAGATCTAGATATAAGAATCATGATCATGAGCAATAATAAAACACCGCTAAACTTTCTGTAGCAGCTCAGAAAAACTGAATAACACTAGAAATGTTTCAAAAATGTAAATCTAAAATTCTTAGACATCATCTTATTTATTTCTGACACAAACCAATGGCACAGAGCTCAGCTTGCACCTCCGATCGATATGCAGAAGCTAGCGAGTTCAAGTAAGTTACTCTTCACTTTTTTTTTAAATAAGATACATTTATATAAACGGTGATGTTTTAAGAGCTTGGTTTTTGAAAATTCAAAAAAGCACAGAAACTTGTAAAAAGTGAATGAAATTTTTATTTGGATCGATAAATCAATTTCTGCCATTTACTTTTTAAAAATAATTTCACTTAAATGTTGCCCGCAGCTACGCTTCAGGTGGTCCATTCTGAAGGTCCAATTTTGGCAAACTTTTTCACACAATTCGGCCGGAATCTTACCAATGACGCGTTCAATGTTGGCTTCCAAGGCAGCAATCGTGTTTGGCTTGTCCCCATAGACAATAGACTTAACATAGCCCCACAAAAAATAGTCTAACGGGGTCAAATCACATGATCTTGGTGGCCAATTGACTGCGCCAAAACGTGAGATCAACTGCTCATTAAATTCGCCTCTCAATTGATGCATGCATTGCATTTTCGGGAAAAAAAATCTGTTATCATCGAACGGTACCTTTCTCCATTGACCGTAACCCTGCGGCCTTCATCGTCCTTGAAGAAATACGGCCCAATGATGCCGCCTGCCCATAAACCGCACCAAACAGTGCATTTTTCGGGATGCATTGGTAGCTGCTGAATTGCCTCTGGCTGCTCTTCACTCCAAATACGGCAATTCTGCTTATTCACGTATCCATTTAGCCAAAAATGAGCGGAAAAAAAAAACGGACGTAGCTTGCGCAACACATTTTTCACAGAGCACGAATTTTGATAATAAATTTCAATAATTTGCAAACGTTGTTCAGGCGTAAGTATATTCATGATGAAATGGCAAACAATACTGAATCGAAATGTCAAATGTTCGTGGAATTTGTCATGTGTGATCTGTCAAAAATATAAACGTCAAAAACCAAGTAGCAAAAAAATCACCCTACATTCAGAATAAAGAAAATCATTTACGCTATAACGACGAAATGCAAACAAATCCCTCTTTCTAAATTTCTTAAAAATTGCAGTCACTTTGTGTGATATTGAAAAAAAGGAGCAATTTAGCAAAAAAAAAAACTGTTTAATTTACGACCAAAAAATACCACATTGATTCCACCACGCATTCAAATTTATAAGTCCAATATTATTTATTTACTTTACTTACTTAGGTGGCGCTACAGTTCGGGGCGAACCTGGGCCTCAACCAACATGCCTCTCCAGCTAGCTCGGTCTTTGGCTAACTTCCTACAGTTACGCACTCCAAGTTGGTTGAGGCCATATTTCACTTGAGTGCGCCACCTTAGGCGAGGTCTTCCTTGACTGCGTCTTCCCTCTGGGTTGGAGTCGAAGATCCTGCGAGTCGGAGCATTGTTGTCCATACGCTCTATATGACCTAGTCATCTTAAACGTGATACACGTATTTTTTGTACCAGGTCAATGTCGCTGTACAGCTCGTATAGTTCGTGGTTGAACCTTCTCCTCTAAAGCCCGTTAACGCAGATAGGGCCGAAAATCTTGCGAAGAACCTTACACTAGAGTCAATGTCTCCGCGCCATAGAGCAGGACTGGGATGATCAGAGTCCTATAAAGAGTCTCCTATGTTTTTCGAGAGCGGGTTTTACTACTCAATTGCCTCCCTAGCCCATAGGAACAGCGATTGGCAAGAGTTATTCTTCGCTTTATTTCTAACGAGATGTTACTGTTAGATGTTATAGCGGATCCAAGGTAGACAAAGTCCCTAACTACCTCAAAGTTGTACCTGTCTATTGTGACGTTTTGTCCAATCCGCCGGTGTTGTGTGTCCATTTTTGTGGACAGCAGGTACTTCGTTTTGGCCTTATTGACTGCTAGTCCCATCTTAGCCGCTTCAGCTTCAATGTTAGCAAACGCTCCATTATTTATTTAGATTAGTTTTTTATGTAATGGTAAATTTTCGATGAAATTGCGATTCGTTGATGGCAATGTTGTTTTATTTCGATCAAGTTATTGATATTAAATGACCCCCATGACCTCACCTCTGCATCCATCAATGTATGTAGAGCGATCTAAGGACAGACAGACGGAATTGCGGGACCCATTTTTTGATATTCAATCATCATCGGCTGTTTCGACTTTTTTTTCCAAATGCCCTATAGAATAGTAACTACAAAATATCGCAAATAAGAATTCAATTCTTCCGATCAGAACTATCAACCTCAACATTATAAATTAAGAACGTTAAATAATGATTTGTCGACTCCATTTGTTTGATTGAAAAAAGAAACTTTATTTTTGATTAAAACCACAAATAGGTCGATAAGACTTGCACTTTTTGATGTAAATCTAGTAGGAAAGTAACTCAAGATTTCTAATTCTTACGAATCAAAAACATTATGTAGTAGTTTAGATGAAAATGAGGTAAATTGACATTAATGTTCAAATCACCACACAAAATACTATTTTCATCACACAAAACACACACAAAATGTCTTGAAAAATAAAACGCACGACTGGATCTTACGAATTTGCTCTTGTAGCTAATAACTTGTAGCGAGTAACTTGTAACTAATGTAGCTAAACATTGACGCTGTTAATAGGTAAGTAGTCTAGTTATCCTTTGATTCCTAGTATAAAGAATTGTCGAATAAATAGTTCAAGGAATATTTGCATAGCGTGCCTAGCTACAAATTAATGTTTAAATCTAGATTATGCATTTTAATTATATAAGTTAGGAGAGTAATATGTTCCTGCATATGTACATAGATGGAAGCTAGATATGTAAATATGTACATAACTATAATAATAAAAATGAAGGCTGTAGGTGGATAGGATATGAACATAACTGTATAATATAAGTGCATAAGATTTTATGATTTTTAAAGATAATAGATATATAAATGTATGAGGGCCTACATAATATATATATAAGTATTCAGTGACGTAGGCAAAAATGCGCTAAAATGGAAATAAATGGAATATACACATAATAAAATTTTCTTAGATTGCTTAGTTGTTAAAGTTTGAGAAAAAAGATGCCATTTGAATTGTTGGACAAATATGAATATATCAGCTGAAATATTCAAGAATCGTTGATGCGATTTTTTTTAAATAATATTTTATTTATAAAATTTTAAAACCATTTTAATAGAAAAAAATGTGAAACGCTGAAAAAAATCAGTAACTGGTTTTTTTAAAAATCGATTTTTCCAAAAAAAAAAAAAAAATGCACGACTGGATCGCACGAACTTGCTCTTATGTTCGATCACATCGTATGCAAAAGAATTCTATTGAAAATTTAAATATATTCTTAAAGTCATTTTTTATTTAATTTTTTTATACAAAATTTCTTTAAATTTTTTCTAAAAAAAATTGGTATGACAATCTTAAATATTTAATAATATAAACTTAAAAACAAAAGATTAAATCGCATTAATCAACGAATAAATAATTTAAGATTCTGAAATAAATACTTAAACTAATTTGAGCTAAAAAAAAGTACGCCATTTTATTTCTTGGATAAATTTGAATTTATGAAAAAAAAAATTTTTAAATCTGTGGAGCGGTTTTTGAGAAAAAAAGTTTTTTTTATAAACTTTTAAAAAAATTTAAAACAAAAATTTAAAATGCCAATTCATAGGTATTCGGCAAATACATATAACTATAATTTTTGGAAAAAAAATAATGAGCAGTTTTCAAAATATAAATTTAAAAAAAAATGTTAAATGCTTTTAAAAATACAAAAAAATATAAATTGAAAATATTAGTATGCAGTATAAATTGGGCAGCCTAATCCTACATATGTATGAAATTTCGAAAGCATCGGTCAAGCCATTTATGAGATAGTCGAAAGCAAAAAAAAAACGGTCCTATGGAAAGTATCGTTTTTAGACATTTTTTTTTCAACCGTACCTAAAAAGCTGCACTGATTTTTTTAAATCAAAATTGTAAGTGCCGTTTCCGAGAAAAATAGACTTTAAAGTAACTATTATATGGCAGATACCGTTATTTTTTTAGCTAACAAAAAAATTCAATTTCCCCTCTGTACAATACCTAAAATCTCTATATACCAAGTTTGAAGAAATTCGGCCCACCCGTTTGGGCCGTAGGTGTCTATACATACATACATACCCTGTTTATATGGGTGAATTGAGGAATCGAATCGAATCGAATTGAGATTTCGATTCAGGTATATGGCCTCGTTGGATCGGGAGATTGAATTAAAATGGAATCGAAGTGACAATTTGAGTTTACAGAATAAACAACAAAAACATGCAACAGAAAAAAATACAAAGAAAACGGAAACCCACTGAACACAAAAAAACACTATTGGTGCACACACACACCAAGAATCAGATGTGAATTCGATTCTTCAATTCCTCGATTCAGGTATATAAGTACATTTTCAATTCGATTCAGCTCTTCTAGTGGGATCGGATCGAGTAATCCTATTTTAATCCGATTCAAGTATACAAAGACCTAAATCCTGATTCAATACCGATTCAATTCTCCATATAAACGTAGTAACAGATAGACTGACAGATAGATATACAGACGAAAAGAATTTTTAGAACATCTTTTTTCGTCTTCACTATCATCGTAATGATATTTTAGAAGTTTTGAACATGTTTGTTCTTATGTGGAATTTGGAGAATTTGAAAAAGTGATTCTCATCGGCTTTATTGTTTTTTTTTTTTTTTTGTAAATTCATTTTTATTTAATATTAACTTATAACTATCTTAAAGCTAATTTGCCTAATTATTAATAACTTACAACTAATTGACTGGCCCAAGTCAACTTATTGACAAAAAAACTTGGTATCTTATCATATATTTCTTTTTTACTTATAAACTAAACCTAAAGATATATTAAAAATTATCAAAACTAAATACAACTAACTTATACTAACTAGAAATAACTTAAACTACTTAAAATACCTAATAATACCCAACACCACTTAAAACTACTTAAAAACTAGAACAGCCACAGCAGCATTTTTTATCGTTTTTAAAATTTTTTTTTGTTTATTTTTTATATGCATGCAGACACACAACAACATGCAACCCACCCATACATGTACATACGCACATACATGTACAGACACGCAGATACATGCACGTATGCCCCTGCATAGATACATATTTTTAATTTTTTTTTTAGTGCCACCCCGACTGTTCCCTATACCTAATGCCATAAATCTATGTAAGTCGGCCAAGATATACCATCTTCATCGACTTTAAATATCACGATGCTGTTCAGAGAGAGCCACCAGAACTGGTTCTCCTGTTTCGCCCTATCCCTCCGGTCCCGATCGGACACAGTCTTACTGAACCGAAGGCGTTCTTCTCCATCTTGAGCGATGACGTCTCGACCATACAGGAGTCGCCTATCCACAGTTTTCCGGCTGACGTGATCGATGAGCGGAACCGCCCCTCCATCCTGTATCAGCCCTCGACTGTCTAAATAGAGGAATGCCTCGGGAGGGATGTAACCACTTAACCGCGCACTCTCAAAATATTCGTTATTGGGGTAATAAGCCCCAAAAATTAAGCTGTTAGTTGAGGACATCGCTCTTGCAACGTGACCCCGAATCAGCTTGAACAAAAAATTATCTATTCTGTTTATGTTGGCTCCGTTGTATAGAACCTGGTTGGAATAATATCTTGTGTACTCCGACTCTGGTGTTCTGTGTAATCCAAGGCAACGTCGAAGACACTGCCTCTCAAACACGCGAATCTATTCCATTTGAGATGGGGCAACGTTGAACCACATCGGGCATCCGTAGGCAATCATCGGCCTGATGAGGGCCATGTAACAAATCACCTTCACCCTGCTATCGAGACGGCTGCTATAACACAGTCGTTTTGTCAAGGCAAAGGCTCCCCTAGCCCTGGCCAAGGCAGCACCTATATGTCTGTCGAAATACAGGTACTGATCCAACCAGATGCCAATGTACTTTACTACACTTTTCCTCGCCAGTGGATGTCCATGTGGCCCTACGATCACCAGTTTGCGCCAGTTCTTTTTCGTATCCCTTGAGGCGCTAGACAACGGAGTCTTAAAACAGAATAGTTTCTGATTTCTGGAAGTTGATTTTCAACTTCCAGTCATCACAATATCGCTGAATCTTGTCGAAGTCACTCTGCAAGAGATTTTTGATGACCTCAACTGTATGAGTTGTTCTGTACGCAATTAGATCCTCGGCGTACGCATATTGCCTGAGTTAGACAACCTATCAGATCGCTGGTGTAAATGCTGAATAGAATCGGCGAGTTAACCGCTCCCTGCTGAAGACCATTATTAATATTAAAAATTATGGTAGAAGTTACATTGCCACTCTTGACAACAAACTTTCTACCATTTAGCATGTCATAAAGCATATACAATAGAGGTTTACTTATACCTAGTCTTGTTGGCTTTAGATATAGACCTCCTAACCATACGGTGTCGAAGGCCTTCTCCAAATCAACCAGACAGGCACCCGTACACTGCTTTTTAATTTTGTTCCATTGGATATCAGAAACTAGTTTAGACGCGGCATGAATTGTGTGATGTCCCGCCTTAAAACCGAACCGGCTTTATTGGTCTTTATGATTAAATGAAAGGCATTTTCATTCTATTTTCCCAACGATTCGATGCTAGTTGCCGTGTTCTTCAGGGGTGTCTTTATTTACAAAATTCAAAAGATGTAATGTCATCAAACATGTTATCTCAAAACTTTTCTTTTTTTCACGAATGCATAACTTGCCTTATAGTACCTATAATCGCAAGTAAAAAATATGTATTTATTTTTGAAAAATCGGTTCATCCAATAGTGAGAAAGTCGAAAATATGAAAAGTGGTTCTATGGGAATTACCTACCTATCGTTAATAAGTAGTCTAAATAAAACATTTTCTTACTTAAACGTGAACTGCACTAATTGGAGCCGTTTTTAAGAAAAATGAAATTGTTATTTTTGGCCAAAAAAAATTATGGCAGGTACCGTCATTTTTCGTCTAAAAAAAAATATAAAAACGCGTGGGCCCATTATCGAATACTTTTTTGTCTTCGCTATCAACCTAATTTTAAGTTTGATCAAAATCTCGTGTTCCATTTTTGTACCAATCCATAACTTGCAATTTTTACTTCGGTGATTTTTTAAGAGCTTGGTTTTGAAAATTCAAAAAAACACAGAAACTTGTAAAAAGTGAATGAAATTTTTATTTGGATCGATAAATCAATTTCTGCCATTTACTTTTTAAGAATAATTTCACTTAAATATTGCCCGCGGCTACGCTTCAGGTGGTCCATTCTGAAGGTCCAATTTGGCAAACTTTTTCACACATTTCGGCCGGAATCTCACCAATGCCGCGTTCAATGTTGGCTTCCAAGGCAGCAATCGTGTTTGGCTTGTCCCAATAGACAATAGACTTCTTAACATAGCCCCACAAAAAATAGTCTAACGGGGTCAAATCACATGATCTTGGTGGCCAATTGACTGCGCCAAAACGTGAGATCAACTGCTCACCAAATTCGCCTCTCAATTGATGCCTGGTTTCGCGTGCAGTGTGGCAAGTGGCACCGTCCTGTTGGAACCACATGTCGACCGAGTTCAATTCTTGCATTTTCGGCAAAAAAAAAATCTGTTATCATCGAACGGTACCTTTCTCCATTGACCGTAACCCTGCGGCCTTCATCGTCCTTGAAGAAGTACGGCCCAATGATACCGCCTGCCCATAAACCGCACCAAACAGTGCATTTTTCGGGATGCATTGGTAGCTGCTGAATTGCCTCTGGCTGCTCTTCACTCCAAATACGGCAATTCTGCTTATTCACGTATCCATTTAGCCAAAAATGAGCCTCGTCGCTGAAGACAATTTTGCGATAAAAAAACGGATACTCATCCAACTTTTCTAAGGCCCATTTACCGAAAATTCTACGTTGTGGTAGGTCGCCTGGCTTCAATTCTTGCACCAGCTGTATTTGTATGGCTTTAAACCAAGATCTTTGCGTAAAATCTTCCAGGTGGTCGAATAACACAAACCCAATTGCTGCGATCGGCGCCGAATGGACATATCGCGATCTTCAGCAACACTGGCGGATGCAGCAGCAATATTCTCTTCGGTACGCACTCTAGGGATACGATTTGGTGGATTAATATCCAATAAAGTGAAACTGGTGCGAAATTTGGTCACAATGAGCTGAATAGCCTGCTCGGTGGGTCGATTATGACGACCATAAAACGGACGTAGCTTGCGAAACACAATTTTTAACAGAGCACGAATTTTGATAATAAATTTCAATAATTTTCAAACGTTGTTCAGGCGTTAGTCTATTCATGATGAAATGGCAAACAATACTGAATCGAAATGTCAAATGTTCGTGGAATTTGTCATGTGTGATCTGTCAAAAATATAAACGTCAAAAACCAAGTAGCAAAAAAATCACCCATCGCAAGTAAAAATGATTCAAATTAATTAAATGCAAATCGACATGGGCCTCTAAGTTCCAGCAAATAAAACTTTTTCATGAGTTAAGGTGATTTCAATAGCAAATACTGGATGTCACTGAGTTTTAAGAAATATAAACAAACAGTCTGAATTTCTTAACGAAAATAAATCAAAACACATGTAACAATAAAGGTCACTATCACACCTAAACGATCTTTCATTCTCAATGCCTTGTTTCAGCTAAACAAATTACATCAGTTGTTATTAATTGAAAATTATACCCTTAATCGATCGATTTTCGATAAGCCCCTCTGAACATTGACATGAAAATTTTTTAATCCAGGTGAGCGTAATGAGAAAATATTCAACATTGCATTAATCAGGTTAACTACGTTTGTTTTTGTAAAGACATTTAATAGAAAAATAATTAATTTCAACATCGAACTCAATTAATTTAAATATATTTTAATATTCACAAATATTTAATATAGTAAAGATTAGACATACATACGAGTATTTGTTTATGTTTGTTATTCTTAAAGATTTTCTTTTATGTTACTTCTTAATTTTTGATATTTAATGCACGTTCACAAGCAGCAGCATCGAAGGCCCGATCTAAATTATCCACACTGATTATTTTGGTCTGTTGGACCAACTTTAAAAGCAACAACAAAATTAATTGATTGAACTGAATGAATTCATTCTCCCCCTTTAATGTCATAGCAGCATTACGAACAAAAAGAGCTCCATTAGAAAGACATTCAAAGTTTCTAATAACGTGTTTCTAAGTGAACCCATTAACCCAATTTTATCAAGCGTGATTGGAACAACAGCGAAAAATAATTTACGAAATTGAATTCGCACGCTTTGACAATGCAGCTTCACCACAACTGGGGCATTCGTGTAATACACTGATGGGTTCTGTTCTAGTAGTCCCCTTGCGATTTATTGTCTTACTTGCGATATATCGAGATTTTAATCAAACTTGACATTATGATGATAGAGAACACCACACAAGTGGGTCCCGCAATTCCGTCTGTCTGTCTGTACAGCGCTTTACAGCCTAAGCGGCTTAACCGATTTTCTCCAAAATTGGTATTTAAGCGATTTAGGTGATTGTCTAAAATAGATTTTTGAATGGTTTTTTTATTTTTTTCTACCATCTCAGTATCTCGAGAACGGCTCTAACGATTTTGATAAAAAAAAGTGTGTGCACTAATTTAGGTATACTCTATATTTTGGTCAGAATTTTTTATTTAAATATTTTATTATTAACGGTACCTGCCATACAACCATTTTTTCGATTTTGAACTTTCTCAAAAACGACTCAACGGATTTCGATGATAAAAATGTGTATTGTGCTTCAAATTATAATGCATAATTAATACCAAAATTTTAGAAAAATATTTTTTTTGGATTTTTGCAAAAAATAAATATTTTTTTTTTTTGAAAATTAATATTTTGAAAACGGGTGATTGAATTTTTTTTTCAAATTTTGTTTTTAAGTTTTTATAATTAAATATTTAAAATTGTCATAACAAGTTTTTTTTAATTAAAAATTTAAAAAAATGTATATAAAAAAGTCGATTTTGAAAATATATTCTTATAGAAACCTTTTGGATACGATGTGATCGAACATAAGAGCAAGTTCGTGCGATCCAGTCGTGCATTTTATTATTTTTTTTCTGAGCGGAAAAAATAACATAATTTATTGCAAAGAGCATGTTGTTAATTTTCAAATTTTAAAGAGAAAAATAAACAAAATGGCGCAAAATTTTAATCAGTCCTCGTTTAGAGAATAAACCCAACTCTAGTTAAGCAGTTGTTTAGATGCCAGCCCTTGTCTAACTTTAACTTAATTTTAAACGCACTAAACAACTCTTCTAATTAAAGCAGATCTTTATAGCTAAGTTAATCTAACTTATGTTGAACACACCTTATTTTGACAGATAGAGGAATGGAACAGAACGAAAATTAAACGTAACCACAAGAACACAAAAAAAAACATATTAATAAATTTATAAAAGCCCATGTTTCATGTAACATTTTTAAAATTTCAGAAAAACATTTTCATATATAATTTTTTTCAGATAAAGAAACAAATTTCAACAAACCTTATCAAGTGGGGCCTGCAGTTGATTGCTCTTATCCTCATATAAGCTTTAGAACCTCCGTTATTATCACTATTGTGACATACTGCTTTCCCCGAAGTTGGTTGCGTAAAGTTCGTCTTGCTTATCTGCATCGTTTTCCACCAAAAGTTTGTTTTCTGACCAGCGAAAATAACGAGCAAGGCGTTAAGGAAACAACGAAAGTCCTCGAGGAGTTGCGTAATTCTTACAGCAGCCCTGAATGCAAAGAATGGCGTGTTATGAAAAAATTAAAAGATTCGATTTGCAGAATTTGTTGAAGGGGAATAGCGCATTCGAGACGCAGAGATTCTCCAATACTAGAGCTCGCTCGTTCAAAATTATCAGAAAGTCGACCTTCCTTTTAAGACTGATTTTTAGAGTCGACTCCCATTTTAAAACTAATTTGGAGTAGGGCTCAAATGTTTCGATTCCTTCTAAAATAAGGTCACTTTTGCGAATTTCATTTTAAATTTTATTTAATTTAGCGTTCAAGAAAGTTGAGTAACTTTGGTATTTGTTGGTTGATACTTTTTCATCAAACTTACTTCTATGCGCAATTAATTCACTATCAAAATTATTTGTGAACTTGTCAATTTTTTTTTATTTAAAATTGTAAGGTTGTTATCGAAAAAAGTTTTAAATTTAAGCACCTCTAGTTTTAATCCTATTAATTGGCTGTCAATTTTGTTAAGCCATCGTTTGAAGTGGCCTTATTATCTTCTATATTTTGGATAGAATAATCAACTTAAAAAGCAAAAAAGAGACCCTTAAATCATTTTCATGTTTACTTGCCAAAAATGCATTAAATGAAGCAAGAAATCACAATAAAGTAGCAATGAATGGCTTTAAATTTAAGTTCCAAATTTTTAACTTTGTATGAGTGACTGAAATCTAAATGCTTAATAAATATGGCACACCAGTGCACTGTACGAGGGCGGGTCAATAAGTCCGTGACTTTTGGAATAAAACACAGATTTTTTGATAAAAATATAATTTTATTTTTCAACGTAGTCTCCCTTGAGCTCTATACACTTTGTCCAACGCTTCTCCAATTTTTTTATCCCTTCCAAAAAAAATGATTTGTCGAGGTCCTCAAAATAGGCATTTGTTTGCGAGATGACTTCATCATTGGAGTTAAATCTTTTTCCACCAAGCCATTTCTTCAGGCTTGGGAACAAGAAGTAGTCGCTCGGAGCCAAATCTGGAGAATAGGGTGGATGAGGGAGCAATTCATAGCACAATTCATGGATTTTTGCCATGGCAACTGCACATGTGTGCACCTTTGCATTGTCTTGGTGGAAAAGAACTTTTTTCTTGGCCAAATGAGGTCGGTTTTTTTTCAAATCGTCATTGAATCGGTCCAATAAGTTAATATTCCCCATTGATTGTTCTTCCCTTTTGAAGGTAGTCAATGTGGATTATCCCGCGTGCATCCCAAAAAACAGTCGCCATAACTTTATTGGCTGACAAACCCACCTTGGCCTTCTTTGGCGCCGATTCACCCTTAGAAACCCACTGTTTTGACTGTTGTTTGGTCTCTGGTGTGTTGTGATGGATCCATGTTTCGTCCACGGTTACAAAACGGCGCAAAAACTCCTCCATATTGCGATTAAACAACGCCAAACCTTCCTGTGAAGTTGTTACACGATTGCGTTTGTGGTCGACTGTGGGCAAACGCGGCACCCATCTTGCGGAAACCTTTCTCATGCCCAAGTGATCATTCAAAATTGAAACCACTGAGCCATGCGAGATCCCTACGGCTTCCACAATCTCTCGCACTTTCAATCTTCGGTCGGGCAACACCATATCGTGAATTTTTTCGATTGTTTCGGGTGTAGAGACCTCAACTGGGCGTCCAGGACGTTCGGCATCTTCAGTGCTTGTACGGCCACAACGAAATTCAGTAAACCACTTTTTTACCATTGAAATCGATGGTGCAGAGTCCCCATAGTATTTACCAAGCTTAGCCTTGGTCTCGGTAATGTTTTTTTTTCGCAAGAAATAATGCTTAATAAGCACACGAAATTCACTTTTTTCCATTTTCTCCTCAAATTAGTGAGTAGTCTGATAAAAATAGCTGTCAAACACAAACTAACTGACGCAGCAAGTTTAAATTTTGACAGGAGTCAACTGACAGATGCCTATTGACAGGAGCAGTGTTGCTGTTTCAGTAAAGAGGTCAGAAATTCAAAGTCACGGACTTATTGACATGCCCTCGTAGTTCCACCCTAAATAAATTTAAAACAAATTAGTGAAGTGGTTGTTACCAGAAAACTTTTAAATAAGCTATGAACATCTAGAACTAATTATAAATAATAAATACAAAACCCACTGTCACCCTGCAGTCTGATTTTTATCATAAAAGTTTTTCCTTTGGCTAAAGTATTAATGTCATTCGAGAATTAATGCCCAAAGAGCAAGTCCTTTTAGATATATTTATTTTATTGAAGTGATAACTTATTATGGGAGGGTAAACCGATTCGTTACGTAACGCGTTACATTCCACAAGTATCCTCAAGCACATAAACTAAAAGATATTTATCTTTTTAAGGAGTGGACCTAGAAATCTGAAATTTGCAGGAATAACTTGAATATTTGGTAAAAAAAAAATTTAATTCCTAGAATGTCATTAATCGTAAGAAAACTGTAATATTGAGAAGATTACACGTAGAAGATTTGTTTTTTATTTATTTAATAAGTAGACAATATGAGATTATTTTGATGTATCAAACATTACTCTATGAGCTATACAAGCTTTGCAATCTTAATTTTAAAACAGAAGAAAAACTTTCAAAATTGCCTGCTTAGTTCGAATCCTATCATCGATTTCCAGTGTAGAAGATCATTTATGTTTAAAAATTCGTCAAAAAGAATGGATGTGGCGACTGGTTTAAGCTTGTATCATCAATTCTGGTAGTTCAATATTTAAGGTTAAGGTCTTAAAATTGAGGTAAAACTTGGGGTTATATGCCGGTATAATAATAATAATATAAAATAATAAGAATGTTTCTTACAAAATATATATCTTAGAGGGGTTAAGAGATCAAATTTTTCTAAATGCAAAAGTTGATGGAAAATTTCAATATTTTTAAAAACAGTATTCCACAAAGTTATTGCCCCATCTATCGTCTATAAAATTGCATGCGTACGACTTTTGGTGGCATCTGAAATCATTTTGCATTTGCAAACAAAATCGAACTCGAGATTTTGATCAAACTTGATATTACGCTGATGGAGAACACCAACAAAGTTCTTCAAATTTTAAATAATATTGCATTTCAAAATATTCGAAAAAAAAGTTTTTTTGATTTTAGGAAGAAAAATATTTTTTGAAGTAATAACTTCTTTTTGGAGGGTAAGCCGTTTTATTACGTAACGCGTTACGGGGCCAGTTTATCTGGCTTCGCTTTCTCTCACGCATACGGAGAACTTTTAAAATTTATCAAATTAACGAAGAACTTTTCTCGAGTGAAACAATTTCAATATTAAATAGGACAACTTAGAATAGTTTAAGTTATCATTACTGTCGGGCGTCCCGAGACTCCTATGTTTTTTTTTTCATTTAATCCCTTAATAACTGCTCAGGTTTTGAAAGAAATGCCATCAATAGCCTTCAAGAAACTCCAATTTATAATTAACGCATGCCTTAAACTAAGATATGTTCCACATCATTGGAAAATTGCAGAAGTCATTGTTATACCTAAACAAGGTAAGCCACCAACAGAAGTAACATCTTACAGACCAATATCGCTTATGCCAATCATGGCAAAAGTTTTTGAAAAACTGCTACTGAAAAGGCTTAACAAAATAATAGAAGAAAGAAGACTAATTCCGAGCCATCAGTTTGGATTTAGAAATAAACATTCCACGATAGACCAAGTGCATAGAATTACGGATGTCTCTGAAAAGGCACTTGAAGAAAAACAAGTATGCTCGGCTGTATTCTTAGAAGTTGCTCAAGCCTTTGACAAGGTTTGGCACTTGGGACTTGAGTACAAACTGCATAGGGAAATCCTGCGTAACGAACCGACTCTTTAGAGTACGGTACGATGAAAATTACTCGGAACTAAAGAAAATTGAAGCCGGTGTACCACAAGGAAGTGTCCTAGGACCAACCCTGTATCTGTTATATACAAGGGATATTCCAGTGGACATCAACGCTATCATGGCCACCTTTGCTGACGATACGGCAATATTGGTGCCAGATAAATCCGTTACGAAGGCTACACTAAAATTGCAAAATGCTGACAATAAAGTTAGTGATTGGACGCAGAAATGGCGATGGAAAGAGCACATTAAAAAGAAACGAGAAGAACTAAACTTGAAGTACAGAAAAATGTACTGGTTACTAGGAAAGAACTCTGACCTATCTAATCCAGAACAAACTATTGTTGTATAAGCAAGTACTGAACCCGGTTTGGACATATGGCATCCAACTATGGGGCTGTACAAAGAAAATAAATGCTGAACCCATCCAAAAATTCCAAAGTAAGGTCCTTCCTGGAATAATAAATGCCCCTTGGTATATAAGAAATAGCGATCTACATCGTGACCTTCAAATTGAAATGGTTACAGAATTGGTTAAAAAACAAAGTGTATCACACAACCAGCGACTGCAAAGTCATACCAACTCCGAAATGGAGACCGTCTTAAATGTACGAGACAATGTTCGGAGATTAAGAAGAACCAAGCCTCATGAGCTGATGGTCTAAAAGCTATGGGAAAGTGTAATAACTTTAAACTTCCCCCAATGCGATTTAAATATAAATTAAGATAGTAAGATCATTTGCAGGTCTTTCATAGATTGGTCCTGATTTCACCGGTGATTTTAGTGCGGTAAGAGTCCCACACTACTCGGTACCGATTCTTACCGAGTGTCTTTTCAAGATTTCCATCGGATAAAAGGAAGAAAAACAAAAAAAATACTTGTTTTCAATTTTCAATTTTTTTTAAATTATGACCACTTTTGCATGCAAACGGAACTAATGTGCAGTGAAGCCAATTCTCTAAAACGATGAATCAATTAATCTCTGTGAAGACTAGAAAATTCCTTTCAACAAAGTACTAAAGTGGAATCTTTCCGATACCACTAACTGAAGGCATGGAAGTGGGCAAGTGGCAACATTTTCAAAGCGATGGACATCAGTGAGGCTCATTTTCTATCTAGATTTTGTTATCAGAGGGAACGGTTGTGACCAGCCAAGGCGTTGTACTAAACCCTTTTACAGCAACAAAATCAGGCGATTTTCGACACCCTCTATCTTCAGTACCAATGAAGTCAGAAACTTCAAATTCAAACATACTTGCTAAGCTAGTCAAGCACAGGCGCGCCCCAACAACTTTTTATCTGAAACCGTCTCAGAGATATAAGGCTTCAAAACATTGGCAAAAACACCTTGGTTATTAGCTCCTTCAAAACTATTATTGTTTTCTTCTCCAGAGCACATTAAATACCGCTTAAAGGCCCTACTTTTAGACTTTAATAAGTGTATGTACATCAGTAAAATTTTTAATTGATTTCTCTCTGATTTTTCTTTACCAGCGTTGTTGATGTCCTTTGTCTTTATGTTGAGGTGAAAGACCTTTCAGGTTACCATTATGTATCTACATATAGAGGATCCTTCGAATTATCGGCCAATTTGAAATCTCGTATTAAGAAAACTATGACAAATGTCAAAAAATATAAGTACCAGTTTTTTAGTGCGAGATCTCCTAGTATCCTGAGTTATGGAAAGTGTTTTTTGCGTCAATTTTATAAATTCGTAGTGATAGGTAGGAAAGTATGTAGATATTTTTGAAGGATAGTTTGTCGAAACACTATTGAAATCAATGTGCGAATATATGGAAAAGGCTTTTCGACATTTTAAACTTGAAGTTAATCCTCCACTGATAAACTTATTTATAGTTAACTCGTGGTTAATTTATTTACTTGGTCTAACTAACTCTACTTAACTGATGGTCCTTAGATTCGCATGGTAGTTTTTTTCCGAATTATAAGCAAAAATTCGTACGAATGTAACATTATACCAAGGTAAACATGGCCACACCACGAACATACATTGAACTTACTAAATTAAAAATGATTGTCAAATCTATGTATCTATCGGCAGAAGATATGATGTTAGATTTTTTTTTCCAAATTATCTTTTCCAGTTAATAACACTTCATTTCATTTCAAATCAAATAACAAAAAAAAAAACATTTTTATTGAAGTCATTTATGATTGTAGACTTATCACATGATTGCCACTTCAATTAGGTTCTGTTTTCGCAGTTTATCTTTTTTTTTTTTGTTCAATTCAAGAATCAAGAAGGTCTCATAATGAACTTCACAGATAAACGCGTTTGTCAACAGACGCACAGTCAATTTTATATTAATCTAGATCGCATTCAGAAAAAATAAGGAAATTACAAAACATTTTATTTGAATTACATTTATAGTACATTTGTATAGATAGTTATATTAAGGTACTTTACAAACTCAATTGTTGTTAAAAAATAATAAACATACTTTCCGTCTGAAACGAAAGAAATTCGTTTAATTGAGATTGAGATTTCCTCTTCCAGAGATTTTATTTTTACTGTCTAATGAAATTTTCATTGTGCAATTCCCACACACAATATGACTTACCATAATTATTGCCGAAATAAAGCCTGCCAAAGAGTCACTTATGTAGTTAAAAGTATTTTCATCTATTTTGCCCCTAGTCATTTTTAATTATTTTCTACTGAAATGCTGTTTTTAAGTTTCTTAGAACAAAACTTCTCGCAGGTTTAAAGTCAGAAATCAATCAAGACGAATACGCATTCATACTCGTACTTCTTTTTCTTGTTTCTCAATCACCGTCAAGTATTCTGTAATGGCAACTTGGGTGTGTCAGATAATGTCAATTTCCAGAAGTATTTTTGTTAAGGACTGTGCTTTCCGTGTTAATGTTTGCTTTACGCGTTCTCTTTCCAGACTTAAGAAGTCGCATATTAGCGCATCATACTGCTCTTCGGAAAACATGTATCTGTTCCGAATAGTTAGAAATATTTGTTCCCCAGTTGTTTTTCACTTGCTCATTTTTTCATCAGGGATAACGATTTCGGTTATAAATGGTCCGCCAAATAACTGTTTTTTTTTGAAAATGCTATAAAAAAAAACCGACTGAATATTTTCTCAAATTTCTTTTTTTATTTGAAACTACAATCCTTCCGGTTAATAATGGAAAATAATTTTATTCAAATGGCTGCCTCGGCTGGCCATGCAGTAGCCTAGACGATCGGTCCAATTTTTAAGCACATTATCGATTGTGTGCAGCTGTATTTCACCAATGGCTTCACGAATATTGTCCTTTAAAGCGTCAATTGTCTCTGGCTTGTCGGCGTAACACTTATCTTTTACGGCACCCCAAAAATAAAAGTCCAACGGTGTCAAATCGCAGCTCCGAGGTGGTCAAACGACATCAGCTCTGAGGATGATAATGCGATCTTCAAAAACAGGACTCAAAACATCGAGTGTAGCTTCGGCTGTGTGGCACGTAGCGTCCGCCGTCCTGTTGAAACCAAATATTGCCAATATCCTCCTCTTCAATTTTTGTGAACAAAAATTCGTTCAACATGGCCCGATAACGATCGCCATTGACTGTAACGGCCACTCCTTGCTCATTTTCAAAGAAAAATGGCCCAATTATGCCTCTGGACCAAAATCCGCACCAAACAGTGACTCGTTTTGGGTGTATCGGCTTTTCAATGTATGCGTGCGGGTTTTATGTGCCCTAAATGCGACAATTTTGCTTGTTTACATACCCGCTAAGATCAAAATGAGCTTCATCTGAAAAGATGATTTTTTTTGGCAAAATCGGCATCTTCTCTAAGTCGATCGCAGGCCCACTTAGGGAAGCGAAAACGCATTGGATGGTCAGTTGGCTTCAACTCCTGAACCAATTGGACTTTGTATGGCGTCATACCAAGGTCTTTATGCAAAATTGTTCTCAATGATGTCTCCGAAATGTTCAATTGTTGAGAACGACAGTGAATTGATGTTGATGGCGCTTCACGCACACTTTCTGCCACAGCAGCAATATTCTCGGGTGAACGAACTGTTTTTGGCTTTTCACGCTTTGGTTTATCGATGAGGATGCCAGTTTCTTTCACTTTTTTCACATGATAACGAACATACGGATCTGACGGTGCTTCACTTCTTCCAAAATCCGTACGCAATTTCGCACACATTCTGCAACATTACCATGATTTTCAAAGTAATGTCGCAATATTTCCCAGCGTTGTTCAAGCGTATGCACAACCATATTCGTTCAGCGGAAGGACAAAACTAATTATCTGTCAAATCAGACGTGACCTAAGTGTTACCATTCACAAAATAAGCATTAGTTGAAAAAATAAACGTTAGATGGCGGACCCTTTATATGGTAAGCATACGAGTAGAGCTACTGCTATTAGAAAGCGACTTAAAATCTGTGAAGATATGCTGGGATTTTTAATTCGTTCATCTTTTCCAGGATTTGTAGGAGGTTCAGCCTGGGTTAGGGCAGCCAATTATGAGCGACCCTAATAATATTTTTGTACACACACACAAAAAAAGTCTCTGAGATTACTTTGTTATAATGCTGTTCAGATTACAAAATAAAACATTGTCACAGTTTCAACCAGTTATACACATGCGACCAGTTATATTTATGCTTATATACATTTCTCTTAAAAATATTGTCAATTGTTGTTGTTCTAGTAAACGAAGTAAAATGGAAGCCACAAATTTAAATCTTTCAAAGAGGACTGACAATGATAAGGAAATGGTGTCTATCCGTAAACTTATCAATTGGCAATAGACTTAAATTAGATTAAGATTTATACTTTATTGAGGCTTTAAATTTTAAATTACTATGTTTGAAATAATAAAATAACAGTCAATATAAATTTTATACAATGTTTTTTTTTGTATATATTAAAAGAAAATATAGATCAAAAGCTTTCTGCTACGATTCTCTTTCTATAGCTTAGTGCCAAACGAACAAATTTGTACAAATTTTCTCAACTTTCTGCCTCATTTAGAATTAGTATGACTTCGTCTGGAGTCAGCTGTTTTTTTCCAAAAATATCTCGTCTAATTTCTTGGAGAATCGGACATGATCCTAGAAAGTGAGCCACGTTTTCTCTAGCGCGCATGTTGCAGATTTCACATTTAAGAAGCAATATTTCCCCTCTTGCTCGTAGTATAAGTGATATCATCTCTGTGGGATTCCTATCGTTAAAGTAGTTTTGAGGTCCTAGGTCAAGCTGCAGGTTGCTGTAATACTCTCTATATTGTGATGCTTTGGCTTTGCTGATGAAGCTTTGATGGATTTTTTCATCTAATTTGGCCAACAACTTATACAAAGTTTGTTTTAAAACCGATTGATCCTCCAAATTTAGTTCAAGCGTTTCATCCAAGGAACAAGAAATATCAAACCAAACGCCGACAAAGTTGAGTTTGTTTGAGATCAGATATTAACACTCTCTTAATCAGTCTTGTTGAGCTCATTTTTAGTCTTTTGAGCACATAATCGAAATGGACTTTAAGGGTGTCAATAAACAGCGGAGGTAAACCCGTTTCAATATGAAGCATGTAGTTTGGGGTCGTTGAAGGAAGAGAGAAAACTCGCTTCAAGAAGAACCAACGAGATTTTTCAACATCTTCGCATAATCGACTTGGCTACTGCTTGAAAGAGTCTGTACTTAGTAGAGTGATGGGTAGCTTTGTTTGCGATGCAATCTCTCCATGAAATACAAAGAGCAGCTTTGGCTTCTTGAAGTTTAGCTCTGGCGTGTTTTTTCATGCAAAGATTATTTGTTAGAGTCACTCCTAATTACTTAAATTCTTTGACTATTTTAATCTCCTGTCTTTGAAAGTTCCATTTCTCCTCCAAAGAGTATCTTCCATGTCCCCTTCTAATAATCATTATATTTGATTTCTCGAGATTAACAGATAAGTTCCACGTGACACAATATTCTTCCAGTTTCACTATCATTTCTTGGAGTCTTGTAGGCGAGTCTGCAAAAAGCACGATGTCATCTGCGTATAGTAGGCCAGGTATAGTTTCGTCAGAAATCTTCACCCCTCCTCCAACATGCTCCACCAGATCATCGATAATTAGATTGAACAGGAGAGTACTCAAAGCGCAGCCTTGTTTAAGCCCCATTGAGGAATTGAAGTTATCTGACAAACTGTCGCCGTTCCAGATATATATGCAATCCTTGGCGTAGAGAGCTCGTAGTATTTTGCTTACTTTGGCAGATATACCGATGGTTGAGAGTTTATAAAAAATCACTTCTCTATCTATACTATCAAATGCAACCTTAAAATCGATAAAGAAAGCGTATAGTTTTTTCCCTTGATGAAGATGCAATTCCGCAATATTTGTAAGTAGGAATACTTGGTCTGTTGTCGAGTAACCAGATCTAAACCCTCCTTGAAGCTCACTAAGTTTTTGCTTACCAGCAACCCATTCGGATAGTCTGGAAAAGAGCATACTTGTAAACAACTTCATTGCTGAGTTCAAAAACGATATTCCTCTATAGTTATTTGAGACAGAAGGGTCTCCTTTTTTAAACAAAGGGAAGATAACAGATGACAAGAACGATGAGGGAACGACTATGGAATCGAAAATAACATTGCAGCATTTCAAAAGTGAAGATAAATAATTATTCGAGGCGTACTTAAAGAATTCCAAAGGTATTCTATCTGTTCCTGCTGCTTTGTTGTTTTTGGCTCTATGTAATGCTAATTTTTATTCTTCTTCATTGAAATCGGAGTCCAGTAATTCATCCTCAATTAGGGGGATGTCATAGTGGAACTTTGAGGCCGTGCATTCCGTATTGAGAAGTGAAGAGAAGTAATTCTTTAGAACTGACGCTTTAAGCTCACAAGCCATGACTGGTTTCGCTCCATTTACCAATTTTAATGCCCTCCAAAAATCGGCAGAAGATCTAGCCGATAGATAAGAGTCCACACATTCTCATGTTGTGACCTTCCTTCTTCTATAGGCACAATGTTTTGTATTGTTTGTTAGCTTCTACGTACAATATTTTGAAAAAGGAATGATTGAGCGAACGAAATGATGCGAGCAAAGAAAAAGAAAGGTTCCGAGCATTTTCACACTCCTTGTTAAACCAGCCTTTTTTATGCTCTTGCTTTTGCTTGTTCACTACTTTTGTTGGACGTTGGACAACTTTCACTATAATATCAAGCAAGTCTTCCATTACCGGATCTTGCGAAGATTCATGAAGTAATGCCAGTTCCGTATTCAGAGGGCAACCAGGATCGCCTGCTATGCGTGCATTAAAGTCTCCTAGCAACAAGAGATTGAATTCTTGCAGTTGGACCAGTAAATCTTCCAGTTTACCGAAGACTTCAGTCCAATGATTACAGTTCAGGTATATTGGTATAATGAAATGTTTTTTCCCCTGATCGATAAAGGAAATGAAGGTGGTTTCGCCAGTATTCTCAAATTTTAAAATGTGTTTGAGATTACTTTTGAAACCTACCACCATCCCTCCACTTGCTCTTCCATAAGTATCTGTATTGGTATAATGAAATGTTTTTTCCCCTGATCGATAAAGGAAATGAAGGTGGTTTCGCCAGTATTCTCAAATTTTAAAATGTGTTTGAGATTACTTTTGAAACCTACCACCATCCCTCCACTTGCTCTTTCATAAGTATGTGTTCTTATTGCTGACGTCCATTTCAGTTCGTATCCTTTAAAAAAGGTTATTGCATTGCTCGTTTTGATCTTCACTTAAAAAGGTTTCAATTGTCGATATAAAGACGACGATTATTCCATTAACCAAAAAGAGACTGTTACCACCTATTGGACACCTATCTGGTTACCTGATGAAGTAATATAATTTAGAATTATAAAAGAGGTGAAATACCTGAGAATTACACTATATGGTAACCTCATATGGAATGAACACTTAGAACTGACTATCGGGAAATCCACAAAGGCCCTAATGATATGCAAGAAACTTGCACGAAAATCATGGGGTTGCACGCCAAACATCCTCGATGTAGTATAAAATGATGTTTAGACCCATCATTACCTATGGTGCGGTAGCATGACACAAGAGTACCGAATTAGTAACAACTGGGGAATCACTAGAAAAAGTCCAAAGGCTACCCCAGGCATTAGTATTACTGGAGCAATGAGCACTTGCCCACGGCAACTATGAAGGTTATCCTTCATCTGTCTCCTCTTCACGAAGTGATTAAGAGTGCTGCAAATGAAGCCATCATGAAATTTGCAAAGGAGAGAACTGGGAGATCCATAAGGAATCTTTGTGACGCAATGCTGGAGTCTTTGGGTCTAGAACCAAATTTTCAATACTGATGGAACTGTCCACATGCATATTTCAGGCGGAGGTTCATGCGATAGCAAAATGTGCTGATCATAATCTTGAAAAGATCTGTGTAAATGCCCTGCTCTATCTCAGAGACGTAAGCTCCACCATAGGCACTTTTTCTTCGATGATCTAAATAAAATAGGCGTCTTCAGTCGCCTACGCATCATTACGAGCTCCAAATTGTTTGAAGAATAGAGAGATTATTTCTGGATTGATGTGGTATGGTATCACAAGTAACCAAATCTGGTCTAAAATATATAGGCAAAGTAATCAATGTAGGCAAAAACAATGAGGTCTCACTTCATTCGGTACCGAACCTGTCCAATTCAGGGTAATGAGGGGGTAGACTCCTTAGCGAAAATAGGGGCAAAACACCCTTAATGGGTCCTGAACCCTATACTGTAGAATAGGAGATTTATTGTGATAAGAGACGTCTTGCGTGCATTTTGGGTGGATAAGATAACGAGAAAAATAAGAGATGGCGGTGTGCTGCTATCAATGCCACAACCCAATAGATGACGTTATACGTTGACTTAATAATAATAATAATTTTAACTACATATATGCCTGTAAGACCTAAGGTATTTTTAAATGCAACCTGAATTGCACGGCACCAGTTAGAAGGAATAGGAAGATAGGAAAGAATTTTTGAATAGGATTATTCAAAAACAACTTTGTTGGTTTTTAGGGATAGTTATTTACTTGACGTGCATGTGCAATAATTAGTCAAAATTCGCCAGAGGTTTTGTATTGGTTTCTCTATGGGTGACAATGGCGCAGTGAACAAAGTGCTTGATTGCTAACTTAGACGTTTGGGTTCGATCCGAACATTAGAGTCTCAATAACAGAACGACCCGTGTCGGCTGCTGGCTCTTGGCAAATTCCATATTCGAATGGATCGATATCGTACCGGAATTTTTGCGAGTTCACACATCACCAAAGAATTCCCCGGAATTGCACAAAATTATAAAATTCTCGTTAAAATTAGTCAACGGGCAATACTAGCGGAATAAGTACGGCGATAGCTTGAATTTCATTATTAAATATCAAATCTCTGGAAAACTGCATTGGTACAAATCTGTTGACAGCGCAACCGATTAGGAGGTAGCAACCAACTGTCCGACAGAATTTTTGAAATCGCTTGTTTTCTGATTTATCCGAAATAGTGCAAGGGTAGCTTTGCGATGACAATCAATAAATCAAAAGGCCAATCGTTTGAAATCTGTGGGATTAATCTCGAATTTCCCTGTTTTTCGCACGGGCAGTTGTACGTTGCCAGCTCGCGTGTTGGCGAGCCGTCTTCATTTTTTATTTTTGCACCGCCTAAAAGCGCTTCTTCCGCCCCTAACAGAGTGTCGCCCGAATCCTTTGTCTCCCCCTCGCTTCGCCACTGTTAGTGTGAATATTTGGTCTATAATCGATCTGCTGGAAGACATACTAATGTTTGTCGATTAAAGAGCTGAGCGTAAGTGTTTTTATAAACAAAACTAATAATGCATTATTTCGTGAACTGCTGCTTACCGAGTTCCACCTGATGACCTGTATTTTGGTTTTGCCCTGCTCCATTATAATAGCTTTTAAATTACTACTTTTCTATGGTGTCGCGTTGTTTTTTTTTTTTATTATTCATTTTAATTAAATCTTTAAAACTTATAACTATCTTACAGCTAGACAAAAATATTTAAAACTAGCCTAATTATCAATAACTTTCAACTAATTTACTGGCCCTTTACGGGCGCTCTAAACTAAACTATATCTCTTAATACTAATGTCTTTCGACCTAAAAACTATTTTAATTAATTGTAATTATTTTATTTGTATGACCAAGATAATTTTTTTAACAAGAACTTAGTAACATGTGCTTTTTTTTTAATTTTTACTTATAGACTACCTAAAGCAAAACTAAAAATAATTAAATCTAGATACGACTAACTAGAAATACTTAAAACTCCTTACATCTACTTAAAAACTAGAACAGCCACAGCAGCTTTTTTAGGTTGTTTTTATATTTTTTTTTTGTATATTTTGTATACGCATGCAGACACACAGAGACATGCAACCCACACAGCCATGTGCATACGTACATACATATTCGTATGTTACATACACAGGCACGCAGCTGCATGTACAAATGCCCCCGCAAAAATACATATTTTAAAAAAAAATTTGTTTGTGCCACCCCGGCTGTTCCTTATTACTAATTTACCTAAATCTTCGTAAGTCGGCCAAGACATACCATCCTAATCGACTTTATGTATCATAATGCTGTTCAGAGAGCCACCAGAACTGGTTCTCTTGTTTCGCCTTATCCCTTCGGTCCCGATCGGACACAGTTCTACTGAAACGAAGGTGCTCTTCTCCACCTTGAGCGATGACGTCTCGACCATACAGGAGTCGCCTATCTACAGTTTTCCGGCTGACGTGGTAGATTTTTTGGAACCGCCATTCCATCCTGTATCAGCCCTCGACTGTCTTAAAAGAGGAATGCCTCGGGAGGGATGTAGCCGCTTAACCACGCACTCTCAAAATATTCATTATTGGGGTAGTAAGACCCAAAAATTAAGCTGTTGGTTGAGGACATCGCTCTTGCAGTGTGACCCCGAATCAGCTTAAACAAAAAATTATCTATTCTGTTTTTGTTGGCTCCGTTGTATAGAACCTGATTGGAATAATATCTGGTGTACTCCGACTCTGGTGTTCTGTGTAATCCAATGCAAGGTCTAAGACAGGGCCTCTCAAACACCCGAATCTTTTCCATTTGAGATGGGGCAACGTTGAACCACACCGGGCATCCGTAGGCAATCATCGGCCTGATGAGGGCCATGTAGCAAATCACCTTCACCCTGCTGTCAAGACGGCTGCTATAAAACAGTCGTTTTGTCATGGCAGAGGCTCCCCTAGCCCTGGCCAAGGCAGCACCTATATGTCTGTCGAAATACAGGTACTGATACAACCAGATGCCAAGGTACTTTACTACACTTTTACTCGCCAGTGGATGTCCATGTGGCCCTACGATCAGCAGCTTGCGCCAGTTCTTTCTCGTATCCCTTGAGGGGCTAGACAACGGAGTCCGAAACAAAATAGTTTCTGATTTCTGGAAGTTGATTTTCAATTTCCAGTTATCACAATATCGCTGAATATTGTCGAAGTCACTCTGCAAAAGAATTTTGATGACATCAATTGTATTAGCTGTTCTGTACGCAATTAGATCGTCGGCGTACGCAATTGCCTGAGTTAGACTACCTATCAGATCGCTGGTGTAAATGCTGAATAGAATGGGCGAATTAACCGCTCCCTGCTGAAGACCATTTTTAATATTAAAAATTGCGGTAGAAGTTACATTTCCACTCTTGATAACAAACTTTCTACCATTTAGCATATCATAAATCATATACAATAGAGGTTTACTTATACCTAGTCTGGTTAGCTTTAGATAGAGCCCTTCTAACCATACGGTGTCGAAGGCCTTCTCCAAATCAACCAGACAGGCATCGTGTTGTTTCCTAGTGCATGGTGAATTATTTTCCAATGGGTTTTTTTTTTTTTTTTTATATTCTGCACGCGCTCAAGGGATTATACTACCCTTTAAATGTTTCAACACAGCGTGAGGGTGAGGTTAAGGAAGAGAAAGAATGATAGGAAAGATGAGTGTTCTGAGACTGTAGATGGTTTGTTGTCTCAGATTTTATCACCAGGGGTGGCGGCTGAACTAATGCGGAGAAATTTCCGTGTCTTATTTATCTATGTCCCTTATAATTCGCATTCATTTTTTTTATTCTTTGTCATATTTTATAGGTATACTAGTTTTACTCAATCACAATTTGTTAGTTCTATGCCTAAACAGCATGTAATGAGTAAACCAGCAACACATTGTATGACATTTATTTTTAGAATTAGGTTTTAATGAAAAATAAGAGGACACAGAATACGGGCAGGGATCAAACCTGTGACCATGAGGTTGACAGGCGAACACGCGGTTTATTATTGTGTCATATCTCTTTTGGACTTTTACCACATCTCAATGCTTTGTGCGACTAAATATGGACGAACCAGCAGCTCAGGTGAACAAAATGTGTTCGCAAATAAAGATGGAAACCATCTGATTCTTGAACAAAATAAGTTTAAACACATATGAATTTATAAAATATACCTAGTTATGTTATGACCTTTCTTCAAACAGGCAATGAAAACGAACTAAAACTAGTCCCGAAATCGAAAAGATTGCTCGGACCCCACAAAATGGTGGATAACAACAATCAGGAGGAAGCCAGATCGATGGAGGTAAGATACCATCGTTTGTCGAATATTATTTTTGCTAAAGCAAGCCCTTGCTGTAATCAAAAGCAATAATCTCTTCACCAATGAATCTTAGATCGCCATCAGATTGAGTACGCATTTCTTCCCACTGTAATATTATTCAATCAGAGTTCATTTCTTATGGTAAAATTGTTTTAATTAAATGTTTCAACTTATACTATTACAAAAATATTTGTTTGTAATAATAATTTGCAATCCACACTTCTCAAATCACATACTTTTTATGACACTGTTCTGTCTTCTAGTGTATATATCCTAGTTCAAGTGTATGCCGCTAAAGTATTGCCTTCAGTTGTCAATTTGGATCAATAAGTCAATTTGTATCAATAACAATGTACAATGTGCACTTTGTCGAGCGGGGAAATTAATGTTGCAAGTTGCAGATAATTGTTTACACAGGAAGATACCACATATGACACAGCATGCGATACAATAATTTTTTTTTTTTTTTTAACGTTTGCGCGCACTAAAGGGGTTTTGACTACCCTTAATATGAACAAGCACAGTGCGAGCGTTAGGAGATTAGGGAAGGATGCAAGAGGAGATACTGATGCACATTGGTTTTGAATATTCTCTGTACTTAACAGTACGACCGAAGTTGGTCTCAAGGGTAAACTGATGAGCATTCCTAGAAGCGCGAGTATTACGGTTGAAAAATTTAAGGGGAGGAATGCAACTGGCTATTTAGCTGGAACAGTGTTTATAAAAATAGCGATAAAATAATGACAGACATGTAACATTTCGACGGTGCTCTAGAGATGTAAATGTCTCTACTATATTTCTATCGCCTATCATTTTTAGACTTCTATTCTGAATTCTATCTAAAAGAATCAAATGTTTTGGGAGCTCCTGCTCAAACGTGCGAGTTATACTCCAGCTTTGGACGAATGAAGGTTTTATAGATTACAGCCAGATCAGACGGGGAGAAGAATTTCTTGCACCTTCGAAGAAAGCCCAGACACTTTGCAGCATTTTTGGCGACATCGAATATGTGGTCGTTCCACAAGAGGTGGTCTGTGATGCACATACCAAGAAATGAAAGCTGATCGGTTTCTTCAATGCAAGTGTCGCTCATGGATAGCGGCATGGAGGGTGGGTTCTACTTTAACGATAGAAGACAGCACTGAGTTTTTGAAACATTAAATTCTATGCGGTTTTGTATTCCCCATTGGACAATGCTGTCGAGATCAGAATTTAATGAGCTTATCATACGCTGCCGTTGCAGTTGCACATCCGAAGAACAAGGAGGCGCATCTGAAAACGAATATGAAAAACTGAGAGTACTATCGTCAGCAAAACAATTTAGTGGATTAGAAGTTCTAGATAAGAGATCATTAATAAAAATGAGAAATAGAGCCGGAGACAGTACGGAGCCCTGGGGCACACCAGCATTTATTTTGTGAGTATCAAACTTGAAACCGTCCAATACAACTTGTATTGATCGGTCCGAAAGGTAATTTCTAATCCAACGAAGAAGAGATTCATCGATACCAAATGCACGCATTTTCGATAAGAGAGCTTGATGCCAAACTCTATCAAATGCTTTTGAAATATCAAGTGCAATAATCTTACTTTCACCAAAACGATGTAAGGATTTGTGCCACTGTTCGGTGAGATATACCATCAGATCACCAGTGAACCTATTGCTACGAAAGCCATACTGCCGGTCCGTAAGGAGCTTTCCATCTTCAAGATATTTCTTAAGCTGATAATTAATCAGCGTTTCCATGACCTTGGAAAGAAGGGACGTAAGTGCAATTGGACGGTAATTAGAGGGTGAAGAAGTTGCGCCTTTTTTAGGGACAGGCTGGACAAATGCTGTTTTCCATCCACTCGGAAAGAGACCAGTAGAGTAGGACAGATGGAAAAGCTTACGCAGTGGTTTTGCCAGCGTTGAGCAACACCTTTTCAGAACAATGGGAGGGGCCAGCGGATTTGTGAATATCAAGGTCTTTGAGGACTCTAACAACTGCACGAGTGCGAAAGAAGATTCGTCCCATAAAATCATTTACGCTCTCAAGTACAGGAGGAGTCATTACACTTTCTGGCAGCGTCGAATTTACAGCGAACTGCGCTGCAAGCAAATTAGCTTTTTCACGAGAGCTGACAAAAGGGGTGTCATTAAAGACGAGCGTTGGAACCGAAGACGACGATGAATTACGAATGTTTTTTACAAAAGACCAACAATTTTTACTACCTTTGGGACTTTGTAGTATTTTTTGCCTTAATTTTTGGTCATGCAAAAATTTGGTTCTCCGAATGTGAACGATGCAAGTCTTTCTAGCTTGTTGAAACTTTTTCCGGTTATCCTCAGCGGGATTGGTTTTATATTTCCGGAAACTTACTTCTCTAACCCTAATAACCTCTTTACAGCTCGAATCACATCATGCATTTTCTTTCGGTTTGATAGATTTAACCCTATTCGGGATAAAATTTCTCATTCCGTGAATAATTAAATTTGTTATCATAACAGCGCTGGAGTCTACGTCACTACCGAGGAAGTATAGTGACCAGTTAAAGTTCCTGAAAAAGTTATTGATACCGTCCCGGTAGGCTTTCTCATATTGCCAAACGGTTCTCTTAGGTGGTTTTTCTTTAACTGAGAGGTGTTGGCATGAGAAATTTGCAGATATGACACAATGGTCTGATGTGTCTAGAGGCGATAATACATTTAACGTGTATTTATCGGGGTCAGAGGTAAGAAACAAGTCTAGAGTGTTGGTGGTTTGACCTACAACGTCAGGGATTCGAGTTGGCTCGTCAACAAGCTGATTCAGTTGATTTAACTCAGCAAAGACCTCAATATACATAAATTTAGTTAACTATTAATTTCACAAATGCTATTTTACGTGCTACTTCGCTTGTGAAATTGATTATGTAATAGATACCAAAAACAAATATTTAAATCAAACAATATCCCCCAAAAAAATATAATTCATTGAGTAAATATGCTCGGGGAAAAGCATGTGCCTTGGAACTGAATATAATATACATTTATGAGACCCGAAAATGGAGTTAACATTTTTCGAAACCGTTCAGCGGACTAGGCATTTAATTTAACTTTGTCTTTCTTCAAACACAGATTAAAGTGATTTCTCCAAAATAGCTTTTTATAATCAAATTAAGATTGTCTTATTAATACAAAAATCCACCAAATAATATACAATTCCACTTTACATACGTACGCATCTATTGTACTCTCTCACAAAATAAATAAGCCCACAAATAATGAAAATCTAAGTGACAACTTTAAATTCCACAAATAAATATTTTATTTTAATTTATATCCCTTATTAGTTTAATTTATATTTAGCATAAAAAACACAATAAGTCTTCTAAAGTTGTGATATTATTTTTCTTTCTTCTATTCCTCAGGTGAACAAATAAGATCCAAATCAGACAGACAACAAAAGAACGCCAAACAAGTCCAACAGTTCAGAATTAAATTAACAACTTCAGCTAGCTAAACATTTAACAATCATTAAAGCAATTCTCTATACTTGCAATAATTAGTCCTTTTTTTATTATTATTTTAAACAAAAATTCCACAACATAAATTATTTCAATTGTTCAGGTAAGTAAGTCTCAATCTCTAATTATTATAGACGAAATTCTATAGCAATCAATGCTATCGAGAATAATGAAAAAAAAAAAAATTAATTGACTAATTATAATTTGGTATCATCAATTCCCGCAATGTCAACGTATCTGCGTCCCCCATCCCACTTTTCCATTTACTTCAACAGGCCGCTTAACACTTTGCGGACAGCAAATTTTTTTTGGATAAAACTGCGATTTTTTTCGTGTCGAGTGCTTGATGAAATCAATGTTATGTCCTTAGAAGCGAAGCAATCTTCAGTCTAAGCTGCAAGTTCATGTTGTAAAGTAGTACTACCTCTGATTATATATAGTTTCTGTCTAATTTAACTTGCTGTTGCGCCTAGACTTGAGTGTTTTATAGAATAGATACTTTCAGTGCCTAAAGCTTTTCTCACTTTTCCCCATTTTTGTTTGTTTATTTTCTTACTTAGTTTTTTTTTTTTTTTTGTTCGTGGCGAGAATCGTTGATATAATCATAGTTTAAGTAATCTGCAGTATGAACTATAAAGTCACTTAGTGTAGAACAAAAACTTCTGAACTACATAAATTCTAACAAGCCGGTACGATTGTTAAAGTATATCTTTCGGATTCGATTGATTCTTACCCTCAGATATTTTGTGTAGAAATATACAATTGTAAAAAAATAAAAAAATTTAAATTTTTTTAAAATAGTTAATAGAACAATCTAAAGTGAAGTAAATTTCTTAAAATTGTATTATTAAATAAAATTTTCATTTCAATAATTTTTTTTGGGACATCAGTGTAACCAGCGAAAATAACAATATGGGTAAGTGGTGTTAATAACTATTATTTAAAAATTATTTTGTACGGAGATATTTTCAACCGTGACCATTAGATTGTTTTTCTCTACTGATTTTATTATTTTTGTACTTTATCTTAATGACAGTTATTTGTTTCGTGTGGTATTGTTTCCTTCATAATAAAACCACTTTATTTTTTTGAACTCTGACTATTTTAATGGTTAAGATTTTTTAAAAATTAGTTAACTACTCAAAAAGTGCATGAAAAAAATTTAAATTTTAAATATTTATACATTAAATGCGTTATACATAAATCATCAAATTTGTAATGTTTTTTTATTTTTTTTTTTTAAATAAATAGCTATCTTTTTTATGATGCAAATATTAGGGCTTATTCTTGCAAAAACTGTTGAAAGCAATTGTAAATGTGAATGTAGTGTTTGATTCGATATTTAGGGGTTTCGGTTTGAGGTCTCTTTTAGGCAGCATTTATATCTAATGTAATTTAGTTTTAGCTTTTATATTAGAATATGTAACTAAGTTGGCAGTTCCATAGTTAAAGAGATAGCACGTACTATGCAGAATTAATGGGAGTGTTTGTCCTCACTAAAACTAAGCTGAAATTATATTCACGCAGTTTTAATTGATAATTAATTAATATGTCAAAATTGGTTGCGAGTTATCTAAGGAAATAGTGAACTTTTCAGGTGTACCTCAGGGTAGTCACCTTGGACCGTTACTAGTTATTATTTTTATTAATGAATTGCCCAGCCTCCTCTCTTTTTCAAGATGCCTTTTGTATGCTGATGATCTTAAAGTTTTTAGCTGCATAAAATCGTTATCTGTTGCAAATAATGTCCAAGCTGATCTAAATAAAATTATTCAATGGTGTAAGATGAATGGACTCTTTTTAAACAATAACAAATGTAGTGTTGTGACTTATTCAAAAGTACTGAATCCTTTCTGTTTTGAATACAAGATTGATAGCCACTCTTTACAAAGAGTAGATTATCAGAAGGATCTCGGAGTGATTTTCGACTCGAAAATAAATTTTTCGCTTCACATCGATCATATAATTTCTAGAGCAAACTCGATGTTCGGTTTTATAGTCAGAAATTCAAAATGTTTCGAGGATCCTTATACAATTAAAACTCTTTACACGAGTATTGTAAGACCGTTGCTGGAGTATTGTAGCGTTATATGGAATCCTTACACTAAGTCAAGTATCCTTCGTATAGAAAAAGTTCAAAAAAGATTTACTAAGTTTGCCTTACGTAAAACTTTTGGTTCTTTAAGTGTTCCATGTTATGAAAGTAGATGTGTTCTCATCGACCTAAAACCTCTCATTTTGAGAAGAAAATTAAATTCTGTACTCTTTGCTTATGATGTTCTCAATTCTATTATTGATTGTCCAGTGCTGTTGTCAATGTTTAATATGTATGCACCTGCTCGTAGTTTGCGACCAAGAAATGGCGATTTTGTATATGTTCTATATCATAGTACAAGTTATGCTAGGCACAGTCCAATCACTAATGCGTGCATTGATTTTAATGAATTTGATTATGCAATTGATTTTAATATGAATAGAAATGAAATTAAAAGAAAATTGATAAGCTTATTGCAAATACTATAACGTATATTTAACTTAATTAATTTATCTTTTTTAAATTGTATATACATATATTGAAAGTTAATTTTAATGGGTAGTCTTCATAAAGTCTTGTAACTTGAATGACGGTAAATAAGTAAATAAATAAATAAATAAATAAGTAAATAAATTTTGATGCAGCCGGTGGGATTTTATGCGATAATAAAAATGGTAAAACTTTATCAGCAAAAACTTCATTCTAACTATACAATTCAGGTTGCATTTAAGAAACATTAGATCTTTTATGCATTTAGATACACCCCAAAGTGATAGCACAGATAGTTCAAATTTCAATGTGATTTATTTGAATTCGAAATGAGAAAAGATCGATATGATAAAAAAAATCACCACTTCTCCTTTATTGATAGTGGGGGCATTGAAATGTTTTTCATTGCCTCCAGTGGGTCTTTTGTCTCCTCTAATAATGATTTCATAGTAGTAAAAATACAGCGTATCCATCGCTGTTTTGAACAATCTGAACAATTCATTATGCTCATGCAGAAGATTTCGGAATTATTTCCAGTAAAAATTGCACAAAGCTCATCTAGTTCAATTGCCGGATCTTCAAAGAAGTAGATTTGAATGAAGTTATGATCTTTGTTTGGTGGTGGTATAAAAGTGCCCACCCGATGGTGAATTTTCCATTTAACCTGAATGTTTGGAACCAATTCACCAATTTAATTGAGAAGAAATATTAACTTTTATTATAAATAGACGTCATTACCTTATAACTAGTACGGGTTTACCAACAACTTTTTTCTGGACGTTCCTCTTGCGTTTGATTGTCACAGACATTCTGAATAATTTTTGCTCGACGTATACGTCATCCAAGGTTTGCTCGTCTAATAGGAAGCATTAATGAAGCAAATAAAGTCGGTTCTACTCCAAACAAAATTACAAATAAAAACTTGCGAAATGGATAACCTCACTAACTGCTAACTTATTTTCTGAAAAAAAAAATGATCGAATTGATATATATCGCATTAAATTTCAATTTATCGCAATACTTTGTATCGGTTGCGGATAGGATGCGCGATATATGACTATCGGGAATCAGTGTAATAATACACAAAACTCGAATTAATTGCAGCAGGAAAAATAGCACATTCCCTCAATAGAAAATGAATATGCGAAAAGCACTCTTGTTAAATTGCCTACAGCCTAAGTCAACGTATAACGCCATGTATGCAGTTTGTCATTTATCGAAGCACAGCGCTGCTATTATTTATCTCTTTAACGTCTCCACCAAAAATAAACGCAAAACGTTTTTTACCATTTTTTACCAATGAATTACAATTATCTACAATTTTCCAACCTTGACAACGAATTTTCCACTTTGACATCGTCCAAAATCATGAAATTATGCTAAGTTTCGTCGAAACTAAAATCAAATTTTTCCCGTTTTCCGGAATTTTCCAAATTTTCCACTAAGAATTTTACTTTTTCTCCAAAAAGCAAGCCACTCCCGAACCAACAATTACACACAAAAAACTCCATTTTTGATTTTTTTTTTTAAATTTCTCGACTTTTGTTATCCAAAATTTTCGTAAAAACCTTCTCTTGGCCTCAAAGAACAACTGAAAAAAAAATGGAAATTTTTGCCAAACCGGCCCAGGCGTTTTCAATTGATAAAATTTTAAATGTTAGAGTAATTCGAATTAGGTTTTTACGGTAGAAAAATTACAAAAAGTGGCCCAGAAAATTGTGCAAGATAAATGGTGTTTTTTTATGGAATTAATGCATGAACATAAGACTCAAAATGGATAATGGAGTAATTCATATTTTTAATATAATTTTTTATGAATTCAATAAGCTATCACAGATAAATGTATTAAACTTTAAGCACGACACAATGTCTGTCAGGTCAAAAACATAATTATTGCAAAAACGTATTCCTTCCAATAATATAACACCCAAATAGCAAAACGTAAAACGTCCACGTTTGCTGGGTGCATAAGTGTGACACAACGCCCAAATTATTTTTTAATAGCACCTACAAGAGTGTCACCTTCTCATAAAGTCCAAAAATTAGATTTTTTGTTTTGCATTCTACCTACGTCACTTTGTAACTTGGGCGTTTGTTGTGTTCATACACCACAGTGTTAACTGCAAAACAAAAATCTATCAACAATAATTTTATTTCCAGTAACCTACTTGACTATCGAGGCTATGTATTCTAAAACCATTCATTTCATAACCAAGCTCCCAGAAGAAATACACATTGCACGGAGTTACCTACTCAATAAAATTGGCAGGGAAGATATTGTGCATTTTTCAATCAAAACATAACTTAACTGAAATTAAAAATCGGCGTGCCGAAATAATACAAACATAATAGGGTCAACTTCAGATTATCTGGCAGCTCTCTGTTGCCAATATATTGATTTTCTATGGAATTCAAAAATAAAATGTATGTATACTGTAGGTGGCTGCCCGCTGGGGAAGAATATTGTTAAATAGTTATCTAAAGAACATACATATATAAAAACTTTAAACTTTTTTTTTGGCAGATTAAATGTAACTGCCAGACGAAACCCCGCACGTTTGATACACTATTCCCTTAAACATATAAAAAAAATCTGCTTTCATAAAATAACGTATGTCTGCCGTCTATGGGATCTTGGAGTTTAAAGGGAAAATTAAATGTAATGAATAATTAAATATAAAATATTATTCATGATTATTTTCCTGATGGCCAAATTTGATGGAGTTTCTCTAAGGTAGATACATCAAAAGAAAAACCTGATAAGTTGTCAAAAAAAAAAGATAGAAATGGTTTCACAATATTAATAAGAAACACCGTTTATAATACAATTTCTAGTTACCAGAATTACTTCTTTCAAAACAAACCAATTTTGTGAATAATATTCTTAAGAAAACACCTGGCGGCAACTCTATTACTACCAATAATTCTAATTCTAATTTAAATAGGTAGGCTAGTAAAAATTGCACTTTAAATTGGTGCTAATCTATATTAAAACCATTGAATTTGAGTTAAAAATTGATGAATCATTTTTCGAATTCAATTACTCCACCGACCCACTTTTTACATAAAACAGTGGAACTCGTTTGGATTCGACTTACATCATTCGAAATCAGTCAATTTTGATCGGAAAATTAAAAACATCTTCGTTAAAAAGGTGTTTCCAGTTGTGTAATTTTCCATGGTGATTTGACTTGAATGTCGAAATAATTAAAAAATGAAAACTATCAACAAGAAAACAATATGGCCGCCAGTGTCAAAGTCAAGCAATTATAATTTTTATATATATTTGTTCTTGTTCTTAAAAACACATTCCTGAAACTAATAGCTTGAACATTTTCAAAAATAGAACCAGATTTGAAAAATTAACCGTTGTTAGTCGTATTTATTGAAAAATCTTAAATTTAAGTGAACAGTTTTTTATTATGGAGTTTTTTATTTAATTTTCGGGCTTTTTCAAGAAATGGACCTGTTGAAAAATAATTGTTTTTCAAAATATTATGAAATGGAAAATAAGTCTTAGTAATATTTATGCAACTTAAGCATTATTATTTTAAACGAATTAGTTAAATTTGTTTACTTAAATTTTAGAGTATAATATTTCCTTTTTGTTACTAAATGTATATGAGAAAGAACAGAAACATCAACTATTCTTCCAGAGTTCACAAGCTACTGACGACACAACGCCAATTTTAATTATTGGGGTTTCTTATAAAATAGGGACTTGGCAACTTTTGTTTTTTAAATACAAAAAAAACAACCATTTTAGATACAGTAATACCCGGATAAGTGCCTCTCGCTTAAGTGCATAACCCGCTTAAGTACCTATTTTTTTTAGAACGAATATTATACTTAACTCATCGTATAAGTACCTTCCGCTTAACTACCTTTCCCGCTTAACTGCCTTTTATTTAGTATACTTTTATTGAAAAAAAAATCTTTTAAGTACACATTTGAAATCAGCTGATAAGATACGAACGTTTGTTTTCCTTCCTCGCTTCCTTTTGCTTATTGCCTTAAAATTCATAAATAAAAAATTAATAATCTTAATCTACTTCAATGATTCGTTAACCAAATGCCATTAAAATCTATTTTGAATCAATAATTCAACAAGTACGATTAAATATAATACAAAACACACCTTCCTAATTAACTACGTCTGTTCCAGGGCAAAATCTTTCGACTTTAATTATTAAAAAATTTAATCTTGTTGGATTAAGTTGTAAGAGTTAAGAGTAAGATGAACTGAACTTAAAAAAAAGTGCGTATTGCTAAGGTCATCACTAGCCAATTGATAAGTCGACGTGAGATCGCCGGGCGAAACGCAAAATTTTGTAGACTAATAAAAGGTTTTTGAATTAAAATTTTGTTTTTTTTATAATATACAGTCGCTCAAGGGATTATACTACCCTTTAAGGGTTTCAACACAGCGCGAGCGTGAGGTTAAGGAAGAGAAAGAATGACAGGAAAGATGTGTGGCGATGTGTGGCGATGTTCCGAGACTGTAGGTGGTAGTTGTCTTGGATTTTATCTCCAGGGATGGCTGCTGAACTAATGCGGAGAAATTTCAGTGACTTATTTATCTATGTCCCTTATAATTCGCATTAATTTTTTATTCTTTGTCATATTTTATTGATATACTAGTTTTACTCAATCACATGTTGTTAGTTCTATGCCTAAACAGAATGTAATGAGTAAGCCAGCAACTCATTGTATGACATATATTTTAGAATTGGTTTTTATGGAAAAATAAGAGGACATAGACTACGGCAGATATCGAACCTGTTACCAGGAGGTTGACAGGCGAACACACAAATATCGCGCCACGGCCACCCCCAATTAATATTTTTTATCAAAAACTTTTCTTTTAATATGTGTACAAAAACTTTTGAATGAAATGTTTTTTTTATCAAAAATGTTTAGTTTTAATGTTTGTATATGTAAATATAGAGATAAGTACCTATGTGTACTGAAGGGGGTTTTTTATAACTGCCTAACCCGCACAAGTGCATGTTGAAGTAGTTCATTTAGCATGAAGCACTTATCCGGGTTTTACTGTATCTCGAACATTTTCTATATTTATTTTTTCGTCCGTGAAATTCACAATGATAAACATTTTGTTATTCTGACATTGACAGTTTGGTCATTGGCTTAAGGGTGTGTTCACAGTTAAAGTTCAAGGTTATCAATTGGAATACATTTTATTTAATGCAATAAACACTGTGAATTTCAAAATTTACTTGTTTTTGTTTTTAGTTTTTAAAATAAGTCTAGAATTCTTAGGGTTCTATATATTTTCTCGCTTTCGGCTTTATTTCTCTTTGTCAGAGAGCAATGAGAATAAATTTTAAAAGTCGACCATATTTCTAGACATCAACTTTAATGTATTTTAGTGTTAAATCCTAATAGATACCCAAATTTCGCATGGAAAAGTAAAGTCCAGCCGTAATTTTTGAGTAGTTCAAAAAATAATCATTTCCATGGAAGTGCTATAAAATGGGATATACTTTGGTTTATTCAATTTCTCTTGAATATTAATTTGCCTGTCTGTCCTCAAGTCTACAGCCTAAACGTTTTTTTTTATTTTTTGTTTTAAGACGCAAAATAACGGCACCTGTCATACATTTTTTTTTACCAAAAAGATAAATCTTAAGTTTCTCAAAAACGGCTCAAACGATTTTAAGGCCAAAGGTGCATTTTAGTAATTTTTTTTATTTTGAAAAAAATGTGTTTTCGTACCTTTAGTAGAAACATTTTCTTTATTTTCGATTGTGTGCATTTGATTTTTATGAACATACCCCTAGAAAGTTTAAACATTAATGTAAACCAAAATTTTTCAAATTTTGTTTTATACTTTATTTTGCCTACTTATTAACGATACTTCCCATAGAACCAATTTTCATATTTTCGGCTTTCCAACTATTGGATGCTCCGATTAGAATTTTTGTATGCGAATGCTCGTAAGAAGTGTTAATAAGTGTGTATACTTAAATTTCCAAAAAAATGGTTTTTGATTTTTAAAAAATAAATAATTTTTTTTTGAAAAATTGTCAAGAAATGGATTTTTCAAACCAGTCAGTGAATTTTTTTGATATTAAAATTTTATATTGAAATTACTAATTACTTCAAAATGATTCAACATTTTATTCTAAAAATGTTTTTAAGATCTTTTAGATACAAAAATATTTTAAAAAAACAGCTCCAACAATTTGTCATTTTTTTTTTTTTGATATTATTCATATTTATCCAAAAATTTAAATGGCATTTTTTCCCTCAAATTTTAACAACTAATCAATCTAAAAAGATTTTATTATAAGAAGCATCCATTTATTTCTACATTAGCTATTTAATTTTAGCGTATGTCACTGAATGTAGGCCCTCACCCTCATATATTTATATATGTAAATATAAAAATCTCATAAATATTATGTATATTGCACCTAAATTATAAATTTATGTGCTTGTCTACATACCTACATCCTTCCCTTTCATTATTAAATGTACATATTTACACCTAAGTTCCATCTATGTATGTATAGGTACATATTACCATGCTCATTTACGTAATTAAAATCAATTTAAATATGTATTTATATAGTTATTCGACAATTTATTATATAAGAACCAAGGCAGTCTTATCTACATCGGCGTTAAACCTGCATTGGATAACTAGACGTAAAACAAAAACAAAAAACAACAAAATCGGTAATCGGCCAGAAAATTGTATATAAAAATTTTAATTCCAAAAATTTACAAGACTACCTTATATCTACGACAACTGGGCTTTACTCGTTTTACATCGCAAAGTATATGAGTTAAGTATCTAGAGATATATTTAAATCTATGATGGTTAAATCGGGATTACCATGTACATGCGTTAATGCATTATTTTTTTTAAAGCAATCGTTTGTATTTCAATGCAAAATATAAATTATAAGAATGTCATTTTGTTTTTCGAAAAAAATATAAAACAATTATAACGGGTTATCCATTTTGCGGTTTCAAAAGTAAACGTAAATAAAACACATATAAAATGTTTTTTTTTCATGATATTTCCTTTTTGTTATAAAGTCTGAACGTTGACATTATGTGTGAAACACTACATCATTTAAATGACCACCACCCGAATTGCTGCAAGCATCGATTCTTTTGAGGTAATTTTCGACCACGTTTTGACACATATTGGGCGGTATCTCAGCCATAACTTGACGAATGTTGGTTTTCAAGTGCTCAAGAGTTAAACGTTTATCTGCATAAACACGGTCTTTTGCGTAAGCCCACAAAAAAAAGTCCAGCGCTTTCAAATCTCATGATCTTGGTGTCCAGTTGATATCGCCACGACGAGAAAATACGCGGCCAAAAAATGTCTCTTGCAATAAAGCCATATTCGCTCGAGTTGTGTGGCATGTGGCACCGTCTTGTTGAAACCACATATTCTACAAGTCATATTCTTCAATAGCAGGCAAAAGAAAAGTCAGTTATCATATGACCATAACGCTGCGAATTGACGGTGACAGTCGTTCCATCGTCGTTTTCGAAGAAGTAAGGTCCAATTACACCTCCGGACCAAAGAGCGCCCCAAACAGTGACTTTTTGTGGATGTAATGGCCTCTCTTCAATTACTAGAGGATTCTCAAAACCCCAAATACGACAATTTTGTTTATTAACATACCCACCGACTGAGAAATTCTTCGTCGCTGAAGAATTTTTTGTTCGAAAAATCGACGTCCACTGCCTGTTGTTCAAGCACCCATTCGACGTATCTACGACGTTGTGAATGGTCAGCTGGCTTCAGTTGTTGTGTGAGCTGGACTTTATATGGATGTAGGTGTAGATCTAAATGCAAAATACGCCATAATGTACCGTAAGACAGTCCTAATTCCTGAGAACGACGAGGAATCGACACATTCGGGTCTCAGGCAACACTTTCACTTAGAGAAGCTATATTTTCAGTGGTACTAGCGAAACGATGATGCACAGGCCTCACAATATCTGTAACCAATCCAGTCTCTTCAAATTTCTTCAAAATTTTGTTAATTGCTTGCGTAGTTGGACTATTATGTAAACCATAATCTCCTCTTAAAGCACGATATGTGGCTGTAGCAGAATCACACTTTTTGTAGTACTTTTTAACAATTTTTATGCGTTGTGCGATAGTTAAGCGATTTTCCATTTTCGTAAATGTCAGACTTTCAACTGAAAAAAAAATTGGTTTAACAACTTAGTTTGACAGATGTCGAATTCCAGCCCTATACTTTTGAAACCGCAAAATGGATAACCCTTTACCAATCATTTCATCTCAGATAAAACAAAGCTAATATCTTCCAAAACCTCAAAATTCTTCTAGAGTGAAAATAAAATGGCGCTCAAAATGTTTATGGTCTACAATGTTTTCATTTTCTAAAATTATGAGAGTAAAAAACTAAATTTTACACAAAAGTGTATAGCCAGGTATTTTCACTATTTAACTTGTTTCCTTTTTAAATTTCATGCGATTTATCAATTTTGAATTTCTTAAAGCAACTACAAGCGACCTATTAATTTGATTTATTTCGCCCTAATAAAATTATTGATAAGAAACATTTTCGATCTGGATTATTATTTTTCTAACCAGTTTTTTATTTGTTATTGTCAATATACATAACTATACTAAATTGAAATGATTAAAATTAATAGCGTGTGAAATTTTAGAGAAAAACTCATTTCAATTATGAGCGATTGTGATTTATCTATATTTTTGTTAAAGATGACTTCAGATGATTAAAATTATTTTTACGTTCTCGAGTGTGTTTTTTATTTATTAAAGTAATGCTTAAATCTCAAGTAAGCAAATCCGGAAATCTTCTCATTGCTATGTATGTACATACCTACTTTTACACTTCGAAGCCGGTAATTATTAAAAGTGCTGTTTGTCTCATACAAAGTTTGAACTTGAAATGAACAAATTGTTGATGGAGCTACGAGTACAATTTTTTTTGCTTAATTTAAACATTTTAACATTTTTATTGAGGGGAATTACTGTTTTGTTTTTATTAGCGACGTGACGTTAGATAATGTTGCATGAAATTGTTCTTAAAACAAACATTTTGGCAAAATATCACAAGAAAATAGCAAACAAATATGTTATTGCTGAATTTAATCACGTTAAAATTTTTGGAATTGTTGCTAAAAACTTTCTACTTATTTGTGTATTTATATTTTCTGAAATAAAATATAAACACGTACCGAAAAATACTTTGGGATATCTTATCAAATTTTGTTGTTGATTAACCTACGAGAACGTATGTAAATGTTAATCAAATTCAACTAATCTGCTTTGTTTCAAAATAACATACAGATAACATTTTTGTCGACACGCATAATTTCCAAAGGTATGCAGTTTCAATTTGTTCATTGTTTAAGAATGTTATTTTCAATGACTTCATTAACTGACATCGAAATTTGGCATTCACCATTCATTTGACATTAAAAATATTACAATAATTTTTTCTTCATTTTTATTGATTCCATTCGCTTACATTCTCAGCGCATTGTTTTACAAAAAAATGCGTGGATTCTCAGAACAATGCAATCAGTTAATTGCTATAAAATTAATGGAGAACAAATTATTGCCATCTTCTTAGTACTAATAATGAATGATAATTGCAACATTTGAAGTCGCAATATTAAATTGAAGTTCGTGAATTTATTCTTTTAACTGAAATCGATGACTGGTTTTTGAAGATTGTGTTCTTTTACTAAGCTGCGGTTCGGATGAATTGAACTTGAATTTGAACATACAATTATTCTATTATTAGTTTTTTTATATATTTAGCAAAATACCGTTATACTTTATAACTATTGACGAACAATTTTTCGTTGTTTAACCAAATCACTAAGATAGCGGAAAAAATGTAGTTTTCCACATTTTGGTAAAAAAAAATCATCGTGGCAGAATAGTTGCGTGCTCGCCTTTCAACCTCGTGGTCGCAGGTTCGATTCCTATGGAAAGTACCGTTTTAAGACATTTTTCTAATCTTTTTTCAACTACATATATGATCGGTCGTAGTTAAAACCCACACTGATTTTTTTTTTATCAAAATCTTTAGAGCCGTTTCCGAGAAAAATAGGTTTAAACGTAACGGTTATATGGCAGGTACCGTTATTTTTTGAGCTAAAATTTTTTTTCAATTTCCCCTCTATACAATACCTAAAAAACTCTATATACGAAGTTTACTTACAGACCGACAGACTGCCAGACTGACAGACTGAAAGACTGACAGACTGACAGACTGACAGACTGACAGACTGACAGACTGACAGACTGACAGACTGACAGACTGACAGACTGACAGACTGACAGACTGACAGACTGACAGACTGACAGACTGACAGACTGACAGACTGACAGACTGACAGACTGACAGACTGACAGACTGACAGACTGACAGACTGACAGACTGACAGACTGACAGACTGACAGACTGACAGACTGACAGACTGACAGACTGACAGACTGACAGACTGACAGACTGACAGACTGACAGACTGACAGACTGACAGACTGACAGACTGACAGACTGACAGACTGACAGACTGACAGACTGACAGACTGACAGACTGACAGACTGACAGACTGACAGACTGACAGACTGACAGACTGACAGACTGACAGACTGACAGACTGACAGACTGACAGACTGACAGACTGACAGACTGACAGACTGACAGACTGACAGACAGACTTACAAACGGACAGACTGACAGACTGACAGACAGACTTACAAACGGACAGAATGTTTTAAACCATCTTTTTTCATCTTCGCTATCATCGTAATGTCATGTTTGATTGTTATCAAACCTGAATAGTGGTCTAAACTTTTTGTTATTAAATTCATTAAAGATAATCAAGAATTACCATTTTTAAATTTTATCTATGGCATGTAGAGGTTCTATCTCACAGTCAGCTTGAGCTTTCGTGCTAGAAAAGAATCGAACCCATAACCCAAGACGCTGAAGTACCAAGTTTTCAGAAAATTTCTTCAGGTGCTTGATCTGTAGATCGACCTTAAGACATGCATATATACAGACGGATTTTTGGCACCCACTTTTTCGTGTTCTCTATCACCGTAAATCTCGATTTCGATTTTTTTCCCAAATGCAAAACTTGCCCCGTAGTACACGTATACCTAAAAATTAAGTGGTGGCTCAAGGCAATAACGTAGAACAGCATTAGTTACAATTACATTACCTAATGAAATATCCAAAGTAGAACAAAAATGAATTTCTATATTGTATTATTATTTTTGTTTACCTTATTATTTTTTTTCATTTTGGATTGCAGTACCTATTGTTTGTAGGGGAGTAACCCAAAAACAATAAAATTTCAGTTATGTGATTTTTTTGCACTTCAGATACTTTGATGTAGTAAGCTTAAAGCATTCTGTAACTACGTTGGCATATGGTGGGTAAGTAATATTATTTAAACTAACACATGCGTAACAGAAAACTAATATGCAAAATTAAACAATATACAAAATTAAACAATGGAAAATAAAACAATTTTTTAAATTTAATTTTACCTGTGTTAAAATCAGAGAGGTGGCGTTTAAATAAGAAAGCTTGCACTTACTGTTAAGAGGTTCATGTGCGCAATTGTTAAAAGCTCAAAACCTGTCAGATCGTGGGATCGATTGTAGTATATGCGAATGTAAGCTTAAAAAAAGCACAAATTTGACTAATGAATTAATATTGTTAACACTTCTTTGATATAAAGTTTGAATTTACAAGAACTAGATCGATGTGTTCTACTGTTTGAATGCGACTTACCTATATGAATCTCACTCAAGGAAGAGAGTCCATAAAAATCGCATAATATAATTTTATTGACAGCTTAAATTTAGTTCCCAAGGAAAGATATTGGATATACACAAGTGATGTATTTTTGTAGAAAATATTCCATAGAAATTAGATAGTTTAATCAAAAAAGTATAACAAAAATTATTGACCGATTTTAGAAAACAAAACAATAATGCTATCCAAAATGTTGGTTTGCAGAAAACTATTGTCACTGATGGGGAAAATTACATTAAAAATCTTCATATCACCGACAAATATGAGAATTTCGATAGAATCAGAGCGAAAATGAACAAATGTTGTGTCATTATGACTATTTTTTTGAGTTGTATATTTGAAAAACTGTTTCTAAATCTTAGTTTATAGAATTAATTCTGAAGTCTTCCCACATTCAGTTTTATTCCAATTTTTGTTTTACATTAACGAAATTACGTCAAGAAATAAAATCCACGACTGGATCGCACGTTTGCTCTTATTTCCGATCACACCGTAAGCACAAGATTCTTAAATATGTTTTTAAAGTCGTTTTATACTTATTGCTTTGCCTTTACACAAAATTTCTTTAATTTGTTTGAAAAAAAAAACATTTCTATAATAATTTTTAGTACTTAAAACTGTAAATTAAAAAAAATAAAATGCACGACTGGATCGCACGAACTTGCTCTTGTAGCTAACAACTTTAATGTAGCTATAACCATGGAGGTTTAGTTTGTTAGGTGTAGTTATCCTATCTATGAAGGCTTAAAACCCTATGTAGCTTAGATTACCTTTTTATGTATTGTATATTTTTTATTGTAGCACAAATTTATACATTTTTTCTTACTTAAAACTATATTGCACAATTTACAGAGATTTAGTATAACTCTACTTTACTTCTGAAAACAATAACATTTTTAAAGCAATTATCACAGTTTGATGTAATGATGTATCGAAGGAAAAGCTACAAGAAAAACCTTCTTCAAATCGTTAGAAACATGTTTCCAAGATTGGAGAGAATGGGAGGCTAGTAGGCACCGAAAAGTACATAAAAGTACTTACCTCGATTCTTAGTACATATAATGAATTATCGAATGGATGATTCAAGTAATAGTTACATAGCAACCTACCTACAAATGTATCTTTAAATCTAAGTTATGGATCTTAATGATGTAAGTTAGGAGAGTAAAATGTATCTACATATATATATAGAGGGAACCTAAGTATGTTAACACGTACATACAATAATGAAAATGAGGAATGTAGGTGGGTAGGTAGCTATTTGCATATAACTTTATAATTTAGGTGCCATTACAATCTTGTGCATACATAAGATTAATGTGATTTTTAAAGACACATATATATAAATAAATGTATGAGGGCCTAAATTGTGTTTAGTACTCAGCTGAATGAATTTGTGACCTTTAGTCCAAAATGCGTTTCGCCCAGGTACTACAGCTGGGCTCATCAGTTAGATGCTGTGGTACCTTTCTAAGACGCATTATTTTTGATCGATGTTTACCGACTTTAATAAAACTTAAAGCGATTACTCACTGTAAATTATGTTTTTCTAGGGGAATTTGGTTAGATTCATTAGATTCAAAAAAAAATATAATTTATAGTGAGTAATCGCTGTAAGTTTTAATAAAGTCGGTAAACATCGATCAAAAATAATGCGTCTTAGAAAGGTACCACAGCATCTAACTGATGAACCCAGCTGTAGTACCTGGGCGAAACGCATTTTGGACTAAAGGTCACAAATTCATTCAATTAGCTTTAAATCCACATAGTCCACTAAAACAAAAACAAAAATAATATAAACATATTGTTTGCGTTTTCTTCAATTAATTTAGTACTCAGCGACAAGGCAAAAATTCGTAAAAAGGGAATAATAATATGGTAGAAATAAATGGATAATACACATAATTAAATGATCGTATATTGCTTAGTCGTTGTAGTTTGAATGAAAAGAAAGATGCAATTTGAATTCATGGATAAATAAGAATATACCTATCAAAAAAAAAAAAATATCAAAAATCGTTGGAGCGGTTTTTTAATAAATTATTTTTTTATGTATAAAATTTTGAAAACATTTTTAGAAAAAAAAATTGAAACGCCATTTTGAGGATATTGTTAATATACATATAAAATTCAAATTAAAAAAAAAATAAATAATGTGACTGGTTTTTGAAAAATCGATTTTTCCAAAAAAAACATTTTTATTTGTTTTTTAAAAATCGAAAAACTTTTTTTTTTTTCGAAAATTTGAGTATGCAGTTTTATTAACAATTTTAGGGAGCATTTGTATAATAAAAATTATTTTAATCGGTTCATCTAATATTGAGAAAGTCGAAAATATGAAAAGTGGTTCTATGGGAAGTACCGTTAACAAGTACGCAAAAAAATATTTGTATAATTAAATGTGAGCTGTACATTTTTTTATAAAAATTCTTGGACCCGTTCTTAAGAAATAAATTTTTTCTTAACGGTTTCTTAATATTTGTATAGGACGTACCCTTGTTTTTTATTTAAGGAAAATAATTTTTTTAACTATTCAAGATAGTGTCAAGAAAACTACGAAATACGAAGTTTCGAAAAAATCTATTGAGTCGTTTTCGAAATTTTGAGTTTTCAAAAAAAAAAAAATTATTTCCAAAAAATTTTTTTTTTCAAAAATTTTGATTTACAATAGTGTTTAAACTTTCTAGGAGCTTCTGCGTAAAATATTTAAAAAAAAAACAAACCAACCGTTTCCCAGAAAATCGAGAACCAACAAAATTGTTGTACTAGAGGTACCAAAAATTACAATTTTTTTCCAAAAAAAAAATTATCAAAAGGTACCCTTTCCCTTCATTAGTGAACTGATTTTTTTTTTTAAATCGTAGGAGCCGTTTTAGAGAAAAATAAGATGTTTGTTTTTGGCCAAAAAAATGTATGGGAGCTACTGTTATTTCTCGTCTTTAAAAAAATGAAAAAAACGTGTGGGCATATTACCGAAAAACCAATATGTACCAAGTTTGAAGCAAATCCATCCAACCGTTAAGGCAGCAGACTCGAGGACAGACAGACAGACAGACAAACAGACGGAATTTGGGGAACCACTTTTTTGGTGTTCTCTATAATCGTAATGTCATGTTTGATTGTTAGAATAACATTTTTTTTTACGAATACATAACATGCCTATAATCGCAAGTAAAAACATCCACCTATTTTCAATACGTAAATTTAACAAAATAAAATGATTTTTTTTTATTTAAAATAATTATTTTGCGAACATTTTGGTATGCAGTATCATTTAGAAATTTTATCGAAATCCATTGAAATGTTAATGAGAAAACTTTTGTAACATTAATAATGAAATATGTAATTTTGATAATTTAATACCACAAAAACTATGCCTATTTGAACTTAAAAGAGCTCGTATAATTTTAAAAGCAACAAAACGTTCTTTATCTGTCTTAAAGTATATTTTATGCAGTTGATGTTTGATAATTTTGAACAAGAAATTAAAGAAAAATGATTTCTGAAGAAGAAGATTTTTAAATTTTTGATGATTTTGAGCTTTTGAGACAGCCAAAAATATACAAAGTTTGAACAAATCCATTCGAAGAACTGAAATAGATTTTTTCAATTGAAAATCTCAATACGACTATATGAGATCTAATAACAAATCGAGGTCTTCCTATTTCGCCAGAACTGTATGTCTTATGTCTTTCTAACTAATCTTATAATTTTTCGGAAGAAATGGGCTCCAAGGGGATGTGGGATCAATTCATGAAATTGTACAATCAACACACTACACAGGATGATTTCGACAAAAGACATACACAGAAATCTCGCCGTTGGGCATGGAATTTCTTTGGGAGACGGACACAATCACGAAATTCTGAACACCGAAAACCTAAAATCCAAAAAATCCAGGATCCCGAAAACCCAGAATCTCGAAAATCCAGAATCCCGAAAATCCAGAATCCCGAAAACCCAAACTCCCTACAACCCAGAATCCCGAATATCCAAAATCCCGAAAAACCAAAATCCAGAAAGGCCAAAATCCCGAAAATTAAATAGAAAAAATAAAAAAACTTCAAAATTGTCTGCTCAGTGAAACTTTTATTGAACAAAAAGCAAATAGTCATATAACAAATAGAATTAAACAATAACAAAACTTCGAAAAAAAGAATAAAATAACAATAACAGTCAAGTGATTAAATACATACCATTAGGATTTATTATTATTTTTACGAAATCAATCGAAATCCCGAAATATTATATAAAATGCCAAATTTGGGCAAATTTTTCATTTTATATTATTTTTCGGGATTCCGAATTCGGGATTTTGGGTTTCGGGATTCTGGGTTTTCGGTATTTTGTGTTTTCGGGATTCTGGATTTTCAGGATTCTGGGTTTTCGGGATTCTAGATTTTCGGGATTTTGGGTTTTCGGGATTTTGGATTTTCGGGATTTGGGGTTTTCGGGATTTCGGGATTCTGACCCCAGCCCAATTTCTTTCCTTCACGATTTTAAAGTTGGAACACTAGCCGAGTCTTTATTTTTTTTTTCGTTTTCACAATCCACATTTGGAAAGTTAACACAAAAACAAATGCAAGTGATTTGAAAGTGTTTCAGATGTTAATTTTTAATTCTACTTCTGTTTTATTCTTATATCTGTCAAAAATTATCGCCTTCAACCGAAACCCTATAAGATCACATTAATTTTGGTGGGGGCAATACCCCCATTTATTTTGGTGGGGGCAATACCCCCATTTATTTGGCTTAATACAAGCTTCATAACTTAACCTAACTTAAAACTATGAAACTTAGGGCTATGATTGGGTTGAATTGGGCGGACGATTTAACAGGAGGATTTTAAGGCTGGGAGTGCTGAGATTGAAGTCGAAACAGTTTTCGTTTAAGTCAACCCTTCGCAGCATTCGGGTAATAGGTTCATTGAAGCCATAAGAGGTACGATGAGTAGGCAGGTAGAAGAGGCGAGGGTTTCTTAGGTTACGGGGGTTAGTGTTGAGAAAGATAGAGTTGTAGAGGGTTTCAGAGTCAACGGAACCTGAGAGATGTCGATGAATGAAGAGGATTTCTGTTATTTCTCTTCGCTCTTGCAGGGTATTGAGGTTAATTAGTTGGAGGCGATTTTGGTAGGGGGCCAGAATCAAAGAATTATTCAAAGGCAGGCCACGAAGGGCGAATCTTAAAAAACGGCGTTGAATGCTTTCGATTCTAGAAATATGAATTTTTTGATATGGGGACCATAATTGACAGGCGTATTCAAGTAACGGGCGGACAAAGGTTATGTAGAGTGATCTGGTGACGTAGGGGTCGGAGAATTCTTTGGACCATCGTTTCACAAAACCAAGCGTTGAATTGGCTTTAGAGATAATATTATCGATGTGTGTTATGAAATTGAGCTCTCGGTCACATAGTATGCCGAGGTCTCGAATCGATTCAACTATGGCTAAGGGTTGATTGTAAAGAAAGTAGCTCCTGGGACAAGATTTTATGCGTTTGCGTGAAAAAGTGATAGATTGACACTTAGCAATATTAAGCTCTAAGCAGTTTTTTAAACACCAGACTGAGAAACTGTCGAGATCTAGTTGAATAAGGGAAGAATGTTTAATGACCAATTCAATATCGTTAATTGTAAGAATAAAAAGGAGAGGTCCTAAGTGACTTTCTTGGGGGACCCCGGAGGTAGCTAAGAATGAATTGGAGAAGGCAGATCTGAAACGAACACTGTAATACCGGTTTTCCAGATAAGAAGAAATCCATTTTAAGAAAATAGGTTCAAAGCCGAGGGTGGACAATTTGAAAAGTATAAGTCTATGTGAAATTTTGTCAAAAGCCTTACTAAAGTCAGTAGAGATAACATCTACTTCCTTTCCGCTTTCTGGAGCTGAGACTGTATACGATACAAATTCAACTAGATTAGTTGTTGTAGACCTACATTTGAGAAAGCCGTGTTGTCTAGGGGAAATTAGCGACTTACAACGGAAACTTAAAATTTCGTACAAAATACTTTCAAATATTTTAGGGATATGTGAAAGTTTGGCAATGGGACGATAGTTTTTAATATCGTTCTTAGTACCCTTTTTGTATATTGGGGTTATGAAAGAAGTTTTCCATACCTGAGGAAATTCTCCTTTAGATAATGATAGGCTGAACAATTTGGAGAGTGGAAAAGAGAGAGCTGAAGAACATTTTTTTAGGAATATTGCGGGGAGGCCATCAGGGCCAGGAAGATATTCATCGTTAAGTTGATTCAACTTATTTTCGATGATATATGGGTCGATGGTAGGAGGAAGAAAAGGACCTAGTGCGAAATTTGGCAAATAATCGAAATAATCTGAATCAGGTATGAAGGAATCATCGGTGAAAGATTGCTTGAAAAATGTGGCAAAAAAATTGGCAATATCTTTCGGATTATTCGAAGTTTCGGTATTGTAGGAAAGAGAGGAAGGGTAACCATCGGATTTTCTTTTAAAATTGACGAACTGAAAGAACGATTTAGGATCATTTTTAAGGCTGGTTTGTGTTTCTATTAAATAGCGTTGGTAAAGGGTGTTGTATAGCTCGCAAAAGTGAAGATAATAGCCAAAATAGTTAGAATAATCAGGGGGCGATCGGGTACGGCGGAAAATTGCCCACAACTTGTTTCTCTTGTTACGCAAAGAGCGAAGATTGCGGTTATACCAAGGTGGGGAGGCAGCCGATGTCTTTTGTCGACTAAAGGGTACGTGGAGAGAAATAGAATTAAATATTTCCCTGTAAAAATTTTCTGTGGCATCTTTCATGATAAGGCTATCGAAATTAAAGGAAGTTCTGTTGAGATATTCATTAATATGACGGAAATTTGCTTTATGAAAATCAAAGGAGTACTGATTTGTAGGGAGATTAGTTGGTAGTGGACAATCATGATAGAATGAGAGAATTAGGGGAGGATGGTAATTGTCGATAGTAGATAAGGATAGAGGTGAGAGTGATACTGAAGAGTTAATGGGATCGGTTGTGAAAATAAGATCTAGTTGCCTGTCCATATAGTTTAGGATACCACTAACTTGACAGAGGCTAGAATCTGCTAGGCGATCTATAAAAAGCCATTCCTTTGCAGAAGTGGGATTTGAAGCAATATAATAAGATTGATCTTCAGATGAAGTCCATTTAAGATTGGGAAGGTTAAAGTCGCCGAAAAGAAGGATGTCATCGTTGGGGTCACATAAAGCAATTATGTGGTCAACCATTTCAATGGCGAGGTTATAAGATTCAATAGGCTGCGGCGGCAAAATATAGCAACATATCACATAAAGCGACTTACGGGGCAGTCTTATCTTAATTGAGACATAGTCGAGATTAGGGGAAGAAGAGACTGCAATGAGGGATGAGTCTAGTGTGTTTTTGATAGCTAGTAGGACACCTCGACATGGGCATTCGTCAGAAGATCCGTTAAGTTCATCGTCGCGATAAATGTTAAAAGAAGAAGGAAACAGTTCTTGGTTGTTTATACTAGAGACCAGATTTGTTTCCGTCAGGGCGTAGATATCAAAGGATAGAGCGTAGGATTGTTGTAAAACAGTATGAGTTTTTGAACGAAGACCTCGAACGTTTTGATAGTAGAAGGTAAGAGGGAGGATTTGGCCAGCTGGGAAGGTGCAAGGCATTGTTTTTGATGGGACATTAGGAGTGACGTATATGGCTGGGTTCGAGTTAGGAGCGAAAGTAGTTTTTAAAGTTTGTGCGTGTACTTTGAAGGTACGACGTACGTTTGGAGCTAATGTAAGAGGCGTAAGTTTTAAGGTCTTTATTAACTGTTGTCGAAGCAATGTTGTAGTTTTCATGAAAACGCGTGTAAATCTTTTTTAGGGCTACGGGGTCAGTCGGGAGTCCTTCTTTTTGTATTTGAACAATGACATTTGTTTTTGTTTTGCCGTCAATGCAAACAGATTCAGATTTGTCATGTAGGTAGGCAAGGGACAAACGAACATTGTCGAAAAGTTTTTGATCTCGAAGTCTGGCCATGACATAAAGCCCGTCGATTTAAGGACCTTCATTAGCCAGAAAAGTTGTTTAAAGTATTTAAAATTATCAAAAGGTTATTAAGGGCTCGCAGATAAGCGACTTCTTTATTTAGAGTCACGTTTTTCCTTAAACGAGTATACTGTTTGAAATCTGCACTAATGACTTTAAGTTGAAATGCAATGACCGACATCTGATGTAGTAAATTCACATATTTGTGCTTATTTTTACATTTGGAATTGTTGCTGGCAATGTTTGTATTTGTTGCGATAAACACGATATTTCAAAAGATCTGAAGAAAGAAGCGCCCTATTTTTTTTTTGTTTAACTATATGCCTGTAAGATCTAAGGTCTTTTAAATGCAACCTAAATTTCACGGCACTAGTTAGAAGAAAGAGCATGATAGGAAAGAATTTTTTGTTGCCACAGTGGGTTTGAGAACCAGGTATTGACTATCTCATTTTAACCCATGGACGGCATCCAAATAAAATTAGAGGTATAGAAAAGAATACGCCTAGCATGGGGATCGAACCCACACGTCTAAGTTAGTAATCAAGCATTTTATCCACTGCGGGTGGCAGTCAACCTTCGTATTTTATGATCTTGTCATCTAGTTCAGGTCGCAAAAAACAACATTATACTACCATCATTTCCCGAGATGTGTGATCTTTTTGATCTACTATTGATGACGGAGAACTTCTTTAACTTCTGCTTACAGATACAATGTTTGTGGATTTTTTCACATCCTTGGCCACATGGAATGATTATTATTTAAAATATTCTCGGTAGAATGAGAATGTGCTTCCAATTATTTAATGAACCCAATTTTGCAGAAGGCATTCAGCAAGAACTGCGGCCTTGAAATTCATACGCCGACTGTCAATTGAACAATAAAAATAAGTCCGTATCACAACATTGCTTGTTGTCAACTTATGATGTAACTGTCCACAAGATAAATGTTAAAGTACAGTGAATAACATTTGAGGTTATTTTCAAAAATTATGAAACATTCCTACTATGACAGTTCTTTTGGTCAATCTTGTACAAATGATACAAAATATATTTTTTAAATATTTTAAAATATTATCACTTCAATAGATTCAATTGCTTCGAAACCAGGCTTCAAATTAAATTTAAAATAAAAATGCACTTGAATAAAAAGAACAACAATTTTCTTGCATTCTATTTATTTATATTGCAAATACAGTAAACACAATGGCCCAAAATTTTAAACAACCCATTGTTAAGGGCTTAACATCTTACTGGTTAGCAATTTCCTAAGTACTTATTGATTGAATAACCATTTCAATTTTTTTAAATCTTTTCTAAACTAGTATAATTAATTATATGTTGATGAAAACCCAACATGTGCTATAAAAAGGTATTAGGTATTTAAAAAAAAAAAGAATTGAGCAGCACTCTAACCTGGGCACCCCGCGTGCAAGGCTGATATATAGGGTCCGCCAAATAACTTCTTTTTTTTTTTAATTGGGCGCAAATCATCGAGTGTAGCTTCGGCTGTGTGGCACGTAGCGCCGTCCTGTTAAAACCAAATATTGCCAATATCCTGCTCTTCAATTTTTGTGCAAAAATTCGTTCAACATGGCCTGATATCGATCGCCATTGACTGTAACGGCCACTCCTTGCTCATTTTTGAATTATGCCTCTGTACCAAAATCCGCACCAAACAGTGGCTCGTTTTGGGTGTATCGGCTTTTCAATATATGCGTGAGGGTTTTCTGTGCCCCAAATGCGACAAGTTTGCTTGTTACATACCCGCCAAGATCAAAATGAGCTTCATCTGAAAAGATGATTTTTTTTGGCAAAATCGGCATCTTCTCTAAGTCGATCGCAGGCCCACTTAGCGAGCGTTGTTCAGGCATACACACAACCATATTCGTTCAGCGGAAGAACAAAACTAATTATTTGTCAAATCAAACATGAGCTAAGTGTTACCATTAACGAAATAAGCACTAGTTGCAAAAAAAAAACGTTAGATGGCGGACCCGTTACTATCAGATTTCATAATGGATTTAGCAAATTGCTAAAAGTTAAAGTGGTCATTCCGTGATTTTAACTTTAGTAAAATGTTAAAATCGTTTAAAATTAGCTCAATCATCTTTTTAGCTTAGTAAATTGCTAAAAGTTGATTTAACATTTTACTAAATCGTTATAAATTTTGCGCCAGTAATTTTAATTCTAGATCACTTGTTAAAAGAGCTTTAACAGCTGTTTTTCTGGTTGTATGGCGTTCTATGTCATTAAACGTAACGACATCGACGTCATCAATGTCATTTGAAGATAATCTTACGGTGAAATTGTAAACGTTATCATTATGTTTTACACTGCCATAGTATACATATGTATATACATATATTATGTTAAAACAACTGTAGTGGCATGCTACTATACGATAACACTAATTGCTTATCACTTAATTATTTACATTATATATTATAATATATTTAAGTAGTTAATTAAATCAGTTTATAAACGATCCTTGTCAGCATCACATCTCATTATTTATAATCTCGTCTCTTCGATACAACGGTTTAACTGAGCTTATGGTTTTAATTTCGCACAGTCGCATAATTTAATTAGCCAGTAAACTTGTGATAGGTAAGGATTTACATATTTTTGGTTACAGTTTTAGTACGTAACGCTGGAAAAATTTTTATGGTTTACAATTTAAATGAAAGTTTATTAATTTTTTTTTTATTTTAATTTCATATGAATTGACATTAATGTAGGCAGTACATGGTTTAATTAAATCTACATACGAGTATAACAGTTTTCTTTAAATGAGTAGGTACCTACTATTTATTCAACCTCGAAGTCGCAGGGTCAGCACGCTGGTATACTTCCGAAACTTAGCTTTTTTCTCCAGTCTCCCCTTCTACCTCCGCGCGGACAGTTATGAACAACTTTAATGGCGAACAACTGCTATACATTATTTTTTGACATTTTCTCTTGTCTTACCCTAAAGCAATTCATCTAAAATTAGAATATGTATACTTTGGAAAAGATAAGAGACACGTATGCCAGTTTATAAAAAAAATAAATTTAAAAATCAAAACCTCGTGTGTATATGCAATGAGTGCATCTCATAGAGCTCGGCCTGAGCCCTGCGTGACCGCATACACAGCTCAAATATGTTTAAACAGAACTGTTATAAATGGGAATGCCTTTAGTCATTTACTTTTGTTTTCCGCAAAATAATGAAACTTAATTTAAATATTTGAGTGTATTTATTCAGTTGATGGAATTTTTTTAGATTTCTTAATCTTCGAACCAATAAACTGTGAAATTATTAATCACTTAAATATTTCCACCTGTGCAAACATACCTACATTAAGTATCTCTTCCTTTTAACTACACAAAAAAAAAAAAACATCATAAATGTATGTTTCCAAAAGACTGATGGGAATATTGTTTTAGTTGTTAAAATATTTTGACTTTTGTTGCCGGTTTTAATGCATTCAAGTTTAAGCACGAGTAAGTCAATCTACTCGTAGTCTAACATTGATAAGTGTGATTTCAAGCATTGTGTTGAATTGATTTAAAAATTAATGCTGGATAAGTTCGCATCCAGGTTGGTACCTATATATATAAGAGTACCTACCATAGGTGCCATAAAGTCGAAAACAAAGCTTGAGATTTGGCCTTAATTGCACTCTTAAGAGACTTCGGTGGAGATAATTTTTGTGTTTTCAAATCTTTTTTTTAAATTTTCTTGATATGATTAAATACAACACGTATAAGATAGTAAATACATGTGCCTATCTCATAGGTTTGGTAAATACCCTGCTATAAAAAATTCGGGACAGATTTTATATAGCGACTTAATTTTTTTTTTATTTTAGAAAATAGGCAATGCGTAAATCATAGTCAATAAAATATTACCTTCAGTAAGTGTTTTCAATCAAATTTGTTTGCTCTTCAATTGTCAGATTTAATGATATGCTTCAAGTTTTTTTAATTTTAATTGCCTGTAAAATCTGATAAACTGAATTAATCAGGGCCGTTTTTGAATTTTAGTTTTGGGTACGATGATATTAGGGCACTTTTTTTAAATGAATATTTTTTTTTTCGAATCTACATTTTGTAGAAAAAGTATGATTTTCAAATAACGCTCAAAACGGGCAGACTTTTAATGTGTCATGGCGGCAACTGCTAGTTTTACTTTGACAGGTACCTGATGAAGCAACACGCCACAAGCAGTTGGCCATATGAGAAACATGAGAATTGAACATTCAACGATAGCGACTTAGTATAATTGTCATATCGCAACCGAGATGCATTGGAAATTCAAAGCGCCTAAATACGAATACCAAATCGTGCGGATTCCATGGAATAAGAAGATGTTCTTGGCTTTGAACTTTCCCCTCAAAATCGTCCATTGATTTGAAATTTAAATTGTGATTCTTCACAATTAAACAGTTGCGGTGCATTTGATGTTGTGTAACAAATTTAGAATGTAGCCGACTTTCAATATTATATTATTTGGCGCCAAGATCGAATCATCCAAAGAATTCCAAAATGTTATGAGATAGTTGGTGGCTACGTTTTCTTCCATCACGGATTACATTTTTAATAAATATGACTCACAAACCAAATAACATTGAACTTAAAACATTCGAAATATTAGTTGATTTCGTTTAACTCACGAAATCAGAAAAATTTCAACCGATTAAATTACCCAAATGCAATTACACCAGAAAGATATCAAATCAATTGGTAAATTCGGTGCAGGACAAAACTTCACGGGAAATAAAGTCACTTTTTCGAGTGAACTTATTTAAAACTTAAGATGAGAAATAATTCCATCTCAAATTTGTTTTAAATTATTTCCCACCTGTAATTTAAATATCTTACAAGATGCAACCAGTCGAATGCAAGCAAAAATAATAAACTGTAAGCAATTTATTGAAAGCAAAAACATTTTTAAAAAACCATTTAAAAATAAAACAGTTCGGGAAAAGTTAGAATGGTCGACAAAAAAAAATGTCGAATGGACATATATAAATTTCACCGACTGTTAAAAAGTCGAATGAAATTTAACTGATAAAAAAGTTGACAGTCTAAAATCCAGAATATTTAAATGTCGATTGAAATTTTCCGCAAAAGTTTCGACTTTTATCCAAAATGCAGTAAAATAAATCAAGAAGGCTTAATTTTGTTATTAATTATTAATGAAATGTTATAAATTAAAAAAAATATCTGAAAATTCACACTGCGTGTAAAGGAAGGCACACACAGAGTACACCTTAATTCAACCCCACCCCAAATCATATATTTGGTCAAGCAGTGGGTTGCAGGGGGTAGTGTGGAAATTCCGGATTTTGGAATTTAGGTTTTTCAGGAGAAGTGAAATACTTTACCATAAAAGTGAAATTAATTCTCACTCGAAAAAATCCAAGTTATTTCCCAATAGAGGGACTTAGATTAACAAAAAAAAATTGTTTCAAATTAGGGAATTTTTTTTTGGTGCTTGGACATTATAATCCATGAAAATTAGATAAAAAAAATTATTTACTTCGAAAATATTCCGACAGAGCTGAATTTTGGTGGAGAGCTTCACTTTTACGTCCTAAGAATTTTCTTAAAAGGGTTAGGTTCAATATCCTGGTTTTTATAATTCCGTTTTTTAATAACCCGCATTTTTAAATCTACAAATAATTAAGATAATTGTTAATGGCTTACAGATTATTTTTTTCTCCTTTAATAGAATATTATAAGATTAGCTCATACTTTATTTTGAAATTTTGTTAAACGTTATAATAAAAATGCATTTAAAAAAAATCAATTGTTGTTTATTTTATTTAAATTTTCTTATTCCGCTTTTGCAATCAATACTAGTTGTTTTATTTTAAATAATAAGATAATAAGAAACGGGATTTAAAAAAACAGGATTGTAGTAGATCGGGATTTTGATCGAGCGGAAACTTAGAAGACATGATTAAGAAAAAACAGTATAGTAGGCGGGATTTTAAAACTTTTTTTTGAGATTTTTGAAAAACGGAATTATAAAGTGCGTGATTCTAAAAAGTACCCTAAATTTAAAAAAAAGTCGTTTTACCCAAAAAATATTAAGACACTTTTCGTACAATTGGCAGATGTGGAGAATAATTGTCGGAAACATTTGGGGGTTTGTACATTTTTTTCAAAAAAACAAATTTAATTAATTTAGGTTTTTGAGTGGGGAATTTTTTGTTTTTAGATATGTTTGGAAAAACATGTTCTATTAAAAAAAAAAACAAGTTTTAAGTTTGGAACCGGAAGGGAAATGCTGCCATCTTAAAAATTACAATTTATTTTATTTTGTTCAATAACTCCCAAGACCTTTATTGTTCTCAATTTTTTCTAAGAACAACTTAAAGAGTGTACAATTATATATAAAATGACATATTAACGACTTATATACGTCAATTCGTTCTTAAGTTATAGCGTACAGCGTAAAAATGTAGCTCTCCACCAAAATTCAGCTTTGTCGGAATTTTTCGAAGTGAATATCTTGTGTTCCTAGACTATAAGTACACACACTCTTTTTATGTGCGATATAGGACAAGTTTTGCATTTGAAAAAAAAATCGAACTCGACATTTTAATCAAACTTGACATTTAGATGGTGGAGAACACCAAAAAAATGGGTCCCGCAATTCCGTCTGTCTGTCTGTCTTTCTATACAACTCTCTACAGCCTAAACGGCTAAAGCGATTTTGTCCAAAATTGGTATTTAAGCGTTTTATGTGATAGTCCAAAATAGATTTTTGAATTGTTGTTTTAGCCACAAAAATAACGGTACTTGCCATACAAATTTTTCTACTAATTATCTCGAAAACGGCTCTAACGATTTTGATAAAAATTGGTATGTGTACTAATTTGAGTATGGTCTACATTTTTTAAAATATTTTTTATTAACGTTACCTGCCATACAACCATTTTATTGATTTTCGACTTTCTCATATGCGGCTCAGCAGATACCGATCAAAATTTGAATACAGGATCTCTCTCCTTCCAATTCTAAATAATACTGCATTTCAAAATTTTCAAAAATTTTTTTTTTCTATTTTTGAAAACAAAATATTTTTTTTTTTTTTTTTTTGAAAATTCTATGTTTTGAAAACGGGTGTGCTATTTTTTCTGAAATTTTGTTTTTAAATTTATATTATTAAATATTTTAATACCAATGTTTTTTTGGAAAAAATTTGAGAATTTTTATACATACAAAATTAAGTGAAAAACGATTTTAAAAAAACGTTTAGCCGTTTTAAGAATCTTTTGCATATAATGTGATCGAACATATCAGCAAGTACCTGCGATTCAGTCGTGCATTTTATTTTTTAGTAATTTCTTACTCTATTGTGTGTAAATATTTTAATTGTAATATCAAAAAGAAACAAATAAAATCTCAAATTTCAATTTTTAGCAAAAGCAATTAAAATACAAGACAATACATAGTGTGTGGAGCTTTTCTCCAACAATTTGCTGCATAAGTATTAGTTTCCGTCGTCAAACAGCACAATGTGATTCCAATATCCAAACTTAAAATATTATTTGTAAAAAATTTGTTTCCTATTACACCAATATCCTTAGGTTGAGTGTTCTGAGTTAAGGTTTTGGAGACTTTTTCCATTTTCTATTTTATAAGCAAGTAAATATAGAAACAAACACATACAAATTCAAAGTTTTCTGTCGGATTACATGTCAAAATTGATAAATATTATAGAAAGCCATTTTTTCAATGACGGCATTACATTTATATGGGCATGACATTTTCGTATGTATGTGTAGATGCCTGAATGTTTTAATAAAGAAGCATAGTTTAAATAATATCTCATTATATTTGGGCCGCATTTAACCTAAATCTGACCCTGAAATAATTAAGCTAGTGCTAACTTAAGCTTTATGAGCTCATATTAAAAGATGAATTGAATTATTTCTTTTTTATCTTAAATAAATATTAGGTAGACATAAATTATATATTTCAATATACGTTAACTCAGAACGAGAATACAAGTGAACTTTTGAATAATTTGTTCATTAATTTGTACTCCGTTAACATAAAAAGAATGTCGAAATAAGCGTAGGAAAGAATTTTTTTTTTTAAATATTTAAAGTGATTATTAAAACTTAATTTAAACGTTATTGGAAGTGTTTTTATTTTTTTTTTTTTGTTAAATCTACTAAACTCCTTTAGCGGAACTAAAAAGGATAACATATATTCTAAATTGTTATAAATTTTGAGAATTTGTTTGGTTTAAAAAATGTTTTTCAAAATGTTTGGTAAGTTCGCAAATTGAATTTGCATTTTTATTTACTAAGAAAAGTCGTTCTTAATTTAAAAAATATTTGAGTTTTTTTCTTCGATTTTTTGAAAATTAACAAATTTTTCGACTGTGAGTTTTTTCAAATATAAATTGAATAAATAATTAAATTCATCTTCAACTTTGTTTTTATTCTTTTGTCAAAGCCGTTCAACATTAACGCATAGAATTTTATTCATTAGTGCATAGTTATGCAGTGTATAAAGACTTATGTAGCCGCTATGCAAATCTTTATATGTTATAATGTGATGATGTCAAAATAAAGTATTCATGTGTACTCTTATGGCTTTTTCGATGTGTAGCACTTTCATCCAATAAATTTTTGATTCTGAATTGTATATATATCATTGTATTTGTGTAAACAAAATTTAGAAAAATCACAATCGGCTAAAAAGAATTTCCAAAAGCACTTGATTTCACTTTAGATATATAGGGTCCGCCAAATAACTTTTTTTTTTAAATGGGCGCAAAACATCGAGCGTAGCTTCGGCTGTGTGGCACGTAGCGCCGTCCTGTTGAAAACAAATATTGTCAATATCCTCCTCTTCAATTTTTGTGCAGAAATTCGTTCAACATGGCCTGATAACGATCGCCATTGACTGTAACGGCCACTCCTTGCTCATTTTTGAATTATGCCTCTGGACCAAAATCCGCACCAAACAGTGACTCATTTTGGGTGTATCGGCTTTTCAATGTATGTGCGCGGGTTTTCTGTGCCCCAAATGCGACAAGTTTGCTTGTTAAGAGATCAAAATGAGCTTCATCTGAAAAGATGATTTTTTGGCAAAAACGGCATCTTCTCTAAGTCGATCGCAGGCCCACTTAGCGAGCGTTGTTCAAGCGTTGCATAAACCATATTTGTTTAGCGGAAGGATAAAACTAATTGCATGCCAAATCAGATATGAGCTAAGTGTTACCATTCACGAAATAAGCGCTAGTTGAAAAAAAAAACTTTATATGGCGGACCCGTTATGTATGTAGTTTTTTTTTGTATAAATATTAATTAACTTGATTCTTTTTATTTTATTTTTACCAAAACAGTAGTTTAGATTAAATAATACATTGAAATTGCACAAAAGAAATTAACCCGTTGATTTTAACATTTTAATTATGTGAGTGGATTAGTGTTTCTGGTTTCGATTCCGGATTGAAATGCAGAATCAGTTCCTTTTGCGTTAAGAGTAACAACTGTCATTTTGTGTTCGGACGGTTCAGGTCGAACATTTCTGGACGACCAATCGAAAAGGCAATTATTTTCTCCTTGCGACACACAGGAGAGTTTTTCAACAAAAATAATTCCACCGGTGATGCCAGATCGAGGGCGAATGCCCTTTTTGTGGGTATTTTCAAAAACGAAATAAGCTAAAAGGGCGAAAGGGCATTTGTATGTTCCTGAGTTAAAAAATAGGGCGTTTTAATTTTTCAATCTTTTATATAGTTTTATGCCGGCCTTTTCACAAATTTTGACAATGAACAAACAAATCCACTTAAGTCTTCTTGTGTAAATGAATCAATTTCATTATATTTGAATGCAGCCGTTTGTCTGTGGTAGTTTATTAAAATATTTTAATTTATTTATAAAGCCTTTGATAATCTTTTTTTTAGTAAAATGTTTGAACAAAATAAAAGAAACGTTTCGTGATTAAGACCGATTGTAAATGACGATTTAAAAGCACATCTTTTTAATGTGGTAAAATTGAAATAATTGTGCGACATAGCATTGGCCCCAAACATTTATTTTTGAATTTAAAATCAGCAAAAACAACACCTTCAGTAAAATTATTTTTTGAAAAAATAAAACCTTAGACAAAACAAATACTGCAGAAAGAAAATTATGTGCCGAGCATAACATTGTTGTCGAGTTGTTGGAACACCTTAATAGCTCACTCAAAGGATTTTTTTATTTATTCAAAGATATTTTTTGTTGTGACATTTTGACGAACTAAATGTGTACAGATTGTAATCCTGGTTGACGGAAAAACTAATATCTCGAATGCCAGAGTTGTAGACGAACTGCCTTAACTTTTATAAAACAGCCTTTACCGAAATGGTGAATCGATTACCTTTCGATGATGAGTCAATTACTCAAATGGAATTTCTTAACACAAATATAGCATTAATTTAACATTGTTAAAAGTATAGTTAAATATCAATTTCACCTTTTTTAAAGAAAGTTGATCTTGGAATAGAAATAATATCGAAAGCTAGAAACGAGTTCCAAAATATTTCAATACTTTTGAGTAATTATTCAAAAATGTTCACTTAAAAAACTTCCTATTGACAAGATGTGGAAGTTATAGAAATAGTAGTACTGAGATTGACTCCTGTTTCCTGTTTCTCCCGTTAGTACACTCCCGTTCTAATGTTGAGACAGAACGAATTTATTTCTATAATAACCGATATCAAATGTAAGAAACGAAATCATTTAGGCAAAGATATAATTTACAGCATTTGTCTTAGAAGGTTGCCTTTCCAATGAAATGTGAATTTAGTTATAACCAAGATGAATTTATATATAATTTTGTTATATTTTGCGTTTTTTTTCTTAATTTTTCTTGTGGGCGACATCTTGGGCATTCGCCGACAACATGGTGGCAAAAAGGGGGTTTTTGGTCAAGCCATGGATAAACCAAAGAAAAAAGTCTGGCATCACTGTATACCACTACTACGAAAGATATGATGCTCAGTTAACGTTCAACGATCGAGACAAGACTTGCATCCACACAGTATCGTCGTTGGGACTTGGCGCATGCCAAAAATATACATTTATCCACCCTTAGACAGTGATATGGCAGATGTCAAATCCCTTTTATGTATGCCTTATAGCTACTATACCTACCAGTGCGCTTAGCTTATGTTGATCATAAACTAATAACATAAAGACCCCAAGCCTCTGCTGTCTTTTGACATTTGCCTATAAGCTGAAACATGCACACAAGTTTCGGTTTCCAATTTATTCATGGATAGAGTTTCAAAGCTACAAATACAACAATGTAAGCAAATGGGTTTTGGGGGGTGAAACGTACGAAGGTTTCCGATCTTAGTATGGCTTATTTGTGATGTTTATGTTATACAACGTAATAAATAAGATTTTTACGTTTAGAGAAATAATTTAGTACCACATTTTAAATAAAATGCACGACTGGATCGCACTAACTTGCTCTTATGTTCGATCACATCGATTGCAAAAGATTTCTGTTAAAAATCTAAATATATATTTAAAGCAGTTTTTTACTTCATTTTTTATACATACAAAATATCTTTAATTTTTTTCTAAGAAAAATTGGTGTGACAGTCTTAAATATTATAATATAAACTTAAAAACAAAATATTAAATCGACTTAATCAAAGAAAAAATAATTCAAAATTATGAAATAAATACTTAAACTAATTTAAGCTCAAAAAAAAGTACGCCATTTTATTCGTTAGATAAATTTGAATTTATGAGAAAAATATTTTAAAAATCTTTCAAGCGTTTTTTTAGAAAAAAAGTTTTTTCCTTAAACTTTTTGAAAACATTTTTCAAAAAAAAAATCATAAACGCCATTTCATAGGTATTCAATAAATACATATTAATATAATTTTTGAAAAAAATTTAATGAATAGTTTTCGAAATATAAATTTTTTAATTTTGTTTTTTTAAATGATTTTAAAAATACAAAAAAATATTAATTAAAAATATTGGTACGCGGTATAATTTGGGCAACCTAAACCTATATATGTGTGAAATTTCTAAAGAATCTGTTGAGCCGGTTATGAGATAGTCGAAAGCAAAAAAAAAAACGGTCCTATGGTAAGTACCGTTTTTAGATATTTTTCTAATTTTTTTTTCAACCATATGATCGGTCGTAGCTAAAAATCCGCACTGATTTTTTTTTATCAAAATCGTTAGAGCCGTTTCCAAGAAAAATAGGATTTAACGTAACGGTTATAACGGCAGGTGTTCAGTTTTTGTATGATTACATACTTGCTTTTTAAAGTCATTTTTCATATAATTTGATGACTTTGAATATAAAATAAAAATGACCAGTGTCAAAATCTGTCACATAAAAAATCTCCCTCCTTATATGAACAACAAAATGTTGGCTTTTAAACGAGTAAGGAGAAAATAAGAAAGAACCCGAATAAACAACAACAAACTTGTGTGGCTAAACAGAAAAACCTGCATTAGGTTGGATCTGATCATGTGGGGTCGGTGGCCTGATGCGAAGTGCGTTGGCTACTAAGCGGCTGGTCATGGTTCAATACACGATGAAGGCACAAGAAGTTTTTCAATTAAAATGAAAAAAGTAGACCAGCACCACTAGAGCAAAGGAATCTGATGATCGACCTTGGCAGGTCGTGAAATAGCTATAATTCCAGGAAAAAACAATTGAGAAAAAACTTGGTGGTAGCACACTCAAGTTGTTGTTGGGTATTCAAAGTCATCAAATTATACGAAAAATAGCTTTAAGAAGCAAGTATGTAATCATACAAAAACTGAATATACATACATACATACAGTCAGACTGACAGAATGACAGACTGACAGACTGACAGACTGATAGACATACAGACGGACACAATTTTTAGACCATCTTTTTTCGTCTTCGCTAACATCGTAATGTCAAGTTTGATTGTTATCTCAAAACTTTTTTTTTCGACGAATGCATAACTTACCTTATAGTACCTATAATCGCAAGTAAAAAGTGTGAAGAAATTCCTGTATGAACGTGTGCAAATAAAATTCAAATGCTTCTCACTTAATATCCGACAGAATTTGACTTGTATTATTAGATATAGATGTATATCTTTAAGATTAATACATTGTTGTTCTTTTAAATATTGGTACTTCTTCTAACTTTAAGTCAACAGCCTAGTACTGTTGAGTTCATACAACATGGGATCGTGAATAAATGTTTCTCTCCGTATACCCATAAACAAAAATATATTCAATCCCTCGTTCGAGCACAAGGAACGTGAATGATGCTTCTAAAGGAATATATGCCATATTGGCAGTACAATTTTTGTGGATTCTTTCCTAGAAGGTGAACGATAGCAGACAATTTTATTTCAAATTGATAAGCAGCTTTTATCTTTTTTATTTATCTTTCGATTTTTCATTTCTTTATAAAAAAAAATAAAAATATTGAATCTTTAAATCTGAATTTTTGTTATCAGCCGGTTAGTTAAACGCCATAACTACTACTACTATACTGCATATCATATCAGTCGTGTGAGACAGTGGCGCCGCGCCGGTAACTGTCAACGGCGTCAATTCGGTTGTAGTGCCTTTAATCAAATGAAGCGAAAGTTATATCACAACAACTTGCTAAGGAATTTTTTATTGTTTGTTCAACTGTTCAATTTTATAATTAAAAATTCTAGATTTTATTCAACAAAAAATGTCTTGAGATAGCATAAACGAGTAAAGGTATAGATAAGGAACATATACCTAATTTGCTGAAAAAGAACATACATATAAAATCATGCGATGATTAATTTTCAAGTGGATTCTAATATTGTCCAAAAGCAGAAAGTTTTTATGAGATGAATATATCCGCTTCAAATCTATGCAAATTTTAGCCGCTTTTAAAAGATCAACTAAGAAGTATTTATAATAATAACTTAGCCAGAAATGACTCTTCTTTCAATGAATTATTTTTTCACATACTTCAAAGAAAACTGCCATCCCAAACAGTATAAAACATTAACAAACAAAACTGAAATTAACTGTCAAACGATAATTAGGCCCTAGCCAAACTTACGGTATCGTTTTAGAATTTGTGTAAAAAATAAACCACTTACATATATCCAAAGGTTAATCGAAATATTTGGCCTGAAATCTAAGACATGAACCTGGAAGACAAAGACATGCGGGACCTTAATAGGCACAGAGCAGCAAGTCAACTAGTTAACAATTACTTGTTCAACAAGTGAAAATCATTTCTGTAACACAATAAGAACCGCAACAATTGTCAATAGAAAACATTTCCCTTTAATTGTTGAATCAGTTTAACAAATAAATCTACCAAGATAGATATTAAAATTTCGGAAGAAAATAAATAAGTATTTATTGAAAATGTGAAACCATGACCATTTCCTACAACATGGTGTTGAGATCCAGGTCCACACCATTATAAGGCAATCAATATTTTTGCCTTTTTCTGTCTTACACTTAGGGCTTTATTTTTATTAGTGGGTGAACAGAATTTGTGGGAGAGACTATAGAGTTAGTCAACAAATTCTACGTCAAACGAAATGTTTGGGGTTCTATTTCAAAGTGTATTCTTTCCTTGAACACTTTTGACTATCATTGACTCTCAATATTACCGCCCGATAGTGAGTTAACATTACTGCAGTTAACTAATATTACTACAAGTGTTTATTTCTACCTTGTTGACTTTGAACAAGTTCGGAAACATCGGTTGAAATTATTCAACAAATTTTATTCTCTTTTTTAACTCTTGTTGTTTCCAGTTACAGAAACGATGAAGTAGTGAAATTTCCCACTTGTTGAATGAAGCCAACAAAATTGTTATAGTTCTTTTAGACTTGTTACTCTGTGTTACACAATAATTAAAAAATTGTTGAATTTCACTTGTTCAACAAGCACTTTATATATTGTGTTATATACCCAAGAATTCTTTTTGTACACACAATCGCCAAACTCCGTAGGGTTTGAAAATGCATATTTGTCAAGTAGCGAACATTTTCTATTTTCCCGCACAGGGCAATGATGTCGAGTCGAAATCAATATTATGCTGAACGTATTAGTATACAATATCATTGAATTTCAACTTCAAAAGGACATAGATGTGAACTTAGAAAACAATATGCAAATTTGAGTACGCTCAGTTTATTAGATTAGATTAGAAGTTTCAGGAAAAAGAGATATTTTATGAATATGAGAAAGAGAGTAGGTGACAGGACTAAGCCCTGTGGCACACCGGCAAGGTTAGGTTAAGTAAATGGTCTGTCGGTTGATCTTGCTACCGGCACACTTAGATCAGAGTAGATGAATTGTGGTACCCTGAAGTATTGTTACTTCTAATTGTATAACCTATGAGTTCTATGGATAATCATTATCGAGGCTTTTATGAAGTTCAGCAGGCTTTTGCCTGAAAGATTCAAGAGCTCTTCTAAATCATTAAAGAAGTAACTGCCCAGGAATTTGTTCCTTATATGGCAGAGTGCTGGACAATGACACAAACATTGGGAGCTATTCTCATGTTGGTCTTCGTCATTGCAGCCTCTGTATAGGTCATCGGTGCTAAGACCCATTTTCTTTCTATTGTAGCCGAGAAGATTGTGGCCGGTGAGTACGCTTACAAGAGTTCGAAGGGAATTTTTGTTTATGTGGATGGTACTTTCTGTTCTTTTCTTGTCGAAGTTTAGCCATAGTTTCCTGGTTGTGGTATAGGTGTCGAGCCCATTCCATCTTTCGTTGGTTTTTGAAAGAATCTTCTTTCCAATGTTCTGTTTCGTGACAAAGAGTGGGATTCTAATCAATGGGTCTATTTGGGTAGGATCAAGTGTTGCACCCTTCCTTGCCAGTTCATTAGCTCTCTCGTTGCCCGATATATTATTGTGACCCGGGAACCAGTAGAGTTTAATGTTATACTGCGTGCCAAGAGTTTTCAACTCCTGGCTTTTCCAGCGCGTTCCACCAAACAAGATTACCGTATGTAAGTATAGATCTAACGACTGCCCCCAGTTTAAAAAAAATCCTGTTGCATAAACAGAATGCGATCATTGCTTTTTTAGCTCTTTCGATCACACCGGCAAAGTAATATATCAACTGTCGAAAAAATATCAAATGGATTAACTTAACCTTCTACAAAATAATGAATGCTTGGTGCCACTACTCACAAAAAAATATATATGTATTCCTTAAAATGGTGATAAATAGGTGTTTCCATTGACTTGGAAGGAAAGGGATGTAGGTCCAATTGGACGGTAGTTAGAGGGCCAAGAAGATTCGCATTATTTAGGGACAGCCTGGACAAATTGGATTTCTATATGTACTCTGGAGAATACCAGAACAGTAAGACAGATGCGAAGACTTACGGGCTTACAGCTTTAAAGAATATCTCTTAAGAACGAATGTCAAGATCTTTTTGAGAGCTGCACTAGCAAGAAAGAAGATTCGTCCGATGAAATCATTTACAATCTATAGTATGTGAGGATTAATTACCCTTTCTTGTAGCCTTTGAGTTGGCAGCGAACTGTTTCACAAATTGGTTAGCTTCTTCTCGAAAGCTAACGAGAAGGTTGTGTTTTTTCTTAAATGTCCAAACATTTCTAATTTCCTTGTGATAGGTAGACATTTTGAAGCATATATAACTTTGAAGTCTGTCAGTCTGTCAGTCTGTCAGTCTGTCAGTCTGTCAGTCTGTCAGTCTGTCAGTCTGTCAGTCTGTCAGTCTGTCAGTCTGTCAGTCTGTCAGTCTGTCAGTCTGTCAGTCTGTCAGTCTGTCAGTCTGTCAGTCTGTCAGTCTGTCAGTCTGTCAGTCTGTCAGTCTGTCAGTCTGTCAGTCTGTCAGTCTGTCAGTCTGTCAGTCTGTCAGTCTGTCAGTCTGTCAGTCTGTCAGTCTGTCAGTCTGTCAGTCTGTCAGTCTGTCAGTCTGTCAGTCTGTCAGTCTGTCAGTCTGTCAGTCTGTCAGTCTGTCAGTCTGTCAGTCTGTCAGTCTGTCAGTCTGTCAGTCTGTCAGTCTGTCAGTCTGTCAGTCTGTCAGTCTGTCAGTCTGTCAGTCTGTCAGTCTGTCAGTGTCAGTCTGTCAGTCTGTCAGTCTGTCAGTCTGTCAGTCTGTCAGTCTGTCAGTCTGTCAGTCTGTCAGTCTGTCAGTCTGTCAGTCTGTCAGTCTGTCAGTCTGTCAGTCTGTCAGTCTGTCAGTCTGTCAGTCTGTCAGTCTGTCAGTCTGTCAGTCTGTCAGTCTGTCAGTCTGTCAGTCTGTCAGTCTGTCAGTCTGTCAGTCTGTCAGTCTGTCAGTCTGTCAGTCTGTCAGTCTGTCAGTCTGTCAGTCTGTCAGTCTGTCAGTCTGTCAGTCTGTCAGTCTGTCAGTCTGTCAGTCTGTCAGTCTGTCAGTCTGTCAGTCTGTCAGTCTGTCAGTCTGTCAGTCTGTCAGTCTGTCAGTCTGTCAGTCTGTCAGTCTGTCAGTCTGTCAGTCTGTCAGTCTGTCAGTCTGTCAGTCTGTCAGTCTGTCAGTCTGTCAGTCCGTCAGTCTGTCAGTCTGTCAGTCTGGCAGTCTGTCAGTGTGTCAGTCTGTCAGTCTGTATGTATAACGACCTACATCCTAAACGGCTTAAAGGATTACCTTCAAATTTGGTAATTGGGATTATTTTGACATTCCTCAGAGGGGAAAATGAAATTTTATTTTTAGGCCTAAAAATAACGGCACCTGCCATATGACCTTGAAGGAAAATCTTATTTTTCTCGAAAACGGCTCCAACGATTTTGATAAAAAATTTTGAGAATTTTTTTGTTGGTAATAGCTATCATTTGATATGAATCAAGTTTACGGGAAAAGTCTATTAACGGTGCGTTTCATATAACGTTTTTTTTTAATTTTTGGCTTTCTCGGTAACTGTTCATTGGATTTCTGTCAAATTTTATATCTGAGGAGATCCAGGTAGCCAAACTTATTCTGCATATTAAAATTTTAAATAACATTTTTGATATAATTAAAATTAATTTTTGATTTTTTTTTTTGAAAAATCAATATTTTTAAAACTAATCAAAAAAAATAATTTTAAATTTTATAGTGATATGTATATTAATAAACTCTACAAAACTGCATACCAAAATTTCAAAAAAAGTTTGTTTTCAAAAAACTAAAAATCAAAAACAGGATTTCATCAAAATCCGTCCTACAATTTTCGAGATACTTTTTTATAAAATTTTCATTAATACATGGCATCTAATGACGTTCTTTGTTTTTTTCAAGAAACTGATAAAACACGATTTTTACCCACCTAGTTGTTAGCTTCAAGAGCAAGTTCGTACGATCCAGTCGTGCATTTTATTATGTTTCGTTTTACTCATATTTGCGCAAGTTTTTGAAAACCTAAATATGTATATATACAATTTTTGTATTTTTTAAATTGGTTTAATTATTCAAAATAAATCTTCCTAAGTATTTAACTCTTATAGTGGTTCTATACATTTTAATTAGTTAGCTATTATTTATATTCTGATTTTTTTAAATTTTTTTTCAAATTTATTTAATTGTGTATCTTAAATTTAATTTTCTTACAGCTTTAAACTTTGTAAATGTTTTCTTCGGAAAATCCTGCTGATTATACAGAAGAAACAGCTTTTTATATAGATCCAGGACGAATAAGAATTAAAATGGAGCCTGCTAAGAAGTCACGTGTTTATTTGGCTGCTGTATGCGGTATGTCATTGTTTAGATTATATACGTGCGAAGCTATAAGAACTAAGTGAGTTACTCGATTTCTTTTAGCCAATTTATCAAGTTTTGCTATTGGAACTTGTCTAGGATGGACATCGCCAATTATACCAAAATTACAGCAAAATACTGAAGATAGTCCAATGGATATTGGAATTAGTAAAGAAGAAGAAGCATGGATAGCATCATTAATTGCAATTGGAGCTTTAGTTGGTAAGTTTTGTTTGTTTGTTGAACTACAACACTATCATGAGGTTAATCATAAATCTAAAGATTTTGCCCCTTCCTGTTAAGTAATTGTAGAAGCAATTTCCCAAATAAAGTTGACACCCTTAAGACAGAACAGGGTAAGTGTAGGCTAGTCAAAGGTAGTGAGCGAGAAAATATATATTAGGTGTCAGAAATTTTGTATGAAGAAAATTTGTAACTAGTCTTAGCAAACTTTATGTAGGATTAAACTACGTATGGCTAAAAACCGATGATCTCGTCTGTTGTGATACTACAAGGATCTAGAGGAATTCGTTCATAATCGTTGAATCATTTTGAAGTCTTTATAAAGGGTGGAAGAATAGTATTTGTATTAATGATAGAAGAAATCTTATACGTTTTCGGGTCACAGCAGTGCCCCTAAGTACATAAAAAATAATGAACTATCTCCTTCTCCTATTCGCCCATGTAACCACTGCAAAAGTCTTTTGCAGAAACTCAAAGTCGCATAACTTCCTATTAGATAATGTTTGGTTATGATGTCAATTACGGAGCAAATTTCTAGTCTGCTAGAATTAAATCCTCCAAAATTTTACTAGACTTGTTTCGTTTATTTTAATGCTTCCTAACAAATGATTTGAATTGCTTTTCATCAGCGGTAAACCAATTGGCCCATCTTTTAAAATACGTAGTATTCTTCTAATTCAGGGAATTCGTCAGCTTCACAACCACCTACCTAGACTATCCTATTGATTGGCACCCAATAAAATTTAATGCCGACCTGCCAAGAGATTATGGACAGTTAAAGGCAATTTTGGAGTTTTTCTTAAAGACAAAAATTACAGAGAATTAATAGCAGTTAAGACAAAAGTTCTCTGATCACTAAAAGTTACTTCTGGAATTATGGAAAGACAAATGTTAGGTTAAGTTAAGTTAGGAGGGGCGTACATAGCGCAAAGGCTGCTGCGTACACGGGGACCTATTGGTCCATTTTGGTCACCTTTTTCACTGAAATGTCCCTTACTAATTTTTCATGAAGACTGGTTCATTTACGAACCAGCCCGTACTCTCTATATATTTTTTCATATTTACCATTCGTACCTGCACTAGCTCGCCCAGTTCATTAAAAACCTGTTTCCGAAATATCTGAGGAGTTTTTTTTGGATAGATTTGGACAGTCGTAGATGGTGTTTAATGGTTACTGTTTCATCAACACTTTGATAGGTCCTACAGTTTTCGTCAATTCTAGTCTAGAGGTAACCCAGTCGTTCCTGGATACCAAGGAGTTATTTACTTGCTCTTTCATTTTATGTCTATCTTCCTTTTTACTACGCCAATCCGGACTTCAGGAACGATACCCAGTAAGTTGCTGATGTCGCTATTTGCTACTGAACCTTTTCTTGCCATTTCATCTGCTATATATTTTCCCTCTACATTGGGGAAGACAAAAACAGAGTTATAAATTTAGTCATTATTAAAATCACCACAGTGTATAACCAGTGAGTAATCCCAATTATTCCAATTGATTTGTTGCAGGTGTCTCCACTGTGATATTTTAGAATCTTTTTTCTATGTGAGGGTTCCAACTTAACTTTTTATCCAAAATCAGATATTTGCTCGAAAAGACGCGTAATACTAAGTGTTGTGGATTGAGCTCTGGTGGTCGAATCCCAGCCTTTTCCATTTGCACGGCATTTCGCGAGCAGGTGAGAAATCCTTCAAGCGTATTTTAGTGACCACACTACACACCACCACCTCGCCTCTCATACTTTTCCGTCAATTAATAATAGGCATTTCATTTCGTCTAAATTAAACAATACTTAAATTAGAACCGTTTCATAATTTTCTTCGATGAGCTTCCAGGTTCAAATCTAGAAGCTCCCAATTCAATTTTTGGAATAAAGACTATTAAAATTATGTTTCTCATTTAATATTTAAATTTTTCCTTAACAGCCCCCTTTATTGCTGGACCACTTGCTGATTGGATTGGACGCAAATGGACAATGCTGTCCAGTACAATTTTCTTTGTAGCTGCATATGTTCTTATGATTTATGGATCCGAGGTGGAACTTATCTATGCATCCCGTTTGATAATGGGTTTCGGAGTGGGCTTCGTCATGACGGTCCAGCCGATGTATGTTGGCGAAATTGCCACAGATGATACCCGCGGAGCTTTGGGATCGTTCATGCAGCTATTTATTGTTTGTAAGTATACTTGTCTTCGAAGACTAACCAATTGCCAATATAATTTCCTTATAATTAAAGCTGGAATCCTATATGTCTATGCCATTGGACCATTCGTGAGTTATATGACCTTGCAATTGTGCTGTCTGGCCATTCCCATCATATTCGCAGTGATTTTCGTATTCTTCCCAGAGAGTCCTTATTATTATGCAGGAAAGGGACGCAAGGAAGATACTGTGAAAGCTCTGCAATTCTTGCGTGGACAAAGTGCTGAGGGTGTTAAGGATGAGATGGCCCTAATTCAAGGTACAGTGGACGAGTCTGCAGAGAATAAAGGAACCGTAGCAGATGTTATTAAAAACAAAGGCAACCGTAAGGCTCTGTTCATTTGTGCTGGTCTTATCGCATTCCAGCAGTGTTCTGGTATCAACGTCGTGCTCTTCAACAGTCAGACTATCTTCATAAATGCCAATACCGGCATCGATCCGGCGATAGCAACCATCATCATTGGATGTGTTCAGGTTGGTTCCAGTGCCTTGACTCCACTCATTGCTGATCGAATGGGTCGTAAGATAATTCTATCTGCATCCGCCGCTGGGATGAGTATGTCTCTAGCTGCCTTGGGTGCATTTTTCTACTACCAAGCTATGGATGAGGCTGAAGATCTGCTTTGGCTGCCTGTTCCTGCCTTAATTATCTTCAACATTGTCTATTGTATTGGTTTCGGACCGCTTCCATGGGCAGTGTTGGGTGAAATGTTCCCTAGCAATGTTAAGTCAATTGCCTCTTCGATAGTCGCATCAACTTGTTGGATATTTGGCTTCGTCATAACCAGATATTATCCAGCTTTAGATGCCTTGGGTGCGTATTATGCCTTCTGGCTCTTTGGCATTTTCTGTGCCATGGGATTCTTCTTTGTACTGCTGGTCGTGATGGAGACAAAAGGATTGAGCTTGCAGCAAATTCAGGATAAACTTAATTGTAAGAAACAAGATAAAGCTTAAAACTTCAAGTTCAACCAAAGAATAGTTTAACAAAAAAAAAAAAAAAACAAATACCTATAGATTATAGTTAAGATGAATCTTCATAGACCTAAACGAAGTTAATGTTGGTTTGTTATTGTTGTTCGTAATTATTGTCAATTATAGTATTGTTAACTTTTAAGTATGTACATCACTATTGAAAATGTAAATGTTAGGGATAAAAACAATGGCGTTTAAAGAAATTAAATGCATTTATGTATTATTTAAAAAAAAAGCTTACATATGTATTTCTTTTTGGCAGCAAAGGACAGCTTGAAGAACTTATGTAAGTATTCCAATTGCACTCAATTTTAATTTATTTGTATACAAATATAATTGGTTGTAAATAAATTCTGGCCTTAAAGAAGTTATTGATTCAAAATAGCTTTTAACGGCCTTTAGTCCAACAAAAATTGGCGTTCCGTCCCGGTGATCTCACATGGACTCATCAGTTGACTAGTGAGGACCTTTGTCAATACGCAATTTTTGCCAAGTTCAGTTCATCTTACATAGATTTCGTGAAGAACATCTAGTGTGAACTATATCCAACAAGACTAGAATTCCTAATCATTAAATTGGAAATTTTTGTTTTTTGCCCATGGCCTGGCATTATTTATATAAGGAGTTTTTTTTTAATAATACAAATTCTATATACTACTGAAATACATCAGCCAAGTAGAAGACTAAAGGCCGTTAAAAGCTATTTTGAATCAATAATTCAACAAGTGCAAATATAATAGTGCTAAGTCTTCTACTTGGCTGATGTATTTCAGTAGTATATAGAATTTGTATTATTAAAAAAAAAAAAAAAACTCCTTATTTAAAGAAGTTATGGTATCAGTCCTTATTGAGTTCGTATAGGGTGGTCCAAAATAAATGTTTCAAATGTTTATTTGGAACTTTAACATTTTTTGGTGAGTACGCCTGGAGATTTTTTTTGCTTATAATGATGCGCACACTTAATGGGTTTTGAGTACCCTTAATCAAACACCGTGAGAGCATTAGGAAAGTAGGGAAGATTGTAAGAGGAGATACTGATGCACATTGGTTTACAGTTTCTGAATATCAAAATTGGGGGGGGGGGATAGAGCTGGGTAGCGTATTGCCAAACTGTATATCAGCACAGATCTCCATAGACTGTGCTGAACCATTTCCTGCTCATCGAATTTGACAGCATTATAGAGCAAACTGTATGCTATTTGCTATCTCAGAGCTCACTGTGGCTACTGGCAGTTCGCTTGTAAAGCAGTTTCTGTTGGGTTGGTTGGTATGGTATACATGTTGCTCAGGCAACTAAGAGCAAAGTACCTGCGAGTTCAGCACATCGGAACAAAGCACCTGCGAGTTCAGAGCCATCTTTAACGTTGCTCATCTATTGGGTGTCGTGTACGGTGTGTTTGAGTTCTAGGTTGGTTGGTCACATTTGCGTCGATAATATATCTTTTACTTGTATGGTGTGTTTGAGTTCTAAGAGCATAGTTCTGGCTTTTAAACGATTTATACATGCAAACATATAGGTATATAAAGTTCACAGTGTATAAAACGCACGGTACGTAAGAGGGAGCATGCTGCCCCCTGCAATCCCCCTGTTTGGCCAAATATAGGATTTGGGACGGGGTCATGTTTGGGTGTGCAAAGTTTTTTTTCATTGACAAACTAGATATAGACTGCTAGGAGCCAACTTCACGATGGTTCCTTTTGAAAAAGCATCACCAGTGACCATTTCAGTCCTTGCGGTAGTTAAGAATATTATGAAGTCAAACCAGTGCTTAAGGGATTTTTTTCAAGGAAATCCCTATACGAATCCAAAAATTTCCTTTTCTCCATTTTTTACAGAAAACAATAAACAAATATATTATTGTTCTTTGCGGATGAACGAAATACGATTAAAGCTAGATCAAATATCAATTTAGTTTTTTTTACTTTTCGACTAAACGAATAAAATTTAACACACACTGTGTAATATAAGTTTCATTTTTTTGTGTCAACTTTTCGACGAAAGAATAAGATAGATAGATAATTGGATCTATTTTCTTTTTTAATTCATACTTTTACAATTATTAAGATTTGTAAATCATATATAACTATTAATTTAAAAGCCGTCTGCCAGAGTTTGGTTATTTTTTGGCCAATATGAAAAAAATATGATAAAAACGAAACGAATAAATCTTATAGAATTTAACACAAAATACTGCGTAATATAAGTTTAAATTAAAATACTTGCATTTGAATATTTCTCACGTGAACATGTTGTTATCACGTATTTTGCAGGGTTAAATTGTATTCCATTTATTTCGAATGTAACTATAAAAGCAGTCTGTTAGATATAAGCTGAAAGAAAAAGGAATTTTGCTTATTGTCCCCCAACACTACATCAATTGTTAACTTTCCAACAAGCACTAGATGGCAGTGCTTCTTATGCTATTTGCGAATAGATGGATCTAGTTTCTTTGCCTTAAAATTTGTAGAAAGATAATATCGACAGCAGATGGTGCTCAATTTGTTTTTTTTTTCGCTAGTCCTGACAGAGTCGCTAAAAGCACGGAACCATATTTTACGAAAATGAATCGCTACTAGCAGTCCATATGTAATATATCAATGTTTTTTTTTTTTGGATTTAAAGCGGTTCGGCTGAAAGCCAGATATGTACTTTATCTTAGGACTCAAACACACCATACAAGTTACATATGATTATCAACGTAAATGTGTACTAGTGTACCAACCAACCTAGAACCCAAACACCAAACAACATAGAAGAAACTGTTTTTGCTCTGACACAGTACATAGTCTGCTCTTAATTTGAATGAGTATACTATGGCCATTTGTTGAGCGCCCGAGATCTGTACTGATATACAGTTTGGCAATACTCAGCCAGGTAAGGCATTCCACATTAGCGTTGTACGGCTAAAGAAAGAATCCCTGTACTTGACAGTATGTCCGAAGTTGGGCTCAAGCGTAAACTGATGTGCATTCCGGCGAGTATTACGGTTGAAAAAATTAAGGGATAAGTGCAACTGGCTAAAACATTGTTTATAAAAATAGCAATAAAATTATTATAGACATAATAACATTTCGACTGTGTTCTGGAGATGTAAATGTTTCCATTATAGTTCTATCGCCTATCATTCCTAGAGATCTATTCTAAATTCTAATATCTAAAAGATTCAAACGAGTCTTGGGAGCTACTGCACAAATGAGCGAGTTATACTTTAGCTTATAGATTACAGCCAGATCAGACGGGAAGAAGAATTTCTTGCATCCTATCAGGAAGCCCAAACACCTTGGAGCGTATTTGGCGACATATCGAATATGTGGTCATTCGAAAATAGATGGTCGGTGATGCACATACCGACAACTAAAAGTTGTTCAGTTTTCTCGATGCAAGCGCGCACAGCTTATAGACAACGGCATTAGGGGAACGTCCTTCTGTGATGACAGAAAACAGTATTTGCCATGAGTTTTTGAAGCATTAAATTCTACGCGGTTTTCTATCCCCCATATACAATGCTGTCAAGATCAGAATTAAATGAGCTTATCATACGCTTCCTTTGCAGTTGCACGTCAAAGAGCAAGGAGGTGAATCTTCAACCGAATATGAAAAGCTGAGAGAATTATCGTCAGCAAAATAATTTAGTGGATTAGAAGTTCCAGATAAGAGATCATTAATGAAAATAAGAAAAAAAAATTGGAGACAGAATGGAGCTTTGGGGCACATTAACATTTTTTTGATGAATGTCAGACTTGAAAGCGTCTAATACAACCACTTTTGAGCGATCCGAAAGGATTTTCTAACCCAACGAAAAAGAGATCATCGATACCAAATGCATGCAGTCCATCAAATGCTTTTGAAATATCAAGAGCAAGAAACTTACTTTTTCCAAAACGATGTAAAGATTTGCGCCACTGTTCGGTGAGATATACTATCAGTGGTCTTGCCAGCGTTGAAGAACACCTCTTCAGAACGATGGGAGGAATACAATCTGTGTAATCGGATTTGTGAATGAAAAAGTTAGGTTAGTGTTGGAACTGAAGACAAAGTCGTATTTCGAATGTTTTTACAAGAAATTTGTAGCTTCCTTGGAACTTTAAAGAATTTTTGGTCTTAATTTTTCGTCATGCAAAGATTTAGTTCTCTGCAGGTTGCAGTTTTTGTTTGCTTGTATTTCTGTAGATTCGCGATCTGAAAAAAAAAACTCCAAAAAAATAAACAGGATATTCAGTCCTCCAAATTTCAACCGTAATAATCTACATTCTAGGAATTTCTTAAAGCTTATCGGTAAATTCAAAATACAAACGTATATTATCAAATATAGAGATTCAAGCCGCAGTACGCTATATGTAACTAGATTTATCGAGTCTTTTATTTTCAACTGTGACCTTTCCTTTTGTTACTTGCTCAAATTTTTTTTCTTTAATTATGTACAGATTTCAGTGTGAGTGTTAGGAAAGTGAGAAAAGATTTAACAGTTGAGCATATGATTGGGCTTAAAGTTCTGAATTAAAGAGTGATAAATGTAGATAGGTCCACCACTGTACATTCGTGTTGAAAGAATATCTGTATTTTGCATTATGTCCAAATGTGGACTAAAGAATAAACTAATGAGCATTCTTTTAATGGTGAGAATTAATGTTGAATAGTTTAAGGGATGGAATGCAAATGTCTAGGTATGTCAATAGAACAATATTTATAAAAATATGTAAATATAAAATAACAAAAGACATGCAATTTTGCTGCGGTACCTTAAGTGTTGTAAATGTTTTTGATATATCTCCTATCATCTCTAAAGCTTGAATTCCGTCCAAGAAATTGAAATGAGTAGTTTTAGGAGCACTGGCTCAGACACTTGTTCTGTGTCCGAAAAAAAATGATTGGTTTCTTCAATGCAAGTGTCGCTAACAGATATCGGTTTGGGGAATATAGGATCTGCGTTAACGACAATACGCACCATTCGAGAATTGAATTCTAAATTATTACTATTTGGGTAAGATCAGAAGAACAGGGGGGGTAATTTGGTAATTTAAAAACAAATATGAAAAGATGATAGTTCTGGTCATCAACAAAGCAATTTAGTGGTGAATTAAAAAGATCATTAGCTAATGAAAATGCGAAAAATGGACGGAAATAAAACGGAGCTTTGGGGCACACCAGCATTTATTTTGTGGATTTGAGACTTGCACCTGTGAAATACGATTTGTATTGAACGGGAAAGGCAATTTCTAATCCAGCGAAGAAAAATGCATCAAATGCCCTCATTTTCTATAAGAGGGCATGATGCAAAAGCCTATCATATGATTTAGAATTACATTACATTACATATTATACTGCTCCGTAGATAAATCTAAGAAGTAGAGAAACTGAAGCACTGTCAAAGAGACCATTGGCTTTAAACATCACAAACATTAATACAACAGAGAGAGAGACAGAGAAAGAAAGAACACACAACAGAAGAAACACATGTCAACAGCACGTGATTGGTTTCCGACGGTATGCCATCGAAGTACTAGCCACGCGCAACAATGCTTGATTTCGCTGCTCTATGGGAAGCGATGCTTTCATCGGAGCCAAGGCCGTTGACGATTTAGAATTACTAAGCACAATAAATATTAATTACTTTCTCCAGAATGATGTAAAGATGAATGTCACTGGACGTCATTATATCACTATTAGACATACTGATAAGAAAGCCGGTTATCATGTCTTTCCTAATAACTGCAGTTAGTTTTACCAGCAGACAGTGCCTTGCATTGCAATTAAAAAATCCTTCGACCAAAATGACAGGTGTATTCCTAAAACACGATACAAAATTCGTCAAATTAAAGCTTGAGAGTTTGATGATTTGGTAAAATGTATAACTACTACCCATAGAAGATATTTAGCCTTTGGGCAAAATGATCAAAATGATGTGTAATACTCTTGCCATAAGTCAACAAATAACTGGTCAACAAATTGTTGCATGCCAAATCGACGATACCCTCTACAGAATCTTAATGTTACAAGGGGATACTCAGCAAAGAATAACATCCCATCGAAATAAAATTCATTATTATTGTAGAAGTATGACGTCACTGCAAATCAACATCAACTATATGATTTTCGTTTACCAACTTTATATTTCATATTCAGTTATCATCGCAAATATCACAAAATCAATCACCGTCAATGAAAAACGATGTAAGTACCATCACAGCAATAAATCCTAAGCCTGAAGGCCACACATCTTTCAGTGAGGACTCAGAAGGCAGAGTAACATCAATCCTCCTAAAATAAGATCTCAGAAGTGAGAATGCAAGAATACCTGGATCTCATTGCATGAAAACAATAGCCCTTGTCATCAACATGACGGAGAATGAAACTCTGCTCGTGGCCTCAGTTGACAACAGGTGTAAATAGCAACAAGTTTTAACATCTAACACGATCTTTACGCCATCAACAAACTGGCAAGCCAGGACATCTACTGTTTGCTCGGAGAAGGCACTCCATCTGATTAGATAATGAACAATTAGTAGAAAGACAACTGAAAGACAACTCTGAACATCACTCGCTGGTAGTTATATCACAACCGAAAACTACATCTCTCTTCCTGGAATTCTTCCTAGTAACGTCCAAGTTCACGAACATCCTTCCAGAGTTCCTGAACTTCTATTGTGACTTCCGGCTTTCGGAATTAGCACTCTACAATTCATCCACTGCTGGGAGTCCACTGTGCGGGTACACGAGGACTCAACACAAAAAAAAAACGATTATAGCGTGCTTGCTGGTCATTGAAAAGGCTTTGGACAGCATTTGGATTAAGGGACTAATATTCAAACTGTCGAAACTTGGACCTCCAAATCACTTGCGGAGACTTATCAAACATTTTCTAATCTATAGACTTTTGTATATACAGCTAGCGTAACAGAATTCATCCACAAAAGGAGCCAGCGCTGGACTACCACAAGGATCTAAACTTGAACCACTGCTGTTCAATATTTATACTACCGATCAGCAAGCCAACACAACACGAACAAAGGCAAAGCTTTACATAGACGACTCCATCACTAACGCATGCTCTGCTTTACCAGAATTTGTTCCTAGGAGAGTGCAGGAGCACATTAAAAACTTATGGGACTATACTATCTCAAAGTGGGACTGAAGATTAATAGTGAAAATACCAAACTCAACTGTTTCCAAGCGCCAGTGACTACATATAATAGGAAAGAGACAAGTTTGTGTAATGGTGTTAAAGAAATCCCACTTTTCCCTTCAATTGGTTCATCCGCTACTTAAGAGGCGAATGGACTAAATAAGAACACCAATCTGCCTGTTATAAGTAATTTACCCGACTAGTCCTAACCTACGGCTTTCCCATTTGGTGCACCATCTCACCAATAACAATGAAGAAGACGAAGCTTTTTGAAGAAAATGCTCGGTATCTGCACTTGACTAAACCGCAATCCAATTACCATAAAATTTATATCAACAAAGAATCTGTACGAAGAAGCAAATCTAATACCCTGAACCAATATTTGCTACAGCTCTCCATAATAAAAATGAAGAATCTAGAAGACCATCCCTGTTTGGAAGTTCAACAAATCGTCCAGCTGTTTGAAAGATGTAAATTTTATTTGTGTCGGTAGCCGTCGACTAATATAATGCGTCTTAGAAAGGTGCTGCAGCATCTAACTGATGAGCCCAACTGTAGTACCTGGGTGAAACGCAAATTAATTTGGACTAAAGGTCACAAGAAAACTCAATTCAAATCGTCCAGCAACAACTAGAACTTAGTGACGTCTAAGGCCCGAGCCATCACTGATGACCAACTCGAAAACATGATCTACAGCGTACGGGAAGAACACTAACAAACAATACAAGGGATAAAAAACCCTCCTAATATTATCCTTTAAATGTCTACCCTATTTCAGAATTTATTATGTTATGTTTACAAAATTATGTATTGTTCAGCCAGTACATGTATGTGGAACAAATTGAAAAAATAAAAAAATATTAATATAAAAAAAACGATGCAAGTTCCTCATCCCTGACATGCATTTCAGCTTTCGAGGAAATCACTTAGCTCTGCATCAGCTTCAATGCTCACAGCTTTCTGAATGAAACTTACTTTTGCCTGCACAACGAATAAACACTATTTTTTCTTTTTTTCAGAAAATTTTTGGTCACACATGAAGATCATCAAGCAAACTTCTATATGCAAATGACTCGATTATCAACACACCAAATATCAGCACTAGTCGCATCAGAAATGGGAATCAACACGCCCAAATCTAAAATTGTCTGCTTCAAAGACCTTCAACTTCTAGAGGCAGTCACTTCACAGAAAATAGCAGAAATCTGGTGCTAAGACTCCCTGATTGATCCGCAATAGCTGTCAAACAGAACGTGCAGTACATGGCTGCTATGATTCCACCTGCATGAAACATGCTGCTTCATGAAGACATCATTGTCGCCACATTTTGATGAGAAGGAATCAGGACTAAGCCAATAGACGAAGATACAGATTTACAAGCAACTGCCTCGATCAGTGATCAGTTACTCCTTCCAGTCTGGTTCTCAATAGTTTGCGTTTTTAATACAAGGTTAGCACCCATTTGCACCAACCAATGTACATTTATTGCATTGTATTACATACAGCTTAATAGTTGACAGCCACATTGAATATAATTATGTTCAATAAAACATAGTTGAATTGAATTGATTTAACCTGCTAAGGCGATCTGGACAACTAAAAGTATTTGCTCGAAGCTTCCCCGCCAACACTGGTAAGGAAGGGTTTCATCGCAAAATAAGGTGGGCCCAGCAATTTCACGCTAGGGCTTCTCTTCACCAGTTGTAAGATATCCTATGACACCTGTTGATCTACCAGATCATTTTAGCGTGCTGCTTTGAGTTGTTGCTGCATTTTACCTGCTGATCCATTCCAAGGCTCCCGGAAATTACGCCGAATTTTTTTTTGCAAAAACCGCCAGAAAATTCTTTATACAAAATTCTGGCCTTTTTTCCTTGGAAAAAAACCAAAGTTTTCTGATATTTTTTTCCAAAATTTCTGGACTTTTTTCAAAAAACAAATTCTGGCCTTTGTTTTCCCGTTTAGGAAATGGAAAAAAGTCTGAAAAAAATCGGGCTTGTGCGAAGTATTTTTTGCAATTAGGTTCACGCCACGTACAGAAAGCCCACCAGGTAGGGGGCATGCTGCCCCTCTTAAATTTTCAGGCTTTCCCGTTTGAATCCAGGCTCTTTTTCCACACCTATCTGGCATAATTTCCAATATTTCTGGATTATTTTCGAAAGAATTGTTCTGCTTTTCTCTCCAATTTTAAGCCAGAAAAAAATTCTGGCATTTTTTCTAAACAAAATTCTGGCGCAATTTGCTCTGGCGTAATTTCCGGGAGCCCATTCCAAATTTAAATTTAGTGCATAGACAGAAAAGCGCATTTATTCATCAGAATTAATATTAAAAAAGACTGACATAGAAAAGAACATACACATAAAATTTAGTGCATAGACAGAAAAGCGCATTTATTCATCAGAATTAATATTAAAAAAGACTGCCATAGAAAAGAACATTACACATTTTAGTCAAATATTTTGATGGCTCCTGCGGAGAACTCTTGAAATTTTTGACTCCGATCACCATATAAGTCCTTGCCTTATTTGGGAAAGAATAAGGTACTTATTCCAACAGCTCCTGAATTTAGATAATTCTGATACATTGCTTATTGGAAAATTAGAGTAAGCTGTTTTCTAAATCTTATTCAAAAGTACAGCCTTTTTCGTCCAGATAAAATGACAAGTGCTTTGCTCTTAAGTGATCAGATCACGTGCATCAGAAAACTGTCTACCCCTTGTATAAGATGTCTATTCTCGTCAATAGTCCTCATCGTATTGCCTGTGCCCTTGATTAGCTAAATGGAATCTAAATGAATTTTCAATAAACAATTTCCGTTTCATCAAAACCTTGTCTATAGATGAAAAAAAGAGAACGTCAGAAATTGGTGTATCATTTCCAACATGCTTCTGGTGTGACATAATATTGACAATGCTCTTGTGTTAACGTAACCTTATGCCTACCAATCTCGATAACAACAAAAATGATATTTGCACTATTTTCGAGAATACGAGTATGTGTTTTACTATTGAAATCAATGTTGGTTCATTTGTTTTATAAGGCTACCGAAGTGGTCGAAACTATCATGTAACCAATTTATCTATTGATATCTTTTTCTTCTATTTTTGTTTTATTTTTTGTAACGTCTCTAAGTGAAGTATTCAGTTTTGATAAGGACGGCGATAAGGCATTTCTTTTTTTTTTCTCAGAACTATTTTTTGTTTGTTTATTTTCAAAATACCATCAGAAGTCATATATATATGGTTTCGAAGCATCAAACTGCAGTATTGCTTCGTGAGAATACGGTTAGTAAAAGTCGTGGAACCCACAATAAACGTGTGAGTCCGTAAGAACGGGCTTAAAAATCATAAGATAGAAATATTGTGTAAGTCCTTGCTTACCAGATATCCATGTAAAATAAATAAATTATATTATTGGTGATATTCTCCTTAATCTTTTCTTTTGTGAAAAATCAGTGTGAAAAAATATCATATTACTTTGACAATGAAAGTCTTGAAAGCTATATACACGTACACAATAAGTCAATTATTGTGCTCAAGTGATTTTCAAAAGCCACACTTTAATTGAGTGAATAATTCTCTTGATGAAAAACTTTGAATATAATGCGTCCTAAGTGACGATTGAGTGATGCTATACTTAATTTGTTTTCATGGAAATTGCTAGTTTAATAATGTCATCGTCAAGATTGAGAAGAACATTAAAAAAAAAACAACTTCATTCAGAAGTTCATTGACATTCTAATTTTATTGTCGGATTAGCGATTTATCGAAATATTGCTAATAAGCTACTGCAAGTCACTTACATTTGGGTTATGGAAGAAATTGGCTTTCAACAGAAAAATATGTAGTCTTTGTTCGCATATTTATCAAAAATTGGACCTTTAATTATTTACTTAAACGAAAAGTTGCAGAAAATTGCATGCAACTAAAAGTATTGATTCTGTTGTTTGATATTACTGGTAACCACTTTAAGAATATCTGATCGAATTTGCCTAAAGTTTGTACGAATAATTCTATGATCTGCTCTCGAAGTAGATTGTTTGGCCAGGTGGAAGTGCTTCTATTTGATCTCGTTACCGGTACACTTAGATCAAAATAGATCCAATGTGGTACCCCGAAGTGTTGTAACTTCGAATTGTATAACCTATGAGCTCTATGATTATTCATTATCAAGTATCAAATTTTATGAAGCTCAACAGGCTTTTGCCTGAAAGACTCTAGAGCTTTTCTAAATCGTTGAAGAGAAAGCACAATAGCTGTCCATGAATTTGTTCCTTATATAGCAAATTGTAACAATGATACAGGAAATGAGAGTTATCCTCGAGTTCATCTTTGTCATTGCAACCTCTGCATTGGTCATCATTACAAATCCCCATTTTCTTTTTATGGTAGGCCAGCAGATTGTGTCCGGTGAAGCGCTTACAAGAGTTCGAAGGGAATTCCTGTTAAAGTATATAATCCTTCTAATCTTTTCTTATCGAAATTGTGGAAAGATCTTCTTGGTTCTAGCATAGTTATCCAGTAAGTTCCACCTTTCGTTGGTTTTTAGTGACCCAGAGTGCGATTCCAATCGACGGGTCTATCTGGGTTGGGGCAAGTGCTAAAGCCTTCCTCACCAGCTCATCAGCTCTCTCGTTGTCCGCTATATCATTGTGGCGCGGGACTCAGCAGAGTATAATGTTATTCTACGTGCTAAGAACTCTCAGCTCTGCTGGACAGCAAGTTACAAGCTTCGACCTGATAACTGTTACAGAAAACACTTATTGCTGCTTGGCTGTCAATAAAACAAGATGATATTAGCATGTGGTATCACATTGGTCACTGTCACAGCCTGGGCCTGGTGGACACTACTGTGATCAGGCAGCCTAGCAGAAATGGCTAGTTTAAGGTTTATGAGAAGAAACCTGCACAAACCCCAGTGTCCATTTTGAGCCGTGCGTTCGTCGGTGTAAATAGGTTGGTTGTTCACCCATACTTGTCTCAGAGAAAAAAGTCTTAAAGGGTTTGTTAAATATAGCTTCGGTGACATGAAGTCAGTGCACACAGTGTTGGTTATAAGTTTCTGGCAGAATTTGAGCATGGCCAATGTGGCTAGTGTTCCAGATGTTAGTTTTGTTAGGTTTTCAGGTTCGTAGTTGGTCCCATTGTATTCCACAACACCAGATTAAAGTATGTTATTATAGGACTAACGACTGCCGTATATGCACATCCACATAATAATTTTAGGATTTGAGCCCCAATTGAAGTCAATTTTAGGCTAATACAGATGGTCAAATTTGACAATATTTTTCGCATTGACATACTAGATATGGACTGCTAGTTGTGATCACAAATAAGCCATAATAAGATTGGAAACCTTCGTACGTTTCACCCCCCAAAACCCTTTCGTTTACATTGTTGTATTTGTAGCTTTGCAACTCTATCCATGAATAAATGGGAAACCGAAAAACAATACAAAAACAAATTACTAGTGCTGTGTTTTCTATGTGTTTATAGGAAGAGGAACAGAAAAGATTCTTGTGTGCGTTTTTATCAATGTGTCTATTGAAAGATGAACGGAAAAGTTCTTGTGTGCGTGTTTCAGCTTGTAGGCAAATGTCAAATGAAAGCAGATGTTTCGGATCATTGACATACTAGATATGGACTGCTAGTTATGAATCGTTTCCATACAATATTAGCAAAAAATATGGTTCCTTGTTTTCAGCGACTATTTCAGGCAAAGCGGCGAAAAGAAAATCAAATTGAGCACCATCTGTTGTCCAGATTACCTTTCTACAAATTTTAGGCAAAGAAACTAGAGCTATCTACTGGCACATAGTATAAGAAGCCCTACCATCTTGTGTTTGTTACAAAGTTAACAATTTATGTAGTGCTTATATCTAAAAGATTGCTTTTAGAGTTACATTCGAAATAAATGGAATACATTTTAACCCGGCAAAATACGTTGTTGTTGGTCACGTGACAAATAATCAAATGCAAGTTTTTTTAATTTAAACTTATATCACGCAGTATTTTGTGTTAAATTCTATAAAATTTATTCGTTTCGTTTTTATCATATTTTTTTTTAAATTGTACAAAAAATAATTAAACTCTGGCAGACGACTTTTAAATTCATAGTTATATATAATTTAAAAATTTTAATAATTGTAAAAGTATGATATAAAAAAGAAAATAAATCAAATTATCTATCTATCTTATTTTTTCTTCGAAGAGTTGAAACAAAAAATTAAATGTAATTTCAACTTATATTACGCAGTGTGTGTTAAATTTTAAATTAATATTTGATCTAGCTTTAATCGTATTTCGTTCATCTACAAAGAACAATAATATAGTTGTTTATTGTTTTCTATAGAAAGTAGAGAAAAGGAAATTTTTGGATTCATGTAGGGATTTCCTTGAAAAAAAAAATACCTTAAGCACTGGTTTGACTTGATAATATTCTTAACTACCGCAAGGACTGAAATGGTCGCTGTGATGCTTTTTTCAAAGGGAACCATCGTGAAGTTGGCTCCTAGCAGCTCATAACTAGTATGTCAATGTTTCGGGTCTTTATCTTATTACCTAGCAGTCCATATCTAGTATGTTAATGCTGCATTCACTTCGTACGTATTTTAAAATTGTTGTTCAATTTGGTGAAAATGGTTAAATGGTCAAAAGGTCTCACAAATTCACGAAACTTTTTAAAAATTATCAAGTTTCCTAACCATTTTAAAATATGAATCTTAAGTCAGTTATCAAATTCCGCAACCATTTCTTAAGACGAATGCCTTCTTAACACTTGCGGACCGCACAAGCTCTGCTTTTCTGTCGCACTTTTGGCATTGATTGAGTCACATCTTAAAATTAAAAATTAAAACTATATCTCCACTTTTATTTCCAAAAAAAAATCCTTAGAAAAAACTTTCCTGTCAAAATCACGAAACTTAAAAAAAAACCCTATCAAATTCAACAACCATTTTAAAAATGGAGGAATTCAATGGTAAATCCGTTATAGAGTTCCCCAACCATTTAAAGCAAAATGGTGTGTTTTAGTGCCGTAACGCAATTTTAAATGTTAGCCCAGCCGTTAGCTTAGATGCTTACACATCAAACGCGTTCAGGTTTAAAGCGGAACAATTTAAATATTATTCATTAATAGGAGTTTGTCGTTTGTTGGCATTTGTTTTTTTTTTCAGCCTTAGAAATTTCACCTCAAATAGGCCAGGAAACTACACAGCTCAAGTTATCAATCAAAGAACTACATCAATCATAACCACACACGTCATATTTAAGTAATTGGTTATGGAAAATTACAATGACTTAAGTACTTCAGCAAATAAAGTGGTTGCTTTTTTTTTCTTGAAATTATATACGGCCGACGCCAAACACCTTTCGTTATGAGAGTGATTTCACAACTCACTGATTTCATGGTGTTACCTCGACAAACATAAAATTAAATTAAATCAAATGGGTGAATTACAACTGTTCAAAATTACTGTACATGATGTTCTCAATGGGCGGACCTTCAATTTTCGCCGAAAATTTTGACATCTTGAGACAAAAGATATGCTCTTGGAGGATTTGAAAATTTCTTCTATGCAGTTCTAACACAGATTCTTAAATCATTTGTAAGCAAAATTTAGTGAACTTGCAAAAACTTTAACTATTGATAACATTTTTGACTATGAAAAAGATGACCTTTAATGTTCAATTACTGATCTTTATTGTGGCATATTGCTTATAACACTTATAAGGTAAGATATTTAAATCTATGAGCCTAAAGATCAGGGTAATTCGTCATTCAAAGAAACGCATCACCTAAAGATCCAAATTAAAATTATAAGCTTTTGGAATTCAAAGGGATCTTAAATCACAATTTTATTTTACAGATAGTAAAATTAATGAATGCTTAAGTAAGAAAAGAGGCCGTCCCAGAGACTATCAACTATTTTTCTCTTATGTAATTATGCAGCACTGGTTTTAATAGAACAAAAGTGCAGATAAGACAGTTTTCACATATAGATATCATAGTATTGTAGATGGAAGCGAAACATGTTTTTATCACGCCCTTTATTACAATTTGAGTTCTTCTTGTAAAGTTGTTGAATTGAATTAATTTCAATTAATCATCATCGCACATAAGAAAAAATAAAATAAAATCTGTTTTAACGATCTTAAATCTATTGTTTCTTGTTTTTTTGTTAAATTTTCTCTCACAGTCCTTCTCAACAGGCCATATGACTATCACTAAATGAGTTCAACAGAACAACAAATCAAATATAGTGAAGTAAGTCCTTTTGAAATTGATAACGGACGTAGAAGCAGAATGGAACCTGTAAAAAAATCGCGCATTTATTTGGCAGCAGTTTGTGGTTAGTTTAAATAAATAACCAGTTCATGATTAAAATTTTAATTGAAAAAAAAAATAAATTAAAAAAAAATATTAAATTTCAGCCAATTTATCTAGTTTTGCAATTGGAACATGTCTCGGGTGGACGTCACCAATTATGCCAAAGTTACAACAGGCCACCTCAGATAGTCCCTTGTCAAAAAAGATTGATCAAGAAGAAGAAGCTTGGATCTCATCATTAATCGCAATTGGTGCTCTTGTTAGTAAGTAAAAATTTAAACAATAATTTTTAAACTTTGCTTTAAAATTAAGTGATATTTTGATAAATTGGGAATGTTCCAAATATCTCCTTAGTTTGTGTTTCGGGTCTTGAATGTTCAATTGAATAAATAAATCGTTTAGTTACATGTTGTAACAAATTTAATATGCTATATATTTACGAAATTCTCTCATAAAAATATAAAACAGCTTGAATAGAAACTCGCATTGGGCGCCATTCTCAAATGAATGGAATATTCAAATTATGGTATGGTAGTGCATTTTGAATTATTTAGACTTAAAATTTCTTCTTTGACAGATTTTAATTTAACTACAAGGACTAGTGTTGGGCGCCATTCTTATTTTGTTTGCATATTATTGTAAAAGCTTAAGAATTTCGTCGTAAATTTTAATATAACAAGGGCTCAAATCTGTGTTTATTTTTTTCAAATCTTATGTATCACTGCCAATAGACTCTCATTGGGGGTCATTATCCAATTTAATATTGCAAACTGTTTTCATTTTCTTTTCGGGATACAAATTACGATTTTTTTTAGATTCTTCCAGGGACATAAAATATAGATAGATAGATAGATTTGTATTATATTTGCCTACGGTGAGATGACCTTTATTATACTGAGCTTTACAAAGATCTAGCTCATACATATTGCTCTCTCAACTCCTATAGATAATTAGATTTGAGTAAATTCAGGGGGCTTATTTGCCCAGAATAACATAATATCCTTAAGGACACTGGTGTTAATGGGGGTAATATTTCCCGTTTTTTTTTAATTTACCTATACCTACTAAAAGCCAAAAACTTCAACCAACAATTTCAGACCTATATCAAATTAGCTTTAGTTTTAGTTGAAATAAATTACTTTCGAACATTTTAAGTATATGCAAAAGTAATGATATAATTGGTTTTGCTTTTATTTTGAATTGGAGTTACAAAAACGCAAATAATTCTTGAGATATGGATTAAATTAAGTAAATATACTAAGAAAGACCACCACATTCTCGAAAAGTAGTTCGCGTTGGGCGCCATTAAAATATTTAGAAAAGTGTTAATTTTTGAATGACTTTTAAGAATTTTTTAAAGTTAAATTTAAAATTCAACTGTAAAAATTTATTTTTAATTTATTGGTTTATTTAAATAGCTCCTTTTGTTGCTGGACCTTTAGCTGATTTAATTGGACGAAAATGGACAATGATCTCCAGTTCGATTTTCTTTGTACTCGCTTATGTGCTTATGATGATTGGCGGAAATGTTGGAATAATTTTTGCGGCTCGTTTAATTCAAGTATAATGTTATACCATATCTTTTTGCAAAAATCCGTTACAATAGCCAATTTTTACAGGGTTTCGGAGTCGGCTTCATTATGACAGTCCAGCCAATGTATGTGGGTGAGATTGCTACAGATGATTCCCGTGGTGCTCTAGGATCTTTTATGCAACTATTCATTGTTGGTGAGTTATGAGTCCTTGATGTTATGTGAAGTTTCTTGAATAATAACTTTCTATATAATTTATAGCTGGAATCCTTTATTCATATGCCATTGGTCCATATGTCAGTTACATGGCTTTGCAATGGTGTTGTCTCGTTATTCCAATTATCTTCGCTGTCTGTTTCTTCTTCCTGCCAGAGAGTCCTTATTACTTCGCTGGAAAAGGCCAAAAGAGTAATGCCGTGCGATCATTACAATTTCTTCGTGGACAAAGTGCCGAAGGTGTTCAAGACGAAATGACGTTAATTCAAACTACCGTGGATGAATCGATTGCCAACAAGGGATCGGTTGCAGATGTAATCAAAAACAAGGGCAACCGCAAGGCCCTGCTTATCTGTGCTGGTCTGATATCGTTCCAACAATTATCCGGAATCAACGTCGTATTGTTCAACAGTCAGACCATCTTCATCAAGGCTAATACCGGTCTGGATCCTGCTATCGCAACAATTATTGTTGGATGTGTGCAGGTTGGATCGAGTGGCCTCACACCACTTATTGCTGATCGATTGGGTCGTAAACTGATTCTCCTAGTTTCGGCGGGTGTAATGTGTATTTCACTGGCCGCACTGGGCGTCTTCTTTTATGTTCAAATTAACGGAGATCCATCTGGTATTCTTTGGCTTCCAGTACCAGCATTGATTATCTTCAACATCGTGTACTGTGTCGGATTCGGTCCACTGCCTTGGGCTGTACTCGGTGAAATGTTCCCTGCGAATGTGAAGTCTACTGCCTCATCAATTGTAGCATCTACCTGCTGGATATTTGGATTCATAATTACCAGATGGTATCCCGCTCTCGATGCACTAGGATCCTACTATGCCTTCTGGCTGTTCGGAATTTTCTGCGGAGTGGCATTCTTCTTTGTGCTATTTATTGTAATGGAAACTAAGGGAATGAGTCTGCAACAAATTCAAGACAAGCTCAATGGAAAATAATCGTTTAGCCAGAATTTCTATTGGATCGTAGTTATTAACAATTTTCTTATCATATAAGTTTCAGATACTGTTTTTTTGTTCATTAATTAAGTTTTGTTCAAAGTGTCAATAGATTTAAGTGGTTAAAGTTGCGTGCGACTTTCGTTTATATAATTAAATTTTTATGAAATAAATGTGATCGAAATAAAAAAACTATTATCTACTTCTGATCAGAATCTTAATTTCGAAGTGATATCCAAAAATACTACGATATATGACATAAGACTTACTTTTTACTGTTGATTTCTAGAATTGTTATCAATTCGAAGCTTGCAACTTGTTGTCGAGAAGAGCTGTGGGTTTTTGGCACGTAGCATAACATTAGCCTCTGCTGGGACCCGGGCCACAGTGATGTACCAGCTAACGAGAGCGCTGATTAGCCGGCGAGGAAGAGTCCAACACTTGACCATACCCAGAGAGACCCATCGATTAAAATCGCATTCTGTGTTATTATTATTATTATTATATTTAATGTTCTTTATTAATCAACGTAGGTAGATTTATGTAATAAAAATTGTTATAAAAGAAAAAAGCATGACTTTATTTTGCCATATTTAAGGGAAAAAAAGAAAGAAAAACTGTTGTACATTTCTACCAATAATTGACATTTTCACTTTATAAAAATCACTCGCGGTAGTGTTCACTTCTCGATACTTAAAAAATAATTAAGAAAATATTGTGCCATAGTACTCACAGATATCAAAAACGTTCTGATTTTACACAATATAATGCACAACCTTGCAATATTATCTACAGACGAACAATAATATTGTGCAAAATTAACTATTGCGCAATATTATTTTGCGTCTAAGACAAGCATTTGAAAACCGATCAAATATCAAAAGTGATTGTACTAGAAATTGTTAGGGCAAATAAAATATTTTTTTGATCAAAAAATTATAGATGTTTTCGACTGCGTTTTGGTACCAAAACCAAAATGACATCAGTTTTATTTGTTTAATTACCTCAGAATTTATAGACAAAATGTTTAATGATGAGTTTCCATGAAAGCAATAACTGGACCTTTAAAAATATTTTTAAAATGTTCTAATTTCATCTCACAAAAAAGTCCCTCAAAAATTCACGAACCTTTTCTAAAAATCCCTTATCAAATACCCGAACCAAATTAAAAATGAAGGAAGTGAATTCACACCTTATTAAACTCCGCAACCATTTAAAACAAAATGGGGTAAGCTTCCATTACATAATTTTCCATTTTACCCATTCCGAGAGCTTAGATGTTAACCCAGCACATCAAAAAGTAACTAGACAAATGCAAAAAAAAAAAAATATTCATAATAATAACATACATAATAATTATTATAATATTAAAAGTTAAAATTACAACAAAATTTATTCCAAAACACTATTGCGATACTTATAGGCATGAATATCATATTGCAATAATAATTTACAACCCTGAATATCATTTAAAAAAAAACCCGAAGCTTTTTGAAGCGTGAGAAAGCTTTTGGAAAAATAGAGACTTCTTAATCCAAATTGAATTAGACATTCTGTGATGAAGTGGAAATGCCGTCAGTTCAGATACCTATTTACAGTAGAATCCGTTTATTATGACTCCGCATATATTGACCAACCGCCTATTATGACGTAATTAGGCAACGAAGTTTGGATTCATATAAAATTCTTTCTAACAAAGTCGGATATAATGACTTCGTTTACAGTTATGACCCATTTTTAATAAGCTTAGTCCGTTTATAGTGGAGTATTTACACCTTCGGCAATGTTCGTTGATTTCCGACGACGTTCGGCACGTTGTATTAGTTTGTGGTGTGTTTTCGTTTTTGAATCTCAGTCAGTAATTGATAGTTGAACGTCACGCATTATTTTTAGTGATATACTATGTAAAAAAAATGTCATCTCAACGTCGTAAAGCATTTACAATTGAGGAGAAAGGCGCAATAATATGCAGATTAGAAAATGGAGAATCAAACTCATCTATCGCAAAGGAATTTGGCGTGGGTCATTAGACAATCTCAATGATTTTCAAAAACAGGAGCCGGATTAAGCAATCGTTCAATTCAAATGTTTTAAAGCCGAAAAGGCTTCGAAAATCGCGACAAGAAAATGTTGATGAACCGTTAATTCAGTGGCTTAAAATCACGAGAAACAAAGGAATACCCGTCAGCGGCCCTATGCTACAGGAAAATGCAAATGTTTTTGTCACGCCTTTTTTTATTCTCGACTTCAATTGTTCTGTAAGCTGGATCAGTCGTTTCAAGGTTCGACAGAACATTGTGGCCGGAAAAATTGTGGGTGAATCTTCGTTTGTTGATCAAAAATCAACAACAAACTGGTTGACGTCTGTATGGCCGAATCTACGAAGACAATTTTCTGATGATGAGATATTTAATGCTGATGAAACTGGCCTTTTTTACAAATTAATGCCTGACAAAAGGTGAGAATTGTAGTGGAGGCAAGTTGTCGAAAGATAGAATAACTGTCAAGTAAAAAATGAAAAATATAGATATGTACAATACATACATGTATTACGTGCAATTTTAATTTTGATTTAATATGCTATGTTTCTCTATTAAAATAAGTATGTATTTTCCTAAAAAAAAAAGTTTTTTTTTTTACAAAAATGCTTTGTATGACGTCCGCTTAGTATGACGTGTTTGTCAATCCCCTTCGATGTCATTATAAACGGATTCCACTGTACATTTAAATGACACAGAGACTATACAAGATATCCCTAGATGCGGTCTGCTTGGCATACAGATACAATTGAGATATAGAGATTCAGTGCTGATTTTAAATATAGTGCCGATTGTACTCGTACTAGGGAGACAGAATATATTCGCTTGATGATGAAACATTGCAAACGTCCAAATTCTTCGACTTAGCGTTGATTACATTAAACTTAGATGCACTTGCATATAAGCAAAAAAGAAACTCAAAGAAAGTGGAAAACAATCATCGGACTGCTTTGTACGAAAAACAAGCATTCGAAGCTTTTTTAAAGCTGTTATAAACCCTATACGCCCAAACAAAAATCAACAAGTATTAATGATGTTAAAAACTAGCAGCCAACCAAAAAAAATTAAAAAATTTAAAAGTAAATACTACATGTTTTCTATGTTCTAAAAAAAATCAATAAGTCTATTTGCTTGTATCTGTTGATGTTATTATTTATTTTATTAATTTAGCTCAAATAATGGCAACAATAAAAGCTTTAAATAATAATAGCTCTATACCATTCTAAGATTCTTGAATGAGTTAGTGAAGACTCGTACTTCTAGGTTAGACTTAGGTTAGGTTTGAAGTGGCTGTCAGGAAAATGGCTGACACACTTAGACATTAGATAGGTCCATTGTGATGCCACATCAAGAGATATTTGCTCTTTAATTAAAGCAATTGTAGCTGGTGAACCTCAATATTTCTTAGGTCGCTGGGGGTCAAAGAAGTAATCTCCAAGGTGTAGTCTATGTCCCTGGAAGAGAGCTGGACATGAGCAAAGAAGATTGGAGATAGTCCCCTATTTGTCCTCATCCATACAACCTCTGCAAAAGTTTGCCAATTAAGCAGTGTCCAGTTATGACAACTATTACTGAGCCAAGATGTTTCCTGCTCAAAGAGAGTAGACCTATTGAACGTTTTGGATTCATTTCTGGCCAGATCTGTCTGGTAGCCAGGCAAGTAGAGATGTTTGACCATCTTGTGTTTGTTTGTTTCATGGCGTTTTGTTGTAACGTAAGTCTACATGCAGCGATAGATATAACTATCGCTTCCATTTTGGGTTGAATTAGTAATTGGGTTAAATTTCCGGCGAGTTCATCGGCTTTGCAGTTTTCCAAAATATAGCTATAACCCAGGACCCAAATCAAGTGAATGTTAAACTGTTCTGTCATCTCCCTGAGAGATGAAAATCAGCGCCAAGTGATTTGAAGGCTACTTGACTGTCTCAGAAGATACGGATATCCGAAGTGAATATAACGTTATCCCTTAGCCAGGATAGGACCACTTAAATAGCCAGAATTTCCGCTTGAAACACGCTACAATTTTAGTCTGTGTGAGTACATACCGATACCCAATCTATCTTCGGTTTTTGAACCGTCCATGTAGAAGTGAGCTGATTCATCTTTTAAGAACCCCTCATCCTTCCAAGCGGATCTTGGTGGGATGGTAACTTGGAAGTTCTTGTTGAAGATTAGCTGGTGTGTGTTGTAGTCGGATGGTCCTAGTTTTGATCCGAATATATTTAGAATATTAGAATGGCCTATCGAATTGCTGTCCATTGGGAGATGGTTTCGGCTTTGAAGAACTCGGCGGCCAATCCATTGGTCTTCGCCTTTTGCCTGATAACGAAATTCGGTGTTAAATAATTTGTAGCGGAATAAAAGGAAACGTGTTGTAATTTCAATTTCTTTTATTTTTCTAACCTCCAAAAATACCTGCATTCTCTTCCATTGACATTAATGACATTTCCAAAAAAAAAACAATTCATCAACTAACCAACGTTGCATCATTCAGCCTTCATTTGCAAAGAATGAGTTCACTTAACACTGCTCCGTTCATTAAGGAGATGACTCACCCTGTCGTCGATTATGTTCCAATGAAGATTGTCGTTCAACTACTGGGGCAAAATGGTCTCGATGTACAGTTGTTAAACCTTTCCTTTTGTATGCGATAAACTAGCGCAATTAGGATACCAACTACCTTGTATGGGTCCTCCCAGTCCCGTTGCACTTTCAGACTTTTGCCTTAAGTCCGCTTTGGATTGTAGAGCCAGACTTTATTCCCTTAGACGAAACTAGAGTCGTAACGGTCTTTCATCTGTCTGCTAACAGTTTCTAGCCAATTTCGGTTGAACTTGTATGTATGTTCTCTAAACGATTTCGTCGACGAAGAATGTAGGCATATATTAAACAGGTTCGTCAAGAATAGCACCGGAAATTAACTCTAAAGGTAAGCGAAGTTGACTCCCAAAAGTGAGAATGGATGGCGTTTCTTTTGTGCTGCTATGAACTATTTTCCTATAAACAAGAAGAAGAAATGGGAGATGTATGTTCGTCCCAGTCTCTTTGATTTTGGTCCACATATTTTGCCAGGTTATCCAAAATAGTTCTGTTGAACCTTTCTACCATTCCATCGGACTGCGGATGACGGGGTGTAGTTCGAGTTTTTTCTATTCCGAATCGTTTCATAAATTCCACGAACACAGCTGACTCAAAATTTCGCCCTTGGTTGGAATGTACCTCCATGTTCCTGAATGTTCCTACATGTTGTGCTCCAAACCGTGAAAAATCCTGTTCAGTGAGAGCTTCAACCACGACCTCTGCCATTTTATTTGGTAAGGCAAGCGCTTCCGGCCACTTGGTAAAATAGTCTACTAAGCCCAAAATTTTTTTGATAGCTTTTGTTGTCAGTGGAAGTGGTCCTAATATATCCACGGCATCTCACTCAAAAGGAGAATGCACATTAAGCGAAGTGAACCTCTTCGGGAAAGGTATATTAAACATCTTTGACACCATTGGCGGACATCGGCAGCGCAATCGATCCAATAATACTTGCCTTTAATTTTAAGGCGGCTTTACATGGATCTGCATCTGCAGACTTGAAGAAAAGTAGAGCCGGCCAATAATATAAAACAAACATAAAGGAGGCTTTACATGCATCTTCATCTTCATCTGCATTGACATCTGCAAAAAAGAGGAAACAAAATAAAAAATTCATACTTTTGCGATAGAGAGCGAAAAACAAAATGGAGATCATCTTCATGTATGAAGATTATAGGAAGTACGAACCTGAAGATTGCAGATTATAGTGAAGATGAACATGTTCATCTTCATTATAGCATTTTCATCTGCACCATAATTTGTTCCGTTCAGATAACGAATTTTCAAGTTTTTTTTTACCATTTCACCTCAGTTTGCTTAAAAACAACGAAAAAAGCGAAAATTTTCTTCTCACAACTACATACCTGAACGCTAAGAACATGTGATTGTGAGATGTGTCAAGAAAGTTATAGCAGAGTTCGAGTAAGTTATTAGTGTGTACCCTGTCTTACTTTTATGTTTGTTTTATATTATTGGCCCGCTCTACTTTTCTTCAAGTCTGCAGATGCAGATCCATGTAAAGCCGCCTTAAAAGTAAGACAGGGTACACACTAATAACTTATTCAAACTCTGCTATAACTTTCTTGACACATCTCACAATCACATGTTCTTAGCGTTCAGGCATGTAGTTTCGAGAAGAAAATTTTCGCTATTTTCGTTGTTTTTAAGCAAACTGAGGTGAAATGGTAAAAAAAACTTGAAAATTCGTTATCTGAACGGAACAAATTTTGGTGCAAATGAAAATTCTATAATGAAGATGAACATGTTCATCTTCACTATAATCTGCAATCTTCAGGTTCGTACTTCCTATAATCTTCATACATGAAGATGATCTCCATTTTGGTCTTCGCTCTCCATCGCACAAGTATGATTTTTTTATTTTGTTTCCTCTCTTTTTGCAGATGTCGATGCAGATGAAGATGAAGATACATGTAAAGCCTCCTTTATTCAATATTTTCTCTGCAGAACAGTGACCACCAGTTGGGCTGTCGAGCAATTTTTTCATCACCTATTCCTTAAGAGACGGTTGAACTAATACGAGTAGCTGTATCCGTGTTTCAAATTTATTCTCAAATTTTCGAACTAGTATAAAGCTAATGAGGGCCCCATAGCTAGGTATGCTTTGACATTTGTATGTAACGCTTTTATTTCGTTTTTTTTGTCGTACCCCTGCAGTAAGCCATTTTATTAATGCGCTCAGCTGTTGATGCGTCCTTTGATTGTGCTACTTGTAAATCGTTACTGATGTTAGTTAGGTTAGCAAAAATCTCAACTCTTTTCTCAAGTTCCTCACAGTCCCACATTTGACACCAATGTTAAATAATTTCTAGCGGAATAAAAAGAAACGTGTTGTAATTTCAATTTCCTTTATTTTTCTAACCTTCAAAAATCACCGCATTCTCTTTCATTGACATTTATGACATTTCCAAAAAAAAAGCAAATTCATCGCCTAACCAACGTTGCATCATTCAGCCCTCATTTGCACAGAGTGCGTTCACTTAGCAATATAAAAGAAAATTCCTTATGATTTATATAGAATTACCATTATTATCCTCTATTAAAATGTAAATGTAATCAATTTCATTAAAAAACACAGCTGATATCGAGCATGAATCGAAAAAAAAAATAAACAAACAAAAGTAGAAACATTGGAATTCTTATCGTGAGCAGAGGCTATTAATTAGAACGATCGGTGCCGGATTATCCATATAGGAATTGTCGGGCCCCGCGAATTGTGAGAATGTAGTTTTAATTTCATGTTTTTTGTTTTATAAATGTTTATAGGTGAAATATTTCATAAAAATGTTTTCTACATTATTTACTTTTTATAAGCCACATCGTTAATGTTTAAGTTTAGGAAAAGACATGACAGATAAGAGAAAACTAAATTTACACATCAGCTCATAAGGGGTTTTCCAATAAGAGGTGTTATTTTGAATAGCCCGCTAATTCGGTAGCTGTCACTTTTGAAGCCGTCATTTTTTGACATTTGACAAGTAGAAACTACGCTATTAATAAAAATGGAACGATACACGCTTCAACAACGCTGTTCTTTTTTTGAATATCAAAATAGCACCTCTTATTGGAAAACCCTATGTGTGTTTTCTCTCCTGTTGTGCAGTTTTTAAGCAATATTTATTTTATTTGTGAAAAAACAATTCAATAATTTTTTAAACTTAAAATTTCTTAAATACAAAATTTACACAACTTTAATTTTAATATTTAAATATCAACGCGTTTTGGAATAAATTCCATTAAAGGTGAAAGCTTGGGATGTATTGCACCTATTATTTTATTTTTCTGTTGGTTTCTGATTAATGATGATGATTTAGTACAGTTAATAAAGAAATAAATACTACACCAATTTATCAGTATCCAACCCTGAGAGCAAAGTGGGCCCAAAGACTAGCATTGCTTAGGGGCCTCTACATCGCTTAACCCTCCTCTGGGCTAATCTTCCAATACCTCTGCGAACTCATCTGTTTTTACTAAAAACAAGACGTCATATGGTTTTTCTTAAGCCGACTGGTTTTTAATATTTGATTTTTAAACGATCAATTGTCAAGATCTACACACTACGAATGACAGACAGCTCCTCGTGGTATACTTCACGTTTCTGAAGCATGTATCGGATAATCATTATCGAATTTTGAATTATCAACAACTTAAAATATCTGACTACTGATGTTCGCGCAATTCAACACAATTATTATTATCTGTACCTTTATATTTCTTTGAAACAATAATACATTGTGTACTTCAACATTGATAATCTCGGAAGATTTGTCGAATTTGAAGGCTTTCCAAAAAAAAGTCTTTAAATTGCTTTTGATTAAATTCGATTTCATTATTTTAATCTAGAAACGGTGTGTGAACGTCGCTTCGCGAGGCCGAAATAGTAGTTTTCGCGGTAAAAATAGACCGAAAAGTTGTTTAGTAAGTTAGAAAATTATGTTCTCTGAATATTTTTTTTTAAATCTGTTTCAATTGAACAAAAAAGCATTTTTTTAAAAATTATTTGTGACGATATATTTGAGTTTAAAAACGCAACAAGAAAAAAATCATAATTTGTGTTTGATATATGAAAAGAGTATGTAGGTAAACTTAAAGACAAAATATGCAAAAAAGATAATAATCATGAATTACTCTAAAAGAGTTGGTGAATAGAATTGTAATATATAACATTTGGAAGCCTGTCAAATTGCAGTTAAATTCCATCAAACACAATCGTGCAAAAATAACAAACACGTTCCTCAATGTAAAGTTTACTCCTAAAAAAAGTGTTCTTATGTGAAACCAATTGAATTTGATTATCTCTGAGAACATTATTTTAAGAATAATCTATAATTATTTATACATTAAAACCGTATAAAACGAAAATAATACACTCTCAATTTTAAACATTTTTCTAACCTAATATGCCATGTGCCCTTCAGTCATCTCTTCTATTATCTAGCAAATATTTAGGTGTTCACTTGACATTCAGTAAAAATCAAGAGTAAAATTTAGTGTTCTTTTTACCGAAATGTACGGAAACGATTGTTTTTAGGCGGAAATATCGTGTTCAGTATACCAAGATTCGATTTTCCTTTATTTAAGTGAATAAATGTGGATGTATCCAACATTAGGCGTGTTTTTTTCTAAGCCTCGGGGAAATTGGACGAAAAAAACGATGAGTAGGATTAACAATTTGCATTGGAGAGGATAAAAACCGTGCTACCAAAAACTTTTTCACTAAGTTATCGATAAAATGTATAGAAACTTCACAACTGACATTTTGGCATGTCAAATAATTATCAATTTTGTTTGGTTTGGTTGAGCTTTTGGTCTAAGTGTGTCAGTTGTTTTCCAAATCAATTTTAACATTTTCCGCTTTCTATGGTGTCGTAGATTTTTTCCACCTCGCCATGAGCACAACCTTCTAATGCGGTTTCATTTTTGCGTTTATTTGTATTATATTATATTTAGTATATTAAAACTTGACTGTGAAATTATTATTAAATAAAAAAGTATTTCCTGAAGTTGATATTCGTTCAATAAACAAGAATTGAATGAACTACAAAACAAAGGTTTCTCTGAGAAGATTGTTTTCGGCTGCGTTTTGTTGTACACAGGAGCAACCCAATACAGATTCTCTGCTACATCCTTGGCAAACTTCAATCTTCTTCATCGTCGTCCGCTCTTGCTCAGACCTATATTCCTAATAACATAGGAACTGAGCATCCCGTCCCGAATAAGCAACTCGTCCAATAATATCATGTCACCAGTGACCGACGAGTGGGATAGTTTTCAAGTAGTTGAATTCTATGTACCACTGTATTTGTGAAAATTAAAATTTAAAGAAAATCACATCGGCTAAAAACAATTTCCAAAATACTTGATTCAATTTTCAAATTATTTGATTCACATTTTCTTATATAAATAATAATTAACTTGGTTCTTTTTATGTTATTTTAATAGAAAAGTAGTTTAAATTCAATAAATATATCGAAATTACACAAAACAAATCTATCCGATGATTTTTAGAAGGATGAGGATGAGACAAACAGTGATGTTTGTTTTTTTCTTGCATTACAGCTGTTCTTCAAATGTCATCTTGCAAATTAATAGTGCTGCCAAGTATTTCACGAAGCGCCTTGGTCGTTTTTTTCAACCAATTCCCCGGGGACTGCAAAAAAAACGCACCTATTATTTCTATAAGAATTTTCATTTAACATTCAGTAAAAGTGAATTAAATCAGAATCTAATTTTTATAAATCGAAAAAAGCTGAATATAAATTACATTAAATTTTACTTCACTTAAGAGAATAAAAGTGAACGTATATTAGGAGTCCTCATGAGAAGTGTGCATTTCTTCTTATTCATATACATAAAGCAAAGTGAACTTCTTTTTCATTTAGTTCACAAAAAAAAATAACGTCATTTAAATGTCAATGAAATTGAAACATAAGTTCAATAAATTCAACCATTGTTAATTGTTCTCTAATTAAAATATACATATGTATCTAAATGTTTCTAACAAAAATAGATAGATAGATAGATAAGTATTTTATTTTTCTTAAGTTTGATTACAGTTTGATATTTACATTTAGCTTTAAGCCGTCTGCCCAAGCTTGATAATTTTACATATTAAGTCAGGTATTACACAGCGCTTGACTGTAACGCGCATGTCTTGGTTATTTTCTTTTGAACTTCTATTCGATAACGCGCGTGTTATTACACAAACCCTTTTTCTCATTTTCAGCACTGCGCGTTTATTTGACAGCTATCTTTCATTTTATCTTCTTTGCCCAGTGCAGAACAAAAATAATTTTTAAAAGAAAAATGGAAGACAAAGTTATTTATGTAGGTATTCCGGATGAATTGGTAATTTAAAATTAGCTTAGAAGTATTTTCTTTGCTCCATTTAAATTCGTCAGCCATTTGGATTGGCGTTCATTCATCTACAGCGAAAATTAAATGAAGCAAATCCGAAAAAGAAATAAAAATCCTACCCGCGCGTGTTCAGTTAGATTTGTTTCTGTTTCATCGTTTTGTTCTTTCTTTCTCTTTCGTACTTCATTTACTTCTATTATTGGTTTTCTATAGTTTAATGCTTTTTTACAGTAGCAATGCAATTTGTTCCAATTAGATCAGTTCAAAATGAACCTCACCTCCGCTTCATTAATTATTCGCTCGCTGCTTCCCAAACACCTGTATTCTGAATTCATTCAATAATTGCCAAGAAAATGATATATATGATTTCACGCTCTCGTAAGTTGCACAAAGAGCACAAAATTGGCAAATCTTCACAGTGTGGAATGAAATTCAAATTTAATATATCTCTTCTGGCTTGATATTGTGTCGGTAGAGTATCGTTCATTGAAATAATTATTTTCGGACAGTTGATGATCCAGACTAGCATATATTTCACGGTGAACAGAGCTTTCAACATTTTTATTGCTATCTACATGTATACTCGTATTTGCATCGATTGCCGAAAGTAAGTTTTAAAGCTCCTCTTTCCAATTCGTGATGTTTTGTTCGTTCAGGTTTAAAATGTAACCACTGAAATTGGCGAGATTTTTCCATTCTTAAAGGAATAGGGTTTTCATATTTATAACGTATTTTAGTACACGTTTTTGTAATATTTCACAGTTTAAAAACATGGTCCTCAAAATGTAGTTTACGTGGAGCTTAAGGATGTCAATGAGTAATGGCGGAAGACTAATATCCACCAGTAGCATGTTGTTCGGTGTGCTTTGTTCCAGCTTAAATATCCGCCTTAAAAAGAATCGGGAAAGTTTTTCTACTGCGGCGTAGTTTTATTTGAAATGCTTTTCCATATTCATTCTAATATAGCTAAAGATATTTATAGGATTTAACTGTTTCTAACTCCTTTCCTTCGAAAAAACCACTTTTCATTCCTTCCATGTCTTCCTCCACCTTTTGAGAATATCATTGCATTAGATTTAGAGATTGTGACGCTTAACATCTACTCTTGACAATTCCTTTGGAACTGGTTGATCATTCTTTGTAAATTAAGCGGTGAATCAACACACATGACCAAATCATCTGCATATAGCAAGACCTTTAAATGCTGTCGATTCTTAGTCCTCTACCCAGATAAACCGTTACGTCATCTATAAACATAATGAAATTGCATTCCAGTTTGATACCTGTCAAAGTTTCACAGAATTCTCCTAACTGCTCACCGTCCCAAACTGTTGACGAGGTTTTTTCACACAACTTTTCTATGAGACCTCCAAACTTTCTAGACAGGCCTGAGTTGTCTAATTTGAAGATAAGTGCACTTGTCCATGTGTATCAGTGTACAAAAAAGGGTAGATATTGCTTTTTATGGTTAAAAATGAAAATTTATTCTGATTTGTGTAGTTCAAGTGTGTTTAAAAAACATATCAGAGTCCAGAGCACGCTCTGTTTGAAACAAGTTTAGTGCACAATCTATGTGTTCGAACTCTGTTCAGTGCTCTGCTCTAAACGAAAAAAAGCCTATAGAAAACAAATAGTTTTTTTCTTCTGCTGTTGAGTAATCACCAATAAAAGCTAATTGGTATATTTCCAGTATCAAATATTTTGTTGTGTTCATTAGTGAGCATTCGTAAGAGTGTATCATTTGAATATTTGTAGAATTCATTAGATCCAGGTGCTTTTCGGTCCTTACTCTTAACCAGCCAGCTTTTGACTTCTACTTCTGTGAAGGGCCTGTTAAGGAGCTCGTTCTTTGTATCTGGGACAGCGTATTGGAATTTTGTTAGGTGGATAGTGTCAGGCTGGTTTAGGATATTTTTAAAATGATTTTCAAGTTTTCTGAGGTCGAGGCTTACACAAATTTTTAGGTTTTGTCCGTTTTTTTTTATAAAGGAGTTTCCACACAGTAGCTGAGTTTGCATTAAGATATTACAGCTAAGGAACTCTGAAACTCAAATTTATTAATTTGGCAGGTCATCTTGAAATCTCGAATTGCTTGAAGATACATATTTTTGTAGTTCGATTAGTCGTATCTTCTATAGATTCTTAATAGTAAGAAATATTTTCTTCGTTTAATTTCACATTCTTGGTCGAACGTTGTTTCTGAGTTTTCATTTTTTTTAGACAGTAAATTTGCAGAAATCTTGATAACTCGTCTTATGTCATCAATTTTTCTATTTGAGTTTATTCTTTCCAGCTCCTTGAAAGGTCAGTCTGATATTTTTCCTTTTGGCTGTGATTCCATTTCAATTTTGGAACCATATTCCATAAAATTTCTTAGTCAGAGATCTCTGAGTTGATAAACTCAAAATAAGTCACAATTGGCAATTCAATACAAATTGGCAGAAATCTAGGAGATTATAACATTTACTATGTAAAACCTTATCCTTGGAGCACCGAGTTTGCGAAAAATCTTCTTGTTTTCCTAAAAGAGGCTGTCTCTTTCCAGTTCTTGCATTGAAATCTCCATTGAGAAGAATTTTGTTTTATTTCTGAAATGTATTAATAACATCTTTCAGCATTTGAAGATTATTTAACAAAAATAGAGTAATTATATCAGGGTGGCAATGGTAATAGAGCAGGCCATATAGAGCTTGACTGCTAACTTAGACGTGGGGGTTCGAGCCCCAGGCTAGGCATCTTTTCTATATCTCCAATTTTAATTGAATGGAGCCCGTGGGTAATGCGATGGTGAAGATCTAATTTTCGAATCCACTGTGCCAACAAAAATTCTTTCCTATCTTTCTATTCCTTCTAAGTAATACCGTGCAATTCAAGTTGCATTTAAAAAACCTTAGGTCTAAGAGGTATATAGTTAAAATTATTATTATTATTATTAGTATTAGTATCGAGTTATTGCACTTCCTCAGCTGTTAGCTGGAAAAAATTTAGCGATCATTTTTGGTTCGGCTTGGACCAAACCCTAATAGGTATCTCATTTTATTTTCATTTAGTTTAGACATTTTCGAACTAATGTTTGCAGCACCACTACCTTCTGCCCAGTTGTTGCACTTAGCTTTGCATTAACGCCAATTTGTTCCAGGGTTTTCGTCCATTTTGTTGAATATAAACACTTCTGCAGATATAACAATAGGGTAGATGTTAACCCTTTCCAACTGCCATGCTGCCTTTATATTTCAATGGCTAGGTTCCCACAATTTTATAACTTTTCTGCTTCTCTTTTTTGGATATTGCTAATCAATAGGACTGCAATGTTTACAATCATTGCCGTTTTAAATCTTTTATCTATTGGCGTTTTTCTTTTTTATCTCCGAGAAGATCTCTGAGCAGAGCCTGAGTAAACCGATTTAGATCTGAGTAGAGCATGGTCAGATATCTCCGATTTAATTTTGAAATAAACTTAAGCGCAGAACTGTCATATATTATTATGATTGTTTTTATTAAAACTTATTTACCAGCAAATCCAAAGCTGTCGTTCTCCGAATTCATTTTTGTTTTTAATTGGTTTTACTTTAGTGATTATTGTTAAAATTATGAGTAAAGTTACCCGCGCCCAGCACTTTGCTCCGTTTGTTCGGTCATTTTATTCTGAGCTAATGGTTCATGCCCCGATTTAGCTGCTCTGATTTAAAAAAGAAACACAATTTGAGAGATTAAATGTGTCTGAGCTAAAAAATAAACACATATATTTTCTTGACAGCTGAGTTCTTTACTCGGAGCTAAAAAAAAAACCTCCATATAAGAACAATATATGGGAGGTTATAGTCAACTGTCCGATGCGTTAGTATCTATTGGTCGATTCCAGTACAAAACACAGCTGGTTGACTCTAGTACTTCCGATGGCTTGTATTTGTGTAAAGCTACCAGGTTATCTACCAATCCATATTTTTTTGGCAATTCCTGGTGAATAATTTTTGCCAGTTGATTGTGTTTACCTGAATAAGCCGAATTCAATAACACAGGGGATCCCGCTAATATATGTTCGATAGTTTCTCCGGGTTTGTTACATTTTCTGCATCTATCGATCACATTCGCGCCAAGGCAATGTTGTTCGTTGTTCCTAATTCTAATTACATTGTCTTGAATAGCAATTGCGAGTCCTTTAATCTCTGGGAATAGGTATCTATGTATTTGTGAGCCATTCTATGGAGATGTTTTTTATCGATGTGCTCCTCATGCTCCCCAAGCCTCTCGGGAACTTTCCATGAACACTCATATCTAGAAACCTTTCGTTGTCCATTAAAATAATTTGCACTGGATCTTTAATATTAACGTTTTTCATGTTCAGGGGCTTGTAGTTATTGTCTAGGGCACGAACCTTTGATATTACTTCTTCAAGTGAGGTAAGAAGTTTATTTTTCATTTTTGTTTCCAAAATTTTATATATGTTGAGAAGGCCTCTACCACCTTTCTTTCTTGGGAGATATACGCGATGACTAACGATTTCGGAAAAAGCCATCGGAATTTTTTAAGTAAACTCCTTGTCTTTCTATCCAGATCATTAAGGTCAGTGTAGCTTAGCAATGGTATAGCCCAAGAGTTTGCAAAACAATATAATATAAAAAGTACCTTGCATTATCATGCCAAATTCATATTTTTTAAACCAGCTGAAAGCATAGTTGCTAGTGCTGTTTAGATTTAGTAATTTTATGTGAAGATTAATCTAGTAAAGCCTGCTAATCGAGACACTCTATAATAGGACCACCTCATATTCGGATCGCACCTTATGTATTCCCTGCTATTTTTCATACAACTTTCACCTTATAATCGGGGCATCTGCTTTTCGGGCCATGGACCACTAAGATAACTTGCATTGCTTAATGTATTAACCTGTCTAATTGGTCCAAGCGTAGGAAATATGAAACATGTATGCCTGTCATCTTTTTTTGTAATTGTTGGAACCTACAACAAGTAGCCCATAAGCGTTTTAATTTATGATGCGTATCAGCAATCGGGCCTAGGTGCTTCGAAGATGCACATTTGTCTCAGAGAGATCTTGCAGAGAAATTTGATTGCAGCAAATCTCAAATCCAAAGAATTGTGAGCGCGAAGAAATAAATCAAACTGCCATTTGAACAATTCTTTGGCTTACCAACAAAACTTTTGAAATCATTTGTGTCTTTTGCCGATGAAATTGCATACTTTTTGGCTTTAAATGGAATTGTAAGCATAAGTAGATTAAAGATCAAAAACTACCCTTTTAAATACAATTTGACGGCTTGTTGGCGTGCAAACATTTGGTCACTCGCTTGCATGAGAATGTGTGCATTCAAATGTCTGTACGATAGCCTTTTTTTTATTTCTAAAGATTCAAATGCATTTTGGGAGCTCCTGCCCAAATGTGCGAGTTATACTTCAGCCTTAGATGAATGAAAGTCTTATAGATTACAGCCAGATCATACGGGGAGAAATATTTCTTGCATCGTTTCAGGAAACCCAAACACCTGGGAGCGTTTTAAGTGACATCGAATATGTGATCATTCCACAATAGGTGGTCGGTGATGCGTTTATACCGAAAACTGAAAGTTGTTAGGTTTCCTTAATGCAAGCGTCTTTTATAGAGAACGGCATTGGAGAGGGTCCCACTTTGACGACAGAAGACAGAATATGCATTGAGTTCTTGAAGCAATAATTTCTACGCTGTTTTCTATTCCCCATTGTAAAATGCTTTCAAGATCAGAATTTAATGAGATTATCATACGTTGCCGTTGCAGTTCCACGTCGAAGAACAAAGAGGTGAATCTACAAAGGAATGAAAAGTTTAGAGTATTATCGACAGCAAGACAATATATTGGGTTAGACTTTTCGGACAAGAGATCATTAATAAAAATAAGAAAAAGAGTTGGAAACAAAACTAAGCCCTGGGGCACACCAGCGTTTATTTTATGAATTTGTGCCACTGTTTGGTAAAATATACCATCAGATCACCAGTGGACCTAGAAGTGCTACGAAAGCCATACTTCCGGTCATTGAGGGGCTTGCGTTCTTCATATGCTGATAATTAATCAGCGTTTCTAAGAGGGAGTGTTTTGGAATCTAAAAAAAATTGTAATTTTCTCTTTTAAAATCACGTTTACCAATCCAACGAGACTAAGGAAAAAACAATTTGAGAGCACAATTTCAAAAAAATTTTTTTGGGCTAAAAAAAAGACAGACAGACAGACGGAGTTTTGGGGCCCACATTTTTCATTGCAATGTTAAATTTGATTAAAATCTCGAGTTAAATTTTTTTCAAAGTGCAAAACTTGCCCTGTAGTACCTACATACGAGTATATCGCAAGTAAGAAAAAGAAAATGCTAAAACAATTCTCCTAAAATTATAATTTGAGCTCAAAATTTGAATTTCGCTATGTTTACCTCTGCTAACAGGGACTCATTTGAATCAAAAGGGACTCTTTTTTTTAAGTTGGCTCAGGGACTCAACTTTTTGAGATTTGACTCATTTTTTTAAGAACGAGTCAATAGTTTAAAGCACTTTTATTTCATTTTGCAGAAAATATTTTAAATAGATTGAGTAGTCTGAACTGATGCTTTAAAATTAAGATATACGTATGAAGAGCCTATTTTTAAGAACATTTCTAACTATATTATGAAATTCATCCGCAGAAAAAAAATGTTCAGATCTCAGCTAATCAAAACAAAAAAGTTTAATAGATTGAAATTAGAAACTGTTGAAGCAATTATGTTTGCAAAGGAGATATGTGCCTCAAACGATAAAGTTTGGACTCCAGATTAAAAAATATGCTATTGTTTATTTGTTTTCTTACTTTTGGCTCATTATTGAATTGTTCCTTTTTGTTTACTTTTTAAAAAATGTGTTCTTAAGACTTTTTTAAATTTGTAATCATAATATTCTTGTATATTATCGAAAATACATCGTTTTTTTGTGATATGTAATACATGTATGTGATTTATTTAAATCCAGTTAATTTTATTTTTAGTATTTATAGTCTAGGAAAATAAGATATTCACTTCGATAAAATTCCAACAAAGCTGTATTTTGTTGGAGAGCTTCATTCTTACGTCCTAAGCATTTTCAAAAAAGTACCTTAAATTTGGAGCGGAGCAAAGCATTTTAAAGGGGGAAAGGGTTTTTTTTAAGTTGTTGGTACACATTGTAGATCATGTCCTTCTACACAAAAAAGATCAAAACAATTTTGATCGTACAATTGATAGATCTAGAGAAAAATGCTGGTGTATGTAGTGCATTTTCCAAAAAAAATGTAATAAAAGTATGTTTTTGGGTGTAGAAATTTTGTATTTTTAGTTATCTTTAGAAAAACATGTTCTATTAAAAAAAAAACAAGTTTTAAGTGTGGAACCGAAAGGGAAATGCTGCCATTTTAAAAATAATAATTTATTTTATTTGGTTCAATAACTCCCAAAACCTTTATTTTTCTCAGATTTTTTTAATCAATTCGTTCTTAAGTCATAGCGTACCAAAGTTAAATTATTCGTCACAACGGATATATAGATTAATTCGTAAATGCAACCAGACTTGACTAAATATAGCTCCTACTTGTGTAGAATGACATGATCTACAATGTATACCAACAACTTTTTTCAAAAAAAAATATGGTTTTCGAGTAATTGGCAAAAATCTAATTTTACCCCCTTTCCCCCGACCACCACTCTATATTATTTAATTTCGCTCCAAATTTAGGGTACTTTTAGAAAATGCTTAGGGCGTAAAAATGAAGCTCCCTCACCTTTGTCGGAATTTTTTCGAAGTAACATCATTTTTTATCTAATTTTCGTAGACTATTATGAATTTGATATTTTTCGCATGTTTTCAAAGTATTTATTTTAGTTATTAAAAAAAGGTATTATTATGAACTTAAGAGATTTTTTATTAACTCATTTTTTCAGCCTCTGCGACTCATTAAAAATTAAACCTGTGGTAACACTGATGCTCATAGAATCGATTATTGTGTCAACTATCGCCAAAAAGTATACTTCTTTAACTAAGTTGATGCATAATGTATTTATAACGGGTGATTTTTTTGCTACTTGGTTTTTGACGTTTATATTTTTGACAGATCACACATGACAAATTCCACGAACATTTGACATTTCGATTCAGTATTGTTTGCCATTTCATCATGAATAGACTTACGCCTGAACAACGTTTGCAAATTATTGAAATTTATTTTCAAAATTCGTGCTTTTTTTTTTTTTTTTTTTTTTTTTTTTATAACTTTGCACGCGCTCAAGGGATTATGAATACCCTTTATATGTTTTTTTCTTAACACAGCGCGGGCATCCGTAGGAAGAAGAGAAAGAAGGATAGGAAAGATGTGTGCTCTGTGAAAAATGTCGAAATTATGAAATTATCGCAAAATTGTCTTCAGCGACGAGGCTCATTTTTGGCTAAATGGATACGTGAATAAGCAGAATTGCCGTATTTGGAGTGAAGAGCAGCCAGAGGAAATTCAGCAGCTGCCAATGCCTCCCGAAATATGCACTGTTTGGTGCGGTTTATGGGCAGGCGGCATCATTGGGCCGTACTTCTTCGAGGACGATGAAGGCCGCAGGGTTACGGTCAATGGAGAAAGGTACCGTTCGATGATAACAGATTTTTTTTGCCGAAAATTGAACTCGGTCGACATGTAGTTCCAACAGGACGGTGCCACATGCCACACTGCACGCGAAACCATGAATCAATTGAGAGGCGAATTTGGTGAGCAGTTGATCTCACGTTTTGGCGCAGTCAATTGGCCACCAAGATCATGTGATTTGACCCCGTTAGACTATTTTTTGTGGAGCTATGTTAAGTCTATTGTCTATAGGGACAAGCCAAACACGATTGCTGCCTTGGAAGCCAACATTGAACGCGTCATTGGTGAGATTCCGGCCGAAATGTGTGAAAAAGTTTGCCAAAATTGGACCTTCAGAATGGACCACCTGAAGCGTAGCCGCGGGCAACATTTAAGTGAAATTATTTTTAAAAAGTAAATGGCAGAAATTGATTTATCCATCCAAATAAAAATTTCATTCACTTTTTACAAGTTTCTGTGTTTTTTTGAATTTTCAAAAACCAAGCTCTTAAAAAATCACCGTTTACTATATTTTAAAATTCAAGTACATTATGCAATTCAAAATTTCAAATAAATCGAAGTTATTAAAACTTTGGCTGGCATTGGTATGTTAAGTGTGTAGTTTATTGTTTCGCTTACTACCAACTCGTTCTTGCTATAGTTATCTACGTTTTGAAGCTTTTCTCGAAGTTATAGTTTTTTAATTATGCCATCTCTTGGAATGTCAATTAGGGTAGTTACTTTTGACTTTTAAATTAACTGCTTAAACCTCGGGCTTATAGATTTCCAAGTCCGTTCTTTTCCAAGACTCGTGATTGCTCCCTGGTGAAGATAAGACAGATGAAGGATAACTTCCATAGCTGCTTTGAGCTTAGCGGAAAGTCGACTTAAAATTGGGTTGTTCTGAGGAGCACGGGATTGTTGCTATTTTTTCCATGCTCTCCTTTTCTCGAGAAGTAGTTCTTTTATTCTGGAGAAATTTTGATTGTGCGTTTGATAAATTGTCGACTATTATGTGACGAATTATTTCATGCACCATTTTATATGACTTTAATAAATTTATCGACTTCATCTTCCACCTCGGACAGAGTTTTCAAGGACATATTCACCGGTATGTATTTTCTTCAGTCTTCTCGAAATCGTTAGTTAACTTGTCAGCTAAATATGAGCCTCTTTCATATCTGTTGAGATCAACTTTGATCCCCAGAAGTAGTGTTTCGAGTTAAGGTCACTGGAATGCTCGGTATTATCCTTAACAAATAGGGAGGACCCACCTCTCACTCTATCGGACAGAAGGAATGCATGTTAAGCATGATTTTGATATCCATTAAATCTTGATAGCCGGATCTTTTTTGAGATGCATTTCAGAAATTATGCATATGTCAATCTTTTCTTTTTTTATATCGATTTCTAATTCATTAATTTTCGACAGCAAATCGTTCGCATTCCAAGAAAATATACATACAGGTGTTTTTTTGAAGAGATTTAGATCTTTAAATATTAACACAAGGCAGATATTTTGTTGGAATGAATTTTTGATTAATATAACCTGGTAGATAATTTCATGGCATTTACTTTTTAAAAATGATTTTCGGCATATGTCCGCTGCGGCTACGAGTTATTTATTCAATTCAATCAGTCGAATTTCGCAATTCTTTTTCTGGCCGTATGGCGTCAATTGATGATTTAAATTTTACCTCCAATGTTTCAAGAGTTACTGGTCTTACGGCATAAATCAATGACTTAACATAACTCGCACGAACGAGGGGGCTTGTTAACAGGACCACTTCTGGAAACAAAGCTGTCACCAAATTGATTTTGCAATAAATATATTATTAAGCGCGTTATATGGCAAGTTGCTCTTGGGCCGTCTTGTTGCAACTAAATGTCGTGGACATCGTAAACATAATGATTTTTACCTGATTAATTTTTGGAAACAAAATCACTCAGCATGGCTCAATAGCCTTCGCCATTCACCGTAACGGCAGCTCCTTCCTCATTTCGAAAAAAATAAGGACCGATGATGTCGCCATTGTGTAAGCCGCACTACACAGTCAATTCGAATGGATGTAATGGTGATGGGGCTTCATCACAATAACACAATTCAATGGACGAAGAGCTCTATGAACTTCGCGAACAAATTTATTGTTTTTAAAGTAAATTTCCACAATTTGGACACGTTGTTCCGGCCGGCGCGCTTTAAACGGTTAATAATGAATTCTATGTAATGGTAGAAAGCTTTCCCGAAAGTATAACCGACGAATTTCTTGTAAGATTGGACAGACCGCTTAGAAGTGGTAATTATCTTCTTTTTCTCTTCTGATACACAGATTACAGAGTTGCAGCAATCATCACGGTGCGGTATAAAATTTAAATGTAAAATTTAGTCTCTGGCTCTAAATATAATACTTATTTGAGCGGTTGAGTAATCACTAGAAAAGTAATTGACATCTGAAATCAACTCATGGTTTAAATTTCGGTAAATCATTCTTGATGCGGACGAATTTGCTTTTTAAAAGATTTTCTACAAACATTGTATGATCAAGTTTAGCGATCACCTCTGCAAACTGGTCCTGCCATTCACCAACATTGGTTTGCGTTAAGCTTAGAGACAATTCTTGCGATAAAGCGAGTTGGTTCCACTCTTTAAACGGCGAGGCATTTGTTTGTAGCAAATTTTTTTCAAAATAGCATTGTGAAGACATACATCATTTCTTTTCATAACTTTTGTAATCAGCGTTCGCCTTCAAATTTTGTATATATAATGGAATTATAACTGACTCTACATATATGGCATAATTTGGTGTTGAATTTGGTAATCGGAATAGCCGCTTAAAGAAATGCGTGTACACCATAGAACATACAAGACTTTACTGTTGCATTAAAAACTCGCCAGATCAATATTTTGGCTAGAGAAAAATGTGGCCACATCATATTAAGTTCCAATTTAGCTTCATTACTTTTTGCTTTAGAATGTTTGATAAAGCTCAAGTTATTTGTTAATAAAACTCCTAAATACTTTAACTCTTGTACAACCTCGATCTGAACGTCATTAAGGGACCATTTTTCTTCAGGCATTCTTCTGGTTTGTCTCGCTTCAAAAATTACAAAAACATTTAGGTTTTTGTACATTTATTTGCAGACCCCAAGTCTCACAAAATGAACTTAGGCGGTTTATTTGCAATTGTAGCGAGCAAGGATTGTCAGCAAACATTGTCAAATCGTCAGCATAAAGCAAGACCTTAACGACAGTGTTAACAAAAAGGACTCCTCCTCGAAGGAGGTCACAGATTTCATCTATAAATAAGGTAAAAAGAATTGAGCTGAGGATACATCCTTGAGGAACATCTGCTGTTGTTTCAAACCCTTCCGATAAATTGTGCCCATCCAAAACTCTTGCCTTTATCGATGAGATTAGCCCCGCATACATTACCAGATACTTTCGCGATATATATAAACATGATAATTTGTAAATTAAAGCTTGCCTGTTGACTTTGTCAAAAGCAGCTTTGAAATCAACAAAGCAAGTGTATAGTTTTTTTCTTGTTTTCAATGAATTTTCTGGCTATACTACAAAATCTTACAATTTTAAGGATTAAAATTTTAATCTTGTTGGATATAGTTCACATTGCTTTTTTGTCAAAAAATGCAAGTAAGTTGAACTGAACTTAACAAAAATTTCGTATTGGTAAGGCGCTCACTAACCAACTGATGAGTCCAAGTGAGAGTGCCGGGATGAAACGCAAATTTTGTGGACTTAGAGCCGTTAAAGCTATATTATATACTAGAGATAGCAAAGATCTGGTCCATAGTCGAAAATCCTGAGAGATACCTCTATAATTTTCTGTAAACATTTGCATTTTCCATTGTCAAACCATAGACAACAACCAGCGAAACTTGTCATGTAGCTAAAAACACATCTTTTTCTTCTCTGACGCCATACAACAACAATTATGTGACTTTTACACTTCGTCTAATCCTAGCTTATAACAAATAGTTGGGTTTTACGACATTTCCAATGAACGTAAGTTTTCAGTAGATTAACTAAATATCAAAAAATTAAAATGCAGAATTTTGAGAGCACCAATTAAAAATGGAAATGGTGTTTTTATTTTATTTCATGATGGATGTAGAAGTGAGACAAGTGTAACTTCATTTGTGTTATACTACGTTTCCACCAACTACTAAGCCGAGATTTAAGTACAAATCTTGAAGATTTACAATACAAATTTTAATTTTCTCAGATGAAGATTTAAAATAAATCTCATTTAAATCTTCAATCGAACTACCCTACTTCCATATCGAAACTAACACATTCATCGGCAAAATTAATTTTTATCTTCGGTTGACACACATGAAGCTGCCTGTCTCATTTCTACATCATATGAGAAAATGAAAAGATATATGCATTTTACATATTGCTGTCAAAATTAATCTCCTTTTGGAGCGGTGGAACCACTTTTTGAGATTCGTAAATCTACAAGAGATTAATACCACGTTTCCACCGAACTTTAATCTCTTGTAGATTTACTAATCTCAAAAAGTGTTTCCACCGCTCCAAAAGTAGATTAATTTTGACAGCACTATTCAAAATGCATATATCATTCCATTTTCTCTTGTGATGTAGAAGTGAGACATGTAGCATATGTGTCACCCGAAGAGAAAAATTCACTTTTCCGATGAATGTGATCAATTCGATATAGAAATAGAGTAGTTTGATTGAAGATTTAAATGAGATTTATTTTAAATCTTCACCTGAGAAGATTAAAATTTGTGTGGTAAATCCTCAAGATTTGTAGGAGATTTAGCTAAATCTCGGTTTAGTGGGCGGTGGAAACGTAGTATAAAGTTCGGTGGAAACGTAGTATTAAACGAAGTGAAAAAAATCACCTGCCCGATGAATCTGTTCATTCCGATTTGGGATTAGGTTAGTTCGATTTGTATATCTATACGTCATATCCATATTGAGATGTAAATGAGATTAATTTTAAATAGAGATTAAAATTAGTAAGTTAAATTTTTAATATATATAGGAGATTTACCTAGATCTTATTTTTCGTTGAAAAATAAGTATAAATGTGCTAAATAAAGTGTAAGCCATTCTGATTTATTCCGATGCCATAGGTTTTGTCTTTTTGGTATGAGGTTCTGAAAAAACTTCAAAAACTTCAAAATGTCAACGACAGAAATTCGTGTCAGAATATTTACGATTTGTTCATTCGAAGAATTTGACAGTTGTTTTATATCATCGCAAACTTTACGCCAATATAACGTTTACAATATTGGTTGCATATAAAATAAATTTTAAAATAAAAATCCAGTTAAACTTCCTAATCATATATTAATCAAAAAAATAAACTGGACCAAGCAAATTGAAATGGTCAGATGACCCAATAAAATCTAATTTAATTAATTTTGATTAAAAGGATAACATGATACGAATTTTGCTTGTCATTAAATTGAGATTAAGGTAAAAATGTGAGTATTACCTCATGTTTCATTATTAAACAATAATTTTGTCAGTTAATCACATCCAAATTAGAATCTATCCTCATATGTGAGATCTTATTAATTAATAAATTTCTGAATCAAATGATTAGCAAAAGCGATTAGATTCGTAATAATTGTTATTCGAGTTTAAAATAAAAAAAAAATAATTGAAAAACAAATAGTTTGATAATGGTTAATAGTAAATCTGTAATTAATTGGTTTAAAAAAAAAATCAATAAATTATCATTTTCCTGGTTTTAAACATAACAATCTTATAAGAATAGGCATTATATTAGATTTTATCATTAAGATAAACTCCGATTATTTCTTAGTTGAGTACCTTCAGGCAGTCATAATGTACAGTTCAACTAAATGCTTCACTGATGAAAGGTGTTAATATAAAATAGTATTAAATTAAACAAATATTAAATTAAATCTAATTTTGTTTCAGTAAATAAATTAATATAATAATTTAATTCATTACAGTAATTTCGAAATCAGTCATACATATACAATCTATATGACTAAAACTAAATGAATTCAACGGAACATCCTACCAAATATACCGAAGTTAGTCCTTTTGAAATGGAGCACGGACACAAAGGAAGGATCGAACCGATTAAAAAGTCAAGAGTATATAAGGCAGCAATATGCGGTTAGAAAACAGTTTTAATTTCTTTTTAATGAAGAATACTGAAATGAAAAATCGTCTTTTTGAATTCAAATTTCAGCTAATTTGTCCAGTTTTGCTGTTGGAACATGTCTTGGATGGACATCACCAATGCTGCCGAAACTAATTAAAAACACCCCCGATAGTCCTCTGGGGTTTGAAATTGATTCGGAACAGGAAGCTTGGATATCATCGTTGATTGCAGTGGGAGCTTTACTCAGTAAGTACATAAATGAGGAAATTGTGACAACTTGACTTTTTATTTTAATAATTTATAACAGTTATGTTTATACAAGTAAATGCTAGTTATTCGACCTCGGAGGGTCAGAAGGGCAATATTATTTCGAAACTTAGTTATTTTTTACAGCCCCTCTACGTTTTATAATTTTGACAGCGAAAAACTGTTATAATATTTAAAAATTCGTTAAAAATTCGTATGTCTTGAGAATTATTGAAAATTGCGTCAGAAATCATAAATTTATCGTTCTCCGTGATGCCCTTTTTAATGCTTTTGCTTAGAAAATCCTACTCAACGCATTGTAACTCGATTTAATTTAGGGTCGATACTAGAGAAATTCCAAATTATAACTGTTATAACAGTTTTATAGCAGTTGTTCGACATTAAAAGTGTTAAATATTCCAAACGCTTTGAGCAATTGAGGCTGCTAAGGCAAACAAATAATTTCCGGAAATCGGATGCCCTTTTAATCCTACGGGCCCACATAAACTCTACCTTTCTGTCACACAGCAAAATTTATATTCAGCTATAATTTAAGCTTTTAGAAGTAGATACCACAAAGTAAGTGGCATACAAAATCGTTTGGCCTAAGTTTCGCAGTGATTTTTTGTCATTCCTTTTGAAAAGCAACTTATTATGTGATTTTCGACAGTAAATATTCTACGACTTTGATTCTTCTTATAAAAGGTTTAGAATATTTAACAATAAAAATATCCAACAAGGTTTTTGGAGTATTTTATGGCTAAATCCCGAAATTCTGAATCCCGAAAACCCAGAATCCCAAAAATCCATAACCCCGAAAACCCATAACCCCGAAAACCCAAAATCCCCAAAACCCAGAATCCCCAAAACCCAGAATCCCGAAAACCCAGAAATCCAGAAAGGCATTCCCAATAACACACTTCTTTGTACTTTTTGTTCAGATGGTAACTAAAGACATCATTACAGATTTTCTCCCGTCCTTTATTCGTTTTTGGCATCGACACATTCATTTTGGGAGTGGCCGTGGCACGATAGTTGTGTGCTCGCGTATCAACATCGTGGTCACATCTTCGATTCCTGCCGTTGTCTATGTCTTCTTATATTCCATTAGAAACCAATTCTAAAAATTGTCATAAAATGAGTTGCTGGTTTACTCATTACATGCTGTTCAGGCATAACACTAACAACATGTGATTTAGTAAACTAGTAAACCCATTAATATGACAACGAAATAAAATAAAATAATGCGAATTATAAGAGACATAAATAAATAAGACGCAGTAATTTTCTCCGCAGTAATTTTCAGCCGCCATCCCTGGAGATAAAATCTGAGACAACAACCACCGTCTCAATACGTCGCGCCTAACATCTTTCTATCCTTCTTTCACCGGATGCCCCGCTATGCTAAAAACATATAAAGGGTATTCATAATCCCTTGAGCGCGTACAAAATTATAAAAAAAAGTATCTATGAAACATAAAACAAAACACAATTTAAATAATAATTTAAACGTAAATTATAAATTTAAAAATATTTAAACTCACAACTTTATTGATTTTAGTTCAATAATTTCTTTTCACCTTAATGCAATTACAACACACCACTACTGAAAGCACAATAACAACTTTTGAAAATTTTTAAAGACATTAACGGAACTGATTTTGTTTACACCTTTACTTCTTAACTTTACACTTAGGATTATTTTTACGAAATCGGAATCCCGAAAAATTATATAAAATGAAAAATTTGCGCAAATTTTATATAATTTTTCGGGGTTCCGAATTAGGGATTTCGGTATTTTGGGTTTACGGAATTTTGGGTTTTCGCGATTCTGGGTTTTTGGGTTTTCGGGATTTTGGGTTTTCGGGATTTTTGATTTTCTGGAATATGGATTTGCGGGATATTGGGTTTTCGGGATTTTAGGTTTTCGAGATTTTGAGTTTTCGGGATTCTGACCCCAACCCTTATTACCACCATAGAAGCGGGTATTTTAGCAATATGTTTCGGAATGTTGTCCTTAAGGAGTTAGATTTAAGAAAAAAATCTCACCACAGATATCTCAAGATGAGTCATTGGTCCATCTTATTGGGACGAAGTGCAAAAACAATCCTTCAAGATGTTAACGTTGGTATCACCTAAGTAGTGGATATTTTGTTTGTGAATGCATCAGCCACTCTCAGTATACAGTGAGGAAATTAATTTTTTTAAACAAAATATTGACATTGAACAAAATTTTTTATATAAAATTATATTTTAATATTTAGCAGAGGGCAATTATTGTTTAAGCCAATTTGGTTACTAAGTAGGAATTTTCCAAGTGTCTTATGTTTGTTAATTTCAAAAAGTCTCCAATCGCCCAGAATTTAAATTTTGAAGAAGGTCAACACCACAGATAAGTCATACCAAGATTGGAAACTTTCGTACGTTTCACCCCCAAAACCCATTTGTTTACATTATTGTACTTGTAAATTTGACACTCTATCCATTAATAGATGTGAAATCGAAATAAAAGCAAATTTCAAATTACTATGGCTGTGTTATCTATGTGTTTATAGGAATATGAACAGAAAAGATTCTTGTGTGCGTTCTTATCAATGTTACTTGTGGGCGTGTTTCAACTTGTTGGCAAAAGTGAATGACAACAGAGGTTTCGGGTACTTATTTTATTAGCTTATGGTCAGCACTATCCAAATAGATCAAACTTGGCCAAAGTTTTGAAGATGTTTTGAAGCTCCAGAAGAAGGATCGAGATAAGAAACTCCCCGTACTTATTCGCGTGAATTGTTTCAAGTTTCTTGAAGTTTTTTTCTGATGTAAGCACCTTCACAATTATTACATTTGTAGACACTACTGTTCTTAAATTTATTGGTTTCAGGAAATATTTTATATTGTTGCTATATATTTTTAATTGTTGAATTGTTGAAAAAATTTGGTCTGATGTCTTTTTTAAGGGAATGTCAACTTTAACAGTTGGGAAAATGGAACGTATAGCAGCTTTTTTAGATTTTGTCATATGCAGGTTTCCTAACAATTTTTGTTGTCATATTAGTGGCGATATTAACTATTGTTTTCAATTCATTCTTGAAATTAAAACATCTCTATGGAATTCGAAGAAGGCGATCAACCAAAGATTGATTTTTATTGACCAAAAATGGGCCGAGTTCATAGGAATTATGACATCTGTGCAAGTTGTTTTTCTGTATACATATGTCGAATTCAAAATAATTATAAGCTTATGGATTTTCCACCGAATTCAATTGGTGAACTGGATATTTTGGTCCATATGTTTAGAACTTCCAATTTAGCGTTTGGAGGCAGAACCATAGAACCAGTTTTTATTAATTTATCAAGTAACTCCATGGAATTGTGTATTGCATACTTAGCGGCAAAATTTAATAAATATTGTAAGATTTTACCAAATGAAATCATTTAAAAGGGATACAATAATAATACAATGACAAAGGCATTTTTTTTATGTCCAAGTTCAAAACAACATTTCGAAAGTACTATTTCCTTATTAAGGCTCTATTCAACCTCTATGCAACGTGGCATAAGTTTTATAAAAAAGATTTTCGGCTTCAGATGCATTATATGGAGTATACATAGCGTTATATACTCGTTATAATACAAATATAAATAAGGCTGATTTTATTTACTCAGAAGATCATAAGTTAAATAGATTGTAAATATAATTACCGTTAATGTACTATTACCAATTTCCACATATTCACCTAACTTAATTGTAACATACTTATTACTTAAAAGTAAGTGAGTGTTGCTATTATTTTGGCCATGGCTGTTTGTGTATACGATTGTTTGTGCACATAAATCTCATGCTTGCAGAATTGGGCCGTTAGGCTGCGCGTACAGTGGTGCCACGCGATGCCAGAAGCATCTTATAAATATATTCTTTTATACGTAAGCACACTAAAGTGTTGCGAGTTTCTCACATACCTATCGCAAGCATCTCGCTCACAAACTCTTCTGAGCACTTTTCAAGCGAGTTTTACCGAGAATTGTTTGTTTTGACTTAAACGTCAAGAAAAAAATCAAACTATTTAATTTCAGTGCTTGTGTTGTTTTTTTGTTTCATTATCGCATCTCAAATCACTTGAAGCATCGCTTCGCTTTGTCGCACCACTGTACGCGCATACTTAGACGAACAACAAAAGGAGGAATAGTGTTTTTAGTTTGACGCACAGAGTCATAATTTAGGGTTGAATGTTTCTGAAATTCCAAAGACTTATTCATTAAAATTTCGAGTATATTGATGTTGTTTTCGATTTGTAGCCCGAAGACATTCTGAGAGTGATTGCTATCAAATGACAGTTTTGTTCCTCGCAAAAAATCGATTCTGATTTTGAAGTCAGAATCAAAACCAAAAGCACGCATACACTCAGACCTATTAAATGTCAAACACAAATAATGAAATAAAATAGTCAAAAATATGCGTTTGAAATTTCCCGCCTTATACACATACTCACAATAAACCTCAGAATCGTGAATGTAGTTCTAACGTCTTCACTAGGCCGTGGCGCGCTAGCTGTGTGCTTGCCTCGATTCCTGCCGTTGTCTATGTCGTCTTATTTTCCATTAAAAACCAATTTTAAAAATTGTCATAAAATGAGTTGTTGGCTTACTCATTATATTAATTGAAGAAAATACTCATTACTCATTATATGCTGTTTAGGCATAACACTAACAACATGTAGATTAAACTAGTATACCCATAAAAAATAAAAAAAAAGTGCCAGCGAAATAAATAAAATAATGCGAATTATAAGAGACACAAATAAATAAGACACGGTAATTTTCTCCGCATTAGTTCAGCCGCAATCCCTGGAGATAAATCTGAGACAACAACCAGTTTTACACTCAGAACATCGCTCCACACATTTTTCTTCTCCTTCTTTCTCTGCTTTAACCTGACGACCACGCTGTATTAAAAAAAAATATAAAGGGTAATCAAAATCCCTTGAGCGCGTGTAAAATTCAAAACAAAAAAAAACTTGTCCTCTTGGTATCCTGGATCAGAGAGGTCTTCTGGGTCGGAGAGGTCTTCCGGATTATCGATCTAATATGACAATTGCTTTGACAGACGGAAGTGCTCTTATTCGACGGATTTGATATAAAGTTTTGTTTCATTTCGCTTTCAATATCGCAGTCCCACGTGCCTTACGAAATTACTTCCACTGCGATTGGGACCAAAAACAACAGGCATTGAATCCCACTATATCTTTAACATACATTTTATATATATAAATTCGTTATTGAAATTTGGCAGGTCTCTCTGGAAGTATACTCTATACAGCTTCCATAAAGTTCTATACAAAAAATACAATTGCAAGCCTTATAAAATATGCTGCGACATTTTCTCTAATTGTATGAATTTACATATCTTTTTTTAGTTTTGGTTTATTAATAAACACGGACTAACGGGGTTTTCGCTACCCTTAATATTACAAACACAGTGCGGGCTTTAGGAATTAAAGGAAGGATTAAAAAGAAGATACCGATGTACATTAGTTTTGAAGTACAGAATATAAAAATGAGGGGGGAAAATAGAGCCTGGTAAAGCATTCCACATACGTGTTGTACGACTAAAGAAAGAATCTCTGTATTTGATAGTACGTCCGAAATTGGGCTCAAGGGTACACTGATGAGCATTCCTAGAAGCGCGAGTATTACGGTTGAATTGTTTAAGGGGATGAATGCAACTGGCTACGTCGCTAGAACACTTTTTATAAAAATAGCGACAAAATAGCGAAATACGAGTACATGAAACATTACGACGATGTTCGAGAGATGTAAATGTCTCCACCATAGTTCTATCGGAAATCATTCTTAGAGCTCTATTTTGAATTCTATCTAAGAGACTAAAATTAGTTTTGGGAGCTCCTGCCCAAATGTGCGAGTTATACTCCAGCTTTGGACGAATGAAGGCCTTATAGATTACAGCCAGATCAGATCTGAAAAAAACTAGTGTTTGAACTTAGAGTTCATGTCTCGGAAGATTGTACCTGACTAATTTTTCAAAGCTTAAAGAAATTTTAATATTATTTGTGAGCTTCGATCAAAACATGGTGGTTTACAAATAAAAAAAAAAACATTTCATAAGATTAATATGTTAGTCTAAACTAAAATCTGCTTTTTAGCTCCTTTCGTTGCTGGACCCCTTGCCGGTTGTGTTGGACGCAAATGGACAATGCTGTCGAGTTCTGTTCTCTTTTTGCTCGCATTCCTCTTGCTACTGTTTGGAAACAGTGTTTGGTTAATTTATGCAGCCCGTTTAATCCAGGTACTTTTTCTAAAGAAATATTTAAAAAAAATAAAAGTCATTTTTTGTATAAAAATAGGGCTTCGCAGTTGGCTTTGTCATGACCGTCCAACCAATGTATGTGGGTGAAATCGCTACGGACGATTGTCGAGGAGCATTGGGATCTTTTATGCAGCTTTTTATTGTTTGTAAGCACAGACGACTCAATTTAATATGTATTAAGATTAACTGTTTGTAATATGCTCAAATTATTTCAGCTGGAATTCTATACGTTTATGCGATTGGTCCATATGTGTCCTACATAGTCTTACAGTGGTGCTGTATTGTCATTCCAATTATCTTCGCGGTGACATTCTTCTTCTTTCCGGAGAGTCCATACTACTATGCCGAAAAGGGACGTAAGCTTGATGCTATAAAGTCTCTGCAATTCCTACGCGGTCAAAGTTCGGAAGGAGTTCAGGATGAAATGGCCATGATTCAGGCAACAGTCGAAGAAAGCATGGCCAATAAGGGAACATTCGTTGATGTATTTAAAACCAAGGGAAACCGAAAAGCTCTGTTAATCAGCGTGGGCTTGATTGTATTCCAGCAGTTGTCAGGTATCAATGTCGTGCTGTTCAATAGTGAAGCGATCTTCACGAAAGCCAATACTGGACTGGATCCATCAATCGCTACCATCATTATTGGAGTTGTTCAAGTGGCATCAAGTGGTACAACACCACTTATAGCCGATCGATTGGGCAAGAAAGCTATACTCTTGCTCTCGTCAAGTGTGATGTGTATTGGACTGGCCATACTTGGAACTTTTTTCTATGTTCAGGAAACCGGAGATGCATCCGGCATTCTGTGGCTTCCTGTTCCAGCATTGATTGTATTCATTGTCGTTTACTGTCTTGGATTTGGACCATTACCATGGGCTGTGATGGGTGAAATGTTCCCTGGAAACGTTAAGCCGGTTGCAGCATCAATGGTTGCCTCAACATGCTGGATATTTGGATTCATCATCACTAGATGGTATCCTGCTCTAGACGCCCTAGGAGCCTACTATGCGTTCTATTTGTTTACTATTTTCTGCGGGGTGGCATTCTTCTTTGTGCTGTTTGTTGTAATGGAGACAAAGGGGATGAGTTTGCAAGAGATCCAAAACAGGCTAAACAATCGCCGATAGATGGTTTAGATAATTTTATTAGATTAAGGCGTAATTTGCTGACTTTGTTTTCAGATTTTTGTTGATAAAAGAAAAATGAAATGAAATGGTCAAAGAATTATTTATAATTTTAAAGGCTACAGTTGTATGTATTGCGTTAATGTATTAAATAAAAATATGATCAAAAACTTTATTGTTGTTACATAGAATAATTAATTACAGACTCGATTGCTATATTCCAATACAATCAGTAATCTGTAATTGACATTTTACATATGAAAATTGAATGTAAAATTGTATGCATGTAATAAAATATAGTTTGTAGGCTTGTCGCCGTAGGTAAAGCTTAACTTAGTTCTAAGTAAAGAGTTATCCATTTAGCGGTTTCAAAAGTAAAGGGCTGGAATTCGACATCTGTAAAACGAAGTTGTTAAATCAATTTTTTTTTTCAGTTGGAAGCCTGACATTTACGAAAATGGAAAATCGCTTAACTATCGCACAACGCATAAAAATTGTTAAAACCTACTACAAAAATGGTGATTCTGTCACAGCCACATATCGTGATTTAAGAGGAGATTATGGTTTACATAATCGTCCAACTACGCAAGCAATTGGGAAAATTGTGAAGAAATTTGAAGAGACTGTATTGGTTACAGATATTGTAAGGCCTGTGCATCATCGTTTCGCTCGTACCACTGAAAATATAGCTGCTGTAAGTGAAAGTGTTGCCGAAGACCCGAATGTGTCAATTCCTCGTCGTTCTCAGGAATTAGGACTGTCTTACGGCACATTATGGCATATTTTGCATTTGGATCTACACCTACATCCATATAAAGTCCAGCTCACACAACAACTGAAGCCAGTTGACCATTCACAACGTCGTGTAGATACGTCGAATGGGTGCTTGAACAACAGGCGGTGGACGGCGATTTTTCGAACAAAATTTTCTTCAGCCATGAAGCACATTACTCACTCGGTGGGTATGTTAATAAACAAAATTGTCGTATTTGGGGTTCTCAGAATCCTCAAGTGATTGAAGAGAGGCCATTACATCTACAAAAAGTCACTGTTTGGGGCGCTCTTTGGTCCGGAGGTGTGATTGGACCTTACTTCTTCGAAAACGACGATGGAACGACTGTCACCGTCAATTCGGAGCGTTATGGTCATACTTTTTCTTCCCTGCTATTGAAGAATACGACTTGGAGAATATGTAGTTTCAACAAGACGGTGCCACATGCCATACAACTCGAGCGAATATGGCTTTATTGCAAGAGACATTTCCTGGCCGCGTAATTTCTCATCGTGGCGATATAAACTGGCCACCAAGATCATGCGATTTGACACCGCTGGACTTTTTGTGTGGGGCTACGCGAAAAAACCGTGCAGATATGCAGATAAACCCTTAACTCTTGAGCACTTGAAAACCAACATTCGTCAAGTTATGGCTGTGATACCGCCCATTTTTTGTCAAAAAGTGGAACATTACCTCAAAAGAATCGATGCTTGAAACAATTCGCATGGTGGTCATTTAAATGATGTAGTGTTTCAAACATAATGTCAACGTTCAAACTTTATAATAAAAAGAAATATCATGAAAAAAAAATATTTTATATGTGTTTTATTTACGTTTACTTTTGAAACCGCAAAATGGATAACCCGTTATAAGGCAAGTTATGTATTCGTAAAAAAAATGTTTTTCTAACAATCAAACACGATCATAGAGAACACCAAAAAAGTGGGTTCCCAATTTCGTCTGTCTGTCATTCTGTCAGTCTGTGTGTCTGTCCCCGAGTATACAGCCTAAACGGTTCGGTGGATTTTTTTCAGTAATATGCCCACACGTTTTTTTTAATTTTTTTAAGACGAAAAATAGCAGTAGCTCCCATACATATTTTTTGGGCAAAAACAAAAATCTTATTTTTCTCAAAAACGGCTCCAACGATTCTTGTAACAAAAAATCAGTTCATTAACGAAGGGAAATGGCACCTTTTGATAATTTTTTTTTTGAAAAAAATTATTATTTTGTTACCTCTAGTAGAACCATTGTTTTGGTTTTCGATTTTCTCGGAAACGGTTCATTTGATTTTTTTGAAATTTTTTACGCAGAAGCTCCTAGAGAATTTAAACACTATTGTATACTAAAATTTTTCAAACATTTTTTTGGAAATTAATTTTTTTTTTGAAAATTAAAATTTCGAAAACGACTCAATATATTTTTCAAAACTGCGTATTTGGTGATTTTTTGACATTATCTTGAATATTAAAAAAAAACTATTTTTCTCAAATAAAAAACAACTGTACCTCCCATATAAATGTTAAAAAACCGTTAAGAAAAATAAAATTTTTCTCGAAAAGGGCTCCAAGAATTTTTATAAAAAAAATTTGTGTGTTCTTAAATTAGTACAGTTAATTTTTAAGTATAAATTATTTTTCGTTGCGTACTTATTAACGGTACTTCCCATAGAACCACTTTTCATATTTTCTACTTTCTCAACATTGGATAAACCCATTAAAATATTTTTTTTTATAAAAATGCTCCCTAAGATTGTTAATAAAACTGCGTACTCAAATTTTCAAAAAAAAAGTTTTTTCAATTTTTAAAAAATAAATAATTTTTTTTTGAAAAATCGATTTTTCAAAAACGTGTGACAGAAGTTTTTTTTAAATTTGAGTTTTATATGTATATTAATAATATCTCCAAATTGGCGTTTCAATTCTTTTTCTACAATTTTTTTTCAAAATATTCCAGAAAATTAGACATACACTTCGAAAAAAATTCCGACAAAGCTGAATTTTGGTGGAGAGCTTCATTTGAATGTCCTAAGCATTTCCCAAAAAGTACCCTAAATTGAGAGCGGTGCAAACATTTTTAGGCGGGGGGAGGGGGAAAAATTCAGTTTTTTTTCCAAATTACTCGAAAACTATAGGTTCTTATGAAAAAAAGAAGTAGGTACGCATTGTAGCTAATGTTATTCTACACAAAAAAGATTAAGACACTTTTCTTGTACAATTGATTGATTTATAGAAAAATGGTCGAAAACATTGGGGTGTAGTACTTTAATTCAACAAAATTTAATAAGTTTATGTTTCGTACGTCACTGAATACTAAATACAATATAGGCGCTCATTCATTTATATAGAAATACGTGCTTTAAAAATCACATGAATCTTATCTATGCATAGTACAACTTAATTATGAAGTTGTATGTATATAGCTACCTACCCACCTACATCCTTTATTTTCATTATTATATGAACATGCTTACATACTTAGGTTCCATCAATATATATACATATGTAGATGCATTTTAGTCTCCTAACTTACATAATTAAAATCGATAACTTAGATTTAAATATACATTTGTAGGTAGGTACCTATGTAACTATTCCTTGAATCATCCATTCCACAATTCATTATACTAAGAATCAAGTTAATCTTACCTACATAGGCTTTAAACCTGCATAGGATAACTACACCTAAATAACTAAACCTCAATGGTTAGCTACATTAAAGTTGTTAGCTACAAGAGCAAGTTCATGCGATCGAGTCGTGCAATTTATTTTCTTTACTTTTCCTTCTTGGCACACATGGCATTGGGTGCGTTCAGCAATTTACTCACATGCTCAGTCATTTATGTTCGAGCACGTCGAGTGCGATCTACACATGTTCAGAACGAAAAAAGAAATACACTTTTGGAGCTCTGCATGCTCTGAGTTAAAAAAAAAAAAAAATTTTAGGTAGCGCAGACTGGGCCTGGGTACATTTGAATTTGAAACACAGGACGGTTGAAACAATAACGCAAATATCTCAAAAGTCAAAAGCTTGTGAATGGTTGAAACGCTGGGCTTATTTTGTTTTCGTTCGTTTTTAATGTTCCGTGTATGTTTACATCATCAAATATTTAAGCCGGGTTTCGAAAAACGGAACGGAAAACATTTATTCACTAAGCTTGATTTCGCACCCTTATTTATAACGGATAGGCTGCCTCTTAGAAATGCAAAATGAGTTGAGTTTTCTATATCTACTCTCCTAGCTACTGATGCAATGTTGCCACTATCACCTCAAGCAGAGATCCAGTAGAGAGAGATTCCAGTTGGAAATAGAGAAACCTCTCAGATAGACGTAACATTACTATCACTGCTCAGACAATATTGTATACTTGTGATGCGTTTTCTCCGGAAGTACGAGTAGTAAGACCTCTACACAGGGCACTCAAGAGAAAACATTATAGAGGTAGAAGAACAAGAAACTAATTTTTTTGTGATTTGACTATTAAATAACTGAAATTTAAATAAATTTAATTTATTTTTACATTACTTAATGAAGAAAATTTTCTTAATATTATCTGTTATTTTATTGTTTAAACAAAATTTATTGTTTAATTAAAATTTATTTTCAAGTGATTGTTAAACCAATATTTGCAAAAAAATTAACGGTTGATTGAAACAAATTAACTTTAAAAAAAAAAAGATTGATAAACCACTTAAAATTGGATTGCCAATTTAAAGTATCTGATTATTAATCGATTTTTCAAGGGAAATTATGTTTTTCATAAAAATGGAAAATGTTTTTTTGAAAATCTGAATATGGAATAGATATTATTCATAATTTTTAGAAGCATCTGTATAAAAGAATCACTTTAATCAGTCCATCCAGTAGAGAATGTCGAAAATATGAAAAATGGGTCTATAAGAAATACAAATATAAAAACCATTGGAGCCGTTTTTGATAAAATGAAGATTTGCCTTTTTGGCTAAAAAATAGATTTGATCTTAAAAAAAAACATACGAGCACATTACCAATGACTAAGTTTAAAGAAAATCCATCTACCCGCTTATGCTGTATACATAAGTGAACATTGCTTTTCAATAAATTTTTTTTTCTTGTTTCAAACTATCATTTGAGACATGTAGTTACTCCCAATCAATCAATTGAAAAATATAAAAAATGGAGCATATAGCATCAAATCATTTTTATATATACTTTATTGAAATTCTACAAAATTGTTCTATCCTATATCCTATAATATATTAATATTCCTGTATTGTGGTGTTTTTAAATTTGTAAAAGAATAACTACTCGTATTTTACATTTAAGTAACGAATCTTTTGTTAAACGAACAATATAAAATATTTGCAACAGAGATTGAATGTGGACATAATAACATAAAATACCAAGCAACCAGGGTTGTTAAAATTACTTACAGTACATTTTAAATTTTAAAAAAAAAATCATCTTTTAGTAAGAAAAATATTAAGGAAGTTTAAAAAAATTAAATTGAATAGAGGAGTCAACATCCGTTTTCTCCGATAGACAGAATTAAGAAAAAACTTACTCCCTTATAAAAATTCTCTCAAAAATTTACTTGGTTTAGATTTAATTAAAATTTAGTTAAATTATCATTTAAAATGAAACGCCAGGGTGACATTCTTAGACCACAGATAGGTTTTTGTGATACCACGTTAAGAAATATTATATCTTTAATTAAACCATTTGGAGCGGCTATTGAAGCGCTGTACCTTGTTAATCTATATCAGCCGTATTAATAAAAAACGCTTAGTCCACATTTAATCGATGGACTTACAAAACCATGGAATAAGACTTAGACCATGGAATAAAGGTTTCCTCTTAATAAAAACTCGAACAAAATCTACTATAATATAAGTATTAACTCTATGCCTTTTTATTCTATGTCCCTCTAAATTTTGTTCTTAAATGTCAATTCCTAGTCCTTCACTTTCACTAGACCACCGTCATAGAATTAAGTTAGTAAGTTGGTAAGCGACTATGTACAGAAACTCTGTTTTATTGATAGCATTTTGCTATTAGTCTACGGAATAAGTCCTAAGCCTTCCTTAGTCTATGTTTATTAATTTGGGATTACTTATGTGTCTTAGAAAACTGTGGTCGTCGAAGAGGTATTCTCCCAGGTGAAATCTACGTTTTTGTGAGAAAGTAGGAAAGAAACTGTGAGCAGGGGAAGTCTCCTCTTATTCCCCATCCGTGATACTTCTGCAAAAGTCATTGGTGAATACGTCAAGTCGTTTAGCGTGTCTGCCAATTAAGCAGTATCCAGTTATGACGACTATTACGGAGACAAGACGTTTTGAACTCTAGCGATAGAGTTATAGATTTTGTGGTATCAGCGCCAAATGATTTGAGGGCTTGACTGTCTGAGAAGATAAGGATATCTTATGTGGATATCACGTTTTCCTTTAGCCAGGATATAACCTCTTTAATCGCCAGAAGATTTAGTGTCTCTCTCTTCGTTTTTTGAACCGTCCTCAAAAAAGTGAGCTGATTCATCTTTTAAGAACCTCTCATCCTCCCACGCGCATCTTGGTGGGATGGTAACTTTAAAGTTCTTGTCGAACATTAAATGGTGTATGGTAAAGTCGGATTGTCCTAGTTTGGATCTGAATGTGGTCAGAAACCAGATCACTAAGATCAGTATATAAATCTCTGGAGGTGGGGATTGTCAAATAGTGCGGCGCATGTATTTACATGAAAGGTTAAGAAGTGTCTGCTTCTCCTCTTAGGCCATTCGCAGATTCCGGAAAAGTGGTTTACATGAACGCCATAAGTTGCGATGCATTATCTGACTATTAGGCAATAATGTTGGCCCACTTATACTTGAACTTCTTACCTTATAGCATCAAGCAAAATGTATACCAATATTTGCCCGTCTGTTATAATATTCTTAAAATTCTAACATAGTTGAATGTTGATTTATTGCCCCATCTCATTTAGAGAAGATCGGGAGTTTTGGAGTTTTAGGTCCGTTTGCTGATACTAATCATTATTATTTATGTTCAACTCAAAACGCTAATGGGCTATTTTTTTCTCTACGTAAAGTGTCACATAAATGCTTAAGTTGTGCATCAGCAAACGGGCCTTATAGTTTTATAGTATCAGGATTTAAAATCGGTTTTTAATATTATTTATTATAAATTATTTTATAGAAATTAACCGAAGAATTTTTCCAGAATGTCTCATTCTGCCAGGAAGACTTTGATACGATGGCAGTTTGAAAACGTGGCAATGGCGAAGTGGATAAAGTGCTTTATTGCTAACTTAGACGTGTGGGTTTGATCCCCACGCTAGGCGCATTCTTTTCTATACCTCCAATTTTAATTGGATGCCGCCCATTGGTTAAAATGAGACAGTCAATACCTGGTTCTCAAATCCACTGTGCCAAACTAGTGCCGTGCAATTCAGGTTGCATTTAAAAGACCTAAGGTCTTATAGCCATATAGTTAAATGAAAAACAAAATGTAATTTTGTTGGATGGGTTACTGGAAGAAGATTTCAATTAGCTCAGAATAGCGGAGAGGCCAATCTAATTACAGCTGTACTAGTGACTATTTCTTTGCTGTCTAAGGGTAAGGGTAGGTATTAGCTGAAGCAGATGGGGCTTAGCGAAGTATTCCGCTTTTGCACAGACAGACTGATGTCTTTGATAATGGGCTTTGCTAAGTTTATCATGAATTGTCTCCATATGTTAGACCAAGCCTAATTACCGAAAATCAGATATAAGCAGTAATTAAATCAGGTTTGAATTCTTAATTTGTTCCCAATGAATGTTTCGAAGTTTGCGTTTACTTCAATATATTTAAATTTACTTCACTGAACCACAAAATGAAAGACCCCATACATTAACTACCTACATAAGCTACGGAACATACGAAAAAGAAAAAATAACTTTATTCTAAAAAGTAACAGTTCGGCCAACCCTGCAATCGATTGCAAAGAGAAAACGACTATCTCTTGGCTTGGAATTTTTTCTATCTATTACCACACATCATAATATACAGACAGATACAACACACATGTCTCATTCTCTTTGCGCACCAATATTTTTTGTTCGTATTGTAAGCATGCCTCGCCGGCGCGCCGTTTAAACACTTCTATTGTTAAAACTGAAAAAAGTTTAATCTCTGGCAACGGAAAGGTAGGCAATGTCTGTCAATGGGATCGGCTTTATGATCAAAGATATATTCGATGTTAGCGTTAGTACGACATTACCTATCAATCGCTTAACTTGCAACGAAAATGGTTATTATTTGCGCTCTGACAATCTGACAATCAATTTATTATTAATTGTGTCATAACTTGAAGTTAATTATTACAATTTGTTGAATAAAATTGTTTATCTTTCTTTTAAATTATCTTTTAAACGATCAAAAAAAAATGTATAAATGGGGACTTTCAGGACAATTTCGTGTTATTTTAGTTTCAATATGCGGTAAGTTACCTAACTGATTCAAACAAAAAAAAACGCACTTGATTAAACAAAAACCACTTACACAAATACCATTGTATACTGTATGACTTCAAGCCAACATGATGAGTTTTTCTATTGGGACTTATGTCGGATGGACGTCACCTGTGATGCCAAAACTTAGAGATCAAACTGCAGACAGTCCGTTAAACTTTGGAATCACTGCAGCGCAGGAAGGTTGGATTAGTTCCTTGACCTCAATTGGAGCGCTTATTGGTAAGTTTGGAAGTTTTTTTTAATAAACAACAAATTCGTAAACATTTGTATCTACAAAAAAATATACCTGAATATTGCCTGTCAAATGATCATGATTGATTAATGCTTTTTTACTTCATTTAAATTTACGATCAAATTTGAATGTTTACAAACAAAAGAGCTTATGTGTCGAACAATGATAATTTGTTTTCAAGGTGCTATGTTAAGGAAACGTTGAAAGTATTAGTAGCTTCTTACGTTTTTTAAAATATATAAGAATTGAAACTGAATTCAGTAAGCCCCGTTTAAATGAATCTCGGGTAACTTAACAACTGGCATACTTTTTTGATATATTTTTTTTAACACACTATCAGAATTGGTCGAAGAGAGCTTATAGCAAGCTCCGACTTGCGACCAATGGTTTGGCAACACAGAAAACTGTGTTATACCACAGGCTCATCATTTAGTGTTAGTAGGCAAACTCTATTACAAATAACACTTACACAAGAACAAAATGAAAATATAAACAAATAATATTACGTCAAAAACAAAACAAGAACTAATATGAATCAAAAACATTTAGGAGCGTGGAGCATTGGTTTTGAGTATATTCTTTAATTTAAGTTTACTGATATTGAAATCAAGAATGTTTGAATTCCAATATAAAAGTCTACCCATACGTGTCAAGAGCTCATGCATCCCATAGTTTGTCCTATGTGTTGGGACTTTAATCAAGTCGAGTCCACGGAGATTATAACCTCCTCACCGATAATTAAAAAAAAACTGAACATAGTAGGTCTGGTGCATCTGTGACGCCAGTTATTATTTGGTGGAAGAATACCAAATCATTCTTAGTTCTTCTCTGTGCAAGTGGTTGCATTTGAAGAATAGATAAACGTTGGTCATAAGGGAGGGCATTAGAAGGATCACTCCACTGAAGCACTTTCAATGCGAAACGAGTAAAGTTTCTTTGAACAGATTCTAATCTCTCAATATGAACATCGTAAAGAGTAGTCCAAATCTGCGATGCATACTCAAGATGGGGACGAACCAAGCAGTTGTATAAAGCAAGGGTAACATTTGGATCAACAAATTCTTTGGACCACGCTTCATAAAACCTAACATTGAATTGGCTTTGTTCACAATGATATTACTATGGGCAGAAAAGTCTAAGTCGGACGTAAAGAGAACTCCAAGGTCCCTTACAGTTATAACACGAGTTAAAATGTGCCGTGAGATAACATAGTCATGAGAAGAAGGAGAACGTTTTTTTGAAAATGTCATTGTTTGACATTTTGTCGGGTTAAAATTCAAACTGTTATTTTCACACCACAAGGCAAAGTGGTTAATATCCTCTTGCAATAGAGTTCGATCCTTTGGAGATGAAATATTTTTATAAATCTTCATATCGTCTGCAAAGATAAGAATTTCGATATTGCGTACACAAAGAGGAGCATCATTAATATCCAATGTAAAGAGTAATGGTACAAGATTGCTTCCCTGCGGAACACCTGATTTGGCAATAAAGGGTCTTGAGTAAGAATTTCTGAATTTGATTTGATATAAAATATCTTCAAGACACGAGGATATCCACTTGATGAAAGATGGAAAGCCATATGAATTAAATTTAAACTTGATAATCTCATGAGACAATTGATCAAAAGCTTTCGAAAAGTCTTTGTATACACAATCAACTTCTTGACCACTTTCTAGGGAGTTTAAACATTTATTCAAAAAGACAACTAGATTAGTAACAGTAGACCGTTTCTGCATAAAACAATGATGTTAGTTGCAGATAATATTTGTACGTATAAATGTCAACTATCACATACAACTTGTTCGAACAACTTCGGAATGCAAGAAAGTTTAGAAATTAGAAATTGGTCTTTAGTTGATAATATTGGTTTTGACTCCCTTTTGCATTCTTCCAAACTGAAGGAAATTTATCTAATTTCAAAGATAGTTCAAAAATATTTCTCAGATGAAGAGCTAAAATGGACCTACATTTTTTTAATACAGCAGGTGGTATGCCATCAGGTCCAATAGAAAAGTATAGTCCTCTTTTAAATGTGACAAAAAGCTCAAAATTTTTTCACGCTCTATTGTAATATTGTTAAATGATACTTGAGGACAGTTTCGTAAAAAATGAAAATAGTTTTCGTCAACAACTGCAAGAGAATCAATGAAGGATTGGCTAAAATTACTTGCAAATCCCTCACAGATTTCAGATGTTGTATTCAAGATTACGTCATTATAAATAAGGTTTACTGGATACCCGTGACATTTCTTTTTAGAGTTAATAAATTTCCAGAAGTTTTTCGGGTATAACTTCAAAGAACGCCCCATGGTTTCCAGATATTCGTTATAGAGTTCGAAAGAGAGTTTTTTGAATTCTTCAAAAAAGGAAATGTAAACTACTTGATTCTCTACCGTCATGAACCTAATGTATTTTTTCCAAGCCTTATTTCTTTTATTTCGGATATATTTCAGTTCTGTTGGGAACCAAGAATGACAAGAAGAATTGGAAAGAATAGATCTTTTTTTAGGAACTGTTTCATTAATGCATCTCATCAAAATAGAATAGAAGCTTGAGATAGTTGAGTCAAGATCATTAGATGTTTCGATCCACGAACGTTTAAGAAAATTGCCGAAAATAGTTTGCCAAATAACGCTTTGGGCAAAATATGTGACGGTACCAATACAAAAGAAGAAGACGTACGTGATGAACTTTTGTCCTTTACCCGTTTATTTCCTTCCATTGCTCTCAAATCACGAACGAAAGTGGACGATAATGTTGTTGGAATTTGGGATTGGGATCAATTGTCCGACGAAGAAGATTTACTTGGCAAAGTTGATGAATCAGCTCCTATTGAGAACAAACATATTGAAGCTTGCAATTAATAGTTGATTATAGAATTTATAAAATTTATAAATTTCTGCTTACCCTAGATGAGACAGATAAAATGTGAAAGTTTATCTAAATTAAAAATTATAAAGAACAGATTAAGATCAACCATGGGCAATGAAAATTTGGAGGCGTATATGTTAATATATGTTAAAACTAGCTGACCTGGAGAACTTCGTTTCGCCTAAGTCAAGAAAATAATAATTCCTGGCATGCACAATGCTGTTTCATGCAACGCGGTCGATTAAAATTCTTTATTCTAAAGTTTTATTAAATTCAATAAAAATAACTAAATTAACAATATCTATGTTTTTTTCAATCAAATCAAAATGATTGGCGTGTCGGTCAGGCTTACGCTTTTTTACTGAAGTGCTTTATAGTACACAACATTTTAAGTCTTATTTTCGGGTGCGTATACGTACCAGGCCACATATAATTGACCATGTGAGAAACATGACAATTCGAGATTGATGCCACAAACATCCAGTGATTGTCCCTGCGATTTATTGATTGTCATAGCAAAAGCGAGACGCACCGGAAATTGAATACGCTTAAACACGAATAGTAAAACCTTATAATTTTCAACGCAAATCGTTTCTTGAATTAGATTTGATTTGATGGTCTTCACATTCAAACGCTTTCCGTTACAAAGTTTTGGTGCATTGAGGTTGCGCAGCAAAATTATAACTAAGCCGATTTTTAGCTTTAAATTGTGTGGCGGAAAGCACCGAATATCCAAAGAATTCAATAATTCCGTGGGATGTTTGGTGGCTTCGTTTTCCTCCATCACGAAGTCCACCGATTTGAATAAATGTAACTCACCGGCCATTTGATTTTGAATGACTACATTCAAATGATCGACATCCTTGTTTTTCGCAGCTAAAATCGCTTGTGAACTCAGCCAATCATGGTTAATTTTTTTGATTTAATGTTTTTTTTAAATTTTATTTGACCGCACGCAATAGCAAGTACCTACAATTCAATTTGAATGACGAAACGAAAAGGACACCTCATATTACTTCTTTAGGCCCCCAAAATCTTGAAAATCAAACGATGTTCAAGGGTTACCAATTTTCCTGAAAATTTTCTTGAATTTTCGTCCAGAGTATCCTATATGCCCTTCCTAGGGCCAAAAGTCCTAAATCGTGAACAGATTTTCCTCTATTATCCTATGACCTTTCCTGAGCCAATACGAATTCATAAAGTCCAAAATCATGAAAATCGAAACATCCTTTCTCGAATTATGCGTGCACACACGGACGACATTTCTCTTTTATGATATCCTTAAAGAAATAAAGAAATGTACCATTGTAGAAAAACTATTTAAAAGTTGTTTCGAATATAGTAGGCTTTTACAGTAATATAATATGGATTCCTATTAAGATATATATTTAATTATGAACCTATATTTGTTAATAAAATTAGTATTTGAATAATTTTTGGTACAATTGTTTTTAAAATGGATTTTTGATTTAAAAGGCGTTTTTTGTTTTAAGTCGCGCTCGATCTGATCCATTCTGCCTTGGGAACAACGGATACAGTTCCGTTCGACCGGCTTAGTATTGAATAATTCGGAACGTCCAAAAAACTTACGCCAAATGTGACAATATGCAAAGTTACGAACAAATCATCAATAGCTAAAGTACGATGTTGCAATAGATACGATGATTCTGTAAAGCGCTACCAGTCATTCCATCAATAGCTATATGAATGAAATAAATTATTTCTGGAAGATAAAAGTTAAGAGCCAATATGCGAGTTACGTTACGAAATGACAACTCATCGGAAGTATCTTACAAGCAATTATTAGACATTGACAATGAAAACGATTCTAGTTTCCATTGGTCTTATGTCATTTCCAAAAATAGTAACGAATCCTTGTGCTAAATATACGAACTTAAAATTTTGGTTTATCAAACGAGACTTTTGGCAGCGTTCATAAAGGCAAAAAGTATAATACAATTGATAAATCGATGACAACACGTTAATAATACTTATCCATATATAGCCTAGCGCAGTGTCTTGCTTTAGTAGCACGGGCACGAATTTGCGGCCTGTACCTGTCATTTATTTGCGGAGAATGTTAAATTACAATACGATAGTGCTTTCACATAAATCAAAGAAAACAAGCAGCCCTATTCTGCTATTCACGTGAATCGTATATTTGATCCACCCATTCGACTCCCTTTCACACTGCCTTTGTATTCTGCTATACAAGTTCATATTACCATTTAAAACAGATGCTCATGCGAAAATCGTCTGAAGTTTGGATACACATTTTGTGTATGTATGCATGTATCGGATTTTTTTTCAATTTCACAAACTTAAATAAGGAAATTCCCAAATTAATAACTACTGAGGAACGACATAAAGCAAAACTTAATGAAACGTGGTATGATGTTTGTTTAATGCTTAAATACAAAATTGGTTATTCGAAGCTTAAGGTGTATTTATAAGCAACTCCATCAGAGTTTTCCAGCAAATTTATTACATTTCAAGACCCGCTAACCTTTTAACACTCAACCAGACATAACCAAATACCAAATCCGCAACAATTGATATGCGCGTTTGAATTGTATGGAGTGATTGGGTTCACGTGAATAGCAGAATACCGCACAATATTATCGACTTTACCAAATTATACAAGATTCACTTCGAATGAATAGCAGAATAGTGATGAGTGGAAATTCAAAAAAAAATCCCCCCGATGAATAGCAGAATAGGGCTGAAGATTACGACACTTCTTAGGTTGTCTTATTTTGCTTACGTCGCGTCATCAGAGAAGAACAAACTTGAAAGCCATAGAAATTATTGAGTTTATCCGATGTAAATACATACATTTTTCGCGATAAAATAATATAAACATACAATTTGTTTAAATAATTGAATATTGTTGAATTGAATTTACATAAATGTTAAAAAAGTAGCCAAGTTCTTCTATATACAAAAACCTTTGAGTAACAAGTCAGCCGTGAAAAGTAGTGAGATCTAAAAGTACGTGAAGATCTAAGTTTATTAGTGTTAAATATCAAATATGTTAAGTAGAGTAATATGGAAGAACCGCAAAATTTTCAGAGAAATCTGTTATTTAATGATTACTGACTTAAATTGTGTTGGCTTACTTGACAAATTTTCATTTCAAAATTGAGTAATTAGTTATAATAAAAGAAAATTTGTATACCTGAAAGCTGACTGCTCTAACAATCTGTAGTTATCTACATAGTTGATATAAATTCTATGAAAATGGGTGGATACCACGCCCCTGAACGGAAAATCTTGAACTTTCAATTTTTTTCTTTGTGTACACCACAAGGCATACCGTTGTGTGAAATTACAAGATTCTACGATGTCGGGAAATGCTCTATAATGTTGATGATCTGTCAGTGAGTAAGTGAGTGAGTAATTCAGACAGTTACGGTTTTTACGATTTTTGCAGTCTTATATCTTGGGAACTACTGACGCTAAAGAATTGAAAATTAGTGATTTACCTAAACCTGGTTAGTTTAGGAAATGCTGAGAGTTTGGAGTTTCTGACTTTATTGGTACCGAAGTTAGAGGGGAGTCGAAAATCGCCTGAGTTTGTTCCTGTAAAAAGGGTGTAGTGCCAGAACTTGGCTGGGAACTACCGTGCCCTTTTATTAATTGCGAAAAAAACAATAATCAAGAAAGTCGGAGTGCTAAAGGAATATGGAGGATTTAACTGAAATTAAGCAAAACATAACAATGTTTAAAGTTTATTGTGGATTAAATAAATGAAAAATGTTTTAATTATGTTGTAATTGTATTGTATTTTCGTGTTTTTGCATTTTGACAAGTCTACAGTATTGCTCTGTTAAGTATGTTCTTATTCTTAAATAAAAATATATCATGGCGGGGAAAAAAAGTTCTATTGTGTCCACATTGCAGTCAATGCCTGGCAAATTCAAGTAGATTTTTTTGGTACAAATTACTAAGGTTTTCTCCATCGAATGATTTGAAGATGTTGTCCAAGTTCATCAAGTCATTTAACATACTTGGTGATGGCTTTGACAAGCCGCACTTAGGTGTTCCACTAATGAATACGATGCCACATTTCCTTGGGCTGGAATTTTTTTTTTCTTAATTTATGGCATATGTATCCGGCCATATTTTCTCGGCCATCGCTCTTCAAAGTAGTCAAAGCTTCATCATCTTTGTTGACGTCAGAAAGCTCCTTTTCTGGTTCCCAAGCAATGCTTTGAAATAAAGTACCTAAAAAGACATTTCAGATTATTTGCTTGTGTAGAGTTATCCATTTTGCGGTTTCAAAAGTAAACGTAAATAAAACACATATAAAATATTTTTTTTTATTGATATTTCTTTTTTGTTATAAAGTTTGAACGTTGACATTATGTGTGAAACACTACATCATTTAAATGACCACCATGCAAATTGTTGCAAGCATCGATTCTTTTGAGGTAATTTTCGACCACTTTTTGACACATATTGGACGGTATCTCAGCCATAACTTGACGAATGTTGGTTGTCAAGTGCTCAAGGGTTAAAGGTTTATCTGCATAACGGTCATTGGCGTAGCCCTATAAAAAAAAGTCCAGCGGTGTCAAATCGCATGATCTTGGTGGCCAGTTGATATCGCCACGACGAGAAATTACGCGGCCAGGAAATGTCTCTTGCAATAAAGCCATATTCGCAGCAGTTATATGTCATGTGGCACCGTGTTGTTGAAACTACATATTCCCCAAGTCGTATTCTTCAATAGCAGGCAAAAAAAGTCGGTTATCATATGACCATAAAGCTCCGAATTGACGGTGACAGTCGTTCCATCGTCGTTTTCGAAGAAGTAAGGTCCAATCTCAGCTCCGGACCAAAGAGCGCCCCAAACAATGACTTTTTGAGGATGTAATGGCCTCTCTTGAATTACTTGAGGATTCTCAGAACCCCAAATACGACAATTTTGTTTATTAACATACCCACCGACTGAGAAATTCTTCGTCGCTGAAGAATTTTTTGTTCGAAAAATCGACGTCCACTGCCTGTTGTTCAAGCACCCATTCGACGTATCTACGACGTTGTGAATGGTCAGCTGGCTTCAGTTGTTGTGTGAGCTGGACTTTATATGGATGTAGGTGTAGATCCAAATGCAAAATACGCCATAATGTGCCGTAAGACAGTCCTAATTCCTGAGAACGACGAGGAATCGACACATTCGGGTCTTCGGCAACACTTTCACTTACAGCTGCGATATTTTCAGTGGTACGAGCGAAATGATGATACACAGGCCTCACAATATCTGTAACCAATCCAGTCTCTTAAAATTTCTTCACAATTTTGCCAATTGCTTGCGTAGTTGGACGATTATATAAGCAATACTCTCCTCTTAAAGCACGATATGTGACTGTGGCAGAATCACCATTTTTGTAGTAGGTTTTAATAATTGTTATGCGTTGTGCGATAGTTATGCAATAGTTACGCGATCCATTTTCGTAAATGTCAGATTTTCTAATGAAAAACAAAGATTGGTTTAACAACTTAGTTTGACAGATGTCGAATTCCAGCCCTATGCTTTTGAAACCGCAAAATGGATAACCCTTTATTAAGTAAACGCATTGTCTGCAAACCAGTCAATGGCGCTTCCAAATCTGGGCTATTGTCAAATCTTACATTTGCTGTGCCCGAAATAATACCCTCATTGTGTCCTAAAATGTGGGACATTAACCTGAAGCGGGATTTTTCCTGATGAGACTGAGCATTCACATGTAGCATACACATATCTTCACTGCATCCAACATTGTTTTTACTGTTTTATTATTGTCCTTGGTCAAAACCCAGTTGACCGGACAGATAAATCAGCTTTGTACACTGTTGTATAGAACCAGGCTTAACGCGAGGGCGTTTTTTTTCGTGCAGCCTATGAAGATTTTAAAACCACTCAAAAGCACTTACCCAATTCAAATTGGAGGTTCGTATCTATGTCAACTGCAGTAAAGGGGTCACTACAGATTCTAGCTGTTTTTGCATTAAAAGCATCCTTTCTTTTACAAAAACGAATCCAAATTTTCAACAGTTCAGGATCTATTGGGAAACTGTGGTATGACACATCTTCTCTTCTTAATTTATTGTTTTATTGCTTTAATTATTACACCCACAAACAGCACACAACATTTTTTAAGCTATTTCACAAAATAAATAATTTCAAAAACAAAATTAAAACTTTTCAATTTAAATTTTTTCCCGCTTTGTTATTGCTCACAAATATTCTTTCTTTTCTAATGACGTGAAACGAGGGGTCAAAAATTACAACAGCGAAAAAATAGAAGTGTCGTAATCTTGTTTTCCTTGATTCATGGTGCGTTAATGCGAGTTACATCCACAGAAACTTCATAAATAAAAATATTGTATCAAAAATGGCTTCAGTTTCGGCACGAACGGTTTTACTAATGGGAAATACTTTCCTAAAATTAATTTTTTTAAGAAATCAAAAAAGAAGTGTAGTGGAAATGCGGGTTAAATTTGATTTTAAAAAGCGAGATTATAATAGATTTTAAGACCTTATCGGGATTTTTGAAAAAAAAAACGGGATTTTAAAAAGCGATATTCCGATACGCTTCCGTAATAATGGTAACAGTGTGACTGAAAAATAGAGTTTATGAGTCCCCGTGTGGTTAAAATTGCACTCGACTTCCGGAAATTAGTTGCGTGCTTCAAGAGTCCCCCACCGCACGAAGAGTGGGCAATATTGAACACTTTTAAGGACAAAGAATAACAACAAGATTTTCATGAAAAGCGTAAAAAATGAGGGACGCAATTTAATTGAAAATTGCCAGCGGAGTGAAGTTTAACATGACTTTTGATGAAGATATTTTTGTTAACCTACATGATAACACTGAAAATATCACGTAGAAAACAGGATTAATTCGAATTTTCAGTTCATGTAGTGTTCTTGATATGGTTGAAATAATGAATCAACATAATAAGCCTCTTTGGAATATCAATGAAAAAAAGATTTGGTTGCGTATACAACTTCAGTTAAGAAAAATTATATTCGACACATCGATGTCATTGGCCAATTTTGCCTCAGTCATGGCCTACACCTTGCAGTGTGTGATACTCTTTATAAGAAACAAATCTGATGCTGAAAACTTAGGCTAGGCGCGCACATGCAATTTTTCCGAAACGAAATAGCTTAATCACTAGTTGAATTATGATTGTGCACATAAGCAACTTAAAAATCAATCAACGAGATAAACCAACACGCAGACAATATTTTGATTTAATGATGTGCGCGCAGTTAAATATAAGTCGGTGTGATACAAACTGAAGAACTTATTTGGGGCGATCGTTCGATTTGTGCCAAAACACAAACTCTAAGGTTGCTCGAATCGCGGACTGAATAGTTTTTGCATGTGCTCGCACTCTCATATAATTCCATGGTATTCACTTTAGCAACCAAACTGTTGCACAACTGAAAGTTGCATATGCGCGCCTAGCCTTAAGCGACACCTGTGATGATCATAACGAACATGATTTCTTGGATGAAGATACGAGTACCGATATTGAAATGATCAATAATGAGGATGAAGATAATGTCGACAATCATGAAGAACTCTCACAAGCTTATCACATACATTAAGCAATCAATTGTTTGAAATCATGTTTTTCAATCAAAAGTCAAGACTCTTTAATGGATATCCAAACCTGGCTGGAACTCAATCCCAACAATGCTTGAGCCATTAATAAACACAGAACGTGAAATTCGAGAGACTTTAGTGGAATTTAAGGTTGATTTAGATTTGATTGATAATTTATATTTCGATTACTTTAGAGATTTACTAGAGGCTATGAAGCCTACTAAGCTAGCTGTTAAAAATCTTAGTAAAGAAGATTTAACACTGATGAGCGCTGAAACAATATTAAAATTTATGTTTGAGAAACTCTCCTTAATTAAAAGTGAAATTAGCAATATTACTCTAAATAATTTTATATAATTAATAATAAATTATACAGTGAAAGCTCTAATAAGCGGACACTCGTGGTCACCCAATTTTTGTCCGGTTAAGGGATAGAATAAAAATAACATACAAATGGCTGTAAAGAATAAAATCAGAAGGAAAGAAAATGACATGTGCAATAATGAAACGCCACCAGAACAGGGAACTGAACACTTTCAAAATTACACCAACTTAGTTACCCGGGAAGTCCCCTAATAAGTTTTCAACAAAACATCGCTCCGGTTATTAGAGCTTCGTGTACGGTTATCGGAGATTATCTATGGATTTTCTTACTCGTATATCAAAAATAAAATATACGGAGAACGGTCTTTTCGTTTTTTTTTTTTGGTTGTTTGATTTGTTTATAAAAAATAATCCCTCAATGAAATTATGTGTCCGCGTATGGGAGTTTTTCTATATAAAATGAGCATGAAAAAGTGTCCGCGTCCGTGTTTGAGAGTGTCCGTTTATAGGAAAGAAATTTGTATGAGAAACTAAAAAAAGAAATTTGAACCCGAAACCGTGCACGTTTAAGGGAATTGTCCGCTTATTCGATCTATCGGCAAGTAGAGCTTTCACTGTATTAAATTTAAGAAAATAAAGAATTGATGGAATTGGAACGTAGACATTATGGATTTATTACACAGCTATAAAAAAAAATTTGCAGGCATGTTGGCATCTCGACTTTTTGGTGTAAATGATGTTGAAATAATTGAAAAAAACTGCCAATAATTTCATAAGTGAAATTTTAACTCCACAAGAAGAATTTAATATATTGCTTCAGAAAAATGAATCCCCAGTGCTATGTTCTGGACAAGAAAACATTAAATGATTAAAGGCTGAATTTACTGTCTTCAAAAATACAGGCCAACGTTAACGTACAGAAAATCTTCGGAGGCCTTTTGATGCAATATTAAGAATTAAGAAAACATCCACGGACGTGGAAAGGGGTACCTGTTGTTTCGTTTTCTACGCATTTCGTTGTTTCCCCCTTTCTTACATCGATTTCTGTTTACTTCGTTTTTGTATCACATTGTTTTTCTATCGTTTCTTTCTTTCCCTTTCATTTCCGTTGAAAGTGGAATGAGTTATTTCGGTCAATGTTATTTCGCCAAAGGTTTATTTCGCATTTTGTTTGTTATTAGATACTTTTGTCGTGGGTGTCTATAATAAAACTTTAATAACATTTTTTTTTTGTTTATGTTTTGTTAAGTGTTCTTGTATAATGAAGGAATTATTTTATTTAAATAAAATATTTAAAATCCCGGTTTATTATAATCTTACTTTTTAAATCCCGGTTCATCCCGGTTAGCCCGATTTCTATTTTGATGAATGTTACACAAAAAACTTTGCATACACCCAAACTCGACCCTACTCCAAATCCTATAATTGGCCCAAGCAAAGGAATGGTGACATAGGTACCATCCTACAAATGTATATTTAAAAAGATTTTAATTATGTAAATGAGGAGGGTAATATGTACCTACCTACATAGATGGTGCCTAGGTATGTAAATATATGTACAAATTTATGTATTTAATATACATATGTATAATAATGAAAGTGAATGGTGTATAGGTGGGTAAAAATTGTGTTTTAAACTGATAAAAAGTGCATAAACGATCACTTCCATCAGTTTCTTAAAAAAAACAAAGAACGCCATTAATTCTATAAAAGAGTAAAATCCGGTTTTCATTTTTAGTTTTTTCAAAACAAACCTTTTTTTGAAATTTTGGTATGCAGTTTTGTAGAGCATATTAATATACATATGACTATAAAATTTAAAATTATTTTTTTTTGATTTGTTTTAAAAATATTGATTTTTCAAAAAAAAAAATTCAAAAATTAATTTTAATTATATTAAAAATGTTATTTAAAATTTTAATATGCAGAATTAGTTTGGCTACCTAGATCTTCTCAGACAAAAAATTTGACAGAAATCCAATGAGGAGTTACCGAGAAAGCCAAAAATTAAAAAAAAAACGTTATATGAAAAGTACCGTTAATAGACTTTTCCCGTAAACTTGATTCATATCAAATGATAGCTATTACCAACAAAAAAATTCTCAAAAATTATATCGTTGGAGCCCTTTTTGAGAAAAATAACAGTTTCCTTCAAGGTCATATGGCAGGTACCGTTATTTTTAGGCCTAAAAATAAAATTTCAATTTCCCCTCTGAGGAATGTCAAAATAATCACACATACCAAATTTGAAGGTAATCGCTTAAGCCGTTTAGGCTGTAGCTCGTTATACTGACAGACTGACAGACTGACAGACTGACAGACTGACAGACTGACAGACTGACAGACTGACAGACTGACAGACTGACAGACTGACAGACTGACAGACTGACAGACTGACAGACTGACAGACTGACAGACTGACAGACAGACATTTTTTGCCGATCACTTTTTTAGGCTTCTGTATTATGGTAATGTCATGTTTGATTGTTAGAATTTTTTTTGTTTCACGAATGCATAACTTGCCTTATAGTACCTATAATCGCAAGTAAAAATGCGGCTTGAACTTAAATGAATTAAGTAATTTTTTTTCAAAACAAATGTTAACAAAGTAATTGAAAAATATTTTGATTAGAATACTGAATAAGGGAAATGCGAAACGACTAAAACAAAATAATACAAAAATGAAATGAAAAAACGAAACAAAACATACTCCGTGGAAAGAGTTATTTTTAGTGTGTGCTAACTTCTGTACAAAAATAATTCATTATCATCACGTATTTTGAAGTATTATTATAAAAAGTAAAATTTATATTAAGAATGGAAGCAACCAACAAAATCATGCTTATATTTATATGGGAAAATTTAACTTGGACTTTTATTAAACATGAAAAATCAGTAAAACAGCTGTTAACAGTTGAATTTTTCAAAATTCTAAAACAGCAAACAGCTGTTTTTTTTAAACTACTGATTAAGAAACCCCCTAATTCATACCTGCTTATAAATAAGGTAAAGAATTAAATACTTTCGAGTTTTCATTATAAGTAATTCATTAATAATAATTGGCTTCGCATAGCTGTTAAATTAACCAAAAGTTTTCATGTTCTTAGCTTGTTGACTTTATTTTTTAAAGATCAGTAAAGTAACCAAATCGATTAGACGTAGTTCAATTAACAATAGATATAAAAAGATTACAATTTGTGTTTATAATGTTCCACCCGAACACTCCTTAATTGCTTGGGTTGATGGGAAATAATAATGTGGTGTTGGTGAAGTCATATGCGTGGTGTGTATGATCAGGTAAAGTTGGAATGTTGTTCAATTCAAAATTCAGTTTTTTCATGGGAAAAAATACCATGTCTGGAATCGGCTACGTTAATACCTAGTTGATTTTTTATAATAAAGTGTTTTTGCTCCACGTAAGGTGGTAATCAATTAGATAATCATTTTTTGCTACGGCTTTCGGTGGCAGACAAAAACGTGTCACTTTCATTTATTAAAAAAAAATATATAAAATGTGAAAAAAAGAAATAAGTAAATATATTTTATCAGCACTAATATGAGAAATTGGAACTTGACAAACCAATATTCTCGTATCTTATATAAGCTTAAAAATTCTTGAAAAAATATCGGTCACAAAAAGAAGCGTTCAGGTTGTTAGTAATCGTTTTACGCAGAGCAAGGAAAAGGTAATAATCGAAATCGTCAATTGAACGAGTGACCATCAAAATCAAATCAATCAAACAAATGCAGTACCTATTTGCAAGGGCCGTTTTTCAGTTACGAACTGGGGAAACCATGTTAGAACTTTAAAAAGGAAAATGTTAATGCAATCAAACACAACCGGACTGAGATGCAAATTATTGCAATCATTACTTTACTGATATTTTTATCAGATATATTATAGTTGTCCAGATTCTTCGAACCATCAGGCAGCAAGCACAATAACTTAAGCGGCCCATTCACATGTCTCTCGTGTCGACACCGGTGTGATGACACAAAATATCCATTCGGGCACACACGCAACACAAATCCGCACACATTAGTTGTTCATTTACCATCAACGAAACAATAAAACAAGCAATGTATGCACTTTCGTATCGCCATCAGAACGTCTTTACGCGAACTAGAGCTGTGTCAATCGTGATTGATTCGATCTTTATGACCCGTTCTTTAAAAAGATTGATTGATTGCAATCAAAGTAAGTAAATCGAATCAATCAATTTCAATACCAACCGTTTTACACTATACTACAGTTTCAATCAAACGATTGAACGCAAGGCAATCATATTTCGTTCATTCCACTTATTTACAATCAAAATGAATTGCATTGATTGGTTTCACTTTTCACTACATTCTATCGTTCTAAAGAACGAACGAAACTGAATGGAAATGAAATATGTATGTATTAGATATTCTCTTTATTTTCCCATAATGTTTATGGGTTAATGGTTTGCTTACTCGAAACTAAAGAAATACCTTTAAACAAATGTAGGTGTGTTTTTACCAATTTAAAGTTAAATTTCACAAACATTCGGATCAACCACATTACATATGCACATACATATGTATATCTGTTGAATGAAAGTAATAGATTGATTGACTTCACACACATCAAACCATGTGATAGTTTCAATTCAAAAATGTTTCCATATGGGTCGCAACTGTAACAAATGATTGATTGAAAAAATGAACGATTGAAAAGACCGAATCTTTGAAATGAACGATATTTGAACGATTGAATCTTTAAAAATGAACGATTGACACAGCTCTAACGCGAACACAATCGGAATGCAACTGAAATATTCCACACACATAACACCGACAGAACAAAGACACAAAAAATCAAAATATTTTGATTTTGTCGACACGGTGTTCGACACCAGAAATCTGTGTATACACAAGCGACAAGCCCACAGTCACTCCACATCCACATTCATTAACACAAGTGTCATACACCAAAGTTATATGTATGGGCCGCTTCCCAGTGGGAAATATCGTCCACAATATATATTATGTTTAAATACATCAATGAATTCACTTGTGAAATCATGAGTAATACGACAAGCAATGATTTAGTAAGTAAAGAGTGAGGCAAAGTTTCTTCAGTTCACAGCCCTAAGCTCACTTTCTGCTTTGTGTTTACTAAACAATCCTTTCTTTCCATGAATTACAAACTGCTATTTTAGCAAGTGAAGATTATGCGATGAAACAACTGTTGAATATTAAACTCTACGCAATTATTGAATAGGAATGTACAAGTTCATCAGTTAATCGTCATTTTTCTATAACTTTTTTAATCGAAAATATTTACGTATAAGATATTTACAACGATGTTGCACAAACGACTCACAACGTGGATCTCGGCGCATAACCTCTTTAAAGATTTTAAAGCTGGCTTCAGACCAGGTTTCTCAACAATAGATAATATTTTCATTGTTAGACGCTTAGCGGAAAGCTTTCTTAAGCAGGGAAGACAACTGTATTCATTTTTCATCGACTTCAAAGCTGCTTTTGACTCAATTGACCGAGGTACTTTATTCTACAAATTATATAACTTGGGATTATCGCTCAAATTCGGACGAGTTCTTGAAGAGCTGTATAAAGAAACTCGCGCGGCAGTGTGGAACGGAGCTGAGTTGTCTGATTGGTTTGAGACCACATATGGAGTCAGACAGAGATGCACATTGAGCCCTACTCTATTTGGCTTGTTCTTAGATGATCTCATCGATTACCTGCCTGGTGGAGTTGACTTTGCAGGGGTGTGTATTAAGGCTTTGCTGTTTGCAGATGGTGTTGTTATATTCGCGTATTCCCGAGAATCGTTGCCACTCATGATAAACAGAGCGTACCAATACAGTTGTTTAAGGAACCAAGAAGTGAACATACAGAAATCCAAGGTGATGATATTTAAGAAAGGAGGAGGGCGGAATTCTTCGAATGAAATATGGAACCTTAATGGCGAAAATATAGAATGTGTCAGTGAATACAAGTACCTGGGAATAATTTTTTCGAGAACCCTGTGTATGGAGAAACACTTCAATGATAAATTACAAAAGGCAAAAACTGCTATTAATATGTCATGGAAAAGATGCTTTGCGAATAAGAGTATTGCACACAGCAGTAAACATAAGGTTTTTGAAGCAGTTTCAGAGAGTATTCTTTTGTATGCCTCGCAAGTATGGGGTTGCACAAAGTTTCACTCGGTTGAGAAACTATTAACATACTATGTAAAAAGAGTATTTCGGTTACCAATGAACACGCCAAACTATGTTATTATGCTGTTGGTACAGAGAGTGGGTTAGACTTGCAGAAGCATGCAACTTAAACTTTGTTTTAGATGTTGATAATGTCTCGAACAGTAAAGCTATGCTATACGACATTATATCAGCAGTAGATGAGAACTGTAGAACGGAATATAAAGCTGAAGCTTCTGGTTCAATATTTAAAACAACATACAGTAGACTCAATCACAATCTTGCAGAGAAAAACTACTTCTGTGATTCAAATAGTATTCAGGTGATTGCTACCATGGTCAAGCTTCGAAGCGAATTATTAAGACTGAATTTCATACCACATAGGAGTGACTTACCTCATGAATGTAGTATCTGCAACTTACGAGAAAGAGAGAATATCATTCAAAATGAATCGGTAGATGCACAACGTTAAGAGAGACTAGGATTAGTATTTTTGGAAATGAATTTTTAACAGAAGAAGAAGTTATTAATATGTTGAATGAGATGGATGTCGCTAAATTATATGAATTTTGCAAAATAGCAATGAAATATAGATATAGAATAATCAATGAAGATTTTTGATGTATCAATGTGTGCTTAGTTCAATTTTGTTAAATTATAAATAAAGTTACTTAAATACTTTTTAATCGGAAGCGTTATTACATATGTTAATTTAATTTATTTTAGTTGTCAATCTGGCAGACGGCAAGTGCCATGCTATACTGATTTTTGTAATTTATGTTAGCTTAAATTAATTTATTATGGAATAAAAATCAATATTACTACTATTACTACTACTACTACTATTGAGCTGATGAATAATCTGAATGCATTTACATAGAGACTTCCACTTCATTGTTGGATAATCACCATGTTTTTCACCACATTGCTTGGTGAATAAACAACTTTAAATGAAGTGGTGATTTCCGTGGTATATTTTCCTCAAGAAAGTTGCATGTGCTTCCCGCCAATGACACGACCATGTTAAATTCATCAAATGAATCAGCTAAAAAGTGGCAGGTTCAGCTTCCATTCATCAAGGAAAAAGCAGGCTTTTCCTGAATGAATTTTTAATTTTTTCCTAAATTTAAAAGAATAATTGAATGAAAATGAAACAAAATATTTTACACTTGAAAATAATTTTTAAATTATCAATGTTATAATACAAATGTTTGTGATGAAAGCCAACTTTCCTGTCATGAGAGTCATATCAATGTGACAATATTTTGACTGTTTATTGTTAGTATTGCAGTTAATTAACGTCAATGTTGACGTTGTATTTTATTGTATTATTATTAAACAGAGTTTAACTAATTTCAATTTTCTGCGCTAGCAAAGCACCATAAAGATAAATATGTGCCTAAAATACAATTTGGTTAATATTATTATAAAACTATATTTTTGATAACAGAATATTTTGACAAAGCATCATTGATCATAACATTTTTATATCTTGAGCTTATATTTAAACAAGACTTATCATCTGTTTTGAAGGCCAAACCATCTTGGCTTTCATAGTTAGCTGTACATAATATTTTATGTAGATAAGCATAATTGGAGACAAATTATTATTCGGTTTAATGTATGATAATAGTGTTCTATATTCGAATCAAGTAATTTACATTTCCCTTTTTGAAGAATTCAAAAAACTCTGTTTCGAACTCTATAACGAATATCTGGAAACCATGGAGCGTTCTTTGAAGTTAGACCCGAAAAACTTCTGGAAATTTATTAACTCTAAAAAGAAATGTGACGGGTATCCAGTAAACCTCATTTATAATGACGTAATCTTGAATACAACTTCTGAAATCTGTGAGGGATTTGCAAGTAATTTTAGCCATTTCTTCATTGATTCTCCTGTAGTTGTTGACGCAAACTAATTTCATTTTTTACGAAATTGTCCTCAAGTATCATTTAACAATATTACAATAGAGCGTGAAAAAAATTTTGAGCTTTTTGTCACATTTAAAAGAGGACTATGCTTTCGGACCTGATTGAATACCAACTGCTGTATTAAAAAAATGTAGGTCCATTTTAGCTCTTCCTCTGACAAATATTTTTGAACTATCTTTGAAATTAGGTAAATTTCCTTCAGTTTGGAAGAATTCCAAAGGGAGTCAAAACAAATATTATCAACTATAGACCAATTTCTAAACTTTCTTGCATTCCAAAGTTGTTCGAACAAGTTGTATGTTATAGTTTGACATTTATATGTAAAAATATTATCTGCAACCAAGAACATGGTTTTATGCAGAAACGTTCTACTGTTACCAACCTAGTTGTATTTTTGAATAAATGTTTCAACTCCCTAGAAAATGGTCAAGCAGTTGATTGTGTATACACAGACTTTTCGAAAGCTTTTGTTCAATTGTCTCATGAGATTATCAAGTTTAAATTTAATTCATATGGGTTTCCTCCATCTTTCATCAAGTGGATATCCTCGTGTCTTGAAGATATTTTATATTAAGTCAAATTCAGAAATTCTTACTCAAGACCCTTTATTGCCAAATCAGGTGTTCCGCAGGGAAGCAATCTTGTACCATTACTCTTTACATTGGATATTAATGATGCTCCTCTTTGTGTACGCAATAGCGAAATTCTTATCTTTGCAGACGATATGAAGATTTATAAAAATATTTCATCTCCAAAGGATCGAACTCTATTGCAAGAGGATATTAACCACTTTGCCTTGTGGTGTGAAAATAACAGTTTGAATTTTAACCCGACAAAATGTCAAACAATGACATTTTCAAAAAAACGTTCTCCTTCTTCTCATGACTATGTTATCTCACGGCACATTTTAACTCGTGTTTTAACTGTAAGGGACCTTGGAGTTCTCTTTACGTCCGACTTAGACTTTTCTGCCCATATTAATATCATTGTGAACAAAGCCAATTCAATGTTAGGTTTTATGAAGCGTTGGTCCAAAGAATTTGTTGATCCAAATGTTACCCTTGCTTTATACAACTGCTTGGTTCGTCCCCATCTTGAGTATGCATCGCAGATTTGGACTACTCTTTACGATGTTCATATTGAGAGATTAGAATCTGTTCAAAGAAACTTTACTCGTTTCGCATTGAAAGGGCTTCAGTGGAGTGATCCTTCTAATGCCCTCCCTTATGACCAACCTTTATCTATTCTTCAAATGCAACCACTTGCACAGAGAAGAACTAAGAATGATTTGGTATTCTTCCACCAAATAATAACTGGCGTCACAGATGCACCAGACCTACTATGTTCAGTTTTTTTTTAATTATCGGGGAGGAGGTTATAATCTCCGTGGCCTCGACTTGATTAAAGTCCCAACACATAGGACAAACTATGGGATGCATGAGCCCTTGACACGTATAGGTAGACTTTTAAATTGGAATTCAAACATTCTTGATTTCAATATCAGTAAAATTAAATTAAAGAATATACTCAAAACCAGTGCTCCACGCTCCTAAATGTTTTTGTTTCATATTATGTTCTTGTTTTGTTTTTCACGTAATATAATTTGTTTATATTTTCATTTTGTTCTTGTGTAAGTGTTATTTGTAATAGAGTTTGCCTACTAACACTAAATGATGAGCCGGTGGTATAACACAGTTTTCTGTGTTGGCAAACCATTGGTCGGAAGACGGAGCTTGCTATAACCCAGCAAACATTTTAATTCAGAAATGAACGATAGTTAATGCATAAAAGTGAAGAAACCGGCCGAAAAAGAATTCACTTGTTATGCAATTTGAATCCTTTTACCTGGGCTCTTACACACCGATTTGAATCATTGTAATGATTCATTTATGATCTGAAAATTCGTCATTTAAATTAGAGCTCTATATATTCATTTAAATGATTAATGCCTGAATATTTTCTAAATCATAAAAATAATTCCAATAAAATTCAATTAAGTGAAGGATTTCTAAGTATATACCTTCACTTTAATTAATCGTACAGGAATCATTTTTGCGATTCAGAAAAGGTTCAGGGATTAATCATTTAAAGGAATATATGGAACGGTTATATACGTTCATTTAATTGCAGAATTTTCAGATCATAAATGAATCATTAAAATGATTCAAATCGGTGTCTAAGAGCCCAGGTAAAAGGATTCAAATTGCATCATAAATTAATTCATTATTTCTGATTCGTTTATGATTGAATATTTCATCGATGAGCCTCTGGAACATTTTTTGATTTGCCTCTTGTTTGGCTTTTATAGCTTCCAGGACTTCTTAATTGTTACACCATGCTATAATTAAAGAAATGATTTTTATATTTCTAAGAAAATTTAACACCATTTTTTACATACTTTTATGTTTTATCATTTGCTTTTTTATATATATTTTTTGTTAAGTAAGTAGGTACCCATTTACTATTAAAACACAAGCTGATGGTTATATACCTATCTAAACCGATCTTTCGAAAAACTTTTCCGAACTGATAATCGACTATGCAAACGAAACTTTTGTCATTACAATGACCCGTCATCATTACCCCTTGGTAAAAAGGAAAATAAAAGTATGAACAAAAAAGGATCTCCATATGAAGGACCCAACAACAAAATCTGAGTGCTGTTTTTTTTTGACACAGAATACATATCTCTTTGTGACTCTCTGGTAAGAATTTGTAGGATCTTTGTATATATTCATAATTCATTCCAAAAACTGAGGGTTTCCTGAATATTATTCTTCATTTTTGGTGATTAGAATCTGAACCTTCAGATAAATGTTTGCTGGGAAGCTCTCTTCGGCCAATTCTGATAGTGTGAAAAAAAAATATTTATCCCAAACTTGGTTCAAATTATTGACAATTACATCTGTGATCTAAAAAATATAAAATAAAATATAATACGTTTTGTTAATAAAAGCAATCTGTGATGGGTTCCGTCTTTTCCTCTTAAAGAATTAGAAACGAAATGATTTTTTTTAAATAAAAGGAAAGTTATAGATGGAAATGGAAGCGATTGGGAAAAGATAAATTTTAATTTCGTAATTCAGACTTTTATAATGTTTGCTAAATGTACATGTGGTACTCCATCACCGTATTTTAGGCTTAATTCAGTTTGCCCATCATGCCTGGGGCTTACCTAAGAAAATTACAATGAATGGCGGAAAAGCTCGTATGAATAATCCACAATTTTTGGTCAAATCGGTTTTTTTTTCAGAAACAAACAATTCTCGTACAGGATTTAATTCCTCGCAAAATAACTGTGACACGAAATATTTTTATTTTTAGTGCAATGACTCGAACCTAATGCAATACTGGAGTACAAAAACAGGGTAGGTACTTATCTTATGACGCGGACTACTACCAGCGAATGGCCAAAAGACAAAGTAGCTACCTACTTATATTTCAAGGACAAATAAAGCGGATGGTTTGCCGACACGTGAACATGCCACGTACTTTTGACCAAGGGAAAAACATGCGTTTTCTACATTCAGACCACAGACATCCAAGGATTTTCTTTAGGGAGGTTCACACGGACCAACATGCTCGACAGCATGGCTCGACGAACCTAAACCAACTTTGCGTTCACATGGATACTGATGTTGTCGAACATAAGTGTTTTTAAATTTTCGAATCAAACGGACGCAAGATGGCGAACATTTTTCTGGCAGCGTTAATTATAAACGAAATTTACACTTGTATGGGAGGTACCGTTGTTTTTTGTTTTAGGAAATACTTGTTTTATAGTATTCAAGATATGTTGAAAAACTACCAAATACGAAGTTTCGAAAAATTCTATTGAGTCGTTTTCAAAATAAAAAAATTGATTTTCAAAAATTTTTTTTTTGAAACATTTTGCCTTACAATTGTTTTTAAACTTTCTAGGAGTTTCTGCGTAAAAAATTTCAAAAAAAATCAAATTAACCGTTTCCCAGAAAATCGAAAACAAAAAAATGGTTTTACTAGAGGTGCCTACCTACCTACCAGAAGTAACATTTTTTTCCAAAAAAAAATTATCAAAAGGTTACCCTTTCTCTTCATTAATGAACTGATTTTTTTATAAAAATTGTTCGAGCCGTTTTTGAGAAAAATAAGATTTCATTTTTCACGAAAAAATATTGATTGGTAGGTATCGTTATTATTTGTCTTAGAAAAAATGAAAAACAATTGTACCAAGTTTAAAGCAAATACATCCAACCGTTTAGGCTGTAGACTCGAGGACAGAGAGACAGACGGAATTGCGGGACCTACTTTTGTTTGTTTGTTAGATTTTTTTTACGAACGCATAACTTGCTTTATAAATAGTACCATAACCGCAAGTAAATTTACGTGCGTACTTCGTTAGATGCCAAGTGCAACTATCTTTTATGAGACTGAGACTCAAAATAGACCTAAACCTAACACGAAAAAAGAAAACGAAGTTGTCGAGCAACTGTTTACACAAGTTGGTTGGTTGGACGAGCCAGCAAGTTATCAAAAAAAATTGAAATCCGACGAGCATGTTGGCCCAGCTGTTGTTTTTGCGTTTTAATGGTCGAACATTGGAAGTTGTCGAGCCATGCTGTCGAGCATGTTGTTCCATGTGAGACCCGCTTTTGTGATTAATTGTCATGGTGAATGCGAAACGATTCTGAAATTGAATTCGCGTACACTTAAATGTGGCATATCGGTGGGATCATCGGAATGCTCGGACTGAGTGTTTGATCACCTTTGATTTTTCTTTTAGTATCGTAAGGCGAATCCCCATGTTCGTCAGTTTTTTTTTATTACCAAACGCGTTCCATTGCATAGTTTTGGTTGTTTTAGATTTTGAAGCACAGGTGGTAAGCCAGGCGCATCGTTTCTTATACAGTCAATTCAATAGATTTGAATGAATGCAGAGTACCAACAATTTGATTCAGAATCACAAAAAAAAAAAATGCACGACTGGGTAGTACAAACCTGCTCTTGGAGCTTACAACTTTAATGTAGCTAACCATTGAGTGTTAGTTAGTTAGGTGTACTTATCCTATGCAGGCTTAAAGCCTATGTAGATAAGATTACATTGATTTTTAGTATAATAATTTATGGAATTTAATTATGGAAGTTAGGAGAGTAAAATGTATCTACATACATATATATATAGATGTAACCTAAGTATGTAAACATGTACATATAATAATAAATATGAAGGATGCAGGTGGGTAGCTATATGCATTTCACTTCATAATTTAGGTGCAATGTGCATACATAAGATTCATGTGATTTTCAAAGACACATATGTATGTATATTATAAATGTATGAGGGCCTACATTGTATGTAGTATTCAGTGACGTACGCAAAAATTCCTAAAAACGGAATAATAATAAGGTAGATATAAATGGATAATACACATAATAAAATGTTGTTATAGTTTGAGGGAAAACCAAAGATGCCATTTGAATTCCTTGATAAATAAGAATAAAAAAATAAAAAATCGTTAGAGCGGTTTTTTAAAAAAATATTTTTTTATGTTTAAAATTTTAAAAACATTTTTCGAGAAAAAATTTGAAACGCCATTTTAAAGATATTATTAATATACATATAAAATTCAAATTCTGGTTCTGGTTTTCGAAAAATCGATTTTTCAAAACAAAATTTTGATTTATTTTTTTTAAAAATCGGAAAACTTTTTTTTTCGAAAATTTGAGTTTGCAATTTTATTAAAAATTTTAGGGAGCATTTGAATAAGAGAAAATATTTTAATCGGTTCATCCAATGTTGAGAAAGTCGAAAATAAGAAAAGTGGTCCTATGGAAAGTACCCTTAATAAGTACGCAAACAAAATATTTTTATATCTGAAAGTGGGTTGTATTAATTAAAGAATACACATATTTTTTTATAAAAATTCTTCTTCCGTTTTCGAGAAATACATTTTTTTCTTAACGGTTTTTTAACATTTGTATGGGAGGTACCGTAGTTTTTTATTTTAGATAAAATAAATTTTGTAACTATTCAAGATAATGTCAAAAAAACGCTAAATACGAAGTTTCGAAAAAAAGCCTATTGAGTCGTTTTCGAAATTCTGAGTTTTCAAAAAAAAAAAAATTAATTTCAAAAAAAAAAAAAATTGAAAAATGTTAGCTTACAATAGTGTTTAATATTTCTTGGAGCTTCTGTGTAAAGAAATTCAAAAAAATCAAATTAACCGTTTCGCAGAAAATTGACAACCAAAAAAATGGTTCTACTAGACTAGAGGTATGGTACCAAAAGTAACAATTTTTCCCAAAAAAAATTATCAATAGGTACCCCTTACCTTTATTAATGAACTAATGATTTTTTTTATAAAAATCATTGGAGCCATTTTTTACAAAAATAATAGGAGCTACTGTTATTTGTCGTCTTAAAATAAAAATGAAAAAAACTTGTTGGCATATTACCGAAAAAATAACATGTACTAAGCTTGAAGCAAATCAACCGAACCGTTTAGGCTGCAGACTCGAGGACAGACAGACAGACAGACAGACGAAATTGGGTTACCCACTTTTTTAGTATTCTCTATGATCGTAATGTCATGTTTGATTGTTAGGAATTTTTTTTACGAATACATACATACATACATACATAACTTGCCTTATAGTACCTACCCAGCAAACATTTTAATTCAGAAATGAACGATAATTAATTCATAAAAGTGAAGAAACCGACCGAAAAAGAATTCACTTATGATGCAATTTGAATCCTTTTACCTGGGCTCTTAGACACCGATTTGAATCATTATAATAATTAATTTATGATCTGAAAATTCGTCATTTAAATGAACGTATATAGGGTTCCATATATTCGTTTAAATGATTAACGCCTGAATCTTTTCTAAATCAAAAAAATAATTCCAATAAAATTCAATTAAATGAAGCATTTCTAAGTATATACCTTCACTTTAATTAATCGTATAGGAATCATTTTTGCGATTCAGAAAACGTTCAGGGATTATTCATTTAAAGGAATATATGGAACCCTTATATACGTTCATTTAATTGCAGAATTTTCAGATCATAAATTAATCATTATAATGATTCAAATCGGTGCCTAAGAGCCCAGGTAAACGATTCAAATTGCATCATAAGTGAATTCATTATTTCTGATTCATTTATGATTGAATATTTCATCGGTGAGCCTCTGGAACATTTTTTGATTTGCCTCTTGTTTGGTTTTCAGGACTTCTTAATTGTTAACGATGCTATAATTAAAGAAATAATTTTATTGTTTCTAAGAAAATTTTACACCATTTTTTACATACCTTTATGTTTTATCATTTGCTTTTTTATATATATATATTTTTTTTAAGTAAATAGGTACCCATTTATTATTAAAACACAAGCTGGTTATATACCTATCTATACCGATCTTTCGAAAAACTTTTCCAAACTGATAATCGACTATGCCAACGAAACTTTTGTCATTACAATGGCTCGTCATCATTACCCCTTTGTAAAAATAAAAATAAAAGGACGAACAAAAAAGATTTCCATATGAAGGATCCACCAACAAAATTTGAGTGTTTTTTTTTTGACACAGAATACATATCTCTTTGTGTCTCTCTGGTAAGAATTTGTAGGATCTTTGTATATATTCATAATTCATTTAAAAAACTGAAGGTTCCCTGAATATTATTCTTCATTTTTGGTGATTAGAATCTGAACCTTCAGATAAATGTTTGCTGGGTATAATAGCAAGTAAAAATTGTCGACAGACACACGGCCATCGCCAATAGACAGCAATTGCTTGGAGAAATCTTGAGCAAAAATTGAAGATTCAGTAATGCAACTCTCATGTTTGCTGACATCAAATGCATACAATCTTACTAATATTATAAATGTGAAAGTTTGGATTGATGTATGGATGTTTGTTGCTCAATAACTCTGGAACGGTTGAACGGATCTGGATGAAATTGGGTACAGAGATAGATTGTTGTCTGGAATAGACCACATTTTACTTTTTATTTCGGAAAAATGTATGGTTCCCGTGGGATAGGTGTGTTTTAATTTTTCATAGAGCTCATTCTACAAATAGCCAACATAGCTTTTATTCACAAGGCGCATAGAAGCACACGGTTTTGCATGAAATTTGATTGGTAGATAGATGGGGTACTGAATTCACACATATGTGATTTTTATCTCGAAAAAAATAAACGCTTCCTATGGGAGATGCTTAAATATGAAAAAGTATATACACACACTGGGGTGTTTGTTCCGCTTTCACGCCTCAACGACTGAACGGTTTTTAATTGTAGGTGTATAGATGTCATTACATTCCTGTGGAATAGAAAGTCCGTATACATCAAATGTATTGTAATTCATCAATTGAGAACGAATAGGCCGATTTGGCTTCCAACTCTTTTTTAGTTGTTCGTAAAATCCAGGAGAAGGTTTTTGCGAAAGAAAATTTTGGGTAAACTCTCCAGAAAAGTCCGGAAATTTAAAAATCGAGAATTGATTTCTTGTATTTAATTACGTATGCAAATGTTCCGGAATGGCTTTTCGAATGAAAAAATAAAAAAATCTTAGTGGAAAACTTAAAAATTCTAGAAAAACGCGAACATTTTTTTCTCGATGATATATAGATAAATTTAAAGCTTTGTTTGATGATTTTGGACAATTTAAGGGTGGAAAATTCTCTGTGAAGCTTGGAAAATTTCGGATAATCCTACTGATATTATAAATGTAAAAGTTTGGATGGATGGATGGATGGGTGGGATGCATGGATGTTTTTTGCTCAATAAAGCCAGAACGGCTGCACGTATCTGGATAAAATTTGGCACATGGATACGCACATATTCGATTATCACATAGGTCATTTTTATCCCGAAAAATGGAACCGAACAGTTCCTATGCCTATATGTGAGAGGCTTATAACGGGTGATTTTTTTGCTACTTGGTTTTTGACGTTTGGTGCGGTTTATGGGCAGGCGGCATCATTGGGCCGTACTTCTTCAAGGACGATGAAAGCCGCAGGGTTACGGTCAATGGAGAAAGGTACCGTTCGATGATAACAGATTTTTTTTGTGCCGAAAATGCAAGAATTGAACTCGGTCGACATGTGGTTCCAATAGGACGGTGCCACATGCCACACTGCACGCGAAACCATGCATCAATTGAGAGGCGAATTTGGTGAGCAGTTAATCTCACGTTTTGGCGCAGTCAATTGGCCACCAAGATCATGTGATTTGACCCCGTTAGACTATTTTTTGTGGGGCTATTTTAGGTCTATTGTCTATGGGGACAAGCCAAACACGATTGCTGCCTTGGAAGCCAACATTGAACGCGTCATTGGTGAGATTCCGGCCGAAATGTGTGAAAAAGTTTGCCAAAATTGGACCTTCAGAATGGACCACTTGAAGCGTAGCCGCGGGCAACATTTAAGTGAAATTATTTTTAAAAAGTAAATGACAGAAATTGATTTATCGATCCAAATAAAAATTTCATTCACTTTTTACAAGTTTCTGTGTTTTTTTTTTTAATTTTCAAAATCCAAGCTCTTAAAAAATCACCGTTTATATGAACAAAATATATACTTGGTTGTTTGTTCCGCATTCATGCCTCAACCATTGAATGGATTTTAATGAAATTTGGTACGCAGCTGGAAGATTAGCCATGATTTATTTTTCCCAGCTTTATTAGTTCTTACTTTTTGAATCCAATATTAAATCTTCGCTTTGTTCGCGAACATGACCATACACGACGAACATCGAAGCCAACAAACACGACAAAGTCTACATTTTTGGCCAACAACAAGCGGCTCGCGAACCAGCCCACATACAAGAAGAGCACAGCGAGCGCGAGCATGCTAGGCGAGCATGTTGTTGTTTGTGCCTACATTCAACGACTGAAGGGTTTTGAATGAAATTTTGTAGGTGCATAGATGATTTCATTAGATTCCCGTGGGTCCGTAGCATCGCACGGGTATCTGCTAGTAATTCAATAAATTACATATGTGTGTTCCTTGTAGTAAATTATCATCTCAGGCTACTGCTATTCAAAGTATTTTAAATTTTTAATTCGCCGCTTTAGATACAGTTAGCCAGAAAGTCCTCTGGACTTACATAGCAACATTACTTATTGTCATCATCACCAAAATCGATGTTCTCGTTAAATTATCTTCGTGCTCCGTAAAAAAAATTCCGATCTCTATAATTCCTTTATTTTTATAATCCTTTTTTCCTTAATATTCATAGTTTCCTTCTTCATTGGATCAGTGGCAACTTCAATTGGACGCAAATGGACGCTTCTCTTGAGCTCATTTTTCATAGCCATGTCGTTTATATTATTAATATTTGCCACTAATATCTGGTTTATTTATGTAGCAAGGTTTTTGCAGGTAAGAAATCAATGTATCAATGTGCGTTTCTTATTTTTATATTACTGTATGGTTTTCTAGGGATTCGGAGGAGGAGGTGGGGCAGCTATGATTCCCATGTATGTTGGTGAAATAGCCACCGATGACACCCGAGGAGCGGTGGGTTCTTTTATGACAATATTTATTACCTGTACGTTAAAGCTTAAATTAATTAACATAAATTATAGTAATTTTTTTTTTTTGATTCAACAGGTGGACTTCTCTACTCCTTCATAATTGGGCCAAATGTGAGTTACTTAGCCATGCAATATTTTTGTATTGCTATTCCTGTCTTGTTCTTTATATCATTTACCTTTATGCCGGAATCCCCATATTACTTTGCCATAAAAGGCCAAAAAGCCGATCTCACCAATTCACTTAAAATGCTTCGTGCAAAAAGTGACAGGGAAGTGGAGGACGAAGCGCTGAAAATTCAGCAAGAAGTCGACGAGTCCATGTCAAACAAGAGCCGAATAATCGACATTATCCAAAACGGTGTATATCGGAAAGCCCTGTTTATTACATGCGGCCTACAGTTTTTCCAGCAAATAAGTGGTAACACTGCCGTGACATTCAATAGTCAGTCGATATTTATCAGTGCTGGTTCAGCCGTGGATCCTGCCTTTGCGACGATAATTCTTGGTGCAGTTCAGCTGGTATCTAACATCATAACACCGTTTGTCATCGAACGTGCTGGACGTAAGAACATTCTTTACATTTCCTCTATCGGGATGGGCATATGTATGGCAGCACTAGGAATATTCTTTTACATTCAAGCTTTTAATAACGCATCGAATATGCTTTGGCTTCCAGTTCCGGCTCTGTTCATTTCAAATGTATTCTTTGGCTTTGGATTCGGACCGGTACCATGGGCAATATTGGGTGAAATGTTCCCTTCAAATATCAAGCCAACTGCAACGTGTATAGCATGTTCATGTACTTGGGTAGTGTCTTTTGTGGTTACACGTTGGTTTCCTGAGCTGAATGCTTTAGGCGCATACTACGCATTCGGGCTATTTGCTGGATTTTGTGTTTTGGCGTTCTTTTTTGTAAATTTTTTCGTTATAGAAACCAAAGGATTAAGCTTACAAATGATTCAGGAAAAGTTAAAATGATCAAAATAATTTTAATTATTTAAGAGAAATTGATTGTAAATAAGTTTAAATTCTAGTGTTAAGAACTAAGATTTACTGACAAAATAGCTTAAGCATAATTTAATTAAATTTCTGCCTACAACAAAATCATGCATTACTTAATTTCTTAGGTTTCACACTTAACTGAACACACCCATTAAAAATGAAACTCAACTTTGATCAATGAATAAACGAACGAACATCACCTAAATGAATAAACATTTACTAGGGAAGTTTTAGGATCTATTCCGTGGACTAAGTCCGAAATGCTATTAATAAAACAGTATTTCTGTTATTTGACATTTACAAACTTAGTCCTTCGCTAAGCCATTGAAGGCTGGTTTTCTTTATTTTTTTCGTGGTTTCGATCGTTTGGTTTCTTTTTACTTTTTTGAATGAATTAGGCGAACTTTACGTATTCGCATGAGTTAAATTCGCTTACATGCGCTTGCACCGGAACCGCAGCCTAAATTACAAAATAAATACATTTATATAGTTAAAAATAATAAACAATAGATAAGAGTACAGTGAAATCTCCGTTTGCGGACACCTCTCTTAGGCGGACACATTTTATTGTACGGAAATTGATCCATATACACAAGGTTCATTGTTTTTAGTTTCTCATGGACGGACACTCCCTTGGATGGATACGGGCAGGAATTTCACATATAAATGACAAAATATTTTCTCTTATACGGACACCATAGCAGGATTGAAAATGTCATCACGCTGATAATTTTTCCAACGGTATTTTTTTTTTGTTGTAGGCTACAGCATAAACTAATAATATAAAGACCCGAAACCTCTGCTTTCATTTGACATTTGCCTACAGCTGAAACACGCACACAAGTAACTTTTCTGTTCCTCTTCCAATAGACACATTGATAAAAACGCACACAAGAATCTTTTCTGTTCCTCTTCCTATAGACACATTGACAACACAGTGTCTAGTAATTTGTTTATGTTTTGCTTTTAGATTTCGCATCTATTCATGGATAGAGTTTCAAAGCTACAAATACAACAATTGAAACAAATGGGTTTTGGGGGTGAAACGTACGAAGGTTTCCAATCTTATTATGATTTATTTGTGGTCTACAGCGTGCATATATTTCTTTAAAAGTAATGGAAAAATTAATGCGTGCCAGTTGCCATCCCAGACACTCTATTTTTTATATGTGTTGAATGTGTAATTAAAGGATTGTAGGTATCTGTTGGATTCTTTTTATATAATTAGTAATACTTTGAAGCTTGTAACAACAAAAACAGTTATTAATTGATTTAAGCATGCTGGTTTTGGAAAAAGTTTGTATTAGGAGGGGAATTCGATCCAGAAGATGACTTTCCTCTAGCAAATTTAAGAGAAATGTTCAAGCTCCTTCGTGAATGCAGATTGAATGAGAACCTAAAAGTTTTGTGTTGATGGATGAAAATGTAAATGTGAAAGATGACTTTGATGTGATTCCAGAAAATATTGCAGTTCCTGTTGAAATAAACGAGTCTGGCAGTGAATCTGAGGAAGAGGATCAGGACCTGATGGGAACATCTATTAATTCCTACCAAGAAGCAAACACTTCAATTGAAAATTTAAAAATTTTCGTGGCTAAGAAAAATGACGTTGAAGCTGTTCAACTTTTGGTTGAACTACAGGCCAGATTCCAAAATAAATCGGTCTTTCCTAAAACAAAAAAAAATATATTGAAAGTTTTTTTTTTTTAAAATACATAAATATCATAATACATCTTATATTTACGCAAAGTTTTTTGAGGCTGATTTTTTACATGTACTTATGTGTTAAATCTAATAATTTCATTTCACGCTGAACTGAAGCTTATTTATTTTGTTTTTTTTTTGCTGTTAATAAATTAATATAGCCATTATTAATTTTAAGTTAATTTTAAGAAAGTGAAATTAATTTATTTTTGTTATCTTTATTTTCTGTTAATAAATGAATGAATGTGCCAACAAAAATTCTTTCCTATATTTCTATTCCTTCAAACTAGTGCCGTGCAATTCAGGTTGCATTTAAAATTACCTTAGGTCTTACTGGCATATAGTTACAATTATTATTATTATTAAACACTCTTAATTTTGAAAATTAGTGGTTTTGTTTGATTTCCCTTAAACAAACAACTCCCTTAGACGGATAAAAAATTCTGCACCATGGCTGTTCGTCCAAGGGAGATTTCACTGTATATGTAATGGGTGTTTTTTTTTTTAGACGTGTGGTTTTCAAGAAAAAATAAAACGCATATAATTTAATGTTATGGCCAAGAATTAAGCTTTATTATCATTTTATAAATGATTTCGGGCAAGTGGCTGCCGCGGCTGGCTCGAATAAATTCCAGCCGAGAGGCCCAATTTTCGACCACTTTTTGCAGCAATTGGGGCCTTATGTCAGCAAATGCACCGAATATTCTCTTCCAAGGCGTCAATAGTCTCCAGCTTATCTGCGCAGACAAGCGACTTCATATAATCCCACAAAAAATAATCCAGCGTTGTTAAATCACACGATATTGGGGGCCACGCCACATGCCCACGACGCGATATAATGCGCTCACAAAAAGTTTCCCTCAATAAATTGATTGTTTCGTTGGCTGTATGGTATGTGGTGCCGTCTTGTTAGAACCAAAGGTCGTCCACATCAACATCCTCCAATTCAGCACAAAAAAGTCATCAATGATAGCTCTATAGCGTCCCCCATTACTGTAACATTATGACCGGTTTAATCTTTGGAGAAATGTGGACCATCTGCTCATAGACCACAACAAACAGTGACTTTTTGAGGGTGTAGTGGCCGGCGTCTCAACAATGGCTTATGAATTATGATCTATCCAAATACGACAATTTTGCTTATTAAAATACCCATTCAACCAAAAGTGAGTTCCATCGCTGAACAATTTTGTTTGTGGAAATCGGGATAGGTGGCCATGTCGTTTTGGGCCCATTCATGCCAAATTTGCAAACGTTGTTCAGGAGCAAGTCAATTCATTATGAAATAGTAAACTAAATTGAGCATAAATAAAGTGACAGCTGTCAAAAAGACCAACTCCGAAAAAAGTATTGCCAGAATGAAAACCACAGGTCTAAAAAAAACATCCTTTACAAATAATAAAAAGTTTAAATAACATTAATAATATTTTGTTAAAAAATAGATCTAGATAAGCAAAACAGGATTTAGAAATTGTAATGGTATTCAATAAAGAAAAAAATCTCTTGATCTAATTGATCTAACCGGAGTATAAATATTGAAAAGAGTGAGAAGAGGAGGACATACAATATCGTTCATTAGGACGTCTCTGGCCAGCATTACTAAGAAATATTTTCTACTGGTTTGAAGTTCAATCAACCCAAACAGCTTACAGTTGAAAATCAACTTCCAGAAAACAGAAACTATTCTGTTTAGGACTCCGTTGTCTAGCGCCTCAAGGGATACGAGAAAGAACTGGCGCAAGCTGGTGATCGTAGTGCCACACGGACATCCACTGGCGAGTAAAAATGTAGTAAAGTATGCACCTTGGTATCTGATTGGATCAGTATTTGTATTTCGACAGGCATATAAGTTCTGCTCTCACCAGGGCTAGGAGAGTATTTGCCCTGACAAAACGATTGTTTTATAGCAGTCGTCTTGACAGCACGGTGAAGGTTATTTGCTACATGGCCATCATCAGGCCGATGATTGCCTATGGATGCTCGGTATGGTTCAACGTTGCCCGATCTCAAATGGAAAAGATTCGGATGTTTGATAGACAATGTCTTAGAGGTTGCCTTGGATTCCACAGAACACTAAAATCGGAGTACACACGATATTATTCCAACCAGGTTCTATACAACGGAACCAACATAAACAGAATAGATAGTTTTTTATTTAATCTGATTCGGGGTCACATTGCAAGAGCGATGTCCTCAACCAACAGCTTAATTTTTGGGGCTTGTTACCCCAAAAATGAATGCCACGAGAGTGCGCGGTTAAGTGGCATTCCTCTTTTCCTCTTTTTAGACAGTCGAGGGCTGATACAGGATAGAATGCTTCCGCTCATCTACCACGTCAGCCGGAAAACTGTAGATAGGCGACTCCTGTATGGTCGAGACGTCATCGCCCAAGGTGGAGAAGAGCGCCTTCCGTTGATGAGGACTGTGTACGTTCAGGACGGAAGGGATAGGGCGAAGCAGGGGAATCAGTTCTAGTGGCTTTCTGAACAATATATATATGATATATAAAGTCGAATAAGGTTTTATCTTGGCCGGCTTAAATAGATTTAGGGAAATTAGATATAAGGGACAGTCAGGGTGGCACCAAAAAAAAATTTAAATATGTATATATGCGGATGCATATGATTATATATGTGCGTATATGTATAGTATATGCATGGGTATGTATGGTTACATGTATTTCTGGATGCCTATACAAAATATATATACAAAAAATTAAAACAAAAAAATGCTGCTGTGGCTGTTCTAGTTTTTAAGTAGATTTAAGTAGTTTTATGTATTTTTTAAGTATCTTAAGTAAGCTTAAGTTAGTTTCAATTAGTATAAGTTAGTTATATCTAGTTTTAATTATTTTTAGTCTAGCTTTAGTTAGTTTATAAGATAAAATTATTAAAAATGTTATGGTACTAAGTTTTTTCAAAAAGTTTTCATAGTGAAAAGAAGAATAAAATAATTAGCATACATTCAAATAGTTTTTAGGTTTAAGATAGTTATAAGTGAAGGGTAAATAAAAATGAATTAAAAAAAATGATGAAAAGTACCAACGAATTTTCCAATAGTAAAACGGGTAAATCTCTTTTGAACGTTTTCAATTCTTCTAGTGTGAGTTATATAATATGGATCCCATATAACACACAATACTCTAATATTCATCTTACTAATGATGTGTACAAAGATTTCAGAGCATGAGGATCAGGGAAATCTTGAGTGTTCCTTCTAAGAAATCCCAACATAGCACTGGCCTTAGCGATTATATAGTCATTATGATGTAAAAAGCTTAGATTTTAATCAAATATCACACCTAAATCAATTTTAAAATTGACTCTCACAGTCTCACTCTAGTGATTTCAGAGACAGAGATGGAACAATTACAAAAAATAGGATTGTCGCGCTTAAAAAACCAAAGAATATTACATTTAGAATTGTAATAAGAATGAGTAACTCTTCTCACACTCAATTTTAAGTTCCACTTGAATTAAGGCGTTATGCTGAGAAAAATGACTATAAAACGCCAAACGTAATACAATAAATTTAAGTGAAAAGCATATCGTAATAGAGTGAATATTTTAGGCTTGACATCGTATTTATTTTGCCTGCTAAAATTGGCTAAAAAACTTTATAACCTAATTCGCTGACGCCAAAAAATTAATCAACTTCAACTTTCTGCGCTGCTAATTATGAATTTCGATTTAAGACTTATTTTATTCTTCTGTTTAACAATCGCACCTATTGTTACGAAGCATTACACTTACGTACCCCATCCCATGCCGAACCGGAATTATGTACCTGACCACCGCCAAACCAGTCAACTCACCAGTCATATTTATTTATTTATGTTCATTATAAAAAATAAATAAATCCAGCAAGACCGCACGACCACCACATAACCACAATACAGCAGCATCGTGCGACCACTACCGGCACCTAATAATTCGATTACAGTGGAGTGCCACTACCAGCAACAAACGCCATCAACAACGTACGATCTGAACACCACCCTAACATTTACGTTTGTCATCCTTACAATTCGCACTGCCTTAAGGTAAGAATTATAATAAGTGAATGTAAGGAATGACGAAACGGGAGGAGAAAACTTGTACACTCTGAAGCATACCTTGATCTATGTTTTGATTATTGTTGAGGTTGGTGGTCAATTCCGTTTAACTGTAATTGGTACATTGTTGTGCCCTTTAAGGCGGACTTTTTGGTAAACAAAAGATTTTCCCTTGTGTTAGCCTTGGGCTGGAATTAGATTCCTATAAACCGCCGATTTCCCTGCTTTCCCCTTCAGGGTTAGTTTAGGACAAAGTAATTTTCCCATGGGTTATCCTTGGGCTGGAATTTGATTTCTAAAACGTACTATTCCCGGGTTCGCTTCTTCAAAGTTAACGTCTTGGGTCTGAGCTTACTCCTGTAATTCAAATAAAATATAGCCTTGTGATTATATGAAATATTGTGTTAGTTATGTTAAGACTATGAACATTGTAAGATTGTAAAACACCCGCTTGAATTTAAATAAAGAAATAAATGTAACTGGTAATTGGCGAGTTCTTCCTTCTATATCTTAGTTTTACTTTGCTTTCTTCGGAAGAACCCTGGACAAGACGACCTTACTTCAGCCTTAGACAAAAAGCATCACACTATAATTTTAATAAGTCAAGTCAGTGAGTGGACTAAGTGTGTTAGTTATACTTTTGACGATCTGCACATCAACATGTTCAATGCAATATAAATTTTTGTTCGGTTTCTACAACACACAAGCGCCAACCGCCTATCAATAATTATACCTTTGCATTACTGGTACTGGGTACCAATAAAATGTCCGACTCATGTCTTATCCTGAGGGGGAAATTGAATTTAAAAAATGACTACTCATTGAAAATTCGTTGAATATTTCTTCGACGCGTCGTCGTCGTCGTAGTGAATCACGAAATTCTTTTTTAGCCTTTGAAACGTGACATGTAGTCTCCAATAAATGAGTCAGCCAAAGGCTATGCATTTCAGAAATCAGAATGAATGCGGTATAATATGAGGGATACTCTGCAAAAGAAGCTGAGCGCAAAAAATATGCTTAGAATTTTTGTCTGTCAATGTTTCCTTTTAAGTCAAAAATGTAAGGTTTGTGTAATCCTTTAGCTACGAGTAAATACCTCGAAGGCACCATTCATTTTTGTTTGCAGTTTTGTGTGAAGAATACAGTATAATGCTGTGAACGATCAAACGTGACTAAGAAATTTGCTTAACGTATACAAAATATAGATTCTTCATTGGAAAATTCAAAGGAATAGTGGATGCATTATCACTTGGTAGACCGTATAAGCTCATGTGGAATAAGGGCCTTGTTATAAATTCGGCAATTAGGCTTTTTGCCGCATCCGTTCAACCAAAAATAAGCATAGGTAGTATCTGAAGATGATTTTTTTTTGCAGAAATCCAAAGGCCCACTATTCCAATCCGTTGGTCTAAAAATTCTGTCTGTCTGTCAGTCTGTCTGTATGTATGTATAGAAACCTACAGCCCAAACGGTTGGGCCGAATTGCTTCAAACTTGGTATAGAGTTTTTTAGGTATTGTACAGAGGGGAAATTGAAATTTTTGTTTAGCTCAAAAAATAACGGTACCTGTCATATAACCAATACTTTCAAACCTATTTTTCTCGGAAACGGCTCTAACGATTTTGATTTAAAAAAAAAATAGAAAAATGTCTAAAAATGGTAATTTCCATAGAACCGTTTTTTTTTGCTTTCGACTATCTCATAAACGGCTCAACCGATTCTTTCGAAATTTCACACATATATAGGTTTAGTTTGCCCAAATTATACCGCGTACCAATATTTTTAATTAGTATTTTTTTGTATTTTTAAAATAATTTAAAAAAAATTTTAATTTATATTTCAAAAACTGCTCATTAAATTTTTTTCAAAAATTATATTTATTTGTTTTTGTTGAATACCTATGAATTGGCGTTTTTGAATTTTTTTGAAAAATGTTTTCAAAAAGTTAAAAAAAAAACTTTTTTCTCAAAAACCGCTGCATTGATTTTTAAATTTTTTTTCTCATAAATTCAAATTCATCTAACAAATAAAATGGCGTACTTTTTTTTGAGCTTAAATTAGTTTAAGTATTTATTTCAAAATGTTGAATTATTTTTTTTTTTTGATTAAGTCGATTTAATATTTTGTTCTTAAGTTTATATTATAATATTTAAGACTGTCATACCAATTTTTTTTAGAAAAAAATTAAAGATATTTTGTATATATAAAAAATGAAGTAAAGAACTGCTTTAAATATATATTAAATTTTTAACAGTGATCGAATATAAGAGCAAGTTCGTGCGATCCAGTCGTGCATTTTATTATTCTTGATAACAATATATTGTTAACTTAAGCACAAAGTGTTGGATCAACATTGTTGTTGATTGTTGAAGGGATATATTGTCTGTAGTAATACTTATGACAACAATTTAAATTTTGGGGTAACTATTTTCCGATTTTGAAAATGATTAAGAATTTGAAAATTGTTTTTCCAAGAACTGAAAACTTAAGTCTTGAAAAATCAACCGGCCTTGTTGCCACACAATCTTTCAATAATTTTAAATTCTTGGGATAACAATGTTTTTCTTCTGAGTGATGAAAGACATCTTGCCTTTCTAGTAAGTTGCAGAGAGTAGGTACATAGTGTTGATAAGTCATCTTATATCAGGTGTGAAGTTCTGCGGCAACAATTCTCCTGTTGTTTTAAAATGATGCTGATTGGATGATAATTGTAGGTTGAGTTCTTTGTAGACCAAGCGACTCGATGAATTAGCTCCTTACTCCAAGAATCCAGCATGAGTATTCTCATGAAGTTTCTGTAGAATGTCATCCAAAGCTATCCTGAAAATGAATCGATTCTCGATTCTCCCAAATATAAAGTAGCACTACAGTCCTAATACTCCACTTAGTTCTTGCGATTTCGCAAAGCAACCTGTTTTTGTTCTTAAAAGATTCAAAAGCACTATTTGTGGTAGGCGGTGATCTGGAAGTTGCACAATTTTTAAAATATATTTTCAATGTAAAAAACGCACGCAGTGGCGGTAGATCAGTTTTAGTAACAGCATATCGGTGGGAGTATTTGATGATATGCTTACGTCAGAAAATTGTAAAATTCATTTTTGTTGGAATTGAAGTTTGATGCAATTTATTCTTTTGAAATGTGAATCTGGGCTTACATGAAAGAGTGTAAAACATTTAAGTAATTTTATGTTTGAAATACATTCAAGGTTTTTTTTAGATTGAAGTGGATTTAAAAGGGATTTCTAAAAGTGAAGTATATATAAAGAATTTGACTATAATGCGAAGTAGGGAGAAGATATTATTTTTTTTTCTGAAATTGAAGTAAATCTACTTCAATCGAAATAAATTGGTATCGCTGATGCAAAGTGTTGGGTAGTCTTGAAGTGGGCATTATGTCAGATAACGGTTCTGTTTGACAGCTTCTAGGAATTCAGAGCCTAGACATAATTTTTCGTCGATTGTGTCTCGACTTGTGTTGTTTTGTAATACCATAATTATTCTTAATTTTGTTAGATTGATGTTGAAATTCCATTGATTACAGGTATTTAGAATGTAAGGCAAATAAGTTTCTCAAAACTTAGTTCAATTGCTACTAGTTCTCGCATATTATTCCAGGGTTGACATTTAGTTCTTCTTTTCGACAATCTGCAATGGCTCTGCTGATGACCAGTTATGTTTCAGTTCCAGCATCGTCAGAGATGTAATTTGTCTTATTCATCACAGCCAATTATTGCTTCTGCTGGTTCAAATTGCTTCTTGTTGATTCACCAAGAACTTTGCACATTAAATTATGTATATATTTTATAAAGCATTAAAATTATGTAGGAATATAAAATAAATTGTTACAATATAGTAAATTTTAAATCTAAACAAAATAAAATGGGGTTTTACTGTCAATAAATGAAGGTAAGACAGTACTACTTATGCTTTTATAATCATATCCCACAGTGATCGGCGGATTTATTATTTTAAAATGAAATATAAGTTCATTTTACAATAGTAAATCCCCCATGTGGAGGACGATTTTACCCCCATTATTTTTTTGTCAACTCTACCCGGAAGACTGCATTGCTCATTCTCTTGAAGACAAGGCACAATTTCTAGTTCCTAATGTATGTTGCCCATACACCATTAAAGGAAAACTTATCCATTAGCGGCAAATAATGTGGCTTGTTACTATTAGAAAATTGATACCTTGCCACCATAATTCATATTAGATCCAGACTTCTTTCCATAAAATAATTTATGAAGTCAAGCCGTTTAACATGCAATTCAACAATATATCATCGAAACAGGTGTGTGAAACATTAGTGATACCTACATATGAAATAATACCTAGTAGGTATTAACTAGCAAACTTCGTATAAACCTTGATCGGGATATAATATAAAAATGGAAATAAGAAATTACTAAGTAAACTCTAATACCCACCGAAACATTCTTTGAAAGATGCTCTTTACGGACTTATGGTCATGAGTCTGATCTGGCACACACACTTTTCATCTTTTCTCTAGTGATAAACTCATTGCTGTTAATGTGATATCTTCGTATTGATGTTTGTATATTTATCTACTTGCACGATTCTATTGAACAAATAATGACAAAGCTGACGCACCTATTGTGCATGCTGCAGGCATGGCATTGTATATACATTTCTAGAAATGCATATACAATGGGCATGGGTCAATCCAGAATATCCATGGTGGTATGGTCTTCAAATATGTAGTTTTTTTTTTAGGTGGTAACGTCGAAACGTCATTTCTACTTTGTGGAATTTTTACTTTGATCGAAGCATAAGAGAATACATCAAAAACTTCTCCTTAACCTCTAAGATGGTGCTAACCATATACATGTGAATTTGAATAATCACTCAATCGTTAATCGTAGCATTCTATGTATGGTCATATTTCAGTGAAGAAAATGTTAACCAAATGGACTCGTTCTTCCTTGTTTTTTTTTTTTAATGCTAATTGTTAGATATTGTTTCCTCAGTCTTAATTAACATTAATAGCCATATTTTTAAATGGAATATAGCAAGTGGATAAAATTATACACTGTTTTCCATATTGGCCCTTAAAAACATTATCAATATGCAGCACCACATGGCCGCCATACATATATCACTGTCAAATAAAGAGTGTCAGTAACCAAATAATTTAAATTTATTTGTTTTTTTCGGTTTGCTGTGTACGAGGGCGGGTCAATACGTTCGTGACTTTTTGAATTTCTGACTCCTGCACTGCTCCTGTCAACAGGCATCTGTCAGTTGACTCCTGTCAAAATTTAAACTTGCTGCGTCAGTTAGTTTGTGTTTGACAGCTATTTTTATCAGACTACTCACTAATTTGAGGAGAAAATGGAAAAAAGTGAATTTCGTGTGCTTATTAAGCATTACCGATACCAAGGCTAAGCTTGATAAATACTATGGGGACTCTGCACCATCGATTTCAATGGTAAAAAAGTGGTTTACTGAATTTCGTTGTGGCCGTACAAGCACTGAAGATGCCGAACGTCCTGGACGCCCAGTTGAGGTCTCTACACCCGAAACAATCGAACAAATTCACGATATGGTGTTGGCCGACCGAAGATTGAAAGTGTGAGAGATTGTGGAAGCTAGGGATCTCGCATGGCTCAGTGGATTCAATTTTCAATGATCACTTGGGCATGAGAAAGCTTTCCGCAAGATGGGTGCCGCGTTTGCTCACAGTCGACCACAAACGCAATCGTGTAACAACTTCACAGGAAGGTTTGGCGTTGTTTAATCGCAATATGGAGGAGTTTTTGCGCCGTTTTGTAACCGTTGACGAAACATGGATCCATCACAACACACCAAACAACAGTCAAAACAGTGGGTTTCTAAGGGTGAATCGGCGCCAAAGAAGGCCAAGGTGGGTTTGTCAGCCAATAAAGTTATGGCGACTGTTTTTTGGGATGCACGCGGTATAATCCACATTGACTACCTTCAAAAGGAAAGAACAATCAATGGGGAATATTATGCCAACTTATTGGACCGATTCAATGACGATTTGAAAAAAACCCGACCTCATTTGGCCAAGAAAAAAGTTTTTTTCCACCAAGACAATGCAAGGGTGCACACATGTGCAGTTGCCATGGCAAAAATCCATGAATTGGGCTATGAATTGCTCCCTCATCCACCCTATTCTCCAGATTTGGCTCCGAGCGACTACTTCTTGTTCCCAAACCTGAAGAAATGGCTTGGTGGAAAAACATTTGACTCCAATGATGAAGTCATCTCGCAAACAAAGGCCTATTTTGAGGACCTCGACAAATCATTTTTTTTGGAAGGGATAACAAAATTGGAGAAGCGTTGGACAAAGTGTATAGAGCTCAAGGGAGACTACGTTGAAAAATAAAATTATTTTTTTATCAAAAAATCTGTGTTTTATTTCAAAAGTCACGGACTTATTGACCCGCCCTCGTATCTATTCAGTATTTTATATATGTAAACTTTATTTTTCCTTCGCTTATTTTATAAATTTAATAATAATAGAAAAAAATTTTCAAAATAATAATGGCGCTAAATTTTAAACAGTCCTCGTTTAGAGAATAAACCCAACTCTAGTTAAAGCAGTCGTTTAGGTGCCAGCCCTGTCTTACTTTGTCTTAATTTTAAACAAAGTAAACAACTCTTCTAATTAATGTAGATCTTTAGGGCTACGTTAATCTAACTTATGTTGAACACACCTTATTTTGACAGATAGAGTAATGGAACAGAACGAAAACTAAACATAAGCACAAGAACACAAAAAACAAATTCATAAATTTATATAAGCTCAGGTTTCAGGTAAGATTTTTTAAATTTCAGAAAAAGATTTTCTTAAATAATTTATATATCTAAAAGACAAATGTCATCCGTGTGTGCGCGCATAACTCGAGAACGAATACTTCGATTTTCATGATTTTGAACTTTATGAATTCGTAAATTTCCCGAAAAATTCCAAAAATTTCCAAAAAAAATTGGAAATCAGGGAGCATCCCCTTTTTATGACATATCTTGAGAACTGTTTCTTTGATTTTAACGATTTAGGGATTGATAAATTCGTATTGGCCCAAGAAAGGTCATAAGATAAGATACTGGAGAAAAATCACGGAAAATTTCCAGAAAAATTTGAAATCCGGGTTCGAATTTGCACTGTGACTAATGATAATGATATAGAAATGTGAGATGAAATGCGAGATTGCTTTAGCACTCGCCTCTTCTGGGATAGCGTCCACGTCGTTGGAAAGCGGTCGAACAGCTCATTCTGCATTGAAATTGCCATTGAACCTGCAAGTATATGAAGAACCTACATGCAACATCTCAAAGAACACTGCGATGGCGAAAGTTTTGCAGCAATGTAAGATTATCATCTGGGACGAGTGCGTAATGGCTCACAAACGTGCATTGGAAGCCCTAAATCGTACGTTGAAAGATTTACGAAATGATAAACGACGTTTCGGTGGTGCAATGATTTTACTGTCAGACGATTTTCGAAAAGCTCTGCATGTCATTCCAAGATCAACTCCGGCAGATGAATTGAACACTTGCCTGAAATCATTGGCCCTATGGCAATACGTGAAGGTATTGTAATTGAAAACAAATATGCGAGTCGCTTTACGAAATGACCAGTTCGCTGCAGAGTTCTCCAAGCAATTATTGGCCATTGACAATGGCGTGATACCAGTGGACTTAGTCACCGGCCTGATTGAATTTCCGCCGAATTTTTGCCACTTTACAACAACGCCGGAAGAGCTCATCATGAATGTTTTCCTGAATATTGCTCAAAATTGTGTTAACCATGATTGGCTGAGTTCCCGAGCGATTTTGGCTGCGAAAAACAAGGAAGTCGATCACTTGAATTTTGTCATTCAACATTTATTCAAATCCGTGGACTCCGTGATGGATGAAAACGCAGCCACCAACTATCCCACGGAATTTTTGTTTTTTTGGATGTTCCGAGCTTTCCGCCACACAATTTAAAATTGAAAGTCGGCTTAGCTATAATTTTGCTGCTCAACCTCGGAATGCACCAAAACCTTGTAACGGAACGCGTTTGATTGTAAAGAACATCAAATCAAATCTAATTCAAGCCACGATTTCGCGGGGAAAATTCAAGGGCGAAGTTGTTCTCATTCCACGGATTCCGATTATTCCGAACGATTTGCCATTCGTGTTTAAGCGTCTTTAATTTCCAGTGCGTCTCGCTTTTGCTATGACAATCCAGGACAATCGCTGGATTTTTGTGGCATTAATCTCGAATTCCCATGTTTCTCACATGGTCTATTATATGTGGCGTGCTCACTTATCGGCAAACCTCCCGCTTTGTACGTGTCCGCACACGAAAATAAAACTAAGAATGTTGTGTACCATAAAGCACTTCAGTAAGAAAGCGTAAGGCTGGCCGAACGGCAATCACTTTGATTTGATTGGAAAACATAGACATTGTAAATTTAGTTATTTTTATTGTATTTAGTAATGAGAATAATAAATTAACCATATTACATGAAACAGCATTGTGCATGCTCGGAAATATTATTTTCTTGACATAAATGAATTTAGGCGGAACGAAGTTCGCCAGGTCAGCTAGTTAATTACAATAAAGAAACAAATTTCAACAGATCTAATCAAGTGGGGCCTGACGTTGATTGCTCTTATCCTCGTATAAGCTTCAGCACCTCCCGTTATTATGACTTTTGTGACACACTACTTTCCCCGAAGTTGGTTGCGTAAAGTTCGTCTTGCTTATCTGCATCGTTTTCCATCACCGAAAGTGCGCCTTCTGACCAGCGAAGAATTCTACGAGTAAGGCGCTAAGGAAACAACGAAAGCCCTTTAGCACTTGAGTAATTTTTGCAGCAGCCATGAATGCAAACAATGGCGTGTTATGAAAAAAATAACCAAATAACCCCTTCGATTTCCAGAATTTGTTGAAGGGAAATCACACATTCGCGACGCAGAAATTCTAAAATACGAAAGCTCTAGGCAGGATTTCTCAGATTCCGTATTTAGCGTAAAAAAAGAAGGCCAACTGATCGTCATGAGGTCCGACCATATAGCAGAGAGGATATCAGTGACTACGATAACGACGCCGGATATCGTTTAACATTAATGTTACATAATTCAATGATATCGTCTAGGAACTAGGAATGCTATTAATAGACGGCTGGACTGCTTTATTAATTTTTTCCTTTCTAAAAAGCTGAAAATCTTCAAAAATAGTATAATCTTCTTCAAAAAACATTTTTCTTTCATTTTTTCTTATGAAATGTCAAACGTTTACTGGAAAAAGCATAGTTTACGAAAGATAAAAAGGCGTTTTGTTTTGCTTAAAGTTAGACGAGCTCTTTAACGTTAAAGTATAATTTTTGTCGTTTATTATTAAATTATCAAAAAGTCGACCCTCATTTTAAAACTTATTTTTAGAGCTAACTCCCATTTTAAAACTAATTTAGAGTAGGGTTTAAATGTTTAAAATTTTGCGCTAATAATTTTAACTAAATGCAACCTGAATTGCATGGCACTAGATATTAGGAATAGAAGGCTATTGGCACAGTGGACTTAAGAATTAGGTCTTTACTATCTCATTATAACCCACCGAAAAGAATGCTGCCTAGGGTGAAGATCGAACCCACACGTCTATGTTAGCAGTCAAGCACTATATCAACTGTGCCATTGCCACCCGCCGTTTTAAGTCGGAGTTTTATGCCACTGAGCGCAAAAGTTGTCTGCTAAAACCTATAGATTGAAACCTACGTAATCACAAATTGAAAAAAAAAATATGAAATGCCTATTCCTAAACTAAATTTCAATTTTAAAATGAACATTTTTGTTTTTCTTTATATTTAACGGTTGTTATTGTTTTTTGACAACTTGCTTCCTACAAACATGCATCGCGATATCGTATTGATGGGAGCAGGTTTTTAATCGCATTTACCTATATCGCGCGATCAACCCTATCGCGATCGCTTCTTATTGTGCAAACCTTTAACTTGTCCGTTAATAAACACGTTAGTCTGCATAGAGTTAGGCGCCAGTTATAGCTTTCATTGAAACTCATCATTGAAAACTTTGACTATCAATTCTGAGGAACTTAAACAAATAAAACTGATGTCGTTTTGGTAATAAAATATATAATATTTTTTGTCAATAAAATATCTTATTTGCTCTACCTTTTTCAATGATATCAGCTGATCATTGAAAACGCTTTCCATCATTGAAAAATCAAAAGTGAGTTTACAAGAAAGTGGTAGAGCAAATAGAATATTTTTTTGCAAAAAAAATATTATATATCTTATCACCTTAATGTTGGTACCAAAGCGACATCAGTTTTATTATTGTTTAAGTTCCTCAAAATTGATAGTCAAAGTTTTCAATGATGAGTTTCAATGAAAGCTATAACTGGCGCCTTACACAATTTTGTTTCACTAACACACACAAAACCGAGAAACTATTTAGTTACGCGCATCTAGGTTTATTCACATAGGCGCAAAATTTTAAACGATTTAGTAATATGTTAATTCATTTTTAGTATGATACTAGTTAAACAGAAGATTGTGCTAGTTTAAAACGATTTTAGTATCGTATTATCTTCTTAACATTTTACTAAAGTTAAAATCACGAATGGCTACTTTAATTTATTAGTATCGTACTAAATCCATAGTTTCGTCTGATAGTATATAAGCCTCGCATATGGGAGGCCCAGGTTCGAATCCTGCTGGTATACATTCTTTTGTGTTTTTTTTGTCAATAATGGAGTTAAATGATTAAAATATAAACATCGAATACTTATTTAGAGTACAGTTTGGGTTTCCATCAACATATAATGAATTTACAAAGCATAAACACAATAATTGTGTTCATCAAAATTCAAACCCTACAAATGCTCTGCTATCTGGTTAATTAACATTTTACTAGTTAACAAAAGGTTTAAAATTTATGAAAAGTTAGTAGGCTACTATGCATATAGTAAATTGCTAACTAGTATCGTGTTAAGGCCTTAATAGTAGGTTGTTTAAAATTTTGCGCCATAGGCTACAGGAATTTTTTTCAGTTGGAACAACTGTTCAATCTTCGCAATCAACAGATGAAAGAGAAAACCAATAATAATATTGGTATTTAAGGCGGTGCTCTTCCCTCTGAATTTTTGGTGAAAGGCTGGTATTATGCGCGCTATATACTGCTCAAATGCATGTCATGCATATGAGAGTGTATTCGATGCTTGAACAAAAATCAAAACGTTTTGATTTTGCTTCAAGCACACACGGTGTATACGTAAGTTATTTTCACGAATACACTCTCATATGTATGACATGCATTTGAACAGTTTAGCTATATTCCGCATTACACGTTGAAACTAGATGTAGGCGATTTTCGAACAACGTATAAGTGCAAGAGAAAAAAAATCGAAAGATGCGACCTCAAATTGTTGCAACGAAAACTTACTCACGCGACACAAGGCAGTTTTTTTTCTAATTTTTCGAATTTATTTTCTCTCTTACACTTACATTGTTCGAAAAGTCGCATGCGTGTAACGTGTAATAGCAGACTTAGGAAACTACTGACTGCAACGACTTTCTCTCTTGCACCTAAAGAAAAAAGTTTAACTATTTGGTGTGCGCCAGTTACATATAATTCGGTGTGACTTTATAGGAATGGAAAAAACCGACCGTTTAAAACCGAAACCGGTTACTTTGTTTCGGTTAACCGGTTTTCATCGGAGATTTTTTTGACTCGGTTAAAACTGGTGTTTTTTCTGAAATACAATAACCGGGTGAAAAAGCCGGTTATTTACATTGCCACTTTTATCACCACAGAAAAGTTATCTTTGTTTCATAAGACCTGCATTTGGGTGTGTTCAACCTGCAACGTTATTCACCACTGCCAACTTTTCTTTTATAGAGTAAACAACTGTAGTGGTAGGAAGGTGAAATCATTTTGAACACTATTTCAAAGTTTCCACCCTATCAACTTGGCTTTCCTTCAACGCCACATACAAATGGGTACGTTTACTTTCCTATCTGTCAGCTGATTTCATCTCATTGCGTTTGTGAATTAATTTTAAACTTGAACACAATTTATTATTTAAAATAAAATAACCAAATGAAATATGTCCATCTGCAATTTTCGTAAATAACTCATGAAGTGTAGTTTTTTTTCGAAAATAATAGTATTTTCTTTTCCGAAAAAAAAACTTATCTACATACAGGTTCGTATTTTATTTTTTTTATTATTATATTTTATTTGTATTATATTTTATTTGACATGATCGTATTTTAAAGCAAATAAAAAAAAACAACAATTTTTATACATAAAACCGAAAACCGGTTATTAACAAAACCGTTCATTTTGTCCGGTTAAAACCGTCAGGTTAAACCGGGAGTTAAGGTAACCGGAAAAAACGAAAACCGGTTAATTTTGAATAACCGCCATCCCTCTGTGACACAAAGGGAAGAACTGATCTTGCAATCGTTCGATTTGTGTCAAAACACAAAATTTTAAGTTGCTCGAATCGACGACTGAATAGTTTTTGCATGTGTGCGCACTCTCATATAAGTCCATGGTAGTCACTTTAGCAACCAATTTGTTGTAAAACTGAACGTTGCATTTGCGCTCCTAGCCTAATAGTAATAAAAGCTTCGGCATCGGACTTTGAAAAGTTTAACAAAAATGAATGAGATAAAAAATATTTGTTTAAAAACATAAGAAGTTGTAACTTATAGCACACATCAGCTAATAAAGAATGTGGCAAAAATATTTTCATTTAACAAATTACCTAGGTATTAAGACACAATGTAGACACGACCTAAAAGTTGTAACTTGTTCTGCTTTAATGAAACAAAGAACAAATAAAACAATAAGGTCAGTGTTCGCAATTCCCTGATGTCCCAAGTCTATACATAATGTTATTGTCATAATGTATGAGTCGAGCATGTATCTCATTTCACATAACTCTTCATAAAGTAATCTACATAAATTATGTATGCGGTAATGATGTTTTTTTTATAAATGCGACAATTATTCGAGTAAAGTTGCTGTTGGTTTGTTCTTATTTAAAAATGGAGCCAGTAGTCATGGGCGGTGGTAATGGTGAATTGTTTCAACCATGAAAATAAAAATGCACGATTGGATCGCACGTACTTGCTATTATGTTCGATCAAATCGTGTAAGCACAAGATTCTTATTACAAAAGGCTAAAAATATTATTCGTAATTTTAAAAAAAATGTAAAAATGTAAAAATGTTGCACCACAGTACACTAAATATCTCAAGTAAAAAAGTTTCATCAACACCGGTCAAGCCGTTTACTGAAGAAAAATTGTAAAACGCCGGATTTTATTTATAAAGATAAATAAAAGTAAATTTATATATTCATTGAATTTCTATTCAAAATAAATAAATATGCTGTAAATTGCGAATCTACAGGAACAAACATATATAATTTACAACTCGATATCTAAGTTCGTCACATCAAAAAACCTAGATCTATTTTAAAGCGAGTTCGGGTCGACTCACCGTAGGCCTAGGTTTCAAAAACATAATTATCCTCGGTAGGATGAATTCAGGTTTTTCAAATATGTTTTTGGAGCAACCCCACGATGACTTCAGAACTCAACAAAAAAAGCTTTTTAACTACCACATTTAAAAAGATACCTTCTTTAATTCTAGTAGCCCATAGCGTAACGGTTAGTGCTTTCGAAAGGTGTTCCAGCAACAACAACATAAGCGGCACCAAAAACGGGATCATCGAAAGATGCCCTACATGAGGTGCAACAACAAGCAACGGTAACATCAGCCGATGTGCCATTTAAAAGAAGGAAGAGGATTGGCTCTGCACCGAACCTCGTCAAGCGAACCCAACAGCGGCAGCAAACATACAACAACAATTAAATACCTCGCCATCTGACGAGGAAATTGAATATATGTCCAAAAAAATTAAAGCGTTGCTAAAAGAATCCACCACTGAATTCTTTAGCTTCACACCCAAAACTGAAAAGTTTCAAACGGTCCTATTAAAGGGCATAGATTCCTGCCCGGAACCACAGGTGCTCTTAAATGAACTCCGTCAAAAGGCGAATGACGATCTCGAGTCTATCGTGGTCAAGCCGTTCGCTACAGTTAGAGCTAGGCGGGAGAAGCGAAATATTCCATTCTTCCTTATGCAGCTTTCACCCAGCAGCAAATTGGATAGTTTGAGGAATATCTCCATCCTCAACTACCAGGTTGTAATTTGGGATAAATTAAAAAGGCGCGGCGACATGCTTCAATATATGCGCTGCCAAAGGTTCGGCCACGCCGCAGCAAACTGCGAAATGCATTCAAGCTGCGTTAAGCGTGGAGAGAACCACAATGCAGATGAATGCTAGGGAAGGAACGGGTCGAAGATAGGACCCAGCTAAAATGTGCACTTTGCCGAAGCGACGGACACCTCGCTAATTATCGGGGATACCCGACGTTTCAGCTATTGAAAAAGAATAAAGCAGCAAGGCAAACAGTGATAGAGAAACGTCCAACAGTGCGCCGTCCTACAACAACACCCGTCAACCCCTAAATTTCGTATGCCCCAATGACGTCAGGAAGGGGGAGTACGTTACAGCCTACACCAAAGGTAGCCCACAGGCCCCCGGGCCTAAGGCGCCTGCGGCACAGGCAGATATTATGGGCATCCTGCTGGCCATCTAAGGCCAGCTGACAGGCCTTCAAAACCAGATCAGGGAGCAGGCGACTAGGGTGGATCATCTCTACTCTGTTTTGCCCAGCTTAACGCACCTTAGAGGTTAAGGGAGCGCTGCCGGAGAGGCCCTTTAAAATCCTAGCTGTGAATGTAATTTCACTGTTTAGGACCGAACGTAGAGCAAATTTATTCAAATTGCTTAAAGAAATAAGTCCAGACGTGTTTATGGCTAGCGAAACTAAGCTTAACCAGAAACATAAATTGACTAACAACAATTACAATATCTTAAGGAGAGACCGACCCAACTCCACTCAAGGAGGGGGCGTCGCAATCTTTATACGTAAAGGCATTAGTCATAAGGTAATATATAATAGTGATGTGCGTAAATTTCGGACGTTAGAGGCATGCATCATATGCATTCATCTCCAACAGGGGAAGAGAATGTATGTGATCGCTGCCTATGCACCGGAAACACCTCAGCCCACACAGTTTATAACAGAGCTTGAGAAGCTTTTTGAATGCTTAAGATTGAGCTCGGAAGAAAACTTTTACATATTAGCCGGTGAATTAAACGTCAAACACATAGATTGGGGAAATCTAATACAAAACCCTCGAGGTAACCATTTGTATGATTGGATGGGTCGATACAACCTTTAGTATCGCATCGATCTTCTAGCCACAGAGAGGCCATCGTTTACAAGAAGCGGTGCCTATTTGGGTCTATTGCTGAAAGACGCAAGACTAACAATTACTGACACTATGGGTCAACGACCAAGAAATTGTTTACGATCGAGTACGATAGTGATCACTGCGGACTTGCCGCCGTAATATAACTTCCGAACGGGCCTATGGAGTTGGAGGAGTATTTGACTGTGTATACTTACAATTACAGTAAGGTGCACTGGCCGCGCTTTTACAACGCCTTATTGAGCGAATTACGTTCCAATGGTATATCCCCACCAAATGACAGGAACCTGACAAATACGGAAATAGACAGATACTTACAACAAATGGACCAAACGATTCTATGAATAATGAACAGAACAATACCGAAATACAAAGAACGTAACGCAACCGACATGTACCGTAACGCGACCATTGACGCACTACACAGACAAAAAAGTGGACTACTGACAATACTAAAACGCTTGTACAGACGGCTTACTGACATACGAGATCTGAAGGTTAGGACACTGAAATCGTCGATCAAAAACAACAACCAATTGATCATAAAGATTATAGGTTGTCGATTAATTTATTTTGGGACAATAAAATTCGGGCCATTAACTCTAGCGATCCGAGTATGTTCAAAAAATTAATAAGATACTTAGAAGGAAAGATCAAAACGACCTTCCGTGACTTAAGCTTCAGAGGACGACAGAGAACAGAGACGTACTTTTGACAGCAGGAATAGACCCAGAGGACGCCGTATTGGACGTTGACCTATATGAAATCGAGGATCCGCAGGAGAAGGTGGAGGCTGTGGGGGCTACTTTCCAGCAAGTGTGCAAGGTGAATGCTAGCATTCGCCCGAATCATGACCTGGAGAACAGAGCCCTACTTCATCACACCTGGCTGAGGAACGATATAATCGAATGGCGATCTGACAACCTTGGGTTTAATGATGAAGATTTGGCAAACGCCATAATCGACTAGCGAAATGAACCCAGTTAACTGTTAATTTCGAATATCGAGCTCCGGTTCATCTTCGATTCTTTAAAGAAAAAGAAGTCAGCAGGAGTCTATGGTATATCCAACGTTGTACCACGACATTTGCCTCAGGAAGCAGTCGACATTTATACCACAATGTTTAACAACGCGCTGAATAATGCATATTATCCAGTGCGGTGGAAGACAGCTGTGGTGCACGATCTCCCAAAAAAGGGAAAGGACAACTCCAATCCGGCGAATCTCCGGTCGATAAGTCTTCTTCCAAGTATCAGCAAAGTATTTGAAAAGGTTACTAATAGGGCTCTGTTCAAGTGGGCGAACTGGTGTTTAAACTGGTTTCCGATATACAATGGAACAAAACTAAAAAGCAGTGTACGGCTGCCTGTATGGTTGATTTGGAGAAGGCCTTCGACACCGTATGGTTAGAAGGTCTCTATCTAAAGCTAACCAGACTAGGTATAAGTAAACCTCTATTGTATATGCTTTATGACATGCTAATGATAGAAAGTTTGTTGTCAAGAGTGGCTTCTTCTGCCGCAATTTTTAATATTAATAATGGTCTTCAGCAGGGAGCGTTTAACTCGCCGATTCTATTCAGCATTTGCACCAGCGATCTGATAGGTAGTCTAACTCAGGCAATTGCGTACACCGATGATCTAATTGTGTACAGAACAGGTAATACAGTTTAGGTCATCAAAATTCTTTTGCAGAGTGACTTCCACAAGATTCAGCGATATTGTGATGACTGGAAGTTGAAAATCAACTTCCAGAAATCAGAAACTATTCTGTGTAGGACTCCGTTGTCTAGCGCCTCAAGGGATATGAGAAAGAACTGGCGCAAGCTGGTGATCGTAGGGCCACATGGACATCCACTGGCGAGTAATAGTGTAATAAAGTACCTTGGCATCTGGTTGGATCAGTACCTGTATTTCGACAGACATATAGCTGCTGCCTTGACCAGGGCTAGGGGAGCATTTGTCTTGACAAAACGACTGTTTTTTAGCAGCCGCCTTGACAGCAGGCTGAAGGTGATTTGTTACATGGCCCTCATCAGGCCGATGATTGCCTACGGATGCCCCCGGTGTGGTTCAACGTTGCCCCATCTCAAATGGAAAAGATTCGGGTGTTTGAGAAGCAATGTCTCAGAACGTTGCCTTGGATTACGCAGAACACCAGAGTCGGAGTGCACACTATATTATTCCAACCAGGTTCTATACAACGGAGCCAACATAAACAGAATAGATAATTTTTTGTTTAAGCTGATTCGGGCGAATTCCTCAACAAACAGCTTAATTTTTGAGGCTTATTACTCCAATTAGCAGTTGTTGAATAGGATCGTGAGAAATAGTATCATGACATGAGGGAATTTCCTTATGATATAGTTGGAAATCATGTCTGCTCCTGAAGATTTCTTGGGTCGTCCACTAACGATTAGCTCGGCGACTTCTTCGGGGTTGGTGAAGCTTCCGATCATCTCTGGATCACTTGCTGGATTTTCATCAGTAAAAGTAGTTATTTCATTGTTCGTCTGCTGCAACTGCTCTATTGTTGAATCCACTTCATGTAATAATGCAGGATCGTTGGGCGGATTTGGCGCAAAATATTCTTCAAAATATTGGGCAAATGCTTCTGCCTTGTCCTCAGTGGTCAAGACATCCCCTTGTCTGGTGCTAATTATTTCTGGAATTTGTTGTCTTTTTTCGGTGATTTTGGTTGATTTCCTTGAACGCATCGGGCCCCGGTTTGATGGATTGTAGCCTCTTTTGGAACTGGTTGTTATTAAAATGTTGAAAGCATTTCTTAACATAATTTGCGTACATTGAAGTTCACTCTTCAACATTTGATAGTTGCTACCAATCGTGTTCCAATCCCTTTGATGAATTCTTTGAAGTTGCTTTCTCAATCGCTGCTGATGATTGTAAGGTCGAACAATCCCTTCTGGGAGATGCTGGTATCTGTCCTGCGAGTTCTTCAGTCTCTTTTGCTTATCCAGAGCGTTGGCAATTGTGACCTCCATGGCTTTGATGGCTTTCTCGATTTCGCTGTTAGAGAGGTTTCTGTTGGCATCAGGCATAACTATTGCTTCCTCGATTTCACTTTGAAATCGTCCTATGTCCAGTCGGTTATAGTTTATGTATTCCTCATTTTGTGGCTGTGTTGTTAAGATCGTCTGAACAAGATTGATGTGGAGTTCGACTGGTTCGTGGTCTCCGTCTGCAGTAAGAGTCCTACATGAGTAATTCTGAAACTCAGGAACGATGTTGATAAAGTTGGACGAAACCAGGAAGAAGTCCAGCCAGGACGGTGTTCTTGGAAATGTCGGCCTTGGTTGAGAAACCACTAGGAAAGAATGGTCCTCAAATCTTGCATCTAACCAGTTCACCAGAAAGTTTCCTGCGTCGGATGATGTTGTATCGTACCATCTTGGGTATCGGGCATTAAAATCACCTCCAATGATTCCATAGGTGTGCTGAGCGGCCAAATTACTGAAAATAGAAAGATCGTGATTAATATCGGATTATCTTGCACTGCATTTGTTGTATATGCTGAAGATAATTAGTGTTGCGTTATCTTCGACTCCTGACAGGCAACTTTATGTTATTGTCATAATTAATGTTTATACCAGTATATAAAATGTGTTTGTTAAACCTTTTAATGAAATAAAATTATATATCTATCTATCTATCTATCTATCTATCTTCGACTTCTATGACGACGGATGTAGCTTCGAATGATCTGAGGCTGGGGATAACGACTTGAGAGGCTTTAATATTATTCTTAACGAACAGTGCTTTGCCTCTTTTGCCTTCATTCTTGTCTTTTCGGAATGTGTTGTATCCTTTAAAGTCAATATTGTTTCGCTTGGTGACGTTGGTTTCACTGATTAAGGCTAGGTCCGCTGAGTTCTTCTTCATAAAGAGGTGGAAAGTCGTTCTCTTTAAAACGCTGTACAATGAATTAACATTGTACGTAATTATCTTTAGCTCTTATGTATGCATAGTGCCCTTAAATTATAAAGTTTTATGCAATGTATATAGCTACCTACCCACCTACATCCTTCATTTGCATCATTATATGTACAAGTTTACATACTTAGGTTCCATCTATATGTATATGCATTTACGTATATTTTACTCTCCCAACTTACATAATTAAAATCCATTAATAGATTTAAATATAGATTTGTAGGTTGGTACCTATGTAACTCTTCCTTGAATCATCCATTCGACAATTCATTCTACTAAGAATCAAGGTAATCTTACCTACAGGATCTAAGCCTGCATAGGATAACTATACCTAACTAACTAAACCTTAATGGTTAGCTACATTAAAGTTGTTAGCTACAAGAGCAAGTTCGTACGATCCAGTCGTTCATTTTATTTTTTAAATTTTTGTATGCAGAAGCTCATAGAAAGTTTAAACATTAATTTAAGACATTTGGCTCCAAGAAAAATATATCAATATTTCTAAAAAGACTCAATCGAATTTTTGAAAACGTCGTATTTAATAGTTCTTTGACATTATCTTGAATACTTAAAAAAATATTTTCCTAATACAAAAAACAAAGGTATAACTACCTACTTACCATTTAAAATGTTAAAAAAAAAAACCTTTAAGAAACAAATTTATTTCTCAAAAACGACTCCAAGAATAATATGTGTGTTCTCTTAGTGCAAAAAACCGTAATTATGTAACTATGAAACTGAAACAGAACTGATGCAAGCGTCAAAATGCTACATTGTACTTGATGCAGTTGTATCGTGATTTTTTATTATTATTCATTTTTATTTAATCTTAACGTATAACTATATTAAAGCTAGACAAAAATGTTTAAAACTAGCCTAATTAATTAATAACTTACAACTAATTTACTGGCCCTTTACCGGCTCTAAACTAAACTCTATCTTTTAATACTAATGTGTTTCGACCTAAAAACTATTTAAATTAAATCTAATTATTTTATTTTTATTTAACCAAGCAAACTTTACTACAAAAACTTAGTATCAGATCATTTTAAATTTACCTAAAAACTACCTAAAGCTAGACTAAAAATAATTAAAACTGGATACAACATATACTAACTAAAAATAACTTAAACTTCTTAAAATACCTAAAAATACCGAAAACCACTTAAAAACTAGAACAGCCACAGCAGCATTTTTCGTTTATATTTTTTTTTTTTGTTTATATTTTGTATACGTATGCAGACACACAACAACATGCTACCTACACATACATGTATATACGTACATACATATATGCACGCACATATATATACAGCCGCGCAGATGCATGTACCTATGCCTTCGCATACATACATATTTTTTTGGTGCCAGCCCGACTGTTCCTTATACCTAATTTTCCTAAATCTATGTAAGTCGGCCAAGACATTAAATTTTAATCGACTTTAAATATCATGATGCTGTTCCGAGAGCCACTAGAACTGGTTCTCTTGATTCGCCCTATCCCTTCGGTCCCGATCGGACACAGTCCTACTAAACCGAAGGCGCTCTTCTCCACCTTGAGCGATGACGTCTCGACCATACAGGAGTCGCCTATCTACAGTTTTCCGGCTGACATGGTAGATGAGCGGAACCGCCATTCCATCCTGTATCAGCCCTCGACTGTCTAAAAAGAGGAATGCCTCGGGGGGGATGTAACCACTTAACCGCGCACTCTCAAAATATTCGTTATTGGGGTAATAAGCCCCAAAAATTAAGCTGTTAGTTGAGGACATCGCTCTTGCAACGTGACCCCGAATCAGCTTGAACAAAAAATTATCTATTCTGTTTATGTTGGCTCCGTTGTATAGAACCTGGTTGGACTAATATCTTGTGTACTCCGACTCTGGTGTTTTGTGTAATCCAAGGCAACGTCTAAGACATTGCCTCTCAAACACCCGAATCTTTTCCATTTGAGATGGGGCAACGTTGAACTGCACCGGGCATCCGTAGGCAATCATCGGCCTGATAAGGGGCCATGTAAGAAATTACCTTCACACTGCTGTCAAGACGGCTGCTATAAAACATTCGTTTTGTCAAAGCAAAGGCTCCCATAGCCCTGGCCAAAGCAGCACCTATATGTCTGTCGAAATACAGGTACTGATCCAACCAGATGTCAAGGTAATTTACTACACTTTTACTCGCCAGAGGATGTCCATGTGGCCCTACGATCACCAGCTTGCGCCAGTTCTTTCTCGTATCCCTTGAGGCGTCCTAAACAAAATAGTTTGTGATTTCTGGAAGTTGATTTTCAACTTCCAGTCATCACAATATCGCTGAGTTGTAGCGTGATCTTAAGAGTGATGTGAGCAACATATTATTTCCAATGTACACGCCGGAACCATAATATTGTGGGACAAAAGAGTGACTATAAAGTTACATATCATAATAAAACACAAAAATACAATTTAACCAAGTTGTAATAAATAAACTTTCATGTAAGAGTCAATAACTAATCGATAGAATCCAAAGTTCTTAAGATTACAAAGCCAATATCGAGACAATGTAAATATATGTAATCATTTATCAATGTCTCTTCTTCATTTTTCACTTAAGTGAAATCAACTAACCTTCCGCTCTCTTTTTGAAACAAACCACAACCTGGTGGTCGCATGCAATTAATACAGCTCAACACTACTTGAATTAACTAGAGGAATGTTAAAAAGTACTTAACGGCATTTAAACCACATGTTCCCGTTTATGAACACCTATATAGGCGGCTGAACTCACAAGGAGCTTGTATTATCCTTGCATGTGGCACAAATTGTGTATTCGATGTGATTCTTCTTCTTCAAAGGGATTGTGGGCCATACAAGCTATTTGGTTTGGTTTTATTAATCCAATTTGTCGCCATCAAGTGCAACTACAATTGGTAAAACGGTATACCACCACCACAATGGTATACAAGAAATTCTTCCCGGCTCTGGAGTAGGCACCCGGATAGAATATAATGCACATCGTAGATCCATGCAGAACATATGTTGCACTGTTCGGTCAATGCTCATATACTTGCAACATACATCACATACCTAATGGTATATCAACCATTGTTCGGGGGGCTTAAGAGCTAAATAATGACTGAAACCTGAAATGCCCACCACCAGTCGCCAGCAACAACAACAACAACCAAATTCTGTTCAATGAAACTGATGAAGTGGTTTGGCAACGAACATCGACGACCCGACCATACGATACAAGGACGAGCCGATACGATATGCTGCTGCTTTTGTTCGATATATGACGATGCAACACTATGCTACGTTATATTCGTGTATTTGCCACCCGCTTCCCATTAATGCCCTGTGAGCAAGTGACGTCGAAAAACTCCATTAGAGTAGTACAGTAACAGTATGATGTAAAAGAATAAATCCAATTTGGATTTCAATTAGTTGTTTTTTTATTATTTGCCGAAACTTGGTCATAGTTTTCTGGTTGTGTCGGGGGTTTAATAAATAGCGATGGAGCTACACACAATTAGGTATATGTGTCACATAATATAAGTTACTTTTACTTATCCGATTCCCCGCTTTCCATTAAGAATACGCTCTGGGATGCTTTGGAAACTTTAACTTACTTTAATATTTTGTTTTTATCTTATGCTCCGAGCACCATTCAAACTAGAAAATTTGACAGAATACAAAAATGTTTTTTTCTGCAATTTATTGGTGAAACTATTTAGTTTTCTTTTTAGAGATCAAACCAGTAAACAACCAGTAAATTCGAAATTCACCCGTCAGCATCATCAGCAATACAATTTATTAAAAAAGCAGTATGATATGAGTGAAATATGTATTTCAACAAAAAAGCCTAGGGTATTAAAATTAACTATTCCGAATTTTTGAACTTTCATTGGTTAGTATGACCATACCTTGTTAAAGTCTTGGCAAAATTATGCACATTCAAAAAAGAATCCATGACTATATGGGAAATGTTTGCAACGGAGGGGAATAGTTTGGCATAAGGTAAAACTTTCCGAAAACGCAATGAATGGAATATGGTTTTGTTAACAGAAATATCACATTTTAACAGATTGCATTAAATATTTACAAATATTTTAAAAATTAACACTGAATGTTTGGTTGAACTATAAAAAAAAGTTATATAATGCACACGAGTTGATCCCCACATACAGTGCTGTTCACATGGTTAGTCGCATCATTTGTTTCTCAATAAATTATAGTTTTTTCACGTACTACTAAACAATTAATTGCAAATGTTATTAAGATATCTGAGAAAAAAAAAACAAAATTCAAGATTAGTGAGAGACACGTTTTGATATCTTTCTTCCCACTAGTTCAAAAATAAAAGAGGGAAAAAACGATGTTGATCGATTCCGAACATTTTGTTTTTTGCTTTTTTAATATTAATATAATTATTTTTCACAGTTTCAATACAAAAATTATACTTTTAAGAGGTTCATAAATAATAATCTAACGAAATCTTATACCAGACTTCTTTAATTGCCGCAATGAGCTCATCACAGCTTTCATACTGCTTGCCTCTTTCATAAATTTGGCGGGTCATTCCTCGCCAAAAGTTTTCAATTGGCGTTTTTCTTCTTTAGCTCCGAGTAAAGAACTCAGCTGTCAAGAAAAGATCTGTGTTTATTTTTTAGCTCAGACACATTCAATCTCTCAACTCGTGTTTGTTTTTTAAGTCAGAGCTAAATCGGGGCATGAACCATTAGCTCATAATAAAATGACCTATCAAACGGAGCAAAGTGCTGGGCGCGGCTAACTTTACTCATAATTTTAACAATAATCACTAAAGTAAAACCCATTAAAAACAAAAATGAATTCGGAAAATGAAAGCTTTGGATTTGCTGGTAAATAAGTCTTAATAAAAACAATTATCAAAATATATGACAGTTCTGCGATTAAGTTTATTTCAAAATAAAATCGGAGATATCTGACCATGCTCTACTCAAATCTAAATCGGTTTACTCAGGCTCTGCTCAGAGATCTGCTCGGAGATAAAAAAGAAAAACGCCAAATAATGCTTCGTTGTGGATCGGGGAATTGACTTGTTGTAACTTCTAAGGTCCACTGGAAAGGTCCAAAAGCCATACGGCTTGAAAAGCTGTTTGCAAAAGAGCTTGATAAGAAAATCCTGTAATTTTGTTAGACACAAAAACCAACTCAAAAGCGCTGTAATATGAAATGGCGGAAAATTTGAAAGGAATTTTGTATATAAGAAAATTAAGAGCTCTAGCCCAAATGAATAAAATGCGGTTAGGCGACAGTTGGGTTCATCAGGTAGATGCTATCGTACTGTTCTAAGCGCAATATTTTTTGGTCGATGATTATCGATTCTAATAATTTTGGACTAGAGGTTCACAAAATCAAAAATAATATTTACATATTGTTTGCATTTTCTTCAATATTATGTACTTACGATATGTTCGAACATAGGGACGTACTTGTCCCGGCACTTGTACTTTTATTAAATTCGGACATATTATTAAACTAACTCCATACAAAATTGAGGAAGCACTATTGTATGTATTAATATTTGCCAGTTATTTAATGAAAGAAAAAATCGATTGAAGGATTATTTTTCTATACAAATTTTTACGCTATGAAAAAGTTATTGTAATTTTTTTCCTAGCGAATTTTAATGAGAAAAATAGAGAAACGTTATACAGTGAAATCTCCCTTTGCGGACACCTCCCTTAGGTGGACACCTCTCTTAGGCGGACACATTTTTTTGTACGGAAATTGCTCCATAAATGTTTCATTGTTTTCAGTTTCTCTTGGACGGACACTCCCTTCAACGGACACGGAAAGAAATTTCACATATGTATGATTGACAAAATATTTTCCATTAGACGGACACCAGAGCAGGATTGAATAATCACGCTACTTATTTTGAAAACGGTATTTTTTTTTAATTTGCAGTCTTTTACAGAGGGCACCAAATTATTTTCAAGCTCGTTTATGAATGTAGATTGGATTGATAACCTGTGTTAATGGATGAAAATGTAAATGTGGATGAAAATATTGCAGTTCCTGTTGAAATCAACAATTCTGGCAGTGAATCTGAGGAAGAGGAGCAGGGCGTGTTGTTAACATCTATTAATCCCTACAAAGGAGCAAAACAAGAAAAGTGACGGTAGCTGTTCAGCATTTGGTTGACCTTCAGGCCAGATTCCAAAATAAATCGGTCTTTTCTAAAACTAAACAAGCAAATATTGATTTTTTTTTTGTTTGAAAAATACATAAATACGAATCTTCTTATTTTTTAAGAGCTTGGTTTTTGAAAATTCAAAAAAACACAGAAACTTGTAAAAAGTAATGAAATTCTTATTTGGATCGATAAATCAATTTCTGCCATTTACTTTTTAAAAATAATTTCACTTAAATGTTGCCCGCGGCTACGCTTCAGGTGGTCCATTCTGAAGGTCCAATTTTGGCAAACTTTTTCACACATTTCGGCCGAAATCTCACCAATGACGCGTTCAATGTTGGCTTCCAAGGCAGCAATCGTGTTTGGCTTGTCCCCATAGACAATAGACTTAACATAGCCCCACAAAAAATAGTCTAACGGGGTCAAATCACATGATCTTGGTGGATAAAGTGAAACTGGTGCGAAATTTGGTCACAATGAGCTGAATAGCCTGCTCGGTGGGTCGATTATGACGACCATAAAACGGACGTAGCTTGCGAAACACATTTTTCACAGAGCACGAATTTTGATAATAAATTTCAATAATTTGCAAACGTTGTTCAGGCGTAAGTCTATTCATGATGAAATGGCAAACAATACTGAATCGAAATATCAAATGTTCGTGGAATTTGTCATGTGTGATCTGTCAAAAATATAAACGTCAAAAACCAAGTAGCAAAAAAAACACCCGTTATTATTGCAAGGTTTTTAGAGGCTGATTTTTATATGTATTTACATAGGTGCTAAATCTAATAATTTTATTCCACTTCATGTGATAAAAAAGTAGTGAAGTTTATATATTTTCGTTCTTTTTATTTTCTGTTAATAAATGAATACTTTTAGTTTTGAAAATTAGTGTTTTTATTTGATTTCCCTTAAGCGAATAACTCCTTTAGGCGGACAAAAATATCTTCACCATGGCTGTCCATCGTAAAGAATCCATCAGACAATTTTTCCAGATCACTATACCTATGTACATAGCCCGAAAATACGATTTTATATCAAAATATTTCAAGAGAAAAACCTCAAGCAATAAAAAAAAGTTATACAATAGGAACACTAAAATATCATGATAACTAAGTAGTTGGCAACTCACATTCCAGGCGCTACTAGTCGCGGCTCACTTCTCTCTTGCTTTGAAAACACAATAATACAAAAACGCTATCTACAAGTTATTCTCGCCCGGCATTTATACAAAACATGCCGATTCCCCTTGATAAGTGTATCGCCAACGAAATATCTTTCGTTAGAGAAATTTTTTCGCAGTTCATTGTTCATGTCTTGACATTTTATTTAAACGATAAAGGTTGAAGTGTATGTAAGGTTTTTTAAAAAGATTTGGCAAAAATGAATTTCATATGCAAAAAATGTTTAATGACCTTATACACTCCTGTTAATGAACATTAACTAATAAAAATTGTGTACCTATTTGAAGATTCTAAGTACAAACAAATATTTTGGAAGGGTGCCAACAACTTACCGACATGAGAAACAAAAAATAATGTCCGCTTTCGATAACATACCGAAATGCTTTGTGTTGTTGTAACGCCTAAGGAAAAAACAGCTGATGAACTAAACGTATGTTGTAAAACACAAATATTAAGCTACGCAAAAATTATTGGATTTGTTTAGAAACTTGAGGAACAGCTGACCCAAAACTGCAGCTGTATATTCAATACAAATGACTTAACAGAAAAAGCTACCTGGATCGCGTTCGAAAACAAAGACGCTACTAAGGTGGGTGGCAGTAACGTAGAGTGGATAAAGTGCTTGATTGCTAACTAGAACGTGTGGGTTCGATCCCCACGCTAGGCGCATTCTTTTCTATACCTCAAATTTTAATTGGATGCCGCCCATGGGTTAAAATGAGACAGACAATACCTGGTTCTCAAATCCACGGTGCCAAACTAGTGCCGTGCAATTCAGGTTGAATTTAAAAGACCTTAGGGCTTACTGGCATATAGTTAAAATTACAAAAAAAAGGTATCTTGGTTGGAAGCACATATGAGTATTAAGTTTGCTTGGTAACTTTTTTGTAGTAAGAATTGTAACCATTGTCAAACATAAAGGGTGGGGTGAATTTTGTAAGTTCTTAAACAAAGTAAACAACAAGTAATGATGCAAGGACAGAAATTAGTGATGGGCATAATTGAATGATCACGCAAGACATTACCAAAATCAAACTAAAAAAAAAAAAAAAAAAACTTGATATCTTGCTGTTTTGAGAGTTTTTAGACAAGTTACCTACAGAAATTCATGTAGTAAGAATTCACAACTTTTTCAATGTAGGGGAAGTTTTTCTCCTCCTCTTTGAAAGGCTTTGTAGTAATTTAACAAACATAATTTTGTGAAAATTTGTACAAATTGCTAGGAATTCATACGAATTCACAAGATAACAAACAGACCTAATACCAGGATCGGAAACTTTCGTAGGTTTCACCCCCAAACCCCAATTTGTTAACATCTTTGTATTTACAGTGAAATCCCCCTTTGCGGACACCTCCCGGGCACATTTTATTGTACGGAAATTACTCCATATAAGTTTCATTGTTTTTAGTTTCTCTTGGACGGACACTCCCTTGGACGGACACGGACAGGAATTTCACATATGAATGACAAAATATTTTCTCTTAGACGGACACCAGAGCAGGATTTAATACGGTATTTTTTTTTAAGTTGCAGTCTACAGCGAGTATCAAATTCTTTTAAAGTAATGCCAGTTGCCATCCCAGACACGTCTATTATGTATATATTAATGTTAAATGTGTATTTGGAAGATTTTAGGTATCTGTTGGATTCTTTTTATATAATTAGTAATGCTTGAAAGCTTGTAACAGCAAAAACAGTTATTAATTGTTTTAAACATGCTGGTTTTGGAAAAATTTTGTATTAGGAGGCGAATTCGAACCAGAAGATGACTTTCCTTTAGCAAATTTAAGAGCAATGTTCAAGCTCCTTCGTGAATGCAGATTGAATGAGAACCTAAAAGTTTTGTGTTGATGAATGAAAATTTAAATAAGAAAGATGACCTTGACGTGATGCCAGAAAATATTGCAGTTCCTGTTGAAATAACGAGTTTGGCAGTGAATCTGGGGAAGAGGCTCAGTACCTGATGGGAACATCTATTAATTCCTACCAAGAAGCAAACACTTAAGTTGAAAATTTAAAAATTTTTGTGGCTAAGAAAAAGGACGTTGAAGCTGTTCAACTTTTGGTTGAGTTACAGGCCAGATTCCAAAATAAATCGGTCTTTCCTAAAACAAAAAAAAATATATTGAAACATTTTTTTTTTGAAAAATACATAAATATCATAATACATGAAGTGGCGGATTAAACTTCTCGGCGCCCTAAGGCACGCTCAGTGCCCACCGCCCCCTTTTTTAATACTTTTCAAGGATCGTATTTGAATGGGCTAACATTGAAGAATTATGGGCAGTAGTATTTTCGAAACATGTCACAGGTCATTGTTTTTAATAAATTGGATCGAATTTTTGTGAACAAATTGGATAACTAAGTGTTTACTTGTATGGCGAAAATATATTTTCCCTTATATTTAAACGAAGAACGTAAGTTTTAAAACTGGGAACTCGTCAAATATTTTTAATACTGCAAAGGGGTATTGCGTATAGACTATTGCAATTAATTTAATAATAAGATCTAGTAAGATATATATAACAAGTTGATTACTTTTGTCCTTAAATTAAATGGTGTATGTCTTAATGCCTTTTATTGTTTTCTCCTAAGAGTTTTGGCGTTCATGACCTTCCCTCAGGAGCCGTGCTTGCGCATTACATGGCGGCTTACATATATATTTGTTGTTGAAAAGACAACAAATATAGGTCTTTGGTAGTATTATATTAGAAATGGCATTGGTATATACATTTTCTTATAAAAAAGAATCCAACAACTTGTTGAGTTGAACAGTTAGTCCCAAAAGTAAGTGTAGGAAGAAATTTCAGTTCCGAACAATTTCCCTCCATTAAAAAAGACAATAATTTTAATTAATTTAATTGATTTTAATTTTTATTTAAGCAATAGGTATTTAACATTTTTTACCCACTTCAGTATAAAATATTGTATTATATTAATATTAAAAAAATATATATTATATTATATTTAAATTAAAAAAAAAACTAAATGAAAAAAATAATTTATTATCCAATGTGAAAGTTAAATAAATAAAGTGAAAAATTAAATAAATATAAGAGGTATCCAAAATGTTCAGCATCGCACATAAAATTTTGAATGAAGAGCAGTTTGAAGAAACCCGATATCGACAGCCATGAGCGTTTAAATACTTGCTGCATGTTCTCACAAGATCTTCTGTAAAGTCCTGCACATGCTTGAGGAATAGCTGTCCTGTCCACAATGGATGTGTAAAATGTATAAAACAACTGAAGAAAAAGAAAAGTTTTATCTCACAAATAATTAAAATTTTATTTATATTTTAGTTGCATACCTAAAGTAAAAAACTTAAATTTTTTATCAATTCTCCAACAAAAGTGTCGGAAAAAACGAGCGCCAAATGGGAAAAATGGTCCCTTTTTTGGCATTTGGAATGTTTACTTTTTCCCGAGTATTTTTCCCATATTCGAAGTTTGTTTAGAATAGGAGAAGGGGAAAAGGGAAACACCTCCTGGGAGTTTTGTTTGCTTGTAATAAGAGAGTAGGGAAAAGGAAAATATTTCCTGGGAATTGTCATTTAGAATGGGGCTGATTAATTTGCCTACATACACATTAATATTCCTTTTTTTCACTATCAAGTCTTTTTAAGTCACTTTTTTCACTATATAGAAAAAATATCTTGAGTATTAGGCAGATTTCTTTTGCAATTTTAACGCCCATAGGCAAAAATCGTGTCCGATCATATTTAAAACTTATCTATGGCTTCTTTCCCAGCCTTTAGCGACCGCGTATTGTTCAAAACCTATTTCTTATCGAAATATGCAGAGACGGAAAATCAGGCCAGAGATTTAAAGTACGTATTTTCAGATACCAAAAATGATGAGTACCCCATTTGAATGACATTAATCTTTTTCTTTGTTATTTTGCTTAATAGCTATTTTTTTAGATTAAAATAAAATATAATACCAAATTTGCCGCCCCCTACAAGTTGCCGCCCAAGGCTCGAGCCTCACGAGCCTAGTGGTTAATACGCCAGTGAATACATCTTACATTTTCGCAAAGTTTTTTGAGGCTGATTTTTATATGTATTTATGTATTACATCTAATCGTTTCATTCTACGCCATGCGATAAAAAAAGAACTGAAGCTTATTAATTTGTTTTTGTTTGCTGTTAATAAATTGATATAGCCATTATTTATTAAGTTAATTTTAAGAAAGTGAAGTTAATTTATTTTTCTTATCTTTATATTCTGTTAATAAATGAATTCTTTCCTATCTTTCTAACTAGTGCCGTGCAATTCAGGTTGCATTTAAAAAGACCTTAGGTCTTACAGGCATATAGTTGAAATTATTTTTATTATTAAATACTCTTAATTTTGAAGTGTTTTCATTTAATTTCCCTTAAACGGGCAACTTCCTTAGGCGGACAAAAATTTCTGCACCATGCCTGTCCGTCCAAGGGAGATTTCACTGTATTTGTATATTTGACTTTCTATCCACAAAAAGATTTGAAATCGAACAACAACAATTAAGAAATTCAAATTTTGAAGGCGTAGACATACTTTATTTGTGGAAAAAAATTAAGATAAATTTTTTCTCGAATGAGTTTGCCCACTCCTGATTAAAATCCTCCCTACGCCCTTATGCTTCAATAGTATTTCATTGTAAAATTAATAGATAGTTATAAAAAAGTTATAGATGCAAAGGTATAAGAAATGAAATCTCATTGTCCCAAACCTATACTCTTAGACTAATAAACCCAACCTATGATTAATTAGAATGAATCAAAAATTATAAAAAATCCCACAAAATCATCGCTGCATTTTTCTTGTCAGCCCGACACAAAAAATCACACAATATTCGAGGGAGTGTATAAAAAGTACACTTTTCATCATCAATGCGCTGGTGCTGTTATGTTAAATTCCCGAAACCATATATACCTAGTCACAGTAACACGGCCTAGCATCGCAATCACAAGAGACAAGTGCCCATAATACCTTTTAAGATATTATTGGCCTTTTCCAACTCTCATTTCTCATAGCCTATTCTTGCATAGCTCCTATACAATCTGGAAGATAGAAATGTTTCTGCGCCTCTCTTAAGATCAGAAGCAGGGAGTCACAGTCCACAGTCAAAAGTCGCATCTAGTACCGACAAACCATACAAAAAAAAAAAAAAAAAAAAAAATACAACACAATCCGTGGTATATGTGTAGTGTACGAAAAAGAAGTCCGTCATCATCGTCATCGGTTTCGGTTCTGTTGAATTGTTGCAGGTGAAGTCAAAAGACCAGCCAACAGTCAGGCCAGAGTCAGTCTTCGATGAGATTTTATCTAGAACGTACGTGTTGGAACATTGGTTGTCCTCGTCAACTACTACGTCTTCTTGTTGTGGTTCGATGAGTCGCATTTTACTGTAGAACTTTATTATAGTATCTCGGTCCCGTATTAAATAAAAAAAATACTATCTAGGAAATACGAATTGTATCTAACGTTGATTATTGGTTTGGTTGGCCTATTCGGTGCTACATAGTTAGTGAATTGTAAAAAAAGGCGTAGTCGGTTCCCTTCGCGGAAAGTTGAAATTGAAACCGAACCAAGGAAAAAGCCGTTTGAAAGAACATTCTTGAAGAGAGTACCTATCTCGTTATCTGCATCGTCGGTCGTCTTCATAATTGCGGGGGGCTAAAATAGCGGTGTTATAGTAAATAAATAGGAAGAGAAGATTCTGGGTTAACGTGACTATTTTTCTCGTTACATTGTCCGCACTCGGCATCTGATTACTTTACTAGGAAGTGTAGTTTATTCGAGTGATATCGTGGATATTGATTACTCAGTAAAGTCGGTGTGTTTAATTGAAACGTTATTATTCATCATCATCATCAAAAATTGTGGGTGGTGGGTGAATGATTTTGTCTTTGCAACAGTCAAATAAATTCTTTGAGTGTTAATAATTGTTTAACTTTACTTTTTTGTTCGCATAAAAGAGTTATCATCGAGGGTGAGAACAACGCAACACAATGCATTTCCTGAGGATGTATCTTATGAGGTTCGTTTGAATTGAGATACTTTTTTTTCATATTTCTTTATGATGACCTTTTCTTTTTTGTTTTAACACGGTTTTGCTGAGAGGTAGAGTACAGGCATTTATGTACTTTAGCTGAATTATGAATGAATTAGTGTTATGTTTTGAAGTTCACATTCAAGAATAAATACCTACAAAATATAATACTTATAATTCCCCTCAGGGACAAGGAGGCTTGATAATTTCTTTTTGCTAAATTTTCCATTTAAAATGACTCGGAGTCGGACTTTTGCAGGTTTATTTTTTTCAGGCGAAATTAAAAGTTTACCTGGGTTGGCATCGGCTAAGGCGATAGTTGCTTGGCAATTTTTTGATAGTCGTTTTGGCGATAGCTGTCTCTATTATTTCTATAAGGGACGATAGAGAGAAGAATCATCTAAACGACAGTCAATTAATCGAGAAATCGTTTTTGTTTAAGGCTGGCAACGTGACCAAGACGAGACTTCTTTAAAAGCACCCCAAACGATACCGTATTTTTGGTACCGAAATTCCCCGAGATTCTCGCTGGTCTCGATGATTTTGTTTCGGTTTTCGCTAGAAGAAATATTTTATGGTAGGAACTCATGTTCAATTTTTTATAATTTTCACAAGTATTTTTTTGCGAAATACCCATTCTATTCGCGTTAAAATATGAAACGACATATATTCATAGGTATACTCAGATTGGCGAAAATCCAGCGAAGAATACGTCGCAAGAAACATTTTTAGCTATATAAAAGCATTTATAGTCCTTCAAGAGCTAAATCTTAAAGCTGTTTATTTAGCAACGAGCTCTATATGTGGATTTAGAGCAAAAATGAAGCTCCCATGTACCTAATTCATTGAGTTTTAGAGCTCTTTTTTGCTCTTATTCAGGCTGTTATCAGTGGCAAAAGTACATGGGTTTCAAAATATTAAAACACAACTTTTGACATATTATTGTTTGTATTGGTTTGTGTAGTACAAAATAAAAATATATGAAATGTTCATTCTATTAAAGAATGAATGAATCGTTTCATAGTATGTAAAATAGAAATAACGAAGATGACAATAACGTAGTGACGGTACTTCGTTAAATTACGGCGCTCCTACATAATTATGTGTATTAGGTCATCAAAAATAATTTTTAAAAATAGTCAGCTAATAAAAATATTTAAAAATTAATTTTCGAGAGCTGAAATAAAATTATTTTTGAAAAATAATAATAATTTCGTGTTTTATTTAATTACACTCCGAAGATGATTCTTTTTTAAAATGAAAAAAAAAAATAATTAAATTAATTTTATATCTCGTCGCCATTTTTACTGTCAGGCAAGACGATTCTTCCACTTAAGCTGCAATACTATCTGTTCTGAAGCTTGATATAGAGCTCTTATGTCGCTTTAAAATTCAGTGTACATTTTCTAGAGCTAGTTCCAACAAGATGTCATTTTCGTCTTTTTAACTTCATGTTATTGTTATAAGATAGGGTGCTTCCGAAATTAGAAGTCAAGGAAAGCAAATAATAAATCAAATGTAGTTTGTAGAAAGGAATTTTTATGTTGGAATGCTAAAAGCATTCGATGTAAACAAATAGAATTTTTTGCTTTTCTCAATAAGCATGATGTAGATGTAGGTTTATTATCTGAGACTTGGCTATCTTTTAAAGATAAATTATATAATAAAAATTATGTTTGCTATCGTCTTGATAGAGATGAAAAAAGGGGGCGGTATTGCCGTGGTAGTTAAAAATACTATTCGACATGAATTAATTCCTATTATAAGTACAAAATTAATACAAAACATTGGAATTAAAATACCTTTTGAAAATGGCTCTTCATTAAATATTTTGTCTGTGTATTTTCCCGGTGGTCCAATTACCCCTACTAAACGTTATTATTTAAATAATGATTTAAGAAAATTAATAAGTCTAAATGGTACTTTTTTGATTGGCGGCGATTTTAATTGCAGACATACGAGTTGGGGTTGGTTACGAGCAAATGCATGGGGAAATATTCTTGAAAATCTACACAGTAGGCATCCATTCAATATCCTATATCCTCCTCATCCTACTTATTACCCACCAAATCGCAGATCGAATCCCTCAACATTAGATCTATTTCTTACTAATATGACCAATCTTTTTGACCAGCCTATGATCTTAAATGAACTAAGTTCCGATCATGTTCCAGTGGTAATCAATTCTTTTTCATCACCTTTAGTAAGAAAAATTGAAATTTTAGATATGAAAAGAGCAAACTGGGTTTAATATAAGCGTGAAATACGAAAAAAATTGTCAAATTATAATTCAAATTCAAATGATATTTACAACGAAGCAGATATAGATATTACATATTTCACAAATTCTGTATATGAAAGCATTGATAAATCTGTTCCTAAAATAAAAAGTAGTTCTGAAAGCGTAAACTCACTACCGCGTAATATAATCAATCTTATCAAACATCGAAATTTCGTTAAAAGAAAATGGATAAGAAACCGAGTACCTCATTTCCTTGTTGTAGTTAATACACTCAATAAAATAATAAAAGATGAAATTTTGCACCATAGGAATCGATCTTGGAACCGGAAACTTGAGAGCTTAGATAAAGGAAGTAAGCCTTTCTGGAGTATAGTTAAAATTATTAAGAAGAAAAACACACATTCCAGCTTTTAAAATAGGAAACAATATTTTAATTACGAGCAATGAAAAATCAAATATTTTAGCAGAAACTTTTTCTGCCAACCATAATGCCAATAACAATATGAATAATAGTAGTATTGAATCCATTGTCAACATCTCAGTTGCTTCAATTAATTCATTATCTATAAATGACTACCAAATTGAGGTTTTACTGGATGATATTTTAGATATACTTCAAAATTATAAAGCAAGAAAATCAGCTGGTCTTGATGGCGTTAAAAATACATATCTGAAGAACTTACCAAAATTAGGATTAAAATTTTTGCAAGCACTATTCAATAAATGCCTCAAAATTGGCTATTTTCCAAATAACTGGAAAACTGCCAAGATTATACAATTTTAAAACCTGGTAAAAATGCTAGTCTACCAAACAGCTACAGGCCAATTAGTTTATTAAGTTCAATTAGTAAATGTTTTGAACAAGTAATCAAAAATAGAATAAATCTACACTTAACAAATAACAATATTTTACCACCCGAGCAGTTCGGCTTCAGAGCCCATCACAGTACAATTCATCAAGTACATAGAATTACTAAACATGTAAAAAGTAACTTAAGGTCTGGTAAAAGTACAGGTATGGTACTTTTAGATGTCGAAAAAGCATTTGACACAGTTTGGCATAATGCGCTTTTACACAAGTTGTCAATACTCAACTTTTCAATCTACTTAATAAAAATCATTCAATCATTTTTACTCGAAAGGAAATTTAAGGTTTCAATCAATAACTGGTCCTCTGAAACATATAATATAACGGCGGGTGTTCCACAAGGATCAGTTTTAGGTCCTATTCTATTCACAATATTTACTTACGATTTTCCATTACTTCCTTATTATGAAACAGTTATTTTCGCTGATGATACTTGTATCTTCTTTTCGGATTCAGTTGGTTTCACAATCGAAACTAATCTGCAATCTGCACTAAATGTTACACAAAACTACTTTCATGATTGGAAAATAAGAATCAATGCTTCAAAAACGCAGGCAATCTTTTTCACTCGAAAAAGAAAACCCTGCTTTTTACCAAGCAATAATCTTCTTATTGATGGCACTAGGATAGAATGGAGATCTGAAGTGAAATATCGTGGAGTGCATTTAGATAAAACATTAACATTTGGCATACATATACAAAAAACGATTCAGAAAATAAATTCTACAATTAAAATTCTTTATCCTTTCATCAACCGCAAGTCAAAACTAAGTACCGAAAATAAGCTTCTGATTTATAAAGTTGTGTTCCAAGCTATCATGTATTATGGTTCACCAGCATGGAGTAATTGTGCAATCAGTAATATACGACGACTACAGATAGCTCAAAACAAGGTTTTGAAAATGATTCTGAAGCTTCCGTGGTCATTTTCAACAAATGAACTTCATTCAATTTTAGCTATGGATATGGTATCAGAAAGAATTACCAAACTTAATGAGCGATACCTTACATCATGTACTATGTCTGGTAATAACTTGATTTCAAACCTAGCTTTACTACGAGTATAACATTTTATTACCTTTATTTATTCATTTATCTATTTATTTATTTACTTATCTATTTGTTTATTTATTTATATATTTGTTAACTTATTTTTTTTTTCATTTGTTTATTTATTTATTTATTTATATATTTGTTAATTTATTTGTTTTCATTTACTTATTTGTTTATTTATTTATTATTTATCTATTTATTTATTTATTTATTTATTTGCTTGTCTATTTATTTATTAATTTATTTATTTTTGTTTATTAATTTATTTATTTTATTTATGTATTTGTTAATTTATTTATTATTACTTGTTTATTTATTTATTTATTCATTTTTTGTTATTTATGTATGTATTTTGTTATTCTTTCAACACATTTATGTAGTTTTGTTTTAATAATTATATATTTTACCTACTTGTTGTAAGACTCAAAGCTTGGTTTGAATCTCTTTTTCACCGCCCTTCTTTCTTTCATTCTCTTCCTAAGTTTTTAATGAAGGTTTTTATGTAGCTTTTCCTTCAACATTATTTTTTTGTATATGTGTTTGATTAATTGTAATAAATATATTATTGACAGTAGTAAGGTAGCTTTACACCACATCTCTGTAATTGTGCAATTTAGTTTAAGAAAAAATGTTACAAATTGATGCTACAATGCTACAAGAAAAAAAAAAAAAAAAAAAAAAAAAAAGGAATTTTTTAAAAGAATATTTCCTGAAGTGTATTTAAAACCTAAGTTGCAATTTTTAAAGATAAGAGTTTCAAAATTTGTGTCTTTTATTGCATTTTTGTAGTTGAAAGCTGTACAACGACCATTTAGATGAGGGAAATTCAAGAAGCTCGTTCATAGATCGCATAAAAGGTATTATGGAGCTAGTTTGAAAAACTAAACGTTGAACGAGCTGACAGTGCTGTTAAACTTCACTATAGATCATGATTTAAGATAAAAGTACTTTGAGCTGTGAAATTAAACCTTATAAAGCCATAGCTTTCAATTTCACTTGCTTGGAGCTGCAGAAGAACAGTTTTGCATCTAATAGCTGTGACGATATTACTTGGGGTACGATTTATGTATGCATGTCATTGGAATAGAAATCGCTTATTTTTCAGACTTTTTTTCTACCTACGGAAAAAAGTGATTTTAAGACTTTTAGGTTACGCTTGGAAAAAATTATTATCCAAACGTTAAAATATAATTTGTTGCCTACCTATCAACTGAACGATGGCTCCGATTTAAATGGATTAAAAAATCTAAAAAAAAATCAAATTTTGCCTCAGAAAATTTGAAATTTTTTCGATTATATTTTTTGCTCCGGAAAAAGTTGATTTCAAGCCTTTTGGGTGACATTTGGAAAAAAATATTATTCAAACGTCAAAATATAGTATGTTGCCTACTGTCAAAATCGATTGAGGGAAGGCTCAGATTTACATAAATGGAATAAAAAACATCTAAAGTTTTCTGACTAAGGATGAGACCAAGACCGAGTCCGAGACGAGACTGCACATTAAAATGTTCACTAGAAAAAGTCAAGACCAAGATCGAGACGAGAAATGGTTAGTCGAAACCAAGACCGAGACTAGACTGCAATTTTTCGATTTTGATGAGACTAACAAAAGTCTCGCTTGGTCTCGTCTCGTTTCTGCCCTAATTAACGGTACCTCCCATACTACCATTTTCTTGATTTTCGACTTTTTCGTAAACGGCTCCACGGATTTCAATCAAAATTTGTGTATAGGAAGTTCTTCGAATTCTAAATATGTAATACTGGATTTTCTTTTTTTGAAGATTCAATATTTTTTCAAACGCAAATTATGTGTTATGAATTATGTTTTTAAATTTATATTGTTAAATGTTTATAACTGCTATACTAATATTTTGTTTATAAAAATATTAAAGAATTTTTGTTTATAAACAATTGAGTAAAGAACGACTGAAATTATATTAAGCTTCTTATACTAAAACTCTTGTGCTTACGATGTGATCGAATTTAATTTTTTTGGAAAATAATGACAGGGGGAAAATTTTATTTGAAATGAAAACTTAAGATAGCCACCAATTTATCTTTGTACAAAGAGTACATATTAAGAACGTGGAGAGTCTACTAGGATGTAAATTAGTACTCAAACACTTGTGACAGAAATACCAGTTACAGCGACGAAACTTGATAAAAATCTTATGGTAAGTCAAATCAAATTAAATTTTAAGAGGAAAGAATGTTTGGTGTAATGATTTGTTGAACCTACCTACTATTTCACGAAATCTACTAAATTTAAAAAATAAATTTGATACAGATAGCATGTCTGTCCGTTCTTAAGTATATGTTGGTTAGGTCTCTAGAAGAAAGACAGACAATTGTTGGCACCAAAATAACGTTACCTTACCTACCCCATTAACTGTTAAGAAATAGCTTTATACAGGGTGGGCCACGAATCGTGCTACAATAAGAAATTTAAATAACTTTTATTTTAATCGATGTATTTCATAAATTTTTTTTTATTGGATTAAAAAATAAATTTTATTTTAAATAACTAATGGTTTTAAAGATGATAGACCGCAATTGACCTCCACGCTCATCCACGCATATTCGGCACCTGATCAGAAAATTGTTCATTGCGGCCTGAAGGGTTGAAATTGGGATCGCCTCAATTATTGTCTTAATGGACTGCTTCAATTCAGTCAAATACCTAGGTTTCGTTTTGTACACTTCCTGCTTGACATAACCCCATAAAAAAAAGTCTGGTGCAGTCAGGTCAGGTGACCATGGGGGGCAGCGGAAAGTGCAGTTTCTGGATATCAATTTGTTTGGGAATATTTGTTGGAGCTCCGCCATAACTTTTGTAGCTACGTGTGCACTTACTCCATCTTGTTAAAACCAAATCCTGCTGAAAGGGATACGACTTCGGCGAAGTTCTGGGTAAAAAAACTCCTTTAACATCTTTAAATAACGGTCCCCATTGACAGTTTGTCTTACACCATTTTCTTCAAAGAAGTATGGCCCGACAATACACCTTGAGGAAACTGCGCACCACACAATGAATCGTTCTGGGTGCAGTTCCGTCTCATGGAGCATTTCTGCATTAGATTCACTCCATATACGGCAATTTTGCTTGTAACATTGCCGTTTAAGTCAAAATGGGCCTCATCAGACATGAACAAACAATTTATCAATGTGTTGCCTCCTTCGGCCATTGCAATCATTTTTCGGCAAAATTCCAGCGAACAGGCAAATCCTAAGGGTTTAAGTTGCTTTTAATTTGGACTTTGTACGGAAACAAGTTTAAGTCATCATGAAGTATCCGTTGTAATGACCGTCTGCTAACTCCAATTTGGCCCGATAAGTTTCGAGTCAAAGCACTTGGATTTGGCTGTATTGCCGATGCAACAGCCACGATTGTATCCTGTACCCGAACATTGGGATCTCGATGATACGGTCTTCGTTTGATGCTTCCAGATTCGGAAATGACGGACTGCAAAGAATGGTATCGCTGCACTATAAATCTTCATAAATCTAAATAGTAGCCTATAAAATAAAAAAAAAATAAGCCGATTACTCACACTGAAAAAAGTTATTACGTTTTATTTTTGTAGCACGATTCGTGGGCCACCCTGAATTTTAATACGAAGCGATGATACTGTTAAAGATACTGACTTTGTTTTAGAATCTAGCTTGGCAGGGATCTTACTGAACATTTTGAGAAGTATTCTGTCTGAATATGACACTTCTGGTAAAAGTTTGTTATAATAATTTTAGTTCTTAATATATTTATCTAATATTCTTCTTAACAGAAAGTAATGTGTCTTCAAAAAATTATGCAGCTATAAATTTTATAATAACAAACTATTATACGAAAAGCCAGATTTGTTTCAAATTTCATTCAAGAAAAATGCGAGGGATTTAAGACATGAAATGAGCTCAATTATTTAAAAACAAAGTACTAAAAACAAATTTTGGAACGCAGAAAAATGTATGTAATCAAGAGTTACAAGTTATTCAGAAAGAAAAACATATCGAAAGAAAAAATTGAAGATATAAAAAGTCTGTTCACTTTTATATCTTCGAAAAATAAGTTACACTGCTTTATTTAAATTATGTAAACATATTATAATTCATTTATTTATTCATTGAAATTTTTTCATTAAGTTTACAAAAGTGCTATTTTTCCTCGTCCCTTTAAAAGTAGCAAAGTACAAAAATGGATGAAGTCACTAAGCTTAAGTTTATTTTTCATTTTTTCTATGTACGTATCATAACTTGAAGTGTTATATACTTTTTAAAAGAATGTATGATAGTTTTAGGTTAAAAAATGGACTAATGAAACTTAAAGAATATTGAAATAAAATAATAATAATATTTTTCGTTTTAAACTGTCCTTTATTTAAAAAGAGAGAATCTTACTTCAGTTCATTACTGTAATGCCGTATAGGTTTTTTTGACGTACGTGAAGAAAAGAAGCTTCTAATTTTTATGGCGTATACGGCAAACTCATTTTGGAAAAAAATTTAAAAATTTTGAAAACTAAAATATTTTCAGATATCCAATAACATTTGTATATAAAAGAGAATTCTTAACTATATCATACTAAAAAATCAAAAAATGTCAGCGGTTACTAGGGCGACGATTTTTAAGAAATCAGAATGACATCTTAAATAAAATACACTGCTAAGGTAAATATATAAAACTTAGAGTTTCTTTGAGTTAAGCTCTTAAATTAAGTACTTAAATATTTATTTTTTGCTTATGTTATAAGTACATATTTTTAATTTTTGTTTTTAAAACTGAACTGCTATGTAATCAGCAGTACAAATATTCAGAATAAATATCGTTTATTCCTAAACTTGTTTAAATTAATTAAATGTCCTCTTTTTTACATCTGAAAAAATACTCACCGTAAGTATAGGGCCAGTTTTACATTTGAAAAAAAAATCGAACTCGAGATTTCAATCAAATTTGAGACTAAGATGATTAGGAACACCAACAAAGTGGGTCCCACAATTTCGTAACAAAAATATGCCTAGTTTATAATTGATAGTCGGATACATACATACGTTTATCTCTACTAATATATAAACGTGTAATTTTGTTTCGATGTCAGTTAGTCTGTATATGACAGATAAATTGACGACTTACCATTTGACACGCCATAAAAATGATTGTGTCTTCTTCTGTTGTCCTTTGGCCAGCTTATAGGCTATTAAATTTAATATATAAGTTATGTTTTATATGCTTAATACACAAATATTTGCACTTACCTCTTAAATTTATCCTGATTTTGAAACAGAATTTCCAAATTTATATTTTGATTTGTTTACGTTTTGCCCTTTCCATGGATTTTATATCAAAATTGGTTTTGTTTTGTTTACTTCCGCTCTTGTATTGGATTTTATTTCCAAACTAGCAGAAAGTCCCCGGTGTTGCCCGGACACCCGAGGCAATATCTTCCAAAGGAAATAAAAAATTAAAAAACAAAATTTTTAAGGAAAAGGATCTATCATTTATTTTGTCGTTCAATACCCATGTTATGTAACTTTCGAATCGATAATAATAGTCGAGAAACAAAAAAAAACTTGTTTGTGTTGGTTTTAAGATGTTAAAATGACACTTTAATTTATTGTCTTCCGTTGGAAATAATAACATAATATAATATACCCCTGTAAGTGAGGAAAAGTTATCGCCTGAATTACAGAAGATGGATACAGGATTAATTTTCTTATTTTTTTAACAAACGAACTATTCTTCATTTTGAGACCTTTCGCTTTCGTTTTTTTACATGCGATTATAGTTCGTACAATTTTTTTTTATTATTATTCATTTTTATTTAATCTTAACTTATAACTATCTTAAAGCTAGACAAGAATGTTTAAAACTAGCTTAATTATCAATAACTTACAACTAATTTACTGGCCCTCTACGGGCGCTCTAAACTAAACTATATCTCTTAATACTAATGTCTTTCGACCTAAAAACTATTTTAATTAATTCTAATTATTTTATTTTTATTTGACCAAGAAAACTTTTTTAACAAAAAACTTAGTAACATGTGCTTTTTTTTTAACTTTTACTTATAGACCACCTAAAGCCAGACTAAAAATAATTAAATCTAGATACAACTAACTTATACTAACTAAAACTACCTAAAACTACTTAAATCTACTTAAAAACTTGAACAGCCAAAGCAGCTTTTTTAGGTTGTTTTTATATCTAGTTTTTTTAGGTTGTTTTTATGTATAGTCGGCCAAGACATACCATCCCAATCGACTTTATGTATCATAATGCTGTTCAGAGAGCCACCAAAACTGGTTCTCTTGTTTCGCCCTATCCCTTCGGTCCCGATCGGACACAATCCTACTGAACCGAAGGCGCTCTTCTCCACCTTGAGCGATGACGTCTCGACCATACAAGAGTCGCCTATCTAAAGGTTTGCGGCTGACGTGGTAGAGGAGCGGAACCGCCATTCCATCCTGTATCAGCCCTCGACTGTCTAAAAAGAGGAACGCTTTGGGAAGGATGTAGCTACTTAACCGCGCACTCTCAAAATATTCATTATTGGCGTAGTAAGCCCAAAAAATTAAGCTGTTGGTTGAGGACATCGCTCTTGCAGTGTGACCCCGAATCTGCTTGAACAAAAAATTATCTATTCTGTTTATAATATCTTGTGTACTCCGAACCTGGTGTTCTGTGTAATCCAAGGCAACGTCTAAGACATTGCCTCTCAAACACCCGAATTCTTTCCATTTGAAATGGGGCAACGTTGAACCACACCGGGCACCCGTAGGCAATCATCGGCCTGATGAGGGCCATGACACAAATCACCTTCACCCTGCTGTCAAGACGGCTGCCATGAAACAGTCGTTTTGTCAAGGCAAAGGCTCCCTAGCCTTGGTCAAGGCAGAACCTACTGATCCAACCAGATGCCAAGGTACTTTACTACACTTTTACTCGCCAGTGGATGTCCATGTGGCCCTACGATCACCAGCTTGCGCCAGTTCTTTCTCGTATCCCTTGAGGGGCTAGACAACGGAGTTCTAAACAGAATAGTTTCTGATTTCTGTAAGTTGATTTTTGACTTCAAGTCATCACAATATCGCTGAATCTTGTCGAAAGCACTCTCCAAAAGTATTTTGATGACCTCAACTGTATTAGCTGTTCTGTACGCAATTATATCGTCGGCGTACGCAATTGCCTGAGTTAGACTACCTATCAGATTGCTGGTGTAAATGCTGAATAGAATCGGCGGTAGAATTTACATTGCCACTCTTGACAACAAATTTTCTACCATTTAGCATGTCATAAAGCATATGTAATAGAGGTTTACTTATACCTAGTCTGGTTAGCTTTAGATAGAGACCTTCTAACCATACGGTGTCGAAGGCATTTTCAAAATCAACCAGACAGGCACCCGTACACTGCTTTTTAGTTTTGTTCCATTGGATATCAGAAACTAGTTTAGACGCGGCATGAATTGTGTCATGTCCCGCCTTAAAACCGAACTGATTATCCGGGATTATATTTTTGTCCTCCGCCAATTTGAACAGGGCTCTATTAATAACCTTTTCAAATACTTTGCTGATACAGGAAGAACACTTATCGACCGGAGATTCGCCGGATTGGAGTTGTCCTTTCCCTTTTTTGGGAGAGGGTGCACCACAGCTGTCTTCCACCGCACTGGATAATATGCATTATTCAGCGCGTTGTTAAACAGTGTGGTATAAATGTCAACTGCTTCTTGAGGCAAATGTCGTAGTACAACGTTGGATATACCATCGACTCCTGCTGACTTCTTTTTCTTTAATGAATCGAAGATGAGCTGGAGCTCATTCTTCCAAATTAACAGGAGACTGTGCCCATTTCGGTACAAAATAAGTCAATTTATCCATTCTTTGAAAAAAAAAATTGAGATAATAAATCAAACATGACATTACGATGATAGCGAAGACGAAAAACGGTGCCATTCAAGTGCGGCTTGAAAAAAATTATGCATAGTGTCGGAGAGTGTCGCATTAGTGCGGTCTTACTTTAAACCTTTAAAGACCCGACATTTTGAGTTTCACGCTAACGGGGCCCCAGAAAGAAATTCGACATAAGACGTGTTCCTTTTCTGTAGTTTATGCGGGGCTTCTACGCATACATGAATTGACAGTCGCCAGGACTATTTTCATGAAAGCAAAAAGGTTGTAAAGTTTCGCACTGAACTTATCAATTTTTTTCAAGATTGCAAGGAAAATTTATTTTATTGTGTAAACACATACAATCGCCAAATCTTGTATTTTCACGGTTACAGCCGCGCGCCGCTGTATTCATGCAATATTCCTTGAATTTCAGCGTAAGGTCGCGTGTGTTTGGCACCAGGTTAGAAATGAATAGTTTGTTGAGAATATTAAAATTAGCCTATTAACCTAGTTTACATCTGCAAGGATTTCCCAGCGCCACTGGCTACTTTTGCCAACGTAAAAACTAACTTGCAAATGTGAGCTCATGCTTTCTCGTAAGTTGCTATATGCATGAAAGTAAAACAAAATTTGGTGGGTCAAACATGTTAAGTTTACAAAGTAAATCAAGTTTGCTGTGTTAACTTTTACAGTCCCGAACTTTTTGCTTTTACAAGAACTGTTTTTTGCGTTTAGCCCATTTCACCCTACAAACAGCTAAGTTTTGCAAAAACATATTTAACCCTCAAGCCACTTGCAAAATACCACCTCTCAAAACCAAACGAATTTTTTACATTGTAGGTGTGATTTTCGAGTTTAACCATAGCAAACAAACTGATAAAGATGAATTTCAATTTATGAGAATAAAATTATTAAAATCTGAGGAGCGGTTTCTAGGAATAACGCATATTGTGTAAACTTATCATTTGAAACAAAAACTAATGAGCTATTTTGTAAATATTAAATTATTAAAAAAAAAGTTTTAAAATATACTTTTAAAAATACAAAGAAATATCTATTAGGTAATTAAAAATATTGGTATGCATCACAAGTTGACGAAACTAAACATACATAATCTGTGCAAAATTTGGAAAGAACGAAAGAATCACCTAAGCCGTTTTCCAGATAGTAGAAAGCACCTATGGAAGGTACCGTTCTTAGCTATTATTGGTAATTTGTTTCCCAACCATGTAATAGTTCATACCGAAAAAATACTCTGATTTTTTAAATCAAAATCGTTAGAACCATTTTCGAGAAAAATGAGCTTTAACATAATGGCTGTTTCACCAACAAAAAAACTCTATACCAAGTTTGAAGCAATTGGACTGTAAGTGGCTATACTAACATACAGACGAACAGAATTTATAGACCATGTTTTTTCGTCTTCGCTATCATCGTAATGTCATGTTTAGTTTGTCACGGTACAAATTACCGCAACAAAAACTATTCTTTACGTTCCCTTTTTCCTTTTTTTTCCATATTATTTTTACAGGTGTTTCTTTCGTCTTACTGAGAGCAAGAGAGGGCAGCCATGGTCCATCAGCCATCGGTTCTATCTCTCGGTAAAGTGAAGAAACAAAATATCGAGATTGCCAAGGTTGACACTTAAGTGGATGGGTGATCCACTTCATCTCATACAATTGACGGTTGTTCGACTGTACAAAAGAAGCACGGGTGACAGTTGGTCTCCGATGCCGAAGTTACTCGTTGCGAGAATGGCTGCTTGCCCAACCTAAATCAATATGTTCAATGTAAAAGATGGAACGTTAACTGCTAGTCCTTATTCCCCAAATCTGCGCAAAAGCCCAACGATTTAGAGTAAATTCGCGAAATAAAATTAGTTAAACTCTCCTTCCTTTAAAACGTATAAATGAAATAGTTTGGCACCATTTTATTTTCCTTACTAGTTATAAACGAAAGGGGAAAAATGTGCGTGATAAAAGAAAAGTTCAGTTTCTTTTTGGTTTTTCAAAACTTTCTTTTAAAACAGCTTAGTGGGTAAAATTAGGTGGCTGAATGAACTCTTTGAATTGCCGGCCACTGGAAGTCCTGCCAGAGTTCGACAAATTCGAAGATGACTAAGTATGAAGCTGGGGTTTAAAGTGCGAGTAGGAAGGGCTACTGGATCTCAACTGCGTTTGCTCCCCCCCCGCAAATATACGGAGGGTAGCTGAATGAGAATGCGATCGAAATCCACGCTCGCTGAGTTGCCGAAAGCACTTGGGCATTGGAAAAAAGAAGAGGTCATCCAGCGAAAGTAAAAGACTGGAAAATCACTTATTACCCGTTTAGATAGCGAACAGGAGGTTCTTGAAAAAAAGGAAAAATACAAAAATAAAAAGGAAAGTTCTGAAAATTAAAACGTGAAGAAATTGAAACTTTGGCGAATCGAAAATAAGAAAGGAAATTTGAAAAAGGAGATTGAGGCGAGCAAGCTAAGGTGGAAAAATAGTTTCCTAAGAAGGAGAGGTAGCAGCAGGAAAAAATAAGTATAGTGTTAATTTTTCTTTAATTTTTTTCTTTGTCGAAAGATAAATATATATAGATATAATTATTTGTTTTTATTCTCTTCAAATTAATTAATTCGTTTTTTTTTAATTCAAAATTATTTATTTCGTTTCATTATTTTGTTTGGCTTTTGTTTGGAAAATTTTCCGGTAAAGCGGAACTCGCGACCCGTAACTAACGTATCTTTGTTCTTTCGGGACCGAGCGTTAACGGTCCATCTTCATTTTAAGCCTTCAATCTTGTTCTCTTTGTTTTAAAAGATCTTGGGTTTTACTCCTAATTGCAAGCTTTCCCAAGCACCTTAAATTTGCATTAAAAATAACTTACATACTTTTAAACACAATTTCTTCGTTTGTTTTTATTTTAAAATACCACCGTCGGTTACGCTCCGAAGGTTTGTGATTTCCTTACTCACAAAAAAAAATCACTGGCGCCATTTTATTTTTTTTCAGTGTACGCCGTGTGGCAATAAAAACATTTCGATCAATTTTAATTAATATATTAATAAAACATAATCCGTACAATAAATTCGACTGGTGAACCCACCCCATTAAGCTGAGCTAGTCAATTTAGAAAGCATCCAAGTGCTATCTACGTGTTGCACTTCGAACTCGAATTCGAATTTCTTTTGACTGTCATTCATTGCTCGTGCATAAAAGCACAAAAGTCGTATTTTGTTTTGTCGTCGATCGTTGTCCAATTCGCGCGTCGGGATTTTAATAATAATTAAATAAATTTAAAATAGTGTTTTCGATTCGGTTCGTGACGGAAAAGTGCAACAGATTGTTATCTCAAAACTATTTTTTCGACGAATGCATAACTTGCCTTAAATTGTATTTACCTATCGCAAGTAAAAAAAGATCCTCCAGAAAGCGAAGAGTCCCAAAATGAAGAATAGTTCGTTTGTTAAAAACATAACAAAACAAATCCTGTACCCATCCTCTGTAAATCATGCGATAACTTTTCCTCACTTACAGGGGGTTATTATGTTAGGTTATTATTTCCAATGGAAGACAATACATTAAAGTGTCATTTTAACGTCTTAAAACCAAATCAATTTTCTTGTTTCTCGACTATTATTATCGATTCGAAAGTTACATAACATGGGTATTGAACGACAAAATAAATGATAAATCCTTTTTCTTTTGTTTCTTAATTTTTTATTTCATTTGGAAGATATTGCATGAAAAGACTTTTGCCTCGGGTGCCCGGGCAACGCCGGGGACTTTCTGCCAGTTTTTAATAATTTCTGTAAATTATGTAGCTAAAGGGTCCGTCAAATAACTTTTTTTTTTGAAAATGCTATAAAAAAAAACTACTGAATATTTTCTCAAATATCTTTTTTTATTTGAAAGTACAATCCTTCCGATTAATAATGGAAAATAATTTCATTCAAATGGCTGCCTCGGCTGGCCATGCAGTAGCCTAAGCGATCGGTCCAATTTTTAAGCACATTATCGATTGTGTGCAGCTTTATTTCACCAATGGCTTCACGAATATTGTCCTTTAAAGCGTCAATTGTCTCTGGCTTGTCGGCGTAACACTTATCTTTTACGGCACCACACAAATAATAGTCCAACGGTGTCAAATCGCAGCTCCGAGGTGGCCAAACGATATCAGCTCTGCGGCTGATAATGCGATCTTCAAAAACAGGGCGCAAAACATCGAGTGTAGCTTCAGCTTTTCAATGTATGCGTGCGGGTTTTCTGTGCCCCAAATGCGACAATTTTGCTTGTTTACATACCCGCCAATATCAAAATGACCTTCATCTGAAAAGATGATTTTTTTTGGCAAAATCGGCATCTTCTCTAAGTCGATCGCAGGCCCACTTAGCGAAGCGAAAACGCATTGGATGGTCAGTCGGCTTCAACTCCTGAACCAATTGGACTTTGTATGACGTCATACCAAGGTCTTTATGCAAAATTCGTCTCAATGGTGTCTCCGAAATGTTCAATTGTTGAGAACGATGTTGAATTAATGTTGATGGCGCTTCACGCACACTTTCTGCCACAACAGCAATATTCTCGGGCGAACGAACTGTTTTTGGCTTTTCACGCTTTGGTTTATCGATGAGTATGCCAGTTTCTTTCACTTTTTTTCACAAGATAACAAACATACGGAGCTGATGGTGCTTCTCTTCTTCCAAAATCCGTACGCAATTTTCGCACACATTCTGCAACATTACCATGATTTTCAAAGTAATGTCGCAATATTTCCCAGCGTTGTTCAAGCGTATACACAACCATATTCGTTCAACGGAAGGATAAAACTAATTATCTGTCAAATCAGACATGAGCTAAGTGTTACCATTCACGAAGTAAGCACTAGTTGACAAAAAAAAACGTTAGATGGCGGACCCGTTACATTAATAAATCTTTGTCAGGGAGAAATCGAGTTCCGTTGCGGTTGTAAAAAAAAACATGCACCAATTCAAAAACTATCCATGTTTTGTTTTTTTTTTTAACTTGATTTTCTGCTTTGATAAAATTATTTCCGCGACTTAAAAAAATGCGCCTTTTTTAAAGTCCTTAACCTTGTCGCCCACCCTGTCTGTGAAATACTACTTCAGAGCGAGAAAATTCAAGCAGCGATCTTTTGTCTGCATGCAGTGCATTTTGCACACTCTAGCTAAGAGATATTCTTTTTATTCCCGCCCATAGCCTGGGGGTTATTTTGGCAATATGATTGTACCCATCCAAGGTTTTACTCTGCAAACAAAATCAGACAAACGAACAACGAACGGACAATCACTCAGATTTTTTTTATTTATTTTGTTACCCCGTAACCGGATGTAGGATGGTAATGCGTGCAAGAGCAAGTCAATGTGACCAGAGATTTAATTTAGATATAAAGGCAGACAACAACTGCATATACATTATAGGAACATCATATAAGCACGTGGAGTCGAGTCAGAGTCGAATATTGATTTTGTCCGTTTGCCAAAATAAAATTTTCTTTTTCCCTTTTTCGGTTTTCGTTTTCTGTCATATCAGAGCGGAATTTCAAGTATTTCATCGGATTTTTCCTGCAAGATATTTGTTTTGCGGGGAATGTCCTTTGTAGACTTCCTTGCTTAGGATTACGTTGTTGTATTGTTTTGTTTGATTGGGTAGGTAGGTAATATAGTTATTGTGTTGGTGGCCCTCTTATGGCTTGACTGTTTTGGTCCTTTGTGTTTATGGTTACCCTTCTTTGAATAATATTGTATTTAAACAAGTGGTTGTTTTTGTTGAAAAGAATTTAAATTAATTCCTTACGTTCTTGTTTTGATTTCCGCCATACGCTCAGATCAAATACCCACCCATACCATAATGTAGATATCTAATTTTGGTATAGAATTTTGATTGGCGTACACGAACATTCAAGAGGAGGTAAGGTACGTATATATAGAAAATTGGAAAATGGACAGACAACAGACTAGACAATTGAGGTAAGGGCTTAAACTGGCCCCAATTAAATGCACGAAGAGAAAGTGGATTTTTAAAGTTACTCAATCAATAATTCGCTTCTTGTCATTAAAGTCAAATGAAAAACGATGAAGTGGTATTTGATGTACTTAGTAGCAAAAGGTAATTTTGCCAAGCAATAGAAATGATCCAGTATGTGGCTACGTACGTAGACAGAGAATTTTATTCGATAAAGTAAACATTTCTACTTTTTCTTTTTTCGACAATATGAAGCTATAGATACATGTATATTGCATATATGCATTTACATATATGTACATATTGTTTATAGGCATGCAAAAAACTGCAAATTTTAATGTTATTTATTATAACAAGTTTTTTTTAGGTAGGAACGTATTGGTAATGTAGGTATATACATATTACAAAATTGTGTAAAGCTAATGGGGCCCATACACCACACATCCCTGCATGCGCAATATAATGATTGCACATGCAAACACCGAGTGTATGGTGTTGAATGTGTGGTTGGGCATGAGACATCCCAGCAAACATTTATCTGAAGGTTCAGATTCTAATCACCAAAAATGAAGAATAATATTCAGGAAACCTTCAGTTTTTTGAATGAATTATGAATATATACAAAGATCCTACAAATTCTTACAAGAGAGACACAAAGAGATATGTATTCTGAGTCAAAAAAAAACAACACTCAGATTTTGTTGGTGGATCCTTCATATGGAAATCTTTTTTGTTCGTCCTTTTATTTTTATTTTTACAAAGGGGTAATGATGACGGGTCATTGTAATGACAAAAGTTTCGTTTGCATAGTCGATTATCAGTTCGGAAAAGTTTTTCGAAAGATCGGTATAGATAGGTATATAACCAGCTTGTGTTTTAATAATAAATGGGTACCTACTTACTAAAAAAAAATATATATAAAAAAGCAAATGATAAAACATAAAGGTATGTAAATGGTGTTAAATTTGCTTAATAACATTAAAATCATTTCTTTAATTATAGTATTGTGTAACAATTAAGAAGTCCTGAAAGCTGTAAAAGTCAAAGAAGAGGAAAATCAAAAAATGTTCCAGAGGCTCACCGATGAAATATTCAATCATAAATGAATCAGAAATAATGAATTCACTTATGATGCAATTTGAATCGTTTACCTGGGCTCTTAGGCACCGATTTGAATCATTATAATGATTAATTTATGATCTGAAAATTCTGCAATTAAATGAACGTATATAAGGGTTCCATATATTTCTTTAAATGATTAATCCCTGAACCTTTTCTGAATCGCAAAAATGATTCCTAAACGATTAATTAAAGTGAAGGTATATACTTAGAAATGTTTCATTTAATTGAATTTTATTGGAATTATTTTTATGATTTAGAAAAGATTCAGGCATTAATCATTTAAGTGAATATATGGAACCCTTATATACGTTCATTTAAATGACGAATTTTCAGATCATAAATTAATCATTACACTGATTCAAATCGATGTCTAAGAGCCCAGGTAAAAGGATTCAAATTGCATCATAAGTGAGTTCTTTTTCGGCTGGTTTCTTCACTTTTATGAATTAATTTATCGTTCATTTCTGAATTAAAATGTTTGCTGGGATGACTGATTTAAAATTTTTTAAAATATTTTCTTGTTTGTGCATGCAAGTATGTGTGGTGTATGTGCTACATTTGCACAGTCAAGCTATTGATTTTAATAAGCGTTCAAGTATGATAGAAATGTCTTCGATAAATAAGGGATTTTGGGCTCAATTTTTAGAATTCTACCAACACCTTCCGGGTTTTATTACCAATTAAATCTTAATTGCTGCTACAGCGGACTCGGAGCTTGACATTAAATAAGTTTTCTATTCAGCGATTATCACACGAATGATTTCTGCGCAATGTGCATGAATACTGTATGGTGAACGCGAGATTGTGTATTCTTGGTATAGTGCATGCAGGCATGCGCAGTGTATGGGCCCTATAAGGTACGTATGCTAAGGTACTTATACTTATAGTACATCGAATTGGAGAAATTTCCAATAACGGAAACCCAGGTCTTTCGATGGGCCCTGAAATATTTAACAAGCAACTTGCTACATAATATTTCTTTGTACTTTTTACTTGCGATTATAGGTACTATAAGGCAAGTTATACATATATTCGTAAAAAAAAATAAAGTTTTTCTAACAATCAAACATGACATTACGACGATCAAACATGACATTAAAAACCCCAAAAAAGTGGGTCCCCCTACTCCGTATGTCTGTATATCTGTCTGTCCGCGAGTCTGCAGCCTAAACTGTAGAATGGATTTCCTTCAAACTTGGTAGATATTGTTTTTTCACACGTTTTTTCATATTTTTTTTAAGACGACAAATCACAGTAGCTCCCATACATTTTTTGTTGACCAAACACAAAAATCTCATTTTTCTTAAAAACGTCTCAAATGATTTTTTTTTATAAGAAATAGTTCAGTAATGAAGGGAAAAGGAACATTTTGGTAATTCTTTTATTTGGAAAAAAATATTATTTTTGGTACCTCTAGTAGATCAACTTTTTTGGTTTTTGATTTTCTGGGAAACGGTTAATTTTTTATTTTTTTGAATTTTTTTGCACAGAAGCTCCTAAAAACTTAAACACTATTGAAAGCAAACATTTTTCGACAATTTTTTTCCATAAGAAAAAAATTGTTTTAAAAACTCAAAAGATTTTTTTCAAAACTTCGTATTTGGTGGTTTTTTGACATTATCTTGAATATTAAAAAAAACTATATTCCTAAAATAAACAAAGGTACCTCCCATACAAATGTTAAAAAAAAAAAACGTTAAGAAAAAAATTTATTTCTCGAAAACGGCTCCAAAAATTTTTATAAAAAAATGTGTGTGTTCTAAAATTAGTACAATCCGCTTTTAAGTATAAAACTATTTTTTTTACGTACTTATTAACGATACTTCCCATAGAACAACTTTTCATATTTTCTACTTTCTCAACATTGGATAAGCCGATTAAAATAATTTTTTTTATAAAAATGCTCCCTAAAATTGTTAATAAGACTGCATACTCAAATTTACAAAAAAAAGTTGTTTCCATTCTTAAAAAATAAATATAAATTTTATATGTATATTAATAATATCTTCAAAATGGCGTTTCAAATTTTTTTCTAAAAATGTTTTCAAAATTTTATACATAAAAAATTAATTTATTAAAAAAACCTCTCCAACTATTTTTGAAATTTTGTTTTGTATATTCTTTTTTATCAAGGAATTTAAATAGCATTTTTCTTTTCCTCAAACTATAACGAATAAGCAATATAAGAACATTTAATTCTCTGTATTATCCATTTATTTCGACTTTATTATTCCCTATTTACATATTTTTGCATACGTCACTGAATACTAAATAATGTACACAGAACCAAAAAAGTCGTCCTATTGACTATTTTGGTAGTCAATTTGACAATTAAATAGTCGATTTTCACCCAACAACCGCGATAGTTAATAGGACAATTTTCAGTAGTCAATATGACAACCGAAATTTTTCTACAACTCCGTAGTCAATATGACAACTTTTGATTGAAAAGAATTGAATCACAAGTTGTCGTATTGACAACCACTGTAGTCAATAGGACAACCGCGGTAGTCAATATAAGACAACTGCGGTAGTCAATACGACTACCAATTTCAGATTGACTACCAAGTTGTCATATTGACTACCAAGTCGTCATATTGACTACCAAGTTGTCATATTGACTACCAAGTTGTAAAAGTTGACGATCAAAAAAGTTTTTATGTTGACTGTCGGAATTATTAATTTCAATTTTAATTTTGGGTTTTCATATTGACTATCAAGTAGTCATATTATGATGATCAAAATGTTTTTCACAGAATATAATGTTCAGTTTTTATATTGACTACCAAATTGTCCTATTGACTACCGTTATCATATTGACTACCACAGCTGTCAAATTGTCTACCGCGGTTGTCCTATTGACTACCAAAATTGACAATCGAAAATTGTCCTATTGACTATCGGGTTGTCAATTTAGAATTGTTAAACTCAATTTTTCATTTCGTTTTTTTCTGAATTTGACTACCAAATTGTCATATTGACTACTGAAGTTGTCCTATTGACTACCGCAGTTGTCATATTAACTACCACGGTTGTCCTATTGACTACCAAAATTGACAATCCAAAATTGTCCAATTGGCTATCGGGTTGTCAATTTAGAATTTTGAAATTCTGTTTTTCATTTTGGTTGAATCTGAATTTGACTACCAAATTGTCATATTGACTACTGAAGTTGTCCTATTGACTACCGCAGTTGTCATATTGACTACCACGCTTGTCCTGTTGACAACCGAAATTGACAATCGAGAATTGTCCTATTGACTATCGGGTTGTCAATTGAGAAAAAAAAAGTTGTCATATTGACTATTTTGGTAGTAAATATGACAATTTCGGGTTTTTTTCAAGTTGACAACCGGCGATTGTTAATATGACGACTTTATTTTTTTCTGTGTAGGCCCTCATATATTTATATGCATATAGGTTAGGTTGAAGGCTGTCAGCGTTGCAGCTGATACACAATTAATTATATTTACATACACGTTTTTAAAAATCACATGAATCTTATGTATGTGTATTGCACCTAAATTGTAAAGTTATATGCATATAGCAACCTACCCACCATTATTATATATGTATACGTACATATGTTTAGGTTCCATCTATATATATGTATGTAGATACATTTTACTCTCCTAACTTAAATAATTAAAATCCATAACTTAGATCTAAATATACATTTGTAGTTAGGTACCTATGAAAGAATTCCTTGAATCATCCATTCGACAATTCATTACAGTAAGAATCAAGGTAATGTTACCTACATAGGTTTTAAGACTGCATATGATAACTACACCTAACTAACTTAACCTTAATGGTTAGATACATTAAAGTTGTTAGCTTCAAGAGCAAGTTCGTCCGATACAGTCGTGCATTTTATTTTTCAAAAAAGGTACTGTTCGCGAGATATTAATGAAAAACTGCTTGGCGATTGTGAACCCCTTCTGGGACAACAAATAAACAATTTTAGTGCGATTCATGTTCTTATTTGAAATTCTATCTTAATTAATAACATTTGTATTAACTAGGTTTTTTTATAAGCCGATATTTTTAATTAAGTGAGTTTCAGTTATTTGAAGTTAACTTTAAATAAAAACCTTTTGTTTCATATAACGCATATTTTTAATAAAGCGCAAATTTGCTTAGAGTCATAATAAACGGCAATATGATTTATAATCACTATTTATGTATCTAACTAACTTCTTTGTTTAATTTGTTATTTAAATTCAAATCTGTTTTATAACTAGAGGCAATTGAGATAAAGGTTGAGATTGGTTTTCTTTGTGCTGATGATGGCTAATATGAATTATTGTTGTCATTTAGGGAGATATTACGTATATTATCATTTTCAAACAAACTACCCTGTCCTTATTCGATTGGATCTCGATTTCGGAGTCATGCTTAAAGCATAGCAAAATAAAATGCACGACTGGATCGAACGAACTTGCTCGTGTAGCTAACAACTTTAACGTAGCTTATCATTAAGGTTTAGTTAGTTAGGTGTTGTTATCCTATGCAGGTTTAAAGCCTAATCTAAGCTATGGATGGAGAGTAAAATGTGTCTACATATATATACATATTGATGGACCTATGTATGTAAACATGTACATATAATAATGAAAATGAAGGATGTAGGTTGGTAGGTAGCTAACGGGTGATTTTTTTGCTACTTGGTTTTTGACGTTTATATTTTTGACAGATCACACATGACAAATTCCACGAACATTTCACATTTCGATTCAGTATTGTTTGCCATTTCATCATGAATAGACTTGCGCCTGAACAACGTTTGCAAATTATTGAAATTTATTATCAAAATTCGTGCTCTGTGAAAAATGTGTTTCGCAAGCTACGTCCGTTTTATGGTCGTCATAATCGACCCACCGAGCAGGCTATTCAGCTCATTGTGACCAAATTTCGCACCAGTTTCACTTTATTGGACATTAATCCACCAAATCGTATCCGTAGAGTGCGTACCGAAGAGAATATTGCTGCTGCATCCGCCAGTGTTGCTGAAGATCGCGATATGTCCATTCGGCGCCGATCGCAGCAATTGGGTTTGTGTTATTCGACCACCTGGAAGATTTTACGCAAAGATCTTGGTTTAAAGTCATACAAAATACAGCTGGTGCAAGAATTGAAGCCAGGCGACCTATCACAACGTAGAATTTTCGGTGAATGGGCCCTAGAAAAGTTGGATGAGGATCCGTTTTTTTATCGCAAAATTGTCTTCAGCGACGAGGCTCATTTTTGGCTAAATGGATACGTGAATAAGCAGAATTGCCGTATTTGGAGTGAAGAGCAGCCAGAGGCAATTCAGCAGCTACCAATGCATCCCGAAAAATGCACTGTTTGGTGCGGTTTATGGGCAGGCGGCATCATTGGGCCGTACTTCTTCAAGGACGATGAAGGCCGCAGGATTACGGTCAATGGAGAAAGGTACCGTTCGATGATAACAGATTTTTTTTGCCGAAAATGCAAGAATTGAACTGGTCGACATGTGGTTCCAACAGGACGGTGCCACATGCCACACTGCACGCGAAACCATGCATCAATTGAGAGGCGAATTTGGTGAGCAGTTGATCTCACGTTTTGAAGCAGTCATTTGCCACCAAGATCATGTGATTTGACCCCGTTATACTATTTTTTGTAGGGCTATGTTAAGTCTATTGTCTATGGGAAGAAGCCAAACACGATTGCTGCCTTGGAAGCCAACATTGAACGCGTCATTTGTGAGATTCCGGCCGAAATGTGTGAAAAAGTTTGCCAAAATTGGACCTTCAGAATGGACCACCTGAAGCGTAGCCGCGGACAACATTTAAGTGAAATTATTTTTAAAAAGTAAATGGCAGAAATTGGTTTATCGACCCAAATAAAAATTTCATTCACTTTTTACAAGTTTCTGTGTTTTTTTGAATTTTCAAAAACCAAGCTCTTAAAAAATCACCGATTACATATAAAATTTAAATTGAAAAAAAACTTCTGTGACTGATTTTTGTAAAAGCGATTTTTCAAAAAAAAAAAAATTATTTATTTTTTAAAAATCGAAAAACGTTTCTGAAATTTTGAGTTTTCAAAAAAATGGTTCTACTAGAGGTACCAAAAATAACAATAATTTTCAAAAAAAAAAAGAATTATCAAAAGGTACCCTTTTCCTTCGTAAATGAACTGATTTTTGTTTATGAAAATCGTTGGAGCCGTTTTTGGGAAAAATAAGATTTTTGTTTTTGGCAAAAAAATTTATGGGAGCTACTGTTATTTGTCGTCTTAAAAAAAATGAAAAAAGTGTGGGAATATTACCGAAAAAAACAATATCTACCAAGTTTCAAGCAAATCTGTCCAACCTTTAAGGCTGTAGACTCGAGGACAGACAGACAAACAGACGGAATTGGGGGACCCACATTTTTGGTGTTCTCTATGATCGTAATGTCATGTTTGATTGTTAGAAAAAAAAATTAACGAATACATACCTATAATAGCAAGTAACAAATACGACGTATGAAATATTTGCTTGTAAAACCTGAGGCAAATACTAAAATAGTATCTTAAGAAAATTAAAAAAATATTAGAGTGGTCCTTAACGAATTACAAAATTGGCGGGGACGTTCATTTGTACATTTGTTATTTGTACGAAGAAAATAAGTTTTCTCAACTGTAAAAACATGTTGGCAAGCATTTTTGTGCTTTGTAGATACCTACACTCTTTAAAGATATCTTATTACATTAGTCCACCATTTTTAACATAATTTTAAGAAAGTGCTTAAAAGCATATAATAATTAATTCTTTTTGTTTTGATCAAGGAATAAAAAGTGTTTGAAATATTTTAAAATACAAAATTACATGAGCGATATTAAAACATGTACTTATATTTTTGCAAAATTGAAACACGAGACAAAGATTTATACACCTACTATATACTCTGTCCAACAAAAATAGTCAGTACAGGGTTTATGGGCGAGCTTTTTTCAAACCAGTGGTGCCTGCGTGTATCTACTGTCACCATACTTAATTTAAAAACCTACCACTGAAAAAGATTCTACCCACTGACGAACTTATACATGTTTTAGTGGTAATTTCCTGCAAAATATCGTACACCCCACCATGACCGTCCTCATTGCGTGCCCAAAGCTAAAGCATTTAGCATACTGATCATTTACTTGTTTCTACTTTCGCTGTATAAGTAGACAAAAATATACATTCCACAGAGTTACCATTACCCATTGAAAGCTGTAGAAAAGAGGTATTTCAGTGTTTTTTTTACCAAAGAGCTTTCTGTTTTTAAGGTTTTGAATATAAGCTTTCTTTTTTTAAGCTTTTGAATATAAGATTTAGTAAAGCTATAATAATTTTTTTTTTCTGAATTTGAATGCGTTAAATCACATAAAGGTGTCAGTTTTGTGTGAAAGAGAAAATATATTTTTTTTTACCGAAACAGAAACATTTGTATAATGTATGGTATACCCCCAAACATCGTTTGTTGTCAAGAGTGGCAATGTAACTTCTACCGCAGTTTTTAATATAAAAAATGGCCTTCAGCAGGGAGCGGTTAACTCGCCGATTCTATTCAGCATTTACACCAGCGATCTGATTGGTAGTCTAACTCAGGCAATTGCGTACGCCCATGATCGAATTGCGTACAGAACAGCTCATACAGTTGAGGTCATCAAAAATCTCTTGCAGAGTGACTTCGACAAGATTCAGCGATATTGTGATGACTGGAAGTTGAAAATCAACTCCCAGAAATCAGAAACTATTATGTTTAGGACTCCGTTGTCTAGAGCATCAACGGATACGAGAAAGAACTGGCGGCGCAAGCTGGTGACTGTAGGGCCACATGGGCATCCACTGGCGAGTAAAAGTATAGTAAATTACCTTGGCATCTGGTTGGTAGGTATATCCATTTTGACGAACAAATAAACTTTGGTACGCTAGAACTTTAGAACGAATTGGCATACAGAAGTCGTTAATCAGTCATTTTGTAGATAATTGTAGCATTTTCCTTTCGGTTCCAAACTTAAAACTTGTTTTTTTTTTCAATAGAATATGTTTGTCCAAACATAATTAGAAACACAAACATTCCTCACTCAAAAATATAATTATACTACATTTTTTGAAAAAAATGTATTACACCCCAATGTATTCGACCATTTTTTTCCAAATCTATCAATTGTACGGTAAAAACTGTCTAAATCTTTTTTCTGTAGAATAATATGAGCTACAATTCGTACCTACAATTTTTTTCACAATAACCTATAGTTTTCGAGTAATTTGGTAAAAACTATAAGCCGGAAATAGCAAAACGACTTTTTACTTGCGATTAAGGCAAGTTATGCATTCGTCGAAAAAAAAAGTTGTGAGATAACAATCAAACATGATATTACGATGATAGCGAACACGAAAAAAAGATGGTCTAAAAATTCTGTCCGTCTGTATGTCTGTCTGTCAGTCTGTCTGTGCGTATGTATTGCATAGACACCTACAGCCCAAACGGGTGGGCCGAATTGCTTCAAACTTTGTATATAGAGTTTTTTAGGTATTGCACAGACTGGAAATTGATTTTTTTTCTTTAGCTCAAAAAATAACGGTACCTGCCATATAACCGTTATGTTCAAACCTATTTTTCTCGGAAACGGCTCAGACGATTTTGATTAAAAAAAATCAGTGTGGGTTTTTAGCTACGACCGATCATATAGTTGAAAAAAAAATTAGAAAAATTTCTAAAAACCGTACTTTCCATAGGATCGTTTTTTTGCTTTCGACTATCTCATAAATGGCTTAACCGATTCTTTCGAAATTTCACAAAAATATAGGTTTAGGTTACACAAATTATAACGCGTACCAATATTTTAAACTAATATTTTTTTTGTATTTTTAAAATCATTTTTAATAAAAAAATTTAAAAAATTTACTATTCAAAAACTGCTCATTAATTTTTTTTTTTAAATTATATTTATTTGTATTTTCTAAATACCTATGAATTGGCGTTTTTGATTTTTTTAAAAGTATTTTCAAAAAGTTAAAAAAAAAATTTTTTTCTTAAAAACCGCTCCACATATTAATTTTTTTTCCATAAATTCAAAATTATCCAAGAAATAAAATGACGAACTTTTTTTTGAGCTCAAATTAGTTTAATTATTTATTTCAGAATTTTGAATTATTTTTTCTTTAATTAAACAGATTTAATTTTTTGTTTTTAAGTTTATATTATTAAATATTTAATATTGTCAAACCAATTTATTTTAGAACAAAATTAATATGAAATTTTGTATATGGATATACAGAATTGAGTTAAAAATGATTTTAAAAATATATTTAGATTTTTAATAGAAATCTTTTGCATACGATGTGATCGAACATAAGAGCAAGTTAGTGCGATCCAGTCCAGTATTTAATATTGTCAAACCAATTTATTTTAGAACAAAATTAATGAAATTTTGTATATGGATATACAGAATTGAGTTAAAAATGATTTTAAAAATATATTTAGATTTTTAATAGAAATCTTTTGCATACGATGTGATCGAACATAAGAGCAAGTTCGTGCGATCCAGTCGTGCATTTTATTTATTTAAACAATTGTCAAATTTCAAAATATTTATTATGGTACCGGTATTAATGCATCTTATTTCTTATTTTCAGATTAGTTTTTAAATACGCATTTCATAATAAATAAGTATTATATGTAAAAGACAATCAAAGTAAACTATTGTTTTATTTTTTTCGGAAAAATTATTTATTAAAATTACGAAGAAACTTAAAAGTATTCATTGTTCTTAATAATATGACCATTACTATTTAAATATGTATATAATCCTAATCACTTGACTATTAAAACATTATGATTTATTAAAGAATATCATAATGCATTTCCTCGAAGTAATTCAAAAGATTGCTTATCGACAAGAAAAATGTTCAATTTTTTTTAAAGTCCATTGGCTGTATCCATTTTTCTTTTGATTGATGCCTTAATCCAAATCACTAAAATATTCATAGGCATAGGACGTGCATGCTAAATGCAAAATTTATTTTCCCATCAGCAAGACAACGTGCTGCTTTAATAAATTTCTGGATTAATAATTCATAAGAAGCTTAATATTAAATCATTTCAAAATCTCGTTTTGCAATTTATATCCATATCTAATTAATTTTCTGCACGCTTGTTCTAGTTTGAAATAAAAATTAATACAATTTCCGACATTATGACAGAAAAAGTTTAAAGACTTGTTATTCTAGATACTGTTATGTAGAATAGGACTTGATAATAAACTGTAATTTAATTTTCTAAAAGACAATATCATACTCGTAAGTAGGTTCAAGGTATTATAATCACGACTCTTCCGGGAGTAGAATGTACCTTCATATACGTAGTTACTCGTGTACGTACACATTTATAGGATGAATATAGGGTGATTATTATATATCTTTCAAATCTATGGTGTGCAAGTTAAATCGTATTTTAAAATAAAATGCACGACAAGATCGCACGTACTTGCTCCTATGTTCGATCACATTATAAGCAAAAGATTCCCAATAGAAACGGCTAAATGTATTTTTAAAGTCGTTTTCACTTAATTTTGTATATATAAAAATTCTAATTTTTTTTCTAAAAAAAATTGGTATGAACATTTTAAATATTTAATAATATAAATTTAAAAACAAAATTTCAGAAAAAATCGTCTCCCTGTTTTCGAAATATTGAAAAAATATTTTTTTTTCAAAAATCCACAAAAAATATTTTTCCAAAATTTTTAAATGCAATATTATTTCGAATTCAAATGAAATCTTATATAAAATTTTGATCGAAATCGGTTGAGCCATTTTTGAGAAAGTCGAAAATCAATAAAATGGTTGTATGGCAGGTACCGTTAATAACAAAATATTATTAAAAAATTTTCGGCCAAAATGTAGATCATACCCAAGTCAGTACTCATACCAATTTTTTATCAAAATCGTTAAAGCCGTTTTCGAGATAATTAAGATGGTAGAAAAATTTGTATGGCAAGTAGCGTTATTTTTGGAGCTAAAACAACCATACAAAAACCCTTTTTGGACAATCACCTAAAACACCTAACCACCAATTTTGAACAAAATAAGTTCAGACGTTTAGGCTGTAGATCGTTCTACAGACAGACGGAATTGCCGGACCCACTTTTTTGGTGTTCTCTATCATCGTAATGTCAACTTTGATTAAAATTTTCAGTTCGATTTTTTTTCCAAATGCAAAACTTGTCCTACTCGTACTTATAACGCAAGTATAATATATGTGTATGTAGTTAAAATGAAAACATTTTATATAAACATTAGACTTTTTGTAAGAATTAAAAAATTAAATTGTTAAACATTAAAGGTAATGTTTGAAAAAAGCTTGAACAAACAATTCTTACATTAAAATAAAAACATACATAGTTTTTTAAACGTTAACATCATACCTACTTCCCAATAAAGCTTCGTTTCAAATACTCGAAGAACATTTCTCTTGTTCTTTTATTTCCCAAAGTCTAGTATTACACGTTAAAACTAGATGCATGCGACTTTTCGAACAACGTATAAGTGCAAGAGAGACAAAAAATTCGAAAGATGAGACGTCAAATTGTTGCAACAAAAACTTACCCACCCGACACATGGCAGTTTTTTTGGCTCATCTTTTCGAATTATGTTTTTCTCTTGTTCGAAAAGTCCCGTGCATCTAGTTTCATCGTGTATTCGATAATGATTATAATGTCATAAGATAATAGTTTAGTTCGTTGAGCTTTACCTAGGATGACATATGATTTTTTGACAACCCCAAGAGTTGTCAAAAACCCTGGATTTTAAGGTTTTCAAAAAACACCCGTGGCCCATTAATTTTATGTTGCAGAAAGCAAGTTAATAAAATTATATACAATTTTTGTGACCTTTCATCGTTAATATTATATATAATTTGTGTGACATTTTATCAAGCAAGTTATGTCATTTAATAATTAAAACTTAAAATACGAGTATGTTAAATTTAAGTTCTTAGCACATTTTGTTTGGCCCTAAGCACAATCTACAACTTCAAAGATTTCCATTTTGCATTTCTGTGTGTTAAATAAAATTGAGTATTGTTTTATTTACATTTTGAAAATTGAAAATAACAAATTGCATACAAAACGAGAAATCACAACAAAACAAATGCTTCAGATTAGGGATGATCGATGTTCATCTATGTTATTGAAACATCGATATTAAAATAAGAAATCAATGATTCAATATCGATGTTGAAGGATGAATAAAGGCAAATCCTTTGAAACATCGATATTTTCGATTCGATTATTATTAACATCGGTGATGAGTATTAATATCAATATCGCCCATCCTTATTTCAGATCTCATGTGACGTTTATTCTTTTACCTCAACTTACCCCAGCTAAAAACATAGATCTTCACCACCCAGTTGAGGGCGGCCCTAGGTTTCAAAAAATACAGAATTAGCTTATCAGGGTGACTTCAGGTTTTTCAAAAAACGCTTTAGGGCGACCCTATGTCGACTTCAGGGCTCAACGAACAAACCTAATATGAAAATACAATACAAAATATTCAAATCTATTTAAATAAAAAGAAATAGAAAATAGAAACGTGTGAAGTTGGGGATTGATAATAGTGCCAAAGCAATTGCACTAAGGAATTAAGTTTAAACAATTTAATCCCTAGTGCAAAAAATATTAAATTTTAATTATTATATGTCATAACTTACTTTTCTGCAACTAAAATTCTTTTGAGAAACGAAAGACCCAGGTTTTTTTGACAACTCTACGGGTTTTAAGGAAAAACACCACCCTGGGAAAAGTTCAACGAACGAAGCAATTATTTATTTTTCCTATCAAAGCTCTTAGCCCACATAATTTTACTTGCAATCAGATATTACTGTGAGAGTTCTTTGGTCGGTGTTGCATCTACAATTTTATAATTGTGCTTGTATGAAGGGAGAAGAGGAGATACTAGGTCTGATCCACACTCTGCCAATTGGCACAAATTGGCATCAATTTCTGCCAAAACCTGTTCCAGACTTACAAATTTGATAGATAGTTTTTGGCAGAAGAGAGCGCACTTGAGTTTAAGATATTTCCCCTTCCTGGCAATTTCTTGCCAATTCCTGCCCAATAAATTTTTGTGGGCAGCAATTTGTGGGCAGAAAATTTACAATTGTCAGACTGACGTTTGTCATAAACGAAAAAAACGGTTCGTAGTTGGTGTGGAAAAATATTTGTTTAATAAATAAATTAATTTAGAAAAACTAAAATACAAAATAATTAGTTTGAAGAGAAAAAAATGTGAATTTACAAAAAATAAAGAAATAAAAAAAAAAAAAAATGTGGTGACGTTTAAAAATTGGCAGAAAATTGTGGACAAGCTGTTTCAGACTTTTTCGGACTTTATTTCTCAATGAGAGAATTTTATCCCTACTCTTCAAGTTTTGACAATCTACCAATTTCTGCCCAAAAAAAGTCTGGATCAGACCTACTAATTACTAAGTTGTGTGTACTTTCATATTTTGTATAGAGAGCTGTACATTGCATTGATAATTGCACGAGTGCAAGGCAGGATTAAAAAAAATAAAATAGTAACTAAGGCTAGGATTTGCCCTCATCACTTGCGATATGTAGGTACTATAGGGCAAGTTTTGCATTTGGAAAAAAAATCAAACTCGAGATTTTAATCAAAATTGACATAGAACACCAAAAAACGTCTGTCTGTGGGTCTGTCTATCTGTCTGTAAAACGATCTACAGCCTAAACCGATTTTGTTCAAGCTTGGTGCTGAGGCGTTTTAGGTGATTATCTAAGATAGATTTTTGACTCGTTGTTTTAGCCACAAAAATAACAGTACTTGCCATACAAATTTGTCTACCATCTTAATTATCTCGAAAACGGCTCTAACGATTTTGATAGAAAAAAAGTGTGCACTATCTTAGGGATACTCTACATCTTGGTAATTTTTTTTCATATTTTGTTATTAACGGTACCTGCCATACAACCATTTTATTGTATTATGAACTTTCTCATAAACGGCTCGATGGATTTCGATCAAAATTTTTATACACGAGGTTCTAAATAATACTGCATTTCAAAATTTTCGAAAAATAGTTTTTTTTTTGGATTTTTGAAAAAAAAAATTTCGAAAATTTAATATTTCGTAAACGGGTGGTCGATTTTTTCTGAAATTTTGTTTCTAAAATTTTCATACCAATTTTTTTTTAGAAAAAACTTTAGAATTTTGGTATAAGAAAAATCAAGACTCTAAAAATATATTTACCCGTTTCTACTAAGAATCTTTTGCATACAATGTGATCGAACATAAGAGCAAGTATGTGCGATCCAGTCGTGCATTTTATTTTTTACTGTAACTATATTTTCCGAGCAGCATTTAGCTTATTTCGTTTTGCTTCGTGTAAAATATAACTTTTTTGCTAATTTTTGGATTTTTCTTCACTTCAGTTCTAGTCACCCTGTGGGCAATTAATTCTAAATGGAGCATATATTAATATTTGAAGGTATACTGACATAATGCCTTTATGATGTAATTTGTTTTAGAATTTGAAATGAAGATTGAATCAATAGTAGTTGCGATATAACAGCTTAAGAAAACTCACGGTTGGGTAGGGTCTATGTATTCTGATATGTACAATCATATCAGAATAAAAACTTGTTATTATTTTTGATGTTTACTATTTTAATTTATAAAAAATAAATTCGACGAGGATGGGATTCGAACCCACGCGTGCAGAGCACATTGGATTAGCAGTCCAACGCCTTAACCACTCGGCCACCTCGTCTGTTAATTTAATTGCTTGTGGTTCAGCTGAGCCTGGCTGTCTATGATTTTTTTTAAATTTCGGTTTATTATAAAAAAAAATCTACAATATACTGGTTCTCAGCGCCGCCGAAGTGAGTACTAATAAAGTATTCATACTCCCCTGGCATGTACTATACTCCTGTACTTCATTAGAATATGTCCAAAACTTTTGCAGACGTTCATTAAGGATTTCACCCAGTGCGTTCAAGCCCAAAAGCCTAAATGTTCTAATGGAAACGATAGTTCCACCGAAATAAAATAAATAAATAAAAATACAAAAACCATCTTTATAATTGATAATCGCTGATGCAATTTTAGCAGTTCATTTCAGTCAGTTTCGTTTTGTTAAATGTGAACTTGAGAAAAAAATGTATGTATCTGGTATGTATCTCTAATGACTTGTTATATTTTTGGCAATTCAAATCTGTATTTACCTTGAACATTAGTTTTTATCATGTGAATTAAACAACAATGGAGGCAAATAAACGTTATATTAATTTTGTTCGTATATTGTAAAAATGATAAGTTAGATGAATTTGGAGTTTCAATGCGAAATTCCAAGAATACATGCTCTTCTTCTTATATACTATAAGACGGTCTTAACAAATTTTATATTAACGACTTAATAATCTTGATTTTTCAAGTAATACAATTTTCTCTCGATGAGCAGCTTTCACCAACTGATATTAAAAATATTCTTAACAACTACCGTGAATATGTACTCTCTAATAACCCATGTGGTTCACCCTGTGAAAATAAAACGATCTGGGTTATGTGCCTAAATGTACCCTCTGTTCGCCGAATTTAATACTAATATTTGCAAACCCGGATAGAAACCTAGATACTAACCTGGATCTTGTATTGTTTTTGTAATACGTGTTAAAAACTAACTCAGACCTAGACCAGTAGATAATAAAACGCAGCTATTATTGGTCAAAAAGCTAAGAGTCCTTGTCTAGTTCGCCTTATAAAAATATCTTAAAATCTTTTAATAGGTGATAATGTTGAGGTACTTTATGAATAATGGAGACATTGAACAACAAAAAATCATTCAATAGAAATAACCCTTTGGAAGAGTTTTGGCAAATTGTCTTCGCAACTAAAAATTACCTGGGTGGGCCAATGTTTAGCGCATTGAAAATATTTTATAGATTTTTTAGTTTATTTAATTTACAGCAGTTCTACTTCGAATGCTGAACGTATTTTTTTCCAGATGTATTTAATACAAACAAAAAATATAGAAACCGATAGGCATTACCACAGTAAATGTTATATTAATGGCTCGATAACTATTTCAAAATAAACATGCATTATAATGCCCTCAAAGGAGATCTTTTGTAATTATTATAAATAATATATATTTTCTTATTTTTATTAATTATTAATTAATTGTGTGTAGGATATTACTTAAACACACATTATTTTTCTTTGCTAAATTTTGTTTTAGTTATTATTTTTTTTGCTTTTATTCAATTAATTTATCGCAGCTCTTTTATTTTATATTTATGTGATAAATAAAATAATTTAATGAAACTTGGTGGTAACACACTCAAGTTGCAGTTGGGCATTCAAAGTCATTAAATGATACGAAAAAGTGCTTTTAAAAGCAAGTATGTAATCATACAAAAACTGAATATAATAAAGCTATATTGGTAATATAATCATCAATGTTTTTTTTTCGTACTCCCCACCAACATGAAATACTCCCCTCTAATTATTTGAAATACTTGTATCCAAATTTTCAGAACGGCAGCGCTGTCTGGTTTATATATAGGGTGATGGAGCTTGTAGTCGTGAAGCATGTAGTGATAGCGAGGTTAACCAACTGCTTTTGATTTAGTTGCATTGCAGATGGACTAACGAAAATAGTGGGTTTCACAATTCTGTCTGTCTGTCCGCGAGCTTTCAGCCTAAATGGGTGAAAGCATTTTTATTAAAATCAAAAATAAAGGTACGCGCATACCTACATTTTTTGTCCAAAAAGTTAAATCTTATTTTTCTCAAAAACTGATCCATCGATTTTTAATTAAATAAAATGCATGAATAAATTGCACGTACTTGCTCTTATGTTCGATCACATCGTATACAAAAGATTTCAATTAACAAACTAAATATATTTTTAAAGTCGTTTTTTACTTTATTTTTTTTATATACAAAATGTCTTTAATTTTTTAATAAACAAAAAAATTATTATGACAATTTTAAATATTTAATAATATAAACTTAAGAACAAAATTTCAAAAAAAAAAATCATTCACCCGTTTTTGAAATATTGAATTTTCAAAAAAAAATATTTTTTTTTTCAAAATCCAGAAAAATATATTTCTCAAGCTTTTGTATGCAGTATTATTTATGATTTAAGGACCTCCTACGCTTGATAGAAATCCGTCAAGCCGTTTATGCCGGTTAACATTAATAACAAAATATTAAAAAAAAAAATTCTGACCAAAATGTACCTAAAGTAGTGCACATACTTTTTTTATAAAAATCGTTTGAGCTGTTTTCGAGATAATTAAGACGGTAGATAAATTGTATGGCAAGTACCGTTAATTTTTGGTCTAAAAAAACGATTCAAAAATCTAAAATCAAAAATCACCTAAAACACTTAAATACAAAGTTTCAAGAAAGTCTCTTCAGCCGTTTAGGCTGTAGAGCTTGTACAGACAGACAGGCAGGCGGAGTTTCTGGACCCGCTTTTTTTATGGTTCTCTATCATCGTAATGTCAAGTTTGATTAAAATCTCGAGTTGAATTTTTTTCACAAAGGCAAAACTCACAAGTAAAAAATTTATAGGAGGGAAAAGGTACATTTTGTTATATTTTTTGGTGGAAGAAAATTAGTATGTTTGTCCATTTTGGTTTTTGTTTTGTCCGTTTGATTTTTTTTTTGTGATTTTTTTATGAAAAAGGTCCTAAGCATATTAAATAGCATCTTATGTAAAATAAAATGTTGTAAAAATCTTTTTTTAAATTAAAAAAAAAATGTAAGGCTCAATATTTCGAAAACGGTTCAATATTTTTTTCTCAACTTTGTATTTAGTAGTTTTTTGGCATTTTCTTGAATACATAAAAAAATACACTAAACGTCCAGTATAACCAAAGACATAATGTTCAGCCAATTCGTTATATCGAAAGATTTGTTATATCGAAACCAGTTTTTTCATCCTTAAAATAAAATATTATATCAACAGATGATTTAATAAGTTTTTATTATATCAACTTCTTACAACTGCACAAATTGAATCAATATTATATTTTGAAGCAATCTTGTGCTTCGTCCGAGACACCACCTGAAACCAAAGCCCCTTTATCCCACAAACTCCCCTACGGCAAACGGTATTCATAAATTACAGATCCATGAACCCAGTTTCCCACGCCATTTTTGTATACATTGCAAACAGATACACCCTTTTGTCCGTAAACAAAAATGCCAAGCGGTAATCTGAAACCGCCAATCAAATCGTGGGAACAACATAGATTTATTGAAGATTGAAAATAGAAGTTTAAGTCAGTTCTAGTCCTACTCCTGCCCTGAGAAGTACAGCCTCGCTTTGGACAGCTGCTTCTCTTGTTAAACGATAATTTTAATAAAAAACAAAAATGTATAAGAAATAAAATAAAAACAATTAATAAATTTAAAAAAAAAAGAGAAAAGAAAAAAAACGTTTAAGTTTTTTTATACTCATCGTTAGCCCCAATCCAAAACACTTGCAACAAATGCGTAAAATTCCAAAGACTTGTAAGAAAAAAAACCAAAGATTTCTGTTAAAAATCTAAATATATATTTAAAGCAGTTTTTTACATCAATTTTTATATATACAAAATATCTTTAATTTTTTTCTAAAAAAAATTGGTATGACAGTCCTAAATATTATAATCTAAACTTAAAAACAAAATATTAAATCGGCTTAATCAAAGAAAAAATAATTCAAAATTCTGAAATTAATACTTATATTAATAACGGGTGATTTTTTTGCTACTTGGTTTTTGACGTTTACACTTTTGACAGATCACACATGACAAATTCCACGAACATTTGACATTTCGATTCAGTATTGTTTGCCATTTCATCATGAATAGACTTACGCCTGAACAACGTTTGCAAATTATTGAAATTTATTATCAAAATTCGTGCTCTGTGAAAAATGTGTTTCGCAAGCTACGTCCGTTTCAGCGACGAGGCTCATTTTTGGCTAAATGGATACGTGAATAAGCAGAATTGCCGTATTTGGAGTGAAGAGCAGCCAGAGGCAATTCAGCAGCTACCAATGCATCCCGAAAAATGTACTGTTTGGTGCGGTTTATGGGCAGGCGGCATCATTGGGCCGTACTTCTTCAAGGACGATGAAGGCCGCAGGGTTACGGTCAATGGAAAAAGGTACCGTTCGATGATAACAGATTTTTTTTTGCCGAAAATGCAAGAATTGAACTCGGTCGACATGTGGTTCCAACAGGACGGTGCCACATGCCACACTGCACGCGAAACCATGCATCAATTGAGAGGCGAATTTGGTAAGCAGTTGATCTCACGTTTTGGCGCAGTCAATTGGCCACCAAGATCATGTGATTTGACCCCGTTAGACTATTTTTTGTTGGGCTATGTTAAGTCTATTGTCTATGGGGACACGCCAAACACGATTGCTGCCTTGGAAGCCAACATTGAACGCGTCATTGGTGAGATTCCGGCCGAAATGTGTGAAAAAGTTTGCCAAAATTGGACCTTTAGAATGGACCACCTGAGGCGTAGCCGCGGGCAACATTTAAGTGAAATTATTTTTAAAAAGTAAATGGCAGAAATTGATTTATCGATCCAAATACAAATTTCATTCACTTTTTACAAGTTTCTGTGTTTTTTTGAATTTTCAAAAACCAAGCTCTTAAAAAATCACCGTTTATAAGTTAGTTAAGCTCAAAAAAAAGTACGCCATTTTATTTGTTAGATAAATTTGAATTTATGAGAAAAAAATTTTTAAAACCTGTGGAGCGATTTTTGAGAAAAAAAAGTTTTTTTTTTTAAACATTTTGAAAACATTTTGTTTAAGTCGGAACTATTTTGCTCCGACTGTCTGGACAGGGTACATAAACCTTGACCAGAATGAAGATTATACAAAAAGGTTCTTGTACCTTTTGTTTACTGCGGAAGAAGGAATAGTTGTGATTATATTAATGCCCCTTACCACTGGTGGGGGGAAGCAATAATAATAAGGAGACCAAACAACCTTTTGATCATAAAATGATAAATTTTATTAGCTTACAAATTTATAAAAAACTTAAATATACAAAAAATAATATGATACAAAAACATAAAAGGATATATAATACATTTCTGTCAGGTATGTTCTGAGCATGAAGAAGAAAAAAAAAGAAACTGCTGACTACTATGAGAAAATTATTATTTGCATTTGAATTGATGCATATAGAAAAATGTGAAAATAAAGCATACAGAGAAGCTGTTGCTGTTGCTGTTAATTAAACAGAGAAGCTGTTGTAGGGTAATAAATATTGTAAATTGTTTAGGTATTCAAATTAAATTAATTAGGTATTCAATAAATACATCTAAATATAATTTTTGAAAAATATAAAATTATAAAAATAAATCGAAATATTCAAAAAATACTAATTAGAAATATTGGTACGCGTGAAATTTCGAAAGCATCGGTTGAGCCGTTTATGAGATAGTCGAAAGCAAAAGAAACGGTCCTATGGAAAGTACCGTTTTTAGACATTTTTCTATTTTTTTTTTCAACCATATGATCGGTCGTAAATAAAAAGGCGCACTGATTTTTTAAAAATCAAAATCGTTAGAGCCGTTTCCGAGAAAAATAGGTTTGAACGTAACGGTTATATGGCAGGTACCGTTATTTTTTGAGCTAAAAAAAAAATTTCAATTTCCCCTTTGTACAATACCTAAAAAACTCTATATACCAAGTTTGAAGCAATTCGGCACACCCGTTTGAGCTGTAGGTGCCTGCTTATATACACATACAGACAGACTGACAGACTGACATACTGACAGACTGACAGACTGACAGACAGACTGACAGACTGACAAACTGACAGACTGACAGACTGACAGACTGACAGACTGACAGACTGACAGACTGACAGACAGACTGACAGACTGACAGACTGACAGACTGACAGACTGACAGACTGACAGACTGACAGACTGACAGACTGACAGACTGACAGACTGACAGACTGACAGACTGACAGACTGACAGACTGACAGACTGACAGACTGACAGACTGACAGACTGACAGACTGACAGACTGACAGACTGACAGACTGACAGACTGACAGACTGACAGACTGACAGACTGACAGACTGACAGACTGACAGACTGACAGACTGACAGACTGACAGACTGACAGACTGACAGACTGACAGACTGACAGACTGACAGACTGACAGACTGACAGACTGACAGACTGACAGACTGACAGACTGACAGACTGACAGACTGACAGACTGACAGACTGACAGACTGACAGACTGACAGACTGACAGACTGACAGACTGACAGACTGACAGACTGACAGACTGACAGACTGACAGACTGACAGACTGACAGACTGACAGACTGACAGACTGACAGACTGACAGACTGACAGACTGACAGACTGACAGACTGACAGACTGACAGACTGACAGACTGACAGACTGACAGACTGACAGACTGACAGACTGACAGACTGACAGACTGACAGACTGACAGACTGATAGACTGACAGACTGACAGACTGATAGACTAACAGGCTGACAGACTGACAAACTGACAGACTGACAGACAGACAGACACATACAGACGGACAGAATTTTTAGACCATCTTTTTTCGTCTTCGCTATCATCGTATTGCCATGTTTGATTGTTTTCTCAAAACTTTTTTTTTCGACGAATGCATAACTTGCCTTATAGTACCTTTAATCGCAAGTAAGAACTACTGAGTTCTATATGTAAACGATTCTCATATTTTGTTGTTTCTTTTCCTTGAAATTGAACAACGTTCGTTATAAAGACTAGTAAAATGTTTCATTATTTGTTATACTGGAAATAACGGCATTCGTAATACTAGACGTCTAGTGTATATAATATACAGTTACGTCCAGTATAAAGAATACCCGATATAGCGAATTTGCGATATAACGAAGGCCTGTTAGAATTAAGGAAGCTTTAAGACTTGAAGAAAAGTAGAGCAGGACCATAATATAAAATATAATCTATAATCTTCATACATGAAGATGATCACCATTTTGGTCTTCGCTCTTTATCGCACAAGTATGAATTTTTTATTTTGTTTCCTCTTTTTTTGCAGATGTCAATGCAGATGAAGATGAAGCCTCCTACATGTAAAGCCTCCTTTACGCTCTCTAAATAGCGAACGATGGTCAAATTTAGGTACTATCCGATATAACGAACGGATTAATAATTTCACATAAAATGACTGTGTTGACATTGTTACTTGCGATATAGGTACTAAAGGGCATGTTTTGCATTTGGAAAAAAAATCGAACTCGAGATTTTATTCAAAGTTGACATTACTATGATAGAGAACACCAAAAAAAGTGGGTCCGGCAAATCCGTCTGTCTATCTGTCTGTCTGTAGAACGTTTACAGCCTAAACGGCTGAACCGATTTTGTTCAAACTTGGTGCTTAGGCGATTTAGGTGATTGTCCAAAATAAATTTTTGAATCATTGTTTTAGTCCCAAAAATAACGGTACTTGCCATACAAATGTTTCTACCATCTTAATTTTCTCGAAAACGACTCTAACGATTTTGATAAAGATTGGTGTGTGTACTACCTTCAGTATACTCTACATTTTGACCAAAAAAAATTTTAAATGTTTTGTTATTAGCATTACCTGCCATACAACCATTTTATTGATCTTTGACTTTCTCATAAACGGCTAAGCGACTTCGAATTTTAAATAATACTGCATTTCAAAATTTTCAAAACTAATTTTTTTTGGATTTTTGGAAAAAAAAATTGAAAATTCGATATTTCGAAAACGGGTGGACGATTTTTTCTGAAATTTTGTTTTTGAGTTTATATTATTAAATATTTAAAATGCTCATACCACTGTTTTTTTTAGAAAAATTTAAGAATTTTTATATATAAAAAATTAAGTGAAAAACGATTCTAAAAATACATTTAGCCGTTTCTAAGAATAAGCCGTTTAAGAATATTTCGCATATAATGTAATCGAACATTGGAGCAAGTACGTGCGATCCAGTCGTGCATTTTTTTTTTGCATCTGCTCTCTAATGTCAACACGAAAGTTTTCTCGTATGTGTGTGGCCCAAAAGGCTTACAACTGTATCAAGTTTTGTTTCTAATTCTCTGTAAGTGGTCGCTCACCTCGAGTATTATATCATTCGTTATATTGGACTTGCAGTGTACATATATATATATATATATGTATACAACTCCCATACAAATAAAAAAAAACCTTTAAGAACATTTTTTTCTCAAAAACTGTTCCAAAAATGTTAGAATAAAGGAGGCTTTACATGCATCTTCATCTTCATCTGCATTGACATCTGCAAAAAAAGAGGAAACAAAATAAAAAATTCATACTTGTGCGATAGAGAGCGAAAAACAAAATGGAGATCATCTTCATGTATGAAGATTATAGGAAGTACGAACCTGAAGATTGCAGATTATAGTGAAGATGAACATGTTCATCTTCATTATAGCATTTTCATCTGCACCATAATTTGTTCCGTTCAGATAACGAATTTTCAAGTTTTTTTTTACCATTTCACCTCAGTTTGCTTAAAAACAACGAAAAAAGCGAAAACTTTCTTCTCAAAACTACATACCTGAACGCTAAGAACATGTGATTGTGAGATGTGTCAAGAAAGTTATAGCAGAGTTTGAATAAGTTATTAGTGTGTACCCTGTCTTACTTTTATGTTTGTTTTATATTATTGGCCCGCTCTACTTTTCTTCAAGTCTGCAGATGCAGATCCATGTAAAGCCGCCTTAATGCCCCACCGGCCCAAATGAGGGAAGATAGACCCTCCCCTCCCTTCGCAAAAAATGCTTGTATCTAACTGTTCTACAAAAATTGGTTATTGTTTCTTGTCGCCTAAGTTATTGTACTCTTGCCGAAAATTCTATTCAAAATATGGTTTAACCTCCTTTCAATATTTTATGTCACATACTTGAACCTTAAACCATGGCTCAACTGCATTTAATCCACAGAAAGCAAAGGGATAACATTTGGAAACCGGACTGGACCACAAATCAAATAGCCCTTAAGCCCCGAAATTGGATGTCGTATTTATAAAAACGTTAAGAATAAAACAGTTTGTACAAAGTATATACCCTGTCTTGTACAGGGTTATTATTGCGTATACAAAATTTACGTCACATCTTTTCACTTAAACTGCCATTTTAACTGCATGAAGGGGGTCGGACGTCTTTTTTAATTAAAATTTATTTTTGTTAATCTTTTATCGCATCTTTCACATAGAATCGACTTAAAGTTTCATATGAAAATAAACCTTATTTCTATAGAAGGTACCCGATTATAAAGATTGTGTTGAACTGGGCTTCGTTTAATATGTATTTTAATTTAAGCCCTTAAAGCTAATATAGACTTAAATATTAGATAGGTACAAGTTTTATGATAAATAGCCCAACATCTACTTCGTTACTATCATTAAGCCTCTTATTCTTAGTGCAGATAGATACTTTTATATAAAAGTGAATTGAAAAAACCAATTAATTTGCCATCGTCGTAAGTCGTAAAAAATAGCTCATTTGTTTCTAATTGCCGACAAATTGAACAAATTTCAATCAACATATGTATTATTCAAAATAAAAAATAAAATATATATTTTGTTTGTTTTTCTTCAGCTTATACTACCTTGTATTGGCCAACGTATTCGCTTATGGATTAACTAACGATAACGGCAGTAAAACAAGTTTATTAGCATCTTCTCCTGGAAACGAACAACTCAAGGCGACTTACTCTCGACCAGCTACCATGCCAAGGAAGACCATAAAATCGGATAAAAGTCCACACATTCTGAATAAGAAATTACTTAAGTAAGTTAGTCAGCATTTTTCGCACATAAAAGTCTGCGCATTTTTGTTGCATTCTTTGCAACTCAATTGTGGTCTTGCTTTAATCTAACACATGCGTTTTATGTTTTGCGTCCTTTCTCCCGTGCATAGCAAATTAGGCCTGGCAAAGGTTCGCGCCCCAAACAGCCACAACCGGAAACGTCTGGCCGTCGAGTCACGCCGTCACGCTTCGCCTGATGATTCACACATGTTCATCATTAAGCTGCCACCAAACCTATACTATTACACAGGCCCAAAAGCAGGAGGTGCCAGCTCCACCAGCACCTCCGCAGCAAAGAACAACGCTCTGGATCAGGGTAACGGGAAAAAGGTAAGACTTAACTTTATTCATAAAACATGTTTAGATACTTTTCAAAGGCAACCCTCAAGTATATTTTTTTAATTGTATGGTTACCAGAGATGGCATTATTTTGAAAAGTTGATCGGAAATTAAATTTTGCGCTTGGGGGTCTTAAGATCTGGTAAAAATTTCTTATCCATGTGAATCAATAACAAAAGTTTTCCCAAGGCTTTAAAAAGCAGGAACATAAAATGAGCAATGGAAATAGGCGACCTTCCAGTTAAAAAAAAAACTCTTGAGTACCCTTGAGTTAAGGCAGCGATGTTTAAACACCTTGTGGTATAAAGTACGGCATGGACGTATTATATATGGACTGCTAGTCTAATATCAGCTTCATACAACACTTGTCAAAAAAAATGTCGCCAAAATTGTTAGCGCGATGTTAGCTTTCGTGACGCTAATTCAGGAAAAAAGATAACTACTCGAAATTTTGACATAGAAACTATCGTCATCTGTTTGCAAAAAAATTAAAAAGTTGCACTTACCAATTATAAGCCATAACCGAAATTTTTAAATTTCATACATAGAAATGTGACATCTATAGTAGATATGTTTTTTAAATTTCATCCATAGAAATGTGCTATGTGTGTTATATCTTAGCTCTTATTTATTTTCAGTCAGCTTAGTCCGGTATTACACGGCGCGCATTTAGCCTTGCGTGAATGAAGTGCAAGGGAAAAAGAAAGAACAAAAAGTTGAGACAGAATATGGTATGATTTTCCCTGCGTGTTTTTGACGTTTCTTTTTCTACTCCTTCTTTCTTTTTCGGATTTGTTTTCTTTAATTTGGATGGGATGAATAAACACCAATGGCTGACGAATTCAAATGGACCAAAGAATTATCTTCTGAACTCATTTTTAATTACGAAATACACACCATTCTCTAAAATCCTTGTCACCCGCAATATAAAAAAACAGGCGCATTGCCGAATACAAGTTCAAAAGAAAATAACAAAGAGTTGAGTATTATGCCGGTTAGTGGACTAAGTGCTCAACAAGCTCAACCAACTTCATTCAACTGTTCATTCAACTCCATCGTTGGATGTCAAAATTTACAACCTCTTACACTAGTGCACAAACTTGCGTTCCTCACGTTGAGCAACGAAGTCAGAGGAAGAATTGAAAAAAAACGTGTTGGGTGCCTCGTACACATAGTTGACAAACTTAGTGAAATATTCAATAACTTCGTACACCTAGTTGATCAACTCGTTCAATTGTTGGAGAACTCCGTATACCTTGTTGATCAATGTATTCAATTGTTGAATAGCTTCGTACATATAGTTGACAAACTTACTCAAAAGTTGAATAACCTCGTACACTAGTTCATAAACTTGTTCGATTTTGACAAACAAAAGGATTTTCAAGATGATCAACTCCGTTTTTGATATGGTTGTTCAACAAGTTGATGGACGTGTTGATACCTTCGTACACCTAACCAAGACGCACTCGTCGAGGAACGCTTTCAATGCAAGCACTATAGCAGTTCAGATATTGATAACATAATTTTTACTTGTAAACATTTTTAATGCCAGTGTCACACACATCTCTGTTGAAAAATATTGAAATTAAACCTTGTCTAGATTAGGCATGATTTCCTCTCAAAGAAAGAAAAGTGACTGCCATATTTATAATATTGGAAAATTAACTACAACAAAAGATAAAAGACGATGACGAAAAATCAAAACACAATGTACTATACTGCACCATTTTTCAGGTTGATGTCAATGCTTCAACTCATGTAAGAACATACATTTTGTCTCATCCAACGCAACGCACAACAAATATTTTCAGGTCAACGGCAACCAACACCAAACAAAATTAAAAAAGTTGATCAACGAGTTGAATAAATAATGTGCAACACATTATCTTGAAAACGGTGCTCAACGCTTTGAACCACCATTTTCAACGAGCAACACGAGCTCGTACACTAGCCGTACACTTGTTGAACAATTAATTGAGCAACGATCTCCAACCGCATTAAGCTCATTGGTTGGATGGAATTGAGGACATCGTACATTAGAGTTGAGTGTGTTGAACTCGAAATTTGTGCGTTGAACGCCTAGTGGACGACCGGCATTACATTCACGCGCTGTGTAATACCTGACTTAGTTTTTTTCCTGCTAGTTGCAGTCAAGAGGGGAAATGTCGCCCAAAATGACTGACTAAGATGGAATCAACTTGAGGAAGGCAACTAGCAGTACATATATAATACGTCTATGAAGTACGGTATATAGAAAAGTGTACATATATCACAAAAGTTATGTATATACCATATTTAACAATGAAAAAAAAATTTATAATTTAATAATTTTTATTTGCATCCATTTTTCTAACAACGAGAAGCATGTACAATGTATTTGGCAAATCAGAAGTGTCAAAGTTCAACCTGAAAAAGTTTTGACATTTTCGTTACTTTTATTTACATTTAATAAAAAAGTCCTTATCAAATTCCCCATCCATTTTAAAAAATGAAGGAAGTGAATTCGATTAGTTTAAACAAAATGACATACCTAAACTTCCGTAACGTAATTCTTAATTTTACATCTACCGAGAGCTTAGATGCTTATACATCAAACATTTGAAAATATTACATTAAATGCAGAATTACTGACATCTTTCGTAGTGCGTACAATCCAGATCTACAGATTTTAACTAAAATTAAAATACCATTTTTAATCAGAAATAATACAATATTCAGTTGGCAACCATTAAAATCTTAAAAGAGTCTTCAGCGAATTGTTTTGTCTTGTTAAAGCGCATTTCGTGCGCTCTGAACTTTTATGCAAAAGATGTTATGCAGCGTGTTGCTTCGCGGTAAAGGTGTGTTTTATTTTTGGAATACTTTATCACTGAATGGTTTGCATTCACTGACTATACACGTGTAAACATTATACAAAAATGTTCAACATGAATTCCGGCATATTTATATCGTGTTATGTGAGTAGAGAAACTGTCAAATTGTAACTACAGCATTAAATCAATTTCTGAAAATACTTATTTTGTGGTTTTACCTATTAGAAAAGAAAATTGGCATATTGTTCAAAGTTCAGCCTTATTCATATGTTAACTTCCTGCAAAGTTTTTCAAGAAATCATGTAAATTAATAAAACAAAAAACAAATACATATATGTGTACGCTTAATGTGTAATTCCATTAATTTCTAGGCGTTTATCGGTTTCTCCTATAGATGAGATATCTTGCGAATTCCACGAAAAAGTCGTGAAATCTCAAATCGGTTTTCCGTCATGAATATTGCCACTGATCACTGATCAGTCCAATTACTGCATGATGTTCAGATGTTCATTGAAAACGCTTTCCATCATTGAAAAATCTGAAAAGTGAATTTACAAGAAAGTGGTAGAGCAAATAAAATATTTTTTTTTGACAAAAAAATATTATATATCTTATTACTTTCATTTTGGTATCAAAACGACATTAGTTTTATTTGTTTAAGTGCCTCAGAATTGATAGGCAAAGTTTTCAATGATGAGTTTCAATGAAAGGTGTAACTGTCGTCTTTTATAGTCGTATTGTGAACTGAAATGTATTCTAGACTCGGTTTAAGAAAAGCTGAAATAGCAAATTAGTTTTAGTGAAATAATTTCTTTCAAAAAACTTTATCTCACCACAAGAACTGAAAAGCTATACTCTTTCGTCATACTTAGCAAATATTTACCAGACTTGTTAAAATAGTTAGCCAAATCTTACAGCAAATAGATTTTGGCTCTTAATTCTATTTTACATTACTTATATTACATTGATATTTTAATTTGTTTTAGCACTTAAGGAGCTAATATTATACATTGTTTTAATTTTTTGTTAAAATTATTAAAAAAAATTGTCTCTGAATTTTGTGTACTACTTACTAAAACCTGTGTGGATAATCTCGGGTTGTTCAAACCCGGCTGTTTTCTGGTGATGTGGTGAACCTCGTAGAATTGGATTGCTTCGTCGTCGTTGATATAAATAAGTCCTTCGTCCAGTAGCGCTGTGACATCCAGATATCTTGGCTCGGGGTATATCTCTTCGCTGGTCATGCTATTCACTAGGGTGTTTGGGTGGTTGAATAGGTTGTTCGTTAGTCTTTTAGCAGCACTGATCATGTACTTGTCGAGGGGTGTTATTCCGGACGCCTCGAAAAGTCGTTTGTTGCTGAAGTGCTTTTGTCGTCGCTGGTCAAAGTGGAGTCCCGTGCAGATCCGGAGGATTTTCCTCTCAAACATTCCCAGCCTTCTCATGCTGGTTTTGGATGCGGTAAACCATAATGGGCCTGAGAAGTTGCTTATAGATAAGCAGTTTCGTCTTCTGGCTGAGTCCATTCCTTTTCCGCATTAAAATTTGTATGGCAAGTCTTCAAGTTTTCAGAAAATTTCAAAAATGGTTTATGGTTAATCCACATAAATCTGGATTAAGTGGTAGGTGAAAACGTAGTATCATCTTAAACCGTTCGGTATGTGTGAATCTTTCGGCATTCCTTAGAGGAAAATTGAAATTTTTTAGTCTTAGCCCAAAAAATAACTGTACCTATCATATAACCGTTAAGGAAAATCTCGTTTTTTTTTCGAAAACAGCCCCAACGATTTTGATGGAATTTTTTTGTTGGTATACTAGCTATCATTTAATACAAACCAGTTTACGGGAAAAGTTTATTAAAGGTACCTTTCATATAACGGTTTTTATAATGTTTGGCACGGTACATTGGATTTCTCTCAAATTTTATATCTGAGAAGATCTGGGTAGCAAAACTAATTCTGCATATCATAAACTCTAAGAACTGCATACCAAAATTTCAAAAAAAAAAATTGTTTTCAAAAAACTAAAAATCTTGTTTTTTTATCAAAATCCGTCGTACAATTTTCGAGATGCTTGTTTATAAAATTTTCATTGATCCGTGGCATCTAATGGTGTTCTTGGTTTTTTTCGTAAAACCGATTGAAGTGATGGTTTTGTCAGTTTTTATAAGTTTTATAAGATTTTTACCCACCTATACATCACTATTCACTTTTATTATATACATATGTACATATTTACATATCTAGGTTCCGTCTATATACATAGGCAGGTACATATTACCCTCCTAAGGTTAGGTTAGGTTAGGTTAAAAGGGGTAGTGAAACGGCAAGCCGCCTCACCTCACTCGGATTTCAGAGGATCCATTGCGGTCCCCAGGGTAGGATGATTTTTTAATAAATTTCACGATATGTTTAAGTGGCTAATTCGAAACATCGCCCAGTTCTGCGAAGAAGTAATCTCCGAGGGCTTTTTTTTTTTTTTTTTTTGTATAATCTACACGCGCTCAAGGGATTATGAATACCCTTTAAATGTTTCAACACAGCGCGGGCGTGAGGGTGAGGTTAAGGAAGAGAAAGAATGATAGGAAAGATGTGTGGCGCGATATTCGGAGACTGTAGGTGGTTGTTGTCTCAGATTTTATCTCCAGGGATGGCGGCTAAACTAATGCGGAGAAATTTCCGTGTCTTATTTATCGATGTCCCTTATAATTCGCAAACATTTTTTTATTCTTTGTCATATTTTATCGGTATACTAGTTTTACTCAATCACATGTTGTTAGTTCTATGCCTAAACAGCATGTAATGAGTAAACCAGCAAGCAACTCATTGTATGACATTTTATTTTTAGAATTGGTGTTTAATGGAAAAATAAGAAGACATAGACACGGCAGGGATCGAACCTGTGACCATGAGGTTGACAGGCGAATACACAACTATCGCGCCACGGCCACCCCGTGTTCCTTGTTCTGGCTAGGCTAGAGCATTCAAAAGGAAGTGATATGAGCCCTCTTCCGCCTCTTCGTCGATACAACCTCTACATAAGTCAGATGTGCTGATGCCCATTCTGGTCATGTAGGTTCGCATTGAGTTGTGGCCGTTTAGAATGCCCATTAGGAGGGCAGTTGAGGTCTGTTAAGCACTAGAAAAGAATTTGTTTTTTTCCTTAGAGATTTCTGTCCAAAAATTTCTCGAAACCTGACAGCTGTCAATTCCTGACCAACTGACGTTTGCAGTTTTGAGGAAAGTTTGTTGAATTCTTAAATTTTCTTGAGCCAGTGGCACAAATATCCCGGAAACGATTTGGCTCGTTTCAAGTGATAATCCGGATTTGGCCAGTTCGTCTGCCATTTCATTTCCTTGTATATCACTATGTCCTGGGGCCCAGATTAGGGTGACTAAATTCGATTCGCTTAGCAATCTTAGTTCATTGCGGCAGCGGATCACTAGTTTTGACTTTCTGATTATTGAGGAAATGGCTTTGATTGCCGGCTGGCTGTCTACGAAAATATCTATATTATATTACCCTCCGTACTTACATAATTAAAATCAAATTAAATATACACTTGTAGGTAGGTACCTATGTAACTATTCCTTGAATAATCCATTTGACAATTGATTATACTAGGAATCCTACATAATGATAACTTGACTACGTACCTACTAACAGCTAAAGGATCAAGTAGCTTATTTTATTTTAATATGCATCCATAAGATTTAACATCCAAAATTTGCTGTAAATATTTATTAATCTCAACGAATATTAAATAAAATATTTCTTCTTTACAGGTTTCATTTAATTTCAACTCGAATGGCAAACCCAGTCATATTTACCATTGGAATTTACCTGTCATCAAAAAGATACTCTCGGACGAATCACGATTTCCTACTTCACGCTCCAAGGACGAGTTGATCGACATAAAAAACACTCCAACCTGGTCGAAGCCTTGGGAGAACGAGACAATTGAAAAGTCCTTCGGCAAGTCCAATATGGCAGAGAAGAAATCACTAAAAAGGAAGTCTCCATCGTACTATGCTCCGGCAAACTCAATCAACAAAAACAGTTTCAACAAGTACTTTGCCGGCAATGGCAAACCTAAGGGATTCTACGTTATTAAGAAGAATCATAAAAAGGCGACATACTTCAGGAACATAACTCCTTGAAGGTCAGGCTAATGAAAAAATACGACATCGTTACTCTTATGCTTGCCTACTGCAAACTTGAATGCAACCATTTTTTTTGTACTTTTATACGACTTTTCATAATGATGATCATCATCATAATCATCATCGACAATGTGGTAGGGAGTTTCTAGATGATTGAAGTAATAAATTAGGCTTTAGTGAAGTAGCAGATTAATTTATTTTATATTTTTTTTTAGATAATAGGTTGTTTGGTTGATGAGTTTATGAATTTATATATATAAAAAAAAAAATGCACGAGATTTGCATTCTTTCAATTTTAATTAAATTATAAATACATCGAAGTATGTAATACATTATGTAAGTTAAAGATTTGTTTTATTTGTTAATTGTACGTCCATATAAATCTTCTTATATAAGCACACTGACTGATAAATACATTTATAAAATTAAATTTTGCAATAAGACACAAAATATGCATTTTTATATTTATAAACAAATTTAATAATGAATTGGATGTTGAGTGATGTAATAAAAACTCGATGGCTTTAAGTAAAGTAAGTATCTTTTTTTTTTTTTTTTTTTTTTAATTCATTTTTATTTCATATTAACTTATAACTATCTTAAAGCTAGACAAAAATGTTTAAAACTAGCCTAATTATCAATAATAACTTACAACTAATTTACTGGCCCTTTACGGGCGCTCTAAATTAAACAATAACTCTTACAACTAATGTCTTTCGACCTAAAAACTATTTTAATTAAATCTAATTTTTTTTTTTTATTTATTTTATATTCAAGAAACTTTTATACAGAAAACTTGGTATCTGATCTTTTTTTTTTTTTTTTTTTTTTTTTTTTTTTTTTTTTACCTATAAACTAAACCTAAATATATATTAAAAATAATTAAAACTAAATAAAACTAACTTATACTAACTAAAAATAACTTAAACTACTTAAATTACCTAATAATACTTATAACTACTTAAAAACTAGAACAGCCACAGCAGCATTTTTTTCGTTTTTTAAATTTTTTTTTTTTTGTTTATTTTTTATATGCATGCAGACACCCACCAGCATGCAACCCACCCACACATGTACATGCGCACATACATATACGTACGCACATACATGTAGACACGCAGATACATGCACGTATGCCCCCGCATACATACATATTTTTAATTTTTTTTTGGTGCCACCCTGACTGTTCCCTATACCTAATGCCCTAAATCTATGTAAGTCGGCCAAGATATATCATCTTCATCGACTTTAAATATCACGATGCTGTTCAGAGAGCCACCAGAACTGGTTCTCCTGTTTCGCCCTATCCCTCCGGTCCCGATCGGACACAGTCCTACTGAACCGAAGGCGCTCTTCTCCACCTTGAGCGATGACGTCTCGACTATACAGGAGTCGCCTATCCACAGTTTTCCGGCTGACGTGGTAGATGAGCGGAACCGCCCCTCCATCCTGTATCAGCCCTCGACTGTCTAAATAGAGGAATGCCTCAGGAGGGATGTAACCACTTAACCGCGCACTCTCAAAATATTCGTTATTGGGGTAATAAGCCCCAAAAATTAAGCTGTTAGTTGAGGACATCGCTCTTGCAACGTGACCCCGAATCAGCTTGAACAAAAAATTATCTATTCTGTTTATGTTGGCTCCGTTGTATAGAACCTGGTTGGAATAATATCTTGTGTACTCCGACTCTGGTGTTCTGTGTAATCCAAGGCAACGTCTAAGACATTGCCTCTCAAACACCCGAATCTTTTCCATTTGAGATGGGGCAACGTTGAACCACACCGGGCATCCGTAGGCAATCATCGGCCTGATGAGGGCCATGTAGCAAATCACCTTCACCCTGCTGTCAAGACGGCTGCTATAAAACAGTCGTTTTGTCAAGGCTAAGGCTCCCCTAGCCCTGGCCAAAGCAGCACCTATATGTCTGTCGAAATACAGGTACTGATCCAACCAGATGCCAAGGTACTTTACTACACTTTTACTCGCCAGTGGATGTCCATGTGGCCCTACGATCACCAGCTTGCGCCAGTTCTTTCTCGTATCCCTTGAGGCGCTAGACAACGGAGTCCTAAACAAAATAGTTTCTGATTTCTGGAAGTTGATTTTCAACTTCCAGTCATCACAATATCGCTGAATCTTGTCGAAGTCACTCTGTAAGAGACTTTTGATGACCTCAACTGTATGAGCTGTTCTGTACGCAATTAGATCGTCGGCGTACGCAATTGCCTGAGTTAGACTACCTATCAGATCGCTGGTGTAAATGTTGAATAGAATCGGCGAGTTAACCGCTCCCTGCTGAAGACCATTATTAATATTAAAAATTGCAGTAGAAGTTACATTGCCACTCTTGACAACAAACTTTCTACCATTTAGCATGTCATAAAGCATATACAATAGAGGTTTACTTATACCTAGTCTGGTTAGCTTTAGATAGAGACCTTCTAACCATACGGTGTCGAAGGCCGTCTCCAAATCAACCAGACAGGCACCCGTACACTGCTTTTTAGTTTTGTTCCATTGGATATCAGAAACAAGTTTAGACGCGGCATGAATTGTGTCATGTCCCGCCTTAAAACCGAACTGATTATCCGGGATGATATTTTTGTCCTCCGCCCACTTGAACAGGGCTCTATTAATAACCTTTTCAAATACTTTGCTGATACTCGGAAGAAGACTTATCGACCGGAGATTCGCCGGATTGGAGTTGTCCTTTCCCTTTTTTGGGAGAGGGTGCACCACAGCTGTCTTCCACCGCACTGGATAATATGCATTATTCAGCGCGTTGTTAAACAGTGTGGTATAAATGTCAACTGCTTCTTGAGGCAAATGTCGTAGTACAACGTTGGATATACCATCGACTCCTGCAGACTTCTTTTTCTTTAATGAATCGAAGATGAGCTGGAGCTCATTCTTCGAAATTAACAGGGGGCTGGGCCCATTTCGGTCGGCGATTATGGCGTTTGCCAAATCTTCATCATTAAACCTGGTAAAACCAAGGTTCTCAGATCGCCATTCGGTTATATCGTTCCGGAGCCATAAGTGATGAAGCAGAGCTCTGTTCTCCAGGTCATGATTCGGGCGAATGCTAGCATTCACCTTGTACACTTGCTGGAAAGCAGCCCCCACAGCCTCCACTCTCTCCTGCGGATCTTCGATTATATAGAGGTCATCGTCCAATACGGCATCCTCTGGGTCTATGCCTGCTGTCAGAAGTACGTCTCTGTTCTCTGTCGTCCTCTGGAGCTTAAGACACGGAAGATCGTTTTGATCCTTTCTTCTAAAAACCTTATTAATTTTTGGGAACATACTTGGGTCGCTGGAGTTAACGGCACGAATTTTATTGTCCCAGAACGAATTAATAGCCAATCTATAATTTTCTTTGATCAATTGGTTGATGTTTTTGATGGACGACTTCAGTGTCCTAATCTCCAGGTCTCGTGTATCAGTAAGCCGCCTGTACAAGCGTTTTAGTCTTGTCAGTAGTCCACTTTTTTGTCTGTGAAGTGCGTCAATTGTCGCGTTACGGTACATGTCAGTTGCGTTACGTTCTTTGTATTTCGGTATTGTTCTGTTCATTGTTCGTAGAATCGTTTCGTCAATTTGTTCTAAGTATCTGTCGATTTCAGTATTTGTTAGGTTCCTGTCATTTGGCGGGGATATACCATTTGAACGTAATTCACTCAATAAGGCATTGGAGAAACGTGGCCAGCGCACCTTACTGTAATTGTAAGTATGCACAGGCACATACTCCTCCAACTCCATAAGCTGGTTCGGAAGTTGTATTACGGCGGCGAGTCCGCAGTGGTCACTGTCGTACTCGATCGTTCGTAAACAATTTCTTGGCCGTTGACCCACAGCGTCAGTAATTGTTAGTCTTGCGTCTTTAAGCAATAGATCCAGATAGGCACCGCTTCTTGGGAACGATGGCCTGTCTGTGGCTAGAAGATCGATGCGATACTCAAGGTTGTATCGACCCATCCAATTAAATAGATGGTTACCTCGAGGATTTTGTATTTGATTTCCCCAATCTGTGTGCTTGGCGTTTAAATCACCCGCCAATATATAGTAATTCTCTTCCGAGCTCAATCTTAAGCATTCAAAAAGCTTTTCAAGCTCTGTTATAAACTGTGTGGGCTGAGATGTTTCCGGTGCATAGGCAGCGATCACATACATTCGCTTCCCCTGTTGGAGATGAATGCATATGATGCATGCCTCTAACGTCCGAAATTTTCGCACATCACTATTATATATTACCTTATGACTAATGCCTTTACGTATAAAGATTGCGACGCCTCCTCCTTGCGTGGAGTTGGGTCGGTCTCTTCTTACGATATTGTAATTGTTGTTAGTCAATTTATGTTTCTGGTTAAGCTTAGTTTCGCTAGCCATAAACACATCTGGACTTATGTCTTTAAGCAATTGGAATAAATTCGATCTACGTTCGGTCCTAATCAATGAATTTACATTCACAGCTAGGATCTTAAAGGGCCTCTCCGGCAGCGCGCCCTTAACCTCTAAGTTGCGTTAAGCTCGGCAAAACAGAGTAGAGATAATCCACCCTAGTCGCCTGCTCCCTGATCTGGTTTTGGAGGCCGTTCAACTGGCCCTGGATGGCCAGTAGAACGCCCATAATATCCGCCTGTGCCGCCGGCGCCTTAGGCACGGGGGCCTGTTGGGCGACCTTTGGTGTAGGCTGTACCGTGCTTCCCCTTCCTGACGCCATTTGGGCGTAAGAAATTTGGGGGTTGACGGGCGTTGTTGTAGGAGGGCGCACAGTTGGACGCTTTTCTACCACTGTTTGCTTTGCTGCTTTATTGGTTTTTATAAGCTGAAACGTCGGGCATCCCCGATAATTAGCGGGGTGTCCGGCGCCTCGGCAGAGTACACATTTAAGCTGGGTCCTATCTTCGACCCGTTCCTTTCCTAACTTGCATTCATCTGCATTGTGGTTCTCTCCACACTTAACGCAGCGTGACTGCATTTCGCAGTTTGCTGCGGCGTGGCCGAACCTTTGGCAGCGCATGCATTGAAGCATGTCGCCGCGCCTTTTTAATTTGTCCCAAGTTACAACCTGGCAGTTGAGGACGGATATACTCCTCAAACTATCCAGTTTGCTGCTGGGTGAGAGTTGAACAAGGAAGAAGGGAAGACTCCGCTTCTCCCGCCTAGCTCTAACTGTAGCAAACGGCTTGACCCCGATAAAGTCGAGATCGTCATTCGCTTGTTGGCGGAGTTCATTTAAGAGCACCTGTGGTTCCGTGCAGGAATCTATGCCCTTCAAAAGGACCGTTTGAAATTTTTCGGTTTTAGGGGTGAAACTAAAGAACTCAGTAGTAGTTTCTTTTAGCAACTCTTTAATTTTTTTGTGCTGTTCCAGTGTGAAGCACTGGATAGCATGCCTATCGTTATTTAATCTTTTAATAGTAAAATTATGACCTATGGTCAACTTACATAGATTTATGGTATCCTGTAACTCCATTTTATAAGTATTAATGGGTGGCACCTTTTCTTTTTTCATGATCGGCGGCTGTGGCTGCTGCTGCTGAGACTGATTTTTCTGCGGCTGTTGATTCTGCTGCTTTTGAATCTGCTGCTGCTGTTTTTCTTGCGGTTGTTTCTGGACTTGTGTCTGCTGCTGTTGCTGTTGTTGTTGTTGTTTTTGCCGTTGTTGTTTTGGCTGCTGCTGTGGCTGTTGTTTTTGTATTTGTTCTTTTTTCTGCTGTTGTTCTTTTTCTTCGAGTTCTTTTAGTTGCCTCGCTCGGCGCGCTTCTTGGCTGGCCTTAACTTTGCATTTTATCTTTTCAATTTCTGCCTCCAAAGCTTCAATTTGGGCGACCATTCTCTGTTCCTCGTCCTCCTCAGCTGACGCCTCTGATGTGGAGAGGTTCACGAAGGCAGTACTATCGCCCGTCGTAAAGTGCCCTTCTCCTTCTTCAGACATATATGCTATACCCTCTTCGGGTGAAGTGTCTAGCTCGGTTTGTCTTGCTGCCTCTGACGTATCGTCTATATCGGACGTATGCACCCCAGCTGGCAGCTTTGCTGAGGTGGCCGTGGATCTCCTTTTTACCAAATTTGGTGCGCACTTGATCCTCTTTCTGCGCTTTTGATTAACATCGGATGATGTTGCCGTTGTTGTTATTGCTCTTGATGTTGTTGCTGCAGAATCACTGCTTGTAGTTGGAACATCTTTCGATGTTCCCTCAGCTGATGCCATCGCTGGCCTCATTGGCCCTAGGACACCTTTCGATGCCCCGGTGCTTAAACTCCTCCTCCTTTGTTGGTTTTCCCAACCAATAAAGTTAACGACTTCACGGTTGTGAAAAAAAGCTGATAAAGTTCTGATGTCCTCCTGGGAATCGAACTGGCGATCCTCGGATTCTCGGTCGGCCACTCTACTATTGTGCTACTGCACCACTTATGAAATCTTGATTTAATTTAGAACTTAAGCTCACACACGAATTTTAATTGGAAAAACTGGGAAGCCGAAAACGTCTTAACACTTCCACAGTACGAGATCGACTGAAAAAAAGTAAAAGCTTTAAGTAAAGTAAGTATCTACTTATACCTACGTGTACAAGAAATCAAAGGCTCCGGAGGTATATTCTGATTTTGGGAAAGAGTGCCGTATAACGCGAATGTGAAATGGTTTACCCGGCTCTATTTCCCGTTCCATGTTGATACTCAGAAATTGAAAACCAATGTACATCGGCATCTCCTCTTTCTTTCCTATTTTCCTAACACTCGCACTGTGCTCGATCATTTCAAGGGTATTCAAAATATCTAACGATATCGTTTTTACTACACTCAGCTATTCTTATCTTTCTCCATAGATAAATTTTGATAGAGACAGCTAGCTATAGTCAAAACAATATCGTTCGATCGTTAAACATTGACGTTTTACAGAAGGCTCCCGGAAATTACGCCAAATTTTTTTAGGAAAAAAAGCCAAAGTTTTCCTAAAATGAAAAAAAAACGCCAGAAAAAAAATTGGGAAAAAAGCCAGAAAAAAATTCGGGATTGGGGAAGTGTTTTTTGAAATTAGGTTTACGGCGTACAAAAAGCTCGGCAAGCAAGAGCGCCATTGTGGCCCCCTGTAACCCCCTGTCCCAATATAGGATTTGAAGTGGGAACAAGTTTGGGTATATGCACATTTTTTTTGGATTTGAAGATTTCATTTTTAAAAGTTCCGAAAAAAAATTGCATATACCCAAGCTTGTTCCCACCCCAAATCCGATATTGGGCCAAGCAGGGGAGTTGCAGGGGAGTTGCTCCGAACTTTTTGTACGCCGTGGACATATTTGCAATAATACTCCACACAAGATCGAATTTTTTTCTAGCTTTTTAAAATTTATTGCTTACATTTGAAATCTATTTTATGTTTTGACTAAAGATTCTACAATATGTCATGTGGCCCCACCCAGACCGGGCGCACAATCCACCCCTTCGTCTTCCAAAACGTTATTTGAAAATTAGGCCAGATTATACAAAATTTTTCTCGCTTAATTTCCATTTTGCTTTCAAGCTCTTTTTCCTCAACTATGTACCTGGCATAATTTCCAATATGTTTGGCTTATTTTCCAAAAAAATGTGCTCTTTTTTCTAATTTGAAGCCAGAAAAAAAATCTGGCATATTTTCCGGGAGCCTTTACAGAATGATATTATCCAATATGTCAGCAAAAACGCGCCGAATATTCACATCCAAGGCGTCAATCATCTTGGGCTTATCTGTGTAGACAAGCGACTTCACATTACCCCACAAAAAATATTCCAGTGCTGTTAAATCGCACGATCTTGAAGGCCATGTCACACGCCCACGACGCAAGATAATGCGCTCACCAAAAGTAATATAAAATATGGACCAATGATTCCCTCTGTCGCTCTGTCCATAGAGCCCACCAAACAGTGAGTATTTGGGGATGTAACGGCGTCTCAACAATGGCTTGTGGATTATGATCACTCCAAATACGACAATTTTGCTTATTAACGTACCCATTTAACCAAAAGTGTGCTTCATCGCTGAACAAAATTTTCTTGTGAAAATCGGGATGCGTCGCGCGAATCGAACCATTATTTTGGTAATAAATTTGAACAATTTGCAAACGTTGTTAAGGAGTAAGTCTTCATTTTGGAATGGTAAGCCAAACTGAGTATAAATCAAGTGACAGCTGTCAAAAGGGCCAACTCCAAAAAAAAAGTATTGCCAGATTGAAAACCACACGTAAAAAAACACTCATTGGAATAAAATCTTTTGTGCAAAACCTTCAGGTGGAAATATTTAGCTACAGCCTTGACCAAAAGTGTTAGGTATACCCTTTATTTTTCGATCCATTCTGTTAAGCAGTTCATTTTTCTTCTTTTTTTTATACTTGATTTAAAAATTAAAAATTACTTTTTGGTGCTTCATTGTCATGTCCAGTTATCAATGGTATGAATGCAGGTATTGATTTTTTTCTTATTTTATAGTTTGTTGGCAATCAGTGTTTTATTGTTCCGCCTCGTGTATGGACACAGGATAAAAGTTTTATAATTTTAATATTTTGTATTCGTGATGATCTCAACAAAAAGTGATATTAGTTTCTCAAAACGCATTGCAATTCAATTATTATTTGATTCAGGCAAGAAACGTGAAATGTTTGCGTTGTGCCGTACAAAATGCCTTATCATTTATATATCAGTTTCTTCAGACTGGATCACATCTTAATCGTAATAAAAAAATAACCACTAATAGAGAAGATCGATTTTTAATATGAACATCCGTTAAAAATAGTAGGAAAACTTCAAAAGAACTGAACAAATCTCAGCTGGCACCGTTAGAAGGAGACTCATCGAAAAAGGTGGTAACTGTTGCAAGGCGAGGAAAAAACCCTGGCTCGGAAAAAAAATAAAATGTTTCGCCTAGAATGGGCAAAAAAATACCAAAAACTTATCTTGGGGGAATTTTAAAACAAAACATTCGAAAGTACCCGATAACATCAAAAGAGATGATCGAAAATGTTTTTAGAACAAGAATGGAACAAACTAAGTTCACAAGAATTCCTCAAGCTGGTAAGGTGGTGACAATAAATATTAACTTTTCTTTAATTAAAAAAAAATTCAACATTTCTTCATACAGTATATGACGCTTATAAGAAACTGCAAAATGCCACAATTTTTGTTTCTTAAAAGCGTAGGTATACAAGAAACAGGTTTCTCATTGAATAACACGTAGGTAGAGAAGAAACAGAATTTTCTTATAAAAAATAATAAAATAACCTGTTGCACATTCCTAATACCAAAATACTCGCGCTTCTAGGAATGAGCATCAGTTTACCCTTGAGCACAACTTCGGATGTACGTTACGTATAGAGATTCCATCTTTCGCCGCACCACACGAATGTGGAATGCCTCACCCCTATCCTATTTATCCCCCCATTATTATATTCAAACATTCAAAACTAATGTGCATCCGTATATCCTATTAAACCCTCTCCTATTTTCCTAATCCCTCGCAGTGTGTTAACATATTTTAAGGTTAGTCATAACCCCTTTAGGGTGCGTAATATATAAAAAAAAAATTAAATAAATTAACTTCATTTAAAAAAAACCAGAAAATTTACAGAAAACAAAATGTATATACTGCAATAATTCTATAGCAGACTAGTTTTATTTTGAAGAAAACTGAACCTTGGGTTTCTTAAAAATATCGCTCAAAGGTGGCTTAAGTTAAATATTCCTCCCTTTGTTTGAAAAGAAGATCTTCAATTTTTTGAGGAATCCCTCTTATTCCTCATTGTTGTCTTAATAAACATTTAAATTTTGTTTCTCACAAAAAAACACAAACTAAATTTATTTCAGACTGGCATTATAATCATTTCAATTTTAACTATATGTCTGTAAGACCTAAGGTCTTTTAAATGAAACCTGAATTGCACGGCACTAGTTAGAAGGAATAGAAAGATAGGTAAGAAATTTTTGTTGGCACATTGGATTTGAGAATTAGGTATTTACTATCTCATTTTAAACCACGGGTGACATCCATTAAAATTGGAGGTATAGAAAAGAATGCTGCCTAGCGTGGGGATCGAACCCACACATCTAAGTTAGCAGTCAAGCACTATATCCACTGCGTCATTGCCACCACATTTATGAAATTTCCTTGAGAGTTGAGAAGTGCAGGTATGATTCTAAGGATGTGTTGACATTCAAAGAACCTGAGGGGATTTTCTTATTTCCTACAAAATTTATTATACACATCCAATTTTACAGCAAAAGTGGGAATCGTTGTTGTAAAAAAATTCATTATATCAGTGTTTTTATTATAAGCGTGTTTCTTAAAAGGTATGTTTTTTACATTGGTGTAAATGGGCTCGTGCGCCGTGCTTTTGTTCAGAGGCCCAATTCCGCAAGTGTGAGTTTTCTCTGTGTACAAAGAAAGTTGTGTACATATACATTTTTCCGATTCCGCAAGGGTGCGATGCATTTTTATTTGACAGATAACGTGTACACAGATAGAAAAGTTTATTCACGCATATTTTGAGGGTGAATAATTTTTTTGCACAGAAAAGCATTCACGCTTGCGGAATTGGGTCCCAGGTTTCTTATAAGCGTGTAGCGTGTATTTCTTACAAGCGTCATTTACTGTACATGCTTGGTTTTTATTCTATATAGTTTTTATATTGTGGCCACTTTTTACGGGTGGCTATAATGCATTTGGCCAATACTATATGTAGGTATATCAGCCTATTTTGGAGGACTGATATTTTTTTTTAAAGAATAATACCATTTTCATTATTAAACTAAACAATACCCGCCGTATTTAGCTAGATATAAATTAGATAGTTAATGCGTGTCAATGGTAGATGACATAAGGTCCTTTTATTTCTTGTACGAAACATAATGCTCTGAAATTTGTATACTTAATTTATTGAAAAATAAAGTATTTTACTGCAGCTTACATGAACAATAACACAATCGTGTTTAAAATTTAAATTACCACTGACCGATACATTATCATGCCAAAGCAATAAATTCGATTAATTCATGCTTTAATGTTCCTTGTTTTACAACACATTAATTTAAACAGGCAAGTCAACAAGAGTACTCTTTCCTCGTCGAAATGCCAACAAAACCAATACAATCCATTTGGACATTTTATGTGTTCAATTTGTTTCGAGCCCTTAAAATGCCCCAAACAATAAAATAACGACGTTCATTACACATTTATGCGCGTGTTGAATTGTGTGAATTGTTGCACTCATCAAGCGTGTTGTTGCACAATAAGCGCACAGCCGCAAACAATTTACACGTTGTGGTCATTTGAGCTCGTTATGTCCGATGCGATGGGAACAAAAGTGGTTTGGACTTAAGTGTAGGCAAATAGTCGCGGAATCTGTCAAACTGTTTACATACATAGGTATATACCTACATACACCTACCAATTCAGATGCAGAGTCCAAAATAATAATACAAAAAAAGCATAAAATACGACTGAAGAATAAAGCCGCTGTTGCCGTCAGACATAGTCGTCATCGCGGTCGTGATGTTTGTTCCTTTGGTTTCCATAATTTGCTATTTAAAGGAAAAGTGCTAATTTTTCGCAGGTTTCATTTTAAAATTATCATAGGGTATTTCAACTGCGATACACGAATTATACCACTGAGAAATGGTATAACAGGAAACTGTGTTAACATTTTTAATATCTCAAATACCTGCTCTACTAAATGCAAATTAACTCTTTTGTCACTTGTAATAAGCAAACGTTGGATTTTGCTTTAAAATTGATGTAATTTTTAAAATTAATGACGTAGATTTTTAAGCAACTTAATATTAAAGTATTTGTAAATATTTTGACACTAATATATTTCTAATTTTAAACAATTTTTTTAATTAACAACATACTAAACCTACTTTCCTTATAAACTGCTGATGAACATGCCTAAAAGAGTACAAAACACTAAAGTGAACATAACTTTTGGCGTTTGGAAATGTCAAAATGTCATATGATACTAGGATCGTTCGTTGAACTTTACCCAGGGTCGACCCAGTTTTTTTTTTTACAAGCTTCGGTATTCAAAAATCACCCGAGGGCCATTAATTTTATGCTGCAGATAAGCAAGTTATGTTATTTAGGGCCAATATTTCAATAGTCAGTTAAGCAGTCAGTTGGTACATATATTCCAGATAGAGCAAAAATCAGTTTTTCAACAGTCAGATACACTTAATCTAAGAATTAAGTTATCTGCTCATTGGGCGTTTATTTTTTAGTTCAGAGCAATCTGAGTTGTCAAAAAATTTGTTTGTGTTACTTTTTAACTCAAAGCATGCAGAGCTCCAAATGTGTGTTGCTTTTTTAGTTCTGAACATGTGTAGATCGCACTCGACGTGCTCGACGTAATTGACTCAGCATGTGAGTAAATTGCGGAACGCACCAAATGCCATGTGTGTCAAGAAGGAAAATGTGAAGAAAGAAGTAATTAGATACCTACTATAAGTTGGCGAAAGAATTTGATTGCTTGTTGATTTTCTATATCTGGTGTGTAGGAGTGTACAAAAATGTAGGTTTTGTGTTATATTCCATTTTATGGTTAAAAATGAAAATGTATTCTGATTTGTGTGGTTCAAGTGTATTTAAAAAACATTTTTTTGTTTAAATTTAACTATATGCCTGTAAGACCTAAGGTCTTTTAAATGCAACCTGAATTGCACGGCACTAGTTTAACAGAGTGGATTTGAGAACCAGGTATTGACTGTCTCATTTTAACCCATGGGCGGCATCCAATTAAAATTGGAGGTATAGAAAAGAATGCGCCTTGCGTGGGGATCGAACCCACACGTCCTAGTTAGCAATGAAGCACTTTATCCACTGCGACATTGCCACCCAAATATCAGTGTTCAGAGCTCGCTCTGTTTGGAACAAATTCAGTACACAATCTATGTGTTCAAATTCTGTTCAGTGCTCTGCTGTGAACGAAAAAAGAAAAACGCCTATTTTAGAACGGAATAACGAGTTATCTGACGAATAAAATAAATAGCTATTTTTGATGTAAAAAACACTTTGAAAAATGATTGCTTTGAAATAAACGTTAAACAGTAATTAATTTCTATGAAAAGTTCGATACTCGTAATAAAAGTGACGTTCAAATTAAATTATTCTATAGATTGTTTTTTCTTGATTGAAAAATTCGATGTTGTTTTCCAGTTGTTTAACAATCAAGTAAGTTTATTCCTCTGACAACTAACTGAATGTTTATCTGGAGATTGACAAATCGGCTCTTAGTGGATTTGCCTTGGCCCTAAGCACAATCCACAGCTGCAAAGGTTTCTACTTTGTATATCTTTATCAGAAAATAAATTTGAGTAGGTGTTCTTTTATTTTCCATTTTAAAAATAACAAATTGCATACAAAACGAAAATTCACAACAAAAAAAATGCTTGAGATTAGGGATGAGTGATGTCCGTCTATTATAACGATGAGTTTCTTTAGGGAATCGAACTCAATGTTGATATTTTTACCAATTATAAAAAATGTCAAAGTTAATTCGGAATTCGGATTACCTTCGCAGTTGATTCATCTTATTCTGTAATTGGGGTTATTTTGTTTCAATTTGGACCACTGATCTCTATAAAGTAGGGTACACATTATCAAACACGCGTTACAGTTTTGCTCACGATCGATAATGTGTACACTTGCATGATGGCATGACACGCATGAAGGACTGCTCACAATTTTTTTTGATATTGCACGTCAGGCAGCGTTTTTAATCGATGATATGTATGCAAATCATTCACCGAACTGTAATTTTGTTGTTAGTTCATTTTTGAATCTTTGTCAGTGTTGAATAAGAAAAATAATATTTTGATGTGCTTATTGAGCTATGTAGACCTTGGATTGAAAATGAAAATTTTGTTTGTCGGACGGGCAACAAATCTGAGAAACTTTTCAAGCATGTTTCATATCCTACAAGAATGTCAACCAGTTTCGATAATGTGTACCCTACTTACAACACTGGATAGCGCATTTGTCCAAAAAAGATGAGGCAACTCGAAGACTGTTATAAGTTCGCTGGTAGCATGTTAGTATAACTTTATAACAATTCGAATAACTCTTAGATGTCACATTGAGCGATATTTCAAATGCAGGTATTATTTATTTATATAAGACAATAAAATACAAAAAGATTTCGTACTCTGTTTGTGCAAAAAATGTCAACTCATCTTTTTTAACTCAGATAGACGTCAAGTATGGTACCAGCGCACCTTATGTCATCTTCAAATTGTCTAAAAAACAGAGAATATACTATCCAGTGTATTATAGAGATCAGTGCTTATAACAAATAAACATTCGTCTAAAAATTAATAGGGTACTGCATGTTTTTATTTGTACTGAAGTTTCTTTTTATATATATTCGTTTATACAATTTTTAGACTCCTGGAGCTAAAGAACCGATTGAGAATATTGATTGCAATGGTGTTTTTTGCCTTCAGTATTTAGCTCACGCATCATGCAGGCAAAGACGTTAAGAGACTCTTAATAATAATTGACCTGAGTAAGGCTTGAGGAAGGTGGTAAATTTTATGCATGACTATTTAATTCTTTTTTTAACGTCTTTTTGGTGTACACATACATACTTTGGAAATTGGGTAGGACAGCAAAGGATGGCGCCCTCTTCAAATAAAGGTAGGATACTGTCTATACCTTATATACTTGCCTAGAGCTATTTAGAAGGAACGTAATACTAATAATAATTAATCGAAGCAATGCAGTGTAGGTATTTAATGTTATTTTTTTTTGTTAAATTAATCACAAAGACTTGATCTAATTGTCATGCAGGATACAAAGTGACATCCCAAAGTTGGTGCATTTATTTTAGTTGAATGTACAATGGGTTCTTAAACAAATCAATATGTTTAAAAATTTTAATGAAACCAAGTTGCATATAGTAAAAATACCGATCGGTTTGCATCAAGTCATAAATATAGCAAAACCTTTCTCTGCTTTCATGAATTTTAAACGTTTTTTTCCACTAGTGTATTATTTGTGCATTATTATTTTCTAAAAATTTAACTCATTGATTCTCAATATTTTGTCGTTAATGTGTCAAAATTTCTGATTCCACAAATCGGACTATATTAATGGGTTCATCGTTTGGTTAATTTATATTTTGATCTATAAATTGATTTTTTTTGTAACGAATCGAATACGTTTTCACATTGATTTTTATATATAGTATTTGTGTATATTTGTGTATGTGAACCAGCTAGCGGTATCAGCTGTTTTGTCAGACTGATGGCTGTCAATTATGATGCATAGTTGTGTTAGTAAGAGAGGGGTAGATCTGCCGAAAATTCAAGATCTGCAAAATTGATTTAAAGTCAAAAAATTAATCAATTTATTTGGCCACTCGAAAGCAAAAATTGTCAAAATCAGTTTTTTTGACAGATCTAAATCAAAAATAAATTGATTTGTGTTATAAAAAAAAAAAAAAAAAATTAATTAATTTTTGTTACCAAGCGAAAACTCAATAAGTTATTATAAAGGGTCCGCCATCTAACGTTTTTTTCTTCAACTAGTGCTTATTTCGTGAATGGTAACACTTAGCTCATGTCTGATTTGACAGATAATTAGTTGTATCCTTCCGCTGAACGAATATGGTTGTGTATACGCTTGAACAACGCTGGGAAATATTGCGACATTACTTTGAAAATCATGGTAATGTTGCAGAATTTGTGCGAAAATTGCGTACGGATTTTGGTAAAAAAGAAGCACCGTCAGCGCCGTATGTTCGTTATCTTGTGAAAAAGGTGAAAGAAACTGGCATCCTCATCGATAAACCAAAGCGTGAAAAGCCAAAAACAGTTCGTTCACCGGAGAATATTGCTGCTGTGGCAGAAAGTGTGCGTGAAGCGCCATCAACATCAATTCACCGTCGTTCTCAACAATTGAACATTTCGGAGACACCATTGAGCCGAATTTTGCATAAAGACCTTGGTATGACGCCATACAAAGTCCAATTGGTTCAGGAGTTGAAGACAACTGACCATCCAATGCGTTTCCGCTTCGCTAAGTGGGCCTGCGATCGACTTAGAGAAGATGCCGATTTTGCCAAAAAAATCATCTTTTCAGATAAAGCTCATTTTGATCTTGGCGGGTATGTAACAAGCAAAATTGTCCCATTTGGGGCACAGAAAACCCGCACGCATACATTGAAAAGCCGGTACACCCAAAACGAGTCACTGTTTGGTGCGGATTTTGGTCAAGAGGCATAATTGGGCCATTTTTCTTCGAAAATGAGCAAGAAGTGGCCGTTACAGTCAATGGTGATCGTTATTGGGCCATGTTGAACGGATTTTTGTTCACAAAAATTGAAGAGGAGGATATTGGCAATATTTGGTTTCAACAGGACGGCCGGCGCTACGTGCCACACAGCCAAAGCTACACTCGATGTTTTGCGCCCTGTTTTTGAAGATCGCATTATCAGCCGCAGAGCTGATGTCGTTTGGCGACCTCGGAGCTGCGATTTGACACCGTTGGACTATTATTTGTGGGGTGCGTAAATGATAAGTGTTACGCTTACAAGCCAGAGACAATTGACGCTTTAAAGGACAATATTCGTGAAGCCATTGGTGAAAATTGTACCGATCGTGTAGACTACTGCATGGCCAGCCGAGGCAGCCATTTGAATGAAATTATTTTCCATTATTTACCGGAAGGATTTTACTTTCATATAAAAAAAGAAATTTGAGAAAATATTCAGTAGTTTTTTTTATAGCATTTTCAAAAAAAAAAGTTATTTGGCGGACCCGTTAGTTAAATAACATCACAAGAAAAGTTAAGTATAAAAACATATACGTTTTTAACTAATTAAATAAATGCTCTTCAATCTTTTAATTCATATGTTGTCTGTTTTAATATAAAAAATGACAAAATTCAACTCCTTTTTGATGTGACAATATATTTCCCAGCAGTTGAGAAGGACTTTTCAACGCTAGCGCATATGTATATTGATGGTATTGACAAGTACAGAATTTGCAAACCAAGGGAGCTCAGATTTTTCAAAAACCGTCACCAAGATCCAAAGTGTAACGTCAGGGTTCAACGAACAAAACTAAGGGCCTCAACAAGACAGAACTTTGGCCCACATCAGTTGATATCACAATGGGCATCCTCCTATCTCGATCGATTAAAGTGCGTGGTAATAGTTTTTTTTTTATTCATTTTTAACTTAAAGCTAGACAAAAATTTAAAACTTTAGTACCAACTTCTACAAGTTAAATTTGTTCTGGTCCTGGTGTCGAGAAATGCAATTAAATTCTGAGTCAAGAAAATTGAGCTCGATACATATCTAGATCTTATAATGTTGTATTATATTATAATGCTTGTTTTTTTGGGTATAATAAAACCCGACTATTGTTGTCCTCCGCCCACTTCAGGAAAGACCTATTATGAAATTGCGATTACGAAATTGGCTTTAAACCTGGTAAGACCAATTATCTTCGATCGCCAATGATTAATATCGTTTTGGAGATATTAGTGGTGAAGCAGAGCTCTGCTGTTCAGGTAATGATCCGGGCACACAAATTAACAAACTGTCATTTTTCACAAAAGTACTGGAGCGCAATGCACACAATGACGTTTGTTAACGTCAAAACACGAGCTTAATTAAATGGTTTTGTGTAATTTATTTTTGTTTTTAATCAACAATAAATATTTCCACATACATATATGTATTATGTTTGTTCCTTAAACCCTGAAGTCACTCTAATATCACCCGAAAGCGTTTTTTTTTGTTGAAAAACATGTATTCACCAACAAACAAAATTTTTTACGTTTTTTGAAACCTGGGTCGCCCTGAAATAGATCTAGGTTTTATATTGGACGAATAGAGGTAAACGAGTAAATACTGCCAAAGTCACATGAGATCTATAGCATGGATGAGAGATATTGAGAAAACAACGATGTTAACATCGAAGACTAATCATCAATGTTGATTATTATCGAAAATTTTCGCAGCTGTTAAAAGTACAGCACTCACCTCCAATCAACCCAACATTCGTTTTTTTCATTCGGAACACAATCGAATTATTTCTAAACAAGTTTTCATAAACTTTACACGCTCACTATTTTTTGCAAGTTCCTTACAACAACAAGAAAATCGATCTGAAATGGTTATTTAGAAACATAATTTATATAAGTCACCGCCTAGAGTCAACATAATCTGTGGCATATCGTTCAAATTCAGACTGATCTATGCGATATCTTGAATTTGATTTCTCGTATGTACGCCAGCCAACTAATGGCGTTTTTATTTGGCAATCGGGATTTCTTCCCCGATCCGGGATCCCAACTGAACACTTTTGTGTGATTCTGACAATTCTGAATTTTAATGAGATTATATGTGTGGAAATAATTGTTTACGTGTTTGTTGCAGAATTATGATTCAAAAAATGACAACGGTCGAGTTTGAAGTATATGAATATGTGAGCACTTCTGGTTCTGATTTTGATTTCAAATCCAGAAGCAAGCCTCTCTTCTTTTCAGAATTAGAACTGTCATTTTTTACCAAGTGAACGCTTTCAGAATAGTCCGGAAGGCTTCCGGATTGCCAAATAAAAACGACATAATGCAATTTCTTCTTTTTTTGATTCTTTATCAAAATCCAGAATCGATTTTCTGTTCTTTTCCGAACTAGAACTGTCATTACTCTTGTCAATCGATAATGCTTTCAGAATCGTTTGGCATGCCAGTTGCCTATAACCCTTGACTCAATCCATGTAATGTGCCATGCATAATCTCAATTAAAGGCCTTTTAAACTGAATAAATAATTGAAATAGGTTGTATAATAAGATTCATAAGAAGACCCTCATAAAACATAACATTGAGAGTATTGTCCTTGAACTTAAAAATAAATGCTCGACATTAAGGTAAATTAAAAAGAAAATAAATTAATTAAAACGGCCCGAACGGTGGGGTGTTGACGTGTTGTCGCGGCAGGTAGGTATATATCCAACTATAAAAATTATCCCATTATTTCATGTGTATTCATTTCGTAATGCCCAACTCACGTAATACTTTAATTTATTTTTTGTAGGGATTATAAACGGTGATTTTTTAAGAGCTTGGTTTTTGAAAATTCAAAAAAACACAGAAACTTGTAAAAAGTGAATGAAATTTTTATTTGGATCGATAAATCAATTTCTGCCATTTACTTTTTAAAAATAATTTCACTTAAATGTTGCCCGCGGCTACGCTTCAGGTGGTCCATTCTGAAGGTCCAATTTTGGCAAGCTTTTTCACACATTTCGGCCGGAATCTCACCAATGACGCGTTCAATGTTGGCTTCCAAGGCAGCAATCGTGTTTGGCTTGTCCCCATAGACAATAGACTTAACATAGCCCCACAAAAACTAGTCTAACGGGGTCAAATCACATGATCTTGGTGGCCAATTGACTGCGCCAAAACGTGAGATCAATTGCTCACCAAATTCGCCTCTCAATTGATACATGGTTTCGCGTGCAGTGTGGCATGTGGCACCGTCCTGTTGGAACCACATGTCGACCGAGTTCAATTCTTGCATTTTCGGCAAAAAAAAATCTGTTATCATCGAACGGTACCTTTCTCCATTGACCGTAACCCTGCGGCCTTCATCGTCCTTGAAGAAGTACGGCCCAATGATGCCGCCTGCCCATAAACCGCACCAAACAGTGCATTTTTCAGGATGCATTGGTAGCTGCTGAATTGCCTCTGGCTGCTCTTCACTCCAAATACGGCAATTCTGCTTATTCGCGTATCCATTTAGCCAAAAATGAGCCTCGTCGCTGAAACGGACGTAGCTTGCGAAACACATTTTTCACAGAGCACGAATTTTGATAATAAATTTCAATAATTTGCAAACGTTGTTCAGGCGTAAGTCTATTCATGATGAAATGGCAAACAATACTGAATCGAAATGTCAAATGTTCGTGGAATTTGTCATGTGTGATCTATCAAAAATATAAACGTCAAAAACCAAGTAGCAAAAAAATCACCCGTTATTTTTAAAGTACCTACATACACATACATATGTACATACATATATATTCGCATACAAAATGTTGAATACCTACAATTTCCTTAAGAACAAACCAGCTTATGTTTTGATCGAATAAACATCCACAAGCAGAATTCAAGATAAAACATACTTATCTAGATGTGGTAACAAAAGTAAACCCAAGGCCATAGCCAAGGGGGTCGTTTACGGCCCTACATTATATAATATTGAGTAAAATGTATAAAAAACGCATCAATTTCGTTAATCAAATGCTCCAAACATTGAAAAATAAATAAAGTTTGCTATTATCAATATAATTTTTAGGATGCATGTACGTTAGGGTGTCCATTATTTCCTAAAATAGTTTTTTTTTCAATCAGACAACCTTTAAATCAAAAGTACATATTTGCCGTAAGATCTTCTTTTTTTATTATCTTAAATGTTTGTTTCCTTTCACGATTTTAATTAATCTTTAGCTCAAACCTTTAAAATTCTTTAATCTTTCTGATGTAATTTCATAAATAATTTATAATAAATAATAGATATACAAAAATACATATAAGTTTTTCGTTGAGGCCTTAAGTCGCCCTATAGCGTTTTTTTTTCAAAAATCGGAAGTCTGGGTTTTTTAAAACCAAGGGCCGCCCTGAAGTAAATCTAGGTTTTTAGCAAGTTGAGGCAAATGGCCTCATTTAAAAATCGCACCATAGTCCCCTTTCACACAAGGAAACTGAGTTGCCGGCAACTGGAAGTTTGTTGGCGAGAAGGGCAAGAAGTAAGGGGAATGAAAAAAATATCCCCTATCAATGATTTGAAGAAATTTTTTTGACGTTTTTCTTTGCATTCCAATTAGCCCAACATAATCTTCCCAGTTTCCTCCTCAGTTTCCTGGTGCCAGTTTCTTCGTGTGAAAGCTACAAGGCAATTAAAGGAAAACGTCAAAAAAAATTCCAGCGACTGGTTTCCCTGTGTGAAAGGGGACAAAGCAATCCGGATAGGTTGGTGTTGTTCTAATCCCATGTAAAAACACAGCTGCTGCAAAAAAAATATCAATCTCTCCGAAAAACTTTGGTATACTTTTGTATTCCATGAAGAAATGTCAAGAACAAATGCACACCCCCATACAAATTTAAGTTCAGGAACTAAAGTGGATACTTACCTATGTTATGGTCTTTTCGATTGGTAATCCGGAAGAACTCTCCGATCCGGGATTCCAATCGAACAAGTTAACACTCCATTCTGGATTTTGAAATTGGATGTGAGTGTATGTGTAAGGTGCAAAAAAAACAAAACAATGGCATGAAATGTAGGGATGGGCGATGTTTATTGATGTTGGCAAAACATCAATGTTATTCGAAAAAAATATCGATGTTTCAACATCGATGTTGGATCATGTGAAACGTCGCAGCATCGATGTTAAGATTCAAAAGATCGACTTAAAATAAGCTGAAATCTTTTGTCCATTAACTCATGCTTATAAACGTTAGACCGCACTCGACGAAACTGCACTTCAGCGGAACTACGCTTCACAACTATTACGTTAAAATTGTATGAAGTTCAATTGGCGCTTAGTGAAATTTAATGTAGCTCATACACACAAAAACCAAAAGAAAATTGCGATAAAAAACATTGCTACAATTTTCAAAATACTGAAGGTATTTTGAATTTATAATATATTGAATTTTTAATTGATTTTTGAACATGATACTATTTTTCAAAAAAAAAACTTTAAAAAACGTTGATGTTAAAAAACATCGATATCCTGATATCGATATTGTATTTTCGATGTTAGAATCCATGTTTTACAATATCGCTCATCCCTACTCAACATTGTTCGTGACATTGAATTCGCGTTCGACATTTAGTATTTGAGTGTGTGCGTGCTTCTGGTTTTGATTCTGACTTTAAATCCAGCAGGAAATTTCTCTTCTATCCAGGAGGAGAACTGTCATTTCATACCAATCGAACAGATTCAGAAGCATTCGGAAGACTTCGGAAGCCTTCCGGACGACCAATCGAAAAGGCCATTCGATAGGATGTTGTACTGACATTTCAATGAACCCAATTAATAAACTGTCAAAGGCATATTAGATCTGAAGTAGGATGAGCGATATTGAGAAATATATCGAATACTCATGTTCGATGTTAATAATTATCGAATCGAAAACATCGATGTTTAGTATTTTCCTTTATTCTTAATTCAACATCGGTAATTTTTTTGTTTTAACAAGGATATTTTGTTAACATACCTAGATGAACATCGCTCATCCTTAAATTCATAAGCTAATAAGATAAAGACCCGAAACCTCTTCTGCCATTTGGTATTTTAATACACTGTTGTTTTAAATGTACCTCCACTATCTGAAAGATTTTAGCGCAGGAAATAAATGTCCGGTCAATTATTAAGATGGGTAGATCTGCTGAAAAATCCAGATCTGCAAAATTGATTTAAAATCAAAAAATAAATGAATTTATTTGGCCAATCGAAGGCAAATATTGTCAAAATCAGTTTTTTTGACAGATCTAAATCAAAAATAAATTGATTTGTGTTACCAAACGATAACCACATTAATCTACTACAATGATCTGTGGACCAAAGCTGTTAAAATCTATTTTGAATAAAGTCCGATTAAATATAAAACAAAACACCTTCCTAATTAATTATGTCTGGTCCAGGATAAAATATTCAAATTTTAATGATTCAAAATTTTATTATTATTGGAAATATGTAGATCAAATTGGTTTTTTGTCAAAAAATCCATGTAAGATGAACTGAACTTAATAAAAAGTGCGTATTGGTTAGGCCCCACTAGCCAACTGATGAGTTAAAGTGAGATCGCCGGGACGAAACGCAAATTTTGTGTACTAAAGGCCGTTAAAAGCTATTTTGTATTAAATGTTTTTTATCAAACATATTTGTTTTAATTTTTGTCTATGTAAAAATAGAGATAAGTACATATGTGCGCTTAAGCGGGTTTTTTATAACTGCCTAACCCGCATAAGTGTATATTAAAGTGGGGCACATATCCGGGTTTTACTGTATGTATAATGAAATTCTCATAAAAGAAACAAACAAAATCTATTATAACTATTATATAGGGTGTTTAATAGAAAGGTAAGTTAAAAAGGTATTCTGCCCCACAGAGCATACAAGTAAAGGTATTTAAATTAAGATAAGTACGTAGATGTACTATATAAAATGCCACCCCTTCCCAAATATTTTCTGGCTACGACTTTGTTTTTCCATTGTCTGAATAAGTACTTACTTTTACTCACTTAAATTAAACCTTCTTGCATAAAGAGTTTATTGTACATTTTTGGTTCAGTGAATTTCCAGACTAACACAATAATAAAAATGCTGAATCATACAACTGCCTGTATAAATATGAATATAAAGAACACCACCTGTAGAGAAACATTAGGCAAGTAGATGAAAATATAATTGGTGCAATTATTGACCCCGCAAAGTAACGTACGATATGACTCCAATCTCCAATGAACTTTATGGTCTGGATTTCCCTTAGAATAGTATTTTTGTATGATTTTATTTAAAAAGCTTAGAAAGGGAGTCACCGATTCGATCCCCCGTATACAAGAGTCAACTTCTCCCAAAGTAGGTTGATGATTTACCTGTTTGATGAACGTGGTGGTATGATACTTGTACTAGGTATACACGGAAAAATTCCTAAATACTTAATAAACTTGTGTAAAATATGCTAAGCAAACTGTCCCTAAACGAAAACATAAAAATCTTGCGTTTAGGAATTTGCTCTTTCTTTTGCTTAACTAATGTAATCACATCTCTGGCCAAACCGAACAAAGGAGCATGTTTAAATGTTTATGAAATAAATATTTTCAATTAAAACTATTTTTAACGATAGCTAGCGTACAAAGGATATTCGATGAAGTAACTAGCATTTTAATATTTGAACAGGAAACGGCTCCAGGCAGGCCAGTTTATAGCAGTTGGGCTTGGGATTATAAAGGGTTATTCATTTTGCGGTTTCAAAAGCATAAGGCTGGAATTTGACATCTGTCACACTAAGTTGTTAAGTCAATTTTTTTTCAGTTAAAAGTCTGACATTTACGAAAATGGATCGCTTACCTATCGCACAACGCATAAAAATTGTTAAAACCTACTACAAAAATGGTGATTCTGTCACAGCCCTATATCGTGCTTTTAGAGGAGATTATGGTTTACATAATCGTCCAACTACGCAAGGAATTGGCAAAATTGTGAAGAAATTTGAAAAGACTGGATTGTTTACAGATATTGTACCACTGAAAATATCGCTGCTGTAATTGAAAGTGTTGCCGAAGACCCGAATGTGTCGATTCCTCGTCGTTCTCAGGAATTAGGACTGTCTTACGGCAAATTATGGCGTATGTTGCATTTGGATCTACACCTACATCCATATTATGTCCAGCCCACATAACAACAAGAGCCAGCTGACCATTCACAACGTCGCGTCGTAGATACGTCGAATGGGTGCTTGAACAACATGCGGTGGACAGCGATTTTTCGAACAAAATTTTCTTCAGCGACGAAGCACATTACTCACTCGGTGGGTATGTTAATAAACAAAATTGTCGTATTTGGGGTTCTGAAAATCCTCAAGTAACTTAAGACAGGACATCCACAAAATGTCACTGTTTGGGGCGCTCTTTGGTCCGGAGGTGTGATTGGACCTTACTTCTTCGAAAACGACGATAGCATGACTGTCACCGTCGTTTCGGAGCGTTATGGTCATATGATTACTGGTTTTTTCTCCCTGCTATTGTAGAATACGACTTGCAGAATATGTGGTTTCAACAAGACGGTGCCACATGCGACACACCTCGAGCGAATATGGCTTTATTGAAAGAGACATTTCCTGGCCGCGCAATTTCACGTCGTGGCGATATCAACTAGCCACCAAGATCATGCGATTTGACACCGCTGGACTTTTTTTGTAGGGAAAGACCGTGTTTATGCAGATAAACCTTTAACTCTTGAGCACTTGAAAACCAACATTCGTCTAGTTATGGCTGAGATACCGCCCAATATGTAGTCGAAAATTATCTCAAAAGAATCGATGCTTGCAACAATTCGGGTGGTGGTCATTTAAATGATGGTGTTTCACACATAATGTCAGCGTTCAAACTTTATAATAAAAAAGAAATATCATGAAAAAAAAATATTTTATATGTATGTGTTTTATTTACGTTTACTTTTGAAACCGTAAAATGGATAACCCGTTACTACCTTCTGTTGATGGCGAGACTAGAGAAATTCTAATTTATGACAGTTGTTCGCTATTCAAAGTGTAAAATATTCACAGGACTCCGCGCGGTTTGAAGGAGCTTGCAATGGTAGGTATCTTTTTTCAGTCACAAGATAGGTGCGACAGTTTTTAAATTGGACCCTATCAGGAAATGTCATGATTTTTTTATTGAATCCGCAATAATTTATGTTATGGCGTTTTTATTTGGCAATCCGGAATCCCTCTCCGGTCCGGGATCCCAATTGAACACTTTTGTGTGATTCTGCCGATATTAAAAATAATAATTGTGTACGTGTAAATATTCAAATTCAAAAATAAAAATGTTTATTGCACAATTATGATACAGAAAATGACAACAGTATATCGTCGGTATACTAGCAGAAGGCACAAAGTCTTTTTTTAGGTTTTATTTACATTTTGATGCAAAGTGATCCAAAATGACGATTTCTGTGCACTGAATATACGCCGGAAGCCATTTCGACATCTAAACATGAGTTATTTGAAGTTAAAATATGCACTAAGTCAGTTAGGTAATATTTAATACTGGTAAAACGCACTAAGTTGACTTAGTGCATTTTGGCTGTCATTAAAAAAAAATTAAATATATGCCCTAAAGTGACTTAATGCTTTTTAACTGTCAATAAAGCTACATTTTTAAATTTAAATAATGACTTACAAATCAAATTGAATTGGTACCGAATATAATGTATCCTTTTTTTATCTAAGGAAAAACCAGATGATGAACTAAACATTATGTTGTCAAACACAAATCTCAAGCTACCCAAAAATTATTATTAATTTCAGGAACAGCTGATTCAAAACTTCAGATTTGTATGCAATACAACTGACTTAACAGAGAAAGCTACCTGGATCATTCGAAAACAAACCCGCTACTAAGGTTTCTTGGCTAGCCTATCGGCATTGCACCGAACGCTCCTAATACTGAATGACTGACACACATTTCTGAAAAAAGTTATATCTTTATCATCAGATGATGAGGAAGATGGAGGCAAAGCAATAAAAAACCACTAAATTTATAAAATTTAAATTATTAACTTCTTCGTCTGTTTTTTGTTTATTTTTTAGTTTAATTTTTTAGCAGGGGCTGGCATAATTTCACAATAAATTAATAACAAAATAGTTTGATGTTTGACAGCCAAAACGTTTTACGTGTATGCGTGCATTCAGATCAAATCTGCCTACCCACCAAAGATTAGATTTTTCATGTTGAGATCTGATCTAGATTTGCTCTTTTTGTTGGAATGAAACTCTCAAAATTAAAAAAGTTGAAATCTTTTGTTAGAAAGAGCAGATCTCTTCTTGAATGAAACTCGATATAAGTAATAAATACAAAAACGCATCTTCTGATGTAAAACTTGTAATGCTTATACTACGTTTTCACCTACCACTTAATCCAGATTTAAGTGGATTAACCATAAATCCTCTTTGAAATCTTCTAAATCTTGAAGATTTCCCATACAAATTTTAATCTCCTTAATTGAAGATTAGAAATTAATCTCATTTAAATCTTCTTCGAAGTAGAAGATTAGCAAAAGAAACAAACCTTATTTCATAGAACGCGCCTATTCTAACGTCATATTTTCTCCATTGACATTCAATAAAAAAAAAACTGTCCAACATTATTTAATTTGTTTTTGTCTGGTATAATTTTTCGTTGCCTTCAAATTCTGTTTTTGTTTATAAATAAGTATGAAAATAAAAAATGCAATAAAGCTACAAAGACCAAAGCGGTCGGTGCCTCGAATTTGTAATGGAAAATATTTTAGCTATCCTACAGTAATACTTTGAAGTTGTTCTTTCCCAAATATATAAAAACGAAAACCCCGCAAAGGCGATTACAGTATTTATGTAAATATATCTATATGCTGCAAGATGTTGGGATAACAATATTTTAAAGTTATTACTCATTTTATTTATTGAAATTAAATTTGTTCACTGCACCGAAATTATTACTCTTCTTCAAAATTATTTTGTTTTTGTCTTGTTGTATTGACTTTTGAATGACAATTCATAGTGAAAACGTCAAACTAATCTTTTTATCACTGGTGAAAACACTTGAAGATTAATTTTTAATCTTCTCAATTTAAACCGGATTATCTTTAGGTGAAAACGTAGCATTACACCAATTACACGAAAATATTGTAGCACTGTATATTTTCGTATACATCCGCTGGCCAGAACAAACCAAGAGTTCTTAAATTTAAATATAAATATATTTTTAAATATAATTTAAATAATTTAAAAGCCGATTTTAAGACTATTACACCCAAATTAATAAACTTGGACTAGGGAAGGTTTAGGACTTATTCCGTGAACTAAGTGCGAAATACTATTAATAAAAAACAATTCCTGGTATTTGACTTTTACCAACTTACGCCGTTTTTATTTGGCAATCACGAATCCCTCTCCGATCCGGGATCCCAATTGAACAATTTTGTGTGATTCTGACGATATTAAAAATAACAATTGTGTACGTGTAAATATTCAAATTCAAAAATAAAAATGTTTATTGCACAATTATGATACAGAAAATGACAACAGTATATCGTCGGTACACAAGCAGAAGGCACAGTCTTTTTTTTTTAGGTTTTATTTACATTTTGATGCAAAGTGATCCAAAATGACGATTTCTGTGCACTGAATATACGCCGGAAGCCATTTCGACATCTAAACATAAGTTATTTAAAGTTAAAATATGCACTAAGTCAGTTAGGTAATATTTAATACTGGTAAAACGCACTAAGTTGACTTAGTGCATTTTGGCTGTCATTAAAAAAAAATTAAATATATGCCCTAAAGTGACTTAATGATTTTTAACTGTCAACAAAGCTACATTTGTAAATTTAAATAATGACTTACAAAGCAAATTGAATTGGTACCGAATATACTTTATCCTTTTTTTGTCTAAGGAAAAACCAGATGATGAACTAAACATTATGTTGTCAAACACAAATCTCAAGCTACCCAAAAATTATTATTAATTTCAGGAACAGCTGATTCAAAACTTCAGATTTGTATGCAATACAACTGACTTAACAGAGAAAGCTACCTGGATCGTGCGCAAACCCGCTACTAAGTCCCCTTTCACACAGGGAAACCAGTTGCTGTAGATTTTTTTGACGTTTTCCTTTAATTGCCTTGTAGCTTTCACATGAAGAAACTGGCACCGAGAAACTGAGGAGGAAACTGGGAAGATTTTGTTGGGCTAATTGGAATGCAAAGCAAAACGTCAAAAAAATCTCTTCAAATCGTTGACCGAGGAGATTCTTTTCATTCCCCTTACTTCTTGCCCTTCTCGCCGACACACTCCCAGTTGCCGGCAACTCAGTTTCCTTGTGTGAAAGGGGACTAAGGTTTCTTGGCTAGCCTATCGACATTGCACCGAATGCGTCCAATGCTGAATGACTGATACACACATTTCTGAAAAAACATATCTTCATCATCAGACGATGAGGAAGATGAAGGCAAAGCAATAAAAAACTCCACTAAATTTATAAAATTTAAATTATTAACTTCTTCGTCTATTACTTGTTTATTTTTTAGTTTAATTTTTTAGCAAGGACTGGACAATTACACAATAAATTAATATTAAAATAGTTTACATTTGATGTTTTACAGAAAAAACGTTTTACGTGTATGCGTGCATTCAGATCAAATCTACCTACCCACCAAGGATCACATCTTTCGTGTTGAGATCTGATTTAGATTTGCTCTTTTTGTTGGAATGAAACTGTCAAAATTCAAAAAGATGAAATCTTTTGTCAGAAAGAGCAGATCTTTTCTTGAATGAAACTCGCTATAATCTAACCTTAAAAATCAATTTACTCAAAACAATGTTTTTTGACTTGTGCCGTCTGCTTATATACCGACGATATGAATTTATGATTATGATTTCAAATCAAGCAATTCTCTTCTTTTCAGTATCAGAACTGTCATTTTTGCCCCAGTGAACACTTTCAGAAGCGTCCAGAATACTTACGGATTGCCAAATAAAAATGACGTTAGACTTCACATTAGTTCATCATATATGTATGTACATCGTTTGATCAAAATAGCGCACAACGAAAGCCTATCCTTATGTCCTTTTCGATTGGTAATCAACACTTGATTGTAATCTTAATGTGAGTGTATTTGTAAGGCGCAAAAAAAACAAAAAAATGATATGAAACTGTAGGGGTGATCGATTTTCATCGATGTTGGTAAAACATCGATGTTACAGACAAAAATATCGATGTTCCAACATTGATATTTAAGTATGTGCAACATCGCAGTATCGATGTTAAGATTCAAAAACATCGACTTAAAATAAGCTGAAATCTATTGGCCTAATGTTTATAAAGGTTACACCGCACTCGACGGAACTGCATTTCAGTGGAACTACGCTTTTTTTTTTTTTTTTTTTTTTTTTTTTTTTTTTTAATTCATTTTTATTTCATATTAACTTATAACTATCTTAAAGCTAGACAAAAATGTTTAAAACTAGCCTCATTATCAATAACTTACAACTAATTTACTGGCCCTTTACGGGCGCTCTAAATTAAACAATAACTCTTACAACTAATGTCTTTCGACTTAAAAACTATTTTAATTAAATCTAAATTTTTTTTTTTTTATTTATTTTATATTTCAAGAAACTTTTATACAGAAAACTTGGTATCTGATCATTTTTTTTTTTTTTTTTTTTTTTTTTTTTTTTTTTTTTTACCTATAAACTAAACTTAAATATATATTACAAATAATTAAAACTAAATAAAACTAACTTATACTAACTAAAAATAACTTAAACTACTTAAAATACCTAATAATACTTATAACTACTTAAAAACTAGAACAGCCACAGCAGCATTTTTTTCGTTTTTTAATTTTTTTTTGTTTATTTTTTATATGCATGCAGACACACACTAGCATGCAACCCACTCACACATGTACATACGCACATACATATACGTACGCACACACATGTACAGACACGCAGATACATGCACGCATGCCCCCGCATACATACATATTTTCAATTTTTTTTTTTGGTGCCACCCTGACTGTTACCTATACCTAATGCCCTAAATCTATGTAAGTCGGCCAAGATATATCATCTTCATCGACTTTAAATATCACGATGCTGTTCAGAGAGCCACCAGAACTGGTTCTCCTGTTTCGCCCTATCCCTCCGGTCCCGATCGGACACAGTCCTACTGAACCGAAGGCGCTCTTCTCCACCTTGAGCGATGACGTCTCGACTATACAGGAGTCGCCTATCCACAGTTTTCCGGCTGACGTGGTAGATGAGCGGAACCGCCCCTCCATCCTGTATCAGCCCTCGACTGTCTAAATAGAGGAATGCCTCAGGAGGGATGTAACCACTTAACCGCGCACTCTCAAAATATTCGTTATTGGGGTAATAAGCCCCAAAAATTAAGCTGTTAGTTGAGGACATCGCTCTTGCAACGTGACCCCGAATCAGCTTGAACAAAAAATTATCTATTCTGTTTATGTTGGCTCCGTTGTATAGAACCTGGTTGGAATAATATCTTGTGTACTCCGACTCTGGTGTTCTGTGTAATCCAAGGCAACGTCTAAGACATTGCCTCTCAAACACCCGAATCTTTTCCATTTGAGATGGGGCAACGTTGAACCACACCGGGCATCCGTAGGCAATCATCGGCCTGATGAGGGCCATGTAGCAAATCACCTTCACCCTGCTGTCAAGACGGCTGCTATAAAACAGTCGTTTTGTCAAGGCTAAGGCTCCCCTAGCCCTGGCCAAAGCAGCACCTATATGTCTGTCGAAATACAGGTACTGATCCAACCAGATGCCAAGGTACTTTACTACACTTTTACTCGCCAGTGGATGTCCATGTGGCCCTACGATCACCAGCTTGCGCCAGTTCTTTCTCGTATCCCTTGAGGCGCTAGACAGCGGAGTCCTAAACAAAATAGTTTCTGATTTCTGGAAGTTGATTTTCAACTTCCAGTCATCACAATATCGCTGAATCTTGTCGAAGTCACTCTGCAAGAGACTTTTGATGACCTCAACTGTATGAGCTGTTCTGTACGCAATTAGATCGTCGGCGTACGCAATTGCCTGAGTTAGACTACCTATCAGATCGCTGGTGTAAATGTTGAATAGAATCGGCGAGTTAACCGCTCCCTGCTGAAGACCATTATTAATATTAAAAATTGCAGTAGAAGTTACATTGCCACTCTTGACAACAAACTTTCTACCATTTAGCATGTCATAAAGCATATACAATAGAGGTTTACTTATACCTAGTCTGGTTAGCTTTAGATAGAGACCTTCTAACCATACGGTGTCGAAGGCCTTCTCCAAATCAACCAGACAGGCACCCGTACACTGTTTTTTAGTTTTGTTCCATTGGATATCAGAAACAAGTTTAGACGCGGCATGAATTGTGTCATGTCCCGCCTTAAAACCGAACTGATTATCCGGGATGATATTTTTGTCCTCCGCCCATTTGAACAGGGCTCTATTAATAACCTTTTCAAATACTTTGCTGATACTCGGAAGAAGACTTATCGACCGGAGATTCGCCGGATTGGAGTTGTCCTTTCCCTTTTTTGGGAGAGGGTGCACCACAGCTGTCTTCCACCGCACTGGATAATATGCATTATTCAGCGCGTTGTTAAACAGTGTGGTATAAATGTCAACTGCTTCTTGAGGCAAATGTCGTAGTACAACGTTGGATATACCATCGAGTCCTGCAGACTTCTTTTTCTTTAATGAATCGAAGATGAGCTGGAGCTCATTCTTCGAAATTAACAGGGGGCTGGGCCCATTTCGGTCGGCGATTATGGCGTTTGCCAAATCTTCATTATTAAACCTGGTAAAACCAAGGTTCTCAGATCGCCATTCGGTTATATCGTTCCGGAGCCATAAGTGATGAAGCAGAGCTCTGTTCTCCAGGTCATGATTCGGGCGAATGCTAGCATTCACCTTGTACACTTGCTGGAAAGCAGCCCCCACAGCCTCCACTCTCTCCTGCGGATCTTCGATTATATAGAGGTCATCGTCCAATACGGCATCCTCTGGGTCTATGCCTGCTGTCAGAAGTACGTCTCTGTTCTCTGTCGTCCTCTGGAGCTTAAGACACGGAAGATCGTTTTGATCCTTTCTTCTAAAAATCTTATTAATTTTTGGGAACATACTTGGGTCGCTGGAGTTAACGGCACGAATTTTATTGTCCCAGAACGAATTAATAGCCAATCTATAATTTTCTTTGATCAATTGGTTGATGTTTTTGATGGACGACTTCAGTGTCCTAATCTCCAGGTCTCGTGTATCAGTAAACCGCCTGTACAAGCGTTTTAGTCTTGTCAGTAGTCCACTTTTTTGTCTGTGAAGTGCGTCAATTGTCGCGTTACGGTACATGTCAGTTGCGTTACGTTCTTTGTATTTCGGTATTGTTCTGTTCATTGTTCGTAGAATCGTTTCGTCAATTTGTTCTAAGTATCTGTCGATTTCAGTATTTGTTAGGTTCCTGTCATTTGGTGGGGATATACCATTTGAACGTAATTCACTCAATAAGGCATTGGAGAAACGTGGCCAGCGCACCTTACTGTAATTGTAAGTATGCACAGGCACATACTCCTCCAACTCCATAAGCTGGTTCGGAAGTTGTATTACGGCTGCGAGTCCGCAGTGGTCACTGTCGTACTCGATCGTTCGTAAACAATTTCTTGGCCGTTGACCCACAGCGTCAGTAATTGTTAGTCTTGCGTCTTTAAGCAATAGATCCAGATAGGCACCGCTTCTTGGGAACGATGGCCTGTCTGTGGCTAGAAGATCGATGCGATACTCAAGGTTGTATCGACCCATCCAATTAAATAGATGGTTACCTCGAGGATTTTGTATTTGATTTCCCCAATCTGTGTGCTTGGCGTTTAAATCACCCGCCAATATATAGTAATTCTCTTCCGAGCTCAATCTTAAGCATTCAAAAAGCTTTTCAAGCTCTGTTATAAACTGCGTGGGCTGAGGTGTTTCCGGTGCATAGGCAGCGATCACATACATTCGCTTCCCCTGTTGGAGATGAATGCATATGATGCATGCCTCTAACGTCCGAAATTTTCGCACATCACTATTATATATTACCTTATGACTAATGCCTTTACGTATAAAGATTGCGACGCCTCCTCCTTGCGTGGAGTTGGGTCGGTCTCTTCTTACGATATTGTAATTGTTGTTAGTCAATTTATGTTTCTGGTTAAGCTTAGTTTCGCTAGCCATAAACACATCTGGACTTATGTCTTTAAGCAATTGGAATAAATTCGCTCTACGTTCGGTCCTAATCAATGAATTTACATTCACAGCTAGGATCTTAAAGGGCCTCTCCGGCAGCGCGCCCTTAACCTCTAAGTTGCGTTAAGCTCGGCAAAACAGAGTAGAGATAATCCACCCTAGTCGCCTGCTCCCTGATCTGGTTTTGGAGGCCGTTCAACTGGCCCTGGATGGCCAGTAGAACGCCCATAATATCCGCCTGTGCCGCCGGCGCCTTAGGCACGGGGGCCTGTTGGGCGACCTTTGGTGTAGGCTGTACCGTGCGTCCCCTTCCTGACGCCATTTGGGCGTAAGAAATTTGGGGGTTGACGGACGTTGTTGTAGGAGGGCGCACTGTTGGACGCTTTTCTACCACTGTTTGCTTTGCTGCTTTATTGTTTTTTATAAGCTGAAACGTCGGGCATCCCCGATAATTAGCGGGGTGTCCGGCGCCTCGGCAGAGTACACATTTAAGCTGGGTCCTATCTTCGACCCGTTCTTTTCCTAACTTGCATTCATCTGCATTGTGGTTCTCTCCACACTTAACGCAGCGTGACTGCATTTCGCAGTTTGCTGCGGCGTGGCCGAACCTATGGCAGCGCATGCATTGAAGCATGTCGCCGCGCCTTTTTAATTTGTCCCAAGTTACAACCTGGCAGTTGAGGACGGATATACTCCTCAAACTATCCAGATTGCTGCTGGGTGAAAGTTGAACGAGGAAGAAGGGAAGACTCCGCTTCTCCCGCCTAGCTCTAACTGTAGCGAACGGCTTGACCCCGATAAAGTCGAGATCGTCATTCGCTTTTTGGCGGAGTTCATTTAAGAGCACCTGTGGTTCCGTGTAGGAATCTATGCCCTTCAAAAGGACCGTTTGAAATTTTTCGGTTTTAGGGGTGAAACTAAAGAATTCGGTAGTAGTTTCTTTCAGCAACTCTTTAATTTTTTTGTGCTGTTCCAGTGTCAAGCACTGGATAGCATGCCTATCGTTATTTAATCTTTTAATAGTAAAATTTTGACCTATGGTCAACTTACATAGATTTATGGTATCCTGTAACTCCATTTTATAAGTATTAATGGGTGGCACCTTTTCTTTTTTCATGATCGGCGGCTGTGGCTGCTGCTGCTGAGACTGATTTTTCTGCGGCTGTTGATTCTGCTGCTTTTGAATCTGCTGCTGCTGTTTTTCTTGCGGTTGTTTCTGGACTTGTGTCTGCTGCTGTTGCTGTTGTTGTTGTTGTTTTTGCCGTTGTTGTTTTGGCTGCTGCTGTGGCTGTTGTTTTTGTATTTGTTCTTTTTTCTGTTGTTGTTCTTTTTCTTCGAGTTCTTTTAGTTGCCTCGCTCGGCGCGCTTCTTGGCTGGCCTTAACTTTACTTTTTATCTTTTCTATTTCTGCCTCCAAAGCATCAATTTGGGCGAACATTCTTTGTTCGTCCTCCTCAGATGACGCCTCTGATGTGGAGAGGTTCACGAAGGCAGTACTATCGCCCGTCGTGAAGTGCCCTTCTCCTTCTTCAGACATATATGCTATACCCTCTTCGGGTGAAGTGTCTAACTCGGTTTGTCTTGCTGCCTCTGACGTCTCGTCTATATCGGACGCATGCACCCCAGCTGGCAGCTTTGCTGAGGTGGCCGTGGATCTCCTTTTTACCAAATTTGGTGCGCACTTGATCCTCTTTCTGCGCTTTTGATTAGCATCGGATGATGTTGCCGTTGTTGTTATTGCTGTTGATGTTGTTGCTGCAGAATCACTGCTTGTAGTTGGAACATCTTTCGATGTTCCCTCAGCTGATGCCATCGCTGGCCTCATTGGCCCTAGGACACCTTTCGATGCCCCGGTGCTTAAACTCCTCCTCCTTTGCTCGTTTTCCCAACCAATAAAGTTAACTACTTCACGGTTGTGAAAAAAAGCTGATAAAGTTCTGATGCCCTCCTGGGAATCGAACTGGCGACCCTCGGATTCTCGGTCGGCCACTCTATCACTGTGCTACTGCACCACTTGTGAAATTTTGATTTAATTTAGAACTTAAGCTCACACACGAATTTTAATTGGAAAAACTGGGAAGCCGAAAACGTCTTAACACTTCCACAGTACGAGATCGACTGAGTGGAACTACGCTTCGCAACTACATATGTACAATTGTATGAAGTTCAATTGGCGGTTAATGGGATATATGTAGCTCACTCACACAAAAAGGAAAAGAATTTATAATATATTGAATTTTTAATCGACTTTTTAACGTTGTACTATTTTTCAAAAAAAATGCATTAAGAAAACATCGATATTGTATTTTCGATGTTAACATCCATGTTTTTCAATACCCCTCATCCCTACACAACATTGTTGTTGACATTAAATTCGCGTTTGACATTTATTGTGTGAGTGTGTGCGTTCGTCTGGTTTTTATTCTGACTTCAAATCCAGAAGGAAATTTCTCTTCTATCCAGGAGAAGAACCGTCATTTGATACCAATCGAACAGTTTCAGAAGCATTCGGAAGCCTTCCGGACGACCAATCGAAAATGCCATTAGTGTTGGAGTAGTTTTGAATAAAACTATTTTTTAGTATAGTTTTATTGCTTTTCAGCACTTTATTAAATATGTTTTTTTTTTTGTTAACAATGATAAATAGTTACGTTGCATGCTTTTTCTTGAATAATCCTTAATAAAAAAAAATAACGTGTGAAATATTTTGTTTGTTACTCTCACAATTCATAATAATTTGGGTACTAAACTGAATTAAAAATTGGGATACATAATTTTATTAAATGTTTTAGATACTAAATATAGAAATATATAAAAACGCGATATAAATGAGCCAACACCAAGCCTGAAAGGCAATCACCATCCTGGTGGTTTCTGGTTTGGATATCCTCCTTGTTGGTTAGCAAAACTACCTGGATAAGTTCCATAATTACCAGGATGTGGTCCTTGAGGGAAGCCAGAATATTGGTATGCGTCTATAAGGAACAATTTTGATTTAGTTCTAGGTTGAAATTAAACAAAATGACACTAATTACTTGATGGATATGGAAGGGTTGCGTATGGATTGAATCCTTGTGGCATTGGAGGAGGCACATAGGCTGGGTATGGGGCGCCAGCTGATGCTCCATATGGCATCGGCATGCCTTGCATTTGCTGTGGGTATGGAATGTTGCCCGTAGATGCAGCCAAAGACGGAGTCGATCCACCAGCCGAGTCTAAAATTTTTAAAAAGGTTAAAACAACAACAAAAAAAACACTAAATAACAATATCACCAGTTGTATTTGTCGATGCATAATGCGATGGCATTTGAGGTGTTGGCGGTGGGGCTTGCCTACTTGATTCGGTTGTTAAATCTTTCAATAGTTCTTCCTTTTCGGTTTTGCGTGCAAAACAAAAATCTGAGATTTTATTTTGGAAAACAACTAGGAGTTGAGTTAAGTCATTATAAAACTTTGTGCCTTCCTTGAGATTGCTTAATAGTTCGATAAAGCTATCATAAGCCAAAGCCAATTCGGAGAAGAGTGCATCACGTGAGTTGCCAGTGCTTCCATTCTCGGCAGTGAATGCAGAGTGAGCCTCTTGAATATCAGTAATTAGGGTTGCTTGACGTTGAATACTCTCCTGAACTTGCGATTGTAACGGACCAAGTACTTGGCCAATACTTGAGGCCGACAGAGCAGGCTCATCAATGGCGCCGTCTTGAGCGAGAGCTTGCAAAAATTGTTCTTTCATGTTCACAGTTGCAGACTTTAAATCTGATTCGATTGCGTCCCGTTCTGCTTTAATAGTTTCAACCTGAAAAAGAACCATCGCCTAGTTATTTTCAATTCCGAGCAATTATTAAATTTTACTTACAGCTTCCATCAGAATCCTTAATTTCTGTACACTAGAACAATTCTGATCAACACTGCATCCAGATGATGGTATCGAATTATTTAACTGGTCAGCTGGCATCGAAAGTAATTGAATTCCCTAAAGCCCAATCAATTATAGAATTTTCCTTCATCGCTAATAATAATAAGTCAAATCTTATCAAACAATTACCTTTGCGTTATTTTCGAACTTTTGACGAACAATTTTGTCAGCCTCAACAGCGTTATTAATAACTTCGCGGTACTTCTTAGCATTTGTTCTAAACATTTCGGTTAACTTGTCCGAAGCAATTCTAGACCAACGTTCCTTGAACTGAGCACGCAACTGATTATCCGAATCTCGTTCTTCGTCGAGCATGCTCTCGGTGGCATCAAGAATTTCACGGTTTCTCGTCAACAATTCCGGTAATTCTCTCAAGAACGTATTCAAACTTTCGATGCCACCCTTGGCATTGACATCGTTTGACTTTTCCAACAACGATGGTGGTAGGCCCGATCCGGAATCAGCTGTTTCTACAGCTGCTGGCAGATTCAAACTGGAGAGAACTCCATTCAAAACTGTGGTGGCTTCACGCAACTTCATTATTTCGACGTTTACAATCTCATTCTTTCGCGCTTCGGATGCATGAAGAGCACGATGTAGTTCAACTGGTACCAACTCAACAAATATGTCTTTGAACTTCGGTGTCATTGGCGATGCCACTGGTAACATCTTTGCCAGTTGAGCTTTGCCTGGCGAAGCAAGAGATTTAACATCTGGTATCATCTCGTTATAAATGAACTCATTATCCTTTGTAGATTCGGCTAGATTGCGCTTGGCGCGATTTGCATATTCATCAAAGAAATGCGGATTACCCGAGCGCGATTGGGCTGAGTTGAAAAGATCTACAGCATTGCGCAATCGGGCAATTTCTTCTCCAATTCGCTTAGCAGCTCGGCACACCAAACTCTGGTATAGATTGGTCATGGCGTGGAAACCTGCTTGTTTGCCAGCTATCAATGGCACCCATTCTTTGTCCCACAAATTGCGCAGAGAATCTTTTTGCATAAGACGCAAGACATCAGCATAGAACTCCTCACATTGGCAACACAACTTGGCGATTATTTGATCTTTCATTTCATCTGTGTATGTAATTTTTTAAGATATTTATTAGAATTATTTATAATAATTTATTCAAAATTAATTTTCAACATACCTTTAATTGCTTTATTGACAAATACTTCTTGGGCTTGTGCCAGCATTAAGCTACTCAAAACAGCTAAAGCATCCTGACTTAGATCAGGAGTTGGTTCCGATGGAATTGCAGCTGGAACAGCACCTTTCAAGTACTGGAAAATGCCAGCGCTTTGTTGGAATAATTTAAGCGCCAATTTAAGCCCATCATCGTTGTCGAGTGCTTGTGATGCAGCAATAGTGCTCTGCAAAGCAGCTATGTTAAAAAGAACACATACTTTCTCATACAGAAGGGATGTAAGAGCTGCAAGAAAATTAATAATTTGCTGTTAAGATTGTTGATTTGAGAAAAGAGAAATTTTAAGATCAGAAGAGGTAAGTCTACGAGTACTACGAGATTTGCTTTTCTGATTGATATTGTTTATGGAATTCACATTTCTGGATTATCTCAGGATTACTTTAAGCGACCTAAAGTTGTATATTGGTTTTTTCGAAACGTCTCTAACGATTTGGATGAGAATTTCAGAATTTGTTAAAATTAAAAAAAATAATCTTTAGTGAAATACGCCCACTGCAAAGCCCATCTTTCTTATTGCTTAGTTTTTCGAATACGACTCAGACGATTTTAATGAAATTTTCATAGTTTATTTGTACGAAAGAGAAAAATTCAGAATGTGGTTTTAGTAAAGTCCGCGTACTCCTACGCCCACTTGTATCATTTCTTGGTTTCTTGGACATGATTCAAACGGTTTTGAAGAACATCTAAGAATTTGTTTTTATGGACAAGAACAACAAGATCCGGTCGCTCCCACACCCACTTATCTAATATCTTAGAGTTTCTCGGAAACCACTCTATAACGATTTGGATTCGAATTTCAGAGTTTTTTATGAGCGAGAAAAAGTGAAGCTCACCCACTGACTCTCCTACTTTTTTATCATTTCTTGTGTTTTTTTTTTTTGGAAAAGGCTCTAATGATCTGAATGAAATTAACTTTGCTCTTATGATCGAGAGGAAAATAAATAATTAGGTCAAGTAAAATCCGCCAACTGACACGCCTACTTTTATTATTTCTTAGTATCTTTAGAAATGGTAATATAAGAGATGTAATTTTGTATGCAGACAATATTTGACGGTTCAAGTTTCTAATGTCGAATTCCAAATAACCATTTCAAATTGATTTCAGATCGATTTTTTGTAAAGTCTATTAAATCGTGCTAAAAACGCCAGATCTGTTTTTACAGATTTTGTTTAAAAATAATTCGATTGTGTTCAGAAAAAATCGAATGTTTGGTTATTTGGTATTCGACATAAGTAGGTATTATTCAAAACTGTATCCAGGGGTTGCCAAGAAATGTTGACTTTTCGGTTCTGATTAGAAGCCTTTGAAGGTTTACTTTAATGCCGGTCGTCCACTGGGCGATCAACGCACAAATTTCAAGTTAACACATTCAATCAACTCTATAGTACGATGTCCTCAATTCTAATCAACCAACGAGCTTGGTCCATTTTGGGATTGTTGCTAAACGAATTGTTTAACATAATATGTATGGCTAGTGTACGAGCTCGTGTTACTCGTTGAAAATATTTGTTGAACGCGTTGAGCACATTTTAAAGATAATGTGTTGCACATTATTTGTGCAACTCGTTGATCAACTTTTTTATTTTTGCCTGATGTTGGTTGCCGTTGACGTGAAAATATTTGTTGTGCGTGCATGAGTTTAATGGCGTTTTTATTTGGCAATCCGGAATTTTTCTCCGATCCGGGATCCCAACTCAACACTTTGAGTGATTTTGACGATTCTGAATTTTAATAAGATTGTATGTGTGAAAATAACTGTGTACGTGAGAGTATTCAAATTCAAAAAAAAAATGTTTGTTGCACAATTATGACAACAGTCGAGTTTGACGTTCAAGAATATGAATGTGTGAGTGCTTCTGGTTCTGATTCTGATTTCAAATCCAGAAGCAAAATTCTTTTCTTTTCAGAATTAGAACTGTCATTTTTTCCCAAGTGAACGCTTTCAGAAGAGTCCGGAAGGCTTCCGGATTGCCAAATAAAAACGACATAAGTATTGTGTTGACATCTACTTGCAAATTGGTGCTGTGTTGATGTTTATTTATCTTTTTTTTTTTGTAGTTCATTTTGAAATAATATTAATGCGGCAGACACTTTTTTGTTCTTTGAGACCAAATCATGCTTAATCCAGACAAAGTCTACAATAAAGATGTGTGTGACACTGACACATAAATGTTGTACCAAAGTCAAAATGTTATCATATCAATATCTGAGTGGCTATATAGTGCGTGCGTTGAACGCGTTCCTCAACGAGCGATTCTTTGTTTGGTGTATAAGGGTACAAACTCGAACAAAAACGCAGTTGATCAACTTGAAAACACGTTTTTTTATCAACTAGTGTACGAGGGTATTCAACATTTCACTAATAGCGAGTTTAATTCAAATTTCCAAGATCTCCTCTCAAAATCGAGATTTGATCTTTTCAACGGGGACGTTCACTTATGGGGTTTTCGTTTGGTAATTTTTTCGTAACGACTCGAGTACGTTTTCAAATTGATTTTTATTTGCTATAGTATTGGTGTATATTTGTGTCTGTGAATTAGCTATCGGTATCAGCTGTCTTGTCAAACTGATGGCTGTCAATTATAATGCATAGTGGTGTTAGTAAAAGAGGGTTAGATCTGCCGAAAAATCCAGATCTGCAAAATTGATTTAAAATAAAAAAATAAATCAATTTATTTGGCCAATCGAAGGCAAATATTGTCAAAATCAGTTTTTGACAGATCTAAATCAAAAATAAATTGGCTTGTGTTACCAAACGATAACCACATCAGTTAATCTCAGCAATCTGGATTAACTTTCTGTTGTTGTAATGCGTGCAAAAGCATATCTGATGAAAAAAACAGCTGTTCTCATGAAAACTATCTTGCGTTATCCCAACAAATTTAGAATAACAAACTATCCGAGAACAAATGTATAGAACAACTGACTTCAAAATTCATTTGTTTGGTATGCGTTTTGTTCTGATTTTTTGACAGCTTTCAGCTAACCTATTTGATTCGTCCACAGACATACTCCGATAGTTTGGTTGCCGAGATAACATATCTAGTACTCGTAAGTGAAGGAACACCCGCAATGAAACTTTTTTCCAGATTTAATTGTAGTATTGGTGAATAACTGACACACAGACGAAGCAATCAAAAACTCCACTAAATTTATAAAATCTAAATTATTAACATCTGGAATCATTGTTTGTTCATTTTTTAAATTTTTCAGCACTAGTTAACAAGATCACAACAAATTAATAACAAAATATTTTATATTTATTATATGTGTGCATTCAGATCAAATCTGCTAACCCGTCAGAGATCCAATCTTTCGTGTTAAGATTTGATCTAGATTTGCTCTTTCTTTGGAATGAAGCTGTCAAAATTCAAAAAGATGAAATCTTTTGTCAGAAAGAGCAGATCTTTTCTTGAATTAAACTCGCTTTAAGTTTGTCAAATATTGAACTTTTCGATTGGCCGTCTAGAACTGTTCTGACCTCCTCAAAATGACAGTTGTTACTCTAAACAGAACAGAAAACGATTCTGGATTTCATTTCAGAATCGAAACTAGAATCACTAATAAACTCACATAATTAATATGTCAATATCACCGGGTTGATTTGTTTTGTGTAATTTCGATGTCTTTATTGAATTTTAACTACTTTTCTGGTAAAATAACATAAAAAGAAGCAAGTTAATTATTATTGATACAAAAAATTTGTATCTAAATTGATATCAAGTGTTTTGGAAATTCGTTTTAGCGGATGTGATTTTTTTTTTAAATTTAATTTTTACAAAACAGTGACACATACAATTCGGAATTAGTCAAATTGTTTCCGGCTGTTTTATTGGAGGAACGTGTTCCGGACGGCCAATCGAAAAAGGAATATGTGTATGAGGCTCCCAACACGTTTTGTTCCATTTTACGCCTATAACGGGTGTTTTTTTAGCTGCATGAGAAGTTTCAATGGTTATTGTCTATGGTTTGACAATTGAGAATATCAAACTCGGTTGACATTTCTATTGAGTAAGGTTTGGCAATTCATCATGAATCATTTAACACCGAAACAACGCTTCCGAATTGTGGAAATTTACTTGACCAAAAATAAATCTGTCACCGAAGTTCATGGCGCATTATTATTCGTGCATTTATTGATTGTTTTCGTAATAATTTTACTCTTCGCGATTAAAAACCATCAACAAAATAAAGAAATGTACGTACCGAAGAGATTATTACTGCTGTAACGCGAAGTGTTGAAGAAGACGCCGAACGTAATTCCTTGTCCTTTGACTTCGTGGAAAATGTTACGTAATAATCTTGGCTTATGTACATATAGAATACAGCTCGTGCAAGAATTAAAGGCAAATTACAATAGTTTACGTTGCAATTTTGCTGATTGGGCTAATGTGAAACTGACCGAAGAAAAGATGAGCATTAATAGGCGCCAGTTACAGCTTTCATCGAAACTCATCATTGAAAACTTTGACTATCAATTCGAAGGCACTTAAACAAATAAAACTCAGTTTGGTACCAAAATGAAGGTAATAAAATATATGATAATATTTTTTGTGAAAAAAAAAATATTTTATTTGCTCTACCACTTTCTTGTTAATTCACTTTTGATTTTTCAATGATGTCAGCTGTTCATTGAAAACGCTTTCCATCATTGAAAAATCAAAAGTGAATTTATAAGAAAGTGGTAGAGCAAATAAAATATTTTTTTGACAAAAAATATTATATATCTTATCACCTTCATTTTGGTACATCATCGCGTTAATGATACTCTCTTTCAATTGGTATCAGAAAGACACAGCATCTGGAAGACTTTTCAACTTTAGATCTAATCAAGCAAAGCAAATTCTTATTAATACAGCCTCAAATCTAGTTCAAAAAGTCTTTGCGTTGAGTGACCGGGAATTTCACGCCGCAAATGAGAAAATAGTCACACAAATTCTCCTAGATAATGGCTATCCAATGGAAATCATACGGAACTTGATACTTCGCCAAAAACACAAAGCTCCTGTTGATAATCGACAAAAAGAGAGAGGTATTTATAAGAGTATAGTTTATGTTCCCAAACTGTCAGAAAACTTTAAAGACACGGTAAAAAATAGTACTAATGACGTCAGTTTAGCGTACAAGTCCAATAGGATTCTGGCACCACTTTTCACCAACATAAAAACAAAAACGGAAGAGGATAAGTGCACTGACGTAGTCTATAAAATTAACTGTCGTGGCAATGCGGAAGAAAATTGCAATCTTTCCTATATCGGTACAACGAAACAACTTCTTCGTCAACGAATTTCCAACCACAAATCCGACATTAATTTAAAAAGCACTGGGAAGACAGCATTGGCCTTACACTCCATTGAGCGTGGACACAAACCAGATTTTGACAGAGTGGAAATCCTGGAAAGGGAGAAACATGTCTCCAAGCGGTATACTCTAGAAACACTTCATATTATTAAAAACAAAAACAATATGAATCGTAGACAAGACAGCCGGAACATTTTATCGGTTTACTGCTCTTTGGTGAATAGGCAAAATCCGTGACAATTTAAAGCCGACTAAACTTCAATCGAAGTGTTTTTTTATATCATAAAAAAATCTTTTTTTTTTAAACATTGCCTTATATTTGTCTTTCATTGTATTATTTATGTAAATCTGTAATACCGAAGGTGTTTTTTTTATATATAGTACAATTCTATATACTACTGAGGGGAACCAGCTCAGAGGGAACCAGCTCAGAGAACCTACAAACATTTTTGCAAACATATCGATCCACACCAAACCGCAATGTTTCCGACTTCGAATCACCAAAGCATTTATCGGCAGAAAGCTAAGAACATCACTGGATTTATTAAAACCAAATCAACAAAAGCCGATTTATACAAATGAAAAGCAGAATCATCCGTTCAACAAACAATACGGTGCTAAGAAACGGAATTTCGAAGTGGGTAAGATGGTATATACTAAAGTTTATCGCAGAAACAAGAATCACTGGGTTCCAGGTATAATAATCAAAAAAATAGGAACCGTCTGTTACAATATTCTTGTCAACGATGAAAATAAGAACAGACTTATTCGTTCACATACGAACCAAATAAGACCTAGATTCACTGAAGCAAAAGAGCAACCAACTACCAACACGTTCCTTGATTTGATGGATTTATTTCAAGACAAACCAATATCGACTCAACATGATTCCGATCCACCAACTGAAAATGGAAATTTTAACGGATCAGTCCTTGATTCATCGGACAATTTCGAAGATGCATTGGAATCAAGTTCAAAAACTTCAGAGCTACATGGATTTCCTTCACCAAGTTCAGCTTCAAAAGCTCAAAGGGTGTCTTCCAGAGGAAGAAATATTCAAACACCTGGTTGGGTGAAGGATTATGACCTCTTTTAAGTAAGGGAGGTGTTGAGAGCAAGGATAATTATACTGCTTAGCCTGCACTGGAATATCAAGTGATCATCCCTGGGCAATCGCCATATGCTCTAATAGATATATACTTGTTTGCATTGTCTTTTCATCCCTTGCATTTGGCGGCTTAACCGAAGAAGTCTATTTTAAATTAATTAATAAATAAGTATTTTATAAATTCAAAAGTATTTTATTTTATTTTCTTGTATGACCCAAGGTCATAACATTATCATTATCTTGTTATCTTAGTAAATCAATTAGTCAATCTGGCAGACGGCTTTTGCCATGTCATATAAGATTTGTAAAAACCAAAAAGGTAAACTTTGTAAATATTGAATTTTAATAAATCAAAAAAAATCTATCTATCTAATCATTTCGATTTTATCGTGTTCGTTGGCTTCAATGTTCGTCGTGTATGGCCATGTTCGCGAGCAAATCGAAGAATTTATATGGGATTCAAAAAGTGAAAACTACAAAAATAAGGGTGGGAAAAATAAATCATGGCAAATCGCACATGTTAATGCTTTGAAGAATCAGCATGAAATGAATCTTCGGCAAATGTGTTCGCCGTGTATGTGCTAACGCAACCGAGCATGCTCAACGAGCATATTCGTCGCTTGTGCCTAGCTTTATGGAGTCGGTAGGGTGTGGGTTGCCTGTAGCGACAATTGTTTGAAAATTAAATAAAAGTAATTTATCTACGACCTAACGACCATCATGATACTTTAAAAAAAAAAACTCATTTTAAAAATTCAGAAGTGCGAAAAACGAATAACAGTGCATTGTTGAAATATCTAAGCGAATAATAATAATCATTAAATACCGTCCATCAAGTAGGTATGCAAATAATTCTTAATTTGTTTGTTCATAATGATATCAAGATTAAGTACGCACTCTACAGAAGATCTTCTCCATTGTGCTTAGTAAAGTCTTAATCAATTCACACACAATTGCATGATGAATTAATCACTTAAGATAACCTTTGTTCACCATAGCACAACCGCAATGGTCACAAATAATAAAGTATGAACAAGATCCACAGCAATAACTTAACTTACTCAGACTGATTTTTCCTCCGAAAATTGAACCCTTGTCGAAAGCGTCTTTCCATTTGAATGGCACCTGAAGTTCATTAACCGGAATCTTTGCTTCTAATGCGCATATTTGATCATAATACCTAAAAATGGATGAAGAAAAGTTCGCTTTGTTAAATTAAAGAAATAGTCAGTGGTTTCTTTATTTTATGTTAAATAAATATCAACAACAACATTGCTTATTTCATCCAATGACTCACTCACATTGTTTGTCATTAAAAATAATTCTCAACCAAAGTCAGTGCTCGGGTAAAATTGATCACACATTAATTTAATATTCTATTAATTTAGATGTGAAATGAGATAACTTACGCATAGACTATCTCCAATGATGCTTCGTATTTTTCAAAGAATTTCCAAATGGCTGTGTTCCTCTGCTTGGAGAACTCGGTGACGGCTTCCGAGTAGTTGACTTTGTCGGAACCTGGCCCACTGTAAGTGCTTTGGATGAGATTAGTAAGTGGTTTCACAATATCTACTTCGGATGGCTTCTTTAAGGGGACGCCCAATAACTTCGACATTTTGATTTTTTGTAAATTGAATTTGTTTCAATTGAATTACAAATGTATAACAAACAAAGGAATTTAATTACAACAGATGATATAATAAGAGGAAATTCCAAAAAAAAAAAGAATCAAATTTTCAGACACTTTCTATTTTTTTTTTCTCCTGGAGCAAAAATTTTTGTTGCTTCTTGCTTTGTGATGACGAATTATTTCACCGCACTGATTTTGACAGATTTGTTGATTGGTCAGCTGACATATTGAAGAGTGCGTTCAGTGATGCGATGCAGTGTTCGAAAATAACTTCGGGTGACCATACGAATTTCAAAGTGGTTGATGTGTCTGCTATTTCACAGCCAATTTAGCGAAATCTTTTTAAAAACTTCATTTTATTGGGGGTTTTCATTACTAAATTCACCGTACACTACGGATATGCGAATTTGAATCAGAACTTTGTATATGAAACCTATAGTACTACTACGAGCTAGTAGTTCCGTCGATGAGGGGGCTAGTTTCTTTTTTCTTGATATTGAATTGTTGATGTGGAAGAAGTAAATGTAGAGGCAAATACGCAAAAAAGCAAGGGAGACGGTCAAAACTTATTAGTTCTGACAACAATATAGAGGGTAAGGGAGAAAACCGAATAAACTGTTTTTGTCGTGGCAACCTTCAAAATATGGTGGGTATAAATAAATTATATCGAGGCTATTGCCGTATACATGAATTTGAAGTAAGAATGTATATGGATATACATGCATGTATAGGTTATTATAGAATTTGTTTTTAATTTTTCTTTCAAATTTTAGATATTTGGTGGATTTTAGGATTTTGAATTGTAGCAACGTTGCTACTTTTCACTTTTTCTAACGAAAATACCAAAGCAATGTTGAGATATTTCAATATGTTTTGTTTAGGTAGGTACATGTGTACCCAGATACCCATCTACATACAATATGTATGTACATAGGTACATTTTGTTCTTTTTCAAATATAATATCTATTGAGAATAATTTAATTTTTTCTTCAGGCAGTTTTATTAGCAAATAAAGTAGGTATACCTAGGTAGTATTTTTTTTTGTTTTGACATAACAATGATAGCGAAGACGAAAAAATGTGTCCGCAATTCCGTCTGTCTGTCTGTCTGTCCTCGAGATTACAGCCTAAACGTTTTTTCATAACAATGTCCCCAGTTTTTTTATCAGCTTTTTTAAGACGAAAGATGACAGTACCTATCTAGGTACCTGCCAAACTTTCTTTTTGGCCAAAAAGGTAAATATTATTTTTCTCAAACATTTTTTTTCCAAAAAAGTGGGTCCCATAATTCCGTCTGTCTGCCCTCGAGTCAGCCTAAGCGCTTTGATAGATTGTCTTCAAACTTGGTACATATTGTTTTTTTTTCGGTAATATGCCCACACGGTTTTTCATTTTTTAAGACGACAAATAACAGTAGCTCCCACACATTTTTTTGGCCAAAAACTAAAATCTTATTTTTCTCAAAAACGGCACGATTTGTATAAAAAAAATAATGAGTTCATTAATGAAGGGAATAAAGGTACCCCTTTTAATAATTTTTTTTTGGAAAAAAAATTGTTTGTTTGGTACCTCTAGCAGAACCATTTTTTTGGTTTTCGATTTTCTCGGAAACGGTTAATCTGATTTTTTTTTAATTTTTTACTCCTAGAAAGTTTAAACACTATTGTATACCAACATTTTTCAAAACAAATTTTTTTGGAAATTATTTTTTTTTAAATTCAAAATTTCGAAAACGACTTAATAGATTTTTTCGAAACTTCGTATTTAGTAGTTTTTAGACATTATCTTGAATAGTTAAAAAAACTATTTTTCTAAAATAAAAAAACAATGGTACCTCCCATACAAACCGTTAAGAAAAAATTTATTTCTCAAAAACGGCTCCAAGAATTTTCCAAAAAAAATTTTATTACTAAATTGGATTGGATTTGGATTTTGAAAAAAAAAAAATAATTTGCAAATAAATATTAAATGTTTTAAAGATTTTTTTAAATAATGTTTTCAAATATTGTTGAATACTCGTTTAAAAAAAATATAAGTAAAAAACGACTTGAAAAAATATATAATACCTATTAATAAACAATTCATATTTGAAAAGTCGTCAACTCGATTTTTTTAGGAAATTACTTATCAAATCTGAATTTTCAAAAAAAATTATTTTTTTTTCAAAATCCAAAAAAAAATATTAAAATAAAATAAAAAAAAATTTTGTCACAAGAACAATTTTTTTTGCACAACGATTAACAGAAATCTCAAATTTTAACTGTTAAATTATTATTATGTTTGTTCATTTGGTAAAAAAAAGTATATTTTATTGAGTAGTGACTGTTGCACACAAGTGTATACCTGAATATTTAAATATTCCCTACAGCAATTTTCATTCTATATACTCAACAAAAAAATCCTCATAAAAAAAACAAAAAAACCTATGAAATAAATTGTTTTCCTTTTCTCTTCTAACTTATAATACATTTTTTATATATTTCTCTCATCAATTTATTATCACACTATTTCTCTTCATACGCATTTTCATAACACACCAACACTACCTAACCTCCGAAACCATGATGAGTAGTAGAACTTATTGCAGCCTGGATGAATTTCGTCGTCATGATAGTATGATACTATTTATTAATATCTATTTACAAAAATCAGATTTTAAAAAAAATGTATTTTTGTTGCCCAATGGAAGGATTTAATTGTAGAAATCCGTGTTTTGGCAGATTTGTATAAAAAAATAATTAAATTCTTGTACCAATGAAAAACCACATATGAATCGGGTTCGAAGATTTTAAGATCTTTAATCAAATTTGGCAGTTCTGTTTAATTAGTTTGTTTTAGTACTAATACGTAGTATTATTACGTTTCCTAGAAACTATACAAGTATACATGCAGATGCGCATTGCTCTATAACAACAAAACAAATGAAGTGTTATATTATTGAAATGTTGAATTAAATTTTATTGAGACTTTTCGGGTACAGTTGTTGTCTAATTGTAATCACAATTCGTATGTCTATTTTAACTATGTTAATTGGCGGCTGTAATGTATTGTCTGCTCTTTCTGTTGATCTGTATTAGAAATTATACAGTGTTTGCCTCATGGCGGTCAATAAAATGTTTTTATCTCACTCTTGCTCATGGTATGGCATAGAGGAACTATACTACAGTAGTGGTATAGGTTCTCTATGGGGTAAGGTATGCTTCTTCTTGTGGTGTTATGCCACTGTTTAAAATACCTAATATATAAATAAATATATATATACATACAAAAGCCTATAGTAAAATTACTTATATAAATAAGTTACATTGACCAATCGTTAAAAAGCAATTAGTATCAACTATCTGTAATATATAAGTTACTTGTTTATATACATAAGCTACTTTTCTTTTGATATAAAGCGAAAGCTCAAATAGTTTCTTTTTTTTTTTTGATTATATACATACATTATATAAACATTTTAATAGTATTATTTCTTGTGGATGATAGAGTGAGAGCTCAATATTTTTCTTCAGGAGTTTTTCTTTTTTCGTTCAGAGCAAAGAAATTAATGCTCTGAACTTGTTCCAAGCAGACCGAGCTCTGAATACTGATATGATTTTTAAATACACTTGAAACACACAAATCAGAATACATTTTCATTTTAACAATAAAAAACACACCAGATACAGATGATCAACAAGCGATCATTTTTTCCCCAACTTAATTGTATCTAATTATTTTTTTCTTCACATTTTCCTTCTTGACACACATGACATTTGGTGCGTTCAGCAATTTACTCACATGGAGGGGTTACCGTTAAGGTGTTCAAAGACAGTGCGACCGATTACGTAATGGGATTATAAAGAGGTAATTCTGACTAATTCTGATTTCGATTCTGAAATAAAATCTAGAATCGTTTTCTCTTCTTTTCAGGGGAAGAACTGTCATTCTGCATGTCGGTAGAACATTTTCAGAAGGGTTTCACGCACTCCGAACGGGTTCGAATTACCAATCGAAAAAGCCATAAATGACAGGAACATTATGTGGTAATATTTAGGATATATATTTTTTATTGTGCTTTTCAAAAGAAATCTAAACTTTTTAGTGTAATTGATTGGAATGTTTATTAGACTGCAAGTTATAATTTGAAACAATTGACAACGACAAAAAATCTTAAATGAGACCTAGGAAGAGTGACCTTGGCGATGGACACTTTTCCTGAACAGGTAGTTGCTTTTTATGAATAAAAACTTTAAAAGGCTCTGCAGCATCTAGAACTTCTTCACTTTCCGAAGACGTGGTTGTACGGTTTCCATAACCTTTGTCAACTTTGTCTACTCTTGCAGTCAAATTTGACTCTTGGTTATTTTGTTTCAAGTTGTCTCCAATATTCTTCTCGAATATTAGGTTCTTTTGACGATCCTAAAAAAAGCAAACATATAAAACATACATAATCTTATACAAGTAGTATGGTGATCAATAGACTTTTTTACATTATTATTGAATTTATAGTCCGACTTTGATATTTTTTTGGATGTTCCTTCTTGTTTGTATTTCATCTCACTTTTAACTTTTCTAACTTTGTTAATTTTCTTCAAATAACTCTTCGTATTCAATTCTTTGACATGAGATGCTTCATTGTATAGGTCGTTCCTCCTAAAGTAGATAGATTGCGATCAATCAATTAATTTTTTAAAAAATATACACAAATTGATCACACGTACTTGTGCTCTTAGCTTAAGTCAATTTATGTTTTTAAAATTTAATATAACATATATACCTATCTAGATAATTATAAGTGTCTAAAAGCTTGAAATTCGTTCTATAAGCTAATATATATGTACATAAGTACATACGATTTTCAAATAAAATAAATTCAATAATCCATTTTGTAAAAATCGTATTTAAAAAAATTTTCCAAGAATTAAACCAGTTTATTTATATAGGACGCAGCAAAAACTATAAAAATCGTTGAAAAAATTTAACCAACGGTCTTAACAGTAGTATTGGAGTACCACGATCAATGTTATTTGACAAGTATTATTGACGTTTTCTCTTGTCAAGTAGTAACATTGATAAAAAACATGTGCGTATCGGGACGCCCGACAGAAGTGATAACTTAAACTAATCTAAAAGCGAGTTTCATTCAAGAAAAGATCTGCTCTTTTTGACAAAAGATTTCATCTTTTTGAATTTTGAGAATTTCATTCCAACAAAAAGAACAAATCTAGATGAAATCTTAACACAAAAGATTGGATCTCTGATGGATTGGCAGATTTGATCTGAATGCGCACATACATGTTAAAAGTCTTTTCTGTCAAGGGTAAAATAATATTTTGTTATTAATTCATTGTGAACTAGTGCCAATACGTGCTAAAAAATAAAGAAATTAAGGGCGAATAATTTATATGTTATAAATTCAGTGGAGTTTTTGATTGCTTCATCTGATGATGAAGATGTGTTTTTTTTCAGAAATGTGTGTCAGTCATTCACCAACCCTACAATTAAATCTGGAAAAAAGTTTCATTGAAAAGTTCAAATCCGGATTTTGAGAGGACATCTTTGAAATTTAAATGAAACTTGCTATAAGTTGAACTATTTAATATTGAAATTGTTTAACTTGAAAGCTTTAAAAGTTTTTCGTTAATTTGATTAATTTTAAAGTTTTTCGTATGCGTGAGAGAAAGGGAAGCCAGACAGACTGGCGACGTAACACGTTTCATAATAACCCTTTCACACAAGGAAACTGAGTTGCCGGCAACTGGGAGCTTGTCGGTAAGAAGTGCCAGAAGTAAGGGGAATGAAAAAAATCTCCCCGGTCAACGAATTGAAGAGATTTTTTTGACGTTTTGCTTTGCATTCCAATTAGCCCAACAAAATCTTCCCAGTTTCCTCCTCAGTTTCTCGGTGCCAGTTTCTTCATGTGAAAGCTACAAGGCAATTAAAGGAAAACGTCAAAAAAATCTCCAGCAACTTGTTTCCCTGTGTGAAAGGGGACTAACGAAGCTGCTTACCCTCCCATAAGATGTTATCTCTTGGAAAATTTTGTTTCCAAAAATCCAAAAAAGGATTATTTAAGCTAGTATTAGACGGTCCTTGTACTGAGTCATTGCCGTGACACTCTGACGTCACTATTACGTAGTTGTTTGTCCTAAAAGTGTTACGTCGTGTGATCGTCTTTCTTTTGCATGTCATTGCCGTGATTAAAGCAATGACACGCGCCGTGACACGTCACAATGACAAATTGCCGTGACCGTGTGGTTGCTCTTTCATTGTTGATGGGATACCGTGACAAGTAGTCCGTCGCTGCAAGGACTGTGTCCCAACCGTGACACGGCAGTAATTTCTGCCATGTCATTGTTTGTCACGGTTGGGCATAGTTACATAGGTACCTACAAATGTATATTTAAATAGATTTTGATTATGTAAATTAGGAGGGTAATTTGTACCTAGGTATGTAAATATGGACATATATAATGAAAGGGAATGATATAGGTGGGTAGGTAATTATATATATGTGACGTTTGCAAAAATGTTATAGTTATAGTTTGAGGGGCAAAAAGAAGCCATTTGAATTCTTGGGCAAATACCGTAAATTTTGTTCTGATTAAATGATAATGATAGCTAGTACAGTCTCAAAATTTTGTATCAAAATCTTTGGAGCCGTTTTCGTTAAAAATAAGGTTTTCCTTAACAACCAAGGCAAAATGACTCGCTTGATCGATGCCGTGTAATCGTCACTGCTAAAAATGATAAATGTCATTGCACTATAGGCTCACCGCCAATGGTCAGCTGTGTGCGAGTTTTCACGTCGTGTCATAGTCATTGTTTTGCATGTCATTTCCGTGACACCGAGACACAAATATCACAGTGACACACTTTGACGTTCATTGTATTTTGGGACAACAATGACAGACATTTTTTTTTTTTTTTTTTATAATCTACACGCGCTCAAGGGATTATGAATACCCTTTAAATGTTTCAACACGCGAGCACACAACTATCGCGCCACGGCCACCCCCAATGACATGTGTCATTCGTGTGATAGTCATTGTAGCTGGCCATGGCACGATTACATTTGTCACGGCAATGACGGTGGTAGGACCAATTTTGTTATGAAGTCAGAGTGTCACGGCAATGACACATTACAAGGACCGTGTAATACTAGCTTTACAATTTGAAGCGACATCTTATATATATAAAAATGTTGATCGAAATGAGTGAAGCCGTTTATGAGAAAGTTGCAAATCAAAAAAAAGTTGTATGGCAGGTACCGTTAACAATAAAATATATAAATACATTTTTATTTATAATATGTAGAATGCCTTATACAGATTTTTTTTATCAAAATGGTTAAAGCCGTTTTTGAGATAATTAAGATGGTAGAAACAATTGTACTACAAGTACCGTTATTTTGGGGATTAAGAAAACGATTTAAAAATCAATTTGAGACAATCACTCAAAGCGCTTAAGTACCAAGTTTGAAGTTAATCTCTTCCATGGCTTGGACTGTGGACGATGTACAGACAGGCAGACAGACGGAATTGTGGGACCCACTTTGTTGATGTTCCCCATCATCGTAATGTCAAGATTTCGATTTTATTTTCAAATACCCTCAAGTTAATCCCAACGGTACAGTTGGATATAACGTGCATAGAAAAGATAAGGTTAGATTCCACCAAAAGTCTTAATCTCTTTCCTACATATTATTATGTACACATGTGCATATATGTATATGCTAGAAAACATACACATCATATTGGAGATACCAGCCGTGACTTATTATCGCCAATAACACATATGGTTCACCCCATAAAAATAAAATGATCTGGGTTATGTACTGATATGTACAATCTGTTCGCCGAATTTAATACTAATATTTGCAAGCCCAGATAGTAATCCCCATAAAACCCTAAAAAATAAACCGGACCAGACCCGTAGATAATAAAATGCAGCTTCCAACTCAATTTGTAAAGATCTAAATATTTACATGCATATTTTTGTAATGCATTGATCGATATACTTACACTAGCACTTCTGTAGACGATGGCTGGGGCAATAACTTTGTGGAATACTGTTTTTAAAAATATTGACATTTTTCATCAACTTTTGCATTTAGAATGTCAAAAAACGAATAAAAACGAATAAATTTGGTCTCTTTACCCCTTTAAGATATACAATATTGTAAGACACATTATTATTGGTATTGTACTGGCATATAGTTTTACCTCAATTTTAAGACATTAACGACGATATAAGCTCAAAACACCGCCACGCCACATACTGAATTTTGAAACATAACTTTTGTTCTGCACTGAACAAGCAGGCAATTTTGAATGCTTTTATTCTGTATTGTTCATATTGTCTACTTACTAATTGAAGCAAAGGCAAATCTATTCATGCAACCAGTCAAAAGTAATTGACTGATATGTGTAATATTCTTAATATTACAGTTTTCTTACTGTTAATGACATTATAGGAATCCAATTTTCTTACCAATCATTCAATTCAATATACTCTTTCATTACTGATCTATCATTTTAGATTTCTGAGTCCACTCCTTAAAAGATAAAATCCTTTTAGTTGATATGTGTGAATATATTTTTTGAATGTAACTCGTTACGTAACGAATCGACTTACCCTCACATAAAAAGTTATCACTTCAAAATCGCCACCGCACTCTCAATTAACATTGACAAAATTGTCCGAAAATCAGACGTCTTTGTCACAATATTTCCCACTACACAATGACAAGTGACAATGAAAAGTTATGAAAACCAAATCAGATCTGATTTTCGTAAATGTTTCAATTTTACTTGACAGTAACATTGAAGAGCCTACAAATGACCAATTTTTTTTTAACAACAGCTCCTTCCTAAATTAATGAATGCATTTGTTGGTTTGGCATCAATGAGCAGTCTGAGATTATCTCTCTAGATATCACAAAAGTTATATTATTTTTAATATGTATTATTATGTTAGTAGCAAGTATGTTGTTATTTTAAGCAAATAATTGCTAGAGAATTAATCACAATAAACAGGGCCATGTTCATAAACTAATAACATAAAGACCCGAAATCTCTGCTTTAATTTGACATTTGCCTACAAGCTGAAACACGCACACATGTAACTTTTCCGTTCCTCTTCCAATAGATACATGGATACAAAAGCACGCAAGAATCTTTTCTGTTCTTCTTCCTATAGACACATAGACAACGCAGCCCTAGTAATTTGTTTTTGTTTTGTTTTTCGATTTCCCATCTATTCATGGATAGAGTTTCAAAGCTACAAATACAACAATGTTTTGGGGAGGGGGGGGGGGGGTGAAACGTACGAAGGTTTCTGATCTTAGTATGGCTTATTTGTGGCCATGTTATGACTGGTATTACACGACGACTTATGCGTCGCGACTTATTTCCAACATAATGAGTGCGAAAGAGAAAAAAATCGAGACGGAATAAAATTGCGCTCTGAGTCGCGGGCCAAAATTTCGGCGATGCACTTTTGACGTTTCTCTTCACACTTATTTGTTATTGAAGCATACGCTTCATTTCATATCCTTGCGTGAGCGGGTAATATCCACAGATGAGCCATACGGAGATGGGAAACTTTCATTCGATTCTATAAATATTTTTGATAATTATTATAAATGCTAATTTCAAACAAAAAAAAAAACGAAATTCGAAGTAAAAGAAAATTGTAAAATTTGAGTTTGACTCTAAGGTCATGTGTGTAATAGCGCCCGCATCAGTGTATGAAATTTCAAAGAAGATTTCGAAGAAGAGTCGCGACTCGTAAGTTGTGGTGTAATACCAGTCTATGTAACTTTCGAATCGATAAAAGTAGTCGAGAAACAAAAAAAAATATGTTTGTTTTGTTGTTAAGATGCCAAAATTACTTTTTCAATTTATCGCCTTGTATCGGAAAATCCCATACCCCGTTTACATGAGTGAATTGAGGAATCGAATCGAATCGAATTGAGATTTCGATTCAGGTATATGGCCTCGTGGGATCGGAAGATTGAATTAAAATGGAATCGAAGTGACAATTTGAGTTTACAGAATAAACAACAAAAACATGCAACAGAAAAAAATACAAGGAAACTTGCAACTCACTGAACACAAAATAACAATATTGATGCACACACACACCAAGAATCAGACGTGAATTCGATTCTTCAATTCCTCGATTCAGGTATATAAATACATTTTCAATTCGATTCAGCTCTTCTAGTGGGATCGGATCGAGTAATCCTATTTTAATCCGATTCAAGTATACAAAGACCTAAATCCTGATTCAATACCGATTCAATTCTGTATATAAACGCAGTACCAGTCAAACAAATTAAAATTTAAGGTATCACCTCAACATACCAGAAACCAATTTTTTCAAAGGCGTTAAATGATAAAAAGTCAGTCTGTCAGTGTGTCAGCTTATCAGTATGTCAGTCCAAACGGTGGGCCGAATTGCTATAGATTTTTAGATATTGTACAGATGGGAAATTGACATTTTTTAGCTCAAAAAACAACGGTACCTGCCATATAACCGTTACGTTAAATCCTATTTTTTTTTTCAGAAACGGTTAGAGATTAAAAAAAATCAGTGCAGCTTTTTAGGTACGACCGATCATACGGTTGAAAAAAAATGTAAGTGTCTAAAAACAGTACTTTCCATAGGACCGTTTTTTTTCTTTCGACTATCTCATAAATGGCTTAACCGATTCTTTTGCAATTTCACACATATGTATATAGGCTTAGGTTGCCCAAATTATAGCGCGTAACAATATTTTTAATTAATATTTTTTGTCCATATTTTTAAAAGCATTTTTAAGAAAAAAATTTTTTAAAAATTATATTTTGAAAACTTTTCATTAAATTTTTTTCAAAAATTATAGTTATATGTATTTGCTGAATACCTATGAATTGGCGTTTTTGAATTTTTTTTTGAAAAATGATTTCAAAGAGTTTTTTTAAAAAACACTTTTTTCTCAAAAACCGCTCCAAAGATTTTTAATTTTTTTTCTCATAAATTCAAATTTATCCAAGAAATAAAATGACGTACTTTTTTTTAGCTCAAATTAGTTTAAGTATTTACCTATTTCAGAATTTTGAATTATTTTTTCTTTGATTAAGCCGATTTAATCTTTTGTTTTTAAGTTTATATTATTAAATATTTAATATTGTCATACCAATTTATTTTAGAAAAAAATTAAAGAAATTTTGTATGTATACAAAATTAAGTTAAAAACGAGTTTAGATTTTTAATAGAAATCTTTTGCATACGATGTGATCGAACATAAAAGCAAGTTAGTACGATCCAGTCGTGCATTTTATTTTTGACGGATCAAATAGGTTAGCTCAAAGCTGTCAAAAAATCATAAAAAAACGCATACCAAATGATGTTTGCAGTCAGCTGCTCAATACATTTGTTCTCAGATAGCTAGTTATTCCAAAATATTTTGGATGACTCAACATAGCTTTAATGGAAACAGCTCTTTTTTGATCCGAAGTGCTTTTGCACGCGTTACATCAACAGAAAGTTATTCTAGTTTGCTTAGAATAAATGAGTGAATGCCCGCATTCATTCAACAACCACAATGTTATGTTTTCCTTGACAAAGATCGTTGCCTTATAATATCTAAACGTAATTGATTTTTTTGTGTATCTTGTTTGATACAAAAGTATTGTACGAGGGCGTTCAATATATTCTCGGTATCGGGGTGAAGCTGTGGTTATATATATACATTGACTTATTTATCAAGTAATACTATTATTTTAGTGTATTCATGTAAAATTTCATATAAATGTGATTATTAATTCGCGTTTTATCTCTAGTTAAACAGAATCATAATGGCAACTGAGACAATGATGGTGAAAATTGAGCATCGCGCTGTGATTAAATTTCTCACTAAGCAAGGAAAAAGTCAAAAAACTATTCATGAAGAGATGGTGGCTGTTTACCAGGGTTCCGCAACTTCATTATCAACTGTGCAAAAGTGGTCAAGTGAGTTCAAGAGAGGCAGAGAGAGCATTGAAGACGATCCCCGCTCCGGCGCCACGACTACTGCTTGTACGGGAGAAAGCATCAAAGAAGTCGAAAAACTTGTTCTTGAGGATGCCCGAATAAAGGTGAAAATGATGGCAGAGATCACCAAGCTTTCAACTGGTACCATTCACACCATTCTTCATGACCATCTTAACCTTTCAAAGGTCAGTGCAAAGTGGGTGCCACGAATGCTCACTGCGCCTCAGAAAAAAGTGAGAATCGCATGCTGTAGAGAGCTTTTGGAGATGTGTAGTGAAAACACGGACGGTGGTATGGAATTGTTACTGAGGACGAAACATGGGTTCACCACTATGACCCTGAAAGCAAACAAGAGACCATGCAGTGGCATAAAAAAGGAACAGACCCCCCGAAGGAGTTTAAAGTCACTCCGTCTGCCGGGAAGCTCATGGCCACAGTTTTTTGGGACTCAAAGGGAATCTTGCTCATTGAGTACAAAAAAAGGTTAAACCATCAACGCCACATCCTACGCTTCAACTTTGCATAATTTGCGGGAGGAAATTAAAAAGAAAAGACGGGGTAAACTCGCAGCGGGTGTGTTGCTTCTTCATGACAACGGTCTGCTCAAACGGCGCGTGTTTCCAAAGCTGCTGCGCGAGGTTGTGGTTTCGAAGAAATCCAACACCCACCCTATGGTCCAGACCTTGCCCCTAGTGATTATTTCCTATTTCCGGATTTGAAAAAAATGTCTTCGTGGAAAAAGATTTTTGGATGATGAAGAACTCAAGTCGGCAATAAATGGGTATTTTGCAGAGAAAGAGGAAATTAATTTTTTTTAGGGTTTAAAAAAGCTTATCTCAAGATGTAACAAATGCATTGATGTTAGGGGAGATTATATTGAAAAATAAAAACAATTTAAATTGAATTCGCATTTTCCTTCATATCGATACCGAGAATATATTGAACGCCCCTCGTAACTATGGATAATAAATGGGTCGGAAATGTTTTATAATTATGAGTTCACACAATCTTAATAAATGTTTAAATATTCAACCCTTCACCTCTAGTCCATGACCTTACTAAACCATACAATAAAAGTTATTCTTTGGACTAAAATTTGCAATTAATGAAAAATCGAAAATCTAAGAACAAAATCTACTACGAAAAGTATCAACTCTATGTCTTTTTTAAATTCTATGCCCCTGTAAGCTTTCTTCTTAACGTCAATTCTTAGAAGGACTAATGTCGTTTTTATTTGGCAATCCGGATTTTGTCTCATAATTGTGCAACAAACATTTTTTTTTCTGAATTTCAATGTTCCACGTACACAATTATTTTCAGACATACATTTTGATCAAAATTCAGAATCATCAGAAATGTGTTCAGTTGGGATCCCGGATCGGAGAGGGATTTAGGATTGCAAATAAAAACGCTACAGTTTGTTAACTGTAGCAGAAATTCTGTTTTATTAATAGCATTTCGTACTTAGTCCACGGAATAAGTCCTAAGCCTTCCCTAGTCCATGTTTATTAATTTGGTGATAGAATATATATAGAAAAGAATTCTTAATTATTGTAATAGATTTCCTAAATGATTTTTGATAAACACTGTTTTTACTATTCCTCGAACAATTTTTTTTGAATTGGCCATTTTTTAATTTTCACTAAATTCATATGCTAAATTTAGTAAACACATGGATAAGTTTTTTTTAATTCCTTCGGCTATAGGCGAACAGGCAGGTTATTCCGTCCCAAACAACGTACTACAATTTGCATTCATTTTTGCTTTCTTCGCCTTTTTACTTACTATATATAGGTATATTTGGATTCGCAAACAAATCGAACTCGAGATTTTGATCAAACTTGACATTACGATGATGAAGACGAAAATGCTGATCTCAAAAGTCTGCCTATCTATATATAGAAACTACTAAAAAGTTTAAACAATATTGTAGACAAAAATTTTTCCCTCCTTGCTACCTTATTAATTATGTTTCATTTTTACGCATTTTTCCCTTAAATAAACTACATATGTAAATTTATTTTATGCTATCTACGTCACTGTTTTGTTATCTACGTCACGGGATACTATACTGAACCTATCACATAAAGTTATATGCATATGGCATCATACAAGACACACTTTCATTTTATATGTAAATACATTTTCTAGGTTCCATCTTTGTATGTTTTTATGTAAAACATTCCTAATTTAAATAACTAAGACCCATAATCTAGATTTAAATATAAACATATCAATATTTAGCTCTAGAGCAACTTTATAGTTGTTTGGAGTTAATTAGAAATTAAGTATCTACAAATGTATTTTTTTTCTTGGACATTAAACAGTAGGCTGTAGTTCAATAATTCTCAAAAAGTTAAAACAATTCAGTACTTACTCGTTAATAATTGATTCCAAGGACTCATTTTTTACTAAGACATACCCTTCAGGAATCTCTAATTCTCTATTTTCTGCTAACTGATTTTCATATGCAACAATTTGATTGTGTAATTTTTCATTTAAAAGTTCTACTTGTTTGCGTAAAACCTTTTCCGATGCAAGTTGTTCTTCCATAAATTTTAGACGCTCCTTAAGTTTTGACATAGATATTTTTGTTGATGGCTTTCCATCAGTCTCTTCTGTTTTACCATCATCCTTTCCGAGTTGCTGGCGAATATTTCTGTGTATAAATTTACTCACCTCAACATTATCTTTGATATTAAAGTCAATGATCGCATTATTCATTGCAAGGCAGTCTGAAATTAAGTTTGCCCCTATATCTGTTATACCACAATTCTCCATATCGATAACTAGAAATTAATATGATAAGTTTTAGTCAAAAAGTTTACTGATCTTTTCAACTTTTTATCCAAAAATCATCTTTGAGCACTTCTGCAATTATCTTCACACCATCATCCGTTATATTTGGATTTCGTGCTAAAAAAATAGCTTGAAGCCCTGAAATCGTATTTGGGTCGACATCCTGGTATCGCAATGACTTTTGCCAACACTCAGAGTATCTGCAGATCTTTTGAAACTAAAAAGTAAATGAAAAATATAATATAACTTCGTTAATTTATTGATAATTTTACCTTTATCATGTCACCGATATGACCAGCAGCTAAAACAGACAAATTACACTCAGACAAGTTGAGGGTTTCGATGGTCGGTAGACATTTAATAGAAGAGCAAATAGCTTCGCATCCTTTATCACCAACTGGTGACCGTTGGAAACTTATTTGCTTCAGTTGTGCACTGCTTGAAAGGGCCTATAATATTGTATAATAAAAAAAAACATAATTGTTTTCTACCCGGGCGCCATTAATAACTTGACAACCTACATCAAACACAATATTAGATAGTCAAATCGCTTTGTTTTTCTCTCTATCATGTCTATTGCACACATAGGAGCCGTTCAATATGTATCTTTGTTGGAGATCTGAGCTATAGATACTAAATAAAATTTGTAGGGAAACTTAAACCTGAACTCGAGATTTTAATCAAACTTCACATTACAATGATAGCGAACACCAAAAAAATTGATCCCGCAATTCCTATTGTCTGTCTGTAGATCGATCTAAAGCCTAACAAGTCGACTTCACTTGATATCTATATCTATATGTCTGTCGTTAAGTATCACGACATTTTTTTTGTCTTGGCTGGGCAGTTCATGTCTTGCCAATTCATTCATGCAACAGGTAAGGCTGTTTAAGAAGAATTATCAAAAATTAATTTCATGAAAAAAAATGTTTTTGACCGGATATACTCCTGTTAATAAACATTAACTAATAAAAATTGTGTATTTGAAGAATTTAAGTACAAACAAAATTTTTTTAAGTGCGCCAAGAGAGTATTTACCGGAGTGAAAGAGAAAAAAATAAAGAGATAAGAAAAAGAAAAAACGCAGCCGTCAAATTTGATGTCAGGCATCAATATCAAGACAAAACCCAAGAGAGAGCTCGCTGACATCCCAACACATAAAGAAACAACGCGACTCCATTGGAGATTTCATGTCAGGATGAGTATTACGAGAAAATTTATTGCCAATGGAGTAGGCCTGTAAGCGGCTGAAGCGATTTTCTTCAAACTTGGTGCGTGCGTTTTAATTGATTATCTCAAATACATTTTTGAATCGTTTCTTTAATCCCAAAAATAACGATACTTGCCATACGATTTTTCTATCATCTTAATTATCTCGAAAACTGCTCTAACGATTTTGATATAAAAAAGTGTGTAAACTACTTTAGGTGCAGTCTATATTTTGGTCAAACTTTTTCTTAACGCATTTTGTTATCAACGGTAACTATATAATTTTTATATAGGAGGTCCTTCGAATTATAAATAGTACTGCTTACCAAAATGTTCAAAAAATATTTGTTTTTGGATTTTTGAACAAAAAAATATTTTTATTTCTTTCTGAAAATTCAATATGTATTTCGAAAACTTGTCGATGATTTTTTTTTTAATTTTGGTAATAAGTTTATATTATTAAATATTTAGAATTCCTATACCAATTTTTGTAAAATAAATTAAAGAAATTTTATATATGAAAAATTCTGTTAAAAAACTTAAAAATATATTTACATAGCTTTTTTTATCAAGAATCTTTCGTATACGATGTGATCGAACATAGCCCCTGGATGTTCTTGTTTGATTGATATAAGCTTACGAACAATCATCGTTATAGACATTTGGAACGTAAGGGGAAAACTACATAACTTCGCATAAGTTTTTCGGTTATTCATTTCCGTATTTAAACCATTATTAAGACAAGGAGTTAGATAATGCAAAAAGACGTGATAAGCTGATCTACACTATAAGACTTATAGCAGTTCCATAAAAACAATCATCTCATTCGGTTTCTTCTGTGAATAATTGAATTTCTTAGAAGAATGATGAACGGATGGTTCAAAAATTAAAGATGGGGGTTACAATAAGCATGCACACGAAAAGAATAAATTTAGTTACGTGTTTTAGGCTTTGGAACGCCTTGTAAAACTGATTATTCTACTGACTACAACTACAAACTAACCTTATATACTTAAGAGCTTTTTTGACGATGGATTTTGTTAAAGGTTGGGCTACATATCAGAAACTGAACAATAGTGCCCATTTTTGAAACCCGCAATGAAGTAGATAATACATAAAACATTCGGTATAACTAATATATTAAAAAGATCTTTCGTCCAAAACGAACTCGGTCCTATGCCGGGCGCCACTTAAGTTTGCATAATGAATACGAATGTTTATATAAAGTTAACGTACCTTTGCAATAGAGACTGCATATTTCTCATTCAATGGCAAAGCCTCTAAGCAAATAATTGTAAGATTTTTATTAAATTGAATGCAATATGTCACTGCATCAATTATTCCTCCAAATATGTACTTCGTATACACAGCAGGTTTCTGTTTAAAAACCTTAGCCTTTTTCTCACTATCGATATGTTCAATAACTACAGAAAAAAAGTATCTTAATACTTAAGAACTAGCATGTTTTATATGCAAAACAATCTTTACCATTTCCAGTATTTTTTCTTAAGCGAATTGCTAAGTTCTGCACAATCTTATCAAAACGTAATGACTCAATAACAAATAGCCAATCTTCAACCTTGAGCTTGTCTCCATAAAAATCTAAAACAGATGTTGCATTGTTCTTAGATTTAATCGCTGTATTAGGTGGATAATTCTTAGCACGACACAATTCCAAATAACGAATGTGAAAGCTTCCACATCGATTTATTTTTTTTTCGTTCATGGTTCAAAATCAATACAAGGGAATTATTATTTAAAAAAAAAGGATAGAAGCGTAAGTAAACTATATATTTTTTTATATTTTAATGACAGCAAATTAAATATTGTTCCTAAATGACACTGAGTATACATTATGTTTATTAAAAAAATAACTAAGTTTAAAGATATATTTCAGGTCAATAATAAAAGTGGTTTTGTCTACGGTCTTTTAATAAGGGTTGTCTCTTGTTTTATCTGCTAATTACTGATCTCCCTGTTGTAGTCTGTATGTTATTGTTGCTTAGATTAAAAATAAAAAATGGACTTAACATGACATTAAATAATAAAAGAAAAAACATTATACGCTGTATTAAATAGAATTCACTAAAACAATGGCAGAATATTGACGCAGTGAATAAGTTATTATTTATTAAGGCTCAATTTACCGTTACGTAAATTCAGCATTTTAAGGTATATTTTAGAACAATGCTCTTGTGCCAAAAAAAGCTTAAAATAGATCTATTCAACGTTTTATGCTTTTTACGAATAACATATCCGCATTTACAACCATTCTAACTTTACACAGTCTCTAAAATGCGTTTATATATAAGATTGTATAACAGTGCGATCTTAAAAAGTAAAAGAGAACTGAGAGAAAGAAGGAGGATAAAAAACTTCAAAATGAGTGAAATCTGCGGTTTTTAAATCATTTGAAGAACGACTTTTAGAGAAAGTTAACACACAAATCGAGCAAGATTTGCATTTGGAAAAAAATTGAACTCGAAATTTTAATCAAACTTAACATTACAATGATAGAGGCTTGCCCTACCGTTTTTTGAAAAAAAAAATATTTTTTTTGAAAATTCAATATTTTGAAACTATATTTTAAGGCTTATATTATTAAGGCCCGTTTGCTGATACACAATTTAAGCATTTAAGTTCTAGGTTCCACTTTAACACTTATGTGACAGTTTACGCAGACGAAAAATAGCCCTTAAGCGTTTTAAGTTAAACATAAATACATATTTATGATTCGTATCAGCAAACGGGCCTTAATCCATAAATTTGCCATACCAACTTTTTTAGAAAAAAATAAAGAAATTTTATATATAAAAAATTCAGTAAAAAAAACGACTTAAAAATATATTTAACCGTTTCTACTACGAGTGTTGTGCTTACAATTTCATTGAACATAAGAGCAAGTACGTGTCGTGCATTTTATTTATCCGTGGGCAGGTGTAAAACCTTCAAAAGTCTCTATGAGGACCGAAATCACTATGATAGTGTGAGTGTGAGATTCTTAATTCATTAAAAACACCTCCTGCTTCCAATCGTAACGTAGTTGAAACTTATCAATTTAGTTCTAACTAATTTAATTAACGCTTATGCCACGATTTTAAAGCGGATTCTATCTTAGTGCACATTGCACCAGGTCGGAAGGTTTAGTCTTTCGCAGGCGGCGTACTAAATTCGTTTTGTCAATAATTTTGAATACTATATATATTTACTAATATACTGTGGTGATAGCCGTTTTCAATGAATTTTTATTTCCTGGCGAAACCTGGGAATCCCGAGATCCCTGTGGTGGTTTTCGATTGTAATGTACCAAGGTGCGCTTACAAACGATCTAAGGAGTTTATTTGCAGTTAATTAAATTTTTGTAAGCTATTTGAATTAGAATCTCGAGTATAACCCCAGAATTGTATACCGTTGGTCCTGACAGGCTGAAGTACCTGCCTGCACAAAATTAGTTTGTTTTCGATACTGAGATTAGAATGTTTCCGGAGCAACTAGTATATATCTCTGAGTTTATTATTTAACTCTTCGGATTTATTTTTTACATGCGGTTTCCATTTTAATTTCGCGTCCATGGTCATTCTGAGATATGTTGCCTCATTAGCAAATGGAACTTCAACCGTATTAACAAATACCGGGGATCTTTTTATATACTCCATTGAGAGGGTGTTAATCACTTGGTAGAAATTGTCTAAACGTATAAATAAACATTTATAGTCTAGGAAAATAAGACATTCACTTCGAAACAATTCCGAAAAAGCTGAATTTTTTTGGAGAGCTTCATTTGTATGTCCTAAGCATTTCCTAAAAATTACCCTAAATTTGGAGCGTCAAGTCCCTTTTTACACAGGGCAATTTTTGTATTGCTTTAATAATCGTCTATGTCTTTCACACGAGAAAACAAAGTTGCCGGAGATTTGCTCCTGAGATTTTCTTGTTTCCTTTTAATGTTTCTTGTTCTTGTACGCACACTGCAACGTAGTTTAAATTGTTCACTCCCCTTACATTTCCCTTTTATATATCATGCTTTTATTTATTTTCTGAGTAGATCGATAGCTAGAGTTTTATTTTTCAAGTCAATTTACAAATTTATTTTCTGAGTATGTTTTGCTTTTAATTCAATATCAGTCATCAGACTGCACTTAACATACGCGGAGTAAGGAACAAATAATTAACATTTGGTTTGCCATTTCCATGCACATGTCCAGAAAAAAAAAACAATGAGATCACAAAAATGTGCGCCTAGTCCATGTCCATGTAGCGAAGTGAATACCGTCCAAGGCCAACGTCCATTAAACAGTGAAGAAAAAGCACATTTTGTGAATTTCAGTTTCCGCTTAGTGCGTTTAGGCTGGGCGCGCACATGCAACTTTTCCGAAACGAAATAGTTTAATCATTAGTTGAACGATGATCGTGCACATAAGCAACTTAAAGTCAATCAACGAGATAAACCAACACATATACAATATTTTGATTTAATGTGCGCGCAATTACGTTAGACGTTTTTCTTTTTTAGTTCAGAGCAGAGTTTGAGTTGTCAAAAAATTTGTTTTTTTTTCTTTTTAACTCAGAGCATGCAGAGCTCCAAATGTGTGTTTCTTTTTTCGTTCTGAACATGTGTAGATCGCACTCGACGTGCTCGAACATAAATGACTGATCGTGTGAGTAAATTGCTGAACGCACCAACCGCCATGTGTGCCAAGAAGGAAAATGTGAAGATAAAAAATAATTAGATACAAAAGTTGGCGAACGAAGTTGATGTCTTGTTGATTTTGTGTATCTGGTGTGTATCAGTGTACAAAAAAGAGTAGGTATTGCTTTTTATGGTTAAAAATGAAAATGTATTCTGATTGTGTGGTTCAAGTGTGTTTAAAAAACATATCAGTGTTCAGAGCTCGCTCTGCTTGGAACAACTTCAGTGCATAATCTATGTGTTCGAACTCTGTTCAGTGCTCTGCTCTGAACGCAAAAAAGAAAAAAACGCCTATTATAGTTCGGTGTGATACAAACTGAAGAACGACCGTTCGATTTGTGCCAAAACACAAAGTTTGAAGTTGCTCGAATCGCAGACTGAATAGTTTTTGCATGTGCTCGCACTTTCATATAAGTCCATGGTATTCACTTTAGCAACCAACTGTTGCAAAACTGAAAGTTGCATATGTGCGCGCCTAGCCTTATAGCTCATAGAATTTCATACGAATAAATATTTTGCGGCGCAGTGTGGAGCAGTTGCTCTATAGTGCAGTTCCACCTAAAGCGGTTTGTCTTCTAAAATTGATTTTTTGTAGATCTAAATAAAAAGATGATTTTTTTCACCAAACTCCGTTTATTTATAATTATCAATAAAAATTGAACACAAAACGAATATTGGTCTTAGTTAGTCAAAAATAAAAGTAAAACGGAATTAATTCTACAGTGATTCATTTTTTTTTCAAAATGGAAATGGAAGTCGAAATTTGTTAAAATTGATTAATTGACATTAGGTAAATGCAAAATTACATATATAGGTGGAATTTTAGACGTACTCCAGAAAATAATTGAGCAAAGATTACAGTTTTTAATAGTAAAAGTTAGAAACTTTTCAGAAGAACAGCTTACAATTTATAAAAAAAATGCAGTTATCAAAGATTTTAGAAATATAAACTGGGCAACTATAAAAAAAGGAAAAAAAGATACAAAAAGATCGATTTGTCTTACGAATGAAATTAATAATTATAACACTCCATGAACACATCCATAGAGTTTCAATCCAATTATCAATCGTACCAACAAAACTAACAAAATCAAATTCGAGACTCGAATAAACGTCAACCAGCCATCCACCGTAGCTTCTACTTTAGCTTTTTATTGACCGTTGCAATTAAGTGTGTTTTATTGGGAATCTATCCATTGTACCGTAAGTAATTCCCAAAAAAACGCATCGACCGTAGCATGGACCGTAGCTATTTTATTTTTGTAAAATTGGTACCCCTGCACAGCAGTCACAAGTAATGAAATAGTTTTTTGCAAAGTAAAATTAAGAAAATATCAAAGTTATGAACAATAATTAGCTTTTATTCATATAAAATAGAAAGTAGAAAAACGTACCAATATTTAATTTATGTTACAAACCTATTTCCTGTTTTCATTTTTTCTGGAATTGCAGTTTTAAATTCGAACATTCATTTTGCAGGAATGGAACTGAAATGATAAGTGAATGGCTTTGTTCATAGACTATGGTCAAGTCTCTTTTTACACAGTCCCATTTTAGTATTGCTTTAAAAATGGTTTATTCATTTCACACGAGGAAACAAAAGTGCCGGTGATTTACTTGTTTCCTTTTAATGTTTCTTGGTTTGGAACACACACTACAACGTAGTTTAAATTGTTCACTCCCCTTATATTTCATGCTTTTATTTATTTTCTGAGCTTATCGATAGCTAGAGTTTTATTTTTCAAGTCAATTTACAAATTTATTTTCTGAGTATGTTTTGCTTTCAATTCAATATTTACTCATCAGACTGCACTTAACATAGGCGGAGTAAGTAACAAAAAGTTAACATTTGGTTTGCCATTTCACCATTTTGGATCACAAAAATGTATGCCCAGTCCATGTCCATGTAGTGAATCGAATACCGCCCATGGCCAACGTCCATTAAACAGTGAAGAAAAAGCACACTTTGTGAGTTCAGTTTCCGCAGCCAAGCTAGACGCGCACATGCAATTTTGCCGAAACGAAATAGTTTAATCACTAGTTGAACGATGATCGCGCACATAAGCAACTTAAAAATCAATCAACGAGATAAACGAACACACAAACATCATTTTGATTTTATGTGCGCGCAGTTACATTATAGTTCGATGTCATACAAACTGAAGAACTTATTTGGGGCGATCGTTCGATTTGTGCCAAAACACAAACTCTTAAGTTGCTCGAATCGGGTAGTGAATAGTTTTGGCATGTGCGCACTCTCATATAAGTCCAGGGTATTCACTTTAGCAACCAAACTGTTGCAAAACTGAAAGTTGCATATTTGCGCGCCTCTGGCCTTATAGCTCATAGAATTGTATTCGAATAAATATTTTGCAGCGCAGTGTCAAGCAATTCCTCTATAGTGCAGTTCGACCTAATGCGGTTTGTCTTCTCAAATTGCTTTTTTGTAAATTAATAAAAAAATGATTTTTTTCAGAAAACTCCGTTTATTTACAACTATCAATAAAAATTGAACACAAAACGAAAATTGGGTTTGGTTAGCCAAAAATAAAAGTAAAACGGGATTCATTCGATAAATATAGGTTTCTTTTTCAAAATGGATATCCAAATTTGTTAAAATTGATTAATTGACATTAGGGGTATGCAAAATTGAAGATATAGGTGCAATTTAAGACGTACTGGAGAAAATAATTGAGCAAAGAATACAGTTTTTAATAGTAAGTCAGAAACTTTTCACAAGCTTATAATTTATTAAAAAATGGAGCTATCTAAGATTTGAGAAATATAAACTGGCCAACTATTAAAAAAAATGAATTAAAAAGATCGATTTGTCTTAAATTAATAATTATAACACTCCATGAACACATCCATCGAGATTCAATTCAATTATCAATCGTACCAACAAAACTAACAAAATCAGAATCGAGACTCGACTGAACGTCAACCAGCCATCCACCGTAGCTTCTACTTTGGCTTTTTATCGACCGTAGCGAATCGTATGTAAAATGCTACGACGGATAAATTTACGGCGGATAAGTTTCCAAATAAAACACGGCTATTGTATGTAAAATGCTACGACGGATAAACTTACGGTGGATAAATTTCCCAATAAAACACGACTAATGTTTCTACAGATTAGTAAAGGTGTGTTCACAGTCTGTTGTAAAAAAATAAAATTTTACAATTTTACAAGACTTGGTACACCAGATCGTGAATACCCCTATTGTTATACAATGAAAGTATAGATATAAATTATTCACCACGCTTATTTCTAAGAAAAAAAAATTGTATTTCATAAATCAGTGCCCTGATGAGGTCCTCATAAGACGAAACGCTTTAAGGCGGCTTTACATGGATCTGCATCTGCAGACTTGAAGAAAAGTAGAGCGGGCCAATAATATAAAACAAACATAAAAGTAAGACAGGGTACACACTAATAACTTACTCGAACTCTGCTATAACTTTCTTGACACATCTCACAATCACATGTTCTTAGCGTTCAGGTATGTAGTTTTGAGAAGAAAATTTTCGCTATTTTCGTTGTTTTTAAGCAAACTGAGGTGAAATGGTAAAAAAAACTTGAAAATTCGTTATCTGAACGGAACAAATTATGGTGCAGATGAAAATGCTATAATGAAGATGAACATGTTCATCTTCACTATAATCTGCAATCTTCAGGTTCGTATTTCCTATAATCTTCATACATGAAGATGATCTCCATTTTGGTTTTCGCTCTCTATCGCACAAGTATGAATTTTTTATTTTGTTTCCTCTTTTTTTTGCAGATGACAATGCAGATGAAGATGAAGATACATGTAAAGCCTCCTTTAGCCAATAAAAAATTTGCAAATTTGTGGAAAAAACAAGTGTTTTATTTATATATTTATTTTTGTTTTATATTTTTTTTATAAGTAAAAAATGTTGTCTATTAATTTTTGTATACGTAAAATCCTCATGGATTGATTTTACTTCGTTGAGCGATATTCGCCATGTTTTTGTCCAATCATTAACATTATTCCCAGCTTTTTGTAATTTAGTCGTAGCATAATTTATCGTTTGGCTCACTGCTAGTATTGGAGTGTGGTCAGCAAGCGTGGCTACCATAGTGTATTCTGTTTGAGTCTAAATAATATGTACAAAATTGGACCTAGAACACTTTCTTGTGGTACTCCAGCCACTATTTCATTGAAATCTGAATAATCGTTTCCATGTCTGACTCGAAAAAGTCTATATTCTCTAGATATATTTTCAGAAGTGTATAAAGTGCTTCAGGCCGAATTTGTTTTAATTTAAAATTAATGCCTTCGTGCCATACCTTATCAAAAGCTTGCGACACGTCTATGAAGACCGCCAAAAAAATTTTCTTTTCCTCAAAGGGTTTTATCAATGACGTCAGTGATCATATGCGCTTGGTCAATTCTCGAATGCTTTCTTCTAGGTTAGGTTAGGTTGAAGTGGCTGCCAGGAAAACAAATAACACACTTAGACTAGATAGGTCCATTGTGATACAAGAAGAGATGTGTGCTCTTTAATTAAAGCAATTGGAGCCTCTTATGAAGCGATGTAGCTGGTGAATCTTAGCATTTCTTAGATCACTGGGGTCGATGCATTCTTTTAAATCCGAACTGATATTCAGGTATTAGGCACTTTTCTTCTATTATTGGCTGCAGGCGCAGAAGTAATATTCTTTCACGGACTTTAGATATTACGGGCAAGAGCGAAATGGGTGTATAAGACATACTTAATAAATTAGTTTAAGTGGTTTGGTTATAACTCTGACACAAAAATTGTAAAAACTCATTTTAATCGTACCCTCACAAGTGCGGTAAGCTACGAACCGGTTAATTTATATTAATACTTATATTACGTATATGGGGATTAAAATTGTAATCCGATAATAGTTGATTTCAATCCAGAGGTATGAGGATAATATTCCTAGTTTATTTCATTCAAAAACAACGTGTTTTTCGTTTTACAAAAGTATCCCTTGCCTTGAAAAGTGCTTAACACCATAGCACTAAATTTTTGTATTTATTTACTAGCCAATCACCATTCTCCGAAAGCCTAACTGCTCCTAAATGAGACATACGTCTATAATCATTGGGTTTAACGGAAGTTTATTGAATTTCCGCTGTAAAGCAAAAGAATAATTATGGTTTCGTTCTCCGGGCTGAGACCGAGGCGAGACTACTTTAAAAGCACCCGAGAGGAGACCGTATTTTTGGTACCGAAATTCGCCGAGAGCCTCGCTGGTCTCGGGGTTTCGGTGGTTTGGTTTCGATTTTCCGTAGAAGAAATATTTTTTTATTTAATTATTTTTTAGTACTCATGTTCAATATTCACAAGTTTTTTTTGCGACATATTCTATGCGCGTTAAAATAGCAAACATAATGTACATACATAGTTAAGTTTTTTTTTTTATAACTTTGCACGCGCTCAAGGGATTATGAATACCATTTATATGTTTTTTTCTTAACACAGCGTGCGCATCCGGTGGAAGAAGAGAAAGAAGGATAGCAAAGATGTGTGGCGCGATGTTCTGAGACTAAAGCTGGTTGTTGTCTCAGATTTATCTCCAGGGATGGCGGCTAAACTAATGCGGAGAGAATTACGGTGTCTTATTTATTTATGTCCCTTATAATTCGCATTATTTTATTTATTTGGTTGTCATATTTTATGGGTATGCTAGTTTACTCAATCACATTTTGTTAGTGTTATGCCTAAACAGCATGTAATGAGCAAAGCAGCAACTTATTTTATGACAATTCTTAGAATTGGTGTTTAATGGAATATAAGAAGACATAGACAACGGCAGGAATCGAACCTGCACCACGAAGTTCACAGGCGAGCACACAACTATCGCGCCACGGCCACCCCCGAATACTCAGATAGACGCACTGCGTAAATTCATACGTTCGATTTATGTGTGAATGTCGTTGGAATAGAAATCGCTCATTTTCCAGACTTTGCTTCCCCCTACGGAAAAAGTTGTTTTTAAGACTTTTAGGTGACACTTCGAAAAAAATATTATCGAAACGTAACAATATAGTTTGTTGCCTACCTGTCAAGCCATGAACTGTCAAAATCGTTTGAGGGATGGCTCTGATTAAAATGAATTACAAAACCTCTACAAAATTAAAATTTTACCTCAGAAAATTCGAAATTACCAACAAATTGCTTAGATACCGTAGACCATCTTTTCAATCTGAAAAAAAAAACTAAAAAAAAATTCCAACATTATAATGCATTCTAAATAATAAGTACATTATCTATTTAAAATAAAATGCACTACTGAATCGCACGTGCTTGCTCTTATGTTCGATCACAGATATATTTTTAAAGTCGTTTTTTAATTAACTTTGTATATACAAGATTTCTTTAACTTTTTTACAAACAAAAAAATTGGTATGGCAATTTAAAATAATTAATAATATAAACATACAAACAGAATTCTAAAAAAAATTACCCGTTTTCGAAATATTGATTTTTCAAAAAAAAAAATATTTTATTTTTCAAAAATCCAAAAAAATATTTTTTTTAAATTTTGGTATGCAGTATTCTTTATAATTCCAAGCAAAAAAAATGATTTAAAAATCTATTTGAGAGAATCATCTAAAAAGTACCAAGTTTGAAGAAAATCTCTTAAGCCGTTTAGGCTGTAGATCGTTCTACAGACAGACAGACGAAATTGCGGGACCCACTTTTTTGGTGTTCTCCATCATCGTACTGTAAATTTGATTAAAATCTCGAGTTCGCTTTTAATCGCAAGTAAAATCAAACAATTAAAATAAATATTTATAAATACATTTATATTTAACAATTACATAGTTAAAGCTTTGACTTAATTTCATCCTCAAAAAAAATCGAAATATATTAATATATTCTTTTAAAAACTACTCTTCCTCTATTAGCAGCCGGTGTATGATATACCAACTTATTCTTACAAAAGAAGAACATAGTGTATCAATTATAGTGATAGATGACAATTTATTTTAATAAGCTTTAATTCAATTAAGTTAATGTATCTTCTTCATAGACACATTTTTCTACAAAGCTGCAAAGGTAGAAACAAGGATACCCTCCCTTAAATGTTAAAAATCCTATCCTTTTATTGGAACCCCTACATATTAAGTAAGGTAAATATGTTTCTGAGCATTTGCAATTTCCAGTCTCACACGTATTATATTGACCAAATATGAATAAACACTTTGCAACATAATCGAAAGTTTGAAGTAATTTTCCCAGCTGATATTTACTTTTAATTATCTTTTTTTTTCCTAGCAAAAAAAAAACTCTGTATTCACTATAAATTCCTGATTGAGACGTTGAAATGAGAATGAGAAATAGTACATATAGCACCTGCGCAGGATTTTGTAATTCAAAAAAAAAAGAAGGAAAATAGAGCTTTTTAGTAAGAAAATATACATTTGGTCTTGGGTGCATATGAACTTTTTATCCATTCGAACAAGTGTGTAGAACGTAGTCTAAGACGTAAATTTATCAAGGATAGAACTATCTGTCGCGTAGTATATCTATAATATCAATTAAACAAAAAAATCCCCAAACAAAATTCAATTCTTTTTTATAATACGAATTAAAATCGCATTTAAAGACCTTTGAAAACTTATATACCAATATTATTCTCCAAAATTTAAATTCAGTGTAATTAAAAAAAAAAGGAAACAAAAACAGAAAAGAAATCCTTTCAACTTATATTTCTTCAGCTTAACGATAATTAAATAATAATTAAAGGTAAGTAAGGTTCCAACCTTTTTTTTCAATATTGTGCCAGAATATAAGTCGACACTTTGCGGATGTTCTTGCCAAAAATACGCCTTCTCCATGAATAGGTATATACAATAAATTGTGGTCACCTTATGGCAAACATAACACAACACAATAAAAACAGCATTATTATGTGCGGTACCATAATAGACATATTCCTTAATGGCTGCCAGGATAATTGGCATAAAAGGACGACATTATACTTTGTCAATAGCACCGAACTTCTAAAAATCGGAAAAAGGAAACACTTGGGTTCTGTATAAGACAGAAAAATTGTGTCCTTGATCTTTGGGATTCATTAATGTTTTATGGTTGAGGAAACAAGTGATGCTGCAATAATTTTAATTACCTCTTTACCTGTCTCTCTATGGAGGAACTATGAATGAGTTTGTTTGTTAAATGAAAAAAAAAAAAACAAATTTATAAACAAACATAAGCCTCCCACCATTGCTAAAACTAATACACAGGCTGCCGCTGCACCGGTCGCCCGCCGCAGCTTTCTAAGCCTGCGTCCACTTTAAGGACATTTCACATCATTGTGTCACTAGTAGCAGGCAGTAGGCAGGAGCAGGATTATCTGATTTTGTTTAGTGGTTCAGTGTTTTTGTTTGGAATCCAGTGCTTGTTGTGACAAGTGGTGGTGGTGCTAGAAAGTGTGGTGCTTATAAAAATGTTGTGGAAAAATTGACACATTTTTTATGATAGTGGTTTTTTCTTTTCTTATGATAATCCTTAAGCAAGACAACGAATGTTGTTATGAATAGAATCTTGCAAAAGTACGCATCAGATTTTGTTTTGAAGTTGTGGGTCAAGGAAAACCTCTATTATGACAGGTTACATTTTTATAGAATTCTTTTTCATTCGACACAGAATATTTAATAAAAAAATAAAAACTATCCTTAACAAAAAAAAATTCTTTCTAATGAGCACTTGAAAAATCAATGGCAAATTAGCAAATTCAGGGGTTTTGTGTGTACTCGTAGCGTAGGTACAGGATGATGGCTCCTCTATAACCATATTAAAACGTGTGTTATATGGCTTAGGTAAAGCGTCATTTACTTATAATTTCGGTACATAGGTACACAGTTGTTGTTATATTTCCTCTGTTGGTGCAATGTTCAACTTTCTAAAGCTGGATATTACATCTGACATGGTTGGTCGTATGCATCGGATTAAGGTGAATTATTCGGTATTTTTTTTATTCCGAAAGCCACATCAACTACTGGGAATAATAGGGCAGAGCCGGTGTCACCAGTGGGATATATTTTTTTTTACTTTTTCAATAAGAGGATTTGGAAGAATAATATTTTAGAAATATACATCTAGGTATACCTATACACGTACATATGTATGTATAACCATTTGAAAAAATGTGTACCTTAATATTCCTTCGCAGGGTGCTATATTTACATAAAGTAGCCTTGAGTTGGCTAACACGCATACGAAAAATGTAAAAATGTTTAAACTCTTTTTAAGACCTTTTTGGGCATATACGTTGAAACAGACTTTTGATAAAAATTACCTTAGCTTTAGGGTACGGTTATTGATGTACTTTTTTCTTTCCTTCAAAGGTTTTTTGAAGGGCCTATAGTCAGCATTCATATAAAACATATATATGTACCTAAATTGAGATTTTAATCAAAGGGATTTTATGTCGGTTAAGTTTTAGTGGAATTTTTTTTTATTTTCTTTATTTTTAGTTTTTTTTCCTGAAAATAGCTTATTTTTACACCATGTTCTTAATTGATAAATAAGACGCAATTTAAGCTTTTATATACTTACCAAATTTGCATGTATGTATTTCCTTAAATGTCAAAATAGTCAAATAGGCATTTAACTTAAAACTCTAAAATTAGCATAGAGCTGGATATTGGTACAGACATTTAATAAATCATTAAAAATGAAATGTCAAAAATCCCCTTCAATCCTACTTCGGAAAAAAATGTTATCCAAGGTCAAAGGGCAAGCGTTCAGTTTTGTTTTCCAATTTTGTCTGAAACCGTGTAAGTGTTATCGTAAAATAGATTTAACAAAATTGTAGGTCATACTCTAATGAAGCTTTACACTTTAGAATTAGATTCCTATAAACCGACGATTTCCCTACTTTCTCCTTCAGGGTTAGTTTAGGTCAAAGTAATTTTCCCCTGGGTTAGCTTTGGGCTGGAATTTAGATTCCTAAAACGTATTATTCCCCGGTTTGCTTCTTCAAAGTGAACTTCTTGGGCCTGAGCTTACTCCTGTAACTCAAATAAGCTAGCTTTGTGATTATACTCGTATGAAATACCTTGTTAGTTATTTTAAGAAAAAGAAAATTGTAATATTGTAAATCACCCGCTATGAATTTAAATAAAGAAATAATTATAACTGGTAATTGGCGAGTTCTCCCTTCTACATCAGAGTCTTACTTTGCTTTCTTCGGACAAATCCTGGACACGACGAGCTTACATCAGCCTTAGACAAAAAAGCATCACAATACAATTCTCTACAAAAATTGTTGAAATCATTTTTTTCATACGAATCACCATTCGTGAGATATCGCGATTTTAAAAGTTGAAAAAATCATATTCTACATAATAAGCACAAGCACTACATTTCCGAACTACCTACGAGGTAATGTAATTGGTGCATTTTTTAAGGTGGCTTCCCCAGTAGGCATACTCCACGATCTATTGTGATGAAGAAAGCTTGATCAGTATACAGAACAGATCCAGTTGATTGAAAAAATTGTATTATTGCTAATAAATGTTCAAAGTGGAACCGGTAAATGTATTATGATAGCTAATTTTCTAAGTCTTCTTCAACAATTATTTCTTCTTCTTCACTTTATTCTTCTCCTAAGAAAACAGATGGATCAGTTTTCTTCTCATTGATGTCATAAGTCTTGTCATTGATAGATACTGGCAAACAAAATAATCCCACTTTTTTACAGCCACAATTTTTACTAGAATCCGTCTTGAAGCTACAACAAATAGTATTGATCAGTTTTTTTTGGAGCAGGTGGGAGTAGGGTTTGATTTGGCTCCAAAAAATCATCCTTAAATTTCCAACCTCATTATTTCGTTTACTCTTAACTTCAAGCAGGTATGCGACCCTCCACACTCGGATAATGACGTAGCTGGCAGATGTTGCTCAAGGTTACGCACAAAGGGAATTAGGGACTGACAGTATAGTCTGATATTTTAAAAGACTCAAGACTCATAATTTATACAAGTTAAAATGTGTGAGTGACAAAACCAATATTCTTATTTTTTACTAATATTAAACGCCCGATGACGTATACAGGCTGCATACTATAGGCGTTTTTCTTTTTTAGTTCAGAGCAGTCTGAGTTGTCAAAAAATTTGTGTGTGTTTCTTTTTAACTCAGAGCATGCAGATCTCCAAATGTGTGTTTCTTTTTTTCGTTCTGAACATGTGTAGATCGTACTCGACGTGCTCGAACATAATTGACTGAGCATGTGAGTAAATTGCTGAACGCACCAAATGCCACGTGTGTCAAGAAGGAAAATGCGAAGAAAAATATTATTAGATACATAAGTTGGTGAAAGAATTTGATCGCTTGTTGATTTTCGGTATCTGGGTGTGTACAAAGAAGGGTAGGTTTTGTGTTATATTGCTTGCTTTTTATGGTTAAAATGAAAATGTGTTCTGATTTGTGTTGTTGAAGTGTGTTTAAAAGTAAACGTAAATAAAACACATATAGCATATTTTTCTTCATGATATTTCTTTTTATTATAAAGTTTGAGCCTTGACATTATGTGTGAAACACTACATCATTTAAATGAGCACCACGCGAATTGTTGCAAGCATCGATTCTTTTGAGGTAATTTCGACCACTTTTTGACACATATTGGGCGGTATCTCAGCCATAACTTGACGAATGTTGGTTTTCAACTGCTCAAGAGTTAAAGGTTTATCTGCATAAACACGGTCTTTCGTGTAGCCCCACAAAAAAAGTCCAGCGGTGTCAAATCGCATGATCTTGGTGGCCAGTTAATATCGCCACGACGAGAAATTACGCGGCCAGGAAATGTTTCTTGCAATAAAGCCATACTCGCTCGAGTTATGTGGCAACCCCTTGTTGAAACCACATATTCTCCAAGTCGCATTCTTCAATAGCAGGCAAAAAAAAGTCGGTTATCATATGATCATAACGCTCCGAATTGACGGTGACAGTCGTTCCATCGTCGTTTTCGAAGAAGTAAGATCCAATCACACCTCCGGACCAAAGAGCGCCCCAAACAGTGACTTTTTGTGAATGTAATGGCCCCTCTTCAACTACTTGGGGATTCTCAGAACCCCAAATACGACAATTTTGTTTATTTACATACCCACCGAGTGAGAAATGTATGTACGACGTTGTGAATGGTCAGCTGGTTTCAGTTGTTGTGTGAGCTGGACTTTATATGGATGTAGGTGTGGATATATATACAACTACTGCAAAATACGCCATAATGTGCCGTAAGACAGTCCTAATTCCTGAGAACGACGAGGAATCGACACATTCGGGTCTTCGGCAACACTTTCATTTACAGCAGCGATATTTTCAGTGGTACGAGCGAAATGATAATGCACATAATGTTTCAGAATAAGTGAATGTAATATAATCAGCGAATGCTCTACGATTCAAGAAAAAGTCCTTGTGGAATAGTGGAGAAGAGGATCGGGTCTAGAACAGAACCCTGAAGAATACCGTTTTTCAATCTTAAGACATTGCTGAGTGTTCCGCTTATGAAAACTCTTTGTTCTCCTCCGCTCAAGTACGACTTTAGTCATTCATAGGTTTGACCACTGAAACCAGCATTATATTTATAATTTGTTCAACAAAATTTCATGATCAACCATGTAAAACATTTTTGTCATGTTGATAAACAATGCCATTGCGTTGTACGACTTTCATTTATCCCTGTGTACAGATCACAGCATACTTTAAGGGTAGCATCTTCCGTAGATCTGCCTGGTCTGAAACCATATTGATCATTTGAAATAAAATTCATTTTCTCAAGAAGAGAAAGTATGCGTATTTTCATTACGTTTTCAAAGATTTTAGAAACTGTAGGAAGTAACGCAGGGTTATAGTTATAGGAAGCTCTTATATATGTGTATTTTCTTTTTTTAAACTATTTTCAAGGGTACAATATTACATCTTTCATGAAAAGATACAGATGATTTCATAGCTTCAGTAATGTCTACAAAATAATTGTTGCAACTGTTTGATATAAGAAGCGAGTTAGAGCTTATAGTGTTTTCTATTACGATATTAGACATTTCATTTGATTGACACTGCTTTCCCAAAATGCAATTGACAATTGCCTTTAAAACTATTTAATCGGTTCGCATAGTAGGAATCACGTGATTCAGCAGTTAAATTTTGTATTCGTTTTCGAAGCTTAGAGTAATATTTTTTTTTTAATTTATATTATGAAGATGTTTTTTTTACATTTCATTGAACATTTCTTTTTTAGTTTAATTTGCTTTAGCAATCGCCGTGCCATACAAGGCTTGAAGAACTTAATTTTGTTATTGATATCTGCATAAGTGTTTAAATTTTCAATATGTACATTGAAAATAGAAAGAAATATATCAAAAGCTTCAGTAACAAAGCTCGCAGAATACACAGGTTCCCAGAATTCAGATTTTAATTTCTAACACGTTAAGTTATAATTAAAAAAAAAAACATTTTGTCTTTACTACAACGTTGCAGAAGTGACACAATCGTGCACTTTTGTCACTTTTAAATTTAAATGGCATTGTGGCACTCAAACGCTTCAAAAGGCACTCTAGGAATCGACGAGCAAATGTTTTCAAATATATACAAGTTCATGATCAAACTTAGTGTTACCACATGGTAGTGCATCAGCTGAAACGGGTTGTTTCACGCTTAAATACCATTAAAACCCATAATAAAAATCGACTTTCTTAATGCCGGTCCTCCACTAGGCGTTCAACACACTAATTTCAAGTTCAACACATTCAACTCTAATGTATGATGTTCTCAATTCCATTCAACCAACGAGTATAAACCGTTGAACAAGAGTCCGGCTAGTGACGTGCTGGTGATGCTAGTAAGTTTGTCAACTATGATATATACGAAGCTATTCAACAATTGAATACTTTGTTCAACTAGGTGTACGGAGTTATCCAACAATTGAACGAGTTGATCAACTAGGCTTACGAGGTTATTCAACTATGCGTACAGAGCTCCCAATACGTTTTGTTGAGATGAACGCAAGTTTGTGCACTAGTGTAAGAGATTGTAAATTTTTGTATCCAAAAATGGAGTTGAATGAAAAGTATGTAGTGGACGGCCGGTATTATAAAGTTATAAGATCACTTTTGTCGTTTAATGAAATTTTGGGGGTGGCCGTGGCGCGATAGTTGTGTGTTCGCCTGTCACCCTCATGGTCACAGGTTCGATCCCTGCCGTAGTCTATGTCTTCTTATTTTTCCATTAAAAACCAATTCTAAAAATAAAATGTCATACAATGAGTTGTTGGCTTACTCATTACATGCTGTTTAGGCATAGAACTAACAACATGTGATTGAGTAAAACTAGTATACCGATAAAATATGACAAAGAATAAAAAAATTAATGCGAATTATAAGGGGCATCGATAAATAAGACACGGAAATTTCTCCGCATTAGTTCAGCCGCCATCCCTGGAGATAAAATCTGAGACAACAACCACATACAGTCTCCGAATATCGCGCAACACATCTTTCCTACCATTCTTTCTCTTCCTTAACCTCACCCCCACGCCCGCGCTGTGTTGAAACATTTAAAGGGTATTCATAATCCCTTGAGCGCGTGTAGATTATAAAAAAAAAAAAAAAAAAAAAAAAAAGGCCGACATTTGCCGGCACTTTATACCACCTAAATACTTATATTCTTAATTAATGTTTTTATTTATTTTTTGTTATAATTATTTCATTTAATGAAGTTCTTTTATTTTATCTATTAATTTATGATTTATAAATTTTTTTTTTATTTATTCTTATCATTACTCAAGATTTGAGGTGCAATAAATAAAATTAAAAATTACATATGGAATCTTCGGATTTTTTTTTACTTTTTTGTTGGTTCCACCCAGTGGCCTAAAATGACACTTTCTGTTGTCAGCATTGGCACCTACAAAATTTTTTTTCCGGCAACGCTGCTTTACTATATTAGTCCTAGTTGACCTGTCGTTTGTTCGTACTTTCAAAGGACATAAATGATGATCGGTTAATTTATAATCACGCGCTTCACTTGTAAATACTGAATTATTGTTAGTGTTGAGTATTAGAAAATATGATCTATGCAACTTGAGCTGAAGCTTGTTATTCGAGTTGGTACATTAATTACACTTTTTAACACAATTGAAGACACCAAAAGCATATAATTATTAGTGTTATAATCATTTTACAGTAACAAGCCAATGTTTATTTCTCCTATAAGCATTACATTTTTTTATTTGGTAATATTCAAAACACATTTATTTTTTTGTTTCTATAGTTGGTATTTTATCTTACTTCTAAATAATATTAGGTATAGAATTAATGCTACAGCTTGTTTTCTTCTCAAGATACTTAATAATTGTTGTATCTGGGATTCAACAAACTTGTTGACAGGACAACTTTTAGTTCAAATTAGCGCTCTGTATTATATTCGTAAGTTTCTAAGATAATCCGGTTTAAATTGAGAAGATTAAAAATTAATCTTCAAGTGTTTTCACCAGTAAAAAAAAGATTAGTTTGACGTTTTCACTATGAATTGTCATTCAAAAGTCAATGCAACAAGACAACAACAAAACAAAATAATTGGGAAGAAGAATAATAATTTCGGTGCAGTGAACAAATTTAATTTCAATAAATAAAAATGAGTAATAACTTTAAAATATTGTTATCCCAACATCTTGCAGCATATAGATATATTTACATAAATACTGTAATCGACTTTGCACGGCTTTCGTTTTTATATATTTGGGAAAGAACAACTTCAAAGTATTACTGTAGGATAGCTAAAACATTTTCCATTACACGTTCGAGGCACCGACCGCTTTGGTCTTTGTAGCTTTATTGCATTTCTTATTTTTATATTTATTTATAAACAAAAACAGAATTTGAAGGCAACGACAAATTATACCAGAGAAAAACAAATTAAATAATGTTGGACAGTTTTTTTTTTTTTTTGTTGAATGTCAATGGAGAAAATATGACGTTAGAAAAGGCGCGTTCTATGAAATAAGGTTTGTTTCTTTTGCGAATCTTCTACTTCGAAGAAGATTTCAATGAGATTAATTTCTAATCTTCATTTAAGGAGATTAAAATGTGTATGGGAAATCTTCAAGATTTAGAAGATTTCAAAGAGGATTTATGGTTAATCCACTTAAATCTGGATTAAGTGGTAGGTGAAAACGTAGTATTAAGTTGAAATGGCTGTCAGCGTTGCAGATGACACACTTATACCAGAGTTGGTCCCTTGTGATACCACGTTGAATCGTTTGAAGCTCTTAACCCAATAAAATACCCGTTTTTGCTGTCTGACAATGTATAGGATGCGACTTTATTGTTAAATGCTTTAGCCTTTTACAAAGAATAATTCAATTAAAAATATAAAGCTTGAGACAATTATAAAAATTTATTTGCTTTCGACGACTTGATGCGTGTGGAGATAAAAAGAGAATGGCCGCCTTTTTTCCTTCCAGACAATAGTAACCAATGACAGAGAAATATTTCTGTCGTTGGAAGAGTACGCGTAGCTTCACGTCACACTCTGGTCGTTTTCTTCTTGTTATGACATGCAATGAAATTGGGTATGTTCCAAGTTGCAATCTTTTAAATTAACTTGATGGTGTGTTCGCATGCGGATGTCTGTCCCCACACTCCTAATGAAGCGTAAGAGACTGTAGATATTTTTTTTGTCTATATCGCAGAGATCATCGAAGAAAAAGTCTTCATGATGGAGCTTACGTCTCTGAGATAGAGCAGGGCATGTACACAGAACAGAAGATGAGGAATAGATTCCACCTCCTCCTCGTCCACGCAGCTTCTGTAAAAATCGTTTGCCTAAGCACCATGCCTCTTCGGCTCCGGTTAGGACACCAAATACGAACCTGATGTGCAATTTGCTTAAGGATATCATACACTGGGAGTGTTTCCGATCAAGTTTTGACTAGAATTGTTTTGTCATCAGACAGTTGATTGTAATTTGCTATCTAGGTTTATCGTTTCTAAAGCATCTTGTTTCAGGATTAACTTACTTGTAGCGATAGTTATACATATACCTAGGCTCCCGAAAACTACGCCAGATTTTTTTTTGGAAAAAACGCCAAAAAATTCTTTATACAAAATTCTGGCCTTTTTTCCTAGGAAAAAAAGCCAAAGTTTTCTTATAATCTAAAAAAAAATAAATTATAAGAAAAATTAAAATTCTGGCATTTTTCATTTTCTAAAATGGAAAAAGCGCGAAAAAAAAATTGGAAAAACCGCCAGAAAAAAATTCATGCTTCATGTGTGAAGTGTTTTTTGTAATTATTACATGCTGCCTCCCTGCAACCCCCCTGCTTGACCCAATATAGGATTTGTGGTGGGTACAAGTTTGGGTATATGCAATTTTTTTTGGATTTGAAGATTTCTTTTTAAGTTCCAAAAAAAAAATGTATATACCCAAACTTGTACCCACCACAAATCCTATATTGGGCGAAGCAAGGGAGCTTTTTGTATTGAATAAAGATTTGTTTTAAATAAATATTGCACAATGTATCATGTGGCCCGCCCCGACCGGAAGCGCAACCCACCGCCTTCGTCTTGTTTGAAATTACATTAAAACATTTTATGGCATTTTTTTCCAAAACGTTATGTGGAAATTAGGCCAGAATATACAAATTTTCTGCCTTAATTTCCATTTTGCTTTCAGGCTTTTTTTCCACACCTATCTGGCATAATTTGAAATATTTCTGGCTTTTTCCAAATCCAAATCTCCAATTTTGAGCCAGAAAAAAATTCTGGCATTTTTTCAAAAAAAAAAATAAAATGCACGACTGGATCATACGAACTTGCTTTTGTAGCTAACAACTTTTTTGTAGCTAACCACTGACGCTGTTAGTAGGTATAGGTACGAGTAGTCTAGTTATCCTATGCTTGATTCTTAATATAATGAATTGTGGAATACATGATTCAAGGAATGGTTACATAGACAACTACCTACAAATGTATTTTTAAATAGATCTGAATTATATAAATTAGGAAGGTAATATGTACCTACCTACATATAGTGAACCTAGGTATGTAAATATGTACATACATATGTATATAATAAAAGTAAATGGCGTATAGGTATGTAAAAATCGTTTTCCAACTTATAAAAACTATCACTTTAATCAATTTCTCGAAAAAACAAAGAACGCCATTAGATGCCAAGGATCAATGAAAATTTTATAAAAAAGAATCTCGAAAATTGTAGGACGGATTTTGATGAAATCCTGTTTTTTTATTTTTAGTTTTTTTGAAATTTTGGTATGCAGTTTTTTAGAGTTTATTAACATACATGTGATTATAAAATTTAAAATTACTTTTTTGACTAATTTTAAAAATATTGATTTTTCAAAAAAAAAAAAATTTGATTTTAAAGGTGCCGTCACCCAATGAAAGGAAAGTACTTTGAGAAAGCAAAACGCTTTCTGAAAGTTAAATTTTCATTGTGTGAAGAACCGAAAAGTATTTTCTTGAAACCGTTTTCTGAAAATGATTTGCTTTCTTGAAAACGTTTTCAAAAGAAAAAATTTCACTGTATGACTAGTTCATGAAAGCGTTTTCAAGAAAGCAAATCAATTCAAATACATTTCTGACAGCGCTTTCCGCTTTCACAATCTGCTTCTGAAAGTTTGTTGCTTTCGTAAAAGCGAAATTTTGTTTTTTACCCTAATTGCTGGGCCAAATTCCTTTATGTTATAAAAGAAGTGGGTCATAAGTCTACAACTGTTTTTTTGGGGAAGCGTAACATTGTGGTGGCATATCGGTAAGTAGACATGAATAGCATTAGTTTTCAGGGACAGCAGTATCTTGGGTTACCCCTTAGCGGTTTTAAGGGATTTTAACTCCCTCAAGGGTCCCCTGTCCCGTTAAAAAAACACATTGTAACAAATCACTTGCAGCAAACATTTGCAGCAATATCGATTGTATCGATTCTATGGAATGTTAATAATTCATTTATTAACCGTTTTGAAAGTTTACTTACTGGAATGACAAAAAATGTTGATGAAATTTTTATATCTATATCTATTATATATTAATCTCGTGTCACGTTGATCTGTTGAACTTCGAAACTATCTAACCGATTTTCCTGTTGTTTTTTTTTTAATGTTTATTTTTGCTAAGATAGGATAGTTTGTAATACTTTATACTTAAAAATAACGGTACCTACTTGCCATACAAATTTGTCTACCATCTTGATTATTTTGAAAACGGCTCTAACGATTTTGATAAATTAAAAGTGTGTGCACTTTTTTAGGTATAGTCTACATTTTGGTCAAACATTTTTGTTTACATATAATGTTATTAACGATACCTTCCATACAAATTTGTTTTGATTTTCGACTTTATCATTTCGATCAACATTTTTATATAGGAGGCCCTTCGAATTATAAATAATACTGCATAGCAAAATTGTCGAAAAATATTATTTTTGGATTTTTGAAAAAAAAATGATATTTTTTTTTTGAAAATTCAATATTTCAAAAACGTGTTAATGATTTTTTTAAATTTCGTTTTAAGTTTATATTATTAAATATTTAAAATTCCCACACAAATTTTTTAGAAGTTGTTGTGAGACAATCAGGGCTCACATTTCATTAATTGTATTTAGTAGGTATATCTTCTTACCACTTCTCATAGAACAATCTAAATTATGTTTGTGCGCGAACTACTTTTTTGGGCTGAATCGATTTAAATGAAATTTTCAGAATATCTTGGAACATGTTTGGAGAGTGCATATAAGAAATCTTGTTGCTGTACGATGTCTTAAAGCAGAGTTATTACCAAAAATGTTACTCACATGTTTGTTATTGATTTATTAGTATAAATAATGTGTCTTGTATACACACTTCTACAATACACTACAGCATTTGATTCCCATCAAATGGATATATACTCGTATACTGATTTTCAGCACCACGTTCTCAGAATGGTCGCACCCAAATTGATCTACGATTAGCCGCATTTTGTCCAGTCACATGCTGCGTAATCCGTAGGATGATTTTCATTAGAGTTAATTGCCTCAGTTCTAATATTCTTTCTTTCTCGCAAAAAATTTCCTCAGCGAACTCGATTTAGCAGCTATTCTGTATAAAACAATTAACGAAACTAAACTCAAAGTGGCAAATATGATACACAAATTATTACATTCAGAACACACTTTCACTTGCGTGCTGTGACGACCCGAAAAGTGCTTTCAGAAATTTAGCTTTCTTGAAAGTAAAAACTGGTTTCAGAAAGCACTTTCCTTTCATAGTGTGACTGCTCTCTGAAACCACTTTAACGAAAATTTCAAAATTTAAATTTTCGAAACGCTTTCTTAAAGCACTTTTCTTTCATTGTGTGACGACATCTTAATTATAAAAAAAAAGTTATTTAAAATTTTAATATGCAGAATTAGTTTGGCTACCTAGGTCTTCTCAGATATAAAATTTAACAGAAATCCATTGTACAGTTACCGAGAAAGCCAAAAATTTAAAAAAAATTCTCAAATATTTTTATCAAAATCGTTGGAGCCGTTTTCGAGAAAAATAAGATTTTCCTTCAAGGTCATATGGCAGGTACCGTTATATTTAGGGCTAAAAATAAAATTTCGAATTCCCCTGTAAGGAACGCCAAAATAATCACACATACCAAATTTGAAGGTAATCGCTTACGCCGTTTAGGCTGCAGCTCGTTATACATACAGACGGAGAGACAGACATACATTTGCCTTATCAGGTAATAAAGGTAGTACCGTTCCACTTCTGGCAAGTATATCAGCCTTACAATTCAATGGAATATCCCTGTTCCCTGGCACCCAACATAGGTGAATATTAAACTGATGTGCCATTTTCATAAGTGATGAACGGCAGTTGAGAGCAGTTGCGGAGTTTGTAGAGGACGTTGATTGCCATCAAAGGACGTTTATTTCCGCCAAAGGGTTTTAATGGCCACCAAAGGGCGTTGATAGCCATCGAAAAACGTTAACAGCAGTCGGTATAATCAAAATACTTTTCTCTCAGAGACTTAGCAGGTCTCTTTAAGCTTTCCCTTTAAAATTTCGAATTATAGTTCTCATTCAAGTGTTTTTTTTTTAAATTTCTTATCTTAATAGCGGTTATATCGATAGCTTTAATAGAATCGTTTTAAATTTAATATTTCATAATGTATAATATGACCTTTTAGGCAAAACATTGGCACCATACTAAACCTAATTTCTGGGTAAATTTCAGCTAAGCACGCCAAAAGAGTGCAAAAAACTAAGCGAACATAACTTTTTGACGTTTGTAAATGTCAAAGTGGCACATGGACTTAGTACAATACTAAAAAGATAAAGTAGCCATTTGGTGACATTGTAAAATGTTAAGAAGATAGTATGATACTAAACCCATTTAAATTTGGCAAAATCCTCTTTTTAACCTATAGTATCATACTAAAAATGATTTAACATATTACTAAATCTACTAAAATTTTGCGCTATTCATTTGAGCAAAAGTACTTCATGATGACCACTCTGCTTAATGTCTCTTATGTATGTATTTAAAATACGCTGCTGGTAAGCTTATTGTCCAAAAAAATCAACGAGAAAAAAGTATATATGAAATATTATATAAACTTAATGTAATTGATATTTTCTTACCCAAATTATGACAGAAATCACTCTCGGTAATTCTTTTTAATAAACTTAACGATACTGCGGCTAAAAAAGAGAGCTTATTTAATGAAAGTATTCGTTTTTGCTATTGTGGTTAAGATTCACAGACTGAGATACCTTTTTTGGAAGTAGAAAGACTATATATTGTGTAGGTGAAAAGGACTACTTTTGTAGAGTTTAACAATGCTTGAATTAATTTATACCACGGATAAAGTTTTTAATAAGAAACTGAATTGCTTTTAAGGGCTATTTACGTTTAAAAGACCAACAAAATGAGTTATATTCCAAAGACAAAATGGGAAAGAAATGCAAATGTGCATATAGGTAAGTACGGAATGAATTTTTGATGCAACATTTCTCATCAAACGCTTAATTAGAATGTTCATACAAAAACAAATAAATACAAAAGTGGTTTCAATGAGACTTTAAGAACACCTCTCAAAAATATGAAGGATGGTTGTGATAAATCTTATTGCTTTTTTTTATTTAAAATATAATGTGGTTATACTTAAAGCTGCTGATAGAATGTGCATTTGCAGCTTCACTCTCAAGTGGTTGGTTTCTTCATAGACAAGCGGCATCACTGATATAAAATTCAAATGATGATTGTCAAGAGATGACATGCAATATTCTTATGCTAACCACAAACAAGATGGAAAATAAAATTATATCAACTCTAGCAATCATATACTATAACTATATCATTAAAATTGGCATTTCTTAGCTTCTACACCAGAATCCATGATGCATTTTCATAACCGCATACCGCGTATCTGGCTCCACAGCTACCCTCCAACCTTTAAAACTGACATAATAAATTTTCTTCAAATAGTTCCGGTGCCGGGTCACTTGAATGTATTTCTTCAAAGATTTGTTGCCAAATATGTTTCTCCATCCATTCAACTAAAATGTTAACGTCAATCATGGAATTTATGATATTCAGTTCGAATTGCTGGGTTGTGCATTTTCCTATAGAAGGTTCAATAACCTCAAAGATATCCTTCTGTCCTTAGTATAGTACATTATTACCCTGCCATCCAAGTTGATTTACCGTCTGCAAGCTTTAACTTAAGTTTGCATGCAACAATCTCTTCCTGTTTTTTAAATAATAAATTACTATTGGACAAAAATACCGTAATTTAAAGTAGCTCGCCTTTGTTTAAAATCAAAACAACGCTACCACCTATCTATGTATTTATTATCTTAAGACATAAAATTTGATATCGATTACGTGGCACTTGTTTATAATATACATATGTACAATTGTATGCACAAGAAAGGCAGCAGTGGCTGTTTTTCCCACATGATTTACATTATGTATGCAGCACAGGGCCGCATTTAATATTGCTCATGAACTACATCATCAATTTGTATTCTATTTTCAAATAATGTGGAAAGTTGTTTCCGAATCAAGGTAGAATAATGCAAAACTAAGATCTAGTTTTATAAATATTTCAGCCGCGATTTAAGATGTTTTTTGGATTAGAGAAGCGGATCCGGGCCACACTCTAGGCATCACTTTTACTTGCGATATAATATGTACAGTACATAGGTACTATAGGGCAAGTTTTGCATCTAGAAATAAATCCAACTCGAGATATTTATCAAACTTAATATTACGATGATAGAGGGCACCAAGCAACTGGATGTCGCAATTTCAACTGGTTGCTTGTAAGTCGCTCTACACTAGCCTAAACTGCTTAAGCGATTTTCTTCAAATTTGGGACTTAAGCGTTCTAGGTAGTTGGCTCGATTCTTTTTTCAAATCTTATTTTTTTTAACGCCAAAAATAACGGTACCTGCTTTACAATTTGTTGTACCAATAATGGTAAATCTTATTCATATCGAAACGGCTCTAATGATTTTAATAAAAGTGCATTATTATAGGTAAAGTCAACATTTTGGTCTAAAATGTTTTCTACATAATATATTACGAGTATAAACGGTACCTGCCATAGAATCATTATTTTGATTTTTTTCTTATTACCGGCTGAATGGAACGGATTCGGATCAAAATATTTTACAGAATTTTTAATAATAATAAATACTTTCATTTTTTCTTGAAAAAATATGTGTATGGAAATTTTAAGAATTAAACAAAATAAATTTAAAAACAGAATTTAAAAAAATCGACAAAACGTTTTCAAAATATTATATAAGATTAAAAAAAAAAATTTTTTTTTCAAAAATCAAAAAAAAAATTCGCAAATTTTGCTATGAAGTATTCTTGAGAATTCCAAGGGTCTCACATATACAAAATTTGATCGAAATCCGTCAAGCTGCTTACGAGAAAGTCGAAAATAAGAAAAAAAATTGTATGGCAGGTATACCGTTAATAACAATATTGTAAGACAAATTTTGAACCAAACTGTATAGACTATTCATATAGTAGTGCACAATTTTTTTTATCAAAATCGTTACAGCCGGTTATGAGATAGTTCAGATGGTACAAGAAATTGTATCGAAGGTACTGTTAGTTTAGGGGCTAAAAACCCATTCAAAAATGAAAAAAAAAATCATGAAACTTCGAAAAAATTCCGAATTTTGGTGGAGAGCTTCATTTTTACATCGTAAGCATTTCCTAAAAAGTACCCTTAATTTGGAGCGGAGCAATCATTTTAGGTACGCATTATAGCTCATGTTATTATACACAAAAAAGATTAAGACAGTTTTTATCGTACAATTGATAGATTTGAAGAAAAATGGTCCAAAACATTGGGGTGTACCTAATATATTTTTTCAAAAAATGTTGTAAATTTATGTTTCTGAGTGGCGAAATTTTTTATTTTTAGTTATGTTTGGACAAACATGTTCTATTAAAAAAACCAAGTTTTAAGTTTGGAACCAGAAGGAAAATGCTGCCATCTAAAAAGTAATAACTTAATTTATTTTGTTCAATAACTCCCAAAACTTTTATTTTTCCCAAAATGTTTAAGAACAACTTGTAGACAGTAAAATTATCTACAAAATGACATATTAACGACTTCTCTATGTATAGCGTACCAAAGTATAATTGTTCGTCGCAACGGGAGCTATATTAAGTCTGGTTTCTTTAACGAATAAATTTAATCTATGTATATATCCAATTTGACGAACAATTAAGCTTTGGTACGCTATAATTGCCAAAATCGTGAACGCATTTAATATTTGTGTCTATATGGCATATTTAGCCATAATAATAAGACGGAATTTAAGGTTTTTGGAACAAAATTCAAACACGAAAATATGGTTCTGAATTCTGACACCTTTGAGAAAATGGTATTTATTCTTGAGTTATTCCCATATGTATGTATATCTCGTTAATAACTCGACAAATTTTGATTAAATTTTTGAACATGTGTACCTTTACTTCCAAATAGTGTAAAGCAATTTACCAAACTTGACTGTAAACATTTTTATTTACTTACTTACTTACTTATCCGGCTCCCGATCCTTGGAGCGTATCTGTTTGACATATTGCGGTCTTCCATCGATTGCGGTCCCTCGCACGCTCCCTGCAGTCGTCGAGACCAAGCGCTCTTGCGTCTGTAACCGTCTGGTCCTGTAGAGGAGGTTCGGTCTTCCTGGTCGTCTCGAATCTGCGGGCTGGGATTCGAAGATTTTTTTGGCTCGAGCGTTGTTGTCCATTCGCTCGATGTGGTCGAGCCACTGTAGTCGACGCGCTTTCGCTCTTTGGACTACATCCACATGTTGGTACAGCTCGTACAATTCTCGATTGAATCTTCTCCTCCATTCGTCCTCTCCGCATATAGGACTAAATATCCTCCGAAGAATTTTTCTCTCGAAAGTGCCCATTATCAATTCCGCTTTTTTACTTATCGTCCAGCACTCGGTGCTGTAGAGTAGAACTGGTAAGATTAGCGTTTTGTATAGCATGCACTTTGTCTTTCGAGACATGAGTTTTGAACCCATTTGTTTGGCCAAACCAAAGTAGCAGCGGTTTGCTAGGGTAATTCTTTTTTTTTTTATTTAACTATATGCCTGTAAGACCTAAGGTCTTTTAAATGCAACCTGAATTGCACGGCACTAGTTAGGCACATTAGGCATTCTTCGTCGGATTTCCAATAAGGTGTCGTTCGTGCAACTGATTTTGTTGTTCCGAGGTAGGTGAACTCCTTGACTACCTCAAAATTACTGCTACCAACAGTGACGTTTTGTCCTAGGCGATGAACAGATGAGGCTTTGTTTGTTGATACCATATACTTGGTTTTGTCCTCATTCACTTCAAGATCAACGCATTTCGCCTGTTCATCAATAGCTGTGAATGCTTCAAGTACAGCTCGCTTGGAGGTGCCGATTACCTGTTGGGAAGACCTGTTGAAAATAGTGCATTCCAGGTTAACACCACTCTTGCGTACTATCTGCTCCAGGACTATATGTTGAAGAAGTCACATGATAGCGCATCTCCTTTTCTGAACCCTGTACACGTCTGAAAAAGCTCAGATGAGCTGTTTCCCATTTGCACGTTGCACCGCGTATTTTGTTACGTCATGCGGCATAGCTGAATCAGTTTTTTCGGGATCCCTAGTTTCGACATCGCCAATGTTGTCGTTTCGTTGAGGCCTTCCAACTAATCCCCCAAAGAGATTTACTTTCCCGACTTTAGCATTGAAGTCTCCGAGTACGACTTTGACATCGTACTCCGAACAGGCTCCGTAGGCTCCGTCCAGGAGGTCGTAAGGAGGTCCTTGTTAGACTTATCAGCTTCATCGGTAGGAGCGTGTGCACATATTAGGCTGATGTTTTGGAAGGTAGCTTTGATGCGGATCACAGCCAGGCGATCGCTAATCGGCTCAAAATCGTTGACTTTCGACCTGAGTCGATTTCCCACGACGAATCCGCATCCTAACATGTGCGTTCTTTGATGACAGCTGTAATAAATGTCGCAATCTTTTCTTTTCGTTATTCCTGATCCTATCCATCGCATCTCCTGGATCGCGCTAATGTCTGCCTTGTACCGCGAGAGGACAGATTCAAGTTTTTGAGTAGCACCTGGCGTATAGAGTATCCTTACATTCCAGGTGCATACTCGTAGTTCGTAGTCCATTTTAGCTCCGGGTCTGGTTGCTATTTGAGGGGCTTCTCGCGTGTCTCTCATAACAATATTGTTTTTTACTGTGGTCGGGTCGTTAGCCCAACGCACTAACCTCCAATCTGTGGGGCCATGGATTTAATGTTGCAATTTTTCCGTTATCAACATTCTCACTTACAAGTTTAACAAGTCATGACATGAAGTCAAGACCGGTATCTGGCGTCTACCAACTTGGAGGTAATGTAAGCACTTGATGTGTAGGAAAAGATACAGCTCGAGGACCCCTGTTCCTACAACATCCAACATTTTTATTTAAGTCCCCAAAAAATGTTATGACACTCATAGCGGTAAATAAAGAAAAAGAATTCGAATTTGTGAAAGAGGAACTGGCTGCCGAATAGAAATATATAGGAGAATAAAATATGAATAGAATTAACGGGTCCGCCATCTAACGTTTTTTTTCAACTAGTGCTTATTTCGTGAATGGTAACACTTAGCTCATGTCGGATTTGACAGGTAATTAGTTTTATCCTTCCGCTGAACGAATATGGTTGTGTATACGCTTAAACAACGTTCGCTAAGTGGGCCTGCGATCGAGAAGATGCCGATTTTGCCAAAAAATGATGAAGCTCATTTTGATCTTTTCGGGTATGTAAACAAGCAAAATTGTCGCGTTTGGGGCACAGAAAACCCGCACACATACATTGAAAAGCCGATACACCCAAAACGAGTCACTGTTTGGTGCGGATTTTGGTCCAGAGGCATAATTCGAAAATGAGCAAGGAGTGGCCGTTACAGTCAATGGCGATCGTTATCGGGCCATGTTGAACGAATTTTTGTTCACAAAAATTGAAGAACTATTGGCAATAGTTGGTTTCAACAGGACTGCGCTACGTGCCACACAGCCGAAGCTACACTCGATGTTTTGCGCCCATTTTCAAAAAAAAAAAAGTTATTTGGCGGACCCTGTAGTTGATTCCTGACCGCGGACAACGTGTTTAAAGTAATAAAAAGTAGTAGAAACAAATAGGAGATATGCTAACCTAAAGAAATATATATTTATATGTCTCGTTTTTAAATTCAGTCTTAAATTAGATACGTATATTTTAAATTTAAATTCCCCGTTAGCAACATTAAACTGCTTGTGTTTTAGTTCTTGTTCATGTTAATCTGAGGGTACTGTATTCTTTGGCTTAGCTAATGTGAGTTCGCCTTTTACAAGTCGCATAATGAAAGACTTGTATTTTTTAATGCATAGACGCACACTGAGAAACTATTCTGCTTCCCAAAGATAATGTATTTGACCATATTCAATAATATATAAAGACAATGACTAAAAGAAAATAAAAAGCCCTATTCATCTATCAAACTATACTAAAGCCTCTTTGAAATACGTTCGTATACTGAATGACCTTTATAGTGCAATCTAACTCATCTTATAATTGAATACGGCCCTGTAAACATTAATGAAAAGTGCAGGTTGTTAAAAAGGCCACGCTATCTAAAGGACGGCATCATCAGCATTTAAATAAGCAGTATGGGGTAGCTCCTACCTTGAATGTATATTTTTGCTTAATTCATTCGTTTTGTAGATATGCACTGTGCAGTTGCACCCCTCTTTATACTATGGAATTGAATTGTTGATGGCTGGCTAGACGAAAGAGCATAGTATGGCATTTTGCTGAAGTAGAATGGTTTAATTTATGTGTTTCACTATGGTTACTATATTAAGCTTCACTAAAGTTAAAGGTTTTGTTCTTAAAGGATTTTTTGTTTGGGTTTAAATGTCTTCAACCTTGGATTTTATAAACAAAATAAAAATACAAAATATATGTATCCATAAATATGTATATAAGAAGTGGACAAAGGCATAGCCTGTTTTCTTATACTTTCTTTCAGACAATCTGCTTTTCCCACGCGATATAGTTGTATTCACAAATTTTAGCAAGCCTGATGTGAGAATCCGAAATATTAAAATTCAAAATGTCAAACGTAAGGATTGTTTTTTTGATTCTTGGAATTTTATACTTATCTAATGATTTTCATATTTTAGTCCTTGTTTTTGGATGAATCAAATGGAAATGGCCTTTTTGCAGTGAAAACACAAGGAGCAAACTTGAGCATTAATAACACCCTACCGACATCGACATCTAATGAGGATTTGAGTCAGAGTCTTTCAGAGTATACAGATGCAGATGAAAGTATGTCGGCTCCAACTGAATTTTTGGCAGAGGTAAGTCTTTTAAAACATATTTTAGGATTTGTTTACTTATTCTGTGAAATAATAAACTAATATCCTTGGGTGTTATATTTGAGTTTCCAGTATTTGCTTATCAGTGGTATCATTATTAATTTTATTCAAAAATTGAATTTCTTCCTAACTAAGTAAAATAAGTAAATAACCACATTAAATAATAAATGAAATCTGTTAATATTTTAGCAAGTTTCACAACTAAATAAAACAATTGTTTGTTAAAAAAGTTAAAGCCAACATTGGAGATTTTATAAGAATCCCCAAGAATTTTATCAAATCTTTATTAAAAACTTGTTCATATTTTCATTAAGCTTTGCTATGGTTTTTATCTCTTCTTTCAGTTCCTTTCCGCTGTAATGTTGAAAGACTATAAAAAAGCCTTAAAATACTGCAAACTAAGTAAGTATACGCATAGTTACCACATAGTCATAATTAAATTACCACAGAAAACAGAAAGGAAACAAAACTAACAGCATTAATTTTGGCACGCAATGTGATATAATGTACGATTCTTTATAAATTTAGAAAATTCTTCATCACTCCGATGACCAATAGCAATAGGTCATAGTTAGGATACAGACTCTAGTAATGTGTTTTTTGCGTGTATTCCTAGAGAGCGGTTTTCTTTTGAAAACGAATTTTTCCTGATTCCTTAAGTAATTTTCTACAAAATAAAGAGTCTGATATATGTGTGTGTATATGTAATTCTGTTTATAGCTTAAACTATTGACTTCAAAAAATGAGAACTATCGCATAAGTTGTACTCTTACATAAATAAAATAATACTGTCCGAATTCAATTTAAATATTGTTAATTATGTAATTCCACGCATTTTTTGTATGAGAATATCGAATGATATATTATGTATATACAGGGTGTCCTGCAAGTCAACGTCAAGCAGGTACATGGTGATAGGGTATCTTATACCCGTATTGGGAAAAGTAATAAAAAAACCATCTCGCTTGTTTAAATATTAATTGCACTTTAGAAAAGTAATGAAAATCAATACCCTAGGACACATTTTAAGGTAGTAGGGTGGTCGAAAATTTCCAAATTTTGGGGTGTATTTTTTTTGGCGTAATCCTAAATATTAATATATAATTCTTATCACAAATCCGATAGAATAATGAAGGCATGAACCATTGCAACGGTGTTCGAGAGGTGCAATTGTTTCATTTACTGTTTCATCACCTTTCATTTCTAAAGCTCTTTTTTGGATTTTGTCCAGAAGAATTATAAGTGCCTTATGGGAGCACGTACCCAAATATGGCAGTTGTAATCAAGTTTTGGACGAATTTATAGATTACTGCCAGATCAGAAGGGGAGAAATATCTCTTGCATCGTCTAAGAAAACCAAAACCCTTTGCAACGTTTTTGACGAAATCGAATATGTGGTCATTCCCCAAAAGGTGAGAAAGTGAAAGTTGTTCGGATTCCTCGCAAGTTCCCCTCATTGACAACGTGCCTCTCATAGACAATGGCTGAGATATGAATTTTAATGAGCTTATCATACGCTGCCGATATTGGTGTGAATCTTAAAACGAATATGAAAAGCTGAGGGTACTGTCGTCAGCTAAACAATATATTGATAGATAATATTTTATGGCATTTATTTTTTTAAATACGATGTCCGCCGCGGCTACGAGTAATTCAATCAGTTCAATTTTTAACTATTTTTTTTAATAAATCTGGCCGTATGGTTTCAATATGGTAGCTTGAATGTTGGTCTCCAATGCTTTAAGAGTTACTGGTTTGTCGGCATAAACCAATGACTTAACATAGCCCCAATAAAAGTAGTCGAGAGGCGTTAAGTTGCACCAACTGGGGAGCCAGTTAACGCGGAAGGGTAGCCAAATTGGTTTTGCAAAATAAACTCATGGTAAAGCGCGCTGTAGGCGGCGCCGGTCGTCTTGTTGTACCCAAATGTCGTGGATGTTTAGCTGATTAATTTTTGCAAACAAAAAATCAGTCTGAATTGCGCTCGCCATTCACCTTAACGGCAGATCCTTCCTCATTTCGAAAGAAATAAGAAAAAATAACCGATGATGCCGCCAGCGTGTAAACCGCACCAAATTGTCAATTGTAATGGAAGTGATTCGTTAATAGCTTGAGGATTGTCTTCGCTCCATATACGGAAATTTAGCTTATTGACGAACCAGAAATGAGTTTCATCACTAAACACAATTCTAGGGTAAAAATGCTCATATTTCCTTCGGCCAGTTTCAAATTATCCCAATCAGCAACTTTGCGACGTAAGCGATGGTCATTTGGCTTTGATTCTTGCACGAACTGTATTCTATATGCACAGAAGCTAAAATTCTGACGTAAAATTGTCCACTTAGTCGAAGGACAAAGCTTGGAATATTCTTTTCGGTCCGCACATTTCCTTATTTTGTTGATATTTTTTTAATCGAGAAGAGTAAAATTAGTGCGAAAAAATCATTAACTTCACGAATTGCTTGTCTACTAGTCCGATTATGTTGACCGTAAATTGGAAAAGAAAAGCGAATAAATTTATTTTGTTCAAAGTAAATATCCAAAATTTCCTCCGGAAGCGTTGTTCAGGGCTTAATTGATTAAAAAAACACACGTTATAAAATTACTTTAAAAGCTATACAAAAATTCAATCTGGTATTGCCAAACCTAAAGGCTTTATGCTTAGAAAAATAATTAATATAATGTATTTTTTATTACTATGCAGTTTAATAAAAACAAAACCAAACAAAAACAGAACCACAATTTAAACAAATTCCTGCAGAAGAAACTAGGTTGCCCTAATTCCTAATCCGCTTCCCTCAAAATTGTTGGTTTTAAAAGAAATGTCTTGAATAACAAAAAAAAACAGATTATTAAGTAAGTTGTGTTACAATTAACACTTAAGTATGTCTTCAAGAGTCCCTCGGAACTTAACGTTCCTTCCTTTCCTTTCCAAACACTTCCTATCCTATTTTCCAACCCTTTTCTTTTTTCTGCCCGACCCTTTTCCAACTCTTCCCAATCCGCTTGATCGCAACAAATTGGCTTATGAAGGAATTAATACTTCCCTTAAATGTAATTTCAACGTTAATTTTTGAGGGAAAGATAAGGAACTTTTAGATACAGTAATGCGTTTAGTGGAGTAACATAACTTCAGAAGCACTGAAAAAACTGTATTAATTATATAAGCGCTTCAAGTAGTTAGGGCATAAAAAGGATTTCATCGATTTCTAAAAATGTTTATAATTTGTTTTATTGATCAGGTTCAATAAATGTGTACAATAATCTATCTCTTATCAAACTCCTTTAAAGTTTCTACAATCTATTTTAAGTTTGCTTTAGAATTATGTGATGTATGGTATGCATTTTAAAAATTGGGCTCTTTCGGGAATCTCCCAGGGGATTTAATTTCCCACGGAATATTTTATTCCCTCAAAATCCTGCTATCTTGAATCTCCCTGGGAAAGTTTATTTCCGATACCAATACATTATTAGAGAAACTTTGAGCATGATTCACGTTCCAAAGATTCCAATAATAGAAAAAATTCCAGGGAAATTTTTATTCACGATAACCCCCATTATAAATAGGTACTAAAACTAGTATTTTGTTGTATATATTTTTATGTACGTACCTTTGTTTTTTAGTAGTTAAAACATTAAATATCTAATAATTAAAATATCGTCCTTAAAGCCAAAAAGCAACTTTCTAATTTCTAAACAAATATTTCAATGTCATTTTCTTAAAGAAAATATGTATTCTGTTATTTAGTGAGTTTTTACTTTATACCGAAAATAAAATTTGTGAAGGATAAGAACAATATTACAGGCACATAGTTATTGCAGGGTCCTACTTTTGTATACATACTCGTATTGTGTAAAATCTACATTTACTTTTGTAACAAAAAGTTTCAAACAATGCATTTTAGCTCATTTAAAGAATTTCTAAGCCTATAGGCTTATTTCGCATTTTATTGTCAATTTGTTGTGAATGTGCTAGTTCTAGGACATTACGTTAATTTAAACAGTTGCAGTACATTTTTTTTTTTTTGCTAATTTAGTTCTTTGAAATGGCGTGCAATATAAAATGAGAAGAGCGTTTAAAAGCCTTGAGTTATTCTAAGAAGAATGTAAGATTTCAAAAAATATAAAACAATAAGGAATTCAAATGAATGCTTTTGCACTTGTGTTTTTTTTATTATTTTACATTTTACTGCAGATATCTATATGTATATATGTAAATATAAAACTTACAATCTAAAAGTATGTACACATTATAATATAATTGTTAATGTTTTCTTACAGTTTTACAGTATGAACCAAACAATGCAACAGCTAAGGAATTCCATCCCTTGATTGTAGAAAAGCTTAAAGGTAAGGGATAATATAAGACACCTGTATTTTAAGATTAATTTTACTTTAACCGGTTTTGTATTTTATAATGTCCAATTATTTAAAATGAAATATTTTAATTATTAATATAATTATTTTCTTTACACAAGGAGAGGTTTTAAGTGACAGCGATGAAAACTACAACAAATCATCATCCCCCGAAATGGCTTTAGATCAATCCGAAGAGGATGTCTCGAATGGAAGTGAAGATAGCAGTGAATCGAATCAGAGTGAAGATGCTGATGTCGATTGTGATAATTCATCTGGTGAAAATGTTGATGGAAGTCGTCGTTCAAGCTCAAGAAGCAGTGGCCTTGCTGGAGAAAGTATCAGTGATTCGGAAGATGTCATAAGCAGTGACGATTTGGAGGACAATAATTTGTGTGTCTTGAATTCACGAAACTCCTCCAGTACAGGGGGCAGTCGCAGCCGAAGCGATAATACAACCCATTCATATTCCAGTCTTCTACTGGAAGAAGAAGACGACATTGTACCTAACACATTGAATCTTTCAAAGCAACTTTCAGCTCATGACTTGGATATTAGCAATGGTATTTTTAAAACATTCTATAGGTATATATAAATAAAAGTAAAATACTGATTTTTCAGGTAATAAGGTAAACTCTACATCATGCAGTGACTCAGAGTCACCAACAGAGCCACTCACTCAACGTTTGGCCGCCATATTACGTTCCAAGTGCGGTGTTAATGACACCAACTAGAATTTTTTTTTATTTAATAAGACTTCCATATGATTTTGATATTATATCTCAAAAAACTTAACAAAATCCGGAAATGAACAAAGTAAAGGTCTAAACTCAAACAAATATGAAAAAATCATTCTCTTTATAACAAAGTCTAAAGTCAAATCAAAATTAATGCATTGGTATTGGAGAAATTTGTAATAAAATGTTAATATTGTAAGTTTCTAAATAACATTAAGCCACACTATATTGTATTTTTATTTAACAAAAAAAAAATAAGACTTTGATGGACAAAAACTATGTTAAACATATCGTACAAAGGTATATGAAACGAAAGAGGGTTTGTCAAAAACAGACGATTTTAAATTTAATTTAAACAAAAAAGGAGCTGGAATATGTTAGCTTGGATGGGTCTCATACATTGCACATATACCCTGTTAAACATTAAAAATGGAACCCTATATATATACATACATATATATATTTATACTTAAAACTAATAAAGAAAATTGTAAACACAAAACATTCATATACATAAATGTAAGTTAAATGTAATTTTTTGAAACATATACGAACTTATAGAAAAAAAAAACATGATAAGAAAAGTAGAATTTAGGATTAGTATGTAAGTCTTATTAACCTCTACATATTTATATGTGTCTATACATACAGACGGTCCAAAATGTCTTTTTTGCTATTCTATATTATTTTGTTTTATTTATGAATTTAAAAAAAAAATTCAAATTTATGTTTATTATATTACCCTTTAATTGAAATAATACCAACTAAAACGCAAACAAGAAAAAGATTAACATTTTGTGCAATAAAAATAATAACATTATTATATCTATTTTTAAATTCAATATAATATTAATATAACGTACTAAGAATATAACGAAAGACTTATTATCAAACTGATTTGTATAAAAACGAAATGTGTTTGGAACTTCTTTTATTTTTTAATAAAATGAATGCTAAGCTATACGAAGAAGATGAGCGGGAAAACAATTGGTGCATTTTTATTCCTTTCACCTTTTTCCTAAAATTGGTTTCAGCTACTGGTATAAAAACGAACTCATTTTCTATGAGAAAGTACATGCATTCTTATTTATTTATTTATTATTTATAATAAATAATTATAATTAAATAAATTTAAAAGAAATTTACACATTTTGGGGTGGCCGTGGCGCGATAGTTGTGTGCTCGCCTGTCAACCTCGTGGTTGCGGGTTCTATTCCTGCCGTTGTCTATGTCTTCTTCTATTCCATTAAAAACCAATTCTAAGAATTGTCATAAAATAAGTTGCTGCTTTGCTTATTACATGCTGTTTAGGCATAACACTAACAAAATGTGATTGAGTAAACTAGCATACCCATAAAATATGACAACCAAATAAATAAAATAATGCGAATTATAAGGGACATAAATAAATAAGACACCGTAATTCTCTCCGCATTAGTTCAGCCGCCATCCCTGGAGATAAACAACAACCAGCTCTAGTCTCAGACCATCGCGTCACACATCTTTCCTATCTATCCTTCTTTCTCTTCTTCCGCCGGATGCCCTCACTGTGTTAAGAAAAACATATAAAGGGTATTCATAATCCCTTGAGCGCGTGGAAAGTTATAAAAAAAAAAACAAAAAATGTAGGTATATAAATTAAATAAGTTATTCCTTTAATAAAGTTTTTTAACTTTATGTTGAAATTACTAAGCGAATTGACAAAATTAGAGAATTCACAATCTAATAGCGTTAACAAAGAAAAGTCGTTGTCTTATAATCTACACGCGCTCGAGAGATTTTACCAGTGGCGGATCCAGGATTTAGTCAAGGGGGTGGTCCAACGATTTAAAAGTTAAGATTTTCATACATTTTACGGAGCTAACTAATTTTCTTATTACGTTAACTGTGGAGCTATTTTGTCTCAAGCCAATCCTATGAAATCGATTGTGCAATAGCAACAAATATTTGAAACAACTTTTTAATAATAAAAATAATAAGGAATACATGGTATGATAATCAGCATTGCACACACACTTGGTCACAAAAATACATACAAAACAAATTTAGAAACAAACACAAACGTATGGTGAATTACGTCACTCGGTGACAATGTGTGCGAGAGATATAGGATAATGAAAGTAAGATTATCATACCATAATCGCTGCATACAACGCTATACAATATAATCTCAAGCTATTCGAAAAATGGTTGCATACTCTTGTATCCCATGAGAAATTTAATAACATATGCACGAAAATCTACAAATTTAATCTATCCGGTTTTGGGTGCTCAGGAACTTATATAGATATTAACCTATCTTAGATAGGCTATCCTATCGACATCTGAACGCGCCCAATGAAAACAGTCATTGTGAGGTAAAACAATTTAAATTTATTAAAAATGGATATTAATGAATTAAAAAGGGAAAAACAAATTCGTAGGCTCATTTTTTCAATCATAAAGATTCTTATAACAAGATCTTATGATATAAACATTTATTTTCCTTAACCAATTCATAGATTTTCTTCCATTTTTAAAATCCTAAAACAAAAAATATTTTTTGTTTTACTAGTCAACTGATGAGTCCATGTGAGATCGCCGGGACGAAACGCCAATTTTTGATGGACTAAAGGCCGTTAAAAGCTATTTTGAATCAATAATTCAACAAGTCCAAATATTATAGTGCTAAGTCTTCTACTTGGCTGATGTATTTCAGTAGTATATAGAATTTTTATTATTAAAAAAAAAAAAAAAAAACTTCTTAAAAAAATATTTTTTTAAGTCAATATGAGCAATGCCAAGGCCCAATTATTTCAATTTTTTTTTCTTTGCTGTTGTGGCTGCAATGAAATTTGGCAGCCAATTTAAAAATAGAGACATCGTGCAGCGAGCGCTGCTTGCAGCCCTTGCAATGTGTCAACCCTCATAAGAACCTGTGTAATTTATTTTCGCTGCATGTGAAAAAGGTGCACATCTGTTTCGGGCATAAGTCAGGTATTACACAGCGCTTGACTATAACGCGCATGGCTTGGTTATTTTCTTTTGAACTTCTATTCGGTACCGCGCGTGTTATTACACACAGCCTTTTTCTCATTTTCAGTAGTGCGCGTTTAGTTGACAGCTATCTTTCATTTTATCTTCTTTGCCCAGTGCAGATATTGAACAAAAAATAATTTTTAAAAGTAAAATGGAAGGCAAAGTTATTTATATAGGTATTCCGGATGACAAAGACAAGGATTGTTGAGAATGGGGTTTATTTGGTAATTTAAAATAAGCTTAGAAGTTTTCTCTTTGCTCCATTTAAATACGTCAGGCGTTTGGATTGGTGTTCATTCATCTACAGCAAAAATTTAATGAAGCAAATCTGAAAAATAAAGAAAGAGTAGAAAGAGAAACGTCAAAAACACGCAAGGATAATCCTACCCGCGCGATTTATGTTTGTCTCCCTTCGCGAGAAGTTTTAAAAAAAAAACAATTTTCTCTTTAGAGATAATAAACACTTTATTTGACATTAATTTTTTTTTCCGAACAGAAAATCACGTCTTCACACGACCGATTATAAAAATGAACTCTCTTTGGAAATCTTTCAAGATACCCTTCAATAGAATAATTATTAAGTCTTTTGTAAGCCAAATGACTTACCTAATTTAACTAGTGTATTCATGTTACATTGTCTGCTCCGTGAAGGAATGTGCAAACTGCAACATGTTTTGTGGGAACAATGATTACGAAAGATTTGAAATAGAATTAAAGGTATCCGTTAACCGGATATCTAAAATTGATGGGGTAGAGTGTGTCTTATACATAACTTCTCCCCCTTTTAGTTTAAAATTCTCCTGAATTTTATTATTTATTTTTACTTTAATTTTCTTTTGCAAAATAAAACTGAAAATAACTAAAACAATTAATAAAATAATAAACGTAAAGTTAATTCCATAAGATATATTCTTATGATACTGTAATTCTTCAATTTTCTTAATGTTATTTTCGTTTTCAAATACAATATCTTCTAAAGTTATTTTGCTACTAAAATTTGTAAAACTTTTGTTCATTGGGTAATAAAAACGATCTTGAAAAATTTCCTTTACATTTGTCCAATAATGGTCTAAAATTCTTAAGTCACAATTATTAAAATGAATTAACAGATTACCTGTTAAATTTAAATTTCTTTCATCACAATTTTGTGTTATGTTAATATTATTAGCATTTTTTATAATTATGGTTTCATCATCAATAGTAAAAATTTCGGTTAAATTATTCTTAACAAGTTTACAATTTTCTTGGTATACACAGTGTTTACTTATTTGTAGTTCATTTAAATATTTATATTCTTCATATTTGTATGTGACATTATTATACTTAAATACTATTTCTTTAGGACTATCAATTTCTTCTTTCAGAATATTTGGAATTGGTAAAATTATTTTAAGTTGAATTTTTACAAAATCTTTGGGAATTTTTATGGCAAATAATAACAAATTTTCTCTAAATTTAATTACTCCCATTTTAATATGTTTCATTTTATTTAGATCAATTTCATATTTTTCAATTTCTAAATCAGTTAACATATTTGGATTTATATGTCCATATCTAGCTGAAGCTATATTGCTTTGTATATTATCAATTTTTTCTTTTACAATTTGTAATTTGAAATATTGGTCATAAAATAAATTTCTTTGCATTACACTGTTTGATACACTATTTAATTGATTTAGAATAACAGCTCTATCTTTTTTTAAAACTGTTTTTAACTGTTGGAATGTTTTATTAAAATGATCATTTATAATAACCTGTTGATTAATATTTCCTATAGCATTGTGATTATTGATTTCAATATTCCTAAAATGGTTTTCTATATTTAACCTGTCCTCCTCATCCATGGTACCGAACAACCATTTGGATGCACTACCTACAATATTAACCAGCCCTCTTTTATGTCGTTTGTCCTTTTGTAGTAAAGTTTGTACTCTGTTTTTAAGATGTCTAAGTTCCGTTTGTATCATTTCTTGGTGTTCTGTGTCCAATCCTTTTAAATTTAATCCAATACTGTCTAGTATGTTAATAATTTCGAACGGGTCTACTACATGTACAATTATGTCTGTTTTCGTAATCATGTCAGCGTCATTTAGTTTTATTTCTGTGAATCCGTTTTGTTCCTTTATTTCGTCTATATTGAGTCTTCCTTCAGCTAGTGTTAACAGCAATAATAGGAATATTGTCATGAAGAGCTGAAAATTTCGGTTGTCGTTTTATATTAGTTACATGTATATCAGAAAGTTTACTCTTCCTAAATCTAGGCTGATGCTTATGTCTAACTGCTTTATAATTCCTTATAAATCCTGTTGATCTTGTTTCGTTATAATTTTCCCTTTTTTTATTTACCTTTTCAATTATATTTTTCTTAACAGTTTGTAAATTACTTCTAATCTTATCAAATTCTACCTTGTGAAATTCTACTATAGCTGGACTTGTTTTAATTGTCGAGTGAATTCTTTCATTATAATTTCTAATTGCTTGTTGCATTAACCTTTTAACTGATACATTTACAGCATTTAATTTTAAAATTCTACACTTTTCTAGCAAGCTGCTATGAAACCTTTCAACATCCGAATTTCCGGTATGTGAATTTGATTTGGTAAAATGAATATCAATATTTTCATTTTGTAGAAATTCTTTTATATGAATTGAATTAAATTCATTATCTGCAACTATCTTTTTAGGTTTTCCTGCTTTTGCAAAATGACTCTCTAGTTCTTCTACTATCGTTATATGATTTCTATCTGATAGATAATAAGCAAATCCGAATTTGGAAAATTTGTCAATTATCGTCAAGAAACTGCATCTAAGAATAACGAATGTGTCTATATGTAAGATCTCATTTAGATCTGAAGGTGTTTCGGTAAGATTTAGCTTTGGTCTTAAGGGTTTTCTATCGTATTTAACCTGCTGACAAACTTCACATTGATTAATTATAATTTGTATTAGTTCAAGCAGTTTTGGATAATAGATTTTATTCTTCATACCACTAAACGTTTCTTGTATGCCTGAGTGCATGCTTTCTTTAACGTGGTAGAGTGAAATTTGTTTCACTGCCTCTGTCTCTAATTTAATGTCTCTTGCTCTGTATGAACATTTTATAAATTTTATTTTATTGTCATTAGAAAATAGTTCTCTCAACTTTTCTTGAACTATATTATACTTACTATCGCTTAATTCTGAATATATACCTGTTAATCCTTTTTTAATAAATCTTCGCAATATGTCATTTAAATTTTCGAAATCATATTCTGCAATGTATATTATTCTTTTACCATGAACTATTTCTATTTCCTGAACTTTGTTATTTGTAAGAATTATTTGTGTCTTATATTTGTTCACAATTTCTTCCTTAATCGGAATGTGATCTAATAATTCTTCATCTGCTGAGTGAATTGTGGCATTAGTTGTGTCATTTTCATCATTTTCTAAATTAAATAATAAACCAATTTCTGAGACCTCGTCCTCATAAATTTTTGAAAAGTTACTACACATACTATACCCCCCTTTTTCAGATTTAACGTCCTCGTTAACTTCGATCCTACTTAAGAAATCTGCTACTCTGTTTTCTTTACCTTTTAAATACTCGATTTCGAAATTATACTCCCCTAGCTTTAGGAGCCATCTTTGATGTCTTGCCGACATATCTTTTCCCTTGTATTTAGCATGTAAATATTTAATTGGTTGATGATCCGTAAAAATTTTAAATTTATTACCGTACAAATACGGTCGGAAATAACTGATTGACCACATAATAGCCAAAAATTCTTTGTCAGTGGCAGAGTAATTGATTTCATGCTTGTTCAACGTTCTGGAGGCAAAACAGATCGGATGTCCTTCTTGAGACAAAACTGCTCCTAATGCATATTTCGATGCATCGGTTGTCAATTGAAATTGCTTCTTAAAATCTGGGAATCTTAAAATTGGGTGAGAGCTTATAAGGCTTTTAAGTTTCTCAAAAGCTGCTACATAATTCGGATCTGTAGTCTTAAGCTTGGTATCTTTCTTGAGATACTTTGTCATAGGCTGTGCAATTTTAGCGTAGTCTCTTATGAATTTTCTATAAAATCCACTGAGACCTAAAAAACTCTTTATTTGTTTTTGTGTTTGAGGTAATTTAAGATTTTGAATTACTTTAATCTTATCAGGATTTGGTTTAAATCCATCCTGAGTAAGAACATGACCTAAAAACTGGGTTTCTTTTCTCATAAAACTGCACTTATCTATTTGAATTTTTAGTTCCGTATTTTCAAGTATTTTAAATATTGCGGTTATAGCTTGTATGTGTTCTTCAAGTGAAGTGCTAAATATAAGTATATCGTCTAGATATACTACACATGAAATGTTTATAAAATCTCTTAAAATTTCATTCATTAGCCTTTGGAATGTCGCTGGGGCATTCTTTAAGCCGAAAGGCATTCTAACAAACTCATATAAGCCTCTTGGTGTTACAAAAGCTGTCTTTTCAATATCTTCCTCCTTAACTAAGATTTGGTAATAACCTTTAGCTAAATCTATTGTTGTAAAATAATTTGACCTGCCCATCTTGTCTAATATGGCGTCCATATTAGGAAGTGGTTGTTTGTCATCGATAGTAATTTCATTCAGTTTCCTATAGTCTATAACTATACGAAACTTTTGGATCCCTGAGTTGTCGTTCTTTTTAGGAACAACTATCAAAGGACTTGAGTATTTGGATCTACTTTTTCGTATTATTCCCTGGGCTTCCATTCCAGCTATTTGTTTTCTAACTTCTTCCTCATGTTTTGGAGGATAACGATATAATTTTGCATTTACTTGAGAATCTGTAGTAGTCTTTATTTCATGTTTTATGACTGGAGTACTTGTTAGCCTGTCTCCTTCTTGAAAAAATAAATTTGTAAATCTATGTATAATTCTGGTTATAGCTATATACTCTTCTTTGTTTAAGTAATCAAGTTTAAGTTTATCAATTATGTTACCTTTGTTTATTGTGTCTAGTGTATAGATTTCATCATAACTGTATGGTTTCCCTAATAATTGTATAACCTGTTCATTAAGTGATATGATGCCTGATTCTAAATCTATTAGGGTATTTAGTTTGTTAAGTATATCAATACCAATTATAAATTGATAACGTCTATTTGGTAAATTTTTAACTTTCCATCTAACACAAGTTCCTTTAGGCAACTTTAGCTCGTCAGGTGTTGGTGTATGTGCTTCGTATTCAATGGCATCATTGCCATTTACTGTGGTAAAACGTATTGGTTTTATTTTAACTATTTTAAAATCTTTAATTTTTTCATCAATAATACTAAGGGTGGACCCTGTATCAATAAGAGCTAAATATTTTTTCTTATTTATAGTGATTTCTATTGTTGGTAAATCTTCCGAGGCTAATTGATAAAAAACTCAACATTATTAACCTCATTTTCGACCTCTGCCTCTTTTTCTATATTTTCTACCTCCATTGGTTCTTGTTGACCAGAATAAGAATTAGTATTATTAACTGTATTTCTATTTTGTTGTTGAGATCGAATTTGTCCTGAATTTCCGATATTATTAGAATTATAGAAATTACCTGAATTTCTTCTACTCTGACTATAATAGTTTCCAGAATTTCTTCTATTTGGATTATTATTACTTTGATAATAATTATTATAATTTTGGCTCCTAGTCTTACCTGAATTATTATAATATTGGTTTCTAAATTGCCCTGAATTATCATTTTGTCGTCTACCATTTTGGTTTCCAGAATAACTTAAATTATTATATTGCAAAAAATTCTGTTCGCGGCGATTTTGGCCCGAATTTCCATAACTATTATAATTTTCTGGGTTATGTTGTATGCGTCTATCACTATGAAAATTATTAATTTGACCTGAACCTCTTTGATTTCTACTTGATCGATTAACCATTTTATTTGCACTATTTTTCTTAAACTCATCCCTAATACAACTATCTTCAAATCTACGTTTTATCATTATTTCAAAAATTTTATTTAAATCTTTTTCTTCATAGATCTTATCAAGCAAAATTCCTTGACACATGTCTTTGATTATATTAACTAACATTGTATTTACAGTACTTAGATCAACGGCTCTATCACCTTTATAATATTCTTTTAATTCATCACATTTGTATTTAATATTTTGTGTTTCTAATAATAATTCACTTACAGTGTTTACTTTTAAGTTGTGGATGGTTCTGTATATTTCGCTGGGCTCCACATCTGGTCTGTAGTGTAGTTTCAGTTGCCTCTTTATATCCTCCCAATTCTCCGGGTCTGGTATGTTGATAAGTATCTGCTTGGCTCTGCCTTGTATCCTCTCGTTGTATATTGTTCTAATCATATATTTTTTTAAAGATGTACTGGTTACGTCCGCAATGTAGTATTCTACATTTTTCACAAAACTATTTATAGTTACATCACTGGTTCCAGTAAAGGTTGCCATATGCGTAATCTCACGTAATACTCTCTCTCGGTCTAGCCTAGCTACTTCTCTTGCTTGAAGAGCCTGGAAGGCATTATTCAGTTGCTCTAGTTGTTGTTCACGTAATCTTAGTTGTTGTTGGAGTTCATTGTTCTGTTCTTCCATCTCGATGTCTTTTAGATTTCTGCTGATGTCGAATTTATGTAGTTTTTTGCTTCTTGTTAACATTAACACCCACACTTTCTTTATTTCAGCTTCAGTTCTTATCTATTCAAATACTATCACTGAATCATTAATCTTTTTCGATTTTATTTGGAGATTCGTATCACTGGCTTGATTAAATACTGTCACTGAATCATTAACCTTTTTCGATTTTATTTATAGATTCGTATCACTGGACTGCAAATTTATGTTTCAATGCAATCCTACCGACTGCGCCATTTATGTTTGTCTCCCTTCGCGAGAAGTTTTTAAAAAAAAACAATTTTCTCTTTAGAGATAATAAACACTTTATTTGACATTAATTTTTTTTTCCGAACAGAAAATCACGTCTTCACACGACCGATTATAAAAATGAACTCTCTTTGGAAATCTTTCAAGATACCCTTCAATAGAATAATTATTAAGTCTTTTGTAAGCCAAATGACTTACCTAATTTAACTAGTGTATTCATGTTACATTGTCTGCTCCGTGAAGGAATGTGCAAACTGCAACATGTTTTGTGGGAACAATGATTACGAAAGATTTGAAATAGAATTAAAGGTATCCGTTAACCGGATATCTAAAATTGATGGGGTAGAGTGTGTCTTATACATAACTCGCGAGTTACGGTTGCAGCCAAACAGCCCCCTTCAACATGAGACTCACCTGGCCACACAACAAATATACTTACTAAGCACTTCCTATTTTTGTGAACATTAACCTTTTGTTAAATAAGCATTTGTATTACATTTATCGTTTCTCAGAATAATTGATTGTACTTCAATAATGCTAAATTGACACATTTAATCTTTTGTATTTTAATAACTTAATAATATTGAATTCTGTTTCTTAGAATAATTTGTACTTCAATAATGCTAAATTGACACACTTAATCTTTTGTACTTTAAAATGTAAAATCAACACTTTTAATTTTCTGTATTCTTTTGTATTGATTTATCCATCATTAAATATTCATCTTTCAAACCAAGTAGTCGTTTTATTTAAAACCTCGCTACGCGAAATACATAACTCGCTTGTTCAGATAGATTTATTTTTGTTTCATCTTTTCGTTCTTTCTTTCTCTTTCGCACTTCATTCACGCAGGAGTAAACACGCGCTATGTAATACCGGACTAAGCAATGACAACTCGCAGCCGAAGGTCGAGAACCGAAAAATCAGCACGAAAGATAAAGAGAAACACACATAGTCCAGAATTTGAGGCGTTTATAATTGTTTGCCACTTCCATAGGACATCTCTTAGTTCTGTTTTTTGTCATTCATTGCTCCTAGACCAAACATGCAATACTCTGTTCAATTTATATTTTCAGTACAGGTCTTATGGGAGAGCTTTTACAAACACACTGGTGCCTATGGCTGAAAATTATTTACTAAGAACCGTGAAGTGAATTTTGATTGGAGAAATGCAACTGGCTACTTCGCTAGAACACTGTTTGTAAAAATAGCGATAAAATGGCGAAATACATGAAACATTACGACGATGTTCAACGGATGTAAATGTTTCCACTATAGTTCTATCGCCAATCATTCTTAGAGCTCTATTTTGCATTCTATCTAAGAGACTCAAATGAGTTTTGGGAGCTCCTGCCCAAATGTGCGAGTTGTACTCCAACTTTGAGCGAATTAAGGCCTTATAAATTACAGCCAGATCAGACGGGGAAAAGAATTGAGAAATTGGGAAATGAGATTATCATACGCTGCCGTTGCAGTTACACATCCGAAGAACAAGGAGTTGCATCTGAAAACGAATATGAAAAGCTGAGAGTACTATCGTCAGCAAAACAATTAAGTGGATTAGAAGTTCCAGATAAGAGATCATTAATAAAAATGAGAAAAAGAGTCGGAGACAATACCTGGGGCACACCAGCATTTATTTTGTGAATATTAGACTTGAAATCGTTCAATACAACTTGTATTGAACGGTTCGAAAGGTAATTTCATCGACCAAATGCACGCATTTTTGATAAAAAAAAACTTGATGCCCAAATCTATCAAATGCTTTCGAAATATCAAGCGTAATAATCTTACTTTCTCCAAAACGATGCAAAAATCTGTGCCACTGTTCGGTGAGATATACCATCAGATCACCAGTGGACCTATTGCTACGAAAGCCATACTGCCGGTCATTAAGGAGCTTTCGTTCTTCAAGATATTTCATAAGCTGATAATTAATCAGCGTTTCCATGACCTTGGGAAGAAGGGACGTAAGTGCAATTGGACGGTAATTAGAGGGTGAAGAAGATGCGCCATTTTTATGGGCAGGCTGGACAAATGCTGTTTTCCATCAGTGGTTTTGCCAGCGTTGAAGAACACATTTTTTTGGTACAGTACGATACGAAAAACTCGTCGAAATGCTGGAAAAAAATCGGGATATATGGTATTAATTTGGAGTGGTTTAAAACTATATCACAAATAAAAAAATAAAAATTGGGATATGCAACACAATAAGCCAAGAGGAAAGCTTAAATTATGGAGTTCCACAAGGGGGAAAATTGGGGTCGCTGCTCTACATAATAACGGGTCCGCCATCTAACGTTTTTTTTGTTGAACGAATTTTTGTTCACAAATATTGAAGAGGAGGTTATTGGCAATATTTGGTTTCAACAGGACGGCGCTACGTGCCACACAGCCGAAGGTACACTCGATGTTTTGCGCCCATTTTCAAAAAAAAAAGTTATTTGGCGGGCCCTATATATGCCAATAAATTACTTACTGTTTTGAAAAATAGTACGGGTTATACTTTTGCTGATGACACAGCGAGCGTGGTCAGTCATAGAGATTTAACAACTGCAACTAGCATAATGCAAGCGGAGTTCGATTCTGTAGTAAGATGGTGAAATGACTGGACTAATAATAAACGTACAAAAAACTAAACTAACGCACATAAGGTCTTCTCATATTTTGAAAACCAAAATTAACATTAAAATATTTAATATTAAACATTAATAAACTTAGAACTCGGCGTACTTTTAGATCACTACTTTTCCCGGTTCACATGTTACGCAAAGGGTCTTGTGTATACATAGAAGAACTTGCCTACTTTTTTTAACATTTATGATTTTGGTGTTATAACATTTTCAACTCGCTTCGAATTCGGTAGTAAGACATTTCGAAGCGAATCGACAACAATATATCGAATTCGAATTCCATAATCAGGCCGCAGTATATTATGAAATGCTGCTGAGTGTTAAAAAGTTGGCGGGTCTTGAAATGTAATAAATTTACTAGTAGTTATCAATTTTGGTAATTACTTATTTATGTTTGTGTCAGGGAAAAAAAGTCCAATATTGGAAATAGTATTAAAAAACGATATTCCAATGAGCATCTGTTAACATAGTTAAATGTCAAAATGAACTTTTGAATTATGATAGTGCAGAGATAGGAGGGAAAGAGAACGAATAGGTGAATCGAATTCGCAGATCACATGAACACCATACACACCATAATAGGGCAGATAGCTCTTAATAACTTAATACTTCCTCTGAGGACGAAATTTACCGTCGATACAAGGAAATGATTTTTTTATAAAAATAAAAAAAACTTATATTAATACTCATATGATCAAGCGAGACCATTGCATGCTGCAAGTATTTTAATTAGTATCATAGGAAGGTAGGTAGGTAAAATGGCGGTCAGAGCGAACTCGCATCTAGACCCAAGTAGCGCTGAAACCGACGTTTTTTTACCAAATAACTCGTACGGACCTGAACGAGAGGACAGCACTCAAGTGCAGCGGTGTTAGAGCCATTTCGACCTGTTGAGGAAGGAGATTAAGGCGCAAGATTTTAAACAGCCTGATGTTAAAGGCTTAGCATGATACTACTTAACAGTTTGCTAATACTAAAGCACTTTATTAATATTCACCTTATTTTAAACACTTTTTAACTAGCACCATACTAAATCTATTTTCTTAATAAACTACAACTAAACACGCCTAAAATAGTGCAAAAAAGTAAGGGAACATAACTTTTTGACGTTTGTAAATGTCAAAGTGGCATATGGATTTAGTACGATACTAATAAAATAAAGTAGCCATTTTGTGATTCTAACTTTAGTAAAATGTTAAGAAAATAGTACGATCTGGTTTAGAATTAGCATCCTCTTTTTAGCCTAGTATCATACTAAAAATGATTTAACATATTATTAAATCGACTAAAATCTTGCGCCTAAGTTGTTAACTTTTGTTCTTTTAGATCAAACCCTTCCAAGGGATTGCATTCTTTTCTTAGCCTGGTCAAAGTGGGACACTTACAAAGGAAGTGTACTTAGTAGTTATCATACTAAAATATTTATTAATTAAAATATTAATTAATTAAAATATTTGCTATGAAATGTTAAGTTATATGAATTTTTGTTGAACTCCTTGAATTGTTTAATGTAGAAATATTTTCAGATTATGTTTTTTCAAATAAAAAATCTTTTTTTAATATTATTTATTTTCATTTTTTTATTTTATTATATTAATATTTATTTCTTTAATAATTTTTATTTTATTAAATTTAATTTGTATATAATGTACTTTGTGTAAAAGTATTTATAATTTTCACTGGAGCTGTTTTCTATTAATGTTTTAGAAAATCTTTCAATAATTGGATTAGAAAAATAATATAATATATAATAGCAATTTGTAAATCATTTGATAGATACCATAGTTCCTATTGAACGTAGAAAACTCATATAACATTATTATAAACTTTTTTTAATTCTGTATTTTTCATTACATTACAATCATTACATATTTCCGAATGATATGTTAAAAAGGGCTACTATATTTTAACAACAAATATGATAACTTATATGATTTTTTTTTTTTTAAAAAACCCTCGAAACTCTTTTTATAAATTTGTATGATACTCGTAATATTTATAAATTATTGAATGGAACTTATAATTTAAGTTTGTACACAAACATATTAAAATTTACTTTGTTACCAATTTAAGTTTTGTTTAATTGTTTAGCACCATTATTGTTTATGTGTGGGTAGTAGCCACTGCTTAGTATAATTAAAAATAAAAACTATGAACAAAGCAGGCGAGTGCGTTGTTTTCAAAGATGTACGATTTATTTTATTATTGTTAAAAACTATGAAAATATTGTCGCAAGTTATACCTATGTGAAACTCGGTTTTATTGAATGAATTGTAAAGTAGGGTATATTTTAATTTAAGTGTTCAAAAAAGGAGGATTGAATTTTTTTTAATTTGAGAGATTGAAGGTTTTATTTTTTGAATTTTTACTTAAAAAGGGGGACAGGAATTTTAATTGAGGGGACAAACAACATTTTAGTATGAAAATGTCCGCCAAAAGTTGGACATCCGGTAACTCTACCCGTAGTGATGCGATTATGAATTTATTCTAAATTTCAAATTGAAATTGAATACGTTCAAGAGACGATGCGACTTGAAAGTAAGGCGAGTTTCAAGACTATGATTGGCCAGCTGTCAAAAAACTGAATTCCAATTCAAGGAACTTTTACTGGAAAGCTAGTCAAGAAATATCTCCCATAAAAGGTAGGTACATTTAAATGTCGGTACGATATCCTATCTAATGGGGTTTTCTTTTAGTAAAAACAAATATTTTTACAATTAAAGCTCGGAAATCAATTTTGCAGATCTGGATTTTTCGGCAGTTTTACCCCTCTTTTATTAATACCATTACACCACCAGAGCAATTGACAGCCATCATTTTGACAAGATTTTCTGTTCAGTAATTTATGTGAATAGTGAAATAAAGTTCCGAAAACATACATACATTTAAAAATAAAATGCATGACTGGATCGTACAAACTTGCTCTTGTAGCTAACAACTTTAGTGTTATTCACTGACGCTGTTGGTAGTCAGCTAGCCTAGATAGTTATCCTATGCAGATTTAAAGCCCATGTAGGTAATATTACCTTGATTCTTAGTATAATGAATTGTCGAATGCATGATTCAACGAATAGTTAAATAGGTACCTACAAATATATATTTAAATGGATTTTAATTATGTAAATTAGGAGGGTAATAAACTTATTTAAACTGACAAAACCATCACTTTAATCGGTTTTTCAAAAAAACGAAGACCGCCATTAGATGCCACCGATCAATGAAAATTTTATAAAAAAGTATCTCGAAAATTGTATGACGGGATTTGATGTTGTTTTATTTTTCCTTTTTTTGAAAACAATTTTTTTTTGAAATTTTGGTATGCAATTTTTTAGAGGCTATTAATGTACATGTGAATATAAAATTTTAAATTAATTTTTTTTGATTAGTTTTAAAAATATTGATTTTTCAAAAAAAAAATCAATAGGTAATTAATTTTAATTTAAAAAAAAAAGTTATTCAAAATTTTGATATGCAAAATTAATTTAGCTACTAAGATCTTCTCAGATATAAATAAATAAATCTGACAGAAATCTAATGTACCGTTACCGAGAAAGCCAAAAATTAAAAAACCGTTATACGAAAGGTATCGTTTTCCCGTTTTCTTGGTTTATATCAAATGATAGCTATTACGAACAAAAAAAAATCTCAAAAATTTTTATCAAAATCGTTGGAGCTGTTTAAGAAAAAAATAAGATTTCCCGTCAAGGTCATATGACAGGTACCGTTATTTTTAGGCCTAAGAATAAAATTTCAATTTCCCCTCTGAGTAATGCCAAAATAATTACACATACCAAATTTGAAGGTAATCGATTAAGCCGTTTAGGCTGTAGCTCGTTATGAAAAAAACTTGAATGAAGAAACAATTTTCGAGACATTTACCATCCGATACCGTTGCTGGTTCCACAGACACGAATATACACCAATACCATGATAAAATCAATCAATCTGAAATCGTATACTATTCGCGACGAAAAAAATCAAATTTCCAAATTACCAAAAGAAAACCCCATAAGATAGGTTGGTATCGACTTAAGTTCTTGAACAACCAATCGCAAGATTTGCAAAGCGCGCAACATAACTTTAAGACTTGCACACCCTTGTATTGCTTTAAGGCAAGAATTGATCAATCAACTCATTGAAGGTGACACTGAAAATAAATTTTGTGCTGACGTCAGTGGATCAACACGATGACCGATTACGTTGACCGTGTAATTTTAGAGCTTTAGATTCTAAAAACTAAGTACGAGTATTTTAGATTAAAATCGTCACATAGACAGTTAACGTAGAGTAAAAAGTAGGCCCTAAGGGTTTTAAGTTGAACATTAATATTGCGGGTTATTGTGAATAAAAATAGCTGCGTTTTATTATCTACGGGTTTTGGTCTGGGTTATTTTTTAACACGTATTACAAAAACAACACGAGATCCAGGTTTCTATCGGGGTTTCTGTCTGGGTTTGCAGATATAAGTATTATATTTGGCGAACAGAGGTTAGGTAAATTTAAGTACATAACCCACATCGTTTTTTTTCACGGGGTATACCATACGGGTTATTGGCGACAATAAAACACGGCTAATATACATTGAAATTTTTCGCGTTCAGTTGACTACATAATGGTCATATAATGAAGAATTCAAGAAGATGAAAAAAATACGGTTTTCTTTATATGACTTTATGCATTCGTATGTATTGTATGTATTTCGCAATAGCTCAAGCCGTTTTTCTTTATTATCGTCTTCCCTAATATTGTTTGATCAATTTGTTGTTTTTTTTTTTTAAGAATGTATGGATACATACGCAAATAAGAATTTAATTTCCTTTCAGGAAAACACAATTAATAAGTCAGCTTAAAGAGCCTTTTGATTTTTTAAAATATGATATATGTAATTATTAAAATGTATGATATTACATTACTACTACATAGAAAACAATTATTCTATTCTATAAAATAATACCAGATAAAATATTTCACTGCGACCAGTTTTTATTTTTTGTTTTCTCCTGAAGTCAAAACAAAACCGTTTTTTAATTGAAAATTATTTTCCTTAAAGAAACATTACAATAGTTTCAATTTATTAACACCGCCCACATCCACGATTGGACATATTTTAAAAATATTAAATCATACATTAAAAAATCAGGTATGTAATAACAATATTATCAATATAAATAAACGTTTATGGTTTATCCTTACAGAATAACACTATTCTGGAAGCATACTATTTAAATTACAATAACAAATAGAACATATTACTCTGCTTTCCCTGTGTTTTTATAATAACTGTATTTTTGTATTTAATAAATTATTAAACAAAACTATTTTGAAATCTTTCAGGTATATTGTACTTTTCAGAAAAAAAAAATAAATCAATTAATAAGATATTTTCTTATATTTATCATGATATATTTATATATGTAAATAAATTATGTTTTGGAATATAGATTTCGTTTGTACAAAATAAAAACTATAAAAATAATTTAAAGTTAAGAAAATATCTTATTAATTAGAAGTTGAAATTTACCCTATTAATTCATATACAATTCTCCGTGTTTAAACCATTCTCTTAATTTTATCTATGAAAAAAATTGTTCTATTATATAATTTTTGAAACAGTTTTTTTTACATATACGATATCATAATTTCGCAAAAGATATTTATATTGTTATCTGTTTAATAAAACACATATTTAATATTGCGTAATATTACGCTCTTATATGAATTTTAATTTGTTATTATAATTATTTTCATAATAAAACCAAACATTTATTTTTTAATACTTAATTTTTTGTTTAATATTTGGCACAGCTTGCCATTAAATATATTCTTTCCATACTTATTTTTTGTTTTGAAACTCTAATGGGTTGTTTTAATTAATTCTAACTTACTTATAACGTTTTTGTTTAACCTAATTTCTAGTCTTTTACTTTTTTTACTTCTTTCGAATTTATAAATGTTTTTTTTTTTACATTAAACTTTTCAAATATGCATTTTAAATAACCAAGAATGTGTAAACTTAAAAAGAAAAAAAATATTTTAATAATTGGTATAAAAAGCCTATTAAATTAGGGATTACACTGAAGGTATAATGAAGGATGTATAGAAAACAAAAATAACTCGTTTAAGTAGTATTTCTATAGCTAGAAACTGTGATCTTCGACATGTGTGTAGACTTTGGTTAGCTTCAAAAAGTTAAGGTCACGTTAAAAACTACAAAATAGAAAGTATAATCAACTTTTGTTGTCAATTATTTTGACAAGATTTAACCTACATATACATTACACATACATATAAGTCAAAATAAAAGAATATACGATCTTAAAAAACTGCAACTGCAATTTACATCACATTAAGTGGTTAAAACTAAAACAAGCAAATACGATAAATTCAATAAAAAGGCTGTAATGAAAGAAAAAAACAACCACAACGTAATTTTTTCGTAAACAATTCTGTGCGAATAATTTCGTTTTTATTTGGAAAGGATATCATATGGACTCTTCTGAAAAAGTTGCTTGTCAAAAAATGGCAGTTCTGATTCTGAAAAGAAGAGAATTTTGTCCCCTTTTACACAAGGAAACTAAGTTGCCGGCAACTGGGAGTTTGTAGGCGAGATGGGCAAGATGTAAGGGGAATGAAAAAAATCTCCCCGGTCAACGATTTGAAGAGATTTTTTTGACGTTTTGCTTTGCATTCCAATTAGTCCCCTTTCACACAGGGAAACCAGTTGCTGGAGATTTTTTTGACGTTTTCCTTGAATTGCCTTGTACCTTTCACACGAAGAAATTGGCACCAAGAAACTGAGGAGGAAACTGGGAAGATTTTGTCGGGCTAATTGGAATGCAAAGCGAAACGTCAAAAAAACCTCTTCAAATCGTTGACCGGGGAGATTTTTTTCATTCCCCTTACTTCTTGTCCTTCTCGCCGACAAACTCCCATTTTCCGACAACTCAGTTTCCTTGTGTGAAAGGGGACTTAGCTCAACAAAATCTTCCCAGTTTCGTCCTCAATTTTTTTGTGTGAAAGCTACAAGGCAATTAAAGGAAAACGTCAAAAAAATCTCCAGCAACTGGTTTCCCTGTGTGAAAGGGGACTTTTCTTCTGTATTTAAAATCAGAATTGAAACCAGAAGCACTCACACATTCATATACTTGGACGACAAACTGGATTTTATATTAAAATTCAGAATATTCAGAATAGTCAGAATCCAAAAAAGTGTGGGATCCCGGATCGGAGAAGGATTCCGGATTGCCAAATAAAAACGACATAAGAAATCCCCAAATAATATACCTTAAGAATCGCACCAATACAGTACTATATTTAAATATAAACAAAAATTTTATAATTGGTTAGTGTGAAAATAATTGTGTACGTGGAAATATTCAAATTCAGAAAAAATGTTTGTTGCACCATTATGATACAAAAAATTACAACGGTCGATTTTGACGTTCAAATACATAAATGTGTGAGTGCTTCTGGTTCCGATGCTGATTTCAAATCTAGAAGCAAAATTCTGTTCTTTTCTGAATTAGAACTGTCATTTTTCTCAAGCGAACACTTTCAGAAGAGTCCAGAAGACATCTGAATTGCCAAATAAAACGATATAAAACTTAAAATATGCTGAAATTCCTTATTACATTTGCTTTGGCCCTATGCATAATCTACAATTTCAAATGTTTATAGTTTGTATGTGTGTTTCTGAAAATAAATAAGAGTATTCTTTTAATTTCCATTTTAAAAATAACAAATTGCATACACAATGAGAATTCACAACAAAACAATTGCTTCAGATTAGGGATTAGCGATGTTCATCTACATATGTATTAAAGAAACGTCAATGTTTAATGTTTTCGATTCGATAATTATTAGGTTTGTTCGTTGAGCCCTGAAGTCGTCCTAGGCTCGCCCTAAAGCGTTTTTTGAAAAACCTGAAGTCACCCTGATAAACTTATTCTCTGTTTTTTTAAACCTAGGGTCGCCCTCAACTCGCCCTAAAGTAGATCTAGGTTTTTAGCTGGGGTAAGTTGAAGTAAATAAATAAACGTCAGTCACATGAGATCTGATTTTATTTGTTATTTTTAAAATGGTAATAAAAGAATACTCAAATTATTTTTCAGACACAGGCATGCAAAATGGAAACCTTTGAAGTTGTGGATTGTGCATAGGGTCAAAAAAATGTACTTAAATGTTAAATTTAACATATTTCAAGTTTTAATTATTAAATGGCATAAATTGCTTTTCTGCTAAATAAAATGAATGGCCCCCGGGTGTTTTTTGAGAACCGAAAAACCCAGTTTTTTTTGACAACTCTTGGGGTTGTCAAAAAACCTAGGTCAACCCTGGGTAAAGTTCAACGAACGAACCTATTAAAATCATTGACGAGTATGAGTATGTGACTTTGAAGTTAATTTATTTACCTCAACTTGCCCCAGCTTAAAACGTATATCTACTTGAGGGCGAGTTGAGGGCGAGTTTAGGGCGACCCTATGTTTCAATAAACACAGAATTTGTTAATAGGTTGATTTTAGATTTTTCAAAAAACGCTCTAGGGCTACTTCAGGGTTCAACGAACAAACCTAATACATATATTGAATAACAATACATACACACTCATACCTTTTAGATTTATTAGATTATTTATTTATTTATATATTAGATATATTTATATACAGATCTATTTTATTTATTATATTTTTTTTATTCAGTGGAAGATCATGTACGAGGATTGCCCTCTCTTGAATTGTTTATCAATCAGCATTATTGTGAGTTTCGCCCAAACAACATTCCAACCGGAAAATTTGGCATTTTATTTTTCCCTTATTGTCAGTTTCACCCGAAAAATCGTTCATGCTCGAAAAATTTCCCTTATTGTGAGCATTCATTCCGTGCGGAATTTAACGCCATTAGGCGTTTTTCTTTTTTCGTTCAGAGCAGAGTACTGAACAGAGTTCGAACACACAGAATATGCACTGAACTTGTGTCAAACAGAGCGAGCTCTGAACACTGATATGTTTTTTAAACACACTTGAACCACACAAATCAGAGTACATTTTCATTTTTAACCATAAAAAGCAATACCTACCCATTTTGTACACTGATACACACCAAATACAGAAAATCGACAAGCGATCAATCGCCAACTTCTATATCTAATTATTTTTTTCTTCACATGTTCCTTCTTGACACACATGGCATTTGGTGTGTTCAGCAATTTACTCAAATGCTCAGTCAATTATGTTCGAGCACGTCGAGTGCGATCTACACATGTTCAGATCGAAAAAAGAAACACGCATTTGGAGCTCTGCATGATCTGAGTTAAAAAGAAACACAAACAAATTTTTTGACAACTCACTCTGCTCTGAACTAAAAAAGAAAAACGCCTATTGTAAGTTAAAATGTTCACTGTAATTTTTGAAGCGAACAAAAGAATAGCAAGCTGAATTGTGTACCATATGTCTATAGTATAGACTCAACAAAGTTAAGACGCGGAAAAATTAAGAAGGTTTCAGGCTCCGTGTGTTTCTAAAAAGTTAATTTTTATGTTAACTTTTTGGAGTCACTTCTGTTTTGAACGTATTTTATCATCGTCGCTATTTCATACGTATTTTTGTGTAGCAAAACCCATTAAAGAAAAATTGGGAACATACCGTTATGCATTTTTTTTCAAACAAGAGGACTAATCGGTTCCTTGATAGTAGGTGTGTAGTTTCAGATCACAGCTAAATTCATATCATTAATTCGTGATTGAATATTATTGCGATAATGTCGGGAAATTATAAACAGAACAGGCTTTCAATTGCCGACAAGTGCATCATTTTAAAATATGTATTAGCAGCGGCTTTGGGTCTGATGAAAGCATCGCTTCGCATCGATGTTTCTTCTGTTGAGTGTTCTTCCTTTCTTTGTCTCTCGGTTGTATTAATGTATAGGGGTATTCACGATCTGGTGTACCAAGTCTTGTAAAATTTTATTTTTTTACAACAGACTGTGAAGCAAATGTCAAAATCTGTTTCACAATTGTTCTGAAGAAGGCTTAGTTTGTGTTAAAAAAATCTTACACTCTTGTATTTTTCTGTTACAAAAGGGTTCGGGTATTGTAAAAGTGTAAAAGTGTAAGATTTTGACATTCAGTATACATTGTTGTTGTAGTGAAAAAAAATGCTACACTTTTACACTTTTACAATGATACAGGACCAGATACATCAGATCGTTAATACCCTTAATGTGAAATATGGCAATACACCTAGAAACAAATAGATGTTTTCTGATTTCACGAACAAACATAGGTACATATATACTTTACAAAATTTAATAATAAATTCAGAATTCAGAACAGTTAAGCATCCAAAAAACAAACTTCTTAGCTTTTCCGAGCTTCTACTGTATACAATTTTTTATTTCGCTCTTTGGCTAGCACTTTATATCTCAAAACTTTCAAATTTCAAGTCAATCGATCAAAGTCAGTGATGGATACATATAGGGAAAATTCCTTTACGTATACAAAAACCTATTTTTTTGTAATCGATTTCATAAAATGAATATGTCATTAAGTAAAACTGTTTCTGGTGAAGAAATTTTTGAAACTAGATGTTCTATTAATGCGTGTTAATTGAATTAAAATGGATCCCCAGACTAAATCAGTTAATTATTGGCCTTTTCGATTGGCCGTCGGAAACACGTTCCCCCAATAAAACACCCGGAAACAATTTGACTGATTCTGAATTGTTTGTATCACTGTGTTTGTGAAAATTAAATTTAAAAAAATCACATAGGATAAAAAGAATTTCCAAAACACTTGATTTCAATTTAGATACGCATTTTCTTGTATCAATAATAATTATAACTTGCTTCTTTTTATGTTATTTTACCAAAAAAGCTACATGGAAATTACACTACAAATCAACCCGATGATTTTGACATTTTAATTATGTGAGTGTATTAGTGATTCTGTTTTCGATTCTGAAATGAAATCCAGAATCGTTTTCTGTTCTGTTTAGAGTAACAACTGTCATTTTGTGGAGGTCAGAACAGTTCCGGACGGCCAATCGAAAAGGCCATAAGTAGTTCACAAGGACATCCGTGTAATGATGCTCGATCATTTGTATGTATTGTGAAACGCGCAATAGATTTTAAAATTCCTGGCGAACGAAAGTAAAGTATTTCTGTTGAAAGACATTCCGGGCGAAACTCACAATGGGCATGTAAGACCTAAGGTCTTTTAAATGCAACCTGAGTTGCATGTCACTAGTTACAAGGAATAAGAAAGATAGAACAGAATTTGTTGTTGGCACAGTGGTTTTGAGAATTGGGTCTTCACTATCTAAGTATAACCCACGAGCGGCTTTTAAAATTGGAGGTATAGACAAAAATACAGGCTAGCGTGGAGCTCGAACCTACACGTCTAAGTTAGCAGTGAACCACTATACCCATGCGCCATTCCACCTGTATATATAATATAGCGAACCAAATTGGGTTCATCAGTTGGCTACACCCACAAACCCTTCTAAGCAAAAATACTCATCTTAAATAGTAGCAACGGATAAAATAGAAAGCAGATTTTCAAATTTAAAGTTGGTGGAGTTTATTTTAATAAACGTTTATCATAAAATGTGCTATTTTTAAAATTAATTACGATGTACCAATAATGGCCATTTGGATTTCAAGAAAATCGTTACATCAATGTCGCTACAATGTGTTCCCCCATCTCTTTTTTTAAACACTCAATGTTCCAAATTTTTGAATCATCTTGACTATTATTTTCAAGAGTTTAAAAAAGTCCAATAACAATACCAAGCACACTTGCATTCAAGACTAGGATTTGCTGACTTCACTTTCAAAACGTACTTCTTTCCTGATCGAATACCAAATTCTTAAAAGTACTCAATCAATAAATCGTTACATGAGAAATCTCAAATACTGAATCGATTTTTTTTTTATAATCTACACGCGCTCAAGGGATTATACTATCCAGAAGAAGAAGAAAATGCTGATTGTTATAATCCTTGTTTAGTGAAACTAATCAATAACTTTTAGCTTTTATTATTGTATAGTGAGCTCATCTCATCAACAACAAAACATTCTTTTATCATTTCGAACTAAACTTAAAAGACACAGTCAGTAAAATTATTTATTAAAACAAAAAAGAAAATAAAACAAACAAAGCTTTTTTAATTAAAAATACGTATGTAAATATATATATTTTTTTCTCATTTACTAACAAAATAAATCAAAAAATTTAAATTTATACATAAACAAATCGAAAATATTTTTTTAAAAATATAATAATTATTAAACTTAATATACATATGTATTGTTGTCCAGTCATAAATACCGTTTTTTTTTTGTTTTTTTTTACAAATGAAATATTATGGTGTTTTGTCTTGAATAATTCAATTTGCTGCGATTGTTAATGTTTGAGCCAATTTCTGTTTAACAATGGTAATTCGAGTAGAAAATATTAAACAGCAAACTGAATATTCAACAAATATTCATAAAAATTCTAATATGATTCTGATTTAATAGTATTAAACTTTGTTTTAAATTGGCAGTGTATCTCTATTTTGGGGTAATCTTAGTTATCTTAGATTATTTTTCAAACAGGAAGAAAAATAACAAATTTCCTATTAAGGTTAACCATTCAGTAATCCAATAAACCTTAATCGAAAGGAAGACAAATTTGATAAATTTAATATTGTTAGTGTAAAATGATAATGTGAAAATTGCCGATACACCATCTTGATGTCGAAAAAAAGTTTATCACCGTTTTCGATTCAATTTCACACTAATCGCAAGTCAAACCCATTGGTAAAATTTTCAGAAGTTTGTTCAACTATTTTATATTATCAGAAAAATAAAGAAAGTTATGTGGGGCACATTTACTAATATAAACGAGAGGAGGCCAAAATGGCTTTGGCTTGGACGAACTTTATAATACGACGATATTTTTGCAAGACGATGTCGAAGTTGTCGGATTATAGAGACCATAGACCCCGTGTAGAGGTCCTTGTAATCCATAAAATGTAATATATAATAGTCTATAGAAATACAACTAAGAACTCTAAACAAAGTTTGTTTTTTAGGACAAGGGCATTTAATTAAGTGCTATACAGATATGGTAATCGTATGAACAAAGTACAACGAGTCTTTGAATTTAGCCCTAATTTATGGATGTGGAAGTCAATAGCGATATTACATAAGCTGGTTTAATGGTGAATTTGAGGCAGCTAAGTAGATACTTAGCTTGCTGGTTGTCTATCAAAAGAACGTAATTGAAATTTACGTTTATATATTAAATAAATAATTTTCTAATTTTAAATAGTAAACGACTCCAGGCGTATGTTTATAAAAGTATTATAAATGCGACGCCGCAGGATCAAACGGTTATTCAACGTCCGAAACTTACTTTTTCTAGTCTGATACTTTTAATAGCGAACAACTGTTTTAAAATTCTTTTAAATTTATATTGCTCTACTCTGGTCCTTTTAAATAACACTACTTGAGCAAAGTCAAACTTTTTTATATTATCTCAACTTAATTTTAAATTCGACTTTTGTTTTTTTGTTCCCCATAATTAATAATAAATTTAATGTCTTTGACCAGATAAACTAAGAAATTGTGCACTGACATTTTTCAATCACATTTCCATTTTGCTTAATGCATGATATAATATTTAAAATGTATTATCTCCCTTTTGAAAGATCACAATTACTTAATGTATTTCTGTGCATAACTACATATATGTTGTGGACTCAAAAAAAAAAAAAATACTTCAATTACAAAATTTTAAAATTATAGGTTCCAATAAATATAATTTGTATGTTTAGTATTTATGACTAGACTCGTTGGAACTGTAAGTAAATTATAAAAGCTTTACATAAATAAATATTTAAAATACAATGGAGCACAAAAAAAAACAATACTAGGTGAGATTAATTCAAAACTAAACCATGAACTAAGATATACCTTAAGGTGTATATACTAAATCAAATAAAAACAAGAAAAAAAAAACATCCTTATAAATAGTATGCATTTCTGAAAACTAATATATTGGCTTTTAGACTTATGTTAATTAAAAAAATAACGTTTTTTTCCTCATTTAAATAGACTCGGTTGTTAATTTGTTAATTTTCGAACATACATATGTATAATTATCAATGTTCAATCAGTCGTATATTATAAATTACAACGTAATCGAATCGATTGTCAACTTTTCAAATTGTCAACAATATTTTATATAACTATTTTGAATTCTAAATTATATATACCTACCTAAAATGTACGCGATTTTATTACACATTATTTATTTTTTTTTTTTAAGATTAAATCTTTTGTTCTGTACACCAAAAAACGGATGTGCGATAAATCTAAGGGTATGGATCTACTTACATGAAACTATGCGTTTTATTCTTTTTGATTTTGATTTTTGTTTTTTCTTTTCTCAACTAACCAAACATACGAGTACCTAAAATCTAATTTGATGTATCATTAAATTTTATAAACGATTCGTCGTATCTTTTATTGTGGTGTCGCTGTTAGTTTCTATTAAAAGCGGCATTTGCGGGTATTTGTTAAACTGGGTAAACCTTTCCATTACACATGATGACGAGAGCCGCGCTTCTGCATCATGATCCCAGCATTCTTCCATTGTATCGCAGATAACACTTAGACCCTGGAAATAAATTGTATCAGTTAGCAGGTAATCTTACTAATATTATAAATGTGAAAGTTTGGATGGATGGATGGATGGATGGATGGATGTATGGATGTTTGTTGCTCAATAATTCCGGAACGGTTCTGGATGAAATTTAGTACAGAGATAGATTATTGTGTGGAATAGGACACATGCTACTTTTTATCCCAGAAAAATGTATAGTTCCCGTAGGATAAGTGTGTTTTAATTATTCATAGAGCTTATTCTACAAATAGTCAACATAGCTTGCATGAACGGATTTGCATGAAATTTGATTGGTAAATGGATGGGGTACTGAATTCTCACATATGTCATTTTTATCCCGAAAAAAATGAACGGTTCCTATGGGAGAGGCTTAAATATGAAAAAATATATACATATACTTGGGTGTTGGTTCCGATTTCACGCCTCAACGACTGTACGGTTTTTAATTGTAGGTGTATAGATGTCAGTAGATTCCGTGGGATACAAAGTCCGTATACCATCGCACGGGCATCTGCTATTCAAAATGGTGTGAAAAAATGTATTGTAATTCATCAATTGAGAACGAATGGGCCGATTTGGCTCGAACTCTTTTTTAGTTGTTTGTAAAATCCAGGAGGTTTTTGCGAAAGAAGCGCGACCATGTTCGTTGTTTGTGCTTACATTCAACGACTGAAGGGTTTTGAATGAAATTTTGTAGGTGGATAGATGATTTCATTAGATTCCGGTGGGTGCGTAGCATCGCACGGATATCTGCTATTCATTTATAATAATTTCACTATGTTTCGATTCAAAATAATCAATTTCTACATATTCAACATTTTTCATTCATTTTTTCAAATCATGTGCTGAGATTTTATATTTTCATATTTGATTATTTAGTCAGTCATAGATTTTGTTAGAACAAACTTTCTTTAATCAATATACAATTTGCTATAATTTTGTATAGACTTTTGTGTTTTAACTTTTTATTAAATTATATTGAATGAAAATTCTATTATTCATACAAAAAAATTCCAGATGCCGAATAATAATTATCTAATAATCATATAATAATCATCTAATAATATGTCGTCGCTTCATTAATTCAAAAAGTTTCTTCGAGTGTAAATGATTCACTTCAATAAGAAGACGTAATAAAAATGATACTTACAGAATTTACAGATTGGGATCAAAAGAAGTTGCGCAAATTAATCAATAATGTTGACGACTCGGAACCATCTAAACTTCTTTAAAAACTGAAAAAACTTCCTAAAAAGCAATTTTCTGATGATGTCCTCAAAACATTGTGGCTGGAAAGGCTTCCAGACAATGTTAGAGCTGTTATTCGCTGAGGCTATTTTTTCAAGCGACACAATGGCTGAAATGCAAAATATCTGACACATATCAGCCGTCGGCAGAAAATCTAAACTAATATCAAGAATCGATGCTCTTCAAGAACTAGTCGAAGAACTAAGACCATCAGGGTCAAGCGGTATCGGAAAGCATGATTCCAAAAACAGAGATACAAGAAAAATCCGAAGTCTAAAACTCGTTTTTCACTTTGTCGTTATCATTTTAAATTCGGTAAAGATGCCAAACAATGCTTCTAACCTTGTCAATTTAAGAAATGTCACCTTCCGAAAAACTAAAGGAGGCTCTGTTAACGGAAGCGACAATGCAAAGAGCTGCCACAAATGAAAGCCGTCGCTTATTCATCCGTGATCTATCAGTTTTTATTTTTTTTTATTTTTACGACCAAAATCCATACAATTATAATGATTATACAATTAAGAAATATATCAAAGGAAACAACTTGGACTTTAAATGTTAAAAACAAATTAGTTTAAATTACAAATCTAAACAATTTAATCAAATTCAATTCAAAACCAATTGTTAGGCGAGTTAAAAAGATTTCTGGAATCTTATTTATATAAAGAGGAGCTGATTTTGCAATCAGCTCCTCACTTTTTTATTATTTTCTTAATGATTTGTTTCACAAATGTTTACTAAATAAACCTACCAGTAATTATTTAAAACATACAAGGTTAAAATTCCACAATTGTCCTATTAAGTACAGCAGGCTATAAATTCATATATTAATACTTTTTTCAGTCTGATGACCTGAGTACAAACATTTGTGTCGGATAACTATTAAGAACATTAACATATTATACAGGCCACAGGGTGATAGCGTAGTTTATATCCATATTGGGAAAAATAATTTTTTAAAATCCATCTCGCTTAGTAATGTAATAATACCAATATTTAGAAAATAATGAAAATAAATAAACTAGGCCCCAATTCGAAAAATAAATATTGTCAGTTTCGTAAGAAAACTGAGCAGGTGTTGTACTATTTTTAAATCTTGATAAACGAGGGCATAGTAATTTTTTTAAATATTTCGAAGTTAGGTTACAATATTTTATGAACCATGACTTAGTAAAACTTTAATTTTCATACGAAACTGACAATATTTATTTTTATACTTGTAATTAATAGCATAGTTATTTAGGATTACGTAAAAAATAAAAACACCCCAAATTTTGGAAAATTGTGACCACAGTACCTAAAAATGTGGCCTAGGGTATTGATTTTCATCATTTTTTCTAAATATTGCTATTATTACTTAACCAAGCGAGATGGATTTTTTTCAAGATTTTTCCCAATACGGGTATAAACTACCATATCACCCTGTTCCAGCTTTACGTTGACTAACGGGACAGGACACCCTGTATATAAACTGATAATCGCATTCCGATTCCATACAAAAGCTTCATTATGAATGGTTCTTACTCATTTTAGCAACTTTAGCTCTCTTGGAGCAAAGTAGCAAACAGAAATAACTTTTCACAAACCCATCTCCTGGCAGTTGTCCCCTCAACTGTAAAAACTTATGACACCTACTTTATTACTTACAAACAAAAAGACATCTACTGTTCATTCAATTTACTTTTTCTTAATTCTGGCTTTTATGTGAGCCATACTTTATTTATTCTTTTCTCGACCCACCTTGCAAACCACCTTGTATACAAAATAAACTGATTGCAATCTCGCCTACCTTGCGAATGAACCCTAACATAGCCTAATCGAAGCAACAGAGTTCCCTGAGGAACAAAAGATCCAATAAATCTGTTTTAAATTACGTTTTATAATTAGAATAAACCCAGATATAAAAAAAAAGTTTCTTAGGAACATCAAATATTATGTAATACGATAAATAAAATTCCTTATTTACTCACTGTGTGTAATCTCCAAGAATCCAAAATGCGAGGACGAAGTTTCTTCCCAACAACTTTGTCTTGAACTTCTTCAAGCGACGGCCGCTGGCCAAGCTGAGGGAAAGAAATTTAACGTAAACAAAATTTGTTTGTATTTATATATATTTTATACAAACCTCAGCTTCGAACGGCAGGGCATATTCTGCGGCAGGCCCATTTACATCACACCTTGATACCATTTCCCATAGGACCAAGCCGCATGCATAAACATCAATACGTAAGAACGCATCTCGATTGAAATTTATAGCTCCCTCAAGAACTTCAGGTGCCATATATCTTCTTGTGCCAACTTGGCCATGTGTATCTCCACACGATTTTCCTAAAAAGTTTTACATATTATTGTATATACATACATTTGTCAATCAAACACTAAAATTATATACTAACCTGGTTGGAAAATCATAGCTAAACCAAAATCTGCGACGCACGCAGTCAAATCGCTCTTTAGCAAAACATTTTTTGACTTAAAGTCTCGGTGGGCAATGGCTGGCTTAAGACCTTCTGTTTTTGTCGGTAGAATTTCCTCGTGCAAATGCATCAATCCTCTTGCCATTGACTCGGCTATTTTACACAGATCAGTCCATGTGAGAGTATGAGCTTTCAAATAATCACAAAGCGAACCATTTGTGTGATAAACTGTAATAAGCCACAATTCGGGCTTCATTTTCTCTAAGTGTTTTTCACCACCAAGGAACTCCAATATGTTCAGATGCTTCATTCGCGGAAGCTATTAACAATGATATTTATAAATAATCTATTCTTTAAACTTATGTTAAATATGCACTTACCTTGTAAATTTCTATTTCTGTGTTCCATGATTCTTTTTCTTGCATTGAGAATATTTTAACAGCCACATCTTCGCTACGAAGTTTTCCCTGCCAAACATCTCCAAAACGTCCCCTTGCTTTAAGTTCGAGAAGTTCTATTGGGCGCAAAGCTAGACACGGCGATGAACTTGTTACTTCAGCTTCGATCTACGCCAGATATCATATTATATTTTTTTTGTAGTTTCAGTGGTATATTTTACTTACACTTGGTATTTCATTGAACATTCCCTGTTTTCGCTTTTTATAGACAAATAGACCGGCAAGGAAGATACCAACTAAAACCGAAAGAATCAAAATGGCCAGTAAAACATATAAGAAATTTTCGTCTGATGTTTTCTCTTTTGGAACTGAAAGTAAATATGAAAAATAGAAAAATAATTTTAGTATTAATTGCTCAATATTTTATTTTTTTTTATTTTTATAATAGGCCTGATCCACACTTTTTTTTAAGCAGAAATTGGCAGCTTATAAAAGTTTGAAGAGGATGAAATTCTTTCATTAAGAAATAAAATCCGAAAAAGTCTGGAACAGCTTTAGCACAATTTTGTGTTTTTTTTTTTATATTTTTGTTTGTTTAAAATTCACATTTTTTTAGTGGTTCTAAATCAATTTATTTGTTCAACAAATCTTTTCTCACAACAAACACAAGATAGGTGCGTTCCCGTACTCCCTAAAACTGCGAAAATCTACGAATTTCTACGAAAAACAGTCAAATCCTGTTCCAGTACTCCAAATTTTCGTAGTTTTTCACAGAAGAGAACGATCATGAGATAGTAAAATATTTCCCCATGCTGCGAATTTTAGTCCAAGAAATTTCTTTGGACAAAAATATGAAGACTGTTAAATGATGGAATTTGTAGTCTGGTCTGTCTATTGTTCGTGCAATAAATAAAAATTTGTGATATCAAATTGGTCATTTTAAGAAATTATTTCATGTAAATCTTTAATAAACATTTTCAAAAATGCACGTTTATTTTGACGTTTAAAAAATAGCGTACTTTTGTAAAACTTTGTTGCTCTCTGAGAGATTTTTACCCCCACTCTTGGAAAAATGACAGGCTGCACATTATTGTGCAGAAAGTACGGGAACACACTTGATGTTTATCTTTATTTATGACAAACGTTATTTATGACAACTGTTAATTTTCTGCCCAAAAATTGCTGCCAACAAAAATTTATTAGACAGAAATTGTCAGGAAGGGGAAATATATTTCTCTCTTAAAAGCGCTCTCTGCTGCCCAAAAACAGCAAAATTTGTAAGTCTGGAACAAGAATTAGCAGAAATTGGTGCCAATTTGTGCCATTTGGCAGAGTGTGGATCAGACCTAATGTGTATTTTGTTGGGTTTTTTAATCTTTGCTTTTTAAAGCAAAAAGGAATTAGAATTAATGGATTAGTAATTTTTCAGACGTTTCGTTTGGATTTCATCGCCCTTCTTAGGTTTTGCTGAATTCTTAGATTCTCCAGAGTATATCGTTGGTACGCTTCTGTTTGTCAAGTATTTTGACATTCTTTGGAATTTGGATGTTTTGCTTAAAATTTTTATTTCTGTGAAGAGATCCGAAGATACATGAAGTATATCCGAAAAAGAAAATTAATGTCGATAGATTTTGAGTGAGCTTTCGTTTGCTTTCATAGTCAAGCTCATAGAATATTTTGCTACCGTAAGTAACCAATATAATAAGTGTTTTAGAAGTAATGCTCGTATTATTAAAGGGACATAATACAGGGTAGACTAAAGTGTACTCAGCACACCATATGTTTTATAAATAATATAAGCAACGTGGTTATTACAGTTCATCGCTTGGTTAAAAACAACTCCTAAATTTTTCGCTGATTCCACAAATTCGATAGGAGAGCCATTTAATAATATTAATAACATTAATGGGAAGTGTAGTAAAGTAACTTGGCATCTGGTTGGATCAGTACCTGTATTTCGACAGACATATAGGTGCTGCCTTGGCCAGGGCTAGGGGAGCCTTTGCCTTGACAAAACGACTGTTTTATAGCAGCCGTCTTGACAGCAGGATGAAGATGATTTGTTACATGGCCCTTATCAGGCCGATGATTGCCTACGGAGGCCCGGGATGGTTCAACGTTGCCCCATCTCAAATGGAAAAGATTCGGGTGTTTGAGAGGCAATGTCTTAGACGTTGCCTTGGATTACACAGAAAACCAGAGTCGGAGTAGACAAGATATTATTCCAACCAGGTTCTATACAAGGGAGCCAACATAAACAGAATAGATAATTTTTTGTTTAAGCTGATTCGGGGTCACACTGCAAGAGCGATGTCCTTAACCAACAACTTAATTTTTGGGGCTTACTACCCCAATAATGAATATTTTGAGAGTGCGCGGTTAAGTGGCTACATCCCTCCCGAAGCATTCCTCTTTTTAGACAGTCGAGGGCTGTCGAGGGCTGATTCCGTCAGCCGGAAAACTGTTGATAGGCGACTCCTGTATGGTCGAGACGTCATCGCTCAAGGTGGAGAAGAGCGCCTTCGGTTCAGTAGGACTGTGTCCGATCGGGATCGGAGGGATAGGGCGAAACAGGAGAACCAGTTCTGGTGGCTCTCTGAACAGCAACATAATATTTAAAGTCGATGAAGATGGTATATCTTGGCCGACTTACATAGATTTAGGGCAATTAGGTATAGGGAACAGTCGGGGTGGCACCAAAAAAAAAAAAAAATTAAAAATATGTATGTATGCGGTGGCATACGTGCATGTATGTGCGTACGTATATGTATGTGAGTACGTATATGTATGTGCGTATGTATGTACATGTATGGGTGGGTTGCATGGCGTTGTGTGTCTGCATGCATATAAAAAATAAACAAAAAAAAGTTTAAAAAACGAAAAAAATGTTGCTGTGGCTGTTCTAGTTTTTAAGTAGTTTTAAGTGGTTTTGGGTATTTTTAGGTATTTTAAGTAGTTTAAGTTATTTTTAGTTAGTATAAGTTAGTTGTATTTAGTTTTAATTATTTTTAATCTATATTTAGGTTTAGTTTATAAGTAAAAAAGAAATGATAAGATACCAAGTTTTTTGTCAATAAGTTTCCTTGGTTAAAAAAAAAATAAAATAATTAGATTTAATTAAAATAGTTTTTAGGTCGAAAGACATTAGTTCTAAGAGTTATTGTTTAGTTTAGAGCGCCCGTAAAGGGCCAGTAAATTAGTTGTAAAATATTCATAATTAGGCTAGTTTTAAACATTTTTGTCTAGCTTTAAGATAGTTATAAGTTAATATTAAATAAAAATGAATTTAAAAAAAAAAATAACATTAATGGGTACGATCGAATCTAACTTATGAGCCCAATTAGCGTGAATGGGCGAAACGCATTTAGTGCTACAGGTCATAAATATCTTCAATTTGGCTTTAATCAACACAGTCCACAAAAATAAAAATAATATTTACGTATTGTTTTTGTTTTCTTCAATACTAACTGGATTTTTTAGGGTTGAGCATAATCTATTTTAATGTGTCCATCGATTAATTTCTACTAATTCTTCATTTATGCAAGTAGGAACTGTTCAATTAATCCCAAAGGAGAGCCAAGAAATAACTGGGCATCATCAGCGTCAAACGGAACAATGCTTAATAGTTGATGGAAAATCATTAGCATAAAAGGAAAACAAGAAACAACAAAGGTTCAAGTATGGATCCCTGTGGGACACCACTTTTGTTTGATAAAAAGTTGGAGAGGACTTTTTTAAGTTCAACTTGTGTTCTTTCATTTCAATAAGAGAAAATAAACTGAATCGAATTAGCAGAAAAATTATAAGATCGGAAAAGCTTTTCGTAAAGTGTGGAATGATTCACCAAGTCGAATTCTTTCGAAAAGTCTAAGAGTATCAAAAACGTGACATAATCCTCATCAATACATTTCCTTATATCCTCTGAAACAATTATTAAGCCAGCAATTAAACTATTTTTTTTTAAGAAATCTGGATTTTTTTGATGTTAAAATATTTTCGCGTTCAAGGAACGTACTAATTTGCTATTGGATAATTTTTCCAAACACCTTCGAGAGAAAAGAGTGTATGAGTGTGGATTAATAACAACCAATTTTCCATCATTACTTTCAACAAAACTAATGCAAATAACTGATAAGAAAAATCGATCGAAGTCATTACAAAATAAACAAGTCTTGAAAATTTAAATTATAATTTAATGTCAAATCATACCTTGAGTTGTAGACTCTGTTGATGTAGGGATCCATTTGTGATCTCTGTTGCAGAGCGAACCTTTGCAGCAACAAAAGTTCATATTGTTACGAGGCTCAGCAGTTGATATGCATTCTGTTTGATTGCACTCATGACTGTCAGTGAAGCAACCCTTCATTGTTATTTTTACTTCGGCTGAAAAGAAATTTAAAAAATATAAAAATATGTATTTTTATTATTAATACTATTATTAAAACAGAATTTTTGCTATTTGACATTTGCCAACTTAGTTCATCTATGACGGTGGTCTAGTGAAGGACTAAGAATTTTCAGTTAAGAACAAAATTTACAGGGACATAGAATAAAAAGAGATATAGTTGATACTTATTGTATTCGACTTTGTTCGAGTTTAAAGGTGGACTAATCGTTTTTTATTAATAGGGCTGATGGTGTTTAAACAAATATCAAAATAGCTGGGGGTCATTCCGTAACTCGATTATCGTCAGACGATATCGTCTGAATTATAGTGATGCCTTATTTGCTTCACGTAAGTCAATAATCGTCAAAACGCTATCGCCAAAACGATAGCGTTTGGACGATAGCTAAATAGGTATCGTCTTTTTAAGTTTGTAATTGACTGCAGTGGAGTAATTCAGTAGCCACTGTAGTTTGACATTTTGTTTTTGTCTCTCTGTTGCATTTGCAAATTAAAGTTAAAATGTTTCTGCGCAGCAATTTTCTTGTGTTAAAAAGTGGAAATGAAGACAGTTGAAAGACAAATCAAAGTATAATGTTTTTTTTGTTTTGTATAATTGTAATAATTTATCAATCCTAGTTTTGTTCAACTCTTTCGACTACTCGTATCAACGAAAGCATTCGTGATGGTACTTGAAACAATTGATTTATTAATCGGGTGTCGTTCAACCTATATACCTCCAATAATATAACATGACAGTCCATTTGACAACTCAACTAAAGTTTGAGAGTTTCTGAAATGTACCAAACGCTCTCTAATTATAAACGATTGTCGAGAAGAAAGTGGTTGAATTACGTGAAGCAAATTAAAGACGATCTCGTCGAAGACCATCGTTTTGACGATTATCGTTTTGAAAATTACGGAATGACCCTCCTGGATATTTTTCAAGTTAAGTCTGTCGGAGTGAAAGACAACTGTTGAAATGTTGTCTTATTTCGTATCACTTTTTAAATCTCAAACAGCATACTATACAAGAGTTGCAATCAAAAATCTTAATAAAAATTTTCAAAAAAAATTCACAAACTATACAAAATCTTTCCAATATTTTGCAAAGTTAAAATTTAACCAAGCTCTATACATAATTATCAGTCAAAAGTTTGCTCTTGTTCTTCGGTAGTATTTAGGTTCTATTATAGCTAAAATTTGACAGATTTTGTAACTGTGGGAAAGTTTTGTGTGGCCAAATGAAAGAATGTGTTATATTTGATCAAATCGCGAATGATTTTTGTTTCCACTTTTTTCCCCACATCACGGCAATATGACCCCTGTTTAAAAACAAACATGTGGTTTAAATTCACAGTTCAGAAGCACATAATTTCCACATGCTTTATTTATCGTAGCGTAGATTGGGCAGTAATTCTATTTTTTACTAATTCGATGCGCTATCCGTCTCTATCCAAAGAATTGTTTCCCAATATCAGCTTAAATAAATTGTTGTTACGGGCGGATTTATTGTAGGTACACAATTCCAAGTGGTTACGCTATTCTGATCAGATAACACCCGAAGGAAGGTGTGTCGAGCTCTTTGTTGAGTTGAATAAATTGACTCAGCTGGTTACTGAGCCAACAATAATACCAGACGTTGCAGATCACTCCGCCAACACTCCAGACTTGTTTCTTACCCCCCAAACTGGTTAATAAAATATAAGTGTGTTATCGCCTCAGGGCACATCCGACCATTTTCTCGTGCTCAAACTTCTCAGTTAAAGAAAATATTCCTAACTTGGGACTCCACGATCTAGATTTTCTAGTAAGCTAGGTCGCATTCTATGAAAATTGCTCATGGAGACTACAAATAGCATTCTATAAAAAAATTCATACTAGACATTGCACAGCTCATAGCATTCTATCAATAGTATACTATTTGGCTGCCATTTTCACTTTGAGGTTAGCGTTTGTGGCTGGTGAACGTGTGTGGTGTATGTATTGCAATAATTCCTTGTTTTTTTTTGTTTAATTCCTTCGCGACATTTGTGCAATTGAAATAGTATGCTATGAAATGCCCAATGCCAAATTTTGTAGCATTCTATTTTTCTTTCTTTCTATCAAAATGACAGATACTATACTATAAAATATAGAAGATGGAGACACCGTGTATAGGTCCTGAATCACACAAGTCTGCTGGCCCGGATAGTATATCCCCTATTGTTCTAAAGAGGTGTTCTTCTACGCTAGCAAAACTACTGCGTAAGCTTTTCCATCTATCCTATTCTAGAGCTCTCTTTCCGTTTTCATGGATGGAAAACAGCATTTGTCCAACCTGTTCCTAAAAAATCTTCTTCGCTGACTAATTACCGTCCAATTGCACTTACGTCCCTTCTTTCCAAGGTCATGGAAACTCTGATTAATTATTATCAGCTTAAGAAATATCTTGAAGGCCGAAAGCTCCTTAATGACCGGCAGTATGGCTTTAGTAGCAATAGGTCCACTGGTGATCTGATGGTATATCTCACCGAACAGTGGCACAAATCTTTACATCGTTTTGGACAAAGTAAGATTATTGCGATTGATATCTGTCAGATAGAGTTGGCATCAAGTTCTCTTATCGAAAATGCGTGCAATTGATATCGATGAATTGCTTCTTCTCTGGATTAGAAACTACCTTTCGGGTTGCTCAATTCAAGTTGTATGTAAATGCTGGTGTGCCCCAGGGCTCCGTTCTGTCTCCGACTCTCTTTCTCATTTTCATCAATGATCGCTTGTCTGAAACATCTAATCCAATGCAAATATTGTTTTGCTGACGACAGTACCCTCAGCTTTTCATATTCGTTTATAGATTCACACCCATGTTTTTCGCATTTGGAACTTGAAAGGCAGCTTATGATAAGCGCATTAAATTCTAATTTAGATAGCATTATTCAATGTTGAATAAAAAAACCGCGTAGAATTTAATGATTCAAAAAACCAAATGCTGTCTTTTGTCGTTTAAGCGGGATCCTCCGCCACTGCCGTTGTCCATGAAGGACACTTGCATCGAGGAATCTTTCACTTTCTCACCTTTTGTGGAATGACCCCATATTCGATGACGCCAAAAACGCTGCAAAGTATTTGGGTTTTCTTAGGCCATGCAACAAATATTTCTTCACTCCTCATCTGGCTGTAATCTATAAAGCTTTCATTCTTCCAAAGCTTGAGTACAACTGTAATAAACCACTTAAGTCTATTGGACAGAATCAAAAAAAGAGCCTAAAAATGATAGGTGATAGAGCAACAACTGAAACAATTGAAACTTTCAAGCAGTGTCGCATTGTTTCTTCATCCATCATTGTTTTATAGCTATTTTTTATATTGAATGAATTTTATGACATCTAATTGGCTCAATTTGCGGGTGGCAATGGCGCAGTGGATATAGTAGTTAACTGCTAACTTAGACGTGTGGGTTCGATCTCCACTCTGGACAGCATTCTTTTCTATACCTTCAGTTTTAATTGGATGCCGTTCGTGGGTTAAAATGAGATAGTAAATACCTAATTCTCAAATCTATTGTGCCAACATAAAATTCTTTCCTATGTTTCCTTCGAACTAGTGCGTGCCGTGCAATTTAGGTTGTAATGAAAAGACCTTAGGTCTTACAGGCATATAGTTAAAATTATTATTATTTGGCTGTAATCCAAAGAGTCCACAAAAACAAAAATAATTTTGTATAGACAATGATCTAAACAAATAGCCAGTTGCATTTCTCCCTTAAAACTATTCAGCCGTAATACTCGGAATGCTCATCGTCATCAGTTTACCCTTGGGCCTAAATTAGAACGTACTTTTAAGTATAGGAATTCCTTCTTCAGCCGCACTACACGATTGTGGAACGCTGTACGTCGGTATCTCCTATCTATTCCAATACCAGTTTCGAAATAGCTCGCACTGTGTCTAAACATGTTAAGGGTATTTTAAACAAAATATAAAAAGAGCAAGTGCGGTGTTAAAGCTTTATTTACTTGTTTAAAAATTACTTTAAGCAACTCAGCTTTTAATTATTTATAGAATTTTTTTCTTTAATAACAAACAAAACTTTTCATTCGTTCATTCAAGACGTGCCTTTTTTCTTAAAAATGTAAAATCCAAAACATGAAACCCAAGTATGTTTTTATTCTTGAAAAATAGTTTTGCTATGCAAATTATTTAAATTAAATTTTTTATTAAATAGTAGGTATAATAATTACACATCTATTAAGACAAAAAGTAAAGTAATTGCACTCTTAGGTACGTAAAATAGTGGTCAGAGCGAACTCGAATCTTAGACCCAAATAGCGCTGGAAAACGCTGTTTTGATACCAAACAACTCGTATGGACCTGAATAAAAAAAAAATAGCTGACAAAGAGAGAGAAACAACTTCGAGCCATTTTCTTCACTATTTGTCAACTTGCCGCAAACTCTCAAGTTGTCAAAGTGTTAGATACCTAATTTCTGTAAGATATTCGATTTTTTTAAAATATCATTACAAAACAGAAATTGGTGTCTTATGCTTGGAAGTTATTATTAATATTTTAACTTGTTGAATTAAATATCTATATATAAAAATATGGCTTCAATTCTGTTTGCTAAAAGTTGATGTGAGACGCAAATCCGCATACATATATTCATGTTAAGTGATTCATATTTAATGTATGAATGTGTTTATTCATCCAAGCCATGTAGCCCTGTTACTGTTACTTGGCGTTGGAATGAATCGTTCCAATTATAAACCTAATTGCAAAGGTATTCTATTACCGGATTTATACGAATGGCAAACTGCCATTTTATGTGTCAAATTATAGCCATTTTTCTTTTAATCGTGTAAAGGCTCTAAATACTGGCAATATTTTTGAAAAAAAAAATTGGCACAGAGAATTTGGCATAAAATGCTTCCATTAATATGGCTATGTATAAACACTGTACTGACGCCATTTTCCGAATTATGCCATTCTAGAAAAAAACTGAACTTGCTCATTAGGGGGGTTCACATGCCAACATTCTCGACAGGATGGTTCGACGAACCTTAATCAACTTTGCGTTCACATGAATACAGATGTTGTCGAACATCAGTATTTTTAAATTTTCGAAGCGAACGGACGCAAGATGGCGAACATTTTTCTGGTGGCGTTAATTATGAACGAAATGTACACTTGTATGGGAGGTACCGTTGTTTTTTGTTTTAGGAAATAGCTGTTTTATAGTATTCAAGATATGATGAAAAACTACCAAATATGAAGTTTCGAAAAAATCTATCGAGTCGTTTTCAAAATTTTGATTTAAAAAAAAAAATTAATTTTCAAAAAAAAAAAATTTGAAACATTTTGGTTTACAATAGTGTTTAAACTTTCTAGGAATTTTCTGCGTAAAAAAATTTAAAAAAAATGGTTTTACTAGAGGTGCCTACATACCTACCAGAAGTAACATTTCGTTTCCAAAAAAAATTATCAAAAGGTTACCCTTTCTCTTCACTAATGAACTGATTTTTTTTTATAAAAATTTTTCGAGCCGTTTTTTGAGAAAAATAAGATTTACCTTTTTGGAAAAAAAAATTGTTTGGTGGGTATCGTTATTTTTTGTCTTAAAAAAAATGAAAAAACAATTGTACCAAGTTTAAAGCAAATACATCCAACCGTTTAGGCTGTAGACTCGAGGACAGACAGACAGTCGGAATTGTGGGACCTACTTTTGTTTGTTTGATTGTAAGATTTTTTTTTACGAACGCATAACTTGCTTTATAGTACCATGGCCGCAAGTAAAAATACGTGCGTACTTCGTTAGATGCCAAATGCAACTATCTATTATGAGGCTCAAAATAAACCTAAACCTAACACGAAAAAAGAAAACGAAGTTGTCGAGCATCTGTTTACAAAAGTTGGTTGGTTGGGCGAGCCAGCAAGTTATCAAAAAAAATTAAATCCGACGAGCATGTTGGCCCAGCGGTTGTTTTTGCGTTTTAATGGTCGAACATTGGAGGTTGTCGAGCCATGCTGTTGTTCCATGTAAACCCCCATATTCTTTATTGGCAAATTGCCGTTTTAAATGTCAAATCTTATTAAGGCTTAACTACATTCAACACACTTATTAAGCCTCAACACAAAAGTAAAATTTTTTTTTTAACATACTGCTCAATCCTAATTCTAATTTAAAATTGTATAAAAGTAAAAGTTAAACCACTTTTAACTTTAACTTTTGTGCTGGAGCACTTTTGTAAAATTTGAAATATGAGATAGGTTTGAGAAGTATGTTGGAAAAATTTAAAGCATTTGTTTCCCTTTTGTACAAAAGTTTTGTTGATCTTTTAAAATCAAGAATGCCCCTAATGGCGATTTTGTTTTAATAAATAGAATTCGCTACTAAAACCAATAGCTTTGAAATGAACGATTACGGATCTAATCTCTTTTTGTAAGTGTGTGTTGCTTGGCAGCTCTAAAAAAAACGAATCTTCAATTCGTTAATACATCATTATTTCGTATTTATTTTCTGATTCTGAATATTTTTAATACAGTCTTTTCAAGTCAAATTCAACTTTTTACATATCAAATTAAATGTTTTGCAAATCAAATTCACGTTTTTGAAAATCATATAGTCTTAAATAAATTTGAATTTATATCTGGTTTTATGCCCAAAACATGATATTATGCAATTATTTAAATTGCATGAAATAAATTGTTATATATTCACATCGTTTGATGTCTTTTTCCTTAAACTAATATCCGATTTCCAGAAATGTAAATTTGATTTGCAAAAGGTTTAATTTGATTTGCAAAAAATTTAATTTGATTTGCAAAAAGTTTAATTTGATTTGCAAAAAGATAAATTTGATTTGAAAAGACTGTAATGTTAATTTATTTTTTCTGTACACTGCCACAAAATAAAAATTATTATTATTATTATTATTACAAATTTATTACATTGTAAATAAATTACAAAGGAATACATACATTATAAGCACTAGCTACCAGGGCTAAAGTCTAACGATGATGTTTTATTTTCAATAAAAGATAATTTAACTTAATAAATGTAATTCTAAATATGTATATAAATAGTTAATTAAATGAATTTATAAATATTTAATTCTTTAAAAATTGATGCAATTAAATTAATATTTTAGTAGGTCAATCATAGATTCGTATATACAGCGAGATGATAGGATACTTTTTGTTGCATTGCAATCGGAAAGTAGGTGTTGGAGGGTACTTGTTCTCGTTTTGGTGACAGTGTGTTATATTTGAGTGTCCCAACCGTAGTCGAAAGAAACATCTTATCATTGCACTTGAGCAGTTGGTAGGATAGATGGTTGGGTTACAATCGGGGTTAATGGTGGAGTAATGGTGGTTGTACACGTTCCATTTAGTTCTCTTTGATTCGATCTGATATTGATTAACTGTGTTGTAGATGTCTTTTTGTTTAAAATGAAAGACGAGATGAGGGGATCTTTGGTAGCACTCTTAGCGATCTTATCGGCAAATTCGTTGCCTTTTATCCCGGCGTGACATGAGTTCTAAAAGAGTTTGAGTGCGTTTTTGTTAGCTATAAGTTTATCTCTTATGTTTCGTATAACTGGAGAGGTATTGTTGATGTTTTTTATTGCATTGATAGTCGATAGGCTTTTGCAAGGTTGAAAACAAGTGAAAATTAATTGACAACACAACAATTGAGAAATTTCAAAACAAATATTGTAGTGTATGTACAAATCCTTTTTGAATCCGTCTATAAAAAGAGATTCAATGCGGATCTGTTTTTCCAGAAAAAATCGGTTTTAATTTGAAACGAATCTGATTTTCAGAAAATATTGACGGCGGATCTAAGACAGATCCATGTTTTTAATTGAAACGAAATCGCATTAGTTATTGATTCCATTTTTAATTTGAAATTATAATTGATAATTTGAAAAAAATCCCGTTATTTTGGTTATTTAATGCCAGTAGTTTAAATACAAAAATTCTATCATCGCCAATAAATGTTGGCAAAATAATGCTAACATTGAAATCTGCCATTTATTGAAATCGTGTAACTGAACGTCATTAAAAATTATTTCTGCCATTATTTTGTCATTCTTTTGGCAGAAATATTGGCAAATTTTCCATTCGTGTAAATCCGGCATAATGGTATCACACAAGCTATATTCAGATATGACGAAATTCCAAGCCAGATGCAGGCTGCACCTGGAATTTAAATACATTCTCCTCAAAAGTACAAAGGCCTGTTTTATTGCATGTGTGTTCGTTTATATTAGTGCATAACTAAACTAGTTAATAATTAAACCTCATGCAAAGCCTGGCATTTTGGACACTTAAAACACAAATAATATTTATATCGAGCACCACTGGCAATTCGAAATTGATAAATTTAAAAAGTGAGTTACCAAATGTACGAGGGCGGCTCAATAAGTCCGTGACTTTTTGAATTTCTGACCTCTTTACTGAAACAGCAACACTGCTCCTGTCAACAGGCATCTGTCAGTTGACTCCTGTCAAAATTTAAACTTGCTGCGTCAGTTAGTTTGTGTTTGACAGCTATTTTTATCAGACTACTCACTAATTTGAGGAGAAAATGGAAAAAAGTGAATTTCGTGTGCTTATTAAGCATTATTTCTTGCGAAAAAAAACCATTACCGAAACCAAGGCTAAGCTTTATAAATACTATGGGGACTCTGCACCATCGATTTCAATGGTAAAAAAGTGGTTTACTGAATTTCGTTGTGGCCGTACAAGCACTGAAGATGCCGAACGTCCTGGACGCCCAGTTGAGGTCTCTACACCCGAAACAATCGAAAAAATTCGCGATATGGTGTTGGCCGAACGAAGATTGAAAGTGCGAGAGATTGTGGAAGCCGTAGGGATCTCGCATCCCTCAGTGGTTTTAATTTTGAATGATCACTTGGGCATGAGAAAGCTTTCCGCAAGATGGGTGCCGCGGTTGCTCACAGTCGAACACAAACGCTATCGTGTAAAAACTTCACAGGAAGGTTTGGCGTTGTTTAATCGCAATATGGAGGAGTTTTTGCGCCGTTTTGTAACCGTGGACGAAACATGGATCCATCACAACACACCAGAGACCAAACAACAGTCAATACAGTGGGTTTCTAAGGGTGAATCGGCGCCAAAGAAGGCCAAGGTGGGTTTGTCAGCCAATAAAGTTATGGCGACTGTTTTTTGAGATGCACGCGGGATAATCCACATTGACTACCTTCAAAAGGGACGAACAATCAATGGAATATTATTCCAACTTATTGGACCGATTCAATGACGATTTGAAAAAAACCGACCTCATTTGGCCAAGAAAAAAGTTCTTTTCCACCAAGACAATGCAAGGGTGCACACATGTGCAGTTGCCATGGCAAAAATCCATGAATTGGGCTATGAATTGCTCCCTCATCCACCCTATTCTCCAGATTTGGCTCCGAGCGACTACTTCTTGTTCGCAAACCTGAAGAAATGGCTTGGTGGAAAAAGATTTGACTCCAATGGTGAAGTCATCTCGCAAACAAAGGCCTATTTTGAGGACCTCGACAAATCATTTTTTTTTGAAGGGATAAAAAAATTGGAGAAGCGTTGGACAAAGTGTATAGAGCTCAAGGGAGACTACGTTGAAAAATAAAATTATTTTTTTATCAAAAAATCTGTGTTTTATTCCAAAAGTCACGGACTTATTGACCCACCCTCGTATTCACAATTTTCGTTCATCTGTCATCACATGTAGGTAGGTCCTACATCCATTTGTTTGAATTAAATAACCACCGATAACTACCGGTTTTTAACAAAAGTTTTATTCAGGTTTTTCACCAACTACAGTTCATAGGGAATATGCTGTGTTCTATTTTAGATACAATGTTAGAATGTTCGATTCGGAAACTTCTTCTCCAAGAAATACGAAATCGGTAGATAAAATCATGTGTTGGTATTGTCTTATTTCAATCGCCAACAATTTTTCTTCTTCTTCATCTTCACTTCCGGAAGCACACGATGGACTATTTTTCCAATAATAATTTTCTCGGAAAATTTTATTTGAAAAAATATTTTTATTCAACACGTAACCGAGAATAATTTTTGAGAGAATATGCAAAAAAAATGTATTACAAATTTGAATTTGACAGACAACTCTCAAGTTTGCTCTCTCAATTTCTACTATTTTCGGAACTTGAGAAAACCAGAAGTTGATCAACTCGAGAGTTGAGAATATAAAGTTGAAACTGTCAACTTTGAGTGAAGAAAAACAATATCTGATGACTTTGAATACCCAACAACAACTTGAGTGTGCTACCACCAAGTTTTTTCTCAATTGTTTTTGGCTGGAATTAAAGCTATCTCACGACCTGCCAAGGTCGATCATCAGATTCCTTTGCTCTAGTGGTGCTGGTCTACTTTTTCATTTTAATTGAAAAACTTCTTGTGCCTTCATTGTGTATTGAACCATGACCAGCCGCTTAGTAGCTAAGAAAGAACCCGAATAAACAACAACAAACTTTTGTGGCTAATAAAAGCGCTAGTCGTTTCAATGCAATTGATAAACAGAAAAAACCTGCATTAGGTTGGATCTGATCATGTGGGCTCGGTGGCGTGATGCGAAGTTCGTTGGCTACTAAGCGACTGGTGATGGTTCAATACAGGAGGAAGGCACAAGAAGTTTTTCAATTAAAATGAAAAATTAGACCAGCACCACTAGAGCAAAGGAATGATCGACCTTGGCAGGTAGTGAAATAGCTATAATTCCAGCCAAAAACAATTGAGAAAAAACTTGGTGGTAGCACACTCAAGTTGTTGTTGGGTATTCAAAGTCATCAAATTATAGGAAAAGTATCTTTAAAAAGCAAGTATGTAATCATACAAGAACTGAATATGAAAAACAAAATCACAAGTTGAGAATAAAAATCTTCAAGTTGAGTTCAACTTGTAGTTGAAGAAAATTGTCCTTAAGATCGCTAGAGCCATTTCGTACCATTGAGGAAAAAGATTAGGTTTTTGATATTTGAATTAGATAATTCTTTTAGGTGTTATGGGGAACACCCAGCTTTGTTGCGTGCTCACCCAAGGGCCAATGCCCAGTGCAAGTAGCGACTATCCTTGCTATGTCCCGCCTTGGTCTGCAAATGAGATCGTTTGTGCGGGATTTATTGTAGCTAGGCCATATCATTATAGATATCGTACAGTCGGTTAGCTGGATTGTTGGATTCAGTGAGGAAAATTGAAAGAATTTCGCCCTTTTTTAGCAGCGAGTTGAATAGAGACACTCTCTGCAAGTGAGCTATGAAGAGCCGATCCCTGTCGGGCCAGCTTGTCTAATCGTTCATTACCCTCAATGGCACTGTGTCGTAGAACCCAGATTATGGTGATTTTTTAGTTAATTTCCAGATTATCGAGTCATTTCGGACATATATTTTGTCGAATTTACGGATTTGATAGCCGCTTGGCTGTCTGTGATTATTGCCGAGTCTATATTTTGCGTTTGATTTTGTTTAAGAATTTTGCACGCTTTTATTATACCTAGTACTTCAGCTTGAAAGACGCTAGTAAAGTAGGGAAGTCGAAAATATTTAGACACGTTTAGCGACTCTGAAAAAATTCCTGCTCCTACACTGCACTCCATTTTCGATCTAAATGCAGATTCACAAAAGAAGATCGATTTATAAGTCGATTTGTAAGCTCATTTCCTTCAATATACGAATATACTTGTAATTATGGGAATAGAAACTGAACAAAAACTTCCTGCTTATTACAAAATAAGCCTCGAAAGGAATAGAGTAATTCATAAATGTATGTATTCCTCGCTTTAGGCTAAGTGCTATTGCAATGGTGTATTAAATCGTTTTTTTATTCTCTTTCATGAATACCTACATATTCTATCGTGCAACATACAAAATTTACAAGAACAAAAAAAAAACAGGTAAGTGGGTCGATAATACAAACAACACACAGATGCATGTTAAATCCATGAAGTAAACTTGAAGAACAATGCAACTCATCAAAGTTACACTAACCTGCGGAGGTTTCTTTGAGGGGCAGTTGTGGGTAATATAATATGGGGGTGAACAGCAAATTCTTACACTCGTTCACACATAGGTATTCCACATAATTTAATTTTAATCCTTACATACAACAACTATGACATACCTGTCGCTGGATCTGTCGACCAAAGGACATAACAACTGGGCGATTTATCCGAGTCAATTTTGCATGTTTCCACAACTGGTGTGCATTGTGATGGTGATCTGGTGCAATTCCTCTCATTGTATTGCTCGCATTCAACTTTGGGGTTGTTTATTATTGATCCGCATACTGTTTGAGCTGCAAGGGGAAAGCATAAAGGTACACATATAAATTTTATTTACATTAGTGCCTGCTGCTGCTCATCAGAAAGAAGCCCAATGGCGCAATTCATGTAATCCTACACTACTTACCTACAAACACCAACAAGAGCGTTACAACCAGGCAATCGATTTTTCCCATTTTGTCTCTTACAAAACCAAATCTTGGAGTTACAACTCGCGCAGAGTATACAATTTATCTAAACCACCCAACGACCATACAAAAAACGTATAAAAATTATATCTATATGAATAAAAAGGGCAGCAGGTCAAAAGCGCGCGGGCACTTTTTTGAATTTCTCGATCTAAATTTTTAAACTTTCGAGGGCCTCGCGAGTGGGTGTTCGATATTTTGATGTCCAGCTTGTGTAATGGAAAAGTAGTCTTCTTTCAAACAGATGGCAGCAACACTGAGCAGTAAGAATGGTTCTATTTATAATTTTTCGCTGAAACTTCTGCGGCTGGAATTGTTTGTTTGACACGACTAATTTTAAGATTTTTTGTCGTAGTCAGTAACATTTTCGATTATTCTGTTTTTTGCAATTGTTTTTTTCTTTAGTTTAATGCAAGGAAACTTATTTAAATTGTTTGCTTTGCTAGAAAAGTTTTCTTTTGTTCTCGTCACACATAAGAAAAAAAATAAAAACAAAAACATTCCCTAGAGCACTTGGGAGGAGATCACAATTAAAATTCAATTTTATAAGGTTTACACTGAGTTATCTTCTTTACTGAATTCATTTTTGTTTTTATTGTATATTTGGATATGATTTTCAAATTATTTTAATTGAATTTGTGTTTTTTTTGTTGAGTTATTAACGAAAAATTTGGTCCGCAATTCCTTCGGAACACTTTCTTCTTTCGAATTATTTGGGGGACATTTTGGATTCTTTTATTTTTATACAAGCGTTGTCTTGCGATAGAAATGGTAGAAACCATGGTTTAACGCGTGCAAGCTGCGTTGGTATGCGTTTGTTGACTATTGATAGGTGACAGATTAAGGATGTGGTTACATGTTTAAAGATTTTGATTGGGGACGTTCACTCAATAATTAAATGTGTTTTATTGGGAATCTATCCATTGCAACGTAGTTAACCTAGAAAAAAACTCATCGACCGTAGCATGGACCGTAGTTTTTTTATTTTTGTAAAAATGGTACTCCTGCACGGCAGTCACAAGTAATGAAAGAGTCTTTAGTAAAGTAAAATTAAGAAAATATCAAAATTATGAACGATAATTAGGTTTTATTCATATAAAATAGAAAGTAGAAAAACGTACAAATATTAAATTTTTGTTACAAACCTATTTCTTGTTTTAATTTTTTCTGCAATTGTTATTTTAAATTAGAACATCCATTTTGCACCAATAGAAAGGAAATGATAATTGAATCGGTTTGTTCATAGACTATGGCTTTGTATATATAACCTATAGTAATACTATGAGGTAGCTTTTATTTACGCTGGATAAGGACTCATGAGGGCGCTAGTTTCTACATTAAAATTAGCAACATGGTCAGATTTTTCGCAACATTTTGAAGATACACACCATTTTAGAAAGAGCAGGGTATATTATGTACATTACCTATATTAATAAAGGAGTAAGAGAGTTCATTAAAAAATATATTTTTTTTTGTCATATCAAGGCCAAACAAAAGATAAATTTCAAGTAAATAGAAAAATATTCAGTGCGTGTGTGTGAATTTTACATTTAGTTTCGTTTTGTTGTTATGTTTTGTTTTGATTTATTTTTGGCAATTTTTTTTTTACATTTTTTTTAAGTTTAAGTTCAAGGTCTTTCGATAAGAATAAGAACAATAACATCTTAATAATAATGAAATAGTGAAAAATGTCCAGTTGAATATGGGCAGATTACATACCTACATAATTGTTTTATGAATTTCAGTTTGTGCTGTAGGTAGTATTTTGTGTGAATTACGCGGATAAAATTTAGATATAATTAAAACACCTACAATGCAATTCTATTTGCAAATGGAATTTTATTGATTTTAAGTGTTATGAACATATTATAAAATCTGTGAAGTGTCAATAATTATATATGTACATACTTACATACCTTCTTTGATATCTTTAATGTGGAGTGAACATGTATTTTTGTTTTTTTTTCGTATAGTGCTTGTATTAAGTGTTTTTTTAAATAATAATAAAGAAAGGTGTGTGAATTTATTGGAAGTATAGCCTGTACAATTAAAAGTTGGCTGTTCTTTTTAATAAATACATATAGCATTTTAAATTACATCAAACAGTATCTTATAATTTGTGTAGTATCTTAAAATATAACATTTGTGATAAGGGAATTACTAACAGCTGGACTCATGACTGCAGTTATTGTGATTTATCCTCCACACCAAGATAAATGACCAGCAGCATTGTATTAATATGGTAAAATATTTTTGTTTGTATATTTGTACCTACATACCTATCTGTATTCCATTGTTTTCTCAAAAAAGAATTTTTCTGTTTTTATGTCTATACCATATTAATATGCAATTATTTCATTTGAATTTCATGTAATAAAATGTTTGCTTTCTTTCGTTGTTACGGACATGGTTTGACATTTTTTTCATAAAAATTTATTTAAAGCGATTTAATATCCAAAAACGTGAATTTGATTTGCAAAAAGTTGAACTTGATTTGTAAAAACGTGAATTTAATTTGGAAAGGCTATATAAATCGACATTATATTTTTTGATTGACTAAAAATTTTCAAATCGTTTTTTTTTTGACAAAAATGAAGTTTCTGATTAATGTTTTTCTTAATATGAAATTTGAAAGAAGACAAACATTTTTGAAAAAAAATATTAAACATCAAAGATAAGCTAAGTTTTGTTACAATACAAAACGATGTGACGCTAAAACTTCATTAAAAACGCATTTTTTATCAACTAAAAATGAATGGATAATACCAAATGTAAATATTTTCATTTGCTTAGTTGTTAAAGTTTGAGGGAAAACAAAGATGCCATTTGAATTCCTGGATAAATAAGAATATATAAAAAAAAATGTCAAAAATTGTTCAAGCGGTTTTTTTTAAAATTAATTTTGTATGTATAAAATTTTAAAAACATTCTTAGAAAAATAATTGGAACGACATTTTGAAGATATTATTAATATACATATATAATTCAAATTTCAAAACAAATCATTGACTGGTTTTTGAAAAATCGGTTTTTCAAAAAAAATTATTTATTTTTTAAAGATCGAAAAACTCGTATTTGAAAATTTGAGTAAACAGTTTTATTAACACTTTTAGCAAGAATAATTTTAGGAGAATAATTTTAATCGGCACATCGAATAGCGAGAAAGTCGAAAATATTAAAGTGTTAATTAAAACTAAAAGTGGTTCTATGGGAAGTACTGTTAATAAGTACGCAAAATAAAATATTTTTATATTTGAACACAAACATTTTTTTTATAAGAATTCTAGGAGCTGTTTTTAAAGTAAATAGTGTTCAACCTTTTTAGGAGCTTCTGCGTAAATATTTCAAAAAAAAATCAGATAAACCGTTTCCGAGAAAATCGAAAACCAAAAAAAATGGTCCTACTAGAGGTACCATTTCCCTTCATTAATGAACTGTTTTTTTTAAATCAAAATCGTTGGAGCCGTTTTTGAGAAAAATAAGATTTTTGTTTTTAGCCAAAAAATGTATGGGAGCTACTGTTATTTGTCGTCTTAAAAAAATGAAAAAAAACGTGCAGGCTTATTACCGAACAAATAATATGTATACCAAGTTTGAAGCAAATCCACCGAACCATTTAGGCTGCAGACTCGAGGACAGATAGACAGACAGGCGGAATTGGGGGACCCACTTTTTTGGTGTTCGCTATGATCGTAATGTCATGATTGATTGTTAGAAAAAACATATGTATGTATGTAACTTGCCTTAATACCTACCTACAATTGCAAGTAAAAATTATTTAAAAAAAACCGCTCCAAGATTTTTGGAAATTTTTGTATATAATCATACTTACCCTAAATAGTTATCAGAATTCAAATTTAGATTAGAAATATTATTATTATTATTATATGTATTATTATTAGAAATATACCTTCCTACACAAAAATTCAAAAATGCTAAAATAGGTAGGTACATATGTACCTACATATATGCATAACTACAAAAAATCTGAAGTAGAAAAAAATGTTTAACCAAAAATGTACGTATAGTATACCTAGTAGTACCTTATAAAAAATTACTATCTAAAATATTTCAGAAGTTAAAGGCTTTTGAACTTTTTCTCGATTTTCTGTTGACATTTTTGTTGATTCTAACCGACAACCGTTTAATAACATTACAACCATACCTACATCCCACATTTATGTAGTTATATCTACAACGTTGCTGGATTTCGCACCAAAATTCAAAGTTCTGATGATATTACCTACAAAAAATTCAATGAATTCGTAAAAATCTATACACCCAAACCAAATCCACATATACAGAAAAACACAGTATTTCTACTTTCTCGCTTTTAAACAAAAAATAACTTTTTCATTCATGAGGAACTACACACCCAAACCAAATCCAAAAAAAAAACATTGTATTTCCATTTTCTCGCCCTTAAGCAAAAAAAATACCTTTTTCATTCATAAGGAACTACACACCCAAACCAAATCCACGTATCTACACCTACAAAAATTTATTTCTATGTTTCACATATATATTTAGGTATATGCATGCAATACAATACCGAAAAATACCGCTTTTTTGCCTATAATGTTCTATTTTTTGTTCACTCGCACTCTTAAACATTTTCTATATAATGTTCCCATTCTCGCAATTGTCAATTATTAAACCATATATTCACATACATGTTTCCCAATCTGAAAATTTCCTCAACATTAACCACTTTTTCCGCAACTTTTAGTGTTGAGAGAAATTAGTGGATAAGGACACTAGGTGGCTAACATACGTTGACACCACATGATATTACTATAGATTATATATACAAAGACTATGGTCAAGTCCCTTTTTACACAGGACAATTTTTGTATTGCTTTAAAAACCGTCTATGCCTTTCACACGAGGAAACACAATTGCCGGAGATTTGCTTGTTTCCTTTTAATGTTTCTTGGTTTTGAACGCACACTACAAAGTTAGTTTAAATTGTTCATTCCCCTTACATTTCCCCTTTATATTTCATGCTTTTATTTATTTTCTGAGTAGATCAATAGCTAGAGTTTTATTTTTCAAGTCAATTTACAAATTTATTTTCAGAGTATGTTTAGCTTTCAATTCAATATTCCCTCAACAGAGGTCATACTGCACTTAGCATACGCGGATTAAGGAACAAATAGTTAACATTTGGTTTGACATTTCCATGCACATGTCCAGAAAAAAAAACAATGGGATCACAAAAATGTACGCCCAGTCCATGTCCATGTAGTGAAGCGAATACCGTTCATGGCCAACGTCCATTAAACAGTGAGGAAAAAACACATTTTGTCAAGTTCAGTTGCCGCTTAGTGCGCTTAGGCAAGGCGCGCACATGCATTTTTTTCCGAAACGAAATAATTTAATCACTAATTGAACGATGATCGCGCACATAAGCAACTTTAAAACCATTCAACGAGATAAACCAACACACAGACAACATATTGATTTAATGTGCGCACAGTTACATTATAGTTCGGTGTGATTCAAACTGAAGAACAAACTTTTAAGTTGCTCGAATCACGGATTGAATAGTTTTTGCATGTGCGCGCACTCTCATATAAGTCCATGGTATTCACTTTAGCAACCAAACTGTTGCAAAACAGAAAGTTGCATATGTGCGCGCCTGGCCTTATAGCTCATAGAATTTCATACGAATAAATATTTTGCGGCGCTGCGCTGTGTCGAGCAGTTCCTCTATAGTGCAGTTCCACCCAATGCGGTTTATCTTCTAAAATTTCTTTTTTGTAGATCTAAATTAAAAGATGATTTTTTTTAACAAACTCCGTTTATTTATATTATAACAATCAATAGAAATAAACCTCAAAACGAATATTGGTCTTAGTTAGTCTAAAATAAAAGTAAAATTAATAGATATTGATTTTTTTTAATGGAAATCGAAATCTATTAAAATTGATTGATTGTCATTAGGGGTATGCAACATTGGAGATATAGGTGGAATTTTAGACATACTGCAGAAAATAATTGAGTAAAGAATACAGTTTTTAATAGTAAAAGTCAGAAAGTTTTCAGAAGAACAGCTTATAATTTATTAAATACTACGTTTATATGGAGAATTGAATCGGTATTGAATCAGGATTTAGGTCCTTATATACTTGAATCGGATTAAAATAGGATTACTCGATCCAATCCCACTAGAAGAGCTGAATCGAATTGAAAATGTACTTATATACCTGAATCGAGGAATTGAAGAATCGAATTCACATCTGATTCTTGGTGTGTGTGTGCACCAATAGTGTTTTTTTGTGTTCAGTGGGTTTCCGGTTTCTTTGTATTTTTTTCTGTTGCATGTTTTTGTTGTTTATTCTGTAAGCTCAAATTGTCACTTCGATTCCATTTTAATTCAATCTTCCGATCCCACGAGGCCATTTACCTGAATCGAAATTTCAATTCGATTCGATTCGATTCGATTCCTCAGTTCACTCATATAAACGGGGTAAAAGAAGAACAGCTTATAATTTATTAAAAAAATGGAATTATCTAAGATTTTAGAAATATATAAGCTGGCCAACTATAAAAAGAGCAAAAAAAAAAGAATCAAAAAGATCGATGTGTCCTATGAATAAAATTAATAATTATAAAAATCCATGAACACATCCATCGAGATTCAATCCAATTATCAATCGTACCAACAAAACTAACAACATCAAATTCGAGACTCAAATAAGCGTCAAGCAGCCATCCACCGTAGCTTCTAGTTTAGCTTTTTATCGACCGTAGCGAATTGTATGTAAAATCCTACGATGAATAAACTTACGGTTGATAAATTTCCAATAAAACAGAGTTAATATTTCAGTAACGTAATGCTCGCTTACTGATGTAGTAATTCGGGGCCATATTTCGATTTGATCAGTAATTTAGTAAAAAATCGAATGTGACGAATTTTCAAATAAGAATTACTTTAATTAGGCATGCTAAATCTGCTATGAAATCTTTTAAGAAATCTGCTATTGAGCTGTCAAAATTTCGAAATTCTCAACAAGTCTTTTATGAACTGCATTTTTGGTATTCAGCATGCCACAATCTGTTATGGAATCTTTTATGAATCATAAAAGAATAAAAGACACATTTTGGTTACTTTTATCATAAAAGATTTCAACATATGTAGTAAAAACTTCTATTTCGTGAATGAATTGTTCTTAAAAGGAGACAGATATAACCAAAAATAATTAAAATGCATAATAACAAACTCAAATATTTAAATAATTTGAAAACTAAATTATTTCAATACACTAAAGCACAGAACACATTTGATGGATGAAACATAAGAAATTAGTCGCTTATCTTGCCGATGTGCGTTTTGTACAACTTTTTATATTGGATAAAATAAATTCAGGAACTGTTATGGGCAAATTGCAAAAATTAAATATTATTTATCTACGCGAAACAAAACACGATAATTGCGCAGGTTAATATTTTCATTAGTCAGTGCCTACTGCCGAGAGTTTTTATTTACCTACTACAGCTGATAATTTGATAGCAGATTTTAGGTCTGTTCGTATAAAAGTTTCTTTTTCGAAGTTCCATAACAGACTTTTATAAAAGATCGAACTCCGGAATACCAATTATAAAATATCTTTTATGGTGGAGATCTGTTATGCATCATAACAGAAAATTCGTAGCAGAATAACAGATGTGGCAGAATAGGCCTAAATACCAAAATTATAATTCATAAAAGATTTTTTGACAGCTTAAACTTTTGTATGAAAATTCATAACAGAATAGCAGAATAACAGAATAAAAGATCTCGCCGAATAGACCCAATTATCTGTTATGGACTGTCAAAAATTCGAACTCAGAAGAAAATCTTTTACGATTCGCATTTTTGGTATTCAGCATGCCACAATCTGTTATGGAATCTTTTATGAATCATAAAAGACACATTTTTGTTACTTTTATCATAAAAGATTTCAAATATATGAAGTAAAAACTCTTATTGTTCTTAAAAGGACAGATATAAAAATATGTTATTAAAATACATAATAACAAACACAAATATGAAAGTAATTTCAAACTATTTATTTCAATACACGAAAGCACAGAACACATTTTGATGGATGAAACGTAGAAGAAAATGTTACTTATCTTGCCGCAGTTCGTTTTTATACAACTTTTTATATTTGGGTCTATTCGGCGAAATCTTTTATTCTGTTTTTCTGCTATTCTGTTATGAATTTTAGTACAAAAGTTTAAACTGTCAAAAAATCTTTTATGAATTATAATCTTGGTATTCTGCATGCTTAATCTGCTATGAAATCTGCTAGTGAGCTGTCACAACTTCGAAATTCTCAACAAATCTTTTACGAACTGCATTTTTGGTATTCAGCATGCCACAATCTGTTATGGAATCTTTTATGAATCATAACAGAATAAAAGACACATTTTAGTTACTTTTATCATAAAAGATTTAAATATATGTAGTAAAAACTTTTATTTCGTTAATGAATTGTTCTTAAAGGGAGACAGATATAACAAAAAATAATTAAAATGCATAATAACAAACTCAAATATGTAAAAAATTTGAAAACTAAATTATTTCAATACACTAAAGCACAGAACACATTTGATGGATGAAACATAAGAAATTAGTCGCTTATCTTTCCGGTGTGCGTTTTGTACAACTTTTTATAATGGATATATTAAATTCAGGAACTGTTATGGAAAAATTACAGAAAACAAAAATTTATCTTCGCGAAACAAAATACGATCATTCCACAGGTTAATTTATTGTTATTCGTCAGTACCAACTGCCGAGAATTTTTATTTACTACATCTGATAATTTGATAGCAGATCTTAGGTCTGTTCGTATAAATGTTTCTTTTTCGAAGTTCCATAACAGACTTTTATAAAAGATCGAACTCCTGAATTCCAATTATAAAATATCTTTTATGGTGGAGATCTGTTATGCATCATAACAGAAAATTCATAGCAGGATAACAGTCGTGGCAGAATAGGCCTAATTGTATATATTAAATTAAAGAACTGTTATTGACAAATTATAAAGATTGATTATTATTTTTCTACGCGACACAAAACACGATAATTCGACAGGTTAATTTTATATTGCCATTCGTCAGTGCCGACTGCCGAGAGTTTTTATTTACCTACAACAGCTGATAATTTGATAGCAGATTTTAGGTCTGTTCGTATAAATGTTTCTTTTTCGAAGTTACATAACAGACTTTTATAAAAGATCGAACTCCTGAATAAAAATTATAAAATATCTTTTATGGTGAATATCTGTTATGCATCATAACAGAAAATTCATAGCAGAATAACAGATGTGGCAGAATAGGCCTAAATATCATTTGTTTTAAATAATATTTCTAAATGTATTTAATATATAATAATATTAAACAAAAAATAGTTATGGAGTATATTGTATTCTTGTTTGTTAAAGTATAGTACGCAGCTCGCACTAAAATTTCGCTCCCATAAAAATTATCTCCAAAATTAAGTCAAGCATTTCAGCGGAGTGGTACGCAGCTCTAGCTCAAAAATCAAATTTTTGGTTTCCACTGTACCCTTACTAACTGTCACAATTTAGCGCGGGAAATAAATGGCCGGCACATCAATTCGCAAGCTAAATTTTCACTGATTATTTTTTTTGTGTGTTCCGAAATTTGTTATGCTGCAATGCGAAAAGCAACAAACGTTTATTCCACCACAACTACCAATGCTTGGTGTGGCGGTCAGGCTACAGATGCAGGAAGCAGTGACATATTACAGTGACATGATTACAGATAAATAGAATTCTATTCGAAATTGGGCGGAAGGACATTCTCTGAACATATTCGAAACAAAAACAAATTGCAGCCTGTGGTGGAGCTGGTAGTTCAAAGCTTTGCTGTAAAAGAAATTACAGCAAAGGAACGTTAAAGAAAAAAGAGATTATGCTGCAAGTTTCGTCTCAAAAATTATAAAACTATTATAGTCTTATGAAGTTTTGAAATTTAAATAATAATTTTTTCAGAGAACAGCTGATTTCTGATATATTCTCCACAGAACTCTGATGTCCAATTTCGAACCATCCATTACACTCTAATGTCAAATTTTAGGTAGGATTTAAGCAGATGCTTGGAGAAGAAAGTGGAAGCGAAATTTCAACTTAATCTGCGTACTAGGCTTAAGGAAAAAAGATAATTTAAAAAAACACTTGTTCAAAATTCAGCTTTAATTTTATATTAAATAATTAAATTATTAAATAACAATTAAATAATTATTATTTAAATCGAATTAAAATTCATTCACTTGAATGGACAAGATTTTTAGTAGACAACGCAATACCTATATTTTTAAAGTCGTGTTTTACTTACCTTTTTTATAAATAAGATTTGTTTAATTTTTTTCTCGAAATAATCTGGGTGTGCTTATATTGAGTTATGAAAGGCCTGTTGAAGAACGTAAACAGGTTCAAAACTTACTATAAAAAACATCTTTCATTGACCTATAGCCCGCATAATCTATTAATAAAAACTATTAACAAAACTATATTGAGTATATTAAGCAATATACATTTAAGAATATACCTGCTAATTTAATAAAAAATGTCAAACCCGTTTTCGAAATATTGAATTTACAAAAATATTGCATTTTTTTGAAATCCAAAAAATATTAGTATATGTATATGTAAAATTTTAATTTGAAAAGGTTTTTTTTATTTATTAAATTATTTTTTTTTTAAATCAAAGAACATTTCTTTGAAAATTTGAATAGGAATGCAGTTTTATTTGCACTTTTAGGGAGAGCATTTGCAATCGGTTCATCGGATAGTACGAAAGTCCACAATATGAAAAGTGGTTTCTGTGAGAAGTGTCGTTAAGAAGTACGCAAAATAAAATATTTTTTAAATTTAAATTGGACTATACTAATAATTTAAGAACACACATTTTTTTATGAAAAGTCTTGGATCCGTTTTTCAAAAACAATTTTTTTCTTAACGGTTTTTTTAACATATGGGAAGTAACGTTGTTTTTTATATTTTGGGAATATAGTTTTCATAACTATATTTAAGATAATGCCTAAAAACTACCAAATACGAAGTTACGAAAAAATCCATCCATGATTCGTTTTCGAAATTTCGAATTCGCAAAAAAAGTTTTTTTTTTAAATAATTAATACATTTTTTTTGGAAATTTTTTGGCTTACAATAGTGCTTAAGGCTTCAAGAAACTTGTGCGCAAAAAAACTACCTGTTTCAAAGAAAATCGAAAACCAAAGAAATGGTTTCTACTAGAGAATAATATAACCATTATTTTCCCAAGAAAAAAATAGTAAAAGGTACCTTTTCCGTTCATTAATGAACTAATTTTTTAGACATATTTTTTGTCTTCGCTTTCATCGTTATGTCAAGATTGATCAAAATATCGAGTTCGATTTTTTTTAACGAATCTATAACTTGCAATATATATAGTACCCATATATCGCAAGTAAACGTATATACAAAATTACTCTTCTTAATAGATATTATTAGAAATAAAGTACCTATTTACCTGGGTACATATGTACCTAAACAAAAAAATTTTAGATATCTCAAAACTGCTATATGCTATTTGTGCATACAAAAAGTACAAAGTAGCAACGTTGCTACAATTAAAAATTCTAAAACCCACCAAATATTCAAGTTTTGAAAGAAAATTTAAAACATACACATACATGTACAAACATACACAATCATACTTCAAGTTCATATATACGGCAATGGCCTTGATATAATTTATTTATATCCGCCATATTTTGATAGTTGCCATGACAAAAACACCTTATTCGGTTTCTCACTTACCTAAATTCAACAGTCACCCTTAATTTTTTTCCTTTTTGTCTCTGCCTTTTTTTTTCTTCCACATAACAATTCAATATCAAGAAAAAAAAACTAGCGCTCTTATCGACGAACTACTAGTTAAAAAATTCTGTCTCAGTACTACTAGAGGTTTCATATACAAAGCCATGACCAAAATACCGTGTAGACACTATAGATTAGGCGTTTTTCTTTTTTAGTTCAGAGCAGAGTCAGAGTTGTCAAAAAATTTGGTTGTGTTTCTTTTTAATTCAGACCATGCAGACCCCAAATGTGTGTTTCTTTTTTCGTTCTGTGCATGAGTAGATCGCACTCGACGTGCTCGAATATAATTGACTAAATATGTGTGTATAAATTGCTGAACGCACCAAATGCCATGTGTGTCAAGAAGGAAAATAGGAAGAAAAAATAATTAGATACATAAGTTGGCGAAAGAAGCTGATCGTTAGTTGATATTCTGTATCTGGGTGTGTATCAGTCTACAAAAAAGGGTAGGGTTTATTATATTGCTTTTTAGGATTAAAATAAAAATGTGATCTGATTTGTGTGGTTCAAGTGCACTTAAAAAACATTTCAGTGTTCAGAGCACGCTCTGCTTGGAACAAGTTCAGAGCATAATTTATGTGTTCGAACTCTGTTCAGTACTCTGCTCTGAATGAAAAAAGAAAAACCCTTTTGACGAAGAAGGTTACGATTGTGTAAAAAGGGTAAATGTACAAATCAATCTGAACGATGCCATCCATTGCTTATTCTATCGGACCGCAGGTGGCAGTATTATACTATTCATTCCAAAAGTATTTATCTGTCTCTTTTTCTTAGAATGAATAATGCGATGATATTTTTCATTGCAAGAACAAACTGCGTCGCCATTTTCTGCACAACACAACATTTCAGATTTTAGGAGGGTAAGTCGATAGCGTTAATTTTCCAAATCAAGATTGATTTCGGACTAGATTAATTTTTGAATTCCCACAGGCTCTATTGTATATCCTTTAACTTCTTTTATAAACAAAATAATTTAAACAACAATGACTGGACGCGGTAAAGGTGGAAAAGGTTTGGGTAAAGGAGGTGCTAAGCGTCACAGGAAAGTATTGCGTGATAACATCCAAGGTATCACAAAGCCTGCAATTCGTCGCCTGGCTCGCCGTGGTGGTGTCAAACGTATTTCTGGGCTGATTTATGAAGAAACTCGTGGTGTCCTAAAGGTATTTTTTTTTAATATATTCACCATTTGATCTTGTTAAAAGTAATTGTTTAGGTTTTCCTTGAGAATGTTATTCGTGATGCCGTTACATACACTGAGCATGCTAAGCGCAAGACGGTAACTGCTATGGACGTAGTCTATGCCTTGAAGCGCCAGGGACGTACTCTTTATGGTTTTGGTGGCTAAGCTCGATCAACTATGCATGCCTTGACAAAATCCCAGCTCTATTGACTATCATGACTTCATCTACGAAGGCCCCGTAGCTGGGTGACTAATCTTAACACCTTATTCCATTTTAATAATTGTATTGTCAGCTCGTGCAAGATTTGTATGTTTCATATCTGTTTTCTGAATAAAAAATTGTATCTGTAGAAAAGATGATTAATATTTTTAAAGTCCAATTTAGACATTCCTAAAATTTTTGGAGATTATACCCGTTCCACTTACACCGCCTGTGGATTTCTTAAAATGATGATGGCCATTTTTTCCCATTTTAACTAGGTTAGAGTCTTCATTGGCCGGACCCTTAGGAATTTTTCGTACAAAATATGTCACAGAAGCTGCAAATATCAACCTTTTCCACTCATTCTTGAAGCAAATTATTCTTTATTTATCTCACAACCGATGGAACTAAACAAAAATGTGAATTTTTTAATGGGACAATTATTTATTTAGGTTTTCTAAAAAAAAGGCATATTGTCGAGTGTCCGGCCTCTATGCTCCTATTTCCGACCACTTATGCTCCTGAATTCGGCCACACAGATTTAGACCTAAACCACTTTTTTTATATGAAGCGGCCGAACTTAGGACACATCCAAATATTCGGCCCCCTAGTTTCTACTTCCAAAAAGGCGGCCGAATAGGGTAGAATCGCCTATTGCCGGCCCCTACATAAGCCGGCCTCTTCCAAATAAAAGCGTTGTAATTAAGAAATCTAAGGGCCTACTTCTCTGCTTAGAGCCATATTACGATTTGACATCTATAACTTATAACATGTCAAAATTTTCATTAGATATTTACAGTAATTTCAGAGTTATGAGTTAATTAAATGCACAACCCATCGGGAAAAATTATTTGCACTATAAAACTGTTGGAAAACCTTAGTAAACATTACACCAGAATTTAGTGATTTTGAGGGAATTTTATTGGGTTAATGGTATTATATGGTGTTTATATAGTAAAAGAGTATATAATTCAATTAAAATTTGCTTTAAAATTGAAAAATATTTTGTAATTATGGTCGTTTTCAAGAGGCCGGACATATAGAACACAAAAAATTGAAGTTTCCTGAAATCGGCCCCTGGCCGAAAATAGGCAACATTTAATTTTTTGAGAAAATTACAGAAATAAATAAATGAGTAATAACACGAACAATCGAGCAAAACTATGGGGCCGAATATTGGGATCTGTGTCCTAAGTTCGGCCGCTTCATATAAAAAAATTAGTTCAGGTGTAAATCTGTATGACCGAATTCAAGATCATAAGTGGGCGGAAATAGGAGCATAGCGGCCGGACACTGGAGAATATTACTTTTTTTGATAAAACCTAAATAAATAATTGTTCCATTTAAAAATTCACATTTTTGTTTAGTTTCATCGGTTGAGAGATAAATAAAGAATAATTTGCTTCAAGAATGAGTGGAAAAGGTTGATATTTGCAGCTACTGTGCCATATTTTTTTAATGAAAAATTCCTTAAGTGGCCGGCCACTGGGGACTCTACCATATTGGATTTTATTGATTTTTAATAGCCGTTTTTGCTCGAATGTTCGTGTTATTACTCATTTATTTATTTTTGTAATTTTCTCAAAAAATTAAATGTTGCCTATTTTCGGCCAGGGGCCGATTTAAGGAAACTTCAATTTTATTTGTTTCCTATGTCCGGCCCCTTGAAAACGACCATATATACAAAAAAAATTCAATTTTAAAGCAAATTTTAATTGAAATATATACTCTTTTATTATATATATAAACACCATATAAAATCATTCTGCGCTATCGAGGTAACCGTCGGAGAGGAATTCTCTCCGATTTACTACGAATCGGAGACATTTTGCTTCGAGGTAATTCTCCGATCGGCTGATCGGAAATTCTGTCTGACGAAATTCAACGCATACCATTTGTATGCGATGAAGTACTTTTAATGGTTTTATTTATGACAGATCCAAACAAAATATTCTCCGAAGTCCTTCGACAAGTTCTCGTTGCGGAGTGTTTTCTTTTTAAAGAAATTGTTTATTAAAATGTAAGTAATGAAGAAATAAACCTTATGTACGTTAACTTGTGGGCTTTTTGTTTTTAGGCAGAATGAATAAACAAGTTCACATCAATATGAGCGGATGATAAATCTGCCCAGCGAATATCCCGATACTGCATTATCTAAAATTACACAAGAAGGACACCAGGGGGTCAATTCCCGATCTGTGAAATTATGAAGTGATAAAAAAAATATCATTTCAGTTTTCACAGAGGTTTATCATTTTCCAACTTCACACACACGCCTATTGCGATTCTAGAACTCATTGTGATAAAGTTTGTACTAAAAAGTACTAAATGATAAATTCTGTCATTTCTGATTAGATTTTTTGTTGGGAAAGGTAAATATTTCATTTCAGTTTCTAAATTTGCTTAAGAATAATGTCCTGAATAATAATTCGTTTAATAAATTAATAAAAGACGTCGTACTGAACAATTGTGGCTTTTATATTATATTCAATAGTACTTGTATCTCTGTTTTGAGTAAGATTTATTATTTTTTCATGTGACGATATTGAGGTTTTCCCTTCGAGATGGGCAGAATCTATTCGATGTTACAACTAGGAGGACTTTATTGAACTTTATAGATTCCCAAAACATTTATGCATGTATTTAATACGTGAACTGAGAGCATTCTTGAAAAACACTCAACTTATAAGTGCGCTTCAAAGCCATTTAAATATGGTAAAGTGCTCTGCATTTTTTTGCAATGGGTAGTTTCCAACAATCTGTCGCGGGAATGAGCACCGTCGCGTCGGCTGTCGTGAATCTGTTGATTTAACAATTTCGTTATTTACTCGAATTAACACAAATATAACTTACTACCAAAATAAATTTGTGTATAAATATAATTGTTGCTTACTTGTCATATGCCAAATCCTGTTTATCTTCTTAATATTCGATTAGAAACATTTTCTTCACAAAACAATTGACTGTGATAAAAAAATTATCATATGAAAAATGTTTGGCATTTAACTTCACATTTTCACGAATCGAGAATCAAATTAGACGTGAAAGCGTGATAAAATTTATCACTTCACATCTTCACAGATCGGGAATTGACCCCCAGGGGGTCAATTCCCGATCTGTGAAATTATGAAGTGATAAAAAAAATATCATTTCAGTTTTCACAGAGGTTTATCATTTTCCAACTTCACGCACACGCCTAATGCGATTCTAGAACTCATTGTGATAAAATTTGTACTAAAAAGTACTAAATGATAAATTCTGTCATTTCTGATTAGATTTTTTGTTGGGAAAGGTAAATATTTCATTTCAGTTTCTAAATTTGCTTAAGAATAATGTCCGGAATAATAATTCATTTAATAAATTAATAAAAGGCGTCGTACTGAAGAATTGTGGGTTTTATATTATATTGAATAGTATCTCTGTTTTGAGTAAGATTTATTATTTTTGTTTTATGTGAGGATATTGAGGCTTTCCCTTCGAGATGGGCAGAATCTATTCGAAGTTACAAATAGGAGCACTTTATTGAACTTTATAGATTCCCAAAACATTTATGCATGGATTTAATACGCGAATTGAGAGTATTCTTGAAAAACACTCAACTTATAAGTGCCATTTAAATATGGTTAAGTTCTCTGCATTTTTTTGCAATGGGTAGTTTCCAACGATCTGTCGCGGGAATGAGCACCGTCGGCGTCGTCGCGTCGGCTGTTGTGAATCTGTTGATTTAACAATTTCGTTATTTACTCGAATACACACAAATATAACTTATAACCAAAATATATTTGTGTATAAATATAATGGTTGCTTACTTGTCATGTGCCAAATCCTGTTTTTCTTCTTAATATTCGATTAGAAACATTTTCTTCACAAAACAATTGACTGTGATAAAAAAAAATTATCATATGAAAAATGTTTGGCATTTAACTTCACTTTTTCACGAATCGAGAATCGAATTAGACGTGAAAGCGTGATAAAATTTATCACTTCACATCTTCACAGATCGGGAATTGACCCTCAGAAGTTGTGGCTGTATTTTAGTTTTGCATACATCATATATTTTTTAAAGGTTTGGAGTGACACCATCAGACCGATAATTTGTTTTGTATTTGTGTTGAATCTGCTCCAAACAAAAGCAAACGCATTTGTATTTAGGCGAAAGTTGTTCTTCAATCTTGGAGGGAATTATAGAATTAAAGCTGCGACAGGTAGTCAGTGTATATTCTTTTCGTTCTTGCAATGTTCTGTTATTTTCTAAATAAATAATATAGAATTTTAAAAGTTCATATTTCTTCAAATTATTCTTTTGTTGACAGTTCAAACGGAGACAAAACATGTGTTTGGAAATAGGGAGGGGACTGTATTCGATAGTTTTGATTTTAAAATCGGTGCATCAAATACATTTATAAAAACTCTAGTGCATTATAATTGAAAAAAATACTTTTTATAGGGTATATTTATTAAAAAAAATATCGAAAATATATCGCATTTTCGATATATCAGTTAAGTTGATCATCTCTACCTGAAGTTTATATCCATCGCAATGCGTCGTCGTATTTCTTTAAAAAATTTTCCGATGACAGCTACTTCGAACTGAAATTGAATTTCCGACGAAGATGCGTTGCGGAGAAAACTCCGCTACGATGGTTATCTCGATAGGGCAGATTAACTCAATAAAATTCCCTCAAAATCACTAAATGTTTACTAAGGGTTTCCAACAGTTATCCGGTGCAAATAATTTTTCCCGGTGGATTGCGCAAACTCATATCTCTGTTGAAAGTCCTGTAAATATGTAATGCAAATTTTGACATATTATAATGAATAGATGTTAAATCGTAATAAGGCTCTAGAAAAGTAGGTCCTTAGATTTCTTAATTACAACGCTTTTATTTAGAAGGGGGCGGCTATTGGAGGCGCTAACAATAGGCGACTCTACCCTATCCAATCGAGGTCCAATTTTTTTTAGGTATTACTGATGTAATTCAAGTCCAAAATTATTTAGTCCCATCACGAATTCCATCGTAATCGGAAACTTGTTACGAATCCTGAAAAGCTATCACAGAATCCATCGTAGTGGAAATGCTCATACAAATTGCCATTACGAACGGATTCTGCAATAACTTTTATACGACGTAAAAAACAAAATTGTTGCAAGAACTATATGAATTTCTATCAAAAATAAATTTTAACAATTCGTTTCTCAAGAATTAAACAAAAAATAAAAATATTAGTAAAGCTTTGGACTCAAAAGATAGAAGATATTTAAAAATAAATCGTGGAAAATTGATTTAAATATTCACGTGAATCGAATTATTCGATCGAATCGGATAGCAGAATAGGGCTGATAATCTTGGGAGAATCGAAACAAAATTCAAAATACATCAGAAACGACATATTCTATATTGAATCATACAAGGGGCAACATGGAAATCCCTGCAATGCAGACTGTCCCAAAACGTATAATTTTTTTTTGCGCAGAAGCAAATATGTATATTCGCGCAAGTTTTGTACTTCACTTGCTTTTACTTACCATGAGTTTTGCTTTGCATGTCTTCCTTTTAGGAATTTGTGAAGTACTTAGGTTTTTTTTAAAGAATTGTATTTGCCTACATGCTAGCTTCAGCCTTCATAATCTACTATAACATTTCAGTTTATACAAAAAAATGTGGCTCCTCAAATCATGGTCAGAAGGATAATCTATCCCAAAATTCCAATCCGTTCGAAATCGGTGTGTTTACTACCAAGGTATCCGTTCCGAATGACACATATCGGCCAAATCTTGCGATGAAATATAACGCATATAAGAGTGATGCGATGCATTACGCCCACTAAATAATTTTAGTTATCGCGACGAATAATTAATGGTCGAAATGGCGTGTTATCAAAAATTTTAAGTAAAATATTAATAATTTATTTTGTGCCTAGGTAATATGCATATGTTATGCTTTGTTTACATGCAATCATGTTAATATGAATTTTTGAATACTTTCTCTGATTTGCTTCATTTTCCAGTGGACCAGAAACAATTCTGATGTGTATTTTTGATATTGAGTTCAACTTTGAATTTTCTAGCGGATCGGAAAAAATCTGGACAGATGTGAACAGTAAGGGAAGGTGTACCACCGTTTTCATCATACTGTCTCTTTTTTTATAAGAAAAAAATCGGAAAGCATGTGAAATTTTATATTTGCGCTGCAAATATTTGCGTTTTACATTTATGAAACTCTGATATTCATCATTTGTATTAATGAATGCTATGCATTCGTCGGACTTTCGAAACCATGTATTTATGAAAGCACCCTTTGTTTTTAAATACAAAACACGTGAAGTGTGAATTCAATTCACCTATTCGAACCCTTTCAATCTCTCCGCTCTCAATCTCTCCGCTCTCCATTTTGTCCAAACAACGATTGGCCGAAATTTTCTTGGAAATTTATATTTAATTCCCGATTGCCCAAGTAACGATTGCCCAGAAATTTTGGAAAATTACTTTTTCGTACTGACCAAAAATAGTCATTCAAACTGACCAACAATAATTTGAGTGTGCTACCAGCAAGTTTTTCTTATATTATTTTTGGCTGCAATTATAGCTATTTCACGACTTGCCAAGGTCGATCATCAGATTTCCATTTTAATCGAAAAACTTCTTGCGCCTTTATCGTGTATTGAACAATGACCAAGCTGCTTAGAAGCCAACGCACCTAGGCCACATGATCAGATCCAACCCAATCCGGGTTTTTCTGTTTATCAATTACATTGAATCGACTAGCGCTTTTATTAGCCACACATTTATTTCTTTGTAGGTAGTACTATTGTAATTATGGCAAAATATTTTATTTACTTATTAAATATTTTTAAGATTTTTGGTTTGTCTTGAAATATTATAAGAAGAAAACGATTTTGATTGATTTTGAAAACTGATTGGAGAGCCCTAATGCAGTTTAGGTTAGGTTAGGTAATTGGGCTGAAAAGTCGTTGGCTGAGAACTATAAGGTTGTGTGTCGACCAAAGTACCAAAAATGAGTTTTATATACCAAAATTTTATTTTAAATCGTAATTTTAGCGGCTTTTAGACAGAACAAAAAAGAAAAATTAAAAAATATTGCTGGCAACACTACAGCCAAAAAAGACATAGAACTTTCATTGAATTCGCACTCTTATTCAGTATTATAAGGTTCAATGTTCAACATAGAACCTTTAACGTACTTTTTGTCACACAAAAAACAACGCGTTTAAGTTACATAGAGCTTTTTTGCTGTGTAAAATTAATCCACATAGAACCTTTTGAATTTATTAATTTTTAACTAAAACACAAAGTCCTACGTTTTCGATGACATAAGACCATTTTTCATAATTTCAAATCCGTTTAGTTTTTACACCAATTCAGTTATTTGTGGAAAAATATATTTTTATTGATTTTAAAAATTTTTAAATATAAAAACATCAATCAAACGTAATGTAGGTTTTTTTAAGATGATCCTTTTTTTCTCCATACAAAAGCATCTCCTCCCATATAATCTCTTCACTACTAAAAGTTTCTATGTGTTGTACATAGAACTTTTCGGGAAATTTTAATTAACTTTTGCTTTTAAGATCATCTAAAGTGATTAAACTAACAATTTTTTAATGGTTTTATGGCTTTTTGATGGTTCTTTATCAATTATCTTTTGGTATTAATTGAGGAAGCAAGACCTATAGTTAAAATGGGAATCGATCAAAGAGCATTCGCAGCGTAGCAGAGCGGTCAAGTACAAACCCACTAAGAAAACTCACTGATGAACAAGTGAAATTGCAACATGTTCCAAAGATATATTCCAAAAGCTATTCACTGTTCACCTTGAAATACATAATCTAAAAATACTTTGAAGTGTATCTTTGGAACGGGTTATCCTAAAAACTTGGTTGATACCTTTTTGTAATCTAATCTTGATACTCTCAAAACCAGCACCAAAAGTTATTATGTAGAGGCCTTATTGCAAAAAATCACTCTTGAAATACGCATATTTAGAATGGTGTATGCGTATTCCTGGAGTTATTTTTTTTAATACAACTTCTTTGCAAAAAATGTTGATGCTTCCTTTGAAAGTATGAAGTGCTGATTCTAAAAAGATATCGCTCGCCTTTATTGGACAACCCGTTCCAAAGATATAGTTCAAAAACTATTCACTGTTCACTTTGAAATATATAATGTGAAAAATATAATCAGACTATAAATATAATGGACTATATCTTCGGAACGGGTTGTCCAATAAAGGCGAGCGATATCTTTTTAGAATCAAAACTTCATACTTTCAAAGGAAGCATTAACAAAACCAAAAGTAGTTTTGTCACCAAATTACTTTCAGATGTATTTTTTTTGTCACCAAATTTCCTTTACATATATTTTTTTTTTAATAAGTCTTGGACTTGAAAATGGTATCCGGAATTAGTAAGAAACCATAAATTAGAACCGTTTACACCATCCCAATGAAGCACGTAGTTTTCGAATTTTAGAGTGGTTTACCTCCCAACTTCATTGATTTTCTTAAAATTGATAGAAATTTTATCAAATCAGCATATAAACCAGTTTATAAATTCAAAAGTAATTGCTTAATTTGGATCATTTAAACGGTTTTGAGTTTTATTTTAAATCCTCTTTTTTCCTCATTTTTATATCAAAGAATTATTTCAAAAAAATTACATTTAAAAGTAATTTGGCGACAAAAAATTTACCATCTAAAAATAATTTGGTGACAAAATTACTCTTTTTCTTACAACTTGTCAATTGTTTTTGACAGCTTACAGAACTCTCCGCAAAAAATTTCCGCTGTGGTTTTCGTTAGCATTTCGCTCTCCTAGTGGAGACCACCGAAATATTTCGTTTCGCATCAGCAGCGTACTAGGCTTAAACCTGTGTTCTCTGAACCAGTCAAGTCATTTGGAGACATTGACGAAGTTCAATATGAGAGCTCTTATAAATTATTGAAGAAATAGCAGCCTTTAGATTCTTTGTCTGGTAACAGAGTACAGGGTAGTGACAGAGAAAGTGTGAGGTGTCCTCATGCACGTCTTCGTCGCCACATCCCCTGCATAGATCGTTTGTACTGAGTTTCATTTTGAATTTATGATATCCCACCAGGTTAGGTCCAGTGATTATGCTTACAAAAGAGCGATAAGTGATCTATTGTTGAACCTGCATAATTTTGTCTGTCCTCTGCTTGTTGAATCATGGCCATATTTTTCTGGTAGTGTCACAAATGTCAAGTGTTGGATTTCTTTAGGATCCGGCCAGAAATTTTCTGTGTAATGTAACAGATACCGCTTTCACACGCCACATCGATCTATCATATCGACGAAGTAGTTCGTTGTTGCATGAACATCGCACATACGTCGATGTATAATTTTATGTTAAAACCAGCTGGCAAATAGAAAAGTTGCCAAATATACTTAAAAAAAATAAATTATTGAAGTGAAAATGTCTGTACGCCATATTATTTTCAAGAATTAATTAAGCAGATTAATTTTATATGAAAGAAAAATGCAAATAAAATAACTGCAAATTATGAACATGAGCAGACAGTTACAAAAAACAAAACAGATAATGTACGGTGTACTAGGTCGATCCTTTTTACACGCCATGTCGACATACCACTTCGATCTCTAGAGATCGAACTGCTGTGTCGACACATTTCTTTTCACGCGACCAAAAAACCGTGCCGACACTATAGATCGACGTTAGTTCGTGGCGTGTGAAAGCGGTAACAGTGGGATATTTACCAGCTCTGCTTGACTCACGCAAAGGGCGGATCAATATCTTGCAAACTCATCGGCATTTTCCTTTCCCGGAATACCGCTGTATCCCGGGACCCAGCAGAGTATAACATTGTGTTGCGTAACAAGAATCTTTAGCTCTTCACGGCAACAAGAAACAAGTTTCGATTTTATCACTGTGGCCGAAATCGCTTTTATTGCCGCTTGGCTATCTATATAAAAGTTGATATCAGCCCGTGGTAGTGCCATCATCGATTACGTTACTTATGCAGTTTCGTTGAGCTCACAAAAATTAATTTTGATTGTGGAGGTTTTAACGTGTTTTTTGTACTATAAATTAAAGATTTTATTTCAATAACTATAAACAAATTATTTATTTTTGCTTATATGTTATGTATGTATAATATGTACAAATAAGCAAAAATAAATAATTTTTGTTTATAGTTATTAAAGTTTTTTAGTAAACTTATTACATTTCAAGACCCGCCAAACTATTAACACGGAAGCGACAGGCAACAAATACAAAATCTGTGTCATTTCATTTGCGGTTTTGAATTGTATAGAGCATGGTTACACGAGGGTAAAAAAGAATCAGTTTTGTAGATACACACAGAAAACAAATTGAGTGATCATGCAAGGGAACTGGATAGTAAATTAGGGTTCCAGTCTGTTACAAATACTACGAAATAGAAATGGTACGAGGAAAACAAAGCTATTGGGCAGTACCTTCTCATTCAGTGGCAAAATGAAAATGAAAATTTCTGCCAAACGGGAACGTTTTAGAATGAAATATGATCTTTAACGCAATACTCATACCTGAAAATGAGGAAAATGATGAAACTTGTCCTTTTTTTCATCCTTTTCTTACATTCGAAAAATCATCCGCTCTCTTTCTTAAGTTGATTACTTTTTACGCTCGTATAATTAGGCACAAGGAGTATATTCACGTGAATAACAGATTACCGTATAATTGGTGTGTTTGGTTATGTGAAAATTCGCGTACGAATTTGCATAATATTATGTCTGTTTGGTAACTAGAAATTTGCACTAAGTTTCCCAAACTTATTTTTTCCTATGGATTTTGACAGTTTACAAATTCGTATGAATTTTCACCTTGCCAAACACCTATTATACCGACTTTATTTAAGTTAACGAAGAACATTGAATATGAAAATATTTCAACATTTTCCGAAATTAAAAAAAAATCATTTTCTAAAATGTTGACTTTGAAATTCAACTTTTCAAAACCAATTCATTTAAATAACTTGATTTGGACACCTATATAGCGCGATTCACACAGAACTGGCTTATGGTGCTGGTGTGGTTAAGGTATATTACGGGCGTGGAGTTTGTGTGATGAACTCAATTCACACAGAACTGACAGAGAATTTGAATTTCAATATCGTGTATTGTAGCACAAAAAAAAACTCAAACAACAGAGAAAAATCAATAAACAACTAGCTTACTTTTATTCCCAGACTTTTTTTGCTAAAATGGCTTTCATAAGTAATAAAAATAAACGAATTAAAAAAATAACATTTGCATTGGATTTTAATTTTATCAATTTTATCTCGATTTGACATTTGAATAAGTGATTTCATTGTGGCGTGACGTTTACGTAGGCCTCTAGAGTTTTCAATATGGCGTGGCAATGACAGGACACACCATACCATCGCCTCTTCATATGTGTTTGTATTGTCCCATAAGTCACCTTTCACACAAGCAAACTGAGTTGCTAGCAACTGGGAGTTTGTCGGCGAGAAGGACAAGAAGTAAGGGGAATGAAAAAAATCTCCCCGGTCAACGATTTGACGAGATTTTTTTGACATTTTGCTTTGCATTCCAATTAGCCCGACAAAATCTTCCAAGTTTCCTCTTCAGTTTATTGGTGCCAGTTTTTTCGTGTGAAAGGTACAAGGCAATTAAAGGAAAACGTCAAAAAAATCTCCAGCAACTGGTTTCCCCTGTGTGAAAGGGGACTAGAACATGTAAACTACACAAAATGGCAAATGCACCAGCCAGAACCACACCAAAACCTTAAGCCAGTTCTATATGAATTGTGCCTAAAACAATTGCCTTTTAAAAACCTATAGAACACTTCATTGTATGTGCTTTCCTTGAATTTGAATTTATCATAATGGGGATACGAAATGAAGCGGTATAGTTGAATATCAAATGAAAGAAAAGAGAAACGTAAAAAGCGATTCGTTTTATATTTCATTTTCTTGATTATTACGATTGCAAAAATTTGTAGTGAGTTGAGTATGTTTGAGCTTGATAAATTCGTTCTTTGTCGTTCAAAATATTTAACATCCCCGTAAACAAAAAAAAATCGCGAAGTTGGCTGCGCTTCAATCAACCGGCATCCATATGCATTTTCGAATTTCGAAAAATGCATGCGAGGGAAAAGGCCGAATATTAATAAAAATAGAGAACTCGACCTGATGCACCCCTACAACAAGAGCAACAGAGATAAACTCACATTTTTTGCACAAAATAAATCCTATCATCTATCTTCTTTTGTCTTTTTCCGTTTTTTTGTTCATTGAATTTCCAACCAAAAAAGTCTGCACGCGATTTTTCAGTTCAATAGAAAAAAAAATATCAATTTCAATTTAATCTGTAACCACACATAAATAAAGCTAACAATTTTCTCCATAATACTCCACAAACATCACTTATTTTCTCCATCAACTTTACTTAATTGTAGTTACAAAAAATTATCCATTCCTAAGATTCACATAAAGCAAAAAAGAAAAGAACCGAGAAAGAAAAAAAAGGAATCAAGAAGAAAAAGGCAGCAAAATTGGCCGACCTCAACTCAACTGCACCACCACTGTGGTACTGGGGCTTTGCAGCAGATAAGCAAAAACAAGAAAAAACTTGAAAAAAAGTAAAAATTCCACACCTTTCGCGTGGATTTTAGTTATTTTTTTTGCAAAATTTGATTTTAACGTCGAAATAATAAAAAATAGAAACGAAAATCAACTTTCTGCAAAAAGAATCGACGGGACAAAAATACCAACAGGAGTATTCTAATCCAACAAAATGGACGACGATCTGACGGTGGAGGTCTGCGGCCAGAATGATGCCTACTACAAGGTTTGTATACACGACATTAATGTTTTTTATATTCCAAATCTTATTTTTTTTAAATTGTACATAATTATTTGGGGAACAAAAGCTCGGCAAGAGCCCTGCCATTATTCAACTTGAGGTTTAAGTAATTTCTAAATTGTTTTTCGTTTGGCCCTGAGACTAGAAAACCGGAAAATCCATTCTTTGTCAGTAGAGTCGGTAAAGACGAAGAAATTCTGTTGAAACATTTCTATAGAAAAGATCATCAACTTCCTTGCTTTTCTCTGCTATTCAGTAAATCTACGATAGCAAACAATTTTTTTTGGAAATCGCATCGCGGGTGCTAAACAGCAAACAGGCAATCAGGGAAAATGCCTCAAGGTATGTGCGTGACAGGGAGGATGACATCTTCAGACAGATGTATCAAATCTTTAACCGCCTGGCCAGGGCCACACCTGAAAAAAATTAAGCGAAAAACGATATTTGCTTGAAAAGATCATGTCAACGACGACGATAGTGATGAACTGATGATGATTTATAAATATATAGAAGATATATTAATTATTTTTTTAGTTTAAGTTTGAAAGCATGTACTATTGTTTATGTCCTAAGTTGTGTTAGAAACACGTACCTATAACATTTGCCATGTTCTTTATTTTTTCAGGGATTTGTAACAGACGTGTTTGAGGATGGAGTAATGGTGAATTTAGATGAGTAAGTAACAAGTTATTATTCAAAATTATTATACATATGTACATCCTACTCTATTCAAAGTTTTTTTTATAAGTTAATTATGTTCCAAAAAAAAACAGCTGATGGAAAAATAAAACATTCATTTTCAGTTGGATCTTGTCGAGTGAAGTACTCGACTCGAAATCTATTCATCTATTTTGGACATCTATTTATATCTTGTTCAGATAGATGACATTATTGTTTTTTGGTAGGTTCTTCTCGATAATATGATAGGAATTAGAACATAGGAAATAACTTTAAGCGAGACGTATGTACATAATGTATGTATGGATGCAAATGTAGCGATCTTGTTTAATGTTTTTTTTTTTTTTAATGTTTTTAATTATAAATCACCGTGGGCGAAAGCAAATGCATTTGATCATGATTTGAAGTCCATATTTTTACAAGAAAAAACATTAGTACATACAATACAAATCAAACAATCTGGCGATTGAACTAAATCAAGATTACAACGTCCGTCCGAGTACCTAAAGGGTTGTCAATTTTGCGGTTTCAAGAGTAAACGTAAATAAAACAAAATATTTTTTGTTCATATTTCTTTTTTATTATAAAATTTGAACGTTGACATTATGTGTGAAACACTACACATCATTTAAATGACCACAACTCGAATTGTTGCAAGCATCGATTCTTTTGAGGTAATTTTCGACCACTTTTTGGCACATATTGGGCAGTTTTCAAGTGCTCAAGAATTAAAGGTTTATCTGCATCGCGAAGCCCCACAAAAAAAAGTCCAGCGGTGTCAAATCGCATGATCTTGGTGGCCAGTTGATATCGCCACGACGAGAAATTACGCGGCCAGGAAATGTCTCTTGCAATAAAGCCGTATTCGCTCGAGTTGTCTGGCATGTGGAACCGTCTTGTTGAAACCACATATTCTCCAAGTCGTATTCTTCAAATAGCAAGCAAAAAAAGTCGGTTATTGTATGGCCATAACGCTACGAATTGACGGTGACAGTCGTTCCATCGTCGTTTTTGAAGAAGTAAGGTCCAATCACATTTCCGGACCAAAGAGCGCCCCAAACAGTGACTTTTTGTGGATGTAATGGCCTCTCTTCAATTACTTGAGGATTCTCTGAACCCCAAATACGACAATTTTGTTTATTAAAATACCCACCGAGTGAGAAATGTGCTTCGTCGCTGAAGAACATTTTGTTCGCCGCCCACCGCCTGTTCAAGCACCCATTCGACGTATCTACGACGTTGTGAATGGTCGGCTGGCTTCAGTTGTTGTGTGAGCTGCACTTTATATGGATGAATCGACACATTCGGGTCCTCGGCAAAACTCACAGCAGCCATATTTTCAGTGGTACGAGCGAAACGATGATGCACAGGCCTTACAATATCTGTAACCAATCCAGTCTCTTCAAATTTCTTCACAATTTTGCCAATTGCTTGCGTAGTTGGACGATTATGTAAACCATAATCTCCTCTTAAAGCACGATATGTGGCTGTGACAGAATCACCATTTTTGTAGTAGGTTTTAACTATTTGTATGCGTTGTGCGATAGTTAAGCTATCCATTTTCGTAAATGTCAGACTTTCAACTGAAAAAAAAAAATTGGTTTAACAACTTAGTTTGACAGATGTCGAATTCCAGCCCTATACTTTTGAAACCGCCAAATGGATTACCCCATACTTAACGGTTAAGCTGAGACACCTTACAGTCTTTTCAAATGAAATTCAACTTTTTGCAAATCAAATTTAACTTTTTGCAAATCAAATTCACGTTTCTGGAAATCAAACATTAGTTTTAAGAAAAAAAAAAACATCAAACCATGTGAATATATAACAATTTATTTCATTAGATTTAAAAAATTGCTTATAACATAGTATGGACATAAAAACAAATGTTATCATCTACATCATATTAGTTTACAAAGAATCTCCTCAGCAGCAGCTTAAATACATATTCATATAATTGTTGTAGCAATTTGTTGAAGTTACAGTTACAACAGAATTATTAATAACATCAACTACATTATTGTGCCTTGTAGGATCTGCTAACATATTTCTTGCATGGTACTTGATCTTAGAGAAGACTTCTTCGATGGGGTTCAGCATTGGGGAATACGGTGGCAAAGAGATTAGAGTGTGCCTTGTCTGACACATGGATACTTGTGTTGTCCAAAACTAATCTAACTCCGTTCAGTTTAGCATCTTCCAATTTCCGAATTAAACCTTTCACTTATAATGCCGGTCGTCCACTAAGTACGCAACAAGCTCAATCAACTTCAATTCAACTTTGCATTCAACTACATCGTTGGATGTCAAAATTAACAACCTCTTACACTAGTGCACAAACTTGCGTTCTTCACGTTGAGCAACGAAGTCAAAGGAAAAATTGAACAAAATGTGTTGCGAGCCTCGTACACATCGTAGTTGACAAACTTAGTGAAATATTCAGTTGATCAACTCGTTTAATTGTTGGAGAACTCCGTCCACCTTGTTGATCAACGTGTTCAATTGTTGAATAGCTTCGTACGTATAGTTGAAAAACTTACTCAAAATTTGAATAACCTCGTACACTAGTTCATACTCGTAAACTCTTTCGATTTTGAAAAAAAAAGTTTGTCAAGTTAATCAACTGGGTTTTTTATATGGCTGTTCAACAAGTTGATGGACGTGTTGATACCTTCGTACACCTAACCAAGACGCACTCATTGAGGAACGCGTTCAACGCAAGCACTATAGCTGTTCAGATATTGATGACATAATTTTTACTTGTAAACATTTTTAATGTGAGTGTCACCCACATCTCTGTTGAAAAATATTGAAATTAAACTTTGTCTAGATTAAGCATGATTTCCTATCAAAGAAAAAAAAAGTGACTGCCATATTAATAATATTGGAAAATTAACTACAAAAAAAAAAAGATAAAAGACGATGACGAAAAATCAAAACACAATGAACAACACTGCACCAATTTTCAAGTTGATGTCAACAAAATACTTCAATTCATGCACGCACACAAATTTTGTATCATCCACCGCAACGCATAACAAATATTTTCACGTCAACGGCAACCGACATCAGACAAAATTAAAAAAGTTGATCAACGAGTTGAACAAATAATGTGCAACACATTATCTTGAAAACGTTGCTCAACCGGATTAAACTCGTTGGTTGAATTGAATTGAGGACATCGTACATTAGAGTTGAATGTGTTAAACTTGAAATTTGTGTGAGAAAACTTTCTATACTTAAAAAAACATTTCTCATATCAATACAAGGTAACTACTTGATTTGATTTGCAAAACTTTAAATTTGATTTACAAAAAGTTTAATTTGATTTGAAAAGACTACAAGCTTTTTCGTTTGTTAATTACCAGGGGGTTAATTCCTAACTTGTAAAACGACAATCGCCGAAACGATAATCGTTAACGAGATCATCAGAAATTTGCTTCACGGAACTACTATTTACGTGCTATCTATCGTTTATTTTAATATTCAATTTGAGAACGTTTGAGTACAGTCGGAAATTGTCAAACTCTGGCTGTAATGGCACATACTTCGTCATATATTAGAACTTACGCCATTTCTGATGTATTTTGTGATTTTAACCGAAAATTTAGGTATTTTATCCACAACTTGGCTTTCAACAAAGCCTTAAAGAGGCTTTACATTCATCTTCACCTTTCATCTGCATCGAAATCTGCAAAAAAAAGAGACAAAATAAAAAAAATCATACTTGTGAGATAGATAGTGGAGACCAAAAGGAAGTATGAATCTGAAGATTACAGATTATAGTGAAGATAAACATGCTCATCTTCATTGTAGCATTTCCATCTGAACCATAATTTGATCCGTTCGGGTAACGAGTTTTCAAGTTTTTTTTTTTTACCATTTCACCTCATTTTGCTTAAAAACAACGACAAAATCGCAAATTTTCTTCACAACACTATGTACCTATGTATAACGCTAATAACATTTGATTGTGAGATGTGTCAAGAAAGTTATAGCAGAGTTAAGAGGAAGTTATTAGTATGCACCCTGTCTTATATTATGGTCCCGCTCTACCTTTTTTCGAATCTGCAGATGTAGATCCATGTAAAGCTTCCTTTCTCACCTGTACACAAAGTCTCAAGATTAACAGCTAACCTTAATATTGGGGGTATATACATTTCGGAATATCTTTGTGGAGGCATTCGAATTGGCGCAAGTATTAATGTATGCAGATGATTTGGTTTTACTCGCAAATTCCCCAGATAGATTGCAGAGAATAATAAATCAATTACAAGAATACCGTGAAGAGTAAAGATTAAAAGTCAACACATCCAAATGAAAAACGATGGTTTTCAGAAAAGGATAGAACTGCATTTTAAGGAAAAACTTACAACATCGAAGACAGTAAGAAGTTTAGCATGGAAAAATTGTCTGGAAGACAAAAATATATCCATGTAAATCAAATATCAAATTTTCCAGGCAGTTTCTAAGTCAATTTATGTTTTATAGTGCCCAAGTTTGGGGCTATAAATAGTACGATATGGTAGAAAAAACTACTCTGCTTCTTCTTCACAACGCGATAACATTTTAATACACAATTTTTTTTTGTTAATAATATTTTCTGAAAAAAAAAAACTGAAGCTTAAACGGCAGAACAATCTCGGTTAACTTAAACTACAAATTGAATTCAGTTCAAGGTTTAAACGACATTGTGAAACCGAATAAATTGTTGAAATTTAAACCAAAAGGGGAGTTAAAACTTGCACTGTGAAACTGGGAGTTAGCATTATATTTTAATTGGACTGCTGAATTATTGATTCAAAATAGCTTTTAACAAAAAATTTGCGTTTTGTCCTGGCGATCTCACTTGGACTCATCAGTTGGTTAGTGAAACTTAACAAAACGTGCGCATAGGTAAGGCTCACTAGTCAACTAATGAGTCCAAAGTAAGATCGCCGGGACGAAACGTGATTTTTGTTGACTAAAGGCTGTTAAAAGCTATAATTCAATAATATTGTTCTACGAGGAATGGATGTCGTTAGATGAGTTCTATGGATACAATTTGAGGATAACTAAGGATAACATCAGTCAATAGAAAGAAGAATTTAATAATTTCCTTGTGGTGATCGATGAAAAAATGCTTGCTGATAGCATCGAATATGTTAAAAGTTCAGTACACAGAGAAATATATACCAGTTTGTATCATAAACTATATGAAAAGAATTATTTCAACGAAAAGTACTCTAATCGTTTCGTTACAATTTTCAAAGCCAGAGGGGAAACCATGGACTTGAATTATATCCCACATATAGAAATCTATCAATTGTTTGTTCTCTGTGAATTTACAAGAGAGAGCGCACATCTATAATTTCTTTAGAAGGTGTCAGTCAGTTTTACGAAAAACCAATATTGGGTGACTTGGAGATGAGTAATATTTTGAAAGGCAATGTATGGAATACATACATTGTATAACTATTGCCAAAAAGCTAATAAATATTGAGCAGTGATTATTAGAGAATCTTTTTAAATACTTGTATTAAGTTATTCAAACTCCAAGCCATGTCTTAAAATTACGATATTGAACTCATTGTTAATTAGTTTAAATTGAAATGAATAAAAAATCTATCTAGCTATCTATATATTTAACCACCTTCCAAATGAATTGTTTCCAGTACCAACGAGAACGCTTTTTTTGATCGAAAGCGTTGAACAAAACTAAGATGGTTTTCATTATTTCAGTCATTAATTGATTAATGTTTATTTATATGAAGTAGATACAGTGTACCCACTTACGGTCTGGAAGACAAAAGAATTTGATTAGTGCCTCAAATGCCTTCGCATTGGTATTACTTGTATTTTTGTCCCATTTTTATCATTTTGAAAGATCATTAAATTCCTTGCCTAAACATTTTGACTACTATTTCTAACACCAGCGTTGTCAAATTTATAGTTGGGTGCACAATAAATCAATTTTTAGTCGCTTACAAATTTGTATTAAATATCGTCCAAACGTTATCATTTGAAAATGATCGTCTATTCCGAATGATAAACAAGAATGATATATATTTTGTTGATTTTAATATTTGTGTTTAGTTGCATATCTGAAAGAACTGCGATTTCTTACGAAAACAACGTTTACAGAATCTTACGGATTTCGGAACTTTTGCGGCCCACTATCAGACCAAATCTTTATTAATATCATTCTGACATTTTCTGTCAAAACAGTTGACCAAATAGTCGATTTTCAACTACTAAACTATTGGCTATTGTTGGTTCCACTTTATTTTTGAATTAATTGTTATTCAATAACAATTATTATTTTTTCAAAATAGCGAATGAACTCATGTACTCTATTTTTAGATTTTAGAGCTTTAGCTAAATGCACACGATTGGAAGATCTTCCAATATTGGCAGATTTTTCCCAAAAAAATTGTCCAATTTTCTAATAATCATGTCAATCATTGGCAGCCAATCGTCAATTTTCTACCAACAAATTGGCACACTTCTTCCAATCGTTTCAACTCGTCTAAACACGATTGTCCACTAATTAGATATTGAATGATGTTCTTGCCAATGTGTCGATGGCGTAGTGGATAAAGTGATTGATTGCTAACTTAGACGTGTGGATTCGATCCCCACGCTAGGCGCATTCTTTTCTATAGCCTAAATTTGAATTGGATGCCGCCCATGGGTTAAAATGAGATGTCAATACCTGGTTCTCAAATGCACTGTGCCAACAAAAAATTCTTTTCTATCATTCTCTTTCTTCTAACTAGTGCCGTGTAATTCAGGTTGCATTTAAAAGACCTTAGGTCTTACAGTCTTAAAAAAAAAGAATCAAAAGAATCAAAGATGCTAAAAAATCGGGCCAGGGGACGAGCGACAATATTTTAAAAATGTTTTTTTTCACAACCAGCTACTTCATAGTCTCTATCATCTGTCAAAAAAATTGTCTTCCAATGAGTCTGCCAATTTTTTGTTTTCTAAAGTCTTCCAACCGTGTAAACAGAAAAATTTTAATTGGAAGACAAAAAATTGTTGGCAATTGTCAGCGGATTTTCTACCAATAAATTGTGTTATTTTTGGATAAAATCATCCAACCGTATAAACTGACAATTTTCATTTGATAGAAAATTGGCAATTGGCAGCTCATTGGCTGCTATTGGAAGACTTAACAGTTCGGCCAATATTGGAAGATCGTCCAATCGTGTATACTTAACTTTAGATAATAACTACAAACGGTACTTGGTAGTAAAATTTCAAAACTGACATGATTAAAGTTGTTAAAAAATGGTGCAATCGTGTAACTTAGCTTTAGATAATAACTACAAACGGTACTTGGTAGTAAAATTTCAAGACTAACATGATTAAAGTTGTTAAAAAATGGTGCTATTTTCATCTCATCATTTAGCGAGGATCTATGTACATATAAACAGGCTAAACAATTTTGTTTGTACCATTGTCTCAATAAGTACACTATTACGAACTATCGAATACTTCCTCCACCATAAGGAGCATACTATTGTCGCTTTCCTGGCGCTTTTAACAATGTCGACGTATCTGCAATCGTATCTGCACTGTCAAGTTTAAAAGTAGATTAATCGCTTGGTGAACCCTGACTAACAGGGTTATCAATTCAAAACTGGGTGGTTTCTCTGCAAGAAGATTTGTCAGTAGACCTACGTCGCAAGGCGGTGTTCTATGTCCTCTTCTCTGGAATTTGGTATTGCAATTGCCGTATCAGGAACATAATCCAACGTCCTAAAAGGGCTCCCACAAAACGCTTTAAATAAGCTAACAAATTGGGCACAATGGTGTGGCCTCGGAGTCAACCCTCAGAAAACGAAACTTGTCCTATTTTCAATGAATTACAAAATTCCTGCCGTAGATCCTCCTACTATTAAAGGTACTCCACTAGCTTTCTCAGATGAAGCAAAATACTTGGGGTCTTATTTTAGATAAATCATTAATTTGGAAACCTAATATAGAAGACAGAGTTAAAAAAGCTACAGCGGCACTTCTCATGCAAAAAAGTTATAGGGAATAAAACGTCGCCTTAGTGGCACACAAACGTATGTCAATATTTGCTATTTTTCAGGAGAGACGATTTTGTAATTTTTTTAAAAATCATTTTTCATTTTTACGAGTTGCATGAATACTTTTGTAACGTTAACTTTTAAAAATTTCAAGATTAACATAATAGCTATAGAATAAATAAAATATGCTTCATTTTGTTTGTGATTTGAAGGATATTTTATTCAATAAAGTGAAAACATATACTGTTAGGTTTATGTGCCTCAAACGATAATCATTAAATTGACCCATTTTGTTTTGTTACGTTTTTGAATAAAATAATTTTATTATTTTTTTTCTTGTAATATATATATGGGGGTGGCCGTGGCGCGATAGTTGTGTGCTCGCCTGTCAACCTCGTGGTTGCGGGTTCGATTCCTGCTGTTGTCTATGTCTTATATTCCATTAAAAACCCAATTCTAAAAATTGTCATAAAATAAGTTGCTGCTTTGCTCATTACATGCTGTTTAGGCATAACACTAACAACATGTGAATGAGGAAACTAGCATACCCATAAAATATGACAACGAAATAAATAAAATAATGCGAATTATAAGCGACATAAATACATAAGACACGGTGATTCTCTCCGCATTAGTTCAGCCGCCAAACCTATAGATAAATCTGAGACAACAACCACCTCTAGTCTCTGAACATCGCGCCACACATCTTTCCTATACTTCTTTCTCTTCTTCCACCGGATGCCCGCGCTGTGTTAAGAAAAACATATAAAGGGTATTCATAATCCCTTTAGCGCGTGCAAAGTTATATAAAAAATACATAATTTAAAAAAAATGGTTATCACTTTCGTCATCCAAATCTTAAGTTCTTAACGATTTGTAGAAATCGTGGTAGTGCAATGGTATTATTCCTTTGTTACAAAGGTCCAACAAATCACTAAACTTTTCTGTTTTTATACATTTAGACCCCTTAAAACATTGAGTTAATTTTGGTAACTGAACCTTCCTAGATTGCCGCCGAACTATTTGAACAGTATTGAACTCTCTCGGATCCTTGTCATATTTAAAAAAGATTGTATTTGAATCAATTTTTCTATACTGCTGCCAAGATATTTTTAGCCAATTAACATTATTTCCTTTAGTATCAACCTTACGAATTTTAATTTGTGTTTCTTCCAATAGGGTATCACAATGGATCTAAATTGATCTAAGTGTGGCGGTAACAAGATCAACTGCCAGTTCACTAACCTTACCTCAAATATATTTCAAATATATAATGTTTAAATATATTTATGTTTTTTGAACATCGTTAGTTTCCCAAGATGTATTTATTAACGCAACACATTTCTCATTTATTTATTTATTATTATTTAACCTACCATGTTTTATTCCCTTAAAAGTACATGTGCGAGACGAGAGTGAACTTCTCTTCGAATAATCTATACTAGTTTGATTTAGCTAACATTACAAGTCTTTTAGCTCTCGAAAATTCCATTGTGAACACTTAAATTTAAACCTTACATAAAATCACGTCGCAATCACAAGTAATGAAACTGAATAACGCATTAGTAAAAGTATTACAGAACAACAATAACGGCAATTTTTCTTCCGTCAACCAAAACTAAAGCAAATCTTAATTATTGTTGACATCAAAATTAGTTGTTGACAAAAAAATATCATTGCATTTGATGTGCAGGTCAAACGGGAAAAGCTTATTGCCATAGAAACGTATCTTGTCAATACGGCAAGTGCTAACTTCTAAGCTGCATTACTTATAGGTACACTTTTTTGCCACAATATAGAATTCTATATTTTAAGAAAGGTGGCACACCCAGTCCAAATAAAAATGTAGTTACGTTCTTGTGTCACTAGGGCGACGAAATAGGCCTTCAACCCCGTATTACTCACTCACAGGCTGGTGTACCGCTCTAGAAAAGGCTGCAAATTGTGACAAGTTGAGCAAAGTCCAACGATCAGCTTCAATGTGTATAAGCGGATCATTAAGTACAACCCCTCTGCCGACGTTTTAATCCATCTCTACCCCTCGATATTTTCAACAAACAGACGGCAGCGAGCACAGTCGCCCGCTTAAAAGTTTTTTCACAATCTATCATTAATGATAAAATGGGATTAGTGGGGTTTGTACTCAAACAGACTAAAATTAAGTATCTCTTTCCGTTTTCCTAATCATTGTTGCGTATTCCAGGCGGAAATTATGTCAATTAGGGAAGTCCTTTCCTGGCTCAAAGAAAACGTGATATCAAGTACTGATATCCGTATCTTCTCAGATAGCCAGGCGGCTTTTTTATATCAGGAATCGTCCTCTACAAACTCCATAATTGCTCTCAACTGCCGTTCATCTCTTATGGAAATGGCGCAGCAGTTCAATATTCATATATGTTGAGTGCCAGGGCACAGGGATTTGTAAGGCCGATGAACTTGCCAAAAGTGGAACGACACTATCTTTATTACCTGATAAGACAAATATAGGCATACCAATTGCTACATGTAAGTTAATACTGAAAGATGCTTTAGAAAGGACAAACATAAGATGGGAAAAATACAACCACATGTCTGACGAGAAAACTTGATCTGAAACCCCCCAAATGTTTGATATCTTTAAACAGATTGCCATCAGCTCCGTAATTAGTGTCATAACCGGACACTGCCTCATAGGGAAGCAGGCAAAGAAGCTTGGCGTTTATTCAAACGATGTTGCAGAAGCAGAAGAAGAGGTGTAATCTATCTTCTGTGTACATGCGCTGCTGTATCCCAGAGACGTAAGCTCGCTCCTTCTTGGAGACTTTTTCGTCTAATATCTCAGCGATCCAAACAAAATAGACATCTACACCTAAATTAATAAACATGGACTAGGGAAGGCTTATGACTTATTCCGTGGACTAAGTAATAAAACAGAATTTCAGCTATTTGACGTTTACCAACTTAGTCCATCGCTAGACCATCGAAGACGATGGTGTAGTGAAGGACTAAGAATTGACTGATAAATAGAGATAGAGTTGATACATTTTGTAGTAGATTTTGTTCCATTTTTTATTAATAGAAATTTAATCCATGGTCCAACTCTTATTCCATGGTTTTGTAAGCCCATGGACTAAAGGTAGACTAAGCGTTTTTTATTAATAAGGCTGCTACAGTCTCTTACGCTTCATTAGGAGGAACTCGAAATAGTTCAACGAATACGGAGATTATCTCAGGATTCATGTAGTATCTTAAGCGAATCTGGTATAAGTGTGTCAGCTGCAACGCTGACAGCCAGCCACTTCAACCTAACGTAACCTATCTCAAAAAGTAGGTATGCAATCGATTTCTGAGACTACACATAAGTTTTACATAACACTGCCAAACACTGCATATTTAAAAAAAAAACAACAATTTTTATTAAAAAATTATATTGTACGACCAACTAGTTGCAGAAAATCTTCTGGTTTTAGAAATATTGCGATTTTTAAAAATTGAATTGGACTGATTTATTTCTCTTGCCGTTTTATCTGCAAATTTGTCGACAATTCCATGATTTGCAATGTGCAATTTGCCACACTCGTACATTTATATTTAATAATACATATTTAAATAATATGTTGTATCTTTTTGTGTTGTCGTGGCATTTCCAATACCTTAAAACATGTCTGATTATCTCCAGAAATAATAAGATGTAACATGTAAGTACGTTCAATGAGTTTAGCGACTTTTTTAGAACTTTCGATCGTTTATGACACCAGTCAAGTGACTGGAGAAAGTGAAAGTGAAATATTTAAAAACGGTCTTCAGTTTTGTCAGAGAAATACCAAACTGTAAGATAAGTAAGTATCGAGCTTTAGCTGGAGCACAATATATCTTTTAGCCTCAGTGCATTAACCCCAATAATAATTTTTTCCAAAACGAATTGAATGAACCAAACATATCAAGGCAAAGTTTCACGTAACAAAGATCTCTAATCACAAAATAAATTTAAAAAAAAAACTCGTTCTTAGTTGCGATATATTATGTTTCAAATTTTGCATTTAAAAAAATCGAACGCGAGATTTTTATTAAACTTAACGTTAGGATGATAAAGATCACCAAAAAAGTGGGTCCGCAATTTCTGCATGTCTGTTAGTCTATCTTCAAACTTGGTACTTAAGCATTTTAGGTGATTGTCTCAATTAGATTTATGAATCGTTTTTTTTGGCCCCAAAAATAACGGTACCTGTCATACAATTTTTTCTACCATCTTTATTATCTCAAAAATGGCTCTAACGATTTTGATAAAAAAAAATCTGTGCACTACTATAGGTATAGTCTACATTTTGATCCAAAAATTTGTTTATATATACATATATTTTGTTATTAAAGGTACTTGTCATACAATAATTTTTTTTTCGTTTTTCGACTATCCCATGAACCAATGGATTTCGATACATTTTTTATGTACAGGAGGTTCCTTCAAATTTATAATGATACTGCATAACAGAATTTTCGAATAATTTTTTTTTTTAAATTCAAAAATTATGAAATTAATAAATACAGTGAGCGTCCAGTTTATTGAATGCTTGTAACGAATTTCCAATCTAACGAATGAATTTTTCTTTTCCATTAATGGTTCTAATGAATGTCTAACAAATTTTTGTAGTCGTAAGTTAACTGCGATATTGTCATTTCTTCTATGTATCCTTACATCTTCTAGTGACAACAACTGTTGTTGAATGTATCTTTTTTCCTGGCTCTTATGATCAGTTAGCTGTACATACTTTGATGTTATTTAATAGGAAAACTAACTGTTTTAGCTTATTAGGTTTTTTAGGTTTTATTTTCACGACTTTCATTTTGCGAAGTATTTCTAGTGATCGATTGTTTGCAGTTTATTAAAATATAAAGTAAATAATTGTTATAGGTAATTAATTCGTTTATCAACAACTCACTATTTAATTTCTATTTTCTTATAAATAAAGACATACATTTCACTAAAAAATCACTTGTTTTTTTATTCCAGCATTATTTAGCAAAAAAAAAAGACGATCGATATAATGAATTTTTTCGTTATAACGAATGACTGCATTATATAATTCGTTATACTTCACGTTCCCTGTACTGAAAATTGCATATACAAATGTTTTTTTTATGGAAAAATAAAGAATTTTCGTACTGCACAGTGGAAATGTAGTTTTTCTTCGGCTTTTTTGGTCGCTGTAATTTTCGCAATGAAACAATCAAGTTACATTAGCTTTCCCAACGTTTCGGCAGGGGTTGCTGCCTTCTTCAGGGGTATTAGACAAAATAAGTAAAATAGTAAAAACATTTATATTACAATTAAAAGTTAAATAAGCACTTCAAAGAATGAAGTTGAGTCTGTATGACTTGAACAAAGCACAAATTACATTTGCATTAATATCATCATACAGACTCAACTTCATTCTTTGAAGTGCTTATTTAACTTTTAATTGTAATATAAATGTTTTTACTATTTTACTTATTTTGTCTAATACCCATGAAGAAGGCAGCAACCCCTGCCGAAACGTTGGGAAAGCTAATGTAACTTGTTTGTTTCATTGCGAAAATTACAGCGACCAAAAAAGCCGAAGAAAAACTACATTTCCACTGTGCAGTACTAAATCCACAAATTGGTCAGAAAATCGACTTTATTAAAGAATTTTCGTTTATATGGAATTAAATTAACAACGACTTTAAAAATATATTTAGCTATTTCTACTAAGAATATTGTACATACAATGTGATCGATCATAAGAGCAGGTACATGCGACCCAGTCATGCATATTTTTGTAAAAAAAATCTGCATTAAATGAACCATTTTTTTTTATTTTCGACCTTCTCATTAACGGGTGAACGGATTTCGATCAACATTTTTATACAGGCGCTGCTTCGAAATATAAATAATACTGAATACCAAGATTTTTGACAAATAATTTTAGGTTTTGAAATTAATTAATTTAATTAAAAATGTTACGTACTTACCCTACGTTATTTATGTCTGATACGGATAGCTTTTTCTCTATTCCACTTCAGGGTTTATTGTTTATAAATTTCAGTGAACCGACAAAGCAGAGAGATTAATTAATTTTAATTATGTTTTTTTTGTATGCCGATATTCGCAGTATTATGTTTACAAATTTTGAAGTGAAAATAAAATTACAAAATTATTATGTGTTACATATGTACAAATATTTTTCAGTATTTAAATGACACAAAACAATAGAAAATACAGATTTTCTTAAAAAGTTTTTTTTAATATTATTTTAGATGCCAAGAAGAGCAGAAATTTCCTTTTTCTCAAGTTCGTTTCCCGCCCGAAGACAATGAACAACCTGCTATATATGAAGAAGGAATGGAAGTTGAAGTGTTCACACGATCTCTTGAACGTCAAACATGTGGATGGTGGACTGCTATTATTAAACTTCTTAAGGCTGAATTTTGTGCCGTCTGTTACGTAGGCTTTGAAAATCAATATACCGAAATTGTTGAACTCAAGCGACTTAGAGTGAAAAATCCGAATCCTCCTATTGGACCTAAGACTTTTCATAAGTTTGAAATTAATGTGCCTACAGAGCTGCAAGAAGAGTAAGTACATATACATAAATATTAAGCTAAAACTTCTTAACCACTATCTCACAGAGTATAAACATGTCAAATATATGTGAAATTAAACGCACGAATAGGTACACAAAAAGAATGATTATGTAATATCTACATAATTTTATTAAAATGATTATACATTTTAAAAAAAACTTCAAACTTTTCAAAAAATGTTGACTACATTTTTTTTGTTTTTATAATAAACACGCACTAAAGGGGTTTTGGCTACCCTTAATATGACAAGCACAGTGCGAGCTTTAGGAAAATAGGGAAGGATTAAAAAGGGGATACCGTGTACATTGGTTTTGAAGTTCATAATATCAAAATGAGGGGGAAAAGTAGAGCCTGGTAAAGCATTCCACATACGTGTTGTACGACTAAAGAAATAATCTCTGTACTTGAGAGTACGTCCGAAATTGGGCTCAAGGGTAAACTGATGAATTGTTTAAGATGAGGAATGCAACTGGCTACTTCACTTGAACACTGTTTATAAAAATAGCGATAAAATAGCGAAATACATGAAACATTACGACGATGTTCGAGGGATGTAAATGTTTCCACTATAGTTCTATGGCCAATCATTCTTAGAGCTCTATTTTGAATTCTATCTAAGAGACTCAAATGAGTTTTGGGAGCTCCTGCCCAAATGTGCGAGTTATACTCCAACTTTGGACGAATGAAGGCTTTATAGATTACAGCCAGATCAAAGACGTCGAAAAGAAAGTGCATCTGAAAACGAATATGAAAAGCTGAGAGTACTATCGTCAGCAAAACAATTAAGTGGATTGAATCATTAATAAAAATGAAAAAAAGGGTCGGAGACAATACGGAGCCCTGGGGCACACCAGCATTTATTTTGTGAATATCAGACTTTAAACTGTCCAATACAACTTGTATTGTGCAGTCCGAAAGCTAATTTCTAATCCAACGAATAAGAGATTCGTCGATACCAAATGTACGCATTTTCGATAAGAGAGCTTGATGCCAAACTCTATCAAATGCTTTTGAAATATCAAGTTCAATAATCTTACCTTCTCCAAAACGATGTAAAGATTTGTGCCACTGTTCGGTGAGATATACCATCAGATCACCAGTGGACCCATTGCTACGAAAGCCATACTGCCGGTCATTAAGGAGGTTTCGTTCTTCAAGATATTTCTTAAGATGATAATTAATCAGCGTTTCCATGACCTTGGAAAGAAGGGGCGTTAGTGCAATTGGACGGTAATTTGAGGGTGAAGAAGATTCGCCTTTTTTAGGGACAGGCTGGACAAATGCTGTTTTCCATCCACTCGGAAAGAGACCTGTAGAATAGGACAGATGGAAAAGTAGCGTTGAAGAACACCTCTTCAGAACGATGGGAGGGATACTATCCGGGCCAGCGGATTTGTGTATATCAAGGTCTTTAAGGACTCTAGCAACTGCACGAGTGCGAAAGAAGATTTGTCCCAAAAAATCGTTTACGCTCTCAAGTACTGGAGGAGTCATAACACTTTCTGGCAGCGTCGAATTAACAGCGAACTGCGCTGCAAGCAAATTGGCTTTTTCCCGAGAACTGACAAAAGGGGTGTCATTAAGGACGAGCGTTGGAACCGAAGACGAAGTTGAACTTCGAATATTTTTTACAAATGACCAAAAATTCTTACTACCTTTGTTGACATTGTAGTATTTTTTGCCTTAATTTGTGGTCATGCAAAAATTTGGTTCTACTAATGTGAACGTTGCAAGTCTTTCTAGCTTGTTGAAACTTTTTCCGGTTTTCCTCAGTGGGGCTTTATAATTCCGGGAACTTACTTCTCTAACCCTAATCGCCCGTAAAGACGATTTCAGTGGGAGGATAATGGCAAACAATTCTTTGAATGGAGTCGGAATCGAGTAAATTAAAAGTTGAATTTCTGTCCAAATTTGGGCTCCGTTAAATGAAACAAGTGTGTATGATGCGCTTGTTCACGTGAATTTTAACCAGATGAAATAAAATTTGTGTTTGAGCACAAACCATATTGTGGTTGAAGTTGGTACCCAACATCATTTCTAATGTAAACGGCGAGACCATGTGGGAAAAGAATAATGGCACTCAGCTATACCCTGACAGATGAAATTCCAAGTGATCAGAATTTTCAACTATCTAAGTCTCACTCAGTGCCAAAACAGCGGGCCTGTTTTTCACAGTGTGGACATACGCGGCACACAAATTTTTCCTAAGTCCACGAATGTTGCCATAGTCGACCCTAAACCTCCTAACCATTTAATGTATCCCATTTCTTTAATACCCTAATATGAAAAGATTTATAAACGAAAATATTTATACATTTATTATATACAATTTAAAATTTATTAAAAAAAATTGAAACGGTCTTAAAATATATACATACATATATACATATATCAAATTTCAATATGCACATTGTACATATGTATTTGTAAAAATGATGAGCGTCAAAAAAATAGTACTAGTAAAGTACTTTTTGGCACTCAGTATTTTTCCGCTGGATGCTCATAGTGTTGCTCTAGCTTTATCGCTTTGTCAAATACAAGTAAATAGCTGCGAGCTGCAAAATCCGGAGCACAAACCAAAAAATTAGAACATGAAAATGAAATTGTGTTTTTTGGGTCTCACCGTTTTGCTACTAGTCACTAATGGCTTGGCAACGCAATACGATTTTGTTGAGTTTAATAAGGCTGGATTATAATAGCCGTGTTTTATTATCGCCAATAACCCATATGGTTCACCCCGTAAAAAAAAAACGATCTGGGTTATGTACTGATATGTACCCTCTGTTCGGAGAATTTAATATTAATCACCCCTATCACAGAGTCCCTCGTAGCAAAGTTCCGAATGTTTTGTTACGCTACGAATACGGATAAATTCAGATCGTAAGCCCCGAACGAAATTAGAACATCATAGCCACATCAACCCATTTTTCGGAGTTTCAAATTCATCTGATTTACGTCAATATATGAGAAGGAAAATGGATTTCAATTTTTGTTCTTAATCTTTTGACGATTTAATTGTTTTGTTAATCAAAAAATGGATTTAATTGGAATTCTGGAAAGTCCTTTTGCGATTTCAGGATTTCCTTGGAGCATTTAAAAAAGCCTTTTTATATTGAATGTGATTTGTAATTGCTTTGTTTGCCCTTCGAAAATTAAAAAACATTTTTCTGCGATGTGCCTATTTGTCTGCAAGTAATTTTATTATTTTTGCTTCCACTTCCACAGGCTACTACGAAAATAACTGTTCGTAGAAAAAACAGCCAAACTTTCTATTCATTCTACTCCAATTTTCCCGAACTCCGAATTTCGTAGGGAATATTTTTAGTACGACAGACCCTATATTAAATTTTTGTTTGGGATTCGTAGTACGAATATATTACGACGGGGCCTGTGATAATGTTGAATATTTGCAAACCCAGATAGAAACCCCGATAGAAACCTGGATCTTGTGTTGTTTTTGTAATATGTGTTAAAAATAACCCAGACCCAGACCCGTAGATAATAAAACCCAGCTAATATCATTATATTGCATTCCGAAAAGATGGTTTTCAGTTCAATGCCCAGAACATATTTGGCACTGAAAAGGACTCAGAGGAGCTCCGTGTACACTGCTAAAAAAATTGTTCCATTGTCGAAAGCAGTCCTTGGGAAAAATACATATGATGCATGTACATATGATGCATATATGTATGTATGTACATATATACATATCCAAAAGTCGTGTAGTTGAGCTGTATTCGTACTTCACGCTTCACGGACGTATTTTCCTCAAGAGACCTATATTAGCAATTGACAACAGCGCAGCCAGTTTCCCAAAAATATGCTAATTGAACAATGAATCTATGTATGTAAATTGTTTTATGGAGTGATGAGACAAAGAGTCCGCGTGGTCTCATCGAGAAGCTATGAGATGGCATACAAATTTCGAAGGCATGCATAACATTGCATTGTGTTAAACTGTTGAAGTGGACAAATGAAACTGGAACTCAACAAAAGAACTTCCTTCAAACCTCAATTATATCGAAAAATTCTCAAATGGAGTACAAAATCAAACGCCCTTAGTTAAATTTAAACAGAAATGGCTTGATTATATTCAAGCCAAGATTGTGTTGAAGCACGGCGAAAATCATTCGCTCTTTTACATGCTCTACGCAAATGCTACAATGAAAACCTGAAGAGACGGCATTTAGGATCAAATGCTATGGCTATGCTTCCTTAAAAAGTTGAGTTTCAAAACAACCAAGTACAATAGCTAGGCATTATTAAGAACTCAAAAGAATTTTAAGAAACAGCCAAGAAAATAAACGGGTCCAACTTCGTGATAGGCGCAACTATAATCGCAGATGATATCGCTTTGCAAATTAAAGGCTTTTTTTCAACAAATCTAATTTATCATTCGCATATACAGAACCTTTGGTTCGGAAATAACAGTTTATGAAATTCAAAATGTTATTAATAAAGCGAAAAATGGAAAGGCCGCGGTGAAAACGGTATACCGTATAAATTTTTCAAAAACGCATGTCCAACCTTGAACAGCAAATTAAAGCATCTTCTTAATGCGATATTAACAACAGTTACAATTCCAACATCATTAAAAAAATCCGAGATATTTCCAATCCATAAAGAGGGTGATTCTAATAACACTGAAAACTACCGTAGAATCTCATTTATGAACACGATTGCTAAAATTTTGTGTGGTATTCTTGTGAGCAGGCTTGAAAATTGGGTCGACAATCATGAAATTCTTACGCAACTTCAAGTCGGTTTCAGAGAAATTAATCAACTGTTGACCAAATATTTTGTCTCACCTCAATAATAAAAGCATTTCAAGCTAGAAAAAAGAAGGTATAGTCATTTTTCATCGACCTAAAATCAGCATTTGACCTTGTAAATTGAAATGCACTCTTATACAAACTGTCACAAGTAGGTCTTTCATCAAAATTTATCAAAGTCTTGAAAGAAATGTACACAGGCCCGCAAACAGCAGGATGGGATGGATCAACTTACTCGCAGTGGTTTGATACAGACTCAGGCGTTAACCAAGGATGGCTGTTAAGTGCCCTACTATTTTCGCTCCTTCTTAGCTCTCGAAGTTTAAATAGAAATAAATTGAAGTTACTAAGGAATATAAATACCTAGGACTAAAAATAAATTCTGTTCTAGATATGAAGAACCACCTCCAAGGAAAAGCTGCTGCTTCCCAGAGCTTGGTTAATATGAAGTGGCGAAAAATATCACTCTTTTATCCAAGTATTAAGTCTTCGAAAGTGTGGTAAAATCAACGCTGTTATGCTGTTCTGATTTGGGGAACTGATAAGTTTGAAGTGATTAAAAAATGTCACCGACATTTTCTGAAAAAGATGTTTCATCTACCAAGAAACACTGCAAATTATGCATTGTATCTTGAAACTGGAATACCTAAGATTCTCACTACTACTCTTGAACTTCATGTAGACTACACATGTAAAAATTGCTACACATTCTGATACTAGTCTAACAAAAAAAAATGCTTCATTAAGGAAAAAGAAACAACGAATGTAAGATGATGAAATGGCAAAATATTGCATCTTATTACAGCATTGATTTAGACTTGAACTTCAGTAACCTAAACTCCTTGAAAGAACAACTTTACTCCTTAATGCAAATAAATGAAGACAACACGCGTAACGCATTGATTAAAGAAGCACGATAATCTGAAACCAGAATTATATATTCGCAATTAAATTATCATCTCTACATCAACAACTACTTTCAAGATAACCTAAGGCCATTAGAAATATTTATTTCGGCCATTATTGCAGACACTACTACTAAAATCTATGAGCCATTTGATTATTGATAAACACTAAAATTTGGTTTAAAACCTCGGCTTATTTAAAAACTGCACAACTATTTAATGGTAATTATCGATTTTCTTGTAATTCACAATGGTCTGCATCATTCTCAATTATTAAAACTCTTATCAATGAGAGTATTTATCAACCATCAATTTGCAATTGACAATCATAATACGGGTGTATATTTCTTTGCTATGTGGGCAAAAATAAATTGCGAAATTTCTAAGCGCTTTATGTACTTTAGAATAGGTATAATCTGTTTTTTTTTGTTTAATGAAATATTGAAATTTAACATGAAAATAAGCAAACTATAAACAAGTTTCAATGCCTTTTGAGAAATTCGTTCACGATGAATGTGGGATGTCATGAAACGTCAAATTTTATTTCTCCGTTTATTTCTTCTGAGAAGGCAAGAAATAAATCCAGAAGAAATAAAAAAAATCTAGACATAAGAGGCCTTCACCAGAAATATTGACTACATTTCTTGCAATCATTTGTTTCAATTTATTGGGAATCGAGGTAATCTTGGCTCCCGGCAATGGCAGGGTTTTGGCCCACAAATTTGCCTGAAAGGGGCTCTTTCTTCTGACCTTTCGTAGGGTTTTTGGCCACGGTGACATCTACGTCCGAGGCTTCTGGCGAAGGATTGATAGTTATCGTCATTCAGGATTCGATTTTCCTCATGTGACGCCATCTCTCGCCCTCCCGCCCCCTCAGCATAGTCCTCAGAGTCGGTGAATTCCATGATGGATTCTAATATTTCATTCGTTTTTTTCGGCCCCACTACTACAGGTTGGATTGCAGTCTTTTGCTTTATTTTCAATAATAGTTACTTTTTTGTTTGTCACTGGCGACTTTGTTTTTTCCAAAGCTAAGCCCTCGCCGGCAGCCGTGACTTCTGCCGACACTTGAGCATATATCCCCACTCGATTTTTATTTTCTTCTGTAGCTTTATCCATAATTTTTCATTGTTTAACATCTCTGTTTATTTTTTTTTTGGTTTTCTTGATTGCTGGAGGGTCAAGCGGGGCAGAATAATTTAACAATTAATTTTAAAAAAGTATAAACTAAACTCTATGATTATGAAGCATGTTGTGTGTCTACGAAATCTTCATCTCAGGCCTGTTTCCAAGTGGTCATTCATTTAATGAATATTTTTACCAAATTGTTTCATAATTGCTGCAATAATTCGTGAATAACACCTCTGATGTTTTCTTTTAGTACATAAATTGTAAGTGGAGCATTGACGCCGTAAAGTATCTTTCCAATAACTACGAAGAAAAAATCGAATAGTGTTAAATGTCAAATTTCGGCTACCGATTATTGGGTCTATATTTTCAGAAATGACAAGCTTAGAAAATTTGTTAAGCAATAAAAATCAGAACTAAATGTATTCAACGCAACATTGTCAATGTTTTTCTAGTGAATTTTTTCTAATTGAATTTTAAATTAATTATTAAATGCTGCTTAATTTAAATTAAAATATCTTTTGGGAAGAATCTTATAGACATACATAACTATAAAGTATTATGTAAACGTGGAACAAAATTTTCAAGTTCATCTCACACAACTTGTAATGCATCGCATACAATTTCAAATGATAATAGATCAGAAAGCTTATGATTTGTCCTAAAGACATCCCAATTTATTTTGACATGTGTTAATACTTTAGGAGAGATATTGTTTATGTACTTTAAAGAAAGTGGGATAAGAGAAGTAACGTGCTACTCATTTAAATATTATTAACACATTTATTATTTTTAGGGCCAAGGAAGAAGGCATTCATAGGGAATTTCAAAGATCAATAGGAGCAGGAATTTGTCGTTATAATCCTGAACGGGGGATATTAACGGTAATTTCAAAATTTGAGTTTTCACAAAAAAGGGCGACCATGTTGCAGGACATGCATTTTCGAAATTTATCTCAAAAGGTATGATTATTACAAAGATCGAGGAAGTATTATATTTTATTAATTTAAAAATTATTTGCTGCAGGTTATTCTTTTGAAACGAACGGAAGAAGCTGTCCGTCAGCTTGAGTCAACAAAATTAAATAGTCGTGGGTAAGTGTTTAATCATATATTAAGTATTTATATAATTTCGAATACTTATTATTTACAACTTTAAACTTACTGTATATTCGTTGCATAGATAATAGTTTCAACAATGAAAGCTGCATTTTATTATGATTTTTTTATATAAACCTGAGGCAGTATCGCTTTTTTAAACTTCAAAATATTTATATTAACTATTTAAAAATAAATCTAAACAAAATACCATTGTCAGTGAGAAACCTAAAGCTAATTTAAGGCCCCGTGTAAAAGTGCACGATAAGGTTAAATTGAAGTTAAATCAGAAAAGTTTTGATAACTAATTGAAATTTTAAGCTGCTGAGCCCACAGGATATCTTATAGAACATTTTGTTTTAGCTGCACCTTTTAAACCAATATGTGGTGCGATAAATGAGATGATCCCACAAACAGAACATAAAATTTAATGACCACTTTTCATGGGGGTCTCTGCGAGAAGCTTTATTCTTGTTTGTATATTGTACGTGTTTATATTTATTTAGATTTCTCGCAATACTTTACACTAATTCATGATCTTAAAATCGATTGAAGGTCTGAAAACTTGAAAACCTCAGTACATAACATTTGGAGTCTGTATTTATTAAGTGAAGTGAAAGTTTAATTTTATTATAAAATTAAAGATTTATGTATCAGTAAACTATTCTTAAGTTTTCAAATGCAGAATTTTTGTTTCTCAGCATGTTTTTTTTTTAGTTGTGAGTTCTATTTCGAATCTCTCATTTCTGTAACCTTTATTGTTTGCTCCGAAAAACAGAGTTCAATTCTAAGAGAAAGGCCAATTATTCAATTATGACGAAATAAACTTTTTATAACACATATTATATGCTAATTAATTGTGTACACACTTTCTAAATCAAATATATTAATTATGCAAATAGTTTAAAAAAGGCAAAATAGTTTACTTTTTTATTCACTTAAATATTCGGATTATCTAAAAAAAAATACTTATGTTCATCCACATATCAGAATGGTCATCCTTTATCTATATATAAAACTTCCATCCTTTTTTCATATTCATTGTCTCAAAATAGATCCAAGTATGGAATTCCGCCCCTTTATCGTAACTAGCTTAACATTTTATGGCTTATAATCCTTCAAGGCCCCAAAGCTATTGGACAAATGAGGAATTTTCATAATTTGAATCCCCTTAATAAACGTTGAAGAGTGATTGTTCTTGTTTTGGGGCCAGTTATAGCGATCAGGAAAAGTTGGAAGCAAAGCTTTTAAAGCGTTTAAAGCAAATAGAAAAATTATGTCTGTCATCAAGTTTTTCAAGATAGAAACACACACGAAAAAGTTTTTCGTGTGTTTATTCTGTGAGTGTAATAAGACAAATTAGAACCCAAATGATTGGAATGATTTGTTTCACTTTGTGTCAAATGGCATCACCTGGCACGAAAAATTAATTTTTATCAGGAAAATAAATAAATACAATTTTAACAAAAAATAATTGTTCTATTGCAAATATTTTTTGCCAAGAAAATTCTGTGAGTTATTTGTCATTGATTGGTATTGCATTTGTATTTTAAAACACCATACATTGATCATTAGAACTGTTTTCCTGTTTCGTTTTCCTGGTCGCTATAACTGGCCCCTTACCTATCATTCTTCAAGCTTCCACATTAATTCATATATGTACCAACTGATAATAACTGCTTGTACTTGTGATGAATCATTTGAATGATGCCGTATGATTTTACTTTTTGAAATCTGTTTATTTATGTGCACCGACATACATAGTTTAAAAAAAAATTATAAAAATGTAATGTTTTTGTATGTTTGACTTTTATTTATTAATAATAATTAATAATTTTATCTTAATAAATCATATAAATAAATTTAGTTCTCTGTTTTTCATTAACAATTTACATACAAATATTTTTTTTTTGATTTTTGGCTGCTTTTTGATTAAATGAGTATGCTGAAAATTTAGTTTTAAATAAAAAACAATGGCGCAAAATTTTAAATAGCCTGACGTTAAGGTTTTAGCATGATACTACTTAATAGTTAGCCAATATTAAAGCACCTTACTAAAATTTTCCTAATTTAAAGCACTTTAATTAGCACCATACTAAACATATTTTCTTGAGAAACAACAGCTGAACGCGTCTAAAACATTGCACAAAATTAAGCGTAAATAACTTTTTGGCGTTTGTAAATGTCAAAGTGAAATATGGCTTTAGTATGATTCTAAAAAGTGAGAATAAAAATAGCAAAATGCTGTTTTATTTTAGTTTAGTATCATCTAAAACTGATTTAACATAGTATTAAATCGTTAAAAATTATGCGCCAATGTACTTAAGAAATGTAAATAAACCCCAAAAAGGACACCTTTATTGATCAGCGATTAATTGTTAAAACTAAAAGGGCCACGCCGCTCTTATCTACTTCTAGATTCACAGATGAATTTCATGTTCGCGATGACCTAATGGGTCTAGCAATCGGATCGCATGGTACTAATATTCAAGCGGCACGTCTCCTCGAAGGTGTTACAAATATTGAACTTGAAGAAAAAAGTTGCACATTTAAAATTACCGGCGAAACAGAAGATTCTGTGCGCCGAGCCAGATCAATGCTTGAATATGCTGAGGAATTCTTTCAAGTTCCGCGTGAGCTGGTCGGCAAAGTTATTGGTAAAAATGGACGTATCATTCAAGAAATTGTCGACAAAAGTGGCGTGTTTCGAATCAAGGTACAATCTTTTGTTAGTTTTTCAATTGATGCGATTGGTTCGTAAGTTTTACAGTCGGAGATATTTGGTTTACAGATCGCAGGCGATAACGAACAGGATCAAAACATACCACGAGAGCATGGACACGTACCGTTTGTATTTATTGGAACCGTTGAAAGTATTTCAAACGCAAAAGTACTACTAGAATACCATTTGGCTCATTTAAAAGTGCGTTTATTTGTTTTGCCCTTGACTCTACGGTTATTATTAACTATTTAAATTTGTGCATCTAGGAAGTTGAAATGTTACGTCAGGAAAAATTGGAAATCGATCAACAACTGCGAGCCATACAAGAAACGAGCATGGGTTCTATGCAAAATTTCCCCGTTAATAGAAGATCAGAACGTGGTTATAGCAGTGATATCGAATCAGTGCGATCGGGGAGAGGAGGAGGCTCAAGAGGCCGGGGACGCGGTCGAGGCCGAGGTGGAGGCAATGGAGTTGGTGGGAGTCAGCGTTACCATCAAGGTAAATGAGTATTTATTATTGAAATAAATAAAATGCAACTTTCCGTAAATGTATATGTTTATATTTTTAGGGCGACGAGACGAAGATGATTACGTCCGCAATGATCACCCAAGAGATAGGTACTCTGACCGAAGTGGTGGCGGTGGCTATAGAGGTAACGATAGACGTGGCAATCGACGACCAAACCGAAATGAACATAATGGCAGGGAACAATATAATAACCATGAGGACATTCGGGAGAATCGCGAGCTTAGCAGTGTTGAAAGAGGTAAATAATTAGATTTTTTTTCTAATTTTGTGTCCAAATTCGTAGACTGATTACTAGGTCTATCATTTAAATAAGAAAAGCTTAAAGCTTTAAAGTTGAAAAATTCTGAAACTTCCTGGGCATTAATGTGCGTGAGACGCTCATTTTTTTTTGGATTACAAAGTGATTCCCAAGTGAACCGAGATTTTCGGGTCCGTGTTTTAGCTCGAAGGGTATTTAAATTGTTATTGGAGTATTATTACTAAAAACGAAACAATGCCAACTATTCGATTAAAATGATGCTGGAGTAAGCCTCCCTCTGTAATATAATCCAGTTATATTTTGTAGACATTCAAACCAAATAATTATTCCCTGGTTTCAAGCCTTCAAGTTCTATGTAAACGAAGCTCGTTATGCAATTCTCTACCACGCAATGTGCGAAATGTAAATGATGTAAAACGATCTAAGGAAAATATAGTGTGCCCGCCGGGAAGGTAAACTACTTTGGTTTGTCGCCATTTTGGTAAACATTAGTCTTGACAGTTCATATATGGCAGTCGTGAAGTAGACACGTGGCAAATTTATTATAGAAAAATATTCGATAAATCAACGTGTTTTAATCGTTAAAACATTTTATCAAAATAATTCATCGATTACTGTGACGATGAGAAAGTTACGTGAAATGTTTGGGAGAAACAACGTGCCAACAAAACGCACTATTTATCGTGTAGTGAATGATTACGAAGAAAGAGGGTCTGTAGGTGATAGGCCCAAGCATGGACCACGATCAAGATCAGCTGAAGACATTACTGCTGCTCAAGGAAGTGTTCAAAACAATCTATCAACCTCAATTCGACTACGTGCTTAGGACCTTGGTCTTCAAAGAACAACTTTGGCCACAATTGTACACAAGGATTTGCATTTGTTTCCATTTAAGATTCAATTGACAAAAGAGCTTCTTCCAGAAGACCATTTACGCCGCCGTACATATGCCAATAGGATGTTACAGCTAGCCCATGACAACCCCGATTTTTATGAAAAAATGATAATGAGTGACGAGGCACATTTTCATTTGAATGGATATGTGAATAAACAGAATAGTCGGTTCTGGGCAATGGAAAACCGTCAAATTAAACAGTCTGGTGTGCAATTTGGTCAGGAGGAATCATTGGACCTTACTTCTTTGAAAATGAAAACGGCGTAACGGTAACTGTGAATGGGGAGCGATATCGTGATATGATTCAAAACTTTTTAACGCCACAACTGCATGCTTTGGGCTTGATTAACATGTGGTATCAACAAGACGGTGCTACATTGCATACATCCAGGATTACAATGGAATTACTGCGAGACCTCTTTCCGCAACAAGTTATTTCAAGAAATGGCGATGTTGATTGGCCTCCACGGTCGCCTGATTTGACTGCTCCGGACTATCTGAAAAGCAAGATTTATGCAAACAAACCAGGAACGCTTGAGCAACTCAAACAAAATATTCGTGTTGAAATTAATGAAATACCGCGTGAAAGGTGTGAGAATGTAATGAAAAATGTGCTCAAAAGGGATCGCATTTGTGAGACTAACAGAGGCGGAAATTTACCTGATCTTGTATTCCATACATAATTTCCGACATTAAATAAAACATTTATCAATATAAGATCCATTCTCTTTCATTTAATCAAAAATTATAAACAAACAAAGTAGTATACCTTCCCGGTGGACACCCTGTATTTTACTTCATTTTCAATTTAATACTGGTCTACTATTCACTGCTTGATGTTGATTTTGGTGCATCTATGCATCTTTCCTTTCAAACTTATTTTCTTTTTTTATAATGCTATTTTCATTTCATTTAATATAATTTGTAGGTTATATAGGATTTTTAGATATATAGGTTATAAATTTTATAATGTCATGTCATGTAACATGCGTAATCTTAGAAACAAATTTTTACTGCGTATGTTCATACTGCGAACAGCAGGCCAATTGTTTTGGTACTAAGTAAAACCCAAATAATTAATTGAAGAAAACGCAAACAATATGTTTATATTATTTTTGTTTTTGTTTTAGTGGACTGTGTGGATTTAAAGCCAATTGAATGAATTTGTGACCTTTAGTCCAAAAATGCGTTTCGCCCAGGTACTACAGCTGGGCTCATCAGTTAGATGCTGTAGTACCTTTCTAAGACGCATTATTTTTTGATCGATGTTTACCGACTTCAATAAAACTTACAGCGATTACTCACTGTAAATTATATTTTTCTAGGGGAATTTGGTTAGATTCATGCACCTAGAATTATATTTTGCCCGTGGTCTGGACTAAAGGTCACAAATTCATTCAATTTAAATCCACACAGTCCACTAAAACAAAAACAAAAATAATATAAACATATTGTTTGCGTTTTCTTCAATTAATTCACTGGGCAAAACATAATTCTAGGTGCATGAATCTAACCAAGTTCCCCTAGAAAAATATAATTTACAGTGAGTAATAGCTGTAAGTTTTATTAAAGTCGGTAAACATCGATAAAAAAATAATGCGTCTTAGAAAGGTACTACAGCATCTAACTGATGAGCCCAGCTGTAGTACCTGGGCGAAACGCATTTTGGACTAAAGGTCACAAATTCTTTCTAAAACCCAAATACGTGAAAATTCTGACCCCTCGGAATATAGCCTAAAATACTATAGCTTAGTGTTATTATTTATTCCACATCATTATGAAAAGATGTTGCTTATCAACCATAATATGACCCTTGTATGAATACAAACTTCAACTTTATGTGGTCCAAATTATTCCCTGTCCCTAAGCACACTATTCACACATGCCTTATTTATCGTAGCCCCAGTTTGGGCAGTAAGTCAACTTTTAACGAATTCGATGCACTGTCCAACACTATCCAAAGAATTATTTTCAAATATCCGCACAGTGAAATTGTTGTTGCGGGTCTTTTCAATGTACACAACTCCAAGTGGATATGTATACCAAATAAATAACATATATTAAACGTCAAATACTTTTTGTGTTGCATTAAATTTTGGGATTTGTTTTGTGTGTTTAATTCTGTATTTTTCGACGATTAAAAAGCAGTTATGTTAAACAACATTGTGTGATCGGAACGGAATTGTCTCAGAATTTTAATAATAATTTTCCGGAGGTGTAAACAATTTATGAGAAATTTGTATCATTAAAATGCAAAACAAAAAAAAAAATGATGTAATGAGTGGGAGAAATTTCTGTTCCAATCGGATGCTATGATAGGGCACATTATTTTAATTTGAGAAAAAACGTTTGTGACATTTCTAATCCCTTAGAACTCCCGAATAATTTGTAAACGTTAAAAAATTAATTATTTTTCCAAAAAAATCAATATTTTGTTTTCCATTAAATTTATTTTGTACTTCCGATTGAACAAAGATGCGTTTTCGCACGAGATTTCTTGGAAGTGGTTGCTACAAAATGATTTCGGGTTGGGAGCCTCTCAGTCAACTCTGTCAGGCGACAAGGAAATTTGGCAGAAGGTCCGCGACCACATATAATAATATAATAATGTTTATTGAACTGATATATATACAATTGGCTCTTAATTCTATTTTACATTACTTATATTACATTGCTATTTTAATTTGTTTTAGCACTTAAGGGGCTAATATTATACATTGTTTTATTATTTTTTTTTTGTTAAAATTATTAAAAAAATTGTCCTTGAATTTCTTGTACTACTTACTAAAACCTGTGTGGATAATCTCGGGTTGTTCAAACCCGGCTGTTTTCTGGTGATGTGGGAGTTAATGTGACATCTAGCCACGGTGGTAGTTTGACGCTGCATTCTCGTAGAATTGGATTGCGTCGTCGTCGTTGATATAAATTGATATAAAGTCCTTCGTCCAGTAGCGCTGTCACATCCAGATATCTTGGCTCGGGGTATCTCTCTTCGCTGGTCATGCTATTCACTAGAGTGTTTGGGTGGTTGATTAGGTTGCTCGTCAGTCATTTGGCAGCACTAATCATGTACTTGCCGAGGGTGTTATTCCGGACGCCTCGAAAAGTCGTTTGTTGCTGAAGTGCTTTTATCGTCGCTGGTCAAAGTGGAGTCCCGTGCAGATCCGGAGGATTTTCCTCTCAAACATTCCAAGCCTTCTCATGCTGGTTTTGGATACAGTAAACCATGCAGGAAAACAATATGCGATAATGGGCCTAAAAAGTTGCTTATAGCTAAGCAGTTTCGTCTTCTGGCTGAGTCCATTCCGTTTCCGCATTAGGGGGTGGATTCGGTGAAAAACCAAATTTGCCTTTTTTAGGGTAGCTCTCACGTGCGGGTTGAAACGAAACCTCTCTTCGAAATTGATACCCAGATATTTCACAGTTGGTTTGGATCTTAGTTGTGACCCGTCGGGCAGATTGATAATAATACTTCGGCAACTTGTGGCTGACGGCGTGTTCCGATGCCCCGCTGGTCTTCTGAAGCAAACCAGTTCGGATTTGGCTGAGTTGACTTCGATGCCCCATTTTGTGTAGAATTCCCACAGGCGTCTCACATGTTCTTCTACTCTTCGGGCTGCAATAACTGGATACATAGATTTGGCATATGTTAGCCAGTCGTCTGCATAGAGCAAATTCATAGAATTGTTTGGTTGGGGCTGATCCGATGTGAAAATGTTGTAGAGGTATGGACTTAGCTTCGATCCTTGGACAACTCCTGCTCTGATGCTTTTGGTTGTTGACTTGCTGTTTTCTATTTGGACAAAGAACGATCTGGAATTAAAAAAGATAAAATTTTTTTAATTAGTGTACTTGGAAAATTAAAAATGGTTAGTTTGTATATAAGCCCCTGTATCCAGATGCTGTCGAATGCTTTCTCAATATTCAAGAAGCAGCCGACCGCAACCTGGTAGATGTTGAGGGTATTAACAATATCCTTCTGGAATCTCAAGAGTAGATGTAAGGTTGAATGTTGCTCCCGAAATCCGAACTGCATATCCGGAATGATCCGGTTAGCGGTGCAAAATGTCTTCAACCTCCGAAGAATAAGTACCTCAAGAATTTTGCTGGTGTTGCTTAGTAGAGAAATGGGACGATATCCTGATGTACTTTCTTCGGTATCGGCACTATCTTCGCTGTCTTCCATCTTTTCGGAAAATAGCAGTTATTGATGTAGTTGTTGAATAGGATCGTGAGAAATAGTATCACGACATGTGGGAATTTCCTTATGATATAGTTGGAAATCATGTCTGGTCCTGACGATTTCTTGGGTCGTCCACTAACGATTAGCTCGGCGACTTCTTCGGAGTTGGTGAAGCTTCCGATCATCTCTGGGTTACTTGCTGGATTTGCATCAGTAAAAGTAGTTATTTTATTGTTCGTCTGTTGCAACTGCTCTATTGTTGAATCCACTTCATGTAATAATGCAGGATCGTTGGGCGGGTTTGGCGCGAAATTTTCTTCAAAATATTGGGCATCGGGCCCAGGTTTGATGGATTGTAGCCTCTTTTGGAACTGGTTGTTGCTGAAATGTTGAAGGGCATTTCTTAACATAACTTGCGTACATTGAAGTTCACTCTTCAACATTTGATAGTTGCTACCAATCGTGTTCCAATCCCTTTGATGAATTCTTTGTAGTTGCTTTCTCAATCGCTGCCGATGATTGTAAAGTCGAACAATCCCTTCTGGGAGATGCTGGTATCTGTCCTGCGAGTTCTTCGGTCTCTTTTGCTTATCCAGAGCGTTGGCAATTGTGACCTCCATAGCTTCGATGACTTTCTCGATTTCGCTGTTAGAGAGGTTTCTGTTGGCATCAGGCATATCTATTTCTCCCTCGATTTCTCATTGAAATCGTACTATGTCCAGTCGGTTGTAGTTTATGTACTTCTCATTTTGTGGCTGTGTTGTTAAAATCGACTGACCAAGATTGATGTGGAGTTCGACTGGTTCGTGGTCTCCGTCTCCAATAAGGGTCATACATGAGTAATTCTGAAACTCAGGAACGATGTTGATAAAGGTCCGCGACCAGTACCAGTCACATTTTTTTGTTAGCTGCAATTTTTGAAGTAAAACTTCTTTTGTGGCATTGGGGCTAAACATTTACAAACCGATGACAGGACACGACACGATCGCAAAAAATATGTGTACCCATACACATCTTTCTATTGCTTTCTCTGTTGTATTAACCTGTGTAATGTTTAAGTCGATGGTCTAGTTGCCAGTGCTTCAGTGTATCTACTTCGTAGATTTATATATCCGGAGTAGTATGATGTGTAATGTAATGTAATATTGCTAAACCATGAATCAAAGTTGGAACGACGGTGACGTTTGTAAAATTGGAAGATTGGGTCTGTATGGGGGATGTATTTATGCAAGTATGGGGCCGGTATAAAAAATGTCAACTTCGTTGTTCTTTGACCTGTTTCCATGAAATTGAAATAGATTAGATTAAGACTTTATTTTTTCCTTCAACATGTTACAAAGTATATATTTTTACATAAATCTGAAATTGAAATATGTTGTAGCTGACTTAAAATTACGAAAGAAAAATTGTTTCAAATTAGGGAGTTTTACTTCTGGCGCGTGTAAATAAGTACACACATTTTTTTTAAATATTGTTTTACTATACATAAATGCATAGAATGTACATAAACAATATGCATTTTACTATTTTATAATTTTTCTATTGTACTGAGACATTGTAAGTAAGTGAAACTTTACGAACTTACGGCGATCATTTTGAAAATCAAAACTATTTTTGTTTATTTTTATTTCTCGACGTTTTGACAGGATTAATCTACAATTAGACGGTCAACGTACTCGGTCATCGCTTTGACTCTTTGACGTAAAAATATGTCCTAATTGTGTCACGTCGTGTGATAGTCAACGAAAAATGTTGCCAATGCGTTGACGAGAACGTTGACACCTACGTTAACTCGAATTTGTGGGTCATAATAACATAATAACGTGTAATGATTGCGTTAACATAATTGGGACGCGTTGAGTTTTTAGAAATATTCGCCATCCCATTGACTGTATCCTAACATTGTCACGGCACAATTTTATACCCGGTCAACGTAGCTTTGAGATTTTAATTGACATAATCGGTTTTGCTTCATAAAATAAATACAAATAATATACACACGCAGTGTGAGGACCAATCGTACCTCGGCGGATATGCTAGTTCGCATATTTGTGTTTTTTTTTTGTATTTGAGGCTTGAGAGCCAGTAAAAAATCGAACTGTTTGGCTGACATACGCAGGAAGTTCCGATACAAGTTTGATTTCTCGTTTCGCAATTCGCAGAGTAATTTCACACCGAATCCTTCTTTTTCACGCAGCATCAACCAACTTTTTCTCCAAACGGAACGACAATTTGCGTGCAGCTTTGCACTGCTAATGCTGTCTTCGTCCTCATCTGTTCTGCTCTCATTTATAAAGGGTTTTCCAATAAGAGGTGTTATTTTGATATTCAAAGAAAAATGGCATTTTTGGAGATAAATGATCGGATGTTTATTTCATTATAAAGAGGAAGGTATGCCGTTAATAATGGAACACAACATCAGCCAAATGGCCGCCAAGACCACGCTTACAGGACCATATCCTTTTCATGAAATTTTCCATAACCAAATCGCAAAGTGGCTGCCCTAAGTCCTCGATAGCCTCACGAATTTCATCTTTGAGGTCTTGAATCGACGCTGGGCTGTTGGCGTAGACCTTATCTTTCACGTGGCCCCAAAGGAAGAAGTCGCAAGGTGTTAAATCACAAGATCTCGGTGGCCAATTGTGATCACCTCTTCGAGAGATAACACGGTCCGGAAACTTTTCCCGTAAAAGATCGATGGTTTCATTGCTTGTGTGGCACGTAGCGCCGTCTTGTTGAAAGTAAACGTTGTCCAGATCAATACCATCCAATTCAGGCCATAAAAAATCATTAATCATCTCTCGATAGTGCAATCCATTGACCGTAACTGTTGCTCCAGCCTCATTTTCGAAAAAGTAAGGTCCAATGACCCCGCGGGACCATAAACCGCACCAAACAGGCACGCGTTGAGGATGGAGAGGCTTTTCAACAATAACTCTTGGGTTTTCCGAGCCCCAGATGCGACAGTTTTGCTTGTTGACGTAGCCTCCGAGGTGGAAATGGGCCTCATCAGTCAAGATGATTTTTCGATGAAATTCCGGTTCATTTTCATGCATTTCAAGGACCCAATCAGCAAAGACACGACGTTGTGTTTGATCAGCCGGCTTGAGTTCTTGTGTTAACTGAACTTTATAAGATTTAAGACCCAAGTCTTTATGCAAAATACGGTGTAATGACGTTTGTGGAATGCCTAATTCCAAAGAACGACGAGGAATGGACAAACCTGGGTTTTCTTCAACACTTTGGGCTACAACAGCAATATTCTCAGTTGTTCTTGAGCGACGTGCACGGGTTTTATTCTTCACATCACTAACTTGTCCCAACAGCTCGAATTTGTCCACCAATTTCTGTATTGCGGTCCGACAAGGTGCTTCACGACGACCCAAAAATGTTTTAGTTTTACGAACCGTCTCTGCCAAATTTTCACCATTTTTATAGTGAATTTTAATAATTTCAGTGCGTTGTTGAAGCGAGTATCGTTCCATTTTTATTAATAGCGTAGTTTCTACTTGTCAAATGTCAAATTCAAAATAACACCTCTTATTGGAAAACCCGCTATAAGCGGCTAAAACATCCATTTCCAAATCCAAGTGTATTTTTGTCATTTGTATTTGTTTTTTTTTTTTTAATATTCAAAATTTACTTTAAAAGAAATTTTTTTTTACAAACTCAAACTGATGTCTGCTCAAACAAAACGTGAAAAATTAGCGGTCCTTTCTTCTGGCATATGGTCAACGCATTTGACTTTGGTCAACTTGTGTGATCGTCAAAGATTTGAGTGTAAACGCATTGGCAGTGACGAATAAAAATTACATTGATACACAAGGAACGTCATCGCATTTTGGGACATCATTGGCCGACTTGTGTCATTCGTGGTGATCGTCAACGTTTGAAGCATTGACACTGTAAACATTGACGCTGTAGTGGCAGAGTCAATATTAGTTTTGTGGTGACTTCGCGTCAGAGAGTCAATGTGATGACCGATTACGTTGACCGTGTAATTGTAGCTTTACACTTGTCGTGGTCACGGGTTGATGGCTTGTGGTGGATTGTTTTTTCTCATTCTTCTGTCCCTTTTCTTTTGAGATGCTTCATGTTGTTGCAAATGCAATGATTGTTGTTGTGAGTTTATTGTATTCTTGTGACTAGGCAAAACTTATTGTTGATAATCGATACACGGATGAATATTATTTATTGAGAAGAAAAATTATACAATAGAATAGTTTAACATAGATATTCTGATATAAGCTTTTCTTAGCAAGTAGAAAATTACAAAAGTATTTATGTAGCTTTTAACACTTGTAACATCTGTTTGCAGGTTATTTTTGTGTTTGTTTTTGTTTTCAGCTTCGATTTAATTAAGCCTAAATCTGTTGATAAGAGGGTTCCATGCAGAAGAAATGTAAAAACTTTCGTCTCGATTGAAGTTCGAGTGAATTTTTATTTCGGTTGGCTTTTGAACTATTCTAGGAATATAAAATCTTTCTGAGGATTTGATGGAATTGATTTAGCCTGATCGAACCATATAAAGTGATCTGCATTATACGCCAAATGCCTACACATTGCCGATTTGGTTACTTTATTCTTTAGTATGGCTCGGCTATCGTCGCCCTGGTGACACAAGAACGTAACTATATTTTTATACGATTTTATTTGGACTGGGTATGCCACCTTTCTTATAATATAGCATTCTATATTGTAGCAAAAAATTGTACCTATAGGTAATGCAGCTTAGAATTTAGCACTTGCCGTATTGACATTTTTTTCAAAATACTTCAAAGCAAACAAACGTATGCGGCGTTACGTTTCTATGACCCAAACTCCAGAAATTTGAATCAAGATACGTTTCTATGGTAATAAGCTTTTCCCGTTTGACCTGCACATCAAATGCAATGATTTTTTTTTTTGTGATTGCAAGATCGTGATTTTGTGTAAGGTTTAAATTTAAGTGTTCATAATGGAATTTTCGAGAGCTAAGAGACTTGTTAGAGACTCATGTTAGCTAAAACAAAAAAAAAAAAAATCAAACTAGTAAAGATTATACGAACAGAAGTTCACTTTCGTCTCGCACATGTACTTTTAAAGGAATAAAACATGGTAGGTTAAATAGTAAATAATCAAGCAATGAGAAATTTGTTGCGTTCGTAAATGCATCTTGTGTTTTCTCTAGAGAAAGAATTTGATGCAGAAGAATAAAGCTAACGATGTTCAAAAAAGATAAATATATTTAAACATGATATATAGTGCTGTACAAAATATTTGCAACTAAGACTGGAAGATCTTTGCATCGCATTAATACCCAATTCTTGTATCCTCAAAAATAAAGTTCTTTTACTATTTTGTTAACCTAATATTGTATTTTATTATTGTAGAAAAAAAAGGAAGATAATTCAGTTTAATAGAAAATAAATTGAGAAATTCTTAAAAATAATCCTGAATTGCTGTGCAAAACATTTGCAACTAAAAACAATGTCCTAAAATTGTTATTTTTTTTTAAACAAAAATTACTAATATTTATCTGCATATCCTTTATTGTTTATAACACTTGCACATCTTTTAGGCAATGAGGTTGTTGATAACAGTTTCTGGTATGTCATCAGAGGCAGTGCTCTGGATTTCGGCATTAAGTTCGTATTTCCGCTGGAAAATTTGACATCCAATCCTTCTTTTTACTACCTCCATCCAGTTCTCCATTGGGTTTAGGTCTGGGGACTGCGGCGGTCATTTCAAGACCGTAATATTATTTTCAGAAAATCAGCTTCTGACCAACCTCGACTTGTGCTTGGGTGGGTAACTGGCATTTCCCAATCCCCATAGCATGGTGTTTCTTAAATTGTCAACATATCGATCATACTTCACAATGTCTTCTATTCGTCGAATTGGACCGATTCCTTGACTAAAGAAGCAGTCCAGAATAGATCCACCTCCATGTTTAACTGTTCCCCTAGATTACTTTGGATTAAGTCTAGCATGCTTGGATTTTGCACACAATCATTTTAATTGGAGTTTAGAGAAATGGAAAGGAGTCTTCTTTTCTGATGAATCGAAATTTAACATGCACGGATTGGATGAAAAGCTACATGTCAGAAGACCAAAAGTTGACAGACTTAATCCAAAGTAATCTAGGGGAACAGTTAAACATGGAATCGGACGCGAGGATAATTTTGTTAATCTTGAAATTCTTAAAAGTTAACATAAAGTATTCATGGAACTCATAAAAATAAAAAATGTTAAAAAAAATCAAAAAATCGTCACTCCTGAAAAATAGCAAATATTGACATATGTATGTGTGCCACTATGTTTTATCGAAATTGCTCATTTTGTCTCACCTATATAAGATGAGCCACAACTAAAGGGTACATAAACTCCTGGATTTTGCGAAGGGGTTTTATCTTTTAGAGATCTTAGAAGCTGGGGAATTTCGTCTACCCACCCAAATCCATTATTCAACCCGTAACCATGATAAGTGTAACACAGTCTAAACGTGTCGGGCAATAAAAATAAAAAAAATTGTTTTGATTTCAGTTAATAATAGCAGCAAGTTTGTAAAGTTTCATTTATTTATATGTGCATTAATTACTTTTTCAAACCATCTCTTTTAATAGATTAGATTACGGCCGTCTGCTCTCTTTTTAAATATTGTTTTAAAATTAGTAAGCCCATAATATCTACGTCATGTTTAACTTATAGCTAACTTAAATACAAGTATATATTTAATATTCATTTGGACATTGTATTTCTTCAGAAAAATTGTATTGTAGGATAATTATTGCTACGTTTTATTATTGTTATTTTTTACTGAAAAGTGTCAGAGTTAGTTAAAAAGATTTCCATTTCAAAAGAATTTCTTAAAAAATAAATTGTTGTTTTCTTAATATTTTCTTATAGCGGAAAGTCATTCATCAAATGAAGGCAGCACGCGAAGACGACGAAGGCAAAGGAGCACAGCTCCAAGCAGTAATAATAGTGAGTATGATAAATATTAAAAAATTATTAAAGCTTATACAATACTTAATGAAATTATTTTGACTAAACAATTTCCCAGCGAATGGTGGCGTAGCATCTAATAAACCACAAAAAAATCAAAATATTGATAAAATTGCTACATCGCTGGAAAGATCAAAACAGCAGGTGCTTCAAACACCACCACAACAGCAACAACAGCAGCAGCAACAAATAAACGCTCCCAATAAGGATGCTATTGTGGTTAACAGTGTTCCGAATAAAAACGATAAAATCCAACAACTCCAGCAGCCCCAACAACAACCATTACAGCAACCGCCAATACCACAGCAGCATCAGCATCAAGCGCCAAAGGGTCGCCGCAATAAAAGCAACCGAAACAATCCCGATAATATTGAACTAAAGAAAGAAGCTTTAGTGAATGGAACATCCTAATTTATTTACAAAAAAAATAAACTATTCAGAGAACAATTAAAATAACTGAGTCCATTATTCATATAAAAAATTTAAGCTATTATTTTAAAATAAAAAAGGGAATCACTGTTAAAAAAATAAAATCAACTATACTTAGTTCAGATAACAAAAAAAAAAATGAAAGACAACCATTTAAAACTATACATAATACGAGTATAGTTGACGATCTGGTTGAAATGAAAAACAAAAAAAAAAACTTTAATACACAATCCCACACATAACACACATTTGTTAGGAATTTATCTTAAAATTGCATATTTAAATGCAAATTCATTAATTCATTGTTGTCGTCGTAATCTTCGGCATCGTCTTCGTTAACATAATAATTCATCGCCTTCGATCTGCATTGCCTCAATTAATTTTTCATCATCATTCGTCATCAAAACAAAAAAAAATCACCTCCATGTCAATGAGCCAATCGAACGACATTAATAATTATATTATAAATAGTAATAATATTTAAACAAAATTAAAATAAAAAAAAAATGATTTCAAACATACAATCAATTCAGCAGCAAACGATTTTCTAAAATTAAAAAAAGTTTGCGTTAACGATTTTCATTTTTAATATAAACAAATATATATATTTAAATGTATATGATGTTAGAAAGATTGAAAAAGAATTTAAAAGAAAATGAAAATATAATATTTAAAAATAAAATTCACCCACATGCATCAATAATATTGGCCACCAGAAAACTTATTCAACGAAATCATTTTGTGTTCGCCAATTTCAAAAATCGTTAAAACTTCAAAACTTAACATTAATATGCCTTCGTCTTCGTTAAGTTTGTTACTTACGCTTCTTTTCTCATTTTTATTTGATCTATTTTTCGTTTCATCAAATACAATCAGCTTTAACTTTTTTTTCTTGGGCTTGGTAGTATCTTGACCTATTTTATGTGTTAAAAGCGTTTGTATTGTTCTCATATAGTTTCCTTATTTCTGTTCAGTTGTGATTAAGTAAAATGGTCGCTTCATTAAATCACATGTTTGGACATTTTCTTGTCTTACCATTTACATTGGTTGAAACACATACTCTTCTTTTAGTATTTTTTTAGTTTATAAAAGAAATATATATATATATATATTACGTTATACATTTATAAAAAAAAGAAGATAATAAATATATAATTTATAAATTGATCAAAACAATCAACTTGCGAATTTATTATTTTACATTATTAATTGCAAGGATGCAAATGATAATAAAATAAAAATTAATTGCTTAAAATTTATAATATTTACACACACATACACTTCAAAAAGCAGACAAGAATGAAATACAAAAAAAAATCAAAAGCATCTATTATCCTTTGAGTTAAATTTTTAAAAATGATTTTATAATTACTATTATAATTTTAATGATTATTATTATATTTTTTTTTGTTAATTTTATGTAATTTATTAATTAATTTTAGTTTTCAATTAATGCGCTTTTTCTCATTATTTCTATTATTATTTTATATTGATATAGAATCAAAAAAAAAAATAATTAAAAACTATGATGTATGTAAAATTATAAAAAAAAATAAAACAAAAACGGAGAAAAAACAATAAAAAAAAAACAACTAAAAAATAATACTGAATTAATTGAGAATTAATTTTAAATTAAATAATTTCTTTTATTTACTTTTTATCTTTAGGTTCTATTCTGATTTTACTTCTCTTCTTCTTTGTTCTTCCATTCTTAAGGTGTAATAGGCTAGGTAGATACATACGTATGTACATGAATATTATGTACATATATAATTTAAATAATATCCACATAAAATTTCTCTTGCGCAAGGTGGTTTAATCCAATTTAATGTTCTTAATGTCATTCAGTTAGTCCTTAGGGTCGTATGTTTGTGCAAAAATGGAAATTTCGTATTCTATAGGTGTAAGTTTATTACAGAAAAAAGCTAAATTGAAATTGTTTACTTGCATAATAATCAGCCTTATTGTGAGGTTGGGCCAAAAAAATATTCCACCCAAAAAAGTTGACATTTCACTTTTCCCTTATTGTGAGTTTCACGAGAAAGACTTTCATGTTCGAAAAATTGTGAATATTCATTCCGAGCGGAATTTAAAGCCATACAGCGCTATCCAGGTAACCGGCGGAGCGGAATTCTCTCCGATTTAGTACGAATCGGAGACAATTTGCTTCGAGGTAATTCTCCGATCGTCTGATCGGAAATTCTGTCCGACGAAATTCAACGCATGCCATTTGTATGCGATGAAGTACTATTAATGGTTTTATTTATGACAGATACAAACAAAATATTCTCCGAAGTCTTCCGACAAGTTCTCGTTGCGGAAAGTGTTTTCTTTTTAAAAAAATTGTTTATTAAAATGTAAGTAATGAAGAAATAAACCTTATGTACGTTAAACTTGTGGGCTTTTTGTTTTTAGGCAGAACGAATAAACAAGTTCACATCAATATGAGCGGATGATAAATCTGCCCAGCGAATATCATTATCTAAAATTACACAAGAAGGACACCAGAAGTTTTAGTTTTGAATACATCATATATTTTTTAAAGGTTTGGACTGACCATCAGACCGAAAATTTGTTTTGTATTTGTGTTGAATCTGCTCCAAAACAAAAGCAAACGCATACGCATTTGTATTTAGGCGAAAGTTGTTCTTCAATCTTGTAGGGAATTATAGAATTAAAGCTGCGACAGGTAGTCAGTGTATATTCTTTTCGTTCTTGCAATGTTCTTTTATTTTCTAAATAAATAATATTGAATTTTATAAGTTTTTTTTCTTCAAATTATTCTTTTGTTGACTGTTCAAACCGAAACAAAACATGTGTTTGGAAATAGGGAGGGGACTTTATTCGATAGTTTTGATTTTAAAATCGGTGCATCTAATTACAGAAAACTCCGCTCCGACAGTTACCTCGATATGGCAGATTATACCATAAAATGTTCACTTAATTTCTGGAGGCGTACGAAAAAAAACAAGCTGCATTATGTGTGATATTTGTTTTTTTGTGTGTCAAAAATGTATACATTGAGTTTTTGTCCTATTAAGAACAATACAATCAAGAAAATATAAATAAAAATATACTGCATATAATATATTTTTAGTAGTTTCTACTTTGCGTACATATTTTTTACTTTTGAATTTTATTTAAACACTTCTTTATGCAATGTTTACATATATTTGGCTCATTGACTGGCACTTAATTTCAAAGCTTTCAAATGTCAATTCAATTGATCAAAAACAGTGATAAATGATACATGTATGGAAAAGTCCTTTACGTATAGGAATGTTTACTTGTATTTTTGTAATACATCGATTTCATAAAATGAATAGGGGTATTCACGATCTGGTGTAACAAGTCTTGTAAAATTGTAAAATTTTATTTTTTTACAACAGACTGTGAACACACCTTTACTAATTTGTAGCAACACTGAAGCTAATGTCAAAATCTGTTTCACATTTGTTCTGAAGAAGGCTTATGGCGTTTTTATTTGGCAATCCGGAATTGTTCTCCGATCCGGGATCCCAACTGAACACTTTTGTGTGATTCTGATGATTCTGAATTTTAATGAGATCGTATGGGTGAAAATAATTGTGTACGTGAGAATATTCAAAATCAAAAAAAAAAAATGTTTCTTGCACAATTATGATACAAAAAGTGACAACAGTCGGGATTTACTTTCAAGTATATGAATGTGTGAGTGCTTCTGGTTCTGATTCTGATTTCAAATCCAGAAGCAAAATGTTCTTCTTTTCAGAATTAGAACTGTCATGTTTTCCCAAGTGAACACTTTCAGAAGAGTCCGGAAGGCTTCCGGATTGCCAAATAAATACGACATTAGTCTGTGTTAAAAAAAATCTTACACCCTTGTATTTTTCTGTTACAAATAGGGTTCGGGTATTGTAAAAGTGTAAGATTTTGACATTCAGTATATTTTGTTGTTGTAGTGCAAAAAAATGCTACACTTTTACAATGATTACAAGACCAGATACATCGGATCGTGAATACCCTTAATATTTCGTTAAGAAAAACTGTTTCTGAAGAAGAAAGTCTTAAAACTAAAATAAAACATTCTAGTTTTAAGACTTTCTTAATGTGTATTGGATTAAAATTTTTATTAAATTTGATCACTAAAATAATTCAGTCCATTGAGTAAATTTACAATGGCATCACTGATCTTTCATAATTTCCCTAAAACTTTCCCAAATGCAAACTTTAATGATGTATGATTTCTTTTAAAGATTATTTGTTTCGCTTTACGCATTGACGTGCTTGGAGTGTTCGTTAACGTCCAAAAACTATTAATATTAGTCTAGTACTTTATCAATTTGTTTTATTTGAACCTGGGATTGAAAAATGTAGAAATAGAATAGACAGTTTTGGGAAGTAAACGAACATGGCTAGAGATTCGAATCCCGACTTTAAAAAAAATCACCTACATCTACCATCACAGACCTTATCCGAATATGTTTATTCGAAATGCTTTTTTTTCGAAGTGAATTTTTATTCGGGCGAAACTCACAATAAGGCTGAATGTTTTTAGTGGGTTCCAGCAGTGGGTCTGACCTAGAAAAAGGTTGTATTACCTGTACACTGAATCAATTCGTTTCAATTTAATTAGAATGCGTTTGTATGTAGCTTTTCACCAAAAAACAACAATTTTTGTTTTCACAATAGCAGACACAAATCGGGAGATACAAAATACAACCCTTGGGATTTTCGAAAGGTAAGTTAACTGTTGCAGATTAAAAATTGATTTTGTAATACATTCCGCAACTATTGAAAATAGTCGTAATTCGAATATTCCAAAACGTATCTGTTACACCTAATTATCTCCCAACATCCAATCATCCGCCAACTAGGAGACAAATAACAATGCTTCTTTTTTAGTTGTATTTAGATATGAAAGTCAGTTGATTATTTTGTATTTGATGGTATATTTTGGGGGTTATCGCGAATGAATTTCCTCGAAAATTTTCTCCAATTCGAATCTTGGGAACGTGAATAATGCTCAAAAGTTTCCCTCGGAATTTATTGGTATGGGGAATAAGCTTTCCCAGAGAATTTTGTTGTCCTTTAATACGATTTTTTGTTTGAGGGAAATTTATTGCGTGGGCGATTCACGTTAGCAGGAAAACTTCGAAGGAATAAAATATTCTGTGGGAAACGAAATTCCCTGAGAGGTTCACGATAGGGCCTAATTATAACTTACCTAGAGAAATAAATCAATACATATAAGAAAAAAATCGATCATTTTATTAATGGCGTTTTTATTTGGCAATCCGGAATTCTTCTCCGATCCGGGATCCCAACTGAACACTTTTGTGTGCTTCTGACGATTCTAAATTTTAATGAGATTGTATGTGTGAAAATAATTGTGTACGTGAGAATATTCAAATTAAAAAAAAAACGTTTGTTGCAAAAATTATGATACAAAAAATGAGTGCTTCTGGTTCTTATTCTGATTTCAAATCCAGAAGCAAAATTCTCTTCTTTTCAGAATTAGAACTGTCATTTCTTCCCAAGTGAACGCTTTCAGAAGAGTCCGGAAGACTTCCGGATTGCCAAATAAAAACGACATAAGAATAAAGTTGTTTAGTATGTCAAAATCAGCTGGTGGACATTTAATTTAGAGTTGCAAACAACCATTTCAAAGCGTTTTCTTGTTTCTTGTAAGGAGATTGCAAAAAATAGGGTGCTTGTAAAATCTGAAATCTTGCTAAAAACGCAAAATCTGTTTTGATAGATTTTGTTTAGAAATATGTATCATCAAAGATATCATCAAACAAATTATCAAACATTTCATTAAACATGCCATTATACATATGATCAGCAAGAAGTACAACTCATCAAGAGGGAGGACGTTTTTTTCAATTTTTTTTTTAATCACCGAGTGCAACTCGTAGCTTGTGCTGTTTCTAAACCGATCTCCATTTTGACTTGTACTTGGTGTAAAATCGGGCAGCCATAGAAAATACCTTATCATTATTATCTTAAAATGAGTTGGTTTATAATCGCAGTAGTTCTCTCAACATATCTCCCATCATTAGTTTTGTGTCGTCCTACAGGAAAAAAAAGAACTGGACGCTGGATGCCAAGAACTAGACTACAGAAATGCCCGGTTATAACATTTACAAAAGTTTTATAAAAGTTGCTCGCTCTTTAAAGTGTAAATTATTCCCGATATGTACTAATAAATTCCAAGGGAAACTAAGCATCATTCGAACCAGAGAAAAATGTCGATGGATGACGATAACCCCCAATGTTCTAGCGGAATAGCAAGTTTCATTAAGTGTAGTCAAAACCGCTTTAGTGTGCGCAAATTAAAAAAAAAACGGAATCCATGTACGTATTGGAAAAACTAATACAAATTGTAAATACGAATGGAATCTTCAAAGACTTTGTGCGAATTCGTAAAACTTTTCGATTACGATAGAATTCGTGATCGATAATCCTCCCTATTATGAGTTTCATCGTAATCGGAAAGTTTTACGAATCTCGAAAAAAATGTATCGTACAATCCCTTCGTATGGGCAATTTGTATAAGCATTTCCACTACGATGGATTCTGTGATAGATTTTTTCGGGTGGTTTCGTGATATGACTGAATATTGTTAATTGTATTTGTCATCCATTTTGTGGTTTCGAAAATAAATTTTATGTAAAAAAACGATGTTATCATTTATATTTCGTTTAATTTCAATATATGTATGTAATTCTATGATGTTACCATTATGAGTGGAATTAAACAACATTCAAATGCCACCCTAAGGAATTCTTGTAGTTTCAAATGAATTTTCGACAGCACAAAAACATATATAGTTAGCACCTTCCGGACCGTTTGCATTTTTCACAAGCTAAAATCCAACTGCGAAGAATAAGATAAGACCAATCAGAGAGCAGAAACTTGACTAGATTTCAAGTATTAATATTAAATATATAATCAAATATCAAACAAATCATCAAAAATATCATCAAGCATATCCCTCAAGCATAATATCATCAGCTTATCATCAAAAATATCAAACAAATCATCGAAAATTTTATCAAGCATATCATCAGCATATATGATCAAAAATATCATCAAACATCAATAAATATATCATCAAAAAAATCATTAAATAAACAGGTTATCAAACATATGATCAAACAAATCATTTAACATATCATCAAGCACATCATCAAGCATATCATCAAACAAACCATCAAAAACACAGTCGAAATTCGATAAGTTGAACTTCGATAACTCGAATGAAATTGGCTTGCAATATCGCCAAGACTGAAGTTAACATGTAAATTTTTTTTGATAACTTGAACTTCTATTACTTCAATATTGTACTCCAAGAGATTATTTGGCGTCGCCTTCGATAATTCGAATTTCCAAAACTGCGTGTGTTATAATGCATTGCTTTCAGGGCGACCTTGTGTTTGTATTTTCCTATGACCTATGTATATACTTCATACTTTGAGAAAATCGTGACTTATTTATGTGTGACTAAAGCTAGTATTAGACGGTCCTTGTAATGTGTCATTGCCGTGACACTCTGACGTCACTATGACGTAGTTGTCTGTCCTAAAAGTGTCACGTCGTGTGATCGTCATTGTTTTGCATGTCATTGCCGTGACAAAAACAATGACAGGCACTGTGACCCGTCACTTTTAGGTCATTGGAATGACAAATTGCCGTGACCGTGTGATAGCCCTTTCATTGTTGATGGGACACCGTGACACGTAGCCTGTCGCTGCAAGGACAGTGTCCCAACCGTGACATGGCAGGAATTTCTGCAATGTCATTGTTAGTCACGGTTGCGCATAGTTACATAGGTACCTACTTACAAATGTGTATTTAAATAGATAGTGTGAACGTCATTGTAAAATAATAAATGTCATTGCAGATTAGGCTCACCTCCAATGATCATTTGTATGAGAGTTGTCACGTCGTGTGACAGTCATGGTTTTGCATGTCATTGCCGCGACACCGAGACAGAAATATCACCGTGACACTCTTTGACGTTCATTGTATTTTGGGACAACAATGACAGACATATGTCATTCGTGTGATAGTCATTTGGCGTTTTTCTCTTTTATCTCCGAGCAGATCTCTGGTCAGATATCTCAGATTTAATTTTGAAATAAACTTAAGCGCGGAACTGTCATATATTATTATAATTGTTTTTATTAAATCTTATTTACCAGCAAATACAAAGCTTTCGTTTTCCGAATTCATTTTTGTTCTTAATTGGTTTTACTTTAGTGATTATTGTTAAAATTATGAGTAAAGTTAGCCACGCCCAGCACTTTCCTCCATTTGATCGGTCATTACGTTGCTATTACGATGGAACTCGTGATAGGGCTGACTGTGAACCGGCGAACATTCAGAATCTCTTTCCCGATTTCGAAAGGAAAACTAAACTCCCGGCGAATTCATAATTGGAGAGTTCTACTCACTGGAAAACACATATCCCGGATAAAAATTTTCCCGTAGAATATTTAGAATTCGGTTGTATTTGTTTAGAGAAATGACAAATTTATTCCGCTGTTTCTAATATTAAGCGGGAACAGTACATCCAGGAAAAGGATTTTGTAATTTTATAATTTTACAAGTTATTTAATAAAATTTTAAATGTCAATAAACTGTCAATTGTAATTCAGCCAAATTCAGTCAGATGTCAGACGAAATGAGATAATTTGTAATGAAAACACTTTTTCTGTAATTTGCCAAATTATGTAATTTGAGCTCTAATGAAAACGCACTATTAGAGACATATTTTCTTGTATCAATAATAATTCACTTGCTTCTTTTTATGTTATTTTACCAGAAAATTCAATAAACATTTTTAATTTTAATTATGTGAGTGTATTAGTAATTGTTTTCTGTTCTGTTTAGAATAACAACTGTCATTTTGTGGGGGTCAGAACAGTTGTGTACGGCCAATCGAAAAGGCCATAACAATTCTTTCAATTCGGCCGATAGCTGTTTCATTTCAAGGCTATAGGCAAACAAACTTAAATTTGGTGCTAAATTTGTGATAAATTTATAAATTCACATTTAGTATTATTACCTTTCGGTTAAGTAATATTTTTTTTTTAATTGAGAACTTAAGGCAATTTTTAAAAGAAAAATACAAACTTGCACTTTATTTTGCCACGTGCCTACCTTATGTGCTGTAATATATATGCTATTCTAATTGAACAGAGAAAAAAATAACGGAGTGTTTTGATAAGAAATGAGAATATGTGACGATAGAGCATTAAATAGAGTGATAAGTCCCTCTCACTGTTTAATCGCAGCATTCTAAAAGCGATGCAAGTGCATTTGCACTTTATTTTGTCTGACAGAGTATATACACATTGGAACCTAAGTATCTAAACATGTATGTACATATAATAATGAAAATGAAGGAAATAGGTGGTTAATTAGCTTTGCATATGCATATAACTTTATAATTTAGGTACAATATGCATACATAAGATTCATGTGATTTTTAAAGACGCAATGTATGAGGGTCTACATTGTATTTAGTATTCAATGACGTGAGCAAAACTTGGAAAAAAGGGAATAATAATAAGGTAGAAATAATTGGATAATACACATAATTAAATGTTCTTATATTGCTTAGTCGTTATAGATTGAAGGAAAACAAAGATGCAATTTGAATTCACGGATAAATAAGAATATATTAGAAAAAATATTCAAAATTCGTTGGAGGGGTTTTTTAATAAATTAATTTTGTATGTATAAATTTTTGAAAACATTTAAAAAAAATGGAAACGCCATAGGAAGATATTATTAATATACATTTCAAAAAAATTTTGTGACAGTTTTTGAAAAATCGATTTTTCAAAAAAAAAAATTTATTTATTTTTTAAAAATCGAAGAACATTTTTTTGAAAATTTTCGTATGCAGTTTTATTAACAGTTTTAGGGAGCATTTGCATAAAAAAATTATTTTAATCGGTTCATCCAATGTTGCGAAAATCGAAAATATGAAAAGTTGTTCTATGGGAAGTACCGTTAATCAGCCCTATCACAAATTCCATCGTAATAATTTCCCGCACGGACAGTTACGCCCCGATCTACGACAAACAGCTTTCACAAAATCCGAGTGGAATATTCTTATTTTCCAAATCAGCGGTGTATGACAAAATGAAAGGAAAAATAGCAATACCGTGCTATTTTCAATTTTAATTAAGCTTACACACATGATTATGTGAACATTTAAAACAATCTTGTAGTCCAAGGTTGTCTTTTACAATTTCCCAGAAATTTTCAATTTCTTCTTTTGCCAGTTTCTTACAGCCTTGGGAGGACAGGTCGCCTATCTCGCTCATTAGAGGCTTTCATATTGAAATTCAAAATCAAATATTATTCATAAAACCATAGGATTTGTAAAAATACTTACATTTTTCTTTAAAATAACTGTTAACGACGCATTACTTTCAGTGTCTGACACAAATAGTTTGTCGTAGAAAAAGTCTGTTTCATTTCATTCCATTCGAATTCAGTGATACCAATTTCTACGAACTTCGAAAATCGTAAGCGAATTTTTCACTCCGAATCTACTACGATGGAATTTGTGATAGATTTATCGGGAAACGTAGCATATTTTCGATTACGATGGAATTTATGATAGGGCTGAATAAGAACACAAAAAAAATATATTTTTATACTTGAAAGTGAACTGTACTAATTTAAGAACACACAAATTTTTTTTATAAAAATTCTTGGAGCCGTTTTCGAGAAATAAGTTTCGTTCTTAACGGTTTTTTAACATTTGTATGGGTAGTACCGTTGTTTTTTAATTTAGAAAAAAAGTTTTTTTTTTAAATTTTGGCTTACAATAGTGTTTAGACTTTCTAGGAGCTTCTGTGTAAGAAATTTCAAAAGAATCAAATTAACCGTTTCCAAAAAAATCGAAAACCAAAAAAATGGCTCTACTAGAGGTACCAAAAAAAACAATTTTTAAAAATAAAATTATCCAAAGGTACCCTTTCCCTTCATTGATTAACTGATTTTTTTATAAAAATCATTGTACAGTGCAACACGGATACAAGAATGTCCTTAAATCCAGGAAATTTCTCTCTTATATCCGAGTTTTTCTTATATCCAAACATCGGATACCAGAAAGAAAATTTCTTATATAAAAAACACGAATATAAGAAAGAAAATTTCTTTTAAAAAACTATGGCAAAGGAAAATATTTTGTAAGTGTATCAACAAAATTTCATGAAAACGAAGTAGGCCATACAACCTTTATTTGCATAATGAATGTTTGTTCATATAAAACTTCGTCTATAATATTTTTTAAGATAAAATGCTTTAATATAACAAAGTAATAACAATATACTCTTCTTCAACAAATAAAAAAAATAAAATAAATAAGTCTTCTCTTTAAATAAATAAAATCTAAATTTAAATAAAAGCAAAATATTGTGAGCCTGTGGAATTAAGGTAGGTACATATCTACATATAAATGTCCAGGAACTTTTTTGTATAACAGGTACATTTATCGTCAGAATACAACCAGTAAAAAGAAGTCAATCGCAAATGTCAGAATCACGTTTGTTTACATTGTTGTATTTGTAAATTTGATTTTCTCTCCATGAATAGATGTGAAATTGAAGAACAATATGTGGTGTAGTTAATCTACACACAAATGCAAAAATATCTGTTTTATCCTACACAGATGCAAAAATATTAGTTTCATAAATTTAATAGCTTGTAGGCAAACACAAACGCTATCGAAATTTCCCATATTTGTATTGCTCATCATAAAATTTACAGTTGTCATTCCTTTGGAAAGTGGGAATTTGTAATGAAGGCCTTAACACAAAGATGGATATTCAAAAGGTTGTGGCACAGGTTTGTCTGACGAAGTAAATTTCTTATAGCGCACTTTTTTGTTCTAAGAATTGATTTTGGTGTGTAAGAAAGGCTTTCGTATAGCAGTGTTTTTCTAATATGCGAGTTTCTTATAAATGATTAATTTCGAAAGAAATATAAAGATTGGTGTTCTCTATGATCTTAATGTCATGTTTGATTGTTAGAAACATTTTTTTTACGAATATGTACATACATATGTAACTTGCCTTATAGTACCTAAAATCGCAAGTAAAAACTACTCAACTTCACAGCATTTTTTTTTCTCATCTCGCTCAGTATCTCGATAGTACACAATGTACACAAGGTGTCTTATATTTGGAGAATTTGCAATGCGATGCATACATATACATAGGTATATCAAGTTCACGGCATATAAAAAGCTCCTCGCAACCTACCCCCCCCCCCCTGCTTGAACCAGTTATAGCATTTGGGATGGTGACCAGTTTCGGTATATGCAAAGTTTTGTTGGATTTAAATTTTGATTTATTTCGAAAATTTATAATTTTTTTTGGCGATGCACGCATTTAAGGTTTTAAAAGCTCGGCGTTATTCTAAGAACCTTTGGTTTTCTAGCCATATGACATAGGTCTGAGTTCATGACATTTGGCAGCCCTTATAGTAATTAGCTAAGAATAAACCGGTTAAACCTGTTTTTAATATCATCTGAATTTCTTCTAATTGGCACTTGGATTAGGAAAAGTTTCAGCTCGTAATAGAGACACAGTATTTGCCTCAAACAAAACATGTCAAATGTTTTATACATACATAAACATTTTATGTATTTTATGTTTATACGAGTATTTAAAGACTAATGCCGGATTTACACGAGTGACAAATTTCCATTAATTCATATCATTAAACTGGCGAAATAATGGTTAAATCAAATCATTAATGAAAAGCAATTACACGGCGCAAAATAATGACTATTTGATTGATAATGGCAATCTGCCATTATAGAATGAGCAAGTTCATTCTTCCTCGCGGTGTGCCATAATTTTCAAAATGGCATCTTTGTGCATTTACATGAGACCATTATATTGGCTATATTTAATGCCAGTCTTCCCTGCCATTTTTTTAATGACGAATATAAAGACAAATTTTCAAACGATTTACACCATTTTGTTAGTAATGTCAATAAAATGGAAGAAATAATGGCAATTTGTCACTCGTGTAAATCCGGCATTACTCTACTTAAAAAAATTGATATTTAAAATCAACAAACTTAGGACATGGCGTATTTTTAGATCTCACTAATTTTCACGGCTGACTTGTTACCCACAGGTTTTTGTATACAGAAGAACTTGGCTACTTTTTTAACATTTATGTTTTTGGTATGATTTCACTACTTTTTGCAAAGATTCTTTTTATCAGGAAAGGTTGGTGGAATAAACGCCCAATGAATGCCTCATAAGGTAACGTAAGTTTTAATTTAAGCCTTTTGTATGTACTACAAGTCCTACCCATCTACCAATTTTCATTAGTTAGAAGTGATCTATTGAAACGGTAATAATTGATAAGAAGTGGGTGGATGAAACGCATGAAAAATTTCATAATTTCAGCTTTTTCTTTATATACACCTGAAAGCTGACTGCTCTAACAAACATAATCCTGTCCCAATCGGAAGTGCTCTCAATATTTTTAATATTAATTCTGTGAAAATGGGCTTTTATGCTATCCTATCGCTCTACCAAATTTCATCATTCTACGACAATCAGTATTTCTCTACATAGTTGAAATCAATTCTATGCAAATGGGCGGGTGCCTCGCGCCTGAATGTAAAATCTCAAATTTCAAAATGTTGCCTTTGCTTGCACTTTAAGCCCCACCGCTGTACCAAATTTCATCAATTTACGACAATCAGAAGTGCTCCAAGTAATGTATATCAATTCTATGAAAATGGGCGGATACCACGCCCCCTGAACGGAAAATCTTAAATTTTCGATTTTTTTTCTTTGCATTCACCACCAGGCCTGCCGCTGTGCGAAAGATTCTACGATGTCGGGAAGTGCTCCATAATTTTGATGATCTGTCAGTAAGTGATTGAGTGAGTCAGTCAGTCACGGGTTTTGCGATTTTTGCAGTCTTATATCTCTGGGACCACTAAAGCTAAAGAATTGAAATTGGGCGAGTTGCCTTGTGAGCTTAGCAAATGCTGAGAGTTTGAAGTTTTTGAATTATGGGTACTGAAGTTAGAGGGGGGTCGAAAATCGGCTGAGTTTCTTCATATAAATAGGGTGTAGTGCCAGAACTTGGCTGGGCACTACCGTGTCCTTTGATCTAGCGTACAATTTGTTACTTATAATTAATATGTTATGAAATATTATAAAATTTTTTTTTAAACCCAGTATTCGATACATCAGAAAAATTTATTAATAAGAAATTAAACATATTATTCAAAGGTGAATTCCGTTGATAGTTAGTACGATAGTGTACTAGGTATATGAATTGGATCAGGTAGACCTCTTCAATTTCGATTTGGAAAATTAAAATTAACGTGGGACAAAAGGTTCAAAGCATTGGTTCCATTAATAACGTTAACAATAAAAACAACAAAACATAATTTAATAATTGTTCCCAATGTTCGGATATACATTAGTAATGATTTCAGTTTCTCGTTGAAGTGAATCGATATTAAGGCACTGGAAGTATCTACCGGAATATATCGATTTCCGATTATCAGGAGTTCTTTGGAGAAAACTTTTGCGTTTCTATTCTGTTGCAAGATATCTTTCAATGTTCAAGTGAATGCTCCTAATGATCGTTTGTGCGCCATTGTGCAATCATCCCATATGATCAATTTATTAATCTTTAATACTTTTGCCATGGCTGATTGCTTTGAAATGTTCAAAACCGGATTTTCATTGATTTGCATGTTTAACGCAACCCAATAATGATGCAGCAATTCCTGTAGATTCGAGAGCTATCGCAATTCAACTTTAAGCACGTTAACTAATAATTCAATGATTTCAGGAACGTTTTTCCAAAGAAAAAAATATATAATTACAGCGCCACCTGATAAGAATTTACCACTTTTTTTTTCGTTTGTTTGTAAATGTCAAAGTGTCATTTCAATTTCAAATAAAAACATTCTAAATAAACTTACCTTTATTTAACTATGCAAATATTTTTGCATTTTTTTATTAAAGCAAAAAAAAAACATTATAGGTATTTGGTTAAAACTTTTACATACATTTACTTTATTGAAATCTTATTTTAATTAAATTGTTTAAGTTTATAGTTATAATGCTGAAGAAGCTTATCGCCGCGGCAGGGTAGATAGTGGCTGTGAATTATTTTCCACACAACCAGCTAACCACACTGCCAAAGCGCATAGCCAATTATTAAAATAATAATAATAATAATATTAATTTTAACTGCATGCCCGTAAGACCCAAGGTCTTTTAAATGCAGCCTGCAATCTATGCCACTAGTCTAATAAAAATTTCAAAAGCACATGTATATTTCACTTTTAAAAGTTAAAATAATACGTTATCTATATTTAATTTTAAATAAAAAATATGTGTACAAATTTAGTATATTCGATATATTCAGTTCATCTATACTTTATGTAAAGTTAGATAGTTAATAAAAATATTTATTTGGTCAAATCACATATCAACACAATATATTTTGCCAAAACCAGTTTATAGTTTTGCGAAGGTCTTTTTTTTTAAATTCGAAGTTGAACTCATAATTCACATTGACTGAGTTTTTCACATATAAACATACTTACCAACTTAAAAATAAAAGTGGAGTCTATCCAATTCTTGCTTTCCTTTCCAAAAACACTTGACTTTTTGTCTTGTTAGTCTTCTCCGACTTTCTTATTGTCACATAGCCCGGTCCAATTAAAATTAATTTCGTAAGGAAATATACATAGACCACTGGTAACACAAAAAATAAAATTCACGACTGGTACGCACTATGTTCGATCACACTATATTATGCAAATGATTCTTAATAGAATCGGCTAAATGTATTTTTAAAGTCATTTCTCACTTAATTTTTTATAATTGAAAATTTAAATATTTTCTAAAAAAAATTGGTATGAACATTTTAAGTATTTAATAATATAAATAAAAAAAAAATCAGAAAAATCGTTCAAATGCAGTATTATTTAGAATTTGAAGGAGCTCCTGTATAAAAATTTTGATTGAAATCCGTTGAGCCAGTCGAAAATCAACAAAATGTTTGTATGACAGGTACCGATAATAACAAAAAATAAAAAAAAAAATGTTGGCAAAAATGTAGACCATGCGCAAAGTAGTACAAACATAATTTTTTATCAAAATCGTTAAAACCGTTTTCGAGATAATTACGATGGTAGAACAATTTGTATGGCAAGTACCGTTATTTTGGGGCTAAAACAACGATTCAAAAATCCATTTGCACAATCACCTAAAACGCCTAAGCACCAAGTTTGAAGATTAGGCTGTAGAACGTTCTACAGGCAGACAGACAGACAGGCAGACAGACGGAATTGCGGGACACACTTTTTTGGTGTTCCCTATCATCGTAATGTCAACTTTGATTAAAATCTTGAGTTCGTTTTATTTCCAAATGCAAACCTTGCATTGAATTTGTCGGTCAACGTATTGACAGTGTGGTGACACAGTGAAAATACATTTTATGGTGATGTTAGAGATTCAACGCGATGGCCGATTATTACATTTTGACATTTGGTAAATGTACACTGAGACATAGCCACAAAGGTTTTGGTTTGAAGACTTCAAAAACATTCGGTAAATTAAAACCTGGTTTCTATAACAAGAAAAGAATTTTTTTTTACAATTACAAGATGTGTGCGAACATTCTAAGGTCAGAACTTTTCATAATTAGCTAAATCAACAAAAAATTAACGCTGAGCGTCTATCACAATAAGCATTAAGATGTAACCATTTTCTGTAAGTAACAGGCTTTCTTCACCTGATATTTGTATTGCCAACGAAATATCTGTCTTTAAATATCAGAGCATTTTTTTGGTCTTGGCTGGGCAGTTCATGTCTTCACATTTCATTAAAGCAATAGAGTTTGAGGTGTAAGTAATACTACTTTTACACCACTGCGATTTTTAATCCATGTTTCCGTTTTGGACTTCTTTCGGTTGCAGAAATGCTTTTAAACACTGCAATATTTAATGGATGTTTACTTTGCTCAAACATATATCCGCACTCTTTACTCCAATTAATTTAGAAAAGTTCAATCGTACTATAACGAAAATTTACAAAGAAGAAAGGGCAATTTTTCAACCTGTGCAATTTTGTCTTCGCCGGCTACCACATACGTCCGTAACCAACGTGTTCAAAAATCGCAAGCTCAAATTGCATCATGTAAAAGCTGAAAAAGTAAGGCTGTTTATGAAACAGGAATTTTATAAAAAAAAATGTTTTATGACCTGATATACAGTGTTAATGAACATTAACTAATAAAAATTGTGTATTTGAAAAATTTAAGAACAAACAAACATTTTTGAAGGATGTCAAAAGAATACTTAACGGCATGAAAGACATACAATAATGAGATATAATGTCATCAGCATACAAAAAAAGGAAAACAAATACATCCGTCAAATTTGATGTCAGACATCGATGTCAAAACATAATCGAAGAGAGGCAGGCATCCCAACACAATAAGAAACAACGCGACTCTATTAGACATTTCATGACAGGATGATTATTCTGAGACAATATATTGCCTATGGAATCCGGCTGTAAAGGGTTCCCGTAAAACACGTGTGAATTTTTGCCACCATTCAGTTTATCTATAGAGGAATGTATGTCATAAAAAAAGATTTGTATTAAAAAACCAACATCAAGAATTTGCTGATAACTAAACAAGCCCAAATATTGCATCCATTCCTTTCAAACAACTCCTCTATGGCCAGCTATAAAAATGACATTTCATTTGTGTTTTATCCGTCAAAAATTAAGAAAGAGAAAACTTAAGACAATTGTTCCAGGAATCATATTAAAGAGATTGCTCAACTCTTAGTTCTAAAGCTTGTTATTGTTTTCAGAATTATACGTCATTTTCAAATGTTAATCCGGAAGAACTCTGCGATCCGACTAAAAAAATATCGATGTTTCATGTGAAACATCGCAGCTATAACTTGAATAATTTTGTAAGATACACAAATCACCTTCACTTTATTTACATGAGGTATGATCGTGGTTAATTGTGCAGTTTTTCAAAAAGTACCTATTTCATCTCTGGCATTGTATATTATATTAAATCTCTTGCGTACCATTTTTGTTCTCATGAATCCTCTCCATGAATCAAGCTATACGAGGATTCAAAACATCGACTTAAAATAAGCTGAAATTTTTTGTCAATGAACTATTGGTTATAAAGGTTAGACGCACTCAACGGAACTACAATTTAGCGGAATTACGCTTCACAACTTTGAAATTGTAGTTAGTTCAATTGTCGCTTACTGCGATATAAGTACATATGCATGTATGTATAAGACAAGAAAAGGGAAAAGAAAATGACGATAAAAATCATTGCTACAATGTTCCAACCATTGAAGGTATTTTTAATTTATAATATATTGAATTTTTAGTCCACGTTGTAACGTGCTATTATTTTTCAAAAAAATGCATTAAGCAAAATATCGGTGTTAAAAAAAACATCGATATTTCTGATTAGATAATTTCTGACATCGATGTTGTTTTTTCGATTTTAAGATCGATGTTTTTTAATATCGCTCATCCCTACACGTATTGTTGTTGACATAACAGCCCGATTCTCCCCCTTGTGACTAATCACAAGTCACAAGCCCTTGTGACTATTCCTTGTGAGGATTATTGTGACTCGATAACATTTATCGAATTCTCCCCCAATCGTCGCAAGAAAACTTACCACAGCTAAAGGTGAATTGCGTAGTGGCATTATTGGAACAGCTGAAATATTAGAAACAAAATAAAAATTGAAATTGATGCGGATTATTTATTATAGATGTAATAATGAAGATAAGCAAATATGTATAAATGAATTTATTTTTGTTGAAGTAAATAAACAACTATCAAAGAGAATCCGTTTCATTCATTTTCAAACAAGAAAATGTAAAAGGATTTATATTTGATCTAGAATCGTATAGAACGAACCTAATACCAACAGGTAACCACACTATTGTGTGCTTACTGATAAAGAGTTTATGTAGGATGCTCTGACCTTTTTTCTTTCTCTTTGGTAGTCGCTGCTGAAGTTTTCAAATGCAAATTAAAAATCATGTTGGAATATAAAAGAAATTGTTTCATAAAATCGAATGCCGCATCGAAATGTCGAAACTAAAACTATTTGTTAGTTGTGACCTGCTCTGAAGTAGATCACAATTTCGATTGTTTTTATGACTCTCACAAGTTGTGACTTTGGGGGATAATCCGAAAAAGTCACAAAATGAATTTCACCATTGCTTGTGACTGGTGAGGTTCCAGTGATGGTGGGGAGAATCGGGCTGTTAATTTGAGTTTGACATTAAGTTAATGTGTGCGTGCTTCTGGTTTTAATCCCGACATCGAATCGAGATGGAAATTGCTCTTCTATCCAGGAGAAGAACTGTCATTTGATACCAACCGAACAGTTTCAGAAGCATTCGGTTCGGAAGTCTTCCGGACGACCAATCGAAAAGGCTATTAAATGAAATTTATGTCGACGTGCGCCAGTTGAATCAGCTGATTTGTGTATTAATTAATATTTGCTCATTTACCTCCCACAGTTTTAAAGGGCATTCATGAAATTGTATCAGAAACTTTATGATTTTACGACTGATTTTTTTTTTTAATTTTGTCTACTAAATATATGTCTTTATTATATCTTAGGTCAACTTAAATCAAAAGACGTGTTTTGACGTTATAAGTGATGTGTTAATTGAGGGCTTGTCTTATTTTACATTATTGTCAATATAGAATAGAGGATATCAAATTAATAGCCGTTTCGACTAAAATTTTTCAAAAACTCATAGTGTTAACTGTTTGCAGTTTACTATTTTAATTGTTTTAAAAACTGAATATTAAATTCTTGTATTCATGGAATATTTCGAATGTTTTTTTGTTTCTCTAAAATAAAGCACTTGTTGGTTATAGTGTGAAAGATATACATAATATACCTACACATATTATTATTTGTCACAACAAAATGATTTTACATTGAAAAATTGTATTTTTTTTGACAGGTGTTTGTTTTGACGTTTAATTAAGCTTTGAATGTTTCATTGGCAACATTCAAAAATGGAACCATATCTATCCAGTTGTAATCCCATGTAAGAACGCATCATAAAATACAAATCTCTAATTGCTGAAGGATTACTTAGAAAATTCAAAAATATGAAATAAACTTGTTTTCAAATAAAAAGTGCAGCCAAACAATATACGATGTACGAAAAAATGTCTGGCTCATCACATCCAACATCAAGTATGTTCCTGTACTTTGTGCACAACAATGTGAAGACTGTCATTTTTGCAAGAGTGTGGGTAAAAATCTGTCATAGAACGACAAAGTTTCACAAAAATGCGGGAACGCATTGACAAAAAGAATTTAAACCTATTTTTAAACGTCAAAACAAAGTTGTATTTTTGAAATAAAACACCTGGCTAGTGATCGTTTAACATCGACAATCTATTGCTAGTATCGATAGTGGAAAAATTATCGAATGTATTGTAGTTTAAGGAAAACTATCAATATTTTTTCACCTAACAAGTTTACTGGTGGTATACTTCGTATGTAGACGCAAACAACCGAAGTGCTAATCAACAACAAGAAACCGCAGCAAATATAACAATTATTGTTTAAAAACTTGAAGTAAAAAATTTATTTCGTTTTTCGTTGTTTGTTTATTGAACTTTTTTTTCTTTGTAATATACCAATTTAACATATTTAATTGTTTGTTATTTTGGTTTATTGTATATGATAGTAGGCGTGTTTTTTCTAAGTCCCGGGGAAGTTGGACGAACAAAACGATGAGTGCTTAGTTTAAGCCCAGAGAATTCTCGGGGCTTAGCTTTTGGAGAGGATAAAAACTGTGCTACCAAATTCGTTCATTATTTTCATTCTTTCAAATGGAACACTGCTGTCAAGCTTTCTTACTAAGCCCCGTGGTCATTTTTTTCAATCAATTATCCCGGGGTTTGGACGCATCTAATATTACTAAGAATTAGTTTGGATGAATCTGGGAATTTCTTCTTTATTTTACACATACTACAATTTTACTTGTACTTTAACCAGAATTCAAAATTCACAATAACAATTCTATAACAAGATTTTTTTCAGCTTGTAAACATTTTGAAAATGAATTTCCTTCAGGCTTTCGATTAACAAGCATACATTCACCTAAATTTTTAAATCCTATAGATTATTAGATCTATATCGTTCGCATATTACCAAAATGGCGGCGATAATATAAAATACTTGTCAGAATAGGATTGTTCGTTAAGACCAGAAGTCCCAATAATTCTCCTACCTAATATGGGGACGATTCTTACATTTTATATAGGGGTTATGTCTAACATTAAAATGTGTAAACACAAATGCAGTAGTAAGCATTCTAAATTACCACAAACGTAGCAGTGGTAACTCTGATTCAATGTGTTTATTTCAAAAACACACAACGGCGCCTTCACCATGCAAAGCACACAAGCAGCAATGTGCACTTATTGATATGCAGTAGGTTGGTCACAGAGGGATGTACGCTGGTTTTAACAAAATTACAAAAACAATTTGTATGTAACTCAGCGGTTATTTTTAGTGGGAATTTCAGCGACAGGCACCAGTGTGTTTGAAAAAGCTATAACATAAGGCCTGTACTGAAAATATAAATTGAACAGAGTATAGGGAGCTCGATCATTCTATTGCGTTTTCAACATTGTAGCGATTATATTCAAGCGGTTTCAAAATCGAAGATCTTCAAATTTAAATTCAAAGAAAGTTTGATCAGTTCCAAGCTTTTTGATCGGTATGAAAGTTTAAAATAAGCTATGCGTTTTAGCATCGAGTCGAAGAATGTTGTGAGATAGTTAATATTTCTTGTTACTTATAATTTGTTTGATTTATGCGGGTCCAGTTTGATGAAACATTAAATCTTATATGAAAAAGCTTCGAGCTTTTGAGTGCAAATATAAAGAAGTTTATACTGTCGTCTTTGGCATTTTACGACTTAAAAAATGCTCCCTCAATGTTTAGAATTGAAAATTTCAATACTAAAGAGTTACCTCCAGAGTTATCACTTTGCTCAACAATCAGCTAGGCGCAGCGAGCGGAGTGAAAACGAGTTTATTTAACTAAACTAAAGTATAATAAGGTAGAAATAAACTATTGATACACATTATACAATATTTTCAGATCTCTTAATTGTTAAACTTTGAGGGAAAAAGATGTCATTTGAATTCTTGGACAAATATTGTTTTTAAGAAATTATTTTTTATGTATAAAATGTTAAAAACATTTTTAAGAAAACAAACTTGGACCGCCAATTTAAAATACCTAATTATTTATATACATACCTCCTACGTATAAAATTTCAATTTCAAAATAATTCAGTAACTCGTTTTCGAAAAATTAATTTTTTAAAAATCGAAAAAAAAATCATTTTCTTTTGAAAATTTGACTATGCAGAATTATTAAGACTTTTATGTAACATTTGTATAAACAAATAACTCTATTCGGTTCATCCAATAATGAGAAAGTCGGAACAATTAAAAGTATAGGTTTATAGGAAGCACCTACCGTTAATAACAACGCAAAATTAAATATTTTTTTTTTTAAGTGAACTGCACTAGTATTAGAAAACAACATTTTTTAATTAAGTCGTCGTTTTCAAAAATGGTAGTCGATCCATTTTTGAAAACAAGGCACAAAAAATAACAATTTTTCCAAAAAAAAAGAAGCAAGAAGTTCCATATCCCTTCATTAATGTACTGATTCCTACTTGCGATATATATGTACTTTAGGGCAAGTTTTGCATTTGCAAAAAAAAAACTCGAGATCTTAATCAAACTTGAGATTAAAAAAAGAAGTGGATCCCGCCATTTCGGCTGTCTGTCTGTAAATCGATTTACGTCTACAGTCTAACCGGCTGAAGTGATTTTCTTCAAACTTAGTATTTACCTCACGTCCGCGCTGTGTTGAAAAACATTTGGAAGGGTAAATATAATCCCTTGAGCGAGTGTAGATTATAAATCAAATAAAATTGGGCCTTTTAGGTGATTGTCTAAAATAGATTTTTGAATTGTTGTTTTAGCCCCAAAAATAGCGATACATACCTGCCATAAATGTTTTCTTCTAACTATCTTAATTATCTCGAAAATGGCTTTAACGATTTTGATAAAAAAACAATATTAGGACTACATTTTATTCAAAATTTGTTTTTAATATTTCATTATTATCGGTACCTGCCATACAACCATTATCTTTACTTTCGACTTTCTCATAAACGGCTGCACGGGTTTCGATCAAAATATTTAAATAGGGGTCCTTCGAATTCTTAATACCTAATAAAAATATTTTTGTGGATTTTTGAAAAAAAAAAAGATATTTTTTTATGAAAATTTAATATTTCGAAAACCAATGACGGTTTTTTCCTAAATTATATTTTTAAACCTATGCCGTACCAATTTTTTTTAGAAAACAAATCAAAGAAATTTTGTATATAGAAAATTTAGTAAAAAATGATTTCAAAAATATATAGTTTTTATAAAAACAAGATTTATCCTTTTGGCTAAGAAAAATTACGGCAGGTACCGTTATTTTTGGTCTTAAAAAAACGCAAAAAACCTGTGGGTATATTACAGAAAAAACAATATGTACCAAGTTTAAGAAAATCCATCTGTAAACTGGAGGACAGACAGGCAGAATTGTGAAACTCACTTTTTTAGTCTTGGCTATCATAGTAATGCCAAGTTTGATCAAAAACACGAGTTCGACTTTTTTTTACGAACTTATAACTTGCCATATAGTATCCACCTATATACTCGTATATATCGCAAGTAAAAATTGACATTTGCATACAAACTATCGACAACAGAAAAATAATTTTCAGAACTAACCAGCTAAACGCAGAAAATTATACTTGAAAAAAAAAACACGCCTATATATTAATACATTGTCGAAATAATAAAAGAATAATTCTTTTACAAACGTTTTTAATCGCTGAAATATTATACCTTATAGTAAAATTGATATATTTGATCGGACGATGAATGGATGAAATGGAAGTATTTCTACTTATCTCAATTAATCATATATTTACATCATCTTATAATTATTTACATATTAATAATACTATTTATATATATATATATAATAACCTCTCTCTGACCCTTCCCGATAACTCAGTTATCAAGCCGAAGAAAACGGTTAAATACCTAGGAGTTCACTTCTTCGAAAGGTTCAAATTTAATAAACACTCCAAATTCACCCTACGTAAGGCTAACCATGCCTTTTCTCTAGTACGACCTCTTATGCAAGTAAGAGGCGGTCTCCAAACAAAGACGAAACTTCTGCTTTATAAGCAACTCATTCGTCCCATTTTAACTTATAGCTTTCCTATATGGTACACCATAAGTCCATCATACATGAAAAAACTGCAAGTTTTCGAGCGAAAAGTTCTTCGCCATTGCACTTCCCTTTTCCGCAAACCAAACTCCGTTAAGTTTTATAGCAACTCAAGGCTATACGAAGCTTCAGGAATTGTCCCCATAGACAAATACATGTACAACCTCAGCGTTAAGATGCTGCAAAAAATCCCATCCCATCCCAGCCCTCTTATTAATTTAATTACAGGTGACCCAGACACAGAAGACCGGTACCTTCACGTGCTATCCATGATGGATCCAGCATTTGGAATATGGTCAGATGACAGCTTCGGAAACTTCTACGTAGCTGCAGGAACGCAGTACAACAGAGGTTGAAGCCACCACAGGACCAAACCAGCTGACAAGCAACAGGAGTTAAGGCCCTCCAACCCCATCTCAACCACACCAATCAACGACAGTCAGCACTGCTCAAGCCGACGAGATAAATTCAAATTTTATTTAAAAAAAAAAAACCTATGTTAGACTTAAGACACTTTTTAGTATAAAATGTATAAAATAAACCAACAATTTAACGAAGCAGAGCCCCTTCTGTGCTCGCAGATATATAATGTTAGACTTAAGAATTAATTATTTGTAAATATGTAACACTGTAAAAATTTGAGCTGAATAAAATTGTATATATATATATATCTCAATTAATCAGCGGACCATCCATCACATAAAAGAACCCGGCCTCCAGCCATATGCATTCGTTGTTAATTAATTAAGTTTGTTTGCGACATTGTCTTCTAAACATCTTTCTAAACAAACAAATGTTTCAAATAATAATAATTTAATGACAACCGTAGAGGTCATTCGTGTTTAAGTATATTTTGGCTATGAAAAACAAATATTGTAAAAGATCTGCATAAGTGAATAATAGAACATTAAAAAAAAAGTTGGATATGTGACAAAACCGTCGCTTATAAATAGTATCGTAATAAAAATAGTTTTAGGAAACTAAAATTTTGCGCCATTGTATAAATGTGTACTGCAATTTTTATATAATTTTATGTAATATTTTCTCCATTTTCATCTGTAAAAAATTTAAAATGTTAAAAATTTTAATAAATAAGAAATCAAATCAGAACACATTTTCCATATTTTTCATATTTTATTAATCATACGTAATAATTTTTTGTTTACATTAATCTTAAAACTAAAAATACAGAAGAAGGTAAATACGTAAATAAATAATATAAATAAATTTAAAATAAAATTCTGCGATTAAAATTTATTATATTTTCACTTTTAAATGTATTTATTACTATTGTTGTTGTTGGTTTTCTTTTTTGGGATCATAGAAGATTGTGTGTCATGGAATGTCGTACCAGATAGTGCATTTACAACCTATACAAATTAAACAATGTAAATGCACACCTGACACGCACTCCAAAACTGCGAAAATTGACGTTGTTGTTATCGAAGATAGATAGTTGGTATATATGTGTGCATCACAAGATATATATATATTCTTTTTTCGTTTCAAAACTATATAAGAACTTTTGTTTTATCATTTTACTAACCTTTCAAAAACAGCTCTTGATTGTAACATTATTTTTTTGGTTAACAACATTATGTAATTTTTGAAAGAAAAACAGTGAAGCATTTCATAACAAAATTATCGCTAGTAGAAAAAACTAAAAACTTAAAACACGAAGAAGTGTTAGAAAAAGTGCATTTTAACGAAATGAAACGAAACAGTTTTGTTTGTTTATTTCTAAATCAATGAATATGATTGTGTTTTCAACTTTAACGTTGAGTAAGATAAGCATTATGAAGTTCATGTTTAGGTTGACAGATGATAATTATTTTGTGATTTAAAAAAAAAATTTAATTAAATATATATGATATTTTCAATTAAAAAAAAAAAAAAAACGATTAACAATTGCGGGGTGAAAATTCTTCTGAGCTTTTTTCACAAAAAAAAAATGTTACGACGCACCTCAATGTCTCAGAGTGATAAGGAAACATTTGGCTATATTGGACATTGCACTTATGATTAATAGAATAAGAAATGTTTTTAATTTTCAGATTAGTTCTGTTCGAAGATACATATTTATGAAAATCATCTAAGATTGGAAACTTCAAAAAGCTAAACCATGTCAAAGTGACAGATTACTATCGAACGTTGTATTAATAGAATATGTGATTGATGTTGAAATGTATGCTGACGAAAAATTGAAGCAAGTGGTACACCTGTCAACAGAGAGTCTATAGAAGTAATTTAATATATCACAGGGAATGAAATTAGTAACTATTGTACATTTTTTTAAAAAAAGATTTATGAAATATTTGAAAATAATTTCTTTTAAATACATACATAACTTCTGTACACGTGCTGGTAGATTGTTTTAAAATACAGTAATTCAGTAATAAAGGAAAACTTGCCAAGTTCCAATGACAAATATAATTAAAGTCTGTTTTCTCTGATAATTTCGAGGTTCTTCCATATTACTCTACTTAAAATATTTGATATTAAAGATTCATAAAATTGGCGTAGTTTCAGATCTCAATACTTTTCACGGCTAACTTGTTACGCAAATGTTTTTGTATGTAGAAGAACTTATTTTATATGTTTTGGTGTGATTTCAATACTTTTTGGAAAGATTCTTTTTATTAGGAAAATTGGGTTGAATGAACGCCCAATGAGAGCATCATAAGGAACCGTTAGTCATAATGTATGCCTTTTGTATATACTATAAGTTTTACCCTTGTAAGTTAGAAGTCGTCCATTGAAATGATAATAAGTAATAAGGAGTGAGTGGATGAAACGCCCCTGCATGAAAAATTTCATAGGTTAAACTTTTTCTTTGTTTACACCTTAAACTGACCATTCTACCAAATTTCATAATCCTTCACAAACGGAAGTGCTCTCAATATATTTAATATTAATTCTGTGAAAACGGATGGTTGCCACACCCACTGAATGTCAAATTTCTAACTTTACCTTTGTCTGCATTTGAATTCCTATCGCTCTTCCAAATTTCATAATTCGACGATAATCAGATGATTTATATAAATTCAATGAAAATGGGCCGGTAACACGCCCCTGAATGGAAAATCTTAAATTTTCAATTTTTACTTGCGATTCAGGTACTATAGGGCAAGTTTTGCATTTGGAAAAAAATCAAACTCGAAATTTTAATCAATTCCGTCTGTCTGTAAAACGATCTACAGCCTAAGCCGCTAAACCGATTTTGTTCAAACTTGGTGCACAGGCGTTTTAGGTGATTGTCCAAAATAGATTTTTGATTCGTTGTTTTAGCACCAAAAATAACGGTACTTGCCATACAAATTTTTCTACCATCTTAATTATCTAGAAAACGGTTCTAACTATTTTGATAAAAATTAGTGTGTCGACTATTTTGGGTATGGTCTACATTTTGGCCAAAAAAGTTTATTAAATATTTTTTTTACTAACGGTACCTGCCATACACCCATATTATTGATTTTCGACTGGCTCAACGGATTTCGATCAAAATTTTTATACTTTAGCTCTTTCAAATTCCAAATAAAACTGAATTTCAAAATTTTCGAAAAAAAAAAATATTTTTTTTTTTGAAAATTCAATATTTCGAAAACGGATAGACGATTTTTTTCTGATTTTTCTGTTTTTGTATTTATATTACTAAATATTTAAAATATTCATACCAATTTTTTTTAGAAAAAAATTGAGAATTTTTATATATAAAAATTAAGTGAAAAATGACTTTAAAAATACAATTAGTTGTTTCTTTTAAGAATCTTTTGCATATAATGTGATCGAACATAGGAGCAAGTACGTGCGATCCAGTCGTGGTTTTTATTTCATTTTTATACACCACAAGGCCTAGCGTTGTGCGAAATTTCAAAATTCTTCGATGTCGGGAAGTCCTCTATAATTTTAATGATCTGTCAGTGTATGAGTGACTGAGTGAGTGAGTGAGTGAGTGAGTGAGTGAGTGAGTGAGTAAGTGAGTCAGTTAGTTATGGTTTTTGCGATCTTTGCAGTCTTACATCTCGGGAACCACTAATGCTAAGGAATTAAAATTTGGTAAGTTGGCTAAACATGGTGATCTTAGCAAATGCTGTGACTTCAAAATTTCTGACTTTATTGATACTGAAGTTAGAGGGGGGTCGAAAATGTGGGGTAGCATGAGTTTAATCCTGTAAAAAGGATTTGGTGGAAGAACTGGGCTGCCTTTTGATAATTATCGGAATAACATTTATTGGGTACTTTTTACTTTTACTTTTTTTTACATCAGGTCAGTGTTATAAACAACGTACATATACAGCAATAGCAAGTTTACTATGTATATTTCTGTGATATCAATAACTATGTATGTATTTTGAAGATGCACCAACCGCACATAAAGCCTGATACTAAAACCAACCAGTAGATTAGTGACTTTTAATGCCAGAGTTAATTTTTTTAAAATTCGCACTAAATATCGCTCCCTAATATTGATTTTTTTTTAAAGAGAGTTTTCTTGTTTTCAAAAAAGTCAATAGTACGGTTTTAAGTTGCATTGAAATAAAAGCTTTAAAGAGTTTCTAATTACAAGGACTTTTTGGTGATCCAAGCGAATTATCATTTGGCTAAAAATTAATGGTCATTTATGTAGAGACCGCGAAATGTTCAACACAATTTGCTTCATGTGAATTAGCTTTTTAAATGACTTAATATACAAATTAGAATTGCTTAATGAATTTGAATTAATGTAAGGACCTTCAGATGTATTTAATGTAATTTTTAATTTTTAACATTTATATATTGTATGTAATTTAAGAAAGATCTTCACATGTAAGATGCAATGATCAACAAACAAATGTAAACTAACTTTCCTACCATGTTGGAAATATTTGAGTTTGGGGATCTGTTTAATGTTGCGATTGTTGTTTAAAAAGTATATCATCAAAAATTAAGAATTTTTCTACTTGGTATCAGTCAAATCAAAGTATTTTATTTTTGTGATTTAACTTGTGATTTAAATGTGCTCTTTTCTAGCCCTATGACCTTATAATCCTGGAAAACACGCATATGTGAACTAGCCTTTTAGGTATGTGTAAATTGTATCGCGGACCTCTCACCGTTTAAAAAAAAAAAACTCAATTCTCGATTTTGAGAAACTCATTCAAATGAGATTTAACTTTGAAAAATAACATGCAGGTACCTACATATTCATAAATCGATGAATTTGATTGACTTTATTGTCACGCTTATTTCTATCGGGAGCAGCTTCTCTAGATTTATCATTTTCACACCTATCGAAAGACTGAACTAATAACCCATCCGATAACCCCAAATTGACGTTTGGTGACTTAAAGTCAAGGAAGTTGTATGTGATAAAAAATAAAAATAAATTGTCGTTTTGCCAACTGATCCGAAATTTCTGACTTATGAAAAATAAAATGCACGACTAGATCGCACGAATCTTGCTCTTATGTTCGATCACATTGTATGCAAAAGATTTCTATTTAAAATCTAAATATATTTTTAAAGTCATTTTTTACTTTATTTGTTATACTATACACAAAGTTTCTTTAATTTTTTTCTAAAAAAAAATTGGAATGACAGTCTTAAATATTATAATATTTACTTAAAAACAAAATATTAAATCGGCTTAATCAAAGAAAAAATAATTCAAAATTCTGAAATAATTACTTAAACTAATTTGAGCTCAAAAAAAAGTACGCCATTTTATTTCTTGGATAAATTTAAATTTATAAGAAAAAAAATTTAAAAATCTGTTGAGCGGTTTTTGAGAAAAGAAATTTTTTTTAAAAAACTTTTTGAAAAACACTTTTAAAAAAAATTCAAAAAGGCCAATTTATAGGTATTCAGCAAATACATATAACTATAATTTTTGAAAAAAAAATTATTGAGCAGTTTTCAAAATATAAATATTTTTTTTTTTTAAATTCTTTTAAAAATACAAACAAATATTTATTAAAAAATATTGGTACGCAGTATAAATTGGGCAACCTAAACCTATATACGTGTGAAATTTCGAAAGAATCGGTCGAGCCATTTATGAGATAGTCGAAATTAAAAAAAACGGTCCTATGGAAAGTACCGTTTTTAGAAATTTTTTAAGATTTTTTTTTCTATCATATGATTGGTCGTAACTAAAAAGCTGCACCTATTTTTTAAAATCAAAATCGTTAGAGCCGTTTCAGAGAAAAAAAAAGGCTTTAACCTATGGGTTATATGCAGGCACCGTTATTTTTTGAGCTAAAAAAAAAATCAATTTCCCCTCTGTACAATACCTAAAAAACTCTATATACCAAGTTTGAAGCAATTCGGCCCACCCTGTAGGCTGTAGGTTTCAATACATACATACAGACAGACTGACAGGCAGACAGACTGACAGACAGACTGACAGACAGACTGACAGACAGACTGACAGACAGACTGACAGACAGACTGACAGACAGACTGACAGACAGACTGACAGACTGACAGACTGACAGACTGACAGACTGACAGACTGACAGACTGACAGACTGACAGACTGACAGACTGACAGAGAGACTGACAGACTGACAGAATTTTTAGACCATCTTTTTTCGTCTTCGCTATCATCCAAATGTCATGTTTGATTGTTATCTCAAAACTTTTTTTTTTCGACGAATGCATAACTTGCCTTATAGTATTTATAATCGCAAGTAAAAATTGAATTGAATTTCAAATATACGAGTATCATAAGATTAAATTTGATGCGTACCTATGAGCATATAGTTTTTAAAAAAATTATCAAATCAAAGCAAAAGATTTTCATAACTCTAAAACTAGGCTACGATATGTCTACACTTATACGAAGTAACACAAACAATGGAATTCAGATAAATAGGGGAATAATATTTTTTTCTACATAAATAAACATTAAGCCGACACACATGTTCATTCAATTAGAGCATTAACAAATGCAGCTAAAACAATTAAAATCTTAAACACGAGTTTTATACTACATACACAAATATAGTATGCAATGCACGCACGTAAGCAGATCTTAATGCCAAGCCAGCAGGGTCATTTTGACAACCAACAGTGCATGTAGTGAGTGCTTTAACTTGTTTTTGTTAATAGAGAAAGTACTGCTTAGACAATTAGGCATTAATGACAAATTGCAAAACGGATTCGTCTGCGCTTATTTAATCAACTATACTATAGTTATTTTATTGTATTATTATTTTTCAATGGTTGTCCAAAGCTTTAAGTATTGCTTTACTGGCATAATGGAATATAAGAACTATTTTTGTAACTCAAAAAATTCCCGTCCACTTCACTTTGGATTTAATTGATTATTAAATGATCTGACTAACATTAGCCGTGTTTTATTGGGAAATTTATCCACCGTAAGTTTATCCGTCGTTGCATTTTACATACAATTCGCTACAGTCGATAAAAAGCTAAAGTAGAAGCTACGGTATATGGCTGGTTGACGTTTATTCGAGTCTCGAATTTGATTTTGTTAGTTTTGTTGGTAGAATTGATAATTGGATTGAATCTCGACGGATGTGTTCATGGATTGCTATAATTATTAATTTCATTCGTAAGACAAATCGATCTTTTTTTTTTCGTTTTTTTTATAGTTGCCCAGTTTATGACTTGATGCGTCAGTTAGTTTGTGTTTGACAGCTATTTTTATCAGACTACTCACTAATTTGAGGAGAAAATGGAAAAAAGTGAATTTCGTGTGCTTATTAAGCATTATTTCTTGCGAAAAAAAACCATTACCGAGACCAAGGCTAAGCTTGATAAATACTATGGGGACTCTGCACCATCGATTTCAATGGTAAAAAAGTGGTTTACTGAATTTCATTGTGGCCGTACAAGCACTGAAGATGCCGAACGTCCTGGACGCCCAGTTGAGGTCTCTACATCAGAAACAATCGAAAAAATTCACGATATGGTGTTGGCCGACCGAAGATTGAAAGTGCGAGAGATTGTGGAAGCCGTAGGGATCTCGCATGGCTCAGTGGTTTCAATTTTGAATGATCACTTGGGCATGAGAAAGCTTTTCGCAAGATGGGTGCCGCGTTTGCTCACAGTCGACAACAAACGCAATCGTGTAACAACTTCACAGGAAGGTTTGGCGTTGTTTAATCGCAATATGGAGGAGTTTTTGCGCCGTTTTGTAACCGTGGACGAAACATGGATCCATCACAACACACCAGAGACCAAACAACAGTCAAAATAGTGGGTTTCTAAGGGTGAATCGGCGCCAAAGAAGGCCAAGGTGGGTTTGTCAGCCAATAAAGTTATGAAAAAAGTTCTTTTCCGCCAAGACAATGCAAGGGTGCACACATGTGCAGTTGCCATGGCAAAAATCCATGAATTGGGCTATGAATTGCTCCCTCATCCACCCTATTCTCCAGATTTGGCTCCGAGCGCCTACTTCTTGTTCTCAAACCTGAAGAAATGGCTTGGTGGAAAAAGATTTGACTCCAATGATGAAGTCATCTCGCAAACAAAGGCCTATTTTGAAGACCTCGACAAATCATTTTTTTTGGAAGGGATACAAAAATTGGAGAAGCGTTGGACAAAGTGTATAGAGCTCAAGGGAGACTACGTTGAAAAATAAAATTATTTTTTTATCAAAAAATCTGTGTTTTATTCCAAAAGTCACGGACTTATTGAGCCGCCCTCGTAACTCCATTTTTTAATAAATTATAAGCTGTTCTTCTGGAAAGTTTCTGACTTTTACTATTAAAAACTGTATTCTTTGCTCAATTATTTTCTGGAGTACGTCTAAAATTCCACCTAGGCGCGCACATGCAACTTTCAGTTTTGCAACAGTTTGGTTGCTAAAGTGAATACCATGGAATTACATGAGTGCGCGCACATGCAGAAACTATTCAGCCCGCAATTCGAGCAACTTAAAATTTTTTGTTTTGGCACAAATCGAACGATTGCCCCAAAAAAGATCTTCGCAGTTTGTATCACACCGAAACATAATGTAACTGCGCGCACATTAAATCAAAATATTGTCTGTGTGTTGGTTTATCTCTTTGATTGATTTTAAGTTGCTTATGTGCGCGATCATCGTTCAACTAGTGAATTTTTTCGTTTCTGGACATGTGCATGGAAATGGCAAACCAAATGTTAACTATTTGTTCCTTACTTCGTGTATGTTAAGTGCAGTTTGATGAGTGAATATTGAATTGAAAGCAAAATATACTCAGAAAATAAATTTGTAAATTGACTTGAAAAATAAAACTCTAGCTATCGATCTACTCAGAAAATAAATAAAAGCATGAAATTTAAAGGGGAAATGTAAGGGGAGTGAACAATTTAAACTACGTATTGTAGTGTGCGTTCAAAACCAAGAAACATTAAAATGAAACAACCCAATCTCCGGCAATTTTGTTTCCTCGTGTAAAAGGTATAGACGATTTTTAAAGCAATACAAAAATTGCCCTGTGTAAAAAGGGACTTGACCATAGTCTATAAACAAACCCATTCACTTATTATTTCCTTTCCATTGGTGCAAAATGAATGTTCGAATTTAAAATTACAAATGCAGAAAAAATGAAAATAAGAAATAGGTCTGAAACATAAATTAAATATTGGTACGTTTTTCTACTTTCTATTTTATATGAATAAAAGCTAATTATTGTTCATAATTTTGATATTTTCTTAATTTTACTTTAAAAAAGACTCTTTGATTACTTGTGGCTGCTGTACAGGGGTACCATTTTTACAAAAATAAAAAAGCTACCATCGATGCTACGGTCGATGCGTTTTTTTGGGAACTACTTACGGTACAATGGATAGATTCCCAATAAAACACAGCTATTGATTCAAGGAATTGCCTACGGAACTATCCACTACGCAGATACATGCATTGTCTTAAAAAAAATTAGTTTTTTTTATAGTGTATAAATGTTTTAACAGCATGTGTGTGCACATTACTTTCAAAGTACTGAACTGGAATAATTTTTTACAAAAAAAAATACACCAATACCAATAAGTCTATCCGTCCGTTTTAAGGTAACAAATATTTTTATTTTTATTCCAGCTCAAATAATAATTAATAATAGGTACATAATCTACTCTTTATCAACTTTATTAATAAGTTGCACGTGTTGTTTCACTATCAATGTTTTTATTTTTATAAATTAAAAAATATATCACCTGTGCCAACATATACACATATAATCATATGTAGCACAACGCAACGATTAATTTATTAACTTTTTGAAAAGTCCAATGACCGAATTTGAACTTTTTCTGTGTGGTATTCATGTTTGTATCAGAGTACATTCATATTATTTTTTATGGTGTGTCATACATAAGATAAAGCTGTGAATTATTATGAAACTAGGTTACTGTTATACTACAGACTATATTCTTCTATAAATTGCCGTCTGACGATATTATTGTAGCAAAGTGTATTTTTTCGATGTTTTTTTTTTGTTTATTTTAAAGTATTAGTATACAAACACCTTAGCGGAATACTTAGTGTGATAAACAAATAATTTTGGGCATTTGGTAATTAGGTACTTCTGATAAAATAAAATGCACAACTGGATCACAGGTACTTGCTCTTATGCTCGATCGCATGGTATGTACCAGATTCTTAGTAGAAGCGGCTAAATATATTTTTTAAAGTAGTTTTTTACTTAATTTTTTTATGAACAAAACTTGTTTAATTTAAAAAAAAATATTATTATGTCAATTTTAAGTATTAAGCAGTAAACATTTAACAATTTTTTTTTTTTTTTTTTTAATAACTTTGCACGCGCTCAAGGGATTATGAATACCCTTTATATGTTTTTCTTAACACAGCGCGGGCATCCGGTGGAAGATGAGAAAGAAGGATAGGATAGGAAAGATGTGTGGCGCGATGTTCTGAGACTAGAGCTGGTTGTTGTCTCAGATTTATCTCCAGGGATGGCGGCTGAACTAATGCGGAGAGTATTACCGTGTCTTATTTATTTATGTCCCTTATAATTCGCATTATTTTATTTATTTCGTTGTCATATTTTATGGGTATGCTAAACAGCATGTAATGCGCAAAGCAGCAACTTATTTTAGGACAATTTTTAGAATTGGTTTTTAATGGAATATAAGAAGACATAGACAACGGCAGGAATCGAACCCGCAACCACGAGGTTGACAGGCGAGCACACAACTATCGCGCCACGGCCACCCCCAAATTTAAAACAAATCGCAAACCCGTTTTAGAAATATTGAATTTTCAAAAAAAAATAATTTTTTTTTTTCAAAAATCCAAAAAAAATATATTTTTCGAAAATGTTGGTATGCAGTATTATTTAGCATTCGAAGGACCTCCTCTATAAAAAAAAAAATGTATAGAAATGCGTCAAGACATTTATGAGAAAGTCGAACATCAAAATAACGGTTGTATGGCAGGTACTGTTAATAACAAAATCTGTAAAAAAATGAGCCAAAATGTAGTCTATATCTACCTATAGTAGTGGCGAGATTTTTTTTATCAAAAAGACCATTTTCAAGCGAAGGGTCGCTAGAGCCATTTCTTACCATTGAGGAAAGAGATTAGGTTTTTGATTTTTGTATCAGATAGCTCCCTTTGGGATCAAAAAGGAAAGCTTAGACACTTGCAGAGGAAGTAAAGTACTGTTTTCATTTTCGACTGTTTTATTTTAATTACGGACATAGGTGTTTTGAGGGAATATCCAGCTTTGCTGCGTGCTCCCCCAAATGCCAGTGTCTACTGCAAATAGCGGCTACCAATGAGATCATTTGTGAGGTATTTATTGTAGGTGGGCCATATCATTCTAGATATCGTACAGTCGGTCCATATTTTGTTGGATTCCTCGCGGAAAATTGAAAGAATTTCAGTCTTCGCTACAGCGAATGGAATATAGATGCTCTCTGCAAGCGAGCTATAAAGGGCCGATCCATGTCAGGCCAGCTCGTCTGGCCGTTCATAACCCTCAATGACATTGTGTTCTAGAACTCAGATTAAGGTGATTTTATGGTTTATGTACAGGTTAAAGCTCATTTCGGCATTGTTGGACCAGTTTTGAAAATAGTTTTGTCGAATTTACAGCATTGATAGTCGGTTGACTGTCTATGCTTATTGCCGAATTTACTACAGCTTGAAAGACGCTAGCAAAGTCGGGAAGTCGGAAGACTTCTAGAGACTTTTAGCGTCTCTGAGAAAATTCCAGATCCGACACCGCACTCCATTTAAGATTCGTCGATAAACATTCTAACGACGAAATCTTTCGACGCGTCGTCATCTTTCCAATTCTTCATGAATGGGAAGATAACTTTAAAACTTTTATTAAGACTCAGAGTTGCAGTAGTCAAGTGTTTGTCGACAGAATATCTGGTGGAATCAATTTTGCTGTGTTGCTGTGACCGTAAAGTTTGGCAGACCAGCATTTTGACTCCTTGAGTCTTAGCGCGCTGCAAGCTACCAGATGTTTATAATATATAAAATAACACTTAAGGAATCCATTGGACAAGATCTTAATGCGTCTTTATGGAACCAACACAAAAGTAGCAGTGTATTTTTTGTGGTGGCCCACACCAGACAATCGAACCATTGGTCGTACTACGGCTGTGTATGTTCATAGGATTATTTTCGGTTCAAGACCTGATTTTTCGCTGCGGGTGGCAATGGCGTAGTGGATAAAGTGGTTGACTGCTAACCTAGACTTGTGGGCAGCATTCTTTTCTATACCTCCAATTTTAATTCGATGTCGCCTGTGGGTTTAAATGAGTCAGTAAATACCTAATTCTCAAATCTTTTGTGCCAACACACAATTCTTTCCTATCTTTATATCCCTTCTAACTAGTGCCGTGCAATTCAGGTTGCATTTAAAAGACCTTAGGTCTTACAGGCACATACTTAAAATATTATTATTATTATTTGTACCGATTGTTTTATTACTACAAACGTAGAAAGCAATACAAGCCTTCTTAACGCGTTCTTCAATATTGAGTGTCCAGTTTAGTTTAGGGTCAAGGATAACTCTTAAATATGTCGCTATGGAAGAAAGTGGTATATTCTGGCCATCTACATCTGAGTGGGTACCTTAATCCTGGTAGTGAAGAGTACCAATTCTGATTTGCCTTGGTTAACCTCTAGTTCACAAATTGTGGCCCAGCTGCTAACCTTAAACAGAGCCCTCTCCGTGATTCCACTAATTTCAGTTGGGAATTTTCCCGACAGTAAACGGTCTACAACAATCATCTAAATCGCTTAAATATCATGTTTGCAAAAAAATTGATTCAACCTTTTAGGCTGTAGATCGTTGTACACACACAAACAGAGAGACGTAATCTATTATCGTAATGTCAAGTTTGATTAAAATCTCAAGTTCGATTTTTTTTCTAAATGCAAAACTTGCCCTATACCTACATAATATCGCGAGTAAAAAAATATACTGCAATGATAATATTCAAAATACATATCTAGCCAAATATGCGCAGTTACAGAATCACTAAATATGAAAAGTTGACGTGATAACTCTGTATATTAGAAATTTATTCCTCTATGTATGTACATTTTAATCAAAATAAAAAGGCATCTTTTAATAATCACGAAAGCCAGATCATTAAAAAACAACACAGAATGGTTCACGAAAAACGGCAGATCAATTTAAAAAAGCAGCTAGATTCATTTAGACAAATATTCGTTAACATTTCGTAATAATTATACAGAGAAGAGAAAATAAAAATTCACTTAAGAAACCTTCAGTACAAAAAAATAATTAAGAATCAAACAGTTTTCATTAACAAAAAAATATAACAGCTGATTTTGATAATTTTCACAAATCTGTTTTGCACGGTACAAAATCCTCTTCTAAACTGTCTTCGTCAATATACAAAGAAGAAACTTAGGTGAAAAATAATTTTTTCACCAGAAAAAAATATGTCATTTTGTTTTAAACAAAAACTAAAGATTGAAATGCAACCCTCTTAAGTACAAAATATATTTTAATTTTTTAATTCTATAAGAAAATGAACTTCGTTTAAACAATTTTAATAAAAATAAAATTGTAACGTCGTTAATTCACTTAACATTGTATAAGCATTTAAATCTGTCATTTAACAGTTAAAAGTTTAATAATAATAGCATATAGGAAAAAAAATTAAAAAACCCTGGAAATTATATTTTCTTACTTTTTCAGGAGATAAAAGTTGGAATCGCATTTCTCATTTCAGATTGAACTTAAAAAAATTTTCATTAATTAATATCACTTTATGATTAAAAACGCTTCACTCTTGATGTTTCTTGTTAAATTCTCTAAAGACAATTTTTCCCACTTTTTCACTTCTTTACTTTAAATCCATTCAATCACTAATGAAATTATAAACAAAAAATTAGAATACAAAATCTCTTGTCAATGCATCTTCAAAACTTTATTGACTGTGATCAACTGAAAGAATTTAATTCAAAATTCACTTTTATTGCAATTGTTTCAATTTTGGTATTTAAACTATTTTTAAAAAAAGTTGTCACGTGTCAAAAGAATGCTCATTTCTTCCAAGCTCAACATTTCAAATATGTGCTGTGCAAATATATTTATATAGTAGTAAATATATAAAACAAATTTATTTCAAAATCAAAGAAAAAAAGCCTTTGTTTTGTTGAAAATTCTTTAGTCTTTTTTGGCAACTTATTCTCAATGTTATGCCCTTTTTGGCAAAACTATCTGCATTGCATGTCATTGTTTTCACTATGACAACTAGTGAATAGGTTTTACGTCAATAACATGGCTGAATATAGAACAACATAATTTTTTTTGGATGAAGTTTTTGTCCTTATTCGATGTTGGCTTTTAGCCAAAAATTTAAAAATGTCCATAACCCAGAAAATTACTTGACGCTTACAATATTCTTAGTGGTTGGAAAGTTATACTCGAAGATTATTATTATCACTAATCGATTTAAGGTAATCATGACTTGACAAAAGAAAACTATTTGGATACATATGTGTTGTGTGTCTATCTATGCATGTACAGTACATATGTACATACGAGAACATAGAAATATTTTTGTAAGAAAAATGGAAGTGACTCAATCAGACATGCCAATTTATAACAGTTCTTATATAAAATTACAGTTTGCCTTCCGGAAATTAGTTGTTATTTCCTGGTGGCCTCTAACCGGTCCGTGTTGAATATTTCATACTTTAACCAGCAAACAACTCCTAGAAATCAATTTTCTAGTCTCCTAAAAAATGTGTTTTATTCCATAATTTTTTAAGTTATCTATATAGTGTGTTAAGAAAACCAAACAAACTGATAACATTTTCGAAAATATTGCATAGATCATACAATTCAATTGCCAAGAAAATGGGGAATTATCATCAGAATCATTCCATATATTATTTCTGCTGTCAAACTACTTTTTTCTCATTTATAAAATAGTCAAATCCACTAAATTAGGAATCAATGGATAGGAATTTAAACATAGCGATGACATTGCACAAAAACTTTATGTTTTACCACCTTATTTTCTATAAATTTCGGCAATTTCAAATAATTCAATAATTTAATAATTTCATATAAAGAATGCCTCACTTTTAACCCATTGAATGAGTGAAAGAGAAAAATATGTAGGTATTACTTCTGTAATTTAAAATTCTCCTTTTTTCTCGCTTACACATTGACTGAGTGAGGGAGGAAAATTTTTTTCGCTGCACCTTGAATGAGTGAGGTAGAAACATATTTATTTATCACTTCTGATGTGTGTATTCCTTTTTTCTCATTTATAAAAAATTCGAATGCACCAAATTAGTTATCACTCTCAAAATTGTAGCTGATTTGTTTGCTATTAGAGACTTTGTAAAACTAATATGTTCATATCAATAAGAAATAATTTATTTTGTTCAAACATTCTATTTAAAAATTTAATTGTAAAACCTTATTGAATTTTGCGAAATTTTCGCACGGATATTCTGGTCTATAAATAATGGATAAATTGTTTAAGTATTTATGAATTATCCTACCCCAAAATAGGTTATGAAATAACACATGTTGGGCGTAATTGTTAATACTTCCAGCATTCTAAAGTTACAATGTTACTGCCTCTTACGAGGACGTTACAAAACCTCTAGGAGTATCTCTTGTTTTGAAGAGAACGAAATGCTTTTTGGATTCGGCTAAAAATTTGAATCACTGCCATTTTGTGGGTTTACAACACTACGAGCTATCGTTTCTCACAAAATATTTTTTTTTAGGAATCGATCTTTTGATTTAAGCCCCAATATTGTTAATTTTTTTGTTTAAAACGTTTAATGTAAAAATTTGCAACTTATTTCAAAGTCCGCACTTGGAAAATGAAATATGTATAATTGTTATATAATTTCGCTGTTTTATTTCAAAAAATAATTTTAGAAACAATTTAAATATTTTTACTTTTGTATTACGACAGTTTTGTGCGAACTTTTCGATGATAGCTTCACAAAGTATGTGTGAACTTTTCGATAGCTTCACAAAGTATATATAACTCAATGGCATTGACACTTAATTTAGTTTAGGGCCAATTTTTCAATAGACAGTTAAGCAGTCAGTTAGTACATATTCTCCAGATAGAGCAAAAATCAGTTTTTCAACAGTCAGGTCAGATACAACTTAATCTAGGAATAAAGTTATCTGCTCATTTTAGAACGGAATAAGAAGTTATCTGAGGAATAAAATAAATAGCTATTCTCGATGTCAAAACACTTTGAAAAATTATTGCTATTGAAATAAACGTTAAACAAAAATTAATTTCTATGAAAAGTTCGATAGTCGAAATAAAAGTGACTAGTTCAAGATCCCAGGGCCCCCAGACCTTTCTTATTTTCTTATTCGTTCTTAAGTTATAGCTTCCCAAAGTTTGATTGTTCGTCAAAATGGGAGCCATTTTATGTCCGGTTGCTTTAACGAATTATAATTTTCTATATACTTTGGTAGTACGCTATAACTTAAGAACGAATTGAGATTTGTATATAATTGTCTACTGTCTATAAGTTATTCTTAGACAATTTTGGAAAAATATAAAGGTTTTGGGAGTTATTAAACAAAATAAAATAAATTATTATTTTTAAGTTGGCAGCATATTTCTTCCGGTTCCACACTTAAAACTTGTTTTTTTAATAGAACATATTTTTCCAAACATAACTAAAACCAAACAAATTCCCCACTTAAAAATATAAAATTATTGAATTTTTTTGAAAAAATGTCCTACAACCCAAAGTTTCGACCATTATTCTCCAAATCTATCAATTGTACGATAAGAAGTGTCTTAATCTTTTTTGTGTAGAATGACATGATCTACAACGTGTAGGTACCAACACCTTTTTCCAAAAAAAACCTATTGATTTCCAGTAATTTTTAAAAAACTTAATTTTATTCCCTCCCCGCTCTAAAATTTTTTTCGCCGCTCCAAATTTAGGGTACTTCTTAGAAAATGGTTAGGACGTAAATATGAAGCTCTCCACAAAAATTCAGCTTTGTCGGAATTTTTTCGAAGTGAATATGTTATTTTCTTGAACGAATAAGTAAGATCATGATTATTTTTTTACGATCTTTAAAGCGTCTGGCTATAAAAAGCTCCCACGGAAGGTGTCTGGCAGTAGTCATTTTTAACAACGTTCCATGAAACATACGTAAAAATCAGCCATCAGAATATAAGTGAAGTTAGCAACATTTGTACGTGCATTTAACACCTGGTACCTGGGAATTGGCCGTCGGCCCAACCAACTAGGTATGATGTACGTACTATGACGGCAACCACCGAAAAGTCGGGAAAGGAAATGAAATTGTTTCATTAAAAAAACATTACGACCAACACAACCGAAAGAGATATATTTTAAATCTCGAACGCTATCATCGTAATGTCATTAGCTCAAAAAATAACGGTACCTGTCATATAACCGTTACGTTAAAGCCTGTTTTTCTCGGAAACGGCTCTAACGATTTTGATTTAAAAAAATCAGTGCAGCTTTTTAAGTACGACCGATCATCTGGTTGAAAAAATAAATTAAAAACGATAGTTTCCATAGGACCGCTTTTAATGCTTTCGACTATCTCATAAATGCCTTAACCGATTCTTTCCAAATTTCACACATACATAGGCTTAGGTAGCCTAATTTATACTGCGTACCAATATTTTTAATTAATATTTTTTTTTATATTTTTAAAAGCATTTAAAAAAAAATTAATTTATATTTTGAAAACTGCTTATTAATTTTTTTTTTTCAAACATTTTAGTTATATGTATTTGCTGAATAGCTATGAATTGGCGTTTTTGATTTTTTTGTTGAAAAATATTTTCAAAAAGTTTTTAAAATAAAACAATTTTTCTCAAAAACAGCTTCACAGATTTTTCAAATTTTCTTCTCATAAATTCAAATTTATCCAAGAAATAAAATGGCGTACTTTTTTTTTTAGCTCAAATTAGTTTAAGTATTTATTTCAGAATTTTGAATAATTTTTTCTTTGATTAAGTCGATTTAATCTTTTGTTTTTAAGTTTATTTCATTAAATATTTAAGATTGTCATAACAATTTTTTTTGGACAAAAATTAAAGAAATTTTGTATATATACAAAAATGACTTGAAAAATAAATTAGGGTTTTTAATAGAAATCGTTTGCATACGATGTGATCGAACATAAGAGCAAGTTTGTGCGATCCAGTCGTGCATTTTATTTTAAATGACATGAGCTACAATGTGTACATACACCTTTTTTCAAAAAAAACCTATGGTTTTCGAGTAATTTGGAATAAATATTTTGCTCCACTCCAAATTTAGGATACTTTTTAGGAAATATTTAGTACGTAAAAATGAATCTCTCCACCAAAATTCAGGACTAAATGTTAATTTATTAAAAAAAAAGTTAATTTATTTTAACAAGATGAACGAAAGTATAATCTTTTAATTAATTGTACTAATTTGACAGAATTTGTCCTGCATCTTAAATTATATTTTTAAGAATCTTACGAAGAACGCGTTTTTATTTCGCAAAATGTATGACATAAATTCAAAACAAAAACAAAAATACAAATATTTATTAACTGAGTCACGGTTAAGTGTGTTGAGTCTATAAAAAATCTTTACAAAAATCGAGCGATATAAAGGAGATGTCCAGTAATTCATTAAAGATAGTTTGTATGAATTTTCCATTCACAATTTTCAACAATTCTGACCAATGGTAACGTTTTTTTTTAATATGTATTTTCTTTTATAATGAACATAACATATTAGCAGTACAAGAAATTCAAATTCATTTAAAATGTCCACGTTTCTTTCTACCTACAATTAGACTACGCAATACACAAAAAAAAAACTTATTTAAAAATAAAAAAAAACAAAAATAAGTATTCCTCTGTAAGTCAAAATTAAGAATCTCCCTGACACACTTTCTAGTATACTTAGGTATACGCTACATGTCTAATAAAAATATGCCAACATATTTCACAATACTAATATATTGAAAACAAAAATAAGAGAAACACTCTCGTCATTTAAATGACTAACTATTAGCTATTGTTATGCAATATCAATAATTATGACTGCATTTTTCTTTACACAAATACACACAGAACTATTTATACAACTAAATAAGAAAAAAGAAAAAAAAAACACTCCAATGCACGTGTGTAAATTTCCGTAAAATCCCCGTTATTATTTCATTCAATCAAGGTCACCCGCATAGCCTTCAAGTTTATAATGGAATTTATATATTACAACAACACTGCATTCATAATTACCTAAGTATATGAATGTATGTGTATAGTCGAACAAAAAGTGCAATAGCAATTTATGCTCAACATATTATAAGAGGGCGGCACATGTCACTCAGCCATAATAATAATGTCAATGCAATTTGGAAAAAAAGTAGGTAGGTAGGTACCTACTGAAAATAATGAGTCTCCAGGCAATGTTTTCCTATTCTGAAATTACCCACCTACATATCTATCTACCCACTTGTCTAAAAAAAAACTCATTCAGCTAAAGTATCTATTTAGGAGAGAGAAAAAGTACAGCCCGTTTCCGCCACCTTTCCCCCTTTCCCCGTATACACTTTACGACCATAAAAATAGTTGATAGGTATTTTATTAAAAATTCACAATTACACTTCCTCCTCGTTAAAAACAACAACTACATCTGATGTATTCTAGTGCCGTCGTCGTCGGTCGGTTGTTTTATTCCCCCAATGTCGTCCTCAAACATAGACAAATAGTAGGTTAGTACTGTGTCAGATACCACATTTTACCTTACCCCAAACCGCCGCCACCTAACCTCCACCCATAACATCAAGATACAGCACTGTCTTCGCCATATTAGTCACCATCCTCATAGAAGTGGTCACTAACGACAGGCAGGTTTTCTATTTTTTTTTTTTTTTTTTCTGAAAGCTTCTGTCATGTGCATGTGTTTTATCCAATATGCCCTCTTTATGCCACGCTATTATTGGATGAAGTTTTCCGTTTTTTTTTTTTGTATTATTTGTTCTTTTGAACTTATAGTGAATATTTACACTATGAGATTTGCAAATAGACGATGCACCCACCACCCTTTCTGCGTTCTCACACTGGTGAGAGGAAAAAAAAATTAAGCCAACACAATAAAACAGACGGTAAGATTTTTTTTTAAAATAGAATTTGTTTCCACTAATTTTGCAATAAAAAAAAATATGCATGTGTATCTAAATGTATGTATGTATCTATATATATAGGCGCTTGTGGTTGTATTGTAATTTAAATAGATATAAACCGTTACATTATTTTTATTCGTTACTGTGCGTGTGCATAACACAAAAATATCACACAATGCAGCAACTGAAAATTTTTGAAGAGTTGCATAATTGCATTCAATATACAGAAGCAAAACGAAGTGGGTTAAGAATCACACTATACCTATTATTATTTTTGTCATGAATCATGATGTAATGTTCTTTTTCTCAAAAAAAAAAAAAAAAAAAAAAAAAAAAAAAAAAAAAAAAAAAAAAAAAAACTTGCTACAATATGCTTCACTGTTATAACTGCCTAATTTAAAAACACAAAAAAAAACTGCCGTTACCAAAATTTGAATTTAAAAATATCAAAAAAAAATCCACTTTTATCACAGGTTAGTTTCGAAGTTTCGTTTCCATGATACGATTGTAATCCAAGGAGAATCTGTTTTATAATCCTTTTTTATCTCAAATTATGGTGTATATCAAGAGCTGTTGTTGATTCAATGAATAAATTAGCACTGATGGTCTAAACGTTGGCCAAGATATAGTTCCGTTTTATTCGCAGGTCTTACGACGAAAAAAAAGAACAACAAAATATACACTCGTCGTTTTGTCGTCGTCGTATTCTTTGCTTTAAAAGTATTTACATTTTTTTCATTAGTTTTTTTTTTTATTGCCAGCGAAAAAAAAAATAAAAACAAAAAAAAAATTGTGTCGAATTTGTCGCGTGAAAAAAGGTGAGAATTAAAACACGAATTCGACACCAATATGAAAAACAAGACAGAGTAGAGAAAAAATATTTTTTTTTTGTCGAAATAGCAACGCGTTACATTTCGTTCAATTAAACGACAAACGAATGACTTGGTATGGTTTACCAAAAGAATATGAAACACTACACACCACACCATCTGGACGATGCTCTACGCTAGAGATTGACTAAGAAAGAACACTCAATTTCAATATAAAATAGTGTGTGAAACTTGTGAATTTGTATCTCTTTCTCTAAATAATTATTTTTGTATTATTTTTATTTTTTACTCACTCATTTTAGGTTAGCTACTCATTTTCAATACCGTTAAAATGCAGTTTAGCTGTTTTCCTTTGTTAAAAAAAAGCTTATAAAGAGCTTTACAAGGTGATTGCTGGTGCACTGGTGTTAGCTTATATTTGATATTTTCACTCAAATGCACAATATCGTTTGAGAGAATAATTTATGTAATCAAATGGTTTGAGAGGAAAAGTTTTACATTTTTAAGCTTTCACAAGTTTATAAGTGGTGACATGCTTTAATAGTAGGGCTAAAAAGTTAACGACTGATGTTTAATAATCAAAGTTTGTTTTACGAATTTAAATAAAAAACAAGTATCATATCTTTTCAATTATGTATCTATAATGATGTTTACGTTCACTGGGGTGTATGTGGAATTTATTGTATAAATAGAATTTTGTATTTTTTATTAAATGGTTTTTTTTTTAAGGTTTCTCTCCATCCTAAAGGCACAATATCTATCTAATGGTGTATTAGGGGAAATGTCATGTCATTTTAAAGTAAAATACGACACGTTTACAAAGTGTATATGTTAGTAAATTCAAAGTGTAAGTAGTCCCTATTCCTACTCCTGGTAGTCAAAGGAATTATTTTGGAGCGTTAGGATTGTCATACTTGATTTCACCTAAGGAAAAATCTAAAAATTATAATATTTTAATAAATAATTCAATATAAAACTGAATGTCTGATTGACAGAGTTAAATTTGCTCCGTTTATTATGTAAGGGATGTGACCAAAACCTATGTTACGGTAAGAAAGAGGTTCAAAACATTTTAATTTTTGTTTAAATATAATAGGGAAACAACTTTTTGCATACTTTAAAAGTTGCCATACATATCTTATATTCTTATACATCAGTGAGGTAGTTAACTTATGGATTGTTCACATGAGAGAAACAGACAAATATTCGTCCATTTTAACATTTCGTAAACATGGTGTTTTTATTCGTCACGAATAATATATATTCGTTGAAGTATAAATTTTATGTGGAACTCAAACAGAGTTTGACAATTGGATTGCAATTCGCGATAGACACTTTTTTTTTTACAAATTCATCTTGTTTTTGTAATGAAAAAGGCAATTTTTGTGTAAAAACATTAATATAAATTAAAATTCTAAATTTTTTTTAGAGTTTGTAAAGAACTTAGGTTGTTTAAAATCACATTTAATCTTTTATATATTTTTTTAAAATTTTGCTCGCACTCAAGGGGTTATGAATACCCTAAAAATGTTAATGTTCAGTGCGAGCGGTTAGGAAACTGGAGTAGAATAAGATGGTCGGTAACTCCCATTAGTTTTAAGTGCTTGAATATCGCTATGGGAGCGAAACGTCATTCCACATGCGTGTAGTGCGGCTACCGAAGGAATCTCTATACTTGACAATACGTCCGAAGTTGTTCTCCTAGAACCGCTAGTATTACGGTTGAATAGTCTTAGGGAAGGAATGCAACTGGCAATGCCATTAGATCATTGTCTATAAAAATAGCGATAAAACAATGAAGGGCATGAAACACTGCGACGCTGCTTGAAAGTTCCAATTTTTTTCAGTTATTGATCTATCACCTATGTTTAAAGCTCTTTTTTGGATTCTGTCTAAGAGACTTAAGTTGAGTTATTGGAGTACCTCATGGTTGTCAGGTTAAAAAAGCGAATTCGCCAAACTTAAAAGAAAAATCGCCAAATTAAAAAAATTCCACCAATACATCACCAAACTCAAAAATCGTAAATTAAAATAAATAAAAGCAACTTGCAATTTTGGAGTCAAAAAATTTATTTAAAAAAGAAAACAACAAATACATATCATACTTAGCTATGTACGTACAATCACACATATGAAAAAGGAACTTCACCGAACAGTTAGAATTTGAGTATGAGCGTGGTTACACGAGCGTAAAAAAGAATCATTTTTGTGGATACACTCAGAAAATAAATTTAGTGAGCATGCAAGGGAATTGGATGGTAAATTAGGAACCCAGTCTGTTACAAATACAACGAAATGGAAATGTTACGAGGAAAACAAGATATTGGGTAGATCTTTCTCTTTCGGCGGCAAAACAAATATGAAAATATATGCCAAACGGGAACGTTTTACAATTAAATATGATATTTAACGCAATACTCATATCTGAAAATGAGGAAAATGATGAAACTTGGCCTTTTTTCATCTCTTTCTGTCATTTGAAAAATCATCCGCCCTCTTTCTTAAGTTAACTGCATTGCACAGATATTTGGCTTGACGTTTGACGTACGTCATTTATTTTAGGGAGGAGAAAGAAATCGATCTTTAGTGGCTGCGTTCAGAATTACAATTTCGATTAACTATATTTCGTAGGTTTTTGTACTGCATTAACAGTTGCGGCAATCTAAATCTTTTCTATCGTCTGAAAGCGTAGTCTCTCTTCACAATAAGTTGTTGAATTTCTGATTTTAACCAACCCAACTGATTACTTTTAACTCGAATTGTGTTTATTGGTACAAATCTTTCAAAAAGCCAATTTTTTTTTTGACGTAAACTTTTCAATATCTGGGAGATCGTAGATTTCTAGGTTAGATTCAAAAATATCTAATATTAGCGACTGCATGTCAATAGATTTGAAATCTCGGAACGAAATATTTTCAGTTATTAAAGTTGGATTTTAATTTAAATTATAGAAGGCGACAATCAAGTCATGTTCGGAGAAACCAGGAACATCTAGTTGACCGTAAAAGTTAACAACGTCAATAAAAGTAGAGCTGGAAGATGTGAAATGGGTTGGATAGTTCACTATTTGTTGGGAATATGTTAATAGACTGCAAATTGTCACAAAAATTCTTTACCCGGCCATTTGTTTTATCTAAAATGTATATGTTTAAGTCCCATGCTATTAAAATGTAATTATAGTTAGTTGTTAATTGTTCTAGAATGTATGAAATAGGAGTTGAATCGATAATGTTTTGGTGGTTTGTATATTACGCCTATCAGACACTTCTCAACTGCACTTGCAACCTCGATGAATAAGTATTGAACACTTTTATTTCTTTCAGAAAACTTAACAATTTTAATTTTGAAACCTGTCTTTATAAAGATAGCTAGATCGATATATAAATGTTGACAGTGAATATTTTACATTTATATATAAAAATATTCAGTTTCTTGGATTAAAATAGTTTAAAGCTTTACATTTTTTTCCCTTAAAATACCTAAACACTTTCAACACCTATACAGATAGACAGACAACATAAAGGAACTAATTTTTATTTTTCCATATTCTCTATCATGTATATAATTCTCATATTTGATTAAATTTAAAATCACAACATATCAAGGTTAAAAGTTACACAACTTCTTTTCGTATAAAAATCAATTTTAGTTTTGCTGACATTTTATTTTTACTTGCAATATTTACTCGTAAAGGTATTTCATTTTGACTATATCTTCTACAATTTTAGCTCGATTTGAAATTTCCAAATTCGTTTCGATAGAAAATGTGGACACAGTTCATAAATCTTCCCCAATCACTTATTTATAGTTTTACATAATCAGACACTGTGGCGTATGTGGAACATTTTTTTTAAATACATTTTATGGTTGACTATGTGCATGTTTACATGTGTATTAAAACAAAACAAGCGTTTGATGTCATAAAATTACTTTTTCGTTTTAGAAATAAAATAACTTGACATTCTCATGTACATTTTACCTACATATGTATATGAACAAATTTAATTAGTTATAAAGTTAAACCTCAAAATGCAATTTGTTATGTATTTTTGTATACTATGTATCCATAGTTGCATACACACCTGGCATTGGGGCATTTATATCGGATTTGTCATGAATGTAACTATATTTAAACATATACACTATAAATACATACATTGTTATAAAATGAAATTATTAAAGGTTAAAGTTACTTGTATTTGTAATATAATTGGAATGCACAACAAAATCAAATGAAAAAGACAAGCAAAATAATAATAATAAAAAAGGGAAAAACATACCTACTTAAATTTCATTGGCAATGTGTTATTTCAACGTGCTTACTTAAAACAATTTAACCTGTATACACGAATATACACACACATATATATGTCCTTGCGAAAAAATGTACATAAATTTATAACAAAATTGCCTAATATGAAAAAAATATAGTTCACATCATAGTTAATTAAATTGGAATCGAGTTTCTATAAGTCGATTATGATGTTTAGGGCACATATTTGGTACAGTGAAACCCGCTTAAGGGAAAGTATAAAAAAATCTGATTTTTTTTCAGTTAGGCGAACCTTTAAAAACATTTCAGTTAAGCGGATATTGGATAAGTGAAAAATATATTTCACTTAAACGGGTCTCGGATAACTGAAAAAATATTTCAGTTAAGCAGATTTAGGCCCGTTTTCTGATACACAACCTAAGCATTTAAGTTCTACTTAGGCACTTATGTGACAGTTAATGCAGAGGAAAAACTAGCACATAAGCGATTTAAGTTGAACATAAATATTTATGATGCGTATCAGCAAACGGGTCTTAGTGTTACAAACTAAGTTTTACTACATTTATCGAACTTAAGCAGCTGAAAAACAACCTGTGTTAATTGTAATTTCTTTACGGTTATAAAACTTGTCATTTTACCGTGTCTTATGAATGGAAGTGGTGGAGTTGAACGTATAGCAAATGGAACAATTCAGCGCACTTTTAATTTTTTCTTGCAACATATGTACTATAGGAAAGGTGACCATTTTTTCACATGCAAAAAAGAGGACAACCCTTAATTAACATAAATAATAGCTTAGGTACAAACGATATTTATTCAAAATATTTGTACTTCACAGTGCATACATCAGTTTAGATTTAAATACAATAATAACCTAACAAAAAAAATACTTAAGTACTTAATTTAAGAGTTCAACTCAAAGAAACTGTTAATTTTTGTATTTTCTTTCGCAGTGTATTTTTTATAAGATGTCATCACGGCTTCTTAAAAAAGTCTTAAGATCTCCACAAAAAGAATGTCATGGAAATTTGACAAATGGACTTGGATGATCATTCACAATAATAAAACCAAGATGACAGAACTGAAATAATCAAGTGCTGTCTTTAGTCCTGAAGTAAGTATTTTACTCTGTAGGAAAAAAATGTTTCAAAATAAGAGGACATTAAGAGGACAATTTGGACATATTAATGTCCTCTTTAAGAAAAGCCAAAAAAGGACACGATATCGAAAAAAAGGACTTTCCTCTAAAAGGACGGATGGTCACCGAAACAAAAAAATCGAACTCAAGATTTTAATCAAACTTGATATAACGATGATAGAGAACACCAAAAAAGTGGATGCCGCAATTCCGTCTGTAGAACAATCTACAAAACGACTGAATCTATTTTCTTCAAACTTGGTATTTGAACGTGTTAGGTGATTGTCCTTAATGAATTTTTGAATCGTTTTCTTAGTTGCAAAACTAACGGCACCTGCTTTACAATTTTTTCTTCGATCCTAATTATCTCCAAAACGGCTCTAACGATTTTGATTTAAAAAAATCAGTGCAGCTTTTAAGGTACGACCATATGGTTGAAAAACAAAATTTTAAATGTCTAAAAACGGTACTTTCCATAGGAGAGAAATAAAACCATGAGAAATAAAAACAAAACCTGATACAGTTGTAAGCTCTTTGGTCCACACACATACGAGAAAAATTTCGTGTTGACGTAAGAGCAGATGCAAAAAAAACCACTGTCAACATAGTCATTTTAAGTGAAATTATTAATGTTCGTTATATCGGACAGCAAATTGTGACCAAAGTTCTCTATTCAGAGATGTTAATGTAAATCTAAAAGCGTTCGTTATATCGCAAATTCGCTATATCAGGTACTCGTTATACTGGACGTCCACTGTATTTGAAGAAGTCAGTGGTGCATCGTCTCCCTAAAAAGGGAAAGGACAACTCCAATCCGTCGAATCTCAGGTCGATAAGTCTTCTTCCGAATTACAGCAATGTAATTGAAAAGGTTATTAATAGAGCCCTGTTCAATTGGGCGGAGGACAAAAATATCATACGGGATAATCAGTTCGGTTTTAAGGCGGGACATGACACAATTCATGCCGCGTCTAAACTAGTTTCTGATATCCAATGGAACAAAACTAAAAAGCAGTATACGGGTGCCTGTCTGGTTGATTTGGAGAAGGCCTTTGACACCGTATGGTTAGAAGGTCTCTATCTAAAGCTTGCCAGACTTGGTATAAGTAAACCGCTATTGTAGATGCTTTATGACATGCTAAATGGTAGAAAGTTTGTTGTCAAGAGTGGCAATGTAACTTCTACCACAGTTTTTAATATTAAAAATGGTCTTCAGCAGGGAGCGGTTAACTCGGCGATTCTATTCAGCATTTACACCAGCGATCTGATAGGTAGTCTAACTCAGGCAATTGCGTACGCCGACGATCTAATTGCGAACAGAACAGCTCATACAGTTGAGGTCATCAAAAATCTCTTGCAGAGTGACTTTGAAAAGATTCAGAGATATTGTGATGACTGGAAGTTGAAAATCAACTTACAGAAATCAGAAACTATTTTGTTTTAGGACTCAGTTGTCTACCGCCTCAAGAGGTACGAGAAAGAACTCGCGCAAGCTGGTGATCGTAGGGCCACATGGACATCCACTGGCGAGTAAAAGTGTAGTAAAATACCTTGGATCAGTACTTGTATTTCGATAGACATATAGGTGCTGTCTTGGCCAGGGCTAGGGAGCCTTTGCCCTGACAAAACGACTGTTTTATAGCAGCCGTCTTGACAGCAGGGTGAAGGTGATTTGTTACATGGCCCTCACCAGGCCGATGATTGCCTACGGATGACCGGTGTGGTTCAACGTTGCCCCATCTCAAATGGAAAAGATTCGGGTGTTTGAGAGGCAGTGTCTTAGACGTTGCCTAGGATTACATAGAACACAAAAGTCGGAGTACATACGATATTATTCCAACCAGATTCTATACAACGGAGCCAACATAAACAGAATAGAAATTTTTTTGTTTAACCTGATTCGGGGTCACATTGCAAGAGTCCTCAACCAACAGCTTAATTTTTTGAGCTTATTACCCCAACAATGTATACCATGAGAGTGCGCGGTTAAGTGGCTACATCCCTCCCGAGGCATTCCTCTATTTAGACAGTCCAGGGCTGGTACAGGATAGGATGGCGATTCCGCTAATCTACCACATCAGCCGCAAAACTGTTTATAGGCGACTCCTGTACGGTCGAGATGTCATCGCCCAAGGTGGAGGAACGCCCTCGGTTCAGTAGGATTGTGTGCGATAGGGACCGAAGGGATAGGGCGAAGCAAGAGAATCAGTTCTGGTGGGTACAATGCGATGAAGTAGATAGTTAAAGTCGAATGAGATGGTATGTCTTGGCCGACTTACATAGATTAAGGAAAATTAGGTATTAGGGACAGTCAGTGTGGCACCAAAAAAATAAAAAAAAATATGTAGGTAGCGGAGGCATATGTGTATATATGTGAACATATGTATATGTATGCACGTATGTATATGTGTTTGGGTATATGTATGTCTGTATGTGTCTGCATGCTTATACAAAAAATACACAAAAAAAAAACAATTAAAACAACAAAAAATGCTTCTGTGGCTGTTCTACTTTTTAAGTAGATTTAGGTAGTTCTATGTATTTCTAGGTATTCTAAGTAGTTTAAGTTAGTTTTAATTAGTTTTATTGTGTATATAGGTAGTTTTTAGTTATATATATATATATAAAAAATATAAGATAAAGATACCAAGTTTTTTGTATCGCCTTTTCTTGGTGAAAAATAAAACCTATGAAACGATAGTATTAAGATAGTCTTTAGGCCGAAAGGCATTATAAATAAGATATGTAGTTTAGCTTAGGGCGCCCGTAAAGGTCCAGTAAGTTAGTTGTAAAGAATTGATAAGTAGGCTAGTTTTATTAATTTTTGTTTAGCTTTAAGTTAGTTATAAGTTCCATTAACTTAATAATAAATAAAAATTAATTGAAAAAAACGTCCACTGTGTATTAATTTTGTTTTTTGTTTTTGTGGACTGAGTGGACTTAAGTCATTATGTATTTATCTCTCTATCGCGATCGCCTTAAACTAATGAATTTAAAGTTTTTAGAAGAACAAGGTAAAATGTCTGAAATTCTCTTAATTTATCGACTCCTTATACATGAGGATTTGCAACTCTATATACATAACTCTATCTTTGTAATACCAACACTCGTAACATAGTTCCTCCGCCTAACGTCGTATGGTACTAATGAACCAGTCTTCCGTATATGGCTGACCAACTTCGACTTTAACCTTAACTTTAACAACTTGTCTAAAAACCTTCCTCGAGGTTCAACTTTCTTACTAACCCCATATCGTAGCTATAAGTTTCTTAGTTGCTAAGTTAGATTAAGTATTAGCTTTTATTAAGACGAATAAATGTGGTTTTTTTTTCCTCCACCGAAATTAAAATTACATAATATCATATAAGTTCATATTATGTTGAGCCTTTGACAAGAGTAAAGCAAAATTAAAGAAAACAAATTAACAGACTTGAGAACTTATTTTGATTCAATGTATGGTAAGTATTGGGCCTTATTGGTAATCTCATAGGGATTTTCGCATGGAATGACATTTTTCCTGCGATTGTGAATCTCGCACGGAATAAATTTACTTTGAACAAAAAAATCGTATGAAATGACAGCAAAATTCCCTGGGAAAGATTATTCCCGATAGCAATAAATTCCGAGGGAAACTTTTGAGTATAATTCACGTTCCCAATATTCGAATTGGATTGTAATCTCCAGAGATTGTCTCAGAACTCCCGCCAAGCTTTTGAATGTGATTTTCAAAAATTCCGTCTAAAGAAAATCAATACTAAGCCTATGACAAATCAATACTGCTACCATTGAATTTTTCACTATAGCAAATATTATATAAACATTTTTCTTCAAAGAATAATTAAGTACATAATCTTACCTACATAAATCAACAAGGAATTTACAAAGGGTATGTTTACCAGTGCAAAACTCTGACATAATCTGAGTTCAAGGTCACACAAGTACTCCTAGTACATTTGGATTTTTTATTTCTAGGTGAAAATGCAATCAGAAATTCAATTTGCTTTTTTTCTATTTTTCCTCTAGCTACGTAAGTACATACATATATATATATATATGTGTACATATGGGTGAAATGCAAATGCATTTATACCTTTAAGATACATTATGCAAGGAAAATAAATCCGTTGCCAACTTTAGAATTCATAGAAATAGAAAACAGGAACGAACACACACGTGTGAATTTTATATACAATCTCAAACTCACAGAATAGACTTTTTTGCATTTTTTTTAAATTGCACATTTGTCACTATTCGTAATGCAAGTGAAAGACAAAGAGCATCGTAAATCTAATTACGATTGATATACTAATATCATCAACATACAAAAAAAAACTTGCAACAGATTCAAATGATAATTGGCGGTCATTTGGGGACGGTAGTTGCACATTGCATCCGTAGTGTGAGCGCATTTAGAAAATAGAAACAGTTAAGGATAGCTCAATGAAAAGGTGATAAAATTCACAGTAGAACTAAGAATCTCCCAAAATAAACTGCAAGATTTAAGCCGAATTAGTGCCAAAAGTACAAAACAAATTTGATTGTCAGCCAATTATTTACGGCGATATTTATAGACCGCACCAATAAAATGGTACACATAGAAAGTTTAAAGTACAACACGAAAGGAAGAAAGTATAGGAAAAAAAAACAAAATATTGCACAAGCTTTCTGTACCCTCATCATTATCAGCAAACATCGAGTTTCTTCATTCGTAAAATCCAACATTTTATAGATACGCAGATTTCAATGGCTTATATGTATGTGATTTTGATTCAATTAACTATGCAGCTCTAATTACTGAAGCCTCTTCGAAATAAAATTATCAAGACAAAACATATACAACGAAAGCTAAAGTGCATCTAATGATGTGCCAATTAATTAAGATTGCTACTATAAAGTGCAGAATCTTGTGTTCAATGCCTAAGAGTCTGCCAGAATTGGTTTGACCGAGTTTTCAATTTTAGTTTACACTTTTTTATTTAATTTCTCTTCTTCAGTGCAATTTACTTTTTAACACGCAAACAGTTTAAACATAAGCTACATTTAATAATTTGATCTGATGAGCAAGCATTTAGGCCAATTTTTAATTGGCTTTTGAATCAAAGTAGGTACTCTTTTTTATGAGAGCTTATAGGGGCTTAAACTCTTGCTTGAAATTATAGAAATTTCTGGGTATTCACCCGATCAATTGAAACAGGTGATTGGAAAACTTGTTTTTAGTGATTAAATCACCCTAAATATCACATTGACTTTTGGGGAGTTCTTCATTTTCGAAAGCATGTAAATTCGACGAAAATTAGCAATCCGATTCAATGCTGCAATTCCCGATAGCGATACACATTGGTTTTAAATGCTTAAATATCCAAATTGGGGGCGGGGCGGGGGGGGGGGGGAATACGATCGGGTAAAGCATTCCGTAATCGTATAGTGCTGATAAGGGGCCAGTTATAGTGATCAGGAAAACGAATCAGAAAAAGTTGAAACAGTATGAAAGTGAATATTTTTTCCTGATGGTCATTTATAGCAAACAGGAAAATAATGTCAGTTGGCAAGCTTCGCTTCTAGTCTTCCATCAAGTTTTCCTGGTTGAAACACACACGACAAAGTTTTTCGTCCACAATTAGGTCAGTGGAACGAGAGAAATTGGGACCCAAATCATTGGAATGATTTGCTGGCACGAAAAATGAATTTTCATCACGAAAAATGAATTTTCATCACGAAAAATAATTGTTTTATTGCAAATATTTTTCCCAAAAAAAATGTTCGGAGTTATTCGTCATCGATTAGTGTAACATTTGTATTTTAAAACGCGTTAAATTATAAATAAATTATTCGTGATTTTTTTTTTTTTTTTATAACTTTGCACGCGCTTAAGGGGTTATGAATACCCTTTATATGTTTTTTCTTAACACAGCGCGGGCAACTGGTGAAGAAGAGAAAGAAGGATAGGAAAGATGTGTGGCGCGATGTTCTGAGACTAGAGCTGGTTGTTGTCTCAGATTTATCTCCAGGGATGGCGGCTGAACTAATGCGGAGAGAATTACCGTGTCTTATTTATTTATGTCCCTTATAATTCGCATTATTTTATTTATTTGGTTGTCATATTTTTTGGGTATGCTAGTTTACTCAATCACATTTTGTTAGTGTTATGCCAGCATGTAATGAGCAAAGCAGCAACTTATTTTATGACAATTTTGAGAATTGTTTTTTTAATGGAATATAAGAAGCCATAGACAACGGCAGGAATCGAACCTGCAACCACGAGGTTGACAGGCGAGCACACAACTATCGCGCCACGGCCACCCCCAAATTCGTTTTCCTTATCGCTATAACTGGCCCCTTAAGAAGGAATCTTTATACTTGACAGTACGTCCGTATTTGTTCTTCAAGTTAACTGATGAGTATTGCTAGCAAGGTTAAGTTGAAAAGATTGCAACAGGCTATTTCATTAGAACAAACGCAAATCTTGCGCATAGTATGCTAAGCAAGCTGTCCCTGAACGCAAACAGAAAAATCTCCGCTAAGCACACAGTCCCAAGACGCAGTTCATTCTTTTTTCTTGCGCAAACTTCATTGCAATTGTGCAAGTTTTAAACTTGTGTTGCGCACTTCACTAGCTTTTTAATTTTTATCGGGTTCGTGCATTTGCTTAGCATGAGACTTGCTTTGCAAAACTTGCGTTTAGGAACTTGGCCATTTTCTATTAAAATAGCTATAACACAATTGAAAGACATGAAACCTTTTGACGGTGCACAAGAGGTTCAATTGTTTCAGTTATTCAGCCCTATCACAAATTCCATAGTAATCGAAAATATGCTACGTTTCCGAACAAAACTATCACAAATTCCATCGTAATGGATTCGGAGTGAAAAAATCGCTTAAAATTTTCGAAGTTCGTAGAAATTGGTATCACTGAATTCGAATGGAATGGAATGAAATAGAACACACTTTTTCTACGACAAGCCATTTGTGTCGGACACTGAAAGTAAGGCGTCGTTAACAGTTGTTTTAAAGAAAAATGTAAGTATTTTTACAAATTCTATTGTTTTATAAATAATATTTGATTTTAAATTTAAAAAAAAACAAATTTCAATATGAAATACTCTAGCCGACTTGGCCAAAGGCTATAAAAGACTGGCAAACAAAGAAGGTGAAAATTTCTGGGAAATTGTAAAAAGCGACCTTAATATTCTTGAACCAAAAGGTTGTTATAAATTTTTACATAATATTTTACATAATTATTTTGAATTTCAATTAAGTTTACAGACAACTTAATTGAAATTCAACTTGTCAACAATATATTTTGGAATTGCTCTAAAGGATGTAATAAAAGTTGCAGTTGTAGAAAAATTGGTCTACACTGGTCTTTAGTAATGCGAGTCTGAAGAATACGACTTCAATGAGGATAATAAAGTCGAAATAAAAATGCGCCTGGAAAATGATTCCACTTAGCTGAATTTTTTAATTCTTTTTTATTAGTTTCTAATTTTTATGAGCGGAAAGTGAATTTAGTTTTGTTTGTAATAATTTGTCATTATCAAGAGTGGATTAGGCCTACTGGGGATATCACAAGATAAAAAAAAATTGGGCCCAGTATATTTTACCTCTGTGGTTTGGTGTAAAAAAATATATTAATACAAAAAACAGATATTACTAAGTTTACTTACTCCTGCAGAGTGTAATTTGGCGTTGGATAAGCAGTACACCATTTGTCCGATATTCGTGATACAGAGGTCATTTTAAGGTTACAAAAGCAATAACAAGAGTTATTTAAAAACGCAAAGGATAAAGTATAAAGAAAAATCTCAAAAACAGTCTGTTCAGATCCCATTTGGGATCGCTATAACTTAAGAACGAATTGACACATAGAAACCGTTAATATGACATTTTGTAGATAATTATACTGTCTATAAGTTGTTGTTTGAAAAAAATATAGGATTTCGGAGTTATTGAACAAAATAAAATAAATTAGGATTTTTAAGATGGCGGCATTTTCATGTTTTTCCAAACTTAGTTATACACAAAATTTCCCCATTCAAAAACATATATTTATTAAATTTTTTTGAAAAAATGTATTACACCCCAATGTTTTCGAACATTTTTCTCCAAATCTATCGATTGTACGATAAAAACTGTCTTAATCTTTTTTGTGTAGAATGACATGATATACAATGTGCACCAAAAAACTTTTTTTCAAAAAACCTATGGGTTTCGAGTAATTAAAAAAAACTGAATTTCCGCTTTCCCCATTCTAAAATGTTTTCCTCCACTCCAAATTTAAGTAACTGTTTAGAAAATGCTTAGGACATAAAAATGTAGCTCTCCACTAAAATTCAGCTTTGTCGAAATTTTTTGAAGTGGAAAATCTTATTTTGCTTATGTAGGTGGTATGCGTTGCTGGCAACGTCGATTTTTATTATAAGTTTTAATGTTATTTAAGTGTGAAACAATCCTTTCAGCTGATGCACTACTTGATCTGATCGATCATGAACTTGGATATATTTGAAACCATTTGTTCTTCGATTCCTAGAGTGCCATTTGAAGCGTTTGAGTGCCACAGTGCCATTTAAATTAAAAAGTGCCAAAAGTGCACGATAGTGCCACATTGGCAAGTTTGGCACAGATACACATTATGGAAAAACATTGAGTTACTGATGGCGTCAATGAATGATTTGTTTACTTTTTAAATACAATGACGTAATTCTAACCTAAAAAATTATTTAATTGACAGATATGGAAATAATTCACAAATAATATGTTCGCCAGTTTGGCGTCAATGCTTTGAGTATTTATGTTGATCATCTAATCGTAGCTTTAAAAAAAATTAAAATGATGTTGAATTATCAGCTACTTTGGTGCAGTACTTTAATTTACTGTGGTAAACTAAATGAATAATTTATAACTATAAAATCGAATTGTGAAATTTGTAATTAAGTGATTTTTTTTCAATTTAAGCTAACATGATATAATATTGAGGGATGCTACAGCAGGGGTAACGCTCGAAAGTTCTATCAAAGGGTGAAACGATCTACCCAAGGATTCCAGCCCAGAATAGAAGCCTGACGTGATAAAAATGGTAATGTCGTAGGAGATACGCAGACGGTGCTGAGAATTTGGAAGGAACACTTTTTCAAGCTGCTAAGCGGCGAAGACTGCCAACCATCCATTGCTATGCAGAACAACACATTCAACTTGGACGATGATGGTCAAAATATCCGTCCTCCTGACCTAGAAGAAGTAAGAACGGCGATATCCAAACTTAAGTCGCACAAGGCCGCGGGTTCAGTTGGCCTGCCAGCTGAACTGTTTAAGGCAGCGGGAGATGACTTGGTCAGGAACATACACCAACTCATTTCTAGAATCTGGTCGGAGGAAAGTATGTCCAATGAATGGAAGCTCGGCATAGTGTGCCCTATCCACAAAAAAGGAGATGCTCTGAACTGCGCCAACTACAAAGGTATAAGTCTCCTCAACATCGCATACAAAATTATGTCGGCTATTTTGTGTATCCGCCTAGAACCTTTTACCAACGACCTGATCGGATTTTATCAGTGTGGCTTTAGGCGAGGAAAATCGACTAACGATCAGATTTTTACACTCCGGCAGATCCTGGAAAAAACCCAAGAATTCCAAGTCGATACGCACCATCTCTTCATCGACTTTAAAACCGCCTATGATAGCGTTGATAGATACGAGTTATACAGAGCCTTGTCACATCTCGGCATCCCTGCCAAACTTGTCCGCTTGTGCAGAATGACAATGAAGGAATCTCGCTGCTCCGTCAAAATCGGTAAGAACTTCACCGACGACTTTGATGTCGAGAAAGGTTTAAGACAGGGTGATGCGCTATCATGCAATCTCTTTAACATCGTGCTGGAAGCAATTTTGCAAAAGTCCGTTCAACTCCTTGCTTATGCTGATGACATTGACATCATAGGCAGAACAAAGCGAGCTGTCAGTGGAGCATTTGCAAGTATTGAAGCGGAAGCGGCGAAGATGGGTTTTACGGTTAACGAGACGAAAACTAAGTATATGCTGTTATCGAGAAGATAAGTCCAGCACCATCGACTGGGACAAAACGTCACGATTGGCGGTTATAACTTCGAAGTAGTCAGAGACTTTGTTTACCTGGGATCCACTATTTCATCTCACAACAATATCAGTGCGGAGATCAAACGAAGAATCACACTTGCAAATCGCTGTTTCTTCGGGCTTAGAAAGCATTTGAGTAGTAAAGCCCTCTCTCAAGGAACCAAAGAGACCCTATATAAAACTTTAATCATCCAGTCCTGCTGTATGGGACAGAGGCATGGACACTGACAAAATCGGATGAAAACCAGCTGGGTTGCTTTGAGAGAATGATTCTTCGAGTTATGTTTGGCCCAGTGTGCATCGGTGGTGAGTGGAGAAGAAGATTTAACGACGAACTTTACGGGCTCTACAGAGATATCAACCTGGTCAAAAAGCTAAAAATACAGCGACTGAGATGGTTAGGTCACGTGGAGCGCATGCACATCGACGCACCAGCCCGACGAGTCTTCGTATCCAACCCCGGTGGACAACGCGACAGAGGAAGGCCTTATCTTAAGTGGCGCGATCAAGTGGTGAACGACCTCAACCAACTTGGTGTGCGTAACTGGTGGCAGCTAGCTAGGGACCGGGCTAGCTGTAGAGGTTTGCTGGTTGAGGCCGTGATCCATCCTGGATTGTAAGCGCCATCTAAAGTAAGATATAATATTCCATGTTAGTCCTACGAATTAATTTATTAATTAAAGTAATTAATTAGATTTTACCAAAAATCTTGTATAATGTTTTTTTGTAATTCATCTTATAGATATGTGGGTCGATGATTAAAACTTCCATGTAAAATGTTGTTTTAAAATATCAAATGTTTAAATTGAACTTCGCCCATAGTTGTTTTTTATGAGTGTTAAATGTTTAAATATATCTCCTACTCTATTTCAGGATTTCAGAAAATGTAAAAATGATTAAAAAATGTAAAAAATGCAATAAATGTTTGTGCGTATTTTTTTTAAACAGCACATAATGCTGAAAATTTAAAAGTATGTAAAAATCATGTTAGAAAAATAACAACAACAAAAATCTATAACAAATAAAATAATATAATTTTAGTTTTAATCGCAGAATAAATAAATAATTGTATATTAAACTAATTTTATGATAATAATAATATAAATAATTTTTGTTTTCCTTTTTCCAATGTTGTAGCTCAAAAGCTTTCTTTTTTTTTTGTTTGCATTTTATTTTTTGTAAATGTATATTACTTCGCTGAAGCTAAAAACAGAATAAAGCAATGTAATTAAATTTAATAGAAATAATTTTATATAATTGCATATAATTAATTAAAATAAACTAATCTAGGTGATTGATGTCTTTTGCTTAATGTAGTTGTTGGCTTTTTCATCAACTGCAATAATGGTTTAGCAAAAGCATAATTAAAATGTGTAGAAAAATATATAAATACTTATATATAAATAAAAAATTACATTATATAGGTAGGTATACTTGTGTAAGTAATATTATGACTTACCCGTGCACAAAAAGCTTTCTTTTATTTTGTTGTTTTTGGTTCTGCTCACTTTTTCAAAAATAAAAAAAAAACAGCTTTCAGACGACATTGAAGATTTGTATGCAACTGCAACTGAGATACCACCAGCTGTGTTCACTAGAAAAAAGCAAAGTGACCACAGGGTGTATCCCGGCAATAGATGCACTGATTAAATGCTGAGTTTATTTGTCTAGATTTTTTTTTTGTTTTTTTTTCTTAACTTTAATGGTTGTGTTCCTAGATTATAGCTTTAGGCAGCTTTTTATTTTATTCTTAGTAAAGAACTTTACCAATTTTCTTTTTCTTTTTTAAATTTACAGTAATGTTTAATATATGAATTTCACATTTTTAAAAAAAATTAAATTTATAAAAATAATCTAAAACATAATAAAATATTTTAATTTATTTAGTTCTATTAAAAAGTGAGAAGGTTTCTAGTAAAAATATTTGATTTGATCGAAAATAATTGAGGCATTAATTAAACACCAAGAAATCAGTTCATAGAATATTTACTTAAATATTTTTGATTATGGAATTTGAAGGGTTTTCTAAATTATAATTTTTGTTGCGTAAACAATGCACGAAGTTGATGGTTGTGATTCCAACATTTACAACTTTTGCTTGTTTATTTCGAGAAATGATTTTATGTGTTTTTTTTATCAAAGAGCTGTAGGATTTTGTATGCGTGTCAAAAGGAGTGGAAGAATGCCTTATAGTGTTTACACAGTGAATCACAAAGTTCACAATTATAAACAATTAAATATAAAATTCGTTTTCCATCACCATTTTTGCTAGGATGCATCACTTTGACAATTAATCGGCTGCTATTTGGTTGGAAATAAAAAATTGTGCTGACTTAATTTTAATTTGTTTCGTGTACAATATTTTTGTGAAATTTCGTATTTGGCGTTTTTCTTATCTCCGAGCAGATCTCTAAGCAGAGCCTGAGTAAACCGAGTTAGATCTGAGTAGAGCATGGTCAGATATCTCCGATTTAATTTTGAAATAAACTTAAGCGCAGAACTTTACAACCTTACAGCACCTTCGTTGTTTAACAAGCTTCCATATCAATTCCAAACAATTTATAAATCTTAACTCTTTCCTCAGTAAACTTAAGGACTGGTTATATACTGAAGTAATTTTGAGAAGTGCAAATCCAAATGTCAATACATTTTTTGAATTAAAATTTAATTAAATATTAATAAAATTATAAAAAATAAAAAATAACAAAAATTGTAATTGTAATTGTTTATTATTTTTATAATTGTATAGTTTTTTTGGATAGTTTTTGTTTGTCTTTATATATTTGCTTTCTTCGTTTTTATATTATTTGGAAATAGAACTTCTCAATTATATATACCAATATTAAAAATCTAAATTTAAATCTAAATATAAAAAAATTGAAATGATTATTACCCCACAACACATATTTTATGTACCTAATTACGAGGGCGGGTCAATAAGTCCGTTTTTGAATTTCTGAGCTCTTTACTGAAACAGCAACACTGCTCCTGTCAACAGGCATCTGTCAGTTGACTCCTGTCAAAATTTAAACTTGCTGCGTCAGGTAGTTTGTGTTTGACAGCTATTTTTATCAGACTACTCACTAATTTGAGGAGAAAATGGAAAAAAGTGAATTTCGTGTGCTTATTAAGCATTATTTCTTGCGAAAAAAAAACCATTACCGAGACCAAGGCTAAGCTTGAATACTATGGGGACTCTGCAACATCGATTTCAATTGTAAAAAAGTTGTTTACTGAATTTCGTTGTGGCCGTACAAGCACTGAAGATGCCGAACGTCCTGGACGCCCAGTTGAGGTCTCTACACCCGAAACAATCGAAAAAATTCACGATATGGTGTTGGCCGACCGAAGATTGAAAGTGCGAGAGATTGTGGAAGCAGTAGGGATCTCGCATGGCTCAGTGGTTTCAATTTTGAATGATCACTTGGGCATGAGAAAGCTTTCCGCAAGATGGGTGCCGCGTTTGCCCACAGTCGACCACAAACGCAATCGTGTAACAACTTCACAGGAAGGTTTGGCGTTGTTTAATCGCAATATGGAGGAGTTTTTGCGCCGTTTTGTTACCGTGGACGAAACATGGATCCATCACAACACACCAGAGACCAAACAACAGTCAAAACAGTGGGTTTCTAAGGGTGAATCGGCGCCAAAGAAGGCCAAGGTTGGTTTGTCAGCCAATAAAGTTATGGCGACTGTTTTTTGGGATGCACGCGGGATAATCCACATTGACTACCTTCAAAAGGGAAAAAACAATCAATGGGGAATATTATGCCAACTTATTGGACCGATTCAATGACGATTTGAAAAAAAACCGACCTCATTTGGCCAAGAAAAAAGTTCTTTTCCACCAAGACAATGCAAGGGTGCACACATGTGCAGTTGCCATGGCAAAAATCCATGAATTGGGCTATGAATTGCTCCCTCATCCACCATATTCTCCAGATTTGGCTCCGAGCGACTACTTCTTGTTCCCAAACCTGAAGAAATGGCTTGGTGGAAAAAGATTTGACTCCAATGATGAAGTCGCAAACAAAGGCCTATTTTGAGGACCTCGACAAATCATTTTTTTTGGAAGGGATACAAAAATTGGAGAAGCGTTGGACAAAGTGTATAGAGCTCAAGGGAGACTACGTTGAAAAATAAAATAATTTTTTTATCAAAAAATCTGTGTTTTATTCCAAAAGTCACGGACTTATTGACCCGCCCTCGTATATATTTAGATGTCATTCCACACTAACTTTTAAGTAACAGAATGAACATTATTATTTATTTCGATTATATATATTTGTTTTAAAATGTTTGTTAAATAATTATTAACTGGAATTAAATAAACTTTTGAAATTGAAATTGAAAACTGTCATATATTATTATAATTGATTTTATTAAAACTTATTTACCAGCAAATCCAAAGCTTTCGTTTTCCTAATTCATTTTTGTTTTTAATTGATTTTACTTTAGTGATTATTGTTTAAATTATGAGTAAAGTTAGCCGCGCCCAGCACTTTGCTCCGTTTGATCGGTCATTTTATTCTGAGCTAATGGTTCATGCCCCGATTTAGCTCTGATTTAAAAAAGAAACACGAGTTGAGAGAATAAATGTGTCTGAGCTAAAAAATAAATACAGATCTTTTCTTGACAGTTGAGTTCTTTACTCGGAGCTAAAAAAGAAAAACGCCAATTGTCTGTGAAACTACTGTCAAATTTGTTTTATTTTTAAGTTTTTATTTTGGTTGATTGAAGCGTTTGTCACTAGTTATGAAGAATTCCTACGTTTTTGTTGGAAAAAACATGATTGTTTATTTAAATAATAGCTTAGTGAATCGAGAGAAAGACATTCATCTATCAAGTTGAAAATTGTATTGGTATTAGCAGTAGATCTGCAAAAATTACCTAGAGTCAAAAATAAATCAATTTATTTTGCACACTGACACGCAAAGAACGGGAACATCGGTCTCTTAAGAAATGTAGATAAAAAAAATGATTTATTTTACCAATGGAAAATCGCAAACATATGTGTATATGATACATTCACATTACTTTTATCCTAAGTTCTATATTTGTGCAAAGGGTACTTCTAAATAAAATCAGGAGGAAAATATATATGTAAATGTATTTATATAAAAGCTTGTATTTACATAAAACTTTCATTTTGAATGATAGAATCAGGACCATTTTGCTATTGTTTCATATAACCTACAAAAAAATCATTTTATAAAAATTTCAAAAAATGTTTTTCTTTAGTTTAAAATAAAATCTTTTCAAAAAACTTTACGGTTCCGTCAAAGCCAAGAGTGACAGCCATTGATGAAACTGACAGATACAATTAATAAGTTGTAAAACGATTTATTAGAAGAAGTTTGTGCTCAATTTTATTCAAAAACTTTGATAATAATCGAGTTACATATTCATATTATTCATTTGCAGACAAAGTCAGAATTAACTTTCCAAAATATGATTGACAATAGTCAGTTTTATCAGAATGGCGACTTTAACCTTTGTCAACAATTTTATAAAAGGCCCCATTCTAGTTTTTCTTACTGGTGTGTTTTACAAAAAAGAAACAGTAATTTTAAAGTACTTATAATCAGTTTAGACCAGATAAATGTCGAAATCCTTAAGCTAGAATTACAAGGTGAATGTCAACGTAATCGATCATAGCGTTGACGCTCTGACGTCCCACAAAATTTAGTAGCACTCTGTCACCACATCGTGAATGTCTGATCGAAAATTGTGTGTCAATGGAGTAAATAACGTTTTCGTCAACACATTAACAACATTTTTGTTTGACAATCACAAGACGTGTCACAATTAGGATAGATTCTGACGTCATGTTTACGTCAGCCAGTCAACGCTTGACCGATTACGTTAACCGTGTAATTCTAGCTTTACAACCATTTCAAATCGATTTATTCCAAATTTGTTTCTTGTTCTAAGGAATTTAAAACAAACGATTTTGTTTGTAAATGTGTAAGTACTAATTGATAGCTGCAATTTAGAGGAAAGAAAAACTTTTTGGTCAATGTTATAGATTTATTTCTTTTCTAGTGGTGATGTTCAACTTTTTAATTCAAAACCTTCTTATTTGCCTCCACCGAGTATTGAACTGAAACCAGCGTTTTAAGAAGCGAATGCACTACGAATCACTTTATTTAGGCCACATGATAAGGCAACATTTAGTATTGCGATAAGATAAAAAAAAAGTCGACATAAGGGAAATGTCAGATCTTGCGAGTATGCGTGTGAAGTCTATGAGATCTTGCTAAAATTTCATCTTTTGTTTTGTGGATTCTTATTAAGAATAATTCGATTGTGTTCAGACAAAAATCGATGTTTGATTGTAAGGAATTCAACAAAAGTATCTGATAGTATATATCACAAACTTATCTGCCGTATGCAGTTTAACTTTTGGTTCCAAAGGTCTTGGATAGTGATTTTTGAAGGCTGTTAAAAGTAAACAAAATGATCTAAACTGACGAGAAATATTTCCAATTCAGACCACAAATTTCATGACAAAAAAAAATTATTTTTCGAAATCGAAATGAAGGAATAATTTGACGTCTAATGACAGTTCAACTGACATTTGTGTGCTTTTTACATTTACATGTGTATTATGATGGCTGTGGTTGGAATCCCAGGCCGAGAATTCTGTGTTGTTTACTTGTCACTCTCATTATCAAAAAGATTTAATGAAATAATTTGCCCACTGAACAATGAAATAAAAATAAAAAAATGTTTGTGGAGGCGCAGGGTTAGGAACAGAACTAACTCTTGATACATATATAGATTCAACTGATGGCAATGGCGTAGTAGATATAGAGCTTGAATGTAAGTTTTTGACCAATGTCACCGTGGGTTATAAAATGAGATATAGTAAACATCTACTTATCAATACACTGTGCCAACAACTAGTGCCGTGCAATTCAGGTTGCATTTAAAATACCTTATGTCTTACATGCATTTAAAAATTAAGTATAACCTAGTACATTTCACAGTATTTTTCTTAATTTTTTTTGTTATAAGTAGATACCTACCTATGAAAAATTGTTTTAAAAAACTACATACCTCCAACCTATCAAGGAACTTTAAAGACTCCATCAACAGATGATTTGGATAACCTTTGTCTGTGCACATTCATCGGAAACTTAAAAGCACTTCATTTTTCACAATTAAATGCTTTTTTTTTAAACCTTGTAACTTTCATAAAGAAGTGCAAAGTTCAAAGTCAAAAATAAAAATATCGATAGATAGGTAGGTTACCTATTTTACAGATTCAAATAAATTATCATCAGAAGAAACTCTTGTCAACACAATTCAATAGAACCAAAAAGAACAAAAAATAACATATGTTTTTATTTGATATACCTACATACATATGTATATGCATGTACTTACAATAAGGTAAAATATGCCTTACTGCAAATTTTATTTATTTATACAAACACAAAACTTACCAAGTTACCCATAATTATACAATAAAATAAAATAGGTAATAAAAAAATCACTTCTTAATTTGTTTTATAGATATTTTTTTATATAAAAATCCACACTTTTCGCACGCGTTCGTTCGTTCTTTAGACACTTTCATCCGGAAGTAAAAATAGACACTTGTGCAGACATAAAAGTGCAATTTAAACTTGCGACAATGATAGAGGCAAAGAGAGAGAGTGAGAGTGAGAGTGAGAGAGAGAGAGAGAGAGCGAGAGAAGGAAACGCAATAAGAGGCAGCTTTGTTAAGTTTATAGAAGTAGGTGGGTATATAATTTTTACCACCCACCTCTTCTTCAATATAAATCAACTTTTCCAGGCAAATTTATATTTGTTATTCTATTCACATCCACAGGACAAACTAAAAAAAGGATACCTAGGCAATCTGCTTGTGTGTATGTATTTACATAGATCCATACGTATGTAGTAAATGTAGAAATATATTTTTAAAATTTCAATTTTATGTAGCTAATTGAATTCCACTTCTATTCTTTTTTCCAGACCAACCGAGACCGATCAGAGATGTTAAGGACAAGGCGGCCAATCAAGCACAACAAAAATAAACCAATACCAATTCTGTGGATGGCAAAACTTTAGAAATCCAAATTACCTACGCAATACCTATGTACATCTCATATTTAGTTCAAAAAAGTGTAGGTATCTTTTACGTTGTTTTGTGTACAAGACTATGAAAGTACAAGCTGCTCCTAGAACGAAGATAAAAGCTGTTCTTTTTTTTTAAATCAAAATCCAAGATATGACATACATTTTTGGAAAGTATATAAAAGCTTTAAGCTTTTAGCAGCTTATTAGTGTGGATATAGGGGAGTGTGGGTGTTTTACCACAAACACACCGAAGAGTAAAAAAATATATGTTTGTGTATTAGAAAAAGCAGTTTTACTCTCACTTGAAGTGCGAGGTTTGGTTTCGTAAACTTTTGCTTTTTAAAAGCTTCATCTACCACACACAGAAATAAAAGAGCTTTCTAGAAAAAAGACACTTCATGAGAGTGTATAGTGTTTTCTCTTTTAAATACACTCACACCACTTAATTATGGCTTTGATTTACTACATACATACATATTTATATACTTTTACAAATCCATATAATCTGAAAGTGAAGCGTTTTATTGATTTTACTTTTGTAGCCTCACTTACCTACCACCATACATTAAGAATGGAATTTTCAAGTTCAAGTTGAACGTTGATGCGCATGCTTTCCGCTGATGAATCACATAGTTTTTTTTTTTGAATTTTTCAATTTTCCACTGAAGCACTAGTAACTGCGCCGCCGTCATTTGGCCGTTTTGTGATGTGACACATAATTATTTTTTTTTTCTTGATGTTGGTCGAAACGAAATGAAAATCAAAATTGAATTTCATTGAGTTCACTGGAGGAGGAATGTTTTGAGAGATATTTGTGCTTTATATACCTACCTATATCTAAAATACATTGTGTGGGTATATCTCACAACTCTAGTATCTGCATTAATCTTAACCAGTAAACCAACCAGCAACCACCCACCCGCAACTTCCGCTTGAGCAGTGCAGAGGGTGCTTTTGGGACACGCGTCATCTTTTGTTTGCTTGTCTTGCACATTGGCTAGGTACGTACATGCATCCTTTGACGTGAGCAGCAGCCTTGAGATGTTTTGTTAGGTATATTCGAGTATGTATGTATGTACCTTCCTACAGATTGTTGTATGTATCTATAGGTAGATATGATGTGTACGTTTTGATCTGAAATAAAATAAAATAGCATGATTGGCATTATAAATAAATAGATATAGGTATGGATGTATGTGTGCTTGCAACAAAGTTGCATACAAATTGATGTACTTATTTGTTTTGGCTTTGTTATAAAAATAGTTTTTTGTACGAAATACAGATACTAGGTAGGTAATATTTTATGTAGGAACCTACTCATGTTTCCACCTATTGTGGTTTTGGGAAATCGTCCTTTACGAGGCAAAATTTAGGTATACAGTAAAACAACGATAAGTGCCTCACGCTAAATGACCCACTTTAATATGCGGGTTAGGCAGTTATAAAAAAAACCCGCTTAAGTGCACATGGGTACTTATCTCTACAATTGCTGAATCCAGAATCTACAAATGCGTTTATGACCCATTACGCCCAACTGGGTTTCCAAAATAATATCCTGGACATACCAATAACGCTTGAAGAAGTATGGGTTTCAATAAGAGATCAAAAAGATGGAAAGACTGCAGGTTCTGATGGAATACCAGCGGAGTTCTATAAATGTGGAACACAAAAACTTACAGCGAATCTAAAAGAAATATTCAACCGAATTTTAGAACAGGGAACCATTCCTAACCAGTTCAAAGAAGCTCTGATATTCCCAATTCATAAAAAGAGAAGCACCGAGGATCTGTCGAACTATAGAGGAATCTCGTTTCTGAACACATCTTACAAGATTTTTACTTCGGTACTCCTAAAGAGGCTGAATAAATGGATAGATTCGTATAACCATCTTAGTGAGTTTCAAGCTGGTTTCAGAATGGGATACTCAACTGTAGATCACATTTTCGTGATTCGTACGATCGCTGACTCGTTTCTATCCAGAAATAAAAAACTTTATACTATTTTTGTGGATCTCAAGTCTGCTTTTGACACTGTCGACCGAAATGCATTATTCTTCAAGTTATTTCAAAAAGGAATGTCGCTCAAATTTGGACGAGTATTGCAAGATATATACATGGACACCAAAGCAGCTGTTTGGAATGGCAAAAGTGTATCCGACTGGTTTCAAACGAATCCGGAGTCAGGCAGGGTTGCGCACTGAGCCCAAGTTTATTCGCACTCTTTATGGAGGATATAATTGAAGCATTGGCTGGAGGTATCGAATATGCAGACACTACAGTAAAAGTACTCCTTTTTGCGGACGACATTGTCTTGCTCGCGTTCACACCACAGTCTCTTCAGTTGATGATAAACAGACTCTCTGATTATTGTACGAGATGGAATTTGGTGGTAAATTTAAATAAGTCGAAAGTGATGGTTTTTTAAAAAGGGTAGAGGCAGAGTTGGGGCAAATCAACACTGGCATTTCAACAATGAAACATTGGAAGCTGTTCAAGAGTACAAATACCTCGGAGTCTGCTTTACAAAAAACTCAATATGGAAAGGCACCTAACCGAAAAGCTCTTGAAAGCAAAAACAGCTATAAATGTAGCATGGAAACAATGCTTCAGTAATAAGGATATTGCACACAGCAGCAAATTTAGAGTTTTTAAAGCAGTTTCGGAATCGGTCCTGTTTTATGCAGCGCAGGTGTGGGGAGGAAAGAAATATGAGCAAGTGGAAAAACTCCTCAGATTTTATATTAAACGGATTTTTCGCCTTCCATCAAACTCACCAAACTATATGATTATGTTGGAAACGGGCTTATCACCTTTGTTTATCAAAACGTTTAAACTTCAAGTCGATTACATCCTTAAAGTCTTAAATATGCCAGATGATCGTCTTCCAAAGAAAGAAGCTCTTCAAGCCATTCAAACCCAAGCCGGATGGTTCAAGGATTGGATAAAATTAGCCGAGCAGGTGGACTTTGAGTTGAATTACAACGAAGCTGTTTCGTGGAAACCAACTCTATATTTACATATGTCTTATACATCCATTTAATTTTTACTCTTAATAGAGAATTTTTTGTATCGGTTGTAGGTTTTTCGAGGCGCACACCCGTTGATTTCAATGTGAATAGTCTGTGTCAGCAAGTCGCTTTTAGTCTTAAAGATTGAAATGAAAACAAAAGAAAATCAAGACTCCCGATATTTTTAGAAAAAAATAATTAATAAAATACCAAAATATAAAAAAAATACATAAATATAAATATTTATGTAATAAAAACCCGACGCGTTTCGTCGTCTTAGGGCATACATATGTATTCAGAGCACTGACATTAACATACAAAATTTAATGTTCTTGATTTTTTTTTTGTTTTAAGAAAATATAAAAATAACAATTTTGAATTCATTAGTGGGCTTAAGGTCGATTTTTAAAAATATAAAAACGTTAAAAAGAAAGAAAATTTAAATTTAACAAAGGACTGTTCCTGTCAAAAACATTTGTATTTGTTCAACTAAAAACCTCATATTTCTCTAATAATCTGCCATCCAGAAGGTTATGTAGCAGTGTGACCTCGTCAATAGAACATGACCAGTGTTTTCAGATGCTGGGAAAGCCCAGAAGAAGGATCATGATATGCTGAGGCTTTAAGATGTTCTATTATTCTTTTTTCCAGTGATCTACAAGTTTTTCTGATGTAAACTCCATTACATTTTTACAAATAACTTTGTAAACTCAACTCAACTCATTTTTTAAAGTAAAATTGTTAAAGAAAGCTGGGTTAATTTTTGATTCTAAGAGTGTCTTGCAGAAACACTGAGAACATAAGGAATCTTGCGCCACGTTCTATCATTTCTGTCTTTTATTATTAGTATCTTCCTAGTAAACATTTATCTGAAGGTTCAGATTCTAATCACCACAAATGAAGAATAATATTCAGGAAACCTTCAGTTTTTTGAATGAATTATGAATATATGCAAAGATCCTACAAATTCTTACCAGAGAGACACAAAGAGATATGTATTCTGTGTCAAAAAGAAAACAACACTCAGATTTTGTTGTTGGATCCTTCATATGGAGATCCTTTTTTGTTCATCCTTTTAGAAGCTATAAAAGCCAAACAAGAGGCAAATCAAACAATGTTCCAGAGGCTCACCGATGAAATATTCAATCATAAATGAATCAGAAATAATGAATTCATTTATGATGCATTTTGAATCCTTTTACCTGGGCTCTTAGAAACCGATTCATTTATGATCTGAAAATTCTGCAATTAAATGAACGTATATAAGAGCTCCGTATATTCATTTAAATGATTAATCCCTGAACCTTTTCTGAATCGCAAAAATGATTCCTGTACGATTAATTAAAGTGAAGGTATATACTTAGAAATCCTTCACTTAATTGAATTTCCTTGGAATTATTTATATGATTTAGAAAAGATTTAGGCATTTATCATTTAAATGAATATAAGGAGCTCTTATATAATTTCATTTAAATGACGAATTTTCAGATCATAAATGAATCATTACAATGATTCAAATTGGTGTCTAAGAGCCCAGGTAAAAGGATTCAAATTGCATCAAAAGTGAATTCTTTTTCGGCCGGTTTCTTCACTTTTATGAATAAATTATCGTTCATTTCTGAATTAAAATGTTTGCTGGGTTATTACATTTATCTACCTAAATTGAATGTACATAGGTATTCGTGTGCATATAGGTACCAACATAAATACAGAACATATACATACCTACTTACAACCAGCAATTTCCAATAGGTATTTCATAAAATTTTAATTTAAAAATTAATGAATTAAAAGTACAGTAAAAGTAATGTACCTATAATCTTTCTATAACCAAAGGGAATTCCAGTAGCGTTGTTCATAAGGTGTTGGTTAGTTACTTTATAGCAGGCATACGTGACACATTGAGATTAGCGTGTTTTTGACATTTTGCATATAATGATCGCTGTACCTGCCCCAAGGACAAAACATAAATCCCTTTTCGCGACTTAAAATGCTTTCGTTAATTTCCCCTCCAATTAAAGAGCTTTGTTAGATTATGAAATAAAGACGCACTGCACACACTTACACTCGCGGGTATTCTCTATATTATGTATGAATTATATATATGTAGTATGTACATATTAAACCGGCTTGTGGAAGATGCTACAAAAAGTGGACTAGAAAAAAAACCTGAATTGCAAAATTAAAAAGAAAACAGAATCGCAAATATTTCATATTTGTAAAGAAAATCATGCTGTCACACCAGAGGCTTTGTATGTTTGATATTTTACATAGACAAAAAAAAAACGAATGCTATATGTATGTATACGCATAGCACGAACCAGCACAATCTACATTTCAAAACCAGCTGGCATTCTAAAAAAAAAGAAAAGAAAAAACCATTGATTAAATCATAAAAGACAGGGGCAAAATGACAACTGAACAATGGGGCCCATTGCAATCAAATAATTTTCTTTAACATTATTTCTTTTCAAGTACATGAAATCACTTGTTGTAGCATACTCTTAACACTTTTAGTATTAGTACATACGTATTACTATTGATGGTGGAGCCTCCAACAAAAGCCCCAAGAAGAAAACACGAAAATACAAACACAAAAAATAAGGACCGTGTAGCTAACATTAGGCTTTAGCTTTCCAACTGACGAAGACTTGACTTAAATTTTGATATTGAAAGAAGTTCGAATTTTTTGTTCTTTTCAATTTAGGTTAGACTTGTAATTGATTTTGTGTCGATGTAATTAAAAATAGTATTAGCATCCGAAGTTGATTTTTTGGCATTATGTACGTTCATTTACATCTAAGCGCTTTTGTTCTATCGAAAGCGATTAAGTCTTGGAAATATTAGGTCTGATCCACACTCTGCCAATTGGCACAAATTGGCACCAATTTCTGCCAAAACCTGTTCCAGACTTACAAATTTGGTAGTTTTTGACAGAAGAGAGCGCTCTTGAGAGAGTAAAATATTTCCCCTTCCTGAAAATTTCTTGCCAATTCCTACCCAATATATTTTTGTAGGCAGCAATTTGTGGACAGAAAATTTACAATTGTCAGACTGACGTTTGTCATAAACGAAAAAAAACGTTTCGTAGTTGGTGTGGAAAAATATTTGTTGAACAAATAAATTAATTTAGAAACACTAAAATACAAAATAATTAGTTTGAAGAGAAAAAAATGTGAATTTACAGCAAATCAAGAAATAAAAAAAAAAACACAAATGTGTTGACGTTTAAAAATTGGCAGAAAATTGTGCTCAATCTGTTCCAGACTTTTTCGGACTTTATTTCTCAATTAGAGAATTTTATCCCCACTCTTCAAGTTTTGGCAATCTGCCAATTTCTGCCCAAAAAAAGTCTGGATCAGACCTATTAACAGGGTTAAAAACGGTAAATCTATATCCAGATCACTGAAACAAATTGATATCTCAAAAACCTTACTATATCTTTTGAATAATGGATGAAAGCTTTGAAAAATTCAGTTCATAGATCACTTTTTTCTTCTGACCTATTAATTCCATAATATGGAAGCAAATGTCCACATATCCGGATCTGCCTTAGTGTCAGAGATTTAATCATGTTAGATGATAAAAAATATTTTAAATATGTATACCGACCTTTTCTTGAAGTTTCAGTTACCCTTTCATACTTAATCTGCTCCTTATGAGAGATGATAAATAACAGAAGTAGAAGTAAGAAAACGGAAATACAGTGATGATATGCTGTTTAAAAGAGGAGTAAATTGTACGATTTTGATACATTTACAATTAATGATCAAAAATATGCACAATTTTTATGTGATTAAAAAAATTTGTTTTTTCAAAAATCTTTTGAATCGCCTGTTAATACTTGTATATTATCAAAAGATTTTAACATTTCCCATACAATATCAAATAGAGCAAAACAGTTATTGTTCGCCGGGAGCAAGCGAATAAAATTAAAATATATTTTATTTAATGTGTGCTTTAACGATTTTTGATAATCATTTTGAATATTTAATTTAGTTTATGTTGTTTTAAGTAGGTTTTTGTTATTAAATATCATTTAATTTGTTCCGAATATTCAGATTTTTGTTACCATTGGTTTATTCACTTCCATAATTTTATAATAAAAAAAACCTGTCAACTTCCACCATTTTCATTTTATGAGTATGCCATTACTTGATGTGCTCAACAATCAATTCAGAATACTCTGCTGATTACGTCGAAGCTCATCGAACTCGCTCCGAACACAAAATCATAGCGCTGAGTGAAGAAAGAAGGACAAAACTAGAGAAATGCAAATTTATAACTGTTATAAATATTCATAATATTTGTTACTTCACTCACATTCAAATTGTTTTACGCTAATCGAGGGGTAAGGATGCGGACCGAGATTGAGTGCGAGCTTTGTAAAAATTAAAAATAAAAAAATCGTGAAACTCATTAAAATGTTCGGAATATAGTCTAAAGAGAATTTTGTAAAATTTGAAATTCATATTTAAGCAAAACCAAATCGAATATAGTAGCTACTACAATTCTTAAGAAAATGTACATCCCTGTTATGTGTTACAAAGCAAACAAACACAAAAACTCGTTTTTAACTTGATTGGGCTGTGGTGACGAACGACTTACAAAGCACGAACACTGGTCTGGTAGCTCACGAGAGCGGTTTCGGTAAGGCGAAAGAAAAATATGCTTCTTTACCTTGAACTTGAACTAACTTAGCTACCTAACCTCTTGGTTTTTTTTTTGCCAGTTTCTTTCTTTTTTTATTTTCGTATTCTTTTTTATGTTGATTATGCTATTGGTTTTGTATGGATATGTTAGTATGTACCTAATTCTTTTTTGCGTTTACTTGTTTAACTACAAATTATAGTTTGTACAGAGAGCAAAGTGCAACTTGATAAGAATACAGATATCTATAAAAATTAAATAATATTAAATACATCACTCATTCCTGGACCAGACCATAAATATGAGAAATAATTTTTTTGAAGGATCATGGAAAATATTAAAAATATAGATGACATGAAACTATGTAGGTATATTACAATTTCCCAATTTCAACCCTATAGGCCGCAATGAACAATTTTCTGATCAGGTGCCGCATATGCGTTTATGAGCGTGGAGGTCATTTGCGGTCTATCATCTTTAAAAACCATTAGTTATTTAAAATAAAATTTGATGTTTAATCCAATAAAAAAAAATTAGTGAAATACATTGATTTAAATAAAACTTATTTAAATTTTTTATTGTAGCACGATTCGTGCGCCACCCTGTATAAGGGAATACACGCTTAAAATCGCTCCTTTGTAAAAGCAGTAATGTTATAATTACATTACGGGCATAGGTTAAGTTAGGCTAGGTGAGGTTAGGTTAGGATAGGTTAGGTGGGGCGAGCGCAGCTCAAAGGCGTACACGGAGGCTATTGCTCCATTGTGACACCCTTTTCCAGAGAAATCTCCCTAACTTATTTGTCATGAAGACTGGTTTATTTACGAACCAGCCAGTGATCTCTATCTATTTTTTCTTATTTACCATTGGTGATTGGTACCTACACTAGGTCGCCCAGTTCATCAATAAACCTGATTCCGAAGTGTCGGAGGCGATTTATTTGTAGATTTGGACAGTCGCAGAGCAGGTGTCTAATGATTTCTGTTTAATCAACACCTTGACAGCTCCTGCAGAAATCGGGTGCCAATACAACCAATCTAGTTGCAATTCTATGGGACAATGTCCTTTTAGTACACCTATCAGGGTTCTGATGCTCTATATACTGAATTTTGTTTTCGTTAATTCTAGGACATAAACTTCTAGAGATAACACAGTCGCTCCTAGATATGTTTGCTTTTATTCTTATGTCTATCTTCCTTTTCACTACGCTAATTGGGACTTCAGAACCTATACCCAATAGGCGTTTTTTAGTTCAGAGCTGAGTCTGAGTTGTCAAAAAATTTGTTTGTGTTTCTTTTTAACTCAGAGCATGCAGAGCTCCAAATGTGTGTTTCTTTTTTCGTTCTGACCATGTGTAGATCGCACTCGACGTGCTCGAACACAATTGACTGAGCATGTGTGCAAATTGCTGAACGCACCAAAATGCCATGTGTGCCAAGAAGGAAAATGTATTAAAAAATAATTAGATACATAAGTTGGCGAAAGAAGTTGATCGCTTCTTGATTTTCTGTATGTGGTGTGTATCAGTTTACAAAAAAGGGTAGGTGTTGCATTTTATAGTTAAAAATGAAAATGTATTCTGATTTTTGTGGTTCAAGTATGTTTAAAAAAACATATCAGTGTTCAGAGCTCGCTCTGTTTGGAACAAGTTCAGTGCATAATTTATGAAAAACGCCTATTAAGTTGCTGCTGCATCTATTTGATATTGAACCCTTCCTTACCATTTCATCTGCTATAGGTATCGTTTCCTCAACATTGCTCTGTCCAGGAACCCAACATAGCCTGACACAACATAGCTTTGATAGCTGCTTGGCTGTCTACGAAAAATGTGTTCTCTGATGAGATTAGTTTTCTCATATATGGATTATTTCAGCTGCTTTTTCACTAGCGTAAACCTGAGCCTGAAAGACGCTACATTCATCTGGTAGTTTATATGATTCCTTAGACTGGTATTACACCACGACTTATGAGTCGCGACTCTTCTTCGAATTCTTCTTTGAAATTTCGTACGCTGATGCGCGCGCTATTACACACATGACTTTAGAGTCGAGACTCAAATTTGACAGTTTTCTTTTACTTCGAATTTCGTTTTTTTTTGTTTGAAATTAGCATTAGCATTATCAAAAATATTTTTAGAATCGAATGAACGTTTCCCATCTCCGTATGGCTCATCTGTGGATATCAACCGCACACGCAAGGATATGAAATGAAGCGTATGCTTCAAAAACAAATAAGTGTGAAGAGAAACGTCAAAAGTGCGTCGCCGAAATCTTGGCTCCGTCTCGATTTTTTTCTCTTTAGCACTCATTATGTTCGAAAAAAGTCGCGACTCATAAGTATTCGTGTAATACCAGTCTTAATATTAAGGGCTTCACAAATTGATTTAAAAAAAAAATATTTTGCGTTCTCTTTGCCAAGAAAAATCCGCAATCCCTGATCAAATTCCCTATTGGTAAATAAAAAACGACATTAGTTTAATAAGATGTCTTATCTGTCATATTTTTAAGCATACCTAATTGAAAAAGTCACGATGACGTTTGGTTAAATTTACCTAATCAATTGCGTTTATTCAATTTGTGTAAATTATTTGCAATAACAAAATTTTGACAGTCAGGCAAACTTTCGTAAATGTTACACTTAGGCCTTTTTCGATTGGTCGTCCGGAAGACTTCCGAAGCCTTCCGAATGCTTCTGAAACTGTTCGATTGGTATCAAATGACAGTTCTTCTCCTGGATAGAAGAGAAATTTCCTCCTGGATTTGAAGTCAGAATCAAAACCAGAAGCACGCACACACTTACATCCACTAAATGTCAAATTCAAATTAATTTATTCATGCATATTGTTTTGTTTTGGTTTGTCTGAAATTTTGTAGTTTCAATTCCAATTTTCAAAATTGAATTTGAAAAAAAAAAACAATTTTTCCCTTCAATAAATGTAATTTCGCATTTTCATCAGGAATACCTTCGAAATCTTCTACATTTGTGTCAGCCATATTTACAATATAAAATAATCACAAATGTGCGTTTGACATTTTCCGTCTTCACTCACATAAAATTTCAGAATCTAGTTTTTACTTGTTCGATTGGAATCCTGGATCGGAGAGCTCTTCTGGATTACTAATCGAAAAGGACATTATTCTGTGTTTTTGTTTAAGTTTTTAAGAAAAAAAATTGTAAGATCCCAGCCTAAAGCCATAGAGCTAGTGCTGTTAGTTTAAGATTAATCTGTACATTTATGTTTTGTATTAATAAATAATAATAATAATAATATTCTGTGTTTTATGTTTCATTAAATAACTCCACTCGACATGTTGTGAAAAATAACAGAAGTCTACAAAATTTTATAGTGTTTTCGTTTTCGAAGAATTAGACTGTATTTTCGAAAGTTTTTGATGCCAAGAATTCGAATTGGGAATTTCGAAGTTAAGGTACAAATAAGTCTGTTTAATTTTGTTATCTTAAAAAAATATGCTTATATTAACTGCGCGTATTTGTTTTGCTCTTACGTTTTATAACTGCTTACTCGTGCGGGCATACGCGTGAGAGCCTACCTTTTTGCCTTTGCCGTGCTTACACTACATGATTACGTGTGGCGTTTGTGCTATGTGCTTAAACCAGTAACAAAATAAAATGCGAAATGCCAGAAATCGAGTGTTGCGATCCCCTTTAAGTTAACACGTAAATGGAATAATAAACGAACTCTATTATTATATTGCAAATTAACCAAGGGTGCTACCTTCTGTTAAAAATAAATAAACATAGGTAACTATTTTAATTTAATTTAATATTTTTCGTTTGAATGCCACAGTTTTAATATTTGGTTGTTACTTTTAAAATTAAAAATGTGACGCATTTAAAACATCTACATAATAGGTATAGCTAAAGTCGAACGTAATTGTATCTAAGAGTAGTTGTTAAGTTATTTATTTCCTTTCCAGATGTTAGTTATACGAGTATGTATACCTATAATAATAATGTATACGTCAACCACATCACATAACGTTTGTAGTATTCTAGATACTTATTCATTTCATGGATCGTTGAGTCTCTATTCGGTATAATTGTTTTACTTACGCAAGTAATAATGGTATATGAAAGTTCACTACAATGTCGCAAGTATTCGCTTTTATAATAACTAGAAGGTTATCTAAGCGAATGAAATCTGCATATGGGGTCTATCGAACTTTGGCTTAAATTAACCTCTCCGACTTTTAACGTTTGACCTATCTTAATGCGAATAACCCTACTTACTTAACAGAAATAATAATATATTTTCAGTATTATGATAGTTACATTTTTTCTAAACATGCTATTTTACTTGCGGTATGTATGGAAAGTTATGGATTTGTAAAAAAATCGAACTCCAGATTTTTACATTACGATAATATATTGCGAAGACGAAAAAAGTGGGTCCCGCAATTTAGTCTGTTTGTCTGTCCTCAAGTCTATAGCCTAAACGGTTGGATGGATTTGCGTCAGGCTTAGTACATATTGTATTTTCGGTAACATGCCCACACGTTTTTTTCATTTTTTTGAAGTTTTTCTTGATCAAAAAGAAAAATCTAATTTATTTCAAAAACGGCTCCAACGATTTTTATAAAAAAAATCATTTCATTAATGAAGGGAAAAGATATTTTTGGTAATTTTTTTTTTTGAATAAAATGGTTCTTTTGGTAGGTACAACCATTTTTTGGTTTTTAATTTTCTGGAAAACGTTTCATTTGATTTTCTTTTAATTTTTTTTTATGCAGAAGCTCCTTGAATGTTAAAACACTAATGTAAATGAAAATGTTTGCAAACAATTTTTTTTTAAATACTAAAAAACTGTTTTATTTTTCGAAAGTCAATATTACGAAAACGAGTCAATCGATTTTTTCGAAACATCGTATTTAGTAGTTCTTTGACTTTATCTTGAACGTTTAAACAAAAAACAATGGCACCTTCCATACAAATGTAAAAAAAAACATTAGGAAAAAAATACACTTCTCAGAAACGACTCCAAGAATTTAGATATAAAAAATGTGTTTTAACGGTAAATCCAGAACTTTTAGAACCGATTAAAATATGTTTTTTTATCCAAATGTCCGTGAAAGTCTTTATAAAACTAAATACTCAAATATTCAAAAAATTAGTTTTTTGAATTTTAAGAACTAAATATTTTTTCTTGAAAATTCACTGAATTTTTTTAAAAGTCGTGTTCTCGTGACAATCAAGCACAGCAAGGTAAGATATTTTCACTAAAATGATCCACACTCCAAATTGATTTTATTTATTTTAATATGTAGGGATTTTCACATCTCTGTTTTTTTCTGTCAAAAGCATAAAAAATACAAGGAGAAAATGCACTTCAACGCCCTCTTGGATTGAATAGACTTACTAATTATCGGAACTCAATTATACTTCGGATGAAAAGCAAAAGTAATTGCAAGTATGTTCTTATTGTTGTATTCCCTGCAAAATTTTTACTTTGCTGTACCTACTTCTACTTGCTTGTCACGAGACCACGACTAAAATTAAAATAATATACTCGTATGTATGTTAATAATAATTAGTTCAAAATGGCGTTTCAATTTTTTTCTAAGAATGTTTTTAAGATTTTAAACATAAAATATGTAGATATTACTTTAAAAAAAAAAACAGCTTCAACGGTTTTTAATTTTTTTGATATACTATCAAACCTGCATAGAATAACTAGACTACCTACCTTCTAACACCGTCAATTGTTAGCTACAAGAGCAAGTTCGTACGATCCAGTCTTGCATTTTATTTTATAATACAGCGCTCACTAAAGGGGTTCTAATTACTTTTAATTTAATCAAGAACAGTGCGAGCGTGGGAGGATTTACAAGGCAACAATTTATACCCTCGAAAGGACTTACACTTGAACGGTAAGTATTATTAATTAAATGTTATTTATACTTTTTTTCAGCATTAATTTTTCTACATAAAAAAAGTATTCATTCGATGCCATGAAATAAAGTCCAATGCAATAAAGTCCAGAACAAAATTTTGGACTTTATTTCACTATAGATAGTGCACTAATGTCCAAAACGATTTTGGACTTTATTGCACTAGTAACAGTGCAATAAAGCCATTTGACTTTATTGCATTCGCCTATTTCTGGAAAAAAAAAACTATTAAAGCAAAAGACGTATTTTTAAAATTGAAATATTTTTATCTATCTTTCTATTGGTATTAAACAATTAAATAAAATTAAAATAGATTGCAAATGTAAACAATACATTGTAAAAAGCTCGGCCCGTTGGGGGTCATTCTGCCCCCTTGTAATCCGCCCTGTTTGGCCCAATATAGGATTTGGGGTGGGTAAAAGTTTGGATATATGCAAATTTTTTTTTTGAACTTTTACCCAAACTTGTACCCACTCCAAATCCTATATTGGGCCAAGACCGGACTTTTTGTACGCCGTGAACCTAATTGCAAAAAACACTTCACACAAGTACCTACAAAAAACTTAATAGTTAGACATAAGCCCCAAATTAGTTTTTGGGACGGACTTATGTCGTTTTTCTTAAACTTCTGCCTGTCGTTGTTTTCTATAAGATGTTTTTCCAATGACTAACCTAATGATCTTCAACTAGCGCTTTTGTTTATTATTTAACTCAATTAAAAACGGTAAATAGATACATTTTTCACACTTTCAACTTAAACCAAGCCTATTCTTAATATTTTGTCTGTTTGGATGTTATTACATTTTGTGTTTGAACTTTTTTGCACTCTTAAGGGTGCAATAAAGTCCAAAATTTGGTTTTTGACTTTATTGCATTGGACTTTATTTCATGGCACCATTCATTCAACGGCGCAAAACCCAAATAAACCTCAGAAACCATATAATTGTATCTCCGCAGAAAAGAACTGTCAAAGTTTGTATGAGAAAAATATTCTACAAATCAGATAAAATTATCTCAGGAATTTGATATAGAAAGAGTAGAAATACACTTCATAAAGTTAGTTTAATAAGCAGCTGATTGTTTCCTACATTTAAGCAAGTATTTTTATGGGGCGTTCATGCAAACGACTAGCGGAAAGATTATCTTTCTGCAAAGCAGAAAATTATCTCGTTGGATGAATACCCTTAATTTGCCAACCATTACATTTTTTAAGCTGGTATTTTAAATTCACCCAAGGAAAAACAAAAGCTTGACCTTTAGTTTTTTTTTGTACCATGACGCTTGAAAATTAGTGCAGCTGCATAGAATATCCAAGTTGACATTTTGATGAGTCAAGCGCGTGTTCTTCTTTGCCGCATTGTTCGCACTTGTAACGATTTTTCCTTATTAGTTTGTCACAATGACTCTTGGTCTGTTACCTAGAGACCTATTAATAATGATAAATCCACATTACACCAGGGCAGAATTATCATACATGTAAATATATTATTTCTTGTCAAACTTCTATCTTCTCATTTATAAAATAGTCAAATCCACTAAATTAGGTATCACTGGATAGGAATTTAAACATAGCGATGACATTGCACAAAAACTGTATGTTATACCACCTTATCTTCTATAAATTTCGTTTATTTCAAATAATTTCATAAATGAATATTTTTATAAAGGAATGCCTCACTTTTGATCGATTAAATGAGTGAAAGAGAAAAATATGTATTACTTCTGTAATTTAAAATTTTCTTTTTTTCGCTTGCACATTGAGTGAGTGGGTGGGAAACATTCTTTTTCGCTGCACCTTGAATGAGTGAGGGAGAAACATATATATTTTTCACTTCTGTTTGTATTCTTTTTTTCTCCCTTATAAAAACCTACCACTCTTCAATCTTCATGTTAAAAAATAGACAAATTAATTCAGAGCTAGGTACAGAGTACAGATCAAGGTATCTGCTTCCAGGGGAACTCCACAAGGGGAGGTTCTTTATCCGCTTCTCTGGATACTCGCGATGAACGCAGTTTTGTTAAGACTCAAAAATAGTGAAGTCAAGGTAATTGCATACGCGGATGACGTAGCTTTACTAGCGACATGTAATGTCGATTTCGTTTCAACAAAAACATCGACTTGCCGTCGATCCGCCGTCAATTTTTTTCTGAAAATCAAATTCGTTTCAAATTAAAACCAATATTTTTCTGGAAAAACAGATCCGTATTGAATCTCTTTTTGGAGACGGATTCAAAACGGATTTGTGCACAGATTCGTACACACACTACAATATTTGTTTTGACGTTTCTCAATTGTTGTGTTGTGAATTAATTTTTATTTTGTGGCAGTGTACAGAAAAAGTAAATTAATATATTAAAAAATAAAAAAAAAATTGTTAAAAACTTCTTGGAAACAAATATTAAAAAAGTGCAAGTGGGTTTAGGAACTCCCCCGCGTCGGAATCGGGAAATTAAAACGAAATAATGATGTTTTAACGAATTGAAGATTTGTTTTTTTTTTAGAGCTGCCAAGCAACACACACAGTCCCAAAAAGAGATTCGGTCCGTAATCGTTCTTTTCAAAGCCAAAAAGTATTGGTTTTAGTAGCGAATCCTAATTATTGAAACGAAATCGACATAAATTTCCCTCCGCAATCAGTGAACTAATGGAAAATGCCCTATCGCTTATGAATACTTGGACAAAGAAATTCGGACTAGCGGTTAACCCGCAAAGAGCCGAACTTGTTCTCTTTACAAACAAAAGGAAATTACCTATTTTTAAAATTCCTTCTATAGAAGGGACTCAGCTTAAAATCTGTGACCACGCAAAGTATCTGGGTGTGATATTAGATAAGAAACTTAACTGGAGTCTCAACATTAAAGAAAGAACTAACAAGGCCATGTTTGCATTCTACTCCTGTAACAGGATTTTTGGTAGAACCTGGAGACCAAGCCCAAAAATTATCAAATGAATCTTCACGGCCATAGTTAGTCCTGTATTGACATACATAGTCTGGTGGAATGCATTATACAAAGTTGCCAACCTTAAAATCACTGGGGCTATGAAGTCCACCCCCACAGCGGGTCTAGAAGCGATTCTAAGCTTACCGCCCCTTGATCTATATGTTCAAGGATCGGCAGCAAAAAGTGCACTTCGGCATAGCCAAACAGGTAGCTGGAAACATAATGCATTCGGTCACGAACAGATTTAACAGAAATTCATGGGAAATAAGGTAAGCACTGACTACTTAATCCCGCGTCTAGACTCTGCCATTGAAATCAAATCGAAAATTGTTAACTACTGTCGCGAAAAGCTCAGGGTTCTTGGCACACAACATTCCGTAAGGCTCTGTTGGGTTCCTGGTCACTGTGGTGTTCCAGGCAACAAGACCGCTGACGAACTGGCAAGAATTGGTTCAACACTTGACCTAGTTCAAACAGACTCAATAGTCCAGATCCCACCCTGCAATCTTCAGCAGGAAATCGAAGGGAAAGAAAGTTCTATCTTTAACAAACAGGAGATGGAGCTCACTCGATACCTGTGTTACAACCAGGAAATTATGGCCAATTTTTAATAAACAGAGAACTGATGATATTCTGAATCTGAACAAAAAATCCATCTCTCTTTTCGTGAGCATAACCACTGGTCACAACCTGTTGGGCTACCATAAGAAAAGGTTGAAACTTAGTCTGGATGATCTATGCAGAGGATGTAGTGACGAGGAGATACATGAGGACACTCCTCACTTCCTTTGTCACTGCCCTGCGCTTTGTCATCTGAGAAGCAGACTCCTCGGGAGTCACTTCTTCAAAGATTTAGAGGAACTCTGTACCATTCCTGGCCGCCTTTCCTTAAGAACGGTAAAATACTCTTGTGGAGGGGTCGACCGTCTCGACTTATTCAGACGCAACTAAACAGACAAACACACCAACCACTGATCCATTAAACCCACCCACCAGACGTTGAGGGGAGCCGCTCGCTCCCCCGGGCCTGATGGAGGGATGATATATCCGGTGGGGGTGGGGGAGAGGATCACAAAATTCGAAATTCAAATATATGAATTTAGAATATTTATCTAGGCAGTAACTTTTTCTTAAATAAAAAATGATCGAAGTGACAAAAACCGACTTGGATTAATTCTGAACTTACTTATAATCAACAGTGAAATGATCCAAGTATCATTCAAGTAACTTAGATCACATCTGCTTTAATAATTTATTTATTTAACGCAATAGAGAAATCTAAAAAAGTAGAGTTTATTAAAAGACTAAATTAATGTTTTAGAAACCCAACAACATATTTAGCTCAGTTTTTCAAAAAAATTTTACTTGGATCACTTCTGTTCTTAATTAGCCATATGTTCATATCAAAAAAGAATTAATTTATTTTTTTAAATATTCTATTTAAAAATTTAATTGCAAAACCTTATTGAATTTGCGAAATTTTCGCACGGGCCTTCTGCTTATGGGATTCTTTTTCTAGCCTAGAACGCTGCTGATGCGAAACGAAAAATAACATAGAAAATTGACAGAACGAAATCATACATACATTTGTTCTGCAGTACGCTGTTCCATGACGAAATTTTTAAATTATCCACTCACTTTTCGCATACAATTTATTACCCAAACCAATTAATTGTGTGCGTAAAATTACATTTGAGTTTTTTGTCGCGTTTGTTTTATGTTGTTTCTTTCATCAAAGCTTGTTTTATTTGTGATTTTTTTCTTGAAAATTTGTTCGTTAATTTTTTTCGTTAACATTTCGCTCTCCAAGTGGAGGCCACCGAAATATTCGTTTCGCATCAGCACAGCAGAGTGCTAGGCCTTATTTGTTTGGTGGCAAAGTCGACAATTTATTCTGACTGTGTTTAGAAATTTCGTTGTTAATTGTGTAGAGTTTGTTTGTATACTCTCACAAATGTCTAGCAACAATTCACTTATATTTTTTTTGGTAAGGTACATGTATTTTTCTACGTTTTTTTGTTGACATATTTTTTTTGTGAAATGTAATTTTACTGGGGCAAAAGTATTGTAATAATTTGCATGTCATTGTCATCATTTATGGAAATGTCGTTAAATGTCATTGTAAAGGGTTATCCATTTTGCGGTTTCAAAAGTAAAGGGCTGGAATTGAACATCTGTCAAACTAAGTTTTTAAACCAATTTTTTTTTTCAGTTGAAAGTCTGACATATACGAAAATGGGTCGCTTAACTATCGCACAACGCATACAAATTGTTAACCTACTACAAAAATGGTGATTCTGCCACAGCCACATATCGTGCTTTAAGAGAGATTATGGTTTACATAATCGTCCAACTACGCAAGTAATTGGCAAAATTGTGAAGAAATTTGAAGAGACTGGATTGGTTACAGATATTGTAAGACCAGTGCATCATCGTGTCGCTCGTACCACTGAAAATAACGCTGCTGAAAGTGAAGTTGTTGCCGAAGACCCGAATGTGTCGATTCCTCGTCGTTCTCAGGAATTAGGACTGTCTTACGCCACATTATGGCGTATTTTGCAATTGAATCTACACCTAAATCCATATAAAGTCCAGCTCACACAACAACTGACCATTCACGACGTCGTACATACGTCGAATGGTTGCTTGAACTACAGGCGGTGGACGTCGATATTTCTTTTTCTTCAGCGACGAAGCACATTTCTTATTCGGTGACTGTTTGGGGCGCACTTTGGTCCGGAGGTTTGATTGGACCTTACTTCTTCAAAAACGACGATGGAACGACTGTCACCGTCAATTCGGAGCGTTATGGTCATCTGATAAACGACTTTTTTTTACCTGCTATTGAAGAATACGACTTGGAGAATATGTGGTTTCAACAAGACGGTGCCACATGCCACAAAACTCGAGCGAATAAGGCTTTATTGCAAGAGACATTTCCTGGCCGCGTAATTTCTCGTCGTGGCGATATCAACTGGCCACCAAGATCATGCGATTTGACACCGCTGGACTTTTTTTCGTGGAGCTACGCGAAAGACCGTGTTTTTGCAGATAAACCTTTAACTCTTGAGCACTTGAAAACCAACATTCGTCAAGTTATGGCCGAGATATCGCCCAATATGTGTCAAACAGTGGTCGAAAATTAGCTCAAAAGACTCGACGCTTGCAAAAATTCGCGTGGTGGTCATTTAATTGATGTAATGTTTCACACAACGTTCAAACTTTATAATAAAAAAGAAATATAATTGAAAAATTTGATGTGTTTTATTTGCGTTTACTTTTGAAACCGCAAAATGGATAACCCATTACTTTGAAATTTATCTTGCTGAAAGATGTTCAATGAAGCAATAGAATTCTGTGAAGAAAAAAACACAGTTCAAGTTGTTCACCTCTACTTAGATACACATAATATTAGGTGAAAATGTTTTGAGATAAATACACTGCGCTCCACTTTAATATAAACAACAATGGTTCTAACTATCAAACTATCTAGCGCTTTGGTAAATTATTTAATACATCGATTTTTTGCTTTAGTTCTTGAAAGTGGCAATCATAGTAAAGAAAATTTCAAATTCAAAAAGTTAGGGTATTAGTTTATTTGTTATCACAAGAGTTTTTTTTTTGTCACTTGAATAGAAAAACTTTTGAACAGAGATGAACAAAATTGTATTATCTAACAGTAATAAAACTAAAGGGATGAAAAATATTTTTTGTTTAGTAAAAAACATAAAATGGGCAGCGGAAAAGCATTAAAAAAAGGAAAAAATTTAATTTTGTTAGTCGATGAATACAACCAAATTTTTTTTGCATGCTATGCAATAGAGTAATCAACTCAACCCTGAGTGACTACTCAGAGTCAAGGTATGTCAGTAATGGACTCCACAAGGTGGTGTTTTATCCCCACTTCTGAGAAACACAGTGGCCAACGAAATGTTGATAGAACTGGAAACAGAGGGATATAAGGTAATAGCTTATGCTGATGATGTCGCCATTGTTGTATCTGGTAAGCACGCTCTAACTCTAACAGGCTTAATGCAAAATGCTCTTAATCGACTAAAAATTTGGGCAACCAAATGTAGTCTGGATATTAACCTAGCCAAGACAGAACTTGTCCTCTTCACTAGGAAGTATAAAATTCCCAAACTTAAACCGCCATCGACAATGTCCCACTGACTTTCTCAGATGAAGCCAATTATCTAGGTCTCATACTAGACCAAAACCTAAGCTGGAAATCCAATATACAAGAAAGAGTAAGGAAATCAACAGTTGCACTCTTCTCTTGCATACAGCGGTTATCAGACCTATACTTACTTATGGGGTGGTAGTATGGTGGACTGCATTGGACAATATCACTTATTGTGACAAATTAAATAAAGTCCAAGGGTCAGCCAACTTATGTATCAGGGGAGCACTCTGCTCTACACCCTTGGCTGTCCTTAACATACTACTTAACCTTACACCCCACGACATTTTTAGCAAACAAATGGCCGCGAATACAGCTATTCGTCTCAAAGCCATCTCTCAATGGACTAGCAATTCGATAGGGCATTCTAATATTCTGAACATATTCGGATCAAAACTAGGATGATCCGACTACACCACATACCACTTAATTTTCGTAAAGAACTTCAAAGTTACCATCCCATCCGGTTGGGAGGATGAGAGGTTCTTAAAAGATGAGTCAGCCCACTTTTATACGGACGGTTCAAAAACCGAAGAGGGAGTGGCGATGTGTTCTCGGACAAACTAAATCTTAGTCTCTCTTTCCGTCTCCCTGACCATTGTTCCATTTTCCAAGCGAAATTTCTGGTGATTAAAGGAGTGTTACACAGGCTAAGGGAAAACGTGATATCCACATCTGATATCCGTATATTCTCTGATAGTCAAGCAGCCTTCAAATCACTTTGGCGCAGTTTCCAGAAACTCTATAACTGCCGGCAACTATTGATCATCTCTCAGGGAGATGGCAGAACAGTTTAACATTTACCTAATTTGGGTGCCGGGACATAGACATATTTTGGGAAACTGCAAAGCCGATGAACTCGCCAGAAAAGGAACCCAGATACAAATTCTACCGAAAATGTTAGAAATCGGTATGCCTATCGCTACAAGCAACTCTTGTTACATCAAAACTCCATAAAACAAATCAATTTCAGATGGTTAAACATCACTACTTGCCTGGGTACTAGACAAATCTGGCCAGCAATAGACCCAAGACGCACAAAAGGTCTACTCTCTTTGAGCAGGAAACATCTTGGCTCCGTAATAGGTGTCATAACTGGACACTGTTTAATTGGTAGACATGAGAAAAGACTTGGAGTTTTCTCCAATAACTTTTAAGGAAGCTCTGTTTACGAGGAGGAAGAGGATACTATCTCTCATCTTCTATGCTCATGTCCTGCTCTCCCCCAAGGACGTAGATTGCAACTATGGGAATACTTTTTCGACGACAGCACCAGAGATCTCGAACACATAGATATGCCCTGGCTACACCGCTTAATTAGAGGCTCCAATTGGTTTAATTAAAGAGTTAAAATATATTCATGTGGTATCACAATGGACTTATCTAAGGTCTAAGTGTGTCAGTTGTTTTCCTGACGGCCATGTCAACCTAACCTAACCTAAGGAAGGAACCACAATTCTTGGCCCGAAGTTTGCGACATATAAAATGACCACAAACTCGCAGTAAACTCTGAACGTATTTTAAGGATCTAAAATTTAATTTGTTTCAGTCAGTAAATAATTTCCGTACCATTTGTATGTCTATGATAAATAGCTATAAAAAGAGATGAGCATATAACGCGGTATTATTTTATTGGGAGTTATCGTTAATACAAATTTCCCTGGAAAGTTTTATCATATTAAAATTTTGCGAACGTGAATGATGCTAAAAATTTACATTGGAATTTATTGGTATCGGGAATAAACTTTCCCAGGGAATTTTGTTGTCATTTCATAGGATTTTTTTTCAAGGAAAATTTTTTCCGTAGGAGATTCACGATCACAGGAAAAATTTCGAGGGAATAAAATATTCCGTGAGAAGAGACATTCTCTGGGAGATTCCCGATGGGTTCCATTAGATCAGTGCCACAAAATAAAATCTCAGTGAGCGCGCAATGTCAGATTAATAGTCTGGGGTTCAATTCCGCAAGAGTGAATTTTATTTGTGTATACAGAAATTCGTGTACACATATATATATATTTGCGATATCGCAAGGGTACGATTTAGTTTTTTTTTTGACAGATAACGTGTACTTATACAGACAGAAAAATTTATTCACCCATATTTTGAGCGTGAATAATTTTGTTTCGCGAAAATTCATTCATGCTTGCGAAATTAGGCCCCTGGATCCTTTAATGGGAGAAGATTTCTCGCTGAATTGTAAAAAAAACACATATACCGTCGAACATCGATAAATCGAACCATCATTTGCCAAAAAAAAAAAAAACAATTCGCGTTATCAAGACTTCCGAGTTATCAAGTAAAACCCTAAATTAGTTGTTAGGTAGCAAGACAATTAATATCAGTCTTATGTCGTATTTAGAATAAATTAGATCATAGTGCATACTTAAGTTTTGTTAGAGCTAATAAGGTCGGATTCTGAGTATTATCTTAAGCAATTACCTATATCGTTTTGAGAGAGAAAATGTAGATTTGTTAAGTGAATATTTTATTGGTAAGCTAAAGCAATAATTTTACCATTAAAAGTATTAGTAGATAATATTGAAAGAGGCTCGAAATTTAGCACACTGAGATACTAATAATTATACGGGGCCTAAGTTGTGATATTTCTAAAAATAAATAAATATTATAACTTACCTACCGTGAAAAGTTTTTAGTTAATGACCAAGATTTAAAACTATCGTTGTTTATATTACCAGCTCATACAGTGTTCATAAATGTACATATAAATATACATATATATGTATTTCAAGGAATTCAACTGAAACAAGAGGAGGGTCAATTAGTCATCAAGAAAGATATGAAGATATTTTGACGCTACGTTGGGGACCCTGGATTCTGAGTTGGCATTGGTGAAGATATATTGGCGTACATTAGAGTTCTGTTTCCAGAACAGTTAATTTTGTTGAGAAATTAATAAAAGACAAACATTCTCATTGGATAAAATTTCCATCAAACTATGAAGAACAACAAAGAGCAAAACATGGTTGAAATATTGAAACCACGTCCCCGATTTTATTCTGAAGAATACATTAACCGAAAATGATATACCTCCATCAATATTGAATCAACATGTGATGCAAAGGAATATATTACAAGTGTTGCTTGCCTGCAGGGCTCAGTTAAACATTCCAGAATTTGGAGAAACAGTTTTTGGAACCCATAATGTGAAATTCAACTAACATTGTATATTACTAGGAGACGAAGGATAGATATGGTATTACATCTTGGTTTATGACACTTCTTAAACCACGAAAAGGGCATGCAACAAACTGCATTCAAAAGATAGGGTTATAATTAAAAGATGTTTTGCTCAACTGAAGAAGACATTTCCGACAACATTCGGAAAACACTGAAGAATTAATGGCTAGTGCACTTCAAATCAGAATTAATGGCTAGTGCACTTCAAATCCTGAGATTGGGACAAATTAAAAGAACGGAATTAGCAGAAATCATATCTAACTTTAATTCATAAGTGTGTACATATATGTTGAATTTGGCATAAATATATTATTGTTATATATAAAAATACGGAAGTAGTCATTGATCCTTGGTCAACTGACTGACAGACAAAATACTACACACATATGTTAATAAAACAAGAATTAAAGTATTAGTAAAATACAATAATGTCGTTTTTACTTGGCAATCCGGAAACCTTCTGGACTCTTCTGGTAGTGTTTACTTGGCAAAAAATGACAGTTCTAATTCTGAAAAGAAGAGAATTTTGCTTCTGGATTTGAAATCAGAATCGGAACCAGAAGCACTCACACATTTATTTACTTGAACGTCAAACTCGACTGTAGTCATTTTTTGTATCATAATGGTGCAACAAACATTTTTTTTACTTGCGATTATAGGTACTATAAGGCAAGTTATGCATTCGTCGAAAAAAAAGTTGTGAGATAACAATCAAACATGACATTACGATGATAGCGAAGACGAAAAGAGATGGTCTCAAAATTCTGTGCGTCTGTCAGTTTGTCAGTCTGTCAGTCTGTCAGTTTGTCAGTTTGTCAGTCTGTCAGTCTGTCAGTCTGTCAGTCTGTCAGTCTGTCAGTCTGTCAGTCTGTCAGTCTGTCAGTCTGTCAGTCTGTCAGTCTGTCAGTCTGTCAGTCTGTCAGTCTGTCTGTATGTATGTATAGACACCTACAGCCCAAACGGGTGGGCCGAATGCCTTCAAACTTGGTATATGGAATTTTTTATGTATTGTACAGAGGGGAAATTGAAGTTTTTTTTAGCTCAAAAAATAACGGCACCTGCCATATAACCGTTACGTTCAAACCTATTTTTCTCGGAAACGGCTCTAACGATTTTGATAAGAAAAAATCAGTGTTGGTTTTTAGCTACGACCGATCATATGGTTGAAAAAAAATTAAGAAAATATCTAAAAACGGTACTTTCCATAGGACCGTTTTCTTTTGCTTTCGACTATCTCATAAATGGCTTAACCGATTCTTTCGAAATTTCCCAAAAATATAGGCTTAGGTTGCCCAAATTATACCGTGTAACAATATTTTTAATTAATATTTTTTTGTATTTTTAAAATCATTTCAAAAAAAATAATTTTTAATTTATTATTCGAAAACTGCTCATTAAATTTTTTTCAAAAATTATATTTATTTGTATTTTCTGAATACCTATTTTCAAAAAGTTTAAAAAAAAACTTTTTTTTCTCAAAAACCGCTCCACATATTAAAAATTTTTCTTTATTTAATTCAAATTTATGCAAGAAATAAAATGGCGTACTTTTTTTTAGCTCAAATTAGTTTAAGTATTTATTTCAGAATTTTTAATAATTTTTTCTTTAATTAAACAGATTTAATCTTTTGTTTTTAAGTTTATATTATTAAATATATATATAAATATTGTCATACCAATTTATTTTAGAACAAAATTAATGAAATTTTGTATATGAATACACAAAATTGAGTTAAAAATGACTTTAAAAATATATTTAAATTTTTAATAGAAATATTTTGCATACGATGTGATCGAACATAAGAGCAAGTTCGTGCGATCCAGTCGTGAATTTTATTTAAATTTGAATATTTCCACGTGCACAATTATTTTCACACATAAATTCTCATTAAAATTCAGAATCACACAAGTGTTCAGTTGGGATCCTGGATCTTAGAAGGATCCCGGATTGCCAAACAAGAACGCCATAATTCTAAGCGGTAAAACTACCAAAACAATAATTTCATTGAGAAGAAATATGAAAAAAAGTAATTACCTACTATCAATTTTGGGTGAATTCTATTAATTACTAGGATGAATTTAGCATATACTGCAAGTATATGCCATAAGTAGGAACTTTTTTTTATGCATACGAAATGAATTAAATACTGTAAATTCAACCTTCTACTAAAAATTAAAGTATTAGCTTTAAACTTTTACTTCTAGCAAATACTACCCATTATATCATATGAGTTTTATTTCTTCTTGAAAACCACGTGTCTTAAAAAAAAACACCCATTATTTAGTTAATTATTATTATTCTGGCAGAAAACACTAGATTGAGTCTAAAGGAGCTTTTCAATTTGCAAAGTCATTGTCTGGGACTTTTTTTGTATTTCCTGTCAAGTTTTGTCAAAAAGCTTCTAAATAAACGGTGATTTTTTAAGAGCTTGGTTTTTGAAAATTCAAAAAAACACAGAAACTTGTAAAAAGTGAATGAAATTTTTATTTGGATCGATAAATCAATTTCTGCCATTTACTTTTTAAAAATAATTTCACTTAAATGTTGCCCGCGGCTACGCTTCAGGTGGTCCATTCTGAAGGTCCAATTTTGGCAAACTTTTTCACACATTTCGGCCGGAATCTCACCAATGACGCGTTCAATGTTGGCTTCCAAGGCAGCAATCGTGTTTGGCTTGCCCCCATAGACAATAGACTTAACATAGCCCCACAAAAAATAGTCTAACGGGGTCAAATCACATGATCTTGGTGGCCAATTGACTGCGCCAAAACGTGAGATCAACTGCTCACCAAATTCGCCTCTCAATTGATGCATGGTTTCGCGTGCAGTGTGGCATGTGGTACCGTCCTGTTGGAACCACATGTCGACCGAGTTCAATTCTTGCATTTTCGGCAAAAAAAAATCTGTTATCATCGAACGGTACCTTTCTCCATTGACCGTAACCCTGCGGCCTTCATCGTCCTTGAAGAAGTACGGCCCAATGATGCCGCCTGCCAATAAACCGCACCAAACAGTGCATTTTTCGGGATGCATTGGTAGCTGCTGAATTGCCTCTGGCTGCTCTTCACTCCAAATACGGCAATTCTGCTTATTCACGTATCCATTTAGCCAAAAATGAGCCCCGTCGCTGAAGACAATTTTGCGATAAAAAAACGGATCCTCATCCAACTTTTCTAAGGCCCATTCACCGAAAATTCTACGTTGTGGTAGGTCGCCTGGCTTCAATTCTTGCACCAGCTGTATTTTGTATGGCTTTAAACCAAGATCTTTGCGTAAAATCTTCCAGGTGGTCGAATAACACAAACCCAATTGCTGCGATCGGCGCCGAATGGACATATCGCGATCTTCAGCAACACTGGCGGATGCAGCAGCAATATTCTCTTCGGTACGCACTCTACGGATACGATTTGGTGGACTAATGTCCAATAAAGTGAAACTTGTGTGAAATTTGGTCACAATGAGCTGAATAGCCTGCTCGGTGGGTCGATTATGACGACCATAAAACGGACGTAGCTTGCGAAACACATTTTTCACAGAGCACGAATTTTGATAATAAATTTCAATAATTTGCAAACGTTGTTCAGGCGTAAGTCTATTCATGATGAAATGGCAAACAATACTGAATCGAAATGTCAAATGTTCGTGGAATTTGTCATGTGTGATCTGTCAAAAATATAAACGTCAAAAACCAAGTAGCAAAAAAATCACCCGTTATTAAGAGCTTCTCACTAATCGAATGATGGCCGCAGGCTGTCAATGCACCTAAAAGTGCATTATGCTTTTAAAAATCGATCGTATGGTTTTCTAAATTTTTTACAATCCTATTTCGAACTTGGGTATTTGTCGTAACTCCATGTATAAGATATGTGTGTGTGTGTGTGTAGGTACCTTTATGTACAAATTATGGTGATATATATTTACGTAAGTGCAAACTATTCGTGGAAAAAACGACCAACCGACCACACAGAGTGAATTCTAATTTATAATTCCATTATGTGTGGGCTGATATATATATGAGTAGTGAATGTGCTTTCTGTAAAAACACTAGAGAAGAGAACGATTGCCATAAATAGACTAAGTTCGACAGACTACTCCTATCATAGATACTCAGATACAAATGTACAAATACCTTATTGGCTCGTAGATACGTTTTTCCATTATTGCGACAGATTATATTCACTGTTGGATACACTGGCTGTTGATATAGTGGGGGTTGAAAAACGTCAACGTCATTAGCGATTAGGCAAGTAATTGCCCTACTCCAAGGTTTTCATTGTGGTGCGCTGCCACCTGCCATTGCCACTGGCAACCCAACAGACGCTGTGCCACATCCTTGTGTATGATAGATACAATGAGTCAGAAACTTATATCTACCTACGTCCTACCAATATCTATAGTTATTTACTTATGTTTAAACAAAAAAAAAAAGATTTTTTCCTTATGCTTTCATTTAAAAAACGAGTCCTTGTGCGATATCTGTCATTTTCTGGAATGACGCAATTATAGTTAGGGAAACACTGAGAATAGAAAACAAGCGTTGGTGATAGCACACAGTTTTCTTGTTGATCTAAAAGTTTTGTTTTTGCAATGTGAAATATTATGGAAGAACATTCTAATCTCGCATTACTAAGAAAATGTGATTGGTTCTCGCAGCGTGATACTGTATTTAGGACGAATACTTAGAAGAATTCAAAGACAGATTCGGAGAATGGCATGAAGCTTTGTAGATATATGTTTGTTTTTCGTTTTAATTGATAAAAAAAATATTGGAAGTTGATTGCCTTTATTACAATCATTCACAGTTAGTCAAGGAGACCTTTCGTAGAACTAACGTTTTTTCCTCATGAAAATTCAGTTGGCGTTTCTATGCAGAAAATAAACAGTAAAGCTTTAAGATTTAAGTGAATATGATTGTAATTTTCTTGAAATGTTCCCATGTTTTCTAGATTTTCATGGATTGCATTGGTTAAAATATGGGATTCAAGTTAATAATTTATAATTTTGATTTAAGTATGTAGTTCTTTCTTTAAGGACCAGTAAAGAAATTACTTAAACCATAATTAAACTTCGGTTCAAGATTTTAACTCGGATTAAGCGAGCTTCAACCATAGTTTAGTTTTCTAGTTTGTACCCTCGTCGAAATTGAGTTAAACTTTTAAAATTAGTGGATAAACAAACATCTTTAACTAAGCTTTAAATATTTGTGCAGATGTACATAGTTATTTCTTAATATTATAGGAAGACCATTTCATAAAATCATTTATGATTTTTTTCTTTTGATATTTTACAGTTTTTTTTTTAAATGCATTATGAGAGCTTTGATAATGCATTGGAAAAAAATAAATAAATTGCACGACAGGATATCACTTACATGCCCTTATGTTCGATCACATTACAGTCGTTTTTTACTTCACTTTTCAAAAAACAAAAAAAATCCATTTTCCTTTATTTCTAAAAATAATATTGGTATGCCAATTTTAAGTAGATATTTAGTTTAGTTTTTTTAATTAATTTATGATAAGCATACACCTTAAGATAAAATATCATTTTAATTAAATTAACAATATAATAATTAAATGAAAAAATCGTCCACACATTTTCGAAATTTTGAAAAAAAACAAGTTTTTGTTAATCCAAAAAAGTATTCTTCGAAAATTTCGTTTTGCATTATTATTTAGAATTCCAAGGACCACCTTGATATCCGTCTAGCAGTTTATGAGAATAGATTAGAGTAGAATAGATTTTTATTGGATTACATATTAATTTAACCTAACAGTTAATACATAATTAATACATATTTATACAAACAAAAATCATTATAACATGGCATTTGCCGTCTGCCAGATTGACAATTAAAACAAATTCAAATACTTTAATAAACTAACATAATTTTATGTAATTTGAAACGAATTTAATACTACGATTTTGATATTTAACTAAGGAAAAAAAAATCAGAAGTCATCATTCATAATTTTTGCTCTATAACTTAGCGCGATTTTGCAGTATTCATACAGCTTGGTTACATCCATCTCATTCAGGCTGACAAGAACTTGTTCCTCTGACAGAAAGTCATTCCCCAGAATACTTCTTCGTGTTTCTCTGAGAGTTGGGCACCTTCCGACGAAATGAATAACATCTTCTCTTTCCCTCAAGTTGCAAATACTACACTCCAAAGGTAAATCGGGTCTGTGCGGTATGAAGTTCAGGCTGAGTAATTCGCTCCGAAGTCTGACCATTGTAGCAATCACGTTTACCTTATTTGAATCGCGGAAGTAATTTCTTTCTGCGAGATTATGGTTCAACCAGCTATATATCGATCTGAATAGGGAAGTGCAGGCTTCAGCTACATATTCTTCCCTACATTTTATATCTATCTTAGATATCAAATTGTACAGGAGAGTTTTACAGTTCGATATATTTTCCAAGTTTAAATTAAATAATACATCGCATTCTTCGGCAAGACATGCCCACTCCCTGAACCAGCTATGTTTGTTTGTATGCCTTTTATAACTATTTTCCTGACTAGTCGGAAATCAGGCATCTTGAAAACTTTCAGTAAATAGTCCGCTTGCAGTCTTAAGGTTTTAACGTATAGAGGTGATAGACCAGTTTCTAACATAAGAACATAGTTTGGTGTGTTCGTTGGTAGGCGAAATATTCTCTTCACGTAGTGTGTTAAAAGTTTCTCCATCTTGAGAAACTTTTTACATCCCCAAACTTGAGCGCCATACAAAAAGGATATTCTCTACAACCGCTTTAAATATTTTATATTTACTGCTATGAGCTATATTTACGTTCATAAAAATTATTTTCCACGAGATATAAATAGCGGTTTTGGCTTTATGCAGTTTTTCATTTAGATGTTTCTCCATACTCAAGTTTTTTGAAAAAATTAAGCCTAGGTATTTGTATTCATTGACACATTCAATATCTTCTCCGTTAAACTTCCATTTTTCATTCGATGCGTTTCGACCACCGCCTTTTTTAAAAATCATTACCTTAGACTTCTGAATATTGACGATTAAGTTCCACAGACAACAGTAATGGTATACTCTATTAATCATGAGCTGTAAAGTTTCTGGGGAATACGCAAACATGACTATATCATCAGCGAATACCAATGCCTTAATACGGACCCCTGCGAAATCAACACCCCCAGGAAGGTAATCGATGAGATCATTAATGAAGAGCGAAAACAGGGTTTATGAGAATAGCTGGTACAGTTAATAACAAAATGCATTGGTATGTAAAAAACACTGTGTGGATCAATATGTGACTAGACTATGACTCGAAAATAATGACTAGACTATGGCTATTTTTTTCAAAATCGTTAGAGCCGTTTTCGAGATAATTAAGATGGTAAAAAGTTAGAAAAAGGAAATTTAATAAAGTCTTGAAAATTTTTGTTACATTTAAAAAAAGGTGTTGAAAAATCCAGAAAGGAATTGGTCGATAGCTAAGTAGCTGAGAAAATAGAAAATCAGGAATGGGGGAATTGGCAGTATAAAAGCTAAGTTATAGTGAAGAACATTTGCATTTCAAAATTGTGCGTTGGTCATTTTCTTGTGGTATAATCATTTTTTGTTTGATGACTTTAGAAAAGTCAATAATTAATAGTTTGGATTTTGTTAACGGTAATTTCGTTTTGTGTCGTTCGCTTCATAAATAAATCCTTTGTTTAAAACAGGTTTGCAAAGTTTATCAAGCAAATAATTAATAAAAAAAATTCAAAAGTCCTGTTGGAATCATAATTTTTCTTTGTTGTGATTTAAAATATTTTCACCGTCGGTTGAGCGAAACCACAAAAGGTTTGTGATTTCCTTTATTTTCAGTAAAATTCGCTTCTCAATCCTTGGTAATTGTGCTGATCGACGCGTCGTGTTTTATTTTTATTTTTTAAAGTGCAATAATTTTATATAACCAATGACAAGTTAAATAGTTAAAAAACGATATTTCACAAGAAAAAGTATGCCCTCACGTCAAAATCAAATAGATGCGAAATATTTGGCAAAGTTGTTATTGCAGTAGCTACTCAAATGAATTAAAGTACTCAGCTCTTAAAAAATCAAATTACCTTATGAAATTCTAAGAATTACTCGAGAAATAAGCTATAAAATATGCCTATTAGAAAATAATATTTATTTCATCTAAAGAATAAGTAAGAGATACTCAGACATTTCGACGATTATTCCAACAAAAAAAATACTTTGTTGGAGCTCGACGGATTAGTACATAAAGCGATGACACGATAGTCGTAGGATTTTGCTAAAAATGGTTACAAATGCTTTCTACTGAAACTACCCCATTGGTTAAGTAAGAATCCGCTAAATTCTCTTACAAACTTAAATACCAATTCTACATATCTGATGTCAAGTTCAAATCTCAATTTCTGTTTAACAACAAAAAATTGTCAATTTATTCACTCTTCATTTACGTTATTTAAAAAAAATGGAATTTTATCGTAATGGTAAGTTAGATGAGAATCTCTAGTTACTTTTTGTTCCCAAAAGTAAAAGTTTGCCCTATAGTAACTAGGTAGGTATATATACTTGTACATATATCGTAAGTAAAAAAGAGAGATTCATACAATTCTGTACAAATATATTAAATTTCCCATTTTAAAAAGAGATTTAAAATTTAATGGAAAGTAAATAAATTGCGATAAAGCCAAAAACCAGCTTCAATAGTGTAAGAGTTCTAGAAAGATTATTATAGTGTTGCACTACCTTTATTAAATAAATCAAAATTTCAACAAAAAAAAGCTGTATATTAAAACTGGCAGTGAGGGTTTATTTTATTATCAATATTAAACCCTTAAGGAGACTTTACATGGATCTGCATCTGCAGACTTGAAGAAAAGTAGAGCGGGACCATAATATAAAACAAACATAAAAGTAAGACAGGGTACACACTAATAACTTAATCGAACTCTGCTATAACTTTCTTGACACATTTAACAATCACATGTACTTAGCGTTCAGGTATGTAGTTTTGAGAAGATAATTTTTGTAATTTTCATTGTTTTTAAGCAAACTGAGGTGAAATGGTAAAAAACTTGAAAATTCGTTATCTGAACGGATCAAATTATGGTGCAGATGAAAATGCTATAATGAAGATGATCATGTTCATCTTCACTATAATCTGCAATCTTCAGGTTCGTACTTCCTATAATCTTCATACATGAAGACGATCTCCATTTTGTTCTTCGCTCTCTATCCCATAAGTATAATTTTTTTATTTTGTTTCCTCTTTTTGTGCAGATGTCAATGCAGATGAAGATGAAGATACATGTAAAACCTCCTTTAATCAAAATATCTTATTATAAAAGTTTCAGTTAGTCTAATTGAAAAATATTCTTCAGTTATAAACCTCACTTGCCTTTTTACAATATATCTCATTAAGTATAACTACTTGTAGCAGTTAAAGTTGTAAATATTTTACTGCCGGAAACCAATTCCACGTATAACGATTTCCCGGATACCGATTGCCCGGAAAACAATTTACCGAATAAGGATTACCCGTAAAACGAATTCCTGTATCACGATTGCCAATTCTCTGGCATTTGCTACCCTTATCTGTGAAACTTACCAATCAGAATCAACGAAAGGGGAAGTTTCTACTATTTTTAATTTATATTAGTACGAAGAATGCGGCCTCACTCGAAACCATGAGAATCAAAAAGAACAAAGCATGTAGAAATGGATTATTGATTTTTAATTTTGGACGAGGAATTTTTTTTTTAAATGGAAATCGAAGAAAAATTCTCGTTGTTTTTAGAACTTCAAATTTTCTTCAAAGAGATAATTATTTATTATTTTATTATTTAAAATCAAAAAAAGTTGGTTAACAAAATTTTTATTTAATAATATTTCAAGAAAAACCAAAAATATTTAATAAATAAATAAAATAAAGATAATTTCAAAAAATAAAATATTTTTGATAAGTACGAAATATGTAGTACGTACTTTTCCAAAATTTCCGAGCAATCGTTACAAATATTTTCAAAATTCGAAAGTTTCCTGTATGGAAAACTGAAAAAAAGTAATGAAAATATACGAAAAAATAAAAAGGAGGCGCACATTCCCACTTCCATAAATGTATGCTAATTAAAAGACCAAACTATTGCCCCATTAAAATTCTGTAATCTGCTCTGTATTTTAACCATATATTCAAATGCGTTGGTTTTAGTATTATCTTTTCCAGTAAAAAAAAAGTATTTATCTATAATATTTGTGGCGAAAGAACAGGTTATCTTAATTATATTTATTTATTAGAAATGTACAGTATGTGTTATGTTAGTGCTTTGCCTAGGCAAAATAATAAACCTTTCTCAAAAATACTGTTTGTTTTCTTCTAGAATTTAAATGTTTCCGTACGGGCGTGGCAGTTTTTTAAATATATTTAAGTATGTAGGTTTACACATTTAAAAATTAGGTTAATTAATTAAATTTTTATTTTCATTTCTAAGATCATAGAAAATAATAATACACAACTATAAAACATAAAACCTAATATAAATTGCTTTTCTCTAATATTACGGTGGATACTGAATTTTCCAAGGAATTTTCTGTTTTCGTTGATCCTCATTGATTTTTACTTGCAAATGTGTGTAATAAGATATTTGATATTTTGTACCTACAATGTTGCATAATGTGTGTTCAATGAGGCTGTTTGGAACAGATTAGAACACTTTAGAACAGAAAAGTAAAGTGCTGTTCAATAAAAAATTTTGTATTCTAAACTGTTCTGGATTGGTGTTCCATGAGTCAGTTTGGAACACTTTAGAACAGGATTTTCTGCACTTGGTTTTTAGGTAGAACAGGTTAAAACAGATTTGTGAGAACTGTCAAAACAATTGTTGTTGTTAAAAAAAAGGTGTTACGTTTATATTTAGTTGATTAATCACTTTTCGTGTCGAAACGACTCTCAATTTCATGACAAATAGTTTTTTTAATTCTACTCTTTTTAAGATTATTATTAAGAATTTTTCTACAAGAATAAACGAACTCGAATTGTAGGCAAACAACAATATTTTGTTTATAATCTCTGTCAGATGACTGACTATTCTAAGTTGTTCTATCTTGTTCTGAATTTTCTCACGAATCTGTTCTGTTCTAACTATTTCGTCACTGAACATATTTATAATAATAAATAACTTCGTTCTGAAATACAAGTAGATAATATCAAACCATTTCAAAATAAAATTAATTCAAAAATTGCAAAGTAAGAAAACTTTATAAGACCGTTTTATCAAAAATTCGTTATTATATTTACGTAATGTTCCATCAAAACAACGAACTAATTAATAAATCATGTTCAACAATCTTGATGTAACACTATGTAAATAAAACAACGAAATGTTTAATAAAACCAAAGAACATACAGAAAAATAATATAGTTCGACATCGACAGCTTTTAAATTTTCGTAAAGTTTTCAAAATGAAATTTGATTGAATGAAAAAAAAAATCAAACAAAACAACTTTAAAATTTTAAAATTGTAAACAAACAATTATTTTATATAAGACAATTTTTTTTAATTACCTAACCAAAATAAACCTTATAGCTAGAGATACCTAATAATATCTTAAAGGTTCCTTACTAAACATTATTTTCAACACAACCGAAATTAACTAATTAAAAGTTTAAACATGTCTGTGTATTATGTAAAGAAATTGTTATGTGCAGAAACTAATTGAAATTTGCACAAAAAACAGGGTGTAGATCTTATATCGATTTCCCAATCCCCATATGAGATATATATACGAGTATGTAGGTGGCTATATCACCCCTTCCTATCATTATTATTGCATCAAACTTAAACTACAAATAAAAATTAAATAAACAAACCCACACATACTGTTTCGAGACCAAATCTGCACTTTGGAAAACTTTTAAAAATACAAAGAAAATAAACCTATTTAACTGTATACCTACATACCTACCTATAAATAGATAGACTAGAACTATATAGAAATATTGTAAGGTATGTAGTAAAAATTCTTCATATTCCATATAGGTAAGTATGAATCAGCGCGTTTTTAATATTTACGACGCAAATACTAAATATTGCTTACTTACTTATTATACCTACCTATAGATAAGTTCAAATATCACAGGTATCGTAGAAAAAAGACAACACCCCAATCACGGTCCTTTTTTGTAGATATAGAACTTGTTAAGATAAAAATTATTATTTTTTTAAATACTAACATACGTAGTTTAAATAAGAATCTAAAAAAAAAAATCAGTAAAATGCACTCACCCAAATCGTCTAAGCAATTTAAAACATTGAATCAGTTTTTTTCCAGCAACACTACATTTTAAAAACAATATTTTTGAAAAGAATCAAGAATTCATTTATAACTACGACGCAATTATTTTTGTTTGTTTTTCTCTTTGGCTCTCAACCAACAGGCCCAAAATCACCAAAGTCACACTATATTATAATTAAAACCAACAACAATATGCAATTTTATTTATTAAAAAAACAAATAAGAAAATAAGTATATAAACAAAATAACAAAAACAAATTGTTTAAATAATGTTGCATATCTTTCAGATACCTAATATTTCACTTGGATTTTTTTTTATTTATCACTTTCAATTTATAATAATTCAGAATGAAAATTTCTTAACATTTCCGTTTTACTTTTTTTTTTTTTTTAATTCACAAAGAATAAAAATTGTACATATTCTTGAACTTGAATTATGAACAAGTCCAATCACCAGGAAAGTCACAGTCGGCCTATATTCTCAAGCGAGTGACGGTCCTCGGCTCGAGCGATCAAAAGTATAAGTTTTCTCAATGCCGAGAGACATAGAAGCCAGCCAGTCGACATCGACACAAATGCCATACAAGAAAGTTCTCTAAGCACATAATATACCTACTCTATATACATGAACGAATACGTACGAGTATACAAGGGGTTAATTTAAATGTGGTAGTGTCTGATTGATGTATTGGTGAAAAAGGGGCAATATTTGGTAAAATTGGTGTGTTGCATCATGGTCACTCTTATATACATACCTTGTACCCGGAGATGTAAACATTGACAGAAAGGGATGGAGGATATACTCTCCAGTTCTAAGCACACAACGCTATGAATAAGTTCCAATAGTTGCACCACAAACTATGTACATGCACACACAATTATATAAAACGCAATCGAATACATACAAACATCTATACACAATATTAGCAACAAATGCGACCCATATGTTTGCGGCTGAAATAGGTACTACACAGCACCCCACCCCCTTCTATTTAATACGGATTGCAACAAAAAATTTGAATAGAAGACAATCCTTAAATGTCGAAATTTAGTACAAGCTTTTCTCTCTCTCTATCTCTGACGAGATTGGTAGAACAGCCCTTGAATATGACAAAAAAAAGTAATGGAAATCGATACAAATATCAACTTTATAAACAAATAAGTAGGTACTTACCTATCTAGACGCGACGTAATATTAAAATCTCATTATCTTGTACGAAAGTTATACACAGAAAAAAACATCCCTTATCTTCTGGATTTGCATGATGTTCAACACCTATGTGGGTACATACATATATGCATACCTATCGGCTGTTATAATAATAAACTGTTCTAATCTGCGTTTTCTGTTCTGATAGCTTTACTACCTGCCTGCCCTATCCCAACTTCAAAGCTTCAAATAAGCTTTCTCTCCTTGTTTTTGGCGTCAGCTCACCTCTAAATTTGTTTTTTGACTTAAAAAAAAAAATTATTGATAAATTTATGAGCAAGAAAAAAAATCGTGGTGTAATTTATTGATGTTTTTGTTTTTGTTTAGACTTTTGTTTTGGTTTGAAAAAAAAAGAAAAAAATTAGAGCAAGTTTTTGAAAAAAAAAATTCCTTTTCCCCAAAATATTTAAGTAGGTGCACCCATACATGTTTGTATGTATGTAGGTATAGAATTAGGTACATTCTTTTGTAACTACGCTTTGATGATTTTCGGTGTTGTTTTTGATGTTTTGATTTACACAGTTTCATTGGAAAATTTATTTGATTTTTTATTTGGGATCTTTTTATTTTTGTGTTCTTATTACATTACACAAAGTCGGTCTGAGAAAGTCTTACGAGGTGCTGAGAGAGACACTTCTGAAATGACTCAACTATATTTTCAATACAGAGACATAACAACACAAAACAAAAAACCGAGATTACAATTTACAATGTGAAAATTGTGTAAGTTGTTTATGTCATCCTAGTTACAGAGAACGATAGGTATTATTTTCAACTTCAGCAAAAAAAAAACAGCAACAAAAATGCACTAAAAACTAATTATACATTTTTCAATAATTACACTTTCTTAATATACTCTAACGAACGTGAAATTAGTTTTAGATTTTTTTTTGTTTACTAGATATAATGATACCTATAATTCGCTTTTGAATAAAGGTAGGTGTGATGAGAAGGCTTTCGTAAGAGGGTATTTTTTTTTTTGTATTTTATTTGTGCTAGAGTTGCACGAGTTGGTGTCATGTAACGTAATGCACGTTACACAATTAATTTCAGTACTTATGTATATGTACTTAGAATGCGATAGGCTAAGATAATACAAAATTCAAGATACCTATAAGGAAATTTAATTTTCATATCAAGTCCAAGGTTTTATGTTTCACGCCTACAAGTTGAATAATCCTTTTAGATTGATTTTTAAAAAATATTATTATGGGATAGTTAAAAGGCAAAAATGTACACAAAAGCGTACAAAACTTGGTTTTTGACTCGACTCTGCTCCATGAAATAACGCTCTAAAATTTAAACACAAGACAAAAATTGTTATTTCAAAATCAGATGCTATAAATGAAATTTTTAAGGACTTTTCTTCAATTTTGTACTTTCGAAATTTGGGTACTCCTCGTATATATGGCAAGTTATGGATTCGTAAAAAAATAAAAAAAGGGAACACGATATTTTGATCAAACTTGACATACCGATGATAGCCAAGACGAAAAAAGTGGTTCACGCAGATCCGTCTGTCTATCTGTCGTCGAGTCTACAGCCTAAATGGTTGGATAGATTTGCTTCAAACTTGGTATATATTGTTTTGTTCAGTAAATGCCAACACATTTTTTAAAATTTTTGGTTAAGACGAAAAATTGCGGTACCATACTTTTTTTTGGTCAAAAAGAAAAATCTTTTATTTTGCTCAAAAATATCTCCGTTTTTTTTTAATAAAAAAATCAATTATTAATGAAGGGAAAAGCAATTTTCGGTAGCCATGTTTTTTTTTGAAAAATGGTTTTCTGGAAAACGGTTCATTTGATTTTTTTTTGGAAATTTTGTATACAGAAGCTTCTAGAAAATTTAAACACTAATGTAAGCCAAATTTTTTCAAAAAAAATTGTTTTTAAAATTAAATTACGATTGATTTTTCGGAAAAAAACGTTGTTTTTTTTCGAAAACTCAAAATTTCGAACACTACTCAATCGAATTTTTTGAAACTTCGTATTTGGTAGTTTTTTGAGATTATCTTAAACAGTTAAAAAACTATTTTTCTAAAATAAAAAACAACGGTAACTTCCATACAATGTTCCAAATGTATTTAAAAACCGTTAAGAAAAAAAGTTTTTCTCAAAAATGGCTCCAAGAATTTTGATAAAAAAAGTGGGGGTGCATTCCACTTTTAAGTAAGAAATATTCTATTTTGCATTCTTATCAACGGTGCTTCGCATACAACCACTTTACATATTACTTTCTCACTACTAGATGAACCGATTAAGATTATTTTTTGTATAGAAATGCTGCCTAAAAGTGTTAATAAAGCTGCATACTCAAATTTAAAAAATTTTCGATTTTTAAAAAAATAAATACATTTTTTTTTTGAAAAATCGATTTAACAAAAACCAATTACTTGAAAATGTCGTTTCAATTTTTTTTCTAAAAATATTTTTACAATTTTATACATAAAAAAATATTTTCTTAAAAAGCCTATATACTAAGGATCAAGGTAATAGCAGATCCAGATCAGATCATCTATTTACTTGCGTTACAACAACAGTGCGTTAAAATGAGATAGTCAATACCTGGTTCCCAAATCCACTGTGCCAACTAGTGCCGTGCAATTCAGGGTGCATTTAAAAGAATTTAAGTCTTACAGGCGTATAGTTAAAATTAAATTTAAAAAATTACGAAAAACAAGATATTTAATTAACGAAAGGATTTAGTTTTGTTGTTGTAACACTAATATATAGATGATTTGATCTACATCGACCTTAAATCTGAATAGAATAACCAGACTACACACCTACTAAGAGCGTCAATGTTTAGCTACATTAAAGTTGTTAGCTTCAAGAACAAGTTTATACGATCCAGTCGTGCATTTTATTTTTTAATGTAGATGAAATAAAGGAAATTTTTAATGGCCTAACTTGAATGATCTGATTCCACTTTTGCAGGGTCAACAGTAATAATCACAAAAACCTAACATTATCCATTATGAAACTCTGTCTGACTTTCACTAGAATGTTAAGAATATCTTTAACCGAAAATAGAGTGCTGTAACTAGGCTTTATTTTACTTTCGCGGATCGAAATAAGATTATATACAAGATGTTAAAATTAAATTGTATATTTTGGTATTTTCCTAATAAAGTTAATAAAAGTTTGCATAATATTAGATTGTTGTGACATTGAACCTTATTAAATAGAAGGCGATGATTTTCAACGAATAAATGTGTTGAAGAATTTTTCAAGGAGAACTTTCTTAACACAAATAATGACGGTATCTTAAATAAAATTCTGACGAAACATTTTTTTTTTCAGGTGAAAATGGTTTTTATGGTTATTATTAAGAACTTTCTAGCATCTCTCAAGTATACGTTTATTCTGCTGAGAAGCACTTTTTATTACTCCCATAGCTGTTATTTTTAAAAATTTTAAACAAATTGGTTAGATTGGTATTCGAAGAAAAAAAAATCACGCATACGCCATAGTGTACGCAATTGGCATTAATAGAATAGTTTCTCATTAGAAATTACATTGATGTTGTTTTCGTTTATATTTGAGAGTTCTTCTACCTTAAGCCTTTTCAAATCATGGTCGATTGAGATTTTTCAACTTTGATTTATAGTTTGGTTTAATATTTCGGCTTTTCTCAATGGTTAATTTGGAACACTAAACCTATTTTGTGACTAACGCGCCTGCATTTATTTTCTATAGTATAAAATGACACTTGTTCCTATTCAATCAAAGATACTGTGAAATAAATGATAACGCAAGAGCTGCGTTTCTCTTAATTAGAGGTCACTGCTTATGGTTAATGGTTAAACAATTTCATCGATTAAATGTTGAGGCATATACGCACAATGAATGTCATCTGACGTTTAAAATTAGGATGTGTCCCGAGTCATGCCAACAGTGTGACACAAAAGTAGAGTTTATGCGGCCCAACCGCGCGAATATTTTTTTTTTTGTTTTTTTATTTTATAATTTACACACGCTCAAGGGATTATGATGTTAACACATTGCGGGCGTGAGCGAGAAGAGATAGAAGGATATGAAAGATGTGTGGCGCGATGTTCTGAGACTAGAGCTGGTTGTTGTCTCAAATTTACCTCCAGGGATGGCGGCTGTTCTAATGCGGAGCATTTACCGTGTTGTATTTATCTGTGTCTTAATTCGCATTATTTTATTTATTACTTTGTCATATTGTAAGGGTGTATGTTTACTCAATCACATGCTGTTAGTGTTATGCCTAAACAGCATGGATGAGGAAACCAGCAACTCATTTTATGACAATTTTTAGAATTAGTTTTTAATGAAAAATAAGACGACATAGACAACGGCAGGAATCGAACCTGCGACCACGAGGTTAACAGGCGAGCACACATCTATCGCGCCACATGCGAGAATATTTAACATATTTAAGGGCAAACAACCGTTATAACTGTTATAATTTGGCATTTCTCAGGACTCGTCCTTATAATAATTGCAATGCCAAATTTGACACCAACACCATTTTATATTATTTTCATGATTTTACAAGTTATACTTGCAAATAATAATTGTCCAGGGTTACAATCTCATTGCGAAGAAGTATCGGGGCATGCCTATTACTGCCAGTGTAGTGACACCATTCAATTTCAAATATTGCCTCAACATTTTTCATGTTTTTTTTTTTTGTCATTTTTCGATACGGATACATTTAAAGGAATGGTTTTTATTGATTTAGTACACTATTTAAATCTCGACCTTATATTTATGAGGGGATAGTTACAGTTTGAAGTTATTTCAGTAATAATATCATAACTTCAATTTTATTATTTATTGTTTATTTTCCGAAATCTCATTAGATACTGTACGTTATATAAAAACGTCACAATTCTAATTTTAAATATTTTCGAAAATTGAAAAAAAAAATCAATACAATTATAGATTAAATACATTATAATGTTCAATGTATGTATTTGGATTTAAAAATCATTTTATATGAATACATATAAAATATGCACGCTTTTAATGAAAGCTGCAAAACGAATTGAGTTTTGCTTAAACAATTCCTCAAATAGCTTTCAGCTGCCTGTCCATTTGTTTAATATTTTTAATAAATAATAATTTCGTATAGATATTCTTTATTCATAAAAAAAAACTTGAGCATATGCCAGTATATACATTTTGATATAATTTACACATATAAGATTTTAAAAGTTAAATTACATCCAAATTGATCCAAAAAGATGAACCCTTAACTAGAACGCACAACATCAAAAAAATGTGTGATATCGTTACGGCTGCAGTTACGAAAAAGCGTTGTGTATCATACAAATGATACATACCTTTTAAAAAAAAAAGTGTAATAGAATATTAAATGCTTCAGGGACAGACTGGCTCACTGGGCAGCCTGAAAATACCCGCGGTGGGAGGTATTATTTTCAGATCTGCAATTTTTAACTTGCGATATAGATACCAAGGGCAAGTTTTGCATTTCGAAAAAAAAGAACTTGAGATTTTGATCAAATTTGACATTAAAATAATAGACAACACCAAAAAAGTTGGTCGTGCAGAGCCGTCCGACTGTCTATAGGTCGATCTGCTGCGATTTTCTTCAAACATGGTTTATTTTTTAAATCTTTTTTTAGGCATACAAATAATGGTACTTGTCATACAATTTTTTGTACCAAAAATGGTAAATCTTAATTCTCTTTTAATCTCTATTCTTTTCTCTTATTCTTCTCTTATGCTCTAATGATTTTGAAAAATTGTATAGTCTACATTTTGGTTCAGAAAAAAATGTTTACATAAAATGTTTTTAACGGTACCTGCCATATAAGGTTTTTGTTTTAATTTTCGATTATCTCACTAACGGTTCAACAGATTTCGATCAAAATGTTTGTACAGGAGGTCCTTGAAATTTAAAATAATTCTGCCTATAAAATTATCTAAAAACAATTTTTTGGATTTTTGGAAAAAATCAGCAACTTTTTTTTGTAAGAAGGTGTGTTTTGTTTTAATTTGTTTTTATAATACAATTCTATATGCTACTGAAATTATAATTCAAAATAGCTTTAAACGGCCTTTAGTCCACAAAATTTGCGTTTCGTCTCAGCGACCTCACTTGCACTCATCAGTTGGCTAGTGAGCGCCTTACCATTACATTTTTTTTAAATTTAACTATATGCCTGTAAGACCTAAGGTCTTTTAAATGCAACCTGAATTGAACGGCACTAGTTTGGCACAGTGGATTTGAGAACCAGGTATTTTAGCCCATTGGCGGCATCCAATTAAAATTGGAGGTATAGAAAAGAATGCGCCTAGCTTGGGGATCGAACCCACACGTCTAAGTTAGCAATCAAGCACTTTATCCACTGCGCCATTACGCAATACACACTTTTTGTTAAGTTCGGTTCAACTTACATGGATTTTTTGGCAAAAAACAATGTGAACTATATCCACAAGATTAAACTTTAAATCATTAAAATTGGAAGATTTTGTCCTCGGCCAGACATAGTTAATTTAACTAATTTGCGGGACGAAACGCAAATTTTGTGGACTAAAGGCCGCTAAAAGCTATTTTGAACTTTTTTGTTAATTAATTATTTTGAAGTATTATTTTAAATTATGTTTTTATATTAAATATATTAAATGCTTAAATTTATCATATAATTTTTTTTCAGAAAAAGTTAAGGAAATGCTGTATATAAGAAATTAAGTAAAACACAACTTTAAAAAAATATGTTTAGAAGAATATTTTGCCTACGATGTGATCAAATATGAGATCAAGAACGTGTGATCCAATCGCGCATTTTATTAATGCTTTAAAAGAAAAACTTCATCATTATCATTAAAGCGTTCTTTGATAGGACCTCATAGTATTTTATTAAGCAGATACCCCTAATGCGGGCTAATATAAATAAAATACACGACTGGATCGTACGAACTTGCTCTTGTAGCTAACAACTTTTGTAACCAGTGACACTGTTAGTAGGTATAAGTAGTCTAGTTACCCTATGCAGGTTTAAAGCCGATGTATGTAAGAATACCTTGATTCTTAATATGTATAATGAATTGTGGAATACATGATTCAATGAATGGTTACATAGACACCTACCTACAAATGTATATTTAAATGGATTTGAATTATGTAAATCAGCAGGGTAATATGTATAGTGAACCAAGGTATGTGAATATGTACATACATATGTATATAATGCAAGTGAATGGTGTATAGGTGGATAAGAATCGTTTTATCAACTCATAAAACTGCCAAAACCATTACTTTATTCAGTTCCTCGAAAAAAAACAAAGAACGCCATTAGATGCCACGGATCAATGAAAATTTTATAAAAAAGTAACTCGAAAATTGTAGGACGGATTTTGATGAAATACTGTTTTTTATTTTTAGTTTTTTAAAAACAGTTGTTTATTGAAATTTTGGTATGCAGTTTTTTAGAGTTTATTAATATACATGTGACTGTAAAATTTAAAATTATTTTTTTTTGATTAGTTTTAAAAATATTGATTTTTGTTAGAAAAAAAATGTTATTCAAAATTTTGAAATGCAGAATTAGTTTGGCTACTTGGGTCTTCTCAGACATAAAATTTTAAGGAAATCCAATGTACCGTTACCGATATCCAAACATTTAAAAAACCGTTATACGAAAGGTACCGTTATTAGACTATTCCCGTAAACTAGGTTCAGATTAAATGATAGCTTTTGCCAACAAAAAATATTTGCAAACATTTTTTTCAAAATCGCTGGCACCGTTTTCCAAAAAAATAAGATTTTACTAAACGGTTGCCATATGCAGGTACCGTTATTTTTGGCCTAAAAATAAAATTTCAGTTTCCCCTCTGAGGAATGTCAAAAGAATCACACAAACCAAATTTGAAGGTAATCGCTCAAGCCGTTTAGGCTGTAGCTCGTTATACACACCGACGGACAGACTGACAGACGGACAAACAGACATTTTTTGCCGATCACTTTTTTGGAATTCTATATGATCGTAATATCATATTTGATTGTTAGAATTTTTTTTTTTTTACGAATGTATAACTTGCCTTATAGTACCTATAATCGCAAGTAAAAATAGAGCTATTATCCCGCATGTAATAAAAAGACTACAATTATTTAGCTTTATATTCTTTTTCAACTAGATTTGGATCATATTCAGTTATATCCATGAAAAAAATTCTTCAAAACTTAGTAACTCCTGAGGGGTTCCACAGTAAATATTGAGATATTTGCGGACCGGCGCGCGTGACGGCGGCCTCCTTAGATAATAAAATAATTGTAAATTGTAGCCCTTTATCTTAAAGTCTCGGGGCGCCTTGCTCCCCAGTCCAGCCCTGGTATGCTTACTTGCTTACGTAAGCAACTTATGTGATGAAAACTTACAAGTCTTTATAGGAGGTACATTTGAATTCCCAGTAGTAAGACGCAAGTAAATCTGCTAATGTTACTGTAATTTACAATTTTTTTTTTGCATGATGTAACTAAGCTTACATGATGCTGTTAATTTTAAGAACAATTTTATAAGCCTTTAGCATTTATTTGTTGGCTTACTCAAAGTAAAATATGAAACAGTAAAACTTAGCAAATCTAGCTTTTTCGATCAACAGCTTAAACTAGGAATTTATGTATGTACATATGTAGATATGTATAACTACAAAACAAAATAACTAATTATGTAAACAATATTCAAGTGTTGAGCTTTAAAACCGTAAACATTGTGTAAGCTTAATCATTTTGATAGGAATCGTTTTGATTAAAACTAAAAAAGTAGGTGCAATTTGTTTGTATATTTGAAGCATGTTTTGTTAGTAAATATTATGTATGTATGCATAAAAGCAATAACATCTATCAAAACATCTGGTTCCTGGAATTACAGCTTAATTATTTTTTTGATTACGTAATATTATATCGTATAGGTACACAAAGTTATAAAATATCTACATACATATATATATATGAATGTACGTAAGTACCTATATGTATATCTATATATTCAATTTTATAGTTTAATAGTACTCACAATATTTTGTACACAAATGAAATATTTAAGAATGTATAGGTACATCTACATCTTATTTGAAATTATCATACAAATAAATACACAAAATTACCTTTATTCCTGGATTAATTCCCTCCATCATTGAAACTGGTTTTGATTTTTTTAGGAACAGTAAGTAAAAAAAAAAAACAACACTAGCTACTTTATTGTTAATTGCGCACCGATATCAAAGACAAAAATAGTTCTGAAATTATTTTCACTCTGGTGAGGTCACTTTTTTTTTTGCACAGTAGTTTACTCAATTATTTATTTATTTTTAGTTAGAAAAATTAATTTTTGAAACGTTTTCGAAGTATTAAATTCAACTCAACAACTACGGTAAAAAAATTCAACTGCTAGCTGTGGTGGGCCAACCATCCTAACCAACCTTCAACCAACAATAATACTGCTGCGACTGCATCAACTGTACCACTTCAAGTTCAAGGATATTATGTAACCAGGCAACCAACCAACCAGTCAGTTTTTGTTGTTGTTTTTTTTTTGTTACGCTCATTTTTATTATTTGTTTGTTTGCATTTTATAATTGCAAGTCACATTTACATTGGCAAAAATTTATTACAATTGTATTGGAAGCAATAACAACATTATTAAGTAAAAGTACAATTTTTACATATGTACATGTGTTTGTAGTTCAACTAGAAAGGTACACTCTCGCTCGTTGTAGTTAGTGGCTATATAATTAAATTAAATTTTTACAAAAAAACTTTTTTCCACTCAACCAATTTAATAAAAAAAAAAAAACTTTTAATAATTTTTAAAAAAAATATATGTAGGAGGAGGTAGTCGTAGGTACCTACTTATACTTAAGTATGATTATTTTTTAAGATCTTTTTCTCGACTAGACTAACTGTGTAGTAGTTCTTAGCACGTTCATTTCTGTGGACCGTTGAATTAGAACTGCGATGGTTGCCCTATCTATCTGGAGCCTCTTCGCACAAATGGCGTGTTAGATAGGTATTCTGACTCTGAGGCCTTCTTCGTCGTCATCGTCGTTGTCTACGTTGGCGTTGTCGTCTGTTGGCCTGCTAGCTGCTACCGGTCGAAGCGGAGAGGGCACACAACACAAAAACAATTAAATAAACTTTATTTGCCTTTTTTGTGTGCCCGTGCATAATTATTATGTACTAAGTGAGGTCTAGGAAGAGGGAAGGATGCGGCGTTTGTCGGTGGAAGCTTGAAGCTGCAGGAATGAGTTTGCTACCCTTATTTTTGCTTGAACGCCCTGGCTTTGTATATGTAATACATAAAGGAATATGGAGGTACTAGAGTATGGCTTTTGTACAAACTAGGTATATATTTTTGTGTTGCTTTTTTGTTTGCAGTAAGCCATTAAGTATTGTAGCACTGTTGTGCTTTGCCTTTTTCTAAATGGTAAAGAAAAGAAAAACGAAGACGCCAGCAGCTAGCCCATCTGTATGCCTGCTGCTGCCTGAAAGGTGTGTTCGTTTTGTATCCACTATAGTTAGGAATAGAACACGAGTGTAAATTATTCTGTATATTTATATGTATACTACAACCAGAACCAGATGCGATTATGGGTTATCATACAGTACATCACCGATATCTGAAAAGAGAATACCTAGTCTCAAAAATTACATTTTTTTAAGTTTAAAAATTACACGCAAGTCGAAAAACTATTAATTAGCACATAGTAAAAAAATGTGAGTTTTAAACAAATCTCTGAATGGAAGACAGATTTTATAGGGTTTAAAAAAATTTGCATTTTTTCAGGTCTTAAAAGCAGCATGACTGTCCTTATATTAACGAGTTGGAATGACAACTCTGAAAAGTACCTCGTCGAAAAGTAAGTCATACAAAGTACCAAATGAAAGCTTTTAAAGTTCTTCCAGAGCTAATCCTAAAACCACAAATAAGCCATACTAAGATCGGAAACCTTCGTACCCCCCAAAACCCATTTGTTTAAATTGTTGTATTTGTACATTTAGCACCCTATCCACGAATAGATGTGAAAGCGAAAAACAAAACAAAAACAAATTACTAGGGCTGTGTTATCTATGGGTCTATAGGAAGAGGAACAGAAAACATTCTTGTGTGCGTTTTTATCAATGTGTCTATTGGAAGACAAACGGAACAGTTACATGTGTGCGTGTTTAAGCTTGTAGGCAAATGTCAAATTAAAGCAGAGATTTCGGGTCTTTATGTTATTAGCTTATGCCTAAGACTTTAGTTTATTTAGCAAGGAGCACTAATAGGTATGTGGATTTAGAGCAAAAATGAATCTCCCAATGTAGCTAATTCATTGAGTTTGAGAGCTCTTAACCTGTTATCAAAGGCAAAAGTGACTGTGGAGCTCTGTAGTACATATTTTTGAAATTATTAAAACGACCACTTCTGACAGATTTTTGTTTGTAATAGGTTGAGTAGTACAAAGAAAAAATATATGAACGCATGCATTTTCTTATACTATTTAAGAATTAAAGAATCGTTTCATAGTATGTAAAATATGAATAACGAAGATAACAATAACCAAATTAAAAAATATATCTTTGATATTAAATATGAAAGGAAATTAACAATTTTCGATGGTATGATAATGAATTTCAAGTGTGTGCTTACTATTTTCACAAATGTAATGACAATACTTCGTTAAATTACAGCGAGGATACACAATTCTGTGTATCAAGTCCTCAAAACTAATTTAAAAAATAGATGTAAGAATATTTAAAAATTAATTTTCCAGAAGTAAAATAAAATAATTTTTGAAAATTACTATATTTTCGTGTTTTATTATATAAAAAAAAGAATATTTACATTAATTTTATATCTCGGTGCCATTTTTATTGTCAGGCAAGACGTTTCTTCCAATTAAGCTGCAATACTATGTTTTATGGGGCTGCAATAATTATTACTGGTGATATACAACTTTTATGTCGGTTTAAAATTCATTGTACATTTTCTAGAGCTGGCTCCAACAAGATGGGTCTTTTAACTTTATGTTTTTGTTTTAAGATAGGTTCTCCAGAAATTTAAAGTAAAGGAAGGCAAATAATAAAAACAAATTTGGTTTATGTGTAGGAATTTTTTTTACATAATATTTCCTGAAGTGTATTTAAAGCCTAAAGCTTAATTTTCAAAAATAAGTTGAGTTGCAAAATTCGTTTAAGAAAGCTGCTCAATTCACTGTAATAAAGAAAATTTGAACCCTTAGTGTATAACCACATCTATCATCTGTAAGGGAAGATAATTTTTATTTTTTTATGTGCGAACACGATTAGAATAAAAGACCTAAAAAATGTCTTTTATGCTATGAAAAAACCTATATATTTATGTATTACTATTGTATGATGTTGAAAATTCATCAAAAACTTTTGAAATTCGAATCGCGTTTTTGGAAAATTGTCACAATCATGCGAAAATATGTTCCGGTATTTTTCATACCAAATGCCAAAATTTACGAAGGTACGAATATCGATTATTTCTTCCATTTTATTGTCGTCTGGTCACGTGCCATTAGCCTTGTAAAAAAAATAGCTAAAATGACATTTTACATTTATTATTACTATTATATTGGCATCGGTTTCTTATTATAGTAACATAATACTCTAAAGCATCCAAGTTCTAAATATTGCCAGCCAATACCAATATAACTTTTTCTTGATTTTATTTATTATTTTTCCATTCATTATTTTTCTAGTTTTTCAGAAAGTATAGCTATTTGGTATTCATATAATAAATAAGGCATATGTGTTACAGAAAGGAGGTACAAGTGAATAATTATACTAACTTTATGTGGTTGACCTCCAATTGTTTATTCATTTTCTGCTCTTAAACCAGATTGCAAAAAATTGCAGTTCAAAAAGTATAATACACATATTCCCACCAAATGCAAAAAAACAAAGGATAAAATTACATGTTCAAAAAGTCCACTTATCGGCAGTACTGATTTCATGTGGAATTTCCTAAATTTTCAGAAAAACGAAAGAATATTAATTTGCCAATGTAAGATATTTGTTTATTAAGACCAAAAAGAACAACTCTCTATTGGTTGAACGGAATTTATTTTTATTCAAATGCTTCCTAAAACTGTAACCCCCAGGTTCACAGTGGGAGTTTAAGCTTAAGATCAACCGTACCTTAAACGGAATCTAAATTTTTGGTTTAACTCGTCCGGTTTCACAGTGAAATCTTATCTTCAGATCAGTTAAATTCCCTTTAACTAGATTTTATGAAAAAATAGTTTACAGCATTTTTCTTGCCTTGTCTTCCCTTTCTCTCTCTGACACAAAAAATACTTGAAACAACAACAAATGCTTTGTGCTATTGACAAGCGAGGGAAGATTCTTTTTTTTAAGTATATCGTCATTATTCTGATTTTGGTCATCGATAGCGAAACGAGAATAATTAATAAAATAATAGGTACTGAAAATCACTTTCACAACTCGATAACATTTCATTTCAACATTTTTTTCTTTGTTAACAATATTTTTTGAAACAAAAACAATAAAACCGCTGAAATGAAGTTTAACCGGCAAAATAATCTCGGTTAACTTAAACTGGAAATTAAACTATGTTCAAGGTTTAAACGACGCTGTAAAACCGAATAAATAGTTGATCTGAAGTTTAAACCAAAAGTGGAGTTTGAACTTGCACTGTGAAACTGAGGTAAACAATTTTGCAAATTCAAATTTTCAAAAAAAAAAATGTTCTATATATTTTTTACTATATGGCTGAGAACAATTTAATCATTTTTATGAAACATAGTATTTTATTTATATTTAGTAATAGATCTACTGCCTTAAAAACCAATATATAATTCACAACAATTTTTGCAGCAAAAAAGTTAAATCTTAATTATATAGAAAATGGTTCTAACGATTTTAATACAATCAGTGCATTATTTTGGGTATAGTCAACATTTTTGCCTAAACAAAATTGAATATAATTTGTTTTTAACAGCACATGCCATGAAAGGTATTTTTGATTTTCGACTCTTTCATTAACGGCTCAGCGGATTTCGATCAAAATTGTTATACAGGAAAGTTCTTCAAATTCTACATAATTTTGCACACCAAAATGTTTGAAAAAAAATTTTTTTCTAAAAGTTCAATATTTTGAAAAGGATTAGACAATTTTTTTTTAAATTATGTTCTTAAATTCATATTGTTTTTTTTTTAGAACAAAACCTATGAAATTTTGTAATTTAAAAACTATGTAAAAAAGACTTTATAAATATGTACATATATTTAATCTTATGAATACGATGTGATCGAACACAAGATCACGAGATCAGTACTTAATTGCGATCCAGTTGTGCATTTTGTTTTTATTTGTAGTAGATATATTTTGAGATCTACACCGGTATATAGGTACAGCGCGCAATCATCTTAGAGTGCCAGCGCACCTAGCGTAAATTCCCCATAGCAATTCTATATGACCAGAAATGGAAAATATTATGCAGATATACCTATTAAATGAAGTTTTCTAAGCAATTTTAAGATTGTAAAATATCAAATTTATAGTTACTCATACATATTTAAAGAAACAATTTTTAATTCTTGTTCAGATTATAAGTTTGTACTTATGCTTTAACTGTGATTTTATCAAACAAAAAGCAAAATACGTTAATAAAAACACATTTACTCTATAAGTGTTTTCAGAAAATTAACAAGAATTTGTGTTCTCCGAAAAAATTTAACAGGTAGGTAATACTTACGTTATTTAACCATTGGCCCCTAAAAATTTATTTGATACTCCCACTTTTTCTGTTTTTTTTTTCAAGTTCTGTTTAAGTTCGACAAAATCTAAAAAAAATTAAACGGATACCCATCTTTAATATGTTAAGTGATTAGAAACAATGTTCACCCACTGGCCCACCCATATTAGAGCTTAAATATACTTACATGTAAGTACCTAATGATTTCAAATATCTGTAAGATACTGTACTTTTTTATAAAAATGACGGTTGGGGATAGGTACATTATTTTTGCAAAAGATGAAAAGGGAACACCTATTATACAAAATATGACTAAGCAGTGTTTTTTATACCCACCTATGTGTGTATATAATCTAAGTTACAATTTTTATTCGCCGATTCAAACTAAAACAAAAAAAAATTATAATGGAGTATAGATACAATCATAATAAGGAGATACACAATCGATTGCGAAATGGGTACCTATTCCTAATACGAATATACCCAAATTCTACTCTCCAAACAAAAAACGCACACACCCATATATACAACACCGCCGCCCCATAAATGATTAAACAATGAAAATGAAAACAAGTGCGCTGCTATCGCTTGCTGCTGGGCTTAAAAAGTAAGACCGATAAATATAATGAAATGAAAAATAAAAACAATGCACAGGAACAGTATAAATAAATAAAAAAAAAAACAAAATACGCTCAGTTTCTCTTGTTTTCTCATTTCAGCCAGCGTTTCTGTATTTATCTATCTACATAACTATATATATATTTCTCTCATTTTGCCTTGTGTTTCTGCATTGCGGGGCGAGCGCATGCTGACTAAAAGCGACCTTGACAGTGAACTTGAAAATTTTCTACAAGGATTTTTCACTCTACGAGTCATGTACTTTTGGGTACACACTTCGCTTGGGATGGGGAGACATTGTGTCTGTACACGTGACTCTGTGTTTTGTGCCTATATACATATGTAAAAATAATTTCACTAATTCACACATGCATACATTTTAAGTGAAAAGGGAATGCGATAGTTTTTCGAGCTTTTTGCTTTTTTTTTTGTGTGTAACAGGGACCATGGTTATGTAGTTGTAGGTAAGCAAAAGAAATATTGAAAAAGCTGTTTTTATCCATGAAATTTAAATTTAAAAAAAGTGTTATGTGGAGCTATAAGTATTGTTATTTACAGTTAACACTAACAGGCGGTTATAAAGCATGCACTACATACAATACATAAATATTTAAATAAATTGACATAAGAAGCTTTTTGAGAGATAATTTTGTGTTTGTTAATCACGCATAAACATCGCGATTCAATTTATTTTATTAACATTAAAATGGTTTAGATATTTCGAATCCAGATCCAGAGTATACTTTCAATTAGTGAGAGAAAAAGCTCTTTTTCAGAATTTTTGACGGCGATTGTAGTGTTGCTGTTGTTGGTGGGATACTTATGTATGTGCTTAGATAATTGCTACAATTGAGATAAACAATAAAGGCGAATACCTATAATTAATTCGTAGAAAAATTGAACAATAATTCTAAAATCTGTCCAAAAATAATACATATTGCCAGTACAGTACAAGCATTATGGGAAAGCTTTTTTTTTAAATCAGTGGGACCAACCAATTTTTTAAGGCACTGCACAAACAAAACAAATTGCTCTTAAATACACAATCAATCTACAGACTTAACACTGTAAAGATTTCAACCTTTATGAAGTAAAAATAGTCTAGGAAAATTAGACGAAAAAAAAACTATGAAACTTTGAAAAAATTCCGGCAAAGCTGAATTTTGGTGGAGAGCTTCATTTTAATGTCCTCAGCATTTCCTAAAAAGTACCCTATATTTGGTGCGGAGCAAACATTTTTAGGGGAGTAGGGGTGGGGGAAATAAAATAAATATCAAAATAGATAAAATATAAAATATATAGATTAAATCATTCGTTAAAGCAACCAGGCTTAATATAGCTCCCATTTTAACGAACAATTAAAAGTTGGTACGCTATAACTTAAGAACGAATTGACATACAGAAGTTATTGATATGTCGTTTTGTAGATAATTTTACTGTCTTGAATCTGCTCTTAAAGTTTTTTTTAGAAAAAAATAAAGATTTTGGGAGTTATTAAGTAAAATAAAAAAATAGGATTTTTAAGAATGCAGGATTACCCTTCCGGTTCCACACTTAAAATTTGTTTTTTTTTTATATAGAATATGTTTTTGTAAACATAAATAAGAACAAAAAAAATCCCCACTCAAAGACATATATTTATTACATTTTTTTGAATTAATGTACTACACCCCAATGTTTTCGACCATTTTTCTCCAAATCTGTCAATTGTACGATACAAATTGTCTTGATCTTTTTTGTGCAGAATCACATTAGCTACAATGTTTACCTACAACTTTTTTCAAAATAACCTATAGTTTTCGAGTAACTAGAAAAAAACTGAATTTTTTGAGAAACTTACTTATTTGAAAGGTCAATAAAAACAAAACTACTTCAATTATTGTTTTAATTTTTTTTTATTTGAGAAAACAATATCCCAATTTTTTTTGCAGACTTGCAAATAACATCGGATAAATGGCGAGCCCCATTGCGCATACACTGATGAAGTCGATTTTTGAAATTCGTCTCCACTCAGCATATCAATCGGTATGTTGGCAATGGCGTCGCGGGCAACAAAATCGCGTTCAGTTAATTCTTGCACAACAGCCAATTTATAGGGATGAAATTGAAGGTCTTCATGGAGAATTCGTCGAACAGTGGTGTCAGAGATTCCCATAGCAGCTGCGTGTTTGCGAGCCGAACGCCGGGGAGAACGCACAACTGACTGCCTCTTTCTTTCGATATTTTCCGGAGTTCTGATGGTCCGTTGAAGTCCATTTCTGGGTTTGGCGACACTTCCACACTCCCGAAATGAGTTAACCCACGACAGAATCGAATTACGGCCAGGAACGAGTCTGTGAGGAGGAATTTCAAAGCGAGGAAGGCACGTTGCGTAGCAACAAGTAGGCGACCGTTAGAAAAGAAGCTCTCGACTGCGAAGACCCGCTGCTCTCTAGACCAGAGCATGATGGCAACTGACTGGTGGGAGAAACAAACTTGGGAACTTCCTCCTCCAGATGCGCCCCCTCTCGCCCATCTAACCGCCCAAATCACCGCGCTGGAATTTTTTCAAATAAGTAAGTTTCTCTGGCGAACCCTGTATTTATAAAAGAGATTCAAATAATTTTTACTAGCCCTGAGATGTGAGTTATAGGTACCCAAGCTTTGGACTGATATCCGTTTTAAAGATAAAAGCCAGATCAGAAGGTTAAAAGAATTAAACTGCCATTTAAGTCACTCACGCAGGGTTTTCGTAGTTTTCATTTACCCATCGAATACTTTAAATTCGAAACGTTGTGCTCTAAAGAAAAAAAAAACAGCTACAAGTCCCGAAAGTTTTTGGCAATAACCACTAATGATTCGATGTAATTTGGGAGTGAAAGATATGTACAATAATCATTCTACTTTCGGTACATTTTCATTCAAATATACAGGGAGTTTCGCATAAGGTGTGACAAAAATTTAAAGACAAGGAAAAAATCGTATGGATGATCTATTCGTCTTTTTTAGCCGAGGGGCAATTTTCTAAAAAATTGAATTAAAACAGAAAGAAATATTAAAAATCAAAGGTAACGCTGCCATATTATATACTTTTTCAAGCTCCAAATCACTTCTTTTATTTTATAATTTATTAAATTAAAGTTGGCTTAAACATTAATTTTCAAAAAATTCAAACTGATTTTTCTCAAATTTTTACGAAATACATAAATACTGTTTGTAGTTTTCAAAATTCGATGCATTTATTAATTTTTAGTAAAAAAAAATATATGCTCAAATTTGTTGTAGTTTTTGAGAAAATTAAATATAACAAAAACTGTTTTTTCTAAAAAAAAAAACTTTTTGTTTTACTCATTTTAATAACAGTCATACCTACTATAACATGATATACCCTGTAAAGCTTTAAATCTTTTCGATCTCATTTTAAAATTTAGTTGGTAAAGTTAACAGTTTTTGAAACATTCATTTTTTTTACTATTTTTTCCAAAATTTTGCATAATAAAGTGGTATTTTTGTTTTCAAAATTCGATACTCTTATTAATTTTTATATAAAAACAGAAAACTGATCGCTTGTGCATTGCAAAAAAAAATTTAAATAAAAACTTTTTTCTAGGAAAAAGTTTTATTATAGAATTTGGCAAAAATTGTTTAAATTTTTTTGATTCAGTTTCGTTTTAATGAAAGACGGTTCCACTGTTCAAAAAAGCTCCACATATGTAAGTATTGCACAGTGTATATTAAAAAAGTTGAGCCCCTTAAACTATATTCTAAGTTATCTATATTTTTGAAAAATTAAAGTTCTCAATGTTTTACAGTTGAGTGACATTTACATTTACTGCAATGTAAAATTTACTGGTAAATATTAAGTCTGGCAGCTTTTACGGGTTACAAAAGGCTTTATGTGTTCCATATTTTAATCCATTTATGGAAAACTTTTCTACTTACGATATAGGTACTATAGGGCAAGTCTTGCATTTGGAAAAAAAATCGATGAGATTTGAATCAAAGTTGACATTACGATGATAGAGAAAACAAAAAAGTGGTCCTGCAATTCCGTCTATCCAACTCTCTGTCTGTTCAACTCTCTACATCCTAAGCGGCTGAAGCGATTTGCTTCAAACTTGGTATTTAAGCGTTCTAGGCGATTGCCTAAATAGGTTTTTGAATCGTTGTTTTAGACCCAAAAATAACGGTACTTCCCATACAAATTTTTCTACCATCTTCTCCAAAACGGCTCTAAAGATTTTGATAAAAATTGATGTGTGTACTGCTTTGGGTATGGTCTGCATTCTGGCAAAAAAAATTCTTAAATATTTTGTTATTAACGGTACCTGTCATATAACCATTTTATTGATTTGCAACTTTCTCATAAACGACTCAAAGGTTTTCGATCAAAATTTTTATACAAGAGCTCCTTCAAATTCATCAGTTTGACGGTTGACGATAAAGTGGAACAACAAAACAAAATATATTTATTTTCTTCAATTCGATGTACAAGTATTCCAAGTTTCGACTTAATTTAAATGTGTCTATATAGCCAATTATCAGTTGGCTAAAGTGTCAAACAAAACCCCTTTTAACTCGACGAAAAATTTTAAAAGCACCAATGTGAACTTCAACCTCAATTCAAATCTGATTAAAAGTGTGGAAGTTACTTGATATTATATTCTCCTATTTACTTACAAAACGGATACATTATTGCTCGTGGAGCCAATCGGAACTCGATTCAATGTGCAACTACGAAACGAACTAGGTTTTGTCAAGTTTTCCTGACTGCTTGAGGGCGCAAAAAAAAGGGTTGATTATCATTTTATTCAACCCCATCCATTTATAATAATGATGAAATGCAGTTTCAGTTGACACACGGAGACGTAGCATAGATAAATATGAAGTGGCCATTAAACCTCTGACCTTTATGAGGGCAGGCGCTTTCCCCATTTCAACACTCTGTATATTTTAAATCCACTGCTAATTCCCCCCAGCACTTTGATGTACTCCTAAGAGATAAAACTACAACAAAAAAAAGTGATGTTGATAAATAATTAACTTGCTGGTTTGTTCATTGGATTCTTGGGAAAGCTTTAATATGAGTGTTTTTAACGGTCTGTAAGAGATGTGTTATCAAAATTTCAGTGCATCTAAATTTAACGCAAATTTATTTAAAATACACCTGTACCTTAATTCACTGTTATTTGAATCGTTGAGTTCTTTTGAAATGCATTCTCAAGAAATGTACAGATATCCTATATATACATATGTGTGTGTTATTCGTTTAACCACCCCCAACCTCCCGCATCACTGTTGTTGACGTTTAACGCAGACTCCAGTGTTTAAAGTTTCCATTTTTCCATTTTATTCTGTGGCTTTCCATATTGCAACCCTGTTTATTGCAAAACTGTTTCGTTCAAGGTCACGATAGGAATGAACAACCCCTTTAGCAATTTCCTATCCGCTCCCGCAAAATGTACGAGTAGAAATATTTTCAGCTAAATGTGTAGTTTAGCTTTTGGAAAAATCAATTTCCCTCAATTTGTTTCGAGCAGTAGCAAGAGGCAGAGCTGGAGCAGTCTGTGAAAATTTGAAACCTAATTATATGGCTTTTAGATACATATAGCTGCAGTCGTGGAGTGTATATGATATAGGTATACAGAATTCATCACATATAGCGCAAATGATATCATTACCATAATTGGACTAATATATTTATATCATAACTGTGCATCAGGGAGCAATATAATGTATATGTATACCTATGATGTGATTTTTCCTAATTTTTAATTAGATAAGAAACGAAAAGCGTGTAAGAAATTGCAGCAAACTGGATCTTCTCAAAACAAGTCACATTTAAATCGCTGTGTAATTTACTAAAAAAGACGATATAAGAATTCAAAAATTGTTTGGAAATTCAATTTGGAAATTATCCTGAAAGTTTGACAGCAAGAAAACAATCCAACTATAGTGTGTTCGCCTGTCAACCTCATGGTCACAGGTTCGATCCCTGCCGTAGTCTATGTCTTCTTATTTTTCCATTAAAAACCAATTCTAAAAATAAATGTCATTCAATGAGTTGTTGGTTTACTCATTACATGCTGTTTAGGCATAGAACTAACAACATGTGATTGAGTAAAACTAGTTTACCGACAAAAATATGACAAAGAATAAAAAAAATGAATGCGAATTATAAGGGACATCGATAAATAAGACACGAAAATTTCTCCGCATTAGTTCAGTCGCCATCCCTGGAGATAAAATCTGAGACAACAACCACCTACAGTCTCCGAATAACGCGCCACACATCTTTCCTATCATTCTTTCTCTTCCTTAACCTCACCATCACGCCCGCGCTATGTTGAAACATTTAAAGGGTATTCATAATCCCTTGAGCGCGTGTAGATTATAAAAAAAAAAAAAAAATTACTCTGGAAAGCTTTTAAAGTAACGAAGAAATCAAAGCTGCCATCGCCTCCGATTAAGAATGATTAAAATGAATGGGCAAACATCGAAAAAGAGAAAGAAAACGTATTCGCTGAAGAACACATTTAAACCTTTTGGTGGGCAAAGACTCAAGGAGACTTAAGCGAAAATTATATAACAAGAAATATTACTCTTGCTGAATTAAGTAGGAAAATAAGAAAGTTTGAGTATAATAGGCTTCTCACACCAAACCCAAAACAGGGTTTTCATCTAAAAGTTTACGAAAACTCAAAAACCGTTCACACTGAACATTTACAAATTTTCGTTTGACATTTCAATTATTTTGACACCACACACAACAACAAATACAGTGGGTCATATGCAAAAAGATGAGTTCAAGCTCCTTACTCACTTTTCTGAGAACGTTCTTAGAGTGGTATGCAAATAAAATACAGAGGTACCGAGATCGATCTCAAGTTGTTAGTTCGAGCTTAAAGTGTTGAGATCGATCTCTCGACGAAAGCTGTATGTGAGAAAGTTATAGTTTCGATATACAAAAAGATGAGAAAACGCTTGATTGCATGAGATCGATCTCACGAACTGTTAAGCATGGGTTTTCTCTTACTCAGTTGATAAGCAATTATCAAAATAGCCGAGCTTCTGAATAATTTTGTTACAAATCGTGTTTATAAAAATAGAAGATGGCCAATTGGTGAAGATTTTCGAAAATTATATAGATTAAGCGAAACGGGTGTGCAAATATTGACAGATGAGTTTTTGGGCCCAACCCTGAAAACACTCGGTGGTGCTTTCACTCATCAAGAAATAAAATGCACGACTGGGGCGCACGAACTTGCTCTTATCACATCATATGCAAAAGATATCTATTAAAAACTTAAAAAATATTTTTAAAGCCATTTTTAACTCAATTTTGTATATAGATACATATACAATTTTTTTAAAATTTTGTTCTAAAATAAATTGGTATGACAATTTTAAATATTTAATAATATAAACTTTAAAACAAATGATTAAATCGGTTTAATTAAAGAAAAAATAATTCAAAATTTTGAAACAAATACTTAATCTAATTTGAGCTCAAAAAAAGTACGTCATTTTATTTATTGGATAAATTTAAATACAATTGTAATGTACTTTGTTGTGGAAGGCTGAGGTTTCGCTCGTCGGCTTCCAGGGTTCTAACTAAAGTAAGTACAAAAAGCCTTAGTTTGAAGGTTCTTTATTCGTATAACTACTTTAGTACGATTTTTTATTTGTAAATTCCAATTATTAATTATATATATAAATAACAAAAATACATTTCTTTTACAATATACGGAAGCGATGTTTTGAAGCTTCTGGTATCTTAGAGTTCTTCGCTTCGGCTGAAGTAATTCCCTGTTAATGCTGATCGAGGTATCGGCTTCGGTAATACGGTGGTAGGCTGAGTAGGTTCCTTTCGTATGGGTAAAGTCGTCCTTGAAAATACATAAAAATATAATTTTTGAAAAAAAAATTAATGAGCAGTTTTCGAAATATAAATTTTAAAAAGTTTTTTTCTTAAAAATGATTTTAAAAATACAAAAAAATATTAATTAAAAATATTGGTACGCGGTATAATTTGGGCAACCTAAGCCTATATAAGTGAGAAATTTCGAAAGAATCGGTTGAGCCGTTTATGAAATAATTTAAAGCAAAAAAAAACGGTCCTATGGAAAGTACCGTTTTTAGACATTTTTCTAATTTTTTTTTTTCAACAATATGATCGGTCTTAGCTAAAAAGCCGCACTGATTTTTTTTTTATCAAAATCGTTAAAACCGTTTCCGAGAAAAATAGGTTTGAACGTAACGGTTATATGGCAGGTACCGTTATTTTTTGAGCTAAAAAAAATTTCAATTTCCCCTCTGTACAATACGCAAAAAACTCTATATACCAAATTTGAAGCAATTCGGGCCATATCTAGGCTGGTACAGCAAGGCGCACCAAAAATTGCTAGCCGTGCAACTGATTGGATCATATTCCCACACACTTCTGAAGAAATAGAAGAAGCGTAAAGGTTATGGAGCAGCTTTGGATTGTACACATGTGCGTATATAAGAAAACACTATATCACCATCAGGAGTACGTCAACCGCAATGAATATACAAGCTACGTGCAACACGGATGAAAAATTTACAAGCATTGAAGCCTGCTGGCCAGGATCAGTCCACGACTCCCGTATTTTGAAAAATAGTTTCTTATTTAATTATTTGAATAATAATTCTTCAGCAATATTACTGGGTGATAAAGGGTATTGGCTAAACCCTTGGTTAATGATACCATTTAAACAAACAAGTAACGATACCGAACGTAAATTTAATGCTGTTTTAACATAAAGGAAAGAGTAATAATAGAGAGATATTTTGGACAAATACAGCCACGTTTTCCGATTTTGCAATATAAAGTTCGAGTAAAGCAAGATACAATTCCATCCTTAATCAGTTCTTGTTTTGTCCTTCATAACTTAGAGCCGATTTTTCAATCTCCAGATAAACATCCAATTAGTTGCCAGAGGAATAATACTTGACTGGTAAACAACCGGATAACAACATCGAATTTTTCAATCAAGAAAAAACAATCTATGGAATAATTTAATTTGAAAGTCACTTTATTTCTATAGTATCGAACTTTTTATACAAATTAATTTTTGTTTAACGTTTATTTCAAAGCAATCATTTTCAAAGTGTTTTTGTGTTTTTGACATCGAAAATAGCTATTTATTTTATTCCTCAATTAACTCCTTATTCCGTTCTAAAATAAGCATATAACTTTATTCCTAGATTAAGTTGTATCTGTCTGTTGAAAAACTTTTTTTGCTCTATCTAGAGAATATGTACTTGCTGACTGCTTAACTGACTATTGAAAAATTGGCCCTTAATAAAATAAATAAGTATTTAAATTAAGATGACGATTCAAGCAATCGCTCTATTCAAATTGACGATTCAAATGAAAATCAAACTCTAACGACCTCAGCTCGTATTCGAAGTGCCGGACAATAACGTAGAGCTCGAATTTCTCATTTATTGATGTCTCACTACCTAATTACACTTTCATTTTCACTTTCAGAAGACATTTTTCCTTTTTGTACTTCGACTGACCGCACTGAAACTACTGTTTTAACTAGTGCAAGTGCATACAAAGAGCTTTGAGATCATTCTCATACCACTGAGTCAGAACTGTAGAGAGTGAACTCGTTTTTATTGCATATGATACTGAGTCTACTCGATCTATCTCACATACGACTTCAAGCTCGTCAGATCTGACTCTGAGAACTTTCTCATCTTATAGCATACGACACATTGTGAATTTAAATTGAAATTACCCCAGACAGCTGTTTTTTTTTTGTTTTTCCTGGCAGCAATCCGTCAGATATTTATGTGACAATTAATTGAGCGCTGAATGCTTCAAAAGGTGTGTTTGTTTAGTTCATTTGCAAATCCAACATGTTTTCGACAGGTTTTATTTAAGACTTGTAGTTTATCAAAACTTTTGTTTTATCAAAATCGTATGGGAAAACTTTTGTTTTCGCTTTAGGTTTTCAGCCAAAACCGATAATTTCACGAAAACCGTATTTTGGGTTTGATGTGAAAAGGCTATAAGAAAGGTCCGGGTTCGGGCATATGGCATAATTACGGCCGAAGTTCTCAAAATACTTCCTCGCAAAGCCCTCATTAATCTTCTTTATAAGTACTAAATGCTACTCTAAGGCTAGAGTACGTTCCCAACCAATGGAGTTGTGAAGTTGAGAAATTTAAATGGAAACCAGGAAAACTATCACATTTTCACTCCTATCCGTAAGATCTAAGGTCTTTGAAAGAATATTAATTCTGCCCCTGCAGCTAATAACAGGAGAAAAGTGCATTATACCTGAACACCAGTTCGGCCCTAACTGAAACGAACCTTTGATCCAGTATTCTTGAGAGTGAGCGTTTCACATGTGACTTTGTTTTCTTTCGAGCTGATGGTCAAATCCTAGATAATGGTCCTCGTGTGGGAGTGGAGTTCTTTTAGCCTTCACAATCGACTGAATGCAACTCTTGTCGAAGTCTCTATATAGCCACTCTTTGAATTCGTGTGTATTAATGTCTCTGTCTATAATCGATCTGCTGTTATATTCGTCCTGCGCAGTCGCATTTAAACTAATAGTTGAATGTTTCGATTCGCTTTTTGAGGCTGCGGAAGCCATTGTTGATTTTATCATTGTCGGCGATTGCAATCTACCCGACCTTGTTTGGATTCCATCCGAGGATGAATTGCACATTGCTCCTTGCAATACTACTTCCGAAAAACAATCTCTTCTTACATATCGATTATTTGAATATGGCTTATTTTAAATTAGTGGGGTCTCTAACAATTTACACCGACCATTGCAACTCTTTTGTCACCAAAAGTCCACCTTCTTTCCACCCATGACCAATATCACCCTCCTCTATCTCTTCTTTTACAGTCGATCAAGGTATTGATTCAGAGACTCTTTCCAATTTAATTTTCGTAGGGCCAACTTCAATCAACTCGAGTCTCGAGAATATCTTAAACGATATTGATTTCAGCATGTTATTGAACTCTAACACCCCCATTGACGTTGCCCTAACATTCTTCTATACTATAATCTTCGAATGCTTACTAGTATGTGTCCCTTATTTGCCTCAAATGAATTGTCTGTCATCACCCACTTTGGTATACTAAGGAGCTGCGAACTTTTCGTAAACATATCTATTCATATTTTTTTTAAATTACGAGCAAGCTTCTTCCAATTTTGCTCTCTCTGCGATTCGCTATACCATGCCTATCTTGACAAAATATAGAATTGTCTTATCTCAGAACTGAAGCGATTTTATCAGTTCATTAATGCAAAAAGGAAATCTGATGGTCTTCCATCTACCTTCAATTTTAACAACAACTCATCTGCTGATCCCAAAGTAGTTGTTAACCTTTTTGCTAATTTTTTTCAGTCTGTTTTATAGTGATCCCGCTAATAATCCTGGTATAGAATATTTTCAGTTACTGTCAAACAGTTCATAAATTACATTAGGTTCCCTCGAAATTTTTCTTTCGTCGGTCAGTGAAAACATAAAACTTCTTTAAGATGACTTTTCTCTTGGTCCTGATGGCATTCCAGCCATTTTTCTCAAAAAATGTGCTAACGCGCTATGCGCACCTCTCACAACTCTATTTAAACTCTCTCTTTCGCAAGCAGTTTTCCCTACTTTATGGAAAAACTCATTTATTTTTCCAATTCATAAAAAGGGAAGTCAGAGAACGAAATCTAAAGCTATCGTCCGATAGCAAAACTTTCTGCAATACACAAGGTGTTCGAAAGTGTTGTCTATGACGCTCTTTGTTTGCATTGTAAGTCATTAGTTTCCCCACTTCAACATGGTTTTAACTACCTCAAAGTTGTACCTGCCTATTGTGACGTTTTGTCCAATCCGCCGGTGTTGTGTGTCCCTTTTTGTAGATAGCAGGTAATACGTTTTGGCCTCATTGACTGCTCTTCCCATCTTAGCCGCTTCATTGACTGCTATTCCCATCTTAGCCGCTTCAGCTTCAATGTTAAACGCTCCAGTGACAGCTCGCTGCTCGGTTCAACTAATGATGTCTATGTCATCAGCGTATGCTAGCAATTGCAAAGACTTGAAAAAAATTGTGCCAGTAGAGTTAACTTGGGAATTTCTTACAATTTGTTCAAGTATTAAGTTGAAGAAATCGCACGATAGCGCATCAACTTGTCGGAATCCTTTCTTGGCATCAAAAGCTTCTGTGAGGTCAGCACCAACCTTGACGGAGCAGCGAGAGTTCTCCATAGTCATCCTACACAGGCGAATGAGTTTTGTGGGGATGCCAAAACCAGACACGACTCTGTATAGCTCGTCTCTATAAATGCTATCGTACGCGGCCTTAAAATCGATAAAGATATGGTGGGTATCGATTTGGAGCTCTTGGGTAGTTTCCAGGATCTGCCGTAGCGTGAACATTTAATTCCTGCTCTGTAGCAGTCTAGGGCCTCCGCTAGTTATTCGGCTGCACGTGGTCTGTTAAGAGTTCTAACATTCCACGTGCAGATTCTAAGGTCGTTGTCCTTAATGCATTTTGCCGGGTCGTCAACAGTTAATCCGTCCTTTTCCGAGGTTATTGGTCGCTTCTCAACTTATTTTTTTTTTACATGGCGGGGTTGTCAACCCCACGCACAACCCCCAACCTGGAGGGCCAGGTCCTTTGTTGGACTCCTTGGACGAAAGGAGCCGGAAAGTCCGGAGTCAGTAACCCACTTCAGGGATATGAGCGCTGCCGTTGGTCCATTAAGGTTTCATCCGCCACCATCTCTATTTCAATGCCCTGACTTGCATTGAATTGTCCCAATGACCTTATCTCCAAATACGTCGAAGTAGCTCATTAGGGCATCTGCTTTATTGACTGTTGAAGCCACCGTTGGTCCAATTATTTGGGCTCATCCGCCGTACTTCCTCTTTCTGAGGAGCTCATGCAATACTTCTGCGAGTCGATCAGAACAGTCATTAAAACAGAGCATTATAGTGTTGCTTTCCTTTCTGTGTTCAACACTCGCGCTTATAAGTTTAGGAGGAATGTCCGGATGGACAAGCCAGTATCCGGTGGTTAACGCAAGGACGTAAAATAAGCACAATTGATATGTACGAGATAGTTACAACACTGGGCATTGCCTGGTTGACGCCGATCAGGCTTGCCCTATTCATACACACCCAACCACCTTTTGGAACTTTATAAACATTTAAAAAAAAATCTCCTCCTTACCCGTCTATACTCAAGTCAAATGACATTTCAAGCCATCACCCTCGGGTCATAACACAACTTTTTTCGGACTTCTTTCAAAGCGCTTCCAACGGTGATACACACAATTGTGATATTTTAAACTGTGATATTTCGAACTGTGATACATTTGACAAAAGGCTAAAAGCATTAATCTTTTAAAAACATTTACTTACTTGACTGATATAAATTTTAATATTACTACCGACGAAATTATAAATTTTATATATAATCTTGACGATAGTTGTGTACAAGGCCCTGATGGTATGCCTTCTAAAATAAAACTGTGTCAATCACTTGTCCCTGCCTTTGTCAGTTTTATTTAACTACTCAATGTCTTCTTGTATATTTCCATCAATTTGGAAAAATTCTTTCATAATCCGTCTTCACAAGAAAGGTAAAAAAGACGAAATTAAAAAATTATAGACCTATAGCTAGATTATCGGTCATTCCTTAACTATTCGAAGCTATTATTTGTGAATCACTATGTTTTTGTGTTAAATCAATTACTGTTTCAAATCAACATGGATTTACAAGAGGCCGATCGATACAGTAACTTTTTTAATGGAATTGGCGGAAAATAGCATTGACTCATTTAAAAACAAAAACCAAATAGATTGTGTCTTCACCGACTTTAGTAAGGCGTTTGATACACTCTCACGTAGAGTTTTGGTATTTAAATTAAAGAAGCTAGGGTGTAGCGAGCATTTTATTATGAGGCTCCCATCGTATTTATTGGATAGATCTTACTCTGTAGTTTTCAACGGCTTCGAATCAAATAAGTTCACAGTAAATTCTGGAATACCACAAGGCAGCCATTTAGGCCCTGTTCTTTTCATCTAATTTATAAATGACTTGCCATCTGTGTTCAAGGTTTCAAACTGGCTTATTTATGCAGACGAAATTTCACTTTTCCAAATTATTTCAAATATTCGCGGTTGTGAAGAGTTGCAGTGTGATCTTAATTCGGTTTTTGACTGGTGTGACCGTAATTGTTTATACCTTAAAATTGATAAATGTAAAACTAGTAGTTTTACAAGAACTTGTTTAATCAAAATGTAAATTTTTCTAAAAAATTTAAATCAACATTTTTTTCAATCATATAAATTGTAAATAAAACTTTTATAGCTACTAATTAGTTAAGTTTAAATAAATAAATTGATGTTTGTTGCTCAATAGCTCCAGTACGGCTGAGGGGATCTGGATGAAATTTGGCACAGGGATAGATTATAGTCTGAAATAGCAAACAGGATACTATTTATTTCGGTAAAATATATTGTTCCGGTGAGATAGATTTGTTTTAATTTTGGATTTATCTTATATTATAACATATGTGTTAATTCTATAACTAGCCAACATAGGTTTTATTCGCAAGAAGCCAAAAAGTACACACACACAAACTCACATAAAATAAATAAAATGTGAGTGAATGTTTGCTCTGTAATAATGCATCACCGACTTAACGAATTTGGATGAAATTTGATAGGTAGATGAGTGGGGCAGGAGAGTATCGCGTTATAAGTAATTTTTATCCCTCAAAAAATAACGGTTCCTATCGGAGAGGCTTAAATATGAAAAAAAATATATACTTGGGTGTTTGTTCCGCATTCACGCCTCGACCATTGAGTGGATTTTAATAAAATTTGGTAAGCAGCTGGACGATAAGCAGGGTTATGCTACAAAAATTATGGATTCAAATGGCAGAGTTTGTGTATTTGTTCCTCTTTCAAGCCTCAACAGATTCTTGTGGGATATAGAGTCCGTAGCATCGCACGGGAATCCTTAAAAATCACATGAATATTATGTATATTGCAACTATAAGGTTTATGCATATAAAGGGTGATTTTTTTGCTACTTGGTTTTTGACGTTTATATTTTTGACAGATCACACATGACAAATTCCACGAACATTTGACATTTCGATTCAGTATTGTTTGCCATTTCATCATGAATAGACTTACGCCTGAACAACGTTTGCAAATTATTGAAATTTATTATCAAAATTCGTGCTCTGTGAAAAATGTCGAAATTATGAAATTATCGCAAAATTATCTTCAGCGACGAGGCTCATTTTTGGCTAAATGGATACGTGAATAAGCAGATTTGCCGTATTTGGAGTGAAGAGCAGCCAGAGGCAATTCAGCAGCTACCAATGCATCCCGAAAAATGCACTGTTTGGTGCGGTTTATGGGCAGGCGGCATCATTGGGCCGTACTTCTTCAAGGACGATGAAGTCCGCAGGGTTACGGTCAATGGAGAAAGGTACCGTTCGATGATAACAGATTTTTTTTTTGCCGAAAATGCTAGAATTGAACTCGGTCGACATGTGGTTCCAACAGGACGGTGCCACATGCCACACTGCACGCGAAACCATGCATCAATTGAGAGGCGAATTTGGTGAGCAGTTGATCTCACGTTTTGGCGCAGTCAATTGGCCACCAAGATCATGTGATTTGACCCCGTTAGACTATTTTTTGTGGGGCTATGTTAAGTCTATTGTCTATGGGGACAAGCCAAACACGATTGCTGCCTTGGAAGACAACATTGAACGCGTCATTGGTGAGATTCCGGCCGAAATGTGTGAAAAAGTTTGCCAAAATTGGACCTTCAGAATGGACCACCTGAAGCGTAGCCGCGGGCAACATTTAAGTGAAATTATTTTTAAAAAGTAAATGGCAGAAATTGATTTATCGATCCAAATAAAAATTTCATTCACTTTTTACAAGTTTCCGTGTTTTTTTGAATTTTCAAAAACCAAGCTCTTAAAAAATCACCGTTTAGTTACCTACCCATCTACATCTTTCACTTTCATTATATGTGTGCATATTTATATACCTAGGTTCCATCTATGTAGGTAGGTACATACAGGGTGGCCCACGAATCGTGCTACAATAAGAAATTTAAATAACTTTTATTTTAATGGATGTATTTCATTAATTTTTTTTATTGGATTAAAATTAAAATTTTATTTTAAATAACTAATGGTTTTTTAAGATGATAGACCGCAAATGACCTCACCGCTCATCCACGCATATGCGGCACCTTATCAGAAAATTGTTCATTGCGTCCTGAAGTTTGAAATTGGGATCGCCTCAATTATTGTCTTAATGGACTGCTTCAATTCAGTCATATTCCTGAGTTTCGTTTTATACACTTCTTTGACATAACCCCATAAAAATAGTCTGGTGCAGTCAGGTAAGGTGACCTTGGGCGCCAGCGGAAAGTGCAGTTTCTGGATATCAATTTGTTTGGGAATTTTCGTTGGAGCTCCGCCATAACTAGTGTAGCTACGTGTGCACTTGCTCCATTTTGTTGAAACCAAATCCTGCTGAAAGGGATACGTCTTCGGCGAAGTTCTTGGTAAAAAAAACTGCTTCAACATCTTAAAATAACGGTACCCATTGACAGTTTGTGTTACACCGTTTTCTTCAAAGACGAATGGCCCCACAATACACCTTGATGAAACTGCGCACCACACAGTGACATGAACAAACAATTTATCAATGTGTTGTCTTCTTCGGCCATTGCAATCATTTTTCCGCAAAATTCCAGGCGAACAGGCTTGAGGGTTTAACCTGCTTGTAATTTGAAAAAAGTTTAAGTCATCATGAAGCATCCGTTGTAATGACCGTCTGCTAACTCCAATTTGGCCCGATAAGTTTCGAGTCGAAACACTTGGATTTGCCTGTATTACCGAGGCAACATCCACGATTGTATCCTGAACCCGAACATTGGTGTCTCGATAATGCGGTCTTCGTTCGGTCCTTCCAGATTCGGTAAACATGTTCACCAGCCTCATAATGTAATGGTCCATCTACTCGGTCGAGTACCAAACTCCAGCCTAAAGTCCCTTTGGACGGAAATGACGGACTGCAAAGAATGGTATCGCTGCACTATCCAAATCCTTTTTTCAGTATTCCAAACATTCACTTTGATAAATCTAAATAATAGCCTATAAAATAAAAAAAAACGATTACTCACACTGAAAAAAAGTAATTACATTTTATTTTTGTAGCACGATTCGTGGGCCACCCTGTATTACCCTTCTAATTTACATAATTAAAATCCATTTAAATATAAATTTGTAGGTAGGTAAGTACCTATTAATTTATTTCTTGAATCAACCATTCCTAAATCATTCATTATACTAAGAAAAATAGTCAAGGTAATATTACCTACATAGACTTTAAGCCTACCTAATGATAACTAGACTACGTACCCACTAACACCGTCAGTGGTTAGCTTGAAGTGAAAGTTCGTACGATCCTGTCCTGCATTTTTTCTTGTGTTCTTAAGAACAGAAGCACATTTTCTTATGTTTAATTTTCGTTCTGTTCCATTAGTCTATCTGTCAAAATTAGGTGTGTTCAACATTAGTTTGATTAATACTACGTTTCCACCGAACTTTAATCTCTTGTAGATTTACTAATCTCAAAATGTGGTTCCACCGCTCCAAAAGTAGATTAATTTTGACAGCACTATTCAAAATGCACATATCTATTCATTTTCTCTTATGATTTGGAAGTGCGACAGGCAGCTTCATCTGTGTCAACCGAAGAGAAAAATTCACTTTCCCGATGAATGTGTTCATTTCGATATGGAAATAGGGTAGTTCGATTGAAGATTTAAGTGAGATTTATTTTAAATCTTCATCTGAGAAGATTAAAATTTGTATGGTAATGCTCCGTTTTCACCTAAAGATAATCCGGTTTAAATTAAGAAGATTAATTTTCCAGTGTTTTCACCAGTGAAAAAAGGATTAATTTGACGTTTTCACTATAAATTGTCATTCAAAAGTCAATACAACAAGACAAAACAAAAATAATTGGGAAGAAGAATAATAATTTCGGTGCAGTGAACAAATTTAATTTCAATAAATAAGAATGAGTAATAACTTTAAAATATTGTTACCCAACATATTGCAGCAAATAGATATATTTACATAAATACTGTAATCGCCTTTGCACGGTTTTCGTTTTTATATTTATTTATTTATTTATATCTAAATAATTTACAAAATTAATTTATAAACTATTTTTTTTAATGAAGACATCAGGGCAGCAGGGCCATATGATGTCATCTTTTTAAAGTAACAACTGATTTAAGTACATTTTAACACAAATTTATCTTAATAATGACATAAATAGATATAGATATTACGTACAAACAATTAGAAAAAGATAGATTTAAAATACAAAATTGAAGCTGATAAATAGAAAAAGTTAAATTGGAATGTTTCTTAGGCAATTAGATCTAAATATCGTTAAATTTATTGTGCAGTGATGTTGCTTCTTTGATGTTTTTAAGTGTCTGCATATTAGATGGATCTAAGATTTCAGCGAGTTGTTGCTCAATAAGTTCTGGATCATTTATACGTTTGGAGATGGGACAGGTAACCAATATGTGCCAAATTGTAAGGGCAGTTTCACAATTTTGGCATTCTTCTGGAGTTTCTCGGTTGTACAGGTGCCGACTCGTGAAAAGTGTTTTGCCTAACCTAACTCTAAGCACTTTGAGAAAGAACAACTCAATTTATTACTGTTGGATAGCTTAAACATTTTCCATTACAAATTCGAGGCACCGGCCGCTTTGGTCTTTGTATACTTATTTATAAACAAAAACAGAATTTGAATTATACCAGACAAAAACAAATTAATTAATGTTGGACAGTTTTTTTTTTTTATTGAATGTCAATGGAGAAAATATGACATTAGTATAGGCGCGTTCTATGAAATAAGGTTTGTTTCTTTTGAGAATCTTCTACTTCGAAGAAGATTTCAATGAGATTAGTTTCTAATCTTCATTTTAGGAGATTAAAATTTGTATGGGAAATCTTCAAGATTTAGCAAATTTCAAAGTGGATTTATGGTTAATCCACTTAAATCTGGATTAAGTGGTAGGTGAAAACATAGTATAAATCCTCAAGATTTGTAGAAGATTTAGCTAAATCTACTTAAATCTCGGTTTAGTGGTCGGTGGAAACGTAGTATAACGTAGCCCTAAATATCCACAGTACACAGTACTCAATATAAAGGAATATATTCAGGGTTTTCATTTTCGTTTAAGTTCGCTCATGTGGCAAAACTCAGAGACAATCGTGTCACATTTGGCATGTGCATATGCTTAGGCATGGGCCAAACTGCTAGTTGCAATATCTGTTACTGCTACTTTTAAATAACAGTTATAAGTTCCTGTTACTAAAATAACAATAATGAAACAAAAATTGTCAGTGAATAACAATTTTAATAAACTATTTTCCACTACCATTTTAAAATTAATTATTCATCACTTTTTCATCTATATTCCGAAAATTAGAAATTTCAAATGTTATTTTAATAACAGTTATTTTTTGATATACTGTTACCTCTTACTGAATACATCTTACTGAAACATTGACCCATCCCTATTTGTATGTGAAAATGCCAAATCTCAGAGACATTTTGCCAAATATGACAACCGAATTTTGTAAACATGCACAATATATTACCTTAATATGTGTACTATGCTAAAGATCTACTTCAATTAAAAAAGATGTTTTGTGTAGGTATTTAAAATTAAGACTAAGTTAGACAAGGGCTGGCAACTAAACGACTGCTTTTACTAAAGTTCGGTTTATTCACCAAACGAGGACTGTTTGAAATTTTGCGCCATTGTATTTCTATTGATTTAACTTGAAAATGATATATAAGAAAAACATCAAGCTTTTTCTATCAGAGCGAGAATAGCTATGGGCATGGGTTCTCATTTCTTAAAACAATATGTTCTTGGAGGTTAACTTTAAAATCTAATTATATTCATACGAGTACGTAGCATGTAGGTAAGTTTCTAAATATATTTTTCGTCATAGAAATGATAGGTAATCTTATTAAATTCAGAAAACTTCCATAATGACTGCATTAATGTGGTTGCATGTACATATACGTGGCGGAAAACTAAATAGCACTATTATATGCTTCCATATAACTCATACATATTTTCCACTAAATTAAAACTGATTTAAATTTTATTTGTTAGTAACCACATCCCTGAGCAAATAACGGTATCTTTTTTTATCATTTAAGTGAAGCACAAGTCAATATGGCGTCGTTTTAGTTGTGCAACCTGTGAAATCACATGGATAAATAAATAGCACCAGTTGCGTTTTTTTTCCAATAAAATAATTTTAACCATTTTTTCTTTGTAAGTTCAATTTTATTTAGTTAACTGAACCGATTCTTAATAATTTTGTATTAGATTTAATAATGGGAAGAGGTATTCATTGTTCAAAAGAAAAGAGAATTGTCATTTTCAACATGTTTGAAAATGGAAGACGTATTCTTGACATTGCAAATGATTTGGGATGTTCCAAAAAGATGGTCTATAATGCGATCAAACATGTTCAACAACAAAAGACATTGGAGAATACTACACGAAAAAAACGGGCCAAAAAAACAACAACAGCGATGGATAGAGCAATGGTAACCGCAAGTAGAAAGGATCCATTCAAGAGCTCTACAGAAATAAAACATCAAATTGAAGAAGAATATGGCGTACAAATAACATCTAGACTTGTGCGATATCGCCTAGCAGAAGCAGGACTACATGGCTGCATTGCGAGAAGAAAGCCGCTTGTTTCAACAAAAAACTTAAAAAAAACGTTTAGCTTTTGCCAAGGAACATCTACGAAAGCCGCTACAATTTTGCAAAAATGTCCTGTGGAGTGACGAATCGAAGTTTAATAGATTTGGGTCTGATGGCAAAATCTACGTTCGGCGCCCACAAGGTCAAGAGTTTAATCCAAAATATACCATGAAGACAACTAACCAAGGTGGCGGCAACATTATGGTGTGGGCAGCATTTCCGTGGCACGGTGTTGGACCGATAGTAAGAGTATCTGGCAGGATGGATCAGTATCAGTACAGGGATATTTTACAAAATAATATGGAACCTTTTGCCTTCGAAAATTTACCCTTAACTTGGAGATTTGTCCACGACAATGACCCAAAACATACAGCCAAATCAGTCAAGGCTTGGCTTCGAGAGAACCAAATTCAGGTTTTAAGTTGGCCTGTCCAGAGTCCGGATCTAAATCCGATTGAAAATCTGTGGAACGATGTTGACAAGGGTTTAAAACAAAAACAAATTAGAAATTTAGACCACTTATGGACATCGATTCAAGAAGCCTGGTTTTACATCCCAACAATTCGTTTGCGAAAAACTTGTAGAAAGTTTACCAAGGAGACTTAAAGCAGTTTTGGAAAATAAAGGGTACCCTACTAAATATTAAATACAAAAAATAATTATTATGTGCTAATTTCTCATCAGTTATTGTGTTTTTGCTTATGGGTGCTATTAACATTTCCACCCATTTTTGAACCTTCGAATTCCTTTTTTATTTTATTGTTATTATCTTTTACATAATGTTGAAAATTTGTATTGAATTATCTTTTTACGTTCAAAATGTAAATAATAAAAAAAACAATAATGTTCAAATTCGGCTTATTTTTATTTTAAAACGTTTTATAAACATTTATAGGTATGAGTGCTATTTATCTTAAGTAAATTTAGATAGTTCGTTACCATAACTCCAAATGATACATATGTATCTATTTTTTTGTTGAATAATTGTGCTCAACTTCCAGTAGAATTTGTGGCCTCATTCTCTTCATCTCATGCTCAAGTAAACCCCGCAAAAAAAAAATGTTTTTTTTTCTGATGTTTTATTGAATCTCTCATACCATTTAAAATGCATCACCATCATCGTCAGCAAAATCTGGTACTGTGAAAGTGTAGTGTAGATTGTTGGGTAAATGCAATTGTTATAGGTGGAGAACTGAAGGAGGGTCAGTAAGGAAGATCTGCTAAAAAGCTTTTTTACGTGCATCAGCACTCTTGGGCTGCACACAATTGCACTTATTTATAGGGCACACCATCAAACTGAGGCTCCCTAAATAAATTGTATAGAAACCGAATGAAGCTTATCCCCAAAAGCTCAAAGAAATGCATTGGTATTGACATCTTTATAAAGAATATAAAAGAGGAATGTAAATAAAAATTCGTCTGCTTTTATTGTGCAAGCAACTTCCCCTCCGCGTTTGGCTTAACGTGTATCCGTATCCATATAGGTATCCAGAATTTTGCATTTCATTTTCGAATGCAGTTCATGTTCAAGGCCAGAAGATACAAACAGCTGGTGCTATAGTCAGAGGCAAAGCTACATAATATATGTAGGTAGTTGCTGCTATTCGTTTCGTTTCTGTCCAATGCACATGCAAGCGTTAGAAACGATTTTATTTTGACAAAGCTATATTTGTATGCATTTACCTATATATGTATATCTATATGTAGGTTGGCTTGCATGCGATATATTATGTATCTATGTGTTGTTTTTCTGATGGATGTGTGAGTACTTTATAGTTGCTAGCTGCCGGGCAAGAATCGTTATTAATAAATCCAATAAGAGTTTTTTTTTATTTTCAAATTGCAATCTGACTAGGTATTTGTTGAAGCATATATATATTACATAGGTACATACGTAGGTATAAGCGAATACATACAGATGTATGTAGGTAAGCAGTTATTGTGGGAATAGATATGCATGTAGGTACATAGGCATAATACGTTTTATTTATTTTCATTTATTTTTATAAATAACTTAAATGACTTGTCTTGTTTCTTGCTTTAGAACTTATCTACATTATGTAGGTATAAGCTTATGTAATTGTATTGACAGATTCTGAAACATTGTGGATAATTAAATCGAGGAATCGAAATTGAATTTTACCTGCTTGTTTATAGGCCAATGGGTTGAGAATTTCTTCTAGCTGAACTAAAATAATGGCACGTGTTTTGCTTCCAGCGCCATTTTGAAAAGACTGATCTCGAGAATGACTCGTTGCAGATATAAACAAAGTCTTATATGAGACTTTGAAACTCAAACATTCTCTCTGTGTAGAGAAAAAGAAACCCGTAAATGTGCCTACCTATCCCTACCCGAATAGGTAGGTACCTGTTATACATACATAAATATATGTAAGGAAGTACTATTTAGGGCAAGTTTTATATCTAGACAAAAAAAAAACGTACTCCAGATTTTGATGAAACTTGACATTGAGCTGATAGGGAACACTAAAAAAGTAGGTCCGCAATTTCGACCGTTTGCCCGTAGGTTTGGTTAGGTTGAAATGGCTGTCATCAGGAAAACCACTGCCACACTTAGACCTCAGAGAGGACCATTGTGATACCACGTGAAGAAATATAAACTCTTTAATTAAATCATTTGGAGTCTCTAATAAGGTTAGGTTAGGTAAATGGGCTGCCAGTTGAATTCGTTACCGGCACACTTAGATCAAAGTAGATTCGTTGTGATATCCCGAAGTGTTGTAACTTCGAATTGTAAAACCTATGAGTACTATGGATAATTATTATCGAGCCATTTAGAGGCCTTTGTGAAGCTCAGCAGGCTGCTGCCTGAAAGATTCGAGAGCTCTTCTAAATCGTTTAAGGAATAGCTGGCCAAGAATTTGTTCCTTATATGACAGAGTCTGGGCAATGAAATAGGAATTGAGTGGTGCCCTCATGTTCATCCTCGTCATTGCATCATCTGCATAAGTCATCGTTACCAAGCCCCATTTTCTTTTTATGATAGCCCAGTAGATTGTGTCCGGTGAGTATGCTTACAAGTGTTCCAAGGGAATTCTTGTTTAAGTGGGTAATATTTTCTGTTCTTTTCTTTTCAAAGTTAGGCTATAGTTTTCTGGTTGTAGCACAGATGTCGAGTCCGTTCCATCTTTCATTGGTTTTTAAAAGAATCTTCTTTCAAATGTTCTGTTTTACGACACAGAGTGGGATTTTATTCAATGGGTCTATTTGGGTAATATCCAGTATTGAACCCTTTCTCGCCAGCTCATTAGCTCTCTCGATGCCCGGCACATTACTGTGACCCGGGAGCCAGCAGAGTCTAAAGTTGTGTTTTGTGCCAAGAACCTTCAGCTCTTCGCGACAGCTAGTTACAAGCTTTGACTTTATAACTGCGGCAGCTATGGCTTTTATTGCTGCTTGGCTGTCGATAAAAACGGTGATATCAGTATATGGTATCTCCAGCATTGATACGTGCTTAGCAGCATTTTTCACTGCCAAGACCTCAGCCTGGAAGACACTACTGTGATCAGGTAGCCTAGCTAAGGTGGCTACTTTAAGATTTTCTGAGAAAACCTGCACCAACCCCAGTGTCCATCTTTGAGCCGTCGGTATAGATAGTAACGGTTCGTTGTTTACCTATGCTTGTCTGTCGGGGAAACAGGTTTTAAAGGGTCTTTTGAAATCTAGTTTTGGTGACATGTAGTCTGTGCACACATTGTTGCCTATAATTTTCTGCAGAATCTGAGCATGTCCTACGTGGTTATTGTTCCATTAGTTAGTTTTGCGTAGCCGCAAGGAACTGTTAGCTGCTGATTCTTGTACGTATAGGTCAATGGGTTTTAAGTTGATTTTTGCTTCTAACCCGGCTTATGGGGTACTCTTTATCGCTCCAGTAATACCTATACAAGCCATTCTTTGTACTTTTGTTAGGGCCTTTCACATACCAGATTACCGTATGTTAGTACTGGTCTAATGATTGCCGTATGATAATCTTAGGATTTGGGCCTCAGTTTTTACCAAATATCCTGTTGAATGAATAGAATGGGATCATTGCTTTTTTAGCTCCTTCTTTTATGTTTGGACAGTTTAATTTCTTATCTAGGATCACACGAAGATATTTGGCTTGATCCGAAATAATAAGTGGGATCCCATCAATTGTGGGTACTGAAAAATATGGTACTTTCCTTCTCCGTCTCTAATAAATCGATATAGCTGGTGAATCTCTATGTGTCTTAGGTCGTCGAAGAAGTATTTTCCCAGTTGTAATATACGTCCTTGGGAGAGAGCAGGGGATGAGCAAAGATGATGGGATATAGTCTTCTTCTTCTCGCCTACCATAGAAAGAAAATGGGGCTAATCAACGATGACCTATGCAAAGCTGCAATGACGAAGACGAACCCCAGAACACCTCTCACTTTTTGTGTCATTGTCCAGCACATTGCCCTAACCTAACCTCCTTTTCCTCCTCATCCATACAACTTCTGAAAACCTAACCTCCTTATCCTCCTCATCCATACAACTTCTGAAAAAGTAATTGGAGAATACGTCAAATCTTCCGCCGTGTCTGTAAATTAGAAAGTGTCCAGTTATGACGCCTATTATGGATTCAAGATGTTTTCTGCTAAAAGACAGCAGGCGTTTTTGGATCTATTTTTGGCCAAATCTGCCTATCAGTTTTTCATTAATATCTCGCGAACGGTAACTTTTTTGAAACAAAATATGAAAATTAAAGTTGTAGAGAATTAAATTTACTACGAGTTTTACTTACATTATTTTTGTCAAAAATCAAAAATGGCGATGTTATTGCCCAAATTAAGAAAACCGAGATTTAGACTACTTTTGACCCCCCCCTAACGAACTGTGAAAGAAAATTTTACGAATTAATTTTTTTTTATTTCAGCCCTTTTTTGACAACCTGACTGGACAGAGGTACACACCAGATATAGAAATCAACAAGCGACCAACTTATTTCGACATTTTAATTGTATCTGATTATTGTTTCTTCAAATTTTCCTTCTCGACACATATGACATTTCGTGTGTTCAGTAATGCTCAGACGATTATGTCCAAGCACATCGAGCGCGATCTGCACAGTTCGGAACGAAAAAAGAAACAAGCATTCGGAGCTCTAAACGGTCTGAGTGAAAAAGAAACACAAATAAATTTTTTGACAACTCATACTCTGCTTTGAACTAAAAAAGATAAACGCCTATCTTATTAAAATTATGTATAGGTACCTATTGTTGTAGGTAATTTTTAACACATAATATAATTAATTGCCAAAAAAAGTGTTCTTTATCAAATTCTCTTACAGAAGATCCTTCAAACTCTAACGGTCAAAAAGAATACTTAGTCCACCGCTAGTCCATAACTTTACTATACCATAGAAATAGAATAAAAGTTAGTCTGCGGACTACAATTTTCAATAAATAAAAAATGGAAAATCCACGAACAAAATCTACTACAATAAGTATCAACCTAATCTCTTTTTCAGATTCCTTTGCTCTGGTGGTGCTGGTCTACTTTTTCATTTCAATCGAAAAACTTATTCCCTTTTTATTCTATGTCGCTATAAATTTTGTTCCTAATGTAAATTCGTGGCCCTTCACTAAACCACCATCTTCGATGGTCTAGCGAAGGACTAAGTTTTGTAAATGTCAAATAGCAGAAATTCTGTTTTATTAATAGCATTTCGAACTTAGTCCACGTAATAAGTCCTAAGCCTTCGCTAGTCCATTTTTATTAATTTGGGTGTAAAAGTCTAAATAATGCTGCATTTATAAAAAAAAATTGGACGTTAAGGTATTAACATGATACTACTTATAACCAACTGCTAATTTTAAGACAGCTTACTCAAATTTTCTTGACTAAGAAAAAACTTAAAAACTAGCATCAAAACTAAAACTATATTTTTTGATAAGCTCCAACTGAACACGTCTAAAAGAGTACGAAAAACTAAACGATAGAAATCTTTTAGGTGTTCGTAAATGTCAAAGTGTCATATTTAGTATGATTTAGTATGATGCTAATATATAAAATAGCCTTTTGGTGATTTTAGCTAAAAAATGTTAAATTATAAGAGTTATCCATTTCGCGGTTTCAAAAGTATAGCGCTGGAGTTCGACATATGTCAAACTAAGTTGTTAAACCAATTTTTTTTTCAGTTGGAAGTCTGACATTTACGAAAGTGGATTGCACAACACATAAAAATTGTTAAAACCTACTACAAAAATGGTGATTCCGCCACATATCGTGCTTTAAGAGGAGATTATGGCTTACATAATCGTCCAACTACGCACGCAATTGGCAAAATTGTGAAGAAATTTTAAGAGACTGGATTGGTTACAGATATTGTAAGGCCTGTGCACCATCGTTTCGCTCGTACCACTGCAAATATCGTTGCTGTAAGTGAAGTGTTGCCGAAGACCCGAATATGTCGATTCCTCGTCGTTCTCAGGAATTAGGCCTGTCTTACGGCACATTTTGGCGTATTTTGCATTTGGATCTACACCTACATCCATATAAAGTCCAGCTCAAACAACAACTGAAGCCAGCTGACCATTCACAACGTCGTAGATACGTCGAATGGGTGCTTGAACAACAGGCGGTGGACGGCGATTTTTCGAACAAAATATTCTTCAGTGACGAAGCACATTTATCACTCGGTGGGTAAGTTAATAAACAAAATTGTCGTATTTGGGGTTCTGAGAATCATCAAGTAATTGAAGAGAGGCCATTAAATCCACAAAAAGACACTATTTAGGGCGCTGTTTGGTACGGAGGTGTGATTGGACCTTACTTCTTCGAAAACGACGATGGAACGACGGTCAGCGTCAATTCGGAGCGTTATGGTCATCTGATAACCGACTTTTTTTTACCTGCTATTGAAGAATACGACTTGGAGAATATGTGGTTTCAACAAGACGGTGCCACATGCCACACAGCTCGAGCAAATATGTCTTTATTGCAAGAGACATTTCCTGGCCGCGTAATTTCTCGTCTTGGCGATATCAACTGGCCACCAAGATCATGCGATTTGACACCGCTGGACTTTTTTTTTGTGGGGCTAAGCGAAAGACCGTGTTTATGCAGATAAACCTTTAACTCTTGAGCACTTGAAAACCAACATTCGTCAAGTTATGGCTGAGATACCTCACAATATGTGTCAAAAAGTGGTCGAAAATTACCTCAAAAGAATCGATACTTGCAACAATTCACGTGGTGGTCATTTATATGATATAGTGTTTCACACATAACGTTCAAACTTTATAATAAAAAAGAAATATCATGAAAAAAAATATTTTATGTGTTTTATTTACCTTTACTTTTGAAGCCGCAAAATGGATAACTTGATTAACTTGTTTAAAATTACCAAAATCTTCTTTTTAGCTAAGTAGCATACTAAATCTGGTTTTCGTTTGGTAAATTTATATTTTGATCTATAAATTGATTTTTTTTCGTAACAAATTGAATATGTTTTTTTTTGGATTGATTTTTATTTGCTAAAGTATTGGTCTATATTTGTGTCTGTGAACCAGCTAGCGGTATCATATGTCTTGTCAAACTGATGGCTGTCAATTATGATGCATAGTGGTGCTAACAAAAGAGGGGTAGATTTGCCGAATAATCATCCAGATTTAAAATCAAAAAATAAATCAATTTCTTTGGCCAATCCAAGGCAAAAATGTCAAAATCAGTTTCTTGGCAGATTAAATCAAAAATAAATTGATTTTTGTTATCAAACGAAAACCCCATTAAACAGCTTTAACATCGGACTTAACCGTCTAAAAATATGCACTACCATTTATTCGAAAAAAAAAAATCAATTTTTATTGAAATTCAATATTATTTTAAATGTATATTCCTATAAATATTTAAAATTGGAGTGCCTCCATTTTATTCAAAAAATTTTAATGACATTTTTTATATATGTAAAACAGTAAAGTAAAAAACGACTAAAAAATCAAATGCCTACGATGATGTGCATAAGACCAAGTGGGTATGTGCGACCCAGTCGTGCATTTTATTTTTTTCCACTACCTATGCAACTTTTTTGTTGTGACGTAAGCAAGTACAATGTGCTTAGTATGTATAAAAAAATAGTCATGTGACGTGGTTTTGCCATTAAAGATAAACATATGTGTGTCTCAAGTTTGCCCTATTGTTGAGGACCCTGGAATTGAGAGGTTATTTCCATACTTCCAATTAGAATGCGATTAAAAATAATGAATGCAAACAAAATGGTCAAAGGTGGTATGGGTGATTTGGTACCTATTCATATGAGAGAGAACAGTTAGGATTTAAACTGAGCTGAACATTATTGTTCACAAGACTGGAAGTGGAGTTATACAGTGGAGTTATATAGTGGATAATAATACTTAACTAATCGCCTCTAATAAATCTTTTAATTTTGCGTGAAATAATTTTAAATGGCCTATTTGTTAAGTGGGGAGGTGAAAGTTAGGACACAGGGCCAGTTAGACTACATTAACAGATAGATAGATTTATTATAATTCACCAATAATTCAATATGATAATAGTTCTTGAAAGATGCACCATATTTGGGTATAACTTATGGGGTTATCGTTTGGTAAACTTATATTTTGATCTATAAATTGATTTTTTTGGTAACGAATCGAATACGTTTTCAGATTGATTTTTATTTGCTATAGTATTTGTGTATATTTGTGTCTGTGAACCAGCTAGCAGTATCAGCTGTTTTGTCAGACTGATGGCTGTCAATTATGATGCATAGTTGTGTTAGTAAAAGAGGGGTAGATCTGCCGAAAAATCCAGATCTGCAAAATTGATTTAAAATCAATAAATAAATCAATTTCTTTGGCCAATCGAAGGCAAAATTTGTCAAAATCAGTTTTTTGACAGATCTAAATCAAAAATATATTAATTTTTGTTACCAAGCGAAAACCCCATTAGAAACCAATAGACCTTAAACCACCGGCTTGGCAGTTGGATTTTGTCTCCATAAGGGTGAAAACATACTGGATCAAATAAAACGTTTTTCATTCGATAGCAAAAAACACACACCAAGCGAAACAGAATGTAACATTGGTCGTTGAAATGAAACAAAATGGAATTTGCGACTTGCTTTTAGAGTTGTTCAACATGTAGTCCAGTCGGACTCAAGCGGTCAAGTTGTGCCAATCTTACAAACAATTCTTGAAGCAACTGATGATGTGAGTCTTTTCAAATTAAATTCAACTTTTTGCAAATCAAATTCACTTTTTTGGAAATCAAATCAGATAGCAACAGGTGAATTTTATTTGCAAAAAGTTGAATTTGATTTGTAAAAAGGTGAATATAATTTGTAAAAAGGTGAATATAATTTGGAAAGACTGTATAAACTTAATATGAGAGATAGAAACATATCCTGAAAAATTTAATGATTTCACCAGAATGCGGGTTGAAACTTTTAATTATTTGCTGGGATTAATCGAAAATACTATCGAAAAACAACATACAAGCTATAGTAAAAGCAGAACTCCATAAGGGAATAATTTTTTTTTTGCAAAAAACAACAGGTTAGCTGTCGGCAACGACACAAGTTTTCCTGTTTTGCTTTGATTTTAATGTTTTGTTTCATTTGATTTGTTTAGCGATACAAGTAATTTAACGTCAACGACTTGTTCGAAAAATTTTTGTTGCATTGTTGCCTAAGATCACGGCCACACACTGATCGACGTCGCTGAGCGACCAACAAAAATAGAACATATTAAAACCTATAGACGAGCGACGCTGCTAAGCGACAGAGCGACGCGACGTCGTGTCGCTCAGAATTAAAACATGTTCTAATTTTGTAGTTGATCGCTGAGCAACGTAAAAGAAAGATGGCCAATATAGACATTGAAAGTTTAATTTCGGCTGTTCAAAGCCGACATGTTTTATGGCAGGATAAAGAAAAGTATTTTAAAAATAAGAATATTAGTGATACAAAATGGGAAGAGGTTGCAAAAATTTGTAACTGTTCAAGTAATTTCTTATTCAAATATTTACAAATTTTTATAACTTCCAAGCTCACAAAAGTGCAGAAACTGCACTTTCCACTGGCCCCCAAGGTCACCTGACCTGACTGCACCGGACTTTTTCTTACGGGGTTATGTCAAGCAGGAAGTGTACAAAAGGAAACCCAGTAATTTGACTGAATTGAAGCAGTCCATTAAGACAATAATTGAGGCGATCCCAATTTCAACCCTTCAGGCTGCAATGAACAATTTTCTGATCAGGTGCCGCATATGCGTGGATGAGCGTGGAAGTCATTTGTATCTTTAAAAACCATTAGTTATTTAAAATAAAATTTAATTTTTAATCCAATCAAATAAAAATTAATGAAATACATCGATTAAAATAAAATTATTTAAATTTCTTATTGTAGCACGATTCCTAAGCGCATTTCTTAAATTTAAAGCCGAAATACTGCTTCTCTTGTAACGGATTGATTGTTCTTGATTCCTTTTCCTGGTTTCAGTAGGAGTTTGCGCCGTAGCTCTGTAAAGGACAATCGTCGCTCGGTCGCTCGTTGCTCAGTGCGGGGCCGGAGCCTTAGGGAATTTTATGTTTTACGTGTAAGCGCAAAACAAAATTGTTTGCTTCAGTTTTACTTGCGATTATAGGTAGGTACTATAAGGCAAGTTATGCATTCGTAAAAAAAGAAAATAAATTTTAACAATCAGACATGACATTACGATCATAGAAAAGCCTAAAAAGTGATCTACAAAAATGTCTGTCTGTCAGTCAGTCCGTCAGTCTGTATGTATAACGAGCTGCAGCCTAAACGGCTTAAGCGATTACTTTCAATTATGCATGTGTGATTCTTTTGGCATTCCTCAGAGGGGAAATTGAAATTTTATTTTTAGGCTTAAAAATAACGGTACCTGCCATACAACCTTAAAGGAAAATCTTATTTTTCTCGAAAACGGCAGCAACGATTTTGATAAAAAATTTTGGGAATTTTTTTGTGGGTACTAGCTATCGTTTGACCAGAACCAAATTTACGAAAAAGGTCTATTAACGACACCTTTCATTCTGTCAAATCTTATAATTGAGAAGATATAGGTAGCCAAACTAATTCTGCATATCAAAATTTTTGTAAAAACTTTTTTTTCTAATAAAATTTAAAGTTTGAACATTTTTTTTTGAAAAATCAATATTTTAAAGACTGATCAAAAAAGTTTATTTTAAATCTTAGAGTCAATATGTATATTATAGTAAACTCTTAAAAACTGCATACCAAAATTTCAAAAAAAAAATTATTTTCAAAAAACTAAAAATAAAAAACAGGATTTCATCAAAATCCGTCATACAATTTTTAAGATTTTTCATAAAATTTTCATTGATCCGTGCCATATCATGGCGTTCTTGTTCTTTTACATATTTACATAACTAGGTGATTTCTATATAGGTAGGTTCATATTTTTTACCCTCTTAATTTACATAATTAAAATTAATGTAAAAATATACATTTGTAGGTAGGCAACTAAGTAACTATTCCTTGGATCATGCATTATACTATGAATCAAGGTAACCTAGACTAGACTACCTATACCTACTAACAGTGTCAGAATGCAGTGGTTAAATACTTATTGAAACTAAAGTTGTTAGCTACAAGAGCAAGTTCGCATGATCCATTTTATTTATTATTGGTGTAGACTTGCAAAAAGGCACGAGTATCTAAATTTATAAGTCTAGTTATTTTATTGAATAATTTTAAGAGTTTTTTGTAAATGTCCATCAAGCTAAACTTGTGGCGTTTAATCGTTTTTGGTGGACCAACCAGTCCAGAAGAGTTTAAAACCCGGGTTATAGATCAAACTTTGCCTAAAGTGGGCACGTTTGACCAATTGATTTCAAGTTTTAAGTTTATTATTAGCTCGGAGGTACAGTAAGACAAATAGTCTTGTTTATAGTAAAGAATATACATTTATAATGGATAGGCTAATAAAATAATAAATATAATACAAGAAATAAAACAAATAGAATTCCTTACATGACTAAGTTTATATATAGACAAAAAGTATATAAGGAGGTACAAAAATAAGAATAAAAGTTAAGGTTAGGGGTGGCCGTGGCGCGATAGTTGTGTGCCCGCCTGTCAACCTCGTTGTTGCGGGTTCGATTTCTGCCGTTGTCTATGTCTTCTTATATTCCATTAAAAACCAATTCTAAAAAAATTGTCATACAATAAGTTGCTGCTTTGCTCATTACATGCTGTTAAGGCATAACACTAACAACATGTGGTTGAGTAAACTAGCATACCCATAAAATATGCCAACTGAATAAATAAAATAATGCGAATTATAAGGGACATATATAAATAAGACACGGTGATTCTCTCCGCATTAGTTCAGCCGCCATCCCTGAAGATAAAACCTGAGACAACAACCAGCTCTAGTCTCAGTACATCGCGCCACACATCTTTCCTATCTTTCTTTCTCTTCTTCCACCGGATGCCGCGCTGTGTTAAGAAAAACATATAAAGGGTATTCATAATCCCTTGAGCGCGTGCAAAGTTATAAAAAAAAAAAAAGGTTATGTGTGAACTATGGTCTTTTTTTTTAAGTTATGTGTTAATAAAACAAATAAATAATAATTTTTTTACATTTTTTATAAATAAAACGCTTTTTTTTTAAATATCATTGCATATTGCTATTCGAAAAATATTCGTAAATCGAGGTTTTAAATGTGTGTGTTGCTATAATTTGTTTTATTGATGTAGGGAGAGCGTTCCGAAGTCGGGTTGCATGAACAAAGGACAATCGCGAGGAGCTTAGAAACCTATAGTGTAAGGTGTGATTAAGTTCAAGGTTCTGGATGCAATGTGTACCTAACATACCTACAACCAGGTAAGAAGATAAGCCTATGGTTTTACCAAAAACAAACCATAAATTTAAAGTTATTCTACACAATTAATTCTGCAAATTTTGTTGCACATATATACATACATTCACACATTGGTGCCTGTAGGTAAGGTATAGGTATAGGTAAATTAATTTAACAAACAAAAATGTAAAAACGACGGACTTCCAAGGCCATTTAATTCATTTACATTACTGTAGCTGCATATACATAGTTACATACATATCTACTGATTTTACACTACTGTAAAAACTAAAAGTTAATACACTTACTACCCACATACGTTGGCTAACTATATACATTGAATTCGTTCTCGATTTTACATACTATATACTTCTATCACGAACAAATCTATATAAATAGGGAGGTAGGTATATACCTATCTAAAATTTCTCTGTTATACCTATCTAGCAGGAGAACAAGGCTAGGAGCGGTACCATTTGAGAGATCTTATTTTCATAGCTGTACGTCACACATGAATACGTAGGTGGTAGGTGGCTGTTGCAAGAAATAAATAAGTAAATGACAGCGCCAGAACAACTTGCCTTTGGCGAGGACCATGCGCTTTTATTACTAACTAAGGAAAGAGCATACATGAGCAAAATTACAAATACCAAATGCATCTCTCCAAGCGCACTGTTCACATTTAAGCCCAACACATAAAACCAGACAAAAGATACTAGATGCAAATGTAGTTGTGACCTTGGCCTCTAAATGGTTATGTATAAGTATTTTTCTTTATGCAATGCACTGGACAAATAGGGATGGTGGCGCTGTTGAGTTAAAAAAAAAAAAAATAAAAGAAGACAATTCCAGGCAATTGAGTTGAAAAATAGACACCTACCTACCTACAAACAAAACATACACACACCTTAGTATTTTTGCGTTTATTAATAAATAATATAAATGACAATATAACTTGAGTTGAGGTTGTTAAGAAAAAATTTGCAGTTTTTTTTTTTGTAGGACTCTTAATAACCGGTATCATAGAATTTGAACGCTCTCCTTGTATATATTGTATTTATGAAGATTAGATATATGTAACAACCTACAATGACGCTCTGAAATACATACAAAATTTATTTTAATTTTTCTGACTTTATGCAAGATTGTGACATCTGTTGTATTTGATTTTATTCTGTGGTTTGTGTCTTAATTGTAAAAATAATGGTTTGAAAATTAGCTTATGCCGATAAAAGCTTTTTATTGGAAAGTTTCATGCTTTTATTTTCACGCCACGCCATAAACTAATTTCTGCAGCAAATATAATTTGGCTAGGTATTATTATAAATACAGTGAAACCCGGTAAATTGAAATGAAAAACCCGCATAACTGAAAAAAGAATCCCCACCAGTTTTCTTTTTTTCTATAGAAAACAACTCGGTTAAGTGAAAAATAAAAAATAAAAAAAATCATATTAAACGTTTGTTGAATTGTTTAATTTTTTATACGTTCACATCCACCATTTCCATTCATATGACACATGTAAATTTGTACCTAAGTCGTATAAAGGAGGCTTTACATGAATCTGCATCTGTTGACTTGAAGAAAAGTAGAGCGGGACCATAACTTGAAACAAACGTAAAAGTAAGACAGAGTACACACTAATAACTTACTCGAACTCTGCTATAACTTTCTTGACAAATTTCACAATCACATGTTCTTAGCGTTCAGGTATGTAATTTTGAGAAGATAATTTTTGCTATTTTCATTGTCTTTAAGCAAACTAAGGTGAAATGGTAAAAAAACTTGAAAATTCATTATCTGAACTGTAAGGTATTTATTTGTACTAAATAATGTTATTTGTTATTAATTTGCTTTAAATGAAATGCTAAATGTAATATGAGCCTTAAGCTATTCTTATGCTTTTATACTTTTATCTTGCCACCTCGTGACAAGATTCTACGATGTCGGGAAGTGCTCAATAATTTTGATGATCTGTCAGTGAGGTTTTTGCGATTTTTGCAGTCTTATATCTCGGGAACTACTAATGCTAAAGAATTGAAAATGTGTGAGCTAGAAGTTTGAAGTTTCTGACTTTATTGGTACTAAAGTTATAGGGGGATCGAAAATCGCCTGAGTTTGTTCCTGTAAAAAGGGTGTAGTGCCAGAACTTGGCTGGGCAGTACCGTGCCCTTTGATATATAAATGTAGGAGGGCCTGCATAGTACATATGTATTCAGTGACGTAAGCAATAAAATGCAAGACTGGATCGCACGTACTTGATCTTAAGTTCAATAAAATCATATGCAAAAGATTCTTAATAGAAACGGCTAAATATATTTTTAAAGTCGTTTTTTACTTAATTGTTTATATACCAAATTTCTATAATTTCCGTCTAAAAAAAAATTAGGATGGCAATTTTAAATATATAATAATCCATCAGTAGAGCCCATAATGAGAAAGTCGAAAATCAAAAAAATGCTTGTATGGCAGGTACCGTTAATAACAAAATATGTAAACAGAATTTTTGACCAGAATGTAGACTCTAATTGACACACTAATTTTTATCGAAATATTTTGAGCCGTTTTGGACATAATTAAAATGGTAGAAAAAATTGTATGGCAAGTACAGTTATTTTTGGGGCTAAGAAAAACAATGTAAAAATTTGTTTTAGGCAATTTAAAATATTTAAAGAAAATCGCTTCAGCCGTTTAGGCTGTAGATCGTTCTACATAAAGACAGACAGACAGTTAGACAGATTAACACACAGACCCACATTTTTGGTGTTCTCCGTCATCGTAATGTCAAATTGTAATGTCTGATCAAAATCTCGAGTTCGATTTTTTTTACGAATCCTTAACTTGCCATATATTACCTAGATATTGCAAGTAAATATAATCATCTATGTGTTTTATTCGATACGGAAAACGTATTACCACTCACTAAACCAATACAAATTTGATCGTCCTGCTGGATATGAAATTGGTTCATGAATGTTATCGAATTCCATTTTGCTTCTTTTAAATACTTAACAACTCGCTTGAGGTGATTTTAAATCTAAGTTGTAGTATTTGAAGTTGTCTGTGCTGTACAAATGCTGGCTTTTACTTAACAGTCCATTTCTTTAGAGGTACTAAATATTTATACGTTCGATGTACAACTTGTATTGTAGTTGCATTATTATTTACGTAAACAATTAGATACCTTCCAAAAATGTTCATCAATTTTCCTTGAATACCAGCTTTGTTGAAATTTATAATTTTTAAGCACTTACTTTATGAAGTTTATTATTCTAAAACTAGCTACTTGTTTTGAACAATAAACTTTTTATTTTCTCGAAAACAATGCCAAGATATATGCCACATGAAAACATGACCTCCGTTCTTCAGCGCTTTCATGAAATCGGAAAGAAGTCAGGGAAGTGCAACTTTCGGTTAGTTAGCGGGTGAAAAAAATTCGTCTTTTTTTAAGGAGAGACTGGAGAGCTTCTGTTTTCCATTTACGCAAAAAGAGACCTGTTGAATAAGAAGACAGATGGAAGGTATCAGGTGACTAGATTTGTAAGGCAAGAAGAAATGTATTGGTTCACTGTATTGAAACCTTTCGAAAAGTCCATTAAAGTCGATTATTATATCAACCGACTGTCCTCAACTACGTTCAATGATGCAGTTTTAAAGCTGTGTTCAACTGGCCAAAGTAAGCAATTAATGTCAAGAAACCTTCTAATTTAGTAGCCTTTCAAGCACTATCAATAGATACTGAAAGATTTCAAATATCCTATCTGCGGGTATTATTGCTGGGAATATTAATGCCACTCATAAAAATCGTATCGTTTGCATTGCGTTGTTCAAACGCAATTTCATAAGGAAAGTAAACATAGAAGACAATATATGTATGCTTTATATTTTTTTTAAGGAGACAAAGACATGAAATTGAACCAGTCAACGCGACATGTCTGGGACGAACAGCTGGTATCATAGGTACAGCAAAACATCAATAAGGTCAAGTTCAATTAAGTGGGTTTTTGGCTTAAGCGGACCTCGGATAACTGGAAAACTATTTCGTGTTACGAAACAATTTTTACTACATATAATAAGCTTAAGCTGCTGAAAAACAATATGTGTTAAATGTAAATTTCATTCAGTTAAGGTGGCTTTACATGTATCTTCATCTTCATCTCCATCGACATCTGCAAAAAAAGAGGAAACAAAATAAAAAAATCATACTTGTGCGATAGAGAGCGAAGACCAGAATGGAGATCATCTTCATGTATGAAGATTATAGGAAGTATAAATCTGAAGATTGCAGATTATAGTGAAAACGAACATGTTCGTTTTCATTATAGCATTTTCATCTGCACCATAATTTGTTCCGTTCAAAATAGTGAAACCTGAATGAAACTCTAAATGAAACTATGCTTTCGGTTTAGCAAATTTATTATCTCCTTTATTGAAGCGTCTATTCAACAGCGGGCGTCTATTCACAACGGCGGCTGGTCTTTTCTCCTCCTTTTCAAATCATTTCGCTTGAAGTTAGTTCTCGTTTGTTTTTGACAGTTCTCCTGATGACCGCGAGGTGGCATGATAAAAGTATAAAAGTATAAGAATAGCTTAAGGCTCATATTACATTTAAGATTTCTTAGTAAAGCAAATTAATAAAAAATAACATTACTTAGCACAAATAAATATATTACAGCTCGGCCAATCTGACTATGATTGACCTCAATCATTATTTAATCTTAAATTGATGAAGTGCGCATCAATGAGTCTAGGTGGCTTCGGGCAGCTGCTCTTGTAGTGTCCAAAACGGCTGCAGTTGTAACATCTGACTTCGGATAAATTTTGATATTTTACGGTGGTGTTTGACTTCGGTTTGGTGGCAACTGAGGTTGATGCAACATCAATAGATTTCAGTTGGCGAGTCACTGATCGCTTTTGCTCAAAGCGGTCGAGCCTCGACAACAACTCACTGAGTGTCCTGCTATCATTGATTAGCGTGATGTTTGCGCTCTCATCATTGAACCCATCAATGATGAATGTACACAATTCTGCCTCGGACACATCAATTTGGCTGCTATGGACTTCATAGCGATGACAAATTCCAGGCATGACTCATCTGGACGGATCTTTCGGTGCTCCAACTGTCGATAGATATCTCGATGCGTAACTTGTCGTCCGAAAGTTTCGATGAGAGACTCCTTCAGCTGCTGGTAGTCGACAACACCTTGTGCATTAATGAAATCTCTTGCCGTCTCCTTCATCAGCCGGCGCACACCCAAGCACATGTCGTCTGGCGTTAACAAACGTGTCGCGGTGTACTGCTCGCACTCCCTGAACCACTTTCTGATGTCGTAGTGGCTCTTGCCAGTAAATGTGTTGAGGGAATTCTCCAGATGTTCGAAGCTAACCGCCTGATGGTGACTGTTTTCGGCTGTGCTCTGCTGCATTGTGCGAATCTGTTGCTGCAGATTCACCACCTCGTATTGCAGCTTCAGTAGCTTGAGCCGAGCCTCCAGCTGGTCTGTTTGGAGCAAAACTGTGTCATCGTCTTTATCGACAGGCTCATCGGTGTTTTCATCAGCTGGGTCGGTGGACTGACCATCAGTCAGCTTCTGATACATGGCTATTACTTGTTGTATTGTAGCAGCTGCTGAATCTCTATGTCGGCGGCAATGAGGGCGTCGACCATCGTCTACTTCGTTGTATTCGTCGAAGTTGGCATATTGTTCGCGTGACTTTCTTTATTTTAGGTTGAACCCCACATCTGAAGCTAAGATAGTGAAACCTGAATGAAACTCTAAATGAAACTATACTTTCGCTTTAGCAAATTTATTATCTCCTTTATTGAGGCGTCTATTCATAACGGCGGGCGTCTATTCACAACGGCGCGGCGCAACGGTAGGCCTTGTGGTGTATTCAAAGAAAAAAAATCGAAAATTCAAGATTTTCCATTCCGGGGCCGTGGTACCCCCCCATTTTCATGGAATTGATATAAATCATTTGGAGCACTTCAGATTGTCGTAGATTACTGAAATTTTATAAATTAAATTTTCTTTTATTGTAACAAATTACCAATTAAACCAAGACAATTTAAATCAGTAATCATTAAATAACAGATTTATCTGATAATTTTGAGGTTCTTCCATATTACTCTACTTACAAGATTTGATATTTAACATTAATAAACTTAGAACTTGGTGAACTTTTCGATCTCACTACTTTTCACGGCTGACTTGTTACGCAAAGTTTCTTGTATATAGAAGAACTTGGCTACTTTTTAACATTTATGTTTTTGGTGTGATATTTGTATCTTAAAAATTACATGAATATTATATATATTGCGCCTTCATTATAAAGGCATATCCATAACAACTCTCATTTTCATTATAAGATTTGGTTTAGTTTATTTCATCAATTTGAGATTACCATTCTCTTTAAGATTAATGATAATTGCCTAAAGAATAAGAATAGGACCGTCGATTATTTTTTTATTTTAATATTTAATACCAATCAATCTTCTATAGACCAAGATCCCATGGCCGGCAGATATACGTCATTTTATCAATGACGTATGTTTGCCGGCCAAGGGATCTTGGCCTACTAAGAATTTCATGATTTTCTATTTTTATTTTTGTAAATTCGATAAAAAATCAATATCGGAACTTGTATTAAAAACAAATTTTATAATTCGAAAATAAAAGAAGTCAAACCAATTTAATCAAAACAGTTTAGCTCCTCAGTTAGATGCCGTAGTACCCTTCTAAGACGCAATATATTAGTCGATGGCTACCGACACAAACAAAATTTACAGCATTTAGTACCAATGTTTCAATAGTCAGTTAACCAGTCAATTAGTATATATTCTCCAGATAGAGTAAACATCAGTTTTTCAACAGTCAGGTCAGATACAACTTAATCTAGGAATAAAGTTATCTGATCATTTTAGAACGGAATAAGGAGTGTTATCTGAGGAATAAAATAAATAACTATTTTTGATGTCAAACACACTTTGAAAATTATTGCTTTGAAATTAACGTTAAACAAAAATTAAGTTCTATGAAAAGTTCGATACTGGAAATAAAAGTGACGTTCAAATTGAATTATTCTATAGATTGTTTTTTCTTGATTGAACAATTCGATGTTGTTGTCTGCTTGTTTAACAATCAAGTAAGTTTATTCTTCTGGCAACTAACTGGATGTTTATCTGGAGATTGAAAAATCGGCTCTAAGTTCATTAAAAAATAAACTAAAAAACTCTTAATTAGATAAAGCTTTAGTACAATAGTGCAGTTGAAAAAATAATTTGGTCGAAATCTGTACATACGATAAAGTGGTTAATGCTAGCTACCGTAAAAAAAACAAGCATAGAAAAGGGTGGTTATAATAACCACCAGATACTAACTTACTAGTACGAGCTAAAATGTTAACCTAGTTTAATATTTTGTATGCTTACCATATTTCATATTATTCGAAAATAACAAACATTAGTTGTGTTTTATTGGGAAATTTATCCGCCGTAAGTTTATCCGTCGTAGCATTTTACATACAAATCGCTACGGTCGATAAAAAGGTAAAGTAGAAGCTACGGTGGATGGCAAGATGACGTTTATTCGAGTCTCGAATTTGATTTTGTTAGTTTTGTTGGTACGATTGATTATTGGGTTGAATCTCGATGGATGTGTTCATGGAGTGTTACAATTATTAATTTCATTCGTAAGACAAATCGATCTTTTAGATTCTTTATATTTTTATAGTTTATATTTCTAAGATCTTAGATAATTCCATTTTTTAATAAATTATAAGCTGCTCTTCTGAAAAGTTTCTGACTTTTACTATTAAAAACTATATTCTTTGCTCAGTTATTTTCTGGAGTACGTCTAAAATTCCACCTATATCTGCAATTTTGCATACCCCTAATGTCAATTAATCAATTTTATCAAATTTCGATTTCCATTTTGAAAAAAAAAAATCAAATGGAATGAATTCGGTTTTACTTTTATTTTTGACTAACTAAGGCCAATATTCGGTTTGTGTTCAATTTTTATTGATAGTTATAAATAAACGGAATTTGGTGAAAAAATCATCTTTTTATTTAGATATACAAAAAAACAATTTGAGAAGACAAACCGCATTGAGTGGAACTGCACTATAGAGGAACTGCTCGACACTGCGCCGCAAAATATTTATTCGTATGAAATTCTATGAGCTGTAATGCCATGCGCGCACATATGCAACTTACAATTTTGCAACAGTTTGGTTGCTTAAGTGAATACGATGGGCTTATGCACATGCAAAACCTATTCAGTCCGCGATTCGCCCCAAATAAGTTCTTCAGCTTGAATCACACCGAACTATAATGTAACTACGCGCACATTAAATCAATATGTTGTCTGCGCGTTGGTTTATCTCGTTGGTTGATTTTTAAGTTGCTTATGTGCGCGATCATCGTTCAATTAGTGATTAAACTATTTCGTTTCCGAAAAAAATGCATGTGCGCGCCTGGCCTAAGCGCACTTAGCGGCAATTGAACTTCACAAATGTGCTTTTTCCTCACTGTTTAATAGACATTGGCCATGAACCGTATTCGCTTCACTACATGGACATGGACTGGGCGTACAATTTTGTGATCCCATTGTTTTTTTTCTGGACATGTGCATGAAAATTGCAAACCAAATGTTAACTATATGTTCCTTAATCCGCGTATGTTAAGTGCATTACGATCTCTGTTGAGTGAATATTGAATTGAAAGTTAAACATATTCAGAAAATAATTATATAAATTGACTTGAAAAATAAAACTCTAGCTATCGATCTACTCAGAAAATAAATAAAAGCATGAAATATAAAGGGGAAATGTAAGGGGAGTGAAAAATTTAAACTACGTTGTACTGTGCGTTCAAAAGCAAGAAACATTAAAAGGAAACAAGCAATTTGTGTTCCGGCAATTGTGTGAAAGGCATAGACGGTTTTTAAAGCAATACAAAAATTGCCCTGTGTAAAAAGGGACTTGACCATAGTCTATGAACAAACCCGTTCACTTATCATTTCCTTTCTATTGGTGCAAAATGAATGTTCGAATTTAAAATTGTAAATGCAGAAAAAGTGAACACAAGAAATAGGTTTGAAACTAAAATTAAATATTGGTACGTTTTTCTACTTTCTATATTATATGAATAAAAGCTAATTATTGTTCCTAATTTTGATTTTTTAATAATTTTACTTTGCAAAAGACTCTTTCATTACTTGTGACTGCTGTGCAGTTGTACCATTTTTACAAAAATAAAAAAGCTACGGTCCATGCTACGGTCGATGCGTTTTTTTGGGCATTACTTACGGTACTATGGATAGATTCCCAATAAAACACAGCTATTGTTGCATGCATGTGATTGAGTAAACATATACACATACAATATGACAACGTAATAAATAAAATAATGCGAACTAAGAGACATAGATAAATAGAACACGGTAAATGCTCCGCATTAGTACAGCCGCCATCCCTGGAGATAAATTTGAGACAACAACCAGCTGTAGTCTCAGAACATCGCTCCACACATCTTTCCTATCCTTCTATCTCTTCTCTCACACGCCCGCACTGTGTTAAAAAGCACATAAAGGGTAACATCATAATCCCTTGAGCGCGTGTAAATTATATAAAACAAAACAAAAATGCTGCATGCAAGAAAAACAATCAATTCATAATCGCATATTTTAAAACATGAATTTTTTACTGCTATTTACAAAAATATTTATCCTACAATTACAATAGCTTTCTGCTCTAAATTAAAGTTCTTTATAATTAATGACTGCCCCCCAAACCCAGTATGGTTGTGATGGTTCCCACCGTGTCAGTGCCAATATGACTATTTTAATTGAATATTAAAATGAAAATAGTCCTTACAAATGCTAATTACCAACTAAACGAAATAATCAACCGTACAATTGACCTTTTCACCACATCCTCAATTGACAAACCTAATAAATTATTAAAATACAAAATGCACTGTAGGTGCATTTACGCACAAAATCTTGTTTGAAACTTGAACATTAAGCTGGCTTATGGCACTCCCGTTCCCAAAATCACAATAAGGGATTCAATACAATAATATTGTCACAGCCATAACCACACGTTAGTTAGTATAGGACAATTCTATTAAAACTGACAGTTGCTTTGTTTTCTAATTAATTGCAGTTGCAAACCTACCAATCGTCTGATATTTGATACTTTACATACACATGCATGTATATGTACGCACATGTGTATCAATAAGGAAAACTAAAATAGTAACATCAGTGGTCAATCAAGGTTTTGAATTTTTCATGTCCTTAGATATTTTCTTCAAAAATGTCACAAACAAATAATTGGAATTGAATTTTTTTTCTCAGAGAACGATGGAACTGAGGGGTAGAAAATAATAACCGAAGCCATGTCGGTCATTTGATTGTTTTTCCGTTTTATTTACTGTATTCTATTGCAATTTGTCATTATATCGATATTGTCAATGACATTTCTGTCACGGCAATCGAATCCTTTGAAGTTATTACCAGGAGACATGAGGAGTGGGAGTATGGTTTTTCTTGACAGCAAAAACCAATAGTTCACTTCGCCGCCGGAAGTGGACATATTTTTTACCTGCCATACATACATACATATGTATGTAGGTACGTATATTATATGTGTAGGTACTATAAGGAAAGTTTTGCATTTGGAAAAAAAATTAACTCGAGAATTCGAGTAAACTTGCGACAATAGGCGTTTTTCTAATTTTAGTTCAGAGCAGAGTCTGAGTTGTCAAAAAATTAGTTTGTGTTTCTTTTTAACTCAGAGCATGCAGAGCTTCAAATGTGTGTTTGTTTTTTCGTTCTGAACATGTGTAGATCGCACTCGACGTGCTCGAACATAATTGACCGAGCATGGGAGTAAATTGCTGAACGCACTAAATGTCATGTGTGCCAAGAAGGAAAATTAAATTTTCTTTTTTTAGTTCAGAGCAGAGTCTGAGTTGTCAAAAAATTAGTTTGTGTTTCTTTTTAACTCAGAGCATGTAGAGCTTCAAATGTGTGTTTGTTTTTTCGTTCTGAACATGTGTAGATCGCACTCGACGTGCTCGAACATAATTGACTGAGCATGTGAGTAAATTGCTGAACGCACCAAATGTCATGTGTGCCAAGAAGAAAAATGCCAAGAAAAAATAATTAGATACATAAGTTGGCGAAAGAAGCTGATCTATTGCTGATTTTCTGTATGTGGTGTGGATCAGTGTACAGAAAATGGTAGGTATTGCTTTTTATGGTTAAAAGTGAAAATGTATTCTGATTTGTGTGGTTCAAGTGTGTTTAAAAAACATATCAGTGTTCAGAGCTCGATCTGTTTGGAACAAGTTCAGTGCATAATCTATGTGGTCGAACTCTGTTCAGTGCTCTGCTCTGAACGAAAAAAGAAAAACGCCTATTATATAATGATAGACAACATAAAACAGAGCGTCCCACAATTCCACCTGTCTGTCTGTAGGTCAATCTACAGCATAAGCCGTTGAAGCGATTTTTTTTAAAACGTTCTACTTAACACGCGGTCTTCATTAGCGATAAATTAAAAAGCAAATACAATAGCAATAGCAAAAGCAGGTAGCAGAGGGACAGACAAATTTTTCATAGAATACCTTTTTAGTTAGTGAAGAATGTCGAAGGCAACTGATGCTGGTAGGAACAACAATTAAATGATATTTGGAAACGCCATAACAAAATGAGAGTTCTGCTTGCGCTAAAGCAAGCGATGATCAGTATGCGATGAAAGCATGCTTTCCATCGCATTCTATGAAAATAAAGCTGCGATTTCGGTCTCTATTTGCGATACTGAAAGCATGTTTTAAAGCATGCGTTAGATTCATCGCTAAGTCCCCTTTCACACAGGGAAACCAGTTGCTGGAGATTTTTTTGACGTTTTCTTTTAATTGCCTTGTAGCTTTCACATGAAGAAACTGGCACCGAGAAACTGAGGAGGAAACTGGGAAGATTTTGTTGGGCTAATTGGAATGCAAAGCAAAACGTCAAAAAAATCTCTTCAAATCGTTGACCGGGGAGATTTTTTTCATTCCCCTTACTTCTTGCCCTTCTCGCCATCACACTCCCAGTTGCCGGCAACTCAGTTTCCTTGTGTGAAAGGGGACTAATGGTGACCGCATGTAAGTCCCCTTTCATACAGTTAAACCAGTTGCTGGAGATTTTTTTTGACGTTTTCCTTTAATTGCCTTGTAGCTTTCACATGAAGAAACTAGCACTGAGAAACTGAGGAGGAAACTGGGAAGATTTTGTTGGGCTTATTGGATTGCAAAGCAAAACGTCAAAAAAATTTCTTCAAATCGTTGACCGGGGAGAATTTTTTCATTCCCCTTACTTCTTGCCCTTCTCGCCAACACACTCCCAGTTGCCGGCAACTCAGTTTCCTTGTGTGAAAGGGGACTAAGCGCCTAGGGCGATTCCCTGCATTATTCTATAATGTTTTTCTTAGCCCCAAAAATAACGGTATCTGCCACATGTAACCGCTAAAATATCTTAATTATCTCGAAACGGTTATAACGATATTATTAACAAAAATTGTGTACTATTTTATATATTGTCTACATTTTGGTAAACAAAAATGTCAACATTAAATATTGCAATTAATGGTGCATGTCATAGAAACGTTTTCGACCAAAACTTTTATGCAGGACGACCTTCTACATATATTAACATTTTTGAATTTTTTTTGTTTGGATTTTGAAAAAAAATAAAATATTACCGATTTTAACGGCCCTTATTCCACAAAATTTGCGTTTCGTCCCTGCCAACTCACTTCGATTCATCAGTTGGCTAGTGAGTGATTGATAGGGCCAATATGCACTTTAGGTTAAGTTCAGTTCAACTTACATGGATTTTTTGACTGACAAAAAACAATGTGAACTACAGTAGATGCCCGATATAGTGAAGTAATAAAAAACCAGGAATGTTCAGTATTTCGAGAGAGAATTTTTATTAGTTTTTCAAAGCTTAATTCAAGAAAAACTACATACATTGAGTAGTGTGAAGTACACAAAACTTTTTTTATTATTCTGAAGTGGAAATAAGCAATTTTACAAACATTTAACAAAATACATAGGCAGAGTGAGGCTTGACAAAAACCAGAGGTATGTATTTAATTTTTTTTTGAGGAAATTTCATCAATAAAACAAGAAAAAGGAGCATTTCATATCACATGAATAAAAAAAAAATAAAGTTTTACAACTCATAAAACCAACAACAAACAAATCCATAGAAATTTACTATCGGGTACCAATATGCCAACATCCTTTGATGAAATAGAACACAGGCATGAACGCATTTGAAGAGTTTATGATTAAAACGACGTGAATAAAAACGGTAGAACGATGCCACAAATTTACTCTAAGCTAAGGCATAAATTGGAAGATAGGAATTATTTAAGAGACGACAACAGTATTGCCGAAATATCTATGATGACATAGTTCCGAGGTGAACTTATTCAACTTAAATTCATGCCACATAGAGAAGACTTGCCCATAATTTGCTCCTTATGTAACCTCGATGACAGGAAGGAGATTTTTCACTTTATGGTAATATGTCCAATTCTTAAGGAAATAGGAAGATTTTGTGCGATATCCTAACGCGATATCAAATTATAAATTTGCTCAACAACACGGAAGTGAAAAAATTATTTCACTTTTGCAGATTAGCTATGATCTATAGAAACAAACTTATTAATGAAAGCTTTTAAATTATATGTTTAGTATTAATATTAAAATATGGAACTAAAAATCTTTAACTAAATGTTATATTATTTATGGCAGTAAAGTCATGCTTTTTGATATTTTTATAAACAAGTTAACTAATAAAATAAATAATGTAATCTAATCTAATCTAATCTAAACGGTAAAAATCTATCGACAAGATGTGGACGCATTGTAGATACAAAATTCGGAGAAAAAAGATCAGTGTTCACTATATAATTCACTCGAACGAGATTGACTATATCGAGCGTCTACTGTATATCCAACAAAATTAAAATTTTAATCATTAAAATTAGAAGATTTTGTCCTGGACCAGACATAGGCGCAAATTTTGTGGACTAAGGGCCGTTAAAAGCTGTTTTGAATCAATAATTCAACAAGTCCAATTAAATATAATACAAATTCTTCTACTTGGCTGAATAATTTCAGTAGAATTGTATTATAAAAAAGCACACCTTAAAAATAATACCTACATATTTTTCTAAAAATAAAAATTAAAAAAAATAACGTGGTAAGATTTTGTTTAAAATTATGTTATTAAATTAAAATTTTAATAGCAATATTTTAAAGGATTTGTCTATACAAATAAATTAGAAAAATAACATAACAAATTTAGAAATAATAAAGCCATGTGTCAGCAAATATAAAAGTAAGTATGTGCGACCAAGTCGTGCATTTTATTTCTTTGATATAAGGTAAGACAACATATATCATATGTATGTATGAATGTAAGTGAGCGATAAATGTAGATATAAATAGAAATGGAACAAGTAATGTCAAACATATTTCAAAATAACTGTAAGGAAGGCGATTGTTGTTTTTAACTTCATGGAATAGAAATGAAGTGCACGACTGGATCGTACGAATTTGCTCTTGTAACTAACAACTTTAGTGTAGCTAACCACTGACGCTGTTAGTAGGCATAGGTTGTCTAGTTATCCTTTGCAGGATTAAAGCCGATGTAGGTAAGATAACCTTGATTCTTAATATAATTAATTGTGGAATACATATTATTCAAGGAATGGTTACATATGTACCTTCCTACAAATATATATTTAAATAGATTTGACTTATAAAAATTAGGAGGGTAATATGTGCCTACCTATATATAGATGTAGATATGTAGAAACATATGTATAAATGAAAGTGAATGATGTATAGGTTGGTGAAAACCGTTTTTAAACTTATAAAAAGTACAAAACCATCACCTTAATCGGTTTCTCGAAAAAAAAACATAAGCACCATTAGATGCCACGGATCAATGAAAATTTTGTAAATAAGTTTCTCGAAAATTGTGGGACGGATTTAGATGAAATCCGGTTTTTTATTTTTAGTTTTTTGAAAAAAAAAAAATTTGAAATTTTTGTATGCAGTTTTAAGAGTTTATTAATATACATGTAACTGTAAAATTTAAAATCATTTTTTTGAATTAGTTTTAAAAATATTGATTTTTAAAACAAAACAAAATTAATTTTAATTATAAAAAAATTTAATATGCGGAATTAATTTGACTACCTAGATGTTCTCAGATATAAAATTTGACAGAAATCCAATGTACAGTTACCGAGAAAGCCAACAATTTTAAAAACCGTTATATGATAAGTACCGTTAATAGACTTTTCTGTAAACTTGATTCGTATCAAATAATAGCTATTATCAACAGAAAAAATTCTCAAAATTTTTTATCAAAATCGTTGGAGCCGTTTTCGAGAAAAATAACATTTCCCTTCAAGGTCATATGGCAGGTACATACAGACGGACAGACTGACAGAATGACAGACTGACAGACTGACAGACTGACAGACTGACAGACTGACAGACTGACAGACTGACAGACTGACAGACTGACAGACTGACAGACTGACAGACTGACAGACTGACAGACTGACAGACTGACAGACTGACAGACTGACAGACTGACAGACTGACAGACTGACAGACTGACAGACTGACAGACTGACAGACTGACAGACTGACAGACTGACAGACTGACAGACTGACAGACTGACAGACTGACAGACTGACAGACTGACAGACTGACAGACTGACAGACTGACAGACTGACAGACTAACAGACTAACAGACTAACAGACTGACAGACTGACAGACTGATAGACTGACAGACTGACAGACTGACATACAGACGGACAGAATTTTTAGACCATCTATTTTCGTCTTCGCTATCATCGTAATGTCATGTTTGATTATTATCTCAAAACTTTTTTTTTCGACGAATGCATAACTTGCCTTAATAGTACCTACAATCGCAAGCAAAAATTGTTTTCAAGAAACTTAAAATAAAAAACATGATATCATCAAAATTGGTCATACAATTTTCGAGATACTTTTTCATAAATCTTTCATTGATCCATGGCATATAATGGTGTTCTTGGTTTTTTTTTCGAAAAACCGATAAAAGTGATGGTTTTGGCAGTTTTTATAAGTTTAGAAAACAATTTTTACTTACCTATACACCGCATTCACTTTCATTATACTCGTATGTATGTATGTACTACATATTTACACACCTAGGTTCCTTCTATACAGGTAGATACATATTACCCTCTTAATTTAATTTAATAATTAAAATCCATTTAAATATAAAGGGTCTGCCATCTAACGTTTTTTTTTTCAACTATTGCTTATTTCGTGAATGGTAACACTTAGCTCATGTCTGATTTGACAGATAATTAGTTTTGTCCTTCCGCTGAGCGAAGGTGGTTGTGCATACGCTTGAACAACGCTGGGGAATATTGCGACATTACTTTGAAAATCATGGTAATGTTGCAGAATGTGTGCGAAAATTGCGTACGGATTTTAGAAGAAGAGAAGCACCGTCAGCTCCGTATGTTCGTTATCTTGTGAAAAAAGTGAAAGAAACTGGCATCCTCATCGATAAACCAAAGCGTGAAAAGCCAAAAACAGTTCGTTCACCCGAGAATATTGCTGCTGTTGCAGAAAGTGTGCGTGAAGCGCCATCAACATCATTTCACCGTCGTTCTCAACAATTGAACATTTCGGAGATATCATTGAGACGAATTTTGCATAAAGACCATGGTATGACGCCATACAAAGTCCAATTGGTTCAGGAGTTGAAGCCAACTGACCATCCAATGCGTTTTCGCTTCGCTAAGTGGGCCTGCGATCGACTTAGAGAAGATGCCGATTTTGCCAAAAAAAAATCATCTTTTCCGATGAAGCTCATTTTGATCTTGGCGGGTATGTAAAGAAGCAAAATTGTCGCATTTGGGGCACAGAAAACCCGCACGCATACATTGAAAAGCCGATACACCCAAAACGAGTCACTGTTTGTTGCGGATTTTGGTCCAGAGGCATAATTGGGCCATTTTTCTTCGAAAGTGATCAAGGAGTGGCGGTTACAGTCAATGGCGATCGTTATCGGGTCATGTTGAACGAATTTTTTTTACATATTTCCCTCATAATTTAATTTAAATAATTAAAATCCATTTAAATATACATTTGTAGGTAGGCAGGCACCTATGTAACTATTCCTTGAATCATGCATTCGACAATTCATTATACTAAGAATCAAGGTATAATCTTACCTACATCGGCTTTAAACTTGCATAGTATACCTATACTGCCTATACATAACCTACTAACATCGTCAGTGTTAAGCTGCACTCAAATTGTTAGCTACGAGAGCAAGTGGGTACGATCCAGTCGTGAAAAGAAGAAAACTTATTCGAATTTACATTAACGCAAAATCTTTGACTTTACGATGGATTCGGTTCTTTTTTGCTCTATAGCCAGAATACCGAAATTTGATAAATTCAGTGTGCTCATCGTGGATCTTAAATAATTTTGTATAAGTTTTAATTTTGAGAAGCTTCTCTCACAACCTGCACTGCTGATTGTAATAATTGTCAAAAGCAACCGAGGCATTATAATAATATTTAACAGACCCACATACTTCTAGCCTATACTGCACTATAGATTTTTAAGTAATTCAGGTTGATTCATTAAATTATTTTGTTTGTCTGCTGAGCATACAAAAGCCTTTAGCGGTTCGTGTTCGATTTTACAATCCTCTTTACTAACTTCATGCTCATAAGATGCAATATATATATTGCGGTCATATTTAACATCCATGTAGTATGGCCGATGTGACGTAAGAAAGTCAAAATTGTTGGCTAAATTTCGTAGCTGATGAAACCTTTCCCTAATTTCGACATTGACCCAATCCAAGGAAGAAAATAATTTCCGCCGTAAAGGCTTAACTACATTCAGCACATCTTCTGTACAAAAGTAAGAAAAATGTTTTGTCTTTTTCCAACATATAAAAAACTTATAAAACTCGATGTGAAATTAAAATCAAAAAATTAAATTTTACATAAGGTTCAATCTTAAATATTAATAATAAAGCACAAACAAGCAACGATGTGTACTTGACCATAGTCTGTTAGCGAATGAGATAATATTCTATATTCTACTTCTATGCATCTACCTGATGGACTCACTCACTTGCACCATCCTGTGATCTCCTTCCCTCTTATACGTACTGACCAAAACCTATCTCATATTTCCAATTCTACAAAAGTAATCTACTTTTGCACAAGAGTAAAAGTTTACAGAGATCTTTTACTTTTACTTTTGTATAACCTGAAATATGAGATAGGATTGAGCAGTATATTGGAAAAAGACAAAACATTTTTTTTACTTTTGTACAAGTGTGTTGAATGTAGCGAAGGCTAACTCGTTGTCATGGGAAAGAACTGCGTCTATAGAGACTATAGATCACCGAAAACATGTTGTCTTTTTATTTTTCCGCGAGGTTCCATGGAAATGCCAACGTTTTGACACGAATTCTTAGCATATTTAAAAGAACCGTCAACCAATTCTTCTCAATGTTCTGTGATGCAATTATTTATTTTTTTGCAATGCATTAATTTTTTGGGATCATTGGCGACGGTCGCGTACTGCTGCTTGTAATTAAATTTGGGGATCATTACTCTCCATGGAGCACAGGTTTCCAAAGGCCAAGAAACACAGAAAGAAGACGATCGCATTCCAATTAGGAAAGCTAATGCATCTTGTTTTGTGTTAAGGTATTCGTCTGCCTCGGTCAGTTTTTTCCCAAAGTTTCAATGATGCCCTCATAATTTTCCCAAGTATATTAGCCGCGTTTTATTATGCACGAAGCCCTATATAGATCAGAGCTTTACATGCAATACAACATTACTACAAGATCTTGATATTTATCCAGTTCAACCTTCTTGACCCAGAATTTAATTACATATCTCACCACCAGGGTTAGCTTTTAACTTGTACATGTTGGTACTAAAATTTTGAATTGTCAACCACGGTGTTTCCAGATAACCAAACAACTATGTTCTTATAATTTATCAAGTCTGCTTCTACACTAGTGCAATTTTTATGTGGTTTCCCATTGGTACATGATATCAATTTTGCCAAGTTAACTCCTTCCATTGGGCAAACAAAAATTTGTTTCTTATTCTGTATCAATTTTGCAGATCCGTATTTTTCTGTGGACCAACCTCTCTTTTTACTTACACCACTAAGCACTAGTACAATTGAATGCATTTACTTTGACAACTAGTAGTGTAATATACACGAATACAATCCAATAAAATATCGAAAACAAAATCAATTCAAATCGCATTCCATCAAATTCTATATTTAGCCAAGGAAATGGAAAGTAAAACTTATTTGTGTTCAAGTAAAACAGAATTATCTCTCCGCACTTCTTATTCTTTACTCAAACAATAACGAAAAGCACAACGAGGAAAGAGCGATAACTCAGTAATTTTATTTACCCCCACAACAACCTTTCGAAAGCTACTATTACGCGGTGCAATACAATTCAAACACCCAGTAAAACACTTATGCGAATAATGTACCCACATCTCTATAACACATATTAGAAATATTTATTTCGTCCATTATTGCAGACACTACTACTCAAAATTTATATTTCTTTGCTATGTGGGCAAACACAAATCGTGAAATTTCATTCTTCTCCTGTTGTTTTAATGAATTTTTAAAATTGAACATGAAAATAAGCGAACTATGAACAAGATTTAATGTTTTGTGAGAAATTTGTGCACGATTAATGTGGGATGTCATGAAACGTCAAATTTTATTTCTCCGTTTATTTCTTCTGAGAAGACAACAAATAAATACAGATTCTTATGTCTAAAAATAAAAAAAATCCAGACATAAGTGGTCTCCACAAGAAATATTGACTACATGACACATTTCTTACAATCATTTATTTCAAATGGAGGCCTAGGGTTATAATAGTTTTTTTTTAGACAATTTAAACATGAGACAAAAAACAGTTGACAGTGGCGCGAACAGAACGAGGGGAAACCCCAAAAAAAAGGTTTCATTTTATACTACGTTTTCACCTAAAGATAATCCGTTTAAATTGAGTAGATTAAAAATTAATCTTGAAGAGAAAAAAGATTAATTTGACGTTTTCACTCTGAATTGGTATTCAAAAGTCAATAAATAAAGAGTTAAACAAAATAATAATTGGAAAGAAGGGTAATAATTTCGGTGCAGTGAACACATTTAATTTCAATAAATAAGAATGAGTAATAACTTAAAAATATTGTTATCCCAACATTTTATCCTTAAAAAATCTAGCAGTAATAATCTTCCTGGTGCATTAAATCTTGCCAGGACACGAGGTCGATAATTTAGAAGGAAAATGAAAAACCAACTTGCTGAATGAACAACATTTGCAGCTTTATCTGACCAACACTTCCAGCTAATGGATTCCCTGTCAACCTGAAAAAAAAAACAAACACTGGAAAACAAGCCACACTATCCACCTCGCTTATGAGATTGCAACACGTCGCTAAAACATTTTCCATTACAAATTCGAGGCACTGCTTTGGTCTTTGTAGCTTTCTTTCATCTTTTATTTTTATATATTCTTATACAAAAAATATAAATAAAACAGAATTCGAAGGCAACGACTAATTTCACCAGAACAAATTAAATAATGTTGGAACAGGTTTTTTTTTTTGTTGTTGAATGTCAATGGAGGAAATGACATTAGAATGGGCGCGTTCTATGAAATAAGGTTTGTTTCTTTAGACAATCTTCTACTTCGAAAAAAATTTCAATGAGATTAATTTCTAATATTCTTTTAAGGAGATTAAAATTTGTATGGGAAATCTTCAAAATTCGGAAGATTTCAAAGAGGATTTATGGTTAATCCACTTAAATCTGGATTAAGTGGTAGGTGAAAACGTAGTATTAGCATCGTTTATTTTTCCATTACGTTTCATGAGTGAAATCAATGATAATCTCTCCTATATGTCATATAGGATTTCACCAACGCATTTTTCATTGAGGAGTGAATTTCCTACTGGGTTATAGCCTTTATAGCCTTTTCACACCAAACCCAAAACACGGTTTTCGGGAAATTTTCGGAAATTATAGCGAAAACAAGTTTTCCCATACATTTTTGATAAATCACTCGTTTTGATAAACTACAAGTTTTAAATAAAACTTGTCGAAAACATATTGGATTTGCAAGATGAACTAAACAAACACACCTTGTGAAACATTCAGTGGTCAATTAATCGTTACATAAAAGCTGACAGGTTGCTGCCAAACAACCGCTCTCAGGGGTAATTTCAATTTCAATTCACAACGTATTTGTTGTTATCTGTGGTATCAAAATAATTCATATGTCAAACGAAAACTTTTAAATGTTCAGTGTGAACGGTTTTCGAGTTTTAGCTGAAAACCCGGTTTTGGTTTGGTGTGTAAAGCCATTAGTTTGTTTGGAGCCGAAAGTTTCGCTATAGTATGGCGGAGCCTTAATTGCTTTCTTTTATACACAACTGGCAACTCCGCTTTGACAGAAATGCAAAAAAAAAATCATGTTCTAATTAATTGAAAACAAATTTTTATTTTCAAAATGTAAATTTGATTGATTTTCTTTTGTCGCTGCTGGGGATTCTTGTATATGATACCTGTGATTTGTCAACAAGTATTAGCATTTTTTCGAATAAGATCCTTCATTGGACTTGCAGAACTTTCAGTTCTTCTTTCACTTCTTTTATTCACCATTAAACTGAAATTTCTATTTAATCTGACGACATATTTTCACCGGGGTAGAGCTTACGATTTAGTATTGTTCGAAATCGATGGGTTGCTGTATAATATCCAAATAGTAGTGCACTTTATTAATTTATTATAGTTTATTATTTTATATTTATTTAACTAGAATTAAACAAGAAAGGACAACTTCCGAGCACCGCAATAAACAATTTATTTAATGTAAGCAAAAAATGAAATGTCAAAAGGTAATCACAGCTGCCAACCATGTAAAGTAAAAAATGTTCTTAATCCACGGGGTGAACTATATGGTCATTGAGCATAACAGGCCGACTCCATTGGCAATAAGTTTTCTCGTAATACTCATCCTGTAATGAAATCTCCACTTGAGTCGCGTTAATTCTTGTTGTGTTGGGATGTCAGCGAGCTCTCTCTTCGATTTTGTCTTGATATCGATGCCCGACATTAAATTTGACAGCTGCGTATTTTGTCTCTTTTCTGTGCTTATATCATTATTTCTTGTCTCTCACGCCGCGCCGGTAACTACTCTGTTGGCTTAAAAAAAATTTTTTTCACTTAAGTTCTTCAAATACGCCATTTGTTTTTAGTTAATGTTCATTAACGGTAGTATATGAGGTCAAAAACATTTTGTTCATGAAATTAATTTTTTATAATTCTTCTTAAACAGCTTAACCTACACCTCAACCTCTATTGCATGAATGAATTGTCAAGACATGAACTGCCAGCCAAGACAAAATAAATGCCCTGATACTTAACGACAGATATTTCGTTAGCGATACAGATATCAAGTGGAGTCGGCCTGTAATAAAACGCGGCTATTGTCTACTGCATCAGCCCGTGCGCTGCATCTTGTATCTTGAATTATTTTTAATGATTTGCATAATTGTTGCCACTTTGCCAGTAAAACTTCCCAACGGTGTGCGGGCATGGCAAAAAATGAAAATATGATATATAGGATATAGTTCACACTAGATGTTCTTCACGAAATCTATTTAAGATGAACTGAACTTGGCAAAAATTGCGTATTGACAAAGGTCCTCACTAGTCAACTAATGAGTCCATGTGAGATCGCCGGGACGAAATGCCAATTTTTGTTGGACTAAAGGCCGTTAAAAGCTATTTTGAATCAATAATTCAACAAGTCCAAATATTATAGTGCTAATTCTTCTACTTGGCTGATGTATTTCAGTAGTATATAGAAATTGTATTATTAAAAAAAACCTTCTTATTAAAATATGATTTATTAGATTCAAGTTGCTGGTTTGACAGTTATGTTGAAAGTGACAATTTTAAGAGCAAAGTCGGGCAGTCGTCGTACCGTAAAAAATACAAACAGAATAGGCATACAAAACTAATGTTAATATATTCGAAAATTGTCAACCCCTAACAAAGTGCCTTTAATCGCACTGCCTTGCAATACTATTCCGCAATCGCACTTACTTTCTCGATGCTCCCGGTGGGACACGCAAGACATTCGTCATTTAGTTGATTCTAGCAACAATTCGGTCAAGATCTCTTTCGTTGCCTGTTGAATCCCATGGCATTGCTGCCACACTGTTTGAAGGCGGTCGAATTGTACATTCCGCTTTGAAGCTGGCGATGTATTTTCTCACGGTTGACAAGCCAATAATGCACAATGACCAAGAATTCGGCGCCAGCGAAGTTGAAGCGCGAATGCAAAATCATAATTTGGGATGAGTGCACGATGGCGCATAAACGAGCTTTGGAGGCAGTTGACCTAACAATGAAGGATTTACAAGGTGAGTCGAGATGATTTTGTGGGGATATGATATTGTTCAGCGGAGAATTTCGTCAAACGCTACCCTTCATCCTGAAATCTATGCTGCCGATGAACTTAATGGAAGCTCAAAATCATCGTCTTTGTGCCGGCGATACGAAGTTTGGCTTGTCCGCTAGTTATTTATAAATCACGTATACATTTACCAAAAAATGGTTACAATATCTTGTGCGGTGATTTTTATACTTTAACAAAGCAATAAAATAGCAGACCAGATTATTTGATAACAATTTTATTCCTAAATATCTAGTTCTATAGGTACATTTGCAAGATGTTGACAATCAATATAACGATGCTAAAACATTTATTATAAGTTTCTTCACCCCTTTTGACTCTCAATAATTTATTATAATTTTTAATTCCCCTCTCAAGCCCTTCATAAATTTGTGAATTCAGCCGAAGTATTTGTCCAGGGTGCAGTCGTGGTAGAAGCAGTTCCTGCCGCCGCCGCCACTGGTGCTGATGGCAATTGTTCGTGGCACGATACTTTTGTTGCAGTAGTGCTGGTGGATGTGCTATTGATCAGTGCTATTCTCGGCACTGGCCTCAAAACCTGTCATTTCACAGGCATTTGCATCAAAGGTGGAATCATTGGGGCCATAGGCAGCCCATGAAGATTTTGATTTTGAACATATTGAAATGCTGAAGAACGATTAAGCTGGTGAGATAAATATAGATCGCTAAGAACATGGAACCTTCGATGATCAAAGTTTGTGAACAAATTTGGAAATCGAACTCCAGGTGGATGATTTGAATATGCTTTAGGTGGATGCAGTAGGTGATTTTGTGTTTGGTGATGAACCTGATTAACTTGGTGAAATGTAAAACTGGAAGTATTGTGGGGAAATGCACTGTTGTTTTGTTTATACGAATCCATTGCCTTTAGCTCATCCAACATTTGATGTGAAGCCAGGTGTTTCTTGAGATAAGCTTGTCTGAAAAGAAAATTGAAAATCTATTATATTTTTGCGAGCTCTGTATCGATGTGCTATATGTATGTGTGATTAAATGTTTGCAAACAAATTACTTTTAGTAATTTAGTAATAACTTATTGACAAATATAGATATAATGAAAGTGAATTGTGTATACTGTAAACGTACTTAAAAATCGTTTTCTTTACACTTATAAAAACTCCCAAAACCATCACTTTTATCGGTTTTTCGCCAAGAACACCATTATATGCCTCGGATCAATGAACATTTTATAAAAAAAAGTACTTATGTCGAAAATTGTATGACGGATTTAGATGAAAATCTGTTTTTTATCGTTTTTTGAAAACAAAATTTTTTCAGCATTCAGTTATCTTAGAGTTTATTAATATACATGTGATTATAAAATTTAAAATTATTTTTTGTGAATAGTTTTAAAAATATTGATTTTTCATTAAAAAAATTCAAAAATTAATTTTTATTAGAAATAAATTTGATATGCAGAATTAGTTTAGCTTCGTAGATCTTCTTAAATATACAATATGGCAGACAACCAATGTACCGTTACCGGGAAAGCTAAACATTAAAAAGCCTTTATATGAAGGGTACCGTTAATAGACTTTTCCCGTAAATTTGGGAAAAAAAATTCTCAAAAAATTGTATAAAAATCGATAAGATTTTACTTAACGGTTATATGGCAGGTACCGTTATTTTGAAGCCTAAAAATAAAATTTAAATTTTCCTTCTGAGGAATGTTAAAAGAGTGACACATTCCAAATTTGGAGATAGTCAGTTAAGCCGTTTAGGCTGCAGCTCGTTATACATACAGTCGGACGGACTTACAGACAGACACACATTTTTTTATCACTTTTGTTAGGCTTCTCTATGATCGTAATGTCTTATTTGATCATTAGAAATTTTACTTTCGACATAGGTAGGGCAAATTTTGCATTTGGGTCGAACTTGAGATTTTAACCAAAGTTGACACTACCATGATAGATAACACCAAAAACGTGAGTCCCGCAATTCCGCCTGTCTGGCTATCTGTCAGTATGTCAGTCTGTCAGACTGTCAGTCTGTCAGTCTGTCAGTCTGTCAGTCTGTCAGTCTGTCAGTCTGTCAGTCTGTCAGTCTGTCAGTCTGTCAGTCTGTCAGTCTGTCAGTCTGTCAGTCTGTCAGTCTGTCAGTCTGTCAGTCTGTCAGTCTGTCAGTCTGTCAGTCTGTCAGTCTGTCAGTCTGTCAGTCTGTCAGTCTGTCAGTCTGTCAGTCTGTCAGTCTGTCAGTCTGTCAGTCTGTCAGTCTGTCAGTCTGTCAGTCTGTCAGTCTGTCAGTCTGTCAGTCTGTCAGTCTGTCAGTCTGTCAGTCTGTCAGTCTGTCAGTCTGTCAGTCTGTCAGTCTGTCAGTCTGTCAGTCTGTCAGTCTGTCAGTCTGTCAGTCTGTCAGACTGTCAGTCTGTCAGTCTGTCAGTCTGTCAGTCTGTCAGTCTGTCAGTCTGTCAGTCTGTCAGTCTGTCAGTCTGTCAGTCTGTCAGTCTGTCAGTCTGTCAGTCTGTCAGTCTGTCAGTCTGTCAGTCTGTCAGTCTGTCAGTCTGTCAGTCTGTCAGTCTGTCAGTCTGTCAGTCTGTCAGTCTGTCAGTCTGTCAGTCTGTCAGTCTGTCAGTCTGTCAGTCTGTCAGTCTGTCAGTCTGTCAGTCTGTCAGTCTGTCAGTCTGTCAGTCTGTCAGTCTGTCAGTCTGTCAGTCTGTCAGTCTGTCAGTCTGTCAGTCTGTCAGTCTGTCAGTCTGTCAGTCTGTCAGTCTGTCAGTCTGTCAGTCTGTCAGTCTGTCAGTCTGTCAGTCTGTTAGTCTGTCAGTCTGTCAGTCTGTCAGTCTGTCAGTCTGTCAGTCTGTCAGTCTGTCAGTCTGTCAGTCTGTCAGTCTGTCAGTCTGTCAGTCTGTCAGTCTGTCAGTCTGTCAGTCTGTCAGTCTGTCAGTCTGTCAGTCTGTCAGTCTGTCAGTCTGTCAGTCTGTCAGTCTGTCAGTCTGTCATTCTTTAAATCTATCAGAATGTCTGTATGCATGTATAGACACCTACAGCCTAAACGGGTGTGTCGAATTGCTTTAAACTTGGTATTGTACAGAGGGGAAATTGAATTTTTTTTTTAGCTCAAAAAATAACGGAAACGGCTCTAACGATTTTGATAAAACAAAACCAGTGCGGCTTTTTAGCTACGACCGATCATATGGTTGAAAAAAAAAAATAGAAAAATATCTAAAAACGATACTTTCCATAGAACCATTTTATTTGCTTTTGACTATCTCATAAACGGCCAACCGATTCTTTTAAAATTTTACACATATATAGGCTTAGGTTTTCCAAATTATACCACGTACCAATATTTTTTTGTAAATTTAAAAATTTATATTTCGAAAACTGCTACCTAAATTTTTTTCAAAAATTATATTTATATGTAGTTATTGAATACCTATGAATTGGTGTTTTTGAATTTTTTTTGAAAAATGTTTTCAAAAATTTAAAAAAAAACTTTTTTTCTCAAAAACCGCTCCACAGATTTTAAAAATTTTTTTCTCATAAATTCAGATTTATCTAACAAATAAAATGGCGTACTGTTTTTTGAGCTCAAATTAGTTTAAGTATTTATTTCAGAATTTTGAATTATTTTTTTTTTGATTAAGCCGATTTAATATTTTGTTTTTAAGTTTATATAAAAATATTTAAGACTGTCGTACCAATTATTTTTAGAAAAAAATTAAAGATATTTTGTGTATATAAAAAATGAAGTAAAAAATGCTTTAAATATATATTTAGATTTTTAACAGAAATCTTTTGCATTCGATGTGATCGAACATAAGAGCAAGTTCGTGCGATCCAGTCGTGCATTTTATTTTAATATTCAACCTTTTTTACCAACTGTTTGAAAAATAAACATTAATAACACATTACCAACCAAATTTTTGGTAATTGGTACTTTTTTGCCTAACAAATTTCTTTAACGATATTATCGTTTCCTATTAAATATTTTTTAAATTTCTGGCAGCTAAAATTATAGTTTCATTTTACAATTAACATGGGTCTGAGAGTTTCAACATTTAGTTTGTGTTTACATTTGTCCAAATATTATTCATAATGGAAAAAACTCTTTCGGTTGGAGCATTTGAACCTGGCAGCCAGAGGCCTAACTCGACAATAAGTAAAAAAAATTTGAAATTTATACTTTGTTTGCAAATAGGCTAAAAAATTTCTTTCCATTTATCGGCCACAGTGTTCTTTATCCATTTTGTTATAATTGTTGTACAAGCAAATTCGTCAAACATTGTGGAATCGATAATATTTGTATCCCTCTACTGTTGGTTGACAAAATATAACGACGATTCTATTTCTGGCCAGGTAGGAAATAGGAATGTTTCGAAGAATTATCTAACTAAAAACTTTATATTCTTCAGATACATCCCAATGATTTAATTAGATATAATTATGTTCTATTCAATGAAAAGTTAGAAGTGCTTGCTAGTACTGCAACAACAAGATTATGTAAAATTGATGAATATTTGCTTTACATTACTTTTGATCAATTAATTTTTCGAATTATTAATTTATCAATTTGTTTACAAACAAAATTATCAATTTCCTAACCTAGATTTTAATTTTATTGCTAGTGTAACTTTAAACAAGTAAATTTTTTGCGACTCTACTAATAATATGCTCCCATGAAAAATTGAGGACTCCGATTGAATAAAATGGAAAAAAACGTCCTCAGATGAAGGGTTGTTAAACAAATTCTTTAAAATAAAAAAAAATCTCTTAAAGTATTATAAAATTGTATTATTCTCTTAAGAGCTGGCTTTAAAGATAGCCAACTATAGTTTTGATGTAACCAACAAGTTTGAAGTATTTATTCTATTATTTTGTTGCTCTGTACTTGGTAGAGATATATTTTATTTAAATTATAAAAAAGAAAAATATTTGTTTTAATATCCAATTTTATTTTTATTTAGTTTAATGGTATTCAGCTGTTTCGGCACAGAAGAAGGTATTGTGAATAGTGACAAATCAATGCGTTCAGTGAACATGCTTTTATAGTAAGTCCCCATGAACGTTTGTTAAGACGGATTCGCACTTTGACATACAAATATTAATCACATAATTAAATTAATGTAAATAAAATTGTTAAAAGTTTTTTAACTTTATTAAAATAAGATAAATATATGGTAATATGGGACAAGCCCGGGAAAAACAATAAAATACGGGACAGTTGTACGTTACGGGTTTTCTTAAAATTTAGCCGGGACAGTCGAGCGTAATACGGGACTGTCCCGGGAAATACGGGACGGATGGTCACCCTACATATATCTCTATACTCTGTTCAATTTGTATTTTCAGTACAGGGCAGATAGGGATATTTGCCTTTCACTCTTACTATTATGAATTTCAATAAGCTATATCTATTTCTATTAAGCTTTTCCATTTGCCGTGTGGTTGCCGCATTGAGCATTATAAATTGGCATATTTCTCTCACAAATGTCGGTAGGGTTACCAATTCTAAATTTAGATTTCATGAACAAAAACATGCAGATCGTAAACTAAATCAAATAAAAGTAAATCTATCTTTTTCCACACCACCAAAAGGTGAGATAGTAGGCAAAATAAATAACGTACAAAAATATAAATAAACACTGCACAAAAATAATAATATCACCTCTACACGAAACCTACTTCTTTTTAAATTTATTTTCATGAAGAAAAAAACTACTTCGTAATTTAAAGTTGCAATTAATTAATGAACCGAATTCTATCAAAAACTTGTTCAAATAGTAATTTATTCCTAATAAAAATACCAAAAAAAGTATTGCATAGCTGCATTTTAGCAGTGTTTCAAAACAGAAAACGAAAAGAACTAAGCAGAAAAGGACGCAGGGACAACACCTTTTTCCTTGAACTCAAAATATATGCTCTCATAAGCTTTAAGAAAGCTTCAATTCTGAAAGCTCCATAGCAAACATCAACGAGAAAGGTATTTGAATTTCCATCATCGGACGAATGGTAACTGAATCAATGTGTTTTTTACTTGCGATTTTAGGTACTATAAGGCAAGTCATGTATTCGTAACAAAAAAATGTTTTCTAACAATCAAACATGATATTACGATCATAGAGAATACCAAAAAAGTGGGTCCCCCAATTCCGTCTGTCTGTCTGTCTGTTCTCGAGTCTGCAGGCTAAACGGTTCGGCGGATTTGTTTCAAACTTGGTACATATTGTCTTTTTCGGTAATATGTCCACACGTTTTTTAAATTTTTTCTTAAAGAACAATTTTTTTTTTGCCAAAAACAAAAATCTTATTTTTCTTTAAAACGGCTCCAACGATTAATGAAGAGAAAGGGTACCTTTTCGATAATTTATTTTTTGGAAAAAAACTGCCATTTTTTTTCGTTTTTGGTTTTTTTGGAAACGGTTTATTTGATTTTTTTTTGTAATTTTTTACCCAAAAGCTCCTAGAAATTTTAAACACTATTGTATACCAAAATTTTTCCAAACAAAATTTTTTTGGAAATTAATTTTTTTTTGAAAACTCAAAATTTCGAAAACGACTTAATAGATTTTTTCGCAATTTCGTATTTGGTTGTTTTTTGACTTTATCTTGAATAGTTAAAATAAATATTTTTTGTAAAATAAAAACCAACGGTACCTCACATACAAAAGTTTAAAAAACGTTAAGAAAAATATGTATTTCTCGAAAACGGCTCCAAGTATTCTTATAAACAAATGTCTGTGTGTTTTGATTAGTGCAGTTCACTTTCAAGTATAAAAATATTTTTTTTTCGTACCTATTAACGGTACTTCCCATAGAACTACTTTTCATATTTTCGACTTTCACAATATATATTGGATGAACCGATTAAAATAATTTTTTTTATACAAATGCGCCCTAAAATTGTTAATAAAACTGCATACGAAAATTTTCAAAAAAAACGTTTTTCGATTTTTAAAAAATAAATAATTTTTGTTTTTAAATCGATTTTCAAAAACCAGACACAGAATTTTTTTGAAATTTAAATTTTATATGTTTATTAATAATGTCTTCAAAATGGCGCTCAATTTTTTTTTCTAAAAATGTTTTCAAAATTTTATACATACAAAATTAATTTATTAAAAAAACCATAAAGCTCGATCTCGAATTAAATAAGTTTTAAGATGTAAGTCTTCAAAATTTAGAAGGTTGAGAAACTTAAAGATGGAGGCGTTTTGTAATTGGAAGATTTCGAGAAATAACATTTTTTAAATGTGTGATTTTAGGAACCAAATCTATAAAGCCTAGGTTAACCCAAAGCTTGAGTAGAACTCCCAAATATGGGCACTTGCTCAGTTCCATGTTTTTCGTTATTGTATCACAATTTTTATGTGCAGTACCTTTGAAAATACAGTACCTAATTACCTAGAAAAAATATTTTTTAAAACTCCCGACCCCAAAACATTTGATTTAAAATTTATGGTGCAAGATTTTAAACGATTTAGTAATATGTGAAATCATTTTTAGTATGATGCTCGGTTAAAAAGAGGATTTTTCTAATTTTAAACGAGTTTAGTATCGTAGTATCTTCTTTACATTTTACTAAAGTTAAAATCACCGATCATCATATCCACATGTCATTCTGATAGTATATCGGCTTTGCACGCGGGAGGCGCAGGTTCGAGTCCTGCTGGTTTAATTTTTTTTAAAATTTTGTAATTAATGAAGTTAAAATGATGAAAATATAAATATCGAATACTTATTTAGAGCAAATGTTGGGTTTCTATCAAGAATAATTGTGTTCATCGAAATTCAAAGCCTACAAATGCTTTGCTATCTGCTTAATTAGCATTTTGCTAGTTAGCAAAAGGTTTAAAATTTATGAAAAGTTAGTAGACTACTATGTATATAGTAAATTGCTAACTAGTATCGTGTTAAGGCCTTAATAATAGGTTGTTTAAAATTTTGCGCAAATTTAATTATTATATTCTTAGAACCCTATTAATAAAAAAACGCTTAGTCGACCTTAAGATCATGGACTTACAAAACCATGTATTTACTAAAATATCCTACTAATAAAAAGTCGAACAAAATCTACTACAATAAGTATGAACTCTATCTCTTTATATTCTGTATCTGTAAATTTTGTTCTTAAATGTCAATTCTTAGTCCATCACTAGACCACCTTCTTCGATGGCCTATCGAAGGACTAAGTTGGTAAGCGACAAAAAGCAAAAATTGTGTTTTATTGATAATATTTCGCACTAATTCCACGGAATAAGTCTTAAGCCTTCCCTAGTCCAAGTTTATTAATTTGGGTGTTAGACTTCAGATTGCTATCAAAATAAAAGATTCGAGCTCACCTTCTGAATGATTTCCCACACTGATTGCAATTGAATATCCCTTCCGATATAGACTCTTCCCCATCGCTTCTCTTGACAGTTTCCCCATCCACTGCACCACGCTTTCTATACTGCTGTGCGGTTCCGCCTGCTTCGGTTTTTGGCTTGTGCCATCGTCGGTGTGATGCCAAATTAGCCGGACAATTGAATACCTGCAACAGTGTACCAAATACAAAAAAATGAACAAATTAAAATCAAGGCACCTTCCAACCTTTTCACACTCGGAACACTTGTATTCAATGTGAACGATGCGTGGACATCGGTGCTGGGCCAGCTGAAAGGCATCATCATACAGTGTTCGACAAAGCTGACATAAGTATGCTCCAATTTTGTTGTCTATGCTGGCCAAAATCGCCTTTGCTTCCTCAGTTATTTCGACCACATTAAATGCCGGATCTATGTCACCTTTTCGCACCACGAGTTCTTCGTCGTCGCGTAGCTTCCTAATGATTGTTCCTGAAACAGGACTGGTATTGTCCTCGTCCAGGGAAAGTTGCTTCCGCATTTTAAATCTTTTCTTTTCCATTTTCGAACTCCTGGTGACTTCTGGCACGTTAGCGCTCGGCAATCCTTCAATATTTTTTGTTTCCGTTTGTGACGAAGACGGGGATGACGCATCGTTCTTAAAATCCCTCACAAAGAGCTTAGCGAAACCATCCATGGCCTTCTTGTGTAATTCCTCGTCCTCATAGACTAATTTGTCCCGTGTGAGAGCCTTGGTCGAATTTATATTTTCATCGTCTGAATTGGGGATACAAAATTGTTTAGTGGGTGTATTATAGTCTTCGTCATCATTGCCCAACACGTCAACATATTCTTCGTCGTTGTCGGACTCCGATGCTGGGTCATTCTCATCCTCAGTCAAAATAATTGTTTCATCTTCGGAAATATTTATTGATTGACCATCGATTTCACTCTCACCACCACCACCGCCCTCAATGGTATTGTCAATTTGTGATTTATCCTTGAAGACACATTCATTCTCGTCCGCTTTTGTAGAACTTGAACTTGTTGTCCTGTTGATGTTGATTGGATTTTCGGCAAGTTGCTGACCCATGAAAGGTGTTCCATCAAAGTAGCTTAGGGTATGTGGTCGCCAAATGTTTTGCTCGTCGAACATTTTAGTTCGCTTTCTGGGTGGTGAGGGTGTCGATGGGGGTGTAATTGGAATAGAAGACGAACGCAAGGATAAGTCCAAGGGCGATAAGATTGACATAGGTCGATTAAATTGGGGAAATGTACTGATTGCTGGCAACATGCGATATTCCATGATATTTTCTATTTCTTGTTTATGCGGCGGTAGTTTCTGGAATGCATAAGAACATTTTTGTTTTTGAAATAGGATATTTTTTGCAGTTTTTCTTTACAACAAAATTAAGGAAGTTAAGGCAGGATAAATTGGATTTTAATGACTTATACAAATAAATTTTAGATTTTATAGTGCTGTTAATTACAATTTTCTTTCTGTTTAAACACAAACTTTCTTAAAAAGTATTTATTTAATAGAGTGTCGTGAAATAAGTTAGATATCAATAAGGTCGAATCGGTTTAATTTCGCAAAAACAAATGGAAATAGAGGCGAATTTGTTTTTGTTTTTTAGTCGACTCTATTTCCTACAAAGAAGAACCTGCCAGGGGTACAAGTCCCGAAGGGGAACATCGTGGTAGAATCGCAGTCGGTTTTGAGGATATGGAAAAATTATTTCTGCAAATTGTATAACGGCGATGACGAATCGAATCCCTCTATTGTGCAGACTGTACCATTCATCCTGGACGACGTAGGCCAACAATACCGTCCACCCGCTCTTGACGAAGTAAAGATAACTACTTCTTCTCTGCCGTACTTTGTGTACAAATATTCTCACTACGGCAGATCTTGGAAAAAACCCAGGAATTTCAAATCGATACTCACCACCTTTTTATCGATTTCAAGGCCGCGTATGACAGCATCTACAGAGACGAGCTATATAGAGCCATGTCTAGTTTTGGCATCCCTACCAAACTCGTTCATTTATGCAGGATGACGATGGAGAATGCACGCTGCTCCGTCAAGATCGGCAAAGACCTCACAGACACCTTTGATGTCAAAAAAGGCTTTAGGCAGGGCGACGTGCTGTCATGCGACTTCTTTAACATCATTCTTGAAAGAATTGTGCAAAACTCTCACGTCAACACTTGAGGCACAGTCTTTCAAAAGTCCGTCCAATTACTCGCTTACGCTGACGATATTGACATAATCGGACGAACAAAGCGTGATGTCAATGGTGCTTTCGTGAGTATTGAGGAGGAAGCCAAGCAGATGGGTTTAATAGTGAACGGAAGCAAAACAAAATATATGCTGTCAACAAGAAGGGACACCCAGAACCGGCGTCTCGGACAGAACGTCACTATAGATAGCTATAATTTTGAAGTGGTCACAGACTTTGTATACCTAGGATCCGCTATAAACTCAGCGAATGATACCAGTGCTGAGATCAAACGCAGAATTACTATTGCCAATCGCTGTTTCTTTGGGCTAAGAAGGCAATTGAGAAGCAAAGCTCTCTCTCGAGCTACTAAACTGTCCATATATAAAACGCTCATCATCCCAGTCCTGATGTATGGTGCAGAGACATGGACAATGTTAACGGTGGATGAGAACGCGTTAGGTTGTTTTGAGAGGAAAATTCTCCGGGTGATTTTTGGTCCCGTCTGTATAGATGGGGAATGGAGAAGACGATACAACAACGAACTATACGGGCTGTACAGCGATACCGACCTAGTCACGAAACTGAAAAGCCAACGACTGAGATGGCTGGGTCACCTAGAGCGAATGGACACCAATTCTCCGGCCCGGAAAGTCTTTGAATCCTTCCCCGTGGAACAGCGCAGTAGAGGTGGACAGCGTAAAAGGTGGCGCACGCTAGTGGAAGAGGATCTCAACCAACTTGGAGTGCGAAACTGGAGACAGATAGCTAAAAACCGAGCCGACTGCAAGAATCTTGAGGCCCTGGTCTACCCCAGACTGTAGCGCCACCTTAATCAATCAATCATTTTCTACACATTGGTAATAATATCGATCAGTATTCGGCCTTATTTTCAGTCAGTGCACCAGGAACTTTTTTTGATGTTATTTCCATTTCGTTCGATGTTATTTCCATTTGAAAAAAGGACAATATTTCCAATGAAAATCATACTTAAAATTCGTGTATGAAAAGCCCGGCGCATAAGGGGGAATGCTGCCCCCCTGCAACCCAACTACATGGCCCAGGTATACGATTTTGGGTGGGGTCTAGTTTGGGTGCTTACAAAGTTTTTTTTGGATTTAAATTCACAATTTTTGAGTGCACCTTTATGTATGATCAGATATTAACACCAATTTCCATTTGCTTGCATGCAGAATTTTACCACACAATTTCGTCATTATTACCATTTAGGTAAAAGATATATTTCAGTTTTATTTCCATATCTTTCTTTGTTATTACCAATTACAAATTGCCCACTAAAACATGTTTTGAAAAAAAAATCAGTCGCTTTTATTGCCTACTTTTTCATTCGACATTATTTCCTTCGATTTAGGCAATAATGCAGACAATGTAAAACTTATTTCCACCTCGATGGAAATAAAGCCGATCGACCTTATTGCCATCTTCCTTATTTAACGGCACCTTTAATAGGGTATATGTCCAATATTTGCCTAAAAACATATATCAAAATTATTCAAAATTTTTTTAGAAATTTTTTTTCGAGGTCAGTATTGGAATAACTCGAATTTGCATTTGTTATATTACCACTATTAGTTACGGGTTGACTATGAAAGACTTCAGAGTAATATCTCGCATTTAAAAATCTTGTATCTTGAAATCTAACATATAAGATCTTGCAACGCCCCGAAAAAAGAAATTTGTATTCATACAAAATAGTAGTATGTACCAATAATTAGGCTTTTTTCCTGTACGCCATTTTAAGTAATATAATTTAAAAACAAATTTCTACCCGTTTTTGAAATATTGGATTTTCAAAAATCGAAAAAAAAACATTTTTTCAGAAAATGTTATTATTTAGAATTTGAAGGACCTTTTGTAAAATGTTGTTCGAAATCGGTGAGTCTTTAATAAGAAAGTCAAAAATAAAAAGGAAAAATGTTTGATAACATTTTATCGACCTTCAGGCAGAAAATTAAGGAAGCCAAATTCGTTTTTTTCATCATCGAAATGTCAAGTTTAATCAAAATCTTGAGTTCAAAATTTTTCCAAATGTAAAACTCGAAAGAAAAATGTATAATGTTTATAGGTTTTACTTTGATCCTTTGACCACACCCAGCACGAATCAATACAATAGTATACGCTTATTATTATTAAAAATCCACTTTACATTGACCATACACCAAATTGTATTATGTAATGCCCTACATCTGGAAACAAGTTTATGAGTTGCTTAAGCAAACTCAAGTAAATAAATAAAAAGATATAAATCAATGCAAAGCCCAGTTTTTTTCATTCATGGTTTCTCGGAAATGACTGTCATTCTTACATTTTCAGAGTTTGTTCTTATGGAAGAGTAAAATTACAGATATTATTTTAGTAAAATCCGCCCAACACCACTATGACTATAACGATTTGGAATGGAAATTCTAGATTTTGTTTTAATGAGGAAGACGAAAATTCAAATAATATTTTATGAGAGATTTACCCTATGCCACTTGTTAAAAAATAAATCAAATGGTTTTAATAAAATTTTGGAGCTTAAAAAATTAGTTATAAGAAAGTCCAACTACTGTTATTCCCACTTTTATCATTTCTTGGTTTATTTACTACCCCTTCGGGTAGGGGAATAAAAAAGAATATACCCGATGTAATGAGTAAAACAAATAGATACATTACCCCAGGTGGCAATCCAGGTTCACTGGAAAATCCACCCTCTCCAGAGGTCGGCTCTACGGATTCTGGGGAGAGCCAATTATTGCATTTAACAAATCCCTTCTTAAGAAAAGCAAGGGTAGCTCGATCACCTCCATACCAATCAATGAAAACAGAAATTCTTGAGAAAAGTAATAATGAACTTCGTCAAAAACTTGATGAAGTAGTGAAACTTTATCAGGAGTTAAAGAAAGAAGTTGATCTTCTTCGTAAAGAAAATGAGGTGCTGAAAAACAAACACCACAATGATTCGAGGGCTGGTTCTTCGCAAGCGAAAAATTTCATTGATGAGACTGATGAAGAAGAACTAGCTCGCGAAACAGATAAGTCCTCAAGCAAAAGGCCGAGTAAAAAACGCAAGGTTGGATCCTCACCTGGTGACGCCTATTTTTGTGAAAAAATTGCATCACCAAAAGATGCCAATAATAAAGAAAACCCTATTAAAATTAGGCTCCCGCCACCAATTAATGTTGTCGGCATTGCGGAGTGTAACCGGCTGCAAACAAACATTCTTAAGGAAGTGACCACCATCAGACTTTAAAGTTTTTTCACTCAATAATAAGAAATGAAAAGTTTGCGTGAAAACTAAACGAAGAAAAAGTAGTATGTTACACTTATGAGAATAAGCCGGAAAGACCTTTACGTGTTGTAGCGAGAGGCTTGCACCCATCATGACCAAAAGACGATATTATTAAGGATCTAAAGAGGAACTATAAGATCTTAGATGCTATGAACATCGTCAAAAGAGAAACACAAAAAAAAGATAGCGAAACAAATGTGGTACAGCGTGGTCTTCCACTATTTATTCTTAGTTTTGATAAGGCAGAGAAAATAGACGATATTTACAAAATTAAAACAATCCTCAATATTGTTGTTAAGATCGAACTTTTAATAAAGAGTTCAAGACTGATTCCGCAGTGTAAACGCTGTCAAGAATTCAATCACACGCAAACTTATTCCAAAAAAGAACCTATAGGTGTGTAAAATGCGCCGGAAGTCATCTAACTAAAGACTGAACTTCAGATATCAAAAGTGCAGCAACGTTCATAAATTGTAATAAAAGTCATCCGGCCAAATATAGAGGCTGTGAAGTAGCAAAAGAATTACAAAAATAGCGATCAAAATTTACGTAGTTACAAGGAAAACCACCAAGCCAAGTAGAAAAGCAAGTTCTTAAGAGGTTGAATGCCCAAATACCCCAAAAGATACTCAAGATTAATCAACACAACCAGAGCAAACATCAAAGAAAGGTAGTGTAAGCACATATGCCCAAATAACGGCTCAGAACATACCATTACAAAAAGATACTGCTGGTGATCCACTCACGAACGTCTTAAACATAACCCTTTCGAAAATTGAGGAGCAATGTGGTACAAATAAACTTATATTTGATAGGCTAACTAAACTCGAAAACAGTTTTCGGCCAAAACGTTCTACAAAAAGAAAAACATGATGGAAAAGCTCAAAATAATTACTTGGAATGCAAACGGATTATGGCAAAAACTTGGAGAACTAGAAATGTTTATGCATGAGAAAGATATTGATATTTGTTTGATATTGGAAACGCATGTCAAGAAACAATCAAATAGTAAGATCAATGGATATTTAGAATACCATGCTACTCATCCGTCGAACAAAGCAAGAGGTTGGGCATCTTTATTTATAAAAGAATGCATCGAACACACGATAGGCCCAAAAATAGAGGCTGAATCAATGCAATTAATCGGTGTACAGGTTAGAACTCAGAATGTTGTACTGAATGTATCTTCCATATACTGTCCTCCACGATGTAAAATTGAAAAGAATGCTTTTATGAAAGTGTTAAAGTTAGTTAAACAAAATTTTATCCTTGGTGGTGACTCTAATGCGAAGCACAGCTTTTGGGGATCTAAAGGTATTTCACAAAAGGATCGAATGCACTACGAAGTGGAAATGGAAAATAATTGCGATTTTCATTCGACTGGCAACCCGACTTACTGGCCGACTGATCCATCGAAAATACCTGACCTTATTGATTTTTTTTGTGGTCAAAGGAATACCCTCAAATAAAATTAGCATAACAGAAAGCTTTGATCTTTTCTGAGATCATTCTGCTGTTATTCTCACTATGAGCGAAAATCTTATTAAAAATGAAAAACCACCCACGCTAACCAATGGGAAAACCAACTGGGAAGGTTTTAAGAAAAATATAGAGGATAACGTTGAATTAAGGACTTCACTACAAACGCCTCTCGAACTTGAAAACGCAGTAGATACGAGTAACTTCGTCACTATCGTACAACAAGCCGCATGGAAAAACACCCCGTACCAAAAAGAAATGCCGCCCTTTAAAAACCCTTAATATCCGCAGGAAATAAAAGATTTAGTAAAAGAGTAAAATGTAAATTTAAATCGCTTGTGTAATTTACTAAAAAGGACGATAGAAGAATTCAAAAATTCTGACGTTGGAAATTATCTTAAAAACTTGACAGCTGGAAAAGAACCCAACTACTCACTCTGGAAAGCAGTTAAAGTAACGAAGAAACCAAAGCTCCCGCCGCCTCCGTTTAAGAATGATCAAAACGAATGGGCAAAAAGCGACAAAAAGAAAGCAAAAGTTTTCGCGGATTACCTGGAGAACTCATTTAAACCTTTTGATGGGCAAGGACTCAACGAAAATTTAAATATACGTTCTAACTCTAGCGAAAATTACATAACAAGAACTGTTACTTCTGCGCCTGCAAAAATCGACTAATACCTGAACATCAGTTCGGATTTAGAAGCAAGTATTCGACAATTGACCACGTGCATAGGATCACTGACATCATTAAAAAAACTCTTGAAGAAAAGAAAATTTGTTCGGCGGTATTCCTAGACGTGTCGCAAGCTTTTGATAAGGTGTGGCCTAAATTTTAAATTAAAACAAACTCTTCCTGAAACACTTTATACGCTTCTAAAAGCATATCTAGAGAATAGACTTGTTAGAGTAAGACATGAAAGCTTTTACTCGGGTCTCAAAGAAATAGTGGTTGGGGTACCACAAGGAAGTGTCTTAGGTCCAACATTGTACCTATTACTTACACCTTATATACATCAAACAGAAGATACTATCGTAGCCACGTTTGCTGACGACACTGCAATACTAGCAGTGGGTCAAATGTGAAATGATGCTACGACTAAATTACAAAAAGCTCTGAATAATGTCAGTGAATGGACAAAAACATGGCGAATATCGCTCAACGAAGTAAAATTAGTCCATGTAGATTTTACGTATAAGAAAATTAATAGATTACCGGTATTTGTTAAAACGGTTCAAGATCCGTTTGCTAATGAAGAAAAATATGTCGGAATGACTCTGAATGCAAAATATGAACTGGTTGCTCAGAGATATGAACTGGTTGCTCGGGAAACACTCTAAGCTTAGTATCGAAAACAAGCTAATTTTGTACAGGCAGGTGCTTAAGTCTGTCTGGGCTTACGGTATACAACTCTGGGGTTGTACGCGAGATTATAATTCAAATACCTAACAAACATTTGAAAATAAACGTCTAAGATCGTTTTGTAAACGCACCTTGGTAAATTAGAAACGAAGATCTCCACATAGATCTCGGGACTCCCACGGTTCACGATGAAATAAAAAATTTTGCGAGAAATAATAGAAAACGACTATTATAACATTGTAATAGTACTATAATCGAAATTATCGATGAGATGAATTTAGTACGTCGCCTGCGAAAGACTAAGCCTTACGATCTGATGCACTAAACAAAAATCCGCTTTAAAATCGCGGTATAAGCAGGAACCTGCAACACGTTAATTAAATTCGGTCGTTAAAAATAAATTGCTAGATAAGTTTCAACTTAGTTGCAATCGGGGGGAGGAGGTGTTTTTAGTGCAGTAAGAATCTCACACCCCTATGAGCACGCGTTCTTCAGTCCTAGGTCTTACACCTACCCACGGAAAAAAAAGAAAAAAAAATTCTTGGTTTCTTTTCAATAAATGTTTTGTAAGATCCAATTGCTACCACGCCCACTTATCAACCGATCTTAAAGAATTTTTCAATGTCAGTCCTTGGCATGTGCATCACAGACCGATAGAATTCAAAATAGAGCTCTAAGAATGCTTGGCGATAGAACTATAGTGGAAAGATTTACATCTCAAGAATACCGTCGAAATGTTATAAATATTTCTTTCATTATCTTATTGCTATTTTTATAAACAATGTTCCAGCGAAATAGTCAGTTGAAATCTTCCCTTTAAAATATTCAACCGTAATACTCGCACTTCTAGGAATGCTAGTGGACAATGGCTTCGCTCTTTTCGCGCTATCCTAGTGTATCTGGTAGGGAAGTACGGCAAAACTAATTCACTGTATCCCAAATGCCTCAAGAAGAGTGCCATTAACCAACAGTTGTACTTCAATATGGGATGGGAATGCTGTACCAGCGTTTCGTCGAATATTACTACCCACAAATCCTTATTAAGGCACCCGCAGAACACGAGACATTCTAGAAAATGGAAGAACCTTCGGTTTCTTGGACATCGATGGTCAGCCATATGTGACTGGTGATAGTCTTAACCGAAGGTTGCTACCGTTTCTACCTACGAAGCTTCCAGTTTCGACTTCAGCAAGTACCCAAACGTTGCCAAGTGGTACAAACAATGCAAGGCTGTTACTCTCGGATTCGATATCAACCAATCCGGAGCCTGATAAATTCAAAAAAAAGTAAGTTTAATTAATTTATGTACCTAACATGTGTTTTAATTTTTTTAATTTTATTTTTGGTGGGGGCAATACCAAAAATAAATTTGGCTTAATACAAGCTTCAAAACTTAACCTAACTTAAAACTATGAAACTTAGGGCTATGATTGGGTTGAATTGGGCGGACGATTTAACAGGAGGAGTTTTAGGCTCGGAGTGCTGAGGGTGAAGTTGAAACATTTTCTTTTATATCAACCCTTCGCAGCATACGGGTAATAGGTTCATTGAAACCATAAGAGATACGATGAGTAGCCAGGTAGAAGAGGCGAGGGTTTCTTAGGTTACGGGGATTTGTGTTGAGAAAGATAGAGTTCCAGAGGGTTTCAGAGTCAACGGAACCTGAGAGAAGTCGATGAATGAAGAGGATTTCGGTTATTTCTCTTCGCTCTTGCAGGGTATTGAGGTTAATTAGTCGGGGGCGATTTTGATAGGGGGGCAGAATCAAAGAATTATTCCAAGGCAGGCCACGAAGGGCGAATCTTAAGAAACGGCGTGGAATGCTCTTGATTCTAGAGATATGAATTTTTTGATATGTGGACCATAATTGGCAAGCGTATTCAAGTAACGTGCGGAGAAAGGTTAAGTAGAGTGATCTGGTGACGTAGGGGTCGGAGAATTCTTTGGACCATCGTTTCACAAAACCAAGCGTTGAATAGGCTTTTGAAATAATATTATTGATGTGTGTTATGAAATAGAGATCTCGGTCACATAATATGCCGATGTCTCGAATCGATTCAACTGTGGCTAAGGGTTGATTGTAAAGAAAGTAGCTCCTGGGACAAGATTTTATGCGTTTGCGTGAAAGAGTGATTGATTGACACTTAGCAATATTAAGCTCTAAGCAGTTTTTGATACACCAGACTGAGAAACTGTCGAGATCTAGTTGGATAAGGGAAGAGTCGTGTAAGGAAGAAATTATCTTGAAAAGCTTGGTATCGTCAGTGTATTATAAAATATGGGAATGTTTAATGACCAATTCAATATCGTTAATTGTAAGAATAAAAAGGAGAGGACCTAAGTGACTTCCTTGGGGGACCCCGGTGGTAGCTAAGAATGAATTGGAGAAATCAGATCTGAAACGAACACTGTAATACTGGTTTTCCAGATAAGAAGAAATCCATTTTAAGAAAATAGGTTCAAAGCTGAGTGTTATTATTATGTATTTGTTTCAACTTGATACTTGTTTTCAAATAAGTGTATTAATTAATAATATAAGTATATTAATTTTTAAATGATTTCAACAGGTTTCTTGTAGACAAATATATTGGGTGATTATCTCGGAAGCCACCTGAAATCCAACAAACCTAAATCCCCATGGGGAAAGCAGTCCTATGGACAAAATCCCCAATATACTATCTTTTTTCTCAAAATCTCCAAAAAATCTCCAAAATCTCAAATAATCTCCAATATAGTTTTTGGCTTAGGGCAATTCAGTTAATAAATTAGTTAATATTTAATACATTTTAATTCAGGAAGTAAAATAAATTCTTTGAATTGGATATCGTACACGCTGTCTTTATCGTATATGCCCTGATTAATTTTTATAAAATCCGTTTTTTCTAGAATTGACAGTTTTTATATTTTGCTTTATTTTATGACAAATTGTCATTTTTTTTTTAAATTTCGAAATCAGGTCCTTTTTAATAATAATAAAAGTAATTAAAGGAAGGAAGGAAGGCAATTATTGTTTACCTAATTATTACATAAAGGAATAAATGTTGTTAAACTTGACCAAATAAGCAGTGCAAGTAGTAGTGAAATCGCGCGATCTTATTGCTTGATTCACTACTTGCACTGCTTATTTGGGGATTTTCTCGTGGGGATTTTTTTTTGTGAGATTTTCTCTTGGGGATTTTGTCTTTGCTCCATTTTCACTTGGGGATTTTTTCTTTGGGGATTTTTTCTTGGGGATTATGTTTTTGGAGGAAACGTCACCAACCCGATTGTCTCAAATAGATTTTTGGATCATTTATTTTACCCCAAAAATACCCGTACTTGCAATAATTTTTGTCTGTCATCTTAATTATCTGACTACTTTAGGTATAGTATACATTTTGGTCCAAGAATTTGTGAACATATTGTGTTATTAGCCTGTACCTACTGTACAACCATGTTTTTTTGCTTTTCGACTTTTACATAAACGGCTCAACGAAAGCTCAAACGGCCCTTCAAATTCTAAAAAAAATACTGCATTGCAAAATTTTCTTGAATTGTCAATATTTCGAAAACGGCTGGACGATTTTTTTTATAAATATTTTTTTTAAATTTAAATTGTTAAATATATGAAATCCCCATAACATTATGAAATTGTGTAAATACAAAATTAGGTAAAGTACACAATGTAGGAAAGTTATTTATTTGCAATGCCAAAGTCGCCAGGTCAGAAATTTGGGTAGGCCCACCGAAGGATTCAATCATCAATTTGAACGTTAAACCCACTTTTTATTTTTGTGGGTTTTACCAAATAACAGTTGTCTTAAGGTGCGTTTTCTTGCAATCCCCGGGGGAATGAGTTGAAAAATACCACCAAGGGCGCTTAGTGAAAAACTTGGCAACACTGTTTGCAAGATGACATTTAGAAAACAGCTGTGTTCAAAATGGATTTGATGAGCCAGAATCGTTCAATCTGCGTAAAATTTGTTGGTCGAATTTTATTTATTTTCAATAAAATTCTCTGAAAATCGAAGTAAAATGTATGCTGGACAAGGAATATAATTTGTGAAAAATGATTGTAAGATAAGTTCAATAAAAACTATAGTTATTGAACACATATTTGTAGTAAAAACTATTTCTTTTAGATTTTCAAATTTTGGAGCGGAACATGCCACAAATCCTTCAATTTGACGTAGAATCCACATAAGGTGCGCTGGACGAAAGCATTCCACAAAGCAGCCGGCAAGGAATTGGTCATCGATCCCAGTATCAACGAAAATGGTTGATGACGAACTTGGTGCAATTCGCCGATGCAATTTGTCGATTTCAGCACAGTTGGCACGTGGCAATTATAGCAACATGGCGTTGCATTTGTACTCCCTTGAAATCATCCTACAAGCAAAGGGTATTCTTCGATGGAACAAAACATTCTCTTCCTAATGTGTGGATGCTGGACAAGGCATTGTCAAGTAGGGAATGTTCAACGCGCTAGAATGTTGATTCAATTCTTTACACTTTTATTTTCTTCTTTAGAATTGGATAGCCTCAGACTGAAATTCGAGCATTAATCGAAGCCCAAATGATTAATCGAAAAGCAGTAGCTACCGATATGGATTTCCACTTTGGCAGAAAGGCTTTTACAATAAAAAAAAAAAAACATCTAAATTTTCTTTGAAATTCAAAAAAAAACTTGTTTTTTTGAAAACTCAAAAAATTTCGAAAAAAAATCAATGGATTTTTTCAAAACTTCGTATTTGTTAGTTTTTTGACGTTATCTTTAATAGTTAAATTAATATTGACGCTGTTTAGTAGGTAGGTAGTCTAGTTATCCTATGCAGGCTTAAAGCCGATGTTTGTAGGTAAGATGACCTTCGTTCTTAGTATAATGAATATTGTCGAATGGATGATCCAAGGAATAGTTCCATAGCTACCCACCTACAAATGTATATTTAAATGTAGTATAGTTACAAAAATTACTCTCGAAATGTATTTGTTTATAAGGAACCAATGTTGGAACTAATTTTAAGCACATTTCACAATGCTCAACCAAACCAAACAAAATTGATAATTATCTGACATGTCAAAATGTCAGTTTTGAAGTTTCTATATATTTTGTCGAAAACTTAGTGAAAAATTATTTGGTAGCACAGTTTTTATCCTCTCCAATAGCTAATCCCCGAGAATTCTCTGGGTTTAAGTTGAGCACCCCCGGGTATAAGTTGTTATTTGTTTTAACATGCAAATTGTTAATCCCACTCATCGTTTTTTCGTCCAATTTCCCCGGGACTTAGAAAACACTTTTATGTCCTGCTTAAAAAAATAAAATGTACTACTGGATTGCACGTACTTGCTCTTATGTTCGATCATATCGTACCTAGAAGATTCTTAGTAGATACTTCTAAATATTAAAGTCGTTTTTTACTTAATTTCTTATAAACAAACATTTTTTTTTAAATAAAATAAAATACTTAAATCTTTTAAGTATTAAGAAAAATAAATTTAAAAGACATAATTTAAAAAATCGTCCACCCATTTTCGAAATATTAGAAAATATTATAAAAACCAAACAATAAATATTTTTCGAAAATTTTGGTACGCAGTTATTTAGAATTTGAAGGACCTCCTATATAAAAATCTGCATCGAAATCCGTCAAGCCGTTTATGAGAAAGACGAAAATAAAAAAAATGGTTGTATATATGACAGGTACCGTAAGTCTTGGGGCTAAAGAAAAAGGATTCAAAAATCCATTTGAGACACTCACCTAAAACACTTAAATAAAAAGTTTGAGGAAAATGGTTTTAGCCACTTAGGCTTAGGCTGTTGATCATTGTACAGACAAACAGACGAAATTGTTTACTCCATGATGGTAATGCGAAGTTTGATTAAAATCTCGAATTCGATTTTTTTCCAAATGAAAAACTTGTCCTATAGTACCCATATCGCAAGTAAAAATTATGGACTTATGTCACACCTGGATGCATATGTTGATTCATATAAGAAGTTACTAGAATCATTTCCTATACTTTTATTCATTTATTGCGAGAGCTTCTAATATATTGACGGAAAACCGGAACCAAACAAACGGATTAAACTGAATTAGTCAATCAATGACTTGACTTGGCATAAATATAAACCGAGTATCCAAAACAGTTTGTGACACTTGATACCTAAAATACGAATGTAAAATCTTGATCACCATGACAATCCTTCCCTATACCTCCAATAAAGCCATATGGAACCACAATTCTATTTTTATTGACAATTAATTACCAAAAATCGGATTTTCCTTTGTCTTTAAATTAGGCTAGTTCAACAAAATGAGATAACATGAATAGGACTCAGAGTCTTGCTGTCAAGTATAAAGGACACAAAATTGATTCGTCTCCTCAATTTTTGACGGATAGAAATTTGTGAGATCTCAGTCTCCTGAACAATTGCTTCACTTTCTGGTTTTAATTCAATAGATATTCACGAATCACGAATGTACATCAGAATATCTAGACTTTTTTTTCAATTCAATATTTTCAATTAAGGAGAAATACAATTTACCTTTAATTTTGTGGGTGGTTTTAAAGTCTTAGAAGGTGAATATTAAAATTTTCGTATTACAATATTTTTCGGAAACTGTATTATCTAAACATAATTTGATTTGGATCAAACACAAATAAACAACCACATATGTATGTTCCTACACAGGCTTGGATTTAAAAGACTACAAACCTAAAGTCTAGATCACAATTATTTTCGGAAATATTATTTTTGTTAATTATTTTGATGTGATAATTTTAGCTAACGTTGAAAAAAAAAACAATTGTATCCATTTTTTGAACACTGGATTACTACATAAAAATTAATGAACACGGCACTTATAAACATGAGTTGTGTTTTCACTATAAAGAGATTAAAGTTATTTATTTAAAATTCTTAGCATACTTTAAGGCGATGTATTTATTTTATATTAGTTCTCTTCAATTTAAAAAAAAACATAAATTTAACATGACAAGATTCTATAATATTTTTTTTAACAATAAGAAAGCCGTTAAAATATAGTCTTAAAAGTACAACGCACGACCGTGAACGTATCCTGTCAATTGTTGGCAAGGAACTGAATGACTCTCTCAACTATCCTTGTACATGGCACACCTGTCGCACAACAAATGAATTCCCTTTGATTCAATACCGTACCATCCTTAGCTAAAGTTCACACCAATGCCGGGCTCGTCTTCACCCACCCGCAACGTATGCACAAAATTTTCTCCGTCTAAAGTTATTTTTGTCCCTTTCTCTATAGCCTAATTCACCAACTGCAAGAGAGACGATGACAACAATATAGAGCAATCCTTTACATGTTATTTTTTGACGAATTGCCGAGTCCGTCGCCATGCTTCAGATCCTTAAACTGGCATAGCTTCATCCCCCAACAGAGTAACTGTATCGGAGTGCTTAAAGTTTTTTTTTTTTTTTGTAAAAGCATCTTCAACCATCTGCCACTCTGTTGGGATGTGGAATTCTGTAATGCGCATGTTCGTTAACGCCTACAGTTATTTTGTTAATACTTTCACTGGGCTTCTCTGGGCTTTTTCGCCCAAGGATTATACATAACTGGGTAAAGCAACAAGTCCCATTGGAATGCCCCATAGGACCGCCCCCATGTCGATGAACTACACTTGCTTCAACCATCCATATCATCTAAACATACCGTTATTTGATAAAAACGAACAAAAGCCAGCTGAGTAGTGGAACTTTTTATAACCTTTTGTGGTTTTCGAAGCAATAAAATGTCTGCTGATTGTATGTTCTATATAAAAGAAATCTGATTGTCCTGCCTTCTATTTTTAAGATTACAAAATAAAAGTGCTTTTGGCAAATGATAGATGGAGGAGCCAGTAAAGAATGGCAAGTTAGGTGAGTAAGTAGCGGGATGCTGTAGACTAAAGTGAAGTGGACAGATTAAACCCTCTTAATGAATTGTTTGGCGGGGCTTTAAATTTTAGAGGATGATAAGTAGTATGACAGTTTTGAGCTTTTCTGTCTTTTAAGAAATTTGTTAAAATGTTTCTAAAATATGTTTAAATTTTGAGTTACCTAATTGATTAATTAATGTTGAAGTTATTTTAATTACATATTCTTGATTAATGTACATAACTTTATTATATATGGGTATGGGTATGTAATAAGGCAATTAAACATCATAGAATAGAAATATTATAACATTTCCTCATATTCTCAATCAGTATTTTTGGCCAGTAACACAGAACTCGCTTGCAACTTAACAGCAGTGGCGACAGAGCCTACCAAAACCTTACGATTTTGAATAGAATAGAAGAATTGTAAAAAAAACCGGCATTTCATCAGAGGAAAGGAGAAGGCCCACAAAATATCACAGTACCCTCAAGCTGTCAACGATTACATTTTTGAAGTAAAACTTCTTTTGCGGCGTTGCGTTGGAGGTAAAAAAAACGTCTATGGAGTCCTAGATCAGTGCAGGTATGTATGTATCTGAATTGTGAGTATTCGCTGAAGAATTTTTTTTGTTGGTATGTGTTGTGGATTTTCATTCTGTAGGTATCTACATAAATTGTGTGTATCCAACGAGAAATCCTTTTTTTTTCTGCTTTGTTTTTTTTATCAATTTTTTTTTGTAGGTTCGTTGTAGATTGGCACAGATTTGTAGTAGGTATCAGGCACGAGGCGTGACTTTTTTGGTAGCGGAAGCACTCAACATAAAACCAAAAAGTAAAGACCGTTTTTTTGAGATCACATTTGTTTGTCTTTTTAATTCTTTTTAATTCTTTCTTAATCATTATTATATACATAAAATAATTAAATAACAAAAATTAAATAATAGTAAACAAATTAACAATATATTCAGTAAGGTTTAATAAAAAAAATAACAAAAATTAAATAAAAGTATGTAAATAAACAATTTAGGTATTTAGTAAAGTTTAAAGAAAAAAAGGTTTTTAAGCCTTGAACAACAGATTTATCCATCTTTCTTTTAAAGACAAACGATGTATGATTTGATCACAAAATTTGCACTTGGCATTATATACATAAAATAAATAAATAAATAATTAAAATTAAATAATAGTAAATAAATAAACAAAGTTTTCAGTAGGTAAAGTTTAATAGAAAAATTAATAATAGTAAATAAATAAACAATGTATTCAGTAAAGCTTAATAAAAAATAACTAAAATTAAATAATAGTAAGTAAATAAACCAAATATTAAGTGAAATTTAAAAAAAAAAGGTTTTTAAGTCTTGTACAAAAGATTTATCCTTCTTTCTTTTGAGGCAAAACGATCTATAATTTGATCAGAAAATGTGCCCTTGGCTTGCATGTCTTTTAATAAGCGTTTTTCAATGGAGATCAGAGCTAAACTAGATAACCTTTCTTGCCCACATTTATTTCTAAGGAAAGTTTTTATTCTCTTTAAACATGAAAATGATCTCTCTACAGATGCGGTTGTTACGGGGAAAGTTAACATTAGTTTACAAAGCTTAAAGTACGCAGTAAGACTTTCGTCAAGACCAGTTGTAATTAAAAAGCTTAATGTTCCTTGAAGGTCTTTTTTTGACTTGAAATTTTCATTATTGAAAATAACCTTTAATTCTGTTTTAAGCGCTGGAATGTCAAAAAATCCCGGATATGAACTCTGTAGGTTATCGAGCAAGCTATCAGGAAAATGGATTTTATAGTATTCATACAAAGCTGTGTCCGAAATTTTTAAAAATTCAAAGCATGACAAGGAACTAAATCGGTTATCAATTTCATTTATGATTTGGTGGACAATTGTTTCTATAAGAGCTTTATAATGTTCTTTTGTTGACAGGTTAATTTCAGAATGTCTATTATATCTAAAATCTGAAAAATTCTCGTTTTCGTTTATTTTTTTCCAAAAAGATTCAAAATTTTTTGATTTAATTAGAATTGAAATACTTGTTTTGAAGCTATTTATTTTATTGAGACAAAATTGAACATCACTGGACTTGGATTGAAGAATTTTAAACAGAATGTCAGTTTGTGGGAAAAATTCGTTGAAAAAATAGAGCAGAACAATAAATTTCTTATCATTAAAACAATAAATTAAACCTTTCGATAAAACTATAGTTTCATTGTTCCAATCTTCTTCATTTTCTATGATGCTTTCAAAGAAGGTTAAAAGGTGACCTTTCAAGTCAAAGATAGTTTGCACAATGCGCCCATTATATTCCCAACGAGTTGGAGCAGCGCTAGGAATTTTTCTTTTAATAACTGCATTAAATGCTGCGACTCTTTTAGATGAGTGGGAAAAAAAACTGACGAAACTGTGTAAGCTTTTGAAAAAACCTGCGCATGGTTTAATTTTAGACACTCACTGAGTTAAGACTAAGTTTAGCTTATGCGCAAAACAGTGTATATAATGTGCAGTTGGTATAATTTCTTTTATTTTAGCTTGTAAGCCATTTGAATTTCCCGACATAACAGCCGCACCATCGTAGCTTTGACATACCAACTTATTGAATACATTTTCCTTTTTTAAAAAAGGTATAATAAAATTGAACAAAGCCTCAGCTGACCTTCCAATTGAAACATCGACAAAACACATAAATCTTTCAACTACAGCTCCATTTTCTTTTACCAATCGCAACATCACTGACAGCTGTGATTTATTAGATACATCCGTGGTTTCATCTAGGAGCAGTCCCACGTAGTCCGACTTATCAATTTCAGATCTTATTTCTTCGAGTAAGACCGTAGCCACCGTGTCGATAAGTTCATTTTGCATATCACTTGATAAGCCAGAAAAAACTGTTGAATTATCCAAATGATTTTTTAAAATTGGGTTGTACGAAGCAATTAAAAATACAGTCTCTATGAAATTGCCTCTGTTCAATGAATTTTGATTTTCATCATCACCTCTGAAAGGTAACTCCAAACAGGCAAGATGGCAAGTCACATCGATTAAACTTTTTAATATGTCTCTGTTTTTTTTCACTTCTTCATTAAATTTTCTAATCGAAAGTGAACGAGATGAATCTAATAAGTTTTCTATGCGAACAGAACCAAACATTTTTAATGACACCATTGCACTTAAATGTGAACCGCACTCTTTTCCATGCCTTTTGCCGGCTTTTGAAAAATTGTTCATATCATTAAACCCCGCACTGTTCCACACACTTTTTTCGTTTGCAAATAAAAGGCAAGGCCAACAGTACAACAAATTTGTTTTTGAACATCCTGTTAACAACGAAAAAATTTCATATGATTGCATCGAACAATGCCTAGTACACCGCTTTGTAACGGTGTTTATAATTACACTAGGTTTCTGTCTCCCACCATCTATTATATTTTTTTTTTCATCAAACGATCTAGCTGAAATTGATTTATCGAAAATACTTTCAATAACACAGTTACAGGAATTCATATTTAATCACAAAAAGAATATAACAATAGAAAGCAGGTGGATTTCCTATATCGCACACGGTCACGAACTAATTAAAAAAAACTACCACCTTAAATCGACTCTTTGTTTATTCCCTTTCCCAATGTTGATGGCACTTTACTTCTCACTTACACAAAAAATATCTTTTCTAACCCTTTCTTCTATGAAATTTAACTCATTAACAGTTTGAGACAATACGCAACTCAATAGATACATCTTTGTTTTTCTCTCTATCTCTAGTTTTGTTTCATGGAATATTCAGAATGCATTCACTCAACTCATTCTTCACACGTTGGTCAAATGGCGAGAAACAAAAAAAATTACTTTGACTTTGTGTTGGGATCTAAGTTAAGTATGCGAAATAATGGAATGCATAGCTGTTGTGCATTCTAGTTTTTTATGAAGCACTTTTGTTTGAGCATTATTTGTATGGTGGTCGAATGGCGAGAAACTAAAAAAAAAGTAATTTGACTTTGTGTTGGGATCTCAGTTAAGTAGGCGAAATAATGGAATGCCTAACTGTTGTGCATTCTAGTTTGTGTGAGCATTATATGAATAGTGGTGGGTTATGTTATCTGTATTCTCAATTTGGTAGGAGTAGTAGGGTATTTTGACATTGATTTAAGAAAGTGACAATAAGGAATGCATATCTGTTACGCATTCTATAGTCATTTTGGTAAAAGATGATAATGTTCTCACAATGATGTTGGAATTTAATTCACAGAATAAAGATTTGATTATAGTAGAAAATAAAGGTAAATAAAAATAGGTAGGTATATCATATCGGAAAAATTAATACGATTTGGAATTTCGAATTTAGCTCTTTGCTCATATGATTTTTTTAATTTGTTCAACGGAAGCACTCATTCCACTCATTATATGGACGCTTCTAGGTATATGTATTGTGTGTATTCGACGAGGAATTTTTTTGTGGGTTCGTTTTGTTTATATACGATTATATTAGTGCGTAGATATTGTGTGTATTTGACGGAAATATTTTTTGTTTGTGTATTGATTGATATTATTGATGCTCATACATTAGTGTATATTGTGTTGTATTAATGTGTGTAATGTTAAAGCTGATGGTCTCTTGTAGAGATGTGACGGATATCCGGTAGGTATTCGGTATCCAGCCGTCTCCTTTTTTAATATCCGGCCGGAGCCGAATAATCTGTTTGTATTCAGCCGAATACCGGATAGTGTTTTTTTCAGTAAGAAATATAACAAAATATTAAGTTTTATGATCTGATTGATTTTATTTCATATAATAAAGAGCAATTTAATATTGTACGTGTTCTACAGCCACATTATGGTGAATGAAAATTAGATTTTCTGCAATCGTGGGTACTTTTATTTATTTATATTTTTATTTTATGTACTTTCATCAATTAGAGTATAATAATAATAAGATTAGACTAATTAATAATACATTTAAAACAGAAAATAATAAAAGGATATACAATAAATAATAATTATTAACATTGGTACACAACTAATAGTTTCTTAATATAATTTTTTAACTCGACGAATTATTTTTATGACTTGATGTTCAAAAGTTTTTTCAGGCTATTTGGGTAACTTTCTTCTGTATGCAAATAAAATAACTTTACTTCATATTTTTACTCTACGTTTCGTTGGATTTTCCAAACTTCTTCAGGTGTAGTTTATTTAAACATGAAATATTAAAAGTTTTCATTAATTTTTTTTAAAATTAATTAAATTAAGCAAAAATGGTTTAATTTGCAACGAATAGAAGTCGTTTTTCATTCTTGTTCAAAACAATAGTTAATAATTATCTTGCAATCTATGATGTTTTATTGTAAAATTAATAATAATTAACAAAAAAAATCAATGTAAGCTTCTAACATTTCGTGTCAAAATAAACAATCGACCCAACATAAGCAACGCAAATGGATTTTAATGTACAGGGTGCGCCAGAGAAACTTACTTATTTGAAAAAATTCCCGCGCGGTGATTTGGGCGGTTAGAGAGGCGAGAGGGGGCTCATCTAGAGGGGGAAGTTCCCAAGTTTGTTTCTCCCTCCAGTCAGTTGCCATCATGCTCTGGTCTAGAGAGCAGCGGGTCTTCGCAGTCGAGAGCTTCTTTTCTAACGGTCGCTCACTTGTTGCTACGCAACGTGCCTTCCGCGCTCGCTTTGAAATTCCTCCTCACAGACTCCTTCCTGGGCGTAATTCGATTCTGTCGTGGGTTAACTCATTTCGGGAGTGTGGAAGTGTCGCTAAACCCAGAAATGGACTTCAACGGACCATCAGAACTCCGGAAAATATCGAAAGAGCGAGGCAGTCAGTTGTGCGTTCTCCCCGACGTTCGGCTCGCAAACACGCAGCTCCTATGGGAATTTCTGACACCACTGTTCGACGAATTCTCCATGAAGACCTTCAATTTCATCCCTATAAATTGGCTGTTGTGCAAGAATTAACTGAACGCGATTTTGTTGCCCGCGACGCCATTGCCAACATACCGATTGATATGCTGCAAAAAGTGGAGACGAATTTCAAAAATCGACTTTATCAGTGTATGCACAATGGGGGTCGCCATTTATCCGATGTCATTTTCAAGACTGCATGAAAAAAAAATTAGGATGTTTTATTCTCAAATAAAAAAAAAATTTAAACAATAATTGAAGTACTTTTGTTTTTATTGACCTTTCAAATAAGTAAGTTTCTCTGGCGCACCCTGTATAAGGATAATTTAAATCAAAAACGTATATGAAACCTAACATGGAGTTTGCTTTATTAACGAGAAACTCGATGTGGCTTAGAGTTTGGATTCAAAAATAACTCCAAGATCCTTTTAAATAAATAATAAACGATTACTTTGGTTTTCGTATACGTCAAGAACCCTACTAGCAATATTTTTTAATTCCCGCCCGGAGATGATAGATAACTGATAAACAAAACAGTTGTGGATGGTGCACTTAAGTATTTCTTTTTGTTTTTTTGTAAAGATCCTTTATTATTTATTTTTGTTAAACGTACATAATATTTAGAATGTCTTCCCTTAAGTATTCACTCCACCATTTTCGCCATTCGTTCACAACCCATATTATTATTATTATTACAAATTCTTTATTTAGATTTAAGAATACATATATGAATGACAAAGAAATATTCAAAAGAAAATAGAACATGGCAACAAGTGCCGTCTGTCAAAAATAATTTGACATATATTCATTAATTTGTAAATGAAAAAAAAAACCGAAAAAGAACTATTCATACATTTTTTTGATAATTTAAATTTTTGTATTAAATTTTTATTTGTATAACAATTTGCATTGAATATTTTGTTAAATAAATTCAAATTTAATATAAATTATAGGTATTAAAGTTATAATTAAGGATGGCTAACAAAAAAATTTAAAAGTGAAATTACAGGTCAAAACTATTTCGATATCTAAGTGCATGATCGCAAAAACTAAAAATTACTCATTACCATTTTTACCGTTTTTTAATTTAAATTTAAAAATTTAAAATATCTTTGGTTTCAGAAAAAGATAAAAAGCTCTTTCGAAAGTAAAGCCTTCTCAATTCTTGCAGAATCGGACAGATAGCTACGAAGTGATAAATGTCTTCATTTTCATTTCTATTACATAGATTACAAATTGGTGAAATTTCTGGCCTGTGCGGTTTGAAGTTAAGTCCTACGATTTCAACTCTTGCTTTGAATATGGTACTAATTTGGTAGGTGGACTGATAGTTATTAAAGTACTTTCTATTACCTAAGGAGTGGTTCAGTTCTCTGTAAATCAGCCGACTTGAAGAGGATTGTGCGCTATGAATGCATTGTAGATAAAAATGCTCATCTACTTTTGCAATGCAGTTGTAAAATGCATCACGCCAGCATTCAATCGGCTGATTAGATATACTGAGATCCACTCCATATTTACCAGCAATATAGAACCATTCCCGAAAAGGAGTTAGGCTAAATATCAAGGCATGCATCATTATTTCCTTTTGCAAATTCGTGTTTGGTCGCAGCATTACTTTGACTATGTAGTCAGCATTCGCTTTCAAGTCTTTGGTATAGATTTGTGAAATACCTGATTCTACATACAAAGCATAAGTAGGTGTTGTCGATGGCAGCCTAAAAATACGCTTGAAAAAGAAGCGCTGTACTCCTTCAAATTAGGTATTTATCGTTGCGTCTAGAACTCTGAATTTGGAAGAGGAATCCACTTTTAGATTACAAAAGAACCTGCAGACATTTTTCTTTAATATGAGGACGTAAATCCAAGTTGCTTGTTATTAAAAAACCGAGATATTTATATTGTTTCACAACTTCCATGGGGTCTGAACCAAGAAACCACTTATTTTTTGGTAAAATCCTCCTGTTTATGGATTCAAAAATCATAATTTTCGACTTACTGGTGATAATTTGTATATCCCATAGGTCGCAATAATTTTTAAGTCGATTAATAAGGAGCTGAAGTGAGGAAGGGGATTCAGCAAGTAAGACCAGATCGTCTGCGTAAAGCAGGATCCTTATAAGTTCGTCACCCACCCTAAAATTGGACTTAAGACACATCCTTGTGGAACACCTGTTGTGGTGTCAAAAAATTCAGACATAGTAATGCCATTATATATTGAAGAACAAGTGTTGGTTGTCAATTGCTTGTATATTCTAAGGAACTTAGATGAAATACCAATATTTGAAAGTTTTTAAAGTAGGGAGCTTCTATTAGTAGTGTCAAACGCGGCCTTAAAATCTACAAAAAACGTGTAGACGGTAGATGAGCAAATATCTGATCAACCGTTGATAGACCTATATGGAAGCCTGCTTGACAACAACTAAGAAGGTTATTTGTTTCTACCCAGTTAACCAACCTATGATATAGAATATTGGTAAATATCTTTCTCAAAGCCGGTAAAATAAAAGAGTACAGTGACCTTTTTTAAAAATTGCACAAATAATAGACTTCAAAAAAGATTGGGGATTTGCCTCTTCATTTCAAAGTTTATTAAAAAATGTTAGAAGAATTGTAAGGTAAACACAACCCATAATTCGTTAATAGATATTCATCCTTTTGTTCAGGATGCCTTCAGCAAAAATCAACCAATCGTTGCTCTCGAATCGACAATAATCACCCATGGAAAGCCATATCCACAAAACCTAGAAACCGCTCTTGAATTCGAGCAAATTGTTCGTTCAGAGGGAGTAACTCCCGCCACCATTGCAATCCTTAACGGACGAATAAAAGTAGGCCTGAGCTCTCAAGACCTAAAGGAACTCGCTTCCACAGATCCAAAAAATGTCATTAAATGTTCTCGACGAAACTTGTCATTTGTCATTGGTAACTCACTATCAGGAGGAACAACTGTAGCGGGTACAATGATTATTGCCAATATGGTGGGCATTCGAATCTTCGCAACTGGTGGGATCGATGGAGTACATCGAGAAGGTGAGAACACAATGGATGTGTCGGCAGATTTAGTCGAACTTGGTAGAACCACCGTTTGTGTTGTTTCCAGTGGCGTTAAATCGATTTTGAATATTCCCAGAACTTTGGAGTATCTTAAAATCCAAGGGGTGTGTGTAACTAACTTTGGCAGTCCTGGGGGGCGTTTTCCAGACTTTTACACCACAGATAGTGGATGTACGGTTCCTTACAATGCAGACTCCCCCGAAGATGCAACCAAAATTATTCAGTCATTGATTGATCTGGAGCTTGAATCTGGAATGCTAGTTGCAGTCCCAGTTCCCGCCCCAGCATGCTATGAATAAGCTATCCAAAAGGCTCTTCTCGAAACAAAACGCAGAGGTATCGAAGGGAAAGCAGTAACCCCATTCCTCCTGCCAGCCATCTCTAAGCTAACCCAGGGTAAAAGTCTAATTTCCAACATGGCATTGATTAGAAGCAACGCAAAAGTAGCAGCACAAATAGCCAAAGCCTACTCCAAAACTCTTACACAGAGAAAAATAGTTCTCAAAGCAGTTTATGAACATTTTCATTGCATTTTACTTACCTTGAGCGCTCATGGAGTTATTGTTGATCGAAGAAAAACTCAGCAGTTACTAGACATTACTGCGGACCATACCACTATTAAACGTTCCATTCGTTTTTATCCCACAGACGAGATTAAAAATCTTGTTAATGTGTCAGGAGCTGGTGATAGTTTTTCGAGTGGTTTCATTGGAAATATGTTACGTAGAAAAACAGAAGAATAATGTATTTTACTAGGATTATATGCTGCTAAGAAGACCCTGCAGTCAGATGGTGCTGTGCCTAAGGACTGTTTTAACAAGGGACCTATTTAGATTTGTCCATGTGGAAAGATATATAGATGGGCTTATAATGTATTTTTTAAAAATCCAGAAAGTAATGAACTTTTCTTCTCAACTAGCAATCTCAATTTTCATCCAGTATATGAAATGAAATGCGCCATATATTTGCAGTGAAAAAAGCAATAATATCTTGTGGAAGTGGAGGAGAAGGAAGAAAACATGTTCAAGTTGGTTTTACTTGTACCAGTCTGATTCGAGTATCAGACCACCAAACTATTATACCTTTCATTACGGCAGATATCCGGCCGCCAAATATTCGGCTATCCGCTTAAAACTATTAGGGAATTGGTATGTGCGGAGTCGTGGTTATACCTCAGAGTGTTATCCAGTTTGGATTGTTAGTATTATTCTTTTTGCCAATTAGTATTTCTATTTTTAAGAATAATCTCTTACAATATTCAGAAGTGGGGTAAATAATAGATTTTACTTTTAATTTGCTTAAATTGAAAATAAATTTTCATGTCGCATGATAGATGCAAAAGCGCGACTGTTCCTAGACTTAAAACTAAGCTCGCAGAAATGTGTTGGCCCACAATGGTACTAAAAGTCGGTGCTGAGGATACGTTTAGAGGAATACATCTTCTCGATGATGGTTGATTGGAATTTCAGTTCATAAATGATGAGGTGGTCGCTAACCTGTTAACTTGGGTGAGGATGAAATTTTATCAGACTTAGAGGAGGAAGGTAGAGCTATCTCTGAGAGAATAGATAATTTGCGTGAGCTAGTAAACAAGAAGGAGGAAATGGCTTTTTTAGAAAAAAGGCTGCCTGAGTTGTGTCACCCAAAAAAAGTTGTGCAATCGACATCATGAACATTACGTGATTTGGAAGATACAATTACGTCATTTTTTGGTGATGATATATCATATGAAAAAAGTAGATCAGCACTTTTGACCAAAAAAGTTCGCAAGGACGAAACTTTTCGACAATACTTGTTGTCAATGCACGGATTTCAAGCAGATGTTTCTGGTCCTGTGCGTTTGACCATGCACGCGATGACATCGATCGATACCGGAAGCCCTATGACTTTTGTGCAGTAAAGATACGTTCCACCATTTCTGATGACATCGGTACCAACGCTTGGGCAGGATTTTGTAGGTATTTATAATTCGAATGATTATCTTATTAGGTAGTGTTTTTGTAATGTCAAGGTTAAACACGATTTTGTTAAATTATGTTTATTAGTTGTTAAAAATGATATGATGCAAAATGTTATAGTATTAAGGCGAGATTGAATACAAAAAAAAAATTTAAACTTGTTTTGAAAGATGAAAATGAAATTTTTAAAAGAAACTATCGAACTAATTGAAAATAATAATAATTTAAACGCTTTTTTTTCTGGCAAGGAAATTTTAAGTATTGATCTTGAAAGTGAAAGTTCGGTGTGTTTAAAAATTAATGAAAATTTGAATTATCATGACCAAGACTTATATGCCTACGAAAACAGAGTTTAAGGACGATTTTGAAATGAAAATCTGGCGGTAACCAATGAAAACAGTGTTTTTAATTATGTGCATCGACGTTGGCCATTACTCAAAAGCTTGAACTTCAATACATTTTGGTTGGCTTATTAAAAACCAAAATAATTCCGGAATGCAACTACCCCTTTGCTTCGCCAGTTGTCTTAACAAAGATAAAACTTGGTGAGTTGCGACTTTACATAGATTTCGCCAAAATAATTAAACTAACAAATTAAGGCAATTTTTTAAATTCCTCTTATTTCTCATTATTTGACTTGAAAAGTGAATTTCACACCCTAAGCTGTCGGAAAATTCTACTTTATTTATAACACCATTAGGACAATATGAATACTTGCGTATGACGTTTGGCTTGAAGAACGCTGCATTGAATAGAGTTTACAATATCTTTTCTTTCTTACTATGCGAACAGATAAAGCTGTTCCTGAATAATCTCGCAAAATATATCCTTAAAATCCATACTTACATCATATATTTATCGATTCAAGACCTCCTATGATAGTTATTTATAAGCACATGCAATTTCTTTAACAGCAATCTTGCAAGACAATTTTGTCAACAACAGAAAGATGTTAATAAACATAAGTTAAGCCACAACGACTGAGGTATGTGGGTCATGCAAAGAATTTCGACACTAATTATACCCCGATCCGACAAATCTTTAATTCCACATTCGAGGGAGACAGATGAGCTCATTCATCTTGGCTAGTTAAGTTAGGGCCCAAGCTGGCTGGAGAAGGCATGATGTTTGAGATCCTGGTCCAGAGCAGACTCTAGTAGCGTCAACTAAAGTAAGGTACCTAAGTAATTCGCCAGTTATAGCTTTCATTGAATTATTGAATTTATTTGACAACTCGGTTATAGCCTTCATTGAAACGTGGTTGTCATTGAATATTTCATATCCAAATCTAATTTTGATCATTGAAAGAAAAGCTGAAGCACGAGAACAGGAGAAAAGGGAAACACAAATCATTGGAACGAATGTGTTCCACTTTGGGGATTAAAATGTCATCTGTTCATTGAAAACGCTTTTCATCATTGAAAAATCAAAAGTTATTTTACAAGAAAGTGGTAGAGCAAATAAAGTATGTTTTTTTGACAAAAAAAAGATTATATGTCTTATTACCTTCACTTTGGTATCAAAACTACTAAAGTTATATTTGTTTAAGTGCCTCAAAATTGATAGACAAAGTTTTCAATGAGTGAGTTTCAATGAAAGCTATAACTGGCGCCCAACTAATACGAGTTTCAAAAAACTGGAAGCGATAATTTTCAATTCGAATGGGAATTCATCAAATAACTTCGGGATCGTTTAACCTCATTTCTGACACATATATTATTTAGGCATATGTATAGTTTTCCCTAATGTGACTAAGGTCGGAAGGTGCAATCAAATAAATTGTTGAAGTGATAACAAATGTTGTCAAAATATGTTTTTTGCAGGAAATTAGTTCTTATATTAGTATGCACCTATTATACACTTTGAACCAAATAATAAAAATAAATTTTAGTGCAAACGCACTAAAAAACAATTTGCCTGTATGATAATAATATTTATGATAAGATTATAAAGTTTCAAGTAGACACATAATTATTTTCTATAAAAGCAATTCGTAAATTAAAAGCTTAATCATTCAATTTCCGTCAATTGAACAGCATATTCCAAACATAATTACAAAGTTAAAATATTAGATATTTCGATATGATTAAGATATTTTCAATTTTTGCTTTTACATTGTTGATGTTTTGCAACGTTTGTCAATCAAAAACTCAGGTACGAAGATGTAAGTCAGACTCATAAATTAAATTTCATTATAATTTTACGCGTTTTGCTTTAATTCTTAATTTTAAGTAATTATTGTTTTTCGTCAGGCTCTGGAGATCTTCCTTTTCCATTAAATGTTCAAATCGACAACTGTGAAGAAATGCCCTGTTCTGTAACTAAGGGTACAAACATTCAAATGGAAGTTCAGTTTGTTGCATGTCTGTACAATTTTTTATTTAACTTGTATGCAACAATTAAAAACCATTTTTATTTTGAACGTATTTTGCAGTAAAAGATGAAACTTACGATATTGAAACTGATATCCTTGTAACTATTCTTGGCATCAAAGTTCCGTATGAGCTGCCTTCTGCTAATGGAAATGTTTGTAAGAATCTAATGTATGGGGCATATTGTCCTTTATATGCAGAAGAAGATGTTACCTTTCTTCTAGAATTTCCAATTGACGCAAATATTGTAGAAACCAATTTAAAAACCGTGGTTAAACTTAGAGATTCTGAAAAGGATATTGTGGCTTGTTATATTGTTGACATGAAAGTTAATACACAATTTCGATAAATAACTTTTTTTCAATTTTAAAATTAAGAAATGTACCTATAATCTCTACGTATTTATTAAACCTAGCTTTTTATGTTAATAAAAAAATATTTAAATTAGTATACTGAATATATTTGTTAGTTAATAAAAATGAGCAAGTCCTGAAATAGTTTGAAACCCATTCAGACAGTTCTTCGAGGATTTTTTTTTTAAGTTTGCTCTTTAGCTAAGCATTCTGATATTTACGCCGTATTCAGGCCTAAGTCGTTCAGGATCAGATTCAAAAGGCGTTTTTCTTTTACGTTCAGAGCAGATCTCTGAAAAGAGTCGAGCGCATATATTATGCTCTGAATTTGATCCGAACAGAGAAAGATCTGAACACTCTGATTTGTTTTTTTAAAACAAACTTGAAGCACACAAACCCCAAAAATTTCACACAAAAGTACCCTTATTTTGTAAACAGATATACACCAGATATTGAAAATTAATAAGTGACCAACTGCTTTCGCCACTTTAATAATATATGATTATTTTTTTCGTCACATTTTCTTTTTTGACACATATGATATTTCCTGTGCTCAGCAATTTATTCAAAATACTCAGACTATTATGTCCGAGCACATCGAGCTCGAGCATACACATTCAGAGCTCTAACAAACACATTTATTTTTCTTCTGAAAAAAAAATGCCTTAAGTAGCCATTTTAACTTGCGATATATGTAGGTACTACATAAAGGGCAAGTTAACTATTTGCAAAAAAATCGAACACGAGATTTTAATTAAAGTTGGCATTACGATGATATAGAAAACACCAAAACTCCATGTGTCTGTCTGTCTGTAGATCGTTCTGCAGTCTGAACGGCTGCTGAAGCGATTTCCTTCGCGCTCTCTTCTGCCCAGAACTACCAAATTGTAAATCTGGAACAGGAATTGGCACGAAATGGTTAATAGTTAATAGCTGCCTTCAGTTACGAACTCCAAGTTGGTTGAGGTCGTTGTCCACTTGTGTGCTGCGCAAGCCATCAGGGACAGATTCAATGACTCGACGGGCTGGTCTGGCAAGCTTAGCTTATAACTCGAAGAATTCTTTCACGGTTAATTTGTCTTTTATTTCGTGGGGCATGGACATGGTCAACGTGAAATTCTCGAATTTTGATTTGTTCCGGATTTTGGCCAGTCGCTCGCTATAGTAAAGCTCAAAACTCTTTCTTTAAGTATTCCCCTTTTCACCACAACCAAAGAGCAGCTGTGCTGACTTAGCTCCTTACAGCATTCGCCCAATAAGTTGTATATATCACACGAGTTCATACTTCGTATGCCTTTACGATCCCATCCCACCTCAGGGAATGCTGTAACGCCAGCCCTTAGCCTATCCAGGACATCCAATAGTTGTTCGGATGCATGAGGCCTGTTTAGGGTCCGTAAATTCCACGTACAGAATAGAAATTCATTGTCCTTGTTTCGTTAGCTTGGGTCGTCAATATTAAAATCATCCTTATCCGAGGTCTGTTGTTAAAAGTTTCTGTGGTAATGAAGTTACCACGACGCATAACCCCCAACCTGGAGGATAAGGTCCTCATAAATGTCTAAGTAGGAGTCACCGTAAGCCCTCTCCGTTGCGACAAAGCTTATACCATTTATGGGGAAATATTAAAACATTCGAAATACACATGTATTGAATTTTCTTCTTTTTTTTTCAAGTACAAAAAATTGATTTTTCGAAATTTTTAACATGCAGTGTTATTTATATCTTGAAGGACCTCCTTTCCAGCAGTTCCATGAAAGGTAACGTTAATAAAATTCAATGTTAAATTTCTCTTACCAAAATGTCTGTACACAAATTTTTGCTTATCACCAAAGACGCTTAACCACCACGTTTAAAGACAATCGCTTCAGTGGCATAGACTGAGCTAAAGACAGACTGACGGAATACCTGGACCAACAATTTTTGTGTTATATCGCAAAATTAGAGTATTTAAGTTCTGGTGCACATATAAATCATACACACTTGTGCATAATATATCTATTCTTATTTTTCTACATATTTATTAGTATTAACATTTTTAATTTAAAAAATCGATTTCGTACAAAAAATTGGTGTAAATTTTAAGGCTTTATATATCTCCTAGCTTAGTTTAATCATTTTATCGAAGTCCTTCAAATGATTTAATTATATGTACGTATATATTATAAAAAACAACGTCCAAGCTACTGCATTTCTTACTAAGACTTTTTCTTATATTATATCCTTGCACAATTTTCAAACAATTCGCTGGTTCTCTTGCTCGCGTAAAATTAAATTTTTAACATCATCATTTTGGTATTCGTCGTTAGAGTTCTAGTAGAAAAAAAAGATTCACAATTTTACCTATAACGAAAGAATTTTCATTACCATTACAGCACAGAGTGATGTACAATATAAAATGTTCACTGCGTTGTTATGCCTTGCCAAAGAGAATACAAAACAAAAAAAAAACACATCAGGGTCGCATAATGTAGCCCATTGCTTCCTTGATGATGATACAACATTTTGTATGTAATGTAATACAGTTTTTATTATTAAGAACGGATCGGAATACGAAACTTAAAAAAACTGCATTTAACAATCATATGGAAATCTCATGCCGATTTAAGAATTACAGATGTAAGCGGTGTAAGTAAAGAGGGCATTTGCAACGGGTATGTCAACTTAAATACAGAAACCAAAATGGGCAACATGATTAAAAGTTTATTGAAAATTCAGAATTAGCTTTATTTAAAATAACTAACTGTAATGTAGATTCATATAAGCCTATTAAAGTTAAAGTGTACATGAATAATATTCCTATGATGATGGAGATTGACACGGGGGCTTCCATCTCCGCGATCTCTTGGAAAACATACCGATATAACTTTAGTTTGCATGCATTGGAAAAATCCAATTTAGTTTTTAATAATTATAATGGCACAAAAATTATACCTATTGGTGTTTGTGAAATGGATGTATTATACAATAAGGTGTGCAAAAGAATTAAAGTAGTTGTTGTTGAAAATGGCGGTCCACCATTGCTGGGGCGAAACTTCTTAAATGAATTTGGCATACAGTTTTCAAATTTAAGTTATTTTGAGAATAATGTTCCACAACAATTACAGGTAATTATCAAACATTTTTGTGAGCTTTTTGATGGTAAATTAGGTAGATTCAATAAGGGTCAAATAACTTTGCATGTGAAAAAATATTGCAGTCCTAAGTTTTTCAAGCCACGACAAATGCCTTTAGCTTTAAAAGAAAAGGTCAAAAACGAAACTGATAAGCTAGTGGGGCTCGGGGTATTAGAATCCGTTAATTTTAGCGAATGGGGAACTCCAATCGTCCCTATATTGAAAAAATCAGGTGAGGTTAGGATTTGTGGGGATTTTAAGATCAACATTAATCCCAACTTGTTAATTGGCAAGTACCCACTTCCGCGTATCGAGGAATTGTTTTCGCAGTTGCACGGGGGCGAAGAATTCACCAAACTAGATTTGTCAATGGCGTACCAGCAACTGGTTCTAGACAAAGAGTCTAGAAAATTTACAACGATTTCTACCTCTAAAGGCCTGTTTCAATATCCTCGTTTAGTTTATGGGTTGGCATCAGCGCCAGCTGTGTTCCAGAAGATTATGGACACTTTGTTAATGGGCATTAATGGGGTGGTAGTATTTCTCAATGACGTGTTGATAACAGCTCCAAATAGGAAGTTACATATTGAAAAGGTTAAGCTGGTTCTTGGAATCTTACAAAATGCAGGGCTTAAATTAAACAAGGACAAATGTACGTTCTTAGCTAAGTCCATAAATTATTTGGGACATATAATAGACAAATCAGGATTAAGAACTTGCCCAAATAAGATAAAGACGATTCAGGAAATCCAGAATCCGACCTCCTTAAAAGAATTACAATCATTCCTTGGGGTAGTTAATTTTTATAGGAAATTTTTGCCTAATATTACAACCCTGTGTGCTCCATTATATAATCTGCTTAAAAAGACTGCGAAATTCGAATGGACTGACTTGCATTCTAATGCTGTTAGCCAAATTAAGAAAGAGTTGACCGAAAAATCTACACTGGCTCATTTTAATCTAAATCTTGTCTTAAAGCTAACCGTGGATGCAAGTCCGATTGGATTAGGTGCCGTGTTATCGCAGGTGTACGAAAATGGTTTGGAAAGGCCAATCGAGTTTGCCTCTCGGAAGTTGTCTGAGACGGAACAAAGGTATTCCCAATTAGATAGGGAAGCTATTGCTATTCTTTTTGGAGTGAAAAGGTTTCACCACTACTTATATGGTAGACAATTCACATTAGTGACTGATAACAGGCCTTTAATGCATATTTTCGGTTCAAAGATAGGGATACCACAGATGACAGCTAATCGTTTGCAGCGTATTGCGTTAGTTTTGACGAGATATACTTTCACAATCGAATGTATTCGCTCTGAGGCTAATGTCGCCGATTATTTTTCTCGATTTCCAGTTGAAGAGCCGTTAGATACGGTAGAAAACGAAAATGTGTGTTACATTAACTATGTGAAAGAAGCTAGTTATTTACCTGTCACGATTGAAGATGTCGAAAAGGAATCACAAAAAGATTCTGTTATATCTAACGTTATCAAATTCATTCAAGTTGGATGGGAACTCGATAAGATAGATATTGAACTTAGACCATATTTTTTGAGACGGAATGAATTAAGTGTTGAGTCAGGTTGTTTATTTTGGGGCTACCGTATCATTATTCCAAAAACATTGCAGTCACAGGTTTTAGCGGAAATTCATAAAACACACATGGGAATAGGGAAGATGAAAGCTATGGCAAGAAGCTATTGTTGGTGGCCAAAGCTTGATAGTGATTTGGAAACGATTAGTAAATCATGTGAACAGTGTTTGGCAACTAGAGCTAGTTTCCCAAAAGGAAATCTTATGTGTTGGGAATGGCCTGAAGAACCATGGATGCGGGTGGACATAGATTTTTTGGGACCATTATACAGGAGGTGGTTCTTAGTTTTGGTGGACAGCCATAGTAAGTGGCCCGAGTGTTTTGATATGGGCACAAATACAACGAGTAAAGCTACAATTATTAAACTAAGACCATTATTTGCTTTGCGCGTTTTGGCATACCTAAAACGTTGGTTTCCCATAATGGCACTGCTTTTGTTTCGAATGAGTTCGAAATTTTTTTGAAAACCAATGGTATAAAGCATCTTACAACACCAGTCGGAAATCCAGCCACATATGGTTTAGCGGAAAATTTTGTGAAAACTATTAAGAATGCGTTAAAACGGGTATTGGAATCTAATGAAAAAATTGATATTAATACGGCTATTAATGCATTTCTTTTAGACTATAGGAATACTATTCATTCAACAACAGGTGTATCTCCAGCTGAGTTAATGATAGGTAGAAAATTAAGAACTAGATTAGACCTACTTAATCCTAATCGAAACATGCAAATTGATGTAAGTAAAATTAAAACTACAGTCGAAAAACAACAAGTAAAACAGAAAAATCATTATAAATCTAAAACAAGAAAAAGTTTTCGAATAAATGAAGTTGTAATGGTAAAAGATTATTCATAAGCTAATAAAGTAACTTGGACTTGGACTCAAGTCATCACAGTTTCGTTTTCCAATTGCAGTTCTTAACCTTATGCATTTTTAGACAGCAGAAAGTGGAAAGTGTGGGGTCTGCTTTCCAGTAAGTGTACAAGGTGAATGCTAGCATTCGCCCGAATCATGACCTGGAGAACAGAGCTCTGCTTCATCACTTATGTCTCCGGAACGATATAACCGAATGGCAATCTGAGAACTTTGGTTTTACCGGGTTTAATGATGAAGATTTGGCAAACGCCATAATCGCCGACCGAAATGGGCCCAATCTCCTGTTAATGATGAAGATTTGGCAAACGCCATAATGAGCTGGAGCTCATTCTTCGATTTATTAAAGAAAAAGAAGTCAGCAGGAGTCGATGGTATATCCAACGTTGTACTACGACATTTGCCTCAAGAAGCAGTTGACATTTATACCACACTATTTAACAACGCGCTGAATAATGCATATTATACAGTGCGGTGGAAGACAGCTGTGGTGCATCCTCTCCCAAAAAAGGAAAAGCACAACTCCAATCCGGCGAATCTTCGGTCGATAAGTCTTCTTCCGAGTATCAGCAATGTATTTGAAAAGGTTATTAATAGAGCTCTGTTCAAGTGGATAGAGGACAACAATATCATGCCGGATAATTAGTTCGGTTTCAAGGCGGGACATGACACAATTCATGCCGCGTCTAAACTGGTTTCTGTTATCCAATATAACAAAACTAAAAAGCAGTGTACGGGTGCCTGTCTCGTGGGTTTGGAGAAAGCCTACGACACCGTATGGTCTTTATCTAAAGCTTACCAGACTTGGTATAAGTAAACCGCTATTGTATATGCTTTATGACATGCTAAATGGTAGGAAGTTTGTTGTCAAGAGTGGCAATGTAACTTCTACCACAGTTTTTAATATTAAAAATGGGCTTCAGCAGGGAGCGGTTAACTCGCCGATTCTCTTCAGCATTTACACCAGCGATCTGATAGGTAGTCTAACTCAGGCAATTGCGTACGCCGACGATCTAATTGCGTACAGAACAGCTCCAACAGTTGAGGTCATCAAAATTCTTTTGCAGCGTGACTTCGACAAGATTCAGCGATATTGTGATGACTGGAATTTGAAAATCAATTTCCAGAAATGAGAAACAATTCTGTTTAGGACTTCGTTGTCTAGCGCCTCAAGGGATACGAGAAAGAACTGGCGCAAGCTAGTGATCGTAGGACCACATGGACATCCACTGGCGAGTAAAAGTGTAGCAAAGTACCTTGGCATCTGGTTGGATTAGTACTTGTATTTCGACAGACATATAGGTGCTGCTCTGGCCAAGGCTAGGGGAGCCTTTGCTCTGACAAAACTATTGTTTTATAGCAGTCGTCTTGACAGCAGGGTGAAGGTGATTTGCTACATGGCCCTCATCAGGCCGATGATTGCCTATGGATGCCCGGTGTAGTTCAACGTTGCCCCATCTCAAATGAAAAGATTCGTGTGTTTGAGAGGCAGTGTCTTATACGTTGCCTTGGATTATACAGAACACCAGAGTCGGAGTACACACGATATTATTCCAAACAAGTTCTATACAACGGAGCCAATATAAACAGAATAGATAATTTTTTGTTTAACTGATTCGGGGTCACATTGCAAGAGCGATGTCCTCAACCAACAGCTTTATTTTTGGGGCTTATTACCCAAATAACGAATAGTTCGAGAGTGTACGGTTAAGTGGCTACATCCCTCCCGAGGCATTCCTCTAATTAGACAGTCGAGGGCTGATACTGGATAAAATCTGCTCATCTACCACGTCAGCCGGAAAACTGTAGATATGCCACTCCTATATGATCGAGATGTCATCGGTCAAGCTGGAGAAGAGCGCCTTCGGTTCAGTAGGACTGTGTCCGATTGGGACCGAAGTGAAAGGGCAAAGCAGGAGAACCAGTTCTGGTGGCTTTCTGAAAGTGATACATAAGGTCGAATAAGATTTTGTCTTTGCCGACTTAAATAGATTTAGGGAAATTAGGTATAAGGAACAGTCGGGGTGTCGGGGGCATATGTGCATGCATGTATACGCTTATGTATATGGATGTGCGTATTCATATGTATGTACGTATATATATGTATGGGTTGCATGGCTGCATGCGTTTGCAAAATACACAAAAAAAAATTACAAAACCGAAAAATGCTGCTGTGGCTGTTCTAGTTTTTAAGTAGATTTAAGTAGTTTTAGTTATTTTTAGGTATCTTAAGTAATGTTAGTTAGTTTTAATTAGTATAAGTTAGTTATTTCTAGTTTTAATTATTTAGCTTTAGGTTGTTTATAAGTAAAAATAAAAAAGAAAAAAATTATTTGATACCAAGTTTTTTCTGAATGTGTTCTAAGTGGAAAAAAAATTAAAAAATTAGAATTAAATAAAATAGTTTTTAGGTCGAAAGGCATTAGATTTAGAGATATAGCTTAGTTTAGAGCGCCCGTAAAGGGCCAGTAAATTAGTTATAAGTTATTGTTAATTAGGCTAATTTTATAAATTTTTGACTAGCTTTTAAGTTAGTTATAAGTTAATAATAAATAAAAATTAATTTAAAAAAAATGCATTTTTAGTCAACTATACCAAACGATTAAAAGATTAAAGCTTAAAATTAAACACAAATATTTAATCAAATAAATATTAAAAATCCAAAGATGCATGTTTAATAAAAAAAATTACTTTTTTTGTATGATTCCGTAAACGACTCCTATATTTATCACAAAAAAGCATGTTAAAAAATGATGATCCAAGGATAAGTTGGCGATAAAATTTCATAAAAGAAATCCTTACTTTCTTATTGAGGCAAATTGTCAGAGGTTAAAAAGTGTTGCTAATTGGCACAAGAAGCAATTGTTGAAGCCTTATTAAGTCCATGATGATTATGATTACTCCAGGTTAAATGGGGGAGGAATCGTTGATGTTGAGATACTATGCTTATACTGTGCGAACATTGTGGTATGACTTGACTAGATGAGGGAAGAATATTTTGTTTTCTATGGGAAATTATTTCTTGGATTTTAATTAAGAGTGCAAGCGCAATTTTTGAACGTGCTATAGGATAAAAAAAACAACATTCATCGTCTCCGGGCAGAAGTAGAATAATATGAATGTTTTTAAACTCATATAATGATGTCTCTGTTTTTGACAATTTTTATTCATATTACAGATGAAACTGAGAACGTTTTGAGTTTAACACAACTCCATGTTAACAAAGCGAGACATTTTTATGTGTCTAGGCAAAAATCTTTTAAATTTATAGTGCAAGAAAACAAATTCTAAAATTTGTTATATTTATACTCGATTGAGCGGGTGTTAATCACTTGGTGGAAATTTATTTTGTCAACATTTTTTACTTAAAGAAATTAATAAAATAAATAAATAAATAAAACACTTGTTTTTTCAACAAATTTTTAAATTTTTTATGGGCCAACGAGTTTCGTCTTATGAAGACATCAGCAGGGCACTGATTTATTACATACAATTTCTTTTTCTTAGAAGTTAGCGTGGTGAATAATTCTATACTTTATTTATAAAACAATATTTAAAAAAATACACATACATATACAAAAATAATGTTAGGTCTATTTGTTGCTAGAGTCCAGAAGAGGGATCCTGAATAACCGAAGCTTTTAAGTAAAAAAGTGGTATATTATATGGTATATTATTGTAGTATGCAGTTTTTTAGAGTTTATTAATATATGTACATGTGATAACAAAATTCAAAATTTTTATTTTTTGATTAGTTTTATAAATATTGATTAAAAAAAATATTTTAATCAGAAAAAAATATTATTCAAAAATCGATATACCGTTTTGTTCTGATTAGATGATAGCTAGTAACAAAAAACTTCTGAAAAATGTTTACCAAAAACGAGCAAAATAATCTTTACCTTAACGGTTATATGGCAGGTGCCGTTATTTTAGACCTAAAAATAAAATTTCAATTTCCCCTCTGAGGAATGCCAAAAGAATCCCGCGTAACCCATTTTGTATATTGATAAATTTTACACAAAAAACTTTGCATACATCTAAAATCGACCCCACCCCAAATAATGGGTTATCCATTTTGCGGTTTCAAAAGTAAACCTAAATAAAACACATATAAAATATTTTTTTTCATGATATTTCTTTTTTATTATAAAGTTTGAACGTTGTGTGAAACACTACATCAATTAAATGACCACCACGCGAATCATTGCAAGCATCGAGTCTTTTGAGCTAATTTTGACCACTGTTTGACACATATTGGGCGATATCTTAGCCATAACTTGACGAATGTTGGTTTTCAAGTGCTCAAGAATTAAAGGTTTATCTGCATAAACACGGTCTTTCGCGTAGCTCCACAAAAAAAGTCCTGCGGTGTCAAATCGCATGATCTTGGTGGCCAGTTGATATCGCTACGACGAGAAATTACGCGGCCAGGAAATGTTTCTTGCAATAAAGCCATATTCGCTCGAATTGTGTGGCATGTGGCACCGTCTTGTTGAAACCACATATTCTCCAAGTCGTATTCTTCAATAGCAGGCAAAAAAAAGTCGGTTATCATATGACCATAACGCTCCGAATTGACGCTGACCGTCGTTCCATCGTCGTTTTCGAAGAAGTAAGGTCCAATTACACCTCCGGACCAAACAGCGCCCCAAATAGTGACTTTTTGTGGATGTAATGGCCTCTCTTCAATTACTTGATGATTCTCAGAATCCCAAATACGACAATTTTGTTTATTAACATACCCACCGAGTGAGAAATGTGCTTCGTCGCTGAAGAAAATTTTGTTTGAAAAATCGCCGTCCACCGCCTGTTGTTCAAGCACCCATTCGACGTAGCTACGACGTTGTGAATGGTCAGCTGGCTTCAGTTGTTGTGTGAGCTGGACTTTATATGGATGTAGGTGTAGATCCAAATGCAAAATACGCCATAATGTGTCGTAAGGCAGTCCTAATTCCTGAGAACGACGAGGAATCGACACATTCGGGTCTTTGGCAACACTTTCACTTACAGCAGCGATATTTTCAGTGGTGCGAGCGAAACGATGATGCACAGGCCTTACAATATCTGTAACCAATCCAGTCTCTTCAAAAAAAAATTTCTTCACAATTTTGTCAATTGCTTGCGTAGTTGGACGATTATGCAAACCATTATCTCCTCTTAAAGCACGATATGTGGCTGTGGCAGAATCACCATTTTTGTAGTAGATTTTAACAATTTTTATGCGTTGTGCGATAGTTAAACGATCCATTTTCGTATATGTCAGACTTTCAACTACAAAAAAAAAATTGGTTTAACAACTTAGTTTGACAGATGTCGAATTCCAGGCCTATAATTTTGAAACCGCAAAATGGATAACCTTTGGTTCAAGCACGGGGGTCGCTTAGGCGCCTTCCTGTTGTTGAGTCCAAAAGCGAGAATTTAATGCGGAATTATCAAAATCAGTTTTATAAAAATCCGGATAAAAAAGCAGGGATTTAAAAAAAACGGATTATAAAAGCGGGATATCGAACCCAACCCTAAAAAAAACACCTTCCTAATTAACTATGTCTGGCCCAAACAAAGGTTGAGATACTATCCCCTTAAATGCATCAAAAAATCAACTTTGATAAAATTACGTAGTTGGGTATGCCCTGTTAAAGCTGCATATCTCCGAAAAGCCCCAGCTTTGAAAATTCGGAATGTCCATTAGTTTTATCTACTTTGGTATCTATTCACAGAAAAAAATTCAGCTATGATATGATAAATGACGTATGTCTGCGAGCATGGGATATTGGTCTATAAGCTTAGAACTTGGCTAACCTTAGATCTGACATTCTTCTTACAAACAGTTTTTTTTTATTATGAAGAAACACTTGGCACGTTTTATAACATTTATGTTGTCGGTCAGACCTGAGTTGATGTCTTCCTCTACTGCGCCATGCTCTTTGAATAGACTCTGTTTTATTTGAATCTACTGACGCGGTTGATGGATTTTGTATCTTAATTTTTGTAATGTCATAATATGAATTGGCTCCCATTTTGTTAGATATGAAGGAAATTGGGCACTGCTTTTGAGGAAAATTTAGTTCAAAGGTAAAATTGAAAATAAAAACTTATATCGGTGAAATGATACCCTAAGTTCATAAACGTTTGGCTATAAAATTGTTATTTCTTCTTGCCAGGCTTGTAGTTTGCTTTGATAAACACGAAACTTAAAAAACCATCTTTAACGAAGAAGTCAGGTGCCATCTGATCTACATAGCTATCTAGCCGACCAATTAAAATTTCATCAACGTAAAATCATACGATCCGGATTTTATTGTTTCAAAATCTAGATCATTGCCCGAGCTGTATGAATGGATATTTCGTCATGCTGGAACCAATACTATTCGAGTCTCAATTCAACAACTTGCAAAAAAAATGTATAACATCTTTCATCTGACTTTTTCGGACTTTCAAGTTTTGATTTTTAATATTTTTTTCTATTTGAAGTTACAGTTTTTTTAATTTGTCGATATTGACTAAAGAGCTGATAAAAAATAGACCTACAATACAACTTTCATTTTCAATTCATTTTTTCAAACTATTAGGCCCAGTTGTACAAACGTGGTTCAAATATTTGATTCGTGGTTCATCAATTTTAACTCACGATTATTCAAGGTTCAAGTACATATTTATATAACAACAGCCAAAATCGGTGAGTTAAAAATGCGGATGAAACACGAATCAAATATTTATACAACTGTCCCTAAAGATTATGTACCTTTGCAATGGTACTTTTTTTGTCAGAGTTAAACATGTTATATTTATAGAAACTACTAATTACTTTTTAAAACTGTAATTATATAATGACTTTTCACTGAATAACATTTACACTAAATCAGCCTTATTTATAATTGCATTACAGCGAGTATATAGTGGTATGCACTCCTTATAATGCCTCTGAACTCCAAAATCTCATTTATAAAACTTATGCAACGTTGAATAGATCCATTATAAGCTAAACGTGCTTATAGGTTGAATAGAGCCCACATAAGGAAATTATAGTGTCGAAATGTCATTTTGCACTTGGACATAAAACAAAAAAATGCCTTTAAATTGTATATCCTTTTTAAATGAATTCAATAACTTAAATGCAAAACTTCCAATGCCAAGAAGCAGAAAACTGTATAAAAAACGATTCAATCCAATGAATCATAGAAATGGAGACTTAAACAAAAAATACAGGTTTTCCAAAACAAATATGCTTAAATTATTGCAATTGCTTGCTTGGACCTTTTTTGGTTGGGAGACGGCGTCCACGGCGAAAGCTTAAATTGTTTTGCTTAAAAAAACAAATTCACAACTTCTAGAACAAATACAGAACAAAAACAAAAAAGTGCGTTTTGCTACTCAGAACCTGACCGTTAGAAAGCTGAGACCCCCGTCACCCTACTCATACTCATAATACTCGACATATGATATAGTGGCGGTACTACCATAATCTAAACATGATCTTAGGGATGAAAAACTATGAGTTAAGGATATCCAGAAGGCATATCTAAAAAAAAAAACGCGAACGCCGGCCCACGAGGGGCCGGCCCAACAGTTCGACTTACAGAATTTCAAACAACCGAAAGTTTAATTAATAGAATATTTATTTAGCACGACCGCACAGTTCTAGCCTCTACTTAAAACTAAGTTAATAATAATGTTCCCTCGATTAACTGTCCCACGATGTGCCGCTATACTCCAAGGTCAGTATGCACTTTATGCTGACTCTTCATTACTGGTCAATGACTCGTTAGCTCGCTCGCAGTATAGGCATAAGATGTCAGCCAGCCTGAGATACATGATACCACTGCACCGCTACTCGTGGGAACATGCTTATGCATGAATATGATGATGCAGTATTTTGGTTATCCGCTAGTGGGTAACTGTGAATTTACAGGTGCGTTAACTTATGATCCAATATTTATTATTATTTATTATTATTTTGTATTATTTTATTTTGTTTTCATTAAATCACAATCTTAACACCAACAAAAGTTCTGGTTGTGTTTTGTGACAAACAGCTGATTTTATCATGACAGCCAAATGGAATAGATTACCCGTTTTTGGTACTTTTTGGACATAAAAACCTGCATAACTATAATTTATGGGAAAATGTTTTATAAATAGGAATTTATGGAATGCTACATAAGACCTTATTCACTGTATAACTATTCATCTGTTTAGAGCATTCTATTAAATAAGACTGAATACTCGTATGTATAACAATCCTACCACAATATCCCTCTTAAGTATCAACTTAGTTTTTCCCTTTTATATTTCCTCTAATGGAGTACTATAATCATCTATCTTAATGCGCTAAATTTAACCCTTAAATACATACTTACTTGAATTTTAAAGGAAAATGTGAAATGATAGGATATGAGTATGAGAGGAAGTTTGCCAAATTTTGCGGTAAATACTTTGGATTACACTCTTCTATGAAATTTAATACGATAATGGATTTCAACATAGAACACTTTTATTAAGGGTTATGTAACATTCTAAAATATAATGAATGGGGGATTTTTTAATCAATTTTCAGATTAGATAATTTTTGCCTTAAAGCAATAAAAATAAATAACTTTATTCAGTTTTATAATATTTTTCTTAATAAAGGGTCCACCATCTAACGTTTTTTTTTTCAACTAGTGCTTATTTCGTGAATGGTAACACTTAGCTCATGTCTGATTTGACAGATAATTAGTTTTATCCTTCCGCTGAACGAATATGGTTGCGGGTTCGCTTGAACAACGCTGGGAAATATTGCGACATTACTTTGAAAATCATGGTAATGTTGCGGAATGTGTGCGAAAATTGCGTACGGATTTTGGAAGAAGAGAAGCACCGTCAGCTCCGTATGTTCGTTATCTTGTGAAAAAAGTGAAAGAAACTGGCATCCTCATCGATAAGCCAAAGCGTGAAAAGCCAAAAACAGTTCGTTCACCCGAGAATATTGCTGCTGTGGCAGAAAGTGTGCGTGAAGCGCCATCAACATCATTTCACCGTCGTTTTCAACAATTGAACATTTCGGAGATATCATTGAGACGAATTTTGCATAAAGACCTTGGTATGACGCCATACAAAGTCCAATTGGTTCAGGAGTTGAAGCCAACTGACCATCCAATGCGTTTTCGCTTCGCTAAGTGGGCGTGCGATCGACTTAGAGAAGATGCCGATTTTGCCAAAAAAATCATCTTTTCAGATGAAGCTCATTTTGATCTTGGCGGGTATGTAAAGAAGCAAAATTGTCGCATTTGGGGCACAGAAAACCCGCACGCATACATTGAAAAGCCGATACATCCAAAACAAGTCACTTTTTGGTGCGGATTTTGGTCCAGAGGCATAATTGGGCCATTTTTCTTCGAGAATGAGCAAGGAGTGGCCGTTACAGTCAATGGCGATCGTTATCGGGTCATGTTGAACGAATTTTTGTTCACAAAAATTGAAGAGGAGGATATTGGCAATATTTGGTTTCAACAGGACGGCGCTACGTGCCACACAGCCGAAGCTAAATTCGATGTTTTGCGCCCTGTTTTTGAAGATCGCATTATCAGCCGCAGAGCTGATGTCGTTTGGCTACCTCGGAGCTGCGATTTGACACCGTTGGACTACTATTTGTGGGGTGCCGTAAAAGATAAGTGTTACGCCGACAAGCCAGAGACAATTGACGCTTTAAAGGACAATATTCGTGAAGCCATTGGTGAAATACAGCTGCACACAATCGATAATGTGCTTAAAAATTGGACCGATTGTGTAGGCTACTGCATGGCCAGCCGAGGCAGACATTTGAATGAATTATTAACCGGAAGGATTGTACTTTCAAATAAAAAAAGAAATTTAGGAAATGTTCAGTAGTTTTTTTTATAGCATTTTCAAAAAAAAAAAGTTATTTGGCGGACCCTTTATAAGAACACTCAATTTTACATTTTACTTACTATTATATGTATATTTTTTTAAATTGAGATTTAAAGTGTATTTAAGTTACGGTTTTATTGTAGCAGCGTGTGTAAGGCGGTTTCAAACGATTTTCCTTATAGTATGCGTGTTGAGCAGTAAAAATGAGATTGGGGTTTATTGTACTGCGTAAATGAATTTCTATCAGTTGTTCTAGAGTTTTTAAAAGGAATGAAGCTAAACTGATCGGTCTGATGTCCTTCGGATTTACATGGATGCTTTTACCTATTTTGGGGATAAAGATGACCTTAACTTCTCTCCAGAGAGGGGGGTGTACGTGAGGTCAAGGCACTCATTTAGAATAACCTCCAGGATAGTTATAATTATATTTGAGGTCATCTGGATTTCGGCAGGTGTTATTCGGTCTGGTCCCGCCGACTTATAAGGATCGAAGCTTTAAATTGCCCAAAGTAGCTTTTCCATTGTAATCATACCAATATTGTTATTATTTTTATAGCCTGTCCTTGATTCTTCAGTGCAACCGGGAAACGAGTATCTAGTAGCAGTGATAGCAAGTATTCGCTTGAGTTGGTCCATACCCCGCTAGCTGTTTTTAGAGAGCTAGACATCGGTGGATTTTTTGAGAGGATTTTTTCTTAGTCTAGAAGCTTTCTCCATGAAGTTCTTTTGCTCTTCCTCAGCTGTTTTTTTTAGATTTTAAGGGACTATTTGTACGAGTCCCAATCTGAGTTTGGTCTTGATTTTTTAGCTCTATTAAAAAGTTTTCTACAGTTTTCTTGAGCGCTGCTAGAACTGAATTCCAATGACGGGGTTTTTGTTGTCCTCTTATTCGAATAGGAGGACAGGATGTGTCCATTGATTTATTTAGGGCGAGGGTTAAGACCTTGACTTTTTCATCAAGGTCGCCGTTGTTTTTGGGTATCGTGAGAAGGGAGGGACTAATTAGTTTACCGAATGTTTCCCTATATAGTTTCCAGTTAGTTTTCCGATAATTCCGGAATGTTGGTTTTTTATTAACTTTTTCATCTAAGCAGAACTGGATGTATCTATGATCAGAGAACGAATGTTCCTTTGATACTTTCCAATCCATAATCTTTTGATGAATTTCGTCAGAGACGAGATTAATGTCTAAGACCTCCTGTCAGTTCTTGGTGATGAACGTCGGTTCATTTCCAATGTTACTTACAATTATGTTAGTACTGAGTATAAAATCAAAAAGTGACTCACCTCTTTCATCTATATATGTACTTCCCCAAACGGTGTGGTGGGCGATTGCGAACATTTTCTGCCGTTCAGCCATCGAAATAAGATCACTCAGCTTGTCACCAGGAAGTGGGCCAAGGTGAGCATGGCCAAGATATGCAGAAGCTATCAAGTACACACCATTTCTGGTTTCCACCGTTGCTACTGTCAGATCTCGATCGATGAAATCAGGAAGTAAATATGCATGAATGCTACTTTTTACCAATATGCAGGATCTGGGTTCACCTTTATCCACTGCATGCAGCAAGTAGTATCCTGGGGTCCTGAGCCCTTGAATTTTGGATCCAACTATACAGGGTGCTAGGATCAGGACGACGTCTTCCCCTTTGTTATGCAGCCGGAGAAGAAGGGAGGCCGAGGCCAGTTTGATGTGTTGGGTGTTAATCTGAACTAACTGCACCATCTTGGTTACAGTTAGCCGGAGCAGCACCCACCATTGTTCTGTCGAGGTCTTCATCAGACTCAGAGTCCGAGCGTAGTAGCTCTTTTTAATCGCCGAAAGTTTCGTGTGTGAAGTCAATTACATCCATTCTATTAACGACAACATATAGTTCTTATGATTTCGTTCCAAATGTAAATTTTGCTACATATTCATGAACTTGTGTATATTGGTGTTACCTGCCAAACTTCTAATAAATAAGTTTAAAAAACTTTCTATTTCTTAGCATACCAAAATAAAATACATACTTACTTACTTATCCGGCTCCCGATCCATGGAGGGTATCTGTCTGAGATATTGCAGTTTTCCATCGGTTGCATTCCCTCGAACGCTCCCTATAACGAATGTTCCGTCTTCCTGTTCATCTCGAACTTGGGACCTGGGATACGACGATTTTCTTGGCTGGAGCGTTGTTGTATATTCGCTCGATAGAGCCGAACCAGTGTAGCCGACGTGCTTTGGCTCTTTGGACTACGTCCACATCTTGGTACAGCTCGTGCAATTCACGATTGTACGAGCTCCTCCATTCGCCCTCGCATATAGGACCAAATATCCTCTCGGAAGTGCCCAGTATCGATTCTCCGTCCAGCACTCGGCGCCGGGCGTAGAGTAGTCTTGTCTTTCGAGGAAGGAGTTTGAGCCCCTTTGTTTGGCCAAACCGAAGTAGCAGCAGTGCGCTAGGGTAATTCTTCGTCGGATTTTCACTAACGTGTCGTTTGTGGAATTGATGTTTGTTACGAGCTCGATGAACTCCTTGACTACCTCGAAATGACTGCAACCAACAGTGCGTTTTGTCCTAGACGATAGATAGATGAGGCTTTGTTTGTTGATATCATATACATTGTTTTGTTTTCATTCACTTCAAGACCAATGAGTTTCGCCTGTTCATCAATAGATGTGAATGCTTCAAGTACAGCTCGTTTGGAGCGGCCGATGATGTCGATGTCGTCCGCATAACCAAGCATTTAAGAAGATCGGTTGAAGATACTGGCTTCCAGGTTAACGCTACTCTTGCGCACGCGCACTATCTGCTCTAGGACTATGTTGAAGAAGTCACGTAATAGCGCAACTCCTTGAATGAACCCTGGACACGTCTGGAATATCTCGTACCAGCTGTTACCCATTTGCAGGTTGCACCGAGTATTTTGTAACGTCATCCGGCATAACTGGATCAGTTTTTTCGACCAAAATTATATACCTAAATTAAATTGTGTAAAAGTTACAGAGCTATTGCCTTTTTAAGCTTTAAGGATCAAAAAACAATTTGTTATGATATGGCATCACCATTGGAGGCTTTATATGCGATAGACTTTTTTTTACAATACGCTGCAAACAAACTGAGATGCAAACGTCCTATATCTTCTCATTTTTATCACAAGAGATGATAAATACATAGGTATACATTAAATTATATTTATCTGAATGGTGTCACAACTATAGGGCTAATTGAGCTTGGTTGCTCGTGGCGGCTAATTCTACCTACCCATAAATTCACCAGAATGCACCCCCTTTAAGAATCCTGAATTAAAACTGATTCTTAAACACCATTTAGATTAATCATTTGATTTTCGCTAAGATTTCACATCCACACTATGTTATGTTGACAAACAAATTATTTGTACATTAATATAATTCCTCAAGTATTTCAAATGTCTGATAGGAAAATATTATTGTCAAGTTATAAAATATATACCAATACTTAACCTTTGTTAAGCCAGATAGTCTGGGTTGGATTTTTAAGTGGTTTGTTCACACACTTCAGTTGATTAATGATAATAATCGTTGGGGAAGTCTCTGATTTTCTGATTAAATATAATAGCAATAATAACAATAGGTACAAGAGTACCGAAATAGTATTATTTTACTTTTGTATTGATGCGAACAAAAAAATTAAGATTTATATTTATTTTTGAATTAAGATTTTTAAAAAGAGATGTTTGAATGATATCATATTTAGGATTAAGACAGCATTTTACAAGATCATGACCCTTTATTCCCAAATGTCAATAGGGACGCACTTAGATCTGGAAGCAGATAGCTACAGAGGGGTTGCTTATACGGACGATGTTATAATTATCGTATCAGGAAAGTACCCCAACGTCCTAAAAGAATTCCTACGAAACGCTTTTAATAAGCTAACAAATTCGGCAGAAGGTTGTGGCCTAAGAGTGAACCCTCAAAAAATCCTATTCTCGAGGAAATACAAAATTCTTTATGTAGATCCTCCTACTTTCTAAGGTATTTTACTAGCTTTCTCAGTCGGATCACTCCCAAGTCGAATTAATTACACCACCTCTAACATAGAATTCGGCAAAAGCTTCACCAGTTACCAGTCCTCCAAGATCTGTGTGGGAGGACTTAAGCTTCTTAGAAGATGATGCTATCTATTTTTAGACTGATGGATCAAATACTGATGATGAGATTGGTGGAAGTGTATACTCAAACAGACTAAAATTAAGTCTCTCCTTCCGTCTTCCTAATCATTGTAGCGTTTTCAAGGCGGAAATAATGGCAATTAGAGAATTCCTTTTCTGGCTTTTAAAAAAAAGTGATATCAACTACTGTTATCCGTATCTTCTCAGATACTCAGGCGGCTATTAAATCTCTGAAATCGTCCTCTACAAACTGCATAATATCTAAAGTCTTGAAAGAATATTTCTTCTGCGCCTGGCGCCAATAATAGAAGAAAAACGCCCAATACCTGAACATCAGTTCAGATTTAGAAAAAAGCACTCGACAATTGATCAAGTGCAAAAAGGATCACTGACGTCATTGAGAAATCTCTTAAAGAAAAGAATATTTATTCGGGTCTTACTAGACGTGTCGCAAGCTTTTGATAAGGTGTGGCACGAAGGCCTAAATTTTAAATTAAAGCAAATTCTGACTGAAGCACTCTATACGCTTCTAGGGCAAGACATGGAAACGATTACTCGGATCTCAAGGAAATAGTGGCTGGGGTACCACATGGAAGTGTTTTAGGTCCCAAATTATGCCTATTATTTGCACGTGATATACCTCAAACAGAAGACACTATCGTAGCCCCGTTTGATGACGACACTGCAATACTAGCAGTAGGCCAAACGATAAATGATTCTACGATAAAATTACAAAAAGCTCTGAATAATGTCAATGATTGGACAAAAACATGGCGGATATCGCTCAACGAAGTAAAATCAATCCATGTAGATTTTACGTATAAGAAAATTAATAGATTACCGGTATTTGTTAATACGGTTCAAGTTCCGTTTGCTAATGAAGCAAAATATATAGGAATGACTCTAGACGCGAAATTAAAATGGAAACCTCATGTTAAAAAAAATGAGAAGAATAAAATAATAAGCTCAGAGATATGAACTGGTTGCTTGGGAAACACTCTAAGCTCATTATCGAAAACAAGCTAATTTTGTACAGGCAGGTGCTTAAGCGCACCTTGGTAAATTAGAAACGAAGATCACCACAGAGATCTCGGGATTCCCACGGTTCGCGATGACATAAAAAATGTTGCGAGAAATCATAGAAAAGGGCTATTATAACACTGTAATAGTACTAACCGAAATTATCGATGAGATGAATTTAGTACGCCGCCTGCGAAGGACTAAGCCTTACGATCTGATGCACTAAACCAAAACCCGCTTTAAAATCGCGGTATAAGCAGGAACCTGCAACACGTTAATTAAATTCGTTCGTTAAAAATAAATTGCTAGATAAGTTTCAACTTAGTGTGGAATCGGGAGGAGGAGGTGTTTTTAGTGCAGTAAGAATCTCACACTCCTATGAGCACGCGTTCTTCGGTCCTCATAGAGCTTTTTGATGGTTTAACACCTAGCCATGGGAAAAATTTGTTTCTTTTTTACATATTTTGTTATTAACGGTGCCTGCCATACAATTATTTTATTGATTTTCGACTTTATCATAAGCGGCTCAATGATTTCTATCAAAATCTTTATGCAGGTGGTCCTTTGAATTCTTTATAAAACTGCGCATTTCAAATTTTTCGAAAATAGTTTTTTTTCGATTTTTGAAAACATTTGTTTGTTTTTTTTTTTTGAAAATTTAATATTTTGAAAACGGTTGGAAGATTTTTTCAGAAATTTTGTTCTTAAATTTATATTATTAAATATTTTAAATTTTCAATTTTTAGAACAAATTGAAGAATGTTTTTTATATATAGGGTCCGCCAAATAACTTTATTTTTTGAAAATGGGCGCAAAACATTGAGTGTAGCTTCAGCTGTATGGCACGTAGCGCCGCGCCGCCGCCGGCGCCGTCCTGTTGAAACCAAATATTGCCAATATCCACCTCTTCAATTTTTGTGAACAAAAATTCGTTCACCATGACCCGATAACGATCGTCATTGACTGTAACAGCCACTCCTGGCTCATTTTCGAAGAAAAATGGCCCAGTTATGCCTCTGGACCAAAATCCGCCAAAGTGACTTGTTTTGGATGTATCGCCTTTTCAATGTATGCGTGCGGCTCTTCTGTGCCCCAAATGCGACAATTTTGCTTCTTTACATACCCGCCAAGATCAAAATGAGCTTCATCTGAAAAGATGATTTTTTTGGCAAAATCGGCATCTTCTCTAAGGCGATCGCAGGCCCACTTAGCGAAGCGAAAACGCATTGGATGGTCAGTTGGCTTCAACTCCTGAACCAATTGGACTTTGTATGGCGTCATACCAAGGTCTTTATGCAAAATTCGTCTCAATGATATCTCCAAAATGTTCAATTGTTGAGAACGACGGTGAAATGATGTTGATGGCGCTTCACGCACACTTTCTGCCACAGCAGCAATATTCTCGGGTGAACGAACTGTTTTTGGCTTTTCACGCTTTGGTCTATCGATGAGGATGCCAGTTTCTTTCACTTTTTTCACAAGATAACGAACATACGGAGCTGACGGTGCTTCTCTTCTTCTAAAATCCGTACGCAATTTTCGCACACATTCTGCAACATTACCATGATTTTCAAAGTAATGTCGCAATATTTCCCAGCGTTGTTCAAGCGTATACACAACCATATTCGTTTAGCGGAAGGACAAAACTAATTATCTGTCAAATCAGACATGAGCTAAGTGTTACCATTCACGAAATAAGCACTGAAAAAAAACGTTATATGGCGGACCCGTTAAAAAAATTAAGTGAAATACGACTTTCAAAATGTGTTTAGTCGTTTCTATTAAGAATCTTCTGCACACAATGTGACCGAACATAAGATCAAGTTCGTGCGATCCAGTTGTTCATTTTATTTCATTTGCATTTATAGAGTTGTATGTGGCCGTGGTGGATTTGAGCATTTCTTATGAATATTATATATTTATATTTATTAACTAATTCATTTGAATTAGAATAGTTTAAGGAAAAAGTTGGACAACAAAAGTTAATGTTTAAGTTAATTATTTAGTTTTAAATCAGTTTTGTTTTACGTATTATATTTTAATTAAATTAAAGCAGCTTTCGAGTATTTTTTTTATTTCTTTATTTAGGAAAAAAGATTATGTTCTTAAAATTTAAACGTTTAAGTATTTACTGGAATGTGAGTAATTAACATTATTCATTTTCATAACACTTTTCAATTCAAACGGCATATGGAATATGTGCCTAGTGAAAAACGGAGTAAGCTATTCCATTTGTCTTAATTTTTCACAATTCGAATGATCATTCGATTATTTCACTCGAATACTATCTCGATTATTGAAATCATTCGGTTACTAAGATTTTGCAATACAAATTTTTATAAAATTCTTAAATATATATATATACTATACATATATGATACTTCTTATAGCAAAAACATTCTTATAATTTATAAATAACACACATATTAAAAATAATGAAAGTTTTCATTCGAATGTATGGCTTAATTTGGCTTTTTCACTTTTAAATCAGCAATAAAACACGACACCACATCTCTGTTCGAATCCAAAATCTTAACTTCACATTTCACATTAACATCAGGAATATTATTTTCCAATGGTAGATCAATGTGATAAGTAACATCTTCTTCGGCATATAAAGGACAATATGCTCCATATAAAAGATTACTACAAACATCAGCTGTTTCAGAACTTAAAGCAAACGGAACTGTTATTCCGAATACTGTTGCATGTATAACGGCTTTCAACTCATACGAATCATCTTTATCTGTTTGGAAAATTGTAGAATTTTATTTCAGAACATCTATTACCATCATTTAAATTAATCTTACTTGCTACAAATTGCATATCCATTTTAGCTACCGTTCCTCTAGTTACCTCACATGGTAAGCTCTGACATTCTTCGATTTGAACGTACAAAGGAAACGGACGATTTCCAGAACCTTAAAAAAAAATAAATTATATAAGAAACATTCTTACTATACTTCCCCCTTTAAGGAAAAAAAGTTTTTTTCTTGTTAAAACTTCATCGACACACATTTTCTGACTGGAGTTCTGGAATCACAAGACGTATACGAGCACATAATTATTATGAAGCAAGCACTATTAAAAGCAGTTTTGGAAAACATTTTGATTTCTTCCTTGTACAAGTAAAAGTACTTGATATTCAAAGCATAGACAACTCTCGAAAAACTACTGTGCTAAATAAATAGCGGTGGCTTTTATATCTATTCTAAATTCTAGTTTCTTCTAATCTTATCAGAGATGGTTGTAATTCTAACCTTTAAGTACAAGTGAACTGCAGCAACAAGCATTCATTTAATTTCTTAAAAAAGAATTAACAAAATAATGGTAATAAATTTAAAAAAAAAAATAAGAATCGCAACAATATTTAAGGACGAAAAGTTCATCTAATTTCGTTTTTATTTGGCAATCCGGAAGCCTTCAGGACTCTTCTAAAAGCGTTAACTTGGGAAAAATGACAGTTCTAATTCTGAAAAGAAGAGAATTTTGCTTCTAGATTTGAAATCAGAATCAGAACCAGAAGCACTCACACATTCATATACTTGAACGTCAAACTCGACAGTTGTCATGTTTACTTGCGATATAGCTACTATAGGGCAAGTTTTGCATTTGGTAAAAAAATCGAACTAGAGATTTTAATCAAACTTGACATTACGATGATGGAGAACACCAAAAAAGTGGGTCCCACAATTCCGTCTGTCTGTTTGTTTGTCTGTCTGTACAACTCTCTACAGCCTAAACGGCTCTGGTCGATTTTCTTCAAACTTAGTATTAAAGCTTTTCAGGTAATTGTCCAAAATAGATTTCTGAATCATTGTTGTAGCCCTTAAAATAACGGCACCTGCCATACAACCATTTGATTGATTTACGACTTTCTCATAAACGGCTCAACGGATTTCGATCAAAATTTTTATTCAGGAGCTCCTTCAAATTTTAAATAATACTGCATTTCAAAATTTTCGAAAAATAGTTTTTTGGATTTTGAAAAAAAAAAAAATATTTTTTTTTTTGGTTGAAAATTCAATATTTCGAAAACGGGTGGACGGTGTTTTCTAAAATTTTGTTTTTGAATTTATATTATTAAATATTTAAAATGTACATACCATTTTTTTTTTGAAATAAAATAAGCATTTTTATATATAAATAAAATGCACGACTGGATCGCAAGTACTTGCTCCTATGTTCCATCACATTATATGCAAAAGATTCGGATCCAGTCGTGCATTTTATTTGTATTATAATTGTGCAACACACGTTTTTTTTTTTTTAATATTTCTACGTACACAATTATTTTGATACATACAATCTCATTAAAATTCAGAATCGTCAGAATCACACAAAAGTATTCAGTTGAGATCCCGGATCGGAGTTATAAGCTCGTGTCAACTATCAGCAACTGAACAAAATATTTAAATTAGAAAACTGAAGAAAAAACCGACATAAATAAAAACCTAAAATAAAAAAATATTTTTAATCCTTAACCTGATACACCCTTTATCGCAGTTTTTTTTTCTAAAAAAATCAATTTTATTTTAAGCTCTGCAGGTGCTACAAACTTAGTTGAGTTTTTTATAGAATTGCTTATCAAACGTATTTTAAATCCACGAGCTAAGAAGGTATATACAGCTTACTATGGGTGCTTAAGAATATACTGATTATAATTGTGCATTGGGGAAGTCTTCTATTTTATTAATGAAATCATCATAGCTAGTGCTCAAGTACTCAGACTTTAGATTGATTAATTTAATTTTAGTTTTCATGCATTCACTTAGGATTATTTATGCAATTTTAAGGTGAGGGCCATAATCCCGAATTGCATAATTTGAGAATCCCTAAATTCATATTTTAGAATACCTAAAATAATTTAGAGTGTAAAAATAGTGGATAGAATCTCCATGTAAAAAATTTCGAATGCCTGAATCCTACAAGAAATAGCTGAATTTAAAGAAATCAATTAACTGACCAACAAGTCTTCGCAATCAACTTCACTTTCTGACAGAACTTCATAGAGTAAAGAACTCTAGCAGTGACAGGGACTTATTTCAATTACAATTTTTGTTTTTGGGATTGGGTTGAGGTTATGGAATGAGTAACATTACGAGTGACGTGGGGACGGTACGGTTGTTAAAGAAAACTGTTGACATATTCTGCCTGGCGACTTTACATACCCTAAGCGGGAACTCCAGAGGCTCTCCAGAGAGCGTAGCAGATGACCCAACAAGCTGCTAAACTACCTGCAACCCACAAAGCCCGAAAGGCAAGGTACTATTGATTAAGAAAATTTTATAAAATTAAAAACAAATTTAAAATTTCGAGCATTTTTTATGGAAAACTATCATTTAAAAAAAATGAGAGTAATATTAAAACAGACTTCTAAGACGTATTTTGGAATTCAAATTCAATTTGCAAACATCCAAAAAATATTTTTTCTAAAATTTTAATATGCAGTAGATATTATTTAGAATTCGAAGGACCTCCTATACACAATTTTTGATCGAAATCCGTTGAGCCGTATATGAGAAAGTCGAAAGTCCAAAAAAGGTTTGTATAGTAGGTACCGTTAATAACAAAATATATTAAAAAGAGATATACCTCAAAGGCTTAAATATACCAAGTTTTAAGAAAATCGCAAGTAAAAGCGTGATTTTTAATACCAAGAAAGTACAAATGGATAAAACAAATGTTAAGCGTGTCTGAAAACGGACGAATCGTTGCATACAATTGGCGTTTTTCTTTTTTAGCTCCGAGTAAAGATCTCAGCTGTCAAGAAAAGATATGTGTTTCTTTTTTAGCTCAGACACATTTAATCTCTTAACTCGTGTTTGTTTTTTAAATCAGAGCTAAATCGGGGCATGAGCGATAAGCTCAGAATAAAATGACCGATCAAACGGAGCAAAGTGCTGGGCGCGGCTAACTTTACTCATAATTTTAACAATAATCACTACAGTAAAACCAATTAAAAACAAAAATTAATTCGGAAAACGAAAGCTTTGGATTTGCTGGTAAATAAGTTTTAATAAAAAGAAATATAATAATATATGACAGTTCTGCGCTTAAGTTCATTTCAAAATTAAATCGGAGATATCTGACCATGCTCTACTCAGATCTAAATCGGTTTACTCAGGTTCTGCTCAGAGATCTGCTCGGAGATAAAAAAGAAAAACGCCAAATGCTGCACCCGAAATACATGTGCATACTCTTTGACATTTATTATGCATAGTTCTGCGAAAATAAAGGCCGCATTCAAAAATAGATCCATATAGCTATCCGGATTTTTTTTTTTTATAATCTACACGCGCTCAAGGGATTATGAATACCCTTTAAATGTTTCAACACAGAGCGGGCGTGGGGGTGAGGTTAAGGAAGAGAAAGAATGATAGGAAAGATGTGTGGCGCGATATTCGGAGACTGTATGTGGTTGTTGTCTCAGATTTTATCTCCAGGGATGGCGGCTGAACTAATGCGGAGAAATTTCCGTGTCTTATTTATCTATGTCCCTTATAATTCGCATTATTTTTTTTATTCTTTGTCATATTTTATCGCTATACTAGTTTTACTCAATCACATGTTGTTAGTTCTATGTCTAAACAGTATATAATGAGTAAACCAGCAACTCATTGTATGACATTTATTTTTAGAATTGGTTTTTAATGGAAAAATAAGAAGACATAGACTACGGCAGGGATCGAACCTGTAACCATGAGGTAGACAGGCGAACACACAACTATCGCGCCACGGCAGGTTGGTATTGTTGTAATCCCGTCTAAACACGGCTGATGACAAAAACACCTGCTACCAAAAAATAAATCACAAGCTATCCCAAAAACTTTGGTATAGCTTTGTATCGAACGACAATTTAAGCTATCCGGGCTTGGTTGTGCAGGAACTTAGACAAGAACTTACATCATATCGACAACTGAACCCGTCCTATACAACAGTCATTATGCGGAAAAAATGTAATTTAATGAAAATGGATGTTAATGAAATAAGAGAAAAACAAATTCTTATTTGCTCCTACTACCTGTTTAATTCAATTTCGCTGGATTAAATGGGCTGCACATCTGTTTAGGACATAACACATAAGCCATTCAGAATGTTGATATTTTGTCATATTTTCGATTATGGCTTTGATTATTTCATACCTAATTTCGAAAATTAGATTTCGTTGTTACGTCTATTATTTTGGTATTCATTTTATTTGCATTAAGCTTATTAAAGCCTTTTAAGTTCCTCGGTCATTTAATAATTTTTAATTGAGATATGTATACATACATAGATACTAGGTATAGGGCAAGTTTTGCATTGCACAAGCTGGTCTGTCTTTCAACGGCTGAAGCGATTTGCTTTAAACTTGGTAATTTAAGTAGAGACACTGAAGCATTGGACAACTCAGACCATCGGGTTATACATTACAAAAAAATAATACAACAGAGATAGAAAAAGAGAGAAAGAACAAACAACAGAAGAAAACACATATCAACAGCACGAGGTTTGTTTTCGGAAGGTCCTCCATCCAAGTACTAACCACGCACATTGAAGTCAAACATTCACTGATCTATGGGAATCGATGTTTTTTTTTTTGTTTAATTAATTTTTATTCCATATTAACTTATAACTATCTTAAAGATAGACAAAAATGTTTAAAACTAGCCTACTTGTCAATAACTTACAACTAATATACTGGCCCTTTACGGGCGCTCTAAACTAAACAATAACTCTTAGAACTAATGTCTTTCGACCTAAAAACTATTTTAATTAAATCTAATTATTTTATTTTTTTACCAAGGAAACTTCTTGACAAAAAACTTGGTATCTTATCATTTCTTTTTTACTTATAAACTAAACCTAAATATAGAATAAAAACAATTAAAACTAAATACAACTAACTTATACTAACTAAAAATAACTTAAACTACTTAAAATACCTAAAAATACCCAAAACCACTTAAAATTACTTAAAAACTAGAACAGCCACAGCAACATTTTTTTCGCTTTTTAAACTTTTTTTTGTTTATTTTTTATTTGCATGCAGACACACAACACCATGCAACCCACCCATACATGTACATACATACGCACATACATATACGTACTCACATACATATACGTACGCACATTCATGCACGTATGACACCGCATACATACATATTTTTAATTTTTTTTTTTTTTTTGGTGCCACCCCGACTGTTCCCTATACCTAATTGCCCTAAATCTATGTAAGTCGGCCAAGATATACCATCTTCATCGACTTTAAATATTATGTTGCTGTTCAGAGAGCCACCAAAACTGGTTACCTGTTTCGCCCTATCCCTCCGGTCCCGATCGCACACAGTCCTACTGAACCGAAGGCGCTCTTCTCCACCTTGAGCGATGACGTCTCGACCATACAGGAGTCGCCTATCCACAGTTTTCCGGCTGATGTGTTAGATGAACGGAACCGCCCCTCCATCCTGTATCAGCCCTCGACTGTCTAAATAGAGGAATGCCTCGGGAGGGATGTAGGCACTTAACCGCGCACTCTCGAAATATTCGTTATTGGGGTAATACGTGCCAAAAATTAAGTTGTTAGTTGAGGACATCGCTCTTGCAACGTGCCCCCGAATCAGCTTAAACAAAAAATTATCTATTTTGTTTATGTTCGCTCCGTTGTATAGAACCTGGTTGGAATGGTTGTGTACTCCGACTCTGGTGTTCTGTGTATTCCAAGGCAACGTCGAAGACACTGCCTCTCAAACACCTGAATCTTTTCCATTTGAGATGGGGCAACGTTGAACCACACCGGGCATCCATAGGCAATCATCGGCCTGATGAAGGCCATGTAGCAAATCACCTTCACCCTGCTGTCCAGACAACTGCTATAAAACAATCGTTTTGTCAGGGCAAAGGCTCCCCTAGCCTTGGCCGGAGCACCACCTATATGTCTGTCGAAATACAGGTACTGATCCAACCAGATGCCAAGGTACTTTACTACACTTTTACTCGCCAGTGGATGTCCATATGGCCCTACGATCACCAGCTTGCGCCAGTTCTTTCTCGTATTCCTTGAGGCGCTAGACAACGGAGTCCTAAACAGAATTGTTTCAGATTTCTGGAAATTGATTTTCAATTTCCAGTCATCACAATATCGCTGAATCTTGTCGAAGTCACGCTGCAAAAGAATTTTGATGACCTCGACTGTATTAGCTGTTCTGTACGCAATTAGATCGTCGGCGTACGCAATTGCCTGAGTTAGACTACCTATCAGATCGCTGGTGCAATTGCTTAAGAGAATCGGCGAGCTAACCGCTCCCTGCTGAAGACCATTGTTAATATTAAAAACTGTGGTAGAAGTTACATTGCCACTCTTGACTACAAACTTTCTACCATTTAGCATGTCATAAAGCATATACAATAGAGGTTTCCTTATACCTAGTCTGGTTAGCTTTAGATAGAGACCTTCTAACCATACGGTGTCGAAGGCCTTCTCCAAATCAACCAAACAGGCACCCGTACACTGCTTTTTAGTTTTGTTCCATTGGATATCAGAAACTAGTTTAGACGCGGCATGAATTGTGTCATGTCCCGTCTTAAAACCTAACTGACTATCCGGTATGATTTTGTTGCCCTCCGCCCACTTGAACAGAGCCCTATTAATAACCTTTTCAAATACTTTGCTGATACTCGGAAGAAGACTTATCGACCTGAGATTCGCCGGATTGGAATTGTCCTTTCCCTTTTTAGGAAGAGGATGCACCAATGCTGTCTTACACCGCACTGGATAATATACATTCTTCAGCGCGTTGTTAAGCAGTGTGGTATAAATGTCAACTGCTTCCTGAGGCAAATGTCGTAGTACAACATTGGATATACCATCCACTCCTACTGATTTATTTTTCCTTAGTGAATCAAAGATGTGCTGGAGCTCAATCTTCGAAATTAACAGGGAACTGGTCCAATTTCGCTCGGCGATTATGGCGTTTGCCAAACGTTCATCATTGAACCCGGTAAAACTCAGATCGCCACTGCGTTATATCGTTCCGGAGGTAAAAGTGGTGAACCAGAGCTCTGCTCTCCAGGTCATGGTTCGGGCAAATGCTAGCATTCACCTGGTACACTTGCTGGAAAGCAGCCCCCACAGCCTCCACCTTCTCCTGCGGATCTTCGATTATGAAGAGGTCATCGTCCAAGACGGCGTCATCTGGGTCTATGCCTGCTGTCAGAAGTACGTCTCTGTTTTGTGTCGTCCTCTGGAGCTTAAGACACGGAAGGTCGTTTTGATCTTTTCTTCTGAATATCTTATTAATTTGTGGGAACATACTCGTGTCGGAAGCGTTCACGGCCCGAATTTTGTTGTCCCAAAACAAATTAATGGACAACCTATAATTTTCTTTGATCAATTGGTTGATGTTTTTGATGGACGACTTCAGTGTCCATATCTCCAGAACTCGTGTGTCAGTAAACCGTCTGTACAAGCGTTTTAGTCTTGTCAGAAAGCCACTTTTTTGTCTGTGTAATGCGGGACGCTCAGTCCCTATGTCATTAGGAATATAGGTCTGAGCAAGAGCAGACGACGATCCAGAAGATTGAGGTATGCCAAGGATGTAGCAGAGAATCTGTATTGGGTTGCTCCCGTGTACAACAAAACGCAGCCGAAAACAATCTTCTCAGAGAAACCTTTGTTTTGTTGTTCATTCAATCCTTGTTAATTGAACGAATATCAACTTCAGGAAATGTTTTTTTATTTAATAATAATTTTACAGTCAAGTTTTAATATACCTATAATAAAAATAAACGCAAAAATGAAAATCGCTGTAGAAGGTTGTGCTCATGGCGAGGTGGAAAAAACCATAGAGGCAATGCAAAAGCGAAAAATGTTAAAATTGATTTGTTGTTGTGTTGCGGAATTTATATTAAAAGGTAGATTAGGTTAGGTTGACATGGCCGTCAGGAAAACAACTGACACACATAGACCAAATGCTCAACCAAACCAAACAAAATTGATAATTATCTGAAAAATCAAAATGTCAGTTTTGAAGTTTCTATACATTTTATCGATAACTTTGTGAAAAAGTTTTTGGGAGCACAGTTTTTATCCTCTCCAATAGCTAAGCCCCGGGAATTCTCTGGGTTTAAGCTAAGCACCCCCGGGGATTAGTTGTTGTTGGATTTAGTATGCAAATTGTTAATCCTACTCATCGTTTTTTTCGTCCAATTTCCCCGGGGCTTAGAAAAAAACACGCCTAGTAACTTTGATTTTATGACAAAACACGTGAAATTTTAAATTCAATTAAATAACCATTATTTTGTATTTAAACAGAAAAATACATTTTGCAATTGCAGGTTGCATCTGATGAAAATCGTTCGGACCGCATGTCTTAAGCATTTGTTGCAATATGATGAAAAATGATGCCTTACATCGATTGCATTGATTGTTGTTAGTTTGTCAGTAAGGTAGGCTATAAGTGAAATTTGTATATTAAAGTCACTTTTAGTTCTAGAATTAATCTTTATCACAATTTTTTGGCAGTTCCTTTTTAATTTATTATTAGTGAATGCAATTTTTACTAAATGTCATCATAGTTTTTGTATTTGAATTAAAAATATATACTAGGTATATTTATGACTTTACACATTTTCTCATTTATATTAAAGTATTACATCTGGCTCCTCAAAATGAAACATTGAATTGATTTTGTTCTATACCAACTATAGCTAATTCCATGTTAGTCCACGACTTCTCAATCATAGAATAGAAATTAATCAGCGAGTTAAAATGTTCGAATAATAAACGAAAATACATTAAGAAAATCAGCTACAACAAGTATGAATAATTCTATAATTTTTTTATTTTATGGTTCCTTAAATTTTATTAAATGGCAATTTTTAACCGTATTTGGTAAGATAGTGAAGGGATAAGCTTATAAACAATGCGTAAGCAAACAAAAATAATGCTTCCCCAAACGAAATGCGTGACATACAGAGTTATCTACACGGGAAACACTGAAACTCAAACACAGATGCACTTTCTGGAGTTGCATTTGAACTAAACGACCTTGTTACATTTTGAATCTTTCGCTTGTCGTTCATCTTTAGTCACTCTAGGAAGTAATTGGGATTGGGACGATGTAACTCAATTCGCCTTAACCAAAATAACTTCCCAAGTCACACTGATTGTTTTACGAAAAAAAAACAATTTTAAATCTAAATTTAACAAATTCTGCTGAAATGTTTAATACAAAAAACGGTGTGAATAGTATAAAATATGAAATGTCGCAGCTGTGAAACAAAAGGTCTGCCACCAACGCCATCTATCCTAGTCGGCTACATAAATGAAAAATGAAGGCTCAGTGTAAGTACAGTTCTCATTCGAATAAAACGTTGGTACAATACTTATATTTCGATGCTTCTATGTTTCTGAATCTCTCAAACAGCAATTGATTTGTATAGGTATACATGTATTCACATAAAAATTTGATACTTTCTGTTCTAGAAACTATCAGTTACATTCTAAAGGTATACACCAACAGCTATGTATTTTTGAATAATCAGATTATTACGCAGCTCTTGATTTTTGCTCAATAATTTATGAACAAAACTAAAATAAACACATCCAGCTATATGGTAATCCAATTCCAATTCCATCTACCCAAAGCCAAATGCGAAATCTTAACAAACCACTTATCACAACACGAAATATGAGTTAGGGCAGGTAGTATGAGGCTATGCAAGCAACCCCTAAAAGGCAAGCTTCGTGTAGGTATTGTGGCTGTGGGACATGTGAAACCCTTGTATTTACCCCACTTGACCTCGCAACCGCTCGGAACATTTAAACGCCGAAGCTTAATTAAATGACGCAGAAAATTACTTTATGCATTCTCGAACGCCCTCAGGCACTTCACTTCTCACACACTGGTTGCTCTTTCACTCTCTTTGTAACTTTGCTTTACTTAAATACATACAATGCTCGAAATATAAAACAACAAATTAAACTGTACCAGTGTAACCATTTGTGCTTAATTATTCGCATTGTGTGTGCACCCAAATGCTATAAACTTTCGCCTTTTCGCTAAAGGATTGACCCCGAAAATATATGCTCAAGCGACCGCTATGCTGGAAAGGGTGGACTTCATCGGACCGATTCAATATGCAAATTTAGTGACGTTAATTGCTCCCAATGTGTGTTAATTTGAGTTTTAATAAGCGATATTGTTGCATTGCTGGCGACTATCAAACGAAGGACGAATCACACACCACCCCCTATGCATATTGCACGCACCCATTTGGGTACATAGTCTTCGGCATTGAGTGATGGTGATGGTAATGGTGATGGCAATGGCGAGCAGACGGAAGCAGACAAATTTAATTAGTCGAATATGAAAATTAAAAAACAATGTTGTACATGCAAAGTCAGAACAAAGTGCGAACGAGCAAGGCGCTGATTGAGTTTCGACATGGTTTTCAGTAATTTTTACTGGCAATGGCAACTAGCTTACGTTCGACTGTTTGTTGCAGCAGGGAAAAGTTTAGGGCAATTTAAGGAAGAACAAACGATAGATTATGTGTGAAATATTGCCGTTGAAGGTTTGTCAAAAATTTAGTTAATGGATGTTTTTGTGTTCTCATTCAAGAGTTAATTTATTTATTATTATTAAAGTAGCTTTACAAGAATAGATTACAATATTGAGATTGCAAAATTTACATACAGAGATGATATTACTTTTAAGAAATTTCATATCAATTGTTGGAAGAGGGAAAAAGAAATTAAATAATATTTCGAAGGGAAAAACGCTACAACTGAAGAAAGACATTAAGACTTGTATCACTGTGACACTCAGAGTAAATAACATTAAATATACTTACTTACATTTTAGGTGGCGCTATAGTTCGGGACGAACCTGGGCCTCAACCAACATGCCTCCCCAGCTAACTAAGTCTTTGGCTAGCTGCCTCCACTAACGCACTCCAAGTTGGTTGGGGTCATATTCCACTTGAGTGCGCCAGCTTGGGCGAGGTCTTCCTTGACTGCGTCTTCCCTCTGGGTTGGAATCGAAGATCCTGCGAGCCGGAGCATAGTTGTCTATACGCTCTATATGACTTAGCCATCTTAAACGTGATATACGTATTTTTTGTACCAGATCAATGTCGCTGTAGAGCTCGTATAGTTCGTGGTTGAACCTTCTCCTCCAAAGCCCGTTAACGCAGATAGGGCCGAAAATCTTGCGAAGAACCTTTCGCTCGAAACGACTAAGGATATCTTCATCCGCTTTCGATAGAGTCCATGTCTTCGTGCCATAGAGCAGGAATGGGATGATCAGAGTCTTATAAAGAGTCTCCTTTGTTTTTCGAGAGAGGACTTAACTACTCAATTGCCTCCGTAGCCCATAGGAACAGAGATTGGCAAGAGTTATTCTTCGCTTTATTTCTAACGAAATGTTGTTGTTAGATGTTATAGCGGATCCGAGGTAGACAAAGTCCCTAAATACCTCAAAAGTGTACCTGTCTATTGAAACGTTTTGTCCAATCCACTGGTATTGTGTGTCCCTTTCTGTGAACAGCAGGTACTTCGTTTTGGCCTCATTGGCTGGTAGTCCCATCTTAGCCGCTTCAGCTTCAATGTTGGCAAACGTTCCAGTAACAGCTCGCTGTGTTCTGCCAATGATGTCTATGTCATCAGCGTATGCTAACAATTGCACAGACTTGAACAAAATTGTGCCAGTAGAGTTAACTTGGGAATTTCTTATAATTTATTTCAGTATTAAGTTGAAGAAATCGCACGATAGCGCATCACCTTGTCGGAATCCTTTTTTGAGATCAAAAGCTTCTGTGAGGTCAGTACCAACCTTGATGGAGCAGGTAGAGTGCTCCATCGTCATCATACACCGTCGGATGAGCTTTGTGGGGATGCCAAAATCAGACATGGCTCTGTATAGCTCATCTCTATAAATGCTATCGTATGCGGCATTAAAATCGATAAAGAGATGGTGGGTATCGATTTGGAGTTCTTGGGTAGTTTAGACTTATTCCTCTATAGTTGGCGCGGTTTAGAGGGTCTGCTTTTTTGTGGATCTTGCAAACGATGCTGAGGTTACATTCATCAGGCATACTTTCTTCTGACCAGACTTTAGAGATGAGTTGGTATATGCACTGTACCAGGTCATCTTCGGCTGCTTTAAAGAGTTCGGCGGGTAGTCCGTCGGGGCCAGCAGCTTTGTTGTTCTTTAATTTGGATATTTCTATCCTCACTTCATGTTTGTCAGGTGGACGGAAGCTTTGTGTGTCATCGTCCATGTTGAATGGTTCATTCTGCCTGACAGCGGGATTTTGGTCTTCATCGCCGCTTAACAGTCTGCAGAAATTGTCCTTCCATATACTCAGCACCGACTGTGACTCTACTAGGAGGTTTCCATTCCTATCTCTACAGGCTTCTGTGCGGGTTTTTTTGCCTTGACACGTTAAATATAAGAAGGTGTAACTAGTAGTGATAGAAAACAATTATAGTAATCCTACTTATATTATAAATGTGAAAGTTTGGATGGATGGATGGTTGTTTTTTGCTCACTAATTCCAGAACGGCTGAACGGATCTGGATGAAATTTGGCACAGAGAAAGATTATAGTCTGCAATATGACACATCCGGTAAAATGTATGGTTCACGAGGGATAGATTTGTTTTAATTTTGCATAGAGCTCATATAACATATCTGCAGATGCAGCCTCTGAGAAAGGCTTAAATATGACAAAAAAAATATGTACTTGGGTACATATTAGCATGTCTCATCAATTCCATGGAAATTTGGTAAGCAGCTAGATGATAAAATGAATTATCCTACAAAAATTATCGATTCAAATGGGAGAGTTTGTGTATTTGTTCCACTTTCACCGAACGGCTATCTGCTTATGAAAGTTGTTGTGGTTTTCTTAATTTATAGATTGGGATCAAGTCGATTTTGTTTTCAATTTGACATCTGATGAACTTGTGTCTGGAAAAAATCACATAATGAAGACTGAAAAACAAAAAAAAATGTTTCTGCCTTATCATCGAGCAAAATCAAAGAAACAACTTTAATCTCGATAGGCACAATAAGTTTTTTTGTTTAAATGAATCGATCACATGTTCGATAACCTCATTTTTGCAACTCAATAATATTAAACAAACCAGATTCAAATGTCAGTGGAATTTCTGGTGAAGGTTTATCTGGACAAGTTTGGACACAAAGTTCGGTTACTTCTGACTTGAAGGATCAATCATCAAAACGATTATTGACTCTTCAAAAGAAAGAAAGAAAGAGCTAACTGGCACCACTGCTGGTGGTAAAGGCGATACATTCTTTAAATTTAAACGTTAATAACATTAAATAGTTATAAGAAGTATATTTCTAATTGAAAGCAAAAAGTAATACAATTGCTTTTTACCAAGGCATCACAAAAATCTCAATGTTTTTAAAATGTTTTACATGAAAAATTATTTTCTTAAAAAACCGCTCGCTCCAACGATTTTTGATTTTGTTTTTATATTCATTTTTATCCAGGAATTCAAATGGCATCTTTGTTTTCCCTGAAACTATAACAACTAACTATAATAAAAACATTTTATGATGTGTATTATCCATTTAATTCCTTTTTATGAAATTTTGCACCATTTCACTGAATACTACCTACAATGTAGGCCCTCATACATTTACTCGTATATATACATAAATGCATCTTTAAAAATCACATGAATCTTATTTATGCACATATTGCACCTAAATTACAAAGTTATATGCATATAGCTACCTACCCACATACTGCCTTCATTTTCATTATTAGGATGTAAGTAAAGGGTTATCCATTTTGCGGTTTCAAAAGTATAGTTCGACATCTGTTAAACTAAGTTGTTAAACCAATTTTTTTTTCAGTTGAAAGTCTGAAATTTACGAAAATGGATCGCTTAACTATCGCACAACGCATAAAAATTGTTGAAACCTACTACAAAAATGGTGATTCTGCCACAGCCACATATCGTGATTTAAGAGGAGATTATGGCTTACATAATCGTCCAACTACGCAAGCAATTGACAAAATTCTGAAGAAATTTGAAGAGACTGGATTGGTTACAGATATTGTAAGGCCTGTGCATCATCGTTTCGCTCGTACAACTGAAAATATCGCTGCTGTAAGTGAAAGTGTTGCCGAGGACCCGAATGTGTCGATTCCTCGTCGTTCTCAGGAATGAGGACTGTCTTACGGCGCATTATGGCGTATTTTGCATTTGGATCTACACCTACATCCATATAAAGTCCAGCTCACATAACAACTGAAGCCAGCTGACCATTCACAACGTCGTAGATACGTCGGATGGATCTATCCATGTAGGTATGCACATAATTTCTCTCCTAACTTACATAATTAAAATCAAGAACCTAGATTTAAATTTGCATTTTAGTTCACATATTTTGTTATTAACGTACCTCCCATACAACATTTTTTTGATTTTCAAATTTCTCATAAGCTTCTGGATGGAATTCGATCAAAATTTGCATATAGGAGGTCCTCCGAATTATAAATAATACTGCATACCAAAATTTTCGAAAAATATTTTTTTGGTATTTTTTTGAAAATTTAATACATATGTAGCTATTTCGAAAAAGTTTATAATGATTTTTTTTTATAAGAAGAAATCTGTTTACTGTCCAATGTCTAGAACTGGAGTTATGACCAAAAATGTCACTCACATGGTCGTCCATGCTTTAGTAGTATAAATAATGTGTTTTGTATATACACACTTCATTTTGGGTTCTCTTTGTTGCCACGTGTTTGCACACAACTACAGCATTTGATTCAGCTTAAATGGATTTTAATATTTTACTTTCTCACTTTTTGGAATGTTCTATGGATTTCTTCTGATTTTCCGTACGTTTCTCGAACTGTCTAATTTTTTGGACGATTTAAAAGTATAAAGTTCGATGTGAAGGTTGAAAAAATTCGGATACATTTATTCATTAATTTCATTTGAATAGGATTTGTCAAAAACTTTGTTGTTTTTAGGAGACTAATGCCTCCTTATAGACGATCAAACATGGGACGACCTACACGTCTTGCAATAATTAGTCAGAATATCCGTGATAATAAAACGCAAGACAAACGTGCTGAAGAAATGAATGGGGACGTGTGGATATTGCACAGGTTTGCCCTGCACACACAATCAGCACCTCAAATTAAACTTGAATCTGGTTTTGAATACTATTACGCAATTGCATTTACTTTCTCGATGCTCCATGCGGTACATGCAAGATATTCGTTGATTCTGGCAACAATTCGGTCAAGATCTCGAATTTGTTTGCCTGTCCTATGGCATCTATGGTTGCTGCCACACTGTTTGAAGAGCGGTCGAACTGCATATTCCGCTTTGAAGCTGGCGATTAATTTTCTCACGGTTGTCAAGTCAATAATGTGCACAATGACGTAGAATTCGACGACAGCGAAATCGATGCGAGAATGCAAAATCATCATTTGGATGAGTATACCTTGTCGCATAAGCGAGCTTTGAAGGCAGTTGCCCAAACGATAAATGATTTACAGGGTTCGAAGTGATTTGGTGGGCTATGATATTCATCTCCGGAGATTTTCATTAAATGCTTCCTGTCATCCCAAAATCGGCTGGTGCCGATGTACTTAATACATGCCATGAAGACATGTCGAGAATTTGAAATTGGCCACGAACATGAGAGTCAACCAGCAGAGCGACCCATCGGCTGCTGAATTCTCGAGGCAAATCCTGGCACTTGGCAATGGCCAAATTCCTGTTGATATCTCGACTGGATTGATATCATCCCTGGCAAATTTTTGACAGTTAACGACGTCAAAGGAGGAACTTATCACCAAAGTAAAGTGTTCGGGTAATACTAGCAGAGAAGAACAAGAACGTGCGTCGTCGAAAGCTGAAATTTCATTATTCAAAGTCAATTCGCTGGACTGCGTTGACAGGAGTCAGTAACACGACGCATATCTTATAGCTAAAGGTGGGATCGATCATAATTATGTTGCGGTGATTCCAGTCATTATCATCAAGGGCAAATTCAAAGGAGAGGACGTCCTATTCCAACTGATCTTCCGTTCCTATTCAAGCGGATAAGCTCCACCTTCAATTGGGTTTCGCAATGACAGTCAATAAATAGCAAGTTCAATCGTTACAAGTCTGTGGAATGAATCTCGAATTTCTCTCTTTTCGCACGGTCAGCTGTACGTTGTCTGTTCGAGTGTTGGCAAACCGCCTTCATTGTTTGTTCTTGCGCCCGAAAACAAATCGAAAAACATTGTTTATCATATCACTATCTACTGATTTTGATTGCATTCAAATAAATCAAATTGAAATTTGAACTATCTGACGAGACGAAGTTCGCCGGTTCCGCTAGTATAGCTATAATGTTTTCTTTCAGACTAAAAAGATCATCTGCGTAATTTATCATTAATTCCCAAATATCATAATTTGATGTTTAAATATTAAATTCAGCATTTTGTTCCATTGGGCTTGATACTGCACCTATACATGAACGTTTTCCTCTTAATGTTGATACATGTATTAAACCCACAAACAACATATCTATTATATGTACATAATGTAGGTATATCTAAGAAATGATGATTATTTTAATAATCGTCGTTATTTTAATATAGAAATTAAATTGATTTTTTCCGCTTTATAATTTTGCCACGAATTTCAAGTAAACGTAGGGCCCATTGTATTTCATAGAATTCAGTTAGAAAGTATTCGTTAACGTCAAGCGTTTCAATGCAAATGTCTATCAATGGCCACAGTGTGCTTACAACCTCTGTTGTAGGTTTCGTTATTGTCTTAATTCACATTTGTTCTTCGGTAGGTATATACAGGGTGGAACACGAATCGTGCTACAATAAGAAATTTAAATAACTTTTATTTTAATCGATGTATTTCATTAGTTTTTTTTATTGGATTAAAAATTAAATTTTATTTTAAATAACTAATGGTTTTTAAAGATCAGAAAATTGTTCATTGCGGTCTGAAGGGTTGAAATTGGGATTGCCTCAATTATTGTCTTAATGGACTGCTTCAATTCAGTTTTTTTCCTGGTTTTCGTTTTGTACACTTCCTGCTTGACATAACCCCATAAAAAAAGTCTGGTGCAGTCAGGTCAGGTGACTTGGGGGCCAGCGGAAAGTGCAGTTTCTGGATATCAATTTGTTTAGGAATTTTCGTTGGAGCTCCACCATAACTTGTGTGGCTACGTGTGCTCCATCTTGTTGAAACCAAATCCTGCAGAAAAGGGATGCGTTTTTGGCGAAGTTCTGGGTAAAAATCTCCTTCAACATCTTTAAATAACGGTCCCCATTAACAGTTTGTGTTACACCGATTTCTCCAAAGAAGTATGGCCCGACAATACACCTTGATGAAACTGCGCACCACACAGTGACTCGTTCTGAGAGCAGTTCCGTCTCATGGGGCATTTCTGGATTAGGGAATACGGCAATTTTGCTTGTTAACATTGCTGTTTAAGTCAAAATGGGCCTCATCAGAAATGAACAAACAATTTATCAATGTGTTGTCTCCTTCGGCCATTGCAATCATTTTATGGCAAAATTCCAGGCGAACAGGCAAATCCTGAGGGTTTAACTTGCTTGTTATTTGGACTTTGTACGGAAACAAGTTTAAGTCATCATGAAGTATCCGTTGTAATGACCGTCTGTTAACTCCAATTTGGCCCGATAAGTTTCGAGTCGAAACACTTCGATTTGCCTTGGATGCAATAGCCACGATTGTATCCTGAACCCGAACATTGGGATCTCGATGATACGGTCTTCGTTCGAGGCTTCCAGATTCGGCAAACATGTTCACCAGCCTCATAATGGTCCATCTACTCGTGGGAGTACCACCAAACTCCAGCCTAAATTCCCTTTGGACAGAAATGACGGACTGCAAAGAATAGTATCGCTGCACTATCCAAATCCTTTTTTCAGTATCCCACACATTCATTTTGATAAATCTAAATAGTAGCCTATAAAATAAAAAAAAATAAGCCGATTACTCACACTGAAAAAAAGTCATTACGTTTTATTTTTGTAGCACAATTCGTGTGCCACCCTGTACATAACTATTAGTCTCCTTTTTTTAACTTCTTTAAAACTACAAACTTTTGCTTTTTTTATTTATTAGAAACCAGCTATTATTGAAATTCTCAACATCAGAACGAATAGCGACAAGAAATTCGTCACCACTAATGTTGGCATCCACAATCGTTCTTGGTTCGATGTGAACTTCACAATGCATCAGGATCTTGTCGGACACAATTTATTTGTGAACCTCAATTTGAAAGCGAAAATCAACAATAAATTCATAACAATTCAACGATGGAAGAACATTGATCTGTGCCGTTTCCTCAATGGAGAAAAACGTGATCCAATTTTGAATTACATGTTTGAAAACGCTCTCAAGGATAAATCAGCTTTGCATTGTCCATTTAAAAAAGGATTTTTCTCTGTCAGGGATGCATATCTGGATGCTTCGAAAATTCCACCAATAATTCCACGAACTCAATACAAATTCTTCTTGGAAGTCTCACAAATGTTGGGTGATGCTGTCAAAATGTTCAGTTTAAAAATCGACGCAATCTATGTTCCTTAATGTTAAAACAAAAAATAAAAAAATGGCACATTTTGTATGGTTGTACTGTGATTGAGTGTTTTCTGTTACACGAATCAATTAAAAATACGCAAAATGTATTTGAAAATATTTTTTTTTTAAATATGCAAATTGAATTGTTTATAATAACATAACAGGTCGTTTTTTAATTATTGTTACATGGTAGTGTGTGAAGGTACGTTGTTCCATGGCGGTTGGACATTGGTTCATGCTGCAATTAATTGTATTTGCATATTTGAATCGAACTTTGAGCTCCTTGCGTTTAATGGAAACATTGCGATTCTTCGACATAATGACATAGCAATTGTATAAATTATAAATGGAAGCAACTCAATGAAATGATGTGAAGAATATTTTTGCAGGAAATATACATTTACATACTGACCTAAATAAAAATTAAATTCAATTAAAAGTCGGGGGTTATGCGTGACTTTGTAGTCTACAGATGTATTTTTTTAAGTTCTGAGTTTCAAGAAATCTAATCTGGATATTTCTTTCTCAGTTGAATTTGATAATTTAATTTAAAAACAATACGAATATGAGTATACAAATAGGGGACATACATAACACGTCAGTTAATCGCGTGTCTAACCGCATTTGTCGGTCACTTTAAAACACAACTTCAAAATTTGAAGGACCTCATATAAAAATATATATAAAAATTTTCATTGAAATCCTTTCAGCTGTTTATGAGAGTTAAAAATTATTCTATGCCGGGTACCGTTAATAACAAAATATGTAAACAAATTTTTGAACCAAAAGGTGGACTATCTATACTTTTTTTTGTAATCAAAATCGATAAATCAGTTTTCGAGATAACTAACATTTACCTAAATTGCTACAAAAATTTTTATTGCAGGTGCCTTTATTTGATTAAAATATCTATTTCGATTTGCAAACGTACCTATGTCGCAAATTTTTATTCCTGTCTAAGTCTGTAGAACTTTTAAGTAAATGTTTAGTAAAGGGTTATCCATTTTGCGGTACCAAAAGTAAACGTAAATAAAACACATATTAAACATTTTTTTCATGATATTTCTTTTTTATTATAAAGTTTGAACGTTGACATTATGTGTGAAACACTACATCATTTAAATGACCACTACGCGAATTGTTGCAAGGATCGATTCTTTTGAGGTAATTTTCGACCACTTTTTGACAGATATTGGGTGGTATCTTAGCCATAACTTGACGAATGTTGGTTTTCAAGTGCTCAAGAGTTAAAGGTTTATCTGCATGAGCACGGTCTTTCGCGTAGCCCCACAAAAAAAAGTCCAGCGTTGTCAAATTGCATGATCTTGGTGGCCAGTTGATATCGCCACGACGAGGAATTACGCGGCCATATTCGCTCGAGTTATGTGGCATGTGGCACCGTCTTGTTGAAACCACATATTCTCCAAGTCGTATTCTTCAATAGCAAGCAAAAAAAAGTCGGTTATCATGTGACCATAACGCTCCGAATTGACGGTGACAGTCATTCCATCGTCGTTTTTGAAGAAGTAAGGTCCAATCACACCCCCGGACTAAAGAGCGCCCCAAACAGTGACTTTTTGTGGATGTAATGAAGAAGAAAGTTTTGTTCGAAAAATCGCCGTCCACCGCCCGCCCGTTGTTCATGCACTCATTCGACGTATCTACGACGTTGTGAATGGTCAGCTGGCTTCAGTTGTTGTGTGAGCTGGACTTTATATGGATGTAGGTGTACATCCAAATGCAAAATACGCCATAATGCGCCGTAAGACAGTCCTCATTCCTAAGAACGACGAGGAATCGACACATTCGGGTCCTCGGCAACACTTTCACTTACAGCAGCGATATTTTCAGTTGTACGAGCGAAACGATGATGCACAGGCCTTACAATATCTGTAACCAATCCAGTCTCTTCAAATTTCTTCAGAATTTTGTCAATTGCTTGCGTAGTTGGACGATTATGTAAACCATAATCTCCTCTTAAAGCACGATGTGTGGCTGTGGCAGAATCACCATTTTTGTAGTAGGTTTCAACAATTTTTATGCGTTGTGCGATAGTTAAGCGATCCATTTTCGTAAATGTCAGACTTCCAACTGAAAAAAAAAATTGGTTTAACAACTTAGTGTGACAGATGTCGAATTCCAGCGCAATACTTTTGAAACCGCAAAATGGATTACCCTTTATAAAAAAAATACAACTCTCCACAAAAATTCAGCCTTCACTCTAGGAACTGCGCTTAAATTTACCATAAAATTGTATGTAATTTTTAGTGTAAAAGTTGGCAAGTTGGGTATTTATACACATGACAATAGGTAAAAAAAATTGAACACATTATGTTGGATATTACAAGCATTTGTTGTAAATTTTCACCCCCTGTGAACTTTTCAATCAGCATTGTTCAGTATTAAACTAATAATTCTTAAACATTACACCCACAATGTTTATAATTAAAAAAATATTGTTTAAATTTAACCACCTTTTGAAAATAACACATAAAGTGTTTGTAATTAAACAATCAATGCTTATATTTATTGCCATTTGATCTTTAATGTAAGTTAAACATTTTATGTGTAAATTTCGTTTGAGACGGTGCGAATACGTTTGCAAGTTCTGAAGTTCATTCTTAATCAGACCGTTGGTGAACACAGAACATAAAATCTTTTGCTCTCCAATAATCGTGTAAGAAAAAAAAAAGTTTTACAATAGAAAGTACAAATGAACAAATTAATAAATTGATTCTTAGGAGACGAAGCTATACTTTAATGAGAAACTAGCGAATCAGTTTTTTGTTAAATAAATAAAATAAAAATATACATATAAAAGTGAAAACGGTGATGCCTTGTTACATTATGATTAGTATTATACTAAGAGTCTATTTACTTGTGTTAATTTGTATACATTTTTAAGCAACATACATAGTCATACAAGCTTAAAATGTTGTTTAAATTTACATATAGGGTAAAGAATGACTGCAAAAATTTAACATATTTCGAAATCAAAATTAGACCTTATTTTAAGCGTTTTTGTACATTATTTTTATGGAAGCTTACACATTGCTTGTTGAAGTTCGCTATAAATTTGAATATAAAAAGTTTAAATTTACACATTTATGCTTATATATAAAAGCGTTTACTTAAATTCTATTGAATTGTAAGCATAAATAATGTATATATACATTAAGTTTAAGCATCTTAGGTGTAGAAATCTACTTTTTTACTTTAAATCCTTATGTGAAATTACACATAAAAGATATAACATTTACACATTAAATGTTTAGAATTAATACGTGCGTAAAAATACTGCAATAATGGTAGGCAACAAGTTTCTTCGCTTTATGATAGTAAAATTATTACGATTTATTTTGAGAGTGTTGTCGATATTATTTCCTAATAAAAGTCAGCATTTACATTTTTTTTTTGGAGTTCTTATCGCATGCACATGAGTTCTATAGTTCCTAATAATTTTCCAAAATAGTTCTGCTTAATTTCACTGAAAAAATTTCACGTCTACATAACATTTTTCGAAATATCATATACAATAATTTTCTTCGGGCTTAAGTTATAGCACAATTACCTAAACTCCAGTTTTGGTTTAAGCTTCAGATCAACAATTTATTCGGTTTCACAGTGCGGCTGTTTAAACATTGAACTGAGTTCAATTTGTAGCTTAATTTATTTTATTTATTATTCTCCTTGTTTCGCGTGTTATTTTCTGTCAGAGAGAGAAAGGGAGGACGAGGCAAGAAAAATGCTGCCAACTATTTTTCATAAAATATAGTTAAACGAAGTTCAACTGAGATTTCACTGTGAAAACGGACAAATTAAACCAAAAATTTAAACTTAGTTTAAGGTTCAGTTGATCTTAAGTTTAAACTCCCACTCTGAAACTGGGGGTAAGAGTTCCTTATACCTAAACAAAATATTGTTTTTCTTCGGCTTTTTTGGTCGCTGTAATTTTCGCAATGAAACAATTAAGTTACATTAGCTTTCCCAACGTTTCGGCAGGGGTTGCTACCTTCTTCAGAGGTACTTTATTTACACAAAAATTACAAATAACATTAATGGTTGATAAGTAAAGTAATAACACAATTATGAATACTCACTTAGACCAAATAAGTAAAATAGTCAAAACATTTATATTATAATAAAAATTTAAATAAGCACTTCAAAGAATGAAGTTGAGTCTGTATGACTTGAACAAAGCACAAATTACATTTAGGAAGAAAGAAGAGAGCAATACACAGCAGAGATGTTTTGTGTGTCTTGTTTTCGATTCATGTTGTTTTTGTTGTTGAGAATGTGTAATGTTTCTAACGTGTATCGTTTTGAAACATGTTTCTCCGTCTGTAGGATTTCAACGCCTTCAAAGTTTGGAGAGTGGCCGTGTTCAATACTGTGACTGGCCAAAGCTGTCTTATCGGAATTTTTAAGTTTAATGTCAGATTTGTGATTTGATATGCGTTGTCGAAGAAGTTGTTTTGTGGTTCCAATGTAACACAGGTTACAAGGTTCGTTTGTTTTTCCATTACAATTAATTTTGTAAATTACATCTGTTCGCTTGTCCTTATCAGGTTTCGTTTTTAGTTTTGTAAAACAATGGTCGAGTGTTTTGTTCGATTTAAAGGCAAGGCGAACATCTGTCAGATTTTTTGAAATGGATTTCTTGAAGTTGTCACTTAAAGTTGGGACGTAAACTATACTTTTGTGGTATGTGTTTGTCGGTTCTTCAGCATTATTTTTCGGTGGAATTTGCATTTTTTATTTTGAAAGAAGACTACGAATTATGATGAAGGGATAACCGTTATCACTTAGTATTTTGGTGACTTTCTTCTCGTTGATGGCGTGGAATCGTACATCGCTTATTTTGAAAATTTTATTTATGAGGTTGGACGCGGTATTGATGATGATGTGTCTTGCTTGATTTGATCAAAAATTAATTAATCTACCAGACGCTGTTGGTTTTTGGTACCAATCGAACAGCAAACGATTTTCTTCACGATGGATTTTAACATCCAAAAACGACCATTATCAACCATTAATGTTATTTGTAATTTTTGTGTAAATAAAGTACCTCTGAAGAAGGTAGCAACCCCTGCCGAAACGTTGGGAAAGCTAATGTAACTTAATTGTTTCATTGCGAAAATTACAGCGACAAAAAAAGCCGAAGAAAAACTACATTTCCACTGTGCAATACTAAATCCACAAATTGGTCAGAAAATCAAATTTATTTTACTAAAAAAAAATAATTCTGTGGGATTCAAGTCGAAAAAAAACAAAATATAAAATTTACAATAAAAAAACACTTACAATGCAAAAAATTCTTTTAAAAAACGCAACTTGTGATAGTAAAGTTATAAGTAGAAAATTTCAGGAACTATTTTGGAAAATTATCAGGAGCTATATATCATGCTCATGCGATAAGAACTCCAAACAAAATTTGGATGCTGACACTTGTTATGCAAACTTCACGGACACTTATTTTTGCCTGTACTTTCTAAGATTTTAATGACAAATTTAACAATGCTATTGCATATTAGCTAATTTCTTGATAATCAATTTTTCATTGTCCTATAAATCTTGAATCTTCAATCTAGCTATTGAATACAACCACGGTAAAACCAAAATCACAAGGTATGCCATCAACAATTCCATAATTCCTTTCGAAAATATCCCTAGACTCACATACCTACCACTTGTATCTATATGTGTATGTGCATGAAAATCTGCATGAAAGTTTTTCCACTTCACACAACTCATTTTAAATTTTCCTTTGTGTGCAAATCCAATTTGCCGACATGCAAGTGCAAAATAGATTTTGATTGATTCAATTTTTCTTCATTTCCTTGTAAAAATATAGAAGCTATACCAACCAACCCTGCAAGTCAAGAATATTACAGAAGTATGGCATCCTTCTGGGCTCTGAAGTGAGCTCTTAAGATTGAATTTTTTTTAACCTTTAGATTCAGATACAAAAATGTATCGAAAGAATTTACAGACCTGATACGTGTGAGATAAGTGTACTTGTGAGACTAATAGGAATTTTATCTAATAAAAAATGGAACAATTTAATTTAGAAAGGTCACACTTGATACGGCTTATGTGGTGTGTATTGATTTTTGAGATATCCAAAGTAAGGGAATTTTTCTTAAAATGAAATGGAATTTCCAATTTTTTTTTAGAGTGTTTTAGTAATAATGTTAATGTAAGAAATTCATAGATAGAAATTCGTAGATATAATCTATTCCATTGTTCAAATGTCTTCAACTAATTCAACAAGGTTAATACGAAAATGCATTGTAATAGTCTGAGATCCACTGTTGTAAGTTTTGATATTATTATGAGGAATCAGTTACGATCAAAATTTTTGTAGGTACATTTCAGGAAAAAAATATTATTTGATGATAAAAATTCGTATATAGATCTGTTTTATTATGATTATTGTATCGCATATTTGTATCGATTTGTTACTGTAACGCCAAAATTTAGACTGAAACATTCCCTGACAAATAGAAAAAAGTAATACATTTTTGTTAAGCTTATTCCTAAAGACAAGACATAAAATAAGTACCTTTTAAGGGTGGGGTTTTATCTCGTTTTTAATAATGCCGTTTTTAAAATCTCGTTATTTATTATATTACCGTTTTTTTATAATCCCGTTTATTAAATTCCCGCTTTTGGAATCAACAGCGTGTAATAGGGACCCCATGTAATAGACAACGCCCTAGCTTGGCTTAATATAGGATTTTGAATGGGTTCGAGTTTGGATGTATGCAAAGTTTTTTGTGTAATATTTATCAAAATCAAAAAGGGGCAAAACGGGATTAAATGGGATCTTAAAAAGCGGGGTTATAATAGATCGGGATCTTAAATAAGCGAAATTCTAAAACGCGGGATCTCAAAACGCGGAATTTTAAAACTTTTTTTTGGGCTTTTTGAAAAAAAAGAGATTATAAAAACCGGGATTCCAATTCTTAAAGTATGTTTTATTAGACTAATTATAAACAAACATTTTTATTATATGTACATAGTACCTACATATATAGGTTAGGAATGAATGGACCCAACTTTCTTAGTACATAGTTTTATGAATAAGACTCAAATGATTTTAATAAAATTTTCAAAGTTTATTTGTATAACCGACAAAAATTAAGCCATTGATATTGGCAAGGTCTGCATACTGCCACGCTCACTTTAATTATTTCTTAGTTTCTTGGAAACGGCTCTAACAATTTTGAAGAACATTCAAAGTTTGTTTTTATGGGTAAGAAAAAAGTTTTAAGTAACATCCGCTCGCCCACTCTGGCGCCGCTTATCTATTTTTTAAAGAAGTGGTAAACTGCTACTGAACTCTGTTCCACATAGAGATCGCCTGCCACCTGCCAGTAATCTGTGTAATGCGGGAATGAGAAAAAATACAATTAATTTTCAAGACCAATGTGCGATATTAATATAAATAAGAAGGAATATTGGAGAGTCAATTATATCAATAGGAACGAGCTTTTGAAGCTTTTAAACGAAAAAGATTGGGTGAAATTATTCGAATTTTGTAAGGACCTTGTATCATAAAAGAATTATAAATGAACTGTTTTAAATACCTACTTTAAGTTTTCAAATTTGTATTATCAAACTTGTCTTAACTACTCAAACTTCATTGTTAATTAATTCTATGATAGATAACAAAAAAAAACCACGACTGGACCGCACGTACTTGCAGAAGATTCGTAGTAGAAACGGCTAAATATATATTTAAAGCCGTTTCTTGCAATATTCTTTAATACAAAATTTATTTCATTTTTTTCTAAAAAAACTAGTATGGCAATCTTTATTATTTAATAATATAAGATTAAAGATATAATAACGAAACAAAAATCATCATCCGTTGTCGAAATATTGAATTTATAAAAATATTTTGTTTTCACAAATTCAAAAAAAATATTGATGGAAAATTATGATTTGCATTGTTATTTGTAATTCGAAGGACCACATATATAATTTGTTTATATTATTATTTTTTTTTTTATAATTTTGCACGCGCTCAAGGGATTATGAATACCTTTTATATGTTTTTCTTAACACAGCGCGGCATCCGGTGGAAGAAGAGAAAGAATAATAGGAAAGATGTGCGGCTCGATGTTCTGAGACTAGAGCTGGTTGATGTCTCAGATTTATCTCCAGGGATGGCGGCTGAACTAATGCGGAGAGGACTACCGTGTCTTATTTATTTATTTCCCTTATAATTCACATTATTTTATTTATTTCGTTTTCGTATTTTATGAGTATGCTAGTTTACTCAATCACATGTTGTTAGTGTTATGCCTAAACAGCATTTAATGAGCAAAGCAGCAACTTATTTTATGACAATTTTTAGAATTGGTTTTTAATGGAATATAAGAAGACATAGACAACGGCAGGAATCGAACCTGCAACCACGAGGTTGACAGGCGAGCACACAACTATTGCGCCACGGCCACCCCCATATTGAAATCTGTCTAGCAGTTAATGAGAAAGTCCAAATAAAAAAAAGTTGTTCTATGACAGGTACTGTTAATAATAAAATATGTATCTAAGAAAAATGTTCAATCAAAAAAAAAGGCTATATTTTCCTATAAAAGTGCACAGATTTTTTTTAAATCAAAATCGTTACAGCCGTTTTCGAGATAATTAGGATGGTAAACAAATTGTCTGAAAGGTACCATTAGTTTTGAGGATAAAAAATGTTTCTGAAAAGTATTTCAGACAATCATCTACAAAACGCTTAAATACCAAGTTTGAATGAAATCACTTAAGTCGTTTAAGCTGTAGATTATTGTACAGACAGACAGACGGAACTTCGGTACCCATTTTTGTAGGTGTTCTCTATCAACCTAATGTAAAAATCTTGAGTTAGATTTTTTTTCAAACGCAAAACTTGCTAGTACCTACATTATAGCCTTTTCACACCAAACCCAAAACACGGTTTTCGCGAAATTATCGGTTTTGGCTGAAAACCTAAAGCGAAAACACAAATTTTCCCATACATTTTTAATAAGCCACTCGTTTTGATAAGCTACAAGTTTTAAATAAAACCAGTCGAAAACATGTTGGATTTGCAAGATGAACTAAACAAACACACCTTGTGAAACATTCAGTGCTTAATTAATCTTCACATAAACAGCTGACGGGTTGCTGCCATTAAAAACGAAAAAAACAGCTATCTGTGATAATAGTCAAACGAAAACTTGTAAATGTTTAGTGTGAACGGTTTTCGAGTTTTCGTAAACTTTTAGATGAAATACCCGTTTTGGGTTTGGTGTGAAAAGCCTATTATGTAATGTAGAAATGTAGTATGTAAATATTCGTATATGTCTATTATTATTGGAACACAAGCAATAACTTTTCCTATAACGTTTTCATTTCAAATTCGAAATTCGAAAAATCCCGACAAAGCTCGGTATCCCAACTACTATAAGAACTTAGGCGTATTTAGATTTCGAATTTATAAGGTCAACTAATCAATTCTTATACTACGGTTTCACCTAAAGATAATCTGGCTTAAATTGAGTAGATTAAAAATTAATCTTGAAGTGTTTTCACAAGCGAAAAAAAGATTAGTTTGACTTTTTCACAGTGAATTGTCATTCAAAAGTCAATGTAGGTATCAAGAGCAATACAAAATAATAATTAGAAAGAAGACTAATAATTTCGGTGCAGTGAAAAAATTTAATTTCAATAAAAAAAATGAGTAATAACTTAAAAATATTTATAACATATTTCCTTCAAAATTCAAGCAGTAGGTATATTACAATAAATGAATGAAATCTGGCCAGCACACGAGGTCGATAATCTAGAAGGAAAATGAAAAACCAACTTGCTGAATGAACAATATTTGCAGCTTTATCTGTCCAACACCTCGCTTATGAGATTGCAACTCGTGGCTAAAACATTTTCCATTAGAAATTCGAGGCACCGCTTTGGGCTTTGAAGCTTTATTGCATCTTTTATTTTTATACATTTTTATAAACAAAAACAGAATTCGAATACAACGAAACATTTCACCAGACAAACACAAATTAAATAATGTTGGACAGGTTTTTTTCTTTTTTGTTGAATTTCAATGGAGGAAATGACATTAGAATAGGCGCGTTCTATGAAAAAAGGTTTGTTTCTTTCGACAATCTTATACTTCGAAGAAGATTTTAATGAGATTAATTTCTAATCTTCTTTTGATGAGATTAAAATTTGTATGGGAAATCTTTAGTTTTCAGAAGATTTCAAAGAGGATTTATTGTTAATCCACTTAAATCTGGATTAAGTGGTAGATGAAAACGTAGCATTATACACATAGAGAGAACTCTATGTGTACAGCGTATTTTTTTAGTAAGATTTTCGTCATATGGTTTTTTCGTTTTTTATTGAGATTCTCTAACAGCATCAAGCAAATGTGGCAATGAGATTAAATTCACACACAACAAACTGGAGAGAGTTGAAAGAGAAGCAAAATAAACTGAACAATTGTTTTAAGTTTTAAGGAACAAATGGGTTCGTACTTTGACCTCACTTTATAACTAACTGCAACATGAAACAATATATGAAGATCAGCATTGAAAAAATCGTTCAGTGTAAATTGGTAGTAAGACTTTAGGGGCGCAATTCCGCAATGCCACCATTAGGCCTGTATGCAATAAGTGTATGTTATTGCGGGGGTAGACAAAATTGTTGGTAAGATTTTTTGACTTTTCTTTTTGTTAATTTTCCATAAGGAAACACAAAGCTTCCCTAAATATAAATAGGATAAAGATTGTAAAGTGATTCAACATAGAACCTTTAACGTACTTTTTGTCACACAAAAAACAACGTGTCTAATTTACATAAGTAGAACTTTTTTGCTTTGTAAAATTAATCCACATAGAACCCTTTTGAAATTATTAATTTTTAATTAAAACACAAAGTCTTACGTTTTCTATGACATAGAACCATTTTTCATAATTTCAAATCCGTTTAGTTTTTACATCAATTTAGTGATTTGTGGACTATTTAATTTGAGAAAAATATATTTTTATTGATTTTCTTTTATTCATAAATATAAAAACATCAGTCAAACGTAATTTAGGTCTTTTTTTAAGATAATCCTTTTTTTCTCCATACAAAAGTATCTCCTCCAATATAATCTCTTCAGTACTAAAAGGTTCTATGTGATATACATAGAACTTTTTAGGAAATTTTAATTAACTTTTTCCCAACAATGTTCTACGTATGTCTTTTTTTTAATGCTTGTAAAATCATCTAAAGTGATTAAACTAACAATTTTTAATGGTTTTATAGCTTTTTGATGGTTCTTTATCATATTGCAACAATACTTTATTGATATCTAACTATTAAATGCAAAAACCAGCCCTCTAAAACTTGGATTTTTTTTACATACAACCTTATAGTTCTCGGCCAGCGAAATGGTAAACTGCATGAATAATACTATTGTTTATAATCAATAATTATATACGATTTTAGGGACTAATTTGGCATTCAGAATATACATACATACATTTTTAGTATGTAATTCTAAGCTGTCAAACACCTTAATTTTAATAAAATTACATTGTGAACCTCAAATATACTTACATATACAAAAATCAAAATGTAATATTATTTCACAGACTATAATAATCGTACATAAGGTACATTAACAGTTACATCATCACATCACAAGGGGATATGTATTCGAAAACTATAAGCCGATTGTGTTATGCTTAAGTGACCACGAATCGAATATCGAAAACCGATTAAAGGTGATTTTTGTTTAGGTTTCATGTGATTAAGGTAATTCCCTGTCTGAAAGGAGACGAAAAACCCAACTAAATCTCATGGGATATTTTTCTAAGAAGCCATATTCTATTCTTTATACGACTAACGACTCAGATCAAAAACATTCTGTGGACTTATTCGTGACCGAAACAAAATTAGCCACTTTGTGTTGTGGTTTCTTTTCTAATTAATATTAAAGTAAGCATGTGTGTGGTTTATTCAAGGCTTAATTAAATGGCTATATAATTGGTGAATATACAAATATTTTATTAGGTTCACTTATTAAATATTTGTCTTATGTTAAATAATTTGAAAAAAAAAATATTTCATATAAGGGTATGCTGAATACTTAAACCAAAAAAATATGTATATTATATAAGGCGTTGCTTAAGAACATTAAATAATAATATAAGACAGAAATATTGTAGACATGATTTTTTTATTATTATAATCTGGTAGATAATTTCATGGCATTTAATTTTCAAATATGATTTCCGGCATAGCTATATCCGCCGCGGCTACGAATTACATAGTCCATACTATCAGTCCAATGTTGTTGCTGATGGTTTGTCAGCATAAGTCAATGACTTAACATAGCTCCATAAAAAGTAGCATCAAGCTTTCTTATCGAAAATGAGCGCGGTTGGTATCGATGAATCTCTTCTTCGTTTGATAAATAATTACCTTTCGTACGCTCAATGCAAGTTTACGGTTTCAGGTCTGATATTCATAAAATAAATGCTTATGTGCCCCATGGCTCCAATTTGTCTCCAACTCTTTTTCTCATTTTCATAAATGATCTGTAATCTGGAACTTCAAATCCACTAAATTGTTTTGCTGACGATAGTACTCTCAGCCTTTCATATTAATTTTCAGATTCATCTGCTTATTCTTCGACTCACATTCTGCCCTTCTAATCTGGCACTCTGGCAGTAAGTTTTGAGGCCTTTATTTGTCCAAAGCTGCAGTATAACTCTCACATTTGGGCAGAAGCTCCCAAAACTCACTTGAAGCTCTTAGATAGAATTCAAAATAGAGCTCTAAGAATGATGGGCGATAGAACTATAATTGAAATATTTTCACCTTTCGAATACCGTCGAATAATGTTTCATTTCTTTCATTATTTTATCGCTATAAGTTTCCTAGCGAAATAGCCAATTGCATTCTTCCCCTTATATTATTCAAATGCTTCTAAGAATGCTCATCAGTTCACCCTTGAACCCAACTTCAGACGCACTGTCAAGTGCAGAGATTGTTACTTTTGCCGTGCAACGCGAATGTGGAATAATTTACCGGCTCTATTTTCCACTCCTTACTTGATATTCCGAACTTCAAAACCAATTTGCATCAGTATCTCCCTTAAAATCTGTCCCTATCACCTTAATGCCCCTGTGCTTGATAGTACTAACTTTAGTCAAAATGCGCGAAATTATTAAAAAATGATTTTACAATCAATGTATGGTTAGGGCGCTTAACAATAATGGCAAGTTGCGCCGTCTTGTTGGAACCAAATTTCGTGGATGTTTAGCTGATTAATTTTTGGAAACAAAAAATCAGGCAGCATGCTCGATAGGGCTTGCCATAAACCGTAACAGCAGCTCCGGGCTGGATATAATGGTGATTCGTTTAAGGCTTGCAGATTGTCTCTGCTCCATATCCAGAAATGAGCTTCATCACTAGGCCAATTATGTTGACCGTTAAATGGACGAAGTGAACTTCGCGAACAGATTTATTTTCTTCAAAGTAAATTACCAAAATTTGGAAGCGTTGTTCTGGCGTTAGGTGATTCTTGATGAATTGCCAAACCTTACCGAACAGAAATGTCAACAAAGTTTGACATTCTCAACTGGTACCCCATAGACAACAATCATCAAAACTTCACATGCAGCTAAAAAAAAGCACCCATTATAAGGGCGCAATGTAATCAATTCAAGGCTTAAACGAAACTATATGAAATCAATTTAATTGCCTGCTAAAAGTTTAGCATAAAACTGTTTGCAAAGAAAACAAAAAGTATCTCAAAAATAGGAAATTTCAATACTGTGGAAAAACTCTCTCATATTCAGCAAAAACTTTTCTACAAGATGTGTTACTTACTTACTTATAGTTGCGATACAGTCCGGGGTGGACCAAGGACTCAACGAACAAGCTTCTTCCAGTCGGCTTGGTTTTCAGCTAACTTTCTCCAGATTCGCACGTCAACTTGGTGGAAGTACTGCTTAACTTGCGTGCCCCAACTTTTACGCTGTCCACCTTTACTGTGCAGTGTGCTGTCCCACGGGATTCAAAGACTTTCGGGGCCGGAGCAACATGTCAATTCGCTCTAGGTGACGCAGTCATCTCAATCGTTAGGTTTTCACTTTTGTGGATAAGACCACTATGGCTGTACAGCCCGTACAGTTCGTTTTTGTATCTTCTTCTCCTTCCCCATCTATGCAGACGGAACCAAAAATCACCCGGAAATCAAAGCACCTTCTTATCCACCGTTAACAGTGTCCATGTATCTGCGCCATAGATACATCAGGAGCTGTATGATAAGCGTCTTATACAGGGATAGTTTAGTTGCTCGAGAGAGTGCATTGCTTCTCAATTGCCAGTCCAAAGAAACAGCGATTGGCAAGACCAATTCTTCGTTTGATATCAGCGCTGGTAGCATTCGCTAAGTTTAAACCGGATCCTAGTTGTCTTTATATAATTATGTATCCCCCAGTAGGCAAGAAATTTTAACCGCAATCAGATCACTGAAGAGCGGTTGGATTTGACAGTTTTCCCCCAGAGCTCTTACAAGCAGTGTTAACAACATCTAGGGAACTCCTGCACCCACTCATTGAGAGAGAGCTTGGGAAACAGAGAGTTTTCCTGAGGAGTCATAAAGGAATGATTGTTAAGCTCCCAAAGGAAGGATACCTTATGCATTGGGAAAACTGTAGAAGAATTTTCGTGCTTTTCGCAGTAGCCAAAGTAATAGCAAAAATCGTCCTGGAGCGAATAAAAGACCACCTCGAAGACACACTTGACGCCCAACAAAAAGGATTCCGCACTGGATGTTCATGTGTGGACCACATAAATACCTTGCAGATTATCACCGAACAGTCTGTTGAATATCGATCACCACTCCACCTGTTGTTCGTCGACTTCGAAAAGGCGTTCGACAGTGTCAATAGAGAATTCATTTGGCTTGTTTTGCGCAGGAGGGGACTCCCGGATAAATTGATTGCTATTATTAGGACTACGTAAATGATAGCCCTAAGTATCATGTTTTGCATAAAGGTTTGTTTTGAAATCAAAATTGGGCGTAGACAGAGTTGTACTGTCACTTATACTGTTCTTGTTGGTTATCAATGATGTGCTGCATGTAGCTTTGTCAACCACAAATGGAGGAATCAAGTGGAATTTGCAATCATTTCTCAAACATCTGGACTGCGCGGACCATGTATGCTTACTCTCTCATAGGATCATGATTCTCCAGTAAATGACAATAAAGCCGGAGATAGAAACTGCTTAAGATCAAAGAAGCAAAAACAAGAAGGATCAGCCTTGAAACTTCCTCATCTACCCAAGTAGATATTTCTAGACAACCAGTAGAGATGGTATAGAGAATTTTCAATACCTTGGGAGTATTGTCTCTACTGATGGCGGGACCAAACTAGATATAACCAGCCGAATCATGAAAGCAAAGGCTGCATTCGGAATGCTGTCCAAAATAAGGAGAAACAACTCTATAAGCCTAAAGACCAAGCTACGACTATTCCACTCCAATATTGAGTCCGTGCTTCTTATTATGTGTGCAGCACTTGAAAAGTAATACCCGCTGTCACAAGAAAGCTGCAAACGTCCGTGAATAGATGTCTGCGAAACATCTTGAGGATTTTCTGGCCAAACTGTATCTCCAATGATGAACTTCATGCGAGGACAGGTCAGGAACCCATCGACTCTATAATAGGAAAACCTAAATGGCAGTGGATTGCACATACGCTTTTAAAAGGTCAGGAGTGCATTGCCATTCAGGCGATGGAATGAAACCCCGAAACTCGGCGAGGTAGAGGTCTGGGTCGACCTAGAAGTACTTGGCGTAGAACAGTCCAAGAGGAATCAGGACAACTGGGGAACGGGAAGAGTTGGAGAGAGCTGAGGTACATCTCTAGAAACAACCGCACACAATGACAGTGATAAGTAAATAAGTAAGTATATATCTATAGATACTTCAAGTGAATATCACTTCGAGGGATATGAAAAGTTAATTACCGACCACATAATTTGTTGTCATTTAAATGGTAATCTTTGACAAGAAATTTGGAACAAATCGTCACCTTTTAGAGAATTGAAATAATGACTTTTTATGACAGAATAAAAATATTAAACAAAATTAAATATTTTAGCAATCAAAGAATTTCATAATATCTTTGAAATCGTCATCGTCAAGGAAGTAGCCTTGCATTCATTGTGATTTCATTAAAGTCGACGACAATACTGTGAAAAAAAAATTCAATGACATCCGAACAATAACATCTTTGTACACGAATCAAAATGGTTTATTTTCTAAAGACACCCATTCTATTCACAATCGAGGACAACTCACAACACAAAGCATAAATGTAATTTTCTCATCCTTCACCTTTGATATTGTAGAATTTTATAAAGAAGATTTAATACATTTTATCCTTCTGTTGCTCTGCAAAGGACAACTAAAAAATACAATTTATATTTTATTTAATTCAATTTAATTTTATCTTTAAAAAAATCATTATGACTTAAAGTTTATATACCTTCATATGTATAGTTATAGGAATCGATTGCTTTCTGCAAAAAAAAAACCCTTAGTTGAAAAAAATGTTCACCCTAAAATCTAACTAATCAATTCCTTAATTTTCGCTCCTTTTCACTAATTGATTATAAAATATTTTACTTCCGATACCTACGTGCGTATAGTAGTTGGCGGTGGTATTTAGGAACAACAAGGGGTTGACGGCTTGTCGAGGTTAAGAATATGCTACTGTTTCAAAAAATATTTATTGCAAACAAGAGGGTTGAATAAAAATTAATATCAAAATATCTAAGAGAAGAGGGATCGCACTGCGTGCTGCAGCCAACAACTCTTGTAAAAATATGCTAACTACACTAACTTGGTTTTCTATCAAGGATTCCATTAGGCTCAATTTATATTCATAGCCAATCTGTTGAAGTTTTATAGAATTTATTACGCCACTTGATTCTCATGGATGACTTAGGGCTGGGATACAAGATTTCAAAATATAATGTTACTTGTCATATCACGGTGCTCATGGAGAACATAAACAGGGATGATCTGGTTGATATATTTGAGGTGAATTGGTTTTGAAAGTGCTAAGTGATTTTCAATAACATTTATTTTGACAACATTTTAAAGTATTTTATATGCAAATTAGCAAGCGACGTATGGTTTAGGGTAATAACTCACTTAAGTTTTCAAGGAGCGGATGATATTTAAATTGTTGTTTCAAGTGGGCTGAGGGAATTTGTTTTTACATTTTGTTAAAATAAAGCTTAGCTTTAAAAATGAATTTAAAAAATGTCTGCGGAATTTTTTAATAGCTGAACAAGTGCACATCCCAAGAACTTAGACACGCACACGGTCGCACTAAATTAATGTCATAATAGGCGGGTTTTTTCAAGCCCGAAGTACAAATATTTAAACCGTGCTTGGTTCAGCTATACCTATGGTGTTCAATTATATGTTAAGAACAAATTAGATGCTTAAACTATCAATGTTTGAACTCATTTATAATCTCCCTTTATGGGTGTTCTAAGATCTTGAATCCAGGCTGTACCATTTCAATGATTTGTACAACTGGTTCTTATTCCGAAGAAAACTGAGATACTAGTGTGAACTATTTATTTTTTACTTGCGATATAATTAAAAAAAAGTTTTGAGATAACAATTAAGCATGACATTACGATAATAGCGAAGACAAAAAGATGGTCTAATTATTTCGAAACTTCACACATATATACATAGGTGTAGGTAGCCCAACTTGCATACTGCATACCAATATTCTTAATAAATATTTTTTTTTTGTATTTTTAAAAACATTAAAAAAAAATTGACAAATTTATATTTTAAAAACTGCTCATTTATTTTTTTTTCAAAAATTATAGTTATATGTATATTTGCTGTATACCTATGAATTGGCATTTTTGATTTTTTTTTTTTTAAATGTTTCCAAAAAGTTTAAAAAAAACCGAAACCGCTCCACAGATTTTTAAAATTAGTTTTCTCATAAATTAAAATTTATCCAAGAAATAAAATGGCATCATTTTTTTAGCTCAAATTAGTTGAAGTATTTATTTCAGAATTTTGAATTATGTTCTCTTTAATTAAGCCGATTAAATATATTTTTTTTAAGTTTATATTATTAAATATTTAAGATTGTCATGCGTCGTGGCGCGATGGGTGTGTGTTAGCCCGTCAACCTCCATGGTCAGAGTTTCGATCCCTGCCGTAGTCTATGGCTTCTTATTTTTCAATTAAAAGCCAATTCTAAATATAAATGTCATACTATGAGTTGCTGCTTTACTCATTACATGCTGTTTAGGCATAGAACTAACAACATGTGATAGAGTGAAACTATATAAAATATGATAAAATATGACAAGGAATAAAAAAATTAATGCGAATTATAAGGGACATAAATAAATAAGACACGGAAATTTCTCCTCATTAGTTCAGCCGCCATCCCTGGAGATAAAATCTGAGACAACAACCACCTACAGTCTTCGCGCCACACATCTCTCCTATCATTCTTTCTCTTCCTTAACCTCACCCTCACGCCCGCGCTGTGTTGAAACATTTAAAGAGTATTCATAATCCCTTGAGCGCGTGTAGATTATAAAAAAAAAAAAAAAAAAATGTATATACAAAAAATTAAGTAAAAAGCCACTTCAAAAATATATTTAGATTTTTACTAGAAATCCTTTGCATGCGATTTCGTGCGACCCAGTCGTGCATTTTATTTTTAATGGCAACTATATGTACTTCCATAGTGTATGAATATTAGTAATTTCATTATCTAAAAAAAAGTTAATGTTAAAACCAAAATTGCTTTTCTATACAAAACTGAGTACAAGTTAATAACAACTTGTTGTAGCGCGTTCTGGAAACCATATTTGCATAGAAGAACTTAATAATTTAGTATAATGTAATAGCTTTAAATTTTATTATAATTTCTTAATAATAATTAAATAATAATAATATTTGCGATTCCGCAAGGGTGCGATTCATTGTTTTTACAGATAACGTTAACGTGTATAAACCCAGCAAACATTTATATGAAGGTTCAGATTCTAATCACCAAAAATGAAGAATAATATTGAAGAAACCTTCAGTTTTTTGAATGAATTATGAATGTATATAAAGATCCTACAAATTATTACCGGGGAGACGCAAAGGGATATGCATTCTCTATGTGTCAAAAAAAAAAAAAAAAAAACAACAACACTCACATCTTGTTGGTGGATCCTTCATATGGAAATCTTTTTTGTTCGTCCTTTTATTTTTTCTTCTCTTCTTACAAAGGGGTAATGATAACGGGTCATTGTCGCGACGAAAGTTTCATTTGCATAGTCGATTATCAGTTCGGAACAGTTTTCCCATAAATCGGACGTAGCAATATGTATAATAAATAATACATAATAGCTCAAAATAAAGTAAAAATAATAGGTTTATTACCAGCCTATGTTTTTATAGTATTTAAATAGGTAGCTACTTATACTTACAAAAAAAAATATAAACAAGAAAACGATAAAAATAAAGGTATGTACAAAAATTGTGTTAAATTTTCTTAAAAACATATACATCATTTCTTTAATTATAGTATCATGTAACAATTAAGAAGTCCTAGGAAGCTAAAAAAGCCAACCAAGAGGCAAATAAAATATGTTCTAGAGGCTCACCGATAAAATATTCAATCAGGAATTAATAAGAAATAAAGAATTCACTTATGATGCAATTTGAATCCTTTTACCTGGGCTCTTAGACACCGATTTGAATCATTTTAATGATTCATTTATGATCTGAAAATTCTGAAATTAAATGAACTTATATAAGGGTTCCATATATTCCTTTAAATGATTAATCCCTGAACCTTTTCTGAATCGCAAAAATGATTCCTATACGATTAATTAAAGTGAGGCTATATACTCAGAAATCCTTCACTTCATTGAATTTTATTGGAATTATTTTTATGATTTAGAAAAGATTCAGGCATTAATTATTTAAATGAATATATGGAACCCTTATATACGTTCATTCAACGGGTGAATTTTCAGATAATAAATGAATCATTACAATGATTCAAATCGGTGTCTAAGAGCCCAGGTAAAAGGATTCAAATGGCATCATAAGTCAATTCCTTTTCGGCCGGTTTCTTCACTTTTATGAATTAATTATCGTTCATTTCTGAATTAAAATGTTTGCTGGGAACAGATAGGCAAATTTATTCACGTATATTTTGAGGTTGAATACATTTTTTTCCACGGAAAAGCATTCACGCTTAAACTGGGTGTTAAAAACCCGCACATTTTTACCTGCTACAAATGTGATACGCTTCAAATGAGGCTGCAAGTTTCTACAAACATACAAAAGGCAAAGATAAGGAAAATGCAAAATATAAGTTAAAAATTCACTAGGATCTAGCAAATAAAGCATTGATATGCAAAAATAAATGAGCGCAAGATTGTCTAAGTTGAATTACAAAAGGTAAGATTCACAGAGTTTTTTTGGGAAATCTATCGGCAGTACAACAGGATTTTCCAAAAAAAAAAAACGATCCCCAGCAGCCTGAATTTTTTATATTTTAGGTTGCTATTGAAGACCATGTATCAAATAATTAAATACAAACAAATCAACAGTTGATTTGTTTTTATTTCTTCAGATTAAAGGCATATTAGAAAACTAAAACTTGAATTAAAAAATCCAAATAAAATGGAAAAAGTTGAATTGTCCACATCTGTGTTTTTAAATTTATTTTATGTGTTTGACGTTTTTTTCAATAAATCAGATTTTGTGCCAATGCAGTGGCAGATTAGCATTCTGGGCGCCCTGAGGCACGCTCAGTGATAACCGCCCCCTTTTTTAATACTATCCAAGGATCGTAATTTGAATGGGCTAATATCGAAGAGTAATGGGACGCACGGTTGTCTTTTTGGGGGAGAGAAATTTGAATGCTGTATTATTTTCGAGGTCATTTGTTTTTGATAAATTGGATAAAATTTATCTTGAATTTAAACTTGAATTTAGTGTGAGAGTAGATAATTTATTTTAATTTGTCTTCAAAGTAAGTGTAGGAAAGAAATTTCCGAAAAATTTCCCTCCATTTAAAATGACAAATAATTTTGTTATATAAATTTTAATTATTTATTATTTTAATTCAAATAATAGATATTTAACATTTTTACCCATTTCAGCATAAAATATTATTAATAATGCAAATCCACTTCGTAACCACCTCTTCACAAACACAAAAGGAAAGGTTGAAGCTAAGGAGAGATCAAATGTGGTGTACAAAATTAACTGCCTAGGAGCAAAGGGGAAAGCACGCTCTTCTGTTTATGTTGGAACTTCTAAGCAAAAATTAAAAAAGCGTCTCTCTGGCCAATGATCGATTATGAATAGCGGGGGGAGCAGAAAACAGCACTTGCTCTTCACTGTCTGCAAGAGAAGCATGAGCCAGACCTGAAGAGAGTCAGTATCTTGGAAACAGAGAAACACCATGCTAAGATATATTTACTTGAGATGCTGCACATTATTAACACAAAGAATACTGTGAATCGCCGTTCAGATTGTGAAAATTTAAGCAGTGCATACATCCAGCTTATTAAGAGAAACAACAAGTTTACTTAATTAAATACGTTTTGTTCGTGGTCGATGACGACTGTCTGTGCCTTGTTGTGTGTGTGCTTAAAAAGTAATTTTGTTTAATGATTTATACTTGTCAATTAAACTTTAAAATTTTTGTTTTTGCATTTTCTAGTTTGTAATAGTTTTTAATAGAATTTTAATTGTAAACTACCTAAATATGCTGTAAAATATTAAAATAATTTCTTTTTTTACTTTTGTAAGTTAATTGACATTCCACATCATGTGGTGTACTAATATATGTATTTTCTGTTTTTATGCTTGATCCGTAAAAATAAAGCCTGATGAAGAACATACACATGTTCGAAACGTCGTAATATAAAAAATAACATCTTTTATTGACCTAAAGCCCGCAGGAAATAGTTTCTATCCAGGTAAACAAAAAGGTCACATACAAAATAAACTACACTTTTACCTACATATTACATTCTGAAAAAAATCTTGGTCACTTTTTTTCATTATAAAATCTTTTGTAATCTCTTTTTTCACTAAATAAAAAAATATCTTGAGTATCACCCCTGAATGTACTCCGCCGTCAGTCAAAGCGCGTGTTTTTTTTATAACTGTGCGCGCACTAAGGGATTTCGACTACATTTAATATGTTCAAGCACACGCTTAGCGTTAGGAAAATAGGGAATGATTTATCTGTTAATGGCTGGACCCTCGACGAGATTGTCTAAAGTGCAGTTTTTTTTTGCAATCTTAAGGCCCCATAGGTAAGTGCGAAAAACGTGACCGACAATCTTTAAAATCTATCTATGGCTTCTTTGCGATAATTTTGAACTAAGCTAACTAACAACTGCGAACAGAACGATAAATACAAATATCTTAATCGGTAGCCTTATTTAATTTCATTTGTTTTATTGTAGATTAAGGTACAAAACGTCTTACATTTAACTATTATTCTTAAGAGTTTTAGAACTTAACATTTTGTTCTTTTTAAATTATGTTTATATAATATAGAAAATTACTCACATTAAGTGAGAAAAACTCGACGATTTTGGCTTATTCTTATTTACTGTCCGCGTATTTTTCATGCGTTACGCGTATTGCGTTAAAATTCAACTTGCAAAGTTATAACATGGAACAAGTAGCCAAGAATTTCTAATCGGGCGATTTGTCATAACATATTTCGAACCGAACAGACTTTTCAAGAATGGGCGGAAAATCAGGCCAGAGATTTAAATTTCGAATTTTGAGATATTAAAAATGAAAATTAAATAAACCTATTTGAATGTCATCAGGTAATCTTTTCGTTTGCTTCATTTTTTTTTAGAAAATAAAATAACATACAAAATTTGCCGCCCCCTACAAGTTGCCGCCCTAGGCTCGAGCCTCACGAGTGGTTAATACGCCTCTGTGCCAATGGATGTTTTGAATGTTAGCATTCATTATTTAACTATTAAGAACTTTATAAACTTCGTTTATATGCGGTTCAAAGATCGAGTTGGCGTAGAGAGGGTAATTAAAAATGAGTTATATAAAATATTGACAGAAATCCCGTTTCAGCTACTCTTGTTGAAAATAGATTCAGTTCGTGTAAATACCACCATACTAATTGTTTTTAGTTTCGAAATGTTATCACCGAAAAAGATGACATTAAGTCAAAAGATCAACATTTGACAGCATAAATTAATAATACGAATCTCGTAATTTTGGTAAATAGGCGTGTTTTTGTTATAAATACTGAAAAAATGATTATGTCCATTAAATACACCCCGTGCTAAACAGGGTTTTTTAAAACTGCCAACAACTAACACAAAAATAAAAAGACAAGACCTAATAATGATTTTTAACAGCGCACAAAATTTCGAAGTCTTACTGAGAATCGAAAATTCAGCCATGAGTCAAGTCGAATATTCAATTGTACAACACTTCATAGGAGTTAAACCGAGTTCAAATTTTGAACCAAGACTGAAGCATGGTTGTACGATTTTTAATCCAGTTAAATCAATCAATGTCATTGTCAATAAAATTAGATAGTTTCAGATTGAATTTTTTTTTTCGAAATCAACACAATTACCTCTTTTTGTATAATGTCGTTTTCATTTCAACCAAAAAATCGATCACTCATGGATTTTTTTGATCTCGGACCAGTTTCACGTTTTTTTCGGGATCAAAATAGCAGATCCTGATTTTTACATAAAACACGCACTTGCACACACACCAAAGTAAAGTTAAATTTGCTGAAACGTCAAATCTGTAAGCTACCATAGATCAACGGTAACAATATCACAGATCTTTTTTCATGGAAAAAATTTTTCCACAAATAAAGTATGCCTACGTCATCAAAATTTTAATTTTTTAACAAATTCCTAGTAAATTTTTGGTTGTTTGTTTTCCAATCTATTCATGGATAGAAAGTCAAAATTACAAATACAACAATGTAAGCAAATGGGTTTTGGAGAGTGAAACGTACGAAACATTTCTGCAATTTGGTATTACTCATCTGTGATTAAGCCAATTAGGCGTATGCCGGATTAACACGACTGCCAAATTGACAGTATTACAGTCAAAATCTTGGCATTATTTTTTTGTCGCGTAATGGTCGAAAATGTGGCAGTATATTTGCCATTAAAAAACTGACAGCCAGAATTTTCGCTAAGTTGTGGTATAATACTGACAACGTGTAAGTTCAGTACTGACAACAATTTTCAAATAATGACAGTTTGCAATAAAGAATGACCTTTCTCATTCTTTACTGCCAGTGTTGGCAGTATTTTTATCTGTCATTATTTTAGCTTCGTGTAAACGAACTTCGTTAAATAAATTAATGACAGCAGTATTTTGGCAGTAAATACTGCGAACTTGGCAGTCGTGTAAATCCGGCATAAAAGATTGAAAATGTGGCAGTATATTTGTCATTAAAAAACTCCCAGCCAAAATTTTCGTTAAGTTGTGCCATTATACTGACATCGTGTAAAGTCAGTATTGACAACAATTTTCAAATAATGATAATTTGAGATAAGGAATGAACTTCCTTATTCTTTACTGACAGTTGGCAGTATTTTTATCTGTCATTATTTTAGCTTTGTGTAAAAGCATGTCATTAATTCAATTAATGACAGCAGCATTTTGGCAGTAAACACTGCGAACTTGGCAGTCGTGTAAATCCGGCATTAAACATTACGAGATATTTAATACAACAGAAAGAGACTCAGAGAAAAATAACATATACAACAGAAGAAACACACTATGTCAACAGCAGAAAGTTGGTTTTGGACGATCCCCCATTAAAAAGTATACTAACCACACGAATGAATCTTGCTTTCGCTGAACGATGGGACGCGATGTATTCATCAGAGCCAACAGCCAAGGCCGTTAATTTAAAGAAATTATATTCAATCCTCGAATTGCTTTTATGGAAAGTCTTATGCCACTGGCAAAAAAGACGAACTTAAATTTTTAAGTGGATTATAAATAAGTTTTTTATTTTGATTTGTACGGTAAAATAGTTGGTATATTTTTATTACAAATTCAATAGACATACCAAATTTCTACATCTTCTCACCTCTTTGAACCCAATTTTATAACATACATAAAAAGCAGTAGTCAGTAGACCGCATTATTAAAATAACAACAGTTGGTTAAACTTACTTCAAACATTTAGGTTATGTAACTGTCCGGTTCTCTATTTAATCATCCATATAGAACTCAACTGGAAAGGAAAAAACATATTAATAATACTCGTAATAACAATTTTAAAACACGCATTATTTTCACTTTGAAACACACGACAAAAGGACAAAACAATTACATTGAATTATTTTAACAAGTTCCCACATGGATGGACAGCCCAAAATCCACATGTGTGTCCTTTTTTTCAAATAATATATTTAATAAAGTCATTTGGGTGGCTCACACATCCTACAATCTATCTATCCGGATATCTCAATTTCGACACATGAATTTTGTGTTACTAGATACAATCACTATGCCATCACTACAACACCCTTCTATATTCTGCCACCATGTCCTTTTTTTGGGTAATTATCTTGTCAATGGTATGACCGTATACTTGTTGACAAATGCCGGCTTTTGTTGTCTGTACTCTGCTGCCGATTTAGTGTTCCTTTATGTGTTTATTATGCCGGAAGACCAAAACCCCAGTTCTCAGAGTTACAACATGTTTTTGTTCATTAGGGGGAGGTTAGGGCGAATTGTGAATTCCATGCTTCAGAATTCCTTTATTAATTGACCCGCCATGATAATGAAATGAATTCTTGTCTTAATTGTTGAATATTACGTTTAAGGGCATGGCAGCGTGTCCTTGTTTGAGTTATTTGTCAATTTGTTACTTTGTCATTTAATAGGTGTTTGATTGTTTTGCTTAGGATTGATATATTGAATTTCGAAGAACACACATCCTTTGGTTTGAGAGGTGTGGTAATTAACTTTTAACTAAAAAATTGTGTTTTAAATGATAGAAGAAGGTTAATTATATAAGCATTAGGAGGAAAAATCAAAGTTCATTAGGGTGGGTTAAATAAAATCAATATTCTTCTTCTTCGAAAAATCATAAAACGTTGGTTATGTCGGGTTTAAAGTCAATTTTAGCTTTTGAGTTCCTTAACGTAATTTCAAATACAAATCGTAGATCAACAAAGTTGGAAAAATGAAAAACATGAAAAAAACAGCGACAGATGTAGTTTTTATTTCAAGTCATAAAATTAAAATTTGTATTTATTTTATTTAAGATATGGAAGCGAAGAACTACAGGGTGTATGCTTATGCGGAAGCTGTAGCCATTGCCAGGACAGAAACAATTTTAAATCATCGTCCATTTTCACTTCAACAATTTTTACTTGCGATTATAGGAACTATAAGGCAAGTTAGGCATTCGTCGAAAATAAAAGTTGTGAGATAACAATCAAACATGACATTACGATGATAGCGAAGACGAAAAAAGATGGTCTAAAAATTCTGTCCCTCTGTATGTCTGTCTGTCAGTCTGTCAGTCTGCCAGTCTGTCAGTCTTTCAGTCTGTCTGTATGTATGTATAGACAACAACAGCCCAAAGGGGTGGGACGAATTGCTTCAAACTTAGTACATTTATATCTATAGAGTTTTTTAGGTATTTAAGCCAATTGAAATATTTTGTGACCTTTAGTCCAAAATGCGCTTCGCCCGGGTACGATAGTTGGGCTCATCAGTTAGATGCTATCGTACCCTTCTAAGACGCAATATTTTTGGTCGATGTCTACCGACTCTAATAGAGTTTGCAGCATATATATACTGCAAATTATATTTTTCTAGGGGAATTTGATCAAATTCATGCACTTAGGTATTGTACAGAGGGGAAATTGAATTTTTTTTAGCTCAAAAATAACGGTATCTGTCATATAACCGTTATGTTAAAGCCTATTTCTCGGAAACGGATCTAACGATTTTGATTTAAAAAAATCAGTGCGACGGACGAGCGATCATATGGTTGAAAAAAATTTTTTTTAAAATGTCTAAAAACGGTACTTTCCGTAGGACCGTTTTTTTTTGCTTATTAATTTTATTTTTTTGTATTTTTAAGAGTATTTTTTTTAATTTGTATTTTGAAAACTGCTCATTAAATTTCCTTAAAAAATTATAGTTATATGTATTTCGCGAATACCTATAAATTGGCGTTTTTGATTTTTTTTTAAAGTTTAAATGTTTAAGAAAAACTTTTTTTTTTCTAAAAAACCGGTCCACAGATTCTTAAATTTTTTTTTGCATTAATTAAAATTTATCCAAGAAATAAAATGGCGTACTTTTTTTGAACTTAAATAAATTTAAGTATTTATTTCAGAATTTTAAATTACTTTTCTTTGATTAAGCCCATTTAGGCCCATTTGCTGATAAACAATATAAGCATTTAATTTCTAATTAAGCACTTACGTGACAGTTTACGTAGAGGAAAAAGTAGACCATAAACGTTTTAAGTTGGACATAAATATCTATGATGCGTATAAGCATACGGGCCTTAAGTTTATATTATTAAATATTTAAGGTTGTCATAGCAATTTTTTTTTTAATTAAAGAAATATTGTTTTTATAAAAAAACTAAGAACTTACTTTAAAGTACAACTTTAAAAATATATTTACATTTTTAATAGAAATCTTTTGCATACGATGTGATTGAACATAAGAGCAAGTTCGTGCGATCCAGTCATGCATTTTATTTCTGTACACAATCGACTTATTTCTAAACAAAATCTGTCAAAGCAGATCTTGCGTTTTTGGTAAACTTTTTTTTGCAAGTTCCTTACGACAAACAAAACAAAAATCGATCTGAGATCAATTTGAAGTGATTGTTTGGAATTCGACATAAGATGATTTTTGTTTGTACTAGTTTTTAAAATTTATAGAAAAAGTTTCAATTTATATCAATTGATATTTGATAAGTTCCCAAAAGAAACTGAAACTGACTAATTATATTCATACAAATAAAGTTAACTTTTTAATGAAATTACAACATTTTAACTAATTGAGTTTGTTTTCTTATATTATCTGAAAAAAAATTGTTTTAAGAAATGTTTTGATCTTAACGAACATTGATACCCATCTCATTTTTAACACAATTTATTTTCACTACGTTCATGTTCAAACTAATCATACTACATTTATATTAAGGGTATTCATGAAACGGCGGAAACCCCATATAAACCTCAGAAACCAGTTAATTTCAAATAAATTATCTGGTTTCTGAGGCTTATACGGCTTTTCTGCCGTTGCATGAATAGTGAAATTATATATTTGCAGGTATTTACGTTTCATAACAATAATATTTACTTTAAAATTTATAAGTTTTCATAAAACGCACACATTTTCGTTTATAATATGCAACAAAAAAAAACTCCAATAACAAATTTAAAAAATATTTTTTAAAGGATTTTTTCCTGGAACTGCCTTTTCATCCAAACTCGAACCAATCCATTTGGCTTAACTTTAAAAGTCATTGAATATGTGTGCAAGTTATAATCTACTTGTGGATTTTCAATGCTCTGCTCATACAATGTCCCGCTTGCAAACATATCAGAATTCTGTGCAATTCATAATCCCAAAACATGTAAATATTTAATGTCCTTTTAAAAGCATTACTAAGGCATTTTACCGTCGAATCTCTGAGGTTTTGGTTGAGTAGGTATTCCTATTCGTTTGAAGGTTGTTTTGTTTAACGTCAACAACTGTAACTGTAATGTGACCACTTTCAATTCTTTGGAGTTACTCCATTTAAATTTACGTAAAAATAAATACATTTCAACTTACACACTTATAAAACTTAAAACTTATTAAAGAAATTAAATTCGATAAAATGTTTAATTAAACTGAACTGATGTTATTCATATTTTTTAATAAATGCCTTTTTCGCATATGTGCGTGTGTGTTTTGCAACTTTTTAGTTTTTCAATGTCAACAGATTTCTAACACCCCAAGCTCAACACCCTTCAGGTTTATATATTTGCGAGTTCCAAATTCAAATGCGAATACGGTAGCCACAAAAGATACAAATTACCTTCCGTAGCCCACATGCCATATTATTATTATAAAAAAAAAGTCTTTTAATATTCGATTTTAACCTTTGAGGGATTATCGATTTTGAAAGAAAATCCGATTTTGAAAGTGAACATCTCAATAATCCGTTTTTTTTTTGCAAAGGGGATGTTTTTATATACTCGTAGCTCATGACAGTATTATGTTCCAAATTCTTATCAATATATCCTTTCCCATAATATTGCGGCACTGACATAATAGATGCCGGCATATCCTTGTGAAGAATTATTTGCTTAATGCTTAATCACCAAAAAAGGGCGAACTATTTTTGTGGAACATATGAAATTTGCACTAAATCCTATGGTGCACTATACACTACACGTGTATGTATCTACTACATGTGGTTGGAAATCACAAGATTTCATCACTATATCTATAAGAAATACTGAATCCTTATATACGAGAAGGCTAAATGGAATTTACCTAATCCTCATTCGTGTGACATGTGGCAAAGGCATCGTCAGGTGAGGAATGAAAAGAAAAATGTGACAAATTACCCACACCGAATATTTTTTTTTGAACTTTATTACAAAGGACGCCTTCGTCTCTGCTATATTTTGGCATTGTCGTCCTTGATGTCAGTCGGGATGCTAGTGGATTCTTGTAACATTTATATGGCTGGCAGTCGGTATGAGAAATTAAAAAAAAAAAGAATCTTCCTGCTTTTTTGAGGGTGATTTCCGCCTATACGAGTATATTATTATTTGGTTGCTTTTCAAAGGGATTGGAAGGAATTTTCGCTTATTATAGTTATCAAGGAAATTTCATACATGGGCGGACATGTGTGTACGTATCTATGTACATTTATTCAATATCTCGCTTAAAAAAATTTTTTGAAAAGTGTTACTTATTGTTTTTCTATTCGAATATCATAACAACCAGGTATAAAGACTTTAAAAAACACTAAAAGATAAAGTCAACGCGAGTAACATCGTTAGAGCTCTTTTACCAGCTCCAACTATGTTCTGATCTTCTACAGATAGGATGGGCTCTGTAAAAGAAAATTGCAACAGATCTCTACATTTTGTTAAAAAAAAAGTGTGTGTGGCAATGGCGCAGTGGATAAAGTGCTTGATTGCTAACTTAGACGTGTGGGTTCGATCCCTACGCTAGGCGCATTCTTTTCTATACCTCCAATTTTAATTGGATGCCGCCCATGGGTTAAAATGAGACAGTCAATACCTGGTTCTCAAATCCACTGTGCCAAACTAGTGCCGTGCAATTCAGGTTGCATTTAAAAAGACCTTAGGTCTTACAGGCATATAGTTAAATTAAAAAAAAAAAAAAAAAAAATATCGAAGAATGAATGAAGGAATAAAGGTAATCGTTTAATATTAACAACTTATTAAAGGGTGGTCCAACCATAACGCACGATGTTAATTGTAAATAAAACAAAAATTTTGAGAATTATGTTAATTTTTTTTCTTATAATGGAAAGATCTATGACAATTATGTGTGAAACAAAATATTGGCTAAAGGCTAGCAACGGCCTCGTCGGCATACTCTATTCGATGGTCCATTTTTTCAATGACGCTGAGTCACAATTAAGGCTCAATATCGTTAATGTGCCGAATTATCTCATATTTTGAATCTTGAATTGTTCTTGGCTTATTGACTTACAGCTACACTTTTTCTTTGAAATATCAATCCGCAAAGAAAAAATCCAACGGTGTCAAATCACATATTTGTGGCAGCGAATTAACATCGCAACGACGGCGACGCGATGATGTGAGATAACACGACCATTGAATTTCTCGCGCAAAAGAGAACCGTGTGACCGTAGTGGCACCGTAGACCGTACTATTGGAACAGCGTATTCATTTGGACCTTTTTAGCGTGTAAATTGAAGTCTTTATTCAAAATTAGCATCTGTGATGTTCAATTGTTGAGCATGGTGCACGGCGAATCGATGTAAACAGTTCTTCTGCAACACTATCGCGAACAGTATAGCAATGTTTTCCTCAGAACGAACTGGGCGAGTGTGCACAGGTGTTTTCAGATCTAATACAGACCCGGTTTGCCGAAATTTGTGCGTAATTTTCCCGATTGTGGAAAAAAATCTGAAAAAATTATTAAGTGCCCGAAATGTATTTTGATTTGAATGTCCATTTTCATAAAACTCTTTAACATATTAACGCGCTGATCAATTGTGTACCTCGCCATTGTTGAATTTTCCAAAGACTGTAACAAAGAAATATGTCAAATAACGTTGGGCAAAAAACTTGTCGGTAAAGGTGACTCACAATTAATATCGTGCGTTTTGGTTGGACCACCCTTCAGTAAAGTGTTGTTCCATTGTAGCTATAACGGTTTTTTTCATTTTTTAGGGGCTTCCCAAAGTTTTGTTTTCATTTCCATATAGAATATAAATACATAATAGCCTTAATTCTTTTCGTAAATTTACACATATGCATGTACATATATACATAGGTATCTTAACAAACTGGCTAATGCAATGAGTAAGTAAGTAAGTAAGTATTCATTTTATTTACAATCTTAGTAATACATTTTTTTTATAGTAATAATGAATTTATAGCTATGGCGTAGCCGTCAGCTGGATTGACATAAAGTAAGTAATGTATACTGTTTACAATAACAAATTTATAAAATTAGAATTAAATGAATTCAGTAATTAATAAGTTTCTATAATTATAAATTGAATTTAAAAAAGAGTAAAGTGATTTTCAATTCAAACCATTTAGAAGTTGTATTGTTTCTTGTATTGTTAAGCTTGCTTTTCCTAAATATCTTATTGTTTGATGTTTTTTTTTATACAGGACAAATACTTATAAAATGGAAGCAGTCTTCTTTTGCATGAATATTGCAGAGAATACACACTTGATGAAATTTACCGTTATATGGACTGCCATTTACAGGCAGAAGATCGCATCTAGATTTGAATATAATTGAAATTTCCTTATAATTTAAGGTGTATTGGAAGTAATTGTTATTTGTTAGATTATAAATGAGTTGTGAGTATATTATTCTGCTCTCAGACTGGCGAGTATTTTTGAATTAGGGTGTACAATTGCTCTTTAAGTTGAATTGGGTTGTTTAAAGCAAACATTTATCTGAAGGTTCAGATTCTAATCACCAAAAATGAAGAATAATATTCAGGAAACCTTCAGTTTTTTTAATGAGTTATGAATATATACAAAGATCCTACAAATTCTTACCAGAGAGACACAAAGAGATATGTATTCTGTGTCAAAAAAACACTCAGATTTTGTTATTGGATCCTTCATATGGAGATACTTTTTTGTTCGTCCTTATATTTTTATTTTTACAAAGGGGTAATGATGACGGGTCATTGTAATGACAAAAGTTTAGTCGCATAGTCGATTAAGTTCGGAAAAGTTTTTCGAAAGATCGGTTTAGATAGGTATCTACATACTTAAAAAATATATACATATATAAAAAAGCAATTGATAAAACATAAAGGTATGTAAAAAATGGTGTTAAATTTTCTAAGAAACGTAAAAATCATTTCTTTAATTATAGCATCTTGTAACAATTAAGAAGTCCTGGAAGCTATAAAAGCCAAACAAGAGGCAAATGAAAAAATGAGACTCACCGATGAAATATTCAATCATAAATGAATCAGAAATTATGAATTCACTTATGATGTAATTTGAATCCTTTTACCTGGGCTCTTAGACACCGATTCGAATCATTTTAACGATTCATTTATGATCTGAAAATTCTGCAATCAATTGAACGTATATAAGGGTTCCATATATTCCTCTAAATGATTAATCCCTGAACCTTTTCTGAATCACAAAAATGATTCCTATACGATTAAATAAAGTGAAGGTATATACTTAGAAATCCTTCACTTAATTGAATTTTATTGGAATTATTTTTATGATTTAGAAAAGATTCAGGCAACAATCATTTAAATGAATATATGGAACCCTTATATACGTTCATTTAAACGACGAATTTTCAGATCATAAATAAATCATTACAATGATTCAAATCGGTGTCTAAGAGCCCAGGTAAAAGGATTCAATTTGCATCATAAGTGAATTCTTTTCGGACGGTTTCTTCACTTTTATGAATTAGTTATTGTTCATGTCTGAATTAAAATGTTTGCTGGGTTGATTATGTAGTCTGCTTGAAGCTTAAGGGTGTTGGTAAGCAGTTTCGGTAGACCTGTTTCCAGATACAATGCGTAGTTTGGAGTCTTTTGAGGTTTGAAAAGTTTTTTTTATAAAATTCCTCTGGAGTTTTTGTATTTCTACAAATTTGTCTATTCCCCAAACTTGTGCTGCATAGCAGAGTGATGTTTTTACAACACATTCGAATATTTTGTATTTTACGGACAATACCACATTTTGGTTTGAGAAAATATTCTTCCAGGTCATATTAAGTAAACTTTGAGATGAATTCGCCTTTTCTGCAAGATGTTTTTTGAAATCCAACGTTGGGCTAAGTTTAACTCCTAAATATTTGTATTCCTTTGTGACTTCAAGGCGACTTCCATTGAAGTACCAACTGTCTCTGATTTCGTTGCGCGCGAACCGTGAGAATACCATGATTTTGGATTTTTCAATATTTATTGTAGTCCCCACGTCTTGGTGTATGTTGACAATCGGTTAACCATAAGCTGCATATTTTCAGGTGACTTAGAGAGTATGACCAGATCGTCTGCATATAAAAGAACGTTGACAACTTTATTGGCGATCCTAATCCCACCGGGTAGACATTTCCCAATATCATTTATAAATAAAGTGAATAGCAAAGCACTGAGTGGGCATCCTTGTTTAACACCTGAGTCCGTATCAAAAGCATTTGATAGAGTTTGGCATCAAGCTCTCTTATCGAAAATGCGTGCATTTGGTATCGATGAATGTCTTCTTCGTTGGATTAGAAACTACCTTTCGGACCGCTCAATACAAGTTGTATTGGACGGTTTCAAGTCTGATATTCACAAAATAAACGCTGGTGTGCCCCAGGGCTCCGTATTGTCTCCGACCCTCTTTCTCATTTTTATTAATGATCTCTTATCTGGAACTTCTAATCCACTTAATTGTTTTGCTGACGATAGTACTCTCAGCTTTTCATATTCGTTTTTAGATGCACCTCCTTGTTTTTCGGATGTGCAACTGGAACGGCAGCGTATGATAAGCTCATTAAATTCTGATCTTGACAGCATCGTCCAATGGGGAATTAAAAACCGTGTAGAATTTAATGCTTCAAAAACTCAGTGCTGTCTTCTGTCGTTAAAGCAGAACCCACCCCCCATGCCGCTATCCATGAGCGGCACTAGCATTGAAGAAACCGATCAGCTTTCAGTCCTCGGCATGTGCATCACAGACCACCTCTTGTGGAATGAACACATATTTGATGTCGCCAAAAACGCTGCAAAGTGTTTGGGCTTTCTTCGAAGGTGCAAGAAATTCTTCTCCCCGTCTGAATTGGCTGTAATCTATAAGGCTTTCAGCCGACTGATACTTGAATATAACTCTCACATTTGGGCAGGAGCTCCCAAAACTCATTTGAATCTTTTGGATAGAATTCAAAATAGAGCTCTAAGAATGATTGGCGATAGAACTATAGTGGAAACATTTACATCTCTACAACATCGTCGAAATGTTATATGTCTCTCACTATTTTATCGCTATTTTTATAAACACTGTTCCCGCGAAATAGCCAGTTGCATTCCTCCCCTTAAATTTTTCAACCGTAATACTCGCGCTTCTAGGAATGCTCATCAGTTTACCCTTGAGCCCAACTTCGGACGTACTGTCAAGTATAGAGATTCTTTCTTTAGCCGTACCACGCGAATGTGGAATACTTTACCCGGCTCTATTTTCCCCTCCCATTTTGATATTCAGAAATTCAAAACCAATGTGCATCGGTATCTCCTCTTGCATCCTTCCCTACTTTCCTAACGCTCGCACTGTGCTTGTTCATTTTAAGGGTAGTCAAAACCCCTTTAGTGCGCGCATCCGTTAAAAAAAAAAAAAAAAAAAAATTGTGAGAAAGATGACCCTTCCCAAACTGCTGCTTCTGAACCGGTGTACATATTCCTTAAAACACTTAGAAATTTTGTAGATAAACCAAGTTGGGAGAGTTTATATACGAGTGCACTTCTATTCGCAAGCTCTGAAATCAAAAAAGAATGCGTAGTTTTTTTTATTTCTGGCTTGGAAGGCTTTAACGATAGAAGTAAGTGTAAATATCTGATCGACTGTAGAATAGTTTCTCCAGAATCCCGCTTGGAAGTCCGTTAGAATGTTGTTATTATCAACCCATTTTTCCAATCTGTTCAAAAGCACACCACAAAATACTTTGGCTATGATGTTCATAAAGGATATTCCGCGATAGTTTTCAACATTGTTTGAATCACTTTTCTTATAGATAGGGAAGCTAACAGATTTTTTTAAAAGACGAAGGAGTGGTACCAGTCGAAAAAATGTTGTCGAATAGTTTTTTTAGCTCTTTAACTAAAGCTGGTGTTGCATTTTTGTAATACTCATATGGTATTCCGTCTCCTCCTAGCGCTTTTCCATTTTGGCTTTCTCAAGTACGACTTTTATTTCGTTGATGTTTATTTCAGAGTCTAAAACTTCATCAATAACTAGGGGCTCTGCATTAGTGAAAGTCAAATTTGACTTGTTAAGTAATACATTTTTGAAGTAGATAGACAGATCAAAATTCGAACCGTTTATTTCCTTGGCTAGTTTCCAGAAATCTTTTGAATTTGTAGTAAGACTTAGGGATTTTGATTGAGTATTTTCGTATTCAATTTTTTTCATTCGGCATATTTGCTTATACTCAGTATTTGACTTAATGTACAATTTTCTAAGTTCCTCGGTATAGTAGTTTCGAAGTGCTTGTAAGAGTGAAAATGATTTTTTCGGGCATTCATGCATTCTTTATGAAACCATTTTTGCTTAGATTTTGACGCATTACCGGGAATTTGAGTGCGTGAAGAATTTCTAATACACGAGATGATTTCCTTTGACAACAGCTCAATAGATTCATTTGACCACACAGTTTCGGAGATAATTCTGTATCTCCATAAGTGCAACCATTTAAGACAATACTATCATACATTTGCAACATTTCTAAAAGATCGATACCGTTTTGGTTGCATATATCGTCCCTTGAAATCCTGTTGGTTGTTGAAATTACGATATTGCTTATTGTGTTTGCAGTAATGATTTGCATGTTTCTAATTCTAGCATTGAAATCACAAATCAGAAGAATGCTTTTGCCATCCAGGTAACTCATTGTGTTATTCAATTTTTCAAAGTCATCATTCCATCTATTGCAATTGATGTAAGCCGGAACAATACATATTATTTGCTTTTAAGATTCTTACGACAGTAGTGCCTTCATGTTCTACAAAATCGTACGTTTTTAATAGTGTTGTTTTTATTCCGTAGATGCTTCCGCCACTTGTACGACCTTTAGCTGATGTTTTAATTGCTCCTCTCCAAAAAAGTTTGAATCCATTATAGAAGTTTTTAAATTTATATGAATTTTCAATGGTAACATGTGTTTCGAATAAAAAAAATATGTCAAAAGTTTTAATATAATTAAAAACATCAGGAAAAAAAAGTTTGTTATTGCTAAGATTTAAGCTGACGGTTTCTAAATCTCAATTAAGAACTACACTACTACTACTACTACTTGGTACAGAAGACATCCCTGATGTGGAAGAATTAGTTAATCTGTTAAATTCGCTTTGATGTCCAGATGTAGTTGTTGGTAGTATTGTGTTTTTAAAAGCTTCAAAGTTTATTTTTCCAAACAAACGCACAAGCTATTCTTCTCCATTATCGTTTTGATTAATTTTAAGTGTGTTATAAGAATCCAAATAAAATTACAAGCCTGTTGCTTTTTATCTGTATTTTTTCATTTGGTTTATGTGCTTTGATGGTTCGACGGCATCTCAATAAAATTCCGCGCTTCAATTGCATTTGTTTTGTCAAATCTCGTTCTAAACAAACACCTGTGCCTTTAAGTTTTGAAGAATTCCATAACATTTTATTTACAATTTCTATTGAGCCCGCATTAATTTTAAGTTTAACAAGAGTGCTATTCTCACTTAATTTCGTTGTTCGTGGTATATTCCGTGCAGCTTCACCACCGAGTAGAAGTTGAGTCACGGTACGTACCCGTTCGTGTGGATCAGTTTGATCATTTGGTATCGAAAATATGATGTTTTTGCCTTTAATTTCTAGACTCTGCAGCTCTAGTTCATGTTCTAGGGCATCGCAACGATTTTCAAACTGCTGGATCTTTCTTGAGAGCTCTTCGTTTTGGTCTAGTAAGAAGTTGATCTCCGCATACAATTTATTGACGTCGTCCTTTGTGGATAATTTGGAGGTTGCTTTCACAAGCTCTGTTTTGAGTGTGTCCTCAATAATTGACTTAATTTTTTGAAAATCGGCTGAAGATAACGGCATAGTTGAATATGGACGGTATATTTTCGTTGGTCTGTTGGTATCAAATTCTGAATCAGAAAGCTCCTCTAGTGAAATTTGGTGATTTTTCCTTTTGTTTTCAGTGACTTGCGATTCGACGTTGTTTTTTTTTTTTTTTTTTTCTTGGAGTATAATAATGTTACCTTATTTATTTCCAATTGTTTTTTATGGCTTTTCAAAATTATTACAATAAGAATTAGTTCAGAAGTATTAATATCAAAATATAAGTGAATTTAACTGGTTTTATTCTAATAAATACAAAGAGCGATCGCAAAACAGCTTTTATTTACTTGCAAACAGTATTTTTCGACAGTATAAACTCTTCTCACTATGATAACCAGACTACTTATGCAACCATATATTTTCCATTTTGATAAACTATCCGATGAATGATTTCATGTAAAATTTTATATAAATTTATATGTACTCACATAAAAAGCTAAAAACAATAATCCAAACAGTAGCACAGTAGTATTGCGATATTAAAAAAGAAAGCTTATTTTAATATCACCATTGCAAAGTAAATTTCACATATCAGTTTTATTTTGCCATCGATCAATCATCAAAATAATATAGACCAGATTAAAAATTATATTTATTATAAAAGATATCCACCAGAATTGCCTTTCCTAACTTTAATGTCGGTAACAAAACAAGCCACGGATTCAGAAGTATCATCATCAACTAGGGAAACCTCTACCTTAACCGAAATCTCTGGATAGGAATTATCAATGGGGAATTTAAAACTGTAGATCACATCTTCGCCTTGATCAATAGTGCATAATGCTCCATCCATTAAATTTGAACAAACATCAGCTACGTCATCGGGCAGTGCATAGGGAACTGTCAAACCAAGAACTGTTGCTCTTACCTGAGTTGTCATTGATTTAATACCATCGTGTGCTAAAATGTAAAGAACCCAATGAAAGCATATTGTTTTTAGTTTTAAACCATATTCGATTTCATACTTCCAATAAATTGAGCATTCATAATGGCAGTAGTTCCTTTAATAACATCACATGGCATAGTCTCACATCCTTCGATTATAACAGATATTGGTTCAGGTCTGTTTTTTGTACCTGGCAAATAAATTTAATGTTTTTAGATTACTCTCTTATGCAATTCTTTAATAATAGAAGTGAAGGAATAAAAAATTATCTCTTGATTTATTATAATTTTAAATTGCAGTCTTAAAGTATGCAACATTAGTAAAAGTACAAAGTGAGTAGAAACATTGTTGACTGCACAAATCCATGAATTGCTTCTGAAGTACTGAAATATAATCATTTTTTCGGCTTATGTTGCGATACAAAGATACTTAACCACTTCGGCTTGGTGCACATTTATTCCGTAAAAATGTAAGGTCACAAGAGCTTGCAGTTCTATAGCGAAATAGAAAGACCGCGATGAGTTTCTGGCTCTTATATTGAGGTTTTCAATTAAAAATCGAACCGTTGTTTTTTTTCAAATCGGTATCTTGAATAAAATTCAAGGTCCTCAAGTTCTGTGAACTGATTTGCTCTAACTATATATATTTTTCGCTTTCTTAAAAGCTCAAAAACTTCAAATATATTATAATATTCTTCTTCAGAAAACATGTTTCTTTCTTTTTTTGTTATGAAATTGAAATATCAAATGTCAACTGGAAAAAGTGTAACTTATGAGATAACGAAGCATTTTGCTCTGTTTAAAGTTAGACGACCTATATAGTATACTTTTTGTCGTTTAAAATTATCAAAAATTCGACCCTCATCTTAAAACTAATTTTTAGAGTCGACTCGTATTTTTAAAAACATTTAGAGTAGGGTTAGTGACTCTATCGATAAGTTTGTGAAATTTGCGGCAATTTTAAATGATCACTACGGCAACCTTGTAAGAGCTTTGAGATAAAAACCGCTTACTGAAATCCATAATGGGCAGACTGAACGGCAAATATCCAATCTTCCGGGTATACTGCAAATATAATATTGGACAGTATAAAATTAGTTTTAAAATGGATTTATTTATAGTTTTGAACTTCAAGTACAATGCTGGCCAAAAGTAAAGTTATTTGGTTAAAGTAGTATACAGTAAAAGCTCTAATAAACGGACACTTATGGTCACCTAATTTTTGTCCAGTTATGATAAGGGAAAGAATAAGAAATGAAATAACTGCTAAAATGAATACCAGAAAGAAAAAATGGCGTATGCAATAATGGAACATCATCATAAAAGGAACCTTTTAGAACCAACTTAGTCACCCGGGAAGTATCCTAAAAGGCTTTCAACTAAACATAGTCCCCTTTCACATAGGGAAACCAGTTGCTGGAGATTTTTTTGACGTTTTCCTTTAATTGCCTTGTATACCTTTCACACGAAGAAACTGGCACCAAGAAACTGAGGAGGAAACTGGGAAGATTTTGTCGGGCTAATTGGAATGCAAAGCAAAACGTCAAAAAAGTCTCTTCAAATTTATTTTCATTCCCCTTACTTCTTGCCCTTCTCGCTATTAAACTCCCAGTTGCCGGCAACTCAGTTTCCTTGTGTGAAAGGGGACATAGCTCTGTCCGGTTATTCGAGCTTCGCGTCCGGTTATCGGACAAATCTATGGATTTTCTTACCGTGTCCGTTTATAAGAGTGTACGTTTATAGAAAAGTGATTTGTATGAGAAATTCAAAAAAGTAGTTTGTTCCCGAAAATATGTCCGTTTGAGGCAATTGTCCGCTTATTGGGTGTTGTCCGCAAGTAGAGCTTTCACTGTAGTTCGAAATGAGAACAAACTGATGCTTTGAAATGTGTAAGCACTCCGAACAAAATGTTAGGAATTCGTTTGAATGCAAAAGATAACACAACAGACCTAATATGGAAGTTCGCAAGTTATGTTTGCCCCGCTTTGTACAAACATTAACAACGAAACTATGAAGGTGCTCAATATTTTGTTTGCTAAGTTAATAGATTGATGTCCACAAAAAAAATATTTAAATACCGTTAAATGTCTTAAGTACTATGTACATGAGAGCGACCAACGACCAACGAATTAACGAATATTCGCCCATTTTGACATTATGTTCACATGGCTTTAATCTTATTCATCACGGATACATGTTGAAAATCTGATTTTGAGGTTAGACGCGCGCGAACAAATTACTCGTTGAAGGGTGGATGGTATGTGGAACGCGAATAGAGTTTGACTGATCGTAGCAATCAGATACAGTTCGCGACGATCAATATTGTTTTCTCAAATTTATCTTATTTTGGCGATTAAAAAGTAAATTTTTCTGTCGTAAACATTAATATAAATTATATTTCTACAATTTTGGTTAGAATTTGTTCAGAATTTAGATTGGCAAATTGTTTTAAATGGAATTTATTCATGTATTCGTCGGTCGTTGGTCGCTCTCATGTGAATAGTACTTTACTTTTTGTTTTTTCCACGAACTGAAAAAAATATTGAGGCTGTTTTAAATCGATAATAAAAATAAAATGATTTGAAAAATTTCAGGTAAACTGGTAGGTAGATAGGTATACATTAATAAACTTACATTTTCTGACATTCGTTGCAGAAACCGTTACAGTCAAAATAGCCAAGAACAAAATCACAAACCGCAACATCGTTAGAAGGTAAAATTAAATGCACTGTTGAGAGAAAAACATCAAGTGAAAGTCGTCAGCTTTGAAACAAAATTTATAACACAAAGTTTTTGATAAGAACTTATATTTACCTTTTACTATCTACAAATTATTATTGACGAACTTCTTAAAAATTGAAACATCCGCGGTATAGTCCAAATAGCACTTGAATGACCAGGTGCCCAATAATTAAGTCCTAGCGCAGGTGTTCGGATTTAATTTTCTTATCAAACTTCGATTATAATTCTGTTTATTTTGTTATTGTAAAGAGTAAATTTATAACAATACAAAGTTTATGAGTAGGCTTTCTAAATAAATATTTTGTTTTCCCAGTTTTGATATGATTGGTCAATGTTGATAAAGATAATTTTTGTTTACCTACATAATTCGCCGAAAATACTACATATTAAAGTAACACTACATAATGTAGTGTAGATACCTAGACCTCAGAAAATATTCTGCAAAGACATGTACTACATTATTATGGAATATAAGATAAAGTTATGATTTTGAATATTTGCAACTATATACAAGTATAAAGTAACAATAATTCAGAGTACAAGTACATATATATACCCAAGCTCGGCAAAAAAACCTCGTATCAAACCCTCCAAGTGGGTGCCGGGCGGCAATGATCACTACAGAAGTCTTGTGCAATGTCAAGATGGTGATCAGCTAAGGTCAGGATGAATTACTGAGACGTTCCTTTACTTCTCAATAGTTCAACTCCCAGTAATGCATTTTGACCACGAGGTCCCTAATTTTCAATAGTGGTTCCATAATCCGTGCCCAAGAAATGGAAGGCTGGGGGTAAATCAGTCATTAAAGAGCTCATTCGGACGCCTTGGCAGTCCCCTTCTCAAACTTGCCTTACCCCGGCATATCGGCTCTACCGGGGCTGACCTTTCCCTTTCCGACTTACTCGTGGAAAGAAACTTTAAGTACTCAGGAACCATACGAGTAGTGAGTACCAGCCATAGTACTCCTATAGTTCATTAGCCGTTAAAAAAACCCGACAAATTTTCGTGCAGCAAGGGCATCCAAAGCGGAGCTGCACGATCAAACAAAAAATCTCCAGGTGCTCTTCTCAAGAACCAGTTCAAGAGGGCATGCTTTATTTTAGCTAAGATCAGCAAAAATGAGGAAGCTGGAACGGTTTACAAGAAGGACGATAAAATAAAGTACCAGAAGATTGTTGACGATTTCGAGGCAACGGGCAAGATATCGGCAAGGCGAGATCAACGTCCCCGTAAACAGAACCGAGCCCTCCAGCTGCGCTGAATTCCCTTAACAAGAGAAAATATTGACTGGGCTATTAATACTTCTCCCCATATAAATCTCCAGTCATGGACGGCATACTACCAATTACGCTCCAAAAACTGCAAGACATAGCAGTCTCATATAGCTGGAAACGATCTTCAAAGGATGTCTTCGCCACAAACACGTGCCCGAATCATGGAGACAAGTCAGTGGTTTTTATTCCGAAAGTTGGCAGGCGGGGTCATGAATCCGCGAAGGATATCAGACCAATTAGCCTGACATTCTTTTTGCTTAAGACCCTAGAGCGTATTCTGGATTCTCATATTAGGGATATCCTTGATTGTTGCCCTCTATATGACTCTCAACATGCATACCTCAAAGGCAAATCAACAGAGACAGCCTTACACGAAGTAGTGGGCACAATCGCGCGAACCATCCAGTATAAGGAGTATACTGCCGCTACCTTTTTAGACATAGGAGCATTCAATAATATCCTTACCGAATCTATTCAAGATTCACTAACAAAACATGGCATAGCTGACTATATCCAAGAATGGATTATTTCTATGCTTAGTGACAGGATGATAATAGCTTCGTTAGGGAACTCGACCGATACCAAATATGTAAATAGGGGAACACCACAGGATGGAGTTTTGTCGCCCCTCCTTTGGGTACTTAGTCATGAATATGATGCTTGTCAAGCTGAGGAATAGTGGTGTGAAAGCGGTAGCGTACGCAGATCATTTGGTACTTCTAGTGTCAGGTAAATTCCCAACAGTGATTAGTGAAATCACAGAGAGGGATCTGATTAAGATTAGGAATTGGGCCACGAGTTGTGGACTAGGGATTAACCAGCGCAAAACAGAATTGCTACTCTTCACTACCAGGACTAAGGTACCCACTTTCACGCCACCTCGATTAAATGGCCACTATCATTCACTATCTTCCAGTGCGAGATATTTGGGAGTCATCCTGGACCCTAAACTAAACTGAAAACTAAACATTGAAAAACGGGCTAAGAAGGCTAGCATTGCTTTCTACGCTTGTAGTAAAACATTCGGTAAAAAATGGGGTCTTCAATCGAAAATAATGCTATGGATATACACAGCAGTAGTACGACCAATCCTGGCTTATGTTTAGATTGTATGGTGGCCTGCTTTAAACAAACAATACATCATCAATATACTTAAGAAAATTCAGCGAACTGCTACCGTTGTCGCCACAGGCAGGGGTCTTAAGATCTTGCCCATCGGATGCCTTAAGTGTTATTCAACATCTTCTACCTCTTGACCACATTAAACATCTGGTATGTTGTAGTGCGTTAAGACTCAAAGAGTCAAAATGCTGGTTTGCCAAACCTAACGGCCATAGAGCAACACAGCAAATCTGACTCTACCAGACATTCTGCCGACAAACACTGACTACTGCACCCCTATTCTAAGCCTCGACAAAGGTTATAAAGTTATTTTTCCATCCAGGAAGAATTGGAAAGATGCCGAAGTGTCCCAAGATTTCGATGTAAAGATTTTTACCGACGGATCTAAAATGGAGTGCGGTGTAGGAGCAGAGGATTGTTCTCAGAGTCACTGAAAGTCTCTAGATTTTTCCGACTTTCTGACTTTGCCAGCGTCTCTCAAGCTAAGGAAGCATGCAAAGTTCTTAATCTAAGCCCAACTCAAAATCTAAATTCGGCAATATTCACAGATAGCAAAGCGGCAATTAAAGTGTAAATTCAACAAAAATATCATCAAAACCGGTCCAACTATGTCGAAATGAGCTACAAAACCTGAACATTGACCACAGAATCACTTTAGTCTGGGTTCCAGGACACAGTGGTATCAAGGGCAATAAACGGGCAGACGAGCTGGCCAGGCAGGGATCAGCGCTTAACAGGGGAATGTATCTATACCACTCGCTGCTATGAAGGCCAAAATTCTTTCAATTTTCCTCACGGAATCCAATAAAAGATGGAATAATATAACCGACTGCGCGATATCTAGATTGATATGGCCTTCGTACAATAAATCCCGCACAAACGATCTCATTTGTAGACCAAGGCGGGACATAGCAAGGATAGTCGCTACCTGTGCGGGGCACTGGCCCGTGGGGGAGCTTGTAGCTAAACTAGGTATTCCCCATAACACCTACTGCCGTAGCTGTAAAAACCAGTTGGAAAAGGAAACAGTGCTTCACTTCCTTTGCAAGTGTCCCGCTTTGGCCAGGGAAAGAATGAAATCCCTTGGTAGGGCTTTCTTTTCTGATCTAAAAACTTACTCTCTTTCCTCAACAGTTTGAAATGGCTCTATCGTCGCTGCGTTTGAGTTGTGCCCTTTCTTTTTCCGCTAAAAAAATCTTTTATTCAGGTCCATAGTTTTTGGTATCAAAACGGCGCTTTCCAGCGCTACGTGGGTCCAGATGCGAGTTCGCTCTGACCACCATCTTACCTACCTACCTACATATACATTAAACATATTATATATTTGTACATATACTTAGATATACAATATGTCTGTTGGGTATCTTTTTTGTAGTAATAAGGGTAACAATACCGTTAAACTTCAAGAGAGGGAAATTTAGTAAATATTGCAACAAAGTAACAAATGCAAACTGATCACATTTGTGTGTCAAAAGTCAATGGTGGCCCTCCAGACCCAAGGACAAAAATTAATGATGGGCATATAGTATAGTTGAACAACCAAACGGGCATATAGTATAGTTGAACAACCAAAAGCATATTAAAAAAAAAAAAAAAAAAAAACAACAAAAATATTCTATGAAATAAAATAAGAAAAAACTGGAGAATTCCAACGAACAAATATTAAAAAATTCCACTTTTCAATTATTTGTGTTTTACTTACTGCACTGAGTTCCTTTCTAAAAACATTGGACAAACCGAAGCATTTGCAAATCGAAAAGGTTTTCGATCGGTCACATCAATATCGCGATACATGTTGCAGCGGATAATGTTGCAAAACAAAAATTTAAATAACCGCAACAATATGTTCTTGTTTTTCTATAAATAACTTGGTGTTTATTGATTGTTGTAGGTTAGTCACCCAAATTAATAAATATGGTCTAAGGAAGGTTTAGTACTTATTCCGTGGACTAAATGCGAAATACTATTAATAAAACACTATTTCTGGTATTTGACGTTTACCAACTTAGTCCTTCCCTAGACTATCGAAAACGGTGGCCTAGCGATGGACTAAGAATTAGCATTTAAGAACAGGTTCATTAGAATAAAAAGAAGTTGATACTTATTGTAGTAGATTTTGTTCGATTTTTTTATTAATAGAAAATGCTGGTCCATGGTCTAACTCTTATTCCATGGTTTTGTAAGTCCATGCACTAAAGGTGGATTAAGCGTTTTTTATCAATAGGGATGAATATGTCTACGTTTTTAGTAGACGAAACCATTTAGCGCAGAAAACTTCAACTCCGATTGCTGTATTTTATCGTTATTTAATTTAAATTATTAGGTTGTGAAGATCTTACTCAATTCATATAAGCTTCACTTTTTTGCTTGCGATTATAGGTACTATAAGGCAAGTTATGTATTCGTAAAAAAATTTTTTTTTCTAACAATCAAACATGACATTACGATCCTAGAGAACACCAAAAAAGTAGATCCCGCAATTCCGTCTGTCTGTCTGTCCTCGAGTCTGCAGCCTAAACGGTTCGGTGGATTTGTTTCAAACTTGGTACATATTATTTTTTCGGTAATATGCCCACACGTTTTTTTCATTTTTTTTAAGACGACAAATAACAGTAGCCCTTACAAATTTTTTTTTGGCCTAAAACAAAAATCTTATTTTTCTCAAAAACGGCTCCAACGATTTTTATAAAAAAAATCAGTTAATTAATGAAGGGAAAGGGTACCCTTTGATAATTTTTTTTTTGGAAAAAAATTGTTATTTTTGGTACCTCTAGTACAACCATTTTTTTGGTTTTCGATTTTCTCGGAAACGGTTAATTTGTTTTTTTTTTTTTAAATTGCTTACGCAAAAACTCCTAGAAAGCCTAAACACTATTGTATACCAAAATTTAAAAAAATTTTTTTTTTTTTGAAATTACTTTTTTTTTGAGAATTGAAAATTTCGAAAACGACTCAATAGATTTTTTCAAAACTTCGTATTTGGTGGTTTTTTTGACATTATCTTGAATAGTTAAAAAAATATTTTTTTAAAATGAAAAACAATGGTACCTCCAATACAAATGTTAAAAAAGCGTGGAGGAAAAAATGTATTTCTCGAAAACGGCTCCAAGAATTTTTATTTAAAAAATTGTGTATTCTTAAATTAGTACAGTTCACTTTCAAGTATAAAAATATTTTTTTTGCGTACTTATTAACGGTTATTCCCATAGAACCACTTTTCATATTTTCGATTTTCTCAATATTGGATGAACCGATTAAAATAATTTTTTTTATAAAAATGCTCCCTAAAATTGTAAATAAAACTGCATACAAAAATTTTCAGTAAAAAGGTTTTTCGATTTTTAGAAAATAAATAAAAAATCACAGGATGTTTTTAAAATTTGAATTTTATATGTATATTAATAATATCAAATTGAAATACTTTATGACTTTTAGTCCAAAATGCGTTTCGCCCGGACACGATAGTTGGGCTCATCAGTTAGATGCTATCGTGTCGCTCTAAGACGCTCTATTTTTCGGTCGATGACTACCAACTCTTAATAAAATTTTCAGCACATACATACTGAAAATTATATTTTTCTAGGGGAATTTGGTCAAATTCATGCACCCAGAAATATATGTATCTTACGCCCGTGGTCTGGCTAGTAGTAAATGAATAGAAGAAAACGCAAATAATACCTACATATTATTTTTGTTTTTGGTTTAGTGGACTGTGTGGGTTTAAGTCAAATTGAAATACTTTATGACTTTTAGTCCAAAATGCGTTTCGCCCGGAGCATCTAACTGATGAGCCCAACTATCGTGTCAAACACAAATCTCAAGCTACCAAAAAATTATTGGATTGAGGGCGTTCGGTGTCGCACAGCTTTCTGGTACATTGCTGAAAAGTATATTGTGCATTTGTGAACGTATAAAACCCAATAGGTAACCATTTCTGTCAAAAGTCAAAACAGAAAATAAAACTAATTGCTTACGATTAAGCTTCGACTCAAAGTGAATTAGACATACATTTGTTGAAAAAAATATAAATTAAAAATGAATTTGGAAGTAAGAACCACAAATGTTTCAACCGATTCAGAAGAAGAAGATGATGTATTAGGTACGTAATTAAAGTTCACAAACAACAATTGAAAAGACAGCTGATTTCGTGTTTTGTTCGTTGTTATGGTCGTCAGATGTTAATTGACAGATATTTAACACGTATTACAACAACAACGAACGTATTGCATAGCAAAGCTGTGCGCTACCGAACGCCCCCATTCGTTGAGATTCGTTTGGAAATGTGAGTAACAGCTGATTTAAAACTTCAGATGTGTATGCAATACAACTGACATAACGAGAAAGCTACCTGAATCGTTCGAAAATAAATCCGCTACAAAGGTATCTTGGATAGCCTATCGGCCGCGCACCGAACGAGGCCATTTATTCGCCAATTTGTAGAATGCGTCCTGTTGTTGTGGATTGCAAATTTACATATGACAGTTCGTAGAAGTCTGTTGTTGGTCGCGTATAAAATATTAAAATATAATTTTTTGATATTTAAACAATTTGTTTGCAGTGTTTTCTTTTTAAATTTTGTAAATAAGATCATTTATTAACTTCTTTAAGTTAAAATAAAAATAAGTTGATATTTCGCCTGGAAATTGATTAAAAAGGCATATTCGCATTCGCAGTTCGCATCTCATATGAAAGGCACTTAATACTACGTTTTCACCTACAACCTAATCCAGATTTAAGTGGATTAACCATAAATCCTCTTTGAAATCTTCTAAATCTTGATGATTTCCCATACAAATTTTAATCTCCTTAAATGAAGATTAGAAATTAATCTCATTGAAATCTTCTTCGAAGTAGAAGATTCTCAAAAGAAACAAACCTTATTTCATAGAACGCGCCTATTTTATGTCATATTTTCTCCATTAACATTTAAAAAAAAAAAAGAAAAACTGTTCAACATTATTTAATTTGTTTTTGTCTGGTATAATTTGTCGTTGCCTTCAAATTCTGTTTTTTGTTTATAAATGAGTATAAAAATAAAAAAATGCAATAAAGCTATAAAGACCAAAGCGGTCGGTGCCTCGAATTTGTAATGAAAAATGTTTTAGCTATCCTACAGTAATGCTTTGAAGTTGTTCTTTCCCAAATATATAAAAACGAAAACCGTGCAAAGGCGATTACAGTATTTATGTAAATATATCTATATGCTGCAAGATGTTGGGATAACAATATTTTAAAGTTATTACTCATTTTTATTTATTGAAATTAAATTTGTTCACTGCCCCGAAATTATTATTCTTGTTGTATTGACTTTTGAATGACAATTCATAGTGAAAACGTCAAACTAATCTTTTTGTCACTGGTGAAAACACTTGAAGATTAATTTTTAATCTTCTCAATTTAAACCGGATTATCTTTAGGTGAAAACGTAGCATAACGCCAACTCTTCGGCTTGCGCGAGGCTTTATTCTTGTTTGTTTAGTTTTCAATACAGAGCTTTCATTCTGGTACACAAGGAATGAACTTCTCGCTCGAGTTCTCATTTCATTCGAATGTGTCCATCACTAACCCAAGAAAATGCTGATAAAATTCTTGGTTTTTGACAGTTTTTAAACCAGAAAATCCTGTAGTAAAAATTCACAACTTTCTGAATGTAGGGAAGTTTTTCTCCTCCATTTTGACATTTTTGAAGTAATTCGTACGAATTCGTACAAATTCATAAGGTAACAAAAAGACTTAATGCGCTTACAATAAGGCTAGAACAACATTATTCTAAAATTACAAGTTTCAATTCCAACACCAATTTAGAATTTGTGATGATAGGAGCAGAAAGATATAAGAATAAGATATTTTATTGAATATCGAAAGCGAAACCACTGGAATAGAGGCAAGAGAGATTGGTAATTGACGTTCAACGAATTGATAGATATGGGGATCGATTGACTCGATATTTTTTTGATTTCAATCATCAATACATTTCGGTGATGGAATCATTCATAATTTATACATCTCTACATACGAGTTCAGAAAAAAAAGAAAATGGCATACATCAGTGTCAGACTCATTATTTATTTTGCTGTTTTCTCCATGATCAAAAATGACTAATTAAATCTTCTTTATGACATACTCGTAGGTAGGTACTTACTACGTTTATATGGAGAATTGAATCGGTATTGAATCAGGATTTAGGTCTTTGTATACTTGAATCGGATTAAAATAGGATTACTCGATCCGATCCCACTAGAAGAGCTGAATCGAATTTAAAATGTACTTATATACCTGAATCGAGGAATTGAAGAATCGAATTCACATCTGATTCTTGGTGTGTGTGTGCACCAATAGTGTTATTTTGTGTTCGGTGAGTTTCGGTTTTCTTTGTATTTTTTTCTGTTGCATCTTTTTGTTGTTTATTCTGTAAACTCAAATTGTCACCTCGATTCCATTTTAATTCAATCTTCCGATCCCATGAGGCCATATACCTGAATGGAAATCTCAATTGGATTCGATTCGATTCCTCAATTCACTCATATAAACGGGGTACGATTCAATACCGATTCAATTCTCCATATAAACGTAGAATATGTTCATGAGCATGTAAATATAATTGGACAAAACCGGTTCACTGTTCTACATCCCAGCACATAAACGTGTTCTGGCATTTCCAAGCAATTTATCCTACACACCTGAACTTCAACTGACATTTGTCATTTATGGTGATTTTCCTTTCAAAAATTCAAACATTTTTCAAATTTAAATATTTTCGATTGCAAGAAAAATAATACATTACAACTCAGCTTAAGTAATTTTTCATTAAAATTGTCAATTATGGTATATACTAACAATTGCCTTTAAAATAAAAAATATACATATATCAAAAACGTATTCCTAGGAAATAGAAACTTTGAAGGATTTTCTTTTTAAATACCCCGGCCTATTGCAATCCACCACAAACAAATCGGAAATTGCTGGGAGCATAAAAGTCCAGGTAGAGTTTGTTGAGGAATAAATTCGTAAAATACTTAATTGTGTCTTCCAGAACAATAGATACCGAATCAGAATATTTTGCCCCAACTATCCTTCAATAGCCGAATTCAAGCTTATTGTCTACACTGGTGTCACAGTATCTGTCCTCGAAAGTAGCAATTTTGATCCTTCGTGGACAGTCAGTCATGTCATTGAAGAAATACCAAACATTTTAGGAAATTCTAAAATTCTCGATTGCGACAAAACATTTTCTATTTACAACGCACAACATGAAATCTTCAAACTGAAATCTCCATCATACAAAATCTACACCAATATTCAATGTGGTTCTATCAGATTCACAGACTTTGATCGATTTAAAGGACATTATTTACAGCTGGGATTAGACGACAAAAAAAACTACACCATATTTGATCATAGTCTTCCCAAAGGCATTCAATGGGAACAGTTATTGCTCTCCCACAGCCCATCAGTAAAAAGTTTTTTAGATCAATTTCTAAAATTTCTCGAAGAACTTAAAGATTTCTATACAAACTTGGGCGATATAGATGAGTTATGCTATGTTGTACAGCCTATAAGTCCGACCACAAAGGACAATTGGAGAATATTCAAACTCAAAGACAGAGTGTTCGTGAAAATAGTTCTTGATCCATTTACACCAACTCCGGTTCATTTAAATGTTTACGGGCCAACGTATGAAGTGGAATCACTTCGTTCGATTATTAGTGAAGGGCTTAAGAATTGGGACCCCGAAATGGATGTTCATTCTAATTTGTTAAGGACCTTCGAAATAACTTACTTTCCCATGCCTGAAGAAGGCACAGAGGAATGCTGCAACATTTGCTATTGCTATGAGCTGGAAGGACATGTTCCATTTATTTCCTGCGACAATATTAACTGCAGTTTAGTGTATCATGCAATTTGCTTGAAGGAATGGTTCACTACTTTGACTGATGGTAAAGTGTTTCTAACAGTTTCATTTGGAGCATGTCCATTTTGTAAAACGGTAGGTGAAAATAGTTTGAACTTAACGTGTCTCCGACTTATACATTTTTTTGCCCTGATACAATTGAGGCTTGAAGATATAATTTAGATTTCTTTTCTATTAATATCATAAACAGGGATCTTTCCGGAATCTGAATAAGAAAAGGCATATTAATGTTTCTGCTTTTAAATTTATTAACTCTGTTTTTTTGTTTCAGAAACTTTCGACCTCATTTGCTGAAATGTTAAAATAAAACTTTCAAACCATCGAACATGGATAACTTCCTCCGTTGAGCGGATAATAAGTGAAATATATTATGTACTTATATGCTGCAGATCTTAAACGTGAATAAGTAAAATATTTCAACACTCACCCTTATTGTGATAGTCGTTTCACTTCATCCACAATAATTTTCATTTTTGTAGCCTTGTCGTTTTCAAAATGGTATTGCGTAAATTAAAATGCCAGGTAAAGTAATATGGCAGAACTTCGAAATTATCAGAGAAATCTATTATTTAATGATTACTAACGTTTAATTGTGTTGGTTTACTTGAAGTTTTCATTCCAAAATTGAGTAGGTAATTACGTAATAAAAGAGAACTTGCCAAGAAAACTAACACAATTTTAACAAATAATCATTAAATAACAGATTTCTTTCATAATGTTGAGGTTCTGCCATATTACTCTACTAAAAATAATTGATATTTAACATTAATAAACTTAGATCTTCATGTACTTTTTGATCTGACTACTTTTCATGGCTGACGTGTTAGTTGTTACGCAAAGGTTTTTGTTAATCAAAAATGGATTCAACAGCAATTGCAATTTTTGAAATAAAAAAGGAAAATACCCAAAGAAAACAGAAAAACCTTTTATAATGAATGCGGTTTGTAATTAATGTTTTGTTCTTTCAAAATTAAAAGTTAATACATATTTTTACATTTAATTTCGAAATTAAACTTACGTTTCTATTTTTTTTTTGTAATTCATTATTATTTATTATTACCTTATAACTATCTTAAAGCTAGACAAAAATTCCTAAAACTAGCCTAATTATCAATAACCTACAACTAATTTACTGGTCCTTTACAGGCGCTCTAAACTAAACTATATCTCTATTAGTATAATGTCTTTCGACCTAAAAACTATTTTAATTAATTCTAATTATTTTATTTTATTTTTGTTTTACCAAGAAACCTATTTTTAAAAAACTCGGTCTCGTATCATTTTTCAATTTTTACTTATAAACTACCTAAATCTAGACTAAAAATAATTAAACTAGATACAAATAACTTATATACTAACTAAAACTAACTTAAACTACTTAAGATACCTAAAAATAGCCATAACCACTTAAAACTACTTAAAAACTAGAACAGCCACAGCGGCATTTTGTTCGTTTTTTAATTTTTTTGTTTATATTTTGCATACGCATGCAGACACAGAGCTACATACACCCCACACATACATGTACATACGTACATACATATACGTACGCACATACATGTACAGTTACGCAGGTACATGCACATATGCCTCCGCATACATAACGATGCTGTTCAGAGAGCCACCAGAACTGGTTCTCCCGTTTCGCCCTATCCCTTCGGTTCCGATCGGACACAGTCCTACTAAACCAAAGGCGCTCCTCTCCACCTTGAGCGATGACGTCTCGTCCATACACGAGTCGCCTATCTACTGTTTTACGGCTGACGTGGTAGATAAGCGGAACCGCTATTCTATCCTGTATGAGCCCTCGACTGTCTAAATAGGGCAATGCCTCCGGAGGGATGTAGCCACTTAACCGCGCAATCTCAAAATATTCATTATTGGGGTAATAAGCCCCAAAAATTAAGCTGTTAGTTGAGGACATCGCTCTTGCCACGTGACCACGAATCAGCTTTAACAAAAAATTACCTATCCTGTTGATGTTGGCTTCGTTGTAAAGAACCTGGTTGGAATAATATCTTGTGTACTCCGACTATGGTGTTCTGTGTAATCCAAGGCAACGTCTATGATATTGCCTCTCAAACACCCGAATCTTTTCCATCTGAGATGGGGCAACGTTGAACCACACCGGGCATCCATAGGCAATCATCGGCCTGATGAAGGCCATGTAACAAATCACCTTCACCCTGGCCAGAGCAGCACTTATATGTCTGTCGAAATACAAATACTGATCCAACCAGATGCCAAGGTATTTTACTACATTTTTACTCGCCAGTGGATGTCCATATAGCCCTACGATAACCAGTTTGCGCCAGTTCTTTCTCGTATCCCTTGAGGCGCTAGACAACGGAGTCCTAAACAAAATAGTTTCTGATTTCTGGAAGTTGATTTTTAACTTCCAGTCATCGCTGAATCTTGTCGAAGTCACTCTGCAAAAGAATTTTGATGACTTCAACTGTATTAGCTGTTCTGTACGCAATTAGATCGTCGGCGTACGCAATTGCCTGAGTTAGACTACCTATCAGATCGCTGGTGTAAATGCTGAATAGAATCGGCGAGTTAACCGCTCCCTGCTGAAGACCATTATTAATATTAAAAATTGCGGTAGAAGTTACATTGCCACTCTTGACAACAAACTTTCTACCATTTAGCATGTCATAAAGCATATACAATAGAGGTTTACTTATATCTAGTCTGGTTAGCTTTAGATAGAGACCTTCTAACCATACGGTGTCGAAGGCCTTCTCCAAATCAACCAGACAGGTACCCGTACACTGCTTTTTAGTTTTGTTCCATTGGATATCAGAAACTAGTTTAGACGCGGCATGAATTGTGTCATGTCCCGCCTTAAAACCGAACTGATTATCCGGGATGATATTTTTGTCCTCCGCCCACTTGAACAGGGCTCTATTAATAACCTTTTCAAATACTTTGCTGATACTCGGAAGAAGACTTATCGACCGGAGATTCGCCGAATTGGAGTTGTCCTTTCCCTTTTTTGGGAGAGGGTGCACCACAGCTGTCTTCCACCGCACTGGATAATATGCATTATTCAGCGCGTTGTTAAACAGTGTGGTATAAATGTCAACTGCTTCTTGAGGTAAATGTCGTAGTACAACGTTGGATATACCATCGACTCCTGCAGACTTCTTTTTCTTTAATGAATCGAAGATGAGCTGGAGCTCATTCTTCGAAATTAACAGGGGACTGGGCCCATTTCGGTCGGCGATTATGGCGTTTGCCAAATCTTCATCATTAAACCCGGTAAAACCAAGGTTTTCAGATCGCCATTCGCTTATATCGTTTCGGAGCTATAAGTGATGAATCAGAGCTCTGTTCTCCAGGTCGTGATTCGGGCGAGTGCTAGCATTCACCTTGTACACTTGCTGAAAAGCAGCCCCCACAGCCTCCACTCTCTCCTGCGGATCTTCGATTATATAGAGGTCATCGTCCAATACGGCATCCTCTGGGTCTGTGCCTGCTGTCAGCAAGTAATTTTTTATTTTTGCTTCAACTTCAACAGACTACTATGAAAATAACTGTTCGTAAAAAAAATAGTCAAACTTCCTATTCATTCGGGACTAGTGGTGCCAATTTTCGCGAACTTCGAATTTCGTAGGAAATATTTTAAGTTCGACGGGACATCGGAATTCGTAGTACGAATACATTACGACTCGGTATGTGATAAGGCTGAATATTAATTCTGTGAAAACGAGTTATAACCACGCCCACTGAATGTGAAATCTCAAATTTTTAATTTTCTCTGTTTGCATGTCAAATTTCATAATTCTACGACAATCATGAGTGCCGCTCATAATTGAAATCAATTCTATTCAAATGAGCAAATTTTAAAATTTTGCGCTCTTCTGCATAGGCGTTTTTCTTTTTTAGTTCAAAGCAGAGTCTGAAGGTTCGTTCGTTGAACTTTACCTAGGGTCGACCTAGGTTTTTTTGACAACTCTTGGGGTTGTCAAAAAACACCCGAAGGCCATTAATTTTATGTTGCAGAAAACCAAGTTATGTGATTCAATAATTAAAACTTTGAATATTTTAAATTTAAGTTCTTAGTACATTTTTGTTGGCCCTATGCACAATCCACAACTTGAAAGGTTTCCATTTTGTATGTCTGCGTCTGAAAATTAATTTGAATATTCTTTTATTTCCGTTTTAAAAATAACAAATCAAATCAAATCTCATGTGACTTTGACGTTTATTTATTTATCTCAACTTGCCCCAGCTAAAAACCTAATTCTACTTCAGGGCGAGTTGATGGCGACCCTAGGTTTCAAAAAACACAGAATTTGTTTATCAGGGTGACTTCAGGTTCTTCAAAAAACGCTTTAGGGCGACTTCAGGGCTCAATGAATAAACCTTGAGTTGTCAAAATATTTTGTTTGTGTTTCTTTTTCATCCAGAGCGCTTAGAGCTCCGAATGTGTGTTTCTTTTTTCATTCTGAGCACGTTCAGAAGAGCGCGCTCGATGTACTTGAACATAATCGCCTGCGCAACATGAGTAAATTGCTAAGCACACGAAATTTCATGTGTGTCGATAAGGAAAATGGGAAAATAATCTAATACAACTAAATTTGCGAAATAAGTTGGTCGCTTGTTGATTTTCTGTATTTGGTGTGTATCTGTGTACAAAATAAGGGTAGTTTTGTGTTATATTGATTGTTATGATTAAAATGAAAATTAATACTGGCTGTGTGGTTCAAGTGTGTTTAAAAAACAAATCAGTATTCACAGCCTTCTTTGCTCGGAAAAAGTTCACAGCATACTCATGCAAACAAACTTTGTTCAGTGTTCTTCTGTGAACGAAAAAAAGAAAAATGCCTAGTTTAAGCTCTAACGTTGTACCAAATTTCATTATTCCACGACAATCAGAAGTGCTCAACATAATTGTTATCAATTCTATGAAAATGGGTGGGTAACACCCCCTGAATGGCGATTTTTTCCACAAGGCCTATCGTTATGCGAAATTGCAAGATTCTACGATGTCGGGAAGTACTCCATAATTTTAATGATCTGTCAGTGAGTGAGTCAGTCAGTCAGTTACGGTTTTTGCAGACTTATATCTCGACAACTACTAATGCTAAAGAATTGAAATTTGCTGAGTTGCCTAAGCCTGGGCTTGGCAAATGCTTTTGATCATGTTTGATAGTGTCAGAATTTGGCTGAGCACTACCGTGCCCTTTGACTTTCGAAATGTAAGGCACGTTTTTTTTTTTTTTTTTTTATAATCTACACGCGCTCAAGGGATTATGAATACCCTTTAAATGTTTCAACACAGCGTGGGCGTGAGGGTGAGGTTAAGGAAGAGAAAGAATGATAGGAAAGATGTGTGGCGCGATATTCGGAGACTGTAGGTGGTTGTTGTCTCGGATTTTATCTCCAGGGATGGCGGCTCAACTAATGCGGAGAAATTTCCGTGTTTTATTTATTGATGTCCCTTATAATTCGCATTAATTTTTTTATTCTTTGTCATATTTTATCGGTATACTAGTTTTACTCAATCACATGTTGTTAGTTCTATGCCTAAACAGCATGTAATAAGTAATCCAGCAACTCATTGTATGACATTTATTTTTAGAATTGGTTTTTAATGGAAAAATAAGAAGACTAGACTACGGCAGTGATGGAACCTGTGACCATTAGGTTGACAGGCGAACACACAACTACCGCGCCACGGCCACCCGTGGTTCTTAGCTATTTTGTGAATATTTGTTATTTTTCATGAAGAAACAATGACAACGATGAGCACGAGGAATACAGAAGGGATCTGATACAAAACTAATTCAATGGATTTGGATGATTTAAAGTAATAAATCAACTTTCTGCCATTCCAACTTTGTTTGTTGACATCTGGTGAGGACTCCTCTAAAATGTTTGTGTAGGTTTTCATTTGCTTCCATGAGCTCAAGAAGTTCTTCATTTGTTTTTGAATTATTATTTTTACCCCAATAAACTTTGTTGTTACCAACAATTAATAAAACAAAAGAAAAAAAACTTACATTTTTCAACTATTTTTGGCTCTGCCGTTTGCAATTTTATGAAGGACAAAATTTGGCTATTTAACAGACGTTTTTGTTTTAAAAACGAGTAACGCAATACGAAATGACAACTTTTTGTGTTGTGTTTTGGTATGGTTTTCAACAACTATCATAATAAGAAGGTGTTTTCTTTGTTATAATAAAATTCTATATACTACTGAAATTCTCAGCCAAGTAGAAGACTTAGCATTATATTTAATTGGACTTGTTGAATTAATGATTCAAAATAGCTTTTAACGGCCTTTAGTCCACAAAATTTGCGTTTCATCCCGGCAATCTCACTTGGATTCATTAGTTGGTTAGTGAGCGCCTTACCAATACGCAATTTTTGTTAAGTTCAGTTCAACTTACTTGCATTTTTTGACATAAAAGCAATGTGAACTATATCCAACAAGATTAAAATTTTAATCATTAAAATTCGAAAATTTTGTCCTTGGTCAGACATAGTTATCTAATAATTGTGATTGTTTCCGGAATTTGTACCAAGGTTTCTAAAATACTTATTTAAATAAAAAACATAATTATTTTTGAGTAAATATTTAATATAATATTTAATTTGATTAATAAGATGCATGTTTTCACAATCGAATAATTTCAATGGAAATATTATATGCAGTAAAAATATATGGTTGTTCAATCTAAAATAAAACTTTGTACATTTTTAATTACATGGTTATAAAAATAAAATGTTGAACATTTCATACCAGCAATAACTTGATTTTTTTACGAGACTCCTTTTTTGTATGAAAAAGTTTACAATAAAAAGTGGGTAATTACATTTAGTTTGTTTGGAGTTGGCATCAAAAGTTTAATTTTTTTTTTTAAATAATTTTAATTTTTTTTTTAAATAATTTTAATTTTTTTGTAACATTTAATTCAAATGCGCTTGCCAATGGAGCAGGCGCAGTGGATTAACTGCTCACCCTCACAGTGTACAAACAGAGTGGAGGAGCTGAGAGTGAGTGTGCCAAGAAAAATTTCTTTCCTACTTTTTTATTCCTTCCAACTAGTGTCGTACAATTCAGGTTACATTTAAAGGACCTTAGATTTTACAGGCATATAGCTAGTTAAACTAATTCGAAATCAATCAATAAATGAAATATATATATATTTTTTTAATTATAGGTATGCATATTTCTTAAGTCTACAAGTCAATTAATTGAAATAAATTACTAAAAAGATTATTCCGTAGTGTTCTTGTGTGATTTTTCTTCGACACTTTAACACTGGCACCGGCTATTCCATAAAAAAGAACTGGACTTAAGTTTTCTGCATTAGCGCGGAACTGCCATCCAATGTGACGATTGCACATTTTACAAACGATAATCAGCCATTCGTATCTGAAAATTTTATTTAAATTTTTTTTAATTACTATTGTTTTAGTTAGTTTTCTAATGACTCACCCAGGAAACCAGCTGAATTCACTCGAAGGCTCACCACTAAAAGTAACAGCATTCGGAAATACTTTATACACAGTATTTGTCTCATGAATATATCCAGCTGGAAAAATGATCTAGATATTTTAGACACGTTTGTTTTCAAAAAAAAAAAATTAAAACAAAAAAACTTACACGAGTTGCAATATTGTGATTGCACACCATGCTTTGACATTGGAAACAATTCCCGACAAGGTGCAATGGGATTCCGACAAACACGACAAACATATACCGAACCCTAGAAAATTAAATAATATTGTATTCTGAATTTGTGAATATTTTTGATATGCTTTAGGTTTTTTTCTCACATCACTAAATGAATCAGCAATCATCCTTAATCGAATATTTACACAATCAGTCATGAAAACCTTACTCAATTGTTCTTCGGATATGTGAGCATTGCGGCTCAACCAGAAGGAAAGTCTTGTGGGGTCAATTGGCATAGATTGCACTTTGCTTGTTTCAAGAGATTTAAGTACCTTCTCTATAATTGTACTTATTGTAAACTTATTGAAGACATGCTTCGGCCATATAGTTGTTGTAGCTCGGAAATCAGTCAAATAGCCAGAAAGTCCAGGAATATCGCGAAATCTATTCATGCTTCCAATGTTAATCGATGCCAGCGGATCTGGTAAGCTAACTTCTGGTAGAATTTTAATGTGACCAAATGTTTTTAATTGAGGTCCTGAAGTGATGTATTCCAAATGCCTGTGTTATGAAAAAAGGTCAAAATTAAATTCATTATTTTTTTAATTGTTTGTTATTTATTGATTTTTCAATTATAGAGTATAGAAAACTGTAGAAAATCATAATAACTATAAATAGGTTCGTTCGTTGAATTTTACCAAGATTTGACCCAGATTTTTCTGACAACTCCAAGAGTTGTTCAGATCTCGTGTAACTTGAAAAAATATATAAATGGGGCTTGTTAAATATATAAATGGGGCTTGTCGTACACTGCGGCCTAAAGATCTATTGTGCCCCCCTGGCTAGAACTGTATGGGGTTTTCCCTTCTGATTTATTCCTCTTAGAAATTTTAGTGTATGGAGTACATTCATGGAATACTTAGATATCTTCTGAGATTATTATAGTGACCGGTGAGGAAGCCCGTTAAGATTATAAGTTTGTTTTTAAAATCCACACTTTTGCCTGCCTCACTTGGGGAGTTCCTTTCAATTTTTTGATCTTCGGGTCTCATTTTATTTTTTGATATTATATTCAATAACATTCTCTCCCATTCCAAAGAAGGGTCAAGACCCGTAAACGGTGTTGTTGCCATATTTTCGCTAAGGAATCTGCCTTATCAGTACCCTGAGTAACTATATGGACTGGTACCCAATGAAGTGAGTTTTTTCATAGTTCGTTCAATTTGCCTACACATTTCCAGACCAATTTGGACATAATGACGTAAGAGCTTAACGGTTTCAGTGTGGCTTCACTGTCCGACATGATGGCAATATTTTGGTAAATAGTTCCTTTCGACCATATTTTCCTATGACATGAACTTCCGCCTGAAAAATGTTACTGGACTGTCCCATCGGTATTGGAAGTGTGGTTCTAGGACCAAGGATTCCAGCGCCAGTCCCCTCAGACAATTACGATCCCACTTGATGGCATTGGTGTTTAGTTTATTGTTTTGCTACCGAAAAATCAAAAACATTTGTAGGCTGGACAAATGCCGTTTTCAATCGACTCGGAAAAAGACCAGTAGAGTGGACGAGTTCGAAAGGAAATTCGTCCCAGGAAATTATTTACAGACATAGACATAGACATTTGTTTGGTGTCCGAAATTCACCTAGGTATAGAACAGAGTCCCGATAATAAATTGCCAAATTATACGTGTTATCATGTTCCAAACCCAGCTGACAAAGCTAGGGGAGGATCAGCAATACTTATAAAAAAAATGCCTAACACATTATGAAGAACCAAAGTTTACGAATGAAAACACGCAAGTAACAACAATAAGTATTGGTATAAAAAAGAAAGCATTTAAAATAGCAGCTATATACTGCCCCCGAGGCGCTCTCCAACTGAAGAAAACTTTGCAGAACTCCTAAATTTGTTAGGACATAACTTCCTTGTTGGTGGCGGCTTCAATGCTAAGCACACCCACTGGGGATCTAGGCTCATAACTACAAAAGGTAAACGTCTATACCAAGCAGGCCGCAAATACAACTGCGAATTTTATTCTTCTGGTTCGCCAAATACCAGACCTTATAGACGTTTTTGTAGTTAAAGGTATTAAACGAAATCATATAAGTGTCGAGGGTAATTATGATTTATCGTCAGATCATACTACAGTAATTTTATTACTGAGCGAAGCAGAAATAATAGAAAAAAGTAATCCCAAGCTTGTGAATAAGAGAACAAACTGGAACGAATTCAGAGATAAACTTGAAAGTTTTATAAACCTGAGATCCCATATGCAAACAATTGGACAAATTGATCATAAAGTAGAACAATTTATTTCTGATGTTCAACAGGCTGCAGAAGAAAGTACTCCAACTATTTCAAACGCGAGAGAAAAAGAAATAAAATATCCTGTCGAAATAAAGGAGCTAATATTGGAAAAAAGAAGAGCTCGAAGAAAGTGGCAAACTACGAGATTCCCTGGTGATATGGAACTTTTTAACCGTCTTAACAACGAATTGAAAAAAAGAATCTGTGAGTTCAAAAATGATTCACTTAGTAGATTCCTGAAAAATCTGACGACGGATGCTTCTTCCGAATACTCCTTATGGAAAGCAGCTAACCGCCTAAAAAGACATCAGACACAAAACCCGCCAGTAAAATCTGAAGATGGTAAATGGATCGCAAACCCGAAACAAAAGGCTGATCTCTTTGCTGAACATCTCGCGAATGTTTTTAATCCATTCCCAGCAAACACAGTTACAGATCCCTTACAGTTTGTTGATAGAAACGACGAATGTGAAATATTTTTTGTCACACTCAAAGAAGTAAGAAGCATGTGTCAACATAAGTTGTCTAACAAAAAATCACCAGGGTACGATCTAATAACTGCTCAGGTCAAGAAACTCCAATTTATAATTAACGCATGCCTTAAACTAAGATATGTTCCACATCATTGGAAAATTGCAGAAGTCATTGTTATACCTAAACAAGATAAGCCACCAACAGAAGTAACATCTTACAGACCAATATCGCTTATACCAATCATGGTAAAAGTTTTTGAAAAACTGCTACTGAAAAGGCTTAACAAAATAATAGAAGAAAGAAGACTAATTCCGAGCCATCAGTTTGGATTTAGAAATAAACATTCCACGATAGACCAAGTGCATAGAATTACGGATGTCGTGGAAAGGCACTTGAAGAAAAACAAGTATGCTCGGCTATATTCTTAGATGTTGCTCAAGTATTTGACAAGGTTTAGCACTTGGGACTTGAGTACAAACTGCATAGGGACCTTCCCAGGCAGTACCACGAAATACTGCAATCCTACGTTACGAACCTGCTCTTTAGAGTACGGTACGACCAAAATTACTCGGAACTGAAGAAAATTGAAGCCGGTGTACCACAAGGAAGTGTCCTAGGGCCAACCCTGTATCTGTTATATACAAGGGATATTCCAGCGGACATCAACTCTATCATGGCCACCTTTACTGACGATACGGCAATATTGGTGCCAGATAAATCCGTTACGAAGGCTGCCGATAAAGTTAGTGATTGGACGCATAAATGGCGTATCAAATTAAACGAAACAAAATCGACGCATATAAACTTTACTAACAAAAACAATGTTCCAATATTTATAAACAATACAGCAGTACCTTACTCCAATACCGCCAAATACCTTGGAATGACTTTGGATGCAAAGCTTAAATGGAAAGAGCACATCAAAAAGAAACTAGAAGAACTAAACTTGATGTACAGAAAAATGTACTGGTTACTAGGAAAGAACTCTGACCTATCTATCCAGAACAAACTAATGTTATATAGGCAAGTACTGAAACCCGTTTGGACATATGGCAAATACCTTGGCATCTGGTTGGATCAGTACCTGTATTTTTACAGACATATAGGTGCTGCTTTGGCCAGGGCTAGGGGAGCCTTTGCCTTGACAAAACGACTGTTTTATAGCAGCCGTCTTGACAGCAGGGTGAAGGTGATTTGCTACATGGCCCTCATCAGGCCGATGATTGCCTACGGATGCCCGGTGTGGTTTAGAGTTGCCCCATCTCAAATAGAAAAGATTCGGGTGTTTGAGAGGCAATGTCTTAGACGTTGCCTTGGAATACACAGAACACCAGAGTCGGAGTACACAAGATATTGTTCCAACCAGGTTCTATGCAACGGAGCCAACATAAACAGAATAGATAATTTTTTGTTTAAGCTGATTCGGGGTCACGTTGCAAGAGCGATGGCCTCAACTAACAGCTTAATTTTTGGGGCTTATTACCCCAATAACGAGAATTTTGAGAGTGCGCAGTTAAGTGGTTACATCCCTTTCGAGGTATTCCTCTATTTATACAGTCGAGGACTGATACAGGATACAGGAATGGCGGTTCCGCTTATCTGCCACGTCAGCCGTTAAACTGTAGATAGCCGACATTTAATAATTAAAACTTAAAATATGTTAAATTTAAGTTCTTAGTACATTTTTTGTGAACCTATGCACAATCATCAACTTCAAAGCTTTCCCTTTTTGATGTCTGTGTCTGAAAATTAATTTGTATTGTAGTATTGTTTTATTTCCATTTTAAAAATAACAATTTGCATACAAAACGAGAATTCACAACAAAACAAATGCTTCAGATTAGGGATGATGGATAAGTCCATCTATGTTATTGAAATATCGATATTAAGGCGCCAGTTATAGCTTTCGTTGAAACTCATCATTGAAAACTTTGACTATCAATTCTGAGGCACTTAAACAAATAAAACCGATGTCGTTTTATACCAAAATGAAGGTAATAAGGTATATATTTTTTGTCAAGAAAATATTTTATTTGCTCTACCACTTTCTTTTAAATTCACTTTTGATTTTTCAATGATCATTGAATGATGATTGAAAACGCTTTCCATCACTGAAAATCAAAAGCGAATTTACAAGAAAGTGGTAGAGCAAATAAAATATTTTCTTGAAAAAAAATATATGTCTTATTACCTTCATTTTGGTATAAAACGACATCGGTTTTATTTGTTTAAGTGCCTCAGAATTGATAGTCAAAGTTTTCAATGATGAGTTTCAATGAAAGCTATAACTGGCGGCTAAAACAAAAAATCAATGATTCAATATCGATGTTGAAAGAAGAATAAGGAAAAACCCTTCAACACATCGATGTTTTCGATTCGATAACTATTAACATCGATAATGAGTACTCGATATTCTCGTCAATATCGCCCAATACTACTTCAGATCTCATGTGACTTTGATGTTTATTCATTTACCTCAAGTTGCCCCTACTTCAGGGCGAGTTGAGGGCGACCCTAGGTTTCAAAAAACAAGGAATTTGATTGACATGACAAGGGGTTTAGGGTTTTCAAAAAACGCTTTAGGTCGACCCAAGGGCGACTTCAGGGCTCAACGAACAAACCTAATTAAAAGCAACCAGTTTGACAAGACAGCTGATACCGCTAGCTGGTTCACAGACAATCAATAAAATCAATCTGAAAACGCATTCGCTTCGTTACGAAAAAAATCAATTTATAGATCAAAATAAAATTTACCAAACGAAAACCCCATTAATTTTTTCGTGTAAGAGAGACTTGAACACAAAAATATTACTGGAAAGAAGTGGAAATGGCCTGACAAATACATGATCAATTCCTTAAAAATTACGATATGCAATGATAAACCGATTTAATAAAGGTAGTCTCGACTTACTCTCTTCTGGTATCGTTGGCTGTAATAAATCTTTGCAAAGCTTTGGATTTAATTAAAGTATTACCGCGTTCATCTGTTCCTTTTTCATAAATATGACAAGTCACTCCAAACATAGCTTGTGTTTTTTGACACCGCACATGACCAAATGCCACTCCAAACAACAAGCCATTGTTTGAATCTATGTCCCCGTCAATTACAAATCCCGGAATCATAAATGGCAGCACCTCGCCGGGAAATACAATGTGTTGATGCATGAATAGCATTATTCTATGAACTCTTCCTGTTTCCAAATACTCAACTCCGGACACACGATTCATGTTATTCCCGAGATACAAGTGTTCGGCAGGTAAATTTGTATCGAAACGGATTTCGTTTGAACGGGCTTGTTCTTCAGGGTCAGCGTCGGAGGCATCTTCATCCATATTAGAACTAGGTGTTACCACATCCGTTAGATCCCGCTCGTCAGTTTCTAGTCAAAAAAAAAAAAAACCAAATCAATACCCTTGAAAGTAGTAAACTTTTTGTTCCCGGACAAACCTGTTTCGATTTCAAATTCTGAGTCAGAGATGTGAACAGCTTCATCGGGCTCCCAAGGGGCTATGATGTAAGCACTTACTGTAGACATTTTAAATAATAAGTTATATGGTTTCAGAGCGATATCTTACTTGGTTCTCCGTCGTCTTCAGAGCTTGCTTCATTTTGATTTTGTTCAGTGGCTCCGCTTGAAGCACTGCGTCCAGTAGTATTTAGGGATTCAGAGCCTTGCGTCGACATAGTGGACTCTTCAGCATCAATATCATCTCGCGATCCATTGGCAACAACTTGAGCTTCTTGGGTTGGGACTTCTTCAATATTTGCGTCTTCTAAATTGATATCCGCTATAATGAAAATTTCATTAGTCTTAGTTTACAAATAAAACATAAATTATGAAGGTAATAATTAGAACTTTGTTTACCTTCGGTATCCAAATCCATTTTGTTGTTAATTACTTGTTGTTTTGAAGTTTTTAAGATGAAAATCTTAAGGAAAATAAAAAATATCTTCAAGTTTATTTTTGTTTTTATTTTTATGGCCTTTGAATTGAAAACCAAAATGTCGAAAAAGAAAAAAATCCAAAAACCTTTCTCAATACCTTTGTCCCTTTTTTTAATTAAGTGCTTATCCTTGTCTATTATTTCACCACACGTAAAAATCCTATGTAAAAAGTGTTGACAATTTAGAAGTATATCTTATTTCCAAATTCAAAATAACCATCAATTTTGTTTAGAATATTTGAATTAGGTTATTATTTTTTTTTAATATCACTGATCTCTATAATACACTGCATAGTGTATTCCATAGACTGGTATTACACCACGACTTATGAGTCGCGACTCTTCTTCTAATTCTTCTTTGAAATTTCGTGCGCTGATGCGCGCGCTATTACACACATGTCTTTAGACCATTGTATATAGATATTAATGGTACTAACTTGACGACGAAATTCATCCAGCCTGCAATAAGTTCTACTACTCATCATGGGTTCCACTACCAAATCGGAGGTTAGTTGTGTTGGTGTGTTATTAAAATGCGTATGAAGGGAAATAGTGTGATAATAATTGATGAGAGAAATATATAAAAAATTTATTATAAGTTAGAGGAGAAAAGGAAAACAATTTATTTCATAATTCAGATTTGATACGTAATTTCGTAAAAAAATCAATTTGACGAATTTTCGAATAAAGGAGGCTTTACATGCATCTTCATCTTCATCTGCATTGACATCTGCAAAAAAAGAGGAAACAAAATAAAAAATTCATACTTGTGCGATAGAGAGCGAAAACCAAAATGGAGATCATCTTCATGTATGAAGATTATAGGAAGTACGAACCTGAAGATTGCAGATTATAGTGAAGATGAACATGTTCATCTTCATTATAGCATTTTCATCTGCACCATAATTTGTTCCGTTCAGATAACGAATTTTCAAGTTGTTTTTTACCATTTCAACTCAGTTTGCTGAAAAACAACGAAAGTAGCGAAAATTCTCTTTTCAAAACTACATACCTGGGGGGTCAATTCCCGATCTGTGAAATTATGAAGTGATAAAAAAAATATCATTTCAGTTTTCACAGAGGTTTATCATTTTGCAACTTCACGCACACTCCTAATGCGATTCTAGAACTCATTGTGATAAAGTTTGTACTAAAAAGTACTAAATGATAAATTCTGTCATTTCTGATTAGATTTTTTGTTGGGAAAGGTAAATATTTCATTTCAGTTTCTAAATTTGCTTAAGAATAATGTCCGGAATAATAATTCGTTTAATAAATTAATAAAAGACGTCGTACTGAACAATTGTGGGTTTTATATTATATTCAATAGCATCTCTGTTTTGAGTAAGATTTATTATTTTTTCATGTGAGGATATTGAGGCTTTCCCTTCGAGATGGACAGAATCTATTCGAAGTGAAAACTAGGAGCACTTTATTGAACTTTATAGATTCCCAAAACATTTATGCATGGATTTAATACGTGAATTGAACACTCAACTCCAAAGCCATTTAAATATGGTAAAGTGCTCTGCATTTTTTTGCAATGGGTAGTTTCCAACGATCTGTCGCGGGAATGAGCACCGTCGCGTCGGCTGTTGTGAATCTGTTTAACAATTTGACAAAATCATTTAACAATTTCTTTATTTACTCGAATTAACACAAATATAACTTACTACCAAAATAAATTTGTGTATAAGTATAATTGTTGCTTAGTTGTCATGTGCCAAATCCTGTTTTTCTTCTTAATATTCGAGTAGAAACATTTTCTTCACAAAACAATTGACTGTGATAAAAAAATTATCATATGAAAAATGTTTGGCGTTTAACTTCACTTTTTCACGAATCGAGAATCGAATTAGACGTGAAAGCGTGATAAAATTTATCACTTCACATCTTCACAGATCGGGAATTGACCCCCTGAACGCTAAGAACATGTGATTGTGAGATGTGTCAAGAAAGTTATAGCAGAGTTCAAGTAAGTTATTATAGTGTGTACCCTGTCTTACTTTTATGTTTGTTTTATATTACTGGCCCGCTCTACTTTTCTTCAAGTCTGCAGATGCAGATCCATGTAAAGCCGCCTTAAGAATTGTTTATTATATATTTTTTTAAGTCGTTTTTTACTTATTTTTTTTTAAAATGAGTATTCAATAATATATATATACATTTGAAAATATTATTTAAAAAAATCTTCAAAATATTTAATTTTCCAAAATATTGTTTTTTTTCAAAATCCAAAAAATAGTAACAATTTTTTTTTTGAAAATTCTTGGAGCCGATTTTGAGAAATACATTTTTTTCTTAACGGTTTTTAACATTTGTATGGGAGGTACCATTGTTTTTTATTTTAGAGAAATAATTTTTTAACTATTCAACATAATGTCAAAAAACTACTAAATACGAAGTTTCGAAAAAATCTATTAAGTCGTTTTCGAAATTTTGAATATTCAAAAAAAAATTATTTTTCCAATTTTTTTTTTTGAAAAATTTTGGTACACAATAGTGTTTAAACTTTCTAGGAGCTTCTGTGTAAAAAAGTAAAAAAAATTAGATTAACCGTTTCCGAGAAAATCGAAAACCAAAAAAATGGTTCTACTAGAGGTACCAAAAAAACAATTTTTTCCAAAAAAAATTATTAAAAAGTTACCATTTCCCTTCATTAATGAACTCATTTTTTTTATAAAAATCGTTGGAGCCGTTTTTGAGAAAAATAAGATTTTTGTTTTTGGCCAAAAAAAATGTATGGGAGCTACTGTTATTTGTCGTCTTAAAAAAAATTAAAAAAACGTGTGGGCATATTACCGAAAAAAACTATATGTACCAAGTTTGAAGCAAATATATCAAAGCGTTTAGACTGTAGACCCGAGGACAGACAGACACACTGACAGAATGACAGACAGACGGAATTAGGGTACCCACTTTTTTGGTGTTCTCTATGATCGTAATGTCATGTTTGGTTGTTACAAAACAAATTTTTTTGAGAAAAATAAAATTTAGCTTTTTGGTCAAAAAGAAAGTTTGGCAGGTACCTAGGTAGGAACTGTCATCTTTCGTTTTAAAAAAGCTAAAAAAAAAAAAACTGGGGACATGTTTATGAAAAAACGTTTAGGCTGTAAATTCGAGGACAGACAGACAGAGATACGGAATTGGGGACCCTTTTGTTCGCCTTCGCTATCATCGTAATGTTTGATCAAAATCTCAAAAATACTGCCTATACCTACTTTATTTCCTAATAAAACTGTCTGGAGAAAAAAATTAAATTATTCTCAATAGATATTATATTTGAAAAAGAAGAAAAGTACATATGTACATACATATTGTATGTAGATGGGTATCTGGGTACACATATACCTACCTAAACAAGACATATTGAAATATCTCAACATTGCTTTGTTATTTTCGCATAGAAAAAGTGAAAAGTAGCAACGTTGCTACAATTCAAAATCCTAAAATCCACCAAATATCTAAAATTTGAAAGAAAAATTTAAAATAAATTCTATAATAACCTATACATGCATGTATATCCATATACATTCTTACTTCAAGTTCATGTATACGCCAATAGCATTGATATAATTTATTTGTGCCCACCATATTTTGAAGGTTGCCATGACAAAAACAGCTTATTCGGTTTTCTCCCTTACCCTCTATTGTTGTCAGGACTAATAAGTTTTGACCGTCTCCCTTGCTTTTTTGTGTATTTAGGAGGCTTTAAATGTATCTTCATCTTCAGGCGGCTTTACATGGATCTGCATCTGCAGATTTGAAGAAAAGTAGAGCGGGCCAATAATATAAAACAAACATAACAGTAAGACAGGGTACACACTAATAACTTACTCGAACTCTGCTATAACTTTCTTGACACATCTCACAATCACATGTTCTTAGCGTTCAGGTATGTAGTTTTGAGAAGAAAATTTTCGCTATTTTCGTTGTTTTTAAGCAAACTGGGGTGAAATGGTAAAAAAAAAACTTGAAAATTCGTTATCTGAACGGAAAAAATTATGGTGCAGATGAAAATGCTATAATGAAGATGAACATGTTCATCTTCACTATAATCTGCAATCTTCAGATTCGTACTTCCTATAATCTTCATACATGAAGATGATCTCCATTTTGGTTTTCGCTCTCTATCGCACAAGTATGAATTTTTTATTTTGTTTCCTCCTTTTTTGCAGATGCCAATGCAGATGAAGATGAAGATGCATGTAAAGCCTCCTTTCATCTGCATCGACATCTGCAAAAAAAGAGGAAACAAAATGAAAAATTCATACTTGCGCGATAGAGAGCGAAAACCAAAATGGAGATCATCTTCATGTATGAAGATTATAGGAAGTACGAACCTGAAGATTGCAGATTATAGTGAAGATGGACATGTTCATCTTCATAATAGCATTTTCATATACACCATAATTTGTTCCGTTCAGATAACGAATTTTCAAGTTTTTTTTAACCATTTCACCTCAGTTTGCTTAAAAACAACGAAAATAGCGAAAATGTTCTTCTCAAAACTAAATACCTGAACGCTAGAACATGTGATTGTGAGATTTGTCAAGAAAGTTATAGCAGAGTTCGAGTAAGTTATTAGTGTGTACCCTGTCTTACTTTTATGTTTGTCTTATATTATTGGCCCGCTCTACTTTTCTTCAAGTCTGCAGATGCAGATCCATGTAAAGCCGCCTTTTGCCTCTACATTTACTTCTTCCACATCAACAATTCAATATCAAGAAAAGAGAAACTAGCGCCCTCATCGACGGAACTACTACCTAAAGAATTCAGTCTCGTAGTAGTACTATAGGTTTCATTTAATTTGACAGTAGCAATAATGCAATTGCCTATCTCATTTTTTTTAATAAAAAGAAAGAAGGAGACAGATTGCACTCTTCAAAACAAAACAAAAAATTGACAAACAATTTATTTTAATTGTCAGTTTCGAAATAAGGACTACAAACAATTAAGAATAAAGTAAGTTTCAAGAAATAATAAAAATTTAATCATTTTGGTTTAATCTTTTTAAATTTTCAAGGTGATTGAGAAGTTATTCATCAAAAAATGGACCAGGTTAGATGGAATAGGTGCTATAATAATTTCTCCAACTTAAAGAATTTGTACACCAAATCTTTGAGATGCTCAAAAACGTCGGAGCGCATCATAATTTTTCCGCTGTTTTATTTATTGGAAGAAAATTTAAAGTTCGAGAAAAAAAGAATGTACCAGTGTAAAATTATAAATTGCACACCTGGACGCTTGTTGCAAACTGTTGAAGACTCATTAGAAACAATCAAATATATCATTAACATGGCTTACTCACATATTTTTTTTTAAAAAGGTGCCCTTGCTCTGCTTTTTTCAAGTATAAGCAACCATCTTGAAATGTCACTTTGAAAACAAAAAATTTATAAGGTTATACTGACATGGACCCATTACAATTATTACAGTTTTCTATTGGGGTCGATTTCTTTGTTTGAATACACTATCCAGTGTATTATATGGATCAGTGTTTAATATCTATTACAACGACGTTAAATTCCAACCATAGAGAAAATATATACTACAAATTCAACAACTTAAGTAGAAAATAGCAAAAATAAATTTCTGTTCAGTGATGAGTTCACATCTATCCTATCATTCTCTTCCTTAACCTCACCCTCACACCCGCGCTGTGTTGAAACATTTAAAGGGTATTCATAATCCCTTGAGCGCGTGAAGATTATAAAAAAATCAGAATCACCCATAAGCTTTGATATCAACAGATTAATAAATTAACGCATTTTTAAGCTATTTATTTGACACAAAAACTTTAAATATAGAGTCATGATAGAGTCATAATAAATGCTTATTCACTGCATAAAAATTCACCTGAAATTGTGCATTGTATAGGATTTCCAAAGCGGCTATATAAGTCCTTAAGCACTGCATAAGCTATGCATTCATTTAGCGTATTTTATTGAATAACGCTGTCATTTTCAACTCAAAATTCAACATTATTCAGTTTAAATTATTTTTTCCGGGAACTTGGATGGTATTTAAAAAAAAATATTCTAAGTACATTAAAATATAGTTTATAGGCTACTGGCGGAATACGTCAATGGCAAACAAAATGGCAGAGGGAAAACATTGTTGGATTCTCTACATCAAATTGTTTTGTTTTCCCTCAAAGTGTCACTAGATGTATAGAGAAAGGGATGGGACACTTTAAAGAGAGATAGCTTGCTAAAAAGCCCTATTGCCTATTGTGTCAAGGTATAAAGTGTAAAATTACATTGAAGGATGTCGTAGATATTAAAATTAATCCTAAGATTGGTATCAAAGAGACTGGTCAATTTTGTAACAGTTCGAGCCATTTTGTCTTCATAGTCGAGTTAGCCATTGCTTATTTATCGTCCAATCGAAAGTAATCAATTTATTTGACATCAGCGTTTGTTCCGTAAAAATAAGATGTAGAGACGAAACCTTCGAATGCGCCAAAATACTTTTCATCATTAAAATTTAAAAAAATATAGAATGAATAAAAAGGTGACTATATGGTGGCTGATTAAAATCTTAACTCTGAAAAGAAGTAACTCCAAACAGTGAATGGAAAAAGACATAAACATATCCTCATCTAAAAATGGCTTCCTTAAACAATTATTTCTTTTGACAAATAGTCCGTCGGAAAATTTTATAATCGAAAACAGAAAAATACACCGAATACAAATTTAGCTTTTTTGGAGTGGTGTGGAAAAAGAATACCTTCGAACAGCCAATCGAAAACGGTATCACTTAAACCTATCCGATATTAAAAGTAGTCATATATAACATTTTAACAGCTCACAAAATATAAAATAAACAGCTACGGTCAAAAGAAAAAAAAAACTTAATTTTGTAAAGAGAACCATTATTATATATGACCGAGCCAATCCAGTTGCTTATTTCGTAAAATATGACCATTAAAGAGCCGTTACATGAGAGGGTAAAAAAGAATCTGTTTTGTGGATGCACACAGAAAACAAATTGAGTTGATAAGCAAGGGAATTGGGTGGTAAATTAGGAACCCATGTTTGTTACAAATAAAACGAAATCGAAATGGTACGATGAAAAGAAAGCTATTGTGTATAGTACCTTCTACCTTTCTCTGTAAAATAAAAATGAAAAAATCTGTCAAAACTTGGCGTTTTTGCATCTTTTTCTTTCATTCAAAAAACCATCCGTTCTCTTTCTTAAGTTGATTAATTTTTACTCTCGTGTAACCAGGCACAAGGTTTGTAAGTAAATTGCAAATGCAGTTTTCCCTTTCAGTATATAATGTTCTTTTATAATAACTGTTCGGAGTTACTAATATTACTCCGAATTTATATATTCTATAGAAAAAAAAACCCATTAGTAGTGGAAATGGAGTAACTCGTTAACATTCAATCGAAGTGACATACAATTAAAGTGTCTTAGTACTATTTATTTTCTTGTATTCTTGTTAAATTAGAACACCCTACAAAATTGTGGTGAAAATGAGCATGCTGTCATAACTGTCATTGTCAAAACTGTAGCAAATAAATCTAAACAAAAAATAATGGCTTGTTTTGTTGTAAACGAAAAGTTTTGCAACTTTAAGATTAAGATGAGTTCTTAAATTAAAGATTAGGTATTATTATAGTAACTAGTATGCACATATAAAATAACATTGACTAAGAAAACATGGGTAGAATACGATGGCGCTTTCGAGGATTCCCTAAATCCCTAGTGTAAATATTGACTAGCTAAAAGCTATAATTTGTGTATGCGTGTTTTCATAATTTAGTTTCTTAATTATTTTCCAGATCTAGGCTCAGAAAGCAGTGGAATTACATGAAGACATGTCTCTATTCCCTAACTTACAATAACCATATGAATGCCAGCTATGCCAGTGACGTGTTAATGGAACCTGTGTTTTGGTTCGTTGACAATTACACCCACTTATTAGGACCGGTAAGACTAAATTGAACAATTGTATTTTTTCTTAAATTATATTTGTTTGTATTTAAATAGTTTTTCGTCATTGGAGTGGCACTGCTCACTTCTGCCGTTGTCTACATTTCGTATTGGATTGGTCTACCATTCTGGTGGGAGAGAAGTCAGAACTTTTCCATTGCAATTGTCATAGTTGGCAATTGGCTTCTGGTCAATGTTATATTCCACTATGTAATGGCTGTTATTACGCCAGCAGGAAATCCTCCAGAGGTGAGGCTTATACATAGAAATTTCATTTAAATTAAGAGTCATGTGAAGGTATCGTTTTAGAATTCCGTTTTAGTCGAATCGGTAAGCATGTGTAAAAAATGTATTGCACCGAAACCTCCTAGAGCTCATCATTGTTCAGTGTGTAGAAAGTGTGTATTAAAAATGGATCATCACTGTCGTAAGTAATATTCTTTCTGTTGTATTTTCATAATAACTTAGCCAAATTGGATTTTTTTTATTTCTAATTTTTATTTACAAAATGTTTGTTTAAAGGAAATCGTCTCGCATCTGTCTCTTAGATACAGAGCACACTACAGACTTGTAAAAACCGTTACTTTAAATGTTTTTTCAGTTAAAACGGCAAAAGGAGGTATGCCACCCTCTTTAATCTTAAGCTGCTTTAAATAAAAAAAAATTAAATAAATAGGGGCTAAAACAATTTTAGTTTATGTTGCTTCATAGATTAGCTCTAATCTCTGTACAGCTATGGAAATATAATTAAGACCCTACTTTTAGCATTTTAAGCGTACCACGCTATCGGTATAAAAGCGTACCACGCTGTATTGGTTTAGGCGATTACTCACCGTCACTACAATTCTGTCCTTATTAGTTTTAAATATTCGTTATATACTAATTTTTCTAACTCTTATAATTATTTGCTATCTACTTTCACAAATTCAATTCTCATTCAAAATTATTCTATTTTCCTATTGGCTTCAAATCTAAATTAGCATCTTATTACTATTGAGTGAGAATAAATGCAATCGAGTGGAATGCTGATATTATGTTATGACTAACATACTCGATTGCACTTTACATGTTTTGTTACTCATTTGTTAAATGGGCAGTGGCGTCGCATATGTGAATACACTATCCATGCAGGTAGAGTGTACCTTTGCAAGAATGCAACGTTATTTGGCCTGCTTACAAAGCGATTTATTTTAGTTGCATCGCTCCAAAGGATCAATTACCATTGCTTAAGTGTTCAGGAGAAATGGAAACGAACGAGTGAAACCAAAGGTTACCAAAGGCTTCTTTCGGGAAATACGACAATGTAATCTAATTTCAATTAAACGGTTTCTTATTGTTCTAGGTGTTATTTGGACTTCGAGTTGGGCAGACATTTTTCGATGAATATCAGCAGAACTTTTCTTGGGTCTGTTGTGCCCTGCACTTACGTGGCTAAGTATGACCTGAGTTCAACTCACTGACGCCATCGCACTGTGTAGTAACGTTATTGCTGAGTACCCATAAGCTCACTCATCGATAATGTTTCATCTTTGCAATTGGCACAAGAGGGAAACAATCCGAAAATGCTTCGTGGACTATTTGGTCAGGGGTGCAGCGGTGACCAGAGTTTCAATTCGAAACATGGACGGTGTGTTAATTTGTAAATCAAAGGTGACGGTTGTTTGATTGAAACTAAAAGATATAACATCACAGATCCCTTTTCGACAAAAATGCGATGTTTCGATCAATTCTCTTTTCTTTTTGTTGTTTTTCGGGCTCTGGGTTTGCGTAGAACTTTGAAAATGCGAACAAAATATCAAAGAAAACTTTGACTATGGGCACGAGCAACACTGGGCGGGTCAGCTTTCGTGTTATAGGTGGCATAATGGCTTGTAACAACTAATAAGTATAAACACAAAATAAACCAAGCAAAGATAAATTGATAAACTTAGTTAACTATTAAAAACGAACATTCAAAAACAAATTGAAAATCTATGGAACAATGGGGCTTAGTTCGTTTTCTCTTTTTTCAAATTAATCAAAAGTATATTCATATTAACACTGCAATTTTTTGTTTTTCTGAAAACTAAATCAGGCCTATCATCGTAACCGATCGAAGAAAAATTCCGATCGGAGTATTTATTGGTTTATGGTAACCGAATCGAAAAAGAAATATTGAAACGTATCGACACATGTATTTTGCATTAAAAAATATGGCTTGGCATTCATCATTTCAACCAGGGGCCTGTTTCAAAGATCATACATTACATACATTATATGATTATGACAGCTCTGATGCATTATTTCTGTTTCCTAGAAACGTATGATGAACTGTCATGCATCGTTATATGAACGGAAAATCGACTGGAAGTATTCCAATGTTGTATGTTCCGGTTTCATAGAATTTTATCATATGCTATACCATTTCCTCACTTTAAAAGCAGATGCAACTAATAACGAGAATATATGCAATGTTTATTGAATTTTTTATGTATGTATTTATACAAAAAATGGTACGAAATAAGTGAACAAACTCTGGTCGAATAGGAGAAAACGCAAATAATAATATATTTTTGTTTTTGTTTTTGTGGACTGTGTGGAATAAAGCCAAATTGAAGATTTTATGACCTGTAGTCCAAATTGCGTTTCGCCCAGGTACGATAGTTAGGCTCATCAGTTAGATGCGATCGTACCCTTCTAAGACGCAATGTTTTTCGGTGGATGGTTACCGACTATTATAAAATTTGGAGCATTTACACACCGCAAATTATATTATTTAGGGGAATTTGGTTAAATTCGTGCACCTAAATGTATGTTATGCCCGTGGTCTGGCCAGTAATAGAATAGAAGAAAACGCAAATAAAATTGGCATCCATTGCTAAGCCAACGAAGTGTGAACAATATTTGTTGCAATTGAGTTAAACAGTCATTGCAATTTTGGATGAGTAATCAAAAGTCCCAAATGCTCCAACAAATATTGTTCATATGTATGTCGAATTCATAATTTCCTTTTATTGCTTTAAAAATATTTGTTTTATCGAATAATGTAAACTCACAATTTATTTCAGTCAAATTTCAAAATAAATACATACATCACATACAAAAAATAGGTTTGATACATTACTTCCAGTCAAATCAATGAAACAGAAAATTGAATGTGATGTATGAAAATAATTTTATGTTATATGTAATGTATGTGATGTATTTTCTACGAAACAGGCCCCAGAGCCGGTCGTATTTTTGTTTTTTTTTTCTTTCTAATTCTCATTTTGAAATTTTTAACGCATACTTCAATTTTTTTCGGAAGAAGATCCGATTGATGAATCAGGACGGTTACAATGATACAAAATTCGTACATTTCGTACAAATGAGAGGAAATTTTCTCCGATGTTACGATGATAGGACGCAATATGTCACTGTCGCCATTTGAATGTTGGTATATCTGGCAATAATAGACTTTCACATATTTTCACCGATAACCATGCAAGTTGGCTTTAAATGATTTATTTTCGATTTTTTAATTATTAAAAAGGTTTGTGCTCTACGAACTCTGAAACTTCATAACATTAAGAGCTGACATTTTCAAAATATCAAAGAAAACTTTGAGTATGTATACGAGCAACCTTTTTCGCTGTTGTTTTAAATTAAGAATTAATTCGAGTTCCAATCAACTGAATTAGTCTACTTTTTGTGCTGAATTTGTAAGATCCAGCAAAAAAAATCACAACAAAATGGTGATATAGAATTTAGGAAATATAAAATGTATGAACAATACTTTGTCTTGTTTCTCGTAAAATATGCAGTCAAAATAAACATTCAGTGACGTCAGATTATAGTGCTCAATGTTAATTAGGTCTTATATTTTGTATTATAACTAAGAATTGCCATTGTTGATACGTTTTATGAATTTCTCAAGGCAAGGTCAAAAGAAATTGACATTCAAATAATGTGCTCTGCCTTTTCAGTGACAATGACCGCAAAAAAAATAACTACTGTTTAAATAAATCCACTCAATTAATTTTGGTTCCTTGCATAATTTTCAGCAGCTTGTCAACAAACATTAATATTAACCTGTTTAATTACCCCGATACTTGTTTTATTTAAGAGAATCTTTTGATGAAGTACGTACGTATCTAACCTTTTTTACTACCTATCCTATGCAAATTAAATAATTAAGTGACTTTGTCATCTTGTTAAACTGTAGCATGTGCCTTTTAGCAAATAAAAATTTGCAATGCACCTCGTTTTGCAATACAAAATCACTTAAGCAAATATGCTATGCATATTTTCTTACGTATTTTAAAATATTTATTAAAATTGAAAAATAAAATATATATAAATATGCACATATGTAAATTATGTTTGTATCTGGAAATCCTTAGATCTGTTAATAATTATTTCCTAAAAATCAATTTCAGCATGGCTAAATAATTGCGTTGGATACGCCAACCATCGATATTTCTTCTTATACATGGTCTATACAACAATAGGTTGTTTATTCATAATCATACTCGGCATTGAGATTGGGTACAATTACTTATTGCTCGAACAAGATGAAAGTTGGTCAGAAGTCGAGCCTCTCCTTGGTCAGCCAGTCAAATTCAACTTAAGTGGTCATATTATTCCAGTCGTAAGTATAAATTTATTGATTAAATCAAATTACAATAATATTTCGTCTAAATCTATCTAGACACACATTAGCGAATATGATGATAGTAATGATGGATTGCGGCCAGCACAACATATTCTGCCAACACCACCACCAAGCTCCTCCAATGGTTTGAATAAAAGACGTGCTGTAATTTTCATGGCATTCATCAATGTTGCAGTGGTAATCGCTTTGGGATCTCTAACCATATGGCACGCAAAATTGGTAACAAATGGAGAAACAAGCATTGAATCGCACATAAATCAATCAGAAAGAAAGCGTTTTTTGAAAGAAAATAAAATCTACGTGAATCCCTACGATTTTGGCACAAAAAAGAATTGGAAACTCTTTCTTGGTTTAGTTAGAGGAAGGTTTGAAAAATATAACTTGTTTATAGTAAATTTGTAATCATTGCATATTTTAATAGGTCTTTCTGGAAAAATGTTCTTCTGCCATCTATACATAAGCCTGAGGGCAATGGTTTAGCATTTCACACTGTAAAAGATGAGTTTTTATTGCACGACGAATGGCCATAAATATTTGCACCTCAACTAGTCAAATTCCGTTTGTTTTTACATTCTGACTTACGTTTAAATTTAAATAGAAAGTACCAAAACTTAAAATAAGAAAATAAACTAAAAAATGACTCGAATAAAATTATGTACATATTTATTTATTTTAATATATTTTTTAAATTTAATTTCTAAAAATCAAATATCGCTTGGCCATTTGACAACCGTAAAAAGGCTAAAAGATAAATCATACATTATTGAAATTCATTAATTTCATTTACCGAATGACTGAAAAGTTTTCGTTTATTAACATTTGAAGAAATGAATCGAGCATCATCCTTATGTCGATTTTATTTGGCAATTCGGAAGTCTTCCGGACTCTTCTGAAAGCGTTTACTTGGGAAAAAATGACAGTTTTAATTCTGAAAAGAAGATAATAGGTTTGTTCGTTGAGCCCTGAAGTCGCCCTAGGGTCGACCTAAAGTGTTTTTTGGAAAACCTAAAGTCACCCTGACAAACAAATTCTGTGTTTTTTGAAACCCAGGGCCGCCCTCAACTCGCCCTGAAGTAAAACTAGGTTTTTAGTAGGGGCAACTTGAGGTAAATGAACAAACGTCAAAGTCACATGAGATCTGAAGTAGGAATGGGCGATATTGAGGAGAATATCGAGTACTCATCATCGATGATAATAGTTATCGAATCGAAAACATCGATGTGTTGAAGGATTTTCTTCATTCTTCTTTTTGAATCATCGATTTTTTGTTTTAATATCGATATTTCAATAACAGATGGAGTTATCCATCATCCTTAATCTGAAGCATTTGTTTTGTTGTGAATTCTCGAATTAATTTTCAGACACAGACATGAAAAATGGAAGGCTTTGAAGTTGAGGATTGTGCATAGGTTCACAAAAAATGTGCTAGTAACTTAAATTTAAAATATTTTAAGTTTTAATTATTAAATGACATAACTTGCTTTTCTGCAACATAAATTTAATGGCCCTCGGGTGTTTTTTGAGAACCGAAAACCCCAGGTTTTTTGACAACTCTTGGGGCTGTCAAAAAAACCTGGGTCGACCCTAGGTAAAGTTCAACGAACGAACCTAATTTTGCTACTTGATTTGAAATCAGAATCAGAACCAGAAGCACTCACACTTGAACGTCAAACTCGACTGTTGTCATTTTTACTTGCAAATATAGGTACTATAAGGCAAGTTATGTATTCCTAAAAAAAACTTTTTTTTTCTAACAATCAAACATGACATTACGTCTGTATGTCTGTCATTCTGTGAGTCTGTCTGCCTTTCCTCGAGGAGTCTACAGCCTAAACGCTTTGATAGATTTGCTTCAAGCTTGGTACATATTTATATATGCCCACACGTTTTTTTCATTTTTTTTAAGAACAAATAACAGTAGCTCCCATACATTTTTTTGGCCAAAAACAAAAATCTTATTTTTCTCAAAAAACGGCTCCAACGATTTTTATAAAAAAAATCAGTTCATTAACGAAGGCAAAGGGTACCTTTTGAAAAAAAATATTATTTTGAGTACCTCTAGTAGAACCATTTTTTTGGTTTTCGATTTCTCAGTAACGGTTGATTTGATTTTTTTGAAATTTTTTACGCAGAAGCTCCCAGAGAATTTAAACACTATTGTATACTAAAATTTTTCAAAAAAAAAATTTGTTTGGAAATTAATTTTTTTTTTGAAAACGTCGCAATAGAATTTTTTCAAAACTTCCTATTTTGTGGTTTTTTGATATTATCTTGAATATTTAAAAAAACTATTTCTCTAAAATAAAAAACAACGGTACCTCCAATTAGATGTTAAGAAACCGTCAAGAAAAAAAATTATTTCTCAAAAATGGCTCCAAGAATTTTTATAAAAAAAATTGTGTGTTCTTAAATTAGTACAGTTCACATTTAAGTATACAAATATTTTTTTTGCTTATTTATTAACGGTACTTCCCATAGAACCACTTTTCATATTTTCGACTTTCTCAATATTGGATAAACCGATTAAAATAAATTTTTTATGCAAATGCTCCCTGAAATTGTTAATGAGACTGCGTACGCAAATTTTCAAAAAAAAAAGTTTTTCGATTTTTAAAAAATAAATATTTTTTTTTTGAAAAATCGATTTTTCGTTTCTTTAATTTTTTTCTAAAAAAAATATTGGTATGACAATCTTAAATATTTAATAATAGTCAAAGAAAAAATAATTAAAAATTCTGAAATAAATACTTTTGACCTCAAAAAAAGTACGCCATTTTATTTCTCGGATAAATTTGAATTTATGGGAAAACAATTTTAAAAATCCGTGGAGCGGTTTTTGAGAAAAAAAGTTTTTTTTTTAATTTTTTGAAAAAAATTTAAAAAAAATCAAAAAGGCCAATTCATAGGTATTCAGCAAATATGTTATAAATATAATTTTTGAAAAAAAATTAATGAGCAGTTTTCTAAATATAATTTTTTTAAATTTTTATCTTAAAAATGCTTTTAAAAATACAAAAAATAATAATTAAAAATATTGGTACGCAGTATAAATTGGGCAACTTAAGGCTATATATGTGTGAAATTTTGAAAGAATCGGGTAAGCCGTTTATGAGATAATCGAAAGCAAAAAAAAACATTCCTATGGAAAGTACCGTTTTTAGACACTAAACAATTTTTTTCAAGCATATGATCGGTCGTATCTAAAAAGCTGCACTGATTTTTTTTAATCAAAATCGTTAGAGCCGTTTCTGAGCAATTCGGTCGGGTTTCTATACATACATCCACACAGACTGACAGACATACAGACGAAAGGGTTGATCCCTGTCGGTCCGCCCGTTCATTGCCCTCGATGCCACTCTGTCCTGGAACCCAGATTAAATTGATTTTATGGTTAATGTCCAGGTTATCAAGATCATTTCCGCATTGTTGGGAGATTATATGTGTGCAAATAATTGTGTACGTCAGAATATTCAAATTAAAAAAAAATGTTTTTTGCACAGTTATGATACAAAAAATGACAACAATCGAGTTTGACCTTCAAGTATATGAAAGTATATGAATGTGTGAGTGCTTCTGGTTCTGATTCTGATTTTAAATCCAGAAGCAAAATTCTCTTCTTTTCAGAATTAGAACTGTCATTTTTTCCCAAGTGAACGCTTTCAGAAGGGTCCAGAAGGCTTCCGGATTGCCAAATAAAAACGACATTAATGCATCTGTGGGACTAAAGGCCATAGCTTATTGATGTTGTACCTATTGTTTGTTTAAAGTGGGCCACCAGACAATCGAACCATATGACAGGATTGGTCGTACTACCGCTGTGTATGTCCATAGGATTATTTTCGATCGAAGACCCCAGTTACCGAATGTTTTACTACAAGTGTAAAAAGCAATCCTAGCCTTTTTATCCAGTTCTTCAATGTTGAGATTCCAGTTTAGTTAAGGGTCAAGGATGACTCCTAAATATCTCCCACTGGAATATAGTGATAGATTGTGTCAATAGAAAGAACATGGGGAAATTATCTCGAAATAAATATTCTCCGATTAAGACGATTTCGGTTAATTCTTCGCTCCGACGGTTGCCTCGCCGGGCCCCATTATCGTTTCACATTTGTATTGTATACCGTGAGTCAGTCCAAATAAGTGTTTTGCGCTAGAATTTTTGTTTTTTCCACAAAACAACATTAGTTCTTGGCGGCCCTTAGTAGATAAAAATTAATTAGAAATAGGTTTAGATTTAAGAATATTATCTTAAATGTTTAAGGTACGCTTATACCAAAACCAAATAAAATGAACGACTGGATTGCGCCAGTACATTGCTTCTATGTTCGAATACAAAAAATATTTTCAAAAATGTTGGTATGCAGCATCCTTTAGAATTTGCAAGGATGACCAAAATGTAGACTATACTTGCTGGTGTACCGAATTTTTTTAAATCAAAATCGTTAGTGTCGTTTTCGATATAATTGAGATTTACCGTTTTTGCTCCAACAATTTGTATGTACAGGGACCGAAAGATTTAAAAAATAATCGGGCCAATCATCCAATAAGCTTAAATACCAAGTTTGAAGAAAATCGTTTCAGCGCCAGCGGTTTAGAATATACATAGGTCGAAATATAGTCCAGACAATTTTACTTATGTTATTGCGGGACGCACTTTTCTCGTGCTCTCTATCATCCTAATGTCAAGATTTTATTAAAATATCAAGTTCGATTTTTTCCAAATGCAAAACTTTCCCTATAGTACCTAGATGCTACATATGTATGTATGTTCATATGTATATCGTAATTAAAAAGAAGATGATATCAAAGGATCCACAAATTGGAAATAACTTCCCAAGTTGAAGAATTACTTCGAACTAATACTCGCAAACTATGTAACCAAGAACTTTGACACAGATCGTAGGAGAGCAGCGATCGATATCTTTTGTGAAAGTGTTGCAAATACCCAAATTTCTCAAAGAAGAAAATTTTGAAGAAGAGCTGCGTTATCATCGGTCGAAATAAATAAATAGACCTCTTTTGGTTTATTTGGTGGAGGTGCATTAACCCCAATAAATTCAATGTATGTAAAGGGCTATCCATTTCGCGGTTTCAAAAGTATAGAGGTGGAATACGACATCTGTCAAACTAAGTTGTTAAACCATTTTTTTTTCAGTTAAAAGTCTGACATTTACGAAAATGGATCGCTTAACTATCGCACAATGAATATAAATTGTTAAAACCTACTACAAAAATGGTGATTCTGCCACAGCCACATATCGTGCTTTAAGAGGAGATTATGGTTTACATAATCGTCCAACTACGCAAGCAATTTCAAAATTCTGAAGAAATTTGATGAGACTGGATTGGTTACAGATTTTGTAAGGCCTGTGCATCATCGTTTCGCTCGTACCACTGAAAATATCGATGCTGTAAGTGAAAGTGTCGTTCTCAGGAATTAGGACTGTCTTACGGCACATTATGGCATATTTTGCATTTGGATCTACACCTACATCCATATACAGTCCAGCTCACACAACAACTGAAGCCAGCTGACCATTCACAACGTCGGGTGCTTGAATAACAAGCGGTGGACGGCGATTTTTCGAGCAAAATTTTCTTCAGCGACGAAGCACATTTCTCAATCGGTGGGTATGTTAATAAACAAAATTGTGACTTCTTTCCGGAAAAATTCCGATTTATCCGGTTGTACTTTAAGATTTGCCTTTTCTAATTTCTCGAAAAAAGGGGTTCTGAGAATCATCAAGTAATTGAAGAGAGGACATTACATCCACAAAAAGTCACTGTTTCGGGCGCTCTTTGGCCCGGAGGTGTGATCTGACTTTACTTCTTCGAAAACGACGATGGAATGACTGTCACCGTCAATTCGGAGCGTTATGGTCATATGATAACTGACTTTTTTTTGCCTGCTATTGAAGAATACGACTTGGAGAATATGTGGTTTCAACAAGACGGTGCCACATGCCACACAACTCGAGCGAATATGGCTTTATTGAAAGAGACATTTCCTGGTCGCGTATTTTCTCGTCGTGGAGATATCAACTGGCCACCAAGATCATGCGATTTGACACCGCTGGACTTTTTTTGTGGGGCTACGCGAAAGACCGTGTTTATGCAGATAAACCTTTATCTCTTGAGCACTTGAAAACCAACATTCATCAAGTTATGGCTGAGATACCATCGAATATGTGTCAAAAAGTGGTCGAAAATTACCTCAAAAGAATCGATGCTTGCAACAATTCGCGTGGTGGTCATTTAAATCATGTAGTGTTTCACACATAATGTCAACGTTCAAGCTTTGTAATAAAAAAGAAATATCATGAAAAAAAATATTTTATCTGTTTTATTTACTTTTACTTTTGAAACCGCAAAATGGATAACCCGTTATATTCATTAGATTACTTGATTATGTATACATACTCATATCGCAACAATATTTTTGGTTGCCAAATATTTGATAAAAAGTTTCTTCTTTAGACTTTGGAGAATTTTTAAAAAATGATTCTCATCGTCTTTATTGGTCGTAATGATGATTAAATGAAAGCAATTTTCATTTTATTTTCCCAACGTGGTTGCCGTCTTCTTCAGGGGTGTCAGAGATATAATGTTTGTACATATTGATACAAGTAAACCAACAAAATACTTACATAATGTTAAGTTTTAAGATTTTGTTTTAAATTACTGAACAATAATTTGTTTAACACATAAAAACCAAAAAAAAAACATTAAAAACAGATTTTGAACACTTCACATTTGAAGATTAGTCTACGTTTTATGATATTTACTGTCAGAAACTAAGGAACAGTAAACGTCAGATATATTTTGTGTGTCTTGTTTGCGGTTCATATTATTTTTGTTGTTAATTACATGCAGTGTCTCTATAGTGTGTAACGTTTAGATGTATGTTTTTCTGTTGCAAGGATCTCCACTCCCTCGAAGTTTGGTGTGTGACCGGTATCAACGATGTGCGAAGCCAGTGCCGTCTTCTCAGTACTTCTTAGGCGAATATCTGACTTGTGGTTCGCCATTCTTTGCCGAAGGAGTTGTTTGGTGGCGCCGATGTAGCAAAGATTGCAGGATTTATCCGTTTTCCCTTTGGCAATTTATTTTATAAACTACGTCTGAACGGCGATCTTTGTCAGTTTTCGTCTTCAGGTTGGTGAATAGGGATGCAACAGTCTGGTTTCACCTATATGCCAAGTTGACTGCCGGGTTGTTTTTCGCGACCATTTCTTTGAAATTTTCGGAAAGTTTGGGCACATAAACGACACTCTTTAAACACATCTCCACTCTTCCAACTTATTTTCATTAACATATTAAAAAGTTTCTTCGTCAACGATCTAATCCTGTAAACAAAAATAATAGCTGCGTTTTATTATATACTGGTATGGGTCTGGTTTCTATCTGGATTTCTATCTGGGTTTCCAAATATTAGTATTAAGTTTGGCCAACAGAGGGTACATGTAAGTACATAACCATATGGGTTATGAGCGATAATAAAACACGGCTTATATCAAATTATGAATTTAATAATTTATTTAGTTCCACATACGCCTTAGTGTACACGCGTTAAACAATCTTAAATTATTTTTAAAAAAAACATGCTTCTTAGCTTTGTTTTCCTAAAAACATTTCTAAAATTAGGAACCTAAACAATGAAAATAACTTATGCATGCATTTTTTAATAAATCTGAATTTTATTTTAATTGTTGACATTGAACTAATTTATTATCTGCAGTTAAAAGACATAAAATGCAGTTAAAAAACTGTACCTATCCAAAACAATATGAAATATCAATAATCTTACCATATGCATACCAAATTTGCATACATATTTTAAAATACAAATTTATTGTATTCAGCAAGGTTTTTCGGATGCCTTTTTTTGCAAATTCCAAAGCAAATAATTTACGGAAGTGATTGACACAGCAAATAAGTAGGAATATGCCCTTATTCGGATAACACCTTGACACTCAATATTGCATATTAAATTGTCCATGACTTCCTACAACTTAACCATAATCAGACATAATATTCCAAAAATTTATTGCATTACCCAAAATGCTCCATAAAAGAGTTCAAAGCGCACATATTGCATAAGTGTTTAATAAAACAAATATACTACACGATTCCGCGAGAGGTTATTATCGCTTATTAAATAGACCTATGTATATCATCTGAGAGAAAAGATACAAACAAAAATAATAACCGGCTTTGTGCGCAGTCAAAACTATCAAAGATTCATAGGAGGTTCATATACCTATTGAAAACTTACTTTCGTGGTAATGACTTTGACTTGAAGAATTACCTAATGCTGCGTCTGCCACAGCACAGTGCAGCAGAACCACCGTCAACATTTTCATAAAAAAAAGCTTCCAAACGTTTATTTTTACAGTTATGTAGTTTTGTCTACCTATATTGAATTCATACAGAAAATTGCATATATCCTTGATCTAAAACTTTTCCACGAGTATACGATATACATAGTTGGAACTGCATAAGTGCATAGTCAACTATACTCTACTCTACGAAGTCTTTAACTCCACGACTTTGCAAGCTCCGAATGCAGAAAGCCCACACTTGACTCGCGCGCTCAAAACATCAATGACATAACGTTTGGTGGTGGGAATGACCTGTAAGTATAAGCAGTAAGATCAAAACCATGATCAGCATAGTCGGATTGCCACAAATTACCTCTTCAGTCAATTGATTACTGCCAAACGAAAAAGACAGCCAACTGTTTATGCTTGTCAGTTATACGATTTGTAAAGTTTGACTTAACGCGAGTTTTAAATTAAACGTCAAGTTAAAAATATTAAGTAACTTATTAAGCATTTTTATATCGGTTTTATGTGTGTAATGTTGTATTCTAAAATCTTTCTGTGAAATTACAAAACATATTCTGATATTTTCTATTCATGTTTATATAATAAAACATACGCTAAAAATAGACTTAAGGGTCACAAATGATGTATATTACATAGATGTAGATCTGGTAGTTTTATTTCCGGGTTGTACGTTTATTCAAATTACAAAGATTCACTTTTTTGTTAGTTTGTTGTCTGTTACCAAAGTGCTTTTATTTTTTGCCTCATTGCAATTTTTTCAATAATAGTAATTATTATGATAGAAAAGTGTCAGTATATATCATCTTAATTGCAGTTACACACTGAATCTCTATGTTTTTTTTTAGTGTTAGAAATACGTTGGTGTTGCTATAATAAAGTGTCATCGTAGCTTTAATTGCGTGGGTTTGCATGCCGGTTGTGTTATATGGTGTGCTGTGGTAATTTATCGTTACATTATCAGTTATTCGCTCTCAATGACCTACCTATTGATTAACGATAAATATTTACGATGACTGACAGATCGTTTACATAATGCGATCTACTACTTTCTTTTTCATCTTGATGTTTTTTTTAGTGGGGCTACCGTTAAGTATTGTATTTGTTATATGGACATTAGGGAAGTAATGCGAATGCGAATAACAGGTTTATTTTGGGGGAGATTTGAAAGGAATGCATAATGATAGGTATCTGCTTTGAACTGAATTTGAGAAAAGAAAACATTACATATATACGATAGCATTTATTTATGACTGGGTCAAGCAAATTAAGTGCTCATCTGCTGACGGAATACATTTTGAGTTAAAAAATAAGGCCGGTAAAGAAATTCAATTGTACAAACACATAAATTAATGAATGTTAATTCGTTTACAAACAGAAAATTATTTTCGTTGAAAGTTAATGGAACATTTTTTACTTGCGATGATACATGGCGTTTTTCTTTTTTATCTCCGAGCAGATCTCTGAGCAGAGACTGAGTAAACCGATCTGAGATCTGAGTATAGCATGGTCAGATATCTCAGATTTAATTTGAAATAAACTTAAGCGCAGAACTGTCATATAAATATTATTATAATTGTTTTTATTAAAACTTATTTACCAGCAAATCCAAAGCTTTCGTTTTCCGAATTCATTTTTGTTTTTAATTGGTTTTACTTTAGTGATTATTGTTAAAATTATAAGTAAAGTTAGCCGCACCCATCACTTTGCTCCGTTTGATCGGTCATTTTATTCTGAGCTAATGGTTCATACCCCGATTTAGCTCTGATTTAAAAAAGAAACATGAGTTGAGAGATTAAATGTGTCTGAGCTAAAAAAGAAACACAGATCTTATCTTGACAGCTGAGTTCTTTACTCGGAGATAAAAAAGAAAAACGCCAACAGAGGTACTATAGGGCAAGTTTTGCATTTAAAAAAAAAAATCGAACATGAGATTTCAGTCAAACTTGAAATTACGATGATAGAGAACACAAAAATCCCCGAAATTCTGCCTGTCTGTACAACGATCTTTAACCTAAACAGCTGAAGCGATTTTCTTCTTGATATTTAAGCGTTTAGGACATTGTCTGAAACAGATTTTTTAATCGTTTTTGTTTAGCCCCAAAACTAACGGTACCTGCCGTATAAATTTTTTTACCACCAAAAATATAGTCTACATTTTTGTTTAAATTTTTATTTAAATATTTTGTTACTAACGGCACCAGTCAAGTCATACAAGCGTTTTTGTTATTTTGGATTTTTTTATAAACCACTCGATAGGTTTTGATCAAAATTTGTATAGCGGAGGTCCTTTGAATAATAAATAATACTGTACCCAAAATTTTCCAAAAATATTTTTTTGTATTCTTGAGTTTTTTTTTTGAAAATCCAATATTTCGTTCCCTACTTCAAATGCCCTATATTCAATAGAAATGAAGCATAAATAGTGAAAAAAGATTTGCTCTAAACGTACAAAAATAGAAATAGAATATAGAAGAATCCAACTAAGTGATATGCTTTTCTCTACAAGGCCTCTGGCGGTGACATATGACAGTTATCCGCCATTTTTATGTACATTCTTTACGTATGTATGTACATACCTATTAATTTTGCAAGTCCAATGTTTATGTAGAAATTATATCATTATGGATTGAAATAAATTCTTCTTTTCATGTTTTTGATGGATTCAAATCCTGGCCGATCTACTGATAGAAAACCTATTTCACTAATTAGGCGCGGAACGTTTTAACTATTGCTGATGTTTTTGGTAAACTATTTACAAAAATAAAATTGGTACTGTTCAAAATATGGCACGTTAAGATGTGAAATAGTATTTAAAACAATGATGAAAAGCATTTAAGACTTCTTAGAAATTCGGACATTACTTTTTATAAAATCGTAAAAACAAGGTTCTTAGTAGGAACGGCTAAATATATAATTTTTAAGTTCGTTTCTTACTTAATTTTTTATATAAAAAAAAATCTTAAATATTTTTCTAACAAAAATGTTGATATAATAATTTTTTGTAAATTTTATTTTATAAATTTCAAAATAAAATTTTAAAAAAAATCGTCCACCCGTTTTCGAAATATTGAATTTTCAAAAAAAAAGATTTTTTTTTCAAAATTACAAAAAAACTATTTTTGAAAATCTTGGGATGCAGTATTGTTTGTTTCAAATTTGAACCAAAATGTAGACTTTTTTAATCAAAATCTTTATAACCGTTTTCGATATAATTAAGATGGTAGAAATTGTATGTCATAGCTAACCAGCTTACACAAATGCATTTGACTTGATATTAAAGTAGACTTTGCTTGCCTTTTGCTTTCCAGTCCCTTTCAAATAAAAGTTTCTTTATATCGTTTTTGATTATTCGTCCGGAAGGTTTCCAAATGCTTTTGAAAATGTTCGATTGGTACTTATCAAATGGCACTTCTTCTCCTAGAGAAAGACGAAAAAATTGATTCTGGACTTAAAGTCAGAATCAAAACCAAAAGCACGCACACACTCACAACTCTAAATGTTAAACTTGAATTCAACCATGTTCATAACATAATATACAGTAATCTGAGTAAAATTACCCCACTTAATTGCGTTTCCCATCTAATTAAACCGAAAACTAAGCAAACCAAATGTTACATAAGAAATTGTTGAAAAAAATATAAACTTATCGCTAAAGTGCTTTTCACATTCCCCCTTCAACTCAATTTAAATTTCAGAATCCAGAATCTAGTTTTAACTTGTTCGATTGGAATCCCGAATTGGAGAGTTACTAAAAGGCAATTTTTTGACAGCTGGCCAATCATTTACTAGAAACATGACTTACTTTTAAATTACCTACGGTTTTTGAACATGTCCATTTTCATTTAGGTATCAAATTTCAAATTGGCAGCAATATTAGTTGCAAGGAAAAACATACTCTTCTGATTTGTCACCGATAGTTTTTGTGCTACAGAAATTCTATCAGCAATAATGTATGTAATTAAGTCGATTTAATACATTTATTGGTACACCTCATAAGTTATGAAAGACAAACATATTTATAAATTTTGGACCTTAGAAATTTGCTCTTTTCACTTTTAAAATATACTTCACTAGCCCTTTGGTATGGAAATCGACCTACTGAGAATGACTGGTGCAAATTCACAAACATCCGATGATCCGGATAACGCTCAGCATTTGGATATTTCTTACGGTAAAGTCTAGCTGCAGCACAAGCATTGCCTTTGCATTCTCCATAAATAAGGTGCATGTTCGCATATTCCTGCGCAAGAAAAACATTTTTGTTTCCGTTATTTATGAAATATTCTCAAAAATGTTATACCATTTTAAAATGAGAATTGAACACGCCAAGTTTTAAGGTAACTTGCAAAAATTTCGTAGTACATTTTTTTTACACTACACTCCATTGAATTTGTGTCATATAAAAATTTTGAGTAGTTATTTGCGCCAAAAAGTAATGTTTTCTTGAAAACTGATGCAGGTGTGCTTAAATTTTTGAATGCATTTTCAAAACAAACAAAAAACGGAAAAAAATTAAGATTTGTAATCACGGCACTTGAAAGACCGTCGCAGGGTGACCATTTTTTCGTTTTTTTTTTCGTTTTAACACAAGAAATTAGTCGCTTATCTTGCTGATGTGCGTTTTGTACAACTTTTTATAATGGATATATTAAATTCAGGAACTGTTATGGAAAAATTACAGAAAACAAAAATTTATCTTCGCGAAACAAAATACGATCATTCCACAGGTTAATTTATTGTTATTCGTCAGTGCCAACTGCCGAGAATTTTTATTTACTACATCTGATAATTTGATAGCAGATTTTAGGTCTGTTCGCATAAATGTTTCTTTTTCGAAGTTCGATAACATACTTTTATAAAAGATCGAACTCCTGAATACCAATTATAAAATATCTTTTATGGTGGAGATCTGTTATGCATCATAACAGAAAATTCATAGCAGAATAACAGATGTGGCAGAATAAGCCTAAATATCGCTTTAAATGGTCACCCAACAAAATTGGCTTCGTATATATGTACATATATACATGCATCTGCCAATTTCAGTCAATGTCTGTCATAGCTTCTAGGTCTACGGTCGGTGTACGTCTGATCCTCCAAACTGGAATTGCCAAAGCAGATTAACACATTTAGCTTAAAAGTTAACAAGGACATTTACATTATGCACAATTTACCTATTCTACTGGGAAAAATTTGGTCCCAAAATAGTGATAAATAAAATATTATTTATTCGACAAACTTTATTAATAGATCAAACAAATATTCATAAAAAAAAGCAAAACTTAATTTGAATTATTATCTACTACTAATACCTACTATCCGAAATGAAACCCTGACTTTTAAGGCAACAAAAGTAATATAAAACTAAATCATATTCATAACTTTACTTAGGGAAATTGTTTACAACCTAACAACAACTTACCGGCATTTGTGCCTGCAAGGGCAATAAACAACTGGTAAATGCAGAAACTGTGTAATTTTATCAAGCATCATTTACAGATTTACAGAAGAGAGCTTGGGTTACCTAATCAATCAAGAGAAATAGTAATAATTAATCAAATATAATTTGCGTCTATTTATTATTCAATGTTACGTATCCGTTAGGTATTTTCTTTTCACAGAGAGGCTTAAGAAAACTTATCTAATCCCCAACATTCATATTCATTTTAGCAGTGTATGTAAATATTGACGCATAACCTAAATTCTGTGTTGACATTATTACCCGTGAAGTGTTGTTTTGTTCATAATATTTGTTTGTTTACCTTTACAACTCATCTCAAAATTCACCCTTTGTGATAAAAAAAATTTAAATGTGCAAACTGACTATGCTAGTGCTCAAAGTATTGTTAACAATTGTCGGAGTTTTAATAACGAATAGTAATTGTTTTGCTATAGCACCGTCAACATTGGGTGGGGCTGTCGCTAGAGCTGCAAAGATCTCAAACACTTTAAAAGTAAGTACATTTCCGTTAAATTTGTTTGTATTGTTTTTTTTTATTATTATTATTTAAATGTTAATTGCAAACAAATTTTTTTCTGTTGACATTGAACCAGTTTACAACAAACAAAATTTGTTATTTTATCACACAGAAGCCTAGTTTTGGAGACAAATAAAAAAGAAGAAAAGAAGAAGGACAAATTGTTAAATTTGTTCCGCTACAAAAGTGTTGTGTAAATTACATTATGAACACATATTTGTTACAATTTTATAGATACAATCATTAGAACATTAATTTTACATTTAAAATGTGGTTAATTATGTACATCTACGCATATAAAATGCGGGCTCATCTGCAAAGCGTTGGTGTAGGTTGATTTGAAATTTGAATATTTCAAAACTTGTTTATATTACGGTTGAGAACGAGTTTATAATGATTTTAGTAAAATCATAAATATTAAGATAATATTTTACATGATATTAAATCACGAAGATATGATACTAATTTTTGATTAGGAGTAATGTGTGTTAAATGTGGATATATTTTTTCAATTGACACTTCAGCGATTGTGCGAAAACAAGTAAGTCATATGATACATCTATAATAATAATAATGGGTTATCCATTTTGCGGTTTCAAAAGTAAACGTAAATAAAACACATATTAAATATTTTTTTTCATGATATTTCTTTTTATTATAAAGTTTGAACGTTGACATTATGTGTGAAACAGTACATCATTTAAATGACCACCACGCGAATTGTTGCAAGCATTGATTCTTTTGAGGTAATTTTCGACCACTTTTTGACAAATATTGGGCGGTATCTCAGCCATAACTTGACGAATGTTGGTTTTCAAGTGCTCAAGAGTTAAAGGTTTATCTGCATAAATACGGTGTTTCGCGTAGCCCCACAAAAAAAAGTCCAGCGGTGTCAAATCGCATGATCTTGGTGGCCAGTTGATATCGCCACGACGAGAAATTACGCGGCCAGGAAATGTCTCTAGCAATAAAGCCATATTCGCTCGAGTTGTGTGGCATGTGGCACCGTCTTGTTGAAACCACATATTCTCCAAGTCGTATTCTTCAATAGCAGGCAAAAATAAGTCAGTTATCATATGACCATAACGCTCCGAATTGACGGTGACAGTCATTCCATCGTCGTTTTCGAAGAAATAAGGTAAAATCACACCTCCGGACCAAAGAGCGCCCCAAACAGTGACTTTTTGTGGATGTAATGGCCTCTCTTCAATTTCTTGAGGATTCTCAGAACCCCAAATACGACAATTTTGTTTATTAACATACCCACCGAGTGAGAAATGTGCTTCGTCGCTGAAAAAAAATTTTGTTCGGAAAATCGCCGTCCACTGCCCGTTGTTCAAGCACCCATTCGACGTATCTACGACGTTGTGAATGGTCAGCTGGCTTAGTTTGACAGATGTCGAATTCCAGCCCTATACTTTTGAAACCGCGAAATGGATGCCCCTTTATAATTACTATATCAATCTAGGTTAGGTTGAAGGAAGAAGGAAAACAGCTGACACACTTAGGCCTTATACAGGTCCATTGTGATACCACATGAAGAGAAATTTACTCTTTTATCAAACCAGTTGAGGCCTCGAATGAAGCGGTGGAGTCGTGAATCTCAATGTGTCTAAGATCACTGGTGTCGTCGAAAAAGTATTCCCCCAGGTGTACTCTTCTTCCTTGGGAGAGAGCAGGACATGAACAAAGAAGATGTGTCTCTTCTTCCTCCTCGTCCATGCAGCTTCTGCAAAAGTCATTGGAGAAAACGCCAAGTCTTTTGGCATGTCTGCCAATTAAACAGTGTCCAGTTACAACACCTATTAGGGAGCCAAGATGTTTCCTGCTCAAGGAGAGTAGACGAGTAGAGAGGGTATTGGGTCTATTACTGGACAGATTTGTGTGGTAGCTAATCAAGTAGTGATGTTTCACCATCTAAAATTTATTTGTTTTGTAGAGTTTTGATGTAAGAAGAGTTTGCTTGTAGCGATAGGCATACCGATTTCTTCCATTTTCGGTAGAATAGGTATTTTGGTTCCTTTTCTGGCGAGTTCGTCGGCATTGCTGTTTCCCAAAAAATCACTATGTCCCGGCACCCAATTCAGGTGAATGTTAAACTATTCTGCCATCTCCCTGAGAGAGGATCGACAGTTGCGGGCAGTTATTGAGTTTATGGAAACAGCGCCAAGTGATTTGAGGGCTGCTAGGCTGTCAGAGAATATGCGGATATCCGATTTAGATATCACGTTTTCCCTTAGCCAGGATAACACCTCTTTAATCGCCAGAATTTCCGCTTGGAACACGTTACAATGGTCAAGGAGACGGAAAGAGAGAATAAAATTTAGTCTGTCTGAGTACACACCACCTCCCACTCCCTCTTCGGTTTTCGAACCGTCCGTATAAAAGTGGGCTGACTCATACTCCCAATCTGATCTTGGTGGGATGGTAACTTGGAAGGTCTTGTCGAAGGTAAGCTGGTGTGTGGTGTAGTAGGATCGTCCTAGTTTTGCTCCGACCTTGTTCAAAATATTAGAATGGCCTATCGAATTGCTAGTCCACTGAGAGATGGCTTTGAGACGAATAGCTGTACTCGCAGCCACTTGTTTGCTAAAAATGTCGAGGGGTGTAAGGTTAAGTAGTATGTCAAGGGCAGCCGAGTGTGTGGAGCAGAGTGCTCCACTGATACATAAGCTGGCTGACCTTTGGACCTTATTTAATTTGTCACTATATGTGACTTTGTCCAATGCAGTCCACCATACTGCTACCCCATAAGTAAGTATCGGTCTAACCACTGCTGTGTACAACCAATGCGTAATCTGTAGGGATAAGCCCCATTTATTTCCAATGGTTTTTTTTTTCAAGAGAAGAGTGCAACTGTTGCTTTTCTTACTCGTTCTTGTATACTGGATTTCCAACTCAGCTTTTTATCTAGTATGATACCTAGATATTTGGCTTCGTCTGAGAAAGTCAGTGGCGTACCATTTATTGATGGCGGTGTGAGTTTGAAGAGGACAAGTTCTGTCTTGGTTGGGTTAATATTCAGACCACATTTGGTTGCCCAAATTTTTATTCGATTGAGAGCATTTCGTATTAAGTCTACAAGAGTTGGAGCGTGTTTACCTGTTACAACAATGGCAACATCATCGGCATATGCTTTATATCCCTCTGCTTCCATGTCTATCAGCATTTCGTTTACCACTGTGTTCCATAGAAGTGGGGATAAGACAGCACCTTGTGGAGTCCCTCTGCTGACATACCTTCTTTCTGAGTAGTCCCCCAGGGTTGAGTTTATTACTCTGCTGCCTAACATGAGACTAATCAGCTCTGTCAATGAGTCGGATATCTTAAGGTTTCTCAGCGCTGTGATTATTGCCACCTTACTAACGCTGTTGAAAGCGCCCTCAATATCTAGGAATGCTAGCAGAGTATACTCTTTAGGGTACAATGAATATTCTATATTTTGTACCAGCGTGTGTAAGGCGGTTTCAACCGATTTTCCCTTACTATATGCGTGTTGAGCAGTAGAAATGAGATTGGGGTTTATTGTAATGCGTAAATGAATTTCTATCAATCTAATACAGACTAATAGTTTTCGTCTGGTTACATCCACTTTCCATTATAGCACCAATTTTAGCTGTTTTACGACAGCTAAGCTGATCATCATACTTTTTATTAATTCTGCTTAGTTTATTATGGTGTTTTTAGTTAAAAAAAAAAAACGTTTTCCCTTACTGGCAAATTGAACTTTTAATCCAAGTTCCAATACGAAACCATCTGAAAATAGTAGTTTTTAAAAAAACAGTTGTTTGCTATTTAAGAATTTTGGAAAACCAGCTCTTTTACTGATTTTGCATGTTCAATAAAAGTCCAAGTCACATTTTCCCATTTATAAGCATGACTTTATTGGTTCCTTTAAATTTTAATATAAAATTAACTTTTTGTAGGTAATACCTAATACTTCAAAAATACAGGTGCTGGTAATGACTTATAAGAAAGACGTGATCTTATTTTTGTATTGAAGTAAGCACACACTGAAAAAAACTCTTTCCTAGTTCGTATATATTGGCTTGATTGTTAATATTGCATCAAGAAGTTTCTGAAAATTTTCTGTACACTGGCTGGCCCCTTTTTTGGATGAGATTGAATTCAACCTTTAACCATTTGAAATTGTCTTTACTGCTGGTGATTCATTTTTCCGAAGCAATACATTAAGTTCTTCTTCTAGAGTTAAAATTTCACTTCTTTGCAGTTTTTTTTTTAATTATTTCAACATCATATACACCAAAACGTTGAGATGCCAAAATGTCTGAGAGTTTCCTGAACACTTGTTAAAATTTGTTGCAAAAAAAAATATCATCTTTCGTAAAGATGATATTTTTTTCTTTTTTTATAGAATTTGTTATTTTAAAAAGATCGTGATTTAAGATAATATAGATTTAATCTTTTCGAAGAATACATGCATGTACATATGCTTATATGTATTCTTCAAATTTAAATATATAACAGTAAAAACAGCATTTCAAAAACAGCTGTTTACTGTTTTTGATTTTTTTCACAAAAACAGCTGTTTTACTGTTACTGTTAAAAACAGTCAAGAGACCACAATGCCAATGCAAGAACCCCTGACAATAATATTAATTGCTATTTTAACTGACAATATAAAAAAAATTGCAAAAATCGTTGGAGCGAGCGGTTATTTTAAAAAATAATTTTGTATGTATAAAATTTTGAAAACATTTCTTAGCACAAAAATTGAAACGCCATTTTGAAGTAGATATTTATTAATGTTCATATGAAATTTTAATTTCAAGAAAATTCAGTGACTGGATTTTGAAAAATTAATTTTTCAAAAAAAAAAATATAATTTTCAAAAATCGAAAAACCAATTTTTCGAAAATTTGAGTAGTTTTGCAGTTTTATTAACATTTGTTATGGAGCATTTGCATAAACAAAATATTTTTAATCGATTCATCCAATAGTGAGAAAGTCGAAAATATAAAAGTGTGTATGGGAAGTACGTTAATAAGTACGCAAAGTAAAATATTTTTTTACTTAAAAGTGGACTGCACTAATTAAGTTCACAAAGATTTTTTGATCAAAATTCTTGAAGCCCTTTTTGGGAAATACATTTTTTCTTAACGGTTTTTATATATACAAAATAATCATTTTTTTCAAAAAAAAAAATTACCAAAAAGTACCTTTTCCCGTTATTAATAAGCTGATTTTTTTTTATAAAAATCATTAGAGTTGTTTTTGAGAAAAATAAAAATTTTGTTTTTGGCAAAAAAAATATATGGTAGGTATACCGTTTTCGTCTTAAAATATAAAAACAATCTGTGGGCATGTTACCGAAAAATACAATAGGTGCCAAAGCTTGAAGAAACTACATGCAACCGCTTAGGCTGTAGTCACTAGGAATGACAGATAGACGGAATTGCGGGACTCACTTTTTTCGTCTTCGCTATCATCGTAATGTCAAGTTTGATCAAAATCTTGAGTTCGATTTTTTTACGAATCCATAGCTTGCCATATAGTAAATACCTACGTACATACTTATATATCGCAAGTAATACACCAAAATAAATAAAGCTGGTCAATATTTGATAGTAAATTAAATGCACGAAGTTCGTTCAGTAGAAACAAATTTATATAATATTTTTAAATTAGTTTTGCACTTAATTTTGCATCTGTCTGTATTTTTTTTCTAAAAAAAAATTAGGTAATTCTAAATGCTTAACTATTTAAATTTAAAAGCAGAATTTTAAAGAAAAATGTATTTTTTTTTAAATCGTTAGAACCGTTTTCGAGATAGGTAAGATTTTTTTATTTCTTGGTACAAAAAAATGTATGGCAGATGCTGTTTTTTTTTGGGTTAAAAATTAGATCTGAAAAAGTAATTGAGGCAATCACCTAAGACGCTTAAGTACCAAGTTTGAAGAAAATCGCTTGAACCCTTTAGGCTGTATATCGATATATGCCATTGGGGAGCCCACTTTGTTGGTGTTTGCTACCAGCGTTTTGTCAAGTTTGATCAAAATCTCAAGTTCTATTTGTTTTCCAAATGCAAATGCATGTCTTAGTACGTATCGGAGGTTCAGGTTTATCTTATAATATTATTATACATATGTATGTATGTAGATTTTATAACAATATCTATGCACAGATGCGAACTTCAAATTTTGGTGTAACTTTTAATCAATTTTTTAAATTGAAAACCCATATCCATAAGTAACTCACGTTTTAATCTTCTTTTTAGTCTAACTTCGTCAATACTTATCATCTGATGTTTTTTAGATTGGCCAATATAGATTATACATGTTATGTTAGTACATTCTATACACTATAAATTATAAGAAATAATCTACCCACAACAGTCTTTTACATGTACTTGTTCCGGTCGTTGCTCATTTAGTTCCTCCGCTTTTAATGTTTTTTTTCTGTAAACCCTTCAATTAACGTAATGTACCACTATGTACATGTTTATCAATTTATCAAATCGATTACAAACAATAGCAATTTCGAGCATCAATTCACAAAATATTTCCGCGAATCAGTGGATTTTTAATTGTAATCCAACACGACAGATGTTATTTAGACTGACTCTGTTGTAAATTGGTCTAGAGCAACACAGTACCAACAATCATTATACGTGCATTATCACTGAGAAAATGGAACTTTAACATATCCGGATTACACAAAAAGTGCTAGATTTGCTTGCATAATTCCCAATTTATTTTTATGTCAATATTTGTTGAGCTTCTATAACAACCATGCGATTTAAAATTTAGTTACTATTAGTTTAGAGAACTTCATTTGGGAAAACTTTTTTTTGTCAGTGTACGCATTCTTCGTGAATACACAAGTTAACTAATTCAACATAAAAGTTACCATTTTGTCTAGTAAACAATAACCATATTGTGATGAGATCAACGGTTCTTATATGCACCTGTGCGTGCCTTATGCTTATTATAGTTATTGTTTTGACCATTTCACTGATAAATCGTTCTCATCATTATCCAAACAAAACAGAGGGAAAGTTAAATGCATCACAGGAATTAATAGAATCAATCATGGAACTTCCTGATTTTGAGGAGGTATATTTGTTTCTTTTTTATCATTTTTAAATTGTTGTAAGCTCATCATATAATATTTTAATACAAGCGATTAAATTTTTGAATTAAAAATTATTGTTATATTTAATTGTTTTACTTACGTATAATGAAAACAAGAATAATAAAATTCGAGCCTTGGGCTGATTTTTTGTCTTGTAATTGGATATTTTGTCGTTATAGTATAGTGTAGCTTTATTAAGGTATAAGCCTTCATAAATTAATACTGTTAAGTTTTTTTTATTACTTTATCTTTAAATTATACGAACATATTAAGTGGTAAATTTGGGATTCGTAAATAAAATTGATTTGTTTGATTTGGCTGCTCCCAACATTTAACAATTTTAAGGGCGAACAATGGTTACAAAACTGTTATAACTGTTATAAATTGGCATTTATCTAGTCTCATCCTAAAATAATATTTCATGTTGTCTACTAAATTTGTAATTGTTTACTACCCTGAAGGTATAGGGTAAAGTCGGGGGATATATGACACCCAATTTGTGTTTCTTCGTAACTTAAAAAAATAAAAGAATTTTATTTCAAACAAATATAAATTTCACTGAGAATTCACAGTCTGTTTCAAAAATAAAATGCACAACTGCTGTATTCGATTACATCGTGTGCGAAAAATTTTATATTTCTAAAATCGTTAAACAGTATTTCCAAAAAAAAAAAATTATCCACCCGTTTCCGAAATATTGCATTTCAAAAAAAAATATTTATCGAAAATTTCGGTATGCAGAATTATTTATAATTTGATCGAAATCCGTATTGCCGTTTATGAGAAATTCGAAAATCAAAAAAATGTTTGTATTGCAGGATATTTAAAAAAATATTTGACCAAAATGTAGACTATAACTAAAGTAGTGCACACATTTGTTTTATCAAAATCATAAGAACCGTTTTCGAGATATTTAAGATGGTAGAACAAAATTGTGTTGGAAGTACAGTTATTTTTGGGCCTAAAAAACGATTCAAAAATCCTAAAACGCTTAGGTACAAAGAAAATCGACTCAGCCCGAAAATAACGGTACTTCCCATACAATTTTTTCTACCACCTTATATATCTCCAAATCGGCTTTAACGATTTTGGTAAAAAAAAGTATATAGCCACTACTTTAGGTATAGAATACATTTTGGTCCAAAAATTTCTTTATATATTTTGTTATTAACGGTACTTGTCAAACAACATTTTTTTTTTGGATTTTCCACTTTCTCTCTTTTTCTGAATAATATAACCTTAAATTTGTCCATGTTAATTATGAGATTTCAGTATTTGCAGAACTCTGCAATCCTGCTTATGGTTATGTTTTGAAACACGCCTGGCTTTCAGTCTATCAGCACGATGTCGTCTTCATACGAGGGCGGGTCAATAAGTCGTCCGTGACTTTTGGAATAAAACACAGATTTTTTGATAAAAAAAACAATTTTATTTTTCAACGTAGTCTCCCTTGAGCTCTATACACTTTGTCCAACGCTTCTCCAATTTTTTTATCCCTTCCAAAAAAAATGATTTGTCGAGGTCCTCAAAATAGGCCTTTGTTTGCGAGATGACTTCATCATTGGAGTCAAATCTTTTTCCACCAAGCCATTTCTTCAGGTTTGGGAACAAGAAGTAGTCGCTCGGAGCCAAATCAGGAGAATAGGGTGGATGAGGGAGCAATTCATAGCCCAATTCATGGATTTTTGCCATGGCAACTGCACATGTGTGCACCCTTGCATTTTCTTGGTGGAAAAGAACTTTTTTCTTGGCCAAATGAGGTCGGTTTTTTTTCAAATCGTCATTGAATCGGTCCAATAAGTTGGCATAATATTCCCCATTGATTGTTCTTCCTTTTGAATGTAGTCAATGTGGATTATCCCGCGTGCATCCCAAAAAACAGTCGCCATAACTTTATTGGCTGACAAACCCACCTTGGCCTTCTTTGGCGCCGATTCACCCTTAGAAACCCATTGTTTTGACTTTTGTTTGGTCTCTGGTGTGTTGTGATGGATCCATGTTTCATCCACGGTTACAAAACGGCGCAAAAACTCCTCCATATTGCGATTAAACAACGCCAAACCTTCCTGTGAAGTTGTTACACGATTGCGTTTGTGGTCGACTGTGAGCAAACGGCTCCCATCTTGCGGAAAGCTTTCTCATGCCCAAGTGATCATTCAAAATTGAAACCACTGAGCCATGCGAGATCCCTACGGCTTCCACAATCTATCGCACTTTCAATCTTCGGTCGGCCAACAACATATCGTGAATTTTTCGATTGTTTCGGGTGTAGAGACCTCAACTGGGCGTCCAGGACGTTCGGCATCTTCAGTGCTTGTACGGCCACAACGAAATTCAGTAAACCACTTTTTTACCATTGAAATTGATGGTCCCCATAGTATTTATCAAGCTTAGCCTTGGTCTCGGTAATGGTTTTTTTTCGCAAGAAATAATGCGTAATAAGCACACGAAATTCACTTTTTTCCATTTTCTCCTCAAATTAGTGAGTAGTCTGATAAAAATAGCTGTCAAACACAAACTAACTGATGTAGCAAGTTTAAATTTTGACAGGATGCCTGTTGACAGGAGCAGTGTTGCTGTTTCAGTAAAGAGGTCAGAAATTCAAAAAGTCACGGACTTATTGACCCGCCCTCGTTCATAATTATAGACAAATCGTCCTTAAATACACAGAAATGCCATCTCTTATGTACCTACTCCGGAATGTCGTTTATGTAAATTTCCAAAAGAAGTGGACTTAGTAAGCAACCTTGTGTTACACGCATCAAATTGTTATCACATTTGTATTGTCCATATATGTATGTATTGAATTCAAATGTTTCCATATATGTAAGTGTTTAATTATACATAATGTCGATATTTCAAAAAGAAAACACACACTTATTAAAAAGTGTGAAGGTCAAATAATAAATAATAAATTAAATACAACTTAATTTAGGCATTTTATCATTGACTTGCCTTATTGGAGTTCATGCGGAAGTTCTCGCACTGTTAAGCGAGAATTTATAAGAAATAGAAAAAAATGGAAGAGCCAAATGTGTATGGTGTTATATTTAGCATTTCTCACACCCATTCAATTCTAAAGATGTTAATCTGCCAAATCGTCAATATGGACGACAGGTTCCAATTATTCAGGATCAGAGTTACAAATAATTAAATACATATAATACAAATGACATATGTATATGTATGTGTGTATGTATGTATTTTTTTTTTTTTAAGAACATAGCCTGTATGAATTTTTTAAAAATTTAATTTTACTTCAATGAAAACCACCTTTCATGGGAAGCAGGCTAAATTAACAATGTATTCTCATTCGCGTTTTGTATTCCACCTATGTATATTAAGTTTTGATAATGGTTTTATTTGGCTACATATGTAGGTACATCGTAAAATTTAATGTACCCAGTAGGTAAGCCGGTATATAATTAAATATATTATTATCTGCTTTTTACACGGTTGTATCTGTATAACGGCAATAAAACATTTTCAATGTCAGTATGTAATGTCTTTATATATGTATCTTATTAATTAATTCTTTCTTGCGGTACACTGTTGGTGTTAAAGGTCATTGAACCAGCCAATATTTGTAAACAGAACTTTTGTACAATTAAACGTAATATTTTTTTTTAAGTAAAGCATTTAATCATGTGTATTATTACTTTTAGTTTTATTTGGTCAATATTGTATTTTTCAATAAGGTTTTTTTTAATATCTGGGCTTTCTGATCTTTAATTTTTTAAGACTAATCCATGATTTTTCCCGACGAGGTTTCGTTTGATTTTTTGCCAACATCGTCAGAAGTGCATTAAGCTAAATCCTTAATCCAAATTACATTTGTGAAAAAATTGTTGTTAATTACTTGGGATATAGATTTTAAATTTGTGCTCTCTTTTGTTGTTAAGTCACATTTATAGAAATATATGTATGTATGTACATATATAATTAAATGAATTTTTATATAAAAAAAAATTAAATTAATTTTATATTATACTTTTTATTTTAAGACGGAAATTAATAAATATTTAAAAAATTAATTTGAAAACTAGACAAACAAAAATTTAAAACGAATTATCACTGGCTATATTTATTAAAAAAAATAGTATTATGTGTATGGATTTGCTTTACAAAATCAAATATCAACAAATGTGGATATTTATTTCAATTAAAGGCAAATTTTTTTTCGTAAAAACATTCTCCTGGCAATTATGTACAACTTAAAAAAAATTCAACTGAAAGAAAAAATCGGACCATCCGTTCTTAATTGATGAATTAAGATATATATATCACGCCAAAAACATAAATGTTAAAAAAGTAGCCAAGTTCTTCTGTATACAAAAACATTTGCGTAACAATCAGCCGTGAAAAGTAGTGAGATCTAAAAGTACGCTAAGTTCTAAGTTTATTAATGTTGAATATCAAATATTTAAAGTACAGTAATATGGAAGAACTTCAAAATTATCAGAGAAATCTGTTATTTAATGATTACTGGCTTTAATTGTGTTCGTTTAGTTGGCAAGTTTTCATTTCAAAATTGGGTAATTATTTTTCATTACTTTTTGCAGATTTTTTTTTTATCAGGAAAGTTGGGTGGAAAAAACGCCCAATAAATGCCTCATAAGGCAACGTAAATTTTTAATTTATGCCTTTTGTAAAGTGATCTATTGAAACGGTAATAATTGATAAGAAGTGCGTGGATGAAGCCTGCATTTTGAGCCCTACCTCTAGTACCAAATTTTATTATTCCACGACAATCAGAAGGGCTCCAAATAATTTATACCAATTCTCTGAAAATAGGCGGTTGCCACGCCCCCTGAATGAAAAATCTCAAATTTTAATTTTCCTTCCACTTCTAGCCCTACCGTTCTACCAATTTTTTTCATTCTACGACAATCATATGTGCTTCTTATAATTGGTATCAATTCTGTGCAAATGGGCGGTTGCTACGCCCCTGAATGTAAAATCCCAAATTTTAAAATGTTGCATTTGCTTGCGCTTTGAGCCCTACCCCTGTACCAAATTTAATCATTCCATGACGGTCAGAAGTGTTCCAAATAATGTATATCAATTCTATGAAAATGGGTGGATACCACACCCCTGAATGAAAAATCTTAAATTTTAAAATGTAGTCTTTGCCTGCACTTAAAGCCCTACCGCTGTACCAAATTTCATCCATCTACGACAAGCAGTAGTTCTCTACATCTCAATTCTATGAAAATGGGTGGGTACCACGCCCCTTAATGGAAAATCTTAAATTTTCGACGTTTTCCTTTGTATGTACCACAAGGTCTACCGTTGTGCGAAATTACAAGATTCTACGATGTCGGGAAGTGCACCATAATTTTGATGATCTGTCAGCGAGTTAATGAGTGAGTCAGTCAGTTGCGATTTTTGCAGACTTATATCTGGGGAACCACTAAGGCTAAAGAATTGAAATTTGGCGAGTTGCCTAAGCCTTGTGAGCTTAGCAAATGCTGAGAGCTTGAAGTTCCTGACTTTGTAGTGTGTTAGAGGGGAGTCGACAATCGCCTGAGTTTATTTATGTAAATAGGGTGTAGAGCCAGAACTTGGCTGGGCACTACCGTGCTCTTTGATTATATTTAAATACTTATATATAATAGAAATAAAAATTAATAATGGTATGATCAAGGTTAGCACAATAAATATATGCTGATCTCAGTCTGATGGTAACAAAAACAACTTATGTCAGCCCTGCATTATTCGGCCATATTTTGAACACAAGAACAATTGCAATCGGCTTATTTTTAACTTATTTTATATTTTTTCAAAGAATTAACAATTTTGTCTGCGAGCAACTTTACAATGTGGGTGTGTGTGTTTGTTGAACAACTGTTTATTTTTTTTGTTAAAATTTTTTAAACGCAATTAAATTGAAACAAAAGTTCAGCAAAAATCTAGTATTTTATTATACAAAAGTCTTATAGTTGTTTTAATTCTTTTTCGTATTAATAAATTGATAATTATTTAAATAATTTAAATAACTGAAAATAAAAAATAAATTTTGTATTGATGTATTTTTTAAATACTTAGATTTACCAAGCATAAAACATAACTTTAATTTACTTAATGTTTCTGCAATAATAAGGATTTATTTTCCGACCAATTCTTAAGTAAAAAACTAAGAAAAAAAGTCACTTTGGTCATAATAAATAAAATAGAAATGTAAGTAAATTTCAAACAGCTGACTTTGAGAATAAGATTCATTCAAGTTCATTTTGTGCAATCGTTTGAAAATGAATATTGTTTGTTCGAATGTCAAAATATACAAATTTTATTTAAATGAAGATATATTCTCTCCCATTAGCTATTTGTTCGAATTTTAAAATAAAGCTGACTTAGATGATAGATACCTAACATGAAAAATGGGGTTAGCTCCAAAAAATAACGGTGTCAACCATACAATTTGTTTGGGCAAAAATAGTAAATCTCAATTATCTCGAAAACCGCTGTAAAAGTTTTGATTCAAAAAATGTTCAGTGCACCATTATAGATATAGTCTACATTTTGTCAAAAGGAATTTTTAATTGAAATGTTATCTTATTAAAGTTACCTGCAATATTATAACAGTTTTTTTTTTTTGATTTTCGACTCTCATAAACGGCTGGAGGTACTACTATTAAAATTTTTATACTTACTTACTTACTTATCCGGCTCCCGATCCATAGAGGGTCGCTGCCTGACATATAGCGGAGGTTCGGTCTTTCTGGTTGTCTCGAAGCTGGGGCTGGGATTCGAAGATTTTCTTGCCTGGAGCGTTGTTGTCTATTCGCTCGATGTGGCCGAGCCAGTGTAGTCGACGGGCTTTGGCTCTTTGGACTACATCCACATCTTGGAACAGCTCGTACAATTCTCGATTGAATCCTCTCCTCCATTCGCCCACTACGCATATAGGATCAAATATCCTCCGAAGAATTTTTCTCTCGAAAGTGCCCAGTATCAATTCCGCTTTTTACTTGCGATATACATAGGTACTATAGGGCAAGTTTTGCATTTAGAAAAAAAATGTATCTCAAGATTTGAATCAAAGTTGACCTTACGATGAAAGAGAACACCAAAAAAGTGGGTTCGGCAAATCCGTCTCTCTGTCTGACTTTCTGTCTGTCTGTAGAACGATCTACAGCCTAAGCGGCTGAACCGATTTTGTTCAAATTTGGTACTTAGGCGTTTTAGGTGATTGTCCAAAATAGATTTTTGAATCGCTGTTTTAGCTCCAAAAACAACGGTACTTACCATACTAATTTTTCTACCATCTTAATTATCTCGAAAACGGCTCTAACGATTTGATAAAAATTGGTGAGTGTACTACTTTTGGTGTGGTCTATATTTTGCCCAAAATATTTGTTTAACTATTTTCTTATTAACGGTACCTGCCATACAACCATTATATTGATTTTCGACTTTCTTATAAACGACCCAACGGATTTCTATCAAAATTTTTATACAGGAGGTCCTTTGAATTCTCAATAATACTGCATTTCAAAATTTTCGAAAAATAGTTTTTTTGGATTAAAAAAAAATCAATATTTCGAAAACGGGTGAACGATTTTTTCTGAAATTTTTTTGTTAAATTTTTATTATTAAATATTTAAAATGTTCATACCAATTTTTTTTAGAGAATATTTAAGAATTTTTATTAAGTGAAAAACGACTTTATAAAAATAATTTTAGTAGTTTCTATTAAGAATCTTTTGCATACAATGTGATCGAACATAGGAGCAAGTACTTGCGATTCAGTCGTGCATTTTATTTACTTATCGTCCAGCACTCGGCCCCGTAGAATAACTGGTAAAATGATCGTTTTGTCTTTCGCAGCGCCAGCGCCAGCGCACAGTGGGGCAAAATCATGAAAAGTTGGCATTAAATCAACCAACAGGACTAGGAACCTGAAATTTGGTACAAATTCTACTGATGCCAATGTTAATGGATAGTCAAAGTTTCTAATGGCCACGCCCACTTTTAGGGTTACCACCCATGCAAAAAAGTTTAAGATTTCGAAATTTACGTAAACGGCTCCAAAATGTTAATAAAACTTTGTGTATCATAATTGATTATTATTCTAGGTGTTTTCTAATTGATTGTAATGGAGTTTCATCTATAAAAAATTTTAAAAAAAGTTGCCACTTTTGAGATTTTTTTATTTTTGGTTTGTATTATTATTATTGTTATTAACTTCTTTATTCTAAAACACATTAATTACTACAAATATACAATTATTATAGATTGAACTTAGATTTCTTCATCACTTTCCAAACATTTCATCTTCATTTGGTGAGGGAGATATTAATAATTCAACGGCTTCCTGAGGCAGATGTTGCAGTTTTTTTAGGGAGCTTTTGCATACTTGTCAAAACTGGATCCGATGATAGTAAAAAAAAATTAAATATGTCTGCATTAGTGTTTTCTCTGCTATTTTTCCTTGAATGATGCTCCCTATATTATTTAAAATCTTTATTCCGGGCTTCTTGCGCTTCTTCACTGAGTTGCCCAATAGGTAATGAAGCATATGAAATTATCTCGTTTCCATGAATTAAATATTTATGGACGGTAGGCGGCATATAGTACCAGGGATATTTTGAAACAAAATATTTCGCTGTTTCATGGGAAAAATTTCTAAATTTCAAAGAATCAACTTCATGGCCGCATAAAACTACTATCATTATGGTATGTATTTTTTTAATTAAATGTAAATCAATTTGAGTAATTTCAGCTGAAATTTCAGCGTTTTCGAAAAATCTTCTGGCCGTATTTCCATCTTTGGAATTTCCAAATCCAGGCTTAGGTTTGTCCACGATTAAGCCCAAACGCTCTCGAAACTTTTTTTGAATTTCTTTTTTTGTTTCATTTACAACTTTCTTTTGTTCATCTCCTCTAATTTGCCATTTTTGTATTTTTAGTTTGTATGAGAGATGAAGAAGACATTCAAAAAACCGGATCCATCCATGCAACACGGATAAACCAAATTGTAAATGTTCGGTTTTTACGTGCCTTCGTATCATTTCTTCTACAAGATTAAATTCTTTTTGCCTGGCATTACAAATATAACATTTTTGGGTAGATGTGTTTCCCGAAATGGCATTACACACTTTTCCGTCAACCATGGCGAAGATCAAATTGTGTTGAATCGAAATTGTATTGCCACTTTCCCTTACAATACTAGGTTGAAGGTCGGTAATTTCTTTATCTACTCTTACCTTTTCAGCTACAGATACTGATAAATTTTCTCTTAAAAATTCAATCTTTAAAGGTCTGCAATACCTGGTTGAGCTTGGGCGAGGATTTTGCCATATTATTTTTGCACCAGATACTAAGCGAAGTGGAACTAGGCAAGTAATAAAAACAGCGCAATCATCTGCGTTCAATCCATGAAAGGCTTGCTTATATGAGCTGTGCCCAGAACTACCATCAAAGCCCCATTTAGAGAACAAGCACACATTTTGCAATTCTTCGATACTTAGTGTTTCACGTCTTTTTGGACAGTTATCAAACGCCTAACTGTTAGGTTTAGCAAACTTTGCAAATCTGTACTCACAGAAGTCTCCGATACACTCATAAATTCAGGATTGGGATAGCAGCTTTTTTTGCACTCCTGAACTATTTTGTAAGAAGGAAATACTTTAGGAGCTTTTGATCTTATGATTTCATATTGGAAGCGAGATAAGTTTGCTTCAATAATTAAAGCTAAGGCTTCTTCACCAGTCATTGAAGTAGGTTCAATGGAATCTCTTAAAGCTTTCCTACACGTTTCAACTTTGCCAGGACTGGTGGTTACATCGTGAATAAGTTTCGCAACTCCCGACTGCCCAGATGCTCGCAAACTCATTTCGGTCGCAAATGTTAGTTCAGACAGAGACGTTGATTTTCTCAGCTCTTCAGTTTCTTGTCGTTTTGTTCTTTCTGATCCTTCTTCAAAAGACACAGACGGACGACCACGTTTATATTTTAAGGGACTTTTATATGTGAAGAGAATGGGAGTGTTAAGCCAAATTCTATTGGTTTTTAAAAATCTTGGCTCTACACGACTAGACTTTTCCCAACGCGTTTTAAATTGCCATTTGAGTTTGTAAATTTTTATATTTATATCGTTTTCGAAGGTACCAGAGCATTGAGTCCGCCTAACAACTTCTTCCTTTAAAAACTTTATCTGGCTATCCAATCCTTGGCAACCTGACGTCTTCATTATATTGTAAAGGTCTTGCCTTGTTATTGATAACGTTTTGGATGTTGTTCGGCCTAAGAAGTTTCAAAAATATTACAACTCTGGCCAAAAACATGTATTTTCAGAACATGACGTCACCAACAAAAATGAACTCTACACACAGGGGAGCAAATTGTAGCAAGAAAACTTAACATATTCTGAAAGAAGACAAACCACAGAACAAAATGACGTATAAATTACATTGGGATTCCACGGGAAACACAACAATTCGCATAAAGATATCAGAAAAATGCAAAAAAACACACATTTTTTCCTTTTTTTTTCATTTCTAACTACAAATTAAAACAACAAGAATATATTTTTTTCAAAAAAGTTAACATATAAAAACGCACCTGAGCTTACTGATTCCATTAGGATTTAATTTGATACACGTAATAAATAAAAAAAAATACACAATTTACTAAAACAACGAAAAGTGGTAAAAAGAGGTCTGCACTCGACGCAAAACGTGAACTTACTCTTCAATTGTGACGATCTCCACTAGATCACGTGATGCAAATAAACTTTTTCTGTCTCATTTCTAATTCTCTGTAATATCTCGGAGAGAAATAGAACGGTTATTTAAAAAAAAGCTCAACTTCATAATTTGATTAAATGCCAGCTTTTTTGGGTTTTGCCCCATTGTGCAGCGGTTCGCTAGGGTAATTCTTCGTCGGATTTCCACTAAGGTATAGTTCGTGTAATTGATGTTTGCTCCGAGGTAGGTGAACTCCTTGACTACCTCGAAATTAGTGCTACCAACAGTGCGTTTTGTCCTAGGCAATAGACAGATGCGGCTTTATACTCGTATGTTGATAGCATATATTTACTTGGTTTTATCCTCATTCACATTAAGACCAACGCATTTCGCCTTTTCATCAATAGCTGTGAATGCTCAAGTACAGCTCCAAGCAATTTTACTTGGAGCGGCCGATGATATCGATGTCGTCCGCATAACCAAGCAGTTGGGAAGACCTGTTGAAGATATTGCCTTCCAGGTTAACACCACTCTTGCGTACTATCTGCTCCAGGACTATGTTGAAGAAGTCACATGATAGTGCATCTCCTTGTCTGAACCCTGTACGCGTCTGAAAAGGCTCGGATGAGCTGTTTCCCATTTGCACGTTGCACCGCGTATTTTGTAACTTCATGCTGCTTAGCTGGATCAGTTTTTTCGGGATCCTGAGTTCCGACATCGCCAATAGAAGCTCTTGGCGACTTATGCTATCATATGCGGCTTTGAAGACGAAGAAAAGATGGTGCGTCTCGACTTGAAATTCGTTGGTCTTTTCCAGGATTTGCTTCAATGTGAAGATTTGGTCTATCGTTGATCTGCCTGGCCTGAAGCAATACTGGTACGTGCCGATGATAGTGTTGCAGAAAGGCTTTAGATGCTCACATAGTACGTTGGATAGGATCTTGTAGGCAACAATAAGCCGAGATATGCCCCTGTAGTTTTTAAAAAAAATTGTATGCAGGTGGTTTTTCAAATTCTAAATGATACCAACATTTTCGAAATACATTATGTATTTTTGAACTTTTTCATTTTTCTTTTGAAAATCTTGTGCTTAAGACGTGATCGAACATTAGAGAAAGTACGTGTGATCCAATCCTGCATTTTATTTTTTTTGTGTTTTTGGTTATTCCAGATATTCATGAGTGGAAGCATCAAGCAAGTTTTTTACAGCTCAATTGTTTATTTTTTTTGTTGTAATTTAATTGGTTCCTGCAACACTGTGTCTCTTATTTCATAAAATCTTTATATTAAACTTTTGTTTCAGGAAACAACAGCATGGAAAACATTGACATCACATCCAAATTCAATTGTGCAGTCGTTGCCGGCACGAGCAATGGATGTTGTTCATGAAGTTGTTCGATCTTTAAGAGTAAGTATAAAAATTGTTAATTTTTTTCTAATAAAAATACGATTAAGTTTAAAAATTAAATATATTCAATTAAATTATAAGCCTAGTCAAAGCCTTATAGGAAGGTATATAAATTATTTAAACAATTTGAAGTTTCAAAAATTGAATATAAACATCCAATGTTTTTTTCCGAAATCAAATAGGAACCCTTAAAACTTCTCCAAGGCTGAAAAACATTACCGAATTTTATTTTGAGTGAGGAAATTGATTACGAACATACATCTACAGCATTATTCAACTAAATAGTTGTGAAAGCCCTTTGGTGCAAGAAAATACCACTACTACATTTATGTGGTTTTTCATTGGGCACCCAGAAACATTCCGAAACGTACTGGTCACAGTGGCGGATTAACCTTCCCTGAGACAATCTCAGTGGTTACCGCCCACTTATTTAATACAATCCAAGGAAGAGTAATGGGACACATTTGTCTTTTTGGGAGTGAGGAATTTGAATGCGGCGGTAGTATTTTTGAAATATGTCACAGGTCATTGTTTTTAATAAATTGGATAGAATTTTTGTAAACAAAATTGCATTAATCAGTGTTTACTAGTATGGAGAAAATATATATTGCCTTATATTTCAACAAAGAACCAAATAAGTTTTAAGACTGCACGTCCGTCAAACATTTTTTATGCGGCAAAGGCGTATCATGGCCACATGACCCCTCCTCTGGATCCGCTCTTGCGTGCTATATGATGGTTTATTTATTTGTTGTTGAAAAAGACAAATAGTTAAAGGTCTCTGGTAGTATTATATAAAAATTGACATTGGCACCTATATACCTTTTCTTATAAAAAATCCAAGATATTTTTGAGTGAAACTTGAATTTATTTTAGATTTTTTAGAAATTTGATTTAGATTTATTTATATCATAAACAAAATTTTTACATTGCATTTTACATTTCATTGTTTTTCATAAATTATTTGTAATTTGTTTAATAATTTACCTAAATTAATATAAGATATAAATATTAATGACATTTTATATTTGGTATACAATAGTATTAAAATAGTATCAAATGTCATATATCAAAAATGCTCTATAATATTAAAAAAAGTAAAAATGTGGGTGGGGTGACCCTTAAACATTTTGAAAACTTAAGTGTTACTATACACATTAAAACAAACTCATATTTATTGAAAATTAGTTCATAAGCAAATAGAGATAAATCTTATTTAAGCTCATTCTTAAAAATTAGAAAAAAAAATCAAGTAGGTATTACAAATAATAAAGTCTCTATTACACCATAATATCATTCAAAAGTGATTCAATACTTAAAAAATCAAAACTAAACAACCATTCCCTTACCCATTTTACAAACATTCCAGAAACTGTTAACACTCTGATTGGATGTGGTAGCATATTGAAAAAACGGTAGGGAAACACCAAAAAATTACAAAATGCAGTGGTGCAGATAGAAGGTACTGACATAAGATTCAGATAATACCCACGTAGGCTATAATTAGAAATTAACCTAAAACTTAGATGTCCTGACCTCATATAAAATGACTTAAGAACTTTAAAGCAATACAAGTGTCTGACAGGAAGTACTTGCAGTTTGCGAAATAGATCAAAGCTATGATGTTGGCGATACTTTCTATACATATTTTTCTTACTACACATTTTTGAAGTTTAAGTAGCGATTAAATTTTGTTACTATAACTTCCTCACCAGCATGCAATTCCATACTGTAATTTGGAATGAAATATTCCATAGTAAATTGTTATAAGAAGTTTTGTGGAACAAGCAGTTCGCAAATAAAAGAAATTTCTAACAATCCAATGATTTTATTTATTTATTTAATTTATTTTTTATCAACACCATATAAAAAATATACTATTAATAAATAAGTTATAAGAGCACTAGGAGCTTAATACTATCGGCTCTTTGGTAAAAATATGAAATCATAGCTTAATATTAAGTAAATTTAGTAATTTATTTATAGTTACAATATTAGATTGGGTAGGTTCTTGTAATAGATCTATAACGTTTGGTTACGATTTGAGTCTTTTAAATATTTCGCTTGAGGAGAGGAGGCAAGGACCAAGTAGATGGCTGATGGTGAGATTATATTGGCAGTTGGGGCAAGTCGTTGGTAATTCTTTTTTCAGTAGATGTTGATGTGTTAGACAAGTGTGACCCAGTCGAAGCCGGACAAAGTTCGCTATCATTTCTTTTGGATTTTGTGTAGGGTAGATAGCACGTATTTTATTTGGATTGATCGTTGTGTAGTGGTGGTGGTATTCTTTTCATTCCCTGATTTCCGTTTCCAGTAATTTGTTGTGAACTAACCTTTTCAAGTCACGTTGGGTATATTGGTCAAAACAATAGACCGGGGCAAGACAAGTTTCGTTGGCAGCCTTATCCGCCAGCTCGTTACCCTGTACCCCAACGTGTCCAGGGGTCCACAATAGTTTTATTTTGGAGGGTTTTCTAATAATGATATCTCTTATTTTAGATATAAGTAGAGAGTTATGTTTTGGATTCATGATTGCTTTTAGTACAGAAAGGCTATCAGAACAGATCGTCCATTTTCCTGAAGTATTGGAACATTTTTTTACAGCTTCAAATATTCCTACAGCTTCCGCAGTAAAGATGGAACATATATTTCTTAAAATTCCTTGTACAAGTATGTTGCCGTCATTTGTTACAACAGCAAATAAGGTAGTAACCGTGTTTTATTGGGAAATTTATCCACCGTAAGTTTATCCGTCGTAACATTTTACATACAATTCGCTACGGTCGATAAAAAGGTAAAGTAGAAGATACGGTGGATGGCTGGTTGACGTTTATTCGAGTCTCGAATTTGATTTTGTTAGTATTGTTGGTACGATTGATAATTGGATTGAATCTCGATGGATGTGTTCATGGAGTGTTATAATTATTAATTTCATTCGTAAGACAATAGTTCTTTTTGATTCTTTTTTTTTATAGTTATATATCTAAAATCTTTGATAACTCAATTTTTTAATAAATTATAAGCTATTCTTCTGAAAAGTTTCTCACTTTTAGGATTAAAATATGTATTCTTTGGTCTAAAATTCCACCTATATCTGCAATTTTGCATACCCATAATGTCACTTAATCAATTTTAACAAATTTCGATTTCCATTTTGAAAAAAAATCAATATCCTTTGAATGAATTCCGTTTTACCTTTATTTTTGACTAACTAAGACCAATATTCGTTTTATGCTCAACTTTTATTGATTGTTATAAATAAACGGAGTTTGGTGAAAAAAATCATCTTTTTATTTAGATCTACAAAAAAGCAATTTGAGAACACAAACCGCATTGGGTGTATCTGCGCTATAGAGGAACTGCTCGACACTGCGTTGCAAAATATTTATTCGTATGAAATTCTATGAGATATAAGGATAGGCGCGCACATATATGCAACTTTTAGTTTTGCAACAGTTTGTTTGTTAAAGTGAATGCCATGGGCTTATATGAGAGTGCGCGCACATGCAAAAACTATTCAGTCCGCGATTCTAGCGACTTAAAAGTTTGTGATTTGGCACAAATCGAACGATCACCCCAAATGAGTTCATGCAGTTTGTATCACACCGAACTATAATGTAACTGCACGCACATTAAATCAAAATATTGTCTGTGTGGTTTGTTCGTTTCGGAAAAATTGCATGTGCGCGCCTAGCCTAAACACACTAAGCGGCAACTGAACTTTACAAAATATGCATTTTCTTGACTGTTTAATGAATGTTTGGCAATGAACGGTATTGGCTTCACTACATGGACTTCGACTGGGCGTACATTTTTGTGATCCCATTGTTTTTTTTTTTTGACATGTGCAAACCAAATGTTAACTATTTGTTCCTTACTCCGCGTATGTTTAGTACCGTCTGATGAGTGAATATTGAATTGAAAGCAAAACATACTCTGAAAATAAATGTGTAAATTGACTTGAAAAATAAAACTCCTAGCTATCGATCTACTCAGAAAATAAATAAAAGCATGAAATATAAAGGAAATGTAAGGGTGTGAGCAATTTAAACTACGTTGTAGTGTGCGTTCAAAACCAAGAAACATTAAAAGGAAACATGCAAATCTCCGGCAATTTTGTTTCTTCGTGTGAAAGTCTTAGACGATTTTTACAGCAATACAAAAATTGCCCTGTGTTAAAAGGGACTTGACCATAGTCTATAAACAAACCCATTCACTTATCATTTCCTTTCCATTGGTGCAAAATGAATGTTCGAATTTAAAATTGCAAATGAAAGAAAAAATGAAAACAAGAAATAGGTTTGAAACATAAATTAAATATTGGTACGTTTTACTACTTTCTATTTTATATGAATAAAAGCTAATTATTGTTCATAATTTTGATATTTTCTTAATTTTACTTTGCACAAGACTCTTTCATTACTTGTTACTGCTGTGCAGGCAGGGGTACCATTTTTACAAAAATAAAAAAGCTACGGTCCATGCTACCGTGCGTCGATGCGTTTTTTTGGGAATTAGTTACGGTACAATGGATAGAATCCCAATAAAACACAGCTAGTGTGTTGGTTTTTAGAACCGTCTGAGAATACAAAATTCCAACCTTTGCTGGAAAGTTTTGATGCGGTTTCAAGATACATTTTCTTATAAACGTCTGCGTTGGTATTTTGTTCCTTAAAATCGGATAAACTGAGATCTAAGGAGCTGCTGTCTAAGAGCCAGGGAGGATGTGATGGTGAATATTTGGAATAGCGTTTAAAAGGTATTTCCAGTTTTTTGCCCACAACCAAAATGGTGCGGATTGTGGAAGAGATGCGTCTGGTTCGTTTGTGGGATAGAGTTTGCGTTACGTCTTTGTCAATCACTGATCCGGTTTGAAAGGTTAGCTTAGGTAGAAGTAAGGCGGTGATTTTTAGGTATCGTTCTTCTACTGTGGGTAGTCCAGCTTCAGCGAGTATATTTTTAATCGGGCTCGTTAGGAAAGCGAAAACACTCCTTGCAGCTTGATGATAGTTCGATTTAAAGATATTTTTCGTTGATTTTAGGCAGGATCCGTATAAAGCTAAGCCATAATCTATTTTACTTAATTTTAGCATCCTTGTTACATAGCAAAGAGAACTATTATGAACCTTACTCTTTTTAGACGAAAGATACTTAATGATGTTAAGCCTTGCTGCTAGTGAATTTTTTAAATAGTTACAATGAGTTTTCCAATTGTATTTGTTTTTGAAAATAAGTCCAAAAATATTAAGATTAACAACGTTTTCAATTTTTATACGTATTATTAAGCTCTAGATCAATATTGGTACAATTTTTTTTTCTACATACATGGAGAATTTTAAATTTGTTAATTGACAGTTTTGGTCCAGAAATAGTGGACCAGTCGTTAATTTCTTTGATCAGATTTAAAAACAAAATTTTAGTCTTTTCTAGGTCATTGTGCTTACAAATAATAAATGCATCATCTGCATAGATACAATGATCTAGTTTTTTTATATTTTGAAATAATTGTATTTAACTCTTCAAAAGCAATCGAAAATAGGATCACAGAAAACGGTGATCCCTGGGGGATTCCGTTTTCGAATAAAACGATTTTGGAAAAAGTTGTTTTTATTTTAACAGAAAATTTTGTATTCGTTAAAAAGGCTTTTAGGTATTCATAAATTTTAGGTCCGATTCCACATTGTTTTAATTTGCTTAGTACGAGATGAATGGAGCAGTCCAATTAAAATATTTTCGTTAAGACTCAGTATGACATGAGAAATTCATTCTTGAGTGAATAAATAGTCCAAGGTATTTAAATTCGTTGACAGTCTCAACCTCAAAACATTTTTCAAGACAACTAACAGCACTGTAATAAGTAAACGATGAGGAATCAGAATCAACAGAACAGGTACAATTTATCATCTTATATCGTTGACGCTCAGGTGCATGAGAAAAATTTTAGTTTGCAAACAAGTTCAATGATGATAAACTAAAGAACATTAATTTAATTTTTGGACTTATAACTAATTTGTGTTGTGCAAACCGATTCCTTAACATTTCAAGGTCCCAGTTAATATCTGAAACAAGATCTAAAGCACTTTTAGAACCGAAAGTAAATCTATGTCATCCGCAAAAGCAGTAAGACTACTTTTAATACTTAAACCGAATAATGAATTTATATATATTAAAAACAGAATCGGCCCTTAAACAGATCCTTGTTGTACGCCTAGGTTTATATAACTTATACTACTTCTCGCTTCACCTATTTTTACACTTTGAAGTTTGTTTCTAAGATATGACTTAAGCCAATCATGAAACCAGCATTTTCGAGCTTGCTTAACAAAATTTTGTGATTGACCATACCAAAAGTTTTGCTTATGTCAATAAACAAGTTAGTTAGTCTCAGAAGTAAGTGTAGCAAAGAAATTTCAGTTCTAAACAATTTCTCTTCATTTAAGGAGACAAATAATTTTTGTATATAAAAGAATTTATTATTCCAATTTAAACAATAGGTATTTAACATTTTTTTATCTAAATAAAAATCTTGATTAATTTTTTTTCAACTCTTCAAATTTTCCCATTGCCGTGGTCTATCTATGTATATTTAATCAATGGTACTTGGAATGTAGGTTTAGAAAATTAGAAAAAAAAATACCCACTTGTATTTATATTCATATAGGTATATATTGTATATATGTATTGGTATACGTATATTTTTTGTAAGTATTTTAATACTTTTTCAAAGGATATTTTACAAGACAAGAATATGTATATTTATTTTTGAGTAAAACGCGGAGTACCTACTTGGTTAATTTAAAACACTTACCCCAGTTTCAGAGTGCGAGTTTAAACTAAAGATCAACTGAACCTTAAATTGAGTTTAAATTTTTGGTTTAATTCGTCCGGTTTCACAGTGAAATCTGATCTTCAGATCAGTTGAACTTCGTTTAACTAAATTTTTGAAAATTGTTGGCAGCATTTTTCTTGCCTCGTCCTACTTTTCTCTCTCTGACACAAAAACAAAACAACGAGAATCTTACTAATATTATAAAAGTGAAAGTTTGGATGGAAGGATGTATGGGTGTTTGTTGCTCAATGACTCCGGAACGGCTGAACGGATCTGGATGAAATTTGGTACATAGATTATTGTCTGGAATAGGTCACATGCTACTTTTTATCCCGGAAAAATGCATGGTTCCCGTGGGATAGGTGTGTTTTAATTTTTCATAGAGCTCATTCAACAAACAGGCTACATAGCTTTTATTCACAAGGCGAATAGAAGCACACGGATTTGCATGAAATTTGATTGGTGGATGGATGGGGTACTGGATTCTCACATAGCTCATTTTTATCCCGAAAAAAAAATGATGGTTCCTATGGGAGAGGGTTAAATATGAGAAAAATATATACACCGCTTTCACGGCTCAACGACTGAACGGTTTTTAATTGTAAGTGTATAGATGTCATTAGATTCCCGTGGGATAGAAAGTCCGTATACTATCGCAGTGGCATCTGCTATTAAAAATGGTGTGAAAAAATGTATTGTAATTCATCAATTGAGAACTAATTGGCCGATTTGGCTCGAACTCTTTTTTAGCTGTTCGTAAAATCCAGGAGAAGGTTTTTGCGAAAGAAAATTTTGGGTAAACCCTCCAGAAAAGTCGGGAAATTTTAAAAATCGAAAATTGATTTTTTTGTATTTGATTGTGTATTTAAATGTTCCGGAATGGCTTTTCGAATGAAAAAAATAGAAAATTATTAGTGAAAAACTCGAAAAATGCTAGAAAAACACGAACATTTTTTTCTCGATGATATATAGATAAATTTAAAGCATGATTTGATGATTTTGGACAATGCAAAGGTGGAAAATGCGTTGCGAAGCTTGGAAAATTTCGGATAATCCCACTGATATTATAAATTTAAAAGTTTGGATGGATGGGTGAGATGGATGGATGTTTTTTGCTCAATAACGCCAGAACGGCTGAACGGATCTGGATACAATTTGGCACATGGACCCACACATACTCGATTATCACATAGGTCATTTTTATCCCGAAAAATGGAACCGAACAGTTCCTATGCCTATATGGGAGAGGCTTATATATGAACAAAATATATACTTGGTTGTTTGTTCCGCATTCATGCCTCAACCATTGAATGGATTTTAATGAAATTTGGTAAGCAGCTGGAAGATCAGCCATGATATATTTTTCACAACTTTATTTTTGTAGTTGTTACTTTTTGAATCTAATATTAAATCCTCACTTTGTCCGCGAACATGATCATACACGACGAAGATCGAAGCCAACGAACATGACAAAATCAAAATTTTTGGCCAACAGCAAGCGGCTCGCGAACCAGCCCACATACAAGAAGAGCACAGCGAGCGCGAGCATGCTAGTCGAGCATGTTCGTCGTTTGTGTCTACATTCAACAACTGAAGGCTTTTGAATGAAATTTTGTAGGTGGATAGATGATTTCATTAGATTCCCGTGGGTCCGTAGCATCGCACGGGTATCTGCTATTATAATATAAAAAAATATTCAAAATCACTATAAGAACTCGATAACATTTGAATACACAATTTTGTTTTGTTCATAATGAGGGTATTAATGAAAATGCCGAAAACCCTGATAAACCTCAGAAACCACATAATTTATTTGTAATTATCTGGTTTCTGAGGTTTATCACGGTTTCCCGCCGATTCAGGAATACCATAAATATTTTCTAAAAAACAAAAACAATACAAACTCTGAGATGAATTTTAAACGGCAGAATAATCTCGGTAAACTTAAACTACAAATTAAACTCAGTTCAAGGTTTAAACGACACTGTGGAGTTTAAATGCGCACTGTGAAACTGGGGGTTATACTTACAAATTATTTAATAGACATCGAGGAAATAATGTTGAAGAATAGGCGAAAAATCAGGCCAGAGATTTAAATTTCGAATTTCTGGTACCAAAAATGATGAGTACGTACCCCATTTGAATGTCATTAATCTTTTTCTTTGTTTTTTTTGCTTAACTTTTTTGTAAGGTTAAAATAAAAGATTATAAAAAAATTGCCGCCCTAGGATCGAGGCTAGTAGTTAATCCGCTACTGGCTGGGCATATCACACTTGAATTTCTTGGACAGAATCAAAAAAGAGTTTAAAAATGATAGGTGATAGAACAATAATGGAAACAATTGCACCTCTTAACATCGCCTAATAGTTTAAAGTCTCAGTTTTATCGCTATTTTTATAGACAGTGATTTAGTGATACCTGCATTATTCGTCCCCTTAAACAGTTCAACCGTAATACTCAGGCTATTATAGGAATGCCAATCAGTTTACCCAGAGCTTTAACTCCGAAGTACTGTAAGTATACAGGCTCCTTCTTCAGCCTTACCTACTTCACAAAATTTTCCTAATCACTACACCTTGAATGTGCGTAAAATATAAAAAAAATACACTTCCCACACTTCAAAAAAAAAAAAAACTGACGTATTGAAGCCTGAAAACAATTCATTGGTTCTTCTTAATTTCAAAAAAAAATTTACATTAATTATCACCTAGTATGAGTAGCAATGCGAATGTCTTCTTTTTTTATGTCAAGAATGTTTAGCATCTAATCTCTAATTACTTAACGCGTCTTGCATGAGGATTTCGAAATGTTCTTCCCAACCATGGCATCAATTTAAATAAATGCCCATTCTTGCAGCAATTTCTCTGTTAAAAACCCAAGAAAATTCAAATCGAAGCCGATTGAAGCGAATCAAACTCAATATATGTAGATGTAGATGTACATAATGTAATCAATTCGATACCTTACCCTCAACCCATACTCGTATGTATGTAGTTATATTAGCCAATTTGAGGTGGGAGGGTAAATTGCTCATGATCTCTAAGCTGATGTGGTGACTTTGTCTATTAATCAACCAGAGCCAACAGTTGCACAGTTATATACAGTCCACCTGTTTTATCTGCAATCAAAGACACTGAAGTTATTCTATAAAATGCATGTGCCAAGGAAAAGTAGTTCTTGGAGCTGTATAGTTTATACCTATTCATCAATCGTATAAGAAAGAACAAGTGGTCCATGGACCATGACTAGTTTTTGGGCAAGTATACCTTAAACAAGTTGTAAGTTACATGTAGTTAGTACTAGTAGTAACCTAAAACTGGTAATGGTAAGGTTAATTGCCTTGTATGATACCTAGGTTGTCAAATTATAAAATTAACTAAAAATATGGTGACCACATTTCTCATGTCAAATTAAAAATAGTTTGTGTAGCTCTTAATTCTTTATTTATTAATCTGTATAGTTCACATATTAGAACTGTAAACGAATGGAGTCAGTTGGTAATGCAGGTACTTTACGATATATTTTGAACATTATTTACATTTTGTCTTACTTACTTACTTACTTAGGTGGCGCTACGATTCGGGGCGAACCAGGGCCTCAACCAGCATGCCTCTCCAACTAGCTCGGTCTTTGGCTAGCTGCCTCCAGTTACGCACTCCAAGTTGGTTGAGGTCATCTTCCACTTGAGCGCGCCACCTTAGACGAGGTCTTCCTTGACTGCGTCTTCCCTCTAGGTTGGAATCGAATATCCTGCGAGCCGGAGCATTGTTGTCCATACGCTCTATATGACCTAGCCATCTTAAACGTGATATACGTATTTTTTGTAACAGGTCAATGTCGCTGTACAGCTCGTATAGTTCGTGGTTGAACCTTCTCCTCCAAAGCCCGTTAACGCAGATAGGGCCGAAAATCTTGCGGAGAACCTTACGCTCGAAACGACTAAGGATATCTTTATCCGCTTTTGATAGAGTCCATGTCTCCGCGCCATAGAGCAGGGCTGGGCTGATCAGAGTCTTATAAAGAATCTCCTTTGTTTTTCGAGAGAGGGCTTTACTACTCAATTGCCTCCATAGCCCATAGGAACAGCGATTGGCAAGAGTTATTCTTCGCTTTATTTCTAACGAGATGTTATTGTTAGATGTTATAGCGGATCCGAGGTAGACAAAGTCCCCAACTACCTTAAAGTTGTACCTGTCTATTGTGATGTTTTGTCCAATCAGCCGTTGTTGTGTGTCTCTTTTTGTGGACAGCGGGTACTTCGTTTTGGCCTCATTGACTGCTAGTCCCATCTTAGCCGCTTCAGCTTCAATGTTAGCAAACGCTCCAGTGACAGCTCGCTCGGTTCTGCCAATGATGTCTATGTCATCAGCGTATGCTAACAATTGCAGACTTGAAAAAAATTGTGCCAGTAGAGTTAACTTGGGATTTTCTTACAATTTTTTCAAGTATTAAGTTGAAGAAATCGCACGATAGCGCATCACCTTGTCGGAATCCTTTCTTGACATCAAAAGCTTCTGTGAGGTCAGTACCAACCTTGACGGAGCAGCGAGAGTTCTCCATCGTCATCCTACACAGGCGGATGAGTTTTGTGGGGATGCCAAAACCAGACATGGCTCTGTATAGCTCGTCTCTATAAATGCTATCTTACGCGGCACTGATAGTGTCCAATCAGGTCGCTGACAAATGGTTTCAGACGTTCACATAATACAGCAGAAAGGATCTTGTACGCGATATTCAGGAGACTTATTTTTGTGGATCGGGCAACGATGCTGAGGTTCCATTCATCAGGCATTCTTTCTTCTGACCAGACTTTAGAGATGAGTTAGTGTATACACTGTACCAGGTCATCTCCGGCTGCTTTAAAGAGTTCGGCGGGTAGTCCGTCGGGGCCAGCAGCTTTGCTGTTCTTTAGTTTACATATTACTATCCTCACTTCATTTTGTTCAGGTGGACGGAAGTTTTGTGTATCATCGTCCATGTTGAATGATTCATTCTGGCTGACAGCGGGATTTTGGTCTTCATCGCCGTTTAACAGTCTGCAGAAATGGTCCTTCCATATACTCAGCACACATTTTGTCTTAAACTAAACAAAAAAAAATATGTACATATAAACTTGAAATGCGCTTGATTTTGATTTAGATACACATTTTTTTATCAATCATAATTAAATTGCTTCTTTGTATGTTATTTTTACCAAAAACGTTAGTTAAATTCAATAAACACATCGAACTACTAACTATTCAGCCCGATGACTTTGGCATTTTAATTATGTGAGTGTATTAGTGATTCTGTTTTCGATTCTGAAATAAAATCCAGAATCGTTTTCTGTTCTCTTTACCTGTCATTTGTGACGACCAATCGAAAAGGCCATTAATCTTGTCGCGAGCTAGATCGTTAAGTGAGCAAGATACCTTTCAGAGTAGGGTTATTAAAAATCGATAGTCGATCGATAGTAAAAAACCATCGATAGTTTTTCGATAGTCACAATGATAATTACATGAAACAGTTACTTTTCATGCCGAGTAGTCATATCGACACCGGTTAGGGATGCAATTATAGATACACGCCAATATTTAGAAAAGCCAGTGTCTCAAAGAAATCAAAATGCAATAGCATATTGGGAAAATCTAGTAACATACTACACGAGAGACAGCTTTTAACAAGTATTTGTGCATTCCGGCGAGATCGGTTCCATCCGAAAGGATTTATTCCAAGGATGGGCTAGCCATGTGTGAAAAATAGAAGCAAACTTGAGCTTAAAAATCAGCACACCACGTTTATTATTAAAAACAATTGTGATATATTTGATTCGTATGACTGTAATAAATATGTATAAATATAAAAATATGTATAAAAGATTTGTCTGATAGAGCAAGATCCCAGGGCCCCCAGACCTTTCTTATTTTCTGATGGATAAAATATATATGATAGAGTAGTGTTAGTAAGTACGCTTAATGTATGCGTTCCTGCTAGCTTGGGCCCACGGCCAATTCCCAGGTACCAGTTGTTAAATGCACGTAAAAATGTTTTTCACTTCACTTATATTCTAATGGCTGATTTTTACGTATGTTTCAGGGAACATTGGTAGAAATGTTGAAACACTACTGCCAGACACCTTCCGTCGGCGGTTTTTATAGCCAGACGCTTTAAACGTCGTAAAAAAATAATCATAATCTTACTTATTAGTTCAGGAAAATAAGATATTCACTTCGAAAAAATTCCGACGAAGCTGAATTTTTGTGGAGAGCTTCATTTTTACGCCCTAAGTATTTTCTAAAAAGTACCCCAAATTTTAAACGGATCAAAAAATTTTAGAGGGGGAAAGGGGGTAAAATTATTTTTTTTCCAAATTACTAGAAATCAACTTTTTGGCACACATTGTAGATCATGTCATTCTGCACAAAAAATTTTCAGACACTTTTTATCGTACAATTGATGGATTTGGGGAAAAATGTTCGGAAACATTGGGGGTAGTAAATTTAAAAAAAGTAATTCATATATTGATCAAATCTTTGAATTACTTATTTATTTTTATAATGGGCTTTATTGATCATTCCTTTATTATGCGAATTAAAACAATTCCATATTTTCTCCCTACGTTTCGTTGATTTGTTTCATCTTCTCAATTTTGAAATATATATAATAAAACTAAAATTAAACCTACTTAGCATGACACTTTACTAATATTTTCCTAATTTTAAACACTTTTTAACTAGCACCATACTAAATCTATTTTCTTAATAAACTACAACTAAACACGCCTAAAATAGTGCAAAAAAGTAAGAGAACATAAATTTTTGACGTTTGTAAATGTCAAAGTGGCATATGAATTTAATAAGATACTAAAAAAATAAAGTAGCCATTTTTTGATTTTAACTTTAGTAAAATGTTAAGAAAATAGTACAATACTAAACTGGTTTAAAATTAACAAAATCCTCTTTTTAGCCTAGTATCATACTAAAAATGATTTAGCATATTGCTAAATCGACTAAAATTTTGCGCCAATGTTTTCGTCAAATCTACATTTAATTTGTTGTGAATTATGTTAAACAAATATTTTTTAAGCAAATAAATAAATAAATAAATAAAGAAAGATTTTATGAACAATTTAAACCAAAACACTACAAACAGAAAAACACTTATATCACAGTTGAGTTACCTTATCACATTAGTGTAAATTGTGCACAGCTTGTCTTTGTGTTCATGGTTCGTTCAAGTTTTTGTTGAATGCGTAAGCTCTCCAGTGTGTATCGGGTGTCCATTAATCCATTAATCCACAAACAACAAACAACAATTTGCAGATTTTGTTTCACATATGTCGTCAATAATAATGAAAAACCAAAAAGTGTCGTAATCTTGTTTTATTTAATTCATGAGGGGCACAGACAACGAGGAATTCACCATGGTTTACATTGGAACAACAAAACGCCTACTATAAACAAGACTGACAGAACATCATCAAGCCGACATCAATGTGCGAATGCGAATACTAGATAAAGAGAAGACAGAAAACACCCGATACACACTGGAGATCTTACGCATTCAACAAAAACTTGAACGAACCATGAATGAACACAAAAGATGATAACGACAAGCTGTGCACAATTTACACTAATGTGATAAAGTAACTCAACTGTGATATAAGTGTTTTTATGTTTGTAGTGTTTTGGTATAAATTGTTCATAAAATCTTTCTTTCTTTATTTATTTATTTATTTGCTTAAAAAATATTTGTTTAACATAATTCACAACAAATTAAATGTAGATTTGACAAAAATAGTAAGTTTAATTTTATTTTATTCACCTTATAATTTTAGAGAAAATGTTCAAAAACATCTTTTATTATATAGATCCAATAAATCGTTGCCCCTGAAGAAGTTGACAAAAATCAACGAAACGTAGGGAGACAATAGAGAATTGTTTTAACATATAATGAATAAAGCTGGTTTACGTCGAGCGGTCAGGTCCAAAATAAAATCGGTTGGTACTGTTATTCTTGGAATGTTCATTCCCGGTTGAGCAGTATTAATTGCTTGAGAGTGTGATCCAATTTCAGCGCAGATGGTTAATATTTCGTGCGTTGATTGGTCCTTACTTCGTTAAGGATTTCCATTGCGCTGATATACTGATACCTCTGCAGCTGGCAACTGAGCGCGACCGCCCTGTCACCGTTTATGACTGGTCTTCTGAAGCATATTTAACAAATTCCGATTTATCTAATCGCGAGTTTCATTCAATAAAAGATCTGCTCTTTCTGACAAAACATTTCATCTTTTTGAATTTTGAGAGTTTTATTCCAACAAAAAGAGCAAATCTAGATCAAATCTTAACAAAGATTGTATCTCTGATTGATTGACAGATTTGATCTGAATGCACACATAAATGTAAAATGTCTTTTCTGTCAAGGGTCAAATGGAAAATATTTTGTCATTAATTTGTTGTCAGCTAGTGCCAATCCGTGCTATAAAAATAAAGAAATAATGGACGAAGAAGTTGATTTATATTTTCATAAATATAAAATATGTGGAGTTTTTGATTGCTTCGTCTTCGACTTCCTCGTCATCTGATGAATAAGATGTATTTTTGTTTTCAGAAATGTGTGTCAGTCATTCACCAATACTACAATTAATTCTGGAAAAAAGTTTCATTGAAAAGATCAAATCTCGATTTTGAGACCATCTGGTGTAAAACTGAGTTTGCAGATTTGAATGTACATATTCACTTCAGTCGCAGTAAAAGGATCTAGTTTTTAACTCCAAGTTAGTACTGTCACTACGTACTTTAACTACAAAGTTAAAAGTCCTACTGATAGTACTAATATTCCGACTGTACAGTTAATTGTCCAAAATTTAATTAAATGCAGTACTTTTTGATTGATATAATGTTTGGTTGCACCAATATTTAATAGTCTCTCAATATTTAATAATCTCTTGAGCGATTTTAATGTGACGCGTACAAAATAGTCAATTAATAGTAAGTTAAGACTTGCATCATGTAGTCAAGTCACTATCATCAATGTCTAAAACCATTCATAACGTACTGCACTTAATTAACTTTTCGGCAATTAACTAATTTCATTAACTATGTCCAGTTAATGTTCTTCTAATTGAGTGTTAAAACTGAAAAATTAGTCCTTTTATTAAATTATCTGCAGTATCAAAAAGTTATTTTCCAGATCTGTTATTCTTAATAGAAACGGCTAAAAATATTTTTAAAGTCGTTTTTTGCTAAATTTTATATATACAAAAAATGGTATGGCAATTTTATGTAATTAATAATATAAGCTTACAAATATGATTTCGAAAAAAATCGTCATCCGTTATCGAAATATTGAAATTTAAAAAATTTTAAATTATTTTTTTTCAAAAATTCAAAAAAACAATTTTATGAAAATTTTGGTATGCATTATTATTTATAATTTGAAGGACCTCCTATATAAGATGATTGAAATCCATCGAGTCGTTTATGAGAAAGTTCAAAATCGAAAAAATGGTACCAAAATGTAGAATGTACCTTTAGTATAGTGCACATATTTTTCGTTTTATCATAATCGTTAGAGCAATTTTCTAGATAATTAAGATGATAGAACAAATTTTGTGGAAGGTACCGTTGTTTTTAGGGATAAAGAAAGTTGATCGATCTACAGCCTAAGCCGCTGAAGCAATTTTCTTAAAACTTGGTAATTAAAGTTCTTAGGTAATAATCTTGATTCTTATTTCTAATCTTTTTTTAGCCTCAAAAATAAAATGCACGACTGGATCGCACGAACTTGCTCTTATGTTCGATCACATCGTATGAAAAAGATTTCTATTAAAAATCTAAATATGTTTTTAAAGTCGTTTTTTGCTTTATTTTTTATATATACAAAGTTTCTTTAATTTTGTTCTAAAAAAATTGGTATGAAAATCTTAAATATTTAGTAATATAAACTTAAAACCAAAAGATTAAATTGGCTTAATCTACTAATTTGAGCTCAAAAAAAAAACGTACGCCATTTTATTTCCTGTATAAATTTGAATTTATGAGAAAAAAAAATTAAAAATCTGTGAAGCGGTTTTCGAGAAAAAAAGTTTTTTTTTAACTTTTTGAAAAAAAAAAAATTTTTAAATTCAAAAACGCCAATTCGTAGGTATTCAGCAATTACATAAACGATAATTTTTGAAAAAAAAATTTTGAGCAGTGTTCAAAATATAAATTATAAATTTTATAAAAAATGCTTTTTAAAATATTTACAAAAAAATATATTAATTAAAAATATTGGTACGCAGTATAAATTGGGCAACATAAACCTATATACTTATATGTGACATTTCGAAAGAATGCGTTAAGCCATTTATGAAATCAAAAAACGGTGCTATGGAAAGTACCGTTTTTAGATAATGACGCAGTACTTTATCGCTCGATTGCTAGCTAAGACGTGTGGGTTCGATCCCCACGCCAGGCGCATTCTTTTCTATACCTCCAAATTTAATTGGATGCCGCCCATGGGTTAAAATGGGACAGTCAATACAAGGTTCTCAAATTCACTGTGCCAAACTAGTGCCGTGCAATTCAGTTTGCATTTCAAAGACCTTAGGTCTTACAGGCATATAGTTAAATTTAAAGAAAAAATCTGCAAGCTCAGTTTTACACCAAATGGTCTCAAAATCGAGATTTGATCTTTTCAATGATACTTTTTTCCAGATTTAATTGTAGGATTGGTGAATGACTGACACACATTTCTGAAAAAAAAACACATCTTCACAATCAGATGACGAGGAAGACGAACACGAAGCAATCAAAAACTCCACTGAATTTATAAAATATTAATTATTAACTTCTTCTTTTTTTATTTCTTTATTTTTTAGCACGGATTTTAATCAAAATCGTTGGAGCCGTTTCCGAGAAAAATGGGGTTTAACGTAACGGTTATATGGCAGGTACCGTTATTTTTTGGACTAAAATTTCAATTTCCCCTTTGTACAATAACTAAAAAGTCTCTATATACCAAGTTTGAATCAATTCGGCCCAACCAGTTCTGGTGTAGGTGTCTATAAATAAATACAGACAGACTGACACAGACATACAGACGTACAGAATTTTTTGACCATCTTTTTTCGTCTTCGCTATCATCTTAATGTCATGTTTAATTGTTATCTCAAAACTTTTTTTTCGACGAATGCATAACTTGCCTTATAATACCTATAATCGCAAGTACAAAAAACGATACCTGCCACAGAATTTTTTCTACCATCTTAATTATCTCGAAAACGGCTCCAACGATTATGATAAAAAAAAATCTTTGCACTACTTTAGGCATAGTCTACATTTTGCTCTAATTTTTTTCACATATTTATTTTGTTATTAATGGTACACGGATTTCGAGGCACTTCGAATTTTTAATAATAAAAATTTGTAAAATTCAATATTTCGAAAACGTGTTGACTATTTTTTTTTTTTGAAATTCTGTTTTTAAAATTTTATTGTTTAATACTTAAAATTATCATAAAAACATTTTGTTTAAAAAAAAAAATAAGTAAGAAACAACGTTAAAAAATGATTATAAGTTTTTTCCAGGGATCTTGTGCTTTGTTCACAACATAAACAACAAACAAGCATAAGAACAAGTATCCAGTGGTGCATTTTCAAAAGTTGATGTGTAGATAAAGTATTACCAAAGATCTGCCTTGCCTATGATGGGTACCTACACTTAATGCGTCATTATGTTAAATTGAATACATATGTATATTATTCAACAATAAATTTTATATTTTTTTTTTCAGAAAGAATCACAAGTTATCGTGACAACGACACAGGGGAAACTTCGTGGGCGGTTTCAACGCTTCCGGTCAGGAGATCGTGGAGGCTATTACAGCTTTAAAGGCATTCGATATGGCTTACCTCCAATAGGCAACGGCCGGTATAAAGCATCTAAAAATTAAACTCAAAACAAAATTCGTTCAATATTTTGACTTTCAGTTTCCGAGCAGCGATACCGGAGAGACCATGGAATGGTGTCCGCGATGCACTGCGGGAGGGAAACAGCTGCCCCCATAAAAATATGATTTTAGACACATTTAAGGGTAACGAGGACTGCTTGTTCCTAAATGTATTCACAACAAAACTACCTAAAGGAGATATGTGAGGTTTTTTGAAACATTAATTTTATTTTCGAAAGGTAAAAAAAAACATTTCTATATAGCAATCCGAAGCTTCCGGTGATGTTCTGGCTTCATGGTGGAGGATTCTCTTTTGGTTCAGGAAACACCTTCCTGTATGGTCCTGATTTTTTGGTCGCAGAAGATGTAATATTAGTAACTATTAACTATAGACTGGGACCTCTAGGTTTCCTAGCTGCTGGGCCTGATGCTCCAGGAAACTCTGGTTTGAAGGTTAAGAATCTGTATGTAGTCATCAATCTGTGTTTAAATGTTTTTTTTGTCAATTTTAGGACCAAGTACTAGCTTTGAAATGGGTTCGTAACAATATTGAGGCCTTTGGTGGAGATCCAAATTTAGTTACGATTTTTGGCGAGTCAGCTGGAGCAGCTTCAGTGCAATTCCTTTTGTTATCTCCACTTGCTGACGGACTTTTCCATCGAGCAATTTCAGAAAGTGGATCAGCGCTTAATCCTTGGTCAATGGCATACAACACTTCCGAGCGGGCGTTACGATTGGCTGAAGCTACTGGGTATATCGGAAGTGATGACGTATCTGATGTTATTGCCCATCTAAGAAAGGTTCCAGCTATGAAGCTTGTCGAGGCTGCACCACTTACACTCAATGACAACGACTTCCGTAATAATATTGGTCTTCCATTTGTGCCGAGTGTTGAAGGTTTTTGGAATAACCCTTCCTATGGTGGTAACGTGTCATTTTTGGAAGAACCATTCTTCACTGAAAATCCTGATGAACTATACCATAAGGGTCGTTTCAATAATATTCCCTATATGCTTGGATATAACACCCACGAAGCAATGCTCTTTATTCGAAGTAAGTTATCACTAATTCGCGATTCCAATTAATAACTTTAAATTTTAGGACTTCGCAAAAATCCTCATCTTTTGGAAATCATAGATCGTGATTTTGTAAGACTTGTGCCAAAGACTCTGAACGTATCCAGTTTTTCCGATGAAGCACATCAAGTTTCTGCTGAGATTAGGGAATTCTATATAGGATCATTGTCTGTTGGCGCAGAATCTATTGATCAAATGATATATGTAAGAATTACTAGAAATGTTATTATTCAAAAATGGGTAACTTTTTTTTGTAGCTCCTTACAGATCTAATGTTTTTGCAAGGAATAACAAAATCGGCAAGAAGTCATGCGATACATGGTACAGCTCCGGTGTATTTTTATAGATTTGCTTTTGATGGCGCCCTAGGTTTGTACAAAAGGATGCTGGGCATATCTCGTCCAGGAGTTTGTCATGGAGATGAAATTGGTTACCTGTTTAAATTTGGGTTTTTCAATTTAAGTCTTAACCCGTCGTCGATAGAGGTCATAGTGAAAAATCGAATGGTTAAAATGTGGACGAATTTCGCAAAATACGGGTAAGACTATTTTGTTTTATTTTTAACGCAAGCAATGTAGAGAAAATGCGATCCCTATAATGTATTCTGGGAAAAAGGGGCATCGCCTTAAATCTGTTGGAGATAATTTATGGGGTTTTCTTTTGGTAATTTCAGATTTTGATCGGAAATTTGATTTTTTTCGTCGCGAATGGTATAGATTTCAGATTTATTTTTTTTATCACGGTGTTGGTGTATATTCGTGTCTGTGAACCAGAAGGTATCTGATGGCAAATGATTTGAAAATTGTTTCTTCATTCAAGTTTTTTTTCTTTTGTAACACGAAGCAATCTCAATGTTTAAGAAATGAATGCAGAAATTAATTTGGAGGATTACACAATTGTTATTACATAATTGCTGTTACGTTTTAAAAGTGTATGTATGTTTTCACAGCCTTATTTCACTATTCACACAATTACTGAAAACAAAATCTTGTCAGAACGACGGCAGTCAATTGTTCTGATGGTGTTATGGTATTAGTAAAAGAGGGGTAAATCTGCCGAAAAATCCGGATCTGCAAAATTGATTTCCGATCAAAAAATAAATTGATTTGATTGCCCATTGGAAGGCTTTAATTGTAAAATCTGTGTTTTTGACATATCTGAAGGGGAAAAAGATTAATTTTTGTTACCAAAAGAAAACCCCATTAGTAACAACGTGGAATACTTCAAGTCTGTCCTGTTCTATAAACTTAAGCTGAGTGTACACGATTGGAAGATCTTCCAATATTGGCAGATTCTTCAAAAAAAAATTCTTCCAATTTTCTATCAACCATAATAAATTCGCAGCCAATCGTTCTTCCAAAATTGGCAGACTTCTTGCAATCGTTTGAACTCGTCTACATACCCAATTTTTTCTTATTTTCAAATAATTGGACAATTATTATCTGCCAATTAAAAATTGGATAATGCTCTTGCCATCAACATCAACCAATTTTTAATTTGGCAGATAAATTTTCTTTAAAATTGGGGAGATAACAACAAAATCAATTTATTCGCTTTCGGAAAAAATTGAAAGTGTTTTTTTAAAAGAACGAAAATGGACGCGGAAATAAATAAGAATCTGCTAGTCACCATCGTTTTTTAAAGTATCCCAACCGTGTACACAGACAATTTTGAATTAGAAGACAAAAATTTAATCCAAATTGGCAGTCGATTTTCTACCAATAAATTATTTAATTATTGGATCAAATCAACTAACCGTATACACGGACAATTTTCAATTGATAGAATATTGGCAATTGTCAGCTTATTGGTTGCAATTGGTATACTTTTGACAGTTCGGTCAATATCGGAAGATCGTCCAAGCATGTACACTTATAGCGAGTGTCATTCCAGAAAAGATCTGCTCTTTCCGACGAAAGATTTCATCTTTTTGAATTTTGAGAGTTTCATTCCAACAAAAAGAGCAAATCTAGATCAAATCTTAACACGAAAGATCTGAACTCTGATGGGTTGGCAGATTTGATCTGAATGCACACATACATGTAAGAAGTCTGTTCTGTCAAGGGTCAAATGAAAAATATTTTGTTCTTAATTTGTTGTGAACTTGTGCCAATCCGTGCTAAAAAAATAAAGAAATAATGGACAAAGAAGTTAATAACTTATATTTCATAAATTCAGCGGAGTTATTGACTGCTTTGTCTTCGTCATCTGATAATGAAGATATGTTTTTTTCAGAAATTTGTGTGTCAGTTATTCACCAATACTACAATTAAATCTGGAAATAAGGCTTCATTGAAAAGATCAAACTTTGATTTTGAGAGGATATCTTTGAAATTTGAATGAAACCCGCTATTAGCTTTAATGATAGTGTTTTTACATTTGTTTGTACCACGCCTGTCTATGTCATCTAATAATTAAAACTTAAAATATGTTTAAATTTAATTGCTTAATGAATTTGCTCGCCCTATGCACAATCCACAACTTCAAAGGTTTCCATTTTGCATGCCTGTGTCTGAAAATTAATTTAAAAAATAACAAATAAAATCAGATCTCATTTGACTTTGACGTTTATTTATTTACTTCAACTTACCGCAGCTAAAAACCTAGATCTACTTCAGGGCGAGTTGAGGCGACCATAGGTTTGAAAAAACACAGAATTTGTTTATCAGGGTGACTTCAGGTTTTTCAAAAAACGCTTTAGAGCGACTTCAAGGCGCTCAACGAACAAACCTATTTACCCCAACTTGCCCAAACTAAAAGCCTTGATCTACTTCAAGGACGACCCTAGGTTTCATAAAACAAAGAATTTGTTTACCAGGGTGACTTCAGGTTTTTCAGAAAACCTTTTAGGGAGACTTCAGGGCAGGTTGGTCGTACTTTTGCTGATGATTCGATCCAGCTTTACTACTTTTGCTGTAATGGAAAACATCTTTATGAGCTGTAATCAATCAGCTATCTCACTTTTGGTTTGAAACAGTGCAGAATCAAACCTTAAACATTTTTTTGTGAACCAAGATTACAAAAATTTTCTGCCACTTCGGTAAAACTACCCTTCGGCGGTGTGGTTCTCAATTGATAATAAATTCCAGATATTTAAATTTTTTGCAATTGGCAACACTGTTCAGTTGAGTTCCTGAATGTCTCGGATTTTTAACCTCTGCTTCTTTGGTTCAGTATTTTAGACCACGGCGGTTTCGGTGTTTTTTTAGACAGCGACAATAGATTATTTGTCAAAAATGGGCTCTTCGGATAGATTCCAATATTTGACTGGACTAAGCACAATTCTTGTGTTTATAATAATTTGGGGTTAACTTAAAACAAAGATTCCTTACCACTGGTGGGGGGAAATTTATAGTTAAAAGTATAAATGAAAGCTTTTCAATTATCATACCACAGTATCTCTACTGGCTATCGACGGCTTTTAACCGAATTATCCTCAGTATTTTCTATTGCCGATCAACGGTCCTCAACCGGCTTATCAAACAGTTCTTGTAGCTGGCTTACTTGTCAAATTTATTGTATTTAATTTGATTTTAATTTATTTGACCTATCAACGGCTTTTAAAATTTACAAAAATTCATTTTTTTGTTATTACTCGGCTTTAATTTATTTTTATTTCTTTCTTTAAATTGGTCTAGTACTTTCCGGGATAATTTTGTTGAATAATTCGACTCCTCTCATAGTAATTGTGGTTAAAAGTGGATGGTAAATTTAAAGAAATAAAAAGCTATTTTTCATACAAATGACCATTTACTTTTGATACTCCATACCTCTATACCTGTATACCTCTCGTTCTCTAAGTAAGAAAGTACCTCTATTTGTGTTGCTTCCCCAGGGTTTACGAGTGGAGAAATTTGCTTTAATTTTTAAAGAATATACCGCATATGCTCATCAATGCATTTATTTTGATTCTTGCTGGTTCCACTATTGGTATGCATCGATCATTACCTTTTTGTGTACCTTTGTTAAATTTATACTTTAATTCACCTATCAATGTGCATACATGGGTACATTCAGATGTCGGTACGATATCCTATCTAATGGGGTTTTCTTTTGGTAACAAAAATTAATCTTTTTTCCCTTCAGATCTGTCAAAACACAGATTTTCACAATTAAAGCCTTTCAGTGGTCAAAAAAATCAATTTATTTTTTGATCAGAAATCAATTTCACAGATCTGTATTTTTCGGCAGATTTACCCCTCTTTTACTAATACCATAACAACATCAGAACAATTGACAGCCGTCGTTTGCACAAGATTTTGTTTTCAGTAATTGTGTTAATAGTGAAATAAGGCTGTGAAAACATACATACACTTTTAAAACAAAACAGCAATTATGTATTAAGGCCGTGTGTGAATTGCGTTAAAATGTTGGTTAAATTTTCTACCTTGGTTAAAATTTGACACTAGCGTGGTGAATAAAATGGGTTAAAATGTAGGCAGCTGTAGAGCAGGCTAAATTTGCGTTAAAATTTAACGTTTCTCAAGATAGAGTAATTTGAAACTGTAAGCGATAACCGAAAAGAAAGATGAACTCCAAAAAGTCCAGATCTACTGGGAAACCATATAATAAATGTAAGTTTTAATTTATTCAATTGATAAATTAAATTACATTATTATTTTTGTTTGTGTAGGGTCTCAAGATGAAAAAACAAATATTATAATCCGTTGATATTTTAACAAATATAAAATAATTAATTAAAATACTCATTGTATTTCATTTTGCAAATTGAATACAAATAGATTGATTTGTCAGCTTGTCAAATTCTTCAGCTGTGAAAACTAGTGTTTACATACTAAAACAACAAACTAACCATAATGGGAATTGTTTTGAAAAGATTTGGAATTGTTGTTTTAAAATATTAAATTAACGACGTAAAACCGAAACAAATTAGTAAAACTGAGAATTCGTTACTTTTTTCGTGCCAAATTATTAACTTTGTATCTTCTAAGTCGGATTTTGGGAAAGAAATTAATTAACTTGAACAACAAAAAAAATTTGTTTTTAGGGAAATTTCTTCAATCTTGAAGGAATTTTAGCCAAAATAGTGTTTTAATAAATCCCTTTTAACGCAATTCACACAGCAAAACGCTAAATTTGATCCCACCACAAACCAAACTTCAAAATTTAACCAAGGTAGAAAATTTAACCAACATTTTAACGCAATTCACACACGGCCTAACAATTGTGTAATCCTCGCTTCGTGTTACAAAAGAAAAAAAAACTTGAATGAAGAAACAATTTTCAAATCATTTGCCATCAGATACCTTCTGGTTCCACAGAAACGAATATACACCAATACGGTGATTTAAAAAAAAAATCTGAAATCGTATACCATCGGGACGAAAAAAATCAAATTTCCGAGCAAAATCTGACATTACCAAAAGAAAACCCCATAAGATATGTTATAGCGAGTTTCATTTAAGAAAAGATCTTATCTTTCTGACAAAAGATTTCATTTTTTTTGAATTTTGAGAGTTTCATTTCAACAAAAAAAGCAAATCTAGATCAGATCTCAACAAGAAAGTTCTCATCTTTGGTGGGTAGGCAGATTTGATCCGAATGCACGCATACATGTAAAACGTTTTTTCTGTCAAACATCAAATGGAAACTATTTTGTTATAAATTTATTGTGAAATTGTGCCAATCCCTGCTAAAAAATTAAACTAAAAAATAAACAAATAATTTACGAAGAAGTTAATAATTTAATTTTTATAAATTTAGTGGAGTTTTTTATTGCTTTGTCTTTATCTTCCTCATCATCTGATGATGGAGATGTTTTTTTTTCAGAAATGTGTGTGTCAGTCATTCAGCATTGACCACGTTCGGTGCAATGCCGATAGGCTAGCCAAGATACCTTAGTAGCGGGTTTGTTTTCGATCGATTCAGGTAACATTGGCCTCGTTCGGTGCGCGGCCGATAGGCTATCCAAGATACCTTTGTTGCGGATTTATTTTCGAACGATTCAGGTAGCTTTCTTGTTATGTCAGTTGTATTGCATACACATCTGAAGTTTTGAATCAGCTGTTCCTCACATTTCCAAAACGAATCTCAACGAATCCAATAATTTTTGGGTAGCTTGAGATTTGTTTTTGACAACATATGTTTAGTTCATCAGCAGTTTTTTCCGTAGGCGTTACAACAACACCAAGCAATCCGGATCGGTTAGGTTGTGCCACCGAACGAGGCCATTCTCTGTTAAGTCAGTTTTATTGCATACAAATCTGAAGTTTTGGATCATCTGTTCCTCAAATTAATAATAATTTTTGGGTAGCTTGACATTTGTGTTTGACAACATATGTTTAGTTCATCAGCTGGTTTTTCCTTAGGCGTTACAACAACACAAAGCAATCCGGATTGCTTTAGGTATGCCACCGAACGCGGCCAATACTACAATTAAATTTGGACACAGAGTTTCATTTAAGAGATCAAATCTCCATTTTGAGAGGAGTTCTTTGAAATTTAAATGAAACTCGCTATTAGTATCCACTGAAGTTCCTGCACAACCAACATCGAATAGGTTAAATTTGTATGGGCTTGGGCATATGTTTTTGAAATTTCTCATGGGATACAAAAGTATACCAAAGTTTGTTGTTGTTTTGTCATCAGCTGTATTCTTACATGGGAATACAACAACATCAACCTATCCGGATAGCTATAGTTCGGTTATTGAATGAGGCGATTATGCATTAATTCATTAATTTTCGTAATTGGCTTTCGGTATTGTAAACCGTCACTTAGGCTATTTTGTTGTTGTAACTTCTTTATTTTGTGTATATGGTGATAATCAGTTTTCTAATTAATCGATGACGACGACGAAACCTCTCTTTGATCACTTGTCTTGATGGGTTGCAGTCGTTTGTCGGCTGTTTATGCATGATCCATTTATGGCTCATATAACAGTGTTGCCTTCCAGTGGCAAAAGCTTTTAGTTAATTATTACTGTTTATAGTTATATATATTTTTTTCATTTAATTATTAAATAATTTGTCCATCATTTTGTTATTATTTCAAAAATGTAATATAGCTAGTAATATAAGATATAACCCATGATGGTTAGCACTTTAATGAAAAGCTAAATCTTTAAAACGCTTTCTTGGTGTACTCCAACTTTGATTTGGAAGTCTTCCGATGACTACGTCTGGAAAAGAATAATGCCATTAAGTTATATCCATAAAAATTGAATTCCTAGTCGTCAGAACTTTCAAACATTTAATGTTCACTCAACTGCAATAAACCCAAACTTCTCCTATCTTTCACAGTATAGATTTTTGCAACAAAAGATTCTTTAATGTTATTGCAACAAGTAGCAATTAGATGACCTAATTTTTCTCAGTAGACGATGTGTATGCGATAGAAGACGGATGTTCATCTACCATATATTTTAAAATAGATTAAAACCGTTAAAAATTATTTCACTTTGTGTTTTGCACAGTTTTTAACAAATAAATTAAATAATGATATTTATTTTACTAGCACTATAGAAGATTTTTAACATCTCACTTACTTTACAGCAATCCAACTCCTGCTAATTCGAACGATACTCTTCTTTCAACATGGACACCTATTGATAAAGAAACCGCCTTACAAGATCTCCAGTACCTAGACATCACATCATCACTTCATATGCGATCTAATCCCGAATCAGAACGTCTTTCATTTTGGGATAAAATGTACACACACTATAATGGAGATGTTATGTAAATCTTATTTATCCATAGAGTAAAATAATAGCAATTTAATTTAATTCATCATTGCTATTGCATTGAAGTCTCATTCTACATCACATTTGCTGTTAATTATAATTAACACAAAAACAGCAAAAGCCATTTTTTTTAATATTTAAATTTATATAATTTAATATTGTTATATCGTTACAGAGTTTATAAAACCAAAAAATAATAATTCATTATTTTGTTTTGTCGTTTTGAATATTTTTTTTTTAGGATTATATGTAAGTTTGTTTTAGCACTGTGTGTTTTTGTTTACTTCTTTATAATTTAATTTAAGTCAATTTTTTTGTTTTATAAGTTATGATCTGAGATCCAATAATGTGTTGCATTTAAACTACATTTTCCTATTCCATTCTTGTTGCTTTTCTTATTCAGAAATTGCTCATTTTACAAAAGAAAAATAATAACTATTTAATTCCATACAACCACATGTTACAAAAATATCATAAGTCAGCCTCCATATTATGTTAACTAATCAATATATTATTTTAAATTAAAATAAAGTGTAGTTAAAGTAAATAATGATTTTATTTTGTCTTTGTTGTTGTGTATTTTGGCACAGATGAGTGAAATAGATACATTTGTAATAAAAAGATTGTGTCGTCAAGTGCGAGCTCTGCGTTGGAGAGAGTTTTAATGCGAGCTTTCACTTTCTGAAGTATTTCCCTTTCTGGGGGTGTTAGAGTTTCCAAAATCTGAAAAATAAGTAAAAAAGATAGATATGGATATTATAGGTTCTTAGTGATTAACGTGAAAACAGGGAAACAAGCCCGTTTTTTTTTTTAAATTTTTAACATTGTTGTAATGAGTTTTGTTTACTAATGTAAATTAATAATGTGGCAATTAACTCAGGGTCCGATTCAATACTAAAGCTAGTGGCGTTTTTATTTCGCATTCGGGAATCTCTCTCCGATCCGGGATCCCAACTAAATACTTTCCGGATTGCCAAATAAAAACGACATAAGTATAGGTACATGGAATATCTTCCAATGTTGACAGATTTTTCGCAAACAAATTTCACCAATTGTCTATCAACTATAGGTTTGTTCGTTGAGCCCTGAAGTCGCCCTAGGATCGTCCTAAAGCGTTTTTTGAAAAACCTAAAGTCACGCTGACAAGCAAATAGTATGTTTTTTGAAACCTAGGGTCGCCCTCAACTCGCCCTGAAGTAGATCTAGGTTTTTAGCTAGGGCAAGTTGAGGTAAATGAATATACGTCAAAATCACATGAGATCTGATTTTATTTGTTATTTTTAAAATGGAAATAAACGAATACTCAAATTAATTTTCAGACATAGGCATTCAAAATGGAAACCTATGAAGTAGTGGATTGTGCATAGTGCCAAAAAAATGTACTAAGATGCTAAATTTAACATATTTCAAGGTTTAATTATTAAATGACATAACTTGTTTTCTGCAACATAAAATGAATGGCCCTCGGGTGTTTTTTGAGAACCGAGAAACCCAGGTTTTTTTGACAACACTTGGGGTTGTCAAAAAAAACCTAGATTGACCCTGGGTAAAGTTCAACGAACAAACCTAATATCGTCCAGTCAACAAGACCATATTTTGCAGAGAACAAAATTGGAAGCCAATCGAGAATTGAAAGTTGTTCGGTTTCTTCGATGCAAGCGCCGCTCATGGACATTTAATTTAATTTTAATGGTGGGGCGAAACCCCCATTTATTTGGCTAAATACAAGCTATTTTCTTAATCTAACTTAAAAACTAAGAAACTTAATAGCTAAGACTTAAGTTAACTGGTTGGGGGGCTCAGGAGACGAAGCTTTAGGCAGGGAGTACTGATATTAAAGTCAAAACAAGAAGAGTTAGAATTGACACTCCTCAGCATTCGGGAGATGGGTTCATTGGAGCCATAAGAGGTTCGATGTGTGGGAAGATAGAAGAGGCGACGATTACGAGTGTTACGAGGGTTAGTATTTAGAACAATGGATTCAATAAGGGCTGCGCATACAATGGCACCTGAAAAGAAATATTTCTCTTTGATCTTTCAGCGTATTCAGATTGAGAAGTTTGATTCGGTCTTGATAATGAGGTAATATTAAAGGATTACTCCAATTAAGATCGAACGAAGCGGCGTTGAATGCTCTCAATTCTGGCAATGTGCACTTGTTGGTAAGGCGACCAAACTTGACAAGCGTATTCAAGAAGCGGACGAATAAATGATATGTAAAGGGATCGGGTAACGTAGGGGTCTGCAAATTCCTTGGACCATCGTTTCACGAGGCCAAGTACTGAATTTGCCTTGAGAATTATATCATCGATATGTTTGAGAAAATTCAGCTCATTGTCGCAAATAATCCCAACAGGGGAAATGGTTTGACTGTGTAGAAGATAGAGACGGGGAGGATATTTGATGCGTTTACGTGAGAAGGTAATTGATTGGCACTTGGAAATATTAATCTCCGAACAGTTTTTGGAGCACCATATTGAAAAATTTTCGAGATCCTGTTGTAAGTGGGAATAGTCTTCAGAAGAGGAATTACCTTGTAAAACGTAGTATCGTCTGCATAGAGTGAGAGGGAGGAATGTTTGACTATCATTTCAATGTCGTTGATACTTAGAATGAAGAGGAGAGGGCCTAAATGGCTGCCTTGGGGAACACCGGATGTAGCTAAAAAACGAACGCTGTAAAAGCGGTTTTCTAAATAAGAAGAAATCCATCTCAATAGAATCGGTTCAAAGCTGAGGGTGGAAATTTTAAAAAGAATAAGTTTGTGAGAGATTTTATCGAAAGCTTTACTAAAATCTGTTGAAATAACATCGGCCTCTTTTCCATTCTCAATAACACAACGACATTGGGGGAGGGTTCCGCTTTAACGACAATAGACTCCATTGTGTTTTTGAAGCATTCAGTCCTATGCGGCTTTTTATCCCCCATTAGACAATGCTGTAGATCAGAATTTGATGAGCTTATCAAACGATGCCGTTGATGTTCCACATCCGAAGGGTGTGAATCTACAAACGAATATGAAAAGTTGATGGTATTGTCGTCAATAATATCGTGGATTAGAAGTTTCAGACTAGAGATCATCGATGAATATGAGAAAGATGGTCTGAGACAGAACGGAGCCCTGGAATAAACCAGCATTTATTTTGTGAACTTCAGACTTAAAACGATCCGTATTGAGCGGTCCGAAAGGTAATTTCTAATCCAACGAAGAAGAGATTCATCGATACCAAATGCACGCATTTTCGATAAAAGAGCTAGATGCCAAACTCCATCAAATTCCTTTGAAATATCAAACACAATAATGTAAAGTTTTTTGACACTGTTCGGTGAGATAGATACTATCAGATCACAAGTGGACCTATTGCTACGAAATCCATACTTCCGGTCATTAAGAAGCTTTCGTTCTTCAAGATATTTCTTATATCTTTCAGTCCTCCGTATGTGCATCACCGACCACCTTTTGTAGAATGACCACATATTCGTGCAAGGTGTTTGGGTTTTCTGAGACGATGCAAGAAATATTTTTAACCATCTGATCTGGCTGTAAATTATAAAGCCTACATTCGTCCAAAACTTGTGGACAACTGTCATATATGAGCAGGTGCTCCCACAAATCACTTAAGTCTCTTGTATAGAGTAAAAACCGAGCTGTGAAATGATAGGCCATAAGACAATAACAGAAAAAATTGCACCTCTCGAACTCCGTCGCAATGTTTCATGCCTTTCATTGTTTTATCGTTATTTCTACAGAAAATGCTCTAATGAAATAGCCAGTTGCATTCCTCCCCTTAATATATTCAACCGTAATACTCGCGCTTCTAGGAATGCCCATCAGATTACCCTGCCCAACTTTTGGCGTACCGCCAATAACAGAGATCCCTTCTTAAGCTGCACCACACGATTGTAATATTCAAACATTCAAAACTAATGTGCATCAGTATGTCCTATTAAATCCTCTTCTATCTTCCTAATCGCTCGCACTGTGTTAAAACATTTTAAGGGAAGAACCCCTTGTGTGAGCGCAAAATACTAAAAAAAATTAATCAGCGGTTCCACCGTAATTAGCTGGTGAAGAAGATTCGCCTTTTTTAGGAACCGTTTTCCATCTATTTGAAAAGAGGCCTGTAGAATAGGAGAGATGGAAAAGCTTATGCACTGGTTTTTCCAACATAGAAGAACACCTCTTCAGAACAAGAGGGGAGATTCTGTCTGGACCACCGGATTTGTGTATGTCGAGATCCTTGAGAACTCTAGGAACTATACGAGTACGAAAGTAGATACGTCCCATGAAGCTGTAAATGTTCTCAAGGACAGGAGGAGTCATATTACTTTGTGGAAGCGTAGCAAACTTTGCTGCCTGTTGGCATTTGTTTTTTTTTTATGTGAGTTGACGAGGAGGTGGAATTTCGTTCGTTTTTTACAAATGACCAAACATTTTTACTACATTTGGGACATTGCTGCCTTAATTGCTGCTCATGTAAAATATGAATATGACTTTTACAGGTCTTTCTAGCTTGTTCGAACTTATGGCGGTTTTTCTCAGTTGGGTTTTGGCTTTATAACATCGGAAACTTACTTCTTTACAGCTTAAATTGAACTATGAGTTTTCTTTTGATCTAATGCTCTGTTAGAAATAAAAGCATTCATCCCTTTAAGGATTATGTTTCTAATTATACCAGCGGCGCTATACTCAACATCACTATTGAGGAAGCATAATGACCAGGTAAATATCCTGAAATAAAAATATTAAGACCGTCCCAGTTGGCTTTCTCGTATTGTCATACGGCCCTCTTAGGATTTCTTTAACTGAGAAGTTTGAGCACGAGAAATTAGGTTATATGACACAATGGTCCAATGTGCATAGAGGCGATAAAATACTTTTATTGTATTTACCAGCTTAGGAAGTAAGAAACAAATCTAGGGTATTTGCGGAGGGACCTGCGACGTCAGGTATTCTTGTTGACTCAGCAACCATCTGAGTCAAATTGTTCACCTCAGGAAAGAGCTCGACATACCTTCCTTCGGGTGTTGTCTGACCAGAAAAGCGCAGCCACTTGGAATTGTGTACAATGCCCGTAATAACAATTTTACTGTGCGGATAATGGAAAATAATTCTTTTGATAGATTTGGATTGCGCATCGAATTCGTTAATAGTCGAGTTACTACCCAACCTTGGGTTACGATAAATCTTTAAATAATATATAAATTCATCGAAATAAAATCCGTAAAAAGGTATTTGTATTGTATATTTGTCCAATGACGCTTTGTGGAAAAAGAACAGATACAACAGAAAATAGAATAAGAATGCTAACTGAAGTGGCGACTGCCAAGTTCATAGAAAACTTTCGTACGAGTCCACTACAAATTCAGCAAAGTAAATAGGTATGTCCTGAGGTTGATGAATGACGATAGAGATGGCTACCGATCAAAGCTTGTAAAAATACTTGTAGCTGGTATATTGTTTTTGTTTGGAGTTTTAGTATTTGGATGAAATTATTTGAGGTACACAATGAGATTTCGTGCGAGCGTACGAGTTAATTTTTGTATCTTATTTCACTCAACGATTATTATATTGAGAGAATTATGAATGAAGTGGGCTCTTGTGAAAAATAGCTATGCACTTCAGTCTGCAATGTTATTTTGTTTTCTGTTGTAAGTTAGAATGGTGCAAGGTGTGTGTTTACCGTTATAACAACTATACAAATATATGCATTAAAAATACATTATTTCGATTACTTACTTCCGCAATATATTCTTCAGATTCACCTCGCTCCTTCATAGTTTCAACAATACTATCTAGCTTTTGTGATTTCTCTATAAGTCTTTTGTTTTCAGTTTTTTCATGATTCGATCGAGTTATTGCATTGAATAATGATTTAAAGCAAATATCAAGAAGCATTTTAACAACCTGCAGCAATACATATATATTATATACATTTGCAAAATGTAAATAATTAATTAACAAACCTGTTTATGTCTCACATGAAACAAGTAAAAAGTCTTTGCGGGTCCACTTCCACCACCACCTGCCTTGCGAATGGTTTTAATTTGTGTAAATTGTTCTTGGAAGAGATTATATGCAAGAAGTTTTGCTTCTTTTGCTGGGATCATAGCTTCTTTTTGTATTTCTTCTTGTTCGATAAATTTCTTCATTTTTATCACCCGGAAAATTCTCGAGGCCTTTGAACCGAATCGTTCAGTAATAACATTCTCAATGCAGGCAAAGGCGAGCTGTTGAAAAGCTTGCTCCATTTCAACAATATATTGGCCACCACCCATTTCACCGATCCTTCTTATAAAACCTAAACTATCATCGGCTGTATACCAAAAAAAACGTAAAGAAGTCTTTAATATTATTTTATGTATTACTATAAAAGTATACCTATTAACATAATGTATTGATCAAGATACTTCATTAGTTCCAAATTGTTGGACTTCTTTTCGATTGCCTGTTTTATTTCCACAAACGTAAATGGATTCGAAGATTGCTAAAAGAAAGAATAAAACTATAACTACGGAGAAGGGTTTTTTTTATGAGAAATTCAAAACCCTTTGCCATGGATCAGTCCTTTCATACATCTGCTTTAAGATATATCTGAAGCATTCGCCAGCACTGCTGCCGTGCTTACGTTCTATAGCTGATATCATAATGGTGTCTCGGAAGTCTTGATGAAATCGAGCAAAATTTACTTGCCAAAAAATTCCTGAAGAATACAAATTTATTACTTGTACAGTTTCTATAAAACAATAGACATTACCAGCATCTTTGAGTGGAACATTTTGTCCTGAGTGAAGTTTTTGAATTGCTGCCAAATCAATGTCTGGAGGAATAAACACATCATAAGGTTCAATGTGTAGTTTGGGAATTAAATCCGATTCTCCTCCCTCCTGCTGCAGGAGTGGTAATTTGATTAAGTAGTTATCGCCAATCATGGTGATGAGTGCATCGCGATAAGTCTCAAGCTTGTCTTTGTTGTCATTGTTTGAGAAACAACGCAGGATGACGAGAGATGCAGTTTGGCTGCCTGATTGGAGCAGTTCTTCAACTATGGAAGCTCCTATAGTTCCGTATTTAGTTTGGGCCAAGTGCACATATCTAGAGAATTATTATTAATAATAAGTAGAGGAAATAAAATGTATTTCTTATCATCTTCTTAATTGACCTGGAGTATCGTAAAATATAAAGAATTTCTTCGCGTTTTATGGAATACTCAGCAATTGTTGGGTTTATATCCGATGGTTTGAACGTCACTAGCTGAAATTTTACTAAAACTGCTAGGGAATTTGTAACCTAATTAAATATTTTATTAAAATCATTAATTTAAGTACAATTGTTTTAAATGGAAAACCTCTCTTCGGGTTAATTTTGTTGACTTCACAATATTTGAAAGGCTGCGTGAGATTGCATCGAATAAACAATCGGATACCTTCTGAACTGTTACACCGAAACATTGTTTAATTATTACAGAACTTAAATGTCCATAATTAATAGACATTTTTCAATGGGATTTTATTGAAGAAATGATAAATAATTGATTTAAGAAATGTAAACAAAACAAATTTAACAATTTTGAAATCCTACCGCAAAGTATTCTACTTCAATTTGAAGTCGGCACTCGGCACGTGAAAAATGACATTTGAAATGTCAAATTTTGTGTATTAATGAACGCGTTCAGCACTGTTCATTCGGACTAGTCCGAAAGTAGGTATACAGGCGTAAATAATAAACTTTTTTTTTTTATTAAACTGCTTTCACACATATTTAACAGAGTGCACTTTCACACAGTGATACCAGTTGTTGGAGATTTTTTTGACGTTTTCCTTAAATTGCCTTGTAGCTTTCACACGAAAAAATTGATGAGGAAACTGAGTTGCTCGTTTTTTGAATTGCTTTTGATTTGACATTCGCTTTTTGCAAACAAACAATTTGCTTCGCGGCTGTAAAATTCTACACAATTTTGAGTTATAAATTAACCGCAGCTTATTTTTAGAAAAATAAATTCAAAATAAAGAAACCTGGTGCGATTATATAGGTAAATGTTGTTTTTTTTAATGTGGTTGTTAATAATGGATTGCTAAATTAATATATTAAAAGGTAACGGAAAAACAATGAACCTGGAGAAAATTGATTTGTGTAGAGATTTGTTGTGCGTTTCTCTTGCCATGCAAATCTTGGGCCCAACACATGATAGTGATGATGGGAAGATTATATTGGACTTATTGGAATGCACCGAAGCTTTATTGGTACAGTTGGACACATAAGCCACTGACAGGATGATATGACTGAGACCTGTGGTGCTGCCTGCTGCTGCTGCTGCTCGCTAATACAGGAACTTCATTATAAACCAAATGTGATGATGAAGCCACAAGCTGAGAGCGTAGTTGGTCCGAGCGTTTTTTTTGTCTATTTTCCATGTCTAGGCGCATAATTGTATATATGAGATGTGTACTAACTCGTGATGGATTGAATTAAATGCTTTGCCTACAAGAATTAAAACTTGAAATTTTCTTTCACAATGAATTTATTTAAGTAGCTCACTTGGCTTGGTTAATGTAATAATATAATTGTAAGAAACAATTTCTCTTAAAAAAAATATGTTTGACATCTATCAGAGACAGAAGTCAAAATGGAAACCTAAGAAAATTTCAAAGCATAACGTAAAAAAAATCTCTTCAAATCGTTGACCGGGGAGATTTTTTTCATTCCCCTTACTTCTTGCCCTTTTCACCTACAAACTGCCAGTTGCCGGCAACTCAGTTTCCATGTGTGAAGGGGTCATACAGTCGTAAATGCGGGCGTTCACTCATTTATTCTCGGATACCAGGCTATCGGAGTATATCTGTAGACGAATCAGATAGGTTAGCTGAAAGCTGTCAAAAAATCAAAGCAAAACGCATACCAATGAATTTTGGAGTCAGCTGGTTCTATAAATTTGTTCTCGGATAGCTAGTTATTCCAATTTTTTTGGGATAACTGAAGATAGCTTTCATGAGAGCAGCTGTTTGTTCATCAGATGTGGTTTTGCACGCATTACAACAACAGAAAGTTATTCAAGATTGCTGAGAATAATTAAGGTAACGTCCCCAATAATAACATCGGGGGTGGCCGTGGCGCGATAGTTGTGTGCTTGCCTGTCAACCTCGTGGTCGCAGGTTCGATTCTTGACGTTGTCTATGTCTTCTTATATTTCATTAAAAACCAATTCTAAAAATTTTCGTAAAATGAGTTGCTGGTTTACTCATTACATGCTGTTCAGGCATAACACTAACAACATGTAATTGAGTAAACTACACATAAATATCACAACGAAATAAAATAATGCGAATTATAAGAGACATAAATAAATAAGACACGGTAATTTTCTCCGCATTAGTTCAGCCGCCATCCCTGGAGATAACATCTGAGACAAAAACCACCGTCTCAATATGTCGCGCCACACATCTTTCGAACCATCTTTCTTCTTCTTTCACCGGTAGCCGCGCTGTGTTTGAAAAAACATATAAAGGGTATTCATAATCTCTTGAGCGCGTGCAAAATTATATAAAAAAAAAAAAAAAAATTAAACTGCTTTCACACATTCATGCCTTCATAAACTAATAATTTAAAGACCGGAAACCTCTACTTTCATTTGACAATTGCCTACAAGCTTAAACACGCACACAAGTAACTTTTCTATTCCTCTTCCAATAGACACATAGACAACATAGCCCTAGTAATTTGTTTTTGTTTTGTTTTTCGATTTCCCATCTATTCATGGATAGAGTTTCAAAGCTACAAATACAACAATGTAAGCAAATGGGTCTTGGGTGGTGAAATGTACGAAAGTTTGTGGGTTCCCGTGGCGCGATAGTTGTGTGCTCGCCTGTCAACCTCGTGGTATCAGGTTCGATTCCTGCCGTTGTCTATGTCTTCTTATATTCCATTAAAAAAAAAACAATTCTAAAAACTGTCATAAAATAAGTTGCTGCCTTGCTCATTACATGCTGCTTAGACATAACACTAACAACATGTAAGTGAGTAAATTAGCATACCCATAAAATATGACAAAGAAATAAATAAAATAATGCGAATTATAAGGGACATAAATAAATAGGACACGGTAATTCTCTCCGCATTAGATCAGCCGCCATCCCTGGAGATAAATCTGAGACATCAACCAGCTCTAGTCTCAGAACATCGCGCCACACATCTTTCCTATCCTTCTTTCTCTTCTTCCACCGGATGCCCGCGCTGTGTTAAGAAAAACATATAAAGGGTATTCATAATCCCTTGAGCGCGTGCAAAGTTATAAAAAAAACAAAAAAAAACTTATTATGGCTTATTTGTACTTGCCTTCATCTGGATCCGCTTACTTCTTGCCTTTCCAGCCAAAAAACTCACAGTTTCCAGCAACTCAGTTTTCTTGTGTGAAAGCAGTATTTGCCAATAATAAAATATTATTTTCGGGGTGAACGTTCAGTTATGCCGGATTTACACGAAACACATCTTGTCATTATATATTCCATTTTATTGACATTAATAGTCGTGTTTTATTATCGCCAATAACCCATATTGTTCACCCCGTGATCAGGGTCTTGTACTTACATGTACACTCTGTTTGCCGAATTTAATATTAATATTTGCAAACCCAGATAGAAACCACGACAGAAACCTGGATCTCGTGTTGTTTTTGTAATACGTGTTAAAACATGGCCCAGACCCAGACCCGTAGATAATAAAACGCAGCTAATGTCAAAATCATGTAAAATGTGTACCAACTCGTGATGGATTGAATTAAATGCCTTGCGTACAAGAATTAAAACTTGAAATTTTCTTTCACAATGAATTTATTTAAGTAGCTCACTTGGATTGGGAAATAAATGTGGGAAATAATCAGCAGTTAGTTAAGCTAACTTAATGAGGTATTTCCTCTCTTTCTACATCAAATTCGTGAGATAAATTTGCTGACTATTTTCTCCATACAAACTTTCACAGTTCATTGCTGCATACTCTGTTCGATGTGCTCTTCTCAAAACATAGTTAAACCGCATTTATTATTATTATTATATATGTATGTCGTTTTCGATTGGATTTTCGAAGTGTTCTCTTCTTCGATTTCAATCGAACATGAAAAGTGTTGTATTGACAAATTGACGAATACACACTTGAAGGTCGCCATAGAAAAAAAATTTCTTCAAACTTTTATTACTTTTGACAAATAATCCGACGAAAAATCTGTTTTGGCAGATGTGTTGTCATCTAATGTTTATAATTAAGTAGTGGAACTGCTTTTTCACAGAGACAGTGCATCGGTAACTTGTGGCGTAGTGCCACCTTAAACTAACCTAAAATATATATATACATATTTAAAAACACTTAATTTCATTTTAAGATAGACCGATAACTCTACATCCTGAGTACATATAAACACTTAACGTATAAATGAGCGAAATGGCAAGCGCACTATATACTTTAAATAAGACATGTGATTTTGTACTTATGTAAAAAAAATAGTTATAGAAATTAACTTTTTAAAGGTTATAATTTTATATGGAATTCATTTTTGACTGAGCACGATTTGTTTTTTTTTACACTATATGAAGAATATATAGAATTGTAAAGTATGTTGATGAGGAGGAGTCCTTTCTGCATAATGCGAAATAAATGTGGAAGGTTGAGACTGTTTGCTCCTCTGACGCTTGCTTCCATGTAGTTATAGGTAAAGGTTATGAGCAGTAGTTGATTAACGGATAATTCCGTTTGTCGGTTATGGGCGACTAATGCGCTGATCCTAAGGATTCTTTGTTACTGTACAGCATCGTCCATGTACGATGTGTGATGTGCTCGTTTGAGATATATGCCATTCCTGGGACCGGCAATTTTCCATCAGTTGTTTTTATGATGTAGGCAATAACTGATATGTGCAGTCGTTATGCATTCTGGGATGCTTCCGTTAAGATACAGCATCATCCATACGTGAATGTTGTGTGGTCAAGGAGTGATGATTGTGGGAAACATGAAAGTTACGGATTGACTTCTACTTCGGCTTTTATCAGGACCTAATGAACACCTTATATTTGTTTCATGATTTCAGCACAGTTCACTCTTATTTTGTTACTTATGATAGTTTTAAACAATTTTTGTTACTTATTACTGCTATAGCAAGAATTAAATTATAAAACACAGTTACTTTTTTGCTAATGAGACGAGGGAGTAAAACCCCGTCTGTCCTTGACGGAAGCCAGAAGTCCAATATTTTATCAACGATAATGATAAAGTATGTAGGTCCCTCAATGGGCGCATTCAGATTTCATTACGATAGTATATCTAAGATTGGAGCGTATCCATAATGTAAGTACATGTATCCCAGGTCCTTTTTTTATTTGCTTAAGATTCAATATTTTTTCTCTTCAAACTAATTATTTTGTATTTTAAGCCCGTAACTTGCGGGTGGCAATGGCGCAGTGGATATGGTACTTGACTGTTAACTTAGATGTGTGGTTTCAATCCCCACGCTAAGCAGCATTCTTTTCTATATCTCCAATCTGAATTGGATGCCGCCCGTGGGTTAAAATGAAATAGTAAATACCTAATTCTCAAATCCACTGTCCCACCAACAAATTATTTCCTATCTTTCTATGCCTTCTAACTAGTGCCGTGCAATTCAGGTTGCATTTAAATACCTTAGGTCTTACAGGCATGTAGTTAAAATTTATTATTATTATTTATTTTGCAGGAAAATATATCTTTCCGCTGGACGTTTGCATGAATTACCCCTTAAAAATACTTGCGTAAATGTAGGAAATAATCAGCTGTTCATTGAACTAACTTTATGTGGCTTATTTCTCATCAAATTCTTGAGATAAATTTATCTGATTTGCAGAATATTTTTCCCATACAAACTTTGACATTTCATTTCTGCTTAGATAAAATTATCTGGTTTCTATGGTTTATCCGTGTTTTCTTTGTTTCGTCTAGTGTCTTGTAAATATTTATTTCCAATAATTTTGTTACGAATCGGCAGTGGGTGGGCTTTAGCCCTACCTTTTAAACTTTAGCCCCCCCATGGATCCGCTACTGCAAAGGTTCATACTTATCTGTGTACAGTGAACGCTCTAATAAGCGGACACTAATGGTCGCCCAATTTTTGTCCGGTTATGAGAACTGTCCGGTTTAGGGAAAGAATAAAAAAACAAATGACTGCAAAAATTAATAGCAGAACGAAATGAAATGACATGTGCAATAATGAAACGCCAATAGTAAGGGAACCAAGCACTTTCAAAATTACACCAACTTAGTTACTCGGGAAGACCGCTAATAAATGTTCAACAAAACATTGCTCTGTCCAGTTATCGGAGATTTCCTATGGATTTTCTTACGTATTAAAAAATAAAATAAAACTATACTGAGAACGGTCCTTTCGTTTTCTTGGTTGTTATATTATTGTTGATACAAAAATAATACCTCAATAAAATTATATAAAATTAGCATGAAAAAGTGTCGGCTTCCGTTTATGAGAGTGTCCGTTCATAGGAAAGTAATTTGTATAAGAATTTCAAAAAAGAAGTTGTTACCGAAAATGTGTGCGTTTAAGGGAATTGTCCGCTTATTGGAGCTGTCCGCAGGTAGAGCGTACACTGTATATGTATGTAAATCTAGCCAATGAGAAATTTGATTAAGATCATATAAAAGCTGGCAATAATACTAACACTGACATCTTGGGTTGCAACTTCATAGATACTTCAGGACATATTCTTTTCCAAGAAATCTTAAATAAAATTAAAAAAAAATATCCATACTTGCAATCCCCTTCCAGAATTATCGACAACACTTATTAGTTAAATAAAAAAAATCCTTAATTTGAACAAGTTCCTTAGCAAACAAGCCATATTTTTTATAAAAGGCAAGCAAACAAACGACCTTGTGCTCAAACTTGCAGGTGTACCAGTCACATTCCTACCACCACTGATTTTGGACACACTTAAAAAAAAACGAAAAAAAATCTATTCACTACTAAACCGAGCACCTAGCGCGTTCAGTCGATGGACTTGGATGGCGGCGTTCTTAATACTAACTTAGTTAAAGTTTACCTTGCCAAAACCAGTTAGTTCTACTAAACTTAAAGCCATTGTGCAATATTTTGGGGAATAAAAAAGAAAACCCCCATGCGGAATAAAGCATATGCGTTAAGTATATGATCATTTTTGTATGCAAGTTTTTGTATGTATGTGATATTTCATTCGGTTCCGTTGTTGACTTGACACAGATATTCCAGGTTCTGCACACATTCAATCTTCACTCCAAACTATACCAACGTCTATTTAGTATGTTTGCAACGTCTATCTTGATGCAATCGTACGGTTGATGTCTCCAAAGATCAAAGTCATCGACTAACTTACTGAAGCAATTCTTGCAAAATATATGAACAAGTTGGTCTGATGTCGTTGGTACTTAGTTTTGAATTGAGTGTATGTATATACCTACTCCAGAAGTGGGCTCAAGACTTGAATGTGGTATGGTGAAAGCATAGCAGATAAATAGATTCAAAAAAAGAAAAACAAAAACAATTAATGTAACGTAATATTGCACTGTTGAACTTCTCTTTTGGATGTAATAATTTGATTTGATCTCATTAAATATATTTTGTTCAAAACTTTATTAAGTGTAGGGCATACTTTTTTATTGATACTACATTTTAATTATGTCGTTTCCTATTTGTCAATAGGGAGTTTGATCCCAGATGGCGGATTTTTCTTAGAAAAACAACGAAAACATTTCTTTTAAGTTACATAAATGTGTGTGCATGGTATGTATTCTGTAGAGTAAATAAAACCGTTTGACGTTTTAGCAAAAATTTAACTTTACTTTAGGCTTTTTTCCTTTTTCGTTCAGAGCAGAGCACTGAACAGATTTCGAACACATAGATTATGGACTGAACTAAAAAACTATCTAATTATTTTTTTCTTCACATTTTCCTTCTTGATACTCATGGCATTTGGTGCGTTCAGCAATTTATTCACATTCATGCTCAGTCAATTTTGTTCGAGCACGTCAAATGCGTTCTACACATGTTCAGAACGAAAAAATAAACACACATTTGGAGCTCTGCATGCTATGAGTTAAAAAGAAACACAAACACATTTTTTGACAACTCAGACTCTGCTCTGAACTAAAAAAGAAAAACGCCTTTTGGTGTGTGTTCGCAAGTGCGTGCTTTATGTATGCGTTAATACCGGCTAAAAAAAAAATATCGATCATTTTGTCGAAAAGAACGCGATGTCTGGTCCGGGATCAATAAATCCATGAGGAATCGAGTTTCTGGTTGAAATGAACACAACATTATCCAAAAATAAGTAATTTTGCTGATTTGGAAAGCAAATTTCAGTCAGGAGTTTTTTAATTGTATTGACATTGACATATTAAGGGTATTCATCCAATGGCGGAAAACCCGGATAAACCTCAGAAACCAGATAATTTTATCTCCGCAGAAATGAACTGTCAAAGTTTGTATGGGAAAAATATTCTGCAAAGCAGATAAATTTATCTCACGGATTTTATGTAGAAAGCGTAGAAATAAACGTCATAAAGTTAGTTCAATGAGCAGCTGATTGTTTCCTACATTTACGCAAGTATTATTAAGGGGGCGTTCATTCAACGTCCAGCGGAAAGGTATTACTTTCTGCAAAGCGGAAAATATATCGTTGCATGAATACCCTTATTGACATTGATTTATGTTCGATTAATTTGATTTACAATCGTGGCTCAGCCTTGGTTCAATATTTGAACTCAGTTTAACTCATTTGAAGGGTTGTACAATCGAGTTTTAGACTAGACCGCTGAATTTTCGATTGTCATGTTCTCTCTTCAAAATTTCAAATCAGAAGTTTGTGCTGTTTTTTACTTGTTAAAAACTAAAGATGTTAAAAACTAAACCGAATTAGATCATGTGATAATTTACTTATATTTTATTATTATATCACTACTGTAAAATATAAAAACGAAACTTCAAATTTGAATTTCATAAAGAAAAAAAATAGAATATTAGGATTTTTTGACATTTAATGTCAAATATTGCTAGTGTGAGTACAGTATAGATAAGATCTTGCTAAAAATGAAAAATTTGTTTTGATGGAATAAAATCGACTTTTTTCAGACAATTTTCCATTATGTCCAGAAAAATTGATGATTAAGTGGGAATTCCACAAAAATCTGACAATTTTAAATAACGTTTTTAAATGCGGCGTCCATTTAAAATATGGATACCTCATTTGCGCGGAACTTATAATTTTGTATTCATTAAAAGCGAAAAAATTGAATTAAATTTTGAATTGTTAGATAAAAACAATTTTTTTTTCAAGAATTTTCACAAAAATTCATAAGTCGCACACATACATATATCTAAATCTAAACTGGGACAATTAAAAAATAAATTATTTTTCAGTAGACGAAAAAACGACAGCGTTTTTTGTTCTTAAATTTGTGAAACTCAATTTAATTTTAGATTATGAATTGGTTTCTAAATAGAATATAAAACTAAAACTGGATTAAGAATCAAACCTTTTTACCGATAAATCGATATTTCTTTTTAGATAAGTATAAGCCTTCTACTTGGCTGAATAATTTCAGTAGTATAGGTATATATATAGAATTTGTATTATTAAAAAAAAACACAACTTCCTAAATAAATACAAAATAAAACTTTCTTAATCACAAAACATCCAAGGACCGAGCTAGCTGGAGAGGCATGTTGGTTGATGCCCAGGAAATTTGCATGTTGATCCATCAAAATTAACAGTCAAGTCAAAATGGTAACAAAATATTTACGTACCTCTTAAAGCAAAACTAGAACAAGTCGAAATATATCGAAGTATTGCAACAAATCAAAATACCACGTTTTCGTTTATCACAAACCCTTCTGACCACTTTTTCAAGCAAGTATGTGCGAGAAGGTTCATATTCTATGTTTTGACGCTTTTACTGTGCTCACTTTGTCGCATCTTATTATAGCATCTCGAATAGCTTGTCGCATCGCTTCTCGTATCGCATCGCTTTGTCGCACCACTATACGCGCAGATTATGTGTGAAACACATTGAACCAAACCGGCTTTGTCAACGGCAAACAACACACTGCGCTGGCGCCAGTACCATTATTGGTGGCGTTCACTCACTTATTAGATAAATTATCTCGGATACCAAGCTTCCCGAGTATATTTGTGAATGAATCAGAAAGGTTAGATAAAAGCTGTCAAAAAATCAGAACAAAACGAATATGAAAGTCAGCTGTTCTATACATTTGTTTTCGGCTAGATAGTTATTCCAAAATGTTTGGGATAACTTTGATGAAAACAGCTGTTTTGTCATCAGATGTGCTTTTGAACGCATTACAACAGAAAGTGATACCAGACTGCTCAGAATAAATGATCGAACTAACAAAAGAATAAATTGCATCTAAGTCCCCTTTCACACAGGGAAACCAGTTGCTGGAGATTTTTTTGACGTTTTCCTTTAATTGCCTTGTAGCTTTCACACGAAGATATTGATGAGGAAACTGAGTTGCCCGTTTTTTGTATTGCTTTTGATTTGACATTCGCTTTTTGTAAACAAACAATTTGCTTCGCCGCTGGAAAATTCTACACAATTTTGAGTTATAAATTAACCGCAGCTTATTTTTAGAAAAATAAATTCAAAACAAAGAAACCTGGTGCGATTATGTAGGTAAATGTTGTTTTTTTTTTATTGTGGTTGTTAATAATGGTTTGCTAAATTAATATATTAAAAGGTCACGGAAAAACAATGAACCAGGAGAAAATTGATTTGTTTTGCGTTTCTCTTGCCATCGAAATCTTGGGCCCAACAGATGATAGTGATGATGGGAAGATTATATTGGACTTATTGGAATGCACCGAAGCTTTATTGGTACAGTTGGACACATAAGCCACTGACAGGATGATATGACTGATACCTGTGGTGCTGCCTGCTGCTGCTGCTGCTCGCTAATACAGGAACATCATTATAAACCAAATGTGATGATGAAGCCACAAGCTGAGAGCTTAGTTGGTCCGTGCGTTTTTGTTGTCGATTTTTCATGTCTATACATAATTGTATGTATCAAATGTGTACCAACTCGTGATGGATTGAATTAAATGCCTTGCCTACAGGAATTAAAACTTGAAATTTTCTTTCACAATGAATTTATTTAAGTAGCTCACTTGGTTTGGTTAATGTAATAATATAATTGTAGGAAACAATTTCTCGTTAAAAAAAATATGTTTGACATCTATCAGATACAGAAGTCAAAATGGAAACCTAAGAAAATTTCAAAGCATAACGTCAAAAAAATCTCTTCAAATCGTTGACCGGGGAGATTTTTTTCATTCCCCTTACTTCTTGCCCTTCTCACCAACAAACTTCCAGTTGCGGGCAACTCAGTTTCCTTGTGTGGAAGGGGTATAACCTTTATTACTGTTTTCCTTTAAAATTTCTTTCAAATAAAAACAAGGAAACGAGTAATGCGTTGCGGCTTTACCTTCGCTCCCGTCCGTCGTTTAGCTGAAAGCTGTCAAAAATCAGAATAAAGCTCATACCAAATGAATTTTGCAGTCAGCTGTTCTATACATATGTTCTCGGATAGCTAGTTATTCCAAATTTTTTGGGAACACTCAAGATAGCTTTCATGAGAACAGCTGATTTTTTATCAGATGTGCTTTGCAAGCATTACAACAACAGAAAGTTATTCCAGATTGCTGAGAATAACTGAGTGAACGTCCCCATTGGTGTCAAATGTCAGTGAAGCCACTATTCGGAAACTATTTTTTTTTTTTTTAAGTTTTAAAGATAGATATAATTTAAGTTTTAGCTATTTTTTAAGTAAATCGCTCACAGCTCCTAAGCGGTTTGTCCAAAAAATAAGGGGGTGGTGCACAAGATAGGCCAAGCATTAATACACATTGGTTTCAAATGTCAGTAATGCCACTCTTCGAGAACTATTTTTTTTTATTTTCTAAGATAAATATAATTTTAGTTTTAGCGATTTTTTCAGTAAATCGCTCACAGCTCCTAAGCGCTTGGTCCAAAAAATATGGGGGTGGTTCATAATATAGTGCACCATTTATATGTTTTTCCAAAAAAGGTCTGGGCAATCAATATTTCCCAAAAGTTGTAAAAATGAAGTGTCTGTGGTGACTTCAGTGGAAGAATTAAAGAAGCAAATTCACATATTTCAGCAAGATTATTCTTATTACTATTTTCATTCGCCTTTCAAATGTTCTGTTGCTGTTGATAAATACCTAAAACTAATTTGGAATTAAATATATTATTGAAATTATGGTTTTCAAATCGACTTTTCTACTTCGTTTTTCTTTTTTTGAAGTGAAATGGTAACGCAGATTGTGAGTTATGCAACAGTAACAAATTATCTAAGGACTTTAGCCTTTGTGGTCTAGTGTGTGTAGAACATTAAAAAATGCATTGGTTCTAAAATAATGGCGACCGCTATTGTTGGAGCTGCTTAATCTGTTTCATGCATTCGCCTTTTTACCTCCTTTTAATTGACACAAATCTATGGAATTTTATCCTTATAAATAAATTAAATTAAATGTTTTAATATAATAATAATTGTTTTTTTATTAATTTAGTCGTTTCTTGTTGCCGAGAAAATATATCCTTCGTATTCAGTTAAAATAAATTTTTAGGTAATATAATGTATGATGCAATATAATAACAAAATGTCTTAATACCTCGAATGAAAAAAAACTTAAAATTAAAAACAAACAATAATAATTTGAATAAGAGAAAATGATTAAAAATAATATGATTCATTTTTGTAGAATGTTACATAGCCTAATGTGATTTTCTTTGAAATTATAACCTATTAAGTTGCATTCATATATGTACACAAATAAAAAATGTTGTGATGATGATAATCCAGATGATTACGCTAATTTATTCAAGGATTCTTCTGTAGGCGGACGCACCCATCCACCGTATCGCCGTTCCATTTCCCTAGCCACGGCTAGACAGAGATGGTCCTGTCCAGGATTGGCTACAACTTGTATGCCCATGGGCAGATTTCGACGGTCCAACCCAATCATGCAGTTGGTCACGGGTAGACCGAGAGTGTTGAAAATGGCCATATACATGGGCTCTAATAGCTTGTGATAAATTTGATAGTGCTGATGAGCAGTGTTGGGGAACGTTGGATAAAGGAATACACCGTCTGTTCCCAAGAGTTCTTTGAATTCAGTCTTAAGAGCTTCGATAATTGTTGCCAGATGCTTATGCCTCGAATTGGGTATTATTTTCATAAAATTCTGCAAATGGCCGAAAATGACAGATGGCAAAATACTGTCCGAACAACCGAAAAAATATTTTACTGTTTCGGTGCAAACAGTTTTCGGTCGTTCACCTTCTTCTGTCTTGTGGTATATTGTCTCAATATTTTTCATAGTTAGCATAGCTGACAGAGAAATGTCCAAGGACCATTTCATTTTGCGAATGTTAACTCGTTTTGCATTAAAATCTCCAGCAACTCTATTGATGGCTGTATGCAGATCTTTACTAAGTGGACGCATCATGCCGGATGGGCCATCGTTATCCATAAAAAAGAAACGTATGCCACTGACGTTGACTTCTTTATCTAATGTCAATTTAGGACCAGTTGGATCGGCCATGCATTTCAGGAGAAGTGGAAGATCTTTGGCGTAACGTGTCATTGGAGCAATTGTGAAAAAATCTCCCCATTTAGGAAAATCACTAGTCGGATGGTGACCTTTAAATGATACAGCATACGGCGTTGGTTTGTGACCCCAAATTCCACTAAACATTGCTGGCAGACGTGAAGATCCACCAATATCTGAAGTAAGACCAAGCAAAGATGCTCCACTAGCTAAAAGCGCCGCTTCACCTCCCGAAGAACCACCCGGTGTTCGCTTTAAGTCATATGGATTTTTCGTTTGGCCAGTGACATTGTTGTATGTTTCCCATAAAAGACACAGTTCTGGTGTGTTGCTCACTAACATTATGATTCCACCGAACTTTTTGATCTGCTCAACAACAGGAGCATCTGATTTGGCAATCTGTGGTGTTTTAAAAACCCGGCCAGCTTGATTGGTGAGGCCTTTGACAGCTATACTTTCTTTAACTGTTACCGGAACTCCCAGGAGAGGCGTGAGTTCCTCCATAGCATCGACTGTATTAATACCCATTGCAATGACGCGGTCAACCTCACGTGCCTCATCAAGTGCTTCCTCGAAGCGATCTTGAACGATGGCATTAATAAGCGGGTTAACCTGCTGGCACCGTTCAACATAAGCCTGTACTACTTCTTCACTTTTAATCTGAAATTTAGAACAAAATGAGAAATATGAATTAATATGTTAAATTTCATTAAAACCAATTCTAAAATAAATTGTCATACAATGAGTTGCTGGTTTACTCATTACATGCTGTTTAGGCATATCACTAACAACATGTGATTGACTAAAACTAGTATATTGATAAATATGACAACGAATTATAAGGGACATAGATAAATAAGACACGGAAAATTTCTCCGCATAAGTTCAGCCGCAATGCCTGGAGATACAATCTGAGACAACAACCACCTCCAGTCTCAGAACATCGCGCTACACATCTTTCCTATCCTTCTTTCTCTTCCTTAACTTCATGCCCACGTGTTGTAGCATTTAAAGGGTAGTACAATCCCTTGAGCGCGTGTTGATTATAAAAAAAAATTAACTTAACAAATATTAAATTATTGGTGCTTCAAATTTAATCCTATCAATAAAATAGTCGACGGACTGTGATTATTTATTGAAGTCCTGAAGTAATAACTTCTTTTGGGAGGGTAAGCCGATTCGTTACGTAACGCGTTACATTCGATACGTATTATCAACATATCAACTAAAAGAATTTTATCTTTTTAAGGAGTGGACCTAGAAATATGAGACTTTTAGGAATGATAGAGTACTGAATGAGACTTGAATGTTTGGTTAAAAAAAATGTATTCCTAGAATGTCAATAACCGTAAGAAAACTGCTATTTTGAGAAGATTACACATATCAGTTAATTACTTTTGACTGGTTCCATTAATAGATTTATTAGAAAGAAGACAATATGGTTATTATTTTGATGTATCAAACATTACTCTATGAGCTATACAAGCTTTGCAATCATAATTTCAAAACAGAAGAAAAACATTCAAAATTTCCTGCTTGGTTCGACTCCTACCATCGAATGTTCAGGGTAGAAGAACAGTTCTGTTTAAAAATTCATTAAAAACAAAAGATATTGTGGCGGTTTTGAGCTTATATCGTCAGTTCTAGTAGTTCAATTTTATGCGGGCCTTACACCACGCAATATTATTGCTCAAGATATTGGCCAAAAATATTGCGTGAAAATGCTTCGTCCTTACACCATGCAATATTATTGAAAGATATTATTGCCTTCCTGCAGTTTATTCTGTATCGGTTCGTTGTTAAAAGATGGCATGCTTTCTGAAAACGATTTTTTTTAAAATTTAACTATATGCCCGTAAGACCCAAGGTCTTTTAAATGCAACCTGAATTGCACGGCACTAGTTTGGCACAGTGGATTTGAGAACCAGGTATTGACTGCCTCATTTTAATCCATGGGCGGCATCCAATTAAAATTGGAGGTACAGAAAAGAATGCGCCTAGCGTGGGGATCGAACCCACACGTACTAGTTAGCAATCAAGCACTTTATCCACTGCGCCATTGCCATTTTAGTGTGCATACTGTATAGGAATTGTTGGTCCACCATGTTTGTACTTATTGTCCTATTTAATCAAATAAAAATTCAATTCTATGAAGTATATAAAGAGATTTGCATTACACGACGCAGTATGCTTCGCAATATATTGAATATTGTCCAAAAAAAGCCCTTACACGGTTAATATTACTGCGCAATACCGAGTACTGCGCAATAATATTGGGTGGTGTAAGGACCGCCTTAAAGGTTATGGTCTTAAAATTGAGGTAACTTAAAGCTATGTATATACCGGTAAAAAAATAATAAGAATTTATAATATATATAACTTAGAAGGGTTAAGGAACCAAATTTATTCGATTTTTATTTGATTTTTGACATTCTAAATGCAAAAGTTGATGAAAAATATCAATATTTTTAAAAACAATATTCCACAAAGTTATTTCCCCAGCCATCGTCTATAAAAGTGCTAGCGTAAGTATATCGATAAATGCCTCCCGTGGGTTAAAAAAAGATAATCAATAGCTGATTTTCAAATCCAATGTGCCAACAATTCTTTCCTAACTTTCGTATCCTTCTAACTAGTGCCGTGCAGTTCATGTTGCAATTAAAAGACCTTAGGTCTTACAGACATGTATAGTTAAATTATTATTATTATTAAAAAAAAATATATATAAAAATAATTAAAGCAAAATTAAGTTGTTGAAGGTCAAGACGGTTTCTTATATATGGATATTAAATGCGCACATATGTATGTATATAAATGTTTAGATCTTTACAAATGGAGTTGGTACCTGCAATATGATGGGTAGGTTTTCTAGCATATGTTGCGGTCAAAATAATAGTAGTGCTACAACCAAATATGTTAAAAGAGTCTAATTTTCGTGATTTGTTATATTTTTGTTCTCTTTTGGTGACAGTTTCATAAAGAGAGAGCAATTTAAATTGTACCGTTACGCCCCCATTGTTTTGTTGTTAGTTTGTATGCTGGTAAGTTTCCATTCAAATTGTTGTTTTGCATCAGTCAAAATAATAGTAGTGTTTGTCGAGATCGCGCGAAAAAACGAATTGAGTTTTAAATTGTCATCAAAAGACTATAGAAAAGTAAATAAATATTGTTTTCTATTAATTTTATTTAATTTCTGATTTAAATTCGATTAGATTTTATTTTGTAATAGGTGGCGGAAAGCATTGTACTGCTGAGCAGCGTACTATAATAAAACGGATGATTTCACAAGGAAAAACCTACGTAGAACTACAGAGTCTCCTTGGTTGATCAGCTATGATGGTACGCAATGCAATAAAGTTTATTTCCCGCCCTGAAACACGTGGACGACCTCCTGTTATGTCGAAGAAATTAGTGAAGAGGGTAGTGAGGTTTTCAAGGCGGAACCCATTTTTTTGGTTTTCAACTTTCTCATAATTTTCGATTTCGATTGAAATTTTTATATAGGAAGTCCTTCAAATTCTAAATAATAATGCGTTCCAAAATATTCGAAAAAAAATGTTTTATTTTACGCTTCGTTACGTTACGTGTTACGGCGCCAGTCTGCCTGGTTTCCCTTTCTCTCACTCATACGAAGAACTTTTGAAATTAATCAAATAAACGAAGAACTTTTGAAGCTTTCCCAAGTTAAACAATTTAAATATTAAACTTAGATTACATGAATTGATAACAGTTTTCGTTCAAATTAAATTAATATTATTTATTGTAATGCAAGTTTATTCTCAATAAGATTCTACAGTAGTAAGATATAAAATATCATCTATGTACAAGCTGTACTAATAACACAATATGTAAACCATAACATTGATTTATCTATTCAATAAACATCTATCTATCTATCTAGATTAATTCACTTTAACTTTTATCACTTCTGTCGGGATTTAAAATAAATTTTTCTGACTTCAAGTTTGTATAAAGTGAGCTTTTTAAAGTGTGTTATTCAAAAAATAAATAATTTTAAAAATCAACCTTTATTTGATTTTAATAAAAAAATTATTTTTAACCCTTTGAACAATATGCATTTTTTTAGTAAATCGTCTTGAAGTATACAACATATAGACGGAACAACCTCTAAAACGGACTCAGAATGCTCGACTTCGATGCGTGGCGATCCAAAATTGGAAAATTGTTGGAAAGAATTGGTCATATTGCTTTTGTACGTCTTGACATATTGCGAGCAAGTTCAGCAAAGAAAAGATCGTGTCCGCTATACTACTTTAGCAAGAGATCGCTATGATTTTTTTTCAGATCGAGTTTTTAATAACCTCTCTTGCCACCAACTTCAAGTTATGATAATCACTCACCGACAATAATATTTGTGCCGAAAACTGAATGCAGCCCACCAAACGGCGTACAAAGTGGATATCGAGTTTGTAATAAAAGAATTACATCAAATTTACCCGAAGATATTGCAATAGATTTTCTAGGACCAAATACTTTCTATTTACATTAACTAACGTTGCTCTACAAGCCACAGTTTCCAAAGTTGCCTTCATATACCAGATCAGTATAGAAGAACCAGAACTTTTAAAGAGAACATAAATACGAGCATCTCTCAAAAAAATGGAGGAAATAGGAAATGCCATAGCTCATATCAGTAATGATTATTACCAAAATCTGTATGACCGAAATTCTTAAGACATATCAAATATTCTGACTACAATTCTAACGGGTTATCCATTTTGCGGTTTCAAAAGTAAACGTAAATAAAACACATATTTTTTTTTATTATATTTATTTTTTATTAGAAAGTTAGAACGTTGACATTATGTGTGAAACACTACATCATTTAAATGACCACCACACGAATTGTCGCAAGCATCGATTCATTTGATGTAATTTTCGACCACTTTTTGACACATATTGGGCGGTATCTCAGCCAAAACTTGACGAATGTTGGTTTTCGAGTTCTCAAGAATTAAAGGTTTATCTGTCGGTTATCATATGACCATAACACTCCGAATTGACGGTAACAGTCGTTCCATCGTCGTTTTCGAAGAAGTAAGGTCCAACCACACCCGCCGGACCAAAGAGCGCCTCAAACAGAGACTTTTTGTGGATGTAATGGCCTTTCTTCAATTATTTGAGGATTCTCAGAACCCCAAATACGACGAAGCACACTTCCCACCGAGTGAGAAATGTGCTTCGTCGCTGAAGAAAATTTTGTTCGAAAAATCGCCGTCCACCGCCTGTTGTTCAAGCACCCATTTGACGTATCTACGACGTTGCGAATGGTCAGTTGATGTGTGAGCTGGACTTTATATGGATGTAGATGTAGATCCAAATGCAAAATACGCCATAATGTGTTTAAGACAGTCCTTACTCCTGAGAACGACGAGGAATCGACACATTCGGGTCTTCGGCAACACTTTCACTTACAGCAGCGATATTTTCAGTGGTACGAGTGAAACGATGATTCACAGGCCTTACAATATCTGCAACTGTAACCAATCCAGTCTCTTCAAATTTCTTCACAATTTTGCCAATTGCTTGCGTTGTGGGACGATTATGTAAACCATAATCTCCTCTTAAAGCCAGATATGTGGATGTGGAAGAATCACCATTTTTGTAGTAGGTTTTTACAATTTTTATGCGTTGTGCGATAGTTAAGCAAAATATTTTCGTAAATGTCAGACTTTCAACTGAAAAAAAAAAATTGGTTTACAAACTTAGTTTGGCAGATGTCGAATTCCAGCCCTATACTTTTGAAACCGCAAAATGGATAACCCTTCCACTCTGCCAAAATTCGATTTCCAAAATTGAGTTAACCCTGAAATCTGTAATAAAATATTTTATATTTTTTGTAAATACTGTGCCTTTAACACAGTACCTAAATGTAATTTAAATGGCAAGTCGAAAATATAAAAAGTAGTTCTATTGGAAGTGCCGTTAATAAGTACGCAAAATAAAATATTTTATTTACTTAAGAGTGGACTGCACTAATTTAAGAACACGCAATTTTTTTTATCAAAGTTCTTGGAGTCGTTTTTGAGAAATAATTTTTGTTGTTAAGTTTTTACTTGCAATTATAGGTACTATAATGCAAGTTATGTATTCGTAAAAATATTTTTTTTCTAACATCAAACATGACATTAATATCATAAAGAACACCAAAAAAGTGGGTCCCGCAATTCCGTCTGTCTATCTGTCGGTCTGTAGAACGATTTACAGCCTAAACGGCTGAACCGATTTTGTTCGAACTTGGTACTTAGGCGTTTTAGGCGATTGTCCAAAATACATTTTTGACTTGCATTGCATATCTTAATTATTTCAAAAACGGCTCTAACGATTTTGATAAAAATTGGTGAGTGTACTACTTTGGGTATGTTCTAAATTTCGGCCAAAAAAAGTTTTTAAAATATTTTGTTATTAACGGTACCTGCCATACAGCCATTTTATTGATTTTCGACATTCTCATAAACGGCTTAACGGATTTCGATAAAAAATTCTAAATAGTATTGCATTTAAAATTTTTCGAAAAATAGTTTTTTTGGATTTTTGAAAAAAAAAAACATTTTTTTTGAAAATTCAATATTTCGAAAACGGGTGGACAATTTTTTCTGAAATTTTGTTTTTGAATTTATATTATTAAATATTTAAAATGTTCATACCAACTTTTTTTTTTAGAATAGCTTAAGAATTTTTATAAATATATAAAAAATTAAGTGAAAAACTTTAAAAATATATTTAGCCGTTTTATTAAGAATCTTTTGCATATAATGTGATCGAACATAGGAGCAAGTACGTGCGATGCAATCGTGCATTTTATTTTTTTAGCATTTGATGCATGAGAGGTAATGTTATTTTTTTATTTTAGGAAAATATTATTTTTTTAACTTTTCAAAAAATGTTTCAAAAAAATCCATTGAATCATTTTCGATTTTGAGTTTTCAAAAAAAACGCACATACTTAAGCTCTACCTCCGCAGTGGTGGGCAAAACGGTTTTATATGAATACAAAACGATAGCCAAACCTTCATTAAATTCAAAATGGCGACGAAGCTCCGGCAGTATTTTCCCAAAAATCGATATTTAGACTACTTATGATTACCCCGAATAAACTATAAGAGAAAATTTTACGAATTAATATTTTATAGTCCCAGAATGACCCCCTTCTGGGACAATGAAATATCCCCAAAACTGTTTTTTTTTTAATATCTGGCGAAAAGTAACTTTTCTGAAAAAAGAAGAAAGTTAAATTTTCTACAAGTTTTACCTTTACTGTTTTTGTCTGAAATCAAAAATTGCGAAGTTATTGACCATAGTAAAATTTTCATTAAATTCAAAATGGCGCCCGAAAACCGAAATTTAGACTACTACCCAGCGAATTGTAAAGGAAAATTGTACGAATTTATTTTTTTCCATTTCAGCCCTTTTCTTCCGACTGGACTACAAATATAATATACGAGTATTAAAAGGTCCGATATGCCTGTATATTGCGTAACAAGAATATTTTTTTCTCCGTGCCATAAATAAGTGGGGGAGAAACATTTATTTGTCACTTCTGTTGTTAGTATATTCCTTTTTTTATTTATAATAATGCACGAAATTAGGTATCACTCTTCAATATTGTAGCTGATTTGGTCGTATGTTTGCAATTAGAGACTGTAAAATTATTATACGTGTATATCAATAAGTAAAGTTCTAAAAATATTTTAATAAAGTTAAATGGTCAATGGTATAATGGTCAATCTTGCTTTTGCGTAGTCCCCTCGAACACGAAATACTCCCCTTTAATTTTTTGAAACACTCCTATCAAACGTTTCAACAGCGCTATCATGCAGCGATATAATTTCCCGCTTTGCAGAAATATGATTTTCCGCCAGACGCTTGCGCCCTTGGAACAGCCCTTGAGCATACTTGTGTAATAATGGAAAATAGTCAGTTGTTCCTTAAAATAACTTTATGAGGTTTATTTCTTCTGTTTCATCGAATTTGTCAGATAAATGAATCTGTTTGCAGAATATTTTACCCATACAGACTTTGAGAGTCCATTTCAGCAAAGATACAATTATCCATGGTTTCTGAGGCTTACCATTTAACATCTCATAATATCTATAATTATGAAATGTTAAGATCAAGTGTTATATTAAATAATTTTGCATAAACAACAACAAAATAATAACCTTAAATTACTTAACAATTTCATCATGTTTTCTTCAATTTCATAAATGATATTTTAAGTGCTCATGTCAATTAAAAATCCAATTTATAACAATTCGTTTAGATGTGAAAAACAACTTATTTAGCACTTAATAGTAATTAAATCTAATAATTTTTTTATTCAGTGTGGTTTTTCTTAGCCAATATTGCAAACGAGATTCTAAAGTACAGAACAAATAAAACCAATTACCTAACTAAATTCCAAAAAAAAAAAACAATGTAATGAGGGATACTAAAACGATACTATACTAATCGAAGAAGCCTTCATATTGTGTTAAGACTTTAGTCAATTAAGAGCTATAAATAATAAAAAAGAGAAAAGCCAGTTATGCGTAATATTGTCCGTTTGTAGGGTAGGTAACATTTATTTTACTTTCAATAATGAATTTCTTAAAGCTCTAAATAGAGCATTCACCTTGTATAGCAACTACAAGTTATTAATATCGTTTTGGTTGACAACAAATAAACCCATATACTAGTTTTGTGCAACTGGTATTGCTGCAAGGGCATTTTTGAAAATCTAAAAAAAGTTACGCGGAAACACTACTACTGAGTAAAAAAGATTAGGTTTTAATCGTTGTCATAAATTAAACTGAGAAAAACGCAACGGATTTAGCAAACACTAAAGAACGGATTAAATGACGATATGCAAGTCTCGCGATGAACATGATGACTTACAGTCGAACTTCGATAACTCGAACCATTACTTGCTACAAAAGCAATTCAAGTTATCAAGACTTCGAGTTATTAAGTGAAATACAAAATTGATATCAATACATATAGATATATGTATTTGCTTACGAACATATACATAAAAATGTACAGAAACATAATTGTTATTTAAAACTAGCAGAAAGTCCCCGGCGTCGCCCGGGCACCCGAAGCAAATTCTTTTATGCAATATCTTCCAAATGAAATGAGAAATAAAGAAAAAAATTGTAGGAAAAAAGATTTTTCATTTATTTTCTCGTTCAATACCCATGTTCTGTAACTTTCGAATAGATAATAATAGTCGAGAAACAAAAAAAAAATTGTTTGTTTTGGTTTTAAGATGTCAAACTGACACTTCAATTTATTGCCTTCCATTAGAAATAATAACATGCCTAACTTAATAACATTAACCCATTTTATTCAGAGGCTGTAAGTGAGAAAAATGTATCGCATGAGTTACAGAAGATGGGTACAGGACTCTTCGCTTTGCGGAGGTTGTCTTTTTACTTGCCATAGGTAAATACAATTTAAGGCAAGTTATACATTCATCGAAAAAAAAAGTTTTGCGATAAAAATCAAACATGACATTACGATGATAGCGAAGACGAAAAAACATGGTCTAAAAATTCTATTCGTCTGAAAGTTAGTATAGCTGCTTACAGTCTAACCATTATGTTAAAGTTCATTTTTCTCGAAAATGGTTCTAACGATTTTGATTTAAAAAATCAGAGTATTTTTTCGGTATGAACTATTATATGGTTGAAAAACAAATTACCAATAATAGCTAAGAACGGTACCGATTTTTTTGCTTTCTACTATCTGGAAAACGGCTTAGGTGAATCTTTCTTTCTTTCGAAATTTTACACATATTATATAGGTTTAGGTACGTCAACTTGTGATGCATACCAATATTTTTTATTACCTAATAGATATTTGTTTGTAATTTTAAAAGAATATTTTAAAACTTTTTGTTAATAATTTAATATTTTCAAAATAGCTCATTATTATTCGTTTCAAATTATAAGTAAACACTAAATGCTTTATTCCTAGAAACCGCTCCACAGATTTTAATAATTTTATTCTCATAAAGTGAAATTCATCTTTATCAGTTTGTTTGCTAAGGCTAAACTCGGAAATCACACCGTTTGTTTTGAGAGGTTGTAGATTGCAAGTGGCTTGAGGGTTAAATATTTTTTTTTTTGCAAAACTTAGCTGTTTGTAGGGTGAAATGCGCTAAACGCAAAAAAACAGTACTTGCGAAGGTAAACATTTCGGGACTGTGAAAGTTTAAACGGCAAACTTGATTTTCTTTGTAAATTTTACATGTGCCGATGAAAAAGATGGCAGTTAAGTTTAAAATCCTATCAACTCTTATAGCTGGCACATGAAAAGTTGGGACCCACCAAATTTTGTTGTACTTTCATGCATATAGCAACTTACGCGAAAGCATGAGCTTACATTTGCAAGTTAGTTTTTACTTTCGCAAAAGTAGCCACTGGCGCTCGGGAATCCTTGCAGATGTAAGCTCGGTTAATAGGCTAATTTCAATATTCTCAACAAACTATTAATTTCTAACATGGTGCCAAACACACGCGACCTTACGCTGAAATGCAAGGAATATTGCATGAATTCAGCGGCGCCTGTAACCTTGAAAATACAGGATTTCACGATTGTATGTGTTTACACACGAAAATAAATTTTCCTTTCAAACTTGAAAAAAATTATAGTTCAGTGCGGAACCTTAGCAACCTTTTTTGCTTTCATGAAAATAGTCCTGGCGACGGTCGATTTATGTATGTGTATAAGCCCATTACAGAAAAGGAACACGTCTAATGTCGAATTTCTTTCATCGAAATCTTCGAATTTTTCATGCTGGTGCCCTGTTAGCGTGAAACTCAAAATGTCGGGTCTTTAAAGGTTTAAAGTAAGACCGCACTAATGCGACACTTTCCGACACTATGCATACTTTTTTTTCAAGCCGCACTTGAATAGCAGCCTTTCTCTTCTTCACTAATCATCATAATGCCATGTTTGATTATTATCTCAATTTTTTATTCAAAGAATGCATAACTTGTCTTATATTGTACTAACTATAATCGCATGTAAAAAAAGGGAAGCGAAGAGTCTCAAAATGAAGAATAGTTCGTTTGTAAACAAAAATACAAATAATAAATCTTCTTTGTTAAATTTAATAAGAAAGCTAATCCTGGTTAAATAAACGACAAAATAAATGAGACATCCTTTTCCTTACAAATTTTGTTTTACTTTTGCCTCGGCGGCCCGGGCAATACCGGGGACTCTCTGCTAGTTTGGAAAGAAAATCCGTAACAACTGCGGAAGTAAACAAAACAAAAACCAATTTGGATATAAAATCCATGGAAACAGCAAAATGTAAACAAAACGAAATATAAATTTGGAGGTTATATTTGAAAATCAGGATAAATTTAAGAGATAAGTGCAAATATTTGTGTATTGATCATATAAAACATAACTTATATATTAAATTTAATAGCCTATAAGTTGCCCAAAGGACAGCAGAAGAAGATACAATCATTTTTATGGCGTGTCAAATGGTAAGCCGTCAATTTACCTGTCATATGCAGACAAACTGACATCGAAACAAAATTACACTTTTATATATTAGTAGAGATTGTCTGTTATTTTCGTACATGACTGAAGAATGGTTTTTAAAAAAAATCTTCAACGGAATTTAAGCACAGTATCGATTGTTGCTTTTATTAGTCTTTAAAAATAGAAACACAAAATGCTTAACGAATTTGCATCCTCTTGTGTTTTTTATTGCTTACCATTTTTGTTTCAAAATATAAAAACTAGGCCAAGAGTTCTTACCGACCTGCGGTAATGTGTGTACTAACCCCTTTTAACAAGAAAGTAAGCAATTTTTAGACCCATTTGCTGATACGAAACTTAAGAGTTTATGTTCCACATAAACGCTTAAGTAATACATAGAGTTTTGCACCAAACTCAAACCTAAACATAAAAGTCGTTAGGTGGAACATAGTTTATGTTTTAGACAAAGTAGCACATAAAATATTTAAGTATGACATACGGGATTGAAGCACTATTTAAATAATTTTTGGATATTTACGCATTTAAAATAAAAAAAATATATAAAAATGGAGTTTGATATTTTGGAAGTGCTTGACGATGACGTGGAAATCCTTGAAATTTCAGAGGTTGGAATTCCTCGTCAAATATACGAGAGAAATGAATATTTTTCTTCATTTGATGACCTATCCTTTTACAAAAGATTTCGGTTAACAAAAGAAATAACTATTGTGGTTTTAGAGAAAATATAAAGCTTATTAGAATGTCCATCAAACAGGTACAACAAAGTTTTATTTTATTTAACATATAAATTAAATTTGGCGTATTCACAAACAACTCCATCGCTCCTATAATTTTTTTTTTTTTCAAAATTTTAGTTTTAATGGCAATATCGAGTCCCAGGACTTTTCCTTCAGCTCATGTTCAATATTTCTTTGACACTCCTTCAGGATATCATACTGCAACTTTGAGAGTTCCATTTTTATGCGAGAAAGTTCTGAGTACTGCTCCGTTATCTGCTTGGTAGACTTGACGCGATGGGTCTTCTCCTCGAAATCCAAGGTGTATTTTAATCTTTGTCAATGCTTTAAAATTGTTTATTGAAAGCTTTGGACAAAATTACATTTGTTGGTTTTTCTTTGTCCATTTCAGAGGAGGTACTATCGTCCTTCATATCACTGGGTGAATGTAGATGTACACCTTTTTCAAGCATAGAGGCCTGTATTTGTTCCAGACGTTTGCATTCTCAAATTAATCGTCAATCTAAAATCAAATTAAGTACTCTTTAAGCTGTCATTTTTTATAATTTACATTTTCGTCCCGATTATTGATTTCATTATCACCGTTATCCAATCCAAGAACAGTTTTTGGGTTCATAATAGCGACAGCTAAATCAAAATTAGGATCTGTACGGCTTTCCTCCTCTAGTTTAAAGACTTGAACATTTTTCATGGGCAACATCTTTCCATGTTCCCGCTTTGTAGTTAGCATTAGCATAAAATCTTTCTATCGAATCGTTACTTCTCTAACAGGAAGATCCGGATTGGCTGAAAATCGAACTTTGTTCGATACGACGTCAAGCACTTTCCTTTTCCTTCCAGGTAGCAGCATCTGTTTTTTTTTGTTTTCTATTACTAACCTTTCTTCGTAGACACAATGAAGAAGCAAGGATTTTTCAATTGTTGAAAAGTTTGGAATGCGTTTTATTATTTTTCCAGACATTTTTTTAATTTTATAAGCACAAATTCACAATTTCACCGTTTCAATTTAAAATTCGTATGCAATATTTTAAAATTTTGACATATCGCATAGTTCGAAGTGAACTTAGATGTATTTTAATTCTGTGGCTTTGCTAAGTTTCACATAGATTTTTACGTGTAACATAAATACATTTATGTATAACTTAAGAGTTATGTTGAACTTAGCTAATAACAGGAGGGCCATTCCGTAATTTTCAAAACGATAATCGTCAAAAGATGATCGTCGACGAGAGCGTCATTAATTTGCTTCACGTAACTCAACCACTATCGTCTCGTCAATCGTTTATAATTTTCATTTCAGAAACTCTCAAACTTTTGTTGAGTTGTCAAATGGACTGCCATAAGTGTCAATAAAGTTGTGTATTGTTTTGTATTTGGTGCGAATAAAGTTACATAATTGGACAAAAATGTAAGTTATTTTATATTTTTTACAAATTGATATGTATAAATGTAAATACAACAATTATTTATATATAGGGCCACACAGTCTCAGATTGGTATTTTGACTCGATATATGGATGAACATCCCCATTTATCTCTCAACTGTCTTCGCATTCGTATTAGTTGTATTTCCTAGCAACTTGCGTTTTCATTTCCACTTTCCAATACAAGAAAATTGCTCCGCCGAAATTTTAACTTTAATTTGCAAATACAACAGATAGACAAAAAACAAGATGGCAAACTACAGTGGCTACTCAATTATTCAACTACAGTAACCTACAAACTTCAAAATTAATGCAAGACGATACCTGTTTAGCTATCGTCCAAACGCCATCATTTTGACGATAGCGTTTTGGCGACTATCGACTTACGTGAAGCAAATAAAGGCATCACTATAGTTCAGACGATATCGTCTGACGATAATCGAATTACGGATACAGGATTTATGATTCGAATCAGCAAACGGGCCTTAGTCAAACATAACGAAGTCACGATTTTCTCAAAGCATGTATACTAGATCATAGGATAATATAAACACAGTGTCACCCGAATATGACAATACAATTCATTAATAACTATAAAACGAACTTGTAAAAACACGCAGGTTTTGTAAATTCCCCGGCAGAATTCGACTTATCCAAGGTGAAGCTAAATAATGTCTTCGAGTTATCAAGACATTCGAGTAATAGAAGGTCGAGTTATCAAATAAAAATTCCCAGTACATTTCAGTCTTGGCGCTAATGTCAGCCAATTTCATTCAAGTTATTAAATATTCGAGTTATCGAAGTTCGACTGTATTTGGATTTGACTGAATGAACTACCGAGTGAGCAGGATGACAATGCAGCCGTTTCAATTATTGAAACCCGTTCACATGAGTATGAATACGACAAATAGAGCAACATTTCCGATCTTAGAGTTTCTTCTAGTATATTCAAGGTTATTTGCGGGCGCCTCGAAAACACGCAGCGGGATACCAAGTACTCGCGAAATACGGGTTGGACACCACTGCCGTAGACTATTGCATAATGCACCTGATTATTTTTTTTTTTTTAATCGTATAGAATACAATATTTGGGTGTTTCAACAACGATAAATACCTGTTTAGAAACAATTTGTTGGACATTCAAACTAATATAGATCTTCAATAACAAGAATGTTTGCAAACCAATTGGCTTAAAAGGAAAGTAAATATATTGCGGTATGTACCTACATATGTGTTTGACAAATTGTTTATATAATATTTTTGATGATTAGATTAATTTCTTTTGGTTTGTTTTTTTGGAATGCGAATAAGAAGACTTTATTCCAATCTTTAGCCAATGTTTTGTAAGATTTCCTTACTTCATTTGGAGTTTTATTCCAATTTGTGTATTAATTAAATCACATCATACCCGTTACAAACTCCAAGTATTGCATCATCCCGTTGACGTCACTGACACAAATTAAAAATAAATAATAAATATAGTAACGATACAAAATAAAAAAAACTATCAAATTAGACAATATTGATATTTATGTATATCACAGTTCATGTTTCAGGTACATAAAGTGCTATAGCATGGCTATAAATATTTTATTCAATACATTTGAATTTTTCTTCCAGTCAGTCTGTCAGTCTGTCAGTATGTCAGTCTGTCAGTAAAACTGTCAGTCTGTATGTAAAACGAGATGCAGCCTAAACGGTGTAAGCAATTATCCTTCAAATTTGGTGTATGTGACTATTTTGGCATTCCTCAGGGGGGAAATTGAAATTTTATTTTTAGGCCTAAAAATAACGGTACCTGCCATATGATCTTGAAGGAAAATTTTATTTTTCTCGAAAACGGCTCAAACAATTTTGGTAAAAATTTTTGAGAATTTTTTTTTTGGTAATAGCTATCAGTTGATATGAACCAAATTTACGGGAAAAGTCTATTAACGGTACTTTTCATATAACGGTTTATAAAATTTTTGGCTTTCTCGGTAACAGTACATTGGATATCTGTCAAATTTTACATATGAGAAGACCTAGATAGCCAAACTAATTCTGCATGTTAAAATTTTAAATAACTTTTTTTTATAATTAAAATTAATTTTTGAATTTTTTATTTTGAAAAATCAATATTTTTAAAACTAATCAAAAAAAAATAATTTTCAATTTTATGGTCATGTGTATAATAAACTCTAAAAAACTGCATACCAAAATTTCAAAAAACATTTGTTTTCAAAAAACTAAAAATAAAAAACCGGATTTCATCAAAATCGGTCCTACTATTTTCGAGATACTTTTTTTTACAAAATTTTCATTGATCGGTGGCATCTAATGGGTTTCTTGTTTTTTTTCGAGGAACCGATTAAAGTGATGGTTTTGGCAGTTGTTATAAGTTTAAAAAACGATTTTAATCCACCTATACAGCATTCACTTTCATTTATACATATGTATGTACATATCTACATACCTAGGTTCTCTATATATAAGTAGGTACATAATACCCTCCTAATTTTCATAATCCAAATCAATTTAAATATACATTTGTAGGTAGGTACCTACATATGTAACCATTCCTTGAATCATATGTATTCCACAATTCATTATATTAACAATCAGGGTTATCTTAACTACATCGGCTTTAATCCTGCAAAGGATAACTAGACAACCTATACCTACTAACAGCGTCAGTAGTTAGCTACACTAAAGTTGTTTGATATAAGAGCAAGTTCGTACGATCCAGTCGTGCAATTTTTATGAGAGTACAACGCTAAATATTAATATTTTTAATTTTAAAATTCAGTACGTTCAGTCAACAGTTTGAAGATAGTTATCATCTGTTATATCTGTTTAAATGCTTAGCATGTCTAAGGAATATTAATAAACTTTAGATATACAAACATGATGCCATAGTAATAAACTTTCTTGAAAATTCAATACAATACATGATTGAGCAAATATTGTACCTACCTATAAGTAGTAAAATGATAAACGACTACGACTGGCGGACTAATAGGTAGGGATTTTCGGGTCAAGAACTAGGCTTTCTCTACCAATTGTACATTATACTAGAATGTATAAAACAATAACAACTGCGTATCTACATATGTATATGTGTTGAATGAAGTCTCGAAAGAAATTACTGCAACCAATAATGCCAGAAAGCTTTTTGCACTTAAAGCACTAAATTTTAATATAATCTATTTTAAATGTGTGGGGAGTGTGTACAAGTAGGTGAAACGAACTCGGAAAGAATAAAAACGTCATGCTCCGTTGTCTTTTAAATTATAAGAGAAGAAAACGTGATTTAAAATAAAATTAAAACAAAAGATGAGACTAAACAACTATGCAAATATCTCCATAACTATAATGCAGGGCAGACGTCAGACTATTGCTTGGCTCCCATAAATTTTCGCATCCCGTGTTGACTTGAGTAGGAAAAACATTAAAATTACTGGTTACCATACAATTATAAGCTGAGCTTCAGCTCTCACGATAAGCGCCGGGGCCTAACTTAGGAATATTAAAGCTCTCACCACGATGAGGAGGATTTACATTAGGTGTGTTTTATTGGGAATCTATCCATTGTACCGTAAGTAATTCCCAAAAAAAACGCATCGACCGTAGCATGGACCGTAGCTTTTTTATTTTTGTAAAATTGGTACCCCTGCACAGCAGTCACAAGTAATGAAATAGTCTTTTGCAAAGTAAAATTAAGAAACATCGAACAATAATTAGCTTTTATTCATATAAAATAGAAAGTAGAAAAACGTACCAAAATTTTATTATTGTTACAAACCTATTTCTTGCTTCCATTTTTCCTGCAATTGCAGTTTTAAATTCGAACATTCATTTTGCACCAATAGAAAGGAAATGATAAGTGAACGGGTTTGTTCATAGACTATGGTCCCTTTTTACACAGGGCAATTTTTGTATTGCTTTAAAAACCGACAATGCCTTTCACACGAGGAAACACAATTGCCGGAGATTTGCTTGTTTCTTTTTAATGTTTCTTGGTTTTGAACGCACACTATTCTTCACTCCGATTACATTTCAACTTTATATTTCATGCTTTTATTTATTTTCTGAGTAGACCGATAGCTAGTCTTATTTTTCAAGTCAATTTACAAATTTATTTTCTGAGTATGTTTAGCTTTCAATTCAATATTCACTCAACAGAGATCATACTTCACTTTACATACGCGGATTAAGGAACAAATAGTTAACATTTTGTTTGCAATTTCCATGCACATGTCCAGAAAAAAAAACAATGGGATCACAAAATTGTACGCCCAGTCAATGTCCATGTAGTGAAGCGAATACCGTTCATGGCCAACGTCTATAAACAGTGAGGAAAAAGCACATTTTGTGAAGTTCAGTTTCCGCTTAGTGCGCTTAGGCCAGGCGCGCACATGCATTTTTTCCGAAACGAAATAGTTTAATCACTAGTTGAACGATGATCGCGCACATAAGCAACTTAAAAATTAATCAACGAGATATACGAACACACAAACATAATTTTGATTTAGTGTGCGCGCAGTTACATTATAGTTCGATGTGATACAAACTGAAGAACTTATTTGGGGCGATCGTTCGATTTGTGCCATAACACAAACTCTTAAGTTGCTCGAATCGCGGAGTGAATAGTTTTTGCATGTGCGCGCACTCTCATAAAAGCCCATGGTATTCACTTTAGCAACCAAACTGTTGCAAAATTGAAAGTTGCACATGTGCGCGCCACTGGCCTTATAGGTCATAGAATTTTATACGAATAAATATTTTGCGGCGCAGTGTCAAGCAATTCCTCTATAGTGCAGTTCCACCCAATGCAGTTTGTCTTCCCAAATTACTTTTTTGTAGATCTAAATAAAAAGATGATTTTTTCACCAAACTCCGCTTATTTACAACTATCAATAAAAATTGAACACAAAACGAAAATTGGGCTTGGTTAGTCAAAAATAAAAGTAAAACGGAATTCATTTGATAAATATTGGTTTGTTTTTCAAAATGGATATCAAAATTTGTTAAAATTGGTTAATTGACATTAGAGGTATGCAAAATTGCAGATATATGTGCAATTTTAGACGTACTTCAGAAAATAATTGAGCAAAGAATACAGTTTTTAATAGTAAAAGTCATAAACCTTTCAGAAGAACACCTTATAATATATTAAAAAATGGAGTTATCTAAGAATTGAGAAATATAAACTGGCCAACTATTAAAAAAAAGAATCAAAAAGATCGATTTGTCTTACGAATGAAATTAATATTTATAACACTCCATGAACACATCCATCGAGATGTGTTCAATTTAATTATCAATCGTACCAACAAAACTAACAAAATCAGAATCGAGACTCGACTGAACGTCAGCCAGCCATCCACGTAGCTTCTACTTTAGCTTTTTATCGACCGTAGCGAATTGTATGTAAAATTATACGACGGATAAACTAACGGCGGATAAATTTCCCAATAAAACACGGCAATTGAAGAAAATTAAAAGACCAGACACATTGCCAGGACATGCATCTATGCATATGTGAAAGTCATTCCAAGCAGACATTTTCGTAAATTTTATTTGATTCGCTAGCCTTCCACTCAAACCCTCTTAATTCTTGTTCTTAATGATTGATAGGTTATAATAAGCGTCACGATTATAAATACCTAATAGTTGTACCTATTTTGTATTCAGTTCGATCATGTGATACACATGCATTTAATAGTTTGCACTGCACAGTGAATCAAGGCTTATTGCACAGAAAGTGAAACGTTATTTTACCTGAATGATTCAGATGATCATTTAACGACTCAAAATAAAAGTACAAGGTACGTTACATTATTTGTACATATATGTAAGGCTTTGTGTAAACAAATTAATAGAACCAGTAAATGCACATGCGTTTGTTGCATTAAATTAAACTCACGGAATTTTTTAAATTAGAAATTAAATAGGTATTCAAACAAACAAACTCATTAAAAAATTCAATAGAAAATTTCCTAATATTAAATTAACCTACATGCATACATTCAAGTGCATACATCTATATATATAAGTATAAGACAAATGTCGTCCGTGTGTGCGCGCATAACTCGAGAACGGATTGTTCGATCTTCATGATTTTGGGCTTGATGAATTTGTATTGACCCAAGCAAGGACATATGACACTGGAGGAAAATCCCGAAAAATTTACAGAAAAAAATTGAAATCCGGGATCGATTTCGCACTGTGACTAATGATAATGAAATAGAAATGTCAGATGAAATGTGCAACGAAGCTTTGATTTTGATCGAAGACATGTGTCTGCTTATGAGTGGAATTTGTTGTGCAAATTGGGAATGCCACCACCAAATCGGCAATTGCATGACGCATTTAATCGAGAAATAGAGCGAGAAAAAGATCTCGATCAATTCGCATTGAGTCATGCAGTTCGAACAAATGTGCCAATGTTGAATCAAAAACAAAAGCAATTGTACAATGAATTAATGCAGGCAGTCGGAAATGGTGGCAGTTTCTTCCTCGATGCTCCAGGTAGAACTGGAAAAACATTCCTGATTTTACTGATTTTGTCTACTATTCGCTCGAAATCTGAGATTGCTTTAGCACTCGCCTATTCTGGGGTATCGGCTACGTTGTTGGAAAGCGGTCGAACAGCTAATTCTGCATTGAAATTGCAAGTGAATGAAGAACCTACATGCAACATTTCAAAGAACTCTGCAATGGCGAAAGTTTTGCAGCAATGTAAGATTATCATCTGAGACGAGTGCACAATGGCTCACAAACTTGCATTTGGAAGCGTTAAATCCTACGTTGAAAGATTTACGAAATGATAAACGACGTTTCAGTAGTGCAATGATTTTACTGTCAGGCGATTTTCGGCAAACTCTGCCTGTCATTCCAATATCAACTCCGGCAGATGAATTGAACGCTTGCCTGAAATCATTGACCTTATGGCAATACGTGAAGAAATTGCAATTGAAAACAAATATGCGAATCACTTTACGAAATGACCAGTTCGCTGCAAAGTTCTCCAGGCATTGGCGATTGGCAATGGCGTGATAACAGTGGACTTAGTCACCGGCCTGATTGAATTTCCGCAGAACAACAACGCCAGAAGAGTTCATCACGAATGTTTTCCCGAATATTGTTCAAACTTATGTTAATTCTGATTGTCTGAGTTCACGAGAGATTTTGGCTGCGAAAAACAAGGATGTCGATCATCTGAATTTTGTCATTCAAAATCAAATCATTTATTCAAATCCGTGGACTTCGTGATGGATGAACGCGAATCCACCGGGTTCCGGGTTTTCCACCACACAATTTAAAATTGAAAGTCGGCTCAGTTATAATTTAGCTGCGCAACCTCAATGTGCCAAAATTTTGTAACGGAACGCGTTTGAATGTGAAGAACATCAAATCAATTCTAATTCAAGCCACGATTTTGCGAAAGTTCAAAGGCGAAGGTGTTCTCAGTCCACGGATTCCGCTTATTCCGAACGATTTGCCTTTCGCGTTTAAGTGTCTTCAATACGCGGTGCGTCTTGCTTTTGCTATTACAATCAATACGTCGCAGGGACAATGGCTGGATGATTGTGGCATAAATCTCGAATTCACATGTTTCTCACATGGTCAATTATATGTTATTATCGGTAAACCTACCACTTTGTACATTTACGCACGCGTAAATAAAACTAAAAATGTTTTGTACCATAAAGCACTTCAGTAAAAATCATTTTGATTTGATTAAAAAACATAGACATTGTTAATTTAGTTATTTTTTGTTTTAATAATTAGAATAAAGAATTTTAATTGACCGCATTACATGAAACAGCATTGTGCATGCTTGCTCGGCATTATTATTTTCTTGATATAAATGAATTTAGGCGGAAAGAAGTTCGCTGGGTCATCTAGTTTATATATATACTAGCGGACCCAGCGAACTTCGTCTCGCCTCAATTTAACACCTTCATATAAGCCCTAGACCTATAAAAAAACACAGATAGTTCAAATTGCAATGTGATTTATTTGAATGGAATCAAAATCAGTAGAGAGTGATATGATAATAAATGTTTTTCGACTTGTTTCCGGCGCAAAAACAAAGAGCGAAGACGGTTTGACTATACGCCAACAAGCTACGTGCAGCTGACCGTGCGAAAAACAGCGGAATTCGATGTTTACTCCACAGACTTATAACGATTGGCCTTGCGACTTATTAATTGTCATCGCAAGAGTTGGAATAATCGGAATTCGTGGGATAAGGACTTTCTTTAATTTTAATTTTTCTTATATCAGCATAGCTGGAATCATCGCAACATGATTATGATCGATGGTACCTTCAGCTGTAAAATATGTGTCGGAGTTCCTGGAAGAGATGCCGCGAATATTGATTCGTCCGAATACCGAATACCGAAAATTCGGCAGCCGAACATTCGTCGAACGATGTGTATTTATCTCTTACGTGACTTTTGAAATGTTATAACATGTCTTATTGGATTGCATTTCATTCGGCCAACGATGTGTTTGTGTTTGTGTTTATATATCTATTTTCGTGACTTTTGACGTATTATGACCCGTCTCATTGGCCTCGTTCGGTGGCACAACCAAACCAATCCGGAAAAACAAAACAGCTGATGAATTAAACATATGTTGTCAAACACAAATCTCGAGTTACCCAAAAATTATTGGATTCGGTGAGATTCGTTTGGAAATGTGAAGAACAGCTGAATCAAAACTTCATTGTATTGCATATTGCATGTGGGCCGAAAGTTTGGAAGTATTTGTTTCCATTTGCGAGTAGATCTTGTCGTAATCAATTGCTAACAACGAATGCCGAAAAAGTAGTTTTTATTGACCGCAACATACCATTAGTAGATTTTAAATACTAAAATACAAATTTTTGAATAAAAGAATACATTTATTGTAAGATAATAATCCTTTTTTATTCTCTATTTGTTATTCTAAAATAAAGTTGATTTTCTGACCAATTTGTGGATTTAGTATTGCACAGTGGAAATGTACTTTTTCTTCGGCTTTTTTGGTCGCAGTAATTTTCGCAATGAAACATTTGTTATTCGGTATTCTGCCGAATGTTGTGAAGTATTCGGCCGAATACCGAATATCAAAAATATAGGCCGAATAGGCCAAATTCCAAATAGTGGCCGAATATTCGCGGCATCTCTAGTTCCTGGCACATCAAGCGTGTTCAAAAATTTCATCGGATAGTTGGTCGCTTCATCCTCGTCGGTCACACTGTCAACGAATTTGTACGAATGCAGTTCTCCAGAGATTTGACTTTGAATAATGAAATTCAAGCTATCGACGACGACATCTATATTCTTCGCGGGGAACACTAAACTTTGGTGATGAGTTTCTCCTTCGACGTTGTTAATTCGCACAAATTTGCAGGAATTTATATCAATCCAGTCGCGACCGACGTGTCGCCAGGAATTTGTCCATTGCCAAGCGCCAGCAGTTGTCTATAAAATTCAGATGGGTCGTTCTGCAATGCGACTCTCATGTTCGTGGTCAATTACAAATTCTTGACATGCCGCCACAAACAATACGATTTCAGGCATATTTTAAGTTAATCGGCAGCAGTAGATTTCGTGATGACGGGAAGCGTAACGAAAATCTACAGAGAGTAATATCTGTCTGTCGAATTCTTTGTCAGTGTGCTCCTTATTGGCTTGTCAAACGTGAGAAGATTCATCGCCTGTTCAAAGCGGAATGTGCAGTTCGCCCGCCTTCAAACAGTGTGTCAGCAATGCCATAGATGCCATAGGATGCAACAGTCAACGAAATTTGAGATCTTGACCGAATTGTTGGCAGAATCAACTTAATGACGAATATTTTGTATTTCACACTTTGAACATCAAGAAATTAAATGCGATTGCCGAATAGTATTCGAAAGCTGCGCGAATCAAGTTTACATTTAGGACTGGTAGATATTCTACTAATAACTTTTTGTCGCATTTGAGGTGGTGATTGTGCAGCGCAAACATGTGCAATATGGACACGTTTCCATTCATTTCTTTTGCACGATCCTCTAGCGTTTGATTATTATGGACATTCTGACATAATGTATCTTATTTTTTGTTTTGACTAAACTAAAAGTCCCTCTAATTTTGCTTTCCCTAAGCTAAAAGCCCAAATTATGTATATATAACTTGAAGATTCATTTAATTTCAAATATATGTATATTATAAATCCTGTTTAAAATATAAAAACTAAAGATTAATTTTGCAATTCATTATTTTATTATCTATATTTATTTAAGTCCGCAAAATGATTGCTTTACTTTTATGTTAGAAAATAACTTTAATATATACATTTTATGTTTAAATTAAACAAACAAAAAATCAGGCTTAAAAGCCAATCAGGCAGACGGTAACACCATAGCCTATTATAGTATTTTATTTTTTATAATCAAAACAACAACAAAAAATTGTAAACGATTTGAACATCAGAGAAAAATAAAATTAAATCTAATCTAATCTAATCTAATCTGGACATTCTGACCAATTATTGTAAAACAAAGACTTGTACGTCGTCCAAAGTTTAATTGCTTATTAGGAGGCATTAAAATCTCTAGAAAACAACAAGGTTGTTTTTGACTAAACCTATATTCAAAAGAAATTAATGAATGAATGTTCAGCTATGAATGCCCGCAATCTAATTGGATAACCTCACTTTTAATACTTTGAAAAAAAAAATTATCGTATGCGCGATATATGACTATCCGCAATCAGTGTAATAATACGCAAAACTGGGATCAATTGCAGCAAGACAAATAGCATATTTGCTGAATATAAAATGATAATGTGAAAAGGACACCTGTCAAATCGCGCACAGCCTAAGTCAATGTATGACGCAATATATTGAATTGTGGCATTGATCGCAGAACAGCATCATCAATCATATATCTCGTAAGCATCTCCACGCATAACCTCTTTTATCATAATGAATTACAATTAACCGAATTTTTCCAAGCTTCAAAACGAATTTACCACCTTTAAATCGTCCAAAAAATCCATGGAACATTCTAGACAGTTCGAAAACGTCAGGAAAAATCAGAGGAAATCCATGATATTCCAGAAAGTTCGACAAAATAAAATATAAAAATCCATTTAATGGTAATCAAATGCTGTACACTGATCTCTATAATACACTGGATAGTGTATTCACACAAAAAAATCGACCCCAATAGAAAACTGTAATAATTGTAGTAGGTCCATGTCAGTATAACAGTATAAAATTTTTGTTGCCAAAGTGACATTTCAATATGGTTGTTAATGCTTCAAATTAAACTAAATTAAAATTCTTCATTTTAATCAACCAAGGGCACTTTTTTCAGAAAAATATAAAATATAAAAATAAATTGTTAGCACATAAAGGAACAATGGTTATAAGTTTGACTATTGCAATGATGTAAGTACGTCTTTTTCTTACTAAAAAAAAACCATAATAATGATATGTTCGATTGTTTCCAGTCTGCTTTTATCAATTTGGCTATATTGCTCGGTACAAAATGCCTTCTTAGAGCTTTATTTTGAGTTCTATCCAAAAGGTTCAAACGATTTTTGGTATTCCTGCCCAAACGTGAGAATTATACTTCAGTTTTGGACGAATGAAGGCCTTATAGATTACAACCAGATCAGATGGGGAGTAGAATTTCTTGCATCTTTGAAAAAACCCCAAGCACTTAGCAGCGTTTTTGGCGACATCGAATATGTGGTCATTCCTCAATTGGTTTTCTGATGCACAAACCAAGGACTTAACGCTGATCATATTCTTCAATGCAAGAGCCGCTCATGGATACACGGGTCGTGGGTTCTGCTTTAACGGCAGAGGACAGCATTTAATTTTTGGAGCATTTAATTCTAAGCGGTTTTGTATTCCCCATTGCACAAAGCTGTCAAGATCAGAATTTAATGAGCTCATCATACGCTACTGTTGCAGTTCCACATCCGATGAACAAAGAGGAGAATCTGAAAACGAATATGAAAAGCTTAGAGTACTATCGTCCATTTGTAAAAATAAAGAATTGTTTTATTTTCCCAACAATTGTATTGCAATAATTTCAGCTTCATTTAATGATAATTTTTCTGCAATATGTTTCGCCTTCTTGTGACGTAGTTCATCTTCTTCGTTGTCATTTGAATCGCTATCAGTTACTGAGGAATTTCTAGATTTTCTCTTCTTTTCGTATAATCTGTCTGGTGGTCGGTAAACCAAACTTTCACTTCCACTTGCTTCTCCAATACCATTGTCAACATCTTCTTTACAATTATTTGCATCACTGTTTACCAAAATTTTAAATTGTTTGCTCAAATCCCATGTCGAGACAACGATCAGCTTCATCAGGAACCAAAATTTGCATTGTTGAAACATCGAACAGTGGATTTTCATTCATGTGTTGCAATTAACATATAGGTGTGCAAATTTTAATGTTACACTGCTCCATTCTTTTGTTCTCGAACTTTAAATTTTTTTCCTCCAATAATTAAAGCAGCGGAGCGCATCATGATTTCATCTAACCAGGTCCATTTTTCTGATGAATAAGTTCTCAATCACCTTGAAAATTTAAAAAGATTAAACAAAAATGTTTCAAATTTTATTATTTCTTGAAACTTACTTTATTCTGAATTGTATTGTTTGTAGTTCTTATGTTGAATATGACAATAAAAATAAATTGTTTGTCATTTTTTTTTTGTTTTTGAAAAGGAGTGCAATCTGTCTCTTTCTTTCTTTTTATAAAAAAAACGAGATAGACAATTGCCTTGGTGCTACTGTCAAATCCAATTGGAGTCAAAAAAACTGTTATACTTTGTATGGAATACACCATCCAGTGTATTATAGAGATCAGTGAATGCTGTAGTGTAGTGTAGAAGTTTGTATAGAAAATACATGAATAACAAACATTTGATTGACATGTTTGGTCATAACTCTGCTTTTAGCCATCAATCGGACAGCAAACAGATTTCTTATATGCACTCTCCAAACAAGTCCTTAGATTTTCTGAAAATTTCATTCAAATCAATTCAGGAGAAAAAAGTAATTCGCGCACAAAAATTTGGATTGTTCTTTATATGTAAGAGAAGATATACTAAATACAATTAACGAAGTGTGAGCCCTGATTGTCTCACAACGACGCAGATACTTGTACATATCTACTGTTTTAACGCTTCTGTATTTTTTTTGTATATGGAATATAAAATAAAATGTACGACTGGATCGCACCTACTTGCACTTATGGTCGACCACATCGTATGTACCTAAAATATTTCTATTAGGAATTTAAATATATTTTTAAAGTCGTTTTTCTTAATTTTTTTTATTTACAAAATTTCTTTAATTTTTTGGTTTTAAAAAATTGGTGTGTGAAATTTATATATTTCATAATATAAACTTAACGAAATTTCAAAAAAAGTCATTAACAAGTTTTCGAAATATTGAATTTTCAAAAAACAAAAATATTACTTTTTTTGTCAAAAATCCAAAAAAAAAAATATTTTTCGACAATTTTCTATGCATTATTATTTATAATTCGAAGGACCTGCTTTATAAAAATTTTGATGGAAATCCGTCTAGCCGTTTGTAATAAAGTCGAAAATCAAAAAAAAATGTATGGGAGGTTGAGGTACCAATAATAACAAAATGCTTAACCAAAATATGTTTAACCAAAATGTAGAATATACCTAAAATACACTTTTTTTATCAAAATCCTTAGAATCGTTTTCGAAATAATCAAGATGGTAGAAAAATTTGTATTGCAAGTATCGTTATTTTTAAGTATTAAGTGTTACAAACTATTCTATGTTAGGAACGCCAGCAATATAAACATTTAAAAAAAAAACATGAAAATTGGTTAGATAGTTGCGGAGTTCATTTAACACATCAACGTGGCACGAGATTTATATATAATAGATTTAATTAAGGTTTTCTCATAGTATAGGAAATTTGCATTGAACTTGGCTTTTAATGTAATAAATATTTTTCATGAAATTATTTATAATATGTAGCCCATTTATTTACATTTTTTTATATGTAAACAAATGAAAATTGGCATGATTGTGTGGTGGATTTTGTACATATACGTATTACATATATAAATATGTGAAATGCCTTTTTTTTCATAAAAGCAGAATTTATAGATTTACATAATCCTTATAAAATTCAGATTACCTACAAAAATATAATACTTGTAAAATTTTTTGTTATCCCCATAATTTAATTATTAAAAAATAGAAGAATTTAGAATAGAATAAGATTTTATTAGATACAATAATTTATAAGAATTTACATAAGGTTTACAAATCTTTTATGACATGGCAAAAGCCGTCTGTCAGATTGACAATATAATTGAAATTTAACAAAATAGTTACTCAAGTTACCTATAATTATTATAATTAAAATGCTTCTCTTAAAATTTGGTTACGATATCGTAATGCGGATTTTACAAATTTGAAAAGAGCCGACCAATCATTTCCATTCAAAAGATAAATAACTTCTTCCGTTGTGAAAATTGGTTTTCCTAGGTATAGTTTTCGTATTTCATTAAGTAATGGACATATTCCTACAAAATGCATTATATCTTCACGCGTATTCAGATTACACATACTACATTGGATTGGGAGATCTGGGCGGTGGGGTATAAAATTTAACGGCAGTAACTCTCCTCGTGTCTTAAAAATGGTAGATATTTTATTAACACTCTCGTTGTTTCCGAAATAACTTATCTTGCTGAGATCGTGCTCGAGCTTGGGATAATATACTCTGTATATTGAAGATTGTGCTTCTTCGATAAATGATTTGTGCATACTTTCATCCAGAACCTGAAGAATATTGTATAACTCTGATTTCATTTGATGAAAGTTAAACGCTTCTAGATTGAGCGGACATCCAGTCTTCTCAGCCAATTCCTTCCACTTTTCGAAACATGACAATTTTTTTTCCAAGGCACAGGTTGCTACTATTTTAGGAAGGCGAGATACATTCATGTTAAGCACTTTAAGGATGTAGTCGAAATGTAGTTTCAGTGTTGTGATGTATATTGTTGGCAGTCCAGTTTCAATATGTAACATATATGTGGGCGTTGACATGGGCAGGTGTAGTACTCGTTTGAGAAAAAATCTAAGCAGTTGTTCGACAGACTCATATTGAAGGTATCCCCAAACCTGGGCTGCATACAACATAATTGATCGAGCAGTAGCCTCAAATATCTGGTATTTTGCACGTAGACCAATATTTTTATTTTTCATGCAGCTGAACCAAGTAGAGTTGATAGCATTTTTTGAACTTTTTAGTTTCTCTCCTAAATGAAACTTCATACTATTTTGCGGCGTCATTATCAAGCCAAGATATTTGTAGTTGTCTACTATTTCTACAGGTACCCCATCAAATTTCCAATTAAAATTACCACTCCGAAGTCCCTTACCTCTACCAAACACCATTATCTGAGATTTTACACGATTTACGGTTAGGTTCCATCTTTTGCAGTATTCTTCCAATTTGGTAATCATCATCTGAAGTTTTATGGGAGTGTCGGCTAACATCACAATGTCATCAGCATACATCAAGACTTTGATTAGACTGCCTCTTATATCAATCCCGCCATTTAAATAACAAACTATATCATCAAGGAAGAGGGAGAACAGTAGTGTGCTCAAGATACATCCTTGTCTCAATCCCATTGGAGTCAAAAAACTTTCCGACAACGAGGTCCCATCCCAAACTTTTGCTGAGGAATTTGTATACATTTTTTTTAGTGTTTTCCACATTTTAAATGGTAGACCTAATACCGATAGTTTATAAAATATTAAATCTATATCAACACTGTCAAATGCGGATTTAAAGTCTATAAAATAAGCATAAACTTTTTTACTCTGCGTGCGTTTGATATCGACAATAGTACTAAGTGTAAAAATTTGATCCACTGTGGAATATCCTTGACGAAAGCCAGCTTGAAATTCACTTAGTATCTGATGGTCCTCAGCTTGTTTAAGTCCCCAGTTGTTTAAGCGCTTATACAAAATACTTCCAAATATCTTGCGTATTGTATTAAGTAGTGAAATCCCTCTATAGTTTTCAACCACATTTTGGTTTCCTTTTTTGAAAACTGGAAGGATGACAGATGATTCAAAGCATGGAGGGATATAATCATTGTCATACAATTCATTGAGCTGATGTAAAAGACAGATGGCAAAATCGTCAGAACAATACTTATAAAATTCGTGAGGGATTTGATCTTCTCCAGGCGTTTTGGCTTCCTTCATTTCAACTAGTACTGCTCTTAGTTCTGTAATTGTGAAAGGCCGGTCCATTTTTTGATCATTGATGTAATTGACGCAATACTGAAAAGGTAGAGCTGACCTCTCTACATTTAAAAGGTATTGAAAATGTATTTTTAAATCCGATGTAGGTATGTTTAAACCAATCCTAAGCTTTGATCCATTTAAAATACGAACTGCTTTCCAAAACTCTTTAGTATTTCTACTCCCAATTATGATCTGTGCTTTTTCTTCGTAATATTGAGCTTTCTTAAGCGAACAAATTTCTTTGAACGTCGCTTTTTCTTTGACATACTCTTGTTTAAAATAGCAGGTATCATACTTTCTAAATAGGTTAAGAAAAGCAAATACCTTATCTCTCGCTCGGCTACAATCATTATCAAACCATTGCTGCTTAGCTTGAAGTTGATGAGTTCTCTTGATAACTTTCGGCGCTGCTTTGCGAATAACATCTTGCATATTTTCTATCGATACTACTTCTCCTTTCGATTGCAATGCATTAATTTGCAAATTCAATGCTGTTTGGTATGAACTTTTGCAATTGTTTCGCCATATAAGTCTGGGGCATAAGAGTTCGTTGGTATCTAGCGAATGATTCACTTTGGACATATTCAAAGTTACAGAGATTGGCATATGATCGGAGAAAATCCATGCATAAATTTTAAAGTCAGATATTTCGTAAAACCAATCATCAGCAACAAGGCAATAGTCTATTACAGAGCATGCCTTACCTCTTATAAAGGTGTACTCTCCTTTGATTTCACCCTTAGACCTTCCATTTAGTATCGTTAGATTGTATGAATCAGCAAAATCAAGTAGTGATCTACCTTTTCGATCAGTTTTAGTATCTTTCGAAGCTCTTCGTTGGTTTAATTGGGACTGATGTCCATTTTCATTGAAGAATCCTTGTTCGGTTCCTATCCTTGCGTTCAGATCTCCTATCACTATCAATTTTTCCTCCTGCTTAGAACAAACGATGTCATTCAAAATATTGAAATCATCTTCCCAGTGGTTGCAATTTATGTATGCCGGAAGTATACGGTGCTTACAGGTGTTACGAAACTTTAAGCTAATAGTGCTATAACCTTCGATGCTTTCAAATTTCAAAAAGTGTTTATATATTTTCTTAAAGCCATATATACATCCACCACTTGCTCTTCCAAATTTATTTGTTTTTACCGCTTCAACCCATTCCAACTCGTATTCGTTAAAATTACAGTTAAATAATTCATAATTTTCTTTTAATATAAAGGTTTCAAATAATAAAAATATATCAAAAGTTTTAACAAAATTAAAAAAGTTAGAGAACAATAGTTTACTTTTTAAACCATTAACATTATAACTTAAAATATTTAAATATTTAAGACTATTATTAAGATTACTAAGCGACTGACAGACGGCTAATTCTTAATTTTCAGAAATATTAACTCGTAAAGATTCAGATACACCCGGTATTTTATGTTGTTGTGTTGAATGTGTAGATGGCGCTGCAATACGAGTATCATGAGAGATATTTTGAACCAGCTGTGGATGACGTTTATCTCTATTGTCTGAGTTGACGGCACCTTCTACGATGTCACACCTCAGATCAGGAAAAATTGTTTTCAAAACAACAAAACCATTTTCTTTGCCGCATATCAAACCATGTTCGGAGTTCCAAGTAAATGCTTTACCCTCAATATATAATCGATCATCTCGAAGTTGCGATTTTGTTCCAGGCCGTTCGGTGGATAGAAATTTTTTTAACTTGATTAACTTTTGTCTCTTATTTCTAACCGATGTAGGATAATCCCTGTGAATACTTATTCCAGTGTTTTTTAGTTTTGATGAGGCTTTTAAAATGGTGTACACATCAGAATTGTTTTTTAGTGTCACAACCAAGTGATTAATCTCACTGTTATTATTATTATTGTTGTTGTGAGTCAGTCGTACTGATTCCACAGTGTTTTCGCCACCTTCTGACAGATTCTGGCAGAGCTCCTTCGCTTGGTTTAATGGATTCACATTAACCTTACGTGGCAGGTGCACAATGATGTTTTTTTCAGTGAATTTCTGCATAAGGTGTTCAATTTGCGACTCAAGCTTTTCACAACGCTCTTCTGCAAAAGCAACTTTCTTTTCAAGTGCCACTTGTTTTTCATTATATACCGCCATTTTGCGAGAAAGTTCGTCCAAGTCTGACTTTGTTGCCAATGCTGCAGGTGTTCTCCTAGTTTTTCATCAAGAAGTCGACCAAGATCGATAATGGACATATTGGTTACGGACATTTCAGTGCTTTGAAGTCTCTTTGTTCCTGGAGATGCTTCAGGCGATATTTGACAAATAGTTCGTTTGTTCATGAAGCTAACTAGTGCTGGTTGAAATGTCTTTTGCCAGTAGTGCCAGTAATATTTCAAAGAAGTTAATAATAACTTAAATTCTAAAGACTTACTTCAAAGATAGTGACTTAAGGGAGGTATACTACTTATTTTATGCCAAAATTTAGAGAATTGGTACACTGCTTTTAATTAAATTTGATAAAAATACAGGAGCTAACTTTTAATACAGCCGACTTGTTCAACTGTCAACTGTCAAATCTATTAAAAAATACATATGTACAAGCATTCATAAATGTTACAAATTATACTATGTGTCAAACTCTTTTTATTTTGAATTATTAATGAAATATTGGAAGTGAACAAAGTATGATAGTGTGTATACAATTCACTATGGCGTATACGCATTTTAAATGAAACAAGAAATAATTCTTATAAAGAGATATTTTTATGAATATTTGTATAATAACTACTACTACGAATTTTAACACATTTGTTTGATAATAGATGGCGCCGCTTTGACATATGTTTATGATTGGAAAAACAGGTGGTAGATGGCGTGGTTGATCCACTTGTCATTGCGCAATATGACAGGTGTCCTTTCGTTTCTTCATTCCAATTGCTATTGCGAGCAGTTAGATGAAAAAAACTTTAAATTGTGTTCAACATATTTTAAACTATTATATCACTGATCTCTATAAAACAACGGATAGCGCATTCATATAATAAAGATGAGGTACTTGAACTCTGTTATAAGTGCGCAGGTGCCATTTAACTATAACTTAATATGTAACACTTCGAATTACTTTTAGAGGTCACATTGAGCGATTTTTTTTAAATTTTAAATATATGCCTCTAAGACCTGCGGTCTTTTAAATGCAACCTGAATTGCACGACACTAGTTAAAAGGAATAGAAAGATAGGAAAACATTTTTTGTTGGCACCGTGGATGTGAGAGAATTACATCTTAACTGTCTCATAATAACCTACGGGCGGTATCCAATTAAAATTGGAGGTATAGAAAAGAATGCTGCCAACCTCGGGGATCGAACCCAAACGACTAATATATCTACTGCGCCATTGCTACCCGCGTAAATGCAGGTATAACATATTTGTATAAAACAATTAAATACAAATATGGTTATTACTTTATTTATACAGAACGCAATGTCAACTTACTTCTTTTTTTACTCGGATAGACGTCATTGATAGTACCATAGCACCTTATCTTATCATCAAACTGGCTCAAGACAAAAAAAAATACTGACCAGGACCAGGCGAACTTCGTCTCGCCCCAATTTAACACCTTCAAATGAACACAGATATTTGAAATTTCAATGTGATTTATTTTAATGGAATATAAATCAGGAGAGAGTGGTGTGATATCAATCCAGTCGAGACATCTACAGAAAATTGGCCATTGCTTAGCACCACTGCAATGCGACTCTCATATTTGTGGTCAATATCAACTTCTTGACATGCCGGCACAAAGACGACGATTTCAAGCATGCATTAAATTCATTGGCAGAAGTAGATTTCGGGATGACGGAAAGCCTTCGACAAAAAAATATACACTGAGCAAAATCATATTGGGCAGTTCATGTCTTGACAATTCATTCATGCAATAGATTAGATTAGAATCTAAATCTAATTAGATTAGATTAGATTCTTATTTATGATTCGTTGTTTATGTTACAATTTTTAAAATACAAAATCGATAAGCATGGCTATTGCCGTCTGCCGGATTGACATTGACATTAAACATTGAATAATAAGTTGTTGTTTTTTTTTTGATTAGAATAAAAAAAGTATTATGACATTAAAATTCAATATTGCTTTACTTTGGTTTTACAAGATTAAAAATCCTCATTAATAATATGATTTCGATAAGAAATTGCAGATTTATAGTAGCGAAAAAGCTGATTAATATCGTTTTCGCAGTTGAGGTTGAGGTGTAGGTAAGAAGAATTATCAAAAGTTTAAGAAGAATTATCAAAAATTAATTCCATGAAAAAATGTTTTTGACTTCATATACTCCCGTTAATGAACAATAACTAATAAAAATCGTGTATTTGAAGAATTTAAGTAGAAACAAATATGTTTTAAGTGCGCCAAGAGAGTAGTTAACGGCATGAGAGACAAACAAAAATTAGATCCACACAGAGAAAAGGAAAAAAAAAATGCAGCCGTCAAATTTGATGACAGGCATCGATATCAAGACAAAATCGAAGAGAGAGCTTGCTGACATCCCAACACAACAAGAAACAACGCGACTCCATTGGAGATTTCATATCAGGATGGGTATTATGAGAAAATTTATTGCCAATGGAGTCGGCCTGTAAAGCATGCTTTCAGTATCGCAAATGGAGACCGAAATCGCAGCTATATTTTCAGAGCATACGATAGATAGTATGCTATTTATATCTATAAAGTATCGCTTACTTTATCGGAAAGAGAACTCTAATTTTGTTTTGTCGTTTCCAAATATCATTTGTTGTTGTTGTTTCTACCAGATTCAGTTGCCTTCGACATTTTTCAGTAAATAAAAAAGTATGCTATGAAATGCCCACCCAAGAAAATTTGTCTGTCCTTCTGCTATCTGCTATTGCTATTGCGTTTGCTTTTAAATGTATCGCTAATGGAGACCGCGCGTTAAGGCAGGGACTCCACTAGAAATATTTATTTTAGCGATTATTGCAGACACTATTACTAAAATTTATATTTCTGTCTTATGTGGCAAAAATAAATCGTGAAATTTCATCCTTATCCAAGGAGCGTTTACGTTTTAGGTACTTTAGAATAGGTAAAACCTTTTTTTTGTGATGAAATATTGAAATGGCATGAAAATATGCTTCTATTTTGTTTACGTAGTGAATTTAAAAGAAGACATGTGCGGAATTGAAAGGCGGATTAGGGTATTGACCCCGTGTGCAGGTCTATGATTTATTAGATTCATGTTGATAGGAGTTTGATAGTTGTGGAAAGTGACAATTTTAAGAGGGAATTCGGGCATTCGTACCCATGGAAATTGTTCAAATTAATTCAAACTAATGTTCATATATTCTCGAAAATTGCCATCCCCAACACTGCCCCCCGACGCTACGCCAATGCAACTGTGCCATAAGTGCAATGGCCACTAGACTGGGTGTATTGGCACCCGACTTCTGCAGGAGCTGTCAAGAAGCTGATGAAACAGAAACCATTAAACACATGCTCTGCGAATGTCCAAATCTACAAACAAATCGCTTCCGACACTTCCGAAATAAACATATACCAATGGTAAATATGAAAAAATATATAGAGAGTACGGGGTGGCTTGTAAATGAACCAGCCTAAATGAAACATTAGTTAGGAATATCTCTGTGTGAAAGGGGATCACAATGGCCCCCGTGTACGCAGCAGTCTTTGAGCTGCGCACGCCCCTCCTCACCTAACCGAACCTACTAACAGCGTCAATGTTTAGCTACGTTAATGTTGTAAGCTACAAGAGCAAGTTCGTATGATCCACTCGTGCATTTTATTTTTTGCTGTACATTTCAGGCCGATCACAACTCACAAACCTTATTGAATGGTTTTAAGTTGGAAATTCCAAAATTAATTCAAACCTGCTATAAATGAGTGACAATTGCTCAATTTCCAGTTCTAAGTAGCTTAACCGAATTTGGAAACCTAAGGTCATTGGTAGGTCTCGAAATGGGAGGTGTTTTCGAAATTTTAAATAAGTTAACCATAAACATATATCTATTTAAATGGAACTTGAGATACATTCATTCATTAAATTTTCTATTATAAGCCACCTCCCATTCTCTGAGACCAGAATAGAGCTAATACACTATTCGCTTTTCCCAAAAGTGAAATGAATAAATTAAGAAAAAATTCAAAAGCAATATCAACTATTTTTATATCTGTAACTCTTTTATACCTCTTCTTGTTGCTAAATTTAAATTTTAACTACATAATTATAACCTTCAGATAGTTCTATTTATTGAGCGTATCACAAAAATTATGTCAACATATACTCCTCATCTATATTATAACTGAATAAATTTCTTCCATTAATTTTAGTTTGTTAAGCTAAGAGTTTTCATCACAACTTGTCATTTTTAAGGCCTACACCCAAGTCTCTACTAACTTAATAACCCACTCGGTTCCATAAAAATTAAAACCACATCTTGATAAAATGAGACAATTGACTTATGAAATTCTATAGCTCAACGTGTTTTCTTAATGGAATTTTGCGAAATGAATAATATGTGTATTTGTGAACTAAAGAAATGGAATATGAACTTCTATAAGATTTGCAAAAGATGTGATTTCTCCATATAAGTTGCAATTACAATAATATTTGTGTAAGTATATTTGTACGTATATGACAATTTATATCTGACCTCAAACTACATAAATACGCCTGAAAATGTAGATCAACGCACCGCAGTGGCGTATTAACCACTAGGCTCGTGAGGCTCGAGCCCAGGGCGGCAACTTGTAGGGGCGGCAAATTTTGTATGTAATTTTGTTTGAATCTAAAAAAAATGAAGCAAAAAAGATTACCCAATGCCTGTTCCTTGTTATAAATTGCCAGTTGCATTATTACGGAATATGCGTAACGCATGAGAAATACGCGGTCGTTAAATAAGAATAAGCCAAAATCGTCGAGTTTTCTCACTAATAAGGCGATACGATTAAGTTTTACATAAGGGTTTTATTTTTTGGAAGTTTCCCCCTTAATTTAATGTTATGGAAACCTCAGGTAATTTTCTTTATTATACAAACATAAACTAAACCTGAAAAGTTCTAAAACTCTGAAGAATAATAGTTAAATGTAAGACTTTTTAAACCTTAATCTACAATAAAACAAATTAAATGAAATATAGCGTACCGATTCAGATATCAACAGTCATCATGAATTTATTTTTATCGTGTTATTAGTTAGTAGTTACTAGTTCAAAATGATTTGAAAGAATCCATTATATCTAGATTTTAAAGATCGTCGGACACGTTTTTCGCACTTACCTATGGGTTAAGATTGCAAAAAACTGCGTCTTAGACGATCTCGTCGAACCATTCACAGACAAATGCTTCCTTATTTTCCTAACGCTCGCACTGTGCTTGAACATATTAATGGTAGTCAAAATCCCTTTAGTGCGTGCACAATTATAAAAAAATAATCGTTTTGACTGAGAACACTCAGGGGTGATACTCAAAATATTTTTTTATTTAGTGAATAAAGTGACTAAAAAGGACTGAAAGAAAAATGAGTTTTTTCCAGAATGTAATATGTTGGTAAATTATACTGAAATGGGTAAAAATATTAAATACCTCTTGTTTAGTTTAAAATAATAAATACTTAAAATGTATATAACAAAATTATTTGTCTGTTTAAATGGAGAGCAAATGTTTGGAAATTTCTTTCCTACACTTATGTACTTTTGAGACAAACTAAAATGACTTATCTACTCTCACACCAAATTCAAGTTTCACTCAAAAAGGTCTTGGATTTTTTATAAGAACGATAAGAAGAAGGTATATATTAATGCCATTTTTAATTTACTACCAAAAACGTATAATAATTTGTCTTTTAAACAACAAATAAATAAGCCACCATGTAACATGCCGGCGAGTATCCAGAGCGGGTCATGACCCCCATTAAGGGAATTAAGATATACAACATTTAATTTAAAAGCAAAAGCAATCAACTTCTTATATATATCTTACTAGGTTTTATTATTAAATTATTTGCTACAGTCTATACGCAATACTCCTTTGCCGTAAAAAAATATTTGACGGATTCCCAGTCTTGAAATTTAATAGGTTCATCGTTGAAATGTAAGGAAAAAATATATTTTCTCCATTTCCACACTAGTAAACACTTAGTAATGAAATTTGTTTACAAAAATCTTATGCAATTTATCAAAAACCAATCACAAATGACCTGTGACATATTTCGAAAATACGCGCCACATTTAAATTCCTCATCCCAAAAAGACAATCGTGTCCCTTATTCTTCGATATTAGCCCATTTAAATTACGGTTCTTGGATAGTATTTAAAAAAGGGGGCGGTTATCACTGAGCGTGCCTCAGGGCGCCCAGAAGGTTAATCCGCCACTGACGCACAGAGAAAAATCGAGACCAGATTGAACTACACGCCTCCAAGCACACATGACATATACTCATAAATATTTATATGGTTGCCATCAGATAGAAAATCTCTACAGAAATTTAAATAAAAGCATGACGTATTATAAAGGAAAAAAACAAATTTGCATTGTAGCGTCACTCATAAGAATTGAGTAAAAAAACTTCGTATAGTGATTTTGTTTTAATAAATCTAATATTAAGGAAGTATTTATCGAAATTGGTAAATAATTTAAAATTCTCAATATTTTAATTTGCAAGAGGTACTATAGCACAGTTTTGCATTTGAAAAAAAAAATCGAACTCGAGTTTTAATCAAACTTCACATTACGATGATTGAAAACACCAAAACATTGGATCCTGCGGTTCCGTCTGTTTGTCTGCCTGTCTGTTTGTACAACGATTACGAGTACTACAACCTAAATGGCTGAAGTTATTCGCTTGAGCCGTTTAGCAGCAGCTCGTTATACATACAGACGGGCAGACTGACAGACAGACAGAAATTGTTTGTCGATCACATGCCTAGTCTTCGTTGTGATCATAATGTCAATTTTGATTGCTGGATTTTTTTTCTTTGTTTACGAATGCATAACTTGCCTTATATCGGGTGTTTTTTTAGACGTGTGGTTTTCAATCCGTCAATACTTTTTTCGGAGTTGGCCTTTTTGACAGCTGTCACTTGATTTACGTTTAGTTTGGTTTGTCATTTCATAATGAATAGACTTAAGCGTCAAGGACGTCTCACGTTCGGTGAATGCCCCAATCCCGATCCACCGATCCCGATTTTCGCAAGATAATTTCGTTCAGCTATGAAGTTCACTTATGGTTAAATGGGTACGCTAATAAGAAAAATCGTCGTTTTTGAAGTGATCATAATCCACAAGCCCTTGTTAAGACACCCTTACATCCTCAGAAAGTCACTGTTTTGTGTGCTCTATGGGCTCTATTTTACTTATAAACTAAACGTAAAGATAGACTAAAAATACTTAAAACTAGATACAACTAACGTATACTAACTAAAAATAACTTAAACTACTTAAAATACTTAAAACTACTTAAAAACTAGAACAGCCACAGCAGCATTTTTTTCTGTCTTTTAAATTTTTTTTTGTTTATTTTTTATACGCATGCAGACACATAACAACATGCAACCCACCCATATATGTACATACGCTCATACATATACGTACGCACACACATGCACAGACACGCAGTTACATGCACATATGCCCCCGCATACATACATATTTAATTTTTTTTTTGGTGCCACCCCGACTGTTCCCTATACCTAATTGCCCTAAGTCTATGTAACTCGGCCAAGACATACCATCTTCATCGACTTTAAATATTATGATGCTATTCAGAGAGCCACCAGGACTGGTTCTCCTGTTTCGCCCTATCCCTTCGGTCCCGATCGGACACAGTCCAACTGAACCGAAGGCGCTCTTCTCCACCTTGAGCGATGACGTCTCGACCATACAGGAGTCGCCTATTCACAGTTTTCCGGCTGATGTGTTAGATGAGCGGAACCGCCCCTCCATCCTGTATCAGCCCTCGACTGTCTAAATAGAGGAATGCTTAGGGAGGGATTAAGCCACTTAACCGCGCACTCTCAAAATATTCATTATTATGGTAGTAAGCCCCAAAAATTAAGCTGTTGGTTGAGGACATCGCTCTTGCAGTGTGACCCCGAATCAGCTTAAACAATAAATTATCTATTCTGTTTATGTTACCTCTGTTGTATAGAACCTGGTTGGAATAATATCTTGTGTACTCCGACTCTGGTGTTCTGTGTAATCCAAGGCAACGTCTAAGACATTGCCTCTCAAACACCCGAATCTTTTCCATTTGAGATGGGGCAACGTTGAACCACACCGGGCATCCGTAGGCAATCATTGGCCTGATGAGGGCCATATAACAAATCACCTTCACCCTGCTGTCAAGACGGCTGCTATAAAACAGTCGTTTTGTCAAGGCAAAGGCTCCCCTAGCCCTGGCCAAGGCAGCACCTTTATGTCTGTCGAAATACAGGTACTGATCCAACCAGATGCCAAGGTACTTTACTACACTTTTACTCGCCAGTGGATGTCTATGTGGTCCTACAATAACCAGCTCGCGCCAGTTCTTTCTCGTATCCCTTGAGGCGCTAGACAACGGAGTCCTAAACAAAATAGTTTCTGATTTCTGGAAGTTGATCTTCAACTTCCAGTCATAACAATATCGCTGAATCTTGTCGAAGTCACTCTGCCGAAGAATTTTGATGATCTCAACTGTATTAGCTGTTATGTACGCAATTAGATCGTCGGCGTACGCAATTGCCTGAGTTAGACTACCTATCAGATCGCTGGTGTAAATGCTGAATAGAATCGGCGAGTTAACCGCTCCCTGCTGAAAACCATTATTAATATTAAAAATTGCGGTAGAAGTTACATTGCCACTCTTGACAACAAATTTTGTACCATTTAGCATGTCATAAAGCATATACAATAGAGGTTTACTTATACCTAGTCTGGTTAGCTTTAGATAGAGACCTTCTAACCATACGGTGTCGAAGGCCTTCTCCAAATCAACCAGACAGGCACCCGTACAATGCTTTTTAGTTTTGTTCCATTGGATATCAGAAACTAGTTTAGACGCGGCATGAATTGTGTCATGTCCCGTCTTAAAATCGAACTGATTATCCGGGATGATATTTTTGTCCTCCGCCCACTTGAACAGGGTTCTATTAATAACCTTTTCAAATACTTTGCTGATACTCGGAAGAAGACTTATCGACCGGAGATTCGCCGGATTGGAGTTGTCCTTCCCCTTTTTTTTGGGAGAGGGTGCACCACAGCTGTCTTCCACCGCACTGGATAATGCATTATTCAGCGCGTTGTTAAACAGTGTGGTATAAATGTCAACTGCTTCTTGAGGCAAATGTCGTAGTACAACGTTGGATATACCATCGACACCTGCTGACTTCTTTTTCTTTAATGAATCGAAGCTGGAGCTCATTCTTCGAAATTAACAGGGGACTGGGCCCATTTCGGTCGGCGATTATGGCGTTTGCCAAATCTTCATCATTAAACCCGGTAAAACCAAGGTTCTCAGATCGCCATTCGGTTATATCGTTCCGGAGACATAAGTGATGAAGCAGAGCTCTGTTCTCCAGGTCATGATTCGGGCGAATGCTAGTATTCACCTTGTACACTTGCTGGAAAGCAGCCCCCACAGCCTCCTGCGTCCTCGTCATCGTCCAATACTTTTCGTTCTCTCTTTCGCTCATCATTCACGCAGGGGTAAACAATCGCTGTGTAATACCCAACTAAGCATATATCAAACTGCCGAGCAAAATAAAAAAAGAAAAACAAATAGCTAGCAATTTTTTTTTTTTTTTTTTTTTATAATCTACACGCGATCAAGGGATTATGAATACCCTTTAAATGTTTCAACACAGCGCGAGCGTGAAGGTGAGGTTAAGGAACAGAAAGAATGATAGGAAAGATGTGTGGCGCGAAATTCGGTGACTGTAGGTGGTTGTTGTCTCAGATTTTATCTCCAGGGATGGCGGCTGAATTAATGCGGAGAAATTTCCTTGTCTTATTTATCGATGTCCCTTATAATTCGCATTATTTTTTTATTCTTTATCATATTTTATCGGTATACTACTTTTACTCAATCACATGTTGTTAGTTCTATGCCTAAACAGCATGTAATGAGTAAACCAGCAACTCGTTGTATGACATTTATTTTTAGAATTGGTTTTTAATAGAAAAATAAGAAGACATAGACTGCGGCAGGGATCGAACTTGTGACCATGAGGTTGACAGGCGAACACACAACTATCGCGCCACGGCCACCCCTATTTATATTCAAAAGAATTTTCAAACAGCGGAATCAAAATACCCTGTGTATTATTAAATTATCTTGCAAAATGAATCTGTACTTATTTTTTAGAGTTGCGACCACTGTTACCACTGGGAATCATTTTATAGTTGCGTCTTGCGATTCTATCGTATGAGGCTCCATTTTACAATCCAACCTTTGTTTACAAACAATTTTGTTGGCAGTGTGCAATGTCCTTATCAAACAGAAGCTATCCACATACTTTGAGTATATTTGGAGAAGTATTTCTAAATTCATTCTCAATTTGGAAACTCTTTTTCCAAGATTAAATAGAACTAAATAGTTACAGAGTTTTTATACCTAAATATATTGGACGAACAAGAATTTCTTATATTGCAGCGGGTATGGATATATGCATATTTGACTGTCACTGATGATGTGGTGTGTCATATGTCATGCTGCATGTGTCGTGTACCAGTGCTTGTCGTATCGTGCCAAAATGCAGTGCTTTGCTGCGCCACCTTCACAGATATCTCAAAAGTCAAAATGACTTTCAAGCAACGTTGCCGAAGTGGCACGATCGTGCACTTTTGGCACTTTTTAATTTAAATAGCACTCTGGCACTCAAACGATTCAAATGGCACTCTAGGAATCAAAGAGCAAATGTTTTGAAATATATCCAAGTTCATGATCAGATCAGGTAGTGCATCAGCTGAAAGGGTTGTTTCAAGCTTAAATAACATTAAAACCCATAGTAAAAATCGACTTTCTTATTAAGGAATAAAATCACTTTTGTCGTTTAATGAAAAAATAAAGGCTAAAACTTGCCAGCAATTAATATCACCTAAAAATTAATATTAAGATTGTTCAGTGACGAAAAAGTTAGAACAGGATAGAACAGAACAGAACATATTCGAGAGAAACTTCAGAACAAGATAGAACAAATTATTATTATTATTATTATTTATTTATTTAATACGATAAATGATAACGTTGCCAATGAGAAGAGAGAATTTATTGAAATTTTTGATTAACTGATTAAGAGGACTATTAGCGCCATAGTTTGATCTGCTAAAAATGGTTTGAAGCTAGTCTGACTTACATTGAAACCTATTCGATCGAGAAACGATGGACATTAAATACTCGTAGTTATGAAGCAGAACTGCAAGTACTCCCTGTGACCAGAAAGAGATGGGAGGTTAATCAATTTAAGTCTTAAAGTACATGGAGGTAATTAGAACAGTCAGTCATCACAGAGATTATAAAAAAATAGGGTTGCTTACCTACAATTCAAGTTCGTTTATTTTTGCAGAAACACTCTTAAAAATAAATTGAAATGGAGTTAAATTTATTTAAAAAAAAAATATTTTTCATGAAATTGAGATGATTCCGACACGGAAAGTTATTTATCAACTACATCTAACACCAAAATGTTTTTTTTTAACAACATCTATTGGTTTTGACAGTTCTCACAAATCTGCTCTAACGAGTTCTACATAAAAAGTAAGTGCAGAAAATTCTGTTCTTAAGTATTCCAAACTGACTCATTGCACACCAAACCGAACAGTTAAGAACAGAAAATTTCTCATTGAACAGCAAAATCCTGTACTTTTCTATTCTAAGATGTTCTAATCTGTTCCGAACATTCTCATTGAACACATGTATTGTTAGTTGATGTTTTTATTTATTTTTTGTATGTTTGTTTAATGAAGTTCTTTTATTTTATCTATTAATTTATTTTGTATTAATTTTGTGTTCATTTATTCTTATTATTCCTTATTTTTTGAGGTGCAATAAATAAAACTTAAAATTACATATGAAATCTTCGGAATTTTGTTACTTTTTTGTTGGTGGTACACAGTGGCCTAAAATGGCACTTTCTGTTGTCAGAATTGCCACTTACAAAATTTTGTTTCCGGCAACGCTGCTTTCAAGTGTAGAAGAATTTAGAGAAGCTGCACATTTTACAACATTGGTCAGTTTCCATGAAGAATTGTTGCTATTGATTGTCCCATGTAAAAATACAATCGCCAGGCGGAGAGTTCGTCGATTCAGCGTATGTAATAATGTATATTTTGTGACATGGTGGTTCTCCCTCAGCGTGGAAACTATTTCATCTCTAGATTTAAAACCCTTTATAACCATTTAACGTAAATAAAACACTTATAATATATTGTTTTATCTTTTTTATTATAAAACTTGAACGTTTACATTATGTGTCAAACACTACATCATTTAAATGACCACCAAGCGAATTGCTGCAAGCATCGATTCTTTTGAGGTAATTTTCAACCACTTTTTGACACATATTGGGCGGTATCTCAGCCATATCTTGACGAATGTTGGTTTTCGAGTGCTCAAGAGTTAAAGGTTTATCTGCACAAGTACGGTCTTTCGCATAGCCCCACAAAAAAAAGTCCAGCTGTGTCAAATCGCATAATCTTGGTGGCCAGTTGATATCGCCACGACAAGAAATTACACGGCCAGGAAATGTCTGTTGCAATAAAGCCATATTCGCTTGAGTTGTGTAGCATGTGGCACCGTCCTGTTGAAACCACATATTTTCCATGTCGTATTCTTCAACAGCAGGCAAAAAAAGGTCAGTTATCATATGACCATAACGCTCCGAATTGACGGTGACAGTCGAACCGACGATGGCGGTTTCGAAAAAGTAAGGTCCAATCACACCTCCGGACCAAAGAGCGCCCAAACAGTGACTTTTTGTGGATGTAATGGCATTTCTTCAATTACTTAAGGATTCTCAGAACCCCAAATTCGACAATTTTGTTTATTAACATACCCACCGAGTGAGAAATGTGCTTCTGTTCGAAAAATCGACGTCCACCGCTTGTTGTTCAAGCGCCCATTCGACGTATCTACGACCTTGTGAATGGTCAGCTGGCTTCAGTTGTTGTGTGAGCTGGACTTTATATGGATGTAGGTGTAGATCCAAATGCAAAATACGCCAAAATGTGCGGTAAGACAGTCCTAATTCCTGAGAATGACGAGGAATCGACACATTCAGGTCTTCGGCAACAATTTCACTTACAGCAGCGATATTTTCAGCGAAAACGATGATGCACAGGCCTTACAATATCTGTAACCAATCCAGTCTCTTCAAATTTCTTCACAATTTTGCCAATTGCTTGCGTAGTTGGACGATTATGTAAACCATAATCTCCTCTTAAAGCACGATATGTGGCTGTGGCAGAATCACCATTTTTGTAGTAGGTTTTAACAATTTGTATGCGTTGTGTATAGTTAAGCGATCCATTTTCGTAAATGTCAGACTTACAACTGAAAAAAAAAAATTGGTTAAACAACTTAGTTTGACAGATGTCAAATTTCAGCCCTATACTTTTAAAACCGCAAAATGGATAACCCATTATATCGTTCCACGTTGGGCATGTCCACGATCAAGTGATTTTTCAAAACTCAACGGAAAACGGGCGATGTGGACAGTACATTTTGGTTGGTGATTCGGGATCCATATACAAACACCTTTTGTCTAGGTATGGCAACATTTCTAATAACCAGGTGCAAATTTACCAATCTCGAACAATCGCACAAGAAATGTAGTTGAACGTCTGTGTGAAATTTCTAAACGTCGCGTCGGTCACATTTCCGTATTAACCTATGGCATGCGCGTAAATATCGAAATGGCACAGAAAATTATTGTATCATCTGCTATAATGCACAATATTGCATTGATAGATGAGAATGGAATCCACCACATAATACTGCTAATGTTGAGGTATTGAGACAGTATCTCCCAGAAGATGATGTTACAAGAAATCAAATTGCATCCTACCCTGACCAAATCGTAATCTTTAAAAGGGTCCTGAACAAGTTTTGCTAATCATATTGGGTGATTCATCGTGAGGTTTGATTTTCAATAGGCTTTTTTGACAGATCACGCATGACTCCTATGAAATTGCTTTGTCATTTTTGTTTACTATCGTTTGGAAAGTCATCATGGAAAGACTCACACCACAACAGTGTCTCCAAATTGTTTAGTTGTATATGTACATACTAGCGGACCAGGCAAACTTCGTCTCGCCCCAATTTAACGCCTTCAAATAACTGCAGAGCTATAATAAAACACATAGTTCAAATTTCAATGTGATTTATTTGAATTTAATAAAAATAAGGAGATAGTGATAAGATAAGGAATGTTTTTCGATTTGTTTACCGGCGCAAAAACAAACAACAAAGACCGTTTACCAAGCTATCAACGACGTCCTTTTTCTGCTAGTATTGCCCGTTCACAAATTCAATCGCGATTTTTATAATTTTTTGCAATGCCGGAGAAAACTACTTTGGTGATAAGTTTCTCATTCGACGTTGTTAATTCCCGTCGAGACATCAACAGAAATTTGGTATTGCCAAGCGCCAGCAGTTGTCTTGAGAATTCAGAAGCCGATGGGTCGTTCTGCAATGACACGGTAAGCGTTCGACGAAAATCTCCGCTGAGCAATATCATATCCCCGTCAAATCATCTCGAATCACCTTGTAAATCCTTCATTCGGTCAACTGGCTCCAAAGCTCGTTTATGCGTCATCGTGTATTCAACCCAAATTATGAATTTGCATTCTCGCATCAATTTCGATGTCGCCGAATTCTTGGTCATTGTGCACGGTATTGGCTTGTCAACCGTGAGAAAATTCATCGCCAGCTTCAAAGCAGAATGTGCAGTTCGACCGCCTTTAAAGAGTGTGGCAGCACTTCCATAGATACATAGGATGCAACAGGCAATGAAAGAGATGTTGGCTCAATTGTTGCTGGAATCAATTAAATAAGATAACGAATGTCTTGCATTTCCCACCCGGAGCATCGAGAAAGTAAATGCGATTGTGGAATCGTATTGCGTATTCCAAAGCAGCGCTAATAAAGTCTATGTTTACAACTTTTCACCTTCTAATAATTTTTGTCGAATTTGTGGTGGTGATTGTGCAGTTTGAAGCTGTGTAATTATGGGCACGTGTCCATTTATTTCTTTTGCACGTACGTCTTGCGTTTGATTATCAGGAACATTCTGATTAATTATTGCAAGGGGTGTAAGTCGCCCAAGGTTAGATCGGAATCAGTGTAATAATGCGCAAAACTCGAATCAATTGCAGCAAGAAAAATAGCACAATTGCTGAATAGAAAATTATAATGTGAGAAGGACACTTGTCAAATCGCGCACAGCCTAATTAATGTAATCGCAATCTATCGGTTTGGGCATTGATGGCAGCACAGCGTCATCTAATATACATCTCATAAGCCTCTCCCCCAAAATGCACGCAAAACGTGTTCTATCACATTGAATTTCAGAATTAACCGAAATTTGGCAAGCTTCACAACGAATTTTCCATCTTTAAGTCGTCCAAGAAATCCATGGAACATTCTAGACAACCAACAAAATAACATATCGAAATATCTACATTTAATCGGAATCAAATTCTGTAATTGTGTGCATACACGCAGCAACAAAGAAAAACCAAAATGAGGTGTGCGTATACAAAACAAAACACATTATTTATACTAATAAAGCAATAACAAACATATGAGTGATATTTTGGTTATAACTCCGGTTCTAGACTTCGAACGGCAAATAGATTTTTTATATGCAATCTCCAAATACATCCTAACATCTCCTGAAAATTTCATTCAAATCGATCGGGCCGAAAAAAAGAAGATAGCGCACAAATATAATTTGGATTGTTCTTTATATATAAGAATTACGAAAATCAGCGTTCTGTGAGAAATATTTTTCGTGGGACTCAAGGAACTTACCTTGCGCATAATCGACCTACTGAAACCACTATTGGCAATACCATCCGCAAATTTGAGTCCCAGTTTACATTAGTGAATAATACTCGACCGGTTAGACCGCATCCAGCATGTTTTGGCGAAACTATACCAGTGTACGCGAAAACCGTGACGAATCGATTATCGCGGAATGTTAACGGACTATGTTCTTCCTGAAATTCAAGCCCATGTTCTCGTTGAGCTCTGGTTTCAACAAGAACAAAAAAATGAACTTGTTGAGAAATGATTTTGATGAGCACTTAAATTCACGTTAAATTGGCCGCCTAGATCGTGCGATATCACACCTTTGGGCACATTTTCACTGGGGATATGTAAAGTCTCAGGTCTTCAGGAATAAGCCAGTTACGATTGAAGCCTTGGAAGACAACATTACTCGTGTTATTCGGGATAGTAAAAAGCTGGATTATAAGAATGCGAGATTATAACAAAATCAGGATTATAAAATGCGGTACAAAAAATCTGGGTTATAAAAAGCAGGATATAGAACCCAACCCAACGATGAATCACCCATTACAAACCAAAAATATCGTTCCCCATATTTCTACGTTTTTTTTCGAATAATTGAAACAAATATAAGAATTTGTGTTGTCAAAGAAAAAAAATCACCGGGTGATCAAAAACTTCAAAAATATTCCTTAGACCTTCGTTTTAAAACCTGAGAATTAAAGTTCTTAAAACCAAACATAATTCGAGTCCAAACAAAATATTTGAATTGAGAAATACCTACCCAAGTTCTAAATACATATTATCAAAATTAAGTTCCAAAGATAAACCGAAAGCTACTAGATAGATTAAATTAATTTTAAAACATTCTTACGGAATTAGCCGTAAGCTATTTTGTTTTACTATTTCTTGAGAGCTAAGTGGTAACCTCGGTCATAGACCCATCAATTTCTTGCCATAAAAAAAAAATCAAAAATAATAACCGCAAAATGGTAAATTAAAAATTCATGTGGAAATTTTTAATTTTCTAAATAATTTATAGATTTTTTTCTAAAAAAAAATAAGAAAAAAATAATAATAACGAATATGCTGTTCACAAACTAGTTGCACTCTAAAGATAGTTACCCAACAACCTAACGAATTGTAGATGCAGCACGCCGCGAGCGCGCGCCGTGACATGCCTTGCAGTTTATGCAACATTTTCCTGCATTGCACATCAGCTGCGCAGCCGCACGGTATGCTGCTTGCTGCATCTTTGTTTGATTGTTGCATTTTGTTAAAAAAAAAGAAAAAAAAAAAACACTTATAAACATTTAAGCAGGTATGATGTATAACTCACCTTTCTGGTGCGAATAAGTTTTGCTAAGTCCACAGCAGGTATTTCAAGCAGGTGGCTCTTTATCGGTGGCAGCTTCTGACGGGCAGTTTTCATATTGGTAAATCGGCTATAGGGCACAACAAACCAACTGAAGACAATCATAGCGGATCGCAGGAACCTCCGCATGATGTACCCCACAATCCTGGAACAAAGTAACACCGCTATTTTGACAGATTTTCTTTTACACAAACAGACAAAAAATTATTTTTTTTTTTTAACTATTTAGGTATTTTTTTTTAACGTAATGTGAATAACCACTACGAAATTTATATATTGCACAAATTTTAATATTATTTTTTCTTTGCGTACAAGTTGTGCTTTTCAACTAATATTCATCTCATAAAATACACCCATATTGTAAAGAAAATCAAATAAACAAAAAGATAAAATATCTACACACAAGCTCTCGGAAGCCGAATACGAAATATAAACGACGCGAGTCCGAATCGAACTGATCCGATTTTTTAGTCTTTATTTACAAAAAACACCAAGTCGCAGAGAGAATTCGGCTTAGGTACATAGTATAGTTCCATAGCAAGTATTCATGAGATACACCTTGCATAGACAGAGCGAGCAGCTGATTCGAAGTATAAACAAACTACAAAGTCCAAACTATAAGTCGTGTGCGCTACAGGGCTGGATGTTTAATCCAAACGATGCTTAATTTTTTAGGGCGCTTAGACTTATCCTAAAAAAATATACATGCAATTATAATGCTTTAACAATATATATAGTTGGACTGATAATAATTGATAAAATATTAAAATAAGATTTCTTTTAAGCCACCATGTTCTGATTTAATTTATTTATTTAAGAAAGAAAACACGAACCAAACTATTTAATAAGGAAATCATTTCATATAGCTTGTGATCATAAGAATTGAAAAGTGCCTGCAATTTGGTCAGAAACCAGCCCTGTGTGCACTTATAGAAAAAAACCCAAAACGCACTCGATTTTGAGATTTAAAAAAAAAACACCAACATATTTTTGCGCAATAACCTCTTTGTGGGCTTGAAACCAACTATTGCATCCCTCCACTAGTGAGAACTGGTGGATAAACTGCTTTAATGATGGTGGGATATGGTTGGCTTGTGGTGTAGTTGAATGGAATCAAACCTGACGACGGCGACCGACGCACGATCATCATCTTTTACGTCTACATAAAAGTTTATCACGAAAGTCGATAGTTTGCTTTGCCTTTTTGTTAAGCAAACAGCATCGAGATGTTGTTTCTTACTTGCGATTATAGGTACTAAATATAAGGCAAGTTATGCATTCGTAAAAAAAAAAATTCTAACAATCAAACATGACATTACGATTATAGAAAAGCCTGAAAAAGTGATCGCCAAGAAATGTCTGTCTGTCTGTCTGTCTCTCAGTCTGTCAATCTGTTAGTCTGCCAGTCTGTATGTATAACGAGCTACAGCCTAAACTGCTTAAGCGATTACCTTCAAATTTGGTATGTATTATTATTTTTTGGCATTCTTCAGAGGGGAAATTGAAATTTTATTTTTAGGCCTAAAAATAACGGTACCTGCCATATGACCTTGAAGGAAAATCTTATTTAGCTCTAAAACGGCTTCAACGATTTCGATAAAAATGAGAATTTTTCTGTTGGTAATAGCTATCATTTGATATGAACCAAGTTTATTAACGGTACCTTTCATATAACGTTTTTTTTTAATTTTTGGCTTTCTCGGTAACGGTACATTGGATTTCTGTCAAATTTTATATCTCAGAAGATCTAAATAGCTAAATTATTTTTGCATATCAAAATTTTGAATAACTTTTGTTTTTAAATTAAAATAATTTGTTAATTTTTTTTTTGAAAAATCAATAATTTTAAAACTAATCAAAAAAAATAATTTTAAATTTTATATTTAATGAACATAAATAGTCTCTAAAAATTGCATACCAAAATTTCAAAAGAATTTTGTTTTGAAAAAACGTAAAATAAAAAACAGGATTTCAAAACCCGTCCTACAATTTTCGAGATACTTTTTTATAAAATTTTCATTGATCCGTGGCGTTCTTCGTTTTTCCGAAAAACTGATTAAAGTGATGGTTTTGGCAGTTAAATCAGTTTAAAAAACGATTTTTTCCCACCTATACACCATTTACTTTCATTATATACATGCATGTACTTGTACATATTTACATTATTACCCTCCTAATTTACATAATTAAAATCCATTTAAATATACATTTGTAGGTAACTATGTAACTATTCCTTGAATCATGCATTCGACAATTCATTATACTAAGAATCAAGGTAATTTTACCTATATGGGCTTTAAATCTGCATATAGGATAACTATAGTAGACTAGCTACCTACCAACAGCGTCAGTGAGTAACACTAAAGTTGTTAGCTACAAGGGCAAGTTTGTACGATCCAGTCGTGCATTTTATTGTTTTTAAAATTCTATAAATAAAAAAAATTATTTTTAAGAAACTGCTCCAACGATTTTTGATTTTTGCTTGCGATATACCGGTACTATAGGCCCAGTTTTTTCATTTGGGAAAAAAATCGACCTCGAGATTTTATGACATTACATTGATAGAGAACACCAAAAAAGTGGGTCCCGCAATTCCTTCTGTCTGTCTGTAGAACGATCTACAGCCTAAACCGCTGAACCGATTTTGTTCAAACTGGGTGCTGAGGCGTTTTAGGTGATTGTCCAAAATAAATTTTGGAATCTTTTTTTTAGACCGAAAAATAACGGTACTTGCCATACAAATTTTTCTACCATCTTAATTATCTCGAAAGCAGCTCCAACGATTTTGATAAAAATTGTTGTGTGTATTACTTTGGTCTACATATTGGTCAACATTTTTTAAAAATATTTTGTTATTAACGGTTCCTGCCATACAACTATTTTATTGATTTTCGACATTCTCATAAACGGCCCAACGGATTTCGATCAAAATTTTTATACTGGAGCTCCTTCAAATTCTAAATAATACTGTGTTTTAAAATTGTCGAAACATATGTTTTTTTAATTTTTGAGAAAAAAAATATTAAATTATTTTATATAAACAATTAAGTGAACATCGAGTTTAAAAATTCAATTAGCCGTTTCTATTAAGAATCTTTTACATATAATGTGATCGAACGTAGGAGCAAATACGTACGATCCAGTCGTGCATTTTATTTTGTATTCAGCTTAAGGCTTGGCAGCAATATGATTTCACTTGCAATTCGCAAGTTTAAATATACTTGACTTATACATGACTTACCTACCCGATGTTTGTCGTTTTCGACTTAAGATTAATGAGTTTTGTGATTATTTAATACAAGGAGCTTTGCCTAAATGCTATGGATTGTTAACGTTAAGCTACATATTTAATGTTAAGAAACATACAATGTTTACAGATAATTTTAATTTTAATTTTTTTAGCGAGTCACACGTTTACTGATCCTTTTTTAATTTTATGTAAATTCCAGAGAATTTTTTTTTAAATTTTGTGTGCACACTTTTAACTTAATGTAAAAGTCGCTACTGAGGGCAAAACATAATAAAATGCACGACTGGGTCGCATGAACTTGCTCTTATATTCGATCACATCGACAAATTAATAGGTATTCTGCAAATACATAAACAATAAAAACAATTTTTTTTTCAATCATATGATCGGTCGTACCTAAAAGCTGCACTGATTTTTTTAATAAAAATCGTTAGAGCCGTTTCCGAGAAAAATAGGCTTTAACGTAACGGCTCTAAAAAAAATTTCAAGTTCCCCTCTGTTCCCCAAGTTTGAAGCAATTCGGCCTAACCGTTTGGGCTGTAGGTGTCTATACATACATGCAGACAGACATGAATAGAGACGAACAGAATTTTTGATCCATCTTTTTTCGTCTTCGCTATCATCGTAATGTCATGTTTGATTGTTATCTCAAAACTTTTTTTTTCGACGAATGCATAACATGCCCTATAGTACCTATAATCGCAAGTAAAAACTGAGTGTTGTGAACTTTACTGTCTTCTATCTTCTTCTCTACTAAGAATTTTAAATACGAGAACATAAGTTCAAAATATTAGGCTTAATTATTTAGCCTTCGCATGCTGTTTTCTCTGACCAATAAGATTTGGAATAAAGGTATAAAAAAAATAAATACTAAAACTAGAAATGAGAATCATAGATAGTTTATACATGAAATATAATCGGCATCAGAACTGTGGGCAATCACGAAAGCAAATTAAATAAAATGCACGACTGGCTCGTACGAACTTGCTCTTGTAGCCAACAACTAATGTAGCTAACCACTGACGCTACATAGTACATAAATATGTATGAAGTATTCAAAAATTTTATAGTTATAGTTTGAGGGAAAAAAGGTGCAATTTGAATTCTTGGACAAATAATATTATAGCCTTTTCACACCAAACCCAAAACACGGTTTTTGAGAAATTATCGGTTTTGGCTGAAAACCTAAAGCGAAAACAGAAGCTTTCCCATACATTTTTGATAAACCACTCGTTTTGATAAACTACAAGTTTTAAATAAAACCTGTCGAAAACATGTTGGATTAGCAAGATGAACTAAGCGAACACACCTTGTGAAACATTCAGTGCTCAATTAATCGTCACAGAAATATCTAATGGGTTGCTGCCAGGAAATACGGAAACAAAAAACAGCTGTCTGGGGTAATTTCAATTTCAATTCACAATGTATTTGTTGTTGTCTGTGGTGCCAAAATAATTGAAATGTCAAACGAAAACTTGTAAATGTTCGGTGTGAACGGTTTTCGAGTTTTCGTAAACCTTTAGCTGAAAACCCGGTTTTGGGTTTGGTATGAAAAGCCTATTAGTGAATATATCAAAAAAAATATTTACCAAATAAAAATCGGATTGAAAACTTATAAAAACTGCCAAAACAATCACTTTAATCGGTTTTTCGAAAAAAAACAGGAACACCTTTATGTCACGATCAATGAAAATTGTATAAAATAAGTATTTCGAAAATTATATTTTATTTTTAGTTCTTTAATTTTTTTCAAAATTTAAAATATGTATTTTTTTTATTACTTTTAAAAATTTTGATTTTTCAAAAAAAAAATTCAAAAATTAAGGGGGTGGCCGTGGCGCGATAGTTGTGTGCTCGCCTGTCAACCTCGTGGTTGCAGGTTCGAATCCTGCCATTGTCTATGTTTTATATTCCATTAAAAACCAATTCTCAAAATTGTCATAAAATAAGTTGCTGCTTTGCTCATTACATGCTGTTTAGGCATAACACTAACAACACGTGATTGAGTAAACTAGTATACCCATAAAATATGACAACGAAATAAATAAAATAATGCGAATTATAAGGGACATGAATAAATAAGACACGGTAGTTCTCTCCGCATTAGTTCAGCCACCATCCCTGGAGATAAATCTGAGACTACAACCAGCTCTAGTCTCAGTACATCACGCCACACAACTTTCCTATTCTTCTTTCTCTTCTTCCACCGGATGCCCGCGCTGTGTTTAGTAAAACATATAAAGGGTATTCATAATCCCTTGAGCGCGTGCAAAGTTATAAAAAAAAAAAGAAAGCCAACAGTTACAAAAAAAAAATTTTATGAAAAGTACCGTTAATGGCCTTTTCTCGTTAATAAAAAATCATTTCCCTTCTAATAAATGCCAGTCTAAGGCTAAAGTACGTTCCGAGCCAATGGAAGGTTGCGGAAGTTCTAATAATTCTCAAACCAGGAAAACCATCACATGATAAGAAATCTTATAGACCTTTTTCGCTTCTGCCCGTAATATCTAATATCTTTGAAAGAATATTACTTCTGCGCCTGCAGCCAATTATAGAAGAAAAGCGCCTAATATATGAACATCAGTTCGGATTTAGAAGCAAGCATTCGACAATTGATCAAGTGCATAGGATCACTGACGTCATTGAGAAAACTCTTGAAGAAAAGAAAATTTGTTCGGCGGTCTTCCTAGACGTGTCGCGAGCTTTTGATAAGGTGTGGCACGAAGGCCTAAATTTTAAATTAAGACAAATTTTGCCTAAAGCACCTTATACGCTTCTAAAAGCATATCTAGAAAATAGACTTTTTAGAGTAAGACATGGAAACGATTACTCGGATCTCAAAGAAATAGGTACCACAGGGAAGTGTTTTAGGTCCAATATTGTACCTATTATTTACACGTGATATACCTCAAACAGAAAACACTATCGTAGCCACGTTTGCTGACGACACTGCAATACTAGCAGTGGGCCAAACGATAAATGATTTTACGACAAAATTACAAAAAACTCTGAATAATGTCAATGATTGGACAAAAACATGGCGGATATCGCGCAACGAAGTAAAATCGGTCCATGTAGATTTTACGTATAAGAAAATTAATAGATTACCGGTATTTGTTAATTCGGTTCAAGTTCCGTTTGCTAACGAAGCAAAATATCGCGGAATAACTCTAGATGCGAAATTAAAATGGAAACCGCAAGTTAAAAAGAAATGCGAAGAGTTAAATAATAAACTCAGAGATATGTACTGGTTGTTCGGGAAACACTCTAAGCTCAGTATCGAAAACAAGCTAATTTTGTACAGGCAGGTGCTTAAGCATGTCTGGGCTTACGGTATACAACTCTGGGGTTATACGCGAGATTATAATTCAAATACCTTTCAGACATTGGAAAATAAACTCCTAATATCATTTGTAAGCGCACCTTGGTACATTAGAGAAACGAAGATCTCCACAGAGATCTCGGGATTCCCACGGTTCGCGATGAAATAAAAAATTTCGCTCGAAATCATAGAAAACGGCTATTACAACACTGAAATATTACTATAATCGAAATTATCGATGAGACGAATTTAGTACGCCGCCTGCGAAGGACAAAGCCTTCCGATCTGGTGCACTAAACGAAAATCTGCTTTAAAATCGCGGTATAAGCAGGAACTATCACTGGATAGTTACCTGCAACACGTTAATTAAATTCGTTAAAAATAAATTGCTAAATAAGTTTCAACTTAGTTGCAATCGGGAGGAGGATAGAGCATTTTGAAATTTTTACACCTACCCACGCAAAAAAAAATTCCCTTCTGAGGAATGCCAAAAGAATCACACATACCAAATATGAACTTTAGCCGTTTACAGACGGATAGACTGACAAATAGACAGGCATACATCTTTTGTCGAATCAATTTTTTAGACTTCAATGGTGAGATGTTTATAATTTGGAATTGGGTAAAGGTCATAAAATGGTCCTCATGTACACAGGAACACAGAATCTAGACAACACGTAAGGATCCTCGAAGTCTAAAATTCGTTTACGAATTCGTAAATTTTATTGATCTTTTAAATAAAGTTATTAGTTGTGACTTCAACTTTGTCTAGTTTTAGATAACTCATACGTTCAAAAGCTGAAGATCAGATGGTTTTGTGTCGTTTACCTATTTAAATAAAATACACGACTGGGCCGCACGTACTTGCTCTAAGTTCGAACACATCGTATGCACAATGTTCTTAGTAGTTACGGCAAAATAGATAAATATATTTTTAGAGTCATTTTTTACTTATATTTTATTAGCAATATAACTTAAATTCTTATCTAAACAAAATATTGGTATGGCAATTTTAAGTATTTGACAATACAAATTTAAAATCATAATTTCAAAAAAAAATCGTGTACCCATTTTCGAAATTTGAATTTTCCTAAAAAAATTATTGTTTTTTTTATCAAAAATCCAAAAAAAAACTATTAGGTATAAAGTCTTTTTTAGAATTCGAAGGGCTTCCTAAATAAGAATTATGATTGAAACCCGTCAACCCCTTTGAGGAAGTCGGAAATGGTTTTATGGCAGGGACCATTTTTTTTTTATTTTTTTTTATTTTTTTTTTAAATTCATTTTTATTTCATTTTAACTTATAACTATCTTAAAGCTAGACAAAAATGTTTAAAACTAGCCTAATTATCAATAACTTACAACTAATTTACTGGCCCTTTACGGGCGCTCTAAACTAAACAATAACTCTTAGAACTAATGTCTTTCGACCTAAAAACTATTTTAATTAAATCTAATTATTTTATTTTTTAAGCAAGGATGATGGCAGGGACCGTTAATAACAAAATATGTACAAAAAAATCTTCACCGAAAATGTAAACTATACACAGATTAATGCACATATATTATATTTTATTTGCGATATATAGGTAGATATTATATGGCAAGTTATGGATTTGTAAAAAACATCGAACTCAAGATTTTGATCAAACTAGACATTACGATGATGTAGTTGGTCTTGCAATTCAGTCTGTCTAGTCTATCTGATATCTGTCTTCGAGTCTACAGCCTAAACGGTTGGATGGATTTGCTTCAATCTTGTTACATATTGTTTTCTTGGTTTTATAATTTTTTCAAGATGGAAAATAAAGTTAGCTCCATAAATTTTTTTTGGCCAAAAATAAAAATATGATTTTTTTTTGTTAATTTTAACTATATGCCTGTAAGACCTAAGGTCTTGCAACCTGAATTGCATGGCACTAGTTGGCACAGTGGATTTTAGAATCAGGTCCTTACTGTCTCATTTCAACCTATGGGCGGCATCCAATTAAAATTTTAGGTATAGAAAAGAATGCACCTAGCGTGGGGATCGAACCCACACGTCTAAGTTAGCAATCAAGCACTTTATCCACTGCGCAATTGCGCATTTCACTAATAAAGGGAAAAGGTACATTTTGGTAATTTTTGGTACCGCTGGTAGAACCATTTTTACTTGCGATTATAATTACTATAAGGCAATTTATGGATTCGTTCAAAAAAAATTCTAACAATCAAACATGACATTACGATCATAGAGATCATAAAAAGTGTGTCTCCCAATTACGTCTGTCTGTACTCGAGTCTGCAGCTTAAACGGTTGAATGAATTTGCTTTAAACTTGGTACATATTGTTTTTTCGGTAAAACGCCAAATAACAGTAGCTCCCATACATTTATTTTGGCCAAAAAAGGTAAATCTTATTTTTATCAAGAACCGCTCCAACGATTAAAAAAATCAGTGCATTAATGAAGGGAAAAGGCACATTTCGTTAATTTTTTTTTTTGAAAAAAAAATATAAGTTTTGGTACCTCTAATAGTATCATTTTTTTGGTTTTTGATCTTTTGGGAAACGGTTAAATCGATTTTTTTTAAATTTTTGTCCAGAAGCTCCTAAAAAGTTTAAACACTATTATTAGTTTTTTTTTGGAAAATAAAAAAAAACTTTTTTTTGAAAACTCAAAATATAGAAAACGACTCAATGGATTTTTTTCGAAACTTCGTATTTTTTATTTTTTTGACATAATTATCTTGAATTGTTAAAAAAACCATTTTCATAAGATAAAAATCAACGGTACCTCCCATACAAATCTTTAAAAAAACCTTAATAAAAAATGTATTTTTCGAAAACGGCTATAAGAATTTTTATAAAAATGTGTGTGTTCTTATATTTATTAGTACAGTCAACTTTTAAATATAAAAATATTTTATTTTGCGTACTTCCCATAGAACCACTTTTAAAATTTTCGGCTTTCTCACTATTGGATGGACCGATTAAAATTATTTTTTTTTACGAAAATGCAGTTAATAAAACTGTATACTCAAATTTTGAAAAAAAAAAGTTTTTCGATTTTTAAAAAATAAATAAATTTTGTTTTTTGAAAAATCGATTTTTCAAAAACCAGTCACTGAATTTTTTTGAAATTAAATTTTGTATGTATCTTCAAAATAGCGTTTCAAATTTGTTTTCTGAAAATGTTTTCAAAATTTTATACATAGAAACATTAATTTCTTAAAAAACCTCTCCAATGATTTTTGAAATTTATTTTGATATATTGGTATTTGTTCAAGAATTCAATTGAAATCTTTGTTTTCCTTCAAACTATAACAACTATACAATATAAAAACATTTTCTTATGTGTATTATCCATTTATTTCTACATTTTTATATTTAATTTTACGAATTTTTGTGATTTTTTTTTATCAAAATCATTAGAGGCGTTTTCGAGATATTTAAGATGGTCGCTAACTTGACCTTCTCGGGAATGATTTAACTACATTGTTTTGCTTTTAAAGAAAAACATTGATTCCGTATAATATAACAATACCTACAATACCTATAATTTCAACACGGTATTAGCAAGGACAACAACCGACCTACCGAACTTATCGAAGGTCTAACGGATTGCAGATGGTTCAGTTTTTATAGACCTTTTGCGTAGAGAAAAGTGAATTCATATTTTTTTTGAGAAATTTCAACGAAGTTAATTGGATGTTGTTAAATGTAGTATTTCATAAGATACAAAATAAAAAATTGCAAATTTGTGAAGTTGGATATTATAAGATTATAATAATAATTATAAATTATAAAATAAAGGAAATAAATAAGAAAATTGTAAAATATAACAATACATAATGTACGAGGTTTTAATCAAGTATTCAAATTTTAAATTCTCTAATGATAATTGCCACAAAGAACATACAATACATATCTGAATTGTAACTTTTTATACTCGTGTGTATAAATATACTCGTAAAACACTGGGTTCAAATTGAAACATTATGTACACGATTATGTTTGAGAATCAACTTTTTTGTTGTTTTTTTTAACTTACATTTTAGTTCCTCGAAATGTTACTATAAAAAGCCCAATAGAGACAAAAATCAAAGGTTGATAGTTATAACTGCCAATTATTAAAATTTAAAATGCACGATGCATTTATTTGATTTACGAACTTATTGTCTTATTTACAAGCAATTAAGTGAAAAGCCTGCTAAGAAAATACTTTGTTTATATGCTTAGCTCTGACCATTTTAGTTAAGTTTGCGCATCTGTCATATAGCAAAGTTCAAACCGAAGCTCTGCAAGAACCTTGACCGCGATGCGTTAAGTAAAAGGTGCGTCGCATCTTATCGGGTGTTGAGGCATTTTTCAGTGTTTAAAGTGTAAGTAAAGTGGCATTTAAGCATGCTTCATGGGTGTGAGTACTAATGTGGGTACCTACAACAATTTTGCCAGGCTTTTAACAATGTCAAAACTGTTTGTGAAAATATATTTTGACTAAATAAATACAAATTTAAAGATTAAAATAAGCTTTAAATAGATAATTGAGCGATTGACAGGTGAAACATGAAAAAATAGTTTCATAAACAACATAACGCACGACTGAATCAAATGTATCTGTTCAAGGGCACACGATCATTACAAGTCATTAAAGATACATTTTATATATTTGTATATTCAATCACACATGGGAGAAAGTGAACTCGAGAGTTTAATCAAGCTTGACATTAAGATGATAGAGAACACCAAAAAAGTGGGTCCCGAATAGAGTTGGCAACGAGGCGAGACCAGGCGAGACTTTTGTTAGTCTTGTTCCTGTTTTTTGGTAGTAAAAATATGTAACATAAGATGCGTGCTCAGATTGAAAAGAAAGAATACGGTATCTTAGAAATTTGTTGGTAAGAAAAATGCGGGGTCTGAAACTGAAATAAAATCGCAAAACAATCGAATTTTCTGAGGTTAAATTTGACTTTTGTAGAAGTTTTTTAATACATTTAAATCGGAGCCATCCCTCAATCGATTTTGATAGTTCATGGCTAGACAGGTAGACAACTTACTATATTTTGACATTTGGACAATATTTTTTCATAAATGTCGTCCAAAAGGTCTAAAATTAAATCTTTCCGGAGCAAAAAATAAAATCGGAAAACATTTTCTCAGGTAAAATTTGAATATTTTAAAGGATTTTTAATCCATTTAAATCGGAGCCATCCTTCAATTGACTTTGACAATTCATGTCTTTATTGGTAAGCAACAAACTTATTTTGATGTTTCGATAATATTTTTATCCAAGCATCACCCAAAAGTCTTAAAGTTACCTTTTCCGCAGGGGGAAATAAAGTCTGAAAAATGAGCGTTTTCTATTCCAACGTAATCGTACGTATTCTTTTCTGGATATTAGCAGTGCGCCTATCTGAGTCTAACTATGTACATATGTATGTGGTTGATGTTTTAAAGCGCATAGAATATTTCGGAGAAAAAAACTTGTAAATATTATAAAAATTGAACATAAGTATTAAAAAATAATTAAATAAAAAATATTTCTTCTAGCGAAACCAGACCACGCAGACCATCGGGACCAGCGATATTCCGGAAAATTTCGGTAGCAAAAATACAGACTCGTCTCGGGTTCTTTAAAGTAGTCTCGTTTTGTAGTCAGAGACTGAGTAGCCTGCCCTAGTCCCGAAACTCTGTCTGTCTGTCTGTACAGCGATCTACTGTTGTGATTTTCTTCTTGTCTCAAATAGATTTTTGAACCTTTTTTTTTAATACAATTAAATTAACACATCGTGATTATATCGAAAACGGTTTCAACGGTTTTGATAAAAAAAAAATCTGTGCACAACGAATTGCGATCAAAATTGTTATATTCAAATTCTAAATAATATTTCATACCAAAATTTTGGCGAAATATTTTGCTCAATTTGTGAAAAAATCATTTTTTACTTGCGATTATAGGTACTATATGAGGCGAGTTATGCATTTGAAAAAGTGATCGACAAAAAATGTCTGTCTGTCTGTTTGTCAGTCTGTCCGTCTGTATGCATAACGAGCTGCAGCCTAAGCGGCTTAACCGATTACCCTTAAATTTGTTGTGTGTGATTCTTCTAGCATACCTCAAAGGGGAAATTGAAATTTTATTTTTCGGCCTAAAAATAACAGTACTTCCCATCTAACCGTTAAGGAAATTTTTATTTTTCTCGAAAACGGCTCCAACGATTTGGATAAAAAATTAAATGCACGACTGGATCGTACGAACTTGCTCTTGGAGCTAACAACTTTAATGTAGCTAACCATTGAGGTTAAGTACTCGTAAGTTAGGTGTAGTTATCTTATGCAGGCTTAAAGCCTATGTAGGTAAGATTACCTTGATTCTTAGTATAATGAATTGTGGAATGGATTATTCGAGAGATAGTTACATAGGTAGCTTCCTTCAAATGTATGTTTAAATCTAAGTTATGGATTTTAATTATGTAAGTTAGGAGGGTAAAATGTATCTAGTTATATATATAGACACATTAATGGGACCTAAGTATGTAAACATGTACATATAATAATGAAAATACATACAACTTCATGATTTAGGTGCACTATGCATTATATAAGATTCATGTGATTTTTAAAGACACATATGTACATATGTATAAATGTGCGAGAGCATATTGTATTTAGTATTCAGTGACGTACGCAAAAATTCTTAAAAATGGAATAATAATAAGGTAGAATTAAATAAATTCTTGGCAAGTTCAGCTCATCTTACATAGATTTCGTGAAGAACATCTAGTGTGAACTATATCCAACAAGACTAGAATTCCTAATCATTAAATTGGAAGAAGGTTTTTTTAATAATACAAATTCTATATACTACGGAAATACATAGTTCACACTAGATGTTCTTCCCGAAATCTATGTAAGATGAACTGAACTTGGCAAAAATTGCGCATTGAAAAAGGTCCTAACTAGTCAACTGATGAGTCCATGTGAGATCGCCAGGACGAAACGCCAATTTTTGTTGGACTAAAGGCCGTTAAAAGCTATTTTGAATCAATAATTCAACAAGTCCAAATATTATAGTGCTAAGTCTTCTACTTGGCTGATGTATTTCAATAGTATATAGAATTTGTATTATTAAAAAAACCTTCTTAGATATTATTAATATATGTACATATAAAATTCAAATTTAAAAAAAAAAATCTGTGACTAGTTTTTAAAAAATCGATTTTTCAAAAAAAAAAATGTTTGTTTATTTTTTAAAAATCGAAAAACGTTTTCTGTGAAAATTTAAGTATGCAGTTTTATTAACCATTTTAGGGAGCATTTGTATAAAAAAAAATATCTTAATCGCTTTATCCAATATTGAGAAAGTCGACAATATGAAAAGTGGTTCTATGGGAAGTACCGTTAATAAGTACGCAAAAAGAAATATTTTTATACTTAAAAGTGAACTCTACTAATTTAAGAACACACACATTTTTTTAAAAAATTCTTGGAGCCGCTTTCGAGATATACATTTTTTTCTTAACGTTTTTTTAACATTTGTGTGGCAGGTACCGTTGTTTTTTATTTTAGAAAAATGTTTTTTTAACTATTCAAGATAATGAGAAAAACCCACTAAATACGAAGTTTCGAAAAAATCTATTAAGCCGTTTTCGAAATTTTAAATTTTCAAAAAAAAATTAATTTTGTTTTGAAAATTTTTTATATTTAATAGTGTTTTCTAGGAGCTTCTGCGTAAAAAAATTCAAAAAAATCAGATTAACCGTTTCCGAGAAAATCGAAAACCAAAAAATGGTTCTACTAATTAAAATTATCAAACGGTACCCTTTCCCTTCATTAATGAACTGATTTTTTTTTATAAAAATCGTTGGAGCCATTTTTGAGAAAAATAAGATTTTTGTTTTTGGAAAAAAAATGTATGGGAGCTACTGTTATTTGTCGTCTTAAAAAAATGAAAAAAAAACGTGTGGGCATATTACTTAAAAAAATAATATGTACCAAGCTTGGCGCAAATCTATCCAACCGTTTAGGCTGTAGGCTCGAGGACAGACATATAGACTGAGAGAATGAGAGAATGACAGACAGACGGAATTTGGTGATCCACTTTTTTGGAGTTTTCTATGATCGTAATGTCATGTTTGATTGTTAGAACAATTTTTTTTTAAACGAATACATAACTGGCCTTATAGTACCTATAATCGCAAGTAAAAATTCTGAATTGTTTTTGTTAGTATTAGCTTTCATTTAATCCGAACCAAGTTATTTATGTACATTTCATATAACAGTTTTTTTTAATTTTTTTAATTTATCAGTAACGGAACATTAGATTTCTGTCAAATTTTATACCTAAGAATATCTATGTATCCAAACTAATTCTGCATATCAAAATTTTGAATAACTTTTTTTTTATAATTAAAATTAATTTTTGATCTTTTTAAAAAAATATTTCTAGAACTAATCAAAACAAATAATTTTAAATTTTTAATCACATGTATATTAATAAACTCTAAAAAAACTGCATACCAAAACCTACAAAAAATTTGGTTTTTAAAAAACTAAAAATGAAAAACAGGATCTTATCAAAATGCGTCCTACAATTTTCGAGAAACTTTTTTTATAAAATTTTCATTGATCCGGGGCATCTAATTGGGTTCTTGTTTCTTTTTTCAAGAAACCGATTAAAGTAATGGTTTTGACAGTTCTTATAAGTTTAATAAACGATTTTTAAGTACATATACACCATTCGCTTTAAATATATGTATATATTTACATACTTAGGTTCCATCTATAAATGTAGGTTCATATTGACCTCCAAATTTATCATTATTACTTGAATTATCCATTCGACAATTCATTATACTATAAGACTCAAGGCAATCGGTTTTCAACCTGCATAGGATAACACTAATCTACCTACTAACAGCGACAGTGGTTACCTACACCAAAGTTGTTAGCTACAAGAGCAAGTTCGTACGATCACATCGTGCATTTTCTTTTCTTTTTGAAATTTCAATGTTCCGAAAACGGATGACAATTTTTTTTTCGAAATTATATTTTTAAGCTTATATCATTAAACATATAAAATTGCCATACAAAATGTTTTTTTTTAGATAAAAAATTTAAAAAAATTGTATATAAAAAAATTAATAGTTAGTAAATTGTAAAAATATATTATCAGTTTAGCGTATAAATCCAATAGGACGTTGGCACCTCTTTTCACCAACATGAAAACAAAAACGGAAAAGGATAAGTGCACAGACGTAGTCTATAAAATTAACTGTCGTGACAATGTGGAAGAAAATTGCAATCTTTCCTATATCGGTACAACGAAACAACTTCTTCGTCAACGAATTTCCAACCACAAATCCGACATTAATTTAAGAAGCACTGGGAAGACAGCATTGGCCTTACACTCCATTGAGCGTGGACACAAACCAGATTTTGACAGATTGGAAATCCTGGAAAGGGAGAAACATGTCCCCAAGCGGTATACCCTAGTAACGCTTCATATTATTAACAACAAAAAACAATATGAATCGTAAACAAGACAGCCAGAACATTTCATCGGTTTACTGCTTGCTCTTTGGTGACTAGGCAGAATCCTTGACAATTTAAAGCCGACTAAACTTCAACCGAAGTGATTTTTTATATATAATAAAATTTTTTTTTAAACATTGCCTTATATTTGTCTTTCATTGTATTATTTATGTTTATCTGTAATACCTACTAAATGTAAGTTTGCCAAAATTTTACACTGTTCAATTTATTTTTGTAATAAAAAGATCCCCTGAAGAAGACGGCAACCACCGTCGAAACGTCGGGAAAGCAAATGAAATTGTTTCATTAAAAAAACATTACGACCAAAAAAGCCGAAAGAGATATATTTTAAATCTCGAACACCTATAATAAAAATATATTAAGCTTAAAATATATTATTTACTGAGAATCTTGTGAATACAAATTATAAAAGCAAGTACGTGCGTTCTATTTTTTTTTTTTATAAAATTTCTATTTATCTAGATTTTGATAAAATCCTGTTTTCTATTTTTAGTTTTTTAAAAACCAAATTTTTTGGAAATTTTGGTATGCAGTTTTTTTGATGAGAAATATTAAAGTTTAATTTTTATTTTCAATTTAAACAAAAAATTAATTTGACATGCGACAGAGAATCCATTTGTTCCCATTATTTGACAACTGATTTTTGTAAACCGGAGTAAGATAATACATTTGATATATGTTGTGAACAAAGTAATGTTATTAAATAAGTGTGACGATCTTGAAAAAAAGAAATGTGCCCTACAGTAATAACCCAGCAAACATTTATCTGGAGGTTCAGATTCTAATCACCAAAAATGAAGAATAATATTCAGGAAACCTTCAGTTTTTTGAATGAATTATGAATATATACAAAGATCCTACAAATTCTTACCAGAGAGACACAAAGAGATATGTATTCTGTGTCAAAAAAAAACAACACTCAAATCTTGTTGTTGGATCCTTCATATGGAGATCCTTTTTTGTTCATCCTTTTATTTTTCTTTTTACCAAGGGGTAATGATTAGGGGTCATTGTAATGACAAAAGTTTCGTTTGCATAGTCGATTATCAGTTCGGAAAAGTTTTTCGAAAGATCGGTTTAGATAGGTATATAACCTTCAGCTTGTGTTTTAATAGTAAATGGGTACCTACTTACTTAACTAAAAATATATATAAAAAAGCAAATGATAAAATATAAAGGTATGTAAAAAATTGTGTTAAATTTTCTTAGAAATATAAAAATCATTTCTTTAATTATAGCATCGTGTAACAATTAAGAAGTTCCAGAGGCTCACCGATGAAATATTCAATCATAAATGATTCAGAAATAATGAATTCACTTATGATGCAATTTGAATTCTTTTACCTGGGCTCTTAGAAACTCTGAAAATTCTGCAATTAAATGAACGTATATAAGAGCTCCTTATAATCATTTAAATGATTAATCCCTGAACCTTTTCTGAATCGCAAAAATGATTCCTGTACGATTAATTAAAGTGAAGGTATATACTTAGAAATCCTTCACTTAATTGAATTTTATTGGAATTATTTTTATGATTTAGAAAAGATTCAGGCATTAATCATTTAAATGAATATATGGAGCTCTTATATACGTTCATTTAAATGAGGAATTTTCAGATCATAAATGAATCATTACAATGATTTAAAATGGTGTCTAAGGGACCAGGCAAAAGGATTCAAATTGCATAAAAAGTGAATTCTTTTTCGGCCGGTTTCTTCACTTTTATGAATTAATTATTATCGTTCATTTCTGAATTAAAATGTTTGCTGGTAAATAAAGAATCTACATAAGTATGTATGTAGGTACTATACAATGTACAGTTAACACGAAGCAATATTCATCTGTTCTTTAACATAAAGGCAAAACCAAATTTTGAACTCGCTTTACCTAAGAAAGAATTACAAAAATGCATTTTGTTTATTCATTCATCATGTGCGATGTTGGGAAGCTTAATAAACCTTGACCTTAATAATATTTAAGATGTGCTTCACAAGTAAGAATACAATAATAGTACTTGAAATTTAATCATATAAGAGAACTTTCTAAGAATAATTCAAGGCTAAGAATTATGTGTATTATTATACATTAACTATTCCACAAAAAGTAATGAGAATGACCCGAAGTTAAAACGAACCTCTAAACTTCACAAAAGATGCCTTTAGTTGGAAACGTGACTTTTAACTTTTTTTTGATTTGTCAAAATTAAAGTAAATGCACGATATCAAGATTCGGGTAGATTCATTGTATTTAATTACTAAGAAACGAAAAACGTTGACAAACTAACTATTTGGGTTAAATGCATAGCTATACCTACATATGTTCACTATGTACGATAGCTTTATTTTAATTTAATTATCGTTTGTAATTTATTGTGTGGTTTCTGAAATGACTAAAAAATTCTCTAAAACTATTAGGTGGAAAGATTACAAATTCAGATGACCTACAACCTACATGTAGTTCATGAGGTTATAGGTTTTAAAAAGGGTTCCTCTTTAGCGACCTTCCACTCAATTAACGACAAAAAAAAAACTAGTGACTTTTGGAGCATGCATATACAAAAATTAAGGTATAAAATCACGAATTTGAGTTTGAGGGAAGCTACCTTTAAACGTTTACTGTGACAATAACTTCATGTAAATATAATTTGTTGTGGAGAAGTTTAGTTTTTTTTGTTTATTAATTTTTAATGAAAATAGGATTTTGTTCGAATTCAAAAATGTTTGCTTTACTTTTTGTAGCCATTCTTTTTTTGGAGATTTCTAGCAACTTTTGTCAACGAATTTAATAACCTTTTTGATGCTAAGAACCAGTCATGAATACCCGTACATAGGGACCAACAATTTTCGGCCGAATCCGACTACGGTTAACAGAAGCACTTTTTTAAGACAAAACAAAATAATTTAAGAGAAACTGTCATTTCCTAGATTCCTGAGGTTGTTCTAGCGACATTTATTTTAATTTGGGTACATTTTAAAATCTTTAAGATAGAATCAAAACACTGATTGTCGAACATAATTTGGACGGATTACGTCTACGACAGACACTTTAGTGCGACATTTGCAGTGTAAAAGTGATTGGCTTTATATACATATTTCGAGAAAGCCGAAACGTGTCACCATCGTGAATGGATTTTTTGAAACTTTGTATTTGGTAGTTTTTTGACATTATCTTGAAAAAGTTAAAAACACTATTTTACTAAACTAAAAAACAGCGGTAGATACCTCCCATACAAATGTAAAAAAACCGTTAAGCAAAAAGAATTATTTCTCAAAAACGGCTCCAAGAATTTTGATACAAAATGTGTGCCTTCTTAAATTGGCGCAGTCCACTTTTAAGTAAAACAATATTCTATTTTGCTTACTTATTAATGTAACTTTTCATATTTTCGACTGGCTCAGTATTGTATAACCAGATTTAAATTATTTCTTAAATCCGAATGATCCCTAGAAGTGTCAATAAGAATGCATACTTAAATTTTAAAAGAAATTGCTTATATTTTCCTAATTTTAAACACTTTTTAACTAGCATCATACTAAATCTATTTTCTTAATAAACTACAACTAAACACTCCTAAAATAGTGAAAAAAGGGAAACGAACATAGCTTTGACGTTTGTAAATGTCAAAGTGGCATATGGATTTAGTACGATACTAAAAAATAAAGCAGCAGTAAAATGTTAAGAAAATAGTACGATACTAAACTGGTTTAAAATTAGCAAAATCCTCTTTTTAGCCTAGTATCATACTAAAAATGATTTGACATATTACTAAATCGACTAAAATTTTGCGCCAATGTTGTTTGATTTTTAAAAAATAAATACAACTTTTTTTTGAAAAATCGATTTTTTAAATATCACTCACTGAATTTTTTTGTACTAAAATTGTATATGTATGTTAATAATTACTTCAAAATAGCGTTTCAAATTTTTGTTAATAATTACAAACCATTCGACCAATTTTTTAATTTTTTTAAACTTATATTTTAAGCTTACATCATTAAGCGTAATGAAATTGCCATACAAAATGTTTTTTTTTAGAAAATAATTTAAAAAAAAATTATATAAAAAATTAATTTTTAGTAAAAACAATTTTAAAAATATATTAAACGATTTCTACTAACAATCTTGTGTATACAATGCGATCGATCATACAACTAAGCATACGTGCGTTTTATTTTTATAAAAAATCAATTTTATTTTGATGAGAAATATTAAAGCTTAATTTTTATTTTCAATTTGAACAAAAAAGTAAAAATATATTTGACATGAGACCGATAATAAAATTGTTCCCATTATTTATCAACTGATTTTTGTAAGCATGTGTAAGATACATAATACCTTTGATATATGTTGTGAACATAGTAATAATATTAAATAAGTGTGACGATTTTCGAGAAAGCCGACACGTGAACTTAACTGGTGATCTTAATTGACAGATATTAAACTAGAATTTTTTTGTGCAAGTTTCAGCAGAATTTATCAGTAGTTCGCAAGACTTGCCTCCTTTTTTTTCGAAATGTCAATGGTACGTAACCATCAAGTTTTCAATAAAATTTGAGGAATAATTTTAAACATGGTGCTTTAACTTTCTATTTAAATTTTGTTGGTATAAGTTGATATTAGTTACAGAAATCAATTACTGCATCCAATTCAATTCGCTGTATCTGCTTATAATTTTTGCTTAGGTTTCTTTAAGTGCTTGAGTTTGAAAATTATTTTTTTTATTTTATCAAAACTGTGCACTAAAACAACCTTAATAAAGTAAAATAAAATAATAATAATAAAAATAATAATAATAATAATTTTAACTGTGTGCATGTAAGACCTAAGGTTTTTAAATGCAACCTGAATTGCACGGCACTAGTTAGAAAGAATAGAAAGACAGGAAAGAATATTTTATTGGCACAGTGGATTTCAAAATTAGGTATTTACTATCTCATTTTAGCACACGAGCGACATCCAAATAAAATTGGAAGTATAGAAAAGAATGCGTAGGGATCGAGCACACACGTTATCAGTCAAGCACTATATAAACTGCGCAATGGCGATAACATTTTAAGATAAAATAAAACAAAATAAAATAAAATAAAATAAAATAAAATAAAATAAAATAAAAGAAGCGATTTCTTGCTTTAGAAAAATACATATATAACAGCATTTTAAGTATTGCCATTAGTGTCCGACCGAAGGTCGATTTCTAGCCGAAGCGGAATATTCGGCTAAGCAACAACCTTCGTCCGAAGTTTTAACAACTTACTTTATTAATTAAATTAAATTAAATTAATAGCTATCAGTTTTAATATTTTATTGAAATAGATCAAAACAAAACAAGAAATAGCTAATAAGTTGTTGTTTGCATTACTATAGGAACACTAATGGGATGAGAAGATAAATATTTAAAAGCAATTGGCCGTAGATAAATGTATGTTATAGAAACCCAATATTTCTTATTGCTTAAAAGAAAAGGTTCAATAAGCATTATTGTTAAGAGCAAGGACAGTTATGCTTCTTAGGCACCACTGCCATATTAAATTATCATCTGAATTTACTGCAATAAGAAAGAGATACAATTTTGCTATACAAGTGCACCTTGATATTCTGCATTATATACTTCATGCTGTCTCTTCTTGAAGTTAACGGCTAAACCGAACTGCTCTTTATTGCTTTTGTTTTAAATTAATAAATAGTTGTTCTGTCAAAATATAATTTATTGTTTTCTTGTATGACCCAAGGTTCATAACATATATTAGATGTTCTACAAATGGAGAATGATCAAGTCGAAAATTCACCACAAAATAAACCTTCGGTGTCGGCCAAAACTTCAGCCTATTTTGGCCGAAGCCTAAGGTTTAGCCGAATGTAGGTTTTTTACTCGAATGTGGCCGAAGCCGAAGCTTCTTTCGGACACTAATTGCCATTGTTATTAAATATTTATTTCTTGTTTGTAGTTCATTGTTTTTCGATATAGGTACTATAGGGCAAGTTTTGCATTTGGAAAAAAATCGAGCTCGAGATTTTAATCAAACTGTCTGTCTGTAGAACGGTCTACAGCCTAAACGGCTAAACCGATTTTATTCATACTTGGTACCTAGTCGTTTAAGGTAATTGTCTAAAATGGATTTTTGAATCGTTGTTTTAGCCCCAAAAATAACGGTATTTGCCACACAAATTTTTCTACCATCTTAATTATCTCGAAAACGGCTCTAAGGATTTTGATAAAAACAAGTATGTGTACTGCCTTAGGTATGGTCTACATTTTGGCCAAACATTTTTTTTTTTACATATTTTGTTCTTAATGGTACCCATCATACAACAATTTTTTTGGATTTTCGACTTTCTCATAAGCAGCTCAACGGATTTCGATCAAAATTTTTATACAGGAGGTTCTTCAAATTCTAGCATATAATGCTGCATTTAAAAATTTTTGATGAATAGTTTTTTTTTTGGACTTTTGAAAAAGAAATATTTTTTTTTCTTGAAAATTCAATATTTCGAAAACTGGTGAACGATTTTTTCTGATATTTTTATTTTAAGTGTATATTTTTAAATATTAAAAATTGTCATTCCAATTTTTGGTTAAAAAAAAATATAAGAAATTTTTTATATAAAAAATTAAGTAAAAAACGATTTTAAAAATATATTTAGCCGTTTCTATTAAGAATCTTTTTCTTGTCGATCGAACATGAGAGTAAGTACGTACGATCCAGTCGTGCATTTTATTATAAATTGAAGCTGAACGATTAAAAAAGAACCAGTACATATTTTTATATTGCCACGACCTACAAGCTCTACCATTTTGTTACACCTTATGCGAAACATCATGTAAGACTGAAATAATCTATATATGTATGTATATATTTATTTTTGTTCTTTGTAGGACACGTTGAATGGTTAGGCTGATCTGGTAATTCATCGCGACACTGGAATCACAGCGAACATACTCGTAGTTATAGACGAATTGCGAAAAAAATGACTTTCTTCTACATTATGTAACTATAATTATTACAGTTAGTGAATAATTTAACTATTTGTATACTCGTTCTTACTCTTAACACAAAAATATTCAACTCAGACATCAGCAAAAAAATGGAAAAAAATAAATCATATCCCCACACGCAGTAAAAAGCTATCTACGTCACTGGTTATCAAAACCAGTTTGGTAAGATATGCATTTTTTCCACTTTGTTCACTTTGGAAGTATGCAAGTGAAGGACGTCAATGTACATAAGCCGCGATTAACAATATACGACCACAGTTTGGCTAAGCACTACTCCGGAATTTTCTTTATCATCACCATTATGGGATTTCCTTTACAAGACATGTATTATTGTGCAATATATCTTCAACAATATACATAAGTATTAATATACATCTAAGTATTGCTGCATTACCGCTAATTCAAAATTAATAATTATCGAAGAATGGATGGAAAACTACTCACAGAATATTCAGATAATTTTATGAATGAACTTTCAATTTTTCCATTCGGGAATTCCCCTTTTGAGATACTGAAGATAAAAATTCTTAATTCCTTCAGGCATAATGTTTTCGTCTACTAGTTCTGATAGTGGAATTTTTTGAGACCTCTCTTTCTCATTATCCCTGATGCACATTGCAACCAGAAAATAAGAAAACAGCATGACGAGGTATACTTTCATATATTTATCTTTCTAGTTACAAAATCACTGCTAAATTTACCATGCTGTAAAGTTATACAAGCCGACAACTGATTATCATAATTATCTTATTTCGTCGCATTTTGATTTTCTTTCAAAATGTTGTTCAATTATTGTGTAAATTAAGTGGAGGGAAGTCGAATTCATAGCGTGACTAAATTTTAAGAAACCCTTTGCTAGATATACCGTCGTGTATAGTATAAATATCTACTATACCTATGGATTTCTTTTATTGTATCATTTGGTTAAAACTAATTTTATAAAAAAAAAAACATTTAATGGTTAATGCTTTATTGAAGCTTTAAAAAAATTTAGAATGTACATTTTAACGTAAAAATAGATTTTATCAATTTAATGTTTTAAAACATGTGAATGATTTTCCCAAACTCTAAGGCGGGCAATTCACGACACAAAATAACTGCGCAAACTGGGGTTTGCACAGTCTAGTTGTGTTGTGTATAAGATTATTTGAGTTATTTGTGCAGTTAACTGTCTAAAAATCAAACAATTATAACATTTTTACTCAAGTCTTAAATTTGTGCAGTTATTTGTGTCGTGTCAAAAACTGTGCAACCGCTCAGTTCAAAAATTTTATTTACACAGAACACATTGTTTCTTTTTTACTTGCGATTATAGGTACTATAAGGCAAGTTATGCATTCGTAAAAAAAAAGTTTTGAGTTAACAATCAAACATGATATTACGATGATAGCGAAGACGAAAAAAGATGGTCTAAAAATTCTGTCCGTCAGTCTGTCAGTCTGTCAGTCTGTCAGTCTGTCAGTCTGTCAGTCTGTCAGTCTGTCAGTCTGTCAGTCTGTCAGTCTGTCAGTCTGTCAGTCTGTCAGTCTGTCAGTCTGTCAGTCTGTCAGTCTGTCAGTCTGTCAGTCTGTCAGTCTGTCAGTCTGTCAGTCTGTCAGTCTGTCAGTCTGTCAGTCTGTCAGTCTGTCAGTCTGTCAGTCTGTCAGTCTGTCAGTCTGTCAGTCTGTCAGTCTGTCAGTCTGTCAGTCTGTCAGTCTGTCAGTCTGTCAGTCTGTCAGTCTGTCAGTCTGTCAGTCTGTCAGTCTGTCAGTCTGTCAGTCTGTCAGTCTGTCAGTCTGTCAGTCTGTCAGTCTGTCAGTCTGTCAGTCTGTCAGTCTGTCAGTCTGTCAGTCTGTCAGTCTGTCAGTCTGTCAGTCTGTCAGTCTGTCAGTCTGTCAGTCTGTCAGTCTGTCAGTCTGTCAGTCTGTCAGTCTGTCAGTCTGTCAGTCTGTCTGTATATATAATAGAAACCTACAGTCCAAACAGGTGGTCCGAATTGCTTCAAACTTGGTCTATGGAGTTTTATTGGTATTGTGCAGAGGGCAAATTGAATTTTTTTAGCTCAAAAAATAACGATGCCTGCCATATAACCGTTGCGTTAAAGCCTATTTTTCTCGGAAACGGCTCTAACGATTTTTAAAAAATAAGTTCAGCTTTTTAGATACGACCGGTTTTATGGTTGAAAAAAAATGTTTTAAATGTCTAAAAACAATACTTTCCATAGGACCGTTTTTTTTTGCTTTCGACTATCTCATAAAAATCTTACCCGATTCTTTCGAAATTTCTTAGGTTGCGCAATTTATACTACGTACCAATATTTTTAATTAATATAAAATTATATTTTGAAAACTACTCATTAAATTTTTTTGCAAAAAATTATATTTAAAATGTATATGTATTTCATAATACCTATGAATTGGCGTTTTTGAATTTTTTTTGAAAAATGTTTTCAAAAAGTTTTAAAAAAAAAACTTTTTTTTCTCAAAAACCGCTCCACAGATTTTTAAAATTTTTTTCTCATAAATTCAAATTTATCTAACAAAGAAAATGGCGTACTTTTTTTTTGAGCTTAAATTAGTTTAAGTATTTATTTCAGAATTTTGAATTATTTTTTCTTTGATTAAGCCGATTTAATATTTTGTTTTTAAGTTTATATTATTAAATATTTAAGACTGTCATACCAATTTTTTTAGAAAAAAAATTAAAGATATTTTGTATAAAAAATGAAGTAAAAAACTGCTTTAAATATATTTAGATTTTTAACAGAAATCTTTTGCATTCGATGTGATCGAACATAAGAGCAAGTTCGTGCGATCCAGTCGTGCATTTTACTTATAATGGTTAAGTTAATAACTAAAAATCTAAAAATATTAATTTTTGGGAATATTTTATCAAACTTAAATTGGGTCAGGAAACCAATCTTCTAGCTGCTCATCTTCTAAAACGTTTAGCATAGAAAACATGGATTAACAAGATTGAACAAATGTAGATTGCAGGTATTTGTATTGTGTATACTCTAATCTGTTATAAGAAAGCAATTAATGTACTCGTACACAGACAAGACACATGAAGTTGAATGTCAAGCATTAGAAAATTTAGGCAAAGATTTGAATAAGTTCACAAAGGGCTGAATTCAAAGAAGAATCCGCCTCCTAGGGTGCAGACCTTTAAAAGGAGCCAAAATGACGCAAAGGAGTCTCAAAGGTAACTCTGATAGAGAGCTAACTTTGAACGCATGCTTACTGAATGAAAACTTTTTAAAACTGAGAATTGTTCAGTTTACTTGTATCGTGTGTTGCACAAACCGACACAATTAAAATTGGAAATTTAAAATTATGAATTAAAACAAAAATCAATAAATTTTTAAATTTAAAATGCCGTGGGTCAACCGACACAAACTCCTGTCGTTTATTGCATACTTTGAAACTCAATGCCACCCTCAATCAAATAAAGGGCCAATTTTAAAAACTTTAAGTTGTTATGGCCTTGGTATAAATAAAAGCCAATTGTATATGTATTCGATATTAATTGTTAAAAAAATATAAATACTTCTTATTTATTTGAATTTTAAACTTGGAATTAATTTTTATATTTCTTATTTTTTTGACAAATTGTACTTATGTTTGCTAAGAGATATAAACTATTATTGAAGGAATGTATAAAGTAGTTTTAAACAAAGTGAATTTATAGTAGATAGGTACATGATTATATTCTTACAACTCGGCCATCCTGACCATTTTGATCGCAATTTTTAATATTAATAATTGTCTTCAGCAGGGAGCGGTTAACTCGCCTATTCTATTCAGCATTTACACCAGCGATCTGATAGGTAGTCTAACTCAGAGGCAATTGCGTACGCCGACGATCTACTTGCGTACAGAACAGCTCATACAGTTGAGGTCATTAAAAGTCTTTTGCAGAGTGACTTCGACAAGATTCAGCGATATTGTGATGACTGGAAGTTGAAAATCAACTTCCAGAAATCAGAAACTATTTTGTTTAGGACTCCGTTGTCTAGCGCCTCAAGGGATACGAGAAAGAACTGGCGCAAGCTGGTTATTGTAGGACCACATGGACATCCACTGGCGAGTAAAAGTGTAGTAAAGTACCTTGGCATCTGGTTGGATCAGTACCTGTATTTCGACAGACATATAGGTGCTGCCTTGGCCAGGGCTAGGGGAGCCTTTGTCTTGACAAAACTGTTTTATAGCAGCCGTCTTAACAGCAGGGTGAAGGTGATTTGTTACATGGCCCTCATCAGGCCGATGATTACCTACGGATGCCCGGTGTGGTTCAACGTTGCCCCATCTCAAATGGAAAAGATTCGGGTGTTTGAGAGGCAATGTCTTAGACGTTGCCTTCGATTACACATAACACAAGAGTCGGAGTACACAAGATATTATTCCAACCGGGTTCTATACAACGGAGCCAACATAAACAGAATAGATAATTTTTTATTTAAGCTGATTCGGGGTCACGTTGCAAGAGCGATGTCCTCAACTAAAAGCTTAATTTTTGGGGCGTATTACCCCAATAACGAATATTTTGAGAGTTCGCGGTTAAGTGGCTGTATCCCTCCCGAGGCATTCCTCTATTTAGACAGTCGTGGGCTGATAGAGGATGGAGGGGCGGTTCCGCTCATCTACCACGTCAGCCGGAAAGCTGTGGATAGGCGACTCCTGTATGGTCGAGACGTCATCGCTGAAGGTGGAGAAGAAAGCCTTCGGTTCATTAGGACCGGATCGGGACCGGAGGGATAGGGCGAAACAGGAGAACCAGTTCTGGTGGCTCTCTGAACAGCATCATTAGACTTAAAGTCGATGAAGATAGTATATCTTGGCCGACTTACATAGGCTTAGGCAATTAGGTATAGGGAACAGTCGGGGTGGCACCAAAAAAAAATTAAAAATATGTATGTATGCGGGGGCATATTTGCATGTATCTGCGTGATTGTACATGTATCTGCGTACGTATATGTATGTGCGTATGTACATGTATGGGTGGGTTGCATGTTGTTGTGTGTCTGCATGCATATACAAAATAAACAAAAAAAAACAAAAATTAAAAAACGAAAAAAATGCTGCTATGGCTGTTCTAGTTTTTAAGAAGTTTTAAGTGGTTTTTGGGTATTATTAGGTATTTTAAGTAGTTTAAGTAATTTTTAGTTAGTATAAGTTAGTTGTATCAAGTTTTAATTCTTTTTAGTTTATCTTTAGGTAGTTCTTAAGTAAAAATTTAAAAATGATTTGATACTGACTTTTTTAAAAAGTTTTCTTGGTTAAATAAAAATAAAATAAAATAAAATAGTTCTAAGAGTTATTGTTTAGTTTAGAGCGCCGGTAAAGGGCCAGCAAATTAGTTGTAAGTTATTGATAATTAGGCTAGTTTTAAACATTTTTGTCTAGCTTTAAGATAGTTATAAGTTAATATTAAATAAAAATGAATTTACAAAAAAAAAAAAAAAACATTTTGATCGACTCGATCAAGAAATTAATTTTAGAATCTTAACATTAAATTTAAAAAGGCATAAAATTAATAAAATGTGAAAAAAACTTCTGAACCAGTATTTAAAATATGAAAATCACACCAATAATATCTTCGGAATATCGGAGTTTTGATTTAACGCAGAAGCTGAACCAAAACTTCAGATTCTTCTCTTACTATTTTAGTTGACGGAGTTTCAACATCGCTTAAATTATACCATGCAAGTAATTCGCTTTTACTTAAGCATTGTGGCATATTCGGAATATCTGATTTCTGAATTTTTTGCCCAATTTTTATGGTTCAATCTTCAATTTTGGCTCATAACATCGGAATGTTATTCAGATGCTTAAACGCCATCAGAATTGACGAAACTGACGGATTTAACGAAATTGACGGAATGAACTAAATTATTACGGAATGTATCTATCAACGGCACTTGTTGGTCAATTATTTCTGAATTTCAGATAATTGGAAGAATTATCAACACGAAGAAAAAAAATCATCAACATGATCCCTTTTCATTAAACGGCGATTGTGTATTCGTGAAAAATGGGATTTGGATTCAGTTCCTCTTGCAATTGTGGTAAACGACGACGTATTTTTCAAAATTCTTAACTGAATATCGATATAAGTTTCTTCTTCTTCTACTGGGACTTGATCATTTTTCTCTATTCCTTGCTGATTTATGGAATCATTAACGCCTTCAGGGTTGCCAGAATTGTTAAGTTATTATTAAACAGCTTTCGCAATTGCGTTAATGTAGCTGTTCTTCAAAAATCAATTTCCTGCTCCTGGAGCTAAACTTGCACTTCTGTCCTATTAATTTTTTAAAATTCGTTGCAAAAATTATAGAATATTTTCCTTCCGAGGTATAAATAAAAGCCAATTGTTTATAAATAAAATAAAAATAAAAGCCAATTGTATATTATTCGATATTAATTGTTAAAAAATATAAATAATTCTTATTTATTTTAATCTTAAACTTGGAATTAAATTTTGTTCGACAAATTGTATATATGTTTAGCTAAGAGATTTAAGCTATTATTGAAGGAAAGTATAAAGTAGTTTTAAACAAAGTGAATTTATAGTAGATAGGTACATGATTATATTCTTACAAAGGCTCCTCTCTTTTCACCCTTCTCGACCACTCAATAAAACTAAAATATTTTTCCATTTAAATACGAAACAGTCTTAACATTTATTCAAAATAATATTTCCTTAATCTTTGATACTATCCGTGTTTTTTGTACCAATTCTGTTAGCTTAAAAATAATTTCCTTGTAAAATACAACACTGCTTCTAAACATCAAATTTAAAAACTAAGCAGATTGTATAACACAATTACAACTATACTAACTGTTAGACATACGGTAAGATAGCGTTTTTTCTGTCATACTTCTGGGCACACAACAATACGCCTTCTGTAAATATGAAGATTTTTTTCATTTTTTGTTTAAACTAATAGCAGGTAAGCATAGAAGTATAAAACATCTACTTAGTGTATATATATGCCTCTATTCCCAGTAAAAATGTAGAAATGAAAGTTAAAGCATCAATATCAACATAAATCAAGATGACAAAGAAAAATACGAATATAGTTACAGTACACGCTCGATAATGTGAAACATGGAGTTTTAAAAAAATCAAAATCACAGCTTGTTATCTGGATAACTAAAGGAGATAGAACTATTTGCAACAATCGAAATAACGTGGCTGAAAATAAAAGAAATATCTTGGTTGTGTAATTTATATGTCATTTTAGACACAATCGAACGTGTCATAAATGCGAAAAACCTAGGATAGGTATAATTTTCAACAATAGGGCTAACGTGGGACACCCTTATACATTATAGATACTGTGATCTGAAAAATGTATGCTTCACTTCTAGGACTATCTGTTAGAAGATCGATCCTGCCTACTCAAGTTAAATTGAAGCTGAATATGATACAAATAGTATAATATGGGTGTGAGATATTTGCACATCCTGATTCACATTCGCTTCCTAGGCTAAAGGTAGTTTTCAATGACATAGCCCGGTTTGTTTTCAACCTCCGAAGGTACGATCACGTTTTCGTCTCAGGCCCGTCAACTAATAAATTGTAACTTGGAACCTTTTTTCAAGTATCGGTGTTGTTCCTATTTTTCCAAACTAATTGCTAACAAGACTCTCAAAATATCTGTTTACCAAGTTTGATTTTTGCGCCTTTGCATTGCTTTTTAATTTTCTTAAATTGATTTTTATATAATAACATTTATATTTGATATTTTAATTCTTTTATCATCCTAATCAATAAAATGTATTATATACTGTACTATTTATAAGTCAATCTTGATGTAGAGCAGCTTTTGTTTCTTTTAAATTAATAAATTAATTAATCTGGAATTGTTGCGCCAATTCATTACAGTTCTGTTTATAAAAGTACTGTTTAGGAGGCCCGTAGTGTTAGAAAGGCTTTCGAAATCCGGGAAGTCTTCTGGACCCTTCTATATCCAGTGCTACCATATATCCGAGCAGACATTATCCTACATGTAGTTCGAAATTATCCTATCTGAGTAAAAATTATCTTACAAACAAATTTTTGATGGATGCATTCTGCATTCAGGAGTCTCGCTTAAAATTGTTGTGATTTTTGTTGTCGTTGTTGGTAAAGAATAGGGATGATTAAATTTGACAAAACATCGATGTCAACATCGAAGAAACAATATCGATGTCATCAAAATATCGAACCAGAGACATCGATGTTTTTTTAATGCATTTTTTGCAATTTGATAGCACGTTCAAAATTGGTTAAAAATGCATTATATTGCAAATTCATAGTACCTTCATTTTATTGAAAATTTTAGCGATGTCTTCGATCGTAATTTTCTTCGGCCAAGTACCTACGACAAATTCATCATACGGTCACCTGATTGTAAAAGAACTAAGTAATTATAGTTTCGTAAACTACGATTTCTTGCTAAAAAAAATACCAAAAAGTACTTTCTCTTCATTAATTAAGTGACATTTTTTTATAAAGATCGTTGGAGCTTTTTTTTTAAAAAGATAAGATAATATATATTTAAAGTTAGTTTTAACTCAATTTTGTATATACACATACAAAATCTCATTAATTTTGTTCTAAAATAAATTGGTATGACAATATTAAATATTTAATTATAAACTTAAAAACAAAAGATTAAATCTGTTTAATTAAAGAAAAAATAATTCAAAATTCTGAAATAAATACTTAAACTAATTTGAGCTCAAAAAAAGTACGCCATTTTATTTCTTGGATACATTTGAATTTATAAAAAAAAATTAAAAAATCTGTGGAGCGGTTTTTGAGAAAAAAAGTTTTTTTCTAAAACTTTTTGAAAATATTAAAAATCAAAAACGCCAATTCATAGGTATTATGAAATACAAATACATTTTAAATATAATTTTGCAAAAATTTTAATGAGAACCTAAGAAATTTTAATGACAACCTAAGAAATTTCGAAAGAATCGGGTAAGATTTTTATGAGATAGTCGAAAGCAAAAAAAAACGGTCCTATGGAAAGTATTGTGTTTAGACATTTAAAACATTTTTTTTTCAACCATATGACCGGTCGTATCTAAAAAGCTGAACTTATTTTTTAAAAATCGTTAGAGCCGTTTCCGAGAAAAATAGGCTTTAACGCAACGGTTATATGGCAGGCATCGTTATTTTTTGAGCTAAAAAAATTCAATTTGCCCTCTGCACAATACCAAAAAAAAAACTCCATAGACCAAGTTTGAAGCAATTCGGCCCACCTGTTTGGACTGTAGGTTTCTATTATATATACAGACATACTGACAGACTGACAGACTGACAGACTGACAGACTGACAGACTGACAGACTGACAGACTGACAGACTGACAGACTGACAGGACTGACAGACTGACAGACTGACAGACTGACAGACTGACAGACTGACAGAATGACAGACTGACAGACTGACAGACTGACAGACTGACAGACTGACAGGACTGACAGACTGACAGACTGGACAGACTGACAGACTGACAGACTGACAGACTGACAGACTGACAGACTGACAGACTGAAGACTGACAGACTGACAGACTGACAGACGACCTGCAGACTGACCAGACTGACAGACTGACAGACTGACAGACTGACAGACTGACAGACTGACAGGACTGACAGGACTGACAGACTGACAGACTGACAGACTGACAGACTGACAGACTGACAGACTGACAGACTGACAGACTGACAGACTGACAGACTGACAGACTGACAGACTGACAGACTGACAGACTGACAGTACTGACAGACTGACAGACTGACAGACTGACAGACTGACAGACTGGACAGACTGACAGACTGACAGACTGACAGACTGACAGACTGACCCGAGACTGACAGGGACAGACTGAGACGAGACTGACAGACTGACAGACTGACAGACTGACAGACTGACAGACTGACAGACTGACAGGACTACAGAGACAGACTGACAGACTGACAGACTGACAGACTGACAGACTGACAGACTGACAGACTGACAGACTGACAGACTGACAGACTGACAGACTGACAGACTGACAGACTGACAGACTGACAGACTGACAGACTGACAGACTGACAGACTGACAGACTGACAGACGGACAGACTGACAGACTGACAGACTGACAGACTGACAGACTGACAGACTGACAGACTGACAGACTGACAGACTGACAGACTGACAGACTGACAGACTGACAGACTGACAGACTGACAGACTGACAGACTGACAGACTGGACAGACTGACAGACTGACAGACTGACAGACTGACAGACTGACAGACTGACAGACTGACAGACTGACAGGACTGACAGACTGACAGACTGACAGACTGACAGACCTGACAGACTGACAGACTGACAGACGGACAGACTGACATACTGACAGACTGACAGACTGACAGACTGACAGACTGACAGACTGACAGACTGACAGACTGACAGACTGACAGACTGACAGACTGGACAGACTGACAGACTGACAGGACTGACAGACTGACAGACTGACAGACTGACAGACTGACAGACTGACAGACTGACAGACTGACAGACTGACAGACTGACAGACTGACAGGACTGACAGACTGACAGACTGACAGACTGACAGGACTGACAGACTGACAGACTGACAGACTGACAGACTGACAGACTGACAGGACTGACAGACTGACAGGACTGACAGACTGACAGATAACAGACTGACAGACTGACAGACTGACAGGACTGACAGACTGACAGACTGACAGACTGACAGACTGACAGACTGACAGACTGACAGACTGACAGACTGACAGACTGACAGACTGACAGACTGACAGACTGACAGACTGACAGACTGACAGACTGACAGACTGACAGACTGACAGACTGACAGACTGACAGACTGACAGACTGACAGACTGACAGACTGACAGACTGACAGACTGACAGACTGACAGACTGACAGACTGACAGACTGACAGACTGACAGACTGACAGACTGACAGACTGACAGACTGACAGACTGACAGACTGACAGACTGACAGACTGACAGACTGACCAGACTGACAGACTGACAGACTGACAGACTGACAGACTGAACAGACTGACAGACTGACAGACTGACAGACTGACAGACTGACAGACTGACAGACTGACAGACTGACAGACTGACAGACTGACAGACTGACAGACTGACAGACTGACAGACTGAAGACTGACAGACTGACAGACTGACAGACTGACAGACTGACAGACTGACAGACTGACAGACTGACAGACTGACAGACTGACAGACTGACAGACTGGACAGACTGACAGACTGACAGACTGACAGACTGACAGACTGACAGACTGACAGACTGACAGACTGACAGACTGACAGACTGACAGATCTGACAGACTGACAGACGACAGACTGACAGACTGACAGACTGACAGACTGACAGACTGACAGACTGACAGACTGACAGACTGACAGACTGACAGACTGACAGACTGACAGACTGACAGACTGACAGACGGACAGACTGACAGACTGACAGACTGACAGACTGACAGACTGACAGACTGACAGGACTGACAGACTGACAGACTGACAGACTGACAGACTGACAGACTGACAGACTGACAGACTGACAGACTGACAGACTGACAGACTGACAGACTGACAGACTGACAGACTGACAGACTGACCAGACTGACAGACTGACAGACGGACAGACTGACATACTGACGACAGACTGACAGACAGGACAGACAGACAGGACAGACAGACAGGACAGACAGACAGACTGACAGACTGACAGGACAGACTGACAGACTGACAGACTGACAGACTGACAGACTGACAGACTGACAGACTGACAGACTGACAGACTGGACAGACTGACAGACTGACAGACTGACAGACTGACAGACTGACAACTGACAGACTGACAGACTGACAGACTGACAGACTGACAGACTGACAGACTGACAGACTGACAGACTGGACAGACTGACAGACTGACAGACTGACAGACTGACAGACTGACAGACTGACAGACTGACAGACTGACAGACTGACAGACTGACAGACTGACAGAGACAGACTGACAGACTGACAGACTGACAGACTGACAGACTGACAGACTGACAGACTGACAGACTGACAGACTGACAGACTGACAGACTGACAGACTGACAGACTGACAGACTGACAGACTGACAGACTGACAGACTGACAGACTGACAGACTGACAGACTGACAGACTGACAGACTGACAGACTGACAGACTGACAGACTGACAGACTGACAGACTGACAGACTGACAGACTGACAGACTGACAGAATTTTTGGACCATCTCTTTTCGTCTTCGCTAACATCGTAATGTCATGTTTGATTGTTATCTCAAAACTTTTTTTTTGGACGAATGCATAACTTGCCATATAGTACCTTTAATCGCAAGTAAAAATCACCCAAACTAAAAAACTGTTGGTTTGGTTTTTTAACTTGATACAATTTCTCTCGAATACTTGTGAAGTGTAGTTCCGCTGAAAACCGCCGAGTGCGGTTTAACCTTTATAAGCATGTGCGCTCATTAACAGAATATTTCAAATGTAATGTGTAACGGCACAGCTGAAGTAATTATGAGTTGTTTTGCAATAACTTTTTTTAGTGGATGTTTTGAATCTTAACATCGATGTTGCAATGTTTCACATGCTAAATAATATTATATACCAAATTTTCGAAAAAAATATAGTTCTTTTGACTTTTGAAAAAAAAAAAATATTTTGTTTTTGAAAATTCAATATTTCGAAAACGGGCTGAAGAATTTTTTTTAAAATTCTGTTTTCAAATTTATATTGTCTAACTAATACTTCAAACTGTAAAATCATTATCCTACTTGTAGATAATTATCATACGGTTGGTAGCGCTGCTAGAATCAGAACTTCTTAAGTCATTGGCTCGATTCTTTTTCTAATCATTTTTTTTAGCCCCAATATTTTTTTGAAAATTCAATATTTTGAAAACGGGTGGACGATTTTTTGTTGATAGTATGTTCTTAAATTTACAATATTAAATACTTTAAGTATATTAAGTATTGAGATATACAATGTTTTTAGATAAAAAAACGAATGACATTTTGTATAGGTATAACAAATTAAGTTTAAAAAGAATTTTAAAATATAAAGGGTTATCCATTTTGCGGTTTCAAAAGTATAGGGCTGGAATTCGACATCTGTCAAACTAAGTTGTTAAACCAATTTTTTTTTCAGTTGAAAGTCTGACATTTACGAAAATGGATCGCTTAATTATCGCACAACGCATACAAATTGTTAAAACCTACTACAAAAATGGTGATTCTGCCACAGCCACATATCGTGCTTTAAGAGGAGATTATGGTTTACATAATCGTCCAACTACGCCTACGCAAGCAACTGTCAAAATTGTGAAGAAATTTGAAGAGACTGGATTGGTTATAGATATTGTAAGGCCTGTGCATCATTGTTTCGCTTGTACCTCTGAAAATATCGCTGCTGTAAGTCAAAGTGTCGTTCGCAGGAATTAGGACTGTCTTACGGCACATTATGGCGTATTTTGCATTTGGATCTACACCTACATCCATATAAAGTCCAGCTCACATAACAACTGAAGCCAGCTGACCATTCACAACGTCGTAGATACGTCGAATGGGTGCTTGAACAACAGGCGGTGGACGGCGATTTTTCGAACAAAATTTTCTTCAGCGACGAAGCACATTTCTCACTCGGTGGGTATGTTAATAAACAAAATTCTCGTATTTGGGGTTCTAAGAATCCTCAGGTAATTGAAGAGAGGACATTACATCCACAAAACGTCAACTCTTTGGTCCGGAGGTGTGATTGGACATTACTTCTTCGAAAACGACGATGCAACGACTGTCACGGTCTATTCGGAGTGTTATGGTCATATGATAACCGACTTTTTTTGTATGCTATTGAAGAATACGACTTGGAGAAAATGTGGCTTCAACAAGCCGGTGACACATGCCACACAACTCGAGCGAATATGGCTATATTCCAAGAGACATTTACTGGCCGCGTAATTTCTCGTCGTGGCGATATCAACTGGCCACCAAAATCATGCGATTTGACACCGCTAGACTTTTTTTTGTGGGGCTACGCGAAAGACCTTGTTTATGCAGATAAACCTTTAACTCTTGAGCACTTGAAAACCAACAGTCGTCAAGTTATGGCTGAGATACCGCCCAATATGTGTCAATAAGTGGTCGAAAATTACCTCAAAAGAATCGATGCTTGCAACAATTCCCGTGGTGGTCATTTAAATGATGTAGTGTTTCACACATAATGTCAAAGTTCACACTTTATAATAAAAAAGAAATATCATGAAAAAAAATATTTTATATGTGTTTTATTTACGTTTACTTTTGAAACCGCAAAATGGATAACCCGTTATTTTGTAATTTTAGTAATCTTGTCCTTCCGTGAAATAATAGTTATAGAACCTTGTGCATAGGATGTGATGATCCAGTCATGCATTTTATTTGTGTCCTAATTGTGAAACAAATGCAAATGGTTTTAACTATTTTACGTATGCAATTAATATAGGAGCACACCCAACAACAGAATCATCGGAATACAAAATAAAATGCACGACGGTATCGCACGTAGTTGCTCTTATGTTCAATTTCATCCTATGCACAAGATTCTTAATTAGAAACGGATAAATATATTTTTAAGATCTTTTTTTACTAAATTTTGTAAAAACAAAATAAAATGTCTTTAATTTTTTTTTTAAATTGGTATGCAAATCTTATGTTTTTAATAATATTTAAAATATAATTACAAAAAAAATCGTCATCCGTTTTCGACATATTGAATTTAAATTTTTTTTCAAAAGCCTTAAAAAAATTGTTTCGAAAATTTTGTTATGTAGGAATTCCTGTATAAACATTTTTATCGAAATCCATTTAGCCGTTTATGAGAAAGTTAAGAAAAATGTAAACTATACCTAGATATAATTGTCGCACAGATTTTTTATGTAAAGTTTGATTAAAATCCCGAGTTCGATTTTTTCCAAATGCAAAACTTTCCCTATATACTCGTAATACCTACTATAACGAGAGTAAAAAGTGTTGTTGGGATCCCGGATTGTGCATTTTTTCAAAGCTTTTTTGTGAATACAAAATCTTATCGCATTTATTCAACACTTAAAAAACTCAAAGATGTATAACTCAGAAGTTGCTAAAGCTCTAAGTTTCCTTAATTTATTCTTTTCGGCAACACTATAAAAATCACACTCCATTTCTCTTTTTTTCGTCTACCGTATCGTTAGTTGAACATTTTTTTTCTACTTATTTAAATGTTTTGATAATATGTGCATTTCAACAATGAATAAAGGTTTGCACTACCTACCGTTTTATTTGTATTTAATAATAAATAATTTAACAATAACATCAAAATAAGAATGTGGTCCAAACTTTATAATTTTCAAAATGAAAACATAAACTATAGATACTTTCTTAATCTATTCGCTCATTTATTATCAAATTGCTTGGTATAGGGAGCTAATGGAAAACTTTTTTCTGGATTTGTGATAGATACAGTCATGTGCATATTAAATGCGACAAGCTATTTTTTTTATGTTTATGACAGTATGCTATGGTTTGTACGCTATTTTTCAAAAGTTTGGGTAGGCTATGGATTCTATTTTGAAAATTTGAGTGGTTTTGTTACTCATTTAAGTTTAGTTTCCTGTTATAAGAGGTGAGTTGCGTTAATTAAGGAAAGTAATGAAATCATACAATTCAAAACAAAGTTTATTAAGACTAAGTGTCATACTTACTTACTTACTATACTTCGATGGAAAAGAGAGCCAAAATCATTGCCTTACATGAACATACTGGAAAAAACATTTGGGAGGTTTCAAGTGATATTGTAGTTTCAAAATTTAGTGTTTCGCGGAGTATTGCCTCACACAAGGCCACTGCATCATTTGAAACAAAAAGAAACGGGCATTATGGGAGAAAACGCCAAACATCAGCATATGATTACAAGGTTTTGGTGCGAAACAGTGTCATTCACCCTGATAAGACAAATTTCCACCTTCTACCGTCATTCGTAGCCGATTGCTGGAATTTATTTTTTTTCTCGCATGAAGTCTCGCATGAGGTTCAAGTGTACGTGGTAAGTGTCGTGAGAAAAAGTCCAAATGAAAAATTCCGACCTGGCCACCTAAGGCGCTCCAAGTTTGAAGCAAATAGAGGCCACGATGAATAGTACGAAATATGCCGAAGTTTTAACGCACTCACTGCTTCCAATCATTCAGAGGAGAGTTTTAGTCCAAAACTCAATTTTTCAACATGATCTTGCTTCAATCGACACATCCAAAAAAAATTGAAGCTATTCTTTTTAAACCACAAAATTGATGTTTTCGATTGCTCTGGCAACTCACTTGACCTCAATCCAATTGAGAGCTTCTGGTCAATTGTTAAATTCCCATTGAAAATTTCGTTTGTTCTAAATAATTTGCACCCGACTGTATTATTATTTTATTTACCTATTCACTTGAGTTCTCATCCGCAGTGGGATAATGAATACGAATATTTTGGAATAATTTCAGATATCAAAATAAATAATTATATTTTGTTCTAGCTTTATTATTTTGTTATTACTATGTTTATATTATTATTATTATACCTGGTGAAGGTATACTACTTTATTTGTTTATAATTAGTGATTAAATGAAAGAGAATGGATCTTATATTGATAAATGTTTTATTTAATGTCGGCAATTATGTATGAAATACAATATAAGGTAAATGTCCGCAATTATGTTAGTTAGTCTCACAAATGCGAGCCCTTTTGAGTACATTTTTCACATTCTCACACATTTTCAGGCGGTATTTCATTAATTTGATCACGAATATTTTCTTTGAGTTGCTCAAGCGTTTCTGGTTTGTTTGCATAAGCCTTGCTTTTCAGATATCCCCACAAAAAGAATTCCCGAGCAGTCAAATCAGGCTACCGTGGAGGCCAATCAACATCACCATTTCTAGAAATAACTTGTTTTAGAAAGAGGTCTCGCAGTAATTCCATTGTAATCCTGGCTGTATGCGATGTGGCACCGTCTTGTTGATACCACATGTTAATCAAGCCCAAAGCATGTAGTTGTGGCGTTAAAAAGTTTTCAATCATACCACGATATCGCTCCCCATTTACTGTTACCGTTACGCCGTTTTCATTTTCAAAGAAGTAAGGTCCAGTGATTCCTCCTGACCAAATTGCACACCAAACTGTAACTTTTAATGGATGCAAAGGTGACTAATGAATAATTTAAGGGTTTTCCATTGCCCAGAACCGACTATTCTGTTTATTCACATATCCATTCAAATGAAAATGTGCCTCGTAACTCATGATTTTTTCATGAATTTTGGGGTTGTCATGGGCTGGCTGTAACATCCTATTGATATATGTACGGCGGCGTTAATGTTCTTTTGGAAGAAGCTCTTATGTCAACTGAATCTTAAATGGAAACAAATGCAAATCCTTGTGCAAAATTGTGGCCAAAGTTGTTCTTTGAAGACCAAGCTCCTGAGCACGGCGTCGAATTGAGGTTGATGAATTGTTTTGAACACTTCCTTGGGCAGCAGTAATGTTTTCAGCCGATCTTGCAGTACGTTGTGGTCCATGCTTGGGTCTATCACCCACAGACCATCTTTCTTCGAAATCAATTCACTACACGATAAATAGTGCGTTTTGTTGGCACGTGGTTTCTCCCAAACATTTCACGTAACTTTCTCATCGTCACAGATGATTGATTTTGATAAAATGTTTTGTTTTATAACGATTAAAACACGTTGGTTTATTGAATATATTTCCACAATAAATTTTCCACGTGTCTACTTCACGGCTGCCAAATATGAACTGTCAAGATGGCGGCAAAACAAAGTAGTATATCTTCCTTCGGACACCCTCTACCAATAAACAAATTAATACCTTTTTTCAAAGAAAATATTTATGGATCTAAAATTTAGTATCAAATAATAACCTATATTAAATTTTCATGTTGACTTTTTTAAGCACAGTATACATATGTACATAATATGGCCTCGTTTAAATTGTGACTTTTCAAAAAAAGCCCAACATTAATTTTACATAGGAAACCATAGTCACGTAGTGAGCTTTACACAATACAATTTTGAAGCTTAAGATTCTAAATGCTAATAATTGTTTGAATTTCAAAGCTTCTTTGGCCCACTGTTCATTGTGTTTGCCATTCTTTATTCTATATTCATAGTGTAGTTTGACACGATTCATCCGAATTCGTTATTTACTACTTTATTTAGTAATCCAAGTAACTTCCCCATAAACACATTGCGTATACGATTTGTGATTATTAAATTTTTTGTTTGAAATTTTTATCTAAATAATACTGTACTCTTTAGGCTACTAAATTCCAATTTAATATGTTTTTCGTAAGATCGCGTATTTTATCACTCTCCCAAGGACAGAGAGCATATTTTGTGAGTCAAGTTCAATCATTTTCTCACGACAGTTCCAGCAACAATGACGTTAACGACGCACACCCCCTCAAGGGCATTCGGATTCTCGATTTGACGAGAATTGTTGCTGGCCCGTTTTGTACTATGATTTTAGCCGATCTTGGTGCCGAGGTAATAAAGATCGAAAGACCCGGTAGTGGTGATGAGTCTCGAAAGTGGGGGCCGCCTTTTCTCAAAAATTCAAAAGACGCTGTATATTTTTTGGCATCAAATCGCAATAAAAAAAGCGCGTGTATTGACATGAAGAAAGGTGCTCATATAATACGAGATTTAGCTGCTAAGTGTGATGTCTTAGTTGAGAACTACGTGCCTGGAAAACTTTCGGAATATGGCTTGGACTATGATAGCATCAATAAAGTGGCACCCGGGTTGGTATACTGTTCAATCACGGGTTATGGGTCGGAGGGCCCTTATAAGAAACGACCTGGTTATGATGTGATTGCAGCTTCGATGGGTGGACTTTTGCACATAACTGGCGAAAAAGAAGGCCCTCCCAGTAAAGTTGGTGTTGCAGTAACTGACATTGCAACCGGTCTATATGCTCATGGGGCAATTTTAGCTGCACTCTTGCAAAGACAGCGCACTGGTGTAGGACAAAAAATCGATGTTAATTTATTTTCCACTCAAGTCGCTATGCTAATAAATGTGGCAAGTAATTATTTAAATGGCGGAATCGACGCCGGCCGTTGGGGAACATCTCATTCTAGTATTGTGCCATATCAGGCATTCAAAACCACCACAGGTTATCTTACCGTTGGCGCTGGTAGTGATGATCAATTTAAAGTGCTTTGTAGATTGATGGCATTAGATACATTAATTGATGATTCGAAATTCAAAAGTAATCAAGATAGGGTGCGCAATCGAAAAGAACTTATTGAACTTCTATCATCTGAGTTTGCACGAAACTCTTCCGAATATTGGATGGAAAAGTTTGAAGGAGCCCCCTTTCCAGTAGGTCCAGTGAACTGTATACAGGAGGTGTTTGCTGACAAACATATAAAACAAATCGGACTGGTTAAGACATTGTCACATCCTTTAGATGATAGTGTCAAGGTAGTGGGACCACCTGTCAAGTTTAGTGAAGCCATAAATGATGCTCGCACAGCTCCACCATGCCTGGGACAACATACCGATGAAGTTTTGATAGAAATTCTTAAATACTCCAAGGCCAATCTTGAAGGATTGCGGCTTGCAAGAATAATTCAATGATTCTGACGAATTTTTAATTTTGTTTTTTAAATAAGACTGGACAAAAATATATATAAGTGTCAGCTTTAAATTTAAGAATAAAATGTAAAACCCATTATTAGCTTCTATATTAATATAAATAAAAATAGAAAATTCCATATGTAGGAAAGACCTTCATTTGAGAACACCTGGACTGATATTACTGGTTTTTTACTTGCGATATAGTTACTATAGGGCAAGTCTTGTATTTGGAAAATAATCGAACTCGAGATTTTTATCAAAGCTGACATTACGATGATAGAGAACAGCAAAAAAGTGCGTCCCGCAATTCCGTCTGTCTGTAGAGCGATCTACAGCCTGAAAGGCTGAAACGATTTTGTTCAAGCTTGGTGCTTAGGCGTTTTAGGTGATTGTCTAAAATAGATTCTTAAATCGTTGTTTTAGCCCAAAAATAACGGTACTTGCCATACAAATTGTTCTACCATCTGCGTGTATACTACTTAAAGTATGGTCTACATTTTGGCCGATTTTTTTAAATATTTTGTTATTAACGGTACCTGCCATACAACCATTTTATTGATTTTCGATTTTCTTGCAAACGCCTTAACGGATTTCGATCAAAGTTTTTATACAGGAGCTTCTTCGAGTTCTAAATAATACTGCATTTCAAAATTTAAAAAAAAATTTTTTTTGTTTTTTTTTTTGAAAAAAAAAATATTTTTTGAAAATGCAATATTTCGAAAACGAGTGGCCGAATTTTTCTTAAATTTTGTTTTTAAATATTAAATATTTAAAATGTTGAGTCCACTACATATAATTTCTTTTGTTAAATGTAGCAAGTACCCAGAAACAACCCTTTACTATCCGTTTCTGGTTAAAAGTTGCAAAAAACAATATGAAAAAGCTTGAGCTCAACCTTTTTCCCAAACCTTACCCAAAAAGTAAAGAAATAGACCTAATATGTGCTATTTAAATTCTCTTCATTTGATGAATGCCCTTTTGCTTACCTTCTGGCTTCTGACTCACATTTGACTTTATTTATTAAATGAATTGAAGAGAAGTAATATCCCGTTACTTTACACTTAAAAGCCAGACCAAAAAATTCGTACAGTATTGGCATTGGAAATTAACTTGAGGCTTTTTCTAATTTCTTAACAAAGCGGTGCTATTTATTTTGTCGCCACTGTATATTCATCACGGTATTCAACTACATTAAAACAATAGCTTTTGTTTATCCACTGATTATTCCTATTTGAATTATCAAATATTAAACACCATTTATTCTTTAAAAACTGGTTGTCTCTGTTATTTTATCAAACTCTAACAGCCCTTTTATAAATAACGCTTATCCCACATTTAGTCCATGGACTTACAAAACCATGGACTAAAATTTCCTATAAATAAAAAATCAAAAAATCTACCACAATAAGTATCAACTCTATCTCTTTTTATTCTATATGTCCCTGTATATTTTGTCCTTAAATGTCAATTCTAAGGCCTTCCCCTTGACCACCGTCTTCGATGGTCTGGCAAACGACTAACTTGGTATACGTCAAATTGCAGACATTCTGTTTTAATAATACCATTACGCACTTAGTCCACGGAATAAAGTCCTAAGCCTTCCCTGGTCCATGTTTAATAATTTGGATGTAACAGGTTATGGACCAATACCAACAGTACAAATAATAAGGTAATATATTGCGCATGTTGACAAAATTCGGTTGTCATAATAATTAAAAAATTCGGTTGTCATATTTGACAAAATGTCTCTGAGATTTGGCATTTTCACATACAAATAGGGGTGGATCAATATTTCAGTAAGATGTGTTCAGTAAGAGGTAACCATTAGTTCAAAAATAACTGTTATTAAAATAACATTTGAAATTTCTAAATTTGTATTTTGATCGAACCAAACAACGGAATATAGATGAAAAAGTGATGAATAATTAATTTCAAATTGGTAGGGGAAGATAGTTTATTAAAATTTTTATTTCACTGACAATTTTTGTTCCATAATTGTTATTTCAGTAACAGGAATTTATAACTGTTATTTAAAAGTAGCAGTGACAGATATTGCAACTAGCAGTTTGACCCATGCCTAAGCATATAGAGTGTCTGAGTTTTGCTACTTGCGCGAACTTGAACGAAAATGAAATGATATTACCTTTTTTTATACCCCTTCGGGTAGGGGAACAAAAAAGAATATACCCGAGGTAAGGCATGCCTGTCGTAATAGGCGACTAAAATCCAACCTCCGTATACTGAGAGTGAACGTATACATAAATATGCAATGAGTAAAACAAATAGATACATTACCCCAGGTGGCAATCCAGGTTCACTGGAAAATCCACCCTCTTCGGAGGTCGGCTCTACGGATTCTGGGGAGAGCCAATTATTGCATTTAATAAATCCCTTCTTAAAAAAAGCAAGGGTTGCTCGATCACCTCCATCCCAATCGAGTGACAACGGTAAGAAGAGTTCGTCGGTAACGCCAGATGCGCGAGTAAAAAAGGACTCAATGAAAACAGAAATTCTTGAGAAAGATAATAATGAACTTTGTCAAAAACTTGATGAAGTAGTAAAACTTTATCAGGAGTTAAAGAAAGAAGTTGATCTTCTTCGTAATGAAACTGAGGTGCTGAAGAATAAACACCACAATGACTCGAATGCTGGTTCATCGCAAGCGAAAAATGTCATTTATGAGACTGATGAAGAAGAGCTAGCCCGCGAAACAGATAAGTCCTCAAACAAAAGGCCGAGTAAAAAACGCAAGGTTGGATCCTCACACGATGGCGCCTGTTTTCCTGAAAAAATTGCATCACCAAAAGATGCCAATATTAAAGAAAAGCCTATTAAAATTAGGTCTCCGCTACCAACTAATGTTGTCGGTATTGTGGAGTATAACCGGCTGCAAACTATCTTAAAGATGTTAACACCATCAGACTTTAAAGTTATTTCACTTAATAACAACAAATGGAAAGTTTGCGTGAAAGATCCTGAAAGTTATAGTCTCCTGTCGCGAAAACTAAACTAAGAAAATGTGGAATGGTATACTTATGAGAATAAGTCGGAAAGATCTTTACGTGTTGTAGCGAGAGGTTTGCACCCATCATGTCCAAAAGACGATATTATTAACGATCTAAAGAGGAAATATAAGATCTTAAATGCTGTGAACATCGTCAAAAGAGAAACACAAAAAAAAAGATAGCGAAACAAATGTGGTACAGCGGGGTCTTCCACTATTTATTCTTACTTTTGATAAGGCAGAGAAAATAGACGATATTTACAAAATTAAAACAATCCTCAATATTGTTGTTAAGATCGAACCCTTAAGAAAGAGTTCAAGACTGATTCCGCAGTGTAAACGCTGTCAACAATTCAATCACACGCAAACTTATTCCAAAAAAGAACGTATAGGTGTGTAAAATGAGCCGGAAATCATCTTACTGCAACTCAGATAGCAAAAAAGCAGCAACGTGCATAAATTCTAATAAAAGTCAACCCGCTAACTATAGAGGCTGCGAAGTAGCAAAAGAATTACAAAAACGGCGATCAAAATTTACGCAGTCACAAATATCACCTGCAACACGTTAATTAAATTCTTTAAAAACAAATTGCTAGATAAGTTTCAACTTAGTTGCAATCGGGAGGAGGAGGTGTTTTTAGTGCAGTAAGAATCTCACACTCCTATGAGCACGCGTTTTTCGGTCCTCATAGAGCCTTTTAAAGGTTTTACACCTACCCACGGGGAAATACAAAAAAAAAAAGAAAAAAAAACCTTTATTATGTGTACTGTGCCAACACCAAGGTCACACAAAGGAATTAAAAAAATAAAATGCACGACTGGATCGTAAAAACTTGCTCTTGTAGCTAACAACTTTTATGTAGCTATTTATGCTTTTATGTAACCATTGAGGTTTAGTTAGTTAGGTGTAGTTATCCTATGCAGATGTAAAGCCTATGTAGGTAAGATTACCTCGATTCTTCGTACTCGTATAACGATTTGTCGAATTAATGATTAAATGAATAGTTACATAGGTACCTACCTACAAATGTATATTTAAATCTAAGTTGTGGATTTTAATTATGTAAGGTAGGAGAGTAAAATATATCTACATATATAGACATATTGATGGAGCCTAAGTATGTAAACATGTACATAATATTGAAAATGAAAGATGTGGGTGGGTAGGTAGCTATATATAGATAGATAGATACAAATTTTTATTGCAATACATTTTAATTTACATTTACATAATTATATAAGCAAAAAATTATTTTAGCATGGCATTTGCCGTCTGCCAGATTGACAATTCAGAACAATTTATGTATTAAGGCATTTAAAAATATTGTGAAATTAAACAATTTAATTTAAAAAAATTAACAAAAGGGAAATCAAAAGTTTTCATTCATTATTGCAGTCATATACCTTTGTGCTATTTTGCAGTAATCGTAGAGTTTGACTACATCCATTTCGTTCAACATACGAACAACTTGTTCCTCCGATAAAATGTCACTTCCAAATATGTCTTTTCTTATTTCCCTGAGAATGGGACATCTTCCGATAAAGTGAATAACATCTTCTCTTTCCGCCAAGTTGCACATATTACACTCGATTGGTAAGTCAGGCCTTTGTGGAATGTAGTTCAGATTGAGTTGTTCACTACGAAGTCTTACCATTGTAGCAATAACGTGTGCATTGTAGGAATAAAAAAAATTGTTGTTTTCAGCCAGGTTATGATGTAGCCTACTGTACGTTGTTCTGAATATGGAGTAAGAAGCTGCAGCTATATATTCAGCTCTACATCTTTCATCAACCCTTGATATGACGTCATAAAAGAGGGCCTTACTGTTTGATAAATCTTCTATATTTAAATTAAAATGTGTATGACATCCTTCTGCAAGACATAACCAGTCTCTGTACCAGCTATTACGATCTTGTATAGCTTTAATAGCTACTTTTCTAACGAGCCGCGATTCATCCATTTTGAAGACGTTTAGTAAATATTCCCTTGGAGCTTTAATGTTTTTATAAATAGAGGCGAGATTCCAGTTTCAAGCATAATAATGTATAGTTTGACGTGTTCTGAGGTAAGTGAAAAATTCTCTTTACATAAAATGTTAGCAGTTTTTCAACCGTGTTGATAAAGTATACTCCCAACTACTGCCTCAAACATCTTGAATTTACTGCTGTGCGATATATTTTTATTGTTAAATATTCTTTTCCAAGATATATTGATAGCATTTTTCGCCTTTAGCAGTTTCTCCTTAAAATGTTTCTCCATATTTAAGTTTCTTGTTATATTAATGCCAAGATACCTGTATTCGTTTACGCATTCTATGTTTTCTCCATTGTAATTCCATTTTTCATATAGCGCATTACGCCCACCACCCTTTTTAAATATCATCACCTTTGATTTTTCGATGTTAACTATGAGGTTCCAAATTGAGGTTTCGCTGGATGATATTTTAGATATACTTCAAAATCTTAAAGCAAGCAAATCAGCTGGTCTTGATGGCGTTAAAAATACATATCTGAAGAACTTACCAACATTAAGATTAAAATTTTTGCAAGCACTATTCAATAAATTCCTAAAAATTGGCTATTTTCCAAATAACTGGAAAACTGCCAAGATTATACCAATTTTAAAACCTGGTAATAATGCTAGTCCAATTAGTTTATTAAGTTCAATTAGTAAATGTTTTGAACAAGTAATCAAAAATAGAATAAATCTACACTTAACAAATAACAATATTTTACCACCCGAGCAGTTGGGCTTCAGAGCCCATCACAGTACAATTCATCAAGTGCATAGAATTACTAAACATGTAAAAAGTAACTTAAGGTCTGGTAAGAGTACAGGTATGGTACATTTAGATGTCGAAAAAGCATTTGACACAGTTTGGCATAATGCGCTTTTACACAAGTTGTCAATACTCAGCTTTCCAATCTACTTAATAAAAATCATTCAATCATTTTTACTCGAAAGGAAATTTAAGGTTTCAATCAATAACTGGTTTTCTGAAACATATAATATAACAGCGGGTGTTCCACAAGGATCAGTTTTAGGTCCTATTCTATTCACAATATTTACTTACGATTTTCCATTACTTCCTTATTGTGAAATAGCAATTTTCGCTGATGATACTTGTATCTTCTCTTCGGATTCAGTTGGTTTTATAATCGAAACTTATCTGCAATCTGCACTGAATGTTACACAAAGCTACTTTCATGATTGGAAAATAAGAATCAATGCTTCAAAAACGCAGGCAATCTTTTTCACTCGAAAAAGAAAAACCTGCTTTTTACCAAGCAATAATCTTCTTATTGATGGCACAAGGATAGAATGGAGATCTGAAGTGAAATATCTTGGAGTGCATTTAAATAAAACATTAACATTTGGCTTACATATACAAAAAACGATTCAGAAAATAAATTCTACAATTAAAATTCTTTATCCTTTCATCAACCGCAAGTCAAAACTAAGTACCGAAAATAAGCTTCTGATTTATAAAGTTGTGTTCCAAGCTATCATGTATTATGGTTCACCAGCATGGAGTAATTGTGCAATCAGTAACATACGACGACTACAGATAGCTCAAAACAAGGTTTTGAAAATGATTCTGAAGCTTCCGTGATCATTTTCAACAAATGAACTTCATTCCATTTTAGCTATGGATATGGTATCAGAAAGAATTGCCAAACTTAATGAGCGATACCTTACATCATGTACTATGTCTGATAATACCTTGATTTCAAACCTAGCCTTACTATAACATTTTACTACCTTTATTTATTTATTTATCTATTTGTTTACTTATCTATTTGTTTGTTTATTTATTTATTTATATATTTGTTAACTTATTTATTTTCATTTGTTTATTTATTTATTTATTTATATATTTGTTAATTTATTTATTTTCATTTACTTATTTGTTTATTTATTTATTTATTTATTATTTATCTATTTATTTATTTATTTATTTATTTGTTTGTCTATTTATTAATTTATTTATTTTTTTTATTAATTTATTTATTTGTTAATTTATTTATTCTTACTTGTTTATTTATTTATTTATTCATTTTTTGTTATTTATGTATGCATTTTGTTATTCTTTCCACATATTTATGTAGTTTTGTTTTAATAATTATATATTTTACCTACTTGTTGTAAGACTCAAAGCTTGGTTTGAATCTCCTTTTCACCGCCCTCCTTTCTTTCATTCTCTTCCTAAGTTTTTAATGAAGGTTTTTATGTAGCTTTTCCCTCAACATTATTTTTTTTGTATATGTGTTTGATTAATTGTAATAAATATATTATTGACAGTAGCAAGGTAGCTTTATACCACATCTCTGTAAATTGTGCAATTTAGTCTAAGAAAAAATGTTACAAAATTGATGCTACAATAAAGATATCTAAAAATATCTAAAAATACTATGAGGTTCCATAGCTTACAGTAATGATATGCTTTGTTTATCATGAGCTGTAGTGTTTCTGGGAAATACGCAAACATGACTACATCATCAGCAAACAACAGTGCTTTAATATGAACACTCCAGAGAACTCAATTCCACCAGGAAGATAGTCTACAAGGTCATCTATGAAGAGCGCAAACAAGGTGGGGCTTAGTGTACAACCTTGTCTCACTCCTGTTGTGGTTGCGAACCAATCAGAGAGTTCTGTTCCCGTCCATACTGCAGCCTTTGTTCCTTTGTAGAGATCTTCAAGAACGCGTCCAAACTTCAGTGATAAACCCAGACTATATAGTTTGTACAGCAACGCACCTCGATCGATTGTGTCAAAAGCCGCTTTAAAATCGATGTAGAATACATAAAGTTTTTTACCTTGATTCGAAAAGTTGTCCGCTAGGCTCTTGAGTATGAAGATGTTGTCGTTAGTAGAGTATCCTGCTCTAAAACCAGCTTGGAATTCTTTCAGCAGCTTTTGTGATTTTATCCAATTAAGAAGTCGATTATGCAACATCGTTGTAAACATCTTATAAGTTGCGTTTAGAAACGAGATTTCTCTGTAGTTAACTGCATCCAGTAGCGATCTTTTTTTGTGTATTGGGAATATAATGGCATCCCGAAATTCTTCTGGAGAGAAACCCCCCTCTAGTATTCTATTTGAAAGTCTTAAAAGGTGATCTTGGAGTGTGACCGTTCCATATTTATAGCACTCAACTGGAATACCATTCGCACCGGCATGGCAGCTTTTCCATCTTTAAGGGTCACGAGAGTTTCCTCTAACTCGGCCATAGAGAAAGCAGAATCAAGAATTCCGTTGGTAAAACCAGGTATCGCAAAGTACCACTTACTTGATCTTGGTTCCAGATTTAGCAGATTCTTGAAATGGGAGAGTAATACGTTCGCGTTTAATTTCGTGTGGATAGTATATTGTTTCCCATTCAACTCCTAGGCCAATTTCCAAAAGTCATTAGCGTTTTTACAGGATGCCAATCTTCTTGCGTGCAGTTCCGCATAAATCTTTTTTTTTGGTTATACAAAGCTTTTTAAATTTTCTGTTGGCCTCAATGTAGAAATCTTTAAAAAGTCCTTGGGTAGAATTGCGAAAAATTCTCAGCCATGCAAATGATGTCTTGCGAGCTTTTTGACATTCTTCATCAAACTATGGTTCTTTTCCTGTTTGGTACCTTTTTAAGTTGTATACTTGTTGAGGGTAGGAAGTCTTTACAATCTGTGCTAGCTAGGGAAAGTTTACAGTTTTGTGAGCTTGTAGTTGAAAATCAAGATTATGCCTATACTCGTAGGCCTTTGCATTTGTCCAGTTGAGTTTGGGAAGTAGCCGCATACCTGTAACTTCATCATGCGATTGACCAAAAAGTTGAATTGTAACAACTACCGGAAGATGGTCTGAAAATGGAACTTCCTTAATCTCAAAATCTTTTACAAATGGTTCCCAATCTTCTCCTATGATGGTAGGTAGCTATATATGCATATAACTTTATAATTTAGGTGCACTATGCATACATAAGATTCATGTGATTCTTAGCCATGTATACATAAATGTATGAGGGCCTACATTGTATTTAGTATTCAGTGATGTAGGCAAAAATAAGTAAAAAGGGAATAATAATTAGGTAGAAATAAATGGATAATACACATACTTAAATGGTTTTATATTGCTTAGTCGTTATAGTTTGAGGGAAAACAAAGATGCAGTTTGAATTCGTTGACAAATAATAATATATCAAAAAAATCAAAAATCGTTGGAGCGGTTTTTTAATAAATTAAGTTTTTGTGTATAAAATTTTGAAAAGATTTTTAGAAAAAAAAAATTTGAAACGCAATTTTGAAGATATTATTAATATACATATAAAATTTAAATTTAAAAAAAAATTCTGTGACTGGTTTTTGAAAAATCGAATTTTTCAAAAAAAAAAATTTAATTTATTTCTTTAAAATCGAAAAACTTTGTTTTTGAAAATTTGAGTAAACAGTCTTATTACCAATTTTAGGGAGTATTTGTATAAACAAATTTATTCTGCCAACAATAAAAACAAACAGTTTTTTGTGATCAAAACTAGTACTTATTAGCAATATTTGTTAAAAATCCAGAAAGTAATAAACTCCTCTTCTCAATAATAGTAAATCTTCATCCAGCATACTATATAAAATGATAGAACATTGAGTAAAAAATAAGAATATCTTGTGGAAGTAGAGGAGAAGGGAAAAAAGCATGTTTAAGTTAGTTTAACCTCTACCGGTTTGATTTGAGTACCAGACCACGAAAATACTAAGCTTTTCATTTGGGCAGATATCCGGCTGCCGAATATTCGGTACAACTCTAATCTTTATATATAAAAAATTAAGTGAAGAACGACTTCAAAAATACATTTAGCTATTTCTATTAAGAATATTTTGCATAGGTACAATGTAATCAAATATTGGAGCAAATACGTGCGACCCAGTCGTGCATTTTATTTATTTTGTTTATGTACATTAGTATTTTTTATTTCCTCTAATAGACTAACAATTAACCAAGTTAACAACAATTATAAAAAAACATGTTTGTGTATTTAAGGAAGTTTTAGTAGATATAAAATTACACATCAGTTATGTAAATACATACACACGTTTGGATTCAATTACATAACACATTAACACATAATTTCAAGTAGTACTTCCTCTTCTTATAACTCCAAAATACACAACCAGCGCAATAATTTTTATGAGAAAAAATAAAATAAGCAAAATTCCTGCTAAAATTTTTGTTTTCTCACTTCTCGATCTTTCACTCCAAGGGGTACATTCTTCACTGTTGAAAATTGATAAAAGTTGTTAATTTTTTTTACAGAAAACCATCTATTTTTAATACAAACCCTCTGGAAATATTCATAAGGATGTTAACATGTAGTATGTATTTTTTTTTTAGTGAACACAGCCTACTAAAGGTTTGATTCAATTGACAAACAAAAACATATGATTTTAATAGCAAAACTATTTGTTTTTATTCATTTGTATAACAAAAAGTATTGTTTTAGAGTGAACGTTCGGTGTTACCTGCTCCGTTTTTATTATTTTATTCAAATTAAATATGCAAAATTAAAGTAAGTAAGTAACTCTGAACGCCCTCTCAAAAACTACAAAAACCAAACCAATTATCATTTGCCACTTGATACTTGAGTCGTAAAGTGATCCAAATGTTAAATGCAATTTTACTGATTTTAATTCAAGAATTTATTTGTATACAAGTTTTTACTTGCGATTATAGGTACTATGAGGCAAGTTATGCGTTCGCCGAAAAAAAAAAGTTTTGAGATAACAATCAAACATAACATTACGATGATAGCGAAGACGAAAAAAGATTGTCTAAAAATTCTGTCCGTCTGTATGTCAGTCTGTCAGTCTGTCAGTCTGTCAGTCTGTCAGTCTGTCAGTCTGTCAGTCTGTCAGTCTGTCAGTCTGTCAGTCTGTCAGTCTATCAGTCTGTCAGTCTGTCAGTCTGTCAGTCTGTCAGTCTGTCAGTCTGTCAGTCTGTCAGTCTGTCAGTCTGTCAGTCTGTCAGTCTGTCAGTCTGTCAGTCTGTCAGTCTGTCAGTCTGTCAGTCTGTCAGTCTGTCAGTCTGTCAGTCTGTCAGTCTGTCAGTCTGTCAGTCTGTCAGTCTGTCAGTCTGTCAGTCTGTCAGTCTGTCAGTCTGTCAGTCTGTCAGTCTGTCAGTCTGTCAGTCTGTCAGTCTGTCAGTCTGTCAGTCTGTCAGTCTGTCAGTCTGTCAGTCTGTCAGTCTGTCAGTCTGTCAGTCTGTCAGTCTGTCAGTCTGTCAGTCTGTCAGTCTGTCAGTCTGTCAGTCTGTCAGTCTGTCAGTCTGTCAGTCTGTCAGTCTGTCAGTCTGTCAGTCTGTCAGTCTGTCAGTCTGTCAGTCTGTCAGTCTGTCAGTCTGTCAGTCTGTCAGTCTGTCAGTCTGTCAGTCTGTCAGTCTGTCAGTCTGTCAGTCTGTCAGTCTGTCAGTCTGTCAGTCTGTCAGTCTGTCAGTCTGTCAGTCTGTCAGTCTGTCAGTCTGTCAGTCTGTCAGTCTGTCAGTCTGTCAGTCTGTCAGTCTGTCAGTCTGTCAGTCTGTCAGTCTGTCAGTCTGTCAGTCTGTCAGTCTGTCAATCTGTCAGTCTGTCAGTCTGTCAGTCTGTCAGTCTGTCAGTCTGTCAGTCTGTCAGTCTGTCAGTCTGTCAGTCTGTCAGTCTGTCAGTCTGTCAGTCTGTCAGTCTGTCAGTCTGTCAGTCTGTCAGTCTGTCAGTCTGTCAGTCTGTCAGTCTGTCAGTCTGTCAGTCTGTCAGTCTGTCAGTCTGTCAGTCTGTCAGTCTGTCAGTCTGTCAGTCTGTCAGTCTGTCAGTCTGTCAGTCTGTCAGTCTGTCAGTCTGTCAGTCTGTCAGTCTGTTAGTCTGTCAGTCTGTCAGTCTGTCAGTCTGTCAGTCTGTCAGTCTGTCAGTCTGTCAGTCTGTCAGTCTGTCAGTCTGTCAGTCTGTCAGTCTGTCAGTCTGTCAGTCTGTCAGTCTGTCAGTCTCTCAGTCTGTCAGTCTGTCAGTCTGTCAGTCTGTCAGTCTGTCAGTCTGTCAGTCTGTCAGTCTGTCAGTCTGTCAGTCTGTCAGTCTGTCAGTCTGTCAGTCTGTCAGTCTGTCAGTCTGTCAGTCTGTCAGTCTGTCAGTCTGTCAGTCTGTCAGTCTGTCAGTCTGTCAGTCTGTCAGTCTGTCAGTCTGTCAGTCTGTCAGTCTGTGAGTCTGTCAGTCTGTCAGTCTGTCAGTCTGTCATTTATTCAGTCTGTCAGTCTGTCAGTCTGTCAGTCTGTCAGTCTGTCAGTCTGTCAGTCTGTCAGTCTGTCAGTCTGTCAGTCTGTCAGTCTGTCAGTCTGTCAGTCTGTCAGTCTGTCAGTCTGTCAGTCTGTCAGTCTGTCAGTCTGTCATTCTGTCAGTCTGTCTGTATGTATGTATAGACACCTACAGTGGGCCGAATTGCTTCAAACTTGGTATATAGAGTTTTTAGGTATTGTACAGAGAGAAAAATTAAAGTTTTTCTTTAGCTCAAAAAATAACGGTACCTGCCATATAACCGTTACGATAAAGCTTACTTTTCCCGGAAACGGTCTAACGATTTTGATTTAAAAAAATCATTGCAGCTTGTTAGGTACGACCGATCATAAGATTAAATTTTTTTTTAATGTCTAAAAACGGTACTTTCCCTAGGACCGGTTTTTTGCTTTCGACTATCTCATAAATGGCTCAGCCGATTCTTTCGAAATTTCACACATATATAGGTTTAGAATGCCCAAATTATACCGCTTACCAATATTTTTAATTAGTATTTTTTTTATTTTTAAAATCATTTAAAAAAAAAAATTTAAATTTGTATGTTGAAAACTGCTCATTAAATTTTTTTCAAAAATTATATTTATGTGTATTTATTGAATACCTATGAATTGGAGTTCTTGAACTTTTTTTGAAAAATGTTTTCAAAAAGTTAAAAAAAAAAAAAACTTTTTTTCTCCACAGATTTTTAAAACTTTTTTCTCAAAAATTCAAATTTATCCAAGAAATAAAATGGAGTACTGTTTTTTGAGCTCAAATTAGTTTAAGTATTTATTTCAGATTTTTAAATTATTTTTACTTGCGATTATAGGTACTATAAGGCAAGTTATGTATACGTAAAAACAATTTTTTTTTAACAATCAAACATGACATTACTCTCATAGAGAAAACCACAAAAGTGGGTCCCACAATTCCGTCTGTCTGTCTGTAGAACGGCTGAACCGATTAGGTAACTTAGGCGTTTTAGGTGCTAGATAGATTTTTGAATCGTTTTTTCTACCATCTTAATTATCTCAAAAACGGCTCTAACGATTTTGATAAAAATTGGTGTGTGTACTGCTTTTGGTATGGTCTACATTTCGGCCAAAAAAGTTTCTTAAAATATTTTGTTATTAACGGTACCTGCCATACAACCATTTTATTGATTTTCGACTTTCTCATAAGCGGCTTAACGGATTTCGATAAAAATTTTATACAGGGGCTCCTTCAAATTCTAAATAGTATTGCATTTCAAAAAATAGTTTTTTCTGGATTTTTGAAAAAAAACATATTTTTTTTTGAAAATTCAATATTTCGAAAACGGGCTACGATTTTTGCTGAACTTTTGTTTTTGAATTTATATTATTAAATATTTAAAATGTTCATACCAATTTTTTTTTTAGAAAAGTTTAAGAATTTTTATATATAAAAAATTAAGTGAAAAACTTAAAAAATATATTTAGCCGTTTTATTAAGAATATTTTGCATATAATGTGATCGAACATAGGAGCAAGTTCGTGCGATCCAGTCGTACATTTTATTTTTTATGCGGATGCGCACACTAAAGAGGTTTTGATACCCCTAAAATAATCAAGCAGGGTGCGAGTGTTACATGGGGTCTCCGCGATCTAGATTTTCTAGTAAGCTAGGTCGCATTCTATGAAAACTGTTCATCGAGACCACAAATAGCATTCTATAAAAAATTTCATACTAGACATTGCACACCTCATAGCATTCTATCGATAGTATACTATTTGGCTGCCATTTTCACTTTGAGGTTAGCGTTTGCGGCTGGTGAACGTTTGCTTTCCAGCAAGTGTACAATGTGAATGCTAGCATTCGCCCGAATCATGACCTGGAGAACAGAGCTCTGCTTTATCACTTATGGCTCCGGAACGATATAACCGAATGGCGATCTGAGAACCTTGGTTTTACCGGGTTTAATGATGAAGATTTGGCAAACGCCATAATCGCCGACCGAAATGGGCCCAGTCCCCTGTTAATTTCGAAGAATGAGCTCCAGCTCATCTTCGATTCATTAAAGAAAAGGAAGTCAGCAGGAGTCGATGGTATATCCAACGTTGTACTACGACATTTGCCTCAAGAAGCAGTTGACATTTACACCACATTGTTTAACAACACGCTGAATAATGCATATTATCCAGTGCGGTGGAAGACAGCTGACGTACATCCTCTCCCCAAAAAGGGAAAGGAGAACTCCAATCCAGCGAATCTACGGTCGATAAGTCTCCTTCCGAGTATCAGCAAGGTATTTGAAAATATTATTAATAATGCTCTGTTCAAGTGGGCGGAGGACAACAATATCATACCGGATAATCAGTTCGGTTTTAAGGCGGGACATGACACAATTCATGCCGCGTCTAAACTGGTTTCTGATATCCAATGGAACAAAACTAAAAAGCAGTGTACGGGTGCCTGTCTGGTTGATTTGGAGAAGGCCTTCAACACCGTATGGTTAGAAGGTCTCTATCTAAAGCTAACCAGACTAGGTATAGGTAAACCTATATTGTATATGCTTTATGATATGCTTAATGGTAGAAAATTTGTTGTCAAGAGTGGCAATATAACTTCTACCGCAATTTTTAATATTAAAAATGGCCTTCAGCAGGGAGCGGTTAACTCTCCGATTCTATTCAGCATTTACACCAGCGATCTGATAGGTAGTCTAACTCAAGCAATTGCGTACGCCGACGATCTAATGGCTTATACAGAACAGCTCATACAGTTGAGGTCATCAAAAATCTCTTGCAGAGTGACTTCGACAAGATTGAGCGATATTGTGATGACTGGAAGTTTAAAATCAACTTCCAGAAATCAGAAACTGTTTTGTTTAGGACTCCGTTGTCTAGCGACTCAAGGGATACGAGAAAGAACTGACGCAAGCTGGTGATCGTAGGGCCACATGGACATCCACTGGCGAGTAAAAGTGTAGTAAATTACCTTGGCATCTGGTTGGATCAGTACGTGTATTTCGACAGACATATAGGTGCTGCTTTGGCCAGGGCTAGGGGAGCCTTTGCCTTGACAAAACGACTGTTTTATAGCAGCCGTCTTGACAGCAGGGTGAAGGTGATTGGTTACATGGCCCTCATCATGCCGATAATTGCCTACGGATGCCCGGTGTGGTTCAACGTTGGCCCATCTCAAATGCAAAAGATTCGGGTGTTTGAGAGGCAATGTCTTAGTCGTTGCCTTGGATTACACAGAACACCAGAGTCGGAGTACACAAGATATTATTCAACCAGGTTCTATACAACGGAGCCAACATAAACAGAATAGATAATTTTTTGTTTAAGCTGAATCGGGGTCACGTTGCAAGAGCGATGTCCTAAACTAACAGCTTAATTTTTTGGGCTTATTACCCCAACAACAAATATTTTGAAAGTGCGCGGTTAAGTGGTTACATCCCTTCCGAAGCATTCCTCTATTTAGACAGTCGAGGGCTGATACAGGATGGAGGGGCGGTTCCACTCATCTACCACGTCAGCCGGAAAACTGTAGATAGGCGACTCCTGTATGGTCGAGACGTCATCGCTCAAGGTGGAGAAGAGCGCCTTCGGTTGAGTAGGACTGTGTCCGATCGGGACCGGAGGGATAGGGCGAAACAGGAGAACCAGTTCTGGTGGCTCTCTGAACAGCATCGTGATATTTAAAGCCGATTAAGATGGTATGTCTTGGCCGACTTACATACATTTAGGGTAATTAGGTATAGGGAACAGTCGGGGTGGCACCAAACAAAAATTAAAAATATGTATGTATGCGGAGGTATATGTGCATGTACCTGCGTAACTGTACATGTATGTGCGTACGTATATGTATGTACGTATGTACATGTATGTATGCGGTGAATGGAGCTGTGTGTCTGCATGCGTATGTAAAATATAAACAAAAAAAAACGAAAAAAATGCTGCTGTGGCTGTTCTAGATTTTAAGTAGTTTTAAGTGGTTTTGGGTATTCTTAGGTATCTTAAATAGTTTAAGTTAGTCTTAGTTAGTATAAAAGTTAATTGTATCTAGTTTTAATTATTTTTAGTCTAGATTTAGGTAGTTTATATGTAAAAAATGAAAAATGATACGAGACCGAGTTTTTTAAAAAAAGTTTTCTTGGTAAAACAAAAATAAAATAATTAGAATTAATTAAGATAGATTTAAGGTCGAAAGACATTAATATTAAGAGATATAGTTTAGTTTAGAGCGCCGGTAAAGGGCCAGTAAATTAGTTGTAAGTTATTGATAATTAGGCTAGTTTTAAACATTTTTGTCTAGCTTTAAGATAGTTATAAGTTAAGATTAAATAAAAATGAATTTGAAAAATTTTTTTTTTAAAATATACTATTTGGCTCCCATTTTCACTTTGAGGTTAGCGTTTGTGGCTGGTGAACGTTTGTGGTGTGTGTATCTTTATAATTTCTTGTTTTTTTTGTTTAATTCCTTTTGTTGAAGATTTTTTAGGTCTTGTGCAATTTGTGCAATTGATGCCAAATGACAAATTTTCTAGTATTTTTTTTTTCTTTCTTTCTATCAAAATGACAGATAGTATACTATAAAATATAGAAGGTGGAGACACCGGCCTCGTTCGGTGCGCGGCCGATAGGCTATCGAAGATACCTTTGTAGCGGATTTATTTTCGAACAATTCAGGTAGCTTTCTCGTTATTTCAGTTGTATTACATACACATCTGAAGTTTTGAATCACCTGTTCCTCACATTTCCAAACGACTCTCAAGCAATCCAATAATTTTTGGGTAGCTTGAGATTTGTGTTTGACAACATATGTTTAGTTCATCAGCTGTTTTTTCCTTAGGCGTTACAACAACACCAAATAATCCGGATCGGTTAGGTTGTGCCACCGAACGAGGCCACCGTGTGAGGAAAGTGGGGAAGGATGTAGGAAGAGATACTGATGCAAATTGGTTTTGAAGTTCAAAAAATCACAATGGTAGGGAAAAAATAAGGCACATTACGGCACCTAACCGGCTCCTTAAGGAAAGGAACAAGAATTTTTTGGTTTCTCTTAAGGAAATTACTAATTAATTAATTCATTCATTCATTGTTACGGTTTTTTTTTTAAAATATGTATTGCTAAAATTTTAATGAATTTTATAGCTATTACATTATAGTCAGTTCGGTTGGAAAATTAAGTATGCATTGAAATGATATATAATTTAAAGATATTTCTGGAAAATCTTTCTTTAACTTTGGGGCGACCGTGTCCAAAAACTCTGAAGCGATTTTCTCCAAACTTGTAATTAAGCGGCTTAGGTAATCGGGTCGATTGTTTTCTTAAATCTTTCATTAGCTCAAAATATAACGGTAACTGCCATGCAAATTTTTGGGGCAAAAATGGGAACTCTAAATAATATCGAAAACGCATCTACCGAAATGCACGAATCGATCGCATGAACTTGCTTTTATGTTCGATCACATCGCATTCAAAAGATTTCTATTAAAAATCTAAATATATTTTTAAAGTCGTTGTTTACTTAATTTTTTATGTATACAAAATTTTTTTAATTTTTTTATAAAGAAAATTGGTATGACAATCTTAAATAATCGGCTTAATCTAAGAAAAAATAATTCAAAATTCTGAAATAAATACTTATATTAATTTCAGCTAAAAAAAGTATGCCATTTTAGTTGTTGGATAAATTTGAATTTATGAGAAAAAAATTTAAAAAATCTGTGAAAAAAATTTTTTTTTTAAACTTCTTGGAAACATTTAAAAAAAATCAAAAACGTCAATTTAAAGGCATTCAGCAAATACATAAGACTATAACTTTTGAAAAAAAAAATTACTGAGCTATTTGAAAAATATAAATGTTTAAAATTTTTGTTTTAAATGCTTTTAAAAATACAAAAAAAATATTACTTAAAAATATTGGTATGCAGTATAAATTGGGCTGCCTACACCTATATGTATATCTGTAAAATTTCGAAAGAATCGGTTAAGCTATTTACTATATGAGATAGTCGAAAGCAAAAAAACAGTCCTATGGAGAGTACTGTTTTTAGACAGACATATAAAAAAAAATTTCAACCATATGATTGATCGTGCCTAAAAAGCTGCACTGATTTTTTTAAATCAAAATCGTTAGAGCCGTTTTCGAGAAAAATAGGCTTTAACGTAACGGTTATATGGTAGGTACTGTTATTTTTTGAGCTAAAAACGATTTAAATTTCCCCTCTGTACAATACCTAAAAAACTACATACAAGGGTTGAAGCAATTCTGTCCACCCGTTTGGGCAATAGGTAGCTATGCATAATAATAATAATAATAAACACAACAACAGACAGACAGAAATACAGACGGACAGAATTTTAGACCATCTTTTTTCGTCTTCCGTATTATCGTAATGTCATATGTTTGATTGTTATCTCAAAACTTTTTTTTTCGACGAATGCATAACTTGCCTTATAGTACCTATAATAGCAAGTAAAAATCAGGGCAGCTTTAAAAGTATATTTTAAATTTTGATCAAAAATTTTTTTTAATTCAAATGTTTTTAACGGTACCTGCTATATCACCTTTATTGATTTTCGACTATCCCATGAACGACCCAACGGATTTCGATCAAATTTTGGAAAGATATTGTTTTGGATTTAAAAAAAATCAATTTTTTTTGCAAATTCAATATTTCAAAAACGGAAGATTTTGTTGAAATTATGTTTGTAAGTTTATTTTATAAAATATGTATATAAAATTGCCATAGCAAATTTTTTTTTAAGAAAAAAGTCAAGGAAAATACAAGCAAATAAATTTAAAAAACGACTTTAAAAATATGTATAGCTATTTGTACTAAGATTCTTGTACTTACGATATGATCGAACATAAGAGCAAGAACGTTCAATCCAATCGTTCATTTAAATTTTTTATTTTGTTTTATTTTATTTTAAAACAAAATATACATTGATAAATTTGCTACCCCCCAGTTTACACAGTTATGGTATTAATAGCTACCTTACTTCTGAAAAAAATTGATGATTTGATTTTACATTTTTTTTTTTTTTTTTGTGAATTATATTTATTTTTGAGGAGGAAAGGACGTGAAAATCTCCTATTTAATTTTTTATGATATTTGATATGTTTTCATCAAAAAAGAATCCCAAAAATTAAGAAATTATATAAAAAATATATGTAATTAAAAATAAATATACAAATATTATTTCATAATTACGTATACAAACAGAAAAAAAAAACAAAAAACGAACTTAAGTAATAAACAAATATATAAATACTTGTTAAATTAATAACAACAAAAAATATAAATAAATATTAATCTTCATAAAAAATTAGGCAACAAACAAAAAGAAAAAGTAGTAAAAAACAGTAAGTAAATTCATAAATAAATAAATATATAACTGAATAAATAAATATATTAATAAATAATTATATTTCAATTAATTAAGGAATTAATGTGCAGATTTATTATAAGATAAACAAACAAAAATTAATTTACAGAAAATAATAATTTATTATAAATAAGAAATATAAAAAACAATAAAACAAACATTATTAATTGATTGAACCACTTATAGCATTGTCAGATTATTTTTGTATTTAAATTGTTCATTTTAAAGAGTTTACAAGAAGTCATCATATACTTGTGATATGATAACTTCATTATAAATAACATTAAGTGCACGACTGGGTCACACGTACTTGCTCTTATGTTCGATCACATCGTAAGAACAAGATTCTTAGTAAAGAGCTAATTATATTTAAGATGTAATTTTTATTTAATTTTACAAGTTTTGTTATTTTTTTTTTTTTTTTTTAAATAATTTCGTTTTCGATATAATTCACATGGTAGAAATTGTATGGCAGGTACCATTATTTTTGGGAGCGTGATCGTGAATGATGTTCAAAAGTTTCCCTCGGTATTTATTGTTATCGGTTATAAACTTTCCTAGAGTTTTTCTCTTATTTCATGCGATTTCTTGTTCGAGGGAAATTTTGAGCAAATTAAAATGGCAGAAAAATTTGTGTGGCATACAATTATTTTTGAGGCTAAAAGAACGATTTAAAAATCTATTTCAGACAAACACTTAAAATGCCCAAATATTAGGTTTGAAAAAATACAGACAGACAGGCAGACAGATAAAAGGAATGGCGGGACCCACTTTTTTGTGTTCTCTATCATCGTAATGCCAAGTTTCATTAAAATTTAGATATGCATTTTTTCCAAATGTAAAACTTGCCCTATAGTACCTACATATATCGCCAACAAGCTCAATTTTCTCGAAATCTCCTAACCAAATTCGAAATTATTTGGCAGATAGTTTGGTTCAACATAAAGTTTCATTTGGTACCAGTCTCATTAGTGTACTAAAACACCTTAGAAAAATGGGTCATCTGATTTGTTGACGATGAAAATAAAGAGTTTTAGAATTTTTTTTTGTATTGTATTGTATTTATTAATTCATCTTGTTAGGTACAATGTAAACGGTGATTTTTTAAGAGCTTGGTGTTTGAAAATTCAAAAAAACACAGAAACTTGTAAAAAGTGAATGAAACTTTTATTTGGATCGATAAATCAATTTCTGCCATTTACTTTTTAAAAATAATTTCACTTAAATGTTGCCCGCGGCTACGCTTCAGGTGGTCCATTCTGAAGGTCCAATTTTGGCAAACTTTTTCACACATTTCGGGCGGAATCTCACCAATGACGCGTTCAATTTTGGCTTCCAAGGCAGCAATCGTGTTTGGCTTGTCCCCATAGACAATAGACTTAACATAGCCCCACAAAAAATAGTCTAACGGGGTCAAATCACATGATCTTGGTGGCCAATTGACTGCGCCAAAACGTGAGATCAACTGCTCACCAAATTCGCCTCTCAATTGATGCATGGTTTCGCGTGCAGTGTGGCATGTGGCACCGTCCTGTTGGAACCACATGTCGACCGAGTTCAATTCTTGCATTTTCGGCAAAAAAAAATCTGTTATCATCGAACGGTACCTTTCTCCATTCACCGTAACCCTGCGGCCTTCATCGTCCTTGAAGAAGTACGGCCCAATGATGCCGCCTGCCCATAAACCGCACCAAACAGTGCATTCGGGATGCATTGGTAGCTGCTGAATTGCCTCTGGCTGCTCTTCACTCCAAATACGGCAATTCTGCTTATTCACGTATCCACTTAGCCAAAAATGGCTCGGTGGGTCGATTATGACGACCATAAAACGGACGTAGCTTGCGAAACACATTTTTCACAGAGCACGAATTTTGATATTAAATTTCAATAATTTGCAAACGTTGTTCAGGTGTAAGTCTATTCATGATGAAATGGCAAACAATACTGAATCGAAATGTCAAATGTTCGTGGAATTTGTCAAGTAGCAAAAAAATCACCCTTTATAATAAAAGAGATACGAAAATTTTCAGAAGATTACATTAGCAATTTTGAGAATTAATTCAAGCAAGATATTTACAATGCAAATAAAAAAAATACATAATGATGTATAAAAAGCACAAAAATGATATAAAATGTTTACTAATGCAAAATATTTAACGTATTGATCTTCCAAATAACATAATACATTTTCAGTAAATTGTTCAGTAAGAGAAAGTCTTTAGCTAGGCTAGAAACCAGAGCTAGTTGCGAGTACTCATCAAACAAAATAAATACAACTTATGTCCTTTTCGATTGGTAATCCGGAAGAACTCTCCGATCCGGGATTCCAATCGAACAAGTCAACACTAGATTCCAGATTCTGACAATTTATGTGAGTGTATGTGTAAGACTGGAAATGTCGAACGCACATTTGTGATTATTTTATTTTGGAAGCATGGCTGACACAAATGTAGATGATTTCGAAGTTATTCCTAATGAAAATGCGAAATTACAGTTATTAAAAGGAAAATTTGTCTTCGGAAGAGATATCCATAATTTTAACTCTCTAAAGATTAAAATTGAAACCACAAAATTTCAGATAAATCAAAACAAAACAATGACATGAATAAATTAATTTGAATTTGATATTTAGTGGGTGTGAGTGTGTACGTGCTTCTGGTTTGGATTCTGACTTCAAATCCAGAAGGAAATTTCTCTTCTATCCAGGAGAGGAACTGTCATTTGATACCAATCGAACAGTTTCAGAAGCATTCGGAAGCCTTCCGGACGACCAATCGGAAATACCATTAGTCGTGTGCAAGGTAGGAAAAAAAAGAATAAAAGATTTTTTTTTTTGTTTTGTAATTAATTTATTAAGGACAGTAAACTTTCAATTTAAGTGTGATTGTCAAAAAGCCATGCTTTTACCCTGTGTAGGAAGGATGAAACAACTCTTATACTTCGAATCGAGAAAGGTAGTTTGTTATAGATTGAGGGAGCCACTATTGGTAGAGCGAGGAGGATTTGACCAAAGGAGGATTTGTCATTTTCAAATATAGCACTACACACAACGCGCAAAGAGAGGATATATCAAAATAAAGAGTGCTTGACATGTTGTGACTCGCTCTCATGAAAATGGCACTTGTGTCTGTGATTTGTTGACCTACGCACGTGTCTATTGTTTGTGGTGCATTTTTTTTATAATTTTGCAATTTCGTTTTTTCGGATAACAGTTTTCAGTGACAATTTTCTTTATTTTGTACTTTGTTATTTGATTAACCAATCAAAAGATTTTAACATTAAATATATGTTTCAGTGTTGGCTACTTCAGAAATTTGGTAAGTTTAAAATTTTTTATTTAGTGTGACATAAGGAGGATTTGACATCTAAAAAAAGGATGATTTGACAAATTGTCAAATCCTCCTACAAAATCGTCTTAGAATACCTAAGTAGAAAATAAGTTTTTAAATATAATTATTAAGGAAAATATGCCGAATATTTACAAAAAGAAACATCCTGAAAGGGTTATTGATGAAGATGCCCTCAAAAAAGCATTAATGGAGATTAAAAACAAAATTGAAACACCAACGAGTGCCGCTCGGAAATATAATTTAAACAGAACAACACTTATTTATCGGCTTAAACTTTTGTCAGAAAAGCGGGTCCCGAACTAGCTTGAAAGTAAGGCTAGCAGTAAATATTCTTTAGGTCAGGTCCTAACAACATCGGAAGAGAGCAAGTTGACGGAATATTTTTAAAAAATGTTCAAATCTACACCACGGTCTGACATTTGATATGGCAAAGCGATTTGTATACGACTATGCCATAAAAAATAAGATCAAATGTCCCTCATCTTGGCATAATGAGCAAGCAGCTGGAAAAGTTTGGCTATCGGGATTCATGAGGCGCAATCCATCAATAAGTCTGCGAAAATCGGAGAATATAAGCTTGGCCCGCCTTCGAGCTTTTACAAAAACTGCTGTAGCTGATTTTTTTTGCAAGCTTAAAGGTCTCCTTTTGAAGCATTAATTCAAGCCCGAAAATATGTATAACCTCGATGAAACTGGACTTACAACGGTCATGGACTCGATAAGAGTAAGTTCAGTTGTTTTTTATGAAAAGAGTAACATTTTAATATAACCGCCAATATATTTTTGCAGATCATAGCACAGAAGGGTAAGAGAACTGTGTCTCAAACCGCTTCAGGTGAAAGGGGGACTTTAGTGACAATGGTTGCAATTGTCAATGCAGCTGGAAACCATATTCCTCCTGTCTATATATGTCCTCGAAAGAAGTCAAATCCTTTATTCATGAAAGGGGCCATATCTGGGGCCATTGTCTTATTTTATGACAGTGGCTGGATGACTGCAGAAATGCACCTTAAAGTTTTAGAACACTTAAAACGTTTTTCGAAATGTTCCAAGGAAGATCGTATTCTCCTGCTCCTGGACAATCATGCTTCGCACTGTTCGCTCGATGCTATTTTGTATTGCCGTGATAATGGGATCGTTATGCTTTCGTTCCCACCACATACGTCTCATCGTTTGCAACCCCTAGACGTGTCGGTATTCGGACCATTTAAACGACAATGTAAGGTATCGTTCAACAATTATTTGGTTAACAACCCGGAGGTTGCGCAAGGGATCACAATATATGACATACCCACACTTTCATCTTAGCCGTTTCTCAGAGCATTCTCTCCAGAAAACATTACAAAAGGATTTTTATCTACAGGGATATTTCCCTTCAATTGTGATATTTTCGGGGACAGTGAATTTTGTGAACCTGCTGGATTCGAAGAAAATAAAGAAACAACGGAGTCAACTGCTTCTGCCTCAATAACTTCATTAGCTTTGATTGAATCCTCTTACATTGATACAACTGTACCATTACCAACATCAGTTGACATTGAAGAGAGTTCTACTTCAGCTTCGGCACCTCTAACTTGTGTAGGTGAAAAAATTCATACCACACCAGAAGCTATTCGGCCATTTCCGAAATTAGTGAAAAAGAAATTCACAGGTCATCCAGTTCGAAAGTCCAGAGTATATACTGATACTCCAGAAAAAGACCGTTTAGAGTAACTCGCAGGCAAAAAGAGCCTCAAGCTCCAAATGAGAAGCATTCCTAAGGTAAAAAAACATAAGGTCGTGAAACGGGTACTGAATGATTCTTCGAGTGAAGACTGCGATAAGTACAGCCTCCGGGATTCGGACACATCATTACGACGAGAAGACAGCAACGAAGAGCAACAGGAACGAGTTAAATTCAGCAAGCATATTACCGCCAATCCCGGAGATTATGTTCTTATAAAATTTGGTGATAAAAGGGAGTACTTTTACGTTGGATTGGTAGCAGCTGTTGATCGCGACACAGATTTACCATACACTATCAAATATTTCCGAAGACAAAATAAGTCAAATTTATTTTACGAGCCCTTAGTTGAAGATATTAAACTGGCAATGTCAATGGACTTGGTATCCGAGCTCCCTAAACCTGAAGAAATTCTGGGCACCTCCAGATCCAAAGAAAAAATAAGATTTAACGTCGATTTTGCAGGTCTCGACATTCGTTAAAATACAAACTCGGAGGAATTACGAGTCTTTAGTTTTGTTAAGAGCCCTTAATTAATTAAACTTTTTTATAACCATTCCAGTAACTATCTAAGTATTTATTGAATAAAGTTTTTACGTTTCATTTTGATCCAGAGTGCATTTTTCTAAAAACTCTTAGATTGGCAAATCCTCCCACCAGTTGTCAAAACCTCCTAAAGATCTGTCAAATCCTCCTAAAAAGTAGGAGGTCTTGTCACTTTTTGAATATTGGTTTTGAGCTTCATATCATCAACACTCTTTTGAATATAATTTTTAAATATTGATAATTTCGAAGTCAAATAACTAAGGATCATCTTCCACTATGACGTTTTAACCAGTCTGCTAAATGTTGGTCCAAAAGTATAAAATATTATTTTTGTGTCAAATCCTCCTCGCTCTACCCTATAAAATCTTCTAAAGTGCATTTTATTATACGAAGGGATAGTAACCAGATTCCTGTAGTTCACTCTAAAATTATGTAGGGAGTTTCTCCTTAGGGAAAGATATCCGCTTCTAATAAAAAACATTTTTAGAACCTTAAAATAGTAGAGATGTGTTAATGGAAGAAGTTTCAACTCGTGAAACAAAATGAAGATATATGGAAACGGCTTCTTTTACAAATTATTTGCTTATGATTAATATACCGAACGATTTCTTTGAGGAAAATCCGTTTGATAGTTTATATTTACATTATGTATATGCACATATAACATATGTTTATTTATTTCAATTTATATATGTACATACAGTGATTCAAGAATATCAAATCCATCTCCTATCCAGTAATTGATTGGGTATATGTTTCACAAAAACAATGGCGCAAAATTTTAAACGATTTAGTAAAATGTTAAAGCCACTTTTAGCAATTTACGAAGCTAAAAAGATGATTAAACTAATTTTAAACGATTTTAACATTTTACTAATGTTTAAATCACGTAATGGCTACTTTAACTTTTAGCAATTTGCTAAATCCATTGTGGAATCTGATTGCATATCAGCCTAGTACGCGGGGTGACCAGGTTCGAGTCCTGCTGGTGCACAATTTTTTTGTTTTTTTTTTTTTGTTGTAAATAATGAAGTTAAAATGATGAAATAGGAATAACTAATAAAGGGTCCGCCATCTAACGTTTTTTTTTTTTTTAACTAGTGCTTATTTCGTGAATGGTAATACTTACCTCATATCTGATTTGACAGACAGTCGATCTCGTACTGTGGAGGTGTTAAGACGTTTTCGGCTTCCCAGTTTTTCCAATTAAAATTCGTGTGTGAGCTTAAGTTCTATATTAAATCAACATTTCATAAGTGGTGCAGTAGCACAAAGATAGAGTGGCCGACCGAGAATCCGAGGGTCGCAAGTTCGATTCCCAGCCGGGCATCAGAACTTTATCAGCTTTTTTTCACAACCGTGAAGTGGAAAACTTTATTGGTTGGGAAAACGATCAAAGGAGGAGGAGTTTAAGCACCGGGGCATCGAAAGGTGTCCTAGGGCCAATGAGGCCAGCGATGGCATCAGCAGAGGGAACATCGAAAGATGTTCCAATTACAAACAATGATACTGCAGCAACAACATCATCAGCAATAACAACAACGGCAACATCATCCGATGCTAATCAAAAGCGCAGAAAGAGGATCAAGTGCGCACCAAATTTAGTAAAAAGGAGATCCACGGCCACCTCAGCAAAGCTGCCAGCTGGGGTGCATACGTCCGATATAGACGAGACGTCAGAGGCAGCAAGACAAACCGAGCTAGACACTTCACCCGAAGAGGGTATAGCATATATGTCTGAAGAAGGAGAAGGGCACTTCACGACGGGCGATAGTACTGCCCTCGTGAACCTCTCCACATCAGAGGCGTCATCTGAGGAGGACGAGGAACAAAGAATGTTCGCCCAAATTGATGCTTTGGAGGCAGAAATAGAAAAGATAAAAAGTAAAGTTAAGGCCAGCCAAGAAGCGCGCCGAGCGAGGCAACTAAAAGAACTCGACGAAAAAGAACAACAGCAGAAAAAAGAACAATTACAAAAACAACAGCCACAGCAGCAGCCAAAACAACAACGGCCAAAACAACAACAACAGCAACAGCAGCAGACACAAGTCCAGAAACAAACGCAAGAAAAACAGCAGCAGCAGATTCAAAAGCAGCAGAATCAACAGCCGCAGAAAAGTCAGTCTCAGCAGCAGCAGCCACAGCCGCCGATTATGAAAAAAGAAAAGGTGCCACCCATTAATACTTATAAAATGGAGTTACAGGATACCATAAATCTATGTAAGTTGACCATAGGTCAAAATTTTACTATTAAACGATTAAATAACGATAGGCATGCTATCCAGTGCTTCACACTGGAACAGCACAAAAAAATTAAAGAGTTGCTAAAAGAAACTACTACCGAATTCTTTAGTTTCACCCCTAAAACCGAAAAATTTCAAACGGTCCTTTTGAAGGGCATAGATTCCTACACGGAACCACAGGTGCTCTTAAATGAACTCCGCCAAAAAGCGAATGACGATCTCGACTTTATCGGGGTCAAGCCGTTCGCTACAGTTAGAGCTAGGCGGGAGAAGCGGAGACTTCCCTTCTTCCTTGTTCAACTCTCACCCAGCAGCAAACTGGATAGTTTGAGGAGTATATCCGTCCTCAACTATCAGGTTGTAACTTGGGACAAATTAAAAAGGCGCGGCGACATGCTTCAATGCATGCGCTGCCAAAGGTTCGGCCACGCCGCAGCAAACTGCGAAATGCAGTCACGCTGCGTTAAGTGTGGAGAGAACCACAATGCAGATGAATGCAAGTTAGGAAAGGAACGGGTCGAAGATAGGACCCAGCTTAAATGTGTACTCTGCCGAGGCGCCGGACACCCCGCTAATTATCGGGGATGCCCGACGTTTCAGCTTATAAAAAACAATAAAGCAGCAAAGCAAACAGTGGTAGAAAAGCGTCCAACAGTGCGCCCTCCTACAACAACGCCCATCAACCCCCAAATTTCTTACGCCCAAATGGCGTCAGGAAGGGGAAGCACGGTACAGCCTACACCAAAGGTCGCCCAACGGGCCCCCGTGCCTAAGGCGCCGGCGGCACAGGCGGACATTATGGGCGTTCTACTGGCCATTCAGGGCCAGTTGAACGGCCTCCAAAACCAGATCAGGGAGCAGGCGACTAGGGTGGATTATATCTACTCTGTTTTGCCGAGCTTAACGCAACTTAGAGGTTAAGGGCGCGCTGCCGGAGAGGCCCTTTAAGATCCTAGCTGTGAATGTAAATTCACTGATTAGGACCGAACGTAGAGCGAATTTATTCCAATTGCTTAAAGACATAAGTCCAGATGTGTTTATGGCTAGCGAAACTAAGCTTAACCAGAAACATAAATTGACTAACAACAATTACAATATCGTAAGGAGAGACCGACCCAACTCCACTCAAGGAGGGGGCGTCGCAATCTTTATACGTAAAGGCATTAGTCATAAGGTAATATATAATAGTGATGTGCGTAAATTTCGGACGTTAGAGGCATGCATCATATGCATTCATCTCCAACAGGGGAAGCGAATGTATGTGATCGCTGCCTATGCACCGGAAACACCTCAGCCCACACAGTTTATAACAGAGCTTGAAAAGCTTTTTGAATGCTTAAGATTGAGCTCGGAAGAAAACTACTACATATTGGCTGGTGATTTGAATGCCAAACATATAGATTGGGGAAATCAAATACAAAATCCTCGTGGTAACCATCTGTATAATTGGATGGGTCGATACAACCTGGAGTATCGCATTGAACTTCTCGCTACAGACAGGCCATCGTTTCCAAGAAGCGGTGCCTATCTGGATCTATTGTTGAAAGACGCAAGACTAACAATTACTGATACTGTGGGCCATCGGTCTAAAAATTGTTTAAGAACGATCGAGTACGACAGTGACCACTGCGGACTCGCCACCGTAATACAACTTCCAAACTCGCTTATGGAGTTGGAGGAGTATGTACCGGTGCATACTTACAATTACAGTAAGGTGCGCTGGCCACGCTTCTCGAACGTCTTATTGAGCGAATTACGATCAAATGGTATATCCCCACCAAATGACAGGAACATGACAAATACTGAAATTGACAGATACTTAGAACAAATGGACGAAACAATTCAACGAACAATGAACAGGACAATACCGAAATACAAAGAACGTAACGCAACTGACATGTACCGTAACGCGACAATTGATGCATTACACAGACAAAAAAGTGGCTTACTGACAAGACTAAAACGCTTGTACAGACGGTTTACTGACACACGAGATCTGGAGATAAGGACACTGAAGTCGTCCATCAAAAACATAAACCAATTGATCAAAGAAAATTATAGGTTGTCCATTAATTTGTTTTGGGACAACAAAATTCGGGCCGTGAACGCTACCGACCCGAGTATGTTCCCACAAATTAATAAGATATTCAGAAGAAAAGATCAAAACGACCTTCCGTGTCTTAAGCTCCAGAGGACGACACAAAACAGAGACGTACTTCTGACAGCAGGCATAGACCCAGATGACGCCGTCTTGGACGATGACCTCTTCATAATCGAAGATCCGCAGGAGAAGGTGGATGCTGTGGGGGCTGCTTTCCAGCAAGTGTACAAGGTGAATGCTAGCATTCGCCCGAATCATGACCTGGAGAACAGAGCTCTGCTTCATCACTTATGGCTCCGAAACGATATAAGCGAATGGCGATCTGAGAACCTTGGTTTTACCGGGTTTAATGATGAAGATTTGGCAAACGCCATAATCGCCGACCGAAATGGGCCCAGTCCCCTGTTAATTTCGAAGAATGAGCTCCAGCTCATCTTCGATTCATTAAAGAAAAAGAAGTCTGCAGGAGTCGATGGTATATCCAACGTTGTACTACGACATTTGCCTCAAGAAGCAGTTGACATTTATACCACACTGTTTAACAACGCGCTGAATAATGCACATTATCCAGTGCGGTGGAAGACAGCTGTAGTGCACCCTCTCCCAAAAAAGGGAAAGGACAACTCCAATCCGGCGAATCTCCGGTCGATAAGTCTTCTTCCGAGTATCAGCAAAGTATTTGAAAAGGTTATTAATAGAGCCCTGTTCAAGTGGGCGGAGGACAAAAATATCATCCCGGATAATCAGTTCGGTTTTAAGGCGGGACATGACACAATTCATGCCGCGTCTAAACTAGTTTCTGATATCCAATGGAACAAAACTAAAAAGCAGTGTACGGGTGCCTGTCTGGTTGATTTGGAGAAGGCCTTCGACACCGTATGGTTAGAAGGTCTCTATCTAAAGCTAACCAGACTAGGTATAAGTAAACCTCTATTGTATATGCTTTATGACATGCTAAATGGTAGAAAGTTTGTTGTCAAGAGTGGCAATATAACTTCTACCGCAATTTTTAATATTAATAATGGTCTTCAGCAGGGAGCGGTTAACTCGCCGATTCTTTTCAGCATTTACACCAGCGATCTGATAGGTAGTCTAACTCAGGCAATTGCGTACGCCGACGATCTAATTGCGTACAGAACAGCTAATACAGTTGAGGTCATCAAAAGTCTCTTGCAGAGTGACTTCGACAAGATTCAGCGATATTGTGATGACTGGAAGTTGAAAATCAACTTCCAGAAATCAGAAACTATTTTGTTTAGGACTCCGTTGTCTAGCGCCTCAAGGGATACGAGAAAGAACTGGCGCAAGCTGGTGATCGTGGGGCCACATGGACATCCACTGGCGAGTAAAAGTGTAGTAAAGTACCTTGGCATCTGGTTGGATCAGTACCTGTATTTCGACAGACATATTGGTGCTGCTTTGGCCAGGGCTAGGGGAGCCTTTGCCTTGACAAAACGACTGTTTTATAGCAGCCGTCTTGACAGCAGGGTGAAGGTGATTTGCTATATGGCCCTCATCAGGCCGATGATTGCCTACGGATGCCCGGTGTGGTTCAATGTTGCCCCATCTCAAATGGAAAAGATTCGGGTGTTTGAGAGGCAATGTCTTAGACGTTGCCTTGGATTACACAGAACACCAGAGTCGGAGTACACAAGATATTATTCCAACCAGGTTCTATACAACGGAGCCAACATAAACAGAATAGATAATTTTTTGTTTAAGCTGATTCGGGGGCACGTTGCAAGAGCGATGTCCTCAACTAACAGCTTAATTTTTGGGGCTCATTACCCCAATAACGAATATTTTGAGAGTGCGCGGTTAAGTGGTTACATCCCTCCCGAGGCATTCCTCTATTTAGACAGTCGAGGGCTGATACAGGATGGAGGGGCGGTTCCGCTCATCTACCACGTCAGCCGGAAAACTGTGGATAGGCGACTCCTGTATGGTCGAGACGTCATCGCTCAAGGTGGAGAAGAGCGCCTTCGGTTCAGTAGGACTGTGTCTGATCGGGACCGGAGGGATAGGGCGAAACAGGAGAACCAGTTCTGGTGGCTCTCTGAACAGCATCGTGATATATAAAGTCGATGAAGATGATATATCTTGGTCGACTTACATAGATTTAGGGCATTAGGTATAGGGAACAGACAGGGTGGCACCAAAAAAAATTAAAAATATGTATGTATGCGGGGGCATACGTGCATGTATCTGCGTGTCTGTACATGTATGTGCGTACGTATATGTATGTGCGTATGTACATGTGTGGGTGGCTTGCATGCTGGTGTGTGTCTGCATGCATATAAAAAATAAACAAAAAAAAAAAATTAAAAAACGATAAAAATGCTGCTGTGGCTGTTCTAGTTTTTAAGTAGTTATAAGTATTATTAGGTATTTTAAGTAGTTTAAGTTATATTTAGTTAGTATAAGTTAGTTTTATTTAGTTTTAATTATTTTTAATATATATTTAGGTTTAGTTTATAGGTAAAAAAAAAAAAAAAAAAAAAAAAAAAAAAAAAAAAAAAAAAAAATGATCAGATATCAAGTTTTTTGTATATAAGTTTCTTGAAATATAAAATAAATAAAAAAAAAATTAGATTTAATTAAAATAGTTTTTAGGTCGAAAGACATTAGTTGTAAGAGTTATTGTTTAATTTAGAGCGCCCGTAAAGGGCCAGTAAATTAGTTGTAAGTTATTGATAATTAGGCTAGTTTTAAACATTTTTGTCTAGCTTTAAGATAGTTATAAGTTAAAATGAAATAAAAATGAATTAAAAAAAAAAAAAAAAAAAAAAAATTTGACAGATAATTAGTTTTATCCTTCCGCTAAACGAATATGGTTGTGCATACGCTTGAGCAACGCTGGGAAATATTGCGACATTACTTTGAAAATCATGGTAATGTTGCAGAATGTGTGCGAAAATTGCGTACGGACTTTGGAAGAAGAGAAGCACCGTCAGCTCCGTTTGTTCGTTATCTTGTGAAAAAAGTGAAAGAAACTGGCATCCCCATCGATACACTAAAGCGTGAAAAGCCAAAAACAGTTTGTTCACCCGAGAATATTGCTGCTGTGGCAGAAAGTGTGCGTGAAGCGCCATCAACATCAATTCACTGTCGTTCTCAACAATTGAACATTTCGGAGACATCATTGAGACGAATTTTGCATAAAGACCTTGGTATGACGCCATACAAAGTCCAATTGGTTCAGGAGTTGAAGCCAACTGACCATCCAATGCGTTTTTGCTTCGCTAAGTGGGCCTGCGATCAACTTAGAGAAGATGCCGATTTTGCCAAAAAAAATCATCTTTTCAGATGAAGCTCATTTTGATCTTGGCGGGTATGTAAACAAGCAAAATTGTCGCATTTGGGGCACAGAAAACCCGCACGCATACATTGAAAAGCCGATACCCCCAAAACGAGTCACTGTTTGGTGCGGATTTTGGTCCAGAGGCATTATTGGGCCATTTTTCTTCGAAAATGAGCAAGAAGTGGCCGTTACAGTCAATGGCGATCGTTATAGGGCCATGTTGAACGAATTTTTGTTCACAAAAATTGAAGAGGAGGATATTGGCAATATTTGGTTTCAACAGGACGTGTCGCTACGAGCCACACATCGCATTATCAGCCGCAGAGCTGATATCGTTTGGCCACCTCGGAGCTGCGATTTGACTCCGTTTAGCTATTATTTGTTGGGTGCCGTAAAAGATAAGTGTTACGCCGACAAGCCAGAGACAATTGACGCTTTAAAGGACAATATTCGTGAAGCCATTGGTGAAATACAGCTGCACACAATCGATAATGTGCTTAAAAATTGGACCGATCGTGTAAGCTACTGCATGGCCAGCCGAGGCAGCCATTTGAATGAAATTATTTTCCATTATTAACCGGACGGATTGTGCTTTCAAATAAAAAAAGAAATTTGCGAAAATATTCAGTAGTTTTTTTTATAGCATTTTCAAAAAAAAAAAAGTTATTTGACCCTTTACATTTTTAGACTTGTACATATGATGCGATCGAACATAAGAACAAGTTTATACTTGGGATCCAGTCGTGCATTCATATTTTTATGAAGTAGATGATAAAATTAAGCGGAATCGTATCCGGTCTTTTTTGTAAATTAAAATACTATTCTAATGGTTCCAATACTGGATACTTTTGTATAGCCCGCCTTTCCTGTTACAATTTATTCAATATTTTTACTAGAATCCCATAAGTTAATATTTGATTAGTAAATTTACACACCACAATTTTCCTTTGAATAATAAGCCAAAAAGTAAACATTGCACTTCTAAAATAAACCGTGATATTACACGCATCGGTAATTTGTTTATCTTTCTAATTTTCAGAATAATTTGCATCCGACAGATATCTATAATTCATTTTAAAATTTTAAAAAAATCTATTAGTATCTAGGTAAGTATGTATGGAAGTATATATGAATATGACCGACACTTTATTAATGCATAATTCATTAGGAATCAATAAAATAAACAAAATTGGCATTGTTAATTAATTTATTCCTATTATTCTTATGCAACAAATCGGAGAAATTATGAACTTTAGGCGTAATAAAATACTATCTACCTGTAACTATTTTTTTTTGAACTTTGAACTGTAATATTATATACCTTTGGATTAAAATTTAAAACACTTATTTTGTGTCACTATTGTTTAAAAAAAATATTTATAAAGAAATAATGAAAAATAACAAATAATGTTCCTTAAGTGTTCAACTAGTACTTACGAAAACAAAACTTCATCCAGTTGTCGGCGAAATAAAAAAAATATCGATTTTGCCATATTCAATTTCAAAACAAACACAAGGGTTATGTATACAAAAAACTGTTTAACAAAAATAATATCACAGTCTTATTAAATGATATGAAGACAATTTCAAGGCACTGTGAAAGTGTAAGTATTTCTTTTAAATAGCCAAAATCAGAACAATAATAATAACACACAAGAAAATTGCAACCCGTCCTCATGCACCAAAATATCAAACATTTCTCCCAGTCCCAAGAGTGACTGCTTTGACGCCTCAGCTGTGCTACGCTGCTTGTGCATTGGCTTTCCATTTCACTTCGTCATCCTTCTCTATTCTGTGTTCTTTGTTGTTCGCTGTTACTTCAAACGAGCCTAGGATCAGCTGTTGAATGAAATATAGAAATAAATAAGTATATTTATAATGGAAGTTTCGATGAATGCAGTACATTGCTGTAGTTGGGGCAATTGACAAAAGTATATTGTTAAAAGGGCGCAAAGTAATAGGATCAGAAAAAATTATGGTTGCAGGACAAAAGGAAGATGCCACCCGCAAGGTCTAGCAATAGTTCGCAATACCCAACAATAGGCGTGTTTTTACGCAAGCCCGAATAAAATATGACGAAAAATTGGCCACGATTCGGGCTTAGTTTTCGCAGAGCATTTTCGGCACAAGACTCTTATTCCGGAGAAAACTGTGTTACCGTTACGAATGACCTTGGTAGGGTCGTAGATTAAGCTGGTCCCCATATTTCCTTTTCTCAGTTGCTTCCTAAATATAGGTTAAATAAATTTCAACAAATTGGTATTAATATTTTTACTTCTATTTACTTAGCAACAATTTTTCAATTTACAGTTAAGCAGTCAGTTAGTACATATTAGGCGTGTTTTTTTTCTAAGCCCCGGGGAAATTGGACGAAAAAAACGATGAGTAGGATTAACAATTTGCATATTAAATCCAACAACAACTAATCCCCGGGGGTGCTTAGCTTCAACCCAGAGAATTATCGGGGTTTAGCTATTGGAGAGGGTAAAAACTGTGCTACCAAAAACTTTTTCACTAAGTTAACGATAAAATGTATACAAACTTCAAAACTAACATTTTGACATGGCATATAATTATCCATTTTGTTTGGTTTGGTTGAGCTTTTGGTCTAAGTGTGTCAGTTGTTTTCCCGACGGCCACCTAACTTAACCTACCTTTTAATATACATTCCGCAACACAACACCAAATCAATTTTAACATTTTCCGCTTTTGTATTGCCTCTATGGTGTCGTAGATTTTTTCCACCTCGCTATGAGCACAACCTTCTACAGCGATTTTCATTTTTATTATATGTATATTAAAACTTGACTGTGAAATTATTATTAAATAAAAAAGTATTTCCTGAAGTTGATATTCGTTCAATTAACAAGAATTGAATGAACTACAAAACAAAGGTTTATCTGAGAAAATTGTTTTCGGCTGCGTTTTGTTGTACACGGGAGCAACCCAAAACAGATTCTCTGCTACATCCTAGGCATACTTCAATCTTTCTGATCGTCGTCCGCTCTTGCTCAGACCTATATTCCTAATGACATAGGAACTGAGCGTCCTGTCCCGAATAAGCAACTCGTCCACTAATATCATGTCACTAGTGACCGACGAATGGGGTAGTTTTCAAGTAGTTGAATTCTATGTACCACTGTATTTGTGAAAATTAAAATTAACAGAAAATCTCATCGGCTAAAAACAATTTCCAAAATACTTGATTTCAATTTTCAAATTACTTGATTCACATTTTCTTGTATAAATAGTAATTAAATTGGTTCTTTTTATGTTATTTTAATAGAAAAGGTTTAAATTATATCGACATTACACAAAACAAATCAACCCGATGATTTTTAGAAGAATGAGGATGAGGCAAACAGTGATGTTTGTTTTTTTCTTGCATTACAGCTGTTCTTCAAATATCATCTTACAAATTAACAGTGCTACGAAATATTTCACTAAGCGCCTTGGTCGTTTTTGTCAACCAATTCCCCCGGGGATTGCAAAAAACGCACATATTCTTCGGATTGAGCAAAAATCCGTAAGATACAACTAAATCCCAGGAATAAATCTATTATCTGTGGAATAAAGTTATCAGCTTATGTCAAATTGAAATACTTTATGACTTTTAGTCCAAAATGCGTTTCGCCCGGACACGATAGTTGGGCTCATCAGTTAGATGCTATCGTGTCGCTCTAAGACGCACTATTTTTTGGTCGATGACTACCAACTCTTAATAAAATTTTCAGCACATACATGCTGAAAATTATATTTTTCTAGGGGAATTTGGTCAAATTCATGCACCCAGAAATATATGTATGTTACGCCCGTGGTCTGGCTAGTGGTATATATTTCTGGGTGCATGAATTTTACCAAATTCCCCTAGAAAAATATAATTTTCAGCATGTATGTGCTGAAAATTTTATTAAGAGTTGGTAGTCATCGACCAAAAAATAGTGCGTCTTAGAGCGACACGATAGCATCTAACTGATGAGCCCAACTATCGTGTCCGGGCGAAACGTATTTTGGACTAAAAGTCATAAAGTATTTCAATTTGACTTAAACCCACACAGTCCACTAAACTAAAAACAAAAATAATATGTAGGTATTATTTGCGTTTTCTTCTATTCGTTATCAGCTTATTTTAGAACTGAATAAGGAATTATTGTGAGGAATAAAATAAATAGATATTTTCGATGTCAAAAACATTTTGAAAAATTATTCCTTTGAAATAAACGCTAAATAAAAACCAATTTCCATGAAACGTTCGATATTCGAAATAAAAGTGACGTTCAAACTAAATTATTCTAGATATAGATTGTTTTTTCTTGATTGAAAAAATCGATGTTTGTTTAACAGTCAAGTCAGTTTAGTCCTCTGGCAACTAACAGTATATTAATCGGGAGATTGAAAAATCAGCTCTTACAAAAATAAAATCTTATTCTAATGTGTTTACTTGCGATATATGTGCATAGGTACTAGATATATCGCGAGTTTTAAATTTGGAAAAAAAATCAAACTCGACCTTTTAATCAAACTTGCATTAAGATGATAGAGACCACCAAAAAAGTGGGAGCCACAATTCCGTCTGTCTGCCTGTCTGTCTGTCTATCTGTCTATATAACGATCTTCAGCCTAAACGGCTTAAGCGATTTTCTTCTAACTTGGTACTTAAGCGTTTAAGGTCATTCTCTAAGCACATTTTTAAAATACTAAAAATAGCGGTACCAGACAATTTTTTTTATTATATCGAAAACTGCTCCGACGATTTTGATAAAAATATTGTAATATTATATTTTGTTATTAACGGTACCTGTCATAAAACCCTTTTATTGATTTTCGACTTTCTCATAAACGGCTCTACCGATTTCGATTTTCAATTTATATCAATTATAAATTACTGAGCCTTATGTTTTCCGTAGGTTTCTTTATGTCTCATTTGTTTCCTTTGCCATTTCTACCCGCCAAATTCCAAATGTGGGAAAAATTATTTTGACAGAAAACAATTTACACATTATTATTTACAACTTTTTTTTTTATTGATATGTATATGTAAATCAAATGCAAAAATATACATAATAACGATGTACATAGCTATGAGATTTCAAAACAAAAATAAATAAAAAGTATTTTGAGGAAAATTTACTGATTTATTATCAGTACATCTTAAACCAATTTAAGCAAAACTCAACAGAAAATTAATTTGCCGTTCCCATTGATTACTTTATGCAACCGGCCTGGTACTAATTTTACTAAGTTTTGAAAAGTTTGCAGAGAAATTTCCTTGGGCAATTTTTACACTTCAGCGACCGTCACTTCGCGAGTTCTAGTCGAATGGACTTTTCGTTTCACATACGCCAAAACATTCTCTATTACACGGCTCTGAGGTAGTCGATGTAAGTTAATTTACACGTTACACCCACTTCCTTCAGAAAATTGGTTATCATCTTGGATTTGTGCAAGTGAACTAAAGGTGTGGTTATTTAATAAATCGAAGTATTGATCCTTGTTCATCATTCCCTCCATCGGTATCAAGTTTTCAGTGCCGTTAAGGAAACACTGGAGTAAAAATGTAAAAATGTCAAAATTAGATTCTGATCTGACTCTCTAACTCTATGTTTGTTCGTTGAGCCCTGAAGTTGGCATACGGTCGACCTAAAACGTTTTTTGAAAAACCTAAAGTCACCCTGATAAACAAATTCTGTGTTTCTTGAAACCTAGGGTCGCCATCAATTCGCCCTGAAGTTTTTAGTTGGGGCAAGTTAAGGTAAATGAATAAACGTTAAATTCACATGAGATCTGATTTGCTTTGTTATTTTTAAAATGGAAATAAAAGAATACTCAAATGCAAAATGGAAACCTTTGAACTTGTGGATTGTGCATAGGGAAAAAAATTACTAAGAAATTAAATTTAACGCATTTAAAGTTTTAATTATTAAATGATATAACTTGCTGTTTTGCAACATAAAATTAATGGCCCTCGGGTGTTTTTTGATAACTCTTGGGGTTGTAAAAAAAACCTAGGTCGACCCTGGGTAATGTACAATTAACGAACCTTCTCGTTCAATCCAAAAAACATTATGCACAGAAAAAACAGAGCCAAACTGTCAGCGACACGAGTCAAATTTTACACCATCTTTTTTTTTGTGCAATAGTGTAAGGGTATAGCAAAAGTGCAAGAGTGTTGTCAGTATAAGTTGTTGTTGTGGTGCAAAAAAAGTTGCACTTTTACAATAATATTAGATGGGATCGTGAATACCCCTATTTATTTGTCACTTCTGTTGTTTGTATTCTTATTTTCTCATTTATAAAAAAAACGAATAAATTAGGTATTTTACTTACTTATATACTTATCCGGGTCCCGATCCATGGAGGGTAGCTGCCTGACATATTGCGGTCTTCCATCGGTTGCGTTCCCTCGCACACTTCCTCCAGTCTTCGGGACCAAGCACTCTTGCCTTCGTATCACTCTATTTAATTGTAGCTGATTTGATAGTATGATTGCAATTGGAGACTTTTTGTAAAAATAAATTTGTTCACCAAACACAAGGTTCGAAGCAGGGCGCCATTGTTCATAACCCCGACACTGGGATTAGAATAAAACTAGTCAATCCACAGACCACAGGTTCCATTTGTTTAATCTATTTATGTATTGCACTATCTATTTTTCTCTGCTTACTCTTCCCATAGTAAATCAATGTCAGTTTTTTTATTTAATGTCAAATTAACGAATTAATTCCTTAACTTATGTCTGAAATTGACATATATAAGAATTTATTTAACAATATGAAAAACACTTATATTTCAATGGAATGATTGGAAATCAAGGTTTATAGAGGAAAATATGTTTGGACCAAGAATAATATTGTGGTAGGCCGCTATTTAACGCACAAAAAATTAAACATAAAAAAGAAGAGAAAATGAGATAGGAAGTCAATTTCTACACTGTAAATATTTTACTTATATTCTCTTGTGTAGTATGTATGTATGTATTACTAGCGAACCAAGCGAACTTCGTCTCGCTCCAATTTAACGCCTTCAAATGAACTGCAGAGCTATAATAAAACACAAATATTTCAAATTTCAATGTGATTTATTTGAATGGAATAAAAATCAGTAGAGAGTGATATATTAAACAATGTTTTTCAATTTGTTTTCCGGCGCAAAAACAAACAAAAAAGATCGTTTACCAAGCTATCAACGACGTCCTTTTTTCTTCGCTGTTAGTATTGCCCGTTCACAAATCCAATTGAGATTTTTATAATTTTTTGGAATGCCGGGGAACACTTTACTTTACACGTTGTTAAGCCTAGTACGCTGCTGATGCGAAACGAAAAATCCCATACAAAAATGACACGACGAAATCATGAACGAAAAATTTCGTTCTACTTTTCGTTTTCCAGTACGCTGCTGAACGACGAAATGTGTAATTTTAGTGGATAGCTGTAGTAGATTTCTTAGTACAATTCTCCACTCTTTTCGTTCTCAATTTAATTGACCTGCACATTAATTGCTTGCGAAATTTTGACATTTCATTTTTTTTATAAAAAAAAAGTCAGCTCTTGTAATGCTTATTTGATTTTTCTTTGGCTTTGTGCTTTCTCTAGTGTCTGGTTTTTCTGTGCATTTCCTGTATTAAATTATTCAAAATACATTCAATTCTAATTTTGTATCAAAACCAATTTCAAAATCGACTAAACTAAATCTGCAAAATGAAAATGGGAAGTTGGAAAGAAGAACACCCTTCACATATCTTATCGGCGAACAAAATATAGCTGATCTTTATTTGGAGTGCTGATTATAACTAACTATCGACTTTTCTCATACCTAGTGCTAGTGCTTAGATTAAAAATAACCTATGTCCTTTTAAAATTAATTTATTTTAAGTGACTACTAAATAAAAATATTATTATCAAGATTCAGTAGTTTGTTCTGCAATTAACTGTCCATGTCATGATTTTTAAAATACATTTGTTACTCCAACTTTTAAATTCTATGCCACCTTTGACACCATATAAATATAAAAAAAACACTCACCATTTCTAACTACATACTTTCAACACATAAATTAACTCAATTGCCACAAAGAAAAAATCAAATCGACCGCCCGCTGCTGGCAGTACGAATATGAATTTCCGACTGGTCGGGACAAGGAAGCTAAAGGTAAGCGGCCTTCCGCTGCCGTTACCACAATAATGTTTGGTTGCAAAAAGGCCATCTTAAACGATACCCACCTGTATTTAGAAAGCCTGTTTCCGATCTCATTGATTGGCGATTTTATACCATACCCCAGAACTTATTTTTCAAGTTAAGAAGTTTTTTTTTTTTAATGTATATTGAACCATCGTATGGCAGATGCCCTGCTCGTGAATTTGATAGCAAATCAAGCTGCTTGCAAGCTGGTCACTTGTCAATGGGATTTGACATATAAGGCCATGCATTTTTACTATTCATTCGATGTTAGTATTAATTGAGGAAGCAAGACCTATAGTTAAAATGGGAATCGATCAAAGAGCATTCGCAGCGTAGCAGAGTGGTCAAGTACAAACCCACTAAGAAAACTCACTGATGAACAAGTGAAAATGCAACCCGTTCCAAAAATATATTCTAAAAGCTATTCACTGTTCTCTTGGAATATATAATCTGAAAATACTTTGAAGTGTATCTTTGGAACGGGTTATCCTAAAAACTTGGTTGATACCTTTTTGTAATCTACTCTTGATGCTCTCAAAATCAGCATCAAAAGTTTTTATGTAGAAGCCTTATTGCAAAAAATCACTCTTGAAATACGCATATTTAGAATGATGTATGCGTATTCCTGGAGCTATTTTTTTTAATACAACTTCTTTACAAAAAATGTTGATGCTTTCTTTGAAAGTATGAAGTGCTGATTCTAAAAAGATATCGCTCACCTTTATTGGACAACCCGTTGCAAAGATATAGTTGAAAATCTATTCACTGTTCACCTTGAAATACATAATCTGAAAATACTTTGAAGTGTATCTTTGGAACGGGTTATCCTAAAAACTTGGTTGATACCTTTTTGTAATCTACTCTTGATGCTCTCAAAATCAGCATCAAAAGTTTTTATGTAGAAGCCTTATTGCAAAAAATCACTCTTGAAATACGCATATTTAGAATGATGTATGCGTATTCCTGGAGCTATTTTTTTTAATACAACTTCTTTACAAAAAATGTTGATGCTTTCTTTGAAAGTATGAAGTGCTGATTCTAAAAAGATATCGCTCACCTTTATTGGACAACCCGTTGCAAAGATATAGTTGAAAATCTATTCACTGTTCACCTTGAAATACATAATCTGAAAATACTTTGAAGTGTATCTTTGGAACGGGTTATCCTAAAAACTTGGTTAATACCTTTTTGTAATCTACTCTTGATGCTCTCAAAATCAGCATCAAAAGTTTTTATGTAGAAGCCTTATTGCAAAAAATCACTCTTGAAATACGCATATTTAGAATGATGTATGCGTATTCCTGGAGCTATTTTTTTTTAATACAACTTCTTTACAAAAAATGTTGATGCTTTCTTTGAAAGTATGAAGTGCTGATTCTAAAAAGATATCGCTCACCTTTATTGGACAACCCGTTGCAAAGATATAGTTGAAAATCTATTCACTGTTCACCTTGAAATACATAATCTGAAAATACTTTGAACTATATCTTTGCAACGGGTTGTCCAATAAAGGTGAGCGATATCTTTTTAGAATCAGCACTTCATACTTTCAAAGAAAGCATCAACATTTTTTGTAAAGAAGTTGTATTAAAAAAAATAGCTCCAGGAATACGCATACATCATTCTAAATATGCGTATTTCAAGAGTGATTTTTTGCAATAAGGCTTCTACATAAAAACTTTTGATGCTGATTTTGAGAGCATCAAGAGTAGATTACAAAAAGGTATCAACCAAGTTTTTAGGATAACCCGTTCCAAAGATACACTTCAAAGTATTTTCAGATTATGTATTTCAAGGTGAACAGTGAATAGATTTTCAACTATATCTTTGCAACGGGTTGTCCAATAAAGGTGAGCGATATCTTTTTAGAATCAGCACTTCATACTTTCAAAGAAAGCATCAACATTTTTTGTAAAGAAGTTGTATTAAAAAAAATAGCTCCAGGAATACGCATACATCATTCTAAATATGCGTATTTCAAGAGTGATTTTTTGCAATAAGGCTTCTACATAAAAACTTTTGATGCTGATTTTGAGAGCATCAAGAGTAGATTACAAAAAGGTATCAACCAAGTTTTTAGGATAACCCGTTCCAAAGATACACTTCAAAGTATTTTCAGATTATGTATTTCAAGGTGAACAGTGAATAGATTTTCAACTATATCTTTGCAACGGGTTGTCCAATAAAGGTGAGCGATATCTTTTTAGAATCAGCACTTCATACTTTCAAAGAAAGCATCAACATTTTTTGTAAAGAAGTTGTATTAAAAAAAATAGCTCCAGGAATACGCATACATCATTCTAAATATGCGTATTTCAAGAGTGATTTTTTGCAATAAGGCTTCTACATAAAAACTTTTGATGCTGATTTTGAGAGCATCAAGAGTAGATTACAAAAAGGTATCAACCAAGTTTTTAGGATAACCCGTTCCAAAGATACACTTCAAAGTATTTTCAGATTATGTATTTCAAGGTGAACAGTGAATAGATTTTCAACTATATCTTTGCAACGGGTTGTCCAATAAAGGTGAGCGATATCTTTTTAGAATCAGCACTTCATACTTTCAAAGAAAGCATCAACATTTTTTGTAAAGAAGTTGTATTAAAAAAAATAGCTCCAGGAATACGCATACATCATTCTAAATATGCGTATTTCAAGAGTGATTTTTTGCAATAAGGCTTCTACATAAAAACTTTTGATGGTGATTTTGAGAGCATCAAGAGTAGATTACAAAAAGGTATCAACCAAGTTTTTAGGATAACCCGTTCCAAAGATACACTTCAAAGTATTTTCAGATTATGTATTTCAAGGTGAACAGTGAATAGATTTTCAACTATATCTTTGCAACGGGTTGTCCAATAAAGGTGAGCGATATCTTTTTAGAATCAGCACTTCATACTTTCAAAGAAAGCATCAACATTTTTTGTAAAGAAGTTGTATTAAAAAAAATAGCTCCAGGAATACGCATACATCATTCTAAATATGCGTATTTCAAGAGTGATTTTTTGCAATAAGGCTTCTACATAAAATCTTTTGATGCTGATTTTGAGAGCATCAAGAGTAGATTACAAAAAGGTATCAACCAAGTTTTTAGGATAACCCGTTCCAAAGATACACTTCAAAGTATTTTCAGATTATGTATTTCAAGGTGAACAGTGAATAGATTTTCAACTATATCTTTGCAACGGGTTGTCCAATAAAGGTGAGCGATATCTTTTTAGAATCAGCACTTCATACTTTCAAAGGAAGCATTAACAAAACCAAAAGTAGTTTTGTCACCAAATTACTTTTAGATTTAATTTTTGTCACCAAGTTTCCTTTATATATATTTTTTTTGAAATAATTCTTGGACTTAAAAATGGTATCCGGAATTAGTAAGAAACCATAAATTAGAACTCATAACCGTTTACACCATTCCAATGAAGGACGTAGTTTTCGAATTATAGAGTGGTTTACCTCCCTATTTAATTGATTTTCTTAAAATTGATAGAAATTTCATCAAATCGGCAGATAAACCAGTTAATAAGTCCCAAAGTATTTGCTTAATTTCCATCATTTAAACGGTTCTGAGTTTTATTTTAAATCCTCTATGTGTAACAAGAACAATTTTTAAATCCAAGATTTATTTCAAGAAAATTACATCTAAAAGTAATTTGGCGACAAAAAATTTTCCATCTAAAAATAATTTGGTGACAAAATTACTTTTTTTTTTACAACTTGTCATTTGTTTTTGACAGCTTACAGAACTCTCCGCAAATATTTTTCCGCTGTGGTTTTCGTTAGCATTTCGCTCTCCTAGTGGAGACCACCGAAAAATTTCGTTTCGCATCAGCAGCGTACTAGGCTTTAACTCGCAAAATGTTGCCGAGAATGATATCAATCCAGTCGAGACATCAACAGAAATTTGGCCATTGCTTAGCACCACTGCAATGCGACTCTCATATTTGTGGTCAATTTCAACTTCTTGACATGCCGGCACAAAGACGAGGATTTCAAGCATGCATCAAAATCATTGGCAGCAGTAGATTTCGAGATGACGGAAAGCCTTCGACGAAAATATCCACTGAGTAAAATCATATCCTCGCCAAGTCATCTCGAACCACCTTGTAAATCCTTCATTGTTCGGTGAATTGCCTCGAAAGCGAGTTCTTGGTCATTGTGCACGTTATTGGCTTGTCAAGCGTGAACAAATTCATCGCAAACTTCAAAGCGGAATGTGTGGTTCGACCGCCTTCAAACAGTTTGGCAACAATGCCATAGATGCCATATGATGAAACATGCAACGAAATTTGTGATCTTAGCCGAATTGTTGCTAGAATCAATAAAATGACGAATGTTTTGCATGTCCCATCGGGAGCATCGAGAAAGTAAATGCGATTGCGAAATCATTAATCCAATTGAAACCACATCAAGAGAAGCATAATTCAGATTTGAATCATACGTAAATGCACTACGCGCCAAATTTATTCGTTGTGCATCTCTCTCACGGGCATTACATTGCCGATTAGCCGCATTAACATCAGCTCGTTCGTGATCTGTTTGAGTAGCTCTTTCTACTCTTCTAGCTGCAACTTTCCGAGTTGATCGGCCCAAATTACTACGTGGACGTACCATATTATTGTATTCGAAACGTATTATTTAGAAATCGTTTTAATGCAGTAAGCAGGCTGAGCTGAATAAGCTTAACCCAAACCTTGCTAAAGGCTTACAAAATGTCTGCTTTGAAAACCGTTACGGACCTGATTAGTTTGGGACCAACTTCTCTAAAAGGCAATGAGTAGAATAAGGAGATACCGTATACACATTGGTTTTGAATTTCTAGATAGCAAAACGGGAGGGGAAAATAGAGCCGGGTAAAGCGTTCGACATTCGCGAAATAATCTCTGTATTTGACAGTTATACTTGACATTAGGTTTGTTCGTTGAGCCCTGAAGTCGGCCTATAACGTCTTTGTAAAAACCCGAAGTCACCCACCCTAATAAACAAATGCTGTGTTTTTTTAAACCTAGGGTCGCCATCAATTCGCCCTGAAGTAGATCTAGGTTTTTAGCTGGGTCAAGTTGAGGTAAATGAATAAACGTCAAAGTCATATGAGTTCTGATTTGATTCGTTATTTTTAAAATGGAAATAAAAGAATACTCTATTTTCAGACACAGACATGCAAAATAGAAACTTTTGAAGTTGTGGATTGTACATCGGGCCAAAAAAAAATTGAGCATATTTCAAGTTTTATTTATTAAATGACATAACTTACTTTTCTGCAACATAAAATGAATGGCCCTCGGTTGTTTGTTGATAACAGAAAACCCAGGTTGTCAAAAAAAACTAGGTCAACACTGGGTAAAGTTCAACGAACGAACCTATTATTATTTTTCTATCTAAAAGATTCAAATGAGTTTTTGTGACCTCCTGCCAAAATTTGGGAGTTTTTTCTCCAGCTTTGGACGAATGATGGCCTTATAGATTAAGGCCAGATCACACATTTCGGCGTTTTTGCGACATCGAATATGTGGTAATTCCACAAGAGTGATCTGTGAGCTGTGGCGAAAATACGAAGGAGTGAAAGATGATCGGTTTCTTCAATGCAAGTGTCGCTCAAGAATTCCGGCATGGGTGGTGGGTTCTGTTTTAACGACAGAATACAAAACTGAGTTTGTGAAGCATTAAATTTTACACGGGTTTTTATTCCCAATTGGACAATGCTGTCAAAATAAACATTTAATGAGCTTATCAGCGGCCCGAAAGGTAGTTTCTAATCCAACGAAGAAGAGATTTATTGATAACAATTGCACGCATTTTCGATAAGAGAGCTTGATGCCAAACTCTATCAAATTCTTTTGAAATATCATGCGCAATAATCTTACTTTCTGTAAAACGATGTAAAGACTTATGCCATTGTTCGGTGAGATATACCATCAGATCACCAGTCATTAAGGAGCTTTCGTTCTTCAAGATATTTCTTAAGCTGATAAATCAATCAACGAAAGCCAGTTCGTAATAAAAGCATCAAAGATGACGAAGGCGGAAAAGTAACGCCTAGACATTCGCAAAATCCAAACGAGAACCCAATTTTCTAATAAATCTCTAGGAACACTTTTTTTATCAGTTAATAAAAAGTATTTTGAAATGTAATAATAGTTTTGACTTTGATATACCCGTCATAGGTATATGTTGATTTTTGTTGTTGGTGTGGTAATATTGGCATTCAACCAAATAAGTAGATTTGGTTGAATCGAACTGCTATACCAATTTATAGATCGTTCGACAAAACGTTCGACATAAGCCGAACGATTGACTCGTGAACACTTTTCGATTCCGAACTCTCATTTCAAACAAATTTGAGCTCAATTTTATTTAAATTGAAGTGTCAAATGAAATATACTCTATTCAATATAGTTTTTTCCATGTAAGTATTATTTATTGTTCCGTGCGTGTTCAGATAGAATTATTTCTGTTTCATAGTTTCGTTCCTTTTCTCCCTCTCTTGCACTTAATTCACGCAAGGCTAAGCACACGCCGTGTAATACCGAACTAACATTGACATACTAGATATGGACTGCTAGTTGTGATTCATTTTCAAGAAATATTTGCAAAAGAGTATGGTTCAATGCGTTCAGCGACAATTTCAGGCCAAGCGGCGAAAAGAAAAAACGAATTGAGCACCATCTGTTGTCGATATTTGGGTCTATTCGGCGAGATCTTTTATTCTGTTATTCTGCTATTCTGTTATGAATTTTCATACAAAAGTTTAAGCTGTCAAAAAATCTTTTATGAATTATAATTTTGGTATTCTGCATGCTAAATCTGCTATGAAATCTGTTAAGAAATCTGCTAGTGAGCTGTCAAAACTTCGAAATTCTCAACAAGTCTTTTACGAACTGCATTTTTGGTATTCAGCATGCCACAATCTGTTATGGAATCTTTTATGAATCATAAAAGAATAAAAGACACATTTTTGTTACTTTTATCATAAAAGATTTCAATATATGAAGTAAAAACTTTTATTTTGTTAATGAATTGTTCGTAAAAGGACAGATATAACAAAATATTATTAAAATACATAATAACAAGCACAAACATGTAATTCAAACTAATTATTTCAATACACGAAAGCACAGAACACATTTGATGGATGAAACGTAAAAGAAAGTGTCGCTTATCTTGCCGGAGTTCGTTTTGTACAACTTTTTATATTGGATATTTATATTAAATTCAGGATCAGGAACTGTTTTGGAGAAATTAGATTATGCAAAGATTAATTATTACATATATATCTACGTGAAACAAAACACGATAATTTCGCAGGTTAATTTTATATTGTCATTCGTCAGTGCCGACTGCCGAGTTTTTATTTACCTACTACAGCTGATAATTTGATAGCAGATTTTAGGTCTGTTCGTATTAATGTTTCTTTTTCGAAGTTACATAACAGACTTTTATAAAAGATCGAACTCCTGAATACCAATTATAAAATATCTTTTATGGTGAACATCTGTTATGCACCATAACAGAAAATTCATAGCAGAATAACAGATGTGGCAGAATAGGCCTAATTACCTTTCTACAAATTTAAACCAAAGAAACTAGAGCTATCTATTGGCACATAGTATAAGAAGCCCTGCGATCTAGTGTTTGTAAGAAAGTTAACAATTGATGTAGGCTGGGGGACAATAATACAAATTCCTTTTTCTTTCAGCTTATTTCTATAAGATTGCTTTTAGAGTTACATTCGAAATAAATGGAATACATCTTCACGCTGCAAAATACGTGGTTGTTGGTCACGTGACAAATATTCAAATGCAAGTTTTTTAATTTAAACTTATATTACGCAGTATTTTGTGTTAAATTCTATAAAATTTATTTGATTCGTTTTTATCATATTTTTTTCATATTGTACAAAAAATAACAAAACTCTGGCAGACGGCTTTTAAATTCATAGTTATATATGATTTAAAAATCTTAATAATTGTAAAAGTATACAGTATAAAAGTATAGTATTAAAAAAGAAAATAAATCAAATTATCTACCTATCTTATTTTTTCGTTAAAAAGTTATATTACGCAGTGTGTGTTAAATTTTATTCGTTTAGTCAAAAAGTAAAAAAAAACTGAATTGATATTTGATCTAACTTTAATCGTATTTCGTTCATCCGCAAAGAACAATAATATAGCTGCTTATTGTTTTCTGTAGAAAATAGAGAAAAGGAAATTTTTGGATTCGTGTAGGGATTTCCTTGAAAAAAATCCCTTAAGCACTGGTTTGACTTGATAATATTCTTAACTACCGCAAGGACTGAAATGGTCGGTGGTGATGCTTTTTTCAAAAGGAAGCATCGTGAAGTTGGCTCATAGCAGTCCATATCTATTTTATCTTCTTTGCCCAGTGCAGAAATTGAACAAAAAAATAATTTGTAAAAGAAAAATGGAAGGCAAAGTTATTTATATAGGTACCCGGATGACAAAGACAAAGATTGTAGAGAATGGGGTTTATTAATTTAAAATAAGCTTAGAAGTGTTTTCTTTGCTCCATTTAAATTCGTCAGCCATTTGGATTGGTGTTCATTCAACTACAGCGAAAATTAAATGAAGCAAATACGAAAAAGAAAGAAACACATATGTTCTGCATACCAAGTGAAAATGAATTCAAAATTCAATTTCACTTAAAATGAAATAACCTGTTCTGCATTTCGAGTGGATTCAACTCTTTCCAATTCACTTCGAATTGTCAAAATCACCTGTTACAGGCAATTTGTATAAAAACGGTTCATATTCAGAATGTAGGACACGAATTTTAATATTCAGAACCCTAAAATTCCACATTCGGAATGAGCTATTTACAAATTTTATTTTATGTGGAATACAGAACATTTTTATGTGGAATATAGAACATCTAAATTCACTTTCGTTCCTCAAATTCACAAAAAGTGAAATCCAGAACATGTGCGAAAAAGGAAAATCCTACCAGCGCGTGTTCAGATATATTTACTTCTGTTTCATCTTTTCGTTCTTTCTTTCTCTATCGCACTTCAGTCATACATTTCTATGAATGAAATTTAAAAATGTCGGTTATTTTTTATTGGTAAATGCAACTTTTACAATTTTTTTACAGATGACGCAGGCCTCTAACTCAAAATTTGAAGAAGGTAATGTTTTTTCCTGAAGTGGCTGCACGAAAGATAACTTTGCGGTCAAATTTTGGCGAAATTTTCTTGACAATTGTTCAAGGAAGCTAACATTAGACTAGCAATCAGTATATAATACGTCCATGGTTTTATCGTTTGTTATTTATAATAGGTGTGTTTGGTAACGTGAAAATTCTTACGAATTTTAACATATTTTCACATTTATCTGTCAAAACCCATAGAAAAACAAGAAAGTTTCTAGTTACCAAACAGGTATAGTGAGTCAACAAATTCTCAATTGTTGTTTATAATACCGATCCTGTCAATCGTCAACTAGCAACGATTTTTTCATTCAGAATGTCGTTTTAATAGTAGTGAAAAAAGCTATGCTTTAACAAAATCGTATTATCCTTCTGTTTGGCCAGTTTTCAACAAAAAAATTGTACTGACATTTTAGTTATACTTCTTACTTTGTTGGTAGTTACTTGGATTACTCAGAGCTTATATTGGCAATTATCTTGTTTTCATAATAAACAAATAAAATATGAGTACAAAAAAAAAAAAATTAAAAAAAAAAAACAATTCCAAAAAAGGTATTTTTATATTTTTTTTCGTCTAAGAATTCCAATTCAATCCTCTGTTCATTGCTTTCAACAAAGGATATTTTTGATTCGAGCAAATTCCTTGGAAATCATCAGTATCAATAGACCAAAGCATCATTCCACCAAGATTTTCTCTCAAAACGTATTCTGCTTTTTGCTTCAGCGTCAGTTCATCATCGTAGCTTATCCAGAGCTTTCCATTAAAGGCACAAACAGCTGCATTCTTTTCAAAATATCGTCTCTTCCATCCACTTTGCTTTTTTAAAATCTCACAAATTTCGTTGTAGCCCAAAAATCCCTTTTCTCGGGTAAATGCGCCCTCTTTTCCTTTTCCAGTGATAGTAGCTCCCAATTTAGTGACACGCGCATCTTTGACAACATAAGTTCTGCCGTATGCTGGAACTCCTAAGAGAATTTTTTTAGCTTCACATCCACTTCTTTTATAGAATTCTATAGTAGAAGATATAGTTGAGCGTAACTCATCGCTCTCCGCTTCTAAAGGTGAATGAATACTTGTCATATTGCTTGCATTTAGATCATATCCCATTATAGATATAAAATCAAGCTCATTGCATATCAAGCCCACCTCATAAGCAACTTTTGTGGTTTCAAGTGATCCAGATACTGCCGCTGATAGAGATCTATTTCTTGGAGCTAATTTCTTTTTCAAAACTTTTAAAAGTTCAGTAAAATTCTCACGGTCAGTTTGCAGGCCTTTACGCTGTGTTGGATATTCCCAATCAATGTCAATTCCATCGAATCCATAATAAATAAGATACCTCAAAACACTATCGGCGAATTTTTCTCGATTAGCCGAGGACTCTGCCATCTATCGGGCAAATTATTAACTATCTCTTACGTGGAATAGAGGTATTTCACTTACCAGAGAATATTTTTCTGAACCTTCGCCCCATCCGCCTATGGCTAAAATTATCTTTAAACACCCAGAAGGATCTCGGTTTTTCAGAGCAATAAACTCTTCGAAACCACCTGCAAAAAATATTATGCATCTACGTTTAATCCTTGTTTAGAAATATGTCGGTACTTACTCACCAAAGTTTAGGTCAGCATCGGGATTTAGACTTGTTATTTCTCCGTTGATATCCAAGCCAGAAAAAGTGAAAATAACGTGGCTACAATATTCAGGGAGAATGTGTCCAATATTGTGATTGCCATTACCTGGTCGATATGCAGCCCAACTTGCCCAGTAACAAAATATAATTTTACGTTCTTCAAATAAAAAAAAAATATTTATATTGTAATAATATTTTAAATTTTTATTTCCATGAAAATTTTCTACCAGAACATTGGCTTGTCGCGTAAGCATTATTAATTATTAATATAATTAATAACGACAGGAAATAGATGTTCCAAACCATGGTGTTGGTTAGTGGGACACTAAATAGATACATTTTAAAAGTGGAACCCATCTTCTGATTTTCAGTATCTTATCTTATTTCTTGTCAATTTAAATGGTGTAAAGTTTTAATTTGCAATTGATGTTATTATAGAATAGGGTGTGCCAACAATTCAAAGCGCTCCTGTATTGCATTGAGATAAACGAAGAACCAACTTTGTATACTATACATTTCAAATAGAATTGCATGCCTTTGTGGACTAGACTGTCCAACTATGCCGTTTGTGCTCTTGTTTGATGCACTTCAAGAGTCGCTCTTATATCTGTGGAGAAAAATGTAGTTTGTTCCCAGACAATTTACTGACAATAGGTCTGGTGCAGACTTTTTTTTTGACAGAAATTAACAGCTTATCATGGGGATTTGGAATGGCTTTTCTATTAATTTTTAAACGTCGACAGCCATTTGTTATTGCATATTTCTGTGTGCCTAAAATTCACAACACCCAGGAGGCAAATTTATTGTACAGAAATTGTCAAGAAGGAAAAATTGTGCGTGTCAAAAAAATTTGTTCAAGCTTTAAAAAAATGTATATACCTATTTAAAAACCAATCAGGCAGAACAAACAATGAGCCGCTATCAGTTTTTACTTGTGATTATAGGTACTATAAGGCAAGTTATGCATTCGTAAAAAAAATTCTAAGACCCCTTTCACACAAGGAAACTGAGTTGCCGGCAACTGGGAGTTTGTTGGTGAGAAGGGCAAGAAGTAAGGGAAATGAAAAAAATCTCCCCGCTGAACGATTTGAAGAGATTTTTTTGACGTTATGCTTTGAAATTTTCTTAGGTTTCCATTTTGACTTCTGTCTCTGATAGATGTCAAACATATTTTTTTAAAGAGAAATGTTTCTTACAATTATATTATTACATTAACCAAACCAAGTGAGCTACTTACATAAATTCATTGTGAAAGAAAATTTTAAGTTTTAATTCTTTTAATTAATTCAATCCATCACGAGTTGGTACACATTTCATACATACAATTATGCGCCTAGACATGGGAAATCGACAACAAAAACGCACGGACCAACTAAGCTCTCAGCTTGTGGCTTCATCATCACATTTGGTTTATAATGACGTTCTTATATTAGCGAGCAGCAGCAGCAGCAGGCAGCACCACAGGTATCAGTCATATCATCCGCCAGTGGTTTATGTGTCCAGCTGTACCATTAAAGCTTCGGTGCATTCTAATAAGCCCAATATATGTATATGGGTCCAAGATTTGGATGGCAAGAGAAACGCACAACAAATCTGCACACAAATCAATTTTCTCCTGGTTCATTCTTCTCCGTGACCTTTTAATATATTAATTTAGCAAACCATTATTAACAACCACAATAAAAAAACAACATTTACCTATATAATCGCACCAGGTTTCTTTATTTCTCTAAAAATAAGCTGCGGTTAATTTATAACTCAAAATTGTGTAGAATTTTCCAGCGGCGAAGCAAATTGTTTGTTTACAAAAAGCGAATGTCAAATCAAAAGCAATTCAAAAAACGAGCAACTCAGTTTCCTCATAAATTTCTTCGTGTGAAAGCTACAAGGCAATTAAAGGAAAACGTCAAAAAAATCTCCAGCAACTGGTATCTCTGTGTGAAAGGGGACTAACAATCAAACATGACATTACGATTATAGAGCACACCATAAAAGGGACCCACCTCAGTTCCGCCTATATGTCTGTCCTCGAGTCTGCAGCCTAAACGGTTCGACGGATTTGATTCAAACTTGGTACAGATTGTTTTTTCGGTAATATGCCCACACGTTTTTTTTTCATTTTTTTTAAGACGACAAATAACAGTAGCCCCTATACATTTTTTTTGGCCAAAAACAAAAATTTTATTTTCTCAAAAACGGCTGCAGCGATTTTTATAAAAAAAAATCAGTTCAATAATAAAGGGAAAGGGTACCTTTTGACAATTTTTTTTTGGAAAAAAATTGTTATTTTTGGTACCTCTAGTACAACCATTTTTTTTTTGGTTTTCGATTTTTTTGAAAACGGTTAATTTGATTTTTTTGAAATTTTTTACGCAGAAGCTCCTAGAAAGTTTAAACACTATTGTATACCAAAATTTTAAAAATTTTTTTTTTTTTGAAATAATTTTTTTTTTTGAAAACTGAAAATTTCGAAAACGACTCAATAGATTTTTTCAAAATTTCGTATTTGGTGGTTTTTTGACATTATCTTGAATAGTTAAAAAAATATTTTTTTTTAAACAAAAAACAACGGTACCTCCCATACATATGTTAAAAAACCGTTAAGAAAAAAGTTTATTTCACAAAAACGGCTCCAAGAATTTAAAAAAAAAAATTTGTGTGTTCTTAAATTAGTAGAGTTCACTTTTAGGTATAAAAATATTTCTTTTTGCGTACTTATTAACGGTACTTCCCATAGAACCACTTTTCATATTTTCGATTTTCTCAATATTGGATGAACCGATTAAAATATTTTTTTTTTATAAAAATGCTCCCTAAAATTGTTAATAAAACTGCATACGAAAATTTTCAAAAAAACGTTTTTCGATTTTTAAAAAAATTAATAATTTTTTTTTTGAAAAATCGATTTTTCAAAAACCACAGAATTCACAGAATTTTTTTGAAATTTGAATTTATGTATATAAATAATATCTTCAAAATGGTGTTTCAATTTTTTTTTCTAAAAATGTTTTCAAAATTTTATACATAAAAAATTAATTTATTAAAAAACCGCTCCAACGATTTTTTAAATTTGTTTGATATATTCTTATTTATCCATGGATTCAATTTGAATCTTTGTTTTCCCTCAAACTATAACGACAAAGCAATATAAAAACATTTAATTATGTTTATTATCCATTTATTGGTACCTTATTATTAATCCATTTTAAGAAATTTCACGTACGTCACAGAATACTAAAGACAATGTAGGCTTTAATACATTTATATATACATATCTATGTGTCTCTAAAAATCACATGAATCTTATGTATGCATATTACACCCAACTTATAAAGTTATATGCATATAGCTACTCATCTACACCCTTCATTTTCATTATTATAATATGTACATGTTTACATACTTAGGTTCCATCTATATGTATATGTCGATGGTGTTGCGCAAAAAGGGTCAATCTGATATTTTCAATCAGGTTTCTAATGTTTAAAATATAAACTTTTAAATTTTGAAATTTGTTTTATTTTATTGTTCGATTGAATCGTTTCACAACATTATTTTTTACATTATCGGGCTTAATATTTGTTGACTGTTGAAAATATCAGATTGCCCTTTTTACGCAACACCATCGATGTATGTAGATACATTTTGCTCTCCTAACTTACATAATTAAAATCCATAACTTAGATTCAAATATAAATTTGTTGGTAGGTACCTATGTAACTATTCCTTGAATATAATTCATTATACTAAGAATCAAGTTAATCTTACCTACATAGGATTTAAACCTGCATAGGATGACTACACCTAATTAACTAAACCACACTGGTTAGCTACATCAAAGTTGTCAGCTACAAGAGCAAGTTGGTACGATCCAGTCGTGCATTTTATTTCAATATGACAAAGAGAAAACAGAAACAAGCACAACTAGCAGTAAATTCTTTATTTTTCCTTTCACTTCTCGAAGTTACATTTGGCGTTTTTCTTTTTCAGCTCCGAGTAAAGAACACAGCTGTCAAGAAAATATCTGTGTTTCTTTTTTAGCTCAGACACGTGTTTCTTTTTTAAATCAGAGCCAAATCGGGGCATGAACCATTAGCTCAGAATAAAATGACCGATCAAACGGAGCAAAGTGCTGGGCGCGGCTAACTTTACTCATAATTTAACAATTATCACTAAAGTAAAACCAATTAAAAACAAAAATGAATTCGGAAAACGAAAGCTTTGGATTTGCTGGTAAATAAGTTTTAATAAAAACAATTATAATAATATATGACAGTTCTGTGCTTAAGTTTATTTCAAATTAAATCTGAGATATCTGACCATGCTATACTCAGATCTAAATCGGTTTACTCAGTCTCTGCTCAGAGATCTGCTCGGAGATAACAAAGAAAAACGCCAATTATTAACTTGATCAGTGTAGGTACTGTAAAGTGCTTATCAGACAGTATGCATATACTGACTAGGTTAGTATGGACAGTTAGATTACTGTCTATTTTTTGTATTACACTAGTGATAATTTGTTATTGAAAATTTCATAAGTTCTGATCTTAACAGTATTTTCCAAATGGGAATAAGACACTGCTTAGAATTTAAGCTTCAAAAACTCAGTGTTGTCTTCTATCGTTAAAGCAAAACCCTCAACACATGCCGCTATCAATGAGCGGCACTTGCATTGGTAAAACTGATCAGCTATCAGTCCTTCGTATGTACATCACAGACCACCTCTTGCGGAATTACCACATATTCGATGTCGCCAAAATCGCTGCAGTGTTTGGGCTTTCATCGAAGATGCAAAAAATTCTTCTCCCCGTCTGATGTTGCTGTAAACTATGGCCTTATTTTTTGTAAACAATGTTTTAGCGAAATAGCCAGTTACTTTCTTGCCCTTAAAATAGTCAACCATAATACACGCGCTTCTATGAATGCTCTTCAGTGTACCATTGAGCCCAACTACAACTTAGAGGACGTACTGTCTAGTACAGATATCCTTCTTTAGCCGTTCATCGCGAATTATACCAAGTTTTGATATACAGAAATGAAATGAATTCTAATGATGTATAATTTCTCTTAAAGCGTTTTTGCTTCTCTTTACGCATTATTAACGTATGTAATAACGAACTCAATACTATTTAAAGCTTTAATTGATTAAAAAAAGTGATAATTTTTTCTATATATGTACATGTGTAATATAAGAAATTATCACTTTTTTGAATAAATTAAAGTTTTAAATAGTATTAAGTTCGTCATTAAAAATAATTAAGTGTTTTTCAGCATCAAAAAAATAAACGATCAGCATGGCATCGGTAACACCATCGCAAAAAAGTAGTTCTGCTGAATCCATATTGACGTATGTGAACCTACTTTATTATTTTAATCACAGAGGGTATACACTCACTAACACAAGCAAAACTGCCACAACGGATGACATTTAGTCATTCTTTTATGACCTTTTCGATTGGCCGTCCGGAACACGTTCCCCAAATAAAACACCAGGAAACAATTTGACTGATTCTGAATTCACTGTATTTGTGAAAATTAAATAAAAAAAAATCACATCGACTAAAAAGAATTTCCAAACACTTGATTTCAATTTAGACACATTTTCTTGTATGAATAATAATTATACCTAGCTTCTTTTTACCTTATCTTACCAAAAAAGTAGTTTAAATTCAATAATCACATCGAAATTACACAACAAAACAACCCGATGATTTTGACATTTTAATTATGTGAGTGTATTAGTGATTCTGTTTTCGATTCTGAAATGAAATCCAGAATCGTTTTCTGTTCTGTTTAGAGTAACTACTGTCATTTTGTAGGGGTCAGAACAGTTCTGGATGAAAAATCGAAAAGGCCACTAATTTCCATAAAAAATGAAAAAAAAAACCGCCACCTTTTTGATTTGACAGTTTGTTGCAACATCAGTTGCCCGCAGTTATTCGGGTATGTTTTCAGAAATCACATCTTCTTCAGGGAAATTTTTATTCACGATAACCCTGAATAAAAATTTGCCTGAAGTGTTCTCTCTAATTCGAACATAGGAAACGGTAATGATGCTCAAATGTTTCCTCGAAATTTATTTGTATCAGGAATAAACTTTCCCAGGAATCTTGGGTATATCATTCGATTTTTTTCCAGGGAAAATTAATCCGTGGAAGATTCAAGATCTCAAGAAATTTCGATAGAATAAAATATTCCGTGGGAAATGAAATTTTCCGGGAGATTCCTGATAGGGCCAATTCTTCATATATGAAAAAAAGTCTTTATATTAAGTTTTTCACGTACAAACATTTTGTGGAAAATTGTACAAAATACGAATTGTTACGAAATTGTAAGAACTTTCAAGATAACAAACAGACAATATGTGTTTCCTTTTTAGTCCAGCACCAGCGCTCATAAATTTATTTGTAGTTTCAAAAGATAAGAGCCCTATTGAGTCTAAACTATCGCACGCGCTCGTGTTTGTTTACATTCTACTTTTATGCGACAATGCGTTCAACTAAATTGTATAACAAACAGTGCACATACGCCCAAGTGTACGGTATTAGAGCCCTCCATAAATTCAAACTGATAGCGAGTTTCCTTCAAGAAAAGATTTTCTCTTTTTGTCAAAAGATTTTCTCTTTCTGCCAAAAGATTTTCTCTTTCTCTATAAAGATTTTCTTTGTCTGTCAAAGGATTTTATGTTTTTGAATTTTGAGAGTTTCAACACCAAAGATTTGATCTCTGATGGGTTGCCAGATGATACATGTATCATAAATGTACAACGCAAAAAATTGAAGGGCAAATGCGCAAATATAAAATTTCACATGCATTCCGATTTTTCTCTTAAAGAAAGAGACAGTATGATGTAAGCGGTGGTATACCTTCACATCTGTTAAAATTTCCTCTAGAAAATTCAAAGTTGAACTCAGAATATACATCAGAATAGTTTCTGATAGTTTCATATAGTTTTTCTGGCGTTAATATGATCTCATGTAAACAAAGCAACCATGCATTTATGAAGGCGCCCAAAATCTAGCAACGAGTTGCGAATTCGTCCGAAGCTTAACGATTAAATGTCAAAATCATGCGAGGCGTTGTGTCTCTTAGATTTGTTTTTCTTCCGATTGTCTACGAAAACAAATCACATGCGGAACTTTGTCCTACTCAAGGCGGCAGTAACAAAAATAAATAAAAATACAAATTAAATTAGAAATTTTGGAGATGTCGTCTGAACTGTAAGTAAAATTTTGTATTTATTTCTATCATTTACATAATGTGCATATATATGTATTTTTTTTTATTTTAGAAACCAATACGCCCGGCTGGTTGAAATGATAAGGGTCAAGCCAGATTTTTTAATGTCAACTACATGTGTGAAGAAGATACGTTTCAACATTTCTGTCCGATTCGGTTAGCATGAAGCAAATAATCGGAATTTTTCTCTGAATAATTTAGATTCATAAATTTAGTTCATAGTTTCGTCTTCTCATCTGATGATGAAGATATATTTGTTGCAGAAATGTGTGAAATGAAAACCAGGATAAAGGATTTGGTTTCGGTGGAAAACAATCATTCGAATTTTCCATTTAAACGTCGACTCATTTCCGATTTTTACATTGGAATTCCAGAAATTTCAAAAATTATGACAGCAGGGTCCAGACGAATTGCTTTTGTTTTTTTTTTGTTCTGAAAAAATCAGTGTTGGATTTGTGTTTTAATATTAAATAGAATACACAAAATATGTATTCCAATAGTGTTTTTCTGCAAGCAATTAAAAAGGAAAAAATAGTCTTTTCCGATAGATGTTCCTCGCAAAGAGAGTAGTCAAGTACCTACTTTCATTTTTTTATAATTTCAAATTAATTTATTAAATTACTTATGTATTTAGTTTTGCTAAATTCATTTCGACTGCAGATCAGGCATTTGTAAATATATATTATATTGTACCACGTTTCTTAGTATTTCTTTATGTTCCTCCGTAGTTTTTTTTAGAATTTGGGATTTCCTTATTTATTTTTATGGCAGTGAACAAAAGTCCGATAACATACACATTTTTATCCAAACTTCAGACGATTTTCGCATGAGCATCTGTTATAAATGTGAATATGAACTTGGGATAGTGCAGTTCGCCCGATGGATAGCAGAATACAAAGGCAGTGTTAAAGGGAATCGAATGAGTGGATCGAATATATGATTCACATGAATAGCAGAATTGATGTATATTGTTTATGACTGCAGTTGACAACAGTGTTCATAAAAACTCTTTTTTTCTCTTTCAAAATTGATTTAAGAGATTCTGATCATTAAATCAGTCCTAATATTATACTCGTATTATTACAATAAGGCTGATTATGTTTGCATTTTGCATTTAATAAATAACAATGACAAGCCTACTTATTCTGTTCAGAAATACATTTATCGCATTGAATATTGACCGACCCTGGCAATTAGCACTAATATTTTCTTATGATCATAATAGCGAAATACTCATGAATGATTAGTTTTATCATTAAAAAAAAATCGGTCGAATCCAACTTCTTGCGAGTAAAAATATAAAAATCAATTTTAAAGATTTATTTTTATTTTTCGTTTATTGGCCATATTGACAAGAATTGTTTATTTAATATTGATTAGTTTTTAACATTGACATACATTTTGCATTAAATATATATATATATATATATATATATTGTTGTTTTTGATACGTTTTATTTAAATGAAACGCAACAATCGGTTTATTTTAGTATTATTGTTTTTTAAATCTATGGTGTAAACCTGGTCTTAATTAAAAATTCCGTTTTTTTTATTACATACTTAATTTTATTATAAAATAAAAAATAACGACAATTATTAAAAAAAAATACTAATAAACTTTATCTTCGTGTATTTTAATACAAATTGCAATACTAAAAATAATATTTTTTTTAAATTTTATTTAAATTTAATTCTTATTAACATTTTAAAGAAAAATTGCAGCTTTTGTAGCTATTCAGCTAATATTCAAAATAAAAAATCAATGCTATTGATTTATTTTTTAAGTTTTAAATTAAAATAATAAGTTCTTTATTTTTTTTTAAACACAATGGAAGCCTGATTAAATAAAATTGTTATTTATTTTGTTTAATTATTGCAGTAACATTTATGAAGACTTACATATTATATATTTTTTAATAAAAACAATCAGTAGGTATCTTCCAAAAATATACCATTTCTTCTAAACAAAATAAAACATAATACAATTATTTGTGTTTTGTGTAAAAATGTAAAAAACGTATAGATTTTTATAATTATTTATATAAAAATTAATAAAACTTAAAATAAACAATTTAAATTGTTCAAACATGGATAACTATTATTAAACTTACATGCAATATATATATATATATTTTATATAAAAAAGAGAACTTACTAAATAAAATAATGTTTAAATATCGAAACATCAAGGCCAACAAAAAAAAATGTCGTATTGCCATTCGTGCAGCAAGCAATTTATTCCTAAGAAAAAGATGGCTGAAAATATAAAACACATAAGTATATAAATTTTAAATTAAATAAATCAAAAACTTAAAATAAATCACAACAGTATAAGTTACACATATTAAAATTATAAAAAAAAACTAAGATGTTACAATGTGAATGTATTCTTGTGAAAGGACGTTTTAAATGTATGTTTGAACCTATCGGGAATCTATCAGGAAATTTCGTTTCCCATGGAATATTTAATACCATCGACATTTCTCCTGTGATTGTGAATCTCCCGCGGAATAATCGTATGAAATGACAGCAAAACTCCCTGGGAAAGTTTATTCCCGATACCAAAAAATTCCGAGGGAAATGTTTGAACATCATTCACATCCCCTACGTTTGAATAAGAGAAACATTTAAAGGGAACTATTTATTCACGATAGAAATTCAGAGTTTGGAAAAAAGTACAAGAGTTTCAATGGCAATTCAACAGCAATAAATGGTTCTATACTCTGTCCCAGAAAAATAGGCAGTGCGGGCAAGAAAGGACGATTGCCTCTCATTCTCGCTACAGTGGATTGCATAAATCTGTGGCTCAATAAAGTTCTCACAGGGCTTTCATAGTTTGTATTTTAAATGGACCCAAATATGTAAGCTCTCAAATCAAAAGCACATCAACAGAAACCCAAGGAAAAAAAACGAAGTTAAAAAATTGACATGGGTAACTCTGAAAGCACATCAATATTTAATGGGGTTGAATAGCAGCAGCAGCCACAGGCCACGGGAAAAGCAATTCAGTCCACATTCAGACATTGTGTGTCTGTGCCAGAGGAAATGAAATTTTATTTTATTATTTTATAGATTATGGGCGGGCAAACACTTTTTATGGAGAGTTTGTTTCAATTTAGTATGCTGCCAAAATATGACACGCAACTGATTTTGAAAAAGCTTCTATTCTAATAATAAAAATCAATAAAACAATTTGTCATAACATTTAAGAAGAGGAACAAGTTTAGTTAAACAAATTTAATTAAAAATATTTTTATACTATCTAAACCTCAAAATATATTTCGTTGCTTTACTGTCAAGTAATGAGCTGTACAAAACCTCTACAGAATTCAATGTTTACCTCAGAAAATTCGAATTTTTTCTGATCTTAGTTTTTGCTCGGGAATAAGCTAATTTTAAGCCTTTTGGGTGACACTATGAAAATATGAAAAATATAGTATGTTGCCTACCTGTCAACCAATAAACTGTCAAAATCGATTGAGGGATTGTTCCGATTAAAATGGATAAAAAACACCTCGAAATTTTTCCGATATTATTTTTAGCTTACGAAACAAACCAAGACTAAAGATTAGACGAAGACCGGGACCGAGACTAGACTGTACATTCAAATTTTCACGAGAAAAGGGTGAGATCAAGTTTGAGACGAGACTTGGTTAGTTAGATTCCTATCATGTGCGGCCGGCGGCGGTTATCCATTTCACAACTGATTCATCTGTATCCCCAAAGACTTACCTTGTTCGTTTTCTTATTTTATTAAAATCAATTTTCTAGATTTTCAAGATCATCGATAAGAAGCTCCAGTATGGAATTCCATAGTGCTTAGCAATATCTTTCTTTTTTGTAATAAACCTCCTTCAACTTTGTTAATTATTCGTTGTATAGAAATTCGTTTTATGCAAATTCGTTGTAAGGAGATCAAAACATACTTAAAATTTGAACGATAAAGCTTTGTGCTTGAAATTGATTGGTAAAGAAATTCGTTAAACGGAAGTTCGACTGTATGGCCAAAATATTAAGTGTTTAAAATGAGTATTTCTTTTAAATTAGTATCGATTAAATAATCCAAACAGACATCTACTAATATGTAAATCCGTTCATCATAGTTGTTATGTAGAAGGATATAACATTATAAGGAAGGATATCACATTATCATCGGCTTGTCCTTGGATGTTCCCTTCAGCAATATCTTGATGCCAGGTGTTGTACGTTTCTGCACAAAATTATCCACAATAAATTACCCTTATACATTTTTGAAAAACTAACATTCGCTCAATCCCATAGAACCTTAAGCCTCTTGCTTCCAACTTTTAACTACTTGAACTCTTCGCGGCTCTTTATTATATATGCAACCAAGCTATGGAATTCTCTTCCCTTACATATTAAAAGAATAATAAATGCTGGAAACTTCAAAAATGCGATCTCTTCTGAATTTAGTTAAACCTCTTCACAGTATTATTTATATATAGTAATTAACAAAGGAAATTAAACAGGTTTTTATTTATGTAATATTAATATGTGCCATGTATTATATATTTATGTATATTATGTTATTATTTCTTAGATTAAGTATAATTGAATAATGTGTTGCTTACTATCCAAATGTTAAGTACTATAAAAGACTAAGTCTTACTTGTACATCCTTATTGAATAATAAAAATTGAATTGAATTGAATTGAATTGAATAACGGAGGTACTGACAAAGATGAGAGAGCTTGCGGCACCCTTAATTTCGGAAGACATAGTCAGAACCTTATGGATGAAACAACTTTTGCCGTGCAGTAAAAATCAAGACCTCAACATTTTGGCAGATAAAATTTCAGATGTCTATTCAATCAGATGTTGCTTCTGACTTAACCCCGTCCAGGGTTTCTGTCTTTTTTGAATTACAAAATCGAAGAATTCCTTCAAGAGATCTAGGTTTAGGAGTAAAAATATTTTCTACTACCACCGACTATTTGACAAAAAAGCAAGGTCAAGTGTCAAGAGCCTTGCCTGTCAGAAAGGAACCTAATTTGCAGACAGCAATCAGCGACATGCGAGTTTGCAGACACCATAAGTCGCCTTTATGTCAATGAGAAATCTTCGTGATAGACACTGGAGCCACAATTTCAGTAATTCCACCTACAAATATAGACAAACGGAACAATCGTTACTAATGAATTATCGGACATGTTGTGCGAATTAAAAAACACAGAGTGTACCCTATGTAACCACAGAGTAAGAAAGGACGTTAAAATTAAAGTTAAATTCACCAAATAGCTACTTTGTCTTTTTAGTATCGTACTAAATCCATAGAATGAGTATTATTCCACCACACAACAACCTACACTGACTAAGATACACAACACTTTTACACTTTTGCTATACCCAAACCCTATTGCTAGAGAAAAATACAATGATGTTAAGTTTGCCTGGTATCGTTGAAAGTTGGGCAGCAGTTATTTTCTATCAGAAATGTTTGTGGATTTAATCAGAGTCAGAGAGTGAATTCAGAGTCAAACTGATTTTGACATTTTTACTCCAGTGTTGCCATATAATAGAAAAAGTGCGTTCCCGATTTAGAAAAAAAAATCCCAATCTTACACCTTTTTGTTGCATCGGATCGCGAATACAAGTAGGCCTCACTTAACGCGGGAGTTACGTTCTAGAAAAATGCCGTGTTAAACGAAATCGTGTTAAACGATACAAGAAGCCAGTGCAAAAGGGAGTTACGCGTTCCATGATTTCAAGAAACACACAGAAATATTTTTTTTTTTAGAATTTTGTTTATTGAAATTGGAACCATACATAAACTGAACAAACAAATACATAAACCATAACTGATTTTTAAACAATGCATCAATGTTGTTTTTTTTTTTTTGCTGAAAAACCCGAAAATATTTCCCCTTTATTACATACACTTATGGGGTTTTCGTTTGATAACAAAAATCAATTTATTTTTGATTTAGATCTGTCAAAAAACTGATTTTGACAATTTTTGCCTTCGATTAGCCAAACAAATTGATTTATTTTTTGATTTTAAATAACTTTGGCAGATCTGGATTTTTCGGGATATCTCCCCTCTTTTACTAATACCAATATGCAGCAAAATTGACAGCCATCAGTTTGACAAGGACTTGTTTGATAATAATTTGTTTCGGTTGCAAGAAAGAATTAAAATAGTTTCAGTTCAAATGGAAGCAGTTTTAAGTGAATTATTTTATTCGTCAAGCTCATTTTCGGACTTACAAACTTGAAACTAAAAACAACGTTCGAGTCAATATTTGTCAGCTGAAACCTCTAGCTGGTTCACAGACACAAATAAGTATGTATATAGCAAATAAAAATCAATCTGAAAACGTATTCGTTTCCTTACGAAAAAAATGAATTTATAGATAAAAAAATAAAAATTAACCAAACGAAACCTCCATTAATAATGGGGAAGTCCCTATTTCAGTTCATTCATTTTTAAAAAAACAGTACACATGAATATGAATAACTTGCATGAATTCGAAAACAAACAACGTAAATGTAACATAAGGAGAACAAACATTTTTTGTTTCCCATACCGCGAAGCTTTTAAACGTGTTAAACGAAAATTGTTCGCAAAAAGTGCAACGTGTTAGAGCGAGGCCGTGTTAAAAAGAGTTACGCGTTAAACGAGGCCTACCTGTACACCTATTGTCAAAATATGTAAAATGTGTAGTCTGAGCTATTGGGAGATCATATGGGAAAATATTAAGACAATGATTAAAAATATATCAATGCTTTCAATTATTTCTTTTTATTTAATACAAGGGCCTTATGGCCTATTTAATAGAACAAGTTAGACTTTTTTTTTAATTTTAAATCAATTTGATTATCAATTGTATGTAGATGTAATTTAAATTTAAAAATGACAAAGAAGATGTTATGATTTTATAATTTTCATTTTCATGGAAAATATTCTATTTAATTGAATTGAATTTAATTTGAATTACATATATTGTACTGCCAAGAATCTGAATAGGACCGCATCAAACTGGCACTAAGAAATAATAACGGTTTTTTTTTAGAACATTTCAATACAAGCAGTTGGGGTCTATCTCCACCCGTTTGGTCGGAAGAGGCAATTTCGTAAAAATAAGTACTTAAAATGAAAAAATAAAATAAATAAAATTTTTGTAAGCCAATACTCTGTTCTATTAGCTAATTTTTAAATCAATTAAAATATATGCACAGTTTTTTAAAAAATCCAGTTTTAAACGCAAAATTTGTGAAAAAAAAATATTTAAAAAATGTTTAGTGTAATGTTTAAAAATTGTAATATTATATATATAATATTTTTTTTTCTGAAATTTGTTACTCTATTTAATACTTAATCAAAACTAAAAACTATATGATTTTATGTCTTTTAGTTTTTGAGAAAATTTTGAATTACTAAAACTACTTTTTACTTGCGATTATAGGTACTGGCAAGTTATGCATTCGTAAGAAAAAAAAATTCCAACAATCAAACATGACATTATGATCATAGAGAAGCCTAAAAAAGTGATCGCCAAAAAATGTATGTCTGTCTGTCCGTCTGAATGTAGATTTTTTTTTGTTGACAATAGCTATCATTTAATCTAAGCCAAGTTTACGGGAAAAGTCTATTAACGGTACCTTTCATATGACGTTTTTTTTAAATTGTTGGCTTTCTCGGTAACGATACAATGGATTTCTGTCAAATTATATATCTAAAAAGATCTTAGTAGTTAAATAAATTTTGCAAATTAAAATTTTGAATAACTTTTCTTTTTAAATTAAAATTATTTAATTTTTTTTTTAAATCAATATTTTTAAAACTAATCAAAAAAAATTATTTTAAATTTTATATTCAGATGTACATTAATAAGCTCTAAAAAATTTACATACCAAAAATTTGAAAAAAAAAATTGTTTTCAAAAAACAAAAAATAATAAACAGGATTTCATCAAAACCCGTCCTACAATTTTCGAGTTACTTTTTTATAAAATTTTCATTCATCCGTGGCATCTAATGGCGTTCTTCGTTTTTTTTTTCGAAACACCGATTAAAGTGATTGTTTTGGCAGTTTAAATAAGTTTAAAAACGATTTCCAACCTATACACCATTCATTATATTAAGAATCAAGGTAATATTACCTACATGAGCTTCAAATCTGTATAGGATAACTATATATGCAAGCTACCTACCAACAGCGTCAGTGAGTAACACTAAAGTTGTTAGCTACAAGAGCAAGTTTGTACGATCCAGTCGTGCATTTTATTTTTATTGGATATTTGTTTTTTTTTTTTGCTTGCTTACGCTTTACGGTATAGTTATAAACAAAGAGGTATGCTCCCCCCTGCTTGGACACACTAAAGGATTTGGGGTAGGTGCTAGGTTGGGTTTATGCAAAGTTTATTTTGCATTCAAAGCACTAGACACTAAAACTTCAAAGTGAGATCACAGTAAATACAAAAAATAAAAATCCAATAAAAAGTAGGTTTATCATTTTTCTCAAAAAAAATAAAAAAAAACAAAAACATATAGTTTTGAGTTTTTAATTAAGAATCAATTAGAGCACCCAATTTCAAAAAAAATAATATATGTATATATAAATTTGGAGTTTTGAAATAGTACACTTTGAACTTTGTTTAAGACCAGTTTTTTTCATAAACTATGCATATCTAGATTTCGCTCGATTTAAAAATTACCTAATAATACAGAGTATTTGGCTTAAAAAAGGTATGATAATTAATTATAAGCATTAGTTATTTTGTATGCAAAATTTAAAACAATAGGGAGTAAATATGTAATTGAATTAATGTACAGGCATGATCGCTTTTATTTAATTCTAATTTACTTGAATTGCAACAATTGGAATCATGACTTTGATGAGCTATATGAGTTTTTAAATGAATATAGTTTCGAAAACGTTTTGATTTTGGGTGATCTTAATGCTCGAATCGTTAATTTTCAAAATCCAGCTTCACTGGTAGAGGAAATTGGTAATAATTTTAGTGTGAGAAGGAGTTCTTTGGATAGTACATTAAACAGTTGTGGCAGGCGTCTTATAAACTTATTGGAAGATTTTGGACTCTGCGTTTTGAATGGAGTAACCGTAAGTGATTTGAGTGGTGAATTCACTTTTATTTCTACTTTAGGATGTTCGCTAATAGATTACTGTGTTGCCAGAGGCGAGTGGCTAAATATAATAAAAGATTTCAATGTTCATCCATCGATTTATTCGGCCCACATGCCAACTATAACAACGATCCAATTTCAAAATGTAGAGACAGTGATACGCAATAGATCTGTGGAGAAATTCAAATGGACGGAGCGTGGTGTAAATATATACAAAAATAGACTAGACTCGTTAACAAACCTGTCTGAGTTTGTGAACCTTAATTGTGAGCAAATGGCGGACAAATTATTACAAATCGTAAAACAATCTGCAGTTACTAATAGTCGCCAAAAACTCAAGTCTCAATCTAAATGGTACGATTGGGAGTGCCATCAACTTAGGAAAAAATCATTTCAATTATTGAATCTTTTTAGAAAAACCAATTCGAATTTCTTTAAGGCTATGTATATAACTGTAAACAAGGAATATATAAAGTTATAAATAACTTTTTTAATAATGAGGCAAACAGTTTGTTAAATTGTAAAAACTCAAAGCAATTGTGGAGCAAAGTTAGAACGTTAGGAGGGTGTAAACCAGTCTCATCGCCATTATTAAGTGTTGATTCTCTAGCAGTTTATTTTAAACAGCTTCTTAGTCACGCTTCCACCCCCTCTTCTTTCTACTATACCCAGCCTGAAATCTACATAGCCCAACTAGACGATCCAATTGTAATGCCTGAACTACAAGAAACTTTGTAAAAAATGAAAAATAATAAGGCCTCAGGTGTCGATGGAGTTCCAATTGAATTTTTCAAATACTCCACTCCAAGTTTTTCAAATATTCTTGTGATTTTTTTTAACAAACTCTTGAATGGAGAGATAATTCCTCAATCCTTCTTGAAGTCGTTAATCTGTCCAATTTACAAAAAAGGTGACTGCTCCCTTCCAGAAAATTATAGAGGAATATCCATATTGCCCGCATTGAGAAAAATTTTTACGAATATACTCTATCACAGATTGATAAAATGGGTGGAAACGAATAAGCACCTTAGTATTTTCCAAGCTGGTTTTCGATCAGGGTTTTCGACAGTTGACCAGATATTTGCCCTTACTAGCATTGCCAAGCGATACATTGATAATAAAAGAAAGCTCTTTGCGTTTTTTGTTGATTTTAAGGCTGCGTTCGACAACATTAATAGAAACTCTTTAATATACAAACTTTCGGCGCTAGGCTTATCATCCAAATTTCTGAGGCTATATAAGCAGCTTGTTACAAATACTTGTTCACCTAACTGGAACTACCTCATCTGACTTTTTCAACACGGAAACAGATGTCCCCCAAGGATGTGTTCTTAGTCCGATCTTGTTTGCTATTTTTATCGACGACGTGTCTAATGCCCTGCCAGGTGGCGCCAAAATAGGAGGTCTGAATGTTAACGTGCTACTATACGCGGAGTATCTCGTTTTACTAACTGATAACCCCTCAACTCTGCAACTGCAGATTAATCGCCTCATGGAATATTGCACCTTATGGGACTTACAAATTAATACTTGTAAGTCTAAGATAATGATTTTCGAATCTAATAACAGGAGAAGGATGCCTTCCGAAAATTGGTTTTTAGGTTCAGATCCCATTGAAGTTGTCAAAGACTATAAATATCTTGGTTTCCTTGTATCAAAAACTCTGGATTTACGCCCTCATGTAAGAGAAAAATGCTTAACATCTAAAACGGCGATCAACTTGATGTGGAGCAGATTTTTCTGTAACCAACAAGTTGACACTTCCTCAAAATTTAGAGTACTAGCTGCCACAATAAACACCTGCCTCTGTTATGGTAATCAAATTTTTGATTTTCAGTTTATCGATGAATTCGAATTAGTTCAGAGTTCTTCTTCAAGCGTATCTTTAGTTTACCATTGTCAACACCTACATATGCTTTGCATGTAGAGTCAGGAATCTCACAAATATATCTAAAAAATTTGAAAGCCAATGCTGATTATATTATGAGGGTAATGCAAAGATCTACCGACAACTTACAACAGCAAATAATGAAATATGCACGCCGATATAATCTCACGCCCTTTAAGGAATGGATTGGTATTGCAAGGGCCCACGGTGTGGTTTTGGAACTATCTTTACACTCAACTGTTAACTGGCGCGATGAATTTTATCAGTGTATTGCTAAAGTTGATGAGTCATTTCATTTGCAATGCATTCATAGTGCCCAGATATCATCAAGTCGTCATATATATAGAGAGTTAAACCACACCCTGGGTGCCAGTAATTATTTTGACAATGTGTTTTCACCTTATCGAATGGGTTTAGTATTCAGGGCAAGAGTCGAAATATTGGGTCTGAACTATATGCCACACAGGCAAGATATTTCAGCTTTGTGTGGTCTTTGCAATAGACGAGAAAAAGAAGATATCTATCACTTTTTAGCTGTGTGTCCAATTCTACAAGAATTGCGTAGATTGTACTTTTCAAGGAATTCTCTCTCTCTCATAGAAGCTAAAGATATCTTAAATGGAAAATATGGTTGGACTGTACTTTTTAGATACTGCGATCATGCCTTAAAATATCGCAATAGTTTTGAGCTATTCTGTTTTATCGTAATCTTCTATTCTACGAGTATTAAATAAAGAATTTTATAATAATAATATAATAATAGTTATTTTTTTTTCATTTTTAGTACATTTTTTTATGAAATTGCCTCCCGCCCAAACGGTGCGAGATAAACCCCCGCCCCCTAGTTTAAAATGCTTGCTTTTAACCCCTATACAAGAAATCGTTATCAATTTTTGGCGACTAAGTTATCGTATTCTTCCCGCGAAATTTTTTCACAGAGTAGAGAAAATTATTCCACTGCCTAATAGCAGAAAAATACATAGTTGAAGTATTGATACACAATACAGCAAAAAAAACCTTATTTGTATACCTAGCTAGACACATGGTCGTATCTTGGCAGATTGAAAACATAACGACATATGTACATTATTGAAAGCTACATTTAAGTTTCTTTTCGTTTACGAATTATGGGTTTTTGAAAATTTGGCAACCAAATGTTATGAATTATGATCGGTATGACTAATGTTTTCGCTAAGTAAGTTTGATTAGTTTGAAGGGTGAAGTGTTTTGATAGTGACTGACTGTGTAGGGTACAATATATGTATATTACCATTTATCATATTGATATGATCATCACAAGTAAGGGTGGAGTTAAATAAAATACCTATACTCTGTTCAATTTATATTTTCAGTGCAGACATTATGGGAGAGCTTTTTCAAGCACACTATTCACATTCGCTGAAATTCGCACTGAGTTACATACAAATTATTTTTGTAATCTTGTTAAAACCAGCGTATATCGCACCATGCCTACCTACTGCACCTACCAAGTACACACTGCTGCTTGTGTGTCTTCACCACGTAGACTCAGTCCTCGTTGTGTGACTTTAAAATAAACTTATTGAATTAGAGTTACCACTGCTACGTTTGTGATAACCCTATAAGATCTTTAAAACAGTACGAACTTATTGGCATCTATTACAGTCAGAGTGAAAGGCAAATATCCTATCTTCCATGTACTGAAAATATTAAACAGAGTATAGATTTTTGGCCCTTTCAACATACTCCAGTTGCTCTACATGGCAGGAAAATAACTGAAATCCAGTATTTTTTGTTAATTATAATGCATTTAGACTTTCTAGGATTAATGCAGATGTTGTTTGTTTAATACCAAGTTAATATGCTTTTTAAGTCCGAATTCAATTTATGAGCTCCATCTTCAGTCATGGCTAGCTTGCGCCTGAGTCTATTGTAAACTGTTTTATTTTTGAACGACTAATTGAACAACCACCCTCGTATTTAACGATTTTCATTATTTAAAATTTCTTGTTCACAAGAACTGTCGAACTAAAAATGTAATAATGTATAATGTATATATTTAATTTAAAAACAAAATATACATACATATACATATGTTGTGTATGAATGTTATGTATGTATTATCTAAAAAGTATCATTACATAAATTATGTATGTTTATTTTTATAAAACAATTAATTTTTCTACAACAAATTCTAAAAGTTTATATTTAACTTCAATCCATTTTATTTGTAATTATCTATGTATATAATAATTATTATATCTACTATATATTTTATTTAAATTGAGTTCAGTACAACGATCACAACAAACATTTATTACAAGAATAAGTAAATATTATTTAAAATTGTGTGTAAATATAATTTGTTACTCACTTCCTAATAATCAGACAACGTCAATATTCAAATCAACTGACATAGATTTTGTAAAGTTAAATTCGGATTTTATGTTTTTAGTTTATCATCAATATTGTGTCTATATATTATGTATACGTAATTATTTTTTTTCCATTTATTAATATCTATACAATTAAGCACTTATGTAAATTTATTTATGCATATACAATTTACTTTTTTTTTTTAGAGAAGAAAATATTTACTTCTTACGTTTATTATATTGAAGATATTTCAACAATCTGAATATCATAGCTACATGTAAAGATAGGTACACTGCAGAAACACTTTTTTTACTTGTTAAAAAAAAAGAAAAAAAAAAACAAAAGAAAAATAATCACAACCACATTACTTATAAATAGTTTAGCTCTTTTCTTGAATTTGTATATTTTGTATTGCAATAAATTGGTGGGCAAATAGCTTCTTTTCATCAACGGAAAAATAAAATGACATTTGAATATAGGTATGTACATATACTGTATTTAATTCGTAACTGTTTTTGAATTCCGGACAAGTCTAGTATAAAATAAAGAAAAATGTCTAACTTTGATTCAACGGACAAACTTAGTTGGCTTGGACGGATTATGACCTTGTCTGTTAATTATGAATCTATCAACTAAAAAAAAATGTAGTTAATTTATGTATAAATAATCCGATAAAAAGATGTATGTATGTATGTTTATACTTGAATTAAGTATGTTCAAAAATGTGTTACTTTTATTCTAACCTATCGTCCTTAGAAACTGAACAGTGAACACCACTATCAACTTTATGAAAATGAGAATCCGTCAAGATGACAAAATAAACTTTTTAAGGATTCGCAGGCGAGAAGAAAAACTTTTTTTAGTTTTTAAATTATAATAAATTAAGAAGTATGTAATTGACAACATCTATATTAATTAATCCTGCTTAAAAGCTCTGCACCGTGCATTAATGTTTGTTTGGACTGGTTCAGTTCCTATTAAACAAATGTGAGTGACATGATTTACGGGTAAGATGTATCAGTGCAAGAACATTCGCCTTAGAATGTTTTGTCATTGACACATACACAAGCAACCAATAACCAATATTCAATTGGGTCCATGAAAATCACCCCCCTTTAAACAGCTAAAATAATTACTAAATATTTAGCTTATCCTTATTCTAACGCATTGAAAATATTTAATTTAATAATTGACTTGCAACTTTTTATTATAAAAATTAATCGATTACAAAAAATTGGCGAATGCTTTCAATTGGAATTACATTTCGCGAATATTCGCCAAATTTTGTCGTTTGTAGGTAACAACTAAAATGATTTGTGTAAAAATAACAAATCAAAAATAAATGAAGAACTTCTTGAGCTAATGGAAGCAAATTTAATGCTTCTTCTTAGATATGGTTTGGTGCCAAATTCGAGGTTAAGCAAAAGTTGATACAGCTACCTCAGCATCATTTAAACATTTTTGCATAAAACCTCTTATAGCGCGGTTCGGGGCATTAATTTCTTTCTTGATTAATTCAAGTTGGTATACAAATTTTGTGAGCATAATAATTACTTTCAATCAGTCGTGCTTTAAATTTCGAATTGATGCTATTTTTAACTAAGGAAAGAAGCTTTAAACTTTTAGTTTTATCTGTATAATATCAATTTTTGTTAATATTTTGGATCAAAAATAAATCAATTTAAAAACTGATTTAAAACAGCGAACGGCTGCTCATTGATTTCAATTGAAATTCAAATTTATTGTTCAAAATATCAGCTGTTGTCTGATCCCATGTGGAAACTAATAGCGAGTTTCATTCAAGAAAACATTTGCTCTATATGTCAAAAGATTTGATCTTTTTAATTTTTAGAATTTCATTGCAATAAAAAGAGCAAATCTAGATCAAATTTCAACACGAAAGATTTTACCTCTGATTTGATGATGAATGCCCACACATACACATGTAAAAAGTCTTTTCTATCAAGCGTCAAATGGAAAATATTTTTTTTTTTTGAACTTTTGTCAGTCCGTTCTAAAAAAATAATAATATAAAGATAAACAAATAATGCATGGATAAACAAATAATTGCATGACGAGGAGGTTGGCGTTTAAGTTACGCAATATCGTTTTGAAACCGATACGACTACAAAAACGACAATTGTCGATGAAGTGAAACGACTATCGCAATAAGGGTGATATGGCGAAGTGGTTATAGTGCTTGACTGCTAACTTAGACGTGTGGGTTCAATCCCCACGCTACGCATTGTTTTCTATACCTCAAATTTTAATTTAATGCCGCCCGTGGGTTAAAATGAGATAGTAAATACCTGATTCTCAAATCCACAGTGCCAACAATTAAATTCATTCCTATATTTCTATTCCTTCTAACTAGTGCCGTCAGGTTGCATTTAAAAAGATCTTAAGTGTTACTGGCATATAGTTAAAAATTATTATTATTAATTATTATGTACATATGCACATATAAAATTACCTAATTATGTTTACTTAAGAGAAAGTAAATAAGTGCTGGATATCCAGGAGCGACTGTGTCATCACTAGAATTAACGAAAAGAAAACCCAGTATATTTCATCACTCAGTAAAAAAAAACATCAAAACCTTCATAGGTGTACTAACAGGACATTGTGCCATAGGTACACCCGATTTATGTAGGAGCTGTCAAGATGTTGATGAAATAGAAATCATTATACACCTGATGTGCGACAGTCCAAATCTACAAAAAAATCGCCTCCGACACTTCGGAAATAGGTTTGTTGACGAACTGGACGACTTAGTTCAGGTACCAATGCTAAATATGAAAAAAATATACTGTACGGGCTGGTTCGTAAAGGAATCAATCTTCATGAAACATTAGTTATGGACATCCCTGTGTGAAAGGGAATCCAATTGGAGCAATAGGCTCCCTGTACGCAGCAACCTATGCATACTTAATAAAAGGGACTCATTATTTTTAATTTAAAAATATATATATGTATATGTATTTGAAACTTGGTGCTTTTAAACAACTGTCGCATCATATAGTTTTATGAAAATCAAGTGTCCTTCTTCATTTGCAATTTTTACATGCGAAAATTGCAACAAAATTAAATGGAGTCATAAAAGTTATAGCCACCTAATGACTATAGTGTTGCACGCGGTGAAGAAAGAAAACTTACAAATAATACATACTCTATAACCAATGCTACGAACCACTGTAATATCAATTAGTAGTCAAACAAAAGCCGCGAATTTATTCGTTGTATGATATGACTTCTGCTATTATTGGCAGTTATTCGCTTTGTAGTTTGTGATTACACTGCTTCCAAAATCGCACTTCATTGTGAATAGATTTCTTCAAAACAACAGTAATGTGTACCAGACTTAAAAGTTAATAGAGGTGACATGCCTCAATATGAAATTTCAATACTTTTTTAAATGTGTGTCCAAAAAATGTAACCATATTTTAACTTATGTATGTACATAATACTTTTAAATAATCCATCGTATAAATGCATTATTCAAATATAAAAAAATGCGTTAAAGAAGTTTTGCAAAAAAAACCTTGTCTCTCATGGGATTAGTAAAAGTTACATACATATATATGTATATAAATTCCGAAAACCTGCTTAACATATCGTAAAAGCTTTCCAAGATTTTTTCTTTGTTAAATAACCTATTATTTTTTTATTTCGTATTTTAAATCATTCCAATACCAAATAACAAAAATGACAACGGTAAATTCTACCTACACAGATTTTAAAAAAATCTTATAATATCTTACATTTTAGAACAAAACAATTTCATTGAGGTGCTTCTTAATTATTCAGTGAAATTTTAAATCTTAATTTAAAAATGTAAAATTGTATATAAATTAATTCTGTTTACATAAAACACTACTATGTGTACAATAAAAAAAATTAAAACTCAAGTTTTCAAAGCCTCGAAGTTATTGATTTTCCACTTTCGGAACTAAACAAATAATGGATTGTTTACACTCCCAAATGTTTATACATTTGTGTATGTATTTTCAATATTATATATTTAACTATTTTGAAAGAGATAATGTTCTTATATTTTTCGGTTTTTTTACACCGAAAATTTAATAACAACAAAGAAGTAGTTATTTTTTTTAAATACATCAACTTACACTTAACATTTATTTAACATAGTTTTTATTTTTTATTTATTTAAAAACAGAAATACTAACCTGTTTTTTTTTAATGTAAATCATATTCCATCGACATAAGAATTGTTGTCAGCCAGTTTCTTCTTTATCCTCGTTCTTTATTTTTTTTTTAATAATTAATCTCTCACAAATTTTATATCACCACTGAAAGTATGTTCAATTATCAAAAAAAGCTTGCGCTTCCTCACTTTCTCGCTTTATATCGTTTAATGATTTTTTTTTTAAATTAAGAATTATGTAATATTATTTATTTTTCATTGTCTCTCGAATATAATTTAACAATTGACTCGTTTAAAAAATAGCATATATGTATATATCATTTTTATATGCAAATTTTTAGGTGTATATTATAATGATTTTCGTTTTTTTTTTTGTAAATACTATACGTCGTTGTAAAGTTGCATCATATTTTTTTTTTAACTTAAAATTCAATTTTTGGACGTTTTAGTATCGATTTTTTTTAACCACATTCTCTTAATATATTTTATTTAAATCCCATCAGTATAATTGTTTTGAGCGAACTGACTCAAAATATCATCCATATTATTTTCAGGTTGGAATAACAAGTTATCTCTAAAAACATTAAGAAGAAAACAAAATTAAAAAATAAAATAAAAAATGCTAAAAATAAAACTATAAATAAAAAAAAAACATGCAGGCAAAACTATTTAAAAAAAATAAACTAATGAACAACAACAATTTGAGCATCAACAACAAATAACAAAAATGTTTGAGCACCATTAACAAACATAAAGCACATGCAAACACTTAGACATGTAGTTTGTATTTTTTTTTCTTCTCTGAACGATTTAAAACATAAACATTGATCTTGCCAATATGGTGGAAAAAATCCACAAAATAACAATTAACAAATTTTCTAATTTACATTATAAAATGATTCAGAATGTTCAATGGCGGGTTATTCTTTATAATATATAGTGTATGAGCTGTTTCTTTGCACAAAAAAAAACACACAATTCTGTTTTGTAAAAAAAACAGTATTTAAACATTTTGTTAGATTTTGCATCTTCGATTTATATCTTATCATCACTATTCAAGCAACCAAAATACTGTACTAAAGAAAATTACAGATGCATTATGGTGCTATTCTGGAAGCTGGAAATTAGAGAAAGAAAAATAGAAAAAATAAAGGCGTGATTAGGCAGTTATTAATTGTTTTTGGTTGAATATAATACTTTTAGAATACATTAGTAAACTTTTCATGATGTTATAGGAATGTGATGATGTCTTCCTTTTTATGTTGGCCAATTATTTCGATGAGTTTTTATGTAAAATGTAAAATTTTTAAGATCAACGAAAAAATAAAAGGATTATTAAAAAAAAAAAAAAACGATAAAGGTTGCACCCGATTCGGTAAACATGAAACTAACATATTTTCATCTTTCTGAAAATATAATTCGTTTTCATAAACGGATAAGATTATTAAACAAAAACTATTGTTAGAAGTCCACAAAAAACTTTAAATTTTTGAAATTTATTTATATGATTTTTATAAAAAAAATATATAAAATATGTTAAATAAATCGTCACTTAAAATTTTCCGTGACTTAAATCGTTTTTTTTTCACGTTTCCCAATCCTTGTTCCTTACTTTTCCTTTTCTTATTTTTATATAGGTGTTTTCTTCAATTTACTGGGAGGGAATGGGGCAGCCATGGTTAATCAGCTATCTCAGTACTTTGAAGAAACAACATTGGACGTCACTATTTATGAAAGTGGATGGTTGATCCACAATGAAGTTTATGATAGACGAAAGGTCTGTCTACAACGCGTATCTTTGAGTAATCAGACGCCTGCAAACATCCATAAACGAAAAGTTCGGAGGACATTTGGTTCCCGAAACATCTGACTCTATAGTTAATGGCCGAACGTCCAACATCTTTAAGATTATACTCTATACAAAATGGAACGCTATGTTATATCCATTTTTTATTTTATTCTGACTAAAACCCACGAAGTTGTTTTCTATGAAATCACGTATGAAATCACCAGTATGCAAATAACTGCCAACTTTACTTTCGTAAGATTTTGCTATGTAGTATTTGCTTTTCCTATCCGCTTTTCGATGCCCACCATCGAAGTCCGCGGGTATCCATCGGCCTAAAGTTGGCAGAAAAGTAGAGGAGACATTAAAAATTGTTGATTGCCTTTTTTTTACTGAAAATTCTTTTGGTTTTACTTCGATTAAATTATCCTGAAATTTAAGGACTCGCGACTCCGTTAATTTCGTTTCTTTGGTCATTCGGGACAAAGAAATAGCGATCCATTTTACGGGAGTTTTTTTTATATATACATACATACATACATATATCAATCCTTTCTTCAATACCATTGAAAAGATTTTGGATTTTCATCCTGTATAAAAAGGTTTCCCAAACAATAAAATCAATATTATCATCCCAATTCGGGAATATAAATTCTGAGTTTTCATTTCTAAATAATTGTTTTCACCGTCGGATTCGCTCCAGAAGGTTTTTAATTTCCTTCAACACAAACAAATATTTTTGGCGCCCTTTTATCTCCTTTTAGGTACTACGGCAATCAAAAATATTTAACGAAAAATGCACGACGAGGACAAGACTCGCTAATCTACCAAATTAGCTGATGAGAAGGACGACAAGCTAACTTCGAAATCCCGACCTAAGGTATTCAGCGCAATGGAAACCCTGAACAAGTTAATCATCCCATCAATCAATAACGAAGCAACAACTCCTTCTCGGCCATTGGATCAGCTATTACCGTGGCTAAGAGCTAACGCCCTCCTATTAAGATCGACTAACCGACAAAACCAATATTTATTAAGACATTTATAAGGTTAGGTAGGCCCCCTAAGTGCCAACAAATTAGTAATTCAATTTTCAAATATGTATTAGTGGTACATTTATTTTGGGGCAAGTTGTAAATAATATTTAAAATTAATCCGCAAGTCGAGAGCAACTTCTGACGAGACATTAGAATTCGTCGGCAAGGGCCAATGTAACTAATTTGGCTTCATTGCTAAAGTATTGTGACCAAAACAGAGGAAGGCAAACTCTTCCAATCAGAATGTACTTTCTATATTTTTACAAAATATAGAAATATAGTGTGATTGCTGTTATTGTTTGTCATTCAAACATATTGTTTGTTTTGAAAGCAAATCCAAAATAAACGAGAGAGATACAAAATTTTATGTTAAGTGCATATTGTTCGTGTCTAAGGTTGGTGGTTAAGCAAGTAAATATACAATTTGATAATTATTTTTTTTAATAATTTGTACATTATTTATTTAAGAGTGAAATTAAGACAGAACCCTTGCTGATTTAAGTCGTATTTGAAAGGTAAACATGCATGATGCATACATATGTACATAATATGACATTAGAATTCAAATGACCAACATTGACGATAAAATGTTTTGAACAATATACTTATACAAGTACTCCATATTTTTTTCAAAACTATCATAATTCAGGGATACACTACTTAAATACATATGTACATATAAACGGTGATTTTTTAAGAGCTTGGTTTTTGAAAATTCAAAAAAACACAGAAACTTGTAAAAAGTGAATGAAATTTTTGTTTGGATCGATAAATCAATTTCTGCCATTTACTTTTTAAAAATAATTTCACTTAAATGTTGCCCGCGGCTACGCTTCAGGTGGTCCATTCTGAAGGTCCAATTTTGGCAAACTTTTTCACACATTTCGGCCGGAATCTCACCAATGACACGTTCAAACAAGCTTCCAATCGTGTTTGGCTTGTCCCCATAGACAATAGACTTAACATAGCCCCACAAAAAATAGTCTAACGGGGTCAAATCACATGATCTTGGTGGCCAATTGACTGCGCCAAAACGTGGGATCAACTGCTCACCAAATTCGTCTCTCAATTGATGCATGGTTTCGCGTGCAGTGTGGCATGTGGCACCGTCCTGTTGGAACCACATGTCGACCGAGTTCAATTCTTGCATTTTTGGCAAAAAAAAATCTGTTATCATCGAACGGTACCTTTCTCCATTGACCGTAACCCTGCGGCCTTCATCGTCCTTGAAGAAGTACGGCCCAATGATGCCGCCTGCCCATAAACCGCACCAAACAGTGCATTTTTCGGGATGCATTGGTAGCTGCTATTCACGTATCCATTTAGCCAACAATGAGCCTCGTCGCTGAAGACAATTGCTTGCGAAACACATTTTTCACAGAGCACGAATTTTGATAATAAATTTCAATAATTTGCAAACGTAAGTCCAGGCGTAAGTCTATTCATGATGAAATGGCAAACAATACTGAATGGAAATGTCAAATGTTCGTGGAATTTGTCATGTGTGATCTGTCAAAAATATAAACGTCAAAAACCAAGTAGCAAAAAAATCACCCAATATATTATAAAATATGCATGAAAATGATTGAATACTTCTCACTCTTTTGTGCACATAATTGTTCTTTTATTTAGTACTAGCTTGAAAATATCAAATTTTATTCAAAAACTCCACTTGTGAAATGATTGATTAAGGCTCTGAAAAGTTTTAAAAGTGTGCGAACCGTTAGGCATATATATATTAAAAGGTTTTTTAAAACAAGGATACCATTTAAATAGATAATCAATTAGGTGGCTCGTGGAGAACCAAGGTTTATAGTAACCTAGCTCATAATCAAATACATCGAGGGACTAACTCCACTGTTTGGAGACTACTGTTTAAGATAGACTGATGAAAAGAAAAACATTTTGATCTTGAATTTATTTAGAAGCAAAACAACAATAAGACCTCAAGGATGTATAATCTATTACGTACATTTAAAAGAACTATACAATTGTACGTACGAACCCTAATTTTACAATAAAAAGTACACACATCTCACACAAAAACCTACATACTAACTGATCGCGATATTTTAAATCCAGCTGATTTAAATTACTACTCTATATGAGCTTCTTATATTAAAACCAACCAGAACTGCTGGTTGGAAATAAACAAAGCCTGTCAAACTTACAATTTATAAAATTAACAAAATATATAACATTATTAAAATTAATAAAAAAAATAATAAAGACAACTGGTTGAGTTTATGGCTTAATGTGTAGACAACAATGCCCCATGACTCCGATTTATCTCCGAATCTTTCGTTTCTTTAGTTTGAAATGTCTACATATTAAATTGTTTTGAACATGACAGTTAAGCATTTCTTATTAGTTTCTAGATTTATGCATATCCCTGTCCTGCGGATCCGTTTGATAAGCCCATTCAATTTTGATCTCGAGAACATTCTCAAAATGACGACCTAAACATATGTAAAACTCGGAGGTAACGAAATCTCAAGCCATGAAATCCCGCGTAACGAAATTCCGCCCTGTGAATTTGAATTTTTTTGGACACGCACAAAAAATATTCAAATATCGAAATCTTGCAGATGGTGAATTTTTCCTCCTATAAGGCAGAGTACCCAATACTTGTTGGGATATTACTTTTAGTTACTTTTGAAAAAAAAAAAAAAAAACAATATATACTATGTAGGTACATATATATTTTTGACAAATAAATATTTTTTTCGAACGTTTTGGAAAAATATAATGCACGACTGGACCGAACGAACTTGCTCCTGCAGCTAACAACTTTAGTGTAGCTAACCACTAACGCTGTTAGTTATTAATTAGGTAGGTTTAAAGCCGAAGTAAGGTAAGATTACATTGCTTCTTAGCATAATAAATTGTCGAATGGATGATTCAAGGAATAGTAAATAGTTCCATAACCTACAAATTTTTATTTAATGGATTTTATTTATGTAAATTAGGAGGGTATTATGTGTATGCAGTATTCACCTACCTACATACATAGATGGAACCTAGATATGTAAATACAGTCGAACTTCGAGAACTCGAACATTTGATAACTCGAATGAAATTGGTTGGCAATAGCGCGAAGGCTGAAGTTTACATGTAATTTTTGTTTGATAACTGGAACTTTTATAGCTCGAATGTCGCGATAACTAGAATGTCTCGATAACTCGAAGATATTATTTGGCGTCAATTTTGATAAGTCGAATTTTTAGGGAAATTATCAAATTCTGTATAATTTTACAAGTTCATTTCATAATGCATTGAGTTTGTGGGCACTGTGTTTGTATCTTTTATGACCTTGTATACATATGTGTGCGTTGAAAATTGTGATTCTCTTAAGTTTGAGTAAAAGCTGTCATGTGCCGGTGTTAGAACACACATTATTAGGTTGATATACGTATGTATTATAATACGAATTCAGTCTTTTTTAAAAACATAAATAAAAGACGAAATAAAAAGTTTTAAGAAATTGACGTAGATATTAACACCCAAATTAATAAACATGGACTAGGGAAGGTTTAGGACTTATTCCGTGGATTATTAATAAAACACAATTTCTGCTATTTGACGTTTATCAACTTAGTCCTTCGCTAGACCATCGAAGACGGTGGTCTAGTGATGGACTAAAAATTGACATTTAAGAAAAAAAATTACAGGGACATAGAATAAAAAGAGGTAGAGCTGATACTTATTGTAGTAGATTTTGATCGATTTTTTATTAATAGGAAATTTTAGTCCATGGTCTAACTCGTATTCCATGGTTTTGTAAGTCCATGGACTAAAGGTGGACTTAGCGTTTTTTATTAATAGGATGTAACAGTGCAGTGTGAAGTTTTTATTAAAAGTAAAGTTCGTTTGAAGATAAATTAAAATTAATAAAAGAGGTGGAGAGTGGGCCAAGAAAGAAGGATGTGGCTATTAAATATAGCATTCCGGCAAATCCATTCGTCAGTCAAGTATAATAGAATATTTTAAATAAATAAATATTACGTAATTTATATTAATTTTCTGTTTTACTTGATAACTCGAAGTCTTGATAACTCGAATTATTTTTTTGGCAAATGATGGTTCGAGTTATCGAAGTTTGACTGTATGTATATATATAAAACCATCATATATATAAAACCATCATATATATAAAACCATCATATATATAAAACCATCATATATATAAACCCATCATTCAATCGGCTTTTTGAAAAAAAAAAACAAGAACATCGTTAGATGCCACGGATCAATAAACAATTTATAAAACAGTATGTCGAATATTGTAGGACGGATTTCAATGAAATCCTTTTTTTTATTTTTATTTTTTTTTTTTGAAAAAAAAAATTCTTTTTGAAATTGTGGTATGTAGTTTTTTAGAGCTTATTAATATACATACATGTGATTATAAAATTTAAAATAATTTTTTTGATTGGTTTTAAAAATATTGAATTAAAAAAATGTATTACAGAAAAAAAAGTTAGTACAAATTTTGATACGCAGAATTTATTTGGCTTCAGATCTTCTCAAATATAAAATTTGACAGACATCCAAAGAGCCGTTATGGAGTAAGCCAAAAATTAAAAAAAAAACGTTATATCAAAGATACCTTTAATAAACTTTTCTCGTATATTTGGTTCTGATTAAATGAAAGCTATAGTACCAACAAAAAAATTCTGATTTTTTTTATCAAAATCATAGGAGCCGTTTTCGAGAAAAATAAGCTTTTCCTTAACGGTTATATGGCAGGTACCGTTATTTTTAAGCTTACAAATAAAATTTCAATTTCGCTTCTGAGGAATGTCAAAATAATGACACATACTACATCTTTGAAGAAAAATTTTGAAGTTATAAAAAAATACTTTAAATTAAAAATCCGCCAATTGAATTGCTTATGTTCTTTTATTAGAGGACGATTTTTTTTACAGAACCAATACAAAATAAATTACTGGGGTGATCGTCATTCCACCCAACCACAATACTTACCACCTACCATCCCTACCTACCACCCACACTCCATCGAAACCACCCACCCACCATACAATCCGTCAACCTACCAATTGAATCAATTTATATCTCTTATTAAGGTCTTGCCTCTATCGACTTCTTAAAAGATCATCTTATAAATACTTTTTGTTTTGCTCCGTTCTCCATGATTCTCGCGGAACTAAAAGTATTGATATTCTCAAAACAGAGCCATTTCTAAAAATGCAAAAGAGGAGGAATCTTGATTTGATTGGCTAAAACAACAAAATCGTATGGAGAATGAAAATTTAATACAGCGCGCGCAGTGCGTCGCTTTATGTCGAAAAGTTAGTAAATCTGCGGGATTTCGTTACGTGGGATTTTGTGACGAAGGATTTCGTGATTTCGTTACGTGGGATTTAATAACCAACCCTTAAAATACACCCAATTTATTCTAGTTTATATTTTTTAGGAGATGCAATAAACAATATTTGTTCGTAATTGTTATACAAAAAAATTCCAATAAATAAATATGTTTGCAATAATTTTGAAATTTTTGTAAGCATAAGTGTTGTGGTTTGTAGCAAATTTTTAAAAAATTAATGTGAATTTGCGATAGGTGAATTATAAATAATAAATATTAATATAAATATTCTTACCCTGTCACCATGTGTATGTCATGTGGATTTGGTGAATGTGCATGGTTGGGGGTTGTATTTGCGGCGGGTTGTCTCATTTCGGGCACAGTCGTTATAATAACATTTCGAACATAACCATCTCTAGTTCCTTGTTCTTCTGAAAGAACAGTTATTATGCAACAAGCGAAAAAAATAAAAAAAATAAATAAAGGTCAGAAAAAAATAATTAAATTTTTGTTGTTTTTTTAAATTTGTTACCTGTGCGGGAGTAAAATTCACCGAAAGCTTCATCTTTATTTTTATTATTAGGATAAACATATTTAAGCATTTCCAAGTCTTGTATACGATCCGCTAAACCACGAACATTGAGATCTTTAGCCGTCCAGGGTGCCAGCATATAAACATTTCCCTCTTCTCCAACAAATGCTACCGTTATGCCACCTTTTTTTTATTTGTAATCAATCAGAGAAACAGTATGGTTAAATATTTTAAAATTTATTAAATAAAGTGATATCTTACCTAATTCACTGTCTGAAAATCTCAAAAGGAAAGTTCCAGGAGTACACCTTCTTAGGATGTCTTCGGTGGTTCTTTTGTTGATAAATCCTACTATTAAATCAGCCTTCCATGGGCCAACTAATTGATCTTTGGTTAGTTTCATGGTTGAGAAGAACCAATCCCAAAATGTAAATGTACGATCTGGCAAAGGTTCCTTACAAAATTGTGTCCAGGAAATTGTTTCTTTTTGATCCAACATATATTCACTTCGAAACAATTTTTCGTCTGAAACATACAAATCATTTTTTTTCTTTTTATACAAATATATCAATATAAAAGACAACATTGATCTTACACAGAAAATTTTTATTTTCCTCTGTTGGTCCTCGACCAGTTGCTGATAGATATTTTGTATACAGGGCATCTGCTAGTCTAGCCCACGAAACTCTATCGGGAACTTGGAAAGGTTCACGTATAATTTCCGAGAATGCATTATCCCATGTGATCGTGGCCCACGACTGTGGTTCTTGATTACCATGAACAATAACTACCACTGGAAGTGACAAAGTCCATACCTGTTACGGTTAACAAAAATATAATAAGATTAGCTTAAAAAAACAACAACAAAATCTTACAAAAACAACACTTACCCGAATACGATAGTCATTAACTATTACAGAAGTATAAAAAAGCAGGGCAAACTTTTCATCCATCACACTCTCAGTACCTTTTTTCTCGGCTCGTTTAATTTTCTTCAATTGCATGTTTCTGTAATAAATATATTTATTTTGCTTCGTTTTATATACTAATTTCTGAAAACTTGAAATTTTTACCTGAAACTTGCGGAAAATATTCTTGACTGTTGTTGGTATTCCATCGTACCAATATTATTAAGGATTTCTCCGGATGAGTGGGGTGTGGCTTCGCTCATTTGCCTTTGGGTACAATGACGTTGTGCTTGGGTTTCTGTAAGAAAAAATAAATTAATAGAAAAATTAACATTTAAAATTTTTTGTAATCAAAAAATATTTTTTTTCTTGAAATACAAAGAAACTATGGTTTCCATAAAAAAAAAATCATTTTTTTATATTAAGGGCGCACTCAAGGGGGTATGAATACCCTTAAAATATTTAAGCACAGCGCGAGCTATTAGGAAAATGGGAGAGGATTTAATAGGAGATTGCATGCCAATGCATTTGTTAAGTTTTTTTAGTTAAAAGTTTCAGTTTCTCTGGAGAATTAGATTTCTAATATCTATATTAGTATTAAGAGAAGTATTTTTTGTGTGATCTTGCTATAATTATAATCAAATGCATCAGAATTTGCATTTACTGCCCTCAACATTCTGGTAACTAATACCGATGCACATTAGTTTTGTATGTTTGAATATCATAATGGGAGAAAAAAATAGGGTCGGGTAATGTGTTCCATATTCGTGTGGTGTGCCTAGAGAAAGAATCGGTATACGTGACACTTCCGCAGTTGGACTCAAGGGTAAGCTGATGGGCATTCCTAGAAGCCAGAGTATTACGGTTGAATATTTTAAGCGGAGGAATGCAATTGGCTATTTGATTAGAGGATTGTATATAAGAATAACGATAAAACAATGAAGGGCATGAAACATTGCGACGGTGTTGAAGAGATGCGATTGTTTCAGTTATTGCTCTATCACCTACCATTTTTAAAGCTCTTTTTTGGATTTTGTCCAAGAGACTTAAGTTAGTTATGGGAGCACCTGCACATGTATGATAGTTGTACTCAAGCTTTGGACGAATGTAGGCTTTATAGATTACAACCAGATCAGAAGGGGAGAAATATTTCTTGCATATTCGAAGAAAGCCCAAGCACTTTGTGATCGACATCGAATATGTGGTCATTCCACAAAAGGTGGTAGGTTATAAACCTACCAAGAACTGAAAGTTGTTCGGTTTCCTCGAGGCAAGCGCTGCTCATGTACCACGGCATTGGTGGAGGGTCCCGCTTTAATGACGGCAGACAGCATTCAGTCTTTGAAGCATTAAATTCTGCGCGGTTTTTTATTCCCCATTAAACAATGCTGTCTAGATTGGAATTTAATGAGCTCATCATACGCTGCCGTTGTAGTTCCACATTCGACGGAGATGGGTGTGAATCTGAAAACAAATATGAAAAGCTGAGGGCACTGTCGTCAGCAAAACAATGTATTGGATTAGATGTTTCTGACAAGAGATCATGATGAAAATAAGAAAAAGAGTCGGAGACGGAACGGAGCTTTTCAGGAATTTCTCCCAACTGAACACTTTTTATTGATTCTGAAGTTGCGTGTGATTGTTTAGGTCTGATCCACATGCCCAACACTATCAATTTGAAAAAAAAAATTGCTCCAGACTTAAAACTTTATTTGTTATTTTCAGGCAGAAGAGAGCGCTCTTGAGAGTAAAATATTTTCACTTGCTGACAATTTCTTACCAATTTCTGCTAGGCAGCAAATTGTGGGCGGAAAATTTACAATTGTCAGGTTGACATTTGCCACAAAATAAAAAAACCTCTCGTGGTTGTTCTGAGAAAAGATTGTTAAATTAAAAGCACTAAAATAAAAATTATTAGGAAAAAATGTGAATTTTAATCAAAATAAAAAGAAGATTTTTTTAATAATACATATTCTATATATGTACATACTACTGAAATACATAAGCAAGTAGAAGAATTAGCACTATTTTATTTGGACTTGTTGAATTATTGATTCAAAATAGCTTTTAACGGATTTTAGTCCTACACAAATTGGCCTTTCGTTCCGGCGATATCGCTTGAACTCATCAATTGACTAGTGAGGACTTTTATCAGTACGAAATTTTTGCCAAGTTCAGTTTATCTTACATATATTTTGTGATGAGCATTTTAGTGTGATATATGTATATCCATATAATCATTAAATTGGAAGTTTTTGTTTTTTGCCCGTGGACAAGTCTTACAAAAATTGTAACACAAAACGACAAATCTGCACGCTCTGTGACAATAGTCATTTTAAAATAAATTGTTGGATTTCCTTCCTTTTGCAACATAAAGTGGCAAGTGTCACAGAAACTTTGCTTGAGTATTGCTAGTGTGTGAAAGGTAATTTAAAAATTGTCATTAGATTACAAGTTTGTATTTTCTGAGTAAATAGAGTTTGAAAATACAAAAATTAAACTGGAAAAATTTGCCTTAATAATTTATAAATTTGTTTTCAACAATATTTAATTTTAAATGTATTTTTTTATTCTGATTTTGATAGCGACAATGTGAATGAAAACAATAAAACCTTTGTACAGATTAAAAGTGCTTAAACCAATAATACATTTTGAAGTTTCTTCTTAAAAAATTCGAAAGTCAAAATTAACGGCACAGTTAGTATCTCGCCGCAAAATTATTCGTCTTTGGTTTGTGGATTAATATTCAGGCTTTTTGTCAAACTAAATATCTTTATCTCTCTTTTGCTTAAATAGCTATAAAAGCTCCAATAAGTGTATTTTTTCTGCTTTTATTTTTGTTAAAAAAGCAATTTTTTTTCCTTACGTGATCTTTGCCATGTTTTTTTTTGCCACTTTTCACAAAATATGGACAAGTCAAGGGAATTTTTTTTAAATTTAACTAGTTTAACGGCACTAGTTAGAAGAAAGAGAATGATAGGAAAGAATTTTTTGTTCTGACAAATGCAACAGTTTTGGGTTATGTTGCAGAATACACTTGTCCTTGTTGTACAAGTATAGTTTGAAAAGTGAATTTAGATTTTTCGACTTGTCCCGTTGAGTTATAGGCCCCTGGTTGTACCACACATATGTATGTCAATTTGAACTGTCATCCGCGTCTATATTAGTTTAGTTTAGTTTTACAACTGATGAACGTACTGAAAACTGTGCTAACCACACACAAAAAAGATGATGATATGAGCTGGACAAAGAAATTCTAAGCTACAGAAATATAATAAATATGTAATTCTTCGAATATGATGAAGGTGTAGCTGTCGACGCCAATTCTTATGTTATTAGCGTTTTATACCAAGACATATTGTTTCGAAAAGCGATAGAAAATTAACTTTTTAAAATCGAGGCCTGCAAGAACTGATTTAAGGTTCATTTGAAAGAATTTATATTTGAGGGAAATATGCAAATATTGAAAATTGCATCCAAATGTAAATTATAAATGTAATATAGTCACGTTTTGTAACAGCAAGCGGATTGTATGAGTTGAGAAATGTTTTTTTTTGCAATTATTCATATAGTTTTTAATCATTTACCTGACAGAATTATACATTCAATATTTGGACTATTCATATTAATTCCCAGTTGCGGGCCCACCAACCACCTTACAGCAGCAGCAAACCTAGAATTTAAAAAAAGAAGAAATTATCAAAAATAACCCAACAAGAATTGATTTATTGCAAACAACCTTGTATTAGTTTTCATAACTTGAGGCGGTTGTTTCTCTACAATGAATGCGGATAATATTAAATATTCCTGTTGCATCCTAATGCGCTGGTGCAATTCATCCAGGCCTCCATCAACGTTTGTGCTTTTTCTTGTTAAATCGACCAATTGAGCTAATTTGCAAATAATTTCGAGCAATAATTCAATACAACTTTGTATTTGATTGAGGTTGTCATTCAGCGGTGCACCATTACCAGCTAGTGCTTGTTGTCGCTGCCAGTTTTTCAATTCCACGTCAATAACAGATTTGTGTAATATTTCATATTCAGTCACAATTTCTTTTAATTGCATTACCACACCATTCCTCTGATAATAAATAGCCGTATAACGTTGTTCTAAACTAGATTTCATTTCTGGTGGTTGGGGATTCATTGTGCTGCAGAATGTTAAAATTTGATCAAATTCACTGCAGGTCTTTTGAATATTGGGCTTAAGCATGTCTATATTTTTGACAAGTTCTTGAATGCGATTATAAAGCTCTTCAAGTTGGTCCATTCTTCCCATTGGTGCAAAACTGTGGCTGGGTACTGCAACTGCATTTCTAATTAAATCCATTTCTTTAGATATACCTTCGCGAAGATGTGAATAGAAATCAATCGGCGAAATTTGTGCCATTTTGGTTAAAAAGTCACCATACTGAAATTCAATAGGAACCGTACGTGCTGAATCTATAATGTGACTTTTAAGATCCTTATAGAACTGAAGAGCTGTATGTTCATTAGGAATCTTCTCATCTCTACTGTAATAAACAAAATTAAAACATAAATTAATTACACAATATAACTATACATTCATTTGGTGGTAACAATAGATGCGTTTTAATAAATTTAAATATATGTTACCTAGAAGTAACACAATTAATAAACACTCACCTCAAGCGTTCCTCAATAAATGCAGCAAAGAGGACACGAATTTCATACATGCCCTTCAAATCATAGTGAGCTTTCATATACGCCTCCGGTTCTTGCGCACTGCATATGCTTGCCCACAAACTCATTTTTAACTGGTCTCTTTTTATTTTTCCCTGTAGAACAACAACACTTCAAAGCACACTGAAATAAAAAAAAAATAACAAAAATGATAAGTTAGTAGTTCAGTTGGAAGAATTAATAAAATTATGCTCGTTAATTTTTAATTTGTATCTTTTATCGGACAACAAGTATTGTGGTAGTTTTAAAAAATATTCAAAGGTCAAAGAAGACGTTGCTTAGATTTGTTTACTTTTTACAGGACTTAATAATTACTAGGATTTAGCATTGCAAAATTAAAAATAAAATATGCAAATGCAATTAGTGTATTGGTGCAGTAACTCTGCTAATATGAAAACATTATACAATATAGATACAGATTTTATACAATGAAATGCTCGTTTGTATGGGTTTACACCATTTCGTATATATTTATAGTATACACATATTATCAATTTTTCACTTCCTTAAAATAGAAATATTACTTTTTAGGTGACATAGACTAGTTACGCGACGGGCTATTAACAATATTTGTACAACTGACACATACATGCATATATAACCTTGTTCATTTTGGTGCATCTAATGTAAAACACCCTGTTTATATATTTGTGTAATTGGATGGGTCGATACTACCTTGAGTATCGTCTCGATCTTCTAGCCACAGAGAGGCCATCGTTTCCAAGAAGCGGTGCCTATCTGGATCTATTGCTGAAAGACGCAAGACTAACAATTACTGACACTGTGGGTCAACGACCAAGAAATTGTTTACGAACAATCGAGTACGTCAGTGACCACTGCGGATTCGCCGCCGTTATACAACTTCCGAACGAGCTTATTGAGTTGGAGGAGTATGTGCCTGTGCATACTTACAATTACAGTAAGGTGCGCTTGCCACGCTTCTCTAACGCCTTATTGAGCGATTTAAGGTCAAATGGTATATCCCCACCAAATGACAGGAACCTAACAAATGATGAAATCGACAGATACTTAGAACAAATTGACGAAACGATTCTACGAACAATGAACAGAACAATACCGAAATACAAAGAACGTAACGCAACTGACATGTACCGTAACGCGACAATTGACGCACTTCACAGACAAAAAAGTTGACTACTAACAAGACTAAAACGCTTGTACAGACGGTTTACTGATACACGAGATCTGGAGACACTGAAGTCGTCCATCAAAAACATATACCAATTGATCACAGAAAATTGTAGGTTGTCTATTAATTTGTTCTGGGACAATAAAATTCGTGCCGAATTGCAGAATGACTTCGACAAGATTCAGCGATATTGTGATGACTGGAAGTTGAAAATCAACTTCCAGAAATCAGAAACTATTTTGTTTAGGACTCCGTTGTCCAGCGCCTCAAGGGATACGAGAAAGAACTGGCGCAAGCTGGTGATCGTAGGGCCACATGGACATCCACTGGCGAGTAAAAGTGTACTGAAGTACCTTGGCATCTGGTTGGATCAGTACCTGTATTTCGACAGACATATAGGTGCTGCCTTGGCCAGGGCTAGGGGAGCCTTTGCCTTGACAAAACGACTGTTTTATAGCAGCCGTCTTGACAGCAGGGTGAAGGTGATTTGTTACATGGCCCTTATCAGGCCGATGATTGCCTACGGATGCCCGGTGTGGTTCAACGTTGCCCAATCTCAAATGGAAAAGATTGGGGTGTTTGAGAGGCAATGTCTTAGACGTTGCCTTGGATTACACAGAACACCAGAGTCGGAGTACACAAGATATTATTCCAACCAGGTTCTATACAACAGAGCCAACATAAACAGAATAGATAATTTTTTGTTTAAGCTGATTCGGGATCACGTTGCAAGAGCGATGTCCTCAACTAACAGCTTAATTTTTGGGGCTTATTACCCCAATAACAAATATTTTGAGAGTGCGCGGTTAAGTGGTTACATCCCTCCCGAGGCATTCCTCTATTTAGACAGTCGAGGGCTAATACAGGATGGAGGGGCGGTTCCGCTCATCTACCACGTCAGCCGGAAAACTGTGGATAGGCGACTCCTGTATGGTCGAGACGTCATCGCTCAAGGTGGAGAAGAGCACCTTCGGTTCAGTAGGACTGTGTCCGATCGGGATCGGAGGGATACGGCGAAACAGGAGAACCAGTTCTGGTGGCTCTCTGAACAGCATCATAATATTTAAAGTCGATGAAGATGGTATATCTTGGCCGACTTACATAGATTTAGGGCAATTAGGTATAGGGGACAGTCGGGGTGGCACCAAAAAAAAAATTAAAAATATGTATGTATGTGGAGGCATACGTGCATGTATCTGCGTGTCTGTACATGTATGTGCGTACGTATATGTATGTGCGTATGTACATGTATGTATGCGGTGAATGTAGCTGTGTGTATGCATGCGTATGCAAAATATAAACAAAAAAAATTTAAAAAAAACGAAAAAAATGCTGCTGTGGATGTTCTAGTTTTTAAGTAGTTTTAAGTGGTTTTGGGTATTTTTAGGTATCTTAAGTAGTTTAAGTTAGTCTTAGTTAGTATATAAGTTAATTGTATCTAGTTTTAATTATTTTTAGTCTAGATTTAGATCTAGACGGAGTTTTTAAAAAAAAAAGTTTTCTTGGTAAAACAAAAATAGAATAACATAATTAGAATTAATTGAAATAGATTTAAGGTCGAAAGACATTAGTATTAAGAGATATAGTTTAGTTTAGAGCGCCCGTAAAGGGCTAGTAAATTAGTTGTAAGTTAATGATTATTAGGCTAGTTTTAAACATTTTTGTCTAGCTTTAAGATAGTTATAAGTTAAGATTAAATAAAAATTAATTTAAAAAAAAAAACCTATTTATATATGTTTGTATTGGATAGTAGGGTTCAACGAATGATCAGCAGAGGGAGTCAAATCTTACATTAATTAAATACTTTGGAGAAGAAGTAAAGCACATCGACAACATTTGCTCAGATGTTTTCCGTGGTTTTGTTCTATAACAGTTAATGAGAGACTGACTGGTTATGCGCGTCAAAGGAGGCGGTGTTACAACTATCCATAATATTCAATTATTTGATTTTAAACTGAAATTTAAATCGAGTTGACGATCGAGAACTATCGAGTATAAACAAATTCATTTAAGCCTAGCGTATAGATCGAGCGAAACCTAGCATACATATTTCCACGGTATACTCCGCGGTAGCGGTAAACTTTGTATAGGAAAGCAGTAGAAATACAACTTAAACTGAAATATTCAACTGATTTGTATATAGAAGATTATTATTAGGAACGCGAAATATATTTTAAAATTAGCTTTTTTACTAATAATAATAATAATAATAATTTTAATTATATGCCTGTAAGACCTAAGGTCTTTTAAATGCAACCTGAATTGAGCGGCACTAGTTAGAAGAAATAGAAGGATAGGAAAGAATTTGTGTTGGCACAATGGATTTGAGAATTAGGTATTTATTATCTCATTATAACCCACTAAATTTTTAATACAAAACATTTCTATAATTTTGTTCTAGAAAAAAATCGAAGGACCTCCTATGCGAAATCCATGGAAACGTTTATGAGAAAGTCGAAAACGTTAATAACAAAATATGTATATTTTTTCGGCCAAAATATAGATTATACCTAAAGTAAGGCACACATTTTTTTTTATCGAAATCGTTAGAACCGTTCTCGAGATAATTAAGATATTAGACAAAGTTGTATGGCAAGTACCGTTATTTTTTGGGGCAAAAACAACGATTAAAAAATCTATTCACTTCAAAAGCTTAAGTACCAAGTTTGAAGAAAATCGCTTCCGCAGTGTAGGCTGTAGATCGATCTAGAGACAGACATACAGACAGAAAGACTGAATTGTTTGTTGGTGTTTCATAAGGAGTTTTTCTTTTTAAGTTCATAGTAGAGTCTGAGTTGTCAAAAAAATTGTTTGTGTTTCTTTTTTCATTCTGAACATGTGTAGATCGCACTCGACGTGCCTGAACATATTTGACTGAGCATGTGAGTAAATTGCTGAACGCACCAAATGCCATGTGTGCCAAGAAGGAAAATGTGAAGAAAAAATTATTAGATACATATAAGTTGGCGAAAGAAGTTGATCGCTTGTTGGTTTTCTGTATCTTGGGTGTATCAGTGTACATAAAAGGGTAGGTATTGCTTTTTATGGTTAAAAATGAAAATGTATCTGATTTGTGTGGTTCAAGTGTGTTTAAAAAACATATCAGTGTTCAGAGTTCGCTCTGTTTGGAACAAGTTCAGTGCATAATCTATGCGTTCGACCTCTGTTCAGTGATCTGCTCTGAACGAAAAAAGAAAAACGCCTATAATGGCAAGTTTGATTAAAATCTCTAATTCGATTTTTTCAATGGTTGGTGAATTTGGTATTAAGAGATGTTTTAAAAGGTAAAAAGTTCTCCCAAATTCGCAAACCTTTAAAAAATCCCTTATCAAATTCCCCAACCATTTTAAATAAAATGCACGACTGGATCGTACAAACTTGCTCTTGTAGCTAACAACTTTAGTGTTACTCACTGACGCTGTTGGTAGCTAGTCTATTATAGTTATCCTATGCAGATTTAAAGCCCATGTAGGTTACCTTGATTCTTAGTATAATGAATTGTCGAATGCATGATTCAAGGAATAGTTAAATAGGTACTGCCTACAAATGTATATTTAAATGGATTTTAATTATGTAAATTAGGAGGGTAATAATGTAAATATGTACAAGTACATACATGTAGGTATATAATGAAAGTGAATGGTGTATAGGTGGGAAAAAATCGTTTTTTAAACTTATTTAACTGCCAAAACCATCAATTTAATCAGTTTTTCGCAAAAACCAAGAACGCCATTAGATGCCACGGATCAATGAAAATTTAATAAAAAACTATCTCGAAAATTGTAGGACGGGTTTTGATGAAATCCTGTTTTTTATTTTTCGTTTTTTGAAAAGAAAATTTTTTTGAAATTTTGGTATGCAATTTTTTAGAAACTATTAATGTTCATGTGAATATAAAATTTAAAATTATTTTTTGTTTAAATTATTGATTTTTCAAAAAAAATTAAAAAAAAAAGTTATTCAAAATTTTGATATGTAAAAATAATTTAGCTACTTAGATCTTCTCAGATATAAAATTTGACAGAAATCGAATGTACCGTTACCGAGAAAGCCAAACATTAAAAAAAACGTTATATGAAAGGTACCGTTAATAGACTTTTCCTGTAAACTTGGTTCATATCAAATGATAGCTATTACCAACAAAAAAATTCTCAAAATTTTTCATCAAAATCGTTGGAGCCGTTTTAGAGAAAAATAAGATTTTCCTTCAAGGTCATATGACAGGTACCGTTAATTTTAGGCCTAAAAATAAAACCCTCTGAGGAATGCCAAAATAATAACACATACCAAATTTGAAGGCAATCGCTTAAGCCGTTTAGGGTGTAGCTCGTTATACATACAGACGGACAGACAGACAGACAGACATTTTTTGGCGATCACTTTTTTAGGCTTCTCTATGATCGTAATGTCATGTTTGATTGTTAGAAAAAAAATATTTATTTTTACGAATACATAACTTGCCTTATAGTAACTATAATCGCAAGTAAAAATGAAGAAAGTAAATACTAAAACCATCATCAACGTAACGTAATTTCCAATTTTACCTCTCCCGAGGGCTTGGATGTTTACACATCAAAACTGCAAGCAAAATAAATCGAAAAATGCCATTAGACACGTTAAAAAAAGACGTATTCCTTATTTTCAAATTCCATCAAAGAAAAAAATTGACTTAATTCTATGATTTTGTCCACATTTAGCGGACGTTACAGAATTTTTTTTAGGACCAACTCAGTGTAACATTTATTACAGAACTACCAATCAAATAAAGAAAAAAGGTGGAAGTCTTTAGTCTCCACTAGTGTCAATTCACAAAAGTCCAGTAAATTTTCTCAGTTGATCATGTAACATTTGCCCGCTGATTTTTAAAATAATTTTATTTCTCCAAATTATTTTGGCGAAATTCGCGGCGAGATATCAATACACACTTTTAATACTACAGGGTGGCGCACGAATCGTGCTACAAAAATAAAACGTAATAACTTTTTTTCAGTGTGAGTAATCGGCTTATTTTTTTTTATTTTATAGGCTACTATTTAGATTTATCAAAATGAATGCTTGGGATACTGAAAAAAGGATTTGGATAGTGCAGCGATACCATTCTTTGCAGTGCGTCATTTCCGTCCAAAGGGAATTTAGGCTGGAGTTTGGCGGTACTCCCCCGAGTAAGTGGACCATTATGAGGCTGGTGAACATGTTTGCCGAATAATTTGATTCACAATTTAATCGTAAATATATTAGCCAGGTTTGTGGTCAGATTAATTGTTTGAAATTTTTTTTTCTCCACCTTATTGACCGCAAAAATCGTAATAAAAAGTTAAAAAATAAATAAAAACAAAATTAAAAATTAAAAATTAAAAAACGTTTATTTTTAAAATTATTTAAATTTAAACTTTTTATTTATCACGAATGCATTTCGGTTCTCAGCTGCGGAACCATCATCAGCGGGCGACAATTAAACAAAACATAAAGAGATTGGGTACATAGCAAGTACATTAAACTAGTTGGACTTTACAAGTACATTTAACTGGTTGGACTTTAATACAACAAAATAAAGAGAGTAAACAGTTTTTAGTTTTTCTCTTTCTTAAGTACATTGAACAGAAAAGAGTCAATTGGTCCAGGTTCCAAATTCATCAAGTTGTCGTTTATGTGAATATGTAATGACTCATAAGCGTCCAGTTTGCGTTGTTTGTTTACATTTTTAATGAGTCTACAATTATTTTCAAATGATGTAATGGTGTGTGGTTTATCATTGCTCAGATCAAATAGGTGTGCTGGAATGGCTTTGTCTATCTCTTTCTTTTTAACGGATCTAAGATGCTCGTTGAATCTAATCTCTGCAGCTCTTCTTGTTTGTCCAATATATTTTTTGTTGCAATTAGAGCAAGAGATTTCGTAAATGCCACTGCATCGATTAGTTGGTGTGTGGTCTTTTGTGGATCCCAAGCGTAGTTTTAATTTGTTGTTGTTGGTGTGGACGATGTTCATATCAGCCTTGGCAAAGACATGTATCAAACTGTTGGTGACATTCGGGGCGAAAGGCAAGGTGACACGGTGTTGTGGTGCATATATATTTTGTTCAAATAATGTACTGATGTTGTTCCGTTTTATCTTTGTCGAGTGTTTTTTAACCAGATGGTCAATGATAGATCTATCATATCCATTAACGTCAGCAATATGTAATATTTGTTGGTATTCCTTCATGTAGTTTTCAATCGACAAAGGTAGACGGCTTAGTCTGTACACCATTGAATGAAAAGCGGCGAGTTTTTGGCTGTATGTGCAGTATGAATCGTTGGTTATGTAGCGGTCGGTTGACGTTGATTTTCTGTAGACACTAAATTCAATTTTCCTGTTCCTTCGTTTTATTTCTAAATCGAGAAATGATATAGTGTGAAGTATTTCATCTTCCTTCTCAAATGTGAATTGAATACTTGGAAATTGGTTGTTTATTATTTTAAGTATCTGGTCAGTTTCAGACCTTTTTACAACAGCAAACGTATCATCTACATACCTATACCAGATGCGGGGTAATTTGCCCATTTTATTCAGGTCTGTTTCAAATTTGCACATGAAAGCTTCAGCTACGTAAGGTGACAAGCCGTTTCCCATACTGCAGCCGAAATTGTTGGTGTAAAACACGTTGCGGAATTGAAAACAATTATGTTTCATGCAAATGTTGATACAATCAATATATGCAATTACTTTTTCTGGTGGTAGATGGAATTTTAAAATGCAAAATGTTAAGCTGCAAAAACTTTTAGCCAAAAGCACTCCTACCACAGTAGAAAAACCGTCAGTGAAACCAGTAAAAGATCTTGTTATTAATCTTTCCGATGAAAATTTTGATCAAGATGAAATGGATTTATTGAATAGGGGTCTTAATTATGCAGTCAAACCACGCAGAGATCCAATTGTGGACATAGTAGCTGACATCGAATCGTCCATACAATACAAACCATTTGATGTAAAAAAGTCGGTAAGAGACAAAGCTCTCCCACTAATAAAATATGCACTCAAACAACAACAACACCTAAGCCCTACAGATACCAAAATGAACATCGCTTTGGACAAACTAAAAAACCATAATACCTACTTTATGAAATCGGATAAAGGAAATAAGGTTGTCATCATGAGCAAACAAGATTATGACAATAAAATGTTGAAATCAATAGAAGAAGACAATTTCAAAATAATGAAAAAATCACCTTTGAATGCCATGATTGCTGATGCCAAAATTGCAGTTGAAACCATACATCGTACTTTCGACGTCAACAAATACAAACTACGTGTATCCAACCCCACCGTTCCTTTAATGTATGGCTTACCAAAAGTACATAAAAGTGGAGACAAAATGAGGAAAATTGTCTCAAACGTTAATTCACCACTGACAAATATAACAAAATGGCTTGTTAATGATTTGAAGAAATTCGGTAGCTTTGATGGTTTCGCAGTAAAAAACACATTTGACTTTGTGGACAAAGTAAAAGACATACAAATTGAAGACGATGAAATCATGATTTCATTCGACGTCACCGCCCTTTTTCCATCAATTCCCATTACTGTAGCAGTTGAAGCGATTAGACAACACCTACTTAAATTCCATCTACCACCAGAAAAAGTAATTGCATATATTGATTGTATCAACATTTGCATGAAACATAATTGTTTTCAATTCCGCAACGTGTTTTACACCAACAATTTCGGCTGCAGTATGGGAAACGGCTTGTCACCTTACGTAGCTGAAGCTTTCATGTGCAAATTTGAAACAGACCTGAATAAAATGGGCAAATTACCCCGCATCTGGTATAGGTATGTAGATGATACGTTTGCTGTTGTAAAAAGGTCTGAAACTGACCAGATACTTAAAATAATAAACAACCAATTTCCAAGTATTCAATTCACATTTGAGAAGGAAGATGAAATACTTCACACTATATCATTTCTCGATTTAGAAATAAAACGAAGGAACAGGAAAATTGAATTTAGTGTCTACAGAAAATCAACGTCAACCGACCGCTACATAACCAACGATTCATACTGCACATACAGCCAAAAACTCGCCGCTTTTCATTCAATGGTGTACAGACTAAGCCGTCTACCTTTGTCGATTGAAAACTACATGAAGGAATACCAACAAATATTACATATTGCTGACGTTAATGGATATGATAGATCTATCATTGACCATCTGGTTAAAAAACACTCGACAAAGATAAAACGGAACAACATCAGTACATTATTTGAACAAAATATATATGCACCACAACACCGTGTCACCTTGCCTTTCGCCCCGAATGTCACCAACAGTTTGATACATGTCTTTGCCAAGGCTGATATGAACATCGTCCACACCAACAACAACAAATTAAAACTACGCTTGGGATCCACAAAAGACCACACACCAACTAATCGATGCAGTGGCATTTACGAAATCTCTTGCTCTAATTGCAACAAAAAATATATTGGACAAACAAGAAGAGCTGCAGAGATTAGATTCAACGAGCATCTTAGATCCGTTAAAAAGAAAGAGATAGACAAAGCCATTCCAGCACACCTATTTGATCTGAGCAATGATAAACCACACACCATTACATCATTTGAAAATAATTGTAGACTCATTAAAAATGTAAACAAACAACGCAAACTGGACGCTTATGAGTCATTACATATTCACATAAACGACAACTTGATGAATTTGGAACCTGGACCAATTGACTCTTTTCTGTTCAATGTACTTAAGAAAGAGAAAAACTAAAAACTGTTTACTCTCTTTATTTTGTTGTATTAAAGTCCAACCAGTTAAATGTACTTGTAAAGTCCAACTAGTTTAATGTACTTGCTATGTACCCAATCTCTTTATGTTTTGTTTAATTGTCGCCCGCTGATGATGGTTCCGCAGCTGAGAACCGAAATGCATTCGTGATAAATAAAAAGTTTAAATTTAAATAATTTTAAAAATAAACGTTTTTTAATTTTTAATTTTTAATTTTGTTTTTATTTATTTTTTAACTTTTTATTACGATTTTTGCGGTCAATAAGGTGGAGAAAAAAAAAAAAAAAATTTCAAACAATGTTTGCCGAAGCTGGAAGCATCGAACGAAGACCGTATCATCGAGATCCCAATGTTCGGGTTCAGGATACAATCGTGGCTGTTGCATCGGCAATACAGGCAAATCCAAGTGTTTCTACTCGGAACTTATCGAGATAAATTGGAGTTAGCAGACGGTCATTACAACGGATACTTCATGATGACTTAAACTTGTTTCCGTACAAAGTCCAAATTACAAGCAAGTTAAACCCTCAGGATTTGCCTGCTCGCCTGGAATTTTGCCGAAAAATGATTGCAATGGCCGAAGAAGACAACTTATAAATTGTTTGTTCATGTCTGATGAGGCCCATTTTGACTTAAACGGCAATGTTAACAAGCAAAATTGCCGTATATGGAGTGAATCTAATCCAGAAATGCTCCATGAGACGGAACTGCAATCAGAACGGGTCACTGTGTGGTGCGCAGTTTCATCAAAGTGTATTGTCGGGACATACTTCTTTGAAGAAAACGGTGTAACACAAACTGTCAATGGGGAGCGTTATTTACAGATGTTGAGGTGTTTTTTTACCCAGAACTTCGCCGAAGACGTATCCCTTTCAGCAGGATTTGGCTTCAAACAACATGGAGCAAGTGCACACGTAGCCACACGAAAATTCCAAAACAAATTGATATCCAGAAACTGCACTTTCCGCTGGCCCACAAGGTCACCTGACCTGACTGCACCAGGCTTTTTTTATGGGGTTATGTCAAGCAGGAAGTGTACAAAACGAAACCCAGGAATTTGACTGAATTGAAGCAGTCCATTAATACAATAATTGAGGCGGTCCCAATTTCAACCCTTCAGGTCGCAATGAACAATTTTCTGATCAGGTGCCGCATATGCGTGGATGAGCGTGGAGGTCATTTGCGGTTTACCATCTTTAAAAACCATTAGTTATTTAAAATAAAATCACCTCTTACGCACCGAGCTTTTTATACGTCGAGACCTATATTTACATATGTATATATAGCTGAAAATGACCCTTTGGATATTTAGTAAACATTATTTCATTTTTATCACTTCGTGATTTATTTTGAGTTCTGTTTTGGTTCCCATTTACAAATTTTTCAAAAGTATATGATACTCTATGTCTACATCAGAGACCTACCTACCAACATCACTCTACTTACATAGCTATTAGAAACGAACTGCAAATAACCCACCATAAAACATAAACCACCAACCAACCTTAAGAAACATAATCATTCCTAATTTCTATCTCATTACATTTCCATTTCAGTCCAAAGAGATTGATACAGCGCCGTCAGATTATATAAATAAAAAAAGGTAGCGTTTGGCGGGCAAACGTCATTAAATATATCATTATAAGTTTGTTTAAAACTAACTAGTTATAAGATAATTTAAGTTTTAATGTGTCAGCATTTAATTGAAATAAATAAATAAATAAAATAAACACAGGAAACTGTGTTAAGAGGAAACGTTTTGCAAGAAAACGTGTATGGTGAAACGTGATATGAGAAAACGTTGCACGACCAAACATAGTCAAATCAAACTATTACGATTATAAAGGCTTATTGTTAAGTTATTGACCAATTGGTTGAATTATTATAGGTGTTCGAGATTTAAAATATATCTCTTTTGGCTATTTTGGTCGTAATGTTTTTTTAATGAAACAATTTCATTTCCTTTCCCGACGTTTCGACGGTGGTTGCCGTCTTCTTCAGGGGATCTTTTATTAACAAAATATAAACTCCTATATGTCTGTCGAAATACAGGTACTTTACTACACTTTTACTCGCCAGTGGATGTCCATGTGGCCCTACGATCACCAGCTTGCGCCAGTTCTTTCTAGTATCCCTTGAGGCGCTAGACAACGGAGTCCTAAACAAAATAGTTTCTGATTTCTGGAAGTTGATTTTCAACTTCCCGTCATCACAATATCGCTGAATCTTGTCGAAGTCACTCTGCAAAAGATTTTTAATGACCTCAATTGTATTAGCTGTTCTGTACGCAATTATATCGTCGGCGTACGCAATTGCCTGAGTTAGACTACCTATCAGATCGCTGGTGTAAATGCTGAATAGAATCGGCGAGTTAACCGCTCCCTGCTGAAGACCATTATTAATATTAAATATTGCGGTAGAAGTTACATTGCCAATCTTGACAACAAACTTTATTCCATTTAGCATGGCATAAAGCATATACAATAGAGGTTTACTTATACCTAGTCTGGTTAGCTTTAGATAGAGACCTTCTAACCATACGGTGTCGAAGGCCTTCTCCAAATCAACCAGACAGGCACCCGTACACTGCTTTTTAGTTTTGTTCCATTGGATATCAGAAACTAGTTTAGACGCGGCATGAATTGTGCCATTTCCCGCCTTTAAACCGAACTGATTATCCGGGATGATATTTTTGTCCTCCGCCCACTTGAACAGGGCTCTATTAATAACCTTTTCAAATACTTTGCTGATACTCGGAAGAAGACTTATCGACCGGAGATTCGCCGGATTGGAGTTGTCCTTTCCCTTTTTTGGGAGAGAGTGCACCACAGCTGTCTTCCACCGCACTGGATAATATGCATTATTCAGCGCGTTGTTAAACAGTGTGGTATAAATGTGAACTGCTTCTTGAGGCATATGTCGTAGAACAACGTTGGATATACCATCGACTCCAGCTGACTTCTTTTTCTTTAATGAACCGAAGATGATGGTGCTCATTCTTCGAAATTAACAAGGGACTGGGCCCATTTCGGTCGGCGATTATGGCGTTTGCCAAATCTTCATCATTAAACCCGGTAAAACCAAGGTTCTCAGATCGCCATTCTGTTATATCGTTCCGGAGCCATAAGTGATGAAGCAGAGCTCTGTTCTCCAGGTCATGATTCGGGCGAATGCTGGCATTCACCTTGTACACTTGCTGGAAAGCAGCCCACACAGCCTCCACTCTCTCCTGCGGATCTTCGATTATATAGATGTGTTCTCTGTCGTCCTCTGGATCTTAAGACACGGACGATCGTTTTGATCCTTTCTTCTAAAAAGCTTATTAATTTTTGGGAACATACTTGGGTCGCTGGAGTTAATGGCACGAATTTTATTGTCCCAGAACAAATTAATAGCGAATCTATAATTTTCTTTGATCAATTGGTTGATGTTTTTGATGGACGACTTCAGTGTCCTAATCTCCAGATTTGTGTGACTATTTTCTCATTCCCGGTCACTCAACGCAAAGACTTTTTGAACTAGGTTAGAGGCTGTATTAATAAGAATATGCTTTGCTTGATTGGATCTAAAGTTGACAAGTCTTCCAGATGCTGTGTCTTTCTGATACCAATTGAAAGAGAGTCTATCATTAACGCGATGAATCTTGACGTCTAAGAACGTTATCGCTCTGTTTTGTTCCCTCTCAACGGTAAATTGTATTTTTTCATGATATGAATTAAGGCATCGTAAAACATTGTCGACCTCCCACTCATTAACAACTGCAAATATATCATCTACATATTTAACGATTATCTTTGGTTTGTTACTATCGGCAAATTTATTGTCCAAAAGGTTGTCCAAAACTAAATCGGCAATGGTAGGAGAAATTGGATTTCCCATTGGCATTCCATGAATTTGTCTGTATAAGTTATCTTTATACTAAAGGTAATTGTTTTCTTTAAGACAATTATAGAGAACACAAAAGGTGGGTCCCGCAATTCCATCTGCGATTTAGGTAATTGGCTCGATTCTTATTTTAAATTTTTTTTTAGTTCCAAAAATAGGTGCATTGAAATAAATTCCAAACCCAAATTTTGGACTGTATTGCACTATAAATAGTGCAATAGTGTTCAAAACGATTTTGGACTTTATTGCACTAGTAAAAGTGCAATAAAGCCATTTGACTTTATTGCATTCGCCTATTTCTGAAGAAAACTAAAGCATAAAGTCGGCGCGTAAGGGAGGGCATGTTGCCGCCCTGCAACCCTCTGCTTAACCAAGTTATAAGGTTTGGGGTGGGGTCCAGTTTGGGTGTATACAAAGTTGTTTTTGGATTTAATTAAAAATTATCAACTAAAAACGGTAAATAGACACTTTTTTTTTACTTTTAACTTAAGCAATCCTATTCTTAATATTTTGTCTGTTTGGATGTTATTACATTTTGTATTTGGACTTTTTTGCACTTTTACTAGTGCAATAAAGTCCAAAATCGGTTTGGACATTATTGCACTATCTATAGTGCAATTAAGTCCAACATTTTGTTTTGGACAAGATGATTGAGCTAATTTTCAAAGATTTTAACATTTTACTAAAGTTAAAATCACGGAATGGCTACTTTAACTTTTAGCAATTTGCTAAATCCATTACGCTTCTGATAGTATATCAGCCTTGTACGTGGGGTGCCCAGGTTCGAGTCCTACTGGTGCAAAATATTTTTTGTAAATAATGAAGTTAGAATGATGAAAATAGAAATAACTAATACCTTTTTAGAGCCCATGTTGGGTTTTCATCAACATTTAATTAATTTACAACGCACAACAACAATAATTGTGTTCATCGAAATTTAAACCCTACAAATGTTCAGCTTTCTGCTTAATTAGCAATTTACTAGTTAAGAAAAGGTTTAAAAAATTTGAAATAGTTATTCAATCAGTAAGCACTTAGGAAATTTCTAACTAGTAAAATGTTAAGCCCTTAACAATGGGTTGTTTAAAATTTTGCGCCATCAATTTTAATTGTTCAATTTTATGAAAAAGTCCAGGGGTGCCAGCACGTAAATTGATACAATCGCGTTTACTCGATACAATCGAGCACTGTCAGCATCTAATTTGGTTCAATCGATTTCCACAAAACAAATATGGAACCCAAGCAAAACATGTCCATTAACAAAAAGTAGTTGGAGACTATTACTAGATTTATGAGTAGTCATCATGACTTGGCCAGATGAACCTCCCAAGGAATGAAAACAAGCGGTTTTCTCTGGGAAAAATTGAAAAAAATCATTAAACACAGAAAGGTCCTCTGCAAAAAGATCTTAAGAATTTAGGTTATTATTTTCGCGGATGATATTCATATTACATAAAGTTTAAATTTTTTTTTTCGGAACTTACCGCGTTAAATGTTAGAAATATTTTCAATTTCTTTTTCCCGACGTTTCGAAGAAGTTTCAAACTTACATGAGACTCATCCCGTGACCACGAAGTTTGAAACTTCTTCGAAACATCGGGAAAAAGAAATTGAAAATATTTCTAACATTTAACGCGGTAAGTTCCGAAAAAAAAATTTAAACTTTATGTAATTTTAAGAATTGGCTAATATTTCGTTGATATGAGATATGAGAGTATATTTCTTAAATCGTTTTTATTTTTTTACTTGCAGTGATTTTAAATACATATAATATAGAAATTTAAGCTGAGAACCAATCAGCTTAATTTAAAGGGCATGGAAGGTGGCCCTTACAATCAAAAAAAATATGAATGCTATAAAATATACAACAAATCAGTGCGTTGGGCTGGAAGCAGCGTTTGAAATGATCTCTACGGTTTTTTCTGTACTCATTTGTTCCTACATCGGTCTGATAACTCCCACTGGCTATCAGACTCAATGTTGCACAAAGCTGTAAATATGGGGGTAGCGAAGAGCTTCTTACGCTTCTTAGGATTTGAATGGTGTTGAATATCCACCGGAAACATTCTTTACTTATTCTTAACAAAACTAAAAAAAAAAAGTTTAATATTTCGTCGATATTTTTTTCTTCTTAATATTTACTCATTTTCACAATTCACACTAATTGGTTGTTATTATCTCAATATTTTCTTTTGACTTTGGCATTAGAAGCTTCGTCATCTTCATTTTCCGAATCAAAAATTTCATATCCAATGCGGATTTTAAAATTGAGAAAATAATTTTAATTTAAAGAATACTATTTGACATTTCAAATTTTAGTTCACAATAATTTTTTTTAGTACAAGTCAAAATGAAACTCGTTTCAAGTTAGGTGCTACCAAAAAATATTTGTTTCGAGTTCTACGACGATGATCAATGCTCGATTGTATCAAGTTAAGTGCTGTGAATTATGTCCTTTCTTTATTTTCAACAAATCGTAATTTATTAAACCACATAACTTTTATCACAGTGATATAGGTTTTATAAAAAATTTCACTTATATGATCTTATGGATTTCACCCGATTTTAAAAAAGTTTACAAAATTAAATTGGTTAATCATAATACGAGTGTTTTAGAATTTTGTATTTTACACAAATTTTCAAATAGATGGCTGTTAGTCTCACTTAACAAATATGCATGATTATCCTAAGTTTTATGTGAGTTTATTTATTTATTTAAAATTAAATTTAAAACACAACATAAAAAATAAGCTAAACTAAAAAAACGTACCAACGAACAGTTTAACAATTACAAACAATGTTTTATTATGTGTTTGGCACTAGACTATAATTGGGCTTTTTATTTTTAAAACACTTTTCTTTTCTTCCTTCTTCAAACAACGAAGTTTCAACCAGGACTACTTAACTATCCTTTTTAACATAAAGCCGCAAAAATCTGTTATGTATTCATAAAATCCAATGAATAAAAAGTATCCTTTCAAATGTATTATATTCAGAATAAAAAAACCCAAGCCAAGTTCGGTTCATTTGTGCGCATTACCGCAGTTATTTTTTTTTTTTTACACATTATACATTTTAGCAAACGTTTATCTTAATCTCTTATTATAATACGCAAAGTATCAACGTCATGAATAAGCAGATATTGTCCTTAACTGTCGAATGCATTTAGCTGAAAATAGACTGAACGTAACTTTGATACTGAAAAACAAAAGGATATCATGCTGTTCCTCACATGTTTATAATGTATAAAAAAGGATACGTGTTCTTATGAAATACTTCACATTTCACCCACTTTTAAAAGGAAGAAACATGTTTTAATGCGATTAAAGCACAAGTCTTTAATTCAACTGCAAACTTATCTTCATTTTGTTTTCTTAACTTATGTTTTTTATGGTCATAACTATGTATACAGGTTCACATTCCATATATCAGTTAAAACGCGATTTTCAAAATGCAGTCTGCATCATTATTTTATTTTAATACAAAAGAATTGAACCTTAAGTACGATTACTGTAGAAGTATAAAAGCGCGATACAATTCTAGAACTTCGAAATGTGGGTAAATTAATCTGACGCTTCACAAATTGACTACATTAACTATAAGGCAAGTTATGCATTCATAAAAAAAAAAAAATTCTAACAATCAAACATGACATTACGATCATAGAGAAGCCTAAAAAGTGCGTACAGAACAGCTCCAACAGTTGAGGTCATCAAAATTCTTTTGCAGCGTGACTTCGACAAGATTCAGCGATATTGTGATGACTGGAAGTTGAAAATCAACTTCCAGAAATCAGAAACTATTTTGTTTAGGACTCCGTTTGCCCTGACAAAATGATTGTTTTATAGCAGTCATCTTGACAGCAGGGTGAAGGTTATTTGCTACATGGCCTTCATCAGGCCGATGATTGCCTAGGGATACCCAGTGTGGTTCAACGTTTCCCCATCTCAAATGGAAAAGATTTAGGTGTTTGAGAGGCAGTGTCTTCGACGTTGCCTTGGATTACACAGAACACCAAAGTCGGAGTACAAACGATATTATTCCAACCAGGTTCTGTACAACAGAGCCAACATAAACAGAATAGATAATTTTATGTTTAAGCTGATTCGGGGGCACGTTGCAAGAGCGATGTCCTCAACTAACAACTTAATTTTTGGAGCGTATTACCCCAATAACGAATATTTCGAGAGTGCGCGGTTAAGTGCCTACATCCCTCCCGAGGCATTCCTCTATTTAGACAGTCGAGGGCTAATACAGGATGGAGGGGCGGTTCCGCTCATCTACCACGTCAGCCGGAAAACTGTGGATAGGCGACTCCTGTATGGTCGAGACGTCATCGCTCAAGGCGGAGAAGAACGCCTTCGGTTCAGTAGGACTGTGTCCGATCGGGACCGGAGGGATAGGGCGAAACAGGAGAACCAGTTTTGGTGGCTCTCTAAACAGCATCATAATATTTAAAGTCGATGAAGATGGTATATCTTGACCGACTTACATAGATTTAGGGCAATTAGGTATAGGGAACACCAAAAAAAATTCAAAATATGTATGTATGCGGGGGCACACGTGAATGTAACTGCGTGTCTGTACATGTGCGTACGTATATGTATGTGCGTATGTACATGTATGGGTGGGTTGCATGTAGTTGTGTCCTGCATGCATATAAAAAAAATAAACAAAAAAAATTTAAAAAACCAAAAAAAAATGCTGCCTGTGGCTGTTCTAGTTTTTAAGTAGTTTTAAGTATTAGGTATTTTAAGTAGTTTAAGTTATTTTTAGTTAGTATAAGTTAGTTGTATTTAGTTTTAATTATTTTTAATCTATATTTAGGTTGAGTTTATAAGTAAAAAAAAAAAAAAAAAAAAAAAAAAAAAAAAAAAAAAAAAAAAAACAGAGATAAGAGTCTCCTTGAAAAATAAAATAATTAGATTTAATTCAAATAGTTTGTAGGTCGGTCGAAAGACATTAGTTCTAAGAGTTATTGTTTAGTTTAGAGCGCCCGTACAGGGCCAGTAAATTAGTTGTAAGTTATTGATAAGTAGGCTAGTTTTAAACATTTTTGTCTAGCTTTAAGATAGTTATAAGTTAAAGTTATAAGTTAATATGAAATAAAAATGAATTTACAAAAAAAAGTCTAAAAAAGTGATCACCAAAAAATGTCTGTCTGTCAGTCTGTCTGACAGTCTGTCCGTCTGTATGTATAACGAGCTACATCCTAAACGGCTTAAGCGATTGGCTTCAAATTTGGTATGTGTGAGATTTTATTTTTAGGCCTAAAAATAACGGTACCTGCCATATGACCTTGAAGGAAAATCTTATTTTTCTCTAAAACGGCTCAAACGATTTTGATAAAAAGTTTTGGGAATTTTTTTTTTGATAATAGCTATCATTTGATATGAACCAAGTTTACAGGAAAAGTCTATTAACGGTACCTTTAATATAACTGTTTTTTTAATTTTTGGCTTTCTCGGTAACGGTACATTCGATTTCTGTCAAATTTTATATCTGAGAAGATCTAAGTAGCTAAATTATTTTTGCATATCAACATTTTGAATAACTTTTTTTTTAAATTAAAATAATTTATTAATTTTTTTTTTTGAAAAATTAATAATTTTAAAACTAAACAAAAAAAAAATAATTTTAAATTTTATTTTCACATGAACATTAATAGTCTCTAAAAAATTGCATACCAAAGTTTTAAAAGAATTTTGTTTTCAAAAAACGAAAAATAAAAAACAGGATTTCATCAAAACCGTCCTACAATTTTCCAGATACTTTTTTATAAAATGTTCATCGATCCTTCTTCGTTTTTTTCGAAAAACTGGTTAAAGTGATGGTTTTGGCAATTTAAATAAGTTTAAAAAGCGATATTTTCCCAGCTATACATCATTCATATGTACATATTTACATTATTACCCTCCTAATTAATTAAAATCCATTTAAATATACATTTGTAGGTAGTACCTATTTAAATATTCCTTGAATCATGCATTCAACAATTCATTATACTAAGAATCAAGGTAACCTCTATGGGTTTTTAATCTACATAGGATAACTAACTAACTATATAATAGACTAGCTACCTACCAACAGCGTCAGTGAGTAACACTAAAGTTGTTAGCTACAAGAGCAAGTTTGTACGATCCAGTCGTGCATTTTTTTTTTTTTTAATCCTGTTGTGAATGAAAAAATCGGCAATGTGAACAAACAATTTTCATCTACATATTTTATTTTCAGCTGTCAATTTTTCTTTCAATCGTAAATTTGCAGTCGATGAGTTCGTGCTAGCTAAAAAAAAATAACTAAAAAATGTGAGTTTCGAATTAAGTAAGTGATAAATTTTCAATTTTTTATTACAAAAGTTTTCAAAAAATAAGTAACAAAAAGGTAAACGACCTATATGTCACGTAGAAACCCCAAAGCAATTCCTTCGCGAAAGAATAGCTTATCACAAATCCGATTCAAAATGTAATAATTTATTAAAAACAGCATTGAAAAATGTCAGAAGTCCGACTGACTTTCAAGATGTATAAATTCTTAAAACAGAATGACCTTTCCAAACACTACACGCTGGAAGCCCTTAATAAGGTTTATCTTTAACACGTGGAATAAGAGAAACATGTCATTAATAAAACAAAATGTATGCTATTTGACATTTACAAAATTATTCCTTCACTACCCCTTCGATAAAGTGGTTTAGTGAAAGAATAAAAATTGACATTGGAACAGAATTTACAGTCATAGAGCAGTCTGAGTTGTCAAAGTTGTAGAGATATGAATGTGTCTTTCTTTTTTTCGTTCTGAACATGTACAGAGCGAGCTCGATGTGCTTGAACATTTTCGTCTGAGCATTGCTGCGCACACAAATGTCATGTGTGTCGAGAATCAAAATGTGAAGAAAAAATAATCAGATTCAATTAAAATGATTCATTTTTTACTTGCGATTATAGGTACTATTAGGCAAGTTATGCATTGGTAAAAAAAAATCTAACAATCAAACATGACATTACGATAATAGAGAAGCCAAAAAAAGTGATCGGCAAAAAATGTCTGTCTGTCAGTCTGTCCGCCTGTATGTATAACGAGCTACAGCCTAAACAACTTAATCGATTACCTTCAAATTTGGTATTTGTGATTATTTTGGCATTCCTCGGAGGGGAAATTGAAATTTTATTTTTAGGCCTAAGAATAATGGTACCTGCCATATGACCTTAAAGGAAAATCTTATTTTTCTCGAAAACGGCTCCAACGATTTTGATAATTTGATATGAATCAAGTTTACGGGAAAAGTCTATTAACGGTACTTTTCATATAACGGTTTTTTAAATTTTTGGCTTTCTCGGTAACTGTTCATTGGATTTCTGTCAAATTTTATATCTGAGAAGATTTAGGTAGCCAAACTAATTCTGTATATTAAAATTTTAAATAACATTTTTTATATTATTAAAATAAATTTTTGAATTTTTTTTTTTGAAAAATCAATATTTTTAAAACTAATCAAAAAAAATAATTTTAAATTTCATATCATATACTCTACAAAACTGCATACCAAAATTTCAAAAAAAAGTTTGTTTTCAAAAAACTAAAAATGAAAAACCGGATTTCATCAAAATCCTTCCTACAATTTTCGAGATACTTTTTCTATAAAATTTTCATTGATCCGTGGCATCTAATGGCGTTCTTCGTTTTTTCGAAAAACTGATGGTTTTGGCAGTTTAAATAAGTTTAAAACACGATTTTTACTCACCTATACACCATTCACTTTCATTATTATACATATGTATAATATATACATAAATATGTACATATATTTACATACCTAGACGCCATCTATGTAGGTAGGTACACATTACCCTCCTAATTTACTTAATTAAAATCTTTTTAAATATACATTTGTAGGATGGTACTTATGTCACCATTCCTTTAATCATGTGCATTCGACAATTCATTATACTAAGAATCAAGGTAATCTTACCTACTTCGGCTTTAAGCCTGCACAGGATAACTAAACTAGACTACCTATACCTACTAACAATTTCAGTGGTTAGCTACTACTTTACACTAAAGTTGTTAGCTACAAGAGCAAGTTCGTACGATTCAGTCGTGCATTTTATTTAAATCGTTAGACCCAAAAATAATTTTTATTTATAATATAATATATACTTTTTTATAGCAGCTTAATTATCTAGAGAACGGTTCTAATGATTTTGATAAAAACAATCAGGTTATTCTCCATTTCTGTTTGAAAAATGTGTATATAAAATGTTAGTAACGTTAGTAACCTGTCATATAGAGGTTTTTTGTTTTTGATTTTCGACTATCTCATTAACGGTTCACCGGATTTCATCAAAAAAAAAATTATACAAATTTTACATAACACTCCATATAAAATTTTCGAAAAATGTTTTATATTTTTTCTGAAAATTCAATATTTTGAAAATGGGTTAACCATTTATTCAAATCATATTTTTAAATTTATATGATTAAATACATATGTACATTTATAAAAAAAAACAGAAATTTTGTATATAAAAAATTAAATAAAAAGACTTTAAAATATGTTTAGCCGTTTCTACTAAGAATCTTGTGCTGATGATGTGATTGAACATAAGAGCAAGTAGGTGCGATCCAGTCGTGCATTTTAGCACTGTTTTGGCACTAAGTGAAACCCAAGTAGCTGAAGATTCTGACCCCTGAGAATTTAACTTTCAAGGTTATATCCAAAGAATTATTAAACAGTATCAGCACATTGAGATTGTTATTACGGGCGATTTCAATGTAAACAATTCCAAGTGGATACGCTATTCTGGACAGTAAAAACACAGAAGGAACTATGTCGAGCCCTTTGCTGAGGTAAACAACTTGCTTCAGCTGGTTACTGAGAATACCTGACGTTGCAGGTAACTCCGCCATTACTTTTGAGTTGTTTCTTACCTCTCAAACACTATTAGTGTGTTATCGCCTCCAGCCAAATGGTGCAAATATTTCACTTATTTATCGTGATCAAACTTCTCAGTTAAAGAAAAAAATAATAAGAGGAACGTATGACAATACGAGAAATCCAACTGGGACGAAATTTAACCTCATTCATCGGTTCCAACGCTTGTTTCCAATTAAATGTTATTTATTTATTTATTTCATCAATCAGGGAAATGTTCCCCTTACAGACTAATACATGTGGTCTTAAAAAACTAAACTTAAATTAATTAATGGATCATTACTACAAATGTAAGAAATTAAGAATGTTAAGTGCATACACTTTAAAAGTATCTCTAGTGCAATTTTCAAAAAAGTCTAATCTATTGCAACCAAATTAGCTTCCCTGATGCAACGAGAAATGGGCTCATTACGATCGAAATTCGTTCTATGCAGTTGCTCTTGAAACAAACTGAAATCACGAGAACTGATTCTAGGAAGGCGTATATAAATTAAGGGAAGTAATAGAGGGCGTTTAATGTAGTATGTAAGTATATCTCTGATAAACATTATCACAAAGTATGTACGACGAGTTTCCAGACTTTGCATGCCAATTAACTGACACCTGGTTTTATAAGTTGGAGTATCAATTCTCCAATTTAATTTATAAAATATGTACCTTGAAAATTTTCTCTGAATTTTTTCTATTCTTTCAGTTCAGTTTTTATAATAAGGGTTCCAAGCCGGACTGCAGTACTCAAGTACAGATCGGACTAGAGAGCTAAAAAGGGACTTGATTGTGTATGGGTCAGTAAAGTCTTTAGTATTCCTTTTTTTTTTTTTTTTTTTTTTTTTTTTAAATTAATTTTTATTTCATTTTAACTTATAACTATCTTAAAGCTAGACAAAAATGTTTAAAACTAGCCTAATTATCAATAACTTACAACTAATTTACTGGCCCTTTACGGGCGCTCTAAACTAAACAATAACTCTTAGAACTAATGTCTTTCGACCTAAAAACTATTTTAATTAAATCTAATTATTTTATTTTATTTTATTTTTCCAAGGAAACTTTTACAAAAAAAAAAAACTTGGTATCTTATCATTTTTTTTTTTTTTTTTTTTTTTTTTTTACTTATAAACTAAACCTAAATATATATTAAAAATAATTAAAACTAAATAAAACTAACTTATACCAACTAAAAATAACTTAAACTACTTAAAATACCTAATAATACTTAAAACTACTTAAAAACTAGAACAGCCACAGCAGCATTTTTTTCGTTTTTTAATTTTTTGTTTGTTTATTTTTTATATGCATGCAGACACACACAAACATGCAACCCACCCATACATGTACATACGCACATACATATACGTACGCACATACATGTACAGACACGCAGATACATGCACGCATGCCCCCGCATACATACATATTTTTAATTTTTTTTTTTTTGGTGCCACCACGACTGTTCCCTATACCTAATTCCCTAAATCTATGTAAGTCGGCCAAGATATACCATCTTCATCGACTTTAAATATCACGATGCTGTTCAGAGAGCCACCAGAACTGGTTCTCCTGTTTCGCCCTATCCCTCCGGTCCCGATCGGACACAGTCCTACTGAACCGAAGGCGCTCTTCTCCACCTTGAGCGATGACGTCTCGACCATAAAGGAGTCGCCTATCCACAGTTTTCCGGCTGACGTGGTAGATGAGCGGAACCGCCCCTCCATCCTGTATCAGCCCTCGACTGTCTAAATAGAGGAATGCCTCGGGAGGGATGTAGCCACTTAACCGCGCACTCTCGAAATATTGGTTATTTGGGTAATACGCCCCAAAAATTAAGTTGTTAGTTGAGGACATCGCTCTTGCAACGTGACCCCGAATCAGCTTAAACAAAAAATTATCTATTCTGTTTATGTTGGCTCCGTTGTATAGAACCTGGTTGGAATAATATCGTTTGTACTCCGACTCTGGTGTTCTGTGTAATCCAAGGCAACGTCGAAGACACTGCCTCTCAAACACCCGAATCTTTTCCATTTGAGATGGGGCAACGTTGAACCACACCGGGCATCCATAGGCAATCATCGGCCTGATGAAGGCCATGTAGCAAATCACCTTCACCCTGCTGTCAAGACGACTGCTATAAAACAATCGTTTTGTCAGGGCAAAGGCTCCCCTAGCCCTGGCCAGAGCAGCACCTATATGTCTGTCGAAATACAAGTACTGATCCAACCAGATGCCAAGGTACTTTACTACACTTTTACTCGCCAGTGGATGTCCATGTGGCCCTACGATCACCAGCTTGCGCCAGTTCTTTCTCGTATCCCTTGAGGCGCTAGACAACGGAGTCCTAAACAAAATAGTTTCTGATTTCTGGAAGTTGATTTTCAACTTCCAGTCATCACAATATCGCTGAATCTTGTCGAAGTCACTCTGCAAGAGACTTTTGATGACCTCAACTGTATGAGCTGTTCTGTACGCAATTAGATCGTCGGCGTACGCAATTGCCTGAGTTAGACTACCTATCAGATCGCTGGTGTAAATGTTGAATAGAATCGGCGAGTTAACCGCTCCCTGCTGAAGACCATTATTAATATTAAAAATTGCAGTAGAAGTTACATTGCCACTCTTGACAACAAACTTTCTACCATTTAGCATGTCATAAAGCATATACAATAGAGGTTTACTTATACCTAGTCTGGTTAGCTTTAGATAGAGACCTTCTAACCATACGGTGTCGAAGGCCTTCTCCAAATCAACCAGACAGGCACCCGTACACTGCTTTTTAGTTTTGTTCCATTGGATATCAGAAACAAGTTTAGACGCGGCATGAATTGTGTCATGTCCCGCCTTAAAACCAAACTGATTATCCGGGATGATATTTTTGTCCTCCGCCCACTTGAACAGGGCTCTATTAATAACCTTTTCAAATACTTTGCTGATACTCGGAAGAAGACTTATCGACCGGAGATTCGCCGGATTGGAGTTGTCCTTTCCCTTTTTTGAGAGAGGGTGCACCACAGCTGTCTTCCACCGCACCGGATAATATGCATTATTCAGCGCGTTGGTAAACAGTGTGGTATAAATGTCAACTGCTTCTTGAGGCAAATGTCGTAGTACAACGTTGGATATACCATCGACTCCTGCTGATTTCTTTTTCTTTAGTGAATCAAAGATGAGCTGGAGCTCAATCTTCGAAATTAACAGGGAACTGGTCCCATTTCGCTCGGCGATTATGGCGTTTGCCAAATGTTCATCATTAAACCCGGTAAAACCAAGGTTCTCAGATCGCCACTGCGTTATATCGTTCCGCAGGTAAAAGTGGTGAACCAGAGCTCTGCTCTCCAGGTCATGGTTCGGGCGAATGCTAGCATTCACCTTGTACACTTGCTGAAAAACAGCCCCCACCGCCTCCACCTTCTCCTGCGGATCTTCGATTATGAAGAGGTCATCGTCCAAGACGGCGTCATCTGGATCTATGCCCGCTGTCAAGAGTACGTCTCTGTTTTGTGTCGTCCTCTGGAGCTTAAGACACGGAAGGTCGTTTTGATCTTTTCTTCTGAATATCTTATTAATTTGCGGGAACATACTCGGGTCGGTAGCGTTCACGGCCCGAATTTTGTTGTCCCAAAACAAATTAATGGACAACCTATAATTTTCTTTGATCAATTGGTTGATGTTTTTTATGGACGACTTCAGTGTCCTTATCTCCAGATCTCGTGTGTCAGTAAACCGTCTGTACAAGCGTTTTAGTCTTGTCAGTAAGCCACTTTTTTGTCTGTGTAGTGCATCAATTGTCGCGTTACGGTACATGTCAGTTGCGTTACGTTCTTTGTATTTCGGTATTGTCCTATTCATTGTTCGTTGAATTATTTCGTCCATTTGTTCTAAGTATCTGTCAATTTCAGTATTTGTCAGGTTCCTGTCATTTGGTGGGGATATATCATTTGAACGTAATTCGCTCAATAAGAAGTTCGAGAAGCGTGGCCAGCGCACCTTACTGTAATTGTAAGTATGCACAGGTACATACTCCTCCAATTCCATAAGCTCATTCGGAAGTTGTATTACGGCGGCGAGTCCGCAGTGGTCACTGTCGTACTCGATCGTTCTTAAACAATTTTTAGGCCGTTGGCCCACAGTGTCAGTAATTGTTAGTCTTGCGTCTTTCAACAATAGATCCAGATAGGCACCGCTTCTTGGAAACGATGGCCTGTCTGTAGCGAGAAGTTCAATGCGATACTCCAGGTTGTATCGACCCATCCAATTATACAGATGGTTACCACGAGGATTTTGTATTTGATTTCCCCACTCTATATGTTTGGCATTTAAATCACCAGCCAATATGTAGTAGTTTTCTTCCGAGCTTAATCTTAAGCATTCAAAAAGCTTTTCAAGCTCTGTTATAAACTGTGTGGGCTGAGGTGTTTCCGGTGCATAGGCAGCGATCACATACATTCGCTTCCCCTGTTGGAGATGAATGCATATGATGCATGCCTCTAACGTCCGAAAGTTACGCACATCACTATTATATATTACCTTATGACTAATGCCTTTACGTATAAAGATTGCGACGCCCCCTCCTTGAGTGGAGTTGGGTCGGTCTCTCCTTACGATATTGTAATTGTTGTTAGTCAATTTATGTTTCTGGTTAAGCTTAGTTTCGCTAGCCATAAACACATCTGGACTTATGTCTTTAAGCAATTGGAATAAATTCGCTCTACGTTCGGTCCTAATCAGTGAATTTACATTCACAGCTAGGATCTTAAAGGGCCTCTCCGGCAGCGCGCCCTTAACCTCTAAGTTGCGTTAAGCTCGGCAAAACAGAGTAGATATAATCCACCCTAGTCGCCTGCTCCATGATCTGGTTTTGGAGGCCGTTCAACTGGCCCTGAATGGCCAGTAGAACGCCCATAATGTCCGCCTGTGCCGCCGGCGCCTTAGGCACGGAGGCCTGTTGGGCGACCTTTGGTGTAGGCTGTACCGTGCTTCCCCTTCCTGACGCCATTTGGGCGTAAGAAATTTGGGGGTTGACGGGCGTTGTTGTAGGAGGGCGCACTGTTGGACGCTTTTCTACCACTGTTTGCTTTGCTGCTTTATTGTTTTTTATAAGCTGAAACGTCGGGCATCCCCGATAATTAGCGGGGTGTCCGGCGCCTCGGCAGAGTACACATTTAAGCTGGGTCCTATCTTCGACCCGTTCCTTTCCTAACTTGCATTCATCTGCATTGTGGTTCTCTCCACACTTAACGCAGCGTGACTGCATTTCGCAGTTTGCTGCGGCGTGGCCGAACCTTTGGCAGCGCATGCATTGAAGCATGTCGCCGCGCCTTTTTAATTTGTCCCAAGTTACAACCTGATAGTTGAGGACGGATATACTCCTCAAACTATCCAGTTTGCTGCTGGGTGAGAGTTGAACAAGGAAGAAGGGAAGTCTCCGCTTCTCCCGCCTAGCTCTAACTGTAGCGAACGGCTTGACCCCGATAAAGTCGAGATCGTCATTCGCTTGTTGGCGGAGTTCATTTAAGAGCACCTGTGGTTCCGTGCAGGAATCTATGCCCTTCAAAAGGACCGTTTGAAATTTTTCGGTTTTAGGGGTGAAACTAAAGAATTCGGTCGTAGTTTCTTTCAGCAACTCTTTAATTTTTTTGTGCTGTTCCAGTGTGAAGCACTGGATAGCATGCCTATCGTTATTTAATCTTTTAATAGTAAAATTATGACCTATGGTCAACTTACATAGATTTATGGTATCCTGTAACTCCATTTTATAAGTATTAATGGGTGGCACCTTTTCTTTTTTCATGATCGGCGGCTGTGGCTGCTGCTGCTGAGACTGATTTTTCTGCGGCTGTTGATTCTGCTGCTTTTGAATCTGCTGCTGCTGTTTTTCTTGCGGTTGTTTCTGGACTTGTGTCTGCTGCTGTTGTTGTTGTTGTTTTTGCCGTTGTTGTTTTGGCTGCTGCTGTGGCTGTTGTTTTTGTAATTGTTCTTTTTTCTGTTGTTGTTCTTGTTCGCCGAGTTCTTTTAGTTATTTCGCTCGGCGCGCTTCTTGGCTGGCCTTAACTTTACTTTTCAACTCTTGGATTTCTGCCTCCATTGTTACAATTTTAGCGATCATTTTTTGTTCCTCGTCCTCCTCAGATGACGCCTCTGATGTGGAGAGGTTCACGAAGGCAGTACTATCGCCCGTCGTGAAGTGCCCTTCTCCTTCTTCAGACATATATGCTATACCCTCTTCGGGTGAAGTGTCTAACTCGGTTTGTCTTGCTGCCTCTGACGTCTCATCTATATCGGACGTATGCACCCCAGCTGGCAGCTTTGCTGAGGTGGCCGTGGATCTTCTTTTTACCAAATTTGGTGCGCACTTGATCCTCTTTCTGCGCTTTTGATTAGCATCGGATGATGCTGCCGTTGTTGTTATTGCTGTTGATGTTGTTGCTGCAGAATCACTGCTTGTAGTTGGAACATCTTTCGATGTTCCCTCAGCTGATGCCATCGTTGGCCTCATTGGCCCTAGGACACCTTTCGATGCCCCGGTGCTTAAACTCCTCCTCCTTTGTTCGTTTTCCCAACCAATAAAGTTAACGACTTCACGGTTGTGAAAAAAAGCTGATAAAGTTCTGATGCCCTCCTGGGAATCGAACTGGCGACCCTCGGATTCTCGGTCGGCCACTCTACCACTGTGCTACTGCACCACTTATAAAATTTTGATTTAATTTTGAACTTAAGCTCACACGAAATTTAATTTGGAAAAACTGGGAAGCCGAGACGTGTTAACACTTCCACAGTACGATATCGACTGTCTTTAGTATTCCTCTTAATAAACACTTGCATTTGATTTGCAATATTGATTATGTAATTCATATAAGGAAGGAATGAAATCTTTGTATCAACGATGACCCCTAAATCTTTTTTCTGCACTACGCGTTCTAATTGAAAGCCGTTTATTAAGTAGTTAGATAGAATTGGTGAGGTATTACGAGAACAGGACATTACTTGGCACTCTTGAAACATTTAGGTGCAAGGCATTTAAACTACACCAAATCAGCTAATCTATACACTATACACTTAGTCATTTGGTACAGTTTGAGGTCATATGCAAATAGAAGACACGATGAATCCATAAAAATATCAGGAATATCATTTATAGACAATAGGAATAAAAGCGGACCCAAATTGCTACCTTGGGGGACGCCAGATGTTACTGGGATTTTATCTGACAAATTATTATCAATTTTAACAATTTGAATTCTACAGGTTAAATAAGATGCTATGTTGGAGTGAAAACCCAACTGCAAGAGCTTGTGCATAAGAACCTTATGATTAACGGGATCAAATGCTTTGGCGAAATCAGTAAATATAATGTCTGTTTGCAGATACGATTCAAAATTTTTAATTATATAGTTAGTCATCAAAATTAAATTAGTTAAAGTAGAACGGCCAGGCATAAAACCGTGTTGGTACACAGATATAATGTCTTTTAATTGAAAACAAAGTTTATCAAAAACTATCCTTTCAAATAACTTTGGTAGCGCTGATATTTTACAGATGGGCCTGTATTTAATGATATCCTGTTTAGACCCAGATTTAAATACTGGTGTTATATATGATAATTTATAGCAATCTAGGAATTCTCCCCTGGAAAGAGACAAGTTAAAGATAGGCTAGCAATAGCCGATGCACAATTCAACAACAAAATTGGGGGAATCCCATCTGGACCTTCATTTTTGGTGGGATCTAGACTAAGCAGAGCTGTCATGACATCTGAAACCTTTATAACACAATATAACCTATATTTACGGTTACTGGGACTTCTGGAAGTTCAAGATTATAAGGAGAATTTGTGGAATAAACTGACTTAAAGTACTCAGCAAAAAGATTGCAAATCTCATTGACGTCACTTGTTGGAGTGCCTAAGTACTTCATACAGCTTGGATACCCATTTGATTTACGTTTAGAGTTAATGAAATTCCAAAAACTTTTGTTATTTTTTTTAATACTGGATTCTATAGAAAATATATAAGATTGGTAAATAAACTTATTGAGTGTCGAATTTTTTTAAATAATTTAAATAAATTGAAAGCAGTTCAAAATTTCCGCGGTTCATTTTATATAGTTTGAAAGATTTATTTTTTTAAATTCCTTAATCTCTTATTAAACCAGGCAGGATTTAAATTAGATTTAGATACTTTACTTGGAACAAATTTTTTTACAACTTCATCGATAATAGACACAAATGTATCATTTGCATTATTTAAATTTATTTTAGAAATAAGTGAATCCCACGGAAATGTTAATAAATATTCCTACATTGCATCAAAGTTTGCTTTTTTAAAATTTGGTACAAAAACATTATTATTACTATCGTTTTTCATATAGATAAAAAAGCTAATGGATCCTTCAAGTGCAATGTGATGTTTTGAGTTTTGTACTATTGGAGTTTCAGACTTTTCAACATATAAATAGTACGATACTAAACTGGTTTAAAATTAAAAAAATCTTCTTTTTTAGCCTAGTATCATACTAAAAATGATTTAACATATTACTAAATCGTTTAAAATTTTGCGCCACTACTTTTAATTTTAACTTTAAACACTTTTTTAACAACATGTGCTAATTCTTTGGCCACTGAAACTTTAGTTGCTTATCCGAAATGAATAAACAACCATGAGACGGTATATTTTAAAGAAAAAAAAGGGTGATTCTGTCTAGATTCTAATAGGCTTTTCACACCAAACACAAATCCGGGCTTTCAGCTAAATGCTTACGAACGCTCGAAAACGGTTCACACTGAACATTTACAAGTTTTCGTTTGACATTTCAATTATTTTGTCACCACATACCCCGTTTATATGAGTGAATTGAGGAATCGAATCGAATTGAGATTTCGATTCAGGTATATGGCCTTGTGGGATCGGAAGATTGAATTAAAATGGAATCGAAGTGACAATTTGACATGCAACAGAAAAAAATACAAAGAAAACGGAAACCCACTGAACACAAAGAAATACTATTGGTGCACACACAGACCAAGAATCAGATGTGAATTCGATTCTTTCCCAGCAAACATTTATCTGAAGGTTCAGATTCTAATCACCAAAAATGAAGAATAATATTCAGGAAAGCTTCAGTTTTTTGAATGAATTATGAATATATACAAATATCCTACAAATTCTTACCAGAGAGACACAAAGAGATATGTATTCTGCGTCAAAAAAAACAACACTCAGATTTTGTTGTTGGATCCTTCATATGGAGATCCTTTTTTGTTCGTCCTTTTATTTTTATTTTTACAAAGGGGTAATGATGACGGGTCATTGTAATGACAAAAGTTTCGTTTGCATAGTCGATTATCAGTTCGGAAAAGTTTTTCAAAAGATCGGTTTAGATAGGTATACAACCAGCTTGTGCCTTAATAGAAAATGGGTACCTATTTACTTAAAAAAAAATATATATAAAAAAGCAAATGATAAAACGTAAAGGTATGTAACAAATGGTGTTAAATTTTCTTAGAAACATAAAAATCATTTCTTTAATTATAGCATCGTGTAACAATTAAGAAGTCCTGGAAGCTATAAAAGCCAAACAAGAGCCAAATCAAAAAATGTTCCAGAGGCTCACCGATGAAATATTCAATCATAAATGAATCAGAAATAATGAATTCACTTATGATGCAATTTGAATCCTTTTACCTGGGCCCTTAGACACCGATTTGAATCATTTTAATGATTCATTCATGATCTGAAAATTCTGTAATTAAATGAAAGTATATAAGGGTTCCATATATTCCTTTAAATGATTAATCCCTGAAACTTTTCTGAATCGCAAAAATGATTCCTATACGATTAATTATAGTGAAGGTATATACTTAGAAATTAGATTTATTTTTATGATTTAGAAAAGATTCAGGCATTAACCATTTAAATGAATATATGGAGCCCTTATATACGTTCATTTAAATGACGAATTTTCAGGTCATAAATGAATTATTACAATGATTCAAATCGGTCTCTAAGAGCCCAGGTAAAAGGATTCAAATTGCATCAAAAGTGAATTCTTTTTCGCCCGGTTTCTTCACTTTTATGAATTAATTATCGTTCATTTCTGAATTAAAATGTTTGCTGGGTTAATTCCTCGATTCAGGTATATAAATACATTTTCAATTCGATTCAGCTCTTCTAGTGGGATCGGATCGAGTAATCCTATTTTAATTCGATTCAAGTATACAAAGACTTAAATCCTGATTCAATTCTCCATATAAACGTAGTAACACACAACAACAAATACGTTGGGAATTGAAATTGACATTACCCCAGACAGTTGTTTTTTGTTTTCGTTTTTTCCTTGCAGCAACCCATCAGCTATTTATGTGACGAATAATTGAGCACTGAATGTTTCACATGGTGTGTTTGCTTATGGCCTTTTCGATTTGCCGTCCAGAACTGTTCTGACCCCCACAAAATGACACTTGTTACTCTAAACAGAACAGAAAACGAATCTGGAATTCATTTCCGAATTGAAAACAGAATCACTAATCACTCACACAATTAAAATGTCAAAATCACCGAGTTGATTTGATTTGTATAATTTCGATGTGTTTATGAAGAAGCAAGTTAATTATTATTGATACAAGAAAATGTGTATATAAATTGAAATCAAGTGTTTTTTTCAATCAGTCAAATTGTTTCCGGGTGTTTTATTGGGGGAACTTGTTCCGGACGGCCAATCGAAAAGGCCATTAGTTCATCTTGCAAATCCAACATGTTTTCGATAGGTTTTATTTAAAACTTGTAGTTTATCAAAACGAATGGCTTATCAAAAATGTATGGGAAAACTTGTGTTTTCGCGTTAGGTTTTCAGCCAAAACCGATAATTTTGTGAAAACCGTGTTTTGGGTTTGGTCTGAAAAGGCTATAATAATGTGAATTTTTTTTAAGAAAACCATTGTCAACTGGCTTAGGGCCTTGTTAACTATAATAAAAGCGTAATAGGGGTATTCACGATCTGGTGTACCAAGTCTTGTAAAAGTGTAAAATTTAATTTTTTTACAACAGACTGTGAACACACCTTTACTAATCTGTAACAAGACTGAAGCAAATGTCAAAATCTGTTTCACATTGCGGGCGATCACTCACTTATTAGATATGTTATCTCGGATACCAAGCTATCGGGGTATATCTGTGGACGAATCAGATAGGTTAGCTGAAAGCTGTCAAAAAATCAAAGCAAAACGCATACCAACGAATTTTGCAGTCAGCTGGTTGTATACATTTGTTCTCGGATAGCTAGTTATTCCAATTTTTTTGGGATAACTCAAGATAGCTTTCATGAGAGCAGCTGTTTTTTCATCAGATGTGGTTTTGCCCGCATTACAACAACAGAAATTTATTCCAGATTGCTGAGAATAATTGAGTAAACGTCCCCATTTATTCTGAAGAAGGCTAATGTCGATTTCGTTTCAACAAAAACATCGACTTGCCGCCGATCCGCCGTCAATTTTTTTCTGAAAATCAAATTCGTTTCAAATTAAAACCAATATTTTTCTGGAAAAACAGATCCGTATTGAATCTCTTTTTGGAGACGGATTCAAAACGGATTTGTGCACAGATTCGTACACACACTACAATATTTGTTTTGACGTTTGTTTCTCAATTGTTGTGTTGTGAATTAATTTTTATTTTGTGGCAGTGTACAGAAAAAGTAAATTAATATATTAAAAAATAAAAAAAATTGTTAAAAACTTCTTGGAAACAAATATTAAAGAAGTGCAAGTGGGTTTAGGAACTCCCCCCGCGTCGGAATCGGGAAATTAAAACGAAATAATGATGTTTTAACGAATTGAAGATTTGTTTTTTTTTAGAGCTGCCAAGCAACACACACAGTCCCAAAAAGAGATTCGGTCCGTAATCGTTCTTTTCAAAGCCAAAAAGTATTGGTTTTAGTAGCGAATCCTAATTATTGAAACGAAATCGACATAAGTTTGTGTTAAAAAAATCTCACACCCTTGTATTTTTCTGTTACAATAGGGTTCGGGTATTGTAAAAGTGCAAAAGTGTAAGATTTTGACATTCAGTATATTTTGTTGTTGTAGTGCAAAAAAAATGCTACACTTTTACACTTTTAGAATGATAAAAGACCAGGTACACCGGATCGTGAATACCCCTAATGTGCTAATTCTCTGCCCAACACTGTATGTTTCTTCATATTCATATTATATAATATAAATGTATTTACAACAATAACTAACTTCAAAAACAAATTACTCTTGTTATAAATTCAAAAAAGAAAAACAAACAATTAATAATGTATGAAAAAAAAACTATAGGTACTTAGTACCAGATCAGAAAAGAACAATAACAAAAAGGTACAGAAGATTGCAACATTGAATGAATAGATGGATAGGTACCCTCAAATGGAGACCACATCAGGAATCAGAATAATTAACTCGGAAGTGCCCTGGAAAAAGTTAAAGGTTAATCTCAATATATGTAGGTACTATCTACGCAGCTACCTTTATAAATGAATACAAGAACAACATAGGTATCTACCCCTTAAAAATAAAAAACAAAACAAAGAACAAAAAAAAAATAATGAATCAAATTTGTAACCTGTATATACTATACACAATATGTATGTACCTATCTATACACACGATTGAATACATAATACATATACCTATATGTAAATTAATCTTCGTTTTATAAAAATACAATAATTAACAAGTTAATTATATTAAATATTTATTTTTTCATAATCTTTTTGGTCTCAGAATACACTTTTTGTCATGTTGTCGCGATGTCATTGCCTAAAGTCCTATAACAATCAATAAACATTTTAATTTTTTTTTTTTTAATAAATTTATAAGTATTTCTTAGAAAATCACAGGTGGGACGGACATATATCCAGAGAGGTGAAAAATACGTAAAGGTAGAGCAGCCAAACGAGAGTCAAACCCCTCTCGATGTGTTCTTATCATTTTCTACGTTTTTTCTGACTTTCTGTATGTAAGTACGTGGAGCGAGAATGTAAATATTCCTAGAATCGTGAACGAATTCCAATGCACCACGAACACAAAACGACAACGTCGTCCATAAGAATATATCAACAGTTTTTTTTTTTCATTTTTAAGGGTTGCATTCCGGACCAATGGAATCCGTCGAACTAAAAAAATGTGTAGAATTTAGAATTGAGGAAGGCCAATGATTATTTATCTAAATGAATACCAAATTTCCTGCTAAGAGACCGATGAAATGAGTAAATTAATTATTTTTACTATCAATTTTATTTCCATATCACATCCCATAAATAATTTTCATAAATATCTACATACATACAAAAAAAAGTCACCGAACGACTATGAACAAAATATAGTTGATTCATTTTGCACCTTCTAGTGATTTACTATTTTGTTCTTTCTCTCTGGATGCAGAAGTCAGACATTGCAATTTTTTGTTTTAAATAAAATCCATTCGTCTCTTCTCTTCAACACTTCAGAAATCTTTAAGAACACACACTCACACAATGTTTGGGAAATAAAAAAAAAAAAAAAAAACTTACCTACCTTTGATTTTTTTCAATATGCAATTTTTTTGTAATTTTTTCAATTCATTTGATGCACATTTCACTAGATCACGAAAGAATTCAATTAATTTTGTGAAGTTTTTACTCTTTTAGAGTTACTTTATTATTAACACAGAAAGTTATGTTGATTTTAAAACGATATAAAGCCTAAATCAAAATCACCTTCACTAAAACTAAAAGTGAAAAAATACCTCAATAGTGGGCGGCCATTTAAGAAACTGATGCGTTCAAAAAGTGTAGAATGGAAAATGACTTGATGCGATTTTTTGAAGTGTTGCTAATGTCAAAATGAGCACAGTATAGGAAGCGTTTGGAATTTGTGCCCAGCTTATAACATTTAGGTTCTGGTCTTTGATATATTAAGAGTCCATACAAAAAATAATACGTTTTTATAATGGTGAATTTACATTTTAAGCGAACTAGATATATTTGTTATAGAAAAAGTTAATGTTGCTGTTTAAAGGAGGCTTTACATGGATCTGCATCTGCAGACTTGTAGAAAAGTAAAGGAGGCTTTACATGCATCTTCATCTTCATCTGCATTGACATCTGCAAAAAAAAGAGGAAACAAAATAAAAAATTCATACTTGTGCGATAGAGAGCGAAAACCAAAATGGAGATCATCTTCATGTTTGAAGATTATAGGAAGTACGAATCTGAAGATTGCAGATTATAGTGAAGATGAACATGTTCATCTTCATTATAGCATTTTCATCTGCACCATAATTTGTTCCGTTCAGATAACGAATTTTAAAGTTTTTTTTTACCATTTCACCTCAGTTTGCTTAAAAACAACGAAAATAGCGAAAATTTTCTTCTCAAAACTACATACCTGAACGCTAAGAACATGTGACTGTGAGATATGTCAAGAAAGTTATAGCAGAGTTCGAGTAAGTTATTAGTGTGTACCTTGTCTTACTTTTATGTTTGTTTTATATCATTGGCCCGCTCTACTTTTCTTCAAATCTGCAGATGCAGATCCATGTAAAGCCGCCTTAAAGCGGGACCATAATATAACACAAACTCAAAAGTAAGACAGGGTACACACTAATAACTTATTCGAACCTTGCTATAACTTTCTTGACACATCTCACAATCACATGCTCTTAGCGTTCAGGTATGTAGTTTTGACAAGATAATTTTTGCTATTTTCATTGTTTTTGAGCAAACTGAGGTGAAATGGTAAGAAAAAATTGAAAATTCTTTATCTGAACAGAACAAATTATGGTGCAGATGAAAATGCTATAATGAAAACGAACCACTGATCTATATAACGGAGGCTTTACATGGATCTGCATCTGCAGACTTGAAGAAAAGTAGAGCGGGACCATAATTTAAAAAAAAACATAAAAGTAAGACAGGGTACACACTAATAACTTATTCGAACTCTGCTATAACTTTCTTGGCACATCTCACAATCAAATGTTCTTAGCGTTTAGGTATGTAGTTTTGAGAAGACAATTTTTGCTATTTTCATTGTTTTTAAGCAAACTGAGGTGAATAGGTAAAAAGAAACTTGAAAATTCGTTTTCTGAACGGAACAAATTATGGTGCAAATGAAAATGCTATAATGAAGATGAACATGTTCATCTTCACTATAATCTGCAATCTTCAGATTCATACTTCCTATAATCTTCATACATGAAGATGATCTCCATTTTGGTCTTCGCTCTCTATCGCAGAAGTATGATTTTTTTATTTTGTTTCCTCTTTTTTTTGCAGATGTCGATGCAGTTGAAGATGAAGCTACATGTAAAACCACCTTAATACACTGGATAGTGTATTCAAACAAAAAAATCGAACCCAATAGAAAACTGTAATAATTGTAGAGCGTCCATGTCAGTATAACAGTATAACATTTTTGTTGCCAAAGTAACATTTCAAGATGGTTGCTTATGCTTGAAATTAAATTTGTTTAATCAACCATACCAAGGGCACCTTCTTCAAAAAAAAATATAATAGTGCGTTTTCATTAGAGCTCAAATTACATAAAAAGTGTTTTCATTACAAATTATCTCATTTCGTTTGACATCTGGCTGAATTCGGCTGAATTTCATTTGACAGTTCTTTGTCATTAAAAATTTTATAAGACAACAAATTGTAAAATTTTAAATTGGAAACGAAAAGATATTTTAATTAATATGGATACGCCTACCTTAATAAATCCAAGTCAAATTACAAGGAGCATAGAAAGTTGTGTTCTTAATTTTTTAAAAAGGAGGGCTCAATTTGCCCGTCGCTGGCAAAGAAGGCGGGCAATTAAATGTATGAAGTTGAGAATTTGTATGCTTTCAGAAGTAATCTCAAGCTGGAACAATCCAAAAAGGTTCTGGAAGAAGGTATTTACATACATATATGATACTTACAAACTAGATCCCTACTTAACACAATTTGTTTGTGGTTTGCAGCCTCGAGAAAGCCTTTTTTGGGAAAAGGAAGTTCCCGAATCCGGGGAACATTTCTTTAAAGAAAACCGCATGAGTCGGGATGCATTTGCTACTTTGTGCTTACAACTTAGATATTTGGAAAAAAGGAGACAAGCTTTAGAAAGCCCATACCACTTGACAAAAGGATTGCAATTATAGAAATCAATTCCCCAGCTGATTGGCTCGATTACCTAGGTATTTAATTTGTGAAAACAGTAGTTTAGTCCAATTAAATTCTTTTTTCGTGTTTTAAATCACTTCAAAATTAATATCACATAGTCTAGAAGGCTAATACCTGTAAAATAAAAACATTATACATGAAATCTATTCTTGTGTTCCAAATCATGTCAAAATTGGTATTCCTAAATTGTATATTATATAAACTATTTTAAAAAATATAAAAACTATTTTATTGTATATTATATATATAAGCAATCTTGGTTTGTTAAATCAATAAAACTTATTCAAAACTTATTTGTGTTTCAAATCACGTCAAAATTGAGACACATATTATGATGAAAAGAATAGTTAGCTTTTTGTACAAGTTATTAATAACTTGCATTTTTATTATATTTTTATTTATGTATATCATAAGAAATGTCATTTCAGGCAGACGGTAGCGTTGCCATGACCTTATTCTTATATAAAATTTTGTAAAACCTTATGATAAAAAAATAAAGAATCTGACTATCCATCTATCATAATGGTGTTAGTAAAAGAGGGGTAGATCTGCCGAAAAATCAAGATCTGGTAAATTGATTTAAAATCAAAAAACAAATCAATTTATTTGGCCAATCGAAGGCAAAAATTGTCAAAATCAGTATATTGACAGATCTAAATCAAAAATAAATTGACTTGTGTTACCAAACGATAACCACATTAAAAATACTTGCGTAATTGTAGGAAGCAATCGGCTGTTCATTGAACTAACTTTATGAGGTTTATTTTTACTATTTCTACATCAAAATCGTGAGATAAATCAATCTTCTTTGCAGAATATTTTTCCCATACAAACTTTGACAGTTCATTTCTGCGGAGATAGGATTATCTAGTTTCTGAGGGTTTCCTGGTCTTCCGCTGTTGCATGAATACCCTTTATGTGTGTTTCTTATGGGAGAGATTTTCGTGCAAAAAAGAAGGTTTGACTTCTAATTATTTTTATAGAACTTTCAATTTAGAGGAAAATTATATTCAGAATTCATTTCAATACATTGCTGCTTATTATTATTATATTTCTGACCACGTTATATTTGGTTGAGAAAATTTACCGAATTAACAAAATAAACGAAGTTAATGAGCATCTGTTCACACAAGCTTTGGCTGGTTGGACGAGCCAGCAGGTTTAAAAAAAAATTGAAATTCAGTTATTTACTCTTTTAAACGGTCTATCATTAAACGTTTTTCTTTTTTAACTCTGAGCAGATAACTATAGGGCTTTCCAATTTATTTTTTAAACTCACTGGAGCATTCAACTAGGGCCCAATTCCGCAAGCGTGAGTTTTCTCTGTGTACACATACATTTTTCCCATTCCGCAAAGGTGCGATGCATATTTTTTGACAGATAACGTGTACACAAATAGGCAAATTTATTCATGCATATTTTGAAGGTAAATAATTTCTTTGCACGAAAAGGCATTCACGCTTGCGGAATTGGGCCCCTGTCCAACGTTTCAGAATTTGACAAGCTGTCAGACATAGGAATTGTGATTTTTTATTAAAAAAATAATTTTTAATTAGGCGTTTTTCTTTTTTCGTTCAGAGCAGAGCACTGAACAGAGTTCGAACACATAGATTGTGCACTGGAAATTGGAGCTCTGAGTTAAAAACAAACATAAGCAATTTTTTTGACAACTCAGACTCTGTTCTAAACTGAAAAAGACAAACTCCTAATGACGACAAAGAAGTTCCACTTAACAGCTTTAGAAAAAATGGTTACAAAAAATTATTATTTCTTGATAAATAAATAAATGATCTCCATTTTTATTTGTTTCTTTCTTTTTTTGTCGATGTCAATTTCTCCATCATGTCACACAAAAAAAAAGTGAAGTTAGCCGAGCTCAGCTTTTTATTCCATCTGGCCGGTCATTTTATTCTGGATTCATAGAGCGCGCTCCATGCAAGGACTGATTGGAAAAAGAAACACAACCTGAACGCTCTGATATGTTTGAGCTAAAAAAGAAACAGATATCTTTTTTGACAGCACAGTTCCCCTTGTGATCAGTCATAAGCGCATCCATATTATGCCGAACGATACCGATCGGCCGAAACCGATCAACCAAGCCGAAATATAGACGTCCCGATCGGCCTTTTGGTCCATGCCGCAACCGAACCAAATTCAAACCGAACGAAATGGATCCGATGAGAGAAACTAAAACCGAATTTCAAAGTGTGGACGTGCAATACGGCCATTGACAGCTCGTGTTTTAAAATTTAAATTATCAGTTTTGATTTTTCTGTCTGGTAGACAGAGAGATTTAACGTGTTGCTCTATAGTAGCGTTGTTTAAATAATTTTGTTCGGCATAGTCGAATGAAATGTGAATGTCTTGACGAACTGAAAGTGTACACCAGAATGAGTGACGCCGCACAGGCCGATCGGCGTCATTCAGCATAATATAGATGCGCCTTAATACAAAGATATGGGAAATTTGGTTTGTCTACTAGCTAGAAGTGTGTGAAAATGCGGGCGTTCACTCACTTATAAGATATGTTTTCTCGGATACCAAGCTATCGGAGTAAATCTGTGAACGAATCAGATAGGTTAGCTGAAAGCTGTCAAAAAATCAGAACAAAACGCATACTAAATGAATTTTGGAGTCAGCTGTTCTATACATTTGTTCTCGGATAGCTAGTTATTCCAATTTTTTTGGGATAACTAAAGATATCTTTCATGAGAACAGCTGTGTTTTTATCAGATGTGCTTTTGCAGGCATTACAATAACAGAAAGTTATTCTAGATTGCTGAGAATAACTGATTGAACGTCCCCAATGATAATTTTGCATCTGTGTGTAGAATAAGGTTAGGCGCGCACATGCAACTTTCAGTTTTGCAACAGTTTGGACCCCTTTCACACAAGGAAACTGAGTTGCCGGCAACTGGGAGTTTGTAGGTTAGAAGGGCAAGAAGTAAGGGGAATGAAAAAAATCTCCCCGGTCAACGATTTGAAAAGATTTTTTTGACGTTTTGCTTTGCATTCCAATTAGCCCAACAAAATTTTCCCAGTTTCCTCCTCAGTTTCTCGGTGCCAGTTTCCTCATGTGAAAGCTACAAGGCTATTAAAGGAAAACGTCAAAAAAATCTCCAGCAACTGGTTTCCCTGTGTGAAATATGGACTTGGTTGCAAGTAAATACCATGGAATTATATGAGCGCACATGCAGAAACTATTCAGTCCGCGATTCGGGCAACTTAAAAGTTTGTGTTTGGGCACAAATCGAACGATCGCCCCAAATAAGTTCTTCAGCTGGTATCACACCGAGCTATATGTAACTGCGCGCACATCAAATGAAAATATTGTCTGTGTGTTGGTTTATCTTGTTGATTGATTTTTAAGTTCCATTAATCATCGTTCAACTAGTGATTAAACTATTTCGTTTCGGAAAAATTGCATGTCTTAAGGTGACATTTTGCATTTGTGTGTAGTTACATCCAAATGTCAAATATCATCAGTTTCACAATACCATGTATGTTTCTTGGATTTTACAGCTATTCATGGATAGAAAGTCAAATTTACTAATACAACAATGTAAATAAATGGGTTTTCGAGGGTGAAACGTACGAAAGTTTCCCATTATTTTCTGTGGCCACAATCTTTTGTAGTGAATATTTATTTGATGATTGTTATGACTTAATAACATTTTTCGAATTTCTTAAGCATTTTCTAAAAAGTACCCTAAATTTGGTGCGGAGCAGAAAATTTTAGAGGGGGGAAAGGGGGTAAGATTCAGTTCTTTTCCAAAATTACTCGAAAACCATAGGTTTTTTTTAAGTTTTTGGTACACATTGTAGATCATTTCTTATACACAGACAGTTTTTATCGTACAATTGATATAATTGAAGAAAAATGGTCGAAAGCATTGGGGTATAGTTGTGGCTCTTAATGACAATGACCCCAGCGAAGAAAATATAAAAAATGCAATTATTAGTAAATATTTAGGTACACACTTTTCTTTTAATTTTAATTTTCCTTATTTTAAAGACAATAAGCAGTTTTAATTTTGAAGAAAACGCAAATAATAATTTAATATAATTTTTGTTTTTGTGGACTGTATGGGTTAAAGCCAAATTTAATTTTTAAATTAAGGAGTTTTGGGAACTTTGGCTATCGTCTGGCAGCTGCGATAAAATGGACACAATTTTGTCCTCAACTACCTGCTGTCGCACATTCATTGCCGCATCCTCTGCACTAGTTTATCCTTGTTGGCATTATCACTCTGCAACTCTTTCAAAACTCTTGTGCTTGATTATTATTTGTGTTTTTTTTTTGCAGACCCTAATGGACGAGGCTCAGAAGCATTTCCAGCATTGGAGAACTTCACACATCACGTTCAGATTTAACTGTGCTTTCTAAAATATGTTTGTAAGAATTAAAACGATATAAAAAACCAAAATAATAAAACACTTACCATCCAGATATTCTACATATACATATATTAGGAACGCAAAAAGTAGTTTTCATGCTTATGTTTTTCTTACCGTTTGTAATGCTCTCTTCGGCCAGGAGCTCCACATTAGACCCTTTGAATTGTCCCAGAATAATAAGCTTTGTGTTCAACTACTATTCAATTGTTTTCAAATAAGGTATGCTCGACTTGTCATCTCTCAATTTGCAACCTAATTTCGTCGGAATTATGTTGAAATGAGATAATTTCCAAATAATATTTTGTATGGGAAATGAGATGATTTGGAATTAAATTTCGAAATTTGATACGAAATTAGCTCATTTGAAAACGTAGTGTGGACCCGAAGCAGTGTCTCCAGATTGGCTTTTCTTCCGGAAAAAATAATTGCGGGAATTTTGACAGAAAAATAATGGTTGGATTTATGGGAGGAAACAAAATGAAACACTTCTTTATGGAAAGCTTTTAATATTTTATACAATATGCATGATAGAGAAAAAATAATCATTAACGCGCAAAAACAAATGTTTTCAAACAAATTTGAGTATTACAACTAATTTGTACGGTAATGTAAAAGTAGTGTCTGCCAACGAATACGAATACGAAATTATACACACTTTTAGCAAAGCAAAGAGATATGTATATACTTTGAACCACAAATAAGCCATAATAAGATTGAAAACCTTCGTAGGTTTCACCCCCCAAAACCCATTTGTTTACATTGTCGTATTTGTAGCTTTGAAACTCTATCCATGAATAGATGGGAAATCGAAAAACAAAACAAAAACAAATTACTAGGGCTGCGTTGCCTTTGTGTCTATAGGAAGAGGAACAGAAAAGATTGTTGTGTGCGTGTTTCAGCTTATCGGCAAATGTCAAATGAAAGCAGATGTTTCGGGTCATAAACTAATAATGTAAGGACCGGAAACCTCTGCTTTCATTTGATATTTGCCTACAAGCTGAAACACGCACACAAGTAACATTTCTGTTCCTCTTCCAATAGCCACATTGATAAAACGCACACAAGAAACTTTTCTGTTCCTCTTCCTATAGACACATAGACAACACAGCCCTAGTAATTTGTTTTTGTTTTGCTTTTCGATTTCCCATCTATTCATGGATAGAGTTTGAAAGCTACAAATATAACAATGTAAACATATGGGTTTTGGGGAGTGAAACGTACGAAGGATTCCAATCTTTATTATGGCTTATTTGTGACTCTATCCATGAATAGATGGGAAATCGAAAAACAAAACAAAAACAAATTACTAGGGCTGCGTTGTCTATGGGTCTATAGGAAAAGGAACAGAAAACATTGTTGTGTACGTGTTTCAGCTTGTAAGCAAATGTCAAATGAAAGCATAGGTTTCGGGTCTTTATGTTATTAGTTTATGCTTTGAACTAATTCACTTGGTCATTCTACTACGCAGCTCTCTTCAAATTTCTTTGTTCATCTCATTTATTTTGAAAGATTACCATTACAAACAATCACCTTCCAGAGATGGACTTTTTTTGACAGGAGGTATGATTGTGGTTTATTGTGCACTTTTCAAATAAGGATTTCATCTCTGGTACTGTACTCATTAAATCGTTTGCGCAACATTTTGGTTCTCTTGAAATCTCTCTGCGCAACCGACCATTGACCAAGTGAAATGGATGAAGCCAAGCTAATCATAAATATCGAAAATATTCTCAGTAGCAACTATCCAAGCCCAGCAAACATTTATCTGAAGGTTCAGATTCTAATCACCAAAAATGAAGAATAATATTCAGGAAACCTTCAGTTTTTTGAATGAATTATGAATATATACAAAGATCCTACAAATTCTTACCAGAGAGACACAAAGAGATATTTATTCTGTGTCAAAAAAAAACAACACTCATTTTGTTGTTGGATCCTTCATATGGAGATCCTTTTTTGTTCGTCTTTATTTTTATTTTTACAAAGGGGTAATGATGACGGGTCATTGTAATGACAAAAGTTTCGTTTGCATAGTCGATTATCAGTTCGGATAAGTTTTTCGAAAGATAGGTTTAGATAGGTATATAACCATCAGCTTGTGTTTTCATAGTAAATGGGTACCTACTTACTTAACAAAAAAATATATGAAAAAGCAAATGATATAACATAAAGGTATGTAAAAAATGGTGTTAAATTTTCTTAGAAATATAAAAATCATTTCTATAATTATAGCATCGTGTAACAATTAAGAAGTCATGTAAGCTATAAAAGCCAAACAAGAGGCAAATCAAAAAATGTTCCAGAGGCTCACCGATGAAATATTCAATCATAAATGAATCAGAAATAATGAATTCACTTATGATGCAATTTGAATCCTTTTACCTGGGCTCTTAGACACCGATTTGAATCATTTTAATGATTCATTCATGATCTGAAAATTCTGCAATTAAATGAACGTATAATAACCGTTCCATATATTCCTTCAAATGATAAATCCCTGAACCTTTTCTGAATCGCAAAAATGATTCCTATACGATTAATTTAAGTGAAGGTATATACTTAGAAATCCTTCACTTAATTTAATTTTATTGGAATTATTTTTAAGATTTAGAAAAGATTCAGGCATTAATCATTTAAATGAATATATGGAGCTCTTATATACGCTCATTTAAATGACGAATTTTCGATCATAAATGAATCATTACAATGATTCAAATTGGTGTCTAAGAGCCCAGGTAAAAGGATTCAAATTGCATAAAAAGTGAATGCTTTTTCGGCCGGTTTCTTCACTTTTATGAATTATATATCGTTCATTTCTGAATTAAAATGTTTGCTGGGAGGAGGAATTTTTAATGTGCATGTATTGTGCAATCTTGGCATCTAGGTTTCTCGTAGGGAAAGGGATACATATACTTTAATTCTTTGTACGGTATGCACATAAATTATGAAATTGAGGAAAAGCAAAACAGTCATTTTTTCAGCTTATTATTTGCTAAAGCTAGGCTTGTGAAGATTGCTTGATTTAGAGAATTAAAAGTAAGTACATATAGGTAGTGCATTTATATCCATATTTTCCTTATAACCTAAGAGTTATTTTATTCCTTAATATTACTCTAAGAAGCTTTTGATGTCAAGAAAGGTTTCCGACAAGGTGATGCGCTATCGTACGATTTCTTCAACTTAATACTTGAAAAAATTGTAAGAAAATCCCAAGTTAACTCTACTGGCACAATTTTTTTCAAGTCTGTGCAATTGTTAGCATACGCTGATGACATGGACATCATTGGCAGAACCCAGCGAGCTGTCACTGGAGCGTTTGCTAACATTGAACCTGAAGCGGTTAAGATGGGACTAGCAGTCAATGAGGCCAAAACGAAGTACCTGCTGTCCACAAAAAGGGACACACAACACCGGTGGATTGGACAAAAGGTCACAATAGACAGGTACAACTTTGAGGTAGTTAGGGACTTTGTCTACCTCGGATCCGCTATAACATCTAACAATAACATCTCGTTAGAAATAAACCGAAGAATAACTCTTGCCAATCGCTGTTCCTATGGGCTAGGGAGGCAATTGAGTAGTAAAGCCCTCTCTCGAAAAACAAAGGACACTCTTTATAGGACTCTGATCATCCCAGTCCTGCTCTATGGCGCGGAGACATGGACTATATCAAAAGCGGATAAAGATATCCTTAGTCGTTTCGAGCGTAAGGTTCTTCGCAAGATTTTCGGCCCTATCTGCGTTAACGGGCTTTGGAGGAGAAGGTTCAACCACGAACTATACGAGCTGTACAGCGACATTAACCTGGTAAATGCGTATATCACCTTTAAGATGGCTAGGTCATATAGAGCGTATGGACAACAATGCTCCGGCTCGCAGGATCTTCGATTCCAATCCAGAGGGAAGACGCAGTCAAGGAAGACCTCGCCTAAGGTGGCGCGCTCAAGTGGAAGATGACCTCAACCAACTTGGAGTGCGTAACTGGAGGCAGCTAGCCAAAGACCGAGCTAGCTGGAGAGGCGTGTTGGTTGAGGCCCAGGTTCGCCCCGAACTGTAGCGCCACTTAAGTAAGTAAGTAAGTCAGAAAGTAAGTAACATTACTCTAAAAACAGGTAAATGGCTTTTTTTGTTTCAGTACAAATATTGGGGACATTTTTTTTTATTTGGAGGGAGTCTAAGAAATTCATCTGGCAACACTGCCCGGAAGAGAAATGCTGTCATCTTAAAAATTATAATATATTTTATTTTGTTCAATAACTCCCAAAACCTTTATTTTTCTCAAAATATTCTAAACACTTGTAGACAATTTGTAGACATTACAATTATCTACAAAACGATATATTAACGACTTTTGTGTGTCAATTCATTCTTAAGTTATATCTTACCAACGTTTAATTGTTCGTCAAAATCGGGAGCTTTAGCATTTTTATAGCTAAAAAAAAATTTCAATTTCCCCTCTGTACAATACCTTAAAAACGGTATATACCGAGATTGAAGCAATTCGACCCACCCGATTGGGCTGTAGGTGTCTGTACATACATACAGACAGACTGACAGACAGAATTATTAGACCATCTTTCTTCGTCTTCGCTATCATCGTAATGTCATGTTTGATTGTTATCTCAAAACTTTGTTTTTTGACGAATGCATAACTTGCCTTATAGTACCTATAATCGCAAGTAAAAACAAATACAAAAGACAAAAAGAAACTAGGATTTGGAAATGGGTGTTTAAGCCTCTTATGTAAATGAGAGCAGCACAGATGAGGACGACCGTTTGGATAAAAAGTTGGTTCATGCTGCGTGAATACGAAGTATTCTGTATGAAATTACCCTGCGAATTTCGAAACATGGAGCCAAACTTGTATCGGAACTTCCTTCGAATTTCAGCCAAACAGTTCGACTTTTACTGGCACTAGTGAACCCTCAAATACAAAAAAACACAAATATGCGAACTAGCCATGAATCGAACAAAACAAGGTTACGACACTTCTTTGTTTTTCTTATTTTATTGAAATGTGAAACAAAATCTGAAAATTGTTGTTGTTTTTTTTTTATAACTTTGCACGCGCTCAAGGGGTAATGAATACCCTTTTAATGTTTTGTCTTAACACAGCGCGGGCATCTGGTGAAGAAGAGAAAGAATGATATGAAAGATGTGTGGCGCGATGTTCTGAGACTAGAGCTGGTTGTTGTTTTAGTTTTATCTCCAGGGATGGCGGCTGAACTAATGCGGAGAGAATTACCATGTCTTATTTATGTATGTCCCTTATAACTCGCATTATTTTATTTCTTTCGTTGTCATATTTATGGGTATGCTAGTTTACTCAATCACATGTTGTTAGTGTTATGCCTAAACAGCATGTAATGAGCAAAGCAGCAACTTATTTTATGACAATTTTGAGAATTGGTTTTTAATGGTATATAAGAAGACATAGACAACGGCAGGAATCGAACCTGCAACCACGAGGTTGCCAGGCGAGCACACAACTATCGCGCCACGGCCACCCCCAGTTGTTTGTGTATTAATGGATTTTGTTTCACATATGACGTAAATAAAATAAGAAAAACAAAGAAGTGTCGTAATCTTGTTTTCTTTGATTCATGGGAACTACAATACTCGAGCTAGTAAATACGAGTATATGTATAATAAGGGTATTCATGTAACGGCGGAAAGCCCGTATAAGCCTCAGAAACCAGATAATTTATTTGAAGTTATCTGGTTTCTGAGGTTTTACGGGTTTTCCATCGTTTCATGAATACCCTTATTTTTTGTTTTTATTTTATAAAGCAAAATTAATTGTGTCAATTAAAATTTCAAAGCTAGGTTGACCGGATATAAAATTGTGCCGTGTCAAAATTGGGATACAGTCAACGCGATGACGAATAGTTCTAAAAACTCTGTCAACGCGTCCCAATTACGTTGACACAGTCATTACACGGTCATCGAATTGGGTCAATGCGCTGACCCACAAATTCGAATCAACGTAGATGTCAACGTTCTCGTCAACGCATTGACAACATATTTCGTTGACTATCACACGACGTGACACAATTAGGACACATTTTGACATCATTTTTACGTCAAAGAGTCAACGCGATGACCGATTACGTTGACCATTTAATTGTAGCTTACAGCTATAAGAAAAAACAATTTTTTTAAATATCCTTACAAAAAATGGCTTAGGTTCGATATCCCGGTTTTTAGAATTCCGTTTTTTAAAATCCCGTTTTTATAATCCCGCTTTTTATAATCCTGTTTTTTTAAATCCCGCTTTTTTAAAATACCGCTTTTTGTAATCCCGTCCCTTATAAACCCGTTTTTTAAGATCCCATTTCGTATTACCCCGCTTTTGCAATCAAAACTCGCGCGATTTTTTAAAACAAAACAACTAGTTTTGATTGAAAAAGCGGAATAATAAAATTAAAATAAAATAAGGAACTAGTGATTTTTTTAAATGCATTTTTATTATAACGTTTAACAAAATATGAAAAAAAAAGTATGAGATAGTCTTATAATATTCTGTTAAAGGAGACAAAACAATAATCTGTAAACCACTAACAATTATCTTAATCATTTGTAGATATATTAATGTAATTGTATACTATGATCAATAGGACGCATAAAACCTGGTTTGCTCATTTTTGTCTATTTTTCACTATTCTTTTAATAGCAAATTATAGGATTTGGGGTCGGGTCAAGTTAGGGTGTATGCAAATTTTTTTGTTTAACATTTGTCAAAATACAAAACGAGCTTGATTAAACGGCATAAGTCGGGATTTTAAAAAGTGGGATTATAATAGATCGGGATTTTGATCGAGCGGGATTAGATTCAGCAGAGTCAGCATTTAAAAAAAAAACAGTATTTTCGTCGACGGGATTTTAAAACTTTTTTTTTCGGGATTTTTGAAAAAACGGGATTATTAAAAGCGGGATTCCGATACGCTCCCAAAACAAAAATTGTATGCACCTTATTTTTTACCACAAACGGCATTTTTTATTTGGATTCATTGGAGTGCCTAGCGAACAGTTATACGTCACCGAAAATTCCTCAAAATTCTGTAATGACGAAATTACTCTATATCTGTCCATGGGATGATCTTCATATATTTCACTCCAATAATGCTTTGCTTCATATTTAGCACAGTATATTTGAGCAAAGCTTAAAAAGAATGTCGCATCTGGCGTAAGATGATCTAGACCGGGAAGGGTTTCCATTTGCTCGAAGTATTTAATCTTGTTTTTCACAGCAACTTTGTATATTGTGCGATATGTTTCAAATGCCTGCCTTAGTCCGCCAGAATCAGCAATCGATTCTTTTGTATTTTTTGTACGGTTGATTTTTTGTTCAAGTATTGGTACGATATAGTTGCTATGATGATCCACGAAACACTGAGAACGGTTATGGGCCATTTGTACAGATTCCTCCGACCATGTTGAATGGTTTTTAAAAAGTTTTTCAAATTTACGACCCCTATAATCAAGACTGTGTACAATTTCATGTCCGACTATGTATCCAAGGCCTCCATATTTTACGGAATTCGGCAAATATTTATGATACACCGGAGGAAATAGGATGCCAGCTAGCACATTTATTCCATGTTTCATCAAGTCATAAAAAGCATTCACTTGAATTGCATTGAGAACATCTAAAGGTGATGTATTTTTGTCCAAATCCGGCTGCAGAAAGGCATAGTGATGCATGTCAACTCGGAATTTCGCCAGTTTAAGATTATTTGCAGCATAGTTTTCGGTAAGATTTAGCCTTTTTATTTCCCGAATAAAAATATCAGATATTGGATCAACTATTTCACCAACCCTAGCTTTCAAAGTATTTATGGTCATCTGATTTCCAATTCGGCTTTCATCGTCCAACCAATCAGATGATTCGATCAGTCTTATAAAGCTGGCCTTAAGTTCTACTATAATTTCCTCGACTTCCTTTTGATCTTCGTTCCTAAAATGTTCTTTCATATAGAAATATGTCAAGATGAGTGGCATCGATTGTTTAATCTGACAAATACAATACTGACGTTGAAATTTTGTTGATTTTAATTGAGCATGCATTTTATAAAGAAATTTCAAGGCCATGTAATTAGCCATGGCTTTTGATCTATTGACTGATAGTTCGTTAAGTTTCTTGAAGTACCAATCACATGGACAATCACAATCATCAAAAATTAAAGAATTATTTAACTTCCATGCAATCTCAAACAAGGATTTCCATTTCGGGAACTCGTATTCATCTAAGTCATCTTCCAAGGACAGCCTACGACAGCTCCGTCTGTCAAGGGCTTTATCTTGATATACTAGAGCTTCCTTCCAAAATTCTATCACTTCTTTGATAACTTCGTCACTCTCAGTGCTATTCACTCCATAAAGGTTAAGTAGATCCTTCATAATTTTGACATTGTGACGATAACCAAGGGATTCGTTAGTTCTTATATTATCCCAGTAGACATCAAAATCAAAACCAAACCTTGGTATCTCATAGTACGGTGGGAAGGGATGCTTAAGGAAAATTTCCTCCCTGATTAGCCCAACAACACCATACCGAATAAGATGGGCAGTCATATTAAACCAATCAAACGAAGACACGTTCCAAGTTGGATACAAGGCTGGAAAGCCTCCAATAGACCTGAGCACATTCAAGTATTCTTCGCTTGGTGTTTGTGGCCAGTGTTGAGCGTTATTACAGATTCTCAGATACTTCTTGACTATCTGCAACTCCTCATAGTACAATTCGTCATGTTTGCGTTCTTTTTGCAGAATCTTCTCAATAAATTCATCAATGACTCCCGATAGTTCGCTGAGTGCATTTTGTTTCCTTAATGTTTCATTATCTTCTATGACGTTGGGATAATTTCCACATGCGTAAGCGTAGAAATCATCACAAGGATTGACCGATGTGTTCATAAAGGATTTCATACGCTGAGCGAAAGATTCACGAAATGTTTTTTGATCATCTTCATCCTTACTAGTAGGGTTTTCATCACTGTCGAGTGTTGGAGCGGCGTCACATAATTGAAAGTTGTCTTCTATGAACATTAATAGACACAATATTAGAGACAGTCTCATTACAATTTGAGACCCACAACTACCCTGCTATTGATATCAGCATCGGCTTTCGGCAAGTAACTGAATGAATTCTAGAAAATATTAGATGAAGATCAGTTTCCGTGTTTGATTCAACTGCATTAAGATGATTGAACTAATTTGAACTTGAACTATGTACAACATGTACATCTATTATAGTGATAACCCTTGAGAAAATATTTTTTATACAACTGTCTAATATGATTCCGATGAAAAGTGATTAGCATTTCTCATTACATATTTTATAAAAAAATAGACATGTAATTTGATTGATTGTATTTCATGAGTACCTATTTTTAAAGATGGAATTTGTAAAGGGCAATGGTGGAATTAACAATAGCGGTTTCAAGGGCGTACGCAAGATTTCTTTCAGGGAGGCGAAACCCATTCAAAAACCAATTCCATTATTTTACATTGAATTCTTAATAAGCTCCTGCCCGATTAAATATTGCTGTAAATACCTACCTTCTAGTCTTAGGAAATTGATAAGACAATCTTCAACATCTGAAATATGTACAAACTCTTTCAGCCGTACAAAGATTGATTAAAACTTTATAAGCGATAGATAGCTTTGGCAAAAAATCAAAGTTGGAAAGAGTACTGTCACTCTTGTAAAAATATTACAGATTCCGATGCATTCGCGATGGATCTTATACTACTGCTAATGTATACTAATGGCCTTTACGATTGGTCGTCCGGAAGGCTTCCGAAGTCTTCCGAATGCTTCTGAAACTGTTCGATTGGTATCAAATGACAGTTCTTCTCCTGAATAGAAGAGAAATTTCCTTCTGGATTTGAAGTCAGAATCAAAACCAGAGGCACGCACACACTCACACCTACTAAATGTCAAACTCAAATTAATTCATGTCATTGTTTTGTTTTGGTCTGCTGAAATTTTGTAATTTCAATTTTTAGGGAATTATAATTATGGATATTTCAATAGGAGCCGGATTTCCCGGTGATCCAAAGCAAGAAGCCATTCTTTTATTATTTTTTTTAACAGACCAAATTTCTCAACTTACGAACTTTTAATGGGAGTTTATTAAAAAGTTTGCAACAAACATTTTTAATAAGCTCCCATTAGAAGTTCGTAAGTTGAGAAATTTGATCTGTTTTTTAAAAAAAATTAAAGAATGGTTTTGTTAATTGGAATCCAAAGTATCGTTTACAGTTTTGAGTTAAAAGAAGTGTTTCCGATATCCTGATTCAATATTATGAAAGCTCAGCTCATTTCAAAAGGAAAAGAGATTCTGGCGGAAATAAGGAAATCGCAGCTAAAACCCAAATTCTTGCATTTATCTGGTATGTAGTACCTACTTAAGTCAGTTTAAAAATATGTGATTTTAAAAGAATAACTAAAGGTTTGCTGGGAATAAGGATTCCTACAGAGAAGTTTCAATCTCAATAATGTATAGGATTTTGGAAAATGTCCTGGAATTTTTTTTTGAAGTCTCCAAATTTTATAAAGTTTCCTACAACACCAAGAAAAGCTTCAAACTGCAGCAAAATTCTAACAGGTAGTAAAGCCTTATGTCATAATCAACTATTCACTTATTTTGTTTGCAGATTGCAAATATTCCAGGGGTTTTAGGTTGCATCGATGGTTGTTATATATATATAACGAAGCCTGCAAACAAAATTCGCTCGACCTATATCAATCGTGACGACCTAGTTTCATTGACTCTCCAAGGAATTTGTGAATCTGAAAAACGCTAATTGATGTGTTTTTGGGTTCTCCCAGCAAAATTCACGATTCAAGAGGGTTCCAACTTTCTTTCATCAGCAAAGATCTCGGGAGAATATGCGGAACACAATATAATTTATTGGGCGACGCTGCATACCCATTAAGGGTATATTTGTTAACCCCCTATAAGAACACGGGAAACTTAATAAGAATGGAGAGGATATATAACAAAAAACACTGCCAAACACGAGTCAAGATAGAAAATTCAGTTTCGTTAATTAAGGCACGATTTAGGCAGCTGTTACGATTAGATTTTCATACAGTTGAACGAATGTGCAAGTTTATCTTGGCATGTTGTGATCTGCACAACCTTTGGGATGATCCTAGTGATAACGCAGGAAGTGATGATGACAACAGCAACATACCGTCGGCAGGCGATAATAGCGTTAGTGATTTTGAACTAAAAGAGTTGGAAAAATAAAACGACATCGAATAAAGGAAAAGTTTTTATAAAAACTTTATTTGTTAATAAAGATTAAATTAAAGAATAACATATTTTATTTTATTTCATAGCACTTCAGTTTTAATACACATACATATAACTTAAAGTAAAAACTATATTTAATTCAATAGGTAGGTATAGTAGTTAGGTACGGTATTTCATAAGCTACATTATTTAATAAGGCACATTCTGTAAAGAATTCATTACAAGTAAAATAAAAAATAAAAAAAAAAAAAAAAAGAATTTTTCAGTCTTTCAACTTATGGAAAATTTGTTCCAAGAGGTTTTCTACATTTGTCCTCTTTTCCATCCTTTATTTGTGCCTTCACTTCCTATTTCATTGCAGCACGAACCTTCCTTTCTTCGATCAACCGATCGACCATTCTTTCTTGGAGGCACTTTCGCTTTTTTTCTTGCTGGAAGAATGGCCTCATCAGCACTTTGTGCCGGTTATTGCACCTTCAAGAGAAGAGTTGATGAGGGACAAGTGTGGATGTGACCTGGAGCCTGATGTAGAAGGCAGTTCATTAAGAAGGCTTTCTCTCCGTATAAGCTTATTAGGGGCTATAAAAACTTCTAGAACCATTGAATCGTCGTTGGAAATTATGACATCCATTGACGATTCAAAAGGAATTTTTTTCCGGACAGCCCCACTTGTTTGGTTGTTTTTTATGATGTCCTTGGTTTTTTTGATTACGGTTTTAAACCGGCCTTCAACCTGATCAGGTGTCACCATAACATTCGTACGGAACTTTTTCATAGGTCCCACTTTTGAATGGTTCTCGCTGTATAGATTGAGAAGAGCGTGGGTCTCATCGTCGGACCATTTATGTATTTCTGAAAAAGTTGTCAGATTAGACTACTGATTATATTTTGGTATTTTGGGTGATAGTTGCCTGTGATGCCATGCCAAATGTTATATTCTGATGTATTTAGAGGGAGTCCGTAAAACTCAGGGACTTCTGTATACATGGCTGAAACCATATCCCAGCTGTAAAACACAAGGCACTTTTAGAACTAAATTGAAAAAAATATATTATTCTTACTTACTTAATTTGTTTCGAAGACAAATTTCCCCATCAATATCTGTAGTTTTGCCATTTTCATGAGCAATAACTTCGAAATTTTCTAAGTTTGTGCCAGCCATGTTTACAAAACAAAATAATTAAAAATGTGCGTTTGACATTTGCCGTCTTACGCATACACTCACATTAATTTTCAGAATCAAGAATCTAGTGTTTACTTGTTCGATTGGAATCCCGGATCGGAGAGTTCTTCCGGATTACCAATCGACTGTTAACAACGCTCTTCCCAGGTTGTAAGAAGGGCAACCAAGCAATGACTTGCTCAACATACATATATACCCTCAACGAACACAGAACATATACATTTCCTTATAAGAGAAGAAAATATTAACTGGACTATCTCCCCATATAAAACTCCAGGCATGGGCGGCATACTAACAGTTAATGCCTCAAAAACAGCAAGACATAATAGTGTCTTGTGGCAGTCAACTTGCAATGCACAGGGGGACGTAGTAGGTGGAAGGGTAAAAGTTTGATGTTGTAGTTATCGCCTCATATTCCCTCACAGTATTAACTTATGACGTTTTTATTTGGCAATCCGGATTTCTTCTCCGATCCGGGATCCCAACTGAACACTTTTGTGTGATTCTGACGATTCTGAATTTTAATGAGATTGTATGTGTGAAAATAATTGTGTACGTGAAAATATTCAAGTTCAAAAAAAATATTTGTTGCAGAATGACAACAGTCGAGTTTGACGTTCAAATAGCTATATACTTAGCTGCGACTGGGTGCGATGTGCTGCGATTGAGACTCTGCTTTGTCCTTCCAACTGCAGCATATTTAATTTTTTTTTGAGAGGTGTTTGGCTGAAGTGTTCTTTTGAAGGTTTGGGGGTTCTGGATATGTGGCTTTCTTGGAACAATATTAAAAATGAAGCTGAGGGGAATCCTAAATAGACGTATTTTATTTCCCCCGTGATCACGTGATAAATCAGGCTGAATTTGAGCGATGGCATCGATTATGTTGCCTTTGAGAGCCCCGGTGGTTTGCGGCTTATTCGCATAGGTCTGCGACTTAAGAAAGACCCACAAGAAAAAGTCTAAAGGGGTCAAATCACACGATCTTGTTGGCCAATTCACGTCGCCTCGGCGCGAGATAACCATGCCATGAAACCGCTCGTGCAGAATATCAATTATGTCTTGAGCTGTGTGGCACGTAGTGGAATCCGTTTGAAACTATATGTCAAGAAGTTGGTGAACATCGACATATAGCGATTTTGGAAGAAGTACGGACCGATGATTTATTTGGATGCATTGGCACCTCGTGAATCTCGCGTGGATTGGTGTCGTCCCAAATCCAGAAATTTTGCTTATTCATATAGATTAAAAGACAATATTTTGACAGAAAGTAAAAACAGTATGGCCGCCACGAGCTGCCAAAATCAACCCGTCCCATTATATTCAGCAGACTTGCTTCTAAGCCTACATTGGACGATATATTTAAGTAATTCAAGTGGGCTTGTATTCATAAAATTATTTTGTTTGTCTGATGAACATAAAAAAAGCCTTAGCGTTTTGAGTTCGAGCTTAAATTCTTTTTTATTAACTTCTTGCTCATAAGTTGCAGGATTTCAATATTGCTGTCATATTTAATATCGAGTTGCTTGGTCTACGTAGAAAGGTCAAATCTGTTGGCTAAATTTCGTAGCCGATTAAACCTTTCAGGAATTTCGACGTTGACCCTATCCAAGGAAGAAAATAATTTCCGCCGTAACTTGTTGCCGTGGGAAAGAGCTACGTCTTTATTTCCAACACCAAAAACAAAAACGTGACTGAATTCGACGGAATTCCCCTAGAAGAATATAATTCACAGTGCTTTAAAGCTGTAAATTCTATTTGTGTCGGTAGCCATCGACTAATATATTGCGTCTTACAAAAGTACTACAGCATCTAACTGATGAGCCCATCTGTAGTACCTGGGCGAAACGCATATTAATTTGGACTAAAGGTCGCAAAGAAACTCAATTAAAACTATTTATTTAATAAAATATTGCAATTGCAAGAAAATATGCTTTTTTTGTTTATGGAGTGAGTTGAAAAGAAGACATATGTGGAATTGAAAGGCTGATGGGGGAAAATAATGTTGCCACCGTCTTCAGGCGTATGATTTATTAGATTCATTATGCATGAAGTTGTTGAAAGTGACAATTTTGAGAGGGAATTCGGTCAGTGGTACCCCTGGAAACTGTACAAATTAATTCGCTTAATGGAAACAAAAACAAACCAAATAGGCATACAAAACAAATGTTGATATATTCTCGAAAATTGCCGCCCCCCACAAAGTGGCTCCCGTGCCAGTGCCCCCCACGCTACGCCACTGGTGCTTAACTTCCTCTGCAAGTGTCCCAGTTTGTGCAGACTAAGAATGCAATTCTTTGAAAAAGTTTTCCTTTCTGATCTGAAAGAACTGTCTGATACAAAAACAAAAACAAAAACAGTCTTTCCTCAACTGGTCAAAATGCCTCTAGAGACGATCCACTGTGGTGGTTTCCCTCTCGTTGTCCCCAAAAAACTATTTTTTTGTCAGGTCCGTACGAATTCCTTTCTTTTTTTATAATCTACACGCGTTCAAGGGATTATACTACCCTTTAAATGTTTTTTAACACAGCGCGGGCGTGAGGTTATGAAAGAGAAAGGAGGTTAGGAAAGATGTGTGGCGCGATATTCTGAGACTTGAGGTGATTGTTGTTTTATCTCCAGGGATGGCGGCTCAACTAATGCGGAGAAATTTCCGTGTCTTATTTATATATTACCCTTATAATTCGCATTATTATTTTTATTCGTTGTCATATTAATCGGTATACTAGTTTTTACTCAATCACATGTTGTTAGTGTTATGCCTAAACAGCATGTAATGAGTAAGCCAGCAACTAGTTGTATGACATTTATTTTTAGAATTGATTTTAAATGGAAAAATAAGACGACATAGACTACGACAGGGATCGAACCTGTGACTATGAGGTTGACAGAACAATGGATTTGTTTAACGTGTACACCGGCAAGTTAAGGCATAATTACACGGTGGGTTTACCCACCTACGGACTCAAGGAGAAGGCATGAGTGTTCCTTGCAACAAACTTGTATCTATGAGCAATCACTCATAGTATACGCGAATTGTATAGCAACCACAGCCACTGCGAGCTCTCCGAAGAGGCTATCCCAAGACTTGTATTTTCGGGCATTAGCGGGAAAATAGTAGGATACAAGTCCCCGCAGTACCGAATTACGGTATTACTGGAGTCTTTTCATCCACCTAAGTGAAGAATGCACTACCAGGTTTTCTTTGGCGAATGAAACGATAATCCTGCTTTTTTTATGTTTTTCTGCACAACTTAGGGACAAGGGAACCCTATGTAGAAATTATTCCTCACCATGATAATGGATCAACGTATTTCTGCTAAAAGCAAGGCCATATAGACCTTGCTACATGGCTAGAATCCCACAACTAGCCATATTAAACTTTCTTGGTTCGCACCTCCACTACCCAAAAAACAAACAACCCATCAGGATAAATCCCGAAAGATGGCAAACGTGATCAATAAGCCGAAGCTTATTCAAGGACTGCATGTATTATAAAGGAATAATATATACCCTTGCTTGCGCAAGGAGATGATGGCACAAGTGCCATACATCAATTAATCCTCTAGACCTGTTATTCCTGAATATGTAGTTTTAGCTACACACTTACTTCTGTGATTACTGAACCACGTACAATACTGCTACAGCAGCTGCCATAATTGCTATGTTTAGCTCATTACTTCCGATTTGCTAGGCTTCACAGTTCTGACCGAAATCAGCAAGCTTCACCCAGCAAATACACCTTGTTACCTCTGAGATCGCCTACACGGGCAGACTCCTTACCCTCCATATACCTGATCGTCTACCCAGACAAACGACCTCTTCCCTCTAACGGCCTGATGTTCCTGGCTTACTTCTAGCAGTGTCACCATTCGCACCTACCTATATTCCCGGCCAGCCCACACCCCCTTCCGAGCGTTTTACCCCATTCTTCCAGTTCTTGGACTGACCACCGTCCTCATCTTGGTAAGTAGGGGCTTCGTTTTTCGAGCCACGCCTTAACCAGATAGATTAGCCGCCCAGTGCAGAATAGCCTCATTAAAGAGAGCTAAGCATTCCTGAACGTTGCTCGTCTTTCACCACTAGGAGGAACTATCTTGGCTCATCACGACGGACCACGAAGAACGGTTCCATTGCAAAGCAACTTTCCGTATATTCCCTTGAGGCCCGCCGATCAGATTTCCCGAAAGACAGATGACTATGAGGTTGACAGGCGAGCACACATCTATCGCGCCACGGCCACCCTTTTCAGAGTTTGAGTTACTTGAGTTTGAGATGCGAGTTCGCTCTGTGACCGCCATTTTATCTATTATTTTCAAAATCGAAATTAATACAAAACTACAACATTTTTATTTAGTTTTATTATTAGATGCCTATGTATATCTACCTACTATAATTTTAAGATATTGTAATTTTTTCAATTACTGGATTCAAATTTTACAAATAAATTTGTTTTTATGAAAGTTTTTTACAAAAGTTGCATTAATTTTTTTAGGTGTTTAAAGCAGTAAAAATCATCGCGTTAATCTTTATCCATTTCAATTTATCACAAAAAAACAAAACTTGCTTTTAATATTTTAAAAGTCATGGGTTTAGTTAAAACAAACTTACAAACTAATTACAATATTTATTAAAAGAATGAATTAAACATTAAAAGGTCTAAATAACTTTATCGATAAGATAAGGTTTATCACAATTGTAATCAAAATCGTAATTGTATTCCAAAGAAGGCTCATCTCTGTAAAGGAAAAAAATTATTACATTTTCTGAGGTTTGGTTTTTGAAAATATTAATACGTATTATGTCTTTTTCGATTGGTCGTCCGAAATAACTCTCTAATGCGGGATTCCAATCGAACAAGTTAACATTTGATTCTTGATTGTTAACTTTAATGTGAGTGCTTGTGTAAGACGGGAAAAAACAAAACACGGACATGAACATGTTGGGGACGGGCGATCTTTATCGTTATTGGCAAAACATCAATGTTAGACGAAAAATGTATCGATGTTTCCACATCGATATTGAAGTGTGTGAAACATCGCAGCGATGTTTAGATTCAAAACAACGACTTAAAATAATCTAATATATTTTGTCAATGACATCATCATGATTATAAAGGTTAGAATGCACTCGATTGAACTGCACTTCAACGGAACTACGCTTCACAGCTATTTTTGTGAAATTGTATGAAGTTGAATTGCCGCTTAATTGAAGCTCATACACGCGAAAAGGGAAAAGAAAATTTAGATAAAAAAATATTGCTGCAATTTTCAAAACAATGAAGGTATTTTGAATTTTTAATAGATTTTTAAACGTGCTATTATTTTTCAAAAAAAAAATGAATTATCGGTGATCGGTGGTAAAAAGCATCGATATTTCTAATTCGATAATTTCTGACATAGATGTTGTTTTTTCGATTTTAACTAGGGCTGGCAACGAGACCGAGACTAGTCTCGGTCTCGTCTCGGTCTCGGTCTCGTCAACGAGACGAGACTCCTTTAAAAGTACCGAAGACGAGACCGAGACGAGAGCGAGACGAGACCGTATTTTTGGTACCGAAATTCGACGAGAGTCTCGCTGGTGTCGGCGGTCTCGGTGGTTTGGTTTCGGTTTTCGCTATAAGAAAATTTTGTTTTTATTTCATTATTGTTTAGCATATAATCATGTTCAATTTTTATAATAATCGCAAGTTTTTTTTGCGAAATGTTATATAAGCGTTAACATATTAAACCATATATGTATGTACATAGTTATACAAAGATAGGCGTATTGCGAAAATCCAGAGAACAATACGTACGATTTATGTATGCATGGCGTTGCTTCCTTTTGGTGACAAAATATTGCCAAAACGTCAAAACAAAGTTCGTTGCCTAGCTGTCAAGCCATGAGCTGTCAAAATCCAATGAAGGATGGCTCCGATTTAAATGGGTTAAAAAACCTCTGCAACATTAAAATTTTACCTCGGAAAATTCGAAGTTTTTCCGATTTTATTTTTGGCTTCGGAAAAAGGTGATTTAAGGCCTTTTGGGTGAGGTTTGAAAAAAAATATTTTAAAAACGTCAAAATATACAGTCCTATTCTGTTAAACGTTCACGTGAATATTTTTATTCTGCTATCCGACGGAAAAAACGAATTGCTTCAAAAAGTATATAAATTTCGATCAAATATAAATTTTAACAATTAGATTATCTTAAGAATTAAACAAAAAAATATGAGTAAAACTTTGGACTCAAAAGATAGAAGACATTTGAAAATATCTAAATAGTGAAAAATTGAGTGAAATGTTTACGTGAATCGAAAGATAGCAGAATAGGGCTGATAGTTTATTGCCTACCTGCCAAGCCATGAACTGTCAATTTCATTTAAGGATTGCTCCGATTAAAATGGATTAAAAAAAACTGTACAAAATTCAAATTTTATTTTGGAAATACGGCTCTTCAAAGTTGTCTGATAACGTTACTTCACAGCCTATTTTTTACGTTATCACACACCTTTGAAAACTAAATTAGCACAAAATGTAAGCCATTCGGAGCCCTTTCATACGCAACTAATAAAATTCAACTTAAAATCATAGTTTTCGATTTACTCAAGTAAAACTTACTCGTTTCAAGTGAAGTCTATGGCCTTAGCTTCATGGACCTACGTAGTGCAGAACAAAATTTCTAGTTTATGATTTGTTTAAGATAAGCAACGTACAAGGATATATCACTATTAGATTCATTCATAATTGACAAGCACAATAAAGTTGGAAAAGACGTGCAGATGCCAAGTTTGACCGAATTCTTGAGATCCGTATTGTACGTTGATTTTCACCAAGTTATTTGAGGTAAAATTTGAATTTTGTAGAGGATTTTTAATACATCTAAATCGGAGCGATGCTCAGTTGACAGTTTATGACTTGACAGGTAGGCAACTTTTTCCAAATGTCACCCAAAAGGTTTAAAATCACATTTTTAGGGAGCAATAAATTAAATCGAAAAATTTCAATTTTTTTGAGGTAAAATTTGAATTTTGTAGAGGTTTTTTAATCCGAGCCGATGCTTCAATGGATTTTGACAGTTCAGGACTTGAAAGGTAGGCAGCTTAATATATCTTGACATTTGAGCAATATTTTGTTTTCGAAATTTCAAATAAAATGTGTAAAATCAACTTTTTAGGGAGCAATAAACTAAATCGATAAATTTCGATTTTTTTGAGTTAAAATTTGAATTTTGTAGAGGTTTTTTTAATTCATTTAAATCGGGGACATCCTTAAATGGTTTTTGACAGGTCGGGGCTTGACAAAACGGTTAATTTATTTTTTAAGAAATCGAGCGTTGTATGTAGGTACTCTTTTTTTAAACATTTTATTTGTTTTTGCTATGAAATATATTTTCTTACACAATTCTTCCAAAATGTTATTTCCACTTAACTCAAAAGACAAAACAGACTAACGAGTTTGTTTCATACATTTTCCCGCATTTTTCTTAACGAAGAACTGCTGAGATACCACAACCATACTCTATATTTGCAATCCGAACAATGCTTCTTATCTTTACTTACACCTTTTTACTACCAAAAAAACACGAAAGAAACCAAAACTAAGGATGATACCAAGACCGAGACCGAGACCGAGACGAGATCGCACATTAAAATTTTCTCGAGAAAAAGGCGAGACCAAGGCCGAGACGAGACTTGGTTAGGCGAGACCTAGACCGAAACCGAGACGAGACTGAAATTTTTCGATTTTGACGAGACCGAGACGAGATTAACAAAAGTCTCGCCTGGTCTCGTCTCGTTGCCAGCCCTAATTTTAACATCACGTATTTCAATATCGTTCATCTCTACACGACATTGATTTTGACATTTAGTGGGTGGTTTTGAATTTGACTTTAAATCCAGATGGAAGTTTCTCTGCTATCGAGGAGAAGAACTGTCATTTGATACCATTCGAACAGTTTCAGAAGCATTCGAAAGCCTTCCGGACGACAGGACAGATCGAAAAGGCCATTAGATGCTGTGTTTTCTTACTCTATTAACATATCCATATCTTCAATGGTAATTGTGTTGTCCTGCATTTCCAGAAGAGAATGTGTTGTTGTTTTATTTTCTATCGCTGGTTGATTTCGGATAATAGTTGTTATAGGAATTCCAGGTACATATCCAACGTTTACTTTTTGATCATCTTAAAAAATAAAACCGGTGTGTAATTGTTAAATATTAAAGAAACTTGATTGTTCATTAAAATTATAATATGTTTTACAGTGAGGCTGTTCGGAACAGTTTAGAATACTTTAGAACAGAAAAGTACAAGATTGAGAAATTTTCTGTTATAAACTGTTTTGGGCACAGGTTCTGTAACTTTCCAATCGAAAAAATAGTCGATAAACAAAAAATGTTTGTTTTGTTTTTGAGATGCCAAAATGACTTTTTCAATTTATCGCCTTCCCTTGGAAAACCCGAGTCTAACAAATAAAAAATTTAAGTTGAGGCGATAAACTTACAGAAACACAATACAGAGTTACAGAACATGGGCCCTACTGTTCGTTCAGTAAGTCAGCTTGGAACAGTTTGGAACACTTTAGAACAGGATTTTGCGCACTTGCTTTTTAGCTAGAACAAGTTAGAACAGATTTGTGAAAACTTTCAAAACCTTCTGTTGTTGTAAAAAAAAAAACATTTCGGTGTTAGATTTAAACTTAGTTGATAAATCAATCAGTCAGGTTCTACGAAAATTGTTTTTTTTTTTTTTAATTAAATTGAATTCCATTTCAGAATATTTTTAAGAAATTTTCTGCAAGAACAAACGAACTGGAATTGTAGGTAAACAACAATATTTTTGTTTATAATCTATCAGATGACTGACTGTTCTAAGTTGTTCTATCTTGTTCTGACGTTTCCCACGAGTTCTGTTCTAACTTTTTCGTCAGTGAACAAACTTAATGTGTACCTGTTGAACAAAATCTGTCAAATAAATCAGATTTGTTGATATCATGAGGATAGAGTTTTTTAAGAACTACCAGATCTCTAATTCGATCTGCTAAGCATCGATTTTGCAGGTCCTTGATAGTCCACGGCTGAATGTGGTCAACTGTGTTATATTCACTAACATAAGATATTGTTATAGCACCTGTAAATTAAATTAGTAACTTTAAATTAACGTAAAACAAATTAAATCTAATATCAGGACTTTACCTTTAATACTATCGGAAAATCTTAGTAAGAATGTGCCGGGTGGTTGGGATTGTAGTTTTTCTGCGGTGGCAGTCTTACTTATGAAACCTTCAATTAAATCGGCATTCCAGGGTTCAAACAAGCGCTCTTTGATTATTTTAATTGTGTGATAGAACCATTCCCAAAATGTAAAAGAAAAACCATATAATTCATCCTTGCAAAATTTCGTCCATGATATTTCTATTTCCGGAATCATATTGCAATTTGGAAAGAATTTTTCATCTAGTCAGAGAAAAAGAACAAAAGTTCAATTAAACAGAACATTTTCGATGAGGTAAAAATACAATCAGAAATATTTTGAAACACAAAAATATAAAAAAAAATTGTCTTGTTTAAGTATTAGTTTAGTAGTAATCTTCCCTATTTGGAAATTTTAGGTCATCAATAATTCTAAAAAAAAATACATGAAAGGAATATTGGCGATTTATTACTATTCTTGAGGAATTACTCTTTTCACTACTATCTGATGTTTCACTGACTACTTACCTCAGAGTGTGTTTTTGTATAAACCTATGTAGCACATTACAGTGTACAAAAGAAAGTTAAGAACCACAAATATTTACATTCAATCAAAAATAATAAAAATTATTAAGAATTAGAGAATCACTTCTTTTTCATTCCATTTTGGAATTTTTACTTGCGATTATAGAGACTATAATGCAAGTTATGCATTCGTAAAAAAAATTCTAACAATCGAATACACAATCATAGAGTCCGTCTGTATTTATAACGCGCTACAGCCTAAACGGCGTAGCCCGTTTCATTCCTCAGTGGGGAAATTGAAAATTTATTTTTAGGCGTAAAAAGTACCTGCCATATAACCGTTAAGGAAAGGCGCATTTTTCTCGAAAACGGCTACAACGATTTTGACATATAACATATAACGGGTTTCTTATTTAAAAAAGATCTAGGTAACCAAATTAATTCTGCATATCAAAATTTAAAATTCTTCTAATTAAAATTAATTTTTGATTTTTTTTCGAAAAATCATCTAATGGTGTTTTTGATTTTTCCGAAAAACCGATTAAAGTGAGTTTTGTTTTTTTTCGATTTTACGATTTTTTCTTCGACAAATAAATGCTTGTATTATATTATACATATACATATATGTATATGTACGTATGTACTACTAAATGGCATGTTTTAGATTCGTAAAAAATCAAACTCGAGATTTTGATCAAAATTGACATTACGATTATGGAGAACCACAAAAAGTGGGTCCCGCAATTCCGGCTGTCTGTACTCCAGTCTTCAGTCTAAGCGGTTGGATGGATTTGCCTCAAATTTGGTACATATTGATTTTTGGGAAATATACCCACACGCTTTTTTCATTTTTTTAAAGCCGAAAATAACGGTACATGCCATACATTTTTTTGCCAAAAGGAAAATTCTTATTTTTCCCAAAAACGGCTCCAACGATTTTTATAAAAAATATCAGTTCATTAATGAAGGGAGAGGGTACTTTTCGTATTTTTTCTTAATTGTTATTTTTGTACCTCTTGTAGCCCCAATATTTTTGGTTTTCGGTTTTCTTGAAATGGTTCATTTGATTTTTAGAATTTTTAAACAAAAATTTTAATGCAAACGAACCCTGAAAATTTAAACGCTAATGTAAACAAAAATTTTTCAAAAACAATTTTATTTGAAAACTCAATATTTCGAAAACGAATCAATTGATTTTTAAAAACTTCTTATTTAGTAGTTCTTTGACATTATCTTGAACCCTTAAAAAAAACTATTTTTCTTAAAAAAAACAACGGTATCTCCCATATTAATGCTATTGTAATTCTCAAAAACGGAACCAAGAATTTTTATAACAAATATAGGTGTTTTCTTAAATTAGTGCAGTCCACTTTCAAGTGTACTTATTAACGGTATTTCCCATAGAACCACTTTTCATATTTTTGGGTTTCTCACTATTTTTTTTTTGAAAAATTGATTTTCACTTTTTTTTTAAATTAAAATTTTATGTATACAGTCGAACTCGAACCATCACTTGCCAAAAAAACAGCGGACAGCTTTTTCTCACACTTAACGGAATCACAATTTTCAACACACATATGTATAAAGGTCATAGAACATACAATCACAGTGTCCAAAAACGCATGCATTTTGAATTGAACTTGTAAAAATCCACAGAATTTGCTAATTTACCTAAAAAAATCGACTTATCGAATGTGACGCCAAATAATATCTCCGAGTTTTCGAAACATTCGAGTTATCGCGACATTCGAGTTATAGAAGTGCGAGTTATCAAACAAAAATTACATGTAAACTTCAGACTTCGCGCTATTGCCAACCAATTTCATTCGAGTTATCAAATATTCGAGTTATTGAAGTTCGACTGTATATATGTATTTATAATTGCTTCAAAATCGCGTTTTAAATTTTTTTCTAAAAAATTTTAAATTTTATGCATAAGAAACCCGCTCCAACGATTTCAAATTTTTTTTTTCATATTTCTTATTTGTCCAAGAATTCGAATGGCATCTTTTTTTCCCTCAAACTTTAACAACTAAGCAATCTAAAAAGATTTTATTATGTGTATAGCGACCCTGATGAGGGTTTTGACTGTTATAGCTTGATTTGTACACTGAAGAAAATATTTGTAGTAAACGCCAATCGGATTGTTTTCATTATTATGGTTTGGGGCGTGGCACTATTGGATTTCTTAAATAACACAGAAGCCGTAATTTATTGCCAGGAGATTTTTGATTATAGATAGACCTGCCATTTCAAAAAAAAACAACTGTTACAGTTAACGTAGCCAAACGAACAAACAAATTAACAAGCGAATTTATAATTTATATTTTGATCTATAAATTGATTTTTTTCGTAACGAATCGAATACTTTTTCAGATTGATTTTTATTTGCTATAGTATTGTCGCATAATGGTGTATGTGAATCAGCTAGCGGTATCAGCTGTCAAATATTGACTCGAACTTTGTTTTTAATTTCAAGCTTATCATAAGTCCGAAATTGAGCTGTACGAATAAATTAATTCACTTAAAACTACTTCCATTTGAACTCAAAACTATTTTAGTTCTTTCTTGCAACCGAAACAAATTATTATCAAACGAGAACTTGTCTAACTGTTGGCTGTCAATTATGATGAATAGTGGTGTTTTGTTATTCAAAGAGGGGTAGATCTGCCTAAAAATCCAGATTTGCAAAATTGATTTAAAATCAAAAAATAAATCAAATTTTGGGGCAATCGAAGGCAAAAATTGACAAAATCAGGGTTTTAACAGATATACATAACAAATAAATTGATTTTTGTTACCAAACGAAAACCCCATTAAATACGCCAAAATGTTAAAAGTTTACTTCAGTTGAGAAACATTAAAAAAAAACATTTAGACACCTTATGATCACTTTGGCAACCATTTTATTCCCGCTGGAACATCTAAACCTACCTCATCAAATCTGTTAGTGACATTTATTCCCATCTTTTCGAATGAAGAGAAATTACAATGAACCAACATTATTTAAACATCTATCTACTTACAAAGAAAATATCTGTTTGCATCAGTGAATCCACGTTTTGTTTCAGAAAAACATTTGAAATAAAGTGCTTCTGAAAGCTTTGTCCAGGAAACTCTATCTGGAACTACAAACAGTTCTCGGCCGACTTCTGCGAAGGCAGTATCCCACATAATAGTTGCACAAGCTTGATGTTCTTGATTTCCATGAACAATTACAACCACAGGCACGGATAATGTCGAGATCTATTAATATTTCGAATTTATTATTTTTCTGAAATACATTTAGTGTAACTTTATTATACTTACAGTAAAAGAAGTGTTATTTATTATTACAGTCATTTGAAAGAGTAGAGCTAACTTTTCGTCCATTACACTCTCGGAACTTCCTCTGCGCTCTGAACGCTGGATTTTTTTTATTTGCAGGCCTCTATTAAATATTAAGCAAAATAATATGATTTTTTTTTATTGATCCATTATGTTGTAGTAAAAATATTAATTTTACTTAAAGATAGCAGAATATAAACGAGTCTGTTCTTGGTATTCCATTTTTACTTCATTCCCACGAATTTCTTTTGATGATGGTTCTATTGCATGATTTATCTGGCGCTCTTTTTTAAGATTTCTTGCCTGTGCTTCTGCAATAGATTATATTTAAAAAAAAAAAAAAACAATATTATTATTAATATAATTATACAAATTCTAATGAACTGAAAAAGGACAAAACAAAAAAAAAAAAACCTGTGGTCATATTTTCTATAACATATTTTTACCTTCTACTAAACCCGAAATAGCAGATGAGTACGAGTCTCCTAAATGGAGCCGACATATTGGGATGGAGCAGGGCATTAGCGACTAAGGTGGGAAACTGTCTCCTGTTTTACCAACTGACTCAGCTTGTTGACGAGCCAACTCGAATCCCTGACGTTGCAGGTCAAACCGCCAACACTCTAGACTTGTTCCTTACCTCTGACCCTAATAAATACACGGTAAATGTATTATCGCCTCTAGGCACATCAGACCATTGTGTCATATCTGCAAATTTCTCAACAACACTCCGTTAAGGAAAAATCACCTATGAGAACCGTTTGGCAATATGAGAATGCCAACTAGGACGGTCTCAATAATTTCTTCAGGAACTTAAACTGGTCACTATGCTTCCTCGGTAATGACATAGAATCCAGTGCAGATAGGATAACAGATCTAATTCTCCTCGGAATGAGAAATTTCATCCCGAATAGGGTTAAATCTATCAAACCGAAAGAAAATGCATGGTTTGTAAAGAGGTTATTAGGGTAAGAGAAGTAAGTTTCCGCAATTATAAAGCCAACCCTACTGAGGAAAACCGGAAAAAGTTTCAATAAGCTAGAAAGACTTGCATCGTTCACATTCGTAGAAACAAATTTTTGCACGACCAAAAATTAAGGCAAACAATACTACAATGTCCCAAAGGTAGTAAGAATTTTTGGTCATTTGTAAAAAACATTCGAAATTCAACTTCGTCTTCGGTTCCAACGCTCGTCCTTAATGACAGCCCTTTTGTCAGCTCTCATGAAAAAGCCAATTTGCTTGCAGCGCAGTTCGCTGTTAATTCGACGCTTTCAGAAAGTGTTATGACTCCTCCAGTACTTGAGAGCGTAAACGATTTTATGGGACGAATCTTCTTTCGCACACGTGCAGTTGCTAGAGTCCTCAAAGATCTTGACATACACAAATCCGCTGGCCCGGATAGTATCCCTCCCATCGTTCTGAAGATTTGTTCTTCAACGCTGGCAAAACCACTGCGTAAGCTTTTCTATCTGTCCTACTCTACAGGTCTCATTCCGAGTGGATGGAAAACAGCATTTGTCTAGCCTGTCCCTTAGAAAGGCGAAACTTCCTCACGCTATAGTTACCGTCCAATTGCACTTACGTCCCTTCTTTCCAAGGTCATGGAAACGCTGATTAACTATCAGCTTAAGAATTCAAAATAGAGCTCTAAGAATGATTGGCGATAGAACTATGATGGAAACATTTACATCTCTCGAACATCGTCATAATATTTGTATGTATTTTGGTATTTTGTCGCTATTTTTATAAATAGTATTTTAGCGAAGTAGGCACTTGCATTCCTCCCTTTAAAATATTCAACCGTAATACTCGCGCTTCTAGGAATGCTCATCAGTTTACCCTTGAGCCCAATTTCGGACGTACTGTCAAGTACAGAGATTCAATTCCTTCCCTATTCTTCTAACGCTCGCACTGTGCTCGATCATATTAAGGGTAGTCAAAATCTCTTATTCATATGTATAAAATAGTAAACTGTATAAGGACGAATCGCAAACATTTAACGATTCTATAAAGGTTTTTGGCGTTTTTTCATTTGGCATACTCAGAAAATGCTTGCTACCATAGTTAATTTAACATTGACACATATCAAGAAAATTAAAGAAATAAATTTTTAACTGCGCAACATCTCCAATTCGACCAGAAAATCATCTAAGCATACTTTTACATCATCTGGCAATTCTTGGGCAAATACCTCAGCAGACTTTTCTATTTCTACTTCTTCAAGTTTGCCACATTTTTCGGTAAAAATTCTTTGAATTTTGGAAAGCAATCCACGACAATCGAGAAATCTATTTTTTAATTGCATGAATAAATGGTCCAAGAATGGAACATAGATAGGCCCACGAAAATATTCTTCAGGATCAACTTCGTAATTATCTAGGTTTTTCTGGCTGTATTTGCAAATAGGGAAGTGAATTTTTTGTATATTTCAGTCGCAGGACCCGTTATTGACATACCAAATTTACTTACTCTAATAAATTATTTCGGGGGGTTGGGTGGGGAGGGTTGTAAAGATTATGAATTTAAATCTTGCTGTAATATACCTATAACTCACTCTTGATTTTTTTTAAATCCATGTAAGATGAGCCAAACTTAACAAAAATTGCGTATTGACAAGGTACGGATTAAATATAATGCTAATGATTAATTTCAGTAGTACATATATATAATTTGTATAATATAAACCTTCCTAAATTAAAGAATGATATTAAATTTACCATACCTGACACAACTATACATTTGACATTTGATATGCTATTGTTCAATCCCAATTGTGGTCCAACTAGCCACCTCACTGATGACGAAAAACTATTTGCAAGAAAATTGTAATTTATTAAAAAAAAACAAAAAGAAAAATGTGATTATTATTTTTAAAACTCACTTTGTATTTGTTTTGATGACCTGGTTAGGCTGATTGTCTACAATAAATGAGTCAATCATTAGGTTTTCTTGCTTTATTCGAATTTCCTGGGCCAATTGTTCAAGTCTTTCATCAGGCAAAGCCTGGTTCCGCATTCTTCGCATCCTTACAGAATCAATCAGTTGTAGCAATCTAAAAGTAACTTCGACCAATAGTTCTATACAACGTTGTATTTGATTCAATTTTTCTGTCTGAGCGTTATTTTGTATTTGGTTCAAATTGTCTTTCTGAGGAATATCCTCATTGCAATTTCGAATCTGTTGTTGTTGCCAGTTTTTAAGCTCGTCAAAAACAGATCTTTGCCATATATCATAATCATGGAAGATTTTTGCCAAATAGCTAACCGGATCATAAAGTTCATTTATGGTTTGATTAACTTCTGGTTCAAGACAAAGATTTGGTATTTGATAAAATTCATTGCAGGATTTGATAAGTCCTTGTATAAATTCAAGTTGGTGCATTTCATTACTGGGTGGTATTTCACCAATTAATAAGACCTCTTTGGCCATGCCCTCGATGAGGTGCGTGTAGAACTCTAATGCCGAAATCTGTCTCATGCGGCTTGACATGAAAGAAAACGTATTTTGAGAATTTGCTGTAGATCTTATATGTTCTTCTAGATCATTATAGAACTGGGTAGCTGCCTCATCAATCTTATCTGATTTTTTATATCTAAAATGAAAGTACAAAATTTATAATAGTTAAAAGTAGTTTTTTAATTGTTAAAAAAAAATGCAAATAACTTTTGAATTATTATCTTTCTGCAAGTTTTTCTGATAGAAAGAGATTCATTAGCTGAAGAATTCAAACATTGTAAAATTTAAATTTACGTTTATTCTTTTTTATGCATTTTTTTGGAAATTGGCCTTTTTTCTGGATAAAAGTAATATTATAAAAACTAAAGAAAGTACATAGTGGTGAATAAAAACAAGAATATTTGGTATTTATTTCACATATCTAAAAGTATGTAGTCATAAAACGAAACTTAAAACAAAAACAAAGAGTAAAACAAATTTATTAATCAAATATCTTCTACATTTCATTGCCATACTATACATGGACTGCTAGTCGATTGTCATTTCCATACAAAAGCTCTACTGAAAATGGGGAGAACGATCTTTATGCCCCTCGGAGCAAAGTAGCAAACAAAAATATTACTTTTAAAAGCCATGTATCGCCACCATTGGCATGGGCACCATATTTAGTCAACAGGCAAAGAAACTACTGCCATCTATTGTTATTTTGTATAAGATAAGAAGATAAGTGCTGACATCTATTGTTTATAGAAAGTATACAATGTTGTAGTGCTGGGGGGCTATAAAAAATTCCTTTTTGTTTCATTTTAGGAAAGAGATTGCTTTTAGAGTTGAATTCATTAATTCTTTATTTTAAATCAATTTATTTAGAAAATTGTTTTTCTTTTGTTAGTTTTCCGTTTCAGTATTGCTTTTAAGGGCTGCAATTTTTTTTTTTTTTTTAATTTACACGCGCTCAAGGGATTATGAATACTCTTTAAATGTTTCAACACAGCGCGGGCGTGAGGTTAAGGAAGAGAAAGAATGATAGGAAAGATGTGTGGCGCGATATTCGGAGACTGTAGGTGGTTGTTGTCTCGGATTTTATCTCCAGGGATGGCGGCTGAACTAATGCGGAGAAATTTCCGTGTCTTATTTATCGATGTCCCTTATAATTCCCATTAATTTTTTTATTCTTTGTCATATTTTATCGGTATACTAGTTTTACTCAATCACATGTTGTTAGTTCTATGCCTAAACAGCATGTAATGAGTAAAACCAGCAACTCATCTTATGACAATTTTGAGAATTGGTTTTTAATGGAATATAAGAAGAAATAGACAACGGCAGGAATTAAACCTGCGACCAAGAGGTTGAAATGCGAACACACAACTATCGCGCCACGGCAATTTCTAAAAAAATGCAAAATTTTATAAAAAGAATTAAATAATAATTTCGTATTACCATACTTTTTTTTGTTTTATTTGCATAGGCCAGGAAATTGATAAAAAAAAATAAAATTTATGTAAAGCCATGTACTTTCCATATATACATACATACTTGTGTGGAAGAACTAACTAACTATTGAGTTTTGCGGCTCGAATTCACTTCTGATGGTTGATGGAAATAGTAGATATGTATATGCGAGTTCAGTATCTACATTTTACGGGGTGTCATGTGTATAAGAGTATATTCGTGAAAATAACTCACGTATACATTGTGTGTGCAAGAAGCAAAATCAAAACGTTTTAATTTTTGTTCAATCAACGAATACACTCTCATATGCATTACATGCATTTGAACAGCGTATATCCCGCATTTTACATTAAGAGTATTCATGAAAACGTGTAAGCATTCCCACATCGGAAAATGGAAAGGCTTACCACACACGTTTCATGAACGCACCTAAAAATCAACTTGTGTAAACGTGGTTGGTTAATGATTTTTTCTTCCTATATTTTAAGTTAACTATAATAACCGTGTGTTTATTACTCTCATTTAAAATGTCGGCCAAAAATAATACGAGGAAGAGAGATAGTTATACCAAGACTGTGACACATAAAACGTCAAAATTAAATGTTAAAAGTTTTCCACATTTAACAAATTCAGATGTTAAGCTTTCCCACACAAAGTGTTGCCATTTTTTGGTAAACTTTTTAATTTTGACAGCTGATTTACCATTTTACCACTTAATTTATATTTACGCAGTTGTGTTAAATCTTATAGATTTTATTTATTTCGTCGAAAAGTTAAAAAAAAAAAACTTAAAAGCGTAAATTTTATTAGTCGCGTCGAAAAGTAAAGAAAATAAATTGCTATTTGATCTAGCCTTAATTGTATTCCGCTCATCCGCAAAGAACTATAACAAAGTTGCCTATTTTTTTCTGTAGAAAATAGAGAAAGGGAAATTTTTGGAATTGTGTATGGATTTCTTTGAAAAAAAAAATCCCTTAATAATATTTATGATTGCCGCTGGGAGCTGCGTGGCGCTCGTGTGGTCCTAGCTAAGGAGAGATCCAAGGCGAAGTTGGCTCTTATACTACGTTTTCACCTACCACGTAATCCAAATTTAAGTGGATTAACCATAAATCCTCTTTGAAATCTTCTAAATCTTGAAGATTTCCCATACAAATTTTAATCTCCTTACATCAAGATTAGAAATTAATCTCATTTCAACCTTCTTCGAAGTAGAAGATTCGCAAAAGAAACAAACCTTATTTCATAGAACGCGCCTATTCTAACTTCATATTTTCTCCATTGACCTTAAACAAAAAAAAAACTGTCCAACATTATTTAATTTGCTTTTGTCTGGTATAATTTTTCGATGCCTTTAAATTCTGTTTTTGTTTATAAATAAGTATAATAATAAAAATGCAATAAACAATAACAAAGACCAAAGCGGTCGGTGCTTTGAATTTGTAATGGAAAATGTTTTAGCAGTAATACTTTGAAGTTGTTCTTTCCCAAATATATAAAAACGAAAACCGTGCAAAGGCGATTACAGTATTTATGTAAATATATCTAATGCTGCAAAATGTTGGGATAACAATATTTTAAAGTTATTACTCATTTTTATTTATTGAAATTAAATTTGTTCACTGCACCGAATTTATTATTCTTCTTCCCAATCATTTTGTTTTGTGAAAACGTCAAACTAATCTTTTTTTCACTGGTGAAAATACTTGAAGATTAATTTTTAATCTTCTCAATTTAAACCGGATTATCTTTAGGTGAAAACGTAGCATTAGCAATCCATATCAAGTATTTCAATGCTTCATTTGAATAATCTTGGGAACCATATGGAATAAAGTCAACTTCTAATATTTCACAAGATTCTAAGTTGACAAAAAATTGGTGATTGTAGTCGCTTATATACATACGTTTAAAGAGACTTAAAGTCCTTAAATTTCGCTCCTTCAAATGAAGGATTGAGCTATATAACCGATCAAGCAAAGAAGCAAAAGGTAGTAGTTTAAGGTAGTGAAATGTGCAAACAAAAACTCCAAGGTCAAGCTTTTGGATGCAGGTTTTCGTTTTGACAACTATCTCTTTGCTCAATTCTTAAATCCTGATCTAAAACCATGTTACCTTCTAAATGGAAACACAAAAGAGTTAGATGTATTCCAAAAAAAATATTTTTTTTTACCTGCGAGTACTACATTGTTTTTTTAAAACCTTTTTTAATCGCAATGTCATTGCGTCTAAGTTTTTACCTCTTGAATACATTTTATAAATGAATATTCTTTTAATTTCATTTGAAACAACACAAGGACGTATTAAATAATAAATAATAACTGATTATAAAATGAATGTGAAATGGGGATGCTAAGACGAAGTGTCAAACACATATTAAAAGTAAAAAATACGTGAAATATTGACTTACCCTAATCTCTTTTCAATCCAAGTTGCATAGTTTACACGAATTTCGTACATGCCCTTTCGATCATAATAGGACTTCATTTCATGCATACCGTTAGTAACCAAATTTGTTACAGAGGACCATAAACTCATTTCGAATTCGTATTTTAGTCCTTGCTTCTTAAGTTATTTGAATATTTTCCTGAAACAAAAATAAAAGTCAAACATTTAATATAAGTAGAAATTGAAGGTTATGTTTATGTAAATACATGTATATACAATATTTTAATGACAATTGAGTTATTATAGAATAGACCTAATTTTGCCAATATTTCCTCTTTATGAATGTCTACCTTATTAATATTCCCTAATAATCAAGGTAATCTTACCTACATAGGCTTTAAACCTGCATAGGATAACTACACATAACTAACTAAATCTCAATGGTTAGCTACATTAAAGTTGTGAGCTACAAGAGCAAGTTCGTGCGATCCAGTCGTGCATTTTATTTGTGTTTGCAAAAGGTTCCTATTTAGAATTTAAATATATTTTCTAAGTAGTTTTTTACTTAATTATTTATATGTATACAATTTTTTATAATTTTTTTTTCTAAAAAAAGCTTGGTATGACAAGTTTAAATATTTAATTATATAAGCTTAAAAACAAAATTTAAAAAAAAATCATCCACCCGATTTCGAAATATTTTTCAAAAAAAAAAAAAAAACATTTGCTTTTCGGGACTCCCAACAGAAGTGATAACTTAAACTAATCTTAGGTGAACTATTTCTATTTAATATTGAAATTGGTTAACTTGAGAAAAGCTTCAAAAGTTCTTCGTTAATTTGAAAAATTTCAAAAGTTCTCCGTATGCGTGAGAGAAAGGGAAGTCAGACAGACTGGCGCCGTAACGGGCTACGTAACGAAGGTGCTTACTCTCCCATAAGAAGTTATCACTATTTTTTTCAAATATTTTGGAAGTCGTATTATTTAGAATTTGAAAGACATCCTATACGCAAATTTTGATGGAAATCCGTGGAGCCGTTTATGAGAAGGTTGAAAATCAAACAATGGTTATAACAAAAAACATATTTTTAAAACATGATTTGGGATAAAAAACATGAAGGACCTATCTCGTAGTTAGAAACGCGTTAAATGAAAAACAAAAGAAAGAATTCGAATAGACAATTTAGAAACCATATCATGAGTAAATCAAATAATAGTTAACAGTTTATTTATGCAATTTCTGAAACTGGACCATTGTATATAGATATTAATAGTACTATCATGACGACGAAATTCATCCAGCCTGCAATAAGTTCTACTACTCATCTTGGGTTCCACTACCAAATCGGTGGTTAGGTAGAGTTGGTGTGTTATGAAAATGCGTATGAAGGGAAATAGTGTGATAATAAATTGATGAGAGAACTATATAAAAAATTTATTATAAGTTAGAGAAGATAAGGAAAACAATTTATTTCATAGGTTTTTTTGTTTTTTTTTATGAGGATTTTTTTGTTGAGTAGGAGCTGGTTGTGTGTGTGTGTGTTTTTTATTCTACGGGCAGATAGAATGAAAATTGTTTGATGGCTGTAGGGAATATTTAAATATTCAGGTATACACTTGTGTGCAACGGTCACTACTCAGTAAAATAAAGTTTTTTACAAAATGCACAAACATGATAATAATTTAACAGTTAAAATTTGAGATTTTGTTAATCGTTGTGCAAAAAAAAAAAATTGTTCTTGTGACAACATATTGTTTTTATTTTATATTAATAATTTTTTTGGATTTTGAAAGAAGAAATAATTTTAAAAAAAATTCAGATTTGATAAGTAATTTCGTAAAAAATCGAGTTGACGAATTTTCAAATAAGAATTATTTATTAATAGGTATTATATATTTTTTGAAGTTGTTTTTTACTTATTTTTTTTAATGAGTATTCAACAATATATATATATACATTTGAAAATATTATTTAAAAAAATCTTCAAAACATTTAATATTTATTTGCGAAATATTGTTTTTTTTTGCAAAATCCAAGAAATAAAATAAAATTAAATAACAATTTTTTTTTGAAAATTCTGGAGCCGTTTTTGGAAATACATTTTTTTCTTAACGGTTTTTAACATTTGTATGGGAGGTACCGTTGTTTTTTATTTCAGAAAAATAGTTTTTTTAACTATTCAAGATAATGTCTAAAAACTACTAAATACGAAGTTTCGAAAAAATCTATTAAGTCGATTTTCGAAATTTTGAATTTTCAAAAAAAAAAAATAATTTCCAAAATAATTTGTTTTGAAAAATTTTGGTATACAATAGTGTTTAAGCTTTCTAGGGGCTTCTGCGTAAAATTAAAAAAAAATCAGATTAACCGTTTCCGAGAAAATCGAAAACCAAAAAAATGGTTCTACTTGAGGTATCAAAAATAACGATTTTTTTCCAAGAAAAAAATATTAAAAGGTTCATTAATGAACTGATTTTTAAAAATTTTTTTAATAAAATTATTAAAAGGTTCATTAATGAACTGATTTTTTTAAATCGTTGAAGCCGTTTTTGAGAAAAATAAGATTTTTGTTTTTGGCCAAAAAAAATGTATGGAGCTACTGTTATTTGTCGTCTTAAAAAAAAAGAAAAACAGTGTGGGCATATTACCGAAAAAACAATATGTACCAAGTTTGAAGACAATCTATCAAAGCGTTTAGGCTGTAGACTCGAGGACAGACAGACAGAATGACAGACAGACGGAATTAGGGGACCCACTTTTTTGGTGTTCTCTATGATCATAATGTCATGTTTGATTGTTAGAAAAAAAAAATTTTTGATAAAAATAATATTTACCTTTTTGGTCAAAAAGAAAGTTTGGCAGGTACCTAGGTAGGTACTGTCATCTTTCGTCTTAAAAAAGCTGATAAAAAAAAACTGGGAACATGTTTATGAAAAAACGTTTAGGCTGTAAACTCGAGGACAGACAGACAGAGAGACGGAATTGCGGACCTATTTTTTCGTCTTCGCTATCATCGTAACGTCAAGGTTGATCAAAATCTCGAGTTCGATTTTTTTACATTAAATGTAGGTACTATATTACAAGTTATGGATTCGAAAAAGATCGAACTCGAGATTTTGATTAAACATTTATAATATCGCTAGTCAAAAAAAAAATTAAAAAAAATACTACCTAGGTATACACACTTTATTTCCTAATAAAACTGTCTGGAGAAAAAATTAAATTATTCTCAATAGATATTATATTTGAAAAAGCACAAAAAGTACATATGTACATACATATTGTATGTAGATGGGTATCTGGTTGCACATGTACCTACCTGAACAAAACATATTGAAATATCTCAACATTGCTTTGCTATTTTTACATAAAAAAAGTGAAAAGTAGCAACGTTGCTACAATTCAAAATCCTAAAATCCAACAAATATCTAAAATTTGAAAGAAAAATTTAAAATAAATTCTATAATAACTTATACATGCATGAATATCCATATCCATTCTTACTTCAAATTCATGTATACGCCAATAGCCTTGATATAATTTATTTATACCCACCATATTTTGAAGGTTGCCATGGCAAAAACAGGTTATTCGGTTTTCTCCCTTACCCACTATGTTGTTGTCAGAACTAGTAAGTTTCGACCGTCTCCCTTGCTCTTTTTCGTATTTGCCTCTACATTTACTTCTTCCACATCAACAATTCAATATCAAGAAAAGAGAAACCAGCGCCCTCATCGACGGAAATACTAGCTAAAAAATTCAGTCTCGTAGTAGTACTATAGGTTTCATATAACGGGTGATTTTTTTGCTACTTGGTTTTTGACGTTTATATTTTTGACAGATCACACATGACAAATTCCACGAACATTTGACATTTCGATTCAGTATTGTTTGCCATTTCATCATGAATAGACTTACGCCTGAACAACGTTTGCAAATTATTGAAATTTATTATCAAAATTCGTGCTCTGTGAAAAATGTGTTTCGCAAGCTACGTCCGTTTCAGCGACGAGGCTCATTTTTGGCTAAATGGATACGTGAATAAGCAGAATTGCCGTATTTGGAGTGAAGAGCAGCCAGAGGCAATTCAGCAGCTACCAATGCATCCCGAAAAATGCACTGTTTGGTGCGGTTTATGGGCAGGCGGCATCATTGGGCCGTACTTCTTCAAGGACGATGAAGGCCGTAGGGTTACGGTCAATGGAGAAAGGTACCGTTCGATGGTAACAGATTTTTTTTTGCCGAAAATGCAAGAATTGAACTCGGTCGACATGTGGTTCCAACAGGACGGTGCCACATGCCACACTGCACGCGAAACCATGCATCAATTGAGAGGCGAATTTGGTGAGCAGTTGATCTCACGTTTTAACGCAGTCAATTGGCCACCAAGATCATGTGATTTGACCCCGTTAGACTATTTTTTGTGGGGCTATGTTAAGTCTATTGTCTATGGGGACAAGCCAAACACGATTGCTGCCTTGGAAGCCAACATTGAACGCGTCATTGGTGAGATTCCGGCCGAAATGTGTGAAAAAGTTTGCCAAAATTGGACCTTCAGAATGGATCACCTGAAGCGTAGCCGCGGGCAACATTTAAGTGAAATTATTTTTAAAAAGTAAATGGCAGAAATTGATTTATCGATCCAAATAAAAATTTCATTCACTTTTTACAAGTTTCTGTGTTTTTTTGAATTTTCAAAAACCAAGCTCTTAAAAAATCACCGTTTACAAAGATAAAGACACATATTTAGTAAAATAAATATAAATTTGTATATTGAGGCCGACTAGTGGAAACTCATGTAGTCGACATCTGGAGTTTAGGGGGCCGACTTCATAAGAATCACACTTTCATTTAATTTTTTTGAAATATTTAGTTTGTTATGGCAAATTAACTGAAAAAAAAAACACAAGAATTTCGAATTTAAGACATTCAAAAAAAAATCAGATATACAAATTTTATATCAAAAACTCGAACAACTGAATTTTAAGGGACCGTCAAAGGTAAAAAAAAGTTAGATGGCCGACCACTGGCTCCATCACCCTATGTGTACAAATAGATTGATCCACACTATAATTTCTTATTATGTTAGTTTAAGCTAAATTTTTTTACACGAAACCAATGTTAATACCTAACCTATCATGAAGTGAAGATTGAAAAACGTCACCTAAGCTTGTTACTCAGTATTGAAAATTGAATAATAACGAAAAAAAAAACAAACAAATAAATGCCGGCACGAACTAACAATAACAAACCCAAATAAGTAAAAAAAAAATAAACAAAATAACACCAATTAAACTGGAAATGTTGTTACTATGATTGTTTTTGCATATACGAAATAGCAACAATACAGCATACACTTACAAACATTTACAAGTAGCTAAATATTATATTGTATATGACTGCTATACATTTTCAGGATATATTCTTGCTAAATTCTAAGATAAAATTCGTATATATGTATGTAACTATACACATAATAGTTTTTGCATGGGTAGCTACTAAAAAACAACATTTTTGTAAGAAGCTTTAGAACCACTTAATGAATATGTTGATTATTTTCAGCATACATAAATATTAATAATGTAAGCATCAAAAACATAATCACATACAAAATAATTAATAGCCACCAAATTAATAATCATCCAATATAGAAATTATAAATGATTCACAAGCAGTAACGCTGATAGTCTTTTTAGAACGTTTTCCCAGAAATCGTTATATGTATGTCTAACTGCTGGTGTTTGTAATTTTGTGTATACATACCTTAATAACACGTCACGTCAAAACAAAACGGCAACAAGTTTTCTTGAATTTATTAATGCAGAAATTAACTTCGTAGTTAAAGTTTATAATTTAAATTTAGATACCTAATCGAGCTTTTTGAAAATGTTTTTATATGCAGTAAGTTTGAGTTTTGATTGCATTAAAAAAACAAAAACAAATAATAATAATTGTAGTAAATGGTAGGTATGATAATTTTAAAAATACCAACCTCAAGTTGGATAAAACCAAACAGTTTGGGTTATTTGATATAAAAACTTGAAATTTTGTTCAACCATTTTGTTATTTATTAATTAACGATATACGAATATGTTAAGTTGTACATATAGGTACCTACATATTGATTATATGTATGTGTAAATTATATATCAAGCTTAAATGAAGGCATTGCACTAATATGTGTTGTTAAATTATATGTAAACACATATGTATATTATATAGATACAAATAAATTAATTTTAGTCCAGTATGCGTTTTTAAGAAACTTAAATATAAGAACTAAAAATAATCTTTTTTGCTTTAAATTTTATTAATTTTACGTCGAATTGAAGCCAGTCTACTGGCACTGGTATCTGTGATATTGCTAAGTGAACCATTTGTGCAGCACTTTATGCCACATTAAATTTTTTTGAAAAAAAAAATGAATTCTATTACTACATATAAAAAAACATTGCTGGTTTTTTTTTTATCACAGGGGTGTGGCTGCTGCGCGATAGATGTGTGCTCGCCTGTCAACCTCGTGGTCGGAGGTTCGATTCCTGCCGTTGTCTATGTCGTCTTATTTTTCATTAAAAACTAATTCTAAAAATTGTCACAAAATGAGTTGCTGGCTTGGTCATCCATGCTGTTCAGGCATAACACTAACAGCATGTGATTGAGTAAACTAAACAATGACATAGTAATAAATAAAATAATGCGAATTAAGAGACAAAGACAAATATGACACGTAAATTCTCCGCATTTGTACAGCCGCCATCCCTGGAGATAAATTTGATACAACAACCAGCTCTAGTCTCAGAATATCGCGTCACACATCTTTCCTATCTTTCTATCTCTTTTCTCTCATGGCCGCGCCGTGTTAAAACAAAAACAAAACATATAAAGGATATAATCATAATCCCTTGAGCGCGTGTAAATTATAAAAAAAAACAGCCGTCAATTTGTCATTTCAAAACAAAAACATATCAATATTTAATTTAAAAACAGAACTTATCCACATTATGTTAAAGGTGTGTACACACCAAGGAAACATTTTTGAAACATTTCAGAAATATTCTAGAAACATTTAAAAATTATTTCAGAAACAATGAAACATTTCTGAAAAGTTTCTGAAATGTTTACTTTGGTCTGGACGCTCGCGAAACATTTCTGAAGTGTTTCTCTGTTTCCCATTCCGAATGGAAAACTTTCTTTGCTTTCCAAGAACTTACAAATGTAGAGTAGATACGGCTTGAGTGGTTGTTAATATAAATATAAAAATGACGCGGAAAGTGTGGAGCAACGAGGATGTTATCCAATTTATCAAAATGTATGAAACCAAAAAAGTTTTTCCACTTGACGGAATTTTTACCTGAAATTTCCGAAAATATAAATTATGAAAAAGATGAGGGCTTATGGATTAGACACATTTACTATGGACTTCGAACTCTGAGATCCTCCTCGGACTTTTTGTTAACCATTATGTAAATATACCTTGTTAAGTCATTAATAATGCCATATTTCATTTATAATTGTTCAGTATATCCAATATTGGACTGTGACTAAATGTTGCTTTCAATGATTGTATTCGATTCATCTATTGTATCCCGAGGTATTCCAGTGTATTACATTTGCATAGTGCTCTATTTGGTTTAAATCTTGATAAGTACCTAAATGTTACTTCTTAAACTTCATGACGTTATCCACCAAAGATGTCCTAATTACCTCAGTGAAATACTCCAATTTGCACAATCGAGGAGAAGTTTAAAATTAATTTTACCACGCTACTCACGCAGCATAGCAGAACATTCATTTTATGCATCTGCGATTCGCTTGTGGAATCTAATCCCAAATGAATTACAAAGAACTACCGCATCAACAATCTTTAAGATTAATGCACTTCATTAATTCAATATGAGTAACTATGTATTTATTTTCTTTTCTTTATTTTTTGCATATTTATTTATTTTCTTTTTTTTTTATTATATAAAATTTTAAATTAAGCTAAATAACATATTGCCTTATTATTTGTGAAATAATTTTTCAACAACAATTCAATTTATTACCTAAAATTTGTAATCTTAGTTGTAGATATGCTAAAAGATTAAAACCTTAATGTATTATTGTAAACGAAAAATATTTTTGAAATAAATGAATTATGGTGATAAAACACGATACTATCAGTGCTACTTCTTTAAAGTCAAATTTCAAGCACAAAATTGGATAAATTTCAGAAATGTTTCTCAAAGCGTACACACCAAAAAAACATATCAAAAATATTTCTTATTGTTTCTGGAATGTTTGTGAAATGAAATGTTAAAGCAAATGGGAAACATTTCAGAAACGTTTTTTAAACAATGTCTCATGAAATGTTTCTTTGGTGTGATGTATATTATTTATTAATTTAAAGATTTTATTTATAATAATTAAATAAAATCTTTAATTTATTAAATTAAAAAACCCGTTAAAATTCTCCACTATATCAAATTAATTCAATATTATTTGTTAATGACTTAGGCCCGTTTTCTGATACGAATCACAAATATTTATGTTCAACTTAAAACGCTTATGGGCTGCTTTTTCCTCTGCGTAAACTGTCACATAAATTCTTAAGTAGAACTTAAATGTTTAAGTTGTGTATCAGCAATCGGACCTTAATCGAAATAAACTGAGAAAGACAACTCACAAAATGCCCGGTAAGCAACAGGCGTACATTTAAGTACACACTTTGATAAATCTTTGAGAATCACAAAAGGCGTATGGTTAATTAATTAAATGAAAAAAAAGTGTTTAAATTTAAAATAATTTTATTTTATTATTACTTCACGAAACCATATGAATTTAGAGGTTAGGGTAAACATCTCGACTTGTGTTAAAAGAACAGAATATTAAAAACATATTATTTACTCTTTAAAGTAAAAATGAAAAACACTTGTATTGGAAAGCCGTTCTGAATGCCGGCATAAAACCATAAAGATACAACTCTGTTTAACAAAATTTACCATAAAACATTAAAATCAATTAGATTTTCAAAAAGTATAGTAAGCTACCTATCCAGGATAATAAAAGTGCTTTAATTAATCTCAATTGACTCGATCGTTTTTTTTTTGACCAAAAAAAAAAATATAACTTTATATAATCACTAAGCAAAATATTTGAGAAACTCCGCTTTTTGGACCTGGTCAGATCACTTGTATCGTTCGTAATGAATATTATAATAATCATTGGTATTTTCACGAGAACCTGCTCAGCTTATTTATGGAGCACCTGCTTTGTACGTGCTCCGTTTTATTCAAAATACTAATACCAATAGAAAGTTGAAAACAAAGCGATTTATTTTTTCTGAAAATTGTCAGTTGATCCACAGGAATTTGAAAATTAATTTAACTAAATGTTAATGATTTTACAGCAAACACAAACTGTTCCATTAATTCAATAAAACCGATATTAAGAATACTTGGGAAAATACAAAACAATTTTCCTACATCGGCATATTTTTTTTTCGATATTGATAAGATTGTTTTTATACTCTAAGATCGGTCAATTATTATTATACTTATATACATAATGTATAGGTTTTATTTTTCATAATAAAAAAACGCAATAAAACTTCATAGATAAGTAATACATTTTTTATGCAAAATTAAATATGTTATGATTGCTTAAATATACTATACTATCGACTATGTATTTATTAAACTTAATATCAACTTTTTTATTTCATATATGTATGTACCTACCTTTTCCCAGAAAACCCCCTTCGTTTTTTTTTTTTGTTTCACTGTGAGTATCGCTATATCAACTATTTATTATGCAATTATTCACATAAAAAAAAAAACAATGCAAGACTAAGCTTAAAAGACTTCTAAGGTTTAGAACATTCTTCAATTAGAAATTCACCCGAGATCTGACTTTGTCCGATTGACGAACAGATAGAAACTGAAAATTAGATTTTGTTTATGGTCAGAGTTGGTTGTTCAGCCGGAGCAAAACAAAAAAAAAAGTTACATGGAACTTTCAGTAAAGCTTCAAGTTAAAAACACAACTGTGTTGCTTAGTCTTGCTCGTAAATTATAATGTCGGGAAATTGTTTATTTCAGTTAAAATAAGGTTATACGATATTACTGTGGGAAAATATTTTGGGAACTTTTTTTTTTTAAGATTCTTTTTAATCCTTAATTGTATTTAAAATTTGCGAGTGTAAAGTTTTTCATATGTGTAAATTTACCTCAAACAATTTTAGTATTTTTTTCAACAAACGTTTTGAACTAATAAATGACTGAGTTAATACTTTTGTTTGTTATATATTTTTGCCATAATCGATTGAGCTGAAACCTATCAACAGCATATGAACCTATTAATGTATGTGGAGAAGAAAAATAGAGGAACTGTCCTTACTGGAAAAAATTGAGGTATTTTTACTTACGATATATATAGGTAGGTACTATAGGCCAAGTTTTGCATCTGAAAAAAAAATCAAACTCGAGATTTTAATCGAACTTGACATCAACAAAATGTATTCCGCAATTCTGTCTGTCTGTCTATAGATCGATCAACAGAAGTTTTCCAAACTTGATACTTAAGCGTCTTAGGTGATTGTCTCAAATAAATTTTTACTTACGATTATAGGTACTATATAAAGCAAGTTATGCATTCGTCGAAAAAAGAGTTTTAAGATAACAACCAAACATTAGATTACGATGATAGCGAAGACGAAAAAAGATGGTCTATAAATTCTGTCCGTCTGAATGCCTACCTGTCTGTCAGTCTGTCAGGTGGGCCGGATTGCTTCAAAATAGGTATTTAGAGTTTCTTATCTCAAAAAATAACTGTAACTGCAATATAACCATTACGTTAAAGAAAACGGAAATGGAAGTGTAGTATTATTTAGAATTATAAGGAAATCCTGTATAAAAATTTTGACCGAAATCCGTTGATCCGTTAATGAGAATGTGGAATATGAATAAAATGGTTGTATAGCAGGTACCGTTAATAACAAAATATTAAGAAAAATTGTTTAGCCAAAATGTAAACCATACCCAAGGTAGTGAACACACCAATTTTTATCAAATTGTTAGAGCCGTTTTCGAGATAATTAAGGTGGTAGAAAAATTTGGGGCTAAGACACCGATTCAAAAATCTATTTTGGATAATCAACTAAAACGCCTTAGCACCAAGTTTGAACTTAGGACTTAGCGGCTTAGGCTGTAGATCATTCTACAGACAGACGGAATTGCGGGGCCCACTTTTTTGGTGTCCTCTATCATCGTAATATCAACTTTGATTAATATCTCGCGTTCAGTTTTTTTTTTTCCAAATGCAAAACTTGCCCTATAGTACCTATATCACAAGTAAAAATTAAAAAAAAATATATTTGGAAAACTGCTCATTAAATTTAAAAAAAAAATTATAGTTACATGTAAAGGGTGATTTTTTTACTACTTGGTTTTTGACGTTTATATTTTTGACATATCATACATGACAAATTCCACGAACATTTGACATTTCGATTCAGTATTGTTTGCCATTTCATCATGAATAGACTTACGCCTGAACAACGTTTGCAAATTATTGAAATTTATTATCAAAATTCGTGCTCTGTGAAAAATGTGTTTCGCAACTGCACGCGAAACCATGTATCAATTGAGAGGCGAATTTGGTGAGCAGTTGATCTCACGTTTTGGCGCAGTCAATTGGCCACCAAGATCATGTGATTTGACCCCGTTAGACTATTTTTTGTGGGGCTATGTTAAGTCTATTGTCTATGGGGACAAGCCAAACACGATTGCTGCCTTGGAAGCCAACATTGAACGCGTCATTGGTGAGATTCCGGCCGAAATGTGTGAAAAAGTTTGCCAAAAGTGGACCTTCAGAATGGACCACCTGAAGAGTAGCCCCGGGCAACATTTAAGTGAAATTATTTTTAAAAAGTAAATGGCAGAAATTGATTTATCGATCCAAGTAAAAATTTCATTCACTTTTGACAAGTTTCTGTGTTTTTTTTGAATTTTCAAAAACCAAGCTCTTAAAAAATCACCGTTTATTTGCGTTTTTGAACTTTTTTTGAAAAATGTTTTGAAAAAGTTAAAAAAAAAACTTTTTTTTTCTCAAAACCGCTCCACAGAGTAAAAATTTTTTTTTTCATAAATTCAAATTTATCCAAGAAATAAAATGGCTTTTTTGAGCTGAAATTAGTTTAAGTATTTATTTCAGAATTTTGAATTTTTTTTCTTTGGTTAAGCCGATTTAATATTTAGTTCTTAAGTTTATATTATTAAATATTTAAGACTGTCATACCATTTTTTTTTTAGAACAAAAGAAACGAAATTTTGTTAAATAAAAAAATAAGTAAAAAACGACATGATTCTTAATAGAAATTTTTGCATATGATGTGATCGAACATAAGAGCAAGTTCGTGCGATACAATCATGCATTTTATTGATTTCGATTTCTTAGCCATAAAAATAACGGTACTTGTAGTCTACATTTTGTTCCAATTTTTTATGTTATTTTCGGTACCTACCTATACAACCATTTTTTGATTTGGAACCCTCTCATAAACGGCTGCACGGATTTCGATCAAAAATTTTATATAGGACGTCCTTTGAATTCTAAATAATACCAACATTTTCGAAAAATAGTTTTTGTTTGGATTTAAAAAAAAAATATATATTTTTTTTTTGAAAGTTCGATATTTCTAAGCCGGGTTGATGAAGTTTTTTTAAATTGTGTTTTTAAATTTATTTCATGAAATACTTAGAATCCTCATACCAACTTTTTTTTAGAAAGAAAAAATTTTAAAACTTATATACAAAATTACGCAAAAAGACCCTAAAAATATATTTCGCATTTCTACTAACAATCTAATTCTTACGATGTTTTCGAACATAAGAGCAAGTACGTGTGATCCAGTCGTGCATTCTTAAAAAATAATATTCTGAGTTGTCACAAACTCAAATTCATTTAATAGCAATTCACTACAATAATGATTTACGTTGTTTTTGTCGAATGTATGCAGTTATTTAGTAGTATGTCTTAAATAAATGCGTACTTATAAATCTAACATATTCTTATAATCTCCAGATAAAGAGGCAGTTATTTACCAGAAGAATAATTAAATTTTTACCTCACTTTTATTTCTATAGTATCAAACTTTTCATAGAAATTAATTTTAATTTAACGTTTATTTCAATGCAATAATTTTTAAAAATACTTTTTTATATCGAATATATCTATTTATTTTATTCCTCAGAATGACGCTTTATTCCGTTCTAAAATGAGCAGATAACTTTATTCCATAGATAATAGATTTAATCATAGGATCAAGCTGTATCTGACAGGTGAAAAACTATAGATTTTGCTCTATCTGGAGAATAATATGTGCTAACTGACTACTTAACCGTCTATTGAAAAATTGGCCCTTATAGTCTTAGGTAGGTATTTATAAATTTTCTCGCATCCCTTAAAATGAACTTTTGTGCTTAGGTACTAATTTTTCAGTGTGAGCCATTTCTAGTTTTAAAGTTAAGTTTGAGTTTATTCCTACAAAGTATTTTTATTAATTTAAATCTTGAATTTATTTAAATTTAAATTCCGAGTTAACTTAAAAAAATCGTAGTTAACTCTTGGATTAATTGAAAAGATGTTTTTAAAAGATATTTGTTAATTTCAATAGTGTCGTTATATCTATTTCAGAAGTGAAATTGCGATTTCCTTAGTGTCACACACTGATTTCGAAAGATTCTTGACATTTGAAAGAAGTCAAAAAATAAATTTAAAAAATGCAATTCATGTTTATTTTTATTCACTTTCGGTTTTTTTTCTAATAATTAGTAGGTACCTACGTATATTAAAGACCAATCGAATAGGCCATAAGTTAAAAGAATTGAAATATTGATTTTGTGTTTGTTTATTTGACATTTGTACAATTTTTTACAAATGAGCAGAAGACTCGTCATCATAAGTCAATTTATATTGTATACAATGTTTTCATTAACATCGAAATGACTTAATTTCGAAAATTAAAGAAACAGTATTTTATTTTAAATTTAACCATTTTATTTTGAAATTATATTCATTTTTGAATTTGAATTGACAGTTATTCGCTTAATTTAAAATGTTTCCGTTTTCTTACATTGATGTTTTCAATTTTCACACAAAAGTTGTTGAAAGCTTTTTAAATGGCCTCGTTCACATAATAATATTGAGCAATATCGAATAACTTTCTGTTGTTGTAACCCGTGCAAGAAAGTACAGCTGGTGAAAAAATTTATCGCGAGTTATTCCAAAAAAATTTCTAAAATAATTGGCTACATATACATACATTATCTATCGGGCAAAGGAGTCTTTATCGAGAACAATGTATAGTAAACTTAACCTCAGTTTGGGGGAAGACAATTACTTTCGAGCTGAGTTTTCTGTAATGGAGATGTGCCTGATATTTAAAGCTCGCACGGAAATACTAGTGCTAAATTACAGGCCCCACAGGTCCAATATTAGTCCAATCTGCAACTTGTGTAACCTGAATGAAGTCGAAAACATACATCACTTCCTAACAGGAAATCCGAAGATTGTATTTTAGTAAGACTTCTCTCTCGTTTGATGAATGGCTAAGTGTTCTGAATGGAGAGGGTGGCTGGAAGTTGCTTATACAGTTTTTCTCTCATGCAGTTTCATATAGAAATATTTATGCTAATCTATTTTAGAATAAATTTGATGTAATTTTGTTTTAGCTAAACTAAAAGCTTAATTTTCAATTGATATTGCAAGTCTTTAAATTTGCTTTAACTATTACGCTATGTTTTACTATTGTCATAGCTAAGCTAAGAGCCCTTTAACAAAATTTTGTTTTTCACCTAACACCTGGGTGGCAATGGCGCAGTGGATAAAATACTTGATTGCTAACTAGGACGTGTGGCTTCGATCCCCACGCTAGGCGCATTCTTTTCTATACCTCCAATTTTAATTGGATGCCGCCCATGGGTTAAAATGAGACAGTCAATACCTGGTTCTCAAATCCACTGTGCCAAACTAGTGCCGTCCAATTCAGGTTGCATTTAAAAAGACCTTAGGTCTTACAGGCATATAGTTAAATTAAAAACAAAAAAAAATCTTTTTGTTTGTTATTTGTATATATAATTCATTTAAATATTACTTTTTTTAACAGCACATTAAAGCTTAAAATCAAAATTATTTATATAAAAAAAAATATTATGTTAATTATTATGATTAAGACAAAGTCATCAAAAAAAAAACTAATTCTGGCAATTTTGTATAAGTTTCTGTGTTTTTTTTTTCTATATAACTTATTTGCTTTTATTTTGGTGTAACATTATCTTTATTATTTTCTGATTTTTGACATTTTTTTCTTACATTGTTATATTTTATAGACATATATCTAACCGGCAGACGGCTAATAGCCATGCTTGTAAATCTCTTTATTATAACTCTAAGCTTGTATACTTTTATTGAAAAAAGAATAAAGATAAATAAATATATAAATATAATAATAATAAATTTACCTACTTTTGTTTATATTTTTCATTTTCATACTTAAATAATTAAAGAACAAATAACATTTTAATCATTTGTATTAATACTCTTTTTTTCTGGCTGACGGCAAAAGCCAATGCTATATATTGTGAAGTTGTAATCATGATTTTTTATTCTTTTGTTCAATAAAATCACACACTTACTAACTACGACTACATTCAAAAGGACATTTTATTTCAAAATCTACCAATATCAAAGGATTTTTTAAGACCGGGATTTTTATGAGCTAATAAGCTAATATATGTATAAAATATTTTGTATATATATATTTTTGTATTTACACATGTATTTAGTATATTTATAATTTTTTTTTATAAATATTTATATGTATATGTATTAATTAATTTTGCTTTATTTTTTAATTAGTTATATAATATTAATATATTAGGTTATGTTTTTTTCGAGAATTTATTTATTATTTAAATAATGTAATTAAATCCATATTTTAATCGAACATCCTAAGGTTGAAATGTTTTTCTGCATTTTTTGCGTTGGAAACTTGATTATCGGTACTATTACTTTGGCTCATTAATCAAAATATTCAAACTTTACAATTTTTAATATGAGGTATAAGTGTACCCATGATATTAATGAACTTTGTCAGATTTAATTAGAAAATGTGTATACATTTTAGAATTACCCCAGCAGGTGGGTGGCCGTGGCGCGATAGTAGTATGCTCTCCTGTCAACCTCGTGGTTGCAGGTTCGATTCTTTCTTATATTCCATTAAAAACCAATCCTAAAAATTGTCATAAAATAAGTTTCTGGTTTGCTCATTACATGCTGTTTAGGCATATCACTAACAACATGTGATTGAGCAAACTAGCATACCAATAAAAATATGACAATGAAATAAATAAAAATAATGCGAATTATAAGGGACATAAATAAATAAGACACGGTAATTCTCTCCACATTAGTTCAGCCGCCATCCCTGGAGATAAATCTGAGACAACAACCACCTACTGTCTCGCGCCACACATCTTTTCTATCATTCTTTCTCTTCCTCAACCTCACGGCCGCTCTGTGTTGAAACATTTAAAGGGTAGTATAATCCCTTGAGCGCGTGTAGATTATAAAGAAAAGCAAATTAAATTAAACTTAATCTATTTTTAACAGGAGGAGCTACAAAGGGGTTTCTGTCCATATTTTATATAACTCATTCTTAATGAATTTACCTCTCTACTCCAACTCAATCATTGAACCGCATATAAACGAAGTTCATAAAATATTTAATAGTTAAATAATTGAAGGTAAGATTCTTGCAATGAGCCTCTATACGAACATTCCCCTTTACTTGCATAACATCAGATTTATTAAAGAAAAACGTCAAACACATAATATAATTTTTTAATCAACATTTAGGAACACACTCATACATATTCCATTTATTTGGATTTTTCAATTCAAGTTTTAGTTTTCCTATTATGCCCTCAATCTGAAGAAATAGGAACAAATCAATTGCTGATTTTTTTTATTTAATTATTTGACACATGGTCGGTAATAGCAACTTAAAATATAAAAAAACCAGACTCTTATGGCTAAAACAGATGTGCAGCATGTCTGCACGCATCGCTGAACACAAAGCTCCACCCGAAACACATGTGCATACTCTTTCAAATGTATGATCCATAGTTCTGCCAAAATTATGTCGGCATTCAGGAATCGATAATAGGTATCCGGATAGGTTGGTGTTGTTTAAATGGCATAACATATACACGAAAATAGCTGTGTTTTATTGGGAAATTTATCCGCCGTAAGTTTATACGTCGTAGCATTTTACATACAATTCGCTACGGTCGATAAAAAGCTAAGGTAGACGCTAAGGTGGATGGCTGGTTGACGCTCAGTCGAGTCTCGATTCTGATTTTGTTAGTTTTGTTAGTACGATTGATAATTGAATTGAATCTCGATGGATGTGTTCATGGAATGTTATAAATATTAATTTCATTCGTAAGACAAATCGATATTTTTGATTCTTTTTTTTAATAGTTGGCCAGTTTATATTTCTCAAATCTTAGATAACTCCATTTTTTAATAAATTATAAGCTGTTCTTCTGAAAAGTTTCTGACTTTTACTATTAAAAACTGTATTCTTTGCTCAATTATTTTCTGAAGTACGTCTAAAATTGCACCTATATCTGCAATTCTGCATACCCCTAATGTCAATTAATCAATTTTAACAAATTTTGATATCCATTTTGAAAAGGAAACCAATATTTATCGAATTAATTCCGTTTTACTTTTATGTTTGACTAACCAAGCCCGGTGAAAAAATCATCTTTTTATTTAGATCTACAAAAAAGCAATTCGAGAAGACAAACCGCATTGGGTGGAATTGCACTATAGAGAAATTGCTTGACACTGCGCCGCAAAATATTTATTCGTATAAAATTCTATGAGCTATAAGACCAGAGGCGCGCACATATGCAACTTTCAGTTTTCAACACTTTGTTGAAAAGTGAATACCCTGGACTTATATGAGAGTGCGCGCACATGCAAAAACTATTCACTCAGCGATTCGAGCAACTTAAGAGTTTGTGTTTTGGCACAAATCGAACGATCGCCCCAAATAAGTTCATCAGGTTGTGATCGAACTATGATGAAACTGCGGGCACATTAAATCAAAATGATGTTTGTGTTTTCGTTTATCTCGTTGATTGATTTTTAAGTTGCTTATGTGCGCGATCATCGTTCAACTAGTGATTAAACTATTTCGTTTCGGAAAAATTGCATGTGCGCGCCTAGCCTAAACGCACTAAGCGGAAACTGAACTCACAAAATGTGCTTTTTCTTCACTGTTTAATGGACGTTGGCCATGGGCGGTATTCGATTCACTACATGGACATGGACTGGGCATACATTTTTGTGATCCAAAATGGCGAAATGGCAAACCAAATGTTAACTTTTTGTTACTTACTCCGCGTATGTTAAGTGCAGTCTGATGAGTAAATATTGAATTGAAAGCAAAACATACTCAGAAAATAAATTTGTAAATTGAATTGAAAAATAAAACTCTAGTTATCGATAAGCTCAGAAAATAAATAAAAGCATGAAATATAATGGGGAGTGAACAATTTAAACTACGTTTTAGTGTGCGTTCCAAACCAAGAAACATTAAAAGGAAACAAGTAAATCACCGGCACTTTTGTTTCCTCGTGTGAAATGCATAGACCATTTTAATAGCAATACAAAAATTGGACTGTGTAAAAAGGGACTTGACTATAGTCTATGAACAAAGCCATTCACTTATCATTTCAGTCCTATTGGAGCAAAATGAATGTTCGAATTTAAAACTGCAATTGCAAAAAAAAATTAAAACAAGAAATAGGTTTGTAACATAAATTAAATATTGGTACGTTTTTCTACTTTCTATTTTATATGAATAAAAGCTAATTATTGTTCATAACTTTGGTATTTTCTTAATTTTACTTTGCAAAAGACTATTTCATTACTTGTGACTGCTGTGCTGGGGTACCAATTTTACAAAAATAAAAAAGCTACGGTCCATGCTACGGTCGATGCGTTTTTTTGGGTATTACTTACGGTACAATGGATAGATTCCCAATAAAACACACCTAATATACAAATTTAATCTATCCGGTTTTAGGTCTTCAGGAACTTAGGTAGGTACTAACCTATTTCAGATACGCTATCGTACAAACATCTGAATGCCAATGAGAACAGTCATTGTGCGGTACAAAAATTTAAATTTACTGAAAATTGATCTTAATGAAATAATAAGAAAAAAACAAATTCGTATACTCCGTTTATCCCTTATGAAAATTCTTATAACAAAAACGTATCATAAACGAATTTATTTTCATTAACCAATTCATTGAATTTCATTGATTTTTAGAATCCTAAAAGAAAAATATGGTTTTTTGTTAGTCAATATGAGTAATACCAAATTGAATTTATTTCTGAATTTTTTCTTTGCTGTTGTGGCTGCAATGAAACTTGGCAGCCAATTTAGAAATAGAGACATCGTGCAGCGAGCGCAGCATGCAGCCCTTGGAATGTGTCAATCCGCATAAGAACTTGTGAAATTTATTTTCGCTGCATGTGAAAAAGCTGCACATCTGTTTAGGGCATTAGGAATCGTTTTTTTTTTTTGGAAAATCCTGTTGTGCAGCCGATAGATTTCCCAACAAAATGCGTTGCTGAACAATAATATGCCAAAATTTTGTTGTCAGTTCAACGTAAAAATCAAATAAATTTAATTTGAAAACCTATATCAGGAACAATAAATTTAAGTATTTCACATGAAAACTGATCCCACACCGATCTATTTTTTAGAAAATCAAAAACACTTCACAAAATTAGTTTTCAGCAGTAAAAGTTATAAATTTCCAATTTATTATTTCTAAATATTTGTCCGATGATTGCGCAATTTGGTTACTTTGCAAATATCATAGTTACAAGCTGTTTCTTTGAAACATCTATTGCACAAATTTTGCAATAAAACTTTGACAACCCATAAGCAAAATATCAAACTTCTATAAGTGTATATAGTTTTCTATAAAAAATGTAGGTCAAGGTATTGTTGAACAATTTTAATAATTATAGTTAAAGTCAATAACTATAAAAAATTCTCTAAGAATATAAATTTGTAATAAAGACGAACACATAAATGTATTTAATCTTTCCTATAGGAACACATTTGGAAAATTTAAAAAATCTCAATGAAATAAATATACAATTATTAGAACATAAAACATTAAACAAATAGACAATAATGTATGGCATTAGGTAAGCTTTTGCCAAAGGTCGTATTTTTTCATCTAACACGAAATATATAATAACACACTTGCTTTATAATAAAAAATAAACCTTAAATATAATTATAATTTAGAATTTTCAATAATATCTATCGTTTTTATCTAACATGGACTAAATAATTAAAATATTACTTGCTGCTTAGGCATGCAGTTAAAATTAATTTATAAAGTACGAGCATTTTTAGGTCTTGTTTATTCATTACGGTTCTATTGTTTCGCAAAGTAAATACACTTTTTTTGCCATGATCGCTGAGCACTATTCTCGCTTTTGGGTCTTCATTTTTTCAATAACAGGTATTTATTGTGTACCTTATGAGTTGTTTTTAAGATCAAGTATAAAATATTCATAAATTTTGTTACACTCGCGAAATTTATTCGGTTACCGGGTCACTCAATAATATATTGAATAGGGCTTCCATTATATTTAAATTTTTTAAGGTTCTATAGTGTATCATACAAGACTGAAAATTTTATTATTAAAACATCGTATTTCGGATATGTAAAGATTTTTTTTATGCCAAAAAAATTGTTGGTATACAAGCAGAAGGCACTTAGTCAAAAAACATAGTTTTGAGTAAATGGAGTTTAAAGTTTAGATTAGTCATGAAAATTCAATATTGATTGTTTTTTTTTGTCTTTGCTCCCACAAAATACAGTATTGGCATAATGATATTATTTTCCAATAGAAATTTTAAACTTTTGACAGTCCAATTTAAAAATATTGCAGTTAAACTAAAAAATATGCTGAATTAGTGCTTTTTAGAAAAAACTAATATTGCTTTTTTGTATGAAAAATAAAGGGTCCGCCAACTAACTTTTTTTTTTGAAAATGCTATAAAGAAAAACTACTGAATATTTTTTCAAATTCTTTTTTATTTGAAAGTACAATCCTTCCGGTTAATAATGGAAAATAATTTCATTCAAATGGCTGCCTCGGCTGACCATACAGTAGCCTACACGATCGGTCCAATTTTTTAGCACATTATCGATTGTGTGCAGCTGTATTTCACCAAGCTCTGCGGCTGATACTGCGATCTTCAAAAACAGGGCGCAAAACATCGAGTGTAGCTTCGGCTGTGTGGCACGTAGCGTGGTCCTGTTAAAACCAAATATTGCCAATATCCTCCTCTTCAATTTTTGTGAACAAAAATTCGTTCAACATGGCCCGATAACGATCGCCATTGACTGTAACGGCCACTCCTAGCTCATTTTCGAAGAAAAATGGCCCAATTATGTCTCTGGGCCAAAATCCGTACCAAACAGTGACTCGTTTTGGGTGTATCGGCTTTTCAATGTATGCGTGCGGGTTTTCTGTGCCCCAAATGCTACAATTTTGCTTGTTTACATACCCGCCAAGATCAAAATGAGCTTCATCTGAAAAGATGATTTTTTTGGCAAAATCGGCATCTTCTTTAAGTCGATCGTAGGCCCACTTAGCGAAGCGAAAACGCATTGGATGGTCAGTTGGCTTCAACTCCTGAACCAATTGGACTTTGTATGGCGTCATACCAAGGTTTTTATGCAAAATTCGTCTCAATGATGTCTCCGAAATGTTCAATTGTTGAGATCGACGGTGAATTGATGTTGATGGCGCTTCACGCTCACTTTCTGCCACAGCAGCAATATTCTCGGGTGAACGAACTGTTTTTGGCTTTTCACGCTTTGGTTTATCGATGAGGATGCCAGTTTCTTTCACTTTTTTTTCACAAGATAACGAACATACGGAGCTGACGGTGCTTCTCTTCTTCCAAAAATCCGTACGCAATTTTCGCACACATTCTGCAACATTACCATGATTTTCAAAGTAATGTCGCAATATTTCCCAGCATTGTTTAAGCGTATACACTACCATCAGACATGAGCTAAGTGTTATCATTCACGAAATAAGGACTTGTTGAAAAAAAAAACGTTAGATGGCGGACCATTTATTAAAGAGGAAAAAACATACCATATTTTTTAATGAATTGAACTGATTTATTTAATTTTAATTTTTAATTTTGGTGGGGGCAAAACCCCCATTTATTTGGCTTAATTCAAGCTGTTTTCTTAATTTAACTTAAGAACTAAGAACCTTAGTAGCTAAGACTTAAATTACTGGTTGGTGGGCATAGGAGACGAAGCCTTAAGCAGGGAGTACAGATATTAAAGTCAAAACAGGAAGAATTAGAATTGACAGTCCTCAGAATTCGGGAGATGGGTTCATTGGAGCCATAAGAGGTTCGATGTGTGGGAAGATAGAAGAGGCGAGGTAGTAGGTTTGTTGTAGTATCCTACTACAATAAAAATAATATAAAGTTAGTAGATTTACTCAAACAATAGTAGGTAGTTATATAGGATAAGTTTTTTAGTTATAGTTAATACAACAAAAAATGAATAGACACTATTCAATGTCGTTTTAGTTTCGAGGGCAATGATTCAAACCAAGGATGGAAAATTTCGGGACCCACTTTCTTTTTTACACATTTCAATTCGATTTTGTTTAGGTTTCGCCTATTTGGAGAAGTTCTTTGTGTTATTTAGACCAGTCTTTTAATGCATAATAGTTTTGAACAGGGTTATCCTTCCTCTGTGAAGAACATTAACAGCCCTATTAATTAAAACGGCTAGTCCACCTTTAGTCCATGGACTTACAAAACCATGGAATTAGAGGTAGACCATGGACCAAAATTTCCTATTAATAAATAATCGAACAAAATCAAAATTTTGTAGTCAATTCTTAGTCCATCGCTAGACCACCGTCTTCGATGGATAACGAATGACTAAGTTTTCAAGAGTCAAATACCAGGAATTGTTTTTATTAATAGTATTTAGCACTTAGTCCATAGAATAAGTCCTAAACCTTCCCTAGTCCCTGTTTATTAATTTGGGTGTAATAGCCTTAAAATCGTCTTTTAAATTATATTTAAATTAAAGAACTCTTGGTTTGTTCTGGCCCGCGCAAGTATATGAAAATGTAGACAGTTCTACAATATTTTCGGATAATTGGTGAATACATTATAAGTTTTACATCAGAAGGTTCAGTTTTAAATTTATTACACAGTAAACATTGATCTTTCTTCGGTACAAAAAAAGGAACTTTTATTTTGAAACTCAAAATTTCGAAAAAACTCAGTGGTTTTTTTTTTTTGAAACTTCGTATATGGTAGTTTTTTGACATAATCTTGAATAGCTAGGAAAATAAATTTTCATAAAATAAAAAACAACGATACCTCGACCCAAGATATACAGAAAACAAGGTAGTATACTGCGCATGTCGTTATCCTATCTCTCTCTTTCGTGTGACGTCACTCGAATTCCATTTGTTGAAGTGAGTGCAAACTTCAATATAAAAGTACTTCCTTAATTCGTTGCAATTCTACACCAAAATTAACTCATTCTGCATTAAAGATTTATATATTCCCAAATTCATTTCAATATACATAAAAGTTAATGTCAAAAGATGTAGATTGCAATAAGAACTCATCACAACGATTAAATGCAACACCTTCAACTTACATATTCATTTCATCGTACACTCATTTAAAATAAGTACAATTTACTATATTATATGTAACTTTAAGAACATATTTTATTTAATTTTCTTTTAAGTTGATCTTTTTTCTTCCAAACATTGTTTATTATATTTTTATTTTGAACTCTGATTCTAAAATACATCTTTCAGCGAAAAAAAGTTTTTATAATTTCAGAGTCCAAAGAGTAGTCGGGTGCTAAAGAAAATAATTTTTTTATGTAATTGTCAGATGGGTCGAGATCGTATTCTTCTTGGGTATTGTTAAATTTGCTGAAAATAGAATCTAATTTCTTCAGTTGCATAATAAAGGATTCGTTTGGCTTCTGAAGACCCCCTTCATTGATTATGTTTGTCCATAACAAACCTCTGTTATCTTCTTTATCAGCAAGAAATACTATATTTGGAATTTTCGATTTAAAAGGTATCCAGCAAGGTACTCCAAAGCATCGTACTTTACATCTGACATTTCTTCTTCATTGTTTGAAACAGTAAGGCTATTGTTGTCTTCATTTACTATCTCAGATCAGACAAAATTGATAAAAGTTCTGACGTCAGCAGAGTGCTCTCCTAGTCCTGATCCACGTTCACCGAATCATTGTTAAGGTCAACATCATTTGAACTTCTTCTCCATTAAATGACTCTTCGTTTGAAGAGTCTGATATAATGCCTTCATTTCGACCTAGTAAATAGGAACGTAAGCGTAAACGGTATTTGAATTCAAGTGAACTTGGGTGGTCGTAAAGTCCATCTTTGGCACGTATCACTCCAAAAAACATTTCCAAGAGATCCTGGTTAAGCCGGTAAGTAAGGATATAAGAAACATCTTGCGATTCCTTCGGGTAATCAAATAGCATAATTAAAGACCTTATGCTCATTAAAATTCCGTGCTGGAAAGGGAGCAACCCAGCTTTTTTTCCGAATCGCATCCGAATATTTCAGAAGTTCGTGTTGTAAATTACGAATATATTGATCCCGAGTGAAATGATGTGAGCAAATGTAAGCCGCTTTCAAATTTATATTGTCTTTTCTGCCACATTTTCTTTTCCAAGCTTTTGCCACCATTAAATCTTTTGGAAAACGAAATAACTTCACAGGCACATTATTCACTTCATTTGTGTATTATTTTCTTTTTTTATTATTGTTTTTTAGAACAACCAAAAACAGAACAAAATGCCATATTTATTTATTTAACCAAATAATTTTTCAAAACACAACATACGCGGTTAAACTCACAAGCGAAAATAAAGGAAGAAAAGCGCAGCTGTCAGTCGACAGTAATTCTGATGACGTACATGCGCAGAAGATACACAAAATATTGCGCGGGAATATATTACCTTTCTATTCTGTATATCTTGACCTCGACCTCCCATACAAATGTTTTAAAATAAACAGTTACGAAAGAAACGTATTCCTCAAGAATTTTGATAAAGAAATATGTGTGTTCTTACGTTAGTGCAGTCCGCTTTTAAGTAAACAAAATATTTTACTTTGCGTACTTATTGGTTGCGGTTCAAGTAACGTTTCTTAAATTAATTGGAGTAGAGTACTTATAGATGTTTAAAAAAATTAACATCTAATAAATATCACAGTGTTTTAAAGCATCGCTACAGAAACAAAGATTAGAAATCGCTCGTGTAAAAGCAGTAATTGGCCCGATTTTTGAGCTCAAAAATCGGCTACGGGCTAAGCGAAAGACCGTGTTTATGCAGATAAACCTTTAACTCTTGAGCACTTGAAAACCAACATTCTTTGAGCTTTATTTACATGACTCCCAAATTATAAACACAGCTTGGACCCAAGCTGATGTTATAAGGCAAAGAAAAGTATCTATCTAATGGCGTTTTTATTTGGCAATCCGGAATTGTTCTTCGATCCGCGATCCCAAGTGAACACTTGTGTGTTTCTGACGATTCTGAATTTTGATGAGATTGTATGTGTGAAAATAATTGTGTACGTGAGAATATTCAAATTCAAAAAAAAAAATTTTTATTGCACAATTATCATACAAAAAATGATAACAGTCGAGTTTGACGTTCAAGTATATGAATGTGTGAGTGCTTCTGGTTCTGAATCTGATTTCAAATCGAGAAGCAAAATTCTCTTCTTTTCAGAATTAGAACTGTCATTTTTTCCCAAGTGAACGCTTTCAGAAGAGTCCGGAAGGCTTCCGAATTGCCAAATAAAAACGACATAAATGTTCGAAAGGGGAACAGAAGCACATCCATAATGCACTGAAGTTTTGTTTTTTATAATGAAACGAATCATCTCTTTTTTATTCAATAATCTGATGCGTTCGTGTGTTATCGTCTGATCACGTATCGTATCTGTTTCAAAGATAGTTCCAAGTATTTTAATTATAATTGTGTTTTTTTTTAAGTTCTTTGCTGTGTTTCTGGACAAAAATACAATTATGACAATCCTAGTGAATGGAACCAGGAATACGAGACTTGCCGAGGAAGTAGACAATCCCCAATTGATTTGTTACGCAATGAAGTAAGTGATATATTTCATTAATTTAAAAATGCCCTGTGAAACCAAAGGCACCTTGTAATCTTTTTTTTTTCAATTCGGTTCTTTCAGTTAATGATTTATTTTAAATAAAAAAAATAGCGTGCGTATCAAAAGATTAAATGATTTTGTTAAACGTTTTAAAACTAAAAATTTTAAATTTCATTGGTACTTAAAATTTCGCTTATTTTTAAATGTCAACGGTTATTTTGACATGATGGATATACAAAAAATGCTGCATAAGCTTAGGTGTAAGTATATCACATTTGCTTTTTTAGGTGTACCCATCTTTAAAATGAAACAATTGATTTATTGTTGAGAGTGTATTGTACATAAGATTCAAATTTAAAAGTGGGTTATCCATTTTGCGGTTTCAAAAGTAACCGTAAATAAAGCACATATAAAATATTTTTTTTCATGATATTTCTTTTTTATTATAAAGTTTGAACGTTGACATTATGTGTGAAACACTACATCATTTAAATGAACACTTCGCGAATTGTTGCAAGCATCGATTCGTTTGAGGTAATTTTCGACCACTTTTTGACACATATTGGGCGGTATCTCAGCCATAACTTTATGAATGTTGGTTTTCAAGTGCTCAAGAGTTAAAGGTTTATCTGCATAAACACGGTCTTTCGCTTAGCCCCACAAAAAAAGTCCAGCGGTGTTAAATCGCATGAGCTTGGTGGCCAGTTGATATCGCCACGACGAGAAATTACGCGGCCAGGAAATGTCTCTTGCAATAAAGCCATATTCGCTCGAGTTGTGTGGCATGTGGCATATATTCTCCAAGTCGTATTCTTCAATAGCATGCGAAAAAAAGTCGGTTATCATAACGCTCCGAATTGACGGTGACAGTCGTTCCATCGTCATTTTCGAAGAAGTAAGGTCCAATCACACCTCTGGACCAAAGAGCGCCCCAAACAGTGATTGTTTGTGGATGTAATGGCCTCTCTTCAATTACTTGAGTATTCTCAGAACCCCAAATACGACAATTTTGTTTATTAACATACCCACCGAGTGAGAAATGTGCTTCGTCGCTGAAGAAAATTTTGTTCAAAAAATCGCCTTCACCGCTGTTGTTCAAGCACCCATTCGACGTATATTGTGTTGTGAATGGTCAGCTGGCTTCAGTTGTTGTGTGAGCTGGACTTTATATGGATGTAGGTGTAGATCCAAATGCAAAATACGAGGAATCGACACATTCGGGTCTTCGGCAACACTTTCACTTACAGCAGCGATATTTTCAATGGTAAGAGCGAAGCGATGATGCATAGGCCTTACAATATCTGTAACTGTAACCAATCCAGTCTCTTCAAATTTCTTCACAATTTTGCCAATTGCTTTCGTAGTTGGACGATTATGTAAACCATAATCTCCTCTTAAAGCAGGATATGTGGCTGTGGCAGAATCACCAATTTTGTAGTAGGTTTTAACATTTTGTATGCGTTGCGCGATAGTTAAGCGATCTATTTTCGTAAATGTCAGTCTTTGAACTGAAAAAAAAAATTGGTTTAACAACTTAGTTTGACAGATGTCGTATTCCACTCCTATACTTTTGAAACCGCAAAATGGATAACCCTTTATATTAATGCTGAATTGAAATCGGTTGAAAGACTTAACCATACAACCATATATACTTTTAGGAACTCCTTAGATTCTTGAATTTGTTAACAAACCATTTCTCTACTCTAGGCTGTAAATGACACCAACTTACCTAGACTATTTTTCAATAACTACAACATTCCCATTACTATGCCCGTTGAAGCACACAATAACGGTCACACAGGTATAAATAGTACAAAAATCTTAAGGTTTACTCTAATAAAATTGATTTCCATTTCAAGTTCATGTAAATGTCAACAATGTGGTCGATGGAAATCGCCCATCTGTAACTGGCGGTGGGGGAAATGAGACTTACGAAGCCCAAAGCTTTCATTTCCATTGGGGATCTCAAAACTCAAAAGGATCAGAACATGAAATAAACAAGAAAAAATATGATGTGGAATTGCACATTGTTCATAAAAATACAAGATTTGAAAATCTTACTGAAGCCAGCAAAGATCCATCTGGAATTTTAGTTTTGGGAATCATGCTGAAAAAATGGCAGGTAAAAATATAAAATACAATTACATAAGAAAGTCCGACTTTGATGTATTTTATTTTTTTTAGTTTGTGCCAACACTTAGAACAGGATTAAATGCAGTTTACGATACACTACCTTACTTGTCCAAGTATAACTCCATACAAAAACTGAACGAATCAATCACAATGAATTCAATCTTGAGCGGATTGAATACAAGGCAATTCTATACTTATCAAGGTAATATTAGTCAAATTATGTTATGTCCTTATTATTTTTTTTTTCATTTCACAAGGTTCCCTTACAACTCCACCCTGCTCACAAGCTGTAACATGGTTTGTTTTTCCAGATGTTGTTCCAATTCAAAGTAGATATGTATGTTAAAATTTTCAAAAAAAAAATTGATCATTCAAATTTGACATGTTTTCTATTGCAGCTTAAACGTTTCTGGACTTTGTATGATTCCAGAAATGTTTCCTTGCTGAATAATTTTAGGCCAATACAACAAAAAAATGGACGTGAGATCTTATATCGTGAAGGTAATCGTGCACAGTAAAGAACCCAAAAGGGACCGGAAACATATTCCTCAAAAATGCATGCAATTGAATTGTTTCGACAAGAATACGTTTTATTTAAGAACGTTTATATGTAACAGAAATTCAACTTAACAATAAAAATCATAAATCTAATATTATTGAGTTCAAAAGTTCTCTCTGCTGAGTTACCGTATAAACACAACATCGCATAATTTATTGGCACATCAAAAATAAAAAAAAAAAACATATAAAGTTGCAGTAACCGATTTTGAGAATATCGCACCCTATAGCTTGTAACGGGTCCGCCATCTAACGTTTTCTTTTTGAACTAGTGCTTATTTCGTGAACGGTAAGACTTAGCTCATGTCTGATTTGACACATAATTAGTTTTATCTTTCCGCTGATCGAATATGGTTGTGTATACGCTTGAACAACGCTCGCTAAGTGGGCCTGCGATCGACTTAGAGAAGATGCCGATTGTGCCAAAAAAATCATCTTTTCAGATGAAGGTCATTTTGATCTTGGCGGGTATGTAAACAAGCACAATTGTCGCATTTGGGGCACAGAAAACCTGCACGCATACATTGAAAAGCCGATACACCCAAAACGAGTCACTGTTTGGTGCGGATTTTGGTCCAGAGGCATAATTCGAAAATGAGCAAGGAGTGGCCGTTACAGTCAATGGCGATCGTTATCCGGCCATGTTGAACGAATTTTTGTTCACAAAAATTAAAGAGGAGGATATTGGCAATATTTGGTTTCAACAGGACGGCGCTACGTGCCACACACCCGAAGCTACACTCGATGTTTTGCGCCCATTTTCAAAAAAAAGTTATTTGGCGGACCTTATATATAGATAGCATATTGCCAGTGGCGGCGCAAGACCTAAAATTTATGTAGGCAAGGTACATTTCGCCAGGCCCCCTGATGTTACAAGAAGGGAATATAAAACTGACATGATTGATAAATTTTCAAGAATGCGCTATTATTGTATCTTTAATCTGTAAAGAAACAAAACAAAAACAATAATAACATTCATAGGAGGGTACTTGTTTCTTTCCTTAGGCATAATTAACATATCGTAAGTGGACTAATTCGTTCGAATAATACTTGGATAAATATAATTCATATTCCCTACCTCCTTTGTACATACTTTAATATTTCACTAACGTAATACCAATAATACAAAATATAGTGGCGACAAAATAAATAGCACAGCTTGTTAGGAAATTTGACTAAGCCTTAAATCATAAGTTCGTTTTCAATTCCAATACTTCAAGTACTTTTTTGTTGTGGCTTTTGAGTGTTAAGTAACGGGATATTACTTCTCTTCAATATATTTAATAACCCAAGTCAAATGTAAGTCAGAATGTAAGTAGAAGGTAATAAGTTTTTTTTTTAATAAAATAGGTAAAATTTTAATTATTAATATGTAGTATGGGGTAAGCATTCCACAGAAGCATTTATGCTACGAGTTCTCGATTTTAAAAATTAAGGTTACTAAAATTCTTCAATAGATGGAAAATCGAACTAGTTCGAGGAAGAAGGTTGTTAATGAACTTACCATTGCCAAGAAGCTGGAAGTGTTAAAAAAAAAATACTCACGAACCGAACTTACATTGCCATCCTCCTTCATTACAGCTCCAAAAATTAAACGAGCAATAGAACAGGATATTGGTGTAAATGTATTTGATTTAGATTAGATTGATTTTATTTTTTCTACAATTTGTTATATACAATCAATATTGCATGGCATTGTTGCCTTCTGCCTGATTGACAATTTGTTAATTCTTTATCATAACTAAGTTACAGTTTAATACTAAAATGCTTCGTTAGGTATTTGCTTTTTATATCTGAGTGCTGTTTTGCAATACATTGATAACTTTGTTACATCCATTTCATGAAGGAGGCCAACAATTTCTTCATGAGATAGATAGTCGCTGCCAAACGTGTACCTTCTTGTTTCTTTGAGTACACAACACCTTCCGACAAAATGCAGAACATCTTCCCGCTCTCCCATATTACACAGGCTGCATAATAACGGTAGATCTCCTCGATTTGGCATAAAGTTCAAATTAAGTAACTCTCCTCTTAACCGGAACATGAGCGAAATTTGTTCGATTGTATAATCGTCACGGAAATAATTTCTTTCGTTAAGATTGTAATCTAGTCTACTATAAAGCATTCGGTGTAGAGAGCTTGAAGCTTGTTCCTTGTAGCGATCTCTTGCAGCATCGTCCAAACGGGCGATCAACGTATACAAAGCAGGCTTCCATAAAACAGGGTCACTGTAGTTTACTTCGAAGTCCACCTTCTCTGCTATCTCTACCCAGTATTTGAACCATCCCGTCCGTGTTTGGATAGCTTGTAGGACAACTTTCTTAGGAAGCTGATGATTTGGCATATTTAATACTTTCATAACGTAGTCTACTTGCAGTTTAAAAGTCTTAATGAACAGTGGTGATACTCTTGTCTCTAACATTATCATATAGTTTGGAGTGTTCGGAGGAAGGCGAAAAATACGTTTTATATAAAACCTGAGTAATTTCTCCACTTGGTCATATTTTTTACCTCCCCACACCTGAGCTGCATAAAAAAGAAACGATTCTGATACTGCTTCGAAAACTCGGAATTTACTGCTATGTGCAATTTCACTATTGTTGAAACATTGTTTCCATGCAACATTTATAGCGGTTTTTGCTTTCGTAAGCTTTTCGGTAAAGTGCTTTTCCATATTGAGGTTCTTTGTGAAGTAAACTCCAAGATATTTGTATTCTTGCACAACCTCAATTGTTTCATTATTGTAATGCCAATGTTCATTTGCCCCAATTCTACCTCCTCCTTTCTTAAAGATCATCACTTTAGATTTGTTTAAGTTTACTTCCAGATTTCATCGCGAACAGTAAACGGAGAGTCTATTTATCATCAATTGGAGAGATTGGGGCGTGTACGCAAGCAGTACTATGTCTTGAGCAAAGAGCAGTGCATTTATGGTCATGTCTGCGTATTTAATACCCCCAGCTAATATTTCAACAATATCTTCTATGAAGAGAGCGAATAAACTTGGGCTGAGTGCACAACCCTGTCTAACACCTGAGTTCGTTGAAAACCAGTCCAGAGAGATTTTTTCCATTCCAGACCGCCGCTTTGGTATCCATGTATAGATTTTGCAGTACTCTTCCGAACTTCAGTGACATTCCTTTCTGGCAAAGCTTGTAGAATAGTGCATTACGGTCGGCGGTGTCAAAAGCAGACCTGAAATCCACAAAGAAAGCGAATAATTTCTTATTTCTAGATATGAAGGAGTCAGCAATCGTGCGAAGAACGAAGATGTGGTCTATAGTGGAGTAACCCGATCTGAAGCAAGCTTGGTACTCACTGAGAAGGTTATTAAAATCTATCCATTTATTCAGGCGCTTATTCAGAATCGAAGTATGAAGCATTCAGAAACGAGATTCCTCTATAGTTTGACGGATCTTCGGTACTACCCTTTTTGTATATCGGGAAGATCAGGGCCTCTTTAAACTGCTCTGGTATAGTTCTGTCAGATTCGCTACCAGCTCCCCAGTTCCATATCTGTAAAATTCTGTCGGAATTCCGTCAGAGCCTGCGGCCTTTCCATCCTTTTGTTCATTTATCGAAGCACACACTTCATCACACGAAATTGGTAGGTCCAGAATATTGTTTTCGAAGCCAGACTGAGCGTAGTGAGTTGGGAATTGATTTGGAGTTGCTGGATTAAGTAATTGTTGAAAGTGTAATTTCTGCATGCTTGGATCCAGTCCTCTACTGATAACATTCTTCGTACCATTAAGCTTGCGTGCCAGGTTCCAAAACTCAGACGAATTGTTACACATTGCAAGTTTTTGCCCTTGGTCTTCAAAATAATCTTTTTTCTTCCTTTGACAGAGTGTTTTAAATTTCTGATTATATTCAATGTATAGGTCTTTCGTAAATACAGTATTGAACCGTCTATATGCATTAAGCCATGTGTCTGAAAGACTTCTGGCACGCATGCATTCTTTATCAAACCATCTCTCTCTAAAAGTAGTTTTTACTCGTCGGCTGTTGATGGACTGATTATGTGCCCCTTTAATACACTGTTCCATTTTGTTTAAGCTAGTATCGTTAACTCCATTCATCAGAAGTATATCCAACTGTCTTCTATAGATTGGTGCAGAATCGTTTACCCAGCGAAGTTTAGGCAGAAATTGTAGGTCCCGCAATGCTTGATCTTCTTCTCCATTAGTGAATGATACAACTACAGGCAAATGGTCTGAAAAGGGTTTTTTTTCTACTTCAAAATTTTTAATCAGTGAGCTCCAGTCACCGCCTTCCAGGCCATAGTCGATAACCGAACTACCTTGCTTTCCAATAAACGTAAATTCAAATTCATACAAAATGTATTTGTTAGCACTTTTAAAAAGAGCATCTGTAAAAAAAAAATGGGTGGAAGAATTGCCAAAAGAAATCCACATGTCTCCAAACGCAATTTGTCACGTCATCGGTTGAAGTTGGCAAAGGAGCATAATAATTCAAAAGATCAAAATTGGTGGAAAAATATCTTGTGCACGGATGAGTCTAAGTTCAATCGTCTCGGATCGTTAGAAAAAAATATGAGCAAAGCGGAAAAAATCACGAATATTATTCAAAGTATACCATCAAAAATGTTAAGCATGGCTGAGGTAGCATTCTTGTTTGAGGATTTTCTCCTCATATGGCGTAGAACCACTTAATCGCATAGAACGTATTATCAGATCAGATAAAATACACGGACATTCTGAGGAATACAATGCCAACGATCCAAAGTACATGATGAACGAAGTGAGAGTCTTGTTTTATCTATGAACCGTCAGTGTGCCGCTGTGATTAAAAATCAATGTTATCTCACTAAATATTAACACATAATTTTCTTTGTATCATGATCAAATGTTATGATATTAGGTGTGTTTTAGTGGGAATCTATCTATTGTACCGTAAGCAATTCCCAAAAAAACGCATCGAACGTAGCATGGACCGTAGCTTTTCTATTTTTGTAAGATTGATACCCCTGCACAGCAGTCGCAAGTAATGAAATAGTCTTTTGCAAAGTAAAAGAAATATCAAAGTTATGAACAATAATTAGCTTTTATTCATATAAAATAGAAAGTAGAAAAACGTACCAATATTTAATTTATGTTACAATCCTATTTCTTGTTTTCATTTTTTCTGCAATTGCAGTTTTAAATTCGAACATTCATTTTGCACCAATAGAACGGAAATGATAAGTGAATGGCTTTGTTCATAGACTATGGTTAAGTCCCTGTTTACACAGTCCAATTTTTGTATTGCTTTAAAAATGGTCTATGCATTTCACACGAGGAAACAAAAGTGCCGGTGATTTACTTGTTTCCTTTTAATGTTTCTTGGTTTGGAACGCACACTAAAACGTAGTTTAAATTGTTCACTCCCCATTATATTTCATGCTTTTATTTATTTTCTGAGCTTATCGATAGCTAGAGTTTTATTTTTCAATTCAATTTACAAATTTATTTTCTGAGTATGTTTTGCTTTCAATTCAATATTTACTCATCAGACTGCACTTAACATACGCGGATTAAGTAACAAAAAGTTAATATTTGGTTTGCCATTTCGCCATTTTGGATCACAAAAATGTATGCCCAGTCCATGTCCATGTGTGAATCGAATACCGCCCATGGCCAACTTCCATTAAACAGTGAAGAAAAAGCACATTTTGTGAGTTCAGTTTCCGCTTAGTGCGTTTAGGCTAGGCGCGCACATGCAATTTTTCCGAAACGAAATATTTTAATCACTAGTTGAACGATGATCGCGCACATAAGCAACTTAAAAATCAATCAACGAGATAAACGAACACACAAACATCATTTTGATTTAATGTGCGCGCAGTTATATTATAGTTCGATCACAACCTGAAGAACTTATTTGGGGCGATCGTTCGATTTGTGCCAAAACACAAACTCTTAAGTTGCTCAAATCGCGGAGTGAATAATTTTTGCATGTACGCGCACTCTCATATAAGTCCAGGGTATTCACTTTTCAACAAAGTGTTGAAAACTGAAAGTTGCATATGTGTGCCCCTCTGACCTTATAGCTCATAGAATTTTATACGAATAAATATTTTGCGGCGCAGTGTCAAGCAATTCCTCTATAGTGCAATTCCAACCAATGCGGTTTGTCTTCTCAAATTGCTTTTTTGTAGATCTAAATAAAAAGATGATTTTTTTCACCAAACTCCGTTTATTTGTCAGTGGAGCATTTGCAAGTATTGAAGCGGAAGCCGCGAAGATGGGTTTGACTGTTAACGAGACGAAAACTAAGTATATGCTGTCATCGAGAAGAGAAGTCCAACACCATCGACTGGGACAAAACGTCACGATTGGCGGTTATAACTTCGAAGTAGTCAGAGACTTTGTTTACCTGGGATTCACTATTACATCGCACAGCAATATCAGTTCGGAAATCAAACAAAGGAGCACACTTGCAAATCGCTTTTTCTTCGGGCTTAGAAAGCATTTGAGTAGTAAAGCCCTCTCTCAAAGAACCAAAGAGACCCTATATAAGACTTTAATCATCCCAGTCCTGCTGTATGGGGCAGAGTCATGGAAACTGACAAAATCGGATGAAAACCAGCTGGGTTGCTTTGAGAGAAAGATTCTTCGTGTTATGTTTGGCCCAGTGTGCATCGGTGGTGAGTGGAGAAGAAGATTTAACGACGAACTTTACGGGCTCTACAGCTATATCAACCTGGTCAAAAAGCTAAAAATACAGCGACTGAGATGGCTAGGTCACGTGGAGCGCATGCACATCGACGCACCAGCCCGACGAGTCTTCGTATCCAACCCCGGTGGACAACGCGACAGAGGAAGGCCTTATCTTAGGTGGCGCGATCAAGTGGTGAACGACCTCAACCAACTTGGTGTGCGTAACTGGTGGCAGCTAGCTAGGGACCGGGCTAGCTGGAGAGGTTTGCTGGTTGAGGTCGTGATCCATCCTGGATTGTAAGCGCCATCTAAAGTAATGTTAAGTAATTACCATAACTGAACTTTTTTGTGTCTGACCCAGCAACGTATGACAAACTTGTTTTTTTGAAAATAATATAATTTTTAGTTATAAAAAATTAAAAGATATATATTTTGTTGTTTCTAAGAATCTGGTACATACGATGCGATAGAACATAAGAGCAAGTACGTGCAATATTGGCATTTTAATTTTTAAGCTATCTTCCGATATCTCCTCCATGTAAATTTGAATAACAAATGTGTATCCATATTAGTTTACTGAAAACAATCAGCCGATTAAATTTAGTTATCAAATTATTATTTCCTTCGAGCAATGTCTGATAAGTTGTTAGTTTCAATGTGACCCTTTAAATTCATTCAGGAAAACCACAGCGCTGCCGAAGGGTATTTCACCCATATCATATTCCACACATGATGCTATTGCCTTTCAAATTATATAAAATAATCGATTCTATCACAATCAACTTATTTTATTCAAATTGGGGAACCCTTTATTTCACTCATGTAACGAGTTCAATTACAACTTTAATTTGATATGTAACTCATCACATTAATCATATAAAAACTCAAATTCGAACCAAAATAAAATGAACAACGTACGTACCTGCTCTTATGGTCGATCACATGATATGAGCAAAATTCTTAGGAGAAACAACTTATTATATTCTCTAGCAGGTACCGTTAATAATATTTCATTTAAAAACATTTTAAGACCAAAATGTAGACTTAAAATGGTGCACCAATTTTTTTTTAAATCAAAATCATAAGAACAGTTTTCGAGATAATTAAGATTTACCTTTTTAGCTCCAGAGAATTTTTGGTAATTTTGGGTTATAAAAAAGATTAAAAAAAAAGAATCGAAGTAATGACTAAAGACATTTATGTACCAAGTTTAATGAAGAAAATCGGTCCAGCCGTTCAGGGTCTAGATTGACCTACAGAGAGACAGACACCCAGAATTGCGGTATCCATTTTTTTTGTCTCTATCATCGTAATGTCAAATTTTATTTAACTCTAGAGTTCGATTTTTTTCAAATGGAAAACTTGCCCTATATAAACGGTGATTTTTTAAGAGCTTGGTTTTTGAAAATTCAAAAAAACAGAGAAACTTGTAAAAAGTGAATGAAATTTTTATTTGGATCGATAAATCAATTGCTGCCATTTACTTTTTAAAATAATTTCACTTAAATGTTGCCCGCGGCTACGCTTCAGGTGGTCCATTCTGAAGGTCCAATTTTGACAAACTTTTTCACACATTTCGGCCGGAATCTCACCAATGACGCGTTCAATGTTGGCTTCCAAGGCAGCAATCGTGTTTGGCTTGTCCCCATAGACAATAGACTTAACATAGCCCCACAAAAAATAGTCTAACGGGGTCAAATCACATGATCTTGGTGGCCAATTGACTGCGCCAAAACGTGAGATCAACTGCTCACCAAATTCGCCTCTCAATTGATGCATGGTTTCGCGTGCAGTGTGGCATGTGGCACCGTCCTGTTGGAACCACATGTCGACCGAGTTCAATTCTTGCATTTTCGGCAAAAAAAAATCTGTTATTATCGAACGGTACCTTTCTCCATTGACCGTAACCCTGTGGCCTTCATCGTCCTTGAAGAAGTACGGCCCAATGATGCCGCCTGCCCATAAACCGCACCAAACAGTGCATTTTTCGGGATGCATTGGTAGCTGCTGAATTGCCTCTGGCTGCTCTTCACTCAAAATACGGCAATTCTGCTTATTCACGTATCCATTTAGCCAAAAATGAGCCTCGTCGCTGAAGACAATTTTGCGATAAAAAAACGGATCCTCATCCAACTTTTCTAAGGCCCATTCACAGAAAATTATACGTTGTGGTAGATCGCCTGGCTTCAATTCTTGCACCAGCTGTATTTTGTATGGCTTTAAACCAAGATCTTTGCGTAAAATCTTCCAGGTGGTCGAATAACATAAACCCACTTGCTGCGATCGGCGTCGAATGGACATATCGCGATCTTCAGCAACACTGGTGGATGCAGCAGCAATATTCTCTTTGGTACGCACTCGATTTGGTGGATTAATGTCCAATAAAGTGAAACTGGTGCGAAATTTGGTCACAATGAGCTGAATAGCCTGCTCGGTGGGTCGATTATGACGACCATAAAACGGACGTAGCTTGCGAAACACATTTTTCACAGAGCACGAATTTTGATAATAAATTTCAATAATTTGCAAACGTTGTTCAGGCGTAAGTCTATTCATGATGAAATGGCAAACAATACTGAATCGAAATGTCAAATGTTCGTGGAATTTGTCATGTGTGATCTGTCAAAAATATAAACGTCAAAAACCAAGTAGCAAAAAAATCACCCGTTAGTATCAATAGCATATTGAAATAAAAATTAATACCTACTGATAAAAATGACTTCCCTAATCTTTAATGTCCCGAAGACATATTGCCCAACATTAAGTTTGGTGTTTTGTGTTCTTAGTTTTTTTTTGGAAGTAAAACTTCTTTTGCGGCTGGTAAGGCGTTGGGGGTAAGATTTGTCTATGGAGCTGTCAGTGCCATGTCTACCCGACATGTTTTCTGTCAAAAACCGGCATTTTTTTTCGACACTTCCTTCTTAGAAATTATTTTCACTTTTTTCATAATATACTTCAAATCTAATGACTTAAAATTAGGAAATAAATTTTCAAAAAAGAAAAAACACGCAAAGAAAACAAGATCGGATATCAGTATTGACTTAAACAAGGAATTCTAAGTCCGCTGACGAATCAAAAATATCATTGTCTTGCATTTGGAAGAAATCCTTATTCTTGAACAAAATGCGAAAAGAAAAAGATACGTGCGTTTGAAGAGATCTTGTCGTTCTTCTTAAAATAGTGTTAAGATATGATGAGGATCTTATGTACATAATAAAGCATTTCATGTTGTCACTTTACGTTAAATTAATAGATAGATAGCTAGATAGATAAGTAATATGAAATATGTTAGAACCAATGTCATTTTCTTAGATCTCGTCGTGAAAAGTTGTGTCCCATTGAATTGGGGAATAGTTGTATAATTAGAAAATACTCACAGTGTATCATGTTACGTTCCCGTTATTAATTTTATTTAATTAACTAAAACACAAATTATTTATTTATGGCTTAGATGTACATTTCGGAAGCTATGCTTCCATCGATATTCTCTCTTTAATGTATTAAAATAAAAAACACGGTAACCATAGAATGCATACGCGTTTTCGAATAACGATCCTACATATGGGGTTCCTGAGCACCCCACTACAGGTTGAACATTCCACCATCTTATAACAATCTTATAAAATGTATTCATTTTATTTAAAAATAGTGTTTTCACTAACTTATTTAACAAAAAATATTAAATTTCATTCATAGCTTTAGTCATAAAAAATAAAAAAAGTAAGGATTTAACTCAAGTGGTGTGACCATATGGTCTTTCAAAAAATCCAAGGAAATATAGCTTTTCAAGCTCAAAAGTTCCAATTTTGTTTTTGCATCTGAAATGAGACACATAAAGCAACATAAGTACATAGAAAAGCTTAGATTTTGTAAGTCTTAACCTTATATCAGTGGCCACAAGCCATAACGGCTTAAGTCGATTTTTCATACTTTTTAGAAGGGCAGTTCAAAGTTTCAAAAATTCACTGGGAATAGGAAAATTGTTATTTTTAAGGTTATTTAATTTCAAAATAAAGAAAAAGTACTCCTTTATCATGTGTCAAGAGAAAATAAATGTAAGACTTTTTGTAAAGGAGTGATTTAAGAAATAAACACTTAAGCTCTTATGGTTTATTGCTTATTAAAAAAATAAATAACATATGTCCAGTTAGGTTGTTTTGCTTTATTTATTGTTTTAGAAACAAATTTCTTAAATCAAGTTAGGCTCTTATGGTGCGTTAAAGTAAGATAACTAATTTCTCTATATGGACTTAGGTCGTTTTGCCTTCAGTGAAATGTCGCGATAGAGTTCTTTATGATAAGTTAAGTTTTTTGTTAACTAAAGTTTTGAACACTCAAAACCATAATTTTAAGATATGTGGTAAATGGATTTTATATAAAGTAGTTGTCCCAGTTGACGTTGTTTTAATTTGTTAGTAAAAACCCATTGCTTTATCAACTAGACGTCACCAAGCAATCGAAAAATTGAGATTAAATTAATAATACATTACAAGAAATAGGAAATGATTATATTTGATGAGCTTTCTTTTGAAAAATGGAATAATATATTTATGTTGCAATAGCGAATATTTATGCATAATAATAGGTGCGTTTAATTTTCCCAAAAATCTATATAGTTGACACTGTAACAAAAAAACGATCTACGTTATGAATAATTTTTACTTTTCGTGGTTGCTAGTTGTGGTTTATTTTGACATTTCACCATTTGAAGTTTTTTTTCTTTTTTTTTTTTTACAGAAGTACCAACATTTGCGAAAGAAACATCTGTTGGTCAGAATTATAACTAATTTCTGGATTTCTGAAATAAACCCCGCTAGAAACATAGATAATTGTTGTTTTTTTGTGTGACAAAATTAACCCTAACCCGTATTAATGAAAAATAAAACGCGCCTATTATAGCTAAATAAAGAAAGATTAAATTAAAAATACTTCAAATATACTACAAATGTACGATTACTTATATATGTATGTCTTCAGTTTTCTTTTTTAACGGTTTGTCGGTCTTTCAATCACTTTTTAATTTGATCGCATCAATAATCAAATAACAAAAAGAATTCCAGAATAAAAATTTAATGTACAATGTTGCGTATACTTACTTTAAGTACACTATTTCGTCGTAGAATGTGCTTTTCTTCTTCACCTATTCGTTAATGGAAAATATAAGAAAATAAAAAAATCAAATATTTGAAATGTTTGCATTTTTGATGTTTGTTGTTTAATTGTCTTTTTTAAAGTGTTCATGTGAACTTACATCCAGGAATTTTTTTTTGAAATTATAGATACTTAATTGAAAAAAAAAATAACAAAACAAATGATTTCATAAACATATAAAAATGTAAATAAAACAAAATATTATTTAATTTAATCTTCCTCCAGATCAAATTCCATCAAATCGGGATGACAGTTTGGCTCGCAAATGCTGCATTTCAGGTTGTCATAAAATGAATGGAAATCAGGATTTATGTATTGCTTTAGGTCCATGAGATCTTTCTTTTTCTCCTTTGAAATGAAAGGTATTACTATGACGCTTGAAACTTGGCTCACATTTACTGCACCAGCTCCTCTTTTCCCTATTTTTAAAATCTTGAATGGTTCTTGGTCATATAAAGAATATTTAAAAGACACCTCACTAACACTTTTTGTGCAGCGTAACCAGCGAACAATATTCCAGGAAAATTTACTACTTTACTATCTTCACCCATTCTTTTCCAGGAAAACTTGGACTTGGACAATTTTGCAAAATCATAAAAATCCCTCCATTTCATTTCTATGGCTTCCATCTTTGTTGCAACCGAACCGACGAACTGATACCAGTCTCTTGGTGTTTCTATTTTCACATTTGTTTTCTTTTTCTTCCGCTCGATAAGAGCATGATCGCTGTCGCATTCCATGTGGGTACTTACTTTAGATGCAAGGTTTAATTATTCAGCATTAAAAAGCAGATGTTTTTCTAAAGTTATTTATTCGTATTTACTTATAATAAATTGTTAAATTTATGTATACATATTATAACAAAACATACTTATCATACATAATATGTTATGGCAACGAAATGAAATTTAATTTAACTTAAAAACATTTTTTAAGGTATCTAGGCGCCCACTCTAGGCATTCAGTGTAACATATATTTATGTATATACATACTTGCATTATATTGAGAAAAGGAAGCTCAATTTTTTTTTAACTAGCTATATTTTGTTTTATATTATTTCTGTAATATATTTTTGTTTACTTATAAGAGGTATTCATTTTATTATTGGCGTACATCGAAAAGCTTTTTTATATATTGTGATAGGATAACAAAATTTAAAAAATCGTGAAATTAAATCCATGATTTGTTTCATTTAAAATAAATATTTTGTTTAGTTAGTTGCGTTCAAAATAATAGCAGTGCAAGTAAAATAATTGTAAAGCTCCTTTCTTACATTTTAATAACTACCATAATACTTAAAAATTGTTAAACTTTATAAGCTCCGAATTATTGAAGTCAAAATAATAGTAGTTCAACGGTTAGTGTGAACAAATATTATTTTCCCGAATTAATTCTAAAATTTAATTTTAGTTAATTTTGTCTTACTAAATATAAGATCTTCATAGATTTTATTGAAAACTTTGTTCTGTATATATTCGACAGCAATAAAAAGAGTGCACTCCTGACACAGAAACTCCATAACTTTATTGGCCAAACACTGAAATTCTGGCATCAGAACGGCAGCGTATGATAAGCTCATTAAATTCTGATCTCGACAGCATTGTCCAATGGAGAATAAAAAACCGCGTAGAATTTAATGCTTGAAAAAACCCAGTGCTGTCTTCTATCGTTAAAGCAGAACCCAACCCCCATGCCGCTATCCATGAGCAGCACTTGCATTGAAGAAACCGATCAGCTTTCAGTTCTTAGTATGTGCATCACAGACCACCTCTTGTGGAACGACCACATATTCGATGTCGCCAAAAATGCTGCAAAGTGTCTGGGCTTTCTTCGAAGGTGCAAGAAATTCTTCTCCCCGTCTGATCTGGCTGTAATCTATAAGTCCTTCATTCGTCCAAAGCTGGAGTATAACTCGCACATTTGGGCAGGAGCTCAAAACACATTTGATTCTTTTAGATAGAATTCAGAATAGAGCTCTAAGAATGATAGGCGATAGAAATATAGTAGAGACATTTATATCTCTAGAACACCGTCGAAATGTTACATGTCTGTCATTATTTTATCGCTATTTTTATAAACACTGTTCCAGCGAAATAGCCAGTTGCATTCCTCCCCTTATATTTTTCAACCGTAACACTCGCGCTTCTAGGAATGCTCATCAGTTTACCCTTGAGCCCAACTTCGGACGTACTGTCAAGTACAGAGATTCTTTCTTTAGCCGTACAACGCGAATGTGGAATACTTTACCCGGCTCTATTTTCCCCTCCCATTTTGATATTCAGAAATTCAAGTCCAATGTGCATCAGTATCTCCTCTTGTATCCTTCCCTAATCTCCTAACGCTCGCACTGTGCTTGTTCATATTAAGGGTAGTCAAAACCCCTTTAGTGCGCGCAAACGTTTAAACAAAAAAAATCAGGTATCTTTAATGAATCTCTTTTCGCTAATAACTGAAATAATGGGCATATCTTTCATTGGCTAGGACTTTCAAGCAGTCCATATTCTACAAAGGCACATTTTTCTGACAAAAAATATGTTGGCAAAAAATTTAAATTTGCAAAAACACAAATACGATGAATATAGAGAAGAGTTGAATATACTGTCGTATTAGTGTAGTTTATTTCGTATGTGACCTTTTTGTTTAACTGGATAGAAACTATTTCCTGCGGGCTTTAGGTCAATAAAAGATGTTATTTCTTTATATTACGACGTTTTGAAGATGTGTATGTTCTTCATCAGGCTTTATTTCTATGGATCAAGAAAAAACACCCACGCAAAATGTTCAGCCGATCTTATATAGAAGTTCTTTATACATCCCCTTCCTCTCTAACCGTATGCTATTAGCACCCATAAGGAACAAAGAAAAAACAAAAATTGCCTTCAGACCTGCAAATCCCCTTCGTAACCACCTCTTCACAAACACAAATGGAAAGGTTGATGATATGGAGAGATCAAATGTGGTGTACAAAATTAACTGCCTAGTAGCAAAGGGGAAAGCATGCTCTTCTGTTTATGTTGGAACTTCTAAGCAAAAATTAAAAAAGCGTCTCTCTGGCCATAGATCGGATATCAATAGCGAGGGGGAGCAGAAAACAGAACTTGCACTTCACTGGCTGCAGGAGAAGCATGAGCCAGACCTGAAGAGAAACAGTATCTTGGAAACAGTGAAACACCATGCTAAGAGATATTTACTTGAGATGCTGCACATTATTAACGCAAAGAATACTCTGAATCGCCGTTCAGATTGTGAAAATTTAAGCAGTGCATACAGCCAGCTTATTAAATACGTTTTGTTCGTGGTCGATGGCGACTGTGTCTGTTCCTTGTTGTGTGTGTGCTTAAAAAGTAATTTTGTTAAATGATTTATACTTGTCAATTGAACTTCAAAATTTTGTTTTTGTATTTTCTAGTTTGTAATAGTTTTTCATACAATTTTAATTGTAAGCTACCTACATATGTGATATTGCTGTAACATATTAAAATAATTTCTTTTTTAACTTTTGTAAGTTAATTGACATTCCGCATCATGTGGTGTACTAATGTATATATGTATTTTCTGTTTTTATGCTTGATCCGTAGAAATAAAGCCTGATGAAGAACATACACATGTTCGAAACGTCGTAATATAAAAAAATGACATCTTTTATTGACCTAAAGCCCGCAGGAAATAGTTTCTATATATGTAGTGTCGTATGGTAACAAGGATTCTCATAAATATGCAAGAAAGCCGCCGAATACAGAACAGAGCCTATATGTTTCACAGCAATCACAATACTAAGCATGGAGTATGGAGAGAATGGCTTGGTCATGTTTTTTTTGTTGACCCAATAAATTCAATTGAAGGCATGATGGATCAACAGCTCTATATGAAAACTATACAGAAAGCCATGTTGCTATATGCTGAATATGAAAGATCGCTGATAAGTGAAGACAAAATCGGAAAGTGGGTTAATGCGAAGCGAAAAGTATTAATGTGACGGAACGGCGAGCAGATATACGCAAAAATACGTTGATTATTGTCAGACCCAACGACAATGACTTTTGGGACAATATACAATAATCATGGATGTCGATACACGTAGCAAAATGTGAAAATATATTAAACATATGCATGCGACTAAACGTTAACCTGAGATTGAAACAGGTAACTAATTTTTGTGATCAAAACTTTCCATTAGCCAATGCTTCTTTGCAATATGTGATGAATGATCTTAATATAAACCTTTTAATTAATTTTTCAAAATCATGACCATTTAAAATGAAGCGCATTTATATATTTTAAATCTACTTTTTTTTTATTTTGCGAACACTCACGGGGTTATGAATACCCCTTAAATGTTTATACACGATGCTAGGAAGGAATTACTATACTTGATAGTATGCTCAAGAGGGTTGTGGGAGAGGGGGGCAAATGCAATAGGCTATATTATTAGAGCACTCTGTCTATCTACCGATAGAACAATGACAGGCATGAAATATTGCGACTTTGTGCTCGATAGGTTAAACTGTTTCAGTTATTGATCACCTATCATTTTTACATTTTTAATGCTATTTTTTGGATTCTATCTAGACGACTCAAACGAGTATTGGGAGCTCCAGCCCAAATGTGAGAGTTATACTCCAGCAATTGACAAATAAAAGACTAATAGCTTACAGCCAGATCAGGCGGGGAGAAGTATTTCTTACATCGTCGAAGCAACCCCAAAAACTTTTCAACGTTTTTGGCGACATCAAATATGTGGTCATTCCACAAAAGGTGATCGGTGATGCACATACCGAGAACTGAAAGTAGTTCGGTTTCCTCGGTGCAAGCGCTGGTCATTGACAACGGGATTAGGGAAGGGTTCCGCTTTAACGACAATGGACATCATTGTGTTTTTGAAGCATTAAATTCTATAAGGTTTTTAATTCCCCATTGGGCAATGCTGTCAAGATCGAAATTTAATGGGCTTATCATAAGCTGCCGTTGATGTTCAACATCCGAAAAACAAGGAAGTGAATCTGGAAAGAAATATGAAAACCTGAGGGTACTGTCGTCGCAAAATAATATATTGGATTGGATTGTCAACTTTTTTAGGGACAAGCTGGACAAATGCTGTTTCCCATTCACTCGGAAAGAGACCAGTATATTGTGGCGGATGAAAAAGTTCAGTCAGTGGGTTTTCCGTAGAAGAACATCTCTTCAGAAGAATAGGAGATATAATACATATGGACAAGCGGATTTGTGAATTATGAGATCTTGTATAATAAGGTGCACTACTATTATTTTGACATTTTCTTTCGATGCTTAAAACTGTATTTTAATAATTTTAAATTAAAGTCCGTAGATCTCAGAATTAAAATAAAATATATACGGATATATATGAGAAGCACCTTTAAATACATAAATAGCACAGTATAACAGTTCAATAAATTCAATAATTTTAATTGTCTTATTTACTGTGACAAAATATCCTATAGGTACAAGTTTAAAACATTTAAATCAATAAAGTTGATAAAATAAGGCTTTGCAGGTATAGAAAGGGCCTACTAAATATGTATGCGTGAAATTGTGTATTTAAAATTAATTGAAGAAAACAAAAATGAATATACACTGACGATAGAGTCTTAATAGTCAACTACATAGACTACTAGAAATCATTAATCGGAAACCAATTCAAACAATACAAATGAGATATCTGTTATTTTTATTTACATTTAATTACTAAGTACAATTGGTGCCATCGTAAAATATTACTTTTTTTTAAAATTAAACGAATTAGTCGAACATCACGAGAAATATCTCTCGCACTTCTTCCTTGAAATTGGAAATTTGTTATAATTCTCCACTTGTATGCAGCCAATTTTGTCGGATTTTGTCAGTCATCTGATAACATTATTATATACATATCCCAGTCCCATCGTTTTAATCGCTCACTTGTTAAATATAATTTTAAAACTCAGATAAATCCGAGAAATTTGACTGCAATTCCTTAACAAAATTCCCGGCTTGGACTTGTTCAATTAATATTTGTTGCAGTTGATAAACTTTTGTATTTAACGCTAAATATTGTTATTATTCATTGTGAATAGGAAAATTAATTTTAAAGTCGAACATACACATACTAAAAACAAAATAAATGAAAAACCTATTTATTTATGCACACGCGCTAGAAGTAAAACTTCCTTAATTTGAAACAATTTTTTCTTTCGTAATTCTGTCAGCTAATTTCAATTTCATGGAAACCGTTCAAAGCATAACGAAATTGGCATCTATTGCATACGGCTCCGTACTGGCATAAATACATCCCCGATAACGTCACTGTCATTCGAACTTGATTCATGTTTCAGCAATTACACATTACATTACACATTATACTACTACGCATTGTGTATATATAAATCTATGAAGTAGATACCTTGGAGCACTGGTCACGAGACCATAAACCTAAACTTAATACACATTAATACAACAGGGAAAGCCATAGAAAGAAAGAACAATATTGTGGGTACACATTTTATTTTTGAGAGTGTGTCGTGTCGTATTGTGTTGTCGGTTTGTCAGCTCTATAGAAACATTTTTCGCCCAACGCCGCAAAAGAAGTTTTACTTTAAAAATACATTTGGTATTGCAACAGTTTATGAAGAACTATGGCCTAGTGACTTATCATAACTCTCAACTATTCCTGTGTGTGTGTCTCCAGGAATGGAGGGGACCCACACTTTGCCGAATCCGTACGGCTAAAGTGAGCGGCACTATTCTACAAGAGATACAGGGGAAGGTGGGAATATGGAACCACTTTTTGTTTATCAGTTTTTTCTGATACCTATTATATAATGACTTTAAGAAATATTCAGTAATATGTTTTTAAATACTTTTTGTATTACATTCTGTACTGTACTTAAATAAAGTAATTTTTACATTTTGCATTTTTGTGCTGCTTATATGGAACCCCGGGTTTCATATTAAATGTATGAAAGAATTAAATTTTAGCTTGATAGCATCAACCAATAATTGTTGCTATCCCAGGACATAGTTGGACGGAAATCAGCCTTAATTGTAATATGGAACCGGGTTCCATAATAGTTTCCTCAACGAATTCCATATTACAAGACATTATATTAACAAAAAAATTGTTTTTATAACTTATGAAAAAAAATTAAATTAAATTCTTTACTGAAAAATAGTTACTCCAACAAGTTATTATTTTGTTTAAATTGGCTGCCAAAAAAATGACGACGCCACATAAGCGTCCGAGACTACCAAAAATACATAATGAAAAAAATCCACACAGTCCACAAAAACAAAAAAATAATATAATAATATTGTTTGGGTTTTCTTCAATTAAATTACTGGGTAGACTACTGGCATTACATACTTCTAGGTGCATGAATTTAAACAAATTCCCCTAGAAAAAATGCACGACTGGATCGCACGAACTTGCTCTTATGTTCGATCACATTGTATGCAAAGATTTCTATTTAAAATCTAAATATATTTTTAAAGTAATTTTTTCTTTATTTTTTATACATAAAGTTTCTTTAATTTTTTTCTTAAAAAAAATTGGTATGATAATCTTAAATATTTAATAATATAAACTTAAAAACAAAATATTAAATCGGATTAATCAAAGGAAAAATAATTCAAAATTCTGAAATAAATACTTAAACTAATTCGTGCTCAAAATAAAGAACGCCATTTTATTTGTTGGATAAATTTGAATTTATGAGTAACAAATTTTAAAAATCTGTAAACCTATATACCTGTGAAATTTCGAAACAATAGGTCGAGCCATTTATGAGATAGTCGAAATAAAATAACGGTCATATGGGAAGTACCGTTTTAAGACATTTTTAAATTTTCTTTCTTTCATATGATCGGTCGTACGAAAAAAGCTGCACTGATTTTTTAAAATCAAAATCGTTAATTTAAAATCGTTCGACCTGTTATGGCAAATTATTTTACGTCGAAATGAAAAATGATCCAGGCGAAAGCTTTGTATCTGGATAATATGAGTACTTGCTATGTCCCTTCATGAGTTTAGCCTATTTGATAAAAGATGGCACTAACAGTTTTGATTTATAAAGGGTTTCCTTTTTAACAACAGGTTCCATATTACCACCTTTTCCTCTACCCATTGTTTTTTTTTTTAAGTTGCTAGTGACTGGGAACCGAACACGAAAAATACAAAAAAAAATAATTTAATATTTGACATAAATGTACATTATAGATATAATAACATTATATTAAATTTTGGAATGCTTTGCCAATTATATAATTTAAAAAAATATCTATAGAATTTTCTCATCTTTAGATCCAACCACGATCCAACAATTAACATTTGCGGAAGGGCAAGAATATCCAAGGAAATTAGTAGAAATATAGAAATAGGAGGGGTGACTGGGCACGGTAAAAACACAGGACGGTTGAAGCAAATAGCTATCTCAAAAGCCGTTCGCGCAATGTTTACGACTATTAATAGCGAATTTCATTCAAATTTCTAAGATCTCCTCTCAAAATTTAGATTTGATCTTTTCAATGAAACTTTGTGTCCAAATTTAATTGTAGTCTTGCCCGCGTTTGGTGGCATACTTAAAGCAATCCGGATTGTTTTGTGTTGTTGTAACGCCTAAGGAAAAACCAGATTATGAACTAATCATATGTTGTCAAACACAAATTTCAAGCTACCCAAAAATTATTATTAATTTGAAGAACAGCTGATTCAAAACTTCAGATTTGTATGCAATACAAATGACTTAACAGTGAAAGCAACGTTCGAAAACAAACCCGCTACTAAGGTATCTGGCTAGCCTATCGGAATTGCACCGAACGCGGCCAATGCTTAATGACTGACACACACATTTCTGAAAAAAAAACATATCTTCATCATCAGATGATAATATATAAAAAAACTGTAATAAATTTATAAAATTTAAATTATTAACTTTTTCGTCTATTATTTGTTTATTTTTAGTTTAATTTTTTAGCAGGGACTGGCACAATTTCACAGTAAATTAATAACAAAATAGTTTCCATTTGATGCATTCAGATCAAATCTACCCACCCACCAAAGATCAGATCTCTCGTGTTGACATCTGATCTAGATTTGCTCTTTTTGTTGGAATGAAACTATCAAAATTGCAAAATATGAAATCTTTTGTCAGAAAGAGCATATCTTTTCTTGAGTGAAACTCGCTATAAGAGAGGATGAAATAGAAACGAGTCCGTTTATGATTCTTATTCTCACTTCTCATTCTCAGTCTTACTTTGTTTGTCAAGAGGTTTGGTTGAGGTCAGGAAGCCTTATTGTTTTAGACAACCAAAAGTAAGCTTTTTGAAGTGATAACTTCTTATGGGAGGGCAAACCACTCCGTTACGTAACGCGTTACAGCGCCAGCATGTGTGCCTTCCCTTTCTATTACGCATACGGAGAACATTTGAAATTAATCAAATTAACGAAGAACTTTTGAAGCTTTTCTCAATTTAAACAATTTAAATATTAAATAGTTCAGCTTAGATTAGTTTTAGTTATCACTTCTGTGTTTATGGTTTATTTGTTTTCACGTCAGCAGTCATCCCTCACGGCATATGGTTGCAATTCGAGGAAACGAAACAGACGAGCGCTCAGACCAGAACATACACAATCAAGCGTTTATATAAATAAAAAAACGATTAAGTAGAAATGTCGTGAATGTAGAATTAGAGCGAGTCACATTTTGGAATTATGTTGGCCATGTTGTATTGAGTGAACGAGCGAAAAACAAAGATATCGAACATTTAAAATTCGTCAATTAAAATCAATGAGTTATTATTATGCACATCTGTCGACAGCGTGATGGATGAAAATTTAAAGCCGAAGATGTTTTCTTTCCCCGAATTCCGCACGATTTGGCAATCGTATTTAAGAGTCTACAATTTCCAGTGAGTCTCGCTTTCGCTGACGACAAGCCGCAAGGACAGTCGACAATCAATCTTAAATTCCAATGTTTCTCATAATTGCAAATTGCTTGATTACGTGTCGCAATTCACAAACGTCCCGATAATTGAATGGTTCGAAAATCGACAGATTAATAACTGCGGTTTAATTGAAATATACACATAGATATTATCCTCGTTTGGAGCAAAGCCGATAGACTATCCAAGATATCCTTGTAGTGGGTTTTATTTCGAAAGATCCAGGTAGCATTCTCTGTTATGTCAATTGTATTGCATAATGCATACACATCTGCAGTTTTGAATCAGCTGTTCCTCACATTTAAAGGCGAATCTGAACGAATCCAATAACTTTTGGGTAGCTTGAGATTTGTGTTTGACAAGGTATGTTTAGTTCATCAGGTGTTTTTTTTCTTAGGCGTTACAACAACACACAGCAATCCGGATTGTGCCGTTGTGCCGCCGAACGAGACCATTGTTACCCTTCAGTTATTTCCATTGTATTTATTAGAACTTTTCTGTTAAGAAATTATGAATTTTCCGAATGTGACTGAATGCAGCATGTAAATGGAGGGAATTATTGTTTTCATTACATTAACGAATTTGAGCAAAACGAAGTTCGCAGGGCAGCTATTGCAAAATAAAAATATACAAAAAACATTCGCAAACTGTTTGCTTCAATAGTATTTACATATATATGATTTATAACAATTAATCAATCTAAATTCTTCACAAACTCTTAACAAAATGGACGCCAACAAGATTTATTTTTGAATCGTCTAAATAAGATACATTTGAGAAACAAGTTGGTCATCGCGAAATCTATTCTGATTGTTCCGAACTTTTAAACTCTATTCGCTTTTCACTACCATCCTCAATTAAACGAATACATTTTTCGCGTCCATCTACCCTCAAACTCGACGAAAAGACAAGTGAACGAAATGTCACAATGGAAGAATTAGATAATTATTCGTGGGTCTCTCTCATGTGTCTTTGAGGACTAGGCACATGTGAGCGACCAACGACCTATGCAATATCAGTCTAAATCATGAGAATACGCTAAACACTTGCATAGTTATGCAGTGCATAAGGTTTTATGTTGCCGCAATAGACATTTACTACTTATTAAGGTTAGAATATGCTTATGTCGAAATAAAGTATTCATGAAACACCTGCTCCGAAAGAATTTCCTCAGTCAACGATCGAGAGCGAGACAAGTCTCCCTTTAACAATCTACACATCATCGTCGTTGGAGCTTGGTGATGACCAAAAATACACAATTACCCAACTTTACAAAATGGGAAATTGATACGGGCGATGTTGAATGACTTTTCGATACAAAATCCCTTTTATGTCGGCTCTATACTACCTTCCAATGCACTTAGCTTATGTTGCTGCTATGCACCGTAATGAATAACATATTTTTGTTTTGAGAAATTATATAAGGAACATAGTCGCTTTGATTCGTGAGTGAATAAGGCTGTATTCTTACCTCCTATAAAAAGGAGAGACATAAAAGCCAACATAAATTGGTTGAGTCTTGAGTGATTCCAATGTGAATAGGGTCCTAAGAAAACCATCTTTTGATTGTTTGTGTTGGTTGTTTAATGAATTCCGTGTGTGCCGAAGTAGATTTCTTGTAACAATATATCAGTGTATCTACTGCATACACCATGCAGGATTTTTTTTACAATTTTGTAAGTAAAGAATTGGTGTTACTGAGATTCATTCAGTAAATAACTAAAATTTAGCTTGTTTTAAAGTCATTAACAAATTAAGCTTAAAATACATTTTTGAAGGCATACGCTTGACAGTAAAAATAATAAAAACAATTAGGATTTAATATTAGATAAACAATTTTTTCTTAAGTATAACTTGTTGAATAGCTATTATATGGAGGCTTTAAATTTATGCAGACATTTTATAATATTTATTTCAAAAATTGTTAAAGTACCTAGGAAAACTATAAAGTTAATTGGAAAACAATAATTTATGTTAAATTTAAATTAAAAATGAAAATAAAATATAAGTTAAATACAATAAACATTAATTGTTTGCTGGTATTAAGCTCTTTTACACACAAATGCATTATAATAAATAGTTAATATGAATATTTTGTTTGAAGTAAAAATAAAGAACATTTAACACAAGAAAACAGACATTTGTTTAAACTTTGGCTGAATAGGAGTACCCTGGTGATTCCATAACTAAAGGATGACATATTTCATAAACAGGAACTTTCAAACTGCATTTTCGAACCCCAAAACTGCTTTGTGAGCTAGAACTGGGGCCGAATGAACGTCATCTGGGTTCGCTCAATTCATGGATGTGTTCATGCTCATCGCCAAATGAATTAGCCACTGCACTCGGTGTTATACTCGGCGATCTACATTTAATCCGAACTTGAGACATATCTGATCCTCGACGGCTGCTTTTCAAGGAAATACTTTGTCCCGAGCAAAAACATCTACATATGATGCGTTTGAATGCGAAGCGGAAATCCTTCGAAAATAATGCATAGATCATCGGATTGACGGCCGAATTGCAATAACCCAGCCAAAAAAGAATAGAAAACAGGAGCGGATCTATGCAATTTTCGCAGAACGGCCGTATAATGTAGATTGTGAAAAATGGTAGCCAGCAAAATACAAACATTCCAACAATTATTGCCAATGTTTTGGCTGCCTTTGTTTCCATACGAAACCTTTTAACCTGAGCCTTTATATTGCGCCGACCCATTTTTTTGTTTGGACAAGAGCGCCCTCTTTCCGATATATCACTAGTGGCGGATTGTCTTCGAGATATCTCGGGTAAGCTTTTGCCAACTTGAAGGTAACAATTGTTCTCCCTGCTTCCACGAAACAGTTGTGTTTCATTGGTGTCGCGGCCATTTGATGCCGTATAATGAACAGAGTACATGGCATTACTTGATTCACTGCTTTGTGACAGTTCATTTATATTCTCATTTGACGGATACGATACTGAAATTTTGATTTTGTCATGATGGTGATGAGATCGACGAGTTGAATACTTTGATAAACGCTCAGGTGATGGCGTGCCAAGAGTTGTTGTTGTACTTTGCGTGCTACCATTGCTGTGTGTTGAATCATGTTGATGTGAACCACGTCCGCGATGTATTCGCAATGTAAGGCGCTGTTCTTCGAAACGTGAACCGATTCCCTTTGAACCTGTGAACGAAATAATATTTCTATGTGGTTAAAAAATGGACATTTTACAAACAAAATTATGCATACGAAATGAAAAAGAAAATTATTAAAATATATAGTAAAGCCAAAAAAAAATAAGACTAAAAAAAACGTTTAAATAAAAAGACTTAAATATCGCCACCCGAATATAGAAAATGAGCAACTCAATTGTTTTGTACTAAAATATCTGGCAAACAAAAATGAATATGAAAGTAGAATTTCTGACAAAAGGAAAGTTAAGAGTAAGACAGAGACAAATTTACTTTGTCCTTAATTTTCTATCGATTCATATACGTTAGGAAAGTTGCTATTTTAAATATTAAATAAAATGCACGACTGCATCGCACGTTCTTGCTCCAATGTTCGATCACATTATATGTAAAAGATTCTTAATGGAAACGGCTAAATGTATTTTTAAAGTCGTTTTTCACTTAATTTTTTATATATAAAAATTCTTAAATTTTTTCTTAAATAAAATTGGTATGAAAATTTTAAATGTTTTCGTAATATTGAATTTTCAAAAACAAAAAAAAAATTGAAATGCAGTAGTATTTAGAATTCGAAGGAGATCCTGTATAAGATTTTTTATCGAAATCGGTTGAGCCGTTTATGAGAAAGTCAAAAATCAATAAATTGGTTGTATGGCAGGTACCGTTAATAACAAAATTTTTTCAGCCAAAATGTATACCACGCTCAAATTGGTATACACACCAATTTTTATCAAAGTCAGAAGTTAGAGCCGTTTTCGAGATAATTAAGATGGTAGAAAAATTTGTATGGCAAGTACCGTTATTTTTGGGGCTTAAACACCGATTCAAAAATCTATTTTGGACAATCACCTAAAAGGCCTAACCACCAAGTTTGAATAAAATGGGCTTAGCCGCTTAGGGTGTAGATCGTTCTACAGACAGACAGACAGACAAACAGACAGACACACAGACAGACCACCAACCACTTTTTGGTGTGCTCTATCATCGTAATGTCAACTTTGATTAAAACCTCGAGTTCGATTTTTTTTCCAAATGCAAAACTTATGTATGTAAAACCCTTGTCATCTTAAAATCGTTATAAGAATTCATAAATTAATTTTCTTCACAAACTCTGTCTTACAATTTTCTGCAAAATAATTCTTTTGGTTTAGCGATTAATGACATCTCAAACTTTTTTCTAGATTAACACCCATGTGCTCCGAATGTGGAACTACAATACAACGGCAGCTTACTAAATCCTAATATTGAAAGCATCGTTGGGTTTGATGAATAAAAACCGTGTACATTTAAAGCTGAAAAACTTTTAATTCTCGGTAGATACATTATGAATATGTATGTATATTTTTATAAGCAACACACCGCCAAGACAGTAGTGCCAAAGTTGTACTTTCGCACATCAAATCTCTGGTTTTTGTAGTTGGTTGTTTGGATATTCAGTTGGATATTTGACGGAAATCCGGCGCGAAATAAGTAATCGTGCAATAGAAAGAACCAACAAATGAATTTGCCAATTGCTCGCGAATAAAAACTGACAATCGAATGAATAGCGAATATAGTGCACATTTTTCTATATCTTATGCACCTTGAATATGCTTTGTAATTCGTTTTTCTTTGATCCGCAGTTATGGCGGACATTCTGCAAATTAAAGAAAAATTATTTTCATATTATGTTTGCTCGTTGAGGCCTGAAGTCCCCCTAGGGCCGCGGTAAAGTGTTTTTTTTTTTGTAACTTGAAGTCGACCTGATTTTGAAACCTAGGGTCCCCCTCAATTCGCCCTGAAGTAGATCTAGGTTTTTAGCTGGGCCAAGTTGAGGTAAATGAATAAACGTCAGTCACATGAGATATGAAGTAGGGATGGGCGATATTCAGAAACATATCGATTAATGATCATCTATGTTAATAACTATCGAATCGAAAACGTCGATTTTTTGAAGGCTTTTTCTTTATTCTTCCTTCAACATCAATATTAAATCATCGGTTTTTTATTTTAATATCGATGTTTCAATAACATAGATGAACATCGATCATCCCTAATCTGAAGTATCTGTTTTGTAGTGAATTCTCGATTTGAATGCGATTGGTTATTTTTAAAATGGAAACAAAATAATACTCCAATAAATTTTCCGAAGCAGACATTCAAAATGGAAACCTTTTAAGTTGATGATTGTGCATTGGGCCAAAAAAATTACTAAGAACTTAAATTTATTATACAGGGTGGCCCACGAATCGTGCTACAATAAGAAATTTAAATAACTTTTATTATAATATCACATTTGTGAGACTAACAGATGAGGACATCTACCTGATATTGTATTCCATACATAATTGGAGAAATTTAATACAAAATTTATCAATATAAGATCCAGTCTCTTTCATTTAATCAAAAATTATAAACAACCAAAGTAGTATACCTTCCTGGCGGACACCCTGTATATAAAGAGTTCAAAGTAAACTCATTTTTTGAATTTAAAGTTTTTTGAAACGTATTCAAGCGAATTAATAATTTTATACAGTTGGGACAAATTTTTTGATGTAGGATGATTAAAGAATCTATTTATGTAATAATTTCTTGTTATTTGTCGATTTAATTTTAACATTTAAAACAAATATGAATGTACTTTATATTCGATCTCAATGTGGTAAGTTATTGTCGAAATAAATCAATGAATGTAATAATATATATATATATTATTATGTAGGTATGTATGCATATGTTTACCTTCTAATTTAACTATTTTTTATCACAATATTTACTATTGGGGGTGGCCGTGGCGCGATAGTTGTGTGTTCGCCTGTCAACCTTATGGCCACAGGTTCGATCCCTGCCGTAGTCTATGTCTTCTTATTTTTCCATTAAAAACCAATTCTAAAAATAAATGTCATACAATGAGTTGTTGGTTTACTCATTACATGTTTAGGCATAGAACTAACAACATGTGATTGAGTAAAACTAGTATACCGATAAAATATGACAAAGAATAACAAAATGAATGCGAATTATAAGGGACATAGATAAATAAGACACGGAAATTTCTCCGCATTAGTTCAGCCGCCATCCCTGGAGATAAAATCTGAGACAACAACCACCTACAGTCTCCGAATATCGCGCCACACATCTTTCCTATCATCCTTTCTCTTCCTTAACCTCACCCTCACGCCAGCGCTGTGTTGAAACATTTAAAGGGTATTCATAATCCCTTGAGCGCGTAAAAAAAAAAAAATTGATTTTATTTAAATCATGACATATTTTCCCCAGCAGAATAACATTGTCTATAGTATTAATAGAGAATTTGCCTATACAAAAATGGTGGTTCTGCTTTACCTTTGCTGCTTGGCAAAACATGAGGTAGGTATCTATTATCTATTATATTCATGTTTATAAATTCATTACAACCAAATTTTTTGTGTCAACAAATTACTTATTTTGAATAATAAACATTTAAAAAACGATCACATATAATGTACCTATAAAATTAATATAATTAACTCAGATTAATTTAAAAAATGAAATAATTCAAGTTCTTATAGAGCACTCGGAACTCTTTCCTTAAAGATCACACAAAAAAACCTACACTACAAAAACACATTTGTTAAAATAAGTCCTAATTATTATAAAACAAATTAAATCAAATTGCTTAAAAATATCAAAATATATAATTTATTAATAATAATTACAACTTACACTCGGGCGTATTCGTACTATTTATGAACATTTTTAAGTTACGAACGTTTTTTTCTATTTTTCTTAAATGTGTTATATGTTACCTTTTTTTGTATCATGATTTGAACTTGTAAGACTTAATAGTTATTTAATGATCAATTTGTTTAGTAATCAGTTAATCATCTACATATGTATAACCAAAAAATATATTTTTAAAATATTTTCACCGTCAACGCCTCCTTACACTGACAATTGAAAAATCGTCACTACGCCAATTATGTAAATAGGTATGTATATTTATAGTCAAATATGTAAAATCTATAAAATGGATTTAATGGGACCTAAATTTTAGTGTGTTTACATTTGCAAAGTCTCTAATTGGGAGTCTCTTAATAGCGTTTTATGATTAAATATTAAAGTAGCAGAACTGCACTTAACAACTATTTGGATCTGTTAAATTCTATGAAATTTGACTCCTCATTGGAAAATTGCATTAACGATTTGCGTGTAGTTTAATTTTTTTGCCAACTGTTTGTATCAATATGATTTGTTATTTTATTGCCGTTGAATTAATGACTTTAAATGACTTTTAAAGGCCTTTAGTCCACAAAATTTGCGTTTCTTCCAGGCGATATCACTTGGACTCATCAGTTGGCTAGTGGGTGCCTTACCAATACACACTTTTTGTTAAGTTCAGTTCAGCTCACATACATGGATATTTTGACAAGAAAACAATGTGAACTATATCCAATAAGATTAAAACTTTTAATCATTAAAATTGGAAGATTTATCCTCTGCCAGCCATAGTTGATAAGAAGGTGTTTTTTTTTTGTTGAATTGAACTTAACAAAAAGTGAAAAAGTGCGTGTTGGTAAGGCGCTCATTAGCCAACTGATGAGTCCAAGTGCTATCGCCAGGAAGAAACGCAAATTTTGTAGGCTAAAGGCCTTTAAAAGCCATTTTAAATCAATAATTCAACAAGTCCAATTAAATATATTGATAAGTTTTCTAATTGGCTGAATAATTTCAGTAGTATATAGAATTGTATTGTAAAAAAAACACCTTCTTGTGAATGACTTTTTTCAACACTAGTTTTATTAAAAATTATTTCAGAGAATACCAAAATATGTGTATTTTCAAAAAAATATATCATATCGGAAATGAGACTCCGCCATTTTTAACTTGTTATTAAATATTCGAATTAGTTTATGGAACTTGTTTTGGCGAATCATACGGTTTATAATAAAATGCGTTCTTAAGTTAAATTTCAAGCTTTTTTGATACATTTAAACTGCCCCAAAAAAGTTCACAACTTAATGAGGAATAACATATCGCGTACGGCGCGGCGTGACTGTAACGCCCAAGTCTTGGTTATTTTCTTTTGAACTTCTATTCGGTAACGCGAGGGTTATTTGACGAAGCCTTTTCTAATTTTCAGTACTGCGCGTTTATTTGACAGCTATCTTTCATTTTATCTTCTTTGTCCAGTGCAGATATTGAACACAAAATAATTTTTAAAAGAAAAATGGAAGGCAAAGTTATTTATCTGGGTAAACAGGATGACAAAGACAAGGATTGTAGAGAATTGGGCTCATTTGGTAATTTAAAATAATCCTAGAATTTTTTTCTTTGCTTCATTTAAATTCGTTAGCCATTTGAATTGGTGTTCATTCATCTACAGCCAAAGTTAAATGAAGCAAATCCGAAAATGAAAGAAAGAGTAGATCAGATCGATTTTTTTTCTGTTTCATCTTTTCTTTCTTTCTCCTTCGCACTTCAATCACGCAGGGGTAAACACGCGCTGTGTAATACGGGATTTATCGAAATTTTGAGTATCTGTCGACAATAATCCATATTTTCCGAACGATCGCGCAGTGTTTCATCATTTTCGTGGGCGCACAATTTATTGACACGTGGTAAGTTGTTTTCTATGCCACCTGGAAACCAGCGCGTGAACCTTCAATTGGAGATAGATTTGTTTTCGATTTGACGTTCAATGAATTTTCCATAAGAAAAAACGCAAAAAGGGTTTGAAAAACATTAATTTTACTAAATAATTCTATATTAACGGGTACCCATATTATGAATGCAATATGATAAGAATACATGTGAGTTTGTAAATCAATAAGAATATGTGTCAAAACTTAATTTCAATTTGCTTTATTTTGTAGATAAAACAAACAAAAAAGCGCACATTGTTGTTGTTGTTTCTAAAAATAAGCTCATGTGGTTAGTCAAAATGATTTCAAGTGCGTAGTATGGGAAGGTGGTTTAAGATACTAAAGTAACATAGGTGTTTTACTGAATTTGTATGTTGCCTTATTTTATAATATAATATAATATAAAAAATAAGGAAGATAACCTTTTGTAAATATGTTTATAATATAGATGTAGGTAAGGTATTTGTGTTAATTTAAGGCGTATAGGTATTTCTTAATTTTTTTTATTAGCAGAAAATTGATAAAATCATTTGCGAACAAAAATCTATCTCCAATTGAAAGTTCACGGGCTGACTGCCAGGGGCCGTGACTGCATGGGTCAATAAAAATTGATGTTTTTTTTTATAAAATATTGACGCATATATGCACGGCACCTGGCAGTCAGCCCGTGAACTTTCAAGAGGAGATAGATTTTTTTTCGATTTGACGTTCAATGTATTTCCCACAAGAGAAAACCAAAAAAGTGTATCATTAATATTGCTTTATGTGATTAATTTTTTATGAACATGTATAGATATTTTGACATTAATAGATTAATAAACAATGAAAGATTCTAAATCAAGCGTAAAATAAATCGAAATTGATAATTCTTTACTTTTGAAACGGGAAATGGTAAAAAACAACCTTTCAACGAGAAACAATAACAACATCATAGGTTGCGAAAAAACAAGACACGGTCGTAGCCAGAATTATTAAAATTACGATTTTTTCCCGTAAAGTAATCTGTTTCTTAAAACGAATCTTTTTGAATAGTTGAACAGTTGTTTAGGTAATAAATAATCTTTGCATACAAATTATAAAAAAAATCAAAGGACTGTGTGCGTACATAAAATTATGTGTAGTTTTTAAACTAAGAAAATAATTGTATTTTCGTTTGCACATGTAATAATTTACCGAAACCCTAAAGTTTTTTGTTAATCTGGGACATTTTATTTTTTTAAATATATTATAGAAGTACGTAGGTTGTATATCAATAAAAGCAACAAAAAAAATTTTTTCCCGTGGGTGGACCGAAAAACGCGTGCTCATAGGAGAGATTCTTACTGCACTAAAAACACCTCCTCCTCCCGATTGCAACTAAGTTGAAATTTATCTAGCAATTTATTTTTAACGAATTTAATTAACTTGTTGCAGGTAACTATCCGGTGATATTTCCTGCTTATAACGCGATTTTAAAGCAGATTCTCGTTTAGTGCACCAGATCGGAAGGCTTTGTCCTTCGCATTCTGCGTACTAAATTCGTCTCAACGATAATTTCGATTATATTACTATTGCAGTGCTGTATTAGCCGTTTTCTATGATTTCGGGCAAAGTTTTTTATTTCATCGCGAACCGTGGGAATCCCGAGATCTCTGTGGAGATCTTCGTTTCTAATGTACCAAGGTGCGCTTACAAATGATCTTAGGAGTTTATTTTCAAATGTTTGTAAGGTATTTAAATTAGAATGTCGCCTACAACCCCAGAGTTGTATATCGTAAGTCCAGACAGGCTTATGCACCTCACGTACAAAATTAGCTTATTTTCGATACTGAGCTTAGTGTTTCTCAAGCAACAAGTTTAACTCTTCGCATTTCTTTTTAAGATGCGGTTTCCATTTTAATTTCACGTCTAGAATCATTCAGAGATATTTTGTTTCATTAGCAAGCGGAACTTGAAACGTATTAACAAATTGGGGTAATCTATTAATTTTCTTATACGTAAAATCCATATGGACTGATTTTACTTCGTTGGGCGTTATCCGCCATGTTTTTGTCCAATCATTGACATTATTCAGAAATTTTTGTAATTTTGTAGTAGAATCATTTATCGTTTGGCCCACTCTTAGTATTGGAGTGTCGTTAGCAAACATCGCCACTATAGTGTCTCCTGTTTGAGGTATATCACGTGTAAATAATAGGTACAACATTGTACCTAAGACACTTCCCTGTGGTAGCCCACCCACTATTTCTTTGAGATCCGAGTAATCGTTTCCATGTCTTACTCTAAAAAGTCTATTTTCTAGATATGCTTTTAGAAGCGTATAAAGTGCTTTAGAATTTCTCTTAATTTAAAATTTAGGCCTTCGTGCCATTCCTTATCAAAAGCTTGCGACACGTCTAGGAAGACCGCCGAACAAATTTTCTTTTCTTTAAGAGTTTTCTCATTGACGTCAGTGATCCTATGCACTTGGTCAATTGTCGAATGCTTGCTTCTAAATCCGAACTGATGTTTAAGTATAAGGCGCTTTTCTTCTATTATTGGCTACAGGCGCAGAAGTAATATTCTTTCAAAGACATTAGATATTACGGGCAGAATCGAAATAGGTCTATAAGATTTCTTATCATGTGATGGTTTTCCTGGTTTGAGAACCATTATAACTTCCGCAACCTTCCATTGGCTCGGAACGTACTTTAGCCTTAGAGTGGCATTTAGCATTTTGAGAACTTCCGCCGTAATTAGGTAATATCCCGGAGCTTTTTTATACTTAAGCTTTCTTATTTCTCTACTTAATTCGGCAAGGGTAACATTTCTTGTTATGTAATTTTCGCTTGAGTTAGAACTTATATTTAAATTTTCGTTGAGTACTTGCCTATCAAAAGGGTTAAATGTGTTCTCAAGGTAATCCACGAAAACGTTTGCTTTCTCTTTGTCGCTTTTTGCCCATTCGTTTCGATCATTCTTAATCAGAGGCGCTGGGAGCTTTCGTTTCTTCGTTACTTTAACAGCTTTCCAGAGTGAGTAGTTGGATTCCTTTCCTGCTGTCAAGCTTTCAAGATAATTTCCAACTTCAGAATTTTTGAATTCTGCTATCTTCTTTTTTAGTAAATTACACAAGCGATTTAAATTTACCTTATCTTGAGGAGCTCGAGTTTGCTACCATTTCTTACGTGCAACAAATATTGAAACCTCTATATCAAAGCTTAGCAACAAAATTAATGAACATTTTTATTGAATCCACGTAAGAAGATGTTATTATATTATTTATATCTTTATATCAAATGTTTATATTTATTCAATAGGATGTGTTTTTGTTTGTATAAAAAACTGGATTATATTAATTTATTTCGCGAACGCAAATGATCTTATCAATTTTCTGCTAATAAAAAAAAATTAAGAAATACCTATATAAGCCTTAAATTAACAAAAATACCTACATCTATATTATAAACATATTTGCAAAAAATTTAATTTTCCTTATTTTTTATATTATATATATTATAAAGGTAGGCAACATAGAAATTCATTGAAACCCGTTTGTTACTTTAGTATCTTAAGCCACCTTCCTATACTACGCGCTTGATATCATTTTGACAAGCGACATGAGCTTATTTCAAGAAACAACAAAAACAATGCGGGCTTGTTTGTATTTATTATCTACAAAATAAAGTAAATTGAAATTAAGTTTTGATACATATTTTTCTTGATTTACAAACTCACATGTGTTCTTATTATATTGCACTCATAATATGGGTACCCGTTGATATAAAATTAATTAGTAAAATTAATGTTTTTCAGGCCATTTTTCGTGTTCTCTTATGGGAAATACATTGGGGGCGTTCGTTAGCGAACAGCTTTGCTGTGCAATACGTTCGTTGTTGTTGTAATACGTGTTAAATATCTGTCAATTAACAGCTGACGACCATACAGCGAACAAAACATATGATTTCCAAGTCAAAGCCAAGCTAGCGCTAAATTTCTGGTATACTAGGTATCGTAGTGCCAAGCTGACTACGAAATCAGCTGCCTTTTCAATTGTTGTTGTTGTTTGTTATTTAACCAAAAAAAGTATGTTTAATTCACTTTGAGCCTAAGCGTAATCGTAAGCAATTAGTTTTTTTTTCTGTTTTGACTTTTGACAGAAATGGTTACCTATTGGGTTTTATACGTTCACAAACGCACAATATATTTTTCAGCAAAGTATCAGAAAGCTTTGCGTCACCGAACGCCCCCATTGAACGTCAAATCGAAAAAAAATCTATCACCAATTGAAAGTTCACGTGCTGACTACCAGGTGGTGTGGAAAGGAACTTACCAGGTGTCAATAGTATTCCACTGATCTCTATAATACACTGGATGGTGTATTCCATACAAGGTATAACAGTTTTTTTTGACTCCAATTGAATTTGACAGTAGCACCAATGCAATTGTCTATCTCGTTTTTTTTTATAAAAAGAAAGAAAGAGACAGATTGCACTCCTTTTTAAAAACAACAAAAAAAATTGACAAACAATTTATTTTTATTGTCAGTTTCAACATAAGAACTACAAATAATACAATTCATAATAAAGTAAGTTTCAAGAAATAATAAAAATTGAAACATTTTTGTTTAATCTTTTTAAATTTTCAAGGTGATTGAGAACTTATTCATTAGAAAAATGGACCTGCTGAGATGGAATAGGTGCTATAATCATTTCTCCAACTTGAGGGATTGGCACACCAAATCTTTATAATGCTCAAAAAGGTCGGAGCGCATCATGATTTTTCCGCTGGTTTAATTATGGGAGGAAAAAAATTTAAAGTTCGAGAAAAAAAGAATGAAGCAGTGTAACATTAAAATTTGCACACCTAGACGTTAATTGCAACACATGAATGAAAATCCACTGTTCGATGTTTCAACAATGCAAATTTTGGTTCCTGATGAAGCTGATTGTTGTATCGATATGGGATTTGAGCAAACAATTGTTGCAAACAGATTAAGTACATTTACGAAATCTTTTATAATTTGCGTCCTGGAACAAGTCTGCTGGCACTGTATGGGACGCTCCATCAGGATCGTAGAGTTGCTATATATCAGCAGTTTTGCCGGAAAGGTAATATGGTGTTGTTTGCAACCGATATCACCTCACGTGGTTTCGACTTTTCTACCGGAAATTTGGGAATTCAATCGGATTATCATGAAGATGTCACGCAGTACATCCATCGGGCAGGAAGGACGGCTCGTCATAAAGCCCATGGTAAAAGCTTACAGTGATAATTCCGACGCCGAAGATGATTTATTTCAGACCAAACGATAATGGCGACACCAAAGGTGATGATGAGAAAGTCCTCGCTGAACTTACTGCAGCCAACACAAACGTTGAGTTCAATGAAGACGGAACCGAAGTACTCGACACAAAAAAAAAATTACAATCGGATCTCGCAATTGATTATATCAACCAAGACGAGGGAGGAATTGATATTGAAACTACAAAGAAGGTCCTTCATGAAGAGAATCAATTCGATAAGAAACGTTTCAAGGAAATTGTCAAAGCCAAGCCCAAGGTTCAAAAGAAAAAATCAAAAAGCAAGAATGTCGAAGACGAAGATGAAGTTGACGACTTTGGTGGTGATGAAGACGATCAACAGATGTGGAATTATCATGGTTACCGGATCCAGATAAGATTTAAAAATTTGGTAAACAGTGATGCAAATAATTGTAAAGAAGATGTTGACAATGGTATGGGAGAAGCAAGTGGAAGTGAAAGTTTGGTTTACCGACCACCAGACAGATTGTACGAAAAGAAGAGAAAATCTAGAAATTCTTCAGTAACTGATAGCGATTCAAATGACAACGAAGAAGATGAACCACGTCACAAGAAGGCGAAACATATTGCAGAAAATCTATCATGAAATGAAGCTGAAATCATTGCAATACAATTGTTGGGAAAATAAAACAAGTTCTTTATTTTTACAAATAGACGATAGTACTCTAAGCTTTTCATATTCGTTTTCATATTCTCCTCTTTGTTCATCGGATGTGGAACCGCAACAGTAGCGTGTGATAAGCTCATTAAATTCTGATCTTGACAGCATTGTGCAATGGGGAATACAAGACCGCTTAGAATTTAATGCTTCAAAAATTCAATGCTGTCCTCTGCCGTTAAAGCAGAACCCACGTCCCATGTATCCATGAGCGGCTCTTGCATTGAAGAAAATGATCAGCGTTAAGTCCTTGGTTTGTGCATCAGAAAAACAATTGAGGAATGACCACATATTCGTTGTCGCCAAAAACGCTGCTAAGTGCTTGGGTTTTTTTCAAAGATGCAAGAAATTCTACTCCCCATCTGATCTGGTTGTAATCTATAAGGCCTTCATTCGTCCAAAACTGAAATATAATTCTCACGTTTGGGCAGGAGATAACAAAAATCGTTTGTACCTTTTGGATAGAACTCAAAATAAAGCTCTAAGAATGCATTTTGTACCGAGCAATATAGCCAAATTGATAAAAGCAGACTGGAAACAATCGAACATATCATTATTATGGTTTTTTGTATTAAGAAAAAGACGTACTTACATCATTGCAATGGTCAAACTTATAACAATTGTTCCTTTATGTGCTGACAATTTATTTTTATATTTTATATTTTTTTTGAAAAAAGTGCCCTTGCTTGATTAAAATGAAGAATTTTAATTTAGTTTAATTTGAAGCATTAACAACCATATTGAAATGTCACTTTGGCAACAAAAATGTTATACTGTTATACTGACATGGACCTACTACAATTATTACAGTTTTCTATTGGGGTCGATTTTTGTATGTGAATACACTATCCAGTGTATTATAGAGATCAGTGTAGTATTCAAATTAAAATTACGTTGAGGATTTGCTAACGTAAATTGTTAAATATGATATAAAAGGCTTTATTCTTTGAAGTGGTCTTGTAAACAAAATGATCAATAATTTGTATATATTTTATTTATAGGGTATGTTATTTAAGACAGTTCGATTAAGAGAGCTAATACTGTGGTGCTAAATAGTGGGCGATATTGCACGATTTAAGTTAAAATTTAACAAAATGCAATTGAAGATTGAACTCACCTATTTCTCGTTAATCTACGCTGAACTTCTTGGTAAAACCTTTATTGAAACCCAAAACAAACATAAAATATAACAAATTATGTATTTAACATACATATATTTAATGACTATTTACAAGTATATTTATTTAAAAATACATTTTTAATAAGTAAGTTACATTATCTATGTATAAATAATATTAATATATTTAAATGCTTTTAAAAAATTAAATTTTTGATTTTTTTTTTTTAAGAAATTTAAAAAATAATTATTGCCATTTTGTGTTTTGTTTTTATTTTATTGTGATTCCCACAATTCTCTTTTAAACGTATGGATATTTATCAAGCTTATGATCTCTCGCACAATTTATCAAGGTTCTTCTTCAATAGTTCTAGATCTTTATCAATGGCTTGAACGTAATGCTGGAGCTAGCTCATCGTTTGATATAGGTAATGAGCTGGTCCTCTTAAGGGATCCGAAGGTCAATAGCTGTCAGCTAAAGTCACTTTCATTTTCATCATTGCAGCCTGATATTGTTTTGTGAAAGTTAGCTGGGGCCAACAAGGTACGGGCAGCAATCATTTGGAAGTTCTCTGATGCCCGGAAACCACTTCGGGTACATACACATCGACAAAGTATCCGCTTAAAGGCGATGCGGAAATCATTTGAGAACAGAGCATAAATAAGGGGATTGATGGCCGAATTACAATATCCCAGCCAAAAGAGTATCGAGAACATGAGTGGCTCAATGCATTGCTCACAAAAGGCCCGAATTAAGTACATGGTGAAGAAGGGAAGCCAGCAAAATATGAAACCTCCTACGATAATGGCCAATGTCTTCGCAGCTTTTGTTTCCATTCGAAATTTCTTAACTTGAATGCGCATACTTCTTTTACCTGGGCGTTTTTTGCCCTTGGGCGAGGGAGAAGCCGAATCGGCCAAACAGCCTTGCCTCACATCTGTGGTGCTGTCAAGATTGAATTCGGTCTCGCCTATTTCGAATAAGCTCGATTTGAAGCTCGCACGTCGCCCGTTTATGATGGAAGACGTACTGCGCATAGGCGCAGATGAAACCAAAGCGTATGGTGGTGGAGAACTGCACGAGGAATCTAAAACATTTTCCGAGGAAGGAAACGACACTTTTATGGCTATTTTTTCATGACGTTGTCGAGTGATCCTCATCGAAGTTGCCCTTTTCGGAGTGGCCAATGCTTGAGGCATATCATCACAGTTGCTGTTCATACTCAACGATGAAGACATTGAGTGCACCGAAAGTGGAGTTCGTTGCGGCGTACTGCATGGTCGTCCACGGTGAATCCGTAATATCAGACGGGAGTCATCTATGCGATTACCAGCGGCATCTTTTGGACTGCCTGAAAGGTTTGTTAATTTGTTGTTTTTTTTTTAGAATTTCCAACAAAGTGCATTTCTCTTATTAAAAAAAATCAATGCAAATTTTCTAGGCTAAGTATTTACAACTTTGAAAAAAATGTGATGAACTTTCATACTATCTACAAATTTTTTTTTTATGAACATCCATTTATATTGTTTTTTTTTAACATACTGCAAAACACATAACACAATATACGATTACTTGAATTAAACACAATTAAATGTTTAAAATTTTAGTTTATATTATAAGAAAAGAAACCAATATGCATACACAATCTACGTGTGTGCTTAGCATTAACACTTTTCGAGAAAAAATAACAATCATGTATGTACATATTTGTATTAAGAGTTTTGTGTATGTTTAGGTTTTTTTTCGTTGGATAAATAGTAGTTTAGGGTTGTATGTATGTATGTACATATTGCTTGAGCTGTGAGTTTTAATTACAAGAATGTATGATGATAATTTATGTATGTACATGTACTTTTATATCGGGTAATTACAAGTATGAAAAGAAAACATGCTATGAAATTTGACACAAATCATAATTGATTTTAGGCTTCTGTTTTTACATTTAATTTTATATGTATGTATAAGAAGGTATATATGTACATTGACCACTTGGTTCTCTTTCCTATGTTTTTTTTTTAAATTAACATTTTAGTTTTTCCTATTTTTTCTTATTTTAATTTAATTTGATAGTGACTCATACTAAAAGAAATATATACACATACTAAACGCATTTATTTATATCCATATATTTACATACATACATACATTTATATGCATGTATGCACCCTAAAGAGCAAAATGCGCTCAGCTGTTCAAACCTTTTTGACAAATATTAACAAGATGAAATGTCATCAAATGTCTGCACACAAAATAGAACAAAAAAACACCTGTCAAATTTTATGTCAGGCATCGATTTCGAAACAAAACTAATAGCGAGTTTCATTTAAATTTCAAAGATCTACTCTCAAAATGGAGATTTGATCTTTTCAATGAAACTTTGTGCCCAAATTTAATTGTAGTATTGGCCGAGTTCAGTGGCATATCTTAAGCAATCCGGATGAGGCGCGTGGTGGCCCTATGGAACACCGGGAACTTTCCCCGAGCGTTTCGATTTTAGGGGTGTTTTTTTTTAGGAAAAAGTTGAAAGAAGCACTACCTGGGCAACGAAGGTAAAAGAACAAAAGTTGAGGTGATGATGTATTAAGAAAATTTTAGATTAAAAACTTTAATGTTATTTTTGACAAAATTATTATGGCTATTGAAAAGCGTTTTGCACAGGATAAAGATTTTTATGGAAACGTTGAATGTTTTGATCCACGAACGTTTAAAAAAAATGCCGAAAATGTTTTGCCAAATAACGCTTTGGACAAAATATGTGACTGCACCAAGAGAAAAGTAGAAGACGTACGTGATGAACTTTTGTCCTTTGCCCGTTTTTTTCCTTCCATTGCTCTAAAATCACGAACGAAAGTGGACGATAATGTTGTTAGAATTTGGGTTAGGGATCAATTGGCCGACGAAGAAGATTTACTTGGCAAAGTTATTCCCAAATCAGGTGTTCCGCAGGGAAGCCATCTTGGACCATTACTCTTTACATTGGCCATTAATGATGCTCCTCTTTGTGTACGCAATAGCGAAATTCTTATCTTTGCAGACGATATGAAGACTTATAAAAATATATCATCCTCAAAGGATCGAACTCTATTACAAGAGGATATTAACCACTTTGCCTTGTGGTGTAAAAAGAACAGTTTGAATCTTAACCCGACAAAATGTCAAACAATGACATTTTTAAAAAAACGTTCTCCTTCTTCTCATGACTATGTTACCTCACGGCACATTTTAACTCGTATTATAACTGTAAGGGACCTTGGAGTTCTCCTTACGCCCAATTTAGACTCTTCTGCCCATATTAATATCATCGTTAACAAAGCCAATTCAAAGTTGGTCCAAAGAATTTGTTGATCCCAATGTTACTCGTGCTTTATACAACTGCTTGGTTCGTCCCCATCTTGAGTATGCATCGCAGGTTTGGACTCCACTTTACGATGTGCATATTGAGAGATTAGAATCTGTTCAAAGAAACTTTACTCGTTTCGCATTGAAAGGGCTTCAGTGGAGTGATCCTTCTAATGCCCGCCCTTATGACCAACGTTTATCAATTCTTCAAATGCAAACACTGGCACGGAGAAGAACAAACAATGATTTGGTATTCTTCCACCAAATAATAACAGGTATCACAGATGCTCCAGACCTACTATGTTCAGTTTTTTTTAATTATCGGGGTGGAGGTTATAATTTTCGTGGACTCGACTTGATTAAAGTCCCAACACATAGGACCAACTATGGGATGCATGAGTCCTTGACACGTATGGGTGGACTTTTAAATTGGAATTCAAACGTTTTTGATTTCAATATCAGTAAAATTAAATTAAAAATTCTACTCATAACCAGTGTTCCACGCTCCTAAATGTTTTTTTGTTTATTGTTATGTTCTTGTTTTGTATTGACGTAATATTATATTTATATTTTCATGTTGTACTTGTGTAAGTGTTATTTGTAACAGAGTTTGCCTACTAACAACTAACACTGCACTAAATGATGAGCCGGTGGTATAGCACAGTTTTCTGTGTTGGCAAACCATTGGTCGCAAGACGGAGCTTGCTATAAGCTCTCTTCGAACAATTCTGATAGTTTGATAAAGAATCAGCTCCTATTGAGAACAAACAAACATATTGAAGCCTGCAATTTTTGAGTCGGCTGTGTTTATAAATTTATAGTTGATTATAGAATTTTTTCTTTGGAATATAAAAAATTATTCAAAATTTATAAATTTCTGCTTACCCTACCGATGACACAGGTAAAATGTGACAGGAGTTTATATAAATAAAAAAATTATAAAGAATAGATTAAGATCAACCATGGGTAATGAAAATTTGGAGGCGTCTATGTTTATATATGTTAAAACTAGCTGACCCGGCGAACTTCGTTCCGCTTAAGTTCATTTATGTAAAAAAAAAAATGATAATTCCGAGGCATGCACAATGCTGTTTCATGTAATGCGGTCGATTAAAATTCTTTCTTCTAAAGTTTTATTAAATACAATAAAAATAACTAAATTAACAATGTCTATGTTTTTCAATCAAATCAAAATGATTGGCGTGTCGCTAGCATTACGCTTTTTTACTAAAGTGCTTTATGGTACACAACATTTTTAGTTTTACTTTCGGGTGCGTACACGTACCAGGCGGTAGGTTTGCCGATACCTGAGTAATCCACATATAATTGACCATGTGAGAAACATGCGAATTTGAGATTGATGCCACAAACTTCCAGTTATTGTCCCTGCGACTTATTGATTGTCATAGCAAAAGCGAGACGAGTCATAGCAGAAGTGAAGACACTTAAACACGAACGGCAAATCGTTCGGAATAAGCGGAATCCGTGGAATGAGATAATCTTCGCCTTTGAATTTTCCCCGCAAAATGGTGGCTTGCATTAGATTTGATTTGATGCTCTTCACAATCAAACGCTTTCCGTTACAAACGTTTGGTGCATTAAGGTTGCGCAGCAAAATTATAACTGGGCCGATTTTCAACTTTAAATTGTGTGGCGGAAAGCCCAGAATATCCAAAGAATTCAAAAATTCTGTGGGATCTTTGGTGGCTTCGTTTTCATCCATCACGGAGTCCAACAATTTGAATAAATATAACTCACCCGCGATTTTATTTTGAATGAAAAAATGCAAATGATCGACATCCTTATCTTCGCAGCCAAAATCGCTCGCGAACTCAGCCAATCATGGTTAATTTTTTTGATTTAATTTTTTTAAAAATTTTATTTGACCGTACGCAAAAGCAAGTACCTACAATTCAATTTGAATGACGAAGCGAAAAGGACACCTCATATTCCTTCCTTAGGCTAACACGAATCTATCAATCCCAAAATTTTGAAAATCAAACGATGTTCCAGGGTTACCAATTTTCTGAAAATGTTCGTTAATTTTCATCCAGAGTATCCTATATGCCCTTCCTAAGGCCAAACGTCCTAAATCGTGAACAGATTTTCCTCTATTATCCTGTGACCTTTCTTGGGTCAATACGAATTCATAAAGCCCAAAATCATGAAAATCGAAACATCCGTTCTCGAGTTATGCGCGCACACACGGACGAAATTTCTCTTTTATGATATCCTTCAAGAAATCAAGAAATGTACCATTGTAGAAAAACTATGTGAAAGTAGTTCCGAATGCAATAGGCTTTCACAGTAGTATAATATCGATTCCTTTTACGAAATAAATGTAATTATGAACCAATATTTGTTAGTAAAATTAGTTTTTGAATTATTTTTGGTATAATTGTTTTTAAAATGGATTTTATATTTAAAAACAAGGAGAAGGGGGCGTTTATTATTTTTAATCCCGGTAGCAAATTTGCTACCACCACGCGCCTGATCCGGATTGCTTTGTGTTAGTGTAACGCCTACGGAAAAAATAGATGATGAACTAAACATTATGTTGTCAAACACTACCAAAAATTTATTATTAATTTGAGGAACAGCTTATTCAAAACTTCAGATTTGTATGCAATACAACTGACTTAACAGAGAAAACTACCTGGATCGTTCGAAAACAAACCCGCTACTAAGGTATCTTATCTAGCCTATCGGCATTGCACCGAATGCGTCCAATTCTGAATGACTGACATACACATTCCTTAAGAAAAAAAACATATCTTCATCATCAGATGATGAGAAAGATGAAGAAAAATCAATAAAAAACTCCACTAAATTTATAAAATTTAAATTATTAACTTTTTCGTCTATTATTTGTTTATTTCTAGTTTAATTTTTTAGCAGGGACTGGCACAATTTCAAAACAAATTAATAACAAAATGGTTTCCATTTGATGTTTGACAGAAAAAACGTTCTACGTGTATGCGTGCATTCAGATCAAAACTGCCTACCCACCAAAAATCAGTTCTTTCGTGTTGAGAATTGATCTAGATTTGCTCTTTTTGTTGGAATGAAACTCTCAAAATTCAAAAACGTGAAATCTTTTGTCAGGAAGAGCAGATCTTTTCTTGAATGAAACTCGCTATAAGGGAGAGCTCGCTGAAATCCCAGCACAACAATGAACAAGCGAATCCATTAGACATTGCCTGTCAGGATTAGTATTTTGACAGCGAGTTTCATTTAAAGATTTCCAATTAAAATTTGATCTTTTCAATGAAACATGTTTCCATATTTGATTGTAGTATTACTGACTGACTGACACAAACATTTGTAAAAAAAAACATAGCTTCACCTCCTTAGATGCCGAAGAAGACGGCATCTATACAAACTTATAAAAAATTATATTAGCTTCTTCGTTTATTATGTTTTCAGATGCTTTTACTACCTAGCACGGGCAATCTCATAACTAATTAATAACAAAATATTTTCTATTTGACTTTTGACAGAAACATCTTCTGTCTGTACATATGTGTACATTCAGATCAAATCTGCCAACCCATCAGATATCAAATCGTGTTGAGATTTGATTTAGATTTCCTCTTTTTATTGCAATGGAACTCTCAAAATTCAAAAAGATGAGATCTTTTGACAGAAAGAGCAAATCTTTTCTTGAATAAAACTCGCTATGAGAGTTACACAATCCCATAAGGAGTGTGTAACTAGGGAGTATGCACCTTAGCAAAGTGAAAACGATTTTTAGTGAAATACGAATTAATTATTTTGAAGATTCTGTACACGAACGGTGTTATTTAAATTCACAGTTATCTTATGTCAGTGACAGTACATCATGCAACTGACAGTTCGATAATGACAGTTGACTGTTCAATACAGATACGGATATTTTATTAGAAAAATAAAATTACGATTAAACATTAACGTTGTGTAAATTTTCTTAGACAATCACTCCCTTAGCTTAACTTTGGATTGATTTTTTTTTATAATACGAGTACAGTTCTAAAGCGGGATCTGAACAAATAAAGGAAACTTGAAGAATAACTTTTTATTCAGGCGGCATATACATACCTAAATGGAAACTTATCTTTTTTTGTAACTGGTACAATTGTACATAATATTTATACCTATGTATATGTATGTATAACGAAGTGGTGGAAAAAGTTAACACCCTAAATAATTTTGAATATAATGCCCACTGTGCTTGAAATTCTTTCTCGGAAAAATGTACATCTAACCATTTTTTTTTATAAAAGAAAGGTGCAACTATAAAATTGAATCATCCATTTTTTGTATCCCCATTTGTATGGCAAACACGTACTTCAAACTTCTCTTCCTTGACCGTTTAACATTTATAGAAATATCGATTGTATTATGATAAAGAAGTGTGTGGTATTAGTTTGAGGTGGCTTTATAATACAAAGTGCGAATAAAATTACAGAGTGGCTATAGATTTGCTTGAGTGTCATTTAATAAAAAATTGTGTGAAAGAGAAGAAAAATTACGAAATATATTACATATAGGTATGTAAAATATATGTATGTACATACGAGTAGGTACTTAAACATTTACTAACTTTTCATACTTTAATTGCTTTTATGTTTAAAAAGAGATGTGAATTCTTACTGATGTTAAAAGTCTATAATTTTGATTTAAATATATGTAAGCTATAACAAAATTTTCTTATTTTTAATAAATAACATTATTTTCAATTCCAGGCAATGGACGAACATTTTCCATAGCAAAGGCTCCAAAAGACATTTTAATTTCGATATTACAGCAATGCCTATACATATTGCACAATTCAAAGCAATTTATTAAAATGTTTTTTCTTTGTTCAAAATTTTTACATTAATGAAATCAGGTTTATGTTCTTCATCCGTATAAAATAAATATATATCTGTTTGTTTTTTGTTGTCATGAATTTCCATTATTTATATCAGATTTATGACCTATTTCCATTTTGAGTTCTTGCATAGGATGTTGCTACATCATAAACATCAGAAGGTTATAAACTCTGATATAAGTACAAACAGAAATTTATAAAACACAGCTTTAGCCCTACATTATTCAGATGAAGGACCTATGCGCTATGACTGATATCGCATTTAAGTAAACATTTTAATAATAAAAAAAAGTTACACATTTTAAGGACAAACAATACAGTGAAGGCCCTGAGAAGTATATATATTGATACTGCGTCAACTGATTTAAAGACAATAGAAGATTTTTATATTTAACTTGTTTTTAAAATGTAAAATAATATCAATAAATAGCAAAATTAAAAAAAAAACGAATATCAGGAATAATATCATTTCTATATAATATTCCCCTATATTAATAAATACTTTATAGAGACTGAAGAAGATCTTAATAACATTTGAAACATCATCAAATATATATGTAGTGTTTTTATGGGGTTGTTGTCGTTTGGTAAATTTATATTTTGATCTATAAATTGATTTTTTTTCGTAACGAATCGAGTACGTTTTCAGATTGATTTTTATTTGCTATAGTATTTGTGTATATTTGTGTCTGTGAACTAGCTAGCGGTATCAGCTGTTTTGTCAGACTGATGGCTGTCAATTATGATGCATAGTTTTGTTAGTAAAAGAGCGGTAGATCTGCCGAAAAATCCAGATCTGCAAAATTGATTTTAAATCAATAAATAAATCAATTTGTTTGGCCAATCGAAGGCAAAATTTGTAAAAATCAGTTTTTTTTGACAGATCTAAATCAAAAATAAATTAATTTTTGTTACCAAGCGAAAACCCCATTAGTTGCAAGAGAAGTTTAGATGGTTGTTGTCTATGGTTTTACACTTGAGAATGTCAGACTCTGTTTAAATTCCTGTTCAGTAAAATTTGGCAATTCATCATTAAGGGTGCTTTCATAAATACATGGTTGCTTTGTTTACATGCGATCAGTTGCGATCATATTAACGCCAGAAAAACAATTTGTGCATGCATTCTAATTGCATTTATGAATACTTTCTCTGATTTGTTTGTGGACCAGAAACATTTCTAATGTGTATTTTTAATTTTCGAGTAACATCGAGTAAGCACGTCAGTGCAAGTGCAGTACGTTGTTATAAAAGATGAACTCTGAAAACGTGTAAGTTCCAACCAATAAAATAATTTGTTTTTCGAAACTTTCCGATGAGGACCGTCTACAAATATTCAATGCTTTTTGTGTATTAAAAGCAGAGTTGCAAAGGCTTAAGTCACTTTCTAGCTAAGGCTTGACTTTAATTCAAATCTAGTTGGTGACTTATTAATTAAGAAAGATTTAATTACTTAGAGCCGATTTCTCAATCTCCACATAAACACGCAGTTAGTTGCCAGAGGAATTTACTTCAATAGGTGTGTGTTTATTGGGAATCTATCCATTGTACCGTAAGTATTTCGCAAAAAAACGCATCGACCGTAGCATGGACCGTAGCTTTTTTATTTTTGTAAAATTGTTACCCCTCCACAGCAGTCACAAGTAATGAAATAGTCTTTTATAAAGTAAAATTAAGAAAATATCAAAGTTATGAACAATTTATTAGCTTTTATTCATATAAAATAGAAAGTAGAAAAACGTACCAATATTTAATTTCTGTTACAAATCTATTTCTTGTTTTCATTTTTTTTGCAATTGCAGTTTTAGATTCGAACATTCATTTTGCACCAATAGAACGGAAATGATAAGCGAATGACTTTGTTCATAGACTATGGTTAAGTCCCTTTTTACACAGTCCAATTTTTGTATTGCTTTAAAAATGGTCTATTCATTTCACACGAGGAAACAAAAGTGCCGGTGATTTAATTGTTTCCTTTTAATGTTTCTTGGTTTGGAACGCACACTAAACCGTAGTTTAAATTGTTCACTCCCCTTATATTTCATGCTTTTATTTATTTTCTGAGCTTATCGATAGCTAGAGTTTTATTTTTCAAGTCAATTTACAAATTTATTTTCTGAGTATGTTTTGCTTTCAATTCAATATTTACTCATCAGACTGCACTTAACATACGCGGAGTAAGTAACAAAAAGTTAACATTTGGTTTGCCATTTCGCCATTTTGGATCACAAAAATGTATGCCCAGTCCATGTCCATGTAGTGAATCGAATACCGCCCATGGCCAACGTACATTAAACAGTGAAGAAAAAGCACATTTTGTGAATTCAGTTTCCGCTTAGTGCGTTTAGGCTAGGCGCGCACATGCAATTTTTCCGAAACGAAATAGTTTAATCACTAGTTGAACGATGATCGCGCACATAAGCAACTTAAAAATCAATCAACGAGATAAACGAACACACAAACATCATTTTGATTTTATGTGCGCGCAGTTACATTATAGTTCGATGTGATACAAACTGAAGAACTTATTTGGGGCGATCGTTCGATTTGTGCCAAAACACAAACTCTTAAGTTGCTCGAATCGCGGAGTGAATAGTTTTTGCATGTGCGCGCACTCTCATATAAGTCCAGGGTATTCACTTTTCAACAAAGTGTTGAAAACTGAAAGTTGCATATGTGCGCGCCTCTGGCCTTATAGCTCATAGAATTTTATACGAATAAATATATCAAGCAATTCCTCTATAGTGCAATTCCACCCAATGCGGTTAGTCTTCTCAAATTGCTTTTTTTAGATCTAAATAAAAAGATGATTTTTTTCACCGGGCTTGGTTAGTCAAAAATAAAAGTAAAACGGAATTCATTCGATAAATATTGGTTTTCTTTTCAAAATGGATATCAAAATTTGTTAAAATTGATTAATTGACATTAGGGGTATGCAGAATTGCAGATATAGGTGCAATTTTAGACGTACTTCAGAAAACAATTGAGCAAAGAATACAGTTTTTAATAGTAAAAGTCAGAAACCTTTCAGAAGAACACCTTATAATATATTAAAAAATGGAGTTATCTAAGATTTGAGAAATATAAACTGGCCAACTATTAAAAAAAAGAATTAAAAAGATCTATTTGTCTTACGAATGAAATTAATATTTATAACATTCCATGAACACATCCATCGAGATTCAATTCAATTATCAATCGTACTAACAAAACTAACAAAATCAGAATCGAGACTCGACTGAACGTCAACCAGCCATCCACCTTGGCGCCTACCTTAGCTTTTTATCGACCGTAGCGAATTGAATGTAAAATGCTACGACGTATAAACTTACGGCGGATAAATTTCCCAATAAAACACGGCTAATGTTAAGCAACTGGATAACAACATCGAATTTTTCAATCAAGAAAAACAATCTATAGAATAATTTAATTTGAACGTCACTTTTATGTCGAGTATCGAACTTTTCATAGAAATTAATTTTTGTTTAACGTTTATTTCAAAGCAATAAGTTTCAAAAATGTGTTTGACATCGAAAATACAGTATGAACTCAGTTAACGCAATATTCGATTCTCGCAACTCGTCGATTTTCGCAACACTAAAGTTGCAGCATTCGTAGCATGTTTCGACTCTGTAAGTTCAACTTTTAAGAAGTGTTACCACGATTAGTGCAACTTCTTAGGTCTATTCTTCTGTTTCTTTGCATTTTCTCCTTTTGGTTCGATATTTCTGCTAAAAACAAGCTTAAGAATTTCCAATCTACTAACTAGCTTATGAGTTAATTTTTTTTTATTCATAAGTCACTAACTAACTTATGAATTAAATTTTTTTAAGTCATCTACAGACTTATGTCTTAATGATTTTTTAATTCAAAAATATGCAACACTGATTAAAAGACCACGAGAAGGGCCAATTTTAGTCCAAAATCGTGCAAAGAATTCAACCAAAAAGGAAAAAACAGTAGTTGTGTCTCGGAAAAAGTTTAACCTTATGTTTGCTTTGGGCAACGAAATATTTGATGTCTGCCAAACATTTTTTTTCAACTTTGGACATTTCTCAAAATCGGATTTCCTTTTTTTTTCCCAACAAAATATAATGGCACGGGCTTGCAAGACGTTTGTTCGCTGCTGAAACCTAATGTTTCGAGTTACTTTTATATGCGTTATCTTCTTCTTCTTATATAACGGGTGATTTTTTTGCTACTTGGTTTTTGATGTTTATATTTTTGACAGATCACACATGACAAATTCCAAGAACATTTGACATTTCGATTCAGTATTGTTTGCCATTTCATCATGAATAGACTTACGCCTGAACAACGTTTGCAAATTATTGAAATTTATTATCAAAATTCGTGCTCTGTGAAAAATGTGTTTCGCAAGCTACGTCCGTTTCAGCGACGAGGCTCATTTTTGGCTAAATGGATACGTGAATAAGCAGAATTGGCGTATTTGGAGTGAAGAGCAGCCAGAGGCAATTCAGTAGCTACCAATGCATCCCGAAAAATGCACTGTTTGGTGCGGTTTATGGGCAGGCGGCATCATTGGGCCGTACTTCTTCAAGGACGATGAAGGCCGCAGGGTTACGGTCAATGGAGAAAGGTACCGTTCGATGATAACAGATTTTTTTTGCCGAAAATGCAAGAATTGAACTCGGTCGACATGTGGTTCCAACAGGACGGTGCCACATGCCACACTGCACGCGAAACCATGCATCAATTGAGAGGCGAATTTGGTGAGCAGTTGATCTCACGTTTTGGCGCAATCAATTGGCCACCAAGATCATGTGATTTGACCCCGTTAGACTATTTTTTGTGGGGCTATGTTAAGTCTATTGTCTATGGGGACAAGCCAAACACGATTGCTGCCTTGGAAGCCAACATTGAACGCGTCATTGGTGAGATTCCGGCCGAAATGTGTGAAAAAGTTTGCCAAAATTGGACCTTCAGAATGGACCACCTGAAGCGTAGTCGCGGGCAACATTTAAGTAAAATTATTTTTAAAAAATAAATGGCAGAAATTGATTTATCGATCCAAAAAAAATTTCATTCACTTTTTACAAGTTTCTGTGTTTTTTTGAATTTTCAAAAACCAAGGTCTTAAAAAATCACCGTTTATAAAGTTCAATCCAAATTATGTTTGTGCGCTATCATCTTTTTCTCCGCTTAATCGATTTGAATAAAATTTGTAGGAGATCTTGGGACATGTTTGGAGAGTGCATATGAGAAATCTGTTTGCTGTCTGATGTCTAGAACCGGAGTTATGACCAAAAACTCTTTTCTGCGACCAATGCCACAACGTGATAGATTGACTTAGGCTGTGCGCCCTCTTCACATTATAATTTTCTATTCAGAAAATTTGTTATTTTTCTTGCTGAAATCAATTCGAGTTTTGCGTATTATTACAGTGATTCCGATCTAACTTTGGTCGACGTACACGTCTTGCAATAATTCATCAGAATGTCCATGATAATCAAACGCAAGAGGTAAATACGTGCAGAAGAAATAAATGGAGACTTGCCCATATTGCATAGCTTCAAACTACAGAATTCGACAAAAAAGTTATTAAGGAAGAAAAGTGGTAAATGTAGACTTCAATCGTGCTACTTTGGAGTACGATTCCGCAATCGTATTTACGTTCTCGATGCTCCCTCCCACTGGGACATGCAAGACCTTCGTCATTTAGTTGATTCTAGCAACAATTCGGTCAAGATCTCTTTCGTTGCCTGTTTGAATCCTATGGCATCTATGGCATTGCTGTCGCACTGTTTGAAGGAGGTCGAACTGCACATTCCGCTTTGAAGCTGGCGATGAATTTTCTCACTGTTGACAAGCAATAACGTGCACAATGACCAAGTATTCGGCGACAGCGAAATTGATGCGAGAATGCAAAATCATAATTTGGCGTGAATGCATGATGGCGCATAAACGAGCTTTGCAGGCAATTGTACTAACAATGAAAGATTTACAAGGGGATTGCAGATGATATGGTGGGGATATGATATTGCTCAGCGGAGATTTTCGTCAAACGATTCCCGTCATCCTGAATCTACTGCTGCCGATGAATTTAATGCATGCTTGAAATCGTTGTCTTTGTGCCGTCATGTCAAGGAGTTGAAATTGACCACATATATGAGAGTGGCATTACACTCTTAAGAGGACTGCTGGTGCTTGGCAATGTCCAAATTTTTGTTAATGTCTCTACTGGATTGATATCATTCCCGCAAATTTTTGCGTGTTAACAACGTCGAAGGAGAAACTCATCACCATAGTAAAGTGTTTCCCGGCATTGCAAAAAATTATAGGCAAAAATCTCTATTGGATTTGTGAACGGCCAACACTAGCAGCGAAAAAAAAGGACGTCGTTGTATTAAATTGGGGCGAGACGAAGTTCGCCTGGTCCGCTAGTGCTGTATATAATTTAACTATATATAACATTTTTTGAATTTTAATAAAACTAGTCTGGATCTTAAAATGGTATCTTACACAAATTGCAGACAAATTGAATATAGAGGCAATGTTTTTCTAAGACCTAAATCATTTTTTTTATTTCAGATGAAAAACACATACCAAGTATTCAAAATTTTTAATGAAATATGTTTTTGTTTAATTTAATACAAAATGCCTCTGTTTTTCTATAGCATTGTTGATAATTTCTGTTTTGTTCAAGATTAAGTTTTTTTTGCTCAATGTCCACCAATTTTGTCAACTTATTTTCACTCCATATAACTTTGTTCAGTATCCAAAATGACTTATGCCTCGATTTGTATTTATCATTATTTCAGAACAAAAGAAAATAGAAATTTGTGAATTGTTTTCACGACAAAATTGTTAAGACTTTCAGAAAAACATAACTTCTAAAAATAAATTAGGTAAAATAAACAAAAACTTTCGAACTTAACTTTAAGAATCGATTTCCCAACATTTTGAAAAATGGACATAGAACAAGATGGAACGCAGGTGACGAAATGTTATCGACTCACAATAATCCTCATAACAAATTGTCACAAGGGTTTGAGACTTCTGATTCGTCACAAGGGGGCCATTTCTACCTATGTAACTATTCCTTGTCCATTCGGCAATTCATTATTCTATTTAAAACTGCGTCAAGTTGTTAGCTACAAGAGCAAGTTCGTACGATCCAGTCGTGCATTTAATTTTATTCTCGTTTAATAATAATTGTATTTACTTTTTCTGGTTCTCTTGTGTTAAAGGAATAGTAGGTATTTGATAATAATAATACAAAATATCAACCCGTTCTTGCTTCGGCAGAACATATACTAAAATTGGAACGATACAGAGAAGATTAGCATGGCCCCTGCGCAAGGATGACACGCAAAATCGTGAAGCGTTCCACATTTTTTAATTCTGTGTAATTTTCCTAACTACCTTATCAACATTGTTTGGAGTTTTTTGAAAAATCGAAAATTTTTCGTTTCAACCGGAATTGCGAAGTCTTCCATGCACGGTATTAGTTTTGGAGTTCCACAAGGCTCAGTACTTGGGCCCATCCTTTTCAATATTTTTATGTCAGACCTTCCCCGTTTTGGAAATAATACTGAAGTCGCCATGTTTGCAGATGATACTGCGCTTTTTGCATCATGTGTTCTCCCTCAAGAAGCACTGACTTGTTTACAGAGTTCCCTAGATACCCTTATGAACTACTTTATTAAGTGGAAAATAAAAGTTAATGCTGACAAATGTCAAGCTTTGTGGTTCACTCGACGCAGAAACCAAAGTCTCCTCCCGCAATCTATGATTAAAATAAATTCCACCGATACACAATGGTCGGAACAATGTAAATACCTAGGTGTCATATTTGACAAAAAATTTACTTTTGAAAGACATATATCAACCACCATTCACAAGATTAATCTTTTAGTAAAAATTTTATATCCGTTTATAAATAGAAGGTCTAGACTTAGCATACATAATAAAATCTTAATTTTTAAAACTGTTTTCCAACCGGTGCTAACGTATGGGGCCCCAGTATGGTTTGACTGTGCTGAGACCCACATACAAAAATTAGAAATTAGCCAAAATAAAATTCTTAGGCTTATGCTTAGCTTGCCATCGTTCTATTCAACTGCCCGGCTCAAGGGTAGAGCAAATGTCAACCCAATTAAATTTGTTCTTTACGAACAACAAGAAAATTTCTTTGCAAGATGTTCTTACTCAGATAATGAACTTATACTTGATCTTTAAATTTTGCTGCTCCAGTAAAATTGGGCTTATGTGTAATCTTAGTTTTTAAGTATTATGTAAGGGTTTTTTTTCTTGTAGTATTTTCCCTTAAATATATTTTCGTTGTATTAATACTAAAGTTTTGTTATAAAATAATTATATTATAGATCTAAAGAATGAGGTTCTGTAACTCCTGACTTAATTAATCAATGTAAAATAACCTAAAATTTAAACTGCAAATAAATTTGAACTCGAAGAAAATATCAACCCACCTATTTTTCGTTTTTCTTTTTTTAGTTTGAGTTTATGCAAATGAAAAAAAAAAACAAAACTTAATACAATTTTCACCATCCAGTGGGATCTCCGAGTAAACTTTCTAATATTATTATAATTTTCTCCATTCTATTCTCAGCTATACGCAGGGATTATGAAAACAAAATCTTGAAAATATCCACCTACCTACCTGTAATTACTCTGTTTTATTAAAAAAAATTTACGCTATTTGCAAACTAAATAATATATTTCAACCGGAAATTCAAAATCATAAAACATCCCTTTCATTTTGTTCACAAAAAAAAAAGAATACCCAAAATCTCTGTTAAATTTAATGTAATCTCCAAAAGATCTGCAATCTCAGAAGATTGCTTTGTATTTCCTTACAAAACGGAATCCGTTGAGGCACAAAATAGATGTAAATAGATTCGATATAATATGTACCTTCCGCACACTTTCACGTAGTCTTTTTTTAAAGTAGATAAAAATGAACTGCAGCAACATCAAAAGGATATAAAAGTCTTTGTTAAAATCTCCATTGTACCTAGTGTAATACTTCATGCGCAAGATTTACAAGTCTAATGATGTTGATGTCGCCTCGTTCTTTTGTAAATCTGTTGTATTGACAAAAAGTTTTGCCAAGTATATTCATAGCCAGCCCGATTCGACTTGACTCGCCTGTCAACATATTGTGGGATACTGCTGCTCGTTTGGTATATTGTGTTTCCTCCTATATGTTATGCCAGCCTTATATTAAAGATCTATATGCCTTTAATGGTTATCTTATCAGCGAACATAAATAGTTCTATGAAGTATATATTATTTTTATCTTCTATCTACTTTCCGTGAGTATGTACATAGACATATATATATTTATTTAACAAACGCAAAATGAGCCCCAGTTTTTATTTGTGGTAAAGTTTAACTATGTACAATCTTAGAGAGTGAAGTTTTTAATTTAACGACTTTAATGAACTATAAACTGGAAATTCTACTAATATTTTTTTTATTAAGATCCTTAATCCATATATTTTTAGAGTCGAGGAAAGGATAAGGATGGGAAAGGAGTTAATGGAAGATTAGGAATGGGGTGCCTCTTAGAAACATCCTGATTCTTAAATAAATTTAAGGATGTTTTTCAGTGACAAAGACGAAATGTCGCACAGTTTGTCAAAAAAGGGCTTGTTGGGCTTTGGAATTTCTCCGCATGTTTATCCTGACTAGTCAAGTTTTAACCAGTGTTTGGTCAGTTTATCTGCCACTTCATTTTAATACGTTTGAGGAAATGGCCTTAAGTAATGTCTTATTTTTTTTTTAATAAACACGCACTAAAGGCTACACTTAATATGACTAGGGAGATTCAGGAAAATAGGGAAGTATTAAAAAGGAGATACCGATGTATATTGGCTTTGAAGTTCAGAATATCAAAATGAGGGGGAAAAATAGAGAATGGTAAATCATTCCACATACAACACGTACGTTCGACTAAAGAAAGAATCTTTGTACTTGACAGTACGTCCGAAATTGGGCTCAAGGGTAAGCTGATGAGCATTCAAAGAAGCGCGAGTATTACGGTTGAATTGTTTAAGGGGAGGAACTGGCTACTTCAGTAGAGCACTGCTTTTTATAATAGCCATAAAATAGCGAAATACATGAAACATTACGACGATGTTCGCGAGATGTAAATGTTTCCACTATAGTTATATCGCCAGCTCTATTTTGAATTCCATCTAAGAGACTCAAATGAGTTTCGGTAGCTCCTGCGAAAATGTGCGAGTTATACTCCAGCCTTGGACGAATGAAGGCCTTATAGATTACATCCAGATCAGACGGGAAAACTATTTATAGCATCTTCGAAGAAAGCACGAACACATTGCAGCGTTTTTGGCGACATACATTTTTTTTTTTTTTTTTTTTTTTATAACTTTGCACGCGCTCAAGGGATTATGAATACCCTTTATGTTTTTCTTAACACATCCGGTGGAAGAAGAGAAAGGAGGATAGAAAAGATGTGTGACGCGATGTTCTGAGACTAGATCTGGTTGTTGTCGCAGATTTATCTCCAGGGATGGCGTCTGAACTAATGTGGAGATAATTACCGTGTCTTATGTATTTATTTCCCTTATAATTCGCAATATTTTACTTATTTCGTTGTCATATTTTATGGGTATGCTAGTTTACTCAATCACATGTTGTTAGTGTTATGCCGAAACAGCATGTAATGAGCAAAGCAGCAACTTATCTTATGACAATTTTTAGAATTGGTTTTTAATGGAATATAAGAAGACATAGACAACGGTAGGAATCGAACCCGCAACCACGAGGTTGACAGGCGAGCACACAACTATCGCGCCACGGCCACCCACCGGCCACGGCTCATTCCACAAGAGGTCGTCTGTGATGCACATGCCAAAGACTGAAAGTTGATCGTTTTCTTCAATGCAAGTGCCGCTCATGGATAGCGGCATGGGAGTGGGTTCTGCTTTAACGACAGAAGATAGCACTGAGTTTTTGATGCATTAAATTCTACGCGGTTTTTATTCCCCAGTGGACAATGCTGTCAAGATCAGAATTAAATGAGCTTATCATACGCTGCCGTTGCAGTTGCACATACGAAGAACAAGGAGGATCATCTGAAAACGAATATGAAAAGCTGAGAGTACTATCGCCAGAAAAACAATTAAGTGGATTAGAAGTTTCAGATAAAAGATGATTAACAAAAATGAGAAAAAGGGTCAGAGACAATACGGAGCCCTGGGGCACATCAGCATTTATTTTGTGAATATCAGACTTGAAACCGTCCAATAGAACTTGTATTGAACGGTTCAAAATGTAATTTCTAATCCAACGAAGAAGAGATTCATCGATACCAAATGCATGCATTTTCGATACGAGAGCTTGATGCCAAACTCTATCAAATGCTTTCGAAAAATCAAGCGCAATAATCTAACTTTCTGCAAAACGATGTAAAGATTTGTGCCACTGTTCGGTGAGATATACCATTAGATCACCAATGGAGCTATTACTACGAAAGCCATACTGCTGGTCATTAAGGAGCTTTCGATCGTCCAGATATTTCTTAAGCTGATAATTAATCAGCGTTTTCATGACCTTGGAAAGAAGGGACGTAAGTGCAATTGGACGGTAATTATAGGGTGAAGAAAATGCGCCATCCATTTGGAAAGAGACATGTAGAGTGGAATAGATGGAAGAGCTTACGCAGAGGTTTTGCCAGCGTTGAAGAACACACCTTTAGAACGATGGGAGGGATACTAACCGGGCCAGCGGATTTATCAAGGTCTTTGTGGACTCTAGCAACTGTACGAGTGCGAAAGAAGAATTCCATTAGATCGTTTACGCTCTCAAGTACAGGAGGAGTCATAACATTTTCTGGCCACGTCGAATTAACAGCGAACTGAGGTGCAAGCAAATTGGCTTTTTCACGATAGCTGGTGTCATTAAAGATGAGCGTTAGAACCGAAGACGAAGTTGAATTTTGAATATTTTTTACAAATCACCAGAAATTTTTACTACCCTTGGTAGAATTGTAGTAATTTTTGCCTTAATATTTGGCAAATGCAAAAATTTGGTTCTTTGAATGTTGCATGTCCTTCTAGCTTGTTGAAACTTTTTCCGGATTTAATCAGTGGGGTTGGCTTTATAATTCCGGAAACTTACTCCTACTTCTCTAACCCTAATAACCTCTTTACAGCTCGAATCAAGGCATGTATTTTCTTTCGGTTTGATAGATTTCACCCATTACGGGATAAAATTTCTCATTCCGTGAAGAACTAAATTTGTCATCATAGCTGCGCTGGAGTCTACGTCACTACCGATGAAGCATCGTGACCAGTTAATGTTCCTGAATTATTGAGACCGACCCTTACCGTTGGCCTTCTCATATTGCTAAACGGTTCTCTTAAGTGATTTTTATTTAACTGAGTATTGTTGGCATGAGAAATTTGCAGATATGACACAATGGTCTGATGTGCCTAGAGGCGATAATACGAGTACATTTATCGTGTATTTATCAGGGCCAGTGGTAAGAAACAAGTCTAGAGTGTTGGCGGTTTGACCTGCAACGCCACGGATTCGAGTTGGCTCGTCAACAAGCTGAGTCAGTGAAGTATGGCTGTTACTTCAACTATTGTAGAATGTTGACTTATAAGATGTGGTTAGAATCCTTACGGCCTTACATGTTGCCAGTGCTCGAGAGATAGTTCAAAAATTTGCCAGGTTTATTGATCTCCTGCATGATGGGTTGTGTTATGTACTGCACATGCATGCACATTTTCTGAACTCTCCAATTATCATGTTTTTTTTTGTTGTTGTAAATATTTTGTATATTTGGATATATACACCTAAGTTCCGGAAGTAGAATACTCCTCTGACGGTGCAGACATCATAAGCTGTACTTTTATAAAGAAAACTGTTATAAATTGGCATGTCTCGAATCAATTCCAAATTTCTCAGCTTTGCTGTCAAATACTGAGGACATTAATGTTTTCTATTCGCTTTATTAATTTTGACGAAGATAAATTTGTGGTCAATTTATCGAACTTGGAAATTACTTTGTCGGCTCAAAAACAGCTGTTCCCGTCTTGTTTGGTCTCATCCAAAATGACGTTCATGAACGATTAAACATACAACTAAAATGTAATAATATGAAGCAGTAAGAAATAACAAAAAGTTAAGTTTTCCACATTATGTGGTCTTATATGTTGATTTTAAAATTATTTTATGTGTTTGACGTTTTAATCAGATGTTGTGACAGTGGAGGGGTATATTCGAATACTGCTTCCTTGCAAAAATATTGGTAATAAATAAACACTGAACAATTATGCCCAATTTTATATTCACTGGTCTGTCAACGGTCAACCCGACTCTGAATTCAAAATGCGTGAAATTCTGATGCTTTCATTGGAAAAAAAGCCGAGGCATTTCTTAAAAAATCGAACCTCAGAAGCTGTAACCAAAATGAAATTAAAACAAAAGCACGATATTTTTATTTAGAACTTTTAAAATAACTGCTACTAAAATTGTCTATAATAACATATAAAAAGATTTCGAAGTTTCAATTTCGACATTGAGTGATAGTTACCCATACTTGGCTTAGGGCGATCCTGAAGACGTAGTATTGCAATGGAAATTGCTCAGATTTTCAAATAATACTCTTAACGATAAAATGGACATATACCAATTTTCAGAAAAAGTCAGTTACCTTAAAAATGGGTTAACGAATAGCGTAAGCGATACAGTTATTGACATTCGTAAGGATTTTTTCAGTTCACAAAGCTGGCAAATATATTATATTTGTAAGTTTCGTGATATTGTTAAATTTTGATAATTCTAAAACCCTTCTAAAATATATAGTAACTGACACTCATGTACATCTATTGACACCACATAATTATACAATTATGGACATATCTTTGAATAGACAGTAAAGAATGAAAGTTGCGATCGTTTGGTTGAGGTTGGCTTAAATCATTTTTTCAAACCTGTATGTTGCTTTATTATTAAATTTTTAAAAACTAAAAATATAAAATTTAAAAAATAAAATAAAAATAACACTAAACTTATATCCATTTGTGTAGGCTGCCAACACGCTTTTGGTTTTTGGCCACAATAAGAAATTGATATCATCCGTATTAAAAACTCTGGTAGCATCGCTAAAATGGCCAACATATTCTGCTCCTCAAGATATTTTTCTATTAAAATAAGCCACGATTATTTGATGTCTGGTAATCCAACGGTTGCACTGACCGATGTAACCGGATCTGGTGTTCTTAACTTATTGAACGTCTTAAACCAGCTATTCCCTGAAATGTTTTGTGGCCCAAAGGATGTCTTCTCCAAGAAAATATTTGACGGCATGAAGCACATCCTTTTTTCTCTTCGGGAAAACTTTTTGCTGGGATATTGTAATTCATTATTTCAAACACTCTTCTTCTATAGCGGACACAACAGATTATGTACTAGGCCTTGCTTTAACGAACTTAGAACTCAATCGAAATTATAAATGTAGTTCTTTTTTAATAGTTTTGACTATAATATACCTGAAAGACCTAAGCTCTTTTAAGCGCAACCTGAATTGCACGGCACTAGTTAGGAGGAATAGAAGGATAGGAAAAAATTTTTATTGGCAAGTGTAATTCGAGGAATATTATAAAATTTGACTGCAGCTTTTTTTGGGCATCTTTTGTGTCCTCACAGCTGCAATAGCTTTCTCGAGGTCCTTTTCAGTATATTTCTCAGTATATTAAGCATTTTTCCAGCTAAGCATTAATTTAAAAGAATATTATAATTATTGACACTTTACAAATATAGTCACAGTGTCAACGTTTGTACTCCTATAGAAGAGAGTTATTGACAGAGAGGTGTAAATTAAAGGAATTGTTAAAATCTAAACACTATAGTTCACACCCCATCTTATTAAATATATATCAACAGAAAAACAATAAAAAAATAAAGTATATCCTCCTCCTGGGCATTATAAATTTTTCATTATAATAAACTAATATGATCAAGCTTGTATTAAATATAATGAAATTATCTACTAACATGTTCGGATTCCTTAACGTAATGCAGACATTTCTTCACAAAATACGCAGTTGCGGAACAGTCATGTTTAGGTCTCGAAATTCACAACAAAACTGACTAGCTCTTAACTATATAAAAAAAAGAGTGAGAGAATGAGAAACAGGGAAGAACTTAAAAGAAATAGTTCTGGGAACCGTTCAGATTTGTACCAATGAAACGTTCTGTAAGAAGAGGGTGTCAATAGCTAGGCTGAAATTTTGCAGTGTCAATAATTGTATCACTTACGCTATTGCTTTACAAATTTAAACAGATTTATTTACAACAAATACAAAGAACATACAAATAAAGCTGAGATTTTGTTCCGAGTGCTTCGAGCTTTATGAATAAAACTATGACTTAAAAAAAAATCAATCTCGAATGGGTTTGTTGCATCCATTATGTTTTTCCCATTTATATACTCCTCGCTGTCTTTACTTTACTTTTCACACACAAAACAATTGCAATCAGCTTTTTTTCAACTTATTTAATATTTTTATAAATAAATTAACTTTATCGGTAATCGACTTTACTCTTTACTCTTTGTTCAAGGTATGTGTAAAGTTAATACAGACTGAAGTTGTTCTTAAAACAACTGTTTTTTTTTGTTAAAATGTTTTAAATACAATGAAAGTGAAACGAATGTTAAGGAGAAATCTAGAATTTTATTATACAAACGTTTTATAGTTGTTTTGATTCTTTTTCGTATCACTAAAATTGCCATTATTTCCTAAATTCTTCAAAATAAAAAAATTAACTTTTTATTGATTTGTTTTTTAAATACTTTTATTTACCAAGCAACATTAGTTTATAATTTATGTATCTGTAATAATAAGGATTTATTTTCCATTTAACTTTTTCGTAAAAAAAATTCTACGCAAAAAAGTCACTTTTGTCATAGATACTAAATCAAATATAAATGTCAGCAAATTTCAATCAACTGACTTTGAAAATAAGATTCATTCAAGTTCGTTTTGTAATTGTATATAGATATTAATAGTACTATCATGACGACGAAATTCATCCAGCCCGCAATAAGTTCTACTACTTCTAATAATTTAAGAGTTAAAATTTGAGATACGAGTATCTGTTAATCGTTGTGCAAAAAAAACATTTTACTTGTGACAAAATTTTGTTTATTTTATATTAATATTGTGTTTGGATTTTGAAAAAAAAAAACATTTTTTTTTTGAAAATTCAGATTTGACGAATTTTCAAATAAGAATTGTTTATTAATAGTAATAATATATTTTTTCAAGTCGTTTTTTACTTATTTTCTTTTTTAAATGAGTATTCAACAATATATAAATACATTTGAAAATATTATTTAAAAAAATCTTCAAAACATTTAAATATTTATTTGCAAAATATTGTTTTTTTTTTCAAAATCCAAAAAATAAAAGAAAATTTAATAACACTTTTTTTTTGAAAATTCTTGGAGCCGTTTCTGGGAAATACATTTTTTTCTTAACGGTTTTTAACATTTGTATGGGAGGTACCGTTGATTTTTATTTTAGAAAAATAGTTTTTTTAACTATTCAAGATAATGTCTAAAAACTACTAAATACGAAGTTTCGAAAAAATCTATTAAGTGGTTTTCGAAATTTTGAATTTTCAAAAAAAAAAAAATAATTTCCAAAATAATTTGTTTTGAAAAATGTTGGTATAATTTTTTTTAAAAAATCAGATTAACCGTTTCCGAGAAAATCGAAAACCAAAAAAACGGTTCTACTAGAGGTACCAAAAAAACAATTTTTTTCCAAAAAAAATTATTAAATTATTCATTAATGAACTCATTTTTTTTATAAAAATCGTTGGAGCCGTTTTTGAGAAAACTAAGATTTTTGTTTTTGGCCAAAAAAAATGTATGGGAGCTACTGTTATTTGTCGTCTTAAAAAAATGAAAAACCGTGTGGGCATATTAGCGAAAAAAACAATATGTACCAAGTTTGAAAACAATCTATCAAAGCGTTTAGGCTGTAGACTCGAGGACAGACAGACAGAATGACAGACAGACGGAATTAGGGGACCCACTTTTTTGGTGTTCTCTATGATCGTAATGTCATGTTTGATTGTTAGAAGAAAAAAAAATTGAGAAAAATAATATTTACCTTTTTGGTCAAAAAGAAAGTTTGGCAGGTACCTATGTAGGTACTGTCATCATTCGTCTTAAAAAGCTGATAAAAAAACTGGGGACATGTTTATGAATAAACGTTTAGGCTGTAAACTCGAGGACAGTCAGACAGAGAGACGGAATTGCGGACCCATTTTTTCGTCTTCGCTATCATCGTAATGTCAAGTTTGATCAAAATCTCGAGTTCGATTTTTTTCGAATCCATAACTTGTAATATAGAACCTATATACATATATAATATCGCTAGTCAAAAAAAAAAAAAAATATAAAAATACTACCTAGGTATACCTACTTTATTTCCTAATAAAACTTCTGGAGAAAAAAATAAATTATTCTCAATAGATATTATATTTGAAAAAGAACAAAAAGTACCTATGTACATACATATTGTATGTTGGTGGGTATCTGGGTACACATGTACCTACCTAAACAAAACATATTGAAATATCTCAACATTGCTTTGCTATTTTTGCATAGAAAAAGTGAAAAGTAGCAACGTTGCTGCAATTCAAAATCCTAAAATCCACCAAATATCTAAAATTCGAAAGAAAAATTTAAAATAAATTCTAAAATAACCTATACATGCATGTATATCCAACATTCTTACTTCAAATTCATGTATACGCCAATAGCCTTGATATAATTTATTTATACCCACCATATTTTAAAGGTTGCCATGGCAAAAACAGGTTATTCGGTTTTCTCCCTTACCCTCTATATTGTTGTCAGAACTAATAAGTTTTGACCGTCTCCCTTACTTTTTTTCGTATTTGCCTCTACATTTACTTCTTCCACATCAACAATTCACTATCAAGAAAAGAGAAACTAGCGCCCTTATCGACGGAACTACTAGCTAAAATTCAGTCTCGTAGTAGTACTATAGGTTTCATATACAAAGTTCGGAAGTCAATATATACAAATTTCATTCGAATGAATAGATATATTCTATCGAATTAGCTGTTCTATCGAATTTCAAAATTAATATGTAACCAGAAAGGGCAATCAAATTGCTCTTAAGGTTTAGAGTATTATTATTTATTGTAGTTATTTTCTAATTAATTATATGGCTAACCTTAAGTTTATGTGTATTATGAAGTTTTCAGATTTTAATTATTTTGGTAATTTTTACTGATTTTGGTGCTCTTTATTTTCAATTTTGGTCAGAAGTTTTATTTCCAGTTGGTAACCCTGGCTATAGTGCCTATATCGCAAGTAAAAATACCTTCATGCGAGCAGCAATTGAACTAGCTAAACAATTATTAGCGAAGCTGATGACAACTCGCTTTTTTGTGACGAACGGTGCAAGTTTGCAGATGATGTCAGATGTTTGTCTGCATGACGCCTTTTATCAGCAAATTGTCGAGATGGTCACTCATTTCAAAGTCCTATTTACCACCAGGAGATACAGCAAATGTTGACGTGACTACCTCATGAAACTACCTAAACTGTAGATATTTCCCGGACACAATAGCAGAATACAATTTCAGTTTCAGTGGTGCAAATACAGACCACACACATCTGAAATTTCAATGGCGGAATAAATTAGAAACGTCGGAAGCTACGTCCTAAACTAACAAAAACTCGAGGGTGGAAACAACAGTCAGTACTCAAACAATTTCGACCTTAGAAGAAAATATACGCCTTTAGCTTTGTTGGCAATGCCCTGCGGCAATTTTCACCCAATCTTAAAGAGTAACTTTTACCTCAATTGCTCACGAGATCAAAAAAGTTAAAAGTCCAACTGGTTTAATTTGTTAGAAGTAGTCGTCATTCAGACGATGGTGTTTAATTATATATTAAACTTAAAAAAAAAAAGAAGAAATTTAAAGAAACAAGAACGACCAAAATATGTTATAGAAGGATGTTCATCTTTTTGTAAATGGCAGCACAGCAAATTAAAATACTATGCTCTGTACAATTTATATTTGCAGTACAGGCCTTATTCGAGAACTTTTTCAGAAACACTGCTACCTGCTGCTTCTGGCACGGCATGCACCTTAACTTAAGAATTTGCCACTGAAATAAGAAACAGAATTGCTGAGTAACATTTAAATTGTTTGTGTAATCTTCTTTGCACTCACATACACCCCAAAATTTCTTATCTTGCTCTCTGGTGAAAGGAGAGAAATGGAACAAATGGAAAAAATATTCTAATTCTGCGTTAAGAAAATCAAATTTTGATGGCGTACACATATGTACTTTATTTGTGGGGAAAATTTGAAAATCTCCGGATCTGTGAATTTGATCCCAGATTAAAAAAAAAAATGATTGATGGTTAACTGGATTAACAACGCATAATCGTAGTTCAATCTTGTTTCTATACTTGAGTTCGTTTTAACACATTTGAGGTGCTGTGCAATGTAAAATTAGACTTTACTCACAGCTGAATTTTTGATTCTCTTTTGTGGTCGTTTTATACTTGTCAACAAGACTTCGAAATTTCGTGCGCTATTAGAAGGCAAGACTTGATGTTTATTTACGTGTTAGTTGTTAACAATTAATCCGATTAAGATCATTTGAAAATAACACGCAGCTAATTCTTTATAAATAATTATGTCATTGTAAAATATAAGAACGAAGCTTCAAATTCGAAATTTATAAAGATATGATTTGATGTTAGGGAAATGTCAAATTTTGCTAGTGTGCGTAAAGTGGATAAAATCTTATTAAAAATGCAAAATTTGTTTTGACAGAGTAAAATTGATTTTATTCAGAAGAATTTTAAATTTTGGGCAGAAAAATTGGCGATTGAGTGAGAATTCCACAAAAAACTGACAATTTTAAATAACCCTTTTTGAAACTGGGAACTGGGTGTATTTAAATCGTATTAAATTTGCTTTATTGTATGTTATTGTATATCTACAATTTACGTTTAAAGAAAATGTAAGCAATGTATTAAAGATGATCCGTTGAAATAAATTTTGAATTGTTATATAAAAACACATTTTTTCAAGATTTTTTACAAATATTATGTAAGTTGTATTATATCATTTTAAGCAATTGCTAAACATATTTGATATGCATTTAGTTTAAAAACAATTAACCATTTAAATTGAAATGATTTAGATTTAAGGTGAGGTTAGTACTAAAGGAAGAAGTACATTCCGTTTTCATACTTTTTGAACATACCCACCGATTTGAACAAAAACAAAAATGGCTACGAAAACAAGATAAGGATAGTTGTGTGCGTTAGCAGTTTGTGGGCAAACTCGCCGATTATTCCTATTTTGATATTTCTCATCTATGATATTTGCGCAAAATTTTTGTCGATTTAGTCATACAATAAAACCCGCTTAAGTGAAAAACCCGCTTACCTGAAAACATTCACAAATCCCCATATATATTTACATACAAACTACCTCGCTTAACTGAAAACTCGCTTTAGTGAAAAACCCGAATAACTGAAAAAAAAAAATCCTTCCAGTTTTCTATTTTTCTATAGAAAACAACTCGGTTAAGTGAAAATCTAAAAATCGAAAAAATCGGGTGCTGAATTGTTTCATTTTTGTATGCATTCACCTCAATCCTACACCACTTCCGCACTCATGATACATGTAAGTACTAAGTTTTAAATAAAAGGGAAAACCCCGCAATTTCCATTTACTTACATACATTGTTGTTTCTGTAACACGAAATGTATCTGTGAATAAAAGAAACTAGCTCAAAGCAGGGTACAAATTCGTTTTGTTTAAAAATAAATTATTTGTTTGTTCATAAATAGGTCCTGTTTTCTTATTTAGATAAACAAAATTTATTTTTAAAAGCAATTGGTAAACATTTAACAAAGGTTGTTTTTCAGCTGGTAAAGTTAAATATATGTATGTAGTAGAAATTGTAACGTGTTACGTGACACGAAATATTTTTTCGGTTATCCGAAACCCGTTTAAGTAAAATATATTTTTTTCACTTATCAGAGATCTGCTTAACTGAATTTTTGAAAAAACCCGCTTAACTGAAAAAAATTCCTGATTTTTCGTCGTTTCGCTTAAGCGGGTTCCACTGTATGTAAAACATTTTTTAGTATGATCCTAGGTTAAAAAGAGGATTTTGCTAATTTTAAATGAGTTTAGTATCACCAACTAGCTACTTTATCTCTTTAGTATCGTACTAAATCCATATGACATCGATAGTGGGCCCAGGTTCGAGTCCTGCTGGTGCACAACGTTTTTTACTTTTTTCTTTGGTAAAAAATGAAGTTTAAATGATGAGAATATAAAGATCGAATATTTATTTAGAGAATATGTTGGGCATAAAAACAATAATTGTGTTCATCAAAATTTAAACATTACAAAAGTTATGCTATCTTAATTACCAAATTACTACTTAACAAAAGGTTTAAACTTTATGAAAAGTTAGTAAATTACTATATAGTATCTATAGTAAATTGTTAACCAGTATCGTATTAAGGGCTTAAAAATAGGTTGTTTAAAATTTTTCGCCATTGTGCTTATGTCATTTGGTTTTTGCTACCTAACTTTCAGGATGTAAGCTTCTTTAGAGATTTTGATAGTAAATATTTCTACTATAGATAAAAAGTTGTTGACGCTTGGTGTTTTTCTGTTTTAAAAAATAGTTTGTAACTCTATTGATGTTTTTGTGAGATTTGCTTACTACGGCAACCCTGTAAGCGCCTTAATATAAATAAAACTTATAGAAATCCATAATTCCAGACTATACTGCAAATATAATTTGGACAAATTATGAGGTCCGCGTTGGCTATAGAAGACTTGATTGTTGACGCACTGTTCTTCATCGGACTGTCACTGTAGCGCGCACTTATTTAAGTATTAAGACTCTATGTAAGCACTTGGTAACTTTTCAAAAAAAATATTTATTATTGAAGCGCTATTTTGTGGATGTTTTGTCTCTAATTTGAGTGGATAGATAATATGCTATTTCAAACAATAACTAATTTTTTTCGATATTAGCTAACCGCAGAGAATTTTCGGCGGTTAAATCTTATTTGCAAAAACGGCGCGAATTACTTCTTTGTTTATTTGTCGTGTCGATAATGTGTATGAAATTAAATATTTTTTTCTGTAATACTCGTTCTTCTTTTTTTAGTTCAGAGCTGAGTTGTGAACAATTTGTTTGTGTTACTTTCACTCATACCGTTCAAAGCTCTGAATTTGTTTTTCTTTTTTCGTTCTGAACATGTTCAGTACGCACTCGATGTGCTCGGACATAATCGTATGAGCATTATGAGTAAATTGTTGTACACACGAAATATCATTTGCCTCAAAAAGGAAAATGTGAAAACAAAAAATAAACGGACCGAATTAAAATGGCGAATGAAGTTAGTCGCTTGTTGATTTTCTATATTTGGTGTATCTGTGTGCAACATAATGGAAGTTTTGTGTTATATTGCTTTTTATTGTTAAAATGAAAATTTATTCCGGTTTGTGTGGTTCAAGGGTATCTAAAAAAACAAATCAGAGTATTCAGAGCTGGCTCTGTTTGGAACAAGTTCAGAACATTCCCTATGAACTCTATATTATATAAAGGGTTCGACATCTAACGTTTTTTTTTCAACTAGTGCTTATTGCGTGAATAGTAACACTTAGCTCATGTCTGATTTGACAGATAATTAGTTTTATCCTTCCGCTGAACGAATACGGTTGTGTATACGCTTGAACAACGCTGGAAAATATTGCGACATTACTTTGAAAATCATGGTTATGTTGCAGAATGTGTGCGAAAATTTCGTACGGATTTTGGAAGAAGAGAAGCACCGTCAGCTTCGTATGTTCGTTATCTTGTGAAGAAAGAGAAAGAAACCAAAGCGTGAAAAGCCAAAAACAGTTCGTTCACCCGAGAACATTGCTGCTCTGGCAGAAAGTGTGCGCGAAGCACCATCAACATCAATTCACCGTCGATCTCAACAATTGAACATTTCGGAGACATCATTGAGACGAATTTAGCATAAGGACCTTGGTATGACGTCATACAAAGACCAATTGGTTCAGGAGTTGAAGCCAACTGACCATCCAATGCGTTTTCGCTTCGCTAAGTGGGTCTGCGATCGACTTAGAGAAGATGCCGATTTTGCCAAAAAAATCATCTTTTCAGATGAAGCTTATTTTGATCTTGGTGGGTATGTAAACAAGAAAAATTGTCGCATTTGGGGCACAGAAAACCCGCACGCATACATTGAAAAGCAGATACACCCAAAACGAGTCACTGTTTGGTGCGGATTTTGGTCCAGAGGCATAATTGAGCCATTTTTCTTCGAAAATGAGCAAGGAGTGGCCGTTACAGTCAATGGCGATCGTTATCGGATTATGTTAAACGAATTTTTGTTCACAAAAAGGAAGAGGAGGATATTGGCAATATTTGGTTTCAACAGGACGGCGCTACGTACCACACAGCCGAAGCTACACTCGCTGTTTTGCGCCCTGTTTTTGAAGATCGCATTATCAGCCGCAGAGCTGATGTCGTTTGGCCACCTCGGAGCTGCGATTTGACACCGTTAGACTATTATTTGTGGGGTGCCGTAAAAGATAAGTGTTACGTCGACAATCCAAAGACAATTGACGCTTTAAAGGACAATATTCGTGAAGCCATTGGTGAAATACAGCTGCACACAATCGATAATGTGCTTAAAAATTGGACCGATCGTGTAGGCTACTGCATGGCCAGCTGAGGCAGCCATTTGAATGAAATTATTTTTAATTATTAACCGGAAGGATTGTTCTTTCAAATAAAAAAAGAGAAAATATTCAGTAGTTTTTTTTACAGCATTTTAAAAAAAAAGTAATTTGGCGGAAATTTGAATGAAATTATTTTTAATTATTAACCGGAAGGATTGTTCTTTCAAATAAAAAAAGAGAAAATATTCAGTAGTTTTTTTTACAGCGTTTTAAAAAAAAAGTAATTTGGCGGAGCCTTTAGTATTTTAATTTGTTCTCCTCTAAAATTGGTTCACTATACCTACAACATAAACGTTACCTACGAGTTAATAAGCCTTAAATAGATTAAAAAATTTTAAAGTGAAGATTACCAAATGGAACTGGTAAGGTTACTTTTCTAAAAACATTAAATAAATTAATCGAAAACTAATGTCCTTTTCACCTGATCAGTCCTTTTGCAGTACCAACACTCCAAAAGCCATCAATTAGCTGTTCGGAGTGATGGTTTCTTCTCAATTTTATTTAGAAGTGCTTTTTTTCATCTAATTACTTGTCAAAGTGATAAATGATTTGAAGGAAAATACTTAACTTTGACTTAAGTGTTTTTTCCTGAAATATACTTAAATCTTGCCATTTTTAATGTCAGTTAGACTTGATACGGATGACTTTCTATTCCTTCGTAGAATTATTTTAAACTTAGAGTATGGTCCTGGTTTTAATATTTACATGCATTTTCTAATGTCAACAAGTTAATATAAAAAATATAAATGTCCAATGAGAAAATGTTAAAGCTAAGAGAAGACAATAATAAAATATTACAATGACAGTAAGCGAGAGAATTTTTTTATAAGAGGAGTGTAAGATAAATACAATTGAGTTTTTTTTTTTTTAATATGTAAATGAGAAATTGATGGAAGATATGAAAAATGTATTTTCAGGATGATCCATACATTAAAAATTCCTTTTTTTTTACTCATTCATCTTTTGTGGTGTTAAAAATATACAATAAGAAGAAGTGAACTCAACTACATTAATCATTCACAAAAAAGATAACATTGAAAAGTCATGGTTTGTATTGTATCTAGATAAATGTATTTATATTCTAAGTGATATAGCTAGATGTATGTATAGTATATAAATTTAAAAAGGTATATGTATAAACAAAGGAAAAGAGCTATACACAACGGACATTTTTTTATATCATATACATATATTACTATATGTTGAGAGAATTGCAAAAGATTGAGAAAGGGTGGAAGGATTAATACAAATGCGAATAGAAAAAAAGGTAAAATACAAAAGAGGACGAACAAGAAATAAAATAAAATAAAATATATCCTATCAACTCACCTTTGGTGGTCTTAAATCCTTGATTTATTGCACGAGTTGTCCTGACGGCAGCTCGGTATATTCGCCAATAAAAAAATAACATAACGAACATCGGTATATAGAATGATCCCAATGCGGAATAAAGGACATAACCCCTATCGTTTGTCAGTTCACATTTCCAAGGGCATGGAGGTGGGGGTGCTGACTGTGTTGTTGAAATTGTAGTTGATGTAGCATAATAAAGCGTATAGTTTCCCCTGTTGTATGTTGTTTCAACATCTAACTGCAAAAAGCATAACAAATTAATATGAATAAATATTTACGATTTTCTTAAATAAATATCTATTATGTGTATTTATATTTATTATATATTATTTAAATTATATCTATTATTATAAATTTATCGGTTTAACTTAACGTACTGATCAACGGCAATCAAAATCATCAAGGGAAGTTTGCTAACTGTCCTAGTATTTTTTTTCTTAAGAATGATAACAGGACAATCTCAAAAGAACAAATTCGAAAAGATTAATATTTCTATATTCTAATAGCGTAAGGGGTTTTATCTTGTAAATCGTTATCACAAAGAGGGAGTCCCAAATTTACTGCCGATAATGTATATCATGGGTGCTTTATTCTTATATGATTTTGGATCTAGTTTCTTTTTATTGGATCTGACATTACAAGACTCCAATCAATTCTTGATTTTTTTATTTAAACAAGAGGAACCTACAACTTTTAAACATGCAAGTAGAGGTACTATAGGGTAAGTTTTTTACTCGAAAAAAAAAAACAATCTCGAGCTTGTGATAAAACGTGACATTACGATGATAGGAGACTCGAAAAAAGATATTCCCGAAATTATGTCTATCTGTATGTGGGACGATCTAAAACCTACACCCCAGAAAGGACCTTCTTCAAACATATTTTAGGTTAGACTGGATACGTTTGAAACAATTTTTATTTATTTGTTAAAAAAGACAATTTGTTTCAACCGGCCTCAACCCAGAAGCAACTAAAACAGTAATTAGGTTCAATTGAAACACGGGGAAATGAAACTGAATTTTATATTTATTACATACTAGCAGATCCCCGTGCGATGCAACGGACCCACGGGAATCTAATGAAATTATCTATCCACCTACAAAATTTCATTCAAAACCCAAACAAACGACGAACATGCTCGCGCTCGCTGTGCTCTTCTTGTATGTGGGCTGGTTCGCGAGCAGCTTGCTGTTGGCCAAAAATTAAGATTTTGTCGTGTTCTTTGGCTTCGATGTTCATCGTGTATGGTCATGTTCGCGAACAAAGCGAAGATTTAATATTGGATTCAAAAAGTAAGAACTACAAAAATAAAGTTGGGAAAAATAAATCATGGCTAATCTTCCAGCTGCTTACCAAATTTCTTTAAAATCCATTAAATGGTTGAGGCATGAACAAGCAACCAAGTATATATTTTGTTCATACATAAGCCTCTCCCATATAGGCATAGGAACTGTTCGGTTCCATTTTTCGGGATAAAAATGACCTATGTGAGAATCGAGTATGTGTGTGTCCATGTGCCAAATTTTATACAGATCCGTTCAGCCGTTCTGGCGTTATTGAGCAAAAAACATCCATCCATCCCACCCATCCATCCAAACTTTTACATTTATAATATCAGTAGTATTATCCGAAATTTTCCAAGCTTCACAACGAATTTTCCACCTTTACATTGTCCAAAATCATCAAATCATGCAATCATCGACAAAAAAATGTTCGCGTTTTTGTAGAATTTTTCGAGTTTTCCACTAAGAATTTTCTATTTTTTCATTCGAAAAGACATTCCGGAACATTTGCAGACACAATTAAATAAGAAAAAATCAATTTTCGATTTTTAAAATTTCCCGACTTTCTGCAGGGCTTACCCAAAATTTTCTTTCGCAAAAACCTTCTCCTGGATTTTACGAACAACTAAAAAAGAGTTCGAGCCAAATCGGCCCATTCGTTCTCAATTGATGAATTACAATTTATTTTTTCACACCATTTTTAATAGCAGATGCCCGTGCGATGGTATACGGACTTTCTATCCCACGGGAATCTAATGACATCTATACACCTACAATTAAAAACCGTTCAGTGGTTGAGGCGTGAAAGCGGAACAAACACCCAGCCTCTCCCATAGGAACCGTTAATTTTTTTCGGGATAAAAATGACCTATGTGGTAATCCAGTATCCCATCCATCTACCAATCAGATTCCATACAAATACGTGTGCTTCTATGCGTCTTGTGAATAAAAGCTATGTTGGCTATTTGTAGAATGAGCTCTATGAAAAATTAAAACACACCTATCCCACGGGAACCATACATTTTGCCGGGATAAGAAGTAGCATTCCAGACAATTATCTATCTCTGTACCAAATTTCATCCAGATCCGTTTCCGTTCAGCCATTCCGGAGTTATTGAGCAACAAATAGCCATACATCCATCCATCCATCCAAGCCTTCACATTTATAATATTAGTAAGATTTAATTAATTTAGTTTAAAACAACTAAATAACAGAAAACATAAAGGAAACAAAAAACTTGCTTTAATAAATAGGTAATGTAAAAATAAAGTAAATGAACGTCAGTTTCTTAATAGTCAACATCACAGTGTTTAGTTTCTTGTACTTCGACCTCCATTACCACTAGGTTTTTTGTGAATGCCTTAGGTAGAGATCATACTAATTCCGGAGAAAACGCAATATCACCAGAAGAGCACTTCTTAATTGTCTTGGGAAGCTCTGCTGTTCAGTTATTTTGCAGTTTCGTCTATCTGAAGAGGTTTATTCATTTCCAACCGAAATCTTTCTCTGGTGCATTTCTGATGGAGGCGCTAGTGGCCAGATTTCATCAATAGCTAGGATATTTTAGGTATAAGACCCTCACCATCCCATTGCATTTTCAAGAGGTGGCCCATGCGTTATAAGAGAGAGTGCGAAGGCAAACTCAGTGAATAAATGACGATTAAATGGAAAAATTCCAGTTTTCCGAAACCCGTCTTGACTATTTGATGACCTGAATGTACACGGGATATCTACAAAGAATGAAAACTAAGTAAAAACAGCGCTTCAACCGTCTCCAGAAACATTGTTTCATCTGTCCCCAACCCCTTTTTTATTAAAACAAAAAAACCTAAAAGAAACATACACAACACTGACAAACCCCTACTTGCCAATACATTGTACTCTACATTCCTTACTGCGTATAAGAAATAAAAACGCTTAACAACTTCACATATTTATATAGAACTCACACTACAATAATAAACAAAATAACAGCACAACAAACTTACTTCTCTTTGCCTAAAAACAATAAAGTCTCTTGGCCACAACCGAACTGCGTGACGAACAAAGTAAAAGTAAAAGTGAATACTGAAAATCGTAAATAGATTTGTTTCTGTTTCATCCTCTCTCATTACTCATACACATTGCGATTGCGCGAAAGGCTTTTGAAATATTTGCATTATTTCAACCGTCCTTTGTTTCGGCGATACCCATACCCAGTCTCCTCTATTAAGATAAACGGTTGAAATTTTTTATTTCCAAACATTTTTTTTTTTAGTTTATTTTTTACTTCTTTGTAACAATTATAAGAATAAAGATTTAACAGATTTAAATATAAATATAACAAAATCAATTATAATATAAGTTAACAGAGAGAAAAAAAAATAAAAAGAAAGTTTATGACTTAATTATATTGGCGCAAAATTTTAAACGATTTAGTAAAATGTTAAAGCCACTTTTAGCAATTTACTAAGCTAAAAAGATGATTCAGCTAATTTTAAACGATTTTAACATTTTACTAATGTTTAAATCACGTAATGGCTACTTTAGCTTTTAACAATTTGCTAAATCCATTTAGAATTCTGATAGTATGTCAGCCTGGCACGCGGGCTGCCCAGGTTCGAGTCCTACTGGTGCACCATTTTTTTTTTGTTTTTTTTTTGTACATAATGAAGATAAAATGATGAAAATAGAAATAACTTATACCTTTTTAGAGCACATGTTGGGTTTTCATCAACATATAATTAATTTACAACACATAACAACAATAATTGTGTTCATCAAAATTCAAACCCTACAAATGCTCAGCTTTTTGCTTAATTAGCAATTTATTAGTTTAGAAAAGGTTTAAAAATGTTGAAATAGTTATTGAATCAATAATCACTTAGGAAATTGCTAACTAGTAAAATGTTAAGCCCTTAACAATGGGTTGTTTAAAATTTAAAAAGGTATAAGTTATTTCTATTTTCATCATTTTATCTTCATTATGTACAAAAAAAAAAAACAAAAAAAAATGGTGCACCAGCAGGACTCGAACCTGGGCACCCCGCGTGCCAGGCTGGCATACTATCAGATTTCTAAATGTATTTAGCAAATTGCTAAAAGTTAAAGTAGCCATTCCGTGTTTTTAACTTTAGTAAAATGTTAAAATCGTTCAAAATTAGCTCAATCATCTTTTTAGCTTAGTAAAATGCTAAAAGTGGCTTTAACATTTTACTAAATCGTTTAAAATTTTGCGCCATTATTTACAAAAAAAAAACAAAAAAAATTGTGCACCAGCAGGACTCGAACCTGGACACCCCGCGTGCAAGGCTGATATACTATCAGATTCCATAATAGATTTAGCAAATTGCTAAAAGTTAAAGTGGCCATTCCGTGATTTTAACTTTAGTAAAATGTTAAAATCGTTTAAAATTAGTTCAATTATATTTTTAGCTTAGTAAATTGCTAAAAGTGGCTTTAACATTTTACTAAATCGTTTAAAATTTTGCGCCAATGATTTAACATAAATATTTTATAAAAAAAAAAACATTGTGGGGTAAACACTTGAAGAGAATCAAAATATAGAAAAATTAATAGAAAATTTTTTTTAAGGGAAATGTAGAGTAAATTCGAAGTTAGATAAGAATCCTGATAATATTATAGATTTCATTGAGATCAAAGTTAAACAGCCATTTTTTTAATGTTTTTGATAAATAAATGAGTAAAGCGAATGCTACGTACGTCAAAGGGTAAAGCGTTAAAAAGTCTAGGTGCTGTTGCAGTAAAAAAGCTTAAAAAATGATTAGTATTGTGAACTGGAATGAAGGCAAGGTTACTACTATTACTGCGCAATGAGTAAGTTGATATATTGTGACTTAAAAGATAGCCACATCTCAAAAAATATATTTTTAAAACTTTATAGAAATAAAGATGTTTCAGAGGCAAAATTCGAGAGCTGACAAACAATGGAAAGCTATGTTCATATTTCCTTTTTTTCCCTATGGTCCTTAAAATATTCTTTTGAGTTACTAGAAGAGGCTGTACTAGGTTTTTAAATCAACCACCCCAAACAAATTATACCGTATTGTAATTTCGTTTGAACTAAACCATAATAAAAAGTTTCCATAAGTTTTCTACAACAAAGTTTTTTTAAATGAAACATAATATAATTGGTTGAAGCTAAATATTTCTTTAATGCTTTAGTGTGAACTTTCCAGTCCATTTTGTTGTCAATATGTATTCCAAGATATTTATATTCAGTAACTGTTTCAATATAGAAACAGTTTAGTGTACAATTATTAACTAAAACATTAGGTATCTAGAACTTCTATGGAAGTACAACATGAGTTAATACTAAGTGGGATTTTTTTGCAGTCATAACTATGCTGAATAAGAAGAGGAAGATTAAGATCTACTATCAGAGGTTTGAAAAACATAATTCTAGTTTTCTCACTAATGACAAGTTTATGAATGCGAAACCAATGTCTAAATAACTATTAGTCATGATTAATATCAGAAACCATATCAAGTAAGCTGAGTCTAGAATAAACACAAGCTAAATCATCAGCAAATCCCACTAATTTACCTTTTAAATTCAGACTGAATATATTCTTAATATATATAAGAAATAAAAGTGGACCTAAGACGGAACCTTGTCGAAAACCTATATTAATATTTTTTACTTCACTGAATTTATCACCTATTTTGACCATTTGTTTTCTGTTTTTAAGGTAAGAACAAAACCAATTTAACATAAAGTCTCTTAAACCGGCTTTTTCTATTTTTCTAACTAATATGTCATGGTCCACTGTATCAAATGCTTTTTTTATGTCGATATATAAAGCTGCTGTAAGTTTCTTACGGTTCAAACTATCATAAACTAAGCTACAGTGAGCTAAGAGTGCATCTTCTGTGGAGTTTCCAGCTCTGAAGCCGAACTGTCTATCGTTGAAAAAAGAAATACTTTCTAAATAGTTCACAACTCTAGATTTAACAACTTTTTCAAAAATTTTCGAAAAAACAGGTCTATAATTAGAGACACATTTTTATGGTCATACAACACCATTACATGCGGTCTCCATTAGCAATGAATCTAGAGCATGAAATCGCAGTTTAATTTTCATAGCATGCGATGAAAAGCATGCTTTCATAGCATACTGCTCATCGCTTGCTTTATCTCAAGGAGAACTCTCATTTTGTTATGGCGTTTCCAAATATCATTTGTTGTTGTTGTTTCTGCCAGCATCCGTTGCTTTCGACATTCTTCAGTAACTAAAAAAGTATGCTATGAAATGCCCACCAACGAGAATTTGTCTGTCTCTCTGCTACCTGCTTTCTGCTATTGCTATTGCGTTTGCTTTTAAATTTATCGCTAATGGAGACCGCGAGTAACAAAAAAGATTAGTTTTCTCTCTAACGATTTTGATAAGAAAAGATCGTTGTAATATTACAGGCTTGGTCTACATTTTGCAGGACAAAATTTTAACGATGGCACGAGAATAGTGGTGTACTAAAAGTTTCAGAAAATATTAAAAAACTCAATGAAAAGTTCTTCCAAAATTGTTAAGATTCTGAAAATTTGCTTAAAACTTGTAAATGAAAACTGTTAATTTTCAAAACATAACCTTTGATATCAATGTCACGTATCAAAAATTATTTTTTTTCCTCTGTTCATGCATCTATATTTATTATATATATATATATTTATTCATTTGTGTTTATTAATTTATTTAATTGGTTATTTGTTAATTTATTTATTTATTTGTTTACTAAGTTGTTTGTTTATTTATTTTTTAATTATTTATTTACATACTTATTTATTTACTTGCTTGTTTACTAATTGATTTATTTGTTTGATTATTTATTTAATTTTTTAATCACTCAAATATATATTGCTTAAATTAAATAATTATATTTTATCAACTTAATATTGCTTACTTATTATTCTCGTTATTATTCATTTAATTGTTAACTGTTAATTAATCAATTTATTTATTTTTGTTTTGTTATTTATTTATATAAATTCAATTATGTTAAACAAAATAATGTTGAATTCCATTAGTCTTAAGTCCATTTATCTAGTCAATAGATTTATAAAATAAAGAAGTCCCTAGTGTAAGATACAAATTGTCAAATGAAGATTGTTGTTCCTAGTTCTCCTTCAATAGCTTTCAATTCTTTAAATTTATTAACATGCCGAAATTATATTCTTTTTCTCCGTTGTAAGATACAAACTAAATATCATATCTCTATACAAGCTGTGTGTATTCACTAAAATTAATGTAAATTGTAACGCTTTATTCTACTCAATAAAAAAATTATCTAATATCAATATTGATAATATTAAAATTTTAACATAAAATATTATTTATGCGACACCTTAGTAGAAACTTTTTTTTTATTCTCCACGTTCTCATTACGGGCTTAAAGATTTCGATTACAATTTGTATACAAAAAGTCCTTCAAATTCTTATAATACAGCATTATATTTTAAATTCCGAAAAAGTATTATTTTTTTGTCAATACTTTCAATACTTCGAAAGCGGTTGGGCAAGTTTTTTTTTTCAAATAATGTTTTTAAATTCATATTGTTAAATGCTTAAAATTGCCAAATTAAAATTAACACAAGGAAATTTCGTATTTAAAAATAAAGGGTTATCCATTTTGCGGTCTCAAAAGTATAGGGCTGGAACTCGACATCTGTCAAACTAAGTTGTTAAACCGTTTTTTTTGTTTTCAGTTAAAAGTCTGACATTTACGAAAATGGATCGCTTAAATATAGCACAACGCGTAAAAATTGTTAAAACCTACTACCAAAATGGGGATTCTGCCACAGCCACATATCGTGCTTTAAGAGGAGATTATGGTTTTATGGTCCAACTACGCAAGTAATTGTCAAAATTATGAAGAAATTTGAAGAGACTTGATCGGTTACAGATATTGTAAGACCTGTGCCACAGTACACATGATAAGGTAATATATTGCGCATGTTTACAAAATTCGGTTGTCATAATTCAAAAATTCGGTTGTCATATTTGGCAAAATGTCTCTGAGATTTTACATACAAATAGGGATGCGTCAATATTTCAGTAAGATGTGTTCAGTAAGAGGTAACAGTAGATCAAAAATAACTGTTATTAAAATAACATTTGAAATTTCTAAATTTGTATTTTGATCAAACCAAGCGATGAATAATTAATTTTAAAATGATAGTGGAAAATAGTTTATTAAAATTGTTATTTCACTGACAATTTTTGTTCATGATTGTTATTTCAGTAACAGGAATTTATAAGTGTTATTTAAAAGTAGCAGTAACAGATATTGCAACTCGCAGTTTGGCCTATGCCCAAGCCTATGCGCATGCCAAATGTGATTTTTCGAATAAAATTTTCTTCAGCGACGAAGCAAATTTCTCGCTCGGTGGGTATGTTAATCAACAAAATTGTCGTATTTGGGGTTTTAATTTTGGTGGGGGCAAATTTTAATTTTAATTTTGGTATTTGTGTTTTATTTACGTTTACTTTTGAAACCGCAAAATGGATAACCCGATATAACGACTATAAGGGCAATTTTATCAAAACCTTTATAACTGTTTACAAAGGACACAAATTGCTATGCTTTCCCTTCAAATTGAATGAAAACCATGCAAATTTCACATAAAAATAATATGTCCTGCGAAAAACATCAAAATTTCTTTAAATTCACAATCAATACTTTTGTCAGAAGTTAGAAGAAGTAAAAATAGATTTAGCTTTTTGAAGTTAGTATAGTATGTATTGGTTTAAAAATTAATTGTTTTTAAAATATAATTAGCATGATTCATGATATCATCAAATCATTTCTATTTTAAAGTTCAGATTTAAAGTTTCAGTGACGTGTTTGTGTTCCACATTAAACCGTATAATTTAAACACGATATGTCAAATATAAAATTACCGTTACAACGCGACAAATAACGACTCTACATTATATAGAATTATGGCGTGTTTGTTTCGGTTTCGGGTACTTAAACAAGAGGGTTGTACAGCAGTTGAAAAAGTGTATTTGTAAAATAGATATACTTTATACATATAAAATACTTTTTTTTACAAAACTTATAAAAAATCCCCCAACAATTCAATTGAACAGAACACTTTTTGTTTCCCAACTACCTCAATGTTTCTCGTGCTAACCACCCATACAACTTGTTTTAGAAAGGGTATATTAATTTGTTTGTATCCTGAGTATATCAGGACATAGGACAATGAGCAACAAATTCATGTAATTCCCAAAGCCATAAAAAAGTAATTATGGGTTCCAATAGTCCGGCCAAGAGATTTATGGTATAGTTCAACAAACAATAAAAAATCGGCCCCACAAGCCTGACAAATATATCCAAAAATACGTCAAAGGAAAGTATGTACCTACATACATATGTACACACGTATGTAGATTGATAAATAGTCATACGCACATACATAACTATATTGCAATATTTTATTTAAATCAATCCCTTGAGTCCTTTAAACTTCCCAAATTTAATTATTTTATTTGAGCCAACAAAAGGACAACTGATCAGGTAATACATATTATTTTATATGTATGTTATAATATAGTGTTATGTTAGTCCCTTGGAAAGGATGCAATCCAGTGGTAAAGTATATTTTTTTTTATTCAAACTTCAAATAATAATATGTAATACATCAAAATGTTCTAATGGATTTTAAGTCCTTAGACTACTGGGAAAATTCGTGAGTAATGGTTACTATTCGTTAATTTCGACAATTTTCAAATGTGCGTTAATCAGCTCGTTAGTCTTCACTTGCAAAAAAAAATGGTCAATTATTTACTTGTTTCGTTTGCGTGCCTTACAGGAATAGCGCTACCTATTTCTTTAAAATGTGTGCAATTCAATCGGGAACGAAAGTATTAGAAATTATGGTCACACCAGACCACACCGAACTTTGCATTTTCGGGACATCATGATCTAACAATGAGTCTCATCTCATCGGTGCATTGAAAACAGTGCTAGATTATTTTGGATTAATTCGCTAAAATTTTGACGAAACGATGACTATTCGTATTCAATTCGTTCCCGAGATGCTTTTTTATCTATAAGTGTAACATTTCCATTTTAAGGCAAAATTGTAAAGAGGTTATGAGAGGCCGTAGCGCGATAGTTTTGTGTTCGCCTGTCAACCTCGTGGTTGCAGGTTCGATTCCTGCCGATGTCTATGCCTTCTTATATTCCATTAAAAAAACCAATTCTAAAAATTGTCATAGAATAAGTGGCTGGTTTACTCATTACATGCTGTTTAGGCATAACACTAACAACATGTGATTGAATAAACTAGCATACCCATAAATATCACAACGAAAGAAATAAAATAATGCGAGTTATAAGGGACATAAATAAATAAGACGCGGTAATTTTCTCCGCATTAGTTCAGCCGCCATCCCTGGAGATAAATCTGAGACAACAACCAGCTCTAGTCTCAGAACATTGCGCCACACATATTTCCTTTCCTTCTTTCTCTTCTTTCAACGGATGCCCGCGCTGTGTTAAAACATATAAAGGGTATTCATAGTCACTTGACCGCGTGCAAAAGTATAAAGAAAAAGTTTTTTTACATTTGAGAATTCTAAGACGGAAATGGAAAAAAAGTTATTTGACTTAAATATTTTATATATATATATATTCAATCGCGACAAGCCATTTTTAAGGATTGGTCAAATCTATGTTTTATTTTCTTAGCTTCACCGTATGAGTACAAACGACGTATATTGGCAACAGTTATGCCATAGATAGATTGTCCAATTCTTTACAGTGTTGAGTAAAATTTCGGCTCTTGATCTTCATTGAAAGTTACTTTAAACCGACCAAGATTGGATGTTGCTGTTCCCGAAAAAAGTGTTTTTCGTAGGGTTCTTTCAGATACGCCCACTACTTTCGCTGCCATCTTCATACTTAGTCACTTTACCATTAGGCTCTTATCATCGTTAAGCTGCTCTTGGGTTACCAATTTTAGTTCGCAATTTCTTTGGTTAAGCCGAGTACGTAGATCGGGATAAACTAAATTTTATCTCTACAATTTTAATCTCTACAATCACTTGGCAAAAGCCGCCCAAGTTGGAGAAATAAGAGGAACTGTCAAGTATCTGCCAATCAAGAATTTCAAAAAAGCAAACAAAATTTACTTTGTTGCACTCTTTTTATTAAACACATTAAATTAATGCAAAACAATGGGTTTTCACAAGGTTTTTCACAAATGTATCGCGGGTATTTCTTCGATTTTCAATCATAACTTGAATTTAATTCGGCATCACATCATGGCTCTAGACGGTCTAAACTCCATGATATGGATTCATATCTTTTTTTTAGATGGTTGTGAGCCAAACATTTCGCCAGCATTTTAACTAAAAATTGAAAATGTAAAATAGTTATAATTATGTCTTTTTATTTTGAGTCCTAACCTGCACGTAATTGTAATCTTTTTCCTCGATCTTAAAACCTTTTGTGTCCAGATGAAGCGTGAAGGATTCTGCTTCGATTTTCATGTTGTTTTTTTTTCATTAAAAACAAAATAAGATACCAGTAAAGAAATGATTTGGCTTTAATTTTGTTTTTGGCCCGGTCGTAGCGAAAATTAAAAAATGTTAACTTTCAAAAAATGCATAGCACAATATAATTATGCCACAATGACTATGAGCTGTCAAAATTTTTCCTGCAAAACAATGCGACGAGCATTATCTTACCGGAAAATTATGTGGAGAGATTTCTTGTACAGCGGATTCATTTTAAAAGTGAGCTGCGTACTGCCAGGAAAAATTTCAAAGACAAAATTTGTCCTAGGAAAAAAAGTGTATGGGAGAAAATTTTTTTCCCGAACTGCGTACTAAGCTTAAGTTTAAAAGAGTTGAAAAAAGCGCGCTCTTACCAATTGGACTTACAATTGGATACACTTACAATGGGGCTCCACTCTCTTACCCACAAAGGTACTTTATTTTCAATTTATCAAATTCACAATAAAATGAAACAAAATCTACAAAATTTTTAATTTATATCGCATACCTATGTTCACTATATATAAATATACGAGGGGCTTTGTATGTAGTATTAGTGACGTACGCAAAAATTCGTAAAAATGGAATAATAATAAGGTAGAAATAAATGGATAATACACATAATTAAATGTTTTTAGATTGCTTAGTCGTTATACATAGTTTGTGGGAAAACAAAGATGCCATTTTAATTCCTAGATAAATAAGAATATATCAAAAAAAAAATTAAAAAATCGTTGGAGCGGTTTTTTTAAAAATTAATTTTTATGTATAAAATGTTAAGAACATTTTTAGAAAAAAATCTGAAACGCCATTTTGAAGATATTATTATTATACATATAAAATGCAAATTTCAAAAAAAATCACTGAATAATTTTTGAAAAATCGATTTTTCAAAAAATAAAATTTATTTATTTTTTAAAAATCGAAAACTTTTTTTTTTTTGAAAATTTGAGTATGCAGCTTTATTAACACTCTTAGGCAGCATTTGCATAAAAGAACTAATTTTAGTCGGTCTATCCAATAGTGAGAAAGTCTGAAATATTAAAAGTGGTTCTATGGGAAGTACCGTTAATATGTACCCAAAATATTTTTTTTATATTTAAAAGTGGACTGTACTAAACACACACATTTTTTTATAACAATTCTTGGAGCCGTTTTTGAGAAATAAGTTTTTTTCTAACCGGTTTTTTAACATTTCTATTTTTCATTTTAGAAAAATAGCTTTAACTATTCAAGATATTGTCAAAAAACCACCAAATACGAAGTTTAAAAAAAAAATCAATTTTGTTTTCGAAATTTTGAGTTTTCAAAAAAAAAAGTAATTTGCAAATAAATTTTGGCTTACAATAGTGTTTAAACTTTCTAAAAGCTTCTGCGTAAAAAATTTCAAAGAAATCAAATGAACCGTTTCCCAGAAAATCGAAAACCAAAAAAATGGTTCTACTAGAACTAGAGGTATCAAAAATAATTTTTTTTTTCAAAAAAAATTTCAAAAGGTACAATTTCCCTTCATTAATGAAGTGATTTTTTTTTATAAAAATCGGTGGAGCCGTTTTTGAGAAAAATAAGATTTTTGTTTAAGGCAAAAAAAAATAAAATGCACGACTAGATCGCACGAACTTGCTCTTATGTTCGATCACATCGAATGTCAAAGATTTCTGTGAAAAATCTAAATATATATTTAAAGAAGTTTTTTACTTATTTTTTTATATATACAAAATATCTTTAATTTTTTTCTAAAAAAAATTCGTATGAGGTCTTAAATATTATAATATAAACTTATAAAACTAAGTATTTAATCGGCTTAATCAAAGAAAAAATAATTCAAAATTCTGAAATAAATACTTAAGCTAATTTAAGCTCAAAATAAGTACGTCATTTTATTTGTTGGATAAATTTGAATGTATGAGAAAAAAATTTAAGAATCTGTGGAGCGGTTTTTGAGAAAAAAAGATTTTTTTAAAAAACTTTTTGAAAACATTTTTCAAAAAAAATTCAAAAACGCCAATTCATAGGTATTCAATAAATACATATAAATACATTTTTAAAAAAATGATTTTAAGAATACAAAAAAATACTAATTAAAAATGCTGGTATTAGCTACGTGTCTGGGTCTGTGTTATTTTTTAACACATATTACAAAAACAACACAATATCCAGGTTTCTATCTGGGTTTGCAAATATTAGTATTAAATTCGGCGTACAGAGGGTACATTTCAGTACTTAACCAAGTTCGTTTTATTTTTACGGGGTGAACTATATGGTTTATTGGCGATAATAAACACGGCAATTGAACCAAAACCACCGAAACGTTTAGGCTGCAGCCTCGAGGACAGACAGATAGACGGAATCGGGGGACCCAATTTTTTGGTGTTCTATATGATCGTAATGTCATGTTTGATTGTTAGAAAAAACAAATTTCTTTTACGAGTACATAATTTGCAAGAAGCATAATATGCTCTTTTTCCTCACTCAATTTTTACTTGCGTTGCGATATACATATATGTAGGTACTATATGGCAAATCAAATCAAACTTGACATTACGATTATATAGAAAACCAAAAACGTTGGTACCGAAATTCCGTCGCAATACTGATTTTCAAAATTTTGAAATTGATTTTTTTTGGATTTTGAAAAAAAAATATTTTTTTTTAAATTCAATATTTCCAAAGCTGGTGGAAAATCTTTTCTGAAATTTAGGTTTTAAGTTTATATTATTAAATATTTAAAATTTTCATCCCAATTTTTGTTTAGAAAAAATGTAAGAAATTTTGTATATTTAATTATAATTATTTATTTTTTATTATTTTATTTTATTTATTTTAATTATTATTATTTATAATTATATAATTTTGTGGGTGATCGTGGCGCGATATTTGTGTGTTCGCCTGTCAACCTCACGGTCACAGGTTCGGTCCGTAGCATATGTCCTCTTATTTTTCCATTAAGAACCAATTCTAAAAATAAATGTCATAAAAAGAGTTGCTGGTTTACTCATTACATGCTGTTTAGACATAGAACTAATAACAATCACATGCTTTACTAGTATACCGATAAAATATGACAAAGAATAAAAAAATTAATGCGAATTATAAGGGACATGATAAATAAGACACGGAAATTTCTCTGCATTAGTTCAGCCGCCATCCCTGGAGATAAAATCTGAGACAACAACCACCTACAGTCTCAGAACATCGCGCCACACATCTTTCCTATCATACTCATCCACTCTTCCTTAACCTCACGCCAGCGCTGTGTTGAAACAGTTAAAGGGTTGTATAATCCCTTGAGCGCGTGTAGATTATAAAAAAATATATATATACAAAAATTAAGTAAAAAATACTTTAAAAATATATTTAGGGGTCATCGAAAATAAGACCAAGTACATGCGACTGTACCAGTCGTGCATTTTAGTTTTTCTGCTTCAACTGTTTTTTTTTCAATCCTCTTTTCTCTTTTTTTACTGATGAAGATGGGTACACACTCGAGAAAATCCTGACTTGTTGATGTCTTACAAGGCAAGCACTGATTTAGGCCCGTTTTTTTATACGAATCATAAATATTTATGTTCAACTTAAAACGCTCAAGGGTTACTTTTTCCTCTGCATAAACTGTAACATATGTTCTTAAGTAGAACTTAAATGCTTAAGTTGTGTATCAGCAAACGGGCCTTGCTTATTTTAGTTTTTATTTTATTTTCTACACAACCAAAATAAATTAGTAGTGCGCGCTCTTATAGCTTGAATCAAATCACTTGGCCAACGGTCGGTTGCCCAGAGAGAGGAGTGAAGAGAAATTGGTGCTGCAGTATGACGAGAATCCGGAACTCAATGCATGCATAATTATTATTGCGAGTGTTAGCATAACTCAGTGGCCAACTTAAATAGTGACGATTCATATCTCACCACTTGAACATTTTCAAGTGCATTGCCCAAGTAATGTGTGATACAATTGAGTTCGGGTCTTCTTTCTAAGCTTGCACTTTGCATTAAATTGATTTGTTTATAGATAATTATAAATAAGGTGAAATCATATTAAATAAGGAGGAGTTATTCATCAACTACCATAATGTCTGTGTTTTATTCCGGCACACTTATTACAGTCCGCAAGAGATAATACGTACAATGCCCGAGATAAAATACTTTTTTTTAAAAACTACACACTAAACCATGGTCATACCTCAAGTATAAATAAAGTACATCCCTGGAAGATGCTTGTGAGTTTCTTTGAAAATAGATGAAATGAGCAAAGAAATTTAAATAGACCAGAGGATCAATGACAGAGGAAGGCCTTATCTGTGACGCGATCAAGTGGTGAACGACCTCAACCTGCTTGGTGTGCACAACTGGTGGCAGCTAGCTAGGGACCGGGCTAGCTGGAGAGGTTTGCTGGTTGAGGCCGTGATACATCCTGGATTGTAAGCGCCATCTAATGTAACGTAAGAGAATCAATGACCAAGTGAATTGTTGTAAGCTCTACACTCTGGGCACTCTGACTCTAAAGCCGTTCATAGCAATGTTGTCAACGAAAGTTACCCTGAATAAGTAACCCATATTACGCGTAACTAATTGAAATTAGGTACGTCTCATTTTTCACGTAGCTTATGTAACCTACCATTTTCAAAAGGTTCTCTCAATTTCCGCGGATGAAGTGGGAACTTTTGGTAATTACAGAGAAAGTTTTGAAAGATTAGAAGCATATAAATCGGTGTCTACTAAAACAAAATTGGACTCGTAACATTTTTTCGTATATACGAGTATTATGTTTTAAAAATGACATCTTTGTATTTTTAAACTGATCACATTCATTAAGGTCATACGAATTAAACATTTTAAAAGAAAGTTATTAATTTCAAAAAGATAATTGCTATTTAATTTGTCTTTTGAATAGAACTGATACAGATAGTAAGATGTTAGTTCATATAATATTAAACTAGTTTTCAAGACGGTACTTATAGTGATTTGGAACCTGTAATTCTAATCATAACTTGAATCGTCAACTAGTGAAACAGTGAATATTACCAATTATTTATCAATTCACAATTTGGATTAATCAGCTAAATATTTGTTTTGAAACTCTTGATTAAGTCCATTATAATTGCGTCCGGAACTCATTATAGACATCTTGAAAAGTATTCCTATAGACCATAAGTAACTATTTTAATGAAACTACATATTTGTGGATTTAAATTTACCAATGTGCTTTTAATCGTTGCAAGGCAGTGTTTTGCCATTTTTGTCTGTCAAATTTTGCACAACAACTCCAATCTTGAAGTTTCAGAGCATCTTTGAGGTATGAGTCCCAAGTCGTCGAGTGAAGTGGGCATATGCCTTCAAAACTGACGCAGTGTTTTGTAAATTTGTTCAGAGTTTTACAGTTTTTAGTGAGCTTTTAGAACTCAATTATATTTTGATATGAATATTTCCGTAAATAAATATCAAAAACGTGAATTACGTGTGTTACATTTGTTTAGTTATAAAGGGTCCGCCAAATAACTTTTTTTTTTGAAAATGCTATAAAAAAAAAACTACTAAATATTTTCTCAAATTTCTTTTTTTATTTGAAAGCACAATCCTTCCGGTTAATAACGAAAAATAATTTCATTCAAATGGCTGCCTCGGCTGGCCATGCAGTAGCCTACACGATCGGTCCAATTTTTAAGCACATTATCGATTGTGTGCAGCTGTATTTCACCAATGGCTTCACGAATATTTTCCTTTAAAGCGTCAATTGTCTCTGGCTTGTCGGCGTAACACTTATCTCTAACCCCACAAATAATAGTCCATCGGTGTCAAATCGCAGCTCCGAGGTGGCCAAACGATATCAGCTCTGCGGCTGATAATGCGATCTTCAAAAACAGGGCACAAAACATCGAGTGTATCTTCGGCTGTGTGGCACGTAGCGCCGTCCGTTTGAATCCAAATTTTGCCAATATACTCCTCTTCAATTTTTGTGAACAAAAATTCGTTCAACATGGCCCGATAACGATCGCCATTGACTGTAACGGCCACTCCTTGCTCATTTTCGAAGAAAAATGGCCCAATTATGACTCTGGACCAAAATCCGCACCAAACAGTGACTCGTTTTGGGTGCATCGGCTTTTCAATGTATGCGTGCGGGTTTTATGTGCCCCAAATGCGACAATTTTGCTTGTTTACATACCCGCCAAGATCAAAATGAGCTTCATCTGAAAAGATGATTTTTTTGGCAAAATCGGCATCTTCTCTAAGTCGATCGCAGGCCCACTTAGCGAAGCGAAAACGCATTGGATGGTCAGTTGGCTTCAACTCCTGAACCAATTGGACTTTGTATGGCGTCATACCAAGGTCTTTATGCAAAATTCGTTCGATGTTGATAGCGCTTCACGCACACTTTCTGCCACAGCAGCAATATTCTCGGGTGAACGAACTGTTTTTGGCTTTTCACGCTTTGGTTTATCGATAAGGATGCCAGTTTCTTTCACTTTTTTCACAAGATAACGAACATACGGAGCTGACGGTGATTCTCTTCTTCCAAAATCCGTACGCAATTTTCGCACACATTCTGCAACATTACCATGATTTTCAAAGTAATGTCGCAATATTTCCCAGCGTTACACAACCATATTCGTTCAGCGGAAGGATACAACTAATTATCTGTCAAATCAGACATGAGCTGAGTGTTACCATTCACGAAATAAGCACTAGTTGAAAAAAAGTTAGATGGCGGACCCTTTAGTTACAGTTACATTTGGTTACGTTAGTTACGCGTAACTTATTAAAATGTGTAAAACTCGCGTAACCTACCAACGCTGGTCCCTAGACGCTCAATATTATTGCGCAATATTTTATATTGTACTTTGCACAATAGTATTCTTCGTCTGTAGATAAAATTGGAAGGTAATATGCAATATATTGTGTAAAATCAAAACGATTTTGATATTTATTCCGTCACCTAAAAAAATATTGTATCGTCTGTGTGTATTTTGAACAATATTTGTTTAGTTGTTTTTCAAGTGTTGAGAAGTGAACACCTCCACGAATGACTTATAATTATTGGAAGAAATATTGCACCCTCTGGGGCATCTAGCCAATAATTTTATGCAATATTTTACACAATTATATTATATATTATATAGGGACCGCTTAACACTTATTGTTTACCCATAAAATATTAAATACTGACTATGATCTTCTATTTTTATTTTGAAACAATTTTTTTCACAGCACTAAAAACTTTAGAACAGAGAAAAACTAGACTATGACGCCAACGAACAAAACACTAATAAAATTAATAATTGACAGTTATCATCATTCCAGAATTAACACAATATAACTATTAATTTGCACTTGAACAAGGCCATAGTTTCATATTCTTCCGAGTGTCAAGCTTCCTTTCTTGTCCTCTCATCCTTTCATTAAACAACTTTCTCTAATGAAATAGGTGGCAGTTGCCTATTCATTAGAGTTACATAACCTGAGGTAATTGTAATCAACATGCGGTATGTAGTTATAAGTAGTGCAACTCCCCTCCTATTATAGACATAATTGAGATAAATCCCTTCTTGCTTCCTGGATTAGGGGAACAATTGGAAACAAATATCTACCGTGCCACATTTTTAATGTTGTCATCTTATTAAGAGTCTACTTGTTCGAGTATAGTAATACATATTATCATGTACATGTATTGAATTTAAGGACGTACATACATATAGGTATATTTATCTATATAAATCGAGATTAAAGTATAGGGGGTCTATATAACACGTAGCCTGATACAATCTAGTTTGGTTTATACAATCGAAAATAGGTCTTGGGATTATTAAGCAAAATGCTTACCAGGGAGGACTTTTCGAGTTATTTTCGTTAAAGGAGAATATCTCCTTATATCCGTTCTAAATTCAATAGGGAAACTTTTTGCACTAATTTTATATTCTATTCTCGTAAATTTGATTGAAAGGAATAGTAAAATAAACTTTTTTCTGGCAGGTTTTTGGGCGAATCTCTTAACAATAGAGCAAATGTTCGCGCTTTACCAGCATGGCAAGACGTTGAATTGACAGAAAGTAGCTTCTGTAGAATAGAAGATCACTACTTTATAAACTAACAGGTATCGGTCTATCAACGAAATTCATTATAAATTCTATTAACAGCTTCTACTATTGGTTGCAGTCGTTTGTATTGGGAAAAATAAATCGAAGTTTTGAAATGAGAAACAGGTATTTTAAAAGGATGCATATTTTGTACGCTTATGTTCGTATAATTTTTCAATGACCTTGCATACCATCTACCGAACCCAGAAGTGTCTATTTTTAAAATGTATCTAAAAATTTAAGCCAGTGACACTCTGCATACTGCATCTGCAGCTCGGAATAAATGAATTACAACAATTTTTATGATTTTTATCACAATCCACCGAACTGGAAGCTATTTAGATTATGTCAATATGCAAAAATACAGGCTGCAAAGAAGCTTAAATATTTTGGGTTCACTATTCCTTACAATCTACTTGTATTATTTTAGAAGCTTGAGAACCTTAAATAATAATGCAAGGCAGAAATATTGTTGGAATGTATTTTGTAAAATTATAATTTGATGGCATTTATTTCTTAAATATGATTTCCGGCATAGCGTAAGCGATACAGTTATTGACACTCGTAAAGATTTTTTCACTTGACAGAGCTGGCAAATATATTCGATAATACATTATTCAATTGATTTGCATGCTATTTGTATTAAAAGCGAGTAAGAGTTTCGTGATTTTGTTGAATTTTGATATTTCTAAAACCCTGTTAAAATATATAGTAATTGAAACTCATGTACACCTATTGACACCACATATCTGTATAATTATTGACATATCTTTGAATAGACAGTAAAGAATGAAAATTGCGATCGTTTGGTTGAGGTTGGCTTAAATCATTTTTTTAAACCTGTATGATTCTTTATTATTAAATTTTGTGGCTAAACTAAAAATATAAAACTTAAAAAAAAGATAAAAATAACACTAAACTTATATTCATTTGTGTAGGCTGCCAACCCGCTTTTGGTTTTTGGCCACAAGAAAAATTGATTTCATCCGTATTAAAAACTCTGGTAGCATCGCTAAAATGGCCAACATATTCTGCTCCTCAAGATATTTTTCTATTGAAATAAACCACTATTATTTGAAGTCTGGGCCAAAGTTCTGTAACTCAGGCGATAACTTTCCTCACTTAGCGCTTCTGAAAAAATGGTTTTCTGTGTGTTGAGGCGATGCCCTAAATTTTCCATTTACTTGACTGGGCTTTTCCAAGGGAAGGCAATAAATTTAAGTCATTTTGGTATTTTAACAACAAAACAAACATTTTTTTTTGCTCTCGACTATTTTTATCGATTAGAAAGTTATAGAACATGGGCCCTTGTAATCCAACGGTTGCACTGACCGATGTATACGGATCTGGTGTTCTAAGGGTATCGACTCAATAACGCCTTCAACCAGCTATTCCCTGAAATGTTTTGTGGCCCAAAAGGATGTCTTCTCCAAGAAGACTGCATGAAGCACATCCTTTTTTCTCTTCGGGAAAACTTTTCTCTGGGATGTGGTTATCCCTTGTTCCAAACACTTCTTCTATAGCGGACACAACAGATTGTGTACTAGGCCTTGATTTAACGAACTTAGAAATTAGAAGTGTAGTTCTTTTTTTTAATAGTTTTAACTATAATATGCCTGTAAGACCTAAGGTCTTTCAAATGCAACCTGAATTGCACGGCACTAGTTAGGAGGAATAGAAAGATAGGAAAGAATTTTTATTGGCAAGTGTAGTCTTTTGTGTCCTGACAGCTTCAAGCGCTTTCTCGAGGTCCCTTTCGATATATTTCTCAGTACATTTAGGCATTTTTCCAGCTAAGCATTAATTTAAAAGAATAATATAATTATTGACACTATATATGTATAAGTACAACTATAGTCACATTGTCAACGTCTGTACTCCTATAGAAGACAGTTATTGACACAGAGGTGTAAATTAAAGGAATTGTTAAAATCTAAACACAATAGTTGAGACCCCATTTTATTAAATAAATATCAACAGAAAAACAATAAAAAAAAATAAGGTAAATCCTCCTCCATGATCCAGCTATAATAAAAATATCTACTAACATATTCGGATTCCTTAACGAAATGCAGACTTTTCTTCGCAAAATAAGCAGTCGCGGAACAGTCATGTTTAGGTTTCGAAATTCACAACAAAACCGACTAGCTCCTACCTATATAAAAAATAAAGAGTGAGAGAATAAGAAACAGGGAAGGACTTTATACAAATATTTCTCGGAACCGTTCAAATATGTACCAATGAAACGTTCTGTAAGAAGAGGGTGTCAATAGCTAGGCTGAAATTTTGCAGTGTCAATAATTGTAGCACTTACGCTATGTCCGACGCGGCTACGAGTTGCGTAGTCCATTTTAACAGTCCAATTTTTGACTACTTTTCCAATAAATCTGTGCGTATGGCGTCAATGGTGGCTTGAATATTGGCTTCCAATGCTTCAAGAGTTGCTGGTTTATCGGCATAAACCAATTACTTAACTAACATAGTTTCATAAAAAGCAGTCGAGAGGGGCTAAGTCATACGAACGAGGGACCCAGTTAAGAGGACCTCTTCTGGAAATAAAGTTATCACCAAATTGATTTTGCAATAAATGTATGGTTAAGCGCGCTTTATGGAAAATTGCGCTGTCTTGTTGGAACTAAATGTCGTGGATGCTTAGCTGATTAATTTTTTTGAAATAAAAAAAAATCAGTCAGCCATTCACCGCTACGATAGCTATTTCCTCATTTCGAAAGAAATAAGGTCCGATGATACCGCCAAACGCACCAAACAGTCAATTTCAATGGATGTAATGGTGATTCGTTAATGGCATGGGAATTGTCTTCACGACAATTTTTCTTATTGGCGAAACCATTTAATCAGAAATGAGCTTCATCACTAAACACCATTCTACGGTAAAAATACTTATCTTCGTTTTTCGGCCACGAAGTGCTCTATGAACTTCGCGAACAGACTTATTTTGATCAAGGCTTTGTATATGAAACCTATAGTACTGCTATGAGACAGATTTTTTTTAGCTAGTAGTTCCGTCGATGAGGGCGCTAGTTTCTCTTTTCTTGATAGTGAATTGTTGATGTGGAAGAAGTAAATGTAGAGGCAAATACGAAAAAAAGTAAGGGAGACGGTCAAAACTTATTAGTTCTGACAACAATATAGAGGGTAAGGGAGAAAACCGAATAACCTGTTTTTGTCATGTCAACCTTCAAAATATGGTGGGTATAAATAAATTATATTTTTATTTCTCTCTGTCTGTCTGTCCTCGAGTTTACAGCCTAAACGTTTTTTCATAAACATGTCCCCAGTTTTTTTTTATCAGCTTTTTTAAGACGAAAGATGACAGTGCCTACCTAGGTACCTGTCAAACTTTCTTTTTGAGCAAAAAAGTAAATATTATTTTTCTCAATTTTTTTTTTCTAACAATCAAACAATACATTACGATCATAGAGAACACCAAAAAAGGAGTCCCCTAATTCCGTATGCTTGTCATTCTGTCTGTCTCTCCTTGAGTCTACAGCCTAAACGGTTGGTTAGATTTGCTTCAAACTTGGTACATATTATTTTTTTCGGTAATATGCCAACACGGTTTTTCATTTTTTTTAAGACGACAAATAACAGTATCTCCCATACATTTTTTTTGGCCAAAAACAAAAATCTTATTTTTCTCAAAAACGGCTCCAACGATTTTTATAAAAAAAAATCAGTTCATTAATGAAGGGAAAGAGTACCTTTTGATAATTTTTTTTTTGGAAAAAAATTGTTATTTTTGGTACCTCTAGTAGAACCATTTTTTTGGTTTTCGATTTTCTCGGAAACAATTAATCTGATTTTTGCAATTCTTTCACCAGCCCCGAAGTTTGCTGCAATAATTTTCCTGTTTGAGGGAAAAGTTATTGTTCCCACGCAATATATTTGCACTATCCTTACCATCAAATGTTAAACCGGCAAAGTTGTCCATTCTACAATCAATAAAAAGAATATTTCTAACTGTCGAATCCATACCTCAATATCTTCACGATTTTTTTTTCTATATTGTAAAATATGGTTTCTTTCGACTTACTTAAAAAAATTGCATTTCTTCTAATTTTTTACATCCATACACTTCTATTTCCATAACTTTGTTTTGAGTCCACAAAGTTTCTTGCACAATATAATATTGATAGCTGATATACGAGTATATACTCGTATACTTAAAATTTCTCGTTTACATGAATTTTTACTTGCGATTACGTATTATAGGGCAAGTTTTGCATTTGGAAAAAATTCGAACTCGAGATTTTAATCAAACTTGACATTACGATGATAGAGAACACTAACAAATTGGGTCCCAGAATTCCGTCTGTCTGTCTGTACAACGCCTAAGCGGCTGAAGCAATTTTCTTCAATCTTGGTAATTAAGCGTTTTAGGTGATTGTCTAAAATAAATTTTTGAATCGCTTTTTTAGGTCCAAAAATAACGGTACCTGCCATACAATTTTTTCTACCATCTCAATTATCTTGAAAAGGGCTCTGAAGATTTTGATTAAAAAAAAGTTTGTGCACTATTTTGTATATAGCCTACATTTTGGTCAAACATTTTTTAAGAATATTTTGTTATTAATGTTATCTGCCATACAACAATATTTTTGATTTTGAACTTTCTCATAAAAGGCTTGACGGATTCGATCATTTTTTTTGGTTCTTCAAACAAATTTCTTTTGTTTTTTTGAAAATCAATATTTCGAAAACGGGTGGATGTTTTTTTCGATTTTTGTTTAACTTTATATTGTTAAATTTGCATAGGTACCACGTTTTTTTTGAAAAAAATTTATATAAAAAGAGCAAGTTCGTGCGAACCAGTCGTGCATTTTATTATACTATTGTGAGAAACAATAACCCTCATATATTTAAACTCTTTAAAACCCTTACTATGGACACTCGTGGATTTTCAGTCACGTGGATTCCTATCCGAATGGTTTTGAGCCGAAACAATACTATTATCTGAGACTTTTACCCCCAGTTTCACAGTGGGAGTACTTAAGATCAGCAAAACCTTAAACTCAGGTTGAATTTATGGTTTAACTCGTCCTGTTTCACAATGGCATCTGATCTACAGATCAATTGAACTTCGTTTAACTAGATTTTATGAAATAGTTGGCAGCATTTTTCTTGGCTTGTCTTCCCTTTCTCTCTCTGACACAAAAAACACGCGAAACAACATCAAGTGATTTGTGCTTCTGACAATCAAGGTAAGATTTATTTTGTTTCAAAGTAACGTCATTATTATTCTGATTTTGGTCTGCGATAGCGAAACGAGAATAATAAATAAAATAATAATATTTTCTAAAAGAAAAAAAAAACAATACAAACGCTGAACTCAACTACAAATTGAACTGAATTCAAGGTTTAAGCGTAACTGTGACACCGAATAATTTGTTGATCTGAAGTTTTGAGATCGATATCCTTAGAGCCTCCATTACACTGGCCCTGGGACTATAAACACAATTGCATTCTTCTTTTAAGCTATTTGTTAAATCTCGCATTTGCATATTGTTTTATAATAATATACGCACAATGGACTTCTTTTGCGTAACTTGAAAACTGAATGTTAATCGTGATCGAATAAGCTAACTATGTCAGTTGGTACTACTTGAAAGTCGGATATAAGGTATGTGATCCAAATAAGGCCAAGAACCTAATAAGGCCCAGTCCATGAAAAAACACATAGTCAACAAGTAACGGGACTTTTTGTTCTTAGTATTCGTACACTCCATGCATTGGAACTAATCCGAAAAAAAAGAAACCAATTGCTTCGATCGAGTTGAAATTGACAGTCGAATAAAAATGTTAATATACTAACTATATAAAAATTTATTGCAAGTTTCACGTATATATGTATATTTACTTGATTTTTGTTTATAATTTTATAAGCAAAAGTCTTTCATGTTCCTAACAAGGCCCTTCAAAAATTTGGCTGGGCCTTATTAAGTATATGAAAAATTTCATTTTTTATTTCTCAGGTTTTCCGTCAATATGTCAGACAGAGGTTACCTGAAAAAGGGGCCGGGGACTCTATCACACGAACCTTGTGCTTTTGGTTTCGACCAGGTCCGTGGACTATATCCCAAATTATATGAAATTGTTGGTGTTAGATTATTATTTAAAGGAAACCTATTGTAAATTATATGAAATACCTTGTTAAACTATTTTTAAGGGAATTTTTTGTAATATTAAACACCGAATAAAAATTGATATCTAAACGGAGTTCTGAACCCTCCACACACAGAGTTTTATTGCTTTCTTCAGTCAGAACTTGGACCCGCTAACGCTACCTCAGCTTAATTACTTACTTAGGTGGCGCTACAGTTCGGGGCGAACCTGGGCCTCAACCAACATGCCTCCCCAGCTAGCTCGGTCTTTGGCTAGCTGCCTCCAGTTACGCACTCCAAGTTAGTTGAGGTCATCTTCCACTAGAGCGCGCCACCTTAGGCGAGGTCTTCCTTGACTGCGTCTTTCCTCTGGGTTGGAATCGAAGATCCTGCGAGCCGGAGCATTGTTGTACATACGCTTTATATGACCTAGCCATCTTAAACGTGATATACGTATTTTTTGTACCAGGTCAAGTCGCTGTACAGCTCGTATAGTTCGTGGCCGAACCTTCTTCTCCAATGCCTGTTAACGCAGATAGGGCCGAAAATCTTGCGAAGAACCTTACGCTTGAAATGACTAAGGATATCTTTATCCGCTTTTGATAGAGTCCATATCTCCGCGCCATAGAGCAGGATTGGGATGATCAGAGTCTTATAAAGAGCCTCCTTTGTTTTTCGAGAGAGGGCTTTACTACTCAATTGCCTCCCTAGTCCATAGGAACAGCGATTGTCAAGAGTTATTCTTCGCTTTATTTCTAGATGTTATAGTGGATCCGAGGTAGACAAAGCCCCTAACTACCTCAAAGTTGTACCTATCTATTGTGATGTTTTGTCCAATCCGCCGGTGTTGTGTGTCCCTTTTTGTGGACAACACGTACTTAGTTTTGGCCTCATTGATTGCTAGTCCCATCTTAGCCGCTTCAGCTTCAATGTTAGCAAACGCTCCAGTGACAGCTCGCTGGGTTCTGCCAATGATATCTACATCATCAATTGTACAAAATCATGGCATTCCAGGAGCTGATGACGAATCATTCCCAATGTCCAGGTGGTTGTTAAGTTTCCAAGTTTTTTTTAATTCAAAAAGGAATTTTTTTAACAATTAATTTTTCATTAAAATTTTTTTTTTTTTAGTTTTAAGATTTCTTAGTCCAGAAGGCTGTATACTTTACATTAAAAATTAGTTTATTTACTTTTAGGGCCTCTAAGTGTTTTTGATGAATAAAAATCATCGAAAATTATTTGAGTTAAGGATTTTGCCTTTTTATTTCATTTTATTTTATTCAATATTTTATTTCAGCAACAATTCCAATGAAATTTAAAAGAAAATTGTATAACAGGTTTTCCTAATAAGGCTCAACGTAAGGTTTTTTTTTTAATATGCGCGTACTCAAGGGGCTATGACTACCCTTTTAATGCTTAAACACAGGGCGAGCGATTAGGAAAATGGGATAGGATTGACAGGAGATACCGATGCACACATTGGTTTTAAATGCGGTCGGTTAAAGCTTTTCACATTCGTGTTGTACGGCTACAGAACGAATTTCTATACTTGTCAGTACGTCCGAAGTTGGGTTCAAGGGTAAACTGATGAGCATACCTAGAAGCGCGAGTGTTACGGTTGAATTGTTTAAGGGGAGGAATGCAACTGGCTATTTCACTAGAACACTGTCTATAAAAATACCGATAGAATAATGGAAGGTATGAAACATTCCGGCGGTGTTCGAGAGGTGCAATTGTTTCCGTTATTGTTTCATCACCTATAATTTTTAAAGCTCTTTTTTGGATTCTTTCCAGAAGACTTAAGTAATTTATGGCAGCACCTATGCAGATGTGACAGTTGTACTCAAGCTTTGGACGAATATAGGCTTTATAGATTACAGCCAGAAGGGGAGAAATATATCTTGCATCGACTCAGAAAACCCAAACAGCTTGCAGCGTTTTTGGCGACGTCGAATATATGGTCATTCCACAAAAGGTTATCGGTGATACAGATACCGAGAACTGATAGATGTTCGGTTTCCGCTCATGGACAACGGCATTGGGAGAGGGTCCGGCTTTAACGACAGAATAGAGCATTGGGCTTGTGAAGTATTAAATTCTACGTGGTTTTTAGTCCTCATCGGACAATGCTGTCTAGACCAGGACTTAATGAGCTTAGATGTGAATCTAAAAACAAATATGAAAAGCTGAGAGTGCTGTCGTCAGCAAAGCAGTATAATAGATTAGTAGTTTCAGACACAAGATCATTGATGAAAATGAGAATGAGACATAACGGAGCCCTGGGACACACCACCACTTATGTTATGAATATCAGACTTGAAACCGTCCAATACGAGTTGTATTGAGCGGTCCGAAAGGTAATTTCTAATCCAACGAAGAAGAGATTCATCGATACCAAATGCACGCATTTTCGATAAGAGAGCTTGGTTCCAAACTCTATCAAATGCTTTTGAAATATCAAGTGCAATAATCTTGCTTTCTCCAAAACGATGTAAAGATTTGTGCCACTGTTCGGTGAGATATACCATCAGATCTATCACCAGTGGGCCTCTTGCTACGAAAGCCACACTGCCGGTCATTAAGGAGCTTTCGTTCTTCAAGATATTTCCTAAGCTGATAAATAATCGGCGTTTCCATGACCTTGGAAAGAAAAGACGTAAGTGCAATTGGACGGTAATTAAAGGGTGAAGAAGATGCGCATTTTTAAGGACAGGCTGGACAAATGATGGTTTCCATCCACTTGCAAAGAGACCTGTAGAATAGGTGAGATGGAAAAGCTTACGCAGTGGTTTTGCCAGTGTTAAAGAACACCTCTTCAGAACGATGGGAGGGATACTATCCGGGCAAGCGGATTTGTGTTTATCAAGGTCTTTGAAGACTCTCGTCCCTTGAAATCGTTTACGCTCTCAAGTACTGGAGGAGTCATAACACTTTCTGGCAGCGTCGAATTCACAGCGAACTGCGCAGCAAGCAAATTGGCTTTTTCACGAGAACTGACATAAGGGGTGTTATTAAAGACGAGCATTGGAACCGAAGACGAAGTTGAATTTCGAATATTTTTTACAAATGACCAAAAATTCTTACTACCTTTGGGACATTGTTGTATTTTTTGCCTTAATTTTTGGTCATGCAAAAATTTGGTTCTACGAATGTGAACGTTGCAAGTCTTTCTAGCTTGTTGAAACTTTTTCCGGTTTTCCTCAGTGGGGTTGGCTTTATAATTCCGAAAACTGACTTCTCTAACACTAATAACCTCTTTACAGCTTGAATCAAACCATGCATTTTCTTTCGGTTTGATAGATTTCACCCTATTCGGGATAAAATTTCTCATTCCGTAAAGGATAAAATTTGCTATCATATCTGCGCTGGAGTCTATGTCACTACCGAGGAAGCATAGTGACCAGTTAAATTTCCTGAAGAAATTATTGAAACCGTCCCAGTTGGCTTTCCCATATTGCTAAACGATTCCCTTAGGTGATTTTTCTTTAACTGTGTGTTGTTGGCATGAGAAATTTGCAGATATGACACAATGGTCTGATGGGCCCAGAGGCTTACCGTATATTTATCAGGGTCAGAGGCAAGAAACAAGTCTAGATCTTAGCGGTTTGACCTGCAACGTCAGGAATTCGAGTCGGCTCGTCAACTAGCTGGGTCAGTTGATTTAACTCTGGCTCGAAAAGCGGAGCCAGTTAGAATTGTGTACATTGAAATCGCCCGTAATGACGATTTCAGTGCGAGGATAATGGGAAACAATTCTTTAAATGGAGTCGGACAGAGCATCAAATTCGTTAAAAGTGAATTTCTGTCCAAATTTGGGCTCCGATAAATAAAACATGTGTGAATGATGTGCTTGTTTACCGTGAACTTTAACCACATGAAATTGAAATTTGTGTTTGTACACAAACCATATTGTGGTTGAAGTTGGTACCCAACGTCATTTCTAATATGTACGGCGAGACCATAGTGGTGAAAGAATAATGGCAGTAAGTTGTACCCAAATTAATTAAATTCCGACGGATCAGAACTTTCACCTATTTGGGTTTCATTTAATGCCAAAACATCTGGCCTGTACTTTGCAGCGTGAACGTATGCGGAACAGAAATTTTTCCTAAGCCCAAGAATGTTAGAATATTCCACTCTAAATTTTCCAACCATTTAAATATTACAAAAAAAAAAAACAGTAAAACGCAAGCCGGACAATTTTCTAAATGGGTCTCATGCTATGGTTTTAATTGATTTTACAATCTATTTTAACTAATTTGGCCTTATCATTCTCTTTGAATAGGGCTGGCAACGAGACCGATTTCAATTTTTATAATATTCACAAGTTTTTTTTTTGCGAAATATTATATGCACGTTAACATATCAAACCATATATGTATGTACATAGTTATACACAGATAGGCGCATTGCGAAAATCCAGAGAAGAATACGTACGATTTATGTATGCATGGCGTTGCTTCCTTTTGGGTGACATTTGGTAAAAAATATTGTCAAAACGTCAAAATATAGTTCGTTGTCTAACTGTCAAGCCATGAGCTGTCAAAATCCAATGAAGGATGGCTCCGATTTAAATGGATTAAAAAACCTCTACAAAGTCAAATTTTGCCTCAGAAAATTAGAATTTTTTCGATTTAATTTATTGCTCCGGAAAAAGTTGATTTTAGACTTTTTGGGTGACATCTGGGAAAAAAATAGTATCCAAATGTCAAGGTGTAGTAAGTTACATACCTGTCAAGTCATGAACTGTCAAAATCCATTGAAAGATTGCTCCGATTAAAATGGATTAAGAAAACTGTAGAAAATTCAAATTTCATCTTGGAAATACGGCTCTTCAAAGGTGTCTGATAACGTTACTTCACAGCCTATTTTTTACGTTATCACACACCTTTGAAAACTAAATTCGCACAAAATGTAAGCCATTCGGAGCGCTTTCATACCCAACTAATAAAATTCAACTTAAAATTATAGTTTTCGATTTACACAAGTAAAACTTACTCGTTTCAAGTTTCAAGTCTATGGCCTTAGCTTCATGTACTAACGTACTGCAGAAAAAAATTTCTAGTTTATTATTTGTTTAGCATAAGCAACGTACATGGATATATCATTATTGGATTCATTCATAATTGACAAGCACAATAAAGTTGGAAAAGACGTGCAGATGCCAAGTTTGACCGAATTCTTGAGATCCATATTGTACGTTGATTTTCACCAAGTTTCCCAAGCTTGGTTTTTTTTCTATGTGTCTTGACAGCTAAATGTGAAAATGTGTAACAATTCATAGGATTTTTCACGCTACCAAACACTGAAATCGGAGCAATCCTTCAATGGATTTTGACAGCTCATGGCTCGACAGGTAGGCAACGAACTATATTTTGACGTTTTGATAATATTTTTTTCCAAATGTCATACAAGAGGCTTAAAATCAACTTTTGCCGGAGGAAAAAATTTCGAGGTAAAATTTGAATTTTGTAGAGGATTTGTAATCCATCTAAATCGGAGCGATGCTTCAATGGATTTTGACAGTTCATGACTTGACAGGTAGCCAACTTAATATATATTGACATTTGAGCAATATTTTGTTTTCGAAATTTCACCTAAAATGTGTAAAATCAACTTTTTAGGGAGCAATAAATTAAATCGAAAAATTTCGATTTTTTTTAGGTAAAATTTTAGTTTTGTAGAGTTTTTTTTTAAATTCATTTAAATCGGAGACACCCTTAAATGGTTTTTGACAGGTCGTGGCTTGACAAAAACGGTTAATTTATTTTTTTTTAAATCCAGCGTTGTATGTAGGTACTCTTTTATTTTTAATATTTTATTTGTTTTTGCTATGAAATATATTAACTTACACAATTCTTCCAAAATGTTATTTCCACTTAACTCAAAATACAAAACAGACTCCCTAGTTTGTTTTATACATTTTTCCGCATTTTTCTTACCGACAAACTGCTTAGATACCACAACCATACTTTATATTTGCAATCCGAACAATGCGTCTTATCTTTATCTTACATCTTTTTACTACCAAAAAAACACGAAAGAAACCAAGGTTAAGGATGATACCAAGACCGAGACCGAGACCGAGATCGAGACGAGACAAGACCGCACATTAAAATTTTCTCGAGAAAAAGGCGAGACCAAGGCCGAGAAGAGACTTGGTTAGGCGAGACCTGCACCGAAACCGAGACGTGACTGAAATTTTTCGATTTTGACGAGACCGAGACGAGATTAACAAAAGTCTCGCCTGGTCTCGTCTCGTTGCCAGCCCTATCTTTAAAGCTCTCACTCTCATCTATAATTTTGAGCTGAAGGTTTTAGAAAAGGTGACGCACTGCCTTCTTTAATATTTGAAGTACCTAATAGTCCAAAATCTCTTGCAAAACTCTATGAACAGTATTTCAAACGTCTGCCGAATTATTCTAATAATGTCGGCAATATTGACATAATCCAAATTTGCTTTTTTCAGAAGCTTTATTTTATTAACTCAAAACAGCAGGGTAAAAGTTTATAAAATCATGAGAACTTTAGGGTCACACCCATAACAATATCTATATTATCGATCTGTTATACAAATTTTGACATCCGCCTAGAATGAATAGAAATTCAAATAGTAATTTATGAATGTATGTGTATGTACATATATAAAGCCGATGGGTGCAAAATATCATTCATTCTATGTACAAACTAGCACAAGACCGTGATTTACTTACTTGATCCACCATTACGACTTACGAGTAATCTCATGTTTGCAATACAAATCCATATTTATTAACACAAGCCAATGTTTCTCCTACAAATATAGCGAGCAAAAGGACATAATATTGAACCCAACTATATATACAAGAACTTGGAATAGGAATACAGATAAATCGATTACTCTAATGTCCTTATCCAGCAATTCCAATCAAAGTAAAGATTGGTATAGTCAAACGGCAAGGCTTTCTTGTTAGTTAAGAAAACTATGAACAATCCTTATTCCTTCCACCCGTTCAGCGTTCTGTTCATGAACCGCATCAAGCTCGTGCTTCCATCAGTTACGTCTGTATTTTACCATCCAATCCATCTCAATTCCAAAATAAAAAAAAAAAAAAGAACTTCACATTGAATGTTTGAACATTCATTTCCTATATACCTACCTAACCTACAAGTTCTAAGAAAATAGAAAATACTTTTGTCTGTCGACTGGCCGTTATTCGGTTCCGTTCGCCCCTCTTCAGGGGGTTGTGTGAGTGGGTGTACAGTACATTCTACAAGAAGTTGTCATTCGCTTAATGCCACACATTTTCCTTGAAGCGGAAGAGAAAACCAAGGGTTTTATTCTTCGTGTTTGAAAATTCGCATTACTACTTATCCTGCAGGGAATTTGTCGTAGCAGATTTGGAATGACAGAGACATTCCTGAGAATTGTTTCGTAAAGTATTGAAATTCCTTAGCAATTATTTAATATTGTTTTGTCCGTTCTTAAGTTCGAAAATAAATTCAAACTGTTGATGAAGTGAAATGCGGGGATAGATGGATAATGGAAATTGAATGGCTGTTGCTATTGTTGTTGTGATTTTCTATTTTTTTTCTCTTTGCAATGACGAAAATGAGAGGGATCAGGCGCCATAGCCAGTGCTTGTTGTAATTTTTGATCTTTATCCCTGCCCATTCCAGTGTCTAGCTAGCTTAGGGTGGCGCCTTTACGGTTTGCGGTTCTTTTTGCTTTTTCACAATTTTCTTCGTGGATTTATAGATACCTATTCCGAAATGAAAAAGATATCGTTATTTGTGGGTCTGTAATCAAGATTGAATGTATTAAGGAAAACTATTGAGCTGAAAATAACGACCTGCTGTAGCGGTACATACGAGTATATGAAATTGTCTTATTATATTGCCGCATGGTATCCATTTTTGCTAGAAATATATATATTCTTTTGTTGGATGTGTTTTTTTTAGTTATTCTTTTGGTCAAATATTGGTTTCAATAAAAAAAATAGTTTAAATTAAATTAAAATCAATTTAATAATAATAATATTGCTCGCTTTTGGCAAAAAAAAATAAATGTATTATTTTTTTTTATTATTTTTGAATAAAATACCTTATTTAAGGGTAATCCCCGTACTTTCTTATGATTAGATAAGGTTTGTTTTAAGTTTTCAATTCTGTATTACATACATACTTGCACGTGTTTTTAAACTCTGGAAATATAATCTGCGTCAAAGTGACTCATCCGAAAACGAAATATACGAGGGGCGTTCAATATATTCTCGGTATCGGGGTGAAGCTGTGGTTATAAACGGTGATTTTTTAAGAGCTTGGTATTTGAAAATTCAAAAAAACACAGAAACTTGTAAAAAGTGAATGAAATTTTTATTTGGATCGATAAATCAATTTCTGCCATTTACTTTTTAAAAATAATTTCACTTAAATGTTGCCCGCGGCTACGTTTCTGGTGGTCCATTCTGAAGGTCCAATTTTGGCAAACTTTTTCACACATTTCGGCCGGAATCTCACCAATGACGCGTTCAATGTTGGCTTCCAAGGCAGCAATCGTGTTTGGCTTGTCCCCATAGACAATAGACTTAACATAGCCCCACAAAAATAGTCTAACGGGGTCAAATCACATGATCTTGGTGGCCAATTGACTGCGCCAAAACGTGAGATCAACTGCTCACCAAATTCGCCTCTCAATTGATGCATGGTTTCGCGTGCAGTGTGGCATGTGGCACCGTCCTGTTGGAACCACATGTCGACCGAGTTCAATTCTTGCATTTTCGGCAAAAAAAAATCTGTTATCATCGAACGGTACCTTTCTCCATTGACCGTAACCCTGCGGCCTTCATCGTCCTTGAAGAAGTACGGCCCAATGATGCCGCCTGCCCATAAACCGCACCAAACAGTGCATTTTTCGGGATGCATTGGTAGCTGCTGAATTGCCTCTGGCTGCTCTTCACTCCAAATATGGCAATTCTGCTTATTCACGTATCCATTTAGCCAAAAATGAGCCTCGTCGCTGAAGACAATTTTGCCGGACGTAGCTTGCGAAACACATTTTTCACAGAGCACGAATTTTGATAATAAATTTCAATAATTTGCAAACGTTATTCAGGCGTAAGTCTATTCATGATGAAATGGCAAACAATACTGAATCGAAATGTCAAATGTTCGTGGAATTTGTCATGTGTGATCTGTCAAAAGTATAAACGTCAAAAACCAAGTAGCAAAAAAATCACCCATATAAATTGACTCATTTATCAAGTAATACTATTATTTTAGTGCATTCATGTAAAATTTCATACAAATGTGATTATTAATTCGCGTCTTATCTCTAGTTAAACAGAATCATAATGGCAACTGAGCCAATGATGGTGAAAATTGAGCATCACGCTGTAATTAAGTTTCTCACTAAGCAAGAAAAGTCACAAAACTATTCATGATGAGATGGTGGCTGTTTACCAGGGTTCCGCACCTTCATTATCAACTGTGCAAAAGTGGTCAAGTGAGTTCAAGAGAGCAGAGAGATCATTGAAAACGACCCCCGCTCCGGCGCCCCGGCTACTGCTTGTACGGGAGAAAGCATCAAAGAAGTCGAAAAACTTGTTCTTGAGGAAGCCTGAATAAAGGTGAAAATGATGGCAGAGATCACCAAGCTTTCAACTGGTATCATTCACACCATTCTTCATGACCATCTTAATCTTTCAACGGTCAGTGCAAGGTGGGTTACACGAATGCTCACAGCGCCTCAGAAAAAAGTGAGAATTGCATGCTGTAGAGAGCTTTGGAGTTGTGTAGTGAGAACGCGGACGGTGTTATGGATCGAATTGTTACTGGGGACGAAACATGGGTTCACCACTATGACCCTGAAAGCAAACAAAAGTCCATGAAGTGGCATAAAAAAGGAACAGACCCCCGAAGAAGTTCAAAGTCACTCCGTCTGCCGGGAAGCTCACGGCCACAGGTTTTTGGGACTCAAAGTTAATCTTGCTCATTGAGTACAAAAACAAAAGGTGAAACCATCAACGCCACATCCTACGATTCCACTTTGCATAATTTGCGGGAGGAAATTAAAAAGAAAAGACGGGGTAAGCTCGCAGCGGGTTTGTTGCTTCTTCATGACAACGCTCCTGTTCACACGGCGCGAGTTTCCAAGGCTGCTGCGCGAGATTGTGGTTTCGAAGAAATCCAACATTCACCCTCTAGTCCTGACCTTGTCCCTAGTGATTATTTTCTGTTTCCCGATTTGAAAAAATGTCTTCGTGGAAAAAGATTTTCATATGATGAAGAACTCAAGTCGGCAATAAATGAGTGTTTTGCAGAGAAAGAGGAAATTTATTTTTTTGAGGGTTTAAAAAGCTTATCTCAAGATGTAACAAATGCATTGATGTTAGAGGAGACTATATTGAAAAATAAAAACAATTTAAATTGAATTCGCATTTTCCTTCATGTCGATACCGAGAATATATTGACGCCCCGCGTAGCTCTCTGTCTTTAAATATTTTGAATAGTGTATTGCGCGTTCGTAAGTTCTCCTACAATAAGGTGGTCTATCGATGGGGGGACGTGCTGTTGAGGTAGGTGTCGTCCATTTTGAATACATTACATTTTATACTACTTCGCAGATAAATCTAGGAAGCAGATACACTGAAGCACTGGCAACTAGACCATTGGCTTAAACTTTTACATACATTAATACAACAGAGAGAGACAGAGATAGGAAGAACACACAACAGAAGAAACACATGTCAACATCACGTGATTGGTTTCCGACGGTCCACCATCGAAGTACTATAACCACGCGCAACGATGCTTGATTTCGCTGATCTATGGGAAAGCATCGCCATTTTGAATAATAATCACTTTGTGAGTCAACAAAATATTTATTTTTTTTATCATCCTATAAGTATGCATGCGCCTATAAAAGGACTTAATAATACTAAAAGTATTTTTTTGTGATCAAAACTTAAGCAGTGTTAAAATATTTTTTTTTGTTAATTTATCTGTTTTTATTTATTGTTATTTATTTATTTAATTGAATGAATAGCAGTAATGCCATAAAATGTATATACGTTAATTCTTTTAATCACAAAACCCATACAACTTTTTCAAATCATAATAGCTTAAAAATAAAGGCGCAAAATTTTAAACGATTTAGTAAATTTTAAATCATTTTTAGTATGATACTAGGTTAACAAGAGGATTTTCCTAATTTGAATCTTATAAAACATTTTACTTAAGTTAAAATCACCGAATATCTACTTTAAATTCTTAGTATCGTACTAAATTCACATGTCATTCTGATAATATGTCGGCTTTGCACGCGAGAGGCCCAGGTTCGAGTCCTGCTGGTGTCAATTTTTTTTTATTTTTTTAAATAATGAAGTTAAAATGATGAAAATATAAACATTGAATGTTTATTTAGAGCACATGTTGGGTTTCTAGCAACACATAATCAATTTACAACGCATAAACACAATAATTGTGTTCATCGAAATTCTAACCCTACAAATGTTTTACTATCTGCTTAATTATCAGTTTAGTAGTTAACAAAAGGTTTAAAATTAATGAAAAATTAGTAGACTATACTATTTATATAGTAAATTGCTAACTAGTATCATGTTAAGGCCTTAAAAATAGCGGCGCAAAATTTTAAACAACCCATTGTTAAGGGCTTAACATTTTACTAGTTAGCAATTTCCTAAGTGCTTATTGATTGAATAACTATTTCAAAATTTTTAAACCTTTTCTAAACTAGTAAATTGCTAATTAAGCAGAAATCTGAGCATTTGTAGGGTTTGAATTTTGATGAACACAATTATTGTTGTTATGCGTTGCAAATTAATTATATGTTTATGAAAACCCAACATGTGCTCTAAAAAAGGTATTAGTTCTTTATATTTTCATCATTTTATCTTCATTATTTACAAAATAAAAATTGTGCACCAGCAGGACTCGAACCTGGCCACCCCACGTGCAAGGCTGATATACTATCAGATTCCATAATGGATTTAGCAAATTGTTAAAAGTTAAAGTAGACATTCCGTGATTTTAACTTTAGTAAAATGTTAAAATCGTTTAAAATTGCTCAATCATCTTTTTAGCTTAGTAAATTGCTAAAAGTGGCTTTAACATTTTACTAAATAGTTCAAAATTTTGCGCCAGGTTGTTTAAAATTTGCGCCAAAGCTATTATGAGCTTATGCGTCAATTTGACGCTACTTATCTTTAGTGTATTGCAAAATATGATTATGTTTCCAGGGTTAAGTAATATTCCATTTCAAAGTCTATTTAAATCCAATCCTGTATCTTCAATGCTGATGTAATCTTGAACCACAGGAGCAATTTCGTGCAACCGTTTCGTGCATTTTATATTTGTTTTCTATTCTTCAATATTAAAAGTATATTTACGTTGAACTTTAAAGCTAGGTATACACATACTTTATTGATGCTGATACCTTTGCCACATTTTACTTGCTAGTCCTACGAGATTTATATCGGAGAGGATTTGTGAACAAAAAGGTTGGGTATTTATGGCTGTTTGCTTTTTTTTTAAGAAAAGATACATATTTGGGTAAATGGATTTGAACCATCGATTAAATATTGAGTATGAGTGTTGTATATTGAATTATTTAATAAATGAAAGAAACCTCCAACTCCGACAATTATAGAGGAGAAAAAATATCTAAATGTCGCGTATAAGATTTCATCTGATGTCATAATATATGAACACCTGAAAGGTTACGTCAACAGACTGATCGACCCTATAAAAGATTCAGTTATAGCTAAGAGACAAGCCAGCTGAAAGTACCTTGATGGTTGAGGCCCAGACTCATCCCGAACTATAGGGCTACCAAAAAAAGTAAGAAACCATTTTTGATTGACTATACGCCCCAACAGAACTGCCACTTTTCCTTCTTAGTGTTTTTTGTTTTTTGCAGATGGTGGGTTACATAAAATGTTGGTTAATGTATATACACAAAATAATTTGAGTATTGCAAATTGGGGTACAACCACTAGACATTGCATCTTTTGTGTCCGAATATTTCGTCTAAGAAAATCAAATTAAATTTTATTAAAAAAAAATTATTTTAATGCCTTAAACGGCAAATAAAAAAAAGTAATAAAATATACTAATGGTTCGCAAGTACTTGCGCTTATGTTCGATCACATCGTATGCACAAGATTCTTAGTAGAAACAGATGAATATACTTTTAAAGTCGTTTTCTTACTGTTTTATAAACAAGACTTCTCTAAATTTTTTATAAAAAAAAATATTGGTATGCCAATATTGTAAGAATATTTAGCAATATAAATTCAGAAACATAATTTCAAATAAAATCGTACACCTGTTTTCGAAATATTGAATTTTCAAAAAAAAATATAATTTTATTAAAATCTCAAAAAAAATCTATTTTTCAAAAATTTTGGTTTATGGAGTATTATTTATAATTCGAAGGACCTTCTACATACATTTTCTTATCAAAATCAAATTGAATATCAAAATCGAATATTAAGAAAAAGGTTGTACCGTTAATAACAACATATTTTTAAAAAAATTAAACAATATGTAGACTTTTATTATAATAGTGTGCAGATTTGTTTTTATCAAAATCGTTAGATCCGTTTTCTAGATAATTAAGACGGTAGAAAATTTTGTGTGGCAGGTACCCTTATTTTAAGGACTAAGACATAATGATTCAAAAATCTGTCCTTAAACTGTTTAAATACCAAGATTGAAGAAAATCATATGTTTGTTGGAAAACTTTTCCCTGGCTATTTTGTTAATAATAATTTTAGTAATGACACAAAATCAGTTACGTTAACTTTTCCCGTTGTTTCGACAGAGATTATGCTGTTCTCTTCAGGGGGAATTTTGTATTACTTACATATACAAAACAAAACGAAATAACCTTAGCTTATTAGGCTACGCCTACTGTGTGCGACAAAGCGACGGGTTACGAAAAGCGATGCGATAAGCGATTCGAGATGCGATAATTAGATGCGATATGGTGCTTACAGTAAAAGCTTCATCATCATTTTTTTTAATTTTAACTATATGCCTGTAAGACCTAAAGTCTTTTAAATGAAACCTGAATTGCACGGAACTAGTTTGGCACAGTGGATTTGAGAACCAGGTATTGACTGTCTCATTTTTGACCCATGGGCGGCATCCAATTAAAAGTGGAGGTATAGAAAAGAAAGCGCCTTGTGTGGGGATCGAACCCACACGTCCTAGTTAGCAATCAAGCACTTTATCCACTGCGCCATTGCCAGGATCAAAACAAAGAATATGAACCTTCTCTAACAAACTCGCTTGAAAAAGTTGTCAGAAGAGCTTATGACCGATATGCTTGCGATGGATATACCAAAAACTCGCAAAATTCACAATCTCGCATCTGCATCTAATATCGACTCACTTTGCGCAAATACATATATAAGAATAAATGTAAATATTTTTTCTCGCACGCAAATATTGACATGCTTTGTGTGGCCTGCTTCCTATTCATCTTGTTTTTGTTGTTAAAAGTATGTAGTTTTTCAAGAGTATAACGCTTCAAAGTGTGTTTTTCTGTTTGGAGAACTCAAAATCTCGAGAACTGCCAAGCTTGAGAGCATCGTTAGCGAATGCCGTGTTGGTAGGGTTATTTGTCTTAATGTCAGACATATGATTTGATATTCGTTGACGTAGATATTGTCGTCTTGTCAATGTAGCATAAATTGCAGAATTCATCAATTTTACCCTTACAGTTGGTGCTAAATATAAATAACATTCATGCATTTATCTTTGTCGGGTTTTACTATTTTTATGTGGTAAAACGCAATCCCTGTTGAAAAGTAGAAATAAGTTAATGTCACCGATTTATTTTTATTATATTTTGACCTAAATAGCCATAGGAAAAGTTTACCAACAAACATAACTATGTATTAACAAAAATTGGTCAATTATTTAAAAATTCACAGATTGAAGAAAATCACTTCAACCGTTTAGGCTGTAGATCGATCTACTGGGAGACAGATATACAGACTGACCGAAGGAATTGCGGGACCCACTTTTTTCCTCTTCGCTATCATCGTTATGTCAAGTTTGATCAAAATCTCGAGTTCAATTTTTTTTACGATTCCATAACTTGCCATAGAGATATAATACCTAATGTATATCGCAAGTAAAAAGGAATAACGCTTTTAAAAAGCCATGAATTAATTCTGATATTTAGATCTGTCAATGTATTTGCGAACTTTTGGAGATTTTGATATAGTGGCAAAAAAATATTTGTCAGTCGTTTTGCCGCCGCACAGTGGGGCAAACTGAGAAAAAAATCAAATTTTTTGTATGGTGTTTGATAGCCTATTGTTTTTATTAATAATTAGAGAAAACTGTTCTAATTCGTTTTCTTCATTTCATTTTGTTTGTCTCTGAGGGACTTAGGAAGTACATAGTACAACAATATTAAAAAATCATTTGTTTTTACTAATGAACAATTTGGCTTACTGTAGTTTTATTTGTAAGGATACAATTATGAAACTCATCATATTTGTAGCTCATTTACAAAGGAAAAGGAAACAAAATATAAAATGGCCCAAATTTTTAAAATATGACACTAAAAAAAATTAAAAGAGCGAGTAGGAAAAAGTAACCAGATAATGTGAACTTTTGTAAGCCTAGAAAAAAGCTCCGGTCTAAAATTGTCATTTCCTTAAAGCTTATACTATTGCCTAATAGTCCTATATATTTCAATAACAACTGCCGAACAGAGTAATAAAAATAAAAGTTGAGGAGCGACTTTTCAAAAGGCTTTACAATTATTTTTTACTATTTTTAAAAACTAAGTATGAAGTTTTGCTCTCCACATTATAATGCTCAATTAAGGTGGTTGAAGTTAGTTTAAAACAAAACTGAACCCTGTAAATCGGACTTTGAAAACAAGCGAAAATCTAAGAATATATTAACAATTACAATTTTGCTGAATTTCCTAAGAAATGACTATATCTCAATTAAAAAAAATTAAATTGCAGGCTGCACTGCTTTCTCACAGTTATATAATAATTGAAAGTTTTTAATGTCACAACAACAATTTAGCGGTCTTTTCTATTACAAAGAAGTAGGAATTTGTAGTAGACCACCAAGTTGGTTTTGTTGCATTAAAAACTTTCAATGTTAATACAACGGTCCGAAATCAATGCGGAAAAGAATATATTTGGTTATTGTTATATTCAACACCTTATCAACATCAACAAACAAAATTCCGTACACCGTTGGCGTTGGCTTGTATAGATCAGTTAGTAATATCTTTGTTAATTTATATATATAATAATTTATCAGTCAGACTTATTCTTAAGTAGTGTAAACATTAATCATTATGGACATAATTCAAATAAAATATGCTATTCTGTGTGAAATTTAAATTAAATCGAGTTAATTGATTTAAAATTAAGTGAAGCTTAAAAACTTAAGTTGTAAATATTATTATAGAATAAAATTATGTAATAATCATAAAAATAAAATGAAATAGAGTTGTTCCATTTTGTTTCCGTTTTCCCCCCTGTCTTTCTAAAAACAGTAACCTGGGTTAGAACCTTTTTTTAAAAGTAGGTTGAAATTAAAAAAAAAAATACTTCAAGTTGTTCAAATTTTATTGAACTAAGGCCAAGTCTATACAAAAAAATAAAAAAAAGCTTTGTATTAAAACGGGAAACAAAACTAGGCGGGGCAGTGAGCGGAAACTAATAGTGTAAATTTGTCTTATCATTGACTATCATTCCTACAAAATTCATTAAAATCGGATTAGTGTTTTAGATTTTATTAAAATAAGCAAAATGTAGGCATGTCAATGAGAGAAATTGATGGACAAAATTTATCTTGCCATTGATTATTATTCTTGAAAATTTCAATAAAATCGGTACTGTGATTTAGTTTTTTTGAGGTTTTTTTCCGCTCTCCCATACAAACGGACCCACTGTGCGCCGTTCTTCTTGGAGATTTTTCGTGTCGGATTATAATTTTTATGAGGTTTTCTTCTCATTGAGTTATTGATTTTTGGAGATAAATTATTCTTCCTATGACATTACTTTTACATACATTTGAAAATCAAAAAAAAAATGAACAAAAAATTGCGTAAATCTTTAATTATGGTTAGGATACATATTTTTTCTAACAGGTCTTAGAATGTCAAAATAAGGCATTTATCAAACTTAATCACACTTCCTCAGGCACTCTGTACTTAGGTGTGTAAAGTATGCTTTTAACAACAATAATAATATGTCATATCTATATTTTTTTAGAGTTGAAAATTCACAATATTCTATTTGAGGTATGTTAATGTCATCAAATAAATTGACCTCCTATATGTTTATTATGTATTTCATAATAAAGTGAAATTGATTTTCTAATTTTGCTTCCCACTTATTGCCTCATAAGTATAAGCCAAATATTTGATTGATAGACTTAAAGGTTTGTTCCTGCAGAAGTTTAAAATAAGTTATCAAAATTGCAATTTTAATACACAATCAATAATGTATTAAGATAGATCAAGTAGCATATGATTTTTGTAGGCATTAATTGAGCTTAATCAATCAAGCCAATCAATCTTTGGGTATAAATAAATAAATAAAAATAGTAATGAGATTAATAAATAATACAATTAAATAAAGCTGATAAAGGAGAGACTTTCCTTACGTTTAAATTTAAGTTTAATAATGTTCACATAAATTCATAAAATACATACTTACAAACCACTAAGACATTTTCATCAACAATATTATTTTTATAAATGTCTAGTTACATGCAATTTTTTTTACAAACAAAAATTCAAATACTCGTAAGAGCGGCCAGCGTATCGTAATGTCACTATTTTAAATTCTATTACTATTTAATTTATTTCACCCGTCTTATCCCGATAAATAAGTTAATGTTTTGTAATGGTTTTTTTATTTGTCTAATATTATTTCATTAATTTTAAGTGTTAACTAAGGAAGACTAATAAAATTAAAAGAAAAAAAAAATGATTTTTTTTCATGTTCGCTGTATAGCTAGGTACATTTGTTTCTCCCTATCAAAAATTAATTGAAGTCATTAACTGATTAAATATTTGTATGTACATATTTACTCAACGCAAGAATGCTTTGTTTCTAAAATGCTTCAAATGGTGCCTGTCTGGCGACTGAAATATACCCTAAACGGAGCAACGGAGATACAATATAAAGGAAGTTAAAATCCTTGGAACCGAAAATATTTTATGAGGATTAATCCGAATTTATTGCTTAACACAACAATGCAAATAACAAAAACTCTTCTAAATCATGAAATGCGTTATTCACAGTTGTTTTCATTTAAATCTAACAGATTTGCACTCAAAATTTGGAATTGAACATTTTGAATGAAACATTTATTTATTTATTTGCGTTTACTACAAGCTCAGCTTAAGAACTAATACATCAATTTAAAATAAATATAAGACGATTGAGAAAAAAAAGTTAAAATTTTATAATAAATACTTAAATACCTATCATTATTATCAATTAAAAAAAGGTAGGATGAGAGTGAAGAAAGTTATTGGGGTAAATCAGAGAGTAGTGAATTTCGATTAGTTAGTGCGGTGAAAAGGGATTCGAAAAAGGTGTACTGACCTAAGGTGGTTACGCTGATTAGCATTAAACGACAAAAAACTTAACAGACCAAGCAGACATTCCCGGTTTGAAGTCGATTTTCAAGGGAATGAAGGTTAATCGTAGTGCTGCCGTTTCTACTGTTACGACAGTAGACTACTGTTTTTTCGCTAAAAAAAAAATTAAATCTACTGTCTCCTGTTTGCAGGACATTTTTTCCTCAATTCTTCTGTTTTTTTCGATATGTCTTACTATTAAAATTATAAGCTTCTTGAAAAAAACATTTTATTACTTATTACAAAATTTCTAATGGTTACGTAACTTCTTAACACATTATGCGTCATCTTCAACTCCAAGAAACAATGTTACTACAGAATATACCTGCCTGTTGAAGTTCTTCCTCAAGTTCAAACCTGACTTTTTTTTTTTCATTTTACCGTCTTGTTGGCGAATCAAACGTTCCTGTTTTTGGAAAACTTAAAACATTATTGAATTCGGAAGAAAACTTGTATAATGATATTTGATTTTAAGTGATGTCCAATAGAAAGATTGAACAGGAGTTATTGATAATATTATATAGGTGTTCGAGATTTAAATATACCTCTTTTGGCTGTTTTGGTCGTAATATATTTTTAATGAAACAATTTCATTTCCTTTCCCGACGTTTCGACGGTGGTTGCCGTCTTCTTCAAGGGATCTTTTATTAACAAAAATAAAAAGAACGTATTATACACATAAGAACATTTAGTGTAAAATTTGGCAAACTTACATTTAGTATGTATCACAGATAAACATAAATAATACAATAAAAGACAAATATAAAGCAATGATAAAAAAAGAAACACTTCGATTGAAGTTTAGTCGGCTTTAAATTGTCACGAATTCTGCTTAGTCACCAAAGAGCAGTAAACTGATGAAATGTTCTGGCTGTCTGAAGCGTTTCAAGAGTATACCGCTTGGAGACATGTTTCTCCCTTTCCACGATTTTCACTTTGTCAAAATCTGGTTTGTGTCCACGCTCAATGGATTGTAAGGCCAATGCTGTCTTCCCATTACTTTTAAAATTAATGTCGGATTTGTGGTTGGAAATTCGTTGACGAAGAAGTTGTTTCGTTGTACCGATATAGGAAAGATTGGAATTTTCTTCCGCATGGCGGAAGACCGGTTACAATTTAATGCTTCAAAAACTAAGTGTTGTCTCCTGTCGTTAAAGCAGAACCCATACCCCATGCCGGTATCCATAAGCGCCACTTGCGTTGAAGAAACTGATCAGTTTTTAGTTCTTGGCATTTGCATTATAGACCACCTATTGTGGAATCACCACATATTCTTTGTCGGCAAAAGCATTTGATAAAGCTCCAAAGTTTTTGGGCTTTCTTCGAAGATGCAAGATATTTTTTTCCCCATCTGATCTGGTTGTAAACAATAAGGCCTTCATTCGTCCAAAGCTGGAGTATAACTCGCACAAAACTTATTTGAGTCTTTTAGATGGAAAACAAAATACAGCTCTAAGAATGATAGGCGATAGAACTATAATGGAAACATTTATATAGAACAGCGTCGAAATGTTATATGCCTCCCATTATTTTATTGCTTTTTAATAAACAATGTTCTACCGAAATAGCCAGTTGCATTCCTTCCCTGAAAATTTTCAACAGTATAATACCCGCGCTTCTAGCAATGCGCATGAGTTTACTCTAGAGACCAACTTCGGACGTACTGTTATAAGTACAGAGATTCCTTCCTTAGCTATACAACGCGAATGTGGAATACTTTACTCGGCTCCCAATTTGATATTCAAAACTAATGTGCATCGATGACTTCTTTTACATCGCCTTATATTTCTCTAACTCTCGCAATATGCAGTATCTAAATGGTTTTTTAAAAATCAAAATCGATAAGATGTTTTGAGATTATTAAGGTTTTTCATATGGGGGTGGCCGTGGCGCGATAGTTGTGTGTTCGCCTGTCAACCTCATGGTCACAGGTTCGATCCCTGCCGTAGTCTATGTCCTCTTATTCTTCCAATAAAAACCAATTCTAAAAATAAAATGTCATACAATGAGTTGCTGCCTTACTCAAGGCATAGAACTAACAACATGAGATTGATTAACTAGTATACGGATAAAATATGACAAAGAATAAAAAAATGTATGCGAATTATAAGGGACATAGATAAATAAGACCTGTAAATTTCTCCGCTTTAGTTCAGCCGCCATCCGTGGAGATAAGATCTGAGACAACAACCACCTACAGGCTCAGAACATTGCGCCACACATCTTTCCTATCATTCTTTCTCTTCCTTAACCTCACGCCCGCGCTGTGTTGAAACATTTAAATGGTTAAGTATAATCCCTTGAGCTCGTGTAGATTATAAAAAAAATATATGGCACGTACCGTTATTTTTAAGGTTAACAAAAGGCAGATTAACCAACAGAGAGACAGGCCAATGGAAATGCGGGACCCACGTTTTCATTTTATCTATCATCATAATTATCATGTTTCATCAAAATCTCGTGTTCGATATTTGTTCCCAGATGCAAGATTGTGATACTCAAGTACAAAAAATTACCTTGGTATAGTGACTTTCGATATGAGTTTTCTTTTGGGGATAATAGTATAGAATTCGAAAAATATTATGGAGTCACAAAAATCGCTACAAGGAACATAATAAAAGAGTTTATGACTACGACTTAACCTTGTTAGATGGATCGTTAAATTTTTATTTTTTTTCCTGAACATTCAAAGCATATTCCTACATAAGAAACCTTAATTTTATAAAACAGATTTACATAAAATTACTTGAATACAATTAAGTTCAAAATTTATTATAGACTCTCAAGTTATGTATCGCACTAAATATACGCACCTTTTTATCCTTCCATCCGACTAGAGGTGGAAAGCAAATAACAAACGACAAAACCCAAATTCCAGCTATGAGTGATTTGGCTTTTTTTGTTGACATTATACTCGGATATGTGACAGGTCTAGTTACAGCAACATATCTATCCAGCGATATTGCACATAAATTCAAAATGGAAGCAGTACACATCCAGACATCAACTGCTAGCCAAATGCGACACCAAACATCTCCGAATATCCAAACCTATATTATTTAATTAAATAACATTTAAACTAAATCAGAAAACAAATTAATGTACATATATAATGTTAAATTTGTCTTAAATAAATTAATAGGAATTTTTTTTTGTACTTTTTCTTGTAATACTATTGAGTTATGCCTTTATGTGAAAGTCAAAAATCGAAAATATTCTATGAACAGGTAGGTATACGTACTAGCCCCAGGGTCCCACTCAATTTAATTATATCGAAATAAATCCAAACTGCGTCAGTCTAAGAAATATCACTTATGAAAATTAGAGTGGTTTACTTGTAGAAATAAACTTCGGAGAAATAATTAATGATGTTGGCTCAAAAAGGCAAGAAATATGTCTTTCACTTAAATATTATACCCAGTAGGCATATCTGTTTCACATCGTCAGAAAGTAAAAAGCATAATCTTCTAAAATTACAAATAGTACTATGTACTGTACACTGTACATTATTTTTTTTATAAGGGAAATTTGTTTTTAAATGTAAATGTACAAAATGAATTAATTGCCAAGGGGACCCAAAATCCGTCTGAGGGTAGTCTATTCTTCATTAACTTAGTAGGGGAGACCGGGGTTAAAAGTAACATTTTTTATTAAAATTGATGCTGTTCCTAGGATTTTAGTTAGCACTTTTTTCTGTTTAAAGAGCAATATTTCAGCAACGATATCTTATAAAAAAGTCAAACAAATACTGATCAAAATTTGTAAAAATATAACATTTTTATACAAAAAAAAAACGTGTTGGTACAACTTATCCCAAAGGCCGGGGTAAATTGTAACAGAAACTGTAATCTTCTTTAAGAAAGTATATCAATTTATAAGCAATGATCAGCAACAAAAATTATAGAACAAACATCAGCAAAATTTATGAAATTAATATTAAAATTTAAAAATATTTGTATTAATTCACAAATTTAATTAATTTTTAGTGTTTCTAGAAAAAAAACATAAAATCAATATTAATTTTTTGAAAAAAAAACTGAAGTCAGTCACATTAAAATTAGGATTGTAATTAAATATTCTTAAACCAGTATTAGATATAAATATATGCATTCGAATTTAACTAATTAGCAAGTCAGGAAAACACATGACAGAATTCTTTTCTCTTCAAACTTTTGTTGACAACGATATACAGTGCCGGTAAAAAAAATAGCACCACTGGTACAAGGTTCATTTTAACTTCTTCAAATGAGTGAATAGAAAAATATTTACAGCTTCTACTATTATTATGTTATTGCTTGAACTATCACATCTCTCTATTGTATATCTCTGGCGGCGTTAAAATAGTAACGGTTCTTTTCTTACAAAGCCATAATGCGAAAATCCTATTTTTGTGAGGTAAAAATAATAGCACTGATCGCAGTTTTCGTTACAAAAAAATATTTTTTCTTGTGCATATTTCAAGGTAAGGCGGCCAAGTCTTAGAATGTGCTTATAATTATTTGGTATCTTCATTTAAAACACAAAATTTACAGTTTTTCAAAGAAAATGGGTTGTTTAAAACATTGTTCCAACGAAAAATGGGAAATTATTAAAAAATGATATCGGAAAGAAAAACGTACGGAGAGGTTCGACAGTTTGTTGGCTGTTAAATTATTCGAAATGCAATAATATACACATCTAAAACCGAATTTCGTGGACGAAAACCTGTTATGACGACAACTCTCACCAGGCACCTAGTCCTAGGAAGCCATAAAAATCCCTTTAAGCCTGCAACTGGGCTAAAAAAAACAGCTGAATATTACAGCTTGGGTGGAAACTGTTCGCCACAGATTGAAGAAACATAAGTTACCTGCTTGTGGTCCAAGAAAAGTCCCCCTTTTAACTGCAAAACATGCTAAAAAGCGTTTAATATTTGCAAGAATTCATTTGAATTTGCCAGTAGAGAAATGGCGCAACGTTCTATGGAAAGATGAAAGTAAAATCGTATTGTTTAGCGGTAAAGGATCTCGTTCGAATATAATCCCAAATAACCAAATAAAGTATTTAAGCACGGAGTTTCAAGCATAATGGTGTGGGCTTGATTTTCCTACTATATGGCGTTGGGCCCATATATTGGATTAAGCCCATCATGGATGATCATGTTTAAAAATGGTTTGGAGATCATTCAATTAATGTGATGGAGTGGCCAGCTCAATCGCCTGACCTAAATCCGATTGAAAATCTGTAGGCTGACGTGAAGAAAGCAGTCTCTGAAACCCAACCTACTAGTAACACAGAATTCTGAGCTGTAGTAAAGGTCTCCTGGGAGAATATTCCTGTAGAAAGGTGCCAAAATTAGGTAAATTCAATGACCAGATGTTGCGAAACAGTAATAGCCCACAAAGGCTATTCAACGAAATACTAATTTTGCTGACTACCCCTAAAGAATAAAATCATAGAAAAATATTTTTTATTTTTATGATGTTTTAGTTTTAAATTGTGTGATGAAGCAATGGTGCTATTTTTTTACCGCTTATTTATTTGAGTTTTTCAAAAAAAAAAATTAATTGTTCTAATAACTTGATGAATAAAAGTTGGAATTCTTTTTTAAATGTGAATTTTTGGACTTAATATAAGCTTTTCGCATATTCAAAATATTCCCCAAAAGATTATTTTAAACTTCATTTTTAAACAAAATCTGGTTTTCGTAATGGTGCTATTTTTTTTACCGCATATAAACAACGAACACCATTTCCATCGTCTGGTTCCTAAAAATGTTTTTGAAAATGTGAACGAAGTCTGTTTTTATTTGTTACAACTTACCCCAAAAAAATGTTACAACTAGCCCTACCATGAAATTTAACGAAATCACCCAAATAATAAAAAAAACGAAAACCATTCATTGCTCAACTACTTACATTAACTGAACCTAAACATAAATAGAATAATAGAGAGAAAAGAACAAAAGAACTTCCGAGTGAAGAGAAAAACCAAAAATATCGAAAGTGAATGATGTATAGGTGGGTAAAAATCGTTTTTAACTTATAACTTTAACCGATTTCTCGAAAAAACCAGGAACACCATTAGATGCCACGGATCAATGCAAATTTTATAAAAAAGTATCTCGAAAATTGTAGGACGGTTTTTTTATGAAATCCGGTTTTTTATTTTTAGTGTTTTGAAAACAAACTTTTTTGAAATTTTGGTATGCAGTTTCTAAGAGTTTACATGTTACTGTAAAATTTAAAATTATTTGTTTTGATTAGTTTCAAAAATATTGATTAAAAAAAAAAATCAAAAATTAATTCTACTTATAAAAAAAAAGTTATTTAAAATTTTAATACGCACAATTAATTTGGCTACTTAGATCTTCTCAGATATAAAATTTGACAGAAATCCAATGTACCGTTGCCGAGAAAGCCAAAAAATGGTCATATGGCAGGCACCGTTACTTTTAGGCCTAAAAATAAAATTACAATTTCCCCTCTGAGGAATTCCAACATAATCACACATACCAAATTTGAAGGTAATCACTGACGCCGTTTAAACTGCAGCTCTTTATACAGGGTGCGCCAGAGAAACTTACTTATTTGAAAAAATTCCCGCGCGGTGATTTGGGCGGTTAGTGGGGCGAGAGGGGGCGCATCTGGAGGGGGAAGTTCCCAAGTTTGTTTCTCCCTCCAGTCAGTTGCCATCATGCTCTGGTCTAGAGAGCAGCTGGCCTTCGCAGTCGAGAGCTTCTTTCCTAACGGTCGCTCACTTGTTGCTACGCAATATACCTTCCGCGTTCGCTTTGAAATTCCTCCTCACAGACTCTTTCCTGGACGTAATTCGATTCTGTCGTGGGTTAACTCATTTCGGAAGTGTGGAAGTGTCGCTAAACCCAGAAATGGACTTCAACGGACCATCAGAACTCCGGAAAATATCGAAAAAGTGAGGCAGTCAATTGTGAGTTCTCCCCGGCGTTCGGCTCGCAAACACGCAGCTGCTATCAGAATTTCTGACACCACTGTTCGACGAATTCTCCATGAAGACCTTCAATTTCATCCCTATAAATTTGCTGTTGTGCAAGAATTAACTGAACGCGATTTTGTTGCCCGCGACGCCATTGCCAACATACCGATTGATATGCTGCAAAGAGTGGAGACGAATTTCAAAAATCGACTTCATCAGTGTATGCGCAATGGGGGTCGCCATTTATCCGATGTCATTTTCAAGACTGCATGAAAAAAAAATTGGGATATTGTATTATCAAATAAAAAAAAAATTAAAACAATATTTGAAGTACGTTTGTTTTTATTGACCTTTCAAATAAGTAAGTTTCTCTGGCGCACCCTGTACATACAGATGAACAGACTGACAGACAGACCTTTTTTTGTCGATCACTTTTTTAGGCTTCTCTATGATCGTAATGTCATGTTTGATCGTTAGAATTTTTTTTTTACGAATACATTACTTGCCTTATAGAACCTATAATCGCAAGTAAAAATAATATTATAAACGTATCAATTTTGGACACTGCCATTATAACTTTTTTTATGATGTCCTATTCACAGATAAAGTATACTTAACGGTAGTTTTGAAGTAGATGAACAATTTTCTCCTTTAAGTGTTTCTTAATTATTGAGGGGAACCCTTTCATTATTAGATGTTACTTTTTAACCCTGTTACTTCTGGCCCCGGTCTCCCCTACTTAAAAAACAGTTTGAAATAAAGAAGGTTCCTGAGAATATTCATTATTAATCTAACTTGAAAACGATATAAAAATAATACAGATTTTTTAAATAGGTATTTTTATTTGATTTATAGAAAAAAAACTCACCTTAAATACTTCCCAAGTTGCAGAAAATGGAAGGACAGCAAGTCCAACTAAAAGATCAGCTACAGCTAAATTAACAATAAAAAAATTCGTAACACTACGTAATTTGTTTGAACAAAATACAGCTGCTATAACTAAGAGATTTCCTCCTATGACTAAAACATTTATAAATTCGAGTATGGCTAATGATATTAGGCTTGCAGGTTCTGTCCATTTTACAGATTGTATGAGGTTCTCACACTCTGTTTCATTCATGGCTAGATTTCAGTGCGGGGTGAATAGTTGTTGTGTTTGCCACCTAAAAATAGAAAAGAAAATATCTATTTATTTATAAAGTTATTAAATTACGATAAGACTCTTATCTAGATATAGGATACATAATTAATTATAAAAATACATATAACGGTTTCTGCGAAAAAATCTCTTTTTTCTGTTGCGTACATCTTTAATTAGATAAGTATTAGAAAGCTTCTTAACTATGTTATAATTACGGTATTCAGCAACATGCTGTACATCAAGATTCAAGGGTGTTGGGTGTGGAAGTTTTTGATAAGGACTGTTTGATTAAAGGACCATCAGTAGGTACACTAACACTATAAGCTTTTAATTAATCAATGGGCGATTGTAAACGATAGAGAAGGAGACGCGTAATTCCCTTATCGAGGAAAAACAAGCTAACATTGTAAGAGTACTTTGCTAAATAAACAGATAAATAGTACTTATAGTTATTAAGGTTCCCTAGGGCTAGAAATCGAAGATGTTTCTTACTGCTATACATATATTGATAGCTATTTATTAAGCATTTGTGTTGTTTGTTTAATTACAACGAAAAGGGTTGTTTTTTTCTTCTGTAGATATGGCAGACAACTAAAGGAAATTCATACACTATCCTAGGCTTATTAAAGTCATGGGTGATAAGTGATTCTCAGCAAATTAAATATTGTACGGCTTTCAACACTTTCAGGTAATTACTAAAGGGCCATTTGTTTTGTGTTTACAAAACACATTTATTAGTTAGATTTCAATTAAACTTTTATTTAGTGTTTGACTTTGGATCTTGTACTTATGATTGGAATATTCCTCAGAGGGTGTTCTTGCGGGACTTGATTCTAATATGGAACGATTTATTCGACTAGGGCTGGCGAGGCCGAGACGAGACTTCTTTAAGAGCACCCGAAGCGAGATCTACTTTTTGGTGCTGAAATTCGTCTCGGTGGTATCGGTGGCCCCGATGGTTTGGTTTAAGTTTTCGATAGAAGAAATATTTTTTTAAGGTGTTTTTTTTTAATACAATTCTATATACTAGTGAATTTATTCAACTAAGTATAAGACTTAGCATTATATTTAATTGGACTTGTTGAACTGTTGATTCAAAATAGCTTTTGACAGCATTTAGTCCACAAAACTTGCGTTTCTTCCCGGCGTTCTCACTTGGACTCATCAGTTGGCTAGTGAGCGCCTTACCAATACGCACTATTTGTTAAGTTCAGTTCCACTTACATACATGGATTTTTTTGAAAAAAACAATGTAAGCTATATCCAACAGGATTAAAATTTTAATCATTAAAATTGTAAGATTTTGTCCTGGGCCCCCTCGGGAAAAGACGACTTAAATGACTTTTAGGTGACACTTGGAAAATATATTATTCTAACGTAAAAATATAGTTCGTTGCCTACCTGCAAAGCCATGAGCTTTCAAAATCTATTGAAGGATGTCTTCAATTTAAATGGATTAAAAAACCTCTACGAAATTGAAATTTTGAGAGCGGGTCAAAATCTGGCTTCAAAATACTGCATTTCAAAATTCTGCTTTTAAAATAAAAATTCTGCTTTTTTTTTATTTTGTCTGCTTTTCAAAATTCTGCTTCTCTCAATTCTGTCCGTCAGTTTTTTTTTTAACTTTTATTTAAAATTTTTTATTTACAACAGCAAACGGTAAACAAAAATAAAACAAAACAATCCAATAGGTAAAAATTACAAAAAAAACTCTTAAGAAAGTAAGACTATGGTCTGCTTATCAAAACTCTGCAAAGCGCGCGCTTTTTAACATTTTCCAAACCTTTGTTTTCTTTATTATTTGCAGAATTTTGATGACCAGAACTTCGAAAAGCAGAATTTAGGCGAGCAGAATTTTAAAATGCGGAATTTTATGACCAGATTTTAAAAGCAGAATTTTGTTAAAAGAATTTTGACCCCAGCAGAATTTTGAGGGTTGGGGTCTGCTTTCAAAATTGTGCGTTTAAAATCTTCTCTTAAAATTCTTCTCACCTAAATTCTGCTTTTCAAAATTCTGCTTTTAAAATTCTGCTTTCAAAATTCTGCTCATCAAAAATCTGCAAATACTAACGAAAACAAATATTTTCTAAACCTTTGTTTTAGAGTATAAACTCTTACTTTCTTAAGGGCCAATTTTTCAATAGGCAGTTAAGCAGTCAGTGAGTGCATATTCTCCTAATAGAGCAAAAATCAGTTTTTTAATAGTCAGATACAGCTTTATCTGGGGATAAATTTATTATCTATGGAATTAAGTTATCTTTTCAGAACGGAATAAGGAGTTATTCTGAGTAATAAAATAAATAGCTATTTTCGATTTCAAAAGCTCTTTGAAAAATGATTGCTTTGAAATAAAAGTGACGTGCAAATTAAATTATTCTATAGATTGTTTTTTCTTGATTGAAAAATTCGATGTTTTTATGCTATTATTCAAAAGACAATTAAGTTTATTTCTCTCGCAACTAACTGCATGTTTATCTGGAGATTGAAAAATCGGCTCTTTTTTTCTTGTAATTTTTTTCATACTTAGGTTAAGTTGTTGTTATATAAGAAACTTCTTGAATTAAAGAAAATAACTTTAAAACAAAATTTTAGAAAAAATCGTATTGAATTTTCAAAAAAAAAAAACAAATATATTTTTTTTTTTCAAAAATTCAAAAAACTTATTTCTGAAAATTTTGAAATGGAGTATTATTTAGAATTCGAAGAACCACCAGTATAAAAATTTTGATCGAAAACCGTTTATGAGAAAGTCGAATATCAAAAAATGCTTGTTACATGTCGTTACTAACAAAATATGTAAAAAAAAATGTTTAGCCAAAATGTAGACCATAGCTAAAATAGTACACATACTTTTTCTTTATCAAAATGGTCAGAGCCATTTTCTAGATAATAAAGATGGTAAAATATTTGCATGGCAAGTACCGTTAATTTTGGGGCTAAAACAACGATCCAAAAATATATTTTAGAAAATCACCTAAAATGCCTAAGTAACAAGTTATTGATTTTTTTATTAATTTTTTTCTCCCGAATAAGTTGATTTTAGACCTTTTGTGTAATATTTGGCAAAAAAATATTATATAGTATACTGCCTACCTGTCATAGTATACTGCATAAGCTGTCAAAATCGAGTGAGGCATGTCTCCAGTTTCTCCAATTTTATCTGGGACAAACGGCTCTTCAAAGGCGTCTGATAGCGTTACTTTGCCGCCAATTTTTTTACGTTATCACACACCTTTGAAAACTAAATTCACGATCCATTCGTAGCGCTTTCTTATTCAGCTAATAAGCTGCTGAGATACCGCTCTCTAGCTTTTCAAACTGAACGTACACGAGTATTACCAAAAACGCGGAAGAAACAAAGACTAAGGATGAGACGAAGACCAAGACCGAGACGAAACTGCAATACTGCATATTAAAATTTTAACGAAAAAACTGCGAGACCAAGAAGGATACCAGACTTTGTTAGGCGAGGCCGAGGCACAGACAACACAGACTAACAAAAGTCTCGCCTGGTCTCGTCTCGTTGCCAACCCCATATTGGACACATATTTGTATTTGTATATGTATCTGTATTTATTTTTGAACTAGAATTCGCCGTCCAGAATTATAATTGTTCAATCACTTACTTCCAATTGTGTGTAACATTTCAACACTTGTGACAACGTAGTTTCTTGAAATTTTGCATGCACTTCATCTATAGAATGAAAAAGCATTACCAAACCAATAGACTGCTGCAGAAAAGCTATATCAGCCCCTCGCTACGGATCTCATCGGTCATTTAAAATTCGGCATTCGAAGTCATTTTTCGCACTTGGTGCGAAGCAAACTATCATAAGCCATGATAGTTCTTGTCTACAAATCGAGTAATTTCGATGGCAAACAAGCAGAATGGCGAATTGTTGTTAGCAGCAAACTCATCTTTTGACAGACTTCTCGAAAATCGAAGTACAGAACACACCATATTAACATGTAAACTAGACCAAAATTTATCACAGATAAAAGCAGTCCGCCCTTGTTTCGGCAAAAGCTTGTCTTTGTTTGGGTTTAGCGACGCCTGCCAAGTTTTATAACAAGCCACTTCTGAATAGCGCAATTTTCTGGCGAACAACGAGTCTCATGCTTCAATTTCATATTAACTTATCGATCGCCGACAATGTGTATCCGTTGTGCAAATAATTAATTATCTCAATATTCAAAGTGGTTGATTCAAACGTAAGTTTGACAACATAACTTCATCTGTTGGCATTCCCATATTCGTGAGTGACAAATTAGCATATTGTCAATGTCGTTGTAGGTGTTATTTTTTAGAATATATATTCTTCCCTTCCCATACAAAATGGAATAATTGCCGCCTATCAACCCTTGAAAGAATGCAATTTCGGATTTTGATAATATTCCGATCGAAATTTCCATAATCGTAGATACCTGGTTCAATACGAATCCAACAAACAAAATCCCTATGCAAATCGAATTATGTTCAGCAGACTTATTCAATTACAAACCGACACTTAAAAAAAGCAGCCTGTATTCAAAACTTAAAAACGACTACAGTGTGATCACAGATGAGTAATAACAAGATATGAATCCTCGGCGAACACATCTATTCACTTAGTCCTTCCGGAAACGTACACCCAAACCAACAAAAAAAAAATGGCTGACGGATGGATGAATAGATGTTATCATTGGTTTCAATCGGTGGGTATGTTAAAAAAATGGAAATTGAATGAACTTGCTTTTAAGTACTAACCTCAACTTAAATGTACATCATTTCAATTTGGAATTATATAAAAGATAAATGAGGTAGTAAAATTTGTTTTTAACTTAAACGCATACTAAATATGTTTAGCAATTGCTTAAAATGATACATATATGTATGGAAAATCTTGAAAAAAGTGTTTTTATCTAACAATTGAATGAATGAATGAATTAAGATAAATTTTTTTTTCAAATGCTTTACAAAAAAGCAAATTCCAGATTTCGCGTTCTTTTCGACCAAAAGGATGGATTTTTTGATCCGGGATCAAAAGTACAATATCCAGATTTGTAGGGCGACTTACACGTACATAAAACTCGCACTAGAAAACACACACCGTTAACTCTACAGAATACATGCACATACAATAAGGTATTCCATGCAACGAAATATTTTTCCGCGGGACGTTGCACGAACGCCCCCTTAAAAATACTTGCGTAAATGTAGGAAACCATCAGCTGTTCATTGAACTAACTTTATGAGATTTATATAGGTATGCATTGATACTGGGCTTAAGGTAAGAACTTTGCGTTCAGACAATGGCTTGGAATATGCCAACAAAGATGTTCAGGTCATTCCACAATCACGTGGTATTTGTCATCAAAGAAGCATTCCATATACACCTGAACACAATGGAAGACCTGAGCGAGACATGCGCAGTCTATACGATGAATCGTACTGGAGGAAATCCTCAGAAAGGTAAAACTCCCTTTGAGCTATGGTTTACAAAAATCCCTGATATAACGCATTTAAAAATTTTCGGTGTCGATGCCTACTTTCATATACCTAAGGAGAAGAGGCAAAAGCTTCAAGCCAAGGCAATAAAAGGCGTTTTTGTTGGATACGAGGAGGATTCCAAGGGCTATCGAATATGGTTGTCTTCAAGTAAGAAGGTTGAGGTTACAAGAGACGTTATTTTTAGAGAGCCGAATTCTGGTGAAGTGGTGCTAAGACCACAAGAAGATGAAGTTCTTACTTCACGTGAGACTGAGAAGAAGGAACCTGCGACATCCAAAGACTCGGTTAAAGATTCGCAAGTTTCTAGAAACAATTTGAAAAGTGAAGTAATGGTCGAGGGTGAACCTGAATCTGAACCGGATAAATTTTATCATCTGCGATCTAAAACTATAGTGATGTCCGCATTGCATGCAAGTTTTGCATATTTAGCATGCATTGACGAACATAGTTCTTTTGAAGAAGCCGAAAACTCCAGCTACAGGAAGCAATGGAAGTCTGCAATGGATGATGAGATGGCATCGCTGACTGAAAATCATACGTGGGATCTGGTGAAACTGCCGCCACTAAAAAAGGCAATAACAAATAAATGGGTGTACAAAGTGAAGCGAATTGCTGAAGGTAACGTGGAGAGATTTAAGACACGTTTGGAGGTGAGGGGGTTTAACCAGAAATACGGGATTGATTACGAGAAAACTTTTAGTCCCGTCGTCGTTAAGTTTACCTCTATTCGAATGATAATTGCGCTCTGTGCAGCGGAAAATTTGAAGCTGATGCAATTTGATATCAAAACTGCTTTGCTTTATGGGGAACTTTCTGACGACATTTACATGTGTCAGCCTAAGGTGTATGAGGATGCCACTGATAATGTCTGCAAATTGAAGAAAAGCGTTTATGGCTTAAAAGAAGCGTCTAGGTGCTGGAACAAGCGTTTTTCAGTTTTTTTTTAAAACGTTTTCTTTCCAGATCAGTGAAGCAGACTCTTGTGTTTTTTGTTGGAAATAAAAACAAGAGAAAAAATTTTCTGCCTCTGTACATTGATGATGGGCTTGTGGCTGCAGAAGATGAAGAGGACCTTGACGCACTCAGTCAACATCTGAAAAGTGAATTTGAGGTCAAATTTCACACGGCTAACTATTACATAGGACTAGAAATCAAAGAGCTCGCAGATGGAAGCATGCAACTAAAGCAAACATCGTACGCGAACAGCGTTCTAGAGAAGTTTGGTTTTGGCCAGTCAACATCGGTGACAACACCCGCTGAAGTATTTAAGGCTGATTCTAATTTGGTTTCAGAGTCTACAAAGTTCCCATAAAGAGAGGCTGTGGGATGCTTGATGTACTTATCTGTCGGAACGAAGCCCGACATTGCATATGCAGTTAGTTTTGCGAGCAGATTCTTGGAAGATCCAAAAAGTGTACATGTTGTTGCTGTCAAAAGGATCTTCAAATATATTCGGGGAACACTGGATTATGGTTTGATATATAAGAAAACTGACCCATTCATATCGTGTTTTACAGACGCCGATTTTGCTGGTGGCATCAATACAAGGGCATCAATAAGTGGTTATGTGCTGATGATGGGCAACGCTGCAATCTCTTGGTGTTCACAACGGCAAAAATGGATTGCTCTTTCGACTACTGAGTCGGAGTATATTGCTGCTGCGGAAGGAGTAAAAGAATTGATTTGGGTTCAGAGGTTCTTCAAGGAACTTGTCTTTGCAGAGGAACACACACCACCGTCTCTCAACATCGATAACCAAAGTGCGGTCAGACTTATAAGAAATCCGGAGTTCCACAAGCGAACTAAACATATAGATGTGAAGTACCATTTTATACGGCAGAAATTTGAAGAAGGTTTTTTTACCCTACAGTACGTGAAGAGTGAAGAGCAGCTTGCAGATGTTTTAACTAAACCTTTGCTAAAAAATAGGTTTGACTTTTTAAGAGAAAAGTTGGGCATTTTCAAAGAAAATTAAATGAATTGTACTTTTTTTTTAAATAGAATTATAAACAAAGTGGAAGTGTTGAATTTATAATTTAGAATTCTATTAATTATGAGCCTCACTGTAATACATGTATTTGTCTTATCATTGTACAGTGTTTTTTTTTATCAAGAAGAATACTTATTATGCTATGTTATGCTTTCTAATAAACTCATTGTCAGTTCTCACAATTAACTCGAAGAAGCTGTTTCATTTCTAACAAATAGAAGTAATAAAGGAAAAACTCAATATTTCTACGTAACACTTTTGAATTGAAAGGTATGAAGATTTACAGCTTGCATCTTCTCAAATTGATGATGCTGGCCCAAGTTTCCGAATAATTAGTTGTTTATTTTTTATTTAAAATATATTTTTATTTTGTCTGTTTGTTTAAAGGAACAGCGGTGATTTGTTTTCATTTAATAAATTCATTATTACACTTTTCGTTTCAGATATCTCGTGTTTCCATACAATTAATGCAAAATGTCAAGCTCAATGGGCCCTTGTGACGTATATGCACAGAACGAGGGAAAAATAAAACTCGGAATGCGTTATCTTATTTAATTGCTTCATGATTCGTTCCTACGTCGTTGGACACAATTAAAATCTGAAAACTCTCTTTCTTATTAGAACATTGAAAAAAGTTAATTCAACACAATGTCGTTTTTCAGAAATAAAAGACATAATCAAACATTAAACACCTTGTAAATTTTAATGAAAAAATAAAATATTACCATAAATTCCCAAGATTCCGTATCATGTCATAATTCTAATTCAATTTAAATTACACAAAGCCTCTCTTCAAAAAAGACAGCTTTTATTGATCTACAATAGGTATACGCATGCATATATCCTATTTATAGGGATTCTATTGCTTTCGAAGGATAATCCATTTAACATCATTGGATATAATTTTTAATTAATACAACTCGTCCTCCATAATCCATAATATACTATGCATGCATACGAGTATCTATTGGTTCGAACAGGTCGTTCCACGACGCACGGAAGGGGTTCTTTCATTGTGGAAAAGCCATTTCGATTAGAGCAATTCAGCGAATAGGCATATCAATAAGCTTGCCTGCCTGGTAGGTGAGCGGTGTAAATATTATAACAAGTTTGCAACTTTGCAATACTTTGGATGGCTACGAGTATAATGGCACTATAGGATTGTCGTCTGTTGGACAGGTTGGCTCATGTGTGTGCATCCGTAAATTTATATTCTATTTTCAAATGATCAGCCTTACCAACTCATCATCAGGCAGGTAGGGTTGGCAAGGCCTAAAGGTGTTTTGTTTGACAGCCCAGCCCGGACACTTACGGAGACAATTGAATATGGAAGGTTTTGTATTGCGCATATTGATTTTTAACGAGAATTATTATATTTTGTTGGAAAGTTTAGACAATTGCAATGAGATCAGATTATAAACTTTATTAGTGGTGATGTCAGTCAGTCACAATAAGCTACAATGATTAATTCACAGAGATGATGGTTCATGCAGAATGTATGCTTAAGAGAGTTTTGGGACTTATTTTGATTTTCTTCGAGGAATTTAACTTCATAATGAAAATTTAAAGGGAAAGTTGTTCAGCATGGATCCAATTCCAAGAGTGAATATCATATCCATCGTTAAATTATTTATGTATATTTTGTTGTCCAGAGTTACCACAGGAACACCCCGGGGACTTTTTTTTGTGGAGGAATTGTCAATTTTACTTGGACTATTTACGTTTTCTTCTTTAGTTTTATTCTTTGGCGGATTGCTTTGAAGATATGTACACATTTCACGACTTTGTCTGCAATGATTACAGTTAGTATCACTAGCAATGTAGTATAGTATATCCGTGACTCAAGGCATTGTGGAAGACTTCTCCAGGACAACATTCAACACTTGAAATAGGTATATGTATGTGGATGTGCTTGACTTACTTTAATGGATTAAGTGCTTTTGTAATATGATTCTGTTATTTGCTCTTTTTCTACAATATAACTTTCATATTTTGTATGCATAAGTCGAAGTTAATTTGGATTCAGATATATTTTTCGTAGTCAGGAATTTGATCTAAATTTTTCGCGACATCAAAAATTCTGAAGAAGAATTTAATTTACTGTTTGTGTATTTCTGTAATTTAATAGCGATATGACTTATGTATGTACATTAGGGTAAAGCTACGGCTGGCAACGAGACGAGAACAGGCGAGACTTATGTTAGTCTCGTGTCGGTATCGTCAAAATCGAAACATTTCAATCTCGTCTTGGTTTCGGTCTCGTCTAACAAAGTCTCGTGTCGGTATTGGTGTCGCCTTTTTCTCGAGCAAATTTTAATGTGCAGTCTCGTCTTGGTCTTGCTCTCAAGATGTAATATAAGACGTATTGTTCAGATTTCAAAGATAGAGTATGGTATCTCAGCAGTTTTTTTGTAAGAAAAATGCGATGTTTGGAGTTTTGTGCGAAGAAAATTTATAAAACAAGCTCTGAGTCTGTTTTGTCTTTTGAGTTCAGTGGAAAAAAACATTTTGGAAGAATGGTGTGAATTAATATATTTCATAACAAAAACAAATAAAATATATTTAAAAAGAGTATGTACTTACATACAACGCAGGATTTCTTTTAAACAAACCAACTCGGTTGTCAATCCATGAATTGTCAAAAACCATTAAAGATATCTCCGATTTAAATGGTTTAAAAACCCAACATTCAATTTTAACTCGAAATATCGAAATTTTTCCGATTTAATTTTTGGTTCCTTTTAAAGGTGATTTTATGCCTTTTGGGTGACGTTTGGAAAAAAATATTGTCTAAACTTCTAAATATAGTTTGTTGCCTATCTCGTAAGCTTCGAACTGTCAAATGCCATTCAAGGGTGGCTCTGATCTAAGCGGATTAAAAAACCTCTACAAAATTCAGCTCAGAAAATTCGAGAAAATTTTAGGCCATTTGGAAGAAATTATTATTTAATAGTCAAAATATAATGGCTTATACATTTGGCGGTTTCAAAAGTAAACGTAAATAAAACACAAATAAAATATTTTTTTTCATGATATTTCTTTTTTATTATAAAGTTTGAACATTGGCATTATGTGTGAAACACTACATCATTTAAATGACCACCACGCGAATTGTTGCAAGCATCGATTCTTTTGAGGTAATTTTCAACCACTTTTTGACACATATTGGGCGCTATCTCAGCCATAACTTGACGAATGTTGGTTTTCAAGTCCTCAAGAGTTAAAGGTTTATCTGCATAAACACGGTCTTTCGCCCCACGGTGTCCAGCGGTGTCAAATCGCATGATCTTGGTGGCCAGTTGATATCGCCATGACGAGAAATTACGCGGCCAGCAAATGTCTCTTGCAATAAAGCCACATTAGCTCGAGTAGTGTGGAATTCGGCACCGTCTTGTTGAACCCACATATTCTCCAAGTCGTATTCTTCAAAAGTAGGCAAAAAAAAGTCGGTTATCATATGAGCATAACGCTCCGAATTGATGGTGACAGTCGTTCCATCGTCGTTTTCGAAGAAGTAAGGTCCAATCACACCTCCGGACCAAAGACCGCCACAAGCAGTGACTTTTTGTGGATGTAATGGCCTCTCTTCAATTACTTTACTTGAGGATTCTCAGAACCCAAAATACGACAGTTTTGTTTATTAACATAACCACCGAGTGTGAAATGTGCTTCGTCGCTGAAGAAAATTTTGTTCGAAAAATCGCCGCCGTCCACCGCCTGTTGTTCAAGCGCCCATTCGACGTATCTACGACGTTGTGAATGGTCAGCTGGCCTCTGTTGTTGTGTGAGCTGGACTTTGTATGGATTTAGGTGTAGATCCAAATGCAAAATTCGCCATAATGGGCCTTAAGACAGTCCTAATTCCTGAGCACGACGAGGAATCGACACATTCGGGTCTTCGGCAACTCTTTCACTTACAGCAGCCATATTTTCAATGGTACGAGGGAAGTGATGATGCACAGGCCTTACAATATCTGTAACCAATCCAGTCTCTTCAAATGTCTTCACAATTTTGCCATTTGCTTGCATAGTTGGACGATTATGTAAACCATAATTTCCTCTTAAAGCACGATATGTGGCTGTGGCAGAATCACCATTTTTGTATTAGGTTTTAACAATTTTCCATTTTCGTTAATGACAGACTTTCAACTGAAAAAAAAATAGGTTTAACAACTTAGTTTGACAGATGTCGAATTCCAGCCCTTGAAACAGCAAAATGGATTACCCTTTATTATATAGCCTACATTCCAAGCTATGAACCGTCAAACTCGATTCAAGGATGGCTCCGATTTAAATGGAATAAAAAACCTCTAAAAAATAATTAAATTAAAAAAAATTCTTCTAGCGAAAACCGAAACCAAACCAGCCTGGTTACCAGCCCTAGCGTAAAGCGTACATTGTTTTTCGATTTTCATTTTTAAAAAGTTGCATTATCACGTAAGCTATCCGCAAGAAGTAATAAAATACAGGATACAGGGAGTAGTGAACTGCAATCATTTCACTATATCTTTCCCAATACAACTGTTGACGAGCTTGACTCACCAATTGCCTTAACTGAAGAATAGCAAATGACCGGGGACCTGTAACACAAAACTATAAGTAGTTGTAATACAAGTGATTCATTACAACTGTAACAAATTTCTGTAACACAAAGCTACAAGTTTGGTGGTTCTTCTACAAGTGTAATAGGCGAACATTACAAGTGGGAAATTATGTAACGGGTGATTTTTTTGCTACTTGGTTTTTGACGTTTATATTTTTGACAGATCACACATGACAAATTCCACGAACATTTGACATTTCGATTCAGTATTGTTTGCCATTTCATCATGAATAGACTTACGCCTGAACAACGTTTGCAAATTATTTAAATTTATCATCAAAATTCGTGCTCTGTGAAAAATGTGTTTCGCAAGCTTTTATCGCAAAATTGTCTTCAGCGACGAGGCTAATTTTTGGCTAAATGGATACGTGAATAAGCAGAATTGCCGTATTTGGCGTGAAGAGCAGCCAGAGGCAATTCAGCAGCTACCAATGCATCCCGAAAAATGCACTGTTTGGTGCGGTTTATGGGCAGGCGGCATCATTGGGCCGTACTTCTTCAAGGACGATGAAGGCCGCAGGGTTACGGTCAATGGAGAAAGGTACCGTTCGATGATAACAGATTTTTTTTTGCCGAAAATGCAAGAATTGAACTCGGTCGACATGTGGTTCCAACAGGACGGTGCCACATGCCACACTGCACGCGAAACCATTCATCAATTGAGAGGCGAATTTGGTGAGCAGTTGATCTCACGTTTTGGCGCAGTCAATTGGCCACCAAGATCATGTGATTTGACCCCGTTAGACTATTTTTTGTGGGGCTATGTTAAGTCTATTGTCTATGGGGACAAGCCAAACACGATTGCTGCCTTGGAAGCCGACATTGAACGCGTCATTGGTGAGATTCCGGCCGAAATGTGTGAAAAAGTTTGCCAAAATTGGACCTTCGGAATGGACCACCTGAAGCGTAGCCGCGGGCAACATTTAAGTGAAATTGTTTTTAAAAAGTAAATGGCAGAAATTGATTTATCGATCCAAATAAAAATTTCATTCACTTTTTACAAGTTTCTGTGTTTTTTTGAATTTTCAAAAACCAAGCTCTTAAAAAATCACCGTTTATATGGTTTCCCTCTTTCTGTACCACAAAGCTACAAGTGTAGAAAAAAAACTAAATCTTTCTTGTAGAATAACCAACAAAATCTTACAGGTGATTCAAAACTTGTAAGATGTAGACGATGTATATAAATATATAAAAAAAACAATGGGGCATATTCATAGGTCACAGTCTAAGCTGTTGCTTTGATAAACTTGAGTTTATTTTATGATAATTAGATGGGGTAAACTTAAGTTTTTCATAGCAAAGGCGTAGACAATGACTATGAATATGTCCCATTCTTTTTATTTAATCAGCATTTTCATAAGTTTTTTCTTCGTAGTCAGGATATCCTTACCCAAAAAACAATATCAAATGTCAATTTGAAAATATATTTTTGCATAAAGTGTATATTTGGGATCCTTTTTCAATAGGTGATTATTTCGGTAATAATTTTTAAAGCAACTGAATTTTGAAAACTTAAACATTTTTAAATATCAGTAAACTAAATAAAAATTTAAACAAAATACAAAATAGTGCATTCTAATACGGTTCTTAGATTTACTTAAAAATAATTGAATTTTTATTGATTGAAAGATTTAAAAAAAAATTAGTACGAATGGATAGCATATGAAATCTATGAAATTGGATCGACTTATTCCCTTAATTAGGATTGTATTTTTGCACAATAGTTGTGAAATCCTGAGTCTTAAAAAAATATCCTGCGTATAAGTATTTAAAAAAAAAAAAGATGTTCTTTCATTTTTACTTGCGTCATATTGAAAAGTTCATGGAAAGATATGTATTTTGTTAGCGAAAGTTTTAATCATAGATGAATGTTGACAACATTAATTCAAATGATTTATTGTATTAGCTTGAACTTTATCACCAGCAGGTAAGTATGTAGATATAAACTTATCTACAACTATACCTATTAAAACGCCTGTACTTATCCTTGGTATATTAATGTTTTGAGATAACTTCCAAGCAACAGAATTCCATAATACATAATTCTCAATATAAAAACTAGAAAGTGGTTTATTAAATTTAGTTTGAATGTTTAATTTGAATGTCCATTCATTGATAGCACGTCCGGTATATATACCAATATGGTTTATCAAAACCCAGCAAAATTGGTCACGTTATCATCAAAGGACCATAAGCTTTATCCATTTATATTCCTTCCATATACCTATACATTTTTTTTTCTTATATCTTTGAGTAATCTCGCACAAGAGAAAATCCTTTCTAAGTCAAAATGAAGTTGGTGCAGGACAAAAATTAATGGACAACCCACAAACCCACATATTGTAGTTGCGGACAAAATCCGTACATTTTGATTCAACGGCCACTTGTAGTAAAAACACCAGGTCCGTACTTTGATTCTTAGCAGCGCCTGTTTGAATATCATAACATAATAACTAAATGTGCATTTAGTGATTTGTAAAATGTAAATGAAAATATCTGAGGTAGAAAAGTTGGTTTTCAAGGGAGGGTATATGTAGTAAATGTAAATTCAGTACTAACATTTGCGAAAAGAATGCTCTATTGATGAGTCTTACCCATACATATTTCGTGTTCCTCTTGTTAAAGTTGTTCCGCTAATAATAATATTAGATTCCCAAGGGATGTGATATAGCCCTCCAGTATAGGCGCTGAAAGGGGCAGGTAGAGCATGAGAGGGCCAAATTAATTACTTACTAGGTAATCTATAATTCGTAGGTTTTTAAATATGACTATACCGAGTTGCATTTTAAATTTTTGGGAAACAAAGATATTGATCAATTTTTAAACTAACAAGAATGACCCAAAGTAAAATTTAGATATTAACCCCCAGTTTCACAGTGCGAGTTTAAGCCCCACTTTTGGGATAAACTTCAGATCAACAATTTATTTGGTTTCACAGTGTCGTTTGAACCTTGAACTGAGTTCAATTTGTAGTTTAAGAGCCGATTTTTCAATCTCCAGATACACATCCAGTTAGTTGCCAGAGGAATAAACTTACTTGACTGTTAAACAACCGGATAACAACATCGTCACTTTTATTTCAAGTATCGAACTTTTCAAAGAAATTAATTTTTTTAACGTTTATTTCAAAGCAATAATTTTTCAAAGTATTTTTGACATCGAAAATAGCAATTTATGTTATTCCTCAGATTATTCCGTTCTAAGATGAGCGGATAACTATATTCTTTGATTAAGTTGTATCTGACTGTTGAAAAACTGATTTTTGCTCTATCTGGAGAATATGTACTAACTGACTGCTTAACTGACTATTGAAAAATTGGCCCTAAGTTAACCGTGATTATTCTGCCGTTTATATTGTTTTTTTTTTCAGAAAATATTATGAACAAAACAAAATTGTGTATTCAAATGTTATCGAGTTGCTATAGTGATATTAAATATTATTTTATTTATTATTCTCGTTGTTTCGCGTGTTTTTTTTTTGTGTCAGAGAGAGAAAGGGAGGACGAGGCAAGAAAAATGCTGCCAACTATTTTTCATAAAATATAGTTAAGCGCAGTTCAACTGATCGATCAGATTTCACTGTGAAACCGGACGAATTAAACCAAAAATTTAAACTCAGTTTAAGGTTGAATTGATCTTAATTTTAAACTCCCACTGCAAAACTGGGGGTAAGAGTTCTGGCTTTAAGGATCGAAAAATTGTGTGGCAGGTACCGTTATTTTTGGGGTTAGAATAAATATTTAAGAAAAGAATTTAATCTTAAATACCAAGTTTAAAAAAAATCGCTTCAGCAGTTTAGGCTAATCCAACACAAACAGACATTTTGTCGTAATTGCGGGAGCCAATTTGTCATTTCAAGTCAAAAATGACTTTAACAATATAATAAGCTGTTTGTACTAAGAATTTTGTATGCCTACGATGTCACATGTCACATCAAATCTCGTACTGCTTTTCGCATAGCTTATCGCGGTGCTGATGGGCGTGCGGCCTAATTGTAAGCATTTGAATTTGGTACTTCGCGGTGTTCCTGTTGTTAAATTTGAACAATTCTTCGAACAAAAAAAATCAATACAATTTAGGATTCTACACGTTTTTGCCTTAAAAGATCTGCAAATTCCGATCAAACACACAATTCCGCAGGAATTTAAAATAACGAAATTAAACTCCGTGAGAAGTTGTAGGTTAAAGCCGATAATTTTCTCTATATAAATATTTAAATACCTGCACCGTTGAATTCCCTACTGTAGTATATATTTTGTATTATTACTACTCTCGCGGAACAGTTTTTCAGTGCGAGATAATCCTGGTGTAATAGTTAACTCTGGACTCCAGTGTTTCAGTTGAAGTTAACTCAGAGTTAACTCATAAAATATGAGTTAATTCTGGGACTAACTGAAAAAAATTCTTTTGACAGATTGCTAATTGAAAGGTAGTGTAAGCACATATGCCCAAATAAAGGCTAAAAATATACCTTTACAAAAAGATACTGCTGGTGATCCACTCACGAACGTCTTAAACATGATCCTTTCGAAAATTGAGGAGCAATGTGGTACAAATAAACTTATATTTCATAGGCTAACTTAACTCGGAAACAGTTTTCGGCCAAAACGCCCTACAAAAAGAAAAACATGATGGAAAAGCTCAAAATAATTACTTGTAATGGAAACGGATTATGGCAAAAACTTGAAGAACTAGAAATGCTTATGCATGAGAAAGATTTTGATATTTGTTTGATATCGGAAACGCATGTCAAGAAACAATCAAATAGTAAGATCAGTGTACATTTAGAATACCACGCCACTCACCCGTCGAACAAGGCAAGAGGTGGGGCGTCTTTATTTATAAAAGAATGCCCCGAACACACGATAGGCCCAAAAATAGAGGGTGAATCAATGCAATTAATCGGTGTACAGGTTAGAACTCAGAATGTTGTACTGAATATATCTTCCATATACTGTCCTCCACGATGTAAAATTGAACAGAATGAATTTATGAACGTGCTAAAGTTACTTAAACTAAATTTTATCCTTGGTTGTGACTTTAATGCAAAGCACAACTTTTGGGGATCTAGAGGTATTTCCCAAAAAGGGTCCAATGCTCTATCAAGCGGGAATGGAAAATAATTGCGATCTTCATTCGAAAATACTTGACCTTGTTGATTTTTGTGTGGTCAAAGGAATACCCTCAAATAAAATTATAACAGAAATCTTTGATCTTTTCTCAGATCGTTCTGCTGTTATTCTCACTATGAGCGAAAATCTTGTTCAAAATGCAAAACCACCCACGCTAACCAATGGGAAAACCAAGTGGGAAGGTTTTAAGAACGATACAGAGGATAACGTTGAATTGAGGGTTTCACTACAAACGCCTCTCGAACTTGAAGACGCAGTAGATAACTTCGTCAATATCGTACAACAAGCCGCATGGAATAACACCCCGTACCAAAGAGAAATGCCGCGCTTTAAAAACCTAAAATATCCGCAGAAAATAAAAGATTTAATAAAAGAGAAACGAAAAGCACGTAATAAATGGGAACAAACTCGAGCTCATCAACACAAGGTAAATTTAAATCGCTTGTGTAATTTACTAAAAAAGACGATAGAAGAATTAAAAAATTCTGAAGTTGGAAAATATCTTGAAAGCTTGACAGCAGGAAAACAATCCAACTAGTCACTGTGGAAAACTGTCAACGTAACGAAGAAACCAAAGCTCCCAACGCCTACAAATAAGAATGATCAAAACGAATGGGCAAAAAGCGACAAGGAGAAATCAAAAGTTTTCGCGGATTACCTGGAGAACACATTTAAACCTTTTGATGGGAAAGGACTCAACGAAAATTCAAATATACGTTCTTACTCAAGCGAAAATTACATAACAAGAAATGTTACCCTTGCCGAATTAAGTAGAGAAATAAGAAAGCATTAGAAAGCTCCTGAATATGACATAATTACGGTTGAAGTTCTCAAAATGCTTCCTCGCAAAGGGTTAAATAATTTTCTTTATATAATAAATGCCAATTTAAGGCTAGAGTACGTTTCGAGCCAATGGAAGGTTGCGGATGTTACAATGGTTCTCAAACCAGGAAAACCATGACATGATACGAAATCTTATAGACCCATTTCTGCCCGTTATATCTACGGTCTTTGAAAAAATATTACTTCTACGCCTGCAGCCAATAATGGAAGAAAAGCGCATAATACCTGAACATCAGTTCGGATTTAGAAGCAAGCACTCGACAATTGACCAAGTGCATAGGATCACTGATGTCATTGAGAAAACTCTTGAAGAAAAGAAAATTTGTTCGGCGGTCTTCCTAGACGTGTCGCAAGCTTTTGATAAGGTGTGGCACGAAGGCCTGAATTTTAAATCAAGGGAAATTCTCCCTGAAGCACTTTATACGCATATCTACAAAATAGACCTTTTAGAGTAAGACATTGGAACGATTACTCGGAGTGGCTGGGGTACCACAAGGAAGTGTTCTATGTCCAATACTGTATCTATTAAAAAGAAAACACTATCGTAGCCACGTTTGCTGAAGACACTGCGATACTAGCAGTGGGCCAAACGATAAATGATGCTACGACTAAATTACAAAAAGCTCTGAATAATGTCAGTGAATTGACAAAAACATGGCGGACATCGTATAAAAAATTAATAGATTACCGGTATTTGTTAATAAGGTTCAAGTTCCATTTGCTAATGAAGCAAAATATCTCGGAATGATTCTAGACCCGAAATTAAAATGGAAACCGCATGTTAAAAAGAAATGCGAAGAGTTGAACTTGCTGCTTGGGAAACACTAAGCTCAGTATCGAAAACAAGCTAATTTTGTACGTCAGGTGCTTAAGCCTGTCTGGACTTACGATATACAACTCTGATAGGTTGTACGCGAGATTCTAATTTAAATACCTTACAAACATTTGAAAATAAACTCCTAAGATCGTTTGTAAGCGCACATTGGTACATTAAAAACGAAGATCTCCACAGAGATTTCGGGATTCCCAGGGTTCGCGATGAAAGAAAAAATTTTGGGCAAAATCATAGAAAACGGCTATTACATTACTGTGTTAGTATTGATCGAAACTATCGATGAAACGAATTTAGTACGCCGCCTGCGAAGGACTAAACCTTCCGGTCTGGTGCAGTAAATAAGAATCCGCTTTAAAATCGCGGTATAAACAGGAACTATCACCGAAAAGTTACCTGCAACACGTTAATTAAATTCGTTAAAAATAAATTGCTAGATAAGTTTCATCTTAGTTGCAATCGGGAGGAGGAGGTGTTTTTAGTGCATCAGTAGTAATATCACGCTCCTATGAGTACGCGTTTTTAGGTCCTTATAGAGCCTTTTGAAGGTTTTACACCTACTCACGGGAGCAAAAAATGCCAAAAAGATGTATTGCAGAAGTTTTTTCGGTGTGTTAAGACATTTCTTTAAATTTGTAATGAAAATGAATAATTTAAAATTGATTTCAGATACTGAGATAAGTGACACGGAATTGTACGAGATATTATATTTAACTTTTTTAAGAGAATAATACTTGTAAGTTTTCGACCAAACCATTTTTATTTGTTTGGCGAACGAAATTTTTTTGCATTTCTGACTATGCACACTCATAAATATTCAAACATAATAAGGGTATTCATGAAACGGCTGAGAACCCGTGTAAGCCTCTGAAACCAGATAATTTTAAATTAATTATCTGGTTTCTGAGGTTTATTCGGGTTTTCCGCTGTTGCATGAATTCCCTTATTAACCTATTACATTTGAAGGAATATGGCCATAAAAGAAGATCAAATGTTTTTGATAACTTTTTAGAGCTTACGCAAATGGTGGCATGCTGAGAATGATTGGCGAAATTTACGGAGAGTCAATATCAACTGTATCGAAAGTCATGACAAGTGTTTCAAATCCTATAGTAATGCTACGAAGTCATCTCCTTGTCTTCCCCATTACGCCTGATAGGTCCGTTTGTCTGCATTCGATATTTTTTTTTCTTCTCAACACTATCTAAAACAGATATAACTTAATTTGTTGACATATTTGAGGCTCTTTTGGTAATTTCTGTTTTTTTGTTGCACTTTTTTAACAATCAATATAAAAACACAAAACATATAACTCAGGAAAAAAAACATATTAAGATTGTTAAGCGAATCGGACTTAGTCACCCTAATCTGCATGTACCAGAACATATTGACAAGCAAGGAAATGAAATCGCAGACGAACTGGCCAAAACCAGATGATTACTTGAACCGAGCTAAATCGTTCCTGGAACAAGACAATCTTAGAATCTTTCCTCAAAACCGCAAACGACAGATGATCAGGTAGCGACAGTTGTGGTGTTTCGAGGAATCCTTGGGCAGATATTTCTAAGAAAAAAATAAAACAGAATACTTACTACAGCTTAACAGATCTCAACTGTCACTCCTGTCACAATTGGAACCCGCATGACCAGAATGGGCATCAGCACATCTGACTTATGTAGAGGTTGTATGGACGTAGAGGCGGAAGAGCCCGAACCAGGAAAGAAGCGTTCGGAGATTACTTCTTCGACGCACCGGCTGATGTCTCTAATAAGCGACTTAAGCATATCCTGCAATTTATTCAAAGGTCAGAATTGGGTAGATATAAACCTTATCTCCCCATTTTAAACTTCCCCTTTCCTACCCTGGGGACCGCAATGGATCCATTCGGATCCGTTTCACCACCCGTTCTAAATTAACCTTACCTAACCTATGAAAGTTAAATACAATAATATTGAAAGCTGTTTTGGTATCTACATCAATGCTGGCTAAAAATATATTTTCAATATTATAGGTATAATTAAAGGTCAAGACTTAAAACAAAGGCAACATGAGGTAATCCCAAAACCGAAAATATTTCGCAGAGAGCCTTATATGTCACATACAAGCATGTTTCGACCCTGCTCAATCCATACGTTTTCCTTTTCCGTACTCTATATGATGACGATGATGATGGTACTACAATGCACACATTGTTTGGTAAAAGTACTGTTATATGTATTCGGATGTGTGTCTGTGGATTCGAATACTGAGAAATGAACAGGCTGTACACGTATCATCATCATCGGTAGAAAGTTATCGATTGTTTTAAAAATCAACTAAAAAAGGAAAGCTTTCAGAGCATAACCACATCATCCTATGCTAAGGATGGTAAGCAGCACCAGTGCCAGCTCTTATTTCAATACACAAATTGCATGTGCAGTGTCAGGAGGAAAAACCAAACACAACTGAGGAGAAATCTGAGTAGAGCATAAACTCGCCCAAGGAGTAGATCCTGCAACAAGGGGTATCATCTACCTATTAATGTGCATATATATGTGTGTACATGTTTGTTAATATTTTATGTAGGGTGTCTCTTAAATTAAGTTTTTCATTTTTAGAGCTTCGCTGCATGTTTTTGCATATCGCTCTAAAATCAATAAGTTTTGAATATTAAAGGATTCTGTTTCAGTTACCTATATCGATTTTGAAAATGCATCACAAAAGTTGGAAAGAGTATAGGATTGAATTCTTTTTTTTACTAATAGTCGCTTAAAGTAAACAAGAAAATCATTTTAATGTTAAAAAAAAAAATAAATAATAATATATAGTCATAGTCACAACTCATAACCACACTGCAACCAAATTTCCTAACACACGAAAACATATTGCCTGTTCACAATTCTGTCCATGGAACAAGAGAAGTTGAAACTCAAAATGGTACATATTTTTTAAACTGGAGATGATCTCCTTAACGTCTACTGTATTTTCTAGAATTAGTCTTTTTTGGAGCACACATTAAGATTTCCAGGCAAGAACTATATTGAATCAATCTAATAGGCACATCTACATTATTTTTTACTATAATTGTCATCATTTGGTTATCGCCAACTTTTTATTTTAAATCTTGCAGTATTCTGTTACAAATATTTTTCTTAGGAAAAGTTTCTGTTCAATAATTTTTACTTGTAAAAAAAATTGTTTTTCTGACAATCAAACATGACATTACGATCAAAGGACCACAAAAAAAGTGGGTCCCCAATTCCGTCTGTCGGTCTGTCTGTCCTTGAGTCTACAGTCTTAACGGTTTGATAGATTTGATTCAAACTTGGTACATATTGTTTTTTTGATAATATGCCCACACATTCTTATGATTCTTTTTTTAAGACGACAGATAACAGTAGCTCCCATAAATTTTTTTTGGCCAAAAACAAAAATTTTAGTTTTCTCGAAAACGGCTCCAATGATTTTTATAAAAAAAATCAATTTATTAACGAAGGGAAAAGGTACCTTTAAATAATTTTTTTTTTTTGAAAAAAATTGTTATTTTTGGTAGGTATAGTATTTTTTTGGTTTTCGATTTTCTCGGAAACGGTTAATTTGATTTTTTTCTTTATTTTTTCCACAAAAGCTACTTACATATAATTTAAACACTATTACCTATATTCCAAAATTTTTCAAAAATTTTTAGAAATTAATTTTTTTTGAAAACTCACAATTTCGAAAATGACTTAATAGATTTTTTCAAAACATCGTATTTTGTGGTTTTTTGACATTATCTTGAATATTTAAACAAATATTTTTTTAAAATAAAAAACAACGGTACCTCCCATACAAATGTTAAAAAACCGTTAAGAAACAAATTTATTTCTCGAAAACGGCTTGAAGAATTTTTATTAAAAAAAATGTGTGTGTTCTTAAATTAGTACAGTTCACTTTTAAGTATAAAAATATTTGTTTTGCTTACTTATTAACGGTACTTCCCGTAGAACCACTTTTCATGTTTTCGACTTTCTCAATATTGAATAAACCGATTAAAATAAAATTCTTTGTGCAAATGCTCCAATGAAATTGTTAATAAGACTGCGTACTCAAATTTTTAAAAAACAAGTTTTTCGATTTTAAAAAAATTAATATTTTTTTTTTGAAAAATCGTCACAGATTTTTTTTTAATTGAATTTTATATGTATATTAATTATATCACCAAAATGGCGTTTCAAATTTTTTTCTAAAAATGTTTTCAAAATTTTATACATAAAAAAAATAATTTATTAAAAAACCGCTCCAACGATTTTTGATTTTTTTTTATATATTCTTATTTATCCAAGAATTCTAATGGCATATTTGTTCTCCCTCAAACTATAACGACTAAGCAATATAAAAACATTAAAATGTATGTATTATCCATTTATTTCTACCTTATTATTATTCCCTTTTATCAAATTTTTGCGTACGTCACTGAATACTAAATACAATGTAGACTCTCATACATTTATCACATGAATCTTATGGAATTCATATTGCACACATGAAGTTGTATCTATATAGCTACCTACCCACCTACATCCTTCATTTTCATTATTATATGTACATTTTTACATAGTTACTTAGGTTCCATCCATATGTATATATATGTAGATACATTTTACCCTCGTAACTTACATAATTAAAATCCATAACTTAGATTTTAACATACATTTGAAGGAAAGCACCTATGTAACTATTCCTTGAATCATCCATTCGACAATTCATTATACTAAGAATCAAGGTAATCTTACATACACAGGCTTTAAACCTGCATAGTACTCGTATAACTACACTTAACCAACCAAACCTCAATGATGTTAGTTACTTTGAAGTTGTTAGCTTTAAGAGCAGTGGTGCATTTTATTTAATACCGCTTTTATAATAATTATTTTCTGTTATTCTTGAGGTGTTTTGGGAGGACTCCAATCTATAAAATTATTTATTTCTTTAAACCTGAAAAAGCTCAAGTACAATCAACAATACATTCATCACAAAGTTGGATTGCATATCCAAAATTTCAAACTCATATTTTATTTTTACATTCAATCATTCGTTGTTATACTACATCAGCAATTTTAAATACAGGTAAAAGAGCAGTATGTATTTAAATTGCTTGAAAATCGAAATGATTTAATTAATTGCGCAGAAGTTCTTACAAGGATTGCCTCTTCTCAACATTATATCGTCACAAATGGAATTCGATTTCTCCTTGCAATGTTTGGTGCTCCATAAAAAATGATTCCAAAAACAAGTTTAGATATTTAGGTTCCACATTGAACCAGTGTTGGCAACGTAAGTTACTCCGAGTAAGTTACATATATAGTTACGCGTAATTATTTGCAATTAGTTACATCTCATTTTCCGCGTAACTTATGTAGCTAATGTACCTAACTAATATAGCTAAAAATATGTTGACTGACGAAAACTTTTATTCCATAAATAACAAAAGAAAGATTATAAAAGAATTCAGAGATCAAATGCATGTATATAACCCAAATATATATGTAGGTATTAAATTAGTCGAACTTTTTAAACTCAAAGTCGTCCAAAAATAAATGTATGTCTTCCATTCGTAAAGTTCTATAAAGAAATATTAATTTTTTGTAACGTTCGAAAGACAGTCGATTTCTCAAAGGGGTGTGAATTAAAAACCATTTCTAAAAAGTACGCTCTATTGACGATGCGGGTATGTTATACAATTTTATTGCGAGCTTTGAAAGATTGGGTGTCATAGAAATTGGCTGTCTTCCAAAAATTGGATTTTTTATATTTTTTCATATAAAGTTTTAAAAACTCCGAAAGTTATTGATTTGAAAATGATAATTGTTCTCTAATTTGTCATCAGTGTACCGAGGATGTAAATAGTAAGATGCTAGTGCATAAACATTAAGTCGAATTATTAAGACGAGATTTGTAGAGATTTTCGAACTGTGCTGGATCTTTTAATTCTAACCACCTAAACTTACTGTGTCAGCTTATGAAGTTGTTGACTATTGGCAATTATTTATTAGCTGGATCGTGCATCTTTTTGGTATGAATCCGAGATCCTCATACAATTTTGTAATATGCCTTCCGGATTGACGCTTTTTTTCATTTTTTTACTGTGACATTTTAACTTTTAAATCAGAACTTTTTTAAATTTTAAATCTTATTTTATAAAACGTGACTTTTTGCTTCGAATTTTATTTTGATGTGAAGATTTTTCTGGAGAAAAGTCAAAATAATTGGTTAGTTACATAAGTTACGTTAGTTACGTAACTAATTCAATTAGGCCCATTTGCTGATACACAACATAAGCATTCAAGTTCTACTTAATCACTTATGTGACAGCTTACGCAGAGGAAAAAGCAGCGCATGATCATTTTAAATTTAACATAAAATGTATGATTCTTATCAGTAACCGGGCTTTAGTTACATTAGTTACGCGTAACTAACTAAAATTTGTAAAACTCGCGTAACTTACAAAAACTGCTTTGAACATTAGCAATAGTACCATTCTTTCAATCAATAGGATAAGATCTATACTACTGATCAAACATTCTTCACCACAGATCATACTAAATCGTGGAGTATGCCTGCTGGGAAAACCATAGGTTAAAAAAAATGCGCAAAGTGAAGTATGAAGAATATAAATTTTTTAACTTTTAAAATCGCGATATCTCACAAACGGTGATTCGTACAAAAAAAAAGTTTTAGAACAATTTCTCTAGAGAATTGCATGATCTACAACTTTTGTCGAAACTATTTTATGGATAACACTTACGGTTTCAGAGGAAAAACCTGACTTGTTGACATTTGACATTTGGATAAATTTTTTTTTTGCAAAATAGGAGCGAAGGGGATTTTTGACATTTCATTTTTAATAATTTTAAATATTGCCAACTTCAGCTCTATTTTTGTTTATTTTGACTAAGTTATTAACTCAAATACTTTTTATCATTTAAGTTTATTTTTGAGGTAAGTTAGCATAGTGTAGTAAAAAGCAGTCAGGAGAAGGGATTCAGTCGATTCGATTTTATTTAATGAATTTTATTCACATAAAAAAGATTTGAAACTATGCAAATAAAATTTTAAATTCCCAGTCGAATTCAACTATGAATATAGTTACTTCCGGTTCTTAAGTTTAAAATTAGTAACAGCAAAAGCGAATTATTAACAGTAGCCAATAATGTGAATGTTTTTTAAAAGAGTACTTAAACTACATAACGATTTTTATTAAATATGGTCCCCGTAATTCAAAATTCAATTACCTGAAGTTTATTTTCAAAAATAATAATAGATTTTTTTTAAACGAACTTATAGCGAAAAGGAGTTTCTTTTCTTTTTCACAAATATATCTAGAAAACGGATTTTCGAAATTATGGATTCGAGTTTCTGAAGTTAAAGCCATTCGAGCAAGAAAAATTCACTTCTCCTGCAGGAAATGCTATGGCATTCGAATTTTTTATTGTAATCCATTCATTTTATGTAGATCGTATTACTTGGGTCCTTAAGATTTAATACCTAATTAATTATATTGTGGAACATTCTAAAAACTGAATTAGAGTAACAATCTTCGGTATGCACGTTACAACGACAAAAATCAGTAGGCTAGAAAGAAATTGGAGTTGTGGAAACTGTACTCATAAATTTATTTTAAGACTCCCTCAAGTGGGAGACCCCTATTAAAATTAACTCACTAAATGTATATATACGAAGCCTTCTATAAATTGTATCTCCAGTCTTTCATACAAGACTATATTATAGTCAGATTTTATTTCATTAAATTAAAGTACTGGGCACCCTATACAAAATACAGACAAAGTTTTCTATGGATTTGAAATGAAACGCAATTGAAAGGATATTTAACGTAACTCTGTTCTCTAAGTGGTTACATTTTAAATTGTATACAAATAAATTGAGTCCTCAATTTTTCATTTTTATTTTGTTTTCTAGTTCGTTTTGCAATTTGTGTTCGTTTAAATACTAAAGGTATGATTTACTTATGTATGTTCCATTGCGTTAATTGTTTTAGAAGCTTGAAGGTTTTAAATCTTCAAATAGGTACGAGTACAATAGGTACATCATTTGAGTTTTGTGAAGCAAATAAATGAATGGATTTTATGATTTGTTGAATTAAAACAATAACATCGAGTTAGCGTTGTCGCTAAGTTGAAATGATAAAATTCATTGAGTTGTTAAAAAATAAAATGCACAACTGGATCGTACGTGCGTGCTAACAACTGTGGAACCTAGGTATGTAAATATGTACCTACATAATGAATATGTATCTAATAGGTGGTTAGGTAGCTATATGCGTATATAACTTTATAATTTAGGTGCAATATACATAATATTCATGTGATTTTCAAAGATATATATATAAATGTATGAGGAACTACGTATTATATATGTAGGTATTCAGTGACTTAGGCAAAAAATGCTTAAAATTTAGGTAGAAATAAATGGATGATACACATAATGCAATCTTCTTAGATTGCTTAGTTGTTAAAGTCTGAGTGAAAACAGATGCCATTTGAATTATGTGTGTCAAGTTAGCTCTGCCACTTCAAAATTTTAAAGAAATTCTTATTGGATTAATTGTCGTAAATTTGTCGTAAATTTGTCGTGAAAGAAAAAAAATTGCCGCGCTTGTTTTTTTAAAAAATATCCCCTGGTAATGCTAACTTGACAGTCAAGTTAGCATTACCATCCCTCAAAAACGGGGTACATAAAGTAAAAAAATAAAATTGGGTGTGCCATTAACTGTTGTAAATTTGTCGTAAGCCAATGACGAAACGAAAAAATTTGTCGCGCTCGTTTTTTTCAAAAATAATCCCTGGTAATGCTAACTTGACAGTCAAGTTAGCATTACCACCCCTCAAAAACGATGTATATGAAATCAAAAACTAAAAATGGGTACGCCATTAACTGTCGTAAATTTGTCGTAAGCCAATGGCGAAACAAAAAAAATTGTCGCGTTCCTTTTTTTTCTAGCAAAAAACGCCCTTTTAGTATAGCATATACCATAAAGTAGGAATTTTCACTAAATCTAGCACTACGATACTGTATCGTATACTCTATACTAAAAGGGCGTTTTTTGTAAGGAAAAGGCGCGCCACAAATTATTTGATCAAGGACGTCGAGCGACAATTGTTTAAATAATTTTTTTTTGGGAAAAAGTAGTTAAGCAAATACTTTTGGTATGGTAGTGCTAGATTTAGTGAAAATTCCTACTTTATGGTATAGGCTATACTAAAAGGGCGTTTCTTGCTAGAAAAAAACGAACGCGACAATTTGTTTCGTCATTGGTTTACGACAAATTTACGACAGTTAATGGCATACCCATTTTTATTTTTTGACTTCATATACACCGTTTTTGAGGGGTGGTAATGCTAACTTGACTGTCAAACAAGCGAGACAAATTTTTTTACGACAATTAATCAAATAAGAATTTCTTTAAAATTTTGAAGTGGTAGTGCTAATTTGACACACATATTTGAATTGTTGAATAAATAAGAATACAGTCCAACTTCGATAACTCGAATGAAATTGGTTGTCAATAGCGCGAAGCCTGAAGATTACATTTAATTTTTGTTTGATAACTCGAACTTCTATAACTTGAATGTCTCGATAACTCGAACGTATCGATAACTCGAAGATAGTATTTGGCGTCACCTTCGATAAGTCGAATTTTTTAGGGAAATTATCAAATTCTGTGGATTTCTATAAGTAAGTTTCATAATTCATTGCGCTTGTGGGCACTGTGTTTGTATGTTCTATGACCTTGTATATATATGTGTGTGTTGAAAATTGTGATTCCGTATGTATGTATTATAATACGATTTTTATTAAATATGGTCCCCGTAATTCAAAATTCAATTACCTGAAGTTTATTTTCAAAAATAATAATAGATTTTTTTTAAACGAACTTATAGCGAAAAGGAGTTTCTTTTCTTTTTCACAAATATATCTAGAAAACGGATTTTCGAAATTATGGATTCGAGTTTCTGAAGTTAAAGCCATTCGAGCAAGAAAAATTCACTTCTCCTGCAGGAAATGCTATGGCATTCGAATTTTTTATTGTAATCCATTCATTTTATGTAGATCGTATTACTTGGGTCCTTAAGATTTAATACCTAATTAATTATATTGTGGAACATTCTAAAAACTGAATTAGAGTAACAATCTTCGGTATGCACGTTACAACGACAAAAATCAGTAGGCTAGAAAGAAATTGGAGTTGTGGAAACTGTACTCATAAATTTATTTTAAGACTCCCTCAAGTGGGAGACCCCTATTAAAATTAACTCACTAAATGTATATATACGAAGCCTTCTATAAATTGTATCTCCAGTCTTTCATACAAGACTATATTATAGTCAGATTTTATTTCATTAAATTAAAGTACTGGGCACCCTATACAAAATACAGACAAAGTTTTCTATGGATTTGAAATGAAACGCAATTGAAAGGATATTTAACGTAACTCTGTTCTCTAAGTGGTTACATTTTAAATTGTATACAAATAAATTGAGTCCTCAATTTTTCATTTTTATTTTGTTTTCTAGTTCGTTTTGCAATTTGTGTTCGTTTAAATACTAAAGGTATGATTTACTTATGTATGTTCCATTGCGTTAATTGTTTTAGAAGCTTGAAGGTTTTAAATCTTCAAATAGGTACGAGTACAATAGGTACATCATTTGAGTTTTGTGAAGCAAATAAATGAATGGATTTTATGATTTGTTGAATTAAAACAATAACATCGAGTTAGCGTTGTCGCTAAGTTGAAATGATAAAATTCATTGAGTTGTTAAAAAATAAAATGCACAACTGGATCGTACGTGCGTGCTAACAACTGTGGAACCTAGGTATGTAAATATGTACCTACATAATGAATAGGCACTGTGTTTGTATGTTCTATGACCTTGTATATATATGTGTGTGTTGAAAATTGTGATTCCGTATGTATGTATTATAATACGACTGCAAAGTCTTATTTTAAAAATTTAAAAAAAAGACGAAATAAAAAGTGTAAACTGATTAAAAGTAAAGCTGACGTGGATATGTCGTTAAACGAACATTAAAAACATCGTTTGAAGATAAATTTAAATTAATAAAGGAGGAGGAGAGTGGGTCATGAAAGAAAAATGTAGCTATTAAATATAGCATTCCGGCAAATCCATCTGTCAGTCAAGTATAAAAGAATATTTTAAATAATCACAACAACTGTACTTTTTTTAATCGCAAATAAATATAACGTAATTTATATTAACTTTCTGTTTAACTTGATAACTCGAAGTCTTTATAACTCGAGTTATTTTTTTGGCAAGTATTGGTTCGAGTTATCGAAATTCGACTGTATATTAAAAAAAATCAAAAGTCGTTGCAGCAGTTTTTTCAGAAAAATAGTTTTTTTTATTTCTTATTTATTTTTGAAAACATTTTTATAAAAATAATTGAAACGCCATTTTGAAGTAATTATTAACTTACATAACAAATTTTAATTTCAAAAACTGATTTTTGAAAAATCGAATTTTCAAAAAACAATTACTTATTTTTTAAAAATCGAAAAACCGATTTATTGAAAATTTGAGCATGCCGTCTTATTAATACTTTTATGATAAGCATTCGCATTAAAAAAATAATCTTAATCGGTGCATCCAATGTGAGAAAGTCGAAAATATAAAAGGATTTATTACTTAAGCAGAAAACACACTTTGTTTTCATCAAAATTCTTGCAGACGGATTTTGAAAAATATATTTTTGTCTTACATAACGGTTTTTTTTTAACAGATGTATCGTTGTTTTTTTATTTAGGAAAATAGTTTATTTTTAAGTATTCAAGATAATATCAAAAAAACTACTAAATACGAAGTTTCGAATTTTTTTTGAAGATGTTTTCGAAATTAATTTAGTTTTCAAAAAATCTTTTTTTTTAATTAAAATAAAAAGACATTAGTTACATTAGTGTTTAGGCTTTCTAGGAGATTCTGTATAAAAAAAAAATTTAAAATCAAATGAACCGTTTTCCAGTAAATCGAAAAACAAGAAAATTGTTCTACTGGAAACTGGAGGTACCTACCAAAAGTAACCACTTTTTTCAAACAAAAAAAAAACTCCACGAATGGATCGCACGTTCTAGCTCTTAAATTCGATCATATCTAAAGCACAAAATTATTAGTAGGAACAACTCAATACGTTTTAGTCTTTTTTACCTAATTTTTAATATACAAAAGTATGTAATTTTTTCTAACACATTTTTTAGTATGACAGTTTAGATATATAATAATATAAATTTAAAAACTGTATTTAAAAAAACCATCCATCTATTTTAGAAATGTTGAATTTTCAATTTTTTAAATCAACAAAAAAAAATATTTTTCGAAAACCTTGGTATGCAGTATTATTTAGAATTCAAAGGACCTCCTATATTTTGATACAAGTCCGTTGATTCGCTTATGAGAAAGGCCAAACTCATAAAAATGGTTGCATTGTATAGCAGGTACCGTTTAGAATAAACGTACAAAAAAATGTAGAATAAATCGATGGTAACATGTTCTTTTTTTTTTTAATTTATAAATCGTTGGAGACGTTTAAGAGATAATTAAGTGGATAGAAAAAAATGTATGGCAGAAATGTACAGTTAGCTTTGAGTCTATAATAAAACGATTCAAAAATCTATTAGACACCTAAAAAGCTTAGATACCCAGTTTGAAGAGAATCGGTTCAGCCGTTTAGGCTCTACTGACAAACAGACACACAGACAGAATTGTGGGACCCACTTTTTTGGTGTTTTCCATCATCGTAATATCAAGTTAGATCAAAATCTCGAGTTGGATTTTTTTACGCATCCATATAACTTGCTGTATACTTAGTACCTATTGATCGCAATTATAAATTAATTTAATGCTTTCAAAAACCTAATGCTTCCTTCTATCGTCAAAGCCGGACCCTTCCCCATTGCCGTTGCCTATAAGCGGTACTTTCATCGAGGAAAGCGAACAATTTTAAGTTATCCGTGTGTCCATCATCCACCTATGGTGGAATGACCACATATTCGAAGTCGCTAGTGATAATACAAGTAAATTTATTAATTATTTTAATGGATATAAACTTTATTGGATTCCCGCAATCAAAACCTCTTTAAAAGGGCGCGCAAGTGGTGGATGTCTATACGGAATTAAAATATCTCAATTGAAATATTACGATTTTGCTGTAATTCAAGAAACTGTTGTAGTTAAACTAATAGAAAAAAGAAATACGTTTATCCTCCCACTTTACATAAATTGTAATAATTGGTCTGAAGATTTCGATGACCTAAGAAGCATTCTGTCTTTGCTAGCAAGCAAGAGTATTTTAATGATTGGTGACTTCAACGCCAAAATAAGCTGCACTCAAGTCACCACCTTGAGAAATATTAACAATATACATATTAACCCTACTAACAGAATATCTATAGATAATGTGTGCAATCAAAACGGGACAAATTTACTAGATTTGGTGCAAATTTATGACAGTATCGTCTTAAATGGTTGTACAGAAGGAGGTACCAATGGTCATTGTACTTTTATTGGAGGAAAATGCAAATCTGTTATCAATTATTGTGCAGTCAAGAATGAGTGGATAGATCTTATAACCAAATTTGAAGTTAAATCTAAACATTTTTCTGATCACATGCCAATTATTGTTGAGTGGAGAACTGAAACAGCCTCACAACAGAGAAATCTTCACTTGATCCCACGCCTTAAGTGGAATATTAAAAATGTTGAATCCTACCAGCGTTCTTTGGATGAATTTCTCTCTAGAATTTCTGCAATACCCGAGACAACAGACGCACTCTCAGAAAGAATTCAAGAATGCTTAAGAAATTCTGTAAGTAACAGAGAACAAAACCCAATTAAAAAATTCAAACAAAAGTGGTTTGACAGGGAATGCATGAATGCCAGAGAAAAATCCTTCGGTCTACTTAATGCAATACGACGTAACTCTTATAATGATGAACTGCGGAAATGGCATATCCAATCAAATATCAGATATAAAAAGCTCTGTCACTTAAAGAAAATCAGTTTTGAAACAAATCTAGCTTTATCTTTAGGACACACTAAGAACACAAAAGAATTCTGGAAGATAGCTAAAGAAATAAATGGTCTAAATCACATTATAGGTTCATGTGTCTCTGCAGATGACCTAGCGATCTATTTCAAAAACCTTTTATATATGGAAAACCAACCAACGTTTTCTTATGCGGAACCCTTTATATGCGATGATATACTTGATTGTACAATATCTGCTGACGAATTATTAAATGTTCTAAGAAAAGTTAAAAATGATAAAGCCCCAGGAGAAGATGGCATACCATATGAATTTTTCAAAAACGCATCCCTAACCTTTTGTAACAATTTATTGACACTTTTTAACAAAATTTTCACAAGTGCCAATGTTCCAACCTCTGAAAACTACCGGGGCATTTCATTCATGAATTTGATAGCGAAAATATTTTGTGGAGTACTAGTTGGCAGACTTGAAAGTTGGGTAGAAGAATGTAATATCCTATCAGACCTGCAAGCTGGATTTAGGAAGAACTACTCTACAATTGATCAAATTTTCTCACTAACATCTATAGTTAAGGCATTTCAAGCACGAAACAAGGAAATCTACACTTTGTTTGTCGATTTTAAGGCAGCGTTTGATCTGGTGAATAGAAGTGCTTTGCTATACAAACTCTCACAACTGGGTGTTTCAACAAAATTCCTCCGTGTAATACGAAACACGTATATGAACACAAAGGCAAGGGTCTGGGATGGGTCAATGTTTTCAGAATGGTTTAAAACAGACTGGTGTTAAACAAGGATGTCCTCTCAGCGCCCTACTGTTTTCACTTTTTATTAATGACATTGGTTCACATCTTCCTGGAGGTATTCGAATCGCAGGTGACCTAATTAATGTATTGTTGTATGCCGATGACCTAGTAATATTATCAGAATAACCAGAAAATTTACAACTGATGATAAATCGTCTAGCGGCATTCTGTGACAAATGGGAGCACTTGTTATAAAAGCTGAAAAGTCGAAAATAATGATTTTCTCGCGATCCAATCGAGGTGAAGTACGATATAAGTGGAGTCTTAATGGGAGCCGTTTGGTTATAACGGATGAATATAAGTATCTTGGAGTTAAGCTCAACCCAACGTTTAATTTCAGAAAACACCTTGCAGAAAAATCTAAAGCATCACAAAGTCTCATGAATTTGACATGGAGCAATGTGTTCTCAAACCAACATATAAATCTCTTCATAAAATATAAAATCTTCTATTCAGTTGTCAAATCTACACTTTGCTATGCAGCGCAGGTTTGGGGGTTTAAGGAATATGAAGAAATTGAAAAAGCACAGAGAAACTTCATTAAAAAACTGTTTCATCTTCCAATGAAAACAAGAAATAAAAATTGGTGGATAGGTGAGTGGAAAAATATTGGCTCTAATCAGGGAGTGGAAGTTAATTTAGACCCAAATAACACACAACATTTAAAGGATCAACTTTATGAGATCATACAAAAACAAGAAGACTCGGTTCGAAATCTTATGATGGAAAAGGCCTGTAAATCGGAAAGCAGAATATTATACAGCCAATTATAATTTAATCTTTATGATAAAAACTATTTTAGAGATACTTTCAGTATTAAACAAATCTCTTTGATATTCAAAACTAGATGCGAACTTCTAGGTCTCAACGGAAGCCCGTACAATGGAAGTTTTGATCAGTTCTGTAACTTATGTAACATGAAATCAAAAGAAGACGGTTTTCATTTGATAAGCATATGTCCAATCTTCAAACAACAATATAGAATATCATATATCGGAAAAGGTATTCTAACAATGGGAGAGACTATCAACATTCTAAATGGATCTGACTGCTCTTTTTCTGAGAGACACCCTTACTTTTCGAAGACTACTTTTAACAGAATACGCATAGCTTTATCTATTTAATATAAAAGTAATACAAATAAATAACAAATTCATATTTAAATTTTCTACTATTTTAAAATATTGCCAGTCGAGCTGACGGCAAAGTCAAAGCTTAAAAAATTCGTTAAAATATGTTCAAATGTAAAAATGCAAATTGTAAATAAATGAATTCTTTTATTTACTTACTTACTTATTCGAAGTCGCCAAAAATGCTGCATTGGCTTGGTTTTCTTAAACGATGAAAGATATATTTCTCTCTTTTTGATCTGGCTGTAATCTATAAAGCCTACATTCGTCCAAAATTTGAGTACAATTCTCATAAGTGGGCAGGAGCTCCCATAACTTACATACGGCTCTTGTACCGTATCCAAAAAAGTGCTTCAACGATAGGTGATACAACAGTGACATAAACAATTGCACCTCTCGAACACCGTCGCAGTGTTTCAATCCTTGGCTTATCGTTATTTTTATAAAAAATGCTCTGATGAAAAAGATAGTTGCAATCCGCCCCTAAAACGATTCAACCCTAATACTCGCGCTTCTAGCAATGCTCATCATCCCAACTTTGGATGTAATATCAATAATATGGATTACTTCATTAGCTGCTCCACATGAATCTTGAATGCTCTTCCCTCCCATTGTGATATTCATACATTCAAAACTAATGTGCATCGGTATCTCCTATTAAGTCCCCAAAACATTTTACGGGTAGGCATAACACCTTAAATGCGAGTATAATATATATAGTATATATGACAGCGATTTAGGAGATACATATGATCATCATACTTAAATTTAAGTCAATTTTCATTAAATCCACTTTGCAAACATACCTACTTCGAAAAGGAAAATATTTTCTCTTTCCTTTAAATTCACGCATTTTAAAAAAAAATCATAAAAACGCACTCAAAGTGCATTTGTATAAGTTCCTCTTAAATTTTAAAACTTCTTAAAATATTTTTAGTTTCACCAATCCAAAGAAGGGAAATCTTAAGAAATTCCCATTTTAGAGTTTAATGGGCTTTTAAATATTTAAACGTCCTTCGTATTGAGCGTGGATTTTACGCTGCAATCAAATTAAAATGCGAACAGAGTAGGTATAGGCTTGGTTGTCCAAGTGCTGTTGTATTTATGGAACTTTCTTAATTTTTTATTTTTGAAGTAAACGAAGTTAGTTACCCCAAGTCATAATACATTTTTGATTAATGTAGAATGTAGAAATCTTAATTATTCAAAACTAAGAGCCAAATTATGATTAAAGTAAAATGTTGAACATAATACCTATGTAATAATGTTGCCCATGATAATTATATACTACGAGCAATTTAGAGCATATTCCCTGCTAAAAACCTAAAAAATAAATAATTTGCATTTTCACGAACACACCCCGAACGAAAGTATTACGTAAAAGAAAAAAACCTAATCACAATATGGCTAAAAAAAAGAAGGCGATAATGAAAGTAACTAAAACTACTAAGCCCCCAAAACTCTGTAACGATATCAGCTTGGCCAATTTGGATGTTAACATACTGAACGGACTGATCCAAACAACAAACAAAAAAACTTTTATATTTACTAAACTTTCTCACACACTAACAAAAAACAAAAAATAACGCAAATGAACGTCTAAATTAAAAATCTTTTTTTAAGTTCATTGCTGTTAGGAAGCGAAGATGGTGAAGGAAACAGAAAGGTCATGGATGATTATAACGAAAAATGTATGAACACGAATAATAACGAAATGGTGTATATGAAGCAGTGCTGTCGTTTTTACTTTTTGCAGGAATTTCTTTTTTTTGTTTTTACTTGCGATTATACATAGGTACCTACTATAATGCAAGTTATGTATTCGTAACAAAAATTTTTTTGTAACAATCCAAAACACCAAAAAGTGAGTCCCCCAATTCCGTCTGTCTGTCTGTCTGCCCTCGAGTCTACAGCTTAAACGGTTGGATAGATTTTCGTCAAACATGGTAGGTATTGTTTTTTCGGGAATATACCCACACGTTTTTTTCATTTTTTTTTCAAGACGACAAATAACAGTAGCTCCGATACATTTTTTTGGCCAAAAACCAAAATCTTATTTTCTCAAAAACGGCTCCAAGGATTTTTATAAAAAAAAATCATTTCATTAATGAAGGGAAATGGTACCTTTTGATATTTTTTTTTTGAAAAAAATTGTCATTTTTTGTACCTCTAAATTTTATAAAAAAAATTGTGTGTTCTTAAATTAGTACATTTCACTTTTAAGTATAAAAATATTTCTTTTTGCGTACTTATTAACGGTACTTCCCATAGAACCACTTTTCATATTTTCGACTTTCTCAATGTTGGATGAACCGATTACAATATATTTTTTATACAAATGCTCCCTTAAAGTGTTAATAAAACTGCACATTTAAATTTTCAAAAAAAAAGTTTCTCGATTCTTAAAAAATAAATAAAAAATTTTGTTGAAAAATCGATTTTTCAAAAAACAGTCAAAGAATTTTTTTTAAAATTTGATTTTTATATGTATATTAATAATATCTTCAAAATAGCGTTTCAAATTTTTTTCTAAAAATGTTTTTAAAATTTTATACATAAAAAATTAATTTATTAAAAGACCGCTCCAACGATTTTTGATTTTTTTTTATATATTCTTATTAATCCATGAATTCAAATGGCACATTCGTTCTCCCTCAAACTATAATGACTAAGCAATATAAAAACATTTAAATTTATGTATTATCCATTTATTTCTACCTTATTAGAATTCCCTTTTTACGTATTTTTGCGTACGTCACTGAATACTAAATACAATATAGGCCCTCATACATTTATATATGCATATGTGTCCTTAAAAATCACATAAATCTTATGGAATGAATATTACACCTAAATTATGAAGTTGTATGTATGTTCATTATTATATGTACATGTTTACACACTTAAGTTCCATCAATATATATATATATATGTGTATACATTTTACCCTCCTAACTAACATAATTAAAATCCATAACTTAGATTTTAACATACATTTGAAGGAAAGCACCTATGTGACTATTCCTTGAATCATCCATTCGAAAATTCATTATACTAAGAATCAAGGTAATTTTACCTACATAGGCTTTAAAACTGTATAGGATAACTACACCTAACTAACTTAACCTCAATGGTTGGCTTCTTTAAAGTTGTTAGCTCCAAGAGCAAGTTCATACGATCCAGTCGGGTATTTTATTTGGTATTATTTTTGTGTTTAGTTTAGGAGTTCTAGGTTTGAGATATTAAGGTCTTTAATGTCCTTGCCTTTTTTTAATTTGAATTTTTTAATTATATTTTAATTAAATTTCAAGCAAGCTTTTTATGCTAATAAAATACCTCAAACACAAATTATCGGCCTTTTTTTATTTGTAAATGTATAGGCTGCGCAGGAAAATTTTATTCCGTAAAGAACAACAAACGAAAAGTTCGTATAAATTGGGCAGTTAAATTAGTGCCGATAATAGTGTAGACAAGGCTGTGGAAAGCAACGATTCGCTCGGGTTACAGACAAGGCATGCAGAGGGAGATGTAAAATAAGAGTGTAGAGTAAGTGTCCCAAATATGGCCCACCCTTATCTTTCTTGTAAATTAAAAAGACAGTTTTCAGTTAATTCACTTGGTTTTTGTTTTAATCCATAAAGATAATATTTTACAATTAGGCATTATAACAAAAAACACAAAAACAAACTTAACAAAAATAAATAAATAAAAAACTAAAACAACTCATTTTAGCACTTCTTAAATAGTGCTGCTAATATGGCCTACACTGTTTTAAATATGGACCAGGGTGGTCTATAATTATTATAAATTGTTACACCTATCTATACGCACAGCAAAATTAACATATAAAATATTTGACTTCGTTGCATATAGAATATTCCACTATAGAGTCTTCGAGCTCTAGAGGAAAGATGGGGTTTCAGCTCAATTAAGTAAGTACCCAATCTTCTATTATATTTTGTGTATCTGCAGAAAAACGCCTCAATATATAGGAACATATATAAACTTTTAAATAATTTTGATTTCACATAATTATATAACAATATGAACACTACATAATTTTATAAAAACATTAACCCCCAGTTTCACCGTGCGAGTTTAAACTCCACTTTTGGTGGTTTAAACTTCAGTTCAACAATTTATACGGTTTCACAATGTCGTTTAAGCCTTGAACTGAGTTCCATTTGTAGTTTAAGTTAACCGATATTATTCTGCCGTTGAAACGTCTGTTCAGCGTTTGTATTGTACTTTTTTCAGAAAATATTATGAACAAAATAAAATTGTGTATTTAAATATTATCGAGTTGTTATAGTGATTTTGAATATTATTTTATTTATTATTCTGGTTGTTTCGCGTGTTTTTTTGTGTCAAAGAGAGTGAAAGGGAGGACGAGGAAAGAAAAATGCTGCCAACTATTTTCACAAAATGTAGTTAAACGAAGTTCAACTGATCTGAAGATCAAATTTCATTGTAAAACCGGACGAATTAAACCAAAATTTTAAACTCAGTTTAAGGTTCAGTTGATCACACTGTGAAACTGGAGTTTAAATTTAAGATCAACTGAAATTTAAATTTTTGTTTAATTCGTCCGGTGTCAAAGTAAAATCTGTTCAGATCAGACTTCGTTTAACTACAAACAAGTAGAATAATAAATAAAATAATATTCAAAATCACTATAACAACTCGATAACATTTAAATACACAATTTTGGTTTTGTTCATAATATTTTCTGAAAAAAAAAACAATACAAATGCTGAACTGAAATTTAAACGGCAGAATAATCTCTGCTAACTTAAACTACATATTGAACTCAGTTCAAGGTTTAAACAAAACTGTGAAATCGAATAAATTGTTGATCTGAAGCTTGAACCAAAAGTGCGAGTCATTGTGAAACTGGGGATTAGCAAAACTCAGCTTTAAATTATAAAAGAACACTTAAAAATTTCCCAAGTGCTCTATTGCATGCATTTGTTGCGCCAGACTAAATACGATTAGAATGAATGATAACTGGCTCGAAAAGGAATTAAATGAATGCATAGTGACATGACGTTGTATACTTTTCCGTTATGAGATATTAAGGTGGGCCATATTGCATACATGGGCTGCAGCACTTACAATATACAAAAAGTGCATAATAGTTTTATTCAGACTCTCATTACTGCACTACCAATAGGTTACCAATAAAAGCAGGCTTTCAACTCAAATATCTGGACAACTTTTGACAAAATATTGAATCATTTCATTTGACCTTAGGCTTACATTTTTGAACAATTACATTGCATCCTTGAAAAAAATGACCACGAATTTGGAGCAAGTGGAATTATCTGAATTTACAAACGAAATATCACTTTGAAACACCAAGAAATTATTTTGTTCAACTTGCGGTTAAGCCTATGTCAATGAAAGCCAAAGATTTGCAAGCTGATTAATCCAAATTTAAAGAAATTTTAAATAGTTTAAACTATTTCGTTCCCATATTACATATCTTAGTGTTTTTCAGAAACCGAATGGCTTCAAACCTGTGGCTAACCAAGCCAACACAATTGAAGTTCAAAGTAGTACTGAAAATAAAGACAAAAAACATATTCTTCCAACTCATATTGAATTTCATTAAAGATGATTGAAAATGAAAGGACAAACTAATCTGCCCCATTTTATAATAATAATTATGTAAATTAAACTATATTCCTGTAAGACCTAAGGTCTTTTAAATGCAAACTGAATAACCTGAATAAAGACACAAATGACAATTGAATTAAGTATATGTACAAAATTAGGACTTACCACAGCAACGACACAATGTATTACCTTACGAACTATTTCCGACAGCACTGATTTGTAAGCCAAACAGCAATTCAAGCCTTTATGCAAATCCTTATCCTGTGAGATTTTTACGTAAACATTGCCATTGGCGTATTTTTGTCCTTTGCATGAACGAAATGGAATAAAAACACACAGTTCTTGTTCTTGGTGTTCTTATTACTATTCCAACAATGCCATATTCCCAAATAAGATTTTTCATTTGAGCACTTTTTCATCCGTATCTATATGTATGCAGCAGTTTGTTGTTTTTGTATTCTTAACGAGTCATTTGAATGTTACTTTTTATCATTTCTACATACATACATATATACATATATATAATGGTATTACAAACACCTTTGAAGCTATATTATTTTTCTGGGCTATAAATAATTATTAAAATACGCATGGATAAAACCAGGTGACATGGGGTTACTATGACAGTTAATCGCAGTGAAATAAGAAGCAAAATTGAAGAAGGTAAAGAAGCATTAAAATGGAAGGAAGAGCCTACATATTTAGGGCTTTTAATTAAATTTAGAATTATTTTTTCGTAGCTCAAAAAATATTTTTTTTCTTCTATTTAACTGATTTATTTCAATACTATATCCTATGTACTTAGGTATATTATTCTCTATTTAAATAATAATGACATTTTGATATTAATATTAAAATTCAATACAAACAACAAATTCAATACAAACAAAAAATTACACAAACAAATTTACAGTGAAATTAAGGTCTAATATAAACTTTTTTGCAAATTGGATTTCTTATTGGTCCATCGTCACTATTCATTAAATTATTTTTATTTTTAAATATATAAAGAGATTCGAAAGCATCTAGCTCATAAGGATTATTTACATTATGTATTAATTTCAAATTCTGTAAACTAAAATTATGGTTATTATCTAGTTTGTGTTGTGATTTTTCTGGTTCAATGTATTTTAAATGCGCAAAATGTTCTTTAAATCTTCTGAGAAATGGTCTTCTTGTCTGCCTTATATATTCTTTATAGACCTTAATTTCACTGTAAATTTTTTAGTGTAATTTTTTGTCTGTATTGAATTTGTTGTTTGTATTGAATTTGTTGTTTGTATTGAATTTGAATATTAATTAAAATAACTGACGATGGAAGCATAGCTTCCGAAATGTACATTTAAGCAAAAATAAATAATTTGTGTTTTAAGTTGTTAAAAATAAAATCTTTAATTTAAGCATTCAAGTGAATATGACTAGTGTCAGGCAAGACTACTTTAAAAGCAACCAAAAAGAGACCGTATTTTTGGTACCGAAATTCGCCTTAAGACTTTTAGGTGGCACTTGGAAAAAAATATTTTCGAAACATCAAAATATAGTTTGTTGCCTACCTATCAAGCCATGAATAGTCAGAATCCATTGAAGGATGGCTCCGATTGCAATGGACTAAATATCCTGTACAAAATTCAAATTTTACCTCAGAAAATTGGAGATTTTTCCGATTTTATTTTCTGCTTCGGGAAAAGTTCATTTTATGCCTTTTGGGTGATATTTGGAAAAAAAATATTATCCAAACATCAAAATATAGTATGTTGCCTGCATGTCAAGCCATAAACTGTCAAACATTAAGTGATGTCTCCGTGTGAAACCGATTAGAACACATTTACAAAATTCAAGTTTCACCTTAGAAAATTCGAAATTTTTCTGATTTTATTTTTTGCTTCATACAAGACTTTCGATTTTGACGAGACCCAAGCGAGACTAACAAAAGTCTCGCCTGGTCTCGCCTCGTTGCTAGCCCTTATTTTGAATTCGAGTTCCCATTCAACTTTGGGGTCAATGACCAAAATTATGCCGGCTGCCTACTTTGGTTAAATAAAGGTGTCTCCAGACCAAAGAAATATTTTTGAAACGTTTTAGACATATTCCAGAAATATTAAAAAAAAAACATTTCAGAAACAGAGAAAAGTTTCTGAAATATTTCTTAAATGTTTGCTTTGGTCTGAACGATCGCGAAAGATTTCTGAAATGTTTATGAAAATTTGAGTTTTTCATTCAACATTTCACAAATGTTTCTGAAAGAGTTCACACCAAAAAAAAATATCAGAAACAATTCTAAAATGTTTTCTTAAATAAATTGCAAACATTTCAGAAACGTTTTTTAAACAATATTTCCTGAAATGTTTCTTTGGTGTGAATGCCAAATTTCTTTCATGCCCTATTTTATTTACAAGTTTGTTTGCATAATTTGTTGGACTATTTTGATGCTTATTGGAATCGTATTTCCGTAAGAGTTTGGGAAGATATATTGATTTTTTTTCTTAATTTGTCACAATTATGATTATACCATTTAGATTTTTTTTATAGATTTGTTGTGTTGTGTAAGGACCCAACAACATCTTAAATATTTCATTCAAGCTTGCATAAGTGTACGTATTTTAATACTGCTTGGTTTTTCTTCCTCACCGAGATTCAGCTATTTCGGCGAGTGAAGTGAGATGACCAGCCTTACTCGCCGACTCATCTCACTTTCAGTTCACGATCGAATTTGGCTGCGAAAAACAAGGATGTCGATCATTTGAATTTTGTCATTCAAAATCAAATTGCCGGTGAGTTACATTTATTCAAATCCGTGGACTCCATGATGTATGAAAACGAAGCCACCAACTATCCCATGGAGTTTTTGAATTCTTTGGATGTTCTGGGCTTTCCGCCACAAAATTTAAAATTGAAAGTCGGCTCAATTATAATTTTGCTGAATAACCTCAATGCACCAAAACTTTGTAACGGAACGCGTTTGATTGTGAAGAACATCAAATCAAATCTAATTCAAGCCACGTTTTTTTCGGGGAAAATTCAAAGGCGAAGATGTTCTCATTCCACGGATTCCGCTTATTCCGAACGATTTGCCATTCGTGTTTAAGCGTCTTCAATTTCCGGTGCGTCTCGCTTTTGCTATGAGAAGCAAAATGTCGCAGGGATAATCGCTGTATGTTTATGGCATCAATCTCGAATTCCCATGTTTCTCACATGGTCAATTATATGTTGGTGCTCACGTATCAGCAAACATACCACTTTGTACGTGTACGCACCCGAAAATAAAACTAAGAATGTTGTGTACCTTAAAGCTTACTTATTTAGGTGGCCCTACAGTTCGGGGCGAACCTGCATGTGCCTGCCTGCATTCTTCATCGAATGAACGGTTTCGTGGTGGAGGTACCGTGAAACCTAGCACATCAGTTGCGGCACGTCTGATGGCTTATTGACAGCGAAGCCACTAGTCTTCTGCACTTGATGCTGACGGAAATGGATTTCTTGAGAGGTTACGGGATATTCGATCGCCATAGGTTCTGGCGGTCTCTTGCGATTGCAGTTTTCGGACGTCATACTTCTTCACAGTATTACTCCGTTATTGGGACGTTCGCGTTATTCGCATTCTTACCTTGGCTGCAATAAGGTAGTGATCCGAGTCGATGTTAGCTGTTAGGAAGGTGCGAACATCCAAAATACTGGAGGCGTGCCTTGCATCGATCGCAACGTGATCAATCTGATTGTCGGTTATTTGATCTGGATGCCGCCAAGTCCCTTTGTGTATCTTGAGATGAGGAAACCGTGTGCTTGGAATGGTGACGTTACGTGCCGCCACAGAGTCAATTAGCCTAAGTCCGTTTTCAGACGTTGTGTCGTGTAGGCTATGTTTTCCGACAGTCCTACCAAAGATTTCCTCCTTACATATTTTGGAGTTAAAATCGATTAGTACGATCTTAACGTCAAATTTAGGGCCAGGTCCTTTGTTGGACTCCTTGGATGAAAGGAGCCGGAAAGTCCGGAGTCAGTAACCCGCTTCAGGGATATGAGCGCTGCGGTTGGCCCATTAAGGGCTCATCCTCCACCATCTCTATTTCAATGCCCTGACTTGCATTGGATTGTCTCAATGACCTTATCTCCATATACGTCGAAGTAGCTCATAAGGGCATCTGCTTAGTTGACTGTTGAAGCCGCCGTTGGTCCAATTATTTGGGCTCATCCGCCGTACATCCTCTTTGTGAGGAGCTCAGGCAAGACTTCTGCGAGTCGATCAGAACAGTCATTAAAACAGAGCATTATAGTGTTGCTTTCTTTTCTGTGTTCAACACTCGCGCTTATAAGTTTAACAGGAATTTCCGGATGGACAAGCCAGTACCCGGTGGTTACCGCAAGGAGATAAAATAAGCACAATTGATGTGTACGAGATAGTTACAACACCTATTCATACACTCCCAACTACCATAAAGCACTTCAGTAAAAAAGCGTAAGGTTCGCCGACACGCCAATCATTTTGATTTGATGGAAAAACAAAGGCATTGTTAATTTAGTTACTTCTATTGTATTGAATAATTAGAATAAAGAATTCTAATTGACCGCATTACATGAAACAGCATTGTGCTTGCTCGCAATTATTATTTTCTTGGCATAAATGAATTTGGGCGGAACAAAGTTCGAGGGGTCAGCTAGTTTTAAATAATTAAGAATTGTAATCAAGCTTACACTGATTTTTGTATAGGTATGTAGGTACAAAAAAAACACAATTGTGTAAAAATATTTTGTCCTCTAAGAATATAACTACCTCGGAGGGTTGATATAACTATTTTTATTTTTGACATTGAAAAAAATCAATTTCTCATCTAATCACTTAAAACGAAAGTTGCAAGTACGCATACATTCAGATCCCGCAAATAAACTTCAAAGCAAACGTTATGAAAACATCCAACTACGAGTTTGTATGTACAAAAATGTGCTTCTTTTATTCTGCTTATTGATTTTATTTCCTGCAATATTTTTTATGATGATAAAATTGAAGGGTAAGGTATTTTTTGTTTTGTTTAAAGGCTAGAGGAAAATGAGCATATGTTCAATTTCAGTCTATATGGAAACAATATTCGAGTGCAATTTTTCTCCGTTGTTCCAAACTGACACACGTATCCTTTGAAACGTGTCCTTTACTTGGTTCGGTGTATGATACGGTTAACGTATGTTTGGTTGGTTTTCAATTTATCGAAATTGTAAGAAGTTCTCGCCCCCTAAGGAGCTGACTTCAGATTTTAATCAGTTTATACTTTACTAATATCGTGTCACATACGATAAACGTCAGCAAGATTGTCATGAGCCATCATTAGAAGTTATAACATACCTACATATCTATATATGTATGTAACTCTGTTAAACAAAATACGAAATAAAAAGCCTTATTATGTAAGTAGTATAGGTATGTCACCTTCCATGGCTGAGTAAGAAAACAAGCTAGGTATAATTTTCTTAACTTTTTTTCCCCAATAAGTTCTAATTATAGTATTTTCCTTATGGCGATAGACCTATTTAATGATTTATTTTTGGACTTAGAAGAAAAGTAAGTAATTTTTGGTTAACAAAATATATGTCGTTGTTTATGAAGGCAAATCTCGATTTTTAAACAAATAATTATATATTCGTGTTTTAAGATAGAATAAGAACGAAGGTTGAATTTTTGTACCCTAAGAAAACTACATAGAACACAAATCTTTATCATCATAGCAGGGTCGTAACAATGGGGTGGGGGGGGGGGCTTATTCAGGGGCCCAACCTTAAAATATCCAATGTCAACCTTAAAACCCACCATCAAGTAGGTGTGTAAGATTTCCCAATTTCCTATTGTTCTTTCGACAAAATATCAAGATACATCCCAGCAAACATTTATCTGAAGGTTCAGATTCTAATCACCAAAAATGAAGAATAATATTCAAGAAACCTTCAGTTTTTTGAATGAATTATGAATATATACAAAGATCCTACAAATTTTTACCACAGAGACCCAATGAGATATGTATTCTGTGTCAAAAAAAAAACAACACTCAGGTTTTTTTTTGTTGGATCCTTCATATGGAGATCCTTTTTTGTTCATCCTTTTATTTTTATTTTTACCAAAGGGTAATGATGACGGGTCATTGTAATGACAAAAGTTGCGTTTGCATAGTCGATTATCAGTTCGGAAAAGTTTTTCGAAAGATCGGTTTAGATAGGTATATAACCATCAGCTTGTGTCTTAATAGTAAATGGGTACCTACTTACTTAACAAAAAATATATATAAAAAGGCAAATGATAAAACATAAAGGTATGTAAAAAATGGTGTTAAATTTTCTTAGAAATATAAAAATCATTTCTTTAATTATAGCATAGTGTAACAATTAAGAAGTCCTGGAAGCTATAAAAGCCAAATAAGAGGCAAATCAAAAAATGTTCCAGAGGCTCATCGATGAAATATTCAATCATAAACGAATCAGAAATAATGAATTAATTTATGATGCAATTTGAATCCTTTTACCTGGGCTCTTAGACACCGATTTGAATCATTTTAATGATTCATTTATGATCTGAAAATTCTGCAATTAAATGAACGTATATAACCGTTCCATATATTCCTTTAAATGATTAATCCCTGAACCTTTTCTGAATCGCAAAAATGATTCCTGTACGATTAATTAAAGTGAAGGTATATACTTAGAAATCCTTCACTTAATTGAATTTTATTGGAATTATTTTTATGATTTAGAAAATATTCAGGCATTAATCATTTAAATGAATATATAGAGCTCTAATTTAAATGAAGAATTTTCAGATCATAAATGAATCATTACAATGATTCAAATCGGTGTGTAAGAGCCCAGGTAAAAGGATTCAAATTGCATCAAAAGTGAATTCTTTTTCGGCCGGTTTCTTCACTTTTATGAATTAACTATCGTTAATTTATGAATTAAAATGTTTGCTGGGATACCACATTCCACAAAAATGGTTGGTAGTGCAACTATAGGCGTGTGTTTTCTAAGCCCCGGGGAAATTGGACGAAAAAAACGATGAGTAGGATTAACAATTTGCATGTTAAATCCAATAACAACTAATCCCCGGGGGTACTTAGTTAAACCCAGAGAATTCTCGGGGATTAGCTGTTGGAGATGATAAAAACTGTGCTACCAAAAACTTTTTCACTAAGTTATCGATAAAATCTATAGAAACTTCAAAACTGACATTTTGACATGTCAAATAATTATCAATTTTGTTTGGTTTGGTTGAGCTTTTGGTCTAAGTGTGTCAGTTGTTTTCCTGACGACCAAACCTATACTACCTTTTAATATACATTCCGCAACACAACAACAAATCAATTTTAACATTTTCCGCTTTTGTATTGCCTGTATGGTGTCGTAGATTTTTTCCAGCTCGCCATGAGCAAAACCTTCTACAGCGATTTTCAATTTTGCGTTTATTTTTATTATAGGTATATTAAAACTTGACTGTGAAATTATTATTAAATAAAAAACATTTCCTGAAGTTGTTATTCGTTCAATTAACAAGAATTGAATGAACAACAAACAAATGTTTCTCTGAGAAAATTGTTTTCGGCTGCGTTTTGTTGTACACGGGAGCAACCCAATACAGATTCTCTGCTACATCCTTTGCATACTTCAATCTTCTTGATCGTCGTCCGCTCTTGCTCAGACCTATATTCCTAATGACATAGGAACTGAGCGTCCCGTCCGAATAAGCAACTCGCGTCCACTAATATCATGCCATCATCAGTGACCGAGGAATAGAGAGCACGAATGGGGATCGTTTTCAAGAGGTTGAATTCTATGTACCACTGTATTTGTGAAAATTAAATTAAAAGAAAATCACATTGGCTAAAAACAATTTCCAAAATACTTGATTTCAATTTTCAAATTACTTGATTCAAATTTTCTTGTATAAATAATAATTAACTTGTTTCTTTTTATGTTATTTTAAATTCAATAAATACATCGAAATTACACGAAACAAATCTACCCGATGATTTTTAAAACAATGAGGATGAGGAAAACAGTGATGTTTGTTTTTTTTCTTGCATTACAGGTGTTCTTCAAATGTCATCTTGCAAATTAATAGTGCAGCCAAGTTTTTCCACAAGCTCCTTGGTCGTTTTTTTCAACCAATTTCTCCGGGGATTGCAAAGAAACGCACCTTATGTTTAGTTCAATGCTTGTAAACTGTGATTTTTTAAGAGCTTGGTTTTTGAAAATTCAAAAAAACACAGAAACTTGTAAAAAGTGAATGAAATTTTTATTTGGATCGATAAATCAATTTCTGCCATTTACTTTTTAAAAATAATTTCACTTAAATGTTGCCCGCGGCTACGCTTCAGGTGGTCCATTCTGAAGGTCCAATTTTGGCAAACTTTTTCACACATTTCGGCCGGAATCACACCAATGACGCGTTCAATGTTGGCTTCCAAGGCAGCAATCGTGTTTGGCTTGTCCCCATAGACAATAGACTTAACATAGCCCCACAAAAATAGTCTAACGGGGTCAAATCACATGATCTTGGTGGCCAATTGACTGCGCCAAAACGTGAGATCAACTGCTCACCAAATTCGCCTCTCAATTGATGCATGGTTTCGCCGTCCTGTTGGAACCACATGTCGACCGAGTTCAATTCTTGCATTTTCGGCAAAAAAAATCTGTTATCATCGAACGGTACCTTGCTCCATTGACCGTAACCCTGCGGCCTTCATCGTCCTTGAAGAAGTACGGCCCAATGATGCCGCCTGCTCATAAACCGCACCAAACAGTTTTTCGGGATGCATTGGTAGTTGCTGAATTGCCTCTGGCTGCTCTTCACTCCAAATACGGCAATTCTGCTTATTCACGTATCCATTTAGCCAAAAATGAGACGACCATAAAACGGACGTAGCTTGCGAAACACATTTTTCACAGAGCACGAATTTTGATAATAAATTTCAATAATTTGCAAACGTTGTTCAGGCGTAAGTCTATTCATGATGAAATGGCAAACAATACTGAATCGAAATGTCAAAAGTTCGTGGAATTTGTCATGTGTGATCTGTCAAAAATATAAACGTCAAAAACCAAGTAGCAAAAAAATCACCCGTTATATGTATGGGCATACATTTTACTCTCCTAACTTACATAATTAAAATCCATCACTTAGATTTAAATATACATTTGTAGGTATGTACCTATGTAACTTTTCCTGCAATCATCCATTCGGCAATTCATTAAACTAAGAATCAAGGTAATCTTACCTACATAGGCTTTACACCTTCATATTATACTACATCAAACTAACTAAACCACAATAGTTATAGCTACATTAAAGTTGTTAGCTACAAGAGCAAATTAGTACGATCCAGTCGTGCATTTTATTTTAGTGGGATCGCGAGTTCGATTACTCTTATATAGAATTGTTAAGCCATTATTATGTAGCCATTATAGGTATTAGTTATTTACTATTGTTTCGTTCTTTAAATTCTTTTAATAAATGTATTTCTAAGTTGTATAAGTGAAATTATTTTCATTTCTCCGGTGAAAAAAAAACACTTCTCTATGCAGACGTACGATAAAATACAAATTAATATTTGTGCGCTATTGTTTCTCATTTCCGAAAAAGATTATACTTAAAAGATATTTATTCCCGTTTATAGTCCTTCAGTTTAATTGATTGAAGAAGCCCTAATCAAAAATATTTTTGAACTCCGGACATTCAATTATGTTTTGTAGCTGTTTTACTTAAACAAAATTTGTTTGTGTTCTAATATTTTATCTATAGTTTTTAAAAACGCAAAATTCAAAACATCCAGCTCCTTATTTTTGTCGTCAATTTCCAGAATAATACAAACTATAGAAAGATAGATACAAACTATAGAAACACACACACACAATTGGTCAGCTTTATGTGAAAAGTCCGGAGGCGTCATTAAACGATGATTATTTCCACTTTACGCCCCATAAGTTGCTCGAAATATGGCATATCTGATATCCGAAAATGAAAGCATCAGACACAAAATTCCAGCAACAAACAAAATACGATTCAAATGAAATTTCTACCAGAATCTGATGGTCTTGTCCGGATGCTGATGGTGGTGTGTTACGGTAAGTGGGAGATATTTGAATGTCTGCAGTGAATTGATTAAGGATTCTTCTCCGGAGATGAGTTCTGCAATGTACGAGTAGGTAAGTAGGTATACGTGTACTAACAAACCTCAATGCCTGGCAAATGAGTCAGGCAATTGGCCAACCGACTATGACGACCAGAGCTTAGTTGTTAATGAATAGGAACAAAAACCTGATTAGTGTTGAACTCCACTAGATCTACCATGAGTATACCTGATATCCTCTTGATTACATTCATGCCTCGAAAATTATATGTGAAGGTTTTGCCGAAAATACTCTTCTGCTTAAGTGGTTGAGTATTGGGTTCAATGAGGGCTTATATAGTAAAATTTTACCAAAACAATCTGGCAGGAGCAGATGGCAGAAAGCTAGATTTTAATTAAACGAAACGTAAAGTTATTCAAACCCACATCGACCAGGAAAGACTATTAAAATATAATAAAACTCTTCTGCAAAGGATGTGCAGCAATTAGAAAATGAATATCTTTTGCGCAAAAGTATTGTTTTACGGCCTTTAAATTCGTTTATTTGGTTTAAAGTTGCTTTCTAACCTTTTATTACAATTAATTGTTGCAAATTCTCACAGGCAGGTACATATTTGTGGTTGCTATTAGAAGTTTTTGATTAAATTGGTTGTAACATGAAGTTTAATTTTTCTTTTTAATTCAGGTTCAAATACTAAAACAGCAAAACTTATTTGCTGCCAGGGGCTCACTTTAAACTTACAATTCAGGGATTTAATAGGTATTAATTTGGAGAAGGAGAGCGAAGTAGAGCAGCAGTAGAAAACCCTTTATAAGGATGGAAATATGTATGTATGTATTTGAATGCTCGATGCTCCTGGACACTGATGGATTTAAGCTTTGAATTTGTTCTATTCCAATAACAAATTTTGTCAATGTTAGATGGGGATTGCGCTGCAGTTACAGCGAATGGAAGGCCAAAACTTATGACGCTTGCTGACCATGATGAATGAGTCTTGATTGCATTAGTTTTTTTTTATTGATTTTTTGTAGCGCAGAAACATTTAAGATTTCAGTAACGAAAAGTTCAATTTAGTCTTGAAATATATTGCCTTTTATAAAACGAACATTTATCGAAATTAACAACATGTTAAATATTTAAAAACTTCACAATTTGTTTAATTAATATAATTAACTCTTCATTATCACATGAAATAGAAGTACAATTTGTATAAGTGTATTAGTATTGACCTTAAATACTTGAACGGTTTTTATTTCCCTCATCCACAACACTCAAGTTAAAATCGTGTATGTAGGTGCACCCAACCCATCATCTTTCCGTAATTGCAGCAAGGAATACAGTGTATGTATTTTCCGGGAAATTCATCTAGATTATACCATAACTTAATATTCGGCTCGATGGACCATATTTAAGGCCGTGCATTTTTATCTTTTATATTTATCTTGAAAAACGAAAGAAAATTTTCCCAAACTGTGTTTATTTTGCGGAAAACCTATTCGTTGTAATTTTAACGGAAATTAAAAATATCTACATATGTATATTCATACTAAAATGTATATCAACATATATAAAATTAATGCATGTAAAAGCCAAGTTTTTTTGTTATTTTGATTCCAGGTCCTTATACAAAATAAATATTTTATGACTAAGGCGTGAAAGAGATAACAGCAACGTTACAAGCAACACCATTATTCCAGAGTCAGTGCCAAAAAATTTTAAACGATTTAGTAAAATGTTAAAGGCACGTATAGCAATTTACTAAGCTGAAAAGATGATTGAGCTAATTTTAAACGATTTTAGCATTTTACTAAATTTAAAATCTCAGAATGGCTACTTTAAATTTTAGCAATTTGCTAAATTAATTATGGAATCTGAATGTATATCAGCCTTGCACGCGGGGTGCCCAGGTTCGAGTCCTACTGGTGCACAATTATTTTTTGTTTTTTCTTTGTAAATAATAAAGTTAAAATGATGAAAATAGAAATAACTAATACCTTTTTAGAGCACCAGATCAGGGAGCAGGCGACTAGGGCTGATCATCTCTATTCTGTTTTGCCGAGCTTAACGCAAGATAGAGGTTAAGGGCGCGCTGCCGGAGAGGCATTTTAAGATCCTAGCGGTGAATGTAAATTCACTGATTAGGACCGAACGTAGAGCGAATTTATTCCAACTGCTTAAAGACCTAAGTCCAGATGTGTTTATGGCTAGCGAAACTAAGCTTAATCAGAAACATAAATTGACTAACAACAATTACAATATCGTAAGAAGAGACCGACCCAACTCCACTCAAGGAGGAGGCCTCGCAATCTTTATACGTAAAGGCATTAGTCATGAGGTAATATATAACAGTGATGTGCGAAAATGTCGGACGCTAGAGGCATGCATCATATGCATTCATCTACAACAGGGGAAGCGAATGTATAATCGCTGCCTATGCACCGGAAACACCTCAACCCACAGAGTTTATAGCAGAGCTTGAAAAGCTTGTGGAATACTTAAGACTGAGCTCGGAAGAAAACTTTTACATATTAGCCGGTGATTTTAACGCCAAACAGATCGATTGGGGAAATCAAATACAAAATCCTCGAGGTATATATGTATATGAGGTTTGTATAATTGGATGGGTCGATACAACCTTGAGTATCGCCTCGATCTTCTAGCCACAGAGAGGCCATCATTTCCAAGAAGCGGTGCCTATCTGGATCTATTGCTGTAAGACGCAAGACTAACCTTTACAGGCACTGTCGGTCAACGGCCAAGAAATTGTTTACGAACGATCGAGTATGAAAGTTACCACTGTGGAGTCGCCGCCGTAATACAACTTCCAAACGAGCTTATGGAGTTGGAGGAGTATGTTCTTGTGCATACTTACAATTACAGTAAGGTGCGATGGCCACGCTTCTTCAACGCCTTATTGAGCGAATTACCCTCAAATGGTATATCCCCACCAAATGACAGGAATCTGACAACTACGGAAATTGAAAGATACTTAGAACAAATGGACGAATTGATTCTACGAACAATGAATAGAACAATACCGAAATACAAAGAACGTAACGCAACCGATATGTACGCGACTATTGACGCACCATACTGACAAAAAAGTGGACTATTGACAAGACCAAAACGCTTGTACAGACTGATTACTGACACACGAGATGTGGAGGTTAGGAAACTGAAGTCGTCGATCAAAAACATTAACCAATTGATCAAACAAGACTATAGGTTGTTTGTTTTGGGACAATAAGATTCGAACCGTTAACTCTAGCGATCTGAGTATGTTCCCAAAAATTAATAAGATATTTAGAAGGAAAGATCAAAACGACCTTCCGTGTCTTAAGCTCCAGAGGACGACAGAAAATAGAAACGTACTTTTGACAGCGGACATGGACCCAGAGGACGCCGTCTTGGACGATGACCTTTACATAGTCGAAGAACCGCAGGAGAAGGTGGATGCTGTGGGGACTGCTTTCCAGCAAGTGTACAAGGTGAATGCTAGCATTCGCCCGAATCATGACCTGGAGAACAGAGCTCTGCTTCATCACACCTGGCTGCGGAACGATATAACCGAATGGCGATCTGAAAACCTTGGTTTTACCGGGATTAATGATGAAGATTTGGCAAACGCAATAATCGCCGATCGAAATAGGTCCAGTCCCCTGTTAATTTGGAAGAATGAGCCCCAGCTCATGTTCGATTCTCATATCCAATGGAACAAAACTAAAAAGTAGTGTACGGGTGCCTGTCTGGTGGATTTGAAGAAAGCCTTCAACACCATATGGTTACAAGCTTACCGGCTTAAAAGCTTATGACATGCTAAATGGTAGAAAGTTTGTTGTCAAGAGTGGCAATGTAACTTCTACCGCAACTTTTAATAATGAAAATGGTCTTCAGCAGGGAGCGGTTAACTCGCCGAATATATTCAGCATTTACACCAGCGATCTGATAGGTAGTCTAACCAAGGCAATTGCGTGCAGAACAGCTCATGCAGTTGAGGTCATCAAAAATCTTTTGCAAAGTGACTTCGACAAGATTCAGCGATATTGTGATGACTGGAAGTTGAAAATCAACTTCCAGAAATCAGAAACTATTTTGTTTAGGACTCCGTTGTCTAGCGCATCAAGGGATACGAGAAAGAACTGGCGCAAACTGGTGATCGTAGGGCCACATGGACATCCACTGGCGAGTAAAAGTGTAGTAAAGTACCTCGGCATCTGGTTGGATCAGTACCTGTATTTCGATAGACATATAGGTGCTGCCTTGGCCAGGGCTAGGGAGCCTTTGCCTTGACAAAACGTATTACCCCAATAACGAATATTTTGAGAGTGCGCGGTTAGGTGGTTACATCCCTCCCGAAGAATTCCTATTTTTAGACAGTCGAGTGCTGATACATGATGGAATGGCGGTTCCGCTAATCTACCACGTCAGCCGAAAAACTGTAGATATGCGACTGCTGTATGGTCGAGAAGTCATCCCTCATGTTGGAGAAGAGTGCCTTCGGTTCAGTAGGACTGTGTCCGATCGGGACCGAAGGGATAGGGCGAAACAGGATAACCAGGTTTGGTGGCTCTCTGAACAGCAGTTTGATATCTAAAGTCGATTAAGATGATATGTCTTGGCCCAATTACATATATTTAAGGAAAGTAGGTATAAGGAACAGTCGGGGTGGTACCAAAAAAAATTAAAAATATGTATGTATACGGAGGCATATGTACATGTATCTTTGTGCTGTATCTAGTCTTAATTATTTTTAGTCTAGCTTTAGGTTTAGTTTATAAGTAAAAAATAAAAATATAATAAGATACCGTTGTTAATAAGTTTTCTTGATTAAGAAAAATAAAATAATTAGATTTAATTAAAATAGTTTTTAGGTCGAAAGACATAGTTATAAAAGTTATAGTTTAGTTTAGAGCGCCTGTAAAGGGCCAGTAAATTAGTTGTAAGTTACTTATAATTAGGCTAGTTTTAAATATTTTTTTCCAGATTTAAGATAGTTATGAGTTAAAATTAAATAAAAATGAATTTACAAAAAAAAAACTCTTTAGAGCACATGTTGGGTTTAGGTCAACATGTAATTCATTTACAATACATAACAACAATAATTGTGGTCATCAAAAGGCAAACCCTACAAATGCTCGCAGTTTCTGCTTAATTAGCAATTGACTAGTTTAGAAAAGCTTTAAAAATTTTGAAATAGTTATTCAATCAATAAGCACATAGGAAATTGCTAACTAGTTAAATGTTAAGCCCTTAACAATGGGTTGTTTAAATTTTGCGCTAATGTATTTTAATTGTTCAGCACACACTAAACTGGCACCAGTATCTTGCCACAGCAGTGTTCTAAGCAGAGTTCAAGTTCATAGAGTATGCTCTGAATTTGTTCCGAACAGATGAGCTCGAAACACTCTGATTTGTTTTTTTTAAACACACTTGAACCGCACAAACCAGAATAAGCAACCATAAGAAGCAACACTACACAAAACAACCCTATATTTATACACAGATACACATCAGATATAGAAAATCAACAATCGATAAAATTATTCGGATAATTGTTTTCCTCACATTTTTTTACTTGTGATTATAGGTACTATAAGTACGGTGACCATATTTCTCTGAGCAAAACCAGGGACATAATTTTAAAAATTGAAAAATGTTTTTTGTACAAAATCAACTAAATTAAAAAAAAAACAAAAAAAAATTAAAAAACACAGAACAAAATGCAAAAACTTTTTTTCAAAATTCAACCTTTTTTACCAAGTCTTTGAAAAATACACATTAATAACGCATTACCAACAAAATTCTTGGTACTTGGTCATTTTTTGCCTAACAAATTCATTTGATGATTATTATTGTTTCCTATTAAATATTTTTTAATTTCCTGACAGCTAAAATTATAGTTTATTTTACCATTAACATAGCTCTGAGAGTTTTAACATTCAGTTGTGTGTTTTCATTTGCATTCATTGTATTCATTATACAAGGAACTTTTTCGGTTGGAGCATTTGAACCTGTCAGACAGAGGCCTAACTCGGCAATAAGTAAAAGATTTTTGAAGTTAATAACTTTAGACATGCTAATAATATGCTCACATGTAAAATTGAGGTCTCGGATTGAATCAAATGAATCCATGAAAATTATACCAAAACATGAAAAAGTTCCGACAAAGCTTAATTTTAGTGGAGAGCTTCATTTTAATGTCCTCAGCATTTCCTAAAAAGTACCATAAATTTGGTGCGGAGCAAACATTTTTAAGGGGCGCGGGGGAAGGGGGAAAATTCATTTTTTTCCAAATTACTCGAAAACTATAGGTTCTTTTGAAAAAAGTTGTAGGTACGCATTGTAGCTAATGTTATTCTAAGACACTTAGACACTTTATCGTACAATTGATAGATTTGGAGAAAAATGGTCGAAATCATTGGAGTGAAGTACAGTAATTAAAAAAAAAATTAATAAATTTATGTTTTTGATTGGGAATTTTTTTTGTTTTTATTTATGTTTGCAAAAACATATTCCATGAAAATGTTTGCCAACTTAAAAATTCTAATTTTTTTTATTTTGCTTAATAACTCCCAAGATCTTTAATTTTTCTGAAAAAAACTCTAAGAGCGAATTTAAGAAAATTTATCAAAAAGTATTGTTCTTTGCTGATCCGCCAAAAATTACAGTTTATGTATTTGAAATTACAGTTATGTATTCTGAAGTGATGTCCGATATTTCCCTTGGAAGATTTTTAACCTCCAAAGTCTTGACAACGATACCAAGTTGTAGTGAAAATATCGAACCAAGAGCGAACAGTTTTATATAGCCAAGATTAGAACAATCAGGAAAAACTTTCACAAAACTTACTCTGCGCAGAGAAGTTTTAATTCCTTCGATATAATTTGGTCCAAGAACATTGAACACAATAGCTTCACATTTTGTGCGTGGATAGGAATATATTTGATCAAAACAGCTTTTAATAAGTTTCAATGTGCATCGTGCAATCATTATACCTGAATGAGTCCAGGTGCCTTCATTAATTAGATTCTTCCTTGCAGGCCCTTGAAAATTTGTCGAATTTAAAAAGCATCGTACACTTTGCTGAGGTGGCAACAAAGTCAGATTCTTTGTTGTTTTTTTTTTTGGTTTTAAGTGCTGTTCAATATCATATCTTCCACCACTCCTTATATAAAACGTAGAAACGTATTTTAAACAGGTTGCTGTATTGACTTTTTCATTGTTGTTTTTGAAGAAAAATACCCTCTGAAGATCATCGTTGAATTCACATTTTATATTTGAAGGGATTTCACAAATTTCTAAAAGTATTGTAAATAATTAAAAGAAACAAGTTCCATTTAATTGTACAAGTAAACAATCACATTTCAAATGTATGTATTGTGTTTTTTGTGAAGATACAGTCTGAAGTTTGCGTAGATACAGTTTGAAAAGAAATCTGACAGCTCAACGAAGGTGACAAATTAATGCGTTCAGTGAACATGCTTTTATAGTAAATCCCTCTGAACCATTTGTTAAGGCGGATTCGCATTTTGACATAAAAATATTAGACACATATTTAAATTATTGTAAATAAAATTGTTAAATTTTTTAACTTTATTCAAATAAAATAAATATATGGTAATATGGGAAAACCCGGGACGGGTTTTCTTAAAATTAACCCGGGACAGTCGAGCGTAATACGGGACTGTCCCGGGAAATACGGGACGGATGGTCACCATAACTATAAAGCAAGTTATGCATTCGACAAAAAAAAAAGTTTGGAGATAGAATCAAACATTACATTACGATGAAAGCGAAGACGAAAAGAGAAATTCTATCCGTCTGTATGTCTGTTTGTCTGTATGTATGTATAGATACCTACAGCCCAAACGGGTGGGCCGAATTGCTTCAAACTTGGTACGTTAAAGCCTATTTTTCACGAAAACGGCTCTAACGATTTTGATTTTAATAAACGTAGGTACTAACGATCATTTGGTTGAGAAAAAAAAATTAAATGTCTGAAACGGTACTTTCCATAGGACCGTTTGTTTTTTGCTTTCGACTATCTCATAAATGGCTTAACCGATTATTTCGAAATCTTACACATATATAGAGGTGTAGGTAGAACAATGTATACTGCATACCAATACTTTTTTTTTGTATTTTAAAAAGCATTTAAACAAATTTAAAAATTTAAATTTTGAAAACTGGTCATTCATTTTTTTTCAAAAATTATAGTTATATGTAATTGTTGAATATGTAAATATGAATTCGCGCTTATATTATTAAATATTTAAGATTGTCCTACCAATTTTTTTTAGAAAAAAAATTAAAGGAATTTTGTTAATATAAAGTTAAAGTAAAAAACGACTTTAAAAATATATTTTGATTTTTAATAGAAATCTTTTGCATACGATTTGGTCGAACATAAGAGCAAGTTCGTGCAATCCAGTCGTGCATTTTATTTTTCTTTACACACATTACATTTCATGGTCATCAATCAACCAATTTACTCAAAATGCTCTGAATGTTTTGTCCGAGCACATCGAGCGTGCTCTGAACATCTTCAGAACGAAAATAGGAACACACACTCAGAGCTCTCTGAGGGAAAAGAAACACAAACAATTTTTTTGACAACTGAGACTCTGCTCTGAACTAAAAAAGAAAAATGCCTATTAATACAAAATACTAAAGAGAAAAATTATTAAAATTGAAAATAACTTGTTTTATATTTTATTGACATCAAAAAACATTTGCCTAAGCAGAATACGAACAACAATCGGCCTAAAAATTTGATTTGCTTTTTCTATCTCCTGCGCAACATCTGTGGTTTTTAACTCAAATTAAGAGGACATTATTAGCCTTTTCACACCAAACCCAAAACACGGTTTTCGTGAAATTATCGGTTTTGGCTGAAAACCTAGAGCGAAAACACAAGATTTTCCATACATTTTAGATAAACCACTCGTTTTGATAAACTACAAGTTTTAAATAAAACCTGTCGAAAACATGTTGGATTTGCCAGGTGAACTAAACAAACAGACCTTGTGAAACATTCAGTGCTAAATTAATCGTCACATAAATAGCTGACGGGTTGCTGCCAGGAAAAACGAAAGAAAAAAACAGGTGTCTGGGGTAATTTCAATTTCATTTCACAACGTACGAGTATTTGTGGTTGTCTGTGGCGCCAAAATAAATGAAATGTCAAACGAAAACTTGTAAATGTTCAGTGTGAACGGTTTTCGAGTTTTCGTAAGCTTTTAGCTTAAGACCCGGTTTTGGGTTTGATGTGAAAAGCCTGTATGAAATCTTCATAGCGTCGTCTATAGTTATAGAAATCAAACTAACCTATTCCCCTTTTGAAACGAACACATTCATCGGAATAGTCATTGGCCTTTTGTGGCTTCGTTTGACACAGAACTACAGAAGATGCTGCATGTAGCCTGTCTCACTTCTACATCATAAAAGAAAATGAAACACCATTTGCATTTTGATTGGTGATGTGTCTTAATCTTTTGAAGCGGTGAGTAAATCTACGGGGAGTTCTAATGGATAATATTTATGATGTTTTAATATTTGACACAAAGTAGAACAAATCATTCCAATGGGGGCGTCCGTTCACTCACTTATTAGAAATGTTATCTTGGATACCTAACTATACGAATATATTTGTGGACTAATCAGATAGGTTAGCTGAAAGATGACAAAAAATCAGAACAAAACGCATACTAAATGATGTTTCCACTCAGCTATGTATATATTTGTTTTCGGATAGCTATAGATATTGCCAAAATGTTTGTGATAACTCAAGATATCTTTCATGAGAACAGCTGTTTTTTCATCAGATGTGAAAGTCATTTTAGATTGCTCAGAATAAATAAGTGAACGCATGCAACGATTTGGGTTCCATTTTCTCTCGCTCCACTGACAGAATTGTGGACGAAAAACTTTTTCGTGTGCGTTTCAAACAGGAAAACTTCATGGCAGACGGGTAGTGAGCCTTAACAGCTGACATAATTTTCATTTTAGCTATAAACGACCATCAGGAAAGAATATTCACTTTCATAATGTTTCAACTTTTACTGATGCCTTTTCCCATTGTATTTATATTTATGGAATTATTTATGGAATATATATACAATGCTTTTCCTGATCGCTATAACTGGCCCGTACAAGTGATTACGTTCAGTAAAAACATAGTACCTAGTAACCATAAAGTAAATTCGAAAAACAAAGAAGTAGGTGAATAAAAAAGAGATACAACGGAAACAATATGCCACGCATAACCGTTCGATTCTATTTCCATATTGTTTCATTAGCCCTCTCTTTAGAATTGCTTGAGATTCGGGAACTGTTTTTTAGATGAATATAAAGGGTTATCCATTTTGCGGTTTCAAAAGTAAACGTAAATAAAACACATATAAAATATTTTTTTTGATGATAATTCTTTTTTATTACAAAGTCTAAACGTTGACATTATGTCTGAAATACTACATCATTTAAATGACCACCACACCAATTGTTGCAAGCATCGATTCCTTTGAGGTAATTTTCGACCACTTTTTGACACATATTGGGAGGTATCTCAGCCATAAATTGACGAATGTTGGTTTTCAAGTGCTGAAGAGTTAAAGGTTTATCTCCATAAATACGGTCTTTTGCGTAGCCCCACGGTGTCCAGCGGTGTAAAATCGCATGATCTTGGTGGCCAGTTGATATCGCCACGACGAGAAATTACGCGGCCAGGATATGTCTCTTGCAATAAAGCCATATTCGTTCGAGTTGTGTGGCATGTGGCACCGTCTTGTTGAAACCACATATTCCCCAAGTCGTATTCTTCAATAGCAGGCAAAAAAAAAGTCGGTTATCATATGACCATAACGCTCCGAATTGACGGTGACAGTCGTTCCATCGTCGTTTTTTAAGAAGTAAGGTCCAATCACACCTCCGGACCAAAGAGCGCCCCAAACAGTGACTTTTTGTGGATGTAATGGCCTCTCTTCCATTACTTGAGGATTCTCAGAACCCCAAATACGACAATTTTGTTTATTTACATAACCACCGTGTGAGAAATGTTCTTCGTCGCTGAAGAAAATTTTGTTCGAAAAATCGCCGTCCACCACCTGTTTGTTGTTCAACCTATTCGACGTATCTACGACGTTGTGAATGGTTAGCTGACTTCAGGTGGATGTAGGTGTAGATCCAAATGCAAAATACGCCATAATGTGCCGTATGACCGTCCTAATTCCTGAGAACGACGAGGAATCCACACATTTGGGTCTTCGGCAACACTTTCACTTACAGCAGTGATATTTTCAGTGGTACGAACGAAACGATGATGCACAGGCCTTAGAATATCTGTAACTGTAACCAATCCAGTCTCTTCAAATTTCTTCACAATTTTCCCAATTGCTAGCGTAGTTGGACGATTATGTAAACCATAATCTCCTCTTAAAGCACGATATGTGGCTGTGGCAGAATCACCATTTTTGTAGGAGGTTTTAACAATTTGTATGCGTTGTGCGATAGTTATGCTATCCGTTTTCGTAAATGTCAGACTTTTAACTGAAAAAAAAAAAATTGGTTTAACAACTTAGATTGACAGATGTCGAATTCCAGCCCTATACTTTTGAAACCGCAAAATGGATAAACCTTTACAATATTATACTTACAAGATTGTCGGATTTTACTATATTGTTAGATCTGTCATAAAAAAAGACATGTTCCAAATGTCTTACAACTGTTTGATCTAACAATTATTTCGTCGCTGTTTAAGAAAACCGGCATAACTCAAAAAAACTCGATTTTTGAGTTAATGATACCAATCGACTAAAAAAATTATGCTCTATCGTTCTGTAAAATCGGCATAACTGTATCTATTCAGAATCCCGTTAAAAATCTGTGGAGCGGTTTTTGAGAAAAAAAAGTTTTTTTTTTTAATTTTTTGAAAACATTTTTCAAAAAAAATACAAAAACGCCAATTCATAAGTATTCAATAAATACATATAAATATAATTTTTGAAAAAAAAAATTTAATGAGCAGTTTTCGAAATATAATTTTTTTTTAATGATTTTAAAAAATACAATAAAATACTTAAATAAAAATATTGGTAAGCGGTTTAATTTAGGCAACCGAAACCTATATATGTGTGAAATTTCGAAAGAATCGGTTGAGCCGTTTATGAGATAGTCGAAAGCAAAAAAAACGGTCCTATGGAAAGTACCGTTTTTAGACATTTTTTTTCAACCATATGATCGGTCGTAGCTTAAAAGCCGCACTGATTTTTTTATCAAAATCGTTATAGCCGTTTCCAAGAAAAATATGTTTGAACGTAACGGTTATATGTTAAAAAAAAATTTTCAATTTCCCCTCTGTACAATACCTAAAAAAACTCCAAAATACAAGTTTAGAGGAATTCGGCCCACCCGTTTGGGCTGTAGGTGTCTATACATATATACAGACAGACTTGCAGACAAACATACAGACGGGCAGAATTTTTAGAACATCTTTTTTCGTCTACGCTATCATCGTAATGTCATGTTTGATTGTTATCTCAAAACTTTTTTTTTCGACAAATGCATAACTTGCCTTAAGTACCTATAATCGGAAGTAAAAAGAGATCATAGTTGGAAAGTTGCGATTACCTACTGAGTCACAGATTTTTGAAAAGTTGCAATTACTGAGTTACTAATGTTAAAATTTTGGATGTTGCATAAACCGATGTTTATCGGGGGTTGCTTTCACCGAGGGCGCACTGTATGTGTTTCAAAACTCTGTGTAGTGTCAAAACATGACCGAGAAACGTTCCGAATTGTCTAACAATGCCACGTTATATAGTACGAACTGAAAATTTCATCTTAGTTCAGACAAAATCTATACCAATCGCTTGAACCGAAAATTTATTACCGTATTTGTAATTTGGCTGGCTTTGTTATAGGCCATTGATATCATATTGTCTGACAACAAACCGTCCGTACTTAAAGGTTGAAACAGTTCTTTTTTCTGACGTCGCGTCATGTCAATCAAAAATTTCAAAATGGCTTGGCAGTCATAGGAATGCGACCTGAAGAATTCAAAAACTGCTCCTCTCAACAAAGAACAACTGAAAAGTTATCTTAATCCTCTGTTCTATAGGTACCTACCTACCTGTACCTTATTCCAAATTGTAAAAAAAAAATCACAATAATTAGTTAATAAGCTCTGAATTGTTGGAATTTTTGTGTGTCCTCTTGTTATATTCCACGTCACACAAGCACAACTCCTCTAAACGAACTATGAGGCTGATGAATGAATTTAGATTTATTTTGAAAGATGACGTCCAACTTGAGTATGCAGTGAATGTTGTCGGTCGGATTTGTTTGCTTGTGGATTAATGATAATTGATAATGAATAGGTCGGCGGCAATCGTAGAAAGGATGATTCAGTGGGTGGCTGGGATGTGTGCGTCGTTTGAATGATGACGTAGAGTCCTGAATTTGTATTGCTGACTGGTATATTTTTGTTATAGGTGCGGGATATAAGGTTATGTTGGTATTTATTGCTGATGGTGATTCGTTGGGCAGTGGGTGGTTGGTAATTAATTAATATGAAGATACGGCCCATAGAATTTTTCTATCTTAAGGGTTTAAGATATTTATGAAGTCATAGTTTGTAGCTGGCCATAGCTAGATACATATGTATGTATACATAGTTATACATACATTAATTGAAAACATTCTATTTTACTTACATACATACATATATGCACAAATGTGAACTGTGATATTTCTAAGAACTGTAGTAAAGCAGGCACGTACCCACTAAGCCAATTCGAAATATGGAATACTAATGGAAAAGAAGAATACGCTCAATCAGTAGGGTTTTGCGTCGTGCTTTGACCAAAACGGTTTGTTCAATCGAGTCGGGCTAAGTGGGTATTTAGTCAATATTGTATGCACTCACTACACTTTGCTTGTAATCAGCACATTACCTACTAGTGGTTTGATAAATAGGTAAATTTTTCTAACCGGTTTTTCATAAGCATAAACAAATTGATAAATCCGAACATTTAAGTGAATTCAAATAAGGAGATTTTTAAATATTTTATAAATGAGTACTTTTTGTAAATTAACTAAATTAATATTTGGTCGAAACCTCTACTTAACGCAAATACATACATATGTATGTATATAGCCAAATTGAAGATTTTTATGACCTGTAATCCAAAATGCGTTTCGCCCAGGTACGATAGTTGGGCTCATAAGTTAGATGCTATCGTACCCTTCTAAGACGCAATGTTTTTCGGTCGATGGTTACCGACTATTATAAAATTTGCAGCATTTGCACACTGCAAATTATATTATTTAGAGGAATTTGGTTAAATTCGTGCACCTAAATGTATGTTATGCCCGTGGTCTGGCCAGTAATAGAATAGAAGAAAACGCAAATAATAATATATTTTTCTTTTTGTTTTTAAGATCGCAACGATTTTAAAAAAGTTTCACTTCAAAAAAAGAGACCCTAAGAAGCTATGTATGTGCCTTATTAATTGAAGTTGCTAATTTTCAAGACTCCCACATTTCCATGGCAGGCTAAACCGACAGTATCGAAGGTTGTGAGTGAAGTGCGCAGTTCTATTCAATATTATTACATAGGGTCGGTTGGGGTAAATGGGGACATATTTTGTATTTTTGAAAGACACATTTTTTCAGAAATGTTTAAAATATTAAAAGAATTTTTTTTAAACTTTTGAAAACAACTATTGTATAAAAAGTTACCAGATAGTTTACTTACGATGCCGTAATAAAGCTTTACAAATAAAAAAGTGATTTAAGGCAGAGTTTACATTTACCCCCTCCATGTTTACATTTCCCCCATTGATTTTAAAAATACTGAGGTAAATGGGGACAACTAATTTCAGTCCTCTAAGTGCTAGGACCTCGTCTATGGGGTTAAAGTAAAAAAACATGAATTTTATTTGCATTATTCGGTTGGAAAATCGATTAACTCAATGTTTACATTTACCCCATATATGCATATCACCCATCAAAGAAGACTCCGAAAAGTACCTTACTGCTTTTTTCAAATAGAAACCAATTCATGGGGCAATCCACCAGCATTTTTCAGGCGGAAGTTCATGTCATAGCAATATGTGCGGACCGTAATCTTGAAAGGAAAAATCGTAACCAAAATATTGTCATCATATCAAACAGCCAAGCTGCATTGAAAGCATTAAGCTCTTATGTCATTACCTCCAAATTGGTGTGGTAAAGTGTAGGCAAACTGAACGAACTAAGCAAAAACAATAAGGTCTCCCTTTATTGTATACCTCCCGCTCCCATATAGATATCCAGGGTAATTAGAACGCAGACTACTTAGCGAAAATAGGGGCAACAATGCCCTTAACGGGTCATATACCCTACTTCGGAATAGGAGAACATTTTATTAAAATTAAATCAGATAAGAAGAGGAGACCCGAACATCAAGAAATTGGAAAGGAAAACTGTTGATTGGTGAATACAACCAAAAACGGTTCACGGACTGCATCAGCTTAGCTAGAAACAAACTTAGAACCATAACGGGTTTCCTCACCGGTCACTGTAAGCTCAGAAGACATCTAAGTATTCTTAGCCTAGTAGATAGAGCCGCATGTACGAGTAGATTCTGCCTGGACGAGGACGAAACTCTAGACTTCATCCTGTGTTGTGTAAAAACTGCCAAACATGTTTGTTTTGATCGCAGGGACAGCAAAATGGGTGATATAACCGTAACTGTACATATACAGTGGGGTTTGAAGAGCTGTGCATAAGGCAAGTATGAACCTGTTTGGATTTCGGTTCATAAATCGTACCAGTCTGAGCGGTACTTAATACCTCGTCCATTGTATGTACTACATATTTCTTTTTTAAAGGATGTCAATTTTTGTGTTACCATAACCGGCCACCTTCCATAACAGGACAAATTTCTCGTTACCGTCAGTGTCCGGTTATGAGGAAGTTCACTGTATTTCGTTTTCAGTTCCCGCTGGCAGGGATGGTCCTCTACCTCACCCCATTGAATCCAATGATGTTTGTCGACCTTTAATTTTTTGAAATATCACAGATTGAGGGACATTGTAGTGTTCTCCAGCTTGTAGATATGTCATTTTCTTCTGCAAAACATCTCTTACAGCGTTTTTAACATCGTTAATACATATTATAATTGACTTGTGCTTTCTTTTTTGTAAAAGTTGGGGGTATTTAAAGCACTAGAAACAGAGTTATGCGAAAAAACTTTAGGAAAATGGACGTTTACATTTACCCCAAAAACTAGTTTCCATTTACCCCTTATGCTTATATTACTGGGGTAAATGTAAACACAAAAGAAAAACTGCATAAACTATAAAAAAAAGTGCGGTGTAATCACAGAATATACTTCAATGCACTTTTATTTACATAATATTGCACGAACATTTTTTTTACGCTTCCAATATAATCAACTTTTTTTTACCAGTGACAAACACTCACAAACTTGAATTTCAAATTTCAGATAGGGGTTCTTCCCACAACTAAAATTTTCAACGAAATACGGACAATAACTCAATGATATTTCATGCAACGGAGTCGCGACATTTCATATTCTAATTTTTGTTCCGTCTGGGTTGCTACAATTTATTTAAGAATGTAAAAATAACGGCCGTTTCTATTTACCCCATGTTTACATTTACCCCAACCGACCCTACATTTTATTATAAGTCACCCACCGTTAGATGCAACTCAAACACTAACCGCTTTCAATGAAATCGCGGAAAAAAAGCGAATTGCTTTTAGGAATACAAAAATACAAAAGTGCCAACAAATACTATCCACAGCGCTTTTTGGAATCGACCTATAGTATATTCTTCTGTTGGATTAGGGTGTCTACTATACTCTGTCCAACAAAAATAGTCGGCACATGCCTTATGGGAGAGATTTTTGAAGCACACTGGTGCCTGTTGCTGAAATTGCCACTGAAAATAACCGCTGAGTTACATACAAATGTTTTTTTTTGTAATATTAGGCGTGTTTTGGTGAGAAAAGGAAACTCAGTCAGTCAAAATGTAACAGGAGATACAACAACAAAAACCCACTGGGATCCACTTTACCTTTATATTCCAGTGAAATGTTACTTGACATTATTCGTTTGTGATGCCCAAATTTAGATTGCGCTGATCTAATTTTGTGTATGTACTATGTTGGCAAGCCTGATAATAGATTATAATAGATGTGTTCGATTTTTGATCTATAGGCTTGTCACGCACGAGACTTTTTAAGGTGGAGTTTATAAAATAGTTATTTAGAGTTAAATCATTTTCCATTGGGGGATTCACATGTAATAACATGTTGTACAAAATTAGTCGTTTTGTATTATCAGAATTTAACCATATTATGGATTATTAACACATGCATTACAAAAGATCTTGCACTATTATGGTTGAACTTTCATTCACATAGACCTTTTTTACATTTTTTTACTTAACTATATATCTATTTGGCGACTTTGAATTGGCCGCGCTACACAAATCTTCTTTTTTTTTCAATTTAACAACTTCAAGTAATGTTAAGCTGAATAATATTTTTATGCGTTTACTCGATGGTCGAACTTTGATGTTTCTGATTTGACAACCGCAATGCTCCTCGATGTAAATTAAAATTATTGAGTTGGTAATTGTGGGTTCACAATTAAATGGTATATACTAGTATTTGTGAAAGAAGTGATTCAAATACATTTTTAATGATAACTATAGTATATTTTTTTAAAAAACAACTACAAATTCTATGAACGTCAAAACGAAATGATACGAAATAACATACATATTTTCACGAACGGTGGTAATCACGTGAATGTCAAAATGACGACTATCGAAACAAACGAATCGTGTAGTCAAGCTCATGATCTATATATATAGTGAAAACAGCAATTGACTAACGGAATGGACGGATTGTTGATGGTGAAATTATTTTTCATTATTTAATTCATATTTTTATAAATTTCATTTTAAAACTTCAATGCCTACCATGGGAGTATAATTGTAAAAAGCATTACAATTTACTGCACAAGATGTGAAAATAAAAAAGACGTGACCAATATCTGTTTACATAGGTTGTATGTCTTGAAAAGCCTCAAAGTTCAAAAATGTTTGAGAATCAAACAACATGTTTGTCAAGTAGTTGTTTTTACGTTCGAATCGTCAAACATCAACAAGGAGCTTTCAAGGTTTATCATTTTAATCCCTTTGTACCTGTCCACACTAGAGTTTAATTATGACGATCTTGCATGTGTTAAAAAAAACTGACAGTCTACCCTTCTCCTTTTTACGTATGTAAGATTGTAAAAAATTAACTTAACTTAACGCCAATGTGGACAGCCACTTTAAGGCAACATTTTTTAAATCTACACAATGATAAATAAAAGTGTGAGATTAGCCTTAGACCAAAATTAATAGATTAGAAATGAACAAGAATCGAACAAATCTTTATGTCAAACCAACTGCAAGCAGAGGCGCCAACCTTTAAATACCTAAACAAGTAGAAAGACATTTGATGTGGGTCAACGGCCTTGGCTCCGATGAAAGCATCACTTCCCATAGATCAACGAAATCAATCATCGTTGCGCGTGGTTAGTACTTCGATGGAGGACCGTCGGAAATCAACCACGTGCTGTTGACATGTGTTTCTTCTGTTGTGTGTTCTTCATATCTCTGTCTCTCTCTGTTGTATTAATGTATGTGATGTTTAAAGCCAATGGTCTCGTTGCCAGTGCTTCAGTGTCTATACTTCGTAGATTTATCTACGGAGTAGTATAATATGTAATGTAATGTAATGTTTTTGTTTTTGTGGACTGTGTTGAATAGAGCCAAATTGTATGTATATATGTACATGATATATTTGAAACTTAGAATCATCAGCATATGATGGCAGCCTAATTGTAGAAGGAAACAGGCTTTTTCATTGAACATACATACCTTCTTCATCGCTCGGCTTACAGAAATCAATATTATGGACGATATAAGCGAAATTTTCTCAACGGTACCCAGTCTACCCTACTCACATATACATATATATTTTTGAAAAAAAACTGAAATATTTTCTTACATTTACTTTTTACTTTTTCCTAATTCAAAACATTTTTTTTAATTTTGGCGGAGTAAAGGTCATTAAAAGCTATTTTTATTGTGTCAATTACAAAAAATAAATAAAGTCTTCTACTCGGCTGATGTAATGTATTAAAGTCTATCTAATCTATAGTACGTAGGTGAGTATATAATAGAATTTGTGTTATAGAAAAAACCTTATTATTCTTCTCATCTTTTGACAGTTTAGAAGACTCAGACGAGGAAAAGGTCGTTTGGTTGTCCCTGTGACCCACCTAAAAGACAGCGTTCTCCGTCTCTTCAAGCTCTGAAAGTATTCCCTGCTTTGTAAAATATTTTTTCAGAAGACACATACGTGGAAATCCAACGATTATTTTGAAGGGCGGTGGCAATTTTGAAACAATTCACCCATAATTTTTTTTTTGAGTCCAAGTTCAGGAGGGTTGGTTTTATATATTACAGCTATTATACTGGCGTACAAATATTTTGTTATCTTTTCGCCTCCTTGAACAGAAAATATTTTTCCAACTATGTTTTGAAGCAAGGAATAAACAATTATTAGTTATTGGCATATAATCGCTATACACAGTTCCTTTTCATTGGTTTACTTTTGCAGTTAATCCATCCATGAACAAATACAAAAACAAAAAAGATTGATTATCTGATAGATTTCACTAAGTTGTATCCTTTTTGAATAAATAATATAATGAAGTTATGTAACCGCTTGTTTTCCTGCCGGTTTCACGTTTTAAAGCCCCTTCCGGCATATGAGTCAGTTAGCTTATTGAACGACCCCCGTATGGATAATTATACATGATTTATATTACATGATTAGAGCCAGCAGATAAAAATATATATATATACATATAAATACATATGTATATAATTTGGCCTTACTACAAAACCCATACAGGTTAAAAACATATTTTTTTAATTAAAATATTATTTTAAGTTGGTATCTTATTTTTACTTGCGATATAGGTTATATAGTATAGAGCAAGTTTTGCATTTAGAAAAAAAAATCGAACTAGATTTTAAATAAACTTGCCATTACGATGATATAAAACATCAAAAAAGTGGTTACCGTAGTTCCGTCCGTCTCTCTGTCTGTCTGTCTGTATGTGGTTTGTCTGTCTCTCTGTACAATGCTCAGCAGCCTAAACGGCTGAATCGATTTTCTTCAAACCTAATATTTAAGCGTTTTAGGTGAAAAAAACCCGCACCTGCCACACAATTTTGTCTACCATCTCAATTATCTCAAAAACGGCTCTAACGATTTGGATAAAAAAAAATTGTGTGACTACTTTACGTATAGTCTACATTTTGGTCAAAAATCATTTTTAAATAATGGGTTTTTCAACAGGGACGCTACAAAAGTAGAGCGACAGGGACAGCAAATGACGCCATATTTCTTACCGCTCTTTTGACATTTCTCTTCAGTAAGGTTTGCCATTTCATGATGGAAAGATATACGAGCCAACAACGAGTCGAAATTATTAAGATTTGCTACCGAAATTCGGAGTCAGTGCCCTCAACGTTAAGAGCGCTACGTCCAATTTATAGTCGTCATAATCGTTCTAGCAGATCAACAATTGAGCGTCTAGCGGACAAATTTGAATCCACAGGCACAGTATAAAATGTTCCCGTGCCAGTGAGACAAAGAAGTGCTCGTAGTGTTGAGAATATTGCTGCCGCTGAGGCTTCAGTTGCAGAAAGCCCAAATGTGTCTCTCACATGTCGTTCTCAAGCGTTGGGCATCTCTGTGACGTCGTTGTGGCGAATTTTGCGAAAAGATTTTGGCCTTTATCCTTACGAGATTAAATTGACGCAAGAACTGAAGCCGCTTGATCACCAAAAGCGTCGTGTGTTCGTGAATTGGGCCGAGCAACAACTTGAAAATGATTAGGATTTTCATGGAAAAATCATATTCAGCGATGAGGCTCATTTCTGGCTGAATGGCTTCGTCAATAAACAAAATATGCGGTACTGGTCAGGCAGCAATCCACACGTACTCCATGAGTCATCATTTCATCCCGAAAAAATTACAGTTTGGTGTAGTTTATCGGCCGGCGGCGTCATTGGGCCGTACTTCTTCCGTGATGATCAAGAGTGGCACGTTACTGTGAATATTCTTGGCCCCAATTGGATGATATGGACTTGGAGGACATGTGGTTCCAACAGGACGGCGCCAGAAGCCACACAGCAAATGTCACAATCAATTTATTGGAAACCAAGTTTGGAAACCGTCGAAAATTGGGTTCAGCGTCTGGACTTCTGCAAGCTTGCACGTGGTGGCCATGCAAAAGAAATCGATTTCCATACATAATGGCATCGAACGTACTTTCACAGGAATAAAGAATTTCATTGATATCCAAAACCGTTTTTATTTTATTTAAAAAAAACTTTTGTAGCGCTGTTATTAAAAACCCCGATATTTTATTATTAACGGTGGTATGGCAGACCCATTTTCACTTGCGATTATAGGGACTAAAAAAAATGTTTCTAACAATCAAACATGACATTACGATCATAGAGAAAACCAAAAAAGTGGGTCCCCCAATTCCGTCTGCCATTCTATCAGTCTGTCAGTTTGTCAGTCTGACAGCCTGTCAGTCTTTCTGTCTGTCCTCGAGCCTACAGCCTAAACGCTTTGATAGATTTGCTTCGAACTTGGTACATATTGTTTTTTCGGTAATATGCCCACACGTTTTTTTCATATTTCTTTTTTAAGACGACAAGTAACAGTAGCTCCCATACATTTTTTTGGCCAAAAACAAAAATCTTATTTTTCTCAAAAACGGCTCCAACGATTTTTATAAAAAAAATTCAGTTCATTAGAGAAGGGAAAGTGTACCTTTTGATAATTTTTTTTTTTTGAAAAAATTGTTATTTTTGGTACCTCTAGTAGAACCACTTTTTTTCGATTTTCTCGGAAACGGTTAATTTGCTTTTTTTGAAATTTTTTACGCAGGAGCTCCCAGAGAATTTAAACACTATTATATACCAAATTTTTTCCAAAAAAAATTTGTTTGGAAATTAATTTTTTTTTTGAAAACTCAAAATTTCGAAAGCGACTCAATAGATTCTTTCAAAACTTCGTATTTGGTGGTTTTTTGACAATATCTTGAATATTTAAAAACTATTTTTTAAAAATAAAAAACAAGGGTACCTTCCATACAAATGTTAAGAAACCGTTAAGAAAAAAATGTATTTCTCGAAAACGGCTCCAAAAATTTGTAACAAAATGGGTGTGTTCTTAAATTAGTACAGTTCACTTTTAAGTATAAAAATATTTTTTTTGCGTACTTATTAACAGTACTTCCCATAGAACCACTTTTCATATTTTCGACTTTCTCAATATTGGATAAACCGATTAAAATATTTATTTCTATGCAATGCTAAAAATTGTTAATAAGACTGCGTACTCAAATTTTCAAAAAAAAAAAAAGTTTTCCGATTTTTTAAACACAAATAAATTTTTTTTTGAAAAATCGATTTTTCAAAAACCAGTCACAGAATTTTTTTTTAATTTGAATTTTATATGTATATTAATAATATCTTCAAAATTGCGTTTCATATTTTTTTTCTAAAAATGTTTTCAAAATTTAATACATAAAAAATTAATTTATTAAAAACCCGCACCAACGATTTTTGAATTTTTTTTATATATTCTTATTTATCCATGAATTCAAATGGCATCTTTGTTTCCCCTCAAACTATAACGACAAAGCAATATAATATAATATTTACGAATTTTTGCGTATGTCACTGAATGCTTAATACAATTTAGGCCCTCATACATTTATATATACATATGTGCTTTAAAAATCATATGAATCTTATGGAATGCATATTGCACCTAAATTATGAAGGTGTATGTATATAGCTATCTTACCCACCTACATCCTTCATTTTCATTATTATATGTACATGTGTATATACTTAGGTTCCATCAATATGTCTATATATGTAAATATATTTTACTTTAAAAAAATCGGCCACATTAAAATAAGATGATGCTTATCTTAATACCAATCTACTTAAAAGAACAAAATTTCTAATTAAGTTAAATGGAATCATTTTAAATTCTGTTATATTTGAAATGAACTTCATTTTCCAATTTAATTTTTGAGGGTTGTGACTTATAAGATTTACCAACACAAAAATCAAATCAGGTTATTTTAAAAGGCATTACTTATAAGCGTGGATTTATGCTAACAAAAAGCTTACGGTCAACAAATTTTGGTTATGAAATAGAAAAATTTTACCAAAAAGTGAAGAGCTTTATATTATTTGTAAAAGATGGAAAATTGTTAAATACTCAAATCAGTTTTTGTCTTTCAAAGTAGGAGATTTAGATACAAAATATTGTGTAATGAATACTCAAAATGTGGACGGACCACCTATCCACTTTTATATTTAAAAAAAAAAAACGAAATAAAAGTTATTCGCCCAAAACTTTATTTTTAAAAAAATGTAAATAAACCTAAATAAAATTAAATAAACGTAAAACGCAATACAAAAACAAAACTCTTTTTATTTTTGGAATTTTGCAGCTTAAGGACAATGTATTGTACATACTAACTAATAACTTTTTTGTTCAGTTTAATGATGAAATGAATGAATGATGAATGAAAATTGTAGAGAAAAGAGGATGAAGAGATGTTCCTTTTAATTAAAAATCGCAATCGTCTAAAAGCATTATAAGAGAACATAAATCAGACTAGTCTTTTTTGAATTAACATGGGTAATTTTTTAACGAAATCTCAAAAGTCTATTTGACATTGCATTCGACATTGTCAAACTAACTTTTTTAAATTTTAAAAAAATATGATTTTCTGTAAAATTAAGAGCTAAACGTATAATCTGAAGCTGTCCAAAATCCTATTTTTATGTGAACGAACTTTAAATTTATATATGCTTCACTTAATATTAAGCCGTTAGAAGTCTTGAAAGGAAATGATTTTCTAGTTAAATTTATTTTTCAACTTCTAATATTAAAGTGATTGACATTTTATTTATTTATTTATTTATTTATTCGTCTTAAAAGCTACACACTCTATTTAGACTATTTGAATTATGATAAATAACATGATTAAACATAGTTTAAACAAAAAAATAAAAAACATAATTTAACATATAGCATTATAACAAATTTAATAATTTATGTTTCAAAACATTTCTAATAATATTAAAATCAATTGCAAAATCATATTCATTAAAATCCATACAAGCTCTTGTGATAGTATTATGCTTGGCATTACTAGTACTGAGGTAAGGAACATTTAAAAAATCACAGTTACGCGGGCGCAAGTTTCGAGAAGGCGCATAAATAAAAAACATAGATAACAAAACTGGACAATCAATATTACAATTCAAAACATCAAAAGCAAAAAGTATTGAGTTTAATTTTCTTCTCTGAGCAAGAGGTTTTAGATTAATTAAAATACACCTCGTCTCATAAGATGGAACATTAGAGTAACCAAAAATTTTTCGTAAGGCAAACTTTGTGAACCTTTTTTGAACTTTTTCTATACGACAAATGCTAGACGCGGTAAAGGGGCTCCATATAACAACACAATATTCTAAATGTGGTCGGACAAGACTAGAATAAAGAGCTTTCAATGTATATGGGTCTCCGAAATCTTTTGAATTTCGAATAACAAACCCTAGCATAGAGTTTGTCTATGTGATTTGAAAGATTCATCTTAGAATCGAAGATTACGCCTAGATCCTTATGGCAATCAAATCTTTGTAAAATGTCGTTTTCGAGTTTATAATTATAATATAATGGACTATGATTTCTAGAAAATGTCACAACGCTACATTTTTTATTGTTAAAATATAGCCCATTGATATTACACCATTTAATTAAATTATTTAAATCAATTTGAACGTTCTTTGCATCGTTCAATGAATTTATGGAGCTGAATATTTTCAAATCATCAGCAAATAGAAGATATTTAGAAAAAGTAAGATGTAATGGTAAGTCGTTAATTAAAATGATAAAAAGAAGTGGTCCAAGGTGACTACCTTGAGGAACACCCGAAAAATTTATAATTTCCTTAGACAAGGCATTATCAATTTTCACCACCTGTTTTCTACCTACTAAATAACTCTTTATCCACATTAGGAGCTGAGAGTGGAATCCATACATATCTAGTTTTCTTAAGAGAACACTATGTTGAACGCGGTCGAAAGCCTTTAAAAAATTAGTGTAATAATGTCTATTTCTATAGGAACGCACTTACAATTGAATTGTGTTTCAGTTAATATTAACATTTCAGAAGTCTTAAAACAAAAAGATTTTAGTAGAATCAATTCGGAAAGCATTTGGTTATAAAGTGTCGGAAAGCTTGTTTTTATGGAAATGCAATTGAAATCAACACGGGATCCACTTGAATTTACCTGATAGGAGTCTAAAAAATAAATGATTTTCTTATGAAATTAAGCGGGTTCTTTTAAAAATGAACTACTATGCACATAAAGTTTATTAAGGTGATTTTGCCACTTATTTTAAGTTGGAAGTCCGCTTAGCAAAAAACCATGCAGAAATCCACTTAATTTTATACAGATTCCATTTGTTTTTAGCATATCTTTTTTCTCCGTGTTGAATCAGCCATTCCACAATTCATTATACTTAGAATCAAGGCTTTAAACCTGCATAGGATAACTAGACTTAACTAACTAAACCTCAATGGTTAGCTAATTAAAGTTGTTGGCTACAAGAGCAAGTTCGTGCGATCCAGTCGTGCATTTTATTTTTATTTTGAACTTTCTAATTTATTATAGGAGGTCCTTTAAATTATAAATAATACTACATACCAAATTTTCTAAAAATATTTTTTTTTGGATTTAAAAAAATTCAAAATTGAAAAATTCAAAATTTCGAAAACTGGTGGATGATTTTTTTTTAAATTTTGTTGCTAAGTTTATATAATTAAATATTTGAAATATCAAGTTTTTTTTAGAAAAAAAATTTTAAAAAATTGGTTAGGTATAAAAAATTAAGTAAAAAACTTTGAAAATATATTTAGATTTTTAAAAGAAACATCTTGCATACGATGTGATCGAACATAAGAGCAAGTTCGTGCGCTTCAGCCTTGTATTTAATTTTTTTTACATTTTAAAGTACAATCTTATTTTAGTCCTCAAAATAAAAAAAAAATGTTTTAAATAGAAATAACCTTAATTCAGATGCTTAATCGTGTATAGCGATTTTAGGCCAAGCTTAAGGTGTATACTTTAAGTTCCTCCTATAATTCTGGAGTCAAAATTGAAAAATTATATTTTTGTTTTCATTCTGATTTTACTTAAAACTACCAAAGAAATATAGCTTCTCTATAAATTTTGTTTTTTATTTATTAAATAATAACTCACCAACAGGACTTCGCAAGCCGATAGAAATTTTATGAGTTTGTTTTTATCCATTTTGATGCTTAGGATTTATTTTCAGCTGAGCCATTCAAAAAAGTGAAGCATTACAAGGAATATTTTCAATCGAGCTTTGTATAAATTATCTGAAATTAAATAAGCCGTACAGATAAATTTTTGTATTATTAAATTATTTTAATTTAAAAATTAACTAATTAAATTTGTTTCTTATATTCTTCTAATTAAATAATATTCTATATATATATAAGGTGTTCAATTTACCCTTTACATCATATTACATATAACTTACCCTTAGAGTTCTGGATTAAATATCGAATTTTGCATTTACATTAAACGTATCTTAATAAAAATATTCCTATGTAGACCAGGTATGAGTAGGTAATATGGCGGTCAAGAGCGAGCTCGCATTTTAGACCCACATAGCGCCGTATTGATACCAAGAACTCTAACGGACCTGAATAAAAAGACGATTTTTAGCAGAAAAACGTGAAAAAAGCCACTCAAGCGAAGCGTTGCTAGACCCATTTCGCAGCATTAAGGAAAGAGATTAAGTTTTTGATTTTTGTTTCAGATAGTTCTTTTAGATCAGAAAGGAAAGATTTTCCGAAGGGCTGAATTCTTAGTCTGTCCAGAGCGGAACACTTGGTGAGGAAGTGAAGCACTGTTTCCTTTTCCAAGAGGTTTTTCCAGCTACGGCAATAGGTGTTGTGCGCTCAACCAAAGGTCAGTTTCCAGTGCAATGTCCCGCCTTGGTCTGCAAATGAGATCAGTGCGGAATTTATTGTAGGTGGGCCATATAATTCTAGATATCGATATTGTTCCATCTTTTGTTGGATTCCATGAGGAAAATTGAAAGGAATTTCGACATTCATGCAAGCAAGCCATGAAGGGCCGATCCCTGTTGGACGAGCTCGTTTGCACGTCCATTACCCTCAATGCCGCACTGTGTCCTGGAACCCAGATAAAGGAGATTTTATTGTTAATGCCCAGGTTATCGATCTCATCTCGGCATTGTTGGACCAGTTTTGAGTATTTTTTTGTTGAATTTACGGTTTGGCTGTCTGTTATTTTTATTATTGCCGAATTCAGATTTTGAGTTGGATTTAATTTAAGAATTTTGCATGCTTCTATTATGGCTAGTACTTCAGCTTCAAAGATGCTAGAAAAGTTTATTTTTTCATTTTTTTTTAACACGAAAAATAACGATACCTGCCATACATTTTTACTTGCGATTATAGATACTATAGAGCAAGTTATGCATTCATCGAACAAAAAGTCTTGATAACAATCAAATATGACATTACGATGATAGCGAAGACGAAAAAAGATAGTCTAAAAATTCTGTCCGTCTATCTGTCTGCGAGTCAGTCAGTATGTTAGTCTGTCTGTATGTATGTATGTATAGACACCTACAGCATAACCGGGTGGGCCGCATTGCTATAAACTTGGTATATTGTTTTTTAGGTATTGTACAGACGGGAAATTGAAATTTTTGTTAGCTAAACAAATAACGGTACCTGTCATATAAACATTACGTTAAAGCCTATTTTTCTCGGAAACGGCTCTAATGATTTTGATTTAAAAAAAATCAATACGGCTTTTTAGGCACGACCTATCATATGGTTGAAAAAAAAAAAATTTAAATGTCTATAAACGGTACTTTCCATATGACTGTTTTTTTTTCGATTTCGACTATCTCATAAATGGCATAACCGATTTTTTCGAAATTTCAAACATATATAGGTTTGTGTTGCCCAATTTATACTGCGTACCAATATTTTTAATTAATATTTTTTTTTGTAGTTTTAAAAGCATTTTTAAGAAAAAAATTTTGAAAACTGCTCATTATTTTTTTTTAATTACAGTTATATGCATTTTCTGAATGCGTATGAATTAGCGTTTTTGAATTTTTTTTTCAAAAAGTTCTACAAAACAGTTCTTTTCTCAAAAACCGCTCCACAGATTTAAAAAAAAAATTCTCATAAATTTAGATTTATCCAAGAAATAAAATGACGTTCTTTGTTTTGGGCTCAAATTAGTTTAAGTATTTATTTTAGAATTTTGAATTATGTATTTCTTCATTGATTAAGCCGTTAACTTTTTGTTTTTAAGTTTATATTATTAAATATTTAAGATTGTTATACCAATTTTTTTTTTAGAAAAAATTCAAGAAATATTGTACGAGTATATATAAGAAATTAAGTAAAAAACAACTTTAAAAATATATTTAGATTTTAGAAAACTTTTGTATAAAAATAAAACGATAAATCTTTTTTTCTCAAAATCTGCTCTAAACATAAAAAAAAACCGTTCATCAATGAGGGGAAAATTAAAAAAAATGTTGATAATTTCTTGTTTGGAAAAAATTGTTATTTTACTACTATCTACTCACCAACATCCTTCATTTCCATTATTATATGTACAAGTTTACATACTTATTAGGTTACATCTATATGTAAATGCATGTACCTACATTTTACTCTCCCAACTTACATATTCAAAATCCATTAAAAGATTTAAATGTACTACCTTATATATTACCTTAGTAGCTACTTATGTAACTATTCCTTGAATCTTCCATTCTACAATTCATTATACTAAGAATCAAGGTAATGGGATAACTACACCTAACTAACTAAACCTCAATGGTTAGCTACATTAAAGTTGTTAGCTACAAGAGCAAGTTCGTACGATCCAGTCGTGCATTTTATTTTTTTTTCTAATCGTGGGTAGGTAGGTAATTTATAAATTTTGTTTGCCAGTCATAGTAGCTACATAAACTTTAATGGTTTTTAGTTATCAATTTGTATCTTAATTGAAATTAGCAAATATGTTCCAGTTGTGATAACTTTATTGTAAACAAAAAAAACATAGTTAAGAAAACATAGTTTTTTTTAGACCAAAATGACATTTTTGTTATGAGCTGTCGATGCCATCGATTAGAGTTTCGCAAATCGTCACATAATGTTCGCAACACAACATATGTGACAAAAACATTTCAGAATTTATTTATGACGCCTACAAGACTCTGACTTGATATAGTTTTATCAGTTTCAGATTAAGATCATCAAGCCAACACTTTATATCTACACAAACCTTTCTACTGAAATATTTAAGACTTCTCTTACCTACAAACATCATTATGTAGCCTGAAGTCAGGGATTGTGGATTAAATAAAATGCACGACTGGATCGCACGTACTTGCTCTTATGTTCGATCACATTATATCCAAAAGATTCTTAATAAAAGAGCTAAATATATTTTTAAAGTTTTGCACTTAATTTTTATATATAAAAATTCTTAAGCTTTTTCTAAAAAAAAAATTGCTATGAACGTTTTAAATATTTAATAAAACAAATACAAAAACAAAATTTCAGAAAAAATTGTCCACCCGTTTTCGAAATATTGAAAACATTTTTTTTTCAAAAATCCAAAAAAATATTTTCGAAAATTTTAAAATGCAATACTATTTAGAATTTGAAGGAGCTCCTGTATAAATTTTTTATCGAAATCCGTTGAGCCGTTTATGAGAAAATCGAAAATCAAAAAACTGGTTGTATGGCAGTTACCGTTAATAACAAAATATTGTAAAAACTTTTTGGCCGAAATATTGACCATACCCAAATACCAACACACCAATTTTTATCAAAATCATTAGAGCCGTTTTTGAGATAATTAAGATGGTAGAAAAATTTGTATGGCAAGTACCGTTATTTTTGGGCCTAAAACAACGATTCAAATATCTATTTTGGACAATCACCTAAAATGCCTTACCACCAAGTTTGAACAAAATGGGTTTAGCCGTTTAGGCTGTAGATCGTTCTACCGACAGACAGACAGACGGAATTGCGGGCACACTTTTTTGGTATTCTCTATGATATTAATGTCATGTTTGATTGTTAGGAAACAAATTTTTTTTTTACGAATACATAACTTGCCTTATATCTAGTACCTATAATCGCAAGTAAAAAGTTGAATAATCTTGTTGCTTGAACAACAAAATTATTAATAGGTACAAAATCAAACGTAGCACGTGTCATTCTGCCTCACGTGCGTCGCGTCGCTTACCTCAACAAAATTATTTTTGATTTAGATGCGAATTCATTTGCAAAGTCAATAGCCAAATATGTACATAAGTCAATCTATAGCTGACTACCGTAAAATTTCCCTTATATGCTAAATCTAGTATTCAATTCTGCGTCATCTTTATTTGCACTCTTTTTAAGATTCGTCATAGTGAAGTATGACCTGCATTGAACTCATCGTCATTACAATTTCTAAACATAATGTCCGATTTACATATTTGATGTATTTCAAATAACCTTCATACATAAGTTAATATTTTTCCAAAAATATTTTTCGTTAAAGTAATTTATTTTATAGCTTTGTGTAAATTTTTATTAAGAACATTGACAAAAATAACAAATTACCCTTCATTTAAGAGAACTGTATCTGTGTATCTATTGCGAACAATCGTTTTGTATTTTCAAACGTCATTTTCTTGGAAAATTGAATAAATTTCCCTCTTGTGTAGCATTTGTATTATTAATTATTAAGAAGCACATTAAAATAATTGTTAGCTTTGGAATTTAATATCGGCATCTGTGTCTGTGTCAATGTCTTATATCTTGACGGACATATGATTGTTAGGAATTTGTTCGACTTGATATGTGTGTAGGTATTTATATTTAATACTTTCAAATAGTTTCTTTTGGGCTTAATGATTATGTTAAATTGTTTATTTAAATGACTTTTATTTTTTTTAGAGCTTAGAATAAAAAAGCAGGCCGCTGAGTATGGAATACGAAGCGAATTTGTAGTTTTTAATTTGATATCTCATTTTCGAGATTTCGACTCGCTTCGTTTTGATCAACAAACTAATTCGAAGCGAAATTTCGAAAATTTTCAGATAATGGACAGTAGATTTCCAGTGAATATTTATTTTCCAATCAAAATCATTTTGTTTTGTGCGAGGAGCACTAACTTTCCAATAAAATATTTATTTAAATAAAAAATGGAATCTTTAATGTTATGTACAGTAAATGACGCTTATAAGAAACACGCTTATAAGAAATTCACGCTTATAAGCAACCTAAACAAAAACACGTTGAAAGAGCCCATTTCCACGAATGAAATAAAATGCACGACTGGATCGTGCATCCTTGCTCTTGTAGCTAACAACTTTAGTGTTACTCACTGACGCTGTTGGTAGGTAGCTTAGCCTATATAGTTATCCTATGCAGATTTAAAGCCCATGTAGGTAATATTACCTTGATGCTTAGTATAATGAATTGTCGAATGCATGATTCAAGGAATAGTTAAATAGGTATCTACCTACAAATGTATATTTAAATGGATTTTAATTATGTAAATTAGGAGGGTAATAATGTAAATATGTACAAGTACATACATGTAGGTAAATTATGAGACTGAATGGTAAAATCGTTTTTTAAACTTATTTAAACTGCAAAAAATATCACTTTAATCGATTTTTCGAAAAATCGAAGAACGCCATTAGATGCCACAGATCAATGAAAATTTTATAAAAAAGTATCTCAAAAATTGTAGACGGGTGGGTTTTGATGAAATCCTGTTTTTTATTTTTCGTTTTTTGAAAACAAAATTCTTTTGAAATTTTGGTATGCAATTTTTTAGAGACTCTTAATCTACATGTGAATATAAGATTTAAAATTATTTTATTGATTAGTTTTAAAAATATTGAATTTTCAAATAAAAATTTCAATAATTAATTTTAATTTAAAAAAAAAGTTATTCAAAATTTTTATATGCAAAATTAATTAAGCTACTTAGATCTTCTCAGATATTAAATTTGATGAAATCCAATCTACCGTTACCGAGAAAGCCAAACATTAAGAAAATCGTTATATGAAAAGTACCTTTAAAAGACTTTTCCCGTAAACTTGGTTCATATCAAATGATAGCTATTACCAACAAAAAAATTCTGAAACATTTTTATCAAAATCGTTGGAGCCGTTTAAGAACAAAATGAGTATTTCCTTCAAGGTCATATGGCAGGTACCGTTATTTTTAGCCCTAAGCATAAAATTCCCTATGAGGAATGCCAAAATAATAGCACATATCAAATTTGAAGGTAATCGCTTAAGCCGTTTAGGCTGTGGCTCGTGATACATACAGACGGACCGACTGACAGACTGACAGACAGACAGACATTTTTTGGCGATCACTTTATTAGGCTTCTCTATGATCGTAATGTCATGTTTGATTGTTAGAATTTTTTTCTTACGAATGCATAACTTGCCTTATAATACCTATAATCGAAAGTAAAAAACATACCTTATAAGAAACACGCTTATAAGAAAGAAAAACAATGACATAATGAACTTTTTTACAATACCGATTCCCACTTTTGCTGTAAAATTGGATGTGTATAAGAAACTTTTTTATGACATAAGAAAATCCCCTTAGGTTCTTTATATGTCAGCACACCCTTAGAATCATACATGCATTTCTGAACGCTCAAAGAAATGTCACTCTGACATAAATTTTGTCTGTGTTTTGTAAGAAATTGAAATGTTTATTTAGACAACAATGAGGAACATGAGGAATTCCTCGAAAAAACTGAAGATATTCTTTTTTGTTTCCTTTTTCAAAGGGAGGAATCTTTAACTCAAACCACCATTAAGCGATATTTTTAAGAAACGTAAATTTCATTTTGTTTTTACTACTTACAGTCTGCTATAGAATTATTGCATATACAAACACCATATATTTTGTTTTGTGATTAAATTTTTTTTATAATGCACTCTGAAAAGGTTTGGACTACCTTTAAAATGATCAAGCACAGAACAATGAATTTTGTTTAACGTGTACACCGGCCAGTTAAGGCATAATTACACAGGTGGGCCTACCAACATACGGACTCAACGAGAAGGCATGAGTGTTCCTTGTAACAAACATCTATCTATGAGCAAACACTCATAGTATACGCGAATTGTATAGTAACCACAGCCACTGCGAGTTCTCCGAAGACATGTATTTTTGGGCATTAGCGGGAAAATAGTAGGATACAGACCCCGCAGTAACGAATTACGATATTACGGAGTCTTTTCATCCACCTAAGTGAAGAATGCACTACCAGGTTTTCTTTGGCGAATGACTACCCAGGAACGATAATCCTGCCCTTTTTTATGTTTTGCAACTCAACTTAGGGACAAGGGAACACTATGTATAAATTATTTCTCACCATCGGGATAATGGATCATCGTATTTCTACTAAAAACAATGCCATATAGACCTTGCCACATGACTAGAATCCCACAACTAGCCATTTTAAACTTTCGTTCTTTAATATTGTGGAAGTGTTTCCCCAAGCATACTTGGTTCGCACCTCCACTACCTTAAAAGACAACCACCCTTCAGGATAAATCCCGACAGATGGCAAACATGATCAATAAGTCGAAGCTTACTTAAGGACTGCATGTATTATAGAGAAATAATATATACCCTTGCTTGCGCTAGGAGATGATGGCACAAGTGCCATACATCTATCAATCCTCTAGACCTGTTGTTCCTGAATATGTAGTTTTACTTACACACTTACTCCTGTGATTACCGAACCACGTACATACTGCCGCAGCAGCTGCCTTAATTGATATGTCTAGCTCTTTACTTACGACTTGCTAGGCTTCACAGTGCTGACCGGAATCAGCAAGCTTCACCTAGCAAGTACTCTTTGTTAACCTCTGAGATCGCCTACCTGGGCAGACTCCTTACCCTCCGTATACCTGTTCGTCTACCCAAGCAAGCGACCTCTACCTCTAACGGCCTGATGTTCCTGGCTTACTGTCTAGCAGTATCGCCATTCCCACCTACCTATATCCCGGCCAGCCTACACGCCCTTCCGAGTGCTTAACCCTACTCTTCCGGTTCCTGGACTGACCACCGTCCTCATCTTGGTAAGTAGGGGCTTCGTTTCCAGTTCTGTAGAACCTTCCGCTTACCGCTGCCACCTCAGAGCTACGCCTTAACCAGATAGATTAGCCGCCCAGTGCAGAATAGCTTCATTAAAGGGAGCTAAACATTCCTGAACGTTGCCCGTATTTCAACACGAGGAAGAACTACCTTTGCTCATCACGTCGGACCAGGAAGAACGGCTCCATTGCAAAGCAACTTTCCGTATATTCCCTTAAGGCCCGCCGATCAGATTTCCCGAAAAACAATGATCAAGCACAGGAAAACTAGGGAAGGATGTTACAGGAGATACCGATGCACAATGGTTCTGAATTTCTGAATATCAAAATGGGAGAGGAAAATAGAGCCGGAACGAGAAAACGTTCGTCTTGACATAAGAACAGATGCAAAAAAGAAATAACAATGTCAACACAGTCAGTTGCGTTATATCCGATAGCAAATTGTGAACATCGTTCGCTATTTAGAGATGTTAATGTCAGGAATTAGTAAGTAAGTAAGGAATGCAATTATTGTTTCGTTTTCGATATAATGTTTATAATTTTTGATGAATTTTATAGCTATGGCAATGCCGTCAGCTCAGTTAGCAAATTAAGTACAAACATTAATACTGATTTTTTTATTTTTTGTAATAAATATTTAAACAAATTCGGTAAGAAGTAACATCCTATATTTATAAATAACTTTCAAAAAAGAATAGAGTCTTTTCCAGCACTGAAATAGTTTCGTGGAGCGTCATGGTTTCATTTCCAACGAATGTTTTTCTGTGGGCAGCAAAAATGGGGCATATACCTATGACGTGAAAACAGTCCTCTTTGGCTTTCAAATTACATAAAGTGCAAAATCGGTTAAAACTGTTGTTGTAAGGACATCCGTTTAGCGTAAGAACTTCACATCTTGTTTTAAATATTAAAGATATTTCCCTATAATTAAGTGAATCATTAAAGTAATTTGATTGCATAAGGTTAAGTTCCAGTTGTGAGTAAAGTAGTCTGCTATCTGATTCTCGAGCTTGTACTATAAACCCATCGCGTTCAGAACAGAATTTTCGTGCGCTTGTATTATTTTGTAAAGCTGTTCTTTTACATGACTCAAATTTTGTGAATTTAATGATACTACTTCACCACAATTGTTTCCCAGATGTTTCCATTTTGACACCCACCAGTTCTCGTTTCTTAGCTCGTATAGTGCCATTCGTTTAGTCAGTCGGTCGTCACGATGAGACAACACCTTGACAATGTAGTCTGCCTGTGATTTCAGAGTGCCAGTAAAAATTTTGGGTACCCCTGTTTCCAGATACAAAGCATAGTTCGGTGTGTTTAAAGGTAAATTAAAAAGTTTCTTCAAAAAGCATCTGTGAATTTTTTCTATCGACTCGTATTCGTTAATTCCCCATACTTGGGCAGCATAGCAAAGTGAACTCCTAACAGCAGCATCAAATATCCTTCGATTCACAAGATCAAAAGCAGAATTAAAGTCTACGAAAAATGCATAGACTTTCTTCTTCCTCGCTTGAAATGCTTTTAAGATGGAGGTTAGTACGAAGATATGGTCAATGGTTGAAAAATTTTGCTGAAGCCAGCTTGGAATCTGGTCAATGTTTCGTTATATTCCACCCATGTCTCCAATATGTTGACAACTACTCCACAGAACAATTTTGAGATGACGTTCATAAACGATATGCCTGTATAATTGTCTACATTGTTGATGTCTCCTTTTTTGAGAGATGAGAGATGTTAATGTAAATCTAAAAATCGTTCGTGCGTAATCGCAAATTCGCTATATCGGGTATTCGTTAATCCGGGGGTCCACTGTATAATTTTAAAGTTTCTAGACTTAAAGTTATTATTTATTTACGTGACCTTTAATTCAATATGATTTTCTTAATAAAGTATCCGCCATATAACGTTTTTTTTTCAACTAGTGCTTATTTCGTGAATGGTAACACTTAGCTCATGTCTGATTCGACACATAATTAGTCTTATCCTTCCGCTGAACGAATATGGTTGTGTGTACGCTTGAACAGCGCTGGGAAATATTGCGACATGACTTTGAAAATCATGGTAATGTTGCAAAATGTGTGCGAAAATTGCGTACGGATTTTGGAAGAAGAGAAACAGCGTCAGCTCCGTATGTTCGTTATCTTGTGAAAAAGTGAAAGAAACTGGCATCCTCATCGATAAACCAAAGCGTGAAAAGCCAAAAACAGTTCGTTCACCCGAGTATATTGCTGCTGTGGCAGAAAGTGTGCGTGAAGCGCCATCAACCTCAATTCACCGTCGTTCTCAACAATTGAACATTTCGGAGACATCATTGAGACGAATTTTGCATAAAGACCTTGTTATGACGCCATACAAAGTCCAATTGGTTCAGGAGTTGAAGCCAACTGACCATCCAATGTGTTTTCGCTTCGCTAAGTGGGCCTGCGATCAACTTAGAGAAGATGCTGATTTTGCCAAAATAATCATCTTTTCAGATGAAGCTCATTTTGATCTTGGCGGGTACGCAAACAAGCAAAATTGTCGCATTTGGGGCACAGAAAACCCGCACGCATACATTGAAAAACCGATACACCCAAAACGAGTCACTGTTTGGTGCGGATTTTGGTCCAGAGGCATAATTGGGCCATTTTTCTTCGAAAATGGGCAAGGAGTGGCCGTTACAGTCAATGGCGATCGTTATCGGGCCGTGTTGAACGAATTGTGGTTCACAAAAATTGAAGAGGAGTATATTGGAATTATTTGGTTTCAACAGGACGGCGCTACGTGCCACATAGCCGAAGCTACACTCGATGTTTTGCGCCCTGTTTTTGAAGATCGCATTATCAGCCGCTGAGCTTGGTGAAATACAGCTGAACAAAATCGATAATGTGCTAAAAAATTGGACCGATGGTGTAGGCTACTGCATGGCCAGACGAGGCAGCCGTTTGAATGAAATTGTTTTCCGTTATTAACCGAAAGGATTGTACTTTCAAATAAAAAAAGAAATTTGCGAAAATATTCAGTAGTTTTTTTTTATAGCAATTTCAAAAAAAAAAGTTATTTGGCGGACCCTTTAGTCAATGCGGGATACAGACCAATGAAAGATGATTTCTCAAAGCAACGTTTCGAACATGTTTACGTTCTTCATCAGGCCTTTTTTATCGACATAAAGAAAAATTAATCAACAATGCAATTTATATTAGTTCACAAGAGAAAGTGGAAAGTGTTTGACGTCTCTCACTTTTTCTGGGGAACTAATATAAATTGTATTGTTGTTTCATTTGTTTCTTTATGTCGATAATAAAAGGTCTGATGAAGAACGTAAGAACGTTCGAAACTTTGCTCTAAAAAACCATCTTTCATTGACCTATATCCTGCATAAACTATTAACAAGTTTCTAAACTTATAATATACAATTTTATCCAAACTATTTTAGTATAATTTAAATTTTAAAAAGCAATTAGGGATATTTATAGACTACTCAGAATTATTATTAAAATGAAAGGTTATATGTCACAAAAATCTATTTAAAATATTAAACTTTTAAGGTTATTTCAATGTCAAATATTTTTACCATTGTCTTCTTAAATTATTTGATTAATCATCTATCTTAAAATATTTACATGCTTATGTGTAATAATTGATATGTCAATAATTACACGTCCATGGTCAGGTTGGTTTTAGTTGACGTTTTATTTTATTTATAAAATTGAATAGAAATACATATGTATTTTTCTATCTATGGCAGGTATAAGGGGACAAAATGACCTCCATAAATAGTTTTGTTGAATGCAATCCCACAGCTATAAGATTTATCAGATAATGATAGACAAAACACATTTGGATATTTTTTTGTTGTTTTTTTTTTGTGTTCTATGTATAATTTTCAGTAAGGTTGTCACGATTGTGTACATATATATTATTTTGATTAATATTCTCATATATATAAATATACAATCGAAAACTCCTGAATGCTTTCAATGGCAATTAGTTGCTATAGTTGGGGTTTATAAAAGAAATTTATTTAGTGGCGCGGCATGTTGTCCTTGTGAAGAACATGGGCCTCAACCCTACCTTTGTGCGTGTTGTTAGTCGACGTGAATAGAAGGCGAAAATGGGGTTGAATATCTTAGAAACTCCGACAGAGAACTTAGCAAATATACTTACGTAAAGCCTTTTCGATATAAATGGAAGTCCTTTTGAACTTGCCTACCAGCTTTTTAAATTTTCGTATAGGTATGGCAAAATTGTTTAGTTCGGATGCGATACCAAATAACTCATTTTATTTGAACAGGGACAACTTATTGACAAGTGTTTAGATAAGCTTAAAGTTAGATAGATATGACATTGAAAAGCCTCAGTTTTTTTCTCGCTGAACAACTTCCAAACTTTTAAATGTTAAATCAGTAAGAATATTTGTTTTAAGCAAAAACATGATTTCTTCCAAATAGCTTTTAACGGCCTCTAGTCCAGAAAATTTGCGTTTCGTCCCAGCGATCTCACTTGGACTCTTCAGTTGGATAGTCAGCGCCTTACCAATACGCAGATTTTGTTAAGTTCAGTTCAACTTACTTACAATGTGTACTATGTCCAACAATATTAAAATTTTAATCATTAAAATTGGAAGATTTTGTCCTGTGAAACGCAAATTTTGTGGACTAAAGGCCGTTAAAAGCTATTCTGAAGCAATAATTCAACAATTAAATTAAATATAACGCTAAGTCTTCTACTTGGCTGAATAATTTCAGTAGTAGATACATAGAATTGTATTGTATAAAAAAAACACCTTCATAAAATGTTTTCCTTTTTTAAGATTGTCAGCAAATTAACGGGTGTTTTTTTAGACTTGTGGTTTTCAAGCCGGCAATACCTTCTTCAGAGTTGGTCTTTTTGACAGCTGTCACTTGATTTATGCTTAGTTTGGTTTGTCGTTTCATAATGAATAGACTTATACCTGAACATAGTTTGCAAATGGTGCACATTTGTTATCAAACGATGGGCACCTATCCCGATTTTCACAAGACAATTTAGTTCACCGATGAAGCTCACTTTTGGTTAAATAAGTTGGTTAATAAGCAAAATTGTCGTATTTGGAGTGATCATAATCCACAAGCCATCTTGAAACTCTGATACATCTATAAAAAGTCCCTGTTTGGTGTGCTCTATAGGTAGAGGGAATCATTGGTCCATATTTCTTCAAAAATGAAGCCGGTGAAGGCTATAAAGCCATGGTTAATGACTCTTTCGTGCCATAATTGGAGGATGTTGGTGTGGACGACCTTTGGTTCCAACAAGACGGCGCTACATGCCATACAGCCAACGAAACAATCAATTTATTGAAAGCTAAATTTTGGTGTGTGAAGTTGGCAAATTTTGTTTTTAATATGCCCATTTTTAAAGGTTTTAAAAATTTGACCATAGTGAACCTGCCAAAACCTAACCCATGCATGGCAAAATTTTATACCCGGTCAACGCCCCGTACCTTAAAAAGTTTAACTTGACACATATCTATTGCTTCTTTTTCCTTGCGATATAGGTACTATAGGGCAAGTTTTGCATTTGGAAAAAAAACGAACTCGAGATTTTAATCAAAGTTGACATAATGATGATAGAGAACACCAAAAAAGTGGGTCCGGCAATTCCGTCTGTCTGTCTGTCTGTCTGTCTGTAGAACGATCTACAGCCTAAGCGGCCGAACCGATTGTGTTCAAACTTGGTGGTTATAGGCGTTTTAGGTGATTGTCCAAAACAGATTTTTTAATCGTTGGTTTAGCCCCAAAAATAACGGTACTTGCCATACAAATTTTTATACCATCTTAATTATCTCGAAAACGGCTCTAACAAATTACATTTTGGCTGAAAAAAAATTTAAAATATTTTGTTGTTAACGGTACCTGCCATACAACCATTTTATTGATTTTCGACTTTCTCATAAATGTCTCAACGTATTTCAATCAAAATTTGGATACAGGATCTCATTTAAATTCTAAATAATACTGCATTTCAAAATTTTCGAAAAATAGTTTTTTTGGATTTTTGAAAAAAAAAATTTTTTTTGAAAATTCAATATTTCGAAAACGGGTGGGCTATTTTTTGTTAAATTTATATTATTAAATATTTGAAATGTTCATACCAGTTTTTTTAGAAAAAATGTATGAAATTTAAATATAAAAATTAAGTGAAAAACGACTTTAAAAATACTTTTAGCCGTTTTCATTAAGAATCTTTTGCATATAATGTGATCGAACAAAGGAGCAAGTACGTGCGATCCAGTCGTGTATTAATGCGAGGTATCAACGAAACCCATAATTTTTTTTTGAAAGTCCCATGTATGCAACATGAAACCGTTCAAATATTCGATGCGCCTGAGACATGTTAACTTTGAGGGCAATAGTCACCTGAGACTTCATAAGACTCCACAACAAAAAAAGTCCAACTAGAGCTAATCGCACGAGATATCCAGTTTAAGTTGCATCTGTGTGGGATAACAATGCAATTCGCTCATGCAGATTGTCCATTGTGAACTTTACTGTATGAAATGCAGCGCCTTCCTGCTGAAAACTGATGTCCACGTACATATAGCTCAATTCGGTCTAAAAGAAATTTGTTAACATTGATATAATTATAGAGCTCTTCATTAACGTTTATGCCTTGATGGCTTCACCAAAGACGTTTTCGAAGAAGAATGGACCACTGCCGCTAATACACACCGGCAAAAAGTTATAATATTTGATATTTACAATAATAAACGAATATTTAGTCGAACGTTTCTTAATACTATTAATGTAATTTCTCGTCTGCTTGAGCAATGTTAAAGGTCGTTGCACCAAGCAATAATTTATTGTGATAACATTACCACCTGGCTTAAACTTGCTGTAGTGATTTGCCATAATAGTAACTGAATAATAAAAAATGAATAAAAATAAATAATCCAAACAACATGTCGGATTCGGAGCGTTTAAATCGAACCCTCTTTATTAGAAAACCTTTTGTGAAACACCCGATCCATAGCAAGTACCTAGTGACAATTTTTTTTGTAAAAACTTCCATACACAAGTCTAAGCTACAAAAACCAAATTTCATTGTCTTATTGTCACCAAAAAAAAAAATTATAGGTCTTCTCTTCTGTCAATTGTCAAGTCGTGTGATGGTCAAAGTTTTGAGTGTCAACGCGTTGACAGTGAAGAATTGAATTGATTTGAAATAAAAAAAAAACGCACGTTGACACACATGGCACGTCAACACGTTTTGGGACAACATCGGCCGACTTGCGCTATTCGTGTGATCATCAATATTTTGATGGGTGACAGGGTGAAGATTGATTTTGTGGTGACGTTATAGAGAAGTCAACGCGATGGCTATTTACACACAATTACGATGTCCGTCTAATTGTTTATAATACGGACATCTAAAATATTTATTTCTTTTTTATCGACCTTTGCTTTATAGAAATACATACATATACCTAAATATATATAAATCAATTTAAAATTCTGTAGGTCTTGTGACACTTAGACCCATGATGGATAGATAGGTATAATGTTTTTTTTTTAAGTATACCTATCCTTGTGCAATGTCACTAGCCTTATTTCTATTTATAAACATAATGTATTTGCATATGTATGTATGTGTGTATGGTTGAATGAAAATTTAATATACTCTCGTATGGTTCTGATAGATGGATGGAAAGTTCATTTCAAAGGCACTTATACATATGTAAATACATTTATAATTTTCCATTTCCTACTTGCATTCCTTCTGTAGCTGTAGTATATTTTTCTCTCAAATTGATGTCAATTCTTTATTCCTTAAATCTGTTACAGGACATTATGTATGTGTGACGTAGTTGTAGGAATTTATATAAAAACAACTTCCATTTGTGTGACGTATGTGTATTATAATACATATTTATATATATTTTTGTTTTTAGTTTTTTTTTTTGTATGAAAATAGTTCAAAAGAAATTTTCTACTAACACCGGGGATTATAAGAATGATGGCATAATCAATCACGTGGAAAATTTTGGCATTTCCTTTTTCCATTTTAATATTTAGAGAACATTTTTGATAAACAAATAAATAGAGGGTAACCAAACCAACTCCCTAAGGGCTAAGAAAGATCAAACAAACATTTGTTTATTAATAAATACTCAATAAGATTGATATTGATTTTTCAATGTTACCTATATCTTATTCCAATATACATGGCCCTTCAACTCTGTATGCGATATGTGGGATGTGAATATGCGCCAAATCGGATGGATACTTGGACAAAGTTATGAAAGCATAGGTATAGCGTTATAAATTCATCAATATGAATGATATGTGTCGCTTAGAATCAAAACGGCCCTAATCTCACCTTTTTAAAACAATGGAGTGTGGTATTCCAAAATTTTCATTAAGAGAGCTACAAGATGGAATATTTTTTCGGTTTCAAACTGATCTGTTTTTCAAGTTATAAGCACTTGAATTTAGACCTTAGAATCAAAATGGAAAAAATTAAGAAATTATAAAAAATACAAAATGCATATAATTTAATAAAGAAAACAAAATTAATAACGAGTTTTCTTTGTTGTTTCCTGACCAATTTTGGACAATTCATCAGCAAGCACTGTTTTTAAATAGGATTTGCTGATAATAGCGTGTTCAATATGTTTCATGTCTGGAGACTGTGGCGGTGTCCTTAGAGTATGAGGAGTATTATAGAGAATCCATTCCTTGACCACATGAGCAGTATGTTTGGGATCATTGTCTTGCTGAAATTAGAAACTCTCAGCAAGACCCAATTTCTCCGCACTTTTCTTGAGATTGGTTTTAAGTATATTTAGAAATAACATCTTATCCATAATGCTATCTATAAAAACTAACCCCCATACTATGACACCAACACCTCCATGCTTAACTGTTGGAAGCAAATTTTCTTTGTTAAGAGCAGTGTTTGGTTTTCGCCACACCAATTCTCGACCATCATTACGAAAGATATTAAATTTGCTTTCGTCTGAAAAGATTAATTTGTCCCAGGCTGATTCCTTATGCACGTAAACTTTTGCGAACTCCATACGCTTTATCTTGTTCACTTTATTAATAAACGGTTTTGGCCTTGGAATCCGCTAAAAGTAACCAACATTGTGTATTATATTTTATACGGTTTTCGTCGAAATCGTTTTCCCAAATTGTTCGGAAATATCTGCCGCTAATTCAGAGGACGTGACTTTCGGATTTTTTTTTATAGAACTAACGACACACCTTTATTTTTGCATTGTTAACTTTCTGGGTCGGCCGCTTCTTTTGTTATTTTCTAAACTGTCCGCATCCTTAAATCGATTAACAATGCTGCGAATCGTATAACGACTTCTGTTAACAATATCCCCGATCTCAGAAGATTATTTTCCTTTCGTGTGCAGATCTAGAATAATTTTTTAACACTTATAGTTTATAAAATTTATAAAAAAAAATTAGCAAATCAATAAAACTTCTCGATTTTTATTTTTTGAAAGAATAATAAATCTTACGTGACAACGACTTTTATTAAATGAGTGCCTACGATCATAAAAATTAATGGAAAGTGCTAAAAACGGTACATTTTTAGTGAGCAATTACAGGGTTTGCCAATACTTTTTTCCAAGAAAAACTGGACTTTTTTTTGAATAATTAACAGTTTTCTGTACTGAAAATGATATTTAGTTGTATTTTTTTGTTTGAATTTAAAAAAAACAACTATTAATTTTTTTTAATAAATCCTTTAGTTTTAAAAATCATAGATGTGCCAATAGTTTTTTCCATGTGTGTATGTACAGAGTGGCGCACGAATCGTGCTACAATAAGAAATTTAAATAACTTTTATTTTAATCGATGTATTTCATTTTCAAGTGCAGTTTCTGGATATGAATTTGTTTGGGAATTTTCGTTGGAGCTCCGCCATAACTTGTGTGGCTACGTGTGCACTTGCTCCATCTTGTTGAAACTAAATCCTGCTGAAAGGGATACGTCTTCGGCGAAGTTCTGGGTAAAAGAAAACTTCAACATCTTTAAATAACGGTCCCCATTGACAGTTTATGTTTCACCGCTTTCTTCAAAGAAGTATGGCCCGACAATACACCTTGATGAAACTGCGCACCACACAGTGACTCGTTCTGGTTGCAGTTCCGTCTCATGGAGCATTTCTGGATTAGATTCACTCCATATACGGCAATTTTGCTTGTTAACATTGCCGTTTAAGTCAAAATGGGCCTCATCAGACATGAACAAACAATTTATCAATGTGTTGTCTTCTTCGGCCATTGCAATCATTTTTCGGCAAAATTCCAGGCGAACAGGCAAATCCTGAGGGTTTAACTTGCTTGTAATTTGGACTTTGTACGAAAACAAGTTTAAGTCATAATGAAGTATCCGTTGTAATGACCGTCTGCTAATTCCAATTTGGCCCGATAAGTTTCAAGTCGAAACACTTAGATTTGCCGGTATTGCCGATGCAACACGATTGTATCCTGAACCCGAACATTGGAATCTCGAGGATACGGTCTTCGTTCGATGCTTCCAGATTCGAAAAACATGTTTACTAGCCTCATAATGGTCCATCTACTCGGGGAGTACCGCCAAACTTTAGCCTAAATTCCCTTTGGTCGGAAATGACGGACTGCATAAAATGGTATCGCTGCACTATCCAAATCCTTTTTTCAGTATCCCAAGTATTCATTTTAATAAATCTAAATAGTAGCATATAAAATAAAAAAAATATTTTATTTTTGTAGCACGATTCGTGCGCCACCCTGTACATAGGTAATGAAAATGTAATTCATGGAACTTTAATTAGACTTCAATTCTATTAATATTTCCTTTAATTAATATAGGTATGTAAATTTACGTAAACCTCTTTGTAAATTGATTATGTACATGATGATGATGACTATTATAATCAAAGCTAATTTGAAATTTATTATAACCAATTGAAACTTCAAAGCCTGAATAACACCTTCTCAATATCTAATCTTCGGCAACTAATACCTTCCAACAAATACAGACTTCCTTGAGAAAAAAAGAACATGAACAGTTATTTCATTGCATTGATTGACCTTTAGATAGAGTTATTAGTATTAAGTTATTAAATTATTTGTATTAAAAGAAAAACAGAAAATAAGCAACCGTAAAACTGTTCACATATGTATGTACATATGTATGCGTTGGTCTTATAAGGAATCTACAAGTAAATGGTAATTTATTTTAAATAAAAGAGTCTCATGTCATAAGAAACTCTTGTCTTGACTTTATTTGCGAAATGTCATTCAAAATGAATACTTATCCCTAGATTCATTAACTACATACCTACACTAATCGGCGTAAGTATTTTGACGAAATAAAAATGGTGCATATTTGAGTTTAACTTTTAAATGGCTTCAAAAAGAATTCTTGTTTATTTTTTTTATTTTTATATACTGTATAACTAATACAAATTTAAAAATAAGCAAACAAATATTTTTTTATAGAATTTTAGGGAGGCAATTTCACGTATTAGCATAAGTATTTTTACAAGTATGTTATACTAAGAAAAGAAAGTTTAAACTTAACAAAAGTAAACAAATGAAGATGAATTTACTAAAATGTATAATCTACTTTGGCTTCGATAACTTTTTGAAGGCGTCTCGGTACTAAATCCACAAAATTTTGAAGAATCTCTGGAGATATCTATTTCCAAAGGGAAGTGACCTTAGAAATTGTATCCTCTCTGGTTTTATTTAACGAAGCTGTTCTTTTACGTTTCAAAAGAGACCAGATATTTTCTATAATATTTAAATCTGAACTTTGAGGTTGCTAGACCAAAGTGGAAACACCAACATTTTTCAGAAACTTAGTTATCATCCGGGCTTAGTGGTATGGGGCATTATCCTGTTGCAGGATAAATGATTCACAGTAAATCAATTATTTCACAATCACAATATGGTTTTTTGGAGGGTAAGTCAACTACAACGAACCTATCTCAATTTGTTTCTATGACGCTCTTTGCTCTAGGAAATGGCAATGATGTCGATGTGATAACCACCGACTTCAGCAAGGCTTTCGACAAAATTAATCACCAAATTATTTATGGGAAAATTGAAACTTTCGGTTTTCCACCATTGTTTATCAAATGGATGAAATCTTACTTGGAGAACCGACAATACATGGTAGTATACAGATGCTCGGTATCTGAACCTATTTATTCCACCTCAGGCGTCGCTCAAGATATCCAGATAACCACCTTGATCCACTCTTTTTTGTCATTGCCATAAATGATGTTAACAGCATTATTTCAAACTCGGACATTTTAATCTACGCCGATTATATAAAAATCATAAATATAATACCAACTTCTCTAGATTCTTTCCCTCAAACTCAAAGGAGCTTTCATCTGTCCACAGAACACTTCTCCAGAACTCCTTTGAATTGTGCAGATGTTCCTTTGCGAAGGCCAGTCTTTTAAGCTTGTTTGGCTTTGATATGTACGGCACGTCCCTAGCCTTACGTGTCTTAAATTCTTCTTTCAGTGATTTCACTGACTGGATTCTTGGCCGTCAAATTCCATTGATCTGCAGCAGATTGAGGCTTCACAAAAATATTTTTTTTTAATTCCCGTAGAAGGGTTCGTTTTTCAGTGGGTGTTATTTTGCGCTTAGCACCTGATCTCATTAAGTTTATTATGTCATTAGGCTTTTTAAACTTATTAATTTGATAGTGCACAAAACTCACAAAAAGTTTTCGTCAAAATACTTGTGCCGACTAGCGTATACTTTAATTTCTGTATTTTTATTTGTTCAAACTAATATAAACTAATTATTAAGCCAAACAAAAACATACAAGTTAATTAAATGAACAAACAACTCATACATACATCAGATACATAATATTTCTAACAAAAACTAAACCTGAATACACCAACCAAACTTGTGCCACAAATCAGAATAAGCTCTTTTAGTTTTAGGAATGTAAAGCACTGACTGAATTCCTTTTGAAAATGTGTCTTAAGTGAGATAACTGATTATGCGTCTAGGGTTAAGAAGAACTTTGGCAGGATATTTATCCTCTAAGCTATTTTTTTAATGGAGAATCAGAATTATTATCACAAAGAAATCTTTAACTTTGAAATAACGCCTTGCGAATAAACAGTAGTACAGTATACGGACGATGACTTCATTGACGGGACTTACATTCTTTTTTTAATAGGTGCACTGAAAATTGACTTGTTATTTTTAACTCCTGATTTACTCATAAACTGACTGACTAGGAAGCAGAATATAATGCAATTCTACCTCCTCGTTGTACATTCTAGGTAACGCTGAATGACTCACTGAACTTTACTTACAAATATGAACCTATCATTATATTATTAATTCTTAAAGTGAGATCACCGTACCAAAAAAAAATGCATAGGTCATAAAAAAGTGGTTTTAGTAATTTTAGTTTAAAAAAAACTAGAAGACATAAAACCATTCGGTTTTTTGTTTTCGATTTAAAATTGACTTTAGAATTGACCACAAAAACCAATTTAGCACTTCATTTCACAATGAAAATTGGTCTACACTTTTTTTTATTTTTTGTTTCAAAATTTTGCGTGTTAATTTTATAAACATTAAGATGACTTTAATATTGTTTTTTTGTTATTTTAAGTATTTTTTTTTATTTTCCTTAACTCCTAAAAGGGGCGAGGTAGACTTCCCCCCCACTTCCCACAGTAAAAAATAATTTTTGACCTCTCTACCGTTATTATATTTGGGCGCCAACGTTATCATACTCTCCCCCTTTGCTCCGTACGCCATAGCTTTTTCTGGCATCTAATGCAAATCTTTCCTTTTTAATGTCGACATTAAATAGAATCCACAAAATGTTGACTGGTGCGAACTGCTGAAATATTGGAAGCAGCTATTTTGTACTATAGTTATGATTTATTAATTGCCCATACATGATATAATAATAATGATTGGAATAATGATTCAAGAAAAATTGTTTTGATAATTGAAAAAAGTTTCCACTTTTTAGCTTTGAGTTACTTACACTTTTTCTTTCTTCGCAGGGTTTTTTCCTCGTTCCTTCTCTTTTGACGGTACTCCTCCCTTGATGCTCTTGTTTTCCGTTGCAGCATTTGCATTCGTGCATTTTCCGTCTCCTGCTTCAATACGGCGCATTCATCATTATACCACGGGTTCTTTTTCGTGGGTGGTTCGAAGCCTATGGTGGTCTTGGCTGTCTCCTTAATGATGTCGCGATACTGGTTCCACTGGTCGTTGACGATTGTGGCTGGGGGTACGGCAGAGAGTTTCCCGGTCAATTGCTCACTGTAGCTTCTGGCTTTTTCAGATGTGCTAAAGTAGGCGATGTTGAATTTCTTCCTTTGGGCGGTCTTCGTTTTCTTTTCGTTTCAAAGTCGTCTCTGAGCTTTGTCACAACAAGAAAGTGGTCAGAGTCTACGTTTGCACCTCGGAAGGTTCGCACGTCCAAGATGTTTGATGCGTGCTTGCGCCAATTAGCACGGGGTCGATTTGGTTGGCGGTTCGACCATCTGGAGATCGCCAGGTTGCTGTGGGTCTCCTTAGCCTGGGGAACCTAGTGCTACTTATCACCGTATTACGAGCTGCAGCAAAGTCGATTAGTTGGAACCCGTTATCTGTCGTTGTTTCGTGGAGGCTGTGCTTTCCAACTAATCCCCTAAAGAAATTTTCTTTCCCGACTTTAGCATTGAAATCTCCGAGCACGACTTTGACATCGTACTCCGGACAGGCTCCGTAGGCTCCGTCGAGGAGGTCGTAAAACTCCTACTTGTTAGGCTCCTCAGCTTCATCGGTAGGGGCGTGTGCACATATTAGGCTGATGTTTGGAAGATAGCTTTGATGCGGATCACAGCCAGGCAATCGCTAATCGGCTTAAAATCGATGACTTTCGACATAAGTCGATTTACCACTACGAATCCGCATCCCAACATGTGCATTCTTTGATGACAGCTGTAATAAATGTCGCAATCTTTTCTTTTCTTTATTCCTCATCCTATCCATCGTATCTCCTGGATCGCGGTAATGTCTGCCTTGTACCTCTAAAGGACAGATTCAAGTTCTTGAGTAGCACCTGGCATATAGGGTGTCCTTATATTCCAGGTGCATACTCGTAGGTCGTAGTCCATTTTCGTTCCGGGGTTCTATTTATTAAGAGTACCTGCGTGGCCGTTTGGGATTTTCAATGATTGTAACTCTTTTTTTAGTCTTTGGGTTAACGTATAAACATTTTGTTGTTGACCTTACAGCAAAATATTTTATAGACAGAATTATAGATGTATACCCATACGCAAAATAGTTGGAATACCTATGATAAAAAACAAAAATCTGCTGATTCTTAATTTCCATCGGAAATAAAATCAATGTTTTAGTATTTTTCTTAAGATACATTTATTTTGAATAGGAATAAGTAACAAAAAAAAAATAACTTCAATTAAATATCTGTGTAGAGCAGTCTTACATAATAAAATAACGATATATACAATTTTTTAAGTGCAAAATAGTTGGCCTACGAGTCTCAATTTTCATTTCACCATGATGTTACATCGCCTTTGGCCTTGATAACTGCTTATATGCGTCGTGGCATTGTGTCAACTAATTATTGACAATCTTCGGTACCAAAAGATTCCCAAATATTTATGATTTTAGCTTTTAGATCTTGAAGAGTCCGGCATGGTTCTTTTCGCAGTTCTTGATTCATTTTATGCCAGACAGTTTCAATTGTTCAAAAGGTCAAGGCTGCTGAAAGGCAATTCCAGTACAGAAATTGCTTCAGCAGATAACCACGCAATTGTAGACCTTGCTGTATGGCAAAAAAGCACCATCCTGTTGTAAAATATACTCTCCATCACTAGTTTGAAATCATGGTATTGATAGGAGAAGTTAATTTAGCAGAATATCCCTGTACTTGGCATCATTGACAGTTTCATTTACAGAATGTATATTACCCAAACCTCGCCCAGACATCATGCATCCTCATATCATTAGAGATGCTGGAAACTTGACCGTTCTTTTAAGGCAATCTTTGTAAAAATCCACTTTTAGATTTGTAATCTCGTTTTCGTTCGTCGCCACGCAAACTTCGAATCTAGACTCATCACTTCAAATAACGGACCGCCATTAACTTAAAGTCCAGTTTGTACCTTGTTTGGCCCACTCTAGTCGCTTTTTCTGTATTTAACGTGTTACGTGTTAAAAGTGGTTTTTCTTTGGCATTTAATTTAAACGAATTAAAATAGCTCTAATTTAAATAAATCTAAAACAAACTTTATAAAATTTGTAACTAATATTTTTTCTTATTCCGTTTACAAGCGTCGACTGAAAAACTTTTTTGGATTCCTTCTCTCCATTGAATAGTTATTGCAGCTGGAGTTTGACGTCGATCTTCTTTTATTACTTTCTTTAAGACTCAATAATCTCGAGGTTTCGCAATTGGTGGGCGTCCCAATTTTTTTTACCAGTGTCTATATTTCCACTATTTTTGAACTTTGAGACAATGTTTTGAGTTGATGAACGCGGTAAATTGAATTGTTTTGCAAGTTTATAGCTCGACAATCCCATGGTTGAAATTAAACTATTACTGGCTTGCATAAAATGAGAGATCAATGAACAACATGCAAGTCCATATCATTTTTTGAATAACGGTTAACTGAAAATCGTTTTGCATCCCAGAGAGAGTAGTCCAACTATTATGCTCTATCCTTGTTTAGGAGAATGCAAACTGGAGCCATATTTTCTTCCTCAAATTTAGTTTTGTTTGGTCTAATTTACTTATTAAATATAATTTATTACATTGGCAAAAGAATAAACAACAACTGCTTGGGATCAGAAAAAATAGGTAGGGGGAAGCGCTAACAGTGAGACAATTAATTTTTCTCTGTTGTGAAAGCATGTACAGACATGCAAGTATTGGTAAAAACGTTTATTCTCCCCTCCACTCACTGGCGTTTTAACCACTAGGCTCGTGAGGCTCGACCCTAGGGCGGCAACTTGTAGGGGCGGCAAATTTTGTAATATATTTTATTTTAATTTAAAAAAAATATTACCCAAAAAAACAAAGTAAAAGGTTAATGTAATTCAAATGGGGTACTCATCATTTTCGGTATCTGTAAATACGAAATTTAAATCTCTGGTCTGATTTTCTGTCTCTGCATATTTCGATAAGAAACCGGTTTTGATTTTTGAACAATACGCGGTCACCATAGATAGAGTTTAAATATGATCGGACACGATTTTTGCACTTACATATGGGCCTTAAAGTTGCAAAAAAACTGCGTAATACTCAGGATATTTTCTTATAAAGTGAAAAAAGTGACTCTTTAAAACGACTTTATAGTGAAAAAAAAGTGATCAAGGATTTTTTCAGAATGTAATATTAATGTGTATAGGTAATTAATCAGCCCAATTCTAAATGATAATTCCCAGGAAATATTTTCCTTTACCCTAATCTCTTATTAAAAACAAAAAAAACTCCCAGGATTTGTTTCCTTTTTCCTTTCTCTTATTCTAAACAAACATCGAATATGGGAAAAATACTCGGGGAAAAAGTAGACATTCTAAATGCCAAAAATGGACCACTTTTCCCATTTGGCGCTCGTTTTTTCCCACACATTTGTTGGAGAATTGACAAATAATTTAAGTTTTTTACTCTATGCAACTAAAATATAAATAAAATTTAATTTATTTTTGTTCGTTGTTTTTTATCTCAAAAATAATTAATTTTTTTCTTTTTTCTCCAGTCGTTTTATATACTTTAAACATCCATTGTAGACAGGACAGCTGCTCCTCAAACATTTACGGGACTTTAGAGAGGATCTTTTCTCTTATGAGAACATGCAGCAAGTATTTAGATTAGATTAGATTAGATTAATTTTTATTGATTATAAAATAGTACATATATACAATTCTTATAAATATTTTAAGGCGTGGCTATAAGCCGTCTGCCGATTTCTTAATTTGACTTTGAGAGTTTACAATATTAAATCAGAAAAAAGTACTGAAATTAGTAAAATTTGTTTGAAATACTTTTGTTTATAAAAACATTTAAGTAGATAAAGAAACAAAAATTTTATTAAAAAAAAAATGAGCTTAAACATTGGATTTTTATTTTAAGTAACATACGAAAGCAAGATTGTGATAAGTTTTAAGCAGCAAAAGATGTGATTTATTATTTCGAATTATTTCTGATGAAAAGAAATATAGATATAGATAATACATGCTACATAAATTACAGATTACAATTTAACAGATTTACGGAATATAAATATTTTAAATCAGTTAAAAAAAAAAAAAAAAAAAATTGCAACATCTTTAATAGATAGGCTTTTAGTTTAGCTAAAACAAAAATGAGGTTCTAATTTATTTCAATTATGAAAGCGGCTTTTAGTTTAGCCAAAACAAAAAATAGGGTTTTAGATAATTTCAAAAGTGAAAATGGGCTTTTAGTTTAGCTAAAGCAAAATTTATAAAGTGAGTGTATTGCTCGCGAGTTCACGACAGATTCAAATATGTATTTCGGTAATTCTTTGCGTAGGAAATAAATTGTACCAGCAGTTTCCAACCACATTCCCCATTCAGAACTCTGATGCATTCTTCGAATGTCAAAAGACTCTTGCTGAAGAAAAGTCTGCGGATTTCTTGCAATATAAGACAAACTCCTACAAAATGAAAGACGTCTTCGTTTTGGTTTAAATTGCACAGAGAACAAAGAGGGTTAATGTCTGTACGATATGGTCTAAAATTAAGTTCAATAATTTCAGTTCTTATTTTAAAGATTAGACTCATATCTAAAACATTGAGATCATTTCTGAAATAATTGTTCTCGCCCAGACTGAAATTTAAATTCCTATATATAGCCCTAGAGTTTGATCCCCTAGCCCTATCAAGGTATCTCTGATACATTCGCTCGTCTACAACTGCGATGCAGTTATACAAAATATTTTGCCAATCAGTTACATTCTCAGAACTCAAATTCAAAGTAACTCCATTGACCAAGGCTAGTTCTTGCCAGTTCTTAAAAGGAGTGTAGCCGCACTGAAGAGAAACAAGTAATATTCTTTTATGTAAGTTGCTATCAGACCTTTTCATAATTTTAGACAAAAAGTCAGCATTAGCCTTCAGATTTCTAACATAAATTAGCGGTAAACCGGACTCAACATAAATCGCATAGTTGGGAGTGTTCGAAGGTAGTCTAAATATTCTTTTAAAAAAATATCTTTGAACTGTTTCACACTCCTCCAACCATTGGTATCCGTACACTTCGTTACCATAACAAAAACAACTGTTTATCGTGGCTTCAAATACTTTGAATTTTGCGGTAGGGTCTACATGGCTATTTGTAAAAAAATTTGTCCACATTGAATTTATTGCTGTTTTGGCAATAGCCAATTTTGCTTTTATATGAGCCCTGATGCTTAAATTGTGTGAAATAACGAAGCCAAGATATTTGAACTCATTCACAACTTCTATATTCATGCCATCCAATGACCAGTTCCTTGAATTTCTATCAGAATGGCTTCTGAAGATCATAATCTTAGATTTCGATGAGTTGATTTTAAGATCCCATAAATCGCAATAAGATTTAAGCTTATTTATTTGGAGTTGAAGTGTCATTGGGTTATCAGCAAAAATAACGAGATCATCCGCATACAGTAATAGTCTTACAAATATATTGCCAAAGGAAACTCCACCTGGTAGATGGCTCTCAATATCGTTGATAAATAACGCGAACATCAAAGGGCTTAAAACACATCCTTGCGGCACACCTGTTCCAGATCTAAAAGATTTGGACTGTTGGTTACCACCGCATACCATTGCAGACATATCCAGTAAGAGCTGTTCATAAACCCGAATAAATTTAGTTGATACACCCATTACTGCGAGTTTATATAACAGTGACCGTCTGTTGATAGTGTCAAATGCCGCTTTAAAATCTACAAACAGTGCATACAAAGGCTTTTTCTTATCAATAAAGCGCCTTGCTATGGTAGTGAGCGCGAAAATTTGATCCAACGTCGAGAGGTTAGCTTGAAAACCAGCTTGAAAACAACTTATCAAATTATTGAATTGCACCCAATTTGATAGCCTAAGGTATAGGATTTGAGTAAAGAGTTTTCTCAGCGAGCTTAACACCGAAATGCCTCTATAACTCTCAGCTTCATTTGGGTTACCTTTCTTAAAAATTGCAGTTATCTTCGCCAAGCGAAAACTGTTGGAAAAAGTCTCTTCACTAAACATTTTGTTTAAAAGATCTAGAATATAATCAAGAAGTTCAGGAGTTGAATTCTTATAAAATTCTATAGGAATTCCGTCCGACCCTGGAGCTTTATTGTTCTTCATTTTATGCAGACATATTAGTAACTCAGACATTGTAAAAATAGAATCTAGCTCTGGAACTAAAACGTTTGGGAGTGCAAAACTTATTGACTTTTGATTTGGGTCAGGAAGCAGAAGATTTTCAAAATATGATGCGAGCTGATCAACACTAATACTCAAAGACGTTGATTTACTGCATCCTCCCAGTACCCGAACATTACACCAGAACGACTTAGAGTCTCTGCAATCAATGAGCTTTTTAGCCGCATTCCTAAGATACATTTCTTTTTTTAGACTACATAAATCCTAAAAAATTTATTTTGCTGCAGATAAAGATTTTTAAAAGCATCATTATTTGACTCCCTAAAAAGTTTTAAAAATTTGAACGATTTGTTTCTAGTTTTCCTGCATTATTCGTCATACCATTTTGATTTTGACCACGGTAAGGTGAAACGGGAGCTACAAGCAGTTGCAGACTTTCGTATTAGCTCGAACGCAGCGTTCGTCGAATCTTCTACTGAGTCATATAACTGATAGTTGGTTGAAATCATGTTGAGCCTTAAATTTTGTCTATACAATGTTCCTTTACGATCAACCCACCTAAGTTTGTTATTAAGAGGAGTATTGTCTTCATTGTGGTTATGAATATTTTGTGACGAATATTCACGGTAGATGAGATGAAAAGTTAGCAGGAAACACCTCAAAATTTTTAACAATATTCATCCAATCCCCTTTTACCAAACAATAGTCAATTATAGAACATCCTTGGGATGATATAAAAGTGAAATTTTCCTTAGCGTCTCCAATTGAAACACCATTTAATACAAAGAAACCAAAATCCTCAACCATTTCTATTAATGACTTTCCTTTCGTGTTTAAATGTTCATCCAGCGAGATTCTTTCGAATGAAAAGTATCCACTGTTCATGATCGGGGAATTCTGAAAGTTGCTAATACGTCCATTTAAATCACCGATTAGCATTATGTTTTCGTGATTATTATTCAAAAGAAAATTCTGCAGGTCCTCAAAATCTGATTCCCATACATTATAATTAAGATAAAGTGGCACAATTTGAAAATGTTTTGAATCACACAAGATATCTATTATAATTTTGTTTTCACTATTTTTTAAACTGATCTGAAAATTTTCTTTGCTTTTATAACCGATCAGCATCCCACCACTTGCTCTACCTATTCTATTATTTCTGATAGCAGGGATAAACAGTGTTCTAAAATTTTCTAAATATTTAAGATATTGCATTTCTTTCCCTTCTTCAACAAATGTTTCTAATAAAATAATAGTATCATAATTTGAAATTAGTTTTAAAAAATCAGGCATTAATAGTTTGTTTTTTAGACCAGTAATATTATAACAAAAAATATTTAATTGAGAAAAAAAACTTTGACAGACGGCAACTCTATCCTACATGTTGTGATGACTTGAATTTGGACCATCCAAGTTATAGATGTTTAGTCTGATAGGTGGCGCTGCAGCTGTTTGGAAGTTTATGTTTCTGCTGTCAAAAAAGCACATTGCATTATCTCCAAACGTCGCTTTGACAAATCGAAGTTCCTCGTTTGTTTTTAATTGCAACCCGCGAAGTGACTCAAAGATGAAAATATATTTATCTATTTGTAATTTTCGTCCTTTAATAAAAATTTTTGTCGTCGGGTTAAGTGCTTGAAGTTTGGACTTAATCTCATTCAGTCTTTTCCTTTTTTTCCGGTATAGAAGTGACTGCTCTCTGTGCACAAAGATTCCAGTACCTTTTAACTTCGGTGCAGCTACAATAAGTTTGTTGGCGGTATCCTCGTCTTCCAAATTGAGTACGATTGTTGTTGTTTTATTGTGGCGGTTATTGAATTCTTGTGATTTACCCAGTGAAAATTCAGCATTTTCGTTTAGGTCAAGAAGGCCTAGACAGGTTTGTTTAGCAAATTCAAGCTTGTCTGTCTTGTTGTCTGAAGGAAAATGCATAACAACAGTTTTCCCATTAGATTTTTGCGAAAGAACTTCAAGTTGCCTTTCGAGTGTTTCACAATAGTTCTCCATAACGGCCAGGCGCTCCGAGAGTTGGATATTTTCAGACCGTAATAGCTGTATGTCTATCAATATGGCCGATACGTCATCTTTGGTAGCAATATTTCTTAAGTGCTCGCTTAAGCAATCATAAATTATTTTTTTTACTTCGTTTGCTTGCAAAGAATTTGTTGCCATTTCCAATTTTTTATCAGAGACAGTTTTTTTGAAAATAGGTGACTTTATCGGAGATAGTTGAGATGCCTTCCTCTTTGATTGCATAGAGTTGTAACCGCTAATGCACTCTTCGTGGATTCAGATTTTAAAAACTTAAATTCTCCTACCTTCTTAAGTGATGTTCAATATTCTTCAATTGTTTAGTCTAACCACTGATGATTTAATCAATTTAAACTAAAAATTACTTTTTTTTTTTTTTTTTAGCTTTTAGCAGAAATATAAATACAAAATTTAAGCACTTTCACAATAACGACTGTCTTTGTTCACTCTCTCAGCAAGTATTTAAACACTCTGTCGATATAGGCTTTCTTCAAAATTCTAAGTGCGATACTGAACATTTTGGATACCTGTTATATTTATTTAATTTTTCACTTTATTTATTTTACTTTCACATTGTATAATAAATTATTTTTTCATTTAGTTTTTTTTTATTTTAATGTAATATAATATATATTTTTAATATTCATATTATATAACATTATGTCAAACAGCTGATTCGAGCATTAATTCTCTTTCCCGCTTTCGAAAGGAAAAATAGTTTCCCGGGGAATTTATAATTGGAGAATACTTCTCTTGGGAGAACACCGGGGAGTAATTTTCCCGGGGAATATTTAGAATTGGGATAAATGTCTTATATTGAAATGGGAAAAATGTTAAATAACTATTGTTTAAATTAAAATAATAAATTCTTAAAATTTATATACAAAAATTATTTGTCTTTTTTAATGGAGAGAAATTGTTCAGAACTGAAATTTCTTCCTACACTTACTTTTGGGACTTACTAAAATATATTATCAAATTCATTTTCGACTCAACAAGTTCTTGGATTTTTTTATAAGCAAAGGTATATACCAATGCCATTTCTAATATAATACTACCAAAGACCTATAACTATTTATCTTTTCAACAAAAATATATAAACCACCATGTATTGCGCAAGCGCGGGTCCAGAGGGAGGGTCATGAGGTCATGAGCCCCCAAAACTCTAGGAGAAAACCATAAAAGACATTAAGACATACACCATTTAGTTTAAGGACAAAAGCAATCAACTTCTTATATATATCTTACTAGATCTTATTATTAAATTAATTGCAATAGTCTATACGCAATACCCGTTTGCAGTATAAAAAATATTTGACGGGTTCCCCCGGTCTTAAAACTTACGTTCTTTGTTGATATATAAGGGAAAATAAAAGACAACCGTGTCCAATAACTCTTCGTTTTTAGCCCATTCAAACACGATCCGTGCATAGTATTAAAAAAGGGGGCGCCAGGCACTGAGCGTGCCTCAGGGCGCCGAGAAGGCTAATCCGTCACTGCCTCCACGTGTTTTTATTTATTGAGCAGGAATTTTATTTGCGCGTTAACCTCCACCGAGTAAGCATTAAAATAAATCCTTCGAAGTATTTTTCGAAGTGTGTTTAAATTTAGCATAGTAACGGGAAATAATTAGGTAAATACCTACACAGAATTTTTGTTACATACAACATTTATATGTGTTCTGTTATAATAAAAAAAAAACAAAATCTTAGAATTCTCTGTCAGTTTTGTAATAATTTTGTTTTTATTTAAAATGACAAAAGGCCACAAGTGAGACATTTCCAAAAAACTAACCGTGAGACATGTCTCACTGCTTGCACTTTCATTGTTTTTTTACATTTTTTAGTTTATTGTTCATTGTTACTTTTTTTTGAAGAAATATATTTATGTTAATTAATTAATTTAATAAAATATCAATTACCCACTTATTTAACGCTTTATATTTTTTTTCTTTTTTTCGTTAATCTCGCTGTCAGCCTTACACTGTCTCATTGATCGCACTGCTCGCAAACAGTGAGACAATTTGACTTTTTCTAAGTTTCAGTTTGTTGTTTTGCTCTCATGTGTCCTTTCACTAAAATTTCTTTTGGAACAATAATGCAAAATAGACCTTAAAATATATTCCAAATTTAATTAATATTGCTTGAAAACTTTTAGATGTATACAAATTTAAAATAAAAGTGTCTCATTGTTCGCACCTTTCCCCTAAATAATAAAATGCACGACTGAATCGCACAAACTTGCTCTTATGTTCGATCACATCGAATGCAAAAGATTTCTGTTAAAAATCTAAATATATATTTAAAGAAGTTTCTTACTTCATTTTTTATACAAAATATCTTTAATTTTTTTCTAAAAAAAATTGGTATTACAGTCTTAAATATTTAATTATATAAACTTAAAAACAAAATATTAAATCGGCTTAATCAAAGAAAAAATAATTCAAAATTCGGAAATAAATACTTAAACTAATTTAAGCCAAAAAAAAGTACGCCATTGTATTTGTTAGATAAATTTGAACTTATGATAAAAAAAATTTTAAAATCTGTGGAGCGGTTTTTGAGAAGAAAAGTTTTTTTTAAACTTTTTGAAAACATTTTTCAAAAAAAAATTCAAAAAACGCCAATTCATAGATATTCAATAAATACATATAAATATAATTTTTGAAAAAAACTTAATGAGCAGTTGTCGAAATATAAATTTAATTTTTTTTTAAATGATTTTAAAAATACAAAAAAATACTAATTAAAAATATTGGTACGCGGTATAATTTGGCAACCTAAGCCTATATATGAATGAAATTTCGAAAGAATCGGTTGAGCCGTTTATGAGATAGTCGAAAGCAAAAAAACGGTCCTATGGAAAGTACCGTTTTTAAACATTTTTCTAATTTTTTATTCAGCTATATGATCGGCCGTAGCTAAAAATCCGCACTGATTTTTTTTTATCAAAATCGTTAGAGCCGTTTCCGAGAAAAATAGGTTTGAACGTAACGGTTATATGGCATGTACCGTTATTTTTTGAGCTAAAAACAAAATTTCAATTTCCCCTCTGTACAATACCTAAAAAACTCTATGTACCAACTTTAAAGCAATTCGGTCCACCCGTTTGGGCTTTAGGTGTCTATAGAGTTTTTAGACCATCGTTTTTCGTCTTCGCTATCATCGTCATGTCATGTTTGATTGTTATCTCAAAACTTTATTTTTCGACAAATGCATAACTTGCCTTATACCTAGCAAGTAAAAAGGGTTAATTTGTTAATTAATGAGTAGGCCAACTATTTTGCGTTTGGGTTGTATATACATTATTCGGAATATGCATATTTTTCTTATAAGAAAAATTTCCAGACCAGTTCCCGTAATTGGATGACACACAATTCGACCAAAAATTTTAAATCATAAATTGTTAATGTCAAGAGTTCAAATTTGCTTTACTTTCAAAATTTATATAATTTAATACATAGAGTTAAAATTTTATATAGGAAGGAGTATGGATGCACGTGCTAGCAAGACGAAATAACAAAGAGCATTCCCATTTTGTTTTCTAGACAACTTAAGGTGTGAAAATGAATTTTTTAATTAATTTTCATAAAAGGTATGTTCAGTTGTCTACTTAAATTTGTATTTATGCCGTAAAATTCAAAAAACTACGTCTAACTTTTAAGCGAAGCATTTTCAAATTAATTTATAAAATGCCTACAGTTTAATTTTATTAGCCCAACTTGAGTAATGTTTTAATTGAATTATAAAAATAAAAATGTTTTGTTGCTTGTGTTCTTTGGGGGCAAACAAATAATGAATTCATAAAGCCAAATTTTAAAGAACATTTAAATAAGACTATCTATCTATAAGGCATCTTATCTATAGCAGATCCTTTGAAATGTGTACGAGTAAAGTGAAATTATGCAAATTAGTTGAACGAAATTAAGTTACGAGTAGGCCCTAGTTCACGCCACCTCAAATTTTATTTTTATTTAACTCCTAAATTTCATACCATCTCTAGAATTTTCTTTATGAAGTGGTTTTCTATAAGAAACGAAACACGTCTCGTCCTTATATATGTATACATGGTTTACAGGCATTGGATCTACTTAAAATGATTTTGACTGTCAAAGTACATGCTCCTACTTCAAAGGTTTGAATCTCAATTAATCAATGTTAATGGTTTTCAGCTAAAAATGAGCAAAAAATAAATCGATAAAAGGAACGCCTTTGCGTGACTCTTTTCAGCTTCTTCTCTTTTTCACACCTTTTTTTTTGATTTCTTGTCTAATTTAAGAATATGCAAGACGGCATTTCTAGCATGCCAAAGAATGTAGGCTTCTTGTTTGGCAATAAAGCTAATTTGTTTGGAAGAAATATAGGAAGCCAGATAACAATTCATGCATCGCACGAAATTACTCTTCCAATTCAAAGATGGATGGGTAATGTTTAAAAGGCATAGAGAAGTTGGAGTATTGTTACAATTTATAAATATAAAATTTAAGCAAATATGTTGTACCTACCCTTTCACTTAAGAAGGGCATGATGTTCAAATTTCAATTCAGCCGCAGGGATGCAGACATTAAAATTCTGCTTCGTCGCATTGTTAGATCTTATTAAAACGTTAACATTCGCTTACTTGAAACCAGTAACTGCCCTTAAGACTTTTAACTTTTTTTCATTTGTTGCGTTATCATCGTCGAATTGCAATAATTTTTTGGAACAAATGACAAATATCAGTTTTATACCTTTTAGACATAATGAATCTCGTAATAATAAATAATTAATACATTTAAAAATTAACATTTTAATTTGTTGGAACCGAACATGTGTAATTACGTTACGCTTCTTCCCTTGATATACTGCCGATATTTTCCTTGAGAAATAGTTTTGTAGCCCCCAAACAGCTTGTGTCAAAAACCGTAATTACTCGAAAACCTCGATTTTCGTTATGTAAAATCAGCATAACTGTATCCAGTGCTGCCGCCCGCTGATTTTGGAAAAAACAGGAGATTTTGTGTTCAATGAATAGAAAAACAGGAGATTACAGTTTACATAAAACACATATTACGGCTGGTGTATCAAATGTTTAATTGAACTCAAATTCCTTAGTGAACCTCCTGCCAGTATTATCAATAACGCCCTTTAAGTCTTTTTATTTGAAATCACTTAAAGTCATATACCATTGATTTTTCTACTAAATTTTCTTCTGAATTGAACAATGTTTTAAGTTTTCCAAAAATTCACAAGGGCTAAAATGAAAAAAAGTCTAAGATCTCGATTTGGTCTAATCACACTAGAAATAACTTTATATATTTTTTTAGTCCAAAACCAAATTAGTCCAAATACCAAATCAGCTGTGAGCTGTAATAATTTTTTAATTGTCATACACAATTCCAAACAGGGATGAGCTTGAGGAAGAACCTGAAGAGGTTTGTTCTATAGTAACATTGGCGCAAAATTTTAAACAACCTATTATTAACGCCTCAACACGATAGTTAGGAATTTACTATATACATATTAGTCTACTAACTTTTCATAAATTTTAAGCCTTTTGTTAACTAGGAAAATTTTGATGAACGAATTAATGTACACCAGCAGGATCCGAACCTGGCCCCCTCGCGTGCAAGGCTGATATACTATATTTTTTTTTTTTTTATATTTTAACTATATGCCTGTAACACCTAAGGTCTTTTAAATGCAACCTGAATTGCACGGCACTAGTTTGGCACAGTGGATTTGAGAACAAGGTATTGACTGTCTCATTTTAACACATGGGCGGCATCCAATTAAAATTGGGGGTATAGGAAAAAATGCACCTAGCGTGGGGATCGAACCCACACGTCCTAGTTAGCAATCAAGCACTTTATCCACTGCGCTATTGCCGCCCTATCAGAATTATGCATTTAGTACGATACTAAAAAATTCAAGTAACCATTTGACGATTTTAACTTTAGTAAAATTTTAAGAAGATAATACGATAATAAGCTCGTTTAAAATTAGTGAAATCCTCTTTTAACCTAGTATCATACTAAAAATGATTTAACATATTACTAGATCGTTTAAAATTTTGCGCCATTGTTTCTGGAGTTGACAATGACGCATAATGTGTTAGGAAATTTCATAAGCTTTAGGAAGTTTCGTCATGAACGGATGTGATTTTATGCGGAAAACCGGATTTTTTTGTTTTGCGTGCAAGATATTTATAAAATAATATATAGAATAGTGTACTTGCTTAAAATTGAACAGTTTTCCTAAAAAAGGAAGTATGTACTGTTGTGTAAATTTTTCTGTTTTAAAACAAAATGGTTCAATTTTCTTGATAATTTGGAAATAAACTTGTTTTGGAAATGATACTTTTATGAGCTATACAATTTTTTTAGATAATATTTTTTTATACATCGTTAAGAAATAAATTGATTTTATATCTAAACTACAAACTTAAGTCATTATAATATTTGACAGAGCTGTGAAGAACTAACTCCTAAACAAAAAAAAACTTGTCTGAATATCATTAATTGTTTCTGGAAAAGTGGCCTAATTTGGAAGGATCTTTTTAGATCCTCACTTTTACAACCTAATCGCATACTTTTTTATTTTTTAAAATTTGTTTTCATTAAATAAAATGTGGAACTAATTAATATTGAAACATAATTCGAAAAAAATAATTTAAAACATTAAAAAAAATAACATTATGAAAATATGACCGACTCAAAACTTTAAACTGATTTTCTGAAAAATAAAGTTTTTTGAGTTATGCCGGTTCTGTTAAAGGGCGGCGATATGTCATTTTCTATTCAATAATAGGGATTTTGACTAGGGATTGTGGATTTTCTGGGCAAAAAGAACGCAAAATCTTTTTACTTGCGATTATATAGATACCATATGGCAAGTTATGTATTCGTGAAAAAAATCGAATGATTTTTTTTTTATCAAAGTTTATATGACGATGATAACGAAAACGAAAAAAGTGGGTCCCGCAATTCTGTCCCTATGTATATCTGTCTCGAGTCTTCAGCTTAATAGTTGATGGATGGATTTGCTTAACTTGGTATACATATTGTTTTTTTTAGTATTATGCCCACACGTTTTTTAAAACTTTTTTTTTTAAAAAATCATATTTTTTTTAGCCAAAAAGAAATATCTCATTTTTTCTCAAAACCGGCTCCAACGATTTAAAAAAAATCGGTTTCTATGAAGGGAAAACGTACTTGTTGGACATTTTTTTTTTTTGAAAAAATATTTATATTGGTATCTACCTCTCGTCCAGTAGAACATTTTTTTTTGGTTTTCGATTTTCAGGAAAACTATTAACTTGTTTTTTTTTTGGAAATTGCTTATACAGAAGCTCCTTGAAAGTTTAAACACTAATGTAAGCCAACATTTTTTTTAAATTAAAAAAGAAAACTTTTTAAAAACTTAAAATTTCGAAAACGACCCAACCTATATTTTTGACATTATGTTGAATAGTTTAAAAAAAGCTATTTTTCACAAAATAGTTGTGTGTTCGCCTGTCAACCTCATGGTCACAGGTTCGATCCCTGCCGTAGTCTATGTCTTCTTATTTTTCCATTAAAAACCAATTCTAAAAAAAATGTCATACAATGAGTTGCTGGTTTACGCATTACATGCTGCTTAGGCATAGAACTAACAAAATGTGATTGAGTAAAACTAGTATACCGATAAAATATGACAAAGTATAAAAAAATTACTGCGAATTATAAAGGACATAGATAAATAAGACCATGAAATTTCTCCGCTTTAGTTCAGCCGCCATCCCTGGAGATCAAATCTGAGACACAACCACATACAGTCTCCGAATATCGCACCACACATCTTTCCTATCATTCTTTCTCTTTCTTAACCTCACCCTCACACCCGAGCTGTGTTGAAACAATTAAAGGGTAGTATACTCCCTTGAGCGCGTGTAGATTATAAAAAAAAACGGTACTTCCCATACAAATGTTAAAATAATCGTTAAGAAAAAAACGTATTTCTCAAGAATTTTGATTAAAAAAATGTGCGTGTTCTTAAATTAATGCAGTCAAATTTAACTAAAAAATATTTTATTTAAGATAATTATTAACGGTACTTTCCATTTTCAAATATTTTATTTTTCAGGGTTTTTCGATTTTATGAAATGATTTTTTCTTCAAATTAAAATTATATACGTAGAACATTAATAAATTACTTCAAAATGGATTTTCAATTTTTTTTTCTGAAAATGTTTTTTCCTAATTTAAGAACTATTTGTTTTTCTCGAACGATTTTTGAGTTTTTTTATATATAGCTATATTCATATTTTTGCAACAATTCAAATGGCATCCTTTTTTCCATAAAAATTTAACAGCTAAGCAATATAAAAAGATTTTATTATGTAAAGGGCTATCCATTTTGCTGTTTCAAAAGTATAGGGCTGGAATTCGACATCTGTCAAACTAAGTTGTTAAATCAATTTTTTTTCCAGTTGAAAGTCTGAGATTTACCAAAATGGATCGCTTAACTATCGCACAACGCATAAAAATTGTTAAAACCTACTACAAAAATGGTGATTCTGCCACAGCCACATATCGTGTTTTAAGAGGAGATTATGGTTTACATAATCGTCCAACTACGCAAGCAATTGGGAAAATTGTGAAGAAATTTGAAGAAACTGGATTGGTTACAGATATTGTAAGGCTTTCGCATCATCATTTCGCTCGTACCACTGAAAATATCGCTGCTGTAACTGAAAGTGTTGCCGAAGACCCGAATGTGTCGATCCTCGTCGTTGTCAGGAATTAGGACTGTCTTACGGCACATTATGGCGTATTTTGCATTTGGATCTACACCTACATCCACCTGAAGTCAGCTGACCATTCACAACGTCGAAGATACGTCGAATGTGTGCTTGAACAACAGGCGGTGCACGGCGATTTTTCGAACAAAATTTTCTTCAGCGACGAAGCATATTTCCCACTCGGTGGGTATGTTAAAAAAACAAATTATCATATTTGGGGTTCTGAGAATCCTCAAGTAATTGAAGAGAGGCCATTACATCCACAAAAAGTCACTGTTTGTGGCGCTCTTTGGTCCGGAGGTGTGATTGGACCTTACTTCTTTGAAAACGACGATGAACCGACTGTCACCGTCAATTCGGAGCGTTATGGTCTTATGATAACCGACTTTTTTCTGCCTGCTATTGAAGAATACGACTTGCAGAATATGTGGTTTCAACAAGACGGTGCCACATGCCACACAACTCGTACGAATATGGCTTTATTGCAAGGGACATTTCCTGGCCGCGTAATTTCTCGTCGTGGCGATATCAACTGGCCACCAAGATCATGCAATTGATACCGCTGGACTTTTTTTGTGGGGCTACGCGAAAGACCGTGATTATGCAGATAAACCTTTAACTCTTGAGCACTTGGAAAGCAACATCCGTCAAGTTATGGCTGAGATACCGCCCAATATGTGTCAAGAAGTGGTCGAAAATTACATCAAAAGAATCGATGCTTGTAACAATTCGCGTTGTGGTCATTTAAATGATTTAGTGTTTCGCACATAATGTCAACGTTCCAACTTTATAATATAAAAGAAATATCATGAAAATCATGTTTTATTTAGGTTTACTTTTGAAATCGCAAAATGCATAACCCTTTATATCATTCATGTATTTCTACCTAATTATAATTGATCTTACGCTTTTTTGAGTACGTCACTATCTGTCACATATGTACCACATATGTGTAGGCCCTTATACATTTATATGTATATAATTTATTTTTAAAAATCACATGAATATACATAATTGTACCTAAATTAAAATTTGTATTTTTTGGATTCATGTGAATAAAATATTTGTTGGCTATTTGTAGAATGAGCCGATATGTTATATGTATGTGCTCTATGCAAAATTAAAACAAATTCTATCCCACATTTTGCCAGAATAAACCGTAGCCTATATGTTATTCCAGACTATAGACAATCTCTGCCCCAAATTTCATCCAAATCCGTTCAGCCGTTCTGGAGTGAAAGTGGAACAAACATCCATCCAGCAATCCAAACTTTCATATTTAGAATATTAGTAGGATTACCCATGCCTGCTCTTACTGAACGTACCTACATATATTTATATATGTATGTCGTGATAGCAAAATCTATCTCAATTTTAAGTATTTTGTTCATGCTCTTTTTGCGGCTCAGAACAATTTGGCTGCAAACTTTAGTTTTCGTAAAAGTGTCATAAAATCCATTTTATTTCAAAGCTTATTTCGGGTAAGTAGATGAACTTTGGCCACTTTTGTATTGGGTACATGATTCGCTTAGAACATTTTATGTCGTATATGTATGTCGTGGGAATATTTTCTTTAAGCACAAGTGTTAAGAATTCCAATTTTTTTAAGGGATAAGCACACAAATGTATAGCTTATAAATACGCTTTCCTAAGAGTGTGTTTCTTTTATTCTATTTTTTGTTAATTTATTTATTTTTTGTTACTGAACAAATCTCGTTAATTGCTTTATGGTTGGTTGGGTTAAATTGACTAATTTGTTTGGGGTAAGCTCTTTGTAGGATTTACAGGAATTTAAGCAAGAGGGAAGAAAAAAATAAGAAGCACTAGAGCACAGTGGCCTCATTCGTCAAGTAAGAGTTTATCTCTGCGTACGTACATATAGCATAGGTACATACGTAAATGTTTCTATATAAATATTTGCGATTCCCTAAGAGTGAAACGTGAGATTCAATTTTTTTAAATATAACGTGTAAGGACTCAACAAGGCAGATAATATTCACACCTATTTTGAGTGTGAATACAAATTATTCACACTTGTGTAATAGGACTTAGAGTTAACTTTCTTTGAACTTATTTAGGCTTGTACATTAATAGAAGGCAGGAGTAATTTATCAGTTATGAGCATCGCTATTTATACAAATCTGAAGTTACATATCTATTAAAATCAAATGCCGCATGTGTGAAAGAGTTATACTTGAGAACGACTTGACCGACTTGGTTGACTTTGTACGTTAAGTTCGTAATTATGTGGAAATTCCACCGGAAAAATGTATTTTTCTATTATTTTAATAAAAAGTTTTTTCAAACTTTTTTTTAATGTGAATAACTTTTTATTCTTTCATTTGAAAACTTTCATAACATTTGGTGTAATGAAATTTTTTTGGGGTGAAATTCGTAGCCTGCAGAAATGTTTTACACTATCCCATCAGCCCCCTTTTCTGTGGAAGACTACGAAATTTTGGTAGATTTCGCTTTACCAGACATGGTTGCACTTTACTTGACTTGTTTTTTGTAAGTCATCCAGAAAAAGTTCTTCTCTATGACCAACTCTCCGCTTCGTGCTTTAGTCATCATGATTTAGTCTACCTTAATTTTGAATGTTCACCTGTGATATCTACTTCTACCTTAAGCAATAGAGATTTTAAGAATGTCAACAGACATCAGTTAGAAACAGATTTGAATTCTCTTGAGTGGTATCGCTCATATTGTATGCCTTCTGTTGATGAACAAGTAACATTTTTTTTCAAAATAATACTAACAAGGTCTATGAATTACATGTTCCACTTGTTACTAAGCAATGTAAAATTAAAGATCAACCGTGATTTAACGGCTACATTAAGAGACAAATCAGAAGACGGGACCTTGTATATAAGCGATGGAAGATTTTTAGGTTGGAAGCATTGCATAATGAATACAAAGTATTAAGAAATAGTGTAATTGGTATAATACGTGAAGCTTAACAAAGGTTTTATGCTCCAAAATTAGACCCCTCATTGGTCAAAGAGAAACTGTGGAAGAATCCTAGAGAAATAGGTGTAGGCAAACAAATAAACTACAAGGATATTGCTATTGATTCAAACGATCTTAACAAAAACTTTGTTACCTTAAACTATACTGATTATGTTACCCGAACTACTGACTTAACAAACACGCTAGATGAACGAATTTCTCTGACTGATTTTAGCTTTTCGGCTGTTGTGGAAGCTGATGTTGTAGAAAGTCTCTTAGCTATTAAGTCCAACTCAGTTGGAACTGATGGCATCCATCCTGCTTTTCTGAAAGGCATCTTACCGCATGTACTTAAATATATAACTTATATATTCAATAATATTTTTATGACTGGTACTTTCCCGTCATGCTGGAAACAAGCGAAGGTAATACCAGTGCCTAAAAATCGCGATGCGGATGATTTTCGACCTATAGCCATATTACTAGTCCATGTCATTTTCTTCCCCTGCAGAAAGGTGTCCCTCAGGGCTCTGTTTTGGGACCATTACTTTTCTCAATTTATATTAATAATCTTCCATCACGCTCCCTTAACTGTTCTATGCATATGTACGTAGACGACGTTCAATTATATAACAGTTTTCCGCTAGGTATGCTCGAGAATAGTGTGCACGAAGTCAATGAAGATTTGAATAGAATTGTTATCTGGTCCCGCCAAAATGATCTCTGTCTGAATCCAAAAAAATCTAAATGCTTAGTCATTTCTAGATCCATAACTGACACTTCTTATTTTCCTGAGATATATTTGAACAATACTGTTATTGAGTTCGTAGATTAGGCTAAAAATCTTGGGCTTATGTTTAATAAAACACTAAGTTGGAACAACCATATTAGGCTTACGCCTAACACAAGCGAAAACTTAATGTTGCGTTCAACAGTATTGCCCGGTATGTTTATGGTCTTAGAAGATATGACCACATTTAAAGTTTTTTCTAAGTCAATCTATGGAATTTCATTCAATAATCTACTTAAATTCAGAACATTAACCTTCCTTCATAATATAATACAATCGCATCAACCGGAATACTTGTTCAATAAATTAAATTTTACACGATCTGACAGATCAGGGGACATTATTCCCTTGCGCTGAACTTTCTTAGTATCTGAACGCCAATTTTTTGTTCATTCCATTCGATTATGGAACTCCCTCCCCCGATCTATAAAATTAATAAGCAGTGCGCCCATGTTTAGTAAAAGACTAAGAGAATTTTTCACCTAACCTATGTATTTAATTGACGATGTTGATAATAATGATGATGACTGATTTTTTCGTTTCTTTTTCTCCCAATTTGAAATTTTTTGATTTAACTTTAACGATTTTTTTTCATATAATGTGAATACATTTGTTTTAAGTATATGAACTAGCTTTTCAAATTATTTTTTACTTTATACTTATATCCACTATTGTAAATATAAAGCACAATTTTTGTACAAATAGTATTACGATACTGATGTTTGGTCTAGCTTATAAGATATTGTATCTTCCTTAGTAAAACTATGCAATAAATAAATAAATGAAATAAAATGAAATGTTGTGAACATAATTTGACAGTTTTTCGTATAAATTTAGGTACCTACGGGATTATATATGTACGAATATGCATTCAGAGCTGATTCTTCGTCAGTAGACAGCATTTTAAGGCAGGTCGAAAAACAAATCCCCTTGCGCGATACGTTATGTCTTGGAAAGAACGGATGCAATAGTATTTGACTCGCTCAAGTTGGAGCTTATATGGGTGTTTTTTTTTTAAGTTTGAGAAGTTTAAATAAAAGACACAAATATTGCTTGCTTTTTTTTATTATTATAATCTGGTAGGTTATTTCCTGGCAATTTATTTTTCAAGTATGATTTGCGGCATAAGTATGTTCGCCGCGACTACGAGTAACATATTCCATTCGATCAGTCCAATTTGTGACTAATTTTTCCAATAAACCTGGACGTATAGTGCCAATGATGGCTTGAATATTTCCTTCTAATTCTTCAAGAGGCTGTTGGTTTGTCAGTATAAACCAGTGACTTAACATAGCCCCATCAAAACTAGCCGATAGGCGTTAAGTCGCAAGAACGAGAAGGCCAGTTAACATTACCGCTTCTGGAAATAAGTTGTTCCGGCGATAAACGATTCATGATGAATTGCCAAACCTTACTGGACAAAAATGAAACACAGTTTATCATTCTCAACTGCCAAACCATTGGCAACAACCATCGAAACTTCTCATGCAGCTAAAAAAACACCATTTATTTTAAATTTGACAGACCTCCTGTACAAACATTTTGATCGAAATCCGTTGAAACGTTAATGAGAAAGTCGAAAATTAAAAAAAAAAATGGTTGGTTCTATGGCAGGTAAGTAACATATCATACCCACGACGAAGATATCATTATGATCACTGCATCGAACGTACAGGGTGGCCCACGAATCGTGCTACAATAAGAAATTTAAATAACTTTTATTTTAATCGATGTATTTCATTAATTTTGTTTATTGGATTAAAAATTAAATTTTATTTTAAATAACTAATGGTTTCTAAAGACGATAGACCGCAAATGACCTCCACGCTCATCCATGCATATGCAGCACCTGATCAGCAAATTTTTCATTGCGGCCTGAAGGGTTGAAATTGGGATCGCCTCAATTATTGTCTTAATGGACTGCTTCAATTCAGTCAAATTCCTGGGTTTCGTTTTGTACACTTCCTGCTTGACATAACCCCATAAAAAAAATCTGGTGCAGTCAGGTCAGGTGACCTTGGGGGCCAGCGGAAAGTGCAGTTTCTGGATATCAATTTGTTTGGGAATTTTCGTTGGAGCTCCGCCATAACTTGTGTGGCTACGTGTGCACTTGCTCCATCTTATTGAAACCAAATCCTGCTGAAAGGGATACGTCTTCGGCGAATTCTAGGTAAAAAAAACTCCTTCAACATCTTTAAATAACGGTCCCCATTGACAGTTTGTGTTACACCGTTTTCTTCAAAGAAGTATAGCCCGACAATGCACCTTGATGAAACTGCGCACCACACAGTGCGCGTTCTTGGGGCAGTTCCATCTCATGGAGCATTTCTGTATTAGATTCACTCTATATACGGTAATTTTGCTTGTTAACATTGCCGTTTTAGTCAAAATGGGCCTCATCAGACATGAACAAACAATTTATCAATGTGTTGTCTTCTTCGGCCATTGCAATAATTTTTCGGCAAAATTGCAGGCGAACAGGCAAATCCTGAGGGTTTAACTTGCTTGTAATTTGGACTTTGTACAGAAACAAGCTTAAGTCATCATGAAGTATCCGATGTAATGACCGTCTGTTAACTCCAATTTGGCCCGATAAGTTTCGAGTCGAAACACTTGGATTTGCCGGTATTGCCGATGCAACAGCCACGATTGTATCCTGAGCCCGAACATTGGGATCTCGATGATACGGTCTTCGTTCGATGGTTCCAGATTCGGCAAACATGTCCACCAGCCTCATAATGGTCCATCTACTCTGGGGAGTACCGCCAAACTCCAGCCTAAATTCCCTTTGGACGGAAATGACGGACTGCAAAGAATGGTATTACTGCACTATTCAAATCCTTTTTTCAGTATCCCAAGCATTCAGTTTGATAAATCTAAATAGTAGGCTATAAAATAAAAAAAATAAGCCGATTACTCACACTGAATAAAAGTTATTACTTTTTTATTTTTATAGCACGAATCGTGAGTCAGTAGTAAGGGATCTAAAGCTTTTAATAAATGTAAATTATTAAGAAACACTTGCCTTTCAAACTATATTATTATTCTTAGTAAAATAAAATAATCTTTTTAAAAACTCTTTTCAAAGAACAACGTTAACAAATTTTTATTTAAACAAAATTTTATCCCAGAATGTGGACTATACCTTTAATAGTGCACTGATTATTTTTTTTTTACCAAAATCGTTAAAGCCGTTTTCGAGATAATTAATATTTACGATTTATGGTACAAAAAATTGTATGGTGGGTGCTTTTGGGGGTTAAAAGCAGATAAGAAAATAGAATCGAACCTAAAAAGATTAAACACCAAGGTTGAAGGAAATCACTTTATCGGTTTAGGTTGTAGATCGACCTACAGACAAATAGACTTGCGGGCCCCATTTTTTTGGTGTTCTCTATCATCGTAATATCAAGTTTGATTCAAACCTCGAGTTTGATGCTTTTCCAAATACATATGTATATACAAGACTTGCCCTAGTGCCTATGTACATATATAAGTATATCGCAAGTAAAAATCTGTCAATTTATTATCCTTAAAGATGACCAAACTGTGTTGCAAGATTTAAACTATATGTTTACAACCTAATCTTTAACGTGACACGAGTATCTTTTCGAGTATATTAAGATTCTAAGCGTTGTGTATTGTGATAAATATCACGGTTCATTCAGCACATAGATAATAATAGATTCGGGTTTCGAAATCTTTCCTGTTAAAATTTGTCATTCGCAGCCTAATCCATGCTCCTGACATTTCTTAACAGCTCAACGATTATACATTTATAACATGTCTGTACGTATATGTATGTACATATATAATAATAACAATGGAGGATTTTCCCAAAAGCATTTAATAGGATTGCCAATAAATTGCTTTTTAAAGAAAGAAGCTCAGTCGACAATAAACTTTCATTAATAAATTTATTTCCTTATTCCAAACATATACGAGTAGCATATATAGAGTACTTTAAAAATGGCACACAAGTTTCGGTGGTTGCCTATAGTTAAGTTTTTTTTTTTTTTTTTTTTTGAGTAATCTGGTTGGTGATGGGGGTGATGATGATGGGTGGGGATTGACGTATTATACTGAGTCTGCAAAATTTACCACTCCTCATAGTTTGGCTGGGTTCTGTGTAGGGTTGATGGGGCAATATTATTTCCTCATTTTGTTTGATTTCCTGTCCTGAATACATTTTTGGTAGAAATTTTGTGTCTCAATGTACACTTCAGTGCAAATTTAACTGCCTATCCTTCAAGAAACAAATAACAAAACCTATATTTCTACTATTTTAATTTTATTTATTTCTATTATTGCCGGTTATGTTGGTAAGAAGTGAGTGGAAAGAATCGGACTTGAGATTTTAATGAATTAAAATTTGCTTAAGGAATCTGTGTATTTGATATATTATTTATTTTATTTTTTATTTTTTTTTAGCTATATGCCTGTAAGACCTAAGGTATTTTTAAATGCAACCTGAACCGCACGGCTGTAGTTAGAAGGATAAGAAAGAATTTTTGTTGGCACAGTGGATTTGAGAACCAGGTATTGACTATCTCATTTTAATTCGAACAAAACGCAAACAATATTTACATATTATTTTTGTTTTTGTGGACTGTGTGGATTAAAGCCATTTGAAATATTGTGTGACCTATAGTCCAAACTGCATTTCACCCGGGCACGATAGTTGGGCTCATCAGTTAGATGCTATCGTACCTTTCTAACTAAGACGCAATATTTTTGGTCGATGTCTACCGACTCTAATAGAATTTGCAGCATATATATACTGCAAATTATAATTTTCTAGGGGAATTTGGTTAAATTCATGCACCTAGATTTTATGCCCGTACGATAGTTACGATAGCATCTAACTGATGAGCCCAAATATCGTGCCCGGGCGAAACGCATTTTGGACTATAGGTCACAAAATATTTCAATTGGCTTTTATCTCATTTTAAACCACGGGTGGCATCCAATTAAAATTGGAGGTATAGAAAAGAATGCGCCTAGCGTGGGGTCGAACACACACGTCTACTTAGCAGTCAAGCACTATATCCACTGCGCCATGGCCACCCGTATATTACATTAATTATTTAAAATTTCATTGTAGGTCCAATTCTTCGCATTTTACCATACAGTTTGGAGATTCGCAATTCGATATTTCGTTGAAATATCAATGAAATGATATTTCGTTGAAATCTCAATGAAATCACATTACCAAATACAGATGCCGACCATTCATATCGAACGAGTCCATTTTAAACTTCGGCATACTTAGCTAAACAGTGTTTTATGTTTTTATGTGCAAATTGCAATCTTTCACCCTAACGCTAAAGGAATAAAAGAGAAAGTATGACTTCGAATTGAATTTGAAGAAATACAAACAAACATGATCGTCCGACTCGGCCTGATGAACTACAAAAGCATAAAAGTTTGTTGATGGTGCTTATAAGGAAGCTTCCTGATGAAATTGGTTTTTATTTTCAAAAATCAAAAAAATTATTTTTCATAAAATTTAGTATGCATAGGTATATGTGGATTTCCAGTAGCCTCTCGAAGCATTCGAAAGTCTTCGGAAACCATTCCATTGCATTGGCAAGAAATCCTTTTTTGGAGATTCTTAGAAGAGAAATTCTCTTCTTGATTTGAAATTCGAATCCACTAAAAAAGCACTAATCCATTCATATGCAAATGTCAAACATTTGATTTTCTATTTGGTTCTTCGTCTTCCTCGTGACCACACACACAAAGACAAAACATCGGGGTTGAGTAGAAGCAGTTAGCACTGTTCCATTGGATATCAGAACAAGTGAATGCTTAAGTGAAACCAAGGGAAAACGGCATTAGAACTTGAATGACCATCTATATATAAAAATAATTTTATTTAATCTACCTTAATTTTAATTAATGAAAAAAAGACGGCTCCATAACAGTTGCCGTTAACAACATTTTATGCAATTTACCGACAATACAGTACAAAATTGTTTGATGTCAAAATCGGTAGAGCCGTTCTCGATATAATTAATATTTACATCTGTTGCAGCAAAAAGTGTATGGTAATGGTGAGTAACGCAGTTTTTTGGACGAACAATAAAGTTCTAAAGCTACTGGGACATAAGTTCCACGTTTAAGGAAATTCGCTTCAGCGATTTAGAGGTGCCGTGAAATAAGGTAGATGGAATAAGGTCGATGGACTTTATTTCAATTGAGGTGGAAATAAGCCTGATTTTACATTGTCTGCATTATTGATTAAGCCAAAGGAAATAATGTCAAATGAAAAAGTAGGCAATTGAAATTTTTGTAAAAAGTGTTTTAGTGGGCAATTTATAATTGGTAATAATATAGAAGATATGGAAATAAAATTGAAATATCTTTTAAACAAATATTAATAATAATGAAGAAATTGTGTGGTACAATTCTGCATGCAAGCAAACGGAAATTGATGTTATCTGGTCATACATAACGGTTCACTCAAAAATTGTGAATTTAAATCCAAAAAAAAACCTTGTATACATCGAAACTGGACCCCAACCCAAATCCTATAACTGGGCCAAGCAGGAAGCGCCGAGCTTTTCATACATGAATTTTAAATATGAATTTCATTGGTAATAATGTAGAATTTTCTTTTTTCAAATGGAAATACCATATTTATAGGAAATAGAGTCGACTAAAAAAAACAAATTCGCCTCTATTTCCTTTTCTTACTTGCGATATAGTACCTATTCTATTTATAGGTGTTCGAGATTTAAAATATATCTCTTTTGGCTGTTTTGGTCGTAATGTTTTTTAATGAAACAATTTCATTTTATTTCCCGACGTTTCGACGTTGGTTGCCGTTTTCTTCAGGGGATCTTTACAATACAAATAAACATAAATAATACAATGAAAGACAGATATAAGGCAATGTTTAAAAAAAAATGTGTATAATATAAAAAAACACTTCGATTGAAGTTTAGTCGTCTTTAAATTGTCACGGATTCTGCCTAGTCACCAAGGAGCAGTAAATCGATGAAATGTTCTGGCTGTCTTGTTTACGATTCATATTGTTTTTGTTGTTAATAATATGAAGCGTTTCTAGAGTATACCGCTTGGAGACATGTTTCTCCCTTTTCAGGAGTTCCACTCTGTCAAAATCTGGTTTGTATCCACGATCAATGGAGTGTAAGGCCAATGCTGTCTTCCCAGTGCTTTTTAAATTAATGTCGGATTTGTGGTTGGAAATTCGTTGACGAAGAAGATGTTTCGTTGCACCGATATAGGAAAGATTGCAATTTTCTTCCGCATTGCCACGACAGTTAATTTTATAGACTACGTCTGTGCACTTATCCTTTTCCGTTTTTGTTTTCATGTTGGTGAAAAGAGGTGCCAGCGTCGTATTGGATTTATACGCTAAACTGACGTCATTGGTACTTACCGTCTCTTTAAAGTTTTCTGACAGTTTGGGAACATAAACTATACTCTTATAAATACCTCTCTCTTTCTGCCGGTTATCAACAGGAGCCTTGTGTTTTTGGCGAAGTATCAAGCTCCGTATGATTTCCATTGGATAGCCATTATCTAGGAGAATTTGTGTGACTATTTTCTCATATACGGCGTGAAATTCCCGGTCACTTAATGCAAAGACTTCTTGAACTAGATAAGAGGCTGTATTAATAAGAATATGCTTTGCTTGATTGGATCTAAAGTTGACAAGTCTTCCAAATGCTGTGTCTTTCTGATACCAATTGAAAGAGAGTCTATCATTAACGCGAAGAATCTTAACGTTTAAGACGTTATCGCTCTGTTTTATTCCCTCTCAATGGTAAATTGTATTTTATCCTGATATGAATTAAGGCATCGTAAAACATTGTCGACTTCCCCCTCATTAACAACTGCAAATATATCATATACATATTTGACGATTATCTTTAATTTGTTACTATCGGCAAATTTATTGTCCAAAAGGTTGTCCAAAACTAAATCAGCAATGGTAGGAGAAAGTGGATTTCCCATTGGCATTCCATGAATTTGTCTGTATAAGTTATCTTTATACTGAAGGTAATTGTTTTCTTTAGGACCAAAATCCAACAACTCTATGAATTTGGTTTGGCTCAACTGTGTATGTTTACTAATTGTCTCCCATTTTTAAACTAAAACATCAGTTTTTTCTAGAACCAGATTATTTACATAATCTTTAAATTAATTAAGAACTTTTAATTGAGTAGACCGAATCTCTTGTCACGCACTGTAAAATTCGCACAGTAAAAATGATTATAGGTTCTATAAGGCAAGTTATGGATTCGTGCAAAAAAAAATATTCTAACAATCAAACATGACATTACGATCATAGGGAACACCAAAAAAGTGGGTCCGCCAATTCCGTCTGTTTGTCAGTCTGTCCTCGAGTCTACAGCCTAAATGGTCGTGGATAGATTGTACATATTGTTTTTTGGTAATATGACCACACGTTTTTTTCATTTTTTTTTTAAGATGACAAATAACAGTAGCTCCCATATATTTTTTTTGGCCAAAAACAAAAATCTTATTTTTCTCAAAAACGACTCCAACGATTTGTATAAAAAAAAATCTGTTCATTAAGGAAGGGAAGAAGTACATTTTAGTAATTTTTTTTGGAAACAAATTGTTAGCTTTGGTACCTCTAGTAGTACCATTTTTTTGGTTTTCGAATTTCTGAAAAACGGTTAATTTGATTTTTCTTAAATTTGTTATACAGACGCTCCTATAAAGTTTAAACATTAATGTAAGAAAAAAATTTTCAAAAAAAAATTTCGAAAACCACTTGATGGATTTTTTCGAAACTTCGTAATTGGGAATTTTTTGACATTATCTTGAACAGTTAAAAAAACTGTATTCCTCAAATAAAAAACAGCGGTACCTCCCATACAAATGTTAAAAAAACCGTTGAGAAAAAAATGTATTTCTCGAAAACGGCTCCAAGAATTTTTATAAAAAAATGTGTGTGTTCTTATATTTCTACAGTCCACTTTTAAGTATAAGAATATTTTATTTTGCGTACTTATTAACGGTACCTCCCATAGAACCACTTTACATATTTTCGACTTTCTCACTATTGGATGGTGGGCCGATTAAAATTTTTTTTAATGCAAATGCTCCTTAAAAGTGTTAATAAAACTGAGTACTTTAATTTTCAAAAAAAAGTTTTTCGATTTTTAAAAAATAAATACAAATTTTTTTTTTAAAAATCGATTTTTGAATTTTATATGTATGTATATGTATATTAATAATATCTTCAAAATGCCGTTTCAATTTTTTTTCTAAAAATGTTTTCAAAAGTTTATACATAAAAAATTAATTTATTAAAAAACCGCTCCAACGATTTTTCAATTTTTTTTTTAATTCAAACTGCATCTTTGTTTTCCCTCAAACAATAACGACTAAGTAATATAAAAACATTTAAATATGTGTATTATCCATGTATTTCTACTTTCTTATTATTTCCTTTTTACTAATTTATGCCTACATCACTGAATACTAAATACAATGTAGGCCCTTACACATTTATGTGTCTAAGAATCACATGAATCTTATGTGTGCATAGTGCACCTAAATTATAAAGTTATATGCATTTAGCTGCTTAGCCACCTACATCCTTCATTATTATATGAACATGTTAACATACTAAGGTTCTATCAATATGTCTATATATGTAGATATATTTTACTCTCCTAACTTACATAATTAAAATCCGTTATATAGATTTAAATTACATTTGTAGGTAGGTACCTATGTAACTATTCATTTAATCAACCATTCCACAATTCATTATAGTAAGAATCGAGGTAATCTTTCCCACATAGTCCTTACGCCTGCATAGGATAACTATACCTAACTAACTAAACCTCAATGGTTACATGAAAGTATAAATAGCTACATAAAAAGTTGTTAGCTACATAAGCAAGTTCGTACGATCCAGTCGTGCATTTTATTTTTTTGCAAAATGAAACCGATTCGACCTCATTGTTATCTACCTTATTTCACGACTTCGTTTAGGCTTAAGATCGACCTGAAGACAGACAGGCAATCTGAATTACGGGACGCACTTTTTTCGTATCGTCAAGTTTTATCAACAAAATCACAAGTTAAATTTGTTTTCGAAATGCAAGCAAGACTGTGCCCTATTCTAATATATCGCAAGTGAAAATTGATTGGATTAACTAAAAACCCTGATTAAATTCCCTTGTATACTGAAGAATTAAAAGGAAGACTGGTTAGGGGTTTAAATTACACTTAGTATATAAATGTTATATTATGTAGACAATATCCATATATTGTATTGAAGCCAGTTTATAGCATGAAATTGCTGTATTTTGTGTAAACTTTCAATGACAGCTTAAAATAAAATTGTTTCGTGTTCTTTGATAGAAAAAGGTCGGAATTTTTGTCTTCTGAAATATTTGTAAAATATGTTGTGATACTTATATGTATATGTGGGTCAAGATAAATTCAACATCTATTACCCAAAGTACACCTCCAGAATTTCCTTTTATTAAATTTAATAATTTATTTGAAATGTCTTCATTGTTGAGGGTGCATGGTGTATGATGGTTTCATTAATTGCGTATTTTTTTTTTGTATCTGAATTCTTCCTTTGTAGGTTTTTCTGTTTAATTCGTAACATTAATTCAACAGATAATGTTATACATTTTCTTCCTCTGATACACGTTTACATTTATAACTTATCACAATATCAAATTCAATCTGTGAATAAATTTTGATAAATATTTTTGAACAAAATAATTATATAAATACAATGTTAAAAAAATCTTAGAAAATCAATATTAAAATTAGTGATTTTAAATTGAAACGGCAAGTCTCGGTTTGTGTCAGTAATATTTTTGGGCATCAAAACATCTTCCTTTTATGAATTATATCGTTCTGATTTTTGGGTAAAACTTTCAATTTTCAATTGACGTCATGCTTATACATTCATCGTAAATGATTATTTTGCAATTATATATAGCGTATTCTCCATTGCTGATTTTCTTGATAATGTTGTCTGAGTTTTCGTTTCATTTCGAGTTGTCTCGTATGGCCGTGGTTCTCGTCGATCAATGAAATTATTCTGTAACGGGTGTTTTTCTTAGCTGAATGAGATGTTTCAATGGTTGTTGTCTATGGTTTGACAGTTGAGAATGTCAAACACTGGTTCATATTTCAGTTCAGTAAGGTTTGGCAATTCATTATGAATCCGTTTAAGCCGGTACAACGCTTCTAAATTGTGGAAATTTACTTTGAAAAAAATAAATCTGTTCGAGAAATTCATAGAGAACTTCGACGAAGAATTGTGTTTAGTAATGAAGCTCATCTATGGTTAAATGGCTTCGTCAGTAAGCAAAATTGCTGTGCTGACTGTTTGGTGCAGCTTACACGTTTGCGAGATCATCGGTCCTTATTTCTTTCGAAATGAGGAAGCAGCTGCCGAAACGGTGAATGACGAGATATATCGAGCCATTCTTACTGACTTTTTGTTTTCAAAAATTAGTCAGCTAAACATCCACGACATTAGGTTCCAACAAGACGGCGCACCATGCCATACAGCACTCTTACCACATAAATTTATTGCAAAATCAATTTGGTAATAGCTTTATTTATAGAAGTTAACTGGTCCCCTTGACTATTTTTTGTGGGGTTATGTTAAGTCATCCCAGCTAACATACTCTCCAGAGCTAAGCTCCCAAAATCTGAAAAACAATCTTGTAATCATCTTTTAGGTCACATTGCTAATTTCTCGTTACGAAATTTAAATTATTCTCATAACGTTTTTTTTAATGAGAACTTAGCTCTCTACAATTTTCAAATAATTTAAATCTTATACTTAAAACAAATTTGCCTCCTTTAACAAGATTCCAAGAACTTGGAGTTTTATAAAAATCTTGTTATGAAATTTAAACGCCTATATACCTTCAATCCCATAACAACTGACTTATCGGGGTCTAAGCTATTTTAAAACTCTATAACGAACCTTATTGAATTTAAGGTATACAAGATTTTATTACAGGATTCTAATTGGATTTTCAGTTTTCCAGTTGCCACATAGAATCACAAACTTACTTGTCACAGGCCAAGTCAGGGACGTAGTCGAGATTATTAAATGGTAGTGAATTGTCTGTTTTAATTTTCCGAAAACTGTTATTGTTCTAAAGGTTTTTATCAAATATTTTAAAATGCAAGTATTTTGCGACCAAAAATTAACATATATCAAATAGCGAAGCATTCAACATTTGTTTTTAAAGGGCTGTGGATTTTAGTAGAAGATCGGCCAACCATCGGGTAAAACGTGTCATCAAAAAAGAAACATTTTTATAATTTTGAAAATCAAATTAAGAAAAAAATGTATGATTGGTATCTCCTTTGGGCTCGATATTTTGAATAACAATTGAATATTTCACATTTTTAATGGCAAACACCTATAATAAATTGGCATTCTTCTAGTGTCGTGCTATGATAAAAACAAATGTATGTTTTAGTTTTTAGCTGAGGCCCCTTCCCTTACTACGCCCGTGATTAATAGTTCCTTACTTGTTATCTCGGCCGCTCTCTTTTGATATAATCCCATAATATAATGAATATTCCCATAAGAAGATTTAAAATAAATTTAGTAAATGAGAGTGAGAGTGAGTAAAAGTAGAAGAAACAAATATCTTATAATGGTCTTATTCTAAGTATATTAAAGGATTCTCTCATCTTATAAGCAGCCATAATTAAGTGCGCAGAAAATATTGCCTAAGTAATTTGAGGGTTACCGCACCATACAATATGTGGGTGCGTTGAAATTAATTCTAAAAATTATTTATTTTAAAAACTCTATTTTTAAAACAATTTATAATGTGCATTATAAATATCAAAAAACATAAATGGCAAACCAATAGCATTAATTGTAAACGACTTTTTCTGACTTCAATACAAAAAAAATAACAATCGAAATGGGTATTACTTTAACTTTTCGTCGATTCTCTAAAGAAATCTTTTGTGAGATTAAATATGTTACTTGGATAATGCTGTTTTGTGACATAAAAATATCTACCAACAATTACATTTTGTAATTTTTGTAGATGCAGCATATAAGGCTTTTAGTGTGTCAAATGGATTGCTTTTCAGATTTAATTTTACCCACAAGTTAATTTTTATGATTTAGGATTGCATATCATCCACGTTAATTTCAAAAATTAATTGATTCCCAAAAGTATCCAAGGTAAACCTATGCTTGATAAAAAGTATAAATTAAATAATTTAAATATCCATTATTTTGAAGGCGCTTTGTTTTTTCCGAGATAAGATCTAAGAATTAGTAGATACAATTTCAACCGCATTAAATTTTTGCTCCCATATACGAACAAACAATAAAATAAAGTAATGTATCGCCATTATAAAATAATGAATAATTAACTTACAAAATAAATACTATCACAAATACATATCAGCTCATCAGTTTTTAGACATGATATATACACGCAAACACTATAAGAGTTTGTTTCTTTCAAAAAAAAAAAAAACTTTAATGAGAAAGATATAATTTTGTTAAGGTTTATTCTCTTTTCTCTTCTCATTTTCTATATTCTCTTTTAGCAACTCCCATTGCAAGAAACACTTTCTCACAAGAAGATTTAGCTGAGCTTTATTAGAGTCATATAAGAGGCCCCTTTTCATTATTTTATATCTGTCATCTCATAAGGAGAATACAACTCTGTTAGGGAGTAAGAGTGGCTCTCATAACAATGCCATTTAACGCCTTTTAGCAGTATTATAATAATCTAGAAGAATTCTTCAAGATTATTTTGGCTCCCTTAAATTAGTCTCATTAAGTTATTGGAGAATGTTATGAGAGGAAAAAATGTTACTTGGGATAGGTTTATGCCAACAAACCAGCAACTCTTGAAACATTGGAAGCCAACATTCAAGCCATACAACTAACATTTTTGGAAAAACTGGTCACAAATTAGACTGATCGAATATACTATGTTACTCGTAGCCACGGCGCACATATGCCGGTGATCATATTTAAAAAATAAATGCTATGCAATTATCTATCAGATTCTATCAATAAAAAAATTCATTCCAACAATATATCTGTCTTGTATAATTATTTAAAGTTTTCAAGCTCTTAAAAAAACACCCATTACAAGACTACAATTAGGAATTCATCACACTTTTATGAAGTACATGGAAACCTTTAAAATTCTTTTCTAATGACAACACCGACAAATAGGACATAACGTCACAGTAAGAACCTATTTGCCTCTATCGGAAATCTCCCATGGAATTTCGTTTCCCACGGAATATTTTATTCCCTCGAAATTTTTCCTGCAAACGTGAATCTCCCACGGTATAAATATCTCTCTGACTAAAAATCGTATAAAAATACAGTAAAATTTCCCTGCATAAAGCTTTCATCTTTCACTTTCCCAAGATCCGAATTAGAGAAAAATTTACAAAGAAATTTGTATTCATTATAACCCCCTTTACTTCGAGTAAGTTACGGACTTCAAGAGATCAAACGATACATCACACTTGTCAATGGCTGTATTCTTTGAGCTAAGAAGACAATCGAATAATCAGAACTAAGGAGACTGTATAAGATCATAATCAATCCAATCCTTCTTTATGGTTCTGAAGCGTGGTCATTATGAAAGGATTATTAAAGCATCCTTCGAGCAAAAAATTCTTCCGAAGTTCTCGGTCGCTATGGCCTAGCTAACTGGAAGATACCTGTTGGTTGAAGCCCAGGATTTCCCCAAAACTGCAGCGCCACCTTAATAAGTAATCAATATTAATTAAAAAATTTTTTTTTTAAATTTCTCTATGATGGCAATTAAAAATCGATCTCGAAACTGCCTTAACGCAAAAAAAAAATTAAGCCACTTTACTTTAAGAGAACACAAACTTCTTCACACAGCATCACTAATCTCCTTGGCTCTGTCACAATGTGAGCTTAGACATTCAATGAGAAGAATAAAGGAAAAAACGGAAAACGATACAAAGAAGAGATTTGTTTTTTATTCATTTGAAGATTTCAACAAAATAAACTCTTTGTTTACCATATCCTTGACACTTTTCCGAGTGTGCCTTGCAATGTGTTAAAAATAGAAATAAATAGAAAAAAAATCAATGTCGGTCGCACCTACGCAAACAAATGAAACAACAACAAAAATAGAAACATATAGTTAAAAAACATCCTCATGTCCGTGCCCTGCCCGTGCATGTGAATGAGTCAAAACTACATACATACCTACATCACTATGAACTTGTTTTTCTATTTATTTTGGGCTTGGTTGCATTTTCAGGGATGTAGCAACCTTTCATTAGTCAAATATCTTTTCTCTCATTTTACATACATACATAGCTGTACGAGTATGCTACACTTTACATAATGTTTGTACGGCAGTTTTGCTATAATCTGAACAAGGACTATATTCAGATACTATTTACGTTTTTAAGGCTACTATTCAAACTGTGATTCAAAGTTATGCACAACTGTGTGTTGTGTGTGCACTCACGTGTACAACTATTGGGTGTTGGAGCGAAGAACTTTACCTAATTAAACACATATATGCAGCAAAAGGTAAATTTCACCAAAGCTGAACTTTTTTTTATCGAATTATACGTTCATAATGTAGGTACTTACTTGAATATTAAACTTTTTATTCGTACACATGTGTGTGTCTTATTGTATTGATCGAAATAAACCTATTCTGAAAAGATCTTCAACTGCTAAAAAGAAATAAAAAAAAGAATGTGTGTACACGCGCCGGAAGTAAAACTTTCCTAAATTGAAACAATTTTTTCTTTCGTTATTCTAAGCCAGCTACAACATACACTTATATATTTTAATTTTATGGAAACCGGTCAAAGAACAACGAAGTTGATATTTTCTGATACCAGTCCCGTACTTGCATAAATACATCCCCCATAGCGGCCCTATATTCCAATTGTACAAACGTCACCGTCTCGTCCTTTGAACTCTGATTCATGGTTCAGCAAGTTTTACATTACATACATTATACTACTCCGTATATATAAATCTACAAAGTAAATGCACTGAAGCACTGGGAACGAGACCATCGACTTAAACATTACATACATTAATACAACACAATATATACTAATGTATGAGCATCAACAAAACAAAAAACAAAAAATCGCAATCAAATACACACAATACGCACTAATCTAATCTTACCAACAAAACGAACCAATAAACAAATTTCCTTGTCGAATACACACAATGCGTATACCTACTACATTAATCTGTGCGATTTCACAACGAACCCACACAAAAAAATTAATGAAAAAAAAAATCAAGAAAATAAAAGAATTTCTCTTCAGCCATGTTTTATTATCGCCAATAACCCATATGGTGCACCCCGTGAAAATAAAACAATCTGGGTTACGTACTTACATGTACACTCTGTTTGCCGAATTTAATACTAATATTTGAAAACCCAGATAGAAACCCCGATAGAAACCTGGATATCGTGTTGTTTTTGTAATACGTGTCAAACCATAACCCAGACCCAGACCCGTAGATAATAAAACGCAGCTTTTGAATACATACAATTCATGTAGTTTACAGAATGAGAATCCACTACACGTTTTAGGTGATTGTCCAAAATTGATTTTTGAATCGTTGTTTTAGCCCCAAAAATAACGGTACTTGCAATACAAATTTTTCTACCATCTTAACTATCTCCAAAACGGCTCCAACGATTTTGATAAAATATCAACGGTACCTGCCATACAACCATTTTATTGATTTTCGAATTTCTCATAAACGACAAAACGGATTTCGACCAAAATGTTTATACAGAAGTAACTTCAAATTCTAAATAATACTGCATTTCAAAATTTACGAAAAATAGTTTCTTTCGATTTTTGAAAAAAATAATTTTTTTTTTCAAAATTCAAAATTTCGACGGGTGAACTATTTTTTCTATTTTTTTTTATTTATATTATTAAATATTTAAAATTTTCATATTAATTTTTGTTTTGGGAAAAAATTAAGAATTTTTATTAAAATAAAGTGAAAAACTACTTTAAAAATAAATTTAGCTGGTTCTATTAACAATCTTTTGTATATAATGTGATCGAGCATAGGAGCAAGTACGTGCGATCCAGTCGTGCATTTTATTAGAGAGTGTATCGTGTAGGGGCTTGTCGGGGGCATATGTCAGTCGGTTTGACATCTCCATAGAAATTTGTTTATCCCCATCGCAGCAAAAGAAGTTTTACTTCAATAATGGCTTATTTCTTGAGAAAGATCTAAAATCATTTTAATAATATAATCACATATTTTATTTAATATAAAGGTGCACACATATTATTATTAATAATAAATAACATTATGTCTCTTTTACATTATTACATAGAACATTTGAAGCATAATTTGTAAATTTTATTCTGGAATCCATATTAGTTAGAAGAGTTGTTTAAAGTAAACTACTAGGTTAACTAGAACCTGCTTTATTCCTCAAACGAACAATGTTTAAAATTTTGCGCTAAATTAGATTTAAAATCTAATTTAATATATGTACTACTAATTTTATATATTTATTTTGTATTTATTGTAGATTTTCAGCAACATAGTTTACAAAAATTAAAATACCTAATAACTGTTTGCTTTTTCTAATATATATAAATTTTATTTTTAAACGATTTGCAATTTTATGACATTTTATTTTATTTTATTTTTTTGTTTAAATTGCTATATTAGCTGTTAAAAATCTGGCAATACTAACAGATATTATAGGAGAGCTTTTTGAAGTACACTGATGCCGGTTGCTTAAATTGCCACTGAAAATAACTACTGAGTTACACACAAATTGTTTTTGTAATATTGTTAAGACCAGCACATATTCCACCATGACCCATCGACTGCACATCCAAGTGCACAGGCACACTGCTGCCTGCGTGCCTTCACCATGCAATCAACTTTCGTTGTGTGCTTTTAAAATTAACACATTGAATCAGAGTTGCCACTGCTACGTTTGTGGTATAGCTTGAATCAATTCACTTAGCCATTGTACTGTGCAGCTCTCTTCAAATTTCTTTGCTCATCTCAATAATTTTGAAAGATAACCACAATCCTCCAGGGGTGGGCTTTATTTACATAACATATAAACATGGTTTAATATGCATATCATTTTGAATACGTTTTGTCTCGTTTTAAGCAATATTTTTTTTAATTAAAAGAAAAAGAAATCAACGAACATTTTTAATTACTAAAATATTTTTAATTTAAAATTTTTAAAATACAAAATTTACACAACTTATATTTTAATTAGTTAGCAACGCGTTTCGGAATAAATTCCATCAATTATACATCCCAAGCTTTCGCCTGATGATGGAATTTATTCTGAAACGAGTTGCTAAGTAATACAAATTTAAGTTGTGTAAATTTTATTTAAATAAAACATATTTTAGTAATTAAAATATTTTTGTTGATTTCTTTTTCTTTTAATTAAAATAATATTGATATATTGTGCAGTTTTCAAAAAAGTATTTCATCACTGGTTTTGTTCTCACTAAATCTCTTGCTCACCAAAGTAATTTACTAAGCATATTAAGGAATATTTGTCAACTTTTTAAACACCCGGTAATTTTTTTTATAAAAAAATTCTGATATTTGTTCAATTATTCCAAAACAAAAAACATAGAAGTGGTGTATAAATTAATTGGTTTGTATGAAAAAATGCTTGTATGAAATTTTTTTAAATGCAAGATTGGCAAGATTTTTTCAACACCTATTCGATGATTACGATTACGTTGTCCTGATTATGATGCAGTTGGATCTTTTGTAATATCATCTTTTAGCAGATACTGTCTTAATAGGTCATCATCATCAGTATTATCTGGGAGAATCCCATCTCATCTTTCAATGCAAATATTGGGCAATATAGCATACGATACAATAATTTTCTGTACCGTTTGGATCTTGACGCTCATGCCATATGATAGTACGGGAAAGCGATGCTTAAGAACTCCGTACTGACGTTCAACTACATTTCTTGTGCGAATGATTTGATATTGTTAAATTTGCACCTGGCGGTTATTAGAAAATTCGGGATAGATAAAAGGTATTTCCCGAATCACCGGCCAAAATATACCGTCCATATCGCCTGTCTTAGAAAGAGCATGCCCAACATGCAACGATATTCAAAACTTTTAAGTCAACAGATGTTATAGTTTGCTCGTTGAGGGAGGATGAACCTTTTCGATATATATACGTATATTTAAATACATATCAACATACGTTGATCCTACCAACTCTCCGCCTATCGATCGTATTTTAACATGGCTACAATCAATAGCACCAATTTGTTCGTGGAAACGGATCAATGTTACAAAAAGCAACATTTTGATATATCTGTGAAGGTGGGCGCAGTAAAGCCCTGCACACTTTTGGTATGATACGAGGAGCACTGGTACACGACACATGTCACATGAAAAATGATGCATCACAATATCAACGACAGTCAAATGCAACTTTCCACATGCCGTGAAGCGCAGCAATATACGCAATTGTCTTTCTTCCAAAATAAAACGCGTTCTGGTCATTGGCAGAATTATTAAAACTTACAAAAAAAAATTAACTGCAAATGCGTTTTTATCTTGGATGTGGATGCTGCAAATTATCTGCGACTAAATAAAGCACCTCGATGAACGTTATTTTCGCTAAGGGAAATCGTTAAAAAATCGATATCGTCCCAGTAATGGTACCATGTTGGGAAATATCATAAATTACCCTTTCTTCCTTAAAATTCAATCGGCAAGAACCAAAGACATTTTTAATCAAAATCAACAAAATCTATTGCGAACTGTTCACCCACCTTTCAGAATGGCAGATAAATCGAATTTCTAACTAAAACCAAATTCTAGGTTCGAGTTCTAATGCGTTAAAACTTGGTGAAGAAATGAGTTACATCTGAATCAAATTTTTGTTAAACGGAGTTTTAAGGTAGAACTTTCTCCTCAAACTCTGAAACTGCTGAAATTCATCTTTTGTCATTTTATTATGCATTTAATGCTCCACAGAGTTTTGAATTTAAGATAAAAATTTTAAGAGACAAAGTGAGCGGAACAAAGAGCCCCTCATAAAACACACTTGACAATACTGAACGGAATATTATGTACATGCATACATATGTAATGTACAAAGATACGAGAAATCCCATTCATTTGCACATCTTTTACAACATCCCCAAAATTAAGCAACCCCGCTTGAAAGTAATGAGAATGACAGTCAGTCCAATACCATTTAACAACAATTCTTTATGAGGCTCAAATATACATATAATAGACAATGTCGTCCTTGTCTGTTTTATAGACCAATTGGGGCTTAAGCATAAAGTAGCATTAAAAGAAAGATCTTTAAGTGAAAATGTACTTTCTTTTGACTTGAAAGAAGCCTTGTGTGTCCTTGCTGTATTGTCTTTTGTTTATGTCACCCATTTGAAGTGAGTCGTTAATACTCGTACCTATACTAACAGTGGTAGGTATAGTATTAATGGGTTTATTGTTAGCTGATAGTGCGAGCATAATCAACTAGTTGAGATAAAGATGCCGAAATAGCTCTACAATGAATATAGAGAGGATTTTAAGGAGGGCCTCTGAACTTCGTAAGTGGTTCAAAGAAACTGATGCTAAATTCATTTTGATTACTTCTAGTTGTGACTGGAATAACAATTACTGAAAATGTTTGCTATGCTGTTGTTATTTTATTTGTATACTCATTTAGAAATAAATTTGTACCCACTTAATAAGATGCGTACCTGCAATAAAATATCAAGGTTATTTGGGAATTTTAAATAAAAAATTAATGCTGAATTGAGAGGGTTGAATATAACTTTTACACACTACTATGTTATTCTTCAACCAATTAAGATTTAAGCTAAGCAATTCGTAACTTTCTTTCAAATATAGTTTTTAAAAGACTAATAGCACATTACTGAATACATAGTAAATTTTATTATCTGCATTAGATTAGAAGAGAATTGAATATGTTTTGCACTTGGAATACCTTCGCAGCTCATCAACTGCAGAGGAGATCAAATCATCAATCAAATATTGGCGGAAGGAAACATGTCCGATTACTGGACCATCAAACAAATGAAATACAATTTGTTTCGATTTTACATTTCTTATACAGGGTGTCCGCCGGGAAGGTATACTACTTTCTTTTGCCGCCATTTTGGTAAACATTAGTCTTGACAGTTCATATTTGGCAGTCGTGAAGTAGACACGTGGCAAATTTATTATGGAAAAATATTCGACAAGCCAACGTGTTTTAATCGTTAAAACATTTTATCAAAATCAATCATTGATTACTGTGAGGATGAGAAAGTTACGTGAAATTTTTGGGAGAAACAATGTTCCAACAAAACGCACTATTTATCGTGTATAGTGAATGATTTCGAAGAAAGAGGGTCTGTAGGTGATATGCCCAAGCATGGACCACAACTTACTGCAAGATCGGCTGAAAATATTACTGCTGCTCAATGAAGTGTTCAAAACAATCAATCAACCTCAATTCGACGCCGTGCTCAGGAGCGTGTTCTTCAAAGAACAACTTTGGCCACAATTTTGTACAACGATTTGCATTTGTTTTCATTCAAGATTCCGTTGACACAAGAGCTTCTTCCGCAAGAACATTTACGCCGCCGTACATATGCAATTAAGATGTTACAGCTAGCCCATGACAACCCCGATTTTCATGAAAAAACATAATGAGTGACGAGGCACATTTTGATTTGAATGGAATGTGAATAAACAGAATAGTCGGTTGTGGGCAACGGAAAACCCTCAACTTATTCATCAGCCACCTTTGCAACCATTAAACGTTATAGTCTGGTGTGCAATTTGGTCAGGACGAATCATTGGACCTTACTTCTTTGAAAATGAAAACGGCGTAACGATAACCGTGAATGGGGAGCGATATCGTGGTATGATTGAAAACTTTTTAACGCCACAACTGCATGCTTTGGGCATGATTAACATGTGGTCAACAAGACGGTGCCACATCGCATACAACCAGGATTACAATGAAATTACTGCGAGACCTCTTTCCAAAACAAGTTATTTCAAGAATCTATGATGTTGATGGGCCTCCACGGTCGCCTGATTTGACTGTTTCGGACTTCTTTTTGTGGGGATATATGAAAAGCAAGGTTTATGCAAATAAATCAGAAACCCAAACTTGAGCAACTCAAACAAAATATTCGTGATGAAATTAATTAAATACCGCATGAAATGTGTGAGAATGTAATGAAAAATGTGCTCAAAAGGGCTCGCATTTGTGAGACTAACACAGGCGGACATTTACCTGATATTGTATTCCATACACAATTGCCGACATTGAATAAAACATTTATCAATATAAAATCCATTCTCCTTCATTTAGTCAAAAATTTTAAACAAGCAAAGTAGTATAACTAACCGGCGGACACCCTGTATAACCTATAGAGAAGATGCGAACAAAATCGGAACAGGAGATGAGCGACAATATTGTATAAATATTTTTTTCACAACTAGCTAAGCTACTTTCAGTCTTTCACAAATACTTCACTTCAAAAATAATGTTTCATTTTCTCTATCATCTGTCAAGAAAATTGTTGTTCAAATGAGTCCGCAAATTTTTTGTTTTCTTAAGTCTTCCATGTAAGCACACAATTTTTAATTGGAAGACATAAAATTTGTTCGCAATTGGAGGCCGATTTTCTACCAATAAATTGTCTAATTATTGGATAAAATCAACCAACCGTATAAACGGACAATTTTCACGTGATACAAAATTAGCAATTGTCAGTTCATTGACTGCTTTTGGAAGACTTTTGACAGTTCGGCCAATAATAGAAGATCGTGCAATCGTGTACACTTACCTTAAGACGAAATATTTTTTTGTCGATAAGTAATAAAATAATAAAATTTACAGCATTTAAACACTGCTAATTACATATAAACATGGTGTCCCGTTAGTCAAGCGTGTACAGGGTGATAGAGTAGTTTTCCAATGTACATATTGGGAAAATTAATTTAAAAAATCCATCTCGCTTGGTTATGTAATAATTGCAATATTTAGAAAAGTAATGAAAACAATATCCTACGCCACATTTTTAAGTACTTTGGTCAGAAATTTCCAAATTTTGGGGTGTTCTTATTTTTACGCAATCCTATATAACCACGCTATTAATTCCAATCACAATTTTTTAAATGTTAAAATGGTTGGTGTTTTTAGGGTCGACTATACCAATATTCGCGGGCTTAGAAAAAATTGTTCTTCCGTGTATGTCCACACTGTCAAAAACAGGCCAGCTGTCTTGGCACTGAGCGAAACCCAAATAGGTGAAAATTCTGATCAGTCAGAATTTCATCTGCTTGGGTATAACTTAGTACCATTATTCATTTTCCACCATGGTCTCGCCGTATACATACGAAATGATGTTGCGTACCAACTTGAACCACAATATGGTTTGTGCTCAAACACAAATTTCAATTTCATGTGAAATTCAACTTTTAACGAATTTGATGCTCTGTTCGACTCCATTCAAAGAATTGTTTCCCATTACCCTCACACTGAAATCCTCATTGCGGGCGATTTCAATGTACACAATTCTAGCTGGCTCCGCTTTTCGAGCCAGACCCCAAAGGAAGGTATGTTGAGGTCTTTGTTGAGTTAAATCAACTGACTCAGCTTGTTGACGAGCCAACTCGAATCCCTGACGTTGTAGGTGAAACCGCCAACACTCTAGACTTGTTTCTTACTTCTGACCCCGATAAATACACGTTAAATGTATTATCGCCTCTAGGCACATCAGACCATTGTGTCATATCTGCAAATTTCTCATGCCAACACCTCTCAGTTAAAGAAAAACTACCTAAGAGAACCGTTTGGCAATATCCAACTGGGACGGTTTCAATAACTTCTTCAGGAACTTTAACTGGTCACTATGCTTCCTCGGTAGTGACGTAGACTACAGCGTAGATATGATAGCAAATTTAATTCTTCACGGAATGAGAAATTTTATCCCGAATAGGGTGAAACCTATCAAACCGAAAAAAATGCATGGTTTGACTCGATCTGTAAAAAGTTTATTAGGGATAGAGAAGTAAGTTTCCGGAAATATAAAGCCAATCCCACTGATGATAACTGGAAAAAGTTTCAACAAGCTGGAAAGAATTGCAATGTTCACATTCGGAGAACCAAATTTTTGCATGACCAAAAATTAAGGCAAAAAATACTACAAAGTCCCAAAGGTAGTAAAAATTTTTAGTCTCTTGTAAAAAACATTCGGAATTCATCGTCGTCTTCGGTTCCAACGCTCGTCGTTAATGACACCCCTTTTATCAGCTCTCGTGAAAAAGCCAATTTGCTTGCAGTGCAGTTCGCTGTATCGAAAAGAAATATAATAAAAATAATTGAGAAAAAACTTGGTGGTAGTACACTCAAGTTGTTATTGGGCATTCAAAGTCATTAAATGTTAACCTATAAGGCAATATCTTCAACAGGTCTTCCCTTGGTTTGGTTTGGTTATGCGGACGACATCGATATCATCGGCCGCGCCAAGCGAGCTGTACTTGAGGACAAAACCAAGTATATGCTATCAACAAACAAAGCCTCATCTGTCCATCGCCTAGGACAAAACGTCACTGTTGGTACGAGTAATTTCGAGGTAGTCAAGGAGTTCACCTACCTCGGAACAAACATCAATTCCACGAACGACACTTTAGTGGAAATCCGACGAAGAATTACCCTAGCGAACCGCTGCTACTTCGGTTTGGCCAAACAAATGGGTTCAAAACTCCTGTCTCGAAAGACAAAGTGTACGCTCTACAAAACGCTAATTTTACCAGCTCTACTCTACGGCACCGAGTGCTGGACGATAAGTAAAAAAGCGGAATTGATACTGGGCACCTTCGAGAGAAAAATTCTTCGGAGGATATTTGGTCATATATGCGAAGAGGACGAATGGAGGAGAAGATTCAATCGAGAATTGTACGAGCTGTACCAAGATGTGGATGTAGTCCAAAGAGCCAAAGCGCGTCGACTATACTGGCTCGGCCACATCGAGCGAATGGACAACAATGCTCCGACCAAGAAAATCTTCGAATCCCAGCACGCAGGTTCGAGACGACCAGGAAGACCGAACCTCCCCTACAGGGGCCAGGCGGTTACAGACGCAAGAGCGATTGGTCTCGACGATTGGAGGGAGCGTGCGGGGGACCGCAATCGATGGAAGACCACAATATGTCAGACAGCGACCCTCCATGGATCGGGAGCCGGATAGGTAAGTAAGTAACTAAGTGACACCTTGTATAAAAGATAGGATTATGCTTTAAATAATATTTGCTATGATATCCGACAATTTGTGCTTTGCACATACTTAAAAAGAAAAAGAAAAGATATTAAACTTAATTCAATTATCTAGTCCTAAGCCCCCACAAGCACAATTGCATTTAGTTGAAAGGTCAATCAGCATAATATTTACCTACCTACTATACTTATGTATACATATAACTGCGACAACATAACATGTGTTCAATGTTGCCGGAGGTAAACATTCACTTCTATATTATAGCTCCTGCTGCCTACACAATTTAATTACATTTATTTCCTATTGACTTTGTTCTTAATTTATTTTTTAATTTCATGTTCTTTTATGGAAATATCGGTAGGTATTATAGCCTTTCTACCTCTTGCATACTGATACTGATTGAAATGTTTAAAAAAAAAAACATCAAAGAATGTAGGTTTTACAAAAGGTCAACAAAGTTTGCGGACATTGAGAGAAAACTGTGATTATATAACAAACACAGCAAAAAAAAAAATACCAGTAGTTCTTTGCAGGAATTCACGTGCTTGCAACTATAAAAGGGTTTCATCGGATGGTAGGTATGTTTGTGTAAATGGTTAGTAGTAAAGGACTTCATAAAAAGATCATGAACAAAAACATTTGTAATTTTTTTATGAACATGAGTTCTGTTGTTGTGGGTTTTTGAATGCCATGGAAACCTATGTTTCTCTGTAATACCACATACGTTATCGAGGAGCTGTCGAACAGAAGTGGACTTGTCCGATTAAATCTTTTGATCAATAGAGGTAAAACACTTACGAGATATTATGTGCTTTTCTGTTTGAAAGGCAGAATTTTCGTTTGTGGAGGATAAAACCACTGAATTTCAGCCTTCATCTGACTACATTACATGTTGCAAAGGGAGCCACTATACGATTTGCCAAAGAGGGGGCTGAGTCAGGAAAAGTAATAAGTACCAGAGTTAGAATCTTGGGCGCAAAATTTTAAACATTTAAACCCTACTCTAAATGAGTTTTAAAATGAGGGTCAACTTTTTGATAATTCTAAACGATAAAAAGTATTATATACCTTAACGTTAAACAGTTCGTCTAACCTCAAACATATCAAAACACTTCTTTATCTTCTTTAAATTATAATTTTTCTAGTTGACGTTTGGCATTTCATAACAAAAAATGAAAGATAAATATTTTTTGACGAAGAAATAATAATATTTTTGAAGATATTGAGCTTTATAGAGAAAATATACATATAAAATTGGAGCAAATCCGTTCGAAGAAATGGAGGACCTTGAATTTTATTTAAGATAAGATCGATTTTTAATTGAAAATTGTACCGATTCGTAATACAGCGAATTCCTCTTGTTTAAAAAGTCGTTTCTTTATCTTAAACGAATTATATCTATATAAAAAACTTTTTTTGAAAATTTGAAAATCTTACATGAGCTTTTAAAAATTTATGAATAGGTACTACATTTTTTGTGTTCTTGTGCTGGTTAATTTTAGTTTTGTCCATTACTCTATCCGTCAAAATAAGGTGTAATTAACGTAGGCCTAAAGATCTATTGTAATTAGAAGACTTCTTTAGTGTGTAAAAAAAAAAAGTTAGACTAGGGCTCAGTGGCGTATTAACCACTAGGCTCGTGAGGCTCGAGCCTAGGGCGGCAACTTGTAGGGGGCGGAATATTTTGGTTGTTATTTTATTTTTAAGAAAATGAAGCAAGAAAAAAATTCCCTAATGACATTCAAATGAGGTATTCATCATTCTTAATATCTGAAAATACGAAATTTAAATCTCTGGCCTGATTTTGCGCCCATTCTTGAAAAGTCTGTTTGCGCGAACGGTTCGAAAAAACGTGATAACAGATCGTCCGATAAAATGTTATTGGCCACTTGTTCATTGTTATAACTTGCAAGTTGCATTATTTCGCAATATGCGTAACGTATGAGAAATACGCGGCCGCTAAATAAGAATAAGCCAAAGTAGTCGAGTTTTTTATCACTTAAGGTGATACAATTAAGTTTTACACTAATTTAATGTTATGGAAACCTCACGTAGTTTTCTTTATTATATAAACATAATTTAAAAAGAAGAAAATGTTAAGTTCTAAAACTCTTAAGAATAATAGTTAAATCTAAGACCTTTTTTACCTTAATCTACAATAAAATAAATGAAATGAAATGAAATAAAGCGAACTGATTAAGATATTTACTTCTATCGTGCTGTTCGCAGTTGTTAGTTAGTTAGTTTAGTTCAAAATGATCGCAAAGAAGCCATAGATAGATTTTAAAGATTGTCGGTCACCTTTTTCGCACTTACCTATGGGGCCTTAAGATTGCAATAAAAACTACCTTTAATACGATCTCGTCGAGGGTCGAGCCATTAACAGATAAATCATTCGCTATTTTCCAAACGCTGAACGTGTGCTTGTACATATTAAAGGTAGTCGAAATCCCTTTACCACGGAGTACATTCAGGGGTGATACTTAAGAAATTTTTTTATTTAGTGAAAAAAGAGATTACAAAAGACTTTATAATGAAAAGAAGTGTCCAAGATTTTTTCCAGAATTAAATACGTAGGTAAATTAATATTTTATACTGAAATTGGTAAAAATGTTAAATATCTATTATTTAAAGTAAAATAATAAATAATTAAAATTTATATAAAAACATTTTTTGTCCCTATAAATGGAGGGAAATTGTTCGGACATTTCTTTCCTACACTTACTTTGAGACAAACTAAAATAAATTATCTACTCTCACACCAAATTCAAGTTCCACTTTAAAAGTTCTTTGATTTTTCATAAGAACAAGTATATACCAATGCCATTTTTAATATAATACTACCAAAGACCTATAACTATTTTTGTCTTTTCGACACAAAATAAATAAACCCGACACAAAACAATAACTGGAATTAAGATATACACCATTTAATTTAAGAACGCAATAAATTTTTATATACATACGTACATATTAAATTAATTGCCAGAGTCTGTGTGCAATGCCACTTTGCTATAAAAATAATATATGATGGGTTTCCAGTTTTAAAACTTAATAGGTTCTTATATATATTTTCTCCATACTAGTAAACACTTAGTAATGCAATTTTGATTACAAAAACTCTATCCAACAAATAAAATACAAAATACTACCGTGTCCCATTACTCTCCGATGTTAGCCCATTCAAATTACGATCCTTGGATAGTATTAAAAAAGGGGCGGCTATCACTGAGCGTGCCTCAGGGCGCACAGAAGGCTAATCCACCACTGCTAGGGCTGGCATCTAGACGACTACCTTAAATAGAGTTGGGCTTATTTTTTAAACGAGGACTGTTTAAAAGTTTTGCGGCACTGTTTTTAAAGCAGATTTCGACTCTTTGACTATAAAGGGTTATCCATTTCGCGGTTTTAAAAGTATAGGGCTGGAATTCTACATCTGTCAAACTAAGTTGTTAAATTAGTTTTTTGTCAGTTGAAAGTCTGACATTTACTAAAATGGATCGCTTAACTATCGCACAACGCACAAAAATTGTTAAAACCTACTACAAAAATGGTGATTGTGCCACAGCCACATATCGTGTTTGAAGAGGATGGTTTACATAATCGTCCAACTGCGCAAGCAATTGGCGAAATTGTGAAGAAATTTGAAGAGACTGGATTGGTTTCAGATATTGTAAGGCCTGTGCATCATCGTTTCGCTCGTACCACTAAAATTATCGCTGTTGTAAGTGAATGTGTTGCCGAAGACCCAAATGTGTCGATTCCTCGTCGTTCTCAGGAATTAGGACTGTCTTACGGCACATTATGGCGTATTTTGCATTTGGATCTACACCTAAATCCATATAAAGTTCAGCTAACACAACAACTGAAACCAGCTGACCATTCACAACGTCGTAGATACGTCGAATGGGTGCTTGAACAACAGGTGGTGGACAGCGATTTTTCGAACAAAATTTTCTTCAGCTACGAAGCACATTTCTCACTCGGTGTCGGTGGGTATGTTAATAAACAAAATTGTCGTATTTTGGGTTCTGAGAATCCTGAAGTAATTGAACAGAGTCCATTACATACACAAAAAGGCACTGTTTGGGGCGCTCTTTGGCCCGGAGGTGTGATTGCACCTTACTTCTTCGAAAACGACGATGGAACGATAGTCACCGTCAATTCGGAGCGTTATGGTCATATGATAACCGACTTTTTTTTTGCCTGCTATTGAAGAATACGAATTGGGGAATATGTGGTTTCAACAAGACGGTTCCACATGCCACACAACTCGAGCGAATATGGCTTTATTGCAAAAGACATTTCCTGGCCGCGAAATTTATTGTCTTGGCCATATCAACTGGCCACCAAGATCATGCGATTTTACACCGCTGGACTTTTTTTTGTGGGGCTACGCGAAAGACCGTGTTTATGAAGATAAACCTTTAACTCTTGAGCACTTGAAAACCAACATTCGTCAAGTTATGGCTGAGATACCGCCCAATATGTGTCAAAAAGTGGTCGAAAATTACCTCAAAAGAATCGATGCTTGCGACAATTCGCGTGGTGGTCATTTAAATGATGTAGTACTTCACACATAATGTCAACGTTCAAGCTTTATAATAAAAGAGAAATATCATGAAAAAATATATTTTATATGTGTTTTATTAAAGTTTACTTTTGAAACTGAAAAATGGATAACCCGTTTCTTCAACAATAAAACGATCGTATAACTTTAAAAGCAGCTAAGCGATTCTTTATCTTTTAAGAGTATACTTTATGCAGGGGGACAATTAGTCATTTCACAATGGAAACAAATATCCAAAATGTTTTTAGACTTTTTTTTAAATTGCGATATAGGTGGGGAAAAATTTGCATTTGGAAAACAAGACAACTTAGACGCGTGGGTTCGATCCCCACGCTAGGCGCATTCTTTTCTATACCTCCAATTTTAATTGGTTTAAAATGAGACAGTCAATACCTGGTTCTCAAATCCACTGTGTCAAACTAGTGCCGTGCAATTCAGGTTGCATTTAGAAGACCTGAGGTCTTACAGGCATATAGTTAAATTTAAAAAAAAAAATTAACTCAAGATGTTGGTGAAACTTGACATTACGAATATAATAACCGGAAATATAGCTTTCGTAGCTGATCTGGTGGTATTCAGCGATAATACACTTAGCTTTCCATCAAACCTCCTTGTTGTTTTAATTCCGTTACTACCTATGAAATTATAAGAGAAGAAACTTTTTTTTTTCTACAAGAATAATGAATATCTTATTTAATTCGTTCATGGAAACTTTTACGTTGGTGTTTTTAATACCAACAGGTATTGGGCAAAGAATATGTTAAAATGTTGCCTAAACAATATTTGATGTGTTTTTATATAGATTTAATAAACTACCCATGATGAAGTCGAGAAAGACCGACGAAACGTTGGGAAAAATTATGAAATAAAGTTTCTTATTTGCAATATAAAAGTGTGTGACCAAAAAAGCCTGATTAAAAATTTACATTTATTTTTTTTTTCATTTATTAAGATTAGATTACATATATTAAAAACAAATAAATACATATATCTCAAAGGAGGAAAAGCGTTTTAAAAATATAGCTTCAAAAAAGATTAAAATTGATTAAAGCATTTAATAAATTAGCCAAACTACAAGCAAATCATAACTTTTGTATTTTTATTACAAAAAAAAATCTACTGGTAATAAGAAAGGTATTAGAAAATGTACTTCCAGTTTCAATTAAGCGTCGAATTATGAAAGAATTTTACCAATAAATTACAATATATGTACATACATATATTTATATTCAACTAGAGGTATTTCTCAAAAGATCTTGGTATACATTTTCAAGAAATCGTACATGCAAAAACTAGTTTCATCAGATATTTCATTTAATACAAAATATTAAAGTATTAGTAATAATGGAGTATTTGTACTCCCTTGCCATTCACTGTACTCTCGAATTCTCCTCACTGGAATTGTACTCCCATCGAAAAAAAAACCCAAAACTTAAGCAAACATTCATTAAAGATGGCATTTCCGTTTTCATCGGATGCATTCAACCTTGAAATGGTCTGCAGGTATTCAATCCTTGCAGTTCATTTCAGTCAGTTTTGTTTCCGAAAATCGTATATATTTTCAAATCTTGTAGAAATATTGAGGTACTTGATGAAGAATGGAGGCGTTTGAACAACAACTAATTCTTCAATAGAGTTTGGAAGAGTTCTTCCAAAATCTGTTCGCAACTAAAAATACCCCTGGTTCGTTTAAAGAACTCACAAGCAATGAATCGAAAAATATCTGTTTGTATTTTCCGCAATGATTTTGGTATTCGAGTTTTTTTTAAATAATTTATTTTTCAGAGAAGAACTCAAATCCGGAACAACAATAAGATACACATTGGGTTATCAATGATATTGATAAGAAAATCTTATTATAATATCTGTTGATTGTTAAAACTGATACAAGTAAACTTAATTTGAGATTTTAGAAAATTTGGAGATCCACCAAATCAAATATGCAAATCACCATGCTGTGGTAACACATTCAATATTGAGAACGGAGTGAGAAATTTTATTTCGAATATTGCAAATTATGTGAAACAACCCAAAAGAAAATTCATGATTTCGTTCAAACTGTAAATAATTTATTAGGATCAGTAAAGAAAGCTTAAGGTCAATCCCAGTGAGAAAAATCTGAATAAATTACAAAAATCCTAACGCCCAAATTTAATGAACAAAATGTTTGCATAGTCAAAAATGAAGGCAAAATATATTTCAATGGCTCAAAGGTAGTAAACATTATTTTTCAATGTTTGCCTTCAACATCACTTACCGCTACGTGAATTGCTTGCTGTTGATTCACCTGTGCTCTTCGGAGCACAAATAATGTCATCATTTTTAAAAAGTGTTCTTTATTACAAACCCAAGACGGATATAAGAAACTCTGAAAACCAATGACATTTCTTTCATATAATTTATACAGTGGAACTTCCATAAGTCGAACTTTCCAAATGAAATAAATTTAAAAAAAAATTGGTTTTCTTTTATTTTATTAAAAATAGCAATATTCAAATAAAAAAAATAATAGAGTATTTAATTAGCAGTAGCGAAAAGATTGGAACGGTTAAATACCTCCGAACGCTTTTGAGCTATCGAAATGTTTTCTTGGTGGTACGTTATTAAATATTCTCTCTGCATTTTGTCATTTAACGTTTAGTGAATAAACAGAAAATAACCTTATAATGAGTTCAATTTTGGAAGAAGGTCAAAATATCTCACTGTTTGCGAGGGGTGCGAACAGTGGGACAGAACAATATATTTAATGATATTCCTTCTTAAGCAATTTGTATTGTCAAAAAAATAGATGATATTTATTCTATCACTAATTTATTAATTTAAAGGAACAAAAACATATTCAAGTAGGATAAAAAAAAATAAGTAAAATCACATTTGAGTTCATATTAATTTTTAAATAAGTTTTTGTTTTTTAAATTTTAAGTAAATCAATATTTTTTCATTAATTTTTTTATAAAAGAAATAAAATTAAAAATTATTAAGCAAAAGTTTACCTGGAATAAGAAAAACAAATCCTTCTAAATTAAAGTTTTTATTTTAAAACACAAATTATTTATTTTTCTTATATGTTTATTTCAGAAGCTAAGCTTCCATCGTCATAAAGCTCTATTTTAATATTAATTAATAAATTTAAAATCTTAAATTTTAATTTAAGAATTTTCACTATCAAACTAAATCATACTGGATGGATGGATGGATGGATGTTTGTTGCTCAATAACTCCAGAACGGCTGAACGGATCTGGATGAAATTTGACGCAGAGGCAGACTATAGTCCCGGTAAAATGTATGATTCCCGTGGGTGGGATAGATTTGTTTTAATTTTGCATAGAGCATATATATTTGCTCATTCTAAAAAAAGCCAACCAGCCAAAAATACAAGAAGCCAAAAAAGATACACACAGACATGCTCATATATATATATATATATATATATATATATAGCCATACACCCCCACACACACATGCACACACACATACCCACACACGGGATAGGAAGTCCGTAGCATCGCATGAGGATCTGCTAGTAGATAAATAAAAAGATATGCCTAACAGTTCGACTTTTGAATCTGTCTCAGTGAGAAAAATTCGAGTGAGTTATTTATAGAGGCAAAATCCTTGAAACCAAAGTTGAAAAACTCCCAATAAAAGTTTCAGTTATGGAGAAATTTGAATTCAGAAATTGCGCTTTATGGAAAACAACATACAAAATAATATGCACGACTGGATTGCACGTACTTGCTCCTATGTTCGATCACATTATATGCAAAAGATTCTTAATAGAAACGGCTAATGTATTTTTAAAGGCGTTTACATTTAATGTTTGATATTTAAAAATTCTTAAATTTTTTCAAAAAAAAATTGGTATGAACATTTTAAGTATTTAATAATAAAAATTCAAAAACAAAATATCAGAAAAAATCGTCCACCCGTTTTCGAAAATTGAATTTTCAAAAAAAAATATTTTTTTTTTCAAAAATCCAAAAAAAAAAACAATTTTTTGACAATTTTTTTTTTTTTTAATTTTAACTATATGCCTGTAAGACCTAAGGTCTTTTAAATGCAAACTGAAATGCACGGTACTAGTTTGGCACCGTAGATTTGAGAACCAGGTAGTGTCTGTCTCATTTTAACCCATGGGCGGCATCCAATTAAAATTGGAGGTATAGAAAAGAATGCGCCTGGCATGGGGATCGAACCCACACGTCCTAGTTAGCAATAAAGCACTTTATCCACTGCGCCATTGCCACCCAATTTTGAAATGCAGTAGTTTTTATAAACATTTTGATTGAAATCTGTTGAGCCGTTTATGAGAAAGTCGAAAATCAATAAAATTGTTGTATGGGAGGTACCGTTAATAACAAAATATTTAAAAAACAATTTTCCACCAAAATGTAGAGCATATCCAAAGTAGTATAAACACTAATTTTTATCAGAATCGTTGCAGCCGTTTTCGTGTTAATTAAGATGGTAGACAAATTTGTATGGCAAGTACCGTTATTTTTGGGACTAAAAAAAACGATTCAAATATCTATTTTAGACAATCACCTACATAAAACGCTTAAGTACCAAGTTTGAAGAAAATCGCTTCAGCCGTTTAGGCTGTAGAGAGTTGTGCAGATAGACAGACAGACATACGGAATTGCGGGACCCATTTTTTTAGTGTTCTCTATCATCGTAATGTCAACTTTGATTAAAATCTCGAGTTCGATTTTTTTTTCCAAATGCAAAACTTACCCTATAGTACCTATAGCGCAAGTAAAAATCCTATACAAGAAATACGAATATGATAATGAAATTTATATTTATATAGAAAGAAGAACCAAGCTATAATACATCAAATTTAAATGTCGCAATATGGACATAGTATCTGGAATTTTTTTGAAACAGTTGCTACATAATAAATTGTTAAAAAGTTTTAAGCAACAACTATAGACTGTAGTATAAATTCCTAAAATGGGTACATTTTTAATCTTAAGATTGATACTTCTGCATGAAAAATTGTTTCTTTTAACCGTGTTAACCTACGTTTAGTTTGAAAGATAAATACAACAAAAAGACACGGTGTTATGGATTGCGTTATAATTATAACCAAAGCAATCCATTACGCCATATTCTCTAGTAGGAAATTAAAAGTTTCTGACACTGAAAATTATTATATGTAAATGTTCGCATACAAAAAATTGTATATCAAACTATTTTATAAAAGGTTCGAAATTTAAGTAATAATTGATTAATTTCTTCTTAGTTGGATTAAAAATTAAAATTATTCTTTGTACCGCTAAACAAAAGTATGAGAAGTTTCAGTTTTAGGGTTGATCATTGGGAATTTCAATCTCACTTGACATTTTGGTTCAGTAAGGTTTCGTTATTTATCATGAATCGATTAACGCCGGAACAACGCATAAAAAATGTGGAAATTTACGTTGAAAAAAATAAATGTCTGCGAACTTCATAGAGCATATTTACCGAAGAATTGTGTTTAGTGATGATACTCATTTATGGTTAAATTGCTTCGTCAATAGACGTTTTTCTTTTTTAGTTCAGAGCAGAGTCTGAGTTGTCAAAAAATTTGTTTGTGTTTCTTTTTAACTCAGAGCACGCAGAGCTCCAAATATGTGTTTCTTTTTTCGTTCTGAACATGTATAGATCTCACTCGACGTGCTCGAAGATAATTGACTAAGCATGCAAGTATAAATTGTTGAAGTCACCAAATGCCATTTATGTCAAGAAAGAATATAGGAAGAAAAAATAATTAGATACATAAGTTGGCAAAATAAGGCGATCCCTAGTTGATTTTCTGTATCTGGCTGTGTATCAGTCTTCAAAAAAGGGTAGGTTTTGTGTTATATTCCTCTTTATGATTAAAATGAAAATGTGTTCTGATTTGTGTGGTTCTAGTGTGTTTAAAAAACATATCCTTATTTCTTTGGACATGAGGAAGGAGCTGACGTTACGGTAAATGGCGAGCGCTATCTTGCCACGTTGACTGATTTTTTGTTTCCAAGAATTAATCAGCTATAAGCATCCACGACATTTCGTTCCAACAAAATAGCGGAACTTGTCATACAGCTCACTGAATCATACAATTACTGCCAAATCAATTTGGTGGCAACAGCTTTATTTCCAAAATTGGTGGTGTAATCTTCATCCCTGGTTCGTGTCACCTTTAAAACCTATTGACTCCTTTATGTAGGACTATGTGAAGTCATTGGTTTATGCCGACAAACTAGCAACTCCGGAAGCATTGGAAGCCAATATGGGACCATTTACGCCATATGGTCAGATTTATTAGAAAAAGTAGTCAACAATTGGACTGATCGAATGGACTAAATCGGAAATCATATTTAAATAAAATGCACGAATGGATCGTACGAACTTGTGGCTATTTATGCTACATGGTGTATCATAAATAGGTGTAGTTATCCTATGCAGGTGTAAAGCATATTTAGGTAAGATTACCTCGATTATTAGTATAATGAATTGTCGAATTAATGAGTAAATGAATAGTTACATAGGTACCTACCTACAAATGTATATTTAAATCTAAGTAACGGATTTTAATTATGTAAGTTAGGAGAGTAAAATATATCTACATATATAGACATATTGATGGAACCTAAGTATTTTAACATGTTCATATAATAATGAAGGATAACTTTAAAATTTAGGTGCACTATGCACTCATAAGATTCATATGATTCTTAGACACATATATGTATATATACATAAATGTATAAGGGCCTACATTGAATTCAGTATTCAGTGACGTACGCAAAAATTAGTAAAAAGGGAATAATAATAAGGTAGAAATAAATGGATAATACATATACTTGAATGTTTTTATATTACTTAGTCGGGAAAACAAAGATGCAGTTTGAATTCATTGATAAAAAAGAATATATCAAACAAAAAATTCAAAAATCGTTGGAGCGGTTTTTTAATAATTTAATTTTTTATGTATAAATTTTTTAAGATATTATTGACATACATATAAAATTCAAGTTTAAAAAAAATTCTGTGACATCTTTTTGAAAAATCGATTTTTCAAAAAAAAAAAATTTATTTATAAATAAAGTTTTTGTTTTTTGAAAATTTGGGTATGTAGTTTTCTTAACAAATTTAGGGAGCAGTATAAAAAAAATTATTTTAATTGGTTCATCCAATATTGAGAAATTTGAAAATATGAAAATTGGTTCTATGGGAAGTACCGTTAATAAGTAAGCCAAAAAAAATATTTTTATCCTTAAAAGTGAACTGTACTAATTTAAGATACACAAATTTTCTTATAAAAATCTAGGAGCCGTTTTCGAGAAATACATTTTTTTCTTAACGGTTTTTTTAACTTTTGTATGGGATGTACCGTCGTTTTTTATTTTAGAAAAACTGTTTTTTTTAACTATTCAAGATAATGTCAAAATACCACTAAATACGAAGTTTCGAAAAAATCTATTGAGTCATTTTCGAAATTTTGAATTTTCAAAAATTTTTAAATTGGTATAAAATAGTGTTTATACTTTCCAGGAGCTTCTGAGTATTTCAAAAAATCAGATTAACTGTTTCCGAGAAAATCGAAAACCAAAAAAATGGTTCTACTAGAGGTACCAAAAATAACATTTTTTCCCTTCATTAATGAATTGATTTTTTTTTGATAAAAATCGTTGGAGCCGTTTTTGAGAAAAATAAGATTTTTTATTTTGGCCAAAAAAAAAATTATGGGCGCTACTGTTATTTGTCGTCTTAAAAAAATGAAAAAAATCGTGTGGGCATATTACCGAAAAAACAAGTTTGACGCAAATCTATCCAACCGTTTAGGCTGTAGACTCGAGGACAGACAGACAGACTGACAGAATGACAGACAGACGTAATTGGGGGACCCACTTTTGTGGTGTTCTCTATGATCGTAATGTCATGTTTGATTGTTAGAAAAAAAAATTTTTTTTTACGAATACATACAACTTGCGCCTTATAGAACCTTGAATCGCAAGTAAAAATAAATGCCATTTATTTATCTACCAATTTATAACAATAAAAAATTCATAACGACAGTATGTGTATCTTGTATTATTATTTAAAATTTTCAAGCTCTTAAAAAAACCCCATTGGAATTAAATGGTTTTCAGTACGATCCGTGCTCCGGCATCCCTCTTTCAATCAGCACGGATTAACCCGAACTGTTATTTTATAATGTATCAGCCATATACTCGTATTAATAAAAAATGATATTTCCACATCTACTCCATGAATTTACTAAGCCATATAATAGCAGTTGATCCACGAGTTTAAATTTTCGATTAATACTGCAAATAAGTATGAACTCGTATGTTTTATTTTATTTGTTCTGTAAATTCTGTTCTTAATGTTTAATTTTGTATTCCTTCACTAAACAACCTGCTTCCATGGATTCCCGCAGGAATACAAGTTTTTAAATGTCAAATAGCAGAAATTGTTTGTTATTTATAGCATATTGCATTTAATCCACGTGTTAAAAATAATAAACCGTCACTAAATCGTGTTTTTTTAATATGGGTGTATATTTAAATAAGATATTGAACAACCAACCAAGCATAAGACAATTTTTTTAAATTTGGAGTTGCATTTAACAGTCTTTTAAGCTTTAATTCACTCAATATTTATACTGATGTCAGCTATCCCGGAATACACCGATTGGTTGATTGAAAATCAGCTTTTGAATGATGACCAGAATTATCACATATTTTCTTCAACTCTTCGCTTATGTCCAACTAAAATCCACCTGTAACCAACTTAAGGATAATTGCATTCACAACAAGTCACTGTATTGTGTATGCTTGGCACAAAATCGAATATATCCTTGTGGAAGATAAATGGTTTCAACAAGATGGTGCAACATATCAGATAACCGCAACCATTTATCGTTATTGTAGGGAGTATTTCAAGGACGATTTATTTCGCTTTCTTAGTGATGTGAGCTTCATTGAAATTCTAATTCTGGCACTATGCTAAAATTGTGTTTAAAAACACAATCCGTAATTCGTCAAGTTATTGTTCGATTGTTTGATAATAAATGTTGAAAAATTACCTATTCAAAATAGTGTACCCTAGGTAACATTTGAATGGTGTTCCATTTTCTTCATACTACTCAAATCCGATATCGTATACATAACGTATATATTGAATTAAGAATTTTGACGAAACCAAAATCATAAATGTTTCTTATTTAATTTAATTTTTGAAACTCAATATCCAATATTGTATACTACAGAATAAACTGTAAGCAAACTTAACATTGGTTAGTTAAAGTGAGAAGTGTCCACTTGGTTAATTTCAGTCCTAAAGTGCAAGTTAAGAAAAAAGACGAAAGTCATTTGTCAGACAAAAAAATATATACAGTAAGGCTACATATTTATTATTTGTTTTCACCCACGCTGGCCTAGCACGTAATATAGAAGAACTTATCTTGCTTCACGTTTTACTGACCACTTTATTGAAAGAAATAAAATTAAAGTTGACACTAATAAATGTTAGATCAACAAAACAAACGAAAACAAAAAAAAAATTGGAAAAAAAATAAAAGACAACTAAATTACGTATACGCCTAAGTGAACCACACTTTGAAAAATAGCATCATTATTAATTATAATTGGTTACGATTTTGCAAGGATCCTGACAGTGATGGTTACTTTCTGGAAATTAATTACTTAATTTCATTATCTGTAATGCGCTATGAGGGCTTTTTACTTTGAATACAGAGCTAATTTTTACTTGCTAATTTTTACTTGGTACTCTAGGGCCAGTTTTGCATTTTGAAAAAAAAATCGAACTCGAGATTTTGATCAAACTTGACATTACGGTGATAGAGAACACCAAGCCAGTGGGTACCGCAATTCCAACTGTCTGTCTGTAGAACGATATCCAGCCTAAACGGCTACACCTATTTTGTTCAAGCTTGGTATATGAGCTTTTTGGGTGATTTTATAAAATTGATTTTTGAATCGTTGTTTTAGCCCCAAAAATAACGGTACTTGCTGTACATAGTTTTCTTCCATATAGTATTTCGAAAACTGTTCTAACGATTTTGATAAAAAAAAGTATGTGTACTACTTTAGGTATGGTCTACATTTAAACCAATCTTTTTTTTACATATTTACATATTTTGATATTAACGGTAGCTGCCATATTGATTTTCGACCTTCTCATAATCGGCTCAACGGTTTTCAGTCCAAATACAGGACGTCCTTCGAATTATAAATAATACTGCTATACCCTATGAGAAAGTTTTTATGAGAACGAAGAGTTGGATGCACCTTTTTCCTGTGCAGAGGTTCAACTTGTATTGAAAGAGCTGCAAAACAACAAGTCCCCAGGATCGAATGGCATACCTTAAGAGTTCTATAAAATAGACACTTCTATTTTATAGTGACTCTAATAAAAGCTTTAAACCACGCATATGATTAAGCTTATTTACCGTTCTATTTCAAAGAAGCCATCATTTGCAAAATTATTAAAAAAGGTGTTCAAGGAAGATGCTGCCAACTACAGAGGAATATCATTGCTGAATTCATCTATGAAAATTTTTACGAAACTTCTCTGCAAACGGCTTTATGATTGGGTTCATAATAACAACTTACTAAGCGAGTCGCAAGCTGGGTTTCGAAAGAATTATTCGACCTTAAATCAAATCTATTCGCTTACCAATACAGCCGAAATCTTTATAAAATCTAAAAGAAAACTGTACGGTTTTTTCATCGACTTCAAGGCGGCATTCGACACTACAAACAGGAAAGCACTTATGCTGAAGCTGTGTAACAAAGGAGTATCGTCAAAGTTTTTGAACGTTTTGGAAAACCTCTATAACTCAACAACGTCTGCAGTCGCTTTTGGATCCAAACAATCCGAACAATTCGAAGTGGAAACCACAGCCAAAGCGATCATGTGATATGCAGCTCAAGTTTGGGGCCATAAGGAGTTCTATGAAGTTGAGCAGCTTCTGCGCTATTTCTTAAAAAGTAGCTTGAAACTACCTAATAGTACTGCGAATCACATACTAATGCTAGAGACAGGTCTACCATCTTTATTTATTTCAACTCTGGAAATACAGATAGATTATATTTTAAAGACTACAGCGATGGAAAATGGGAGACCACCAAAGAAAATTACGATGCTTATGATTCAAAAACAAATATCATGGTTCGAGTCATGGAGTACCGTGGACATCCACTATTACTCCGAAGCGATAGGATGGAAACGTGGAAAAGCGAACTCTATAGCCTCATATTATACTATGAAAGCCAGAAGTTCATTACACAGGGGCATATATGCAAGGCTAAACTATAACCTGTTACGAAATAACTACTTCAGGGCGATCTCATGTCACTGGTTTTAAAAGCAAGAGGGGAGGTACTTCCCTGAACTATGTTCCTCATAGGAGTGATTTGGAAGAAATGTGTGGATTATGTAATACTAGATAACGCGAAAACGTGTTCCATTTCGTGGGAAGATGTCCAATTTTGGTGGAAACCAGAAGGAGTACACTTGGATAAAACTACCTCAGTGAAGAGGAAGTCATAGGTGTTTTAAACGGAGTTTTAGACTGGGAATCCCTTTACAACTACACCAAGCTAGCACTTAACTACAGAAAACGGATCTTAGAAGAACTTTTTTAATTTATGTTTCAATTTTGTATATTAAACAAAGTTAATTAATTAAGTATTAATAATTGTCAACTTACAGACTACGTAAGCCATGTTTAAAAAATGAATGATACACTAAACTTTTGTAATTTCTATGAAATAATATCATTTGGAACCTACTGCTATTCAAAATTTTCGAAATATATTTTTTGGGGATTTTTGAAAAAAAATTTTTTTGAAAATTCAATATTTCGAAAAGGGCGTTTTTTCATTAAATATTTCAATTTTTCATACCAATTTTAGTTCAGGAAGATTGCAGCATTTCCCTTCCGGTGCCACTCTTAAAACCGTTTTTTTTTTAATAGAACATGTTTTCCAAACATAACTGTACATACAAAATTTTTCCACTCAAAAACATAAATTTATTACATGTTTTTTGAACAAATGTAATACACCCCATTGCTTTCGACCATTTTTTTTCCAAATCTATCAATTGTACGATAAAAAGTGCCTGGATCTTATTTGTGTAGAATGACATGATCTTCACTGTGTACCTACAACTTTTTTCAAAGAAACCTTTTGTTTTTGAGTAATTTGGAACAGACAGAATTAATTTCCCAGCCCTCTAAAATTTTTTGCTTTGCTCCAAATTTAGGTTAATTTTAAGCATATGCTTAGGACGTAAAAATGAAGCTCTATACAAAAATAAAGCATTGTCGGAATTTTTTCGAACAAAAATTTAATTTTTTCTTAATTCCGTCTTTAAGCCTAGTACGCTGCTGATACGAAACGAAAATGTTCGGTGGTCTCCACTAGGAAAAAATGTTTAAGGAAAAAAAACAAACCCAATAAAAAATAAAGTCAAATATAAACAAGCTGCGATGAAAGAAACAACAAAAAACACGATTAATAAATTGTCTGCGAAAAGTGAGTGCAGACTTTTTAAATTTCGTCATGAAACAGCGTGCTGCAGAACGAAAAGCAGAATGAAAATTTTCTGATTTCTTTCTGTCATTTTTGACAGGCTTTATATTAAATCGTGTTCGCACACTACGTAAAAGTTTTGTCTCGGAAATGTTCGAGAAAAATCTCAGAGGTTTTTACAAATTTGTGATACCACTTCAAATATGATTCATCTAAGGGTAAAGGCTCATACATTTTTTTTACGTGGGACGCGCCTATTTCAATCAGGTGATATATATATAAGAATCATAAGCAATAATAAAACATGGCTAAACTTTCGGTATCAGTTCAAAAACACCGAATAACTTTTAAAATACTTTAAAAATGTAAATCTAAAATTCTAGAGCGTCAACTTTATTCTTTGTGACACGAGCATTTGATAAAGAGGTTGCACCTTCTCTACTCTATTCTTTTTTTTTAATAAAATAAAAGTATATACTTTCACAATAAAGAAAATCATAACGCCGCCATAGCGACAAAAAGCAACAAAATTAATCTTTTTAAAATTCTTAAAAATTGCAGTCACTTTGTGTGATATTGTCAAAAAAGTACCAAATTACTTCCACCACGCATTCAAATTTACAAAACCAACATTATTATTATACATGATTACCCATGGTCCCCGCACGGATCCGACGCTGGTCACTGGACTGGAAAATTCACATTCACAATAAATAAAGTGAGAGAGGTCAGAATTCGAATAAGGAAGTGTGGCGTAATGGTTAATGTGAGAGGAAATGGAAGCACATGGGAATAGATAGACCCATACTGACATATGGTAATTTATTTCGTTGAAATACGACGGACAAGGCAATCCACATAAAACCATAGCGGTACTGAAAATTATACTCAACTTGAAACCTCTACCTGCGACAAAACCAGGAAACATCATCCAACTTGCCAAGAAATCATCCCGTCCTTTTGTATATATTAATACCGGGCAAAATGTACTTGGTATACCAGAAAAAAAAAGGCTAAGTAGGGATGACCTATATGGGGTCAATGTGAATACATCACATTTCCTTTGTCATTGTCCAGCCACTTGAGAAAGAAGTTCTTGTAAGTTATTTCTTTATTAGAATTTTTGAGTCTACAGCCTGTTGAGCTTTATTAATGCCTTCAAATGGTTTTATATTTCGTAGATATCAAACGTTTTCATCACATGGGAATTGAATGCCTTTTAGTCTATCAGATGGATCTATTTGATATAATGTCTGATGGTAATAAGACAAATTGGCAGCACGTTCATATTTGCAACATTTCGTAGTCTTGTACTGTCAAATCACCGTATTTTATAAGAATACAAAAATAGCCCTCTTTCTCATCGACCAATATAAAGCAAAAATATAAAAAATAATATGCCCGGCTGGATCGCACGTACTTGCTCTTATGTTGGATCAGATTATATATTTTTAAAGTCGTTTTTTAATTAATTTTTTATATATACAAAATTTCTTTAAGTTTAAAAAATTTGGCAAATTGGTAAACAATTTGTATTTAATGATATAAACTAAAAAATATATTTTGTAAAAAAACCGTTATCCGTTTTCGAAATATTGAATTTTCAACAAAAAAAATGTTTTTTTTTTTTTTTTCAAAAATCCAAAATAATATTTTTCGAAAATTTTAGTATGCAGTGTTATTTATAATTCGAAAGACCTCTCATACAAAAATGTTGATCAAAATCCGTCGAGCCGCTTATTAGAAAGTCCAAAATAAAAAAAAATGGTTGTAGGTAGGTACCGTTAATAACAAAATATTAAAAAAAAATGTTGGCGAAAATGTAGATTATACACAAAGTGGTGTGCATACACACTTATTAAAATCGTTGGAGCCGTTTTCGAGATAATTATCATAGAAGAAAAAATTGTATGGCAAGTAGTGTTATTTTTGGGGTACCAAGTTTGAAAAAAACCTCCAGCCTCTTAGGATGTAGCTTGTTGTACAGACAGACAGAAGGAATTGCGAGATCCACTTTTTTTTTGTTTTCTATCATCGTAATGTTAAGTTTGATTAAAATCTCGATTTCGTCTTTTTTCAAATGCAAAGCATGCCGTATGGTAGGTACCTACGTATGTATATAGCAAGTAAAAATGGTGGCGGCCATTTAGAATACAACAATAAAATAAACACACATGACAACCACTTTCCTAGATAAATGGAGACATTGATTATTATGGCCCACATTTATTTTTAATTTTTTTTGGTATATTATGCGCACACTCAAAGGATTAGGGCTACCCTTAAAATATTTTATTCGTAAAAAAAATGTTTTTCTAAAAATCAAACATGACAGTACGATCATAGAGAACACCAACAAAGTGGATCCCCCGATTCCGTCTGCTTGTCATTCTGTCAGTCTGTCTGTCTGTCCTCGAGTCAACAGCCTAAGCGGTTAGTAAGATTTGCTTCAAACTTGGTACATATTGTTTTTTTCTGTAATATGCCCACACGTTTTTTTTCATTTTTTTAAACGATAAATAACAGTAGCTCCCATACATTTTTTTTTTTGGACAAAAACAAAAATTTTATTTTTCTGAAAAACAGATCCAACGGTTTTTATCAAAAAAAAATCGGTTCATTAATGAAGGGAAAGAGTAGCTTCTGATAATTTTTTTTTTTTGGTAAAAAATTCTTATTTTTGGTACCTCTGGTAGAACCATTTGTTTGGTTTTCGATTTTCTCGTAAGCGGTTAATTTGACTTTTTTTGAAATTTCTTACGCAGAAGCTCCTAGAAAATTTTATTGTATACCAAAATTTTTCAAAAAATTTTTTTTTTGGAAATTAATTTTTTTTTTTTTGAAAATTCAAAATTTCGAAAACGACTCAATAGATTTTTTTCGAAACTTCATATTTAGTGGTTTTTTGACACTATATTGAATAGTTAAAAAAACTATATTTTCTAAAATAAAAAACAACGGTACCTCCCATACAAATGTTAAAAAACCGTAAAGAAAAAATGTATTTCTCGAAAACAGCTCCAAGAATTTTTATAAAAAAATTGTATGTTCTTAAATTAGTACAGTTCACTTTTAAGTATAAAAATATTTCTTTTTGCGTAGTTATTAACGGTACTTCCCTTAGAACCACTTTTCATATTTTCGACTTTCTCAATATTGGATGAACTGATTAAAATAATTTTTTTTATACAAATACCCCCTTAAATTGTTAATAAAACTCAAATTTTCAAAAAAAAAGTTTTGCGACTTTAAAAAAATAAATAATTTTTTTTTTTTGAAAAATCGATCTTTCAAAAACGAGTAACAGAAATTTTTTTTTAATTTGAATTTTATATGTATATTAATTATATCTTCAAAATATGGTTAGACATTTTTTTTCTAAAAATGTTTTCAAAATTTTATACATACAAAATAAATTTATTCAAAAACAGCTCCAACGATTTTTGAATTTTTTTTTGTATATTTTTATTTATCCCAGAATTCAAATGGTATCTTTGTTTTTCCTTAAAACATAACGACTAAGCAATATAAGAACATTTAATTATGTGTATTATCCATTTATTTCTACCTTATTATTATTCCTATCTTACGAATTTTTGCGTACGTCACTAAATACTGAATACAATGTAGGCCCTCATACATTTATATATACATATTTGCTTTAAAAATCACATGAATCTTATGAAGTCTTATGTTGTAGCTACCTACCCACCTATATCCTACATTTTCATTATTATATGTACATGTTTAAGTACTTAGGTTCCATCTAAATATATGTGTATACATATGTACAGATACATTTTACTCTCCGAACTTACATAACTAAAACCCAAGACTTAGATTTAAAGATAAATTTGTAGGTAGTTACCTATGTAACTATTCCTTAAATCATCCATTCCACAATTCATTATACTAAGAATCAAGTTAATCTTACCTACATAGGCTTTAAACCTTCATAGGATAACAGCGCCTAACTAATTAAACCTCAATGGTTAGTTACATTAAAGTTGTTATCTACAAGAGCAAGTTCGTGCGATCGAGTCGTGCATTTTGTTTTTTTGTTGCTCTAGCTGTTTTCTATATAATTTATTATAAAAATATTGGTCAACAAATATGGTTATTGGTCTAGCTAATAAAATAATATGCGCGACTGGATCGCACGTACTTGCTCCTATGTTCGAACACATTATATGCAAAAGATTCTAATGGAAACGGCTAAATGTATTTTTAAAGCCGTTTTTCACTTAATTTTTTATATTGTATAAAAATTGGTATGAACATTTTAAATATTTAATAATATAAATTTGAAAACTAAATTTCAGAAAAAATCGCCCACCCGTTTTCGAAACATTGAATTTTCAAAAAAAAAAATCCAAAAAAACTATTTTTCGAAAATTTTGAAATGCAGTATTACGAGTATTTAGAATTCAAAGGAGACCCAGTATAAAATTTTTGATCGAAATCCGCTTTTGTTTATGAGAAATTAGAAATTCAATAAAATGGTTGTATGGGAGCTACCGTTAATAACAAAATATTTTTAATTTTTTTTGGCCAAAATATAGACCATACTTAGGCAGTACACGCACCAAATTTCATCAAAATCGTTAGAGCCGTTTTTGAAAAAATTAAGATGGTAGAAATATTTGTATGGCAAGTACCGTTATTTTTGGCGCTAAAAAAACGTTTCAAAAACATATTTTGGACAATCACCTAAAGCGCCTAACCACCAAGTTTGAACTAAATCGGCTCAGCCCTTTCGGCTGTAGATCGTTCTACAGACAGACATACAGAATTGCCGGACCCACTTTTTTGATGTTCTCTATCATCCTAATGTCAACTTTGATTAAAATCTCGAGTTCGATTTTTTTTCCAAATGCAAAACTTGACCTATAGTACCTATATCGCAATTAAAAGAGTATGTGCGGAAAAAGTTGACTTTACCCTTTCGTGACAGTTGGAAAAAAATATTATCCAAACCTTAAAATATACATCGTTGCCTAGCTGTCAACCAATGAGCTGTCAAAATCCATTAAAAGATGGCTCAAATTTAAATAGATTAAGAAACCTGTACAAAATTAAATTCTACTTCAGAATATTCGAAATTTTTCCGACTTTATTTGTTTGCTCCGGTAAAAGTTGATTTTACAACTTTTGAGTGACATTTGGAAAAAAAATATTATCCAAACGTATAAACAAAGTAGGTGTGTTTGGTAACGTGAAAATTCGTACGAATTTTTACAAATTCTCACATTTTGAAAAAATCCCAAGTTTGGAAAACAGGCAAAACATGTTGCCTACCTGTCAAATAAGCTGTCAAAATCAATTGAGGGATGGCTCCGACTTAAATGGATTACAAGACCTCAACAAAATTCAAAGTTTACCTTAGTAAATTTGAATTTACCAACAATTACCAATGTCTTATCTTGCATATGTTTACTACCAAAAAACACGAAAGAAATCAAGACTAAGGATGAGACCAAGGCCGAGACCGAGAACGAGACCGAGACCGAGACGAGAATGCACATTAAAATGTTCACGACAAAAGGTAAGAACAAGATCAAGGCGAGATCTAGACGAGACTGAATTTTTTTGATTTTGATGAGACCGTCTCGTTTCATTGCCAGTCCTAACAAAAAAGACATTAGATTTGATTGAAAACCATGACTAATATAAATTTGTAATTTTCAAACATTCACTTTTGTGCAATTCGTTTTGTATTGAATTTTCAGATTGTTCTTTTCTCTTTCTTCCCATCCCATCCCATTGAATATCAAATTTACGAGTACACACAACGTCGTTATCTTAAAGTATGGATTCTTATAGCATTCATAAAATTTGACAAAAAATCCCACCAAAAATCTGACAGTGTATTCTGTGTCTACTCCATCATCAAATCGAAAACAAGAACGAAACAGTCAATAGAACATTTTAGTAGCAGTTTCTTGTATACTCATAATTTAACTAACTATTTTTTCACTTTCATTATAGGTAGCCGTTTTTGAAGTTCCTATAGTATTTTTGTTTTCTGAAGAATTTCATTAAAACTAAAAATATTAACAATAAAATTAATTTGTCTCCCCTTTCCTAGAAATAAACTTAATTGTGTAAAATAAATCATTAAATACTTTGTGTTGAATAATTATGAAATCGCAATTAATAAAAAATTAGAATAGCAAATTAATCATTTAATATTATTTTTTAATCATTTGTCATAAACCTTAAAAATCTTTTAATTATCTTGAAGATTTATTTACATATATAGTAGCTGCTTAGTTATGAGTGTCTGACACGTAATTGACTTCCTAGTAACTAAATAAAATGCATTATCGTTTTCTAATTTAAAATTCATATGAAAACTTTACATAGGCTTATTGAAGTGACAGATGCTGCACCTAATCTATTTCCCTGAAGATCAAATAAGTCATATGATACTACATACATATAAATATGTATATGATTTTGGATTGACAGCAAACTATCTGAAATAAAATGTGAAACTATCATTGCAATTTAAGTCACGTCATCCATCAAAAGCGAATACCTAACCTACCATTCAACTGTTTGTTATTCAAAAACACAAGCAAAATATCAAAAAATCTTTGATTTTCAAAGAAAAATATTCAAAAACGTCAGAAAAAATATATATGTATGTATATTCAGAGGTAAAAATAAACAAGAGGTTCCAAATAGAATTCCACAAAATTTGTTTTTACGCGTGTATTCCTGTTATTATTGTAAACGTGTACATAACTCAATGTCACAAAATCTGAATTTTCAAAATAGATGCGAAACAATAAATTGTAAAACATTCTTGTTTTGAAAATGTATTCTTTGTTCAATTTTTTGTTCATTAATCATAATAATATTTTTGTTTGGATATAAAAAAATGTTTAAAGGAAAGTTGATTTATTTTTTTTTTAATTTAAAATATAAAAAAAATGGATGCAATTCATCACTCAACAAAATCTGGTAAGACCAAAGAAGAAAACAATAATTAGCTTTACAAAGTATAATTGGCAGCAGCTTGAGACAAACAACTTGCAGCCTGATGGAGAATTTCCCGTTGAACACTAAAAAGTCATATGAAAAAAAAACATCATAGAGAGAGAAATCACTTGTGTGAATAACTGCAATCAGAATTTTAATTTAAAATGGAAACCGAAATATAAGATTGTCATTTGATTGGTATAAAACATAATTTTGCACTCCAATTTAGTTTTTAAATGTATGTAATATTATTGGTGCAAAATTTAATACAGGCTGGTATTAAGGTGTTAGAATTTTCCTAATTTTTACTTGCGATTACCATAAGGCAAGTTATGTATTCGTATAAAAAAGAAAATTTTTCTAACAATAAAATATGACATCTCTATGATCGAACACCAAAAAAGAGGGTCCCACAATTCCGTCTGTCTGTATGTCTGTCTGTCTGCAGAACGATCTACAGCCTAAACGACTGAACCGATTTGGTTCTAACTTGGTGCTTAGGCGTTTTAGGTGATTGTCTAAAATAGATTTTTGAATTGTTGTTTTAGCCCCAAAAATAACGGTACTTCCCATACAAATTTTTCTACCATCTTAATTATTTCGAAAACGCCTCTAACGATTTTGATAAGAATTGGCGTGTAGTAGTACATACTTTGGGAATGGTCTACATTTTGGCTAAAAAAAATTTAAAATATTTTGTTATATACGGTACCTACCATACAACCACTTTATTGATATCCGACTTTCTCATAAACGGCTCAACGGATTTCGATAAAAAATTTTACACAGGAGCTCCTTCAAATTCTGAATAGTATTGCATTTCAAAATTTTCGAAAACTAGTTTTTTTTTGGATTTTGAAAAAAAAAATATTTTTTTTTTTGAAAATTCAATATTTCGAAAACGGGAAAACAATTTTTGCTGAAATTTTGTTTTTGAATTTATATTATCAAACATTTAAAATGTTCGTACCATTTTTTTTTAGAAAAAATTTGACAAATTTTATATATAAAAAATTGAGTTAAAAACGACTTTAAACATACATTTAGCGGTTTCTATTAAGAATCTTTTGAATATAATGTGATCGAACATAGGAGCAAGTACGTGTGATCCTGTCGTGCATTTTTTTTTTGTATTTTCTGAACGGGACGAAAACACCCAAATTAATAAACTTGGACTAGGGAAGGTTTAGGACTTATTCCGTGGACTAATTGCGAAATGCTAATTATAAAACACTATTTCTCCTATTTGACGTTAACCAACTTAATTCTTCGCTAGACCATCAAAGACGTTATTATAGTGAACTACTAAGAATTGGCATTTAAGAACAAAATTTATAGGGACATAGAATAAATAAAATGCACGACTGAGTCGCACGATCTTGCTCTTATGATCGATCACATTGTATTCAAAACATTTCTATTAAAAATCTAAATATATTTTTCGTCGATTTTTATTTAATTTTTCATATATACAAAATTTGTTTAATTTTTTTCTAAAAAAAAATTGGTAAGACAATCTTAAATATTTTTTAATATAAACTTAAAAAACAAAAGATTAAATCCGCTTAATCAAAGAAAAAATAATAATAATACTTAAACTACTTTGAGCTCAAAAAAATGTACGCCATTATATTTCTTGGATAAATTTAAATTTGTAAGAATTTTTTTTTTAATCTGTGGAGCGGCTTTTGAGAAAGAAAGTTCTTATTTAACTTTGTGAGAATATTTTTCAAAAACAAATTAAAAACGGCTATGAATTATAGGTATTCAGCAATTACATATAACTATAATTTTTGAAATAAAATTAATGAGCAGTTTTTAAAATATAATTTTTATATTATAAATCTGCTAAAATCTTTTAAAAATACAAAAAAATATTATTAAAACATATTGGTATGTAATATAAATTGGGCTACGAAAACCTATATATGTATGTGTGAAATTTCGAAAAAAATCGGTTCAGCCATTTATGAGAGAGTCGAAAGCAAAAAAACGGTCATATGGAAAGTACCGTCCTTAGACTTTTTTTGATTTTTTTTGTTACCATATGATCGGTCGTACCTAAAAACCTGCACTGATTTTTTTAAATCAAAATCGTTTGAGCTGTTTGCGAGAAAAATAGGCCTTAACGAAACGGTTATATGGCAGATAACGTTATTTTTTGAACTTAAACAAAAAAAATTTTCCCTCTGTACAATATGTAAAAAAAACTCTATATACCAAGTTTGAAGCAATTCTGTCCACCCGTTTGGGCTGTAGTTGTCGATACATACATTACATTCAGACAGAATGACAGACAGACATGCAGACGGGCAGAATTCTTAGACCATCTTTTTACGTCTTCGCTATCGTCGTAATATCATGTTCGATTGTTATCTCAAAACTTTTTTTTCGACGAATGCATAACATAAAAATGGTAGAGTTAATATTTATTGTAGTAGATTTTGTTCGATTTTGTGTTAATAGGAAATTTTAGTCAATGGTGTCTGTCTAACTCTTATTACATGGTTTTGTAACTCCGTGGACTAAAGGTGAACTAAGCTTGTTTTATTGATAGGGCTAAAAGAGTGTACAAAAATCTAAGTAAACATAATTTTCGGGCGTTTCTAAATGTCAAAGTATTATATGGATTTAGTATTTTTTCAAAAAAAGAAATAATTATTTTTAAAATCTCCAAAAACTATTTCTTAGAAAAATGTATTCTTTTATGGAGCTTCTGCGTTAAAAAAAATATTTTAATCGGTATCCCATAGTGAGAAAGTCGGAAATATGAAGAGTGGTTCTATGGGAAGTACCATTTATAGGTACGCAAAATAAAATGGTTTTATACTTTAAAGTGGACTTTACTAATTTAACAACACGCACATTTTTTTTTTTATAAAAATTCTTAGAGCCGTTTTCGAGAAATACATTTTTTAACGGATTTTTTAACATTTCTATGGAGGGTACAGTTGTTTTTTTTTATTTTAGGAATATAGTTTTTTTACCTGTTCAAGATAATGTAACACAACTAACTAACTAACAAATAGGCAGTTTCGAAAAATTCCATTGAGTCGTTTTGGAAATTTTGAGTTTCCAAAAAAAAAGATTTTTTTATTTAAAAGAAATGGCTTATATTAGTTCTTGAACTTGAGGAATAAACCGTTTTCCAGGAAATCGTAGACCAAAATAATGGTACTGCTAGAGGTACCAAAAATAACCCTTTAAAAATGTTAGTTTTCCATTGATTAATGAATTGATATTTTTTATAAAAATGGTTGGAGCCGTTTCTAAGACAAATACGAATTAACTTTTTGGCAAAAAAAATGTATGGGAGCTACTCTTATTTTTCGTCTTAAAAAAAATTTAAAAAAATGGGTGGGCATACTACTGAAAAGCAATATATACTAAGATTGAAGCAAATTCATCCAACCCTTTAGGATGTAAGCTCGCGACAGACAGACTGAATTGTGAGACCCACTTTTTTAGTCTTAGTTATGGTACCTATGTAAATGTATACATATATCGCAAGTTAAAATTAAACTGATATTTCTTATACTATTTGTGTTATTCACTTTTTTAAAAATCAGCTAGTTTTCCTGCCGCATCCTGTATTTATTTTTTTTTGTTAAATCGATTATTTATATTTATTCGATTTAACGATTTTTCTTTATAATTGAGAGTGCACTAACGGGTTTCTGGCCATTTGATGTTTTTATTTTATACTTATTTGATTAAAAGGTTAGGTTATACTATTTGAACTCAATAAGATATACAGTAAAACCCGGATAAGTGCCTCACAGTAAATGACCCACTGTAATATGCACTTATGCTTGTTAGGCAGTTATAAAAAACCCGCTTTATTGCAAATAGGTACTTATCTCTATATTTATGCAAAAATTAAAACAAACATTTTTGATAAAAAAAAAACATTTAATTCAAAATATATTTTTACGGCCTTTTGTCCATAAAAATTGACTTACGTCCCGGCGATCTGACTTGGATACATCAGTTGGCTATTGAGGGCCCTACCAATACGCACTTTTTGTTAAGTTCAGTTGTTTTGAATGAAAAATATGAACTATATCTAGGGCTGGCAACGAGACGTCTCGGTCTCGTCAACGAGACGAGACTCCTTTAAAAGTACCGAAGACGAGACCGAGACGAGACCGTATTTTTGGTACCGAAATTCGACGAGAGTCTCGCTGGTCTCGGTGGTTTGGTTTCGATTTTCGCTTTGCGCGTTAACATATCAAACCATATATGTATGTACATAGTTATACACAGATAGGCGCATTGCGAAAATCCAGAGAAGAATACGTACAACATGTATGCATGGCGTTGTTTCCTTATGGGTGACATTTGGTAAAAAATATTGTCAAAAGCCATGAGCCATGAGTCAAGCCATGAGCTGTCAAAATCCAATGAAGGATGGCTCTGATTTAAATGGATTAAAAAACATCACAAATGTCAAATTTTACTTCAGAAAATAAGAAATTTTTCGATTTAATTTATTGATCCGGAAAAAGTTGATATTAGATTTTTGGGTGACATTTGGGAAAAAAATAGTATTCAAATGTCAAGGTATACTAAGTTACATACCTGTCAAGTCATGAACTGTCAACGTCCATCGAACGATTACTCCGGTTTAAATGGATTAAAAAAACCTCTATAAAATTAAAATTTTATGCTCCGGAAGAATTTGATTTTAAGCCTCTTGGGTGACATTTGGAAAAAAATACCATCAGAACATCAAAATATAGTTCGTTGCCTACCTGCCAAGCCATAAGCTGACAAAATCCATTGAAGGGTGGCTCCACTTTAAATAGATTAAAAAACCTCTGCAACATTAAAATTTTACCTCGCTAAATTCGAAGTTTTCCGATTTTATTTTTGGCTTCGGGAAAAGGTGATTTCAGGACTTTTGAGTGAGGTTTGATATTTTAAAAACGTCAAAATGGACAGTACTATTCTGTTAAACGTTCACGTGAATATTTGTATTCTGCTATCCGACGAAAAAAAAACGAATTGTTTCAAAAAGTACATAAATTTCGATCAAAAATAAATTTTAACAATTAGATTCTCTTAAGAATTAAACAAAAAAATATTAGTAAAGCTTTGGACTCAAAAGATAGAAGACATTTGAAAATATCTAAATAGTGAAAAATTGAGTGAAATATTCACGTGAATCGGAAGATAGCATAATAGGGCTGATAGTTTATTGCCTACCTGCCAAGCCATGAACTGTAAAATTCATTGAAGGATTGGTCCGATTAAAATGGATTAAAAAAACTGTAGAAAATTCAAATTTTATCTTGGAAATACGGCTCTTCAAAGGTGTGTGATAACGTTACTTCACAGCCTATTTTTTGTGTTATCACACACCTTTGAAAACTAAATTCGCACAAAATGTAAGCCATTCGGAGCGCTTTCATACCCAACTAATAAAATTCAACTTAAAATCATAGTTTTCGATTTACACAAGTAAAACTTACTCGTTTCAAGGGAAGTCTATGGCCTTAGCTTTATGGACTTCCGTACTGCAGAACAAAATTTCTAGTTTATGATTTGTTTAGCATAAGCAACGTACAAGGATATATCATTATTGGATTCATTTATAATTGACAAGCACAATAAAGTTGGAAAAGACGTCCAGATGCCAAGTTTGACCGAATTCTTGAGATCCATATTGTACGTTGATTTTCACCAAGTTTCTCAAACTTGGGTTTTTTTTTCTATGGGTTGTGACAGCTAAATGTGAAAATGTGTACCAATTCGTACGATTTTTCACGCTACCAAACAATAAAATCGGAGCAATCCTTCAATGGATTTCGAAAACTCATTGCTCGACAGATAGGCAACGAACTATATTTTGACGTTTTGATAATATTTTTTTCCACATGTCATACAAGAGGCTTAAAATCAACTTTTGCCGGAGGAACAAATTTCGAAGTAAAATTTGAATTTTGTAGAGGATTTGTAATCCATCTAAATCGGAGCGATGCTTCAATGGATTTTGACAGTTCATGACTTGACAGGTACTAAATTGACTTACTAAATCTTGACTTTTGGATAATATTTTTTTTCCAAATGTCACCCAAAAGGTTTAAAATCACATTTTTAGGGAGAAATAAATTAAATCGAAAAATTTCGATTTTTTTAAGGTAAAATTTGAGTTTTGTAGAGTTTTTTTTTTAATTAATTTAAATCGGAGACATCCTTAAATGGTTTTGACAGGTCGTAACTTGACAAAACCGGTTAATTTATTTTTAAAAAAATCGAGCGTTGTATTTATGTAGGTACTCTTTTTTTTTAATATTCTATTTGTTTTTGCTATGAAATATATTAACTTACACAATTCTTCCAAAATGTTATTTCCACTTAACTCAAAAGACAAAACAGACTCACGAGTTTGTTTTATACGTTTTCCCTCATTTTTCTTACCGACGAACTGCTGAAATACCACAACAATACATCTATATTTGCAATCCGAACAATGCGTCTTATCTTTATCTTACACCTTTTTACTACCAAAAAACACGAAAGAAACCAAGACTTAGGATGATACCAAGACCGAGACCGAGACGAGACCGCACATTAAAATTTTCTCGAGAAAAATGCTAGACCAAGGCCGAGACGAGACTTGGTTAGGCGAGACCTGGACCGAAACCGAGACGAGACTGAAATTTTTCGATTTTGACGAGACCGAGACGAGATTAACAAAAGTCTCGCCTGGTCTCGTCTCGTTGCCAGCCCTAACTATATCCAACAAGTTTAAAAATTTTTGTCATTAAAATTGGACCTGGGCAAGACATAATTAATTAGGAAGGTGTTTTGTATTATATTTAATTGGTTGTGTTGAATTATTGATTCAAAATAAATTTTAACGGCCTTTGGTCCACGAACCGTTATAATAAATTCAAATTATTACTCTTTCATTTATGAATTTTTAAGCATAAGACAAAAGCAAGCGCTAAAGGAAAACAAAATGTATTATTTTATCAGCTAATTTCAAATCTGTGTTTAAAAGAATTTTTGTTAGGTAAATTTCAATAAAAGTATACAAAATAAAAGGCAATTTCACTTCTTAGGAATATGCCCTGTACTGGTAGAAAGTGGGAGAGTCTTCCTCGGATCTAATTATCTCACGGAAGAGGAAATGATAAGTCTTTTAAACGAGATGACGTTGGAAAAACTTGTTAAGTATTGCAAAGTGGCAAAATCAAATCGGGACAGAATACTCTGCGAAAGCTTCTAAAAACACATCGAAGTAAGATATTTATATTAGTTGTAAAACATACATATGTATATATTGATATTTTTGTTTTTGCCTTTTGTTTAATAATTTCTTGCTTTTTAACATAACCGTAAAACCAATGAGCTTTATATTATATTAATTTTATCTTGTCAACCTGGCAGACGGCATTGCCATGCTAATTTTGATTTTGTAATTTATAACTATGTTAAGAAATAATGAAAATCAGATCTAATCTAATCTACTCGTAATATAAAAGGCAATTAAACGGGAAAGGTAGTTAAGCGGGAGGTACTTATAAGATGATTTTTATATGAAAAAATCCTGAGAATTTTGGTTCTAAAAAAAATAAAAGCACTTATCCGGGTATTACTGTAGTTCTGATAAACAAAAAGAACTTGTACTTTTTATACAAAAAATCACCAACAAATCATTCATATGATTACAAAACTTTGAAAACTTGCTGAATTAAACATTTCTAAAGATATGGGACATTTTTTTTAAAGGAACGTCCTTATAGCACAATAGATCTTTAGGCTGCAGTGCACTAAGACCCCCATTCATTAATTCATAGACACCGAAATTACACATGCACATAAACATAAACCAATTTAAACAAACTTACAAATTTTCGACAAGTGTTTATATTTTTAAGGCAGTAATCAAAGTTAATTCAAAAAAAGGTGAATCTGGAAAAAAATTGTAGCAATTTCCCAACAATAACAATCTGAAATAGGATAGATAAGATATATTGTGCATTTAACGGTAGTAGATTTTGTTCGATTGTTAAAAAAGAAGGAAGGAAATAGTGAAAATTAAAAAAGGAAGTGTGTTAGTTTTTAAGACGCACCTAAAAAAAAAATACATTAAATATTCGGAATGTGGGGAGTGGCATCTAACAGAGGTTGAAGTCAACATCAGAAGACCACGCAGACAAAAGACTGGAATAGTCCATCCCTCCATCCACACCACCAGCACACAACAATCAGCACTTCTCATGCGATGAGAAAATGTATAAATATAGTATTAAGCGCTCAATTATGTTAAAAACACTTTTTGTAATGTAAATATCAAACTTAAGCGAACAATTAAAATAGCAGACAGTGCTCCCAAATTAAATATGATAGAGTACGAATTCATTAATTGTAATACCAAACATGGTAACATGCTAAAGAGTCTATAATGAAAATTGTATATTGTGTATGTGTATGAGTGGCCTTGAGCTTGAAATTGAATTATTCATACATACTGTCAAATTTGCAACCCATTTATGGAATAATGACAAAAATATAATAATATATGTATATAAGTCCATTACACAGTATAATTTACATACATAAGTGCGTATGTACCTGTTCATTAAAACTATTCGGTAATAAGAACAATCAACACATTGGCGGATCCAAATCGGGGGTCATGGAGGAGATGTCCCCCCTCCCAGAACTCCAAACCATGGACAAGGATTCTTTATTTATAATCATAAAAAGTAGGAAGAGAATGAAAGGTTTTGCTAAATTTTTGACAGATTGGCATGAATTCTAAAGATATATTCTGATACCAAACAGAGATAGGACTTACAAAAAAATGTTCGGTGCACAAAAACGTTAAGCCTCTGAGCTGAAAAACACATTTTTTAAGTGCTTCATATTATAAAGGGCTATCCATTTTGCGGTTTCAAGACTAAAAATAAATAAAACACATATAAAATATTTTTGTTCATGCTATTTATTTTTTATTATAAAGTTTGAACGTAGATATTCTGTTTGAAATACTACATTATTTAAATGACCACAACGCGAATTGTTGCAAGCATCGATTCTTTTGAGGTAATTTTCGACCATTTTTTGACACATATTGGTCGGTATCTCAGCCATAACTTGACGAATGTTGGTTTTCAAGTGCTCAAGAGTTAAAGGTTTATCTGTATGAACGGTCTTTCGGGTAGCCCCACAAAAAAAGTCCAGCGGTGTCAAATCGCATGATCTTGGTGGCCATTTGATAAAGTCACGACGAGAAATTACGCGCCCAGGAAATGTCTCTTGCAATAAAGCCATATTCGCTCGAGTTGTTTGGCATGTGGTACCATCTTGTTGACACCACATATTCTGCGAGTCGTATTCTTCAATAGCAGGCAAAAAAAGTCGGTTATCATATGACCATAACGATCCGAATTGACGGTGACAGTCGTCGTTCCATCGTCGTTTTCGAAGAAGTAAGGTCAAATTACACCTCCGGGCCAAAGAGCGCCCCAAATAGTGACTTTTTGTAGATGTAATGGCCTCTCTTCTATTACTTGAGGATTCTCAGAACCCCAAATACGACAATTTTGTTTATTAACATACCCACCGACACCGAGTGAGAAATGTGCTTCGTCGCTGAAATAAATTTTGTACGACACGTTGTGAATGGTCAGCTGGCTTCTGTTGTTGTGTAAGCTGAACTTTATATGGATGTAGGTGTAGATCCAAATGCAAAATACGCCATAATGTGCCGTAAGACAGTCCTAATTCCTGAGAACGGCGAGGAATCGACACATTCGGGTCTTCGGCAACACTTTCACTTACAGGAGCGATATTTTCAGTGGTACGAGCAAAACGATGATGCACATTCCTTACAATATTTGTAACCAATGCAGTCTCTTCAAAATTCTTCACAATTTTGCCAATTGCTTGTGCAGTTGGATGATTATGTAAACCATCCTCTTGAAACACAATATGTGGCTGTGGCAGAATCACCATTTTTGTAGTAGGTTTTAACAATTTGTATCCGTTGTGCGATAGTTAAGCGATCCATTTTCGTAAATGTCACACTTTCAACTGAAAAAAAAATTGATTTAACAACTTAGTGTGACAGATGTCGAATTCCAGCCCTATACTTTTGAAACCGCAAAATGTATAACCCTTTATTAAAAACGTTAGGTCTTTTGTTACGAGTTACATAGTAATTTAAACGCGAATGCAATATCTTATAATACATATGTACATACATATATAATGCACGTTAAACTTAACTAGCCGACCCAGCTCTCGAAATTCGAGTGCCAATTTATTTATTGAATTCATTATCATTCAATAAAAGACAGAGAATTCATGATTTTTTTATATTGTTGAATGCAATGAGAAGTACCTACTAAGCACTCAATCCTGGCGCCCAAAGGAAAACAGTTAATGGTACACAAACTTTCAAACCTATACACATTTTTGACATATTATCAATTTTTGTACAACAACAAATGTTCCTGGTTCTTACTCTTGCACTTTTCATTATTTCCGTGCTAAGCCATAATACGTTCATACAACAGGCTTAAAAAATTCAAGAAATATCAAAATAACCCAAACGAATGGATTTAGAGATGGGCACGCTTCACACACCTCGTATTTTCACCACATTTTACCTCTTCAGAGATGCCACGACATGGGAAATAAATATTAACTTCGAAAATGAAACTTAAATATTTTCTAAATTTATTGTGATGGTCTTTGTTCAAGTTGTACATAAGTTTTCATTAGAAATTAAATATTTATTTATACTTTTCCACCTCTTTCCTATACTCAGTTATTCACCAACCTAGTATTGGCCAGCACTAACACAATTCAATAAATAAGTATGCAACGAACACTCAAGAGTATGCATTTTCTAACTCCTTTTATATATTTCATTAAATTATCCAGTGCACAAACCATTTTCTTTTTTCAGCAACAGATGCCGCCAGTGTATGTGTTTATTTTTTTGCATTTTTATTTATTGTTTTAAACAATTTCTGTGTAGTATATTTAAATAATTTTGGCATTCTGCACATCTATGCAAAAAATTGTTTCGTTTAATATGTAATTTATGCCCCTTCGGTTTTTGTGGGGCGCGAAAAGTGTACCACAAAAAACATGTTCGCCGTCTTATTATATGATTATATCAATTTTTTGTTGATAAATGTTTAGGCAGCTCAACGAAATTGTGTTAGCAACAAAAAAAAAAGAATAGTGAGCATCACGGAAACAATATTTTCATAGCGGATCAAGCAAAATGCGATGTAAATCACGAAAAACGAATCCAATTTCTTCTCTAGATCAGAATTTACGTTTTTAAGACTTTTTGTTCGGAATTTTCAAAAATGTCTTAAATGATGATATTGCCACTTAAAAGTCCTGATTTTTCACTTTTAATATCAATAACTTGAACGAAATAAAACAACATTGCCATCAACGAATCGCAATTTTAACAATTTTATATTAATATCGATTGCAAATTGCATAAAAAAACTAATAGAAAATTACCGATTAACAATAAATAATATTGGATTTGTAAATTTGAATGCATGGTGGAATTAATTTGGTATTTTTGGTCGTAAATTAAAACTTTTTTTTTTTGTTACTAAATTGCTACTTTTTTTGACAATATCACGAATTTGTTTGCATTTCGTCGGTCGTTATAGCGTAGCTGATTTTTTTATTCTGAATGTATAAATGTATCTTATTTGAAAAAAAAAGTGAAGAGAAACTTACTTGAACTCGCAAGTTTCTGCTTACCGATAGAAGGTGCAACCTGAGCTCTGTGCAATAGGCTTGTATCAGAAATAAATAAGACGATGTCCTAGAATTTAGATTTACATTTTTGAAATATTTCTAATGTTATTATTAAAGTTTAGCCGTGTTTTATTATTGTTCATGATAATGATTCATGATTCTTATATCTAGATCCATAAGAAAAAAAAATTATATTGTTTTTCTATTTGATTCAATTGAATAAGTTTTATGCTTTAGCAATTAAATATTTTAGCGAAGTTGTAACTTTATTCCCAGAAATTATTTTAAATAATTTATATATGTAATTATAATTATAAAATATCTGTTTTTTATAATTCAGCGAGAAATCTAGTCCCATTAAACGATCCAGAGGCCGAATTTCGCAAGTATGAATGAATTTTTGTGAAAAAAAATATTGACGATCAAAATATGGGTGAATTAATTTTCCTATCTGTCAAAAAAAAACTGGAACGCACCCTTGCGATATCACAAATATATATTTAAACACGACTTTCTGTATACACAGATAAAACTCACGCTTGCGGAATTGAACCCCCAGGCTGTGAATCTGACATTGCATGCTCACTGAGATTTTATTTGGTAGGACTGAGCCTATCGGAAACTACCCAGGAATTTCGTTTCCCACGGAATATTTTATTCCCTCGAAATTGTTCATGTTATCGTGAATCTCCCACGGAATAAATTTCCCTCGACAAAAAATCGTATGAAATGACAACAAAATTCAGTGGGAAAGTTAATTCCCGATACCAATAAATTCAGAGGGAAACTTTTGAGCATGGCTTTGTTCATAATTGTAAAGATACAGCAATACTACCAGTATCGCGTTCATTAATGTATAACACCAGTAATATATCTGTAGAAATTTGGAATCACTACAGTTAAAGTATCGCAAACTCGTATCTTTCAATTTTCTGTTGCACAAAAGTATACAAGCAAGCATGTGATCAATGCTGATGTTTTTTTTACATCTTTAAACAATATTTTATTGTTAATTTAATTTATTTATTTATTTACAGACTTAATTCAAGCGATAAAACAAAAATATAAAAAAAAATTAATTAATTAATTCATAATACATAATTAAATTAAACAATCTAGAAACTTAACTTAACTTATAACTAATGAGACGGATGTTTATGGGTAATTGGAGTAAAAATGTCTTCTGAGGGAGGAGGAACTAGGACTGAAGTCAAATATGTGCTGTGTATTATTGGCTACTCGTAGCATTCTAGTTATTGGGTTGTACTGTCCATAATATGTGCGATAAGTAGGAAGGTGAAAGAATGGGATGGAGCGAAGGTTTCGTGGATTGGTATTAATGAATATTAGCTCAAGCAGCGACCGCACTGTGCTTAGCAAGGATGTGTAGTTTGATTAATTGCAATCGAAGTTCGTAGGGGGGTAAGGTATGGGGATCAGACCAAGGAAGATAACGTAAGGTGAAACGGAGAAACCTCCGCTGCACAGCTTCAATTCTATTAGAGTGGGTGGATTGATAAGGAGACCATACTTGGCTGTCGTATTCGAGAATGGGTCTAACATATGTGGTGAAGAGTGACTTAGTAACATAGGGGCTGGAAAATTCCTTAGACGAATGCTTTATAAAACTAAGGCAAGAATTTGCTTTTACAATAATATGGTCGAAGTGCCAACGGAAATTTAGCTCTTTATCCAATATAATGTCAAGATCAAAGACAGATGAAACTACAGGAACGGGTTCATTGCAGAAGTGATAAGTTCGAGGGGGTAAGGGGAGGCGTTTCCTAGAAAAACTCATGAACTGACATTTATTAACATTAAGTTCAAGAAAGTTCTTACCACACCAAGTAAGAATGGAATTAAGATCTTCTTAAAGTAGGGACGAATCGAGAGAGTTATATAAATATTACCTTAATAATTTCTATGTCATCGGCATAAATAGAAAAGTCAAAGTGAGAAGTAATGCAACAACATCATTAATGGCAAGAACAAAAAGAAGTGGGCCAAGATGGCTTCCTCGGGGAACACCTAAATGAATAATGGTGGAAAGCCAAAGGCTTTAAGCTTTATGTAAATAATTTGATGAGAGATTGTGTCGAATGCTTTACTGAAGTCGGTAGTGACTACATCGACATCATAGCCTTTGTTCAAAGCACAAAGGGTCATGGAAAAACATGAGTTCGTCGTCGTGGATCTACCCTTTAAAAAACCATGCTGAAGAGGAGAAACTATTGATTTGCAATGAAAGCAAAGAGAATCATAGACAATACTTTCAAAGAGCTTGGGTATTGATGAGAGTTAGCGATCGGGCGATAATTAGAGATATCATTTTTCCTGCCTTTTTTGTGAATGGGGAATATAAACGAGCTCTTCCATAAAGTGGGGAACACTGCTTGTGAAAGCGAAAGACGGAAAAGAGATGTAAGTGGTTGGCAAAGTACATTAGTACGTTTTTTTGAAAAATATGGCTGGGATACCATCAGGAAAAGTCGTCTTTCAGTAAGTTGATCTTCTCGCAGACCGAACTAAGACTTATATTGACACAAACAAGCGACGTATGAGAATTGTTCGATAGGAGGCGGAAATATTCAAGGTCAGGATCATTTATCCTATCACTGTAAGATTGACCGAAAAAGTTGGCAAAGAGGTTATCTATAATTTGGGGATCTGAAGATGATGAGTTGAGAAAATTGAAGGTAGAAGGTAGACAATCGGATTTTCTCTTTATATTTATGAATTTGTAGAACCTCTTCGGTTCAGATATAAGGCTACTCTGCATTTTGATAAAATAATCAGTAAGCAAGAGGTGGGAAATATATAATCGATGACTGCTATTTTGACGAACATTAACTTTCTAGGGTTAAATTTGGTTTGCAATATATTTCAGAAATCAATAGCACTCTTCTTCTGCGATAAATAGTTTCTTTGAAAAATGATGCAAATTTCCTAAATTAGATCCGTTTAAGGCAAAAAAAAAAAACATTAAAAAAATAAAATTAAAAATATTTTTTTTCTTCTCATTTCGAGACATGTTAGACCTATCTGAAAAAAAATCTCAATAAATTTCAATGGGAATAATTACTGTATACTTTGATGAACGGAGTTTATACTAAGTTTGTATATTGCAATGATATTGTATATTTTGGGTTCATAAAAGTTTTAAAGTAACGTTACGGCTATCAGCTACCAGCCCATCATTCACGTTCCCAAGATTCGAATTGGAAAAAAAATCCAGGGAAATTCTTATTCACGATAACTCTCTGACCATGGACATACAAATACACCTTGAAAAAAATGAATGTTTGATCCTTAAAATATCGTGTTGTTTTTCTATGAAGCGTTGACCTTGACAGTCGAGAAGTATTTTCGAAGGACAGTTTATATTCCCCAACTGGATTCTGTCGTAACAGACTTGAAAGATCGCCTTTCTTCAAATGTATCAGCAATATTTCAGCTAGGAGTATTTTTGCCAAAAAATTACATGCACAAGCTGACTTGACACCCAACTTTGCAATTACCAACCTGTTTCTATCGTTAGAAAAAAAATTGAGCTATGTATACAAAAATGGAAAAACAAAATTGAAGAAAGACGTAGTGTACCAGAGTCTCTACCTTCAGAAATGTTAGACGTTTGTTAACCACAATTATACCCAAAAAATTCTCAATGATTAGGCGCGTTGAAATTTGGTTGTCAAACTACTGATATATATTTTATATGATATTATTAAATATAGGTACCTGTATCTAATAAAATAATCTTTTTCGGTTCTCTGCCTTCGACCAACTTGACCCCACCAAACTGAAATCCTGGATCCGCCCCTGAATCGACATAAACTAACATCAAGCGATTGCTCAAAAAGCACTTAGTCCCCCGGCCAAATGTTCTACACATCACACCCAAATCTAATTTACATTTAAAATGCTCTTATCACTAGCAATACTTATCAAAACTGTGGGACTCCGAATCATCAAAGGGCAAAAATAAAAACCAAGTGGGTGCCTATGAAATGAACCATGGACTCAACATTAAAGTTTACAGTACACTTCACACTAATGGCATTTCGTCGCTTGAATGCCAAACAAAATAAGAAAAAAAAACATAATTAAACCCCATTCAAAAGATTTGACAGGAAGTCTATTAGACTAGAGGTTTCGGTTGATCAAATATTAATGTTAATGTATCTATAAGACAGTAGGTAGATGTTGTGAAAAATTTTTTTAATTTAATTTTTTTCTTATTTTACTTGTTTCAGAAGCTTTAAAAATCATTAACGGTGTGATTCCGGTTGTTTCTCCAAATGTTGTTCCTTTGGGTCTTTGCTGTCATTAAAAAACACCAAATGTATTTAATTTAAATAACATCACCATTGAAATAATATACATTTTAGAAGTTGGAAATTATTAGTTACTAGCTGCCCCGGCGAACTCTGTTCCGCCTTAGATTCAATAAATAAGCAGATTTTGGATTTTAGTAAGTTCAATTTTTTATCAGGAAATACAAATAAGAAAATTAAGTGCTTTGATGATTCTTTTTTGCTTATGTATTTTGGTGCATAGGTTGCCCTCTTTAGTTAAGTACAGGGTGTCCGCTGGGAAGGTATACTACTTTGTTTGTTTATAATTTTTGATTAAATGAAAGAGAATGGATCTTATATTGATAAATGTCTTATTTAATGTCGGCAATTATGTATGGAATACAATATCAGGTAAATGTCCGCCTCTGTAAGTCTCACAAATGCGAGCCATTTTGAGCAGATTTTTCATTACATTCTCATACATATAATAATACATACTAAATGTGTAATGTATTGTAAAATTTGCTGAACCATACCGTAATACTCGCGCTTCTAGGAATTCTTTTTTTTTTTTTTTTATATAACTTTTCACGCGCTCAAGGGATTATAAATACCCTTTATATGTTTTTAACACAGCGCGGCATCCGGTGAAAGAAGTGAAAGAAGGATAGAAAGATGTGTGGCGCGACGTATTGAGAACGGTGGTTGTTGACTCAGATTTATCTCCAGGGATGGCGGCATAACTAATGCGGAGAAAATTACCGTGTCTTATTGATTTATGTCTCTTATAATTCGCATTATTTTTTTAATTTATTGCGTTGTCATATTTATGAGTAGTTTACTCAATCACATGTTGTTAGTGTTATGCCTGAACAACATGTAATGAGTAAACCAGCAACTCATTTTATGATAATTTTTAGAATTGTTTTTTTTTTTTTTTTTTTTTTTTTTATGGAATATAAGAAGACATAGACAACGGCAGGAATCGAACCTGCGACCACGAGGTTGACAGGCAAGCACACAACTATCGCGCCACGGCCACCCCAATTATCAGTTTACCCTTGAGCCCAACTCCGGACGTACTGTTAAGTACAGGGATTCTTTCTTTAGCCGTACAACACGAATGTGGAATAAATTTCCCGACTCTATTTCCCCTCCCATTTTGATATACATCGGTATCGCCTGTTTCATACTTCCCTACTTTCCTAACGCTCGCACTGTGCTTGGACATATTAACGGTAATCAAAACCCCTTTAGTGCGCGCATCATTATAAAAAAAAGAGGCATTTATGCTACGAGTTCTCAATTTTAAAAATTAAGGTCATCCAAATTCTTCAATAAATCGAAAACTAACATGTTCGAGGAAGAAGGTTGTTAATGCTCTTCACCATTGTAAAGAAGCAGCAGCCACGTGCGTCGTCGGTTGAATTTGCAAAGGAGCATATTTCAAAAGATCAAAATTGGTGGAAAAATATCCTGTGGACGTATAAGTTAAGTTTAATCGGAAAAATTCAATAATATTATCCAAAGTATACCATCAAAAGTGTTAAGCATGGCGGTGGTAGCATTCTTGTTTGGGGATGTCTTCCTGCTATTGTGTGAGACGGCATAGAAGGTATTATGGATCAGATAAAATACAAAGAAATCCTGAAGAATACAATGCTGATAAAGAAATGCACTTGAAATGGAAATATCAACATGCCAACGACCCAAGGTAAAACCGCTAATTCTGTGAGGAATGGTTATCCATCCAAGAAATCGCGTTCTTGGAATGACCAGTTCAATCTCCCAGGTCTCAACCCTATTGAAAACTTGTGGAATAATGTGGATAAAGCAATTAATACATCCGCTAGTTCAAATTTGGGAATACTTTGGCAAGTAGCTAAGCTAGCCTGGTACTCGGTACCTGTTGAACGATTTGACAGTCTTGTTGTAACTATGCAACGTTGGTGTGTCGCTGTGATTGAAAATGAAAGTTATCTCACTAAATATGAACACATAATTTTCTTTGTCTCATGATTAAATTTTATGTTATGTTAGGTTAGGTAAATGAGCTGCCAATTTATCTTGCTACCGGGACACCTAGATCAAAGTAGATCCATTGTGGTACCTTGAAGTGTTGCAACTTCTAATTGTATAACATCACAGGAAAGATGCCATCAAGCCCTGGTGACTTATAGGGAGCGAAGGAGTTAATAGCCCATTTTATCTTCTCTTCCGTTATAATATCAGGAGGTACTACATGTTCAGAATAGTTCGAGTTTTCTGACTCATTGTTCACTTCACACCCTGTAAAATGGGCGTTGATGAATAATTTTAGCGTTTCGCTTTTTTTTAAAGACCCGAGTGGAATTGGCTCTTTGGAAAGAATTTTTTCCAAGTCTGGCTGATGTGTAACTGCATGTGATCTCGCTGCAGAAATGTGTCCACAAGCTACGTTTTGCACGTTGCGTTTCAGCTTTGAATTTTCTTTGGCTGGATTTCTAAATATTCCAGTCTTTTTCTGATCGTGTTCCTATGGCAATATTGAAAAGTCTTCTAGTTTCTTTTCTTATATTGCTGAGTTCATATTTGTCCACCAGAGTGGTTTCTTTTTTCCCTTCCCAGCAGATTTAAGCGGACAGGATTTTTCGAAAGCTCTGTTCAGAATTGCCGAGAATTCTACAGTCGATTTATCTATGCTTTCGGGTTCGTTTATTGTCCCAGTGTTATAGTTAAATGTTATGTTAATTTAATTCTTTTTCTAATGAAGTGTGCTATTTATTTTGTCGCAACTGCATAGGTAGTAGATACCAAGTTTTGCACTTAGAAAAATATCGAGCTAGAGATTTTAATAAAACTTGACACTACGATGATGGAGAACACAAACAAGTTGGGCCCGCAATTCCGTCTGTCTATCTGTCTGTCTGTCTGTCTCCCTATCTATCTGTACAGCACTCTACGGCCTAAGTGCTGAAGCGATTTTCTTGAAACTTGGTACTTAAGTGTTTTAGGTGATTGTCTCAAATAGATTTTTGAATCGTTCGTTTAGCCCCAAAAATAACGGTACTTTCTTTTTGATAAAAAAAAGACTGTGAACACTAATTTAGGTATAATCCACATTTTGGTAAAAAAAAATTCTAAATATTTTGCTATTATCGGTACGTGCCATACAACCATTTATTGAATTTCGACTTTCTCATACATGGCTCGACGAATTTTGATCAAATTTTATGAATTCTAAATAATAGTGCATACCAAATTTCCATCAAATATTTTTCTGTAGGTATTTAAAAAAATTATATTTTTTTTTATGAAAATTCAATATATCGAAAACAAGTGGATGTTTTTTTTTGAAATTTTGTTTTTAAGTTTATATTATTAAATATTTAAAATTGTCAGACTAATTTTGTTTTTAGAAAAAAATTAAAGAAATTTTGCTAAAAAATCAAGCTTAAAATTTACTTTAAGAATATATTTAGATTTTTAATAGAAATCTTTTGCATACGATGTGATTTAACATTAGAGCAAGTACGTGTGATCCAGTCGTGCATTTGATTTTAGAACAATTGCCAATATTTTCACAAAACTCCGGGCGATAGATTGTTTTCTTCTTGACGTGTGTACTTCAAGTTACTTTCAAAGGTTGTTTACATAATCGGTGACTTTATATATTAATAACGGCCGGCGTACGAAATATTTCCATGCGAAACTCGGTTTTAGGTGACCCGTAAGCTCATATGCTTCGAAAAGTCGTATGTGGCACTTGCTTGGTCCTGCAAGGACTACATTTCCTCCAGGTGCATTTCATTTAACGGATCAACAAACAATTATTGGCTTGGTGTCAGAATCCCGAAAGCACAAAGTCCCCAAGACCCAAAGTCCAAGAAACCCAAAGGCTCGAAAATCCACGAAACCGGTAAATGTATTTTATGTATATCTCGGGATTGTGTACGCGTCCCAGATCATAAAAGTGTTATATTTGTTGAACAATTAAAACAAAATTGATATGCAGTCTTACATAAGATACTTAGATACATAAAGCAGATAGGTCTGTTTTTTTTTTGAAATTTATTAAATTAATGCAGAATGTGTTATCAAAATTATGTGCACCAACTATAAAATAAAAATTCTGTAAAGCAAATATAAACTATTTCACTCATGATGAAATTCTGTATGTGTATGTCTACATAATCTAGATTTTTCAATGTTATAAAAAAAATGTCATAAATTTGAATTGTGTTTCATATTATAAAATATTTTTTGTATATTAAAGTTGTGTTAACAAGTAGATACACTTGTTCCGTTTATCTCCTGACAACTTATACAAATCAAATTACCCAATGCCTACATCAGGACATCATGCTGACGGTTGTCTTACTATACTACCATTATATTGTGTGTCTAAAATATTTTCTTCGTTTCCTTAAGGTTTTTTTATGTTGTTGTCAAAAGGAAAATAATATTCATGTATGTCTTTTTCTTTACTCTGTAATGGATAACATGAAGAAAACATTTTCCAACATATTACTTACACGCTCTAAAATGTTTACAATAGATGAGTTGACCTTATAATGTACGTTAGTATGTACTCGTATGTATACTCTGAAGCTCTTGTATGTATATTGTTGTAGACAGCCTGGTATATCAGAAAGGATTTTCTTAAACTACAACCATTTCAAGAACTTTAAAGATATTCAATATCATTCTATGTAATTCGAACTTCAACACGACTGCGGTTACAAACTCATATTTCACATTTTGTGTATGCAGTTTATGTTAGGTCCATGGCATTGTATTGTATATAGTGTTAATTGAGTAAAAAGCGGACAACTGACAAGACTAAAACGCTTGTACAGACGGTTTACTGATACACGAGATCTGGAGATTAGGACACTGAATTCGTCCATCAAACACATCAACCAATTGATCAAAGAAAATTATAGGTTGGCTATTAATTTGTTCTTGGACAATAAAATTCGTGCCCTTAACTCTAGCGACCCAAGTATGTTCCCAAAAATTAATAAGCTTTTTAGAAAAAAGGATGAAACCGATCTTCCGTGTCTTAAGCTCCAGAGGACTACAGAGAACAGAGACGTACTTCTGACAGCATGCATAGACCCAGAGGATGCCGTATTGGACGATGACCTCTATATAGTCGAAGATCCGCAGGAGAGAGTGGAGGCTGTGGGGGCTGCTTTCCAGCAAGTGTACAAGGTGAATGCTAGCATTCGCCCGAATCATGACCTGGAGCACAGAGCTCTGCTTCATCACTTATGGCTCCGGAACGATATAACCGAATGGCGATCTGAGAACCTTGGTCTTACCGAGTTTAATGATGCGCCATAATCGCCGGCCGAAATGGGCCCAGTCGCCTGTTAATTTCGAAGAATGAGCTCCAGCTCATCTTCGATTCATTAAAGAAAAAGAAGTCAGCAGGAGCCGATGGTATATCCAACGTTGTACTACGACATTTGCCTCAAGAAGCAGTTGACATTTATACAACACTGTTTAACAACGCGCTGAATAATGCTTATTGTCCAGTGCGGTGGAAGACAGCTGTGGTGCACCCTCTCCCAAAAAAGGGAAAGGACAACTCCAATCCGGCGAATCTCCGGTCGATAAGTCTTCTTCCAAGTATCAGCAAAGTATTTGAAAAGGTTATTAATAGGGATCTGTTCAAGTGGACGGAGAACAACAAAATCATACCGGATACTCAGTTCGGTTTTAAGACGGGACATGACACAATTCATGCCGCGACTAAACTCGTTTCCGATGTCCAATGGAACAAATCTAAAAAGCAGTGTACGGGTGCCTGTCTGGTTGATTTGGAGAAGGCCTTCGACACCGTATGGTTAGATGGTTTCTATCTAAAGCTAACCAGACTAGGTATAAGTAAACCTCTATTGTATATGCTTTATGACATGCTAAATGGTAGAAAGTTTGTTGTCAAAAGTGGCAATGTAACTTCTACCGCAATTTTTAATATTAAAAATGGTCTTCAGCAGTGAGCGGTTAACTCGCCGAGTCTATTCAGCATTTACAACAGCGATCTGATAGGTAGTCTAACTCAGGCAATTGCGTACGCCGACGATCTAATTGCATACAGAAGAGCTCATACAGTTGAGGTCATCAAAAATCTCTTGCAGAGTGACTTCGACAAGATTCAGCGATATTGTGATGACTGGAAGTTGAAAATCAACTTCCAGAAATCAGAAACTATTTTGTTTAGGACTCAGTTGTCTAGCGCCTTAAGGGATACGAGAAAGAACTGGCGCAAGCTGGTGATCGTAGGGCCACATGGACATCCACTGGCGAGTAAGAGTGTAGTAAAGTACCTTGGCATCTGGTTGGATCAGTACCTGTATTTCGACAGACATATAGGTGCTGCCTTGGCCAGGGCTAGGGAGCCTTTGCCTTGACAAAACGACTGTTGTATAGCAGCCGTCTTGACAGCAGGTTGATGGTGATTTGTTATATGGCCCTCATCAGGCCGATGATTGCCTACGGATGCCCGGTGTGGACAAGTGCCAGAGATATACTTATAACTATGGCTAAGAATGATTGAATAAACATGTATTGGTATTGATAGATATAGAACAACTGATGTGAAGTTGGAAACGTTTCTTGAATGAAGTAAATGGATGTATCCAGTTGTCAAAATTGTATTTACTATGATTGAAGTTTTCACAGCTTTAATTTAGAAACCGGCTAAGATTTTTTTTAAATAGAAAAGAGTAGGTAGCATACAAATACTCTGTTAAGATAATAATGAATTGCTATTTGGATATTTGAATTTGGCAATACTCTCACTGGAAATTTTGTTCATTTAGTTTTAAGTTTTCGCATTACTTTTAGTTCATATAATAAAGTTAGTTGCAGTCTGTTCTTGCTAGAAGTCGGTCGTTTCATTTTAATCGTACTAGCTAGATTTTTAAGATATTGCCTTAAGGTGCAAAAATTATTACATATATGTAAAAAAGAGGTATATTTGTGTCCCCCTTTGTCAGTTTTGGTTTTGGGGGACAATAGACATCTTGAGGTAAAAAAGAGGGACAGTCCCCCCAAAAGGGGAACGAATGGTAACCATGTATCAAGGCTTACAGGCATATATGTATACTCTGTCCCAGAAAAATAGGCAGTGTAGGCAAGATAGGACGTTTGCCTCTCATTCTCGCTGCAGTGGATTGCAGAAATCTATCACTCAATAAAGCTCTCACAGGGTGTGTTTCTTGAATGGACCCAAATATGAAAAAATAGTATGTAGGGTTACCGCCCTTTATTTAAATAGCAATTTTTATTTAATCGTTTTGTTTATAAATATTAAAAAAATTATTTATTTTTTCCACACCACCATGCGGTAAGATAAAAGGTGCGTTTTTGAAGGGAATCCGCAATAGGCCTTTTTATTTACATATTTATTTATTTATTTTATTACGTATAAAAGCTAACACAGTAAGATAAATCTTATAAGCTAGTGATAATGTTTTAATCTATTCTGATATCGAAGTTTTTCGAAAAGATATGATAAAGTTTTCAAAGGACATTTTAAGGAGGTTCTTAGATAGATGTGAGACATGATCATTTTGTTGAAGTCCGTATACGTATATATACCGAATTGTAGAGTCAAATGCTACTTTTAACTTTGACTTACTAGCAAAACCTCATCTGTTGAATATTTCACACATATATGTAGCAACCGGGATGAACAAAGTCTTGTCAAGAACGATCCTTAAATTGATTGGGGTAAATTTCTGGACGGTCCATAATGTTCTAAGAACTCCATAGGCTTTCTCCACTATTGAATTGATGTGGCTATCCCATGTCAGGGTTCTGTTAAGCACCATGCCTACATTTTTTGAAGTGTTAACAAATTCTAATGGGGAACTGCATAATCAATGGAAAATATGATGTATCCAATTTTTTTTTTAGAAATAATTATACATTTACACTTAATTGGGTTCAGAGTCAGACTATTGCTAGTGGCCCAATCTAAGATTCGCTCAAGGTCATTATTAATTGAAGGGACACAATTTTCCCAGAGGGCAGCTTTTGTAAATCTATATATCATCAGCATAGAGATGCTTGTATGCTTCAAGGATTACTGAGGATATTTCGTTAATATACAGTGAAAACAAAAGTGGACCTAGAGTCGATCCCTGAGGAACACCCCTCTATATTGGCAGAAATTCAGAAACCCAGTTTTGCATGCATACAGCCTGCTTAGGTAGGAGAACGAGAAATGTAATGCAATCATTGTCAAGCTCAGTCCTTATTTCTTCAATGACATTCAGAAGAGCAGTTGTACAAATGTGTGTTTTAAGTAAAAAAGAAGCAAAAATAAAAAATGTATTCATTATCAGATTTGTTTTTCTTTGGTGGCAAGTTTTGACCTTTGGAACTGTTTTCGTTAAGAAGTCTGTAATCTGTTCGTTCACCTACAGGAAAAATAACAGCTTCTTGATTCAAACATTCTGTCTTATTTTGCAAATTTTTCTTTTTCTTTGTCGCGTCAACAATTTGTTTTTTTTCGGGAAAAAGATATCCTCGAAGCCATTTTGAAGTAATTGTACCAAACTCTAAGAAAACACAACTCTTTAAAAATATACGAATAAATACACTTTACATAAAAATACTTTACTTCACTCACATTAAATAACGGCATGCTACGAAAATCTACGCAAGTAATGTTCTTCTTCAAAGAAAATAGCTTAAAATTTTATAACTGCATTTTAACGCATTTACCACACATTAAAAAAAGTGAAAACAAAAACAAAAAACGAAAGCTACTTTTTCCCAAACAAAAATCGGAAAAAGTTTTAATTATGAATGGTAATTGTTTTGAATCAAAAACATAACAAAACACATGGAGTTAAAAACGACGTTTTCTAACATGTGTTTTTTCTTAAGTCCGTTAAATATTGTAATTGCTTTGTTTAAATTTAATTTTTTAATTTTTAATTTTAAGTTTGTCAGCCTATTGCTAAGTTAGACTTTTAAGGTTTTACGAATCTATATAATTCTTGTAGATGTATCTTTTCTTTTCGTACAAACTTGCTCCTTTAGCTAACAACTTTAATGTATCTAACCACTGACGCTGTTAGTAGGTACGTCTAGTAGTCTAGTTATCATTAGGTAGGTTTGAAGACGATGTGGGTAAGATTACCTCGGTTCTTAGTATAATAAATTGTCGAATTGATGATTCAAGGAATAGTTACAAGGGCAGCTACCTACAAATGTATATTTCAATGGTTCTTAAGTATGTAAATTAGAAGGGTAATATACACACCTATCACATATAGAATATGCGGATATCTAGAAACCTGAACTGGCAAAATCATATGATTGATAAGTTGGCCAAATCGAAGCATGCGTTAAACGCAACATGGAGGACTGTGGTTCACTTTAAAGATGTTCACTACGAATCCAAATATCGTATTTTTGAAACCACAGCGAAAGCGATCATGTGACATGCAGCTCAAGTTTGGGGCCATACGGAGTTCGATGAAGTTGAGCAGCTTCTGCGCTATTTCTTAAAAAGAAGCTTGAAACTACCTAATAGTACTGCGAATCACATACTAATGCTAGAGCCAGGTCTACCATCTTTATTTATTTCAACTCTGAAAATACAGATAGACTATATTTTAAAGACTATAGCAATGGATGATAGGAGACTACCAAAGAAAATTACGATGCTTGTGATTCAAAAACAAATATTATGGTTCGAGTCATGGAGAGATCTAGCAGAGTATTGTGGACATTCACTATTCCTCCGAAGCGATAGGATGTAAACGTGGAAAAGCGAACTCTATAGCCTCATATAGTTAGTGGATGAAAGAAAGAGAGAGGATTATACTATGAAAGCCAGAAGTTCATTACACAGGGACATATATTCAAGGCTAAACTATAACCTGTTACGAAATAACTACTTCAGGGCGGAGTATCCAACCGATCTCATGTCACTGGTTTTAAAAGCAAGAGGGGAGATACTTCCCCTGAACTATGTTCCTCATAGGAGTGATTTGGAAGAAATGTGCGGATTATGTAACACTAGAGAACACGAAAACGTGTTCCACTTCGCGGGAAGATGTCCTGTTTTGGTGGAAACCAGAAGGAGTACACTTGGAAAAAACTACCTTAGTAAAGAGGAAGTCATAGATGTCTTAAACGGAGTTTTAGACTGGGAATCCCTTTACAACTACACCAAGCTAGCACTTAACTACAGAAAACGGATCTTAGAAGAACTTTTTTAATTTTATGTTTCAATTTTGTATATTAAACAAAATTAATTAATTAAGTATTAATAATTGTCAACTGACAGACGGCGCGCGGGCGTAAGCCATGTTTGAAAAATGAATGATACACTAAACTTTTGTAATTTGTATGAAATAAAATCATTTGGAACCTAACCTAACCATATAGAATATAGGTAAATGTTTTTTTTTTCTTAAATTTATTTTAAACACAATTAAAGTGAAATGAAAGTTTAGTAAAAAGCTAGTATTTTACTATACAAAAGTTTTATAGTTGTTTTGATTCTTTTTCGTATCAATAAACTGACCATTATTTCCTACATGCTTCAAAATAAAAAAATGAACTCTTTTTTATTTGTTTTTTTAAATACTTAGATTTACCAAGCAACTTTACTTTACTTGGTGTTTCTGTAATAATAAGGATTTATTTTAAGACCAAGTTTTTCGTAAAAAAATTCTAAGAAAAAAAGTCACTTTTGTAATACTAAATCAAATATAAATGTCAGTAAATTAAAAACAGCTGACATTGAAAATAAAATTCATTCAAGTTGATTTTGTGCAATTGACTGAAAATATGAATATTATTCGTTCGGATGTCAAAATATATAATATTCACTCGAATGAAAAGATATATTCTATCGAATTAGCTATTCGAATTTCAAAATTATTAGGAAGAAGGGGTGACACATTGCCCTTAAAGTCTAAAGTAAGTTAGTGAAGTATTTGGTACCTTTTAATTTATGTATTTATTGAAGTTATTATTTCCTTAAAAAATAAATGAAAAAAAAATATGGCTAACCTTAATTTTCTGTTATTATAAAGTTTTCAAATTTTAATTATTTTGGTCACTATTTACTGATTTTGGTCCTTATTATTTTCCATTTTAGTCAGAAGTCTTATTTCCAGGTGGCAACCGTGGTAAAGACATGAGATTATTTTTAAAAACAACAGCAACAAAACAATGCGAGCTTGTTTGCATTTTTTATTTGCAAAATAACCCAACTTAAAATTATGTTTTGAAATACAGTGGTGTGCAAGATAATAATGCGCGGAAAAGAATGTTTGAAAGCATTAATTTTCTTAAGAAAGAGTGAAACAAGTGCTACGTATTAAAATGACTTATAAAATATGTCGCACCACTCTTGTATCCTCTTTCATATTTATTTCAAAAAAAAAATGTTCCATTTACAAGGACACATTAAGACTTAAATCTTTTATAGTAAGTATCAATAATCTAAGTTAAAAACATTTTTAAATTTTAAATAAACAAAAAGAAGTAAATATTAAAGTTGAATTTTATACGTTGATTAGTTTTTCTTGAAAAATAAACTTAAGAATGTAAGTTAAAAAATGTAGGCATAGATATAAAAAAGATAGTAAATTTAAATTTGATTAGAATAGTGCAAAAATAGTTTCTCTTAAAAGCCGTTCGTGCTGTAGTGTTTTGCAATTCTAGAATGAACGTTCTGCTATGCTGTGTGAAAAACGCGGTATAATTAATTTTAAGCCTCTTTGTGATTCGGCAAAAACAATAATTTCACTGAGGTATCTAGGACACCTAGTATGGATGACACTATGGAGTCTCAAAACAAGTCTGAACTTTAAGTATTGATCAAGATTCATTCCAAAAAGTGTATGACGTAAATGCGATACACTGTAGTACCTCGGAATACCATAAATAAAGCCAATACAGTCAGTAAGAGCAACATTCAGCTTGCGCTTACATTCACAGTCCAAAATTGGAAACACTGAATTATTAATACTAAAATATGGCAAACTAATGATTTAATCAGGTATTTCTTAATTTCGGGTGACAATAAGTCTGACGAAGATCGTAAAGTTCGTAATACATGGTAAATGTTTCTGATAATGTCTGAAATCGCTCTACAGCAACTCATACTACCATTTATTCTATATCCCAAGTATTTTGATTTCTTTACATACATAATTACTTCATTACTGAGAACAACAGAGGGAAAATCTAGGGGATTGAGTTCATCTCTGGAACATAACATAGCAACCGATTTCGCAGGATTTAGTTTCATATAGTTGTTGTTAGACCATATTAGTATATGACTTAAATCTTCATTCAACCTAACTATGCAGTCCTCCATCAATCCAATTGTACGAAAAATATAAAGTATAACATGAACTCGGCAATTGCTAATTACATTGGGAAGGTCGTTAATGAACAACGAAAATAACAGAGGACCCAACAATGAGCCTTGAGGAATTTCTATATTGGTGATCAGGGGATTGGAAATGCCAACATCTGTTTTCACTTGCTGAACTCTATCTTTAAAGTAGTTCGAAAGTAACTTGAGCGACGTACTAGAAAATTTAAAATGTCTCCTAAGTTTAGAGATTAGCATAGAGTGATCAATACAATCAAAGGCCTTGGAAAAACCAAGAAGCACAATGACACCAAACTTATTCCTGTCAAGAACAAAACGGATATCTGACATTAATTTTAAGGTCGCTGATTCACTACAATACCAGATTGCTATTTCGAAAGCAAGTTGTGTTCGTTTAAATAAATTTGGATTTGATCATGCATTATTTTTTCGAATAACTTAAATGGGAAAGACAAAATACTGATTGATCTATATTCAGAAGGAGTGGAAGGATTTTTCTTTTAGGAACTGGTATAATTCTAGCGCTTTTCTACGCATCAGGAAATTGACCACTATATATGGAAAAGTTGAATATATGGACTAGGTAGTTATTTACGATAGGGATTATGAGCTTTACCTCTTTGGTGCTGGTTTACGAGCATCCAGCCGTTGCTTTTGATTTATTGTCCCTTTACTGATTGCCATTGTTAAATTTCGCTGTGCCAAAAAATTGTTGTATAATTCTAATACTCTCAATCATTTTAAATTAAGAGAAGTAAGTTATTAGTTTTTTTTTATGCCTGTAATAATACATATTTGTATTAATTAATTAAACTATTTTTAAACTGATAGAAAGAGTAAAAATGGATCGTAAATCACATTGTTCTCATCAGTTAAGAGAAATTATTAAAAAACTTCGAAGTGAAGGAAACACCAATAAAAAAAATCGAGAGACTGGTTGTTTTTTTTTTAAACATTGGCACAAATTCCTTTAAATGGTCCAGCCATCCAGAATCCCAAGGAATGCCAAAGAAAAGCAACTAAAACCACTGATCGACAGATTACAAGAGCTGTTAAGACCAACCACACATTTACAATTTTTCAAGCGTTTTTGATGATTTTTTAGCACACACCTATTATTTTGCACACGACTTTATATTCTTCTTGATTTACAAACTCGCGTGTATTCTTATTATATTGCATTTATAATATAGGTTCACGTTCTTATAAAATTAATTAGTAAAATTAATGTTTTTCAGACCCTTATCTCGTTATCTCTTATGGAAAATACATTGAACCTCAAATCGAAATAAATATCTACTCACATGTATCCAATTTAAAGTTTACGCGCTGACTTCCAGGTGGCGTGGGAAACAACTTACCAGGTCCCTATAATCGCAAGTAAAATTGTAATGATTAGCGGGCTTATTTCTCAACCTAATAAGCCCCGCCCAATGTTTTTTTTTAAATCTCGTCATCTTTTTTTTAAAACAAGTTCGCATTCATATGGGAAAACAAACAATCAAATTTATTATTCATATACATAAATGAATCTGGTGGCGCCACAGATAATCCAGATTTATTTAAACTTCAACTATTCAGCTGTGTTTTCTTTGTCGTACGAAAATTCATTTTTCTTTTGTGTATGTAGGTAGGTATATGTGATGTGTCAATAAAGCAATCAAAAATGTATAGACATTGGGACGACAAGCATATATAGGCCCAGTGTTGCCGAATCTCATGATTTATCATGATTTTCATGATTTTTCACCGTCATCTCATGAAATCATGAATTCATTGAAAATCTCGTGATTTTTTTTTATATTTTTTTCAAAAAAAAAACGAGATAACTTTGTCAAAATTTCAAAACAAATGAGGCGAATATTGTATGATATCGACATGCAACTTTAAGAAAATTCAAACAATTACATATACAACATTCATGTAACTCAAATGAAAGTCAAAAGAAAACGAACAAAATAAAAACAAGCAAGTAAGAAAAAATAACACCAAACCGCTTACAGTTATTTTTATGTGTTTGATTCAGAATCGGAATTCAGTTTGTTGAAGTAAAACAGTGAATGGACACATTTTAATTAAAAAGAAAAAATATATACATACATATATCCGAATCCTAAAACCTAAAATCTGGGAACAATTTAGAACAATACAAGGCTTTCAAATTTTCAATGAAGTTGTTTGTCTTTCTTAGTTAAAATTAAATCAATTTACTCAAGATTTAATTTCAATAATAGTGTCTTCAAAGACATGGAATCTTTGTCTCCAATGAATGTTGTAAACTAAAAATTCAAAAAAATTTTTCCACTATTAAACATTTTCCAAATTTTGTAGTTGAAGATTTTTTTCAGGAAATATATAAGGAGTGGAGAATGCTTGTTATTTCAAACATTAAAGTAAATGACAAAGTAAGCGACATAGAAGAATTCTGGCAATATTTTGGAAAAAAATTAACTGGCCGACGAATTTTGACGTAATTTGTTTTTGAAATCTTATCGTTGCCATATTCTTCAGCTAATGCTGAACGATTTTTTCAAAGATTACGCTTATCAAAACCAAAATAATAAATCGACTTGATGTCGATTCAATCATAGGGCTTTTTCATACAAATGACCTCTTCAAAAATCAGGACGCTTTTGATAATAAAGTTACTATGCCTTTGATTAACAAATATTTTAGCAAAGTTTACAATCAGTAAACTTATTAATATTATTTTTTTGTTTAAATAATATATATAAAAATTAACAAAGAATAAATTATTTATTTTATTTTTGAAGCTTAATAAAAATGAAATAGAACCCCATTAGTGATTTTTTTTACTTAAAAATTCCCTAATTTCTGTCAATCATAAGCATAGAGAAACTATTATAAAAAGGGAGATGTGCCTTCTCTGTACAATGCCCCCAAGCTGAGCTGTCAAATCATTCATGATTTCGGACAAGTATGCGTAAAAAACGCCCACATGTTAGAATAAGACAAAAAGGGAAAAAGTCTATGATCATAAGTTTGGAGTGATTTTTGTATGCTCAATGAAGAAAAAGCAATCTCATGGCCTTTTTTGTAATCTCACGAAAAAAATCCTGATATTTTTACTTGCGATTAGGTACTACAAGGCAAGTTATGCATTCGTAAAAAAGAAAAAAATCATAACAATCAAACATGACATTACGATCATAGAGAAGCCTAAAAAAGTGATCGCCAAAAAATGTCTGTCTGTCTGTCTGTCAGTATGTCCGTCTGTCTGTCAGTCTGTCAGTGTTTATGTATAACGAGGCTACAGCCTAAATGGCTTTAGCGATTGCCTTCAAATTTGGTGTGTGTGATTATTTTGGCATTCCTCAGAAGGGAAATTGAAATAATTTTATTTTTAGGCCTAAAAATAACGGTACCTGCAATATGACCTTGAAGGAAAATCTTATTTTTCTCTAAAACGGCTTCAACGATTTTGATAAAAATTGTTGAGAATTTTTTCGTTGGTAATAGCTATTATTTGATATGAACCAAGTTTACAGAAAAAGTCTATTAACGGTACCTTTCATATAACGGTTTTTTTAATTGTTGGCTTTCTCGGTAAAGGTACATTGAATGTCTGTCAAATTTTATATCTGAGAAGATCTAAGTAGCTAATTTATTATTGCACATCAAAATTTTGAATAACTTTTTTTTAAATTAAAATAATTTATTAATTTTTTTTTTTGAAAAATCAATAATTTTAAAACTAATCAAAAAAAATAATTTTAAATTTTATATTCACATGAACATTAATAGTCTCTAAAAAAAATTGCATACCAAAATTTCAAAAGAATTTTGTTTTCAAAAAACGAAAAATAAAAAACAGGATTTCATCAAAACCCGTCCTACAATTTTCGAGATACTTTTTCTGTAAAATTTTCATTGATACGTGGCATCTAATGGCGTTCTTCGTTTTCCGAAAAACTGATTAAAGTGATGGTTTTGGCAGTTTAAATAAATTTAAAAAACGATTTTTTCCCACCTATACAACATTCACTTTCATTTTATACATGTATGTATGTACTTGTACAATATTACCCTCCTAATTGACATAATTAAAATCCATTTAAATATACATTGTATATTCATTACAATAAGAATCAAGGTAATATTACCTACATGGGCTTTAAATCTGCATTGGATAACTATAATAGACTAGCTATCTTCCAAGACCAACAGCGTCATTGTTAGCTACCAGAGCAAGTTTGTACGATCCAGTCGTGCATTTTATTTTTATTTAATCGGCAACACTGTATAGACCCAGCACTGGTGCCCTGCATGACCAGTGAGCAGAGCACTGGCAGTTCAAATATCCCATAGTGAGCTACATCATTGATGTAAAAAAAAATCTGCCATTTTGAAAAGCCTATCCAAATGTTTATGGTATATGTGTGTATATACATTGAAAACGGAATTAACTTCTCAAATCCAAATTCTTCTATTGACATTAACCTACCACCAACACACAAAAAACTTCCCGTTTTATGTCATTTTTTCATATTTCTTTGATTATTAGAGTTTTGTTTTTTGTTCTGAAGTTGAACGATACGATTTCATTGCGCCAGCATCACGTTCTTGAATTACTTTAACAACCCCCAATCACTAACATCAAATGTTTCGCACAAATAAGCAAAACTTTGATTTTTACCCCAAATATTTTTATTTTTTTTTTATTTAGCTACCTACCTACATACCTACTCTTTTATTAGCCCAATACTCTTATATTTGTTTTTTTTTTTTTAAACAGGTACGTGCTTTCCTGTTGTTTACAGGAATAGAGTGCAAACATCAATCAAGTTGACTGACAACGGGGAAAAAATATAGAAACAACCCTTTTGTTCTTAGTATGTAAAATATACTAAATTGTCAAAATGCCTACGGAACGGATACATAACCCATATCGATATCATCGTAGTGTTAATGGAATAGGAATTAATAAATATACTCTCATTGTTTTTGGAAATCAAAATCAATGATTTATTTAGGGTTGCTTTCATTCGGATACATGCATAAATTACCTATATATATTTTTTTTTGTTTTATATTTTGATTAAATTTATTAAGTTTATTTTTTATATGTGCATTGGGAAGACTTGAAAGTAAACAGCTTCTAAAGGGTCGGCCAAATAACTTTTTCTTTTTTGAAAATGCTATAAAAAAAAAACTACTGAATATTTTCTCAAATTTCTTTTTTTATTTGAAAGTACAATCCTTCCGGTTAATAATGGAAAATAATTTCATTCAAATGGCTGCCTCGGCTGGCCATGCAGTAGCCTACACGATCGGTCCAATTTTTAAGCACAGTATCGATTGTGAGCAGCTGTATTTCACCAATGGCTTCACGAATATTGTCCTTTAAAGCGTCAATTGTCTCTGGCTTGTCGGCGTAACACTTATCTTTTACGGCACCCCACATTTAATAGTCCAACGGTGTCAAATCGCAGCTCCGAGGTGGCCAAACGACATCAGCTCTGCGGCTGAAAATGCAATCTTCAAAAACAGGGCGCAAAACATCGAGTGTAGCTTCGGCTGTGTGGCACGTAACGCCCCGTCCTGTTGAAAACAAATATTGCCAATATCCTCCTCTTCAATTTTTGTGAACAAAAATTCGTTCAACATGGCCCGATAACGATCGCCATTGACTGTAACGGCCACTCCTTGCTCATTTTCGAAGAAAAATGGCCCAATTATGCCTCTGGACCAAAATCCGCACCAAACAGTGACTGGTTTCAGGTTTATCGGCTTTTCAATGTATGCGTGCGGGTTTTCTGTGCCGTAAATGCGACAATTTTGCTTGTTTTCATACCCGCCAAGATTAAAATGAGCTTCATCTGAAAAGATGATTTTTTTTTGGCAAAATCGGCATCTTCTCTAAGTCGATCGCAGGCCCACTTAGCGAAGCGAAAACGCATTGGATGGTCAGTTGGCTTCAACTCCTGAACCAATTGGACTTTGTATGGCGTCATACCAAGGTCTTTATGCAAAATTCGTCTCAATGATGTCTCCGAAATGTTCCATTGTTGAGAACGACGGTGAGTTGATGTTGATGGCGCTTCACGCACACTTTCTGCCACAGCAGCAATATTTTCGGGTGAACGAACTATTTTTTGGCTTTCCGCGCTTTGGTTTATCGATGAGGATGCCAGTTTCTTTCACTTTTTTCACAAAATAACAAACATACGGAGCTGACGGTGCTTCTCTTCTTCCAAAATCCTTACGCAATTTTCGCACACATTCTGCAACATTACTATTATTTTCAAAGTAATATCGCAATATTTCCCAGCGTTTTTCAAGCGTATGCACAACCATATTCGTTCAGCGGAAGGATAAAACTAATTATCTGTCAAATCAGACATGAGCTAAGTGTTACCATTCACGAAATAAGCACTAGTTGAAAAAAAAACGTTAGATAGCGAACCCTTTATTTGGGGAGCAGGGCTGCAGAAGTGAGTACTAAGGGAGTATTCGTACTCACTGCCTTTCACTGTACTCCCCTACTCCCCTCACTAGAATTGTACTCCCCTCAAAAATTTACAAAACTTTCGCAAACATTTATTAAAGATGGTATTTCCGATTTCATCGGATGCGTTCAACCCTGAAATAATGGGGGTTATCGTGAATAAAAAATTCCCTGGAAATTTGCCTCCACTTAGAATTTTGGGAACGTGAATGATGCTTAAAAGTTTCCCTCTGAATTTATCTTGAGGGAAATTTATATCGTGGGAGATTCACGATCGCAGGAAAAATTTCGAGGGAATTAAATATTCTGTTGAAAATGAAATTCCCTGGGAGATTCACGATAGGGTCCAGTCTGAAGGTATTCATTCATATTTTTGTAAACGAAGGATTATCTGGGATGCTAAGTGTTCTGTAATTTCTGTTAGCATTGAAAATAGAAAAAAAAAATATTTATTTGCTTAAATATGCGGAAAATCTATTCACCGACATTTCGGTCAGTTTCCTTTGCAAAAATCGTATGTGGGTCGTTCTCTAGTTCTTCTTATCCAAATAATTTCAAATCTTTTTACTGGTAATAATGCTGAGGAACTAGACGACGTAACGAGGCTCTTGAATATCAAATTCTTCAACTGAGTTTGAAAGAGTTCTTTTAATATCTGTTCGCAACTAAAAATGCTTTTGGTGAACCAATGTTTAGCGCAATTAAAACATTGGTTTAATTTACATACCTAACAGTAGTGCCAATGCTGAACGCATTTTTTTCCAGTTGTGATTAATAAAACAAAACATATAACCTGCTTAAGCATTACCTCTGTAAATGCAATTTTATTGGCAAAATCTCTTCTTCAAAATGTACATGTTTGGCAATAAGTGTTTTACAATAAGTAGCCTAGCCTAGGACGTCTTGTGTATAATTATTACAAATAATTTACAAAAAAGACTGATATTGCGGATTGCATAACAATAAAATTTGATTTTTTCACTTTCAATGTGTTTAATACAAATTCTTCGATTAATTGATTTACTTAATTCTTCGATTTAGTTTTTTTTACTTATTAATACTTTTTAATACGTTTTCAGTGGATTTTTTTATTTCACCTTTAAATGTTAATTAAAATCGGTTGAAGTACCAATTTCACAAATATTTTAATAAAGTTATATTTATTAATAATAAGAATGGTATATGCTTTTTTGCGTACTCCCGACGAACACGAAATACTCCCATCTAATCCTCTGAAATATTCCCATTCCAATTTTCAAAACGGCAGCGCTGTTGGGGAGCTGTCGAAAAATTGCCTTCCATTTAAAGCAACTTTTATTGGAAAGTGACTGGAAAGCTAGCCAAGAAATATCTTCCATAAATATCAATTTCCTTTCAAATCGATTCAAATGCATTTGTGTCAGAATATTATCAGATTTTAATTCTCTACTAGTGTAATTTTTACCTAGTAAACTTATTGAAAAATAATATTTTCCTTAAAATAAAACAGAATTGAAAATTCTTTCGATTCTTAAGAAATCATAAAACGTGTCTTAGGAATTTGTATAATTAAAAAAAAATCATTTTTTTCCACAGCCCAACAGCCATCTTTTCCAACTCACACAACATCTTAAAATGAATAACTTAATTTGAATTACATAATTTAATAACTTAACTATTAATTATAATTTTTAATAAGTACATTTTTTACTAACACAATAAGAGCCTGTTTCACAATATCGGATTATTCAGTTAATATAATTGAAACTTATTTTTCACTTATCAACCTCAGTTACGCTTTAAAATATCTGATTATATAGGGTAAAGTCGAGTGAAATTGCACCTTTTCAATATCTCCCACTTATGTGTGAAAATAATTGTGTACATGGAAATATTAAAATTCAAAAAAAAAATGTTTGTTGCACAATTATGATACAAAAAATGACAACAGTCGAGTACGGCGTTCAAGTATATGAATGTGGGACTGCTTCTGGTTTTCCGATTCTGATATCAAATCCAGAAGCAAAATTCTCTTCTTTTCAGAATTATAACTATCATTTTTTCCCAAGTGAACACTTTCAGAAGAGTCCGGGATTGCCAAATAAAAACGACATTAACGACGTATTTTCAAAACAAAAAGAGCAACATATCATTCACACCTACATACGAGTACTTAAGCTCCCACTGGATTCAGCAAAATCGCACTAGCCCTTCAAAATTTAAATAAAATGCACGACTGGATCGCACGAACTTGCTCTTATGTTCGATCACATCGCATGCAAAAGATTTTTATTAAAAATCTAATTATATTTTTCAAGTCGTTTTTTACTTAATTTAATTAAATTTTGTTTTACAAAAAAATTGCTATGATAATCTTAAATATATAATAATAAATATAAACCTAAAAACAAAAGATTAAATCGGCTTAATCAAAGAAAAAATAATTCAAAATTCTGAAATAAATAACTAATTTGAGCAAAAAAAGGACGCCATCTTATGTCTGGGATAAATTTGAATTTATGAAAAAAAAAATTAAAAATCTGTGGAGCGGTTTTTGAGAAAAAAATTTTTTTTTAAAACTTTTTTGAAAACATTTTTCAAAAAAAATTCAAAAATACCAATTCATAGGTATTCAGCAAATACACTATTACTATAATTTAAAAAAAAAAATAATTAGCAGTTTCCAAAATATGTATAAATATTAATTTTTTTAATGCTTTTAAAAATACAAAAAATATTAAGTAAAAATATTGGTATGTTGTATAAATTGGGTTACTTTACCTTTGCATATACGAGTACATGTGAAATTACGAAAGAATCGGTTAAGTCATTAATGAGATAGTCGAAACCAAAAGAACGGTCCTATGGAAAGTACCCTTTTTAGATATTTTAAAAATTTTTGTTTTCAACCATATGATCGGTTGTACAGACGGACAGCATTTTTAGGCCACCTTTTTTCGTCTTCGCTATTATCGTAATGTCATGTTTGATTGTTATCTCAAAACTTTTTTTTCGACGAATGCATAACTTGCCATTAAAGTTCCTATAATTGCAAGTAAAAAGTGAGTGCATTTGAAGCAGAAAGTTTTTTTTTTGGTATATTAGTGAAGTGCGTGTGGCTGCAAAAGTATTTGACGCCAGGTGTTCATTTTACAAAATTGGTAATGGAGAATTTGATGCGGAATTTGATTTTTTTCGTGGCGAATGGAATGTTATTTGGATTTAATTTTTTTTAAGGTGCTGGCTTAAGGCGGCTTTACATGGATCTGCATCTGCAGACTTGAAGAAAAGTAGAGCGGGCCAATAATATAAAACAAACATAAAAGTAAGACAGGGTACACACTAATAACTTACTCGAACTCTGCTATAACTTTCTTGACACATCTCACAATCACATGTTCTTAGCGTTCAGGTATGTAGTTTTGAGAATAAAATTTTCGCTTTTTTCGTTGTTTTTAAGCAAACTGAGGTGAAATGGTAAAAAAAAACTTGAAAATTCGTTATCTGAACGGAACAAATTATGGTGCAGATGAAAATGCTATAATGAAGATGAACATGTTCATCTTCACTATAATCTGCAATCTTCAGGTTCGTACTTCCTATAATCTTCATACATGAAGATGATCTCCATTTTGGTTTTCGCTCTCTATCGCACAAGTATGAATTTTTTATTTTGTTTCCTCTTTTTTTGCAGATGTCAATGCAGATGAAGATGAAGATGCATGTAAAGCCTCCTTTATATTCGGGTCTGTGTGGTAGCTGTCAAAGTAAATGCTTCCAATTGTACTTGTGTTTAGTAGTGTTAGTAATAGTAATAAGATTCGCCAAAAAAAACGGATCTGCGAATTTGATTCAGAATCAAAAAAATATTAGTTTTTGTTGCCCAATGGAAGGATTTAATTCCATGTTTTTGGTAGATTCATTCTACTTCTACTTTTGAACATACATATATATATTTTTCAACAACAAAAAATTAAACATTTAAAGAGGCTAAAAGTGAAATGGTAAAAGGGTAAAATATCTTAAAATGAGTACCAGTGCTAGCGATGACGTCAGATTAGGTACATCAGAGGACGTAAAATGTCATTGTCTTATGAATCAGATGGTCCGAAAGACCGAGTTAAAATACTTGTGTGGACGTGGCTAAGATTATGATTTGACAACGAAACCGGATGAGTGAATTAAGTGAAAGTCACTTTTGGTCTCATGACTAATGCACATCCCTTAACCATCCGATGACAATAGGGGCGTTCCAATACCCCAGGCATTTTTTTTTTAAGATTTAGAAATTTACTTAAAAAATGCATTTCGTGATACTAATGAAATGGATTCAATTTCCGAAAATGAATTCTCAGAATTTACAGATCCATTATTGAATAGACTCGAAGTACTCAATGGTGGCCCTCACGGATCTTATAAAGTATGATTGATCGAGCCAGAATTAATTCTATGAAAGGTTTTCTATCATGTAAATGCCTAATCAGCTACTGAATAAGTAAAGACGGATATATCTTAAAATATTAGTAGTACGACTGGCTTAACCTCACATGGAGCGACCGGCATCTAGCTAAGAATTTGCTTCGACAATTAGCTGAAAAAAATAAAGGGGGTTCCAGCACACCCACTTGAGGCACATGAAAGTGAGCTCCCCCTAAATTACAGAACCAGCCGCGGTGTGCAATTTAACCGTAAAAACAACACCGCAAAGGCAGATGTCGTTTTTTACACTTTTTTATACCTGTAAAATTTTTTTTTTATGGTTTTCTAAAAAAACAATTTGAGAATTTTAAATATTTAATACTAAACGGTGATTTTTTAAGAGCTTGGTTTTTGAAAATTCAAAAAAACACAGAAACTTGTAAAAAGTGAATGAAATTTTTATTTAGATCGATAAATCAATTTCTGCCATTTACTTTTTAAAAATAATTTCACTTAAATGTTGCCCGCGGCTACGCTTCAGGTGGTCCATTCTGAAGGTCCAATTTTGGCAAACTTTTTCACACATTTCGGCCGGAATCTCACCAATGACGCGTTCAATGTTGGCTTCCAAGGCAGCAATCGTGTTTGGCTTGTCCCCAATAGACAATAGACTTAACATAGACCCACAAAAAATAGTCTAACGGGGTCAAATCACATGATCTTAGTGGCCAATTGACTGCGCCAAAACGTGAGATCAACTGCTCACCAAATTCGCCTCTCAATTGATGCATGGTTTCGCGTGCAGTGTGGCATGTGGCACCGTCCTGTTGGAACCACATGTCGACCGAGTTCAATTCTTGCATTTTCGGCAAAAAAAAATCTGTTATCATTGAACGGTACCTTTCTCCATTGACCGTAACCCTGCGGCCTTCATCGTCCTTCAAGAAGTACGGCCCAATGATGCCGCCTGCCCATAAACCGCACCAAACAGTGCATTTTTCGGGATGCATTGGTAGCTGTTGAATTGCCTCTGGCTGCTATTCACTCCAAATACGGCAATTCTGCTTATTCACGTATCCATTTAGCCAAAAATGAGCCTCGTCGCTGAAACGGACGTAGCTTGCGAAACACATTTTTCACAGAGCACGAATTTTGATAATAAATTTCAATAATTTGCAAACGTTGTTCAGGCGTAAGTCTATTCATGATGAAATGGCAAACAATACTGAATCGAAATGTCAAATGTTCGTGGAATTTGTCATGTGTGATCTGTCCAAAATATAAACGTCAAAAACCAAGTAGCAAAAAAATCACCCGTTATAAGCTCAAAAGCAATGCCGGAAAGGCGCACTTATGAAAAAAATTGAAAATCATAAAAATGGTTGTATGGCAGATGCTGTTAATAACAAAATATGATAACAAATATGTTTGACCAAAATGTAGACTATGACTATAACTACCTAAAGTAGTGCACACACTTTTTTTATCAAAGTATTTAGAGATAATTAAGATGGTACTTCTAATTGTATGGCAAGTACCGTTATTTTTGGGGCTAAGAAAACGATTCAAATATATAATTGAGACAATCACCTGAAACTCTTAAGTACCATAGTTTTGAAGGAAATCACCCTTTAGGCTGTAGATCGATCTATAGATGGACAGACGAAATTGTTGGACTAACTTTTTTGGTATTCTCAATCATCGTAATGTCAAGTTTTATTAAAATCTCGAGCTCGATTTTTTTTTCAAATGCAAAACTTACCTTGTAGTTAGTACTTTTATCGCAAGTGAAAATATGAATCCGTCTATTAGAATTATCCTTATGTTTTTATTGTTTGCTTATAAATAAGATTTAAAATAAAGTTATTATTGTTTGAAACAATTTTTTTTTTATTTTTTAAGTTATAAAGAAAACAAGAATGGATGCCATATCTTCCGACTTTACCCTATGTATCTAACCAGCAATTAAAGTTCGGAATATTTTACTGTCCAGATCAAGTACGAAGTACCAATTAGCAAATTAACTGGTAGTTAAAACATTTACAGATGTCGTCGCTACCCGGAATAATAATAATCAAATTTTATCATAAAATGAATATTTTTGACACATTAGATGCATTCAAGAAATGTTTTGAAAATGTTTGGGTTGTTGAATCTTTTCGAGCTCCTATTGAGTTGCTAAGACATTTTGAATAACAATTTGTGAATTTTTCTTATGGGAAATTGGAAAAAATGATCAATAGATAATTGAGAAGAGTGAAAGGCAAAGTTCATTGATGGTACGATTTGCATCTAATTATTTTATGTGTCGAATAGATGATTAGAACTTTAATATATAAATATAAATAAATTTAGATATTGCGAACAAAGTCTAGAATTTAAAAAGTTTTAGTTACTTTTACTATAAACACATTTTTGTGTTCAAAATAAATTGTAATGTGATGCTAATTCTTAGAATTAGGACTTATAGAAATATGTAAAAAGACCACAGTCTGTTTAATAAATCGTTGGAAAGACAATTCGTTTTATTTTGAATTTATTGCTTTCTGCCATTTTAGACAAGCTAAAGCTGATCGTTTGATTCCCTAGCTATTCACCCAGCTACTTCTTCTTAAACTACATAGTTCCACATGGGTTTTCTTGATATATGTACCTATATAGGGAAGCTGCACATTATAGACGGTCACTTAGCTTTACTAACTGGAACTGGACAATACAAACCAAGCCACAGAAAATTTAATACCAACGCCTTAGTATTTTTAAAGCAAAGTTTGATTAGTTTCTTAAATAGAATTTAGATTAAATAAAATGCACGACTGGATCGCACGAACTTGCTCTTAAGTTCGATCGCATCGTATGCAAAAGATTTCTTTTACAAATCTAAATATTTTAAGTCGTTTCTTACTTAATTTTTTTTAAACAAAATTTCTTAAATTTATTTTTTTTAAATTGGTATTTAATAATATAAACTTAAAACCAAAAGATTAAATCGCATTAATCAAAGACAAAATAATTCAAAATTCTGAAATAAATACTTAAACTAATTTGAGCTAAAAAAAAAAGTACACCATCTTATTTCGTGGATAAATTTGAATTTATGAGAAAAAATTTTTAAAAATCTGTGGAGCGGTTTTTGAGAAAAAAAGTTTTTTTTTTAAAGGTTCTTAAGATTAAAAAAAAAATCAAAAACGCCAATTCATAGGTATTCGGCAAATACATATGATTATAATTTTTGAAAAAAAAGTAATGAACAGTATTTAAAATATAAATTAAAACATTTTTTTTTGAAAAATGCTTTTTGTAACACAAAAAAATGTTAATTGAAAATATTGATATGCAGTATAAATTGGGCAACCTAAACATATATATGTATGAAATTTCGAAAGAATCGGTTAAGCCATTTATGAGATAGTCGAAAGCAAAAAATGAAAAGTACTGTTTTTAGACATTTTTAATTTTTTTTTTCAACCATATCATCGGTCGTACCTAGAGAGATACACTGTTAGAGTCGTTTCCGAGAAAAATAGACTTTAACGTAACGGTTATATGGCAGGTACCGTTATTTTCTTAGCTAAAAAAATTTCAATTCCCACATTGTACAATACCTAAAAAACTCTATATACCAAGTTTGAAGCAATTCTGCCCACCCGTTTGGGCTGTAGGGCTATACATACGTACAGACAGACAGCGTTTTTAGACCATCGTGTTTCGTCTTCGCTATCATCGTAATGTCATGTTGGATTGTTATCTCAAAACTTTTTTTTTCGACGAATGCATAACTTGCCTTATAGTACCTATAATCACAAGTAAAAATGCAGTAGACCACTAGGTTTTCTGAACGTGATCATTTATAGCCTTGGCCATCTGACATATCCACTGAAAAGTTTCTTAATAACCATCTTCAGATCCGGTTTGCATTGTGTTGAAAATGCTGTCTCCAGAAATAAAGAATTTATTCGAAGTGGATTTATCACACAAACAAAATAATGTATCGCATTAACTTGAATCTCCTGCTGACGATGGAGTAATTTTATCACTACGAAAATCTTGTAGGTATAACGAGCTTTGAGATAGGGGTAACCTTTAAAATATATAGTATAATTAGCATAAATAAGATTTTTATTATATCTGTGGAAAAGATTTTTACTTTAAGGAAAGGAAATTTTCAAGAAAATCAATCGCAGTTGATCGAAAATCCGTAATAAATCATGGATCTATGCTTTATATGTCTAAAACTATATTAGCTTTATTAGTTTCAAGATCAGCCAAATTCAACAAAATTTGTTCGGTCTCGAAGAAATAGCCCCCAGCAGTGTGGCCAATTTAGCATTTTTCCTGCTAAATTTATCAGGAAAAGTTTGCTTTTAGCATTTATTTTTTTCAAATCTTGCCGGCAGTTTTTTTAGCACAATATTTGGGTTTAGCAGGAAATCATATTTCTCAAACCTAAAATAAGATATTACCTACTTTAAAAAATTAACACTCAATCAAACATGAATGCGTATCGCTCAAGACAGAGCTTCAATCGTGACGTGACAGTAAATTTATACAGCAATGTAAGCAAAACTTAATAGAAAGTAAAATTTCCGTTACCGTTGATGACTTTTTGTAACCGGCCGGGTATGGATTTTACCAAATTTTGCAGAGTTTGCAGAGAAACTTCTCTCCACAGGTCTTCGACCTCAGCAATTGTCTCTTCGCGTGTTCTTGTCAAACATGGACTTCTCTTTCGCTTTATATACGCCCACACATTCTCTATTACATTTAGGTCAGGGCTCTGAGGCGGCCAATCTAATATATTTACATCCACTTCCTTCAGAAAATTGGTTATCAGTTTTGATTTGTGACAAAGGTGCGTTATCTTGTTGCAAGATAAATGACTGTCCAATTAATTTGTCACCTGAACCAAAGGCGTGGTTATTTAAAATATCCAAATATTTATCCTTGTTCATCGTTCCTTCAATTGGTACCAAGTCTCCTGTGCCGTTAAAACAAACACATCCCCAAAACATTACGGAGCCTCCACCATGGGGCACTCGTTCACAAACAGGTGCCACTTTTTTACGCATTTTCTTAGGAATTCTGCAGAAAGTTTTGTTTTTTGAGGCATGGTACTGAAATGAGCTTTCATCAGTCCACAATATTTTTTCCTAAAATGATGAAGGCTTATGTAAAAAATTTTTGGCGAATTCCAAACATTTAAGTTTGTTTTTATGTGATATTTGTGGTATTGTTCTGGCTATGTAAGGGGCAAAGCCAGATTCTTTAAACGATTTCTTATAGTTTTTTTCACAAATATCAATATCATGCTGATTTTTCATTTCTATTGTTGCAGATTTTGGCGTTTTTAGCACGTTTTCTTTAAATTTTCCGACGATTAAACGGTCTTCTCTTTTGGTTGTCTTGCGTGAGCGTCCTGAACATGGTAAGTTTCGCGTTGATTTGTGATTTTTTTGTTTGTTTATTTGGTAATACACGGTTTGACGAGGCACTTTGTATAGTTTGCTTAAGTATTCAACCGAAATACCAGCATCATACTTGATCACCATTTCATTTCTTAAAACTTCGCGTATTTCCGCCGTTTTCCCCATTATGTAATGTAATAAAATTTCTGTATTTAAATGTGCTTAAATTTGTTAATATTAACTTTGATCGCACGCACGAAACGAAATGAACTAAAAAGAATATGATGTCAAAATACTTTTTTCCAGTTAATTTCAACTCACTCCATACATTGAACATGATTAAGAACGAATGCGTAAGGAAAAATAAAATCTTTTGTAATTTACAGTTACAATCACGTAGATATTTTGTTTCGAGCATCACACGAGTTCCGTTATATCTCTCAGCTCTTTAAAACAAGCAATATAACAAGGAAAATAGTTTTGTCAAAATACTTTTTCCAACCATTGTACATAAATAAATTGCTAATATTGAAAATACTGTTGAATTTTGGTGCAAGGTAAATAGGTTCACCGATGCATCTAATCAAAACCCTTACAAAGAGTTGTCAAACTTTGTCAATTCGTTTTTAGTTTTGCCTATCTCAAATGCTGCAGTTGAAAGAGTGTTAAGTCTTATGAATCTTGTAAAGGACCAACGAAGGAATCGAATGAAAACTGATATGTTAAATAGTACACTTTTTATCCGAGATAATTTGTCCGATAAACGTTGTGATGTCTTCATTATTCCTCCTAAATAATATAATTTTACCGTAAAAGGAAAACAAGAAACTATTGATATTCTTGGAGATGCTTTAAATGAAGCAGTAAAAAAATTAATAAATACCTTTTACTTAATTAGATTAATAAAATCTGATACCAGATTTTTTTTTGTTTCTTTTGTTGCGAAATATATTAATAACTATGTATTTGTAAGGTTGTTTTCTTTTTTTTAATAAGCTTTTTTGGGTTTGATTTATTATTTAAAATCCAACATACTAAAGTCCGCATGATGCTTCTTTTTTTTTTTGCTCATTTTTAATGCATTAAATCACATGAAAGTGTCAGTTTTGTGTGAAAGAGAAAATATGTTTTTTTTTTATCGAAACAGAAACATTGCATAATGTATGGTATACCCCCAAACATCATTTTATTAATTTATTTTTTTTATTATTCAATAATATAACCATTCAATTGAGAAAACAAAATATGTTTAGCTAATAATAATTAATGTATGTAATTTTCTTGATAAAATCTTGGTGCGAAGGTCACCTTCATTACTTGATTCTCTTAAATTTATGTGATGTCGGCTTTAGCAATTCTATTTGTTTATCCTGAGAATGTTTCGCACTTTCAGTGGCCAGCACTATGTATTGAGTCTGTGCGCTAAAAGAAATATTGGCATTTTTAAATTTTGTTTTGAATAAATTTGAAGAAATACCCACCAGTCGCCAAATATCTTATGGTTAATTGTAACCTTTCATCCGGCTCAATACAATTTCTGAACGAAAACCAAACACTTTGATTAAAAAAAACTTCTTTTGATTTGTCAAATTTTAATGTATAAATGTTATAAAAAAGTTGCCAATGGCTGAAAAATGTAATTTCACTTTCATTTTTAGTTCATTTTTTCTTGACAGTTTTGCATGTTTGTTTCTATTGTGAACACACTCACATTTAATGGGATTTTCCATTTGACTATTGTGGTACTTCTCTGTTTGCATTTTTAATGCATTAAAAATGAGAAAAAAAAGAAGTATCATACGGACTTAAGCTAAAAAAAAAACTACAGAAAAATATACACTTGGTATTTTAAGCGTTACCCTAAGACAAGTTCAATTGCTTGAGGCATATACCTATTTACGTTTTTTTGCGTTCTAATTACAGGATTTTCAGAGTTGGCAGGATTTTAGGCAGTTTTTTTTCTAAAGAAAAATTTGCATTTTTTTAGCAGTTTTTGTAGTAAAACAAATTCTGTTAAAACTACTATTTTAGAAGGATTTGAAATTTTTAAAAACAATAGACCAATTTAAAACTTTTGCAATTGTTAAAAAGCAGCCTAATAATTAATCGATTTTATTCAAACTCAATACAATTTTTTTGTAGTAAATTTGCAAAATTGATTTACATCGACATTTTTGACATCTTGGCAAAATGCCCGGAATTTAACTTTACTATGTAAAAAGAATTTGCACAGTTAAGCACGCGTAAAAGAATTGGGAAAGGAACTTTCTTCAATAATTAACAAAAAGAAAATTGATTTTAATGTTGATTTTCCAAACGGTTTTTCGCAAACTATTTTGTTTTACATTTCGAACATTTATATTGAAAACTGCTTACATTTTTATAGTTGTATATTGAATTTTTTTGGAATACCTTTCTAATTTTAATTTAAAAAAATCTGTTATTTACTAAAAGTCGATTTTTCAATTTCCAGATAAACATCCAGTTAGTTGCCAGATGAATAAACTTACTTAACTGTTAAACAACCGGAAAACAACATCGAATTTTTCAATCAAGAAAAACCAATCTATAGAATAATTTAATTTGGACGTCACTTTTATTTTGAGTATCGAACTTTTCATGGAAATGAATTTTTGTTTAATGATTATTTCAAAGCAATAATATTTCACAATGTTTTTGACATCGAAAATAGCTATTTATTTTATTCCTCAGATAACTCCTTACTCCGTTCTAAAATGAGCAGATAACTTTATTCCTAGATTAAGTTGCATGTGACTGTGGAAAAACTAATTTTTGATCTATCTGGAGAATATGTACTAACTGCCTGCTTAACCGACTATTGAAAAAATTTCCTAAAGAGAATATTATAAAATTTTTTTACGGATACTAGTGGATTTTCAAATTCTTCGAGAAGAAATTGTCAAAAATATATATTTTTGCTTGAATTTGTCTTAGGAAATTCTCACTTTCTCAAAACTGACATTAATTGACAATCAAGAACAGAATTTTATTTTGGAAATTACATACTCATTATCATATATGAAAGAATGAATAAATGTATTTGCGGTATTGATGTCCTGAACCTTGAGATCTATTATGGAAATATTCAGTTATTTTCGATCCATCAGTATACAACTTGAGGGCATATGTTTTGAGTGTGTAGCTAATATTATAAACTACCCACTCTTTTTTGGAACTTAACTCCGTTTCGAAATTTTTTTTCGAAGTTATATTTTGGATCAGACCATTATCTTGGAATGTTGAAGAGGTGTGTTCCTGTAGACTTTAAGAGTCTGATGCTCTTTCCTTTGAACTTATTATTTTCCTCTTTTTTAAAGAAATAAATAATAATTAGTTCCAATAAAGAAGGAGTTTAAATTATTGGCAGTCGGGTGCAATTTAACTGGTTCTATGGAGCTTTAATTATTTTCACTGACAATAAATACATTTTTAAGACTGCTTATAACTATACCATTAAACGATACTTTTTTGAGTTTGAAAAAATGCTGAAAACAAAAAAAAAAACGTAGAAATAAAGAGATGTTCAAAAAGCTCTATTGGCCATAAAAAATTGACATATATCTAAAAAATCAGCTTCTAAATATTACAGAATACTGCGTTCTACTCCACAGTTCCGATCGAGCACAAATTTTTCAAAAGTACGTCCAGAACCCATTTTCTTGAATGCCTAAAATTTTCTCAAGTAAAAAGATTTCTGAAAAGAAAAGATGTTCTTTATGCTGTCCAGGAATTTCTAACTTAAAGTTACAATAGAGACCACCCAATCGGTAGCTAGGCAATACCACAAAAAGGATGGTTTAGATTTAGATGGTTTAGAAAACCAGATGTTACTTGAAATGTACAAGGAATTCAACCAGGAAAATGGTATTTCTCAGACCAGCCTCCTGGGTGGAAATCATATCAGGAACTTATTTGCGAACCCAGTCGAAGAAATCGAAGACAGATGTGCTTTTCCTGTATAATGTGTACCGTGACTAAAACAGTTGGAACCGATAATTGTGGTATAAGATGTGCAAACTGTACAAAAGAATATCATACAAAATATTTAAAAAAAAACTAAGGTATCATATTCTTCCAAACTTTTATCTATCAAAAATTAATAGATCATAAGTTTTTATTTCACCTTATATAATAGTATGAACTAATTTATTTTGGTTGTAGACTTTTTATTTATATTTTCATTTTTAACTTATTCTTTACTTTATATCAATTATTTCTTTTTATTCTTTATAACCCGGAAGAAGCCGCTTATTATTATTCTTTGTTTACTGAAATTGAATGAACCACAAATTTTAAAAATAAAAAAACAAAATACTGTTTTCTGTTAATTCATGTAAGCTTTTTTTAATATCCTATTTTTAGCTCTTTTTTAATAAACCAAACAACAGAATTAAATATAAATAAGCAAACCCTTTATTAAAATTTAGTATATTTTACATATTTTTAAATTTTTAATTGCGAAATTTACGCGCATTTAAAATCTACAATCTTAATTGAGCTAACAATTTATTGTATCCGTTAGGCTATCTTCTTTTCAAACCAGTTTGAATCATTTCAATAGCTTTTTCATTCTTTAAGAAATATCATATCATGAAATATCACTCATAAGTCATAATCATAAGTGCAAAGGGCCTCGCAACCAAAAATAAATTTGAAAAATTATATAAAATTCAAAAATACATGCACCAAAGTTATTTTAGAATAAATACACTGTAGTTCACTTGAATAAAGGCAACATAAAATTGCACTAAACGGTGTGTTATGTCCAGTTTTCATGGCCATAAAAAACTTTTGTGTTGACAGTAAGCAAAGGCTATTAATCCCTCCATGGAATACAATTCCAAAAATTATAACCTTTTTTAAAGTAAAATTTGTAAAAATACTCAAAAAATAGGCAGTAAAATTGGTTCACATGAATAAATGCAACAGCAAGAATTATGGATAAGCTTAACATTTTGATTTGATGGATCATTTTTTATTGGTAATTATTATGAACAATAATAAAATAAATAATTTAGTAGTGAGTATGACCACCGTTTTTTGAAATTAGTTCAAAAATCCGATCTTGAACTTAGTTAAAGATTATTTTATAAACCTAATTCAGCGATATTTTGGTCCAAGCGTACCTTCTGTGTAAGCCACCCCTAGACAGTTTCGATAATGCTAAGGTCAGGTACATGCGGGGGTCAATTCATCACTTCAACTTGGTGGCTTGCAATATACGATTTTACAATGCGAACAGTATGGATTGGTGTGTTGTCCTGTTGCAAGATCCATGGCAAAAGTCCAAACAATTTATTCAGCTTAGGACAACACTTCCTTGTAGGTTAATCCAGTTTTGTGCTTTGAATATAAAGCTCCAAAGCTCCATAATAAGTGATCGCAGACCAGATCATTACTCCACTCTCTCGGCTATGATGGCGTGTTAAGCACGATCCTCTTTGCTAAATGCATAAAAATAAAACTTGTAGCCATGCGGTCCATCTAAATTAAACTTCTTGTCATCAGTGAAGACAACCATTCGCCAATCATTTTTATTTTGGTTCTGGCCTATAGTCCAAGCCATATGATGTTTCACAAACTTAAGTCGAAGATCCTTACGTACGGCATTCAGGTTTTTTTGCCAGCTTTAACCTCTTCAGATATCAAGCACCAAGAATAACTCGCCGAACAGTCGATTTGCTTGCATTTACCCAGCTTCGAATTTGATTATTGATGTGGAATAGCTGGAATTGAAGTCAGTTCGAATAATTTACGTCTGTCAGATGGTGAGATCACAGTAGATATCCTTCCTGTGTATTGTTTTCTATAGGAAAGAGTAACTTTCTATCTATAATTGTCAACACAATTTGCACTACGCTCAACTTTTTACTTGCGATTATAGGTACTATAAGGCAAGTTATGTATTCGTAAGAAAAAATTTTTTTTTCTAACAATCAAACATGGCATTACGATCATAGAGAACACCAAAAAGGTGGGTCCCCCAATTCCGTCTGTCTGTCCTCGAGTCAGCAGCCTAAACGGTTGGATGGATTTGTTTCAAACTTGGTAAATATTGGTTTTTCGGTAATATGCCCACACGGTTTTATCATTTTATTAAGACAACAAATAACAGTAGCTCCCATACATTTTGTTCCTGGCCAAAAACAAAAATCTTATTTTTCTCAAAAACGGCTCCCACGATTTTTATAAAAAAAAATCAGTTCATTAATGAAGGGAAAGGGTACCTTTTGATAATTTTTTTTTTGGAAAAAAATTGTTATTTTTGGTACCTCTAGTACAACCATTTTTTGTTTGTTTTCGATTTTCTGGGAAACTGTTAATTTGATTGTCTTGATTTTTTTTACGCAGAAGCACCTAGAAAGCTTAAACACTATTGTAAACCAAAATTTTTGAAAACAATTTTTTTGGAAATTAATTTTTTGTTCGAAAACTCAAAATTTCGAAACTTCGTATTTGGTAGTTTTTTGACACTATCTTGAATAGTTAAAATAATTATTTTCCTAAAATAAAAAACAAGGGTGCCTCCAATACAAATTTAAAAAATCCGTTAAAAAAAATGTATTTCTCAAAAACGGCGCCAAGAATTATTATAAAAAAATGTGTGTGTTCATAAATTAGTACAGCCCACTTTTTTCGACTTTCTCAATTTTGGATGAACTGATTAATTTTTTTTTATACAAATGCTCCCTAAAAATGTTAATAAGACTGCATACGAAAATTTTCAAAAAAAAAAGTTTTTCGATTTTTAAGAAATTCATAAAATTTTTTTTTGAAAAATCGATTTTTCAAAAAGCAGTCACAGAATTTTTTTTTATTTGAATTTTATATGTATATTAATAATATCTTCAAAATGGCGTATCAAATTTTTTTTGGAAAAATATTTTCAAAATTTTATATACAAAAAAAAAATTATTAAAAAACCGCTCCAACGATTTTTGAATTTTTTTTTTTGCTATATTCATATTTATCCATGAACTCAAATTGCATCTTTGTTTTCCCTCAAACTATAACGACTAAGCAATATAAGAACATTTAAGTTTGTGTATTATCCATTTATTTCTACCTTATTAGAATTCCCTTTTTACGTATTTTTGCGTATGTCACTGAATACTAATCACAATTTAGGCCCTTATACATTTCTTTATACATATGTGCCTTTAAAAATTACATGAATCTTATGTATGCACAATATTGAATATTGCACCCAAATTATTAAGTTATATTCATATAGCTATACATACCCGCCTACATTCGTCATTTTCATTATTATATGTACATGTTTAAATACTTATTAAAATCCATCTTAGATTTAAATATACATTTGTAGGTAGGTGCCTATGTAATTATTTCTTGAATCATCCATTCGACAATTCATTATATGTACTAATAATCAAGGTAATCTAACCTACCTAGGGTTAAAGCCTGTATAGGATAACTACACCTTACTAACTTAACCTTAATGGTTATAGCTAAATTAAAGTTGCTGTTTAATTTTTTTTTGCAATTTGGCGGGTTGAATAACCTTCCACGTGGCAAAACGTCTATTTTCGCCTTTTCGGCTGTATTTAAAATATTTGTTCTTCTTATTTTTATTCAAAATGTGTCTATTTGACGTTAACTTTACTGAACTAAAATTTTGAACTAATTTTCTCAAGAAATACTGATTAAGAAAGTTTTTTTTTGTTTCGACTATCTCATAAATGGCTTAACCGATTCTTTCGAAATTTCACACATATATATAGGTTTAGGTTACCCAATTTATAATGAGTAACAATATTTTTTTGTATTTTTAAAAGCATTTAAAAAAATGTTTAATTATTATTTGGAAACTGCTCAGTAACTTTTTTTCAAAAATTGGCGTTTTTGAATTTTTTTTTATTTTTTTTCAAAAAGTTTTAGAAAAAACACTTTTTTCTCAAAAACAACTCTTTAAAAATATATTTAGATTTTTAATAGAAAAGTTTTGCATACGATGTGATCGAACATAAGAGCAAGTTCGTGCGATCCAGTCGTGCATTTTATTTATTTTATATTCCCTTTTTCTTGTACCATTAGAGGGCCTCTCAAAATTTACCTTGCCTACATATAATTTAGGTCTTGCGCCACCATTGATAACTTGGCCTCCTTGGATTCCTTTTCCTTTTGTCCTCGAAAAAAGCAATTTAACGAGACATTGTAAGGATACTAATTTTCTCCAAATACTCTCTTTGTTGTATGGATCAATTGTCATTTGTCTTTGCAAAAGGTGCCTTTTAAAGACAAGTTCAATTCTTCTTCTTATAAGCTGCTTGGCCGATGTTGATTCAATTTTCTGGTTCACCTTTGGAATTACCTAGTTCTTATCTATATTGGAATTATTTAAGCTGTGCTTTGAAAAAAAAAAAAAACATTAGTAGGTACTCTTTGAAAATATTCTCGAATTTATTAACATTGTGACAGATGTCAACTGAATGACTGTGTTATACGCTAATGTCACAATCCAACAAAAAGCTGGGTTACGGGAAATGTCATCCATAATGCACTTAACTAATTTAGGAACTAAAAGAAATTATTTGGGTCTATTCGCGAGATCTTTTATTCTGTTATTTTGCTATTCTGTTATGAATTTTCATACAAAAGTTAAAGCTGTCAAAAAATCGCTTATGAATTATAATTTTGGTATTCGGCATGCTAAATCTGCTATGAAATCTGTTAAGGAATCTGCTTATGAGCTTTCAAAACTTCGAAATTCTTAACAAGTCTTTAATAAAAAACACAAACATGAAAGTAATTTAAAACTATTTATTTCAATACACGAAAGCACATAACACATTTTGATGGATGAAATGTAAAAGAAAGTGTCTTGCCGGAGTTCGTTTTGTACAACTTTTATATACATATAAATTCAGGATCAGGAACTTTTTTGGACAAATTACAAAGATTAATTATTACATATTTATCTACGTGAAATAAAACACGATCATTCCGCAGGTTAATTTTATATTGTCATTCGTCAGTGCCGGCTGTCGAGAGTTTTTATTTACCTACTACAGCTGATAATTTGATAGCAGATTTTAGGTCTGTTCGTATAAATGTTTCTTTTTCAAAGTTACATAACAGACTTTAATAAAAGATCGAACACCTGAATACCAATTATAAAATATCTTTTATGGTAAATATCTGTTATGTATTATAACAGAAAATTCATAGCAGAATAACAGATGTGGCAGAATAAGCCTAATTATCTCTTTATAGTGGTCATATGTATTTCCTCACTCCCGAACGCACCTCCTCACTTACAAAAGCAAAAGTGATAGAAACATAATAATACGCTTATATCATTTCGATGCGTATTCGCTTATGTCTACTTTCGAGCAAACACTTTAGCCCCCCTCTTCTGATAATTACTCCATTATAACAAAAGGCTCGGCTGGTCTAGTCCCATAGCTAGCCCTCTTGGTTTTATCACATTTTAATAACAATAATTGTCCAACGATATACGAGTAGGTATGTTCGCACAATTACCATTATAGGCAATAAACCTTAACAGCAATATATGAAATGATAATAATTAAAAAAAAAAAAAAACATACTGTTATTTGTCGTCGAAAAGTGGCAGTGGCAGACACTACTTCACATCTTTACATCTTTATATTTTAAATATGGCTCCTTGTCATGATGTACATATAGTTTGTTATTATGTATTTTTACTTAACCTAAAGCTTTTACGCTCTTATGCAACACATTCTACATGTACATTGTACATACCACAGGTACTCACTCATCGTGTTTTAATCGTAGAGCTATAAATTTACAAATTACTTTGCCTAGGTGTAAACCTCAAAACTCAAATACATACGAATATATATTTGAGGTGAGCCGTGAGCGTCGTACAATGCCAAAGTCAATTGAAAACACCACTGAAGTGGGTAGGCATTGGCAGCCAAGCTGGTATTAAAAAACGAAAGTAAATTAAACGATATAATTATTATCTGCGATGAAATTAATATTGAGAGTATTTTTAACCTTTCTCGTATCGATTCGTCGTCGTCAATCGCTAGATAGATTTTAATGTTTTTTTTATAATTTTAATGAAATTCTTAATAAACGCAAATCGCCGTAAGCGTATTTAATTATTTCTTATATTCATATTAGGTATATGGTGCCTAAATACAAATAAAAAATTAATAGTATTCAGATTTCTATTATAAAGGGTTATCCATTTTGCGGTTTGAAAAGTATAGGGCTGGAATTCGACATCTGTCAAACTACGTTGTTAAACCAATTATTTTTTTTTTCAGTTGAGAGTCTGACATTTACGAAAATGGATAGCTTAACTATCGCACAATTCATAAAAATAGTTAAAACCTCCTACAAAAATTGTGATGCTGCCACACCCACATATCGTGTTTCGATTTCGCTCGTACCACTGAAAATATCGCTGCTGTAAGTGAAAGTGTTGCCGAAGACCCGAATGTGTCGATTCCTCGTCGTTCACAGGAATTAGGACTGTCTTACGGCACATTATGGCGTATCTTGCATTTGGATCTACACCTACATCCATATAAAGTCCACAGCTCACACAACAACTGAAGCCAGCTGACCATTCACAACGTGTCGTAGATACGTCGAATGGGTGCTTGAACAACAGGCGGTGGACGGCGATTTTTTGAACAAAATTTTTTTCAGCGACGAAGCACATTTCTCACTCGGTGGGTATGTTAATAAAAAAAATTGTCGTATTTAGGGTTCTGAGAATCCTCAAGTAATTGATAGCAAGTAATTACGTCCACTGTTTGGGGCGCTCTTTGATTCGGAGGTGTGATTGGACCTTACTTCTTCGAAAACGACGATGGAACGACTGTCACCGTCAATTCGGAGCGTTATGGTCATATGATAACCGACCTTTTTTTTGCCTGCAAAAAGACGGTGCCACATGCCCCACAACTCGAGCGAATATAGCTTTATTGAAAGAAATATTTCCTAGCCGCGTAATTTCTCGTCGTGGCGATATCAACTGGTCACCAAGATCATGCGATTTGACACCGCTGGACTTTTTTTGTGGGGCTACGCGAAAGACCGTGTTTATGCAGATAAATCTTTAACTCTTTAGCACTTGAAAACCAACATTCGTCAAGTTATGGCTGAGATACCGCCCAATATGTGTCAAAAAGTGGTCGAAAATTACCTCAAAAGAATCGATGCTTGCAACAATTCGCGTGGTGGTCATTTAAATGATGTAGTATTTCACACATAATGTCAACGTTCAAACTTTATAATAAAAAAGAAATATCATTAAAAAAATATTTTATATGTGTTGTATTCACGTTTACTTTTGAAACCGCAAAATGGATAACCCAATACAACAACAAAAATATTTCAATCACGATAACCGTTAATTATGAATTTAAATATCAAGTACTACATACAGTGATGACATATCGTGCGGAATTCCCCTTGTCGTGTGGAATTCAAGCCAAAAATATTATGAAAGGTGAAAATCCTGTGGGAATCCAGTGGCTTCAAGAACAAAATATGGGGAAAAACCAGAATCTTACTTACTTTAATTTGATTTATAAAAAATGTAATGATCAAACAAAATACGCATGATTTACACATGAGTCGTGCGTGTGCGTAAACGAAAGTCACAACACAGGCTAACACGCTGAATGTATGCAGAGCATCCGCAATTTTTTTTTTTTTTTATAATTTTGCACGCGCTCCAGGGATTATGAATACCCTTTATATGTTTTTTTTTCACACAGCGCGGGCATCGGCTGAAAGAAGAGAAAGAAGGATAGGAAAGATGTGTGGCGCGATGTTAAGAGACTAGAGCTGGTTGTTGGCTCAGATTTATCTCCAGGGATGGCGGCTGAACTAATGCGGAGAGAATTACCGTGTCTTATTTATTTATGTCCCTTATAATTCGTATTATTTTATTTATTTTCGTTGTCATATTTATGAGTATGCTAGTTTTACTCAATCACATGTTTTTAGTGTTATGCCTAAACAGCATGTAATGAGTAAACCAGAAACTTATTTTATGACAATTTTTAGAATTGGTTTTTAATGGAATATAAGAAGACATAGACAACGGCAGAAATCGAACGTGCAACAACCCCCAACATTTACTGGAAATGTGCTTGTCTGTTCTCTTTTTTAAGAGTATTTAACATTAGAAGTTTTTTTTTTTTTTCAATTTTGGAATCCAAAACAATCTTTAGATCCTTGAGACTTTGAGTTAATCGGTTTTTCTTTAATCTTTGAGTGTTTTTTTAAATCCAAACTAGAAGTACAAAATCAGTTTATGATAACTTTTACAAGTTATAACGGGTGATTTTTTTGCTACTTGGTTTTTGACGTTTATATTTTTGACAGATCACACATGACAAATTCCACGAACATTTGACATCTCGATTCAGTATTGTTTGCCATTTCATCATGAATAGACTTACGCCTGAACAACGTTTGCAAATTATTGAAATTTATTATCAAAATTCGTGCTCTGTGAAAAATGTGTTTCGCAAGCTACGTCCGTTTTATGGTCGTCGAGCGACGAGGCTCATTTTTGGCTAAATGGATAGGTGAATAAGCAGAATTGCCGTATTTGGAGTGAAGAGCAGCCAGAGGCAATTCAGCAGCTACCAATGCATCCCGAAAAATGCACTGTTTGGTGCGGTTTATGGGCAGGCGGCATCATTGGGCCGTACTTCTTCAAGGACTATGAAGGCCGCAGGGTTACGGTCAATGGAGAAAGGTACCGTTCGATGATAACAGATTTTTTTTTTTGCCGAAGATGCAAGAATTGAACTCGGTCGACATGTGGTTCCAACAGGACGGTGCCACATGCTACACTGCACGCGAAACCATGCATCAATTGAGAGGCGAATTTGGTGGGCAGTTGATCTCACGTTTTGGCGCAGTCAATTGGCCACCAAGATCATGTGATTTGACCCCGTTAGACTATTTTTTGTGGGACTTATTAGAAACACATAAATTGCAGATAATGAGTTATAATAAAAGAAATTTAGATATTTCTTCATCCTCAAGAATATTTCAAAACTCTTGAATTTTATAACCTTATTTGGAGTACCTATTAAAAATATCAGTGGCAATGGAACAAATTTTACAAATCAAGTAATGAGCTTAAGAAAATGTGCAATATGCATATCATATGGAATTGAACATCATATGATGGCTCCATGAATAATCAGGGCAAATGGCCAAACAGAGCAATATGTTTGACACAGTTGCAATTCTTTTAAGAACCAATTTTGATACAAACTTATAGAATGGACAACTTGTCTAAGTCGAATACAGATGGCATTGCACAACAATAAATAACACAACTAAATTATATTCGTTAAAAATGCTTACTGGAATTAATCGCGGGACTGCACAAGTTGGACTTTTATTTTCTCAATTAATTTAAGAGCCAGAGCATGATAACATAATTTCAATTAGAGAATTAGCTGATAAAAATATTAAGGAAAATGCAACTAAAATGAAAGTTAGTTGACCGTAATGAAACTAAAGAAACAGGACTGGAAATATGAACAAAATTTGAATATAAAAACAATAAGATTCGGAAGTCCAAGCTAGATGTTCAATACCAAGGAGTATTTGAAGTAATAGGAAACTGACCTTTTGACCGATAAAAGCTTGAGACAGTTATTACTGTAACACGAGAATCACTTAAGCCGATTATTGTTCAAGATGATGTTGATCAATAGATTTAAAGTTTTTTTTCATATTCTACACGCGCTCAAGGTATTATACTACCCTTTAAATGTTTCAACACAGCGCGATCGTCAGGTTAAGGAAGAGAAAGAAGGATAGGAAAGATGTGTGGTGCGATGTTCTAAGACTGAAGGTGGTTGTTGTCTCAGATTGTAATATCCAGGGATGGCGGCTGAACTAATGCGGAGAAATTTCCGTGTCTAATTTGTCTATGTCACTTATAATTCGCATTATTTTTTTTATTCTTTGTCATATTTTTATCGGTAGACTAGCCTTACTCAATCGCATGTTGTTAGTTCTTTGCCTAAACAGCATGTAATGAGTAAACCAGCAACTCATTGTATGACATTTATTTTTAGAATTGGTTTTGAATGGAAAATAAGAGGACATAGACTACGGCAGGGATCGAAGCTGTGACCATGAGGTTGACAGGCGAACACACAACTATCGCGCCACGGCCAACCCCAGAGGTAAATTTGATCTAATAGAAAATTAGAGATAGCTTGTCTTCTATTTGGATTATTTGATGTTTTGTTGAAAGTTTTCATTTGAATCGAACAATAGACATGCTTGAGGTTGCAATTGAATGACTTAACTTAACTTTAATTGTTTTGTTAATCTAAGTAAAATTTTGTAGTTATTCATTGACAAAATTGGCTTTGTTTTAGATTTTGACATCATTAAAACAAACTGGGAAATACGAATTAAATTGTATGACGATTTTATTGTATTTTTTTTTATAACTTAATTGATTGTAATTGGTGAAGGAAACTAAATTATTTTTCTTTCCCAATTGTTAAACGTTTTATTTATTGTTATTGTTGTTGGAAATTACATATTGTTTATTTAATTTGGAGATGTAAAATCGAATTTATAATAAAATGTTAATGTTTCTGTTTAAAATGTTTTGGTTTGTAAATTAAAACAAAAACATATTTGTCAAGAGTGAGGCATATTGCAGGAGAGCCACCTGAAAACCCCCAAAAAAGAAACAAAATCGCCATCGCACAGTGGTCGGATTCACCAATCTAGCGGGACAAAATACAAAAATGAAAGTCATGCAAATCGTTTCAAAATGATGTAGCTTACTTTTCAATATAGTAGTTAACTGTTATTCATATTTTGTTTTTTCATCTCTTTCACTGATAAGAAAATATTAAGCTTTAAAGTTAGTAGTTGATGAAGGCAACTTAGCGCCAGCAGATTAGAGGTGCTTTTTATGCAATTTCGCTTAGCTATGAAAAGTGTAACGGTGGGTCTTCTGGAATATTTTTTTTTCCTGAATAGAATTATTTGTGGGTAATAAGAAAACGATTCCAGAAGTTAATTGGTTTATTAAATAGTTTTTTTATAGTTTCTTAAGTTCAACGTGAAATATTGGATTTTTTTTATTGGGTTTTCAACTGGAATAAAACTAAATAGTTCCGCGGAGTTCCGACTCTAAGTGTCGGAAAAACTTTTGCGACGCCCATACAATTATTTCAATTTTCAGAATTGCCTCGCTAATATCGCGAAACCAAATTTTTGAAATTTGTCGGCAAATCGATAAAACAAAAAGGGGTGATGTGGTTAGAGCAATAATTATAGATAAGTTTGAGCTTTCTGAGATGTCTGAAGATTCTGATAAAAAACTTAATATTTCCGTAAAAAGTTTGCTGTCTAAAATTGGTGAAAAGAGGGTAAAAAGCAGTAGGCATGTTAACCGATTATTAGCTGCAAACTCAGCCTGGTTAGACGAAACTTATACGTTGCCCGACATATTCGACAGAGAAATTTCAAAAAAAGTTCGGAAGAACTAGAAAGTCTTTTGAGGAATGCTGTGAAAAATCTAAAAAAACGCGAAGTTCAAAATTCAATTACATCAAATAGCCCTAGAGAAACAATAAAAGCTAGTGAAGTTGTGCTTTGCAAAATGGGTAAAGTTGAGCAAACATCATAAAGGAATCTTCATTCAGTAAAGGTACTGAGGTAAAAACATTATTTAAAAAGCTCATATACCTCTGTCTCCCGATGATGCATTGGCTTTAATGATTGTCATAAATCTTATCAAGCATCAATATCAAGGTCATATGCCAAAAAATCAACGCTAAATGAAGGTATATGTACTCTTCTTATAAAAAATGCTAAGCGCAAAAAAGAAATGTTATCCCACAGAAATTGAGGTCACTGAAACATATGCTAAGAGTCAACTTCAATCCTTGGTTGATCATACTATAGAAGGACTTTACTTTAGTCGGGAATTGGAAGTAAGTAAACTTCAAGGTGGTAAAAAATATCTTAAAATGTTGATCATTGGGGACGCGATGGAGCTCAGCAATACAAATGGTGACAATACTGCAAGACGTTTTTCAGAGCTGCAGACAAAATTTCAGAAATAACTGGAGCTTTCACATTATTTTATTTTAAATGTATTTGAAAACTATCTATCTGAAACAAGAAACCTTTATTTAAAGGAGTATTCATGGTACACTATTCCAGTGAGTATTCACAAAGTGCTTTTTAATGGAAAAGACATCATTGCATCTTGTATTCTTTCTATAGGACAGCTCTCAGAAGAGGCTAGAAATAAGGACACAAGAAAATATAGACAGATATTCACAAGTCAGAATTCAAGATTGAACACAAACACTGATCTCTTAAATCGGCTATTGATTTCTTCAGATCCATATATCACGTTCCAAAACGAATACGTGGCATGATACTATAACACAATTCCCTTATTTGTTATCAATTGATAACAACCAAGACGAAATTTTGGCTGATGAAGATGAAAGCAAATTATTTAACTACAATATTTTATAATACATTTTTTTAAAGAATATAACATTTTATTTTTTTATTTTATTTTTTTTTTGTATATAATTATTCTTTATATCACAAACCTGAGTAACTTGAATTGAATTGAATTATAAATCAAAAAACGTATTTTATAAAAAACAGAAAAAATCATTCTTTTTTTCGTATCATGGAATCGATAATAGTCTGGTTATTTTTCGTTAAAACAATATTATTTCTAGGAAGGATCTTATAGTTTATCTATTATTATAAAACATCAAATCATTAATTTAAAATATATTTATTTATTTTAATTTCATATTCAAAATAATTTTGTTCCGATAGATTGGTGAATCCGACCACTGTGCATCGGACGAAATCCCAAAAAAATTATATCCAACAAAACGTAATCCCCATGGGGAAAGAAGCCCTATGGACTAAATCCCCAATATATTTTCTTTGTTGCCAAAATCTCAAATAATCGCCAATATATTTTTTTTTGGCTTAGGACGATTCAGTTAATAATTAGTTATTATTTGATACATATTAATTCAGTAAGGGCCAATTTTTCAATAGTCAGTTAAGCAGTCAGTACATCTTCTCCAGATAGAGCAAAAATCAGTTTTTCAACGGCCAGATACGACTTTATCTAGGAATAAACTTATCTGCTCATTTTAGAACGGAATAAGGATTTATCTTAGGAATAAAATAAATAGCTATAATCGATGTCAAAAACATTTTGAAAAATTAGTGCTTTGACATAAACGTTAAGCAAAAATTAATTTCTATGAAAAGTTCGATACTCGAAATAAAAGTGACGTTCAAATTAAATTATTCTATAGATTGTTTTTTCTTGATTGAAAAATTCGATGTTGTTATCCGGTTGTTTAACAGTCAATTAAGTTTATTCCTCTGGCAACTAACTGGATGTTTATCTGGAGATTGAGAAATCGGCTCTAAGTAAAATAAATTCTTTGAAGTCTTTATCGTCTATTTCCTGATTAATGTCAGTAGATTCATTACTTGCACTGCTGATTTGGGGATTTTTTTTGTGAGATTTTCTGTTAGGGATTTTGTCCTTGCTCCATTTTCACTTGGGGATTTTGTCTTTGGAGATTTTGTTTTTGGGGATTATGTTTTTGGAGCAAATATCACCAACCAATATTACAGGATGTACGTGATAGATAAGGATACATTATCAATATCTACTCTGTTTTTGTGAAAGCTTAAGCTTTGAAAATAATCTCATGAGATTGTTTGAAAACATAAAAACAACAATTAGTTTGTCTAGTGAAAAGTGAAAAAAAAAATAAAAATTGGGGCATTCCCATTGTAGCTCTTCTAGCAACAAGTCGTAGAAATACGACATAGAGCTTTTATAAATTGATACATTGTCCTCGAATGAGCTTGCCCCCTCCCCCTACCTGCTTTAAATCCTGCCTAAGCCCTTGTATACAGGTGTTAACTGTGGCATTAAATACTCGGTATTTTGAAAAAAATCAATGTTCTGTCGTTAAAGAAAGATGACCACACATAATATTTGTTCCCAAATTGGCATCATTGCTTTTCGCTTTCCTATGCAAAGCAAAACTTAAGTTCGACGTCAGTAAAACTCCGAGATATTTAAATTCGGTAACAACTTCAATTTGCTCACGGTTTAGATACCATTTTTCCACGGGTAATATTCCTCTTTGTTGTCTTCTTTCAAAGATCATTACTTTGGTTTGTATTGGTTTTGGATTGGTATTGATTTACAGCCCCCATAATTCGCCAGTATTACTGAAGTCTGTTGATTTGTAGTTGTAGTGTGCGAGGACTTTCCGTTAACAATACTAAGTCGTCAGCGTAGACCAAAACATTCAAAATCATTTCTGCGTAAATTACTCAACCCCGGTAGAGTATCATACACTGGATCAATAAAATAGAGCGAATAAGATTGGACTTAGAAATTCAAGGATATGCTAGATTAATTTTAGAAAATGACTAAACATTTAGAAAATAGTCTTTGAATTGCATAAGTAAGGTATCAAATGAAAATGAATATTCATTAGAAAACAATTTAATTTATAGAATATAAAATGATTTAGTATAATTATTACAATAAATTCTAATAATGGTAGGCGATTTTATGAAACAAATTCCTTCTTAGGTATTTTAAAAGGTAAAAGTTTTATATTATGTAACATTTAGTGGAGTTCTAAAAATATCTAACATAAAATATATCGATTAATCAAACATAGGGGACGCACATTGGGATCACAAAGTGAAACTTCTTTTGGCTCGATATAGTAAATTAGATTCATGCTGCCAAACATTATATAGTGATAATGTTGATTATTTTGAACACATTTCCAATGCTACGAGTTCGTTGTTAAATAGGGACAGGTAAGCTAGGTTGGGTTATTTTTAATTATAAAGGTATAACTTATCACAGATTTTCGAAATCCAATGAACCACACAAAAAAATTAATAAAAATAGAAACATACTCGTAGAATTTATTTTTTACCGACACGCGGTTATCTTAAAGCTCGTTCAAACAGAACGCCTTTTTAACGTTTCCTCTGTAATAGTTTTTAATAAGTTATGACTTTCGTTATACAAGTTAAACATGTTATTCAAAGGTGAATTCCGTTCATAGTTGGTGCGATATAGTGTGTTATATACATTAGGTTAGGTAGACCTTTTAAATTACGGAAGTGGAAGAGGTTCTCTCTTTCCGTTTGGTTAGATAAGCCGCAGATTCCTAAGAGATCGCCTCTATGTGGGATAAAGTTGAGCGGCAGTAACTCTGCTCTTGTTTTTAAAACGAATGACAAGAGGGCAATTAAGTAATCATCCTTATTTGGGTCGCAGGATGCAGGATTTAGCTAATCTGAACCAACTCTCGTACTCGGACATTTTTTCCGGATAACTATCCTTGTTAGTTTTCTTGGCAGTCTGTTACCATCCATGTTGACTGTTTTTAAGATATAGTCTACCTGCGTTTTCAAAATTGAGATATATGTATATGGGGGAAGCACTGTTTCGAGCAGTGTAACTTGGAAGTCGCAGCGATCTCTTCAGGAAATATCTCAAAAACTGCTTCTTCTTCATCGAATTCCTTGTGACTCCATACTTGAGAGGCATAGCACATGAAATACATCAATTTTGTTGCGAAGGTTTCAAACTTGGATTTGAAGTGGATATTTCTGTTCTAAATAACTTTTTTCCATGTTGTTTTGAATGGGATTTTTGATTTTGCTCAATAACTTCAATATATAGAGAGAGAGAGTTTTAAATAGTTAGGAATCGAAGTTTTAGCTTTATCATTTTTTCCCACAAGACTCATTGTTTCATTATCTATTGTTTTTTGACAACTTACAGTTAATGAAAAAAAATTATTTTAATTGCATTAATAATATAGAAATTTTGAGTTTGAAATTAGTTTTCTTCAAAAACTATTTATGGAAATTATTTAATATAAAATCAGGATCAAATAACTAGGGCTCGAATTTACATGCAAATGCATATTTTTTGGGAACACCTTGGAACAAGGTAACAAATTGTGTATACGAATCAGGAAATTTCCTTGAAAATGGTATTTAATCGTTAGTGAATAGTTTTGCATATTTTCATAATAAATTCATATTTTAAGAGCATATTGTTCAAAAATTACACTAGACAGTAACAAAATATCCCTTTTATGTCAGTGCAAACGAACCAAAAGAACAAAAACTATTATCTATTTCTTTTAATCAGAACAATTAAGGAAACATAATTTTATGTTATTTTAAATTATCTATTTAAATTAAACAAATGAAGTTGTTTACGTTTACATTAACCGTGTGTGTTTTTTCTTTAAATGTTATTTTAAGTTGTATTTTATTTAATAATAAAAATAAGAAATTGAACTTAATGTTAAAGACTGAAGAAAATATTTTTTTAAATTGAACCGAAATTAAGTTAAGTTGATTTTAAGTGCATATTTTAAATGTATATTTTGCATTTTTAGCGCATATTTTCAACCCTAGATATAAGTGTTTTTTTAGCAATTGTTTCTCCCGACCAAATGGGGGGAGTAAGACCCTTTGCAAATCCGATATTAAACTTTGTCGCCTGAGTTCAGCGGTACCAACCGTATGATAATTATGCTACATGTAGGATAACGAGAACGTTTGTAGGATGTAAGATTGAAAATCTTAATGTAGGATAATTTTAAATTCAATTGTGTGATAATTTTTCTATTTGAATTTAGATTAATTTTCAGGCTAAATATCAAAAATTCGTCTTACAAAAATAACACGTGTAGAAGCTGTAAACATATAAACATGCAACAGAAAATATGAAATATAGGTACCTCGTTTATATTCGGTTCAAATCTTTGTTAGCCCGTATAGAGTTTAAACGAGCTTCATTTGACTCGACTCCACTAAAAACTCCGTCTCCATTGGCGGTAAATTCATCGGAGTCGCAATAACAGCAGCAGAAAGCAAATAAGACAACTTTCAATTTTGCTTGTGTGGGCATTTCATCGAATACCTTATTAATTTAAAGAAGAATGTCGATGGCAACTTAAATCAACACAAAAGAGACAGCTTCTTGACAGTTCTCCTTGGGATAAAGCAAGCGATGAATAGTATGCGATGAAAACATATTCATTCAACCCTATCACGAGTTCTATCGCAAAGGATATTTTACGAATCCCGCAAGAAATTTATGACAGAATCCGTTCGTAATGGCAATTTGTAAGAGCATTTCCACTACGATGGATTGTGTGATAGTTTTTTTCGGGATTCGTAACAAGTTCCCGATTACGATGGAATGCCCGATGGGAGTGACTGTTTATGGCATGCTATGAAAAATATATTTCGGTCTCTATTATATTTTCATGTATTTTTTTATAAACAAAATTATTAAATTTTTTTCTTAAAAAAAAAGTTTTGACAATTTTAAGTATTAGACAAAATAAATTTAAAAACAGAATTTCAGATTTTGAATTTTCTTAAAAAAAATATTTTTTTTTCACAATTAAAAAAAAATATTTTTTCGAAAGTTTTTTTTTTTTTATATAACCTTGCACGCGCTCAAGGGTTTATGAATACCCTTTATATGTTTTTCTTAACACAGCGCGGGCATCTGATGAAGAAGAGAAAGAAGGATAGGAAAGATGTGTGGCGCGATGAGACTAGAGCTGGTTGTTGTCTCAGCTGAACTAATGCGGAGAGAATTACCGTGTCTTATTTATTTATGTCCCTTATAATTCGCATTATTTTATTTATTTAATTGTCATACTTTATGGGTATGCTAGTTTACTCAATCACATGTTGTTAGCTCTATGCCTAAACAGCATGTAATGAGCGAAGCAGCAACTTATTTTATGACAATTTTGAGAATTGGTTTTTAATGGAATATAAGAAGACATAGACAACGGCAGGAATCGAACCTGCAACCACGAGGTTGACAGGCGAGCACACAACTATCGCGCCACGGCCATCCCCAAATTGTAAAAAAATGTTGAACTAAACTGTAGACTGGACCTTTAGTAGTGCATAGATTTTTTTTATCAAAATCGTTAAAGGCGTTTCGAGATAATTATGATAGTGTGGACTTAAACCTGCATAGTGAAACTAGACTACCTACCTACTAACGACGTCAATGTTAGCTTCAAATGTCATAATAGAAAAATAATTTACTGGGCAGGATTATAAAGGGTCCGCCATCTAACGTTTTTTTTTTCAACTAGTGCTGATTTCGTGAATGGTAACACTTAGCTCATGTCTGATTTGACATTAGTTTTATCCTTCCCGCTGAACGAATATGGTTGTGTATACGCTTGAACAACGCTGGGCAATATTGCGACATTACTTTGAAAATAATGGTAATGTTGCAGAATTTGTGCAAAAATTGCGTACGGATTTTGGAAGAAGAGAAGCACCGTCAGCTCCGCATGTTTGTTATCTTGTGAAAAAAGTGAAAGAAACTGGCATCCTCATCGATAAACCAAAGCGTGAAAAGTCAAAAACAGTTCGTTCACCCGAGAATATTGCTGCTGTGGCAGAAAGTGTGCGTGAAGCGCCATCAACATCAATTCACTGTCGTTCTCAACAATTGAACATTTCGAAGACATCATTGAGACGAATTTTGCATAAAGACCTTGGTATGACACCATACAAAGTCTAATTGGTTCAGGAGTTGAAGCCAACTGACCACCTAATGCGTTTTCGCTTCGCTAAGTGGGCCTGCGACCGACAAGCCAGAGACAATTGACGCTTTAAAGGACAATATTCGTGAAGCCATTGGTGAAATACAGCTGCACACAATCGATAATGTGCTTAAAAATTGGACCGATCGTGTAGGCTACTACATGGCCAGCCGAGGCAGCCATTTGAATGAAATTATTTTCCATTATTAACCGGAAGGATTGTACTTTCAAAAAAAAAGAAATTTGAGAAAATATTCAGTAGATTTTTTTATAGCATTTTTAAAAAGTTCTTTGGCGGACCCTTTATTATATATATGTATTGTGTTTGAAGTTGAAGGTTGTTAAATTTTATCTTAACATAAATTTCGTTAACAAATATACCTATAGTCGTTAAATAGAAACGAACTCTACTCTTTACGAACAAACAGAACAAAAATCACAATATTGTTAAGTGAGAGCCCTGAATACATCCATTAAAAATTTGCTTGCGTCAGATAATGTTTAGTCAGGTAGGATAATTTCGAACTAAATGTAGGATAAGGCTTTCTCAGGGAATATGGTTGAGTTACATATTGTATTTTCCCCCAAAAACAACATAACCACCATCGCTGTTAGTCCCTCTTATTTTGGAAAATTCGATCCTCGAAATTTATTTTTCCGGGACTTATTAATCACAATGCATCATAAAACACATGTTAGTATTTTAAGAGCACACCTCATTCTCTAAATCTTCATTATTAATATTAATTGTATTTCTTGCTTTAGGCAAAATAATATTTATATTAAAATGTTTACTATCACTTCACTCACACACAACACTCACTTCTAACTGTTTTAGCATACAATCACAACAACGACTTCAATTTCTTACTATTCGTGCAAATAAAATTAAAATATTTATGTATGAATTATGCAGAAACTATTTTTCATCATAACCGCCACTGCATGAATAATAATTAATTTGTTTTTTTTTTTATTTGCTGATCAAACTTCAAAAACTCGTTGTCCTCTTTTAAATAATAATAATTAAAGTGCGTGTGCACATATTGGATAGCATTCAAAATTCACCTGTATCTCTTATCAAAGAAAAGAATTTTAAAAAAACCATAAACCTGCACTGCACGCGCTGGCAATTTATCAACACAAACTGCACACGCTTAATAATATGAAAAAAATTTAAAAAGAAAACTAAGTGCGAAATTGATTAGCTTACCGCTATAAATTATGTAAGTATTCCAAAACAATAGAGGGCGGCACTATAGCGGCCAAATGCTGTTTGTTTGTTTGTTTTTTCTTAATTATTTGATTTCTATTGAAATTTAAATTTAACACAGAAAAATATTTGAAATTTTTTTTTAACACTGAAATCCGTTATTTAATTTATATTATTTTTTAAGAACTCCTCTATTTTTTTTAAATTTTAATATTTATTTCAGGGATCACTAATTGCATCGGCAAATCTTTAATTTTTGTTTACATAACTTCACGACAATGGCATATTTTAAACAGAGAGAACCGCAACTCACGTTCTGTAAATTGATATGGCAAAACCACTGTAAATCATAAAGCACACCTTAACTTTCAAGTGGGTATTAGTAATAATGATTTATTTTTTCCTTAAGTAAATAGAAAATATACAGATTTTTACATTTTTTTTTTATTTATTGTTTTTTTTTTTTTTTTCAAATATAAAATTGAAATATTATCACACAATATTATTAAACTTATAACAATCCACAAGGAACAATAAAAATTATTTTTAAAATATATATTAATTTATTAAATTTTTTTCAACCGAAAGAAATTGGATAACATTATCAATTAAGAGTGATTAACATCTGCTGAATGAGTATGGGGTTTTGAGTATAAATTCGGTTATTAAAAGAAGACTTTTTTTTATAAATCACTCAAAATTTTGATGTCCTTTTGGGACTAGATTCATTGAACGACTAACACATCCGTTGCATTCCTTGGATTGAAAAAAATCCCCGTTTGGGGGTTGGAAAATGAGAAAAAAATCAAAAAAAAAAACAACACTTCAAGAAGAATGAATAGAAACGCTTCCACAACTTCTTCAGCAAACGAATTATGATGAACCACCCACCAGCGCGTTTGCGAAGCGCCACCAGCAATAGTTGGTTTCACTCGATATTCTTCAAAGTTACCGCTGTTACAGCTAGTAACACGACGAACAATAAATACAATGTGGAAGTTTAAGCGCTTGTACGACAACGACAGGTTGTTGGATGAACACTAAATGTCGACACATTCATTGGGCATTAGGTGGCTTTTAAGAATATCTTGTGGATTGTATTTGCTCCAGTTTGTTTGTTGCGGAGAAAAACATAGAAAATCTAGGGAAAATATATTACATTAAATCGAAAGCTTTTTTTTCATTTTCGAAAAGAAGAACGAATGCAAATAGCTTTTACGCATTGAAGCTTGATGCTTAAACTTGGAATAGTGAATGCTTGACTGGCTACTGGCTAAAGAAAGAGAATTCCAGCACATGGCCCTCATGTAAAGACTATTGGTAATATTTTAAAATTAGCTGTGAAGGGTGCTATTTTTATGATGAGATTTTCGAGTGAATTCCTTAGATTGTGAGTAGATATATTCATTCATTATTTTAACAAAAAAAAAAAAGTTGGTAACTTTCAGAGTATGTAATTCTACACACAAATGTACATACATTGGCACATCTACATGCTTACTTTCTTGCTTTGAATAAGAAAAATATTCGACAACGAGGGGTTTATTTACTTTTGTTTATCTGACATTTATGAATGCAAATTAAACTTCAGAAAAACAAGAATCAAAATGTGTATATTATAAATGCAAATTATATTATAAAGGGAGAGTTGAAAGAATTTAAGGGGTGTTTTTTTCAGAATTTAGTGAACTCTTAGTTCTGTGGATAAAATACTTTAACATAAAATGTTTATTTTACTTGAAATATATATTTTATCATAAATACGAGTTCTGCCCTCTTACCCTACATAGATCAATTACTTAATCTTTGAGCTTACATGTAAATAAAGAGGCATCAGGGACGGATGTTAGAAGTTAAAAATAAATGTTAAATAAGTTGTATGTAGAGTAGGTTGTAGGTATAGCTATGAGTATCCACGAATATTTCGTTTAATTTAAAAGACTATCAATTTCCTAATATATTAAAAATATATTTGTTCAAATGGGTCACGACAGTTCAAATATTTGAATTTATGCTTATGATTAATTGTTAAAAAAAATAAGTTCTTGAGAGTCAGGAAGATGAGTTTTGGAATCAAACCTCTTGCACAAATAACGGTGTGAGTTATTGTAACCATGTTGTCTCTCCTGTAAATCCCCTCTTTTGCACTTCATTTCAAATATAATTTTCGAAGTGAAACTTTTTTAGAATCATTGTGATTTAGAACTCGATGAAACGAAAATACGTCACGATATAAACAAATATATTTTAATGTGTTTATTTGTACTAAGTAATGTTATTTGTTATTAATTTGCTTTACTAAGAAATGTTAAATGTAATATGAGCCTTAAGCTATTCTTATACTTTTATACTTTTATCATGCCACCTCGCGGTCATCAGCAGAACTGTCAAAAACAAACGAGAACTAACTTCAAGCGAAATGATTTGAAAAAGAGAGAAGACCAGCCGTCGTAGTGAATAGACGCTTCAGTAAAGGAGATAAAAAATTTGTTAAACCGAAGATATAGTTTCATTTAGGGTTTCATCAAGATTTCACTATTTTAGCTTCAGATGTGGGGCCATGTATCAGAAGCTCACTGATGGTCAGTCCACCGACCCAGCTGATGAAAACACCGAGGAGCCTGTCGATAAAGACGATGACACAGTTTTGCTCGAAACAGACCAGCTGGAGGCTCAGCTCAAGGTACTGAAGCTGCAATACGAGCTGGTGAATCTGCAGCAACAGATTCGCACAATGCAGCAGGGCACAGCCGAAAGCAGTCACCATCAGGCGGTCAGCTTCGAACATCTGGAGAATTCCCTCAACGCATTTACTGGCAAGAACCACTACGACATCAGAAAGTGGTTCAGGAAGTACGAGCAATACACCGCGATACGTTTTTTTCAGGCCAGACGACATGTGCTTGGGTGTGCGCCGGCTGATGAAGGAGACGGCAAGAGATTTCATTAATGCACAAGGTGTTGTCGACTACCAGCAGCTGAAGGCGTCTCTCATCGAAACTTTCGGACGACAAGTTACGCATCGAGATATCTATCGACAGTTGGAGCACCGAAAGATCCGTCCAGATGAGTCATGCCTGGAATTTGTCATCGCTATGAAGTCCATAGCAGCCAAAATTGATGTGCCCGAGGCAGAATTGTGCACATTCATCATTGATGGGTTCAATGATGAGAGCGCAAACATCACGCTAATCAATGATAGCAGGACACTCAGTGAGTTGTTGTCGAGGCTCGACCGCTATGAGCAAAAGCGATCAGTGACACGCCAACTGAAACCTATTGCTGTTGCATCAACCTCAGTTACCAGCAAACCGAAGTCAAACACCGCCGTAAAACATCAAAATTTATCCAAAGTCAGATCTTACAACTGCCGCCGTTTTGGACACTACAAGAGCAGCTGCCCGAAGCCACCTATACCCATTGATGCGCACTTCATCAATTTAAGATTAAATAATGATTGAGGTCAATCATAGTCAGATTGGCCGAGCTGTAATGTATTTATTTGTACTAAGTAATGTTATTTGTTATTAATTTGCTTTACTAAGAAATGTTAAATGTAATATGAGCCTTAAGCTATTCTTATACTTTTATACTTTTATCATGCCATCTCGCGGTCATCAGGAGAACTGTCAAAAACAAACGAGAACTAACTTCAAGCGAAATGATTTGAAAAAGAGAGAAGACCAGTCGCCGTTGTGAATAGACGCTTCAATTAAGGAGATAATAAATTTGTTAAACCGAAAGTATAGTTTCATTTAGGGTTTCATCAAGGTTTCACTATTTTAATATATATATATATATATATATATATGACTGGTAGATACCCGAGCGATGCTACGGACCCACGGGAATCTAATGAAATCATCTATCCACCTACAAAATTTCATTAAAAACCGTTCAGTCGTTGAATGTAGGCACAAACGACGGACATGCTCGGGCTTGCTGTGCTCTTGTAAATGGGCTGCTTGCTGTTGGCGAAAAATTTAGACTTTGTCGAGTTCGTTGGTATTGTAGTTTAAACTTCATCGTTACGTATCACCCTATAGAGCAACATGGCAGCCAACCGAACAACACGAATACTTTTTATCACATCTGACAGATACAGTCGTTGCACACTTAATTTACAAGATATTTTTACTGGCGTCGCACTCAAGGTTGTCTTTTCCAAATTGGAACGAATTATTCTTTTATTAATAAATATTCAATTGCATCAAATATATAAAGTTGCTTTTTATTCTTTTTCGGTTCGTCCACTGGCACGGGATAATCATTGCTAATTGGTTATGGGCCCAGACGAATTATTTGTCGAATTAGAATATTCTGTCTAGACATTGAAAGCATCCATTTTGTTAACTACAAAACTAAAACACGAAAAATGAATGCAGCAGAGACAACGAAAATCGATACCCTTAACAAGGACAATTTCGATACCTGGCGTATGCATATGGAGGCCCTCCTTATTAAAAATAAAATGATGCATGGGAATATGTAAATGGCATTAAGACAGAACCTCTGGACTCGGAAAGCGATTCGGTACGTGGAAATTAGTTTAAAGCTGACCAAAAAGCAAAATCCGACATTATTTTGTGCATCAGCGCAGCCGAGCTTAAGCAAGTAAAAGGGTGTGCGACCTCCAGAGATGTTTGGTTGAAACTCGAAAGTGTCTTTCAATCAAAAGGACCTGCTCGAAAGGCAACACTCTTAAAGCAACTCAATCTTCAACGTATGCATGAAGGTGATGATGTACGTACGCATTTAGCTAAATTCTTTGATGCAGTCGACAAACTTCATGACATGGAAGTTGAAATAAATGCTGACTTACCTCGCAAGCTTCCGTTGTACGATTGAGTCTCGAGACGACCTGCCGTCTCCAGAAACGTTGCTTGCAAAGATTATCGAGGAATCTGAGGCACGTAAGAGCGAATCGCATGAATTACCGAATGCAATGGTTGCAGGGAAGTCTTACCCAAAATATCGACGTCAAACAAAATCCAAAAGCAAACATAGAAACAATTCGAACCGAATGCTCAGAATGCAGAACATTTCCTGTTTCTCTCATCAACGGTATCACAGAACGCAAACGCTTTCCAGTCTGTAGTTAAATCTCAAAATCGATCTTGGTGTTTGGACAGCGGATGCTCTTCTCACATGTGCAAGAACTCAAGCGAATCCTTAGACATTGAGAAGGTTGAAAATGAGAAACTTCAGTTGGCCAGTAGTGCATCAGCAGAAATTAAGGCTCGTGGACGAGCAGTGATTCAACTTCAGGACTCTAAAAATATGGAATTGTCCGATGCTTTGTTGGTACCAGATCTGCGAACCAACTTACTTTATGTAAGAAAGATAACAGACAACGGGGACCGTGTGCTGTTTGAAAGGGAATGTCCAAAAATAGTCGACGGAGACGGGCGCATTATTTTAAGGTGCAAAACGCGAAGACGGACTTTACTTCGTTCATACTAGTGGCGGAAAATGCCTCTTGTCTACTACTTCTTCGAACGATGGAAATTTGCAATTATGGCACCGCCGCGCCGCCTAGGACACCTTAATTTCAAGGATCTTTACGAAGCTATCCGTAAGAGAACCATTGAAGGAATCAACATCTTCGGAACTGCCGAAAATTTCATCTGCGAAACATGTATACAGGGGAAGATGACTCGTGGTCCTTTTCCCAAGCGGTCGACTCGAACATCAAAACCTTTCGAGCGTATACACTCCGATGTATGCGTACCGAAAAGGACAGAGTCAATCGGAATGGCACTATACTTCATCACATTTATAGACGATCGATCAAGATGGTTCGTTTTTTGACAAAGTAGAACGAGGTTTTCTCAAAGTTTCGGATGTAAAGGCGTTGCTTGAAAGGGAAAGTGGTTGGTTTGTAAAGAGTCTGCGGTCAGACAATGGCACTGAATACCGAAACAACTTATTCGACAGTTTCCTGAATTCTAAAGGCATTCAAAGACGCTTGACAGTTGCTTATAATCCTGAGCAGAACGGTGTCGCCGAGTACAAGAACCGGACTCTAGTGGAAATGGCGAGATGTCTTCTCATACAGTCAGGCATGCCAAAAACTTTTTGGGTCGAGGCTCTCGCAACCGCGAATTACATCAGAAATCGCAGTCCTTTGAAATCACTTAATGGGAAAACGCCATACGAGGTACGTTTTGGTAAACGTGTAGATGTTAGACATCTTCGAGAGTTTGGCTATAAGGTGTTTGTTTTGGAAGAACACCAAACAGAGATAAACTTGATGCCAAATCTGACGAAGGTGTATTTCTCGGGTATTCAAATGAGAATAAGGGATATAGGGTATGGAATTCAGTCACACAACAAGTTGTAATTTCACGAAACGTCAAATTCTTAGAAGGCTCTACTGAGAGTCAGTAACAAGTGATGGATATTTTAACAACATCGATCGAGTTAAACTACAACATGATTCTCCACAATAATATTCAGATGCTTCCGGCGATCTCTGACAAAACAGAGATGGAATCAAACTCAAATGAGTCCGAATCCTCAGACGAAGAAGAACAATCTACCAAATCTAACAAAAGAGTTCTAGGAAGACCAAGAAAAATTAAGACTGGTTTACCGGAAAGACCAAGAAAGGAACATAAGATGGAAGAGGTAAGCAATGTCACTTTCGAACACGGCTTGTTGGCCGAGGTAGATCTTGACTTAGCAGTTTCAGGTTCCGATGCCATAGAATGGTATGATGAAATGGCAGGCGAATTAAAATGTATAATAGCTAGTGATACTTGGGACATCGTTGACCGCTCCTTAGCTGATAAAGTCATTGGCAGCAGAATGGTTCTTAGAAATAAGCATTCACCAGATGGAACTCTGGAACGCAGAAAAGCCAGAATCGTTGCTAGGGGTTTCGCTCAACGACCCGGGGTAGATTTTGAGGAGACGTTCGCTCCTGTGACACGATTGAGTCCCATACATTTGGCTACAGCTCTCGCATCCCAATACGGAATGACCATCTACCAGTTTGATATCACCGCGGCTTATCTAAACGGAAGACTTTTGTATAGGACCTTTATGGAAATCCCAGATATGACGACGGAGTCTTTTTAGTTTATCCTAGGGAACGAAAAGGATGCTGCAATTAAGAAGAAAGTCGAGAAGATGCTATCTAAAATTCAACAAGGCAGCAAGGTATGTTTATTGAAGAAGGCAATCTATGGTCTGCGTCAGGCGGGACGCTGCTGGTATGAGAGACTTAATAAAGAACTGCAAAGTCTTGGTTTACACCCAACCAAGTCTGACACTTGTGTATACGTTCGTGGCTCAGGGGCATATATACTGATTGTCCTTGTCTACTTGGATGATATCCTTGTTATTTCTCGGAACCCAAATAATGTCAAACGTCTAAACGAAAGTTTATTAAGAACTTTTGCACTTAAGGATCTTGGCGAGGTACAATGTTGCCGAGGAATGGAATTCATAAAAGGGGCTGACGGATATTCTATACATCAACGAGGATACATTTCTGATGTGCTGCAGCGTTTCGGAATGAAAAATACTAAGCCGGTATCCACTCCGATGTGCGTCGGAACTCGGAACATTTGTAAAAAGGAAGCAAACATCAATGATCAGAAGAAGACACCATATCGTGAACTTGTAGGATCACTTATGTACCTGGCAATGGGTATTCGTTCTGACATCGCTTATGCTGTTAGCTGGTTAAGTCAGTTCAATGACAACCATATGCAGGAGCACTGGATTGCTGCTAAACGAGTCTAACGCTACCTGCACGGCACCAAAGGTATAGGTCTGAATTATGCACCTTCAGAGGCTGGATTGACAGGTATGGTAGATGCAGATAGGGGGAATTGCCCGAACGACAGACGTTCTTATACCGGATATGCTTTCATCATTACTGGGGGAGCTATAACATGGTAGTTGCGCAAGCAGAGAACTGTGGCACTTTCTTCCACAGAAGCGGAATACATGAGCTTCACAGAATCAGTGAATGAAAGTATTTATTTGCAAAGATTCATTAGAGAACTTGGATTCGAATCGCTCGCAAAAGATGTGTCGGTACTGTGTGACAACATGGGAACTCAGAAACTTGCTTCAAATCCCATATTCCATTCCCGCACCAAACATATCGATGTTCGACACCACTTTGTTCGGGAAGCATTACCTAACAACAACATTCATCTTAGTTATTTGAGGACTGAGGACATGGAAGCGGATATTTTAACAACCGTCTACCCAGTCCTAAGCACTCGAAGTGTCTCACGATCCTTGGAACAAAGTGTATGTGTATGTGCTTTTTGGCTTCTTGTGAACGAAAGCTATGTTGGTTATTTCTAGAATGAACAGATAGGTATATATGTTATTATGAGTCCTATAGAAAATAAAAACAAATCTATCCCAAGTGAACCATACATTAACAGCGATAAAAAGAATGATGTGTGCATTACAGACTATAATCTAACTCTGTGCCAAATTTTATCCAGATCCGTTCAGCCGTCCTGGCGTTATTGAGCAAAAAACCTTACATTTATAATATTAGTAGGATTACATGCATACACAATTCCATACAAAAAATCAATTTTCGATTTTCAAAAATTTCCCGACTTTTCTGGGGCGTTTTCCCAAAATTTTCTTTCGTAAAAACCTTCTCTTGGATATTACGACCAACCAAAAAAGAGTTTGAGCCCAATCTGCCCATTCGTTCTCAATTGATGAATTACAATACATTTTTGCACACCATTTTTAATAGCAGATGCCCGTGTTATTCTATACGGACTTTCTATCCCACAGGAATCTAATGACATCTATCCACCTACCAAATTTAATTAAAAACCGTTCATTCTTTGAGGCGTGAAAGTGGGACAAACACCCGAGTATATATTTTTTCATATTTAAGCCTCTCCCATAGGAACTGTTAATTTTTTTCGGGATAAAAATGACCTATGTGATAATCCAATACCCCATTCTTCTACCAATCAAATCTCATGCAAGTCCGTGTGCTTTTAGGCGCCTGGTGAATAAAATATTTGTAGAATGAGCTCTATGAAAAATTAAAATAAACCTATCCCACGGGAGCGATACATTTTTGCGGGATAAAAAGAATACTGTTTGCTATTTCAGACAATAATCTATCTCTGTACAAAATTTCATCCAGATCCGTTCAGCCGTTCCGGAGTTATTGAGCAACAAACATCCATACATCCAAACTTTCACATTTATAATATTAGTAGGATTAAGTCGGCGAGAAATACATTACACGCTATTTATATTCTCGGTCTCCTCTTTGTGCAATGCTTCGTAGCGTATCCACTCGTCTAATAAGCATTGTTTATATCTATGCGCCTTGTGTAGTGGTGGTCCCGAAGCCGAAGTGAATACTAACGGTAACTAAGCGATAATAATAGATGTAGGAGCCAGTCTTAGAGATTATTAAATCGAATATTTGAGCGAACTGTGTCGTTTTATTCAAAATGATAATCCACTGATACGCAAAACTATTTTTCTTCAGTAAAGTTAATACATTCGAGTATATGCGAAAATTTGTTATTTCAATTGATTTCTCATCGATTTGTTTCTTTGTTTTATACTTCAAATCATTTGATAAGCAAAGAAAGAAACTTTTATTGATTAGCTTCACTGATGAATCACTATAACCGGTCATACAATGAGGCAGATTGATTCAAATTACAGATTGTTTTAAAATTGAGTACGTTCACCGGGAAAATCGGGATGTTCAGAAATCAACATTATGTTATATTTCCGATTCCAAAATAAAGCTTATAAGTTAATTATTATTTTAGGAAGAAAAGTTCTGATGCCACTTTGCATAGAAAGGTGACTTTAAATTAGTTTTGTTCAGTGATTTGTTTTAAACTGTACTGTTCTGGACAGAAACACAACTTTTTTGCTTTTCAGTGAGGAATATTTATTCAGAAGTGATGAATCGTGAGAACTGTCAAAATTATTTATTTTTTTCCTGTTTTGTTTATTTGATGGGTGCTTACTTTTAATGTATGGCTAGAGTTAATAGATCCCTCTTTTATTTTAATAATTATTTATTTATAATAAAATCAAAAATTTGCATCAACAAGAAACAAAAAAAAAATTACATTTTACATTTTACATATAAATTTACATTTGACTCTTATTGTTTTAACAAATGCTGCTTAACTTATAACTTGTTCTGACGTTTCTGTTATAATCTGTTCTGTCCTGTGCTGCTCCGTGTTTTTGCTTCCTGATCTTTTCTTCAGTGAACTCAGCTATTATCAGCGATAATCAACGAAGGTACTACGTTTCCACCGAAAGTTAATCTCTTGTAGATTTACTAATCTCAATAGTGAACCGCTCCAAAGTTGATTTATTTAGAAAGCACTACATATTCAAAATGCAAATAATGTTCATTTCCTCTCAAGATGTAGCGGGTGATTTTTTTGCTACTTGGTTTTTGACGTTTATATTTTTGACAGATCACACATGACAAATTCCACGAACATTTGACATTTCGATTCAGTATTATTTGCCATTTCATCATGAATAGACTTACGCCTGAACAACGTTTGCAAATTATTGAAATTTATTATCAAAATTCGTGCTCTGTGAAAAATGTGTTTCGCAAGCTACGTCCGTTTTTTTTTCCGCTCATTTTTGGCTAAATGGATACGTGAATAAGCAGAATTGCCGTATTTGGAGTGAAGAGCAGCCAGAGGCAATTCAGCAGCTACCAATGCATCCCGAAAAATGCACTGTTTGGTGCGGTTTATGGGCAGGCGGCATCATTGGGCCGTACTTCTTCAAGGACGATGAAGGCCGCAGGGTTACGGTCAATGGAGAAAGGTACCGTTCGATGATAACAGATTTTTTTTTGCCGAAAATGCAAGAATTGAACTCGATCGACATGTGGTTCCAACAGGACGGTGCCACATGCCACACTGCACGCGAAACCATGCATCAATTGAGAGGCGAATTTGGTGAGCAGTTGATCTCACGTTTTGGCGCAGTCAATTGGCCACCAAGATCATGTGATTTGACCCCGTTAGACTATTTTTTGTGGGGCTATGTTAAGTCTATTGTCTATGGGGACAAGCCAAACCCGATTGCTGCCTTGGAAGCCAACATTGAACGCGTCATTGGTGAGATTCCGGCCGAAATGTGTGAAAAAGTTTGCCAAAATTGGATCTTCAGAATGGACCACCTGAAGCGTAGCCGCGGGCAACATTTAAGTGAAATTATTTTTAAAAAGTAAATGGCAGAAATTGGTTTATCGATCCAAATAAAAATTTCATTCACTTTTTACAAGTTTCTGTGTTTTTTTGAATTTTCAAAAACCAAGCTCTTAAAAAATCACCGTTTAGAAGTGAGACAGGCAGCTTCATATGTGTAAACCGAAGCGAAAAAATAACTTTTCCGATGAATTTGTTCATTTCGATATGGGAATAGGGTATAGTTCGATTTGTACATTTATTGGCCCTATGAAGATTTCAATGAGATTTATTTTAAATCTGCATCTGAGAAGATTAAAATTTGTATGGTAAATCCCCGAGATTTATAGGAGGTTTAGATAAATCTACTTAAATCTGGGTTAAGTGGTCAGTGGAAACGTATTATTTAAAGTAGCTTAATCCATCAGCTGTGGAGGGGGCTTAGCCTTACCTTTTATCGCTGAGGTGGGTTTTAGTACTGTTTGTGGATTGGATTATGGTTGTGTGGAGTCAGCATGTTATGAAATATGATTATCGTGTCAGCTAAATATCAAATTAATTTAATCTCCATGATCCATCCGACATGCTTCACTTCACAACTAATAATAAAGATTTTCTTGCGCATTGCGAATCATTATTTTGTTAAATATCGTCCCGATTTCGGAGATTAAACTGAGGTGAAATTAAACCACGGATCAAAATTTAAACAGACGTTGAACCCCATCACTTAACTGCCCGGTATCGGTGAACCATGGATTAAAGTTCGAACGACGGTAACGTGTTTACAAATGGAAAAGGGGTTCGTTATAGGAGATGTATTTATGCAAGATTTGGGGCCGTTTAAAAAAATGGCAGCTTCGTTATTCTTTAGCCGCTTTTCATTAAATTGAAATATTGCAGTTGTCATAGAATTATTAAGTAAGTAAAGTACACACTCTTTTTGTATATTTATGTATCATATATTTCGATGTTATTTTCTATTTTATTATATTAAATTATATCGGGCCTATTTGCCAATGTATATAGCTATATATAAATGGATCCTCCAGTTATTATCCTCCTAGCCCAGCACTTCTGATTTTTACAGCACAGGAGGTATTTCATACTTGTAGCACCTACAGCGTTTGTGAAGATAGGAGCTTTAAGCGAAGTGGGAATTCCATGTTTAGTATTTTTGCCACGTTGTTGTGCGTTTGTCTGGTATTGTAATCATGATTGGGGAGTATGGTTATGGTACATCTATATATATCGTGGTCGATAGATTCTCTTACTAAAACATACTCGTATGTCTGCATTCATCTCCAGGGAGTCTTTCTTGAAGAATATATTTTATGTAATTTATTTACAAAATGTTCCTTCTTTGAGCAGCATATTTAATTTATCTGCATTGATATGACATGAAGCTGCGTGAGTACCATGTAAAGCTGTCGATTAGTAGTTCATTAGTTAAAAATTGTTTGTTCTACTAATTTATCAATAAATAGTGAAACTATTTTCGTAGACTTTAAATTTTTGTCACTGTATGTTATACTACGTTTCCACCGAACTTTAATCTCTTGTAGATTTACTAATCTCAAAAAGTGTTTCCACCGCTCCAAAAGTAGGTTAATTTTGACAGCACTAGTCAAAATGCATATATTGTTTCATTTTCTATTGTGATGTAGAAGTGAGACAGGCAGCTGCATCTGTGTCAAAAGAAAAAAAAATTCACTTTCCCAATGAATGTGTTCATTTCGATATGGAAATAGGGTAGTTCGATTGAAGATTTTAATGAGATTTATTTTAAATCTTCATCTGAGAAGATTAAGATTTGTATGGTAAATCCTCAATATTTGTAGGAGATTTAGCTAAATCTATTTAAATCTCGGTTTAGTGGTCGGTGGAAACGTAGTATTAGGTTCTTCGATTATGTTCTTCTTTTTCTTGTCATCAACATTTCATCCAAATTAGTATCACTTCATTTAAGAACTCTAAAAGAAAAAGTTAGGACAGCAACTGACCATGAGTTTATTGCTTTGATTTTATTCCCATTAATAAGGTCTTAAGGATGAGCTTTAATATTATTATTGAATTCTAATCTCAAGCTTTTTTATTTTTGTTGAGCATACTACTTTACACTGGCGTATTAACCACTAGGCTCGTGAGGCTGGAGCCTAGGGCGGCAACTTATAGGGGGCGGCAAATCTTGTATTATATTTTGTTTTAATCTAAAAAAAAAATATTACGCAAAAAAACAAACAAAAAGATTAATGTCAATCAAATGGGGTACTCATCATTATTGGTATCTGAAAATACGAAATTTAAATCTCTGCCTGATTTTCCGTCTCTGCATATTTGGATAAGAAACCGGTTTTGAACAATACGCGGTCGCCATAGATAGATCTTAAATATGATCGGACACGATTTTTGCACTTACATATGGGCCTTAAAATTGCAAAAAAAAACTGCGTAATACATTAGATATTTTTTTATATAGTGAAAAAAGTGATTTAAGAAGACTTTATAGTGAAAAAAGGGACCACAGTTTTTTTTCAGAATGTAGGATTAATGTGTATGTATAGTTAAATTAATCAGCCCAATTATAAATGACAATTCCCAGGTAAATATTTTCCCTTTTCCTACTCTACAAACAAAAAAACTCCCCGGATTTGTTGCCCTTTTCCCTTTCTCCTATTTTAAACAAACTTTGAATATGGGAAAAAATACTCGGGGAAAAAGTAGACATTCTAAATGCCGAAAAAGGGACCATTATTTCCATTTTGGCCTCGTTTTTCCCGACACATTTATTATAGAAATGAGAAAAAATTTAAGTTTTTTACTTTTGCAACTAAAATATAAATAAAATTTTAATTATTTTTGACATAAAAACAACGATCATCCCATCTGCAAAACTTTTCTTTTTCTTCAGTCGTTTTATACAATTTACACATCTATTGTGGACAGGACAGCTGCTCCTCAAACATTTGCAGGTCCTTAGAGAGCATCTTGTGAGAACAAGCAGCAATTATTTAAAAGCTCATGGCTGTCAAACAGCTGACTCGGACATTCAAAATTCTCTTTCCCGCTTTTTAAAGGAACAATAGTTTCCCGGGGAATATTTATAATTGGGCTGAATATTTTATACTGAATTGGGTAAAAATGTTAAATACCTATTGTTTAAATAAAAATAATTAATTCCTAAAATTTATATACAAAAATGATTTGTCTTTTTTAATGGAGAGAAATTGTTCGGAGCTGAAATTTCATCCTACGCTTACTTTTGGGACTAACTAAAATAAATTATCTACTCTCACACCAAATTCATGTTCCACTCAACAAGTTCTTGAATTTTTTTTATAAGAAAAGGTATATACCAGTGCCATTTCTAATATAATTCTACCATAAACCTATAACTATTTGTCTTTTCAACAACAAATATATAAACCACCATGTAATGCGCAACCGCGACTCAAAGCTCTAGGAAAAAACAATAAAAGGCATTAAGACACACACCATTTAATTTAAGGACAAAAGCAATCAACTTCTTATATACATCTTACTAGATCTTATTATTAAATTAATTGCAATAGTCTATACGCAATAACCCTTTGCAGTATAAAAAATATTTCACGGGTTCCCAGTTTTAAGACTTACGTTCTTCGTTGAAATAAAAGGAAAAATATATTTTCGCCATACAAATATAGTAAACACTTAGTAATGCAATTTTGCTTACAAAAATTCTATCAAATTTATTAAAAACAATGACATGTGATATATTTCGAAAATACTACCGCCGCATTCAAATTCCTCACTCCCAAAAAGACAACCGTGTCCAATAACTCTTCGATGTTAGCCCATTAAAATACGATCCTTGCATAGTATTAAAACAAAGGGGGCGGTAGACACTGAGCGTGACTCAGGGCGCCGAGAAGGTTAATCTGCCACTGCTCTCTTAAACTGTATCATATAATAATCTGATTCTCATCTTTCGGATAGCCATCAGTAGTGGATTGAAACTTTTAAGGGTCTGGACCAAAGATCTCAAAAACATCTTTCTTATTGTTCACTTAAAGTGTGGATAGTACTTCCTTCATATGCATTACACCTATTTTATATCTAATCAATGGGGAAAATAATCAATTACGAGCATGTTTAATCAAACATTTTCTACACACAATGTAGTGTTCTCATTCATACATATGTTTAAACATGTTTCAAAAATGAAAAGTCTGAAAAATGTCATACTCCCAGCTGTAGGAAAATTTATTAATTTTTGACTATTATCACAAATAATCTTTCGAATTCAAATCATTTATGCTGTCAGTTTTGCATTCGCAACCACTGCGTAAAACAGATGTTATACGGGATATACACTTTTCAAATGCATTTTATGCATGTGAGAGTGTATTCTTGAAAATAACTCACGTATGCATTGTTTGTGCTTGAAGCAAAATCAAAACGTTTTGATTTTGGTTCAATCAACGAATACACTCTCATATGCATCACATGCATTTGAACAGTGTGTATACCGCATTAAGTAGAAAAATTAAAATTGCTTAAAAATGATGGCCCAAAATTTTAGTCGATTTAGTAATATGTCAAATCATTTTTAGTATGATACTAGGCTAAAAAGAGGATTTTACTAATTTTAAACCAGTTTAGTATCGTACTATTTTCTTAACATTTTACTAAAGTTAAAATCCAAAATGGCTACCTAATTTTTTTAGTATCGTACTAAATCCATATGTCACTTTGACATTTACAAACGTCAAAAAGTTATGTTCGCTTACTTTTTTGCACTTTAGGCGTGTTTAGTTGTAGTTTATTAAGAAAATAGATTTAGTATGGTGCTAGTTAAAAAGTGTTTAAAATTAGGAAAATATTAGTAAAGTGCTTCAGTATATTAGCAAACGGTTAAGTAGTATCATGCCAAGCCCTTAACATCAGGCTATTTAAAATTTTGCGCCAATGAATGTAAGCCTTTTATTCAACGTCAAAGGTCCAAGTGTAGCGATTGAATTGAATTGATTTCAAATCAAACAAGATTTCTAACTAAATATTGACAATAAATTAAATTTTGTAACTGTCATGTAATAGAATAATGCATCACACACAGTGGCGTAGTGTGGATTTTTGCAGCCCCGGAAAGAACCATTTTTTTCCGCCCTGATTACTTTTTCCGGTGCATTTAAATTTTTCGCCAGCGACAAATTCATATGTACATCAACCACGAAATTAATCTCTTATAAAATATTTGTAACTCATAGATTAATGCTTTATTCATACATTCCCTGGGCTGATTAATGCAAAATTACACCTCTTTTCCAAATATTAACCCGCAAGGGTACTTACCACAGCTTATCTGATCGAACGTTCCAATTATCTTGACATAACCAATTATGAAGGAGCCATCAAGACAAAGTACAAGAGTTTTTATAAGAAATAAAAGTTTCTATACAATACGTTAAGGAAAACATAATTGTGTAAGATTTGGTTTCAATTCATTTTTTGAATTAACGCACATAACAACAAAAGAAAACTCCTAATCTTTCTTTGAATTTTCATTAACGCAAGATCCTTGAATATACCTTTAGGTACGCACGATATATTTAAGTAATTCAAGTAGGCTTTTATTCATTTAATTATTTTGTTTGTCTGATGAGCAGACAAAAGACCTAAGCGGCTCGTGTTCGATTTTACAATCTTCTTTATTAACTTCATGCTCATAAAATGCAATATATATATTGCAGTCGTATTTAACATCCAGTAGTTTGGCCGGCGCCACGTAAAAAAGTCAAAACTGTTCGCTAAGTTTCGTAGATGATGAAACCTGTCCTTAATTTCGAGGTTGACCCTATACAAGGCAGAAAATAATTTCCGCCGTAAAGGCTTAACTACTCGTACATGCAACACACTTTTGTACAAAAGTAAAAAAAACTGTTTTGTCTTTTGAAAACATACTGCGCAAACCTATCTCATATTTGCAATTTAACAAAGGTACTCTACTTTTGCACAAGAGTAAAAGTTAAAAGTCTGGCTGGCTTTCACTTTTGTAAAACTTGAAATATGAGAGAGGATTGATCTATGTTGGAAAAAGACAAAACATTTTTTTTTACTTTGTACAAAAGTGCGTTGAATGTAGTGATTAACTCGTTGTGTGGGAAAGAGCTGCCCCTTTATTTCCACCAACGAAATCATCTGGGAGGTCCCATTATTTAAAAGAACCATCAACCAATTCTTCTCGATGTCCTGTGAGAAAGCTCTTCAATGCATTCATTTTTTGCGAGCATTGGTGAAGGTCGAGTTCTGCTGTTTGTATTTAAATTTGGGCATCATTAATCTTCATGGAGCACAGGTTTGCAAGGTCCAAGAAACACGATCGCATTCCAATTAGCAAAGCTTGTGCATCTTGACTTATGTTACGACTTTCGTCTGCCTCGATCAGTTTTTACTTGCGATTATAGGTACTGTAAGACAAGTTATGCATTCAAAAAAAAAATTCTAACCATCAAACATGATATTACGATCATAGAGAAGCCTAAACAAGTGATCGACAAGAAATGTCTGTCTGGCTGTCATTATGTCAGTCTATCCGTCTGTATGTTTAACGAGCTAAAGCTAAACGGCTTAAGCGATTCTTCACATTTGGTATGTGTGATTCTTTTGGCATTCCTCAGAGGGGAAATTGAAATTTTATTTTTACCATTAAGGAAATCTTATTTTTCTCGAAAACGGCTCCAACGATTTTGATAAAAAACTTGGAAAAGTTTTTGTCGGCACTAGCTATCATTTAATCAGAACCAAATTTACGGGAAAAGTCGATTCAATGTACCTTTCATATAACGGTTTCTTAATTTTTGGCTTTCTCGGTAACCATACATTCGATTTCTATCAAATTTTATATCTGAGAAGATCTAAGCAGCCGCAATAATTTTGCATATCAAAATTTTGAAAAACTTTTTTTTCTAATTAAAATTAATTTTTGAAATTTTTGTTTGAAAAATCAATATTTTTAAAACTAATCAAGAAAATTATTTAAAATTTTACAATGTATATAAACAAACTCTAAAAAACTGCATACCAAAATTTCAAAAAAAAAATTGTCTTCAACAAACTGAAAATAAAAAACAGGATTTCATCAAAATCCGTCTTACAATTATCGAGATACTTTTTTATCAAATTTTCATTGTTCCATGGCATCTAATGGCGTTCTTCGTTTTTTCGAGAAATTAAAGTGATGGTTTTGAAGATGAATTATTGACCATAATTTGTATAGGACACGTAAAGTTGTAATACTTTTGCTATTAAACTCTGTGTAATAAAGTTCCCCTGAAGAAGGCAGCAACACCTGCCGAAACGTCGGGAAAAGCAAATGTAACTTTATTGTTTCATTGCCATATTCATTGCGACCAAAAAATCCGAAGGATAAATTAAATTTCTATGTTAAAAAACGATTTTACCCCCCTATACACCATTCACTTTCATTATATACATATGTATGTATACGTATTTACATACACACCTACTTATTTACATAATTAAAATCCATTTAAATATACATTTGTAGGATGATACCTTATGTTACCATTCCTTGAATCATGCATTCGACTGAGAATTAAGGTAATCTTACCTGCTTCGGCTTTAAACCTGCACAGGATAAATAAACTAGACTACCTATACCTACTAAAAGCGTCAGTAGTTAGCTACTACTTTACACTAAAGTTGTTAGCTAAAGGAGCAAGTTCGTACAATCAAGGCGTGCATTTTATTTCCAAAGTGTTAATGATGCCCTCATAATTTTCCCAAGTAACGGGTCCGCCATCTAAGGTTTTTTTTTTCAACTATTGCTTATTTCGTGAATGGTAACACTTAGCTCATGTCTGGTTTGACAAATAATTAGTTTTATCCTTCCGCTAAACGAATATGGTTGTGTATATGTTTGAACGACGCTCGCTAAGTGGGCCTGCGATCGACTTAGAGAAGATGCCGATTTTGCCAAAAAATCATCTTTTAAGATGAAGCTCATTTTGATCTTGGCGGGTATGTACCAAGCAAAATTGTCGCATTTGGGGCACAAAAAACCCGCACACATACATTGAAAACCCGATTTACCCAAAACGAGTCACTGTTTGGTGCGGATTTTGGTCCAGAAGCATAATTCGAAAATGAGCAAGGAGTGGCCGTTACAGTCAATGGCGATCGTTATCGGGCCATGTTGAACGAATTTTTGTTCACAAAAATTGAAGAGGAGGATATTGGCAGTATTTAGTTTCAACAGGACGGCGCTACGTGCCACACAGCCGAAGCTACACTCGATGTCTTGCGCTCATTTTCAAAAAAAAACAAGCTATTTGGCGGACCCTGTATATTGTCTACTGCATCAGCCCGTGCGCTCCAACTTTGCCAGTAAAACTTCTATTCCCAACGGTGTGTGAGCATGGCAGAATATTAATAAATGAAAATAATGTTGCGACCGCGTGCATGATTTATTGATGCAAGTTGCTGGTTTGATAGTTGTTGAAAGTGACAATTTTAGGGAGAAAGTCGGGCGTTAGTCGTACCGTAAAAAACAAACAGAATAGGCATACAAAATTAATATTAATATATTCGAAAATTGCCGCCCCTAACAAAGTGCCGCCCGGCCCTGTGCCCCCCCTGTCCATATCCGCCAATACGTTACGTTACTGATAACAGTCTCATAATCTTAAGATACTGACTTCGCTCCCAGCACAGCAAGTTGATTGATGGTTTAATGCCGGCTATTTCCCTTTAGTTCGTATCCGATATTAGATAATTTCATGATTTTGCTGAGAGGATTGAATTCTAAATAGAACCATAAAGGAGTAAACTCAGCTCCTTAAAGTATACCATTGTTTTAAGTTTCATTGAGTTGCTTCTTGGAATACGAACATGCGATAGAAGGATTATGGGAGCATCATAGGGTTCAATGACACGGAAGTTTCTAAGATTGGAAGCAATTTTGTTATTTAGGGGTTGGCAATGACATCCATTTTTGCGAATTCGTTATCATTAGTTGCATAGGTATGTAGACCTAGAGTCGAATTCGTTAATGTTGCTTCTCGACATGCCAGTTAATTATGAATCCATTATCCGTTTCCAACTGCCCCAAATCTCAGTCAGCAAACATAATCCCTTTGGCTATGGACGCTGTAAACTGCAAAGGTGTATTTAATGTTTGAAAACATAGCCACCAAGAAGTTTATAAATTTGTCTGCCATTTGATAAACCATGAATAGAGAGCTTATTGACAAAATGCTACAATAACTTCATTTCCATTCTGACAAATGTCAGATATCCCTATCGGATGTTCTTTCATAGCCCAGATAAAGACACCCTTTATATGCGTTCCAGTTTACATGTATATACATCATTTCCGTTAAAAAGGATCAAACAAAAAAAAAAGAATATGAAATACTCTTACCCAGCCATAACATCGATTTATTTTATAATGTTAAATAAATGCCAAAGGTGATGACTCTGGGGAAACTTGTTATGTGAGAAAAATTCGTTCATAGAAGAAGCTGAGCTAATTAGGATGCTAAGAATGTTAATTGTTTAAAGGGCAATTTATGTATGGGGGGAGATTGGCATTTATTAGTACTTGAAATAACTTAACGTGTGTACCTTTGTTGTACCCAAAAAATTTGACTTAGCCATTTAAAAATATATTCAAGAAGAAACGCTGAGTGATTTTTTGTGTGTGGGAAAATATTTTTTGTTATTATTATTACGAGTATTATGGGATCTTAGCAACACATTTGTAGGATGAAACAGCTGGTGAACCACGTAAAATATCAGACATTTATGTATTTTGTGAAAATGTTTAATGTTTTGCTTTTTAAGAAAAAATAATATTCAATTTGAAAGGTCACTAAAATGGCATTAGCTGGCTTTCGATTCCTATATAATGGCGGGGCATTCCAGCAAATTAATCATTATGACACGCACTACATGCATGTGCAATTTGGACAGTACTTCGACTTTTAACGAATTCGATGCGCTGTCCGACTCTATCCAAAGAATTGTTTCCCAATATCCGCACAGTGAAATCGTTGTTACGGGCGATTTCAATGTACACAATTCCAAGTGGCTACGCCATTCTGGCCAGACAACACCCGAAGGAAGGTATGTTGAGCTCTTTGCTGAGGTGAATAATCTGACTCAGCTGGTTACTGAGCCAACAAGAATACCTGACATTGCAGGTCACTCCGCCAACACCCTAGACTTGTTTCTTACCTCTCTACCTGGTAAATATACTATTAGTGTGTTATCGCCTCTAGGCACATCGGACCATTGTATCATATCAGCCAATTTCTCGTGCGCAAAGTTCTCAGTTAAAGAAAGCATTCCGAAGAGGACCGTATGGCAATACGAGAAAGCCAACTGGGACGGTCTGAATAATTTCTTCAGGATCTTTAACTGGTCACTATATTCCCTCGATAGTGACGTTGACTCCAGCGCTAATATGATTACAAATATAATTCTTAAGGGGATGAAAGCCTTTATACCGAACAAAACCAAAAGCATCAAACCAAAAGAAAATTCATGGTTCGATTTGAGCTGTAAGGAGGTTATCAGGCTGAGAGAGGTAAGTTTCCGATGTTATAAAGCCAACCCAACTGAGGAAAACCGGAATAAGTTCAAACAAGCTAGAAAGACCTGTAATAGTCATATTCAAAGCACCAAATTTCTACATGAGCAAAAATTAAGGCAAAAAATACTACAATGTCCCAAAGGTAGTAAAAATTTTTGGTCATTTGTAAAAAACGTACGAAACTCCACCTGCTCGTCGGTTCCAACGCTCGTTTCCAATAACACTCCTGTGGTAAGCGCACAAGAAAAAGCAAATTTGCTAGCAGCTCAGTTTGCTGCTAATTCTACGCTTCCACAAAGTGTCATGACTCCTCCTGTACTTGAGAGCATAAACAGTTTCATGGGACGTATCTTCTTTCGTACTCGTGGAGTTGCTAGAGTTCTTAAAGATCTTGACATACACAAATCCGCTGGTCCAGATGGTATCTCCCCTATTGTTCTGAAGAGGTGTTCTTCTACGCTGGCAAAACCACTGCGTAAGCTTTTCCATCTGTCCTACTCTACTGGTCTCTTTCCGAGTGGGTGGAAAACAGCATTTGTCCAGCCTGTCCCTAAAAAAGGCGAATCTTCTTCACCCTCTAACTACCGTCCAATTGCACTTACGTCCCTTCTTTTAAATGACCGACAGTATGGCTTTCGTAGCAATAGGTCCACTGGTGATCTGATGGTATATCTCACCGAGCAGTGGCACAAATCTTTACATCGTTTTGGAGAAAGTAAGATTATTGCGCTTGATATTTCAAAAGCATTTGATAGAGTTTGGCATAAGGCTCTCTTATCGAAAATGCGTGCATTTGGTATCGAAGAATCTCTTCTTCGTTGGATTAGCAATTACCTTTCGGATCGCTCAATACAAGTTGTATTGGACGGTTTCAAGTCTGATATTCATAAAATAAATGCTGGTGTGCCCCAGGGCTCCGTTCTGTCTCCGACTCTCTTTCTCATTTTCATTAATGATCTCTTGTCTGAAACTTCTAATCCAATGTACTGTTTTGCTGACGACAGTACCCTCAGCTTTTCATACTCGTTTTTAGATTCTCATCCATATCTTTCGGATGTGGAACTTGAACGGCAGCGTATGATTAGCTCATTAAATTCTGATCTAGACAGTATTGTCCAATGAGGAATACAAAATCGCGTAGAATTTAATGCTTCAAAAACCCAATGCTGTCTTCTGTCGTTAAAGCGAGACCCTCCCCCAATGCCGTTGTCCATTAGCGGCGCTTGCATCGAGGAAACCGAACAGCTTTCAGTTTTCATATTCACATATTCGACGTCGCCAAAAATGCTGCAAGATGTTTGGGTTTTCTCAGACGATGCAAGAAATATTTCTCCCCTTCCGATCTGGCTGTAATCTACAAATCCTTTATTCGTCCAAAGCTTGAGTACAATTGTCATATTTGGGCAGGTGCTCCCATAACGCACTTAAGTCTCCTGGAGAGAATCCAAAAAAGAGTTTTAAAAATGATAGGTGATGAAACAATAACTAAAACAAATGAGCCTCTCTCGCACCGTCGCAATGTTTCATACCTTTCATTAATTTATCGGTATTATAATAAACAGTGTTCTAGTGAAATAAATAAACTATTCAACCGTAACACTCGCGCTTCTAGGAAAGCCCATCAATTTACCCTTGAGCCCAACTTCGGACGTACTGTCAAGCATAGAGATTCTTTCTTTAGCCGCACAACACGAATGTGGAATGCTTTACCCGACCGAATTTTTCCCTCCCATTGCGATAATCAGGCATTTAAAACCAATGTACATCGGTATCTCCTGTCTAATCCTATCCCATTTTCCTAATCGCTCGCACTGTGTATTAACATTTTAAGGGTATTCATAACCCCTTGAGTGCGCGCATAGTAAAAAAAAAAAAAAAAATCCATTAACATTTTGTCACTTTTTTGTTGGTGGCACTCAGTGGCCTATTTTATTTCAATTCGTTAAATCCTAACGTGAACAATATGTTTATACATAAATACTTAAAACTACTTAACACTAAATTTCAAGCTATTGTAAAACAATGTTTTGAATTTTGAATTTTTAAAATTGTCATTTGGTGAAGCCACTAAAATAAAATTTATTATATATTTCAACTAATTGATTGAGAGGACTATGAGCACCATAGTTCGATCTACTAAAAATTTGAATTAGTGGTCTTTGAAGTCGTATACTTGAGCGACTAAAACTAAAGTTAAGACGATAAAGAACCGATGGTGATGATACTGCTCCATTTATTATTGTTGCGATAAAACAAAATTGTAAATATTTTCTATGATTTGCCAATGAAGGAAGGTTAATTTAAGCAAGTCTTTGAGAATAAGGGGACAGAGGGTTTACACGGAACCAAGGAAGAAAACGGAGACAAAAGCGCAAGAACCTCTTCTGAATTGCTTCAATTCTCATTATATGTACAGAATAATAAGGTGCCCACACTACACAGGCATACTCAAGAATTGATCTCACAAATGAAACAAAAAGTAGTTTGAGAACATAAGGGTCACGCAAATCGCGGCCAAATCTCTTAATGAAACCAAAGATTCTATTTGCTTTTCTAACTACAAAACTAATATGGTCAGTAAATGTAAGTTCCGAATCTAAAACAACTCCCAAGTCAGAAAAAACAGATACTCTACTTAAAGAACAAGAATCAAACATATAATCAAAAACAATTGGAACTTTCTTGCGTGTAAAACTCATGGTTTTATATTTGTCAACATTTAAAACGAGACGATTTATATTGCACCATTCCCTAAATAATTTTAAGTCATCTTGCAAAAGTAGACAGTCAGATTTAGAATTAATTCTTTTGAAAAGTTTAATGTCATCAGCATATATAAGGACAGACGAATTTTTTATGATCGAAATCAAGTCATTCATAAATAAAATGAATAAAATTGGACCTAAATGACTGCCCTGGGGGACACCAGAATTCACTACAAACGGATTCGAACATTCATTACGAAATATTACTTCATATTGTCTTTTTTCTAAGTACGATGAAATCCAATTTAAGAAATTGTCGTTAAAACCATGACGAAACAATTTAAAAATTAGTGTTTTATGACGCAACTTGTCAAATGCTTTACTAAAATCAGTAAATATACAATCTACTTGTTCACGTTTCTCAAAAACATCTAAGCAACAAGACACAAAATTAAATAGATTGGTAACATTTTAGGGATAAACATTGCAGATTAGACAGCCTTAACCAAATCAGTTGGCTCACTTTGTTCTCTTGAATCCTCTCTCTGCGCAAGCCGCAACCGATCATTAGCCAAGTGATTTGGGTCAAGTTATAATATTACATGGTGTTTGAATAGTGAATTGTTTCAATAAAAAAAGTGTCTGATGCAGAAGCAAATGACGAAAATTATTAACCATACACAAATTTGACAGTCTGTGTCAGTGTGTTGTGTATCAGATTACGATAAAGTCGGGTGAACCTGACGTCAGTACATAAGAGGACGTAAATCTCATTGCATGATAAATCAGATGGACCGGATGACTTCGGTGAAAATACTTGTGTTAAAATGAACGACTGGATCGCAAGTACTTCTTCTATTCGATCACATCTTAAGAACAAAATTCTTGGTAGAAATAGCTCAATATGTTTTTAGTCTTTCTTACTTAATTTTTTGTATACAAAATTTTTTTTATAAAAAAATTGTTTAGTACGTGTATTTAATATCTATTATAAATTTAAAAATTAAAAAAAAAATATATTTTTTTTCAAAAATCTAAATAAATATTTTTCCAAAATGTTGTTATGCAGTATTATTTGGACTTCAAAGGACCTCCTACATAAAATAAATGTGACCCACTTTTCCTTCAAATAAATCTGCACAGTGAATGATGTACATTATCATTCTCTCCTACAAAATGCTGTAAATCATTTCTACTTGCGATATACATAGGTATACCTACTATAGGGCAAGTTTTGCATTTGGAAAAAAAATCGAACTCGAGATTTTAACCAAAGTTGACAAGTTGACAAGTTGAAAACACCAAAAAAGTGGGTCCAGCAATTCCGTGTGTGTGTGTCTGTCTGTCTGTAGAACGATCTACAGCCTAAACGGATGAATCGATTTTGTTCAAACTTGGTGGTTGGGCGGTTTAGGAGATTGTCCAAAATAGATTTTTGAATCATTGTTTTAGCCCCAAAAATAACGGTACTTGCCATACAAATTTGTCTACCATCTTAATTATCTCAGAAACAGCTCTAACATTTTGATAAAAATTGATGGGTGTACTAATTTCACATTTTGGCCGAAAATTTGTGTACAATATTTTGTTATTAACGGTACCTGCCATACAAATATTTTATTGATTTTTGACTTTCTTATAAACGGATCCATCAACTTTGGTATACAGGATCTCCTTCAAATTCTAAATAATACTCCACTTCAAAATTTTCGCAAAATATTTTTTTTTTGGATTTTTGAAAAAAAAATATTTTTTTTTTTGGAAAATGCAATATTTCGTAAACGGGTGGGCGATTTTTTCTGAAATTTTGTTTTAAAATTTATATTATTAAATATTTAAAATGTTCATACCAATTTTTTTTTAGAAAAAATTTAAGAATTTTTATTTATAAAAAATCAAGTCAAAAACGACTTTAAAAATAATTTTTTTTTTTTAAATTTAAGTATATGCCTGTAAGACTTAAGGTCTTTTAAATGCAACCTGAATTGCACGGCACTAGTTTGGCACAGTGGATTTGAGAACCAGATATTGACTGTCTCATTTTAACCTATGGGCGGCAACCAATTAAAATTGGAGGTATAGAAAAGAATGCGCCTAGCGTGGGGATCGAACCCACACGTCCTAGTTAGCAATCAAGCACTTTATCTACTGCGCCATTGCCACCCACTTTAAGCCGTTTCCATTAAGAATCTTTTGCATATATTACGATCGAACATAGGAGCAAGTACGCATTTTATTTTAAATCAGACAAGGAAGACAAATTTATATATTCATACCAATAAAAACCTTTTCCTACATTTTTATATTTATGGGTATACGTACCCGTACCTACACGCTATTTATATAACTATTCCTTGAATCATTTATTCGATAATTCATTATACTAAGAGCTAATGTAAACTTACCTATATCGTTTAGCTACATTAAAGTTTTGAGCTATATTGTGATTTTTTTGCTACTTGGTATTTGACGTTTATATTTTTGACAGATCACACATGACAAATTCCACGAATATTTGACATTTCGATTCAGTATTGTTTGCCATTTCATCATGAATAGACTTACGCCTGAACAACGTTTGCAAATTATTGAAATTTATTATCAAAATTCGTGCTCTGTGAAAAATGTGTTTCGCAAGCTACGTCCGTTTCAGCGACGAGGCTCATTTTTGGCTAAATGGATACGTGAATAAGCAGAATTGCTGTATTTGGAGTGAAGAGCAGCCAGAGGCAATTCAGCAGCTCCCAAGGCATCCCGAAAAATGCACTGTTTGGTGCGGTTTATGGGCAGGCGGCATCATTGCGCCGTACTTCTTCAAGGTCGATGAAGGCCGCAGGGTTACGGTCAATGGAGAAAGGTACCGTTCGATGATAACAGATTTTTTTTGCCGAAAATGCAAGAATTGAACTCGGTCGACATGTGGTTGACGGTGCCACATGCCACACTGCACGCGAAACCATGCATCAATTGAGAGGCGAATTTGGTGAGCAGTTGATCTCACGTTTTGGCGCAATCAATTGGCCACCAAGATCATGTGATTTGACCCCGTTAGACTATTTTTTGTGGGGCTATGTTAAGTCTATTGTCTATGGGGACAAGCCAAACACGATTGCTGCCTTGGAAGCCAACATTGAACGCGTCATTGGTGAGATTCCGGCCGAAATGTGTGAAAAAGTTTGCCAAAATTGGACCTTCAGAATGGACCACCTGAAGCGTAGCCGCGGGCAACATTTAAGTGAAATTATTTTTAAAAAGTAAATGGCAGAAATTGATTTATCGATCCAAATAAAAATTTCATTCACTTTTTACAAGTTTCTGTGTTTGTTTGAATTTTCAAAAACCAAGCTCTTAAAAAATCACCGTTTACAAGAGTAAGTTCGTATAATCCAGTCGTGCATTCTACTTTCTATTCCCACAAAACAATATGGATATGAAAATATTGAGTTCTCAGTTACTTTTTATTTGGAGCATTTAAAAATTAAAAAAAAATAAAAGCACTGAAGAATATGGGTGTTTTTTAGCTGCATGAGAAGTTTCGATGGTTGTTGTCTGTGGTTTGACAGTTGAAAATGTCAAACTATGTTGACATTTCTTTTCAGTAAGATTTGGCAATTCATCATGAATCCCTTAACGCCTGCACAACGTTTCCGAATTGAGGAAATTTAGCATTTTTACCGAAGAATTGTTGGTGATGAATCTATTTTTTTTTATATATTTAATTTAGCGCGCACTAAAGGGGTTTTGGCTACCCACAATATTTTTAAGCACAGTGCGTGCTTTACGAAAATATGGAAGGCTTTAAAATGGGATACCTATATGCATTGGTTTGAAGTTCAAAATATCACAATAGGAGGGAAAAATAGAGCCGGTTAAAGCATTCCACATTCGACTAAAGAGAGAATCTCTTCATTTGACAGTACGTCTGAAGTTGGGCTCAAGGGTAAACTGATGAGAATTCCTGGAAGCGCGAGTATTACGGTTGAATAGTTTAAGGGGAGGAATGCAACTGGCTATTTCGCTAGAACATTGTAAAAATTGCGATAAAATAGTGAAAGACATGAAACATTTCGACGGTGTTCAATAGCTGAAAATGTTTCCACTATAGTCCTATCGCTTATCATTCTTAGAACTCTAATTTGAATTATATCCAAAAAGATTCAAATGAGTACTGGGTGCTCCTGTCATGCCCAAATATGAGAGTTATACTCCAGCTTTAAACGAATGAAGGCCTTATAGATTACAGCCACATCAGAAGGGAAGACAAATTTCATGCATCTTTGAAGTAAGCCCAAACACCTTGCGGCATTTTTGTCTACATCGAATATGTGGTTGTTCCCCAACAGGTGGTCTGTGATGCACATACCAAGGCCTGATAGCTGATCGGTTTCCTCAATGCATGTGCCACTCATTCATAGCGGCATGGGCGTGGCTTCTGTCTTAAGGACAGAAGACAGTACTGAGTTTTTGAGGCAATAAATTCTGCGCGATTTCTTATTCCCCATTGGACAATGCTGTCAAGATCAGAATTTAATGAAATTATCATATGATGCCGTTAAAGTTCCTCATCCAAAGAACAAGGAAGTGAATCTGAAAACGAATATGAAAAGCTGAGAGTACTATCATCAGCAAAACAATTTGGTGCGGATTAGAAGTTCCAGATAAGAGATCATTAAGGAAAATGAGAAAAAGGGTTGGAGACAAAACGGAGCCCTGGGGCACGCCAGCATTAATTTTATGCACTCATTTTCGAAAGGAAAGCTTGATGCCAAACTCTATAAAATGCTTTTAAAATATCAAGCGCAATAATCTTACTTTCTCCATAAGGATGTGCCACTGTTCGGTGAGATATACCATCAGATCACCAGTGGACCTATTGTTCAGAAAACCATACTGCCGGTGATTACTTTAGGTCATTTTCGATCTTCAAGATATTTTCTTAAGCTTATAATTAGTCAGCGTTTCCATGACCTTGTAAAGAAGGAAGTAAGTGCAATTGGACTTGGTAAAATAGCTTCGACAATAAGCAAACACAATCCTAAGCCATTAACGAATCACCATTACATCCTATATAATTGACTGTTTAGTGTTATTTACACGCTGGCGGCATCATCGGTCCCTTTTTATTTTCAAATAAGGATGAATGGCGAGCGCTATCGAGCCATTCTAACTGATTTTGTTTTTCTAAACATTAATCAGCTAAACATCCACGACATTTGGTTCCAACAAGACGGCACACCTTGCCATACAGCACGATTAACCAAACAATTTTTTTGCAAAATAAATTTTGTGACAGCTTTACTCCAGAAGTGATCATGTTAACTGGCCCCTTTCGTATGCATTAACGCCTCTCGACTACTAGTCTTGTGGCTATGTTAAATCATTGGTTTATGACAACAAACCAGCAACTCTTGAAGCATTGAAAGCCAATTTTCAAGCTACTATTGATGCCATATGTCCAGATTTATTGGGAAAAGTAGTCAAAATTTCAACTGATCGATTGGACTATGTAATTCGTAGCCGCGCCGGGAATCATATTTAAAAAATAAATACTATGTCGCAAAATTTTAAACAGCCTGATGTTAAGGGCTTAGCATGATACTACTTAATAGTTCACTAATACTAAAGCACTTTACTAATATTTTCTTAATTTTAAACACTTTTTAACTAGAACCATACTAAATCTATTTTCTTAATAAACTACAACTAAACACGCCTAAAATAGTGCAAAAAATTAAGCGAACATAACTTTTTGACGTTTATAAATGTCAAAGTGGCATATGGAGTTAGTACGATACTAAAAAATAAAGTAGCCATTTTGTGATTTTAATTTTAGAAAAATGTTAAGAAAATAGTACGATACTAAAGTGGTTTAAAATTAGCAAACTCCTGTTTTTAGCCTAGTATTATACTAAAAATGATTTAACATATTACTAAAAACTGTCTGAAAACTTTAAAGAGATGGTAAAAGATAGTAATAACGATGTCAGTTTAGCGTACAAATCCAATAAGACGCTGGCACCTCTTTTTACCAACATAAAAACAAAAACGGAAAATGATAAGTGCACAGTCGTAGTCTATAAAATAAACTGTCGTGGCAATGCGGAACAAAATTGCAATCTTTCCTATATCGGTACAACGAAACAACTTCTTCGTCAACGAATTTCCAACCACAAATCCGACATTAATTTAAAAAGCATTTGGAAGATAGCATTGGCCAAGTTTTCCAACATTTTGCACCAAATGTTCTTATGTGTATAATATGTTCAATTTATTTTTGTAAATAAAAGATCCCCTGAAGAAGACGGCAACCACCGTCGAAACGTCGGGAAGGGAAATGAAATTGTTTCATTAAAAAGACAGTACGACTAAAACAGCCAAAAGAGATATATTTTAAATATCCGACACATATAATAATTCAACCAATTGGTCAATAACTTAACAATAAGCATATTACTAAATCGACTAAAATGTTGTGCCTATGACATTATAATATATGTCATAGGTTATAATAATAAAAAATTAATTTCAACAATAATTCTGTCATGTAGATATTATTATTTAAAGTTCTCAAGCACTTCAAAAAAAAAACACCCACTACTTTTCTCCAAAAAGCATTGTTGACTTTTATAAATACATTTGCCACAATAACAATAATCCAACGATTGGGAATTTACTTGTTTATGTCTCAGAACAAAGATTGCTTTCGAAATTCAATTCCTTATAGCCTTTTTGTAATTCGGGTGAAATATTGTACCACAACTTCGGCTACTAATAATACCAATACCAACCCATATCAAATGAATAATAATTAATATTTCTCTTAGATACATAATAAGTATCACCAATATTTTTCAAAGAAAGGCATTAAACTCATTCACTGAGAAAGGTATGTAACGTTTTTTTTTTTAATACTTTACTTAAAATAAGATATTTCATAAAATTATTATTCAATTGAATTCCACTCTGACCTTTTACAAAAAATGTTATTTTTTTTATTTCAATACTCACTCCCCTTTAGGTCTGAATCTTCCGAGGCTTCAGAGAGAAAAATGTAAAAAAAAAATACTGATTGAAAGAAATAAGAAGATTTATTTTCATTATCTTTGCAATGACAAAATTCAATTTATGCCGCTCGCGCGTTGAATAAGATTTCAATTAAGGTAGAAACGGAAGCACAGGCGGCAGGCAGGGCAAATCTGGAAGTAGAAGCTATTGGTATTGGATACTAAAAGCCGTTTAATCAAGAAAAGAAAGGAATAAAAATCATTTTCGATATCTGGTTGAACAGAATATTAAATGCTAAAGTGTAGAAGGTATATGGGATTATAGGTTAGGTTTGGTTCCTTCTGCCTCATCGACTTGATGATGCTGAAGATACAAAGCTATTCCGACTGTCTATATGTCGTTTTTTTTATTTTCTAAAAGTGTTCTTGTTGCGCCATTATTTGTAAACTCCCCCTAGCCTAACCCCTAGGGTTTGAGTTTAATTATTTCCTATTCACTATACTGACACACTATGTCTACTTTAGATATTGAGCTTATTTTACTTACACATCTAATATACATACAGCCATATAAATAAATTGAGTGTATTATTTCGCAGAAAGTGGCGCTACACTCTCGTGAAAGTGTGTGTGTCTTTTTTAAATAAATAAAATTAAATCGAAAAAAAGAGAATTTTCTAGGCAAGTTTAATTTAAATCGATTTTGAGTACACGGAGGTGTGTTTCACATTGAATAATAAATACAAAGCTACTTAGTAAATCTATTATAATAATTTAACCAATGATTGTCACCAGTGATAGATATTTATACAGAAATGGAATTAATAGCTTCGACTTAAGGCGTAAAGTATGTAAACTTTAATTATAAATGCGAGAAATCTCGCACTATATTTCTGCATCGACATTGACATATTGCCCAATTTTGGAAACTGGATGGCTCATGATGGACGACCGATGACTTCGACAATGAACGGGTAGTTTGAATAATATTTCTTTTCAAAAATTGATATTGATATCATAGGGGTTTTGAAAGTGGGCGGATTGTGTGTGGTTTAGAAACAATTGTCATACAAATAAATTTATTAGAAATAAACATTATGTATATGTACGTACATATCTATCAATTTGTTTCTGAATGCAGTATTGTATGAGCTGGCTCAATTTTTAGTCATTAGATGCATAATTAAAATTTGTGGCGAGAATATTTCATTGAACTAAGCTGAAAATATTATAGACGAAGAGCTAGCGACCGATTTACTCACCTCATTTTAGCAAGGCTAAAACTCTGGTCATATGTAGAAAAATTTTGACCCGAGAAAATCAATAGATTTATTTAAACCGGATATGACCAAATCTCAAAATTTTGAATAAAAAAATATCTCACCGAAGGACACAAGTTCAATGAAATCAGGATTCCGGCGAATAAAATGTATAGTTTACTTACTTACTTACTTACTTACTTAAGGTGGCGCTACAGTTCGGGATGGACCAGGGCCTCAACCAACAAGCTTCTTCCAGTCGGCTCGGTTTCTAGCTATCTGTCTCCAATTTCGCACTCCACGTTGGTTGAGATCCTCTTCCAATTGCGTGCGCCATCTTTTACGCTGTTCACCTCTAATGCGCTGTCTCACGGGGGCAGGATTCAAAGACTTTCCGGGCCGGAGCATTGGTGTCCATTCGCTCTAGGTGACCCAGCCATCTCAGTCGTTGGCTTTTCAATTCAGGTCGGTGTCGCTGTACAGTCCGTATAGTTCGTTATTGTATCGTCTTCTCCATTCCCCATCTATGCAGACGGGACCCAAAATCACCCGGAGAATTTTCTTCTCAAAACAACCTAACGCGTTCTCATCCACCGTTAACATTGTACATGTGTCTGCACCATACATCAGGACTGGGATGATGAGCGTTTTATATATGGACAGTTTAGTTGCCAGAGAGAGGGCTTTGCTTCTCAATTGCCTTCTTAGGCCAAAGAAACAGCGATTGGCAAGAGTAATTCTGCGTTTGATCTCAGCACTGGTATTATTCGCTGAGCTTATAGCGGATCCTAGGTATACAAAGTCTCTGACCACTTCAAAATTATAGCTGTCTATAGTGACGTTCTGTCCGAGACGCCGGTGCTGCGTGTCCTTTCTTGTTGGCAGCATATATCATAGGTAGAGAAAAAGGGGTATCCCAATTTTTTTTTCTGGTGCCATATGGGTAATTCCTCAAAAATTGGGTAACTTTTAGGGATATTTTGTTTATGATATTATTTAAACCAAATTCCTACAAATTCTGATATTTAAGATAGCTAATCTAATGAAGATATTGCTTATGACCGGGCCAGTCACTTTTTCATGTAGATTCTGAGATATATCGGTTTTTATGAATTTCACTACCAGGGGACTGACGAGGGTGACACAGTACTGATAAAATACACAACTTCATAGGAAAATAATGGAATTTATTGACAATTAGAGTAAGTCTCTTAGGATCTAATTATTGAGTATAACATTCGTATGCTTGTATTCACTCGACATACTACATACAACGTAAAAATTGCTCTAGAAGGCAGATATGTTTGTGTAATTAGAAACTTTAGCTTTTTATTTTATTCTAAAACTAAAATCCATACAAAAAGGTTTCTTGTTTTTATTATCATATATCAAAGGGATATATTTACATATATATTCATTTGTTCAAAACTAGATTTAATATGTGATGGCCCCAGAGCTGTAAACAATTTAAATAATGGCTGATTCTTTACGAACAACAATTTCGAAGTTGGGGGCTCTAGGGGAGAATCAACTATCAGATAATTGGACTATCGCTGTGTTACTCAGCAGCCTACATCAAAAATACGATACACTTATAACAGCTCTGGAAACTTGGTTGAAAGAAAACTTTTAGAAGAATATACTCGACACAATCAAAACAATGGTCCAAGTAATTCCATGAAGGTAACAAACAAGATTAGTACGGATTTTACTAAAATGTTGGTGAAGGCTGGGTTTTGAGTTCAGGAGTCATGGTACATATCTCAAACAAGCTGGATAAATTCATATCACAGCAGCAAATAGAGAGCAAATCACTTCGGAAGGAAAGGGTACCTGTAAGATAAAGACCCCCGACAGCAAGAGCAAAGAGGTTACAATACTTATTGACTGTTACTAACTGTTCCAAATCTGCAAGGGAGCTTACTATCAATAAAAAAGTTAATGGAAAAAGGATACACAGTTCTCTTTTGAAATTCGATATTAAGATCGATACGATATAGCAGTTGGAGATCTAGAAGGAAATATTTTTAAGCTCACACAAAAAGAAACTGAAATCAAGGATTAAATATTGAAAAATACAGCGAAGAAGGCACCGCATATTTGGCCATCACAACTACGAATCATTTAAACGACTAGAATCGGAAAAAATGTAAGTGATCCTTTAAAGTTTATAAATTGTAATAAGATCAAGACTGTGAAATTTGTGTGGAAACAAAAATGACTCGTCAACCATTTAAGTAAAAGTTAAACAGAAAGACCACTGCACCTATAGACCTCATTCACAGTGACATTTGCAGACACATGCAAACGAAAACACCTTGCGGGACAAGATATTTTCTAACTTTTATTTCAGTAAATACACTGTTGTTTATTGCTGAACGAAAGAACAGGTATTTGGTTGAAATGGCAAAATGCATGCTACTAGATGCAAGAATAAGTTATGAGTTCTGGGGTGAAGCGATCATAACATATCTTGTGTTTTTTAAGAGGCGACATTATGCTTTAAATAAAAATAAAAATAAGTAAAAAAAATGTTTACGCACTCCAATAGTTGAAATAAAAGTTATCTAAAACAAAAAAAAAATTAGTGCCCTGGAAACACGCCAGTCCTCTGGCGCAATATCAGAAAAAGGACTGACGCCAACGGACTGATGAAAAAGGTATGAATTTAAGGTTATTATTAGAACCAACGTTTATTTTGGTATTTTCGATTCAAAACAAGCTACATTTGTATAAATAAAAGTTAACTAGTCTTAAATTAAAATAAAACACCTGTGTATAAGAAAATACTAACTCGCCATAGGACTGATATTTTGACTGGACACGCACGTGTTTCCACGCCAAACACAACACTAGCACTGGCACAGTAATGGCAACCGTCAAATGGCTTGGTCTGCAGCTAACTTTACTAACAACTTTGAACGTTAACAGTAATTTGAATTTGAGTATGTGACATTTCGCGGGAAATTCAAATTCGAACAACAGACAGCGGACTGACAAATAAAACTGAACACAAAGTTTCTTACTATTTAATAAACAACAGCGGTGAGAATATTATGTTACGAATATTGTGATATATGTTATTAAGTACATCACAGATTGTAGTGAATTACCAAATTTGCTTAAATTGAAGTAAATGTTTAATACACAGCCATTTGATTCAGGATTTTTGGAGTTGTGACATGCCAAAGAACTGACGTTTTGAGAATATATTGTTGTGTTTTATAAACTTATATTTAAAATAAATAACTGAAATTGGGTGACCAAATAAAAGACTTTTAGTTGTTTTAGAATAAAATAAAAAATATTAAAAAATATAATAACAGTTAATTTTACTGACTGATGACAACAAGTTACCCAATTTTTGTGGAATCACCCATATATAATCTGCTATAATTTGATTTTTTTTCTAACTCGTACCTAAAAAACAAAAAAGTAAAAACAAAAAATTAACTCAAAAATACATTCATGACTTTCATCTCATTTATTTTTATCAATCATTTTCAACGTATAGTGAATGTGAACAATTTTTTTGGATTTTCCTTGCCCAAGCCGGTTTCTTATGGCAAAAAACCAGTGCGAGAAAAACTTGAAAACATCAAAAAAAAACTGTGACAATCTCATATATGTGTTCCCTTTATTGTGATACAAAACTTTGACTTGTTCAATAGTCGCCAAATACAAAAGAAATGATAAATGACTATGAGTTCAAACTTCAAACTAAAAAAACATTTCAGACGATTTGACATTTGGAACTACGTCTGCTACAATTTGTTTCATTTACTACATTAACTCCATTTAACTACATTGACTACGTAGCAGACGTAGTTAATGTAGTTTTTACAAAAAAGTGACAGTTCGGCCAACCCTGAATGTAAGACGTTTTAGCCCTCCATGACATGCTCTAAGACGCTCGTATATTGTATATGTAAAAAAATTACCCCGTTTATCTCATTTCAGTAAGGCTGGTATTTACATACAATTAAGATAGCATAAAAACAAATAAGTGATGATATATGTATTTCAAAAGTGTTGTCGATTTGGATTCATAAGAAAGGAGATTAACCTTCAATTTAAAGATCTCATACTTCCTAAAAGATTTGATGACGCACATGCACATGTATAACATTCCAAGTGCTACAGAAATTTAACAGCGGTACCTAAAAATATATTAGGAAAGTGGATTGTGAAAATGACCAAGAAATGAGTTCCAACCAATCATCAATATTCTACCCCAATCGGATTCGGATAGCACTATCCCTCAGGAGGCCTTAATTCCACCAAATCTTCTGTGGAGGCCGCAATTGCACCGAATGCTGAAGATAATAATCATCGGGTATTTGTTTTTTGTAGAAAGCAGTTTAAGCAGTAACAAGGAAAACATAAACTTTTCACTCAGGTAACAAAATTCAATTCCTTCCAATAATTGAAAAATACAGTAAGAAAATGCTTAATTCAGACATTTTGACAAGTTTAAATAGTTTAGAATCAAGTACATTTTTCTATATTTTACGGATATATATAAGAAAAACAATGAGAAACACCGTGCCTTATTCTTTATATTACTTTCGAAATTAATCGCTTATAAGAAACTCGCATATAAGAAAAACACTGTTATAAGAAAGCATTTCTTAGGGGCCCGTTATAGCGATCAGGAAAACGAAAGAGAAAAAGTTCTAATGGATAATTTATAATGTTTTCAAGCGTTTTAAAATACAAATGCTACACTTTTATTTGCAATAAAACAATTATTTTTCGTTCAAAATGTATTTAATTATTTTCCTAATGTAAATTCATTTTTCGTGCAAGCTGATTGCTATTTGACACAAATTGGAATAAATCATTCCAATGGGGACGTTCACTCAATTATTCAATCTGGAATAACTTTCTGTTGTTGTAATGCGTGCAAAACCACATCTGATGAACAAACAGCTGCTCTCATGAAAGCTATCTTCAGTTATCCCAAAAAATTTGGAATAACTAGCTATCCGAAAACAAATGTATAGAACCAGCTGACTGCAAAATTCATTGGTATGCGTTTTGCTTTGATTTTTTGACAGCTTTCAGCTAACCTATCTTATTCGTCCACAGATATACTCCGATAGCTTGGTATCCGAGAATAAATGAATAAACGCCCGCAATGATTTGGGTTCCAATTTCTCTCATTCAATACTTTTTCGTGTGTGTTTCAATCAGGAAAACTTTATGGCAGACTAGAAGTGAGGCTTCCCAACTGACATAATTTTCCTGTTTGCTATAAACGACCATCAGGAAAAAATATTCACTTTCATACTGTTTCAACTTTTCCTGATGCGTTTTCCTGATCGCCATAACTGGCGCTTTATACAACAAAATCAATTCTTAGAACAAAAAGTACTCTTATAATAAATTTAATTTGTCAGATAAGCCTGTGCCAAAACCTTTTGAATATACATCTTTATGTTAAAACCTTCATTACAAGTTCCCACTTTCCAAAGGAATGTCAGCTGAAAATTGGAAAGGCCGCGATTGTTCTGACCACAGATGAGCAATACAAGAATGGGAAATTTCTGCAGCTATTTGTGTTTGCCAACAAGTTATTACCTTTATGAATCTAATATTTTTGCACCTGTGGTGTAGGATAAAACTGATATATTCTTGCATTTATGTGTAATTTCACTACACCACATATTGTTGTTACATTGCACATCTATTCATTGAGAGAAATTCAAATTAACAAATACGACAATGTAAACATATGAGATTCTGACATTTGCGCTTGACTTCTTACAATCCAGGATGGATCACGGCCTCAACCAGCGAACCTCTCCAGCTAGCTGCCACCAGTTACGCACACCAAGTTGCTTGAGGTCGTTCACCACTTGATCGCGCCACCTAAGATAAGGCCTTCCTCTGTTGCGATGTCCACCTGGGTTGGATACGAAGACTCGTCGGGCTGGTGCGTCGATGTGCATGCGCTCCACGTGACCTAGCCATCTCAGTCGCTGTATTTTCAGCTTTCTGACCAGGTTGATATGGCTGTAGCGCCCGTAAAGTTCGTTGTTAAATCTTCTTATCCACTCACCACCGATGCACACTGGGCCAAACATAACTCGAAGAATCTTTCTCTCAAAGCAACCCAGCTGGTTTTCATCCGATTTTGTCAATGTCCATGCCTCTGCCCCATAATTTTTTTAAAAGAAATTTTTTTTCTTATATCCGATGTTTGGATATTAGAAAAACTCCGATATAAGAAAGAAATTTCTTGGATTTTCAGAGTTTCTTATATCCGTGTTTAACTGAATCACAATTTATGTAAAAAAGAGATTTGCAATAAAGTGAAATCTGTTGTTAATTTTCATGTTTTTTTTATTTTACAGGCAATATGAACGTAGTATGTCCAATTCCACTAAACGAGCTGGATCGAATTGAAAATATATTTCTATACTTGAATCTAGGAATTGAAGAATCGACAATAGTGTTTAGTTTTTTGTGTTCAGTGGGTTTCCGTTTTCTTTGTATTTTTTCTGTTGAATGTTTTTGTTGCTTACGTCACAAAAAAATAGTTCCTACCACCGTCATTGCCGTGACAAAGGTAATTGTGTCATGGCTAGCTACAATGACTATCACGAATGACACATGTCTGTCAAAATACAATGAACGTCAAAGTGTGTCACGGTGATGTTTGTGTCACGGAAATGAGGGCGTTCGGTGCCGCACAGCTTTCTGATACATTGCTGAAAAATATATTGTACGTTTGTGAACGTATAAAACCCAATAGGTAACCATTTCTGTCAAAAGTCAAAACAGAAAAAAAACTATGTGCTTATGATTACGCTTCGGCTCAAAGTGAATTAAACATACATTTCTTGGCTAAAATATAAATTAAAAATGAATCAGGAAGTAAGAACCACAAATATTTCAACCGATTCAAAAGAAGAAGATGATGTATTAGGTACGTAATTAAAGTTCACAAACAACAATTGAAAAGACAGCTGATTTCGTAGTCAGCTTTGCACTACGATACCTAAGTATACCAGAAATTTAGCGCTAGCTTTGCTTCGATTTGGAAAACATATGTTATGTCGTCAGATGTTAATTGACAGATATTTAACACGTATTACAACAACAACGAACGTATTGCACAGCAAAGCTGTTCGCTACCGAACGCCCCCAAAGACATGCAAAACAATGACTACTACACGGCGTGACAACTCTCAAGCAGCTGATCATTGGCGGTGAGCCTAAACTGCAATGACATTTATCATTTTTAGCAGTGACGATCACACGCGTCGATCAATCGAGTCATTGTGTCTTGTTTGTTAAGGAAAAGCTTACTTTTCTCGAAAACTGCTCCAACGATTTTGATTCAAAATTTTGAGAATTGGTACTAGCTTATCATTTAATCAGAACTAAATTTACGGTATCTGCCCAAGAATTCAAATGGCATCATTTTTTCCCTTAAACTATACATATATATACATATATAATTACCTACCCACGTATATCCTTCACTTTCGTTATATATCTCCATATTAACATACCTAGGTTCTATCTACAAATTACCCTCATCATTTAGATAATTAAAATCTATTTAAATATACATTTGTAGGTTGGTACCTATTTAACTATTCGCAACAGTGACAAATAATGACATGGCAAAAATTCCTGTCGTGTTGTGGTTGGGACACAGTCCTTGCAGCGACAGGCTACGTGTCACGGTGTCCCATCAACAATGAAAGAGCTATCACAAGGTCACGGCAATTTGTCATTGCAATAACCTAAAAGTGACGTGTCACGAGGCCTGTCATTGTTTTTGTCGCGGCAATGTCATGCAAAACAATGACGATCATACGACGCGACGTGACATTTTAGGACAGACGACTATGTCATAGGGACGTCAGAGTGTCACGGCAATGGCACATTACAAGGACCGTCTAAGGCTGCGCCTACAGTGGTGCGAAAAAGCGATGCGTCAAGAAAAAGATGAAATAAAAAACAACATAAGCACTGAAATTAAATAGTTTGATTTTTTTCTTGACGTTTAAGTCAAAACAAACAATAATTTTCGCACAAACTCGCTTGAAAAGTGGTCAAAAGAATTTGTGTGCGAGATTCTTGCGATAGGTATGTGAGAAACTCGCATCAAATATCGCTGCACTATGCGTACGTATATAAGAATAAATGTATAGGGGTATTCACGATCCGATGTATCTGGTCTTGTAGCATTGTAAAAGTGTAAAAGTGTAGCATTTTTTTGCACTACAACAACAAAATATACTGAATGGCAAAGTCTTACACTTTTACACTTTTACAATACCCGAACCATATTGTAACAGAAAAATACAAGTAAGATTTTTTTAACACAAACTAAGTCTTCTTCAGAACAAATGTGAAACAGATTTTGACATTTACTTCAGTGTTGCTACAGATTAGTAAAGGTGTGTTCACAGTCCGTTGTAAAAAAAATAAAATTTTACAGTTTTACAAGACTTGTCCAGATCGTGAATATCCCTTATATATTTTTCTTCTTCTCGCATCGCATCGCTTTATCGCCCCACTGTACGCGCGGCCTTATACTAGCTTTATTCTGTAAACTGAGATTGCCACTTCGATTCCATTTTAATTCAAACTTTCGATCGATTCCCCAATTCACTCATATATCATATACTCCGAAATTACAGACAAATGACGCATTATGCTGGTCGACCACTAGGCATTCAACGCACAAATTTCAAGTTCAACACATTTAACTCTAATGAACGATGTCCTCAAATCCATTCAACCAACGAGTTTAATCCGGTTGGAGATCGTTGTTAAACGAGTTGTTCAACAAATGTACGCACACAAGTAACTTTTCTGTTCCTCTTCCAATAGACACATTGATAAAAACGCACCCAAGAATCTTTTCTGTTCCTCTTCTTATAGACACATAGACAACACAGCCCTAGTAATTTGTTTTTGTTTTGTTTTTCGATTTCCTATCTATTCATGGATAGAGTTTCAAAGCTACAAATGCAACAATGTAAGCAAATGGGTTTTGGGGGGTGAAACGTACGAAAGTTTCCAATCTTATTATGGCTTATTTGTGAAGTGTATGGCTAGTGTACGAGCTCGTGTTGCTCGTTGAAAATGGTGGTTCAACGCGTTGAGCAACGTTTTCAAGATAATGTGTTGCACATTATTTGTTCAACAGAAATATTGTGTTGACATCAACTTTAAATTGGTGCAGTGTTGTTCATTGTGTTTTGATTTTTCGTCATCATCTTTTATCTTTTTTTTGTAGTTATTTTTTCAATATTATTAATTAATTAATGGCAGCCACTTTTTTTTCTTTGAGAGGAAATCATGCTTAATCTAGACAGAGTTTAATTTTAATATTTTTCAACAGAGATGTGTGTGAAACTGACATTAAAAATATTTACAAGTAAAAATTATGTCATCAATATATGGGCAGCTTTAGTCCGTGCGTTGAACGCGTTCCTCAACGAGGGCGTCTTGGTTAGGTGTACGAAGGTATCAACACGTCCATCAAAAACGCAGTTGATCAACTTAAAAATTTTTGTTTTGTCATAATCTAAAAAGTTAATCAACTAGTGTACGAGGTTATTCAACTTTTGAGTAAGTTTGTCAACTATATGTACGAAGCTATTCAACAATTGAATACGTTGATTGACTAGGTGTACGGATTTCTCCATTAATTGAACGAGTTGAACAAATAAGTGTACGAGGTTATTCAACATTTCACTAAGTTTTTGAACTGTGTACGAGGCTCCCAACTCGTTTTGTTCAATTTTTCTTCTGGCTTCGTTGATCAACGTGAGGAACGCAAGTATGTGCACTAGTGTAAGAGGTTGTAAATTTTGACATCCAACCTTAAGTTGAATGAAAAGTTGAATGAAGTTGGTTGAGCTTGTCGCGCACGTAGTGGACGACAGGCATTACATTACGTATACCTGTTGGAAGCGGCCCAGAGTCCATTTTTTCATAAACCTTTTACAGAGTACTATAATTTTTGTTTGCTATGTATACTACTTAGGCTAAGGTTTGCATTTGGAAAAAAATCCAAACTTGGCATTACGATGATAGAGAACACCAAAAAAGTGGGTCCCGCAATTCCATCTGTCTGTCTGTCTGTCTGTAGATCGATCTACAGCCTAAACGGATGAAGCGATTTTCTTCAAACTTGGTCCTTAAGCGTTTCAGATGATTGTCTAAATAAGGATTAAAAATTCCTTTTCTTAGCCCCAAAATTAATGGTTTTTGTCATACAAGCAAGTGCATTGCGAAATAAAAATGAATAATATATCAATTAAAAATGTTTAAATATACATTTTTAAATTTGTTTTATATTATTGTTCGATTGAATCGTTACACAACATTCGTTTTTATTTCAAAACCTCACACAACATGGAGACTAAAACACAAAGAAATGTGCATTACTTTTGGTATAGTCTATATTTTGATCTAAAAATTTGTTAACATGTTTTGTTATTAACGGTACCTGCAATCCAATATTTTTTTCAAATTCTAAATAATACTCCATACCAAAATTATAAAAAAATAGTTTTTTTAGATTTTTTGGAAAAAAAGATATAGTTTTTTTTTGAAATATTGAAAATTCAGTATTTCCAAAACGGGTGGACATTTTTTTTAAATTATGTTTTTATATTTATATTATCAAAAACTTACAATTATCCTTATCAATATTTGTTCTATTAAAGATTAAAGAATTTTTGTTTATAAGAAATAAAGTAAAAAACTTTTTTAAAAATATATTTTGTTTTCTACTAAGAATCGTGAATGCATACGATGTGATAGAACATATAAGAGCATGTACGTGCGATCCTGTCGTGCATTTTATTTATATGAATATTTTGAAGACCATTATAAATATCTTGGATTTATTTTAAATTACAATTACAATATGTCTTGGACAGAACCCCTCAATAACATACTAGAGGAGTAAGTTTCCGGAATTATAAGGGCAAAGCCACTGAAAAAAACCGGACTAAGTTTCAAAGAACAAAATGTTTGCATGCCCAAAAATTAAGGCGGAAAATACTACAATGTCCCATAGGTAGTACGAATTTTTGGTCATTTGTTAAAAATATTCGATATTCAACTTCGTCTTCGGTTCCAACGCTCATCTTGAAGGGCACCCCTTTTGTCAGCTCACCTGATAAGGCCAATTTGCTTTCAGCGCAATTCGCAGTTTTATAAATCCTCCAGTACCTTAGAGCCTACACGATTTCATGAGACGACTTTTCTTTCGCACTCGTGCAGTTCCTAGAGTCCTTAAAGATCTTGATATACACAAATCCGCTGGCCCGGATAGTATCGGTCCCATCGTTCTGAAGAGGTGTTCTTCAACGATGGCAAAACCACTGCGTAAGCTTTTACATCTGCTCTACTCTTCTTGTCTCATTTCGAGTGAATCGAAAACAGCATTTGTCGAGCTTATACCTAAATTCAACCTCTCATTACCGTCCAATTGGACTTTATATTGCACTTGATATTTCAAAAGCATTTGACATTAAAGCTCATATCGAAAATGCGTCCATTTGGTATCGATGAATCTCTTTTTCGTTAGATTAGAAATAACCTTTCAGACCGCTCCTCAATACAAATCGTATTGGACAGTTTCAAGTAGTTATAAAGTTCATACAATAAATGCTGCTATGTCCCAAGGCTCAGTTCTCTTTCTTATTTTCATTAATAATCTCTTGCCTGAAACTTCTAATCCACTGAATTATATTGCTTACGACAATACCCTCAGTTTTCCATATATGTACGTTTATAGATTCACACCCATGTCCTTCGGATCTGGAGTCAAAACTCATTTGAATATTTTGGATATAATTCAAAATAGAGCTCTAAGAATGATTGGCAATAGAACTATAGTTAACATTTGCATCTCTAGAACACAATCGAAATGTTATATTTATATCTCTTATTATTTTATCACTACTTTTATAAGCAATATTCTAGCAAAATAGCCAGTGCATTCTTCCCTTAATCTGTTCAACCCTAATACTCGCACTTCTAGGAATGCTCATCAATTAACCCTTGAGACAATCAACATCGGAGGTACTCTCGCAACACTACGCAACGTCACGAACGCCTTACCCAGCAATATTTGTTCCTCCCATTATGATATTCAAACATTAATAACTAATATGCATATGTACTCGTATCTCCTTTTAAATCCGATAATATTTTTCCAATCGCTCAGACTGTGTTGAAATATTTTAAGGGTAGTCATACCCCTTGAGTACGCGTATAATATAAACAAAAAGAAATTCAAAATAGTCTTTTTCGATTTCCCTATTTTAATGTTTGAGTTTAATCTGGGATTTCATTTTTTTTTATATCGGGGACACATTTAATAAAAAACAAAAGACGAATCCACATAATGAGACAGTTCTTTAACAATTGAAAAAAAAAACATATCGGGAATACATTTAATAGCAGCAGCATTACCAAATAGATTGGATATACTATTTTATATTTTATTTGAAACCTCGAATCTACACTTAATTTTAATTTTAGGTATATTTTCGTTAATTTCTCTGAAAAAAAATGACATACTTATCGGATTTTCAAACCATTATGTTGGCCCAATTGACTAACTATATTGAAATTCAAATTTGAATTCAAAATAAATAATATATGCACAAAACACTGCACTATCAGCATTTATTTTTCCAACTGAGCATATTGAGCACACGGCGTTATTTAACATTCTTTAGCCGTTACGCCGTCTAACAAATTAAATTTGAATTTAAATTTAATTTTTGAGCACGAAGACCTATATTACCGACATTTAACGAAACACTGAGCACATTATTAGCCCATGTATACTTTTAATTAATAACCAATGTCCATCTATTTGTCATATAGAGAACTAATATCTTCATTTTGGTAGGACTGCTTTTACACTTAATTATTTTTAATAAATGTTTTCCTTTTAAGCTTCTTTCGGTTGCAAAGGTACTTTTAAGCAAAAGCACAAGCTGATATTTCGTGATGTAAGAGCAGTATATCCAGGGAAGTGCTTTAGAACCTGCAATTTCGTCAGTTTTTATATCCTGGCCTGCCTATCTCTACAATAGGCGTTTTTATTTTTTCGTTCAGAGCATAGCACTGAACACAGTTCGAACACATAGATTATACACTGAACTTGTTCCAAACAGATCGAAATCTGAGCACTGATATGTTTTTTAAACACACTTGAAACACACAAATCAGAACACATTTTCATTTTAACCATCAAAAGCAATATAACACAAAACTTATTCCTTTTTGTACACAGATACAAAATACAGAAAATCAACAAGCGATCAACTTCTTTCGCCATAATTTACTTACGTATCTGATTATTTTTTTATTCACACGTTCCTTCTTGACACACATGGCATTTCCAGACGCTTCGGAATGCTTCTGGATATCCAATGGAAAACCTCACTCGTAAATAACACATCACAACACTTGTCGTTTTTATTTGGCAATCCGGAAGCTTTCTGGACTCTTTTGAAAGTGTTCATTTGGCAAAAAATACAGTTGTGATTCTGAAAAGAGAGAGGTTTTACATTTGAAATTGAAATCGAAACCAGAAGCACATTAATAAACTTGGAGTCAAACTCAACTCTTGTCGATTTTTGCTATCATAATTGTGCAACAAACCTTATTTTTGATTGTGATTAATTTTACGTGCACAATTATTTTCACATACATATATACAATCACATTCAAATTCAGAATCGTCATTCCCTACGTGTCGACTTTAGTTGTCTACAACGTAGACAATCGGTCGACTATATCGACAATGTAGACAATGGGCCAGCGCCCACGAGATGAATATTTCTGGGTGGAGAGCCAGTTTCATACTTTACTTTACGCGCACACGAGATGAACTATTATGGTGGAAAAATGTATACATGTATACCTACTTCTTTTGTGTTAGTTTTATCTATCCTGACTATCAAAGGCAAAAAGTTCTGTGTGTAATAGTGTTCCACCTCGTTCTTACACTCAAAACTTGGCGTAACTTTCATTCCGTTTCCGTCCGCACACTTCGCTTCCCTCTCCAACAAATTCATTACTCTGGCGGAAGAAATCATCTCGTGTGCACTGGCCCAATGTGTCGACAATGTAGACAATATGTCGACAATGTAAGCACTAACTTTGATATCTTAAGGGCCAGTTTTAGAGTACACACTTAAGTTCACCCTTAGAGTAAACTTCAAACGATAAGTCTCACTTAGGTTACTTTTCTGTTTCACAGTCGCTTATAATTACTTCACTCAAAAGCATGAATAACGATGACAACGCTTGTTTTTTGACATTATATTAATAGTTTTATTCAAACTGAAAAGACATTGAGCAAAAATATCAAATATTAAAGTAGCTCTTAAGTGTAACAATGGCCACTTAATTCCCACTTCAACTTGGCTGGAAATTGAAATCTTACCCTAAGTGAAGTTAAGGGGACAATTGTCACTGAGGGATAAAGTGTGAAACTGGCCCTAAATCTCAAAAATAAAATCATATCAAAAAGTTTTTGCTGCAACGATTTTAATATTTTCCGTAAAAAAGAAGTTTAAAGCAATAAATTATAATATTTTCCTTAAAAATAAAGCTTTAAAACGCGTGGTTGCTATTAAGATGTATTGTGTTATTGTATTATTTTATTACTTATTAATCTTGCTAACAAAATACATTTTTGCTTATTCATTATATAAATTAATAATTTTTTAAACTAGGTAATTGTGTGTAGCATTTAAACTAAACTTAATAGATATAATGCTTCGTTTTATAAAATCAAATTTAATTTTATGTGTGGCCGAACTTATGTCAAAGCCTTTGAAGAGCTAAGCTATCTCTTGGTAAAAACCAATAACAAATCCTCAGCTCTTTGCACAGTATGACTAAAAAAAAACTCTGCAAAATACTGCTGAAAACCATCCTTGGAGGCACGCATAGGTAATGGAAAATGTTATTATAATCTAAATGATTTCAAAACTACCTCAAACAAGGACCTCTGAATCGGATGACGCCTCAATGGGATTTTTATGATATTTAATATTTAAGGTCCATGTCATTCAACTATTTTATCAGATGAAAACCAATAGGGCAAAATTTTAAACATTTAAAGCCTACCCTAAATGAGTTTTAAGATGATATACCTTAACGGTAAAGAGGTCGTCTAAATTTAAACAGAGCAAAACACTTCCTTATCTTTCTTAAACTAAACCTTCTCCAGTTAACTTTTGACATTTCATAACAAAAAGTGAACGAAAATGATTTCTGAAGAAGAATATTATAATATTTTTTCAAGATTTTGAGCTTTTCAGAAAACGTTCGAAGAACTTGAGGACCTTGAATTTTATTCAAGATACCGATTTGAAATAAAAACAGCCTTCAGTTTTTAATTGAAAAATGTAGGTACGTGAAAGCTAATTCCAATTGGTGAACAATTAGTTTCTTTATCTGAAATGAATTATATATGAAAATCTTTTTCTGAAATTTTAAAAATGTTACCTGAGCTTATATAAATATATGAATATATTTTTGCTGTTCTTGTGCTTATATTTAATTTTAGTTCTGTTCCATTATGTCAAAATAAGGTTTGTTCAACATAAGTTTTGATCAATTAAAGATCTACTTTCATTAGAAGCGTTGTTCAGTGTGATTAAAATTGAGACAAAGTGAGACAAGGGCTGGCAACTAGACGAATGCTTTAACTAGAGTTGCGGTCTTATTCTCTAAACGAATTATTGAAATGTGAGAAATGTGTCAGTTAACGATTTAATTACTTAACCAAAGTAAGCAAGGCTTACTGAATTTTTTTAATTTTATTACTAAATTCCATAAATTCTAAATTTTTTTGAAACTTGCCAGTATCAAGCCAATGAAGTGATTCAGTGGACCTACCAAATTTTAGTAAGTAGGTATATCAGACCAGATTTCTCCCTTAATTTAAAGTTTTTCGATATCTCAAATTTAAATATTTGAAACATTTATAAACATAGGACTAGGTATACGTTTAAATTTAGATCAAATATTTTTGTCGCTACTATCTTGTTCTTACACACACACATTGACATACTATACATGGACTGATAGTCGATTGTCAGTTCCATACAAAACCTCTATTGAAAATGTGGAGAACGATATTTACGCCCCTCGGAGCAAAGTAGCAAACAAAAATATTACTTTTAAAAGCCATCTATTGCCACTCTTGGCATGCCCACCATATTTAGTCAACAGGCAAGGAAACTAGGGCCATCTATTGTTATTTTGTATAAGATAATTGCTGGCTTCTATTGTTTATAGAAAGTCAACAATGCTGTATTGGTGGGGGACTATAAGAAAAATTGAATTTTTTTTTCATTTTAGGAAAGAGATTGCTTTTAGAGTTGAATTCGAAATAAAACAAATTTTAATTTTCCAATTAAATAAATTCTTTATTTTAAATCAATGTATTTAGAAAACTGTTTCTGTTTTGTTAGTTTTCCGTTTCAATAGTGCTTTTAAGGTCTGCGCGATTTTTGTTCTTCTTAAAAAATGCAAAATTTTATAAAGACAATTAAGTAATAATTTCGTATTACCATAGTTTCTATGTTTTATTTGCATCGGCCAGAAAATTCTTTTAAAAAAACTTAAATTTAAATAAAGCCATGTACTTTCCATATATCCATACATACTTGTATGGAAGAAATAAATATCTATTGAGGTTTGCGGCTCGAATTCACTTCTGATGGTTGATGAAAATAGTAGATATATGCGAGTCCAGAATATACTTTATACATTAAGGCCGGTATTCACGCAGCGCTCATAACTTAAGTTGCTCATAAACCTATTCACCAAGCATTAATAGTGAATATTTATGAGAGCTCATAAGACTTATGAAGTGTCGCGACCACTATTAAATTATGAGTGCTGTCATTCAAAATTTATTCGAAAACTTTCGAAATTCAATGTCACTTCTCTCAAAATGTCAATGTGACAATTCCTTAATTTTTTATATTTGGGCCAAATTTGCAAATCAAGTGAAAAAGTTCAAATTGTAAAAATTAGTATAAACAAAAACATAATTTCGCTTTTTCTTTTTCATGGTTGCATTTGACCACAGACTATAAAGTTTAGTTAGTTATCTATTCGTTTGATGTATGTACTTTTTGATCCACCAAGTGTGTTTTGCATCGGCATCGGCAAGTTGTTAAACATAATTTGCCCACTCCGACTCAGAATTTTATTATATTTATTATTTATTACTAGAATAAATATTGCAACTTTCTATTTATCGTTTAATAAAAAAAATGTTTTTTCCTTTGCAGGTGGAACCATAATTTTTCGAATCTCTTGAACTTTGCAAAGACAGAAGTCAACTGGCAATCATTTTAGCCAAAGAAGAGAAGAATTAGGTACTACACGTCTCATGAAGAAGAAAATTCTTAATTTATAATAAAATATTCTGGAAATTTGTTTGTATTACAAAACTATTCTCTTTAAGCTGGTATAGCTTTTTTCAACTATGTATGTAATTTGTTATTTTTTTCTAGGGTGATAAAGACGTAAGTGAGATTTCAGAAATAGAATTTAAGCATGACCTCCATCCAATTCGATTTATAATTAAATGGACGAGCAGATCGGCAAGTTCATCACAAGTGATTCAAAAAAACCCTAGCATAAGTTTGTTGATCAGTCACAAAGCGAGCGAGCATCCACAAGACAATCTCGACAACAGCATAACTTCAGAACCATCGGAAACGACAAGTGAAGAAGTGGTCAGGATCTACAAGGAGTCTTCGCAAATACCACAGACAAATGGTGTTGGAACAGATAACAGTGAAATTACTGAAATCACACAGAGGGTCAATTCCCGATCTGTGAAGCTGTGAAGTGATAAATGTGATCACGCCTTCACGTATAATTAGATTCTCGATGCGTGAAAAAGTGAAGTTAAATGTCAAAAATTTTTCATATGATGATAATTTTATCACAGTCAAATCATTTTGTGAAGACAGTATGGGAAGCAAACTAAAACGCGGAGCAAAAGCTTCAGAATCACAAAAGATATATCTAATTGAATATTTGGAAGAAATGCCAGATTTAGCAAACGATAAGTAAGTAACTATAATATTGACATTCATGTAGTTAGACATATTTTTCTTAATACGAGTAAGTAAATAAAAAAAATCAATTCACAGATTCACCACAATTGACGGTTCTCATTGTCTGGATAAGGAGTGGAGTAGCTTAAGCGAAAAGCTAAACAGCTTAGGAGGAGCCATTAAGGATGGCATTAAATGGAGAAAATACTGGAAGGACCTTACGTAAGTTATAAACAAAAACGATGTGCACACAACAAAATATAAATCCAAAATGGAATGTCTTAATATGCACATAATTTAACACAAAATTTTGTTTTTTAATAGAATAAGCGTACGGAGCAAAGACTCAGCTATTAAGGAGCAGCGCCATAAGAGTGGTGTGAATGGACTGATTCCAATCCGAGAGCTGTCTGAAGTGGATAAAAGAATTATATCCATAATAACTCGGGAAGCTGTGGAAGGGGTTTCAGCTTCGGTGGACGAAATTGGTTTCGGGGAAATTATAGTAAGTCCATTTAGAAATATATTTACATTTTTTAACCTTTTTTTTTTAAGTCAGAAGAGGTATGTTGTATGTATGTTGATGACCCTACTGAACCCGAACGACCATCAACATCTCGCCAAGCTGGTCCCCCAATTACTCCACGCACAATTTATGGAGGACCTCCAAACATTGTCAGATCCACAAACGTCCCAAAAAAAAAGGAAGACACTTTCATCCTCTACGGATGATGCCATAGAAATTTATAAGCAAATAGAACTAAACAAAATTAAATTGAAAGAAAAAAAAATAAAAATTCAAGCAGATTTATTAGAAATCGAAAAAGAAAAAGTTCAACTTCTTGAAAAAAATAATAGAATTCAAGAAGAAATAAAAGAAAAGTTAAATAAATTAATTAATCAGCTCACACAAAATTAAAAAACAAAATGTAGATGCGTATTATTTATTTTCTTACTATATTTACAATTTCCACTTTGTTTTTTTTCAAAGACCAAATGCTTGGCTAACAATTCTGCTTTGAGTGTGCCTGCCTTCTTGTAGAATTTGATTTGAAATGGGATCATCAACATTTAAATCTAAATCAAAATCAAAATCGTTTTCCAAATCTAAATCCTCCAAAAATGGAATTCTGGCTTTGATTAATGAATTGTGTAGCACTATACAAGCATTGATTATGATTCCTGCTTTAGATGGACAGTAAAATAATACCCTCTCTTTAGCCAAGCAGCGAAATCTACTTTTAAGTATACCGATGCATCGCTCCAAAATAGCCCTTGTTTGTTTGTGAATTGTGTTATACCGATTTTCTGCTTCAGAATGAGGTGTAAGAATGGGTGTCATAAGCCACGGCTGCAATGGGTAACCACTATCTCCTAGTTGCCAAAAATTTCGTTCTCCTTCATTATACAGATCTTCCATCGTTGTCTTAACTCTTGAACGTCGCCATACGTAGGCATCATGGGCTGTTCCTCCATATTGAGCGTTGGCACTGAAAATTACAAAATCAGCTCCACAAACGGTTTGAACATTCATTGAATGTCCGCCTTTTCTGCAATAGAAAACATGTTCTATTTCTCTCCGAGGAGCTGATATTTTGATGTGAGTCCCATCTACTAATCCTATTATACCGGGAAATCCGTATTTTTAATAGAATTTCGCCTTTATTTCGGGAAATTCATCTTTTTCAGGGAATTTCACATATCTGTGCGCGATCCTATTCAGAGCAGAGGATATCTCTGTAACACAGCGATTGACCGATGTCTGAGACAACGACGACAGTGAATCTTGGCCAACAGCACGTTGAAAACTTCCCGTTGCAAAAAAACGCAAAGCGCTCAACACCTTAACGTGACATGGAAGCGCACTTCTACGTTGAATGTTCTTCAAGAATGGCTTTAACTCGTTAATTAAGTCCATGCACAAATGTTTCGGGAAGCGGTAGAGTTCAATGAAGTGCTCCTCAGTCGTAACTTCGAATGGATTTTGTCCATCTCGAAGCATAAGCCGCAAAATCCTCATATTATTCCTAGAAATAAAACAATGATGGAAATATATTTAAATGCTTCCTGTGCAAGGTTCTTTAAAAACGTAATTCTATCCATTATAAACAAAAGATACATAATTTGAAGAGGAATTATTGCTTTATATCTAGCTCGATTTCCACTTCTTTCTCTTAAGTATATTAAAATTACCATATTTTGTGTGATTATCGGTCTAGAATGGAATCTAAAACAAAAAAAAAACATACATTTTATCCACACTGTAGTCAGAAGCTGTTTTAGTATGATTCAAATCAATAAGTAGATCCATTGGACTCGATGACAAACATTGGAATACCAATTGTGGCAGCAGAGATTGCCGCCCACATAAGAAACGATTTAATTTTTTTTTTATATATTCTTATTTATCCAGGAATTCTAATGGCATCTTTGTTTTCCCTCAAACTATACTAACTATGCAATACAAAATCATATTTTATTATGGCTGTTATCCATTTATTTCTGCCTTATTGTATTTCCTTTTTACAAATGTTTGCGTATGTCACTGAATACTATACTTATAAATATATGCATATGTATCTTTAAAAATCACATGAATCTTATGTATGCATATTGCACATAAATTATAAAGTTATATGTATATAGCTACCTACATCTCTTATTTGCATTATTATATGTACATATGTATTTACATACCGATAGGTTGTATTATTATATGTAATATTCTCCTAACTTACATAATGAAAATCCATAATCTAAATTTATATATGCAATAGACTACCTACCTACTAAACAGGATAAATGTTTAGCTACATTAAAGTTGTTAGCTCCAAGAGCAAGTACGCAGGATCGTCGTGCAATTGGAACTACTATCGGAACGACAAAGGGACGTCCTAAAAGAGTGTATATAGCTGTAAGAAAGACGGCTAAATTTTATGGATGTTGCCACCAAGCCGACAAGGCAGAATATCCAAAATACATTTAGAACGAACTTGGTAGCAAAGCTGTATTGGCGACGAACATTCCAAAACTGAACAGCTGGAAGATGAACCATAACCTTCCAATGTGTGTTCCGAATTGACGACAAATTGCATTGTACATAATTATACCGCTCCATGACGGCCTAACTAAAGCCTTAGATACAACGAATCATGTACAATATGGTTGAAATAGCTTTAGGTAAATCCAGGCATGCAGGTATGTATATGTATATCATCGCAGGGCAAATTGTGGACTGTACTTCAATGTTTGCAAGCCAAACCCATTGATAATATAATGCAGGGGTTCCCACATAGTTAAATGTTTCGTCAGAATATGACCTATACGACCAAAGGGCACTGCAAATTGTAGAGCTAACAAATGTGTTAAAAGCGGTGTCAAAGGGACGACTGCTTTTACTTTTTTGGTCTATTCAGGAGCCTGAGAGTTTCCTTTCTTTCGATTCGTTGGCTTCTTTAATTATTTTGCGAAATGCAAATGAAAACGATGTATGTTCATCCGATTTGTTTACATTACAGCGTTTTCGAGCAGCCGGCGGCGCCATGAATTAATGTTTCTTCAAAACAAATAGATACTTACCTTTGTTCAATGCGACGTCTATTATTAACTATAATTCTAACAATTATTCCCGACATTATTACGAATAATAAATGACCCGAATGAAATATTTAAGAAAATGTTCAAGACTTCAGAAAAAAAAAATCAATTATGACAGAAAACTGACAGGATTTATCATTTAGTACTTTTTAGTACAAACTTTGACAACTATTTATCCCAATGTGCTCGAGAATCGCTTAAGGCGCGTTCATGAAATGATAAAATGAAGAATCTCTGTGAAAACTGAAATGATATTTTTTTATCACTTCATAATTTCACAGATCGGGAATTGACCCTCAGCTGATATTAAACCAATTGAAGAAGTGACCAGCGACGAACAGAGTGAAAAGGATCCTAAAAGCATCACTGCAGACAATCATCCATATTTCCTACACCATCATCCACATCAGGCAGACAGTGATAATGAAAACAGTGAAGCGGAAATGAAGTTAAAGTCGATCCGGCGGATAGTATTTATTGTTGAAGTAATTCGAAGAAGTACGAATTTAAGTTTCGATTTGTCATGCGAGGCATTGCGTGTGGTCCTCACTAGCTTGGAACAGTTATACAATTGTGCTATTAATCCATACCTGGAGGCTGTAGCAGTTGATGTTACAGAAAAAGTCGAAACACCCAAAGAGCTCTTAGGTGAGATGCACAATTCAAAGCATTTAGAAGATATTTTTTGTCAATTGGCTAATTGCAAAAATTATTCGAACAACGTATATGAATGTTATACGAAGATGGACATGATATTATTCAGTTTTTATAAGAGCTTGGGTATATTTTAACTTTAAGATTACAAAGAGCTTAAGGTAAAAGTGTTGTATTAGTTTTAATTTTTTAGGAAAATGCTGATGAAAATATTTGTTTTTTTGTTTATTTCGTGGAACGTTATCTACGTTTCGAAGTCTCTGCAATGATCCCCTTGTTGTTGATGTAGCTGATGTTCCACCTGGGGGTCAATTCCCGATCTGTGAAATTATGAAGTGATAAAAAAAATATCATTTCAGTTTTCACAGAGGTTTATCATTTTCCAACTTCACGCACACGCCTAATGCGATTCTAGAACTCATTGTGATAAAGTTTGTACTAAAAAGTACTAAATGATAAATTCTGTCATTTCTGATTAGATTTTTTGTTGGGAAAGGTAAATATTTCATTTCAGTTTCTAAATTTGCTTAAAAATAATGTCCGCAATAATAATTCGTTTAATAAATTAAAAAAAGACGTCGTACTGCACAATTGTGGGTTTTATATTATATTCAATAGTATCTCTGTTTTGAGTAAGATTTGTTATTTTTTCATGTGAGGATATTGAGGCTTTCCCTTCGAGATGGGCAGAATCTATTCGAAGTTACAACTAGGGGCACTTTATTGAACTTTATAGATTCCCAACACATTTATGCATGGATTTAATACGTGAATTGAGAGCATTCTTGAAAAACACTCAACATATAAGTGCGCTTCAAAGCCATTTAAATATGGTAAAGTGCTCTGCATTTTTTTGCAATGGGTAGTTTCCAACGATTTGTCGCGGGAATGAGCACCGTCGCGTCGGCTGTTGTCAATCTGTTGATTTAACAATTTCGATATTTACTCGAATAAACACAAATATAACTTATAACCAAAATAAATTTGTGTATAAATATAATTGTTGCTTACTTGTCATGTGCCAAATCCTGTTTTTCTTCTTAATATTCGATTAGAAACATGTTCTTCACAAAACAATTGACTGTGATAAAAAAATTATCATATGAAAAATGTTTGGCATTTAACTTCACTTTTTCACGAATCGAGAATCGAATTAGACGTGAAAGCGTGATAAAATTTATCACTTCACATCTTCACAGATCGGGAATTGACCCCCTGATGTTGCTCCAGCTGATGGTGTTGCTCCAGATGATGTTGTTGCTGTTATGGTGTTCCGGTCTTTGCAATTGTTCATGTGGCTGCTCCTGTTGTTGCTGTTCATCATTAAGTACAGCTGATTCAAATGGTATGGGGTCTAACTCTGGTTCCTCTTAAGCTTGAACTTCTAATTCTGGTTCAGGTTGTGGTTCTGGTTGTGGCGTTGGTGGTTGAGTGTTGTGTGAACTTGTGTTCTTTAGTTTTGATTGATTATTTAAACCACATATGATTGTTAGGATTTATTGTGGAGCTGTTGTTTCTATTACTTCTACATCTTCAGGGACAGTTTCTTCGAAATTTTGCTTAGCCAGTTCAGCTGTTTTTTGCTTTTCAAGAATTTCCTGCCGTTTTTTAGCAATTACCTCCTCCTGCTTGGACATTACTTGCCTTAATGTTCCGCAACAAAGTAATCGCCTTATGGTTCAACAAATAATGCATCTTCTTTAAACGATCGTTTTCCAAATGGGTTGAATTCTATTCGTTATAACTTGATTGCAACGCATCGAGTAATTCAGCATAAGCACTTTGTTGTCAAGTAGACATCTTCATTGTTGGCAGGTAACTAAAAAAAATAAATTTTAATCTTAAAAGAAACTTACGAATTTTTATTAAATTATAAAAGTTGTTTCTTGGCATCTTGTTCCTTCTTGTCAGTTTACTACCGTCAGCTGGCTGTCACTCTTTTTCGAAAACAGTTTGATTGTGCAGTTTGAGTGTGCCTGACAAAGAGATAATTGTTCTCATTTTTGGACTTCGAAAAATAGTTATGAGTGGTTGATGAATAGCACAAATAATTCTCAAGTTATGAGCCTCATAATCTTAAGAGGCACTTAATAGCGATCCGTGAATACCGGCCTAAAAGTATTCATGAAACCGTGTAATACTACGTTTTCACCTACCACTTAATCCAGATTTAAGTGTATTAACCATAAATCCTCTTTGAAATCTTCTGAAAAGTGAAGATTTGCCATACACATTTTAATCTCCTCAAAAGAATATTAGAAATTAATCTCATTGAAAATTTCTTCGAACTAGAAGATTTCCAAAAGAAACAAACCTTATTTCATAGAACGCGCCTATTCTAATGTCATTTCCTCCATTGTTATTCAACAAAAAAAAAACTGTCCAACATTATTTAATTTGTTTTTTTCTGGTGAAATTAGTAGATGCCTTCGAATTCTGTTTTATATTTATTTTTTTATAAAAATATATAAAAATAAAAGATGCATTAAAGCTACATAGACCAAAGCGGTGCCTCGAATTTGTAATGGAAAATGTTTTAGCGATGAGTTGCAATCTCATAAGCGAGGTGAATGTGTGGCTTTGTCTTCGAGTGTTTGTTTTTTTTTCTGGTTGACAGGGAATCCATTAGCTGAAAGTGTTGCTCAGATAAAGCTGCAAATATTGTTCATTCACTAAGTTGGTTTTTCAAATACCTTCTAGATTATCGACTTCGTGTCGTCCTGTCCAGCTTTCATGCAGCAGGAAGATTATTACTGCTTGAATTTTGAAGGATAAAATGTTGGGATAACAATATTTTTAAGTTATTAATAATTTTTATTTATTGAAATTAAATTTGTTCACTGCACCGAAATTATTATTCTTCTTTCGAATTATTATATTGTTTTAGTCTTGATATATTTGTGGCGGAAACTACCTACGAATGTAAGCACAACACCAATGAAAAACTGCATGCGAACCACGCACCCAACACGAACAGACCCAATCGACCAAGTAGGAGAGTACCAACCTACATATCACGAATATATGTTGGTACTCCTCGTACTCCTTGTAAAATAAAAGGGTCTGGTCGATTGTGTCTGGCTATGGCGGACATTCTGAACTCTGCTGTGCATTGATCCACACATTTCGCTAATTCGTCATCTAAAAATATATACCTTTTTTCTTGTGCTGCACACTCTGTGCCGCCATTAATTTTAAGCAATTGTCTAAATACTAAATAAATTATTTAAGAAGTTTTTTTTAATAATACAAATTCTATATACTACTGAAATACATCAGCCAAGTAGAAGACTTAGCACTATAATATTTGGACTTGTTGAATTATTGATTCAAAATAGCTTTTAACGGCCTTTAGTCCAACAAAAATTGGCATTTCGTCCCGGCGATCTCACATGGACTCATCAGTTGACTAGTGAGGACTTCATGCCAATTCAAAGTGAAAACGTCAAACTAATCTTTTTTTCTGTGGTGAAAACACTTCAAGATTAATTTTTAATCTACTCAATTTAAACCGGATTATATTAAGGTGAAAACGTAGTATAATGCTACGTTTTCACCTAAAGATAATCCGGTTTAAATTGAGAAGATTAAAAATTAATCTTCAAGTGTTTTCACCAGTGAAATAAAGATCAGTTTGACGTTTTCACTATGAATTTTCATTCAAAAGTCAATACAACAAGTCAAAAACAAAATAATTGGGAAGAAGAATAATAATTTCTGTGCAGTGAACAAATTTAATATCAATAAATAAAAATGAGTAATAACTTTAAAATATTGTTATCCCAACATCTTGCAGCAAATAGATATATTTACATAAATACTGTAATCGCCTTTGCACGGTTTTCGTTTTTATATATTTGGGAAAGAACCACTTCAAAGTATTACTGTATGATAGCTAAAACATTTTCCATTACAAATTCGAGGCACCACCCGTTTTAGTCTGTAGCTTTATTGCATTTTTTTACTTTTATACTTATTTATAAACATAAACAGAATTTGAAGGCAACGACAAATTATACCAGACAAAAACAAATTAAATAATGTTGGAGAGTTTTTTTTTTGTTGAATGTCAACGGAGAAAATATGATATTAGAATAGGCGCGTTCTATGAAATAAGGTTTGTTTCTTTTGAGAATTTTCTACTTCGAAGAAGATTTCAATGAGATTAATTTCTAATCTTCATTTAACGAGATTAAAATTTGTATGGGAAATCTTCAAGATTTAGGAGATTTCGAAGAGGATTTATGGTTAATCCACTTAAATCTGGATTAAGTGGTAGATGAAAACGTAGTACAAGCCTTCCCACATCGGAAAATGGAAAAGTTTACCCACACGTTTCACGAACGCACCTAAAATTAACTTGTAAACGTGGTTAATGACTTTTTTTCTTCCTATATTTTAACTTAACTAATAACGGTGTGCTTATTACTCTCATTTAAAACCTCGGCCAAAAATAATACGAGGAAGAGAGATAGTTATACCAAGACTGTGACACATAAAACGTCAAAATTAAATGTTAAAAGTTTTCCACATTTAACAAATTCAGATGGTAAGCTTTCCCACACAAAATTTTGCGGAAAAGTTCACCATTTTTTGGTAAAATTTTTAATTTTGACAACTCATTTACCATTTTACCTCTTAACGTATATTACGCAGTTGTGTTAAATCTTGTAGATTTTATTTATTTCGTCGAAAAGTTAAAACAAAAACTTAAATGTAGTTTAAACTTAAAAGCATGTGCTAAATTTTATTAGTCGCGTCGAAAAGTAAAGAAAAAATAAATGTATATTCGATCTACCGTTAATTGTATTCCGCTCATCTGCAAAGAACTACGAGTATATATAATATAGTTGCCTATTTTTTTTCTGTAGAAAATAGAGAAAAGGAAATTTTTGGATTTGTGTATGGATTTTTTTGAAAAACTGGTACTTCATAATATTCGTAATTTTCGTTGGGAGCTGGGTGGGGCTCGTGTGGTCCTAGCTGAGGAGAGATCCAACGTGAAGTTGGCTCCTAGCAGTCCATATCTAGTATGTCAATACACACACGTTTTTGTATTATAGAAGAACTTGGTCCTTTTTTTTAAATATTTATGTTCTGGGGTTTGATAAATTTTAGTAGGAAAAATTATGGTTTTACGAATTGTTTACAATGTCTACATTGTCGACAAATTTATGTCGACAATTGGGAATTGTCTACATGTAGACAATCATGCAGTCTACAATTTTAGTCTACATGCAACAACACTTCGTCGCTCGTAAACGTGCTTAAAAATAGCAAAAAAAATTGTGATGTAAAAGCAGTCATTTTTCGTCCTATTAAGAAGTACGGAAACACACCTATATTTTGACAGCATAGGGTAGAGTTTTTGTTATTTCACAATTGTTCTCGCTCAAAGTTGACGTACGTCTACGAACTACTAAATAAACAAAAATAAAACTAGCTCTTTAATTTAATATAAAATAATTAACCATGTCTAAAAGATGCTGCGCCCAGCATTGTTTTAATAGTACATTATATACAAAAGACATTGCTTATTTTAGTTTTCCAAAACACAAAAAGTTGTAAGTAGCAAATCCCTCAGAATACTGGCTAGAAAATGATAATCTTCTTGTACCTATTTCAGTGCAGACCAATGGGCAGATTTATCCGGTCGTAGTGACCTCAAGGAGAAGCCCCTAAGCCGTATTGTAAAGTATTTTTTATGCTCAGAGCACTTCACAGCAAACTGCTTTCATGACGAGAAAACAAGGCTGTTGCTCAAGAGAAAACTTCCACAGTCTATTGCATTGCCTTCGATTTTTAAAAATAATCTTCAAGAAACGATGCAAATTTACAATCCAAAACAAACGGTGGAAGTGCATAATATCGTACTCCTCGAAGGCATGGATGACAATAAAACAAAAACGAGTTCCTTACAAAACAAAGCAATACTTTATGAGATCGATTCTGACAGCTTAAGTGGGGATTGTGATATTGAGAAGCCAACTAAAAAGCTTTTGGAAATACAAAAAGAAGCGATAGAGAATTTAGAATTGCAGCAAATAGAACCGATTGCGCCAGAAATTCAGAAACAAGACGAAACAGCAGATCCTGTTTGCCATCCAAATCAATGTAGACTTTGTTTTAAAGAATTAAAAAATGACGAACCGACAACAAAGTTTGTGGATTCTTTACATTTGCAAGACTTTATAAGTAGGGTGATGAGCGATAAGGTAGGTGTTGTATCATAAGACAGAGAATTAACGATTGTTATTTAAGGTAGGATAATCACCGCTTTAGAAAAATAGTCTGTATATACCTACGCCTTATTTTGTTGGTATCTCCTCTTAAGGACTATTCACATAAAGGATTTTTCACATCAGGGCGACCAACGAATAAATTCCATTTACAATAATTTACAAAACCTAAATTCTGACCAAATTGTAGAAATAAAATTTATATTAATGTTTAGGCACACAAATTTACTTTATAACCGCCAAAATATGATAGATTTGAGAAAACAATATTGGAAGTCGCGAATTTCATCTGGTTGTTACGAACAGTCAAACCCTAATCGCGTTCCACATACCATCCACCCTTCAACGAGTAATTTTTTCGCGCGCGTCTAACCTCAAAATCAGACTTTCGACTTATATTCGTGACGAATAAAATTAAAGCCATGTGAACGAAATGTCAAAATGGACGAATATTCGTTGGTCGTTGGTCGCTCTCATGTGAATAGTACTTTACGAACAGTCAAACCCTAATCGCGTTCTACATACCATCCACCCTTCAACGAGTAATTTTTTCGCGCGCGTCTAAAAATCAGACTTTCAACTTATATTCGTGACGAATAAAATTAAAGCCATGTGCCCGAAATGTCAAAATGGACGAATAATCGTTAATTCGTTGGTCTCTCTCATGTGCTTAGTATTTTACGAATAGTCAAACCCTAGTCGCGTTCCACATACCATCCACCCTTCAACGAGTAATTTTTTCGCGCGCGTCTAACCTCAAAATCAGACTTTCGACTTATATTCGTGACGAATAAAATTAAAGCCATGTGAACGAAATGTCAAAATGGACGAATATTCGTTAATTCGTTGGTCGTTGGTCGCTCTCATGTGAATAGTACTTTACGAACAGTCAAACCCTAATCGCGTTCTACATACCATCCACCCTTCAACGAGTAATTTTTTCGCGCGCGTCTAAAAATCAGACTTTCAACTTATATTCGTGACGAATAAAATTAAAGCCATGTGCACGAAATGTCAAAATGGACGAATAATAGTTAATTCGTTGGTCGCTCTCATGTGCATAGTATTTTACGAATAGTCAAACCCTAGTCGCGTTCCACATACCATCCACCCTTCAACGAGTAATTTTTTCGCGCGCGTCTAACCTCAAAATCAGACTTTCGACTTATATTCGTGACGAATAAAATTAAAGCCATGTGAACGAAATGTCAAAACGGACGAATATTCGTTAATTCGTTGGTCGCTCTCATGTGAATAGTACTTTACGAACAGTCAAACCCTAATCGCGTTCTACATACCATCCACCCTTCAACGAGTATTTTTTTCGCGCGCGTCTAAAAATCAGACTTTCAACTTATATTCGTGACGAATAAAATTAAAGCCATGTGCACGAAATGTCAAAATGGACGAATAATCGTTAATTCGTTGGTCGCTCTCATGTGCATAGTATTTTACGAACAGTCAAACCCTAGTCGCGTTCCACATACCATCCACCCTTCAACGAGTAATTTTTTCGCGCGCGTCTAACCTCAAAATCAGACTTTTAACTTATATTCGTGACGAATAAAATTAAAGCCATGTGAACGAAATGTCAAAATGGACGAATATTCGTTAATTCGTTGGTCGTTGGTCGCTCTCATGTGAATAGTACTTTACGAACAGTCAAACCCTAATCGCGTTCTACATACCATCCACCCTTCAACGAGTAATTTTTTCGCGCGCGTCTAACCTCAAAATCAGACTTTAAACTTATATTCGTGACGAATAAAATTAAAGCCATGTGAACGAAATGTCAAAATGGACGAATATTCGTTAATTCGTTGGTCGTTGGTCGCTCTCATGTGAATAGTACTTTACGAACAGTCAAACCCTAATCGCGTTCTACATACCATCCACCCTTCAACGAGTAATTTTTTCGCGCGCGTCTAAAAATCAGACTTTCAACTTATATTCGTGACGAATAAAATTAAAGCCATGTGCACGAAATGTCAAAATGGACGAATAATAGTTAATTCGTTGGTCGCTCTCATGTGCATAGTATTTTACGAATAGTCAAACCCTAGTCGCGTTCCACATACCATCCACCCTTCAACGAGTAATTTTTTCGCGCGCGTCTAACCTCAAAATCAGACTTTCGACTTATATTCGTGACGAATAAAATTAAAGCCATGTGAACGAAATGTCAAAACGGACGAATATTCGTTAATTCGTTGGTCGCTCTCATGTGAATAGTACTTTACGAACAGTCAAACCCTAATCGCGTTCTACATACCATCCACCCTTCAACGAGTAATTTTTTCGCGCGCGTCTAAAAATCAGACTTTCAACTTATATTCGTGACGAATAAAATTAAAGCCATGTGCACGAAATGTCAAAATGGACGAATAATCGTTAATTCCTTGGTCGCTCTCATGTGCATAGTATTTTACGAACAGTCAAACCCTAGTCGCGTTCCACATACCATCCACCCTTCAACGAGTAATTTTTTCGCGCGCGTCTAACCTCAAAATCAGACTTTTAACTTATATTCGTGACGAATAAAATTAAAGCCATGTGAACGAAATGTCAAAATGGACGAATATTCGTTAATTCGTTGGTCGTTGGTCGCTCTCATGTGAATAGTACTTTACGAACAGTCAAACCCTAATCGCGTTCTACATACCATCCACCCTTCAACGAGTAATTTTTTCGCGCGCGTCTAACCTCAAAATCAGACTTTAAACTTATATTCGTGACGAATAAAATTAAAGCCATGTGAACGAAATGTCAAAATGGACGAATATTCGTTAATTCGTTGGTCGTTGGTCGCTCTCATGTGAATAGTACTTTACGAACAGTCAAACCCTAATCGCGTTCTACATACCATCCACCCTTCAACGAGTAATTTTTTCGCGCGCGTCTAAAAATCAGACTTTCAACTTATATTCGTGACGAATAAAATTAAAGCCATGTGCACGAAATGTCAAAATGGACGAATAATAGTTAATTCGTTGGTCGCTCTCATGTGCATAGTATTTTACGAATAGTCAAACCCTAGTCGCGTTCCACATACCATCCACCCTTCAACGAGTAATTTTTTCGCGCGCGTCTAACCTCAAAATCAGACTTTCGACTTATATTCGTGACGAATAAAATTAAAGCCATGTGAACGAAATGTCAAAACGGACGAATATTCGTTAATTCGTTGGTCGCTCTCATGTGAATAGTACTTTACGAACAGTCAAACCCTAATCGCGTTCTACATACCATCCACCCTTCAACGAGTAATTTTTTCGCGCGCGTCTAAAAATCAGACTTTCAACTTATATTCGTGACGAATAAAATTAAAGCCATGTGCACGAAATGTCAAAATGGACGAATAATCGTTAATTCGTTGGTCGCTCTCATGTGCATAGTATTTTACGAACAGTCAAACCCTAGTCGCGTTCCACATACCATCCACCCTTCAACGAGTAATTTTTTCGCGCGCGTCTAACCTCAAAATCAGACTTTTAACTTATATTCGTGACGAATAAAATTAAAGCCATGTGAACGAAATGTCAAAATGGACGAATATTCGTTAATTCGTTGGTCGTTGGTCGCTCTCATGTGAATAGTACTTTACGAACAGTCAAACCCTAATCGCGTTCTACATACCATCCACCCTTCAACGAGTAATTTTTTCGCGCGCGTCTAACCTCAAAATCAGACTTTAAACTTATATTCGTGACGAATAAAATTAAAGCCATGTGAACGAAATGTCAAGATGGACGAATATTCGTTTATTCGTTGGTCGATGTTTTAATTAATTAATTTACAAAACTTTCAGTTAAACTTTTTTTCACTTTTTCCTTTACTATGCATAGAATGTATGTACATTTGTACGTAGGTATACATAAAAAATATTTTAAAATTTATAATTTAAATAATTAACTTATAGCGAGTTTCACTCAAGAAAAGATTTGCTCTTTGTGTCAAAAGATTGGAAATTTTTAAGTTTTGAGAGTTTCATAGCAACAAAAAGAGCAAATCTAGATCAAATCTCAACACGAAAAATATGATCTGTGATAGGTTGGCAGATTTGATTTCAATACACATACATGTAGAAATTCTTTTCTGTCAAACGTCAAATTCAAAACATTTTGTTATTAATTTGTTGGGAACTTTTGCCAGTCCTAATTAAAAAAATAAAGAAATAATGGACGAAGAAGTTAATAGTATTTATAGAGTTTATAAATGAGAGCGACCAACGAATATTCATCCATTTTGATATTTCATTCACATTGGTTTAATTCTATTCATCACGAATATTATGTGGTTTTCCATTGGTAAAAGAAATTAATATATTTTACATCTAGATCTGTCAAAACGCCGATTTTCTCCTTTTGTATGTTCCATTGGGCATAATAAATTAATTTATATTTGAATCTAGATCATTTTTGTAAATCTAGATTTTTCAACAGATTTACGACTCCTTGCATCAATACAAATACAATTTTCAGATATCAGCTTGACAAATGTGGTTTTGAATTTGTAATTTGTTTCGATTTTGAAAAGTTAAACAAAATTATTAAAGGAAATTAATCCGAATACAAAAATGGAAACAGTTTTAAATGAACTGTTACTACTTTCACAGACGCGAAATTACGCTAATACAATGAAAAAAAATCAATTGTTATTGTAGGTATTCCATTCGCCAAGAAAAAAAAATAATTTTTAGATTGAAATTTGAATTTACCATAAGCCGAAAGTCTGATTTTGAGGTTAGATGCGAGCGAACAAATGGAGGTTAAGATTGCTTCGGCTTCCTCGTCATCTGATAATAAAGATGTGTTTTTTTTTTCAGAAATTTGTTTGTCAGTCATTCAGCAATACTAAAATTAAATCTGGATGCAAAATTTCATTGAAAAGATCAAAACTCGATTTTGAGAGATCTTTGAAATTTGAATTAAACTCGCTATTAACTACTTATTTTGTCTATCAATTCCGACTTGAAAATTGTTTTACCTACCGCTTAATCTTTTTTTGCCCAACTCTATACATAATACAATATGAAAATCAATGAAACAAACACTATATATTATGTACGTTCGTTCGTTTAACTTTAGGTACCCAGGTTTTTTTCGTTTTAAAAAAAAACACCCGAAGGCCATTAATTTTATGTTGCAGAAAAGCAAGTTATATGTCATTTAATATAAATTAAAGCTTAAAATATTCTTAAATTTAATTCCGTTGTACATTTACTTTGGCTCCATCCACAATCCACAACTCCGAAGGTGTCTATTTTCTATTTCTGTCTATGAAAATAAACTTGAGTATTCTTTTAATTTGCATTTTAATAATAACAAATTGCATACAAAATGAGAATTCACAACAAAACGAATGCTTCAGATTAGGGATGAGTCATGTTCACCTATTTTAGCGAAACATCCTCTTAAAACAAAATTGATGTCTTCGATTCGGTAATTATTAACATCGATGATGAGTATTCGATGTTACATCGATATTTTTCTTATTATCGTTAATCCCTTGTTCAGATCTCTTGCCTCAGCTAAAAATCTAGATCTACTTCAGGGCGAGTTCAGGTCGAACATAGGTCTAAAAAATTCATACTTGGTTAACCTGGTTGATTTCAGTTTTTTCAAAAAAAAAAACGCTTTAGAGCGACCCTAAGGTGATTTGAGGGCTCAACGGACAAACCTTATGATATATATCGTAGATGTTTAATGGGGTTTTCGTTTGGTAAATTTATATTTTGATCTATAAATTGATTTTTTTCGCAACGAATTGAATACGTTTTTAGATTGATTTTTATTTGTTATAGTATTGGTCCCTTTTTTTTTGGCTGTGAACCTGCTACCCCCTAGCGGTATCAGCTGCCAAATATTGACTCGAACGTTATTTTTAATTTCAAGTTTGTAAGTCCGAAGATAAATTAATTCACTCTAAAGTGCTTCCATTTGAACTCAAAATTATTTTAATTATTTTTTGCAACCGAAACAAATTATTATCAAACAAAGAACTTGTGAAACTGATGGCTGTCAATTATGATGCATAGTGGTGTTAGTAAAAGAGAGGTAGATCTGCCGAAAAATCCAGACCTGCAAATTTTATTTAAAATCAAAAAATCAATCAATTTTTGTTGACCAATCGAAGGCAAACATTTTCAAAATCAGTTTTTAAAATAAATTTATTTTTGTTACCAAACGAAAACCTCATAAATGCGAAGTAAAACACTCAATACAAAAACAATTTAATTTTATAAATGCATGGTTAAAAACTGCACGCTTCTGTTCAAATATTACCGGCGGATGTCATGTGCATTAAAACTCACGCGCATTCAGATTTTCTCTCTTACAAGCAGTGAACGATGATTTTGTTCACTTCCTTTAAATTTAAAAACTGAATACGGAATAATTAAATAGAAATTTTTATATAAATATAATTGAACTTACCGAAATTTTGTGGTACCATTTTCTCACAAAGTATTCAACCGATTTCTATAGATTTCATATAATGCTGAAATATAGGGATATGGTGTCAATAGTATTGTGTTATTCTGTTTAATTCAGTATCGGGTTTATACTCGCTAGACAAACTTATGACTTGAGATGTCGTATATATAAAATAAATAGCCCAACATGTTTGATTTAACAGATCAATTCTCTAATTTGAGATCAGATCTAATAGACTACAATGAAAAGCGACCTTAAAATGCCTTTAAACTTAAACTTAAGATTGAGTTTATCAACCACGTGACTGTAATAAAAATAAAATTCACGAATGAATCGCAAGAAATTGCTCTAAATAAAAACGCGGCTAGATATTGGTGAAGTTTTGCTTCAATATTGTAATGGCTTAATTACCGAAAGTGTGAAGTCGTAAAATAAAAATAGAATTATGGTTTTGACTGGAACATCCGTTTTTTTAGGATCTCGCTCCTTGTACGAGACTGAGACGTACCTCTAGACAAATAAATATTTAGATGAACGACATGACAGAGACCATACGATTTTAGAATTCTAAAAATTCTAATCCTTATGGTTGTGGTTTTATTTTATTTACAAACCTACATTGTTAAAAAAAAAAAACAAGTAAATTAATAAGCAACGAATCGTTTTGTGTTCGACTTTGGAAAATTTTCATAGTCATTTGTATGTATTTTGCTAGGCTTTCAATCAACAACATACGCTCTTAACAAATAGCTAACTGCCTCAACTTACGCACTATTCCTCCCAGCTAAGATTGATTTTTTGGTAAAGCAACAGTTTTTCGACAGTTTGTGTTTAGCTGGAAAGTATTAAAAACTGTCTCAAAATTAATTTAATATGCAGGTGATTTTTATATCACTCATACAAATTCTTTATAGTACTGAGACCTTAATTAAAATATTAATATGTAATTAAAAAAAATACTATATTACTGTCGATTAATTGGTTAACTCCATCTAAAAATTATTATTATTTTTGATAGATTACCCTTGGTGATGAATTTTCCCAAGTTGTTTGTAAAAATTGTGAAAATAACTCCTTGCTGTGCCTCATAATAATCCAGCAAATGGATGCAACTCAGGAGAAAATTATATCTTCTACGACCAAAAACCTGACGTAGCCATCGCCGTTTGGAATTCAAATAAATACTCTCATTGGAAGACAAGACTTTTGTGATTATTTTTATTGTGATTGTGATTATATTTCAGCGAATATTTAATACTGATTATGCAATTTTAAATACAGTAGTCCCTCGATAATGTGAACTAATTAAAACAAGGCGTTTTACGATTTTAGAGGTGTTCATACTGGAACATTTTCTTTAGTTCTTTTTAACGGTTTGAAACAACTTTCGTATCCATTTATAATGAAACAAAACAATGTTTAAATCACAGTTTCAACATTTATTAAGTTCAAAAAAATTAAATATTACTAAAATAAAAAAAATGGTTTCGGCATAGTATAAGTTCTTGAAAAAATAATTCGTTATTTTGGACTGGAGAGCTTGACTTGATCTTTCAATAGCTACTGCCCTCAAAATTCAGTAGATTGGAGATCGTTTCTGCGTCCAATTCATTTTGATCTGGATACTCCAGAAGCATATTTGTGCATTTTATTGCCTCAGAGCTCGTAACTTTAGGAGCAGTTGCAGTGAATTCTTCGCTTTCATTCTCCGAAATAATCTCAATCGGTTCAGGTTCAGTGCCTTCTACGATGACTTCTTGTATTGAAATGTTTTTTTTTGCATTCAAAACTTTGAAATGTGTCTAGACAAATAACAGTTATTTAGCCCCTTCAATAGACTATCAAAAGAAAAAAGCCAATGTACAAAACTTACAAAAGAAATTCACATTTGAGAGTTTGAAAATTTCGGAAGTTCACATTTTAGAGATGACAATTTTAAGTTTTGGCGATTCAAATTTTGGAGAAATTCACATTATCGGTGATTCACATTATCGAAGGACTACTGTAGTTATTTTCTTTCCACCACAAATGAATAAATGCAGTCAGTATTAAGAGTTTCATAATCCAGCATGAATATTTATCTAAAATAATATAAAAAGGGTACTTGGTCCTTTAAATAAAAATATATAAGATTTAAAATTCTTCACTTAGGATCTTTTTTTATTGTTCATTAAGTCTTTAAATTATAAATTATTCTCGTTTTACAAATATGTCAACACAATTATAATTCACTTTGTAAAAATTTAAACATCAAATTCGAACACACATTTTGCTATGCAATATTGTATCTCTAAAATTTTTAATATATAAATAAATATATGTATATATCTAAGTAATGCATATATAGTTGGAACATTTTCACAATCAAAATCGACTCTTTTTCTACTTTCCATTCCAATATAGTTCGTTTTTTTTTTTAAATTAAAATATATCGTTTCAAACTTCGTTTAAGAAAACTACATAAAAAATACAAATGTAATTTTAAGTGCAACCAATGATTAAATTAATATATTATTAATTTTCCGTTGTGTCTGTTAACTTTTTGTAAGTTTTTTTTTATAAATTACTATTATATAATATTTGGGTCTAATTGTATTTGTAATTCAGTTGGGTTTGTGAGTGTGTTGTTTATTAAAGATAAACGAACGAGAGGAAAGAATCATACAATGTTGTATTTTTACATTTTCGAAACATAAATGTAAATATTGCGTTAGATATACTATATATCTATTTTGAGTTTTCATTTTTGAAACATATTGCTTTTGTTTTTTTGCTTAATTAATTATAAACAGTATTACATTTTTTTTTTTTAAATAAAAAGGCACTATAGTCGTGATTAATACAAAAGAAAATATTTTTACGTAAAAAAATATATAAATTAATATTTTTGTTTTCATTCATAGAAAATAAAAACTAAATATATTTTGTTTTTTAATATTTATAATTGGTGTTGTTTTGCTTAGTAGGTAATTGCTGTAATTGTTGTTTGTTATCAGCCGATGCTGAGGTTTCCTTGTTTGAGCTTCGTTTGTTTTGTGCATAGTAACAAAAAATGCAAAATCCGTTTTGTGGTGTTGTGCATCAAATGTTTGTTGGACTACGCGATACCGATGTGGAACGATAGTTGGGCCTGGTTCTGTTTTAATAGAAATAGTTTTTTTTTTGTTTTAGATATGGATTTATGAATCTTGCAGACACCTAACGTTTAATTAGAATCAGAGTTGACCACAGCAAATGCAATATTATTGTACTACTTTTGTGAGTCATGCCTGCGAGCCGTCTTAGGAACCACCAAGTCGTAAAATAATTTTAGATATTATGTTTTACAACGTTGTTAGTCAAAATTGCTTCTATAATACCAACCGGTAGGTGAATAAATGGTTCACACTAATTAAAGGGTTTTTTTTTTAGAGGAGAAGATTTGTAAATTGATAACATTGGGGGTTGTCGTGAATAAAAATTTCTCTAGAAATTTTTCTCCAATTCAAATCTTGGGAACGTGAATGATGCTCAAAAGTTTCCATCGGAATTTATTGGTATCGGGAATTAGCTTTCCCAGGGAATTTTGCTGTCATTTCATGCGATTTTTAGTTCGAGGGAAATTTATTTCGAGAGAGATTTATGATCGCAGGAAAAAATTCGAGGCAATAAAATATTCCGTGAGAAAAAAATTTCCTGGGAGATTCCCGACATGGCACATTGTTTTTGTGACAGTTAATTTAAGTTATCGATTGTTTAAGTTAGTTGGTTTGTAAATTCATCATAAAATAGACTCAGACTTTGCTGTTTTAAAAAAATATAGTCCAATTTGGGAAACTCATTATTGGGGTACTCATAATTGTCCTTTTAAAGGATAATTGACATCTCATGAGATATACGAACAGTGCATATCAAATAAAGCCTGATGAAGAGTGTGCAAAAGTTTGACGTTCAGATCTAGCGCTAAACATGGTGGATAGATGTATCAAAGAGGTAACACAGTGTAATGGAAATCACACCAAGAACATAAATGTTAAAAAAGTAGCCAAGTTCTTCTATATACAAAAACCTTTGCGTAACAAGTCAGCCGGAAAAAGTGAGATCTAAAAGTACTAGTAAGTAAATATATTTTAATTGGAGTAATATTGAAGAACCTCAAAATTATCAGAGAAATCTGTTATTTAATGATTACTGACTTTAATTATATTGGTTTACTTGGCATTTTTTCATTTCAAAATTGAGTAATTAGTTAATAAAAGCAAACATTCCACGCCCTCCGAATGAAAAATTTTAAAAATTTGTTTGCTTGCACTTTAAGCCAACATTTGTACGAAATTTCGTCATTCCATGACAATCACAAGTACTCTTTATAATTGATATCAATTCTATGCAAATGGGCGGGTGCCACGCCTCTGAATGTAAAATTTCAAATTTTAAAAATTTGGCTTTTCCTGAAACCTGGTAAGCTTAGCAAATGCTGCGAGTTTGAAGTTTCTGACTTTATTGGTATTCTTAAAGAAATTTTGTCCAGAAATTTTGTATTTCAGTTTTATGCTATTAGTTGATAGTTTATCTTAAGCTTAATTGTAAAAAATGTTCAATATAAAAATTGCATACACGTATATGTATATAAGATGATTCTTTTTTTTACGATAACTCTTTGTTGAGATTTTGATGAAATCCCAACATTTATACAGCGGCGGCGGAACAGAGGCATCAACCAATTTTGATTAAAAAATTGTATCAGAATAATTTTGTGAGAAAAAAATCATTATTCCGAGGGAAATTCACTATATAGTACCTCTGATAGCAGAAACGCGTCCGAGGAAATAAAATTTAAATCGGAATTTCAAGAAATCAATTTCAAGATTACCTAATTAATGTAAACAAATTGTCGATTAGTTTGTTCATGTAGTTCCCTAAACGCAAGATTTACAAAGCAAGTCTCATTGTAAACAAATGCACGAGCCTAAATAATGGCCTTTTCGATTGGTAATCCGGAAGAACTCTCCGGATCACATTTGTGATTATTTTATTTTGTAAGCATGGCTGACACAAATGTGGAAGAAGTCGAAGTTATTCCTGGTGAAAATGCGAAATTACACTTGTTGGAGGAAAAATTGGTCTTCGGAACAGATATCCATAATTTCAATTCTCAGAAGATTGAAATAATGACATGAATAAATTAATTTGAATTTGACATTTAGTGGGTGTGAGTGTGTGCGTGCCACTGGTTTTGATTCTGACTTCAAATCCAGAAGGAAATTCTATTCAGGAGAGAAACTTACATTTGATACCAATCGAACAGTTTCAGAAGCATTCGGAAGACTTCGGAAGCCTTCCGGACGACCAATCGAAAAGGCCATAAAATTGGTGAGATTTAGGGACAGTTGCTGCGCATATTTTGTGAAAATTTTAGGGTTTAAGAATTTGCACATACAAATAACAATAACATACGAGCATTAGGAAATATTTAGGGGATTTTGAATATCACAATGAAAACGAAATACGGAGTATGATAAATTCTTCCACATTCATGTAGTTCGGGTGAACAAATGATCTCGTATTTGACAGAACGCCCGAATTGGCATCAAAGGTAAACTGCTTTAAATTGCTTGAAACAATATAAGACACAATTATTATTATTTGAGTAATTTTGAAATAGCGGAAATGAATGGGAAATTGTACAAGTTCCAAGAAGGTTTGGTAAAATATTACAAAATTGTTCATTTCAATAACACTTTAAAAACATTTCAACGATGAATAACGAAATGGCAGGTGCATTGCTTTGTGTAATTTTTCTAGTAAAAAAACTGCAAAAATCAATTTTAAATTTGACAGAAACAAAAAAAAAAAAAAATTACCTTGAAAAATTTCCGAGATCACCACCAATCGGAGTTCTATAATCTCGTCTGTAAGTTCCAATCATCGATGTTGAATTTTGTCCAATCGGATCGAGCAAAGACATTGTCCGATGATCATATGGCCGAAGTGTGGAACGTCTGCCTACTGTTGCATACCCATCCACATTATGATTGGGTACACTAGATCCCGGAAGACTTCCATTTAAATTGTACGAAGATCTTCGTTTAGGATTATAAGTACTGTAAAATGATGTGGGCTGAATTGTCGTAGAACCGTTTTGTTCATAAGTACTTGTTGGTTTTGTTCTTGTTATGGAACTTGCCAAATAATCATTGTCTGTGGTGTAACGCTTAGAGATAAAACTAGGTGAAGATGATGAGTGCAGATTTTCAAATCTTCTAGATGACTTGGAAATGTCAGATGTATTTGCCGTTGTTGATCTATAAACAGGTGGCTTAAGTTCGCTTCCAGCTGGACTGAGTTTGAGAGGTCTAAAGAATTCTTTTGTAATATCAGGTGAAGGTTGTCTATCGCTTGATTGAATGGATTTGTTTGTAGTACTTGCAGATTCTCGATAGTAGTCGCGAGCTCCTGGCCCAACAATCGTGCTTTGACGCTTTGGGCGCTTCTCATTGAATCTACTATAGAAGCTTCGTCGCTTAATACGATCAATAACACTCTCATTGCCGTCGGAGGGATGTGTTGGCGACGAATAGTGGGATGTTCTCGATAGACGGGATACAGTTGGTGAAGGGGTGGCTAACATGTAATTGTCTTCGGAACACACTGACCAATTGTCGAAACAAAGCTCTGGCTCATCCGTCGGGGATAGGAACGTACTCGTTGAGGCGCAGTCATCTTGATAACTTCTCGAATCCGAGGAATAATTTGTAGCATTGTCATTTTGTGGTGTGTAAATGTGGTTACGGTTTATTTCGTTGGATGAAATTCTTATGTTATTATTATTACATGCGTTCTCTTGGTATGATGCATTATTGATGGTATTTCCATTGATCGTTGAGTTTTGACGCATTGCAGAAGCAATATTATTGTCAATCTTATCGAGCTTGGTAAAGTCTAAAACTAAAGTCTTTCGTTTGTCCTTAATGTTATCCTTAGTGTGGACTTTGGCAGTTTGTTGTTCTTCTTTTTCTAGGGCTTTAGGTATATTTATGTTTGGTTCCTGGTCTTGCTGCTTGCAATCAGGACATGAATCGCTCACAATTTCTTTTTTCTTTGTTAGGGTATGTACCTGAGGCTGATATCCATTCTGATCCTCCAATTTACTTACTAAAATTACATTATTCGAATTCTTAGTCACTTTTGATAGGAAACCACTGGACTTTGGGCGATCACGGTTTTGGTAGATTGGCGATTCTGACTTGTGTAACTGTCTCTCAATATTGCTTGTTGAACGGGTACTTCTAACTTTTCGATCACCACCACTGTCCTTTTCGAACCTCTTAAAAAGACCCAAAACTCGATTTACAGCACATTTGTTAAATGTTCCAGGCATTTCTTCAACACTTACAGCTCTCTTAATAAGATTTGATTCGGTCAAGACCGGTGTTCGGGGTACCGAACGATCACGAAGAGATCTTATCATAGCATCGATTCTCGAGCGACGAGTTTCTGTTTTAATGGGTTTTTCATCAGTCTTTCCATCAATCTTTTCATTTTGGCAACACTCTCCTGTGGATTTGGCTTTTTTCTTTTTCAACAAAGTTAACTTTTCTTTTGATCCTTCATCAGGGGTCGTTGAATTCAAAGCATTAGCGCTAGTTGTAACTTTGCTAGCGACTTTCTTCTGACTTTTAGCAGAATCTCTAAGCTTTTCAAACTTTTGCCCTATTGCGTAGAGAAGACCTTTACCGACTTTTTTCTCAGGAGATTTATCCTTTATTGTCATCACTTCCGAAGGACTATTTTCTGTTAATTTAGAGTCAGGATCCAGAGGTGGTATCTTTGGTGTTAAAGTTGGGCTAGTGATTTTAGATTTTCTTGTAACTTTAACGACTCTTTTAATAGTCGTTGTAGTCGGCTTGGACTCAATAGGCGATGACGAATCACTACTTTTGGCAATTGTAGACTTCTCTTCAGATACATTTGAGCGCTTAGGAATTTGTTTATTTGTTGCATCTTTTTCGGGAGGACTAGAAAGAATTCTTTTTAAATCTTTTGGAGGAGTTAATTTTGAGGCGGGATAGCTTTTCGGTCTTATCAGTTTAGGCTCGTTACGACATTCTGGCGGCATGTCAACATTAGCAGTCTTAACTTGTGGAACTTTTGATTCTATTGTGGAAGATTCAATATTTTCAGTACCATTCGAGTCAGAAGGTTTTTCACCTTCTTTTGTAGGAAAGGATTTAGGACGCTTAAGTTTAGATTCACGTTTTGGTTTCTCTAGGTCAGATTTGGAAGTCGAGGACTCAGGTTGAAGTGTTCTAGTCTTTTCTTCTCCTCCTTTTGTTTCAGTACGTTTGATAACCTTTTTTACCTTTTTCACAACAGTTGGCTTAATTTCCTTATCTCCGCCGGGCACCACCTCAACAATAGCAGGATCTGCTGCTTTTTCTTTGGGCTTGATTTTTCTCACCTTTTTCACGATGACCTTCTCGGATGTCACTTCATGAGAGGCGGCACTACTTGAAGTCTCTTCGGTTTTGTCTTTACGTGTTTTTGCAGATGATAGAGCTTGCAGCTCTTCCAAAATCTTCGTGGCAATTTCTTCTTTTTGAAATGAATTATCCGGCATATCTTTTGATTTCGAACGAATATGAGTGCGGTTGGAGGTTTCTTTTACTTCGCTATATATTTCAACACTTTTATTGCGAACATGACGTACTGTATTTGTTTCAGGTTTTCGTTCAACTTCATCAAGTGTTGGATCAAGTTCCATGCTTTGGCTAAGCCTATCACGGCTAGATTCACGGCTTTTTTCTTTGATTTCCCGCAACACACTGTGCGTTTCACGTTCTCGTGGCTTTTTCTCAACGCTTGAACGGTTTTCGTCTATTATATTAGCACCTCCAGATTCTTGACGTACGTACCGAGCATATCTACGATGATTTGAAAGATTTCCTTGGCTTTCTGAAGTCGGTGACATGCACTCACCCACCGTACGATTATTGAATTCTTTTGTCGGACTTAAGCAGTTTTCACGAGGTGATATGCTATCGTGACGCTTATAAAGAGATATTGACGAACTCTCGGAATCTCTTCCTTTTGTTAGATATGGCGAGTAGTATTTATATTTTTCACTTACGTCACTTGAATAAGACGAGCATAATGATTTACTGGTATCATCAGACACTCGACAAACGCTATGGCTTCTGTTTTTCAAGTCTTGGACATTTTCATAGTCATAACGACCCCTACTTAAACTACGTCTATATATCAGACTATGACTTCGATCAGAACCTTCTTCACGGGAACTATCACTAAGCTTTAGGAAGTTCGATTTGGAATCGTTTGTTGATTTTTTATCTACCTCCGATCTTACTTCACCTGGATTAAATCTGTCCGAGTCTACAGTTGTCATATTTCTTCCGCCACTTTGACTACGTTTGTAAACTCTAACGTTAGGAACATGCGTACTATTTTGCATCGATAAAGTACGAGATAGTTTACGGGCTTGCGTTGGCGGCAATTTGGCAAGAAGTTGTTCTTGAAAACATTTTGGTAAGCCAGGTGTAATACTCGATAGCGTTTCTAAGTCCTTTTTACTCAGACGCAAACGAGATAGATCTAAATCGGCAAGATCTAGTGGTTCGTCGTTAGGTGCTGGTAAAGAGGGGGCAGTATCTTTGTTTTCAAGTATTTTCGGACTCTTTTTCTTGTTTCCTGAAAGAAAATCATTAAGTAATCATAGAATGTTTCGCAGTCAATTCAATGATTATTATATATTGACATGATAGATCTTTTTCTTGTGCAAATATTATCAATTACTTTGAACTTACCGCTTCGAAAGGAAATTATTAACTGATCGACTGCTGATGTTTAAAATCAAATCGAATGTAAGACTTTACCTTTTACCTAATACTTGAAATAACTTTGAAATAATTATTATTTTTGCATTATCATTTTGTATTCTACATACATGCAATCCTTCAATCTTTTTGTTTTACTGGTTCAATACATGGCGAATAGTTTTAAACAATTTAGATGGATGTTAAAGTAGTAATAGTATGCTGCTAAAGTATAAAGAGTATTTTGCTAATTTTAAACAAGTTAATCATCAAACTCTCTTAACATTTTACTAAAGTTGAAATGACCAGAGGGCTATTTTATCATTTTAGCATCATACTAAATCCATATAACAATTTTGACATTTATAAACATATGGCCTTTTCGATTGGCCGTCCAGAACTGTTCTGACCCCCACAAAATGACAGTTGTTACTCTAAACAGAACAGAAAACGATTCTGGATTTCATTTCAGAATCGAAAACAGAATCACTAATACACTCACATAATTAAAATGTCAAAATCATCGGGTTGTTTTGTTGTGTAATTTCGATGTGCTTATTGAATTTAAACTAATTTTCTGGTAAGATAAGGTAAAAAGAAGCAAGGTATAATTATTATTCATACAAAAAAATGTGTATATAAATTGAAATCAAGTGTTTTGGAAATTCTTTTTAGTCGATGTGATTTTTTTTTATTTAATTTTCACAAATAAAGTGATACATACAATTCAGAATCAGTCAAATTGTTTCCAGGTGTTTTATTGGGGAACGTGATCCGGACGGCCAATCGAAAAGGCCAATAATGAAATCTCCCTAAAAATGCAATATCTGTTTTGACAAATTTTGTTTAGAAATAATATGCCTGTTTGGTAACTAGAAATTTTCACCAAGTTTACGAAACTTGGGTTTTTTCTCCTATGGGTTTTGACAGCACCGTTTTAGGCACGTTCAGCCTAAAACTTTAATACCAGGCTGTTTAATATTTTGCGCCAATGTAATTAATTTTAAAACATTTTGTAAACTTTATTTCCGATTCAAGGGAAAATGTCAATTTAAACAAAATGGGCGACTGGTCGTGGAGATAAAATAACATACACGGCATTTTAGTTTTTTTTTTAAATGATATTTTTTAGAAATACATTTTGCTATTCAAGGTTGGTTGGAATTCACAATTAAAAACATCAAGAACAAAATTCAATTTTTGCAAAACAAAAATTATATATTTTTACATGACGTTTTAGCAAACAACCTGGAACCCTGTGTAGTTTACATAAATACTACTAATACCTCTTAACGTATTCAAATTTAAAAAAAATGTTTCTTTAAAAATCATCAAAAGCTCTTTGACAAGAACTAGGTAGGTAGTGAAAAAGTCAGAATCAAGAATCGAGTGCTAAATTGTTCGATTGGAATCCCGGATTGGAGAGTTCTTCCGGATTACCAATCGAAAAGGACATTAATTGTGAGCAAAAATGACATTCAACGTTTATCACTCGTTTATTGTTGCTTGTAGACATGAAAAACCTCGTAGGACGCTTGTTATCTGAAAATTTATGGGAAGTGAAAATCTAAAGCGTGACCAATTCCTAAATTTCTCAGCGGACAAAATTATACTCAACTTTACAATTTCTTAAAACAAACACTCAAATACGTCAAATATGTAATATTATAAATAAATTTTCTTAAATGTACAAAAAATAAATAAATTTCAATAAATGTATCATTAGCGTTTCACCTGAAAGGCAACATTAATGGGGTTTTCGTTTGGTAACAATCAATTTATTTTTGATTTAGATCTGTGAAGAAACTGATTTTGACCATTTTTGGCTTCGATTGGCCAAAAACATTGATCTATTATGTGATTTTAAATCAATTTAACAGATCTGGATTTTTCGGCATATCTACCCCTCTTTTACTAATTCATCATAATTGACAGTCATCAATTTGACAAGACATCTGATACCGCTAGCTGGTTCACAGACACAAATATACACCAATACTATAGCAAATAAAAATCAATCTGAAAACCTATTCGATTTGTTACGAAAAAAATCAGTTCATTCAAATTTCAAAAATCTCCTTTCAAAATCGAGATTTGATCTTTTCAATGAAACTTGTTTCCAGATTGAATTGTAGTATTGGTGAATGACTGACACACATCTTTAAAAAAAAAAACATATCTTCATCATCTGATGACGAGGAAGACGAAGGCGAAGCAATCTAATACAACACTAAACTTAAAAAATCTAAATTATTAACTGCATTCGGATCAAATCTGCCAACCCACCAGAGATCAAATCTTTCGTGTTGTGATTTGAACTAGATTTGCTCTTTTCCTGGTAATGAAACTCTCAAAATTCAAAAAGATCAAAACTTTGGACAGAAAGCAAATATTTTCTGGAATAAAACTCGCTATTACTTTAATTTAACCAAACTAAAAAAAAAAACAATTCTTTTGTAAAAACTTTCCGACAAACAATTATTTAACTACATATCTATATATTTCACAAATTCTCAACATTTATATTCAACAAAGTTCTAAATATTCCCCGTTAAAATTACTCCTCGGTAGATGTGTTCTCCCGGAAGTAGAATTCTCTATTTATGAATTCTCCGTGAGACAATTTTTCTCTCCGAAGGCGGGAAAGAGAATTCTGAATGCTGGTCTCAGCTGCTTCACACTCACAGTACAAAGCAAATGCCAAATTCCTAAACGCAATATTTGCAAAGCAAGTCTCATGCTAAGCAAATGCACGAACCCCATAAAAATTGAAAAGCAAGTGAATTGCGCAACACAAGTTTAAAACTTGCACAATTGCAATGAAGTTTGCGCAAGAAAAAGAATAAACTGCGTTTTGGGACAGTGTGCTTAGCAGAGATTTTTCTGTTTGCGTTTAGGGACAGTTTGCTTAGCATATTATGCGCAAGATTTGCGTTTAGGAATTTGCCCAAACTTTAGAGAAAACAAAAATAATCCAACCTGAGGGTGAGTACTTAAATAAATAAAGTGAAAAATATAATATGTAGATGCACTATCTACTAAAATGTTCAGGATCTCACTACAAAATTTGAATGAAGAGCAGTTTGCAGAAAACCGATATGGGCAGCCAAAATCTATTAGAAGATCCCTAAGAGAAGCATCCAATCCACAGCAGATGCCACAATGGTTGTATGTTCATCCATAACACAATTATTTGTATTATTTTTTTTGTTATGTAACATGTTTTAATAATTATTATATAAAATAATTTAAATTATACTTTTTTGGTTCAGAAGAGTCTGAGTTGTCAAAAAATTTGTTTGTGTTTCTTTTTAACTCAGAGCATTCAGAGCTCCAAATGTGTGTTTCTTTTTTCGTTTGGTTAAAAATAAATATGTATTCTGATTTGTGTGGTTCAATCGTTTTTAAAAAACATATAAGTGTTCAGAGCGCGCTCTGTTTGGAACAAGTTCAGAGTATAATCAATGTGTTCCGCTCTGAACGAAAAAAAAGCCTAATAAATCATTTGGTTTATAGGTTTCAAATACACTTTACAATTAACAAAGTTAATTGAACTACATACTCCATATTGATGGAATGCCAATTGAATATGTTTTGTTATTTTATGGTCATAATACGTACATAACTACATATATTACTGTTTGAATGATTCCAAACTATACTTACCCCAAAAACTTAAAAAGGATTAATATTCAAATCACATTCTTGCAAATATATCAAATTAAAAAAAAAACTTAACATAAAATTAAAAAATAAAAAAAAAACATACCAGACGACATCTAATGTAAATTAGTTGTTTTTATTTTATAAATTGTAAACTTTATTTAATAAAAAAAAATATAATAAATAACAAAATTAATAACAACAAATGAACTCACGTGCTAAGAAATTTTGTAACTGCTTACAGTAGAAACAAAAGTTTCTCGTGAAATGTTAAAGGGTGGCCGTTAGTATTATATTTGTTCAGTATTATTGTGAAATTCAATAATTATACTTTTTTTATATATTTTGTTCATAGTTTCAAACATACAAAATTTAATATACTTTTATTCTTTAATTAATTTAAATACATTAACAACGTAATTTTTTTTAGTTAGAAAATAAAAGAAAAACGGCAAATATAACAGATCCTTGGATTGGTACATGATATTGTTTAAACTTTATTGTTTAACTTTATGTTGGACGTGTGTTGTAGTTTTAAAGGGGTCTGTGACTTTTGAGCATGCGATTTTGGGACACGCGTTACCCCACTGCAAGCAAAAATTTATGTAAAAAAAAAAAAAGAAAATACATGACAAGCAGCAATAAAAATATGATTAAACTTAAAAAAAAAAACAATAAAACAAAACAAAATAGATAAATAATAATTAGTTATTAAAACAAAACCTAAAGGTTCTTTCGAAATAAATTGTATATCAAAATAAAAAACAATTAAACAAACAAAAAAATTGATTGTCTTGATATTATGAAAAATAAATTCGTAGGTATTCAAAGTTTTGGACATTTTTTGTATTAATTTATAATAATAATTTTAATTTTGCTGTTTTTTTTCCTCCGAAATTATATGAAATATAATACAATTTGTAGACTAGTATTTTTTTTAAAAAAGGCCCAGAACTCTAAACGAATATCAAAAACAATTCCTTGGCAAATTAGTAGAAACAAATTGAATTCTTTTTACAAAATTAAGGAAAATAAACAATAAACATCTGTACATGCTCATTTTTAGTTAAACGATTTGTTTAATGTTTGTGTGTAACGTGTTAAATGATGTTAGTTTTTGTTTAAAGAAAGAGGGCTCCGAAGTTATGATTTTTTTATATTAATTATAAATTAACTATTGAAGAAAATATATATGTATGTACAAAAAAAACAACAAAACATCAAATAAATTGTTAAGATTTATATCTTCGTTTATTTTATTCGTCAAAATTTTTCAAAACATTTTTTTTTTTTAATTTGATTTAAACGTAAATATGTAAATATGATTTCTAGTGACAATAACCTAAAATATTATTTACATATTTAAACAAATATGTTTTATTTTCTTTATTGATTGATGTTGGTCTTACTCAAAACTTTGAATACGTTAGAAATTATTGTATGATAGATAGAGTACAAAATGTGTATAACATCGGACAAAATATTTAAATTAATATAACAAAAAGAGATAACATTTAAATAAAATTTTACTAAACATTATAATGTTTGATTAAATTGCCATTTAGAACTTTCTATTATGAACATTTGCTAATTTATGAATTAAAGGAAAAAATGTGCATGATAATATTTTGTTTCTATAAAATTCAATAACATTTAAACATTAAACAATATATGCAAGTATATATGTAATTGCGAAAAAAAAAATAGTTTAATAAATTTTTTTGTTTGTCTGATTTTTTTTAAATCACTACGCTTGCCTTTGTGTTAATAATTTTTTTTTATGATTGAAGACGAAAAGAAAATTAGAAAATAAATAGTAATAAAAAAGCAATTAAGATAAATCTCAAAAATCATTAATATCAATCCTAATTTTGTTAATATTTAAGTAGTAAATTACGCTTAGAATAATGAAACGTATCAACAACAGCACTAATTTCTTTTTTATTGATCGAGAAATTGACTCTTTAATCTGTGATATTCACCTCTAGGCAATGTTGCGCCAGTTCGAGAAAACATTGACTCCATATCGTTACCCAGATCTCGAGACATACTATGGCGCCATGGTGCTCCAACATTACTTGGGCCAGTTAATCGACTGAAAGAAATATAATTTTTAAGTAAAAAATAGAAATTTAAAAAGAATCAAATTTAAACAAAAAATGTTAGCACATTCAATTTTTAAATTAGCAAAAATACTTACAGTTTGTCAACTGAATTAGTAATTAAAAAGTTTTAAGAGCATGATTTCAGCTATAAAAATAATTTGAATAACTAAAGCATTTTAGCTATTGCATTTCAATTATTTTAGTTATTATAGCATTTTTTTCTAAAACTGATTAAGGTAAATGTAGGATTTATATGTCACAAAAATATCGCGAATTGTTAAATAGACGCAATATTTCTATTAATTAAAAAGAGAGAAATAATTAACTGAGAAAGAAAAGGGTCAAAGGCTTATTATTATAGCTTCGTAGAGCAATTGGAAGAGTTCTTGGATTTGAAGCTTAAGTACCTTAAACCAATTATCTGAAAACAAGTAATAATAAAAGCTTTGTTTTTATGTACACGTTTAAAAACGTTCATTTAAGTTTTTGGTATTAATGACATTTCATAGTGCATAATACCGGTCGTCCACTAGGCGACCAACAACGCACTCATTTCAAGTTCAACACACTCAACTCTAATGTACGAATTCTATTTAACCAACGAGTTTGATTCGGTTGGAGATCGTTGCTCAACAAATTCTTCAACACGGCTAGTGTACGAGCTAGTGTTGCTCGTTGAAAATTTTGGTTCAACGCGTTGAGCAACATTTTCAAGATAATTTGTTGCACATTATTTGTTCAACTCGTTGATAAACTTTATTAATTTTGTCTGGTGTTGGATGCCAATGACGTGAATATATTTGTTTTGCGTTGCGTTGGATGCGACAAAAGTTGTGTGCGTGCGTGAGTTGAACTATTCTGTTGACATCAACCTGCAAATTGGGGCTGTGTTTTTGTACTTTGTCTTTTGTCTTATGCCGGTCGTCCACTAAGTTCGCAACAAGCTCAACCAACTTCATTCAACTTTTCATTCAACTCTATCGATGGATGTCAAAATTTACAAACACTAGTGTAGTGCACAAACTTGCGTTCTTCACGTTGAGCAACGAAGCCAGAAGAAAAATTGAACAAAACGTGTTGGGAGCCTCGTACACATAGTTGACAAACTTAATGAAACGTTGAATAACGTCGTACACCTAGTTGATCAACTCGTTCAATTGTTGGAGAACTCCGTACACCTAGTTGATCAACGTATTCAAATGTTGAATAGCTTCGTGCATATAGCTGACAAACTTGCTCAAACGTTGAATAACCTCGTACACTAGTTGATAAACTTTTTAGATTTTGACAAAAACATTTTTTTTTTAAGTTGATCAACTGCGTTTTTGATATGGTTGTTCAACAAGTTGATAGACGTGTTGATACCTTCGTACACCTAACCAAGACGCACTCGTTGAGGAACGCGTTCAACGCACAGACTATAGCTGCCCAGATATTGATGACATAATTTTTACTTGTAAATATTTTTAATGCCAGTGTGACACACATCTCTGTTGAAAAATATTAAAATTAAACTTTGTCTAGATTAAGCATGATTCTCTCCTCTCAAAGAAAAAAAGTGGCTGCCATATTAATAATACTGGAAAATTAACTACAAAAACAAAGATAAAAGACGATGACGAAAAATCAAAACACAAGGAACAACACTGCACCAATTTTCAAGTTGATGTCAACACAATACTTCAACTCATGCACACACACGAATTTTGTCTCATCCAACGCAACGCAAAACAAATATTTTCACGTCAACGGCAGCCAACACCAGACAAAATTAATAAAGTTTATCAACGAGTTGAACAAATAATGTGCAACACATTATCTTGAAAATGTTGCTCAACGCGTTTAACCAAAATGTTCAATGAGCAACACGAGCTCGTACACTAGCCTTACACTTGTTGATAAATTCGTTGAGCAATGATCTCCAACTGGATTGAACTCGTTGGTTGAATGGAATTGAGGACATCGTACATTAGAGTTAAATGTGTTGAACTTGAAATTTGTGCGTTGATCGCCTAGTGGACGACCGGCATTAGCATATATTGCGCAAGATTTCCGTTTAGGAATTTGCCTTTGTGGTTGTGTTTGGAGTTTTATGAAAGTCAGCTCATGTAAACTATTAATGGCAAATTATACGAATTTAAAATCGTTATCATCACAAAGTTTTTAAGGTTGAAGAGAGAACAAAACTCAGTTTAGTTTTTAAAGAGCCTAAAATATTATTTAGACTTGTACAGAGCTGCTACGTTTTTGTAAGAGAAACTTTTCCAAACTCGATTTCAAACTCTCATTTCATCCAAATTTGCACGAAATATTTCAAATAAATTTACTTGAATTCAAATATCAAACGAAGTATACACTAATTACAATAGTTTTGTGTGTTAACTTATTTGGAAATCCGCTCTACTGCCGAGGAAACTTTTTTTCAGTTCTTAGCTATAGATTTGTTTTAGGAGCTATAATGAAACGTACTAAGATTTGATTACCAAACAAAATATACTTACGTTTCATGCGTTTCTTCAACTGTTTCACTTGTATATGAGTAATTAAATTGTGACCTAGGCATGTTTTAATAATGTACAAATAGTGTTAGGTGCATTCATTATATTGTACATATATGTACGTGTAAGTTATTTTTACAGTAATGTATGTTTTTTTACAAGAATAACCGTTAGTAGTTTGAGCGCAGCATGAAAGCAAAAAAGTAAAAAATAATAAAAAGTTAGACGTGTTTTTGTGAAACATGTAACGCTGTTGTTATGGATAAAGTAAAATATTAAAAAAAAAACTATGCAATAGCTTATATGCACATATTCGTTAGACAAAATAAAAATCGTTTTCTATAACTTACCTTGCGAATGGCTCCTGATTCCAAAATGGACTTTGATTTTGTCGCATATTACTTAATAAACGGCTTGAATTTGGAAATCCAGACGTAAAATCATTGTTGACATTCAGTCGATTCGTTAAAGCCCGTACCTAAACAATAGGAAAAATCAGTTTTGGAAAGGAATTTTCATTAAATTTATCGTACTCGTTGTAAGAGAGTTGAAAATAAGTTCTCAGCTGTTAGAATTTCGAAGCCATCATCGTCGTCTTCTTCACCCGAGCTTTGTGAATCATTTTCTTGACTTGCTTTCTTTACTGGTCGCGAACTCCTGTCAAGTAAAATAAAAATGAAAAAAACTATCTATACTTATGTCCTTTTCGATTGGTAATCGGAAGAACTCTCCGATCCTGGATTCCAATCGAACAAGTAAACACTAGATTCTAGATTCTGAAAATTTATGTAAGTGCATGTGTAAGACGGGAAATGTCGAACGCACATTTGTGATTATTTTATTTTGTAAACATGGCTAACACAAATATAGAAGATTTCGAAGCTATACAGTTATTGAAGGTAAAATTTGTCATCGGAAGATATCCATAATTTCAATTCTCTGAAGATTGAAATTGAAACTAAAAAATTTCAGACAAATCAAAACAAAACAATGACATGAATAAATTAATTTGAATTTGACGTTCAGTGGGTGTGAGTGTGTGCGTGCTTCTGGTTTTGATTCTGACTTCAAATCCAGAAGGAAATTTCTCTTCTATCCAGGATAGAAACTATCATTTGATACCAATCGAACAGTTTCAGAAGGATTCGGAAGACTTCGGAAGCCTCCGGACGACCAATCGAAAAGGCCATTAGTTTGTTTCTAAATAGGGACGGTCATAATGGCCGATCCCAACGGATTTGGATTGCATAAAATTAAATGACTAATTTTGTTTACATTAGACCGTGCAACGAAAAATTTACCGGACTTCTGTTGAATGTATCTATGGATTTTGAATCATGTTCCTAGTAATTATTATTCGGTTGTCAAAAAACGTAACCAAAACTAGTGTACCTAATTATTATTTTGTTTTTTGATAATTTGTTTGGATCAATCTACACCAAGTATACGGAATCCAACACAATAATTCTTTTTGACTGATAGGTAGAATTATAGATAGATTCGTTTTTTATTTCACAAATAAATGTTTTACAATAAATTCATTGGAGATACTGACATGACGATTTTTCCGTCCGCTGGATATGACAAATTCATTAGAAATAAAATGCACGACTGGATCGTACGAACTTGCGAACTTGTAGCTAACAACTTTAGTGCATCTAACCACTGACGCTGTTAGTAGGTATAGGTAGCCTAGTTATCCTATGCAGGTTTAAAGCCGATGTAGGTATGATTACCTTGATTCTTAGTATAATGAATTGTCGAATGCATGGTTTTTCGAAAAAAGCAAGAACGCCGTTAGATGCCATGGAACAATGAACATTTTATAAAAAAAATATCTCGAAAATTCTAGGACTGATTTTGAAGAAATCCTGTTTTTTATTTTTAGTTTTTTGATTTTTTTTTTTAATTTTGCTATGCAGTTTTTTTTTTAGAGTTTATTAGTATACATGTGATTATAAAATTTAAAATGATTTTTTTGTTTAGTTTTAAAAATTTGAAAAAAAGTTATTCAAAATTTTGATATGCAGAATTAGTTTGGCTACCTAGATCTTCTCAAGTATAAAATTTGACACAAATTCAACAAATATGTAAAAATACATATGAGAGTGTAATAAAATTATACATAGTTTCATTTTACAAGATAAACAATTTAATAAATTGAAGTAATAGATAAAATAAAAGAGATTATTTAGAACAAATGCGCTATATCTGAAATAAAAAGTCAAATTTTAAGCTTTGGTTGGACAAAAAGGTGAATATAACGTATGACTGTTCAAAAGCTATTACGGTAGGTCATAACATGATTGTAGAATTTGCCGTTTAAAATCTGATGTAAACTCCTTATAGACAAAAAGCTTTCTTCATGATACAATCGACTTATTTCCTGTAGTAAAGTGCAAGTCGCAATAAAATGGAACACATTTTCTTCTGTAGTAATTTTGACCAGAAAACAATTGGTGGTTAGGATTCCTATAAATTAGTCTAGAACTTGACGTTCCAATCATCTACGTTTGTTTCCAATACACTCTCGCAATATAATGAGATAAGACCTTTTTGATTGTCAAAATTAATTTTGTTTGTTTTTTTTAATTGTTTTTGTACGTATGCATACCAAATTGTACAATAGTTATTAGTATGACATATCATTAAGGTGATTCTCTTGTAAAATTGACGTTTTTCCTTAAAACATCCTTTAATTGCCATATAGTAATCTAAATCTATCTACGTTTTGAAATATATTCAGAGAAGAATGTTTTATGTTTTTAAATCATAACGTTTTTCTATTTGAGGACCTAACCTCCCAGTAAACAGTACATAAAGCTTACCTTAGTCGATGAAGCGTAAATCTCGGCTCATCTTCTCCATCCCTAGTAATCGAAGCCGTTCTGATTTTAGGAAATTGGAGATTTTCTTCGTCTGCCTCTGACAATAGTCTAAAAGAAGATTTATTTTGTAAAATATTTTCTATAAATTCAATTGATATATTTACCCAATACGTCGGGGTCTGATTCGACTGAATGTAGATCCACTCGTCGTTGTCTGACTTGATTCCGATGGTTCAATACTACCTGCTCTGGGTGTTATATAACCGCCACCTTCCACAGCAATTGGTATAATAAATTCACGGGGGCTTTTCTTAATTGGTTGAGATGAACCAGTAATTGTCGATTGTGACTGATTTGCTGAAGTAATATCTGATTCAGAATCAAGAGTCGACTGCCGTGACAATGATCCTGACCTATAACACTCATCATAAATTAAATGATTTTACAACATATTTATTTTATAACTGTACCTTGTAGTAGTGTTTGAACTTGTTCGAGTATAAACCGGAGGCCTTTGTATCGGTATAATATGTTCTCTGGATTGTTCCCTTGTCGGTTCCAAGCTTGTGGCTCTTGTATGAATAGATGTAGACAAAGGACTATACGGCCCTTCGCGTACTGGTGCACTTCGTAGGTCGGGTACTGGATGTTGCATTTCGGTGGTAAAACGCATTGGCGATTGTTCCACAATTCTTGGCTTAATATCCAATTGAATTTCAGTTTTTGTTGTTGGTTTACGTCGCGGGAGAGTAGCTGATTTAAGAGTAATTTCAGCTCGTGAAGTCTTCACAGTTCCTGGTGGCTGAGGTGGTTGCGTTTTTTCACCCAAAGTGGGAGATGCTGAAAGTTAATATTTTATTTATTTTACAGATACCACATTTTGGATTCAATGGTTATTATATGAAATGGGAAATGGGAAGTATGAATAATTTCATCAGACAGATAAATAGTTACTATCGTATGGAATATTTTGGATAACAATAAATTACAAAGGCACGTGATAGAAAGTGTACACTTTTCACAATTATTATTAAATTTATGTTAATCATTACTAACACTGATTTTTGTCAATGGGACATTTTTTTTAAAACATAATAACAACCAATACTTCATAATGTTCAATATCGCAATATCTGTACATTATGGCTAATATTAGAGATATTGTTGTGAGCAGCGAACGAGAAAGGGATGCAGTAGATGGAATCAACAGTCGGTTGCCTATAATATCATAGATTTTAAACTACTTGTTGAGGTGCTTAATTACAGCTATTATCATTATTATTTAGTTTTTAAGGTTCCGATTATGTCCTCGGGGTAACAACATACCTCACAATTAAAGTAGGTTGCGAACTTACATTCCACATTTTAACAAATGGGCGATATTTAGACCTGTATGTAAAATGTATCGGGAAGCCTAGGGTGTTGCCGAAATTAAGACATGCACAGCACAGTGCTTTAGCGATAAAATTAAAACTGTGTTAACTGAATTTTTACATTCCATGCGAAGTGAAATGTTCATATAAAAAAATACAGTTTTCATATATGTATGTGAAGGAAGTAAAAATGCATTTCAATACAATTATGGATAAGTAAATGGGCATTATGTGTACCAAGAAATTCATTTTTTGATAAACATTTCAACTCGTGATTTATTTATGTTTCTTTTAATTTTAATTTCACTTCGCAACCAAGATTAAGAAATTATAATTTTTTTTTAGCTGAGAAACCTAGAAATAAAAAGTTGAAGGCCAATTGAGCTTAAAAATATGACAAATTTTAAGCGACTTGAATAATTCAAAAAGTTTTGAATAACATTAAATTAAAAAAAAAAAAATATGTAAGAAGTGTATTCCGTTATCTTCAAGCTTTAGATATAACTTTTCTTAAAAGAGCATGTAAAAAGTTGTTTAATGTGTAAATACATATCTATAGAATACAAATTTAATAAAGATAAAGGTTCAGATACAAAAAGTTATAGAAACAGGGGGTTGATAAATACTTATTTTAGGAAACTATATTCAAGGACTTTTTATTGAGAACTTTTGAAAGTACAATAGTTGTAAAAAAAAACCCTAACAGAAAAAGAAAACTTACTTTTAAAACCTGAGTACGTCGTCGTTGACGACATGGGTATCTCAAATCGGCCAGCAGAACCAAGCCGAAATTGCCGTGTATCGGGTATGACAGCACTGCCCGATATCGAACGGCCACCACCCATTCCGAACAAAGATGGCCTGCGTATACCTAAAAAATATGACATGATATGCGAGGGAAATTTTTTGTTTTTTCTTTTCTATCTGATGCTGCGCGATGATAACAAATATTTTTGGTGATTGATTCTCACCTGGTTGTATTGCATTGCCAATGATTGCCCGGGCATTCTTAAGTTTCCTTTCCCGTTCTGTTAAATGATCATCAGATACAGCAACGCTCTCAGTTTTCGCACACAACTGATCAACTTCTTTGGAAGATTCATTTTGAGCTTGCTTCAGTAATGCAATTGAGTTCTCCATTGAGCGTCTGGCTTCCTCGAGAGAAAAGTTTGTTATAGAATTTTTCGAGCCACTTTCCTCCACCGAATTGCTTGATGATAATGGTTGTGAGACATTAGCTTCAGAGGTCACAACTTCCGAAGGTATTTTAGAAGATTCTTTCTTCGACGCATTTTGGGGTTCAGCTGTTTGATCTTTAGTAATCGATTCTGATCGTTTTTCAAGGCCACGACGTTCCGCGGACGAAGGGACATTTGTAATAGAAGCTTTCCTTTCGAATTCCTTCTTAAAATTGCCCACACTTACACCAGAAATTGAGAAATTCTTTGGTTTTTCAATATTTGTGCCTCCCATATTTTGAAACTTTTCGGCAGTTTCCAGAATACGCGATTTTCGACGATCTGCACAGAATTTACCTAGCGACTCGTCCGGAAGGCTACTCTTTCGAACGTGCGATAATGCATGTGTTTTAATTGCGTCCTCCGTAGTCTTATCAGGTGAAATTTTATTTAGAGCTGCCACAAGATCTGCGGTTTTGTGTTTATTGACGAACTTTTTAATAACCTTTGTTGCCGTGTTTTCTTCGGGATGTGTTTCTTCAACTGCTTCTGTCACTGCGTCTAATTTAGCAGCCGTCTTTTGTCGAGCAATTGTTTGAGGTTGTTCTAATGATGTTGATTGCGGCAGCGCTGCAGATGGCGTTTGTATTTGAGATTGCGGCGGCGTATCTCCCATTAACTTATCACACAAATTTTCAATCAATTTCATGTCTTGCTTGGAATATTCCCTTTCTGCAATCGGTACTTGATTACTTTCAGTCTCTACAACACTCTCAGTTACGTCCATTTTGCAAGGTGGCTCTTGTTGAGGAGCTTCATTTGCAGTCACAGCCTCCATAGGGCGTTCTTTTTTCTTGACAGCACCAGCGGCGCTTTCTGTTGAAACTGTCGTAACAAGTTTTCGTTTGACTTGAACTGGGCTCTGCGCTGGTGTAATTGTGCGAGTTGGTGACGGCATAAGGGCCGCTTCTCCTCCAGCTGCAAATAAAATATTAAATTCATATAATATATAAATGCATATAGTATGTATATAGATAGCTTACCAGCAACCATATCTAGGATTCTTCTTTCTGCTTCTGTGTTTCCCATATCTCTAATTGAACCAACTGAGTGACTCCGTGGCACTCTTTCATTTGCCTTTGTATTTGTATCGGCATTTGGAACAACCAATTGCTCTGCATGGACTGATGGCGGAGAAAGTGACAACAGAACATCCAATCGAACTGGTGTTTGGTTTGCAAGATTTTCTGCTAATTCCAAGCATGAAACATTGTCGTTTTCATTGACCCACCTTGAAAATTATAGGAATCAATTATTATATATAATTTACTAAAATTTTTTAAAACAAATAAGAACATACCAGTGGCTACAAATTTGTTCGATAGTTGCCCGCTTCCTCGGACAGACTGTCAACATTTCTCTAATCAATGATGAAGCTCTAGATGGCTTTTTTGGTTCGTAGTAATCACCTTGACTTATTTGCTTTACAAGCCGTTTGAAATTGGAACCATCAAATGGCATTGATCCATAGACCAGTGTATATAGTAAAACTCCCAATGACCAGCAATCTACTTCAGGTCCTTGGTATGGTGTGCCTTCGACAATTTCTGGTGATGCATATAATGGTGAACCACAAAACGTTGATAGGAGTCGTTGTTCATCGAACACATTCGATAATCCAAAATCGGCGATCTAATTGGCAAAACGAGTAAATACAATAATCAAATAATTGTTTAACTAAATAAAAACAAAAATCACCTTGGCATTGCCATTTTCATCCAGCAAAATATTTTCTAGTTTTAAATCACGATGACAAATTTTATGTTTATGGCAATAGTAAACAGCTGTGGATACTTGACGAAATATTCGACGAGCTTCTTCTTCGTTTAGGACTTTTCGCTCTGACAAATAATCGTATAATTCTCCGCCTGCAGCAAATTCCATGACTAGGACCATTTTCTCGCGATTTTCGAAAACTGAAAGGAGGAAGAATAATATTGTAGTAATGGGGGAATGATAGGAGAAACTATCTTTTTCTTGAGGAAGAATACAATACTTCGAGTTGATATGTGCATAATCGCTTTTTTATAAGACCACAAACAATATAAATAATAAGTTTGATTGTTAAATTAAATTGTTATCACACCAAAAACATAAATGTTAAAAAAGTAGCCAAGTTCTTCTATATACAAAGACAATTGCGTAACAAGTCAGCCGTGAAAAGTAATGAGATCTAAAAGTACGCCAAGTTCTAAGCTTATTAATGTTAAACATCAAATATTTTAAGTAGAGTAATATGGAAGAACCTCAAAATTATCAGCGAAATAAGTTATTTAATGATTACTGACTTAAATTGTGTTGGTTTACTTGCTAATTTTCTTTTATTATAACAAATTACTCAATTTTGAAATGAAAATTTGCCAAGTAAACCAACACAATTAAAGTCAGTGGGTGGCAATGGCGCAGTGGATAAAGTGCTTGATTGCTAACTAGTTCGATCCCCACGCTATGCGCATCCTTTTCTATACTTCCTATTTTCATTGGATGCCGCCCATGGGCTAAAATCAGACAGTCAATACCTGGTTCTCAAATCCACTATGCCAAACTAGTGCCGTGCAATTCAGGTTGCATTTAAAAGACCTTAGGTCTTATAGGCATATAGTTCAATTAAAAAAATTAAAATTAATCATTAAATAACAGATTTCTCGGATAATTTAGATGTTCTTCCATATTACTCGACTTAAAATATTTGATATTTAACATTAATATGCTTAGAACTTGGCGTACTTTTAGATCTCACTACTTTTCACGGCTGACTTGTTACGCAATGGTTTTTGTATATAGAAGAACTTGGCTGTGATTTCACTGCTTTTTGCAAAGATTCTTTTATCAAGAAAGGTGGGTGGAATAAACGCCCAATGAATGCCTCATAAGGTAACGTAAGTTTTTAATTTAAGCCTTTGTATGTACTACAAGTACTACTCCTCTACCAATTTTCATTAGTTATAAGTGATCTATTGAAACGGTAATAATTGATAAGAAGTGGGTGGGTAAAACGCATGAAAAATTTCATAATTTCAACTTTTTCTTTGTATACACCTGAAAGCTGACTGATCTAACAAACATTATCCTGCCCCAATCGGAAGTGCTCTCAATATATTTAAAATTAATTCTGTGAAAATGGGTGTTTATCGCTATCCTATCGCTCTACCAAGTTTCATTATTCCACGACAAAGTGCTTCTCATAATTGATATCAATTCTATTCAAATGGGCGGGTACCACGCCCCTGAACGTAAAATCTCAAATTTTACAATGTTTCCTTTGCTTGCACTTAAATCCCTACCGCTGCACCAAATTTCATCATTCTACGACAATCAGAAGTGCTTCTTATAATTGGTATCAATTCTATGCAAATGGGCGGTTGCCACGCCCCTGAATGTAAGATCCCAGATTTTAAAATGTTGCCTTTGCTTGCGCTTTGAGCCCTACCCCTGTACCAAATTTAATCATTCCATGATGGTCAGAAGTGCTCAAAATATTGTATATCAATTCTTTGAAAATGGGAGGGTGCCACGCCCCCTGAATGGTAAATCTTAAATTTTCGATTTTTTCCTTTGCATACACCACCAGGCCTACCGTTGAGGGAAATTACAAGATTCTACGATGTCGGGAAGTGTTCCATAATTTTGATGATCTGTCAGTGAGTGAGTCAGTTACGGTTTTTGCGATTTTTGCAGTCTTATATATCGGGAACCACTAAAGCTAAAGAATTGAAATTGGGCGAGTTGCCTAATCCTGGTGAGCTTAGCAAATGCTGAGAGTTTGAAGTTTCTGACTTTGTTGGTACTGAAGTTAGAGGGGTCGAAAATCGCCTGAGTTTATTCATGTAAATAGGGTGTTGAAACAGAACTTGGCTGGGCACTACCATGCCCTTTGATAATATTTGTGTTTCGATTCGATTGCGTATTATTTTTTCCATCCTGAATACTTTTTCCCACTTATTGCCAAGTATAGATTTTGTACACGAATATTTATCGGTATCAAGTTTTAAATCCTTTTCAATTTTTTAATTAGAAAAAAAGTTAAGTAATTTAACATTTTAAAATTTTATCAAATATGTTTACTATACGTTCTTAGTATTTTGACGTTTTTATTTCTTTTTTAAAATTCTGTAAAAATTTTCCAACGATTTAGGCTTATGACACTAATGTGGTTTTCCATTGGGCATCCAAAGTGTCCGGAAGTCTTCTAAAACCATTACATTGGTCAAAAAAATCCTCTTCTGACGATTCTGAGAAGATAAATTCTCTTCTTGATTTGAAATCAGAATCCACTCACGAAGCAGTAATATTTTTTATTTGAATTTATTTATTTCATCATTTGTTATTTACAATATTCTTGGACTATTCATAACGGGTGATTTTTTTGCTACTTGGTTTTTGACGTTTATATTTTTGACAGATCACACATGACAAATTCCACGAACATTTGACATTTAGATTCAGTATTGTTTGCCATTTCATCATGAATAGACTTACGCCTGAACAACGTTTGCAAATTATTGAAATTTATTATCAAAATTCGTGCTCTGTGAAAAATGTGTTTCGCAAGCTACGTCCGTTTTTTTTCCGCTCATTTTTGGCTAAATGGATACGTGAATAAGCAGAATTGCCGTATTTGGAGTGAAGAGCAGCCAGAGGCAATTCAGCAGCTACCAATGCATCCCGAAAAATGCACTGTTTGGTGCGGTTTATGGGCAGGCGACATCATTGGGCCGTACTTCTTCAAGGACGATGAAGGCCGCAGGGTTACGGTCAATGGAGAAAGGTACCGTTCGATGATAACAGTTTTTATTTTTGCCGAAAATGCAAGAATTGAACTCGGTCGACATGTGGTTCCAACAGGACGGTGCCACATGCCACACTGCACGCGAAACCATGCATCAATTGAGAGGCGAATTTGGTGAGCAGTTGATCTCACGTTTTGGCGCAATCAATTGGCCACCAATATCATGTGATTTGACCCCGTTAGACTATTTTTTGTGGGGCTATGTTAAGTCTATTGTCTATGGGGACAAGCCAAACACGATTGCTGCCTTGGAAGCCAACATTGAACGCGTCATTGGTGAGATTCCGGCCGAAATGTGTGAAAAAGTTTGCCAAAATTGGACCTTCAGAATGGACCACCTGAAGCGTAGCCGCGGGCAACATTTAAGTGAAATTATTTTTAAAAAGTAAATGGCAGAAATTGATTTATCGATCCAAATAAAAATTTAATTCACTTTTTACAAGTTTCTGTGTTTTTTTGAATTTTCAAAAACCAAGCTCTTAAAAAATCACCGTTTATAAGCAATGGCAAAAGTCGTCAGCCATGATTGATAGTTTAAACGATTTTAATTACATTTGTATTTTAGTAAAACAATCTACAGATAAGTAAGGTATTAAAGCCACAGTTCATATAATAAGGTAATATATTGCGCATGTTTGTCAAAATTCGGTTGTCATATTTGGCAAAATGTCTCTGAGATTTGACACATGCACTATCATTTTTGACATTTTCACATACAAATAGTGGTGGGTCAATATTTCAGTAAGACGTGTTCAGTAAGAGCTAACAGTAGATCAAAAATAATTGTTATTAAAACAACATTTGAAATTTCTAAATTTGCATTTTGATCACACCAAACAGCGGAATAAAGATGAAAAAGTGATGAATAATTAATTTTAAAATGTTAGTGGAAAATAGTTTATTAAAATTGTTATTTCACTGACAATCCTTGTTCCATAATTGTTATTTTAGTAACCGAAATTTATTGAAAAGTAGCAGTACCAGATATTGCAACTAGCAGTTTGACCCATGTCTAATAGCGAGTTTCATTTAAATTTCAAAGAACTCCTCTCGAAATGGAGATTCGATCTTTTAAATGAAACTCTGTGTCCAAATTTAATTGTAGTATTGGCCGCGTTCGGTGGCATACCTAAAGCAATCCGGATTGCTTTGTGTTGTTGTAACGCCTAAGGAAAAACCAGCTGATGAACTAAACATATGCTGTCAAACACAAATCTCAAGCTACCCAAAAATTATTATTAATTTGAGGAACAGCTGATTCAAAACTTCAGATTTGTATGCAATACAACTGACTTAATAGAGAAAGCTACCTGCATCGTTAGAAAAAAAAACGCTACTAAGATATCTTGGCTAGCCTATCGGCATTGCACCGAACGCGGCCAATGCTGAATGACTGATACACACATTTCTGAAAAAAAAACATCTTCATCATCAGATGATGAGGAAGATGAAGACAAAGCAATAAAAAACTCCACTAAATTTATAAAATTTAAATTATTAACTTCTTCGTCTATTATTTGTTTATTTTTTTAGCAGGGATTGGTACAATTTCACAATAAATTAATAACAAAATAGTTTACATTTGATGTTTGACAGAAAATACGTTTTACATGTATGCGTGCATTCAGATCAAATCTGCCTACCCATCAAAGATGAGATCTTTCGTGTTGAGATCTGATCTAGATTTGCTCTTTTTGTTGAAATGAAACTCTCAAAATTCAAAAAGATGAAATCTTTTGTCAGAAAGATCAGATCTTTTCTTAAATGAAACTCGCTATAAGCCTATGCACATGCCAAATGTGACACGAGTGTCTCTGAGTTTTGCCACATGCGCGAACTTGAACGAAAATGAAAACCGGAATATATTACCTTTATTATGTGTACTGTGATTAAAGCATTGATAATTTCATGCTAGGTTGGTTTCATATACCGAAGTGCTTTTTACGTAAATGATCCTTATAAATTAAAATTCCTTTACGTTGCTTATCGCTGCGTAATTTAGAATCTATGTTACAATTAAATACCTATAGGTACTATTAGACTCGAGAGTATTCAAAAAAATTTAATAGAATAGTAATAAATAAAATGAAATGGATAGAACATCGAAAGCCTTCTTATAAAGTAAGATGTCAGCTTATTGGCATATGTACATATGTTGGAGAATCGTCGCAAGATATTCGATATATTTGTTCATAATATTTTATCGTATCATATAGATTGTTCTGTTCTGTAAGCTCTAATAGATCTATACGCCTTCCTTCTCGTGATTTCGAAACTAGAATTGCTCATAGATTTAATTATGCCTCCAATGAGCATATACATAACTCCCAGTATCAGGGAAATCAATAACACTTCGAGTTACATAGAGCTTCATTTGAGTAGAAACGCGTTTAAAAATTTCCAATCAACGATCGAGAGCGATACAAGACTTTCTTCTTCACCAGTCGTTGTTGCTTGAGGCATGCCAAAAATACACATTTGCCCACCCTTAAAAAAAGGGAAATTGTTAGGGGCGATGTCAAATGACATTTCGATACAAAATTCCTTTTATATAGGCTCTATACTACCTACCAGCACGTTTAGTTTATGTTGCTGCTATGCAACGTAACTAATAAGTTTGTTGCATTTAGAGAATGTAAAGAGGGAACATAGTCTTATATACTTGCTTTGATGCGTTAATGAATAAGGATGTTAATTTTCAAAGGACAAACAAAGTAATTTTAAATCTTTAAATTTTGAAATGCTCCAAGGAAATTCTTAACGCCCAAGGATATTCCAAGATTTCAAAAGAGGAAGTGAACGCCTTTTGAGAGCAAGTTGAGAAAAAATTAAATAGCTTTGGTCCGCTGTTATTAACATTTTGTCATCGAGTTTGAATCGATTAAACGTTTTCGTTTCCGTTTTCTTTGGTTATTTTCCTCGATCATTTAAAAAATTGCAATGGCTATTGAATAAATTTTTGATTAACTAAACATTCAAATTATCTAAAGATTAACAATCAATTTTTCTTCTTATATTTTGACGTAGGTTAGGTTGAAGTGGCCGTGAGGAAAACAACTGACACACTTAACCTTAGATAGGTCCATTATGATACCACATAAAGAGATATATGCTCTTTTATTAAACCAATTGGAGCCTCTAATGAAGCGGTGTAGCCGGTAAATCTCTGTGTCTAAGATCACTGGTGTCGTCGAAGAAGCATTCCCCCAGGTGCAATCTACGTCCTTGGGAGAGAGCAGGACATGAGCAAAGAAGATGGGAGATAGTCTCCTCTTCCTCCTCATACATACAGCTTCTGCAAAAGTCATTTGAGAAAACGCCAAGTCTTTTGGCGTGTCTGCAAATTAAACAGTGTCCAGTTACGACACCTATTACGGAGCCAAAATGTTTCCTGCACACAGAGAGTAGACCTTTTGAGCGTCTTGGGTCTATTACTGGCCAGATTTATCTGGTAGCCAGGCAAGTAGCGATGTCTGACCATCTAAAAGTTATTTGTTTTATGTAGTTTTGATGTAACATGGGAGTTTGCATGCAGCGATAGGCATACCTATTTCTTCCATTTTAAGTAGAATAGGTATTTGGGTTCCATTTCTGGAGAGTTCATCGGCTTTGCAATTTCCCAAAATATCTCTATGTCCTGGCACCCAAATCAGATGAATGAACTGTTCTGCCATCTCCCTGAGAAATGATCGACAGTTGCGGGCATTTACACAGTTTGTGGAAACAGCGCCAAGTGATATGAGGGCTGTTTGACTGTCAGAGAATATACGGATATCAGATGTGGATATCACGTTTTCCATTAGCCAGTATAACACCTGTTTTATCGTCAGAATTTCCGCTTGGAACACTCTACAATGGTCAGGGAGACGGAAAGAGGGACTAAGACTTAGTCTGTCTGTGTACACACCGCCACCCACTCCATCTTCGGTTTTTGCACCGTCGTCCGTACAAAAGTGGGCTAACTCATCTTTGAAGAACCTCTCATCCTCCCAATCTGATCTTGGTGCCCTTGTTTGCTTAAAAAGTCGAGGGGTGTATCGTAAAGTAGTATGTTAAGGGCAGCCGAGGGTGAAGAGCAGAGTGCTCCAGCTGGCTGACTTTGGACCCTATTTAACTTGTCATAATATGTGCTCCAGCTGGCTGACTTTGGACCTTATTTAACTTGTCATAATATGTGACTTTGTCCAATACAGTCCACCATACCGCTACCCCATATTTTGACGTAAATCAGACGACTTTGAAATTTCGAAAAATGAGTTTCTGTGAGGCAATGCGGTTTTCCAACTTCGTTCGGGGCTTATGATGAGAATTTATTCGTATTTGTAGCGTAACAAAACATTCGGAACTTTGTAGCGAGGGGACTCTGTGATAGGGGTGAATACGATTTTTTATTTTCTGTTTTAAATGTATTATTTATTGGTCTAATCTGAATTTTATTGTAAACTCTAATTTATGAAAGTATAAATAAATAAATGTCGGGCTTAAAAAAATCGCTAAATTATCCATTATCAGGCTCTGGTTGGTGTTATGTTAAATTCGGGCCTATCGAGGTATCCGTTCGGAGAAAAATGTTTTCCTATTTGTTCCAAATCGGAGAATTTTCTACCGAATTATCCGTTTCGATTTACACATCGGATACATATTCCGATGAAATGTGACGCACATCACAGTTATGCGCTGAAGTGTGTTCAGTATAGAATTCCTTACAGCTGTGCGTTGCATATCTTCCGAAGTTCTCCGATCAAAAATTGTTGCGGAATCTGGTTCGAAATGGCGTCTATTCCAAAAATGTAAGTAAAATATTAACAATTTATTTTAAACGCAAATTACCCAACCATATTTAAATAAAAATACAATGCACGACTGGATCGTACGAACTTGCTCTTGTACGCTGTTAATAGGTTGTCTAGTTATCCTTTGCAGGATTAAAGCCGATGTAGTTAAGATAACCCTTATTGTTAATATAATGAAATGTGGAACACACACGATTCAAGGAATGGTTACATAGGTACATACCTACAAATGTATATTTAAAGGGATTTGAATTATGAAAATTAGGAAGGTATTACGTACCTACCTATATATAGAGAACCTAGATATGTATGTAGATATGTACATACATATGTACATGTGTATACATGAAAGTGAATGCTGTTTAGGTGAGTAAAAATCGTTTTTTAAACTTATAAAAACTGACGAAACCATCACTTTAATCGGTTTCTCGAAAAAACCAAGAAAACCATTAGATGCCACCGATCAATGAAAATTTTATAAAAAAAGTATCTCGATAATTGTAGGACGGATTTTGATGAAATCCGGTTTTCGTTTTTAGTTGTTTGAAAACAAATGTTTTTTTGAAATTTTGGTATGCAGTTTTTTAGAATTTATTAATATACACGTGACCATAAAATTTAAAATTATTTTTTTTGATTAGTTTTAAAAATAATGATTTTTCAAAATAAAAAATTCAAAAATTAATTTTAATTATAAAAAAAAAGCTATTTAAAATTTTAGTATGCAGAATTAGTTTGGCTACCTAGGTCTTCTCAGATATAAAATTTGACAGAAATTCAATGTACCGTTATATGAAAAGTACCGTTAATAGACTTTTCCCGTAAACTTGGTTCAAATGATAACTATTACAAACAAAAAAATTCTCAATTTTTTTTATCAAAATCGTCGGAGCCATTTTCGAGAAAAATATGATTTTCCTTCAAGGTCATATGGCAGGCACCGTTAATTTTAAGCCTACAAATAAAATTTCAATTTGCCAAGATAATCACACATACCAAAATTGAAGGTAATCGCTTACACCATTTAGGCTGCAGGTCGTTATACATACAGACGGACAGACTGACAGACAGCCATTTTTTGTCGATCACTTTTTTTGGCTTATGCTCGCAATGTCATGTTTGATCGTTAGAATTTTTTTGTACGAATGCGTAACTTGCCTTATGGTACCTATATTCGCAAGTAAACAAAAAACAAAGTAAAGGATTCAACAGGAGACATTTGTGAAATATTGCCATTTTTGAGCAAGACATTCCAAACGAGTTCACTGACATATAAAATAATTGCGATTGTATGCTTTATTTTTTGTGTTACAAACTGAGTTCCGATCGGAGCTGACATTAGTTTCAGAAATTTTACGAAGCGGATACCTCGATGGGGCCGATTACCTATAACTTCTTTAACAAAGTACATGATTTTTTTTCCGGACGGATATTCAAAATAAGCTTAAATTAAAATACTCTTGTTTTTTTTGCATTGTATTTTGGGATATTTTGCCTTACCTTCATAAATGTGTATTATATTCGGATGTTGTACCGAGCTCATAATTTGCACTTCCCTGCGAATACGTACAAGATCAGCTTCGGCTTCTATCTTACATTTTTTTATTGTCTTAATTGCAACTTCTTGTCCAGTTTCTTTGTTAATACCCAACTGAACTTTACCATATGTACCTTGCCCCAGTTTTTTTATAATATCAAATCTGGATAACAAAAATTAAATACATATTTGTTCTATTATTAAATGATATTTTGAAAATAATATTTAATATCATTACCTCTGTCGCAATTTTTTTCTGTGATTATTCATTTTTACAGCACCCGTATTGCTTATACCACTCATTATATTGTCAATCTTGTCTTGCGGAATGCCGGAGGGATGCGCCAACGTATTGACGCCTTCCGGTACCGCAGCACCGTCTGTATCACCTATCACCATTTTGGGAAGCAATTATTATTTATTCTGAAAATGGAAAAAAAAAGAAAAACAACAATATTACATATGTTATGGTCTATTTATTTGCTCTTCGGCATTTTTAGTGCAACGAATTTTTAAATTAACAATTGGTATAATATTGTGAAGGTAGACAAGCCAACAAAACGACGACGCGACGCGCCATACGTTGCCTCCCGTTGCACATTAATTTTAAAATTGTTGATAAATTTCAAGTTATGTCGGACAAGTATTTGATTAAAAAAAAAAAAGAAGAAAATATGTAAGTATTTAAATTGTGGAGATTTCTGTGATAAAATATTTTTAGGTTTATATTTTTATTCAATTTCCATTAAATTAAATTTAAGTACACTTTTATTATCTATTTAAACAACAAAATAATAATATGCTATTTATAATGGGTATTTATTATCTGCATGAGAAGTTTCGATGGTTGTTGTCTATGGTTTGACAGTTGAGATTGTCAAACTCTGTTGACATCGCTTTCCAAATTGTGGAAATTTACTTTGAAAAAAAAAATCTGTTTGTTCATAGAGCAATTCGTCAGCAAGAAATTTGTACAGTTATTGATCGTTTCGAAATGAGCAGCTGAGTACGGTTACGGTGATTTTTTGTCTCCAAAAATAAATCAGACATTAAACGACATTTGGTTCCAACAAGAGAGCGCAACTTGCCATACAGCGCGTTTAACCATAAATATATTGCAAAATCAATTTGATGACAGCTTTATTTCCAGTAGTGGTCCTGTTAACTGGTACCATCGTACGTGCGACTTGGCGCCTCCCGACTACTTTTTATGGGGCTATGTTAAGTCATTAGTTTATGCCGACAAACTAGCAACTCTTAAAGCATTGGAAGCCAATATTTAAGCGAACATTTACGCCAAAAAGCTAGATTTATTGGAAGGAGTAGTCAAAAATTGGACTGATCGAATATTAACTCACCACAGAAAAAAGTATAAATCTACTTCTGGGTATGAGTTCAGTTTCAATTCATGTTTAAAAAAAAAACTCTTTAGGGTGGCCCTAGACTGATTTCAGGGCTCAAAGAACGTCATTGTAATTTAAGATTTTTTAAGTTGTAGATAAATGGAAAATTAATTGATAACAACAAATGAAGCGATACACAGTTGAAAAACGTGGAACACTGCTTGACTGATCTTCTCGTTCAAATTGGATCCAATATCGGAGCGTGTTAATCGTTCTTCCGATGAATGAGCATATTTTTTTTGTTTGTAATCACAAGAGGAAATGGTCGACATAACGGCGCGCCGCAAGACTTCTTTAAGACTTATTTTTTTAATTAAGCGTTTACAAACTTAATTTAATACAAGAACCCCGAGTCTTGAAAGTCAAAACTGAAGAAGTAATCAATAGTTTACCTATACCACATAACCATTATGTATATAAGTATGTCCTTTTCCATTGGTAATCTGGAAGAACTCGCTAATCCGGGATTCCAATCGAACAAGTTAACATTCGACTCTTGATTCTGAATTGTGCGTGCAGTGTAAGGCGGGAAAAAACAAAACAATGCCATGAAAATATAGGGATGGACAATTTTCATCGATAGTCGTGTTCATGTGACAGGAATTTTCACATCAGTGTTTTTTTTTCTGTCAAAAAGCATAGAAAATACAAGGAGAAAAAGAAATACGAACATACATTGCTAAAAACAAATCACTTCAATGCCCTCTATGATTGAATAGACTTACTAATTATCGGAACTCAATTATACTTCGGATGATAAGGAAAAGTAATTGCCATTATGTTCTTATTGTTGTTTTCCTTGTAAAATATTTACTTTGCTGTACTTTCTAATCACGAGAACACGGCTGATGTTGGCAAAGCATCGATTTTAGACGAAAAAGAATAACAATGTTTCAACGATGTTTAAGATTCAAAACATCGACTTAAAATACACACGAAAAAGTAAAAGAAATTTACGATAAAAAACATTGTTACAATTTTCAAAGCAATGAAGGTATTTTGAATTTATAATAAATTGAATTATTAATCGATTTTTGAACGTGCCATTATTTTCAAAAAAATGCATTACAAAACAATTGTGTTAAAAACATTGATATTTCTGATTCGATAATTTCTGACAGCGATGTTTTTCAATATCGTGCATCCCTACATGACATTGCTGTTGACATTTAATTCGTGTTTGACATTGAGTAGATATCAGTGTGTGCGTTGATTCTAATTAACTTCAATTCCAGTAGGATTTTATTTGAAACCAATCGAATAGTTTCAGAGGCAGTCGGAAGCCTTCCTGGCGGCCAATCGAAAAGGCCATTCGTTTTATTTGTTTTGGCCTTATTTCCGGTCTGCATTATGCGTTCGTAATTATTCTTTTCCTCATAAACGACTTGATCGATTTAAATGACATTTCACCATTCGAATAATAAGATCTCCAGGTTCGCTCTTTTACTTATATAAAAAAGAAAAAAAAAAACTTCCGTATAACATTTCTAAACGCAAATGTGAATAATATATAAGCAAAATCACACGACACAACCTTCTTGTTTATGTTTTTGTTTGAAATTTTTTTGATGCGGATGCATTCAGAAATGTTTTTGTTTTCTCTTGTGTTTTGTAAAGGAAGCGGTCTCCGCCCTCTTCATCATCGTCGTCGCCATCGTCCATTGGCATTTAAAATGTAAAAAGCTTCGCAAGTCTTGGCACTGCTGCGTAAGTGTAGTATGTTTGGGCGTATTAAAATTTATGGGCAGTTGCCATTGCCATCAAGAAGTGATGGTTAGAAATCATAGGGAAATAGTTGGGTGGATATAATCACCTCTACCTTGCTCTTTTGAATAACCTTCACTAATGAACATACACGTGAGAAATTGAATTTAAAAAAAATCAACAACATTTAATTGAGTAAAACTTAAAATTGAATTGTTTTAACTTACATACTTATATATTGTATTTATAATGTACGAATACCTATGTATGTGTGAATATTTGGAAAAAATAATTATTTGAGTTCCAATAGAAAAGAACATGGTTGAATGGATATATGTACAATACATATACATATGTACGTAGAGTCATATACAAATTTGTGTTATTTTAAAAATTGAAACTAAGAAAAAAAAGTTTTTCCTACTTATGAAATCTTGGAAACAAAAAAAAATAATTGTGTGACATGATTTACGTAGGTATAGAAAGTAGATTTTCGAAGGCGTGTCGCGTGCCAAAATTTTTAGAGAACAATCAGCAACAAATGTGGCCAATTAATAACATCTTAATTTGATTTTCTATCTTTGAATTGCCTGTGGGTGGTTTGACTTATGGAATCCGCTATATAGTAGTACCTACATATAGTAGGTACTATTGTATATATCTAATACAGTGAAATCTCTCTTAAGTGGACAACCACGGGACCGGACTTTTTTTTCCATATAAGAGAGTGCCCGCTCAAGGGAATTTTTTTTAAATAAAAAAACTCAAATTTTAAAAAGAACACAAAATTATTTTATTTAATTCACTTTTCCAAAAATATATGTGCATAATGTAGGTACGGACGGACATAGTCCATAATTATTTTTAAAAATATATTCAATGCGGCTCTAATGAAGATTACATCCGCTTGCTACCACTGACTCATAGTGAGATCGGAGAATAGATGTCAGCTGCATTGCATTTCATGTCCAGCTTTTAAAGCGAATTTGGACAAAGATTCACAAGCATTTAATGCTTTCTTATGGGAGTACGAATTAATTTCATTATCTGCCTCAGAAGCAACCATATGTCCTCTTCATCGTCACTTACATCATTCACACTTATAACATATTCGGTCAAGTTTTCGTTCTATCCCTTTTCCGTCTGAACATTGTTGTCTCATGCAGCATACTCCAAGTAATCCACTTGATTACAGGCGACTTTTTTGACTAGCGAGGATAAATTTTTTAAACAAATCAATGGTATGTCATCCTCTGGGGTAAAATCTTAAACTTGGGTGGTTGGATTTCGTAAAAATCCAGATTTTTTGAAACATTTTTTTTTGAACAGATTTTTGAGAAATCTTATTTCAGGCAGCAGAAGCCAATTAATGGCATCTAGCTTATTAATTCCAGATGAATTTCACAATTACATGCATGAGTATGCAATGAAACCCAAAGAATACATGCGTAAAGAAAAGTACAAGAAATCGCAAAACAAAAAATTAATGTCCGTTTAAGAGAATATTTTTTACAAAATGAATGTAAAAATACTGTCCATGTCCACTTAATAGAATTGTCCATTTAAGAGAAAAATAAAACTCAAACAAAATCCTAGAAGCCAACCATCACTCTTAATATTGTCCGCTTAAATGAATCGTCCACATAAGAGGAGTGTCCATTAAGATGGAGTTCACTGTATCTATTTGATTAGTTTAAGATAAGCCATACGTTAAAACGACCTTTAAGATGTATTTTCTGTTTCTGAGATTATGTGGTTGAATTACATAAAAGACTTAAACGGAGCAAAAACCAAGGCACAGATTGCTTTCATTTTGCGAAATTAGCCTAATGGCCGTTAAATTGGCCGTGAAAGGAATTTAGTCATTTGAAAGAGAAATTATTAAGATGTAAAGTTGAAGTCTGGATAATTTTTAAGAAATTAGCTTGAATGTAAATAAACATTTGATTAAAAATTTTGAGAAAGTAAAATAGGTCAATACATCATAATGTAAATTCAAATGGAGAATTTCATTTTGCAAATTAGGTACATATAATAAGTTTATTCTTGGTTTAACCCTTTCGATCCGGAAAGCCGCTATTGTAAAAAAAATATTTTTGTTGGGTTGCGCCATCACAATAGCAAAATTTAAGACGTTTTATCTTTTCAAAGCGAAGAAAGTAGTTTTGGGGGCGGAGGGCGGGGCCGGGACATATATGTACCGACCGTATTTTTCAATGGGACAAAGGGTGTTCTGGTCAGTTATTTATGGACACAAATTTTAGAAGGGTAAACGAATCTATGACTATAAAATCTATGAGTAGTGTTTTCTTTCTTCCAAGTTGTGAATTTATTACCCACGAATTTTTTTTTTTTTTTTTTAATTTCATTTTTATTTCATATTAACTTATAACTATAATCTTAAAGCTAGACAAAAATGTTTAAAACTAGCCTAATTATCAATAACTTACAACTAATTTACTGGCCCTTTACGGGCGCTCTAAATTAAACTATAACTCTTAGTACTAATGTCTTTCCACCTAAAAACTATTTTAATTATATCTAATTATTTTATTTTATTTTATTTTATTTTTCCAAGGAAACTTACAAAAAAAAACTTGGTATCTTATAATTTTTTTTTTTTTACTTATAAACTAAACCTAAATATAGATTAAAAATAATTAAAACTAAATAAAACTAACTTATACTAAATAAAAATAACTTAAACTACTTAAAATACCTAATAATACTTAAAACTACTTAAAAACTAGAACAGCCACAGCAGCATTTTTTTCGTTTTTTAATTTTTTTTTTGTTTATTTTTTATATGCATGCAGACACACAGCAACATGCAACCCACCCATACATGTACATACGCACATACATATACGTACGCACATACATGTACAGACACGCAGATACATGCACGTATGCCCCCGCATACATACAAATTTTTAATTTTTTTTTTTTTTTTTTTGGTGCCACCCCGACTGTTCCTAATTACCCTAAATCTATGTAAGTCGGCCAAGATATACCATCTTCATCGACTTTAAATATTATGTTGCTGTTCAGAGAGCCACCAGAACTGGTTCTCCTGTTTCGCCCTATCCCTCCGATCCCGATCGGACACAGTCCTACTGAACCGAAGGCGCTCTTCTCCACCTTGAACGATGACGTCTCGACCATACAGGAGTCGCCTATCCACAGTTTTCCGGCTGACGTGGTAGATGAGCGGAACCGCCCCTCCATCCTGTATCAGCCCTCGACTGCCTAAATAGAGGAATGCCTCGGGAGGGATGTAACCACTTAACCGCGCACTCTCAAAATATTCGTTATTGGGGTAATAAGCCCCAAAAATTAAGCTGTTAGTTGAGGACATCGGTCTTGCAACGTGACCCCGAATCAGCTTGAACAAAAAATTATCTATTCTGTTTATGTTGGCTCCGTTGTATAGAACCTGGTTGGAATAATATCTTGTGTACTCCGACTCTGGTGTTCTGTGTAATCCAAGGCAACATCTAAGACATTGCCTCTCAAACACCCGAATCTTTTCCATTTGAGATGGGGCAACGTTGAACCACACCGGGCATCCGTAGGCAATCATCGGCCTGATGAGGGCCATGTAGCAAATCACCTTCACCCTGCTGTCAAGACGGCTGCTATAAAACAGTCGTTTTGTCAAGGCAAATGCTCCCCTAGCCCAAAGCAGCACCTATATGTCTGTCGAAATACAGGTACTGATCCAACCAGATGCCAAGGTACTTTACTACACTTTTACTCGCCAGTGGATGTCCATGTGGCCCTACGATCACCAGCTTGCGCCAGTTCTTTCTCGTATCCCTTGAGGCGCTAGACAACGGAGTCCTAAACAAAATAGTTTCTGATTTCTGGAAGTTGATTTTCAACTTCCAGTCATCACAATATCGCTGAATCTTGTCGAAGTCACTCTGCAAGAGACTTTTGATGACCTCAACTGTATTAGCTGTTCTGTACGCAATTAGATCGTCGGCGTACGCAATTGCCTGAGTTAGACTACCTATCAGATCGCTGGTGTAAATGCTGAATAGAATCGGCGAGTTAACCGCTCCCTGCTGAAGACCATTATTAATATTAAAAATTGCGGTAGAAGTTACATTGCCACTCTTGACAACAAACTTTCTACCATTTAGCATGTCATAAAGCATATACAATAGAGATTTACTTATACCTAGTCTGGTTAGCTTTATATAGAGACCTTCTAACCATACGGTGTCGAAGGCCTTCTCCAAATCAACCAGACAGGCACCCGTACACTGCTTTTTAGTTTTGTTCCATTGGATATCAGAAACTAGTTTAGACGCGGCATGAATTGTGTCATGTCCCGCCTTAAAGCCAAACTGATTATCCGGGATGATATTTTTGTCCTCCGCCCACTTGAACAGGGCTCTATTAATAACCTTTTCAAATACTTTGCTGATACTCGGAAGAAGACTTATCGACCGGAGATTCGCCGGATTGGAGTTGTCCTTTCCCTTTTTTGGGAGAGGGTGCACCACAGCTGTCTTCCTCACGCTCCTCATTAGCAAGCGATAGAACACCTTTTTCCACCATTTATTGGATGTTCGATCCAACTCGTACTGCCCTGCCAAGTGGTCAGCTCGATCTACTCCACCCATTATTTGCCTGTTAAATTTTATCATTTACGGACATGGTATGTTGATTTTTTGGAAATATTTCAGCTTTTTGACAACTGTGCCCATGTCCGATGAATGGCAATTGCTCACAACGATGACTTCCTTAGTATCGTGCAATTTTACGAACATGAGTCCCGTGTTACTTTCTCGGAAAACGCATTCTCCTTTTCGAAGCTTTCCATTGACAACTGGCAGTTTTTTACGGTTAGATACGACTGTTCCTAACGCAGCGTAATCTATGGTTTCTAGGAGATGGACGCTCGTAAAAAATCGATCGAAGCATAAGGTTACATCAGGTTCTCGAATTGAAGCAGCTAATTGGTTAACAACCCGTTCACCAAGAGTACCTTCATTTACTTCTTCTTCTCTACCGCAATAAATGTTGAAATCATACGTGTAGCCCGTAAGAGAATCACATCTTAGCCACATTTTTATACCCCGTTTGGTGGGCTTCAAAGGCATATATTGTTTCATGCATGAACGTCCCTTGAACTTTGTCATGCTTTCGTCGATGCTTTGGAAGATGCTGTCTTCTCTGGCATGCAAAAATCGCAAACATTGAGCAATATCTTCAACATAATATAACTTAGATGCTGTCTCTGGCTTTTCAGGGGGAGCAAAGTAAATTTTTGAGGACAACAGTTGAAAACGATCTCGTGAAATAGCAGACTTTATTGCATCATTTCCCATAGAAGGGTGTGTAGACCATTAGTTCCTAAAAGCTGGAAGATGGTTGTACGACATAATAATAATACATCCAACGACTATCTTCATTTCTCCAACATCGGTTAGCTTTATATTTCGATTTCCTTGTTTCGATTTGCGTAAAATTTCAATTCGTTTATTGGTGCATTGGGTTATATATACAAACAAACTTTCAGGGAAAATTTTACTAAATATGCGTAGCGGATCATCAGTCCTTTCTAAGTTCGGGCTTATGTTAGGAAGTCGATAACTACTTACGGTTTTTCTTGGAGTGAAATCGACATTTGGTGTTGACCAAACAGTTGAAATATGTCTGGCAGTGTTGGCATCAGGGTGGACTTCTTCTAGCTCCTGTCCTTCATCCTCTTCGTCAGATGTTTCTTCGGCTTGACTATCGTTATGTTAAACGCCTTGGCCATCATCAGAATCCATTTCACCTGCACAGCTCTCGTTAGATTCGATTTCGTAATCCGTAGGCTCTCATAATCATCCCCACTGTCACTAGAGAAGTCATCATCATCATTATCAGATGCCTCAATAAAATTGGATGTGGTGGGCTGATTTCGTGGTCTTGGCATATTGAAGATTCTGTAAAGTGTTTAAATTTTTTTACTCAAAACCCCAACTAGGACAATTATAGCCCATACAAAAATACTGACGGACAAATACGTCCCGATCACATAAATAGGCGAATAACTTTGAAACCTACAAAAAAAAAGGTATAGATAATGAGGAGAAGCCTTGCGCTATTGTTTATGTATATTTTATGTTGATTTACCACTTCTAAATAAATAATATTAATAAATTTCACTCGCGCACTGAAACTCCACGTGTAAATGATCTCTTTGTTTGGATGAATACAACAATACCCACCACCAAATTGGCCGCCAACTTGAAATAAAACCGTTAGAAATAATATCTACTGAGTGGGACCCATTTGTCCCATTTTTGTAGCAAATTTTTAGAGATAGGTCTTTTTGAAACTATATCGGGACACATGTGTCCCGGTCGGATCGAAAGGGTTGGGCTAAATGTTTTAAATTTTAATTAAATTGTGTACTTAAGAAAGAAAATATTTTTTTTTATGAAAACACTAGTTCAGCGCTTTGTAAGCCTGTATCGAGTTGAAACGAGCTTCATCCGACTCGACACCGATTAGTGCGCGGAGGCGAGTAAAAATTTGTGTTGAAAAACTTGAGTTGAGGAGTTGATTCAGATTAGATCACTGCCTGAAATATTTTTGCAAGGAAATAGATTCGAACACGTGGTTATTGTATTGCTTTTCGGATTTTTGTTTGAAAACATAGGAAATGGCAAAACTTTTTTTAAACATAATCTAATTTTTTTTTTGAAAAAAAGTGATCGTTTTTGGTTGAGAGTAATTTGAAAACTGGGCCCATGTTCTCTAACTTTCGAATCGATAAAAATAGTCGAGAAACAAAAAAATGTTTGTTTTGTTATTAAGACGCCAAAATGACTTTTTTCAATTTATCGCTATCTATTGGAAAATCCCAGTCAAAAAAAAAATAAAAAATTAAGGTACCGCCTCAACTAACAGGAACCCATTTTTTCAGAGGCGTTAAGTGAGGAAAAGTTATCGCCTGATCCTGGTTTGGTTTAAAAAAAATCTCTTACTTTTATTGAAAGCAAAACGACATTATAAAAAATAACAAGGGCGTCATATTTCTATGATTTTCTTTAGAAGAACACAAATAGAAATTCAAACATGATTTATATCATCTTTTGAAAAAAAATCATATGAATGCTTGTTTTTAATTATTTTTAAAACAAGTGGTCTGTTATTTTACCTTTAATTTAATTATGTTTTTTAACCAAAAGATTTGGCAAAAATTTTAGACTAATGTTACAAAGGTTACGGATTTGACAGAGATTGTAGGTCACTGCACTAGATCCTTTATCTCCGAGCTATTTAGACACATATTTTTAGATAGGACAGCAATTTTTAGGTATGTACATGTTTACCACATCGAAATTTAAAAAAATTTTATTTCAATTAATCTGTTAATCAGTGAAATCAGACAGAAAAGCGTTTGGGAAATCTTATTCTTTATAAAGGGTTTTTCAACAGGTACAGGGACAGCAAACGATGCCATATTTCTTGCCGCTCTTTTGACATTCCCTTCAGTAAGGTTTGCCATTTCATGATGGAAAGATATACGAGCCAACAACGAGTCGAAATTATTAAAATTTGCTACCGAAATTCGGAGTCAGTGCCCTCAACGTTAAGAGCGCTACGTCCAATTTATGGTCGTCATAATCGTTCTAGCAGATCAACAATTGAGCGTCTAGCGGAAAAATTTGAATCCACAGGCACAGTATAAAATGTTCCCGTGCCAGTGAGACAAAGAAGTGCCCGTAGTGTTGAGAATATTGCTGCCGCTTCAGTTGCAGAAAGCCCAAATGTGTCTCTCACACGTCGTTCTCAAGCGTTGGGCATCTCTGTGACGTCGTTGTGGCGAATTTCCTAACAAGATTAAATTGACGCAAGAACTGAAGCCGCACCAGAAGCGTCGTATGTTCGTAAATTGGGCTGAGCAACAACTTGAAAATGATTCGGATTTTCATAGAAAAATCATCTTCAACGATGAGGCTCATTTCTGGCTGAATGGCTTCGTCAATAAACAAATAATGCGGTATTGGTCAGGCAGCAATCCACACGTACTCCATGAGTCATCATTGCATCCCGAAAAAATTACGGTTTGGTGTGGTTTATGGGCCGGCGGCGTCATTGAGCCGTACTTCTTCCGTGATGATCAAGACCGGCACGTTACTCTGAATAGAGATCGCTACCGTTCAATGATAACCGAATATTTTTGGCCCCAATTGGATGATATGGACTTGGCGGACCGGACGGCGACAGAAGCCACACAGCGAATGTCACAATCAATTTATTGGAAACAAAGTTTCGAGAACGTGTTATCTCACGAAATGGTCCAGTGGCTGGCCGCCTCGGTCGTGCGATTTGACGCCGTTAGACTATTTCCTGTGGGGCTACGTCAACTCTATGGTGTATGCCAACAAGCCAGCGACGATTGATGAACTTCGTACCGTACGAATATCGAACGTGAAGTTGGAACAGTATCGGCCGATTTATTCTTGAAAACCGTCGAAAATTGGGTTCAGCGTCTGGACTTCTGCAAGCGTGCCCGTGGTGGCCATGCAAAAGAAATCAAGTTCCATACATAATGGCATCGAACGTGCTTTCACAGGAATAAAGAATTTCATTGATATCCAAAACCGTTTTTGTTTTTTTAAAAAAACTTTTGTAGCGCTCTTATTGAATTAATGTGTAAAAGGTTGAAGAACTTGATGGAGTACGGTGAAACTAATTGTTAGGGTTGTTCCTTGAAGTTAATCTTATATCGCCCTAAAGCGTTTTGTTTTTTAACATGAACACGCCGTAAAGTTTTTTTTAGGTTTTTAACTCTGGCGAGTTGAGCAAACGAATAAATTGTCAACGTGACATGGTGCTGAATAATAATTTTAAGCAAACATTATATTATAGTAAGACACTATTTGTAATCAAAACGTGGAACATAAACCAACATTTAACGAAACTGTCTTCTTAAGATTAAAAATTCATTAATTGTAAATACCAAACAATGTATGAGATTTTTATAAAAACATTTATAAATATATAAATATAATATATTGTCGATGTCTTTTTTTTCATCGTTTTGAATTTGAATTGAAATTGAAACCAATTAAAAAAAATCAGTCAATTAAATTTTTTTAAGTTTAAGTTTCCGAATATACCTATGTTTAAACCTTAAATACATTTTGAGCATCAACTTCTTGTATATTGCTTAAAATGTCAACAACACAATTGACAACATAATCCTTTGACAACAAAAGCATTTGACATGGTCAACCACGAGATATTGTTGAGAAAACTTGAAAATGCTGGTTTTCGTGGCTTTATGCTGGATTGGTTTAGGTCGTATCTGCTTAATAGATCGCAGAGAGTTAAAATAGAAAATACTAGAAGTAGCTTGATTTTCTTTAACATTGGTGTGCCTCAGGGGTCGGTCCTAGGACCAATTCTATTTCTAATCTATATTAATTCTTTGTTTAGCTTAAAATTTAAAAGTTCACTTACCGCATTTGCCGATGACATAGGTTGTTCTTATGGTTCTAATAGTGCACTAAACCTAATTGCAGACATAAATTGGGATTTAAACTTATTAAGAACTTGGTTCTCTGTACACAGGTTGATTATCAGTTCCAAAACAAAAATCATATTTTTCAATTTGTCTTCACAAAACACGTTTGAAACTGATGTGTTATACCATGCTCCTGAATGTCAAAAGTTTAAGATAAATTCGTGCGCATCGTGTTCATCTAAATCTTCATCTTTTACTTTCCATGACAATCTGAGTTGCAGCGATAATTGTTTTGTGGTGGAGAATGTTAATGAATTTAAGTACTTAGGACTCTTTATTGACTCTAGGCTGAACTTTTTATGTCATACAGAATCCTTAAGGAAATATTTTAACTGGACATTGAGAAATTTTTTCTTCCTAAGAAGTGTTTGTTCTACTAAACTCCTAACAACTATATACTATGGCATTTTCCATTCTAAACTGCAATATGCAATTGCCTGTTGGGGGGGAGCTTATAGAAACAAAATTCAAATGTTACTTACTCTCCAGAAATATGTCATCAGAAAAATCTCTGGAAAACATCGCCGACATAAAAGCTTTGAACTTTTCTGCAATCTGAAAGTGCTTCCGGTTAGGCATCTCTATTGTTTTAAGGTGTTAAAGACTTTCTTTTTGAGATCGGGAAATCTCAATTTTAGATTAGTTTCTAGTTATAATCTTCGTGGTAACTTTTTAAATCTTGTGAGTGTACCTGTCTTTCGCACCACCGCTTTTCGTAACTTTTATTCAGTCTTTTCTTGTCGTCTCTTTAATAAACTTCCCCTTTCTATCAGATCACTTACTACTTCTGGAATGTTTGTAAAACGTATAAAAGAATGGCTTGAACTTTTTGATCACGCTGGTATTGAATCTGTCTTCTCTGATGTTTTGGTTTAATAATTATTTATTCTTCGTTTTTGGAAAAATACTGTAAAAATATATTATTTTAACCTATCTCTTCTTCCTTTTATTAGGTGTATATCTAACAGCTTTTGTTAACTATTATTTTCTTTATAAGTAACTACATTTCTTAATTCCTTATTTGAACTATGTTGTTGTATTGGGTCACCCCACCCTTATGAATTTTTTGAGTTTTTATGCTTATAGTGGCATTTGACACTATTTTTAGTACCTAAGTATTATAAAAATATAAAATGTCATTAATTTCCTTAAGTTATATTAATTTAATTTTTTTTCTGATTTATTATATAATGATTTTAAAGGGAAATAAACTTGTATCTATCTATCTATCTATCTATCTATCTATCTATCTTTTTTTAGGTGTTCAAGATAATGTCAAGGAACTACTAGATACAAAGTTTCGACAAAATTAATTGAGTCGTTTGAGAAATATTGAGTTTTCAAAAAAAAAAAGTTTTTTTTTTAATGAAAAATTTTCTTGTTTAAATTTTGGTTTACATTAGTGTTTAAACTTTTTGTATAAATAATTTCCAAAACATTAAATGGACAGTTTTTCAGAAAATCGAAAACCAAAAACATGGTGCAGCTAGAGGTTCCAAAACTAACCATTTTTTCACAACAAAAAAAAATTATTAAAAAGTATCTTTTCCCATCATTAATGAACTGATATTTTGAAGTAAAACTTCTTTTGCGGCATTGGGGGTAAACAAATGTCTATGGAGCTGTCAAACCAGCCGACATCTGACGTGACCCGACATATGCTATGTTTGTCCGTTTTGTGGATTTCATAGATGAGTGCAGATGTGTATGTATCTGCATTTTGTGTATTCGCTGAGGATTTTTTTGTTGGTACGTGTAGTGGATTTTCATACTGTAGGTCAGGTACCTTCATGAAATGTGTTCAACGAGAATTTTTTTTGTTGTTTTTTTTATATAATTTTGGGTTCGTTGTGGATTCGCATAGATTAATGAAGTAGGTATACGCATTGAGTATTCCACGAGGAATATTTTTGTTGGTTCGTTTTGTTGATAAGATGAAATTAGTGCGTATTGTGTGTATTTGGCAGCGATTTTTGTTTTGCTGATGCTTATACATTAGTGTAAATTGTGCTGTATTAATGTGTGTAATGTTTAAGTCGATAGTCTCTTTGCCAGTTGTTCAGTGTATCTACTTTTTATATATTATATACTGAGTAGTATGATGTATGGAATGTAAAATTTCTGAACCATGAATCAAAGTTCGAACGGCGCGACGGTGACGTTTCTACAATTGGAAGATGGGGTCGTTATGGGCGATGTATTTAAGCACGTACAGGTCTGGTATCAAAAAATGTCAACTTCGTTGCTCTTTGAACGGATTCCATAAAATTGAAATAGAGTGAACTCGCTCACAACCGGACACGGACGGTACCGAGAAATTTGTCCGGTTATGGTAACAAGAAAATTGACATCCTTTAAAAAAGAAATACACTGCCCGACAACCGATTAGCGCTGAATATGTATTGTGTTCAATCTTTTTATTTGTCATGCTCCTTTATTTGCCCTCGCTCTAAAAAATAACTTGAGTTCTGGAAATAAACCGTTGATTTGTTTTGCTTTGTTCTGTCAAATAAGACAAAAATTAATGTATTTTTTTTGCGACAGTCGATTAGCGCAGCTACGCTTAACTATTAATTTTTGCGTGTAAGTTGTGGTATTTTTCTTGTTTAAGTTAACAGTGGTTTATTTTAATAATTTTCAATTAAATTTAGTAAATATAGGAAAAGCAAAAGCATTAAATGAGTCCGAAAAGGCCAAAATAAAGACTTATAGTGAGTGTGGCCAATCAATCCATTAAATTTCAACAAAAATTAACCGCAGCCGTAAAGTTATTTCCTCATTCTTACACAATGAGCATAACTATGGAAAGAACATGAAAGGCCGGCCATCTTCTGTGATTTCAGCAGCTGACAAGCGCATTATTTTGAGGCAAGCGTCCAATTCGCACGACTCTGCAGCCAAAATTAAAGAAAAGACCGATGTAAAAGCATGCGTGCGGACTGTGCACGGAATTATTTCTAATGCTGAAGATTTAAAACGTCTTAAAATAAAAAAAAACGCCTCTTAACCAACTTCGAAAGACTCAACGCCTCGATTTCTGCAGGGCTTATATGACCTGGGCGAAGGAGTGGAGACTTGTAGTCTTTTCAGAGCATATAATGGTGTGTTAAAAAAAGCTTTCCCTGCAATCAAGGATATTTTCGGACCCTTGGAATGGAAGTTCCAGCAGGATAACGCCCCTATCCACACCTCCAAGCTCGTAAAGTCTTGGATTGAGCTTCAAAAAGTGCCCTTGCTAACCTGGGCCCCATATTCGCCCGACCTTAACATTATAGAAAATGTTTGGGGATGGTTAGCACGCAAAGTATACGAGTCTGGACGGCAATATCCAATTGAATCGGAACTCATCGAAGGAATAAAAAGTGCATGGGAGACTATTTCACTGGATTATATAAAGAAATTATATGACTCCTTACCCAACAGGATTTACGAGGTCATAGTCAACCGTGGTGACACAACTCATTATTAATTCTTTTACAAATAAGTTGTATATTTATCAAATTACAATAAAAAAAATATTTGTGGATAGTTTCTGCCCATTTTCTTATGTTTTTCGGCATTTTCAAGTGGGGGTTCTAATCAAATGTCCGAAAAAAAATTGGATTTTTCATATTATATTCTTTAAAATTCTGTTAAAAGGTTATTAATTCAGTTACCACCTTAACTTTAATTTCTTTCGACTATAATGTTACAAGCTTTCATTGGTAAAAAATTAATTTCAAACGTTTTATTTTATTGGCTGATATTAAGCTCCAAAGACAAAAAGAATAGGGGGCGCTAATCGGTTGTCGGGCAGTGTATATGGTACATACGAGTACTATAGATAAGGTAAAAGTTTAATTTTTAATGTATTTTATTCTCCCTTGAAGGGGGCCGCTCAGACTGGTATGGCTTAGGATCCGTAACCCAAACAGGTTCATACTTGCCTAACAGACGGCCCTTCAAACTCGACTGTATATGTTCAGTTACGGTCATATCACCCACTGTCTCTGTCCCTGCGAGCAAAGCAAACATGTTTGCCAGTTCTAACACAACACAGATAGGTTACTGCTATATTATTTAAATTAATGATCAATAATTAATAACTTTTCTTTTTCACCGGCCATGTTAACATGTGCAAAATTGTGAGTCTTTTATTAGCCATTTTACCTCCTAAGCACTTTTTATCTCTCAACGCAAATTTTTTATCAGGAAGAGTTCGAAAAAAAAGTCCTGTTACATCTGCATTAAAATATCTTTTTCTATAGTAGCCAGCAATAAGATCATGAACCTTTTCAACGAAGCTAACAACATTAGCTGCTGCCTCGGAAATTTTCCGAAATGTTAAATTGTGACGCTTCTTAAATTTTTGCAACCAGATTTTGCTCAGATTAAAAAGCAAAACATAAAAAAATATGTAAAACTTTAGATATCCCAATTCCTTAAAGCTTTGATTGCTCTTTTTGTCGGGTAACAGTGCACAGGTACACGCAACAGTTGATTTTGTATGTTAATATTAGTGCAAGGTAAAAAAAGAATACAGCAAAGCAAAGCAAAATTACACAATATCATGTGTTTTGTCCGTTTAAAGGAGGCTTTACATGCATCTTCATCTTCATCTGCATTGACATCTGCAAAAAAAGGGAAACAAAATAAAAAATTCATACTTGTGCGATAGAGAGCGAAAACCAAAATGGAGATCATCTTCATGTATGAAGATTATAGGAAGTATGAATCTGAAGATTGCAGATTATAGTGAAGATGAACATGTTCATCTTCATTATAGCATTTTCATCTGCACCATAATTTGTTCCGTTCAGATAACGAATTTTTAAGTTTTTTTTACCATTTCACCTCAGTTTGCTTAAAAACAACAAAAAAAAAGCGAAAATTATCTTCTCAAAACTACATAACTGAACGCTAAGAACATGTGATTGTGAGATGTGTCAAGAAAGTTATAGCAGAGTTCGAGTAAGTTATTAGTGTGTACCTTGTCTAACTTTTATGTTTGTTTTATATTATGGTCCCGCTTTACTTTTCTTCAAGTCTGCAGATGCAGATCCATGTAAAGCCTCCTTAAGGGAGATCGACATAATATGCCTGTTCTGAAAATTGGTGTCCGTGTCCGGTTATGAGAGCGTCTGGTTATGTGAGAACTTTGTATATGAACAATCGTATATTTATTTCCGTTCTTTGAAATCTGTCCGGTTATTAGAGGTGTCCGGTTATGGGAGGTGTCCGTAGGGACAGAGTACACTGTACATATATTTTGTAGCCGACTTAAGGGAAGTTTTACTTCTGGCGCGTGTACATAAGTACACATACTCATTTTACTTGCGATTATAGGTACTATAAGGCAAGTTACGCATTCGTTGAAAAAAAAGTTTTGAGATAACAGTCAAACATGACATTACGATGATGGCGAAGACCAAAAATGATGGTCTAAACATTCTGTCCGTCTGTATGTATATATAGACACATACAGCCCAAACGGGAGGGCCGAATTGCTATAGAGGTTTTTAGGTATTGTCGAGGGGAAATTGAATTTTTGTTTTTAGCTCAAAAAATAACGGTACCTGCCATATAACCGTTAAGTCAAGTCCTATTTTTCTCGGAAACGGCTCTAACGATTTTGATTTTTAAAAAATCAGTGCGGCTTTTTAGGCACGACCGTTCATATGGTTGAAAAAAAAAAAAATTTAAATGTCTAAAAAAAATAATTTTAAAAGCATTTTTTTTTAAGTTTAAGCATTTATATTTTGAAAACTGCTTAATATTTTTTTTTTTCAAAAATAATACTAATAAGCATTAGAATACCTTTGAATTGGCATTTGTGAATTTTTTCCAAAAAGTTTTTAAAAAAACTTTTTTTCTCAAAAACCGGTCTACAGTATTTTAAATTTTTTTTCTCCTAAATTCAAATGTATCCAAGAAATAAAATGGCGTACTTTTTTTTAAATTTAACTATATGCCTGTAAGGCCTAAGGTCTTTTAAATGCATTGACTGTCTCATTTTAACCCATGGGCGGCATCCAATTAAGATTGGAGGTATAGAAAAGAATGCGCCTAGCGTGGGGATCGAACCCACACGTCCTAGTTAGCAATCAAGCACTTTATCCACTGCGCCATTGCCACCCACGAGCCTAAATTAGCTTAAGTATTTATTTCAGAATTTTTTAATTATATTTTCTTTGATTAAGCGAATTTAATCACTTGTTTTTAAGTTTATATTATTAAATATTTAAGATTCTCATACCAATTTTGTATATATAAAAAATTAAGTAAAAAAACGACTTTAAAAATATATTTAGATTTTTAAAAGAAATCTTTTGCATGCGATGTGATCGAACGTAAGATCAAGTTCGTGCGATCCAGTCGTGCATTTTATTTTTATAAAAATCGTTGGAGCCGTTTTTGAGAAAAATAAAATTTTTTTTTTTGTCAAAAAAAAAATTTTATGGAAAGTTTAGGTTGAGGACTCGAAGACTAGAAGACAGACAATTCGTGATTTATTTCTTTCGCAAAAAAAACTTTTCCATTGAGATGTCTAAATATCGTTGGGCGTACCCGCAATGCTGTGGTTGATACATCCATTGCGAACGTTGGACAGTGTTTGTCATAGCAAAGATTAACGGGTTCGACACGAACCGCCAGGATTATGTTTCATATGTTATCGAAACATTCTGGTTGACGCTTCAACTAGGGTCATTTTGATTTCACTTAATTCACTTAAGTTAATCGTATTAATAATTGAATAACCTAAAGAAATCGTTAAATAACTAAGGGTAATTTTCTTCACTACAAGTTGAACTCAACTTGAGGATTTTTGTTCTCAACTTGTGATTTTGCTTTTCTACACTCAAAGTTGACAGTCAACTTCTGGTTTTCTCAACTTCCGAAAATAGTTGAAGTTGAGAGAGCAAACTTGAGAGTTTTCTCTCAAACTCAAATTTGTAATACATTTTGTTGCATCTTCTGTCAAAAATTATTCTCTGTTTTGAATAAAAATATTTTTAAAATTAAAATGGTCCGAGAAAATATTATGTATTGGGAAAATAATCCATCGTCTGCTTCCGGAAGCGAAGATTTAGAAGAAGAAGAATTGTTGGCGATTGAAATAAGACAATACATAAGTATTTCAAAAGTGCATCGTATTGTGAAGCGGATGTCAATAATTGGAATTGCGCCCCAGTTTTTCACATGTCCGAAACACGAAAATAACGGTTACAAGCAGCAAGAGAATTGATATCATACAATTCAGCCATTTTCTGATATCAATAATAAATTATACATTATAACATTGAAGCGATTGAATCAAATTAAATAAAGAGATTCACTTTTTACTAAAACTGCCGGACTGCTGAACTGCCGAAAAGAATTACAAGTAAAAAAGAGTTTTCACTAGAGTTAACTTGAAAAAACAACTCACATTAACAACGACAGCCCGAAAAGCACCATACGTTTTACCGAATGCATATAAGATATATGATATTCTTATCAGATACATTTTTTGTCCGTTCCGTCAACTAATATTATTCGCAACACATAACATCTGCACAGAATTTGGGAAACAAACTCGAATCCGTCGGGCATAAAATTATATGGTTTGTCGAAATCATCACACATAAGATCTAATCCAGACTTTTTTTGGGCAGAAATTGGCAGATTGTCAAAACTTGAAGAGTGGGGATAAAATTCTCTCATTGAGAAATAAAGTCCGAAAAAGTCTGGAACATCTTGAGGACAATTTTGTGCCAATTTTTAAACGTCAACACATTTGTTTTTTTGTTATTTCTTTATTTGCTGTAAATTCACATTTTTTTTGCTCTTCAAACTAATTATTTTGTATTTTAGTGTTTCTAAATTAATTTATTTGTTCAAAAAATATTTTTCCACAACAACTACGAAACGTTTTTTTTTTCATTTATGACAAACGTCAGTCTGACAATTGTAAATTTTCTGCCCACAAATTGCTGCATACAAAAATTTATTGGGCAGGAATTGGCAAGAAATTGTCAGGAAGGGGAAATATTTTACTCTCTCTAAAGCGCTCTCTTCTGCCAAAAACTACCAAATTTGTAAGTCTGCAACAGGTTTTGGCAGAAATTGGTGCCAATTTGTGCCAATTGGCAGAGTGTGAATCAGACCTATAATAAATTCAAATCTTAAAGTTGACATATACGTATCTGTCAAAAATTTCCCAGGGATATTTAAAAAAAAAACACAAGTTTGCTAACTTGTAAATATATGTAACTTTTTGTGGGCTGTAGGTCAATAAATTGAAGATGTTATTATTTAGTGTGCAACGTTTCGAACATGTTTATGTTCTTCATCAGGCAAACAATTTTTTTTTTAAGGAATTTAAGTAAAGCCGAGAAAATTACACATTATACACCAAAAATCTCGAGCAACAAAATTGGTAGACAAGAGAAAACGTCCATTACTATTACACAATCACCTATACTTAAACCTACTGTGTGTTGTTGGTCGCTTGATCAGTTGGCTGTATGCACTCTGTGTGCATTGTGTAATTTTCTCGGCTTTACTTAAATTCTATAAAAAATTGTTTGCCTGATGAAGAACATAAACATGTTCGAAACGTTGCACACTAAATAATAACATCTTCAATTTATTGACCTACAGCCCACAAAAAGTTACATATATCTTTAACGATAAAAGGTCACAAAAATTACATATAATTTTACTAACTTGTAAATTTCAACTGTCGAGTTGAGATTTAAAATAGTGAAGAAAAACAAATTTCAACTTGTCACTCAACTCTCAAGTTTGTGTAAACTCTAGAGTTGGCCAACTTGAGAGTTTGCAGCAAGTTGACAAATAGTGAAGAAAATGACTCTAATTCAATTGAAGGATGCCGCAAAATATTGATATTTTCGTTAAGGAAGTGTTTCTGTTTACTGGATGAATGCATATAGTGACTGATATCCTATATGATTTTCTAAAATTCTACATATAATCCGACGAAATATTAAAGTCAAATTAAAACAAATATAAGATCATGCCTATTCAATAACACTTACCCAGAATTATAGGCCAAGCAACATTGAATTATTATTTTTGGAAAAATGAGATTTTACTGAATGTAGATCAAAAATGCACAACCTTTCATCAGTAATGTTCGAATTAAGTAGGAGATACTTTCCATAAGCTTCTAGACAAAAGATTCATTTTCTCGAAAACAGCTTTAATTGCAAAACAAAAATAAATAAATTCGCCAGTATGCGTACACGCATAATTTCTTATTTAATTCACACGTGTCATGCTAATAAATTAAATTAATACCCTCCATATATGAAAAATGGTTTCCAACGTATTAGTTCAAATATGCGATTAAGAAGAAACTCGAATACAGTTTTCTATTTTGTTTTCATTTTGAAAAGGCACACAAAAATAACCTGGAATAAATCCAAAAAATCCTTGTTTTTATTTTCTATTTGTTATTTAAATAAAACAGAGGGAACCACCATTTCTGCCCGAAAAAAAAACACATAGCTATCTCATTCTAGCTTCTTGTATGATTTTACACACAGGGGTTTTGGAGATGAATTTTATTTATGCCGGCTGATTCTCAAAGTGCGCTGAACTGAGACTTAAGTTAAATCATGTACATATGAACATATTTTCTTTAACTCCGGAATATATTCCTTTTTATTACTACATAATGTATTTCTTCGCATTTATTTGAAAAATATGAATGTAGGTCAAATTTGTTCGTTTAAATCAGGCATGCGTATGTTTAGAAAAATCATAGTTTGTGTATGCCGGCGTTGTTTTAATCATATAGCAATAAATATGAAAATATTTTTCAAACTGTTTTTTTTTTTAGCAATATTGGACATTACTTTTAACTAATATAAATGCCATGTTTGTTTCTATTGATGAAGTAATGTAATGAAAGCTTACGCAGCCAAGCTAAACAAAACGAAATGTTTATTGTTTCTTTTGAACATTAAACGCCACAGCATTTTCGCTTGAAAATAAAATATATTATATAGATACTAGGCACATAAACTATTTTCAAAAGCTTGCTCGTCAAGGTTTTTCACTGTTTTTTTTTTCTGAATTTTAAAAATAGCAAATCAATTTATAAAAAAAAAATTGCCAGTACAAGAAACTTTGATGAGAGACACGCGTAAAGAAAGTTCAAGGAAGCTATAAGACTAATTAAGATCGTCACGGGGTGAAAAGAGAACCTAATAAAAATAAAATGCACGACTGGATCTCACGAACGTGTTCGTTTGGTGCTGGGTTGTAACGTGATTATTAAGAATTGAAGATAAGAAGCATTAGTTTACGAGAAAAATATTTAAAAAAGTTAAACGTTTTAAGAATTTATTTATTTTTGATTTTTTGGTAGAAATTAAAAAAAAATATCCATGGGAATCTATAATCTGTCCAACAAAAATAGTCAGTACAGGGAGGATAGGACGCTTGCCTCTAACTGTGACTGTAATAGATGCCAATAAATTCGCACTGTTTAAAAAGCTGTTACAGGGTTGCCGTAGTAAGCATACTAAATTACCACAAACGCAGCCGTGGTAACTGTGATTATTTTAAATGCACACAATAGGCGTTTTTCTTTTTTCGTTCAGAGCAGAGCACTGAACAGAGTTCGAACACATAAATTATGCACTGAACTTGTTCCAAACAGAGCGAGCTCTGAATACTGATATGTTTTTTTAAACACACTTGAACCACACAAATCAGAACACATTTTCATTTTAATCATAAAACGCAATATAACACAAAACCTACCCTTTTTTGTAGACTGATACACACCCAGATACAGAAAATCAACTAGAAATCACCTTCTTTTGCCAACTTATGTATCTAATTATTTTTTTCTTCGTATTTTCCTTCTTGACACCCATGGCATTTTGTGCGTTCAGCAATTTATACTCACATGCTCAGTCAATTATCTTCGAGCACGTTGAGTGCGATCTATACATGTTCAGAATGAAAAAAGAAACATGTATTTGGAGCTCTGAATGCTCTGAGTTAAAAAAGAAACACAAACAATTTTTTTGACAACTCAGACTCTGCTCTGAACTAAAAAAGAAAAACGCCTAATGAGGGTTGAGTGCATGGTGAAGTGTGCACTGGAGATGTGTAAATCGATTAGTTTTAGTTGGAATGATCTAATCATACTACGTTTTCACTTAGAGATAATCCGGTTTAAAAAAAGTAGAATAAAAATTAATCTTGAAGTGTTTTCACCACAGAAAAAAGAGATTATTTTGATCATCTCTATACCTCCATCTATTTCAAACACAAAGTTAAAACTCGGAGATAATTGCTACTTGACGACTCTAGCAATATGGCGTCCTTGTTTTCTGTATGGAGAATTGACATTTGGATGTGTGCATTATGGTCGCGTTCCACAAAATAAAGTTTATTTGGGGTGTGTTGAGAAAATAATTCCCTACTTTTAAGAAGATTTCGATGAGATTAATTTCTAATCTTCGTTTGAGGAGATTAAAATTTGTATGGGAAATCTTCAAAATTAAGAAGATTTATGGTAAATCCACATAAATTTGGATTAAGTGGTAGGTAAAAACGTAGTTTCATTCTATTAGCGATCTACTTGAAGATTCAATTTTTTTTCAATCGATCATTTTCATTTCATTTGTATTCATAGGTCTGCTAGTATACGGCGACTTTGGCAGTGTATTCGAATCCCGCTTTTTAAATCCCGAAAAAAGTTTTAACATCCGATCTTCTAAAATAAGTTTTTTTTTAAATCCCTCTTTTCAAAATCCTGATCTATTATAATCCCTTCCTGTCTAATCCCGCTTAGTCCGTTTTGTATTTTGATAAAATGAGAACATTGCGTACACTTAAACTCGACCGCACCCCAAATCCTATATTCGGCCAAGCAGGGAGGTTGCAATGGCAGCATGTACCCACTTATGCGCCTTCCTTTTTGCACCCTGTGTTGATTCCAAAAGCGGGAATTTAATAACAGTGATGGTAAAAAACGGGATAATAAAAATCAGTATTATAAAAAGCGGGAAATATCGAACCCAACGTGACAACTTTTTCTTCGTGACTCTTCTTAAAATTCTTTTTTGAAATCTTAACCTATTCAAGTTCTCTTTTATTATGTACTTTGATTTGATATTAAAATACTTAATATTCCGTTTCCTAGAATCCATAAAAACAAAAACAAGTATGTATTTAGGTATTTGTGACACTTTCATATTCCATTGGAAACAAAAACGAGGAGAACACTCCAAAAATCCAATCGGAAACGATATAAAAGAGGGCAGAAGTAAAAAAAAGTAACTCCGAACTGCCAATCGAATACGATATAAGAATTTAAATTGAATAGAAAATAATTAAATATATTTAAGTTAGATCGATTGAATCGATATTTTATACTTTCAATCATCAATATTTTTCGATGACCGAATCAGAAGTATTCAATCATTTATGATTTAGATAGCTCTAGTGTGCACTTGAATGTGCAGTAGGTAGGTCATGGAGGAATATACGCTAGTTTTAATAAAATTACAAAAGCAATTTGTATCTAACAGTGGTTATTTTCAGTGGAAATTTCAGCAACAGGCACCAGCGTATTTCAAAAATCTGTCCCATAAGGCCTGTACTGACTATTTTTGTTGGACAGAGAATAACAATTTCGTAGATTTACAGTACATAAACTAACTAACACTTACGATATTCAATAGAAATCGGTTAGGCCGTGAACGTTAAAGTGAAAATTAAAAAAAAAAACATGTTTATCTAGTTGTGGATAAGATCCTTAACCAACAGTCCTTTTTACAAGACTGTGTATTGGGATTCGGAAATTTTCGAAACGATCCTTTTTTTCCTGGATACCAGCAAATACTTGGTTTTCTTACTTAATTGAACGTTAACCGACAAGCGATATTGACAAAACGATGTGTTATTTGGATTATGTCAACATCATCAGGGCATGCGAACAGCTTTAAGTCGCCATCATATAAAACTATAGGCAATGTGCAAGTAATACTCCTGAAACAAATATTTATTTATTTTGTATAACCATCCAACGAGTAAAAACTCTTCTTGACTAAGCTTTATAATATTTCTACTAAAATTTTAATTTGAAAATATTATGATTACAAAAAAGGGGCGTATTTATAGTCATTTTTACACTGTGTCTAAGTTAAACCTAGATTCAGTTGAATTTTCGGACGGTGATTCTATTTTCATTCCAAAATATTTGAAGATTACACAAATAATAAGATAAGTTAATAATATTATAAAAATATAAAACCAACAATATGTAAGTAAAATCGGTCTGTATTCATTGAGCCAAGATTGTCTTAAACTGTAGTTTAGTAAAACCTGGGTTTAACAGCGACTATGAATATGCCCCAAATAAATAAGAATTAATACAATTATTTACAAATAGTTTCTACAAAAATTTAAAACAGTGTTTTTAAAAAGTTCTCTGGTAAGGCAAACGTCAAAATTTTTAGAAACAGATTTAAATCAATACTGGATCTAGTAATCGGATCAGTATATCATCAGGGAACAAAAAAGAATGTTTCTCTCATTCTTAAGTGCCTGGATGAAGCGAGCGTATAAGTTAAATAGAGAAAGCAGTTTTGAACAGTCAAAATGATTGCAGGAAGTATCTCGAGCTTGCATTATAAGATAATACTTTCGCCTTACTTCAAGTGATTTTAAATCAATCAAAAGAATTGTTGCCTATAAAAGGTTGCCTATAAAAGTAGAGTTAACCCATCTGAATTTTCCACGAAGTTTATTGGCTTTTGACACTAAATAATTCAAATTTAAATTTAAGTTTAATTTTGCGTAGAAGTCTTTTTGACTTTTTACTATTTTTAATGGCACGTTGGCAATGTGATATGCAAAATCTAATGGGTTTGGCGATCTTATAAAAGTTAAATCATCCGCGTAGAGCAAACTCTTAGCATAACGAATTCTAGGTGGAAGATCATTAATGAACAAAATGGAAAAAGGGTTCCTAAGTGACTCCCCTGGTAGGCTTACCATCCGTCAGGATTTTGCCTGACGCGCTAGGCTTTTAACATCTCACTCAGGTTTTCGTCCAATTGCACTTACGTCCCTTCTTTCCAAGGTCATGGAAACGCTGATTAACTTTCAGCTTAAATATCTTGAGGAACGAAAGCTCCTTAATGACCGGCAGTGTGACTTTCGTAGCAATAGGTCCACTGGTGATCTGATGGTAATCTCAACGAACAGTGGCACAAATCTTTACATCGTTTTGGAGAAAGTAAGATTATTGCGCTTGATATTTCAAAAGCATTTGATAGAGTTTGGTATCAAGCTCTCTTATCGAAAATGCGTGAATTTGGTATCGATGAATATCTTCTTCGTTGGATTAGAAATTACCTTTCGGACCGTTGTATTGGACGGTTTCAAGTCTGATATACACAAAATAAATGCTGGTGTGCCCCATGGATCCGTATTGCCTCCGACCCTTTTTCTCATTTCTACTAATTATCTCTTATCTGGAACTTCTAATCCACTTAATCGTTTTGCTGACGATAGTACTCTCAGCTTTTCATATTTGTTTTCAGATGCACCTCCTTGTTCTTCGGATGTGCAACTGCAACGGCAGCGTATGATAAGCTCATTAAATTCTGATCTTGACAGCATTGTCCAATGGGGAATAAAAAACCGTGTAGAATTTAATGCTTCAAAAACTCATTGCTGCCTTCTGTCGTTAAAGCAGAACCCACCCCCCATGCCACTATCCATGAGCGGCACTTGCGTTGAAGAAACCGATCAGCTATCAGTCCTTTGCATGTGCATCACAGACCACCTTTTGTGGAATGACCAATGCGTTTAGGCTTTCTTCGAAGATGCAAGAAATTTTTTCCCCGTCTGATCTGGCTGTAATCTATAAGGCCTTCATTCGTCCAAAGTTGGAATATAACTCTCATATTTGGGCAGGAGCTCCCAAAACCCATTTGAATCTTTTAGATAGAATTCAAAATAGAGCTCTAAGAATGATTGGCGATAAAACTATAGTGGAAACATTTACATCTCTCGAACATCGTCGAAATGTTTCATGTATTCCGTTATTTTATCGCTATTTATATAAACAGTGTTCTAGCGAAGTAGCCAGTTGCATTACTCCCCTTAAAATGTTCCACAGTAATACTCGCGCTTCTAGGAATGCTCATAAGTTTACCCTTGATCCCAACTTCGGACGTACTGTTAAGTGCAGGATTCTTTCTTTAGCCGTACAACCCGAATGTGGAATAAATTACCCGACTCTATTTTCCCCTCCCATTTTGATATTCAGTAATTTAAAACCAAAGTGCATCGGTATATCCTTTTTCATCCCTTCCTACTTTCCTAACGCTCGCACTGTGCCTGGACATATTAAGGGTAATCAAAACCCCTTTAGTGCGCGCATCATTATAAAAAAAAAATGAAATACATAACAATATATATGTTTACTTTTTATATTTCATTGACGTTAAGAAACATTTGCCTCAGCAGAATAAAATAAACAAAGGTTAGAATTAAAAAAAAATAAACTTATATATGTACTTGTATGGGAAGAATTTTTTGTATCCTATGAAAACATGGCGGATCGTTTGTTTGAAGTGAAAAGTATATGAATTCAGTATCTAGGTAGGTACACATAAATGGATATGGCCGACTGCCATTTTTTTGTCAATTCTGAAATTTCGTCAGGCAATATTTTATGTTGAACGTGATCAAATGCTTTTGAAAAATCAGTATAAATTGCATCAACCTGATCACAACCCTCAATACCTCTGATGCAAAAGTTTGCAATCAAAGTAAGATTCGTTGCGGTTGATATTCCAGTTATGCAAAACTATGTTGGTCCAAGGATATGCTTGCTCTAACCACTTCATAAATAGATCTCTTGAGAATAACTTCGAAAAAATTTGGTATTAATTTCAGTTTTGAAATGGGTATGTAATTAACAACCTCTTGTTTTGTGCCCAATTTATGTATTGGGGTAATAAGTGATATCTTACATTTATCCAAGAAAGTGAAAAATTAAAGAGTTTAGTGGGATCCCAAGACTACTAAGACACCTTATTAGAAATTCAGAGGAAAAATTATAGTGTGCTAACTTATAAATTGATTTCAAAGAAGAACACTCACAAAAAAAACTTGGTTAACAGTCAAGGCGATGTTTCCCAAATTGGTGATTGTTTCCACAGTATACATAATAAGGTAATATATATATTGCGCATTTTTACAAAATTCGGTTGTCATAATTAAAAATTCGGTTGTCATAGTTGGAAAAATGTCTCTGAAATTTGGCATTTTAACATACAAATAGAGATGGGTCAATATTTCATTAAGATGTGTTCAGTAAGAGGTAACAGTTGATGAAAAATAACTGTTATTAAAATAACATTTGAAATTTCTAATTTGTATTTTGATTAAACCAAACAGCGCAATATAGTGATGAATAATTAATTTTAAAATGGTAGTGGGAAATAGTTTATTAAAATTGTTATTTCACTGACAATTTTAGTTCCATAATTGTTATTTCAGTAACAGGAATTTATAACTGTTATTTAAAAGTAGCAGTAACAGATATTGCAACTAGCAGTTTGGCCCATCCCTAAATGCGCATGCCAAAAATATGACACGATAATCTCTGAGTTTTGCCACTTGCGGGAACTTGAACGAAAATGAAAACCGGAATATATTACCTTTATTATGTGTACTGTGGATTGTTTCACCACATCTTAAATTATTTGTTAACGAAAAGGAATTCTGAACGTAATTCGATTGAAAATATGGAGCAAACATATCACATATAACATTTTTTTTACTTGACAATGCATTAATGTAATTCATATTAGCTGGGATGCCAAATCATTTGCGGTAGGCAATGTTATGGAGTTGTATGTTTTGTAGTCGGAAGTGTTCTGAGATGTAAGCGCCAGTTATAGCTTTCATTGAAACTCATCATTGAAAACGTTGGCTATCAATTCTGAGGCACTTAAACAAATAAAACTGATGGATGTCGTTACCAAAATGAAGACAATAAGATATATAAAATTTTTTGTCAAAAAAATATTTTATTTGCTTTACCACTTTCTTGTAAATTCACTTTTGATTTTTCAATGATTTCATTCATTGAAAACTTTTTCCATCATTGAAAAATCAAAAGTGAATTAACAAGAAAGTGATAGAGTAAATAAAATATTTGTTGGACAAAAAATATTATATAGCTTATTACATTCATTTTGGTACTGAAACAACATCAGTTTTATTTCAAAGTTTTCAATGATGAGTTTCAATGAAAGTTATAACTGGAGCATTCTTTCCTTCGGCCATATTTTGAAGATGACCATGTGGATACTCCTAAGCAAGTTATCGCAAGTTAATTGGAACAGTTTCGCAGCATGGCCGTCAGGTCCATCTGTTTTATTGAACTTCGTCGCAGAGTTTCCATCTCGACAGATTTTGTTTCCCTGAAATGTGAAATTTCTAAAAACATTTTTCTGATAGTGTGGTACTCCCCCGGGAAAAATGTACCCTAATCTAAAAAATCCAATGATATCACAGCCAAAACCTGCTGCAAAATTTATGCTCGATACCAATCACTTTTTAAAGAATCTTTCGACTCATCTATTTTTCGAAGAAGTGTGAGACATTCTTTGGAAAACTTGTAGTTGTATGATAAATGAATTAATGTTCCTTAATTTCTTTACTACTACTTATTTTTAGGAGGTGTAAAATGGCTAAATGTTAAGTTGAAAACTGGAAAACTTTCAAATTCTGACTCAAAAAAAAAGATATAATGTAATGTGTGTAATTCAGATTTTTAACTTTAAAGTATTCATTTGATTTGCCTTTCCAATTAGTATGTATATATGTACGTTTTTTGCATCAAATTGCAATGTATTCGACGAACATAAATTGTTTACTCACATTTTCACAGAATAAGATAAAATATACTCGTATTATATACAGCATACGCGCAAATACATAAGGATATACAAAAATAAAGTTGACATTCTTTTAGTTATTTCAGCCTCGGGGATGCTTCGTCTGGAGCAAAATTAAACACCAATACACACTCATTTGCCACTGCACACTCATACAAAAGCTTACAAGAAAAAAATTAATTGAAATTTTTATAAATTAAAAAGAAACCGATTGAAGTTTGTACCTCAACTCCTTAAAAAAAATTATGAGAATCATGATATTTTAAATGATTTCACTTTTCACAATTCTCTGCACTAATCTTCATATTATTTTCTTATTTAAACAAAAAAAATATTCAGATTCACAAGACGCCATGATTTCATTTCATAGAAAACAAAAAAAAAAACAGCGTAAAATTGAATAATTAAATTTAAAAATAGCTTTTAGCTATTAGAAATATTTTTTTTTTTTTTTTGAATTTCAAATAAAATAATTTATCTCACATAATGTTTTGTTCATTATATTTACAAGTGCATAATTCAAGTTCAAACGATTTAAATATATATTTAAAAAAACAAAAATACTCCTACTTTTGTTTAATTCAAAAAGTTACTTAAGAATTTCTTTTTTACCGTAGTCGCGCTGAAAAACCGTCCGATACGAACCAAAAAATTCGAGAGTACATTCGAGGAAAAATGGACGAAGTTTTTTGACACATCTTACTGTCTCTTCTTTGCGTAGATGAAGAAGAAATCTAGTGTCTGAATAAAAATCCTAAAAATAAAATGAGAAAGGGAATGTTTTATTTTCGGCCTCAGATTTTGAATTTCTCAGCTCTTGTACATATAGGAGATGCCATACACAAATACAATATCTATGGTAAAAGCACAAAAAAGAAATTTAATAGAAATTCAGCTGAATTGGTAGGTAAGATATTATCGAAATAGAAACGTATGCGTTGACAGTCTGAATACATTTAATGTTTTTTTTTTGCTTTTAATATTTAAAAAAGTTTGTTTTCAAAAACTAAACAAACATTATACAAACAATTTAATAAATATAATTTAGTTACAATGTAGCACATATTTTATTTTAACTAGTTTTTCTAAGAGACTCATTTTTCTTATAATTTCATCCATCCGATATGTTGAAATCGGTGGGTATGTTCAAAAACTATGAAAACCTAATACACTTCCTTTTTTGTGCTAAAATTATTTTTGATTTATATCATTTCAATTTAGAATTGTATTTAAGATAAATAATATTAGTAACCGTATATAATAACTTAAATCAATGTTTTCAAGATATACTCCATATAGAATATATTTAGCAATTGATTAAAATGTTACTATTACGTGTTATATATTTGTGGAAAATCTTAAAAAATGTGTTTTTATCTATAAATTCAAAATTTAGTTCAAGGGCTTAAATGAATTAAGCTTAAATTTTTTTTCAAACGCTTTTAAAGAACACAAAAAAAAACAAATTCCGTGCTGCATTGTATGCTAAGCTGATTAATTTTTGGAAACAAAATAGCTGTCAGAATGGTTCGATAGCGCCCGCCATTCACCAGAACGGCAGCTCGTTCCTCATTTTGAAAGAAATAAGGACCGATGATACCACCAGAGTGTAAACCGCACCAAAGAGTCAACTTCAATGGATGTAATGATGCTTCGTTAATGGCTGAGGATTGTCTTCGCTAAATATAAAGCAATTTTGCTTATTGACGAAATCATTTAACCAGAAATGAGCTTCATCAGTAAACACAATTCTTCGGTAAAATTGCTCTATGAACTTCGCGAACAGATTTATTTTCAAAGTAAATTTCGACAATTTGGGGGAGTTGTTCCGGCCGGTGCCGGCGTTAAACGATTCATGAAAAATTGCCAAGCCTTACGGAACAGAAATGTCAACAGACATTCTCAACTGTCAAACCATAGACAACAATAATCGAAACTTCTCATGCAGCTAAAAAAAAACAGTTACTAATCTGCCAACAACAAACTTTTTTCCAAAGACAAAAATGTCCGCAAATACTTTTTCCCATCATTTATTCACTGATATTTTTATAAGAATCGTTGGAGCCGTTCTTAAGAAAAATAAGATTAACTTTTTGGCAGGTAGCTACCGTTATTTTTAGTTGGGTTAAAAAATGCAAAGAAGTGTGGGCATATTACGATTAACGAAATACCATTAAGTACCAAGTTTGAAGAAATTCCATCCAACCGTTTAGGCTATAGACTCGAATTATGAGAATCACTTCTTTGGTGATCGCTCTCATCGTAATGTCAAATTTGATCAAAATCTCGTGTTCGATTTTTTTTTCGAGTCCAAAAGTTGACATATAGTAGATACCTATATATTGCTCTCGGTTGTTGACACTTATTTGCAACTTGCATGTTTTAATAGATATACTTTTAATTTAAAAAAAAAAAAAAAACAATTTTAACACTTTTAATCTTGTCCGTGAATTTTTCTTTGCTTCTGTTACTCTAATTATATTAGCGAATAATTTGATTTGCTTGCACAGATGAACATTAAAACGAAAATAATCTGCAATTCATTTATTGATACGCTTATTTGCTAAAATTGAAAGTTATAAATTTGCAAAAGTATGCATTTAGATATCCTGAATTAATTAAGAACTGTGGCACATATTTTATGCAAAGTGCGAATTATGATCAAATAATTTTAAATTAAATAGATATTTCAAAACAGAATCAAAAGCGATCATTTAATATGACGTGCTCTCTTTGTCGCCGCGTCGACGAAGACGATCGGTTTGATCGTTGTATATACATATGTATATCTGATTAATCGAAAGAAAACCTCGACAGATTTTTAAAATAAATGAGTCGTGCTGATGTATTGAAAATTAGGAAAGATTTTCTCATCAACAATGAAAAAGAGCAACAAAAAAAATTATCTTGAACTTTTTGATGTCCACCAAAATCTCGAAGATTTCGGTGAATTTTATATGCAATTTTTTTAGTGATCTATTATAATCCCACGCATGATTCGTTCGACACGCGTGTTTTAAATTTTTTTTTTTTTATACACATAGCTATTTTAAGTTTATTTTCGAAATCTTTGCTTGACTTTATGAAAACAAAATCAAATTTTTAAACTTCACAATCATTTGCTTTAAGAGTATAAAACAAAAATAACTATACGAGGTTTAGATTAAAACTTCAATTTTTCTTGTCATTGCTGGCTTCAATGTCATTTCGATTTGACATTTATGTTGTTGACAGATAAAGAATTATTCAGCTAGGACCTATTTCCCACATCATACAAACTATGCATTTCATACAACATACAACATCATACACTTTAAATAATTTTCTATTTCTTTAAGATTTAATGGAAGGCTTGCATGATAATGTCGAATTTACACGAGTGACAAATTGCCATTAATTCATGTCACTGCCAAAATAACGGTAAAATAAAACCATTAATGATAACCATTTACAAGGAACAAAATAATGACTGTTTGATTGATAATGGCAATCTGAATGAGCAAGTTCATTCTTCCTCGCGCTGTGCCATTATTTTCTGGCGTCACTGTGCATTTACATGACGCCATTTTAATGCCAATTTTAAATGACAGTTTTCCCTGCTATTTTTTTAATGACTTAAATAATGACAAATTTTCAAACCATTAACACGATTTTGTGTAATGTCATAACACAAACTAAAAAAAATAATGGCAGTTTGTCACTCATGGAAATCCGGCATAGGTGTTTTGGTGAATGAAGTTGAAATTTTGTGATATATAACAGGTTTGCAACAAAAGTTCAAATAAAACCCTGCTCCCAAACATATCATAATCGGTCGCCGATCGAGACAAGACACAAGACTGGTTTCCACTGATTGGTGCATGTCAAAAATACACATTTACCACACAGCACAAATATTACAAGGAATTATATTTTCGTTTAAGTTTGCGCATGCGTCAAAACACAGAGACACTCGGGTCACATTTGGTATGGGCTATAGGCATGGGCCAAGCTGCTAGTTGCAATATCTATTACTGCTACTTTTAAATAACAGTTATAAATACCTATTACTGAAATAAACAATTATATGAATCACAAATTGTTAGTAAAATAACAATTTTAAAAAACTATTTTCTAATCAAATTTTAAAATTAATTATTCATCAGTTTATCATCTATATTCCGCTATTCGGTTCGATTAAAATTGTCGACTGACCTAATTGCTTTATTCCATCATATTTCTTTGTCGCTGTAACATAACAAAGATTAATGTTGTGAAACGATTCAATCGAAAATAATAAAACAAATTTAATAGTAGGCATTTTTAGTTTATTTTATCTTTAATTTTTATTTCAATTATTCCATCAGTTTGTTTCTTTTTTAGTTTTCACATTAGTTTTTATTTTAAAAAAAGAGTTTAAATTCTTACAGCCTTTTGTCAGAAGTACTAGGTAATTTTAAGATGTTCCCGATTCAATTAGTTGCCTTTGGCAGCAATTTTATCAAGCTGTTCAAATAAGGAATATCTCAAAGGTAACTGTATTGTATTTGTTTTTTATGTTAAGAATTTGTATAAACTACTACACAATGTAAGTATTTTTATATCAGCGAGCGGCGATGGGGACTTTAAATGTCGTTATTGATTTTGCATAGTTACGGTTCTGCATGCTTATTTGCGATTTTAGAGTTCATATATTGATTCTACCTGCTTATTTTTTACGATTTTGTTTTTTTTTTACCACTAATAAGGAGTTAGAATTAAATAAACGAAATCAGTAATGAAATTGGAATTTATGCTATGACTCCGAAATCAAGAATTACAAGAATCCCGATTAAGCAAAATATGTAATGAGAAAATAGCAACTTATGCTCGATGACGTAAATTAAATAATATAACAAAAATCTGAGGCTGCGGTTCCGGTGCAAGCGAATTTCACTTGCGCGAATATGCTAAGTTCGCTAAATTCTTCCAAATGTACACATTTCCACCCGAACCACAACATAGGAAATGTTCACATTTGAATGAATTTAGCCAACTTTCCGTATTCGCACGAGTGAAATTCGCTTGCACCGGAAAAGCAGCCAAATAAAATTTTTTGAAATTTAAAATCTTATTTCAAAAGCATGTATTTCGGATCAATGTACTAATACCTGTACTGAATACTTCTTACTGAAATATTGACTCATCCTTGTTTGTATGTGGATCTGTGAAAAATTAGAGAGTAGATGTCAAATCTCAGAGACCTTTGTTGCTTTTATTTCATATATGACAACCGAAATTTTGACAACATGGGCAATAAGGGTATTCATGCAAAGGCGGAAAAAAAAACTGTCAAAGTTTGTATGGCAAAAATATCCTGCAAAGCAGATAAATTTATATCAAGAATTTGATGTAAAACAAGAAGAAATAAGTTAAACTACGTAAAGCTGATTATTTCCCACATTTACGCAAGTACTTTTAAGGGTGTGTTCATGCAAACATCTAGGGAAATTATATCTTTCTGCAAAGCGGAAACTAATCTCGTTGAATGAATACCCTTAATATATTACCTTGTAATATGTGTGCCCACCCTTAAAAAAAGTGAAATTGATATGGGTGATGTCAAATGACTTTACGATACAAAATCGCTTTCATACAACTTCAGATCTCTATAAAACACTGGGTAGCGCATTAATACAAAATATGTGGTGCAACTACAAGACTGTTATAAGTGCGCAGGTACCATACCACTATACATTTATAACACTTCGACTTACTTTTAGAGGTCACATTAAGCAATATTTCAATACATGTACTACATGCGAACTTCGATAACTCGAACCATCGAACACAAAAATAATTCGAGTTATCGAGACTTCGAGTTATTAAGTAAAATACAGAATTGATATAAATACGCATACAATATACCATATATCTTTTTGTTTCCGAACATACATATATATTAAAAAGGTACAGAAACACAATTAATATTTAAAATAGTTTGAAAAAAATCTTCAATTGAATTTAAGCCTTAAGGAGGCTTTACATGGATCTGAATCTGCCGACTTGAAGAAAAGTAGAGTGGGACCATAATATAAAACAAACATAAAAGTAAGACAGGGTACACACTAATAACTTACTCGAACTCTGCTATTGCTCTCTTGACACATCTCACAATCACATGTTGTTAGCGTTCAGTAATGTAGTTTTGAGAAGAAAATGTTCGCTATTTTCGTTGTTTTAAAGCAAACTGATGTAAAATGGTAAAAAAAAAACTTGAAAATTCGTTACCTGAACGGAACAAATTATGGTGCAGATGAAAATGCTATAATGAAGATGCACATGTTCATCTTTACTATAATCTGCAATCTTCAGATTCATACTTCCTATAATCTTCATACATGAAGATGATTTCCATTTTTGTCTTCGCTCTCTATCGCACAAGTGTGATTTTATTATTTTGTTTCCTCTTTTTTTGCAGATGTCGATGCAGATGAAGATGAAGATACATGTTAAACCTCCTTTATACACCGAATCGATTATTTTTTTTACTAGTCTTTAAATATAAACGCAAAATGCTTAACGAATTTGCATGCCCTTTGTTTTTTTTAGCGGCTACTATTTTTTTGGTTGTTGTAAAGTAAAAACCTTGAGTTCGTATCGACCAATATACCAACCTAGTAATGTGTGTTCTATCGGTTTCTAACAAGAAATTTGACAATTCTTAGTCACACATAACGAAGTCACAATTTTCCCAAAGTATGTATACTAGGTCATAGGACAAACATGGTGAAAATTCCTTTGCAGAATTCGACTTATCGAAGGTGACGCCAAATAATTTCTTCGAGTTATCAAGACATTCGAGTAATAGAAATTCAAGTTATTAAATAAGAATTTCATGAAAATTTCAGTCTTGGCGCTTTTGCCAGTCAATTTCAATCGAGTTCTCGAAGTTCGACTTTTTTACTCGGATAGACGTCAAGGGTGGTACCAGCGCAATTTATATCATCTTTAAATTGCCTAAAAAAGAAAAAAAAACTGTTACACTTATAGCGAATACACTATACAGTGCATTATAGAGATCAGTGCTTACAACGCGTTTAGCTTATGTTGCTGCTATGCAACGTTACATAAAGTAATAGACCGATCCCACTTCCGATAAATTCTCTCAGAATTTTGTCGCGTTGCTTCTTGTTGTGTTTTGTTATGTTAGCGATCTCTCTATTCGATTTTGTTTTTTTTTTCCTTTTTTGTTTGTCGACATCTCTTCTTTTGGCTACCTTCACAAATGTTTGTTTGTACTTAATTCTTCAAAAACAATATTTTTATCAGTAAATTTTCTTGAACTGGAACCGACCGACGAGGAGGTGAAATTTCGTAAGTTTTTTCCAACATTTTTCAAAAACAATTTTTGTTTAAATTAAAAAAAGGAGTATATAAACGAAAAAAGGAGTCATAACACATTTTCTTCATGAAATTCATTCTTGGTAAATCTTTTTAAACAGTTATAGCTTTCATCATTAAAACACAAATCAGTGAACCGGTCGAATATTAGTATCACTGAAACTTGGTTGTCATTGAAAAGATATTTCATAGCCAAATGTGATTTTGAGGTTAGAATTGATTATTGAAAGAAAAACTGACATATGAGAACAGGAGACGACTGTGTTCCACTTTTAGTAACAAAATGTCAGCTGTTCATTAATAAAGCTTTCCATCATTGAAAAATTAAAAGTGATTTTACAAGAAAGTGGTAGAGTACATAAAATAAAAGATACGTTTTATTATCACAAACGGAATCAGCTCTTTTTGTTTAAGTGCCTCAGAATTTATAGACAAAGTTCTCAATGATCAGTTTAAATGAAAGCTACAACTGGCACCTTATTTACACATCAACCTCTCTAACTTAAATGAAATGTCATTAGATGAATCGTCCAGTGAAGAAAAAAGAAAATGCTGTGATTTGTATATCAGAGATTTGGTTGGCGAAGCCCAAAGCATGCAGTTGTGGCGTTAACAAGTTTTCATTCATACTACGATATTGCTCCCCATTCACACGGTAACCGTTTTCATTTTCAAAGAAGTAAAGTCCAATGATTCCTCCTGACCAAATTGCACGTAACTTTTAATGGATGCAAATGTGACTGATGAATAATTTGAGGGGTTTCCATTGCCCACAACCGACTATTCTGTTGATTCTCATATCTATTCAAATGAAAATATGCCTCGTCACTCATTATGATTTTTTCATGAAAATCGGGGTTGTCTTGGGCTACCTGTAACATCCAATTGGCATATGTACGGCAGCGTAAATGGTCTTGTGGAACAAGCCCGTGTGTCAACTGAATCTTAAATGGAAACAAATGCAAATCCTTGTGCAAAATTGTGGCCAAAGTTGTTCTTTGAAGACCAAGCTCCTGAGCACGGCGTCGAATTGAGGTTGATGGATTGTTTTGAACACTTCCTTGAGCAGCAGTAATGTTTTCAGCCGATCCTGCAGTACGTTGTGGTCCATGCTTGGCGCTATCACCTACGGGCCCTCTTTCTTCGAAATCATTCACTATACACGATAGAGGAGTATAAGTATCTTGGTGTTCTTTTTACGGCAAACGTAAACATCTAAAAACATCTCAAAACAAAACTTTCCGAAGCAAAACGAGCAATCAACTCAATCTGGAATACTTGTTTTTAAAGTAAATATGTAACCCACAGATCTAAATAAAAACTAATTAGATCCACTGCCCAGACCATCCTTCTGTACGCAGCGCAAGCTTGGGGATATATTACATCAAACACAGTAGAAACATTTCAAAGAGCCTGTATAAAGCGCATATTCGGTCTGCCCAACAATACTCCAAACTACATGATATACCTCGAGACAGGTTGCTCTCCACTTATATTGACAACATTAAAGCTTCACTTGGATTATATAAGGAAAGTTATGGAAATGAATGAGGAACGCCTACCGAAAATTATCCTGAAGCATATGATGGCCCATAACGAATATTATGTCAAAGAATGGGAAGACTTGTCGATTAGTTATGGTTTTGACTTTAATTTCAACCCTAGTGACGGTATTGTTTCATTGAGAAATAAATTTGAGAATATCATCGAAGGTGCAGCAGCTTACCTATACAACAGCTATGAGAGAGAAGCAAAATCGTCCCAGCACTGGATGTTCTACATCACCATTAAATACAACCTACAAGATGATACATACTTTTTAGATAGCAATAAGTCAGAGATGATAAGAACTATCTTCATGGTGAAAGGTGAACTGCTTGGGCTGAATTATATGCCTCATAGAACAGACCTTCCCATCATCTGCGATCTCTGCAACATGAATGTGAGGGAGGACATATTTAATTTAATTGCTGTTTGTCACATACTTTGTGAGCTTCAAAGAATGTACTTTGGAGCAAGATCACTTGAAGCCGATGAAGTTAAAAAAATTCTCAATGGTGAACGTGGATGGAATCGCCTATATATGTATGTGAAAATAGCTTTTGATTATAGAAAGCGAATCAGAGAAGAAGATTTTTAAAAAAACATATGATAATGAAATTATAATTTTTTTTTGTATTGTTTTACTACTTTTTTTTGCTTAAATTAATTAAATTTTTGTAAACAACATTATTTTTGAAATTATGTATATTCATTAATACAAGACATGTCAATCTAGTAGACGGCTTTAAGCCATACTTAAAGCCATAGTTACTAAACAAAATTACAGTTGAATATTGTATTATCTCGTATCGCTTTATCTCAATAAGTCATTGTAACTAACTACAAGATAAATAGTGCGTTTTGCTGGCACTTTGTTTCTCCCAAAAATTTCGCGTAACTTTCTCATCGTCACAGTAATCGATTATTGATTTTGATAAAATGTTTTAACGATTAAAATACGTTGGTTTATCGAATATTTTTCCGTAATAAATTTGCCACGTGTCTACTTCACGACTGCCAAATATGAACTGTCAAGACTAATGTTTACCAAAATGGCGGCAAAACAAATTAGTATACCTTAACGGCGGACACCCTGTATATCCCTGAAGAACGCAAAACAGTGAAATATTTAAAATGTAATGACATTTCTATAATAACACATAATTTTTAGTAATTATTTTTAAAACCAAAGTTTTTTCGTTTAAAACTTTGCGCGTGTTTTTTCTAACATGGCTGAATCATCCGTGGAACATACAAAACTTTACCACATTATTGTACTTTCATACAATAGTGGACACAAAACATCATAGAATTTAACATAAAACTGAAACCAAAGGGGCTTTTCATTAAAAAAAAAAAAAATTATATAAAAAAAGTAAAGTATATTTCTTTGAACGTACATATATGAATAGCAGACATATCATTCTGAACTACTTGGCAGGGATTTCAATTTTACAGTACAAAACACCCATGATTAAAGGACTGCTTTATCTTTTTTTCTTCTTATTTTTGTTCATGTATAAAAGTTAATGTCACTGCAACATTTGAAGTGGTGAAAGAAAGGGTTATGGTTATGATAGGTACCAAGGTATATTTATATGTAAGTATGTAAAATAAATCAAACCAAGAGTTGAAGTTATCTTCATTCAGTAAGATACTTTAGTATCTACAAGTATGATGAATTCATGGCAAGAATCAGAAAGCTATATCACGTGCTTTTAAAAAGCATTTGTTGTAGGTATCTTGTATGAGTTTTTAAATTACTTCGTCTTTGTGTGGCGGTTTTATAATTCTTTTTTCTCTTTTTTTTTTGAAAATTTATGAGGCATTTATTTATATGCTTAAGCATTTTAAAATTTATTTTTTAAGTTTATTTTTTTTTTTTTTTGCAGAAATAGTGTAGTTTTATCAGGAATGTGATTTTTGTTTTAATTTACTAAATAAAAACAGGAAGCAGTCAAGCAATCAGAAATGTCTGCTCTATATAATAAACAAATATTTATAGCGTAAATCTGCCAAGGACAACCTTACAAAGGAGACCAAAATAAAGTAGTCAAAATGAACTAGATGTTTTATAGCCGAAGTTAATTTTTTTTTAAATCAATTTCCTATCTTTCTTATCCTTCTAATTAGTGCCGTGCAGTTCAGGTTGCATTTAAAGGACCTTAGGTCTTACAGGCATATAGGTAAAATTATTATAAAAAAAAGGGGGGGGGGTTTGACTACTCAAGCACAGTGCGAGCATTAGGAAAAGAGTAAGATTTAAAAGGAGATACCGATACCCAAACATTTTACTGAGTTTTTGGCGACATCGAATATGTGGTCATTCCAAAAAGTTGGTCTGTGACGCACATACCAAGGACTGAAAGCTGGTTGATTTCTTCAATGCAAGTGCCGCTCATGAATTGCGACATGGGGGGTGGGTTCTGGTTTAACGACAGAAGACAGCTCTGTGTTTTTGAAGCATTAAATTCTACGCGGTTTTTATTAATCATTGGACAATGCTGTCGAGATCAGAAGTTAATGAGCGTATGATAAGCCTTGCCGTTGCAGATCCACATCCCAAAAACAAGGAGATGAATCTGAAAACCTGAGAGTGATATCGTCAGCAAAACAAATTTAATGGATTAGAAGTTTTGGACAAGAGATCATTGATGAAAATGAGGAAAAGTGTCAGAAAAAGAACGGAGTCCTGGGACACACCAACACATTTTTTTGTGATTTCAGACTTGAAACCATCCAATACGAATGCATTGAGCGGTCTGAAAGGTAGTTTCTATGCGTTTCCATGACGTTGGAAAGAAGGGACGTAAGTACAATTGGACGGCAGTTGAAGGGTGAAGAAGATTCGCCTTTTTTACGGATAGGCTATACAAATGCTGTTTTCCATCCACTCGGGCAGAGACCAGTAGAGTAGGGCAGATGGAAAAGCTTACGCAGTGGTTTTGACAGCGTTGAAGAACACCTCTTCAGAACGATGAGAGGGATATTATCCGGGCCAGCGGATTTGTGTATAACAAGGTCTTTAAGGAATCTAGCAACTATAACCAATAGCCTAGAGTTTTTGAACAATTTTAAATGCCATAACTATGAAAATGTGTTCATTAAATTGTAAAGTTAAAAAACTCATACTTAACTTAGTAGCTTAGTTTAAATACAGCGTTTGTAAATCTGACATTCTGAAACAGAAATATACATATAGTACATTTTTGTACCTATCTCTGTCACTTGAGGTTTATTATTTTTGTTCGAGTTTTTAATTAAAACAAGCAAACAAAATAACAATGATTTTTTTAAGTTTTTGTTATTTATTATTTTTTAATTTTTCAAAATAACACAAATGTCATTTTAGCAGTCATCAATTTGACAAAGAGTGTAGGAGATCGAGTATAGAGCGTAAATAAATAAATGGCGTGTCTAACTTGGTTCTTAAATAAGCTTTTTTAAGGTGGCACATCGTTCAGAAATTTAAATTCACCGGTTTCGGGGAGTTAAGTAAGATCTTCGAAATCGCGAAGAAATTTAGGAAAATAAACTCGAAATTGTCAAGAAAATTAGACGAGAGCGTGACATGATTTTTTTTTTAATTTATCTACCACCTGCTGTATTAAAAAAATGTAGGTCCATTTTAGCTCTTCCTCTGAGTAATATTTTTGAACTATCTTTGAAATTAGGTAAATTTCCTTCAGTTTGGAAGAATGCATTTATAACCCCAGTATATAAAAAAGGAGATAAGACTAATATTATCAACTACAGACCAATTTCTAAGCTTTCTTGCATTCCGAAGTTGTTCGAACAAGTTGTATGTGATAGTTTGACGTTTATATGTAAAAATATTATTTGCAACCAACAACATGGTTTTATGCAAAAACGGTCTACTGTTACTAATCTAGTTGTCTTTTGAAATAAATGTTTAAACTCCCTAGAAAGTGGTGAAGAATTTGATTGTGTATACACAGGCTTCTCGAAAGCTTTTGATCAATTGTCTCATGAGATTATCAAGTTTAAACTTAATTCACACGGGTTTCCTCCATCTTTCATCAAGTGGATATCATCGTATCTTGAAGATAGGTCATATCAAGTCAAATTCAGAAATTCTTACTCAAGATCCTTTATTGCCAAATCACGTGTTCCGCAGGGAGCCATCTTGGACCATTTCTCTTTACATTGGCTACTAATGATTCTCCTCTTTGTGTACGCAATAGCGAAGTTCTTATCTTTGCAGACGATATGAAGATTTATAAAAATATATCATCCTCAAAGGATCGAACTCTATTGCAAGAGGATATTAACCACTTTGCCTGGTGGTGTGAAAAGAACAGTTTGAATCTTAACCTGACAAAATGTCAAACAATGACATTTTCAAAAAAACGTTCTTCTTCTTCTCATGACTATATTATTTCATGGCACATTTTAACTCCTCGTGTTATAACTGTACGGGACCTTGGAGTTCTCTTCACGCAAAATTTAGACTTTCTTGTCCATATTAATATCATAGTTAACAAAGCCAATTCAATGTTAGGATTTATTAAACGTTGGTCCAAAGAATTTTTTGATCCAAATGTTACCCGTGCTTTATACAACTGCTTGGTTCGTCCCCATCTTGAGTATGCATCGCAGGTTTGGAATCCTCTTTACGATGTTCATATTGAGAGATTAGAATCTGTTCAAAGAAACTTTACTCGTTTCGCATTGAACGGGCTTCAGTGGAGTGATCCTACTAATGCCACACCTTATGACCAACGTTTATCTATTCTTCAAATGCAAACACTGGCACAGATGAACAAACAATGATTTGGTATTCTTCCACCAAATAATAACAGGTGTCACAGATGCACCAGACCTACTATGTTCAGTTTTTTTTAATTATCGGGGTGGAGGTTATAATCTTCGTGGACCCGACTTGATTAAAGTCCCAACACATAGGACCAACTATGGGATACATGAGCCCTTGACACGTATGGGTAGACTTTTAAATTGGAATTCAAACGTTTTTTATTTCAATATCAGTAAAATTAAATTAAAAAATCTACTCAAAACCACTGTTCCACGATCCTAAATGTTTTTTTGTTTATTGTTATGTTCTTGTTTTGTATTGACGTAATATTATATGTTATATTTTCATGTTGTACTTGTGGAAGTGTTATTTGTAATAGAGTTTGCGTACTAACAACTAACACTGCACTAAATGCTGAGCCGGTGGTATAACACAGTTTTCTGTGTTGGCAAACCATTGGTCGCAAGAAGGTGCATTGCTCTCTTCGACCAATTCTGATAGTGTGAAAAAAACTATATGCCTGTAAGACTTAAGGTTTGGCACAGTGGATTTGAGAACCAGGTATTGACTGTCTCATTTTAACCCATGGGCGGCATCCAATTAAAATTGGAGGTGTAGAAAAGAATGCGAATGTGGGGATCGAACCCACACGTCTAAGTTAGTAATCAAGCACTTTATCTACTGCACCATTGTCACCCAAGAATTTTGTAATTATAAAACCGAAAATAATATTGAAGCTAACTGATTTTCAATTACTTAACCCCAGTTTCACAGTGCAAGTTTAAACTCCACTTTTGGTTTAAACTTCAGATCAACAATTTATTCTGTTTCACAGTGTCGTTTAAACCTTGAACTGAATTCAATTTGGGGTTTAAGTTATTTTTATTATTTTTATTTTATTGATTGATTATTCTGCCGGTTAAACTTCAGTTCAGCGCTTTTATTGTTTTATTTTTTGTTAGAACGTCAGGTATTACATAGCACGTGACTATAACGCGCAAGTCTTGGTTATTTTATTTTGAACTTCTATTCGGTAACGCGCGTGTTATTACACGAAGCCTTTTCTCATTTTCAGTACTGCGCGTTTATTTGACAGCTATCTTTCATCTTATCTTCTTTGCCCAGTGCAGATATTGAACAAAAAATAATTTTAAAAGAATAAAGTGCACGACTGGATCGTACGAACTTGCTCTTGTATCTAACAACTTTAAATGGATTTGAATTATGAAAATTAGGAGGGAAATATGTACCTACCTATATATAAAGAACCTAGGTATGTAGATATGTACATACATACATATGTATAAAATGAAATGTATATAAATGAAAGTGAATGCTGTATAGGTGCGTAAAAATCGATTTTTAAACTTATAAAAACTGCCAAAACCATCACTTGAATCGGTTTCTCGAAAAAAAACCAAAAACAACACCAATTAGATGCCACGGAAAAAGAAATTTTTTATAAAAAAGTATTTCGAAAATTGTAAGACGGATTTTGATGATATCCGGTTGTTTATTTTTAGTTTTTTGAAAACAATTTTTTTTTGAAATTTTGGTATGCGGTTTTTTTAGAGTTTATCAATATACATGAGACTAAAAAATTTAAAATTATTTGTTTTTTGATTAGTTTTAAAAATATTAAATTTTCAAAAAAAAAATCAAAAATTAATTTTAATTATAAAAAAAAGTTATTTACAATTTTGATATGCAGAATAAGTTTGGCTACCTAGATCTTCTCAGATGTAAAATTTGACAGAAATCCAATGTACAGTTACCAAGAAAGCCAACAATTTAAAAAACCGTTATATGAAAAGTACCGTAAATAGAATTTTCCCGTAAACTTGATTCATATCAAATGATAGCTATTACCAACGACAAAATTGTCAAAAATTTTTATCAAAATCGTTGGAGCCGTTTTCGAGAAAAATAAGCTTTTCCTTCAAGGACATATGACAGGTACTGTTATTTTTAGGCCTAAAAATATAATTTCAATTTCCCCTCTGAGGAATGCCTAAATAATCACACATACCAAATTTAAGGTAATCGCTTACACCGTTTAGGCTGCAGCAGCTCGTTAAACATACAAACGGACAGACAGACAGACAGCCAGACATTTTTTGTCGATCACTTTTTTAGGCTTCTCTATGATCGTAATGTCATGTTTGATCGTTAGAATTTTTTTTTTACGAATTCATAACTTGCCTTATAGTACCTACCTATAATCGCAGGTAAAAATGGAAGGCAAAGTTATTTATATAGGAATTCCGGATGACTAAGACAAGGATTGTAGAGAATGGGGTTCATTCGCTAATTTAAAATAATCTTAGAAGTTTTTTCTTTGCTCCATTTAAATTCGTCAGCCATTTGGATTGGTGTTCCTTCATCTAAAGCGAAAATTAAATGAGGCAAAAAAAAAGAAAGACTAGAAAGAGAAACGTCAAAAACAGGCAAGGAAAATATTAACACGCGCGGGGTTCAGATAGATTTATTTCTGTTTCATCTTTTCGTTCTTACTTTCTCTTTCGCACTTCATTCACGCAGGGGTAAACACGCGGTGTGTAATACAGGACAAAATATTATGAACAAAACAAAATTATGTATTCAAATGTTATCAAGTTGTGATCATAAACTAATAACGTAAAGACCCGAAACCTCTGCTTTCATTTGACATTTGCCTTCAAGCTGAAACACGAACACAAGTAACTTTCTGTTTCTCTTCCAATAGACACATTGATAGAAACGCACACAAGAATCTTTTCTGTTCCTCTTCCTATAGAACAACACAGCCCTAGTAATTTGTTTTTGTTTTGTTTTTCGATTTCCCATCTATTCATGGATAGAGTTTCACAGCTACAAATACAACAATGTAAACAAATGGGTTTTGGGAGGTGAAACGTGCGAAAGTTTCCAATCTTATTATGGCTTATTTGTGGTTGTGATAGTGATTTTGAATATTATTTTATTTATTATTCTCGTTGTTTCGGGTGTTTTTTTTTTGTGTCAGAGAAAGGGAGGACAAGGCAAGAAAAATGCTGCCAACTATTTTCATAAAATATAGTTAAACGAAGTTCAACTGATCTGAAGATCAGATTTCACTGTGAAACCGGACGAATTAAACCAAAAATTTAGACTCAGTTTAATACTACTTTTTCACCTATCCAGATTTGAGTGGATTAACCATAAATCTTCTTTGAAATCTTCTAGATCTTGAAGATTTCCCATACAAAGTTTAATCTCCTTAAATGAAGCTTAGAAATTAATCTTCGAAGTAGAAGATTCTCAAAAGAAACAAACCTTATTTCATAGAACGCGCCTATTCTAATGTCATATTTTCTCCATTGACTTTCAAAATAGTGTGACACTAATTTAAGAAGAAAAAAAAGTATGTTTAATATTTTGCCTAGTTTTTGTTGTATTTATATGGATTTGAACGTTGATGGAAAAAATTGAAGTAGTTGTGAAAATGAAATGAACGACATGACTTGAGATGAGTAAAAATGCATTGTTTGTGGAATGGAATGCGGTTCGCATGTTGGACACTTTGATGGCCAGTGGATTCGGCCTAATAACAAACGCCACTACTAGGCGTATGCCATGGTGAGTCAACATCCAAACGAGAAGTGATTTTGACTGCATGTTCGAAAAATGTGAACGTTAATTGTTTTTATCGATCAATCGTTCATCATACCGTGATAAGCAAACATAATTGATAATGTGAACCCTACCTAAGGAGTGCTAGTCTACGTTAGTAATGGTAGTGATTTAAACTATCGAATAAAAAAAATTGATTCAATTATTCATTTTTTCGTCCAGTTCAAGTTAAAAGCCTTTGTAATGATATATTATTGGATTCCTTACAAAAAGAGACTGACTATTTTATTCCAATATTTAAGTATTTTCTATATATATATATATATATATATTTTGGTTTTCTGTATATAGGTATAACTTGTATTTATTTTAATATTTTAGTCAATTTTCCAATTAAAATATTTATACATCTATCGTGATAATGCCACTGAACTTCCAGTGAAAAAAGTATCCACAATGAGTAAGCTTTTATTTTCAGGCAAAAACTTGAAATTTTGCTTGTGCATTCATTGTTCATTGACAACCACGCACTATGTTCCATCAGCGTGGTTAGCGACGCGACGCGACGCCTTGACGACGACGGATGGCATTAATCACAACCTATTTAAAAGTACATAATATTTAGAAACAGAAAGTATTTTTATGAAGAAAAATATTATACAAATATTATGTTTTTGTTTTAAGTTTTCTTAAAAACAGCACGACTGTGCCAAAAGTAATTCCTCTTTACATACATATGTACATGTATATAATTTAGGTGGTTTAGAATTTAATAGGCCTTTTAATAAAAAATGCTTATTCCACGTCTAATCCATGACTTTGGTATGCTATAACATTGACACACAGAAGTCATTGATACTCGTATGTCATTTTGTAGATAATTTTTCTGTCTATAGGTTGTTCTTAGAAAATTTTGAGAAAAATAACGGTTTTTGGGAGTTATTGAACAAAATATAACAAATAATTGTTTTTAACGTTTAATGACGAACAACTAAACTTTATGAATATGAACTTAAAAATAAAATTTCAAAAAAAAATCATATACACGTTTTCGAAATTTGTTTTAAATTTTCAAAAAAAAAAAAAATATATATTTTTTTTTTCAAAAATACAAAAAAAATATTTTTCGAAAATTTTACTATACAGTATTATTAATAATTTGAAGGACCTCCTATATAAAAATGTTGATCGAAATCCGTCTAGCCGTTGAGAAAAATTAAAATAAAAAAATGGTTGTATGGGAGGTATCGTTAATAACAAAATATTTAAAAAAAATGTTGACCAAAATGTAGAGTATACCTAAAATAGTGCACACACTTTTTTTAAATCAAAATCGTTAGAGCCGTTTTCGAGATACTTCAGCTGGTAGAAAAAATTGTATGTTAGCTACCGTTAGTTTTGGACCTAAAAACGATTTAAAAATCTATTTAAGAGAATCACCTAAAACACCTAAATACCAAATTTGAATAAAATCACTTCAACCGTTTAGACTGTAGAGGGTTGTACAGATAGACAGAGAGACCTACAGACATACAGACAGACGGAAATGCGGGAAACACTTTTTTGGTGTTCTTTATCATCGTAATGTCAAGTTTAATTAAAATCTCGAGTTTGATTTTTTTTCCAAATCCAAAACTTGCTCTACCTACATACATATGTAAATATGTATATCTTCGGTGACCACCCGTCCTCTTTTTTAGAGGACAGTTCTTTTTTGGGTATCATGTTCTTTTTTTCTGTCTTTCTTAATGTCCTCTTTTTTATTTGAAACATTTTTCCAATAGTAAAGTACTTTCTTCAGGACTAAATTACTTTAACATAAAATGAAGACAGTAAAAGTTTGAATAATTCAGTTCTGTCATCTGAGTTTTGCTATTGTGAATGATCATTCAATTTGTCAAACTTTCATGACATTCTCTTTGCGGAGATCTTGAGACTTTTTTAAGAAGTCGGTTTGACATCTTTAAAAAATGCACGACTGGACCGTACGAACTTGCTCTTGTAGCTAACGACTTACTTTAATGTACATAGCTAATTATTGAGGTTTAGATCCTATGCATGTTTAAAGCCTATGTAGGTAACATTTCATTGATTCTTAGTATAATGAATTGTCGAATGGATGATTCAAGGAATAGGTACCTACCTACAAACATATATTTAAATCTAAGTTATGGATTTTAATTATGTAAGTTAGGAGAGTAGAATGTATCTACAATACATATTGATGGAAACTAAGTATGTAAACATCTACATATAATAATGAAAATGAAGGATTCAGGTGGGTAGGTAGCTATATACACATAACTTCATAATCTAGGTGCAATATGCATTACATAAGATTAATGCGATTTGTGTATATATAAATGTATGAGGGCCTACATTCTATTTAGTACTCAGTGACGTATGGAAAAACACCTAAAAAGGGAATAATAATAAGGTAGAAATAAATGGATAATACACATAATTAAGTGTTTTTATATTGCTTAGTCGTTATAGTTTGAGGGAAAACAAAGATGCAATTTGAATTTTTTTTATATTGCTTAGTCGTTATAGTTTGAAGTAAAACAAAGATGCAATTTGAATTCATGGATAAATAAGAATATATCAAAAAAAATTCAAAAATCGTTGGAGCGTTTTTTTAATACATTAATTTTTTATGTATAAAATTTTGAAAACATTTTTAGAAAAAAAAATTGAAACGCCATTTTGAAGATATTATTAATATACATATAAAATTGTAATTAAAAAAAATCTGTGACTGGTTTTTGAAAAATCGATTTTACAAAAAAAACATTATTTATTTTTTTTAAAAACGAAAAACTTTTTTTTTTAAATTTGAGTATGCAGTTTTATTAACAATTTTAGGGAGCATTTGTGTACAAAAATTTATTTTAATCGGTTCATCCAATATTGAGAAAGTCGAAAATATGACAAGTGGTTCTATGGGAGGTACCGTTAATAAATAAGTACGCAAAATAAAATATTTTTATACCTAAAAGTGGACTGTAGAAATATAAGAACACACACATTTTTTTTATAAAAATTCTTGGAGCCGTTTTCGAGAAATAAATTTTTTTCTGAACGGTTTTTCAACATTTTGTTTTTTATTTTAGTAAAATAGTTTTTTAACTATTCAAGGTAATGTCAAAAAACCACCAAAAACGAAGTTTTTTTTAAACTTTTTTTTCTTTTGAGTCGTTTTCGAAATTTTGAGTTTTCAAAAAAAAATTAATTTCCAAACAAAATTTTGTTTGAAAGAATTTTGTATACAATAGTGTTTAAACTCACTAGGAGGTTCTGCGTAACAATTTTCAAAAAAAATCAAATTAACCGTTTCCGAGAAACCCGAAAACCAAAAAAATGGTTCTACTAGAGGTACCAAAAATAACAATTTTTTTCGAAAAACAAAATTATCAAAAGGAACCCTTTCCCTTCATTAATGAACTAATTTTTTACTTGCGATTGTAGGTACTATAGGGCAAGTTTTGCATTTGGAAAAAAAATCGAACTCGAGATTTTAATCAAAGTTGACATTACGATGATAGAGAACACCAAAAAAGTGGGTCCGGCAATTCCGTCTGTCTGTCTGTCTGTCTGTAGAACAATCTACAGCCTAAACGGCTGAACCGTTTTTGTTCAAACTTGGTGCTTAGGCGTTTTAGGTGATTGTCCAAAATAGATTTTTTAATCGTTGTTTTAGCCTTAAAAATAACGGTACTTGCCATACAAATTTTTGTACCATCTTAATTATCTCGAAAACAGCTCTGACAATTTTGATAAAAATTAGTGTGTGTACTACTTTGGGCATGGGGTACATTTTGGCCGAAATTTTTTTTTAAATATTTCGTTATTAACGGCACCTGTCATACAACTATTTTATTTATTTTCGATTATCTCATAACGGCTGAACGGATTTCGATAAAATTTTTTGTACAGGAGCTCCTTCAAATTCTTAACAATACTGCATTTCAAAAATAATTGTTTTGGATTAAAAAAAAAAAATTGTTTTTTTTTTGAAAATTCATTATTTGGAAAACGGGTGTACGATTTTTTCTTAAATTTTGTTTTTGAATTTATATTATTAAATATTAAAAATATTCATACCAATTTTTTTTTTGAAAAAATTTAAGAATTTTTATATATAAAAAATTAAGAATCTTTAGCCTATAATGTGATCGAACATAAGAGCAAGTACGTGCGATCCAGTCGTGCATTTTATTTTTATAAAAATCGTTGGAGCCGTTTTTGAGAAAAATAAGATTTTTGGTTTTGGCCAAAAAAATGTATGGGAGCTACTGTTATTTGTCGTCTTAAAAAAAATGAAAAAAACGTGTGGGCATATTACCGAAAAAACAATAATAACCAAGTTTGAAGCAAATCCACCGATCCGTTTAGGCTATAGACTCAAGGACAGACAGACAGACAGACGGAATTGGGGACCCACTTTTTTGGGGTTCTCTATGACCGTAATGTCATGTTTAATTGTCATATTAAATTGTTAGTGTAGAATTTGATTCGGTGGATAGTAGAGCACTGTTTTTAAAACTAAGCAATAAAGGAATGCCACTTAAAATGCTTCGGATTCTAGAGACATTGTATGAGAACAGAAGCAGTATGTGATGGAGACACTGAGTGGTATGCAGGAAGCTTTCTCTCAGTCTCAAATCTCATTTTTGTGTCATTTCTGTATGAAAAAAAAACTTTGAAAAGTGAGATTTGAGACTGAGATGAAGTATAAATTGGGCAACCTAATCCTATATATGTGTGAAATTTCAAAAGAATCGGTAAAGCTATTTATAAGATAGTCAAAGCAAAAAAAACGGTCCTATGGAAAGTACCGTTTTTAGACATTTAAACATTTTTTTTTCAACCATATGATCGGTCGTACCGAAAAAGCTGCACTGATTTTTTTAAATCAAAATCGTAAGAGCCGTTTCCGAGAAAAATTAGGCTCTAACGAAACGGTTATATGGCAGGTACCGTTATTTTTTGAGATAAAAAAAATTTCAATTTCCCCACTGTACAATACCTACAAAAACTCTATATACCAATTTTGAAGGAATCCGGCCCAACAGTTTGGGCTGTAGGTTTCTATACATACATACAGACAGACTGACAGACAGACTGACATACAGACTGACGGACAGACACAGACGAACAGAATTTTTAGACCATCATTTTTCGTCTTCGCTATCATCGTAATGTCATGTTTGATTGTTCTCTAAAAACTTTTTTTTTCGACGAATGCATAACTTGCCTTATAGTTACCTATAATCGCAAGTAAAAAACCTAAAATGGGTCGAGAAAAATCATTAATTGAGGCAGAAATAGGACAAAACAAAGCTAATAAGGAAGTTGGCTTATCTATTGCCAAAATAGTTTAAAAAAATCGGTAGGAGCCGAACTGTTATATCCAGATTTTTAAGTAATGAGTTTAGGTATGTTAAAAACCCAGAAAGGCCGTACACACAGTGTTTTGAGTAATGCGGAAAGGCGACTTATATTAAGAAAAGCGTCAAATTCTCACTATTCTTTAGCAAAATTCAGGGAAACATGTGGTACCAAGGCAAGTCTCACAACTATGCGTCGTGTTATTTCAAAAGCTAAGCATACAAAAAGACTGAAAATCAAGAAGAAACCACCCGTTAACCCAGTTCGAGAAGAGCAACACCTCAGTTTTTGTCGAGCACATGTGCCTGGAATTCGGAGTGGCATCGCGTGGTCTTCCCCGACGGAAACAAAAATTATTTGGAAGGCCCCGGTGACTATAGCATAGCTACTATTTTCATGACCTCCGCAAAGAATCTCATTATTTGGACCAGCTGCATAGCAGAGTTGGAGGTGTGATGGTGTGGGCGGCTATTTCCTGTTATGGGACCTTCAAACTTCAATTTTTGTCCACCACAATGAATGCATTGACTTACAATGGTGTATTAAAAGAGGCATTTTCATACTTTCATACCCTTACTGGACCTTTGTCGTGGACTTATCAACACGATAATGCGCCAATACGTACAGCCCGGGTAGTTAAAACGTGAATATACGTGTAGAGAGCCAAAATGTGGAACTATTAAGCTGGCCGCTCTACTCACCGGATTTAAGCATCATTGAAAATGTTTGGGGATGGATGACACGTCAAACATATGGTTCAGAACAACAATATTCGAGTACAGCCGAACTAACCAAAGCCATCGATTTACCTTGAAGCTCGATTTCGCTAAATTATTTGGCCAATTTGTATGCATCGCTTCCAACCCGGATGTGTGAAGTTTTGGAGTAGATAGGTGCTCAAGACACTAAAAAATTGTTTTTAATCAAAAATTCTTTAATTGCCTTAAATTTAAGCAATGTTTGAAATAAAAAGAATCAAAATTCATTAAAAAATTTTTTAATAAAGTGTCCTATTCAAGTGGCGCAAGATTTGTATCCCGCATTATGACGGTTTTTAGTAAATAATTTTTTGTTAATACTTTAAGCAATAGAATAAAACTTTTCTTTTGGTAAAATAACAACAATTAAATGAATTTTCATCAAAAAAAAAATCAAGTCTCTTTACTTTGTTCAGATAGGAATATAGGATATTTGCCTTTCACTCTAACTAATAGAGACGCAAATAAGTTCATACTGTTTTAAAGCTCTTACAGGTTTGTAGTAAAAAGCATACTTAATTATCACAAACGTAGCAGTGGTAACTCTGGTTCAATAAGTTTATTTTAAAAGCACAAAACGAGGGTTGAGTACATGGAGAAGGCACACACAAGTGTCAGTGTGTATTTGGATGTGCAGTAGGTGGTGATGGTGGGATATATAGTACGCTGGTTTTAACAAGATTGCAAAAATAATTTATATGTAACTCAGTGGTTATTTTCAGTGGAAATTTCAGCGACAGACACCAGTGTGTTTGAAAAAGCTCTCCCATAAGACCTGTATTGAAAATATAAATTGAACAGAGTATAGCATGCTTGGTTAAAGAGCAATGAATGACAGAAAACCGACCTAAGGGGTATCCTATTAAAGTGTCGACGAGTGTATGTATGCGCAAGCAAACAATTATTAACGCCTAGAGTTCTCGGCTATGTGTGTTTGTCTTTATCTTTCGTTCTAATTTTCTCATTTCTCGACCTTCGGCTACGTGTTGTCATTGCTTGGGCGCAAAGGTGAAGCTGAATCGCATAACATGGCTACAATTGAAGTGGTAGATTTAGTACAAAAAAAAAGTTCAAGTTGCATTGTGTTAAAAATACTGGTATGATATTCCGCATTTCATTATCTTATCTCTCTTGCATACATTGTCACCGAGTGACGTAGTTCAACTCACTATTGTTTTTGTTTTTAATTTTTTTTGTATGCATTTTTGTCACCAAGTGACGTAAGTTAACACTTAATATCATACCATGTATTCTTGATTATTTTTATTATTAAAAAGTTGTTTCAAATATTTGTTGCTGTCGTTGTTTTTCATGCACATTACGAACAATCGATTTTTCATAGGATTGGTTTGATACAAAATAGCTCCAGTTAAAGTAATAAAAACTATTTAGTTAGCTCGGTAAAATGTATGAAAATCTTAACTTTTGAATCATTGGATAACCCCCCCCCCCCCCACACCTTCTTTTAAACAAATCCTGGATCCGCCACTGGCTTGCAAGGTATGTACCCTCTATTACCGTGAATCTTCCTTCATACGAGTATATTAGCCGTCTAAGATTCATAGATCTACCCAGGCTGGAGAGAAGACCCTCCTATTTATGTTTTGTTTTTATTGTTAACCTTATTAATGAAAATATCGATGCTTTGAAACTCACCTTAATTTTAATGTTCCAAATCGAAATGTAAGAGACCTACCTGACCCAATTTATATAACACACTATTATAGCAACTATTAATGGAGTTCAAATAACATGTTTAATTTGTTTAACTTAAATGATAATTTATTAATAAATTTGTCTGATGTATCAACTCCTGTTCATAAAAAAAAATTTATTTTAATATTTCCTAACATATTAATTATAAGTAACATATAAGCAAAGTAAAAATTTTACAAGGAAAACAACAATAAGAACATACTGGGAATTACTTTTCCTTTTCATACGAAGTATAATTGAGTTCCGATAATTAGTAAGTCTATTCAATCATAGGGGGCATTGAAGTTATTTTTTTTAGTAATGTATGTTTGTATTTCTTTTTCTCCTTATATATATTTTGTATGCTTTTTGACAGAAAAAAACACAGATGTGAAAATCCATCCATATTAAAATAAATAAAATCAAGTTGGAGTGTGTATCGTTTTCGTGAAAATGTTTTACTTTGTTGTACTTGCTGGTCACGAGAACACGGCTATTGTACGCTAGATATTATTAGCTTAATTTAATTAAATAAATAAAGGTCATTTTCCAAAAAAAAATCTATGAAAAAAAACAGATTAATTATATTTAAGACAAAGTTGAAATAATTCATCAAATCATCTCAAATTGAACTTCAACAAAATTATAATCTCCTGATTCAATACAATAACTTAATTATTAGGACATAAAAATATGACAAGTTCAAAAACCCCAGAAGCATAAATTTAAGGTCAAAATATTTGACTTCTTAAAATTATTGTATAAGCGAATAAAGTTTTTATAAAAAATTACGTTATTTAATTTTGGGTATGCCTTGCTCCAGCATTTCATTCTCTTGTTTATTAAAGCTATCTTCGGCAAATTAATTTGTGAGAGCCAAGAATAAATTGATGCAAGGTTACAGACATTTGAATTAATTTAATTCACACCTTTTCGGAGCTAGTATGCCTACACGAACAAAAAAATAATGTATTTTAAAAAGTTTGTATAATATGAGTTAGGTGAATTTTACAGTCGACTCCCTCTAAATCAAGTTTTCACTGAATATCAGAATTAACAGGTTACAAAATTACTTTTAAAAAATCGTAATTTTTTATAGAGACATCGAAGCAGTGTTTAAAAGGCATTAATGTATTTTCAAAAAATAGCGTTGAACTTCTTTATAAGCATCAGGAGCATACTATAGATATGCACCGAGATTCAGCTAATTCGAAACCGCAGTGAGTGAGTGAGATAAGTCACTTTTGATTAAAAATCGATTCAGTTAGTAAAAGTGAGGGAGTGAGTGAGTGAAAGAAAATGTCAGATTACTCGCCTGAGATTCCTGCAGTGACTGGCGAGTCATTTCACTTCACTCGCCGAAATAGCTGAATTTTGTGATGGACTGATAGTCGATTGTCATTTTCATACAAAAGCTCAAACTTTACGCCACTCGGTGCAAGGTAGCAAACAAAACATATTACTTCAAAAGCAATCCATTGAAACTCTTGGCATGACTACCATATTCAGTCAAAGAAAAACACAGGACATTTATTATAATTTCTTATTAGAAAAAGTATGTCAATTAAACCAGTGCTTAAGGAATTTTTTTTTTCAAAAAAATCCTTTTCTCTATTTTTTAATGAAAGCAATAGCCAACTATAATATAGCTCTTTGCGGATGAAAGGAATACGATTAAAGCTAGATCAAATATATCAATTTAGTGCTTTTTTTTACTTTACAAGGAGACCAATAAAATTGAACAAGCAATCAATTGTTGACTTTCTATAAACAATAGATGTCAGGGCTTCGTATACAAAATACCAATCGATGACCCTAGGTGGCGCTCGTTTCATCCTAGCTTAGGAGGGATCCAACGTGAAGTTGGCTCCTAGCATGCCATATCTAGTATATCAATGATCAGGGGCATATATTTTTGCTTCCAAAATTAATTCGCGATCACGTACTTCCATGACTACGATTTTATCTTCGTGAAATTCATCTTTATAAGCTATTTAAATTTGTTTGATGTCCTCGTATATATAACATTATCAGCCTTATTCAGAAACGCATTGAAAATATTTTGGAAATTTATAATGTCTCTAAATGGGGAAATGTTATTCATAAAAAACTAAACAACGAATAGTGGTATTTTAATTAATTTATTTGACACAAACGCGTTGTAATTTAATTTTAATTTTGGTGGGGCAATACCCCCATTTATTTTGCTTAATACAAGCTTCATAACTTAACCTAACTTCAAACTATGAAACTTAGGGCTAATATTGGATTGAATTGGGCGAAAGAATTGAATTGATTAGATTGAATTGTTGCGAAAGATAGATTTGTAAAGGGCTTCAGAGTCAACGGAACCTGAGAGGAATCGATGAATGAAGAGGATTTCGGTTAGTTCTCTTCGCTCTTGCAAGTAATTAGGTGAATTAGTTGAAGGCGATTTTGATAGGGGAGCTCTCAATTTAAGAGATATGAATTTGTTAATATGGGTACCACAATTGGCAGGCGTATTGAAATAGAGGGCGGACAAAGGTTATGTAGAGTGATCTGGTGACGTAGAGGTTGGAGAATTTTTGGACCATCGCATCGTTTCGCAAAACCAAGCGTTGAATTACCTTTTGAAATAATAATATCGATGTGTGTTATAAAATTGGGCTCTCGGTCACATAATATGCCGAGGTCTCGAATCGATTTAACAGTGGCTAAGGGTGGATTGTGAAGGAAGTAGCTCCTGGGAGAAGATTTTATGTTCGGAAATTTTCTTACTTTACTATATACGGCGTTTTTCTTTTTTCGTTCAGAGCAGAGCACTAAAAGAGTTCGAACACATAGATTATGTACTGAACTTGTTCCAAACAGAGCGAGCTCTGACAACCGATATGCTTTTTAAACACACTTGAACCACACAAATCAGAATACATTTTCATTTTTAACCTTAAAAGGCAATACCTACCCTTTTTTGTACACTGATACACACCAGATACAGAAAATCAACAAGCGATCAACTTCTTTCGCCAACTTATGTATGTAATTATTTTTACTTGCGATTATAGGTACTATACGGCAAGTTATGCATTCGTCGAAAAAAAAAATTTGGGAGATAACAATCAAACATGACATTACGATGATAGCGAAGACGAAAAAAGATGGTCTAAAAATTCTGTCCGTATGTATATCTATCTGTCAGTCTATCAGTCTGTCTGTATGTATGTATAGACAGCTACAGCCCAAACGGTTGGGCCGAATTGCTTCAAACTTGGTATATAGAGTTTTTTAGGTATTGTACAGAGGGTAAATTGAATTTTTTTTAGCTAAAAAAATAACGGTACCTGCCATATAACCGTTACGTTCAAACCTATTTTTCTCGGGAACGGCTCTAACAATTTTGATTAAAAAAAAATCAGTGTGGGTTTTTAGCTACGACCGATCATATAGTTGAAAAAAAATTAGAAAAATGTCTAAAAACGGTACTTTCCATAGGATCGTTTTTTTTGCGTTCGACTTACGACTACGGTTTAGGTTGCCCAAATTATACCGCTTACCAATATTTTTAATTAATATTTTTTTGTATTTTTAAAATCATTTTTAAGAAAAAAAATTATTATTCGAAAACTGCTTATTAATTTTTTTTCAAAAATTATATTTATTTGTATTTTCTGAATACCTATGAATTAGGGCTTTTGAATTTTTTTAAAAAATATTTTCAAAAAGTTTAAAAAAAAATTTTTTTTTTCTCAAAAACCGCTCCACAGATTTTTTCAATTTTTTTAATCTATAATTCAAATTTATCCAAAAAATAAAATGGCGTACTTTTTTTTGAGCTCTAATTAGTTTAAGTATTTATTTCAGAATTTTGAATTATTTTTTCTTTAATTAAACAGATTTAATCTTTTGTTTTTAAATTTATATTATTAAATATTTAATATTGTCATACCAATTTACTTTAGAACAAAAATAATGAATTTTTTTATATGCATATACAAATTGAGTTAAAAATTACTTTAAAAATATATTTAGATTTTTAATAGAAAATCTTGTGCATACATTGTGATCGAACATAAGAGCAAGTTCGTGCGATCCAGTCGTGCATTTTATTTTCTTCACATTTTCCTTCTTGGCACACATGGCATTTTGTGCGTGCAGCAATTTACTCACATGCTCAGTCAATAATGTTCGAACAAGTCAAGCATGTGATCTACACATGTTCAGAACGAAAAACGAAACACACATTTGGAGCTCTGCATGCTCTGAGTCAAAAAGAAACACAAACAAATTTTTTGACAACTCAGACTCTGCTCTGAACTAAAAACGAAAAACGCCTATAATAGCCTAGTAATGCTCTACGTGAGAAATGGATTTGAATGTCATTGTGCTTTGACATGCACATATATTGTAGAAAATTAATTATCAATGACCAATATACAATTGAAAATGCCGAATGATGGTTGTCGTCATTTTGTTCTGGGTATACAGTACAGATGTCACAAAACCAAGAAAATCACAGTGATCGAGAACGTCATAAAGATTCCACAAATATCGTCGCACAAACTAAGAAGGTTAGATTTTAATTTTCAAATATATAAGAACAAAATTTTAAACATGAATGTTAAAACGAAAAAAAACAGCACCAATCTCAGAAATTATCGAATCTGAAATATCGATTTTTCAAAAATAATAGCACATTCAAATTATAAATTCAAAATACAATGTTTTGAAAATTATAGCAACAACAATATTTAATCGTAATATTATTTTCCCTTTTCGGGTGTATGAACTACATTATGTACACTGCTGTACAAAATAAAGTGCAAAATCATACTTCGAATAATATCATGTTTATTGTACATCGATTTATCTAATTTTACTTCAAAAAAAAACTTTATTTCTCTTATTGGAGTTGTTATAAATACAATAAGTTAGTAAATGATAAACAAAATTAAAATAAGAAATATAAAGTATTAAAATATTTAGCAAAAAAAAGAAGACAAAATAAAGTAGAAATTCGAAATTTTAACTAAAAGATTATAATAAAAGCTAGTTAATAGTTTGTGGCTCTACCTTTGTTTTGAATGATGGTTGCAAGTCGCTTGGGTATGCTGGGTTTGCGGACCAGATTTTCTAAAATATCAGATGGGATTCTCTTCCATTCAGACTGGAGACTTTCCCAAAAATATGATACATTTTGGCGCTCATCTAAGGGAATCTCGGCATCTAATATGGACCAAAGATGCTCTATTGGTATCAGGTCTGGGGATTGAGGGGCCATTCTGAAACTTCAACATTGTTTTGAGCGAAAAACTGCTTTGTCACTTTGCTCGTATGTTTCGGGTCATTGTCCTGTTGGAAAATATAATTTTCCAACGACATTTTAGACGCCGAAGAAGCTAAGTTTTCTCTCATAATGTTGTTTACTCAATAAGGACCTGTAATTTTGGCATCAATTTTGACAATATTACCAACGCCATTAAAAGAAAAACACCCCCAGACCATAAGAGACCGTCCACCATGCTTAACCGTTTTCTGGATGCACCTTGGGTCAAGCCTTTCAGAGGGTTTACACCAAACTCTTTTTCTAGATTTTGAGTTTTTTAACTCAAACTTAGACTCATCGCTAAATAATGCTTTCCTAAAAGGTTTACGGCCTTGTCAAATCCTTCCTAGCGAAAGCAAGTCGTTTTATAATATTTGTCTGGCGAAGCTATGGTTAAAAAAAATAACGGAACATTTTTAGTGGTTTGATAATAAATGAGAATATGTGACGATAGAGCTTTAATGGAGTGATAAATCCCTCTCACTATTTAATCGCATCATTTTAAAAGCGATGCAAGCGCATTTGCACTTTATTTTGTCTGACAGAGTATATCGCTCTAATCGCAAGTGGCAATTTAACTTCAAACAATTTCACACAAAAAGTTGTGAAATTGTTCCTCCAACTGACAATTGTACTTAGATTGTCGGCGTACGCAATTGCCTGAGTTAGACAACATCAGATCTCTGGTGTAAATGCTGAACAGAATCGGTGAGTTACACCCTCCCTGATGAAGACCAATTTTATTATTGAAAGTTGGGGTAGAAGTTGCAATCTCTTCACAACAAATTTTTTACCGTTTAGCATGTCATAAAGCAAATACAATAACAGCCCTATTAATAAAAAACATTTAGTTCACCGCTAGCCCATGGACTTTCAAGACCATGGAATAAGAGTTATACCATGGACTAAAATTTTCTATTAATAAAAAATAGAACAAAATTTACTACAATAAGTATCAACTCTATCCCTTTTAAGATTACTTCTAGTGTAAGGTAAATTCCCAAGAGTGATTAGTAAAATCCAAGAGAGGGCTCTGTTTATGATTAGCAATTGGGCCCCGTGTTATGGACTAGGGATTAACCAACGCAAAACAGAATTGTTACTCTTCACTACCAGGACTAAGGTACCCACTTTCACCCTACCTCGATTAAATGGCCATAACCTTTCACTATCCACTATCCACTTCCAATGCAAGATATTTAGGAGTCATCCCGGACCCTAAGCTAAACTGGAAACTCAACATTGAAGAACAGGCTAAGAAGGCTAGCATTGCTTTCTACGCTTTTAGTAAAACATTCGGTAAAAAATGGGGTCTTCAATCGAAAATAATCCTATGGACATACACAGCAGTAGTAGGACCAATCCTGGATTATGGTTCGATTTTATGGTGGCCCGCTTTAAACAAGAAAATTCAGAGAACTGCTACCGTTCGGTGGTGCCACAGGGGCCTTCAGATCTTGCCCAACGGATGCCTTAAGTGTTTTTCTACATCTTCTACCTCTTAACTTCCTCATTAAACATGCAGTGCGTTAAGACTCAAAGAGTCAAAATGCTGGTTTGCCAAACCTTACGGCCATAGCAACACAGCAAATCTGATTCCACCAGATATTCAATCGACGAACACTGACTACTGCACCCCTATTCAAAGGTTTTATCTTTCCATCCAGGAAGAATTGGGAAGTTGACGAAGTGGCCCAAGATTTCGATGTAAAGATTTTTACCGACGGATCTAAAATGAAGTGCGGTGTAGGAGCAGGATTCTTATCAGAGTCGCTGAAAGTCTCTAGATCTTTCCGACTTCCCGACTTTGCTAGCGTTGTTCAAGCTGAAGTACTAGCTATAATAGAAGCATGCAAAATTCTTAAACTAAACTCAACTCAAAATCTAAATTCGGAAATATTCACAGATAGCCAGGCTGCTATCAAAGCCGGAAATTCAACAACAATATCATCAAAACTGGTCCAACTTTGTCGAAATGAGTTTGAGAACCTGCCCATTAGCCATAGAATCACTTTAGTTACAGGACCACAGTGATATCGTGGGTAATGAACGGGCAGACTAGTTTGCCCGGCGAGGAAGGATCGGCCCTTCAAAGCTCGCTTGCAGAGAATGTATCTATACCACCCGCTACTATGAAGGGCAAATTTCTTTCACTTTTCCTCACGGATCCAACAAAAGATGGAATGATATAACCGACTAGTCGCGACTGCGCGATATCTAGAATGATATGGCCTTCGAACAATAAAATCCGCACAAACGATCTCATTTGTAGACCAAGGCGGGACATAGCAAGGATAGTCGCTACCTGTACGGGGCACTGGCCCTTGGGGGAGCATGCAGCAAAACTGGGTATTCTCCAGAACACCTATTGCCCTAGCTGTAAAAACCAGTTGGAAAAGGAAAAGTGCAGTGTTCCGCTTTGGCCACGCTAAGAATGCAATCCCTTGGAAGGGCTTTCATTTCTGATCTAATATAACTGTCTGATACAAAAGTTAAAAACTTACTCTGTTCCATCAACGGGTCAAAATGGCTCTAGCGTCGCTGCGCTTGAGTTGTTCCCTCTCTTTTTCCGCTAAAAAAAATTTATTCAGGTCCGTACGAGTTTTTGGTATCAAAACGGAGCTTTCCAGCGCACTTGGGACAAGATGTTGAAGGATGTAGGAATTGTTGAAAAGCGGGACATGGCGAGTTTTCTAGGGGGATAAACGTTCAAAATGGGGTACAAATCATGTTTTTGAAAAATACAAAACCCAAACAAAAAAAGGGAAGTAAAAATATTAACTAAAATTATAACTAATCAACTAAAGTAAAACAATGCAAACAAAACCAACAAACAATAAATTAGTTTTTCATTAAGAAAATAATTTAGAAAAAAAAAAAAACAAGCTAACCATTGATAATAACTATGGCTGTAAATAATTGAATGGCAGGAGAAAGTTGCTTCTTTTCATTCTCGGATAAGGCAGAACTTGAACTTGATTGCCCTAATCTATTCAAAAAGCTGGAGATCTTTTCTTTCTGAACTTGACTTTACCTTTTCTGATGGTTTATTTGTTTTTCGTGCTTTTTTAAGTCATGTTGCCCCCCGTTAGAAATTTTTAAATCTGATTTGCCCACAACGCATTTCGTAAATTGATTGCCCTCTGCACTTTTTGCAACCCAATTATAGTTTTCTACTCACTTCTTGTAAAAATCCTTTCGTTTTTTGTTTTTGTCTGCTTATTTTCTTCGTCAATCAACTGAAGGGAAGTTGGCAACGTTTGTTGAATGAAGTAAATGGTTGTATCCAGTTATGAAAATTGTATTTGCTATGATGGAAGTATTCACAGCTTTAATTTGGAAACCTAAGATTTTTTTTTAAATAGGAAAGAGTATGTAGTATAGAAATATTGCTTTAAGGTGCAAAAAAAAATTAAATATGCGTAAAAAAGAGGGACATTTGTGTCCCCCTTTGTCATTTTTGGGTTTGGGGGACAGTAATTATCTTGAGGTAAAAAAGGTGGACAGTCCCTCCAAAAGGGGGACGAATGGTAACCCTATCTCTAGTCCATGTTAATTAATTTAGGTGTAAGGGTTTACTTATAAAAACTTGGTAAGCTTTAGATAGAGACCTTCTAACAATTACGGTGTAGAAGGCCTTCTCCAAATCAACCAGACAGTCAAGTCTACACTGATTTTTTAGATTTGTTCCATTGGATGTCAAAAACCAGTTTAGACGCGGCAATGAATTGTAGCATGTTCCGCCTTGAAACGAAACTGATTTCCCACTTGAACAGAGCCCTATTTACAACCTTTTCAAATACCTTGCTAATACTCGGAAGAAGAAGACTTATCGACCGGAGATTCGCCGGATTGGAGTTGTTCTTTCTCTTTTTCGGGAGCGGATGCCCCACAGCTATCTTCCACCTCACTAGATAATCTGTCTATTTCTTCACGTGCACATGATCCAATTTATGATTGAACTATCTACTTCAAGGTTTATAAGGACATGTTCCAGTGTGCTACTTTTTTAACGTTGTTGAATGCTCCTTGAATGTCCAGGGAGAACTGATAGGTTTACTTATAAATATACTCACTCTATTAGATTCAATAGATGCACAGCAATCAACTAAACATTTCTTCACATGTAAAGTTATCTTTTTACGAGTAAATTAGAAAACCTCTCACATTCCCAATGTGGACTTTAAGGTTAAGATCGCATTTAATATTATTTCAATAGTTTCGTCTTAACTTTTATATCATTAGGGGTTGAAAAAAAACATTTTTTTTAATTTAAGTTGGAATGTTTTACTTCTACTTATTCTCTCTTTATACTCGTAAGGATATGAGAGGTTTTAAGGAAAATTAGCGCAATCCTCATAACACACATTAAATGAAAAACTATCTAGTATTTAAAATAAAAATTCTCTCATCTAAATCAACCATGGAGACTAGAAAACAAATATTCCACTTACATTTTTATGAATGAATAGAGCGGTGGTTTCTGCAATTACTTGCCTTTTCATTGCAAATTCTATGACTGGTTTTACTCTTTAAGCCCATATGTACAGTACATGTATGTGTGTATGTATATCTATATACTCTAAGTGATTCATCGGTACTATAACATCATGACTTGGGCTTTTCACGTTTTGTTTTTATTTTCGAGAATGTCACATGGAATTATATATTACATACATACATATAATATATAAGATATATGCATACATATATATACTATACACGTATTAACCGTAAGCAGGTGTGCACTGCAATGCGAAACCAATTTGCTGGGTGTGAAAGCGTCGCACGTGTGAATAGAATTTGTAATTATGCCTTCAAAAACTGTTCATAGATCTAAAGGAATTATTATGCTTAGCGCAAGTCTAGTCGAGACGGTGTCTTTTCCGCCGGCAGGTATCATTAAGTGAAACGTATGTAGAGTCGCAAAATTCTGTTTCTTTTTATATTTGATGTTTAAGTTTAGAATTTGCAGGTATGTCTTTTAGACTTAAGAGAAATTATTATTAAGATTTTAAAAAATGATATCAAAGTAAAAACCACTTTTAGCACACATACATACATTATATTAAAGTTCAACTTTAATTTTGTATATGTATTTAATTGAAAGTTTTAAGAATTGAAATAACTGTGAAAGTAGTTAAGTCGGGCAAAAAAAGGGTTATTAAACTAAATTAATCAATTGAAGCTAAGTTTTTCAACATCCAAGGTTGTATTTAGGTTTGGGGAACATTAAAATATTATCTAATACCTAATTGTTATTCCAGGGTTTTGAGAAATACAGCTTTCGCAGTTAATATTTGTATGCGGTATGCGGCTCTGAGGCATATCAATCAATCTGCCAATCTTCGTTCAAAGGAGTTTCATCGACGATCATTTATGGGGTTTTCGCTGGGTAAATTTATATTTTGATCTATAAATTGATTTTTTTCGTAACGAATCGAATACGTTATCAGATTGATTTGTATTTGCTATAATTGGTTGGTGTATATTTGTGTCTGTGAACCAGCTATCGGTATCAGCTGTCTTGTCAAACTGATGGCTGTCAATTCTAATGCAAAGTGGTGTTAGTAAAAGAGGGGTAGGTCTGCCGAAAAATCCAGATCTGCAAAACTGATTTAAAATCAAAAAATAAATCAATTTATTTGGCCAATCGAAGGCAAAAATTGTCAAAATCAGTTTTTTGACAGATATAAACCAAAAATATATTGATTTGTATTACCAAACGATAACCACATTAGTTTCGATGGTACTGGCATCGAATATCTGTTCATCTATTATTATTTTTAGAAAAAAAATCATAGGTTTAATTAAAACGAATTGCCTATATTAACACTGAGCCACAAACTTGGGTTTCGCGAAAAAATCAGTTTTTGTCATTTTTCCTAATCCATAAGTATTTGATCATACCTATTACCTTATAAATCATTAGCCATCTCTTGCCCACACACTCAGGTTAGAGCAAAGGGGAAGCAACACGAGGTTAACAAAAATTCTCTCCAAAAATCCATCCACTCCCAGCAGCTTAAAATATGCGACTCTTGCGAAGAATCGTTGAACTTTACAGACCACATGGCGTCTTATAACAAATCATACTATACAGAGGGTCTTAGGTTAGGTTAGGTTAGGTTGACGAGGCCGTCAAGAAAACTACTGCCACACTTAGACCTTGGATAGGTCCATTATGATACCACATGAAGAGATATTTGCTCTTTAATTAAACCAATTGGATCCTTTAATTAAGCGGTGTAGCCGGTGAATCTCTGTGTCTAAGATCACTGGTGTCGTCGAAGAAGTATTTCCCCAGGTGCAATCTACGTCCTTGGGAGAGAGCAGGATATGAGCAAAGAAGATGGGAGATAGTCTCCTCTTCCTCCTCATCCATGCAGCTTCTGCAAAAGTCATTTGAGAAAATGACGCATCTTGGCGTGTTTACCAATTAAACAGTATCCAGTTACGACACTTATTACGGAGCCAAAATGTTTCCTGCTCACAGAGAGTAGACTTTTTGAGCGTCTTCGGTCTATTACTGGCCAGATTTGTCTGCTAGCCAGGCAAGTAGTGCTGTTTGACCATACAATTTATTTGTTTTATAAAATTTTGCTGTAACATGAGTTTGCATGCAGCGATAGGCATACCGATTTTTTATATTTTGGGTAGAATAGGTATTTGGGTTACATTTCTGGCGAGTTCATCGGCTTTGTAATTTCCCAAAATATCTCTATTTCCCGGCACCCAAATCACTCAGGTCTTATTCCACCAACTCTGGAGAATCTGTTTCACAGTTGCTTAGATCTGCTCCAAACCCCTCTGATATATGGAGAAGTTAAGGTTGGGTTCATATCCAAGGCCGGTAAATGCACCAAAACTATCCCGAAGGACCTAAGTCTATCACCTTTCTTAATAATAACCCTTGAAAGATTTATTGATATCCACTAACGTACGTCTTAAAAGAACTCCTAGACGCTTTTAATAAGCTAACAAATTGGGAAGAAACGTGTGGCCTAGAATTCATCCCTCAGAAAACGGAACTTGTAGTATTCACAAGGAAATACAAAATTCCTCGATAGGCTTTGTCAGACAAAGCAAAAATACTTGGGTCTTATTTTAGATAAAAAATTATGAAAGTTGGAAACTTAATATAGAAGATGAAGTTGAAAAAGACATAGTGGCACTCTTCTTTTTTTTTATTTAACGTGCAAAAAAGTTATAGGGAATTAATGGGGCCTTCAACCCCATATTACTCACTGGCTTTATACGAGTACTTCGGTATATATGGACCTCTCTATTGTGACAAGCTGAGCAAAGTCCAACGATCAGCTTCAATGTATATAAGCGGACCAATAAGAACAACCCCCTCTGGCGCGCTAAACGTTCTACTCCATCTACCACCCCTCGATATTTTCAGCAAACAGACGGCAGCGAGCACAGCCGCCCGCATAAAAGCTCCTTCACAGTGGATCAATAATGATATTGGCCATTCTATTATTCTGAACTCGTTCGGATCACTTCCAAGTCACATTGATTACACCATCCCTAAATTAGAATTGGGGAAAACTTCCAAGTCACCATATTCCTCCAAAATCTTGTCTGGGAGGACTTAAGCTTCTTGGAAGATGATGCTATCCATTTTTATACTGATGGATAAAAAACTGATGATGGGATTTGTGAGGGTGTATACTTAAACAGACTAAAATTAAGTCTCTCTTTCCATCTTTCTTATCATTGGAGCGTATTCCAGGCGGAAATTATAGCAATTAGAGAAATCATTTCCTGGCTCCAAGAAATTGTGATATCAACTACTGATATCCGTATCTTCTCAGATAGTCAGGCCGCTATCAAATCTCTGGAATCGTCCTCTACAAGTTCCATAACTGCTATCAGCTGCCTTTCATCTCTTATGAAGATGACGGAGCAGTCGAATATTCACCTACATATATTGGGTGCCAGGGCAAAGGGATATTCCAGGCAATTATAAGGCTGATGAACTTGCCTAACTTGGAACGACAGTACCTTACCTGACAAATAAAAATATAGGTATACATGTCGCTACATATATGGTTATGCTGAAACAAGATGTTTAGAAAGGACAATTCTAAGATGAAAAAATACTGTCTGACGAAAAAACAGTTTTGGTAAAAACTTGATCTGAAACGCTCCAAGTGTTTGACATTCTTAAGCAGATTGCACATCAGCTCTGTTATTTGTGTCATAAACGGTGGTCTATCAAGTTAGCAAAGCAAGTTGAGCATAACACATTTTTTGTGATGCCATAATTAGATGCGAATTAAGTGCTAATTAAGTACCCAAAATTAAAATTAAGTGCTCCAGTACTTTTGGAGAAAATTAATGTTCTGCTATCTTGATTTCAAGTTAGCAGAGCAATCACCTAAAATTCTTAAAACGTTGAATTGGAAAATTTGGTTTGGTATAATCATTAGGTGCTATGTAAGTGATTTACTCCAAAAAAAAATTTCCAAAAAAAGGTTTTTTCAAAAAAAAAATTATGTATAAAATAATTCCATTTTTTTTTCGATTTTTCTCAAAAAATATGAGTTTTTTTTTATACAAATCTTTTTTATTAATTCAGTGCCCGCCTATTTCAAATTAAGTACCACGGCATATAGGCATGAAAAATGGAATAATTTTTTTTTTACTCAGATCTTCGAAAATACTTCGGAAAATGGGGTAGGTACTTAATTCGAACAAGGTGGGCACTTGAGAAAAATCGAAAAAAAATACATAATTTTTTTTTGAAAAAACATTTTTTTTGGAAATCTTTTTTTTTTGGAGTAGAGCACTTAAATAGCACCTAAAGATTATACCAAACCAAATTTTCCAATTCAACGTTTTAAGCATTTTAGGTGATTGCTCTGCTAACTTGAAATCAAGATAGCAGAACATTAATTTTCTCCAAAAGTACTGGAGCACTTAATTTTATTTTTGGGTACTTAATTAGCACTTAATTAGCATCTAATTATGGCATCACAAAAAATGTGTTATGCTCAACTTGCTCTGCTAACTTGATGGACCTCATAAACGGACACTGCCTTATAGGCAAGCACGCAACGAGGCTTGGCGCTTATTCAAACGATTTTTGCAGAAGTTGCATGGACAAAGAAGAAATGGAATCTATTCCTCATCTTTTCAGCGAAAATCAAAATAGACATCTACAGTCTCTTACGGTTCATTAAGAGCTCCAAATGGTTCAACGAATAGAGAGATTATCGCAGGATTCATTTGTTATCACAAGGGCCAAATCTGATGTAAGTGTGTCAGCTACAAACCTAACAGCCACTTCAACCTAACCTAACCTACCTCTTTAACTAAACAAACATACCTAATGAAATATTTAATGCTCAACATTGAAAGCTCAATTAAACTTCAAAACAAACAGAGCCATAGTTGTTTTTTATTTCATTTGGAGTCATATTTTATAGATTTGAGTATAATTAGGTGCGTTCCGCTTACCTCCTTAGACTGCGAAAATGTACGATTTTCTACAAGAGTGCAAAATTCTGTTCCTATAAACAAATTTTAATAGTTTTCATAAAATTCACCGCTTACTAGGGAGTAAAATATTTTGTCAATCTGCAAAATAAAGACTGTCAAATGAAATGAAAATAACAATACAAAAACTGTCAGTTGTCGAGGGTGCTCATTACAAAACTTACAAAATGGTGAATTTATATAATGTCTACAAAATTTTAACGTTGTCTTAAAAAACTTTTTATTAAACGCTTGCATAAATACACTTTTGTTTTGCGGACAAAATGGCAAAAGTTTTAGTTCAGTATATTTTTCATAAGATAAATACATATGTATGTATGTACATAATAATCAGTTGTGAAGTAATTTTTGATAAAATTCTGGATGTTAAGTTTTTTTTTGGAAGGATATGAAATCTCTATAGGGATACCAAATCTTGTAAAAATGACTCAGTTAACCAAGTCGAAGGAGAGCATTCGGTGTTCAATCACGGAATGGACGTCACCAGAGGGAATTTTGGTACGATGCTAGTTCGGTAATTAAACGAAGAACAAAACTAGTCTAAGAAATTATTTAGAAGACGAACAGATTTAACAAAGAACAGCCACACTGTAACTGCCAAAAAGTATATTATAAGAATGAGTATGAATGTTTTTTGCTTTCGGTATTCCAGAAGAAATGTGAGCTATAAAAGAGGAATTCAATATCAGATATAATTGCCGTATTTTATATTCATTTTATTACTGATATTAAATTTATCTAAATAAATAATAGAACTCCAATCTTGTGTATTTAAAAAAAAATACAGTAAAACCTCCCATATACTAACAGTAACAAGGTGTCAACAGTTTTGTCCATCTAAGAGAGCGGTCTGTCTAAGGGAAAATAGAATTAAAAACTAGCCGCTTTAAAATTCCAAATAATCTAACGGGTGTTTTTTTATAAGTGTGGTTTTCAAGAAGAAATAAAAAAAAATAGCCCAGCGGTGTTAAATCGCACGATCTTGGAGTCCACGACACAGGCCCATGACGATATTGCGCTCATCAAAATATTTCCTTCAATAAATTGATTGTTACGTTGGCTATATGGCATGTAGCGCCGTCTTGTTGGAAAAAAAGGTCGTCCACGTAAACATCAGCAAAGTCAATAATTCTGGCTCTATAGCGTTCCCCATTGATTGTATATGGTTGTATTTTTGAAGACATATGGATCAATGATTCCCTATGTCCATAGAGCACACCAAACAGTGACTTTTTGAGGATGTAACAGCGTCGAAACAATGGCTTGGGGATTATAATCACTCCAAGTACGACAATTTTGCTTATTAACGTACCCATTTAACCAAAAGTGAGCTTCATCACTGAACAACATTTTCCTCACGAAACAAACCAAACCATTTGGATAATAAATTTGAACGATTTGCAAACGTTATTTAGAAGCAAGTATAAGATTGTTCAGTGACGAAAAAGTTAGTACAGAACGGAACAGAACAGTATAGAACAGATTCGTGGGAAACTTCAGAACAAGATAGAACAACTTAGAACAGTCAGTCATATGACAGAGAACATAAAAAGAATATTGTTGTTTACCTACAATCCGAATTCGTTTATTCTTGCAGAAAAATTCTAAAGAATTATCTGAAAAGAAGTTGAATTTAGTTAAAAAACTATTTTGCAATTGAGAGTTATCCCGATACGGAAAGTGATTTATCAACTAAATAAAAATCTAACACCGAAATGTTATTTTTTAACAACAACAATTAGTTTTGACAGTTCTCACAAATCTGTTCCACCTAAAAAGCAATTGCAGAAAATCCTGTTCTAAAGTGTTCCAAACTGTTCCAAACAGACTCATTGAACACCAATCCAGAACAGTTTAGAACAGAAAATTTCTAATTGAACAGCAAAATCCTCTACTTTTCTGTTCTAAAGTGTTCTAATCTATTTCGAACAGACTCATTGCACACACATTATATTCATATGAAATGGCAAACCAAACTGAGCATAAGGTCAAGTGACAGCTGTCAAAAAGACCAACTCGAAAAAAGTTTTCCCCGATTGAAAACCACATGTCTAAAAAACACGCTGTACATTAAATTTCATCTTGTATGTTGTTGAATGTGTTCAAATTCACATGTAGTTTCGCGAATTTTTTCGCTTCTGCAGAAATAAAATCCGTTATTCATTTAGAATTGAGCAGGCAGATTTAAAATTAATGGGGTTTTCTTTTGGTAATTTCAGATTTGGTCGGGAATTTGATTTTTTTCGTCCCGACTGGTATACGATTTCAGATTTATTTTTTTTTATAACGGCATTGGTGTATATTCGTGTCTGTGGAACCAGACGGTATCTGATGAAATGATTTGAAAATTTTTTCTTCATTCAAGCTTTTTTCTTTTGTAACACGAAGCGATCTCAATGTTTAAAAAACGAATTTGGAGGATTACACAATTGTTAATACATAGTTGCTATTATGTTTTTAAAATGTGTGTATGTTTTCACGTTTTCACAGCTTTATTTCACTATTCACATAAGGTCCGTTCCCTGCGAAAATCTACGAATTTCTACTGAAGACTGTCAAATGAAGGAAAAAAGAAAAAAAACAATACATAAGCTGTCAGTTGCCAAGAGTGTATCGTTACAAAAGTTGAAAATAATGGAATTTATAGTCTGGTCGGGGTCATCCGTGCAGTAAGTTGAAATTTGTGACATCAAATAGGTTATTTGAAGAAATAATTTCACGTACATTTTTTATAAATATTTTCAAAAATACACTTTTGTGATGACGTTTAAAAATGGCAAATATTGTTGTTCAAAGCGTTCCCGTAGGTACTTTTGTGAAAATTTGTTGCGCTCTAAGAGATTATTGCCCCCACTCTTGCCAAAATGAAAGTCTTAACATTTGTACACAAAGTACGGCAACACACCTATAATTACTGAAAACAAAATCTTGTCAAAACGACGGCTGTCAATTGTTCTGATGGTGTTATGGTATTAGTAAAAGAGGGGTAAATCTGCCGAAAAATTCAGATCTACAAAATTGATTTCCGATCAAAAAATAAATTGATTTGTTTGCCCATTGGAAGGCTTTAATTATAAAAATCTGTGTTTTGACAGATCTGAAGGGGAAAAAGATTAATTTTTGTTACCAAAAGAAAACCCCATAAGATACATACATGTAAATCCACTATAAGTGATCTGTGTGCTTAAGGGAGCTATAGGCAATTGGAGGTTTGACTGTATTTGCTTTCATAAGATTATCACATTAATTAAAACCTAATATACAAACAAAGATACCGTAAAAACCCTACTCAAAAAACTTCATTCTTCGTTTAGGTTCAAGGAAGTATACCAACATTTTATTCATTTTCTGCTCCTTCATATAATGGGTGTTTTTTTAAGAGCTTGAAAACTTAAAAAAATAATACAAGACAGAAATATTGTTAAGATGGTCTGGTAGATAATTTCATGGCATTTTTTTTAAATATGATTTCCTTCATATGTCCGCCGTGACTACGAGTTGTATAGTCCATTCGAGCAGTTCAATTTTTGACTACTTTTTGCAATCTGGCAATGGTGGCTTGAATATTGGCTTCCAACGCTTCAAGACTTTCTGGTTTGTCGGCATAAACCAATGACTTAACATAGCCCAAAAAAAAATAGAGGCGGTAAGTCGCACGAACAGGGCCACTTTTGGAAATAAAGCAGTCACCAAATTGAATTTGCAAAAAAGCGCGTTGTATGGCAAGTTGGGCCGTCTTGTCGGAACCAAATGTCGTAGATGTTTATGTGATTAAATTTTGGAAACAAAAAATCAGTCAGCATGGCTCGATAGCGCTCTGCATTCACCGTAACGACAGCTCCTTCCTCATTTCGAAAGATGCCGCCAGCGTGTAAACCGCACCAAACAGTCAACAATAGAGAACAACCATCGAAGCTTCTCATGCAGCTAAAAAAACAAACACCCTATACATACTTGTTTAATAAAATAATATGTATTTGTCAACAAACCGAATATAATTCCATATATTTTATGAATCATTTCAAAAGCTTTTTTACAATCAATTCATTATCGAAACCAATTAGTCATTCGAATTCATTGACAGATGAATCATTCTTGATTATTTGTAAAGCATTATGAGAAAACATGAATAATTCAATGTTAATATTTGTTTATATTATTTAAAGTATTATAAAGTTCAATATTCTTAATAATATTGTTCTGGTTCGTTCATTCATTAATCTATTGATTCGATTAGTATTTGCTTAAGGCGATATTCTATTCGAAAGTATTTTTATTTTGCTTTTTGATGAACTTATCATCAAAGATAACACAATTATAATACACAAGTCTCCTCTCATCTCAGTTCAGTTAGATTTATGTAAAAATCAGCATGCCTTTTGAGGCCCAGCCAAGACAAAAGAAAAAGGACAAAGAATTCAAATTTCACGTCTAATTAAAATATCCTTATAGTGCCAGGCTGTAGTTGACATGTTTTAATTGTTAAATTGTTCTAAAGAAAAATGTTTCTTTTTTTTTTTCTTTTTTTTGCAAACCATTATGACAACCCTTATAGAGTAATTATAAAGAATTTGTGTTGTAGGTTTTGAAAGAAAAATAACCAACTAAATGATTATGCAACAAGCTCAACGACAACGACAATAACAACGACGACGGAAAGGACTAAAAAGTCAGATGGCCATTTTATCGAATCTATTTTCCATGTCATTATCAGGTTTTTTTTCTTTCTTATATATTTTTTAATAACAAGAAAAAATCCAAGTGCTAATGAGACACTTGAAGTTTCTTCTTGATTATATGTGTGTGCTTATGAATCTTTAGAAAAATAAAATTCTGTATGCGGTAAATCGGTCAGGGTCTGGTGTGGTGGTATCTATATGCGATTCAAGTGAGGGTGGATAGATGGATAACAGCTCCGAACTGTGAAAATTTTGAAGAGGATGACTGTGGTTATGAAGCGATGATGAAATATCCGAGAAGTGAATTCAATTTAGTGTCAAGGATTAGATTTGTTACAGTAAACCTATCTAAACTAAAGGTTGTTATCATACATACTTAAAATGACTTTTCGAATCCATACATACATATGTGAATCTTTTATGTGTATATGTATATTATTAAGGGCAACTTATGCAAGTTATAATGAAATACAAATTGGGGATTTTTGTTTTAAAAAAATCGATTCCCTCTTATTATTCGGTCCCAAATTTGGGCAGAAATGTAACTTTTTCGAAATTGATACTTTATTCAAATTCATCCATTCCCTCAGGACGAAATCTTTATTGATGGCAAGTTCAGCGTACACAATATTCTTGTTGGCTCCGCTTTTTGAGTCAGACATCGTCCTAAGGAACGTATATTGAGGTGTTCGCGTAGTTAAATGAACAGTCTAAGCTTCAAAATTCAAACACGTCTTCGGTTCTAACGCTGGCCCGGATAGTATCCCTCCCATCATTCTGAAGAGGTGTTCTTCAACGCTGGCCAAACCACTGCGTAGGCTTTTCCATCTTTCCTGCTCTACTGCTTACTCTCTTTCCGATTGGATGGAAAACAGAATTTGCCCCTAAAATAGGCGATTCTTCTTGACCCTCTAACTGCCGTCCAATAGCACTTGTGTCCCTGCCAAGATCATGGAAACACTGACTGATTAATTACCAGATCAAGAAATATCTTGATGAACGAAAGTTTCTTAATGACCGGCAGTATGGCTGTAGAAATAGGTCCACTGGTGATTTGATAGTATATCTCACCGAACAGTGGCACAAGTGTGTTTATCGTTTTGAAGAAAGAAAGATTATTGCGGTTGATATTTCAAAAGCATTTGATAGAATTTGTCATCAAGCTCTCTTTTCGAAAATGCATGCATTTGGTATCAATCGTATCAATGATTCTCTTCTTTGTTGGATTAGAAATTAACTTTCGGACCGCTCGATACAAGATGTATTGGACCGTTTCAAGTCTGATATTCACAAAACAAATGCTGGTGTGCAACAGAGAACCATTTTGTCTCCAACTCGCTTTCTCATTTTCATAAATGATCTCTTGTCTATAACTTCTAATCCACTAAGGGCCATTTTCTTCACTACAAGTTGAACTCAACTTGAGGACTTTTATTATCAACTTGTGATTTTCTTTTTCTTCACTCAAAGTTGACAGTTTCAACTTTCGATTCGCAACTCTCGAGTTAATTAACTTCTGGTTTTCTCAACTTCCGAAAATAGTAGAAATTGAGAGAGTAAACTTGAGAGTTTTATGTCAAATTCAAACTTGTAATACATTTTGTTTCATCTTCTCTCAAAAATTATTCTCTGTTTCGTTTTGAATAAAAACATTTTTAAAATAATATGTTCCGAGAAAATTATTATAGGGAAAATAATCCATCGTCTGCTTCCGCAAGCGAAGATGAGAAAGAATTGTTGGCGATTGAAAGAAGACAATATATTTATAATGTGATTGGGGGTCGGGCTTGAAAAATGCGATGACCATGATTTTATTCACCGATTAACTTTAATAATTTGAATATTTGTTAGTTTAAATTATGCTAACTTACATATGTGTAGATCGCGCGAATTACGACCAATTTTTGATAGTTTTGAGGTATTATGCAGTCGGGTCAATTCAGGTTGCCATTGCTGATTTTATTGGCGTAAGTATTTCAACAGTGCATCTTATTGTGATGCGGGTGTCAATAATTGTAATTGCTTACCTTACGCCTCAGTTGGTTCGCATGTCCGAAACACGAAAAGAACGGTTACAAATATGATACAACTACACAAGAAACCGCATTCCCGTGTTTATTTTCATACGTCAAAAAAAAATTCCTGATATGGATAATAAATTATACATTGCAGCACTCACTAAGCAATTATTCTAGTGTCACCGATTGAATCAAATTAAAAAGAGATTAATTCTTTACTAAAACCGCCTAAGCAAAAATATTTAAATTGCAGAAAAATAAATTTCAGTTAAATAGAATTTTCACTTTTACTTGAAAAAAATAGCTCACATTAAAAACGACAGCCCGAAAAGCTCATACATACGTTTTACCGAATATATATATTTTATGCATACATGATATTCCCATCAGGTAAGAGTTTAGTTGCATGTTTTGCTTCAATTTTTTTACGTTTGTTACGTACTCGACGATTCCGTCACCTAATATAATTCGCGAGACATAACATCTGCACAGAATTTTGGAAAGAAACGCGAATCCGTCGAAATCATAGCACATAATAAATTCAAATCTCACAGAATAAATTCAAATCTAATGTCGATTTCGTTTCAACAAAAACATCGACTTGCAGTCGATCCGCCGTCAATTTTTTTCTGAAAATCAAATTCGTTTCAAATTAAAACCAATATTTTTCTGGAAAAACAGATCCGTATTGAATCTCTTTTTGGAGACGGATTCAAAACGGATTTGTGCACAGATTCTTACACACACTACAATATTTGTTTTGAAGTTTCTCAATTGTTGTGTTGTGAATTAATTTTTATTTTGTGGCAGTGTACAGAAAAAGTAAATTAATATATTAAAAAATAAAAAAAATTGTTAAAAACTTCTTGGAAACAAATATTAAAAAAGTGCAAGTGGGTTTAGGAATTCCCCCGCGTCGGAATCGGGAAATTAAAACGAAATAATGATGTTTTAACGAAGATTTGTTTTTTTTTTTTAGAGCTGCCAAGCAACACACAGTCCCAAAAAGAGATTCGGTCCGTAATCGTTCTTTTCAAAGCCAAAAAGTATTGGTTTTAGTAGCGAATCCTAATTATTGAAACGAAATCGACATAAAGTTGAAACATACGTATCTGTCAAAAATTTCCCAAGGGAAATTTAAAAAAAAACACAAGTTGGCTAACTTTTAAATTTCAACTCTCGAGTTGAGATTTAAAATAGTGAAGAAAAACAAATTTCAACTTGTCATTCAACTCTCAAGTTTGTGTCAACTCTAGAGTTGGCTAAATTGAGATTTTGCGGCAAGTTGACAAATAGTGAAGAAAATGGCTCTAAATTGTTTTGCTGACTTTAGTCAACTTTTCATATGCGTTTGCAGATTCACCTCCTTGCAACGGCAGCCTATAATAAGTTCAATAAATACTGATCGGGAATAAAAAACGGCGTAGAATTTAATGCTCTAGGGATGTTTGCTTTGGACCCCGATAAATACAATATTAAGTGTATTATTGCCTCCAGGCACATATGTAGATTGTGTCATTTCTCATACAAACACATTCCAGTGTTCCAGAAAAAACCCAAAATGTACCGTCTGGCAATTTGAGAAAGCAATATTTTTTGACTGAAGTTATTTAGTGAATAATAACTTCTAAGGTTTTCGCTATTGTTGGACATAATTCGAAAATCAATCGTTAAATTAATTATACCAAATCTTTGTCAAAAAGTGCAATATTTGAAATGATTCTATACATCATTTTAATCCAACACAAGTCCTATTCGAACATATGTGTCTCCCATTCCAAAATGAATAGATTTGAGTCTCCTTCCTTTTTCCAGAGATATATTATGTGATCACGAACTCGGGGGGATCACAACTCCCCAATTTGTTTGATTCACACTAATTGGCCGCCTGAACGTCGTTTAAATAAATTTAAAATGTTTGTGATAAGTACCTAGTTTGGTACAATAACATTAAATTTTCGTCAAAGATAGGTTCTTATCTGTGATGTACACCTATTTTCTTTCGCCCATCGACATTTTTATCAACTGCTGCACCTTTTGCCAATCTAGCGGTGTTAAAAAAATATTTATTTGAAGTTTATCTAAAAAAAATTAAATAAAAAAATTAATTGATAAGTACAACAACAATCAAATACCTATAGAACATTCCAAAGAAAATACTTGATTGGAACTTGTGTATGGTGTAAATTACTATTGAATTTTAATTATTGATTAGATAAACCAACAGCAACAACTTAAATTATCCACATCTTTCTAGACTCTGAGACCCACACTCATGATTCAACTCACACACAGACCAGAAGTTTTGTTTAGATTTTCGTTGCCCCTTACGCTTACGGTTATCTTAACACCTACACTCGTATTGCATCTGCTCGATTGTATTTTTTTTAAGGCAATATGTAGCTGCTTCCACTGCTCCCACCATTCACACACCTCGTTTCGTTTTATTGTTTTAAGGGGGTGACTCAGAAGAAAGAAATGAAAAAAGAAGAACAACTCATAAAAAAAAAACACTTAAGCCGCAAGTAATATCAGCTGTAGAGATCAAAAAATATTTTAGTTTACATGACGACAAGTCTTCAAAGTTCTTAACATTAAAAACAACTAATTAATAAAACAAACGCAACATAGATAACCAGTCCAGATTTGTTTTCGCATCGAAAACCTGACCATGAATTCTTCGAATTTTCGACGATTGAAGTGATCGCTACAAGCCAAAACAATAATTCAATCAGCGCCAGTGAGTGCTGCTGAATCTGGTAGGTAGAAGTAGAAGGTGTACAAAGAATAAAATGAACCTAAAGTATTAGCGAGTTTGAGCAAACGCAACAGCCAGAGGGTACAGCCAGCCATACTACCAGCAGCGTGGGTGGTTATATTTAGCCCACGATAGTTTTCATTTGGAATATCATTCATTCCTCTTTCTGTAACCACAGACAAGGTTTGAGAGCAATCACAGTCTTGCCCAAAAATATGTATTTACAAAGAAAAACTAAATTGCTGAAATGTTAGTTTTTTGCTAAATGGAAAATAGAGTTTTTTTTTTTTTTATAACTTTGCACGCGCTCAAGGGATTATGAATACCCTTTATATGTTTTTCTTAACACAGCGCGGGCATCCGGTGGAAAAAGAGAAAGAAGGATAGGAAAGATGTGTGGCGCGATATACTGAGACTGGAGCTGGTTGTTGTCCCAGATTTATCTCCAGGGATGGCGGCTGAACTAATGCGGAGAGAATTACCATGTCTTATGTATTTATTTCCCTTATAATTCGTTTATTTTATTTACTTCGTTGTTATATTTTATGAGTATGCCAGTTTACTCAATCACATGTTGTTAGTGTTATGCCTAAACAGCATGTAATGAGCACAGCAGAAACTTATTTTATGACAATTTTTAGAATTGGTTTTTAATGGAATATAAGAAGACATAGACATCGGCAGGAATCGAACCCGCAACCACGAGGTTGACAAGCGAGCACACAACTATCGCGCCACGGCCACATTGGTAACATTAACCGATAGAATAACTACTTGACGATTTTAATACCCCCTTGGATGTTTTTAATATCAATGATTTTTGAAGGTTTTGTACGAAATTTCAATTATCCTAAAACTGAGTTTACTTCAGGTTTCTTGGGTGATGCAAATGACACTAAAGAACATTTTAAAATTAGGCAAAATGACAAAAATGAATATCCTTTTAAAGTGATCATACCCAAAACATAAATGTTAGAAAAGTGGCCAAGTTCTTCAATATATAAACACGATTGCGTAACAAGTCAGCCGTGATAAGTATGGAAATCTAAAAGTACGTCAGGTTCAAAGTATATTAATGTAAAATATCAAATATTTTAAGTAGGGTAATATGGAAGAACCTCAAAATGATCAGAGAAATCTGCTATTTAATTATTCCTGACTTAAATTATGTTGGTTTACTTGGCAAGTTTTCATTTCAAAATTGAGTAATTAGGTAATAAAAGAAAACTTGCCAAGTACCAAAACAATTTAAGTCAGTAATCAATAATTAACAGATTTCTCTCATAATTTTGAGGTTCTTCGATATTATTATAAAAATATTTGATGAATGTAAATGGTTAATCGGGCTTTTTTAGTCACTCACTTTTATATGCAAATAAAAAACTTTATTTCATAATTTTTCCTTACCTATCGTCGGTCTTTGTCGACTTCATCGGGGGGTAGTTTATTAAATATGAGAAATATTTTTTTTATATTTACAATTAATAATTTTTTTTTTTTTTTTTTTTATAATCTACGCGCGCTCAAGGGAGTATGAATACCCTTTAAATGTTTCAACACAGCGCGGGCGTGGGGGTGAGGTTAAGGAAGAGAAAGAATGATAGGAAAGATGTGTGGCGCGATATTCGGAGACTGTATGTGGTTGTTGTCTCAGATTTTATCTCCAGGGATGGCGGCTGAACTAATGCGGAGAAATTTCCGTGTCTTATTTATATATGTCCCTTATAATTCGCATTAATTTTTTAATTCTTTTTGTCATATTTTTATCGGTATACTAGTTTTACTCAATCACATGTTGTTAGTTCTATGCCTAAACAGCATGTAATGAGTAAACCAGAAATTCATTGTATGACATTTATTTTTAGAATTGGTTTTTAATGGAAAAATAAGAAGACATAGACTACGGCAGGAATCGAACCAGTGACCATGAGGTTGACAGGCGAAACACAACTATTGCGCCACGGCCACCCCAAATAATAATGGTTAAATGATGATTTAAAACTATAGAAATATAGTTGATATTTTACTTCTTTTTCAGGCTGACTTGTTACGCAAAGGTGTTTGTTTATAGAAGAATTGTGGCTACTTTTTTTAAAATGTATGTTTTATGTATGATTTCACTTCGTTTTGCAAAGATTCTTTTTATCAGAAAAAGTGGGTGGAATAAACGCCCAATTAGAGCCTCATAAGAAAACGTAAGATTTTAATTTATGCCTTCTGTATGTACTACAAGTCCTACCCCTCTACCAACTTTCATAAGTTAGAAGTGGATGGATGAAAAGCCCCTGCGTTAAAAATCTCAGAATTTCAACTTTTTCTTTGTATAAGTACACCTGAAAGCCGAATTATCTACCAAATTTCATAATCCTGCACCAATCAGAAGTGATCTCAATATATTTAATATTAATTCTATGAAAATGGGCGGTTGCCACTCCTTCTGAATGTAAAATCTCAAAATTTAAAATTTTGTATTTGCTTGCACTTCTATCCCTACCAAATTTAATCATTCACAATCAGAAATGCTGCTCATAATTGATATCAATTCTATGTAAATGCGCTGGAGCCACGTCCACGGAAAGTCTTAAAATTTCGATTTTTCCCTTTGTCTACACCACCTACCTTTGTGCGAAATTACAATATTCTATGATGTCGGGAAGTGTTTATAATTTTGGTGATCTGTCAGTGAGTGAGCCAGTCAGTCAGTTACTGATTTTTTCAATTTTTGGAGTCTTATATCTCGGCAACCTTTTTCTAAAGAATTGAAACTCTGCCGAGCTTAGCAAATGCTGCGAGTTTGAAGTTTCTGACTTTAGTGGTACTGGAGTGAAAGGGGGGTCGAAAATCGCACAATTGGCTGTGAACTACTTTGATAAACCTTAAACAATGGATTTTTCGCTTATTAAAAATAATCAAGGGCTGTCATTTTTGTGTCTGACAACTTTTATAATTGTGTTGTGTTCAGCGATTGGACTTATTTTTGATTCGTTAAGTCAATAATCAAATTTGGAGCGAAGTTAAAACAAAGGAGATTATTAAGTAAATGTCTATTTAGCCATTTTCCACACTTAAATACTTTCAGAAGACCCGTAGTGCATTAGCATCAGTACAATTAAAGCTGTTCATTTTTAACTAGTACATAATTCTGTTCTAACCAGAATTAATATTTTGGTAAGTTAATATGAGAAATCTTCTGTCAATATATGGATATATGTACATATTATGTAGTTTTTTACGATTAAACATTCATTTTAACTATAGGGTTGTTCGTTCAGCACTGAAGTCGCCCTAGGGTCGACCTAAAGCGTTTGTTGAAAAACCTAGTCACCCTGATAAACAAATTCTGTGTTTTTTGAAACCTAGGGTCGCCCTCAACTCGCCATGAAGTAGAACTAGGTTTTTAACTTGAGGTAAATGAATAAACGTCATTCACATGAGATCTGAGGTAGGAATGGGCGATATATCGAGTACTCATCATCGATGTTAATAGTTATCGAATCGAAAACATCGATGTGTTGAAGGGTATTCTTCCTTCAACATCGATATTGAATCATCGAATTTTTGTTTTAATATCAATGTTTCAATAACATAGATGGACTTATCCATCATCCCTAATCTGAAGCATTTGTTTTGTTGTGAATTCTCGTTTTGTATGCAAGTTGTTATTTTCAAAATGGAAATAAAACAATATTCAAAATAATTTTCAGACACAGACATAAAAAATGAGAAGTTGTGAACTTCAATGTAACATATTTTAAGTTTTAATTATTTAACGGCAAAACTTGCTTTTCTGCAACATAAATTTAATGGCCCTCAGGTGTTTTTTGAGAACCAAGAAACCCAGATTTGTTTGACAACTCTTGGGGTTGTCAAAAAAACCTGGGTCGATCCTAGGTAAAGTTCAACGAACGAACCTTATGTCTTGCTCAAATTTAAAATATGGTAGTCTCAATTCATTAATATAAAAATCCTTTAATATGTATAAAAATGTACGAACTGAAAAATAATGTTTTAACTATAGGAACCTATAATGATTTTGTACATACTAATTTACATAATGTATTTGATCAAATGATATTTAAAGGAGGTATTATACATACATAGGGTAGAGTCCCCAGTGGCCGGCCCCTTAAGGAATTTTTCATAAAAAATATGGCACAGAAGCTGCAAATATCAACCTTTTCCACTCATTCGTGAAGCAAATTATTCTTTATTTATCTGTCAACCGATGAAACTAATCTAAAATGTGAATTTTTAAATGGAACAATTATTTGTTTGGGTTTTATCAAAAAAAGTCATATCGAATATTGGATTTTATTGATTTTTAATCGCAGTTTTTGCTCGAATGTTCGTGTTATTACTCATTTATTTATTTTTGTAATTTTCTCAAAAAATTAAATGTTGCCCATTTTCGTCCGGGGGGCCAATTTAAGGAAACTTCAATTTTTTGTGTTTCCTATGTCCGGCCCCTTGAAAACGACCATAATTACACAATATTTTTCAATTTTAAAGGAAATTTTAATTGGAAAATATACTCTTTTACTATATAAACACCATATATCCGCGATATTCGGAGAATGTAGGTGGTTGTTGTCTCAGATTTTATCTCCAGGGATGGCGGCTGAACTAATGCGGAGAAATTTCCGTGTCTTATTTATTGATGTCCCTTATAATTCGCATTATTTTTTTTATTCTTTTGTCATATTTTATCGGTATACTAGTTTTACTCATGGCCTTTTCGATTGGCCGTCCGGAACTGTTCTGACCCCCACAAAATGACAGTTGTTACTCTAAACAGAACAGAAAACGATTCTGGATTTCATTTCAGAATCGAAAACAGAATCACTAATACACTTACACAATTAAAATGTCAAAAGAATCGGCTTGATTTGTTGTGTAATTTCGTTGTGTTTATTGAATTTAAACTCATTTTCTGGTAAAATAACACAAAAAGTAGCAAGTAATAATTATTATTGATACAAGAAAATGTGTATCTAAATTGAAATCAAGTGTTTTGGAAATTCTTTTTAGCCGATGTGATTTTCTTTAAATTTAATTTTCACAAATACAGTGATACATATAATTCAGAATCAGTCAAATTGCTTACGGCTGTTTTATTGGGGGAACGTGTTCCGGACGGCCAATCGAAAAGGCCATCAATCACATGTTGTTAGTTCTATGCCTAAACAGCATGTAATTAGAAAACCAGCAACTCATTGTATGACATTTATTTTTTAGAATTGGTTTTTAATGGAAAAATAAGAAGACATAGACTACGGCAGGGATCGAACTTGTGACCATGAGGTTGACAGCCGAACACACAACTTATCGCGCCACGGCCACCAATTTGGTAATTTATGTCGATTTCGTTTCAATCCGCCGTCAATTTTTTTCTAAAAATCAGATTCGTTTCAAATTAAAACCAATTAGTTCCGGAAAAACAGATCCGTATTGAATCTCTTTTTGTAGACCGACAGACACAGATTGTTAACACACACTACAATATTTGTTTTGACAATTGTTGTGTTGTCAATTCATTTTTATTTTGTGTCAGTATGCAGAAAAAGTATATTAAATTGTTTAAAAATAATAATATTGTAAAAAAAACTTCTTGGAAACAAATATTAAAAAAGTGCAAGTGGATTTAGGAATATCCCCGTGACGGTATCAGCAAATAAAAACGAAAGAGGTATTGATGTATTAACGAATTGAAGAATTGTTTTTTTTAGAGCTGCCAAACCACATACACAGTTACAAAAAGAGATTAGATCCGTATTACCAATCCAAAAGTACGTATTGGTTTTAGTAGCGAATCATATTTATTGAAACGAAATCGACATTATAATAAAGTGCCGTTAGTAAACAGATTTAATTTTTTTTTTAAATTGAAATTAAAGTGAATATGAATACGATTCGAAAAAGAAGCGTGGCTTCGGAAAAAAATCCGTGAAATAATCGGCGTTAGGCTTAGATATAACGGGTGATTTTTTTGCTACTTGGTTTTTGACGTTTATATTTTTGACAGATCACACATGACAAATTCCACGAACATTTGACATTTCGATTCAGTATTGTTTGCCATTTCATCATGAATAGACTTACGCCTGAACAACGTTCGCAAATTATTGAAATTTATTATCAAAATTCGTGCTCTGTGAAAAATGTGTTTGCCACACTGCACGCGAAACCATGCATCAATTGAGAGGCGAATTTGGTGAGCAGTTGATCTCACGTTTTGGCACAGTCAATTGGCCACCAAGATCATGTGATTTGACCCCGTTAGACTATTTTTTTGTGGGGCTATGTTAAGTCTATTGTCTATGGGGACAAGCCAAACACGATTGCTGCCTTGGAAGCCAACATTGAACGCGTCATTGGTGAGATTCCGGCCGAAATGTGTGAAAAAGTTTGCCAAAATTGGACCTTCAGAATGGACCACCTGAAGCGTAGCCGCAGGCAACATTTAAGTGAAATTATTTTTAAAAAGTAAATGGCAGAAATTGATTTATCGGTCCAAATAAAAATTTCATTCACTTTTTACAAGTTTCTGTGTTATTTTGAATTTTCAAAAACCAAGCTCTTAAAAAATCACCGTTTACAAGAATGAAGCCTGTCAACACACGCGACAGAATGAAGAATTGTGATTTGTCCATAAAACTGAAAAGAAACAATCTTTCAAAAGGAAAAACCAGCGTGTGTTTTTGCACCAGACTGTTAGCGCAAGTGTTCAATGGTTTTTTCGTTTTTTTTTTTTTTTATTTAATTTTGATGGTAAATAGTTGTTGTATTTTGAATATCGTTATAACATTATGTACCACTCCCTCTTGCAACTATAAACATTTTATACGATTTATTAGTTGGTTAGGTTTCGATATCTGTTCCATTTTCAATTTGCGTTTTGTTTTTAAAATAACCCACAGTTCTCTTAAGAGGGTGGTAGTGAAGGTGATGATGTCTGGTGTGTGATTATATAATGAAAGTTTTCCTTGCACTCTCAAACTTACGCTACTACAACCCTCTAAACTTACTTACCTTTTTGTTATGGAGCAATCAAGGTTCCGTAGATGTAGTTGAGGAAAAAAAAGTAGTCCAACAGAAAAACCAAGTTCTTCCTCCTTTGGTTTCGTTTTCTTTTTATTGCCTGAAAGCTATATTCCTCCTCGCCCCAGTTGTTTTTGTTGCTGTTTTTTTTTTAATTATTCGTTGTGCCTTGAGTTTTTTTTTTTTTTGAACAAATGAAGCACACCAACCAAATTCAGTAGCAAAGGAAAAGAGAAATCCGCACCCAGTTTTACTTATTTTTACAACTTCTTGACTTTTGTTCGATCATTTCGAGCACACACGCAACTAAAATTAACAATTTTCTTATTTAATTATCAATGAAAAGCGAAATTAAGCAAATTATATTTTATTGTTGGTAAAAAAAAAAATTAGCACCGAGACAGTTTAGATCGATTCCTTGGAACTTGGAACGCAAGCACAACGCACCGACGGCCGCAATTTCTTCTTTTTTTTATATTTTCAATTTTGCTTTAATTGGTGGGGGTGGTGGTGGTGGCGGAGTAATTCTGGGTGACGTGATGAGGACGAGGACACGAGTGAGTAGGAAGAGGTAGATAAAAGTTAACAAACAAAACAACAGCACTAGCAAATTAACAAGCAGTAGAGTTATGATAACTTTTTTAGTAAGAAAATGCAGCAACAAATTATATCATATAGTAGAGAAGTAGAGAATGAGAAACTCCCTCCCACCGCCAATCAGAAAAACTCCAATCACAAAACAAAAAACTTAACTAGTTTGTTTGTTTTATTTTTGGACATAAGTTCACTTTTATTCACTTTAAATTATTGCATTTTGCTTCCAATTGACAGTCGAAGAAACCTTTAATCGTGTTCCATTTGTCACGTAATAATTGTGATGTGAAAAGCTGATAATTTCTGAGTTTTTTCTGTATTCTTTTTTATTTTGTGCACTGTTCGCGATGCACCGCAGAGAGGAAACACATCTTAACAGCTCGCCATCTTTCCGATTTCTGACTTCTGAGTATCTGACAGTTCTAGTTGGATAAAATGTAAATCATAAACTAATAACGTAAAGACCGGAAACCTCTGCTTTCATTTGACATTTGCCTACAAGCTGAAACACGCACACAAGTAAATTTTCTGTTCCTCTTCCTATGGACACATTGATAAAAACGCACACAAGAATCTTTTTGGTTCCTCTTCCTATGGACACATAGACAACACAGCCCAAGTAATTTGTTTTTGTTTTGCTTTTCGATTTCCCATCTATTCATGGATAGAGTGTCAAAGCTACAAATACAACAATGTAAACAAATGGGTTTTGGGGGGTGAAACGTACGAAGGTTTCCAATCTTTATTATGGCTTATTTGTGATGTAAATTAAATAATTTAGTTTTCTCTTTTTCGCAAAGGGACTAGATCCGAGAGTGTGAATGGAGTAGATATAGAACGTGAAATACGAAATGTCGAATTGGGAGTTACCAGATGGGATTTAAGTGCATTGTACAAGGTATTAAATAGTACTATATCTTAGGTGTCGGATTGTTCAATTTCAAGATTTTAGTAGATTGGGTGAATATTAATACGTAGACCAAAGTATTGATAAAAATTTGCCTTTCACTATAATTCTTAATTTAATTCTAAATTTGTTTGACAACAATGTCCGGAATAATAATTCTTTTAATAATTAACAATACACATCGTACTGTACTAACGTAATGGGTGTTATCGTATAATATGATGTTATTGTATTCTATAATGTCTCCATTTTGAACAGGATTTATTTATTTTTTAATAGAAATTAGGTGAGGATATTGCAATGTTCCCTTCGAGGCGGTCATTCGAAAATTACAACGGAGGAGCACTTTATTGAACTGTATAGGTGCCCGAAACATTTATACATGGATTTAATACATGAATTGAGAGCATTATTGAAAGACACTCACAGTCTTGTTTAATAGAATGCTCTAAACAGATGAATAGTTATACAGTGAATAAGGTCTTATTTAGCCTGTTTGTTACCTTCCATGAATTCCTATTTATAAGACATTTTCCCATAAATTATAGTTATGCAGTGGTTTATGTCCAAAAAGTACCAAAAAAGGGTAATCTATTCCATTTGGATGTCATGATCAAATCAGCTGTTTGTCAGAAATCGCAACTAGAACTTGTGTTGGTGTTGTGATTGTGATTTAATGAAAACAAAATAAAAGCAAAGAACCATGGAAACGAAAGCGAATTTCGTGCAGTAAATTGGGATTTGTCTAATAATAGGTTTGTATGTAATTATTATTTTAATCAATTTAATATAAACTTCTGATCCTTTTAGATTTTTCTTCAAACCAAGTTAGACCAAATGTTTGAAATTTTTGAATCATTGATTTCAGAATAGACAAATACATTTTTTTGGTATGAACAAATTATTTTAATGAATAAATTTCCTTTGGTAAAAGAGTACCTCTTTTAGAACTTTTTAAAACTATTTTCCGTTAAAGTATAGTTTTGAAGGAAGTCTATAATAGAGCTGTTGGTGTAATTAATTGTGTGCTGAAAATTATTGTTCAATAAATACACGTCGTGTGAGATTTTGGCGGCCTTCGTGTTCGAATCTTTCTTGATTTTCTGATGCATTTAGTTGGTTGTTACCCTTTACATCATCATCTACTCAAAAAAAAAATATATATAAGGTTTTTAATTTTTTTAAATTTAAACCTGTGGGTTATTTAAAAAGAATACACAATTTAAAGGTATTTTGTTTTATGTCCAAGCTCAAAATGACATTTCGACACTATAATTTCCGTATGTAGGCTCTATTCAACATATAACCGTGTTTAGCTTATAATGGCTCTATTAAACGTTGCATATGCTTTATAAATGAGATTTTCTAGTTCAGAGGAATTATAAGGAGTACATAGCGCTATATACTCGCTATAATGCAATTTTAAATAAGGCTGTCAACGTATAAGTGCGCTTCGATGTCATTATAAGGTGTTAAAGTGCTCGGCGATTTTTTAACACCGGTGGTTTTAACGACCTGTGGCGGGAATGAGGACCGTCGCGTCGGCTGTTGTGCATCTGTTTATTGAACAATTTCGTTATTTACTTGTATTAACGTAAATATAACTTACTACAAAAAATAAATTTGTGTATAAATATAATGGTTACTTACTTGTCAAGTGCCAAATCCTGTCATTCCTCTAAATATGCAATTGGAAACATTTTCTTCACAAAACAATACTAACGGTGATAGCAAAATTATCATATGAAACATTTTTGGCATTTAACTTCAATTTTTCACGCATCGAGAATCAAATTAAACGTGAACGAGTCATAAAATTTATCACTTCACAGATCGGGAATTGACCCCTTGAACAAACTTAAGTGTACAAACGGATTTCAAAAAAGAGCTCGTGAAGAAAAGATCACAGATAAGTAATACAAAAATGGGAAATTTCTTCAGCTTTTTTGGTTTGCCTACATCTATTCAAAATTTACAAATACAACAATGTAATTAAATGGGTATTGGAGGGTGAAATGTACGAAAGTTTCCCATCCTTGTATTTCTCATTTGTGATTAACCGATCGTTAATTAACGTAATGCAAGAAAATATATCACGGTGGTAGGAATGAAATTGTAATGCATTCTTACATTTTGTCTATAAAATAGATATCTATAGAAATGAATGAGAGATTGAGGGCACCTTTTCTATTCTATTGCAACTCTGAGTAAAGATGAAAAAATCAGATTGACCACAAACATTTCTGACAGAAAAAAACAAACTGCAAAAGAGTCAACGAACGGAAAAGCATATTCACGGTTGCGGAATTGGGTCCCAATTAATTTCCATAAAGTATTCTTTTCCAATTTTTTTGTTTTATATTTTGTTCGTGTTGAGCAAATTTTGAATAGAAAAGAGTGATTAGGTTTTGAAGTTTTTCCGGCAAGCTTCCAAAACTGTTCGATTGGTATCAGATGATTAGTTCTTGGATAGAAGAGAAATTTCATTCTCGAATCGGAAATATCGATGTTTTTTAATACCTGTGTTGTTTAATGCATTTTTTTGGTGAAAAATAATAGCACGTTCAAGAACCGATTTCAGATTCAATATATTATAAATTCAAAATGTATATTGATTGTTTTGAAAATTTTAGCAATGTTTTTTATCGTAACTTTCTTTTCGTGTATGTATATGAGCTACATATATCACAATAACTGGAACTTCATACAATCCTAGTAATATTATAAATGTGAAAGTTTGGATGGATGGATGTTTGCTATTCAAACACGCCAGAATGGATGAACGGACCTGCATGAAATTTGGCACACAAATAGATTATACAGTCTGAAAAAGCACACAGGCTACTTTGCTTTATCCCGATAAAATATATGGTTCCCGTGGCATAGATTAGTAATCATTTTGCTCTATACACATATAACATAACATATCTGCACATATGCAATAGAAAACATAGCCTTTATTCACAATCCCACTCTCTCTCTATCACACACACACACACACACACATATATATATATATATATATATATATATATATATATATATATATATATATATATATATATATATATATATATATATATATATAATGTGTATATATATATATATATATATATATATATATATATATATATACACACACACACATACACGTGTGCAATAAATTTATATTTGTGATATCAAATTGGTTATTTTAAGAAATAATTTCACGTAAATCTTTAACAAACGTTTTCAAAAATACTCTTTTACGTTGACGTTTAAAAAATTGCTAAAATTGTTGTTCAAAGCGTTCCCGTACTTTTGTGAAACTTTCTTGCGCTCTGAGAGAATTTTACCCAATCTCTTCAAAACTGACAGCCTTCACATTTTTTGGCACAAAGTACGAGAACACACTTAATAAAGGGCTTACATGCAACGGCGGAAAACCCGGATAAATCTCAGAAACTATACAATTTTGTCTCCGTAGAAAGGAACTGTCAAAGTTTATGTGGGAAAAATATTCTGCAAAGCAGATAAATTTATTTCACGAATTTGATGTAGAAAGATAAGAAATAAACCTCATAAGGTTAGCTTAACTAAGTTCACAAACTTCTAATATTGGTAAAAAGAACCTAGTGTACTTAGAAAAATTAAAACAAAATGCACATAGAACTTTGTTGCTTCAAAATATTCAAACGTTTCTCGTAGTTAAAATAGGCAAATATTTGTAAGGGGGTGTTCATGCAGTAATATCTTTCTGTAAAGCGGACAATTATATCGTTGCATGAATACCCTTAATAACTTTAAAGGTTTTGGACTGTCTCTGTTTTTGGCTATATCTGATTAGCGATTTGTTATTTTTTACATAAAACATCAAAGATGTATTCAATAACTTTAATTCTTATGCATTTTAACACTTGGATCCGCAACAAAATAATGTAGTGTGACTTTGAAATAAGAATAGTTACTCAATGGAGATGGGATGCTATCTAATCTAAGACTTTTCCGACTACATTTTTTCATAGCGTATTCTTTAATAGTGAATACTAAAACAATTATCAGACTACATCCACGGTGTCCATATTCATCCGATTCTGTAATCGACATGAATATTTATCTTGTATTTACCACACACTTTAATTAACATGTACAACATTATCAATCAACAATCGTAGAACCTTAAGACTTCCTATCTTATTCATAAATAGGCATGCATTAAAATATTGAAACCAATACAGCCGCTGCTTATAAGAGATCGTTTGTTTTCTTATCTGTTAAGATTTTGAGTATGGATTTTTCTTAAACGCAAACGTGAATTCAGTCAATCGTTACAATCGAACCAAATTTGTTCACAAGCCGGGAATAGTATAAAATTCTGAAGTGATATTAAGTAATTTTAGTGAATTTACTGAACTTTGCAAAAATGAACCGCTTAACTATTAAATCCACCTCAACTAATCTTCTGTTTGTCAGAAAGGTCATTGAAAATTATTTTAAAAGCAAAACACAATATATTGCCACAGCTCATGATGTTTTATATCCTAAAAAATCAGATTTTCCTAGTCGTCATATCGGTCCACGAAAAACGGACGTTGTTGCCATGCTTGATACCTTGGGTTATAAGGTAGGTAGAAATCATATATTAGATCGATTTCTAAGTTCAAATTTACATTTGTTTATATTTTAGTCACTCAATGAACTTACAGAAAAAGCAGTGCCAAGGAAAATTCAACTTAACAGGGATTTAAATCTCGACAAACCATTAAGTATGAATTTTTGTTTTCTTTTTTGTTGAAATAAGACAAAAATAATAGCAATTTGGGAAATTTTGCGGTGTCTTATCAAATGGGTCAAGACCTTTTTGAAGCACATTGTTAATGATAAGAATATGATGAAGAATAGACGTAGACCCCCATAGGAGCTATGCAAATACATATTTAGATTAATAGATAACTCGATACACTACTCAGATTGGTGTAGATGCATCAATATTGTAAAGGAAAATACGCTTTTTTTGACGTTGTTAAAATTGATTATATAGTAGTTGCTGATTGTGTTTTGAGATATTGATAATTCCTATTAGAGTTTTACGTTTTAAATCTGTTATCATTTTGAATCTTCTGTTTTTTTTTTAAATCACTGTTCAATAGAGCATACAACATACACACCGTCAGGATTTGTTTATATTTTCAAATTTGTCATTAAATTTATTGAAAAGTGTTTAATAAGTTCTAAAATTGGTTAATCTACAATAGCAAAAATGTTAAATTTGAGTTTGATCAGAGGTAGTGTTAAAGCGATTTCGTTTCAAAAATAGGATTCGCTACTAAAACCAATACTTTTTTGTTTCGTAAAGAGCGGTTAGGGACCGAATGTCTTTTTGCTACTAGACACAGGCAGCTGAAAAAAAAATAAAATTTTCAATTCGTTAATGCATCATTTAGTTTTTGTTTTCTGGTTCCGACGCAGGAGAATTCCTATATCCAATTTTAATATTTTTTCAAGATGTTTTTACCAATATTTAAAATTTTTGATAATAGGTGTGCTCCACACTCTGCCAATTGGCACTAATTTCTGCCAATTCCTGTTCCATGCTTACAAATTTGGTAGTTTTGGGTGGAAGCGAGTGCTCTTGAGATAGTAAAATATTTCCCCTTTCTCACAATTTCTTGCTTATTTCTGCCCAATAGATAGAAAATTTACAATTGTCATGTTGATCATGATCATTGTCAGTGTAATCATAAAGGAAAAATAAATGTTTTGTAGTTCTTGTGGGAAAATATTTGTGGAACCAAAAATTAATTTAGAAAAACTAAAATCGAAAATAATTACTTTAAAGAGAAAAAAATGTGAATTTTAAGCAAACAAATGTAAAACAAAATGTGTTGAAGTTTAAAAATTTGCCAGAAAATTGTGCTCAAGCTGTTCCAGACTTTTTCGATCATATTTCTTTATGACAGAATTTCATCCCCACTCTTCTTTGATAAGCTGACAGTTTCTTCAGAAAAAAAAGTCTGGATCAGACGTAATATTAATCACAAATAAGCCATACTAAGATCGGAAACTTTCGTACGTTTCGCCCCCCAAAACCCATTTGTTTACATTGTTGTATATGTACATTTAGCATCCTATCTATGAATAGATGTGAAAGCGAAAAACAAAACAAAAACAAATTACTAGGGCTGTGTTATGTATGTGTCTATAGGAAGAGGAAAAGAAAAGAGTCGTGTGTGCATTTTTATCAATGTGTCTATTGGAAGAGGAACAGAAAAGTTATATGTGTGCGTGTTTCAACTTGTAGGCAAATGTCAAATTTAAGCAGAGGTTTCGGGTCTTTATGTTATTAGTTTATGATATTAATTTATTTTTTCTGTACACTAAAAGCTTCATTTGACAGCTCAGCACTTGAGACACTTCAAAACAAATAATGTAGTGTGTTTGGAAATCTGTGTACAAATCCGTTTTGAATCTGCCTCGAAAAATAGATTCAATACGGATCTGTTTTCCAAAAAAAAATTAGTTTTAATTTGAAACGAATATGATTTTCAGAAAAAAATTGATCGATGTTTCGATTGAGGATACACTGAATCAACTTCCAGGGTTGGACTTTATTTACATGAGGTATGACCGTATAAATGTTTATTTGTTTATTGGCTATGTTCGGTGGCATCCCTAAGCAATCCGGATTGCTTTGTGTTGTTGTCACGCCTAAGGAAAAACCAGCTGATGAACTAAATATTTGTTGTCAAACACAAATCTCAAGCTACCCAAAAATTATTATTAATTTGATGGACAGCTGATTCAAAACTTCAGATTTGTATGCAATACAACTGACTTAACAGAGAAAGCTACCTGGATCGTTCGAAAACAAACCCGCTACTAAGGTAATTGCACCGAACGCGGCCAATGCTAAATGACTGACACACACATTTCTGAAAAAAACATCTTCATCATCAGATGATGAGGAAGATGAAGACAAAGCAATAAAAAACTCCACTAAATTTATAAAACTTAAATTATTAACTTCTTCGTCTATTATTTGTTTATTTTTTAGTTTAATTTTTTAGCAGGGATTGGCACAATTTCTAAATAAATTAATAACAAAATAGTTTCCATTTGATGTTTGACAGAAAAAACGTTTTACATGTATGCGTGCATTCAGATCAAATCTGCCTACCCACCAAAGATGAGATCTTTCGTGTTTAGATCTGATCTAGAGTTGCTCTTTTTGTTGAAATGAAACTCTCAAAATTCAAAAAGATGAAATCTTTTGTCAGAAAGATCAGATCTTTTCTTAAATGAAACTCGCTATTATTCTATTGAATCCTCTCTCTGCGCAACCGACCGTTGGCAAGTAATTTGGTTCAAACTATATTTGCATTTACTCGCTATAATACGTTTATGCATAATGCTCATAAAATTTCAGATTAAATAAAATAAATACTTTAAAATTTTGATTAAAAATAACAGAATATTTAATAGAAAGTGAAAGTGACATCACCCATATGAACTTGCTTAGATTTGTATATTAAGAATGCTCACAGTTTAACTACTTGTATTACGCCGAGGTCATTCGGGTGAGGCGAGATACATATAATCAAGTAGCTTCCGAATTTCAATTTCATAGAATAAACGCATTAAACATTTTAGGTGAACATGAACTAATTGAGAAAATTCGCTCCATTTCCAATAAAAATGAAATATGGAGATCTTACATTGGGATGGGTTACAACAACTGCTATGTGCCACACACTATACAACGGAATATATTTGAAAATCCAGGATGGTACAATTTTATATTCTTAACCAAAATGTCCCTTTTTATAGTTATAATGTTTTTTTTTTCAAGGACAACTCAATACACTCCTTACCAACCAGAAATCGCTCAAGGACGTCTTGAATCTCTACTTAATTATCAGACGTTAGTTTCAGAAATGACTGGACTTGATGTTGCGAATGCATCTCTTCTCGATGAAGGAACTGCAGCAGCTGAAGCTATGTGTTTGTGTGCTAGGTATTTAATTCTTAACTACTTATTTTAGTTCAACTTAATGAGTATCAGTACATTCAAAATTATTCTTCTAAAGGCACAATAAGCGAACCAAGTTATATGTCTCGAACAAGGTACATCCCCAAACAATATCTGTAGTTCAAACTCGTGCATCAGCATTAGATCTTCATATCGAAGTTGGACCAATTCATAATGCTGACCTGAAAAGTCGAGAGTTTGCGGGAATACTTTTACAATATCCTGATACATATGGAGATGTTAACGATTTTGAAAGTATTTCAGAACTTGCTCGGAAAAATGGAGTAAGTATTCGATAACTTTGTTTTACTAAAAATTTATTTCATTTTTGTAATATCTTTGTTTCAGACTTTAACGGTGGTGGCAACTGATCTTTTGGCCTTGACACTGCTTAGGCCTCCAGCTGAGTTTGGAGCTGATATAGCTATTGGAACATCACAACGCTTGGGTGTTCCACTGGGATATGGAGGACCACATGCAGGATTTTTCGCATGCAAGCAGAGTTTGGTGCGACTTATGCCAGGAAGAATGATTGGTGTTACGAGGGATGCAGATGGTAATGATGCCTACAGATTAGCCCTACAAACTCGTGAACAACATATAAGACGTGATAAGGCCACCAGTAACATTTGTACCGCACAAGCCTTATTGGCAAATATGTCAGCAATGTACGCAGTTTATCACGGGCCACATGGTCTGAAACAAATAGCCATGCGAATTCACCATTCAGCACTTACACTTTATGAAGGACTTATAAACGCTGGGCATACAGTTAGTAATCAGCGTTTCTTTGACACACTTCATATAATTCCTTCTGATGCAATAACAATGCAGGAAATTCGTTCCCGGGCCGAAAAGAAGAGAATAAACTTTAGATATTTCCCCGACGGCTCAGTGAGTATAGCCCTTGACGAAACGGTATCCCCTACTGATATTTCTGATCTCTTGTGGGTTTTCGGATGTCAAACTATCGAAGAAATTCTTAATGGAAGAGACATTACCAAGAATTCAATTGAAAATACAAAATTTTTGCGAACTTCAGCTTATTTAACTCATCCCATTTTTAGCACTCATCACAGTGAGTCAAGAATGGTTAGATACATGAAAAAGCTAGAGAACAAAGATATTTCTTTAGTCCATTCCATGATTCCTCTGGGATCTTGTACGATGAAACTCAATTCAACAACCGAAATGATGCCGTGCTCGTTTCATCATTTTACAGATATCCACCCATTTGCACCCGTTGAGCAAGCCAAAGGATATCATCAAATGTTTAAAGAGCTCGAAAAGGATTTGTGTGAAATTACAGGATATGATAAAATATCATTTCAACCAAATAGCGGGGCCCAGGGAGAATATGCTGGCCTACGAGCTATTAGATCATATCACGAACATCGCAGTGAAAGTCATCGAAATATATGCCTGATCCCAATCAGTGCACATGGCACAAATCCCGCCTCGGCACAAATGGCTGGAATGAAGGTGGAACCAATTCGCCTTTTGTCTGATGGAAGTATAGATATGAGTCATTTGAAAGACAAAGTATCTGAGCATGAAAAAGATTTATCCTGCCTGATGATAACCTACCCTTCGACCATGGGGGTGTTTGAAGAAACAGTCGCTGACATTTGCGATATGATCCATAAACATGGCGGACAGGTGTACCTCGATGGAGCAAACATGAATGCACAAGTAGGTCTGTGTCGTCCTGGAGACTATGGTAGTGATGTATCCCATTTGAATTTGCATAAAACATTTTGTATTCCCCACGGCGGTGGTGGACCAGGAATGGGACCAATTGGGGTTAAGGCTCACTTAGCTCCTTATCTACCTGGTCATCCAGTTATTAGCCCCCTAGAATGTGAAGCTAACAGTTTTGGAGTTGTTAGTGCAGCACCATTTGGTAGTTCAGCTATTCTACCAATATCATGGTCCTACATCAAGCTGATGGGAAGTAAAGGTTTAAAACGAGCGACACAGGTTGCCATCCTAAATGCCAACTATATGTCCAAACGCCTAGAAGGAGAATACAAGACATTGTTCAAAGATCCCAAGAATGGTTTAGTTGCTCATGAATTCATTTTAGACGTGAGAGATTTTAAGAAAACAGCAAACATAGAAGCGGTGGATATTGCCAAACGTCTAATGGATTATGGATTCCACGCTCCGACAATGTCATGGCCTGTAGGTGGTACCCTCATGATTGAACCAACTGAATCTGAAGATAAACAAGAGTTGGATAGATTTTGTGAAGCAATGCTATCCATTCGCTCCGAAATCAGAGAAATTGAAGAAGGTCGAATGGATAAGAGCGTAAATCCTCTGAAAATGTCTCCCCACACTCAGGCACAAGTCGTTTCGGACAATTGGAATAGACCATATAGCAGGGAACTGGCAGCTTTTCCAGCGGTATGTTTTGAAGTATTGTGTTTGACATTTCGAATTAAAAAATAAATTTATTTAACAGCCTTTCGTTAAATCTGAATCAAAGATGTGGCCAACAGTTGGACGAATTGATGATGCATACGGTGATAAGCATTTGGTGTGTACGTGTCCTCCTATTCTTCCTGAATTTTAATTGTGTATTCAAATATTTTCGTCTGTTGCCAAAATGTGTTTGTATGTATATAAGTCTAATATAGTATAAGAAATATCCTTATAAATGCTATTTTTTCCACTTTGATTGATCATTCCACCAAAACTCTTGAAAAGAGTTTTTCGACTTAGAATGACCTCAGGAACCCATGGTTTTCGTTTGCGGTGGTGACTTTTGGACACCCTGTATATAGTTGTCTTCCCGTTTAGGCTGGTAGGGCAATTTTCTAAAAAAAATACTTATGTGGTTTCTTTTTTTCTTGGCAAATAGAACACCAAATGAAATCGATAATTTTTTGTAATTGTATGTGTGTATTCTGTCATTTCGGCTTGGAAATCAAATAGAGAAAAAAGCAATACAATTTTAATTTTCTACAATTTTTAACTAAAGTTTTTATTTACTAAATTCAAAATCCGCAATGACGTTTATGCAAAAGTTGCTTAAATTTGGTGTGTGTGCAAGTGTGTGTTTCATGTACGTGTAAATCCCTCTAAAAATCGAGATCTGTGATTTTGATCCAGGAGAACGGCATTAGGTAAACGTAATCAAAACTATGGAAAACGATTATTTTGGTTGAAAAGAAATCGACATTAAAATGAAAAAAAAAAAAATATTTAAAAACAAAGGTAAGACTTACAATAGAAAAATTTGCATATTATGTTCATTTATATTTTGTTTCAGTGCCTATAGTTATTTTTGTGTTCATAGTTTTTGAAAAAAAATTACAAAAAATTGGTTTTAAAATGTTACTATTTTTTTGTATTCAAAATTGTGAAACTAAGTACTGAATTGTCTTCAATGATTTAATGTTGCTATAAATTTTTAATCGAACTCTGGAAACTAGATTGTATTTAATATCTTTTAATTTATGAGAAAATTAAAAATTACCAAAACTTTTACTTTTGTGCAAGAGTGGCTTAATTTTGTAGAATTTGAAATATGAGATAGGATTGAGCAGTATGTTGGAAAAAGACAAAACATTTTTTGTTCACTTTTGTACAAAATTGTGTTAAGTGTAGTTAAGGCTTTTTATATTTTACTAACTGACCCGGCGACCTTCGTTCCGCCAAAATTCATTTATATCAAGAAAATAATAATTCCGAGCGTGCACAATGCTGTTTCATGTAATGCGGTCAATTAAAATTCTTCTAATTCTTCTAATTATTAAATACAATTGAAATAACGAAATTAATCAAATCAAAATGATAGGCGTGTCGGCCAGCCGTACGCCTTTTAATTGAAGTACCTTAGGGTACACAACATTTTTAGTTTTATTTTCGGGCGCGAACACATACAAGGCGGTAGGTTTGCCGATACGTAATGTCGATTTCGTTTCAACAAAAACATCGACTTGCCGTCGATCCGCCGTCAATTTTTTTCTGAAAATCAAATTCGTTTCAAATTAAAACCAATATTTTTCTGGAAAAACAGATCCGTATTGAATCTCTATTTGGAGACGGATCCAAAACGGATTTGTGCACAGATTCGTACACACACTACAATATTTGTTTTGACGTTTCTCAATTGTTGTGTTGTGAATTAATTTTTATTTTGTGGCAGTGTACAGAAAAAGTAAATTAATATATTAAAAAATAAAAAAAATTGTTAAAAACTTCTTGGAAACAAATATTAAAAAAGTGCAAGTGGGTTTAGGAACTCCCCCGCGTCGGAATCGGGAAATTAAAACGAAATAATGATGTTTTAAAAAATTGAAGATTTGTTTTTTTTTTTTAGAGCTGCCAAGCAACACACACAGTCCCAAAAAGAGATTCGGTCCGTAATCGTTCTTTTCAAAGCCAAAAAGTATTGGTTTTAGTAGCGAATCCTAATTATTGAAACGAAATCGACATAAGATTGACCATGTGAGAAACATGGGAATTCGAGATTGATGCCACAAACATCCAGCGATTGTCCCTGCGACTTATTGATTGTCATAGCAAAAGCGAGACGCACCGGATATTGAAGGCGCTTAAACACGAATGGCAAATCGTTCGGAGTAAGCGGTATCGGTGGAATGAGAACATCTTCGCCTTGAATTTTTCCCGCAAAATCGTAGCTTGAATTAGATTTGATTTAATTTTGTTCACAATCAAACGCGTTCCGTTACAAAGTTTCGGTGCATTAAGGTTGCGCAGCAAAATTATAACTGAGTCGACTTTCAATTTTAAATTGTGTGGCGGATAGCCCGGGACATCCAAAGAATTCAAAAATTCCGTGGGATACTTAGTGGCTTCGTTTTCATCCATTCACGGAGTCTACGGATTTGAATAAATGTAACTCACCTGTGATTTGACTTGAATGACAAAATTCAAATAATCGACATCCTTGTTTTTCACAGCCAAGATCGCTCGTGAACTCAGTCAATCATGGTTAACATAATTGAGCAATATTCGGGAAAACATTCCTGATGAGCTCTTCCGGTGTTATTGTAAAGTGGCAAAAATTCGGCGGAAATTCAATCAGGACGATGACTGACTAAGTCCACTGGTATCACGCCATTGCCGATCGCCAATAATTGCCTGGAGAACTCTGCAGCGAACTGGTCATATTGTAAAGCGACTCGCATATTTGTTTTCAGTTGCAATTTCTTCACGTATTGTCATAAGGCCAATGATTTTAGACAAGCGTTCAATTGATCTGCCAGAGTTGATCTTGGAATGACAGGCAGAGTTTGCCAAAAATCGCCTGACAATAAAATCATTGCACCACTGGAACGTCGTTTATCATTTCGTAAATCTTTCAACGTACGATTTAAGGCTTACAATACACGTTTGTGAGCCATTGTGCACTCGTCCCAGATGATAATCTTACATTGCTGCAAGACTTTCGCCATTGCAGAGTTCTTTGAGATGTTGGTTCTTCATTCACTTGCAGGTTCAATGGCAATTTTAATGCAGAATGAGCTATTCGACCGCCTTCCAATAACGTAGCCGCTATCCCAGAAGAGGCGAGTTCTAAAGCAATCTCGGATCTCGAAGGAATAGTGGACAAAATCAGTGAAACCAGGCGTTTTTCCAGTTCCATCGGGTGCATCGAGGAAAAAAATGCCACCATTTCCGTTATCGACTGCCTGCATTAATTCATTATACAATTTCTTTTGTTCTTGATTCAACATTGGCACATTTGTTCCAACTGCATGGCTCAATGCGACTCGGTCGAAATGCTTTCTATTCCTCGATTATGTGTCATGTGGTGGCATTCCCAATTTGCACAACAAATTACCACTCATAAGCAGACACATGTCTTCGATCGAAATCAAAACTTCGTTGCGTATTTCATCTGAAATTTCTATTTCATTATCATTAGTCACAGTGCGAATTCGATCCCGGATTTCAATTTTTTTTTGGAAATTTGCCGGGATTTTCCTCCAGTATCTTATCTTATGACCCTTCTTGGGCTAATACGAATTCATCAATCCCAAAATCATGAAAATCGAAACATCCGTTCTCGAGTTATGCGCGCACACACGGACGACATTTGTCTTATATATATATCCTAAAGTATCCTGTAGCGTTACTTGGCTCCATACGAATTCATCAAGCCGAAAATCATGAAAATCCAACCATCCGTTCTCGAGTTATGCGCGCACACACGGACGACATTTTTCTTTTATATACATATATATATTATATTGCTCAATGTAAGCTCCAACTGGTTCGCACACATCAGCCGCCGCTGCGAGAAGTAACGCTTCCAAAAAAAATTTAATACAATGGACGGCGCGATTGTTTCAAAACTGCGGTGAGAAATTGTTGTTTTTCATTGATTTTGTAGTTATTATTCCAAACTTTTAATTTGCAATTTATTGTGAATGTGTATTTTTGCGTCGGAGGAACCCGACGAAGATCAATGGCCTCGTTCGGTGCGCGGCCGATAGGCTATCCAAGATACCTTTGTAGCGGATTTATTTTCGAACGATTCAGGTAGCTTTCTTGTTATGTCAGTTCTATTGCATACACATCTGAAGTTTTGAATCAGCTGTTCCTCACATTTCCAAACGAATCTCAACGAATCCAATAATTTTTGGGTAGCTTGAGATTTGTATTTGACAACATATGTTTAGTTCATCAGCCGTTTTTTCCTTAGGAGCAATCCGGATCGGTTAGGTTGCGCCACCGAACGAGGCCAATAATTGTGTGGATGCAACAACCAACAATATGTTTTTTTTTTGTTTGGTATCTGTCAAACGACGTGCGGAAAAAGGCAAAAAGTTAAAGGCCTGGACAGACAGAATGCGGGCTGGCGGTGTGGTCAACAATTCTGCCCGTCGCGTTCTGTATGATATATAGAATCATACCACTTTGTTCAAACACAAAGAGGGCAAAGTCGAGCGGGCAAAAATAATACGACGCGCAAAAATCGAGTTGTAATTTTTTACAAAGACCGCGACGGTAATTGTATATGAAAAATTGATTGATTTGGTGCATGAAAACCCAGTTCACCGAATACAAGGACATTAAAGGAAGCGTACGAAAGCTTCAGAGACAATTTCTAATCTATATTTTTTTTTAACTTGAAAAAATTGTCTATCGGTCTGTCTGTCTGTACAACGATCTACGACCTAAGCGGCTGAACCAATTTTCTTTAAACTTGGTTTTTTAGGCCCAAAACTAACGGAACCTGCCATACAATTTTTTCTACCACCTTAATTATCTCGAAAACGGCCCTAAAGATTTTGATAAAAAAAGTGTGTGCACTACGTTAGGTATAGTCTATATTTTGGTCGAACATTTTTTTTTAGAAATTTTGTTATTAACGGTACTGCCATACAATCATTTTTTGAATTTGAACGTACTCATAAACGGCTTGACGGATTTCGATTAAAATTTTTACATAGGAGGTCCTTCAACTTATAAATAATACTGCATACCAAAATTTTCGAAAAATATTTTTTTTGGATTTGTGAAAAATAATATTTTTTTTTTTTGAAAATTCAATATTTCGAAAACGGATGGATGATTTTGTTTTTAAGTTTATATAATTGAATATTTCATACCAAGTTTTTTTTTAGAAAACAAATTTAAAAAAATTTGTAAAAATGTAATTAAAAAACGACTTTGAAAATATATTTAGATTCTTTATAGAAATCTTTTGCATTCAATGTGTCGTGCATCTTTTTGTAATCTGCTGTGAGATGTGTCCATAGATTATCTCAAAATGCTCTAGAGGCATACGGAAGTAAATATTGGTAAAACTGGTCATCAAATAAATTGAGTTCATTACAAAGTAATAGTAATAATATTATTAATTAAAGAAATTAATAGAAATATTATTTATTATTAACTTAATTCTTCCCAATAGTTGCGGTTACAAAACTAATATAAATACATTTTATTAATAGTAGTTAAATAGTTTGGAATTCTCCATAATATCCTCGTTTTTTTTTTAGTTCATGAGCCCATTTTCTTTGTTTCCTTAAAACTGATAAATGGTAAAAGAAGATGTAATTCAACTTCATTAGAACTACTACTCATTTTGTCTTGCTGCACCTGTGAACCTATTCAGAAGAAAATTATATTTTAACTAGATCCCTGAGAGCTGCCCGCGTGCTGTTTAACACCCCTGAACGCGACGGTCAGTGGTGCGTTCTGCCCGTAACGCCAGCCCGCGATCTGTTTGACCCGGCATTAACAGTTAACCAATGTCTAGCGTCGCAACTCGCGGTCGCGGCTCAATTGTATTCACTCAAACGAGGTTCTATGCATTTTAATTTTGACAGAGCGTTTTTTGAAGTGCCGTGAGATCGACCGAGTCCATTCTGTTCAGCCAGTAAGAGTGATTTGAAGTGTTATAATAGGCGTGTTTTTTTTAAGCCACGGGAAAATTGGACGAAAAAACGATAAGTGGGATTAACAATATGCATGCTAAATCCAACAACAAATAATCTTCGGGATTGCTTAGCTTAAACCCAGAGAATTGTCGGGTTTAGCTCTTAGAGAGGATGAAAACTGTACTACCAAATTATTTTTCATTAAGTTATCGATAAAATGTATAGATACTTCAAAACTGACTTTTTGACATGTCAGTTAATTATCAATTTTGTGAATTGTAAAATTCAAAGGGAATTCTTCATTAATAAATGAAATATATTGCGAGAATCGATATAGACATTTTTCCCAAGCAAGCAGAAGGATAAAAGCTCAAGCCAAAGATATCGGCGTAGAAGTCTAGAATTTAAGCAAAATGAAAATAGACGAAATGCAAGAGTATGTTTCGAGAAAACTACCAAAGGTTGAAATGTCCAGGTCATTTCAAAAGGTTCAGTCACACGAGGAAGACATTCTCAACAATACCAATTCGAAAAAAGCTTCTAACAGTTATTGATGAAGCATTATAACCACCAATGGTCAAAAATACAACAGCATTCGCCTCATGTGTCTTGCCCATTTATCGACGGGTTTTAGTTCTGAAGAATTGGCCACCTTTATTCGGAATTACGACAACTATTTTGACTATCGGTACATCCATGTGTTCCACTATTTAGCTAGATCTGGTCTCTTGCCGCCGCTCGTGTAAGAGAAAGTTGGCAAATCAAAAATACTCTCGAACTTACCATTGGGCAAATTACCATTTTACCACGTTTACCGCGCTTACGCGGTTTCATGAATACCCTTAATATATAGGTGATTCTTTCTTCTTTTGAATCCAGCTGTTTTCTGTCATTTTGCAAATGTAATAGTGCTGACAAGATTTTACTAAGCGCCTTGGTCGTTTTTTTTTCAACCAATTCCCCGGGGATTGCTAAAAAACGCACCTAATGTTATTCTCGTACATATAACGGTCTTCAAGTGGCTTTATCTCTTTTCAATTGGCGTTTTTCTTTTTTAGCTCCGAGTACAGAACTCAGCTGTCAAGAAAAGATCTGTGTTTCTTTTTTAGCTCAGACACATTCAATCTCTCAACTCGTGTTTCTTTTTTAAATCACAGCTAAATCGGGGCATGAACCATAAGCTCAGAATAAAATGACCGATCAAACGGAGCAAAGTGCTGGCCGCGGCTAACTTTACTCATAATTTTAACAATAATCACTAAAGTAAAACCAATTAAAAACAAAAATGAATTTGGAAAACGAAAGCTTTGGATTTGCTGGTAAATAAGTTTTAATAAAAACTATTATAATAATATATGGCAGTTCTAAGCTTAAGTTTATTTCAAAATTAAATCGGAGATATCTGACCATGCTCTACTCAGATCTAAATCGGTTTACTGAGGCTCTGCTCAGAGATCTGCTCGGAGATAAAAAAGAAAAACGCCAAATGAGTGTTTTACAGAGATCAGTGGTTTTGGTTATAATTTTTTAGCTAACTTTTAAATATAATAGAATAGTAGACAGCACTGCAGCATTTACCTTACAAGTCTTAGGCTTATTGCGTAAGAAACTCAGGAACGTCACTTTTGAAATAAACAAAAACAATTGTGTTCTCTTTCTGTGACTATCTCTGTCTATTCTGCTCCATTTGTTTCTTACTTATTTCACTCTTACTTTCATCTCTCTATCTCACTTACATATGTCGATTTCGTTTCAATATATTTTCGTATTTTTTACTTCAATTCACATGTGCTGTTTGTATTTTTCCAGAATAATTTGTTTGATCGATAGTCGATACGCAAAAAAATAAAGAAATAAAGTTTAAATTCTTGATTTCAATTGAAAAATGAAAATTGAAGAAGTCAAAAGCACCGTCCGCACTCAACGGATCGCTGCCCACAGTCATGTTAAAGGCCTAGGACTCGATGAGAGCGGCGCCCCAATTGCTATCGCTGCCGGCTTGGTTGGCCAGAAAAACGCCAGAGAGGTAACTATAATGTGCATAGGCCTGTAATAGAAGTGATTTATAATCTGTTGAAACATTAGGCTGCCGGCATTGTGGTAGATTTAATCAAATCTAAGAAGATGGCAGGACGTGCTCTACTCCTCGCCGGCCCACCTGGCACTGGAAAAACAGCTATTGCCCTCGCCATTGCACAGGAACTTGGAAATAAAGTTCCATTCTGCCCAATGGTTGGCTCAGAGGTGTTCAGCAGTGAGATTAAAAAGACCGAAGTTCTCATGGAGAACTTCCGAAGGTCGATTGGTTTGAGGATCCGAGAAACGAAGGAAGTCTACGAAGGCGAAGTCATTGAGTTAACACCCGTAGAGACCGAAAATCCAATGGGAGGTTATGGCAAGACAATCAGCAATGTTGTGATTGGACTTAAAACTGCCAAAGGCACAAAACAACTAAAGTTAGATCCTAGTATTTTCGAATCGCTCCAGAAGGAAAAAGTTGATGTCGGTGATGTTATCTACATCGAGGCTAATAGTGGAGCTGTTAAACGACAAGGTCGTAGTGACAGTTTTGCAACTGAATTCGATTTAGAAACTGAAGAGTATGTGCCTCTTCCAAAGGGAGAAGTACACAAGAAAAAGGAAGTTATTCAGGACGTTACATTGCACGATTTAGATGTTGCAAATGCACGCCCGCAAGGCGGACAGGATGTGCTTTCTATGATGGGACAGTTGATGAAGCCAAAGAAGACTGAAATAACAGGTAAAATGTAATTCATTCATTTGGGTTTATTTTATTATCATCGATTGGGATTTTATATTAAGGAATGAAGAATCAATTTATTTCAACGTTATATTTATTCGGAAGTTTATCGAAGAATAATATAAAAAACAATTTATATTAATAATTAAAGTAAATAAACATACCTTGATGTATTTACATACTAAGTTGTAATGTTATGTAGTATAACAAGTTATACTATAACATAATATTTCAACACCCCCACTTATTAAAATATTAAAATAAAATAAGATTTTAATTTTTAATATGCATGTCCATCTTTTTGACACATAGTTGGTGCTTGTTACAAGGAACTAATTTTGTAAGATTATCAGCAGCCATTTCTTCAGTTGGTATGTAACATACAGCAATAGTATTGTCACTTATCCGGTCACGAATATGGTGGTGACGAACCTCAATGTGTTTAGATCTTGATCTAAAACAATTTGTTTCCGATAGTTTAATTGCACTTTGGTTATCGCATGCAATCATGACATGATGGTCTTTGAAACAATCATCAATTTCGGCTCCAAATTGTTTAAGCCATGTTGCTTCTTGAACTGCTGCGGACAACGCGATATATTCGGCTTCAGTGCTTGACAGTGCGACAGTTGGTTGTCGTTTGCTTCCCCAGGAAATTGCACCTCCACATAGGTTGAAAACAAAGCCCGTGCATGAGCGACGTTTGTTAATGTCAGAAGCCCAGTCAGCATCCGAAAACCCGTTTAGATTTTCAGAACCTTGGAAATGTAATTTTAAATTTACTGTACCTTTTAAATATCTGAAGATTCGTTTCACTGCAGTCCAATGCGCCTTCCCATAGTTTGAATTGAAACGACTCACATCGTTAACTGCAAACGCAATATCTGGCCTTGATCCTTGCACCAAATACAGGAGACTACCAACAGCTTCCTAGTACGGTATTTTTCCTGTTTCATCTTTTCCATCACACATTTTTATTGATGGTTTTTGATTGGGATCGCTTGGTGTTCCTACTGGTTTGCAATAACACATGCCAAATCTCAACAAAATTTCTTTTATATATTTAGACTGATCCAACCATCCCACTTGTTTCTTTATCATATGTTATATTTAGTCCAATGCAACATTTTGCCTTTCCCAAATCTTTCATTTTGGAAGAACTGCATAGAGATTTCTTTAGATTATCTCGAAGTTTTTTTTCACGCCAAAAAATCAAGACATCATCGACATAAACACCAACAATAAGCTTGCCATCTTGATTAAAATAAACACAGGGGTCTAATTTTGATTGTGTAAGCCCAAATGACTTCAATGCAGCATCCAGTTTTATGTTCCATTGTCTACTGCTTTGCTTTAATCCGTAAATAGATTTATGTAACTTACATACCTTAGTAGTGCCATCGCTATACCCACTTGGTTGCTCCATATAAATTTCCTCTGACAAATCACCTTGCAAAAAAGCTGTTACAGCATCCATTTGGTCAATCTTCATTCCAGTTTTAGCAGCCCATGCGATGAGAAAACGAATTGATGTATAACGAACAACTGGGGAGTAGGTTTGGTTATAATCGATGACATGTTCTTGGGAAAATCTCTTCGCAACCAATCTTGCCTTGTGACATATTAAATTTCCATCTTCATCTTGCTTGGTTTTAAACACCCACTTTGATTTAATAGCATTTCTACCCTGTGGCAAACTTGCAAGTGTCCAAGTTTTATTGTCTTCCAGAGACTTCAGCTCGTTTTGAATAGCTTTTTTCCAATCTTTTCTATTGTCACTTGCCATTGCCTCCTCGATAGTTGTTGGATCGATAATTAAGTCATTCGTGAAAGATGAATATGTCACAAAATCTTGAATTTTCGAGGAACTGGTGTTCCTACCGATTTTCTTAACTGTGGAGAATCCATCGGTTCCAAAATGTCAAAAGATTCATCGTCTTCAGATTCAGCAGTGAGTAATTCTTCTTCATTATCGGTTATTTCTTCATTATCGGTTATTTCTTCATCTTTGTCCTCACAAGGAATTTTAAAATCTTTTCTTAAATCAATTTCCTTACTAGATTTTTTGTTGAATTCCCCACTGTATCTAGTTCCTCTTTGTTTGCTAATGGAACACAATTCATTATTTTTGCTCCTGTTTCGATAAAAAGAACATCACGGCTAGTTCGAATCTTTTTGGTTACTGTATTGATGCACCTGTATCCTTTTGTTGTTTCGCAGTATCCAACAAACAGCATTTTGATCGATTTTGAGTCCCACTTCTGCCGTCTTTGTTGTGGAACGTGAATCATGAATCCAAAGATCCTCATTCCACTCAAGTCCACTTTTGAGCCTGTCCAGATTTCCTGTGGGGTTTTGTCAGTAAAAGAAAAATTTACTGACCTGTTCATCACATAAGTTGCAGTATTAACAGCCTCTGCCCTTGTTATGACTTGTCCAGCTCGGCATCAAAGATCATACATCTGGCGCGTTCTTCAATGGTTCGATTGAATCTTTCAGCAACTCCATTTTGTTCTGGGGTATATGTATTTGTGGTTTGATGAATAATTCCAGAGCGTTTGCAAAACGATTCAAAATTTTGTCCAACATATTCGGTTCCGTTGTCTGTCCGAATAACCTTTATTTTTCGTCCTATTTGAGTTTCCACCATCTGCTTGAGTTAAAAACTTCTGTTTTTGACTCCAAAAAATAGACGAAAACCTTTCGGTAACAATAAAAGTTAGAAAATACCTTGCTCCTCCGATTGACTTATTTTCCATTGGACCGCAAAGATCAGAATGTATGAGTTCTAACATGTTCTTAGCGCGTGTGCCTGTGTGTTTGAATGGTACACGAGTTTGCTTACCCTTGAGACATGTTTCACATTTCTTCAAAAAATTGATGTTCTCGTTAAAGTCTACATCCTTCACAGCTCCATTCTTCATTTTACACAAATCATCATAGTTTATGTGACCCAAACGTCTATGCCATGTCATCAACTTAGAAGATGCATTTACAAGCATACATGACTCTTGCCCTCTGATTGGGTACACACCACCTAAAGATTCAGCTTTGACCAGAAACTCACCACTATTGTTGAATACGCTACAACCGTCCTTATCGAAAACAACCTTATTACCGTGTTTAGTTATTTGCGCAACGGACAGTAAGTTTGCTGTAAGGTCAGGCACATGCAAGACGTCATTGATTACAATTTCTTGATGATCAAATTTCAATGAAATATTTCCCACTCCAGTCACTTGCATCTTTTGATTGTTTGAAGTAACTATATCACCAATAGCCGATTTTGTTAAACCATTCATCCAGTTAAAAATATAAGACGTCATGTGTCGCGAAGCACCACTGTCAATATATCAGTCATTATTTTTTTCGGTTCGACATGATAGCACTGCACAAAAAGCATTTTAGTTTCGTTTTTGTTAACTGCACTCAACTTATTTTTATTTGGAAAGTTTTTGGAAATGTGCCCTTTCTTTCCACATTCATAACACTTAATATTTCCTTTGAAACCAAAACCTTTAGAGAATTTCTTTTTTGCTCCAAAGAATGCATTTTCACTCTTCATTTTGTTATAATCACAGTCTAACAGTTTTGCTTTGATCGCCTCTCCGGTTATATTTGTACCACTGCTTTCAATTCCCATGATAAATGGTTTGAAATCGTCACCAAGACCAGCTAGTAAAATGGCACCTAAACATTCTGGAGAAATTGGAAATTGAATACTAGCCAATTTTTTTGCTGTACCAAAAATTTGATTAACATAATCAGTCATACATTCACAGCTCTCCAAACGCACTGTTAATTTCCTCAAGAGTGCAATCTTCCTCGTTAGTCCATTATTTTCATACAGATTCTGCAGTTTTTTCCAAATTCCATACGCGCTCGTTTCATTTTGAATATGCACGAAAAGAGATTCATCAACAGATAACACAATCTTTGCTTTTGCTTTACGTAACTTTGCTGCATCTACTGCCGTTACAGGATCTGCAATCGTTCCTTCCAAATCATTATATTCCAGAATGTTTTGCATGGCGAATTTCCATGTGTGAAAATTCTCCCCACCACGCAGTTTTTCAATTGATTCTTGGTTGGACATTATTCAAAATTTCCAACGATGGTTTACTTATTTTATATATTTCTTGCGCAACGAATGCAGTTTCAATTGTATTGAAAAAAATCGCAACAAATGCGAACAGCAAGAAAAACTAAAAAAAATATATTAAGATCTTCTTTTTATTAAATTAAAATTTTATTTCCTTAATTGCGGTTATATGGGCCCATAACCTATTGGGATTTTATATTAAGGAATGAAGAACCAATTTATTTCAACGTTTTATTTATTCGGAAGTTTATCGAAGAATAATATAAAAAACAATTTATATTAATAATTAAAGTAAATAAACATACCTTGATGTATTTACATACTAAGTTGTAAGGTTATGTAGTATAAAAAGTTATACTATAACATAATATTTCAACATCATCTTAGTAATACCTGAAGGCGGCAAATGTTCTGTAACATCAGCAGGGTGATGAATTGTAAGGTCGGCCACTTCTAGTAGTCGGCCACTTCGTTGTAAAGTAAAGTACAACTTAATAGAAAAGGTTTTCGATTAACATCCCAGCAAAAAATATTTTTAATTTGGCTAACAGTTTTTCTTCCTGGTTGCACAATTTCATTCCATTGTAGCTACTGGTTTTCTTGTAAAAAAATGCATATTTGTCTCAAGTTTTCGTTTTTGTTTCAAATAATGTGTTTTTCGATAATTGATGATTGAATGATTTTTAAAAAGAGCTACAACCTCCAAACTATTGAATGTAAATGAATTTTGTGATTGTTAACTTCAGGAATATTGTTTGTTAATAATTTACAACTGGGGCGACTTTAAGAGTTTTCAGTTAAGAGATATTGGGTGGCAGACTATAGAGGACAAGTGTTATTATGTCCGCCTATTGGGTTTAATATGTATGTATTTATTTATCTACATAGTATAATTTACTATTTGCTACTACAAAACAAATTTAATATAACTTATCATATAAATTATTACATTTATATAAAATTTCAGTCCAATTAACTTCTTTTCATTCAATTTCAATTTCAATTTATTAAGTTCAGGGTGTACAAATAAGACTAATTCTTTTAATGTACATAAAGTAACGGGTGATTTTTTTGCTACTTGGTTTTTGACGTTTATATTTTTGACAGATCACACATGACAAATTCCACGAACATTTGACATTTTGATTCAGTATTGTTTGCCATTTCATCATGAATAGACTTACGCCTGAACAACGTTTGCAAATTATTGAAATTTATTATCAAAATTCGTGCTCTGTGAAAAATGTGTTTCGCAAGTTACGTCCGGCAAAATTGTCTTCAGCGACGAGGCTCATTTTTGGCTAAATGGAAACGTGAATAAGCAGAATTGCCCTATTTGGAGTGAAGAGCAGCCAGAGGCAATTCAGCAGCTACCAATGCATCCCGAAAAATGCACTGTTTGGTGCGGTTTATGGGCCGTACTTCTTCAAGGACGATGAAGGCCGCAGGGTTACGGTCAATGGAGAAAGGTACCGTTCGATGATAACAGATTTTTTTTTTGGCGAAAATGCAAGAATTGAACTCGATCGACATGTGGTTCCAACAGGACGGTGCCACATGCCACACTGCACGCGAAACCATGCATCAATTGAGAGGCGAATTTGGTGAGCAGTTGATCTCACGTCTTGGCGCAGTCAATTGGCCACCAAGATCATGTGATTTGACCCCGTTAGACTATTTTTTGTGGGGCTATGTTAAGTCTATTGTCTATGGGGACAAGCCAAACACGATTGCTGCCTTGGAAGCCAACATTGAACTCGTCATTGGTGAGATTCCGGCCGAAATGTGTGAAAAAGTTTGCCAAAATTGGACCTTCAGAATGGACCACCTGAAGCGTAGCCGCGGGCAACATTTAAATGAAATTATTTTTAAAAAGTAAATGGCAGAAATTGATTTATCGATCCAAATACAAATCTCATTCACTTTTTACAAGTTTCTGTGTTTTTTTGAATTTTCAAAAACCAAGCTCTTAAAAAATCACCGTTTATAAGGATAAAATAACAAAATTAATATAGATATACAAGAATAATAATAACAAACTTCATAGATACAAGGAGAGCTATTTCAAGTTATAATATATATATGATATATTGCCAATAGTATCTTAAAAAAATTAAGTAAAAAAAATGTAAGAGACTATAAAAGTTAAGAAAAGCGATGTGAGAAAGGAAAGAAGTTAAAATAGGAAAGTATTAAAGGAGAAAGAGAAAACAAAAAAGAAGGAAAGCTGAACGAAGAATTAAAGAATTTGAAACCTTAAAACAAGACATTGCGAAAACAAACAGAAATTTTATTGTAAAATAAAATGGCATTTTTGAATTTATTAGTTCCAATTATTTTTCTTATTGCTGTGGGAAGTGAATTCCAGAGTTTGGTGACATGAATAAAGAAAAGACGCGAGGAGTTTAAATAAGTAAAGCATGGAGTAATAAGATTATGATTTCTGGTTGATTGGGCAAATTGAAGTTTATTGTATAGATACACTGGCGATTTATTATTTATGATTTTATGCATAAAAAGACAGCAACTAATGTCAAGAAATTGCTGAAATGTAGAACCTAGGACCAATGTATGATAGTGCGATATATGCTCATAACGGAGCAGTCCATACACGTACCTAATCAGGTCATTGAATGCGACTAGTAATTTATGCTGAGCGTGGGAGTCGAGTTTACATTATACAACCGTGGCATAATCAATTATTGGCATAAATAAAGTTTTAACAAGTCTAATTTTTGTACTTAAAGGAGTAAATTTGGAAGAAATCCAGACCTTTCGTAGCCCAGCGTAAATCCGACCAATCACCTGATTAATGTGGTCAGTCCCAGACAACAAGCGATTAAGCTTAAAACCAAGGTAAGATACAATATCTACAAACTTGAGCGGCATGTTATCCAAGAATACTGGTGGTATTTCGTTGGTATCGTAAGGATTCTTAGAAATATATATTAATTGGGATTTTGCAGGATTAAGACTGAGTCCATTATAAACCGACCAATTGTGAATATTACATACGTCTTCGTTGATTCTACAAATGAGATCCTCAATAAGTCCAATTGGTCGTGATAAATATATCTGCGAATCGTCAGCATAAAGGTGTATAGATACATTAGAACACAATTTTGGCAAGTCATTAATGAAAAGACAAAATAGTATATGTCCCAATATCGATCTCTGGGGCACTCCAGCAACTAAAGAACCAAAAAGCGAATAATTTTTATCATGAAAAACCCTTTGGTGGCGATTAATCAAATAATAATTTATCAAACGCACTAACCTTTCACTAAAACCAAAATAGAATTTTAGTTTTTTGCAAAGCACGTCATGACCCACCCGATCAAAGGCCTTGGAAAAGTCAAGCAAGCAAAGTACCGTTACATAATCTTTATCTAATTGAACTCTAATGTCGTCTATTATTTGAAGGACAACTATGATGTTCCCGAAAACCAGACTGAATGTTGACTAAGATGGGACGAGATTTGGTTTGCAAGTATTTTCTCCAAGACCTTCGATAGACAAGGTAAAATGCTAATGGGACGAAAGTCGTTTACTGATAAGGGCTGATTTTTTTTCCGAACTGGAATGACGTGTGAAGTGTGTAAGACAGCTTAAGAAATGCGATCATATTATTTTTACAAAACGAATGGGAACACCATCCTCACCAACAGCATTTGACTTAAGAAGGCGTATGGTATTAACAACGTCTATTTCTGATACGACTTCAAAGTCAAAGTCAAAAGAGAATGACAGCTGATCATCTGGAATAAAACGCGGCGTATCTATAGCTCTCGTAACAAATGTTTTATTAAGCTCATTAACATCAGGAATGCAACAGTATTCATTTTACCAATACCAATTAAGCGTAAATTGCTCCAAACTTTTTTGAACTTTGATCACTACCCAGTTTAGATGAAAAATATCTTTTTTTCTCCCTCCGAACTATATACAATGATTCCGAGCACGGCAGAAAATCTGCCAGTTGGTACTGGTTCCGCTGTGTTTCCATCTTAGATACGCCTTATAACGGATTTTCATTGCATTGCGGACCTCCGATGTAAACCAAGGACACTGTATTACGTATTGCTACAGTTTTTATGGGAACATGCCTGTCAAAAAGTTCCAGTAATAGTGTTTGTGTGTGATTGGCCTTGCTATTTATATCAGACATATAACAGCAGTAGCGCCATGGCAAAAGACTAGCACCTAACTGCAGAGCGTTGTTATCAACAGAATCAAAATCTCTATATTTAAAAAAATGAAGGTGAAGGTGAACGAGAGAAATCAATGTCATACGTGCAAAACAACAGGTCATTATCGGATGTACCAGCTAGGGAAAGCTGGTATTGAAGTAAAATATTTGACGAATTTGAAACCATTATTACATCGAGAAAACTGGGTGGAGAATTTGAAGCACAACGTGTAGCAAAAGAGTTAACTATCACCAATCCAGTAGAAGCAGTAAAATCCAATAATTGACAAGCTTTACTGTCACATTTTAATAAACCCGCATTAAGGTCACCACAAATTATAATATGCTCATAGGAAGCAGTAAACTCATGGAATGCTGAAAACAAAGGCTGAGGCGAGAAAATACGCTTAGGATTGTATTAACACCTAAAAGCACTTTGCATTGCCATCACTAATTTCAGTTAAGAGATATTCAATTTCACTACCTTCCGCTTTACTAAGTATTTTGGGCTTCAATGACTTACTGCAGTACATTGCAATTGGTATTAGAAAACTCAGATTCGTCTTCCAACTGTTCAACTGTTAAACCCCCGTTCGCTCTGAAAGCAGCAAGTAAAGCAATTTGTTCCATGTGAGAAGAGAGTCTGATAAGTAGTGGAGTGTTGTCTTCGTTGGATTTAGTTTTTTTAGGCGAAATGCATCGAAGTGTGGAGTGAGTTTGTGGTTTAGTTTAGAAGCGATAGCTTTTGCTATATCAGTTGGTCGTTCATTGTTTTTTTTTTTGGTATTCCCCGCACAAATAGTTGCAAATGCTATCGACAACGTAACCGTATCAAATACTAAAGACATAGCTAAAAAATTTAATAACTACTTTATCGAAAGTGTCTCTGAAATCAATGATTCGATTACTTTTGTTCAATTCAGTCAAATAACTAATTATACTAACGCGATGTTTAAATTCAGATGTGTCTCGTTAATTGAAATAAAAGATGTTTTAAAGTCGCTAAACAACAAAAGAGACTTCAATTTCGTAAGTGCAAAAATGCTCTTGGATGCATTTAACATAACTGGTCCAATGCTTGCGAAAATTATTAACCACTCAATGTTAGCAGGAAATTTCCCGGATGCATGGAAAGAGACAATAGTCACTCCCATTGAAAAAGTTAAAGGAACTGACAAATGTGAAAATTTTCGTCCAATCAACGATCTTCCAGTTTACGAAGTAATCGAAAAAATAGTGCAAACCCAACTTGAAGAATATCTCGATGAAAATAATCTTTTGCTCGAAAACCAATCTGGTTTTCGAAAAAAACATTCATGCGAATCCGCACTAAATAATGTATTAATTAGTTGAAAAGAGGAGGTAGCAGGAAAAAATATTGTATTCGCTGTTTTTCTCGATCTAAAAAGAGCTTTTGAGACAATAGATCGAAGAATGCTTTTAGAAAAGCTTAGTTTTTATGGTGTAAGAGGGGATGAACAAAACTGGTTTGAGTCATACCTGGCAGATAGAACCCAAAAAACATTAGTGAATTGAATAATGTCAAACAGCCTTGAAACAATTCACGGAGTTCCCCAGAGATCCATCCTTGGTCCGCTTTTATTTATTATATATATAAACGACATCAAACAAGTTCTCAGACACTCCCAAATTGTGCTTTTTGCAGATGATGCACTTATTTTTATATCTGAAAAGAATGCAGACGACTGCAAGAATTTTCTACAAGAAGATCTTAAAAGATTCAGCGAATGGCTGAAAGCAAATAAATTTAAACTAAACGTAGCTAAATCGAAGGCCCTCAAACATAACATCAATTTGAATCTGGAGATGGAAAACCAAAAAATTCAACAAGTAGAAATTATTAAATATTTAGGTGTCGTTATTAATAACAAATTAAAATTTAATTTGCACCTTGATTATTTAGTCAAAAAAATCAATACAAAAAATGGTTTCTTTAACAGAATAAGAAATAAACTGTCAGTAATGTGCCCAATTAATATTTATAATGTCATGATTAAACCACACTTTGAGTTTTGTTCGTCAATTTTATACCTTTGTTCTAACACTGAATTGTTAAATCTACAACGTCTACAAAATAAATCTATGCGTATTATACTGAAATGTAACCGTCTAACTCCGATAAGAACAATGCTAGATATACTCCAATGGATGAATGTTAAACAAAGAATCTTTGTTAATTTATTATGTTTTGTTTTCAAAATTAAATATAACTTATTACCTAAATATTTAAGTAAATATTTGAGATATGTGGGTGAATCACAGCCTTATAATCTTCGAAATAGAGATGATTTCAGACTTCCTAACTATATTTCAAACCTTACACAAAATAGTTTATTATATAAAGGATGTAGACTTTTCAACTTTTAAATAAATTTAAAAACGTTTAAAAGATATGTAAATGAGTTCATCAAATGTAATTATCCTTAATGATGTAAATATTGTATACATATATAATTTAAGTTTAAAAATTGTAAACAAAATTGAATTTTTAATAGCAGAGTTCTGCTAAATAAATAAACTAAACTAAACTAAACTTAATATAATTCAGAATGAGATCATTGCAACAATGCATTCATTCAAAATAATGAAGATGAAGCCACCAACTATTCAATTGAATTTTTAAACTCCTTGAATGTGCCTGGCTTACCACCGCACAATTTAAGCCTAAAGGTTGGCTTCGTAGTAATCATGCTTCGAAACATATCCCAACCAACACTGTGCAAAGGTACGCGTTTGGTGTTAAGTAAATTGATGAACAATATGATTTACGCGACGATACTCAAAGGAAAATTCGAAGATGAGGAAGTTCTCATTCCGAGGATCCCGATGATCCCAACCGCTTGAGTTTAAAAGCCTTCAATTTCCGATCCGTCTTCCACTCGCCATGACCATTAACAAATCACAAGGCCAATCCTTGAAAGTTTGTTTTGAATCTGGATTATCCATGTTTTTCCTATGGGCAATTATATGTGACATGTTCACGGGTCGGAAGATCATCTGAGTTGTTTGTTCTAGCGCCTGTTAATAAAACCAAAAATGTCGTGTATTACAGTGTATCACAAGGTACTTAACTGAAAAGGGCAACCTATGCACCATACATAATACATAAACAATAAAGAATCATCAAAATTCTTATTTTTTTATTTGTACTTCCTAATTTTTGTATTTTAATTTTAATTTTACTTTTTTCATATTTTACAAGGTTCACTTTGAATGGGCAGCAGAATAGAGAAAATTCCCCTCGATGAATAGCATAATAGGGATTCAATTATTTCTTCCTACATATTTATATATAAATATGTCTGATCCAGACATTTTTAGGCAGAAATTTACAGCTTATCAAATTTTGAAGAGTGGAGATGAAATTCGCTCATAAAGAAATTAGGCCCAAAAAAAGTCTGAAACGCTTGAGCACAACTTTCTGCCCAGTTTTTAAACGTCACCATTTTCTTTTTATATATTTTGTTTGCTTAAAATTCACATTTTTTTCTCTTCAAAGTAATTATTTTGAATTATAGTATTTCTAAATTAATTTATTTTTTCAACAAATATTTTCCCACAAGAACTACGAAATGTTTTTCCTATTCGACAAACGTCAACCTGACTATTCTAAATTTTCTGTACAAAAATTGATGCCTACAAAAATTTATTGGACTGAAATAAGCTAGAAAGTGTCAGGAACTGTAAATATTTTACTCCCTCAAGAGCGCTCTTCTCTGCCCATAACTACCAAATTTGTAAGTCTGGAACAGTAATTCGTGCCAATTTCTGCCATTTGGCAGAGTGTGGATAAGACCTAATGTTCCATTTTTACGCATTTTTGCCTCAACTAACATACAAGCACATATGTACATATTTTCTGAGATAAGTATAACTTGTGAAAAAACAGTTTTCGTAATTAATTTTGTAGAACTTAAAACCATCGATAGGGTTTTTTCTTTTGCACTACAGGGCCCTGTTTCACAGATCATACAACACATACATTTCATACAGCAGTATATATTCTCATAATACATCATACAACACCTCGAAATTTCCGTTTCAAAGATTTCATTCTAAGTGTTTTATGATTTTTTTTTGTTGTACGAAATGTCTGATTTGACATTTCGTTGTTTTTAAAAATAATATTAAGATTGTTCAGTGACGAAAAAGTTAGAACAGAATAGAACAGAACAGATTCCTGAGAAACTTCAGAACAAGATAGAACAACTTATGTCGATTTCGTTTCAATAATTAGGATTCGCTACTAAAACCAATACTTTTTTGCTTTGAAACGAACGATTACGGACCGAATATCTTTTTGGGACTGTGTGTGTTGCTTGGCAGCTCTAAAAAAAAAAAACAAATCTTCAATTCGTTAAAACATCATTATTTCGTTTTAATTTCCCGATTCCGACGCGGGGGAGTTCCTAAACCCACTTGCACTTTTTTAATATTTGTTTTCAAGAAGTTTTTAACAATTTTTTTTAGTTTTTAATATATTAATTTACTTTTTCTGTACACTGGCACAAAATAAAAATTAATTCACAACACAACAATTGAGAAACTTCAAAACAAATATTGCAGTGTGTGTACGAATCTGTGCACAAATCCGTTTTGAATCCGTCTCCAAAAAGAGATTCAATACGGATCTGTTTTTCCAGAAAAAAACTAGTTTTAATTTGAAAGGAATTTGATTTTCAGAAAAAAATTGACGGCGGCGGCGGATCGACGGCAGATCGATGTTTTTGTTAAAATGTTTGGGGGTGGCCGTGGCGCGATAGTTGTGTGCTCGCCTGTCAACCTCGTAGTTGCAGGTTCGATTCCTGCCGTTGTCTATGTCTTCTTATATTCCATTAAAAAACCAATTCTAAAAATTGTCATGAAATAGGTTGCTGCTTAGCTCATTACATGCTGTTTAGGCATAACACTAACAACATGTGATTGAATAAACTAGCATACCCATAAAATATGACAACGAAATCAATAAAATAATGCGAATTATAAGGGACATACATAAATAAGACACGGTAATTCTCTTTGCATTAGTTCAGCCGCCATCCCTGGAGATAAATCTGAGACATCAACCAGCACTTGTCTCAGAACATCGCGCCACACATCTTTCCTATCCTTCTTTCTCTTCTTCCACCGGATGCCGCGCTGTGTTAAGAAAAAACATATAAAGGGTATTCATAATCCCTTGAGCGCGTGCAAAGTTATAAAAAAAAAAAAAAAAAAATCGGCATTAGAACAGTCAGTCATCTGACAAAAAAAAATATTGTTGTTTACCTACAATTCAAATTCGTTTATTTTTTCGTAGAAACGTTCTTAAAAATAATCTGAAATGGAATTGAATTTATTTAAAAAAATATTTTTCATGAAATCGAGATGATTCCGACACGGAAAATGATTTAACAACTAAAACTAACGCCGAAATGTTTTTTTTATTAACAATTGGTTTTGACAGTTATCACAAATCTGTTCTAACCTGTTCTACCTAAAAAGCAAATGCAGAAAATCCTGTTCCAAACAGACTCATTGAACACCAAACCAGAACAGTTTAGAACAGAAAATTTCTCATTGAACAGCAAAACCCTGTACTTTTCTGTTCTAAAGTGTTCTAATCTGTTCCGAACAGCCTCATTGAACACACATATTAATAATCAATTAAAGCAAATTGTCATATTATAAACATGAAATAAAGCTATTCAAACCAAATATTTGTGTAGTTTTAAAATAAGAGACATTGAATTTGCTATTTGTTGGTGAAGATGTTTTGAATTTGATCGAAATTAATATTATAATTGGACGACGCCCTAGGATAATTTTAGAGCATGTAGAAAAGTCCTTTTTTATTAAAAAAATTAATGCATAAAATGTGTTTTGAGCTTAGATTATATTAAACCATTTGGGAACGTAAATAGCACATTTGACAACTTGCAAATTTAGTTGTAGATGCTGAAGTCCAAAATGTTTTTGACAACAAAGATGCAAATATGCAACAAGAATGGCTTAGAATAATAAATTATTTAAGCTATTTTAATTAAATCGTTTTGTATTTGTGTATAGAGCGCATAGCGAAAGTCAAACCAGAAAGAAGTGTAATAAATAAAAAAACTAACACATAATGCAGAAACATAAATATTTATTTCTTTTCGGATACTGCAATTACAGTTTATTTATTTAAAATAAATACCTAATTCATTTTAGGAATTTATGTACCTACATATGCACACATAAGTATATAATACACATTTATCAGCATCGTAAATAACCACTTCAGTGGCCGTGGAAAGTGCAGCCGGCAAACTTCCCAAAAGCAACACAAGTCTCGTTCATTTTTTTGAGGAACACAAATTTGTCGCTTCTTGGCTTCCTTTAACAACAAGAAAATATTAAAATAATAAACTAAATAGTTAAAAAATTACTAACTTTGAAATATTTTTGCTTATTTGTAAACTTTTTCAAAGGACACAAATTATTCAACAGCAAATAATTACGCTGTATAAAATGTATGATAAATTTGATATTAAACTGTTGTATGATTTATTAAAAGAAAATCTATGAAACAGGTGCATACAACATTAAAATTCCAGTCAAGTTTTCGTTCATAAATTGTTGTATGACAACAAATCATACAACAATTTTATGAACCAGAAATCATACAATAGAATTTTGAAAATTATACATTGTATCTGTTGTATGATCTGTGAAACAGGGCCCAGATTGTTTTCAACAATTTTGAATTGAATTGAATCAATTCATAATTGTTGAGAATTACATAAGGTCAAATAAATGGCATTAATATTTACTACAGGTGTTTTTGCAAAGCTTTTTTTTATTTATTGTTCAATTGTGTCAGTAAATTGAAAGTTAATTATATTGCAATAAATTTTTGCAAAATTTTCTTGTGCAAATCTAAAATTGCATGTAAATAAAGGACATGTAAATTTGAATATAAAAAAAAATAACGTTGCCACTCGGGCAGATGACATTTTTTGTCATGCTTTAAAATTTATTAAATAAATAATAATACAAACAAAAATAATAAAATTAAAACATTATTGCAGATAAACTAAGAATGGAAATCAACAAAGTTGTTAACAAATACATCGATCAGGGAATAGCTGAACTTGTACCTGGTGTACTCTTCATCGATGAAATTCATATGTTAGACTTGGAGACCTTTACTTATTTACACAAGTCTCTTGAATCACCAATCGCACCTATTGTTATATTCGCCACAAATCGTGGTCGTTGTGTTATAAGGTAAAATCTAGAATAAGTGTCTTCAATTTACACAAGTTTCAACTTTTATTCCAGAGGAACTACTGATATTTCATCACCTCATGGCATTCCATTAGACTTGATAGATCGGCTTCTTATTATTCGCACACTTCCATACACCACATCTGAAATGGAACAAATCATTAAATTACGAGCCCAAACCGAAGGCTTACAGCTGGAAGAAAATGCTTTCACACAACTTAGTGAAATTGGAAGTGCATCAACGCTAAGGTATGCCGTCCAGTTGCTAACTCCAGCTCATCAAATGAGCAAAGTTAATGGTCGATCGCTGATCTCGAAAGACGACATCAATGATGTACACTCTCTATTCCTCGATGCTAAGCGTTCTTCAAAGCATCTATCTGAGAAAAACAATAAGTTTATGATGTAATTTATTTTGTTTTTGAATATGATACTACAATCCTATTTGTATTTTGCGTTCTTTTTTGATTAATTATTAAATGAGCTTTTTATCTGAGCTAAATTTATATTTCTTTGCCCAAGATTTCTTTTTCGTTTGAATAAAGAAATGTGGCTTTGGTTTTTGTCTTATCAAAGTTACGTTTAATAATCATTTTTAAATACAAAATAAATTAATTCGGATGAATAGATAAAATTTTAGATAATAGTTTAAAAAATACATAACAAGTGTCGGCTTATGCAAAAAACCTAAAGATGTTCATGATCAAAGAAACCAGAAACTATATAAATTTAAAAGTATGAGGGCAAACCATCGTATGGACCAAAGCTATTTTACGCAGTTAATGGTGAGTAACAACATTTACATTTATTAGTTTATTTAAATGTATGTATAGTAATTTTACCTACAACAACATATATCCTATCCCAGGTTTTTTTGTTGTATAAGACTCCTTACCAAAAATAGGGGTAATAACGCTCTTAACGGGTCCAGAACCCTACTGCGGAATAGGAGAGAATGTGATTACAAATATAATCAATAAAGAAGAGGAGACCCGAAGATCAAAAAGTTGGAAGGTACTGCCCAGGCAAAACTATTAATTAATGAATACAACAAAGAACGATTCACGGACTGCATCATCTTAGCTAGAAACAAACTTAGAATCATAATAGGGGGTGGCCGTGGCGCGATAGTTGTGTGTTCGCCTGTCAACCTCATTGGCACAGGTTCAATCCCTGCCATAGTCTATGTCCTCTTATTTTTCCATTAAAAAAACAATTCTAGAATAAATGTCATACAATGAGTTGCTGGTTTACTCATCACTTGCTGTTTAGGCATAACACTAACAACATGTGATTGAGTAAAAGTAGTATACCGATACATATGGCAACGTATAAAAAAATAATGCGAATTATATGGGACATATATAAATAAGTCATGGAAATTTCTCCGCATTAGTTCGACCGCGTCTCGGAGATAAAATCTGATAAAACAACCACCTTCAGTCTCAGAACATCGCGCCACACATCTTTCCTATCATTATTTCTCTTGCTTAACTTAACGACCGCGTTGTGTTGAAACATTTAAAGGGTAGTGAGCGCTGGTAGATTATAAAAAAAACTGTAATCTTATAAAACATCTAAGTATTCTTGTGAAAGTGCCACGTGAAGATTTTGCTAGGACGAGGACGAAACTCCAGACCCACATCCTAGGCAGATGCGGTACGCTAATGCACCACATGAAAAAAACACGCAGGTTATTACCTGGTAGAGGAGAGTAAGCTATCCTCTTTAAATGTACTTGTTGCTTAAAATTACTTTGTATATTTTCATTATGCTAATTAATATTAATGTATGTATATTTTGACTATGATAATTTAGATTAATTTGTCATGGACATTTATTTATTGAATTTTCCAAATAGTTGTTAGTTTTTATCTTATTCATAATTCAGCAGTTATAGTTTTTAAATTTAATAAATCTCTTGAACCAGAAATTTTGCTTAATGTGCTTCATCACTGAACAAAATGTTGTTCGAAAACATTGGATCTTCAGCAAGTATCTCGAGATCTCAACGATGATGCATCGTAGGATCAGCCCATGAAATGTCAATAAATACTGAATAAAAACCGCATGGCAACTTGACATGACTCACGCGTTATCTATCAATAAACACCTTTTGAACAAAAAATTCCTCTTGATTGATAATCCTATTTTTTTGTGGAGTCAAAATATTTTAAATAATTGTCACGTATTTAGATTAAGAACACAAAAGTATGTTTTATGACTTAATGAAAACCAATGTTTAAGTAGTCATTCAAAATAAGTTGGTCCCCTTCTAAGTCAAAACCATAATATTAGTTATATTTTATAAGTCTAGATTTAAGTCAATTGTATACTTATAATTCTGGTTAGTACAATAATTTGTTTATCTTATTTAAACCCAGTCCCGGGTGTATCCACGCAGATTTCTATTTGGAACATATCAACTTCTTACAAAATTTTAAAATATGGAATCTATTTGGTCCACAGCTGTTTGCAGTCATATTTATGTCATCCTCCGTTTTCTTTTTTTTTTGTTTTGCATAATGTCCATCTAAGATCGAATCTAAAACATGAGTTTACTTATAAATTTTACTCTTTGTTATATTTACCATGTAGAAAGCGAACCATTCTCACTTTTTTGTGCCGCAGCTTTCGAGCTCACAAGGCAACATCAGCTTTTATTTCCGAACTTTCGCGTACATACTTTTATTCAATAAAAATAACATGAATGTCAAATATGCCGATGGCAGTTGTACTTCACAATACAACGTTTTTGACAATCGCTAATTTAAAAACATTCACAATAAATTTATGAACTATGTATCAATAAGTGACAAAAAAAAAACCAACTGCACAATTTAGTTGATAAATTAACAATCAACAATTCTTGATTGACACTCGCAACATGGGTAACATTATTTGCTTTCCGGAATAGACCATCCGCAATGATTTGATGCGAAATACAGTGCGGTTCACATACTAAGTCGCACCATTTTTCTCTCCAGATGATTAGATTTAGATTTAGATTAGATTAGATTTTTATTTATGATTCCTTGTTTATGTTACAATTTTTAAAATACAAAATCGATAAGCATGGCTATTGCCGTCTGCCTGATTGACATTGACTTTAAACATTGAATAATAAGTTGTTGTTTTTTTGATTAGAATAAAAAAATTATTATGACATTAAAATACAATGTTGCTTTGCTTTGGTTTTACAAGATTAAAAATCCTCATTAATAATATGATTTCGATATGAAATTGCAGATTTATAGTAGCGAAAAAGCTGATTAATATCGTTTTCGCAGTTGAGGTGTGCTCGAACTTCCGCTTCAGGAATCATGTTGGTTCCAAAGTAAAGCCTCCGGATTTCTTTTAGAACTGGACACCTGCCGATGAAATGGATAACATCTTCCCTCACAGATAAGTTACAAATGCTGCAGTAAATTGTTAAGTCAGGCCGGTGCGGTATATAATTAAGACGAATAAGCTCTCCTCTCATTTTGAACATTGCTGAAATTATTTCCTTACTATTGTTCATGTTGAAATAGTTCCTTTCGCACAAATTGTGATTTAGAATGCTGTATGTTGCTCTATGTACTGAAGAAGTAGCTAGACTTATACAGTCAGCTCTGTATTGTTCATCTACTTTTGAAATAAGATTGTTTATAGAATCTTTAGCGTAACTTCCGTTTCCATTTTCCAAATTTAATTCAATTCCACAGTATGCAGCACGTTCATACAGTTTTTTATACCATAGAATTTTTCTTCCTATTGTCTTTTTGGCGATTATTTTTGGAAGTCTATCATCTGGCAAGTTTAAGATTTTCAAAAGATAGTCCGTGTGCAGTTTCAAGGTTTTTATATAGAGTGGTGATAAGCCTGTTTCTATATGGGCGTGGTGCTTGGCAGATTAAAACATTTTTTAATATAATATCTCAGTAATTTCTCTACTATTTCATACTGACAGTACCCATAAGATTGTGCTGCGTACAACATTACAGATTCAGATACTGCTAGGAAAACTTTATGTTTCACACTATGGTCCACCAGTTGGTTTGAGAAACATTTTTTCCAGGTTGCTGATATTGCACTTTTTGCTTTCACTAACCTTTGTTTTAAGTGAGTTTCCATACTGAGGTTGTTAGCTATTGTTACTCCAAGATACCTGTACGTTTTAACAACTTCAATGGGTGGTTGCCTATTGAGATACCATTTTTCGTTACTGCAAGTTCTACCGGAACCCTTTTTAAAAACCATTATTTTTGATTTGGCCAGATTAATTGTCAGATTCCATAATTGGCAGTACGAATCAAGTCGGTTAATCATTAGTTGCAATGATTCTGGTGAATATGCAAATAAAACCACATCATCTGCAAATAAATTGTAGTTTTTCTCTCCATAAATTGTAGTTTTTCTGTTTTTTTTCATGCATCTATTTCAAATGTTATTGAATTCTGTGAGAAAAAACCCCGAATTCAAGATTAGTGAGAGACACTTAACGCTTGTTTTAACTTCTTTTTTCCGACTAGTGCAAAAGAAGCTCAAAGAAATGGGTTCACTTGATTAGACGTACGAATTAATTCAGTTTGTTTTTTAATACTGAGTAATGGAAATTAAATTTGTTTTATAGACTGTACGTTATTTAAGTTTTTCCAAGTATTTAAAGTGAAAATGCGTAAAAAAATGTCAACGGCCGGCGGCGAAAACAGCAAAAATTGAGGCCTTCTATTCAGAAGGATATTTTATTCTTCTATATGAATATAAGATAGAACGAAGCAGATTGAATTTTGTTTCAAACACTGCCACCTACGAAAAAAACAACAAAGGAGGACAAAAAGAGCCTCAACACCGCGCGAGAAGCGAAAAATATTAAGTATTGCCTCAAATTCAGCACACTCGACGATAAAAATTAAGACAAGTTTTTTTAAATTGGAGAAATGTTGTATTTTCTGATGAGAAAAAGTTAAACCTATATGGTCCTGATGGATATAATTTTTATTTCCATGACATCCGCAAAGACGAATGCTTTTTGAATCGCAATCATTTCAAGAAAAGAGGAGTAATGGTGTGGGGGCATTTCAAACTACGGCGCCTTTGAGTTGGTTTTTGTGTCTCACAAAAAACAGGAATTTCTTTTAAAGCTCTTTTGAAAACAGAATCACCAAAAAGTGTTCCGGATCGGTGAAGAATTCCGGATTGTCCAATAAAAACGCCATTAAAGTACGCTCTATATATGCGATTAACTTAGGCCATTGGGTTCATTATTTACTGCCTTGGTTTTGTTCACAAAATTATTTTCACCAATTCATTATTATGTCATTCATTATTATGTTGGTATATTTAACTTGTGAAAATCTGGACAAAAAATTGTTTGTAGTAGTGTTGGATCTCTACCAGAGAAAAGTAAATACACAGATTATTTTCTTGTATTAATATAATTTGTTTTATCTTCTTGTTTTTTTTTTGCATTTAATTAAATAACAGAAACTCTTAAAAATAAAAACAATCATGCTGTAATAACAATATCTTATCGCAACTCCAATTGAATTTCTGTAAGTTTACGGCAACACAAAACAATTTGTATTTTTTTTTCTTTCAATTTAATTTAACATAATTTGCAACTAGTAATAAATATTTTATATATGACTATACCGAGGGCTATCATAACTAAACTTATTTTTTATTACTTAAAATAAAATATATAAATATTGTTTTGTAATATTGTTTATATATAATGTATATATATTTTTTTATAATCAGTCATTAATATTATAAGTTTGAAAATAGTATTTTTGTTATAAACTTTTCAATTGATTTAATATATATTTTGTATTAATATTTTATATAATATGAAGAACGTATTTAACTAGAAGAAATATTCTCGAAATTTAGTGAAAGAAATCGAACAAAAATATGATAGAACGACATTATATTTATGTATTTTCATTCAAAGTCATAGAAAAAGGATGATTGTTTTAATTTGTTAAGAAACTTTGGATTTCATATTTTATTATTTTTTTTTATTTTACTTTATTAAATACTCGATGAAAATAGTTTTACTGTTTTTCTACTGCTATTGTTATTTTCATCATGAAAATAGTATCTTTATTGCTTTTGTTTTGTTAAATATTCCTGAATTTGATTCTTAGTTCAAAAAATACTTTTACTCAATTTTTTTTTGGACAACCTACTATGTATATTATAATATTGGAATAGATTTTTTTTTTTAGAAATTTCAGCTTTTAGATGATGCATCACTCCCATAGTCCTTATAGAGGCCCAAGTTTATTCCAAGCTCTTGTGATTTTCTAATTTTATTCGGGAGGGGGTTGTACACCATAATGGATGGCACAACGTCATTGTTATGTGTTGAAGACCTTAGCTGAAGAAGAATGTTATCACAGCTTCGTATGTGTAAATCTTTTTGTGCAACCTCAAGTGATGAGATAAAGCTGCGCCTGTATGCAACATCTGACACAGTTTGATTAGGGGATACGCCATCTTTTCTTCGGGATGGGGAATTTTCGGCAGATTTTGAGCTTCTATCATCGGTGTTTGGGGAATCGTAATTGGAAATATCCAAATGGCTTTGTGTTATAGTCGGCGAGACGGGTGAATGTTTCTTGCTCCTTGGGAAAGTCCTCTCAATGTGTTTCTCTGTGAGGTAACGGTCGTAAAAGGTCGATGTGACGGTAGTGTGCCGAATTTCCAGTTTGGTTGGTGTATAGATCACCGGAGTAATAGACCTGTTATTTAAATCATATCCAGGAGCGTAGTAGGGAGATAGAGGTCTCTCTAACTGCGTCTCCACTTGTTTTTCTTGATTAATTCTATCTACTTCACTATCTACTTTTTCAATGTTCTCTAAACTACAACTAAATTCACTAGGTGCATCTACATTATTTGGCATCATGTCTCGTCTTACCCTGCTCTCATACTCCTCACGGTCTTCATTGCGCCTCCGACGTGGCGAAGTTTCTTTCTTCAACTCTCTCATAGCTGCACGCTCCTGCTGGGTAGAAGGTCTAGTGCTACTTTGGAATTCATCAACCCTTATTAGTGGCCTTGCTATTGGGGGAGTTAATGAGGTTGCATTGCTTGGACGATTGGTGAATAATGAATCTATGTATCGTTGACACTTGTCCTTGCGAGAGGATTGGTCTTCACACAAGGTGTCTATCGATTTGATTGTGCTCTTAATGGAAGCTAATCGATCGGTTATACTACTATCTTCTGAACGAAATGTAATGGTCGAGCGAACTCGTGATTGTGACTTAATGCGACTGGGTGAAATGCTTTCATCATTACGAGGGAAAATGTTCCCAAGAGCCAGCAACGAATCGGTGAATCCAGAACGAGAGTTGACAGACTCGGTTGAATTAGCATTGCCACCGGAATCTGCAAGAGTCTTTTTTAAAATTCGATGTAATATCTTGGAGTTTTCTTCAATTATTTTCAGTACCCTATCGGTGGTCACGATGTTTGAATCGAATGGATCTCGGTACTCAGGACATGACGTTGGTCGAGATTCGGATTTCGTTTCGAATTCAGTACCAGTTGGATTTGACACAGTGAGGGTTTCATCACTTTGAGACTCCAGCTTATATAGATCTCTTCGTTTACGATTGCCTGTAAGTTCCATAGAATCAGTGGTGGTTTGTTCTAAATTTTGCACATTTTCAAAATCTGAATCGTCACCTCTCTTTGTATTTATTTGCAGGTCATTGTATCTTATCTCCAAGTCCTGTGTTGATGGAACCTTTGATAACATTTGGTGCTCCCGTTCGATTTCATCAGTTTTAGTACTTATTTGTTCTAAAACTTGATCTATGGATCTACTCGACAAAGCTTTTGCTGGTTTTTCTGAATCATCTTGTATAGCTTTTGGGTAAAAAGATTTCCTCTGCTCAAATTCTACTTCTTTTAATTTGGAACACCTGCCCATAATAGATTTTTGTTGTTCTAAAGCCTCAAATCTACCTTCTAAATCTTTTGTTGAAGGAAATTTTGACTTTGTTTCTTCTTCCCATGTTGGTCTTATGTTAGAATACGAACTCGTTTTCGGTGTGACATGTTCTAAAGTTTCAAATCTTGTTTCCCAGTTTTGTGGTGACTTTGTTTGGGACTCATACAATTTGGATTTTGGTTTGATTTCTTCTTTTTCGGTCTTCTTTTTAATTCTGAGGGATTTAGTTTTTTGCTTTTCTAAGGCATCAAATCTATTTTCTAAATCTTGAGTTGACGGAAGCCACTTTGGTTCTGGTTCTTTATCTTCAAAAAGGCTTCGTTTTATGAGACTCAATTTTGTTTCTTGAGATACATCTTTGGATAACATTTGGTTAGATTGATCCTCAAAAGTTGGGTATTTGTCTTTAGATATAGTAGTTTTCTTTGTGCTTATGTTTTCCTTAGTGCAAGACTCTTTGGATGACCTGAGATTATCTAAAGCTTCAAACCTGCATTCAAAGTCTAGTTTTGGAGAAAATTTCTTGTTAGCTTGAGGGTTATCGGAATTATCTGCAGAAATTTTATTTTTTATAGAATTCTCTGTCACTGCCATTCTGTGTTCTAAAGCATCAAGTCTCTGTACTAAATCTTCAGTTGATGCAACTTTTTTATCATTTATTTCTCGTCTTTTAAGACTTTCAACAGAGTTTAATGAATCGGAGCTTAAGTAATTACGGTTTTGTTCAGCCAGAAGATGCTCTTGGGTCTTTGTACTAAATCCAGTGAATGATTTTCTTTTTTCTAATGCCTCAAACCTTGCTTCCAAGTCTCGAGCAGAAGGAACTTTTCTTAGAATGCTTCCCTTTTCAATATCACAAGTTTTAGTAGATTCTTTCAATTTAGTATATTCTGTTTCAACTGTTTCAGATTTTTCTGAAGATTTCTTGCATATTTTAACATTGCTGGTATCAGCAAATGTAACTTTTGAGACTTCTTTGCTTTTGCCACGAATATCTGTGTCTAAAAGTTGGCTGTTTTCTTGTTTCTCAGATTCAATAGTTGATGTTTTTGTTTTTTTAGTTGTTGACATTTGGTCATTTTTCTTACTTTGTTCAAATGCTTGGAATCTATTTTCAAGATCTTCAATTGATGGAATCTCAGATTTTCTGTTTGATTCTACGTCGGTCGTTGCCTCCAAAAAGTCTTCTTTTATTTTCGATGGTGACAGTAAGTTTGTTGGCGACTTAAGTGATTTTTGAATCTCTAATGCCTCAAACCTGATTTCCAGATCTTCAGTTGATGGGATCCTTCTTCTAGTTATAGGGTGTTGCTCTTCATTTGTTTGCGAAAAGCTTTCATTGCTTGAACAACCTTTTACAGGTGATGGGTCTTCATTTTGGGGCAGAACAATTGATGGATTCTGGGTTGAAGTGCTTTCTTTAGAGGCATTACTGGATTCATTCTGTGGTTCTTCATTTTTCGCCGGTATGTGTATATTTTTTGTACTTAATTTCCGTTCAAGTTCACGGAAACGATGTTCCAAATCAGCCGTTGAAGGAACAACCTTTTCAGCCTCCACTTCAGAAGCTTTCAGAATCGCTTCTGTTTCGTGTGATGGTTCTCTTGGTGATGAAGCGTCATCTTTAAGCTTCATTGGTTGAACATCTTCAAGATTTTTGGATTTATTGTCTTCATCTGCGCACTGACGTGGTATTTTTGTGTCTTTAGAAGTTGACATGTCTCTATCACTGAAACGTTCTTCCAGTGCTTTGAGTCTTTCTTCTACGGCTTGTGAATTCGATTTTGCTTTTTCAGATTCGTCAACTTCAATTTGATCTTTAGAGCTATTTGTATTTGGTGATGATTCATTCACAATCTGTAATATTTTACGTTCGAAATTATCTTCTGTTTTTGAATGTTTTCTACCAAAGCAATCCTCGGAATAATTGGGAAGTCGCAAAGACAAAGATATATTAGAAGTATTGGATGATTGTAAAATTTCAGATTTCACAAGGCTTACATTAACTTTATTGTTTGGATTCTCTGCAGTAATATTTTTGTCTAGTGGGTTGTTCTCATCAATTTCTAATTGATTTGATGTAATCGCCTTTGACTCATGTAACGTTGGCTCTTCGACAACAGTTATACCCGTATTAACATTCAGTGAGCGTTCTCGATCGTAAAGTGCAGAGCTTTTAAGAGAAACTGAACTTTTAATAGAAACTGAAGATTTAACAGATGCTGAGTTTCTAAGAGAAACTGAAGTTGTAACCGCAACTAAGTTTTCTAGTGTAGAGTGTTTTAAATCAAATGTACTTTGTAAAACATCAGAGTCTTGATTGGGTGTTGACCTTTCAGCAGAAACTAAACTTGAACTCTGCAGTTCTGAAAGAAAACTCACATGGTCTTTGAAATGATCTTGCGTATATGAAAAAGTATATTTCGACAAAGGCTTGTCAATGTCTCTAAGCGTAGATAAATTTTGTTCATTGTTATCAATTGTTTGTAAGGCTTTATTAACCAATTTATCAGTTGTCGGCTGAATTGATTTTTCCTGGCTGGGCTCCACTTCAACTAAAGTTTTCTCCTGACCGGTTGAATTTTCATTTTTATTTGACTGGTTTTGCATTAAATCATCTTGCGACTGCTTTGGATCATTTACACCTTCAGTCTCACACCCATTTTCATTAGCTGAGTGATGTTCATAGTAGAGAACACCTTCATTTGAATGCTGCTTAGTAGTTAGGGAGTTAAATTCCTTTTTTACTCCTTTCGGAATAAGTGATTGTTTACTATCGTCACTTAGATTTTTAGCGATTTGATCTTCTACAGTTAACAAACAATCAGAAGTGAACTCTATGGGTGATGTTGCAAGACTGGACTTGACAAGCGGCGATGTTTCGTGCATTTTTTCAACATCATCGTCTGGCTTTAAATGCTCATTAAGGGATTCTCGATTTGGAGAAAGAATAGAATTATCTTCCTCCATGAGAGATGTTGTTTCTTTTTGAAATGCTATCCCAATTTTTGCTTTACTGGGAAGTTCGGTAGATTTTGAATTTTCAGTTCTGGATTCTTGGATATTGGTTGAACTATTAATTATTTCTTCCTTCACACGAGAAGTCGGTTTCTTGTCTTTAGTTTTAACATTTTCTTTCAACTCTCCTTCGGTTGAACACTGCTGATCAACTGATTGGGGAACTTCAGTTGAAGGAGCTTTTAAAGGGCTTGATATAGGGTTGTCGTCATCGGATATGTGTGTCTTCTTATCATGGGGAGTTCGATTTTCTTCCAATGATTCACCCAAAATCGAATATTGATCCTTATTTCCAGAATTAAGTTCTTCGGAAGAAATAACAACTGCCTTACAGTCCTTATCTATAGCTGGTTCATCAGAAGATGGAGTCATTTTTTTATTAACATTTTCAAACTTAGAGGAAAGTATTTCATTTTCGGAAACTTGTAGTTGAACTGATTCTTCTTCGTGACCACGATGCTGATATTCGTATTGAAACTCATTGTTCAAATGCTCTCTGTTTTGGACAGGGGAAGTATGGACTAATTTATTTTCTATTAAGTTCGAGGATTGAGCTACTTCTTCAGTATTAGTCGTGCTCAGTTCATTTTCCAAAGATGTGTGATACTGATATTGAGAAATAAGGTTTTGATTCTCAGTGGATGGATAGCTTTTATGAAGATCTTCCGTGGAAGACTTTCTTTTTAAAGATTGAAAATTCTGTTTCTGTTCGACACTCAAATCTTGCTCTACCAGTATATTAAATTCTGTTTGTTCATGGCCCGTATCGGAAACAGAGTTAGAACCCTCAGCGGGAGGGTCAGTGGCCTCACGATCAGTATATGAGGGTTCATTTAATTGAGTAAACGGCTTAAGTTCTTCCATAGGTTGTTCATGCTGCTTGCTATCTAATTCAGGAACTTCATTTGTACATTGGATTAATGGATCAATATTTTCAGATAGTTCTATATTAGTCGAGGGGGGCCTTAGTTCTTCTTCCTCTTTGATTTTTAATAAATCCTCATTCATGTTCTCGATAGGAATTTCATGTATAGCTGAAACATTTTGATTTAAATTCGTCGCCAAGTTTTTAGAAGCTGGTAGAGATTGATTAAGAACATTTATATCATCTTCTAACATCTTATAAGCTGTTGAAGCTTCTTTTGAATTACTGGGCCTTTCTGGTCGAAGTGCTAATTCTTCTTTAGTATTTTCTATTATTGAAGTAAACTGGTCGATTTCTTCAATAGATTTTCTTGAAAAACTCGAGTTTTCACAAGGTGGTTCAGTTGGAAAAGTTTCTTTTGGAGTTGAACAATCATTATTGGTTTTAGTTTTTAAATGGATTTCTTCAATAGAGTTCCTTGATTCAGTTTGATAAACAGCCTTTGAAGATGGAGAATCTTCCTGAGTTTTGCTCTTTAAACTATCCTTTCGACCACTAAAATTCATCTCAAGAGCTCTAAACCTGGTTTCAAGGTCTTCAGTTGATGGAATATTATTGGTGATCTTGGGTAATTCTTTATGTTCATTAGATTGGTCTTCTATAACTTCAATTTCTTCGGGATGATCATTCCTTTCATGGTTTATATCTTTTGCTGGATTAGCCTTAAATTCTATTTCTGCCAATTCTTCAGCAAGATTCTTTGTTGGCGAACAAGTTATTGGGCTATTTAAATTGTGGCAATCAATATCTAAGCTTTCAGCTTGAGTAGTAGTTTTTGAGAGCTTGTTTGCTTCTGTGTTCGAAGATGAGAAATTTAAGGTAGTCGTTGGCACTAACGATACAGTGATTACATTCTCGTCTGTATCATCGGTGTCTGTTTTTGAAGCTATGCCAGATAGCTTTTTTAGCGGAACAAGTTTCGAAGGTTGGTATTTTAACGAATCTATATCAAAGTCCATCTCCTTGAACATTCCTGATGAAATTTCATGTTTAGCTTCAGCAATGAAAGATAGCGAAGACTTATTCGAATATTCTAAGAGTACTTTCATTTTTCTGTCAAGTTCCTCGTCCGATACTTTAGTCACGGTTGTATTGCTTTTTTCGGCTTCCACTAATTTCAGATTTTCGCCGGCTTTTGAGGGTTCAGGAGATGGGTCACAGCTCACATAAGCATTTCGTATGCTGTCCTCCTCATTCAATGAGTAGAGTAGATCTAACTTTGTTGGTCTCTCCACAATGTTAACCCTTTCAAAATACTCATTAGTAACACCTTCTTCATTGACATCAAACTTTTTCGAATTATCCATGTCAATAACCAAACTGGCGTAGTTAAATGCTGATATTGGAGTTCGTAAAGGACTTATGTTTGAGTTGTTTATATAAGTTGTGATATCAGGCATTGGGGAAAGTTGACTTGTGCTCGTAATCACATTTGTCAATGAATGAAAATCGCCCTCAGCAGAGGTGGCATCAATCGTTGTATCTTCTAAGGAAACACTGCTAGTTGGCTCATTGATGTCGGGCCAGCTAAACTCGTCTACAAAGCCAGCATAATCTAGTCGATTGGATTCGGTTTCACTATCTTCCTTGCAATATTCCAGAGGATCAATATCAGTCTTATTGGCATTCAAAACTGGTGATTCTATTGTCGTTAATTGAATAAACGGTATTTGGTTATCTATGGTCGGTTGGCCATCATTACTATTAAGAACATCTTCTAGGCTTTTCTGTTTCGAATCTTCAGAATGCTTTTTACTAGATTTAAGTTTTTTCATGGGACTTCCCTCTAAGGAAGACAAATGATGATCAGCCATTTCATCTTCGTCACAAAGACTTGTGCTGGTGCTCGAATTTCCGTCGCTTTCTTCACTGTATGATGACGAATCACTTCGTTGACGTGACGCTTTAAGGGAAGTTCTCTTTGATTTTGGCTCTGATGAACTACTTCTCGAAGAGGGTGCACTTTCGATTAGTGGCGCCGGATGATCATCCAGTCCGGATTGGGAACTATCTGATTTTATGTCTTTCCACTTTAAACTCTCTCTTCTCCGTTTAGACAGATCGGTATCTCTCCAGTGGAGTGTTTCGCCACTAAGAAGTTTTTTCGTTTGTGCAAGTTTTGGTGGTTTTGGTGTTGGAAGTGAGGGCTTCCTTGCCGGTGGTATGGCTCCTTGAGGTGGTCCAAGTCTTCGACCGTTATTTGTTACAATTGCATTGCGTCCAACCAATAGCTGATTCATTTGAATGGAAGATTGATTTGGATTCGAACCCTGACGGGCTACAGCAGAAGTGAGAATTATGTGGGCTTGACGCTGTCGCTCACGCAAGCGATCATACTGTTTTTTTAATAATGAAATATCGAGAGCAATACGGTCTTTGCCTTCATTTTTAGAACCTTGCCCGGCTGAGCCTCTTCTTAGACGAAGACCCCAAGCGGTAGCGACGGCCATTCTTGAGTCCTCATCAGAGTCACCTTCTTCATCAGAATAGTAGAGTCTAGAAAAACGAACAAAAATATTTTTAGTTTATATAAAAAAAAATAGGTTAACTGTAAATTGTTTCACTTACTGCAGGCCCTTTTTGTCCCTAAACGGAGTAATATTATACAGATGCTTATCCCTTAGCTTTTGCAATTCTGGTATAGGACCCAAATCTACAACTTTCTCGATCAACCCATTAGAGTCAACAAGGTGTCCATTGAGAAGTTCGCTCGAAAACGATCCCATCTGACAATAAAAATCATCTGCAGTTCTCGAATTTAAAATCCGCCTTTAAAAAAAAAATAAAAATAGACCTAACCATCAGAAAGTATCCAAAAAAAAATAAATATCTTACTCTTCTAACAGACTCCATAAAACTAAAGCTGTTCTTAAAAGTACATCACTGCCTTCAATCAAAACTAAATCCCATACTCTTAAGACACATGTCATTGGCAAACAGGTACAAAACATAGTCAAGAACCACTGCATTGTAAAGACATTAGTTAGCGGTGGCTCAAAGGCATTCTCAACAGGTCCTTGTAGTTTTTGTAAATGTTTCGCTAATCTAGGAAGCTTACTAGTCATCAATTCCCGAAATACTGCCATATCAGCTTGAAGACCGCCTAATGATCCACTAAAGTAACCACTTGGAAGTATACCCTCAACAAGGTATATCATTACTTTTATTGATTCTATTTCTTCTTTATCCATTACTTGCAGGATAAGTGCTCCCAGCATGTTGAATCCCTGTAAAATTCAAGAGAATTATAAATGAACTTTTATTTTACAATTTTCGATGGAAGGATGGGAAACAACTTCAGATGTTGCGTTTTGGATACATTGGACTTTTTACAAAAGATGAATTGTTTTTTTTTTTGTTTTGTTTCCTTAGGAATAGACCCGAGTTTAATAGAATAGCAGGGAAATTATTGAAGTTAAGATTCACATAGAGTAATTGCGTTAGGGCATTAGGTTTAGGACCCCTTTCGGTGAAAAAATCTGATTAGGCCGTAAAAGTTGTAGGACCCTATCGAACATCTTAAATGGATTTCTTGTATCCCTCAATCCAATTTCTGCGATACCGTGAGCATCTACCAGTATATATCTCCTTCGAGTACGATGTACGAAACGGCTAGGCTACCTGAGTAACTACTATGTTTTCGAGCGACTTTGTGCTGTAACGTCAATAGAAAAAACAGCAGTGAACTAAACATCTGTCTCAAACACAAATCTCAAGCTACCCAAAAATTATTGGATTCATTTGGATTCGTTGGGATATTTAAGCAACAGCTGATTCAAAACTGCAGCTGTATATGCAATGGCCTCATTCAACAACCGTGTTGTTGTATTCCCATGTAAAACACAGCTGATGACAAAACAACTGCTGCCATAAAAATTCGTACATGGGAATACAACAACACCAACCTATCCGGATAGCTAATAGTTCTGTTATTTAATGAGGCCAATACAACTGCTCGCGTTCGAGGACGAAGCGGCTAGACCTACCAAGCTATCTTAGTAGAATAGTAGTTGTCTTGCATATACAGCTGCAGTTTTTAATCAGCTGTTCCTCCAATTTCCAAAATAATCTAAACGAATCCAATAATTGTTGGGTAGCTTGAGATTTGTGTTTGACAACAAATCTTTAGTTGATCAGCTGTTTTTTCCCATAGGCGATACAACAACATAAATCAATTCGGATTGATTTGGGTATGCTATCGAACGCGCCCATTTTCTCGTACAAACAAATTTATGAAATGATCAATAAATTGCAAGTGAAAATTTCGGGCACTGCTTACGTTCCTTATATTCAAAGGTACGAAGCATTTCCAGTAGTGTCCAAATGAAGGTCGATTTCTAACTGAAGCCGAATATTCGGCTAAACAACAACCTTCGGCCGAAGCTTTAACAATTTCCGTTTAAGGATTGACTAAAAGTGAAAAAAAAATATTATTTTTTGGAATATATGCATCCAATAAACAATCTAACGGGATAAATTAACTTTTCAAATCTAAAAACAAACAAGGCAAATCTGTTATCGATTATTGTGCAGTCAACAATGAGTGGATAGATCTTATAACCAAATTTGAAGTTAAATCTAAACATTTTTCTGATCACATGCCAATTATTGTTAAGTGGAGAACTGAAACAGCCTCACAACAGAGAAATCTTGACTTGATCCCACGCCTTAAGTGGAATATTAAAAATGTTGAATCCTACCAGCGTTCTTTGGATGAATTTCTCTCTAGAATTTCTGCAATACCCGAGACAACAGACGCACTCTCAGAAAGAATTCAAGAATGCTTAAGAAATTCTGTAAATAACAGAGAACAAAACCCAATTAAAAAATTCAAACAAAAGTGGTTTGACAGGGAATGCATGAACGCCAGAGAAAAATCCTTCGGTCTACTTAATGCAATACGACGTAACTCTTATAATGATGAACTGCGGAAATGGTATATCCAATCAAATATCAGATATAAAAAGCTCTGTCACTTAAAGACAATCAGTTTTGAAACAAATCTAGCTCTATCTTTAGGACACACTAAGAACACAAAAGAATTCTGGAAGATAGCTAAAGAAATAAATGGTTCAAATCACATTATAGGTTCATGTGTCTCTGCAGATGACCTGGGGATCTATTTCAAAAACCTTTTATATATGGAAAACCAACCAACGTTTTCTTATGCGGAACCCTTTTTCAAAAACGCATCCCTAACCTTTTGTAATAATTTATTGACACTTTTCAACAAAATTTCCATAAGTGGCATGTTCCAGCCTCGTTCAGCCTCGTTCAAAACATCAGTAATTTTTCCTATACATAAAAAAGGCTCCTTAAATGATGCTGAAAACTACCGGGGCACTTCATTCATGAATGTGATAGCGAAAATATTTTGTTGAGTACTAGTTGGCAGACTTGAAAGTTGGATAGAGGAATATAATATCCTATCAGACCTGCAAGCTGGATTTAGGAAGAACTACCCTACAATTGATCAAATTTTCTCACTAACATCTATAGTTAAGGCAATTCAAGCACGAAACAAGAAAATCTACACTTTGATTGTCGATTTTAAGGCAGTGTTTGATCTGGTGAATAGAAGTGCTTTGCTATACAAACTCTCACAACTGGGTGTTTCAACAAAATTCCTCCGTGTAATACGAAACATGTATATGAACACAAAGGCAACGATCTGGGATGGGTCAATGTTTTCAGAATGGTTTAAAACAGACACTGGTGTTAAACAAGGATGCCCTCTCAGCGCCCTACTGTTTTCACTTTTTATTAATGACATTGGTTCACATCTTCCTGGAGGTATTCGAATCGCAGGTGACCTAATTAATGTATTGTTGTATGCCGATGACCTAGTGATATTATCAGAATCACCAGAAAATTTACAACTGATCATAAATCGTCTAGCGGCATTCTGTGACAAATGGGGACTTGTTATAAATGCTGAAAAGTCGAAAATAATGATCTCGCGATCCAATCGAGGTGAAGTACGATATAAGTGGAGTCGATATAATGGGAGCCGTTTGGTTATAACGGATGAATATAAGTAGCTTGGAGTTAAGCTCAACCCAACGTTGGATTTCAGAAAACATCTTGCAGAAAAATCTAAAGCATCACAAAGTCTCATGAATTTGACATGGAGCAATGTGTTCTCAAACCAACATATAAATCTCTCCATAAAATATAAAATATTCTATTCAGTTGTCAAATCTACACTTTGCTATGCAGCACAGGTTTGGGGGTTTAAGGAATATGAAAAAATTGAAAAAGCACAGAGAAACTTCATTAAAAAACTGTTTCATCTTCCAATGAAAACCCCAAGCTACGCAATTTATTTAGAAACTGGGTTACCAAAACTTTTTACTTACACACTTAAGCTTCAAGCGGACTTTATCATTAAAGTATTGGGATACCAGAACTCTCGGTTGAAGAAAAAGCTGTTACTTTACGAAACAAGAAATAAAAATTAGTGGATGGGTGACTGGAAAAATATTGGCTCTAATCAGGGAGTGGAAGTTAATTTAGACCCAAATAACACGCAACATTTAAAGGATCAACTTTATGAGATCATACAAAAACAAAAAGACTCAGTTCGAAATGTTATGATGGAAAAGGCCTGTAAATCGGAAAGCAGAATATTATACAGCCAATTAGAATTTAACCTTTGTGATAAAAACTATTTTAGAAATACTTTCAGTATTAAACAAATCTCTTTGATATTCAAAACAAAAAAAAAAAAAAAAAAAAGATGCGAACTTCTAGGTCTCAACGGAAGCCCGTACAATGGAAGTTTTGATCTGTAACTTATGTAACATGAAATCAAAAGAAGACGGTTTTCATTTGATAAGCATATGTCCAATCTTCAAACAATATAGAATATCATATTTCGGAAAAGGTATTCTAACAATGGGAGAGACTACATTCTAAATGGATCTGACTGGAGAGGACGAGCTGACGGCAAAGCCAAAGCTTAAAAAAATTCGTTAAAATATGTTCAAATGTAAAAATGCAAATCGTAAATAAATGGATACTTTTACATACTTACTTACTTCTAAAAACAAATTGAAACTCATAAATTGTTGTTCACTAGGAACGCTAGTGGGAGGAGGAGATAAATATTTAAAAGCAATTGTCGGTAAATAAATGTATGGCCTAGAAGCCCAATATTCATATACATCAGCATTCTTTAAAAGCAAAGGTTTTCTTAAGAAACATATTGTTGAGAGTAAGGAATCAATTATGCTGCTTATGCATCACTGCAAATTACCATCTGCATTTACTGCAATAAGAATGAGATACAATTTTCATATACATGTTCATCTTGATTGTCTACATTATATTGGTGCTGCGTCTCTTCTTGCAGTTAGAAGCCGAAGCTTCGGTCGGACACTAATTTCCAGGGAATTTTATTCACGATAACACCCATAACCGAATTAACCTAAAAAACCAGATCTTTTAAATCGGGTGTCATATAAAACGGTGATGCCAACTTTAAGTTATTCGTCGCTAAAAAAACACCCTTTACATTTTCACGATTTTTTTCACACTAATGTCCTTTTCGATTGTTATTAAGGAAGAACTCTCCGATCCGGGATTCCAATCGAGCAAGATAACACTATTCTTTATTCCGAATTTTAATGTGAGTGCATGAGTGAGTCACAGTCTGTGCTGAGTATATTGGAGGACCATTTCTGCAGACTGTTAAACGGCAATGAAGACAAAATTCCGCTGTCAGGCAGAATGAACCATTCAACATGGACGATGATACACAAAACTTCCGTCCACCTGAACAAAATGAAGTGAGGATAGCAATATCCAAACTAAAGAACAGCAAAGCTGCTGGCCCCGACGGACTACCTGCCGAACTCTAAAGCAGCCGGAGATGACCTGGTACAGTGCATACACCAACTCATCTCTAAAGTCTGGTCAGAAGAAAGTATGCCTGATGAATGGAACCTCAGCATCGTTTGCCCGATCCACAAAAAAGGAGACCCCCTAAACTGCGCCAACTATAGAGGAATAAGTCTCCTGAATATCGCGTACAAGATCCTTTCTGCTGTATTATGTGAACGTCTGAAACCATTTGTCAGCAAGCTGATTGAACCATATCAGTGCGGTTTCAGGCCAGGAAAGTCCACAATCTATCAAATGTTCACGCTACGGTAGATCCTGGAAACTACTTAAGAACTCCAAATCGATCCCCACCATCTCTTTATCGATTTTAATAAGGCCACGTACGATAGCATTTATAGAGACGAGCTATACAGAGCCATGTCTGGTTTTGGCATCCCCACAAAACTCATCCGCCTGTGTAGGATGACGATGGAGAACTCTCGCTGCTCCGTCAAGGTTGGTACTGACCTCACAGAAGCTTTTGATGTCAAGAAAGGATTCCGACAAGGTGATGCGCTATCGTGCGATTTCTTCAACTTAATACTTGAAAAAATTGTAACAAATTCCCAAGTTAACTCTGCTGGCACAATTTTTTTCAAGTCTGTGCAATTGTTAGCATACGCTGATGACATAGACATCATTGGCAGAACCCAGCGAGCTGTCACTGGAGCGTTTGCTAACATTGAAGCTGAAGCGGCTAAGATGGGACTAGCAGTCAATGAGGCCAAAACGAAGTACCTGCTGTCCACAAAAAGGGACACACAACATCGGCGGATTGGACAAAACGTCACAATAGACAGGTACAACTTTGAGGTAGATAGGGTCTGCTGCCAATCGCTGTTCCTATGGGCTTGGGAGGCAATTGAGTATAAAGCCGTCTCTCGAAAAACAAAGGAGACTCTTTATAAAACGCTGATCATCCCAGTCCTGTTCTATGGCGCGGAGACATGGACTCTATCAAAAGCGGATAAAGATATCCTTAGTCGTTTCGAGCGTAAGGTTCTTCGCAAGGTTTTCGGCCCCATCTGCGTTAGAGGGCTTTGGAGGAGAAGGTTCAACCACGAACTATACGAGCTGTACAGCGACATTGACCTGGTATAAAAAATACGTATATCACGTTTAAGATGGCTAGGTCATATAGAGCGTATGGACAACAATGCTCCGGCTCTCAGGATCTTCGATTCCAAACCAGAGGGAAGATGCAGTCAAGGAAGACCTCGCCTAAGGTGGCGCGCTAAAGTGGAAGATGACCTCAACCAACTTGGAGTGCGTAATTGGAGGCAGCTAGCCAAAGACCGAGCTAGTTGGAGAGGCATGTTGGTTGAGGCCCAGGTTCGCCCCGAACTGTAGCGCCACCTAAGTAAGTAAGTAAGGATGACTAAGGCGGAAAAAATCAAAACAAAGTCATGAAAACGTAGAAATGCGCGGTGATGTTCATCGATCTTGGCAAAACAATATCGATATCTCAACATCGATGTTGAAGCATGTGAAACATCGCAGCATCGATGTTAAAGCCCAGTACTCAGTTTGGGAAAAATATTATTTCTCATACATTTTTTTCCCAGAACAAATTATATCTCTAATTTTTCCCGACTCAGTACTCACTTCAACGCAAAATAAAAATCTTTGTTTCGAACTGTACAGTACATACAAAAATCTCCACTTAATTTTTCCAAGACAAACAATGTCCGAATCATTATTTTGTTAGACAAATTCTGATGTTTGATGTAATCGTGCCTTTTACCACCTCATATCGTATCCCCTAGCCTTTGCAATATTAAAAGATATTAGGAAGTAGGTATAATGACCAGACAAAATGATTGGAAAAAGTGTGTAGGTAAATTAGTTGCAAAAATTAAATCAATGCAACAGCTGATTTCAGTTAGGCAGTAGCGTTGCTATAATGGTAATTAGTGGGTACAAAGAGGACGTACTTTCAATAAAATTATGAAAATATTTCTGAGATTTATTTCGTGATTTCTAATCGAAGTATGTGTTTGTATAAATTTGAATAGAAGTGCATGGGATAAATAAATTAAGAAAAATCAATAAGCTTTAAAACTAAAAGATTGAAGCTGAAAAAATCGAGAAAGCTAATAAATCAGTAAAAAAATTAGTATCGAAACGGGACAAGTAATATTTTTGCATATATATATATATATATATATATTTCCTTGACTTTACATAATGTATGTATAATGTATATTGAAAACGCTTAGAAATACTCAAACGAACTTGCGTTATTTTTCTTAAATGCTGTTTAATCTTTAGCGTTATTCTTCTCATTCATGGTAAATGCTTTGAAATGGATATATACTATTTAATATTATTACATCATATTATATATCATATTATCTACATCATAAATCTGTTTTTTTAAGCACATACCTCAACATGAAATTGAGAGCAAAGCAAGTTAAATAAAATGCACGACTGGATCGCACGAACTTGATCTTATGTTCGATCACATAGAATGAAAGATTTCTGTTAAAAATCTAAATATATATTTAAAGCAGTTTTTTTCTTCATTTTTATATATACAAAATATCTTTAATTTTTCCCTAAAAATATTATAATATAAACTTAAAAACAAAATATTAAATCGGCTTAATCAAAGAAAAAATAATTAAAAATTCTGAAATAAATACTTAAACTAATTTCAGCTCAAAAAAAGTACGCAATTTTATTTCTTGGATAAATTTGAATTTATGAAAATACAATTTTAAAAATCTGTGGAGCGGTTTTTGAGAAAAAAAGTTTTTTTTCTTAAAACTTTTTGAAAACATTTTTCAAAAAAAAATTAAAAAACGCCAATTCATATATATTCAATAAATACATATAAGTATAATTTTCGAAAAAAATTTAATGAGCAGTTTTCGAAATATAAATTTTTAAAATGATTTTAAAAATACAAAAAAATACTAGTTAAAAATATTGGTACGCGGTATAATTTGGGCAACCTAAACCTATATATGTGTGAAATTTCGAAAGAATCGGTTGAGCCGTTTATGAGATACTCGAAAGCAGAAAAAACGGTCCTATGGAAAGTACCGTTTTTAGACATTTTTCTAATTTTTTTTTAACCATATGATCGGTCGTAGCTAAAAAGCCGCACTGATTTTTTTTGTATCAAAATCGTTAGAGCCGTTTCCAAGAAAAATAGGTTTGAACGTAACGGTTATATGGCAGGTACCGTTATTTTTTGAGCTAAAAAAAAATTCAATTTCCCCTCTGTACAATACCTAAAAAACTCAATATACCAAGTTTGAAGCAATTCGGCCACCCGTTTGGACTGTAGGTGTCTATACATACATACAGACAGACTGACAGACAGACAGACTGACAGACAGACATACTGACAGACAGACATACAGACGGACAGAAATTTAGACCATCTTAATCTCAAAACTTTTTTTTTCGACGAATGCATAACTTGCCTTATACTACCTATAATCGCAAGTAACAGTGTGTGCTTTCATAAATGAATGGTTGCGAAAGTCCGACGATTGCATACCATTCGTAAATGCAAAAGATGAATGTCAGATTTTCATAAATGTAAAGCGCAAATATAAAATTTCACATGCATTCCAATTTTTTTCTTAAAGAAAGAGAGAGTATGACGTAAACGGTGGTAAACCATCCCTTTCTGTTCCCATCTGTCCAAATTTCCGCTAGAAAATTCAAAGTTGAACTCAAAATTAAAAATACACATCAGAATTGTTTCCGGTCCGGTCCGTGAAGCAAATCAGAGAAAGTATTCACAAATGCATATTAAAATGCATGCGCAAATAGTTTTTCTGACGTTAACATGATCGCAACTGATCGCATGTAAACAAAGCAACCATGCATTTATGAAAGCACCCAATGTACATTATTTCTTTAAAAACAGTCACCAACATTAATATCATCAGTGACTGTGTTCCTATTTTCCCCTACTAAACATTTCTGAGATACGCTTCTGTTCTCATTTGAATGGAATGTTTATCTCTACACCTTCAAAATTTTGCTTGAGAAATAATATGTAGAGATAAAATTTGCGTTTGCTCGAACTGAGTACTAGGCTTAAGATTCAAATCTTCGACTTATAAGCTGAAATCTTTTGTCAATGACCTTGTGCTTATAAAGGTTAGACCGCACCCGAAAGAACTGCAATTCAATCGAACAACGCTTCACAACTATTTATGTGAAATTGTATGAAGCTTAATTGTCGCATAGTGCAATGTATGTACACACGAAAAGAGAAAACAAAATTGTGATTAAAAACAATTTTTTTAAACAATGAAGGTATTTTGAATTTATGATATATTGTATTTTTAATCAATTTTTGAACGTGCTCTCATTTTTCAAAAAATGCATTAAAAACATCGATGTTAAGAAACATCGATATTTCTATATATATTCGATATTGAATTTCCGATGTTTTTCAATATCGCTCATCCCCACACAACATTGTTGTTGACATTGAATTCGCGTTTGACGTTTAGTGTATGAGTGCTTCTGGTTTTGATTCTGACTTCAAATCCAGAAGGAAATTTTCTCTTCTATCCAGGAGAAGAACGGTCATTCGATACCAATCGAACAGTTTCAGCATTCGGAAGGCTTCGGAAGACTTCCGGACGACCAATCAAACATGCCATAAGAAATAATGACTTTAATAGATGTTTCATGTTTAATACAGATGTTTCTTCACTAAAAAATCTTTCATATTTTTAACTAACCTGACAATAACCAACTTCTGGATTAAACCGAGCATATCCCAAGAGTATTCTTTTCAGCTTGGCTTGATTTATAGTACCCGCTGGCCCTGAACAAAGGCTGGACCCCGTTCGATGGAGATCCTATAAAAATATTGAATTGATTATATTGTTTAATTTATTTATTTTTCATTTCTTTAAATGCAATCATCTAAACAAACCTTAACTATTTGAATACCCAACTCTTCATCATCTTCTCGCCATTGTTCGCTGAAACATTTGACTTCTTCCTTTTCCCAGTCAATGTTTTTTGATTTCAAATACTTGTCAGCCAGAGCAAGCCACAGCTGAAACGAATTAAAATCAGAATTGAATTACATTTTAATTTTCTGTCTGCCGGTATCGATCTCGAGCATAATATAATGCTGTCTTTTTAAAATCGAATCCCTTTCATATAGATACCTTTCGTCTAAACTCTGGTGGCATCCCTCCAGGCAAACGAGCAACCATTTTCATTGCATGTAACCATTGATTGAAATCTGATGAAGAATTTGTTTCATCGGGAATTATAGACCGTCCCCCTGCTGATGCTCCTGCATCCCCACGTCCTTTTTGTGTGGCGCCAGGAGGTGAGGACAGTCCAAAACGCATTTCTCGGCTCGATTCTCCTAAAAGGAAACATAATATAATTGAATTTACTATGAAATTGCAAATAGCATCTGCTTGAGTTAACGAGGAACATTTCTATAGTTTTGTCCAAGTAGTATTCAAGGAACTTAGGCCTTAGCATGCAGATATTTTTATTTATAATGCGGTTTTGTGATTTAAATATACATAATATATGTCAAAAAATGTTATGTTAAAAAAAAACCACTCAGTGACTTACATGCAAGTTTCTTATAGCGAGTTTCATTCAAGAAAAGATCTGCTCTTTCTGACAAAAGATTTCATCTTTTTGAATTTTGAGAGTTTCATTCCAACAAAAAGAGCAGATCTAGTTCAAATCTTAAAACGAAAGATTGGATCTCTGATGCGTAGGCAAATTTGATCTGAATGCACACATACATGTAAAAATTCTTTTCTGTCAAGGGTCAAATGAAACAAAATTTGTTATTAATTTGTTGTGAACTAGTGCCAATCCGTGCTAAAAAAATAAAGAAATAATGGACGAAGAAGTCAATAATTTATATTTTATAAATTCAGTGGAGTTTTTGATTGCTTCGTCTTCGTCTTCCTCGTCATCTGATGATGAAGAGATGTTTTTGTTTAGGAATGTGTGTGTCATTCATTCACCAATACTGCAATTAAATCTGGAAAAAAGTTTCATTGGAAAGATCAAATCTCGATTTTGAGAGGAGATCTTTGAAATTTGAATGAAACTCGATATTAGACTAGGAGTATTTTTTAGAATTCCACAAAACACAAAAAAAAAATGCAATCGCTATGCATCAGTGTTGCGACTTAAAAAAATTGGATGGACACCAGAGTTCCACTGGAACCCATTTTTTAGGGTAAACATACTTGGCAGTTGTCACTAAATTAAAAACCCTCAATAACTATTTTTAACTTCTTAAGCTAAGCGTACACGATTGGTAGATCTTACAATATTGGCAGATCTGTCAGTGAAAACATGCTTACAATGTCTTACAACTGTGTAAACTTCCAATAAATTGTCAGAAAATGTGTGTTACAATTAATTGTAAGATCATTCTCTGACAACTAATTGTAAGAAATTCTACAATCGTGTGTACACCAGTTAACAATCGTGTAATCTTACAATTAATTGTCAGACATTTTATCTGTAAATTAAATGTATGACGTAAAATTGCAAGGTATATGCCTCTCAATTTGTATCGTTGTCTGACGTTTCTGACAACGAAGATATTGTAAGTAAGTAAGTAAGTAATTCATTTTATTGTTTATACAGGGTGATTCGTATAAGATGCGACAGAAAGCTAGGGCGTGTAGGTTGGACTTAGACAAGAAAAAAATCGTATGGGAGGGGGGTCTATTTCCCCCCGTTTAGCCAGAAGGGGCAATTTTCTAAAAAAAATGACTTAAAACAGAAAAAAATTATGAAAAAACAACGGTAAAGCCAATAATGACATGCTATACCTTTTTGGAAAGCCAGAAATCTCTTCTTTAGTTTTCATTTTAAATTAAGTTGTGCTAGGCAATAATTTTAAAACAAATTTTTTTCAAAATTTTGTGTAATTAAGTATAATTTTTGTTTTCAAAATTCCATGCTCTTATTAATTTTTAATAAAAAAAACAGAAAACCGGATGCTAAAATGTATCTTAGTTTTTGAGAAATAAAAAAAAATTAAAAGTACTTTTTTCCAAGAAAAACACTTTTTTGTTTGTTCTATCTTTGCATAAATACCATTAGTTTAGTTAGCAAGTAATAAAAAAGCCTTAGTTAACTGTTAATATTTTTAATATCTGTTACATTTAAGACTATTGTAATAAAAAATAATGATGTTATAAGAAATTCAGAATTCAAAGGTTGTATCTTCTCCTTATGGCTGCAGATAAATTTAATTCCGCCAAATTCTCCTGCAATTTGACTCCAGAGGATTCAATACGTTGCTTATGTTGCTCCCAAGAAGAAACTTCAACTTCATATACAGAGTTCTTCATGAATCCCCAAGCGTAAAAATCCAAAGGAGTTAAATCTGGTGATCTAGTTGGCCATTCTGTGGGACCTCTTCTACCTATCCAGCGGTCACTAAAATGGTCATCAAGCCAGTTCCTTACAGTGCGGCTGTAGTGTGCTGGATCTCCATCTTGTTGGTATATTAAACTGTCTATTATAGCCAAAGGGACATTATCTAACAAATCTGGCAAAAGGGTTCTTAGGAATTGCAGATAGGTTTCTCCATTTAAAACCATATTCAAAAAACGTGGTCCAATTACCATTCGTCCAGCAATGCCAAGCCAGACATTGCAGCTAAAGCGGTGCTGCGATTTATTTTGTGTTTTTAAAATGTGGATTGTTGTGACTCCAGTAATGCAAGTTGTGGAAATTAGTAACTCCATCTCTGGTAAACTGCGCTTCATCTGTCCAGACTATCCTTTTAAAGTAGCTGTGTTCTATCTCTTCCCTCAGCAATAGCGTTCTACAGAATTCAATCCTCAATACCTTATCATTTGATGTTAACTCTTGCACTGGGGTAAAGTGATATGGGTGAAGGCTATCGCTATGAATAACTCTCCAAACTCTACTCTGGGGCAATACAAGCATAATTGCTATCTGTCTGGCGCTAAGGGTGGGATTACGTCGTACCAAATCCAAAATCCGTTCCTCTAAGTGTATTGATTCACCAGATGAACTTTCTCTCCTTCGAGTCTCCAGCACTCCATGTCCCTAAGACGAATGTGAAGTATTGCAAAAAGTGAATGGTGAGGACATTTCCTATTGGGGAACCTTTCAGCGTACAATCTCTTTGCTTCCCGACTGGAACCATCCGCTAAACCGTAGCGATAGTGCATATCTGTCAATTCTTCCGGAGAGAAACTTGCCATCGTTTTGTGTTACCTATTTCATACGCAAATTAGAAATGAGTTTTAAACATAATGTCCTTCCATATTTATTTGTGGTTAGGGAAAACATATTTATTTATTTTGTTTTGGTATAAGTAATCCTTTTTACTAAAGTAACAGGTAGGAATGCAGGTCGTTCTTTTTTAAATTGAACTCATGTCCCAATTAAAAAAGTGAAATCTAGTTAAACCAATGTTTTTTTATTATTCGCTAAAAACCGGGTGGTAGGCAATAAAAAATTATACAGATATTAATAGTTAATAAGGCTTTTTTTAGTACTTGATAACTAACCTAATGGTATTTATGCAAAGATAGAACAAACAAAAAAGTGCTTTTCTTGGAAAAAAAGTACTTTTAATTTTGTTTTAATTTCTCAAAAACTAAGATATATTTTTGAGTCCGGTTTTCTGTTTGTTAGTAAAAATTAATATGAGCATTGAATTTTGAAAACAAAAATTATACTTAATTGCATAAAATTTTGAAAAAAATTACTTTGAATTTTTTTTTTCAAAAACTATTGCCTAGCAAAACTTAATTTAAAATGAAAATTAAAGAAGGCTTTCCAAAAAGTTACCGTTGTTTTTTAATAATTTTTTTTCTGCTTTAATTCAATTTTTTAGAAAATTTTGCCAACCGTCTAAACGTGGGAAATAGACTCCCCCCTCCCATACGATTTTTTTCTTGCCTAAGTCCAACGTCCAACCTACACGCCCTAGCTTTTTGTCGCATCTTATACGAATCACCCTGTATAATGGATACATTTTATAATTATAATAAATTTAGAAGCTATGGCATTGCCGCCAGCTCAAAATATTGTAAGATGTAGTTTTTTTCTCATCATACAATTCATTTATACTTAGACAATTTAAAGTTATTTGGGACGTTGCGCAGTGTTGTGAACCCATAGAAATGTTTATCAAAAATACTCGCACTCAAAGTGTTTGAATTATTGTTGTTTTTTTTTTTGTTAAAATGAATAGTTATTATAGAAAAAGGATTCTGATAATAAAAAAATTATATTCTTACAGTTATTTTTGTAGCATAATTTAATAAACCTCTTTCCAAAACAATTATGGGAACACATTTTTTTTCAGTTTTTTTGAGTGTTTTTGAAGAGCTGTATCTCTGTGAAAGCGGTCGTATTGAAATGAAACAAAAGCGTTCTAAAGACTTGTTTTTTTAGTTTTGATATTATTAATATTATATATTTATTAATTTTTATTATTATAATCCAATGTCGGCTTTTATTTTCTGAAAATTCAACTGGAAATAGTTTGTAAAGACTGACAATTAATTATGTGTGTATACGGTTGGTAGAAAATCTACCAATACCTTACAATTTATTTGTAGGTATTCAGCCAGCTTTCTGACAATTAATTGTCAGGCAAATTCTCACAATAAATTGTAAGAGATTGGTAGATTCTCCACCAACCGTTTACACACATAATAAATTGTCAGCTCATTGGTAGATAATTGTCAGACATTTTCAGGTCTGACAATTGTAAGATCTACCAATCGTGTACACTAGCTTTAGAAACTCAAGTGTAATCCCTTAACAAATTTCAAAATAATAAATTGTTATATGTATTTAATATTCGACGATTCAAGCAAGAAAATAAAATTAAATTAAATAGCATCCATTGAATTTGCAAGTAGTTTTGAAAATTTATGGAGACAAGTGAAAAGAAATGTATGTTTCTGGAAAAAGAATTATAAAATTATTCAACAACAAACTCAGCATAAATATTCGCAAGCAATCATTCAACTAAGCTTTAATTGAAGTGAATGATTCTCGGGATCCGGAAATTTCAATCGATAGTGTCGGAAATTCAGAGAAAAATGCTATTTCCTTAGTCGCTATCGCGGCTTCAGAGTAGATAGATTTGATCGAATTGGTGGTGGTGTACAATTGTATATTAGGGAGACTCTGAGGAGTAGGATTAAGTTTATTTCTGTATCAAGTTGTGTTTATCAATGTTTGTGCGTTGAAACTTGCAGCAACAGCGAACGACTTGTTGGGAGTTGTGTATATTAATAAATCCTTATCAGCAATTAACACGTTCTTAGAAGATAATTGGATATTTTCCGTAATATTATTCTTTGTCGTGATTTTAACAGCAACGACTTAATTAATAACAGACAGACATAATACTAAAACATTTAATTTAAGCCCGGTTAATGTTAGTTGTCCACGAAATACGTGGAAATACGAAATTGGATAAATTAAGGAAATCCAGCTTATGCACATTGGAATCGCTACAGGATAGTCAATGATCATCAACTTTACCGGCAGCTAAGAAACAAATGTGTCAGTCTCATAAATTCTACCAAAACCAGATGGCACTCGAATCAGAAAACTAAAATCAACGGATTATGAAGTCGATTTTAATGAATTGAGCAGGTTAATTATATCATCAGTTACTAGACCCACTTCTTCGGGTGTTGTCCTAACTGAGCCCCTTTGTTTCCTCTAAAGATGTTGGTGAAAGTTTAATTTCAAACAAATTAAATTCCATTTGATTGATCAACTGCATCCAACATTTGTAAAGTCAGTAATACCACTCATCTTATCATTTGTAACATAATTCCCATCAAATCTATCTTCACTCAGATCACATTTTCATTACAATGGACATTTTTTTCAATCATCCCAGAATCACAACGCCGAATATCGTGCTATATCAATTCTACCTTTCTCATTCAAAGAAGCTGAAAGATTAATGCACAAGCAACTCGATCGTTTTCTCAAATGCGGATTGGGAAAAAACGTGAACAAAAACAAGATCCGATCTGAAGAGGAAGCCAAAAGAACATTTGGAATGAACTCCTTATGTTAAGCCAGGTTAAACTACTACTTGGAAACTACAACCAAAAACTATGTTTATCCTGCGCTTAAATCTTGCGAATTCGCTAATTTCGTATTACGAATAGCGATTCGCTCAAACTTAGATCGCTTCAAATATCAAAACTTTAGCGAATTTGATTATCGAGGGACCCATGTATGTGTCAAATACTATACATTCAAAATATTTGGTGATAACGTTGCGAATTGTTGTGCTGGGAAACATTTTTTATTAATTGTTGATAAAAATTTGGAATTTACTCTTGTATTAAGCTGTAGCTAGTTATAAGGTCAAATCTACGACCCAAAAAGTGTTGTCGATTCAAGAAAAGGGAAGTAGATTTCAAAATCCTAATTTTAATAATATAATTAATTCCAAATTAGTTTTATGTATTAATCAACAGCGACAAAGGCGAATGAAAATAGTAATAACAACAACCTTGCCGAAATTATGTCATTCTTCTTCAATGTCTAAAAAAGTCACCGCAGACACTTCATGTTTGCTACTTTTGGGAAATCTTGATTGTCCAAAGCTTTTTTGGAAAAAATATAAATGGTGCATAGCGATATTTTTACAAATTATATTTTTGCCAACGAATCTTTATCTACATTCTTGATTACTTCTAAATATCTTTTCATCGCATATTTGCTATTAATAACATTCAATTTTCAGAACACACGGACAGGAACGAAAGTAAAACCAAAAGCATTACATGTTTGAAAGAAAATAAGGAAAACAATAATAAACGCCAGAAAATTGTAATGCATTTTAAGTTGGAAGTGAAGTTAGATGCAATTTATGCTTTTGAAATGTGAATCTGGGCTTACATGAAAGAGGGCAACACATTTTTTAAATAATTTGTTTTTTTTTTTTAAGTAGGTTAATTTTTATTTCCGATAAAAAGATAATAAGGTATGCTCATTAAATACACCCATTTCGCTATCTTGCTTATGATGTGACGTCATCGTGTTCTGCTAGTTTGACAAGCTAGGTCATTAATTGTAATTTATCAATTGTTTTTTTCTATTTTATTTGTTTTCGCGTTTAAAAAGTGAATTTTTAGATTTGAAAATTGTTGTGTGTGCTGTTTTGGGGTGTAATAATTCAATGGACAGAAAAAACAATGAAATAAAATTAAAATTTCACTATTTCCCGAAATATGGTAAAATGTGCAAATTGTGGATTATCGCTTGTGGTAATAAAAAAAATATCATTCTTTAAAAAGCAGTCATGTTCGCTCAGAATATTTTGTTGAAGGCGACTATGCACTTAAAGATATACTTTTAAATGTTCCTGAAAATAAGAGAGCTTTAAGGAAAGAATCCATCCCATCAACAAATTTGCCAAATGAACCTGAGCAAGCTTCGAGAGATAAAAGAAATAAGAGAAAACAAAACGATCGTTAATGAATGTCAAGCTGCTTTCGAAAATTAATAATTTGAAATAAACTGTCCTATATAATATATTTAGCCTATAGTTGTCACAAACCCTCGACAAGTAACTTTGTCCCCGAAAGTCCAGAAGGGGAAGAATTTTGTGGAGATCATGATCAGGAGGATTGTTTGTATTACACAAATGGAGCATTATTTTGAGTTACCTAAAATAATATTTTATTATTACTAAGAATCATGTAACTGGAAAGGCTAGTCAGCAGACTGAAGAGCAATCTGAAGCGGAAGAATCAGCAGATACAAAATGATGAGGCTATGAGGACGGCTATGATGCCATCTTTAAGAGGGATATGTACATCTAACCAAGCAGAACAATTGGAGCATTACAATAAAACAGACCACTGGAAAGCTGAGGATATTTCTTCAGCAATGTCCCTATACTCTGCTGGTGCCAGATCCTTTATACTACTTCGCAAATGAAACTACCCCTTACCCGCCCTTCAACTTTACGCTAGATATAAATGTAAAAAAAAACTATTTTTTAAGTGCAGACTGTATTTTAGGATTTAGCATTTAAACAAATTATTTTTAAGTGAAATTAACTGTAAGAATAGACAAATAATAAAAACAATACAATGAAATGGCATTCTTTTCATTCATTATATATCCGAACCAGTTGACGATGACGTCACACCACAGCTGTCAAAACACAATGAGCATACCTTATTTAGGCCTATTCGGCGAGATCTTTAATTTTGCTATTCTGTTATGAATTTGCATACAAAAGTTTAAGCTGTCAACAAATCTTTTAGGAATTATAATTTTGGCATTCGGCATGCTAAATCTGCTATGAAATCTGTCAAGGAATCTGCTTTTGAGCTTTCAAAACTTCGAAATTCTTAACAAGTCTTTTTAATAACAAACACAAACATGAAAGTAATTTCAAACTATTTATTTCAATACACGAAAGCACATAACACATTTTGATGGATGGAACGTAAAAGAAAGCGTCTTGCCGGAGTTCGTTTTGTACAACTTTTATATACATATAAATTCAGGATCAGGAACTTTTTTGGACAAATTACAAAGATTAATTATTACATATTTATCTACGTGAAATAAAACACGATCAATCCGCAGGTTAATTTTATATTGTCATTCGTCAGTGCCGGCTGTCGAGAGTTTTTATTTACCTACTACAGCTGATAATTTGATAGCAGATTTAAGGTCTGTTTGTATAAATGTGTCTTTTTCGAAGTTACATAACAGACTTTTATAAAAGATCGAACTCCTGAATACCAATTATAAAATATCTTTTATGGTGAATATCTGTTATGCATCATAACAGGAAATTCATAGCAGAATAACAGATGTGGCAGAATAGGCCTAATTATCTGTTTACCGGGTGTCTGTCTGTCTGTCAGTTTGTCAGTCTGTCTGTATGTATGTATAGATACCTACAGCCCAAACGGATGGGCCGCATTGGTTCAAACTTGGTATATATGGTTTTTTAAGTATTGTACAGAGGGGAAATTGAAATTTTATTTTAGCTCAAAAAATAACGGTACCTGCCATACAACCTTTACGTTAAAGCCTATTTTTCTCAGAAACGGCTCTAACGATTTTGATTATAAAAATCAGTGCAGCTTTTTAGGAACGACCGATCATATGGTTGAATTTTTTTTTAAATGTCTAAGAACGGTACTTTCCATAGGACCGTTCTTTTGCTTTCGACTATCTCATAAATGGCGTAACCGATTCTTTCGAAATTTCGCACATATGTAGGTTTAGGTTGCCCAATTTATAATGCGTACCAATATTTTTAATTAATATTTTTTTGTATTCTTATAACCATTTAAAAAAAATTATATTTTGAAAACTGCTCATTAAATTTTTTTTTCAAAAATTATATAAACCTGTGAATTGGCGTTTTTGAAAAAATGTTTTCAAAAAGTTTAAAAAACAACTTTTCTTCTCAAAAACCGCTTGACAGATTTTAAAAAAAATTTTCTCATAAATTCAAATTTATCCAAGAAATAAAATGGCGTACTTTTTTTTTTGAGTTCAAGTTTTGAGTTTAAGTATGTATTTATTTCAGAATTTTGAATTATTTTTTCTTTAATAAAGTCGATTTAATCTTTTGTTTTTAAGTTTATATTATTAAATATTTAAGATTGTCATACCAATTGTTTGTAGAAAAAATTAAAGAAGTTTCGTATAGGTATATAAAAAATTAAGTAAAAAACGACTTTCAAAATATATTTAGATTTTTAATAGAAATCTTTTGCATACGATGTGATCGAACATAAGAGCAAGTTCGTGCGATCCAGTCGTTTTTTGTTCAAATTAAAATCGATTAAAAACCGATTTTTAAAAGTGAAGAAGATATAACAAAAATTAGAAATTGTGCGAAGTAGGTAGCAGATTTTAGTTTTTTTTTCTGAGTAAACCTACTTCAATTGAAGCAAAGTGGCATCGCTGCTACTTGGTAACTACACCCAAAAACAATTTGTATCCTGTATTTACAGTAGGAACAAATTAAGGGTAATAACAGTCACTGTCCATATACTAGGTATTTGTAATGCCATCATTTACCAGAGACACAAATTTCTGAGACATCACCTAATATGGAAAAAGAGGAACTGTGCTCTATTAAAATACCCGAAATAATGAAATTCTTTCAATGAATTAATTTGGAGGTTGTACTGTAAAATGAGAAGCCTCATCCAGTTTGTGTAGGGAGGAACAATAGATCTAAAGGTCGCAGTGCATAAATACCAACAATAAAAATATATTCATTGATTGATATACCTATCTATCAATAGGTTGAGGGTGGCCGTGGCGCGATAGTTGTGTGTTCGCCTGTCAACCTTATAGTCACAGGTTCGATCCCTGCCGTGGTCTATGTCTTCTTATTTTTCCATTAAAAACCAATTCTAAAAATAAATGTCATACAATGATTTGCTGGTTTACTCATTACATGCTGTTTAGGCATAGAGCTAACAACATGTGATTGAGTAAAACTAGTATACCGATAAAATATGACAAAGAATAAAAAATGAATGCGAATTATAAGGGACATAGATAAATAAGACACGGAAATTTCTCCGCATTAGTTCAGCCGCCATCCCTGGAGATAAAATCTGAGACAACAACCACCTACAGTCTCCGAATATCGCGCCACACATCTTTCCTATCATTCTTTCTCTTGCTTAACCTCACCCTCGCGCCCGCGCTGTGTTGAAACATTTAAAGGGTATTTATAATCCCTTGAGCGCGTTTAGATTTAAAAAAAAAAAATTGTAACTTATTTTGTTTTGAACAATTTGGTTAAATTTGAGTCCTTGATATTGTGATGGTAGGGAAGACAAAAAATTGAGTTTTTCAATTCTGGCTGTCAGCTGGATTAGGTGGTCTCGGCAACAGCCTAATCAATTTGGTCAATTTTATTTCAATATGGCACCTGAGGCATCACATCTTGAGAAGTTAGAGGGTTAATTCTTAACAAATAATGAAACTTTTGATGGGTTCCGTCGATTCTTTGGTTTCGCCTGCATTGACGGGATTAATTCGTGACCACGAAACGAACAAGTAAAATTAAACTTTTATTACTAACACATTTCGACAAGCTTTATTTCCTGGTTTTACAGGAAAATAAATCTATGAATGAGATATGTTTAATAATATATACAACTATGTATGTTTATACTTATATTTAACCATATACGTATAGATATTAGATATTAGATAAAGGTATGTACATATATTTATGAACAAACAGGCAACTTCAAAATAGGGCAAGTCAAATACCTTCCCTTTGATTTGTGCGGAACGCAAGCATATACTCGCAAACCAACTTACCCTCTTGGCAATACTGGGATAGACAGCATCTAAAAAGAATCTACCCACACATTCTAGGTACATCATAGACCGAATGAATATTTCAATATTCGCGATGATCCTACTTTATGGATTTCTTTGGATGACAAATTATGCTGCTTGAGACTTGAGTATCCAACCGCAATGAAGCATTTTGATTTGACAGAAGCAAAAACCACATGTACCTAGTTCATGTACTCGTACACAATTCAGAGATATTCTTGTCATTTTTCCTTGTTTTGTACTAATTGCATTTTGTTGTCTGTGTTTTTTGTTCTCTAGGTTTTTAATGCAAAATCATTAAACAAACTGTGCTCGAAAATTTCAAATGAAAGAAAACTATAATAAGTGAAGCACATACCAACGCAACGCATGTTTATTATGCGCCTTTAACAGGATAAATCTACAACTGCAATAAACCCATTTTCGAAAAAAAACAAAGAAACCAGGAAGACTATTTTTCATCGAAATGCTAGTTGAATTTATTCATCTGCACATGGAGTCATGGAGAAAAGGAAACCATTTTTAGAAGATCTTGAATGCGAAAATAAATGATTGTTTAGTCCTTGGGATACAAATCCTCAATATATAAATACGTGTACATACATATGTATATTCATACTTGTAGTACACAATGTACAGTTAAGAATAAACCGCTGCTAAGGAAAACAAAGAGCTTCATCGGATTGAACAAAATTTTATATTTATTCGCAGATAATGAAATCAGAGTGTTACCACTGGAACACTTGGGACACAATTACAACCTCGGTGATTCTGTTTTTACTTCCGATATACATAAGTACATAGGGACTTTAGGGAAAGTTTTACGTTTGGAATAAAAATCGAACTCGAGATTTCAATCAAAGTTGATATAACGATGATAGAGAACACCAAAAAAGTGGGTCCCGCAATTACTTCTTTCTGTCTCGCTGTACAACGCTCTGCAGCCTAAAAGGCTGAAGGGATTTTCTTCAAACTTGGTATTTAACCGTTTTAGGTGATTGTCTTAAATACATTTTTGAATCGTTGTTTTAGCCCCAAAAATAACGGTACTTGCCATACAAATTTTTGTACCATCATAATTATCTCGAAAACGGCTCTAACGATTTTGCTACAAAAAAAAATTATGTGTGCTACTTTAGGTATGGTCTACATTTGGCCAATTTTTTTGTGTACATATTTTGTTATTAATGGTATCTGCCATAAAACCATTTTATTAACTTTCGACTTTCTCATAAACGGCTCAACTGATTTCGATCAAATTTTTATACAGAAGGTCCTTCGAATTCGAAATAATCAGCCCTATCACAAATTCCATCGTAATAATTCCCCGCACGGACAGTTACGACCCGATCTACTACAACGAGTGGAATATTCTTATTTTCGAAATCAGCGGTGAATGTCAAAATGAAAGGATAAATAGCAATACCGTGCTATTTTCAATTTTAATTAAGCTTACACACATGATTATGTGAAAATTTAAACCAATCTTGTAGTCCAAGGTTGCTTTCTACAATTTCCCAGAAATTTTCAATTTCTAATTTTGCCAGTTTCTTACAGCCTTGGGAGGCCAGGTCGCCTATCTCGATCATTACAGACTTTCATATTGAAATTTAAAATCAAATCTTATTCATAAAACCATAGAATTTGTAAAAATACTTACATTTTTCTTTAAAATAACTGTTAATGACGCATTACTTTCAGTGTCCGACACAAATGGTTTCGTAGAAAAAGTCTGTTTCATTTCATTCCATTCCAATTCAGTGATACCAATTTCTACGAACTTCGAAAATCGTAAGCGAATTATTCACTCCGAATCCACTACGATGAAATTTGTGATAGATTTATCGGGAAAAGTAGCATATTTTCAATTACGATGGAATTTGTGATAGGGCTGAATACTGCATTTCAAAATTTTTGAAAAACATTTTTTTTGGATTTTTGAAAATTCAATTTTTATAAAACGGTTGGACTATTTTTTCTGAAATTTTGTTTTTAAATTTATATTATTAAATATTTAAAATTTCCATTTCATTTTTTTTTTAAATTAAGAATTTTGTTTATATAAAAAATTTATGGACAATCGACTTTAAAAATATATTTAGCCGTATCTATTAAAAATCTTTTGTATACAATGTGAACGAACTTATAGGCTTTTCACACCAAACCCAAAACCGGGTTTTCAGCTAAAAGTTTACGAAAACTCGAAAACCGTTCACATTGAACATTTACAAGTTTTCGTTTGATATTTAAATTATTTTGGCGCCACAGACAACAACAAATACGTTGTGAAATGAAATTGAAATTACCCCAGACACCTGTTTTTTCGTTCGGTTTTCCTGGCAGCAACCCGTCAGCTATTTATGTGACGATTAATTGAGCACCGAATGTTTCACACGGTGTGTTTGTTTAGTCCATCTTGCAAATCCAACATGTTTTCGACAGGTTTGATTTAAAACTTGTGGTATATCAAAAATGTATGGGAAAACTTGTGTTTTCGCTTTAGGTTTTCAGCCAAAACCGATAATTTCGCGGAAACCGTGTCTTGGGTTTGGTGTGAAAAAGCTTTTAAGTACGTGCGATTTTTATTTTTTTTTGAAAAGGACACATTTCTAATCGGATCGTAATGGAATACATTTAATATTAAAACGGTTAAGGCAATCATGTTTGCCCTGAATTTATTTAGGACTCCATTTAAAAGCTAGCATATTCTTAATCTATTCTATAGGGTATTTTTTTCGGACAGAGGAATTCTGCTGGCGGTACAATTTACGAAATACTTTATTGTGCATATTAACTAGGTAATGTACATGTTAATTGTTTAAAGTGCAAACGTTTTCTCAAATAGCAAGAGTTCACACTTTTCTTTAACGAGGTATTGTGCACATTAACGCAATGCTGCACGTTCAAGTGCGGAATTAAGACCCTTAAGACCCGTTCTCAATTATTGTCTATACGATAGCTGAAAATTATATTAAATTGATATTACAGTTGTCAAGTATCAACATTTTTGATAGGCAGTGAATGATTTTCAGATTTGAGTTATATTGTGAATGGGTCCCTTTGTAATGTTGCTATTCAGCCCTATCACAAATTCCATCGTAGTGAAAAATCTGCTACGTTTCCCGATAAAAGTATCCCAAATTCTATCGTAGTGGATTCGGAGTAGAAAATCATACTTCGAATTTTGAAATTCGTAAAAATTGGCTTCACTGATTTCGTATGGAATGGAATGGAACTATATTTTCCTACGACAAGTCATTTGTGTCGGACTCTGAACAAAAACAGTTTTAATTTGCAAAAATGTGAGTATTTTATAAATTGTATGGCGTAAAATAATTTATTCATTATTTATTTATTATTTAAAAGGGCAAAAACGGCGCAATATGAAAGGCTATATGAGCTGATGATTGGAAGTCCAGATTTAGCACAAGGATATACCAAGTCAACAAAGGAAGATGTTAACGTTTTTTGGGAAACGGTAAAAACAGAGCTTAACATTCTTGGACCACCTTCTAAAGATGCTTCTGTTTGGAAGAAAGTAAGTGGAACATTTATTTGTGAATTAGTCACGTAGAATGGTTTTCTATTTTACTAGGTGTGGTTCGATTGGAAATCGTATATTAAGAGAAAACTAGTGGAAAACAAAAAAGAAGTGAAAGCTACTGGGGGATGAGAAGTTAGGCAACATTCCTTCTCCAAATTAGAAGGAGTTATACAACTGACAGGACTTCAAACTTCAACGGCAGGAATTAAAAACACGTATTCTTTTGGATGTGGAATTCCTCCTGGCGTTGAAAAAATTCCAACACCAAATAAAAGTCAAAGCATTGTGCCTCCTGAACAGAATTCCGAGCTTTTAGATGTGTCTATGTCGTCTGATCGCGGGATACATCGACAAAACATCCCTCGAAAAATTGAGGATACGGCAAATCTTCTGAGGCAGCAAATAGATTTGCAAAAAAACTTCTATACAAACACTGAAATGTTCTATGAAGATCAATCGAAGCTCCTAGAAGATCTTGTATTTAATACAAAAAGAATCTATAGATCACTTGATAAGCTGGGCGATTTAAAAAACAAACAAATTGAAGAAACACACCGGCACAATAAAATTCAAGAACAGCTCCTCGAGAAAAAAGTGGAAATCAAAATCAAAATGCTCCAGATTGAAGAGGCCAGGCTGAATCATTAGGAACTGGATTGAATAAAATCGACGGAGAAAAGCAATCACTTCAAATCTATTTACATATTTCTTTATATAAATTATGTTTAAATTAGAATTAGTTTTGTTTTTACTTAAAAATAAATTCAAGTTATCATAGTTTGTTTTTATATCTTTTATTTGTATGATTATAACTATAAAAATGTTCGTTTAATGTTCTCCCTCATAATCTCTGCTGCATTTGGGTAAGTATTTATTTTTTCTAGGTTTATATTAGCTTCTTCTGGCTCTTCCATCACAGTGAGATTAATGTTTGTATAATCTTCAACCCGATAATGAATGCAAATATTATGCAACGCACAAACAACATTTATAAGCTGTGCAACTTTTCGGGGATTATAATGTAGCTGTCTTGCACCCAGGGTACACCGAAATCTATTTTTTAAAACTCCGATAGTCCTCTCTACAACGTTGCGCGTTTTGCTGTGTCTTATGTTGTAAATGCTTTTCGACTTCCGGGCTCAGCAGATCTATATGGCGTCATGAGCCACGGTTCCAATGGATAGCCAGCATCACCTAAGTAAATTACACTGAAAACTTTAGCCAGACAATAAAATTGAAACAATTTTATATATGATGTACCCAGGATAAAAGAATTTCTATCGCCTTCCTGGTATTTCCTTTGGAAGTATGTTCTAGCGGTACTCAAATTCCATACGTGAGCATCGTGGTTTGATCCCGGATATCTATCATCAACGCACCTTATTTTAAGATTGTTGTCACATATCTATCATAAAACAGATTAAGGTCAAACGCGCACATTCAATTTTTAGTTTGGAAACCGTTTGGTTTAATCAACTGTAACAAACTGAGCTACTAATCAATAAACCAAACAGTTTCCAACTAAAAATTGAATGTGAGCTACTGGGCTAAATGACTATGTGTAGTTTAATGTGTTAAAATAGTTTACCAGCATAGTATTTATACTAAAGTGGCCTTTACGGTTAAAATACAAGCCTTTTTCAATCGATGGAGCAACAATATTAATGTGAGTCCCATCAACGCACATAACAACACCCGGAAAACTCGCCCTGGAATAGAATTCCCCTTTTGCTTCTCTCTTTTCTTACTCGCTCATCTCAACTTTGATCCACAAAGGACATAAATGTCTTTCACGTCCATTTAAAACGTTTTTCAAGGTTGAGGAAAATGTTGACTGTGCCATACCAACTTCGTAGTCATTACCAACACCAAGTTGGTACCCACCTTCACCCAAGAACCTTAAGACAGCTGCGAGTCGATATATCAAGGGTATAGAAGAAAAAAAACTCCCGGATCATAGTCATGTTTCAGGTCCTCTAAAACATACTTGAATGCAGCTTTATTCAGGCGAAAATTTCTTTGGAATCTATAAGCAATTCCTATTAGCACTTTAAAAAAATATACACATTTATTTAATTTGATACATACAGCGCTCTTCACTTGATTAGACGCACACATTTTCGTTTACATAAATCTAATATTTTTGTAAGTGTGTGTAGCAATCATCAAACAAATGCATTTATTAGAAAGGTTAATATCTCAACAAAAAAATGGTAGGTGAGTGGAAGTTAACGGTTATTTTTTCTCTTTTTTGTCTATGCTGTAAGAAAAAGTGCAGTTTTTTTTGTTCACATGATTAGACGCACTCGTTAAATTAGTTAGTTGGTCGCGATCTGTTACGTAAATTTGAGTTAGCTCCAAAGTTTAAGCCGTAAGGAGTATTCGCTAGTGATTTAAATCCAAAATGGTGAAAAAAAAGTTTTAACGCGGAAGAAAAAGGAAAAATTGACGCGTTGCACTCCGAAGGGTTTTCCATGAGAAATATTGCCAAAAATATTGGTCGAAGTGACCATGTCGTAAGAAATTATCTTAAAAACAGTGCTTCATACGGTAAAAATTACAAGGGAAGGACAAAAACCGCTTTAACACCTCAGGATAAAAGAAAAATAATAAGAATCGCGTCAAATTCAGCTGCCTCTACCAGTAAAATAAAGGAAAAAGCGGGGATAACTGCCAGCACATCAACTGTTCGGCGAGCTATTTTGAGTGCAGAGCATTTAAAATTAAAAAAACTTAAAAAAAAAGCCCCCACTAAACGTCGGCGTCGTAAGAAAAGCACAGCGGTTGGAGTTCGCACGCCTTCACATGTCGTAGGATACCAACGTTGGAAGTGGGCTAAATTGGCGAAATGTGGTTTTTTCAGATGAAAAAAAATTTAATTTAGATGGCCCTGATGGCTACAACTACTACTTCCATGATATTAGAAAACAGGAAAAGTTTTTGACACGTCACCATTCGAGGCAAGGAGGAGTTATGGTTTGGGGAGCCATTTCGTACTATGGGGCGTTTGATTTGGTTTTCATTTCCAATAAAATAAAACGGGAGTTTCCTACAAATCCCTTTTGCAATCAGCCTTCCCCGCTATGAAAGAACTGTTTGGACCTCTACAGTGGATATTTCAACAAGACAATGCACCAATCCACAACGCTCGTGTAGTCAAAAGCTTTCTCGCCGACGAAAATGTGGAATTACTGCCGTGGCCACCTTATTCACCTGACCTCAATATAATCGAAAATGTTTGGGGGTGGCTCACGCGTAAAATTTACGAAGGAGGTAGACAGTATGACACCTGTGAAGAGCTAATTTTCGCAATCAAAGAAGCCTGGAAAACGATTCCTCCAAATTATTTAGAAAAACTGTATGTTTCACTTAAAAATAGAATTTTTGATGTGATTTTAAAACATGGTGGCAGTACAAAGTACTGAAAATATAAAAAAAAAACAAAAATAAAAGAGACAAAAATATATTAAAAAGTCTATGTTTCATTTTTACGAATTTTTTACAGGTGCGTCTAATCATGTGAACAAAAAAAAACTACACTTTTTCTTACAGCATAGAAAGAAAAGAGAAAAAACAACCGTTAACTTCCACTCACCTACCACTTTTTTGTGTTTTTTTTTCTTGAGAACTTAATAACCTTTCTAATAAATGCATTTGCTTGATGATTGCTACACACACTTTCAAAAAAATGAAATTTATGTAAAAAAAAAATGTGTGCGTCTAATCAAGTGAAGAGCACTGTACATATGGTCATTTAACAGAAATGGGCCACTTTCATCCCTCAGTATTTTCGAAAATCAACAGAAAATTGATTGCAGTCTTTTCTTATACTTAATATAGGTTTGCATACATAGGTATGTACATAAATGTGTACATATATATATGGTTCTTCTTTAATAAGCTACAAAGCAAAAATATAAGATACTATCTAGTTAAAAGAACTTTATAATTTTGTTAAAATTGTGCAAAAGCTATATAACAAGCAATAAAGTGCATATAAGTCGTACATTAAAGATATATAATATATGTATGTCAATATGAAAAAAATATGAAAGAAATGCAGTTACCTGAAGTTTTACTCGAGTCCTTTTGAACGTAGCTACCAGCTAAGTTCTTTATGGAATTAAAAAGATGGCTCATAGCAAATTAATAAGCTTCTTTATTCTCCTCAACATCATTTTAAAATTTATTATTAAGTGGAACTTTTTTTTTCTAATTTGTATTATTACTATTATTTATACGAAGACACTGTTGGCATGTTGGCACCATTTTTAGGAAAATAAACTTTGAATAAAGTTTTTTTTTTTAGTGAGTAGCTATGTAACCAATTTATTTTTGATCTAAAATGTATACGAGTATATTGGTTAAAACATATGAAATCATACGAATATTATGGATAGGTATCCCGATATTTTATTCCCGGAAGCCTTTAGGATTTCAGAACAACTTCATTCTTAAAGCAGAGTCATGTCAGTGATTTAATGTTATGTCGGTCTTATTTGGCAATCCGGAAGCATCTTACCCAGCAAACATTTATCAGATTATTATCACCAAAAATGAGGAATAATATTCAAGAAACCTTCAGTTTTTTTAATGAATTATGAATGTAAACGGTGATTTTTTAAGAGCTTGGTTTTTGAAAATTCAAAAAACACAGAAACTTGTAAAAAGTGAATGAAATTTTTATTTGGATCGATAAATCAATTTCTGCCATTTACTTTTTAAAAATAATTTCACTTAAATGTTGCCCGCGGCTACGCTTCAGGTGGTCCATTCTGAAGGTCCAATTTTGGCAAACTTTTTCACACATTTCGGCCGGAATCTCACCAATGACGCGTTCAATTTTGGCTTCCAAGGCAGCAATCGTGTTTGGCTTGTCCCCATAGAGAATAGACTTAACATAGCCCCACAAAAAATAGTCTAACGGGGTCAAATCACATGATCTTGGTGGCCAATTGACTGCGCCAAAACGTGAGATCAACTGCTCACCAAATTCGTCTCTCAATTGATGCATGGTTTCGCGTGCAGTGTGGCATGTGGCACCGTCCTGTTGGAACCACATGTCGACCGAGTTCAATTCTTGCATTTTCGGCAAAAAAAAAATCTGTTATCATCGAACGGTACCTTTCTCCATTGACCGTAGCCCTGCGGCCTTCATCGTCCTTGAAGAAGTACGGCCCAATGATGCCGCCTGCCCATAAACAGCACCAAACAGTGCATTTTTCGGGATGCATTGGTAGCTGCTGAATTGTCTCTGGCTGCTCTTCACTCCAAATACGGCAATTCTGCTTATTCACGTATCCATTTAGCCAAAAATGAGCCTCGTCGCTCGACGAACATAAAACGGACGTAGCTTGCGAAACACATTTTTCACAGAGCACGAATTTTGATAATAAATTTCAATAATTTGCAAACGTTGTTCAGGCGTAAGTCTATTCATGATGAAATGGCAAACAATACTGAATCGAAATGTCAAATGTTCGTGGAATTTGTCATGTGTGATCTGTCAATAATATAAACGTTAAAAACCAAGTAGCAAAAAAATCACCCGTTATATAAAGATCCAACAAGTTCTTACCGGGGAGACGCAAAGGGATATGCATTTTCTGTGTCAAAAAAAAAAAAAAATAAAAAACAACACTCAGATCTTGTTGGTCGATCCTTCATATGGAGATCTTTTTTGTTCGTCCTTTTATTTTTTCTTCTTACAAAGGGGTAATGATAACGGGTCATTGTCGCGACGAAAGTTTCATTTGCATAGTTGATTATCAGTTAGGAAAAGTTTTCGGATAAATCGGACGTAGCAAATATGTATAATAAATAATACATAATAGCTCAAAATAAAGTAAATATAATAACCATGTAATAACCAGCCTATGTTTTTATAGTAAATAGGTAGCTACTTATACAGGGTGTGCCAGAGAAACTTACTTATTTGAAAGGTCAATAAACACAAAAGTACTTCAATTATTGTTTTAATTTTTTTTTATTTGAGAATACAATATCCCAATTTTTTTTTCATGCAGTCTTGAAAATGACATCGGATAAATGGCGACCCCCATTGCGCATACACTGATGAAGTCGATTTTTGAAATTCGTCTCCTCTCTTTGCAGCATATCAATCGGTATGTTGGCAATGGCGTCGCGGGCAACAAAATCGCGTTCAGTTAATTCTTGCACAACAGCCAATTTATAGGGATGAAATTGAAGGTCTTCATGGAGAATTCGTCGAACAGTGGTGTCAGAAATTCCCATAGCAGCTGCGTGTTTGCGAGCCGAACGCCGGGGAGAACGCACAACTGACTGCCTCACTTTCGATATTTTCCGGAGTTCTGATGGTCCGTTGAAGTCCATTTCTGGGTTTAGCGACACTTCCACACTCCCGAAATGAGTTAACCCACGATGGAATCGAATTACGACCAGGAACGAGTGAGGAGGAATTTCAAAGCGAGCGCGGAAGGCACGTTGCGTATCAACAAGTGAGCGACCGTTAGAAAAGAAGCTCTTGACTCCGAAGGCCCGCTGCTCTCTAGACCAGAGCATGATGGCAACTGACTGGAGGGAGAAACAAACTTGGGAACTTCCCCCTCCAGATGCGACCCTTCTCGCCACTCTAACGGCCCAAATCACCGAGCTGGAATTTTTTCAAATAAATAAGTTTCTCTGGCGCACCCTGTACTTACAAAAAACAAAATATAAAAAAGAAAACGATACAAATAAAAGTATGTACAAAAATTGTGTGAAATTTTCTTAAAAACATAAATCTATTCTTTAATTATAGTATCATGTAACAATCAAGAAGTCCCAGCAAGCTATAAAAGCCAACCAAGAGGTAAATAAAATATGTTCCAGAGGCTCACCGATAAGATATTCAATCATATGCAATTTGAATCCTTTTACCTGGGCTCTTAGACACCTATATGAATCAATTTAATGATTCATTTATGATCTGAACATTCTGCAATTAAATGAACATATATTTATAAGGTTTCCATATATTCCTTTAAATGGTTAATCCCTGAACCTTTTCTGAATCGCAAAAATGATTCCTATACGATTAATTGAAGTGAAGGTATATACTTAGAAATCCTTCACTTAATTGAATTTTATTGGAATTATTTTTATGGTTTAGAAAAGATTCAGGCATTAATCATTTAAATGAATACATGGAACCCTTATATACTTTCATTTAAATGACGAATTTTCAGATCATAAATGAATCATTACAATGATTCAAATCGGTGTCTAAGAGCCCAGGTAAAAGGATTCAAATTGCATCATAAGTGAATTCTTTTTCGGCCGGTTTCTTCACTTTTATGAATTAATTATCGTTCATTTCTGAATTAAAATGTTTGCTGGGTGGACTCTTCTGAAAATGTTGAATTGAGAAAAATTGACAGCTCTGATGCTGAAATGAAGAGGATTTTGCACTCACACATTCATATACATGAACGTCACTCGACTGTTGTCATTTTTTGTATCATAATTGTTCAACAAACATTTATTTATTTGATTTTGATTATTTTTACGTACTTACACAATTATATTCACATGTACAGTCACATTTAAATTCAGAATGGGCAGAATCCAAAAAAAGTGTTCAGTTGGGATCCCGGAACGGAGACAGATTCCGGATTGCCAAATAAGAGAATATTGCTGCTGTGGCAGAAAGTGTGCGTGAAGCGCCATCAACATCAATTCACCGTCGTTCTCAACAATTGAACATTTCGGAGACATCATTGAGACGAATTTTGCATAAAGACCTTGGTATAACGCCATACAAAGTCCAATTGGTTCAGGAGTTGAAGCCAACTGACCATCCAATGCGTTTTCGCTTCGCTAAGTGGGCCTGCGATCGACTTAGAGAAGATGCCGATTTTGCCAAAAAAAACATCTTTTCAGATGAAGCTCATTTTGATTTTGGCGGATATGTAAACAAGCAAAATTGTCGTATTTGGGGCACAGAAAACCCGCACGCATACATTGAAAAGTCGATACACCCAAAACGAGTCACTGTTTGGTGCGGATTTTGGTCCAGAGTCATAATTGGGCCATTTTTCTTCGAAAATGAGCAAGGAGTGACCGTTACAGTCAATGGCGATCGTTATCGGGCTATGTTGAACGAATTTTTGTTCACAAAAATTGAAGAGGAGGATATTGGCAATATTTGGTTTCAACAGGACGGCGCAACGTGCCACACAGCCGAAGCTACACTCGATGTTTTGCGCCCTGTTTTTGAAGATCGCCTTATCAGCCACAGAGCTGATGTCGTTTGGCCACCTCGGAGCTGCGATTTGACACCGTTGGACTATTATATGTGGGGTGCCGTAAAAGATAAGTGTTACGCCGACAAGCCAGAGAGAATAGACGCTTTAAAGGACAATATTCGTGAAGCCATTCGTGAAAGACAGCTTCACACAATCGATAGTGTGCTTAAAAATTGGACCGATCGCTACTGCATGGCCAGCCGAGGCAGCCATTTGAATGAAATTATTCTCCATTATTAACCGGAAGGATTGTACTTTCAAATAAAAAAAGAAATTTGAGAAAATATTCAGTAGTTTGTTTTATAGCATTTTCAAAAAAAAAAGTTATTTGGCGGGCCCTTTATGTTGTTGAAAAGACAAATAGTTATATGTCTTTGGTAGTATTATGTCAGAAATGGTATTGGTATATACCTTTTCTTATAAAAGAAAAATTCAAGAACTTGTTGAGTGGAACATGAATTTGGTTTGAGAGTATATAATTTATTTTAGTTAGTCCCAAAAGTAAGTGTAGGAAGAAATTTCAATTCCGAACAATTTCTCTAGATTAAAAAAGACAAATAATTTTTGTATATACATTTTAAGAATTTATTATTTTTATTTTATAATTTAAATTATCAGCCCAATTCTAAATATTCCCCGGGAAAATTACTCTCCGAGAGATGTGTTCTCCCGAGAGTAGTATTCTCCAATTATAATTTCCCCGGGAAACTAATTTTCCTCTCGAAAGCGGGAAAGATAATTCTGAATGTTCGAATCAGCTGTTTGACATCATATTATATCATATTAATATTAAAAATATATATTATATTATATTAAAATTAAAAAAAAAACTATATGAAAAAAATAATATAATATCCAATGTGAAAGTTAAAAGTTAAATAAATAGAGTGAAAAATTTAATGAATATAATAGGTATCCAAAGTGTTCAGCATTGCACTCAGAATTTTTAATGAAGAGCAGTTTGAAGAAAACCTATATGGACAGCATTGAGCGTTTAAATACTTGCTGCATGCGCTCACAAGATCCTCTCTAAAGTCCTGCAAATGTTTGAGGAGCAGCTGTCCAGTCCTCAATGGATGTGTAAAGTGTATAAAACGACTGAAGAAAAAAGAAAAGTTTTGCATATGGAATGTTCGTTGTTTTTTATCTCAAAAATAATTAAAATTTAATTTATAATTTAGTTGCATAAAGTAAAAAACTTAATTTTTTTCTCAATTCTCCAACAAATGTGTCGGAAAAAAGAGCGCCTTTTTTGGCATTTAGAATGTCTACTTTTTCCTCGAGTATTTTTCCAGTATTCGAAGTTTGTTTAGAATAAGAGAAAGGGAAATGGGAAACAAATGCTGGGAGTTTTTTGTTTGTAACAAGAGAGTAGGGAAAAGGAAAATTTTTCCCTGGGAATTGTCATTTAGAATTGGACTGAATAATTTACCTCGTACATTCACATTAATTTTACATTCTGAAAAAAACCTTGGTCACTTTTTTCACTATCAAGTTTTTTTAAGTCACTTTTTTCACTATATAAAAACATATCTTGAGTATTAAACAGTTTTTTTTGTGCAATTTTAAGGCACATATGTAAGTGCAAAAATCGTTTCCGATCATACTTAAAATCTATTTATGGTGACCGCGTATTGTTCAAAACCGGTTTCTTATCGAAATATGCAGAGACGGAAAATAAGGCGAGAGATTTAAATTTTGTATTTACAGATACCCAAAACGTTGAGTACCCCATTTGAATGACATTTATCGTTTTCTTTGTTTTTTTTGCGTAATGTTTTTTAGATTAAAATAAAATATAATACAAAATTTGCCGCCCCCTACAAGTTGCCGCCCTAGGCTCGAGCCTCACGAGAGCCTAGTGGTTAATACTCCAGTGATCAATATTCATGTTTTGTTGACACGTTACAAATATAAGAACTTTTATCGATAAAAGTAAAACCAAAACTCTGTTTTTGATAGATTTGTGACATATATTTGAGTATCTAATGAAATTATGTTGTTTCGTTGGTACTCTCGATGACTTTCATGAATCGCGAAGTCTTTGTTTGTAGAGTCGTTGTTTCTGGTCAATGGCCACATTCACCCGTTTATTAGATAAGTTATATCAGATATTAAACTATCCGAATATATTTGTGAACTATTCGGATAGGCTAGCTGAAAAGTCAATAATTTTTGGTTAAGCTCTTTCTTAAGAAAACAACGAACTAGGCCAAACGAATCCTCTATTTTTGTTGCTTTATTAAAATATGGAAAATAAAATGCACGACTGGATCGCACGTACTTGCTCTTATGTTAGATCACATTATATGCTAAAGATTATTAATAAAACGGCTAAATATATTTTTTAAAGTTTTTTACTTAATTTTTTATATATAAAAATTCTTAAACGTTTCGAAAAAAAATTGGTATCAACATTTTAAATATTTAATAATATAAATTCAAAAACAAAATTTCAGAAAAAATTGTCCACCCGTTTTCGAAATATTGAATTTTCAAAAAATTTTTTTTTTTTTTCAAAAATCCAAAACACTATCTTTCGAAAATTTTGAAATGCAATACTATTTAGAACTTGAAGGAGCTCTTGTATAAAATTTATTATCGAAATCCGTTAAGCCGTTTATGAGAAAGTCGAAAATCAATAAAATGGTTGTATGACAGGTACCGTTAATAACAAAATATTTTAAAAACTTTTTTGGCCGAAATATACCCAAAGTAGTACAAACACCAATTTTTGTCAAAATCATTAGAGCCGTTCTTGAGATAATTAAGATGGTAGAAAAATTTGTATGGCAAGTACCGTTATGTTTGGGCCTAAAACAACGATTCAAAAATCTATTTTGGACAATCACCTAAAAGGCCTTAGTATAAGTTATAACCAAATCGGTTCAGCCGTTTAGGCTGTAAATCGTTCTACAGACAGATGGAATTGCGGAACCCACTTTTTTGGAGTTCTCTATGATAGTAATGTCATGCTTGATTGTTAGAAAAAAAAATTGTTTTTTTACGAATACATAACTTGCCTTATAGTACCTGTAATCGCGTGGTATAATTTTGTTATATCATATTAATAAGAACGTATGTAGGTAATTATGTATGTTGTTGTACTCAAGGTAATGTAATTGTATAAATAATATGTGTATTAAGTATAAATACTTTTTTTGGATTTAATTTATTGAAATTTTTTTTCTTTTGATTTTGTTTTTTATACAGTCGTGTGCAAAAGAATAGGTGTGTTAAAAAATCATCAAAAACGCTTGAAAAATTGTAAATGTTGAGTTGGTCTCAATATCTCTTGTAATCTGTCGATCAGTGGTTTTAGTTGTTTTTCTTTGGTATTCCTCGGGATTCTGGATGTTTGGCCTATTTTAATGCATTTTGAGAACAACCAACAAGTCTTCTTCTTTTAACTGATGAGAACAATGTGATTTACGACCCATTTTTACTCTTTCTTCCAGTTTAAGAATAGTTAAATTAATTAATATGTACTAATATTATTACAGTTATAAAAAAAACAATGACTTACTTCTCTTAATTTAAAACCACCAATGAGAGTACATACAATTTTTAACAGAGGTAATCATTAAATGGACAATAAATCAAAAATAACGGCTGGATACACGCAAACCAGTAACAAGAGGATACAAGAGTGCTGCGACATAATTTATAAGTCATTTTATCAGCTTTCAAATATTCTTTTTCGCACCTATTATTTTAAACACCACTGTATATGATAAAGTTATGTAGTATTTTAGCTACCTAGTAGGTTCATACTATATTTTGGTGTGGCTTCATGAATTTACATATGTATGTAGGTGTTCGAAACTAAATTTGAACTGACTCATTTCACTTAAATATAGCTAAGGGGCCAGCTATTGCGATCAGTAAAACGCATCAGTAAAACGTATCAGGAAAAGGTTTTCCTGATGGTCGCTTGTAGCAAACAGGAAAATTATGTCAGTTGGCAAGCCTCACTACCAGTCTGCCGCAAGTTTTCTGATTAAAACACGCACGAAAAATTGTTTCGTCCACAATTCTCTCAGTCGAACCAGAGATATTGGAACCCAAATTATTGGAATGACTTGTTCTACTTTGATTCAAAATGGCAATCGGGAAAATAATTAAATACATTTTTTACAAAAAAAATTATTGCTCTAGTGCAAATATTTTTTTGCAAAAAAAATTATCTCAGTTATTTGTTATCGGTTAATGTAGTATTTGTATTTTAATACTACGTTTCCACCGACTACTAAACCGAGATTTAAGTAGATTTAGCTAAACCTCGTACAAATCTTGAGGATTTACCATACAAATTTTAATCTTCTCAGATTAAGATTTAAAATAAATCTCATTTAAATCTTCAATCGAACTACCCTATTTCCATATCGAAATGAATACTTTCATCGGGAAAGTGAAATTTTCTCTTCGGTTGACACGGATGAAGCTGCCTGTCTCACTTCTACATCATAAGAGAAAATGAAAAGATATATGCATTTTAAATAGTGCTGCCAAAATTAATCTACTTTTGGAGCGGTGGAAACACTTTTTGAGATTAGTAAATCTACAAGAGATTAAAGTTCGGTTGAAATGTAGTATAAAACGTTTGAAAACATCATAAATTATCCATTAGAACTTTTTTCCTGATTCATTTTCCTGATAGCTATAACTGGCCCCTAATACTACGTTTCCACCGAACGTTAATCTATATTTAGATTTACTAATCACAAATTGTGTTTTACCGCTCCAAAACTAGATTAATTTTGACAGCACTATTCAAAATGCAAATATTGTTTCATTTTCTCTTATGATGTATAAGCAAGACAGCTTCATCTATGTCAGCCGACGCGAAAAATCCACTTTCCCGATGAATATGTTCATTAAAGATATTTGAGTGGCCTTGTGTCAGCTGCTGTCAAATAGACTAACAAATATGAACTAACTGATAGTTGGGTAGCGCCCCCTACCAGAGCTCTACAATTGGAATAGCAACAAGCAGATGTGGAAAAAAGTTAACTTTTTGCTATTTCTTACTGCTTCATTATATATTGCCATTTTATTTAGATTTCTTAATCAAGTTTTATTTTTCTTATATCCCTATAAACTGAAGAAATAAAAACGAATCAATTGTTGATTTCTTGCATTTAATTAAGTAAGTAAGTAATGAATTCATTTATTTCAAATTTTCTTATTTCATTTGATACAATACAATGAATTTATAGCTATGGCTTTGCCGTCAGCTCGGTTAGCAAAATTTATTATATACATTTTTGAAATTAAAAAATTTTTTTTTTTTTTTTTTTTCAATTAAATAGTAAGTACAAATTTATATTAACTATGTGAATTCTGTTATCAGTAACATTCTATATGTTGAAATTTCTTCATTTAATTATTTGACAGGTGGTCACTAGTAACAACTTATAATATACAACTCAGGCTGTTGAGAATCGTTGTTGTGGGCAAATCCAGTTGTGTTGGGGATAGATTTCCCAAAAAAAAAAACACGGCTATATAAACAGAATTTTTTGAATATGTCAATTCATTCATATTCGTGCCAACTTGATATTCTGACTCCTGGGAAGAAATTTTGCGAGTTTTTCAGTGGGGATTTTTTTGTTTGTAGTTATGTTTGGAAAAACATGTTCTATTACAAAAAAACAAGCTTAAGAGTGGTACCGGAAGGGGAATGCTGCCATCTTAAATATCCTAATATATTTTATTTTGTTTATTAACTCTTAAAGCCTTTATTTTTTCTGAAAATATCCTACGAACAACCCCCCTTCTTCTTTGTCTTTAGTTTTCAATACAAACATTTCAATCTAGTACAATATTAATGAACTTTTCGCTCAAATTCTCATTTATTTCGAATGTGCCCATTACTAACACAAGAAAATGGCAAAACAATCTTAACGACTTGGTGCTTTGACAGTTTTTACAACAGTTACCCACAAAAATTCCTGTATTAAGAATTCATAACTTTTTCAGCGAATGGGACGTTTGAACTTTGATAGCTGTAGTAATTTCGGCTTAAGCCTAGTACGCTGCTGATGCGAAACGAAAAATCGCATACAAAAATAACAGCTGACAGAACAAAATCATAAACATAAAAAACCCTGTTCCATGACGAAATTTAAAATGACCACTATCGTTTTGCAGACAATTTATTACATAGTCCAAGTCGTGTTGTTTTTGTTTTTTCTTCCATGTTCCATCCAAAGTTTGGTTATTTATGATTTTTTACTTGCGATTATAGGCAAGTTATACATTCGTGGCAAAAAAAGTTTTGAGATCACAATCAAACATGACATTTCGATGATAGCGAAGACGAAAAAAGATGGTCTAAAAATTCTGTCCGTCTGTATGTCTGTCTGCCAGTCTGTCTGTATGTACGTATAGACCCTTATAGCCCAAATGGGTGGACCGAATTGCTTCAAACTTGGTATATAGATTTTTGTAGGTATTGCACAGAGGGGAAATTGAAATTTTTTTTAGCTCAAAAAATAACGGTACCTGCCATATAACCGTTACATTATAACCTATTTTTCTCGGAAATGGCTCTAACGATTTTGATTTAAAAAAATCAGTGCAGCTTTTTAGGTACGGCCGATCATATGGTTGAAAAAAAATAGTTAAATGTCTAAATGTTTTCGACTATCTCATGAATGGCTCAACCGATTCTTTCTAAATTTCATAAATATATAGGTTTGCCCAATTTATACTGCTTACCAATATTTTTAATTAATATTTTTTTTTGTATTTTTAAAAGCATTTTTAAGAGAAAAAACTTAAAAAATGTATATTTTGAAAACTGCTCATTACATTTTTTTTTCAAAAATTGTAGCTATATGTTATTTACTGAATACCTATGAATTGACACTTTTGATTTTTTTTTTTTGAAACATGTTTTCATAATTTTTTAGAAAAAAATTAAGGAAATCTTGTATAGGTATATAAAAAATTAAGTAAAAACCGACTTTAAAAATATATTCAGATTTTTAATATAAATCTTTTGCATACGATGTGATCGAACATAAGAGCAAGTTCGTGCGATCCAGTCGTGCATTTGATTTCTGATTGGGTTTATGATAGAATCATATTCAAAGAGCGCGCTTTCCATCTTTATATTGTGTGGACTTGTGGTAGAGTTTACGGATTTTTCTTTTAGCTAGTTTTACCAATAAATTTTAAATTGAAACTTTTTGAGAATGTTAATTGAATGCTTACAATAATATTTCTTTCCTGTAGGAATGTATAATATGTATATAAAATGAAATCCCTAAGCCACAGATCAATTGCAAAAACATTCAATCAAATAACGAACCGGATCATCTTTCGTCATATGAGGCAAAATAGAAATTGCCCATTCAATAAAGTCGTCTTAATTAAACCCAAAGGGACATCCCATTCCTATAAAACTTTTTTTTATACCTATCATAGTAGAATATAGATTTGAATACTTCAATTCTATTATTTGGTTGACCTTTCAGTTGAAAATTTGCTTTGGTATTCTTTTTGAATTGGGCAAAACACAAATAATAGTAAATATGTACATATGTATTTACGTGAACAGTATATGTATGTAGGTACAAAGGTATACAAATGTCAAATAATTTTTTAAGGGGAATTCTGATGCTTTATTCAAAGGTTAAATGTCGAGGAAAATATGTACACATATTTATATAAATACATCCATTCCTACTTATAACAAGTGTTGTTTATTACAAAAATAATGACTATTTTAATACATCTACACAACATCAAAACATTACGATACAAATTGTATAATATTCCTCCCTTCTAACAAAAAGAAAAAATTAAGATGTCTTTTGTCGACTTCTCCAAATTTCTCACAACCTGTTGAATTTAAAAAAATAAGTGCCTAGGTACATGTCATTTAGTAAAAAGGTAGAGAGAGGAGTTTACGTTTTTCAAAAAAAAAAAAAAAAATTATTTTGAATATCAAAAAATAAACAGCCTACAATCTACAAAACTATATGAAGATACAACACAACCATGCAACAGTGAGAAGAAGATACAAAAAACACACACACAAAAACACACCGTAGTTTATTAAGATAAAGGTCATCTCAGATACAGAAAGAAGAAGGTGCAAGGTAGGTACTCAAAATATTTAACAAAATAAAAAAAAAAAACACCGACAAATTCTTATAAGAAAAAAAAGCGTAATCACCCATCTTCCGAAATCTAGTTCAGCCCTTTCGATATATTCGATAAAATATCCTTGTTAAGCTTGCATCGGTAGCATATCCTTAAGATGGATAAAGTGTTAAAAAAATTATCCAACACTTAGGTTATATGAGGACAGATTATGTATATGGTATGTAGGTACATATATCCTCAGCTAAAGGCAGTTTTTTTTTTTATTTCGTTAGGAGAATTTTCACATAATTGGCAACAATCTTAAAAAAAAACGTTTTAATTCTTTTCTTTTTCAACTTGACCCACTTTTAAAATGAAAATACAAAACATAAAGTGGTAAAAAAAAATCTAAAAAAAACTTTAGCCAGTCACATCAATCATTTTTTTCCTTAAAGGAATAAATAAAGATTTCAATGACCACACGGATAGTAATAATCGAATCACTGACACTAATCACGGCACTTTTATTTTTTATTACATAAATTATATTTTATTAATTTAAATTTAATTAAATTTTTGTCACTCTTTTGTATATATAATTTTTTTAACTGGTCGATCGATATTTCGAATGTGAACAATGCAAATTTTTCACACATAACTTTGAGTTGACCGTAAAGGAAATGAACGTAATTTATTTATTTAATACACCGAATGTTGAAAAGTCTGTTTTTCGAAAAAGAATTAAAGTTATGAACATGGATAACTAAAAAGGTTTTATAATTGTTCCCTTCTTACTACAAGGATGGAAGAAAATATGTAAAAGATTAAGATAACGGGACGAGTCGTATATAGTGTGTAAGCGATTGGAAGTTTAGAAGTTCACTGAAGAAAAAAACGACCCAATACTGACAAAGACAATCTTCAATGAAATTATTGTCTGGCAATATAGGTACAAGTACTTATGCATTTCCTTATTCAAAATCATTTATTCATAGGTTTGTTATTGAAGAGAATGAGATAGTATTTGATTATTTTGACATATATTTGACATGCGTAGTAACTTTGTTGATAATATTTGTTAGAACTTACCGAATCTTGACGATACCAATATGTCAAGGAATCCACAAAGTACTGTGCGATGAGTGCGGTTCTTGTCTCGGCTAATCAGAACACGTTCCAGATACTTACTTATTAGGCGGATCTCACATTTAAGAATTTCACAAATATCCTTTAGAACTTTGGGACCTTTTTTTTTTACAAAAAACATTCAATTTTTTTTATTTCAAATTAAATTATTTTATTAATTTTTCGTACTTAGCTTTTTTAAAAGGCGTTTCTCATACAATTTAGGATGCATTTTGTTCCTGTGTTTTTTGACAAGGCTTTGGGATATACCACCTGCTGACTTACGACCATAAATTTCTCTAAGTAGAGACTTGAGTAAGCTTTTAATTTCACTGAAACAAAATACACTCGATGTTTAAAATTAACTGATAAAGACGGCTTTGGCCTTAATGCGTTCTTACCTCATTGTTGAACCAAACAAAGTAATACATATGGTAATTATGCTTAGCTTATCTTTTAAATTAAAAGAAAGAAAAATATAAATTGTTTCTTATGTAAATGTACACATATTACATACAAAATAAATGACAAATACTATATACACATTTGCTTGACTTTTCGAGCAACAAACGATGTGAATAAAATTGGTTTAAATTGTACAGTTACAGTAGTAGTCTAGTTGAGGACAATGAAATACTGAAGATACAAATTTTGGCTCGCTAGCACCATTTTCGACTGAACAAAATTTAATATATTTTTTCTTGGCCTTGTGAAATATTTTTAGGACATGTAGTATTCGATATTGATTTTAAAAGAATCATGTATTGTATTGGAACGTTTGTTGTATTCGAACGTGCAACTGGCGATGCACTGCCAAAATGTTCGCTATAAACTCACATCACAATGACAAGTCGTCATATTCGTCCCTTTTTCCACGATTTTTGTCGTTGTTTTTTTCAGAAAGCCATTTAAAAACTTTTCAATACGTCATAGGTATCTATTTGTAATAGATTTTTATTGGCGAAGAAGGATTCATCATCTGTCAAACACAAATTTTTCTCCTTAGTATTTTTACTTCCAATATACATAGGTACTATATGGCAAGTCTTGCATTTGGAATAAAAATCGAACACGAGATTTTAATCAAACTTGAGATTACGACGATAGAGAACACCAAAAAAGTGGGTCCCGCAATTCCGTCTGTCTGTCTGTACGACGCTCTTAGTCTAAACGGCTGAGGGGATTTTCTTGGATCAGATCTTTATTATTTAACCATTTGAAAATTGTTGTCAGTACTGAGTTTATACGATGTCAGCACAATGTCATAACTTAACAAATATTCTGGCTGGCAGTTTTTTAATAAGGGTATTCATGCAACGACGGAAAACCCAGATAAACCTTAGAAACCAGATAATTTTATCTCCGCAGAAATGAACTGTCAAAGTTTGTAGTATGGTAAAAATATTCTACAAATCAGATAAAATAATTTCACGAATTTGATGTAGAAAGAGAATAAATAAACCTCATAAATTTATTTCAATGAACATCTGATTATTTCCCAAATTTAAGTATTTTTAATGGGGTATTCATGCAAACATCTGGTGGAAAATTATATCTTTCTGCTAAGCGGCAAATTATCTCGTTGCATGAATACCCTTAATGACAAATATGAATACTGTCACATTTTCGACCATTTACACCAAAAACAGATAATGCCTAGATTTTGACAGTAATACTGGTAATTTGGCAGTCGTGTATAAATCCGGCATAAACAGGACACGGTACGCTCTCAAAAAGAATGTCCACCTAAAATATTGGTCTTTCTTTCTATGGCTTTCTCTGTTATGAATTAATGTGTGTAATGTTTAAGTAGATGGTTTCGTTGCCAGTGCAATGTGTAATGTAATGTATTATTGCTGAACCATATATCAAAGTTCGAACGACGCGACGTTGAAGTTTGTACAATTGGAAGATGTCGTTATGAGGGATGTTTTTATGCAAATAAGGGGCCGGCATAAAAAAAGTCAACTTCGTTGTTCTTTGACCGGTTTCCATGAAATTGAAATATGTTGTAGCTGATTTAGAATTACGAAAGAAAAAATTGTTTAAATTCTTTTGGCATTACTCAGCGGGGAAATTGAACTTTTATTTGTAGGCCTAAAACTAACGGTATGGCAGGTACCGTTAATCTTATATTCCTCGAAACGACTCCAACGATTTTACTAAAGAATTTTTTTTTTTGGTACTAGCTACTCGTATCATTTAATCCGAACCAAGTTTGCGGAAAAAGTCTAGTAACGGTACCTTTCATATAAATTTTTTTTTTAATTTTTGGATTTCTCGGTAACGGTACATTAGATTTCTGTCAAATCTTATAACTAAAAAGATCTAGGTAGCCAAACTAATTCTGCATATCAAAATTTTGAATAACTTTTCTTTCCTAATTAAAATTATTTTTTTTTTTGAAAAATCAATGGCGCAAAATTTTAAACAACCCATTGTTAAGGGCTTAACATTTAACTATTTAGCAATAAGTGCTTATTGATTGAATAACTATTATAAAATTTTTAAACCTTTTATAAACTAGTAAATTGCTAATTAAAAAGAAAGCTTAGCATTTGTAGGGTTTGAATTTTGATGAACACAATTATTGTTGTTCTGCGTTGTAAATTAATTATATGTTGGTGAAAACCCAACATGTGCTCTAAAAAGGTGTTAGTTATTTCTATTTTCATCATTTTAACTTCATTATTTACAAAAAAAAACAAAAAAAAATTGTGCACCAGCAGGACTCGAACCTGGGCACCCCGCGAGCTAGGCTCATATACAATCAGATTCCACAATAGATTTAGCAAATTGCTAAAAGTTAAAGTAGCCATTACGTGATTTTAACATTAGTAAAATGTTAAAATCGTTTAAAATTAGTTTAATCATCTTTTTAGCTTAGTAAATTGCTAAAAGTGGCTTTAACATATTACTAAATCGTTTAAAAATGTGCGCCAATATTTTAAAAAATAATCAAAAAAAAAATAAATTTAAGTTTTATAATCACATGTATATTTATAAACTCTAAAAAACTGCATACCAAAATTTATAAAAAAATTGTTTTCAAAAAACTAAAAATAAAAAACAGGATGTCACCAAAATTCGTTCTACAATTTTCGAGATACTTTTTTATAAAATGTTCATTCCCTGGCATACAATGGTGTTCTTGGTTTTTTTTTGAAAAACCGATTAAAGTGATGGTTTTGACAGTTTTCATAAGTTTAAAAAACGATTTTTTGCCTATGCGCCATTCACTTTCATAATATACATTAGGTATGTACCTACATTTTTACATACCTCCACCTATATATGTAAGTACATATTACCCTCCTGATTTACATAATTAAAATCCATTTAAATATACATTTCTAGGTAGGTACCTATGTAACTATTGTTGAGTCATGCATTCCACAATTCATTATACTAAGAATCAAGGTAATCTTACCTACTTCGGCCTTAAACCTGCATAGGATAACTAGGCTAACTACCTACTAACAGCGCCAGTGGTTAGCTATACTAAAGTTGTTAGCTACAAGAGCAAGTTCGTACAATCCAGTCGTGCCTTTTATTTTTTTTTTAATTTTAACTACATGCCTGTAAAACCTAATAGAAAGATATAAAAGAATTTTTGTTGGCACAGTGGATTTGAAAATTAGGTCTTTAGTATCTCATTATAACTCACTGGTGGAATCCAAATAATAGAATCGGATGTATAGAAAAGAATGCTGCCTAGCCTGAGACTCAGAGACCCACACGTCTAAGTTAGCAGTTAAGTACTATAACCACTGCGTCATTGCCAGGTGTATTTGAGAAATTTTGCTGAGGAATCATATTCATGAAAAGGTATAGCAGAACAGTGAAATCTTAAGATCTTAGCAATCTCTTTCAGAAGAATGGGATACTCCTCATTTTTGTGAGATATCAGTTTTCTGAACTGGCCATATTTTGGGACTAGCCTATATTCAAAAGTCCTTCCTTACAGGAAAGGACTTCATTTTGTTAAATCAATATAGCTTGTTCACAACATTGTCTTCCATTGAAGGAATTGAAACCAGTATTTTTATTTTCTTTCCATTCGGACTGCTCAAGGAGTAATAGCAGCAAATATTATTACTTTTTTAAATGATCATACACATGGGGTTTGCGTGCTTCCATTTTTGTGTGGTTAGCAACGCCAGGAACGAACATTTTTTGTCAAGCTCTATATATCTATCAAAACAATTTTTTTTTAGAGAAACAGTAATTAATAAATTAAGCCATAAGCATACAAATAATTAGTAATTTTATTTTCAAAATATCTCAAAATTAACAATTACAATTTTCATTGATCACTTTTTTGAATAAAACAATGACTAATAATTAAAAACGACAAATGAAATGTAAATTCATCTATGGTTGGTTGTATTTCTTCAAGTCGTATACCTACTTCATTATTTGTAATAAATCAAGCTAATGGTCTAGGTAAGGTCTTCTTTTAGACATTCCATGAAATGGCATAATCAAAAAATATGACTTCAAAAAAACTTTGAAAAGAGAAGTGGGTATAGGTGATAATTTAAAATCCGTCCTCAAAGCAAATGCCATCATTTGGCACACTGATGGATCGAGGGAAACTCTGCGTTCCGTTGGGGCAGTCCACAAGTATTTTCCAGGTGGAAGTTAATGAAATAGGAAAATGCGCAGAACGTACATAACAGGTCAGATAGTCATGCCGATTAAAGCATCTTTGCTCTTATTCCATCAGCTCAAAAGTGGTATGGGAATGTGTGAGCAGGCTGAATTAGCTTAGTAAGTATGTATAATAAAGGAATTCAGGGCAACGAAGAAGTTGACTCTCTAGCAAGCAAAAATAGGAACAACATCACCTTTAATGGGGTCAGAGCCCTATTGTGAAATTGGAGAAAACGTTATCGAAATCAAGATCAGATCCGAAAAGCAGGCCAAAAGTTCAAACATTTGGAATGAACCCCTAGGTTAGGATACGCTTTCTACATTGGAATTACAACCAGAGGCGTTTTTTATCCTGTATTAAACTAAGTAGGAACCATAATTAAGGCTAATAACAGGTCTCAACACTGGCCACTGTAAACTTAACAGGCACCTCAATATCCTGGGATTGAAGAGCAATGCTCTCTGTAGGTTCTTTAAGGTGCACGAGGAGACGGCTATTAAGTAGATGTGATGTCATCATTCACCAAAGACACAGATTTCTGAGACATCACCTAAGGAACTATCATTTATTAAAATACGTAACATACTAAAATTCCTTAAAGGTATTAATTTGGAGGACGTACTGTAGAATAAAAAGCCTCATCCAGTTCTGAAAGGGGGCACAATACATCTCAAGAATGCAGTGCATCAGTACCCCAAATATATTCATTCATCAGCCTTCTTTTTTTCGACGATGCGATGTGATCAATATTATTAATTTTAAGAGGAAGAATCATTTCGTGGAACAAATATCTTTTTACTTACGATTATATGTACTCTAAGGCAAGTTATGCATTCGTAAAAAAAAATTCTAACGACCAAACATGACATCAGGGAAGTTTAAATAAGTGGTCGACAAAAAACGCCTGTCTGTCTGTCCGTCTGTATGTATAACGAGCTGCAGCCTAAACCGCTTGAGCGATTACCTTCAAATTTGGTATGTGCGAGTGCGATTCTTTTGGCATTCCTCGGAGGGAAATTGAAATTTTATTTTTAGGTCTAAAAATAAGGGTACCTGCCATACAACTATTAAGGAAAATCTTATATTTCTCGAATAGGGATCCAACGATTTTGATAAAAAATTTTGAGATTTTTTTTGTTGGTAATAGATATTATGTGATCGGAACCAAATTTACGGGAAAAGTCTATTAACGGTATCTTTCATATATAACGATTTTTTTAAATTGTTGGTTTTCTCGGTAACGGTACATTAGATTTATTTCAAATTTTATTACTGAAAAGATCTAGGTAGCCACACTAAATCTGCATATTAAAACTTTGAAAACTTTTTTTTTTTTAATTAAAATTAATTTTTGTACTATTTTTTTTTTGAAAAATCAATATTTTTAAAACTAATCAAAAACAAATATTTTAAATCTTATAATAACATGTAGGTATATTAATAAACTGAAAAAAATTGCATACCAAAATTTCAAAAAAAAAAAATGTTTTCAAAAAACCAAAAATAATAAAGGGGATTTCATCAAAATCCGTCCTACAATTTTCGAGATACTTTTTTATAAAATTTTAATTGATCGTAAAAGTAATCGTGAAAGTAATGGTTTTGACAGTTTTTATCAGTTTAAAAAACGAGTTTACCCACCTATACACTATTCACTTTCATTATATAAATATGTATCTACGTATTTGCATACCTAGGCGCCATCTATGTAAGTAGGTACACATTACCCTCCTAATTTACATAATTAAAATCTATTTAAATATACATACATTTGTAGGATGGTACCTATGTAACCATTCCTTGAATCATGCATTCGACAATTCATTATAAAGTGTTATCCATTTCGCGTTTTCAAAAGTATAGGGCTGGAATTCGACATCTGTCAAACTAAGTTGTTAAACCAATTTTTTTTTTCAGTTGAAAGTCTGACTGAAAACATCGCAGCTGTAAGTGAAAGTGTTGCCGAAGACTCGAATGTGTCGATTCCTCGTCGTTCTCAGGAATTATGACTGTCTTACGGCACATTATGGCGTATTTTGCATTTGGATATAAAGTCCAGGTCGCACAACAACTGAAGCTAGCTGACCATTCACAACGTCTTAGATACGTCGAATGGGTGGACGGCGATTTTTCAAACAAAATTTTCTTCAGGGACGAAGCATATTTCTCACTCGGTGGGTATGTGAATAAACGAAATTGTCTTATTTGGGGTTCTGAGAATCCTCAAGTAATTGAAGAGAGGCCAATACATCCACAAAAAGTCACTGTTTGGGGCGCTCTTTGGTCCGGAAGTGTGATTGAACCTTACTTTTTTGAAAACGACGTTGGAACGACTGTCACCGTCAATTCGGAGCGTTGTCGTCATTTAATAACCGACTTTTTTGTGCCTGCTATTGAAGGGTTCAAGAACATGTGGTTTCAACAAGAATGTGCCACATGCCACACAACTCGAGCGAATATGGCTTTATTGCAAGAGACATTTCCTGGCCGCGTAATTTCTAGTCGTGTCGGTATCAACTGGCCACCAAGATCATGCGATTTTACACCATTGGACTTTTTTTTGTAGGGCTACGCTAAAGACCGTGTTAAGCAGATAAACCTTTAACTCTTGAGCACTTGAAAACCAACATTCGTCAAGTTAAGGCTGAGATACCGCCAAATATGTGTCAAAAAGTGGTTGAAAATTACCTCAAAAGAATCGGTGCTTTCAACAATTCGCATGGTGGCCATTTAAATTATGTGGTGCTTCAAAAATAATGTCAACGTTCAAACTCTTTAATAAAAAAGAAATATCATGAAAAAAAATATTTTATATGTTTTTTTTTACGTTTACTTTTGAAACCGCAAAATGGATAACCTATTACTAAGATTCAAGGTAATCTTACCTACTTCGGCTTTAAACCTGCACAGGATAACTAAACTAGACTACCTATACCTACCTTACACTAAAGTGGCTTGCTACAAGAGCAAGTTCGTACGATCCAGTCGTGCATTTTTTTTTATATTTAAAAACCCGTATGACTTAGTTCGGTATTCGGTTATAGCCAATTTAATGGACTATTTATTTTTTTATTTTCACCCAAAAATTTACGAATAGATACATTACATACAGTAGATACAGTACATTTCTATTTATTTAAAATTATCTGGTTTCTGAGGTTTATCCGGGTTTTCCGCCGTTTCATGAATACCCTTAATATATATACATTCTATTGTTTGCAGATGTCGTAAGTAGAAAAAAAACAGTAGAAGAAGCACATAGTTTTATAATATCAATAAATATTTTTATCCATCTGAGTATTGAGTGAAAAATTCCTATACATTCCATATCTGGAAATATCATTAGAAAACTTCTGACAAAGTGGAAAATTTCTTGTTGGAATTGTATAGGCATTTGGTGAATAGTATCCGTATTCAGAGTTAACAGTTCGATACATGGGATTCTCATCCAACTCAATTCCATATCCTTTGAACAAATCTGAAATTTATATTAATTTAATGATTGTAATGAAAACAGTGTGTATATATTTATATGTATATATGTATATATTTGAATTAAGTTACAAGGACATTTCATTCGTTCAGAAACGTGCAAGTTTTCATATAGTTTTGCTGTGTTGACTATTGGTTTTATTTTTAGGAATTTCTGATACTCTTTTTCGGGGTTGAAAGTCTCATATTGGTCACAAAATTTATCGCACATTTTAATAATTTTTCTTGAATGAAAGTGTATACGAGTACTAAATTTATAGAATAAAAATAAAATACATAAGGTACTGTCATAAACAAAAATTGTAATTATTGACAAAACTTGCTTATACATAAGTAATTTGTCGTCAAGTAACATATAATTCTCTTTCAAACACTAGCAGCGCCACCTCGTGGAATTAGATACTAATTTGTATTCTTTGTCATGCGCAAGGAACACATTCATATATATTGATTTTTTTTTGTTGCAAAATTAAACAATGGGAGTCAAATCGAAGACATGAAGAATTATTATTATTTGTGCACAATGCCGATATATTAAAATTTCTCAAAAACAATGGGTTCGAAAATTACTTGGAAATGGTTCACGCTTTGGCTAGCTCTATTAATTGAATTGAATTTCGGAAACGGCCTCAAAAGAGGACCACATCATCCAAGGAGTGAGCAGTCGAAGACTAAGAAAGTGGATCAACATTTAACGCATGAAGAACAGTAAATATATAAAATTTTGTATTACAAACTTCATACCTTATTTTTTAAATTTTGTTTTTAGTCGAATTGAAGATGATTTACATGATATGGGCATCAATGTGAATCTTGACGAGATGACGGAAGATGAAAAACATTTTTACTATTTCAAAGTAAGTTATAATGTTTTGTATTTCAATTTAATTTAAATTCTTACTTGCAATATTGCAAGTTTTGTATTTGAAAAAAAATCGAACTCGAGATTTTAATCAAACCTTGACATTACGATGATGGATAACCCCAACAAATTGGGTTCCGATATCCCGTCTGTCTGTAGATCAATTAGATCAATCTGCAGTCTAAACGGCTGGCTGAAGCTCAAACTTTTTACTTAGGCCTTTAAGTTGTTTATGTCAAATAGATTTTTGAATAGTTTTCTTAGCCGCAAAAATAACGGTACCTGCCAACGATTTTTTTTACCATCTTAATTATCTCGAAAATGACTCTAAAAATATTGATAAAAAAAAGTGTGTACACTAACTTAGGTATAGTCCACATTTTTTTAGATGTACATTTTTTTTTACATATTTTGTTATTAACGGTACTTGAAATACAACAATTTTGTTTGATTTTCGACTTTCTCATAAGCGGCTCCACGGATTTCGATCAATTTTTTATATTGGCGGTCCCTTAAATTCTAAATAACACATACAATGTTTGGAAAAAATATTTTGACAAAACTATTTTCCTTGTTATATTGCTTGTTTTAAAGAGCTGAGAGATATAACGGAACTCGTGTGATGCTCGAAACAAAATATCTACGTGATTGTAACTGTAAATTACAAAATATTTTATTTTTCCTTACGCATTCGTTCTTAATCATGTTCAATGTATGGAGTGAGTTGAAATTAACTGGAAAAAAGAATTTTGACATCATATTCTTTTTAGTTCATTTCGTTTCGTGCGTGCGATCAAAGTTAATATTTGCTAAAATTAAGCACATTTAAATACAGAAATCTTATTACATAAATTTTTTTTTTCAATTTAATTGAAATACGCGAAGTTTTAAGAAATTAAATGGTGATCAAGTATGATGCTGGTATTTTGGTTGAATACTTAAGCAAACTATACAAAGTGCCTCGTCAAACCGTGTATTACCAAATAAATAAACAAAAAAAATCACAAATCAACGCGAAACTTACCACGTTCAGGATGCCCACGCAAGACAACCAAAAGAGAAGACCGTTTAATCGTCGGAAAATTTAAAGAAAACGTGCTAAAAACGCCAAAATCTGCAACAATAGAAATGAAAAATCAGTATGATATTAAAATTTGTGAAAAAACTATAAGAAATCGAAACGAACGCACGTAACGAAATGAACTAAAAAGAATATGATGTCAAAATACTTTTTTCCAGTTAATTTCAACTCCTCCATACATTGAACATGATTAAGAACGGATGCGTAAGGAAAAATAAAATATATTGTAATTTACAGTTACGATCACGTAGATATTTTGTTTCGAGCATCACACGAGTTCCGTTATATCTCTCAGCTCTTTAAAACAAGCAATATAACAAGGAAAATAGTTTTGTCAAAATACTTTTTCCAACCCTTGTATCTACTGAATTCCAAAATTTTCGAAAAATAGTTTTTTTGAACTTTGAAAAAAAATGTTTTTTTTTTTTAGATTTCTACCAATAATAGTCAGAAGTATTTTATAGAAATCGGAATGGTTGCCAAGTAAACGGACATTCACCATTATTTATATGAAAGACGCCTTAAAAAGGTTTTTTTATTATTTTCAAAAGAGCATTCGTTTTTTTTTCAAGAATAGGCGGAAAATCTGCACAAGCAGCAGCTGCGTTTGATCAAAATTTAGAGTGCTATTTTCATAGTGACATATTGGTTTTGATAAGACTTCTACATAAATTTTCTTAAATTCTATCAGAGTTGTAAAAGAATGCAATCATTTTGGAATTTAACTCATTTGATTTATTTACAAAACTGTGTAACTCATAAATTCACTTAAAGACTTCAACTTCAAAATATGAAGTCAGCATTCATTTTGAAGTCATTGATTGGGAATTCATTTTAGTTAATTCAAATATTGCATTCAAATGAACGAAATCTTCTGTGATTTCAGTGACGTCATTGAAGTCTTTTTAAAGTCATTGAAGTCATTTTGAAGTCACAAATCCATTGAAGTCATTTTGAAGTTGCAGTCCTTTTAAAGTATTTTAGGTCCACTTGAGTTGATTTGAAATATGAAAAGTATATTAACACTTTAAATAAGCTTACTATACGTTAATAAAAAATTGTATCGCAAATTAAAAGAAAGCAATTAAAAACTATGAGTTATGAGAGAGAATATTGAAAGAAAAGAAATAAATGTCATTTATCATTTGGTTTATTTTTCATTAATAAAAATGTAATTAAAAAAAATGTAATCATTTCATAATAAACAAAATAAATTTTCTTTGTTAGATATTAAACACAAATCCACATTTGGATTTAAAATGGCTTAAAAGGGCTGCAATGACTTCAAAATGACTTCAATACTTCAAAATTACTTCAATGGATTTGTGACTTCAAAATGACTTCAATGTCTTTAAAAAGACTTCAATGACTTCACTGAAATCACAGAAGATTGCATTCATTTGAATTAACTAAAATGAATTCCCAATCAATGACGTCAAAATGAATGGTGACTTCATATTTTGAAGTTGAAGTCCTTAAGTGAATTCATATGATTGAAGGCAATATGAATTAGTTTTTCCTGTGACTTCAATGAATGCATTCCAAATTGAAGAATTGCATTCTTTTACAACTCTGAATTCTATCATGAATACAGACTCCTTATCAAAAATAGATGCAATGTTTCCTTCAATGTGTCTCCTGGGGCCTATTTGTAGGCTCAGTGTTTTCTTGTTCGATCACATCGTATGCAAAAGATTTCTAAGAAGAATCTGAATATATTTTTGAAGTCATTTTTACTTAATATTTTATAAACAAAATTCCTTAAATTTTTTTCTAAAAAAAAAATTGGTGTGACAATTTAAAATATTTAATAATACAAACTTAAAAACGAAATTTCGAACAAAAAATTATCCACATGTTTTCGAAATATTGAATCTTCACAATTTTTTTTTTTTTTCAAAAATAGAAAAAAAATATTTTTTTCGAAAATTTTGACCTAACATTTTGATCGAAATCCGTCGAGCAGTTAATTTTACAGCCTTAATTCTGGTTGCCTTAACGAATGAATAATATCTACATGTATACTCATTTTGACGAAAAAAATTAAACTTTGTCAGTAATGCGTCATTTTGTAAATAATTGTACTGTCTACAAGTCGTTCTTCGGTTAATTTGAAAAAAAAAATAAAGGTTTTGAGAGTTAAGGAGGGTTTACATGTATCTTCATCTTTATCTGCATTGACATCTGCAAAAAAAGAGGAAACAAAATAAAAAAAACATACTTGTGCTATAGAGAGCGAAGACCAAAATGGAGATCATCTTCATGTATGAATATTATAGGAAGTATGATTCTGAAGATTGCAGATTATAGTGAAGATGAACATGTTCATCTTCATTATAGCATTTTCATCTGCACCATAATTTGTTCCGTTCAGATAACAAATTTTCAAGTTTTTTTTTACCATTTCACCTCAGTTTGCTTAAAAACAGCGAAAATTAGCTTCTCAAAACTACATACCTGAACGCTCAGAACATGTTATTGTGAGATGTGTCAAGAAAGTTATAGCAGAGTTCGAGTAAGTTATTAGTGTGTGGCCTGTCTTAATTTTATGTTTGTTTTATATTATTGGCCCGCTCTACTCTGCAGATGCAGATCCATGTAAAGCCTCCTTTATTAAACAATATAAAATAAATTAGGATTTTTAAGATGGCAGCATTTCCTTTCCGGTACCACTCTTCAAACTTATTTTTCTTAATAGAATATGTTTTTTTCATACAAAACCAAAACAAAAATATTTGTTCACTCTAAAACATAAATTTATTAAATTTAAAACCCCAATGTTTTCGACTATTTTCCTCCAAATCTATCAAATGTTCCATAAAAAGTGTCTTAATCTTTTTTGACATGACACGAGCTACAATGTGTACCTACAATTTATTTCTAAAACCTATGGTTTTCGAGCAATTTTAACAGTACATATATGTATGTGTGAATTGTGAATGTATTTAAATAATATTTTTTCAGATTCATGACAATGATAAAAATGATGCTTTGGACGGTTTGGAGATGTTGCAGGCAGCGCTTCATCAAGACGACTCTTTCAAAACACTAGACAAAGAGACTTACCTGCAGAATTCATCTGACGAACTGAATCATATTGTCGGTAAAGTCCCTAATTTGTACCTTAACTCATAAATCATAATTTAATAATATAATCATTACTTTCAACAGAGGTAATTGATGAATTCCTTTTAATTGCTGATACCAATAAAGATGGATTCCTACACTATCCAGAGTACATGAAGGCTGTTTCCGAGAGCAAAGAAGTTGAACAAAATTTAATATAAAAGACTTTATTTATAAGTGGTATATGTATTATATAAAAACATTAATTTGTTAGTTGAAATTTCCAACATTTTTACAAATTCTGCCATTTCTCCTATGTAAATAAAATGAAAAGTAAAACTAAATTAAAATAAATAATTTATTTACTTAATACATAATGTATGTATTAATGAATATAAAAAAGTAAACAAAACTCGTATCATCTCCATCGGTGGTTTTGTTATATATTGCATTCGTAAGTTTTGTCGCATGGGGTTCCTCTGTATCCGTCATAGGCTGCTTTCTCAACCAGAACAATCAAATCATTGTAGCGAGGATTGTCTTGAGCGTTTCTAAAAATAAATTACATACATACATAATGTAGATTGTCGGTGTATATATTATTTATAATTATTTGATTGTAATAGAAGGTGATAAAATATGCATAACACTATATATACCCTTCGAATTTTTCAATTCCATTTAGTAGGGCCTTTGCAGCACGAGCGTATTCATAAGCTGTTATTGGAGAACGGCAAGCGGCTTGATATAGACAGCCATCGTTTCCAGATCCTTGGGCAGCCAAAAATCCAGTTATTAAGTGTCCTTCGCCGTCTTCCAGGAATGAAGCTGTCAATTAAAATTATTTGCATTCAATACAAGTATTTTTCTATAACAAAATTCTAAACAAACACAATTCGAAATTTTCTCGAAATTTTTCCTGCGGACGTGAATCTCTCACGGAGTAAATTTCCCTCGAACAAAAAACTGTATGAAATGACAGCGAAATTCTCTGGGAAAGCTTATTCTCGCGATAGCAATAAATTCCGAGGACAAATTTTGAGCATCATTAACATTCGCAAGATTTGAATTGGAAAAAAATATCCAAGGAAGTTTTTATTCACGATAGTTTTCAGCATATGTATTTTTATACAGGGTGATTCGTATAAGATGCGACAAAAAGCTAGGGCGTATAGGTTGGACTTAGACAAGAAAAAAATCGTATGGGAGGGGGGTTTATTTCCCACCGAAAAAAAATTATTAAAAAACAACGGTAAAACCAATAATGACATAATATACCTTTTTGGAAAGCCAAAGTTTCTAGTTTGAAAATTAATTTTTCAAAAACTATTGTCTAGCAAAACTTAATTTAAAATGAAAATTAAAGAAGAGATTTCTGGCTTTCCAAAAAGGTATAGCATGTCATTGTGCGTGAGGGTGAGGTTAAGGAAGAGAAACAATGATAGGAAAGATGTGTGCCCCTCCCGGCTAAACGGGGGGAAATAGACACCCCCCTCCCGTACGATTTTTTTCTTGCCTAAGTCCAACCTACACGCCCTAGCTTTTTTGTAGCATCTTATACGATTCACCCTGTATATCATTCAAAAGGTGTCCGATGTCCGAAACAGATGAAGCGGTTTTTATCTAATTATGTACAGAACATTTTAACAATGCTCGAATTATTAAAGGGGTATACTACTGGTTAGACCAAAGTGTACAGATCACACCGTATGCCTTATCAACAATATAAGCAACGTGGTTATTCCAGGTCATCGTTTGGTTAGAAAGAACTCTAACAATTTTCGCTGATTCCACATATTCGATAAGAGAGCCATTTAATAATATTGATGCGATATAGGATACTACTTTTTTTTATATTTTGACAACACTAAGCATTTTAATTTTTTAGGATTGAGCATTAAACTATTTTGATGTGCCCATTGTTCAATTTCTATTAACTCTTCTTTTATGCAAGTAGCAGAATGTTCAACTAATCCCAATGGACAGCTAAGATAAAACTGTAGTTGCTGTGTAACTGCTTTTTAGTTGATGGAAGATCATTAATATAAAGGGAAAACAAAATAGGTCCACGCATGGATCCCTGAGAGACACCACTTTTGTTTGATAAAAAGTTGGAGAGGAGTTTTCTAAGTTTAACTGCTTGTTGAATTTAAATAAGAGAAAATCAATGCAATAAGACGAAAAATTGTTAAATCGAGAAATCGCCGAATTCTTTCGAAAAGTCTAGGAGTATCAAAAACGTGACATAATCATTATCAATACATTTCCTTATATCTTCTGAAACACTTATTAAGGCAGTAATGCAACTACTATTTTAGTGCTCAAGAAACCTACTAATTGGTTTTTGAATAATTTTTTCAAACAGCGTCGAGAAAAAAGTTAATCGGTATAGAAATTGGACTGAATTTGGCTCCGCTTGAAGTTTTCGGAAAAGATATTACTTTTGCCATTTTCCATTGTGTAGGAAATGCAATTGTTGAAATGATTGAGTTGAATAGGTGGATTTTATACGGCAAAAGAAGTTTAAAAAACGGTAAGTGCGTTTCATCCAATTCAATAGCGTTTGATATAATGGACAGGACACATTCAAGCACATCTTCAGGAGATATAATAGGAAAGAATTTAAGTTGAGTTGGGATCTGAAGGTATATTGGTAGTAGAGTGACTCGAAGAATCGAAACGTTGATTCGTATCATTGATGTTAATATCTGGTAACAGCACAGCAATCCTCTTTAGATTTTGCCAATAAGCTTACAACTTTGGGTATCATTAAAACGACTGAAATTTGAGGCAACCTTTGCATTGCGAATTTCTAATACCGTTCTGTTTCAGAGAACTGTCTGATGAAAACTATCAACACGAAAAATTTTCCAGCATGTATAGGTGATACCGCGCAGTCGCATTAACGATAGATTCTGATTCGTGAATCAGGGTTTATTTTGTGGAGTACAACGTTTCGTTAATCTAAAATTAATTGCAAGATAAGATAATTGCGGTTAAGGTTATTTGATAATTTTATAATAGTCGGTAATCATCGACCGAAAAACATTGCGTCTTAGAAGGGTACGATAGCATCTAACTTGACAAGCCCAACTACCGTGCCTGGGCGAAAAGCATTTTGGACTACAGGTCATTCAAATCTTCAGTTTGGCTTTAATCCATACAGTCCACAAAAACAAAAACAAAAATAATATTAAATTATTATTTGCGTTTTCTTCAAAGTTATTTGATAATTTTCAAATATTGAAAAAAGCCTTATTTTCTTGAATTTAACAGTTTTCTTCCTAGGATGTCTAATTTCAATTTTTACTACCATCCGGGAACACCCGGCTTAACGCCTCTAGCTAACTTTCTCTGAAGTTTATGTCATCGACCCAACAAATTCCCAAAGTGTTCAAAGACAATATAAATGGCCCGCTGTTCGGTCTAAAACACTTCGAAAAATGATTATAAAATTACTGGGTACGCACATTTACGCGAATTCAAAACAAACCGTGTGAAGTAAAGATTTTTTTAAAATTATAACCCATCCTAAAAAATTAATTAAAGTTTTCGGTGCAGTAAATTATTTTTGATACGATATTAAATACATTTTCTATGGGAAATCAAATGTGAACTCGCGAATGAAATTCTTGCACTCAAAAGAAAAATTCATCGATTTGCGACAAACGTTAAAAACAAATAAAAATAACACACATCTTTCTATCCTTCTTTCTCTTCTTTCACCGGATGCCGCGCTGTGTTAAAAACATATAAAGGGTATTTATAATCCGCTCAAGGGAAAAATTGCAAAATTATTAAAAAAAAAAAATAAATAAATACCTACTGGCATATAAAAGATAAATATATAAAATCATTTGTTTTTGGATTTTTTTTGTAATTTTAATTATATATTTATTTTGATTCCAAAATATAAATTTTATTCTAATGATTTTGTGTCATTTTGAATATCGCTTAATGTTGGGGCTTAAGGAAGTCACTTGTGCTTGTATATGCATGAATTTGAATTTCGTGTGAATAAAATATTCCGTCGGAAAAGAAATTGGGTTGGCTAAGATGTCCCGGAAAACAATTTCCCGGGTAAAGATTACCCGTAAAACGAATTCCCGTAGACGATTGCAAATTCCCCGCACTTTCCCAAAATTCCGTGGCAATCGCTTATAGCCTATTCACACCAAACTCGCTTACCGTTTTCGTTTACCAAAACGAGTAGAGTGTTCATACCGAATTTTTATTAGTTTTTTTTTTCCTTTTCAGTTGTTTTGGAAAAGCTGTCAAAACGTTGACAGAACGTTAATGTTAAGCAATCAAATTTTATAATGCTGCATAAAAAGAGAAATAAAATGCACGACTGGATCGTACGAACTTGCTCTTGTAACTAACAACTTTAGTGTAGCTAACTACTGACGCGGTTAGTAAGTATAGGTTGGTCTGGTTATCCTTTGCAGGATTAAAGCCGATGTAGGTAAAATAACACTGATTGTTAATAAACGGTGATTTTTTAAAAGCTTGGTTTTTGAAAATTCAAAAAAACACAGAAACTTGTAAAAAGTGAATGAAATTTTTATTTGGATCGATAAATCAATTTCTGCCATTTACTTTTTTAAAATAATTTCACTTAAATCTTGCCTGCGGCTATGCTTCAGGTGGTCCATTCTGAAGGTCCAATTTTGGCAAACTTTTTCACACATTTCGGCCGGAATCTCACCAATGACGCGTTCAATGTTGGCTTCCAAGGCAGAAATCGTGTTTGGCTTGTCCCCATAGACAATAGACTTAACATAGCCCCACAAAAAATAGTCTAACGGGGTCAAATTACATGATCTTGGTGGCCAATTGACTGCGCCAAATCGTGAGATCAACTGCTCACAAAATTCGCCTCTCAATTGATGCATGGTTTCGCGTGCAGTGTGGCATGTGGCACCGTCGTGTTGGAACCACATGTCGACCGAGTTCAATTCTTGCATTTTCGGCAAAAAAAATCTGTTATCATCGAACGGTACCTTTTTCCATTGACCGTAACCCTGCGGCCTTCATCGTCCTTGAAGAAGTACGGCCCAATGATGCCGCCTGCCCATAAACCGCACCAAACAGTGCATTTTTCGGGATGCATTGGTAGCTGCTGAATTGCCTCTGGCTGCTCTTAACTCCAAATACGGCAATTCTGCTTATTCACGTATCCATTTAGCCAAAAATGAGCCTCGTCGCTGAAGACCATAAAACGGACGTAGCTTGCGAAACACATTTTTCACAGAGCACGAATTTTGATAATAAATTTCAATAATTTGCAAACGTTGTTCGGGCGTAAGTCTATTCATGATGAAATGGCAAACAATACTGAATCGAAATGTCAAATGTTCGTGGAATTTGTCATGTGTGATCTGTCAAAAATATAAACGTCAAAAACCAAGTAGCAAAAAAATCACCCGTTATAATGAATTGTGGAGTACATATGATGCAAGGAATGGTTACATATGTACCTACCTACAAATGTATATTTAAAGGGATTTGAATTATGAAAATTAGGAGGGTATTATATACCTACCTATATATAGAGAACTAGGAATGTAGATATGTACATACATATGAATAAATGAAAGTGAATGCTGTATAGGTGGGTAAAAATCGTTTTTTTAAACTTATAAAAACTGCCAAAACCATCACTTTAATCGATTTCTCGAAAAAACCAAGGAAACCATTAGATGCGACCAATCAATGAAAATTTTATAAAAAAGTATCTCGAAAATTGTAGGACGGGTTTTGATGAAATCCGGTTTTTTATTTTTAGTTTTCTGAAAACAAATGTTTTTTGAAATTTTGGTATGCAGTTTTATAGAGTTTATTAATATACACGTGACCATAACATTTAAAATTATTTGTTTTGATTAGTTTTAAAAATATTGATTTTACAAAATAAAAAATTCAAAAATTAATTTTAATTATAAATAAAAAGTTATTTAAAATTTTAATATGCAGAATTAGTTTGGCTACCTAGGTCTTCTCAGATATAATACTTGACAGAAATCCAATGTACAGTTACCGAGAAAGCCAAACATTTAAAAAACCGTTATATGAAAAGTACCGTTAGTAGACTTTTCCCGTAAACTTGGTACATATCAAATGATAGCTATTACAAACAAAAAAATTCTCAAAATTTTATCCGTTTTCGAGAAAAATAAGATTTTCCTTCAAGGTCATATTGCATGTACCGTTATTTTTAGGCCTAACAATAAAATTTCAATTTTCCCTCTGAGGAATGCCAAAATAATCACACATACCAAATTTGAAGATAATCGCTTAAGCCGTTTAGGCTGCAGATCGTTATACATAAAGACGGACAGACTGACAGACAGACATTTTTTGTCGATCACTTTTTTAGGCTTCTCTATGATCGTACTGTCATGTTTGATCGTTAGAATTTTTTTTTTACGAATGCATAACTTGCCTTATAGTACCTATAATCGCAAGTAAAAGAGTATACCTCAAAATTGTGCAATTCATAGAAGCATATCTGGATAAAGGTGAGCTTTTAATAAGAATTCATTACACAAAGAAGGTTTATACCTAATGCATTTTAACATTTTACCCAGATACGTACCAGTACTTTCTGGGAGCAAGAAATATTGGAAAATGATGTTGAATATTTCAAACAACATTTTCGAATGTATCCAAGCACGTTTGATATGTTGCGTAGAAAAATGAGAAATTTGGAAGTCCTATATACTAACTACAGAAAGTGCATTCCTTAAAAAAAGGGTAGCCATAGCAATATTTGCTGCCGAATATGGGACTATCTCAGCTCTCTTCGATGTAGCTGTGTCTACAGTATGTGGTATTGTCAAAAAAATTTGGCGCATTCTTCAACCACAATATGTAAATAAAAATAAAAAAATAAAAATTTATTACAAAAAAATATTTGCAAAAATGTCTTTGCCATAATTGTTTAAAAAGATTGGCGCAAAATTTTAGTCGATTTAGTAATATGTTAAATCATTTTTAGTATGATACAAGGCTAAAAAGAGGATTTAAAACTACTCGTAGTTTAGTATCGTACTATTTTCTTAACATTTTATTAAAGTTAAAATCACAAGATGGCTATTTTATTTTTTTTAGTATCGTACTAAATCCATATGACACTTTGACATTTACAAACGTCAAAAAGTTATGTTCGCTTATTTGTTTGCACTATTTGAAGCGTGTTTAGTTGCAGTTTATTAAGCAAATAGATTAAGTATGGTGCTAGTTAAAAAGTGTTTAAAATTAGGAAAATATTAGCAAAGTACTAAGTAGTATCATGCTAAGCCCTTAACATCAGGCTGTTTAAAATTTTGCGCCACTGAAATTAATTTTTTTTACAGCAAGCAACCAGCTGTTCTTTTTTTTTGAGGGCCTATTCACAATCATATCAATTTCACTTGGCGGAAGATCAGTTCGCTTAGTTCATTCTTGAAGTGAAACTCGTTTTCAAATCGTTTTATAAAAACGAGTCGTGTTGCAAAACAAGTCGCTTCTGAAAAATGTATTGGAAAACGAGTATTTCTTAGTATTCGTTTTGAGGAAAACGAGTAAAATGTCGTTTATGGTTTGGTATGAAAAGCCGATAACTCGCGCAATCACGAATTAATATTTCTTTATGCGGGAAACTATTCTTATAAATTCCAAAAAATATACTGGCAATCGTTTTCGGGCAATTCTTTTCCGGTAAAAGGCTACAACTCCCATGAAATTCTCTGGGACATTACCGATAATAACTGTTGGTTTTAGAATTGTGACTTTTAATTATTCAATGTAATTAAACAATTATAAGAAATAATTCGTATTTAAAATCTTATATATTTATGTTTGGCTGCACCGGAAAATTTCAAAGAGCTTTTTTCTATTGGATTTTCTTTATTATTCACGATTCGAACGCTGAATATGTGTATTTGCATAAGTTCCTCAAAACAATCACAAATAAATTTATTCACATTTTTGTAGGAGAACATAGTGTCATGTCAACTAGCATACCTATTTATTATTATTTCTTACATAAAAAATCATTTTTAGACGTTCACAAAAATTTAACAACAAAATTAATTAAAAAAAATACTCAGGGCCGTATTACGCATTACGATTAGCGTTAAAAATTCCTCGTTATCGTTAATACGTATCGTTAAAACGTATCGTTGCGATTACGTTTTACGATAGTCGTTTTTTTTAAACGATACTCGTTTTCTCTTAGGACTGTGTTTGCATCTCGTATTTTATTGTTTTTACACATGACTTTTTGTATATAGCTGTAGTATTAGGTGTGTTTTATTGAGAATATATCCATTGTACCGTAAGTAATTCCCAAAAAAACGCATCGATCGTAGCATGGACCGTAGATTTTTTATTTTTGTAGAATTGGTACCCCTGCACAGTCTTTTGCAAAGTAAAATTAAGAAAATATCAAAGTTATGAACAATAATTAGCTTTTATTAATATAAAATAGAAAGTAGAAAAACGTACCAATATTTAATTTATGTTACAAACCTATTTCTTGTTTTAATTTTTTTTTGCAATTGCAGTTTTAAATTCGAACATTCATTTTGCTCCAATAGGACTGAAATGATAAGTTAATGGCTTTGTTCATAGACTATAGTCAAGTCCCTTTTTATACAGTCCAATTTTTGTATTGCTTTAAAAATGTTCCATGCATTTCACACGAGGAAACAAAAGTGCTGGTGATTTACTTGTTTCCTTTTAATGTTTCTTGGTTTAGAACGCACACTACAACGTAGTTTAAATTGTTCACTCCCCTTATATTTCATGCTTTTATTTATTTTCTGAGCTTATCGATAGCTAGAGTTTTATTTTTCAAGTGAATTTACAAATTTATTTTCTGAGTATGTTTTGTTTTGAATTCAATATTTACTTATCAGACTGCACTGAACATACGCGGAGAAAGTAACAAAAAGTTAGCATTTGGTTTGCCATTTCACCATTTGGATCACAAAAATGTATGCCCAGTGCATGAAATGAATGAAGTGAATGGAATGGCCAACGTCCATTAAACAGTGAAGAAAAAGCACACTTTGTGAGTTCAGTTTCCGCTTAGTGCGTTTAGGCTAGGCGCGCACATGCACTTTTGCCGAAACGAAATAGTTTAATCACTAGTTGGACGATGATCGCGCACATAAGCAACTTAAAAATCAATCAATGAGATAAACGAACACACAAACATCATTTTGATTTAATCTGCGCGCAGTTACATTATAGTTAACTGAAGAACTTATTTGGGGAGATCGTTTCATTTGTGCCAAAACACAAACTCTTAAGTTGCTCGAATCGTAGAGTGAATAGTTTTTGCATGTCCTCGCACTCTCATATAAGTCCAGGATATTCACTTTAGCAACCAAACTTTTGCAAAACTGAAAGTTGCATATCTGCGCGCCTCTGGCCTTATAGCTCATAGAATTTTATGCGAATAAATATTTTGCGGCGCAGTGTCAAGTAATTCCTCTATAGTGCAGTTCCACTCAATGCGGTTTGTGTTCTCAAATTGCTTTTTTGTAGATCTAAATAAAAAGATGATTTTTTTTCACCAAATTCCGTTTATTTACAACTATCAATAAAAATTGAACTCAAAACGAAAATTGGGCTTGGTTATTCAAAAATAAAAGTAAAACGGAATTCATTCGATAAATATTGGTTTCTTCTTTAAAACGGATATCAAAATTTGTTAAAATTGATTAATTGACATTAGGGATATGCAAAATTGCAGATATAGGTGCAATTTTAGACGTACTTCAGAAAATAATTGAGCAAAGAATACAGTTTTTAATTGTAAAAGTCAGAAACTTTTCAGAAGCTTATAATTTATTAAAAAATGGATTTATCTAAGATTTGAGAACCAACTATTAAAAAAAAGAATCAAAAAGATCGATTTGTCTTAAATTAATAATTATAACACTCCATGAACACATCCATCGAGATTCAATTCAATTATCAATCGTACCAACAAAACTAACAAAATCAAATTCGAGACTCGAATAAACGTCAATCAGCCATCCACCGTATATTCTACTTTAGCTTTTTATCGACCGTAGCGAATTGTATGTAAAATGGTACGACGGATAAACTTACGGTGGATAAATTTCCCAATTAAACACGGTTATTGAAGGAATGAAGTTGGATAAGTTTAAAAAATAGATTTTTTTGATTTTATCAAAATTCATATTCGGTCCATGTCATGACTATCGTTTTTTTGCCTTTCACTTCGTAATTTGTAATACGGGCCCGCAGGTAATTAAAAATAAAAAATATGTTTTAAATTTAATTTTTAGTTTTTGTTTCTAAGAAATTTAATGCGTTCTTTATTTCTTTTCCTATAATTTATATGTTTAATAGCAACTAAGCTGCTTGTATCTATTAACTTTGTTAAGAAGTAATGTTTTTCGCTGTGGCAACATTTTCTTTTAAATATATGGTATGTATTTATAAGATTTATTGAAGAATAAGCATCTTTTTTATATCTAAGCCAAACGCCTAACAAGGATGATCAATTTCGAGATATCATTATGGGGAATCGTATTACGAAGCAATGAAATTGACTTAACAATTCACGGTCAAAGAAATACCTACATTTGTAGGTTCACATCTCATATTTAATGTATATCTATACAAACTTACATGATGTAAAGCTCCTGCCTCTGCCGTAGTGACTCCAATGGCCAGCTCCTAAAAGGCCCGCCGCAAAAATTAAAATTTTCAAAAGAATAATCACTAGTAAGTTAGTTAAATTTAAACTCAAAACTTGACTGTTTCCGGTAGAACGACTAAGAAGATCTTTAGCCACTTCAACAACCACATGCCCCGCTGGACCAGCAAATACATTTTCTGCACTTTTTAACCAACTACTATCGCGTTGCGCAATTTCGTTTCCGACACTTTCTTCGTTTGCACTTATTCCAGTTGCGATTATAAGATAAATCACAACACATTTTATTATGTGATACATTTCAGTCGATAGCTCTAAAAAAAAAATCGAGTCAACAATTTGCTACCAGCTCAAAAACTCAACTAACATCAAGAGTACGTGTCCTTGGCACTTTTATGTATGCGTACTGTTCAAAGTTTAAGTAACAAGTGTCGTGGATAATTTGTCTTGCGCTACTGCAACCTAATGGGTTTTTTATACCTGAAGACACACAATAACAAGATGTAAGCGCTAAGGTTCGATGAGCATAAAAGCGAAAACACATTGCTTTGACGAAGACGACACGCGACGACAACGGAACTTCTCATAATACCTAGACTAATATGTATTGCTTTCGGATGTCGCCAAGTCGATTTAGGATTAGTCAGTTGTCCATTTATGTGCCTATTTTTTTTTTTTTTTTTTCAAATTAGTCTGTATTTCAGATGCATGAACAATTTGGGTGCATTATTCGGCTCAGGTAGCATTATAATTTGAAATGCACTTAAGGTTTAGTTGATATCGATTATTCTAATGATATACATAAATCATTTATTTACGGAAGAAAGGAAACGAAAGGAAAAGTTATTATTCAAAAACGCTTGTAAATGAAAATTGCTTTCTATTTGATGACTTATATGTTTATATATATATGCAGCTAGTTTTATTATTAAGGGTTGAAATACCTTTTGTAAAGTAGGAACGGAACACCATAAGAATCAAGATAAATTATTTCCGGCTGATGAAAGAGGTCCTTACCGAAAATAACGATGACCAACAAGAAATTAAAAGTAGAACCATCTTCTTTCTCTGATGTGCAAAAAAATCAATAGAATGCTGGACTGAATCATACGAACTTGCTCTTATAGCTAACAACTTCAATGTAGCTAACCATTGATGCTCTTAGTAGGTAGGTAGTCAAGTTATCATATAGGAAAGCTATAGAAATAAAAGGATGATACACACAATCAAATCTTTTTAGATTGCTTAGTTGTTAAAGTTTTTCGAGGGAAAAAATATGATATTTGAATTGTTGGGCAAATAACGGGTCCGCCATCTAACGTTTGTTTTTTGTCAACTAGTGCTTATTTCGTGAATGGTAACACTTAGCTCATATCTGATTTGACAGATAATTAGTTTTACCCTTCCGCTGAACGAATATGGTTGTGTATACGCTTGAACAACGCTCGCTAAGTGGGCCTGCGATCGACTTAGAGAAGATGCCGATTTTGCCAAAAAAAATCATCTTTTCAGATGAAGCTCATTTTGATCTTGGCGGGTATGTAAACAAGCAAAATTGTCGCATTTGGGGCACAGAAAACCCGCACGCATACATTGAAAAGCCGATACACCCAAAACGAGTCACTGTTTGGTGCGGATTTTGGTCCAGAGGCATAATTCGATAATGAGCAAGGAGTGGCCGTTACAGTCAATGGCGATCGTTATCGGGCCATGTTGATCGAATTTTTGTTCACAAGAATTGAAGAGGAGGATATTGACAATATTTGGTTTTAACAGGACTCGATGTTTTGCGCCCATTTTCAAAAAAAAAAGTTATTTGGCGGACCCTATATAAATATATCAGAAAAAAAAATTCAAAAATCGTTGGAGCCGTTTAAGAAAAAAATAGTTTTTTTACTTATAACATTTTGAAAACATTTTTAGAAAAAAAAAATATTTGAAACGCCATTTTGAAGTAATAATTAATGTACATACGCACCCTCAGTGCAAAAGAGCGGTAAGTCAAAAAATGACATTTTTAAGTTATTGATGAGGAAATATTTCTATTTAAATTACCTTTCCTTTGAGCCTTGTCATTTCAAGAAACAAGCAAGAGGTGAGGCATCTTTATTTATAAAAGAATGCATCGAACACACGATAGGCCCAAAAATAGAGGCTGAATCAATGCAATTAATCGGTGTACAGGTTAGAACTCAGAATGTTGTACTGAATGTATCTTCCATATACTGTCCTCCACGATGTAAAATTGAAAAGAATGAATTTATGAACGTGCTAAAGTTACTTAAACAAAATTTTATTCTTGGTGGTGACTTTAATGCGAAGCACAGCTTTTGGGGATCTAGAGTTATTTCTCAAAAGGGTCGAATGCTCTACGAAGCGGTAATGGAAAATAATTGCGATTTTCATTCGACTGGCAACCCTACTTACTGGCCGACTGATTCATCGAAAATACCTGAACTTATTGATTTTTTTGCGGTCAAGGGAATACCCTCAAATAAAATTAGCATAACAGAAAGCTTTGATCTTTTCTCAGATCATTCTGCTGTTAATCTCACTATGAGTGAAAATCTTGTTAAAAATGAAAAACCACCCACGCAAACCAGTGGGAAAATCAACTGGGAAGGTTTTAAGAAAGATATAGAGGATAACGTTGAATTAAGGGTTTCACTACAAACGCCTCTCGAACTTGAAGACGCAGTAGATAACTTTGTCAATATCGTACAACAAGCCGCATGGAAAAACACCCCGTACCAAAGAGAAATGCCGCGCTTTAAAAACCTAAAATATCCGCAGGAAATAAAAGATTTAGTAAAAGAGAAACGAAAAGCACGTACGAAATGGCAGCAAATTCGAGCTCCTCAACACAAGGTAAATTTAAATCGCTTGTGTAATTTACTAAAAAAGACGATAGCAGAATTCAAAAATTCTGAAGTTGGAAATTATTTTGAAAGCTTGACAGCAGGAAAAGAATCCAACTACTTACTCTGGAAAGCTGTTAAAATAACGAAGAAACCAAAACTCCCAGCGCCTCCGATTAAGAATGTTCAAAACGAATGGGCAAAAAGCGACAAAGAGAAAGCAAACATTTTCGCGGATTACCTGGAGAACACATTTAAACTCAAGCGAAAATTACATTACAAGAAATGTTACCCTTGCCGAATTAAGTAGAGAAATAAGAAAGCTTAAGTATAAGAAAGCTCCGGGATATGACCTAATTACGGTCGAAGTTCTCAAAATGCTTCCTCGCAAAGGGTTAATTAATCTTCTTTATATAATAAATGCCACTCTAAGGAGAAAGTACATTCCGTGCCAGTGGAAGGTTGCGGAAGTTATAATGATTCTCAAACCAGGAAAACCATCACATGATAAGAAATCTTATAGACCTATTTCGCTTCTGCCCGTAATATCTAACGTCTTTGAAAGAATATTACTTCTGCGCCTGCAGCCAATAATAGAAGAAAAGCGCCTAATACCTGAACATCAGTTCGGATTTAGAAGCAAGCATTCGACAATTGACAACTGACGTCATTGAGAAAACTCTTGAAGAAAAGAAAATTTTTTCGGCGGTCTTCCTAGACGTGTCGCAAGCTTTTGATAAGGGTTGGCACCAAGGCCTAAATTTTAAATAAGGACAAATTCTGCCTGAAGCACTTTATACGCTTCTAAGAGCATATCTAGAGAATAGTTTCTTTAGAGTAAGACATGGAAACGATTACACGGATCTCAAAGATATAGTGGCTGGGGTACCACAAGGAAGTGTCTTAGGTCCAATATTGTACCTATTATTTACACGTGATATAGCTCAAACAGAAGACACTATCGTAGCCACGTTTGCTGACGACAATGCAATACTAGCAGTGGGCCAAACGATAAATGATTCTACGACAAAATTACAAAAAGCTCTGAATAATGTCAATGATTGGACAAAAACATGGCTGATATCGCTCAACGAAGTAAAATCAGTCCATGTAGATTTTACGTATAAGAAAATTAAAAGATTACCGGTATTTGTTAATACGGTTCAAGTTCCGTTTGCTAACGAAGCAAAATATCTCGGAATGACTCTAGACGCGAAATTAAAATGGAAACCGCATGTTAAAAAGAAATGCGAAGAGTTAAATAATAAATCAGAGATATGTACTGGTTGCTCGGGAAACACTCTAAGCTCAGTATCGAAAATAAGCTAATTTTGTACAGGCAGGTGCTTAAGCCTGTCTGGACTTACGGTATACAACTCTGGGGTTGTACGCGAGATTCTAATTTAAATACCTTACAAACATTTGAAAATAAACTCCTAAGATCATTTGTAAGCGCACCTAGGTACATTAGAAACGAAGATCTCCACAGAGATCTCGGGATTCCCACGGTTCGCGATGAAATAAAAAATGTTGCCCGAAATTATGGAAAACGGCTATTACAACACTGCAATAGTACTATAATCGAAATTATCGATGAGACGAATTTAGTACGCCGCCTGCGAAGGACAAAGTTTTCCGATCTGGTGCACTAAACGAGAATCCGCTTTAAAATCGCGGTATAAGCAGGAAATATCACCAGATAGTTACCTGCAACACGTTAATTAAATTCGTTAAAAATAAATTGCTAGATAAGTTTCAACTTAGTTGCAATCGGGAGGAGGAGGTGTTTTTAGTGCAGTAAGAATCTCACACTCCTATGAGCACGCGTTTTTCGGTCATAGAGCCTTTTGAAGGTTTTACCCCTACCCACGGGGAAAAAAAATTTCAAGAAACAAAAAAAAAAAAAACAAAAGATATGACTATTTATAACATTTTTTTGTTATATGACATGTCAGACTGTTTCTTAATTTCAAATGCAAAACAGAGCTAACACAAAATGTTCACATTTTTTCTACTTGAAAACTTAAATAATTTCAATGCAATAGAGAGATAATCCAAAATAATCCCATTAACCAGACATATTTTCTCATTTTGACAAAAAAAAAAATATATGCAAGACAGAGACATTTCAAAAAATGTCCTCTCAAAAAATTATTGGTTCCAATGCAAAACAGACACAAAACAAAAATATTTCATTTTGCCTAGTGAAATACAGCGATAAACTGAAATAAGTCTCTTTTTCACTATAAATGTTTCCATGCAAAACAGCGTTAAGTGGCAAAAAATTATATTTTTCTAATGCAAGAGAGCGCTAATTCAAAATTTGGCGGGAGTTTTGTTTAATCAAAGAATATTTTTCTGTAAATCAGGTATTTGTGAATTGAGATAATGAAAGTGATAAGAAAAAATAATTTTATAGAACTAAAATGGAAAATAATCGCCGTTTAAATATTTTAAAAAAGGTAGGAGTATATTTATTGAAAGTAAGAGTATATACTCTGCTTATCAAAATTTTCTTTATTATTTCCAGAGTTTTGATGAGCAGAATTTTTAAAAGCAGAATTTCGGCGAGCAGAATTTCAAAAGCAAAATTTTGTTAAACGAATTTTGACCCCGGCAGAATTTTGACCCAAACTCCATCGTAATGTCAAGTTTGATTAAAATCTCGAGTTCGACTGTTTTCCCAAATGCAAAACTTTCCCTATAATACCTATATTGCAACTAAAAATTATTACAATTTTCTAACGTTTATTATTGTTTTCCTTTTAATTTTTTTTCAAACAAGTAATGCGTTATGCCAAATACGGTATGAAATGATATTTTGAAGTAATTAAGAATGTTTATAAAGATTCGTAGGCAAATATATAAATTTGTAAAAATATCGTTCAACACCATTCATATGTTTTCCCCAAAAAAAGTTCTGACAAACAACATTTCCCAAAAATAGTGCGTCCTATCGGCAATCTCCCAGGGAATTTAGTTTCGCGCGAAATATTTCCTTCCATAGTGTAAATCCCACGGAATAAATTACCCTCAATCAAAAAATCGCATAAAATGGCAACGAAACTCCCTGAGAAAATTTATTCCGATAACAATAAATTTCGAGGGAAACTTTTGAACATCAAAAAACGTTTCTTGGGAAATTTTTGTTCACGATAACTCCCAGTAAAAATGAAGTGCCTGTGTCTGTGGTCACTGCAGTAAACATTGAAGAAGGAGATGCACATATTTCGGCAAGGTTATTTTTATTAGTATTTTCATCCGCCTTTCAAATGTTGTGTTATTAATATAAATACATAAAAGTAATTTGAAATAAAATATGAAGTGTTATCCATTTTGAGATTTCAAAAGTAAAGAGCTGGAATTCGACATCTGTCAAACTAAGTTGTTAAACCAATTTTTTTTTCAGTTGAAAGTCTGACATTTACGAAAATGGATCGCTTAACTATCGCACAACAATAAAAATTGTTAAAACCTACTACAAAAATGGTGATCCTGCCACAGCCACATATCGTGCTTTAAGAGGAGATTATGGCTTACATAATCGTCCAACTTCTGGATTGGTTACAGATATTGTAAGGCCTGTGCATCATCGTATCGCTCGTACCACTGAAAATATCGCTGCTGTAAGTGAAAGTGTTGCCGAAGACTCGAATACGTCGATTTCTCGTCGTTCTCAGGAATTAGGACTGTCTTACGGCACATTATGGCATATTTTGCATTTGGATCTACACCTACATCCATATAAAGTCCAGCTCAAACTGAAGCCAGCTGACCATTCACAACGTCGTAGATACGTCGAATGGGTGCTTGAACAACAGGCGGTGGACGGCGATTCTTCGAACAAAATTTTCTTCAGCGACAAAGCGCATTTCTCACTCGTTTCGTATTTGGGGATTCTGAGAATTCTCAAGTAATTGAAGAGAGGTCATTACATCCACAAGAAGTCACTGTTTGAGCGATCTTTGCTCCGGAGGTGTGATTGGACCTTACTTCTTCGAAAACGACGATGGAACGACAGTCACCGCCTGCTGTTGAAGAAAACGACTTGGAGAATATGTGGTTCCAACAAGACGGTGCCAAATTCCACACAACTCGAGCGAATATGGCTTTATTGCAAGAGACATTTCCTGGCCGCGTTATTTCTCGTCGTGGCGATATCAACTGGCCACCAAGATCATGCGATCTGACACCGCTGGACTTTTCTTTTGTGGGGCTACGCGAAAGACCGTGCTTATGCGGATAAACCTTTAACTCTTGAGCACTTGAAAACCAACATTCGTCAAGTTATGGCTGAGATACTGCCCAATATATGTCAAAAAGTGGTCGAAAATTACCTCAAAAGAATCGATGCTTGCAACAATTCGCGTGGTGGTCATTTAAATGATGTAGTATTTTACAACATAATGTCAACGTTCGAGCTTTATAATAAAAAAGAAATATCACGAAAAAAAATACTTTGAATGTTTTTTATTTACGTTTACTTTTGAAACCGCAAAATGGATAACCCATTATTATTAAAATTATGATTTTGAAATCTACTTCCCTTTTCTTGAATCTACTCCACTTTTTGGATTAAATCTATTTTGCTTTTTTTTTGAAGTGATAACGCTGCCGACTAGCCTGGGTCTCGTTGCCAGCCCTACTGTTATAAAACGGTTATAACTGTTATAAATTGACATTTCTCTAGACTAATACCTAGTCCTAATAAGAGAGGCATGTGTTTTTGTCCCTTCGTGTTAACTTAAAAATAATGGAAGAAACAAACGGCATTACCACTGGTAATATGTATAACAATTATAATAGTTATAATATTCCGTTATAAGATGTGCTTAGTTAGAGTTGGCTTCGAACTTCCGTCAAGTGCAGTCGTATTTTCTTTTCGCTCCGCAAATACTTACAATTTTCCTTCACCATTTAAACTAATAAAAAAAAAATTACCTATTAAGCCCTAAAAACGAAAAAAAAAATTATTACATAACCCCGAAAACCAATATAATTTCAACGCGCGTGATTGACTTCTTTCAGTGTCATCATTAACTGCTGGTTTTTTCAACCTGCTTAACTGCTGCCCCAAATCAGTGCTTACTTAGCCCTCTATTTAAAATTAATTTTGTTTCCTCCGCTTCTTCTGTCGCGAATACCGAAAGTATACCATCGTCACTATCGTGGTTTACCTTGCACCTAAATTTTTTTTTATCTGACCAATTGTTGTCAATTTAATAATGGAAAATTGTTTCGCCAATTGTATTGACAAAAAAATGATGACCTTGTGAAGTGTAAGGGGATTTGTGGTAAATCATTTCACCCCTTATGTATTGGCTTAAGTAAAAGGTCCACTGCGTATTTAAAAGATTATCTACTGCACTTCTCATTTCACTGTGATGAATGCAAAGAAATCTCCCTTTCGCATGTGTTACTTGCCATCAAATGCCAAAGTGATTAAACCAATTCAATTCTAATTAATAATAAACACTTTCACAAAGGCGTCAGTTAAACAAAATTAATGACTTTTCAAAATCGTTCGAGGAGTTAAATGATACAATTGAGAACGTTAATAAACGGTGTCTTTCCAAGTTTAATTCCATCGAAAAAAAACTCGCGGCATTAACAGAATTAACTATAAACAATAATAATGAAGAACACAGAAATAAATATTTAAGTGTTTTAAAACGGAGTTAAAATCATTGCTAAGTTCTTGTGCAACTGCCAAATTAGTACAAACAGTTATAGACAAATTAAATACACTGCGTAGTGACCTCGATTGTCATTTTCAATCAACCTCAAAAACAGCAACACCTTTTTTACGTCAACCTGTTGCCATGCTCAAAGACACCGTGAGTGTTATCAATGATATGATTAGTGAATTAATCGGAACTCGTAAAAACAATGGCGAACTAGCGGACGACATCAAATCTGCTACATGTAAAATTGATGGAATAACCGGCTAGATTTCGACAGTTTCTCAGTCTGGTGTATCAAAAACTGTTTAGAGCTTAATATTGCTAAGTGTCAATCAATCACTTTTTCACGCAATCGCATAAAATCTTGTCCAAGGAGCTACTTTCTTTACAATCAACCCTTAGCCATAATAGAATCGATATGTGACCGAGAGCTCAATTTCATAACACACTTCGATAATATTATCTCAAAAGCCAATTGAACGCTTGGTTTTGTGAAACGATGATCCAAAGAATTCTGCGACCCCTACGTCACCAGATCACTCTACATAACCTTTGTCCACCCGTTACTTGAATACGCCTGCCAATTATGGTACCCATATCGAAAAATTCATATTTCTAGAATCGAGAGCATTCAACGCCGTTTTTTTAAGATTCGCCCTTCGTAGCCTGCCTTGGAATAATTCTTTGATTCTGCCCCCCTATCAAAATCGCCTCCAACTAATTAACCTCAATACCCTGCAAGAGCGAAGAGAAATAACAGAAATCCTCTTCATTCATCGACTTCTCTCAGGTTCCGTTGACTCTGAAACCCTCTACAACTCTATCTCTCTCAACACTAACCCCCGTAACCTAAGAAACCCTCGCCTCTTCTACCTGCGTACTCATCGTACCTCTTATGGCTTCAATGAACCTATTACCCGAATGCTGCGAAGGGTTAATTTAAACGAAAACTGTTTCGAGTTCAATCTCAACACTCCCAGCCTTAAAACCCTCCTGTTAAATCGTCCGACCAATTCAACCCAATCATAGCCCTAAGTTTCATAGTTTTAAGTTAGGTTAAGTTATGAAGCTTGTAAAGGGTCCGCCATCTAACGTTTTTTTTCAACTAGTGCTTATTTCGTGAATGGAAAGACTTAGCTCATGTCTGATTTGACAGATAATTAGTTTTATCCTTTCGCTGAACGAATATGGTTGTGTGTACGCTTGAACAACGCTGGGAAATATTGCGACATTACTTTGAAAATCATGGTAATGTTGCAGAATGTGTGCGAAAATTGTGTACGGATTTTGGAAGAAGAGAAGCACCGTTAGCTCCGTATTTTCGTTATCTTGTGAAAAAAGTAAATGAAACTGGCATCCTCATCGATAAACCAAAGCATAAAAACCAAAAACAGTTCGTTCACCCGAGAATATTGCTGCTGTGGCAGAAAGTGTGCGTGAAGCGCCATCAACATCAATTCACCGTCGTTCTCAACAATTGAACATTTCGGAGACATCATTGAGACGAATTTTGCATAAAGGCCTTGGTATGACGCCATCAAAGTCCAATTATTTCAGGAGTTGAAGCCAACTGACTATCCAATGCGATCGACTTAGAGAAGATGCCGATTTTGCCAAAAAAAAAATCATCTTTTCAGATGAAGCTCATTTTGATCTTGGCGAGTATGTAAACAAGCAAAATTGTCAAATTTGGGGCACAGACAACCCGCACACATACATTGAAGAGCCGATACACCCAAAACGAGTCACTGTTTGGTGCGGATTTTGGTCCAGAGTCATAATTGGGCCATTTTTCTTCGAAAATGAGCAAGGAGTGGCCGTTACAGTCAATGGCGATCGTTATCGGGTAATGTTGAACAAATTTTTGTTCACAAAAATTGAAGAGGAGGATATTGGCAATATTTGGTTTCAACAGGACGGCCCTACGTGCCACACAGACGAAGCTACACTCGATGTTTTGCACCCTGTTTTTGAAGATCGCATTATCAGCCGCAGAGCTGATGTCGTTTGGCCACCTCGGAGCTGCGATTTGACACCGTTAGACTATTTTTTGTGGGGTGCCGTAAAAGATAACTATTACGTCGACAAGCCAGAGACAATTGACGCTTTAAAGGATAATATTCGTGAAGCCATTGGTGAAATACAGCTGCACACAATCGATAATGTGCTTAAAAATTAGACCGATCGTGTAGGCTACTGCATGGCTAGACTAGGCAGTCATTTGAATGAAATTATTCTCCATTATTAACCGGAAGGATTGTACTTTCAAATAAAAAAAGAAATTTGAGAAAATATTCAGTATTTTTTTTATAGCATTTTCAAAAAAAAAACGTTATTTGGCGGACCCTTTATTAAGCCAAATAAATGGGGGTATTGCCCCCACCAAAATTAAACTGATTTTTGTTATGGAACTACTTTTGAATTGCTGTTGTTTCTTGTAATTAAATTATTTTTAAGCTAACATGAAGGGTACACAAAAAGACGTCTAATATAATGTGAACATAAAAATGTCTATATGTGCCCAAAACTTAAAACAAAAGAGCTAACATTCTTAAAACTTAGGTTGGTATTTGCATTGGCTCCTGCGTGTCGTCCTTAAAGATTGAAATATCCGAAGCGAAGTAAAATATTTTTTTTCTGTAGGTACTACGTATCATTTACAGAATTTTGCATATTTAATTTCGGCAGATAAATCATGACCCAATTTTAAAATACTTAAAAAAAAATAACCTAATAAAACAATTAAATATTTAATTTTAAAAATTCCTCCTTTATTTAACTCAATTTTTATATTTGTATATATTTTTGTATTTGATTACACAACACATATTTATTAATTAAATGATGGCATTATTAGTATAGCTTTTCAGTACCGAATCTATTTATACTTGTATTTTTCTTATTTTCCAACATCATAAATAGGTTTTCTTTAGTCATGAATTTTGGTTATTTTTTTTATACATACTCCGAATTTTATGCATACATTTATATTCGACCCATTTAAATTGCAGTTACATACATTTATATGTGTTACTCTCGAATATTTTAAATTTAATATTTTTTTTTGTCATGTGAATATTTGTTTTATTTCAAACTTATATTTTGCTAAACATTTTCTTGATAAAAGTGATTTTATATATAACATGTGAATAATTTTTAGAAATACACATTTTTTAGTATAGTTTAATTATTATTATTTTTTTTTTTAATTTTGAATTGAAAGAAATATAGTGTTGAAAAGTTTATATATGTATTCTTCTAAATGTAATAGAAACATTAAGAATTTGTGAAAAAGTCTATGATATACATACATAATGTAGGAGATATAGTTATAACAAAAACAACGAAATTTGAATAGTTTAATGCTTAGATTAACAAAATTGTAATATATTTTGCTGGTGTTTAAATGGAAAGGGCGGTCACGGTCATGAAAGGAGGAAGTTAAAAAGATGTATTTTTGTATAGTGTTTAAAATACTATAAATATTTTTAGGAAGTTTATTTAACTGTGTGCAATTTACATACACAATATGTAATAGTTTTGTTCACATTTACATAAATATGTATCTAGTTTAACATAAATGTACATACATACGAGTACATATAATTAAATGAATGTTTCATCAGCATTATGAACGTGTGCGTAGCTTTAACTAGTATTTTTGTATTTTTAATGCACAGGTGTATTTTAGGCGTGTATGCAAACATTAATGTATAATATATTTAATACTGGCCACATGGTCCTAAAATTTGTTCAAAAACGTACCTTCTTTCGTTGTAAATGGCCTTCCGTTTAATATATTTTTTGAAATTTTATTTTCTTAGTAACAAACATTTATATCAAACACAAAATTTTTGCATTTGTATTTTTTAATTTCTTATTTGTATATTTATTTTCTAACAAGAAATATGTTTTTTTTTTATAATATTGTCATGTATGATATTTTATAATATATATATTATGTATATATGTTAAAATGAACTACAATTTAAATTTAATTTGTTTTCTTTTATATTTTGATGTTCTTCTTCATGCAACGTCTATTAATTAATTTAACTTTGTGGTGTCATAATTTTTTTGTTTTTTAAGTTTAACATTAATATAATCAATAAAGTTTAATTATAATGTGTATGTATACATATACCTATATTTTTTTTCAGTGTGTCATTATGATAGGTTGTTTGATGCGTATTTTATTTAACAGTAACAATAAAAACAATTTATATATTCATATTGTATATAATAATATTTATATGTATAAATACGTTTATATATTGACTTTTTATTTATAATAATTTAGTTGATGATATAGTTTAATATTTATGTATATTATTTTATCTTACTTTTTAAAATGAATAATTACTTATGTTTTCAATCAATCAGGATTCATATATCATTCTGTGGGAATTTATTTCAGTTATAATTCGTCGAAACTAATTTTATGGTAAAAATGGAGAACTAGGATCTATTGGCTACATTTATTTTTCTAATTTATGAACATTACGGTTATGAGTTGTATGATTGGAAAAAAGTTTTGAATTGAAACCAGGAAACTATGGAGGCGACAACATGTTTCTGGAATTTATTCTCTTATCCCATAGATATATATATTTATATGTATAAAATGCTATAGGAAAAAGATTTTCATTTTGTTAAATAAAAAAATTATGGAAACATCATAAGCACGCTGTTGTTGGTGTTATTTAAATGATGTTTATTTAAGATCTATATCGCCATCATCTTCAATTGATTTGCTCCAATGGTCACTTGCGGAAGAACCAATTGACTGCGAATCAAAATCCTGGAAGGCTACATTTTGAATACCTTCATAGATTTTATATGAATTGGTAGTGGGTCCTCCAACATCATCGCCAGCAATAGAGCTAACTCGGCTATCAGTTGTAACGCTCATGCTTTTAGATGTTGCAAAACGATCAGAACGTGTTGGAGGTCCTCCAAAAATAATATCAGCATCGGAGAGGGAGCCTCCAGAGCGTGTTATTTTGCCGTTGCCACCAGATAACGGTTTATTTTCTCCAAAAATAATATCTAAATCGGAAGGTTTCTCATTGCCTGCAAAGAAATTAGAAGAGATTTTTTTCAGATATTTATTTTATTGGAAGAAAATATTTGCAATAATAATTTTCTAAGCACGAACTACAATAAATAGGGTCGAGCATCCTAGGCTCAGTTATAGTGTCAGACTTGCTATTTCTTGGTTTTGTGCTTCCTAATTTCTTGCGAATTAACAGTCGGGATATTGAAATCAGTTAAATTCCTAGTCCAAGTGCGACTTATGTCACCAATACCATTATGGAACACTGAGACCCATTTTCGCACACGAAAACTCCCCCTGTAGATTCTCGTATTGACGATTTAAGTTTAATAATATAACTAGCCAAAACTGAGCCCAAAATGTCAAAGAGGATAACGTAATTGAAACGTTTGTCGATAGGTTTCGCTGTAAAGCTGGGTCTATGAATCTTTATTAAAATCAAAGTTTTAAAATTAGGCTTTGAGTGGTAAATTAAAGCCAAGATAAATTTAAATTTAAGCTTTGATAAGCAAAAAAACATGATCCCATATTGAATGAATTTGAAGATTGCAAGAAGTGATATGTATATGATTATGTATTCGTGGTCCTAAGCCACGAAAAGCACTATATTCTGTCCAGCAAAAATGGTCAGTACAGGGAAGATAGGACGCCTGCCTCTCACTCTGACTGTAATATATACCAATAAGTTCGTAGTTTTTTAAAGCTCCTACAGGGTTGCCGTAACAAGCATACTAAATTACCACAAACGTAGTAGTGGGAACTCTGATTCAATGTTTTTATTTTAAAAGCAAACAATGAAGGTTTAGTGCATGGTGAAGGCACACAAGCAGCAGTGTGCACTTTGATATGCAGTACGTGGGCCATGGTGGAATATATGCTGGTTTCACAATAGGTGTATTTGGTGAGAATAAAGCACAGTAGAAGTAAAGCAAATTCAAGAAAACGATCCACAGCAAATGTACATTACATTACATATTATACTACTCCGTAAATAAATCTACGAAGTAGAGACACTGAAGCACTGGCAACGAGACCATTGGCTTTAAACATCACATACATTAATACAACAGAGAGAGACAGAGAAAGAAAGAACACACAACACAAGAATCACATGACAACAGCACGTGGTTTGGTTTCCGACGGTCCACCGGCTAATTTTGTACAATCTTATATACGTAAAAAAGAGAAGGGTAGACTGTCAGTTTCTTTTTAACACATGCAAGATCGTCATAATTAAACTCTAGTGTGGACAGGTACAAAGGGATTAAAATAATAAACTTTGAAAGCTCCTTGTCGATGTTTGACTATTCGAACGTAAACACAACTACTTGACAAACATGTTGTTTGATTCTCAAACATTTTTGAACTTTGAGGCTTTTCAATACATACAACTTATGTGAACAGATGTTGGTCACGCCTTTTTTATTTTCACATCTTGCGCACTAAATTGTAGTGCTTTTTACAATTATACTCACGAGGTAGGCATTGAAGTTTTAAAATGAAATTTATAAAAATATGAATTAAATAATGAAAACTAATTTCACCATCAACAATCCGTCCGTTCGGTAAGTCAATTGCTGTTTTTACTATAAATAGATCATGAGTCTGATTACACGATTCGTTCATTTTGTTATTCGTCATTTTGACAGGCACATCTGTACGTTCGTGAAAATATGTATGTTATTTCGTATCATTTACTTTTGACGTTCATAGAATTTGTAGTTGTTTAATAGAAAAATAAACTATAGCAATCATTAAAAATGTATTAGAATCACTTCTTTCACAAATATATACCATTTAATTGTAAACAAAAAATTACCAACTCAATAATTTGAATGCACATCGAGGAGCATTGCGGTTGTCAAATCAGAAACATCAAAGTTCGACTTCGAGTGGACACATACAAATATTATTCAGCTCAGAAGATTTGTGTAGCGCGGCCAATTCAAAGTCGGCAAATAGAAATATAGTTAAGTAAAAAAAATGTAAAAAAAAGTCTATGTATATGAAAGAAAATCTCAATAAAAATAATCATGCATTCAAGTTCAACCATAAAAAGTGTTGAAATTTCCATTCGTGATTTCGTTTCTTCCCCATAAAAATGAAAAAACCGAAAAAATGAATCGTGTAATCGGGCTCCATCTCATGAAAATTAAACAATGCATATCAGAGTGACAACAGCGCTTTGCTTCCATCTCTTTTTCCTTTTGTGTGTTTATTTTTCATGTAAATTTTGTTTCTTTTCTTTGTACTACACTACCATCCCCAGAACTACTTTTTAGATCATGAAACGTGATCTCGATAGAGTTCAAGATCTTTTGTAATGCATGTTTTTTTAATAATCCATAATATGGTTCAATCCTGATAATACAAAACGACTAATGTTGTACAACATATTATTACATGTGAATCCCCCAATGGAAAATGATTTAACTCTAAATAACAATCTTATCAACTCCACCTTAAAAATTTACGTGCGGGACAAGTCAAAAGATCAAAAATCAAACACATCTATTATTATCAGGCTTACCAACATAATTGTATTATTCACAAAATTAGATCAGCGCTATCTAAGCGAATAATGTCAAGTAACATTTCACTGGAATAAAAAGGTAAAGTATATCCCAGTGGGTTTTCGTTGTTGTATCTCCTATCACATTTTGACTGACTGAGTTTCCTTTTCTCACCAAAACACGCCTGATATTACAAAAAAACATTTGTATGTAACTCAGTGGTTATTTTCAATGGCAATTTCAGCAACAGGCACCAGTGTACTTCAAAAATCTCTCCCATAAGGACTATTTTTGTTGGTCAGAGAATAGTAGACACACTAAACCAACAGAAGTATATACTATAGGCCGATTCCAAAAAGCGCTGCGGATCGCATTTGTCGGCTCTTTTGTGTTTTCGTATTCCTAAAAGCGTTTGGCTTTTCTTTCGCGATTTCATTGAAAGCGGTTAGTGTTTGAGTTGCATATAATGGTGGGTGAATTATAATAAAATGTAGGTAATAATATTGAATAAAACCCGACTCATAACCTTCGATACTGTGGGTTTAGCCTGCCATGGAAATGTGGGAGTCTTCAATTAAGAAGGCACATACATAGCTTCTTATTCTCTCTTTTTTTGAATTGAAACTTTTTTAAAATCGTTTTAATTTTAAAATCGATGAAACGAAAATGCGTCACGATAAAGAAACAGACATATACATGTATAGGATAAAGATGGCGAGAGAATGAGATAGAATACATTACAGACTATTTTATATTCTTGGTCTCCTCTTTATGCGAAGATTCTTAGCGTCTCTACTATCGTCTATATGTATTTACAATATGTAGTGGGATAGTGGGTAGTGTGTATATCCATATATTGAAAACTGATGCTGAAAGGATTAGTGAATATCGGTGAAAAAAAAAAAATAAACAAGACATGAGAGCTGTTCAAAGCCTTGCCATAGATTGACGTTTCATGTATGTTTCTATTCTTTTGTTGAATGGATATGATGTGAATATGATGGAAAAATAGAAGTAGTTTTGAAAAGTGAGTAGAAATTCACTATTTGTGGATTGTATTGTGGTTGTGATGTTATACATTTGTTTCGCCAGTGGAGTCGGCCTGTTATGAAATACGATTGTTATGTCAGATAAATATCAAATTATTTTTATATCCATAAGTTAGTATAAATTAATTATAAATAAAACTGAATTAAAAAAAATGCACGTAGGTAATAGAGCATTTGGTGTGGTCATGTTTAGTTAAATTAAAAGATTAAGTAATTGAAAATCAGTTAGCTTCATATTATTTTCTTAAATATCGTGAAAGGTTTAGTCCAATGGAGTAGGGAAATAATTTTATAACTACTATGTGAGCTATGTCTGCAACACTATGATCGGTGGTGTTAGTGAAGGCACTACCTTCAACAGGTCTTCCTAACTGCTTGGTTACTTAAAACGCACCGAAAAAAAGCAAAACAAATAAAATTAAAAAGTTTACTTTCAGATGAAAAAAATTGTTTTTTCCCAATAACTCCAGAACTACATCCACTACAATGAAATACAATGTGAGGATATGTAGATATGTGTGGTTAATGAAAGGGCAAAAAAAAACATTATAAAATTGTGTAGGTTTGAAGTTATGGGTAGTTAGTTCTGGTACCCGTATACTGCATTCTATAGCAGACTGTAGGTGGCTAGTATTATTTTGAAGTAAGCTGAAATTTAAGTTTCTTAAAAATATCGCTCAATTGTGGTTTGAGTTAAAGAAGAAGATCTTGATATTTTTTTCGAGAAATCCTTCATATTCATCATTGTTGTCTAAATAAACATTTAAATATTGATTTCAATTTCTCACAAAACACAAGATAAATTCATTTCAGACTGACATTCATGATATTTCTTTGTTCGATTCTAAGGCTGTTTTGATATTTAAAGAACGTGACGCGATTTTCTATGTCATAAAAAAGTTTCTTATACACATCAAATCTTACAGTAAACGTGGAAAAAGGTGTTGTTAAAAAAGTTCATTATATTAGTGTTTTTCTTATAACCGTGTTTCTTATAAGCGTCATGTACTGTATTGAGTTTGAAGGGATTTCCTATCGGCTATAAAAGTTTATAAGTACGCTAACCCTTACTATTAAATTTTTGTTTTGCTAAATCATGAATACCGTTAATATGCACCCTTTGTTAAAATATCTATTTTTGCTATACGAGTATTTTTGCTAAGTATAATAAAAAAACTTTTATGTCATTATATAGACTTCTCTCAAAAATGTTATCTCCTCCAAATTTGAGCAAAATTCTTTTAACAATATATTTTTTATAATTAACGTACTCGTATATTAAATATAATAAATGTATATTTTAGTTTAAAAATCTTCTTAATGCTTCCCTTAAGAGAAGCCCTAGTTGTAAAATCAAAAAAAAAAAACTTTTCTTTTGTACAACTTTTATTTGATAACCAACAGATTGATTGATACATTTAGGTACACTTTTCGAGCTTCCGTTTTTGTTTCGAATGGTCTAAAAAAAACCTACATTTCAATTATGACGTGGACAATATTGTGAATCATATATTTTTTTTAATTTTAGAGATGGTAATGGCAAAAAACTAAGTTGCCATAGAAAAAACATTGTTGAACACATTATCTGGGGTGGAATCGGCTAAGGTGATTTGTGATAGTTGACAGTCACAAAAAATAAATTTGAGCTGCGTAAGGTGACTGTCAAATGTGATAATCACATTTTTGTGACTTTTTCTTGTGACAGCTATTTTGGTGTCATTTTCATATAAAATTCATTTGTTTTCTAATTTTGTAAATTTGTAAAATTGCTTTTATGATTCCACAAATTCCGAAAATAGAAACCATATATGTACACGTGCACACCCATATACATTACATTCAACAAAGTATATCCGATAAAACACAAGTATGTACATGAAATTGGGTAAAGGCATTGGTTTTCTCACACATATTTATTTCAACTTATAATTTATTTTGTAATTAATTGGCATTTAGAATAAATTAATAGTAGGTACAAATTAAAAAACTTTTGGCAAACGAGCGAAACATTTTTATTTTCTCAGTTTGTACAACAAATTGGAAATATCCTAATTTAATCTCGCGAACTCAATGACTAGATTCTACTTTTTATTTCAACTTTTTTGGATTGCGAGATAATTATAACATTTTTTTTAATATTAAAAGGTTAATAACGTTTGGGCACTCAACATTGCATGAAAAAAAAAAACAAATAAAACAATTTGCAGACAAACAAAACCAAACATAAACATATGGATTTATGTCAAATTTTAGTACTTCTCTTAAAGTGGTGCCAAGTTTTGTGTAATTTTTTGTGATCACCTTACACAGACGAAAATTTTTATATTATCACATGTGATTGTCGGAAATGTGACAATCACAAATCACCTTAGCCGATTCCACCCTTGAATACCTGAAAACTTTTGATATGGTGGCAGTGGTTGAGGTGGGCAAAGTTCAAAAATTGATATGTCTTATTTGTGTGGTATATAACTACAAATTGTAATTTGAACATAAAAAAAATGTCTAAACGTCGTAACAGGCTTCAAAATACTCACTTTCTGTCCGTGAATAGCTTGATTTAATATCAGCCATTTTATAGCCATTAGAAGGACTTGCCGTATGGGAAGCCGATTGTGATGTATATCCACTAGAACTAGAAGCCAAATTTGGACTATGAGTTGAAATAGGTGGCTTATAATCGTTTCCACCAATCGAATCAGCCCTCGAATCCAGAGATGCTGTAGAACTTTCAAAGTCATACTTCTTCAGATACTCTTTAGTACCGATATCGGTTGAAAACGAACTTTTGCTCGTAACAGCTGTTGGAATTGATGCAGTTGTTGATGGAATTGCTGTAGTTTTGTTGTATATGGATGAAGATGAAAAAGTATCGGAAGTTTTGTTATCCTTATCAAATGGATTGACTCTCTCTTGGGGCTCAAAATTGGTAACTGGTTTGTATTTGTTTTCTTCTTCGAATGCTTGTAAAACGTTGGAAGGCGTATCGCTGCTGGTATCACTGCTGCTCGACTTTGGGGCTCCTACTGCGCTTGAATCCTTAGCGTTTTTTGCCAATTGGGAAGAAATATTCTCAGCAATGTTACTGAAATCATTATTCGAAACTGGCCTCGGCTTAGTCGGCTGCGAAGATATAACATCTGGTTTTCCTGCAGAGAAGGAAAATTGTTTTCCCAAAAATGACGAGCTGGTGTCACTAACTGTCCTTCCACGTTTTTTATTTGCTAATTCCTACATGTCACCAAATATCCCTGCAAAAGTCTTTCTGAGGTTTTTCATAGTGTCCTCCGCATCCTCAACAACCGATGTCTGAGATTGCGGAGGACGTTGTGAGACTTTGGAAGCACTCGAGACATTAGATGCCTGGGATGTTTGGGAGTCACGACGTCCGTTGGAAGGTAGTGAAGCAGACTTATCAGCTGCAGCAGCTGCCTCTTCGGGTGTCTCGGAAATACTACTTCGGCTACTAAGACGACCAATTGAGCCGACTGCTGGTGAAGAGCGCTCTGGAATGGGTGGTGGGCCACCCATTGGTGCTGGCCGAGGACCTGTTGGTGCTTGAGGAAGATCTTCTATTGGGCTTTCACCACGGGATGAAACTGAAGATCTAGATGTAGGAGCTTTAGTTGCCATTGCAGGACGACAGACATTCTGCAAAGTAGAATTATATTCAATTTTAATAATGGAATAACGATAAATCTAATTGAGAATCTTGCCTGCATTCGGGATGTAACTATATCTGCAATTTGTCTTCTGTCTTCCTCTTGACTATCGCCAATCAGGGAAAATGTGCAATCACAAGCACTGATAATGAATTCACGGCCGTCTTTTCCGACTACTACAGATACACCGCACACTTCCATTCCTCCAAACAACTCGGAGATCTAAAAGATAAATTATAAACAAAGGGAACGATTAAAGTTAAATAAAAAAGGACATTGCAATGATTCTAATTAACATGGTCGTTCGATTGGCTATTGGCTATTGTTCATTTGATTCTCATTAATAAATATTTACATGCATTAAGTATGAAATGTGAGAACTGCGAAAATGAAATAAAAATATATATAATAGTTTTCTCACATTTAAATTGTTATTAAAATGACTTATCCACTTCTAAAATTTGTGCTACCACAGTTAAGCAGAGTTTGCATATGCTAATCAAAGGGCACGGTGGTGCCCAGCTAAGTTCTGGCACTACACGCTTCTTACAGGACCAAACTCAGGCGATTTTCGACCCCCCTCTATCTTCAGTACCAATAAAGTCAGAAACTTCAAACTATCAGCATTTGCTAAGCTCACCAGGCTTAGGCAACTCACTAAATTTCAATTCTTTAGCTTTAGTTGTTCCCGAGATATAAGAATGCAAAAATCACAAAAACCGTAATTGACGCACCCACTCACTGATCATCAAAATTATAGAGCACTTCCCGACATCGTAGAATCTTGTAATTTCGCACAACGGTAGGCCTTGTGGTGTATACAAAGGAAAAAATCGAAAATTTATCATTTTCCATTCAGGGGCGTGGTACCCGCACGTTTTCATACACTTAATATACATTATTTAGAGCACTTCTGACCGTCATGGAATGTACTACAAAGTACAAGGCAAAATTTTAAAATTTGAGCTTTTACATTCAGGCAACCGCCCATTTGCATAGAATTGATACCATTTATAAGAACATCTGATTGTCGTAGAATGATGAAATTTGGTACAGCGAAGGCAAAGGGAAAATTTTAAAATTTAAAGTTTTTTATTCAGGGGGCGTGGTATCCACACATTTTCATATAAATTATTTGGAGCACTTCTGACCGCCGTTGAACGATGAAATTTGGTACAGCGGTAGGGCCTAAAGTGCAAGCAAAGGCATCATTTTAAAATTTGGGATTTTACATTCATTGGCGTGGTACCCGCCCATTTGCATAGAATTGATTGAGATTGATTTTTCATGCAGGGGCGTTTCATCCACGCACTTGTTATCAATTATTACCGTTTCAATAGATCACTTCACAAAAGGCATAAATTAAAAACTTACGTTACCTTATGAGGCATTCATTGGGCGTTTATTCCACCAGAAAATGTCAGCTCGACGGGAGATCACGCTTGTTTGGGTGTGGATTCGCTGTCAAATGAAGACTGAGGCAAAACGTCTTGAGCTTTCGCGAAGTCAGCGAGAGAGTGACAACGATTCGCATTAAGGCCAAGTTCAACCACCTAAGCCTAATAAGCGCACATGCCCCTACAGAAGGGAAAGACGACGCTACCAAAGAAAGCTTCTACGAGCTCCTCGCCAAAACTTATGAACAGTGTCCCAAACATGACAATAAAATCCTCTTGGGAGATTTTAATGCCAAAATTGTGAGGGAGGATATCTTTGGTATGATGATCGGAAAAGACAGCCTGCGCGACACTACCTCCGATAACGGACTCAGGCTAATCGATTTTGCAGCGGGAAAAAACATGGTGCTGAGCAGCATATGATTCCCACGCCCCGACATAAACAAGGGCACATGGCGATCCCCAGACGGTCGAACCTGCAACCAAATCGACCATGTTGCGATTGATGGAAGACACTCCTCTAGCAATATGAATGTCCGTACGTTCCGGGGAGTAAATATCGACTCGGACCACTACCTTATCGGTGCAAAACTTAGAGTACGGATCTCCATGGAAGTTCTTAGGCGAATACCGAGGAAATTCAATGTTCTACGACTTCAATCGAAAGAGACCGCCGCTGCCTATGCCGACCGCGTATCCCTTGAGCTTGCGAGAAATCCTTCGTCTGATGATATGAACCCGAAAGACAGCTATGTCAACAAGCCATAAGAAGTGCTTCTCACAGCTTCCCCCGAGAAACCCCTGGTTCGACTCCGAATGTGCTCAGGCAAACAAAGCTAAAACGGAGGCATACGTGGCTCCAGAGAGATACTAGAGCATCCAGAAATCTCTATGTTGAGCGAAGGAAAAATGAGAAACACATACTCAGGAAGAAGAAAAAAGAACACCAGCAACGCGAAGTCGAGGAGATACAGAGATGTTATTGCAGAAAAGAGGTGCGAAGATTCTACAGAAGAGTGAAGCAGTCTACATCCGGTGTCAAAAACCGCCCTGGGCCCTGCAAAGATCAGAATGGAAACACCATAGTGGAAACACAGGCGATGTTAGACATCTAGAGAGACTACTTTAAATGGCGATGACGGCCAAGACCCAACCAAAGATCAACTTGTACCATTTAATCTAGATGACAACTATGAGCTACATCCACCCGACCAAAATGAAATCAAAGTAGCCATCAGCAGACTAAAGGTGAACAAAGCAGCTGGATGTGATGGTCTGCAAGGGGCTCTTTAAACACGGTGGGGATGACTTGGTCAGGAGCATACACTGAATCATCTGCAAAACATGGTCGGAGGAAAGTATGCCTGATGAGTGTAATCTCAGTACCATCTGCCCGATCCACAAGAAAGGAGACCGCATAGTCTGCGCCAACTCAACTACAGAGGCATAAGTCTTCTAAACATCGCTTATAAGATCCTATCTAGCGTTTTATGTGAACGTCTCAAGCCTTTTGCTGATGATCTAATAGGTCCATAACAATGCGGCTTCAGACCTGGAAAATCTACAACGTACCAAATATTCACATTACGCCAAATCCTGGAGAAAACCCAAGAATATAACATCGATACCAACCACCTGTTCGTCGATTTTAAAGCAGCCTATGACAGTGTTAATAGAGTTGAACTGTACGTGCCATGTCCAACTTTTGAATTGCTCCTAAGCTGGTACGCCTTATCAGGATGACGTTGGAAAATGCTCGCTGATCCGTCAAAGTTGGTAGGGACTCTACTGAATCCTTCGAAACCACCAGAGGGCTAAAACAAAGTGACGCACTATCATGCTGCTGTTTTAACATTGTGCATGAAAATATCATACGAAACACCCATGCCAGCACATCGGACACTGTCTTCAATAAATCGCCACAATTACTTGGTTTTGCGGACGACATTGACGTGATAGGAAGAAAAAAGCGAGCGGTAACCGGTGCCTTCACTACTATGGGGTCAACAGCAAGCAGAATGGGACTGAAGAAAAAAGGAGGACAAGCCGAAGTATATGATTTCATCAATAAAAGTCCAATCTCACCACCGAATTGGTCAGAACGTGACCATTGATAGGCATAACTTCGAGGTAGTCATTTAGTTTATCTACCTGTGTCTGCTATAAACACAGGCAACAACATCAGCGCAGAAATCAAACGCAGGCTAACTCTGGCTAACTCTGACTAATCGGTGTTTCTTTGGGCTGAGTAAGCAATTGAGGAATAAATCCCTATCGAGAAGAACCAAGGTGACACTGTATAGAACACTTATCATCCCCGTCCTGCTGTATGGTGCAGAAGCATGGACCCTCTACCAAGCGGATGAAAAGTCACTTGGAGTCTTCGACAGAAAAGTTCTGTCTATGGTCCTGTCTGCGTAAATCAAGAAAACAACATTTGGCGAAGAAGATACAACGACGAACTATACGAACTGTACAGCGACATAAGCCTCCAGCTCGTAAAGTCTTCAAACCAGAGGGAGCCAGAAGCCAAGGTAGACCTCATCTTCGATGTAGCGACCAGGTAGAGGGAGACCTCCGACAACTTGGAGTGCAAAATTGGAGACGGCAGGCTAGAGATCGTGCCGGCTGGAGGGGCATACTAAGCAAGCCCCAGGAGAACCACGCTCTAGTAGCGCCATCATAAGTAAGTAAGTAAAGTTATTGCTTAAACAAACGAAATTGATTTTTTGTATTACTTTTCCCAATACGGGTTCAAGCTACCCTTTCAACCTGTACCTGCTTTGACGTTGACTTAACAGACACCCTGTATATATCCTTGAAAATCACATGAATATTATGTATGCATTTTGCACCTAAGTCAGAGGCGGACTGGCCCATCGGGTACTCTAGATTTTTGCCGGTAGACCCTCGTACAAGACGAAATTTCTTAAAAGCACTTGAAATTCTATTTAAAACAAAAATTCGCATAAAATTCACTCACGAGAGACTCTAAAATAAATAGTGTTTTTTTTTCATGAATTCTTGACCAAAACCCACTAGGGAATGCTGCCACAACAATCAGTTGTGATCCCCTATGGATCTTTCGAGGCCCACGGAATTCGGTTTAAGGGGCCACTATGGATCTGCCCATATTGTGCTCCCTTTAGTCAATGTAGATCTTTTGGAATGTTCGGTGTCCAAAGAATTTTTATTGTGTAACGTTTTAGTCAATATATTATGTTGATGTCTTTTGGCCCTTAAAATAAAAAAATTAACTAGTAGATCCTGAACTACATATGTATATGCAAATTTCAATGTCTAAAATTATCACACGAATCGCTTCAATCGCTACCTATTCCGTTTAAATCAATTCAAATTCTTTATGAAGTGAACACACACATAATATTACTTTCATTAATATTTCATAAATATTTACAGGCCTTTAAATTTTCTCTGAAAAAAATTGAATCTGAATTGCCTGTGTCGAAGATGGTTACAGACGAGTCCATAAAATATGTTAAACAAAATTTCGAGGCCGAAGTTTATAGCGTAACATTACATATTTGTAAAGCACCCTTAAGACCTCGTTTCCGAGAACATGGTAGGATTGCAGCAGATTGCTCATTTTTCGATCCCATACATTTTGAGCATATTTTGGAAGAAGGGATGTCAGAGAACGCGCTTGAAAATTTTTTTGAAATTACTCAGTAAATTTTGCGAAGTTACTTCTGCGCAGTTGCGCACTTACTTCATCTTGGCCCAAAATAAAAACGAGCGCAAATGATAAATTCATACCAGAGAGTGAAGCGTATAATTTGGATTCCAATGAGAGTGAATTTGAAGCGGAGGACAAGAAGGAACGTCAATAAACAATTAAAAACAAAAACAAAAAAGATACCTAACTGCCTTATTGCGTAAAATGTTGTTTTAATGTTTTGCGGCGCTATTATTTCGATGTAAAAACATACAAGCATATTTTTTTCGGATAAAAATTTAACATTTAGAGAGTAATTGTATATTCTGTGGCCCTTTTCCTAAAAGTCCCGGGAGGCCCTTTGACCCCCAGTCCGCCCCTGACCTAGGTTATAAAGTTATGTTCATATATCTATATGTTCCATCTATGTACATATGTAGGTTAGGTACATAATATTCTCCTAACTTATGTAAGAATATAATTTATCCATAATTTAAATTTACATGTAACTATTCCTTGAATCAGCCATTCAAATTATGGAATCATCAACCGCTATCGTTTTGGTTTGCGCGAGGCTCAATTGTTTTGTTGAGCGTGCACTTAGTATTATTCTTGCGCGAGAGGAGTTTTGGACATTTGTTTCGCCAAAACGAAATAGAAGTGGCTGTCATTCATGGATTAAATATTCACTACTAGCTTAATTCAAGACCAACAACTTTCGACTGTTCTTCAGTGTCACGCAGCACAACTGCGACCAATTTTTCAAAAATATCGAATACGGCCATATTGTCCTTGCAGCCTTCGAGAGTCTGAAGTTTGTTGACATAGACTCGTGATACGTGATGTCAAAAAATCTCACGAAAATTAATCGCTGAAATAAGAGATTAGCGAACCGAAAATGAAAAGTTGTCTTCATTAGGCGTTTTTCTTTTTTAGTTCAGAGCAGAGTCTGAGTTGTCAAAAAAATTGTTTGTGTTTATTTTTAACTCAGAGCATGCAGAGCTCCAAATGTGTGTTTCTTTTTTAGTTCTGAACATGTGTAGATCGCACTCGACGTGCTCGAACATAATTGACTGAGCATGTTAATAAATTGCTGAACGCACCAAATGCTATGTGTGTCAAGAAGGAAAATGTGAAGGAAAAAATAATTAGATACCTACATAAGTTGGGGAAAGAAGTTGATCGCTTGTTGATTTTCTGTATCTGGTATGTTACAGTGTTCAAAAAGGGTAGGTTTTTTGTTATATTGCATTTTATGCTTAAAAATGAAAATGTAGTGTGTTTAAAAAAACATATCAGTGTTCAGAGCTCGCTCTGTTTGGAACAAGTTCAGTGCATAATCTATGTGTTCAAACTCTGTTAAGTGCTCTGCTCCGAACGAAAAAACAAAAACGCCTATTGTGGTCAAGTAAGATTTAGGATGGCCTGATTATAGCATATGTTAAAAGCTTAAAGCTAATGCAATGACTACAATTTGTGTAAGGAACATTTTCAAGCTATTCACCCAAATTCTTTGTAAGGCACTTGGTGTTTTCAATACTCCAGGGTCCTTTTGCGACATCTTTAGCAACAGCTGCATTATTCTCAGCAGGACGGCTGCACATTGGCGAGCAGCTAAACGTCGTAGTGTTTTTCCAGTTGTTGTCGGACGACCGGGAAATCAACCCGAATTACCAACGAATTATTCCGCAAAAAATCGAAATATTTAATCCGAGTTAATTAGGAAGGAGTATAGCGATTCGATTCGTATATGTTAATGTATATTTTGTGTATGTGCACAAATGTCAAAGTGCGATAGATATTTACATAAATTATATCATCTTCGCGACATGGCGGACTAATTAGCAAAGGCCCCTTCGGGACTTTACGATAAAGGAGAACTAATTTACACAATTATTTGACTATCTGAGGGGCCGGTTAGACTTCCTAGAGTCATAAAACAGCTTTATATTTTATTAAAGGTCCCCAGAGCACTAACACATCTCAATATAATATACTGCCCAGCTTAGTCCTGTTTTAAACTAAGAATCTGCTGCTAATACAACAAACATCACACATATTAAAAAACATTACCAGCACCACCGAATCCTTCAACACCACCAATTCCACCAACACCAACAATTCCACCAACACCATCAACACCGGTGCCAGCACATCTATCCCAGACAATATCACTAACACTCCAAACATCAAGAACACATAAAACACCATAAAAAGAACAATAGTAAAAAATCAGAAAAATACTAAGATGAATGCCAAAACTGCCAGCCCGACCGTTCTTCTAAGGAATTCGACACGATCTAAATTAAAAGGCCATCAATAGAATGGCCAAACTCCTGGAAAGGTCGGATTGTCATCATCTGCAACCTCATTATCTTCTACTAAACCTGCAAATAATAATCGTGCTTTTTTGCCCGACAATCTCCGTGAGTTTGAGTCTAGCCTTTTCGGCAAATTCCAAAAATTGCTATCCACCCTTTAACAAAATATGAAAGATGAGATTAATGGAACTATAACCGCTTTATGTAATCGAGTGCAGCAATGTGAGAAAGACATACTAGCATTGAGACAAGAAAATCGGAAAATCAGACCAGCTTGAGGATTCTCAACGTCAACAGCGTCTTAGTGATGTTATTGTTTCTTGATTGCCAAACTCATTAAAAGAGAGCCCGACCAACCCTGCAAAAAAAATAGCAACAAAGCTAGATCATTAATTAACTCCTTATTATGATGCTTTTCGTTTGCGACCTCAAAATCAAAACAACAATGGTGATACCCCTTTGCTGATAAGACTTTCATCTCATGTTGAAAGAAAGCACTACTCTCTGCTTTTCAAAAAAATAAAGGATTGACAATTAAAGGCCGGAAAACCGACAGATATCGCCAGTGGATATAGACCAATTAGCTTGCTAAAAATCATATCTGATGAAAAAATATTCCCTGATCAGCAGTTCGGATTCAGAAGATTTCACTCTACGTCTCATCAGGTTAAAAGAATATATCAACATGTCAAAAGTAGACGCATCCAGGGAAAATTAACTGGCATGATTCTTTTAGATATTGAAAAAGCTTTTGATTCTGTATGGCACGAGGGAATAATTTATAAAATGATAAAATTTAAAATTCGGTTGTATTTGTGCAAAATTGTCCAGAGTTTTCTTTCCAACCGATGTTCATGTCAATAGCAGTGTTTCATCAATAGTTAGGTTCAACATTTGGTGTCCCTCAAGGTTCAGTACTTAGCCCTATTTTATATAATGTGTACACTTCAGATTTCCCAACCATCCCTTACTGTGAATTTGCTATTTTCGCTGATGACACAGCAATATATTCTTCAGATGAACTTGCTCTCAACATCGAGAGTAATTTAGTGCAGTCTGTTGAAATATTACAAAATTATTTCAATAAATGGAAAATAAAGTTAAACGCCGACAAATTCCAAGCTATCTATTTTTCAAGAAAAAGAAAATCTTGTTATCTTCCCAGCAACCAATCCATTATTATAAATGGTAAGAACATAGTTTGGGAAAATTCTGTAAAATATCTTGGGATACATCTTGACACCAAACTTACATTCACCCATCATATAAATAGCACTATAAAGAAAATTAATATAGCTATTAAACTGCTTTAGCCTTTTATAAATCGAAGATCTTCATTGACAATTGAAAATAAAGTAATCATTCTAAAGGTCATATTTCAAGCAATACTGCTATATGGAAGCCCTGTCTGGGGAAGGGCTGCTTTGTGTCACGTTAAAAAACTTCAGGTGTCACAAAAAAAGATATTAAAAATGATGCTTAACCCCCTTTTCGTTACTCGACTAGTGATCTTCACCGAGAAACTAATGTTGAATTGGTTTCAGAACGAATAAATAAACTTGAAGCAAACTTTCATTATAGATGTAATAACACTGCCAACCCTCTTGTTCATCAGATCGATTACTTGTAATAAATAGTCGTTTTGTTGTTTACTTAAACTATTTATTTATAAATCCATTTACCTATTTCTGCTCATATTATGTGGATTTTTCTTTAGTTTATGTATTCACGTATTTATGTATCTATTTATTTGTTATTTATGTATTTATTTATTTATTCATTTCTTCATTTATTCATTTATTTATTGATTTATTTATTTACTTATTTATTTATTTAATTATTTTACTTATTTATCTATTTATTATTGTTGTTTTTATTGTTTATCTTTGTATTTAATTATTTGTTTATTCATTATTATTTTTTTTTTTATTGTTTTGCTTATAATACCACGTATTTTTTGTTCTTTTCTTATTTATTTATTTAATAACTAACATATTATTATTTTGTTCCTAATCTATTCAAATATACAAACATACTTATGAGAAATCAGAATTAAATTCTAGTCATTTATATATATATTGGAGGTTTTTCTTTGCTTTTCATTTAAATAAAATCTTTCCCAATTATATTTTTATTAATAATTAAATTAATGTTTCAGATGTAAGACTTTAAATGTCAAATCACTGTATTGTAAAATGTGCGGTTACAACACCTTCTGTACTGATTTATTGCAAATAAAAATTACTACTACTTACTTACAAAGGATTGACAATCTCTCAGCTGTTTAATGATGAAGATGTCACCAACACGACAATTAGCTCAAACACCTTAAATCGAAGAATTTACATTTAAATTAACGAAAGTTTAACACCATTGAAAAGCTCACTGATGCGACACGCTCTTCAATTAATAAAAGAGAGAGTATTATTCTCTGTAAAATCGAAGAATGGTTTCATTTTTGTCAAAAAGAGTAGTAACGACACAGAGATGAAAATTGAATCGAGCACGCTCTCAACTATAGTAACAACAAAAGCAGACCCTAAACCGCAACACTGAATGTCACCAGGAGCGGATTAAATGCCCAGTGTATTTAATTTTATTTAGGTACTTTTTTCTTTTCTTTATTACATACTATACAAATTATTTTTCTGTATTTCTCTTTTTTTTTGGTTGTTGTAAAGCCTGTTTATTTTTTCTTTGCAGAGTGATTGATTTTTCTTGTTGTTGTTGTTGTTTGTTTTGATTTACTGTCTGTTGGAAGGTTTTATTTTCTGGGAGCATGGACGGTATGTCAGTACGATCGGTATTAAAAATACTTTCAGATTCCCGTGAAGGTTTCAAGGTGTGTTGCATTAACGCTCGTAGCCTTAATATGCATAAATTGGATTTCTTGAAGTATGTGTTTGATTCGTCAGGTGTGGATGTTATCTGCATTACTGAGACCTGGTTTAGACCAGATATTCCCAGTGGTGCATATGATATTCAAAACTACAATTTAATTCGAAATGATAGCATTACAAATAAGTTTGGTGGTGGGGTGGCAATATATTGCAATGCATCACTTAAAAGTAAAGTTCTTGATAGATCAGAGAATGGAGGTATAGAGTTTTTGATTTTAGAGGTAACTGATGGCAATACAAAAATTGTTGTAGGTGTGGGCTATAATCCTAATAGAAGTTTTTCTCCTGAACCCTTGTTCTCTGCTCTACAACAATTCTCTGCCTCATATGAACACATTATAATCTGTGGGGATTTTAATGCAGAGCTTTTATTATTAGATACTCGAGCTAAGCAACTTAGAAATGAAATTGCATCTAATTGACTATATGTTTCCAACTCGTATGCCTCTCGCTTCGCCCCTAACTCAACTCCTAGTCCTATATCCAAGACTAGTGATTGCCTCTGATCGTGACAATGTTTCCTGCAAGACCAATTGTCATTGGATGGTATATCTGATCATGATCTTCTTTTCTGCACCTGTAACATTGACTTTTCGCGTGTGCCCACTCCATCTACATTTCAATTCAGAGATTTCAAGTCTGTTGATAATAATGCGCTGCAATCTGATGCTATGGAGTTTCCTTGGCATTTATGTCACAATTTCTCCAATTCTACGGACAAAGTTAATTACTTTCAATATTTAATTTTGGAACTGTTTGAAAAACATGCCCTCTTAAACCAGTGTCACTTCGCAGTAAAAATTGTACATGGTTTACTTCTAAAGTTCAAAGTTCAATCAAATATAGAAGAAAGTCATATTGGAAATGGAAACAAAGCCCTACTAATGCAAATTGGGAATTATTTTGCCGTGCGAGAAATGATGCAACTTTTGTGACTCAAAGCGCCAAAAAACGATATTTTATGTCAAAGTTGGACACAAAACAATCATCTCGTAAGCTCTGGAATAATCTTCGCTCAATTGGTATCGGTAAAAAGGAGGTAGTTCAGAATTTCCCTGATGCAAATGAAATCGCACTTTCGTTTTGAGCGACTTTCAGAGTTTGCCTAATAATCAGGTCCACAATTCATACTTGGAGTCTGAATTTGATTCTGTCTCAGAATTTGAGGTATTTGAGAATGTTCGTTATATTAAGTCTGATGCTATTGGTGAGGATGGTGTTCCAATGTGCTTTGTTAAAATAATTTTGCCACATGTTTTGAACATCCTAACACAATTAATAAATTTCTGCATTGCATCTTCATCATTCCCTGAAAACTGGAAAATAGCTAAAATTATTCCTGTAGCCAAGAAAGCAAACCCTAGTTCTTGCTTAGATTTTCGTCCTAAGCTAGCTTGCCTGTCAAAGGTCTTTGAAAAAATTCTAGCGTCACAAATATCCAGTTATCTGAACAGGTTTCACTTATTATCACCATTTCGTTTGTGTCAAGTACATTTTGGTTTCTTATGACGCTGTTTCTCTTTTTACTAATGTTCCTGTTCATACCAAGCTGAGCCAAAACAAATTTATCGAATTATTAAATTTTTGCCTCAAAGATAACAACTACCTGCAATTTAAGGACAATTTGTACAAAGAAGTACACGGAATGACAATGGGAAATCCTCTTTCACAGACGTTTGCGGACTTGGTTATAGATTTCTTACTCGAGGAATGTTTTAAACTAAGCTACAAACCTAAGTTTATAGCAAAATACGTTGATGATATCTTTGCGATTGTGGATAGAGAAGAAATTGAAAACGTCTTACGATGCTTAAACCAGTTTAATGAAAAAATACAATTCACCGTAGAGAGGGAAAAAAAAACAGATCGATAGCGTTCTTGGACGTTAAGGTCTACCGCGAAAATGATCGACTTTCTTTCGACTGGTACCAGAAAGATATGGCATCTGGGCGACTTGTCAATTTCCGATCTAATCAATCCAAACACTGCGTCGAACTTAATAAACAAAGTTTTTGCGTTGAGTGACCGAAAATTCCATTCCGCCAACGAAGAAAAAGTAACGCAAAGACTCTTAGACAACAGCTTTCCAACAGAAGTTATAAGGAACTTGATATTTCGTCAAAAACACCAAGTTCGTTCAGAAAATAAGTTGGAAGAGAGGAGATCTGTTTATAAGAGTGTCGTTTATGTGCCCAAACTTTCCGAAAATTTCAAAGAAATGTTCACGAAAAACAACCCGGAAGTCAACTTGGCATATAGGTCGAACCAGACTGTTGCATCCCTATTCACCAACCTGAAGACGAAACCCGACAAAAATCGCCTTTCAGACGTAGTTTATAAAATAAATTGCCAGGGGGAAACGGATGAATCCTGCAATCTTTGCTACATCGGCACCACCAAACAACTCCTTCGGCAAAGAATGGCGAATCACAAGTCAGATATTCGCCTAAAAAGTTCTGATGAGACGGCACTGGCTTCTCACATCGTTGATACCGGTCACACACCAAACTTCGAGGGAGTGGAGATCCTTGCAACAGAAAAACATATATCTAAACGTTGCACACTAGAGACACTGCATATAATTAATAACAAAAATAATATGAACCGCAAACAAGATACACAAAATATATCTGCGGTTTACTGTTCATTAGTTTCTGACAATAAATATCATTAAACGTAGACTAATCTTCAAACCAGAAGTATTCAAAATCTGTTTTCAATCTGTTTTTTTTTCTGTTATTTGTTTCAAACAAATTATTTTTATGTATATTAAAAGTCTTAAAATTTAAAGTTATGTAAGTCATATTTTGTTCGTTTACTTGTACCAATATGTACAACATTAATTTTCTTTTTAATTTTGTAAATAAAGACACCCCTGAAGAAGACGGCAACCACCGTCGAAACGTTAGGAAAATAAAATGAAAATTGCTTTCATTTAATCACCATTACGACCAATAAAGCCGACGAGGAAAAAAAATTAAAAATTCTCCAAATCCAAACTGCATTAATCAAAATCCTTGATGATATAAGCCTTGAATATGATTCAGATAATATAACTCTTCTTTGTCTGCTGGATTTCTCAAAGAACTTTGACAGTGTAAACCATAAACTACTTTGCAAAAAAACTAGAGTATTATTTTGGTTTTCACAATAGAGCTGTGCACCTAGTTGAGAGCTATTTGTCCAATCGCTGCCAAAAAGTTAGGTTTGGTCAAATGGAATCGGAGTCTTTGAGTATACATATGGGTGTACCACAATGTTCTATTTTATGCCCTTTATTATTCTGCTTATTTATTAATGACCTGCCTAATGCATGTTCAAATGTTCTGCTACATTTATATGCAGACGAGGTCCAAATTTATTTATCACGGCCGCTTGGTCTACGGGAAGATTTGGTTTGTAGGATTAATGAAGATCTCCTGGAAATCTCCAATTGGTCCATTGGTAATGGTCTTACCCTTAATCCGATTAAGTCCCAACTCATTCCGATATCAAAAAAATACGTTAATACCTCACTCTTGCCTCTTTTTTTCCTCTCAAACACCCAACTTGAATATGTAGATACTGTTACCAGTCTTGGTTTCAAAATCACCCGCTCACTCTCACCAGAAAACCACATTAATTATATAGTTGGGAGAATCTATGCTGGGCTACGTAAACTCTGGCCATTTTCAACCAAAACTGCTGAGAATACTAAGCTTCGACTCATTAAAACTTTATTGGTACCCTTAATCGACTATGCTAATGTCGTCTATTGTAAGCCCGATTCGAAATCTCAGCATAAACTGCTTGTGGCTTTCAATGATATGATAAGATATGTGTATGGTTTGCGAAGATAAAAACACATCCCATTATCATAAGCTGGTCCTTTGATGCTCGTTGCAGCAATTCATTGATGCAAGATAATCAACTTCAGTTAAAGCTTTTAACTTAAGCAGGTACAAACATAAAAAACAAAAAATCAATAATTTACTTAATTAAATATAAACAGGTTATATAATGAAATAATTAAATAAATAAATTGAATTTAAATTTTTTACTTAAAAAAAAATAAGGTAAAGTTTAGTAGATATATTTTTATCATTTGTAAATATGTATATAATTTGTTTGGATAGTTATCTTCAGAAAAATTGTCAAATTATAATCCATATGTTTAAGTACTATAAAAGACTAAGTCTTATTTGTACATTGCTTTTAAATAAATTGAAATTGGAATTGAATTGAATCAAGGCTTTCAAGCCAATCATATTGCATTATTTTGGAATAAAATAATTGAACTCTCTCTCGGGCGGACACGGACAATTGAACCATGACCAAGCTGCTTAGAAGCCAACGATGCCATATGATGCGTAGTGCGTTGGACACAGGCAACTACATATTTATTTGCCCATACAGTTTGTTTTTGGCACGAGGTTAGCTCAGTTAAAATTTAGTTTTTACTCTAACAATTTCTCCATTTTTTTTTAACTTTTCCTCTACAAAAACAAACACAATCAAAAATACCTTTTACTTTAACCTTATGCGCTTTAGATATACAATACACATTTTCATTTAGTCTTTCATATTTTCCAAATTAAAACTTTAGAAAGCGAATAACAAAAATTGGTAACAGTGTTTTGATTTAAAATCTAATTTGTTAAATCTTAAAGATATAAACATATTCTATATTAAAATATCCAATTTAAAACTATATTTGTTATGTCTAAGTAATCTCAACAAATGCAACAGTTATAGTAAAGTTAACATTATTTCCATTTTGTTTATCTAAAAGAAAATTTTTCTCGTTTTAATTAATTTAAATAATCTAAATAACAACCTTGAGTCCAATAAAGATATTTTACTATTAATCTTGAAAATTCTCGTGATTGATGATAGCATCTCTCCAACTTCATATCAAACTTTCTTATAATAATAAAAAAAGAACAGCTGTCAAATATCAACAAACAACATACTACTTTAGGATTTGATATAGAGTATGCCTGAAAATGCCAACAACTACCTAGTCCTGCGATAAAATTTCATATTTAATCAACTTACCTCATCTACCCAAGACTTGTATTTCTCGGTCATTGCGATTTGTTCCAGCATAGCAGAGCCTTGATTGGTCTTCCAGTGGCCAGAAATTGACTTTCGCCTGAAAATACGCAAAATATGAAAGGTAAATAATTTGCGTGTCGACATATTTCATAAAAATAAATATAGATACCTACATACTCCATAGTTAAAATGCAATATTACAACCGCCGGCAAAAATATTATAACTAATCTCTACTTAAAAAAAAAAAAGTTTCCTACTCGGACGGACAGCACAAAACCGAGAACGTCATTCATCACGATCGAATTATATCGAATAATCGCATTAGGGGACATGTAAATTTCGAAAAAGATATTTCCTACTCTTCCAGATATCGGCAGATATGAGAATCGTTTTGATTTTTCATATCAAGACATTTTCATAAAAATCTAAACACGGAAGTTTTATTTTTGAAGTAGAGGTAAACTTGAGGTAGGTGAATTTCAACAGTAATCTTGTTACATTCACATATTAAAATAAAATGGGTGAATTGTTTTAGTCTGTCAACACTAAAATTCAATTGATTTGTCTTAGAACACCTTTATACGTATTGGCCATGCCATAAAATGTAAACTGTTTTTTCTTATGGCTCTTCCTGATAACACAGTAATCAGAATCAAGCAATGAAAAACCTCGGAGCCCACTTCTTCGATAGGTTCATGTGTAACCGGCATCATGCCAAATTTACCCTTCACAAGGCAAATCGCCTTTCTTATGTCATCTTATCTCTCATACAGGGTGGACCACGAATCGTGCTACAATAAGAAATTTAAATAACTTTTATTTTAATCGATGTATTTCATTAATTTTTTTTTATTTTATTAAAAATTAAGTTTTATTTTAAATAACTAATTGTTTTAAAAGATGATACACCGTAAATGACCTCCACGCTCATCCACGCATATGCGGCACCTGATCAGAAAATTGTTCTTTGCGGTCTGAAGGGTTGAAATTGGGATCGCCTCAATTATTGTCTTAATGGACTGCTTCAATTCAGTCAAATTCCTGGGTTTCGTTTTGTACACTTCCTGCTTGACATAACCCCATAAGATATTCTGGTGCAGTCAGGGCAGGTGACCTTGGGGGGCCAGCGGAAAGTGCAGTTTCTGGATATCAATTTGTTTGGGAATTTTCGTTGGGGCTCCGCCATAACTTGTGTGGCTACGTGTGCACTTGCTCCATCTTGTTGAAACCCAAACCTGCCGAAAGGGATACGTCTTCGGCGAAGTTCTGGGTAAAAAACTCTTTCAACATCTTTAAATAACGGTCCCCATTGACATTTTGTGTTACACCGTTTTCTTCAAAGAAGTATGGCCCGACAATACACCTTGATGAAACTGCGCACCACACAGTGACTTGTTGTGGGTGCAGATCCGTCTCATGGAGCATTTCTGGGTTAGATTCACTCCATATACGGCAATTTTGGTTGTTAGCATTGCCGTTTAAGTCAAAATGGGCCTCATCAGACATGAAATAACAATTTATCAATGTGTTGTCTTCTTCGGCCATTGTCATTTTTCGGCAAAATTCCAGGCGAACATGCAAATCCTGAGTGTTTAACTTTCTTGTAATTTGGACTTTGTACGGAAACAAGTTTAAGTCATCATGAAGTATCTGTTGTAATGACCGTCTGTTAACTCCAATTTGGCCCGATAAGTGTCGAGTCGAAACACTTGGATTTGCCTGTATTGCCGATGCAACAGCCACGATCGCATCCTGAACCCGAACATTGGGATATCGATGATACGGTCTCCGTTCGACCAAATTCGGCAAACATGTTCACCATCCTCATAATGGTCCATCTACTCGGGGGAGTACCGCCAAACCCCAGCCTATATTCCCTTTGGACGGAAATGACGGAATGCAAAAAATGATCACAGCACTATCCAAATCCTTTTTTCATTATCCCAAGCATTAATTTTGATAAATCTAAATAGTAGTCTATAGAATAAAAAAAAATAAGGCGATTACTCACATTGAAAAAAAGTTTTATTTTTGTAGCACGATTCGTGGGCCACCCTGTATAAGAGAAGGACTCCAAACTAAGTCGAGACTTCTGGTTTATAAGTAACTTATTCGTCCGATGTTAACTTATTATTTTCCTATTTAGAGCCGATTTTTCAATCTCCAGATAAAAAAGCAGTTAGTTTCCAGAGGAATAAACTTACTTTACCGTTAAACAACATCAAATTTTTCAATCATGAAAAAAACAATCTACAGAATAATTCAATTTGAACGTCACTTTTATTTCGAGTATCGAACTTTTCATAGAAATTAATTTTTGTTTAACGTTTGTTTCAAAGCAATAATTTTTCAAGGTGTTTTGACATCGAAAATAGTTATTTATTTTATTCCTCAGATAATTCCTTATTCCGTTCTAAAATGAGCAGATAACTTTATTCCTATAATTAAGCTGTATCTGACTGGTGAAAGACTGATTTTTGCTCTATCTGGAGAATATGTACTAACTGACTGCTTAACTGACTATTGAAAAATTGGCCCTTAATCTAACTTCATTTCTAAAACTATTTTAAATTTGTAATCTTAACCACTATGTTTTAAGTATTGTTCAGAAGACACTTCGTTTTAAGATATTTATGATTAAAACAAATAAATACATTCCAAAATACAAATAAGCCCAACCTACATGCAAAACTGTAAACGAAAAACGAAACGCGATTGTTGTTTCTTTTTATTTTGAACAAATTATAATTTTCCACACCTCAAGAAAAAAGCAAATAAAAATTGTAATCCTTACTTGCTATACATTAATATAAAATTTTTCTAAAAATATTTTTTTTTTTGGAAATTAAAAAAAAAACTATTTTGGAAAACTCAAAATTTCGAAAACGACTCAATGGATTTTTTTTAAACTTCGTATTTGGTAGTTTTTTTTGACATAATCTTGAATAGTTAAAAAAAACTTTTTCTAAAATAAAAAAAACAACAATACAAAGGTTAAGAAACCGTTAAGAAAAAAAATTTATTTCTCAAAAACGGGTATAAGAATTTTGATAAAAAAATGTGTGTGTTCTTCAATTAGTGCAGTCCTCTTTTAAGTAAAAAAATAATTTACTTTGCGTTCTTACTAAGGGTACTTCCCATGGAACCACTATTTATATTTTCGACTTTCGCACTATTGATTGGATGAACCGATTAAAATCACTTTTTTATGCAAATGCTCTCGTTTTTTCCAGAAACATCAGGTCGAACACTATTGGGACTTGGCGTACTCGGGTGCGGTTCTCGAAGCAGCCACGGATGCATAAGATTTTTTGTTAAACAAACTGGTTTTTGGATAAAAATAAAATTACGATAAATATTTTCAAAAAAAAATTGGTTTTTCAATTTTTTAAAAATATAAATATTTTTTTTTGAAAAATCGGTTTTTTGTATATGCATTTTTATAAATATACCATTGTAACGGGTGATTTTTTTGCTACTTGGTTTTTGACGTTTATATTTTTGACAGATCACACATGACAAATTCCACGAACATTTGACATTTCGATTCAGTATTGTTTGCCATTTCATCATAAATAGACTTACGCCTGAACAACGTTTGCAAATTATTGAAATTTATTATCAAAATTCGTGCTCTGTGAAAAATGTGTTTCGCAAGCTACGTCCGTTTCAGCGACGAGGCTCATTTTTGGCTAAATGGATACGTGAATAAGCAGAATTGCCGTATTTGGAGTGAAGAGCAGCCAGAGGCAATTCAGCAGCTACCAATGCATCCCGAAAAATGCACTGTTTGGTGCGGTTTATGGGCAGGCGGCATCATTGGGCCGTACTTCTTCAAGGACGATGAAGGCCGCAGGGTTACGGTCAATGGAGAAAGGTACCGTTCGATGATAATAGATTTTTTTTTGCCGAAAATGCAAGAATTGAACTCGGTCGACATGTGGTTTCAACAGGACGGTGCCACATGCAACACTGCGCGCGCGAAACCATGCATCAATTGAGAGGCGAATTTGGTGAGCAGTTGATCTCACGTTTTGGCGCAGTCAATTGGCCACCAAGATCATGTGATTTGACCCCGTTAGACTATTTTTTGTGGGGCTATGTTAAGTCTATTGTCTATGGGGACAAGCCAAACACGATTGCTGCCTTGGAAGCCAACATTGAACGCGTCATTGGTGAGATTCCGGCCGAAATGTGTGAAAAAGTTTCCCAAAATTGGACCTTCAGAATGGACCACCTGAAGCGTAGCCGCGGGCAACATTTAAGTGAAATTATTTTTAAAAAGTAAATGGCAGAAATTGATTTATCGATCCAAATAAAAATTTCATTCACTTTTTACAAGTTTCTGTTTTTTTGAATTTTCAAAAACCATTAAAAAATTATAGGTAGGTAGCTAACCTATGTAACTACTGCTTGAATCATCAATTCAACAATTCATTACACTAAGAATTAAGGTAATATTACCTACATAGGCTTTAAAGCTACCTAATGATAACTAGACTGCGTATCTACTAACAGCGTCAGTGGTTAGCTACATTATTTATTTGTTAACATCATCAATTAGAGCTAACATTGAAATCAAACAGACTATGAATTTTACTACATATATTAAATTATAATTACAAAACGTGTTTATAACTAAGTATAAGGCTAACATATTTTTAAACCTATTCAAGTGAAAGTTTACATCAATATTGTTAGATGTCTCTCTAACACAGCGAGTTAAAGGCTTATTCAAGGCATAGTTTACCCTATGGGTTTTTGTTGAAACATTATTCGTATTCTTAGCTCTCGAGAAGTCAATTAAGGATAAGATACAAGGACATTTTATGTGATAAGATATAATATCTCTAATAAAAATAATAGCAAACATCTTGCGACGGTTTTCCAATGTCTGGATGCCAATGAGCTGACGTCTGGTATCATATGACGGCATTTCAATATTCCACCCCAGTTTGTTAAAAACGAACCGCGTACATTTTTTTGGCCATTTCCGATTCTAGTTGAATGAACGTTATAAAATGGATTCCATACTAATGAGCAGTATTCAAGGACCGACCTTACATAAGCAATGTAGAGTGATTTTAGAGTGTAAGGATCCTTTAGGCCATAAGAGTTACGAAAGATAAATCAAAGCATGCAGTTAGCCTTATTCGCAATAAAAATAACAAAATTGAGCTTAGAGTCAAATATTACTCCATGATCCTTTTTTAATGAAACTCTATCAAGAATATTATTGTCAATAATATAGTCAAAACCAATTGGAATCAAACGACGAGGAAAAAAGAAGCATTGGCATTCCGAAATATTTAGCGTTAATTGGTTGATTTTACACAATTTGGAAAGCTCTTATGTGTCGTCTTGTAGCAGCATATAGTCGGTCAAACTTTGTACACATCTGAAAAATTTGAGGTCATCAGCAAACATTAGACAGATTGAATTAAAAAGTTCAGTAAGTAGGTCATTTATAAATAGGAGAAACAACACCTACAAGAGCAAGTTCGTACGACCCAGTCGTCTATTTTATTTTATAAGAGCAACATTGCAATGTGCGTGGTTTTTTATTCAATGGCCATTTTTGGGTTTTAGCTTGCAATTATATTTACAAAAAAAAACTGTCGTAAACTTAAAAACTGTAACAACGTCAAAAATGTCCTAATGCGGGCGTTACACCACGCAATATTATTGCTCAAGATATTGGCAAAAAATATTGCGTGAAAATGTGTCGACCTTACACGATGCAATATTATTGAAAGATATTATTGCCTTCCTCCAGTTTATTCTGTAAAATATTTGAGAAACACTACCTAAATACATTTGAATAAAACAAAAACTCTTTCTTTGTCTTTTTTTATTTATGCGTTGGTCCGTCATATTTGAATTTAATTAAATAAGAATTAAATTATGCGAAGTGAATATTGAGATTTGCATTACACGACACAGTATGCTGCGCAATATATTGAATATTGTCCAAAAAATATTAGATTTTTTTAAAATCCCAAAATATATTGAGCAAACCGAAATTACTGCGCAATAAAGCCCTTACACTGTTAATATTACTGCGCAATAATATTTCGTGGTGTATGGCCTGCATTAGACACAATTCCTAAAATTGATGTTGTACGGAAGTTCCTGTTGTATTTGGTTCGATACGAAATGCCAAACAAAAAGTGCTGGTGTTTGAAACATTTTTTCTGGTCAACATGTTTTTTATTTTTGACGATGCTGGCTTAATGTGTTTCACGCAAAATGTATTGGCATACTGTAATGGTTTAAAGGTTAAAATATAAACACTTTTATTGTGCTCTGTTTTATAACTTGTATACTCTTGAAATTCACCATAAGTCGGCAATTAGAGTGACAGTCCACAGTCCAGACGGACCTGTTTTCTGCTGAATAAATTTATTTTTATCATCATCACTCATACGCGCCGCATTGCAAGATTTTCTCGGAGGAGCAGAATTATTTCGTGTAATTATCTCCCACCAAGGTCAGTGAGTTTGATTGGCAAGCGAACAAATTTAAAATATTACAAGCAGTTTTAGTACTCACATAAAAGCCTTGTAGTTTGTGCCAATCTTCTGAATATGAACATCGAATTTGGCATCGATGTATGGTTCAATTGTGCAGTAGCATTGCGCATCGTTGGTCACTGATCCCGACACAAGGCCGGCTGCATCTTGCAGAGCGCTGGTATTATCTAATCGAGCTGTCGCCACACCACCATGGCAGTGCCCTGCCTTAAGTACACACGGGAATTTCGACCAGCTGAACTGCAATGAGACAACAAAAAAAAAAATTAATACGGATAAAAAGTGTGAGATTTAAAATTAGCAATGATGTGTCGGAAAGTGTGGGCAATCTGTGCCAAATGTAGTATGATGTGTGTATGTATAAATGTATGCGCAATGATGACTGATTTGTAATTTGTCATATAAATTCATATAAAAAGTAATTCATCTTGATGTTGTTATTTTAGAAACCAGCAAAAATACGTCGAAACAATTTTTTCTTAAAAAAGGTACTTTTTATTTTTTTCTTAGTACCTATAACTGCAAATTTAAATTCAACACTCTTACATTATTATTATGAATTTATTTGTATTCAAATAAGAACATAATTTTATATAAATCCAACTGTAATTGGTCTTATTATATTTGTATTGTATATTGTAGGGAAAATGTTCAAAATTGTATTATTTATAATTTTGTAAAGATCCGTTTTGTTTTTTGTTATTGTCGAATTTTTTATTAACATCTCTAGCGAATTCAATGAAACATTTTCTACAGGGATTCCTAAAATTCTAAATAATACTGCATATTCAAATTTTCGAAAAAAAAATGTTCGATTAGAAAGAAATCAATTTTGTTTGAGAATTCAATATTTCGAATAAGGTTGAACGAATCTGACATACTACAAAAAATAAATTAAAAAAAAAATTACATATGCATATACAATAAAATGCACGACTGGATCGCACGAACTTGCTCTTGTTACTAACAACTTTAATGTAGCTATCTACTGACGCGGTTAGTAAGTATAGGTTGTCTAGTTATCCTTTGCAGGATTAAAGCCGATGTAGGTAAGATAACCCTGATTGTTAATATAATGAATTGTGGAATACATATGATGCAAGGAATGCTTACATAGGTAAGATGTATATTTAAAGAGATTTGAATTATGAAAATTAAAAGGGTATTATATACCTACCTATATATAGAGAACCTACGTATGTAGATATGTACATACATATGAATAAATGAAAGTGAATGCTGTATAGGTGGGTAAAAATCGTCTTTTTAAACTTTAAAAAACTGCCAAAACCATCACTTTAATCGATTTCTCGAAAAAACCAAGGAAACCATTAGGTGCGACCAATCAATGAAAATTTTATAAAAAAGTATCTCGAAAATTGTAGGACCGGTTTTGATCAAATCCGGTTTTTTATTTTTAGTTTTTTTGAAAACAAAGGTTTTTTTGAAATTTTGGTATGCAGTTTTTTAGAGTTTATTAATATACACGTGACCATAAAATTTAAAATTATTTTTTTGATTAGTTTTAAAAATATTGATTTTTCAAAATAAAAAATTCAAAAATTAATTTTAATTATAACAAAAAAGTTATTTAAAATTTTAATATGCAGAATTAGTTTGGCTACCTAGTTCTTCTCACATATAAAATTTGGCAGAAATCCAATGTACATTTACCGAGAAAGCCAAGCATTTAAAAAAACTGTTATATGAAAAGTACCGTTAATAGACTTTTCGCGTAAACTTGGTTCATATCAAATGATAGCTATTACCAACAAAAAAATTCTCAAAAATTTTTATCAAAATCGTTGGAGCCGTTTTCAAGAAAAATAAGATTTTCCTCAAGGTCATATGGCAGGTACCGTTATTTGCAGTGGACATTTGATTAGTATCCCCTTTTGAAAATAACGGATAACATTAAATTTTTTTTAATTTTAACTCCATAAATTTACAAGTTATTTATAAAATAATTAATAATATGGCTATACACGATCCGATGTAACTGGTCTTGTATCATTGTAAAAGTGTAAAAGTGTGGCATTTTTGTGCACTACAACAACAAAATATTTTGGATGTCATAGTCTTACACTTTTACACTTTTACTATACCCGGACCCTACTGTAACAAAAAAATACAAGAGTGTAAAATTTTTTTAACACAAACTAAGATATTTCAGAACAAATGTGAAACAGATTTTGACATTTGCTTCAGTGTTGCTACAGATTAGTAAAGGTGTGTTCACAGTCTGTTGTAAAAAGATAAAATTTTACAAGACTTGTTACACCAGATCGTGAATACCCCTAATGTGTTTTGCCACCACGGTTAACTATGACCTCGTACATCCTGTTGGGTAAGGACTAAGGAGACATATAATATAATTTGCTTATACTGCGTGTCCCAAAAATCAACTTCGAAACGAAAACGGGTGATATCAGAAAAATAATTTTAAAAAATCGTAGCCATGTATTTTGTGAGTTATAGGCATTCGAAAAAAATCGAAATAATACCCCTTTTAACAATTGCATTCAAAACTTTGAACTCACCTGCTTCAGTTTTCAAGAAAACATTACTTTTTTGCCTAACCAACTACTCAAAATTTTTACATGGCAACAATTGTTATTATTATTATTATTTATTTGTTTTTATTTTTTATTTTTTTACAAAATTATTACAATGGAGTGTAGTGTAAAAAAAATATACTACGAAATTTTGGCAAGTTACCTAAAAAGTTGGCGTGTTTAATTCTCATTTCAAAATGGTATAACATTTTTGAGAATATTTCATAAATAACGGAAACAAAACTGTTTTTCTCAAATAACCCAGTTTTAAGATATTTTTTTTAATTCATTAAAAAAAACTTTGAACGCACTCTATGCTTTCTCGTGTCTAAGTTTGAAATCGAGGAGGTGAACAGTAATTTATAAGTAACTACTTCCAGGCCCAGAGTAACGCGGGCTATCATATCTTGAAGAACGAAAGCTCCTTAATGACCGACAGTATGGCTTTCGTAGCAATAGGTCCACTGGTGATCTGATGGTATATCTCACCGAACAGTGGCACATCGTTTACATCGTTTTTGAGAAAGTAAGATTATTGCGCTTGATATTTCAAAAGCATTTGATAGAGTTTGGCATCAGGCTCTCTTATCGAAAATGTGTGCATTTGGTATCGAAGAATCTCTTCTTCGTTGGATTAGAAATTACCTTTCGGATTGCTCAATACAAGTTGTATTGGACGGTTTCAAGTCTGATATTCATAAAATAAATGCTGGTGTGCCCCAGGGCTCCGTTCTGTCGCCGACTCTCTTTCTCATTTTCATCAATGATCTCTTGTCTGAAACTTCTAATCGAATATACTGTTTTGCTGACGACAGTACCCTCAGCTTTTCATACTCGTTTTTATATTCTCATTCATGTCCTTCGAAAGTGGAACTTGAACGGCAGCGTATGATTAGCTCATTAAATTCTGATCTAGACAGCATTGTCCAATGGTGAATAAAAAACCGCGTAGAATTTAATGCTTTAAAAACCCAATGATGTCTTTTGTCGTTAAAGCGGGACCCTCCCCCATTGCCGTTGTCCATTAGCGGCGCTTGCATCGAGGAAACCGAACAACTTTCAGTTCTCGGTATGTGCATCACTGACCACCTTTTGTGGAATGAACACATATTCGACGTCGCCAAAAATGCTGCAAGATGTTTGGGTTTTCTGAGACGATGCAAGAAATATTTCTCCCCTTCTGATCTGGCTGTAATCTATAAAGCCTTCATTCGTCCAAAGCTTGAGTACAATTGTCATATTTCGGCAGGTGCTCCCATAACGCACTTAAGTCTCCTGGACGATATCCAAAAAAGAGCCTTAAAAATGATAGGTGATGAAACAATAACTAAATCAATTGAGCCTCTCTCGCACCGTCGTCGCAATGTTTCCTGCCTTTTATTATTTTATCGGTATTATAATAAACAGTGTTCTAGTGAAATAGCCAGTTGCATTCCTCCCCTTAAACTATTCAACCGTAACACTCGCGCTTCTAGGAAAGCCCAACAATTTACCCTTGAGCCCAACTTTGGACGTACTATCAAGTATAGAGATTCTTTCTTTAGCCGCACGACACGAATGTGGAATGCTTTACCTGACCGAATTTTTCCCTCCCATTGCGATAATCAGGCATTTAAAACCAGTGTACATCGGTATCTCCTGTCTAATCCTATCACATTTCCTAATCGCTCGCACTGTGTATAAACATTTTAAGGGTATTCATAACCCCTTGAGTGAGCGCATAGTTTAAAAAAAAAGAAAAAAAAAGATAGTTATTCATTTCTATTGATTTGGCTTAAGTTTTAAATAAAATTCAATTTTGCAACAAAAATTACATCAAAAGTTTATTTAGATTGGCTATAACAAATGTTCAAATTGTTTGCCTCCGACGGCAATGCAAGACCAACATCTTCTTAAAAAAGATCGGCTTATAAGACGGGCGAATTTCCTTGATTTGATGTCTGCAACAGTCTGCGTAATTTTTTGGCGCAGCTCGGCAATATTTTGAATCGGTTTTCTTTTACTGCCCCCACAGAAAGAAATCCAGAGGGTTTACGTCAGGTGAACGGGCTGGCCACGAAATTGTACCAGACCGCCCTATCCATCTGCCTGGATATTCTTCTTCAAGAAATTGTCTCACTTGTCAAGCATAATGTGCTGGACAGCCATCTTGTTAAAACCATATATTTCCATAAATGCTCACATCTTCCAATAAATTTGGTAAGTGTTTTTGTAAAAAAGTTCTCTGGTAGCTCAAATGGTCCAATAATTTTACCATTCAGAATTCCTGTCCAGATATTAACTTTGAAGCAATACTGCGATTTGTCTTCTCACATCAAATGTGGATTTTCTACATGCCACTCGTGCAAATTGTGAAAGTTCACGTATCCATCCTTTTTAAATGTTGATTCATTGGACCACAGAATTTTGTCCAAGAATCGCGGATCTTCTCTGTACTGTTGAAGTATCCTTCGACAAAATGCAACTCTTTCAGGGTAATCTCTGGGTAGTAGACTCTGCACTCGTTGAAATAGTGAAATAGTATCCCAGGCACTTTTTATTTCTTGAATGTGTTCCGATTCAGTTGGATATTTCGTTTACGGCTTCGGCCAATTTTTTTTTAATTATTGGATTTATTGGCCACGCTCACTATATTTTGGCCTTTTCGGACACATTTAACACTTTTGCTTTTCCAATATTTACTTACGGTTACTCACATAAATATTGGGTCAAATATTGATTAAAAACAAAAGATAATATAACGGTGATTGTTTGGCCTTTACTTGCAGTCTGATCACTTTATTCAATACATTGAAATACTAAGCATACGATTTTAGCGCTTTGAATCTGTCAAAGCAAAAATGAGCCGTTATATCATGCCATGAACATTATTGTGCTGCAGACTACATCACATAATTATTGGGTTATTCGATCATTTGTTCAGTGTATTGGCTCGAAACAACATCTTTGTTTGAGATCAGTTAAAACAAATTGTTAATTCTTTTGCAGGTTGGTCAAATCGATAAATTGAGCAATTATTTTGTTCTCATAACCCTTTATTTTTTATAGAATGGGCCGAAAAGTCAAAAATACAACCTTGGAGGTAAGGAAATTTGTGATTTCCCATCACGAAAAGGGGAAAACACAGCAGAAAATTGCCGAAATGTTGTCAATACCAAAGAGCACAGTCGGAAATATTATTCGAAGGTATACGAATGAAAATAGGATCAATTATAAGCCTAACACCGGACGCCCTAGAATTTTGAATGAGCACGACCAAAGGTGGATTTTAAAAAGTGTAAGAAAAAATAGTCACATAAGCGCCCCAAAAATTGCACCGATGTGCTGAATTACTGTGGAAAAAATTTCAATCCCGAAATTGTACGTCGTGTTCTTAGGGAAAATGGGTATAACGGTAGAGTGGTCAGGAAAAACCCATTTGTAAGTGAGAAAAATCGAAAAAAGCGATTGGAATTTGCCAAAACCAACAAAGATAACGGACTAGACTACTGGAAAACAGTTATTTTCGCGGATGAAAGTAAATGTAATGTTTTCGGCTTCGATGGACGAGGAAAGGTATGGCTCAAAGTAAATACAGAATTAAAAAAAATCTATTACCCACATTTAAACATGGAGGAGGATCGGTGATGGTATGGGGGTGTATGTCGTATTCAGGGGTTGGAAAATTAGTTTTTATAGACGGCATTATGAATAGAATGGTGCATTTGGATATTTTGAAACAAAATTTGAGAAGAAGTGCGGAAATAATAGGCATCCAAGACAGTTTAAAGTTTTACCATGATAACGATCCTAAACATAAATCCCGAATCGTTCAAGAATGGTTGCTGTACAATTGTCCAAGAGTCCTCCAAACTCCAGCACAAAGTCCAGATTTAAACCCCATTGAGAATTTATGGGAAATTTTCGATCGTGGAGTAATAAAACACACCATAAATAACAAAACAGGCCTTAAAAAGATACTTTTGGAGGAGTCGGAAAAAATAAGTGTTACTACAACTCAAAATTTAGTAAACTCCATGGATAGGCGTCTCAAAAGTGTTATTAAACAGAAATCCAACAAAATACTAAAAAAACTCAATAAAAACGAAAGTTAAGTGTTTACTTGCATTCAAAATATGTTGACCCAATAATTTTGTAATGTTAATTTAAACATAAACTATAAATTTAATTTATTTTATTTTCCTTGCTAAAGAAAATATGTGTGTGAAATAAGAAATTATGTTCCTAATTAACTAAAGAATAAAAACATGTTATTTTTATATTTTAAAAATATTTTTTTCTTCGTTTTTTTACTTAACACTTAAAGGTTAAAGGAGACCCAATAATTTTGTGAGTAAGACCCCTTTCACACAAGTAAACTGAGTTGCCGGCAACTGGGAGTTTGTTGGTGAGAAGGGCAAGAAGTAAGGGGAATGAAAAAAATCTCCCCGGTCAACGATTTGAAGAGATTTTTTTGACGTTATGCTTTGAAATTTTCTTAGGTTTCAATTTTGACTTCTGTATCTGATAGATGTCAAACATATTTTTTTTAAAGAGAAATTGTTTCCTACAAGTATATTATTACATTAACCAAACCAAGTGAGCTACTTAAATAAATTCATTGTGAAAGAAAATTTCAAGTTTTAATTCTTGTAGGCAAGGCATTTAATTCAATCCATCACGAGTTGGTACACATTTCATACATACATACTACGTTTATATGGAGAATTGAATCGGTATTGAATCAGGATTTAGGTCTTTGTATACTTTCGGATTAAAATAGGATTACTCGATCCGATCCCACTAGAAGAGCTGAATCGAATTGAAAATGTACTTATATACCTGAATCGAGGAATTGAAGAATCGAATTCACATCTGATTCTTGGCGTGTGTGTGCACCAATAGTGTTTTTTTGTGTTCAGTGGGTTTCCGTTTTCTTTGTATTTTTTTCTGTTGCATGATTTTGTTGTTTATTCTGTAAGCTCAAATTGTCACTTCGATTCCATTTTAATTCAATCTTCCGATCCCACGAGGCCATATACCTGAATCGAAATCTCAATTCGATTCGATTCGATTCCTCAATTCACTCATATAAACGGGGTAACAATTATGCGCCTAGACATGGAAAATCGACTACAAAAACGCACGGACCAACTAAGCTCTCAGCTTGTGGCTTCATCACATTTGGTTTATAATGATGTTCCTGTATTAGCGAGGAGCAGCAGCACCACAGGTATCAGTCATATCATCCAGTCAGTGGCTTATGTGTCCAACTGTACCAATAAAGCTTCGGTGCATTCCAATAAGTCCAATATAATCTTCCCATCATCACTATCATGTGTTGGGTCCAAGATTTGGATGGCAGGAGAAACGCACAACAAATCAATTTTCTCCTGGTTCATTGTTTTTCCGTGACCTTTAAATATATTAATTTAGCATTGTTAATCACAATAAAAAAAAACAACATTTACCTACATAATCGGACCAGGTTTCTTTATTTTGAATTTATTTTTCTAAAAATAAGCTGCGGTTAATTTATAACTAACTCAAAATTGTGTAGAATTTTCCAGCCGCGAAGCAAATTGTTTGTTTACAAAAAGCGAATGTCAAATCAAAAGCAATATAAAAAACGAGCAACTCAGTTTCCTCATCATCTTCGTGTGAAAGCTACAAGGCAATTAAAGGAAAACGGCAAAAAAATCTCCAGCAACTGGTTTCCCTGTGTGAAAGGGGACTAACTGTAATTTAATTTAATTAATTTCTGTAACATTTGACAGAAAACCCAAAACCAAATAATGGTTCATTTCCAGAACTCGAGTTATTTTTTTTAGAGGGAGACAAAATGTCAGTATGTGTAATTGGAACTTAAGAGAATAATATTTTAGGAGACTGGATGTTTATTGTAAAATATAGGCCTCAGTCTTCTATATTGGTTACTTAAGTACCACTTATTCCGAATTTTAAGATAGACCCATATTATTGTTTTGAAGCTTCATATTTATTTATTTCAAAACAATTTCGCGGAAGCGCATGCCATAAAACAGACAACCTTGTAAGCTCTTTATGTTTCCACAATTCAGCACTACTAGGTATGTAAATAAATTCTACTTTATTTCTTAATTACACAAATGTGTAGATATTTTGTTTTTACCTGGCCTTCTGTTCAGAGAATGATAAAAATAAATTTGTATATACCTACATACCTATTTACATTTAAAAATTATCTTGAGAAATAAAAAAATTAATTTATTGTATACATTTAGTTATTTTTGACAAGGAATTAATAGTTTAAGTAGTTATGTATGCAGGAAGTTATTAAAATTAGACATGAGATAAGTAAATAAGTATCTAATACAGTCCATACAACACTATTTAATTTACATAGGGTTTTTCTACTTCAGGAACTAGTTACATATATTTAATAAAAAGTTGACATGAACTATACCTATCTATTATAAATTGTACAGTTTTCCTTAATATTCGTATAGCTAATAGTTATAGTTACTAAAATATTTAGATTAAACTGAATTTTTTAAGTCTACTGATGTATATGTGTGTCTATTAATATGAATATGTATATTCAAATGATTTAAGTGGTTTTCTCTGTAAACATTATACACTACTGGTAGATACCTATTGTTTATTAGCTATGAAAATGCTTTGAATGAGCCGCTAAGCATTCAACTAATAGGTAGCTAATAATTGTAAAAAAAAAAAAACTTCAAGATCATTTTCTATCAGATAACCCACCTTCTGTTTGCACCTGATATTCGCACTTGCAGCAAAAGATAGAGACGAACACTCTTATCTAACAAGTCGCGACCCCGTCTGCCAATTTTTATAGCATAACAATAACAAATCGAGAACGGTCCGCGACGCATGGCGAACATGTTGTTTAAAGTCTCACACCATAGGCAATTGAGCATTTATGTTATGTTTTTACTATAGAGTCACTTTATTACGCACACACACATTGCAATCATGCAACAATTATAATAAATGTAAATACCTACCAAGAATGGCGCCCTCCCACACCAATATCGTCATCAAGTGGTTGAAGAGCGAATGTAAGTAGAAGCGGGATCAGCGTTCCTGAAACTAATCATCGCTGGCTCAGTGCGCTTAAAATAAAATCTATGACACATTCACTAAAGGGGAAATGAGCAATTTTCCAACCCACATTTAGTACGTGTTACGCTTCCTATACAACATAATGTATATGTACCTACCCCAAAGCAACCAAATGAATCAATGAAATATATTGTTGCCGAAGTATATACATATTTATGAAGCATATTTGGATGGTATCTCTTCTCCTCTGGCTCTATTACTATCTGTATAATTGAGTGAATTAAGAACATAAGAGAGTGAGATTTGAAACTGTTTGAGACGTATCAGCAATGCCAGCCTTAAAATAAATTAATTAAATCGTTTTACTTTAAGTGAGCAATTCTTATTTCATTGATGTAGATAATAGCCGTGTTTTATTATCGCCAATAACCAATATGGTTCACCCCGTGAAAAGAAAACGATCTGGGTTATGTACTTAAATGTACCCTCTGTTCGCCGAATTTAATACTTAAATTTGCAAATCCAGATAGAAACCCCGATAGAATCCTGGATCCCTTGTTGTTTTTGTAATACATGTTAAAAAATAACCCAGACGCAGACCCGTGATAATAAGACGCAGCTAATATAGATTTATATTCGTTTTTTTTTTTTAACGGATGCGCGCACTAAAGGGGTTTTGACTACCCTTAAAATGAACAAGCACAGTGCGAGCGTTACTCGGAAACAGCTCCAACGATTTGGATGAAATTTCGTATATACCAACTTATATAACATCGTTAACTATCTAGATCTAAATAGATGTCACCCCTGAGAAAACCTGATGCGAAATGATATGTAGATTTTATTAATCGATATTATGTACCTAGGTAGAATGAAGTTCTTAGTAGATATCTACGGTTTAGATAGCTTGAGACAGTTTAGAAATTCAAAAAAATGTCTACAGTGATGTTTGAACAATAATTCAAAATAAATAATGGTGATCTTGTATAGATACTAGTAAAAGTTATAACGTGGTTATGGAATAAAAAACAACTTAAGTACGTATGTTCTTGTAAAGGTCTGTCTTCAAATTTGGTATGTGTGATTTTTTTGGCATTCCTCAGACGGGAAATTGAAATTTTATTTTTAGGACCAAAAATAACCGTACCTGTCATATAACCGCTTAGGAAAATCTTATTTTTCTCGAAAACGTCTACAACGACTTTGATGATTTTTGAGATTGTTTTTTTTGTTGGCAATAGCTATCATTTAATCTGAACCAAGTTTACGGGAAAAGTCTATTAACGGTACATTTAATATAACGGTTTTTAAATGTTTGCTTTCTCGGTAACGGTAGATTGGATTTCTTTCAAATCTAATATCTAAGACGTTCTAAGTAGCCAAAATAAATCTGCAAGTCAAAATTTTTAATAACTTTTTTTTTCTAATTAAAATTAATTTTTAAACCTTTTTTTCAAAATCAATATTTTTAAAACTTTATAATAAAATCTAAATAACTGCATACCAACATTTTCAAAGAAATTTGTTTACAAAAACCTAAAAATAAAAAAACAGGATTTCATGAAAATTGGTCCTACAATTTTCGAGATACTTTTCTTTGTACATATTTACATTATTACCCTCCTAAGTAACATAATTAAAATCCATTTAAATATTCATTAGTAAGTATGTACCTATGTAACTATTTCTTGAATCAACAATTCGACAATTCATTATATAGTAATCTTGCCTACATTGCCTACATCTGCATAGGATAACTACATGCTGGCTACCTACCAACAGCGTCAGTGAGTACCACTAAAGTTGTTAGCTACAAGAGCAAGTTTGTACGATCCTGTCGTGCATTTTATTTTATTTTAAAGGGCTATCAAGAGGTTTTATACAATTGAATATTTAAGACTCCATTAGGAAAACGAACCAGGAAAGAAAATCTAATGCTACACTAATCGATGACACTCAGATATTTGTTTTTGCACAAAAATATTTAGAACAGAAAGAACAATTATTGTCCAATGTCTCTTGTTTCATGTCCATTGACAGAATTGTGGAAGAGATAATTTTTCATGTGTACTTAGATCAGAAAAACTTGGTAGTAGACTGGCAGTGAGGCTTATCAACTGAAATAATTTTACTGCTATAAACGACCATCCGCAAATATTAACTTTCATACTGTTTGAAATTTTCCTGATAGATATAACCAGTCCCTAACGTAAAACTTGGAGTTCTAGAATATCTTAATATACATAAATTGCAAAATTAAAAACAAAATGCAAATGGAAAATTATTACATTGAAAATTATTTTTTTTTTGTAATATTTAATAAATAATAAATAAGTGCTTATTTGTTGTTACTATCACCTAAAGTTATTGCTTACAGAATATTGAAATAATTAATCTCGGAATACAGAATTACGGATTTAAAGAAAACAAAGAATTTGTGTTATCCAGAATTTTGGAATACAGAATACAATTCTGAAACCAAATTTGGACATTACTCGAGGATCGAAATATTCACAAAAAACTTATATCTGTATTTGGTGCCGGAGTTACTTCGACTAGGAAATAGTTGTGTCCCAAGGATTTTGTTTTTTCGCTGTTTTTTGAGTTTTTCTTTTATGTAAATAGCCGTATATTTCACATTTCTTAATAAAAGTGTTTTTTTTAATACTATTCTGCTTATATCTATGGGTCTCAATTTTTTTCGGAGATATTCATAAATAATGTTGTCCACTTGAACACTGGTTAGTTCCCTAAAATTTAGGGGTAAGATATATACATATATATATTTAACAATCTAAAATGTTTACCTACTAAAACTATTTGTAGAAATATTTTAATATAGCGGTCATTTTTTAACATTCATGAATACAATTTCAGTTTTTTTTTGTTAAATCATTTTTTTTAGTTAACTATGCTTTTAATTTAATTTAAATCTATAAGTTTGAATAATCCAAACTTATTTTAAAAAAAATAGTAGTTTGTTACATTACTTAATACAAATTGAAAATATTTTGAAATTTGCGTTTCAGTAAAGTATCTATTTCTTGTTTTTTTTTTAATCTACAAATACAAATTCCGTCCAAAAACAAGTGCATTTACTGTGCTGATCACAGTTTGACTTGACTGTTTTTGGCTAATCTTTGTTTTAAAATGTTCATAATACTTTATAATAGTTTTTTTATTATGGAAATATAAATTTAAAAAAAAACAATTCAGGAATATAACTAAAAGTTCTGTATTCTATAGTATATTGTTAGGACCATAAATTACGAACTTTTAGTAAAGAAATTACTTCAAAATTTAATTTTTTTTAAATTCATTTGCGATAGATATCTATGAGGTTAGTATAAGATCATGAAAAAGTTGTGAAACAAAAATATCGGGAGAATTGGGAATATTACTACAAACTAATAGAGGGCGCTACTTCGCTACCAAACAAGCTTATCGCTTGAATATTATTGAATTGCCAACAAATAATACAAACAATAATATTAATGAATAATAGTGTAGCCTGCAACTATTTATGCACATATAAAAGTATGATATATGTTAATTCTGTATTTTTTAAAAATATATTTTTTTTCATTATCTGATCAAAAAGATTTTTGTAATACAGATTTTGTTCATATGGAATTTAAAATACCAACAAAATTCCGTGTTACTAAAATTTTGAACTACAGTATTTAACAGAATTTTTGGTTTTGTTGGATACTAGAAATGGCAATACTTAAATGGTTTGTCTAATCACAAACAGCGTTGCCGGACAAAAAAATTTGTAAGTGCCAATACTGACAACAGAAAGTGCCTTTTTATGCCAAGTAAAAAATTCCTAAGGTGTCATGTGTATTTTTTAATTTTATTTATTGTACCTCAAAACTTAAGAAATAATAAGAATAAATAAACACAAAATTAATAAATAATAAACTCATAGATAAAATAAATAAAATACATTAAACGAAACTTAAAAAATAAATAAAAGCCTCAATTAACAATATAAGTCTTTAGATGGCATGAAGTGCTGGCAAGTTTCAGCTTTTATATTTCATTAAACGACAAAAGTGATTTTATTTCTTGTATAAGAAAGTCGACTTTTTTTTATGGGTTTTAATGTTATTTAAGCGAGAAACAGACTTTTCAGCTGATGTACTATCTGATCTGATCATGAACTTGGATATATTTGAAAAAAATTGCTCGTCGATTCCTAGAGTGCCATTTGAAGCATTTGAGTGCCACAGTTCCATTAAAATTAAAAAGTACCAAAAGATATTTATACCAAAAGTGCACGATCGTGCCACTTCGGCAACGTCGATCAGTAATCAACTGCTAAAACTCTATTTTCTGGCCCTCTTGTTATGTTACTCTTTGAGCTTACGCACACACATGCATTTATCCCCTACTTTTTCCACGCACAAATTGAGTGACTTATATTTGAGATTTGAGTTAAAACTGAAATGTGGAACTAAATTTGCACCCACCGCAACGCGCGTCGCCGCCACCCACCAACAAACCTATAAGCAAGCAGCAGAGCAGAGTCACGTCACGGATTGTATTGTATTTGTATCTTCTTTTAGGGGAGATCAAAAACAAAACAAAAAAAAAATAAAAAATAAACTCAGCGGTTTATTTATTAAAAAGCTGAAACGGTACGAAGTTTAATCTTAGTCTAGCACGGCATGTTGACTTATTCGAACAGATCGCACGATCGTTTAATGGATTTATACTAATACAAGATAGATATATTATAAAACGCATCTTCTTTGATTTGTTAAGATCGCATATTTTTATTTATACCTAATTTGTTTTAATTTATTTCGCTTCGCGGGTGTGGTGTTATTTTTAAAAATCAATACCTATAGAATTTAAAATTACACAGGTTCTGTGTAGTTTACATTAATTTTTAATTAGCCAAGAAAAATTTATTGTGAATGCTGAAATGTTTATGTAAATACCTACAAAAAAAAATAAATAAAAATATAAAAAAAAAATAAAACGTAATATTGAACAAGTTTTACCAACAAATATAATAATTTATTAAAAAGTTGACAGTTCATTTCTGGTGAGTTCATTATTTATTTTAATTTTGTCAATTTTTTTTTAAATATGCACCTACCTATTTATTTAAAAAAAATAGCTCGTATTTTTATTTTATTTTGATAAAATGCATTAACCCAGTTATGGAAACGCAATTCATTTAAAATATCTATTTTATTATGCAATTTTAAATTCTTTTTTAATTGCTATCTATTATATTAGATATACGAAATCATTGAGCCCATATTCGATGCTATAAAATTTGGTTTTAATTTGAATCTCCTTGCCACACACAAGATCTAAGCATCTCACATCTCGCCTAAATCTAATAAAACTTGACAGGCTGTTACGTAGGATATATTGTTTATGTTTATTTGTTTTTGTCTAATTTAATGCACTCTTTTTTAACACTTAAGTTTTATCGATTTTTAACAGTTTTTTGGGAAGTGGCAGGGTTGTTTGCGGTTTACGATGTGTTAATTTCTGCTGTCGTATTTTTGGGATAGAAACTGCCGGTACATAAAATTATATTCTAAATAAAATTGTAGCCCTTTATTGGTTTAGTCACGTAAATACCTATTTGAATATTAGATTATGAATAACGTTCCATTGAATTAGTTTTGATACCATGGAATAGAAGTGTCACTCGTGAGCTAAAGCTTTCGGTCAATTAAAATTTGTCCGTCCGAAAATCAATGAAGAAAGCCTACTACATTAAGTATGAACTCGTATTTTTTTTGTTCTATGGTTCTGTAAGCTTTTGTCAAATGCCAATTATTAGTATTATTCCTTCGGTCGTTTTTTACTTCTGTAATATATAGGTATCTACTGTAGGTACGGTGACCATCCGCCTTGTATTTCCCGTATTACGCTCGACTGTCCCGGCTAAATTTCAAGAAAAACCGGGACGTTTTTTGTCCCGTGTTTGTCCCATATTACCATATATTTATATTATTTTAATAACATTAACAAATTTTAACAATTTTATTTAGGTATATTAATTTAATTATGTGTTTAATATTCTTATATCAAAGTGCGAATCCGCCTTAGAAAATCGTTCATTGAGATTTACTATAAAAGCATGTTCACTGAACGCATTAATTTGTCACATACGTTGATCTGTCAGATTTCTCTTCAAACTGTATCTTCACAAAAAAACACAATACATAAATTTGAAATTTATGTCATCATTTTTAAAAAGATAAACCTATGTATGTACTTCTACTAAATGAAAGAAAAAAATGTGAGTGTATTATATCGAAGAAATTAAAACTTCTCTACGCAGAGTAAGTTTTCTGACAGTTTTTTCTGATTGTTCTAATCATGGCTGTACAAAACTGTGTCCGCTCTTGGTTCGTTATTTTACACCACAACTAGGTATCGTTGTCAAGGCCTTGGAGGTTGAATATCTTCCAAGGGAAACATAGGACATCCCTTCAAAATACATACATATATAAAACTTTGGCAACATTTTTGGCAAAATTTTACAACATTATTACTATAATTTTGGTGGGTCAACAAGAAAAGGCAAGAGCAAAATTTCTTGATATACTTCAACGGCGTTGCCGGACAAAAAAATTGTAAGTGCCAATACTGACAAAAGAAAGTGCCATTTTATGCCTCTGGGTGCCACCAACAAAAAAGTAACAATATTCCGAAGATTTCATGTGTAATTTTTAATTTTATTTATTGCACCTCAAAACTTAAGGAATAATAAGAATAAATAAACACAAAATTAATAAATAATAAACTAATAGATAAAATAAAAAAAAACTGTATGAAACGAAACATAAAAAATAAATAAAAGCATCAATTAACAACATAAGTCTTTAAGTGCCCTACACACGATCAATGTTTATTGTCAATTTTTATTGAAAGAATTTTCTGTCAATAAACATTGAAGAAAAAATCGCCACCACACGTATCAATGAATATTGACATATTTTTTGACATTTCACAAGCCTCAACATTGATAAGTACATTCTTCCAAAATATGGAAGAACTTTTATTAATTGAATTAATTGCAAGTAAACAACTATGATTTTAGTTATGAAGTTTTTATAAGCAAATCAATCATTTATAATTGTTTTGTTTTATTTTTGTATACAAACGACACTTCAACGTTGACATAAAAATTGATCAAAAAATTGTCAATATACATTGACGACATTGAAGAAAACCAAATCGTTTTTTATTCCTTTCAATGTCTTCAATGTTCATTGACAATGACATTGAAGAGCATACAAACGATCAATAGCTGTGTTTTATTGGAAAATTCATCCGCCGTAGGTTTATCCGTCGTAGCATTTTACATACAATTTGCTACGGTCGATAAAAAGCTAAAGTAGAAGCTACGGTGGATGGCTAGATGACGTTTATTCGAGTCTCGAATTTGATTTTGTTGGTTTTGTTGGTACGATTGATAATTGGGTTGAATCTCGATGGATGTGTTCATGGAGTGTTATAATTATAAATTTCATTCGTAAGATTCCATCTTTTTGATTCCTTTTTTTTTTCTTTTTTTACATTTGGCCAGTTTATATATCTAAGATCTTAGATAATTCCATTTTTTAATAAATTATAAGCTGTTCTTCTGAAAAGATTCTGACTTTTACTATTAAAAACTATATTCTATGCTCAATTATTTTCTGGAGTACGTCTAAAATTCCACCTATATCTGCAATTTTGCATACCCTAATGTCAAGTAATCAATTTCAACAAATTTCGATTTCTATTTTGAAAAAAAAAATCAATATCTATGGAATGAATTCGGTTTTACTTTTATTTTTGACTAACTAAGACCAATATTCGTTTTGTGTTCAATTTGTATTAATAGTTATAAATAAACGGAATTTGGTCAAAAAAATCATCTTACTTTTTATTTAGATCTACAAAAAATCAATTTCAGAAGACAAACCGTATTGAGTGGAACTGCCCTATAGAGGAACTGCTCGATACTGCCCCGCAAAATATTTATTCGTATGAAATTCTATGAGCTATAATGCCAGGTGCGCACATATGCAACTTACAGTTTTGCAACAGTTTGGTTGCTAAAGTGAATACCATGGACTTATATGAGAGTGCGCGCACATGCAAAAACTATTCAGTCCGCGATTCGAGCAACTTAAAAGTTTTGTGTTGGCACAAATCGAACGATCGTCCCAAATAAGTTCTTCAGTTTAAATCACACCGAACTATAACGTAACTGCGCGGACATTAAATCAATATGTTGTCTGTGTGTTGGTTTATCTCGTTGATTAATTTTTAAGTTGCTTATGTGAGCGATCATCGTTCAATTAGTGATTAAACAATTTCGTTTCGGAAAAAAATGCATGTGCGCGCCTGGCCTAAGCGCACTAAGCGGCAACTGAACTTCACAAAATGTGCTTTTTCCTCACTGTTTAATGGACGTTGGCCATGAACGGTATTCGCTTCACTACATGGAAATGGACTGGGCGTACAATTTTGTGATCCCATTGTTTTTTTTCTGGACATGTGCATGGAAATTGCAAACCAAATGTTAACAATTTGTTCCTTAATCCGCGTATGTTAAGTGCAGTATGATCTCTGTTGAGTGAATATTGAATTGAAAGCTAAACATACTCAGAAAATAAATTTGTAAATTGACTTGAAAAATAAAACTATAGCTATCGATAAGCTCAGAAAATAAATAAAAGCATGAAATATAAGGGGAGTGAACAATTTAAACTACGTTGTAGTGTGCGTTCAAAACCAAGAACATTAAAAGGAAACAAGAAAAGCTCCGTCAATTGTATTTTCTCGTGTGAAAAAATTACAAAAATGCCCTGTGTAAAAGCGGACTTGACCATAATCTATGAACAAACCCGTTCACTTATCATTTCCTTGCTGTTGGTGCAAAATGAATGTTCGAATTTAAAATTGCAAATGAAGACAAAGTGAACGCAAGAAATAGGTTTGAAACATAAATTAAATAATTGTACGTTTTTCTATTTTCTATTTCATATGAATACAATCTAATTATTGTTCCTAATTTTGATTTTTTAATAATTTTACTTTGCAAAAGACTCTTTCATTACTTGTGACTGCTGTGTAGGTGTACCATTTTTACAAAAATAAAAAAGCTACGGTCCATGCCACGGTCCATGCCACGGTCATCGCGTTTTTTTTTTAGCATTACTTACTGTACAATGGATAGATTCCCAATAAATCACAGCTAACGTTGTGAAACGATTCAATCGAACAATAAAATAAAACAAATTTAAGAGTTTATATTTTAAACATTAGAAACCTGATTGAAAATATCAGATTGGCCCTTTTTGCGCAACACCATCGATATTGTCCTGTTGAAATCACATTTCTTCTAAATCTTTGATTTTAAACTAAAAGTGTTTGGTATAGCATAGTTGGCTGTAACTGTTATACCTTCCTTATTTTCGATCAACTATAATTACACATCACACAGTGAAATTTTGTGGATGCAATGAATTGACTGTGAAATATTAGCCTGATTGTTTAAGCAAAGTATTGAATAAAATTGGGCATATAAAAACTGCGCACTGGTGTTCAAGCAAGGCGTTAAGCCGAACTTACACGAGCCGCAAAATTCTAATTTTATAACAATGCCATCTTATACCTATTGCTTGTTATAAAATACAATCACGGCAACTTGAATTCATCAATTCTTATAAAATGAAAGAAATATTGGCTTTTGCCAGTCGTGTAAATGCTGCATAAACATAGCATTTCAAATTATCGGATGTTAAAGTTCAGATTAGGGGCACAGATGACTATAGATGACTATATGCCACAGATGCGTCTTACCAAGATGGAAAACTATCGTACGTTTCACTCTCCAAAACCCATTTGTTTACATTGTTGTTTTTGTAAATTTGACTTTATATACATGAATTGAAGTGAAATCCAACAGCGAAATGTGGTGTAGTGAAACTGCACACTTATTCGAAAATATCAGTTTCAAATAGATTTTTGAATCGCTTTTTTTATCTCCAAAAATAATGGAACATGCCCTACAATGTTTTCTACCATCTTAATTATCTCGACGGCTCTAACGATTTTGATAAAAAAGTGTGTGTACTACTTTAGGTATACTCTACATTTTGGTCCAGCAGTTTTGTTTACATATTTTGTTATTAACGGTAACTGCCATACAGCCATTGTTTTTATTTTTGACTTTCTCTTAAACGGCTCCACGGATTTGGATCAAATTTTTTATATGGGAGGTTCTTCAAAATCTTAATAATCGAATTTTTTTATAATTTTACACGCGCTCAAGGGATTATGAATACACTTTATATGTTCTTAACACAGCGCCGGCATACGTTGAAAGAAGAGAAAGACGGATGGGGAAGATGTGTGGCGCCATGTTCTAAGACTAGAGCTGGTTGTTGTCTCAGATTTATCTCCAGGGATGCCGGCTGAACTAATGCGGAGAGAATTACCGGGTCTTATTTATTTATGTCTCTTATAATTCGCATTATTTTGTTTATTTAAAAAATTAAGTTTTGAGTATTAAAATGATATCAACAATTTTGTTTAGTTCTCGAAAAAAATATTGATGACTTTGAATGCCCAACAACAACTTGAGTGTGCTACCAGCAAGTTTTTTTTCTCAATTATTTTTGGCTGGAATTATAGCTATTTCCAGCCAAACATAATTGAGAAAAAAACAAACTTGGTGATAGCACACTCAAGTTGTTGTTGGGCATTGAAAGTCATCAAATGATACGAAAAAAAATGGCTTTAAAAAAGCAAGTATGTAATCATACAAAAAAACTGAATAGAAAAAAATATTGGAAAACATTCATCGTTACAACATGCTCCAGATAGCTCAAAAAAGTTCTGCATTTAATAAATTGCGTTCGTGTAATAAAATACCAGAATGAACCAAATGACATCATCAATGCATTGGAAATATTTTATATTTTCCACTTTAGATTTTTTTTTTAAATATTCTTTTCTGCAAGAATTCATAAAGACTTAATGGTCTGCGTGACTGAAAGGACACTATAAACACATGATGAGCGAGCCAATAATAAAAAGTGGAAACTTACTCATGTTTTGTATTTTTAATCGATATCTCATGGATCTGGTTGCATATTGCAAAAACAAGGAATGATTTTTAAAAAAAATATGGGATTGTATATGCTTTTTTTTATTTAGGGGGCTACCTAACTAAAGGCCGAAAGATCAGAACAAAAATATAAAAATCTTTAATTGGATTTCTTTTTCCAAAAAAAAAAACAGTTTTATTTATTTTACACTTTTATTAAATAAACGCTAAAAGTTGCCCATAGACAGTTTTGGTTTTGGACTCACTTCGTCGATTTATTTTGAGCCGCGATGCACTTTGACGTTCAGCAGTCGCTAAAACAAAACATCGATCTGCGGTTGTTGAAAGATTAATTAAAAACAAATAAATGAAAATAATAATATTGTTAAATGTGAACAATTCTGTATTAGGTATTTATATTGCAAAAACAAACAATCTAGAGATTAAAAAAAAAGAACAAGTTAAGATCGTATTCGAAAGGAACTTTAATGTTTACACAAATTACTTAACCTTATTTGCAACGTCATTCGTCAAGCGATTTAAAACACAACTACATACCTTCAAAAAAAAAAAAAAAACAAAAAGCTTCTCAACCTGAATGAATATGAAACTTGAGCACAAAATTAAGTTTTTCTTATACTATTTTTATTTTTACTTGTTTCTAAATGGCAAGTTTTTGGTTCGTAAAAAAACAGCTCTAGATTTAAGTCAAACTTTACATGGTGATGAATGATGATAGAGAACCATCACGCGACGAATTTAAAGAATAATTCAATTGGCAATATTTATTCATATCTACAAACACTTTAAATTACGAATTTAGGTACTCTAATCTTATGGTTCAATTCCTTTAAAACCATTAATTTAGCTGTATCAATAAAAAAAATAGATTTAGAGTAAGTACGCGCGACATAGTCGTACATTTTATTTTTAATCAACATAATTTCTGAATGTTACAATGAGAAGGAAAGTAGAACAAGGTAAAGCAATTCACATTCGTGTTGTGCAGCTACAGAAAATAAAAACCCTTGTATTTGAGAGTAAGTCTGAAATTGAACACATGGGTAGACTGATGGTCATATCTGAAAGCGCGAATTATAACTGTCAAACTGTTTCAAGGGAAAAGTGAAGTCATGTAGCCATTTATTTGGAACACTGGTTTATAAAAGGTTTTGCGAATTAGCAATCAATTTTGAACACCGCCGCAATATTACAATAAACAATTATTAACAATTCAACCGTAATACTCGCGCTTTTAGGAATGCTAATCAGTTTAACATTGTGCCCAACTTCGGACGCAATGTCAAGTATAGGTTTCCTTCTTTAGCCGCACCACACGAATGTGGAATACTTTACGTGAACATATTTTCTCTCCCATTATGATATTCAAACATTCAAAATTATTTTGCAGCGGTATCTCCTATTAATCCTCTCCGATTTTCCTAATCGGTCGCACTGTGTCAAAACATTTTAAGGGTAGTCTAACCATTTTATATAATATAAAAAAGCTGTGACATGTTATGGATTCATAAAAAATCGAACTCGGCATTTTGATCAATCTTGACATTACGATGAAAGCGAAGACGTAAAAAGTTTATACCGCAATTCTGTCTGTCAGTCTTCGAGTCTACAGCCTAAATGTTTGAATGAATTTGCTTCAAACTTGGTACATATTGTTTTTTTCGGTAATATGCCCACGCGTTTTTTTATTTTTAGTTGCGATTATAGGTACTATAAGACAAGTTATGCATTCGTAAAAAAAAAAAAAATTCTAACAATCAAACATGACATTACGATCAAAGAGAAGGCTAAAAAAGTGATCGCCAAAAAATGTCTGTCTGTCTGTCTGTCTGTCACTCTGTCTGTCAGTCTGTCTGTCAGTCTGTCTCTCAGTCTGTCTGTCAGTCTGTCTGTCAGCCTGTCTGTCAGTCTGTCTGTCAGCCTCTATGTATAACGATCTACAGCCTAAACGGCTTAAGCGATTACCTTCAAATTTGGTAGGTCTGATTATTTTGGCATTCCTCAGAGGGGAAATTGAAATTTCATTTTTAGGCCTAAAAATAACGGTACCTGCCATATGACCTTGAATGCAAATCTTATTTTTCTCTAAAACGGCTCCAACGCTTTTGATAAAAAATGTTGAGAATTTTTTTCTTGGTAATAGCTATCATTTGATATGAACTAAGCTTACAGGAAAAGTCTATTAACGGTACCTTTCATATAACGTGTTTTTTTAATTTTTGTCTTTCTCGGTAACGGTACCTTGGATTTCTGTCAAATTTTATATCTGAGAAGATCTAAGTACTCGTAGCTTAATTAATTTTCCATATCAAAATTTTGAATAACTTTTTTTTAAATTAAAATAATTTATTAAAATTTTTTTTTTGAAAAATCAATATTTTTAAAACTAATCAAAAAAAATAATTTTAAATTTTATATTCACATGAATATTAATAGTCACTAAAAAATTGCATACCAAAATTTCAAAAGAATTTTGTTTTCAAAAAACGAAAAATAAAAAACAGGATTTCATCAAAACCCGTCCTACAATTTTCGCGATACTTTTTTATAAAATCTAATGGCGTTCTTGTATTTTTCGAAAAAACCGAATAAAGTGATGGTTTCGGCAGTTTAAATAAGTTTAAAAAACGATTTTTTCCCACCTATACACCATTCACTTTCATTATATACATGTATGCGTACTTGTACATATTTACATTATTACCCTCCTAATTTACATAATTAAAATCCATTTAAATATACATTTGTAGGTACCTATTTAACTATTCCTTGAATCATGCATTCGACAATTCATTATAATAAGAATCGAGGTAATATTACCTATAAGGGCTTTAAATCTACATAGGATAACTATATAGGCTAGCTACATACCAACAGCGTCAGTGAGTAGCACTAAAGTTGTTAATTACAAGATCAAGTTTGTACGATCCAGTCGTGCATTTTATTTTTTCAGACAAAATGAAAAATCGTATTTTTTCACTCATAAACGACTGAAATGATTTTTTAGAAATTTCTCGAGCACTTAAAAAACTATTTTCTTAAAACTAAAACAAATTTTTTTCTTAAATAAGCAAAACCGTTAAGAAAAATGTATTTTCCAATTTTTGTTTTTTTTTGTCGATTTTATAAAACCCGATTTTTTTTAAATTTCACTGATTTTTTTTAAATTAATTTTAATGTACATTAATAATTACTTCAAAATAGCGTTTCAATTTTTTTTTAAAATGTTTTTAAAATTTTATACCTATATAAAAAATTAATTTTTTTTTAAAAACCGCTGTAACGGTTTTCGAAATTTTTGTTTTACATTTGAATTTTATGTTGTGGATTTATTTATCCAAGAATTCAAATGGCATATTTGCTGTTAAGGTTGTTAGCTACAAGAGCAAATTCGTACGATCCAATCGTGCATTTTATTTTCTAAGCTGTCAGAAATACTCAAATAGTAGCAGCCGTACGTATATGCGAGCTATTCTTGAGGTTCAAACTAATGTTAGAGGGAGGGTTATAATTCTTGTACCGTTGCAGAAAGGCTTAATAGTGTTTGCTTATGTGTAAAATAGCTATAATACACAACTTTTATTAAGAATTTGTTTAAGAAAAAAAATATATACATAGAATCTATCCCAAATAGCCGAATTAAATTATGTCAAGATCCCGAACGCCAAAACATCTGACTACGAAATTTAAAAAAAAAAAACTGTTTACATTCGTCACCACCTTCAGCTTCTTTGCCACCACCTTCGTAGTCGTCCTGACAATAATCGTCAGTCTGGCAGTCTCAAACTCCCGACGGAGGATTTTTGTAATACAATCATGCATCTGGGACTCGGTATTTTATTATTCAGCAATTTCAATTTTTTTTAAGGAATAAACAAGACATAGAAATTGAAAATTCAATGAACCAAATTTTGTGTGCCTTAAGGCCTTTTCGATTGGTGATTCGGAACCGCTCGCCGTACGTGTAAATCCTTCTGGAAGTGTTTTATTGACATCCAGAGTGACAGTTCTTCTCAAGAATAAAAGAGAAAACGATTCTGGATTTCATTTTAGAATCGAAATCAGAATTACTCATACATGCATAGGCTTTTCGCATGCTTCTAAAACTGTTCAATTTGTATCAAATGACAGTTCTTCTCCTGAATTTAAAGTCAGAATCATAACCAGAAGCACCCACACTAAACACACTAAATGTCAGACTCGAATTAAATGCCAACAACAATGTCATGTAGGGATGAACTATATTGAAAAGCATCGCTGTTAAAATCGAAAAAAACAACATCGATTTCTGAAATTATCGAATTAGAAACACAGATGTTTTTTTTAAGTATTTTATTATATATATATTATAAATCCAAAATACCTTCATTCTTTTGCACATTGTAGCAATGTTTCTTTTCGTAATTTTCTAAGCGAAACTTCATACAATTTCAGATAGTTAATAGTTGTGAAGCATAGTTCCGCTGAAGTGCAGTTCCGTCAAGTGCGGTCTAACCTTTATAAGCATGCGGTCATTGACAAAACATTTCAGCTTATTTTAAGTCGATGTTTTGAATCTTAACATCTATGCTGCGATGTTTCACATGCTTCAACATGATGTTGAAACATCGATATTTTTTTCGTCTAACATCGATGTTTTGTCAAGTTCGATGAACATCGTCCATCCCTACATTTTCATTATTCAATTTGCGAATATCACAATGAGAGGAAATGACAGAGTTGGAAAAAGAATTCAACATTCGTGTATTTGACAGTGCGTCCGAATTAGGCAGGCTAGAGATTAACCTGATTTACATTAGGGGTATTCACGATCCGGTGTATCTGTTCTTGTATTATTGTAAAAGTGTAAAAGTGTAGCATTTTTTTGCACTACAACAACAAAATATACTGAATGTCAAAATCTTACACTTTTACACTTTTACAATACCCGAACCCTATTGTAACAAAAAAATACAAGGGTTTAAGATTTTTTTAACACAAACTTAAGCCTTCTTCAGTACAAATGTGAAACAGATTTTGACATTTGCTTCAGTGCTGCTACAGATTAGTAAAGGTGTGTTCACAATCTGTTGTAAAAAAATAAAATTTTACAATTTTACAAGACTTGAATTGAACTGACAAAAGTAGAGAGCCACCTATATAATGGCAAAACGGAAGGAGACAAGACATTACTTCTGTGTTCAGGAAATGTAATCACTTCTATAGACGTTTTTGTTTTTTTTTTTTAGTTCAGACCAGAGTCTTAGTTGTCATAAAATTAGCCTGTGCTCTGTTCAGAACTCCGAACGTGTGTTTCTTTTTTCGTTCTGAACATGTTTAGACCACGATCGATTTGCTTGTACATAATCTTATGAACATTCTGAGTAAATTGTTGAGCACACGAAATGTCATGTGCGTCAAAAAGGAAAATGTGATGAAAAAAATCAGATACAATTAAAATGGCGGAATAAGTTGGTCGCTTGTGGATTTTCTGTATCTGAAGTGTATCTGTGTACAAAATAAGGGATGTTTTGTGTTGTTAAAATTAAAATTTATTCTGGTATTTCAAATGTGTTTAAAAAAGAAATCAGAGTGGTCGGAACTGTCTCCGTTCGGAACAAGTTCAGAGCATACTCTATGCCCTCGGACTATGTTCAGAGATCTGCTCTTAACGAAAAAAGAAAAACTCCTTATGATGTTTCTATTATATGTTCTTTTTTTTAATTCCATCCCAGAGTTTCAGATAATTATTTTCTTTAATTGAAATATTATTAAGATAAGCTACTATTTCACGTGTCCATAACTTCCAATTAGCTGTATAATACAACATTCACAAATTTTTGTTGACCTAAAACTAATCGTTACAATTTGTTTGGCTGTTATAGCGACCTTTTTTTTGTCAACACAAACACAAACACAACACAAAACGCAATTCAAACAAATTTATTTGCATTTGCATAAAATGTAAAACAACTTGCACAATTAATTTAAGTACTTAGGTATACTTTCAAATAAATTGTTGACATATGCATTTTATTTCTCAGGCGACTTATTGTGTGCTGAATCAATTTTTATTTATTATCAAAAATGCAAATTTATAGTTTAAGTACTACCGCCGCGCCGCCCGCCCTAGAGATGTATTGAACGCCCCTCGCGCGCCGTTGGGTATTGTGTTCTTATAAAAAAAGAAGTATTTTAGAGCAAAGGTGGGGTTCAGTTCAGTTTAGATTGAAAGTCGACTGACTGAATGAATGACTGGCTCGCATTCAGATTTAATTGGTCGAATTAAGTCCATGGATCATTAAGCACAAATAGCTTAGCTATCGTTTAATAGTAGTATATTCTCGGCAGGGCTGCGCTGCGGTGGCATTCTGTGGTGTAGCCAGCAACTGACTTGTTCCAATCCGATTGTCACGAACTTGACGACTCTGACAATTATCACCCATGTGGAGCATAATTAATTGAAATGACAAAGGTGCCACACGTCAAGTCGAGAGGTAATCCCTGAGCTTGTTTGATTTAATCTCCACACATAAATTACAAATGATTAAAATACAAGAGGTTCCTATCATTTAGTAGAAATCTGGCCTGATCTGTTGGTTTAATTTGGATTATGATTAGGTACATTAGCGACAAATTTATGAATAATCTTTTTGGGAAGACATACATATACAAAATAATCGTGCTTTATAAGATAGAAGAAAAAAAATCATGAATGTATTATAGGAGAATGGGAGATATTGTAAATGGCCTATTGTCTTGGGCCCCGCATAAATGCTTATAGGCTATATGCAAATGAAATGGAGTTTATATCGGGTTATGCAACACCTCTTTGATGGGTGTCGTGACATGATTGTGGGATACCTACTAGAAGCGTTTTTATTGATCGTAAACATCAATGGGTTGTAAGAGGAGGCTATGCATTTAGTATTGATTATTATATAGAGGACAATATCGTGCTTAATGGCTTATTAGTGATTTACTTTTGAAAAGCTAGCTGAGGAAGGTAAACATTGTTGCCGATTATTTATGGAATTTAAAATACCTACTGGATTCCAAGTGCATTTATCTTTAAAGAGAAATGCGATTAAATTGTTAAAAGAGTAATTTTGATCTGTGGGATAGCATAGATATTGGAATCGTTCGACTGAACGTCGCGGCTTGCAGCAGCTGGTTTGTTATCAGCTGTATTCCTACATGAATACGGATAGCTATAGTTTGATTTTTGAATGAGCCCAATGAACAGATGATTCAATTACAGAGCATTTACAATTAAATTTGCTCCATTGCTATCAGAAATCGCGTATACCTCATTAGTCTAGGGCCCATGTTCTGTAACTTTCGAATCGATAAAAGTAGTCGAGAAACAAAGCAAAATATGTTTGTTTTGTTGTTAAGATGCCAAAATGACTTTATTAATTTATTTCGTTCCATTGGAAAATTCCAGTTAAGTAAATTAAAAAATTAAGATATCTCCTCAACTTAAAGAAACCCATTTTTTCAGAGGCGTTAAGTGAGGAAAAGATATCGCCTGAGTTACAGAACATGTGTCCAGGAAAATAATATATTCAATTCGAAAAAATTCCAACAAAGCTGAATTTTGGTGGAGACCTTAATTTTTTTGGTACGTCCTAAAAATTTTTCCTAAAAAGTACCCTAAATTTGTAGCGGATCAAAAAATGTTAGGGCTGAGGGTGCAAAATTCAGTTTATTTCGAAATTACTCGAAAACTATATAGGTCTTTTGAAAAAAAATGTAGTTATACATTGTAGTTCATGTTATTCTACATTCAGCTCATCACAACAACATTTTTTAAGAGAATCTCCAGATACAAAAGTGGTTTGATAGTGAGTTAAACCCTGACCATGGATGCAGCATGGAACATGGAACAATATGTTCTTGAACCCGTTAAAAACTTCATGCCACCAGCTCCCGAAGAACTTGTCATCAATATGCTTTGCAATTATTCTAAAGGATGTAACAAATGTTGCAGTTGTAAAAAAATTGGTCTACTACAGATATTTATCAGTATACTTACTCACACAGTGTGTCGTTGAATTGACGGTACTCCATTTGTCCGCTTAAACATATTTTTAATATTTTACAAGCGTTATCTAAGAGGGAGTTATAGTAAAATTTGACAGTCAATAGGCTTCACCCATTGTCATGCTTAAGAAGAAGGATGGTAAGTAAGGGTTTTGCGTAGATTTTAGGAAGTTAAATGCAGTTACAGATATAGGGACGCGTACCCCTTCCCCGATATATCTTCTTTGGACATCAAGTCTGTCTATTTGCAGATTCCGATGAAAAAAGAATCAAGAAGTCTTCTGCCTTTACGGTACCTGGCCGCGATCTGTTTCCGTTTTTGTCAATGCCGTTCGGGTTCCACAATCCTCCCGCAATGTGGCAAAGATTTATTGATAATCTCTTAGGACCCGAATTAGAGCCATTGGACAAGCATATCTGGAGATTTTAGAGGAAGTTTTTAAGAGGTTAATTAAAGCAGGGCTTAAAGTTGGTAGGGACAATTGTCACTTTTGTGTGCCCCCTCTGAAGTTTTTGGGCTATGTTGTCACACATCGATCCAGAGAAGATAGGGAGTATGATAGCACCAAAGGTTATCCTGGTACAGACGATTTATACCAAACTTCGCGACTTTGGTGAAGCCGTTTTCCGATATATTGAAAATAAATAGGAAATTTGAATGGAGGAGCGACTGTGAGAGAGAAAAGATAAAGGGTGTTTAGTGGCAGCACCCATCTTGACCTGTCCGGATTTTTGGAAGCGGTTTGTCGTTCAAAAGGACGCTTCTGGTTTCGGGATCGGTGCTATATTAAGTCAGACCTTCGAGGAAGGTGAGAAGGTGATTTGCTTTTTAAGCAGATCACTCAAGCTATGAGAGAAACTACTCGACCACAGAAAAGGGATGTTCAGCCCTTTGGGCGATAGAAAAGCTTAGGCCATATCTAGAAGGGGTTAGATTTTCGGTGATAATAGATCACTATTCCTTGATATGGCTGAGTAAGTTGGACGACCCAGCAAGTAGGCTGGCTCGATGAGTTGAACGCATGCAGCAGTTCGACTTTGACATCGTCCACAGGAAATGGAAGGATCAAATCTCACGTGGTGCTGGATATGCTTTCTAGGAGTGTACGAGTCTTGCCTGGGATTACAGAGACCACAACCGACCCGTGGATACAGAAAATGATGCTAGAAGTTGGAGAGAAACCTTTGTCCTTTTTTCCTAAAAAAAAAATGGAAAAGGGAAGATAGGTCAGAAAACGTCCTACCATCTCCAGTCTCCAGGGTTTAACTTATTATTAAGCCACTTTTGTATTTGGAGATATACCCTTAGAAGTTTCTATTGTGATGATGTAGGTGGTTGATTGCTTAATTTTAAAGCTTTATTAAGTCTGGTTGCTTTAACAAATGAATATTATTATTATACCCATTTTGACGAAAAATTGAACCGCTATAACTTAAAACGATTTGACGTACAGAAGGCTGTCTATAAGTTGTTTAGTTCATTTTGAGAAAAAATTACATTTTTGGAAGATACAACATAAAATAAATATTTTTTTTTATCATGGCAGCATTTCCCTTCTGGTACCACTCTTAAAACTTGGATTTTATAATAGAATATATTTTTCCAAACAAACAAAAAAATGTACCCACTCAGTAACATAAATGTATTACATTTTTTTGACTAAATGTATACTACACCCGAATGTTTCGAACATTTTTTTCCAAATCTACTCGTATCAATTGGTTGATAAAAAATGTCTTAAGCTAAAATCTGTACATACAAACAAAAAATCATTCTGAAATCGATTTGAAATACATTGTTGTTTGGAATTCATCATTTTGATTATTTTATGCCGCTATCGTTTATTTTTTCGGAGTAACTATTTTTCCGATCCGGGTACGTTCAATTTGCTGTTCCTAGTAAGCTTTTCGGAGTAGTTTTTTTTTCTGTTCTCGATATTATAAGGGAGTACAAATAGAACAAACATATACATTAAAAACTTTTCGTCTGATTATTGTGTTAAAAGTAATAAATGTTTGAAGAAGCTATTTTTTTTTCTTCTTGGGGGTGGCCGTGGCGCGATAGTTGTGTGTTCGCCTGTCAACCTCATGGTCACAGGTCCGATCCCTGCCGTAGTCTATGTCTTCCAATTTTTCCATTAAAAACCAATTCTAAAAATAAATGTCATACAATGAGTTGCTGGTTTACTCAGTACATGCTGTTTAGGCATAACACTAACAACATGTGATTGAGTAAAACTAGTATACCGATAAAATATGACAAAGAATAAAAAAATTAATGCGAATTATAAGGGACATAGATAAATAAGACAGGGAAATTTCTCCGCATTAGTTCAGCCGCCATCCCTGGAGATAAAATCTGAGACAACAACCACCTACAGTCTCAAAACATCGCGACACACATCTTTCCTATCATTCTTTCTCTTCCTTAACCTCATCCTCACGCACGCGCTGGCTGTGTTGAAACATTTAAAGGGCAGTATAATCCCTTGAGTGCGTGTAGAATTAAAAAAAACGACATTTTTATTTGCGAATAGGTACTATAAGGAAAGTTATGTATTCGTAAAAAAAATCAAACAGGACATTACCATCATAGAGAACACCAACAAATTGGGTCCCGCAATTATGTCTGTCTGTCCGTAGAACGACCTACAGCCGAAACGGCTGAACCGATTTGGTTCAAACTTGGCACTTAGGCGTTTTAGGTGATTGTCTAAAATATATTTTTGAATCGTTGTTTTAGGCCCAAAAATAACGGTACTTGCCATACAAATTTTCCTACCATCTTAATTATCTCAAAAAAAAAACGGCTCTAACGATTTTGATAAAAATTGGTGTGTGTACTACTTTGGGTATGATCAACATTTCGGCTGAAAAAGTTTTTAAAATATTTTGTTATTAACGGTACCTGCAATAGAACCAGTTTATTGATTTTCGACTTTCTCAAATACGGCTCAACGGATCTCGATAAAATAAATTTATACAGGCATTTCAATATTTTCGAAATTTTTTTTTTTTAATTTCTGAAAAAAAAAAACATTTTTTTTTCTGAAAATTTAATATTGAGAAAACGGACCACAATTTTTTCTGAAATTTTGTTTTTGTATTTATATTATTATATATTTAAAATGTTCTTACCAATTTTTTTTAGAAAAAGTTTTAAAATTTTTATATATAAATAATTAGTGAAAAACTTTAAAAATATATTTAGAAGTTTTATTAAGAATCTTTTGCATATAATGTGATCGAACATAGGAGCAAGTACGTGCCATCCAGTCGTGCATTTTATTTCAATTGGAATCGAAAAGAGGAGAACACTCCGAAAATCCAATCGAAAACGACATAAGTATCTAAAGATTAATATGAATTATATTTCTACTATTTTGTTTTTAATTTGTGAAACTTTAGTTTTAGTTTGTTTAGAATGGGGTCGTTCACTCATTGAGCAATTTGGAATAACTTTCTGTTATTGTAACGCATGCAAAAGCACAGCTGATGAAAAACCAACTGTTCTCATGAAAGTTATCTTGATTTGTCCCAAAAATGTAGGGACGAAATGTAGACGATAAATTCATAGAACGGCTGACTGCAAAGTTCATTTAATATGAGTTTTTTTTTTTTTTTTTTTATTTTGTTTGACATCTTTCAGCTCACATATCTGAATCGTTCACAAATATACTCGGATAATTTGGTATCCGAAATAACGTATCTAATAAATAATTGAATGTCCCCAATCACATATAATCTCTCATATAAATAATGTGTTCAGGTTTTTCAGTGCTTAGTTAAGCCAGAGTCACATATTTGGTGACTATAAGCCCAAGGGCTTAACTTTAATCTCCCACTAACAAATTGGGTCTAAATGATTTATTAGGAAAACCATATTTTAAAGAAATTGCTTGTTATCATCAATATCTTTAAAGAAAGCTTTGTGAAAAATACACCGGCAAAAGCAGCAACTAAAGGGTTATCCATTTTGCGGTTTCAAAAGTATAGGGCTGGTATTCGACATCTGTCAAACTAAATTGTTAAACCAATTTTTTTTTCAGTTAAAAGTCTGACATTTACGTAAATGGATCGCTTAACTACCGCACGACGCATAAAAATTGTTAAAACCTAATACAAAAATGGTGATTCTGCCACAGCCACATATCGTGCTTTAAGAGGAGATTATGGTTTACATAATCGTCCAACTACGCAAACAATTGGCAAAATTGTGAACAAATTTGAAGAGACTGGATTGGTTACAGATATTGTAAGGCCTGCGCATCATCGTTTCGCTCGTACCACTGAAGTGGTGAGTGAAAGTGTTGCTGAAGACCCGAATGTGTCGATTCCTCATCGTTCTCAGGAATTAGGACTGTCTTACGGCACATTATGGCGTATTTTGTATTTGGATCTACACCTACATCCATACAAAATCCAGCTCACACAACAACTGAAGCCAGCTGACCATTCACAATGTCGTAGATACGTCGAATGGGTGCTTGAACAACAGGCGGTGGACGGCGATTTTTCGAACAAAATTTTCTTCAGCGACGAAGCACATTTCTTACTCGGTGGGTATGTTAATAAACAAAATTGTCGTATTTGGGGTTCTGAGGATCCTCAATTAATTGAAGAGAGGCCATTACATCCACAAAAAGTCACTGTTTGGGCGCTCTTTGGTCCGGAAGTGTGATTGAACCTTACTTCTTCCACAACGACGATGAAACGACTGTCACCGTCAATTCGCAGCATTATGATCATATGATAACCGACTTTTTTTCCTGCTATTGAAGAATACGACTTGGAGAATATGTGGTTTCAACAAGACGGTACCACATGCCACACAACTCGAGCGAATATGGCTTTATTGCAAGAGACATTTCCTGGCCGCGTAATTTCTCGTCGTGACGATATCAACTGCCACCAAGATCATGCGATTTGACACCGCTGGACTTTTTTTTGTTAGGCTACGCGAAAGACCGTGTTTATGCAGATAAACATTTAACTCTTGAGCACATGAAAACAAACATTCGTCAAGTTATGGCTAAGATACCGCCCAATATGTGTCAAAAAGTGGTCGAAAATTCCCTCAAAAGAATCGATGCTTGCAACAATTCGCGTGGTGGTCATTTAAATGATGTAGTTTTTCACACATAATGTCAACGTTCAAACTTTATAATAAAAAAGAAATATCATGAAAAAAAAATATATTATACGTGTTTACGTTCACTTTTGAAACCGCAAAATGGATAACCCTTTATTTAATTTCGCATTATACTCGTAGAGCATTTTTGTGAGTAATTCAAACTATTTAAAACTAAAGCTAAGGTACGAATTTTACTACCGCTTTAATTTAAAAATTAGTTTAGTTAAATCTGTGCTAAACAGATTTTTTGACGGCGTGTTTTGAGAGGGGGGGAAAGACATTTTCGGAATTTCTTAGCTGTTGCAATTGTCATAAACATAAACACTAGACGGCGAACGCTAGGAGCAATCATAAAATCGCATCTTGAGTTGTAACTCTTATGCCGGTATTGGTCACGATAAATAAGTATATATATTCTGCTACTCAGTTCTTAGCGTGTTGAGTGTTTTGAACCACAAGTTATATCATTACATTTATCCCATAGTAAATTAATGCTGTTGCACCCATTAATAAATTTATAAAATCATTATATTTATTTATGTAGGAAAATAACTTTAATACGTGCAAGCTTAAGTCAAAAACATTTTTCCTTTATCTTCATGAATGAAATATGTCTGAAGCCACTTTAATTGAAACATAACAAATTTAACTCCAATTAGACGCAATCTTCTTGTCATCGCTAGTCAAGTAAAGCAAATATCCTAATAATATTTACAAAGCTCAAATTAATTTCATTTTGCCGACAAGTTTTTCATTACTTAATTCATCTAGGCAAGATGGTGTTGAGAAGACGAATGAAAACAGAGGGGGTGGGGACAACAAAATCACCCATTAGAATGCGTAAAATTAAAGCGAATGTATTTTAAAGTGCCCGGCTCGTATCCATTTTAATGGTACAAACTACACTTCATAATGTTGTTGCATCGTAAACATTATAGTACTTCAGACTAAATGTATCGCATCTAACAACGACCACCTGCAAGAATAAATATTCCTCAAGGAACAAACAAGTCTTGCATATGGCAAAGATTTTCAAATAGGGATTTCTCAAGTTAAAAAAAAAAAAAACAACAACATAAAACTAGAAATTTAACATCAGAGAACAAAATTAGTGTGTTTATAGACATGCCATGATACAAACGACTAAACTAGGAACACACTCCAAAGCTATAGTCTAGAGAGAAAGATTAAAAACAGACGCGCATATCTCTCGGATTCTAGAAAATGTGTTTTGCATCTTTGTAATTAGGCTAATTGACTAGACGGTCGGTGGGCTGCGAAGTTGGATATTGTTCGTTTTAAACTATGCAGTTGTAGACCCGTAGCTGGCAGAGGTTTAGAAGGGCCCCCTTTTCCCCAGAAAATGTAGGTGTCGTGTAAAAAAAAATGGCACATCTTGAGCGTATATCAATAATAAACATATATCAAAAAAGTATCTATTGGTAGGCTTCAATTTGTTATCATTAATATAATTTGTATCTTATCGGGTGGCAATGGCGCAGTGGATATAGTGTTTGACTGCTAACTTAGACGTGTGGGTTCGATCCCCTCGCTAGGCAGCATTCTTTTCTATTCCTCCATTTTTAATTGGATGCCGCCCGTGGATTAAGATGAGATAGTGAATACACAATTCTCAAATCCACTGTGCCAACAAAAAAATTTTTTCCTATCTTTCTATTCCTTCTAACTAATGCCTTGGAATTTAGGTTGCATTTAAAAGACCTTAGGTCTTACAGGCACATAATTAAAATTATTAAAAAAAAAAATTCCCAACGATTTGAAAAAGTTATAAATTCTAAAACCTAAAATTCCCTGCCTACCAGCTACGCAAAGGTTGTTAGTTGCGTATCATTTGGCAGATCATTTCATAAATTCAGTAAAATGTCAAATTGAATCGCTAATAATACAGGCATAGATATTAACATTTTAATGAATTTAAGTCATTCTCTCGAACTCATCACTCAATACTATCACAAGTGTAAAATTGAGTAGAATGGGTTTCTAAAAAACTAGAGCTACTTACATTTGTTAGAAGAAAGAAAAAATTCTTGCTTTCTTGTCATCGGCAATCAGTTAAGAGACAAATCTTAAAACGGATCTAAGTATATTTGAACCATAAACTGAAATTTAAATAGGATCTTACTAAAAATCGTTAAAAATTAACAAAAAGTTAAGTCTACCAATGAAACTAGCAACATTTTTGACTTTGACAAATCTTATCTACTAGATTAAGGCCAATTTCATTAACAAATACTTAAAGCACATTTATCAAAAGTCTTCTTAAATTTGATGCGACCCTCAATAATTTTTAGTTGCACAAATCTATGAATTGGGAATTTCAGGGAAGATTTTGTTAATTTTTTTTTTTCGAAAAATAGAACGCTAGCTTATACCGCCCTTTCTGAAAATTTGGTTAAATACAACCTTTGATAGATATATACACATATAAGTTATGTTAAAAAGAAAAACTATAGAATTTTTGGCTATTGAAACAAGAGACTTCTTTCCTGCCGGTCTAAAACCTAGAATTTTAATTTAAAAAAACAACAGAATTCAGCAGGGAAGTATTTGTATCCGAAATAAAATGCACTACTGGGGCGAACGTACTTGCTCTTATGCTCGAGCATATCATATCACTATAACCAAGAGAATGTCGTCTCATTTCTGGAATTAATATAAACTATAAATTTAAAACCATTATTTCGAAAAAAATAAAATGTACGACTGGATCGCACGTACTTGCTCCTATGTTCGATCTTATTATATGCGAAAAATTTTTAATAGGAACGGGTAAATGTATTTTTTTTTAAAGTCGTTTTTCACTTAATTTTTTATATATAAAAATACTTTTTCTAAAAAAAATTGGTATGAACATTTTAAGTATTTAATAATATAAATTTAAAAATAAAATGTCAGAAAAAATCCCCCGTTTTCGAAATATTGAATTAAAAAAAAAATATTTTTTTTTTTCAAAAACCGAAAAACTATTTTTCTATAATTTTGAATTGCAGTATTACTTAGAATTCGAAGAAGCTCCTGTGTAAAAATTTTGATCGGAATCTGTTGAGCCGTTCATGAGAAAGTCGAAAATCAATAAAATAGTTGTATAGCAGGTACCGTTAATAACAAAATATTTAAAACAAAATTTGGCCAAAATATAGACCATATCGAAAGTAATGGGTTATCCATTATGCGGTTTCAAAAGTAAACGTAAATAAAAAACATATAAAATATTTTTTTTCATATTTCTTTTTTATTCATTTAATGAACCCCGCCTAGGTAATCGCATGATCTTGGTGGCCAGTTGATATCGCCACGACGAGAAATTACGCGGCCAGGAAATGTCTCTTGCAATAAAGCCATATTCACTCGAGTTGTGTTGCATGTGGCACCGTCTTGTTGAAACGATATATTCTTCAAGTCGTATTCTTTAATAGCAGGCAAAAAAAAAGTCGGTTATCATATGACCATACCGCTCCGAATTGACGTAGACAGTCGTTCCATCGTCGTTTTCGACGAAGTAAGGTCCAATCACACCTCCGGACTAAAGAGCGCCCCAAACAGTGACTTTTTGTGGATGTAATGGCCTCTCATCAATTACTTGAGGATTCTCAAAACCCAAAATACGACAATTTTGTTTATTAACATACCCACCGAGTGAGAAATGTGCTTTGTCGCTTAAGAAAATTTTGTTCGAAAAATCGCCGTCCACCGCCTGTTGTTCAAGCACCCATTCGATGTATCTACGACGTTGTGAATGGTCAGCTGGCTTCAGTTGTTGTTTGAGCTGGACTTTGTATGGATGTAGGTGTAGATCCAAATGCAAAATAAGTAAATAATGTGCCGTAAGACAGTCCTAATTCCTGAAAACGACGAGGAATCGACACATTCGGGTCTTCGGCAACACTTTCACTTACAGCAGCGATATTTTCAGTAGTACGAGCCAAACGATGATGCACAGGCCTTACAATATCTGTAACCAATCCAGTCTCTTCAAATTTCTTCACAATTTTGCCAATTGCTTAGGTATTTGGACGGTTATGTAAACCAAAATCTCCTCTTAAAACACGACATGTGGCTGTGGCAGAATCACCATTTTTGTAGTAGGTTTTAACAATTTTTATGCGTTGTGCGATACCTTAGCGATCCATTTTCGTAAATGTCAGACTTTCAACTGAAAAAAAAAATTGACAGATGTCGAATTCCAGCCCTATACTTTTGAAACCGCAAAATGGATAACCCTTTAGTACACACACCAATTTTTATCAAAATCGTTGGAGCCGTTTTCGAGATAATTAAGATGGTAGAAAAATGTTGATGGGAAGTACCGTTATTTTTGGGGCTAAAACAATGGTTCAAAAATCTATTTTGGAGAATCACCTTAAACGCCTAAGCACCAAGCTTGAACAAAATCGGTTCAGCCATTTAGGCTATAGATCGTTCTACAGATAGACAGACGGAATTGCGGGACCCACTTTTTTGGTGTTCTCTATTATCGTAATGTCAAGTTTGATTAAAATCTCGAGTTCAATTTTTTTTCCAAATGCAAAACTTGCCCTATAGTATCTACATACTATATCGCAAGTAAAAATGTAGATCAACCTACCCAGTTTTTTTAATTAAAAGCTTGAGCGCTTTGGTAGGTAGGTACCGTTATTTTTGAGTGCAATGTAAATAATATCCTTGTATTTAAAATTCAGTTTGAGAGAAATTTAAGCTATGAAATCAACACTACTCGTACAGTCAAATAATGATTGCATGGAATTATAAATTATCTACAATTTAAAAGATAACTCGATTGTAACTCAATCTCCATAATTTGTACACCTAGTCATTTTGTTCTTTAATTTCGCCCCTCGGAATGCTTAACTTCTATAAATTAGTCACAATGGTGGCGAGCGGTCTAAAGGCTGTGTACAGCAAACAGAAGCAGAAAAACGAAATACGACTATTAACCTCTTTGCAGAACACTGAATTTGAAGTACTCGTACTCCTTATACGTTTAATTGTTTATTTTTCATCGTGTATATTATTACATTGATGATTTGGCAAACTGACCACAAAATATTGTTTTCCGTTACAAAAAAAAAAAAAAAAAAAAACATGAGCATGAAGAAGAGGGTTTATGTGAAAAAAAATGTTTGGTTGTTTCATTCAACTTTCTGAGATAACTTCTAATTATAGAATTTCAATAAATCTATTTCATTTTTCCTAAAATAGATCAATGTAACGTGGGACTGTTAGAGAATTAATTTTTACGATGAGAGGGCATTAATTGGAAAATAATTAATAATATATGGGCATGAACGATGGATATGTTTGTACACTGCTGGTCATATAAATAGAACCAACACAACGCAGAGAAATGGGAGTTTATACATAGATAGAAATGTCGTTTGGTATTCAAAATTTTGTTAGACCAAAAATTAAATTTAAGAAAATTATGGACTTCTTAAAAATTATAATGCAATGTATGTCTACAATGTTGACAATTATCCAATAACGAAAAAGTGAGTTAATATTTAAAAAATGGTTTACATTGGCGCCTATGCACTTTTTAATTATCAAAAAAAAATTTTAAAGATGTCCATTGTCCATGAGTTATCGATTTTTTGGTTGAAATGAAAACGACATTATCCAAAAATATGTAATTTTGCTAATTTTCAAAAAAAAATCTAATTCGGAAATTTTCTAATTTCATTGACATTGACATTAATTGATTTTCTATTAACTGGATTAACAATCGAGCAATCCTTGGTTCAATATTTGAACGGTCTTTAACTCCATTGAAGTGTTGTGTAATAGAAGCTTAGATTTAACTCACCGCTTAATTTTCGATTCTTCTGTTTTCTATTTGTTTTTTTGTGCACGTTTTATACTTGTCAGCAGGAGTTCGAAATTTTGTGCGCTATTAGAAAACAAGAATTGGTTTTTTTTTTTTTTTTTTTTATTTACGAGTTATATGTTAAAAATGAATCCGAATTAAATCTTGTGATAATAAAACGCAAATATACTTATTTATAGTTTTGTGTATCACTACTGTAAAATATCTAAATGAAACTTCAAATTCGATTGGAAGTTTAAAATGGAAAATTAAGATTTGACTTTAGAGAAATGTCAAATCTTGCTAGTGTGCGTAAAGTAGATAAAATCTTGCTAACAATTCAAATTAGTTCTTATACTACGTTTCCACCGGACTTTAATCTCTTGTAGATTTACTAATCTCAAAAAGTGTTTCAAACGCTCCAAAAGTAGATTAATTTTGACAAAACTATTCAAAATGCGTATATCTTTTCATTTTCTCTTATGATGTAGAAGTGAGACAGGCAGCTTCATCTGCGTCAACCGAAGAGAAAAATTCACTTTCCCGATGAATGTGTTCATTTCGATATGGAAATTGGGTAGTTCGATTGAAGATTTAAATGAGATTTATTTTAAATCTTCATCTGAGAAGATTAAAATTTGTATGGTAAATCCTCAAGATTTATAGAGATTTAGCTAAATCTACTTAAATCTCGGTTAAGTGGTCGGGGGAAACGTAGTATTACGGAATAAATTCTACTTTTTTCAGAAATTTGTCGATTTTGTCCAGAAAAATTGATAATAAAGTGTGAACTGACCTCATTTCAACGGAATATTTAAGTTATTGTTTACTGTTACTATTTTGCTTTATCGTGCGTGTAATTCTTAATTGAAATAATATAGATTTGAGGTGAGGTTAGCTCTAAAAATGAAGTTCATTCCGTGTTCATGCTTTTTCAACATTCCCACCGATTTGAACCAAAAAATGGCTGGTTGATTTTTTTTATGGATAGTTGTGTGCCCGTTTGACAGTAGAGGATTCCTATCTTCGTATTACTCATCTGTGATTAGGACTGTCTCCGAGACTAGATAACACGAGATTTTTATTAAGTCTTGTCTCGGTCTCGTTTCGTATCCTGTCAGCCCTTTGCATTTTTTTTGTAACAGAAATAAACATGTAATTTAATATTATTTTCTTAACAATTAAAAAATAAAATGCACGACTGGATCGCACGAACTTGTTCTTATGTTCAATCACATCATATGCAAAAGATTTCTATTAAAAATCTTAATATATTTTTAAATTATTTACATTATATTTTTAAAGTTTTTTACTTAATTTTTTAAACATACAAAATTTCTTCTAGAAAAATTGGTATGAGAATCTTAATTTTTTTTGTATAAATTTGCACGCGCTCAAGGGATTATGAATACCCTTTATATGTTTTTTTAACACAGCGCGTGCATCCTGTGGAATAAGAGGAAGAAGGATAGGAAAGATGTGTTACGAGATGTTCTAAAACTAGAGCTGGTTGTTGTCTTAGATTTATCTCCAGGGATGGCGGCTGAACTAATGCGGAGAGAATTACCGTGTCTTATTTATGTCCCTTATAACTCGCATTATTTTTTTATTTATTTCGTTGTCATATTTTATACTCAATCACATGTTGTTAGTGTTATGCCTAAACGGCATGTAATGAGCAAAGCAGCAACTTATTTTATGACAATTTTTAGAATTGGTCTTTAATGGAATATAGGAAGACATAGACAATGTCAGGAATCGAACGTGCAACCACGAGGTTGACACAACTATCGCGCCACGGCCAATGAGAAAAAAATTTAAATCTGAGGAGCGGTTTCCGAGAAAAAAAAGTTTTTTGAAAACATTTTTCAAAAAAAAATTCAAAAACGCCAATTCAGCAAAGACATATAAATATAATTAAAAAAAAAAATAATGAGCAGTTTTCAAAATATAAATTTTTATACAATAAATATTTATTAAAAATATTGGTACGCAGTATAAATTGGCCAACCTAAACCTACTTATGTGTAAAATTTCGAAAGAATCGGTTAAACCATTTACGAGATAGTCGAAAGCAAAAAAAGTACCGTTTTTAGACATTTAAATTTTTTTTTTCAATAATATGATCGTTCGTACCTAAAAAGCTGCACTGATTTTTTAAAATCAAAATCGTTAGAGCCGTTTCCGAGAAAAATAGGATTTAACGTAAAGGTTATATGGCAGGTACCGTTTTTCTTGAGCTAAAAAAAATTAATTTCCCCCCTGTACAATACCTTAAAAGCTCTATATTTATATATAGTTATATAGTTTGAATTATAGTTTATAGTTTATATAGTTTGAAGCAATTCGGCCCACCCGTTTGGGCTGTAGATGTCTATATGTACATACAGACAGACATACAGACGGACAGAATTTTTAGACCATCTTTTTTCGTCTTCGCTATCATCGTAATGTGATATTTGATTGTTATCTCAAAACCTTTTTTTCCGACGAATGCATAACTTGCTTTTTATAGTACCTATAATCGCGAGTAAAAACATACAGTGCTTATTTAAATCGCCTTAAGTGTAAAAGTTGCTTCAAATGTTTTGCAGTCAATTCCTTTTGAATAATTGGTTTATGAATTCACAAATTGCCTAGATTCGTGCTTGTGATCGTCTAGTTTTCTTAATATAGATTTGCTCATCGATTGATTAATTTTTGTATAGAGAACATTTTCTCAGAATACATATTAGTTTTTCTTTTAAATGAATCATGCAAGAAATAAATTTAAATATGCACGAATGTTTTTAAATGCATACATACAATTATGAATATGTATCTTTAAATTTTATTCTTTTGGATTCATTTGTTTGTTGTTAAAAAAAAATTTATAATTTGTATTTTGTTTTTACACGCAGGAAACAAATTTGGACTACAATATTCTCATTGTCAGTCATTATGTTGAACTAAAATGGAGTATCTTTTTAAAGCCTTCGAAGAGCTAGTTTGTTTTTACAACAGACGATACAATTATTAATTAAGCTACTTAGCACTTATTCATCAATATTAACAACCTCACTTGTATTACACAATTTTTAAAAAAGAAAAGGTCTAACCACAAATAATCGCAATTAAACCACAATAAATATACATACATATATATTTGAATATTAGTGGTCTAACCATAGCTCTGAGTTCATGTTTAAATGAAGTATTGATTAGCAAATTTAACTGCCAATTTAAATATTCACGTACGAAAGTTAAAACAACTTAATACACATAATCGATTTAACTGAAAATGTATTTGTTTGAAATATTAGAAGAGGAATTTGAAAACAGTTTGCAAGATGATTTATTTTTAGAATGATACAAATGTATACATGCCTAATATTATTGTACCAACATTAACACAGTTGGTGTCGCTTAGGACGGCAATTCACGACACAAGATAACTGTTGTGTTATGAATAGGATTGTTTGTGCGATTTGTGCAGTTATTTTTTTTTTGTTTAATTTAACTATATGCCTGTAAGACCTAAGGTCTTTTAAATGCAACCTGAATTGCACGGCACTAGTTAGACACAGTGGATTTGAGAACCAGGTATTGACTGTCTCATTTTAACCCTTGGGCGGCAACCAATTAAAATTAGAGGTATAGAAAAGAATGCGCCTAACGTGGGGATCGAACCCACACGTCCTAGTTAGCAATCAAGCACTTTATGCACTGCGCCATTGCCTCCCAGTTAACTGTTTAAAAATCAAAAAAATTTAATATTTTTGCTCAAGTCTTAAATTTGTGCAGTTATTTGTGTCGTAAAGGTCAAAAACTGTGCAACCGCTCAGTTGAAACATTTTATTTACGCAGTACACATAGTTTCTTTTTTATAATGGCTGATGAACAAAAGTTCTGGAGCGAGTACCTTGAAGTCTAAAAAGAACAGCCGGCTCTAGAGAAAAGGGTTTACTTCTGAAATATTTTCGAAGGAGTCCAAAAACAGGGTCCTGGCTAAAAAATAGGAGTCCCTTAAAAACTATAATAACAACACATTATATCAACAAATATATTCTTATATATTTTATAAACATAAAAAAAATATTTTTTTTTAATAATTAAACTTAAATAAATAAACAATTGGGTTTTCTTTATAATAATATGTAAAACAAATTAACAAAGTCAGTTAATAACTAAAAGTCTAAAAATAGTAATTGTTGGGAATATTTTGCCTATAGTTCTGAACTAAAATTGGGCCAGGAAACCAATCTTCTAACTGCTCGTTTAGGGTAGAAAACATGGATTGGCAAGATTGAACAAATGAAGATTATAGGTAGGTATCTGTATTGTGTATACTGTAATCTGATATAAGAAAGGAATTAATACACTCGTACACAGATAAGACACATGAAGTTGAATTTGAAACATAAGAAAATCTAGACAAAGATTTGACTGAGTTCACAAAGGGCTGAATTCAGAGAAGAATCCGAGCAAATTCAGAAGTTTTCAACGAAGATTTAGTATTAACAAAATTAAATAAATTGTTAAAAATAGTCCTGCATTTTTAAAAGGAGTCAATATTCGACTATTTTGCAAAAGTCGCGTCCTGGAGTCCAGATCTTAAAAAGGAGCCAAAATGACGCAAAGGAGTCCCAAAGGTAACCCTGAAAGAGAGCTAATTTTGAAGACATGCTTAAATGAATGAAAACTTTTTTAAACTAAGAACTGTGCAGTTTACTTGTATCGTGTTTTGCACAAACCGACTTGAGTGAAATGGCAGCTTGCGCAGTTATTTTGTGTCGTGAATTGCCGGCCTTACTCTCAAAGCTCTTGATGATTTTATCATGCATATGCAATCCGTAACTCAGGAACTTTTCACATTTAAGACACTTGCGGACCAAATTAGATTGCTTTCGATTTCAACCTAGCGATAATTAATTCGGTTATTCAGGTGAATGATAATACTATTACGACACCTTTTTATATAAATATTGAATTAAAAATTGTACAGACGATACCCTGCTCAAATTTCAAACAAAATTTTGCCATCTAGTTTAATTTTTAATTAAATTTAAATTTTAATTTAATTTTACTTAACTCAAATTTGTACAACTACGGTGTCAAAAGAAAAGGAATAGAAATTTTATATTTTGGAGAATATTTATAAATATAATTCCTTAAGTCTTGTACGTAGCTTATGCTGTGTTTTCCAGTGCACCTCCACTATCTATCAAAATTTAGCACAGAAAATAATTCATAAAAAAAAATCAAGTAAAATTTTGACCGATTGTTTTTTTGTTGGACTTTTTGTCATGTGAAATCGATAAATTATAACATTTATTACCTATTGATTGCTTCTGCATTGTGTGCTATAATTTAAGTAAAATTTACGGAACAGACTGGAATGTTTGAGGATCCAACAAATTCACTTCAAGCCATTTTCTCCACAGAACTCTTCTGTAAAACTTCAAATTCGCCTCAAATCTACCATGTTAAATTTTAGCTGATGTTTGGAGAGAAAAGTATACAATCGAAATCTTACCGCGAGGTGTGTATTAGGCTTTAAATTATAAATTCGAAAACTACCATAGAATTGCTATATCTTTCTTCTATTGACAAAATCAAAAATTCAAAAAATCATTTCAAATAAAATACACGACTGGATCGTACGAACAACTTTAGTAGCTAAACATTGGCGATGTTAGTAGGTATGCAGTCTAATTATCCTATGCAGGTTTAAGGCCTATGTACTCGTACATAGGTAAGATTACTTTAATTATTAGTATAATGAATTGTCGAATTGCTGATTCAGGGAATAGTTATTAAAATTTTGATTATGGTAGTATCGTTTTTTACTTCAAAGTGGACCGTATTTAAAAAAACACGCATTTTTCTCTATCAAAATTCTTGGACCAATTTTTGAGAAATAATTTTTTGGGTTTTTACCCTTTGTATGGGAGGTACCGTTGGTTTTTGTTTTAGGAAAATAATATTTTTAAGTGTTCAAGATAATGTCAAAGAACTACTAAATACATACGAAATTTAGATTTTTCAATTTTTTTTTCAATGATGGAAAACGTTTTCAATGAACAGTTGACCTCATTGACAAATCAAAAGTGAATTTACAAGAAAGTGGTAGAGCAAATAATATGTTTTTTGACAAAATATAATTATGTATCTTATTAACTTCATTTTGGTACCAAAACGACATCAGTTTTATTTGTTAAAGTGCTTCAGATTTGATAGTCAAAGTTTTCAATTATTAGTTTTAATGAAAGCTTGAACTGACACCTAAGTAGTTTTCGAAATACATATTGCGTTTCTCCATAAAAAATTTAAAAAAAAAGTTAAATAAACTGTTTTCCATAAAATCGAAAACCAAACAAATGGTTCCACTAGAGCTAGGTACCCAGCAAAAATAACCATTTTTTCCAAAATAAATAATTTACGAAAAAGTACATTTTCCCTTCACTAATGAAGTATTTTTTTTTTATAAAAATCGTTGGACCCGTTTTTGATAAAACAAGATTTTTCTTTTTGGCAAAAAAAAAATAAAATGCACGACTGGATCGGACGAACGGACGAGCTCTTATGTTCTATCACATCGTATGCAAAAGATTTCTATTAAAAATCTTAATATATATTAAGTCGTTTTTAACTTAATTTTTTATATATACAACATTTGTTTAATTTTTTTGTAAAAAAAAATTGGTATGACAATTTTAAATATTTAATAATATAAACTTAAAAACAAAAGACTAAATCGGCTTAATCAAAGAAAAAATAATTAAAATTCTGATATAAATACTTAAACTAATTTGAGCTTAAAAAAAGTACGCCATTTTATTTCTTGTATAAATTTGAATTTATGAGAAAAAAAATTTAAATATCTGTGGAGCGGTTCTTGAGAAAAAAAAAGTTTTTTTGAAACATTAAAAAAAAAATCAAAAATGCCAATTCATATGTATTCTTCAGCAAATACATAAATATAACTATAATTTTTGAAAAAAAAAATTATTGAGCAGTTTTCGATTAAATTTTTGTTAATGCTTTTAAAAATACAAAGAAATATGAATTAGAAATATTGGTAAGCAGTATAAATTGTGCAGCCTAAACCTATATATGTGTGAAATTTCGAAAGAATCGGTTAAGCCATTTATGAGATAGTCGATATAGAAAAACGGTCTTATAAAACATTTAAACATTTTTTGTTCTCAATAATATGATCGGTCGTACCTAAAAAGCTGCACTGATTTTTTTAAAATCAAAATCATTAGAGCCGTTTCCGAGAAAATAGGCTTTAACATAACGGTTATATGGCAGATACCTACCGTTATTTTTTGAGCTAAAAAAAATTCAATCCCTTTCTGTACAAACCTAAAAAACTCTATATACCAAGTTTGAAGCAATTCGGCCCACCCGTTTTGACTGTAAGTGTCTATACAAACATACAGACGGACAGAATTCTTAGACCATCTTTTTTCGTCTTCGCTATCATCGTAATGTCATTTTTGACTGTTATCTCAAAACTTTTTTTTTCGACGAATGCATAACTTGCCTTAAAGTACCTATAATCGAAAGTAAAAATATATGATAGGTACCGTCATTTTTCGTCTTAAAAAAAAAATGATAAAAACGTGTGGGAATATTACCCAAAACAAGAATATTTACCAAGTTTGAAGCAAATCCATCCAACCGTTTAGGCTGTAGACTCGATAGCACGCAGACAGACAGACGGGAATTGCGGGACCCAATTTTTTCTACTTCGCTATTATCGTAATGTCAAGTTTGATCAAAATCTCGAGTTCGATTTTTTACGAATCCATAACTTGACATATGTATGTATATTACCGTAAGTAAAAAAAAAATTTTTAGAATTCGTTTTTTTTTTTGCTTTTTTGTACAGATGCTTCTAGTTTATCGTAATTGCTCAATTTCTTAAATTGCATCTTATTTTTAACGTATCTCATATATTATTAGTCGTATGTCGTATCTTAACTCTAACATTCTTTTGAAGAATGAGACTATTCAAACATATTTACATACTAGTCAGGAAACCGATGGATCAACAAAAGTTGTGTATTGGTATTGAAGCATTATTCTTTCAAAAATATATACATTTATGTATAACTTTTCGTCATTTAACACCAACTATGTTTTACTTTGACGACTAGATAGCTATATGTAAACTTTTTTAAAAGTTCGAGTCATTTCTCAGGTCTCGAAATGTAATCAAATTCAATGTACTCGTTCATCGTCTCTGTGGCCTGTCGTAAATTATTAAATTTTTTTCATAAAATAAGAGTCCAATTTTGAGAAATATCTGCATGTAATTAAAAAAAAAATAAAAATAAAATATTCATTCATATTTTTATTTCTCCTAAGTGATTCAGAAATTATCAAGAATTGTTTTGCATTCAGTTTCAGCGAAACCACTCAAACCGAAACATTTAATTTTCAAGGCTAAAATTTAGTGCAAAATATTTTAACATTAAGAAAAAATTACGAACACAGTCGTGTTTAATTTGAATTTACAAATGAAAAATACACGACATGTGGGTGTTGAAAAACTGCTGAACATTTTTGTTTTTTTTTTCAAAATATGAACATTGAAATGAGAAAATAAATGAATAATTTTGAAATTGCCTTAACAAATTAGAAATTAATTATTAAGAAACTTTTTCCAATTTAAAAATTGTAAAAGCTAAAATAACTCGGAACACATCTTCTATTAAGCATTTAACACTTCAGAAATAAATAAAAGCAAATCAATAAAGAAAAAAGTAATTAGTGTATCTTTTATTTCAAGATACAAACGTGCATGCAACCTCAAAATTCAGAAATGAAATTAAAACCCTAAGAGCTGAATCAATTTTCATGGTTGAAATTTTTTTATGAATCATTAAAATCTCTTCAAACTATGGGCACGAAAGTTGGATGAAAATAAATTTAATTATCTTCTCGGATGGTTTAGTGGTTGTGAAAGACAATTCTTCATTTTCATCCGGAGGAAGACAAACTTCGTGAGTTTTTTTTTTTTTTTTGTTTAAACTTTATTAGGTTGATAGTGAAATGTATTTATGGTTGCATCATGTTACGACCGATGCACGATGATCCAGACGTGCAATAACTTTTCCTTTTCCCCATTAATTTTAAGAGTAAATATATTGTTAACGAACCCAGTCTATGCATGTACTTACTTTTATACGAGTATTATATTTACGTTTACGTGAATGATGATGTTCAGGGTTAAAAATCGTATTGATTCTGCATTTAGATATATTGATAATTTTAAATCAACTACAGCTTTTTCGGCAAAAAAAAATCGCTAATTAGTAATGAAAACTATAATAAGCCCATTAGCCGAAATTCAAACATATCATACACAATTTTTCTTCTTAAACATTTGGGCATGTAGATTTATGCATAAACATATGTACATTTCACGCAGTTCCGTTGAAATAGGTATACGACAGGGTATTATTTATATAAGAGATAATAGTACAGTTCCAATTTAAGTTATTATATTTTAGGTGGGACTAACATCAATATTAAATAGAATCATTACGAAAGTATTAAATATTTTTTACAAAACTATATTCAGTCTTTTGGTCTTCTTAGATGCAAATACATCGATAACTTCCCCTGTGTCAATCTCAATTTGTCGATGAACTGACATTAACGCTAATCCTCTTAAGCTTATACTACGTTTCCACCGAACTATAATCTCTTGTAGATTTACTAATCTCAAAAAGTGTTTCCACCGCTCCAAAAGTAGATTAATTTTGACAGCACTATTCAAGATGCATTTGTGTAGTCACTAAAAAGAACGTGGTTGTAATGCCACATTTTCGGATACTTATGAGAACTTACGTTATTTTTATAGGTTATTTTTTTTGTAATTGGTAACGGTAAGAGTTTTGAAAATGCAAGTAGTCTACAAAGGACGTAACTTGGCTTTTAAAATATTTTTTGCCTCAGCAACAATTTTTAAATAACACGCTTCGGCCTAGAGTTACCTCCGGTACCCAAATTCTGAAGGCTAGCCTTAATTATGGGGATATATTCCAACAAAAAATCAGTTCAATCCTGCAAATTTTAACGTTTGGACGCGTTTTGGCAATAATCGACTTCCGTGAAGGAAATATTTGATAGCCAAAACGTGATCCGTCCAGACGATAGTAATTTTTATTGTTATGAGAAGTAAGCTTTGTGAGCAAAATATTGACGATCACGCCTACAACAATCGTTTTGAAGTTTATCGTTTTAGAAATTACGGAATTACATCCAGTTCAGAACACATCTCACAATTGTATCCCAAATTGTTTTCCGCAGTATTTGAAAATTGAGAAATTTTGCTGAGGAATCATGTTCATACATTTTTAGAGATTTCGATTCGATCGGGATAGACGTGTTAATAAGTGCTTAAGAAATTTATCTATTTAAATCCTGGTTTTACTGGTAATGGTTACCACAAAGCTAATTTTGTTAAATAAGATTGAAAGCTTTATAGTTTTTCGTGAACTCTATCAAATGCTTTTGAAATATCAAGCGCAATAATCTTACTTTCTCCAAAACGATGTAAAGATTTGTGCCACTGTTCGGTGAGATATACCATCAGATCACCAGTGGACATATTGCTACGAAAGCCATACTGTCGGTAATTAAGGAGCTTTCGTTCTTCAAGATATTTCTTAAGCTGATAGTTAATCAGCGTTTCCATGACCTTGGAAAAAAGGGACGTAAGTGCAATTGGACGGTAGTTAGAGCGAGAAGAAGATTCACCTTTTTTAGGGACAGGCTGGACAAATGCTGTTTTCCACCAAGATCTTCAAGATCTTTAAGAACTCTAGCATTGTCAAGATCTTTAAGAACTCTAGCAACTGCACGAGTACGAAAGAAGATACGTCCCATGAAACTGTTAATGCTCTAAAGTACAGGAGGAGTCATGACACTTTGTGGAAGCGTAGAATTAGCACCAAACTGAGCTGCTAGCAAATTTCTTTTTCTTGTGCGCTTATCACAGGAGTGTTATTGGAAACGAGCGTTGGAACCGACGAGCAATGGAATTTCGTACGTTTTTTTACAAATGACCAAATATGCTTACTACCTTTGGGACATTGTAGTATTTTTTGCCTTCATTTTTGCTCATGTAGAAATTTGGTTATTTGAATATGACTATTACAGGTCTTTCTAGCATGTTTGAATTGGAAAATATGGTTTGAACATTTTATGAATAATAGCATTTTGACTAAAGGCTCTAATGAAATTATTAAACAATTAATTTTGTTTTAAAAACTAATAATCAATTTGCTTAGTACTTTCGACTTTGTTCATATAATGTAATTGTATTAATAAACGACAAGGGCAGGGTCGTTAGATCAAGGGTTGCATACAGTTTTATTTATTAATAAAACGCTTGATATCAAAGTCGAGCTAGTTACAAGAAAAACATAAACCACAACATTTCTTTTGATAGTTTAATTTAGAAAAGATACGAAAAAGAATTACAGTAATTATTATTTTGTATAGGTACTCACTTTTTATATTGATTATTTGCATCGAATCATAGTTGCAAACATTTTCTGCGAAATGTGAATTGTGATCTTTTTCTAAGATAATTTTTTGATAAGGACAAACTGGTTTAATATTATTATTGTTACTTAATCATATTCTTATTAATCATGATTACGTAGTTTAGTGTTTCTTGGAACACCTTATTTAATTGCTTAGATAACGCGAATAGCTTGGTTATAAAGTTCTGTTTAAATATTTACTTTTTTCATTATGAGTGCAGCTGCACTTTATTCAGACTGCGGGTAGAATTGACTCACATTTAATTTCGCAGAATTTTTCAGAAGCCCTTACAAATTTTCAATGTTAATATACCTAAAGCGTACAGTTTTGAACAGTCTCCAAAAGTAACATTTTATTAAAACAAATAATTATACACTTGAATAAATAGGCAGCAGGAGTATTAAGAGTAAAATAAGTGTATACAACTTAAGTATAAGTAATATAAATTTAAGAGACTCACATAGATACATACCTACGTCTGCAATCTTTTTTATCATAATGGGTTAGGTTAGGTTGAAGTGGCCGTTAGGAAAACGACTCACACACTTAGACCTTGGATAGGTCCATTGTGATACTACATTTAGAGACACTTAGAGCCTCTAATTAAGCGTTTAATAGCTGGTGAATCTCTATGTGTCTTAGATCCTCGGAGTCGTCAAGGAAGTATTCTCCCAGGTGTAATCTACGTCCTTGGGAGAGAGCAGGACATGAGCAAAGAAGATGGGCGATAGTCACCTCTTCCTCTTTGTCCAAAAATCTTCTACAAAATTCATTGGAGAATATGCCAAGTCTTTTTGCGTGTCTGCCAATTAAGCAGTGTCCATACACCCAGAGAAAACACAACGTAAAATTAAAGAAAACCACTTTGATTTAAGTATATTTAGGAATGATTCGGGGTTAAAGATGAAAATTTTAGAATCAAAGTCGAACATCATTGATTCAACGTTTTTTCCTTTATGAAAACGAATAGTTTGCATGCTTGATTTAAATACGTTTTCTTTTGATTTAAGGTGAAATCATAATAAAATCAATATCATCAAATTACAAAAAAAAATAAATTAAATGTATTTGAGCTTAAAAATAATACCAACCAACTTTGATAGTAATTCTATCTTTCAATTTTAATTTCACTACGTTTCAATGTTGTTTTAAGTAATTTCTATAGAAATAATTTTGAAATGTAAATATTTTAGTTTTAATCTTACCAACCATGAAACTTTGTAGAATTTACTACTTTACGTTTTTAAAATAACAACTTGGACCCATGATTTACGTCAATCTGAATTTAATAAAAGTTTTCCAATTTTGTTTAATAAAAAAACGATCATTTTGAAATATAAAAATTGTATTTTTATTTTTTAATACAAATTTGAATTTACTGGATATTAATGTAGGAATACACTTGTGGTTGGCTTTAAATGGCATATCCCAAGAAAATGTTAACGGTCCACATTTCTTATTTGCATCGGGATTCGGGATAAGCCACCAGAAAATGGTGTTTTTAGCTTAAGACTTGCTCCAAATAATCTAATGTATAAAAATAAACAATCCATTGTACTAGAATTAATTTTCTTATGATTTCACTAAATCAAAATTTACTTTTCAACGGAGAGAAAATGTATTCCATTTCAAATTCACTTAATATAGTTTTATTAAAAGTTCATCGTCTTTAATTGGTACATTAAACTGTTAAAACTCCGACTGTTTAAAAAAAGGACAAATCACGACTGGAATATATGAAGCCATGAAGCCAAAGCTTCACGATCGTCGACACCGGCGTCGACCCGACACTACGTTGCAGGTAGTTTTTTTTGTTTTGCTGTTTTCACGATTCTACATGGATTCCATCTTAAGATCAACTATGAATCCATTTGATTTTACGTCGATCGTAGTTTAAAAATGCAACATCTATGTGAAAATGAATACGTTTCACTTTGTTTCTACATCGCTTCCACTTTAAATTTTAAACATTTCGGCTTTACATTGGGTCCACTTAAAATTGACTATTGAATTCAAATTAATGTTGATTTTACATTGAAAATATTTCATCAATGTTTGTGAAAGAATAATTTAATGTATAAGTGTTATTTGATAGTGGCTGCAACTTCGAAATGATGTTGAACAAAGTAGAATCAACTATGTTACACTTTGAAAGTTGTGCATGGAATTATAATTTTGAATACTTTTTAGCATTTTCCACTTAAAAGCAACGTTGAACGTACTTAATAATTTATGAAAGTTATTTCACTGTTGAATTTACTACGGTTCACTTTGAAACTATAAATACTATATTAGGTTCCCGACGTAATTTTTGAAGTGTAAACTTCTATAGGCACGTTGTGCATTCTCCGGTACAAGTTAAAAGCAGAGATTCATAAGATGATAAAATCGACATGCTAAAGATGTGCGATATTCATCCACGCTAATGAAGTATCGATGTTAAAAGAGAAAACACAGATCTATCATTTAAAACATCGATATCAATATGGTTTAATCGAGTAGAGGTCGATGTTTCTTCCACTGCCTACTGATCAGGTGATCTATTTCAGACAATGAGCAAATAACGATAAAACATAGAAAATAAACTACGAGTAGTATAGCTTGAATCAAATTACTTGGCCAACGTCGCTTCGGTTGCGCAGAGAGGCGATTCAAGAGAACCAAAATGGTGAGCAAGAGATAATGAGTACAATGCCAGAGATGTAATACTATTTTTAAAACTGCACAATAAATCACGATCATATCTCATGTAAATGATGTCCATCTCTAGAAGGTGATTGTGTGTACGTACGAGTATGTATATCTTTCAAAATTAATGAGACGTGAGCCGGTAAGATTAAAAAAAAACATAGGTTGTAAGTCTTGTACTCAAAAAAAAAAAAAAAAAAAAAACATTTTTTTGTGAGACGATGGTTTTATCTTCGAGACATTGACATATAAATCATTTTCCAAATCGGGCCTATTTCTCTTCTCAGTTTTTATGTCTACAATTGAAGAGAACGTGAGTTGGCACAGGTATGAATTGGCTAATAAAACTAACAATTTTAAAGCCTCTTTTGCCAGCTCTGGATATCCACCTCTTCTCTTTACCCAGAAAATATCAATGGTTTTTAAATTGAATTCCATTCTAGCATACTATCTGCAGCTAAATCTACAACTATAAGATTTTCTATCATCTTCGCTTGTGTTAGATCGGGGAGTTAAACCGGCATATTCAAAAAAGGATTAAGTATCCATCTTTCTCATTTCCACCTCCAGAATCCAGTTCTGCAAAGTAACTTAATAGTTTCTCCTCCAAATAATGCAAACTCTGTATCAGGAGAGGAATGTCACACCTTACTGATATCGGCTCATCTGATGAAATTTCTTCGAGAATCTTTTGAACGCAGGGCGCCATTGGTGGCAATGGCGCAGTGTATATAGTGCTCGACTGTTAACTTAGACGTGTGGGTTTGATCCCCACGCATTCTTTTCTATACCTCCAATTTTAAATGGATGCCGCCCGTAGGTTAAACTGAGATACCTAAATCTCAGATCCATTGTGCTAACAAAAAATTCTTTCCTATAGTTCTTATTCTTCTAACTAGTGCCGTGCAGTTCAGGTTGCATTTAAAACACCTTAGGTCTTACAGGAATATAGTTAAAATTAAAAACAAAAACAAACAAAAAAGAATCATATATTTTTTTTGCAAAGAGTCTGAGCACTCACTTAGTTTTCTGAGGAATCCGATGATTTTGTCTTTTCAAGATAATGTTTTATTCTCTCCCTTGGAGACTATTATTCCGGATGTTTAAGTGGTCAAAAAGATTAGCGGGAAATGGTATTTTTAATAGCCAAGTACGATCAGAAAAATGATTTGAATTTCCATATTTTAAGAACATTAATAATTCAGATTTTTATTCCAGAACTCGATACATAAATAGACCGGTTAGGAAAGGGGTTCAGTGAATGTCACATTTTAAATATCTGATAAAGTATTTTTTTAATGGGGGTCGCCAAAATGTTTTTACTAACAAGGGGTTCGCGTACTCAAAAAGTTTGAAAAACACTGGTCATTAAAAAATCAGATTAGGTGTAAGGGATATAGAGATGAAATACATTTAAATTTTTGATATTACAACTAATTTTAATATGCAAAATTGCTGTTATTTCATAATTTGATGTTTTCACTTCTATCGGCAGACCTAACGACTGCTTCCGTTTTTTTATTTTCTATCTAAAATGAGACGCAAGTATTTTTCTTTATCGGAGAAATCTAGTGGAGTTCCTACATTTGATAGTAGGAGGATCTACCTGAGGAATTTTGTATTTCCTTGAGAATAGGACAAGTTCCGTTTTCTGAAGGTTGACTCCTAGGCCTCACCTTTCTGTCCAACTTGTTAGCTTATTTAAAGCATAGCGTAAAGTGTAGGAGTTATTTTAGGACTTTGGGGTTCTGTCCTAATACGGAAAAAGGTAACAACGTCCGCATAAGCAACCACTCTGTAGCTCTCCGCTTCTAAATCTTGCCAGAGTCACTGTATTGGAAAAAATATCTGCATCTGCTGCAATCATGTTATTTAGAAACCGCGACATATCAACATTAACGAGGGCACAGCTGTCATAATCATAAAGCTTTAGGCTCAATAAGGATCGCTAAAGAAATGTTTACTAAAGTTCAAAATACTGTGCATAAGTAGCTACAATTGAAGCTTCCTATTCCAAAGCTGGTAGCCTGGTAAAAAAAATATGAGAAAATAATAATTGATCATATTAAAAAAAAAAAAACAGTTGCAAGTTATATGTATACAAACATTTATTTGTTTACAACATAAAGTTTCATTTTAATCAAATAAAATTAAATAAAACCTATTGACAGCATTTCGGCCAATTAGTTGAGATTCAAAACATATTTCCTTTGATTTTGTTGTTTAACTATGTGCTGTGCATGTAGTGTATACGTCTTGAGCTGTCATTGTAACAAGTGTCAATTAAAAACAAATGAATTGACACCTTATTACGCGACCGAAAATGTGCTACACACTACGAGTACATAGCATTTGAGAGTCCGACTGAATTGGGATCATTGTATCGACTCTGGCCCTGAGTTTATTTTAGCATCCAATTCACGTTGCACATTGTTTATGTTACTGAAAGATTTTATTGTGACACCAGCAGTGGGTGGCCAGAGCCAAAATTTTGACTCAGGGGAATCGAAAAGTGGCGGCAATTAAGGCTGCTGCTCTACAACAATTCTCGTATATGCTCGAAATACTTTTGGTATCCCTTTGTTTATATCTGTTGCGTTTTGTATTTCGTAGTGTCTGTTATATAAGTTTCGTAATAAACAATCTAGGAAGAACTATTTATTTATGTTGCATGGCAAAGTGGCAGAGACTTCATTATTTTTGAGTACGATTATCCGGCATTAAGTGGAATCTTTATAGTTTTTATATATGTTTATGACTGAGCGCATAGATTTGTTATGAAGATAATTAATAAAGATTATTATAGGTATACTATATGGCGAATTCGATTGAGTATACCTACATACAAACACATATTGTGATGCCACACAAATATATGTAAACACAAAATGGAAGGGACATAATTATTTAAAGAATCTATTCAGCGTTTTGCTGCGAGATATACAAAATCATAAAGCTCCAATAAATAAAATTTATTGATTTAAGTTTTTTTTAAATGGTTCTTTTTTTTAGGTAAAAGTGACACTTTTACTATTTTCAGTCACAACACGATGAAATAAAATATTTTTCTGGAGATTTTAAATGGTTAAGTATTCTCTTGTTTGTATGTTTCTTGCTAAATACAATATTGGTAATAAATAAAACTCCATTTTGTTTTTTTATTGTACGATTTGAGAAAAACAAGATTTATCATGTCTGACAGTAATGCCAGATCTATCAGTAAAAATCTTGTCCCAAATGTCTAACCACCATTGTATATAAACGGTGATTTTTTAAGAGCTTGGTTTTTGAAAATTCAAAAAAACACAGAAACTTGTAAAAAGTGAATGAAATTTTTATTTGGATTGATAAATCAATTTCTGCCATTTACTTTTTAAAAATAATTTCACTTAAATGTTGCCCGCGGCTGCACTTCAGGTGGTCCATTCTGAAGGTCCAATTTTGGCAAACTTTTTCACACATTTCGGCCGGAATCTCACCAATGACGCGTTCAATGTTGGCTTCCAAGGCAGCAATCGTGTTTGGCTTGTCCCCATAGACAATAGACTTTACATAGCCCCACAAAAAATAGTCTAACGGGGTCAAATCACATGATCTTGGTGGCCAATTGACTGCGCCAAACCGTGAGATCAACTGCTCACCAAATTCGCCTCTCAATTGATGCATGGTTTCGCGTGCAGTGTGGCATGTGGCACCGTCCTGTTGGAACCACATGTCGACCGAGTTCAATTCTTGCATTTTCGGCAAAAAAAAATCTGTTATCATCGAACGGTACCTTTCTCCATTGACCGTAACCCTGCGGCCTTCATCGTCCTTGAAGAAGTACGGCCCAATGATGCCGCCTGCCCATAAACCGCACCAAACAGTGCATTTTTCGGGATGCATTGGTAGCTGCTGAATTGCCTCTGGCTGCTCTTCACTCCAAATACGACAATTCTGCTTATTCACGTATCCATTTAGCCAAAAATGAGCCTCGTCGCCGAAACGGACCTAGCTTGCGAAACACATTTTTCACAGAGCACGAATTTTGATAATAAATTTCAATAATTTGCAAACGTTGTTCAGGCGTAAGTCTATTCATGATGAAATGGCAAACAATACTGAATCGAAATGTTAAATGTTCGTGGAATTTGTCATGTGTGATCTGTCAAAAATATAAACGTCAAAAACCAAGTAGCAAAAAAATGTTATAAGTTATAAACCGTGTTTTGGTTCCAACTCCAGGCGTGTTTTTTTCTAAGCCCCGGGGAAATTGGACGAAAAAAAACGATAAGTAGGATTAACAATTTGCATGTTAAATCCAACAACAACTAATCCCCGGGGGTGCTTAGCTTAAACCCAGAAAATTCTCGGGGCTTAGCTATTGGAGAGGATAAAAACTGTGCTACCAAAAACTTTTTCACTAAGTTATCGATAAAATGTATAGAAACTTCAAAACTGACATTTTGACATGTCAGATAATTATCAATTTTGTTTGGGTTGGTTGAGCATTTGATCTAAGTGTGTCAGTTGTTTTCCTGACGGCCATGTCAACCTAACGTAAGCTACCTTTTAATATACATTCCGCAACACAACAAATCAATTTTAACATTTTTCGCTTTTGTATTGCCTCTATGGTTTCTTCCACCTCGCCTGAGCACTGTGACTGTGAAATTATTATTAAATAAAAAAGCATTTCCTGAAGTTGATATTCGTTCAATTAACAAGAATTGAATGAACAACAAAACAAAGGTTTCTCTAAGAAGATTGTTTTCGGCTGCGTTTTGTTGTACACGGGAGCAACCCAATACAGATTCTCTGCTACATCCTTGGCATACTTCAATCTTCTTGATCGTCGTCCGCTCTTGCTCAGATCTATATTCCTAATGACATAGGAACTGAGCGTCCCGCCCGAATAAGCAACTCGTCCACTAATAAACGGGGTAGTTTTCAAGTAGTTGAATTCTATTTACCGCTGTATTTGTGAAAATTAAAATTAAAAGAAAATCACATCGGCTAAAAACAGTTTCCAAAATACTTGATTTCAATTTTCAAATTACTTGATTTTCATTTTCTTGTATAAATAATAATTAACTTGGTTCTTTTTATGTTATTTTAATAGAAAAGTAGTTTAAATTCAATAAATATATCGAAATTACACAAAACAAATCAACCCGATAATTTTTAGAAGGATGAGGGTGAGGCAAACAGTTATGTTTGTTTTTTTCTTGCATTACAGCTGTTCTTCAAATGTCTTTAACTAATCGCCTTGGTCGTTTTTTTCAATCAATTCCCCCGGGGATTGCAAAAAAAAGCACCTTCCATACAGAGTTGTTAAAAAAAACCACATGGGTATTTAGGAATTTCACTTTAAACTTATTGGAAGCTCTGGTGCATTCAATGACATTTAAAATTTAAAGACTCTATTGTCGATTTCGTTTCAACAAAAACATCGACTTGCCGTCGATCCGCCGTCAATTTTTTTCTGAAAATCAAATTCGTTTCAAATTAAAACCAATATTTTTCTGGAAAAACAGATCCGTATTGAATCTCTTTTTGGAGACGGATTTGTGCACAGATTCGTACACACACTACAATATTTGTTTTGACGTTTCTCAATTGTTGTGTTGTGAATTAATTTTTAGTTTGTGGCAGTGTACAGAAAAAGTAAATTAATATATTAAAAAATAAAAAAAATTGTTAAAAACTTCTTGGAAACAAATATTAAAAAAGTGCAAGTGGGTTTAGGAACTCCCCCGCGTCGGAATCGGGAAATTAAAACGAAATAATGATGTTTTAACGAATTGAAGATTTGTTTTTTTTTTTAGAGCTGCCAAGCAACACACACAGTCCCAAAAAGAGATTCGGTCCGTAATCGTTCTTTTCAAAGCCAAAAAGTATTGGTTTTAGTAGCGAATCCTAATTATTGAAACGAAATCGACATATGTTAGTACCATAGACAAATAAGATGAGGACCCGAAACCTCTAAGGTCATTCGCAAGCTGAAATACGCGCAGAAGTAACTTTTGCATTCACCTTCCAATAGACACATTGATAAAAACGCATACAAGAATCTTTTCTGTTCATCTTCCTAATTTGTTTTTGTTTTGTTTTTCGATTTCACATCTAATCATGGATAGTGTCAAAGGTACAAATACAACAAAGTAAACAAATGGGTTTTGGGGGGTGAAACGTACGAAAGTTTCCAATCTTAGTATGGCTTATTTGTGTTATTATCACAGAACATCAATTTTGACATCTCTATATAAATTATCGATAACACAATAATATCTATACTTTGGCTATTGACACCTGATAAGTTGCTTTCCACGCCACCTGGGGGTCAATTCCCGATCTGTGAAATTATCAAGTGATAAAAAAAATATCATTTCAGTTTTCACAGAGGCTTATCATTTTCCAAATTCACGCACACGCCTAATGCGATTATAGAACTCATTGTGATAAAGTTTGTACTAAAATGTACTAAATGATAAATTCTTTCATTTCTGATTAGATTTTTTGTTGGGAAAGGTAAATATTTTATTTCAGTTTCTAAATTTGCTTAAGAATAATGGCCGGAATAATAATTCGTTTAATAAATTATAAAAGACGTCGTACTGAAAAATTGTGGGTTTTATATTATATTCCATAGTATCTCTGTTTTGAGTAAGATTTATTAGTTTTTAAGGTGAGGATATTGAGGTTTTACTTTCGAAGTTACAACTAGGAGCACTTTATTGAACTTTATAGATTCCCAAAACATTTATGCATGGATTTAATACGTGAATTGAGAGCATTCTTGAAAAACACCACTTAACTTATAAGTGGGCTTCAAAGCCATTTAAATATGGTAGAGTGCTCTGCATTTTTTTGCAATGGGTAGTTTCCAACGATCTGTCGCGGGAATGAGCACCGTCGCGTCGGCTGTTGTCAATCTGTTGATTTAACAATTTCGTTATTTACTCGAATAAACACAAATATAACCAAAATATATTTGTGTATAAATATAATTGTTGCTTACTTGTCATGTGCCAAATCCTGTTTTTCTTCTTAATATTCGATTAGAAACATTTTCTTCACAAAACAATTGACTGTGATAAAGAAATTATCATATGAAAAATGTTTGGCATTTAACTTCACTTTTTCGCGAATCGAGAATCGAATTAGACGTGAAAGCGTGATAAAATTTATCACTTCACATCTTCACAGATCGGGAATTGACCCCCTGGAAACCAGCGCGTGAACCTTCAATTGGAGACAGATTTTTTTTCGATTTTACATTCAATGTATTTCCCATAAGAAAAAAATTAAAAAGGGTCTGAAAAACATTCATTTTACTAATTAATTTTTTCTGAACAGGTACCCATATTATGAATTTAATGTAATAAGAACACATGTGAGTTTGTAAATCAAGAAGAATATATATCAAAACTTAATTTGAATTTGCTTTATTTTGCAGATAAAAAATGCAAACAAGCCCGTATTGTTGTTTTTTTTTTAAATGAGCTCATGTCGTCAGTCAAAGTGATATCACGTGCGTAGTATGGGAAGGGGGCTTAAGAAACTAAAGTAAAATAGGGGTTAATGAATTTCTATGTTCCCATATTTTATAAAGCAAAAGATCAATATGTCAAAATGAGGGAGGTGGGTATTGCGAAAATATGTTTATAATATGGATGTAGGTATTTCTATTAATTTAAAGGTCATATGCATTTCTTAAATTTTTTTGTTAGCGAAAATTGATGAAATCATTTGTCGTTTGTGAAATTAATTAATATAATTCGTTTTTCTAAAGAGAACTAAGAAATATATCTTTTTCAATAAACGTTAGCATTTGGTATATTGAAGATATAAATAATATAAGAACCCCTTTGTACGGGGATCCAATAAAAATGGTCATTAATTTTGTTGCTAAATTTTGATATGGAATTTTCAATTTTTTTAGCTTTTATTGATATAAAAATAACATACATAAATAATATATTAAACAAAAATAAAATGCCTCAGCTTATCAAATAAATTTTAGGCTTTCGATAAATTATTACAAATGCAAACAAAAAACAATTTTTATTTTTAGGTTTAAAAATTCTTAGATTTTTTTTCCCCATAGTTGGTATGAAGAAATTATTTATTATCTAAGCAAACCTTCAATTATTCAAAAAGATTCATTTTAAAAACAAACATACTTTTCGTAAAAAAAAATCCTGTCTACGACCCTGTCTTGTTTTTTTCGTAACCCATGATGTTGTTAGTGTTTCTCGTTGAAAGGTTGTTTTTTATCGTTTTCCATTTTAAAGGTAAAGCATTATAGTTATCAATTTCGATTTATTTTACGCTTGATTTAGAATCTTTCATGCTTTATTAGTCTCTTACTCTCAAAATATTTATACATATTTATACAAAATTAATCAGAAAAAGCAATATTAATGAGACACTTTTTTGGTTTTCTCTTATGAGAAACACATTGAACGTCAAATCGAAAAAAATCTATCTCCAATTGAAAGTTCAAGCGCTGCCAGGTGCCGTGACTCCATGTGTCAATACCGATTCTATCGGGAGTTAAGATAGTTCCAGATAATTATCTGGATTTAGCTAACTCCATATAAAGTTAACTTGTTTTTGTATTGATATGCAAATCGCATGATTTTTCTCGACAACTCCATATGAAGTTGCAACCAAACCACGGCTATAACTACAATAATCATACTAAATCGATATAACACATTAAAATTTACAAATAGCGAAAAGTCATGTTCGTTTATTTTTTTTTTTTGCTGCAGTTTATCAACAAAATGGGCCTAGTATGGTGCTACGAGTAGTTAAAAAGTGTTTAAAATTAGAAATATAGGGTTATACATTTTGCGGTTTCAAAAGTAAAGGGATGGAATTCGACATCTGTCACACTAAGTTGTTAAACCAATTTTTTTTTCAGTTGAAAGTCTGACATTTACGAAAATGTATCGCTTAACTATCGCAAAACGCATAAAAATTGTTAAAACATACTACAACAATGGTGATTCTGCCACAGCCACATATCGTGCTTTAAGAGGAGATTATGGTTTACATAATCGTCCAACTACGCAAGCAATTGGCAAAATTGTGAAGAAATTTGAAGAGACTGGATTGGTTACAGATATTGCATCATCGTTTCGCTCGTAGCACTGAAAATATCGCTGCTGTAAGTGAAAGTGTTGCCGAAGACCCGAATGCATCGATTCCTCGTCGTTCTCAGGAATTAGGACTATTTTACGGCACATTATGGCGTATTTTGCATTTGGATCTACACCTACATCCATATAAAGTCCAGCTCACACAACAACTGAAGCCAGCTGACCATTCACAACGTCGTAGATACGTCGAATGGGTGCTTGAACAACAGGCGGTGGACGGCGATTTTTCGACCAAAATTTTCTTCAGCGACGAAGCACACTCACTCGGTGGGTATGTTAATAAACCAAATTGTCGTATTTGGGATTCTAAGAATCCTCAAGTTATTGAAGAGAGGTCATTACATCCACAAAAAGTCACTGTTTGAGCGCTCTTTGGTCCGGAGGTGTGATTGTACCTTACCTTCCATAGTATCTCTGTTTTGAGTAAGATTTATTAGTTTTTAAGGTGAGGATATTGAGGTTTTACTTTCGAAGTTACAACTAGGAGCACTTTATTGAACTTTATAGATTCCCAAAACATTTATGCATGGATTTAATACGTGAATTGAGAGCATTCTTGAAAAACACCACTTAACTTATAAGTGGGCTTCAAAGCCATTTAAATATGGTAGAGTGCTCTGCATTTTTTTGCAATGGGTAGTTTCCAACGATCTGTCGCGGGAATGAGCACCGTCGCGTCGGCTGTTGTCAATCTGTTGATTTAACAATTTCGTTATTTACTCGAATAAACACAAATATAACCAAAATATATTTGTGTATAAATATAATTGTTGCTTACTTGTCATGTGCCAAATCCTGTTTTTCTTCTTAATATTCGATTAGAAACATTTTCTTCACAAAACAATTGACTGTGATAAAGAAATTATCATATGAAAAATGTTTGGCATTTAACTTCACTTTTTCGCGAATCGAGAATCGAATTAGACGTGAAAGCGTGATAAAATTTATCACTTCACATCTTCACAGATCGGGAATTGACCCCCTGGAAACCAGCGCGTGAACCTTCAATTGGAGACAGATTTTTTTTCGATTTTACATTCAATGTATTTCCCATAAGAAAAAAATTAAAAAGGGTCTGAAAAACATTCATTTTACTAATTAATTTTTTCTGAACAGGTACCCATATTATGAATTTAATGTAATAAGAACACATGTGAGTTTGTAAATCAAGAAGAATATATATCAAAACTTAATTTGAATTTGCTTTATTTTGCAGATAAAAAATGCAAACAAGCCCGTATTGTTGTTTTTTTTTTTAAATGAGCTCATGTCGTCAGTCAAAGTGATATCACGTGCGTAGTATGGGAAGGGGGCTTAAGAAACTAAAGTAAAATAGGGGTTAATGAATTTCTATGTTCCCATATTTTATAAAGCAAAAGATCAATATGTCAAAATGAGGGAGGTGGGTATTGCGAAAATATGTTTATAATATGGATGTAGGTATTTCTATTAATTTAAAGGTCATATGCATTTCTTAAATTTTTTTGTTAGCGAAAATTGATGAAATCATTTGTCGTTTGTGAAATTAATTAATATAATTCGTTTTTCTAAAGAGAACTAAGAAATATATCTTTTTCAATAAACGTTAGCATTTGGTATATTGAAGATATAAATAATATAAGAACCCCTTTGTACGGGGATCCAATAAAAATGGTCATTAATTTTGTTGCTAAATTTTGATATGGAATTTTCAATTTTTTTAGCTTTTATTGATATAAAAATAACATACATAAATAATATATTAAACAAAAATAAAATGCCTCAGCTTATCAAATAAATTTTAGGCTTTCGATAAATTATTACAAATGCAAACAAAAAACAATTTTTATTTTTAGGTTTAAAAATTCTTAGATTTTTTTTCCCCATAGTTGGTATGAAGAAATTATTTATTATCTAAGCAAACCTTCAATTATTCAAAAAGATTCATTTTAAAAACAAACATACTTTTCGTAAAAAAAAATCCTGTCTACGACCCTGTCTTGTTTTTTTCGTAACCCATGATGTTGTTAGTGTTTCTCGTTGAAAGGTTGTTTTTTATCGTTTTCCATTTTAAAGGTAAAGCATTATAGTTATCAATTTCGATTTATTTTACGCTTGATTTAGAATCTTTCATGCTTTATTAGTCTCTTACTCTCAAAATATTTATACATATTTATACAAAATTAATCAGAAAAAGCAATATTAATGAGACACTTTTTTGGTTTTCTCTTATGAGAAACACATTGAACGTCAAATCGAAAAAAATCTATCTCCAATTGAAAGTTCAAGCGCTGCCAGGTGCCGTGACTCCATGTGTCAATACCGATTCTATCGGGAGTTAAGATAGTTCCAGATAATTATCTGGATTTAGCTAACTCCATATAAAGTTAACTTGTTTTTGTATTGATATGCAAATCGCATGATTTTTCTCGACAACTCCATATGAAGTTGCAACCAAACCACGGCTATAACTACAATAATCATACTAAATCGATATAACACATTAAAATTTACAAATAGCGAAAAGTCATGTTCGTTTATTTTTTTTTTTGCTGCAGTTTATCAACAAAATGGGCCTAGTATGGTGCTACGAGTAGTTAAAAAGTGTTTAAAATTAGAAATATAGGGTTATACATTTTGCGGTTTCAAAAGTAAAGGGATGGAATTCGACATCTGTCACACTAAGTTGTTAAACCAATTTTTTTTTCAGTTGAAAGTCTGACATTTACGAAAATGTATCGCTTAACTATCGCAAAACGCATAAAAATTGTTAAAACATACTACAACAATGGTGATTCTGCCACAGCCACATATCGTGCTTTAAGAGGAGATTATGGTTTACATAATCGTCCAACTACGCAAGCAATTTGCAAAATTGTGAAGAAATTTGAAGAGACTGGATTGGTTACAGATATTGCATCATCGTTTCGCTCGTAGCACTGAAAATATCGCTGCTGTAAGTGAAAGTGTTGCCGAAGACCCGAATGCATCGATTCCTCGTCGTTCTTAGGAATTAGGACTATTTTACGGCACATTATGGCGTATTTTGCATTTGGATCTACACCTACATCCATATAAAGTCCAGCTCACACAACAACTGAAGCCAGCTGACCATTCACAACGTCGTAGATACGTCGAATGGGTGCTTGAACAACAGGCGGTGGACGGCGATTTTTCGACCAAAATTTTCTTCAGCGACGAAGCACACTCACTCGGTGGGTATGTTAATAAACCAAATTGTCGTATTTGGGATTCTAAGAATCCTCAAGTTATTGAAGAGAGGTCATTACATCCACAAAAAGTCACTGTTTGAGCGCTCTTTGGTCCGGAGGTGTGATTGTACCTTACTTCTTCGAAAACGACGATGGAACAACTGTCACCGCCTGCTGTTGAAGCAAACGACTTGGAGAATATGTGGTTTCAACAAGACGGAAATACTGCAATTATGGTAGGCAGCAAGTTTCCTCGCTTTATGATAGTAAGATTACACGATTTTTTAGAGTGTGCATTCCGGTTCTGGATAGTTAATCGGACTTTTCGAAATTTCCTAAATACTAACAATTAGTTTAACATTTGAAGTTTATGCCGGATTTACACGACTGCCAAATTAGCAGTATTACTCTGAAAATCTTGGCATTATTTTTAAATAATGCCAATTTGCTATAAAGAATGAACTTGTTGGCAGTATTTATTTTTATCTGTAATTATTTTAGCTTCGTGTAAACGCAAGCCATTAATTCAATTTATTATTTTGGCAGTAAATACTGTGAACTTGGCAGTCGTGTAAGTCCGGCATTAGTCTTACAAACTTTTTACGCCAAACCATGAAAGCAATTTTTGGTCCAAACAATTCCAAAACTCAAAATATTTTACAGATTATAGTATTTTGTTAAGCCCTATTTGGGTCAGAATGTAAAGTCGTCCATACGGCGACTTAGCCCATCTCTAAATTACAACTATATATACATAGATATTGAAGGGTCTTATCAAAAAATTGCGGTTACGAAATCTACTATGTTTTTGACGCAGATTTTTCGGGAAAACTGATTTGTCCACTGTGCTCAGCTATGCTTTTTCCAGTATTATTGTAGGTACTCCAGAAAAGTAGAGGATATTAAAAAAATGTTGAATGGTGTTCCAACAAATCTCTCTTTTTCCACTTAAAGTGTCTCAGTGATATCCATATCCACAACCATGCCAGGAATCCTTTCCCTTAATTTATCAAATGTGTCATTAATCACTCTTGCATCCATGAATGCTACCGATACGAATGTATTTTGAAATACAAAAATAAACAGAACTTTTGGCCACCCAAATTGTAAAAGTTATTCAACAAGGTCAATTTAAAAAAAAAAACACACACTTATAATGATATTTAAATTTCGCACATACATATACAGGAATAAATTATTGACTTTTTATTTATTTTTTTTTTAATGAATATATGTATATTTTTTTTACAGAGACAAAATGAATATCTTACGATATTTGTGCGTTTGGATGATTGCATTTTTGTCACTTATTGCATTTTTTACGCCATCCGTAAATGCATGCTCTTGTATGCCCAGTCACCCGCAGACACATTTTTGTAATGCAGATTATGGTAAGTTAAAAATGAAAACAAAATAAATATAATTTGCCATTCAAAATTTATGCGGTGGCCCAATAATTAAGAAAAAAAAAATACTTTTATTTTATAAAAAAAAATAACTCAATTTTCTTCTTTTTTTTTGACTTTTTCATTTTCAGTGATAGTCATGAGAGTTCTGCGAAAATCACACCGATTAGTGAAAGACCATTTGGCATATAAAATTGAAATAAAAAAATCATACAAGGTAATTGGGCAAATTTAACATACTTTTAAAGGCGAACACTGTTACAAGACTGTTATAAATTAGCATTTCTCTATAGACTCGTCCAATTTAAAATGGTTTTCCTATGATTAAGATAGATAGATAGATAGATAGATACGATGGCGGGTCAATAAGTCCGTGACTTTTGGAATAAAACACAGATTTTTTGATAAAAAAATAATTTTATATTTCAACGTAGTCTCACTTGAGCTCTATACACTTTGTCCAACGCTTCTCCAATTTTTTTTATCCCTTCCAAAAAAAATGATTGGTCGAGGTCCTCAAAATAGGCCTTTGTTTGCGAGATGACTTCATCATTGGAGTCAAATCTTTTTCCACCAAGCCATTTCTTCAGGTTTGGGACCAAGAAGTAGTCGCTCGGAGCCAAATCTGGAGAATAGGGTGGATGAGGGAGCAATTCATAGCCCAATTCATGGATTTTTGCCATGGCAACTGCACATGTGTGCACCCTTGCATTGTCTTGGTGGAAAAGAACTTTTTTCTTGGCCAAATGAGGTCGGTTTTTTTCCAAATCGCCATTGAATCGGTCCAATAAGTTGGCATAATATTCCCCATTGATTGTTCTTCCCTTTTGAAGGTAGTCAATGTGGATTATCCCACGTGCATCCCAAAAAACAGTCGACATAACTTTATTGGCTGACAAACCCACCTTGGCCTTCTTTGGCGCCGATTCACCCTTAGAAACCCACTGTTTTGACTGTTGTTTGGTCTCTGGTTTGTTGTGATGGATCCATGTTTCGTCCACGGTTACAAAACGGCGCAAAAACTCCTCCATATTGCGATTAAACAACGCCAAACCTTCCTGTGAAGTTGTTACACGATTGCGTTTGTAGTCGACTGTGAGCAAACGCGGCACCCATCTTGCGGAAAGCTTTCTTATGCCCAAGTGATCATTCAAAATTGAAACCACTGAGCCATGCGAGATCCCTACGGCTTCCACAATCTCTCGCACTTTCAATCTTCGGTCGGCCAACACCATATCATGAATTTTTTCGGTTGTTTCGGGTGTAGAGACCTCAACTGGGCATCCAGGACGTTCGGCATCTTCAGTGCTTGTACGGCCACAACGAAATTCAGTAAACCACTTTTTTACCATTGAAATCGATGGTGCAGAGTCCCCATAGTATTTATCAAGCTTAGCCTTGGTCTCGGTAATAGTTTTTTTTCGCAAGAAATAATGCTTACTAAGCACACGAAATTCACTTTTTTCCATTTTCTCCTCAAATTAGTGAGTAGTCTGATAAAAATAGCTGTCAAACACAAACTAACTGACGCAGCAAGTTTAAATTTTGACAGGAGTCAACTGACAGATGCCTGTTGACAGGAGCAGTGTTGCTGTTTCAGTAAAGAGGTCAGAAATTCAAAAAGTCACGGACTTATTGACCCGTATTTTTATTTTATTCTTAAAATAGTATTTGGTTGCTACCGCTCAGTTTACACAGAGAATTAATATTTAAAATATATTTGTCTACTGAATACCTTATTTTTACAACATTATATTTACAATTTAAAAACAAAATAGTTTTATTTTGAAGGAAAATATATGACAAAAACCTTCCTTTAAGTACAACAATAACTTCTATTAAGAAATAGATTAAATTAAAACAAATAAAACAGGTAAAGTAATATAAAAAGGTACATTTAGATGAATAAATAAACTAATAAGTAAAAAATAAATATATAACAACAATTAAATAATTAATAATTAACAAGCAAATTAATAAACAATTAAGTAAATAAATAAATAACAAAATAAATAAACAAATAATGAAAATAAATCATAAATATTCTATATATACTTATAAAAAGAAGTTACATTTCCTTGGTAATCTTATAACTCAAGAACAGCCGAACTGATTGACACAAAAATTTTACAGTGACGAGTGTCCAATGGCCCATAAAAAATCTTTGGAAGCCTTACATCGAACATTACAAGATTTAAGACGGAGTTCACAGCTGTTTGGCGGTGCATTAATATTGTTATCTGGTGATTTCCGTCAAACGTTGCCTGTTGTTCCGAGATCAACACCTGCTGATGAAATTAATGCATGTTTGAAAAGTTCATTTTTATGGGCACACGTACATACAAAGGCTTTCGTGGACGACCAATATGCGTGTGAGTCTTCAAAATGATTTATCAGCACGTGAGTTTTCAAAGCAATTGCTGAAGATTGGCGATGGAAAGATTGCAAGTGATCAAAATGGGTTTATTACGTTACCGAATAATTTTTGCATAGTTGTATCATCAAAACAAGAAATCATTGATCGAGTTTTTCCAAATATTGTACAAAATTACAATAATTTAAGCACCAAAAAATATCAATGTCCATGAAATCAATTTCCACATCCAGGAAAAATTGCCAGGTGTTTCGGAAACGTATAAATCTATTGATACTGCTATGAATGATGAAGACGCAGTCAATTATCCGGTCGAATTTTTAAATTCTTTGGAACCACCAGGTATGTCACCGCATTATTTGAATTTGAAAGTTGGTTCATCGATTATACTTCTCCGAAATCTTAATGCACCAAAACTTTGTAATGGGACGAGACTTTCATTGAAGAAATTGATGCCACATTTAATTCAACCAACAATTCTCACTGGTAAAGCAAAAGGTGAAATTGTACTAATACCGCGCATCCCATTAATACCAACGGACATGCCATTTGAATTCAAACGTCTTCAATTTCCTGTGCGTTTATCCTTTGCTATGACAATTAATAAAGCTCAAGGACAAACTCTTCAAGTGTGTGGTGTGAATTTGGAGGAACCGTGCTTTTCACATGGACAATTATACGTAGCATGTTCCAGAGTGGGAGCCCCAAAAAATTTATTTATACATACACCACACAATCAAACAAAAAATGTTGTATACACTATTGTATTGAATTGATGTACAACTTTAGCATTATAAATATAATCCTTTTAAAGCATCACCATTGAGTTGATTTATTACAAAATACATGTTTTTTCTTGGGCGTAGCAACGCGCGCCTGGTCCCGCTAGTAATTAATAAATAATAAATAATAAATAAAAAATAATAAATCATAAATAGTAAATATAAACAAATAAATTAATACAGACATGAAAATAAATATTAAATAAATAAATATAAGTACAATCAACAAAAGTAAATAAATAAATGAATAAATTATGGGTTAAACATATATAAGCGGTGATTTTTTAAGAGCTTGGTTTTTGAAAATTCAAAAAAACACAGAAACTTGTAAAAAGTGAATGAAATTTTTATTTGGATCGATAAATCAATTTCTGCCATTTACTTTTTAAAAATAATTTCACTTAAATGTTGCCCGCGGCTACGCTTCAGGTGGTCCATTCTGAAGGTCCAATTTTGGCAAACTTTTTCACACATTTCGGCCGGAATCTCACCAATGACGCGGTTAATGTTGGCTTCCAAGGCAGCAATCGTGTTTGGCTTGTCCCCATAGACAATAGACTTAATATAGCCCCACAAAAAATAGTCTAACGGGGTCAAATCACATGATCTTGGTGGCCAATTGACTGTGCCAAAACGTGAGATCAACTGCTCACCAAATTCGCCTCTCAATTGATGCATGGTTTCGCGTGCAGTGTGGCATGTGGCAACGTCCTGTTGGAACCACATGTCGACCGAGTCCAATTCTTGCATTTTCGGCAAAAAAAAATCTGTTATCATCGAACGGTACCTTTCTCCATTGACCGTAACCCTGCGGCATTCATCGTCCTTGAAGAAGTACGGCCCATAAACCGCACCAAACAGTGCATTTTTCGGGATGCATTGGTAGCTGCTGAATTGCCTCTGGCTGCTCTTCACTCCAAATACGGCAATTCTGCTTATTCACGTATCCATTTAGCCAAAAATGAGCCTCGTCGCTGAAGACAATTTTGCGATAAAAGCTTGCGAAACACATTTTTCACAGAGCACGAATTTTGATAATAAATTTCAATAATTTGCAAACGTTGTTCAGGCGTAAGTCTATTCATGATGAAATGGCACACAATACTGAATCGAAATGTCAAATGCTCGTGGAATTTGTCATGTGTGATCTGTCAAAAATATAAACGTCAAAACCAAGTAGCAAAAAAATCACCCGTTATAACTGAATATAAACGAAAAATTAAATTTAAAAAAAAAACAAATCCTTATATTTGTAATTGAACTACCAAAGGGTTATCAGAAATATCACATTTAATTAAGAAGCTATCAGTTAATTTTCTTATTCTTCTGCAAATCAATTCAACACCTGCTTGAGTGTAAAGACCATTAGTTGAATGATGCCGGGGTAAATTAAACATCATTTTTAAAATTTTGTTTTGTTATACTTGGAGTTTTTTAATATGGCAAATTGCATAATTCCCCCACACCTGACATCCATATAAGAAAAATTGTTCGAAAAACAACCTTGTATATAATAATCTTGTTTTCAATACTTAAATGCGATTTTCTTTTTATTAGCGGTTATAGCATTTTAATTGCAATATTGACTTTTTTAACTGTTTTATTAATATGCTCATTATAGATAAGCAAGGTTTCTTCCTAGATATTGCACATTAGACTCCCATTTTATAGAAGTTCCATTGACTTTCAGCTCGTTACCGGGTAGAAACAATCGCTTTCTTTTTCTGGTGAAAAAGATTGATTTTATCTTTCCAGCATTTAGCTTAATTTTCCATTTGTGATAATATCTCATTAAAATATCAAGCGCATGTTGAAGATTGGTCTCAATATTAAGACCAAACTCATGCGAAGAGAGTAAGCAGGTGTCATCTGCATAAATCCCTGTTTCACAAAATGGTAGCTGTGGAAAATCAGACCTGTAGATATTATATAAAACAGGACCAATAAGTGAACCTTGAGGGACACCATACTGTATGTTAACTAAAATGGATTTACTTTTATTAACATACACTTGAAAACATCGACCAGATAAGAAACTTTGGACTATTTTTATGAGAAAATTTGGAATCCCGAATGTTTCCATTTTGTAAATAAGAGCATTATGCCAAACAGAGTCGAAAGCTTTTTCGATATCTAATAGGGCCATACCTGTAGATCTACCTTTAGTACGATTAGTTTTGATTATATTACAAATCCTAAGAACTTGATGGGAAGTACTGTGGTGACTCCTAAATCCAAACTGATGGTCAGGAAAAATATGTTTTTCTGGAATTAATAAGTAAAGTTTTTTCATTAATACTTGTTCGTACACCTTACTCAAACTAAAGGGCCCGCCATCTAATGTTTTTTTTTCAACTAGTGCTTATTTCGTGAATGGTAACACTTAGCTCATGTCTGATTTGACAGATAATTAGTTTTATCCTTTCGCTGAACGAATATGGTTGTGTATACGTTTGAACAACGCTGGGAAATATTGCGACATTACTTTGAAATCATGGTAATGTTGCAGAATGTGTGCGAAAATTGCGTACTGATTTTGGAAGAAGAGAAGAACCGAACATGAACATTTCGGAGACATCATTGAGACGAATTTTGCATAAAGACCTTGGTATGACGCCATACAAAGTCCAATTGGTTCAGGAGTTGAAGCCAACTGCGTTTTCGCTTCGCTAAGTGGGCCTGCGATCGACTTAGAGAAGATGCCGATTTTGCCAAAAATATCATCTTTTCAGATGAAGCTCATTTTGATCTTGGCGTGTATGTAAACAAGCAAAATTGTCGCATTTGGGGCACAGAAAACCCGCACGCATACATTGAAAAGCCGATACACCCAAAACGAGTCACTGTTTGGTGAGGATTTTAGTCCAGAGTCATAATTGGGCCATTTTTCTTCGAACATGAGCAAGGAGTGGCCGTTACAGTCAATGGCGATCGTTATCGGGCCCGTTGAACGAATTTTTGTTCACAAAAATTGAAGAGGAGGATATTGGCAATATTTGTTTTCAACAGGATGGCGCAACGTGCCACACAGCCGAAGCTACACTCGATGCTTTGCGCCCTGTTTTTGAAGATCGCTTTATCAGCCGCAGAGCTGATGTCGTTTGGCCACCTCGGAGCTGCGATTTGACACCGTTGGACAATATTAGTGTGGTGCCGTAAAAGACAAGTGTTACGCCGATAAGCCAGTGACAATTGACGCTTTAAAGGACAATATTCGTGAAGCCATTGGTGAAATACAGCTGCACACAATCGATAATGTGCTTAAAAATTGGACCGATCGTAGGCTACTGCATGGCCAGCCGAGGCAGCCATTTGAATAAAATAATTTTCCATTATTAACCGGAAGGATTGTACTTTCAAATAAAAAAAGAAATTTGAGAAAATGTTCAATAGTTTTTTTATAGCATTTTCAAAAAAAAAAGAAAAGTTATTTGGCGGACCCTTTACTTAGAAGGCTAATCGGCCTATAGCTACCAGGGTTTTTCCTATCTTTGCCAGCTTTTAATATTGGTATGACCTTCGCCATTTTCCAGATCCCTGGAAAATATTGGGTTTTCAGACAGGCGTTGATAATAAAGGTCAGATACTTTCTTGACAAGTCTTCCAGATGCTGTGTCTTTCTGATACCAATTGAAAGAGATTCTATCATTAACGTGATGAATCTTGACGTCGAAGAACGTTATCGCTCTGTTTTGTTCCCTCTCAACGGTAAATTGTATTTTTTCATGATATGAATTAAGGCATCGTAAAACGTCGACCTCCCCCTCATTAACAACTGCAAATATATCATCTACATACTTGACGATTATCTTTGGTTTGTTACTATCGGCAAATTTATTGTCCAAAAGGTTGTCCAAAACTAAATCGGCAATGGTAGGAGAAAGTGGATTTCCCATTGGCATTCCATGAATTTGTCTGTATAAGTTATCTTTATACTGAAGGTAATTGTTTTCTTTAAGACAAAAATCCAACAGCTCTATGAATTTGGTTTGGCTCAACTGTGTATGTTTACTAATTGTATCCCATTTTTTCCTAATTATGGCTACTGCCAGTTGTACAGGAACATTAGTAAATAATGATACAACATCATAAAATACTAAAACATCAGTTTGTTCTAGAACCAGATTATTTACCTTATATTTAAATTAATAAGAACTTTTAATTGAGTAGACCGAATCTCTTGTCACGCACTGTAAAATTCTCCCCAAGTATTTTGCAAGTTCATAACAAGGAAATCTCATTGATGACGTAAGAGGTCTAAGAGGAATATTTGGTTTGTGAATTTTCGGTAATCCATAAATTGCAGGTATTTGTGCTGTATATGTCGTCATCACTGTCTTTTGCCTATCATCAATCAACTTGTTTCCATGTAGCCATTTCACCAGTTCATTGTTTTTATTTTGCAGAGAAGAAAGAGGGGTTCCCCGAGTAGGGCGGTATACAGAACGATCAGACAATAGGTCTTTCATTTTGTTATCGTAATCTACGCGATTCAGTGCAAATGTGGTATTGTCTTTATCCGCTGATACAATAATAATTGTTTTTTGTTTTTTAAGAAAGTAGGTAGTGTCTTTATGAACTTTCAATATGTATTTGGCAAATCGGTCGTTTGATGACGTTGGAAAGAGTGAAGCATGTTGCTGTATTTCGCTCTTGTAACTTCTTGCTCCATGTCATCTTTTACACATTTAATTATTTCAAACAAAAACACATCTAATTATTTCAGACCAAAACAGCCGAAAGAGATATATTTAAATCTCGAACCCCTATAATAATTAAAACGATAACCTGTAAATACTTTGAAAACCTTACTCCGAAAAGTCAGTCGAACGTTCTCTGAGTAAGACGTCAGTTATAGCTTTCATTGAAACTCATCATTGAAAACTGTGTCTATAAATTCAGAGACACTTAAACTAATAAAACTGATGTCGTTTTGTACCAAAATGATAAGCTAATAAGATATATAATTTTGTTTGTAAAAATATGTTTCATTTACTCTACCACTTTCTTCTAAGATCACTTTTGATTTTTCAATTATGTCAAGCGTTTTCAATAAACAGCTGACATTTTGTTACCAAAAGTCGAACACAATCGTTCCAATGTTTTGTGTTTCCTTTTATTTCCTATTCTCATACGTCAGTTTTTCTTTCAATGATCAAATCTAACCTCAAAATTACATTTGGCTATGAAAGATCTTTTCAATGACAACCAAGTTTCAACGATAGCTATAACGGAAAACGACATTTTTAGTTATCTCACAATAAGTAATTTACTACACTGTTTTTGACAAGTGAGAAATTTTATGTTCAAATGACTGAAATCTTAACTAGCTAAGACATGAGTAAGAGCAGTGCAAGTGGATAAAAATAATTTACATTATTGCCAGGTCCTATTCTTAAAAATACAAATAATTAAATTTGCTGAAAAAAAATAAATAAAGAATCTATCTATCTATACATATATCAACTTTTTCTTAAATTTTATATTACATATAAGAATGTGTGTTTTGCATAGGTAATCATTTCTTTTCTTTTTTTTTTGTTATACTAGATGACAGATGCAGCACAAAATGTACTAAAACATGGACGTTTATCAACAGCTCTCTCAGACTCAATGTGTGGAGTAAATTTGGAAGTGGGTAAACTTTATGTAGTTGCAGGAAGAGGTTCCAAATTGAGCCTCTGTGATTACATAAAAGAATATCAAAAAATGACAATAATCGAGAGAAGGGGATTTTCGGGATCATATCGAAAAGGATGTAAATGCAAAGTAAGTCAATTTACATTCGAAAAATATTTTTGTTTTAATATTATTCTTTTGTTATTGTAATTGTCAGATAAACATGAACTTTGGTGGTCGTTCGATTGAGAAATCTGATTCTTGCAGTTGGACGCCATTTAAAAAATGCGAAACAGATTTTAGTTTATGCGTACCAATTGTATTTAGGACACCAGAAGGACTAATTTCCAAGTGCCATTGGCGAAGAACACCTCCATATAAGACGTGCTTAGCTGATCCATAAATAAAATAATATGCTTTGTATACACATTATTACTTCGACAAAGGAGCTTTAATTTTAATGATAATTATTTTTAATAATTTATTTTTTTAACAATCACTTGTTTTTTTTTTAATTTTGTAAATACGTATTAGATGTTTAAAGACAAAACAAAAATTATAAACTGTGACTTACCAAATCTCGAGGGTTGGGGAAGAAAGTTTGTTCAATTAAAGGGAACATATCTTTCCCCAAGCGTCTTTGTAATTGTAAAAGATGAGCGAAAACCCAGGGTTTATCCTAAAAAATAACGAAAAATAATTATTAAAACAAAATGGGTGCATCAGATCAAAACAAAATCTTACCTGGAATTGATAACATGAATGTAAAGAATTGATGCTAGGAACACCTCCATATTTTAATCCAAGTATTGTTGAACGGTGATCACTAGCTCCATCACGCGGTGGTTGTCGAATTAGTACAAAATCAGGTCGAAATGAACGAGCAACCTTAATGTTTGTAAACAAAAAAATAAATACATACATAAACACATTTAATATAATAAATTTAAATTTTAAAACGAAATATAATTTTTTTTCTATTTAAACTACACACCCACAGTATAGAATGTTGTGATTTATATAAACAAAACCAATGCAAAAGAAAATATTTGGTAATATGTTTATAAGGAATTTTATACTTTTTTTTAACGAAAAAATAAAATTTATCTCAATAATCTTAAGACATCTACTTTATTTCTAACAAAAGATTTATTTTAATAAATATAAGGCCATAATATCGCAATGTTTTTTTTTTATTAAGGAATGTTAACAAAATACAACACTATAAATATTTACAGCGTCTTTTTTTTTAAGTGATAATTATGATTTGATATATGGTATGTAGGTATATATAGCAAGGTATAGGAAATTTATATATCTGCACACACTGTCGTTCACTTGAACAAATTCAAAAACGCAGGACGAAACGCAAATTTTGTGGACTTAAGGCCGTTAAAAAAGGGTTATCCATTTTGCGGTTTCAAAAGTATAGGGCTGGAATTCGACATCTGTTAAACTAAGTTGTTGAATAAATTTTTGTTTTCAGTTGAAAGTCTGACATTTACGAAAATGGATCGCTTAACTATCGCACAACGCATAAAAATTGTTAAAACCTAGGTGATTCTGCCACAGCCACATATCGTGCTTTAATAGAAGATAATGGTTTACATAATCGTCCAACTACGCAAGCAATTGGCAAAATTGTGAAGAAATTTGAAGACTGGATTGGTTACAGATATTGTAAGGCCTGTGCATCATCGTTTCGCTCGTACCACTGAAAATATCGCTGCTGTAAGTGAAAGTGTTGCCGAAGACCCGAATGTGTCGATTCCTCGTCGTTCTCAGGAATTAGGACTGTCTTACGGCACATTATGACGTATTTTGGATTTGGATCTACACCTACATCCATATAAAGTCCAGCTTACACAACAACTGAAGCCATCTGACCATTTACAACATCGTAGATACGTCGAATGGGTGTTTGAACAACAGGCGGTGGACGGCGATTTTTCGAACAAAATTTTCTTCAGCGACGAAGCACATTTCTCACTCGGTGGGTATGTTAATAAACAAAATTGTCGTATTTGGGGTTCTGAGAATCCTCAAGTAATTGAAGAGAGGCCATTGCATCCACAAAAAGTGACTGTTTGGGGCGCTCTTTGGTCCGGAGGTGTGATTGGACCTTACTTCTTCGAAAACGACGATGGAACTACTGTCACTGTCAATTCGAAGCGTTATCGTCATTTGATAACCGCCTTTTTCTTGTCTGATATTGAAGAATACGACTTGGAGAATATGTCGTTTCAACAAGACGGTGCCACATGCAACACAACTCGAGCGAATATGGCTTTATTGCAAGAGACATTTCCTGGCCGCGTAATTTTTCGTCGTAGCGATATCAACTGGTCACCAAGATCATGCGATTTGACACCGCTGGACTCTTGTTTTGTGGGTCTACGCGAAAGACCGTGCGTATGCAGATAAACCTTTAACTCTTGAGCACTTGAAAACCAACATTCGTCAAGTTATGGCTGAGATACCGCCCAATATGTGTCAAAAAGTGGTCGAAAATTACCTCAAAAGAATCGATGCTAGCAACAATTCGCTTGGTGGTCATTTAAATGATGTAGTGTTTCACACAACGCTCAAACTTTATAATAAAAAAGAAATATCATGAAATAAAATATTTTATATGTGTTTTATTTACGTTTACTTTTGAAACCGCAAAATTGGTAACCCATTATTTTGAATCAATAATTCAACAAGTCCAATTAAATATAGTTCTAAGTCTTCTACTTGGCTGAATCATTTCAGTAGTATATAGAATTGCATTGTAAACAAAAAAACACCTTTTTAAAGTCAAAAATAAAATTGCATTAATCGGTGTGTTATGGCCAGCTTCAATGGTCATAGCAAACTTACGGTAAGCAAAGGGTTTTAATTTCTCCATTGAATAAAATAATAAAACATTTTTTTAAGTAACGCACATTTTTTTTAAATTTAGTAAAAATACTCAAAGAAATAAGCAGCAAAATCGGTTCACATGAATAAATGCAACAACAAAAATTGTGGAAAAGTGTCAAATTTTGATTCTATTAATTTTTGTATGGTAATCATAAATCAAAAGTAAAAAGTAAATAATTTAAGCTCCAGTGCTCCATAATAGGTGGTCGCACCCCGGACCATCACTCCACCCTCTCGGCTATGATGGCGTGTTAAGAACTATTCTTCTTTGCGCAAATAATGAAAATGAAAGTTTTTGCCATCCGGTCCATCTAAATTAAACTTCTTTTCATCCGTGAATACAACCATTCACCAATCATTTTTGTTTGGCTCTATAGCTTATTGTCAAAACCATATGATGTTTTGCAAACTTAATTTAAAGCTCCTTACGCACGGCATTCGGGTTTTTTTTTTCAACTTTAACCTCTTCAGATGGGCAGCACAAAGAATAACACGTCGAATAGGCGATTTCCTTGCATTTATGCCCGATTTTTGAGGTGGAAAAAATGGATTTGGAGGAAATTGGAATGATTGAACGTCTGTCAGATGCTGAGACCACAGTATATGTCCTTCCTTTGTATTGTTTTCCATAGGAAAGAGTATCTTTGAAATAATTGTCAACACTACTACGTTCAATTTGTGTTTGCAATTTGGCCGTTTGAATAACCTTCCGCGTCTATTTTTGTTTTCTCGGCAATATTTAAAAATTTTGTTCTTCCCATTTTTATTTAAAATTTGTTTATTTCAAGTTAACATATTTTACTTTAATGTTGCACTAGTTTTCTTAAGAAATATTGACATATACAAGTAATTTCACAACTGCCTTTATTCAAAAGAACCTGATATCGTTGCTTACTTTTACGACGCTTTTTTAAAACTTTGGAATAATCGCGATTCTTGGTACAGCAAAGTATTTTTTTTTTTTTGAGTGCATTGTCTTCAGAATATCTGAAGCCTTACTTGACTTAAGAATTTTAATAATACGATGAATTACGGGAATTTACAGTCGCTTTTATACAAAAAAAGAATTGACTTTATTCAAGTGAACTGGAGTGTGTGCATGTATTAGATACTTCAGGAAGAACATTTTAAAAGGGTTTATTGTAAATTGCAAGTCCTACTGAAAACCTTCGAATAACAAACTTACCAGAGAAACTGGTACTTCGTCCTTGTTAATAGAAACGAAACGGTTTTATTAAATTTTATTTTTAAATACGATTCATCATCATATTAATAGTATTTCCTTATCAGATTTTAAAATGTTTACTCTTTAAATTATGTACTCCTAAGCAAATAATTTTTACATAAGCTTGTGTATTTTTACATAGAATCTACATATGTCTATGTATGTAAAACATATGGACAGATTTGTGAAAAGTGTACAAATTAATTATACAAACAGTAAAACGGGTGTTTTTTTTATATGTTTGGTTTTCAAGAAGAAAAAAAACGAAGAAATAAAAAGAATTTATCTTTATTATAAAGATAAGGGTTTGCCATTATTTAAATAATTGTTTCTTTACTATCTATCTTAACAAAAAAAATCTGGCAGACCGCAGTATACCATGTTCGTATTTTTATGAACATTTTGTACAATACTGATTTTGAAAAAAATATGATAAAGTAATTATCTATCTATCTATCTATCTATCTATTATGTTTTAAAAATGATTTCGGCCATTGGCCGCCGCGGCTGACTCGACTAAATTCTAGGCGAGAGGCCCAATTTTTTGCAATTGGAGCATTTCAAGGCGCCAATCGTCGTGGACTTATCTGCGTAGATAAGCGACTTCACGTAACCCCACAAAAAATTGTTCGAACCAATGGTCATCCAGATCAAGATCCTCCAATTCAGGCACGATAATGTCATTTATAATGGCTCTGAAGCGTTCCCCATTGACTGTAATATTATGGCCTGCTTCATTTTTGAAGAAATATGTACCAATGATTCCATCTGCCCATAGAGCACACCAAACAGTGACTTTTTGAGGATGTAACGGCGGCTGGCGTTTCAACAATGGCTTGTGAATTATGATCAATCCAAATACGACAATTTTGCTTATTTACGTACACATTTAACCAAGTGTAAGTTTTACCGCTGAACTAATTTTTTTGTGATAATCGGGATCGGCGCAAACATTGCATTGTTCAGGAGTAAGTTTATTCATTATGAAATGGCAAACCAAACAGAGCATAAATCAAGTGACAGCTGTCAAAAATACTAACTCCGAAAAAAGTATTGCCAGATTGAAAACCACATGTCTTAAAAAAACACCCTTTATAATATATTTTTTTAAAAGTTTATTGCAATAAATAAAAACAGAAATTAACTACTAATAAAGTTAGTCTACTTATGTATACATAATGTAACTTTATGCCCCATTCCCCTCCAACGAAAATGAAATCTGTTGCATGCATGAACATACTATTATGTATATGTATGTACATATAGGTATATAATTTATGGAACAAACATTTTGAATTCTATTAAAATGGTATCCTTATATATTTAAAAAAAAGAAGCTTGATGAGCCTAACTTTCCATCAGGAAAATCGTAAAATTTTGGAGCACAATTGAGTCTGGCAACCACTAAGTTCAAGATGTACAGCTTTCTAAAATTTAGTTTTTGATGCCAGAATCATTTCAATGGACAATTAATGGCCTTTTCGATTGGTAGCCTTAAAGGCGTTCCCCCAATATATACATCCAGCTTTATTTGATTGTATGTATCACCGTATTTTATGAAATTAAAACTTAAAGACAATCTGCCCTATCGAGGTAACCGTCGGAGCAGAGTTTTCTCCGCAACGCATATTCGTCGGAAATTCAATTTCAGTTCGAAGTAGCTGTCATCGGAAGAAATTTTAAAGAAATACGAAGACGCATTTCGATGAATATAAACTTCAGGCAGAGATGAGCAACTTAACTAATATATCGAAAATGCGATATATTTTCGATAGTTTTTTATTAAATATATACTATAAACGTTTTAAACCATGAAAAATTGGCGAGAGAGTGTGTAATTTATTGTTTATAGAAAGTATTTTTTTTCAATTATAATGCGCTAGAGTTTTTAAGAAATGTAAATAGATGCACCAATTTTAAAATCAAAACTATCGAATAAATTCCCCTCCCTATTTCCAAACACATGTTTTGTTTCCGTTTGAACTGTCAACAAAAGAATACTTTGAAAAAAAAAACTTTTGAAATTCAATATTATTTATTTAGAAAATAAAAGAACATTGCAAGTACGAAAACAATATACGCTGACGTAGCTTTAATTCTATAATTCCCTTCAAGATTGAAGAAAAACTTTCGCCTAAATAAAAATGCGTTTGCTTTTGTTTTGGAGCAGATTCAACAGAAATACAAAACAAATTATCGTTCTGTTGGTGTCACCCTTAAAAAATATATGATGTATTTAAAACTAAAACAAAAAAATTTAGATATGCAATATCGGGATATACGCTGGGCGGATTTATCATCCGCAAATATTTCTGTGAACTTGTTTATTCGTTCTGCCTAAAAACAAAAAGCCCACAAGTTAACGTACATAAGGTTAATTTCTTTATTACTTACATATTAATAAACAATTTCTTTGAAAACAAAACCCTTTCGGCAACGAGAACTTGTCGGAGAACTTCGGAGAATATTTTGTTTGTATCTGTCATAAATAAAACCATTAAAAGTACTTCATCGCATACAAATTGCATGCGTTGAATTTCATCGGACAGTATTTCCGATCAGCCGATTGGAAAATTACCTCGAAGCAAAATGTCTCCGATTCGTAGTAAATCGGAGAGAATTCCGCTCCGACACGGTTACATTGATAGGGCAGAATGTCCTATCGGTTAAAAAGAATTTTCAAAGCACTTGATTTCAATTTAGATACACATGTTTTTGTATCAAAATTAACTTGCTTCTTTGTATATGTTATATTTACCAGGAAAGTAGTTTGAATTCAATAATACATCGAATTTACTTTGTGTAAATCAAAACGATGATTTTGACAGTTTAATAATTTGAGTCTAAAAGTGATTCTGATTTGGATTTTGAATTGAAATCCAGATTTACTTTATGTTCTGTTTGGAGTAACAGGGGTTCTCCAGGGGTTCAGATCAGTTCCGGACGACCAATGGAAAAACCATAAAATCAGAACTGAGAGTAAAATATTAAGTTCTGACCGCTCTACAGATGAATTAAAGAGATCTTTAACTTCGCTTTTACCTTATGTAAACCTTCATCGAAATGGTTTGACTCATTGCATTTTATAACTTCAAAAGGCGTTTTTCTTTTTTTAGTTCAGAGCAGAGTCTGAGTTGTCAAAACATGTGTCTGTGTTTCTTTTTCACTCAGAGCGTTTCGAGCTCCGAATGTGTATTTCTTTTTTCTTTATGAACATTTTCAGAGCACGCTCGATAGGCTGACATAATTGTCTGAGCATTCCGAGTAAATGGCTGAACGCACAAGATTTCATGTGTGTCCAGAAGGAAAATGTCAAGAAAAAAATAATCAGATACATTTAAAATGGCAAAAGAAGTTGGGCGCCTGTTGATTTTTTGTATCTGGTGTGTATATTACATATGTGTACAAAATTAAGGTAGTCTTGTGTTATATTGCTTTTTATGGTTAAAATGAAAATTTATTTTGTTTTTTGGTTCAAGTGTGCTTAAAAAACAAATCAGATCAAACAATCAGAACAAGTTCAGAGCATACTCTATGCGCTCGAGTTCAGAGCTCTGTTACCGTAAAAAAAGTTGTAGATCATACAATTCTCTACAAAAATTCATACTAGAGCACGATTAAGTGAAACAGATTTCTGTTTAATGCGGGATATACACTGTTTAAATGCACGCCATGCATATGAGAGTGTATTCGTGAAAATAACTCACGCATGCATTGTGTGTGCTTGAAGCAAAATCAAAACGTTTTGATTTTTGTTCAATCATCGTATAGACTCTCATTTGCTTGACATGCATTTGAACAGTGTGTATCCCGCATAAAAAGATATTGCTTAATTTGCGGCGATACAAAAATAAAACCTACCTTTTACAGGTAGCTTGTAGGCTCGGACACGTTCAGATAATGTGAAGCAAAATCAGTTATTATTGGCATTGAGTAGGTATGCGTTTGACTTATAGTTGCTGCTGAAGCTTAGTACCACGATAGTTGTTATAATATCTTTCTGAGCCCCACCACGAGGCATAAAGTCGGTCGTCCCAGAGATGATTCAGTTAACTTAGCGATGGAGAAAATATTTGTATACATTGAAAATTTTGAAATTCACTTTCATGCGAAAGTTAGTCGAATTTGAATGATTTATATTTTGAGTTTCGAACGTTTCGAAAGTTCACTTAAACAATCGAAAGTTCATTTTTTCGTCAAAACTAACCAAATTTTGACTTTGTAATAATTCGAATTAAAAGTGTCATTTAGCTCTCTCGTTCAAGTTTTTTCGGACGAATAGATTCACAAAACATGTAAGTTTGGATATTTTTACTGAAAACTAATTAAAATAGATTACTTTTATGAGTTTTTTGTTAGCTTTATTAATAATGGTCGCAATCGCATTCCAATTGGACCAACCGGGAGCAGAAAGAAGTAAACGTGATAAATATATATTTAAAAAAGTTCCATTTTGTGAAATAAAGAGTCCTTTTATTGATTTTAGTTTTTAACCGAAATAAATAAGTGAGATATATTGATATATATATATATATATATATGAATATATATATGAATTTCAAATGCGTACACTTTTAATTAAAATAATGCAGCAATTTCGTCCCGTTTGCTTAGTGCTTCATTGATTAACTATCACTTTGTAAACAAACTCTTGAATATATATGATGGATCATTATCTCTTTCCTACTTAGCGCCGTCTTCACTTTTCACACACAAAACAATTGCAATAGCTTATCTACAACTTATGTAATATTTTTTTATATTTTGTTCAAAGAAAGAATTAATTGTGTCGGCAAGCGACTTTACTTTTGACTTTTGACAGTTAAAAAGTGTGACCAGGTATGTGTACATTTAATAACCACTGAAGTTGTTTGTTGAACAACTGTTTTTGTTTTTTGATAAAAATTTTAAACACAATTAAAATGAAACGAAAGTTCAGCGAAAATCTAGTGTTTTATTATAACACTATATGTTTTTTAGTTGTTGATTCTTTTTCGTATCAATAAACTGACCAATATTTCCTAAATGCTTCAAAATAAGAACTAATTTTGCTATTGATGTAGTTTTTAAATAATTAAATTTACCAAGCATAAACCATAACTTTAATTTACTTTATGTTTCTGTAATAATAAGGATTTACTGTCCGACCAATTTTTTAGTTAAAAAAAATCGACTAAAAAAATGTCGCATTGGTCATATTAAAGCTAATACAAATGTGCGTAAATTCCAAACATCTGACTTTCAAAATAAGATTCATTCAAGTTCATTTTGCGCAATCGCTTAGAAATGAATATTATTCGTTCGAATGTGAAAATATACATAGTTAATTCGAATGAATAGATATATTCTATCGTATTAGCTATTCGTTCGAATTTTAAAATAAGGCTGAATGTGATTGTCAGTTTTCATTCACAGAATTTAAAGACATTGGCAAAAGTCCAACTATAGATAATAAAACAATTAAGATCTGCATGGAAAATTCAAACAGTACAGTTGTCTAATGGTTTCCTATTAAATCCATGCAAGAATGTTTCGGGAATTTGTAAAGTTCAATAAAGTGCTTCTCTGTTGTAACTTCGAATGTATTCTGCCCATTTCAATGGAAATGCCGCAATATCCTCACATTATTCCTAGGAAAATATAATAACTCTTACTCAAAACGAAGACACGATTAAATATATCATCTATGTGGTTAATAATTAAACGAATAATTATTCCGGATGCTATTCTTAAGCAAATTTAGAAACTGAAATGAAATATTTGCTTTCCCCAAAAAAAAAAACTAATCTGTATTTACAGAATTTATTATTTAGTACTTTTTAGTACAAACGTTTTACTATCTACGGGTCTGCGTTATTTTTTAACACGTGTTACAAAAACAACACGAGATCTAGGTTTCTATCGGGGCTTCTATCTGCAAATATTAGTATTAAATTCAGCTAACAGAGGTTACATTTTACTACATTACCCAGATCGTTTTATTTTCAGGGGGTTATCCATATGGGTTATTGGCGATTATCACTCACCATAAGAAAATCGCAATAATAGTGTGCGTGAAGTTGAAAAATGATAAATCTGTGAAAACTGAAATGATATTTTTGTTTCACTTCTAAACTTCGCAGATCTGGAATTGACCCCCTGGACCAGAAGAATGCTCCATTAGAAAAACTACTTTACTATTTTTTGTAGCTGAAAGACGGATTGCAGTAAGAATTATTGCTGTCAAAAAGTGGTATTACTTTGTTCGCCAGTATATATCAATTGTCAGGTTCAGCCTTGCTCGAATATTGAATTAAATACTACAGATGACAATACTTATGATATCAAGAAGAGAAAGGAAGAAGAAGAAAGTGAAGATAATAATTATTAAAGTAAAATTAGAAAATTAGCTATCATAATAAAATTTAGAAGAAATTAACCTATTCCACTATGAACATTAGCAATAGTAACATTCTTTCAATCAATAGGATACGATCTGTTTAAACTTTCTTCATCACACTAGATCGTGAAACTTGCCTACTGAGGAAACCACTTTAAAATATACGTTAAGTACCTTATATCTGGTGCGGAAATTATGGAGAATATTAATTTTTGAACTTTCGATATCTCACGAATTGTCATTCGTAGGAACAAAAGTATTAGAACAATTCTTGTAGAGAATTGTATGATCTACAACTACTCACCTTTTTTTACGATAACCCTACTTACGGTTTCAAAGAAACATGGGAAAAACATGAATTTTTCTATCATGGTTATAAAACATAATTCTTAAAATCCATTTTATTATACTAACAATTCAAGTACAGCAAATGTATTTCCGTGAACTACATACAAAAAATGTTAATAATGAACAGTAAGTACTTACAAACACCCTTGTAGTTTTAAAACACCATCAAACTCGAAAGTAAAACAATTTTTCAGTTAATATTCAAACAAATATTTTAATTTGCCCAAGTACAAAGTAATAAAAAGCCATTGCATATTTGCAGGTTGTTTTATCTTAGAAAACAACCTTTTACATAAAGCTTCATTTTAAATGTGTGACCAGCAAAGTGTTCACGTAGGCGTTATGTTTTTAACTATTAACCATAGTCAGTGTAGCCAATTTAGCATTTTTCTTGCTTTTTTTTTTTTTTATAACTTTGCACGCACTCAAGGGATTATGAATACCCTTTATATGTTTTTCTTAACGCAGCGCGGTCATCCGGTGGAAGAAGACAAAGAAGGATAGGACAGCTGTGTGGCGCGATGTTCTGAGACTAGAGCTGGTTGTTGTCTCAGATTTATCTCCAGGGATGGCGGCTGAACTAATGCGGAGAGAATTACCGTGTCTTATTTATTTATGTCCCTTATAATTCGCATTATTTTATTTATTTCGTTGTCATATTTTATGGGCATGCTAGTTTACGCAATCACATGTTGTTAGTGTTATGCCTAAACAGCATGTAATGAGGAAAGCAGCAACTTATTTTATGACAATTTTAAGAATTGGTTTATAATGGAATATAGACAACGGCAGGAATCGAACCTGCACCCACGAGGTTGGCAGGCGAGCACACAACTATCGCGCCACGGCCCCCCCCTTGCTAAATTTAGCAGAAAAGTTTGCTTTTAACATTTATTTTTAACAAATCCTGCCGGCAGTTTTTTTTTAGCAGGAAATTTGGTTTTAGCAGGAAATCTAGCAGGTTTTCATATTTCTCAAACCTAAAATAAGATATTACCTACTTTAAAAAATTAACACTCAATCAAACATAAATGCGTATCGCTCATTGCAGAGTAAACTTCTTTTCTGTTAAAAAAGTTTTGCGGATTTATAAGCAACCATTAAAAGATTTTTTTAAAGATAAAAACATGAATTCTGAACTTATTTCCAAAATTGAATCGCAATGGAACAACATAAATCTACATAAATAAAGGGAGAATATTGAAAACACTGTTGAATTTTGGGGCCAATCAAAGCCCTTACAAAGAGTTGTCAAACTTTGTCAATTCGTTTTTAGTTTTACCTATCTCAAATGCTTAAGTTGAAAGAGTGTTTAGTTTTATGAATTTTGTAAAGGATCAACAAAGGAATCAAATGAAAACTAATATGTTAAATAGTACACTTTTTAGCCGAGATAATTTATCTGCAAAAAGTTGTAATGTCTTCACCATGTCTCCTAAACAGTATAATTTTACCATAAAAGAAGAAAAAGAAACTAGTGATATTTTTGAAGATGCTTTAAATGAAGCAGAAACCTATTTCAGTAAAAAATGAATATAGCTATGTAAATACCTTTTACTGAATTAGATTAACAAACTCTGGTACCTATTTTTTTTTTGTTTCTTTTGTTGCGAAATGGGGTTTGATTAGTTATTTAAAACCCAACATACTAAAGTAAAAAAAAAACTACAAAAAATATACACTCGGTATTTTAAGCGTCACCCTAAGACAAGTTCGATTGGTTCAGGCATATACCCATTTTCGTTTTTTTGCGTTCTAATTACATGATTTTCAGAGTTGGCAGGATTTTTGGCATTTTTTGGCAGTTTTTTTGTAGTAAAAAAAAATCCTGCTAAAACTACTATTTCAGCAGGATTTGAAATTTTTCATTGGTCACACTGGCCATAGTATTAGTTCATGCTTGCCAATGTTTGTTTTCAATAGATTAGAAAGGTAGTTGGAAATGAAATATTTTCAAAAACAATCGTTAGAGTAAAAGAAAAATAACATGCCACAACTGGTGCATAACAATCATGCGATTTTGTTAAATAATTTCTCTTACCCTAGTTCCTCCGCGATATACTGCCATAGATACAACTGGTCCATTTTCTGCATTTGCTGTCAATGAAATTTCCTTGAAAATAAAATGCAAAAATTAAACTTGTTAACAAAATTAAATGTCAAGAACTCACTCTGAATTCAGCTTGTTCGACACGAATATCGAAATCGCCGTGTAAGCGTTTTCCTCGGAAATATTTAGACCAATCAGTGTTTTGGTCGTCTAAAACAAGCAGAGTGAAATATTTATCTTTGTTGAATGTGGGCCTTGTGGCACTCTGCACAGCTGCTCCTGAAATGGACAAAGAAACAATTTTTTTATTTTTGTTTTGTTTAAACAAGAAACAAGTAAAGCTGTACGGACTTACCAATAATTGAAGCGCCTTGATCACGAGCTGCACCTGTTAGACTCTGAACCCTTTGTAGTAAGCTTTCCCTGGATTTAGCTGGACTAGTTGGAGCACTTACACCCCTAGCTGGACCCTTGCCAAAGCTTAATGCCAAATCTGGAGCAGCGGTAGTCGGTTGTGGTGGTACTGGTCCTGTTGGTCCAGCCGGTCCAGATGGTGCCGGTGGAGGTGGCATATTTGGTGGCCCAGCATTCTGTGGCTTTGGCTGCTGTTGCAATGGTGGTGCTTGATCTTGGGGAGGCCGTGCGGCAGGTGGCAATTCATTTGGATCAACATCATCACACTCGGAAGATAGATCCCCCGAGCTGAACCTATCATGTAGATTGTGAATGCTTTGGTAGACGATTTTATATAGTACCTACCGTCTTTTCAGGAAATTAACATTTGAAGTAAAGCTGGTCTTGAACGACGAGAAATTCAGGGTGCCGGCTTTAGTTTCCTGCAAAGCATTAAAATTAGTTTTTAGAATTTTTAAATAAGGTACAAAAAATTTAAATTTATTAAATTATGCTCTTATGTAAATTTGTGTGTTTATTCTTTAGTACACGCAGAAGTTTGCTACCCACAATATGTATGCATATTTCTTCGTTATTTTGTTTTATTAAAAATTTAAAAATACTTTTTTCTCGTTGGAAAAAGTGTTTCCATTCTTTTAAAGATATAAGCACAGTAACATTTATTGTAATTATTTTTTCTAAGATTAATTTCTGCTTAAACAAAAATTATATATATGTATATTTTTTTTATTATATATTTTGCCAAAATATTATGCGCTTTTGTGTTTTTAATCCATTAATGATTCTTTTTCTAATAATTTTGATTCATTATTATAATTTAAAATTTGTTCCGATCAAGAGATTTAAAATCGGCCTTGGTATTATTTTTTTATTAAAAAACTAGCTGTGTCTGCCCGCGTTGCTACGCCACCAACTAAAATAAATTTGAAGGAAAAATATTACACAAATATTCAATTCATTTTGAGTCATTTTTTTTTTGATTTTGTTCATTGCGAAAAAAATGTGACATTGCATTATTATTGAAGGGATACACAATATTTCTTTTAATAGAATAATTTCATAACAACGAATTTTTGCTTATAGCAACTACAGTTATTCCATACCAACATTCTTTCGCTCGTGGCAATAAGAACAATTTCATTTGTTTTCTTGTATATTTTTTGGATTGAGTCAGATATTTTTCTAGCCAATTTACACTCGATGTGCACTGGATGCAGACAAAACACAGCCATTGTCTGTTTAATTGGAGCCGGCCATGAATTTCACAATTTGCATTGGAATGACATTTGAAAGACAGTGGCGCTATCAGTCTGTCGAAAATTGGTCGTACCAACTCAGAATTCTTCTCTGGCTCACGCACAACAACTCTGCTAGAGATCATCACATGATCAAACGCATAACTTACGATTCTATGAAGATTTTACTCTAAACAAAATAAAATACAACCCAAGTCCCTGAAATAATATAATATTAATTTATTTAAATGCTTCTAATGGCTATTTCCATATAATACTTGCATTTTTCTATACGCATCGCTGCATACAATGCTGCGCTCATGTGCATACTCTTTGACATTTATGATGCATAGTTCTGCCAAAATGGCGGCATTCAGAAATCGATCCGTCTAAAACGAAAGCTGATGACAAAACAGCTGCTGCTAAAAAAATAGAACTCAAGCTGTCCGAAAAACTTTGGTAAACTTTTGTAGCCCATGAGAAAACTCATAAGTCATAACAAATGCACCAACATATACAAATTTAATCTATCCGGTCTTGGGTGTACAGGAACTTAGATAGATACATAAGCCCTGCGCCTATATAAGCAATTTTTATTTCTGTTTTTATTTCAGCAATTATTGCTGACAGTTCTTGTTTCTTCGCTCAGTGTGCAAATTATTTCATGAAACCTTATTGACAATCAGAGTGCCAAGCAAACAACAGCTTTTGTATTTACATTTTCGGTCTGGAATTCCAAATCAACCCATCAATGTAAATGTAAAAAGCACACAAATGCCAGTCGAACTAACACTAAACGTCAAATTAATTCTTCATTTATTTCCACAGATATGGTAAGAAAAAAATGCTAAAATCGATTTCATAAAATAATAATTTATTTCATGAAATTTGTGGGCTGCATTGTAAATTTCCATTGCATGTTCGATTTTCTGAAATAAATTAATGCTTGTGGTGGTGCAGAGTACCCTTTCTTAGATGGGATATCGTACCGACATCTAAACGCCCCAATTATAAAAGCCATAGTGCGGTAAAAAAAAATTAAATTTACTGAAAATGAATTTTAATGAAATAAAAATAAAAAAATAAAATTGTTGTGCTCCTTTTGTCCGCCCATCAGGAAAATATTCTTATATTAAGAACTTAGGGAAAATATGTAATTAGAAAATAACAACTTTTGCTCGATGACTGAAATCAATCTGAGCTAAACAAATTCAGTAATCAAAGTTAAATAATTTTTTGTTAATGTGAAAAGATTATCAATATAAAATTTATAAATTTTAAATCTTATTTCAATAACAGGTATTTTCTATCTGCTAATATACCTGTTACTTAATAACTCTTACTGAAATATCGACCCATCACATTCGATCTGTCAAAGCTCAGACTGCATGTGTCAAAACTCATAGACATTTTGTCAATTATGACAACCGAATTTTTAAATTATGATAACCGAATTTTGAGAACTGTGCTCTGCAGCTACCTTATGTAAGTAGATAAAAGTTCTCCAATATTTGTAGATATATGAAACATCTTGCTTTATGTATATTTTAAAATAAATGCAAAAATATATTTTTTTATTTCTAAAGATATTATGAGAAGTTTCAAAATATTTAAGTGGAAACTCGCATTAGCTATAAGAAAACCAATAAAATTCCGAAAAATAAGCAGTTATTTGCTACATGAATACATTTAATAACTAATGATGTCTTTTCAAATGTAAATATGTAACAATTTAAACTTCTGAAAACCATAAATGTTTTTTTAAAATCGAACTTACATCATCTGTATCCGAATCCGATTCTGAATCATCCATATTGAATATCTTTTGGTTAATTTAAGAAGCTTTCGTTGGGTTAATAGTAGCGTGTTTACAGTAACAACAAATATTTATCCAGTGTGGGTTTGTGTGTAGTGAAATTAACACGATACATATATCAAATTACATACACTGATCCTTTTTGTTTTCCTAACATAAAAGCAAACACATTTATCATTTATTGGTAACACTTTCATTATTTACTACACGAAGATTTTATGGGAGTATTATAGCTTATACAATTAAGATGCATAAATGTATTTAGGAATATCTAACTTTTACGGATATTTGTCTATTCGGGGAGTTAACATTACAAATAATATGTTGATTATATGGTTAAATGTGGTACATTATGTATGTATGTAAAGCTTTTAGCCACAGAATTCAAATATGAGCTTCATTAATATTTTGCGGATTCAAATGAATATGTCTCAATGCAAATGTTTCGATTAACTTGGAAATGAGTTTTATCTTACGGGATGAATGTGATTTATGGTGCATCTCTTAATAAATTTTACACGAATAGCATTCGGTAATATTAATATCGTATATTCACTTTTGTATGTACAGTCTGTGCAAATTAATTGGGACAAATCGATTTTTGATATTTTTTTCATTTATTTTAAATAATATTAATAAATAAGTGTATAAACTTTTATTCAATATTTTATATGCCCCTTTAGCATCTATTACTTCTTTTACACGCTTTAACATTGATAGTACCAACTTTTGACAAATATTTTTTATTTCTGCATCGTAAAACCATATATCAATGATTGCTGTAATTATCTTGATTTTTGTTGTACAGTCCTTTTTTCTAAGCCGCCCCTTGATGATAGCCCATAAATTTTCAATTGGGTTGAGATCAGGCGAGTTCTCAGGCCACTGCAGTACATTAATATTCTCCTTTGCGAAGAATTGCTTCATTTTTTTTTTGACGTGTGGCACGGGCAAGGTCTTGTTGAAAAATTGATCCTTGCGAAGAAGTTCTTCTTCGGATGGTAGGAAGAAGCATTTTCGTGAAGACATCTGCGTATTTGTCGCTGTAAATCATGCCTTCGATGGACTTTATGTATCCAGGACCCTCAAAAGTAAAACAGACCCAAAACATAACTTTCGGTAGGTGTTTAGGTGATTGGACAATATGGTCAGAGAGTTTTTTCCTCATCACTTCTTCTCATGACACTCACCCTTTATCCTTGGACCTCAAAGTGGCTTTCATCCGAGAAAATGCCTTTTTTTCAATCATCTGGAGTCCAAGTTTTGTGACTTTTGGCCCATCTTAGTCTTTTTTTCTGCATGGCATCTGTCAGAAGCTGTTTTTTTAGTGGTCTTCGGGCTTTCCGGCCAACTTCAAGAAGCCGACGTCGAGCTGTTGATGAGTCCACTTGCACTCCAAGTCCTTTTGAAGCTCCCCACTAGTTTTCCCAGGGTTTATGACGCTGTTTCGGATTATCATTTTGTCATCATTTGCCGTTGTGTTGCGCTTGCGACCGCATTTGTCTTTTCTGCGTGCATTAATTGATCCTGTCGCCTTGTGCACTGCAATTACCCTGCAAACACTTGATTTTGGCACTCCAACATTAAAAGAAATCTCTTTGATTGTTTTTCCCGTGTGTTCATGAAGAGCGATAATTTTTACCTTTTTTTTTCAAATGAAATATCCATATTTACCTTTATTCTACAAATTCTTGATACAAATGTACCTAGTAACATTTGTAAAGCTAAAAAAATTCCGACCTCTCAAAGAGTCAATAGAAACATTTGATAAAACTAATTCATGAAGCACTTACCAGAAAATTCAAAAAATATACGTCCCAATTAATTTGCACAAGACTGTATATATTTCAACATTCTCCAAAAAGAATCAATCAAAATTTTGTTATTAAAACATTTTCAATGTAAAATCATTTCTGAATTCTGTTTTATTTTATTTAAGATACATTTTAGGATTCTAGAGAAAAACTATAGAAATAGATGAAGAACTTCCGTACTTTTGTAGTGCAGCAAAATACTAAAGAAAGAATATCTGCACTTATAACAGTATGGTTTAGAATTTGCTTAATGATAGACGAAAAAGCATTCATAATAGTACGATGGGCTAATATTAATGTGGAATTGGCTTAGGCGTGGAATAAAATTACTTTAGAAGCGATATCGCACCGATCGCGAAATAGTGATAAAAGTAGAGATTCAAATGAAATATATTTATCTACGCAACAATGCAGATTATTTAATTTAAGTGAACTGCAACAACTATGTATTATTTTTCCTTGAGATATAAGTAGGTACTCTAGAGCAAGTTTTCCTTTTGAAAAAAAATCAAACTCAAATAGTGGGTCCCGCAATTCCGCCTGTATGTCTGTCTGTCAGTAGGTTGTTCTACAGCATAAATAGCTGTAATAACTTGGTACTTAAGTGTTTGTTCAGTTTTTTAAATATTTCTTATGAGCTCCAAAAATAACGGTACCGAATACAAATACAATAATGGTAAATCTCAATTGTCTCGCAAACGGATCTAACGATGTTGGTTAAAAAATTCAGTGAACCATTACAAGTACAGTCTACATTTTGGTTAATAAACATTTTTAATAGAACTGTTATAAACGGTTCCTGTCACATAACCGTTTTTTTTTTTATAATTTTAACTATATGCCTGTAAGACCTAAGGTATCTTAGCTAGAAAGATAGGAAAGAATTTTTGGTTGTTACAGTGGATTTGAGAATTCGGTATTTAATATCTCATTTTAACCCACGGACTGCATCCAATTAAGATTGGAGGTATAGAAAAGAATGCTGCTTAGCTTGGGGATCGAACCCACACGTCTAAGTTAGCAGTCAAGAATATATCCACTGCGCCATTACCACCCACTGTTTTTTTTTTCGATTTTTGACTTTCTCATGAACTGCTCAACGGATTTCAATCAAAAATTTTATAAAGGAGGTCCCTTGAATTATAAATAATATTGCATACTAAAAATTATGCAAAAATATTTTTTTGGATTTTTTGAAAAAAAATATTTTTTTTATTTTAAAATTCAATATTACAAAAACGGATGAAAGATTTTTTTTTCAAAATATCTTTTTATGGTTATGTTATTAAATATATAAAATTCTCATGCCAATTTTTTTTTTACAAAAAAATTAAGAACAATTTAGTGAATACTAATAACTAAAAAAGAGCTTAGTAGTACTTTCTAATAAGAATCTTGTGCTTATAATGTGATCGTCGTGCAATTTATTTTGCTTCTGTTGCTAAATGATTTCTCAGTATTTACGTATTTTTTTTCAAAAAACCTCATAGTGATCTATGAATTTCTTCATTTCCTTTAATGTCCAATATTTTCCCATATTGACTGTGTTATAATTCAGCGAGCTAATCTAGAATTGTTTAATTGCGAGGAACTATCAAGTTCGAAAGTCCAGATTTTGCCCACCATGCAGATTTAATTTTGAGAGTAGTCTTCGAGTTACTCTGTGTATTTACCCCTAAATGAACCATAGGTATCATAAATTAGTGTGAAAAACTCTTTAGTAATTCATAATGTTAGGTTCCTAAGTTTAAGAGTGATTAATTATTTTATTCGACTTCAAATTTCAAATCCTTCTCTCCAAACCACTAGTATTTTATCTGTCGCGCTTGTCACTTTCATTGAGTGACCGAGCCCTTATAGCAAATATTTTGTAAGTTCACCCTATTAGCGCTAGTGCATGTGTTTATTTTGGGGTTACAAATTCATTCATTCGAACTCGTTGTTCGTCTAAAAAAAATTAATTACCTGTCAAGTCTATATTTTTAATGGCAACAAAGTTAGGTCACGTACGTAAATACCTAAACAATTTCTCCATTCCATGTCAATGCTCAAATCGACCCTTTGAAAAACATACCTAATACATAATATACAATACACACGCTGCAAAAGGTTGCTTGGCGAAATTTTTTTAAACATTCCGAAAAGGTTAACCTATCTGAAAATTACCACTTAATCCATCAACATTTTTCTATACACGTCTTTTAACAATATCGAAAAATAACAATGACAAAACAAATTGCACGAAAAAAGGTACAAAAAAAACTGTTTCTAAAGTTTTTTTTAACCCTAGATAACAAAATGACAATATCTTTGTGTAGAAAATATGAAAATACATACTTGTATAACCTAAAGGAAACTAAACCTGACCGAAAATGAATATACAGTGGACTCTCGTTAACTTGAACATGAACAGTCCAATAAATTGAACAAATATTTTTTCCTTACGCATTATATAACTTGAACAGGCCATTTTTAAGAATCAATGTATCGACCTTGAATTTTTCCATAAGTACTCTATAAGTTAAACAAATACAATTTTTGCAAACTCTCTAACTTGAACAGAATTTAATACAAATTTTCCACCGACCACTAAGCCGAGCTTTAAGCAGATTTAGCTAAATCTCCTACAAATCTTCAAGATTTACCATACAATATTTAATCTTCTCAGATCAAGATTTAAAATAAATCTCATTTAAATTTTCAATCGAACTACCCTACTTCCATATCGAAATGAACACATTCATCGGGAAAGTGAATTTTTCTCTTCGGTTGACACAGATGAAGCTGTTTGTCTCACTTCTACATCATAAGAGAACATGAAAAACAATTTTAATTTTGAATAGTGCTCCCAAAATTAATCTACTTTGGAGCGGTGAAAAAACTATTTAAAAATTGAGATTAGTGAATATAAACCTAGTTAACGTTTGGTGGAAACATAGAATAATATTTAATTTGTTTCCATTAAAATATTTGCAAGGTACCTAGGATGTTGGTACAAAATACAAACCGTTTTTGTAAGGAGGAATCCCAGGAAATTTCTTTAGTCTTTCCGTATAAGGTCGTATTTTTCATAATCAAAGTGAATTTCATTTGAATAAGTACGTATTTAAGAATCGACATTTTGAAAAGTGAAAAATAAAAAAAAACAAAAATTAAGAATATTAACACCAAAACAAAAAGCTACAATAATTGAAAAAATAAAAAATAAAACGGAGTCAGCCTTATGTTTTGTGCAAAGGAAGTTGGTGTTTCAAAAGGAAGAATGTGCAATATTAAGCGCAATTCCAAACAAATAAATAAAAGGTTTGCAAAACCTTTTTCTGGACAAGCTAATTGGCTTTTCACACCAAACCCAAAACCGGGTTTTCAGCTAAAAGCTTACAAAAACTCGACAACCGTTCACAGTGAACATTTAAAAGTTTTCGTTTGACATTTCAATTATTTTGGCACCACAGGCAACAACAAATACGTTGTGAATTGAAATTGAAATTACCCCGGACATCTGTTTTTTTTCGTTTTCCCGACAGCAACCCGTCAGCTATTTATGTCACGATTAATTCAGCACTGAATGTTTCACAAGGTGTGTTTGTTTAGTTCATCTTGCAAATCCAACATGTTTTCAACAGGTTTCATTTAAAGCTTGTAGTTTAACACAACGAGTGGTTTATCAAAAATGTATGGGAAAACTTGTGTTTTTGCTTCAGGTTTTCAGCCAAAAACGATAATTTCGCGAAAACCGTGTTTTGGGTTTGGTGTGAAAAGGCTATAAGATGTGTACAATGAAAAAAGCTGAAAATCCAAAAACTGACAAAGGCCTTTACCAGTGATTTCTTAACCAACGTACAAAAAAAAATTGTAAATCAACGGAAGCCTTATAAGAGAAAAGGCTAAACGACGGTACAAACAATTTGAGGAGGTTCCTTTAATGCTAGTTGTGGGTGGTTCCAAAGGCGGAAAAGATAATTTGGTATACTTACGTTTGGTGACCATAAGTGGAGAAAAACTAGGAGCGGACCCGAGACCAGTAGAGCCATTTTAAAAAAATTACAAGGGAGGACAAGGTCAGTACAGGGAAGATAGGACGCTTACCTCTTACTCTGACTGTAATAGATACCAATAAGTTCGTACAGATTTTACTAAATTACCACAAATTTAGCAGTGGTAGCTCTGATTCAATGTGTTTATTTTAAAAGCTCTCACAAACGAGGGTTGATTGCCTAGTAACGGCACATCCCAAGCAGGAGTGTTTGTACTTGTACTTGGATGTGAAGTAGGTAGGTCACGCTGGAATATACGCCGGTTTCAACAAGTTTCCAAAAACAATTTGTATATAACTCAGTAACTCATTTTCAATGGGGGTCTCAGCAACAGGAACCAGTGTGTTTCAAAAAGCTCTCCAATAAGGCCTGTTCGGACCATTTCTGTTGGACAGATCATAACAACCCAGAAGATATTTATAACTTAGATGAAACCGTTTGGGTCCCTCAAAATTTTTCATAACTCATAATTCTCCATAGCATTTTAAAATGTGCTTAATGTCTAATTTCAAATTATTTATTCATAATAAAGGGTTATCCATTTCGCGGTTTCAAAAGTATAGGGCTGGCATTCGACATCTGTCAATCTAAGTTGTTAAACCAATTTTTTTTTCAATTGAAAGTCTGACATTTACGAAAGTGGATCGCTTAACTATCGCACAACGCATAAAAATTATTAAAACCTAGGTGATTCTGCCACAGCCACATATCGTGCTTTAAGAGGAGATTATGACTTACATAATCTCTTAATAAGAAATTTTAAGAGACTGGATTGGTTACAGATATTGTAAGGCCTGTACATCATCGTTCCGCTCGTACCACTGAAAATATCGCTGCTGTAAGTGAATGTGTTGCCCAAGACCCGAATGTGTCGATTCCTCGTCGTTCTCAGGAATTAGGACTGTCTTACGACACATTATGGCATATTTTGCACTTGGATCTACACCTACATCCATATAAGGTCCAGCTTACATAACAACTGAAGCCAGCTGACCATTCAAAAAGTCGTAGATACGTCGAATGGGTGCTTGAATGTGGGAATGTTAATAAACAAAATTGTCGTATTGTGGGTTCTGAGAATCCTCGAGTAATTGAAGAGAGGCCATTACATCCACAAAAAGGCACTGTTTGGGGCGCTCTTTGGTCCGGAGGTGTGATTGGACCTTACTTCTTCGAAAACGACGATGGAACGACTGTCATCGTCAATTCGGAGCGTTATGGTCATATGATAACCGACTTTTTTTTTGCCTGCTATTGAAGAATACGACTTGGAAAATATGTGGTTTCAACAAAACGGTGCCGCAAGCCACACAACTCGAGCGAATATGACTTTATTGCAAGAGACATTTCCTGGCAGCGTAATTTCTCGTCGTGGCGATGTCAACTGGCCACAAAGATCATGCGATTTGACACCGCTGGACTTTTTTTGTGGGGCTACGCGAAAGACCGTGTCTATGCAGCTAAACCAACATTCTTCAGGTTATGGCTGAGATACCGCCCAATATGTGTCAAAAAGTTGTCGAAAATTACCTCAAAAAATCGATGCTTGTACTAATTCGCGTGGTGGTCATTTAAATTATGTAGTGTTTCACACATAATGTCAACGTTCAAACTTTATAATAAAAAAGAAATATCATGAACAAAATATTTTATATGTGTTTTATTTACGTTTACTTTTGAAACCGCAAAATGGATAACCCTTTATCATTAATTATTCTTTAAAATAATTAAAATGATTCACTTAAAAAAAACAACAATGTTTTATCTTGATCCAGTATTTTGAACCAGTGTATAGCTTGAACAATCCTGGTTTCGTACGTGTTCAAATTAACGAGCGTCCACTGTATTTATATATCTTGTCCTTATAAATGTGTAATGGTATCAATAATTTAAACTGTTTGCCTTAAATAATCTTAAATTGACTGATTTCGGTATTGTACTCGTATGTGAAAGAAAAAATTCAAAAGGGTCTTGCAAAAAGACCCATTCAATAATAAATCCTAAACTTTATGAATAGAATTAATGACTATGAGGTTGCCAACGAAACATGGTCTTTAACATATTCAGTAACGAATATTTTATTTCAAAATATGTAGATAGTAGGTTATATTATATTTCTAATTTTTTTTACCAAATTCTCAGAAAACTTTCTTAATATAAATTGCAAAACCAAATACGTACTGAAATAGATCTCATACCAAAAGCGAAACTTTCCTTTTCTTCAATGTAATGACATCGATTTCATAAATATGTTCGTTGAATACTTAAGGTTAAGCATGCCTCAGTTTAAGAACTTTGTTGTTTTTTTTCGCTGGAAATAGACTTAACTTCATTAATTTAAGTGCTCTAAAAGAATACTTGTCATTTGTTTTTTTTTTTTCATTTTTAAAATTAAAAACTACTGAAAAGGTAACTATTGTATATCTCATTCTTTCAAAATTTGTCACTAATCGAGACACTCTATAATCGTACCACCTCATAATCGGACCGCACCTTATGCATTCCCTGCTATTTTTCATACAAATTTCCCTTATAATCGGGGCACGTGCTAGTCGGACCATGGACCACTAAGATAACATGCGTCGCCTAATGTATTCACCTGTTTAAGTGGTCCAAGCGTAGGAAATACGAAATATGTAAGCATCGCATTTTTTTGTTAATTGTTGGTACCGCCGCTGCGTGTTACCTTAGACTTATTTGGTGATTTCCCAATAAGTTTGTAATGTTAGCTTTAGTTAGTTTATATTGCGTATTGGCAGATGTTTCAGGTAAGTCAGTGCAATTAGCAATTGATTTGTTGAAGGTGTTTGTTTTTGGTTTTTAATAAAGCTAAAGTAAAAGAACAATGAGTAAACGAAATTTTAGTGATCTTGATCTGGAAAATAAGGTTGAAGTTATTAAGTGTTTCGAAGATGCACATTTATCTCAGAGATCTTGCAAAGAAAATCTAAAGAATTTTGACCTCGAATGAGGACATCAAACTGTGATTTGAAAAATTCGTTGGACTTAAACTAAAACGTAGGAAAGCATTCGTACGTTTTGCCGAAATTGATGTCTTGACATTCAAATGGGTTGGCTTAGGTAGGCAAAAGAATGTGCCAATTTCTGGAGCCTACAATTCTCCAAGCAAAAGTACTGGCTATATACAAACAAATCTAATTGATTGCATATTTTTTGGAAATTTACATGTGGTATATGCACTGGCAGCCGTATTTTCATGGAGATGTATGCATGAGAAAAAACCTTTCTAAGTGGACCAGTCCGATTAAAAAGGAACCTCTACAATCGGACCACCTCCTAATTGGACCACTTTTCTTCTGTCCCAAGGGTGGTCCAATTTGACAGGTTTTACTGTATTTTAATTTTGCAATAATGTATATTTTGCGATCGGTAAACCAAACGCAACCCAGTTGTTTCTTTAGCCGTGTTTTTTTAGGAAACTTATATATATCTCCAACACAACAAAATTCCCCAAAAATACGATCTCCAACAGCCTGATTTTTATATTTTAAAATGTTACTTATGAACACCTGTCAAATAATTAAATGCCAAAAATAACAATTGATTTGTATTTATTTCTTTACATTAAAAGCATAAGCAAATTAAAACTTGAATTAAAAAATCCAAATAAAATGGAATTTTTATGAAGCAGTAAGATATAACAAGAAGTTAAAGTTTTCCACATTCTGTGTGTCCTAAATGTTAATTTTAAAGTTTCTTCAATAAATCAGATGTTGTACAAATACAGGGGTGTGTTCGTTTAGTACTTGCTGGCAAAAATGTTAGCATTCATTATTTAACTATTAGATATTTTATGAACTTCGTTTATATACGGTTCTATGAACGGCTTGGAGTAGAGAGATAAATTAAGAATGAATAATATTAAATATTGACAGAGATCCTTTTTAGCTACTGCTTTTATATAGGGTGGCGCACGAATCATGCTACAAAAATAAAACGTAATAACTTTTTTTCAGTGTGAGTAATCGGCTTATTTTTTTTTTAATTTTAAATGCTACTATTTAGATTTATCAAAATGAATGCTTGGGATACTGAAAAAGGATTTGGATAGCGCAGCGATACCATTCTTTGCAGTCCGTCATTTCCGTCCAAAGGGAATTTAATCTGGAGTTTGGCGGTACTCCCCCGAGTAGATGGACCATTATGAGGCTGCTGAAAATATTTGCCGAATCTGGAAGCATCGAACGAAGACTGTATCATAGAGATCCCAATGTTCGGGTTCAGGATACAATCGTGGCTTTTGCATCGGCAATACAGGCAAATCCAAGTGTTTTGACTCGAAACTTATCGGGCCAAATTGGAGTTAGCAGACGGTCATTACAGCGGATACTTCATGATGACTTAAGCTTTTTTCCGTACAAAGTCAAAATTGCAAGCAAGTTAAACCCTCAGGATTTGCCTGTTCGCTTGGAATTTTACCGAAAAATGATTGCAATGGCCGAAGAAGACAACACATTGATAAATTGTTTGTTCATGTCTGATGAGGCCCATTTTGACTTAAACGGCAATGTTAACAAGCAAATTTGCCGTATATGGAGTGCATCTAATCCAGAAATGCTCCATGAGACGAAACTGCACCCAGAACGAGTCACTGTGTGGTGCGCAGTTTCATCAAGGTGTATTGTCGGGCCATACTTCTTTGAAGAAAACGGTGTAACACACACTGTCAATGGGGACCGTTATTTAAAGATGTTGAAGGAGTTCTTTTACCCAGAACTTCGCCGAAGACGTATCCCTTTCAGCAGGATTTGGTTTCAACAAGATGTAGCAAGTGCACACGTAGCCATACAAGTTATGGCGGAGCTCCAACGAAAATTCCCAAGCAAATTGATAACCAGAAACTGCACTTTCCGCTGGCCCCCAAGTCACCTGACCTGACTGCTCCAGACTTTTTTTATGGGGTTGTGTAAAGCAGGAATTGTCCAAACCAAACCCAGGAATTTGACTGAATTGAAGCAGTCCATTAAGACAATAATTGAGGCGATCCCAATTTCAACCCTTCAGGCCGTAATGAACAATTTTCTGATCAGGTGCCGGTATACGTGGATGAGCGTGGATATCATTTGCGGTCTATCATGATTAAGAACCATTAGTGATTTAAAATAAAATTTAATTATTTATCCAATAAAAAAAAATTAATGAAATACATCGATTAAAATAAAAGTTTTTTTAATTTCTTATTGTAGCACGAGTCGTGCGCCACCCTGTAAATACCACAATAATAATTTTTTATAGTTCGATAAGTTCCCAACGAAAAAGATGACATTAAACCAAAAGATCAACATACGACAGTAGATGTACATTTTTGAGCGAATTATGTAATTGGGTGAATAGCCGTGTTTTGGTAAAAATTATAAACGTCGCAACAAATAAACACTAAACAAAAATTATGTCCACTTTTATATTCACTGGTCGGTCAACGGTCAACTCGTCTCTGAATTCAAAATGATATAAGATCGGTTAATTTTGGTTTGACACGAACTTTAGGGTAAAGTTGATTATCTACGACATTTCCGTCAATAAGTTTTCGGGCTATATTTTGAAATATTTAGAACGTATTTCTTGTTAAATTTCGCCTTAAAATACTAAAATATCACCATTTTCCGAAAATGAATTTAAATTTTCAAATTTTAAATTTTTTAGAGGGTTTTTAATCCATTGAAAACTTAACTATCTGTCAATGGAATTCGAACAGCTTATAACTTACACGGGTTATAAGTCATGCTCTATCCATAATACTCTCTAACGTGCTACTTATGAGTGCATTTATTACTAAATACTTAAAATATGCACTTATACTTGCTCCTTAATAGAGCAAGATCCCAGGCCCCGAGAACTTTCTTATTTTCTGATGGATAAAATGTATATGATAGAGTAGTAGTGTTAGTACGTACAATTAACGTATTCGTACCTGATAGCTTGGGCCGACGGCCAATTCTTAGGCATCAGGTATTAAATGCACGTAATAATGCTACCTTCCGTCGGCGGTTTTTACAGCCAGACGCTTTAAAAGTCGTAAAAAATAATCATAATCCTACTTATAAGACCAGGAAAATAAGACAGTCACTTCAAAAAAATTCCGACGTTACTCGTAATTAATAAGTTTTTTTTTTTGATAAAAGTTGTTGGAACACACCTGTAGATCATGTCATTCTACACCAAAAAGATTAAGAAACTTTTTATCGTACAATTAATAGATTTAGATAAAAATGGTCCAAAACATTAGGGTGTAGTACATTTAAAAAAAAAATTAATAAATTTATATTTTTGTGTGGAGAAATGTTTGGTTTTTCGTTATGTTTGGAAAAACATGTTCTATTAAAAAAACCAAGTTTTAAGTATGGAACCGTAAGGCATCATAAAAATAATAATTTATTTTATTTTGTTCAATAATTCGCAAAACCTTTATTTTTTCAACATTTTCTAAGAACAATTTATAGACAGTACAATTGTCTACAAAATGACATATTAACAATTTCCGTATGTCAATTCGTTCTTAAAAATAGTTCGTCAAAATAGTCAAAATAGTTATATAGAACAAATTCTTTCGTTAAAGTAACCAGACATAATATAGCTTCCATTAAAATAATCGTAGTTCAATACTTGATCCGTGGTTCATATTTAAATTCACCGATTTCGGCGGATTAACTGAGGATCAACGATGGATCAAGCATGTATTGCGCTTCTATCTCATATTTGAGTATTGACCCTCAGTTAACCCGCCAAAATCGGTGAATTAAAATTCCTGAAACCACGTTTGTACAACTGGTTCTTAGCTATTTAGGTGAAATGACAAATGAGTAACTTCGAACTTACATAGTTTACAACACTTCAATTCACGTGTTTGTAAATACAATTACATTTATTTTGTACTCTTAGAACAAATAAATAAGTACCTACATTGTTATTAATATGATTTTTATTGCACATTATTTTTGTTTCCATATTTTTATAAACCAACAAAAATAAGGAGTTCTTTTGGCCTAGTTCGTTGTGGTGGTAATTTGTATTTCCTGGACGTGCATAGGTTTAAAACAATTTTTTTGATAAAAGAACACTGCTTTCATCTAACCTATCCAAATCGTTCACAAATATATTCGGATAGTTTGGTATCTGAGATAACTTATCTAAGAAATGTGTGAACGTGGCCATTGAAAGAAAGAAACAAGCACTCTACGAACAAAAACTTCCAAAATTCATGAAAGTAATTTCATGAATCGCCAACTGGTTCATGTTGGTATTTGTAATGTGTGTAAAAATTGTTGCGTTGGGCATAGCTTTTGCCAACAGAATGCAGCCATTTTCATAACTATGGTGACTAAAAATCTGATTGATTTTTGTCCCTGGAGAATATAGGCTTTTTGAAAGTACCTACATAACTATAAGAATATAGGAAAATGTTAATTCCTTTTCAAGTGTTCCAAAAAATCGGTTTAATTGATTTTTTTAATATATTACATAATTTATTTCAATAAAACTGCAAGCAAGATGTAGTTCGCACTTTGTTACTAACTTGTTCATCGACTGGCATGGACAATGCAAATCCGTTAGTAATTGAAGTTGTGAAGAAAGTGGAAAAGAATTTTAAATATGAATGGAAATTGAATATTTGAATAAAACAACAATCACTTGAGTGTGCTACCACTAAGTTTTGTTTTTTTTTTCTTTTTTTGGCAGAAAATCGTGGCAGAGCACTCAAGTGGTTGGTGTTTCATTCAAACATTTAATAAAACAATGGTGCTAATAAAGCATTTCAATTTTACTGGAGGTATGGTTTGCAAACAAAATATTGTGTGAATAGAATTTTTTTATATAAAACCGAAGAGAAAATTAAGAGCCACAAAACAAAAGAAAACAAAAATTACAATGATATAAAAATAAGAAATAAAAGTGAACTTGATAGCGTGCCATTATAGCCATGGCACTAATTGGGATTTCACAGGCATTGTATGTAAGAATCCTGCTTAACAGTGTCGTGTAGCTTTGGCGTAAAATTTCTTCATTTATTATCGAGTTGTCCTAAATTTCTTAAATTGTTCTACCGAATAAGTTTCAATAATTTTTCAAACGATATTTTTTTATATTTTTGCACGCACATTGTGAAGGCTGGGAAAACAGATAAGGACGTAAAAGGAAATACCAAAGTTCTGAATATTGACAAGGGAGAGAAAAATAGAGCCATGTAAAGCTGTCCATTTTCCTATTGTACGGCTAAGGAAATAATTTGTATATCTACTTGACAGAATGGGCGAAATGAAACTCAAGGGTAAACTGATAAGTATTCCCAAAAGCGCGATTATTACAGTTGAATAATTTTTATAAAAATAGTGGCTTCGCAAGTCATATATAACATTTCGCCTTTGTTCAAAGGGTTGTAACTTTTAAAAGTTTCTGTTATTGTTCTATTACATAATTATCCTTAAATCTATATTTTGAGAGTGAGAGTTATTTTGAGTTATAGAGAAGCCTTGTCTTGATGTATAAATCCTAATTCGGTATTCTTAGTTGGAATAGCGAATCCTCTGGACGTGGAGTTTTAATAGCAGTAAATAATAATTTAGACGCTCCTTTTTTAAAGCTTCTATTACAACCTATTTTGAGTATATTACCATTAAACTAAAGTTACATAAAAGAAATATATATGTTATGTGTTGCTATATTCGCCCAGCGCAACCAACTAGTTCTGATCAACTCGCTGTCGATGCAATTGATTTGCCCTTTGATACCGCAGATATGAATGATGATATCTTCTGCTTAGGAGATTTTAACCTGCCCAACATCCAATGGTGTCAATCTGAAGATGAAACTTACTTTTCCTCAGAAAGTATCAACATCGAAAAAGAAAGTTTGTTCACGGACTGCTTGCATGATTGGTGTCTTTTTTCAAGTGAGCGGGGTCACTAACAACATGAACAGACAACTTGAACTCGAGTTCACATCTTACCCTGCCAATGCCGTTGTGACAGAGAGCGATCAACTATCAATTTCATCCACCCTTGTTAACATATTTCTCTTTTGATTCGTCTTTTAATAAAATTACCCCTGAGTATAGTTTCACCTTTCGTAAGGCCGATTTTCATAATCTCAATATTCTTCTTAGCCAAATCAACTTAAATATTTCCCAAAGATCGATTAATGATGAGTTGTCAGCTTTTTATAAATCTTCAATTGTTTTTCTCAATCTGTCCCTTTTCAGCCTCGTAGAAACTATTCTTCTCCGAAGAAAATCCGATGGCTACCCTCCATCGCTCATCTACTTGAATGAACCTACAACAATAGCCAATTTCTTTGCAAATTTTTTCAAGAAGTCGTTTTCGGATTGTGATACGGAGCCTGATGAATTATACTTTGAACACTTAAAATATTCTCCACAAACCTCTTTTTCCCAACAATGGTTAAAGCAAAAATTGATAAACTTAAAGACGACTACTCTACAGGACCTGATGGTATCCCGGCAATTGTCCTCATAAAATGTTCTAGTGCCTTGGTTCATCCACTGACCTCTCTGTTTAGGCTTTCTATTTCTCAGGGTGTTTTTTCCTCAATCTTGGAAAGTGTCATTCATTGTGTGTATACATGAAAAAGGAATAAAGAATAGTGCGTCTAATTATCGCCCAATTGCCAAGCTTTCTTGCATACCTAAAATGTTTGAAAGTATTATCTATTATGCTCTAGCTTTTTATTGTAAACATATTTTGTCTTCATTTCAACATGGTTTCTTGGCCGGTAGGTCAACTACAATAACACTTTGTGTCTCAAGCGTAGGTTACTTTAGACAAAGGTGACGAAGTTGATGTTATATCCATTGATTTTAGCAAGGCATTTGACAAAATGTCTCACAAAATTATTACCTACAAATTAAAAAACCTGGGTTTTTCAATACACTTCATCTCATATTTGTCTGATAGAAATTACATTGTCCGTTTCAGATCATCTCTTTCCTTTCCTTTCCTTTCCTTTCCTTTCCTTTCCTTTCCTTTCCTTTCCTTTCCTTTCCTTTCTTTCTTTTCCTTTCTTTTCCTTTCGTTTCCTTTCCTTTCATTTCCTTTCCTTTCATTTCCTTTCCTTTCAATTCACCTCCTGGAGTTCCACAAGGCAGTCATCTTGGCACAATACTATTCATTTTAGCAACCAATAATGTTCCTAACATTTTGAAATATGATATTCTAATTTATGCGGATGATATCAAAATATTTAAACACATTTTATCAACCACAGATTCTCACTATCTGCAAGACACCCTAAATAGTTTCTCTTTTTGGTGTCAAAAAACCTTCTCGAATTAAATGTAAACAAGTGCCATAGCATTATTTTTTAAAGAAAACGCAAACCTATTTATACAGGGTGACCCAGTGTCATATGTTACTTCCTCTCATGACCTGGGGGTCATATGCGATACAGAGCTTAACTTCCACTTCTATATTGACAATATTATCAATAAGTCTAATTTAATGCTTGGGTTTATAAAACGATGGTCTAAAGAATTTCCCGACCCATATGTATATAAATCATTATATATTACCTTTGTCAGACCCATTCTTGAATATGCTTCTCAAGTTTAGTCACTGCATCAAATTGCCCAAATTAAACGAATTGAAACTGTTCAACACAAATTTCTTCGCTTTGCACTACATAGTCTTCCGTGGGATGATAATTTTCATCTTCCTCCATATGTCGATCGATTGCAACTTATTAACCTGCAATCCCTAGAAAAACGACTCGAGGTCTCTGATATCGTCTTTATTCACGATTTTCTTACTGGAAACATTGACTACCCGGCATTATTAAATGTTATTTCCATTAACACTAACCCCCGTGATGTAAGAACTGTATCCCCTTTTTGAATCCCTTATCAACGCACAAACTATTCTTTTTTTAACCCAATGTCCCGAATGCTTAGTAATGGTAACACATTCTCGAACGTTTTTGATTTCAACATATCTTAATTAGTTCTTCAAAATGCTGTATTTGATGTGTTTCTTAATCTTCTTATCCTATCCTGTTCTTTCCTTTTTTTTTTGTATGCAAATTATGTACATATATAATGGGATCATTATTCAGCCTTATTTTGAAATTCGAACGAATAGCTACTGCGATAGAATATTCATTCGAATGAACTTTGTATATTTTGACATTCGAAAGAATAATATTCATTTTTAATCGATTGTACAAAATGAACTTGAATGAATCTTATTTTCAAAGTCAGATGTTTGAAATTTACTGACATTTCTATTTGATTTAGTATGACCAAAGTAACATTTTTCATAAATTTTTTTTTTACTAAAAAAATTGGTCGGAAAATAAAACGCTATAATTACAGAAACATAATGTAAATTAAAGTTATGTTTTATGCTTGGTAAATCTAAGTATTTAAAAAATACATTAATACATTATAATACGTATATATACTTATTTTGAAGCATTTAAGAAATAATGGTCAGTTTATTGATACGAAAAACAATCAAAACAACTATAAAACTTTTGTAAAATAAAACACTAGATTTTTTCTGAACTTACGTTTTAAATTAATAGTGTTTAAAAAATTTTAACAAAAAACAAAAACATTTGTTCAACAATCAACTTCAGTGGTTATTAAACTTACATACACCTGTTCACACTTTTTAATTGACAGAAGGCAAAAGTGAAGTCGCTTGCTGACACAATTAATTCTTTTTTTGAAAAAATATTAAATAAGTTGAAGATAAGTGATTGCAATCATTTGTGTATAAAAATGAAGAATGCTAAGTAGGAAAAGGATTATGGATCCAACAAATCTATTTTTTATAAAGTGATATTTAGTTAATCTATGAAGCACGAACAACTCGGGGCAAAACTGCGGCATTATTTTAATTAAAAGTGTACAAATTTTACATTTATATGCATATCAATATATCAGACTTATTTATTTTTGTTGAACAATAAAATCAATCAAAAAATATAAACAAATCTCTTAATGCACAAAATGAAGGACCTTTTTTAATTATGAATGAAAAATGAACTTTCGATTGTTTAAGTGAACTTTCGAATTGTCGAAACTCAAACTACAAATTACTCGAATTCGACTAACTTTCGCTTGAAAGTGAATTTCAAAATAAGATTGATTGTATTTATTATTAACTAGCTTTTTAAGCTTGCTTGAACTAAGCGTTGAATAAAATTGTATTAGTAGCTTTTAAGATTTGATTATATTTGTTTTGTCTCGGTAAATACAAAATTTGCAACAATTGTAATACACTATTTAAAAAACTCCAGAAATTTAATAGATGATTTGCAGTGACGTGCCGTGGTGATTTCGGTAGGGTGTCCACTATAACTTTTTATTCAAATAATTTATCTATTTTTAGTTTTAATCCAGGATCACGACGAGGACGTAATAGTAAACGATCCCGTTTAAGTTTTTTTATTTTTTATATTTTTTTGTTTTTGTTTTATTTTTTATATTTTTTTGGTTTTTATTTTTTAATTTTTTTTTGATTTTATTTTTATATTTTTTTTGTTTTCGTTTTTATTTTTATATTTTTTTTATGTTTTTATTTTTATATATTTTTTTTTTGGTTTTATTCTGTTTTTTTTTTCTGTTTGTTTAAATATTTTTTATTTTAATTTAACGCAGTCCAATCAATACAATCCCATCTTAGCTCTAAGTTTCATAGTTTCAAGTTAGGTTAAGTTATGAAGCTTGCATTAAGCCAAATAAATGGGGGTATTGCCCCAACTAAATTATATAATTCGGCCGTACCTAAAAAGCTACATTGATTTTTTTTTATCAAAATCGTTAGAGCGTTTCCGAGAAAAATAGTTTTGAACGTAACGGTTATATGGCAGGTACCGTTCTTTTTTGAATTAAAAAAAATTTCAATTTCACCTCTGTACAAAAAAAAAAACACCTAAAAAACTCTATATACCAAGTTTGAAGCAATTGGGCCCACCCATTTGGGCTGTAGGTGTCTACACATACATACAGACAAACTGACAGACTGACAGACAAACAGACGGACAGTATTTTTTGAATCGTGTTTTTTCGTCTTCGCTATCATCGTAATGTCATGTTTGATTGTTATCTGAAAACTTTTTTTTTGACGAATGCATAACTTGCCTTATAGTACCTATAATGGCAAGTAAAAAATTTGGAAAACTTATCCTTAAAAATTGCAACGTAGGCTTTAAATGCCCTCTAGGAAATATTATTTAAAAAAAATTCGTTCTGCATATTTTTTTTTTATTATTCGATTTCCTTGACTTTTAATTTTAATCTTATAACAATAACATGAAGTCGAAAAGATGAAAATGACATCTTGTTGGAACTAGTTCCAGAAAATGTACATGATTTGGAATTTACAAACATTTGGACTTCAACATCCATATTCTTAGAATTGTGAAATATATTAATAAATATAAAGATTTCAATTAAGTAAATCATAAAATATTCGATATATTTACAGGATTTTCGTCATACAGAAACCATTAGAATTCAATTAATTATAGTAACAAATGGAGAGGAAAATTAATTTAGTTGGATTAGGTAAGGTTGAAGTGGCTGTCAGCGTTGCAGCTGATACAGTTTTAGACCAATGCTGGTCCCTTGTGATATCACATTCGTTGAACCATTTTGAGCTTTTAATGAAGGGTAAGAGGCTGTAGATATCTATTTTGATTAGATGGCTGAGATCATCGAAAAAAAAGTCTCCAAAATTGAGCTTACATCTCTGAGATAGAGCAGGGCATGTACACAGAACATGAGGAATAGAGTCCACCTTCCCATCGTCCATGCTGCTTCAGCTAAAATCATTTGAATAAACGCCAAGCCTCGGTGTGTGCTTGCCTATGAGGCAGTGTCCGGTTATGCCATCAATTATAGAGCTGATGTGCAATCTGCTTAAGGATATCAAACACTTGGAGCGTTTCAGATCAAGTTTTGACCAGAACTGTTTTGTCGTCAGACAGGTAGTTGTATTTTTCCATCTATGGTTTGTCCTTTTTAAAGCGTCTTTTTTCATCATTAACTTCCATGTAGCGATGGGTAAGGGTAATAAAGTTAATGTCGTTTCACTTTTGGCAAGTTCATCAGCCTTACAATTCCCTGGAATATCCCTGAATATTGAACTGGCATCTACATTGAGATAAATGGCAGTTGAAAGCAGCTATGGAGTTCGTAAAGGACGACTCTGGAGATTTAATAGCCGCTTGACTATCTGAGTAGATTAGAATATCAGTAGTTGATTTCTCTAATTGCTATAATTTCCGCCTGGAATACGCTACAATGATAAGAAAGACGTTTTAGTCTGTTTAAGTACACATCCCCACCAATCCAATCATTAGTTTTTGATGGATGAGTACAAAAATGTTTAGCATCATCTTCCAAGAAGCTAAAGCCTTGTGATACCACATCAGACTGATCTAGGAGGAATGGTGACTTGGAAGTTTTTGCCGAGTTCTAGCTTAGGGATGGTGTAATCAATGTGACTTGGAATAAGAATCTACGTGATGAATTTTGTATTTCCTTGAAAATAGGACAAGTTCCGTTTTCTGAGGGTTGACTCCTGGGCCACACTTTTCCGACCAGTTTGTTAGCTTATTTAAGGCGTTTTGCAGGAGTTCTTTTAGGACTTAAGGACTTTGTGGGTCCCCGCTTCCAAATCCTTCAGTAGCTCATTTGCTACCAGATTCCAGAGAAGAGGAAATACAGCCTGCACCAACTTTAGGCGTACTTCTTCTGACAAGTCTTCTTGCAGAGAAACCACTCAATTTTATATATCTATCTTTCTCTCTATCGGTCTATCTACTTTTAGACACATCAGTGCAGATGCGAGTGCAGCTACTCGACATTGTTAAAAGCGCCTTCTATGTCCAGGCAAGCCACCATAGTATATTTCGTATTGAGGGCAGGGTATTCGGTAGTTATTACTAGTGAATGTAAAGCAGTATCTACCGATCTTCCTTTGCCGTGCGTTTGTTGAGCCTTGAGCCATTGACAAAATACTCGTATCGATGATATTACGTAAGTTGATATCGATCAATTTATTTCAAGAGTTCTTAGAAGGAAAGATGATAGCCTAATAGGTCTTAGGGCTTTCGGGATAGTTTGGATGCATTTACCGGCCTTGGGTATGAATATGAACACAACCTTAACTTCTCTCGATCCATATCAGAAGCATTTGGACCAGATTTAAGCAGCTTTGGAACAGATTCTCCAGAATTGGTAGGATTGGATCTGAGTTTCTCTGCAGCTCGGCTCGAAGTTAACATTTTGAGAGCTACCTGGAAAATGGGTAATGGGTATCCAGTAACAAGTTGAGCTATTCTTCCCAAGAGTTGGTTCAAGAGCCATCAGCTCCTGGGCATGGACGGATTATTGGAGAGAATTTTTCTTAGCCTCGATGCTTTTTTTTGTTCTTTAATAATTTTAACTATATCTCTTTGTTTTCCTCAATTATTTCGTATAAAGTTTAAGGGATTCCTTATATGAGTCGCAGTCGACAACGTTTCTATTAAAGTGCTTCCGGCACTTTTTTCTGCGCAGTGGCTTCCCTTTTCCTCTTACATAAGTGAGCAGGCAAAAGTTGGTATTTATTAAGGGCTGCAGTTAGATCATTGTGTTTACCGTCAAGTTTAGCTATATTGAAAGGAGGACTTAACAGTTCTGGTTTTAGCAAACCTTTAACCATTGTCCTATATTTGGCCCAATCGGTCTTTGGGTAATTTCGAAATTCCAAGCGTCTGGGAATGTCATAATGAGATTGAATTGAATAAAGTATTTATGATCTAAAAATAAGTGTTCTTTCGAAACTTTCCAACTCAAACTTCAATTCAATTACTTACATAAGTAGTAATTCTCAATAATAGATGCAAATATGTATGTGTATGTTTGTAAAGTGACTCATAAAATAACTACACATGTATACGAAATTTCTTAATACTTTATATATTCAAACTACAGGTAAGTTAACAAGATATGGATCACAACTTACAAATTATTTAAATTATTTGATATATTTTTCTTAACAAAGCGACAAGCAATAACAAATATATAAATACTGTAACAACGGGGTATTAACAAAATTTAATATAATATGAAAGTTTACGAGCGATTTGTTCTTGAATAGAACTACAAATTGTATGTACTGTTTTGAGCGAGAGAGCATATTTAATTCATTTTGATTAAAATGTATGTATGTTCACTTACCGGTGGCGGGGCGCAAATTCGCCCACACCCAGCAGTAGCTATTGCACTAATATTGATTCAAAGCGACGGACCGAACAGTGATGAGCTGTTCAGTTCAAAAACGCTTTTTCCTTTGTTTGATTTTTGAGTTCAGTAATGAGGTTTCTTGTAAATTTTCAAATTTTCAATTTTTTTTATTCTGGATCGACCTATGAATTAAAAAGAAAATTTTATATACAAAAGTGATTAAAATAAAAATAAATATTGTCTAGGTATATATGTATATATATATTTTTTAATTTTTTCGTATGAAACCAAAATACGAATATATCGGGAATTCAATAAGCATGTGAACAGTTATTATAAAAATTTAGATTTAACTATCCAGAGAATACTTTTTAATAATCAATTTATTGATATCTAAAGGGATTCTAAAGGCAAATTTATTTCCTTCATAAATAATATATTCTAAATCACTTCCCACCCTAGGAACACACTCTAAAACTATTTGCAAATATCATAAACCTACAGTTTTTGTAATTAATACGCGAAATGAAAACAAATAGGGTAAGGCATTTAATACCCTTGCAAATGTTTGATAAAGAAAACTAAAGCAATGTTTACACTCAATTAAATTTTGTTCTGGAAACATTTCACACAGCCTTTTAAGATTAAAGTATTGTTCAATAACTCAGTCAGTAAACCCGTGTAAAAGGATGAGTTATTTGATTTTAGTCTGATACAATCGTTCATTATATATATTTATGTATGTAGATGTGGTAAGAGTTTTCCTTAAGTTGTTATTTATTATACTTAAGTCTGTTAAAATAAACAAATGAGGCATAGCTATCTTCCAGATAATTCTGAAAAAAAAAAAATGTAATTGTGCATTGAACGAAACTTCAAACAGTCTTCTCTCTTTTTGTTTGATATAATGGTAGGATAACATTTAATTGAAAATTTGTAATTTATGTGAACACTATTTCAATTCGCTTAGAGCTTAATTTGAAAATGGGTATAAGTGTAATTTTTGAAAGCGGCTTATAGCCAAAAAAGACTGACACAAAAAACTTTAAGATACAAAAACAAATCCATTTTGCGGTTTCAAAACTATAGGGTTGGAATTCGACATCTGTCAAACTAAGTTGTTAAACCAATTTTTTTTTTCAGTTGAAAGTTTGACATTTACGAAAATGGATCGCTTAACTATCGCACAACGCACAAAAATTGTTAAAACCTACTACAAAAATGGTGATTCTGCCACAGCCACATATCGTGCTTTAAGAGGAGATTATGGTTTACATAATCGTCAAACTACGCAAACAGTTGGCAAAATTGTGAAGAAATTTGAAGAGATTGGATTGGTTACAGACATTGTAAGGCCTCTGCATCATCGTATCGCTAGTACAACTGAAAAGATCGCTGCTATAAGTGAAAGTGTTGCCGAAGACCCGACTGTGTCGATTCGTCGTTCTCAGGAACATATAAAGTCCAGCTCACACAACAACTGAAGCCAGCTGACCATTCACAAAATCGTAGATACGTCGAATGGGTGCTTGAAGAACAAGCGGTGGACAGCGATTTTTCGAACAAAATTTTCTTCAGCGACGAAGCACATTTTCACTCGGTGGGTATGTTAATAAACAAAATTGTTGTATTTGGGGTTCTAAAAAATTTTCAAGTAATTGAAGAAAAACCACTACATCCACAAAAAGTCACTGTTTGGGGCGCTCTTTGGTCCGGAGGTGTGATTGGGCCTTTCTTCTTCGAAAACGACGATGGAACGACCGTCACCGTCAATTCGGAGCGTTATGGTCATATGATAACCGACGTTTTTTTGCCTACTATTGAAGAATACGACTTGGAGAATATGTGGTTTCAACAAGGCGGTGCCAAATGCTACACAACTCGAGCGAATATGGCTTTATTGTAAGAGACATTTCCTGGCAGTGTAATTTCTCGTCGTGGCGATATCAACTGGCCACCAAGATTGTGCGATTTGACACCGCTGGACTTTTGTTTTGTGGGGCTACGCGAAAGACCGTGCTTATGCAGATAAACCTTTACCTCTGGAGCACTTGAAAGCCAACATTCGTCAAGTTATGGCTGAGATACCGCCCAATATGTGTCAAAAAGTTGTCGAAAAATACCTCAAAAAATCGATGCTTGCAACAATTCGCGTGGTGGTCATTTAAATGAGGTAGTGTTTCACACATAATGTCAACGTTCAAACTTTATAATAAAAAAGAAATATCATGGAAAAATATATTTTATATGTGTTTTATTTACGTTTGCTTTTGAAACTACAAAATGGATAACCATTTATTATTATTTATTCTTTAAAATAATTAAAATGAATTACTTACAAAAACAACAATGTTTTATCTTGATCCAGTAATTTGCACAAGTGTATAGCTTGAACACTCCTGGCTTCGAACGTGTTCAACTTAACGAGCGTCCACTGTATTTATATATCTAGTCCTTATAAATGTGTAATGGTATCAATAATTTAAACTGTTTGCCTTAAATAATCTTAAATTAACTGATTTCGTTATTGTACTCGTATGTGAAAGAAAAAATTTAAAAGGGTCTTGCAAAAAAGACCCATCCAATAATAAATCCTAAACTTTATGAATAGAATTATTGATTATGAGGTTGCCAACAAAACATGGTCTTTTACATATTCAGTAACGAATATTTTATTTCAAAATATGTAGATAGTAGGTTATATTATATTTCTAATTTTTTTTACCAAATTCTCAGAAAACTTTCTTAATATAAATTGCAAAACCAAATACGTACTGAAATAGATCTCATACCAAAAGCGAAACTTTCCTTTTCTTCAATGTAATGACATCGATTTCATAAATATGTTCGTTGAATATTCAAAGTTAAGCATGACTCAATTTTAATAGCTTTGTTGTTTTTTTCGTGGTAAATAGACTAAACTTCATTAATTTAAGTGCTCTAAAAAAACACTTTTCATTTGTTTTTTTTTTTCATTTTTAAAATTAAAAACTACTGAAAGGTAATTATTGTATTTCTCATTCTTTCAAAATTTGTCCTTTATACATACAGTAAAACCTGCTAATCGGGACACGCTATAATCGGACGGCACCTTATGCATTCCCTGCTATTTTTCATACAAATTTCCCCTTATAATCGGGGAACCTGCTAATCGGACCATGGACCACTAAGATAACATGCGTTGCTTAATGTATTCACCTGTTTAATTGGTACAAGCGTAGGAAATACGAAATATGTAAGCCATGGTTCAATACACGATGAAGGCACAAGAAGTTTTTCAATTAAAATGAAAAAAGTAGACCTGCACCACTAGAACAAAGGAATCCGATGATATCAACCTTGGCAATTCGTGAAATAGCTATAATTCCAGCCAAAAATAATTGAGGAAAAATTTGGTGGTAGCACACTCACACTCAAGTTTTTGTTGGATATTCAAAGTCATTAAATGATTCGAAAAAGTGTTTTAAAAAGCAAGTTTGTAATCGTACAAAAACTGAATATTTTATATGTGTTTTATTTACGTTTACTTATAAATCCGGAAAATGGATAACCCGTTATAAAAATAAGGGATTTTTATGACTATATGACATAAAACTTCCATATGCATATATGTATATGATGACTCCTCTAATTTATTATTACCCTACGCCATATACGAGTATATGACTCAAAATCATTGTCATATATATATCCTCATATATGTTGTCATTTAAATATGCCGAACACACTTATATGATTAGTTTTTGCCATATTTATATGAACAGTTTGCCATATTTATATGCTAGTGTAAAACCGAAAAAAACAATTAAGTTCAAGCTGAGACGCACCATTTTTTCATCGACTTCAAAGCCGCATATGATAGCACAAGTCATCAAGAGCTTCTATTGGCGATGTCGGAACTAGGAATCCCGAAAAAACTGATCCACCTATTACGCATGCCGTTACAAAATTCGCGGTGTAACGTCCAAACGGAAAACAACTCATTTAAGCTTTTCCAGACGTGTACAGGGTTCAGACAAGGAGATGTGTTATCATGTGACTTCTTCAACATAGTCCTGGAGCAGATAATACGCAAGAGTGGTGTTAACCTGGAAGGTACTATCTTCAACAGGTCTTCCCAACTGCTTGGTTATGCGGACGACATCGATATCATCGGCCGCTCCAAGCGAGCTGTACTTGAAGCATTCACAGCTATTGATGAACAGGCGAAATGCGTTGGTCTTGAAGTTAATGAGAATATGCTATCAACAAACAAAGCCTCATCTGTCCATCGCCTAGGACAAAACGTCACTGCTGGTAGCAGTAATTTCGAGGTTGTCAAGGAGTTCACCTACCTCGGAACAAACATCAATTCCACGAACGACACCTTAGTGGAAATTCGACGAAGAATTACCCTAGCGAACCGTTGCTACTTCGGCTTGGCCAAACAAATGGGTTCAAAACTCCTGTCTCGAAAGACAAAGTACTCGTTTTATAAAACGCTAATTTTACCAGTTCTACTCTACGACGTTCTACTCTAGTGCTGGACGATAAGTAAAAGAGCGGAATTGATATTGGGCACTTTCGAGAGAAGAATTCTTCGTAGGATATTTAGTCCTCTATGCGAAGAGGGCGAATGGAGGAGAAGATTCAATCGAGAATTGTACGAGTTGTATCAAGATGTGGATGTAGTCCAAAGAGCCAACGCGCGTCGACTACACTGGCTCGGCCACATCGAGCGAATAGACAACAACGCTCCAGCCAAGAAAATCTTCGAGTCCCAGCCCTCAGGTCCGAGACGACCAGGAAGACCGAAACTCCGCTACAGGGATCAGGTGGTTACAGTTGCAAGAGCGCTTGGTCTCAACGACTGGGGAGAGCGTGCGAGGAACCGCAACCGATGGAACACCGCAATATGTCAGGCAGCTACCTTCCATGGATCGGTAGACGGATAAGTAAGTAAGTAATACTGCCTTTACTGAACAAATCATTGCTTCTAAAATTAAAAATGTATCTATGAAAACTAGGATTTATTATAACATTTTGTATGTTATATTTCTGTGTTAATATTGTAACCTTATGAACACTGTGGGCTTAAGGAAATGGCATTAAATTAAATAGATGACTTTATTTTTATTTTATACAAACAAGATACTAATATTTAGGGCAAGTCGATTACAAATTTAATTATGTACCTATACATAAATATAATATTATATTTTATGACTGCATTTCAGCATTAGACGAATAAATATATCAGGTTCACCTTAAAAGGTTTGGGAAATCATCCTCCAGGATAGTATATAGGGGCTTAAATTTGAATATGTTAGAGGCAAATTATTTTAGAAACGATCTCTATATGAGTCTGATCTTTAAAGCCAGGACAAAAATTCTCTAACTTAACTACAGGTCTTATCGAACTGGAATTAATCCGGTTTGTTTTCTGCGCAATTTAAAATAAAATGAAGACATTATTCAATTGTTTAGCAGTTTGCATTATATTGCAGAAAATGCGTAGATTATATTTTAGAAAGAGTTATCTGACGTTTGGAGTGTCCAATAGTATTCTTAATGGAGAATATGGCTGGAAGTTGCTAGTTAAAAATATTTCCTTTGCTATGAACTACCGAAGTACACATTTAAACTTTTCGTGAGTAATAAACACCTCATAAAATGTTTGTTTTAGTTAAACTAAAAGACTTTTCTTCACTATTGAATCAGACTTGCGACAAACTGAATGACCTTTCTACAATTTTCAAATTCAATACAAACGTTTTTGTTTTATCTAAACTAATAGTCTTCCTATTAAAGATTTTGCAACTTAATGGATTTGAAAAATATTTTTATTTTTTGGTAAATTTGTAAAATTGTAACTTTGCAATATTTTTTAGTAACAATTATATTCTTTAATCAAAATGTAAAAAATCTAATTTATTTAAATTTTATCATGATATTATATGAATTATTATTAGAAATTTTAAATTTATTTCTTAACCTTATTTTATTGTTTATTTAAACAAAAAATGTATTCTTTGAAATTCATAGCTTATTCTTTAAGTTATGTTATATTTACTTTTCATGTGCAATCAAAGTAAAATTAATGAAACGGCATAAAATTGAAAATTGTAAATATGTAGATATAGTTCTTAAATCATCAATAAATATCTTATTTAAATCTAAATCTAAAATTTAATTCTTTATATGGAATTAAAACATTTTATCCCTAATACGTTTAAGGCCCGTTTGCTACTCATCATAAATATTAATGTTCAACTTAAAACACTTATGGTCAACTTTTTCCTCTGCGTAAGCTGCCACATAAGTTATTAGTAGAACTTAAATGCTTAAGTTGGGTATCAGCCAACGAAGCTAAATTTATCAAGAAGAAAGACTTTTAGTTAAATTCGAACTATAGAGATGTTTAAATGTTTAAACTGATAAAGTAATTTTGGCAAAGCATGCAAAACAATATCATGGAAATTTCTTTAGCCACAAAATCGAAGCTGTAAAAATCTATCATGTACATCTACTATAAATTTACTTTTATATATTTATTTAACACGTTATAAATACTAACGTTACAATGCAACTTTGTTTCAAGCTACTTGTTACCTTGCTTCTATAATAGCTTATATCTCATAGCATAATATTAATTAAGTTTGTCAAAAATATTCATATTTGTACATTTTATTCCAATTAAAAGAATCAGGTAAGATTGTGGGATCACTCGGTGCAGTGCATACAGATAATCTCTATTATCCCATCAACAAACTCGCCACACTTGTCAAACTAAAATTACTTAAAATTTTTTCTTAATAATTTTTCAAAGTTAGTTACTTATTTTCTAAATTAAATAAAACTCAAATATAAATTGTTAAAAATAAATTTTAAATAAAACCTCATTGAAATAAGGTCCTGTATAGTATTTATAATTTTTATTATAAAATAATATCATATGTTTTTATTCATAATCATGTGCGCTCAGTGGCGTATGCATAGTGCGTTGGTTTCTATGGGAAAGGTAGGCCATGGTTCAATACTCGAAAGAGGAAAATAAGAAAAGTTTTTAATTAATATCAAAAAGTAGACCAGAACCATTAGAAAAGCAAAGGAATCTGATGAACGACCTGTAAAGTCATGAAAAGCTATAATTCCAGCCAGAAATAATGCTTAAAAGAAAAACTTGGTGCTAACACGCCCAAGTTGTTGTTGTTCATTCAAAGATATTGACCGATTTAAAAAAGTGCCGAGAAAATCAAGTAAGTAGTCACACAAAAATTGAACTTATAATAATAACAAAATAAAACAAATCGTTTCTTAATTCATTATCCATTACAGTCGGAAACATTTTTAAGCTGCATTAAGATTGGTGGAAGAAATACGATACGCGCTTCGAGTAAAAAACTTAATATTCAACTACTAAGGCCAAAATCAGTATACCATATAGCTACACACCAGCCCAAAACGATGACAGCATCTTGGCTTCTAAATTTCAGATATTATCAAAGTTTCTCTACGCGTAATAAATTGTCATTTTTGAGTTTGAAGAAAGATTTTGAAGTTTTTTTGTTTTGAAACATTTTTTAGGATTTTTTAAAAACTTTTTTGCCAATTGCTCTACTGTCCAGAAGCGGCTCTGAATCTGCAGTTATTTTTCATAATAAAATCGGTATCTTATAACTTTTCAATCAAACTTAAATAATAAGTAGGTATGTCTAAAATAAAATCATTTTCTAATAAGAACAGAATATTTATAAAGCTACTAGAGCCTAAAAACACTTTCTAACCGACTTTTCTTTATTCCTATAAAGACTTCCAAGAAATATATACAAGACAAATAACGGCATTCATAGCTATATTGAAAGAAGTTATTAACTTTATTTAGATACAAATTGTATCGAGGCATCCTAATTGTTAAATGGCAAGATGAAAAACAATCCAAAGACATAAAAGAAAAACGAAAAACTTTTTCTAAGATACATTCTCATGCTTGCAAAAATAATAGCCTTTAAGGACATCGCCTACAAGAGATATAATTATCTCTCGACATTTCTAGATGATAAGAGAATAAATATCTATGTTCATATATACATGTACAATGTGTATTGTGTACATAGAAATAAAATCTAATATTCTGGAAATATTTAAATGATCATGTGTGTGTTAAGGGAAGTTGTTGTAATCACTACTCCTATGGGACTTATATTACCTAAATTAATTGGTTTTCAACATAAAGTATCTGCGACTAGTGTACAAAAAAGGCGTTAATACTCTTGTAAGGTTGTTAATCCAAGTTAAGTAAGCATATACAAAAATATTTTTGAACTCAAAACGAAATAATTAAACCAACTAATTTCTTCAACGAGTAATGGAGTCTTTTACAGTTATTATTTTTTTGTTTTTTTGAATTTTTGGCAATTGTAACCAAAATTTGAAGATACTTATTAGACACGAGTATGTGTTTGTTTAAGAAATATGTTGAATATTTAAATAGAAAATAAATTTTGTATTTTACATCTCTCAACCGTTTCAGGTTTAGGGTCGAAAGAATTAGGTATGTAGCACTTTTTCAACCAAAGAGTTAATCTTAAAGGATTTCTCACATAATTTAGTAGGTTCACAAATTTATGGTTGAGATTCAAGCACCAAGACCTCTGCTGTGACAGTTCAACGCATATCATGATGCCACGCCTGCTAGAACTTAAAATGTATATAATTTGATAAAATTTGAATTCTTTTTCAAAATTAATAATTTAAAAAATATGAAATATGTCATCATTTGTAGAGGATAGTCTTTATCTACATATTACTTGCGATTATAGGTACCATAAGGCAAGTTATGTATTCGTACAAAAAAAAAAATGTTTCCACATTAAGATCATAGAGAACACCAAAAAAGTGGGTCCCCCAATTCCGTCTGTCTGTCTGTCTATCTGTCCTCGAGTCTACAGCCTAAACGCTTTGATAGACTTGCTTTAAACCTGGCCCACACGTTTTTTTCATTTTTTTGGCCAAAAAAATATTATTTTCTCAAAAACGGCTCTAACGATTTTTATAAAAAAAAAATCAGTTCATTAATTTGATAATTTTTTTTTTTTTTGAAAAAAAATGTTATTTTTGATACATCTAGTAGAACCATTTTTTTGGTTTTCGATTTTCTCGGAAACGGTTAATCTGATCATTTTGAATTTTTTACACATAAGCTCCTAGAAAGTTTAAACACTATTGTAAAAAAAAAATTTTGGAAATAATTTTTTTTTTTTGAAAATTCAAAATTTTGAAAACGACTCAATAGATTTTTTCGAAACTTCGCATTTAGTAGTTTTTTGACATTATCTTAAAAAGTTAAAAAAAATATTTTTCTAAGATAAAAAACAACGGTACCTCCCATACAAATGCTAAAAAACCGTTAAGAAGAAAATGTATTTCTCGAAAACGGCTCCTAGCACTTTTATAAAAAATGTGTGTGTTCTTTAATTAGTACAGGTCACTTTTAAGTATAAAAATATTTTTTTTGCGTACTAATTAACGGTACTTCCCATAGAACCACTTTTCATATTTTCGACTTTCTCAATATTGGATGAACCGATTAAAATAAATTCTTTTAGACAAATGCTCCCTAAAATTGTTCAGAAAACTACTACCCAAATTTTCAAAAAAGAAGATTTTCGATTTTTAAAAAAATATACACAAATTTTTGTTTGAAAAATCGATTTTTCAAAAAGCAGTCACAGAATTTTTTTTTTAAATATAAGTTTTATATGTATTTTAATAATATCTTCAAAATGGCGTTTCAATTTTTTTTTCTAAAAATGTTTTCAAAATTTTATACATAAGACTTTATTAATTTTAATTTGTTAAAAAACTGCTCTAACGAATTTTGAATTTTTTTTTGATATATTCTTATTTATCAACGAATTCAAACTTCATATTTGTTTTCCCTCAAACTATAACAACTAAACAATATAAAAACATTTAAGTATGTTTATTATCCATTTATGTCTTCTTTATTATTTATTCCCTTTTTACGAATTTTTGCCTACATCACTGAATGCTAAATACAATGTACGCCCTTATACATTTATGTATATAAACATATATGTGTCTAGGAATCACATGAATCTTATGAATGCATAGTGCACCTAAATTATAAAGTTATATGCATATAACTACCTACCCACCCATATCCTTCATTTTCATTATTATGTACATGTTTGCATACTTAGGTTCCATCAATATGTCTTTAAATGTAAATATATTTTACTCTCCTAACTTACATAATCAAAATCCATAACTTAGATTTAAATATACATTTGTGGGTAGGTACCTATGTAACTATTAATTTAATCATTAATTCGACAAATCTTACCTACATAGACTTTACGCCTGCGTAGGATAAGTACTCCTAACTAACTAAACCTCAATGGTTACATAAAAGCATAAATGGCTGTATAAAAGTTGTTAGCCAGAAGAGCAAGTTCGTACGATCCTGTCGTGCATTTTATTTTCAATGTCATCAATCATCTTTGATAGAAACAAATTATTGAATTTCTTTGAAAATAATTTACTATATAATATAGATTAAAAGAGTGAAGTTAAAAATGAAACACAGTTTGGCTGAGTTCGTAATTGTAAAACTCCAGCAGTACTGCCAACATTGCGTTCATAAATGTAAACAAACAGCATAAGCTCTGCATAAGCATGGCAACACTTGTGTTCATAAAATTAAAGCGACAGTCATTTTACGGTCAAGTTGGCATTTGGTTTTATTATGTTGCTGAATTTGTACGAAAATGGCAGAGGAGCAAATGTGAGCATTTTTTTAATTAAATTTATTTATAATCGTAACTCGTAAGATTATTTAGTTTTCTTAACTTTTAATATGCAATTAATTATTTTCTTTCACAAGACTGAATTTGAGTCAAGACTGTGGTCTAATTCTAACACTAAACTAGTCATTTCTATTCGGTAAGGAATGGAATCGGGTGGAAGAAGAAAGGCGTTCTTTGTGGTAAGGTTTTGCAAGAAATAAGAAATATTTTGTCCACGGGTGCTTACGATAAGGAGGATATCATTGGAAAGTTCCAAAATCTAAAAGCAGCATATCATTAAAAAATGGAGTAAGGAAATTGGCAGAGAAGCATCATCATGGGATTATTTCCAGCAATTCGACGATGTATACGGGTCTCGACCAGTGTTGTTCCTCTACGTGTCGACTTTAATTGTCTACATTTCAACGTAGACAATCGGCCGACAATGTAGACAATATTTCGGCAAGGTAGACAATATGTCGACAATGTAGACAATATGTCGACGATGTAAGCAATAACTTAGGACATCTTAAATCTCACAAATAAAATCATTTCAAAAAGGCTTTGCTACAACGACAGACACGTCGTTTTAATGTATTCCATAAAAATATAAGTTTGAAGAAATAAATTATAATTATTTTCCTTAAAAATTAAAGATTAAAACGCGTGGGTGCTATCAAGAAAGCTGACCGACCTAAAAACAAAGCTTTTGAAGAGCTAGGCTATCTCTTGGTGAAAACCAATAATAAATACGCAACTCTTTGTACAGTGTGCAACAAAACTGCAAAATACTGCTGAAAATAGTCTTAGCAAAATTTTAAACATTTAAAACCCTACTCTAAATGAATTTTAAAATGGGAGCCGACTTTAAAACTGACTTTTAAAATGAGGGTCGACTTTTTGATAATTTTAAACAATAAAAAGTATACGTTAAGAAAGTCGTCTAACTTTAAACAAAACAAAAATGTTCTTAATCTTTCTTAAATTATACTTTTTCCAGTTGATGTTTGACATTTCGTAACAGAAAATGTTTTCTGAAGAAGAATATAATATTTCTGGAATTTTTTTTAGAAAGCCAAAAATATATAAAGCTCGAGCAGATCCGTTCAAAGAACTTGAAGACCTTAAATTTTATTTAAGCAACCGATTTTAAAAAACAACGGTTGGATTTTTAATTGAAAAATGTACGTGAAAGCCGATTGGTAACACAGACCAAAAAAAATAAGCAACTCCAAATAATGTGAGAAATTTGTCAGTTAACGGAACCAAATTTGCAGCATTTACTGCCATTTTTTAATTTTATTACTAAATTCCTCAAGTTTCCAAAGTAAGCCAGGAAGTGGTTCAGTGGACATATCAAATTTTAGTGAGTACCTTTATCATAACAGATTTTTCCAATAATTTAAAGTTTATCGATATCTCTAATTTAAATATTTCAAACTAAAATTTTTATGAACATATTTAGAATTAGGTATACGTTTAGCTTTAGATCAAATGATTTTGTCACGACTATCTTGTTCTTAGACGCATGTTTTTGTATTATAAAAGAACTTAGTTCTGTTTTTTAACATTATGTTTGTTCTTTGATGAATATTACTAGGAAAAATTATGATTTATGATGGATTTTATGAATTGTCTACATTCTCTACATTGTCTACAAATGTATGTCGACAATTGTGGATTGTCTACATCGAATTGTCTACATGTAAACAATCATGTAGTCTACATTTATAACGGGTGATTTTTTTGCTACTTGGTTTTTGACGTTTATATTTTTGACAGATCACACATGACAAATTCCACGAACATTTGACATTTCGATTCAGAATTGTTTGCCATTTCATCATAAATAGACTAACGCCTGAACAACGTTTGCAAATTATTGAAATTTATTATCAAAATTCGTGCTCTGTGAAAAATGTGTTTCGCAAGCTACGTCCGTTTTATGGTCGTCATAATCGACCCACCGAGCAGGCTCATTTTTGGCTAAATGGATGCGTGAATAAGCAGAATTGCCGTATTTGGAGTGAAGATCAGCCAGATGCAATTCAGCAGCTACCAATGCATCCCGAAAAATGCACTGTTTCAAGGACGATGAAGGCCGCAGGGTTACGGTCAATGGAGAAAGGTACCGTTCGATGATAACACATTTTTTTTGCCGAAAATGCAAGAATTGAACTCGGTCGACATGTGGTTCCAACAGGACGGTGCCACATGCCACACTGCACGCGAAACCATGCATCAATTGAGAGGCGAATTTGGTGAGCAGTTGATCTCACGTTTTGGCGCAGTCAATTGGCCACCAAGACCATGTGATTCGACCCGGTAGACTATTTTTTGTGGGGCTATGTTAAGTCTATTGTCTATGGGGACAAGCCAAACACTATTGCTGCCTTGGAAGCCAACATTGAACGCGTCATTAGTGAGATTCCGGCCGAAATGTGTGACAAAGTTTGCCAAAATTGGACTTTCAGAATGGACCACCTGAAGCGTAGCCGCGGGCAACATTTAAGTGAAATTATTTTTAAAAAGTAAATGGCAGAAATTGATTTATCGATCCAAATAAAAATTTCATTCACTTTTTACAAGTTTCTGTGTTTTTTTGAATTTTCAAAAACCAAGCTCTTAAAAAATCCCCGTTTAGTCTACATGGCACAACACTGGTCTCGACACAATGTTGAACTTCCTTCTGAGCTGATGGCTGAGGTATTCGGTCAACTCGATGAATTAGACAAGGAGGTAGAAGACGAGATTCATGCAAAAAGGACAAACAAGTTTTCCAAGAAGTCAATCACCGATATTTTGGAATTTTTAGAAAAAGAGGTAGCGGTAGATGAGCGGCGTCACACTGAAATGCTGAAAATTGAACTAAAAACGTTTGACGTCGAAAAATAACGACTAAAATCTCGTAGATTTAAAAGGCACATATTGCAAACGATGTCCAATTAAGATTCTCATGTTTGTATAAACAATATTTTGTGTGTGTTTTTGTAATTTTTATATCCCTAGGGCGTTTCTTAGATTTGTTTTTGAACTGATATGTGATAGTTGAACTTCAAAGTACAAATTTTCAATAAAATATAACAATATTTATACAAAGAAATTGAAAACTGAGTTTCATTAATTTTTAGTTCAAATATAAATGTTAAATGTTTAAATGTATACATAGTATATTATGTATGTATATTTATAATGCATAATACTCGTATATATATACAGTCGAACTTCGATAACTCGAATATTTAATAACTCGAATTGAAATTGGTTGGCCATAGCGCGAAGTCTGAAGTTTACATGTAATTTTGTTTGATAACTCGAATTTCTTTAACTCGAATGTCGCGATAACTCGAATGTCTCGATAATTCGAAGATATTATTTGGCGTCACCTTCGATAAGTCGAATTTTTTAGGTAAATTATCAAATTGTTTGTATGTTCTATGACCTTGTATACATAATGCGTGTGTTGAAAATTGTGATTCCGTTAAATGTTCAGTCTTATTTTAAAAAATTAAAAAAAGACGAAATAAAAAGTGAAAAGATACCGACGTAGATATTAAGAGTGCAGTGTGAAGTTTTTATTAAAAGTAAAGCTAGCGTGGATATGTCGTTAAACGAACATTAAAAACATCGTTTGACGATAAATTTAAATTAATAGTGGGTCAAGAAAAAAGGATGTGGCTATCAAATATAGCATTCCGGCAAATCCATTTTTCAGTCATGTATAACAGAATATTTTAAATAATCACAACAACAGTACTTTTTTTATTCGCTAATAAATATTCGGGGGTGGCCGTGACGCGATAGTTGTACGCTCGACTGTCAACCTCGTGGTTGCAGGTTCGATTCCTGCCATTGTCTATGTCTTCTTATATTCCATTAAAAACTAATTCTAAAAATTGTCATAAAAATGAGTTGCTGGTTTACTCATTACATGCTGTTCAGGCATAACACTAACAAAATGTGATTGAGTAAATTAGCATACTACCCATAAATATGACAACGAAACAAATAAAATAATGCGAATTATAAGAGACATAAATAAATAAGACATGGTAAATCTCTCCGCATTAGTTCAGCCGCCATCCCTGGAGATAAATCTGAGACAACAGCCAGCTCTAGTCTCAGAACATCGCGCCACACATCTTTCCTATACTTCTTTCTCTTCTTTCACCGGATTCCCGGGCTGTGTTAAAAATATAACGGGTCCTCCATTTAACTTTTTTTTTCAACTAGTGCTTATTTCATGAATGGTAACACTTAGCTCATGTCTGATTTCACAGAAAATTAGTTGTATGCTTCCGCTGAACGAATATGGTTGTGCATAAGCTTGAACAACGCTCGCTAAGTGGGCCTCTGATCGACTTAGAGAAGATGCCGATTTTGCCAAAAAAAAACATCTTTTCAGATGAAGCTCATTTAGATCTTGGCGTGTATGTAAACAAGCAAAATTTTCGCATTTGTGGCACAGAAAACCCGCACGCATACACTAAAAAGCCGATACACCCAAAACGAGTCACTGTTTGGTGCGGATTTTGGTCCAGAGGCATAATTCGAAAATGAGCAAAGAGTGGCCGTTACAGTCAATGGCGATCGTTATCGGGCCATGTTGAACGAATTTTTGTTCACAAAAATTGAAGAGGAGGATATTGGCAATATTTCGTTTCAACAGGATGGCTCTACGTGCCACACAGCCGATGCTACACTCGATGTTTGGCGCCCATTCTCAAAAAAAAAAAGTTATTTGGCGGACCCTATATAAAGGGTATTCATAATCCATTGAGCGCGTGCAAGATTATATAAAAAAAAACTTAATTTATATTAATTTTCTGTTTTACTTGATAACTCGAAGTCTTGATAACTCGAATTATTTTTTTGGCAAAAAAGTATGATGATTGCACATGCTGTGTTGTGTTCATAAACATATTTGAGCATGTTATAGACAGGGTATGGCAACAAAGCTTGCAATTACGAACTCAGCCTTAATGTAGTAAATTAAAACAACCCAATCGGTATATTTCTTTAGGTTAGCATAACTCCCATTTGTTTGTAAAACCAAACACGTTGCTACTCATTCGCGGTTAGGAATCAACTGACTCTTTTCATATTTATTCTCATATATATTCCTAACCGGCACTCCGGTAAGCAGTTCCCCTTTCACAAATTCCAATCATTCATTTACCGCTTACTAGATATATTGTTTGTATCCTTCAAAATTATTTTCGTTTATAACCTTGGCCGTAACCTACTGCTATCATCGTTATTTTCAATTATATGAAATTTAATACCAATTACTAGGGAAATAGATTTACCATTCGCCGATAAATTCGATTGTTTAGTTTAGCTCAGTAAAACAAAATGAGAAAACGCTGAATTTTTCTGTGCAAGGACACATTTTGAAATTAATAATTATTTAAAGCACATTGACGTATTCGTTTTTATGTTTTCAAATTAGAAAATTTAACCGAACAACAAATTTTTAAAGTGCACAGTTTTAGTTATCGCAGCTGAATTTAACGCAATAACCAATGCATCTTTTTCATCTGCTCTATATAAGTAGTAATGCGTGAACACCGTGTTAAATTGGATCCATGTATAAAAAAATGGTGTCTAAAATTAATAAATTATTTACAGGTAGGGTAGAGTCCCCAGTGGCCAGCCCCTTAAGTAATTTTTCGTAAAAAATATGGCACAGAAGCTGCAAATATCAACTTTTTCCACTCATTTTTGAAGCAAATTATTCTTTATTTATCTCTCAACCGATGAAACTAAACAAAAATGTGAATTTTTAAATGGAACAATTATTTATCAAAAAAGTCATATTCTCCAGTGTCCGGCCTGAATTCGGCCACACAGATTTAGACCTGAACCAATTTTCTTTATATGAAGCTGCCGAACTTAGGGCACACATCCCAATATTCGGCCCCCTAGTTTCTACTTACAAAAAGGCGGCCGAATACTTAATTTTATTGATTTTTAAATGCAGTTTTTGCCCGATTGTTCGTGTTATTACTCATTTATTTATTTCTGTAATTTTCTCAAAAAATTAAATCTTGCCTATTTTCCGCCGGGGGCCGATTTAAGGAAACTCCAATTTTTTGTGTTCCCTATGTCCGGCCCATTGCAAACGACCATAATTACAAAATATTTTTCAATTTTAAAGCAAATTTTAATTGAAATATATACTCTTTTACTATATAAACACCATATAAAATCATTAACCCAATAAAATTCCCTCAAAATAACTAAATTATGGTACAATGTTTACTAAGGGTTTCCAACAATTATTCAGTGCAAATGTTTGCTCTTAATTTATATCAAGTAAATAGAATTGTTAATAATTTATTCAAAATTCTAGATTTAGTATTCATTCATCATGATGAATTTAAGGCATCAGTTACTGAAATTGTTCCTATCTCATTGTTAAACAACTCGATGCATGATAAAGAATTATATATTGAACTACAATTTTACAGTTATTTGAGAAAAGTGGATCACAACGCCGATTCATTTAATTTTGCAAAAACCGATTTCATTGGACTCAATAATTACCTTGAAAATGTGGACTGGAATACCGAGTTTCTTAATCTAAACTTGTTGAATACTTTTAATATTTTCAGGAGCATCTTAACTAATGCTTTTAATTTATTTGTGCCATGTAGAGCCAAAAAGAATGGATCCAAGCCTCCTTGGTATAACAAGAAATTAGCTCATCTTAAAAATCTAAAAAATAAATCTTTTGCTAATTTAAAAAAATCAAATAGTACAGACGACAAAAATATTTTTTGTAAACTTCGTAAAGATTTTATGGTGCTTAGTAAATTCTCGCACAGAAATTATATCTTGAATCTGGAGTTTGACTTAATGAGTGATCCTAAACGCTTCTGGTCGTTCATAAACTCTAAACGTAAATCTCTTGGAATCCCAAATTCTATGAATTTCAATAGCGATGAATCCACTGATGTTCATAAAATTCTGGAGTTTTTGCTCAGTTTTTTGAATCAGTGTATTCTAATATCAATCCAAACTTTCCTCCACCTCCTCGGAATGACCCTAGGGTAAATATTGGATCTATACACTTGAAATACTCTGATGTTTTAAGCGCACTTAACTCTCTTAAGCCAAATTCCTATCCAAGTGTTGATGGCATCCCTGCCATAATATTAAAAAGATGTTCCGAGTCTCTTTGTGCACCGTTGCTTACAATTTTCGAACGATCTTTGTCATCTGGGATATTCTTAGATGACTGGAAATCTTCTTTCCTAATCCCCATCTTTAAATCGGGTTCTAAAAATAGTGTTGAAAATTATAGGGGTATTTGTAAGTTGTCCGCAATTCCCAAGCTTCTTGAAAGTTTAGTAAAATACAAACTCGATTTTCTTGTGAAAGAACATATAAATAGTGCTCAACATGGGTTTCTTTCGGGTAGGTCAACTATAACAAACTTGACTTGTTTCTCATCGTTTGTTGTTGATGCTATCGAAAATAAAAGTCAAGTCGATGCCATACATACTGACTTCAGCAAAGCTTTTGATTCGGTAAACCACAACATTTTGCTTCTTAAACTTGAAGTTTTTGGAATCCATTCAAGCTTACTCAAATGGATTTCTTCATTTTTAACTGGCAGGGTTCAAAAAGTTAAGATTCAGGAATATACTTCAAGATCAATTAGGTGTACGTCTGGTGTTCCTCAGGGTAGTCACCTTGGCCCATTGCTATTTATAATATTCATTGATGACATTGTCAATCATACCAACTTTAGTAAATGTCTCATTTATGCTGATGATCTCAAATTATTTTCAAAAATAACTTGTACAGATGACTGTCTCAAGCTGCAAAAGGATCTGGATAATATATCTCTCTGGTGTAACTTAAACCATTTAAATCTAAATATAAAAAAATGTTTCATAATTTCCCTCTCTAGAAAACTTCATACTTATGAGTTTATCTATTCTCTTGAATCCAAGCCTCTTCAGAGAACATTAAAAGTGAAAGATTTGGGGGTTCTTTTTGACTCTAAATTTTCATTCTCTCTTCATATTGATGCTATTTTTGCGAAAGCTAACTCAATGTTAGGGTTCATTAAAAGGAACTCCATTGATTTTTCAGACCCATACACCCTTGTATCATTATATACTTCTCTGGTTAGGCCAAATTTCGAATACGCGGATGTTATCTGGAATCCTTGTCAACTATTTTTATAGGATAGAATACAGAGAGTTCCGAATCGCTTTACAAGATATGTGTTTTACAAATTGCGCTGGAATTTCTATCCATGTTCCCCAGCCAGGCAAAGTTTCTTGGGCTTACAATCTCTTAAAGCCAGAAGAACAATTCACGATATTGTTTTTGTGCTGGATATTCTTTGCTACCAAATAAGATGTCCTGAGTTACTCTCCTTTATGTGTATATATGCCCCATCGAGGCTGTTGAGGGAAAGATCACTTCTTTTTGAGTCCAGACATAGAACGAACTACGGAAGTAACGAACCAATTTCAAGGTCAATTGGAGAGTTCAATAAAATTTATGATCATGTTGGCTTATATCTCTCCAGAGAAAAATTTAAGAATGTATTATACTATTTATTCTTAAGATATTAAGTATTTTTTATTTACTTTTAAGTAAATTTATAAATGTATACTATTTATTTTTACAGACATGTAATCTGTTAAGCTATTAAGCTTGTAGATGAAATAAATAAACAAAAAAAAAACAAAAAAAACAAAAAATGATTTTTCTCGATGGGTTGCGCATATAATTAACTCATAACTCTGAAATTACTTTAAATATCTAATGAAAATTTTGACATATTATATAAAATAGATGTCAAATCGTAATAAGGCTCTAAGCAGAGAAGTAGTTTCTTAGATTTCTTAATTACAACGCATTTATTTCGAAGGGGCATGCTACTGGACGAGAACAGCAATAGGCGACTCTACCCTATACTCTTTCAAAATATGTATGTATCATGGGAAGTAAAGTAACTCCACGACACCACGTCACCAACCCTAAAATTCAAATCACCTCAAAAAAAGTCATCCACCTTTTTCGGTTACTCCAATCCCTATCTGGCTTTTGTGCGCAACTTGAATGGGCCTAAGCTTTTCCTTAACATTTACATCTCCTTACCTTAAAACAACTACAGAATTATGCCTTTCTGACATAATTTCAAATGACAAAACAAAGAAACACTTAGGCCAGTGGTGTGAACTTTTCTCTACACCCCACCCCCTTTCTCCACACTTATTTTTCCAGCTTTCCACATTATAATCCAACTCACTAGTTGAATGCAACGGTGGTGTCGTTTTAATTCAGTCGGAGAAAAAAAAATCGAACAAAAACCAAAATCCCACAAGAGGCACAAAGTCATAATATGTTTGTATGTATATATCAAACAGGCTGGCCTGCATCCTTAGTTAGAATGCGTGCCCCTAAACCATTTATTATTTTTTTTTTTTTAACCAAAGGAAGTTATTACGTAACTCAACTCTGGCAAAAGTATATGCTCCTGCATCATTTCAGTATTCTTCGTTTTCTACACCAGTTGGTATGGGGTTGTTGTGCATTAATTGCACACTATACACTGATACACACATTTACAGTTTATCATACCGGAGAGAGGAATTTATGAATGAAACACAACGAAAAATATTTCTCAGGAAGGACGAAAAACCATTGGAGAAAAGAGTTAGATACATACAACCTACAATCTAAAAAAAAAATCAAGCTTTTTTTCTCTAGGAATGGTATACATATATTTATATATATGTATAGGTGCTCAGATTCAGCAGAACTACCAGTTATGAAAATTAATTTGAAAATTGAGTTTTTAAACAATTTTATAGATTTAATTTTTGTTTGTGACGAATATTAAAATGGTGCGCGGAAGTCTATTTAAAATTAATTTTGTTTAATTAAGTTAATAGGGACCTTTTTCGTATATTGGTAGCACTTTAAATTTTTTATTACTCATTGTTTCCAAATGCAATGTTGGTAGGTACATTAAAATGTAAAATACAAGAGTAGATATGGTTATATTTGAGTACACTTCTATTTGGGAGGAGTAAATTTATGAAAAGTTGACTTAAGGGAACAACAAGTTTTCATAAGACTTCTTTGTTCCTTCCATACATAAAAAATCCAAAAAAAAAATCTTTAATCTTGTGATGCAAAACCGGTAGGCTGGCGGAAACCCAAACATTTATTTCCGTTTAGTGAGTTTTTCGACCATAAACTAGAAACTTTGTTCACTATAACTCTTTTGGATATTGCGGGTCTTAATTTTATTACAAATCCTACAACTGTATGCTGTGTGTACCAAAAATTTAGCAATAAACAAGTTAATTTATGCTAAGAACTGCACAAATTTTTAACAATAATCGTAGGCCAAATCGTAAAGTAAAACATTTCTCTACTTATTAGCCGTGCCTTATTTTCCCCAGGATCCAAATCAGATCATGTATTTATTTGAGTTACAACAACAAAAGGATTTAGGTATACAGGTATTATTATTATATAGTTACAGCTATGGCCAAAAAAATAGCAACACGCAGAAAAAACAATTGAATTTTTTTTATTTTGGAATGTGATTGATTGAGGTAAAACTTTATTTGGGTAATTTTTTGCATTTTTGACGACTATTGGCTAGTAATGGGAAGGGCCAAACAGTGGGTGGTATGCAAAAAAGACAGTTAATGCTCTTACTGAAGATTTTCTAAGTAACTACTAATTTTGGTATGCATAAAAATGGAGTAAATACTAAAAAATAAGTATTTACTTTAAATCAAAGTATAAGCTTTTTTTGGGTGAATTTTTGTAGTAAATACTTTTTTCAAATGCATAAAAACTAGTACATTCTTTTTTCTGCAGTAAATACTGCAAATTTTTCAATTTGCTATGGGCCAACTTGAAAATTCAATAGCATTTACTTTTGTTTGCTTTTGGTATTTTTTAAAGATGCGATACTAAAAGACTTTAGTCACAGATTAAGTTGAAGCGCGAAAAGTCGTAAAAAATTCAAATATTCGTGTTAACTCTTCAAAAGTATATACAAAATGAAGATCGGGAACTGATTCCAATTTCAAACAACTGCATCGTTTTGTTGGACAAATGTAGAGTGAGTCAATATTTAAAAGGTCAGTCTTAGATATAATTAATTTGATTCGTTATAATTATAATAAATATTATTTGTATTATTTTATCAATTTAATAATAATATTATATTATTTTAATAATTTGGAGATCCTGGATTTCAAACTGGTGCTGGTGAAGATATAAGCGTGCACCAGAGTACTGTCTCTCGAACAATCAACTATATTGCAAAACTCATAAAAGATAAGGCATCAACTTGGATAAAATTTCCATTGAACTTTGAAGAACAACTAAGCGTGAAACAAGAATAGAGAGGCAGATATCGTTTCCCAACATGCACTGGAGCCTTGGACTGTACTCATGTAGACATTTTGAAAACCCATTCACATCCAAAAGAATTCATAATCGAAAAGATTATGTGTACGGTGGAATATTGTACAAGCGTTGTTTCTTGTATGACCAGGGTCAGTGCATGATTCCAGAATTTTGAGAAATAGTGCCGTGGAATTAATTATGCGAAATTCAACAGACGTTGAATTGGTCGCAGATCAGGGCTATGGAATTACGCCAAGGCTTATGACCCCTTTTAAAAATGCAAGGACGTATCAAAAAAAGCATTTCATAAACTCCACTCTACGGAGGAAGTCTTAATAGAAAGATGTTTCGGGCAGTTAAAAAGAAGATTTCCGATTCTTCAAAACTGCGTACGGCTAATTTTAATAAAAAATAAGTATTTACTATGTTTTTGGATGAATTTTAAGTATTTATTAGAATGAATTAAGTAATAACTTATAGTATTTGCAGTCAAGTAAAAACTTTTTTTTTCATACGAAACAAAATAAATACTTAAAATCGGAGCTTCAACTTAAATGTTAGTATTTACTTAAACTTTTTACTTTAAGTAAGTACTACAATTTTATGCATATCAGCCAGTGTATCGAATTTTAGCTCTGGATAAGAGTAGAAAGTCGATACAAGAAATCGCGAAAGCTGTCGGATTCTCTGCAAGAATGTCTTTTAATTCTATCAAGCTCAAAAGATCTGCGGAAACCAGAGTGCGGCCGATAAAAGCACCAGAAGAGATTATCATTGATTAGAAAGAGTAAATCAGATCTGCAGCGGGAAACAGGGATCAGTGTGAGTTGCAAATGATATCCGTCATATATCTACTACAGAATGCTAATCTGTAGTTCGCGATAGGCAAGAAAAGTTCTATTGCTAAAACAAGTGCACATGCAAAAGTGGATTGGCTTTGCCAAATTCCATCAATAACCCTCTAAAAGCTTTGGAGGGACGAGACAAGGATTGATTTGTGTGGGATGGACGAATAACGCTTTGTTCTACGTTTAAAGCGTGGCTTAAAAGCGCTTTTAAGCCACGCTTCACAAAGTGCACAGAAAAACCTGGTGGTGGCAGCATTATGTTGTGGGTATGTGTCTCTTGATAGGGTGTGAGCCCAATTTTCCTGATGGACGGTATTATGACAAAAGAGTTATAAGTCAGCATTATGCAGGATGTCATGCTACCATGCGCCGAGCAAAATATGCCTCTAAAATGGCGTTTGGCAAAATTAACAAAGCTTTGGTTTGAGGGAAATAAAGTCGATAAAAGTGGCCTTTACAATCGCCGGACTTGAATGAAACACATTAAAAATCTCTGGAGAGAGTGGAAATTTGGAAAATTTTCCAAGAAACGGGTGGCCCCTGGATTAAAATGAGATAGTAAATACCGCATTCTTAAAACCAAAAACCAAAAATTCTTTCCTATCTTTCTATTTCTTCTATGTAATTTGTGCCGTGCAATTCAGATTGCATATGCATATGCATAGTCAAAATTATTTAAAAAAAAGTCTGGTCTACGATCCCATAGGAAAAGTTTGCACAATTAGTACATTCCATGCCAAACAGGAATAACGAAGTTTTGAAAAACAGAGGATTTTCGACAAAATAACAATTGTTATTTATTTATTAACTAGCGGAACAGGCGAACTTCGTCTCACCCCAATTTAACACCTTCAAATGAACTGCAGAGCTATAATAAAACACAGATATTTCAAATTGCAATGTGATTTATTTGAATGGAATTAAAATAAGGAGAGAGTGATATGAGAAACAATGTTTTTCAATTTGTTTTCCGGCGCAAAAACAAACAACAAAGACCGTTTACCAAGCTATCGACGATGTTCTTTTTCTTCGCTGATAGTATTGCCCGTTCAAAAATCCATTCAATTCAAGATTGTTGTTAAGACGCAAAAATTTGCCGGGAATGATATTAATCCAGTCGAGACATTAACAGAAATTTGGTCATTGCCAAGCGCCAGCAGTTGTCGTGAGAGTGCAATGCCACTCTCATATTTGTGGTCAATTTCAACTTCTGTAGTTGTGTTCATACACGCGGCAACATAGAGAATCCAAATTAAAAGTGTGTGTATACAAAACAAAACCTATTATTTATACTAATAAAGCTATAACAAACATGTGAGTGCATTTTAGGTCAGAACTCCGGTTCTAGACATCGAACAGCAAACAGATTTCTTATATGCACTCTCAGAATATGTCCTAAGATCTCCTGAAAATTTTATTTATATCGATCTAGCCGAAAAAAAGAAGATAGCGCACAAACATAATTTGGATTGCTCTTTATATATAAGAAGATTGAAAAAATAAAAAAAATTATTTTAAAAATAAGAATGTAAAGTGTTGCTACTTTTATGGCCAAGACTTTCCGAAGCATTTTTGAAGTCAAACTTCTTTCGCGGTGTTGGGGGTAAAAAAAATGTCTATGTGCTTGCAAACCGACAGACATCTGGCGTGACCCGACATATTTCATGTTTGTTCGTTTTGTGGATTTCTTAGATGAGTGCAGATATGTATGTTTCTGCATTGGAATTTTTTAGTTGACACGTGTTGTGGATTCTCATTTTGCAAGTACCTACATGATTTGTGTGTATTCGACGAGGAATTTTTTGTTGGTTCGTTTTGTTGATAAGTTTAGATTAGTGCGTATTGTGTGTGTATTTGACGGCGATTTTTGTTTTGTTTAGTTGATGATTATACATTAGTGTGTATTGTGTTGTATTAATGTGTGTACTGTTTAAATCGATGGTCCCGTTGCCAGCGCTTCAGTGTTTCTTCTTCGTAGATTTATATATACGGAGAAGTATAATGGATGTAATGTAAATTTGCTGAACTATGAATCAAAGTTCGAATGACGCGACGGTGACGTTTGTACAATGGGTCGTTATGGGCGATGTATTTATGCAAGTACGGGGCATAAATTCAAAAATTGTCAAATTCGTTGTTCTTTGACCGGCTTCCATAAAATTGAAATACATATGCGTTGTAGCTGACTTAGCCTATTCACACCAAAATCGTTTACCCTTTTCGTTTACAAAAACGAGTAGAGCGTTCAAACCGAATATTTACTAGTTTTTGTTTGACTTTTCAGTTGTTTTGGAAAAGCTGTCAAAACGTTCATAGAGCATGAATGCTAAGCAATCGAATAATGCTGCATAAAAAAAAGGATAGCTCAAAATCGTGTAATCTATAGAAGCATGTGGACAAAGGTGAGATATTAATAAGAACTCATTACACAAAGAACGTTTATACATAATGCATTTTAATATTTTACCCAGACTAGAAGAACTTTCTGGGATCAGAAATATTGAAAAATGATGGTGAATATCAAAACAACATTTCCAAGCACGTTTTATATACTGCGCAGCCTAATGAGAAATTTGAAAATTCTAGATACTAACTACAAAAAGTCCATTCCATTAAAAAAGTGTAGCCATAGCAATTATTGCGCTGGGATCATCTGCCGAATATAGGAGTATCTCAGCTCTCTTCGGTGTAGGTGTGTCCACAATATATGTTATTGTCAAAATTCTGCCAGAATATGTAAATAAAAATTATTACAAATAAACATTTTCAAAAATGTCCTTGCCATAATTGTTTACAAAGATTACTTTTTTGACAGCAAGCAACCAGATGTTCTTTTTTTTAGAGGGTCTACTCACAATCATGTTAATTTCACTTGACGGAAGATCTGTTCGCTTAATTCATTGCAACTCGTTTTCAATTCGTTTTATCAAAAACGAGTAGATTTGCAAAACAAGTCGTTTATGAAAAATGTATTAGAAAACAAGTAGTTTTTAGTATTCGTTTTGAGGAAATGGTTAGTGTGAATAGCCTATTAGAATTACGAAAGAATTTTTTTTTCAAATTAGGTTAGTTTTACTTCTGGCGCATGTACATAAGTACACACACTCTTTTTTTTGAATTAATGTCTATATTAAGGAATTTGTTTCCTTTATTTAAAATGATATGTATGGATGGTCTTGGGTTCATACCAGTGCCTTACGTAAGTTATACATACAAATTTAAAGAAAAATACTGAGTGTAGTTAGGTAACATAACTTATAAATTAATGTCAGTTCTTGTAAGACATTAATTAAAATGTATAAATTATTTTGTTTTTGTATGCCACTTTAGGTAAGTATTTAAATTAATAATTTTTGGAAAAAAAATCATTTATTGAATATAAATAGTTCATTATAATAGTTCATATTTGAATAGTGACTTTTCTGTACTTAAATATTTCTTTCTAGACATTATTTAATGTATTATAAAATTCGCACAGTTTACTGTAGAGTGGAAAAAAATAGATAGATTGCATTTTTTGATGGCATGATTTAACAAAGTAAGGTTACTGTCAACCTTGGGTTAAAACTACATGTATAGCAATTTCCAATCTTACCCAGCCAAGAACATTAGTATTGACAAATTCTAAATAAAAGCTTTATACTTTGTGTACATAAAAATATTATATAAGTTTTCGTTTAAGAATAACGTAGAAATGAACTTCGTCTGCAATTCAACCCATACATCATGGCTGAAGCTATTTGCTTGTAAAAGGGGCGATGTACAGACATAGAGTGTACAAATCACCTCCGAAGGAGAAAGAGAAACGTGCGATTTTTGTTAGTGCATTGGCTTAACCAAACAACTACTTCTATGAACAATAGCGAACCACAATTTCAGTTATTCGTTTGAAAATGATGGACAACTGCCACTGAATTTTAAAGTAACTAGCTACCAACTAGACTTTGAGGATATGAAAAGTCTTGCAGAAAAGCTGTCCATTAGAAACGCAAGCATGCAAGAAAAACATTCATTTAGCGATTTATTCTGTTACCTATTTACTTTCTTACTTTAGATCCAAAAATTTGAGTTTTTTCAAATTATATATAATTGTCAATTAAAATTTTAACTGAAGAAGTTGGCAACAACGGTCAAAGCGTTGAGAAAAACGAAATGAAATACTTGCTTCAATTCATTATTATTTCTTCTCAAATCGATACACCTGTCGAGCATAAGACTCAAAAACCAAATTTTTATCTACTTAAAACTTTTTCAGATCTAAACTAAACAAGTATTTCCCTTTTGATTAAGAGTAAGAACAGCTTAAGAGCCTTACGTCATGCATAATCCACAGACTACACAGCATTAATGGGACTTTCTTAAACAACTGTGTTTTAATTAAAGAGACACAACTTTATGCTGTAATTTCCTTTTTTACTTAAAAATATACCGACTTTCTTTTGCCACTAATCTTTTAAATACATCATCTAGATACAATTTAGCGAATATGAATTGAAATCTGGGCTTTTCTTCACATCCATATTACGGTCTTCAAAGACTGTTTTAGTCAATTATTGCTTGTCAACTATTTCCCAAATTATATACATATATGTACAACGCAAATGTCGCAATGAGATTTGACTCTGGCCTTTTGAAAAATATATAAATTTTTGCAGTTCAGAAAAATAGGGAAGTTCAAAAAAAATTAGATCTATTTCTTTATATGAACACGATTCCTCAGCAAACATTTTGAGTTTTGCTGACTGAGGAACAAAAGGTTTGATTTTTCAAACGAATCGAATTTTTAAGGTTTCAGTTTTCGGAACAGGCCAAATGAGTTCTCAGAAATGTTGTTCCGTTAAATGGTAAAGGAGCGAATTAAAATGTATTTAACCTCTAGATGCAATAGCTTTTTTTTAATTCTTATGTATTGGCACCTGGTAACAACGTTGACTACGTGGCACGATCGTGCACTTTAGGCACTTTTAAATTTAAATGGCACTGTGGCACTCAAACGCTTCAAATGGCACTCTAGGAATCGACGAGCAAATGTTTTCAAATATATCCAAATTCATGATCAAAACTAACAAAAAAATGTCGACTTTCTTTTCTTTTATCTATTAATTTATTACTTAATAATTTTGTATTTGTTTTGTTCTTATTATTCCTTAAATTTTGAGGTGCAATAATAATTTTTTGTTGGTATCACCCAGTATCCTAAGATGTCACTTACTGTTGTCAGCACTGGCACTTACAATTTTTTTCCCAGCACAGCTGCCTGGAAAGTTGCTTTCCACGCCTGGAAGTCAGCCCTTTCAGAAGTCAGAACTTTCAATTGGAGATTGATTTTTTTTCGATGTGATTTTCAATGTATTTCCCATAAGAGAAAACCAAAAAGGGTCTGAAAAACATTCTTTTTTCTAATTAATTTTATATGAACGGTCACTCATATTATGAATTTAATATAATAAGAATACATGTGAGTTTGTAAATCAAAAAGAATTATATCAAAACTTAATAATTTGCTTTATTTTGCAGATAAAAAATGCAAACAAGCCCGAATTGTTGCTGTTGTTTGTAAAAATGAGGTCATGTCGTCAGTCAAAATGATATCATGTGAGTAGTATGGGAAGGGGGTTTAAGAAACTAAAGTACATGGGGGTTAATTATTTTCGCATATTTTATAAAGTAAAAGCTCAATATGTCAAAATTAGGGGGAAATGAGCCTTGTGCAAATATATTTATAATATTAATTTAATGGCTGATTTACAATGTCGCGTTGGTAGTCGCTATGACAGATCTTTTTCATAAGGCTAAAGGTAAAAAAAATCATTGCCGTGAAATTAATTAATATAATTCGTTTTTCTTAAAAGAACCAAAAAATGCATCTTATTCAATAAATACATATAAGCATTGGATATATTCAAGATATGAATAATATAAGAACCGCTTCTTACGTGGATCCAATAAAATGATCATTAATTTTGTTGATAAATTTTGATATGGAGTTTTCAATTTTTGATAAAACTTACATACAAAAAAAATCTCTCAGCTTATCAAAAAACTTTGGGATTTTGGTAAAATTATTAAACAAACCAAAATACAATTGGCATATTCATAGTCGCTGATAAACCCAGGTTTTACAAAACTACAGCTTAAGACAATTTTGGCTCTTTATTCATTGAGCCAAAATTGTCCGATTTTACTTAAAAAATGTTTGTCTTATATTTTTATAAAATTATTAAATTGTTTTATTATACAAAGAGCTTCATATATTTAAAAAAATAGAACTAAACCCAGGTTAAACTTAGACACAGTTTAAAAATGACTATGAATACGCACCAATGATTTTATTAGTTTTTAAACTAAACAAAATTTTATATAAGCACCACAATCATTTTTTTTTCATAATTTTTATGAAAAAATTATGTATTCCCCAAACAAACATCAGCTATTCGCAAAGCTTCATTTTAAAAAATAAACATAATTTACGTAAAACAATTCGTGATTTTAATATTACTGGCTACGGCCCGTCTTGTTTTTTTTCGTAACTGATGATATTGTTATTGATTCTCATTGAAGATTTGTTTTTACCATTTTGTACTTTAAAAGAAAAGCATTAACTATATTTATCAATCTTGATTTATTTTGAATCTTTTAATGGTTTAATTTAGATATTACTGGGTCAAAATATTTATACGTGTTCATATAAAATTTTATTAGAATAAACAATATTAATGAGACCCTTTCTTGGGTTTCTCTTATGGGAAATACATTGAACGTCAAATCGAAACAAAAAATCAATCTCCAATTGCAAGCTCACGGTTGCCAATAAGTCAAACTTATAAAACACTTGCACCATTTTACATCTGAGACGTAATCGACGATCTGACATCGCTATTTATATTGAACACTATACAAATTTATCGATTCGATCACCACTTTGTTGTTGTCAGTTTATGAAAATTTATACGCAAACTAAATTTGAATTAATAAAAAATGCGTTTGAGTCGACATCTCGGTAAATTGGCTCAAAATGGACGTTATTAGGCGTTTTCCTTTTCTAGTTCAGAGCAGAGTCTGAGTTATCAAAAAAAATTGTTTGTGTGTTTCTTTTTAACTCAGAACATGCAGGGCTACAAATGTGCATGTGAGTAAATTGCTGAACACACCAAATGCCAGTGTATAATGTAATAACGGTTTTTGGTAGAGGGGCTTAATACAAGCATTTTTTACTATGGTAGGGGGGTCTATCTCCCCTCGTTTAGGCGGGAGGGGCAATTTTATAAAAATTTACTTAAAATCTTTAAAAAAAATATTAAAAAAGAACGGCAACACTTACATTTATAAATTATACCTTTTTCAAAAGTCAGAACTCTACAATTTATAATTAATTTTAAATAAAGTTGTTTTAGTCAATAGTTTCTTAAATAATTGACTTCGAAGTCAAAATTTATGAAAAAAAAGTTACAAAAATCACTTTGAATATTATTTTTCTCATGATTATGGATATCGATAAAAAAATAATTGATGTAGTTAACTGCTCCAATTATTTTTTTATTAAACACAGAAAACTACTTCTTTTTATGTCTTCTAGTTTTTAAGATATATAATTGAAAAATAGTAAAACTATACTTGTTCTTTAAACCAAAAGATTTTTTAATTTTAAGGAAACTTTGCATATAATAAAATGTTTACCCTCCCCAAAGCATATAGTGAGCCCAAGCAGGGGGGTTGCAGGGGGGCAGCATGGCCCCCCTTAGGCATCTCACTGTTTGAATCGTAAATTTCATATATACCTTTGTGATTTTATTACAGTTAATGCGGTTATTAAGTGTTTCTTTTTTCTATGTACATACGTTTATGTATATACTCGTAATATCAATTATTTTTTTTAATCCAGATTCTTTAAATGCAAAAGAAACTTTACATGCACCCATCTGATACAAAATTATTTTTTTTTGTTTTTCAATTTTCTCAAAAACTAGAAAACATAGAAACGAATAGTTTTCAGTGTTTGATTAAAAAATAATTGGAACAGTTAACTACATCAATTACTTCTTTATTGGTATTTATAATCATGAGAAAAATAATACTCGAAGTGATTTTTTTAACTTTTTTTTCATAAATTTTGAGCTTGAAGTCAATTATTTCAAAAACTATTGACTGAAACAACTTTACTTAAAATTTATTATAAATTGTAGAGTTCTGACTTTTTAAAAAATTATAATTTATAACTGTAAGTGTTGCCGTTGTTTTTAAATATTTTTTTTCTAGATTTCAAGTAAATTTTATAAAACTACCCCTCTCGCCTAAACGAGGTGAGCTAGACCCCCCCTCCCATAGTAAAAAATGCTTGTATTAAGCCCCTCTACCAAAAACCGTTATTATATCTTGGCGCCAAAGTTATCGTACTCGTGCCCAGAAATATGTGTCATTCACCAATACTACAATTAAATCTGGAAAAAAGTTTAATTGAAAAGATCAAATCTCGATTTTGAGAGGAACTCTTTGAAATTTGGATGAAAATCTGTGTCAACTGAAGCGAAAAATTCACTTTTCCAATGACAGTGTTCATTTCGATATGGGAATAGGTTAGTTCGAGTTGTACATCTATTGGCGAAAGTGTGGCTAATTTAGCAGTTTACTTTTAGCATTTAAAATCCTGCCGGCAGTTTTTTTTAGCAGGAAAATTTGTTTTAGCAGAAATCTAGCAGCTTTCCATTTATTAAACCCATAATAAAATATTATTTAAAAAAATTACAACTCAATCAAACATAAATGCGTATCGCTGAGTACAGAGCTTTAATAGCGAACTCCACAAAATTTACTAATTTTGCAACGAGTAAGCTTCTTTTCTGTTAAAAGATTTTTTGAAGATAAAAACATGAATTCTAAACTTATTTCCAAAATGGAATCGCAATGGAACAGCATAAATCTAAATAAACGGGGGAATATTGAAAATACTGTTGAATTTTGGTGCGGGTAAATAGGTTCACCAATGCATCCAATGAAAACCCTTACAAAAAGTTGTCAAACTTAGTCAATTCCTTTTTAGTTTTGCCTATCTCAAATGCTGCAATTGAAAGATTGTTTAGTCTTATGAATCTTGTAAAGGATCAACGAATGATTTGAATGAAAATTGATATGTTAAATAGTATACTTTTTATCCGAGATAATTTGTCTGAGAAAAGTTGTAATGCCTTCATTTTTCCTCCTCTATATAATAAAACAAGTTGCTTCATCAAAATATAATTTTGATGTAGAACACGGAACTTGTGATATTTTTAAAGATGCTTTAAATTAAGCAGAAAGCTTTTTCAGTAAAAAAAATTATATAAATACCACTCGTGCAGTTGCTAGAGAGGTGTTCTCCAACGCTGGCAAAATCACTGCGTAAGCTTTTCTATCTGTCCTACTTTACAGGTCTCTTTCCAAGGTCATGGAAACGCTGATTAATTATCAGCTCAAGAAATATCTTCAAGAACTAAAGCTCCTTAATGACCGCCAGTATGGCTTTCGTAGCAATAGGTCCACTCGTGATATGATGGTATATCTCACCGAACTACGGCACAAATATTTACATCGTTTTGGAGAAAGTAAAATTATTGCGCTTAATATTTCAAAAGCATTTGATAGAGTTTGGCATCAAGCTCTCTTATCGAAAATGCGTGCATTTGGTATCGATGAATCTCTTATTCGTTGGATTAGAAATTACCTTTCGGACCGCTCAATACGAGTTATATTGGACGGTTTCAAGTCTGATATTCACAAAATAAATGCTGGTGTGCCACAGGGCTCCGTATTGTCTCCGACCCTCTTTCTCAACTTCCAATCCACTTAATTGTTTTGCTGACGATAGTACTCTCAGCTTTTCATATTCGTTTTCAGATGCACATCCTTGTTTTTCGGATGTGCAACTGGAACGACAGGGTATTATAAACTCATTAAATTCTGATCTTGACAGCATTGTCCAATGGGGAATAAAAAACCGCGTAGAATTTAATGCTTCAAGAACTCAGTGCTGTCTTCTGTCGTTAAAGCAGAACCCACCACCCATGCCGCTCTCCATGAGCGCGACTTGCATTGAAGAAACCGACCAGCTTTCAGTTCTCTGCATGTGCATCACAGACCACCTCTTGTGGAATGAACACATATTTGATGTCGCCAAAAACGCTGCAAAGTGTTTGGGCTTTCTTCGAAGGTGCAAGAAATTCTTCTCCCCGTCTGATCTGGCTGTAATCTATAAGGCCTTCATTCGCCGAAAGCTGGAGTATAACTCGCACATTAGGGCAGGAGCTCCCAAAACTCATTTGAATCTTTTGGATAGAATTCAAAATAGAGCTCTAAGAATGATTGGCGATAGAACTATAGTGGAAACATTTACATCTCTAGAACATCGTCGAAATGTTATATGTCTCTCACTATTTTATCGCTATTTTTATAAACAATCACCCCTATTATGATTGTCAATTGCAAATTGATAGTTGATAAATACTGAAATTTAATATTAAATAACATAATTGATAACAGTTTTGGTAATTGAGAATGATGCAGATCATCGTGAATTACAAGAAAATCGATATTTACCAATAAATAGTAGTGCAGTTTTTAAACAAACCGAGGTTTTAAAACCAAATTTCAGTGTTTATCAATAATCAAATTGATAATTGACAATCGCAATAGAGCCCACTATTCCAGCGAAATAGCCAGTTGCATTCCTCCCCTTAAACTTTTCAACCGTAATACTCGCGCTTCTATGAATGCTCATCAGCTTACCCTTGAGCCCAACTTCGATCGTACTGTTGAGTACAGAGAATCTTTCTTTAGCCGTACAACGCGAATTTGGAATACTTTACCAGACTCTATTTACCCCCCCCCCCCCACCATTTTGATATTCAGAAATTCAAAACCAATGTGCATCGGTATCTCCTACTTTCCTAACGCTCGCACTGTGCTAGTTCATTTTAAGTGTAGTCAAAACCCCTTTAGTGCGCGCATCCGTTTAAAAAAAACCTTTACCATTTTAAATTTTCATTGGTCACACTGATTGGCGCTATGAAGATCTTACTGGGATTTATTTTAAATCTTCATGTGAGAAGATTAAATTTTATTTGGTAAATCCTAAAGATGTGTACTTGTGTAGAATATTTAGCTAATTCTACTTAAATCTCGGTGGAAACGTAATATCAAGCATTTAAAGTGAAGATAATAGAAATCATGTAATCAAAATGCCATTGTATCTCTAGGATACACAATTTTATTTATTAGAGTCACCTTTTAATGAATTTTTCATTCTCCGATTGAAATACAGCAAATAAAACAACTTACTTTTCGCAAAAAATAATGCGTGTTTTGACGAAATGAACATGTAAATTTACTTCAAATATTACGAACTTTATTTATTTCTGTATTCGTAAAGTAGCTATGGTGTCAAACTTCCGAAGCATTGGAAATCCAATGGTCGAAAAGTTAATTATTTGGATGACGTTCATCCAGATTCAGCCCAGCCAAAGGATATTTGGCAAATGTCCGAAGGTATGTTTAAAGACTAATTCCAGAATGTATTCTCAACGATTGAACACAATCAAACATAATGAATTTGTATGTTAAATATATACGTATTAGCTATTGATTAGGAATGATGTCATGTCAGACAAAAGCCACAATCGAATGTCACTGAATTTCGATTTGAATTTTTGAACTTTGATCTCAACTTTTACAATTTACATATTTACATAGATACAATTAAACAAAAAGATTCCAAAACCGAAAAAACGCCTTTAGCTACATATTACATATAAATATTATGAAATTTCTAACATCTATAAAACAAAAACAATATCTGCGATAAAACCAAATTTTATCCACTTCCGTGTAGAATAGCCCTTTAATCAATTATGCGAATTGAATTTATTCAGGAATCTACATTTTCTTACTATCGGGTGTATATGTACATAATTACTTAGAAGCCGAAAAATGACTAGGTTCATTTTTCAAGTCTTTCAAATTTGTTTTATTGGCAGCGCTGAGTAAATAAGAAAAAATATAAGGAAGTAAAATTAATAATTACTAATAATCATCACTGTTGTTGCGTTTTTATAAAAATAAATAATCACACAACTCTGTCAAATTCCTTAACAACCCTGTGTGAAAAAAGATAAGCACCTAAATGTTTTACATGTTAATCACCTACTGAAATGCCATGTGCCGCAGTTCTTCAAAGGAATTTTTTTTTTAACGATAAAATCGATTTTCTTTTTATTTCTCGCCCTCACTTAAATGTCACCACACTTTCTATAAAGTTGCGTTTGCTTGGAAAAAATAAGAAAATTGGGGGTGAGTCAGGTATCGGAATCTTACTATAAGGTGGTTTCGAAAAGAAGGTTGCGATAAAAAAGATGGAGCATAATCAATGAAGAAGGCGCAGTTGCAGATGAGATCAAATATTCCAATTCAACAAATCTAAATTTACTACTACTAATACACACATTCCTTACATGGTAGTTTCATTTTGAGAATGTATAGATTTCGTGCAATCGTCAATGCAAGACTAAAATTTTCTTTATATTCATAAATATTTTAATTGAATTGTAAAATATAATAAATGTCCTTTAACGATTACTTCAGTATTCTATTTCAGGAAAATTTTGCAAATGTAGAGCATAAATTTAACAACATAGAATACTAGATAACTCCATCACCATAGGGGCACTTGAGTGATCCCTAGTTTTTGAGCCTAGTTAAGGGCCCTCGCGCCGGTTTCTAGAGCCCAACTCATAAAATTAAGTGGTACAACACACTTTACATAATCCCTTTTGAGTATCGGTAGCGTTGTCATCGTCCGCTGAGGGGGATTCGTGGGAGCTTAGTGGTTACGGAGGCGGTATACAAAGATGTCTTCGACCTCTACACGCTTCACATCTCTCTTCTGCATACATTTTTTATTTCTCATTATTTCACTTGACCTACTGTGCTACAGTAGTACCTACACTATGAAATCAGTGTGAACACGCCAGTATGTCTGACTACCATAACGATGCAAATGTGCTTTTCCTTATCGCAGAAAAGACTTAAAAAGGTTTGAGAAAAAAAAACATGATAAAGCCCTAATCACGCCTTTAACTTACCCTTCGATCAGATAGATATTATTCGATGTCTGGAAAACGAAATTGTTGTTGTTAATGTGCTGTAATTGCAAGTTTCAAATTTCACCTATCTCCTTCTTGTTCTTTGAAAAAAAAAATGAAGATTCTTTAATTTCTCGTCACTGAACAACTAGGTATAGATATATTTTTGTAGGAAAACCAAATTTGTATCTGATTGATAATTTTCTATATGTAGCTACTTTTTAATTAATTTATAATTAAATCAATATATATTTTTTTTTTAAATAAAAGTTAATTTCGAAGGAATTACTAAGACCGTTTTGATGATATTTTTTTTTATTATAAAAATTTAATTTTCTTAAAAAAAGGAAGAAAATATTTTTTCCGTTTTTTGCAACCGAATACAACCGAGGGGAATTTTTCACTGAAAAATCTAAAATATTTTAGTGGGCAGATAGGTATTTTCATTTCTTTTCGCGCATGCTTCTATCCTTCGTGAATATTGATTAAAAAAAAGTATGGGATTCTATTATTTACTTTCATTTTGAGAGCAAATATGACAGTGAAAAGTGGATATTTTTGGGGAGGTAGATTAAGTTTGGGGTTTTCGCTGAGATGTAGGCGTTTAAATAGTTGCAAAATCAATACAATTTGAAATGTATTTTAGTGAAAACTCAAACCATATGGTTATAAAATGAGTTGCTATAATTTGAAATATTTTCTTTGTTTCCAGTGGTTTGTGTATTTGATAAATATATTTAAGTACAGTTCGAATAGAAAAAGTATGATACTCAGTTATAAAACTATTGGAAAAATGGTAGCAGAGGTTCAACAATAGTTAGGGGTCAAATAAATCGTACGACTGTACCTTGGAGAACTGCAAAATCTACATAATCGATTAATTTAATATTTTGCATACAATCGAAAATATTTTATTCAATCAAGTGTGTAATTCCTGCAAAGTATTGTGCAATATGAAAACCAAAAAATTTGAAATTAAAACAAAAATAACTTTTAATTAAAAACGTTTAACATTTTTAATTGAAGACTTGAATTCATTTTTGACCAGTTGACATGAAAAAAGTCTAGGTCATGAGTGACAATTTCAAGGGTTTTCGGCTATTCTTAAGAACATGGGTGGAAATATTTCAATGTATTTCCAATTTGTGCCTCCGGTTTTTTTAAGTCATCTTCTTCCAATATTTCCCCTTAAATCAGTGATCTCGTTCTATACTATTTTTCAATCATCAGACGGGAACAATTATTTAAGACTCTATAAAAGAAATTATTTTCTTTATCCAGAATTAATTTTTGTTAAAGATTTTCACATTCATTATGTTTCAAAATATAGGAAGTATACCCGTATTAGTAAACATTTTGCTTCTGTATTGACTTATAACGGTTTATATGTTTGTTTATTCTCACTTCTTTGACTAGATCTAACTTTTAAACAGAATCTTATATTTTTGTTTTATTAAAACAAGAATATTTAGCACTTTTTATTTTATCACAATTTTTTTCAATGAGGATAATTATTTCTCCTTAAATTACTATTAAACACACTTTTTACGTTTTTAGGTAATTTCTACTTGCGATTTATAGGTAAAGTCGAATTCGAGATTTTGATCAAACTTGACATTAGGATGAAAGCGAGCACAAAAATAGTTGATCCCGCGATTCTGCCCATCTTTATGCCTGTCTTCGGGCATATTTCAACGCTACAGCATCAGCTACATTAACAACATAAAACAACTACATTCTGCAACTACATCAATTACATTTTCCTGTTTCACAACTATAAATGGAAGTGCTGTATGATGTGGCTGGATGATATAGTTAACTTGAAGTGTCTTATGGTGGGTTTACATCTATTTTGATTTGGTTTATCCAAAAAGGGATGATGTAAAATATGAAATATATACAGGATACAGGTATACAGGTATACTTAAGAAAAGCAGATTAATGGATTTTTGATATGATGAAATCAAGAATAAATATGAGCATGTTTATCATGACGAAGGTATTTGTTAATACATTCATATTTTGGTATATAATGTTCACAACATATGTACTTGTTAATCCAGCACTTGTTTCCATACGTCTTGAAGGCTAGACACAATTAAAAACATATAAAATAAATCTTTGACAGTATCGTATTTCCTTAAGGGCGAGTTAACATACCAAACAAATCGCTCTTCGAAGCATAAAATTCCTTAAGAAAAACCATTTGATCTTCCTTAATTGACTAAAAAATATAAAATAAAACTTTATAATTACTTTTTATATTAGCACAAAAAAATCAAAAATGACTAACATTCGTATATTTTTCAGCTATTATTTTCGTTGCTACATCATTATTTTTTATTGCAAGATTGTAGCGTAGCAAGAATTGACTCTTAGTTGTACTACAACAATTTGTTTCGTTTTCGATTTTCTGTAAGACCTTTCATTTAATTTTTTTTTTTTAATTTAAACACTAATGTAACCCAAAATTTTCAAAAAAAAATTGTTTTATTAAAAAAAAAACACTTTTTTTCAAAATTCATTCGAAAACGACTAAATCTATTTTTTCGAAGTGTCGAATTTAATAGTTTTTTGACAATATCTCGAACACTAAGGAAACCTATCTTTCTAAAACAAAAAATAATTCAAAACAAAAGTTAAAAAACCCGTTAAGCAATAAATTTATTTCTCAAAAACGGCTCCAAGAATTTGGATTGAAAAATGTGTGTTTTAAAATAATAATAAATTTTTGTTTTATAAATTAATACAATCGACTTTAACGTCAGAAAATATTTTATTTTTCGTACTTGTTAACGGTAGTTCCCATAGAACTACTTTTCATATTTTCGACTTTTTCACTATTGGATGAATAAGACTGCATACTCAAATTTTCAAAAAAAAAAAAAAAGAAATTGTTTTTTAATTATCTTTTTTTTTTTGAAAAATCGATTTTTCAAAATCCAGTCACTGATTTTTTTTTAAATTAAAATTTTATATGTATATCAATAATAACTTCAAAATGTTTTTTTTTCTAAAAATGTTTTTAAAATTTTATAAATAAAAAATTATTAATTTTTTTTTTAATTAAAATTTTATAGGCATATTAATAATCACAATTATTTTAGAATTTATATGATTTTATAAAATATATATATATGTATTCACATCGAATGAATTTTAGTCGAATTATTCGAACACGGTGTAATAAAATATTTTATATACACACATGCATTTGTATTGATAATATCTTACTTCCGAAAGAGTTATAACACTAACCTTATCGCAGTTCTTTTGTATCTTCATCGATTTTTTTTACACCGAAAAAAAGCCAATATTATTAAATAGGGAAATCTGAATGAAACTCTAAATGAAACTATACTTTCGTTTTAACAAATTTATTATCTCTCTTTATTGAAGCGTCTATTCACAAGAGCGGATGGTTGTTTCTCCTTTTCAAATCATTTCGCTTGAAGTTAGTTCTCGTTTGTTTTTGACAGTTCTCCTGATGACCGCGAGGCGCCATGAAAAAAGCATAAAAGTACAAGAATAGCTTAAAGCTCATATTACATGTAACATTTCTTAGTAAAGCAATTTAATAACAAATAACATTACTTAGTACAAATAAATACATTACAATTAAAATATTTTATTTTTATATTAATTCTATAATTCGATTGTTTATTACAAACATAATTTTTTTTACAATTTATAATAAACATTATAATAAATATAACAAATATTTTATGACATAGCGATAGACGTCTTTAAGGTTGACAATTTTATGATATTCATACAAAATATTTAACATACACTAAATAATTGTATATATGTAATGTATATATAACAATTGTATTTATTAAAACGCCTCTCTTAAATAATTTGGTTTCGATATCGTAATGCACATTTCACAAAATTAAAAAGGACAAGACAATCACATCCGTTCATTAAATAAAGAATTTCGTCCCCAGTGAAAATTGCTTTTCCTAAGTACAGTTTTCTTAATTCTATTAATATTGGGCAAACTCCTACAAAATGAATTGTATCTTCTCGAGCGCCTACTCTAACTTTGCTGGTAATACCATACATGTGCTGCGTTTAACATAACTACATGAAATAAAATGAACGATTGGATCGCATTTATTTACTCATATGTTCGATCACAGCAAAAAATTCTAAGTAGAAATGGTTTTAACTAACTTTTTTAAATACAAAATATCAATTTTATGTATTAAATAATATAAGCTCAAAAATATGATTTGAAAAAAATTTCGTCATCCGTTTTCAAAATTTGAATTCTCGAAAAAAAAATATTTTTCAAAAATTATTTATAATTTCAAGACCATCCTACATACAAATGTTGTTCGAAATCCGTCGAGTCGTGTATGAGAAAATCCAAAATCAATAATTGGTTGTATGGCAGGTTCTGTTAAATGAACAAAAATGTTAAAATGTTTATAAACAAAAATGTTAACCAAAATATAGACAACAGGGTGGCGCACGAATCGTGCTCCAAAAGTAAAACGTAATAACTTTTTTTCAGTGTGAGTAATCGGCTTATTTTTTTTTTAGTTTAAATGCTACTATTTAGATTTATCAAAATGAATGCTTGGGATACTGAAAAAAGTATTTGGATAGTGCAGCGATACCATTTTTTGCAGTCCGTCATTTCCGTCCAAAGGGAATTTAATCAGGAATTTGGCGGTATTCCCCCGAGTAGATGGACCATTATGAGGCTGGTGAACATGTTTGCCGAATCTGGAAGCATCGAACGAAGACCGTATCATCGAGATCCCAATGTTCGGGTTCAGGATACAATCGTGGCTGTTGCATTGGCAATACAGGCAAATCCAAGTGTTTCGACTCGACACTTAATGGGCCAAATTGGAGTTAGCAGACGGTCATTACAACGGATACTTCATGATGACTTAAACTTGTTTCCATAAAAAGTCCAAATTACAAGCAAGTTAAACATTCAGGATTTACCTGTTCGCATGAAATTTTGCCGAAAAATGATTGCAATGGCCGAAGAAGACAACACATTGATAAATTGTTTGTTCATGTCTGATGAGGCGCATTTTGACTTAAACGGCAATGTTAACAAGCAAAATTGCCGTATATGGAGTGAATCTAATCCAAAAATGCTCCATGAGACGAAACTACACCCAGAACGAGTCACTGTGTGGTGCGCAGTTTCATCAAGGTGTATTGTCGGGCCATACTTCTTTGAAGGAAACGGTGTAATACAAACTGTCAGTGGGGACCGTTATTTAAAGATGTTCAAGGAGTTTTTTTTACCCAGAACTTCGCCGAAGACGTATCCCTTTCAGCAGGATTTGATTCAACAAGATGGAGAAAGTGCACACGTAGCCATACAAGTTATGACGGAGCTCCAACGAAAATTCCCAAACAAATTGATATCCAGAAACTGCACTTTTCGCTGGCCCCCAAGGTCACTTGACCTGACTGCACCAGACCTTTTTTACGGGGTTATGTCAAGCAAGAAGTGTACAAAACGAAACCCATGAATTTGACTGAAATGAAGCAGTCCATTAAGACAATAATTGACGCGATCCCAATTTCAACCCTTCAGGTCGCAATGAACAATTTTCTGATCAGGTACGTGGATGAGCGTGGAGGTCATTTGCGGTCTATCATCTTTAAAAACCATTAGTTATTTAAAATAAAATTTAATTTTTAATCCAATACAAAAAATTAATGAAATACATAGATTAAAATAAAAGTTATTTAAATTTCTTATTGTAGCTCCATTCGTGCGCCACCCTGTAGTAGTGCACAATGCACATATTTTTTAATCATAATCGTTAGAGTCGTTTTCGAGATAATTAAGATGCTACAAAAATTGTATGGTAGGTACAGTTAGCTTAGAGGCTAAAAAGACGATTCAAAAGTCTATTTGAGACCATCACATAAAACTTTTATATAGGTTAGGTACTGTGGCGACCTTGTCAATAAAATTACTGTATGATGTTAATTAAAGCAGTCATATTGATAACTTATTAGTGAAAAATAATAAATAAAGAGTTAGTTCTGTTTTGTCAACCGAATAGTTTATACATTAATTTTGTATAAGAATTTCAGGTCATTACAAGTACCAAGTTTGAAGAAAATGGCTTCAGCTGTTTAGTACGTAGATCGATCTATACACAGGCAGAGAGAGAGACAGACGGAATTGCCAGACCCACTTTTTGGGTGTTCTCTATCATCGTAATGTCAATTTTGAATAAGATGTCGAGTTCAATTTTTTTTCCAAATGCAAAACTTGGTCTATAGTTCTTATACCGCTAAAAATACTAATTTAAGCATATCAACGGAATATTTTTCATATAAAGGTGATATTAAGAAATATCTATAAAAAAAATTATAAAACAATATTATCAATATCAATTTAATATTAATTAAATAAAAATAATAACTTGATATTTGAACTATCAAATTGATATGATATAACGTGGCACCATTATTTTATATCGTTTTTTTTTTAATGTAAATTTAACATACTGTTGAAATAAGAATAATATGACAGCCTTATGAATATTACTAGCTCACTCTTGTGACTGAAAAATATTTTATGGTGGAAGAAATTTTGTTCAGTGTAGTATATGCATTCCAGAAGTATTAGTATACATTTGCCGTAAACCTTAAAATAATGTCTACGCCACTGTCGAACCCTTACTATTTTCAACACAAAGTAAGATAACATACATCTTACACAAGAAATATGCTTTGTATCTATAGATGTATCTAAACCTATGTAAGACATATTGTTTTAATTCAATTTTGTACCTATAGTGCTGTAGCAGTGAGTTCAGACTTCAGAGTATATCTCTTTGCAGACTTGACTGGCTGACTCATAAAAAATTCCAAACACAAATAAAGGTAAGTCAAATCTATCTAAATAGAATACAGGTATAGATAGGTTTGGTGTCCGTAAGGCAGACGCCGCCATCGACATGCCGGACGCAATCCGCTGTTTCTCTTAACTTGATATTCCAAACTCAATTTTAGTAACCACGAGATCGTTGAATAGAACGTAAAGTCGCGGATAAAATATCGTTGGATACCTCTTATTGTTTTTTTTTTTATTATTATTTATATTTTTTGTGCTGGCAAATTGGTGCGTGCGCTCTTTTTGTATACCTTCTCGTATTTAATTTTACAATATTTTTAATTTTAAACCAAATAAAAGTAGTTATGTTATACCAAAGTGTTAAATTTTTGGTTAAAAGACATTAAAATATTATTAATAAAAAATATACAGCAAAAAAAATGATTAACTATTACATGACGACATTGAATTTTATGTGAAAGGCTTTATTTGTGTGGTTGAGAATGAATAATAATTGAATTAATTATTTTGTATCTTTGTATTTTCGACAATATGAGTGATATATTTGATGTACTTGGTTTATTTCCCTTGTTATAAAAAATTAACTCGTTTTGTCACAAATCATTACAAATGAAAAAAAAATACTTAAAAATAAGCTATGTACTTATAGGTGGTTGCTATAATAAGAAAACCGGTGGGTGGATCTAGATATATTTACATGTATGTAGTGCGGATGGAAGCTTTTTTAACTCTCTTGTTTTGTTAGGTTCAAACTAAAAAAGGTTTACAATCTAAACAATGACAGCCACACAAAATTGTGTAGGAAACTTGAGATTGAACTCCCTGGATCGTGTGTTTAATTTATTTTTTTTTTAGAATCCCACGAGATCTCCAAATGCAAATGCGAATATATTATTTGTTAACATTTTTATATGGGCTTGTTCGAAATTGGCAAAGATATTTGTTTAACACCTACAATTGCGTGTAATGTACGTGTATGTGACCCTGGAAAAAAAATTGAATACAATGCCTTGGTGGAAGCATCAATAGATATATGTACATAACAACCTACTTGAAATGTTTATAAATTCAGATAATCTTGACATCAGCAATGTTTATTTTAACTTTGTAATCTTGACGTTCTATAAAAGATTATTTCTAGAAATGTTAATTGCCAGATGAGGAATGACTTTAAGAGTGGATTTAATAACTATTGTGTTCTTGGATAGCCCACTAGTTTTTTTTTTAATTTAATGAGTAGATACTTCCAAAACTTGAATAGATTTTAATTAATATGAATTCCATATTAAGAAAACATTAAGTACTTAAAGCTTGGAACACCTCCTGATGTATGGGAATAATGAAGTTTAAAACGCGAATAAGTATAGCTGGCTTTGCTGGCATAAAGTTCAAATATCAGATAGTGCAATGTTTTAAAGAACTAAGTTTTCGTTGCCAGAACTTTATAATAGGAATCGATTCTTGCAGTTTAATTTATTTTTATTTTGGGATATGTCGATGGAAAACCAATTCACACTTAAATCTAAGTTTTATCTCCCATAACTCGAAATACGCACAGAAAAAAATGTTAATATGAGCTGTACATATTCTCGATAAGTATAAAATCAAGATTATAATAAAGCAGACTTAGAATTATTTCTTAGAGTTTCTTCAGTTTTCAACATTTTTTATCCTTTCTTTGTCTGAATACGTCTAACTAGGAATTGTGAATATTTTACTGGCCAAATCAACTATCAAGTAACAGTTAGTTAATTAACTGGCAGTTTACAGCTTTCGGTGAGACTCCGAATAAAAAACAAATTTTTATAAAAAATAGATAGTTTTTGGAATAATAGATGAATATTTTTTGTTTGTTATCTCTTGATTTTTTGAACTTCTAAGCCATTTTTGAGAATTATTATTAGACTGTTTTTTTAATATTTACAGTCAAGGCTTTATTATGTGATAAGCTGGAAAAAGTAAAATTGTAAATTTAGTCAGATATTGTAAAATGAGCTGTTAAAACATAAATTTATAAGCAAAAAATATTTGAAAAAATCACTATTGTAAACAGCATACATATTTGAACATGGTATACATTATCAGATATATATTTCTACGTTCAAAATGTTACAATTTTAAAGGAAAATTGCTAAAATATGCTTGCAAATAAAAAAAAGTATTTTATAATACTATATTACTATTGTACATACCAATAAATCAATTACATTTATATGATTCACTTGCAAACAATTTGTATTCTCAACCTCGTCCACTTTGAAGTCGCATCGTGTCTTAGGAATGTCAAATGAATCATCAAAATAATATTTTTGTTATTCATTCTCAATTTATAATTTAATTGTGTTTGACTTCTTTTGAAAATAAATAGAATTTCAACTGTGAATTTACAAGGAAAACCACAAGAAAAAATAAAACAAAAGACTTGATGTGCAAACCCGGGAGTTTCACGATGAGACCGTATTTTGGATTACTTCTACTTTGCTTTGGATTTATTGCGGATGTAAGTAAAATTTTGTTTTTATATATATTTGTATATGTAATAATTTAGGAATGAATGCTTTCTTACGCATAGTTCCCCAAATCTAAAAAGAAAATGAAGTTGTTTTTTTTCATTCAGGATGTTTCCAAGTTGAATGTCACTCTTCCTACTTATGGGGAATAATTCCTGGATATATATGTATATGTTAATGTATTTTTCTTGTAAAGAGAACTGCGATAGTCAAACAAAAAAACAAAATTCAAGAACAGAAACATGGAACTGACTTAACAAATATGTATCTCGAAAGTCAAAATAATATCAATTGTAGTTTAACCATTTTTATTTTTTGTAAAAATAAATATTTAATAAACGCTTCTGCAAGTATAAGTACAGGGTAACGTACGAATCGTGCTACAATAAGAAATTTAAATAACTTTTATTTTGATCGATGTATTCCATTAATTTTTTTTTATTGGATTAAAAATTAAATTTTATTTGAAATAACTAATGGTTTTTAAAGATGAAAGACCGCAAATGGCCTCCACGCTCATCCACGCATAGCGGCACCTGATCATAAAATTGTTCATTGCGGCCTGAAGGGTTGAAATTGGGATCGCAGTCAGGTCAGGTGACTTTGGGGGCCAGCGGAAAGTGCAGTTTCTGGATATCAATTTGCTTGGGAATTTTCGTTGGAGCTCCGCCATAACTTGTGTGGCTACGTGTGCACTTGCTCCATCTTGTTGAAACCAAATCCTGCTGAAAGGGATACGTCTTCGGCAAAGTTCTGGGTAAAAAAAACTCCTTCAACATCTTTAAATAACGGTCCCCATTGACAGTTTGTGTTACACCGTTTTCTTCAAAGAAGTATGGCCCGACAATCTACCTTGATGAAACTGCGCACCACACAGTGACTCGTTCTGGGTGCAGTTCCGTCTCATGCAGCATTTCTGGATTAGATTCACTGTATACACGGCAATTTTGCTTGTTAACATTTCCGTTTAAATCAAAAATGTGCCTCATCAGGCATGAACAAACAGTTTTTCAATGTGTTGTCTTCTTCGGCCATTGCAATCATTTTTCGGCAAAATTCCAGGCGAACAGGCAAATCCTGAGTGTTTAACTTGCTTGTAATTTGGACTTTGTACGGAAACAAGTTTAAGTCATCATGAAGTATCCGCTGTAATGTCCGTCTGCTAACTCCAATTTGGGCCGATAAGTTTCGAGTCAAAACACTTTGCCTGTATTGCCACGATTGTATCCTGAACCCGAACATTGGGATCTCGATGATACGGTCTTCGTTCGACGCTTCCAGATTCGGCAAATATATTCACCAGTCTCATAATGGTCCATCTACTCGGGAGAGTAACGCCAAACTACAGTCTAAATTTCCTTTGGACGTAAATGATGGACAGCAAAGAATGGTATCGCTGCACCATCCAAATCCTTTTTCAGTATCCCAAGCATTCATTTTGATAAATCTAAATAGTAGCCTATAAAAAAAAATAAGCCTATTACTCACACTGAAAAAAATTATTACCTTTTATTTTTGTAGCACGATTCGTGCGCCACCCTGTATAAGTTAATTGTAAGGCTTTTCTTAAATCCTCGACAAATGGATGTCTGCATTTTCCTTACTGTCTGCATTGTCCTTACCGAAAATCTAGTTTTTAGATCATATCAAAGAAATTGAGCATTCAATTTGAAATCACCATGTTAAGTAAATATGGAAAATATACAAACAATAATTAATTTATTAGATTCGAACTTCTATATTTTTTTTAAGTTTTATATTTTATGTTGTACTAAATCAAGTAATGTTTTTTTTTAATTTAGGAACTTGATATCCATTCTATTATCTATTTTTATTCCTTTCCGCTTTCCAATTTTCCTGGTATTGTTTGTTGTTTTCATTCTTTTTTTAAACAATCATTTAGTAATGAATCCTTCGCACCTGTTTCCCCATATAGCGAATACTTACCGAAGTTCTTTCTAGGACCATTTCGCACCCAAACCATTGACCCTGATCAGATATAGCATAAGCTAAATCTACTTAAACCCTATTTACAAAAAAGGTCCAAAAAGTTATATTGCCAAGCTTTATCCTATTCCGAAAATATTTTAAAACATTTTTATGATCTTTTAAGCTCTCTTATTGAGAGTCTCTTATTTCTCTTAGACAACACAGCTTTCAAAAATGTAAGTATACAATCATCTAGTAGAACGGAAACGAAGTCGTCGTTATTTCTACTGGTTTAAGTAAGGCCTTTGACAAAATTTCCCACAGACTTATACTTTTCAAGCTATCCACCCTAGTTGTTGAACCTATTTTATTAAAATGGATATATTCTTATTTCGGAAACCGCTATTACAACGTTCGGTTCCGATCTGCCCTCTCCTGTTATTTTCTAGCTATACATCTGGCGTCGCCCAAAGCCCTCTTCCTTTCATCCTTACCATTGACGATATCGAAATGGTTATTCAACATTCTCATAACTCACTGTACGCCGACGATGAACATGTTGAGAAGAATATTTCGTCAGTACATGACTCAACACTTATTCGATCCGTCTTTGACAATTTTTCAGTCTGGTGTCTAAAAATCTGCTTGCAACTAAATATAAAGGAATGTCAGTCAATTACACTTTCACGTACATAAGCGCAATAAATCTCCTCTTCGCTTTTACTTTTTCCATTATCAACCCATATCTACTGTTGAGTTTATTCGCGACCTTGGCTTATTATGTGATTAGGAACTTAACTTCATGTAGAAAACATAATACTTAAAATTAATTCAGCGCTCGGCTTTGTAAAACGACGGTCCGAAGAATTATCTAACCAATAAGTGACCCGATCGCTCTATATTACGATTTTTCGACTGCTCCTTGAGTACGCCTCTCAAGTATGGTCTACTTATATAGACCAAATTGAAAGCATTCAACGACATTTCCTTCGAGAATTACAGTTGGAAGATCCTTTGACCGTACCTATTACCTATTTAGCAACAAATAACCTCTTTAAATTATTAACCTGAAAATCTGACATTCTCTTTATTCATCGCCTTATTCTTTCAGGTTCCGTTGGCAGTTCAGATCTTTATAATTCCATCTTTTACACTAACCCATATAATTTGAAAAATAATTTTTCTCTCTGCCTACCCACCCCGCCTTCTATGTCCCAAATGAACCCATTAATCGGATGCAAAGAGGCGTTAATTCATACGAAAATGGTTTCGATTTTAATATTATCACTACCCGCCTCATCCCCAAAATTCCGTTTTAAGCTTTAAGTTAATTTAGTTGGATGAAGTTATTTTAGTTTGAATTAAACAAAATAAATGGGGGTAAATTCCCATTAGACCAATCTTGCATTAAGTGGGAGTTAGATCGTTTTTTATTATTTTAATGAAGCACCAAATTACGCAAAAGTGCTATCTCCCACTTTTCGTTTTGCAAAATTGTTTGGTTTTTGTTAATGTTAAGTTATCATAACGGAACTCAGATGCCAAACAAATATTTGGACATCTTTTCTAATGTGTGACTGCCGTAGTTATAGGTTACGTGAAACAACACAAAATGTAATAAAGTCGAATCTAAAATTTGGTCATATTTCGTTTTCAAGTGAATTTGGATTTGTTTCGTAAACCAGATTTAAAAAAGACCAACAAACCATATGGAAATATCTCCAAATTTTCAGTTGATAGTTTTTCCCATATTATGTTTGTTATTATTATTATTTTCATTCAAGTTTTTAAAAAAAAAATATGTTGGTATGTTGATTTTGAATTTCGGAATACATATGTATAAATTTAATTACATAAACTCAAAAATGTCCGTTTTCGAAATATTGGTTTTTGATTAACTAATAACATTTTATTTGTTTTTTTTTTTTACCATAAGTACTAAATGTACTGCAGTCTGTAGTACATACATTTTTGAGACCGTTATAAGCTCTTTCATAACAGTTTTATGTAAGCTAAAATTTTTTCACGGGGGAACACAACTTGAAGTCAGATTGAGTTCCATTTGGAAGTTCATCCACGTTTGGTTTCTGTAATTACAGTCTAAATCGGTTATAACGAAATATCGGTTATTACGATCTAATCTCTAAGTCCCGATCAAGGTTTATACTAATTGTACCTTACTAACCTAATATCGGTTTTAAACTGGAGAGCAAATCTGAGACAACAACCACCTACAGTCTCAAAAGATGGCGCCACACATATTTCCTATCATTCTTTCTCTTCCTTAGCTTCACGACCGCGCTATGTTGAAACATTTAAAAGGTAGTATAATCCCTTGGGCACGTGTAGATTAAAAAAGTATATAAAGAAAGGTTATGTGTGTTAGTTTTATTTTTTCAAAATGAGTGCAAAGCGCAGAGTTTTTACGATTGAAGAAAACTCTGCAATAATTTCAAGGCTCGAAGCTGGTGATTTCAATAAAAGTTTGAGCAGAATTTTATGGTCGACTTCAACAATTCCTAAAATTTTCAAAGACCGCGATAAAATTAAGAAGATCTTCGAAGAATCCAAATTAAAAATAAAAAAAAAATCGATGCCCTTCACCATTCATCATCCCAACATAATAGAAGAAGAATTCATGAAAATGTCGACAGCAAAATCACAAATTACTTTGTAAGTAGATAAAAGTTGCGTTAAAATAAAAAAGCTTGTCCACTTTTTAATAAAGAACAAAAAATGGAAAATCGGTTATAACGAAAAACCGGATATATCAAACAAATTCTCCAGTCCTGTCGAGTTCGTTATAACTGATTTCAACTGTATCTTGTTTAATTTGTTCATTTTATTTTATTTACTTAATTTTCCTCCACTATTTTACGTTTTCAAGTCTGCTCTTGAATCATTTTCAATTTTAAATTTGTCTAATGATATTAGTTTTTGAAAAACATGATCCATTATTCTAATATTGCATTTATTAAATTTTTAACATTTTGAAATAATCTCTATTCATGCCCTCGTATTTCGCGATGTTATAAAGTAGTTCTAAAAAGAACCAAATCAAGATCTTTTAACTTGCACTTCTTAATTCTTTGCTTATGGTTGTGATTAATCATTTTTAGTTAAAACTCTCAGAATTAATTATGAAATGCACTTACCACTGGATTGTCACATGACCAGAAATAAAATGAAAAATGGAATGAAATTAGCTGCGTTCAGCTTTCTGCTCCATTTGTTCTGTCATTTTATTCTGAGTTCATAGAGCTAGCTGCGAAGTTAAAGAACTGCACCAAATTAAAGAATATATTGCTTAGAAACCGACTTGAATTTTCTCTTGATGTGTACACATCTAATCTCTCGCCAGGGGTGAAATAGAAAATTACGTTACGAAAGTAACGCACACCATTTTTTTTAAATGGTTGGGGAATTTAAAAACGGAGGTAGCATCCATTTTCTTCATTTTTTAAAATGGTTGAGATATTTGATATGGTAATTTTAAAACGGTTCGTGAATTCGTTAGACTTTTTAAACCTTTTCACACATCCTTATCAAATTCACCAACTATTACAGCATTTAATTTGGAAAATGCGATGCATGTGCTGAGACTGAAAAAAAAATGCAGTTATCGTTTCTAGTTTTTTGTTTTAGTGGATTAAGGAAAGCAAATATATTATTCTTCTCACTTGAACAAAGTGAACTTTTGTTAAAAATCGCATTCGTATAAAAGCGATCTTGGAACCGAAAGGGGAACAAAAGAGAATTATCCCTTAAAAGCCACAGGCGCGTAAAAGCAGACTTGCATGTTTCTTTTTTTTTGTTGTTTCATCTTTCTTTTTTTTCACAGATTGAGTGAGGAAGTAACGAGAACACAAATGAAAATTTCAATACTTTTTTAGGTTGAACTTTAAAGTTTCTGATTTGCCAACTTCATGCTTCTCATTCATTGACATACTAGATATGGACTACAATTTCAATCCTTGCGGTAGTTAAGAATATTATCAAGTCAAACAAGTGTTTAAGGGATTCTTTTTCAAAGAAATCCCTACACGAATCCAAAAATTTCCTTTTCTCTATTTTCTACAGAAAACAATAAACAACTATATTATTGTTCTTTGCGGAAGAACGAAATACGATTAAAGCTAGATCAAATATCAATTAAGTTTTTTTTTTACTTTTCGACTAAACGAATAAAATTTAACACACACTGCCTTATATAAGTTGAAATTACATTTCATTTTTTGTTTCAACTTTTCGACGATAGATGGATAATTTGATTTATTTTATTTTTTAAATAATACTTTTACAATTATTAAGATTTTAAATCATATATAACTATGAATTTAAAAGCTGTCTGCCAGAGTTTGGTTATTTTTCTTACAATATGAAAAAAAAAATATGATAAAAACGAAACGAATAAATTTTATAGAATTTAGCACAAAATAATGCGTAATATAAGTTTAAATTAAAAAACTTGCATTTGAATATTTGACACGTGACTAACAACAACGTATTTTGCAGGGTTAAAATGTATTCCATTTATTTCGAATGTAACTCTAAAAGCAATCTTTTAGATATAAGCTGAAAGAAAAAGGATTTTTTCTTATTGTCCCCCAGCACTACATCAATTGTTAACTTTCTAGCAAACACTAGATGGCAGGGATTCTTATAATATGTGCCAATGGATAGCTCTAGTTTCTTTGCATAACATTTGTAGAAAGGTAATATCGACAACAGATGGTGCTCCTTTCCGCCGCTTGGCCTGAAATAGTCGCTGAAAGCAGGGAACCATATTTTTTGCAAATATTGTATGGAAATGTATCACAAGTAGCAGTCCATATCTAGTATGCCAATGTTCTCATTGTTAGAAAAATTAAAGAAAAAAAAATATTGAGTTATAAAAATTGTTTTTTATTATTAAATATGGTATAGGTATATGAAAAAAGTTAAATACATAACTTTTGTAATATACCTACATATATACATTTTGTATATACCGTACTTAATACAACGAGATGTTTACATACAGTCTTGTGTACATAGGGTAATCGAAAGTTTTTTTTTTATTTTGGAGTACTGCCAATGGCGTATAAACGGAGGAATGGGATTTTTTTAGGAGTTGGAATTTAAAAATTAATTAAAAAACAAACTGATCGGTTTTATTTTCACTTTCTGTGATTAAAACTAGTCGAAACAAAATTGAACTCACCAGCTTAAAATTTTATTGAATTTTATTGTAGTTACTAAAAATAACTGTATTAATCTATTAGCCTTTTGTGTTTATTCTGATTAGGTATGTTTTGTACTAATTGCGTGGATTTCTTATTTCGACACCATCATTGGACTTAAACTTATACCGCTCCATCTAATTTTAAAATAATTTAAAATGTCAACGTGGGATCTAAAATGACTTTTCCTTTTTTATCAAAATTTTGGATGCAATTAAATAAAAAAACAAAAACTGGTTTCCTTTTTAGGCTATACTTCCACTTTTTAACGACTCATCCCCGATACAAAAAGATTTATGCATGATGTCATTAATGTTCCATCATTCCAACTCTGCCTACTAGGTATACATACAACAAAATCAGATTAAAAAATTATTGCAAATAATAATAATAATCTCATGGAATTTGGTTAACATTTTGTTCTTTTTGTTTTCGTTTTAATAATTAACTCTCGTATAAAAAGAGGAAAATAAAACTTTCTAGGAATGTTTTGAACTATTCCTAAAAAAAATTCCTAGAACCCACTTTCTAAATTAAGTTCATTTTCAAAAGCAATCCCCCCAACAGACAGCCACTGCACTCTGCAATAATTCAATTTGTCTACGCAGATAATATCTTATGTATCTCTTTAATATCTTTTTCAAACGTGCCGGTCGTTTTAATATTTTATAGTCATTAGATCTACTATATGGATGTTGTTGTAAAAAAAATAATTTAATAATAAATCTAGTAAACGAATGGTAATTCAGGTAGAAAATGAAACCGCAATTTACGTCTCATGACACTAGGCTTTCTGGAAACTTGAAACTATAACTATAACTACTGTGTAGCTCCACTGACCAATTTGTTCTTTTTAATTCAAATTAAACTTAGAAACAGTGACATGCCAGGTAACTCTTACAATGATGACCCCAAAAAAAAAATATTTTATTTTTGTACGTTCAGAACTCCAACAGGTAGGCAAATAGTTGAAGTTTAATTTATTAAATTTCATGGAAATGCTTCGCTCAGACTCACAAATGCCTCAGTATTTTTTTTTATATTTATATAAGTAAAACTATCCCGCCATGCCCAGTTCTTGCAAAAATTAACTGGTTTCCCATTGCCATTCACGCATATAGGAATCCAGGTTTTGCAAAATAAACTTTTTTTTTAACTTTGAATATGGGTAAGGTAGGTATACAAAAAATCTTGTCCTAATAAGCTTTTGGTTTTGGTTTTTATAAATTATTATTCTTTTTTAAATGTGTGTACATTGCAGCTCATCTGAATAGGTACACAATTTGTTTGACATATGCTGGATAGTGCTGACTTGGAGGTGTGGGTTCGAGTTCTATTCTATACCTCCAGGTGTTAACTGCCACCCGTGTGGGTTATAGTAATATTGCGTCGTTTGAATAAGCGTTTGTCGTATGTGAAAAATTTAGGTTTTAAGGTTTAATTGCAGTTTTGGTAATAGAATTTTTGTTTAGAATTCTGTGAAATCCGTTTTTCAATCTATTTTAGTTCCCGAGAAAATCATTGTGCTTTTTGTCGTATATCCAAGGTCACTAACGATTTGAGTAATTTTTTTTGTCGTATGTGTTAAAAAAGGTACATATACGACAAATTGAAAACATACGTCAATTTTTACCACGCAAAACCGGTTTCGCGTCGATTAGGTAATAGACCAAGATCACATAGCCAGCAGACATACGTCATTTTATCATAGCTGAATTTTTTCAGATGTCAACTTTAGGATGTCTGCCAGACGTAACGCCCCACTGTAGGTGTTTGAAAGGTGTCAAACAAAGTTTGAGATACTATCTATGATAAAATGATGTATGTCTTCCGGCCCTGGGATCTTACTCTTTAAATAATTGTCGAATTTTTTTGAACACATACGACAATAATTTTCTGAAGGCTTAATATTACCTAACTAATGTAATTTTTCGGCTCAGTACCAGTTACAATCTGAATCATGCTGTCACCGGTATCAGAAGACAAGTCTTCTACTCCGAGTTTGTCTGAAAAAATGTATGCATAATTACTATGAAAAGCAAACACCATCAAGTGGTACACTGATGGATCTAGAACTTCGGATGGGACTGGTGCAGGAATATTTGGGCCAAGAACCAAACTTTCTATACCGATGGGACAGTCTACTAGTATTTCCAAGCTGAAGTACAAGCTATAGGAAAATGTGCAGATCGTCACCTCGAAAGAAATTACAATAAACAAAATATTGCCATCATGTCAGATAGCCAAGCCGCATTCAAAGCTTTGAGCTCCTACTCCTACAGGTTAAATGAACTCAGTAAAAATAATAATGTCACACTTCATTGGGTACCTGGCCACGTAGGTGTCCAGGACAATGCGTAGACAGACTCCTAGCAAAAATAGTTGTGTCGACACCCTTAGTGGGGCCTGAACCATACTGCGGAATAGGAGACAATGTGATTAGAAATAAAATCAAAAAAGAAGAGGAGGCCATAAGATTTAACAATTGGATAAAACTCCCCAAACTGAGACAGTCCAAACTACTACTAGGGAATTATAACCAACAACGTTTCACAGACTGTATAACCTTACAGGACACTGAAAATTAAAAAGACATCTAAACATCCTTGGCTTAGTAAGTAGTGCCACATGCAGGTTCTGTGATATAAAAAGGGAAACGCCGGACCATATTCTGGGCAATTGTGATGCACTTGTTCATCAAAGGAAAAAACACCTTGGACGATACCAGGTGGAAGAGAGTGACTTTCCATCTAAAAATATTTCAAATACTCAACTTCATGAGGCAAATTAATTTGGAGGAAGAGCTGTAAAATGAGCTAACCTCACCCAGCTCTTGACGGGTGCACAATAGATCTCAAGGTCGCAGTGTAACAAAGCCCATAGTAATATTCATTCATTAACTATGATAATACAATAAATTTATGTTTTAAGCACTTTTGTGTTGTTTGTTAATTGCTTAGCATTAGTGCAGAAATATTAGGCGTAGAATCCATTGACTTTTCAGCCGACGATCAAGACAATGATACATCTTACCAACATCCAACTGCAGACAATAGAAATATGTTAAAAAATTTGTAAAGTTAATTGCTTTTACCAGCTCCAGAGAATCTACAGTTCATATTTTGTCACCAAAATTTAGTCGAAGAAGTAATACAAAAATTTAATGAACCTGAATACTCCTGCCTGCAGGAAGTGGACTGCATCCATAGCGTGATCAAAAAATGCCTGAGAAATAACGAAATACAAAGCCAACTTAAAACGTCTTTAAAAAAATGAATTCTCCAAAAGTTTCGTTGAAAATATTGCAAATGAACCAAAGGATTTCAAAAATGGTTCCTTTAGAATCTGAAAAACATTATTTTAAACTTATTCAATATTTTTAAAATTAATTTATTTAATTTAATAATAATTATAGTCTTTTAAATACAACCTGAATTGCACGGCACTAGTTAGAAGGAATGGAAAGATAGGAAAGATTTTTTTTTTGTAAATAGCTACATCTTTTACCACAAAGACAATAACAATGATAATGGATAAAACCAATTTTCAAAGAATTATGATATAATAACGTTAAATAACTGATAAAAGCTCGTTTTAAAAATGCTTTACAATTAAATTTATGGAATGAAGAACTTCGCATAAATTCAACCAAAAATATTGATGAGAATAAGAAAACCGGTTTAAAAAGCATGATACCCTATCTTGTAACGCCGAGGATAAAAGTTTTTATCGATCCATTTTGAAGTTAAACGAAACATTTAAATAAATTAAGTTTATTTTTTATTTTCAAAAATTTGTTTTTATTTTTTTCTTATAATTATTAATTAAACGATGTGCTGTTCAAAAAGTGACTTTATGTACAAAAGAAAATGTATTTATTTATTTTTTTGTAATTAATTGTTAAGAATTAATTTTTTGTTATTAAAAACAAATCAAAATGAATTAAGAAAAGGCTATTTCTCTTATTTTACTTTAAAAAAATGTCGGTTTTCGTATGTAGAAGACTATTTCATTTATGATAAATGTTTGTCTCATATATGTTCAAAATTTGTCTATGTATTAGGGAAACTAGGAGACTTCGTGAAGTAGTTACATACAGACAAGAGCATTCTGAGAAAAAAGGGCTCTAAATTATCCTTTTACATATATTTGGCTTTTATTTTAACGTTATCGAACTAACAATTTTGCTTACATAATTTTCAAGAAAATATAAGCTAGGATTTTTGACAAAAAAAAATCAGAACTTTAATTTCGTTTTCCCAAAAGTAGTCAAATAAGCGTCGATTGGTACCAATATACCAACAAGTATTTTTTCCTATCTTTCGATTTCTTCTCACTAAAATGCAGTGCAATTCAGATTGATTTGAAAAGATCTTATCATTACTATTCGCCCCCTTCATATTGATTAAGGGTATTTGTATAACTTAGTGTTACTAATTGCAAGAACATTTTTATTAACACTCTCTCAAATCGAAAATGAATACTAATATTTAAAAGCGTAAGACAAAAACATTTCAATTATCTCCGGTCCAGCATTATACCCTTACCATTATACCACTTGTTTATAAAAAATAATCGTGTATACCAAACAAAATATTCTGAACCTATTTAGATGAGCTGCGGTGTACAGCTACGAAAATATGGTGCTATGTGTTAGTGTCAACTGATTTTAGTAAAATTTTACACAGAACTTATTTTTGTTCTTGTTCAATGATCACTCTTAAGTTAGGAGAGAAAAATATGCGAACATTGTCAAATTAAATATAACAATGATCTGACGGAATGTTTTTACAATTTAATTGTATTTTATTCTTTTTATGAATGTATAACTTTGACCAACGCTAAGCCTAGTTTCAATTTTTTTTCCTGAGCTACTAAGCACCAAGGTTTTCTGCTTTTTTTCCACAATAAGCTAACCATATAATATTTCTATCTTGTTTATGGTTTGACGAGTAATCGGTAATTTATTCAAGCAGCCATATGTTTATGTATTACGTCATTTGTGCATATGCGCATTAATGGGTGCTTAGCTATATAGCTACTGGATTTATACGTTTAATATTTTGTATTGATTCATGATTGTTTCATTTTTTTTTATTTTGATCTAAAATTAGTATGGCTTATTGATGCATGAGAAATGAGTTATAAAAATGCAAACTTGAAAAGCTGAATCGTCGAACTGTATGGAAGTATATATTTCCGTGATTGTTTTGTAACTTAACTAATTAAAATTAAAACTTAGTTATCAACATATTTAACCAAATTAACCTTGAAGATGTTTAGATGCATTCATCTCCAGACTTACTAAAAAATTCAATCTCAGTAAAAAAATTAAAAACTTATTTTCGAATAGCTTGTTTTTCTGTCAAAAATTAAATACATAGCCTAGGTAACTCCGCAGTTAATATTTTTAAGACTTAAAATACATAAAAAATTATAATTAGGTACCTATAATGCATAAACAATAATTTTATAAATAACATGAAATTAGATATTTAAATTTTTTGACAAATTAAAAATATGAATAAGAAAATACGGTGAGAGCGGTTTCAAAGCTATACTTGTTAAGACAAAATGCACGACTGGATCGTAGGAACTTCCTTTTGTAGCTAACAACACTAATGTAGCTAAACTTTGACGATGTTTAGTACATAGGTAGACAGTCTAGTTATCCTATGCAGGCTTAAAGCTGATGAAGGTAAAATTATCTAGATTCTTAGTAAAATGAATTGTCGAATATATGAATCAAGGAATAGTTACATAGCTACCTACCTACCTACAAAAGTATATTTAAATCTAAATTATGGATTAATAACATCCTTACAACATATGTAAGGAGAGTACATATAATAATGAAACCAAATTGAAGATTTCAATGTCCTGTAGTCCAAAATGCGTTTCGCCCAGGTACGATAGTTGGGCTCATCAGTTAGATGCTATCGTATTCTTCTAAGACGCAATGTTTTTCGGTCGATGGTGACCGACTCTTATAAAATTTGCAGCATTTACACACTGGATTACAGTCCACAAAAACAAAAACTAAAATATATTGGTGTCAAATTTTAAGCCTTGTGTTAAGGGCTTAGCATGATACTAATTAACAGTTTGCTAATACTAAAGCACCTTACTAATATTTTCCTAATTTTAAACGCTTTTTAACTAGCACTATACTAAATATATTTTCTTAGTAAACTACAGCTAAACATGCCTAAAGTAGTGCAAAAAAGTAAGCGAACATAATTTTCCGACGTTTGTAAATGTCAAAGTGGCATATGGACTTAGTGCGATACTAAAAAAATATAATAGCCATTTTGTGATTTTAACGTTAGTAAAATGTTAAGGAAATAGTACGATACTAAACTGGTTTAAAATTAGCAAAATCCTCTTTTTATGCTAGTATCATACTAAAAATGATTTAACATATTACTAAATCGACTAAAATCTTGCGCCATTATTATTTGCGTTTTCTTCAATTCTATAATAATGAAGGTGAATGATATAGGTGTGTAGATATATAGATAATTTCTTTATTTAAAAAAAAAATAAATTATTTCCAATATTTGTTTCTTTAAGATTAAGGACATGGCAATTGCCGTCTGCCTGAACGACATTTCATAACACAATACAGATAGATAAAGAAGCTAAATTTAAATTTTAAGAATTACATATATAAGTTAAACAATTATTAAGCATTTAATTTAATAAGGCAACAAGTGTGTTTTCAACAATTTTGAGATGATTTGAAATACAATAATAATAAGAATTTTGAAATGATTTGATACACAAAAAAAGATTATAACAATTTTATAATGATTTGAAAAATTAAGATTTATCAATTTTGGAATGATTTGAAACACAAAATAATGATTTATCAATTTTATAATGATTTGAAACATAAAAAGTTATAAGTACTTAGATACATTGCTTGAAACTTAAACTGCAATAACTGGTTGAATTTATGTAGGGCTACAAAAAACTATTGCGGTAATTTAGAGCATGTTTCCAGTATCTATACACTGTTAACCATCCGAGAGCTCCATTACGTATATCATAAATCCAAGTCGGGGGCAGATAGCTTTCTTCAAAATGCAGCCGACGAATCTCTTGAAGTAGAGGACACGTTGCGAAGAAGTGGGTGATGTCTTCAGGTTCTCTTGTGTTACATAGACTGAAGATTTGTGTAAGATTAGTTCGATGCGGCATAGAGTTAAGGTTCAGGATTTGGACTCGGGCTCTAAATATATAACTAATTGCTTCAGAAGAAAACTCGTTGCTGAAATAATTAGCCTGCGATGGTATTTGGTGGTTGAGGTTTTTATACACATTTCTTGATGAGTGAAAATATTTTCATGAATCCTGGCGATAATATCACAAAACATAGTGTGCCATTCACTCAAATTGGACTCCATAAAAGATACATTACTGCCATTAAAATGAGCTAGCTGGTTCCATTCCTTAAACGGGGGGCATTTACTTGAATCTTGAATGAGCCTTGTCATAATGGACTTGTGCAGGCTTCTATCATCCCTCTTCATAACTTTCAATATGTAGTCTGAATTAGTCTTAAGGTTTTTTATGTAAAGAGGTGTTAAACCAGACTCCACATATATAGCATAATTGGGAGTAGAGGAAGGCAATCTAAACAAACGTTTGAAGAAATATCTTTGAACAGCTTCAAAATCCTTGAGTTGCAAATATCCAAAAATGTGGGTACCGTAGCACATACAGCAGTTGACTGTGGCTTGAAAGGCACGATATTTGGATGCATGATCAATTTTTTGGTTAGAGAAAAAGATTGGCAACATTACATTTAAAGCTAATTTGGCTTCCTTGCTTTTCTCTTTCACGTGCTTCGAATCATTCAGATTGTAAGTCAGCAAAACTCCGAGATATTTGAAATCATGAACGAGCTCGATAGGCTCGTTGTTTAGGGACCAATTTTCCTCTGGGAGCCTTCTTCTCTGACGTGGTTCAAATATCATAACTTTTGTCTTGGTAGTATTGACGCACAGACTCCAGGATTCGCAAAATATACTAAGTTTGTTGATTTGCAGCTGAAGGGTAGATGGATTGTCAGCCAGTAAAACTAAATCGTCGCTGTAGAGCAAAACCTTGACTTGTATACTGGCAAAGAGTATTCCTCCCGGAAGTACATCACACACGTCATCAATGAATAAGGCTAATAATATCGGACTTAATATACATCCTTGGGGGACGCCTATTGTCGTTTTAAACCATTAAGAGAATTCAGCTCCGTCCCACACTGATGCAGTAGATGAGGCAAGAAAGTTGAAATAAAACATTAAGAATTTACGAGAAATTCCTAACGATGACAATTTGTACATCAAGGCATTTCTATTTACCTTATCAAATGCTGCTTTGAAATCCACAAAACAAGTATATAATTTCTTTTTCTGCTCAATTGATCTCCTGGCAATACTCGTGAGAGCGAATATATGGTCTTGCGTTGAGAATCCTGATCGGAACGCTGCTTGGAACATGCTGAGTCAGTTGTTGTTCTCGATCCATTCCGTCAATTTTTCATAAAGAATTGAAGTAAGGATCTTTCTTAACGAGTTGAGAATCGAGATTCCTCTATAGTTTTCCGGCAAGTTAGAATCTCCTTTTTTAAAAATTGCGAAAATAACCGCTTTGTTGAAGTTGCTTGGAACAAATGAGTCTTCATAAAGTTTGTTGAAATATGCCAGTAGATGATTTTTAAACTGTTCCGTACTATTCTTGTAGAACTCGACCGGGATGCCATCTATGCCGGGTGCCTTGTTATTTTTCATCTTACACAGAGTAGTTTCGAGCTCAGGTAGAGTAATTGGATTATTCAGTTCGCAGATAGTGATATTGGGTTGTGCGTAAAAGAAAACCTGGTGATTCTCATCAGCCGACAAAACAGTTTTAAAATGAGCTGCAAGTGTCTCAACTTCGAGCGTAGACACCAGGCTTCTACCACGCCCACCCAGCTCACGAACATTGCTCCAAAAGGTCTTTGAGTTTTTACAGTTTACCAGCTATTTTGTAATATTGTTGAGGTAATCAACTTTTTTTATGGCACAAAGTCTTTTGAACTCCTTATTAATATGGAGGTAGGTGTTTTTAAAAATTAAAGCCTTTGTTGATCTCAACAGCTTAAGATAAATAAATGAAAGCTTACGGAGTTTCGCACACTCATTATCAAACCATTTGTTTTTTGGTGTACAAGCGTGGTTACGGCCTGTTATTACTGTGGGCAAATGGGGCTGAGGCTTTGATAACTCTTGCAATATGTTCATCAAAGCTTTCTAGACAGTTGGATTGAAGCGAAGGAATAGAGCTGATATTACGGCTTAGTAATATAGGTGTGTACATAGGTAGATATATGCATACAACTTTATAATTTAAGCAATATACATAATAATTATAGCATTTTTAAAGGTACATATGAAATATAATTAAATTAGGTAGAAATAAATGAATGATATATGTACATCAAAAAATTTGTTTAGATTGCTTAGTTGTTAAAGTTTGAGGGGGAAAAAGATGTCATTTGAATTGTTGCAAAAATATGAATAGAGTAGAAACTCGGAACAGTTAATTTGTTTGTATTTTTGGTAGCTACTATTAAATGTTTGAAAGTATATGCTTTTCGTGAAATAACAAACAAATCATGTGTGTTTCTAGGTGTATTTACATATTTTAAAATGATGCACTTTTCCTTAGCCTCTTCTGTTTATACTTTACCGACATTATCGATATAAAATTCAATGACGTACTAAAACAAAACAATATGAATTCAGCTGTGGTCTGAAACTACATACCTTCTAACGGGGAACGGATATGTGCCCTTGTTTGAATCGTATGTTAAAGATTTTTCCCTTTAATGGTTTTTGCTGCTCAATGTGCACAATTCTACCTAAGAAAAAGCGGCGATGAAAAAATACGATCAAATCAAGAGTGATTCTAAAAAGTTAAGATAAAAATTGACTTTTTAGAAACACCCGTGGAGACTCAAACCTTCTTTACTTTTCCTTATACCATACAGGCGGCGTAAGCCATGTTTAAAAAATGAATGATACACTAAACTTTTGTAATTTGTATGAAATAAAATCATTTGGAACCTAACCATATACTTAACTTCTCCGCCCCTTAACATTTTCGAGGCTTTACTGTATATACAAAAAATCAAAAATCGTTTTAGGGTTTTTTTTAAATAGTTTTTTATTTCTAAAATTTTGAAAATATTTTTAGAAAACAAAAATAGAAGCACCCTTTTGAAGTAAAAATTAATGTACATATAAAATTTTAATTTTAAAAAAATTTAGTGACTGGTTTTTGATAAATCGGTTTTTCACAAAAAAAATATTTATTTTTTAAAATCGAAAAACCATTTTTTTGTTTTAAAATCTGAGCATCCAGTCTTATTACCACTTTTAGGTAAAATTTGCTTAAAAAAATAATCTTAATCGGTTATATGGGAAGTCCGTTACTAGGTACGCAAAGTATAATATTTTTTTAAATTATTTATAATTATTTATAATTAAAAGTGGACTGCACTAATTTAAGAATACATCCATTTTTTATGAAAACTCTTGGAGCCGTTTTTGAGAAATACATTTTTTTTTAACATTTGTATGGGAGATACCGTTGTTTCTTATTTTAGAAAAATATTTTGTTTAACTATTCAAGATAATGCCAAAAAACTACGTAACACGAAGTTTCAAAAAAATCCATTGAGTCGTTTTCGAAATTCTGAGTTTTCAAAAAAAAAAGTTTTTTTTTTTTAATTTAAAAAAAAAAATTGGCTTACAATAGCATTTAAACTTTCTACGAGCTTCTGCGCAAAAAAAATAAAAAAAAATCAAAGAACCGTTTCCCAGAAAATTGAAAACCATTTAATGGTTTTACTAGATTACCAAAGCCTCTAGTAAAGCCATTTTTTGGTTTTCGATTTTTTCCATTTTTTCCAAATAAAAAAAAAATACCAAAAAGTACCTTTTTCCTTCATTAATAAACAGATTTCTTTTATAAAAACCGTTGAAGCCTTTTTTGAGAAAAATAAGATTTGAATAAAACGTGGGCATATTACCAACAAAAACAATAATATGTACCAAGTTTGAAATCCATCCAATCGTTTAGGTTGTAAACTATAGAAGAAAGATAGACAGACAAGCAGACAGACAGACAGACGGAATTGCGGGACCCACTTTTTTCATCTTCGCTATCATCAATTTAATTTTACGAATCAATAACTTACCATATAGTGCCTATATATCCTTAGGTCCAAGTTAAAAGAACAAAAGGCCTAAAAGTCGTGGTACAAACAAATGCCAAAATTCCAGCACTAAGTTGGCTTCAGCCATGTAACAGTTCAAAACCGTCAAGCTTATCAAAATTTTCCATAAATTTAGATAGTCATAAATATCGTCCGAAAAAGATTTACTTCTGTTTTTAAAAATCATATGCTTAAGACTAAGAATAGTTTTCAGTATTTTTGCATAAATATAACATTCATATTTGATTAGTTAACAAAATTAAAAGAACAACACAATATTAAAATAAACTGTAAAAGTTAAGGTAAAAAAATGTGAGAGTCCACAAAAAATTATAAAACAAAAGACCGTTGTATTATTGGGATAAATTCTAAGAATATTTCTCAATGCGCTCTTAAGGTAAAAATCAGCAGAACATAGCGCTCCAAAAATTTAAATTCAAATAACCAAACATTACTGTAGCACACTTAATTTTAACAGTAAAACCTGAGTTGGGATTTTAATAATATAAAAGAAATCAGCTGGTATGCTTTGTGTTCTTTTTAACAAAAAAAGAAGCAAACCTCAATTCTTTGATTATTCATGGATTAATTCCTTTATTCTTCTTAATCAAACATTAAGAATTCAGAGCACACAACTAATGTACGTGTAAACATCAAATAATCACATATATGCTATTGTATATGCATTTGGTATTTATATATGTATGTACCTACTAATGGCGGTCAACAAAAAAAAACAACACCACAAGCGTTGTAGGTTACACTTTACATTAACATAAAATTCCAATTAAATACCGATCGATGGAAGCCCAAATATGTTTGCCAAGCCCAAAAGCAAATTGAATGTCAAAGAATAAATTAAAACGTCAGAAATGGCAAGTCGTCTTATCCAAATTGGTGAATTTCGTTTAAAACATTATGTAAGACATTCTTTTAATTATACTTGCCAAAAATGTTTGACATTGAAAAATAATCAATAACAATCAACATCATCAGAAGTAGTCTTAATTTATTCATGTCTTATATTCGCACATAGAATTCATGGAAACAATATTAATTTGTTGACCTCAGAACCTGCACCTTAAAGCGATTTTTTTTTCATTTGTTGAACTAAAAATTAGTCATGCTAAGAATACTCGAAAATAAGAAAAATAAAGCAGTTGCATTCTAAACAGCTTTCCTATTCTAACCCAATTTGCTATATGCAAGTGTTTGGAATATTAAGACAATGCTTGGAAAGTGTCTACAAGCCTGTACATAGGCATATTGTAAGTATATTTGATTGACTTAGTAATTTCTCTCAAAATTGGGTTTAGTCTTAATTTGGTATGAAAATACACGATCTTATTGGGTTTGAGTTCTTATTTTTCAGTTAGACGAAGAAATTCTAGATTCACACGGGCACGTGTATAATAGAATTGCTATGCTTCAGATATATATTGCAATGCCCTAATAACCCCTATATTAGAATGGAGGAGCTATAAATATTTACCGAAACCATGCATTTCATTACACTCCCTATTGTGTGTTGTTCAAGTCAACATATTTACATATGTATGTACATATATATTATTTAGGTATGTACATTAGGTAGACTTGAACACACACAAGTTGAATTAAAAACCAACAACAGTTCGAACTAAAGACTAGTAAATTCTTAACCTAAGTCAGAACATGAAGGAATCGATCATGTACCAATGGTAACGTTCAGAAGGAGGTAGTCGGCTTGAAAGCTAGTCAAGTTTCTGGTTTGGCCAGCTGCCTAACAACAGGAAATTTTGTTTGCAGCTGGGCAATCAGAAACTTGACCAGCTCTCAAGTGGACTAGGTATTATCAATGTGGCCAATAAAGGATTTTACGGATCCGTAAATATCAAAATTGACAACTAATATTTTGGTGAAACTGACAGAGCGATAAATTCTTTTTTTTTTTTAATTTTAAGAAGTGTGTGCTCAATTTTGATGTATTGTTATTTGTATGGTGTTCTGTATTAGCATTTTAAAATACATAGAAAGATGTCAATTTGATCAAAATAATTAATTTGTCATTTGGAAATATACTAGGAACTATGTGGTAGATAAGGAACAGCCATACGACGCGACGGCCTATCGCGCACAAATTTTCTTCAGTTCTTGTGCACAAAATATTTTCGTTTTTATTTAGCGCGGAATCAAAAAATATTGCTTAACAACAACTGCACACAAGAGAAGTCTGTTTCCTGCAATTTCATTTATTGTAAAAATATACTGACTGACTTTAGTTATATTGTATTTTGGCGCTCAAAATTTTAGTCGATTTAGTAATATGTTAAATCATTTTTAGTGTGATACTAAGTTAAAAACAGGATTTTGCTAATTTTAAGTGAGTTCAGTATCGTACTATCTTCAACAACTAACATTTTACTAAAGATAAGATCACCAAATGGCTACTTTATATTTTAGTATCGTACTTAATCCATTTGACATCACTTTGAACTTTGGCATTTACAAACGTCAAAAGGTTATGTTCGCTTAGTTTTATACAAATTTTGGGCGTGTTCAGCTGCAGTTCATCCAGAAATTAGGTTTAGGGGAGTGGTAATTAAAAAGTGTTTAAAATTAGAAATATTGTAGTAAAGTGATTTAGTTGTTCGAACTTCCGTTGTTCGAAAAATTTGTTTGAACTTCCGTCAAGTGTAGTCGCATTTTCTTTTCGCTCCTCAAATTACAATTTTCCTTTACCATTCAAACTAATCAAAAAAAATAATTACCTATTAAGCCCTAAAGATGAAAAAAAAAATAATTACATATTAAACCCTTAAAACCAATATAGTTTCAACGCGCGTGATTGACTTCGCTTTCAGTGTCATCATTAACTGCTGGTTTTTTCAACCTACTCGTACTTAACTGCCCTGCCCCAAACAGTGCTTACTTAGCCCTCTATTTAAACTTAATTTTGTTTCCTCCGATTCTTCTGTCGCGAACACCGAAAGTATACCATCGTCGCTATAGTCATTTACCTTGCACCTATATTTTTTTTTTATCTGACCCAATTGTTGTCATTTTAATAATGGAAAATTGTTTCGCCAATTGCATTGATAAAAAAAATGATGACCTTGTGAAGTGTAAGGGGATTTGTAGCAAATCATTTCACCCTTTATGTATTGGCTTAAGTAAAAAATCCACAGCGTATTTGAAAGATTATCTACTGCACTTCTCATTTTACTGTGATAAATGTAAAGAAATCTCCCTTTCGCATGTGTGACTTGCCATCAATTGCCAAAGTGATTCAACCAATTCAATCCTAAATAACAATAAACACTTTCACAAAGGCGTCATGAGTCAGTTAAACAAAATTGATGACTTTTCAAAATCGTTCGAGGATTTTTTTTCGGAACTTACAGCGTTAAATGTTAGAAATATTTTCAATTTCTTTTTCACGACGTTTCGAAGAAGTTTCAAACTTCGTGGTCACGGGATGAGTCTCAGCATTTAACATTTAACGCGGTAAGTTCGAAAAAAAATGTAAACTTTATGTAATATGAATATCATCCGCGAAAATAATAACCTAAAATCTCATATCGTTCGAGGAGGTAAATGATACCATTGATAACGTTAATAAACGGTGTCTTACCAAGTTTAATTCCATCGAAAAAAAACTCGCGGCATTAACAGAATTAACTATAAACAATAATAGTGAAGAAAACGGAAATAAACATTTAAATGTTTTTAAAACTGAGTTAAAAGCATTGCTAAGTCCTTGTACAACTGCTAACTCAGTACAAACAGTTATAGACAAATTAAATACACTGCGTAGTGACCTCGATTGTCATTTTCAATCAACCTCAAACAACAACACCTGGTTTACGTCAACCTGTTGCCATGCTCGGAGACGCCGTGAGTATTATTAATGATATGAGTAGTGAATTAATCGGAACTCATAAAAACATTGGCGAACTAGCGGACGACATCAAATCTGCTACATGTAAAATTGATGGGATAACCGGCTAGATTTCGACAGTTTCTCAGTCTGGTGTATCAAAAACTGCAATGATCCAAAGAATTCTACGACCCCTACGTCACCAGATCACTCTACATAACCTTTGTCCGCCCGTTTTGAATACGCTTGATAATTATGGTCCCCATATCAAAAAATTCATATCTCTAGAATCGAGAGCATTCAACGCTGTTTCTTAAGATTCGCCCTTCGTGGCCTGCCTTGGGATAATTCTTTGATTCTGCCCCCCTATCAAAATCGTCTCCAACAAAATAACCTCAATACCCTGCAAGAGCGAAGAGAAATCACCGAAATCCTCTTCATTCATCGACTTCTCTCAGGTTCCATTGACTCTGAAACCCTCTACAACTCTATCTTTCTCAACACTAACCCCCGTAACCTAAGAAACCCTCGCGTCTTCTAATCGCCTTCTCATCGTACCTCTTATGGTTTCGATGAACCTATTACCCGTATGCTGCGGAGGGTTGATTTAAACGAAAACTGTTTCGACCTCAACCTCAGCACTCCCAGCCTAAAACTCCTCCTGTTAAATCGTCCGCCCAATAAATGGGGGTATTGCCCCCACCAAAATTAGTAATAGCAAATTGGAAAGTAGTATCATGCTAATAACTTAATACCTTGCTGTTTAAAATTTTGCCCGATTGTTTTTTAGACAAAGTTCTAGCTTCAGATAAGCGTTATATTCGTCGAGTCACAAAATTCCCCTTAAGGATAAGAAGAGTGCGTATAGAATAAAATATTGCATCTATTCAGCAGAGTGTGTTCAAATTTTATTCATTGATGTCTAGACCAATAGCTTGGTTTCTGCCCGTGCAGATATCTCCGTTGGAAAGACTTATGAGATCCAGTTTGTGCAAGAATTGAAGCAACTGACTGCGTCAAAACTTCCTTAAAAGGGCCAAAATTCAAATAGAGTATTTTATTCAAAGGAAATGGGGCATATTCATTGTCATTGTATAAGCCGTTGTTTTGACAAACTTGGGTTTATCATATCTAATTATCATAAAATAAACTCAAATTTTTCATAATAACAGCTTAAACGGTGACTATGAATATGTCCCATTGTTTTCGATAGCATTTTTTTTGGATTAATGGTTACATACATATGTCAATAAACAGAGCTGTCACACTTGGAGCGAAGATAATCTGCATTAGTTTATAGGAATGCCATTACATCTTGAAAAATGCCCAAATTGGTGGCGTATTCGGGCCATATTTTTTTTTGTATAAATGAGGCGAACGTGTTATTATTTACTTAGTAATGATAACTAACGTGTTGTTCGCCCATCGATTGAGATTTACTTCACAATGCATATTATATTAGCATTCTGCATATAACAATACTCGTATTATTGTAACAGCAATAACTATTTCATAACAATTAATTAATCATCTATGCAGACCATAGTTTTTATTCCTTGCTTTTAAAAATAAAACTTTACTCCTTAATTTACCACCAACATGTTTTGCCCAGAGTGTGACATAATAATTTTTACTCAAGCGTGCAAATAACTAACCAAACAAATGCAACTTTCTCTAATATCATCAACTATTCAGTACACTTTCCCACTTAAAGCTTTGAATAGCATTTCCTAGTCTTTGTCTGCAATGAATTTGTTAACGAATATTGACAAATACACTTCCGTGCACAATTTGATGTTTATACTGCGAATTGAACTATCCTATCTAGTTTTTCAACAATTCGCCCACATAAAGTTAGATATGCATATAAATATATGTAGTTATTGAGTGCAATAGTGCTAACAATTCAAATATCATGCCATATAACATGATCATAGTAACCTAGTCGCTCACGGAAGCGTGTTTTATTTGCCCACAGAGACTATAAACTGAATAAATACATCATAGACAAAAGAGCTGAGAAGCGAACCTTTTAATAGTGTTTTCATAATCTTTTTATACGAACCTATATATGGAAATGTAATTACAAAATTTAAGGAATGGGTAAATGTGCATATATTTGCTTACTTAAGGTAAGGTAGGTTCTTTAATGAAAGATAATTGTTTAACTAGGCATACTCATCTATTTAACACTTTAGCGGTTAACTGATGTGTGTGGTGATAATAATGACGATGGGAACTTTGTTCGTTAAACAATCCAAGGTGAACAATAATTTATTTGATAGCCATAAATTTGACCCCAAACAAAGTTCACTTAGCAGGTCTTTCTACACATTCATTTAAGGATCATAAAATTAACCCACGAGCAGAACGTATAGGTTCATTAAAGTGGCCTCTTCTTACAATATTTCATGTTGGGATTCTCAAAAACTTCAGGAAGCCGTTTATTCCACCATTATACCATTATTTCCTTTGTTGCAATCAAAATATTTTTATATTTTAGTTTTCCAGGGTATTTGTGGGCTACGACGAGGGAGCGTATAAATGTTTAGTTTGATGACTTTTAGTTAAGTGTGACGCTAAGGAATGTTGGGCGTTAGTTCCTTGGTTTTATCTGTTCGATGAAATAAATTAATAGTTTAAACCTCTAAGCGATTTTATTGCATGAAACTTATATATTGTTTTTCAATTAAAATTCCATTAAATCTATACTTTCTAGTGCATGACCTTCTGAAATGGTGAATGTACTTTTTAGCTAAGTCTCCCACTGAGGTCCTTGAGTACCTAAGACAGCTTGTTCTTGCAACATTTTTGCAACTCTCATATCTTTAAGCTTAGACTATACAAAATACCAGCGATTTTAAATTTCGTTCGATTCTTGTGGCCGTCTAGTTGTTCAGCGGTGCAGAATAACGCGAACAAGTTTTATTTTGAATCACCATGCATTTTATGGCCGTGGGTCTTATCGCCGGCGTTTGGTTTGTTTGAATGAATGCGAAATCGAAAAATAAAACCAGTTCCTTTGGATTATGACGCAGAAAAGTTTGATTTTATTTCTTGTTTTTTTTTGTAAAGGATTTTTGTGTGTGATATGTTAATGTTGTTTCTACCTTCCTAGTATGTCAGCTATTGGAATAGTTAATATAGTCCAAGAGTTAGAGTTTTATTTCAGATTATGATTTAAGTATATTGAATATTCCGTGTTCTGAGTGTAACGAATGAGGTAAGTATTAGGACAGAATATAATTTATTTGAGAAGTAAATTTTGTATGTCAGATGAATTGGGGTATTCTCCGTTTATAATTATAATAAAGTTATGAATTTCAGCTTTGAGAAAGAACTGCAGTTAATGAGTCTGTTAAATAATTAGTTTCTTTAGTTAAAACAAAAACTTGAATCACCCTGTTTAACTACATATTTGCTTTTTTATTATTCCACTTTACTATTCTGTTATACTCACTTTGAACTTATACTTACTATATGTACATAATGTAAACCATTACAGTTTCCTTATGATCTAATTGTTAGCTAATACTAAATGAAATACAGTACATTTTGATAAGCCAAACTAAGCCCTTTCAATGACAATTTATAATTTAAAGATTCTGCACAATTTAGGTACGCTTTTTAATCAACTGATTGTTCGAGGTACCTCCTATCTGATTTAAAGTTTGCCCTTATAACGTTACCTCTAAAACTATTCTTAAATATATAAATTTGACTTAAGTCTGTAGAAAATAAATACACATATCAACAACGCTTACGTCATGGTTGTCATGCATTGGTGATAACTTTTTGGATTTATTTATGAGATACAATAGGTTTTTTTTTTATTTTTAAACAACTACGATATAAAATTTGAAATGTGTCAATGAACTGACCAGATTTAAATTTATTTTGAATAACCATCTAGTAGTTGTCGTTAGACGAGTGGGCAAGAATTTGAACAGGGAATGGGTCATTATCCTGTGTTCCAAAATAACTAATGTTTGACTCTATAATTCAGTTCAAATAATTACATACAGTTATACATATATATGTACATATGTAGGTATGTGTATATTTATAATTGTCTTAACAAAATATTCTGTAAGTTTTCAATTGAATTATTGAATATTTAGATATACCATGTTTCAAAATCGTATTTTTGGTACTTCTGTAGATAATTATCTGACATCACCTACGGATATATTAAAACAATAAATTCTTCATAAAGTGAACAATTAAAAAGCAAGGGAATTCACTTTTGCAAAAGAGAGTTTACGTTTGCGAAGGTCAAATTTTATAAAGAGAATAGGTCAGTCCTACTATAGATTTTCATATGAAAACTTCTTATTTTTAACAAATTAAAAATAATACGTTTTTTCTATTATACATAACCGAATATTTAATTTTTTTTTTTTTAATTATAAAATTATTGCAAAAGAACACATACAATTAAAGACATTTCCGATACGAAATTTAATGGAAAAAAGCAGTCATTTGTTTTTTCATCTCCTTCTCCAAAAGAATACTCATTGCTTTATTCCCCAGGTGCCTTAAGATACTAATGTCATGCTGGCTAACTAGCTCACCTTCAGTTCATTCCAAGGCCTTGTTAAAAATTGGAAATGGTTTCATTAGGCTTAATTTTTTCTTTTGGCAATTCTAGCACACCGTCATCATTTTGTGATCAGTTTTAATGTTGGTACTCTGAGCGACATTATGGTCTTCGTTCCATTTATGGATGTATTCAGCTTTGCAGTTCACCTATCTAAGACAGGAATCCTAAAAAAGTAGAAAACAAACCTCAGGATTTAAGCATCGAGCAGTTTCATTGCAATCTCCAATTTACAATTATTTTCTAGATATAATTTTTCTTTCAAAACACTTAGCCCCATTTGATGATACTCAACTTAAGCATTTAGATTCTACATAATCACTTATGTGACAGTTTACACAGAGGAAAAAGTAGCCCATTAGCGTTTTAAGTTGAACATAAATATTTATGTTGAGTATCAGCAATCAGGTCTTAGAGGAATATCATCGTCCCGTTCATTTTTAGTATCTACCGAAATTAAAATATGTTAACAGCACTTTATGATTGTGCAAGCTGACTTTAAAAATGAAATAAAATCTCTTAACGTTAACTTTTTCAGTGATTCTCGATGATGAACAAGGATTTTTCGCTTTTCCAATCACCAATGGCTGGATCTAGTTGCACGGGTACCCGTGCACGTAACGCGAGAAAAGTTATGCTCTGTTTATTGGTTTATCTGCAAGGAACGTTTTTTTCTAACGACGAAACATATATTTTGTTTTACAAGACGTTCCAAAATAACCCGATTTCTTTTGCGTTATAAAGTTGGCCGGTGGTTATTCCCTTCGTATCAATCGATTCCTGCGGCTTACGTTTGATTGGGTCTACCAGCTTGGATTTAATGATGATTTTAATAAATCTCCCGCCGCGCGCCGTATCAATTTTTAAATCTCTGGGTCCAACCTTCGCTAATATTGAAAGTGCTTGGCTTCTCCTTAATTTGAAGAATCCAGTAACAAAGAATTTGCCTTATCATCAGGCAAATTGGATAATTTTTTTACATTGTTCGAAAAACCACCGTAGTTCGAACAAGCGCCTTTTATAATTGGGGAAATTCCGATGATCGAAGTTATTTTCTTTTCCCTTGCCCCGAAATTGTGTTATTTACACACTTTAAATTTTGTTCACTCTTTTTGTTAACGGCACACATACACTTAGCAACATCGTATTTTTTGCAAACTTGTTACGCAGGAACCACTACGTAATTGCTCAATTGCCGCGCATTAAGGACTTTTTTCTAATTTTTGAAAAATCAACATTTTTAAAACTAATAAAAAAAATTATTTTAAATTTTATAATAACATGTATTGTACATTAAAAAACTGCATACCATAATTTCAAAAAAAATCAAAAAAAAAACAGGATTTCATAAAAATCCTTCCTACAATTTTGGAGATGTTTTTTTATAAATCTTTCATTGATCCGTGGCATCTAACGCTATTCTTGCTTTTTGTTTTTTTGAAAAACCGAATAAAGTGACGGTTTTGGCAGTTCTTATAAGTTTACAAGACGATATTTACACACCTATACATCCTTCACTTTCATTATATATGTACATATTTACATCCCTAGGTAAGTTACATATTACCCTCATAATTTCCATAATTAAAGTTCATTTAAATATACATTTGTAGGTAGGTACCTACATTTGTAACTATACTTTGAATCATCCATTCCACGATTAATTATACTAAGAAGCAAAATAATCTTACCTACATCGGCTTTAAGCCTGCATAGGATAACTAGACTACCTAGCTACTAACAGCGTCAGTGGTTAGCTACACATTAAAGTTGTTAGCTACAAGACCAAGTTCGTACGTTCCAGTCGTGCATTTTATTTACTTTAGCATTTATTTTATTTCTGCGTTTTCGAATTGATGGTTAATTATTTTGACAATAGCTGCATGAACGTTTGAACGTTGCTCAAATGGTCCATCATTACAAACTATATGGAGATGGTATCTATATATGAGATAGATCGTACTCGTAGGCCTTTTTAATGATAATTCAATTTCTTACACTTCAATAGACTGACTTCATTGCATGCAGATGAAGTGGAAAATTCGAATGATTAGTTTTTAGGCCATTGGTTGTAAAGAAAGGCAAGTAATGAAGTAAAATGTATAATGGGTTCTCCATTTAACAGTTAAAAGTAAAATAATTAATTACAATATTATCTTAGAAGATCAACAAAGTTTCAAACATAAAATAAAATTAAAAAAGTTTCTTAAAGATAATTTGTAGTGTAGATACTTTTCAACAAAAAATTATCTTTTTTGATCTATTCAAAAGTAATTGAATGCAACATTAATAGAATTTTTATGGTTCAGTTTTTTGAGAAGATACATTTTTAATACCATATCTTCTTGTTGATATTATCAATCATCATTCTTTTTCTTGTATTATTAATTTCATTCAACCATAGACATTTAGATACACATTATACTGAAGAGATTTTAGTGTTCGATGAAGATCACAAAACAAATTAATGAGTTATTGAGAGTATTTTTTTATTAAGTCCAAAGATGTATAATTTCCATGAAAGATCATGAATATAGTTAACCCAGGATTGTAAAATTTTAATGTATAAATGTTTTGCGTCTATGTACAAGAGCTTGCATTTTAAATATAAACCGCCATTATTTTAAAATTTAAACTAGAAATTGCCATCGATCACTTTTGATTAGTAAAAACTATGCAGTTCTTATTAATGGATTGATACAAATTCGCAAAACGTGTTGAAATAGTGAAAATTCACTACAATATTTGTTAAAATGTCGCTAATGTTTGGGTGACTAATTTCGAATATAAGTTAGGTATTTCTTAAATGTAGGCAATAATTTACAAAGATAAAGACTACACAATGCTACATCACAAAAATTTACGGGATATAAAATTTCAATAGAAGAATCACAACTTGTTGTCGAATGTATATAATGAATGAATATAAAAACGTATGAAAATTACTGTAAAGAAGATCATGTTCATCTTTATTATGGTATCTTTTTCTGCATTTGTCTCACGAGTTCGTCTTGCGGTGTTTAAAACAAAAATAACTTTCATAGAATAACAAACAAATTTATTTTTAAATGCAATGGCATGTCTGAACAATATATTGAGTTTTCAAAATGTAATTCTCTCGTAAACTTGTAATATTTGAATTATATGTTTGATTGAATGGGGAGTCCCCGCCTGTAACTTTCATCTTAATATGTTTCGTTATTAGAAAACATTAAAATGCAATTTTGTCTTAAATAAATTTGTGCCTTAGTTGTTGTTAGAAAATTGAGGATGGGATGGAAAAAAACATGCCGTTGATTTAATTTAATAATAAATTTTCATAATTTAATTTTCATATTTAAAAAAATCCGTAAACAGCGAACAAAAATTAACAAATAACTAAGTAATTTTCATAACCACACATTCGTGTATTAGAGTTTTCAAATATATAGCAAATTAAATGAGCTACGACCTTTGTATTTTCTCACATCCTATTCTGAAGTGTATCTGACATACAAGTAAGTCCACTATTCAGGGTTACCTTTAGGAATCATTTGCATCACAAAGGCTCCTTTTTAAGGTCTGGACCCAAGACGCCACTTTAGTAAAATGGTCGAAAATTGACTCCTTTTAAAAATTAAGGACTCTTTTTAACAATTTAAATAATTTTGATAATACTAAATCTTCGTTGAAAACATTTCTCCTGCATTTGCTCGGATTCTTCTCTGAATTCAGTGCTTTATGAACTCATTCAAATCTTTGTCTACATATTCTTATATTTGACATTTAACTTCATGTGTATTTTCTTTGTACGAGTGCTTTAATTCCTTTCTTATAACAGATTAGAATATATACAGGGTCCGCCAAATAAGTTATTTTTTTTTGAAAATGGGCGCAAAACATCGAGTGTAGCTTCGGCTGTGTGGCACGTAGCGCCGTCCTGTTGAAATCAAATATTGCCAATATCCTCCTCTTCAATTTTTGTGAACAAAAATTCGTTCAACATGGCCCGATAACGATCGCCATTGACTGTAACGGCCACTCCTTGCTCATTTTCGAATTATGCCTCTGGACCAAAATCCGCACCAAACAGTGACTCGTTTTGGGAGTATCGGCTTTTCAATGTATGCGTGCGGGTTTTCTGTGCCCCAAATGCGACAATTTTGCCTGTTTACATACCCGCCAAGATCAAAATGAGCTTTATCTGAAAAGATGATTTTTTTGGCAAAATCGGCATCTTCTCTAAGTCGATCGCAGGCTCACTTAGCGAAGCGAAAACGCATTGGATGGTCAGTTGGCTTCAACTCCTGAACCAATTGGACTTTTTATGGCGTCATACCAAGGTCTTTATGCAAAATTCGTCTCAATGATGTCTCCGAAATGTTCAATTGTTGAGAACGACGGTGAATTGATGTTGATGGCGCTTCACGCACACTTTCTGCCACAGCAGCAATATTCTCGGGTGAGCGAACTGTTTTTGGCTTTTCACGCTTTGGGTTATCGATGAGGATGCCAGTTTCTTTCACTTTTTTTACAAGATAACGAACATACGGAGCTGACGGTGCTTCTCTTCTTCCAAAATCCGTACGCAATTTTCGCACACATTCTGCAACATTACCATGATTTTCAAAGTAATGTCGCAATATTTCCCAGCGTTGTTCAAGCGTATACACAACCATATTCGTTCAGCGGACGGATAAAACTAATTATCTGTCAAATCAGACATAAGCTAAGTGTTACCATTCACGAAATAAGCACTAGTTGAAAAAAAAAACGTTAGATGGCGGAGAAAATTGTGCGAATTAATATTTCATAGTCCCAGAATCGGATCACAAGCCCCAAAACACTTTTTCATATCTCGCGAACGGTAAATTTAAAAAAAAAATATTAAGAAAAATATTATTTAATTTTCTACAAGTTTCACCTTTATTATTTTTGTCAGAAATCAAAAATGGTGAAGTTATTGGCCACAATTTGTTCATCAAATTCAAAATGGCTGCGGTTGAAGCTCCAGCGCGACAAACGAGATTTTGACTACTAATTGCCCCCCAACGAATTGTGAAAGAAAATTCTACGAATTAATTTTTTTCCATTTTAAATGTAAGTACCTCTACCTACACAGTCAACAAAAAAAAATATTGCAACCTCTTGTTGAAACCCCCTAAACCTCCATTTCCCACAATTATGTATGCACGCCGTGCATGCTTCAAATAACTTGATAGTATGCTCACTTGTCCACATTTTTTTTTTATTTACATATTTATTTAAATATTTAAATCTGCAATCAAAACTATTCAAATGGCTTCTAATTTTTTATGCAAATTTTGTTAAACCGAAAGTCATAAAAATTACAGTAGACAGTAGTATGTATTTATCCAAGCAAAGTGGTAATTGATCGCAACTTATATATCACAAACAGAAACCTCATATCAGGTTATAAGTTGAACATGTGGGTAAGATAAGCAGATCTGAGCTATATTTAGCATGAAGGTGTTCAACGTTCAGTATATTATTACCAAGGGCGTCTTTGGCAGAGTATCTCTTATTATTCTTTCACTTCCTGTAAATTAGTAAACAAAAAGGTATCCACGCAACCAAGCCAATAAACAGTTAATAATAATACATATTTCTAACATATGGTATAAATATTTAGAAAAAATCAGTGTACGTATACATATGTACGTACATACATGTCAGTATTATATATGTACACATTTAGATGCATACATACATACATAAATATAATAATGTGCGAAGAGTTGAGCTAAAAATTACAGAGGTTTGTAATGATTAATGAGTATTTAAATTTTGTTGGTAAAAGTATTTAAATGAAATGAAAAAAAATATTTTGCATGGTTTTACCAATTTTTGGGTCACCAGGTGGTACGTAACAGTATTCAACCTTGACACGGGATTAGTAGTTTCTTAAAGGCTTAATAGCTTATAAACAACAAAATGTTTTAACAAATGTTAACGTTAACATTATTCATAATGAAAAGCAAAATACTAGTTTGGACTGTCCAGTCCAGTGTCCATGCGTATAAAAATAATAACAATTAGTTGCTGGATAAGGGGAAGAGAGGATAGAATTATTTGGCCCTGAGGAGTTTCAACAATTCAGAAGATAAAACATTATTTCTTTATTGTTTCTTTGCCAAAAAATAGGGAATCTCTTAATTTGTAAGTCGTAGTTCGTAGTCGTAGTGTAAGTTAAGTAGTTTATGCAGTAAAAAAAAACAAGGTACTGACGTTGCAATAATTAACAAACAAAAAAGAAGATAATAACATTGAATGCTGAAAACTAACATGATAAGACGAATTTTGAAAAATAAATTCAACATACGGATTTTATTTAAATTGTTTTAAAAGAAGTATGGTAACCCTAGTAGACATACCTCGTTTCTTAAGAATTCTACAAAGACAAACTTGTTTACTTAAAAATGCATTCCCTCTAAGAATATTATGTATTGTTTATTTTAAGTGTAAAGAAACACTTTATTATATCAATAAATGAAGGCCTACATACATATGTATACATATATTTATGTTTGTACATACATATATGTTACGTATTGAGTTGGATGGAGTGATATTCAAACAAAAGACACACATCAACAAAGTGCATTTTACTGATCCAAAAGGATTGAAAATGCCGATAGGCTCATTAAACACACACTTGAATATATAAATTGCGTATAGTATACATAAATGGAAGGAAACACCCTAATGAATTTACTTTTTCGACGCAATATCTACATTAAATAGATTTGAGGTTATTGTTCTTAAACAAAGCCGTATTTTCAGTTGGAATTGTAAATGTTGCAATGAAGTGAACAGCATAGCATGCTCTAATAAATAACAATTAAAATATGTTTTATTAATCCATTTACTCTCATGACAACTACAGTGGATTTGATTAAAAACGGCAAATGCAAATATAAAAAGTATTAGCACATGTACATACATATACAGTGTGATTCGCAAAACATGGGACAAAAGACTTTGAAGGAAATAAAGAAAAATTGATTTCACAATCAATCTAATTTATCAATTACCACGCTCACAATCACAAAATAATATTGAATATTATGAATTGAATAAAATTGAATTGAATTGAATTGAATGCGAAAGATTTACGCCGAAACGTTTGCGCAAAGTGAACACACTGTTTCCATTTCTATTTACATATACATATACTTTGTCTTATTTGTTATTAGAAACATATAAAATTAAAGTAATTAAATACACTGAGTGTTTTTGAAATGAAATCCTTAAATTGAATCCTTAAAGCTTAAAGAAATTGAGAAAAAAGGAATCGAATTGAGTTCACTTTCAATTTCTCGTGACATTTCAAAAACTTTGAAATGTCTTCGAGCTGTCAAAACTGATTGTTCATCTATTTTGATTTTGTCTCTGAAGTTAAATTTTTACTGATTATGAAAATTGATACAATTTTATTTATGAATTAAATAAAAAAAAGAATAGATTTAATATTTAAAGTTAATTCTTAATTTTTGAAGGTTTCACTTTAATTTTATACTGGAGATATAAAAAATAATAAATACATACAAAAAACGACAACAAAATATGTTCTTATATTTTGGACTAAGAAATAATGGGCTATCCATTTTGCGGTTTCAAAAGTAAACGTAAATAAAACACATATAAAATATCTTTTATCGTGATATTTCTTTTTTATTCAAAATAGCGTTTAACGGCCTTTAGTCCACAAAATTTGGGTTTCATCCCGGCAATCTCACTTGGACTCATCAGTTGGTTAGTGAGCGCCTTACCAATACGCAATTTTTGTTAAGTTCAGTTCAACTTACTTGCATTTTTTGACAAAAAAGCAATGTGAACTATATCCAAGAAGATTAAAATTTTAATCATTAAAATTGGTCAAAAAATGCAAGTAAGTTGAACTGAACTTAACAAAAATTGCGTATTAGTAAGGCGTTCACTAACCAACTGATGAGTCCAAGTGAGATTGCCGGGATGAAACGCAAATTTTGTGGACTAAAAGCCGTTAAAAGCTATTTTGAATCATAATTATTATAAAAAAAAACACATTCTTATTTCTTTTTTATTATAAAATTTGAACGTTGACATTATGTATGAAACACTACGTCATTTTTACGTCATCGATTCTTTTGAGGTAATTTTCGACCACTTTTTGACACATACTGGGCGGTATCTCATCCATAACTTGACGAATGTTGGTTTTCAAGTGCTAAAGAGTTAAAGTCTTATCTGCATAAACATGGTCTTTCGCGTAGCCCCACAAAAAAAGTCCAGCGGTGTCAAATCGCATGATCTTGGTGGCCAGTCGATATCGCCGAAATTACACGGCCAGGAAATGTCCCTTGCAATAAAGCCATATTCGCTCGAGTTGTGTTGCATGTGGCACCGTCTTGTTGAAACCGCATATTCTCCAAGTCGTATTCTTCAATAGCAGGCAAAAAAAGTCGGTTATCATATGACCATAACGCTCCGAATTGACTGTGACAGCCGTTCCATAGTCGTTTTCGATGAAGTAAGGTCCAATCACACCTCCAGTGACATTTTGTGGATGTAATGGTCTCTCTTCAATTACTTGAGGATTCTCAGAACCCCAAATACGACAATCTTATTTATTAACATACCCACCGAGTGAGAAATGTGCTTCGTCGCTGAAGAAAATTTTGTTCGAAAAATCGACGTCCACCGCCTGTTGTTCAAGCACCCATTCGACGTATCTACGACGTTGTGAATGGTCAGCTGGCTTCAGTTGTTGTGTGAGCTGGACTTTATTTGGATGTAGGTGTGGATCCAAATGCAAAATACGCCATAATGTGCCATAAGACAGTCCTAATTCCTAAGAACGACGAGGAATCGGCACTTTTACTTAGAGCAGCAATATTTTCAGTGGTGCGAGCGAAACGCTGATGCACCAGCCTTACAATATCTGTAACCAATCCAGACTCTTCAAATTTCTTCACAATTTTGCAAATTGCTTGCGTAGTTGGACGATTATGTAAACCATAATCTCCTCTTAAAGCACGATATGTGACTGTGGCAGAATCACCATTTTTGTAGTAGGTTTTAACAAATTTGGTGCGTTGTGCGATAGTTAAGTGATCTATTTTCGTAAATGTCAGACTTCCAACTGAAAAAAAAAATTGGTTTAATAACTTAGTTTGACAGATATCGAATTCCAGCCCTATACTTTTGAAAGTGCAAAATGGATAACCCTTTATATACATAGCTATCTGAAATTATGCTAATTTCACAAACATTTACAGAAATAAACAAAGTAATTTGAATACACTCAGAAAATGGAATTTATCGAAATGCGGAACATCCAATTTCATTTTCGATGTTCGAAATTTTTATTACTGCATACCCAAATTTGCGAAAATTGATTTTTTTGGATTTTTGAAAAAAAGTATTTCGCTCGTCAGAGCCTGTGAGTTATTTAACCTTTCATTTAATTTTAAAAAAGTTTTGTTAAATCTTTTTTTTTTCTAAAAATATAGAAAATATTGACGTAAAATTTTAAACATTTGGGCGCAAAGTTTTAAGCGATTTAGTAATATATTAAATCATTTTTAGTATGATACTAGGCTAAAAGGAGGATTTTGCTAATTCTAAACCAGTTTAGTATCGTACTATTTTCTTAACATTTTACTAATGTTAAAATCACAAAATGGCTACTTTATTTGTTTAGTATTGTACTGAAGCCATATGCCACTTTGACATTTACAAACGTCAAAAATTTATGTTCGCTTACTTTTTTGCACTGTTTTAGGCGTGTTTAGTTATAGTTTATTAAGAAAATAGATTTAGTATGGTGCTAGTTAAAAAGTGTTTAAAATTAGGAAAATATTAGTAAAGTGCTTTAGTTTTAGCAAACTCTTAAGTAGTATCATGCTAAGCCCTTAACATCAGGCTGTTTTAAATTTTGAGCCTTAGTTTTTAGCATGGTATTTCCTAACAATTTGCTAATATTAAAGAACTTTACTAAAATATTCAACAATTTTTAATTAGCACCATACTAAACCTAATTAATTGATAAAATACAGCTGAACACGCCCAATAGAGTGCAAAAAACTAAGCGAACATATTGTTTTGACGTTTGTCAAAGTGGCATATGTATTTAGTACGATACTAAAAAGATAAAGTAGATATTTGGTGATTTTAACTTTAGAAAAATGTTAAGAAGATAGTAAGAAACTAAACTGGTTTAAAATTAGCGAAATCCTCTTTTTAATTTTGTATCATACTAACAATGATTTAACATATTTCTAATTCGATTAAAATTTTGCGCTTTTGTTATTTAATAAAGTGTTATTTTATTATGTTTTTTTTGTATATAAACAAATTAGTTGATATTATTTACTTACTATACTCTATCTCAAAAGTAGGTGCAGACAAAATTATAGTTACCAAATTCATGTAACACAAAGTGACATAACTGGGAACACTTTTAGAAAAACCCTACTCGTAGAATACTCAATCCTGCAATTTCCTTTTAAACACACCTACTTTTATCTACCTAATTGAATTTTACGATCACCTTTAAAAAATTAATATTAGGTCCTTATAAAAACGAAAGGATCTGCTGTGATTTGCTAAACATTATTTTTTATGTTGTTATGTAAATAAAAAATAAATACCAATCGGCATTGTGATTATACATAATAACAAAAACCAAAATATTGATATTATTTGTTTCTTTTTGTAGTAGTTTCATTAACTTATTTATAATTTTTTTATATATATTTCTTCTAGATATCATGTCAAGAACCACCTTCAACCGAATTTGCGCCACGCGTGTCAGCAACATGCAAAGCCGGAACAATGAACATAAAAGTCAACTTTAATGGACCATACTCAGGAGCCGTACATGCAAGAGATTTTCGCATTCCAAGCTGCATGGTCTTGGGAAATGGATCCCATACAGTTGGATTTAGTTTGAATTTATTTGCAAACCAGGGACAGCCGGATTATTGTGGCATTCTGGTTAGCAACGTGAGTGCGGATGTAAGCTAACAATTATTCATTACTAATACTACTACTTTATTAATAAAATTTATTTGCATACATTCAGAGCATTACCTACACGTACATATTATATTTGAAAATGAATCTGGTATTCAAGAATGTTTGAAATATAATTTGATATGATCGTAAATTTGTGTGTCGTTCTAAAGGAAGGAATTAAGCAAGCACAAGTAAAACTAGTTTCATAATTTTGTACAGAAATCCTACGTACTTTTGCCATCAAATTTAAAGTTGATAATACTCATACACTCCCTGAATGGAATAGAATATGATTGATTGAATCAATAAATACATAATTATTTGACGCCATTAGGTTCAAATACACCACCTGCGATGTTAAGTGTTTTTGTAAACTTTATATTAGCTTGAAATAATGGTAGAAAAAAACGCCCACGTATAGCAGTTCAAATTCTGTTCTACAATCTTCTTAGCAGAATAAAATGGTGTTGAACCTAAAAGCACTTATTCTAGTTGGAACAAGCTCTCCTACCTATGATTTTAGCGCAAATCAAAGTATATTTCCACACATTAGCAAACAAAAAATCTCGCTGGTAGACGCCACTTTCAAAAGCTATAGCATCCTCCGAAAGGGTTGCCCATTTTTCAAGAAATAGAAGGTTTGTTCGTTGAGACATTAAGTCGCCCTAAAGCGTTTTTTTAAAAAATCTGAAGTTACCCTAATAAACAAATTCTTCGTTTTCTTAAAACCTAGGGTCGCCTTCAACTTACCCTGAAGTAGATATAGGTTTTTAGCAGGGGCAAGTTGAGGTAAATGAATAAACGTCAAAGTCACATGAGATCTGATTTCATTTGGTATTTTTAAAATGGAAATAAAAGAATACTCAAATTAATTTTCAGACACAGACATGCAAAATGGAAACCTTTGAAGTTGAGCATTCTGCATATTACCAACAAAAATGTACTAAGAACTTAAATTTAACATATTTCAAGTTTTAATTATTAAATGACATAACTTGCTTTTCTGCAACATAAAATTAATCGCCCTCGGGTGTTTTTTGAGAACCGAAAAACCCAGGTTTTTTAGACAACTCTTGGGGTTGTCAAATAAACATAAGTTGACCCTGGGTAAAGTTCAACGAACGAACCTAGAATTAGGGCATTTTCAAAAATGTTTGTTGCACAATTATGATACGAAAAATGACAACAATCGAGTTTGACGTTCAATTATATGAATGTGTGAGTGCTTCTGGTTCCGATTTCAATTCCAGAAGCAAAATTCTCTTCTTTTCAGAATTAGAACTGTCATTTTTTCCCACGTGAACACTTTAAGAAGAGTCCAGAAGGCTCCCGAATTGCGAAATCAAAACGACATTGGAGTTTTATTTGATTGATTGATGTCATCATTGATCAAATGTAATGTTTTATTTATGACAATAATCGTGTTCAAGCGTTAATTACTCAAAATTAACCAGTCTGAGCAGTTTTTAATGGGGTTTTCGTTTGGTAATAAAAATCTATATATTTTTGATTTAGATCTGTCAAAAAACTGACTTTTACAATTTTTGGTTTCGATTGGCCAAAAAAAATTGATCTAAACAGATCTATCCCTCTTTTACTCACACCACTATGCACCATAATTGATATCCATCAGCTTGACAAGTTATTGTTTGATAATAACTTGTTTCGGCTTGCAAGAAAGAATTAAAATAGATTTCAGTTCAAATGGAAGCATTTTTAAGTGAATTAATTTATTCGTCCAGCTCATTTTCGAACTTACAAACTTGAAATTAAAAACAACGTTTGAGTCAATATTTGGCCGCTGATACCACAAGCTGGTTCACATATACACTGCCGATCAATCAAATAGACTCAAAGGTTCTTTCAGAGAATATTGAATTTTTTAAATTAAACAAATTTTGCAAAAATAAATTTTTTTATTATTAAGTATTCAATTCTTAAACAAACCCAACAAAACTGAGCTTTCTAAATCAAAAGGTTATTTTTTTATATATTTTTTTGTGGGTGAACCTCAAAAATGGCTACTTTTTATCGATCAATCAAATAGACTCAAGGACTTAAAATTAGTATAAATAGAAACATCTTCAAAAAACTTGTGCAAAATTGTATTTTTATTATGTTTAGAGCTTTATTAATAATGTGTGTAGCCACCTCTATTCGAAATCACTTCATATATTCGGTTAGGCATTGAATCGTAAAGGGATTTTAAAAGATCCAAGGATAATTCGCTCCAGGCGCTGTTAATTGCATCTTTTAATGAATTGATATCTTCAAATTGTCTGCCAGATTGATAGACCTTACGCGAGAGCCATCCCCACACGTTCTCAATGATGTTGAGGTCAGGAGAGTACGGAGGCCAGTCCATTAATGTTGCATTTTGGTCCTTAATCCAATTTTTTACCACTCGAGCGGTATGTATTGGGGCATTATCGTGTTGAAATATCCATGTACAATGTCCAAAAATGTTTGAAAAGTAGGGAAATGCCTTTTGAAGCAGCTCCTTGTAGCGTGTGGCATTCATCTTAGATGAAACGAATTGGATTTCGAATGCCCCATAGTAAGAGATTGCACCCCACACCATTATACCCCCCTCACGGCTATGGTGACGGGTTAAATAATATTCTTCCTTTCTTATGTCATGGAAATAGTGGTTGAAACCATCTGGCCCATCCAAATTAAAGCGTTTTTCATCAGAAAAAACAATTTGATACCACTCCCTATTCCATGTCATGTGACTTCGAGCAAAAAGACAGCGAGCATGCTTACGAACGTCGGTAAGCGGTGGTTTTTTTTTTTAATTTTAATCTTTTTAGATGTTTTGCTCTCCTTATTACACGCCGTACGGTAGCTACACTTGCATTTACTCCCAAATTTAAGCGAATTTTTGCTGCAGAGCTCATTGAGTTTGAGGCTTCTCGTAGAATTCTTCGCTCTTCGTAAGCCGTAAGTGCTTTCCTAGCGGGCTTTTTCATATTTTTCCCATACCTTGATGGATTTTTTAGAAAATGACATACAACAGTCTGACTTCTACAGATTTTTTCTGCTATCTGCCGGGTTGTTAGATTGCTGTCTCGATAGGCCAATATCTTGCCTTTTTCCACCGACGATAGGGATGCACCGCGACCCATTTCGTATCTATTTAATCGAAAATTGCGAGGGACAACGAAATTCACCTTTAAACTTGCACAGCTTAACGGAAACTAAAATTACAGCCTCTGAGTCTATTCTGGTGATCGCCTGAAAAGCATTGTTTTTTTGCATTGGCAAAGCAAAATAGGAATAAATGGTAACGGTAAAATTTCTGCAGCCTACTCTTATAACTTAAATTTACCTAATGTTCTCCTCTAAAAAAAACAACAAAGCTTGTGGCGATAGCTTTCTGCATAAAAGAGAAAATCAAAGTGTAAGAGACAAAATATGTTGAGTTTATTTGATTGATCGGCAGTGTACAAATATGCACCAATGCTATAGCAAATAAAAATCAATCTGAAAACGTATTCGATTCTTTAGGGAAAAAATCAATTTATAGATCAAAATACAAATTTAGCAAACGAAAACCCCTTAAGTGCAACTTCATGTCCGGGTTATTTTTTTAACACGTATTACAAAAACAATACGAGATACAGGTTTCTATCGGGGTTTCTATCTGTGTTTACAAATATTAGTATTAAGTTCGGCGAACAGAGGGTACATTTAAGTACATAACACATATCGTTTTATTTTCACGGGGTGAACCATATGGGTTATTGGCGATAATTAAACACAAATAATATGATGCCGTATTATTCAATAAAGTTGAGGGGAGGAATGTAACTGGTTATTTCGCTAGAACATTGTTTATAAAAATATCGATTAAATAACGAAAGACATATTTTTCTAAACGTTTCTTTTTTTTTTTGAAAATTAAATTTATTTTAGAATTTCATATTATGTATATTCTGAAATTAATTGTTTTCTTTTTTATCATTTTATAATAATTAGTTGTTCTAATTCATTTTGACACCATGTCTAAATATGCTTACTGTTTTATTTTAATAAATACAAATAAATAAAAAAATACAAATAAATACATATAACATTTCGACGGTGTTCTAGAGATATAAGGGTTTCCACTATTGTTCTATCGAAAAGAATCATATTAATTTTGGGAGCTCCTGTCCAAATATGAAAGTTATACTCCAGCTTTGGGCGAATGAATGCGTTATTGATTGCAGCCTGATCAGAAGGGGAGTGACATTTCTTGCATCTTCAAAAAAAGCCCAATCACATTGCGGAGTTTTTCGCGACATTCAATATGTTGTCCTTCCACAAGAGTTGGTCTGTGACTCACATACCATCGGTTTCTTCAATGCAAGTTCCACATCCGAAGAACATCCAAGGGCTCCGTTTTGTCTCCAACTCTTTTTACTCTTTTTGTCACTTTCTTTAATAAACATCCGGAGAACAATGAGTTGAATCTGAAAACGAATATGAAAAGCTAAGAGTTATATCGTTAACAAAACAATTTATTAGATTAGAAGTTATAGATAAGAGATTATTAAGGAAAATGACAAAAAGAGTAAAAAGAGTTGGAGACAAAATGGAGCCCTGGGTCACACCTGCATTTATTTTGTGAATATCAGACTTGAAACCGGCCAATACAAATTGTATTGAGCGGCCCGAGAGGTAATTTCTAATCCAACGAAGAAGAGATTCATCGTTACCAAATGCACGAATTTTCGATAAGAGAAAGCTTGATACCAAACTCTATCAAATGCTTTAAAATATTAAGCGCAATAATCTTACTTTCTTCAAAACGATGTATAGATTTGTGCCACTGTACGGTAAGATATACCATCGGATCACCATACAGCCAAACTGCTGGAGCTTTCGTTCTTTAAGATATTGCTTAAGCTGATAATTGATCAGCATTTCCATGACCTTGGATAGAAGGGACTTAAGTGCAATTGTGGGGTTATTAGAGGGTGATGAAGATCCGCCATCCGCACTGGACTAATTATAGTACTTTTTGACAGTGTCTAATTAACAGCGAACTTCCCTACAAGCAAATTGGCCTTTTCACGTTAGGTGACAAAAGGGGTGTCATTAAATCCGAGCGTTGGAACCGAAGACGAAGTTTAATTTCGAATACATTTTTAAAATGACCAACACTTTTTACTGACTTTCGGACATTGTAATATTTGCTGCCTTAATTTTTAGTCATGCAAAAATTTGGTGCTCTGAATATGAATGTTACCAGTTTTTCTAGCTTGTTTGAACTTATTCCGGATTTCTCATTGGGGTTAGCTATATAGTTCCGGAAACTTACTTTTCTAACCACAATAACCTCCTTACAACTCGCAATTTGTTTCGGTTTGATATATTCCACCCTATTCGGGATAGAACTTCGAATTCCATGAACAATTGAATTTGTTATCATATCTGTGCTGTCCAGAATCTATGTCACTACCGATTTAGCATAGTGACCTGTTGAAGTTCCTGAAGAAATTAGTGAGACCGTCCCAGTTGACTTTCTCGTATTGCCATATGGTCCTTTCAGGAAAGTTTTCTTTAACTGAGAAGTTTGAGCACGAAAATTTGGCTGATATGACACTACACAATCCTACACAATGGTTCGATGTGCCTAAAAGTGATAACACACTAATAGTGTATTTATCAGGCTGAGAGGTAAGAAACAAGTATAGTATTGGCGGTTTTACCTATAAAGTCGGGGATTCGAGTTGGTTCGTCAACAAGCTGAGTCAGTTGGTTTAACTCAGAAAAGACCTCGACATACTTTCCTTCGGGTGTTGTCTGGCTCGAAAAGCGCAGCCAGCTAGAATTATGTAAATTAAGGATAATGGGAAACAAGTCTTTAAATGGAATCGGACAGAGCATTAAATTCGTATTTCTATATGTGCTTCTTTGCCGAGAATTTTAACCACATGAAATTAGATATGTATGTTTGATTACAAGCCATTTGGTTATCTTAACAAGTTATTTAATTGGATTACAAAATATTGGTCTGAGTTAAGAGGTGTTTGGCATAATTTATGATGAAAAGAACTATTTTAGCAAGAAATTCGCTTTGGGATAGGAGGTATTTATATGTGGTTGTGACTATAAGAATATTTAAGTAAACGGTGACTAGACTTTGTCCATCAGATTCGGAACAAATTTTTAGATGTCAGGTATATCTACATTACAACTTTTAAAGGTAAAATCCCCACTTCATTTTTTTTTAATTTTTTACTTTACTGAACGGATTTATTTCACTATAAAGCTAATTAATAATAACTACCACACTTACATACATTATGAATCTACGAGTAATATATTGCGAGTAATCAAAATAACAATTCTAACTTGTCCCTGAATAACTGCCATTGGATGCTACTCAACCATAACCACATTTGAAAACAAAAATAATTATCATAGTATAATTGAAGTGAAATATTGTATGTATCACCGAATAGGAATAATTTATTTATTTGATTTACTAAAAGTATTTTTTTTTTAAATTTTTGTGTAATCAAAAATAAACTATTCTTTATTATAACATATTCAGTCAGCTACATAACCTTATTACTACCTTTCAATTTTGCAATAAAAAAGTAGTTTTATAATAATCAGCAAAATTAATATTTAATTAAAAATTTAATAATCTTTTAGAGCCAAAAATTTTTAAATTATTTTTTCTTTAACTTTTCTTAGAAAACTGAAGAGAGATCAATTCAACTTGCAGTACGAGTCCATAAGACACTAGAATTGGCTGATGACAAATTTTATGTAATTACCTGCGGCAAGACTGGATTTCCAAAGTAAGTTTTATTGTTTTGCCCTATATAGAATGCTGGGACTCAGTGGCGGTTTTAGGGTAGGGTGCGCCAGATTTATAGGGGCGCTAAGCAAAAGCTATCTAATATGTTTTATAAAAAAGAAACACACTAGAAACTGCTCTTCTTCTATTTCCTTCCGGACTGTCGACACAGTGGATGCTTATATCTCATAAAGAAATTCGAAACAATATAGTGAAAATTAGTTTTTTTTTCGAAACATAATTATTTATTTTATATAGTGCATCCCTTTTTCAATTCAACTATTCAACTATTTTAAATGTCAAAATGACATTTCGTGTTTGTATGAAACCAAAATCAATTAATTTTTGCCTTCGATTGGCGAAAAAATTGATTTATTTTATGATTTAAAATCAATTTTCCAGATCTGGATTTTTCGGCAGATTTACCCCTCTTTTACTAACACCACTAGGCATCATAATTGACAGCCATCAGTTTGACAAAACAGCTGATACTGCTAGCAGGTTCACATACTCAAATATACACCAATACTATAGCAAATAAATATCAATCTGAAAACGTATTCGATTCTTTACGAAAACAATCAGTTTATAAAGGGTTATCCATTTTGCGGTTTCAAAAGTATAGGGCTGGAATTCGACATCTGTCAATTTTTTTTTTCAGTTGAAAGTCTGACATTTACGAAAATGGATCGCTAAGCTATCGCACAACGCATAAAAATTGTTAAAACCTACTACAAAAATGGTGATTCTGCCACAGCCACATGTCGTGTTTTAAGAGGAGATTATGGTTTACATAATCGTCCAAATACGCAAGCAATTGGGAAAATTGTGAAGAAATTTGAAGAAACTGGATCTGTTACAGATATTGTAAGGCTGTGTATCATCGTTTCGCTCGTACTACTGAAAATATCGCTGCTGTAAGTGAAAGTGTTGCCGAAGACCCGAATGTGTCGATTCCTCGTCGTTCTCAGGAATTAGGACTGTCTTACGGCACATTATTACGTATTTTGCATTTGGATCTACATCTACATCCGAATAAAGTCCAGCTCACACAACAACTGAAGCCAGCTGACGATTGACAACGTCGTAGATACGTCGAATGGGTGCTTGAACAACAGGCGGTGGACGTCGATTTTTCGAACAAAATTTTCTTCAGCGACGAAGCATATTTCTCACTCGGTGGGTATGTTAATAAACAAAATTGTCGTATTTGGGGTTCTGAGAATCCTCAAGTAATTGAAGAGAGGCCATTACATCCACAAAAAGGCACTGTTTGGGGCGCTCTTTGGCCCGGAGGTGGCCGCGTAATTTCTCGTCGTGGCGATATCAACTGGCCACCAAGATAATGCGATTTGACACCGCTGGACTTTTTTTGTGGGGCTACACGAAAGACCGTGCTTATGCAGATAAATCTTTAACTCTTGAGCACTTGAAATCCAACATTCGTCAAGTTATGGCTGAGATACCGCCCCATATGTTCAAAAAGTGGTCGAAAATTACCTCAAAAGAATCGATGCTTGCAACAATTCGCGTGGTGGTCATTTAAATGATGTAGTGTTTCACGCATAATGTCAACGTTCAAACTTTATAATAAAAAAGAAATATCATGAAAAAAATATTTTATATGTGTTTTATTTACGTTTACTTTTGAAACAGCAAAAGAGATAACCCATATAATATAAATTTACCAAATGAAGATTTGTTCGTTGATCCCTGCAGTCTACAATCACGCCTTAAAGCGTTTTTTTTTTTTTTAACCTGAGTTCCTCCCAGAAATATTCCTGATAATGTCCAATAACTACACATTTTATTTTGTTTTACAGGGATGACAACGCTCATGTTATCTTAAAGTTTTTAGAAAACGATCGACGAGTTCGAGAAACCGTTTACGGACATGAATATACAATTCGCGCTGAGTTGACAAAGCCAAATGGTAATTCATAAAAAATACTTTCTCACACATAATTACTATAACAAAAAATAACAATCAATAAATATATGTAACTTATAATCCATTTATTTTATTTTTATGCCCGCAGCAACCAACGGAATAAGGGTATCAAACTGTTTTGCTTTTGATAAAAAGAATGTCAGTATTGCTCTGATTGACGAAAAAGGGTGAATAATTTTCAATAAAGCAAATCTACAAAACTTATATTTTTTTATTTAGTTGTCCCTTTGATACGAATATTATTACCACATTTTCCCCAAATGCCGATGGAAAATCAGCAAGTGCTTCACTGAAATCTATGTTCAAATTTCCCGAAGGTTTGTATAAGTACTCACAAATTATGGATTTATATTTTTCCCAACAATGTTTTGTTTTTGATCTTAATATTTCTTTTATGACAAAAGGCTCTGAAGTTCATATTCAATGTGACATCCATCAGTGCTCAACAAAATGCGTCGAAGATCTCTTTTGCGAAGATGAGCGTGCTATTGCCGGACTCAGTTGGACATCACCGGTCAAAGGTAGTCGGACTTTAAACGAAACCGACGATGGAAGCCTTTTGGGAGCAACAACAGTATTTGTCCTTGATCCAGCAGAGGCTCCTTGTATGAAAATATTCTTGCTTTCAAAAAACAAGAATTTTACAGTATTTTTGTATTTTTTCCAGTAGTTTCACCACTATGTGAAGATGGTGGCATACGACCATCATGGCTCTTGTGGCTGACAATTACTCTCGGAGTGTTGTTCCTAATTATGTTGCTTATGAATATTTTCCTTTGCACGGCAATGAGCTTTAGCTGTGCACGAACTGAGGTAAGACCTTTGACTTTATTATACCAATATTGGAATTATACTGATTTCATTTTGCGAATAGCACAAAAATGGATAGCAGTTGTAGTTGAGTAGTTTCTTTTGAAAAATAACGCAGGCACAACTAAATACATGGCTCCTTATAGTAGTGTGCCCACAGAATGCAGATTCTTTTTAAATATCTAATATTTTAAAATTATGTTTTTTATCTGTGATTTTCTTAACCTACATTAATCGATGTTTTATATTTGGCCGTATAGATAAAAGTGATTTATACCAGTCGGTATTTTTTAAGCACAAACAAACAAATTTTTTAAACACAGAAAACAAACCCATCTGGCCCCTCTGAATTCCGGCCTATAAGTATTTTATCTTTTATGTAAAATGTTTGAAAAAGTACTCCATGACCAAATCCAAGTCTATTTAAATGAAAGCAATTTACTTACACATTGGCAATCTAGTTTTCGTAGTAACCATAGCTGTGAGTCTGCAGTGATAAAAGTTACGTCGGACATTAGATTTGCTTTGGACGCTGATAAGTTTGGAGTCATGGCACTTTTAGATTTTTCTAAGACTTTTGACTGCATTGATTATTCTATCCTCCTCACAAAACTAAAGAAAAATTTTAACTTTGCTACTACTTCGCTTAAGCTCATGTGTAATTATCTGAAAGATAAAGTTCAGCAAATTAAAACTGGAATCAATTCATCAAATCCAATTATTACTAATAGGGGAATACCCCAGGGTTCAGTATTAGGTCCTCTAATATTTTCTCTATTCATTAACGATCTTCCTGATATCGTTCGTAATTGTCAAATTCACATGTATGCTGATGATGTGGTACTCTACATTTTTCGTACAATTGGCCTGATGGAGGACTGTATAGAGAGGTTAAATGAGGATTTAAGCCTAATCCACAACTGGTCTGATGCTAACGGTATGAAACTTAATCCTGTAAAGTCTGTTGCCATGTTATGCTCTAGAGATGAGCTCAACCCTATAGATTTTCCCCCGGTTGTTTTTAATAATGAAATAATTACCTATGTGAAGGAAGTTAAATACTTGGGATATAAAATTAAGAGTGATCTTAGCTGCTGTGGGGCGATTTCGGACACGATTAGACACATTTAATATGGACTTCGAACTCTGAGATCCTCCTCGGATTTTTTGTCAACCAATATGAAAATATACCTTGTTAAGTCATTTTTCATGCCATATTTCATTTATAATTATTCAGTATATCCAATATTGGACTGTGAGTGTAAACGCAAACTAAATGTTGCTTTCAATGATTATATTCGATTCATCTATTGTATCCCGAGGTATTCCAGTGTATCACATTTGCATACTGCTCTATTTGGTTTAAATCTTGATAAGTACCTGAAGTTCAGGTTACTTCTTAAACTTCATAACGTTATCCACCAAAGATGTCCTAATTACCTCAGTGAAATACTCCAATTTGCACAATCGAGGAGAGGTTTAAAATTAATTTTACCACGCTACTCACGCAGCATAGCAGAACATTCATTTTATGCATCTGCGATTCGTTTGTGGAATCTAATCCCAAATGAATTACAAAGAAGTACCGCACCAACAATCTTTAAGAGGAAACTATTTTTGCACTTCATTAATTCAATATGAGTACCTATGTATTTATTTTCTTTTCTTTATTTTTTGCATATTTATTTATTTTCCTTTTTTTTATAAAATTTTAAATTAAGCTAAATAACATATTGCCTTATTATTTGTGAAATAATTTTTCAACAACAATTCAATTTATTACCTAAAATTTGTAATCTTAGTTGTAGATACGCTAAAAGATTAAAATCTTAATGTATCATTGTAAACGAAAAATATTTTTGAAATAAATGAAAAACATTGGGCCTTATCGGGAATCTCGCACGGAATAAATTTCTCTCGAGCAAAAAATCATAAGAATGGAAGGAGAATTCCGTGGGAAAACTTATTCCCGATACCAATAAATTCCGAGGGAAACTTATGAGCGTCATTCACGTTCCCAAAAACCGAATTGGAGAAAAAATTCCATTTTTTAACTTGCTATAATCCATCAACTATATAGTGGAGTAATCCCAACCTTAAAATAATACCTTACAGTATATTTACCAGCATATTTCGATCTTTGAAATATATTGGCTGGTATGCTTTGTCTCAGTCTCAAATCTCTTTTTTTTATGCAAAAACTTTGAGGTTAGTCTAAAATCTAAATGATGAACCAGCCATTGTTAGCTATAAATAATTTTGTAAAACAAGTCAACAAAAGTTGGAATACTATACCTATTCGATGAACCATTTGGAGCTCCTAATGAATTATGAAGAGTAAGAGAATTTAGATGTCGATGTTTAGATCGCCGAGAAAGGAAGAAAAGGTCTCCAAGATGGAGCTTACGTATCTGAGATAGATCAAGGCATGCACACAAAAGATGTGGAAAAGATTCCACATCTTCTTCGTCTAAGCCGCATATAAAATATTTTTTTCCATGATATTTCTTTTTTATTATAAAGTTTGAACGTTGACATTATGTGTGAAACACTACATCATTTAAATGACCACCACGCGAATTGTTGCAAGCATCGATTCTTTTGAGGTAACTTCTGACCACTTTTTGACACATTTTGGGCGGTATCTCAGCCATAACTTGACGAATGTTGGTTTTCAAGTGCTCAAGAGTTAAAGGCTTATCTGCATAAACACGGTCTTTCGCGTAGCCCCACAAAAAAAAGTCCAGCGGTGTCAAATCGCATGATCTTGGTGGCCAGTTGATATCGCGACGACGAAAAATTACACGGCCAGGAAATGTCTCTTGCCATATTCGCTCGAATTGTGTTGCATTTGGCACCGTCTTGTTGAAACCACATATTCTCCAAGTCTTCAATAGCAGGCAAAAAAAGTCGGTTATCATATGACCATAACGCTCCGAATTGACGGTGACAGTCGTTCCATCGTCGTTTTCGAAGAAGTAAGGTCCAATCACACCTCCGGACCAAAGAGCACCCCAAACAGTGACTTTTTATGGATGTAATGGCCTCTCTTCAATTATTTGAGGATTCTCAGAACCCCAAAAACGACAATTTTGTTTATTAACATTTCCACATTCAAGCACCCATTCGACGTATCTACGACGTAGTGGTCAGCTGGCTTCAGTTGTTGTGTGAGCTGGACTTTATATGGATGTAGGTGTGGATCCGAGTGCAAAATACGCCATAATGTGCCGTAAGACAGTCCTAATTCCTGAGAACGACGAGGACACATTCGGGTCTTCGGCAACACTTTCACTTACAGCAGCGATATTTTCAGTGGTACGAGCAAAACGATGATTCACAGGCCTTACAATATCTGCAACCATCTCTTCAAATTTATTCACAATTTTGCCAATTGCTTGCGTAGTTGGACCATTATGTAAACCATAATCTCCTCTTAAAGCACGATATGTGGATGTGGCAGAATCACCATTTTTGTAGTAGGTTTTAACAATTTGTATGTGCGATAGCTAAGCGGTCCATTTTCGTAAATGTCAGACTTTCAGCTGGAAAAAAATTGGTTTAACAACTTAGTTTGACAGCTGTCCAATTCCAGCCCTATACTTTTGAAACCGCAAAATGGATAACGCTTTATTTCCTTCATCGCAGTTCGACTTTAAGGACTTTAAATACACATTTAGCCGTTTCTATTAAAAATCTTTTGCATATAATGTGGTCGAACATAGGAGCAAGTACTCGTACGTGCAATCCAGCCGTGCATTTTATTCTATATTAGGTTTCCAACTATTTTTTTAAATAGATGTTTTTTATGCAGGCTCCAGGTCAATAAAAGACGGTGTTAAAAAGTAAGCGACGTTTCGAGCATGGATACACTCTTCATCAGGCCTTTTTATTGTTGGAAAAATATAACAAAGTTAATTTCTTGTATAAAACTATTATACAAAAGTCAATTACACTTACAACAACAATTAGTTTACAAACTTAATGTACATCACATATCCACAATATAGATAAAAAGGATTATTAAAATTATTAATAAAACTTGTCACAAAATCAAAATTAATTAAACCATTTTAAACACTACTGTCCGTAGTTTTCTTTTTGTGTCTACTGTTTTTATTTTTTGTTTATCAGCTGGTTATATATAATACTGAGACTATCACAATCAGATCTTCTGTTGATTGCACTCTTTGTGTTGTTGATGTGCAGCATTTCCAGCAACATTCTTTTATTATGGTGTCTCTCAATCTCCCTATGGGTAGCCCTATCTCTCCAATAATCGCGGATATTGCAATGGAAGTTTTATTAGAAGATGTCATTGGTAAACTGACCACAAAACCAAAAATCATTACCAAATATGTTGATGACTTATTCGCCATCATAAAATCGGATAATATCGAAATCATACTTAGCGCTTTAAATTCTTTTCATCGTCGTATCCAATTTACGGTAGAGTTGGAGAAGAAAGGAGAACTACCTTACCTCGATGTAAAAGTTGTAAGACACAACGGGAAATTGATTTTCGATTGGTTTAAGAAACCTACTTCCTCTGGTAGACTTATAAATTTTCACTCCAAGCAACCAAAACAGGTTATATTTAACACCGCACAAAATTTCATCAACAGAGTCCTTGACTATAGTAATATTATATTTCGCCAAAAAAATCTGAATATTATTAGGGACACCCTGTGTTCCAATTCCTTCCCCGCACATGTCATCAGCAGTTTGATAAGCAATTATCGTAACAAGAACAGTGCTACTCGCGAAAATGACCCTCCTCCCCTTGTAGTATATCGGAGTGCATTATATATCCCATCCCTTTCCACTCGTATGAAAGCTGCTAATATTCGCAACAAGGAGATGACGAGAATAGCTTTTAGACCTGCTAATAATCTAAAAAATTTGTTGTTCACCAATACAAAGGGCAGGATTGATAAGCTAGACAAGTCTGACGTTGTCTATAGAATCAATTGTTTGGGGGGAAAAGGTACTGGTTGCTCATCTTTGTATGTAGGTACATCCAAACAAAAGCTTCGCAATCGCCTTTCAGGCCACCGCTCTGATATAAACAATCGGGGATCTCAGAAAACTGCACTTGCGCTTCACTGTATAGAGGAAGAGCACACACCTGACTTGGATAATGTAAGAATATTGGAGATTGAGAGACACCATAATAAAAGAATGTTGCTGGAAATGCTGCACATCAACAACACAAAGAGTGCAATCAACAGAAGATCTGATTGTGATAGTCTCAGTATTATATATAACCAGCTGATAAACAAAAAATAAAAACAGTAGACACAAAAAGAAAACTACGGACAGTAGTGTTTAAAATGGTTTAATTAATTTTGATTTTGTGACAAGTTTTATTAATAATTTTAATAATCCTTTTTATCTATATTGTGGATATGTGATGTACATTAAGTTTGTAAACTAATTGTTGTTGTAAGTGTAATTGACTTTTGTATAATAGTTTTATACAAGAAATTAACTTTGTTATATTTTTCCAACAATAAAAAGGCCTGATGAAGAGTGTATCCATGCTCGAAACGTCGCTTACTTTTTAACACCGTCTTTTATTGACCTGGAGCCTGCATAAAAAACATCTATTTACATAACAGAAAGGTCACCAATAAATTCCTATAACTATTTTTTTAATCTAAAATAAGGCACAAGTATTTTGCTTCGTCTGAGAAAGCTGGTGGAGTACTTTTTAAAGTAGAAGGATCTACGTGAGGAATTTTATATTTTCTTGAAAATAGGACAAGTTCCACTTTCTGAGGCTTGACTCCTAGGCAACACCTTTCTGGCCAATTTGTAAGCTTATTTAAAGAGTTTTGTAGGAGTTCTTTTAAGACGTTGGGGTTCTTTCCTGATACAGCAATGGCAACATCGTCCGCATATGGAACCACTTTGTAGCTCTCCGCTTCCAGATCCATTAGCAGCTCAATTGCTATCAGATTCCAGAAAAGAGTAGATAGAACACCACCTTGCGGCGTGCCTCTACTGACAATATCTTCTTGCAGAGAAACCACCTAGTTTTTAATTAATAACCCTGCTAGTCAGCATTTGAATAATCAGTTCACGAAGCGATCCAAATATTTTAAGACCTGTACAGATGCGATTGCAGATACTCGACATAGTTAAAAGTGCCTTCTATGTACAGGAAAGCGACCATAGTATACTCTTTATTAGAGTTTTCGGGATAGTTTGGATGCATTTACCGGCCTTGGGTATGAACACAACCTTAACTTCTATCCATATCAGAAGTATTTGGACCAGATCTAAGCAGCTATGGAACAGATTCTGCAGAATTGGTAGGATTAGATCTGAGTTCCTTTGCAGTTCGGCTGGAATTATACCGTCCGGTCCTGCGGCCTTGAAAGGCTTGAAGTTATTAAGTGCCCCTAGAACTTTTCCCTAGTAATTAGACCTTATGCATAGTTAGATTTGTTATAAGACGCCGCCGTGTGGTCTGTAAAGTTAACATTTTTAGAGCTACCTGGCAAATAGGTACCCAGTAACAAGTTGACCGATTTTTCGTAGGAGTTGGTCCATGAGCCATTGGCATATTTTAAGCTGCTGGGCATGGATGGATTTGTGGAGAGAATTTTTCTTAACCAGGAAGATCTCTTTGTTTTCATAATTCTTTCTTAAAAAGTTTAAGGGATTCCTTATATGAGTCCGGGTCCACAACTTTTCTATTTTGCTTAGCTCGATTAAAACGCTTTCGGCGCTCTTTTCTAAGCTGTTCAAGCATTGAATCCTACCCTTGTGGTTTCTTTTCCCTCTTACCTGAGTGAGCGGGCAAAAGATAGCTAAGGATTTATTAAGAGCTGAAGTTAGATCATTGACTTTACCGTCAAGTTCAGCTATGTTCATAATTTTGCTTATAAAAAACATTTTCTAATTGTATGCGTTAATAAATTTATATTGCATTATTTAATTTTCTCTGTTTTTTTTTAGATAATTGAAAAAGATGCATCGATCATTGAAGAATATGACCCCTATAGAAGTTGGCATGGAAGCCAGTATGGATCAAGATATTCCCTACATGGACGTGAAGGACATAACAAAGGATACGCGAGTGGTGGCTCAACGATTCAATCGAATAGGTCTGATAGATACTAAAGCATGTACTTCCATTCTACTTCTCCTCAACAACACTCTACATAACATTTTGTTTGATTTGTTTTATATTGCTTCTATTTTATAAAGATATCTGTACAGTAGCAGCCTGCCAAAAAACACACAGTTTATCTAACTCATATTTAATTTTAAAAAAAAAAAAAAAACAGAAAGACAAGACATTTTGAAATATTCTAACTAAATTATACGATTTTTTTTAAGTACAATGTTTAAAAACATTGTTATCTTGAAAATAAAACTACTACCTTTACTTTTAAATAAAATCCCTTCTAAAAGATTGTGTAATAACTAAAATATTAAAAACTTCTTGAAGGTCATTACCAATTGATACCGATCATTATGCAATTGTTCATTCACGTCCTGGCTCTAGACATTCCGGTGTTTATGGACATCGATCCAGAGGACCTCCTAGTAACTTGTAATAGTTCTGAAATTTTTAAAAATAAAATCAATTTCAAAGAAATAATGTGTTCGAACTGAGAGACAAACAGAGAGAAAGATAATATCTATTTAAACAGAGAAAGAAAGGAAAGTAAAAAAATTTAAATTTTAAGAACATACTATTTATGCATGTCAGTATTTTATTTCGAATGAAAATTATTTTTTTTTTTAATTTTATTTATATTTATATAGACCTTCAAGGAAATCTGAGAGTGTAAATATAAAAAAAAAAAATAATTACCTACAATATACTAACAAGTATTTGATGATAGATACTATCATTTGGATCGAAACTCTCTTTTAATAAACATATTTTTAATTTTTATAATTTTTGTAAAATATTATGAAAAAAAAATAATTTAATAATGTTCGTGATTCTAAATTTAAAATAATTCCATCTGATATAATAGAAATTGTAAATTACACCGATATCATATAAAACGCTAATAATAAATAACTTCGTTTTATTATTAAGTCACTAGATAAATAAGAAATTTCTAGTATTAAGTTAAATTACACAAAGTTGTATAAAATTTGTAATTATAAATTGCACATACATATAGTTTTATAAAAACCATAATACATTTAAAATAATAAAACTAAAATAAAAAGGAACTGGTTTTTTTCATTCATATATGAAATATTATTACAGAAAAAAAATGTAATCCACTACTGAATCGTAGATAAACCTATCATTATGTAGGTGTATAAATAAATTATAATTATTAGAAAAAGAATTCGTTAATATGTCGTTTTGTAGATAATTGTACTGTCTACAAGTTAAGGTTAATGGTTTGGGAGTTATTAAACAAAATAAAATAAATTAGGATTTTTAATATGACAGCATTTCCTTTCCGGTACCACTCTTTAATCTTGTTTTTTTTTTAATAGAACATTTTTTCCAAACATAAATAAAAACAAAAAAAATCCCCACTCAGAAACATAAATGTATGTTTTCAAACATTTTTCTCGAAATCTATCAATTGAACGATAAATAAGTATATTACTCTTTTTTGTGAAGAATGGCATGAGCATATATGTACCTACAACATTTTTCAAAAACAAAACTGGTTTTCGATTAATTTGGAAAAAAAACTAAATTTACAAGTAAATTATTTTGTTTTTCTTTTTGTAAATGGTGACGCAAGCTTAACATCGTCGGCTCCGTTTTGGAACAGATCTAGATTTTGGTCTTTCGGGTTGTGGGTGTTAAATGCTGATTCAACTGTATTGTCAATATTAGGTTCCAAAAAAATTTTTGAGTGATCATTGACAAATATAAGGGAGGAGAGGGTTCAAGAGCCTCAAAAAAAAGTTGTTCGTTAATATCTGGGAAATGGTAACTTACCTATCTCAAAAAAATATCACAACGAAAATTGTAGAGAATTTAATTTCCAACAAGCCATGCCTGTTGAGAATCAAAATTGGCCAAAAACCAGTTGTTCATTAAATTTAAAATGGCGACAAAAGGGTTAAAATGAGACAGTCAATACCTGGTTCTCAAATCCACTGTGCCAAACTAGTGCCGTGCAATTCAGGTTGCGTTTAAAAGACCTTAGGTCTTACAGGCATATAGTTAAATTAAAAAAAAAAAAAGCTCCAGAAGTATTTTCCTGCAAATCGATATTTAACTACTAATGATCCCCCCAACAAACTATAAGAGATAATTGTACGAATTTATCATTTCATGATCCCACAAGGGAGTCACAAGCCCCAAAACAGTTTTCATTAATATCTCGCGAGCGGTAACTTTCTTTGAATTTGCTACAAGTTTTATCTCTATTATTTTTGTCAGAAATTAAAAATGGCGAAGTTATTGGCCAACATAAAATTTTCATTAAATTCAAAATGCCTACTAAGGCTTCGAGCGATTTTCCCGAAAACGGGAATTTAAACTACTAATACACCCCAACGAACTGTAAAAGAAAATTGGTTTTTGTTTTATGACCTATCATTTTTAAAGTTCTTTTTTTTATTCTGTCTAAGAGATTTATGGCGTTTTTATTTGGTAATCCGAAATTGTTCTCCGATCCGGGATCCCAACTGAACACTTTTGTGTGATTCTGATGATTCTGAATTTTAATGAGATCGTATTGGTGAAAATAATTGTGTACGTGAGAATATTCAAAATAAAAAAAAAATATTTCTTGCACAATTATGATACAAAAAGTGACAACAGTCGAGGTTTTAGGTTCAAGTATATGAATGTGTGAGTCTTCTGGTTCTGATTCTGATTTCAAATCCAGAAGCAAAATTCTCTTCATTTCAGAATTAGAACTGTCATTTTTTCCCAAGTGAACACTTTCAGAAGAGTCCGGAAGGCTTCCGGATTCCCAAATAAAAACGACATTAAATTATGAGATATGACAGTTGTGCTTTATAGATTACTGATTCATTTTTTTCCGAAATTTCGAGTTCGAAATTAGTTTTGATTACAAGATTATAGAAGACTTCTAGCTTTTAAAAATCGCCCAAGCTTAATTTTTAGTATTATCAATTTTTTTTTTCATTTGAATTGTTTTTTTTGGGGGGAGGGGGGGAGATAGATCCGCCTGCCATATTAAAAAAATGCTAGCAAGCATTTAACTGTTCTGTTATCGTGCACTTGCCGCGATAAGTATAATGGCCTTTTCGATTGGACGTCCAAAACTGTTCTGACCCCCTCACTCAAAATGACAGTTGTTACTCTAAACAGAAAAGAAAACGATACAAAAAAGTGTTTTGGAAATTCGTCTTAGCGGATGTGATTTTTTTTAATTTAATTTTTACAAATACAGTGATACATACAATTCGGAATCAGTCAAATTGTTTCCGGGTGTTTTATTGGAGGAACGTGGTCCGGGCGCCCAATCGAAAAGGCCATAAGTTCTTTCATGGCACATCCACATACAAACGTGGTTACTAATTGTCACTTACAACCCGTCGCTCATTTCCTCTCTAGTTTTTTTTCGAACTTTAGTCCAAACATTGTATATAGATATTAGGTTTCATATACAAAGGTCCAAATCAAAATGCGCTTCGCTCAGGCAATTATATTTTTCTGGGCAATTCTGTTGAATTCAGACACCTAGAAATTAATTCCCGTGGTGTGGTTTCTTTTGTTTTCCTCATTTTGAATTGGTCAGCAAAACTGGACTAAAAAACAACAGGTAGAGATGTCTCGATTTTTGAAAATAAAATTATTGCCACTTAAACAAACGACGCCAAAGTCCTTTAAGTTGACCGACCTGAAGGAAGGAAAGCAAATTTTAAAAAATAAAAACATTTTATGTAATACAGATTAGAAAGAACAGTTTTTGTTTTTTATTTATTATTTTAGAAATAAACATTTACATGAATTTATATTATATTATTTTTAATTATCATTATCTTTCTAGTGTTATATTAGTTAATGAATATTAAAAAAATTCATTGCATTTATTACTTTTATTAACAAATCTTTGATTAAATTAGATCACAAGCTGAAAAATATACAAAAAGCGCATTTCTATGAGCAAATATTCATTTAGGTATGTGTCTATTATAGATGACAACTAGTCACCGTGGTTGAGTTGGCTTCAAGTCAAAACAACTTTAAAACAACCCAATAAACTATTCGTATTATGGAAGACAACATAGCTTTCAACATTTGAACATTTATTGTTGTAAGTTTTTTAAACCAAAATAATATTTAAAATTAAAAACAGTGGACACAGTTTTGATAGTTTTCGTGCTGATATTGCAAGCATTTGAAACAAATCAAGTAAGATCAATCATACTGCATTTTTCAAAAAAAGTACTGTTGGATTTAAAGTTAAGGCTTAAAATGTAGAGTTTGCATGTTTTTAGTTGAAAATGAATGCAATTAAAGATTTCTAAAAACTTAAGCATTCTTCAGCACTTCGGCATATTTTTATACAGGTATCTGATTTCAGCTTTATAACAAAAGAATGTTGCTGGAAGTGCAGTCGTGTAGTATTATAAATTCAAGTGTAACAAAATAAGCGACATGTGTATTCTGGGAAGGTATTCCAATCTGTCCAAAATTAATTATAAAGTTTTACTAACCAATGAATAACTAAATAATTACATGTCGGACTTCTTACTTAAAGAGGAAATCTACGAGTTTCTACGAAAATCTGTCAAATCCTGTTGCCGTATACCAAACTTTCGCAGTTTTTCAGAGAAGAGAGCTCTCACGAATTTAACCATAGAAAATGGTCACGCGCAGAAGGCGTAGGTTACTTGAAAGAAGGGTAAGGTTCTAGCCTGATTCTCCAGTTACTAAAAATTTCCTTCGAATTTATGGAACTTTTACTGGAAAGCTAGCCAAGAAATTTGTGTCAGAATAATCAGCTAATAGACAACTAACTATTATAGCGAGTTTCATTCAAATTTCAAAGATGTCCTCTCAAAATGGAGATTTGATCTTTTCAATGAAACTTTGTGTCCAAATTTAATTGCAGTATTGACCGCGTTCGGTGGCATACTTAAAGCAATCCGGATTGATTTGTGTTGTTGTAACGCCTAAGTGAAAACCAGATGATGAACTAAACATATGTTGTCAAACACAAATCTCAAAAATTATTAATTTCAGGAACAGCTGATTCAAAACTTTAGATTTGTATGCAATACAACTGACTTAACAGAGAAAACTACCTGGATCTATCGAAAACAAACCCACTACTAAGGTATCTTGGCTAGCGTATCGGCACTGCACCGAACGCGGACAATGCTAAATGACTGGCACACACATTTCTGAAAAAAAAAACATATCCTCATCATCAGATGATGAGGACGATGAAGACAAAGCAATAAAAAACTCCACTTATAAAAATTAAAATTATAAACTTCTTCGAATATTATTTGTTTCTTTTTTAGTTTAGTTTTTTAGCAGGGACTGGCACAATTTCACAATAAATTAATAACAAAAAAAGTTTCCATTTGATGTTTGACAGAAAAACCGTTTTACATGAATGCGTGCATTCAGATCAAATCTGCCTACCCACCAAAAATCAGATCTTTCGTGTTGAGATTTGATCTAAATTTCCACTTTTTGTTGGAATGAAACTCTCAAAATTCAAGAAGATGAAATCTTTTGTCAGAAAGAGCAGATTTTTTTTTGAATGAAACTCGCTATTAGTTTAACTTTTATGAATTGTTTGTTTTAGATAAATGTATATAAATTCTGAAAAAAAAACACAAATGTAAGAAAATGATACACATGTAAGTACATATTATTACGCATGTAATTGCTCTTATGTTCGATCACATCGTAAGCGCAATTAAAGAACAACTAAACTAGCGTCCATAATACCTAAGCCTAGCTAATTGGTTTTTGACAGAAAACTATACATAAATCGAAGATACAGATTGAATGATTATAACTTAACTTCAAGTTGTCTTCCATAATAAAGGCATTAACAAAATGTTGCAATACAAAAACGATTTTAATAATTATTATAAGCGGGACTTAAAAAAAAATAAAGATACTTATGTGACGGGGTTGGAATTACATTTATAAAATTAAAATGCTTATTTAACTACATTGTAACATGTATACATGTAACAACAGAAATAAAAAGTTAATTTGTTTGTAAAATAATCTAATATTGGTTTAGGAAATATAAAAAAAAAACAGAATGGCACTACAATTTGTTTCTATTTTCAGACGCAAAATATAAAACTTACACCCCATAAACAAGTTAATCCGTCTTTTTTGTCTTTAGATAAAAATATCGTATTCAAAATATTTACATTTCGCGCCTATTAAATGGTTATAATTTTATAAAAATCGTAAAGTGAAATATTTTGCCACATCACAGTCGTATGCTAGCCCTCATCACAATATTTCAAAAGACTCTGGCACACAATGGTCTTGAATTTCACGCTCAAACTATCAAAGATCGAATCTGTGTCGTCGAGCCTATATTCCTCATTGTGATTTGGATCCTGTGTGATTAGGTTTTTAAACTTAAGGTTAAGATTTTGTTCAAGCTCAGTGTTGTTGTTATTGAAATACAGGACATAGGATAGCTCTATTAGATAATAATCGAGATCGGATAGAAAGAACTCCTCGCATTCGTTGATGTCGAATTTCTTCGTAATAAAGTGCACCAGCAAGCGGTAGATAAAAAATTTAAGGTCCTGCCTTCGCATAGGGACAAAACTGGTGTCTTTGGTGAAATATTCGAAGATTTTTAATGATTTTGATGCGCTTGAGCAGTCACTCAAGCAGAGAGTAAAAGCGTCGACAAATTTAAAATTTAACATAAGTGTCCGTATGCGATATTCCAAACGTTTTTTAGAAAACTTTTCAATCTTGTCTGGATTGTAAAGACCATGAAATACATACAAACAGTAGTGAATATAATTTCGGAGCTCACGACTATTCTGACTGCACTCTGAACTGAGATCATCAGATGGGGGAAGACGTGAATAGCTTTGTTCGTCGGCAGATATATCGTTGGAGCTATTGTTGGGGTAGGCAGGGCAAGACAAAATTATAGAATCTGCGTCGATATGACTGAGATTTTCAATACTTGAGATCATGTCGTCTGATTCCTGACATGGATTTGTTGTAAGAGGTGACTTCATAGCTGATTCATGATGTTCTAGAGATATGCCAGCTTCTTGGATAAAATGCGGCTGATATTCGGGAATTGTTTTCAAATATCGCACTGGCTCATAGTCCAAGCGTATCCTTGGTCGCGGTAGATTGATTTCTGTTGGTATTTCAACACATTGACTTTCGTAACGCATTAATCGCTTAGTTGTGGGCAAGCAAACAACGCGCTGTTTCACTTTGTCAAACAACGCTCCCAAGTCTCTCCCACACTGTATTAAAATAAAATCTATCAATCGCATATCAAAGGAATAAGAAGTGTATAAGGCAAACCTGTCCATTGGCGTTTCCTCCAAAGGCTTTAACAATATAGTCGCGGGTCATGACAAGCGTAAAGTCGGCTCCACACTCAACATACATTGGATTTTCAATATTTTCTAACGCTGCAGGCCGATTTAAAGCTTTTCGTTCCTTATCTTCAGTTCCTAGTTGATGCTCTAGGTTTTTGCCCCAAGTGTATATTAATCCAGTTGAGGTAACCATTGCAAAATGGAATAAGCCACTAGAAACCTGAAATATATTCAATATATATGTTTATAAATCAATAAATTAAAATGGCATATATTAAAATCTTGATACACTTTTTAATATTTAGTAAACCAGAGTCGCATAAATTATATACCAGTCTCGTTCATTAGGAATTGACTTCCTAACTAATAAGCTCGAGTGTTGAAAAAAATACAAAAATAGCTGTCGGAAATGACTGGCTGTATAATTTGGCTGAAATATTAGAAGACCCTATCAGAAGGATGGTGTGCGACGGATGAATTCTGCATAGAGAATCAACGGTGCCATCAACAGTATTTAAGACAGAAACCGAGAGGAGTGTTCCTACTAAGGCACTTCTCCTTTTATCAAGGCGGCAGCGGAAGATTTCACCAGATGGAATCAACGGTGGCGTCTACAGTTCCAGTGAGGCTGAACTACTTAGTGAATATCTTATACTGACTACTACGACATATTCGGCGCTCAGGCCTATAAAGTGCGGTTAATCCCGCTCCCCTCCCTTAAAGTTATATTGTAAGGATCTGATTTTCCAGGTTCGGGGTCGTGCCGTCGGGGTGACTTCCCGGCCACGTAAAGCAACTTTAGTTACGAAGCAACAAAAAGCATCGGATATGGAAGGATTTACTGTTGACGAATCTAGCAAACGTAAAAAGGACAAGCACTTCGGATCTACACGTGGATGTTCTGTCTCTATGGAGACCACGTGCAGCCGAAAATTTACCGGAGGCCCTAGGCTGCTACAAAGCAGACATCACCGCCATCCAAGAAGTGAGGAGCGAAGCATTGTGGTAGCTAGTGCCCAATTCCCGCATCTCGATATACACAAGGAGACATGGCGAATTCCTGGTTCATTGACCATCAACCAGATTGACCACTTTGCGATCGACGCAAGGCCCTCCTTTAGTATCAAGGAAGTCCGAACGTTCCGAGGAGCCAACGTTGGCTCGGACCACTAGCTCGTTGTAACCAAGCTAATGCTACGGATATCCAGACAAAAGCCAAACAGGAAAATACTGTGAGGAAATTCGAGTAGGGCGGCAACAGTCGCAAGAAATCACAAGGTCCTTTTCCGATCGAGTCTATCGCACCCTCTTAAATAGTCCTATGCCACCAACTGCAAGTATCGACAACCAGTAGATGGATTCCCAACAAGCCACCAGAGATGCCGCCTCTGACGTGCTGGGCCTAGCACGACCACCACAACGAAAACCCTGGGTCGATGAAGAATGCTTCCAAGTACATGAAGCTTAACAATAGGCATACAAAGCAGCGCTGTATAGCAGAATATCAGAGCTGCTCGCGAGCTCTACGAGCAGAAGAGCAGAGACGAACACAAGCTTAAGAAGGAAAAAGAAAGAGCATGAGAAGCATGTGATCAAGGAAATAGAGGGGTGGCATTGCACGAATGAATTCAATTCAATTTTATCTTAACATGGTGTACACATACATATTCTTATATAGTACCTAAGCTAGTAGTTAAAAATATTTATTAAAAATAACATGAGAAAAAAGTAATATATATATAATAAATTTTGGAAAAATAACTTAATGATAAATAATGGAAAATGATATAAGCAGTAGTAATGATATTTTGTTTGATTGAATTGTTTCAAATTGCTGTTGAAGTATGTAAGTTTTAAATAATGCTATATTACATCCAAGGACAAATTGGTGGAATTGAGAAACGTAAAATTATATCTGCAAATCGTATAACGGCGATGACGAACAGAATTCCGCTACCTTGTAGATTGGACCATTTAACCTGGACGGTGTAGGCTAACAATTCCGTCCAAAGATCTCGATGAGTTCAATTTTTTTTTCAAATGTAGAATATATATAATATAATACTTATATATGTATGTACATACATATATCACAAGTAAAAACAGAAATTCAAAAATGGAACTAATATCAAAAATGCAACTATCAAAATTTAGATGAACACTCTTCTTCATTTAATGAAAATTTAGTACATATTTTAATATTAATTTGAAATCGCTGGATAAACAAAAAAAAACATATAACTAAATTGCCTGATATGTTGTTTCTTAACTACAATGAACCACTAGAGGGTCCCGAATTACTAAGGAAAATGGTCCTAACGTTTAATGTCGAAACAATGGTGGCAATGGCGAAGTGGATATAGTGCTTGACTGCTAACTTAGATGTGTGGGTTAGGTCCCCACGCTAAGCAGCATTCTTTTCTATACCTCCAATTTTAATCGGATGCCGCCACGGGCAATGATAAAGTAAATACCTAATTGTCAAATCCACTCAGCCAACAAAACATTCTTTCCTATATTTCTATTCCTTCTAACTAGTTCCGTGCAATTTAGGTTGCATTTAAAAGGCCTTAGGTCTTACAGGCATACAGTTAAGATTATTATATAGTTATTATTATAATACATAATCGAGTGTTGACTATCAATAAGTGGGTGTTTACGAGTCCGTTTTTTGTTGGTCGGGTAATTCTAGTAATAACAAGATCAATGGATACATAGTTTTTTTTGTTGAAAAATAATGGAAACCCATTCTGATCCTCAAAAAAGTTAGCTAAAAAACACTCACCTGATGTATATCCCCAGCCACTTCTGTTGTATCAACTAAATGTGGAGACATATGCTCATTTGTCGTATCAACTTCAATTGGCAGGGGTTTTTCTTCGACAACTTTCGGCTCCACATCCAATTCATTTCCCACAGATTGAAATTCATCTACCAAATCAGTATTACTCCCTTCAGCAGCGGTGCTCTGAGTAGACTCATCGCTATCTTTTTCAATCTCATTTTTGTTCTCTTCTGCTGAACTTAATATTTTGCCTTCATCATCTTTGGTATCGCAGGAATCTGCCTTTGGCATATTGTCCAAATTATTTGAATCAGATTTAGTAGCCAATTCTGAGGTCGCTTCGAATTTCACATTCACGTTTTCTTCATCGAACGAAAGAGTTTCTTTGAAACGTTTAGTGATTTCTTTTCTTTGAAATTCTTCAATTTTTTGTTTAGCATTTGCTCGGCGTTTTATTTGATTTGCTAAACGTAATGCTTGAGGTGATGAACCCCAAGTATAGAGTTGATTATTTTCATCAACTACAAGCTGCATATTAAAACCAATATATATATTAACACATATTGAACGGTTTGTATTTATGCAAGCTATACTTACATTAGAAAAGAATTTGGTATGAATCAGTCTTATTTTTGCGGAGTTGCTTATATCGATCTTAATTGGAACAAGAGATTTTGTGTGACTTTCTGCACTTAAATCGGAAGCAATTTTAGATCCAATTGGTCCTGTTCCTAGTTGACCAAAATGATTCGAACCAAAAACGTAAATTTCGGTAGTTCCGCATAAACCTTTGCAGAGAACCAAACTGTGTGCATGACCCAAAGAAACTTGTATTACTTTCTGAAAAAAAGCAAAATAAAATACTTTTGGTCGCCAATATTATTTAAAAATTTTTTTTTTAATAAATAATCTCTACTGTTATTATTATAATTATAAATACATAAGCACTACACCTAAAAAACACATACAGTCGTGTGCAAAATAACAGGTGTGTACTAAAAAAAAAGAAGTAAGAAAAATTGTAAATGTTGGGCTGTCTGTTAAGAAGATGTTGTAATCTGTCGATTAGTGGTTTTAGTTGTTTTGTCTGGATGACTGGTCCATTTTAAGGCATTTGTGAACATGTTTTGAGAATAACCAATCTGTCTCGCGATTGTTTTATAGGTGTTTCCTTAATACATAAATAATAAAAAATATAGCACTCAAAAATCGTTGCCGTTCTATGTGAGCAAGGATAAAAACTACACCTGTATGTATGTATGTATTAAAGATTAAGCAAGACTAAGTAAGTAAGGTTTTATCTAAGGAACATTGTAACTATTCTTTCTGGAAAAAGGTGATGGATCTTGGAAAGTCACTAGGTTTACTGTTAACAACGCACACACAGATTGTAATAACGACAACCAAGCAAAGACTTGTTCAACAGACACAAACTCAATTCCCTTATAACAGGAGAAAATATTGACTGGGCTATTAATACTTTCTCCCCATATAAATCACCAGCCATGGGCGGCATACTCCAAAAACTGCACGACATAGCGGTGCCATGGCTGGAAATGATTTTCATAGGATATCATTGCCTCAAACATGTGCCCGAGGCATAGAGACAAGTCAAAGTGGTTTTTATTCCGAAAGTTGACAGGCATGGTCACGAATCTGCAAATGATTTTTGGCCTATTAGCCTGACATCTTTTTTGCTTAGGACCCTAGAGCGCATTCTGGATCTCACATTAGAAATATCCTGGATGAATGTCCTCTAGATGACTCTCAGTATGTATATCTTAAAAGCAAGTCAACAGAGACGGCCTTACACGAGGTAGTTGGCACGATCGAGAATACAATCCATTATAAAGAGTACACTCTCGCTACGTTTTTAGGCATAGAAGGTGCATTCAATAATTTCCTAAAAGAATCTATACAAGACTCGCTAAAAGACCATGACATAGCCGACTATATTCAAGACTGAATTATCTATATACTTAGTGACAGGATGTAGCTTCGTTAGGAAGCGATACCATGTATGGATGGAGTTCTGTCACCACTTCTATGGCTGTTAGTCATGAACAAAATTCTAGTGAAGCTGAGGAATAGTGTTGTTAAAGCGGTAGCGTACGCAGATGATTTAGTACTTTTAGTGTCGCAAAAATTCCCAACAGTGATTAGTGAAATCACGGAGAGGGCTCTGTTTATGGTTAGTAGCTGGGCCACGAGTTTTGGACTAGGGGTTAACCATGACAAAACAGAATTGTTACTCTTCACTACCAGGACTAAGGTCAACTTTCACCCTACCTCGATTAAATTGTCACAATCTATCACTTTCTTCCAGTGAGAGATATTTAGGAGTCATCCATGACCCTTAACTAAACTGGAAACTTAACATTGAATAACGAGTTAAGAAGGCTAGCATTGCTTTCTACGCTTGTAGTAAAACATTAGCTAAACTACAACACACAACGGTAGTACGACCAGTTGTGCCCTATGGTTCGATTGTCTGGTGGACCGCTTTAAACAAACAATACAATATTAATAAACTTAAGAAAATTCATTCAGAGAACTGCTGCCGTTGGCGCCACAGGGGCCTTAAGATCTTGTACAACGGATGCATTAAGAGTTATTTTATATCTTCTACCTCTTGACCTCCACACTAAACATCAGTTATATTGCAGCGCGCTAAGATTCAAAGAGTCAAATTTGATTCCACCAGATATTGTGTCGACAAACACCGACTACTGCATCCCTACACTGAGCCTCAGCAAAAGTTTTAAAGTTATCCTCCCAACCGGGAAGAATTTTAAAGATGACGAAATGTCGAAAGATTCCGACATAAAAATTTTTACCGACGGATCTAAAATGGAATGCGGTGTAGGAGAAGGAATTTTCTCAGAGTCGCTAAAAGTCTCTAGATCTTTCCGACTTCCCGACTTTGATAGGCTCTTTCAAGCTGAAGTACTACATATAATAGAAGCATGCAAAATTCTTAAATTAAATCCAAAAAGTCTAAATTCGACAATAATCACAGATAGCCAAGCAGCTATCAAAGCCGTAAATTCGACAAAAATATCTTCAAAACTGGTCCAAGAATGCCGAAATGAGCTCTGGACGTTAACCATAGGATCACTTTAATCAGGGTTTCAGGACACAGTGGATTCGAGGTTAATGAAGGGGCAGAAGAGCTGGGCCGACAGGGATCGGCCCTTCATAGCTCGCTGCCGAGAATGTCTCTTTCAGTTTTCCTCAAGCAGAAAATCTGGGTATTCCCCATTACACTGACGCCGTAGCTGCCAAAACCTGATGACAAAAGGAAACAGTGCTTCAATTTCTTTGCAAGTGACCCGCTTTGGTCAGACTAAGAATGCAATCCTTTGGAAGGACTTTCTTTTCCGATATAAAAAAACTGTCTGAAACAAAAGTCAAAAACTTAATCTCTTTCCGTACTTGTTCGTTGGTATCAAGATCGTTTTACAGTGCTACTTTGGTCTTAGATGTGAGTTAGCTCTGACCGCCATTTTACCTAACTAAGAAACCTGTAAAAAGGGCATAATATATCTGTTTATGAATTTTGACTATTGTTGCAGAATCTTCCAAAAACACCTCATATGTATATAAAAACACTTTTTGCTTATAATGTTTTTTTTTTATAATTATGCGCACACTAAAGTTTTATATTACCCTTTAAATGATCACATACAGTGCGAGAGTGAGAAAAGTAAGGAAGGATTTTAAAAACGATGCATCGATATCGTATCGGTTTGAAGTTCTGAGTTAACCTTTACAGCCCGATTCTTCCTCTGTGACGAGTCACAAGTCACAAGTCCTTTTGACTATTCCTTGTTAGGATTATTGTGACTCGATAACATTTGTCGAATTCTACCCCAATCGACACAAGAAAACTCACAACGAAACGCACCACAGCTTAAGGTGAATTGCGTAGAAACAAAATAAAAATTGAAATTGATGCGGATTATTTATTATAGATGATACGCAAATATGTATAAATGAATTTATTTTTGTTTAAAAAAATAAACAACTATCAAATAGAATCACTTCCATTCGTTTTCAAACTAGAAAATGTTAAAGGATTTATATTTGATGTGAAATGGTATAGAATCCACAAAATACCTACAGATAATCACACTATTGTGTGCTTACTGATAAGGAGTTTATGTAGGATGCTATAACCCTTTTTCTGTTGTAGTCGGTGCTGAAGTTTTCATCTCAAATTAAAGTTTTATATTTCAGTCTACTTCATGTTGGAATATAAAAGAAATTCTTTCACAAAATATTATTTCGAATGCCGCATGGAAAAGTCGAAACTCAAACTATTTGTGAGTTGTGACCTGCTCTGAAGTAGATTACAATTTCTATTGTTTTTATGACTCTCACAAGTTGTGACTTTGGGGGAGAATCCGAAAATGTCACAAAATTAATTTCACCTCTGCTTGTGACTTGTGAGGTATCAGTGATGTTGGGGAGAATCGGGCTGTTAATCTCAATTGTTTATAATCAATATGTTAAATTTTGATTTAAGCACTTCTGTTGTCGAAGGTAAGTTGAATTTTTGTGTTATTTTGCGTTTTTCTGGGCAAGCAAGAAAGCAATGAAGGATGAAAGGTTTTGTTTGGCCTGTTTCCTTAAACTTATGTAAAACCTAATAAAAAGATAAATTTGAAAAGCAATAAACGCCAACAAATACGCTACTTTTTTCGCTAACTATTATAATACTTCTTATACACATCAAATCAAAAAAAAAATTTTAATTAAAATTGTCCATTTAGTAAAAATAAACGTATTATCTTACCTTATATTGAAAGAAGGGGACCAATTTTGGCTCAGGAATATTTTCGGTACTCCCTTGGCCTAACTGGCCATAAACGCCCCATCTTGTTAAATAAATTATAGCATATATATAAATAAATTACAACAAAATATGTTACACTTTTGTTTTACCCCCAAGTGTACAAGAATCCATCAGCAATAGCTGCATTATGGTATTGTCCAGCTTCTAGAGCAGATATATTTTTACCATCTAATGCTCTAACTAACATAGGTTGCAATGACATTTGCATATCATTGCCAATGCCTAGTTGACAATAATTATTATTGCCAAAAGCGTATACCTATATGAATAGGAATAAATAAAATAATTTCAAAAAATATTACATAATTATGTATACTCACTCCATTGTTAGTAAGCACAAGCGAATGTTGTCTGCCACAAACAACAGCATGAACTTCCAAGTTAAGTTGTAATAAAACGTCCAAACATTTCACAGCATGAGGAGGCTCTGGTGGGTCTTAAAATTATGTTTTTAATTTAAAAATAATTTAGTTAATTAGTAATAATTAAAAACATACCCGAAGACTTAGTAACACTAAAATTACAAGGCACCCCATTTGATCCCCAAAAATAGGCAGCACCATCTACTACACAAGCGCAATGCGCAAACCCCGCCGCTATTGGGGAAAATTTTGAAGTCTCAATAGCAAACTGGAAAAAAGCCGTATGATAATAACAAATTTAATAAAAAAAACTTATTTCACAAACCTGATTGTCTTCATATGTCAATCTAAATGAAGATAGTGCATTGGAAATATTGTCTTGCTTCGATTTCAGAGATTCCATGTGAATAAGAACAGCCAAGTAGGTTTCGATAAGACTCTTGCAATAGTCAAAAATATACGATGAATTATTGTCGTTGTATTCCTGTTTGCGTTGATAATTTGAACGAGCGGATGAAGTATTTGAAACTATTGGCCGAAAAACTGCCGAAAATGGATTCAATTGCTTTTCCAAGCGCTATATGAAAAAAAAAAGAAAGAAAAAGTTTCCAGATCTTAAAGTTTCATTTTTATACGTATCATGTATTTATCAAACCTTTAGTACACATTCTCGAATATTTTCCAATTTCTCTTGAAGAAAGTTAAAATAATCTAGTGAGACATGCGACAGATATGTTATACACTCCATGAATATTGGCTCACTCAAGTTGTATAGGCACACGTTTAACTCTGAGTACCACCCTAATTGAGATTCATTTATTTTTACATATTTACCACAATGAAACACTGTGTTACCGAACTCCTGACCAACTACGCTGTTCAGAGCTAAAAACGTATCAATGCATGCACCTCTAGCTTTTGCTAATATCAAAGCCGCTGAGTAGAGTCCGCTCTGACACAAAACAATACTGGTCATGTTTGTGTGGAATTTTGTATTCATAACCAAAAAATTCCTTAAAAGAAAAAAAAGTGCATGCAGTTTTTATTTGAATATTTTTAATATTGAACTTACCACAGTGGAATATAATTTTTGTCTTTAACTGCTTTTTCCGCCAGAGTTATAAGCAGTAGATTAGCCAAATGAAACTGTGAGGAAGGTGACATTTGTAAATTACTTATAGACTCATCCACTCCATAATGATAATCACTGCATGGCTCCCCTTCGTTAACATTAACACCTTTGGACGGTTTTTTTGGAAGAATTGGATGAACGTCTTCCGAATGGCGAAACGTCACATCTTCCATAATATTTTTTATAATTGCACTGCAAAAATATTTACTACGAATTATATAGATTGATTTAAGTGCCATTGAACAAAGATGCATTAGAGCATAAGTTTGTCCGAACATGGCCAGTTTCAAAGCCGTTCTAATCGGTTTTATCCGAGCTGCATTATATGTCAGCAATGCTTGTGCTACTTTTTTCTTCCGCAGCAAATAGTCACCAGCAAATTCTATACATGCTTCAAACGACAAATCAAAGGTGTTACAGAATTCATGACATTGATCCCATTTGCTTGCTATGGCCGCATCCAGAAATATTGCAAAGGGTTCCTTCTTCAGTTGAATATAGTAGACATTTTTATTTGTCACCACATAGCAAGGATCGTAGCAGATTTTAGGAAATTCATTTTTCATTATTTCCATTTCACGCAAAGAGTAACTGTCTTGAGTTTCGATATTTTTAAAGAAGTGAACATATTCTATAGGAGAACGAATTTGCTTTCGATCAATAAGTTCTGGTTTGTCTTCTTTGTTGACTGTTGGTTCAGTAGTAGCCTCATTGTTAACATAGGTAGTAATTTGATACATATTTAACACTGTTTCGTTTTCAAATTTAAATAAGCCGAGAAGTGAAACGTTATTGAATTTCTGGAAAGAAAGTATTATTTAACATTATGCTTAATACTGATGCTACTTACCTCCCTATCACCATTTTGCACTGATGCCATTGCACTGCTTATAACGCCTACAGCATTAACCATGTCCCTGCCTGAGCTTTTGTCATCATCATCATTGTTTAACTCCTCTTTATTGTCATTATTTGTTTCTTCAATATCTTCGGCCGATAACTTTTTATTAGAACTAACTGGTGCACTGCCTTCCTTTTCCACATATTGAATTGAATACAAAATGTTCGAACTAATAAGAATTTCGTGACAATTGGTGGGAATTTTGTATAAAAATACTGGTTTTAAGCTTATATCCATGCTGTGTACGGAAAGAGTATTGGTATGACTGTGCAAGGCACTGAGTAAGTAAGTATGTCGCAGATTTTGTAACGTATAGAAGGAACCGGCAGACATTGAAAGAGCTTCTGGAGTAAGAGTTGGTGGATCTATTACTATAAATCCAGCTATTGAGGTCTCATAGGCGCCTGAAATAAATATTATAAGTTTGTATGAAAGATATTGAATTAATACTCGGAGATAATAATAACATAACGACGATATCTTTTGAATATGTGCACTAAGTAATCTATTTTCATGAAGTGCACCACAGTGCATTTACGAGTATTTATTTCGAATGACGATGATGGTTATGAAAGCATTTTTTATCATCGAGCGTAACTTATGAGAATATGGTCGTAAAAACCTTAAAACTCACCACGCTTAAGTCGTATTCGTGCTAATAAAACAAAAGCTAATTTAAAAACTATGGAAGCAGGAGTCAAATAGGAAACACAAAAAGGAAGAAAAAAATACAAATAAATGGGGGTTTTGTATTTTATTATTTGTATTTATTATATTTAATTAAAAGGAATGCAGCGCCCGTTTGTCAATAATACATGAAATATAAATCTTAATTCATTCGAAAAATCAACAAATATGTCATGAGTTTTTACTATAGCAGTGAAACTCTATTTGCCACCATTCAAGAAAACAATATCAGCCGTATCTATTTAATTTTTTTTAAAACGCCTCTTAGAGGATATTTAATTAAGATTGCTTAAATATTTAAATTGATTTTAAACAACGTTACTTAAATTCGTATAAATAATCGATTTCTCATTCGTACTTAACTAAACGATCATAATATAACGTAACTCAAGGTAATTCAAAATCAATCAATTTTGTAAACCTGTCACAATTTGTAAATAAACAAAAATTTCTGAGATTGTTGGCGACTTGAAAACAAAACATTGGTGACTGAATATAGACTCAAAAGACACACAAACCATTTTCGTACGACTTTTGATTAAGCCATAAGGGGTAGGTATAAAATCCGTTTTTTTATTATTTTAATCTTTGGGTTAGAAGCAACATATTATGTATGTTTTCAATTTATGTTTTTATTTTTTTTTATTTTATTGTACTAGGAAAAATAAAAAAAATTAAACTAGTTAAGTTCTTTTCGATAAATACTCGGCGTGACAAATTGCCGTCATTATTTATCCGTAGTATTTCTTCATTTTCTGTGTCGTTTTCCAGATCAACATTCTTGCCTTTGAGCTCATCTAAAATATGCATACATACATAAATTAAAGTATTTTATTATTTCATTTTCATCTGTGGTAATATCCTGAAAATCTATGGCTAAGTTGTGCAGAACACCCAAAGCGATAACGGCTGTTTTTGTATTTTCAGGAGAACATCGAAAGCTTGTAAGTAGGATTCTGAAGCGGCTCTTCCATACTCCAAAATACCTTGGCATTGCGCGTAGAAATATGTGGGATGTTGTATTGTTCTTCAGCACTCGTTACTAAATGTAAAGGTGTAAATAAAATGTTGGAGCATGCATAGCCCCCATCATCAAGTAAAATTCCTTTGAATTCCCTATCATCGAACCTTTTTCCTTTATTCTGCTCTCTCTAAAAATTCTGGAATCGTATGTACTACCTATCTCCAGTGGCAGTGAAGAATCACAAGCCACTTGGATATTGAGTGAAGAGAAACCTTTACGGTTAATATAATACTGACCCGATAGACCTCCAACTTAGGGTATTTTGATGTGGGTGCAATCGATTGCACCCACAACACGTGGGAAACCACTTATTTCCCTAAACTTGTCCGCATTTCTTTTATTTGTTTTGAGACCAATGTGGCATTTTTTAAAATTCGGGTCGCTTTGAGGCGAATGCCTTTGGAACATTTTGACATATCACACAGAGCGTGGATTGGCTAAATCCGTGTATATTCGCCCCATGATCTTGCATCTACAAAAAGCAAAATAAATTTTAATTATTTCTTTCGACCCCAATATCTTATGGCAGCCATTACTTCTAGATTAGCCGAAATGTGACCACCTCTTGTGAACCTTCGGTATCGAATCGGACAAGTTTTATGATTTTAACCATATTGGCTTTTGAAAACCTATATTTTCGGCGAAAAGAAATTTCATCCAGTTCCATGGGGTTATAAATTTTGGGTGTTCTTGTTCTATTAGAATTGAAAACTAATGTACTGACTACATTTAAGTCATTTACAAATGAAATAAAATTATTATCCATTATTTTAATTGAATATGTTGGAAAATATCACAAAACTGAATACAATCACAATTCCAAATTTCAATAGATGAGAATTGATACATTTAAGAGGACTTTAAATAAACTCTAAACGCCCTGAATGCTATTTAAATTAAGACACCTTTAAGTAACGTTGTTTAAATGAGAAAATTGTTTATAGATACGTATATTTAACTTAAATGTTGTTTAAAGTTAAGTAAGATACGGCTATATATATATATATATATATATATATATATATATATATATATATATATATATATATATATATATATATATATACATATATATATATGTATATTAAATTGGGTGTTTTTTAATAAAAAAAATCAATTAAAAACAATATTTAAATAGTAATCTACCTGCCTCGATCTATAACATATGTAGCTGATCACGCTAGTTTAGACAGTATATTTTATATATATTTATTATTATATATTTTTTATCAAAGCAATATTGACAAAAGCGATTTGTTTCATCATATTTCAGATTTAGATTACTTTCTATTGCCAAGATGCGTTTAAACAGTGCGATATTAATAGTTGGTAACTTAATCCAATTATGTTTCCACATTTCAAAATGTAGAAAAGTTTACTCAAACCATAACGAAAATAACAAAGAAAAAAGGCCGATAATTTGTTAGCTGTTTTAATACACACTGCCGGCCAATATCGTGAATAAAAATTTACCCTGTAAATTTTTCTCCAATTCGAATCTTAGGGAAGTGAATGATGCTCAAAAGTTTCCCTCGGAATTTATCCGTATCGGGAATAAGCTTTCCCAGGGAATTTGGCTATCATTTCATACGATTTTTTGTTCGCGGGAAATATATTCCGTGGTAGATTCACGATAACAGGTAAAATTTCGAGGAAATAAAATATACCATGGGAAATGAAATTCAGTGTCAGATTCCCGATAGGGTCCAATAGGTTCACCATGTCAACAGCAAGTAGGCAAATAGGAGTCATTTTATCATTACAAAGTTTTATAAAAATCACTTATTAAGTATGTTCTTTTTCCGATACATAAGAAACAGGCAAAAATAAAACTAGTTACGGTAAGTTTTAAATATACCAAAGACATAAATGTTTAAAAAGTAGTCAAGTTCTTCTATATACAAAAACCTTTGCATAACAAGTCACACGTAAAAAGTAGTGAGATCTAAAACTACGCCAAGTTCTAAGTTTATTAATGATAAATATCAAATATTTTAATTACAAGATTTGTATATGACGGGAAGTGCTCCATAATTTTGATGATCTGTCAGTGAGTGAGTCAGTCAGTCACTCAGTTACGGTTATTGTAGTCTTATATCTCGGGAAGAATTGAAATTTGCTGAGTTGCCTAAGCCTGGTGAGCGAGAAATGCTGCGAGTTTGAAATTTCTGAAATTATTTATACTGAAGTTAGAGATGGTCGAAAATCGCCAAGTTTGATCCTGTAAAAAGGATGTACTGCCAGATCTTGGCTTGGCCCTTTGATAAATAAAAAAGGTTTTGTTTGGTCGTGATTGTTTTCAGAGCGTAAAAATCTGGTGATTTTAGAGCCCAGTTATTAATTTTTTGAGAAAATAAAAGAGACACAACATATGGAGAAAGGAGACTTATCGTTGGATTCGCATCTATTTAAATCCTGTTAGCATCAAAAATAAAGATAAACAAATAAATATTGGTAAGAGATTTTCGAAAGTGCATTGAAATATTACGACCTCTCAAATAGACTTCTTAACATCCTGTCCCATTCAAACCGATAGATCAGTTTCAGTTTTAATAAACGAACAAAACCTGGCATGGAAAATATTTACACGAATTACTATTCTATACTTAATTCTAATTAAATAACTTTTTTGAGGTAATCTTATATAAAACGGGTGTTTTTTTTAGCTGCATGAGAAGTTTCGATGGTTGTTGTCTATGGTTTGACAGTGAAGAATGTCAAACACTGTTGACATTTCTGTTTAGTGAGGTTTAACAATTCATCATGAATCATTTAACGCCGGAACAACACTTTCAAATTGTGGGAATTTCCTATGAAAAAAACAAATCTGTTCGCTAAGTTCATAGAACGCTTCGTGCATTTTACGTTTCGCATGTGCATCACAGACCACCTCTTATTGAATAAACACTTATGTGATTTAGACAAAAACGCTGCGAAGTGCTTGGCTTTCTCCGAAGATGCTAGAAATTCTTTGCCTATCTAACCTGGCTGTAATCTATAAGGCTTTTATTCTTCCAAAGCTGGAGTATAACTCGCACATATGGACAGGAGCTCCCAAAACTCATTTGAGTCTTTTAGACAGAATCCAAAATAGAGAAATATAATAAAACATTTTCATCTTTAAAACACCGTCGAAATGTTTCATGTCTTTCACTTTTTTATCGCTATTTTTACAAACAATGTTCTAGCGAAATAGCCAGTTGCATTCCTCCCCTTAAACTATTCAACCGTAATACTCGCGCTTCAAGGCATGCTCATCAGTTTACTCTTGAGCCCAACTTCGGACGTACTGTCAAATACGGATATTCTTTCTTTAGTCGTACAACACGAATGTGGAACGTTCACCAAGCTCTATTTTTCCCTCCCATTTTAATATTCTGAAAAAAACTCGCACTGTGCTTGTTCATATTAAGGCTAGTCAAAACCCCTTTAGTGCGCGTTCAATATAAAAAAAACATATTCGGCCTCATTTCAGGGTAATCAATAAGCAAAATTGCCGTTATGGAGCGAGGACAATCCTCCAGCTATTAACGAATCACCATTACGTCCATTAAAATGTATTGGTTCGGTTTACACACTGTCGGCATCGTCGGAAATGAGGATGGAGTTGCCGTTACGGTGAATGCCGAGCGCTATCGAGCCATGCCGACTGATTCTTTGTTTCCAAAAATTAATCAGCTAAACATCCACAACACTTTGGTGTCAACAATACGGCTCACTTTGCCATACAGCGCGCTTTACCATAAATTTATAACAAAATCAATTTGATGACAGCTTTTTTCCAGATTGGTCCTGTTAACTGGTCTCCTCGTTCGTGCGACTTAAAGCCTCCGACTAGTTTTTATGAGGCTATGTTAAGTCATTGGTTTATGCCGACAAACCAGCAACTGTTGAAACATTGAAATTGTATATTCAAGCCACCATTGACGCAATACGGTTAGATTTATTGGAAAAAGTAGTTAAAAATTGAACTGATCGAATGGACTTTGTAACTCAAAGCCACGGCGGACATATAACGAAAATGGTATTTAAAAAATAAATGTCATGAAATTATTTACCAGATTATAATAATAAAAAATTCATTCCAACAATATTTCTGTCATGTATTATGTATCATTTAAAGTTCTCAAACTCTTAACAAAGCCTTTTTAATATTTGGTTTAAAGGATCAAACAAAAATCAATCATGTTTAAAATTGTGCGGTGTTTTTCCCCCCACAAATGTATAATAAAGTTAATATAAAGGGTTATCCATTTTGCGTTTTCAAAGGTATAGGGCTGGAATTCGACATCTGTCAAACTAAGTTGTTAAACCAATTTTTGTTTTCAGTTGAAAGTCTGACATTTACGAAAATGAATCGCTTAACTGTCGCACAACGCATAAAAATTGTTAAAACCTACTACAAAAATGGTGATTCTGCCACAGCCACATATCGTGCTTTAAGAGGAGATTATGGTTTACATAATCGTCCAACTACGCAAGCAATTAACAAAATTGTGAAGAGACTGTATTGGTTACAGATATTGCAAGTCCTGTGTATCATCGTTTCGCTCGTACCACTGAAAATATCGCTGCTGTAAGTGAAAGTGTTGCCGAAGACCCGAATGTGTCGATACCTCGTCGTTCTCAGGAATTAGGACTGTCTTACGGCACATTATGACGTATTTCGGATTTGGATCTACACCTACATTCATATAAGGTCCAGCTCACACAACAACTGAAGCCAGCTGACCATTCACAACCCCGTAGATACGTCGAATGGGTGCTTGAACAACAGGCGGTGGACGTCGATTTTTCGAACAAAATTTTCTTCAGCGACGAAGCACATTTCTCACTCGGTGGGTATGTTAATAAACAAAATTGTCGTATTTAGGGTTCTGAGAATCCTGAAGTAAGAGAGGCCATTACATCCACAAAAGTCACTGTTTGGGGCGCTCTTTGGTCCGGAGGTGTGATTGGATCTTACTTTTTTCGAAAACGACGATGGTACGACTGTCACCGTCAATTTGGAGCGTTATGGTTATATGATAACCGACTTTTTTTGCCTGCTATTGAAGAATACGACTTGGAGAATATGTGGTTTCAACAAAACGGTGCCACATGCCACACAACTCGAGCGAATATGGCTTTATTGCAAGAGACATTTCCTGGCCGCGTAATTTCTCAACTGGCCACCAAGATCGTGCGATTTGACACCGCTGGACTTTTTTGGGAGGCTACGCGAAATACCGTGTTTATGCAGATAAACCTTTAACTCTTGAGCACTTGAAAACCAACATTCGTCAAGTTATGGCTGAGATACCGCCCAATATGTGTCAAAAAGTGGTCAAAAATTACCTCAAAAGAATCTATGCTTGTAACAATTCGCGTGGTGGTCATTTAAATGATGTAGTGTTTCACACATAATGTCAACGTTCAAACTTTATAATAAAAACGAAATATCATGAACAAAAATATTTTATGTGTTTTATTTAAGTTTACTTTTGAAACCGCAAAATGGATAACCCTTTACAACATATGCATGTGTCTGTTTTAAGATAAAGGGTTATACATATAATACGAGTTGAAGTTGAAAGTTCGATGAGACAATAATTTGCAGGCGTATTAAAAATGTTGAGTCGTTAAAAATGTTTTTTTAAAAGACTTATCTATAGAATTGTTATAGTAATCCTTAGTGAAATCATCTGATGCATTAACAGCAGAAGATGCAACATTTTCATTGGTCGACTTTCGCAAATAGGGAATAGGTTATAGGGAACTGCATTCACTTAGTAAATTAATTAAACCTGAAATCATAAAGATATTTGTTGTTCACTTACATTCTTCTAGTTTTTGTCTGCGATCTGACAATCTCATTTTGATAGCGTTTAATTTTTGAGATCCAAGGTACTTTAGAGATGCTAATCGGGCACGCGCAGCCGGTAGAATTCCATTGCGGTTATTCGCTTCTTCTAAATCATGGGTATTTCGATTTATTGCAGTCGTAGAGTTTGATGCTGTTGCAGCAGGAATCACTGTTGATGTTGCCGCAACTTCCTTTGGCTCTGCAAAAACTTCTTCTTCATGTTGGCTGGTATCCGAAGCAGGATCTGAGCAATTGCTATTATTTTTGATGGGTGTTATTATTTGCCAGTTGGAAGAAACAGGAGAAATATCTCCAGGATACACATACTGAATGTCACTTTGCTCTAATAAAAGCTTATATTGCTGTTTTACTGATGATGTTATCTGAAAACAAAAAATCCTCCAGTTAAACACAAAACAACAAAACTCTCTGAAAAATAAAAAAAAAATGGAAGGAAACTTACAAGCAAAGTTACACTTTCTATGTTGTTGTCCTTACAAATTAGCAACTTAACAACAGATCCACTTTGAATTGCAGTACTAGCAACAAACGGGCAATTCGGGCTTAGACCAACAAAACAAATTGAACCATCCGAATAACCGATTATTGCTCGATGCCCTAAATTTACGGTTTGCCACCAAACCACGGATAGCGGATATGGACACGTCGACGAACACATAAATGACGTACACATGAGGTGGCTGTTGCCAGTATTGTCCTCAGGCACACTGGGCACACAGGCAGCCGCTGATGTTTGCATATTTATAGGTATATCATGACTGCACGTATCTAAGTTTTGTTCGATTTCTAAAAGATTTATTTCATCTTCGTTAATTGGTTTAGCATCGTCACCTTCTTCTGGTGTTAAAATGGGCGCGACAGAACAAAGCTTTGCATTACGTTCCGCTTCGTGATTTGGACAAGCCTTAGAATTTGGACATTCGTGTGGTCCTACAAACGGGATTATGTACGAAGTGACCTGCGTTGTGCTAAATGTTTGATATGTAAGTTGTGGAATTTTTCCGCCAACAACTGCTAGAGCTGGTATTATGTGTAATGTGTTGTCGAAACCTGTGACAAAAAAAATTGAAGGATTAATAAATATACATACATATTTAGCTAGAATATATTATGAATTAATGTTTTTTTTGTTATAATCTACACGCGCTCAAGGGATTATACTACCCTTTAAATGTTTCAACACAGCGCGGGTGTGGATGTTAAGGAAGAGAAAGGAGGATAGGGGAAAGATGTGTGGCGCGATGTTCTGAGGCTGGAGGTGGTTCTTGTCTCAGATTTTATCTTCAGTGATGGCGGCTGAACTAATGCGGAGAAATTTCCGTGTCTTATTTATTTATGTTTCTTATAATTCGCATTATTTTTTATATGCGTTGCCATATTTATCGGAGTACTAGTTTTACTCAATCACATGTTGTTAGTGCTTTTTTTTTTTTTTTAAATTCATTTTTATTTCATTTTAACTTATAACTATCTTAAAGCTAGACAAAAATGTTTAAAACTAGCCTAATTATCAATAACTTATAACTAATTTACTGGCCCTTTACGGGCGCTCTAAATTAAACAATAACTCTTAAAACTAATGGCGCAAAATTTTAAACAACCCATTGTTAAGGGCTTAACATTTTACTAGTTAGCAATTTCCTAAGTGCTTATTGATTCAATAACTATTTCAAGATTTTTAAACCTTTTCTAAACTAGTAAATTGCTAATTAAGCAAAAAGCTGAGCATTTGTAGGGTTTGAATTTTGATGAACACAATTATTGTTGTTATGCGTTGTAAATTAATTATATGTTGATGAAAACCCAACATGTGCTCTAAAAAGGTATAAGTTATTTCTATTTTCATCACTTTAACTTCATTATGTACAAAAAAAAAAAACAAAAAAAATGGTGCACTAGCAGGACTCGAACCTGGGCACCCCGCGTGCCAGGCTGACATACTATCAGATTTCTAAATGGATTTAGCAAATTGCTAAAAGTTAAAGTAGCCATTCCGTGTTTTTAACTTTAGTAAAATGTTAAAATCGTTCAAAATTAGCTCAATCATCTTTTTAGCTTAGTAACATGCTAAAAGTGGCTTTAACATTTTACTAAATCGTTTAAAATTTTGCGCCAATGTCTTTCGACCTAAAAACTATTTTAATTAAATCTAATTTTTTTTATTTATTTTATATTTCAAGAAACTTTTTCAAAAAAAACTTGGTATCTTATCATTTTTTTTTTCTTTTTATTTTTTTTTTTATTTTTTAAATTTTTTTTACTTATAAACTAAACCTTAATATATATTAAAAATAATTAAAACTACTTAAAAGCTAGAACAGCCACAGCAGCCTTTTTTTTCGTTTTTTATTTTTTTTTGTTTATTTTTTATATGCATGCAGACACACACCAACATGCAACCCACCCATACATGTACATACGCACATACATATACGTACGCACATACATGTACAGACAGGCAGATACATGCACGTATGCCCCCGCATACATACATATTTTTAATTTTTTTTTTTGGTGCCACCCTGACTGTTCACTATACCTAATGCCCTAAATCTATGTAAGTCGGCCAAGATATATCATCTTCATCGACTTTAAATATCACGATGCTGTTCAGAGAGCCACCAGAACTGGTTCTCCTGTTTCGCCCTATCCCTCCGGTCCCGATCGGACACAGTCCTACTGAACCGAAGGCGCTCTTCTCCACCGTGAGCGATGACGTCTCGACCATACAGGAGTCGCCTATCCACAGTTTTCCGGCTGACGTGGTAGATGAGCGGAACCGCCCCTCCATCCTGTATCAGCCCTCGACTGTCTAAATAGAGGAATGCCCCGGGAGGGATGTAGCCACTTAACCGCGCACTCTCGAAATATTGGTTATTTGGGTAATACGCCCCAAAAATTAAGTTGTTAGTTGAGGACATCGCTCTTGCAACGTGACCCCGAATCAGCTTAAACAAAAAATTATCTATTCTGTTTATGTTGGCTCCGTTGTATAGAACCTGGTTGGAATAATATTGTTTGTACTCCGACTCTGGTGTTCTGTGTAATCCAAGGCAACGTCTAAGACATTGCCTCTCACACACCCGAATCTTTTCCATTTGAGATGGGGCAACGTTGAACCACACCGGGCATCCGTAGGCAATCATCGGCCTGATGAGGGCCATGTAGCAAATCACCTTCACCCTGCTGTCAAGACGGCTGCTATAAAACAGTCGTTTTGTCAAGGCAAAGGCTCCCCTAGCCCTAGCCAAAGCAGCACCTATATGTCTGTCGAAATACAGGTACTGATCCAACCAGATGCCAAGGTACTTTACTACACTTTTACTCGCCAGTGGATGTCCATGTGGCCCTACGATCACCAGCTTGCGCCAGTTCTTTCTCGTATCCCTTGAGGCGCTAGACAACGGAGTCCTAAACAAAATAGTTTCTGATTTCTGGAAGTTGATTTTCAACTTCCAGTCATCACAATATCGCTGAATCTTGTCGAAGTCACTCTGCAAGACTTTTGATGACCTCAACTGTATTAGCTGTTCTGTACGCAATTAGATCGTCGGCGTACGCAATTGCCTGAGTTAGACTACCTATCAGATCGCTGGTGTAAATGTTGAATAGAATCGGCGAGTTAACCGCTCCCTGCTGAAGACCATTATTAATATTAAAAATTGCAATAGAAGTTACATTGCCACTCTTGACAACAAACTTTCTACCATTTAGCATGTCATAAAGCATATACAATAGAGGTTTACTTATACCTAGTCTGGTTAGCTTTAGATAGAGACCTTCTAACCATACGGTGTCGAAGGCCTTCTGCAAATCAACCAGACAGGCACCCGTACACTGCTTTTTAGTTTTGTTCCATTGGATATCAGAAACAAGTTTAGACGCGGCATGAATTGTGTCATGTCCCGCCTTAAAACCGAACTGATTATCCGGGATGATATTTTTGTCCTCCGCCCATTTGAACAGGGCTCTATTAATAACCTTTTCAAATACTTTGCTGATACTCGGAAGAAGACTTATCGACCGGAGATTCGCCGGATTGGAGTTGTCCTTTCCCTTTTTTGGCAGAGGGTGCACCACAGCTGTCTTCCACCGCACTGGATAATATGCATTATTCAGCGCGTTGTTAAACAGTGTGGCATAAATGTCAACTGCTTCTTGAGGCAAATGTCGTAGTACACCGTTGGATATACCATCGACTCCTGCTGACTTCTTTTTCTTTAATGAATCGAAGATGAGCTGAAGCTCATTCTTCGAAATTAACAGGGGACTGGGCCCATTTCGGTCGGCGATTATGGCGTTTGCCATAACACAAATATCACAGTATGGCAATATCGTATATTGAATTTGTTCCGTCAATGTCTTCTTTTAGGTTCACTGATGTTGTTTTCTTTTGTTGAAATCGTAGGCTCTCCAATGTATAGCCCGTCCTTGTATTTCTTTCCTTGTCGACAATTTTGACGTTGTCGAAGTCTGGTTCATGTGCAGTGTGTAGCATGTGTTGGGATATTCCAGTTGTTTCTCTTCTGTTTTTGACGTCTCTCTTATGTTCTGTCATCCTTATACCTAGTGTTCGCTTTGTGGTGCATATGTAAACCAGATTGCAGCTTTCTCCTTGTTTCCCTTTGCAACTGATCTCATAGATAACATCGTGCCTGTTGTATTTCGGAATTGGTGTTTTTGTTTGTAAATAGTTTGTTAAGAGTTTCGCTTAATTTATGTGCGAACGTTATGTTGTTTTCTTCTTTTATTATTCTTACTTTCAGTTATATTGGGAATGGAAGGAAATTTTGTAAATATTTTAGGGTTGCCATCAGAATTTACTCTTATTTTTTGTGTGGAATTAATTTTTTTGTTTTTTATAATGTTGTCAATGAAAGCTATTCATTTTTAATATTGTTTAGTTTAGTTTAGTTTAGTTTATTTCATCAAACAGAGTACAACTCTTACAGACTACTATAAATAGTTAATAAGATAATTAATATGTATATATATTTATGTACAAAAATAAAATAAGTAATAATATCAGTATAACAATAGGTAAATCTTAATTACAAAACAGATTGCGATAACAAAGCAGACATTAAATTTTTTTTGAAGACATCTCTTTAATTAGAAAAAAATATCTATAACCTCTACAACAGAATTCGTTTCTCTTATGCAACGTGCAAACGGTTCGTTTCTACTATAATTTCTTCTATGAAAAGTCTCTCGCAGATGAAAATTGGAGCGGAGAGTCCTTGACGGAAAGTAAAAAAGTATCCGTTCTAACAAAAAAGAGCATTTGATACGATTGCTTATTAAATCTTTAACAAACATTATTGAAAAAAAATTCCTCCTTATTTCAAGCGTTTGAATGTCTATAAGCAGGCATCTAGATGGATAAGATGGTACTTCCATATTCCAATTTAATTTGTAGAAAGCATACCTAGTGAAACTTTTTTGTATTCTTTCTATTCTAGAAGAATGAGTGATATAATAGGGGTTCCAAACTATGCTGCAATATTCCAATACCGATCTAACAAGTGCAATATATAATGATTTCAGGGTGTAGGGGTCAGAAAAATCCTTAGAGTTTCTTCTGATAAATCCAAGCATCCCATTAGCTTTGCTCACTATATAATCGATGTGCTTAGTAAACGAAAGCTTTTCATCCAATATAACTCCCAAATCTTTTTTTGCGGTAACCCTATCTAAACTCGTATTATTGATAGAATAATCAAATATGATAGGTGTTTTTTTTCTATGGCATGTAAAGCTCTGACATTTGGCAACATTCAGGAACAATTTGTTTGATTCACACCATTCTGCCAGTTTATGAATATCCTGTTGGAGATAAAGGCAATCCGTAGGAGATTTTATGAGCCGGAAAATCTTGACATCATCGGCATACATAAGGTACTTCGAATACTTAAAATTTACGGGGATGTCATTTATAAAAAGGATAAATAACAAGGGCCCAATATGACTTCCTTGGGGAACACCTGAAGTTACATTAATACCTTTAGATTTAATCTTTCCCAATTTTACAAACTGAACCCGATTTTTTAAATAGGAAGAAATCCATTTTATTAAACTAGAATGGAATCCGAGTTGTGAAAGTTTTAAAATTAATATGCTATGATTAACTCTATCAAAAGCTTTTGCGAAATCCATAAAGATAATGTCAGTCTGAAAACCTTTTTCAAATCCGCAAAGTACAGAATCGCATAGCAGTGAAAGGTTTGTAGCAGTGGATCTTCCAGATACAAAACCATGTTGGTGTTCAGATATTATGTCCTTAACAAAAAAATTTAATTTTTGACAAACAACATTTCGAAAATTTTTGGGATCACTGATAATTTGCAGATAGGCCTATAATTTATCACATTTTCCTTAGAACCAGACTTAAAAATTGGAGTTATATAAGAGATCTTCCAACAGTCCAAAAACTGACCGCTTATTAACGACTGATTGAAAATCAAGCTAAGTGGTAACGCCAAAGAGCCAGCGCAGTTTTTTAGTACAACAGGGGCTATGTTATCTGGCCCAGCACTCTTATTCACATCAAGAGTAGCCAGTGCATCAAAGACATCTGAAACCGTTAAGTCTACACTTCCAACATCAACGACATAAGATGGCGAAAAATCAGAAAGTTCACAAGAAGCAGAGGGCAAATAAACAGATTTAAAATAATCGGCAAAGAAATCGCATATGATGTTCATATCACTAGATACGCAATCGGAATACTTCATACAGTTTGGAATCCCTATAGACTTTCTTTTGATATTAATAAATTTCCAAAAGTGTTTAGAATCATTTCTAATTTTTGACTCAGCAGTGAGAATACTATTTTGTTTATGTTTTCTTCATGGAAAAATTTTTCACTGAGTTCAAGGGTTTTATTGATGAGGTTTCTGGCAGTATTAATTTTTTGACTGAGTGGCTGGGTTCAGAGGAAATTTATAAGTCTTACCGAAGACGTTGGTTTTGAGTACCAGTTAAAAACTATTTTATTGCTTTCTCGAATTACTACTGCGTCCAAAAATGGTAATTGATTGTTTTCTTCTTTTTCTGTAGTAAATTGGAATTTTGTGTGGTATTCATTTAGTTTTTTTTTCAGTATTTTATGTTCGTCTTTGCGTTGAATGATTGCAAATATGTCATCTACATATTTGGCGATAAACTTTATTTCTATGTTTTCTTCGTTCAGTTCTTTAAATACGTTGTCAAGGAGATCATCCAAAACTATGTCCGCTATTGTTGGGGATAGCGGGTTGCCCATAAGCATACCAAACGCCTGATTATAAAATGGGTTGTTAAATTCAAAATAATTATTTTCCCTAAGACAAAATTCCAAAAGTTTCAGAATTTTGGTTTGGTCTTGTAAATGATCCCATTTTTTCAGTATTATCTTAATTGCCAGATAGGTCGGAATGTTTGTGAATAATGATATCACGTCAAAGGAAACTTAGATGTCATTATCCCCAAGCACAACATCTTTCAATTTTTCTTTTAATTCGAGCGAATTTTGGATGTTATAGTTATTAGAGACCATGTTTCTCAATGTTTTTCCAATAAACTTCGAAAGTTGGTAGCACGGAACATTTATTGATGAAGCGATCGGCCTTAGAGGAAGGTCCTCCTCCTCTTGAAGAAAAAACTCAACGGTAGAGCGGAAGGTTAACATATACTGTTTTGTTTGGTTTTTCTGTATATGTACAGAAAAGAAGAACTTATACATGGATACCACAGCAGCAGTGTGGGATGGTGAAGATATATACGAATGGTTTCAAACTAGAACAGGTGTTAGACAAGGATGCACACTCAGCCCAAGTTTATTCTCACTCTTTATTGAGGACATTATCGGTATTCTACCAGGAGGTATTGAATATGCTGGAATCCTCATCAAAGCTCTACTTTTTGCAGATTATATTGTTATGCTCGCATACTCGCCAGAATCACTTCAACTAATGATTAACAAATTAAGCGCATATTGTACGTTATGGAAACTAGTAGTTAACCTGGAAAAGTCGAAGATCATGATATTCAAGGGTGGCGGTGGTAGATTGAGCTCAAGAGAACAATGGACTTACAACAATGAATCTATCGAAGTTGTTAAGGATTATAAATATCTTGGAGTCTACATAACAAAGAACTTGAGTATGGAAAAACATCTCTCTGAAAAATTAGCGAAGGCGAAAACTGCAATTAATACCGCATGGAAGAATATTTTTAGTAACAGGCATATATCACATAGTGTTAAATACAAAGTGTTTGAATCGGTGTCCCAATCCAAATTGTTATATGCGGCCCAAGTATGGGGTGCAAAAAAATACGAAACTGTTGAAAAATTACTTAGATTTTATTTGAAGCGCATATTTCAACTTCCCCAAAATGCGCCAAATTACATGGTAATGTTAGAGTCGGGCATTTCTCCAATGTTTATTAAAACATTAAAATTGAATGTTGATTACATCATTAAAGTATTGAATATGCCGGATTTTCGCCTACCAAAAAAAGCTGCTCTTCAAGCAATACGTAGCAGATCTGGATGGTTTAAGGATTGGCTCGATCTGTCCCAAGAAGCTAATGTAGAATTAAATCTTAATGACTTGAACTCATGGAAACCAGCACTATACAAACTGATCTCATATTTAGATGACCGTATAAGAGTAAGGTATGCGGAGGAAGCAGCAGATTCAATGCACAGAATGATCTACAGTAAACTGAACCATAATTTGAACGAAAAAAATTATTTTAGAGATGACCACTCCATTGAAGAAATTTCAACCATGTTCAGGATGAGAGTTTAATTACTGAATCTTAATTACGTACCGCATCGTGAGGATTTACCTATCTTTTGTGAAATATGTAATATGGATGAGAGAGAAGATATTTTTCATTTTCTTGGTAGATGTCCAATACTAAGGGAAACACGAAGACATATATTTGGTGAAGATTTTTTATCCGAAGAGTCGATTTTAGGATACTTAAATGAAATGAATGTACCCAAAATGTACAAATTTTGTAAAATTGCACTAGTTTATAGAAATAGAATTTTAAGTGAAAATTTTTGAACCTGAATTAATACTTAAATTGGTTTATAAATTTGTAATCAAAAGCTATAATTGTCAATCTGGCAGACGGCAAATGCCATGCTATATTGTATGTACATAATTTTGTTACTAATATTTAATACAGAATAAAAACAATCTATCTATCTATCTATATATCTATCTACAGAAAAGAAGAGGTACAGTGAACACAAACAATATGTGTCAAACAACGAGCCAAAGAAATCTGCTTTCGCATCACATATAAACACAGAAAAACAAAACAAAACAGTATATGTTAACCTGTCGCTCTATCGTTGAGTTTTTTCTTCAAGAGGAGGATGATGATGCTAATGCGGCGGCAACTATCGCCGACGACGATGGTTTGGTTTTTAGTCGTGTTGCTGATGATGAGCGGTAAATTTTAAATAAAAATAAATCTTTTTTAATTTTTAAAGAAATATTGAAAACTCAATTTAATGTGTTTTATTTAATGTTTAATAGTGTTTAAATGTATAAGAGTTTTCATATATCGTTTACATTGTGTTATTAAATCGGTAAACATCGATCAAAAAATTTTACGTCTTAGAAAGGTAGTACATCATCTCACTGATGAGCCCAATTGCAGTACCTAGGCGAAACGCATTTTGGACTACAGGTCATAAAAATATTCAATTTGGCTTTAACCCACATATTCCACAAAACAAAAACAAAAATAATATTAGCATGTTGTTTGCGTTTTCTTCAATATAACTTGTTAATTAATCATTTGATCAGAAACTTCAAACTCGCAACATTTGCTAAGCTCACTAGGTTTAGGCAACACACAAAATTTCAATTCTTTAGAATTAGTGGTCAACGAGATATAAGAAGGCAAAAATCTCAAAAACCGTAAATGACTGACTAACTCACTCACTGACATCAACTGATCATCCACATTATGGAGCATCGTAGTAAATAAATTATCCCCCTTTTTAAATACTGGGGTTATAAATGCATTCTTCCAAACTGAAGGACATTTACCTGATTTCAAAGATAGTTCAATAATATTACGCAGAGGTAGATGTGAAATAGACCTACATCTATGTAAAAGAAAGTCGTGTTAGTTACACTTTTATTAACTCAATAACGGCAGAACCGATTTGGCTGAAAATTGTTGAGGAGGTAGCTTAGAATCAGGACATGGACATATAATACATAGGATAGGATCCCGTTCGACGGCATTCCCGTGTGACGTGGCATAAAACGTCAAAAAGAATGCAATTCACTATAAAACGTGGTATAACAAAAACGCATCTGACACTGAATAACAAATCGCAAATTACAGCTGAACGTAATTTTGTCTATGGTCAAGTATGGTTAAAAATTTGATAATAATAATTTTTTTCAGAAATCAATAATCAGTAATAATCAGGGAATGCTTCTATTTGCCAACGTCATTTAAGACACTACGGACTGTAAATTGTATAATATTTCCAACATATCGTACTGCATGTGAATAACTCAATTTACTAGAAAACGATACCCATTTGGATTCGACAATCATTGAAGCCATTATCTCCAAGTCAGATACGCACATTATTTGCTATCATCATTTCGACATGCTTTCTATCGCATGCATCTAAACTGTGGCGCAAATATAAGGATAATATGTCAGAAGTTGAGAAGATATTTTACATCAAATTCGTGTAAGTTCCAGAAATCACGATCTTGAGATGAATGAGGAGATACATAATCGGACTTTGCACTTAATCGAAGACATGTGTTACCTCATGTGCGGTAGCTTATTAGTCAGGTTAGGAATGCCAGCGCCAAATCGTGAAATGAATTACACATTTAATCGAGAATTGGAACGGGAAAGTGAATATGATCACACAAAAAAAAGGAAGTTTGTGTTAAATTAATGAAGGCTATTGATGATGGAAGTGGTGGTTTATATTTCCTGGATGCCCATGGTGGAACTGTAAGACATTCCCCATGTCAGTAGTTTTAGCCACTGTGCGATATCCAACATTTCGGTTGCAGTTGCTTCTTGTGGAATAGCAGCCACATTGTTAGAAGGATCCCGTACTGCTCAATCAGGATTGAAATTGCCGTTAAATCTTCAAACTGTTGAATAGCCAACATGTACCATTGCAAACAACTCAGCAATGGCCAAAGTTTTATCACCATCAAATATCATCATCTGGGACGAATGCGCAATGGCGCATAAACGTGCATTAGAAGAATTTAACTTAACATTGAAAGATCTACGCAATGACTTGAGATGTTTTGAAGGAGCAATGATTTTACTGTCTGGTCATTTCCGCCAAACACTGTAATTCCAAGACGAACGGCTGACGACGAAATAAACGCTTACTCAAATCATCGAATCTATGGCGCTATGTGAAGAAACCTCAGCTGACAACAAACATGAGTGTTGCATTGCTTAATGATAAATCTGCTGAAGATTTCTCTGAGCAATTGCTGACTATCAGTAATGGTCGAGTTCATGTCGACGAATCGAGCGGATTGATTTCATTTTCTCATAATTTCTGTAACTTTGTCTCATCGAAAAACGAACTTATCAACAAAGTATTCCCAAATATCATTACTAACTACAAAAATAAAGAATGGTTGAGTTGGCGAGTAATTTTAGCGGCTAAGAATAAAGATGTGAATGACCTAAACTACATAATTCAGAATGAGATCATTGCAACAATGCATTCATTAAAATCTATTGACTATGTAATAAAATAATGAAGATGAAGCCACCAACTATCTAACGAATTTTTAAACTCCTTGCATGTGCCTGGCTTACCACCGCCCAATTTAAGCCTAAAGGTTGGCTCCGTAGTAATCATGCTTCGAAACATAAGCCAACCAAGACAGTGCAACGTTACGCGTTTGGTGTTAAGTAAATTGATGAACAATATGATTTACGCGACGATACTCAAAGGAAAATTCGAAGATGAGGAAGTTCTCATTCCGAGGGTCCCGATGATCCCAAGCGCTTGAGTTTAAAAGCCTTCAATTTCCGATCCGTCTTCCATTCGCAATGACCATCAACAAATCACAAGGCCAATCCTTGAAAGTTTGGTTTGAATCTGGATTATCCATGTTTTTCCTATGGGCAATTATATGTGACATGTTCACGGATCGGAAGATCATTTGAGTTGTTTGTTCTAGCGCCTGATAATAAAACCAAAAATTTCGTGTATTATAGTGTATCACAAGGTACTTAACTGAAGAGGGCAACCTATGCACCAAAATACATGAACAATAAAAAATCATCAAAATTCTTAATGTTTTATTTGTACTTCCTGATCAAAAATTGACCTTCATAAATTCCAAAATCTGCTTATTTATTGAATCTAAGGCGGAACAGAGTTCGCCGGGTCGGCTAGTTTTTTTTAATAAAGCAGGTGATATTCCATCAGGCCCAATAGAATTATCCTCTTTTAAATGTGACAAAAAGCCCAAAATTTTGTCATGCTCTTTGTAATATTGTTGAATAACACTTAAGGACAATTTCTTAAAAAACGAAAATAGTTTTCGTCAACAACAACAGGAGAATCAACGAAAGATTGGCTGAAATTACTCGCAAGTCCCTCACAGATTTCAGAAGTTCAACTCAAGATTACGTCATTATAAATAAGATTTACTGGGTATCTACATTTCTTTTTAGAATTTATAAATTTCCAGAAGTTTTTCGAGTCTAACTTCAAGGAACGCCCCATTCTTTCTAGATATTTGTCATAGAGTTCGAAAGAGTTTTCTTCCTCTATTTGGGAAATCAATACAATAACATATAATACTGGCTTTATGCCCCCGGGCATTCTATTTTTACTTATTGACAAAATTATGGCAGTATAATTTGCGAGATCATGAATTTAATTGTTTTACATTCTATCGTCAGTATAGAAACTTCTACAAAAGACAAATTGAGACTGCTAAGTCTACTTTTATATCTAATAAAATACATAGTGCAAATAATCAAAAAGATATGTGGAGTCAATTAAAAAAATATGTACTAAAAACTAACAAAGATGAAATAACTGATGTGCAATTTGAGAACTGTGATATAGAAAATAGTAGTGCTATAATCGCTGAAAAACTTAATAATTTCTTCATTAAAAGCTTGAATGATATAACCAATTCTGTGATATTTTCCGAATATATTAGTATAGTAGAAGAGTGCAATATAGAATTTAAGTTTACTTTAGTTGATACCAATGATATTAGCAATGCCCTTACTGTGATAAACTCTAAAAATGACTTTAATTTTATGAATGTGAAAATGCTGAAAGATGTTTTAGAAATTGTTGGTCCTGCCCTTATCCGTATTGTAAATACTTCATTCATCTCTGGTGTTTTTCCCGAAACTTGGAAAGAATCTCTTATTCTCCCAAAAAAGAAAGTCTCCAATTCAAGTAAGTGTAGTGATCATCGTCCCATAAATATGCTCCCTTTATATGAAAAAGTTGTAGAAAAAATTGTATCGAAGCAACTTCAACAACATCTCAACAATAATAACATAATAAGCATACACCAATCTGGCTTTCGCTCGAATCATTCGTGTGAAACTTGTATAAATTTTGTGGTTAGTGACTGGAAAAGTGAAATTGACAGTAAAAATTGTGTTATAGCCATTTTCTTATACCTTAAACGAGCCTTTGAAACAGTTATTTTGTTAAGTAAATTGGAAAAGTGTGGTGTAAAAAATACAGAACTAAAGTGGTTCAAAACGTTTTTGTACAACAGAACCCAGAAAACAACAGTTAACAACAATGTGTCCAACCCGGCAACAGTGAATGTAGGAGTTCCACAAGGAACGATCTTGGGGGTCCTTCTCTTTATCCTTTATATAAACGATATGGAAAGAGTAATACAATTCTATAAGCTTGTGCTATTTGCAGATGATGGTCTACTTTATATAACTGGAAAAGACCTTAACACACTAAAAGACAAAATACAACAAGATTTAAGTGCAATATATACGTGGTTAAATATGAATAGGCTTGTCCTAAATACTAACAAAACTAAATTTATAATACTCAATAATCCTTCCCCACAACAACAAACAAATATATTAATAAATAATACACAAATAGAACAAATAGCGTCAATTAAATACCTCGGTGTTGTGTTAGATAGCAAACTATCGTTTAATGAAGATGTATGTAGATCTCATCTGCAAAAAAGCTTAAAAAAAAATAGGTGTTCTTAGAAGAACACGCAAAAACATATCTAAAAATAGTGCAATAAAAGTGTATAATGTGACTGTAAAACCCTATTTTGAATACTGTGCAAGTCTTCTTTATTTGTTTAACAATACTCAAAAAGCAAGACTTCAAAAACTCCAAAACAAAGCTATGCGTCGATATACCTCAATATCTTCTATGCTTGAATCACTAAATTGGTTGAATATAAATCAAAGACTATATATGATGGCAATGATATTTGTCTTTAAAATTAAACATAATATTGTCGGCCTCATAAGCAGACCTCGTAACTCCACCTTTTAGTGAAAATGAGTTTTGAATGCTATTTTATAGAAAATTCGTCAGCGCAGCAACCTAGAAAATTTCGTATCCCTCTCTAAACTCTAAATATTTTTAAATTTAAATTAAGCATAGCACGTAACTGCACTACTACTCTGTTGTCTGGCAGACCTCTTTTAACTTCAACAAAAAAATTTCTAAGAAAACCTCGTATCTTTTATTTGTGGATAGCAAAACTCGTAACTCCATTAAATTCAGTTGAATTGGCACCACCTAGAAAACCGCTAAAACACAATTAGGAAAGTAGGTAAAAACTGGTACAAGCTCGTCGGGGAATCCCAAACTTTTTCAATTTCTACTTATTCCTGATGTTTTTTCATATTATCTAAATTACATCACATTAGTTTTGGCCGCGGAGAAGGTTGTATCGAAGTGAGTTTTTTAAAAGTAAGAAACATACAGAATAATGAATTCAAGGGGAAAGCAACTTGTTCATCTGGCTCTAAATAAGTCATCTAAAACTTTAAGAGATATTAATATATTGTAAGTATTATGATGGCATAATGCTTTTTTCAGATTTTGATAGACAATTTAACTACCAGATTGGAAGAAAATTCATTAATTTCAAAACCGTTGGACAAACCGTCAATATGGATGATTGTGAAATAGTATTTATGGATATCCAACAAATTCAAAAAGAAGACTTAACACATGTTACAGTTTGAGGGCTGAAAACGAAAACAGTGATGACCCTGATCCTACGGTTAATAACAATCCTGATGACCCTGATTTCATTCCTGATGATGCAGATGCAGACACTGACCCTGACCCTGATTTCGTTCCTGATGATGCAGATGCAGAAGACATTTACCAGCACCAAAAAAAAAGGTCAAAAAGGCAGCATGTAAAGGAAGATAATTGGCATAACAATAAACAAAAGCGAAAAAGGGAGTTAGGCTTAAAATACAGCGGCAAGAAGAGACAAGAAGGAAAGTGGGTATATAGGAATGACAAGCCCAGTCGCGTTATTAAACCCCGGTGCAAATGCGTTTTTAATAAGAAGGAAACAAACTGCTTTTTGTTCACGGAGATCCAGAGACTTGACATTTTTAAAGACTTTTGGGAATGACAATGGCCTGAGGAACAGTTGCTTATTATTTATTTATTTATTCATCAATGGATACATAATCTGTTGACTACAATAAAATTATAATTTATCATTATACATCATTAAAAAAGTTTAAAGCAATACTCTTAAACATATGCCTATTCATTTGAAGGTCGACTTCACTATGAATTAAATTAAAAAGAGATAATCTACGAGTTATGGGTTCATTAAGTCCATAGTTCGTCCTGTGACTAGAACTCAAAAAGAGAACGTCCCTTTTTCTTAGATATCTCTCAGGAACATAAAAAGACATAAGAGCTAGTAAGTCCGAAGATTTTATTTTACCATTGAGTATGTCCTTGATAAAAAGAACCCCAAGGGTTTCTCTACGGCTTTTTAAAGATTTTAAATCTATCAATGCACACCTAGAGCCATAATTGGGCAAACCATCTGACCACCTGAAATTCCTTCAAAGCGCGTGAATCTTCTTTGAATATTTTCAATCCTGTCTGAGGAATTTTGATAAAAAGGAGACCAAATAATACTACAGTATTCCAGTATGGGTAATATTAAAGATATGTAAATCGTTTTCAGAGTATAACTATCTTTAAACACCCCCGTGTTGCGTTTTAAAAAACCTAGCAACGAATTCGCTTTTGAAATAATAAAATGTATGTGTTCAGAAAAAGAAAACTTAGTGTCAAAAATAACACCAAGGTCCTTTATTACACTCACAGTTGAAAGACTTTTATTGCCGAGACTGTAACTTAACAGCACTTTAGGTGTTGTACGAGAAGCTCTAAATATATTATATTTAGAGATATTTAGCTCGAGATGATTATATTTACACCAATTGAAAAACGCATCAATATCTTAAATTACTTATTGATATAAAACCCACAAAAGACACCGTGACAGAAAACAAGAAGAGGTGAGTAGAAGAAAATCGACAGCTTGTTATCATTTATGGCTTAACAATGAGAAGGTGAGAGTATACAAGCAAATGTTTTTGAACACATTTATCAATAGGAGAATGGTCAGCATTGAACTGGGCAAAAGACGATGCTACACATGATGCAACTTTAGATGTCACAGAAGACAATAATGCCTTAAAAGAAAATGTTGTCGAACAAACGTAAGCAGGAAAAAGAAGTTTTTCTGCGGAAAGAAGACAATCTTTGTTTGACTTTTTTAACTCTCTTCCGAAGATGGAATCCCATTATTGTAGGTCAAGTTCTGCAAAAATTTACCTGGAATCAAATTGGCTTTCCAAGGCTGATTTGTTTAACTTTTATACCGAATAATGGTGCAAAAACCGGAACATGGAACCTCTAGTCCTTACCACGTTTCGGTTAGAGTTTGAAAACCAAAACCTTAGCTTGTTTTTACCAAAAAAGATAGGTGTGAGACTTGTGGAGTCTTTGAAGCCAAAAACCTTTCAGAAAATGTGTACAACCTTCACCGACAAAAGGTGGATGAGGCATGAAAAGAAAAAGAGGCAGATAAAGGTAACGTTGATGAATGTGTTATGGTTTTGACGATGCATCTGTAATCGGTTCTCTTAAGCCCTAAATCTAATATCTCCACCATGTACTACAAAACGAAGTTAGTCATCCACAATTTCACGATCTTCGACATTCAGTCCAAAAAGGGTTATTGCTTCTTGTGGAATGAAACGGAAGGAAACGTAACAGCCCAGGAGTTTGCTACCATTTTAAGTAAGTTTTTATCGGCGCAGATAGAAAAGACTTCTGTAAGGCGAATCATTTTATACAGCGATGGATGCACTGCTCAAAATAGAAACTCTACATTGGCTAATGCGATGCTTAACATTTCAATCTCCCATAGCATAACCACTGAACAAAAATTCTTATGCAAAGGCCATACGCAAATGGAAGCTGACTCGATGCATTCATGTATTGAACGGATCTATAGAAAAACCGATATAAACGTTCCAGCTGATTACATTGATATCTGCAAAAAAGCAAGAAAGAGCAACCCATACGAGGTACAATATTTGGATCACACCTATTTCCTCAGTTTCACTTCAGTTGGTTTCTTCAAGTCTATAAGGCCAGGTAAAAAGAAGGGGGATGCATTTGTTACTGACATAGTAGCACTTAAATATTCATATTCCGCTATTTTATATAAACTAAAATTCAGTTACTCTTGGAATCTCTTACCATCAAGACCGGAAATTCCAATAAAATGCGTTCCTGTGAGGACTCTTCCTCAACTTTACCAAGAAAGATTAAAAATCACTAAAAGAAAGTACAACGATTTGCAAGACTTGAAAGCCTCGTTACCAAGGGATTTTCATGATTTTTATGACAATATTCCTTATCAACAAAAAGAACAAAGCTTTATGTATTTGTGCATTAAATCTCTGTTTTCTTTTTTGTTTATGTTTAAAACAATAAAAACCTATTAAAAAGATAACTTAGTGTTAATTTATTTACGAAGACTGACAATTAAATTTTTCAGAAAACCTCGTAACATGAGATGAAACTAATGAGAAAACCTCGTAACTCCAGTAAAATCAAAAGTTTTGCTATTTTCATTTTAACAATGGTCTTATGTCCTTTTCGATTGGTAATCCGGAAGAACTCTCCGATCCGGGATTCCAATCGAACAAGTAAACACTAGATTCTCCATTCTGAAAATTTATGTGAGTGTATGTGTAAAACGGGAAATGTCAAACGCACATTTGTGATTATTTTATTTTGTAAGCATGGCTAACGCAAATGTAGAAGATTTCGAAGTTATTACTGATGAAAATGCGAAATTACATTTATTGATGGAAAAATTTGTCTTCGGAACAGATATCTATAATTTTAATTCCCTAAAGATTGTAATTGAAACTACAAAATTTCGGACAAATCAAAATAAAACAATGACATAAATAAATAAATTTGAATTTTACATTTAGTTGGTGTGAGTGTGTGCGTGCTTCTGGTTTTCATTCTGACTTCAAATCCAGAAGGAAATTTCTCTTCTATCCAGGAGAAGAACTGTCATTTGATACCAATCGAACAGTTTCAGAAGCATTCGGAAGACTTCGGAAGACTTCTGGACGACCAATCGAAAAGGCCATTAGATTAAACACACTATTTTTTTAAATATATTATTCAACGAAAAATTAATATTATGCTACAAATAAGCTCCGTGAGACATTTTCGTCTCTCCTGAAAATTTGAAGTTTGTGAGTTACGAGGTTTGCTTATGAGGCCGACGATATGTGTCCTGAATACCTTCAATCAAGTTCAATACAACCTGCGAAATGTGGACGAGTTTAACATCATCAGAACCAGAACAACTAGGGCACAAGCCAGTATATTATACATGGGACTACAGGCCTACAACAATCTTCCACTAAATATTAGAAACATCAACAACTTAAATCAATTTAAAAATCAAATTTTGAAATTCCAAGAACAGTTTTTGAATGTAATTAAAACATGAAATGTAAAATATTACTAATTTTCAATGGCCATTGGGCCAAATAAATTCAAAATTCAAATTCATTCTATTCAGCAAATAGAAGCCAAAGAACTAACCAAGAAATATACATTGAATTTAATAACAACCTAAGTGTTCCTGAATGATTTGTGTTCAGGTGTTTCTCAATCAAATCAGTTTAAGAACTGCCAGAAAAGCATTGTAATGTAAAGCTTTTTTAAGGATGAATGCCTAACGTAAATTTGTGGAGATCTGCCCAAAAATTGAAGGTCTGAGAAATGTTGGTTTAATTAGTTTGAAATGAACACACATGACAATGTCGTCACGAAAACTAAATTATTTTAAATTTTGTCTAATGAATTTTACAATCAATAGAAATAGTGTTTCTGAAGAGTAAGGGAATCTCAAAAAATTCATACAGATTTTAATAAAATTAAATTTTTTTTCATATGAAAACTTATCAATTAACAACTTACACAAAACTAAAAGCCACGTTCCACTTGGATCGAAGCTGACATCATGTATAACTCTAGACATACGCCTGAACCATGAAATGAGTTTCAACACTTCTTGTTCTCCATTGCCAATATACCGCAAGACAATCTCATTTTCCTCAGAGACCAAGCATAACAGTTGCTTCTGAGAGTCATAGTCAGACACCTTGGACAGCTTGCAATTCAAATTGGTAATTAATGGCTTCAGCTCAAAGATGTCCAATTCCTGTAGTGATGGCATCCTTAAGAGCAACCGAGCAATTGTAGTCCTTGGGCAGCGAGTTCTTTCTCAAATGTGGAAAGTATGCGCCGCCAAATATGACCAAAAGCACCAGAGCTCTTGGCAGTCTTTTTTACTTTTTTTTTTATTTATAGAACTCTGCAGGACAAAAGAAAATGGACAGACAGGTATGACGGATAAGATTTTTTTCTCTGAGTATTCTTACTTGAGCGATGCATTAAATATTAGTACAATTTCCAATTCTGGCATGCATTCTATAGGGTTTTTGTTAAGAAAATTGTTTTATCTATTTATGAATAATAATCTATTTGGGGTATTTATTTATAGAAAAACTTTTACAAAATATTTCTGAGCCGTAAAATTTTTTCATCACGAAATGTTAAGAGTGAAAATAACAGGAAAACAAATGTCAAATGCTTAATTCTCTTTGGCAAACCTAGCGCTAGATTTACAATACATTTCAACATGTAAGATTAGGTTAGCGTTTCACAATATAGACGGAGCGATGTTAGGAATAAATAAAATTGCAAATCGAATTTATATACAAAGATTTTGTTTAAATAATTTTGCAAATCTTCTCAATAGTTACTAATCTTAATTAATTATGTATTTCAATACTAAATAGAAAAAGAAGATCAGCGTGCGTCAATAATTCTCGATTAAATTTTGTTTTCATTCTATTCCTTTTGGAGTAGTAAAATAAACTTCATTAAGTCTAGTACGCAGCACGCGCTGAAATTACACTCAAATACAAAATTTTCTGCAAAATTTAGCCAAGCATTTTAGTGGAGACTTGCGCGAACGCGATCCACCTAAAACTACAAGTTTTGTTCCCATTGTAACTTTACTACTAAACCGAGATTTAAGTAGACTCAGCCCGATTCTCCCCCTTGTGACGAATCAGAAGTCACAAGCCCTTGTGACTATTCCTTGTGAGGATTATTGTGACTCGATAACATTTGTCGAATCCTACCCCAATCGACGCAAGAAAATTCATAACGAAACTCACCACAGCTAAATTTTCCGCATAAATTTCTGTGGGAAAGCTTACCATCTGAATAGGGTAAATGTGGGAAACTTTTGACTGTTAATTATGACGTTTTATGTGTCACAACCTTGGTAAACTTATCCATTTTCCTGGTATTATTTTTGCTAGACATTTTAAATCAGAACGTTTTTAGTTAAGTTAAAATAGAGGAAAATATCATTTACCACATTCACATATTACAGAGAGAGATTTACACATATTCATGTAACACGGAATTGCAGATAAACTAAAGTAAAGCTTAATAAACTGAAAGGTCAAACGGTTTTGCTTATCTATTTGCAAAGAAAACTCCGCAATCAGATAACAACCAAACATGACATTACGATGATAGCGAAGACGAAAAAAAATGGTCTAAAAATTGTGTCCTTCTGTATGTCTGCCTGTAAGTATGTCTGTATGTATGTATAGACACCTACAGCCCAAACGGGTTGGCCGAATTGCTTCAAACTTGGTAGATATAGTTTTTTTTTAGGTATTGAATTGTAGCTCAAAAATAACAGTAACTGTCATATAACGTATTTTCTCGAAAACGGCTCTAACGATTTTGATTACAAGAAATCAGTGCAGCTTTTTAAGTATGACCGATCTTATGGTCTAATGTCTAAAAACGGTTCTTTCCATAGGACCGTTTTATTTTGCTTTCGGCTATCTCATAAATGGTTTAACCGATTCTTGCGAAATTTCTCACACATATATATTTAGGTAGCCCAATTTATTAATACATTAATAATATTCAATATTTTTAAATTAATATTTTTCGTTTAGCATTTAAAAAAAAAATTTAAAATTATATTTTGATCATTAAATTTTTTTCAAAAATTATTTTTATATGTATTTGCTGAATACCTATGAATTAACGTTTTTGAATTTTTCAAAAAAAAAATGTTTTCAAAAAGTTTAAAAAAACACTTTTTTCTCAAAAGCCGCTCCACAGATTTAATTTTTTTTTCTTATAATTTGTATTTTTGCATTTGTATTTGTATTTGTATTTATTAGTTCATTGTATGCTTACACAGTAAGAATTCACTTCTTTTAAGATAGTGTTAAGCTAAAAGTATACAAAGATAAACTATAACAATTATTAACAATCTTTAAGTATTTATTAAATTTAAGTTTAAGCAATAAAAAAAATAATATATGTATATATCTCTGTTGACAAAAGAAAAATTAAATCAAAGAACAGTTAGGGAGGAAAAGAAAAAAAAGATTTATTTAATCATGAAAGTGGATTTGTAGCGCTCGACGAAACTCTGCTTCACCTATCATACCTCTTAGGTGCCATGGTAATGAATTCCACAGGCGGATGGCGTTGACGAAAAACTGTCTATCCGAAGTAAGACATGAGTGACGCGGAATAATTAGTTGTTGCAATCTGCTAGAGGAACAAAACTGAATCCTATTGTATAAACTGCACGGCTGTTTCCTTTGGATCACTTTGAACAGTAGTATAATAGTACTAGCGCATAAGGTTATCGAGAGAGATATTAAAGATTTGTATTGAAAACCTTGATATGTGGTCAGATCTTCGCAAACCAAAGACATATCATGCAGTGTTATTAAAGGCGACATTAAATTCAAACTTATCCAAGAAATAAAATGGCGTACTTTTTTTAGCTCAAATTAGTTGTTTAAGTATTTATTTCAGAATTTTGAATTATTTTTTCTTTGATTAAGCCGATTTAATCTTTTGTTTTTAGGTTTATATTATTAAACATTTAAGATTGTCATACCAATTTTTTTAGAAATAAATTAAAGAAATTTGCATATTTAAAAAACTAAGTAAAAACGACTTTACAAATATATTTAGATTTTTAATAGAAATCTTTTGCATACGATGTGATCGAACATAAGAGCAAGTTCGTGCGATCCAGTCGTACATTTTATTTTATCTTATAATATAATTCAATAAAGAGATAAACGAAGTTGGTTGAACAGACGAAGTTCACGACCGGCATTACTCCCGGACAACCAAATGAAATAGTCATTCTTAATTGGCATTTTTTATTTAAAATATTTAAATATTAATACATGTTGCTCATTTTTAGAAATCAATACAATTTTTATTTTAATTTTAAATTAAATAATGTTAGAAACGTATATTATTATTAAAATCAAATATTTATCAAGAGTTGTATCGCATATATCAGAACAGAAAATAAGTATCACAACTTTTAATAAATATCAAGAATTAAACAAATCTTTTCACGACTTAAAAAAAATCATCCACCCAGTATCGTCATTTCTTTATATGTATATATATATTTATACGACAATTTGTTCCCTATTTATTTTTATCTTATTTGACATTTTAGTGATAGGGAACAGAAAAAAAGTGAATCCATCAATTCCGTCTGTGTCTGTAAGTCGATCTACACACTAAGCCGCTGAAGCGATTTTCTTCAAATCTAGTATGTAAGCGTCTTAGGAGATTCCATTGATGCTTTTTTAAAGTAAAATAAAATTAAATGCAATTTACATTTTTGATTTAAGATATACAAGTTAATTAAATACACCTGAAGATGAAAACAAACCAAACGTTGGGAAAATTAATGTATTATTTTGATTGTTTCAAAAAATCAATGATCAAAACGCCCAAATACCAAAATACACATTATCAAACAAAATTGCTTAGATATTTCAAATTGTACAACAACATTTTTACTGTGGCTTATATTTAACTTAACATTTCTATTCACTGTTTTTTTTAGAATAATCAGGCAAACGTCCTACTGTTACCAGAAAATATTCTTAAACCTACAACCACGTGCTTCGGTGCAAAAATATTGATTTTTCGTTTATTTGCAAACATTTTAAAAGTAAAAGTGCTATTTGGGTTAGGTACTGTGTAACTAAACTTATCACAAAACAAGGACAATAAAATAACACAAATAATAATAATATTAATAACTCTAAGATAAGCTCTGTGTTATCATCAACCGTCAACTCAGTAAATTCATTTTTTCAGAAAAAGGTAAGATATAAGAAACAATCAATAACTTCCGTAAATATTCAGTATCGGCCTCATTCACAAAAATAAAAAGGATTTAATTTTGGTCTTTACTCTTCACCCAAAATGAAAATCCTTAACGTGAGGTGGATATTAAGATATAGCTCACTTAAGTGTAAATCAAGGAAAAGTATGCCTTTCGTAATAATTTTTGTAAGGTGTTCTCCGCTTGCATGTTCCATTCTGTTGTCATTTTCGATGACAAAAAGTAGTAAGGCAATAAAGTATATACAAATATTTACATATATACTAAGTAAAACTTTTTGACAACTTAATTTACAAATTCTTTGATTTTTTTTACAGTGCGCTAGGGGTCTGTATAGAATCGCTTTAAAATATTACAGTGAGGAAATACTGTTAATGAGATTAAAAAATGTTTAATTTTGTTTTGGAGATTTTCGTTCCTTGACTCACTTTTTCTTTAAAATAGTACGAATGTTAACATACGGATAGTTTTATTCGGTAGGTTTATCATTGCAAGTAATAAATAAAACAGTTCTAATGTGAAAATATTTGTTTTTCTATTTTTAACATATATTTTAAAAAGTTTTCAATACGATATAAAAATTTCACGGCTACGAAAAACTAATACTTCCCTATGGTTAGTGTTATGATATGTATAAGGTTTTCTTTTTGGTACTTTTTTTTGGGTAATTTTAATGATATAAAACTACTTGTGTGAAATGTTTTTGCAATTGATTTGACGACGTACAAAAGGCACGGCGCGTAAGGGGGCTGCATCCTGCATTCTGCAAACAACCTGTTTGGCCCAATAAAAGATTTTGGTTGGGTACAAGTTTGGGTTTATGCAGTGTTTTTTTTTTGATTTGACGATTTCCTTTTTAAAAAAATCGATGTCCTACAATATTTATGCCAGTCGGGTCGCACACTTCGTGTGCAACATGCTCAACCAACTTTATTCAACTTTTCATTCAACTCCATCGTTGGATGAAAAAATGTACAACCTCTTTAAGGGCTCTGATGTAAGCAAAAGGACATGGTACGAGGAATCTTGGTTCGAGTAAGCCTCGCAGATAGTGGAACCAAACTGAGACCAAATTATTCGAACTCAATTTTTATTTATTTTTTTGTCGTATATAATCTCGAAATAAAACTCATGCATTCACCAAAAAATATGACATTTCGAGTAGAAGCGAACAAAACAGACGGCAAACACTCTAACTTGGGTTCACTAACACAGCCCGTATGATACTTCTTTTTTTCTCATTTTTAATGCATTAAAAATACAAACAGAACAGTAACACAATAGTCAAATGGAAAATAAGATAAGGTGTGAGTGTGTACACAATACGAACAAAAATGCAAAACTGTCAAGAAAAAAGTACTAAAAATGAAAGTGAAATTAAATTTTTCAGCCATTTGGCAACTTTTTTATGACATTTATACATTAAAATTTGACAAATCAAAAGAAGTTTTTGGTTCAGTGTGTGGTTTTGGTTCAGAAATTGAATTGAGCCAGATGACAGGTTAACCTTAAGATATTTGGCGAATTGTGGGTATTTCTTCGACTTTATTCAAAACAAAATTTTAAAATGCCAATATTTATTTTAGCGCACAGCCTCAATACGTAATGCAGGCCACTGAACGTGCAGAACATTCGCAGGGTAAACTAATGGAATTGCTAAAACCGAAATCAGATTAAATTTATAAGAAATCAAGTAATGAAGGTTTACTTTCGCCTCAAGATTTTATCAAAGAATGTTTACAGAATCCCTTACACTAGTGCAGGAACTTACGTATTCCTCACGTTGAGCAATGAATCCAGACGTAAAATTAAACAAAAAGTGTTGGGAGCCTCGTACACATATAGTTGACAAACTTAGTGATGTGTTGAATACCTGGTACACGAGTTGATAAACTTGTTCGATTTTGACAAAAAACAAAGTTTATCAAGTTGATCAACTCTGTTTTTGATATGGTTGCACCTAACCAAGATTCACTAGTTGGGGAACGCGTTCAATGCACACACTTTATTGCTTCTCAGATATTGATATGACATAATTTTGATTTTAACTCTGTACAAATTGTTGATGTCAGTAATCAGTGTCCCACATATCTTTGTTGTAAGCTTTTTCTGGAATAAACATGATTTCCTCTCAAAGAAAAAAGTGACCACCGCATTAATATTTTTGGAAAATGAACTACAAACAAACAAAGATAAAAGACGAACAATCAAAACCCAATTAACAACAACACAGCACCAATTTGCAAGTTGATGTCAACACCATACTTCAACTCATGCACGCTAACAAATTTTGTCTCAACCAACGCAACGCACAATAAATATTTTCAGGTCAACGGCAACCAATAACAGTCAAAATTTAAAAAGTTGATCACCGAGTTGAATAGATAATGTGCAACAAATTATCACAAAATATTGGCGCAAAATGTTAAATAGCCTGATGTTAAGGGCTTAGCATGATACTACTTAACAGTTTGCTAATACTAATGCACTTTACTAGCACCATATACTAAATCTATTTTCCTAGAAACTACAAATAAACACGCCTAAAATAGTGCAAAAAAGTAAGCGAACATAAATTTTTGACGTTTGTGAATGTCGAAATTGGCATAGGGATTTAGTACGATACTAAAAAAATATAGGAGCCATTTTGTGATCTTAACTTTAGTAAAATGTTAAGAATATAGTACAATACTAAAGAGGTTTAAAATTAGCAAAATCCTCTTTTTCTTGTTCGCCTAAAGGAAAGTTCAGCCAATTTGTCTTTAGGGGTAAATTTGACTAATTTAAAAATATGTGTTAACACGTTCTATCTTAGCATTATTCAGAATGAATAGAAAGATGAGACAGTTTCGATATTTATTCAAGTATCAAAACCAGACACAAATAACTCTCACACAAAGTATTCAAAGGTGTGAGATGTCATTATGAAAACAAAATATTATAAATTTGCGATTATTGGGAAGCAACTGACTATAGAGAAATTACAATTTATAATAGTTTTATAACAGTTGTTCGCAATTAGAATTGTGGGATTCGCCATTCTTTGCCCGACGGGCGTATTAACTTAATTTTTATAAACATAACTTTTCAAAGTTAACATGTCGAGTTACTTCCAATATTGGAATAGTTTGACAATGTAGTGACAATATTTTCTTTTTTATGAAAAAAGCAACAAACAGAACTTGAAAAAGTGAATCAATTTATTTGAAATATTATGCAACCTATTAATATTTGCGTTCGAAATGTATCACCAAAATTAAACTCTTGATGTCTGTATGTAACAGTGCAAAAATACAATGGTACGAAAACTTCAGAATTCAATTGGATCATATTTGTGTGTTTTATTAACGTCTGCGTATTGAGCCATTACTTTTCACTCTTGCCGCAAATACAATTGAAGAAAATGATTATAATCACTTTTATATTCACTCTCCAGTGTAAACACTTGATTTGTATTAAACTGGAATGTATTCCAAAATACATCCTGAAGCACGTATGGTACTTCTTTTTTTTTTCTTTTTAATGCATTAAAAAGGCAAACAGAGCAGTACCACAATAGTTAAATGGAAACTCCCATGAACTGAGTGTGCACACAATACAAACAAAAATCCAAACTGTCAAGAAAAAAGTACTAAAAATGAAATAAAAATTAAAGCGAAATTGCATTTTTGAGGCATTGGCAACTTTTTTATGACATTTATACATTCAAATTTGATAAATCAAAAGAAGTTTTTGGTTCAGTGTTTGGTTTTGGTTCAGAAATTGAATTGAGCCAGATGACAGGTTACAATTATTAACCTTAAGATATTTGGCAACTGGTGTGTATTTCTTCGACTTTATTCAAAACAAAATTTAAAAATGCGAGTATTTCTTTTAGCGTACATACTCAATACGTAATGCTGGCCACTGAAAGTGCAAAACCTTTGCAGGATAAACAAATGGAATTGCTAAAACCGACATCAGATCAAATTTAAAATAATCAAGTAATGAAAGTTTACTTTCGCATCAAGATTTTATCCAGACAATTACATGCATTAATTATTATTAGCTACGTATTTTTTTCTCAGTTGAATGGTTATATTATTGAATAATCATCTAATTAAAAAATTAGTTAATGTTTGGTGGTTTACCATACATTGTACAATGTTTCTGTTTCGATAAAAAAACATATTTTCCCTTCCCCTGACACTGACACTTTCATGTGATTTAATGCATTAAAAATGAGAAAAAAACGTATCATATGGGCTTAACCAAGCTGTTGAAAAAAATGTTTGTCTGCTTTCAAATTAAGCGCCATTTAAACATCAATATTTTAAAAATTTGTATCACTATACATATATAATTATAGGTTGGCTATTAATTAAAATAAAAAAAACACGGTTACTGTCTCTATCAGAAGATAGTCAGTTGTTTTTCCAGAAATAGAATATTTCAATTAGTGATAAAAATTAAAATGGTGTGAATTCAAAACATGCATTTCAAAATTTGTTAAACATGTAAATCCAATGGACAGTTCAATTCAACTTTATTAAGACATTTAGTAAACAGTGCATTTGTTTTCTCTTACATCTCTTGTGACCGACTTTTAAAGGTTCGAGTATATCTGGCCGAACTCTAATTATATTTTATAATTTAAATTTATTCATAAATTTTAACGTGATTAATTATGTACAACTATTTTTTGGTGAAAATGATTCTGAGGAAGAAAATGAACAAGGAATCGAAATGCATAAAAAAATGTACAGCTTCTTTTTGTGTGAGTTAGCCGATGTAACCTGTTTATGCTTCAACCCGTTGCTGATACCTCAACTTATACTACGTTTTCACCTACCATTTAATCCAGATTTAAGTGGATTAACCATAAATCCTCTTTGAAATCTTCTAAATCTTGAAGATTTCCCATACAAATTTTAATCTCCTTAAATGAAGGTTAGAAATTAATCTCATTGAAATCTTCTTCGAAGTAGAAGATTCTCAAAAGAAACAAACCTTATTCTAATGTCATATTTTCTTCATTGACATTCAACAAAAAAAAACTGTCCAACATTATTTAATTTGTTTTTGTCTGTCGTTGCCTTCAAATTCTGTTTTTGTTTATAAATAAGTATAAAAATAAAAAATGCAATAAAACTACAAAGACCAAAGCGGTCGGTGACTCGAATTTTTAATGGAAAATGTTTTAGCTATCCTACAGTAATACTTTGAAGTTGTTGTTTCCCAAATATATAAAAACGAAAATCGTGCAAAGGCGATTACAGTATTTATGTAAATAAATATATCTATATGCTGTCCCAACATGGACAACAATATTTTCAAGTTATTACTCATTTTTATTTATTGAAATTTAATTTGTTCACTGCGCCGACGATATTATTTCTCTTCCCAATTATTTTGTTTTTGTCTTGTTGTATTGACTTTTGAATGACAATTCATAGTGAAAACGTCAAACTAATCTTTTTTTCACTGGTGAAAACACTTGAAGATTAATTTTTAATCTTCTCAATTTAAACTGGATTATCTTTAGGTGAAAACGTAGCATTAGTTTTGAGTCAGCTTCTTCTTCACCTTGCACTTTAAATCAGACCAACTTAGATATGGAGTGTACAAATTAAAAAATATGTAAAACATGTATTATAATACGTATATTTGTCCTTTGCCACTTAGCCGAGTCAGATCAAATATGATCTATTCACAATTGTATTTTGTTCAGCATTCTCAACAGGCACTAAATCTATCAAGTAAGCTATTAGTTGATTTGATAGCAACTCGCAGTTGTTTCGTGTGACTAACGTATAATTTATTTTAAATGTAAACTTTTTGTGTCGTTTTACATATAAAATAAATGAAGCTGTCGCGATAGGTTTCAGCAGCATAATATAAAATGAAACAATATTTTACATTATTCTTTTATATAGTGAAAAGACTATTCGATATTTCTACTACGTTTCCACCTGACGTTTATCTCATGAGTGTAATTAAATATAAAATAGTATTTGCACAGCATAAATAGCAAAATTAGATTAGTTTTGACAGCAGCATTCAAAATGCTAATATTATTTTATATTTTCTCTTATTATATAAGACAGGCATATCTGTTCAATCAATCGAAAAATCACTTTTCAAATGAATTTATTGTTCATTTCGATATGGATGTTCGATTATGAAAATTTGAATTAGATTTATTTGAAATCTTTATTTGATTAAAATTTGTATGGTAGGCTTTGATATTTTGGCTAAAAGTATATATGTAACAGTAAAACGTTTAAACATATTTGGAAATAGTGTTTTAGACTGTAAAACTTTCAAAACTGTGTTAGAAAAGATAGATTTAGCATCAAAAACAATTTTTACTCTCTTCCGAAAACAAGCCGACGATATTTAAGAATAAGTTTTGACGATTACAAAAAACACTAATCTCTATAATACACTGGATAATTTATTCGCTTTAATTATGACAGTTTTTTTTTTGGGGCAATTTGAAGATGAGGTCAGGTGCGCTGGTAAAATCCTTGACGTCTATGCGAGTAAAAAAAAAGTAAGATGTGCTCTATACAAACAAAATAAGAAATATTTCTATTATATTTAGTTTTTGTATGGTTACATACTTGCTTTTAAAGCACTTTTTCGCATCATTTAATGACTTTGAATGCCCAACAACAACTTGAGTGTGCTACCACCAAGTTTTTTCTCAATTATTTTTATCTGGAATTATAGCTGTTTCACAACTTGCCAAGGTCGATCATCAGATTCCTTTGATCTAGTGGTGCTGGTCTACTTTTTCATTTTAATTGAAAAACATCTTGTGCCTTCATCGTGTATGGAACCATGACCAGCGGCTTAGTAGCCAGTTCGCATCACGCCACCGAGAAATAAGAAATATTTCTGTTTTTTATTAGGGGTTTTGTATCATTGTAAAAGTGTAAAAGTCTATCATTTTTTTGCACTACAACAACAAAATATACTGAATGACAAAGTCTTACACTTTTATACTTTTACTATACCCGAACCCTATTGTGCCCGAGAAATACAAGTGTTGAATTTTTTTTAAAACAAAGTTATTTCAGAACAAATGTGAAACAGATTTCGACATTTGCTTCAGTGTTGCTACAGATTAGGTGTGTTTTATTGGGAATCTATTCATTGTAACGTAAGTAATTCCCAAAAACAAAAACGCATCGACCTTAGCATGGACCGTAGCTTTTTTATTTTTGTCAGAATGGTACACCTGTACAGCAGTCACAAGTAATGAAAGAGTCTTTTGCAAAGTAAGATTAAGAAAATATCGAAATTATGAAGAATAATTAGCTTTTATTCATATAAAATAGAAAGTAGAAAACCGTACCAATATTTAATTTATGTTACAAACCTATGTCTTGTTTACATTTTTTCTGCATTTGCAATTTTAAATTCGAACATTCATTTTGCAATCGAAAGGAAATGATAAGTGAATGGGTTTGTTCATAGACTATGGTCAACTCTCTTTTTACACAGGAACATTTTTGTCTATGCCTTTCACACGAGGAAACAAAATTGCCGGAGATTTGCTTGTTTCCTTTGTTTCTTGGTTTTGAACGCACCCTACAACGCAGTTTAAATTGTTCACTCCCCTTGCATTTCCCCTTTATATATCATGCTTTTATTTATTTTCTGAGTAGATCGATAGCTAGAGTTTTATTTTTCAAGTCAATTTACAAATTTATTTTCTTGGTATGTTTTGCTTTCAATTCAATATTCACTCGTCAGACTACACTTAACATACATAAGGAATAAATAGTTAACATTTGGTTTGCCATTTCAATGCACATGTCCAGAAAAACTAACAGTGGGATCACAAAAATGTACGCCCAGTCCATGTAGTGAAGCGACTACCGTCCATGGCCAACGTCCATTAAACAGTGAAGAAAAAGCACATTTTTTTAAGTTCAGTTGCCGCTTAGTGCGTTTAGGCTAGGCGCGCACATGCAATTTTTCCGAAACGAAATAATTTATTCATTAGTTGAACGATGATCGTGCACATAAGCAATTTAAAATCAATCAACGAGATAAACCAACACACATACAATATTTTGATTTAATGTGCGCACAGTTAGATTATAGTTCGGTGTAATACAAAGAACTTATTTGGGGTGGTCGTTGGATTTGTGCCGAAACACAAACTTTCAAGTTGCTCGAATCGCGGACTGAATAGTTTTTGCATGTGCACGCACTCTAATATAAGTCCATGGTATTCACTTTAGCAACCAAACTGTTACAAAACTGAAAGTTGCATATGTGCGCGACTAGCCTTATAGCTCATAGAATTTCATACCAATAAGCATTTAGCGGCCCAGTGTCGAGCAGTTCCTCTATAGTGCAGTTCCACCCAATGCGGCTTGTCTTCTCAAATTGCTTTTTTGTAGATCTAAACAAAAAGATGATTTTTTTCACCAAACTCCGTTTATTTATAACTATCAATAAAAACTCAACACAAAACGAATATTGGTCTTAGTTAGTCAAAAATAAAAGTAAAACGGAATTTTTTCAATAGATATTTATTTTTTTTTTTCAAAATGGAAATCGAAATTTGTTAAAATTGATTAATTGACATCAGGGGTATGCAAAATTGCAGACATAGGTGGAATTCTAGACGTACTCCAGAAAATAATTGGACAAAGAATACAGTTTTTGATAGTAAAAGTCAGAAACTTTTCAGAAGAACAGTTTGTAATTTATATAGAGTTATCTAAGATTTTAGAAATATGAACTGGCCAACTATAAAAAAAAAGAAAAAAAAGTAACAAAAAAATCGATTTGTCTTACGAATGAAATTAATAATTATAACACTCCATGAACACATCCATCGAGATTCAATCCAATTAGCAATCGTACCAACAATACTAACAAAATCAAATTCGAGACTCGAATAAACGTCAACCAGCCATCCACCGTAACTTCTGCTTTAGCTTTTTATCGACCGTAGCGAATGGTATGTAAAATGCTATGACGGATAAGCTCAATGACGGATAAATTTCCCAATAAAACACGGCAATTAGAAAAGGTGTGTTCACCGTCTGTTGTACAAAAATAAAATTTTACAATTTTACAAGACTTGTTACACCAGATCATGAATATCCCTATTGTTTTATACATATTCAATTCAATTCAATTCAAAGTGTTATGAAGTTATAAAGGAATAATACCTGCGCACTTATGACAGTCTTCAAGTTACGCCATCGTATTTGTATGAATGTGCTGTAAAGTGTTTTATCAGTACAAAAGTGTGCGGTTTAGACATTAAACTGAAACAACACTTCAAGCAAGCGACTCCGTTTTGGATCCGACACCACTTCATAAACGGACCCAATAACGGATCGGAAACGATTCCAAATCTAATCAAATTAGTATGGAAATTAGAATCACCACGGAGCCATTATGTGAATGTATTGTGAGAGAGAGAGTTTTCTACTTCACCATACTCAGCGAAAACGGAACTTAAGTGGAATCTAACAAAAATGAACTAATCTATAAGAAATATGCTCTTCTACAAATATCTTTGTTGCAATAAACCCATTTGTTGTAATAATCCCGTTTTTTTATTTTAAAGTATTATTTTATAATTTTTTACACTGGTTATGTATTTTAAGGTTTCCTTGAAGATACAAATTTCTTTGTTGCTTGCTTATTCTGCAAAATTGAAAAAAAAACAATTACTGTTTCTCTCCATTTGTCTCCATTTCTATTCCATAAAAAATACTCCCCACTCCAATATCGACTACTCTATCTATTTTACGGCCCATACAAAAATAATATCAATTCTCGTTCTTCTTTTTACATGCGTACACAGAAAATTTGTTAATATGTGTGTGACGCTCAGTTTTTTTGGATTCCAAAGTGATTCCCAAGTGAACCGAGAAATTCGGGTCCGTGTTTTTGCTTGAAGGGTTGCTACAGATTAGAAAATGTGTGTTCATCGTCTGTTGTAAAAAAATAAAATTTTACAAGTCTTGTTACACCAGATCGTGAATATCCCTATTGTTTTATAAATATATGAGTAATACCTGCATTTGAAATATCGCTTAATGTTGAATCTAAAAGTAATTCAAAGTGTTATAAAGTTATAAAGGAATAATACCTGCGCACTTATGACAGTCTTCAAGTTGCGCCATCTTATTTGTATGAATGTGCTGTAAGGTGTTTTATCGGTACAAAAGTGTGCGGTTTAGACTTTAAACAGAAACAATCATAATAGTACTAAATTATCCGAAAATTGTAAGTAACGATTTAATACTGGGTGTTCTGTGCTCATCATCATCATTAACTTGAACTGGTCTAATATGTCTAAAGTTGTGACAAGAGAAAAACAGAGAGACACAGAAAGTCAAAAAATAATACAGAAAACAACAACTTGTCAGTGGAAGTGGATCAATTAAATTTTTTTTTGAGTTTGAGGTTTGTATTGCTTTATTTCATATTAAAGAAACATTTTGATTTTAATTGTTAATTCCTAGAAAATCCTTCAAACAAATAGCATTTTCTTTGATTTTCTGTTATTCGAAAAATGTTATGTGTGAATGTACTCCTTATCGTAAAAAAAATTATATTTAATTTTATAAAATGTTTATTCATAGCTATTTGTTTTGGCATATTGTTAATTGAAGCAGTTGTCGGTAGCCTGTTTAGTACCAGACATACTTGTGGAAGAATATGAAATTCAGATGAGCTTCAACAGGGTAACCAAGGTTGGTATTATCATTTTTTGTTACTGTATTTAATCTAATTGGCTACAGCCAAGTTGCTCCCTTTTGTGTTATATATATCATAACTACATGCATATATGGAGTAGCTATCTAGCATAAAAAAAATTGTTGAATATATCCTGATCTAATACATTAACTTGGGAATGGTGGTAACCCAATCAACTAATCATCAAGCTGTGGTGTTACAAAATGAATAATACATTCATATATATATTCTAAAAATCGAAGAGTTCTGGTCAAAACTTGATCTGAAACACTGCAAGTTTTTAATATCCTTAAGCAGATTACACATCAGCTACGCAATTGGTGTCATAACCGGACACTTCCTGATTGGCAAGCACGTAACTAGGCTTGGCGTTGATTCAAACGATCTTTGCAGAGCTGCATGGACAAAGAAGACGTGGAATCTAGTGTACATGCCCTGCTCTATCTAAGAGACTTTAACCTCTATGTCGGGGACTTTACTTTGATGATCTCAGCGAAATAAACAAAATAGATATCTACAACCTCTTACGCTTCATTAGGTGCTCCAAATGTGGGTGGCAATGACGCAGTAGATAAAGTGCTTGATTGCAAACTTAGACCATAAACTAATAACGTAAAGACCGGAAACCTCTGCTTTCATTTGACTTTTGCCTACCAGCTGAAACACGCACACAAGTAACTTTTCTGTTCCTCTTCCTATAGACACATAGACAACACATCCCTAGTAATTTGTTTTTATTTTGTTTTTCGATTTCCCATCTATTCATGGATAGAGTTTCAAAGCTACAAATACAACAATGTAAAGGGTTTTGGGGGGTGAAACGTACGAAAGTTTCCGATCTTAGTGTGGCTTATTTGTGACTTAGACGTGTGGGTTCGATCCCCACGCTAGGCGCATTCTTTTCTATACCTCCAATTTTAATTGGATGCCGCCCATGGGTTAAAATGAGACAGTCAATACCTGGTTCTCAAATCCACAGTGTCAAACTTTAGGTCTTACAGGCATATAGTTAAAATTAAAAAAAAAAAATGGTTCAACGAATAGGGAAATTATCTCATTCGTGTCGTGTCAGCTGCAACACTAAGCAGTATTTTTGCTAAAAAAAATCCTGCATAAAGCTATTATTCCTCATACACCTATTTTGTAGCAGGGTTCTCTTGCTAATTCGAAGACTTATGTGATAAAGTGAAAATTTCACCTAACAAGATTTTTTTTGTTATAAAACAATTCCCTAAATGGACTATGTTGCCAGTTATTGGAATAATATGTCATTCTATAATTATAACCATTAACAGCTTCAGATTGTCTATTAAATTAGTGTCTTGAAACAAATTAAATTGCGGAAGTCGAATACCATTATGACCATATTGTTATAAAATTAACTGTTATAATTTGGCATGTCTTGAGTCACTTCCTTAAAAAAAGACGAAACTAAAGAAATGCAGATTTATAACCGTTATACCCATTTCTCGCGACGTTGGTTGGTCTCCCTGCAATGCACTCATAGGATTCTTCCACCATAAAGGAATTATTCATAATCGATTGGAATAAAAAATGAGTGAAACAGAAAATTATTCAATTTTCAAATCAATAACTATTTTCACGCTGATTTTTCCATTTTTTTTCAGTAACAGAAGTAACAGGAAATGTCAAACCGTCAGACTCAATTTGTTTCACCATTAACAAGGAAGCAAAATAATTCAACTTTTGAACAACCAGCACAAGTTAGTAGTGAAATACCAGAATTAGAAAGTCAGCCCTCATTGAATGTTCCAACTGGAATGGCTGCCAACAGTGATGATCAGTCAATTATAAATTTACTCAAAACTATCGTCGAGAATCAACAAATGCAAGCCACATTGATTCCATCATTTGCCAAGAATCAAGCTCATGCGACTTATGGACATAATTGTCAATGTCAAATGCATTTACATAATTGTCAAAATCATGTGCAGAACCTTCCTTCTGAGCATCTTACGGCTGATTCACCTATCATCAATGACGACACATCACTAAAGAATTTATTAATAACTATGCTTAAGAACCAGACTCAACCTGGTTCCGCATACGCGTGGAATCAAGGTCATACATATTTGAGGCATCCTTCTTTGCAGCCTTGTAACATGCATTGTCAACAACAAGTACACAGTCAGTCCTTGAGTAATGTTCCTACTTCAACAACATCTGCTAACAGCGAGGATCAGTCAACAAGAACTATCCTAATGACCATTCTCAAAAACCAAATGAAAATGAATGCTCAATTAGAATATCTCATACATTCACAGGAGCAAATTATAAAAAAAATAGATTCAATACCCCCCGATACATTAAATATCCCAACCAGGATAACCTTTAAAAAAATTGATTCCGTTCAAGATTGCCATGAATTTGAAGAGAACTTGAAGAACGTTGAATTTGCCCAAAGAATGGTAAGTATATAGCTTGATTACTAGTCCAATTTTATTGATAAATATCGTCTGTTTAATAATAATATAAGTTAAGTACCCTTCAAATTTTACATGAAATGTTACTACTTCCCGTAGGAAGAATTACTTGTTTTTCAATAATAGACAAATATTATTTTTCGAAATTCTGAATGTGTGTGTCAACTTAATAAAATGAACACATTTACCGCCTCCCCACTCTATAATTTTTATATTTATCCTGAAATTTCTTCTGTATTAAGAAAAAGGTTAAGATTATCATTTGATTTTTGAGGTTTTTACTTGCGATTATAGGTACTATAAAGCAAGTTATGTATACGTAAATTTTGTTTTCTAACAATCAAACATGACATTACGATCATAGAGAACACCAAAAAAGTGGGTCCATCAATTCCGTCTGTCCTCGAGTCTGCAGTCTAAACGGTTCGGTGGATTTGCTTCCAACTTGGTACATATTGTGTTTTCGGTAACACACGGTTTTTTTCATTTTTTTAAGTCGACAAATTATAGTAGCTCCAATACATCTTTTTTTGGCCAAAAACAAAAATCTTATTTTTATCAAAAACGGCTCCAACGATTTTTATAAAAAAAATCAGTTCATTAATGAAAGGAAAGGGTACCTTGTGATATTTTTTTTGGAAAATTTGTGATTTTTGGTACCTCTAGTACAACCATTTTTTTTGGTTTTCGATTTTCTGGGAAACAGTCGATTTGATTTTTTTGAATTTTTTTAAGCAAAAGCTAAAAGTAAACCAAAAGTTTTCAAAAAAATTTTTTTTGGAAATTATTTTTTTTTTTGAATGGATTTTTTCGAAACTTTGTATTTGGTAGTTTTTTGACATTATCTTGAATAATTAAAAAATCTATTTTGCTAAAATAAAAAACAACTAATGTATTTCTCGAAAAGGGCTCCAAGAATTTTTATAAAAAAATGTGTGTGTTCTTAAATTAATACAGTTCACAAGTATAAAAATAATTTTTTTGCGTACATTAACGGTACTTCCCACAGAACCACGTTTCATATTTTCGACTTTCTCAACATTGGATGCACGGATTTAAATAATTTTTTTTATACAAATGCTCCCTAAAATTGTTAATAAAAGTGCATACGAAAGTTTTCAAAAAAGTTTTTCGATTTTTAAAAAATAAATAATTTCTTTGTTTTGAAAAATCGATTTTTCAAAAACCTATCACAGATTTTTTTTGAAATTTGAATTTTATATGTACATACAGTGTCGGTAAAAAAAAAATAACACCACTGGTACAAGTTTCATTTTAACTTCTTTAAATGAGTGAATAGGAAAATATTTACAGCTTCTACTATTATTATGTTATTGCTTGAACTATCACCGCTCTCTATTGTATATCTCTGGCATTAAAATAGTAACGGTTCTTTTCTTACGAGGCCATAATGCGAAAATCCAATTTTTTGTGCGGTAAAAATAATAGCACTGATCGCAGTTTTCGTTACAAAAAAATATTTTTTCTTGTGCATATTTCAGTCAAGTATTGAATTTGCTTATATTTATTTGGTATCTTCATTTAAAAGACAAAATTTACAGTTTTTCAAAGAAAATGCGTCGTGGAAAGCATTGTACCAACGAACAACGGGAAATTATTAAAAAAATGATATCGGAAGGTTAAACGTATGGAGAAGTTCGACGGTTTGTTGGCTGTTCCAACAAAATGATTCGAAATGCAATAACATACACACCTAAAACCGAATCTAGTGGACGAAAACCTGTTATGTCGACAACTCGCCTAGTCCGATAAAGCTATAAAAATCCCTGTAAGCCTACAACTGAGCTAAATAAAAAGAGCTGAGTATTACAGCTTAAGTGAGAACCGTTCGCCACAGATTGAAGTAACAAAATTTAACTGCTTGTAGTACAAGAAAAGTCCCTCGTTTAACTGCAAAACATGCTAAAAAGTGTATAATATTTGCAAGACATCATTTGAATTTGCCAGTAGAGAAATGGACAGATGAAAGTAAAATCGTATTGTTTGGCGTTAAAGGATCTCGTTCCTACGTGAGAAGACCTCCGAAAGTTGAATATAATCCCAAATACACAAATAAAGTATTTAAGCACGGAGGTTCAAGCATAATGGTGTGGGCTTGTTTTTCTTACTATGGAGTTGGGCCCATATATTGGATTAAACCCATTATGGATCAATGCGTTGACAATATTATACTCGAAAACGTCATGCTCCCTTATGCAGAGGAAGATATGCCCCTTTTGTGGGTCTTCCAACAGGACAATAACCCCAAGCACACCAGTAAGAAGGCTAAAAAATGGCTTGGAGATCATTCAATTTGATGGAGTAGCCAGCGCAATCGCCTGCCCTAAATCCGATTGAAAATCTGTGGGTTGACGTGAAGAAAGCAGTCTCTGAAACCAAACCGACTAGTAACACAGAACTATCGGCTGCAGTCTCCTGGGAGAATATTCCGGTAGAAAGGGCCAACATTTCGTAAATTCAATGACCAGACGTTGTAAGGCAGTAATAGCCAACAAAGGCTATTCAACAAAATACTAATTTTGCTGGACTACCCCTAAAGAATAAAATCATAGAAAAAGATTTTTTATTTTTATGATATTTTAGTCAATAAGTTGATGAATAAAAGTTGGAATTTTTTTTTTAATGTGAATTCTTGGACTTAATATAAGCTTTTCGCATATTCAAAATGTTCCTCAAAAGATTATCTTAAACTTCATTGTTAAACGAAATCTGGTTTTCGTAATTGTGCTATTTTTTTTACTGCAGCTGTATATTAATATTATCTTCAAAATGGCATTTCAAATTTTGTTTCTAAAAATGTTTTCAAAATTTTATACATACAAAATTAATTTATTAAAAAAAACCGCTCCAACGATTTTTGAATTTTTTTTTGATATATTCTTATTTATCCGTGACTTCAAATTGCGTCTTTCTTTTCCCTCAAACTATAATGAGTAAGCAATATAAAAACATTTAATTATGTGTACTATCCATTTATTTCTACCTTTTTATAGGTATTTCCTTTTTACGACTTTTTGCGTACGTCACTGACTACTACATAATAATGTAGGCCCTCATGTATTTATATATACATATATGTCTTTAAAAATCGACATGAATCTTATTTATGCTTATTGCACCTAAATTATCAACAAACCTACATCCTTCATTTTCATTATTATATGCACATGTTTACATATTTATTATTATTATTATTATTATTACAACTTTATTAACAGGCAATAAATTACACAATTAATAATTGTTTTTCGGCATAAGCTACCAGGACTTTCAGCCGATAGAAGGAGTTAATTTGAAATTGGTTTTTGGTTTTACTTAAAGTATATTTATATTTAATATAAATATTAAAGTTAAATGAGGTTTTCAAATTTGATTAAAGTTAATATTTTATAAACATCAATAATGTTTTGTTCTGAGGGAACAGTTAAAAGATTTATCAGAGTAATAGTATTGTTATTTTTTTTTTATATTAGATTGATATGCTCGCAATCAACAGTGAGATGTTTAACGGTGAGGGGAATGTTCCCGTCGTAGAGGTGGCAGATTGGTGGTTGTTCTTTTGTTATGTAGTGGTTGTGGCTGATATTGCAGTGGCCGAGTCGAAGACTTATATAACATTTAATCATATTTTGGGACATATTAGACGGGTAGATAGTTTTTTCAGCTTGAGCGTTGATCTGGGAGTAATAGTGAATATATTCTTCCCATTTTCTTTTCTTGATTTGGCAGGCTGTTTGCAAAAGATTTTTTCTTGCAACGTTTTTGTTAAAGATGTTGAATTGTAGGGTTGGTTCGTTGAGGGCAGCTTTAGCTGTTTTGTCTGCCATCTCGTTTCCGGGAATACCGGCATGTCCTGGTTCTTATTTCCTATTATTTTGTCTCTCAGTTAGTCTATTATTTGTGTTTTGTTGTTCAGGTTTTTCAGAGCGGTGATTGTTGACAGGCTGTCAGAGAAAATTGCGTTTTTTTCTTGCTTGTGAACATTGTAGCTTTGAGAATAGCTAAGGGTCCGGCAGTAAAGATGGAGGTGAAACTTGCTAAGAGGCCTTTCATTTTTGTGTTTCCGAATTCGTCAACTACGGCAAAAGAAACCCCGTGTTCATTTTTGGAACCATCTGTAAAAAGAAAATTCCATTCTGCCTTTTTTAAATTTGATATAATTTCCATAAACATTTGCTGATACATCTCGTTACTTGTTGTTGTCTTAGGGAACCATTCTAGTTCGGTGTTAATAGTGTCAGTTTTTAATTTCCATGGTGGAAATATTGAGAATCTTGTTGACTAGGTTTGAATTGCAATATTCCATTTTGGTGAGATATTTATGGCGTTGATAAGGGATGATGGATAGTTTTGATGTCGGGTTAATCGTATAATTTTCGTGATAAGTCGTTGAATAGGGGAAATATTGCAGGAGTTAATTTTGAGGAGAATGGATGCAGTTTGGAATTCAACCCTGTCGCTAATTGATGGAAGTCCGGCGTCAGTTAAAATATTTTTCATGGGTGTTGTTCGGAATGATCTTTGTGCAGTTCGTACTGCACTGTGATATGATGGTGTGACAAGTTGTAATGACGATTTAGAGCATTTGCTGTAGATGGCGAGTCCGTAATCTATTTTGGAAAGTAAAACTGATTGTATCATATTGAAAAGAGAGTTTAAATTACAAAAGCTATGTTTAGAGACTAAGTATCTGATCATATTGGTCCTGGGAGCAAGGCCCTTTTTTATATAAACACAATGTGGCTTAAAATTAAATTTAGAATCAAATAGAATTCCTAGTATACTTATGTTATTTACATTTTCTATACATTTATTATTTAAATTAACTATAACATTTTTTGAGCAACTGTTTTCTGCTTATCTGTGCATATTTTTGTCCTGGAGTATTCGCCACATTTAATTAAATCTAGCATTATATTTGAAAAATCAGCTGCTACATAGTTTAAGTCTTTGCAATTGGATATAAGTATTAAATCATCAGCGTATAATGAATAGTTCACTTTTTTATATTTTTCGATTATTTTATTTATTTTATTAAGAGCTATAACAAAGAGCACAACGGAAAGAGTCGATCCTTGGGGGATACCGTTTTCAAGTTTGCGTACAGTAGAAAATGTAGTTTTTATTTTTACACGATGGGTTAGAAATGTTTTTACGAACGTAATTATTTTAGGGCCAACATTCCACACAGCCAATTGGTTCAAGATAACGTGGATTCCGATTCGATCAAAAGCTTTTTCGAAATCGATGGAAAAGAGCGATACGTGGTTCTTTGAACTTAGACTTGAAGCAATGAATTCGTCGACGTTTAAAGTGAATCGATTGTTCCTCTACCTTTTTTAAATGCTACTTGGTTTACATATTTAGGTTCCATCAATGTGTATATATATGTAGATATATTTTACTCTCCCACCTTAGATTATTAAAATCCATAACAAGTAACATTTTTGTGATTATTGAGATAATGAGCCAAACGCGTTTGCTTTATTATCTCAAATGTGGCTAATGTGTTTATTACTATTTATTTTTTTTATTGATAGATATCTTTCCTAGAATCTTTTTTTGGCACATTCAATATTGACGAAGCTTTTGACACTTTAATGAATTTGTATCACTTCTGCTTTTTATAAAAAAAATTATACACTATGGAACAGGAATTAGCTTTTATAGGAAAATATCTTTATTAATAAAAATAACAATGCCAGTATAAGTCACATTCATCGCCCTTTTCGTTCAGTAGCACATCCTCCTCATTTTCTGCCGCATCTATTCTAATCTATTTCAGATTCTGCTATCCCCTTTAAAAAATTTTATCTTCCTGATTTTTGAAATTAAGATCATTGCAGCACAATGTGCACAATAGCACATTGGCTTTTCTTGTTCATGATTTTCTCTAATCCTGTAAAATCAATGAATTTCCCAACCATATCCGTAATAATGAATGGTTTTCTCTTTCTACAGTTACGAATTAAGTCCATACATTTTTGTGGAGTGTATATGTGCTGCTGTTTCTTCTGAGCTTTAGAAACATCTGAGAAATCAGAATAGTTGGGTAGAAAATAGTGACCGCTTACAAGTTAACAAAGAGTAATCTCAAATATGTGTATATAACTTTATTTTCCATGTAAACCATAAAGAAAACTAGATTCCAATTGCGGTTTTGTCCCGTACAAGAGTCACTGAATGTATAGACAGACGCTACGTTGTCGTCTAGAAATTTGAATATATGAATTCAGGATATTGATCTAAGTGACTTCTGTAGATTTAGATTACCTTAGCAGTAACTTTTTCTTAAATAAAAAATGATCCAAGTGACAAAAACCGCCAAGCATGAAATGTGTTTAACGGTATATCTCATAGAATAGTTTTTATTTTTATGTCATCTCATTATCGGCTCTACCGCTGATGAGTTGATATGTTCAAAATTCTTTTACAGGAGGGTTTTCCAAACCAAAAAATCAGCTTTATTGTGAGTTTCGTCTGGAATATCTTTAACCCGAAATATTTTTGTTCGACCAGAATTTTAAAAGCTATTGCGAGTTTCTCCCGAATAAAATTCCACTTGGAATAAGAAATGATATTTCAAATAAATCCCAAATTGTCCCTTTAGCAATAGAATCCACTAAAGAACAAATTTTATTGAGACTTTTCGGTTACAGTTGTTGTCTTATTCTAATTACAATTCGTATGTCTATTTTTAACTACGTAAATTTGCGGCTACAATGTATTGCCTTCTCTTTCGGTTGCTCTGTATTATAGTTATATTGTTTGCCTCGTGCCGTCAATAAAATGTTTTTTCCCCATTCTTGCTCATGATTATGTCCGTTCCCGTACTCCCTAAAACTGCGAAAATCTAAGAATTTCTACGAAAAACAGTCAAATCCTGTTCCCGTACTCCAAATTATCGTAGTTTTTCACAGAAGAGAGCGCTCTTGAGAGAGTAAAATATTTCCCCAGATTGCGAATTTTAGTCCAAGAAATTTCTTAGAACAAAATTATTAAGACTGTCAAATGAATGAAAAATTAAAAAAAAAACAATACATAAGCTTTCAGATGACAAGTGTATCGTTACAAAAGTTGAAAATAATGGAATTAATAGTCTGGTGGGGCTTATCCGTGCAATAAATTGAAATTTGTGATATCAAATTGGTTATTTTAAGACATAATTTCACGTAAATCTTTAATAAACATGTTCAAAAATACACTTTTACGTTGACGTTTAAAAAATGGCAAAAATTGTTGTTGAAAGCGTTCCGTACTTTTGTGAAACTTTGTTGCGCTCTGAGATGTTTACCCCCACTCCTGCAAAAATATTAGTCTTCACATTTTTGTGCACAAAGTACGGGAATACACTTATTATGTATGCTTTTTCTTGTGGTGTCTTGCCACATTAAAATACCTTGTATAAAAATAAATATATACATCAACATATATAAAAAACCTACAATAAAATTACTTACATATACACATAAGTTACTTTTTTACTTGCGATTATAGGTACATACTATTAGGCAAGTTATGCATTCGTCGAAAAAAAAAGTTTTGAGATAACAATCAAACATGACATTACGATGATAGCGAAGACGAAAAAAGATGGTTTAAAAATTCTGTCCGTCTGTATGTCAGTCTGTCTGTCAGTCTGTGTGTCAGTCTGTTTGTCAGTCTGTCTATCAGTCTGCCTGTCTGTCAGTCTGTCTGTCAGTCTGTCTGTATGCAAGTATAGACACCTACAGCCCAAACGGGTGGGCCGAATTGCTTCACACTTGATATATAGAGTTTTTTAGGTATTATACAGAGGGGAAATTGATTTTTTTTTTTAGCTCAAAAAATAACGGTACCTGCCAATACGTTAAGGCCTATTTTTCTCGGAAACGGCTTTAACGATTTTGATTTTAAAAAATCAGTGCAGCTTTTTAGGTACAACCGATCATATGATTGAAAAAAAATTATTTTTAATTTCTTAAAACGGTACTTTCCATAGGACCGTTTTTTTTATTTCGACTATCTCATAAATGGATCGATCGATTCTTTCGCAATTTCACATGTATATAAGTTTAGGTTGCCCAATTTATACTGCGTACCAATATTTTTTAATAATTTTTTTTTTGTATTTGTAAAATAATTTTTTTTTTTAATTTTAAAAATTTATTTTTTGAAAACTGCTCAAAAATTTTTTTTCAAAAATAATAGTTACATGTATTTTCTGAATACCTATGAATTGGCCGTTTTGAATTTTTTTTTTTAATTTTTTTATAAAAAGTTTTTTGAAAAAATCAGCTAAAAATACAGTTTAAAAAAAAAAAACTTTTTTTCTCAAAAACCGCTTCACAGATTTTAAAATTTTTTTTCACATAAATTCAAATTTATCCAAGAAATAAAATGGCGTACTTTTTTTTGAGCTCAAATTAGTTTAAGTATTTATTTCAGAATTTTTAATTATTTTTTCTTTGATTAATCCGATTTAATTATTTGTTTTTAAGTTTATATTATTCAATATTTAAGATTGTCATACCAATTTTTTTTTTAGAAAAAAATTAAAGAAACTTTGTGTATAAAAAATAAAGTAAAAAATGACTTTAAAAATATATTTAGATTTTAAATAGAAATCTTATGCATACAATGTGATCGAACATAAGAGCAAGTAATGCATTTTATTAAGCTCAATAGTTTCTTTTTTTTCTTCTAATATTACTCGTATATACATACACATATATACATTTTACGTTTTTTATATGAGAATCAAACATTTAATTTGCTAATTTCTTTTTTTCTATTTGGTATTTAATTTGAACACATATTTGAGATCACATAGATGATATATTGGTCATTTTACGTAAGTATTTTTCACTTTTGCCAGAATTGGAGGGTAGTTAACTTACGCCAGTTATTTCAGTTCCGATTCTGTTTCAGGACTGTTTGTTATTATCCGTTAATTCGGTTTCAGTTTCTGTTCCGTTTTTGTAGTTGGAACCGTTAGTTTACGGGTTTGTGTACTGTAGCTGGATTCTACAGACATTTCCCCATGATACACTAGGGGTATTCACGATCTGGTGTACCAAGTCTTGTAAAATTGTAAAATTTTATTTTTTTACAACAGACTGTGAACATACCTTTACTAATCTGTAGCGACACTGAAGCAAATGTCAAAATCTGTTTCACATTTGTTCTGAAGAAAGCTTAAGTTTGTGTTAAAAAAATCTTACACCCTTGTATTTTTCTGTTACAATAGGGTTCGGGTATTGAAAAAGTGTAAAAGTGTAAGATTTTGACATTCAGTATATTTTGTTGTTGTAGTGCAAAATAATGCTACACTTTTACACTTTTACAATGATACAAAACCAGATACACCGGATCGTGAATACCCCTACTATTGAAAAAATCAGCTAATAATACAGCTTTATAGCCGGCAAAACGCTATTAGGGCAAGTTGAATTACTAAAAATAAAAATTCGCGGTTACTTTTATTATTGTATTATCTCTGGTAATTCTTTTTTTTTCCTGAGTTGTATAATACGCGATAAAACGCGTCCGCTCTTGGCGACAGCTAAGTTGACTCCAGTTTGTTTTATTTTAGGATGCTGGAAATAAACCAGGAGACACATAATTTCTGAAATAAACAAGCATTATAATAAGGTTCGTTCGTGTACCTTCTGGGAAGAAATTGGCAGTTGGTGAATAGTTTTTTTAGATTAGTTTTTTTAGTTTTTTTAGATTAGGGATACGAATCTCAAACTCAATCCTCAACTCTTTGTTCGTATAGTTCCCAAAACTGCTTTTAAAAAAGTGTATTCGGGCATATGTTAGTTAGTCGTTGGGTTAAACGTCAAAAAATAATTGTTTTTTAATGAAGGGCTATACAAATGATTAATTGTTTCTTGAAGGGTAAGTTAACCACAACGAACCTAACTCAATTGGTTTCTATGACGCTCTGTGCTCTAGAAAATGGCAATGATGTCAATGTGATAACCACCGAATTCAGCAAGGCTTTCGACAAATTTAGTCGCCAAATTATCTATGCCAAACTTGAAGCTTTCTGTTTTCCACCATTGTTTATCCAATGGGTGAAATCTTACATAGAGAACCGCTAATACAGGTTAGTGTACAGATGCTCGGTATCTGAACATATCTATGCCTCCTCAAGCGTCCCTCAATGTAGCCACCTTGGCCCACTCTGTTTTGTCCTTGCCGTAAATGATATTGACAGCATTATTTCATACTCAGACATTTTAATCATATATGAAAATAATATCAACTTCTCTGGATTCTTCCCTTTTCCAAAAAGTCTTAAATCCTTTTCGGGCTTGTTGGTAAAATTTTCCTGGAATTGAGCGAGTAAGTGTCAATCAATATAATTTACTAGTAAGCGCCTACCATCCCCTAGTATTTATCACTTCATCAATGAACCTATCCTTCTAGTCTCCATTATACATGATCTATGCATTTTATGTGACAATGAGTTGAATTTCCGTTCAGACTATGTTCAAATTATTTCTAAAGGAAATTCCACCCTTGGGCTTATCAAACGTTATTCAAAGAATTCTCTAACCCCTACGTTACCAAATCCGTTTTCACCATTTACTTATTTTAGGCCAATCCTTGAATATGCCACTCCAGTTTGGTCCCATTATCAAACCACTCACTCACAAAGGATATAATTTGTAAAGCGAAGGTTTCTCCGTTTTTTACTTCGATATCTTCTTGGTCGGATCCTCTTACCCTTCCACCCTACGAGGAACGTTTGCAACTAATGGGTCTTAATACACTTGAAAAATGTCGGGCAATTGCAGACATTCTCTTCATCCACCAACTTTGCGCAGGTGCGATCGATTCTCCTGCTCTTTTTGAATTAATTTTCCTGAACCCTCGTAATCTTAGATCTGTTCTCTTCTTCCATCTTCCTACTCAGCGCACTAACCTTGCTCACTTTAATCCCATCACTATAGAACGTTACGATTGGCAAACAGTGCACAACGTATCCTTGACTTCTTCACTTCGAAAAAATCTTTAATCCAATTATCCATAATATAGTTTTTAAGTTAGTATAGGCTTAGATTATTTAAGTATATTGTTTTATCATCTATTTTGTATGTATGATGCAGCTTGTTATACTTTCCTTTGGCTTCAATAATTAAGTGAACATTTTAACCTATGTATAATGACGGAATGAAATTCCGCCCGAATTGAATTCTGGCAATAGAGGAAATCTTTCGAACATGAAATATTTTTCGCCCGAAACTAATAATAGGGCAAACAAACATGTTTTTTTTTTTGGGTGGAATGTTATATATATTTTTTTTTGGTTTTTGGCAATAAATTTTTTTGAAAATTCAATATTTCGAAAGCAAAGGGACAGTTTTTTTTTTAATTGTAGTATTTACACAAAATTAAGTAAAACACACAAATATGTATATTTAGTTGTATCTACCAAATCTAATTATAACAAACCTTGTTTATTAATTTTAATTTTTTTTGATATAATGTACATATTTTATATTTTTCATTTCAGATCAAACATTTTGAATCGGTTTGTGGAGCAAACAGTGATCTCTATGGTGACAATGTAGCTTATACGTTAGTTGACCAAATATTTTCTCGTCGCCTATTTACTTTGGTATCTTGGACTGGCCTCTCAAGAGGAACTGAATCAAAAGAAAGTTTCCTAAAATTCGAACGAATTTTCCAGTTTTTTTTTGATTTGGTTAGACGAGTTGATTCACAGTACAGCATCAAATCGTTGAAGGATTTTTTCCAAAAAATTATTTCGAATTCAAAAAGGCGTTTCGAACATAAAAGATCACGAACTTCACGCGTCAAATTAAGCTCTCTCAAAAAAAATAAAATATCTTTACCTGACAAAGAAATAAGTTTTGAGCGACGAAATTCAAATGTTTATGTTGAACAAGAATTCATAAGCGATGAAATCACAGACAATGATGATGAATTAAAGGACAACATTAGCGTTTACTCTTTTGAATGTTTGGAGGTATGATTGAATGATTTTATTATTTTTGTCGATATTAGATCGATTTTTTTTTCAGCCTGATGAAGTGACCACAAATTCGGATGTAAACTACATTAAAGTTGAGGATGATTAACACCAGAAGTGGAAGACAAAATACCTTTAATATATTTTAGTTATTTGTATTATTTAATTTTATGTTTATAAATAAATTTGTGAAAGATGTTTTATGGTCCTTCGAATTTGTCCTTTATTTTTTGCATTTATGATGTATGCTAACAATTTGCTTTACGGATAATTTCTTCATAATGTTATAAAATCATTTTAAACCTCGATATCTTTGGAACTTCGTTTTAAAATTTAATAATCTAATAATTTCGTTAGAACAAGTTATAGAATCATAAATGAGTTTGATACACTTGATTTGATAGACTCATTTGTATTTTTATCGAATGTGTGAAATGCTTTGAATTTGCGTGTGATTATCATTCTAAATTCTATCTGGTGATTCAAATTTTGGGTATAAAGTTTTAAGAAGGGAATTGTCAAATCTGACAATATAAATGAAATTTATTGTATTTTCCAGAAATTAATTTCGAAAGATTTAAATGTTCTCTATTCTTTTGCAGATGAACACCATACAACGATCTCGCTTGATTCAGCTCATTAAGCAGCATTTCCCATACACGGAACCTTGTGACGTAGATCATGCCCTTCAATGGGAGATTATTGCAGAGACTTTGAATGCATTGGGTCCCTCCCAAACAATCGATCAATGGATAGATGTAACTTTTAATATTTCCAGTTGTTCAATCGAATTACAATTTTAGTTAAGTTCAATTTACTGCTGATTGAGTCCTTTAAATTGAACTTAAATATATATTTTTATTTGTTTGGGCAACCGTTTCTATAAAAGATTTAAAAATATTTTTTTAAGGACTGGGAAACTATTAAGCATTGTGCAAATGGAAAATTAAAAGCTATAAAATCAAAAGAAAGTGAAGGTATTGAAATACCTGAGGATCTTCAACTAACGGAGGAAGATCATCGCGTAATAAAAATATGCAGTTTCGAAACTGATGCTGATAAAATGGCAAGATTAGTGAAAATGCTTGATTGTCGAGGGGTGTCACCTTTTCAAAATGAATCTTCGAAGTCAGATGTTTCAGTGAGTTTTTTAAAATTATTTTTTACCGAAAACATAATTGTACTTTATTTTTAGGATGTCGAAGATGGTGAGGCCATGCCTGCAAAAGGAGTTCAAAGCAATGAACGTTCAAATGATAACGTAGCGGAAAGAAATTTCGCATCAGATGAGCTTGAAGAACAAAAGAAAATTAACTCTCAATTAGCTGAACTTTTGACGATTTTTAAAACGCCTACTCAAAATTCAAGCGCAAACTAGTAAGAAATTATACAAGGCGCATTTTGTTGAGCTGGTTAGTGAGAAGATTCAATGTACTGGAGTCATAGTTACTAAATGTAACTAAATGTGAAACATTCACGTTAATATTCACAATAAGGAGCTCAACAAAAGACGGTTGATTTAAGATCTATTAAAGCAGAAAGTCTTTTTAAGGAAGTGTTCATCTATCTATTTTCCAAAATAGTATTTAATACTCATAGTACCTTACCTATTAAAAGTGTTCGTTTTCAAGTCTAGTACGCAGTTGATAGGTAGCAAAGAAAAGTGGACAGTTTTGAACTGCTTTTTAATATGCTTTATGCAGTTTGACGAATGAATTGTTTTGATTTCGAAAAAGAAATTTATTCTTTTCCATGTTGAAATGAAAAAAGAAGCTATTCAGTTTCTTTCACAAATTTATTTCCCACCATAAGATTTTCATTTACAGTATTGCTGATGGCAAAGTTGTTTGACTTACAAAAATGATCAGGAACAGTGCTAGAATTATAAAAAAACGATTTGAAAGGAGACATTGTTGCATACACAATGGTTTCAAAGGACTAAATATCAAAATTAGAGCGATAAGTAGAGCCAAGTAAATCATTCCACATTCGTGTTGTACTGCTAAAGAAAGAAGCTAAGGGGTATTTCGCCAGAACCCTGTTTATAAGCAGCTCTATTTGAAATTTGGTTCATAGGAGTCAAATCAGTTATAGGAGCACCTATGTGAGATTTATATTCTAAATAGGGTTTAATGTTTATATTATAGCCAGGTCAGAAGCCAAGTAACATTGCTTACATCGTTAAACAAAGCCTACACAATTAACAGCGTTTTTGGCGACGCCGAAAAAGGTTGTCTGCAGAGCACAATAGTACTGAAGCTGTTTGCTTTCCTCGATGAAAGTCCCTCTCATGGATTGTGTTATTATGGATAAGTTTTTGTTTTAGTGAGACGAAACAATGGGCCCTATCGGGAATCTCCCAGGTAATTTCGTTTTCCACGGAATATTTTATTCCCTCGAAATTTTTCCTGCGAACGTGAATATCTCACGCAATAAAATTCCCTCGAACAAAAACTCTTGTGAAATGACAGAAAAATTCCCTTAAAATGTTTATTCCCAATACCAATCAATTCCGAGGGAAACTTTTGAGCATCATTCACGTTCCCAATATTCGAATTGGAGAAAAATGCCTTTGAAATATCAAGAGCAGTAACTTCAAAACGATGGAAATATATACCATCAGACCAACCAGTAGTCCTATTGTTACTAAATCCTTTCTGTCGTCCATTACGGACTTTTCTATCTGCAATAATATTGTTGGCTGAAGATGAACCTTGTAAAAGGGACGTGTTGTTCGACTATAATTTAAAATGAAGTTTTTTAAGAATCCTACTAACTGCACGAGTGCGAAAGAATATTCGTCACATGGAATCATTTGCGCTCTCAAGTATAGTAGGGGTCAAAACACTCTCTGGCAACTCCCAATTAACTGCAAACTGAGGTGCGAGCAAATTGGCTATCTTAAGTGAGCTGATAAATGAAATGCAATTAATAATAGTTAGGTATCTACTATTTTTCGTACCGAATTTATTTTCCGCATTATTTGGGTATGAAACTATCCCAAATAATTTTTTTATATCACTTGAGCGTAAGAAGCTTCTTAAAAAGGAATACATTCTTCTGGATTTGAATTCAGCATCGAAACCAGAAACCCTACACTAATGGACACTATTGTTTGCTTCAAAATAGTTTATTCCCCGAAATTTGTTCTACAATCGTGAACCTCCCCTCAAAATAGTTTATTCCCCGAAATTTGTTCTACAATCGTGAACCTCCCCGGGAATACATTATCCCTGAACGAAATATCGTAGGGAAGTTCGAAGTTTCCATGGAAATTATAATTTGTTCGCCAATAAATTCCCTACGTTGAAAGGAAGGATACATTTTTAAGAAAATTTGTATTCACAATAAACCCAGTTTGTGCTTGCAGCAGAATATAGCCGTGTGTGTTATGATGTTTTTATTGGAAATCCGGTATCGCTCCAATCCGGGATGCCAACTGAACACTTCTTTTGATTCTGAAGTTTGGTTTGATTTTATATGTAAAAATAATCGAAATCAAAAGTTAAACTCTCAGAATAGCCCGGAACGCTTTCGGATTGCCAAATAAAAACGACATTATTATCTGCTGTTTCTTTCATTATAGCAAACTCTTGTGTTTTCGTTAGCAATTTGATAAACCGTAACTGGCTGACTCACTCAGTCACTGACAGATCATCAAAATTATGGAGAACTTCACACAACGGTAGGCCTTGTGGTGTATACAAAGGAAGAAATCGAAAATTCAAGATTTTCCATTCAGAGGGCGTGGTACTCATCCATTTTCATGGAATTGATATAAATTATTTGGAGCACTTCAGATTGCCGTAGATTAATGAAATTTTATACAGCGGTAGGGCTTAAAGCGCAGGAAAAGGGAAAATTTAAAATTTAAGATTTTACGTTCAGGGGCGTGGTACCCGCCAATTGGAATAGAATTGATATCAATTATGAGGAGCAGCTCGGATTGTCTGGAATAATGAAACTTGGAAGAGCGATATGCATCAAAGTGCAGGCAAAGGCAAAATTTTAAAATTTGTGATTTTACATTCAGGGGCGTGGCACCCGCCCCTTTGCATAGAATTGATATCAACTATGTAGAGAACTATTGATTGTCGTAGAATGATGAAATTTAGTAGAGCGATAGGATAGCGATAAACACCCATTTTCTCAGAATTAATATTAAATATATTTAGAGCACTTCCGATTGGTGCAGGATTATGTTTGTTAGTGCAGTCAGCTTTCAGGTGTATACAAAGAAAAAGTTGAAATTATGAAATTTTTCATGTTTTTCATCCAGCCGGTTCTTATCAATTATTACCGTTTCAATAGATCACTTCTAACTAATGAAAATTGGTAGAGGGGTAGGATTTGTAGTACATACAAAAGGCATACATTAAAAACTTACGTTACCTTATGAGGCATTCATTGGGCGTTTATTCCACCAACCTGATAAAAAGAATCTTTGCAAAAAGCAGTGAAATCAAAGCAAAAACATAAATGTTAAAAAAGTAGCCAAGTTCTATACACAGAAACATTTGCGTAACAAGTCAGCCGTGAAAAGTAGTGAGATCTAAAAGTACCCCAAGTTCTAAGTTTATTAATGTTAAATATCAAATATTTTAAGTAGAGTAATATGGAAGAACTGCAAAATTATCAGAGAAATCTGTTATTTAATGATTACTGACTTAATTTTTGTTGGTTTAATTGGCAAATTTTTATTTCAAAATTGAAGAGTTAGGTATAATAAAAGAAACTAGATGCGTACTAGGCTTTAGTTTTGTAAATAAATCAAATCGACCAAATATACCTGACAAAAACGTAATAATTTGGGTTTTATTTGTATGTAATATCGAATTCTTTTTGACGTTTAAAAATTTGCAGAAATTTGTGCTCAAGCTGTTCCAGACTTTTTTGGATTATATTTTTTATTGAGAGAATTTCATCCCCAATCTTCAAAATTTTATAAGCTGCCAATTTCTGCTCAAAAAAAGTCTGGATCAGACCTATATACCCACATGATTTTTTTAAGACAACAAATAACGGTAATTACCATATACCTATTTTTAGCCCAACATGTAAATCTCCAACGATTTTTATAAACATATAGGGACATATTAGGTCTGTTTGTTATCTTGTGAATTTGTACGAATTCGTAACAATTTAAACAGCATTTTCACAAAATGCTGTTTTTTAATTCCAAAATATTCCTACAAAGACTGTCAAAGTAGAGGAGAAAAACTTCCCCTACGTTGAAAAAGTTGCGAATTCTTACTACAAGAACTTTTGTGGGTAACTGATGCAAAAACTGTCAAGCAGCAAGACGGCAAGATTCATGTTAAACATATAATAAGGTATGCTCATATGCTCATACTAGATACAACCATTTCGCCATCTTGCTTATGATGTGACGTCATCGTGTTCTGCTAGTTTGACAATCAATTGTTTTTTATTATTTTATTTGTTTTCGCATTTAAAAAGTGAATTTTAAAATGTATTCTTTAAAAAGCAGTCGTGTTTACTCAGAACTTTTTGTTGACACCTAAAGATATACTTTTAAATGTTCCTGAAAATAAGAGAGCTTTAAGGAAAGAATCAGTACCATCAAAAAATTTACCAAATGAACCTGAGCAATCTCCGAGAGACAAAAGACAAGAAATAAGAGAAAACAAAAGGATCGTTATTGAATGTCTAGCTGCTTTCGAAAAGTAATAATTTGAAATAAACTGTCCTATATTATATATTTAACCATGTTTAATACCTTTAATTGTCACAAACCCTCGACAAGTGAAGACCATGATCAGGAGGATTGTTTGTATTACACAAATGGTAGCACCCAAACAAAGTAAGATCAGTACTGATCAGCTTCCCATCGGCTGCACATCGGTGTATTAAGTGCTTGTGCAAAAGGGAAAAATAGCTAATTTAAAAATATTTGTGTTGTGCTGTTTGTGCTGTGCCTATTCACTTAAAGCCCCAATATTCCAAAATAGAAATCAAAAAAAAAATAAAAACCTACAATTTATTATCTACAAAAAAAAAAAAAAAAAAAAAATCATATGTGCCCCAATAAAATAAAATAATTGAATACCTACCACCAAATTTATAAATAAAAAACCATACACTAAACATAAATTAATTTAATTCAGTGTCAGTGAAGATCAAAAACCAACCAAGCTGAAAGAGAATAGACTAACAAAACAAGCACAAGAACGGTAAACCTTCCTTTTCCTTCACTTCTCGCAGTTGTGTTAGCTTAATCATTGTAGGTAATGTGTGGAGCTTATCACACAGTGCATGCAATGATTAGGTTAGCACAACGTCAGATGGATTATTGACTGTTTTTTTTCTGTTTAACCAGGGGCGGCTCAGTACAAATTGTCACTAAGGCATAACACTAGTGACAATTTGTTATTGAAAAGTTCATATTGGAATTCAGTTTAAACATTTAGCATAGATATTCGTCTGACTTGTGTTTTATTGTTTTTTAAATGTTAAAATGGTTGGTGTTTTTAGGGTCGACTATACCAATATTCGCGGGCTTAGAAAAAATTTTTGTGCCGTGTATGTCCACACTGTCAAAAACAGGCCAGCTGTCTTGGCACTGAGCGAAACCCAAATAGGTGAGAATTCTGATCAGTCAGAATTTCATCTGTTTGGGTATAACTTAGTACCATTATTCTTTTTCCACCATGGTCTCGCCGTATACATAAGAAATGATGTTGCGTACCAACTTCAACCACAATATGGTTTGTGCTCAAACACAAATTTTAATTTCATGTGGTTAAAATTCTCGGTAAACAAGCGCATCATACACACATGTTTTATTTATCGGAGCCCAAATCTGGACAGAAATTCAACTTTTAACGAATTTGATGCTCTGTCCGACTCCATTCAAAGAATTGTTTCCCATTACCCTCACACTGAAATCGTCATTGCGGGCGATTTCAATGTACACAATTCTAGCTGGCTCCGCTTTTCGAGCCAGACAACACCCGAAGGAAGGTATGTTGAGGTCTTTGCTGAGTTAAACCAACTGACTCAGATTGTTGACGAGCCAACCCGAATCCCTGACGTTGTAGGTCAAACCGCCAACACTCTAGACTTGTTTCTTACCTCTGACCCCGATAAATACACGTTAAATGTATTATCGCCTCTAGGCACATCAGACCATTGTGTCATATCTGCAAATTTCTCATGCCAACACCTCTCAGTTAAAGAAAAACCACCTAAGAGAACCGTTTGGCAATATGAGAAAGCCAACTGGGACGGTCTCAATAACTTTTTCAGGATCTTTAACTGGTCACTATGCTTCCTCGGTAGTGACGTAGACTCCAGCGTAGATATGATAACAAATTTAATTCTTCACGGAATGAGAATTTTCATCCCGAATAGGGTGAAACCTATCAAACCGAAAGAAAATGCATGGTTTGATTTGAGCTGTAAAAAGGTTATTAGGGATAGAGAAGTAAGTTTCCGGAAATATAAAGCCAACCCCACTGAGGATAACCGGAAAAAGTTTCAACAAGCTAGAAAGACTTGCAACGTTCACATTCGGAGAACCAAATTCTTGTATGACCAAAAATTAAGGCAAAAAATACTACAATGTCCCAAAGGTAGTAAAAATTTTTGGTCTTTTGTTAAAAACATTCGGAATTCATCGTCATCTTCGGTTCCAACGCTCGTCTTTAATGACACCCCTTTTGTCAGCTCTCGTGAAAAAGCCAATTTGCTTGCAGCGCAGTTCGCTGTAAATTCGACGCTGCCAGAAAGTGTAATGACTCCTCCTGTACTTGAGAGCGTAAATGATTTTATGGGACGAATCTTCTTTCGCACTCGTGCAGTTGCAAGAATCCTCAAAGACCTCGATATTCACAAATCCGCTGGCCCGGATAGTATCCCTCCCATCGTTCTGAACAGGTGTTGTTCAACGCTGGCTAAACCACTGCGTAAGCTTTTCCATCTGTCCTACTCTACTGGTCTCTTTCCGAGTGGATGGAAAACAGCATTTGTCCAGCCTGTCCCTAAAAAAGGCGAATCTTCTTCACCCGCTAATTATCGTCCAATTGCACTTACGTCCCTTCTTTCCAAGGTCATGGAAACACTGATTAATTATCAGCTTAAGAAATATCTTGAAGAACGAAAGCTCCTCAATGACCGGCAGTATGGCTTTCGTAGCAATAGGTCCACTGGTGATCTGATGGTATATCTCACCGAGCAGTGGCACAAATCTTTACATCGTTTTGGAGAAAGTAAGATTATTGCGCTTGATATTTCAAAAGCATTTGATAGAGTCTGGCATCAAGCTCTCTTATCGAAAATGCGTGCATTTGGTATCGATGAATCTCTTCTTCGTTGGATTAGAAATTATCTTTCGGACCGATCAATACAAGTTGTATTGGACGGTTTCAAGTCTGATATCCACAAAATAAATGCTGGTGTGCCCCAGGGCTCCGTATTGTCTCCGACCCTCTTTCTCATTTTTATTAATGATCTCTTATCTGGAACTTCTAATCCACTTAATTGTTTTGCTGACGATAGTACTCTCAGCTTTTCATATTCGTTTTTAGATTCACCTCCTTGTTTTTCGGATGTGGAACTGGAACGGCAGCGTATGATAAGCTCATTAAATTCTGATCTTGACAGCATTGTCCAATGGGGAATTAAAAACCGCGTAGAATTTAATGCTTCAAAAACTCAGTGCTGTCTTCTGTCGTTAAAGCAGAACCCACCCCCCATGCCGCTATCCATGAGCGGCACTTGCATTGAAGAAACCGATCAGCTTTCAGTTCTTGGTATGTGCATCACAAACCACCTCTTGTGGAACGACCACATATTCGATGTCGCCAAAAATGCTGCAAAGTGTCTGGGCTTTCTTCGAAGGTGCAAGAAATTTTTCTCCCCGTCTGATCTGGCTGTAATCTATAAGGCTTTCATTCGTCCAAAGCTGGAGTATAACTCGCACATTTGGGCAGGAGCTCCCAAAACACATTTGATTCTTTTAGATAGAATTCAGAATAGAGCTCTAAGAATGATAGGCGACAGAAATATAGTAGAGACATTTACATCTCTAGAACACCGTCGAAATGTTACATGTCTGTCATTATTTTATCGCTATTTTTATAAACACTGTTCCAGCGAAATAGCCAGTTGCATTCCTCCCCTTAAATTTTTCAACCGTAATACTCGCGCTTCTAGGAATGCTCATCAGTTTACCCTTGAGCCTAACTTCGGACGTACTGTCAAGTACAGAGATTCTTTCTTTAGCCGTACAACGCGAATGTGGAATACTTTACACGGCTCTATTTTCCCCTCCCATTTTGATATTCAGAAATTCAAAACCAATGTGCATCAGTATCTCCTCTTGCATCCTTCCCTAATCTCCTAACGCTCGCACTGTGCTTGTTCATATTAAGGGTAGTCAAAACCCCTTTAGTGCGCGCAATCGTTTAAAAAAAAAAAAAAAAAAAAAAAAGATATACTTTGAAATCATTTTAAGTTACCTAAAATATTATTTTATTTTATTCTATTTTCTAAAATAGAGTTTAATACAACTTCAGCAAGGAACTAAGAATCATGGAACTGGAAAGGCAAGTCAGCAGATTGAAGAGCAATCTGAAGCGGAAGAATCAGCAGGTACCAAATGATGAGGCTATGAGGACATCTTTAAGAGGGAAGCATCGCAATAAAAAGGCACGCTGGAAAGCTGAGGATATTTATACAGCAATGTCCCTATATTCTGCTAGCAAGGCAAGTTCCTGGAAAAACATTTAAAAAATGCTGACGCTTTGCCTCTAGATAGCCTCTAGATATACATAAGTGTAAAAAAACTATTTTGTAAGTGCAGGCTGTATTTTAGAATTAAACATTTAAACAAATAATTTTTAAGTGAAATTAACTGTAAGAATAGACAAATAATAAAAACAATGCAATGAAATGGTATAGTGTACTGGCGGAATACGTCAATGGCAAAAAATAGCAGATAAATCACCTTGAGGGAAAACATTGGCCTCGTTCGGTGGCACAACCTAACCGATCCGGATTACTTGGTGTTGTTGTAACGCCTAAGGAAAAAACTGCTGATGAACTAAACATATGTAGTCAAAAACAAATCTCAAGCTACCCAAAAATTATTGGATTCGTTGAGATTCGTTTGGAAATGTGAGGAACAGCTGATTCAAAACTTCAGATGTGTATGCAATACAACTGACATAACAAGAAACATACCTGAATCGTTCGAAAATAAATCCGCTACAAAGGTATCTTGGATAGCCTATCCGCCGCGCACCGAACGAGGCCATTGTTGGATTCTCTATATCAAATTGTTTTGTTTTATCTCAAAGTGTCACTAGATGTAGAGAGAAAGGGATGGGACACTTTAGAGATAGATAGCTTGGTAAAAAGCCATATTCTTTTCTTTCATCTTAGTCCCCTTTCACACAAGGAACTGAGTTGCCGGCAACTGGGAGTTTGATAGCGAGAAGGGCAAGAAGTAAGGGGACTGAAAAAAAATTTCCCCGTTCAATTTGAAGAAATTTTTTTTGCATTCCAATTAGCCCAATAAAATCTTCCCAGTTTCCGCCTCAGTTTCTTGGTGGCAGTTTCGTCGTGTGAAAGCTACAAGGCAATTAAAGGAAAACGTCAAAAAAATCTCTAACAACTGGTTTCCCTGTGTGAAAGGGGACTTATATCCGAACGACGATGACGTCACACCACAGCTGCTGTCAAAACACAATGAGCATACCTTATTATCTGTTTATCGTGGGCAAGATTGTTCTGCCATTTGCTGGTGTTAGTGATGGGCACATTCGAAAGATATGAGAACTTGAGCGAAAAGTTCATTATTTGTGAACCAGAATGAAATGTTTGTATTTAAAACTAGAGACAAACAGGAATAGAGAAAAAACGCAGTAAGGAAAACACAAATAATCGAGAAGAAAATTTTAATATTTGTTTACTGGAATTATCGAGTCTTCTCATTTTATTGTGTTGACATAAAAAATTGTGAAACATAGTTTCGTTGAAGTGCAGTTCTGAGGAGTTGGGTCTAACCTTTATAAAATTAGGTCATTGACAAAAGATTTCAGTTTATTTGCTGCGATGTTTCACATGCTACAACATCGATATATTCTTCGTCTAACATCGATATTTTGCCAACATCGATGAACATCGCCCATCCCTACTTTTTCATATCATTGCGTGCGTTCACTCATTTATTCTCGGATACCAAGCTATCGGAGTATATCTGTGGACGAATCAGATAGGTTAGCTGAAAGCTGTCAAAAAATCAAAGCAAAACGCATACCAATGAATTTTGCAGTCAGCTGGTTCTATACATTTATTCTCGGATAGCTAGTTATTCCAAATTTTTTGGGATAACTGAAGATAGCTTTCATGAGAGCAGCTGTTTGTTCATCAGATGTGGTTTTGCACGCATTACAACAACAGAAAGTTATTCCAGATTGGTGAGAATAATTGAGTGAACGTACCCATTGTTTTGTTTTTTACCGCTTTTCACATTAACTCACATTAAAATTCAGAATCAAGAATTGAGTGTTTTTATTTTTATTTATCTTTTTCTTTTCTTTTCTTCTTTTATTTTTATTTTATATAATTTTTTCTTATTTTTTTTTGTGTTCTACTTTTTATTTTATGAGACATCATTATTATAAATTTTGTTTGTTTTTTTTTTATTAAAATTTAAAATTTTCCATTCAAGGCTTGATTATCTAAAAGATGTACATATATCTTAATATTAAGTTCCTTTTATCGAAATAAATACTAACATACTAAAAAAGGAAAAGTGTTAACTACTTGGTCGATTGGAATCCCGGATCGGAGAGTTCTTTCGGATTACCAATCGAAAAAGACTTTAAAGTACGTGATAGCTATCTTCCTATTTAAAATTCGTAATCTGTTTCTATCCAAGTTGAGCAGATATGTATCATTTTTTAAATACCGTAATCATACATATCTACATATACTTATACCATACATATATATATATATGTATTTCAGTTCAGAGCGTATTTTAAAAGTTTGTATTTATCAAAATCTAGTTTATATTGGTATTGGAGTACTAGTCCAGTCATTTTGGTTTTATCTGCGGAAAAATTCCTAGTGAGCTGAATTTTTATTACGGTGTTGTAATGAAGATGGGAAAAATCGACATCGATATCGTGCTGGCTAAAAAAATTATGAAATATGAAAATAATGTTCTGGCGACCTATTGCCCGGAGGTCAATAGTGGCCAATATAAAAATTGTTCCTCGTAAATTTATCTAACGGGTGATTTTTTTGCTACTTGGTTTTTGACGTTTATATTTTTGACTGATCACACATGACAAATTCCACGAACATTTGACATTTCGATTCAGTATTTTTTGCCATTCCATCATGAAAAGACTTACGCCTGAACAACGTTTGCAAATTATTGAAATTTATTATCAAAATTCGTGCTCTGTGAAAAATGTGTTTCGCAAGCTACGTCCGTTTCAGCGACGAGGCTCATTTTTGGCTAAATGGATACGTGAATAAGCAGAATTGCCGTATTTGGAGTGAAGAGCAGCCAAAGGCAATTCAGCAGCTACCAATGCATCCCGAAAAATGCACTGTTTGGTGCGGTTTATGGGCAGGCGGCATCATTGGGCCGTACTTCTTCAAGGACGATGAAGGCCGCAGGGTAAAGGTCAATGGAGAAAGGTACCGTTCGATGATAACAGATTTTTTTTTGCCGAAAATGCCAGAATCGAACTCGGTCGACATGTGGTTCCAACAGGACGGTGCCACATGCCACACTGCACGCGAAACCATGCATCAATTGAGAGGCGAATTTGGTGAGCAGTTGATCTCACGTTTTGGCGCAGTCAATTGGCCACCAAGATCATGTGATTTGACCCCGTTAGACTATTTTTTGTGGGGCTATGTTAAGTCTATTGTCTATGGGGACAAGCCAAACACGATTGCTGCCTTGGAAGCCAACATTGAACACGTCATTGGTGAGATTCCGGCCGAAATGTGTGAAAAAGTTTGCCAAAATTGGACCTTCAGAATGCACCACCTGAAGCGTAGCTGCGGGCAACATTTAAGTGAAATTATTTTTAAAAAGTAAATGGCAGAAATTGGTTTATCGATCCAAATAAAAATTTCATTCACTTTTTCCAAGTTTCTTTGTTGTTTTGAATTTTCAAAAACCAAGCTCTTAAAAAATCACCGTTTACAAAAAATGTCTTTTGAATTTTTCTGTAACATCAACCTTTTTAGGAGTAGTGCGCTGAGAAAGCGACTAGAATGCACTGACATACGGTATTGTATACCGTACACCATGGCGTACACTCTATTGCTTTTTATAAACGTTTGTAAGTGTCTTAAAAACTCTTATCTGATATTTGGACATTTCAGGCAAAATATACTTAGGTATCTTATAGAGCTTTAGGAACTTAGTAAAATCTACAATAACTTATCCAAATAACCTCCACTGGCAGATGTTCCGTATTTCATTGTTCCGAGACCCGTCCCTTAATACCTGTGTTCAGTTGAAAATTATTTCAACTGTGTATTTAGTTGTTTTCTGCTCTTATACAGTTCATAATGAGTGATACCTGTTTTATATGTAATGAATTATTATCGGATAGTGATGTTGTAGAAGTTAGCCGTGGTCCGCAAAACAAACATACATTTTTGAAATCAAAAGCGCTGATTCTTTTCTTAAAGTTTGGTACGCAGCTTGCGCTAAAATTTTGCTCCAATACAAAATTTTCTCCAAAGTTTTTAGCAGAGAGGTACGCAGCTCCAGCTAAGAAATCAAATTTTTGGTATCCACTGTATTTCCACTATCTGTCAGAATTTAGGGCAGGAAATAAATGTCCAGCACATTAATTCGAAAGCTAAGTTTTGACAGATTATTTTTGCTTGTGTTTCCCGAGATTCGTCCAAGTAGTTTGTGGACACGTGGGCATTCTCGATATTGTTATGCTGCAATGCGAAAAACAACAAAACTTATTCCACTACAACTACGGATGCTTGATGTGGTAAGTCAGGCTACAGATGCAGGAAGCAGTAACATTGAATATGGCAAGAGTTTTTCTGCAAAAGCAACTATATCAAAGGGACGTTAAAGAAAAAAGAGTTTATGCTGTAAGTTTTTCTTATAAATTATCATACTATTCGTCTTATAACTTGAACTTTTGAAATTTAAATAATATTTTGTTCAGAACAGCTATTTGTTGACATATTCTGCACAGAACTCTCGAATCAAATTTTAAACTATCCACAACTCTAATCTCAAATTTTAGCTAGGATTTTAGCTGATGCTTGGAGAGAAATCTACCAGCGAAATTTTAGCGTGATCTGAATACTAGGCTTTACGCGGAAATATTGATGTACTCGGTTCTTCTTGGCGTTCGCTTAAAAGCCGCAATACCCAAATTGTTTGCACAATTTTAGATACAATTACTATGGACATTCACCAAATTCACAGTATTTAAATATTCAATATTACCATCACCACTAGCGACACTAGCATTTTTAAATGTTTATAGAACTTCTGCAATATCACCATCCGATAATAATGAATTTCATATAAAACATGAATCACTCATTACGAACTATTTAAGAGCAGAAAGCAACTAAAATAACGTGTTTAACACACAGTTGAAATAATTTTCAACTGAACTAAACACAGTCCCAGTCCGACAGGCAGTAGCAGGTATTAAGGGGCGGGTCTCGGAACAATGAAATACAGAACATCTGCCAGTGGAGGTCATTTGGATAAGTTATTGTAGATTTTACTAAGTTCCTAAACCTCTATAAGTATATTTTCCCCGAAACGTCCAAATATCAGATAGCAGTTTTCAAGACACTCACAAACATTAATAAGAAGCAATAGAGTTTACGCCATGGTGTACGGTACACAATACCGTATGTGAGTGCATTCTAAAAGCTTTCTCAGCGCTCTACTCCGAAAACGGTTGATGTTACAGAAAAATGCAGAAGACATTTTTTGTAGATAATTTTACTAGGAACAATTTTTATATTGACCACTATTGACCTCCGAGCAATAGGTCGCGAGATATTTGCGAAAAACTGATTTTCGCGACCTTTTGACCTTCATAACTTTTTTAGCCGGCACGATATCGATGTCGATTTTTCACAACTTCATTACAACACCGTAATAAAGGTGTATACAAAAATTCAGCTCACTAGTAATTTTTCCGCAGATTGGGGTTTAAAATGCCTAAAATCACTGGAACACAGGGTAGAAAGAATAATGTACTTATGTGTGTAGGAACGACATTTAGAAAGTCTTAGAGTCACGTGACTCAGTTCTGTTCTGTATTCCATTCCTCAGAATGACACTTATTAACCGTATTCACATCATAATTCAATATAAAAACATCAAAGAAATATGATACTTTTCAATATCACACAAAAATAAAAAATCGGAATCACCCTAGAAAACGGAAGCATACGCCGGAAAACTACGTTACGTCTCACAAATTTGATTTTACTTGAGGTAGAGTAGGTATATGGTTAGCTAACGTTAGCCAAGCGACAAAAACGAGACCTTCCTGCAATAAGGGTAGGTACTTTATTTCAATCTTTTAATTCGCATCAAAATCCATTCGAATAATTGTCTGGTTTCTGCAATGAATTTGAATCGGTTGACAGTGTAAAGCACCTGTGAGAGAAAATTAGCATATAAACTGCTCCCTAATCATTGTCTTGCCTGCCCTGACTCTGTTTTACATATGAGAGGAGTCGTACATACATACTAAGACTTATCCACGTTGTTATAAATTTTCGAAGCATTAAACAGTACAATTTCTATTCATTTTTTATAATTTACCTACTTACTTCATAGGTCTAGTATTGGAATCGCAAAAAAAAAAAATCAAATGGTTTCCAATGCTATTTTTTTTTTCTTTTTGAAGTAAAAGTTACGAAGGTACCTATTTCACTTCTTTTCGATTTTAATGGAATATGACTTTGGTTTTTTTTTTAATTTACACACCTACTAACCGCCACTTTGACAAAATTGTTTCTGCGAGCACTTTTATGGCGTTTTTATTTGGCAATCCGGAATTCTTCTCCGATCCCACCTGAACACTTGTTGCCAAATTAGGTTCATTCGTTGAACTTTACCCAGGATCGACCTAGGTTTTTTTTAACAACATAAAGAGGTGTCAAGAAAACCTGGGGTTTTCTGTTCTCAAAAGCACCTGATGGCCATTAATTTCTTGTTGCAGAAAAGCAAGTTAAGTCATTTAATAATTAAAACTTGAAATATGTTAAATTTAGCATCTTAGCTCATTTTTTTGGTCCCATGTACAATCCACAACTGAAAAGGTTTCGATTTCGCATGTCTGTGTCTGAAAATTAATTTGAATATTCTTTTATTTCCATTTTAAAAATAACAAATCAAATCAGATCTTATGTGACTTTTACGTGTATTCATTTACCTCAACTTGCCCCAGGTAAAAACCTAGATCTTCTTCCAGGCGAGTTGAGGGCGACTATAGGTTTCAAAAATACAGAATTGGTTTATCAGGGTGACTTCAGGTTTTTCGACCCTAAGGCGACTTCAGGGCTCAGCGAACAAACATATTATGATACAAAAAATGACAACATTCTAGTTTGACGTTCAAATATATGAATGTGTGAGTTCTTCTGGTTCCGATTTTGATTTCAAATCCAGAAGCAAAATTCTCTTCTTTTCAGAATTAGAATCGTCATTTTTTCACAAGAAGTGAAATCTTTCAGAAGAGTCCGGAAGGCTTCCGGATTGCCAAATAAAAACTACATTTGTCTCATATCAGTTTTCCTATTCTATCGCATTTGCTGTTGCAACGGTGCTGTAAGGGAAATGATAGATATAGAAAAGCGATGGTAAACGAGTTAAACGTTTTAAACAGAATGCCAAAGTTGTTATATTAACCATGTTCTGTATCTTTCGAATTGATAAGAACAGTCGAGAAACGGTGAGAATCGGGTCAAAATTCAATTTATCGCATCATCGGGTTTCTGTATGTTTTGACAATCGTTAACTTTATCGACATTGAACAAACGGAACTGAAATGCTGAAAAAATGCGATAAAATGGGTTTCTGTATCTTTGAAATGTGTATTTGAATAGATCCTTATTGAAACTTGGATATGTTTGTAATCCATGCTTATCTTTGCTTTCCAAAATATAACTCGTCTGAGATTCTCAGCAACAGTAAGCCTGAGGGTTCGAATGTTTGTAGCCCTCTATCGCAGCTCAGGCAATCAACCATTTGTCTTCCATCTTCAGATGGACGTTGGGAAAGATTTTTCTTAAAATTGTAAAGACAAACTATGACAAACTTTAACAATTTATACCTCTCAGTTTTGGGTTCAGTTCCAAATTTGAGGTGGCGTATTTGATGCACAGATGCCGATATAAACTCAATGCCATTGCATTTTTGACAACGTGAATCAAATTAACAACTTGAATATCAACAGCATCTTCGGTAATCTCAATACAAAGGCTTTTTGGAAGATATTATTTGGTGAAGTGTATACAATCCTGGGAGTGTAAGAATCGCGGGAGAGAAAGACAACGCACCGATTCTATTGTTGTGCCTTATATGCGCATAATAATCTATGATTGTACATAAACTATCTATTCCGTGCCGCGGATTATGAAGAAGCCCACCAACCATTTTTCTTTAAATTTCTTAACCGTTTGTGAGAACCTAATTCTTTTGTATACATCTACGAATGCATAGAAGATTCCTTTGTTACGAAAATAAAATTCTGCCCAACTAACAAAATTACTTTCTCCATTTGTATAGCTGGTGCATATACTCAATTCCCATGGAAAATGCGCCGCCACTTTTATACATTTATTCCTTATTTCATACAAATATAAGTATCATAAGTATCTATTTTTTAAAGACCTTGAAACATACATAACTGCTCAAAGCATGTCTGGTAGAACCATTTTTTTTGATTATTTGGAAAACGGTTCATTTGATTTTTTGAATTTTTTAAAGAAAAATATGAATTGAGCGACTAGGAGACGGGGATTTAGAGTTGTAAAAGACTTGCAAGTGATGCAAATGCAAAGATTTGAACTATGAGAACTATCGTCGTATTTGGACGATTTAGAAATATATGGTGTTCTTTCAGTATATCGTTTAGGGGAATCTGAAAGGCTGCGCCAACGATTATCCTTAAGTTACCTTCTTTGAATAACTGGAAGGAGAAGTTTCACGTTTGCTATACGGCGACTGTGACGTTCTTTTGCTTTTGGATGGAGATATTGAATGGTGGGGAAACACTTCGCGCGACGTGGGTTTTTCTAACGAGTTCTAAGATATACAAATAAGTTTCTGTTATAATGAAAAAATGATTTTATAACCCACGACCGTCTTGGGCTACGACTTTTTCGAATAACGTCCTTCCGCATAGAGAATCCACCATCTCTTCTCTTTGTGAATCCTATAACTAAGAACGTTCGAAAATTAAAAAAAAAAAAAAAAACCAACGCAATAATCCAAATTACCTTTTTATAAATCGTTTTCGATAGTGTTCTACTTGCTGGCTAATGGTCCACACAAGGTGCACATCTCGTTTGCCACTTTCCAATTCGTCTTAGTATTACATGATTTTCAGTACAATCTCCCCCAGCTTCCGCGCTTCTCTTCGCTAAGATCTCTGGATGCATCTGGGTTTTCATCGCCAGAGCTATCGTTGCTGGCATAGAATTTTGGTGGTTCTAGAGCCACAGGAGGTTCTAGTGTATCCCATTTACTTCCGGTTATTGCTTGAACTTCTACTTGTTCTGAATCAATAGTTTCCCATTTTGATGGATTAAAAGGACCACCTTTTTTGGAGAATCCTCCATTTTATCAATCGGAACTCCATCAATATCATCATCCAATATGTGGAATAAAATAAAACAAAATAATTTACGACCTACATAACAAGCACACATAAGGCTTGCATGAAATTCCATTAATATCATAATCGTAGTCTTAATTTATTTACAACTTAACTTATTACTAGCTATAAATGTTTTATATACAACGTATGTGATTGAACAAAAGTGTGAGGAAAGTTATAAAAAGCTGCTTTGTAACAAAAGGATCGGAAAATTGCCTTGACTCTCTTTTTATCCAACAAAGAATTGAATTAACTGAAGGATTTTGAAAGATCTAAACAATGACATAGAGTGAGCAAGGCGATGTGCGTTAATAATTTTTCTTATGGCGCACTTTTGTAGGGTGATGATTGGCCTTAGTCCCACTGTTGGCATGGCTCGAGTTACGGTCTTATTAAAAACCTCAGTCAGTGATTTTACTTGCGATTATAGGTACTATAAGGCAAGTTATGCATTCGTAAGCAAAACAAAAAAATTCTAACGATCAAACATGACATTACGATCATAGAGATCGACAAAAAATGTCTGTCTGTCAGTCTTTCAGTCTGTCCGTTTATATCTATAACGAGCTGCAGCCTAAACGGTGAAAGCGATTACCTCAAATTTTGTATGTGTGATTATTTTGGCATTCCTCGGGAAATTGAAATTTAATTTTTAGGCCTAAAAATAACGGTACCTGCCATATGACCTTGAAAGAAAATCTTATTTTTCTCGAAAACGGCTCCAACGATTTTAATAAAAAATTTTGACAATTTTTTTTTGTTGGTAATAGCTATCATTTGATATGCACCAAGTTTACGCGAAAAGTCTATTAACGGTACTTTTCATATAACTAGTTTTTAAATTTTTGGCTTTCTCGGTAACTGTACATTGGATTTCTGTCAAATTTCATATCTGAGAAGACCTTGGTAGCCAAACTAATTCTGCATATTAAAATTTTAAATAACCTTTCTTTATAATTAAAATTAATTTTCGAATATTTTATTTTGAAAAATCAATATTTTTAAAACTAATCAAAAAAAATAATTTTAAATTTTATGGTCACGTGTATATTAATAAGACATGAAAACATTTGTTTTCAAAAAACTAAAAATAAAAAACCGGATTTCATCCAAATCCGTCCTACAATTTTCGAGATACTTTTTATAAAATTTTCACTGAACGGTGGCATCTAAAGGTTTTCTTGGTTTTTTCGAGAAACAGATTAAAGTTATGGTCTTGGCAGTTTTTATAAGTGTAAAAAACGATTTTTACCCACATATACGGCATTCACTTTCATTTATACATATGTATGTACATATCTACATACCTAGGTTCTCTATATATAGGTAGGTACATAATACCCTTATAATTTTCATAGCTCAAATCGCTTTAAATATACATTTGTATTTAGTTACCTATGTAACTTTCCCTTGAATCATATGTATCGGCGTTAATCCTATGCAAAGGATAACTAGACAAACTATACCTACTGACAGCGTCAGTAGTTAGCTACACTAAAGTTGTTAGTTACAAGAGCAAGTTCGTACGATATAGTAGTGCATTTTATTTTGTTTTAGACTTGTGACTTGAAAAAACCAAAGAAGTAAGTAATCTGGAGCAGCGAATCGGTCAATCTTACCAGCATACCATAGTTGGATTGTGACTATTTATCTTATTGCAAGGCAATAAGTTCTTGTCTTGCAGGATTTCGAAATAAATATAGATACGCAAATATTGAAACATAAAATACCTGCTGTACACATATGTATGTTCATAGGTACTTAATAAGCAGAATACACCTTATGAGTGAGTACGTCCAACTCATGCGTTTACCTATTAATTTTTTTTTAGGAAAAAAGAAATAAAGAATCGTGCTAATTCGTTTTTCTTCATTTTGTTCTTTCTTGCTTTCAGATTCGATGTGGAATGGAAAGGTTCTTTACAATGAAAAAAGTGAAAAAAACATGTACCTATTTCTATAGGAATCACTCCACCCTCATGTACCCAAAAGGGCGCCGGCCGTACAAAGTTAATAAATCTTATTTTTATCATTCGGCTATAAATACAGAATTTTTAGCCATTCTCGATTTATGGTGGTTATTTATGCGCAAAAGTATTACTTTTTCCTTATGTGCGGTTGTTGGTGCGGAGATGGTCGCCATTTCCCCCAGGACAATTCCCAAGTACCAAAGCCACCATCCTTTTATAACACTATATACAAATACCAACACTACAATACCGCCAGCATCAGTATCACCCCATCATAGTCCACAACTCAACTCTTCCTATTTTATCCTATTTATTGCCAGTGCTTTTTTTTGTTATTATTTTTTTTTATTTTGTTCATTCTTTTTTGCCTTTTGTTATTACGAGTACCAAAAGGTCCCGAATTATTCAAATTTATTAATAGTGGTTGTTTTTATTTTGTAGGTGTTTTACCGTGTGAGGACAGTAAATAAATAATACTTTATCACGATTACGGAAAGTTTTACCTTTACCTTCCTACTCACTAATTTCCGTTTCTTAACGAAAACAAGAATTAAAATTATAACAAGTATAGGTGCACTTTATGTTAGGCTTAAAATATATTTCATGTAAAATACAATAACAATTCCACTTAAAGTTCGCGGCGATCAATATATCCGTTTATGAACTTGGCATAAGGTGCGTTCCCGTTGATACTCCTTAAAACTGCGAAAATCTACGAAATTCTGCGGTCGAAAAACAATCAACCGTTTTCACAGAGGGTGAAGATACCGCTCATGAGAGAGTAAAATATTTACCCAGGCTGCGAATTTTAGTCTAAGAAATTTCTTCGGACAAAACCATGAAGCCAGTCAAAAAAAAAATCAAACATAAGCTTTCAGTTGCCAGGTGTGTCATTCATTGTAAAAGTTGAAAATAATCGAATTTATCTCTGGTCAGGCTTATTCGTTCAATAAATTAAAATTTGTGATAGTAAATTGGTTATTTTTGTAAATTATTTCACACTTTATAGTTATTTTCAAAAATAGTCTTATTTTGACGTTTAAGAAATGGCTGCCTTTTTTGTTCAATGCGTTCCCGTACTTTTGGGAAACTTTGTTGCTCTCTGAGAGATTCCACCCCCACTATTGCAGAAATGACAGCCTTAACTTTTTGTGCACAAAGTACTGGAACACATTTATATTTTATAGCAAAATTAAAACTATAACTGTTATACATGGTGTAAGCGGGTTTGGCGTTGTTCTATTATTATTTGTAAGCTAATATGAAGGGGCATAAAAAACACAAAGGTTTTGTAAGTAACGCATTTTTTGAAGTATCTGTTCAATTTTGTATCGAATTTAGTCTTTAAAAACGATGACAACTGGATTGGTCGAACAAACAAAACAGGTCAAATGCACCACCATCAGAGAAAATCTCACCATAATATTATCCCCCTCTTATGTCGTTTTTGATTGGTCGTGCGGAAGGCTTCAGAATGATTCTGAAACTGATTGATTCAAATGACAATTCTCCTTTTGGATAGAAGAGAAATTTCCTTCTGGATTTGAAGTCAGAATCACAGATTAGTAATACCAAGATGGGAAACTTTTGTACGTTTCACCCTCCAAAATCCAATTTGTGTAGGTACATTGTTGTATTTGTAAATTTGACTTTTTATCCATGAATAAATGTGAAATCCAATAGCAAAATGTGGTGCAGTGAAAATAACTACACACAGATGCAAAAATATATATACACAATATCACAAATATCACTTTCATAACGGTACTAGCATTTAGGCAAACCAAAATATCTGGCGAAATTTCCCATCTTTGTATTGCTCATATCAAAATCAGAAGCACGCATACTCAGACAGTGGCGGCGCAATACCAAAATTTTATGTGGGTAAGGTAAATTTTGCTAGGCTCTCTAATGGTACAAGAAGAAGGGAATATAAAATAATAAATCACTTATAATTAACAGTTTTTTATTCATTAAGAAACAAATCTAAATTTTTACTTATACTTCTCCTTATCTTCCCGAGCTATGCCCCGTCTCTGACCGGGAACTCCACGCGATAACAGCTTAACGCCAACTAATGTTGCCAGAATAAATGAGTTCGAATTTCTTTGTATTTAGTTCACAATGAATAATACAAATATTTTGTCAGAAATATCGATTCAGAACTTCTGAATAGAATGCACTTAAAAAAACCCTTTTTGGACCAAGAATCTAGATGTTTCCAAAGTTTTCAAAATGCGTCGCAAGGAGTAGGAAAGATATTCTTTCCTATAGAAAACAATACACAGGAATGACATCTACTGTGATCTCACCATCTGACAGACGTAAAATCATTGGAACTGCCTCCAATTCCAGCTATTCCACATCAAAAATCAAGTTCGAAGCAGGGGTAAATGCAAGCAAATCTACTGTTCGGCGAGTTATTCTTGGTCCTGGGTATCTGAAGAGGGTAAAGGTGGCAAAAAAACCTGAATGTCGTGCGTAAGGAGCTTCGACTTAAGTTTATGAAACATCATATGGCTTGGATTACAGCCGGAGTCAAACTAAACATGATTGGCGAATGGTTATCTTCACTGATGAAAAGAAGTTTAATTTAGATGGATCGCATGGCTACAACTTTAATTTTTATGATTTTAGCAAAGAGGAACGTGTTAAAAACACGCCATCATAGCCGAGAGGGTGGAGTAATGATCTGGGGTTCGATCACTTATGAAAACTGGCCATAACACACCGTTTAGTGCAATTTTATTTTTGCATTTATTCAAGTGAACTACAGTGTATTTATTCTAAAAAAAACCTAAATGCGTGTACCTACTTTTGAATTTTCCATACTTTTTCAAATTTATTTTCGGCTGTGAGACGCGAAGCATTTTGCACCGCGAAGCCGTGGGCGGTTGCCCAACCTACCCACGTCTTTCGCCGCGCCGCCTCTGTACTCACACCAAAAAAACGTCAAACTCGAATTTAATGTCAACAACAATGTCGTATAGGAACGATCGATATGGGAAAACATCGACGTTAAAATCGAAAATAATAAATCGATGTCAGAAATTATCGAATCAATAATATTGATTTTTTTTAAACACCGATATTTTGTAATGCATTTTCAAAAATGCACGTTCAAAAATCGATTAAAAATTCATTATATTCTAAAATAAAAAAGCAAAAGGTAGGTATAGGTACAAAATTTAAAATACCTGTGTACCTTCATTGTTTTGCAAATTGTTTTTTTTTTGTTACTTATCGTAATTTTCTTTTCCCTTTTGAACTCTTACTGAACTTCATACAACTTCATATAAATTGTTGTGAAGCGTAGTTCCGCTGAAGTGCAATTCCGTGCGATTAGAACATTATAGGCGTATGCGAGATCATTGAAAAAAGATGTCTGCTTAATTTAAGTACATATTTTGAGTCAACATCGATATTTTTTCGTCTAACATAGATGTTTTGCTCACGCCGATGAACATCGCTCATCCCTACGTTTTCATGATTATTTTTTTCCCTCCTTACACATACATACACACTCACACACTCACATTGAAATTCAAAATCGAGTGCTAACTTGTTCGATTGGAATCGCAATCGATTACCAATCGAAAAGGACATTAGTTGCACCGACATTCCCGATTAATTCACCGACAAAATTGAGTTATTAAATTTCCTGTATTAGAAAAGGTTTTCTAGAACAAACTAAAAACTGTTCCTATTTTAGAAAATGCTAAAGCTTAAGAGGTGTTCCGATTGAACCGGAAAACAGATTCCGATTAATGAACTGCAAATGGTTAATTTCTACATACAAGATTAAGTGCGAACTTTGTAAAAAAAAAACTACCAGAAAGTGCATTTTCCCTTCCTGCACTGAATTTATTATCATTTTAGAAAAATAAAATTTACCTACCGTTATTTTTGGTCTTAAAAAACTGAAAAAAAATGTGTGGGCATAGTACCAAAAAAACATTATAATATCAAGTTTGAAGAAAATCTATTCAATATAATCGCGACACGTACATATATATCGCAAGTAATAATATCGACAATTCGATATTTTGCTTGACTTGTCCATGTTAGTCGACATTTTGACCAGTCCACATTATTATCATCATTCGTACGTAACCCGATATAAAGGCTTATCCATTTTGCGGTTTCAAAAGTATAGGGCTGGAAGTCGACATCTGTCAAACTAAGTTGTTAAACCAATTCCTTTTTTCAGTTGAGAGTCTGACATTTACGAAAATGGATCACTTAACTATCGCACAACGCATACAAATTGTTAAAACCTACTACAAAAAATGGCGATTCTGCCACAGCAACATATCGTGCTTTAAGAGGAGATTATGGTTCACATAATCGTCTAACTACGCAAGCAATTGGCAAAATTGTGAAGAAATTTGAAGAGACTGGATTGGTTACAGATATTGTAAGGCCTGTGTATCATCGTATCGCTAGTACCACTGAAAATATCGCTGCTGTAAGTGAAAATGTTGCCGAAGACCCGAATGTGTCGATTCCTCGTCGTTCTCAGGAATTAGGACTGTCTTACGGCACATTATGGCGTATTTTACATTTAGATCTACACCTGCATCCATATAAAGTCCAGCTCACACAACAACTGAAGCCAGCTGAGCATTCACAATGTCGTACATACGTCGAATGGGTGCTTGAACAACAGGCGGTGGACGGCGATTTCTCGAACAAAATTTTCTTCAGCGACAAAGCTTCACTCGGTGGGTATGTTAATAAACAAAATTGTCGTATTTGGGGTTCTCAGAATCCTCAAGTAATTGAAGAGAGAACATAACATCCACAAAAAGTCACTGTTTGGGGCGCTCTTTGGTCCGGAGGTGTGATTGAACCTTACTTCTTCGAAAATGACGATGGAACGACTGTCACCGTCAATTCGGAGCGTTGTGGTCATATGATAACCGACTTTTTTTTCGTATTGAAGAATACGATTTGGAGAATATGTGGTTTCAACAAGTCGGTGCCACATTCCACACAACTCGAGCGAATATGGCTTTATTGCAAGAGACATTTCCTGGCCGCGTAATTTCTCGTCGTGGCGATATCAACTGGCCACCAAGATCATGCGATTTGACACCGCTGGACTTTTTTTTCTAGGGCTACGCGAAAGACCGTGTTTATGCAGATAAACCTTTAACTCTTGAGCACTTGAAAACCAACATTCGTCAAGTTATGACTGAGATACCGCCCAATATGTGTCAAAAAGTGGTCGAAAAGTACCTCAAAAGAATCGATGCTTGCAATAATTCGCGTGGTGGTCATATTAAGTGATGTAGTGCTTCACACATAATTTCAACTTTCAAACTTTATAATAAAAAAGAAATATGAAAAAAAAATATTTTATATGTGTTTTATTTACGTTGACTTTTGATACCGCAAAATGGGTAACCCATTACAACCGTACTGAAAACCATATAATTGACATAAAATTGTTGGACACAATTTTTCCGTGTCCTTAATATGAGACATATGAATTTGATAGCGAAAACATTATAAATTGCGCGTACCAATAAGCTTCCCTGGCCCAAATTATCCTGACAAAGAAATGCGGCCCTGACATCTTTTTTGCAATGGCTGTGTGATTTTAGCTTACATTAAAATAGGAGGCGTAGACCGTATAACTGAGTTTTCATTAGGAGCTATAAGTGTAATCTTTCCATAACAAGTTGCTATAGCTAAGGAAAATAAAATAATGCCCGACTTGATTCGCCGTAAACGTGCACACCATTCTCCAATGTCCAGAACACATTAAAACCAAGCGAAGAACGTCCAGCTAAATAATGGAGGAGACTGCTGCTGCTGTTGTAGTTCTGTAGCTGTTCGAACTTGGAAACTCCTTGGGCAAAGACCATCGTAGCTTGTTATCTTAGTCGGGGTTTTCGTTCGCATTATAAACCAACTTCGGTCGACTTTTGTTTTATCATAAAGAGAGGCATATTGGAAAATGGGATGGAACCCAATTTGCTGTTATTACAAGAATTTTATGGCTGCCCTTAATGAGATTCATGAGATTCTCATTGTGATGTGTAGTCAACCACACTTTCTTTTTAAGCTCTTGTTTTGTTGGAGTCCAATATTCCCTTGTGGATGCGGTTGTTGCAATGTGATGATGCCATGTCGTGCCATATTGGATACGCGAAATTTGTGTTCGAATGTAATAAGGATTTGCTTTCAGGTGAACTGATTTCGATCAAAATACACTGGAGGCCGGATTGGGGGTGGAGTTGAGGTTTTTATTTAATCGAGTTAACAAAGGTTTCGTATAATAATTTGTTCCCTTAACTTGATGCGAATACGTTAGGTATAGGAAATTTGACAATGGTTTAGATTTTTGTTTAAAGCAATAATTATGAATTTTTTTATGGAATTAAAAACCTGGTAGACAGAAGAGCTTTTTTGACCTAAGAACGCAAACCAGAAGCCTTTTGAAAAAAAAAAGAAAACGACATAACAAAATCAGTCAAAGTAATCTTAATGCTAAAACGCAACGACTGAAGGTAAGTTCGTGGAGAGCCGTTGCTTGTGATGGATGATGGATTTTAATGAATCGGCTGGACTAAAGAGATTTTATTTCTTTCTAAATATCTTATTTCTTGACGATGGCCTCAAAAACCCAATTATTGATGATGAACAGAATCCAGGAACAAATTCTGTATATATACTACTAAAACTGAATTAATCAGTCAAGTAGAAGACTTAGCTTGATTCAAAATAGGTTTTTATTGCATTTAGTCCACAAAGGCCCTAACTAGTCAATTGATGAGTCCTAGGGAGATCGCCGGGTTGGACAGAATCGTTGTAGCGAAACATCAGGGCTATAAATACCAACCCGCTTAAATGGGTCATCAATTCCTTTTCTCCCTATAATCCCCCGAACCATATAAGAATCTTTCCAATGATGATGCAAGGAAGTGAAAATCACATAATTTCATACCTGAAAAACTTATTCAAATAGAAATTGGTGGAAGAATACTGGTGAAAATTAATGAAAGATGAAACTGTCTTGGCTGTGTCAAAAACATACAGGAAATTATGACAAACAAATAATAGGAAAGAACACACCACACGAGGAAATCGGGTTCTGAACTTAAGGTTTTTTTTCTAAATTGTCTATTTTTTTAATGCTTATTCGGGACAATGAAGAATTTACCTAATGGGAGTAAGATATACATCAGAGCATCTGATCTTCATCGAAGTCGATTATGTCAGAATGAGGAGGTGTATAAGGACTTATTTTATTTCCTTTATCAATGCGCCTGTCTAGCTACATAAAGAATCAGGAATAATTTTCGTCTAACTTCGGGGACAACTCGTCTTGCAACTGGGAGACTTCATTAGGCATTCATTAAGAATTCCAGGGCACCCGCTGACTTAATCACCCGTTAAGTCCCTTTATCTTCACTCCCTATAGCCTCCTCGCCTACTTCATGGGGCGGGATGATAAACTGCTTCGCAAAATTATTTGGCTTTAAAATATTGTACTTATACAGGGTGGCGCACGAATCGTGCTACAATAATGATTTTTAAAGATGATAGACCGAAAATGACCACCACGATCATCCACGCATATGCAGCACCTGATCAGAAAATTGTTCATTGCGGCCTGAAGAGTTGAAATTGGGATCGCCTCAATTATTGTCTTAATGGACTGCTTCAATTCAGTCAAATTCCTGGGTTTCGTTTTGTACACTTCCTGCTTTACATAACCCCATAAAAAAAGTCTGGTGCAGTCAGGTCAGGTGACTTGGGGGCCAGCGGAAAGTGCAGTTTCTGGATATCAAGGTATCAATTTGTTTGGGGATTTTCGTTGGAGCTCCGCCATAACTTGTGTGGCTACGTGTGCACTTGCTCCATCTTGTTGAAACCAAATCCTGCTGAAAGGGATACGTCTTCAGCGAAGTTCTGGGTAAAAAAACTCCTTCAACATCTTTAAATAACGATCCCCATTGACAGTTTGTGTTACACCGTTTTTTTCAAAGAAGTATGGCCCGACAATACACCTTGATGAAACTGCGCACCACACAGAGACTCGTTCTGGGTGCAGTTCCGTCTCATGGAGCATTTCTGGATTAGATTCACTCCATATGCGGCAATTTTGCATGTTAACATTGCCGTTTAAGTCAGAATGGGCCTCATCAGACATGAACAAACAATTTATCAATGTGTTGTCTTCTTCGGCCATTGCAATAATTTTTGGCAAAATTCCAGGCGAACAGGCAAATCTTGCTTGTAATGTGGACTTTGTACGGAAACAAGTTTAAGTCATCATGAAGTATCCGTTGTAATGACCGTCTGCTAACTCCAATTTCCCCCGATAAGTTTCTTGTCGAAACACTTGGATTTGCCTGTATTGCCGATGCAAAAGCTACGATTGTATCCTGAACATTGGGATCTCGATGATACGGTTTTCGTTCTATGCTTCCAGATTCGGCAAACATGTTCACCAGCCTCATAGTGGTCCATCTACTCGGGGCAGTACCGCCAAACTCCAGCCTAAATTCCCTTTGGACTGCAAAGAATGGTATCGCTGCACTATCCAAATCCTTTTTTCAGTATCCCAAGCATTCATTTTGATAAATCTAAATAGTAGCCTATAAAATTATATAAATATATATATATAAATACCAAAAAAATAAGCCGATTACTCAAACTGAAAAAAGTTATTACGTTTTATTTTTGTAGCACGATTCGTGCACCACCCTATTGTTAAAACAGCTTATTCAATAGAAAAGCCTTTTATAAATATCAAGTGGTAGCAAGAAAATTATTATTTGAAGTACGAAATAAACATCTATATTTTTGTACACAAATCTACATTAGTGTAAATTCGAAACGCAGAATTATGTTCGTAAAATGTTGGTCATGTTCCGAAGACATAAAGGTACTTCATTATGAATTAACTGAAGAAACCGCAAACAATATGTTTATATTATTTTTGTTTTTGTTTTAGTGGACTGTGTGGATTTAAAGGATTAAAGTTATTAAAGGTACCTGTCATAACATCTTTTTTTTTTATTTTCGACTTTCTCATTAACTGCTCCACGGATTTCGTCAAAATTGTATGTATAGGAGGTCCTTCAAATTCTAAATAATACTGCATTCCAAATATTAAGAATCTTTTGCATTCGGTGTGAGCGAACATAAGAGCAGTTACATGCGATCAAGTAGTGCATTTTATTTTATTAGATTGACTGCTTAAACAATCCATATAAAGTTTAACTGGTAGAGCCTTAGCAGCTGAATTTCTAACAAATTAATTATGATGCATATATTTTTGACAGTAATACATATATTTTTGGCGTTTATGAAAAATGCTGTTATTTTAAATGCTTCTAACAATTCGCAACATCATATTTTTTATCGAACTTTGATGAAAAGTGAACATATTATCCATTACATGCCTACCCCATGTTCAAATATTCCCCGATGATAATAATTAACATTGGAAAATAGGTAGGTATCTATATCTTTCAAAAAAAAAAAATACATACTCGTATATGCGTGCATGGTTCCATTTATTTGCAAACGCATGCATACATTAGATGCTTAATTCACATAGTACCTTTTTTACCCAGTTTTGATCATGTCAGAATGGTTGAGGAATTGCGGTTGGTAACTCCCACTTTATTTATCCTGTTCCAGCCATGGGCATCGGAATGAACGGGGCGGCGCGCGGCGCGGCAGTGTGGTAGGACAGAAAAAGGTGTGCGTATTTTTCCTGCATCTGCTGCAACAGCCGAGGGTGAAATTATACACGTCCGTCGGTCGGCCGTAGAAGCTGGTGTTGCAATCGCCGCGCCGCGCCGGTCGTCATCGCCGTTCATTCTGCAGTGGGTTCGATTTAGATCACTGCCAGATCCAACAACGATCACATTCGTCTAGAATCCAATTTGGATTGTAGTTGGTGCGTTTACTTACTAATCGCTGTTGAACTTGAAGTTTTCTTTCTCTTCGGGTTTCTTGTTAAAGATTTCGCGTGCACTCCCACAAGTGAGACTCTTTGGTCCGGTCGCGATTTGTGGAGGTTCGGATTTGAAATCCTCAGTGCGAAAGAGGACTCTCCCAAGACGGCAATTTGCACGATCGCATTAATTTAATGTGAAAACCTGTGCACTTTTTTGATTGGGGCGGTCCTAATAATTTTACCAGATAAATGGAGGTGCAAACCATTTAAGTTATTTTCGATCTTTATTATTTGCGTTCTCGCAGATATTTTAGTGCAGACTCAAAGCAGTCTGTAAGAGGGTGGTATAGATATCTGAAAAAGATGATTCCTTAAGGTGTTGCGGTATTGTTTTTTTTTCTACAGACATGGTCTTACTTATCTACTCGTAGGGTTCTAGGTATGTTAAAAAAAAATTGCTGTGGGAAATTAAGTTAAGGTTAAGTTCAAGTCGTTACCAATTAAGTGTAGGTACGAAACCTATTCCGCGATGAGATATGGAGCGTGATCCTGATCATTGTTAATTTAATGACCAGTCGATATATAATAGTATGAATCTTTCAGTTGGCTTAAAAAAACTATATAGTGCAGGTAATTCTGTTTGTCTAGCTTATGATTATCAGGTGTATCTATTTTATGTAAATATGGAAATGGTAAACTAAAATGATTTTTCGTTTAAAAAACCTAAAAAGTTGATTATAAAATCGAAAATATAATATTTATTAGAAAACAATATAGATCAACAGAATAATATAGGTTCCCGCGGTGTAATTTTATATATTATAGCAGATCTTATTTTATATAAACTAAATACATTATTATAAATTAGTTATATTTTAATATGAAACACTCTGTACGCAATTGCAAGTTCATTTACTTACTTTTTGTTTAAATTATGTATAATGCAAATCATTTTATGTAACACAACTCATAACTGAAACAGATCGAATCATAGAACAGTATTAAGGAAAGAAATAAGTTTAGTTTGTAATAAGGCTTTGAAACGAATACATCTGTCTTTTAATTACATTTTGTTATGCTCTCGGCGGCCTACAATATTTAATTAAGTTTTTTTTTTCAATTGATAAGTTGACCAAATATTTTGCCATTTTAAAATTTTGAAAAAATCGTATTAATTTATCTACATAAGGTATATGTATTATATACATACATAGGTACCTGGTACATATACAAACTAAATATATGAAAGACAAAGAGTGTATAACTTTCGAATCACTGAATCGATTTGGATTCTTTTTCTTATCTTTTATTTTGTTCCTAATTTTCAAGAACCAAGACATTTTTTTGTCTCCGAAAGAGAAATAGGCCGTGGCGTGATAGTTGTGTGTTCGCCTGTCAAACTCGTGCTCGCAGGTCCGATTCCCGATGTTGTCGTCTTATTTTCCATAAAAAAAAAAACAATTCTAAAAATTGTCATAAGATGAGTTCCTGATTTAATCATTACATGCTGTTGAGACGTAACACTAACAACATGTGATTGGATAAACTACTATACCCATAAATATGACAACAATTAAATGAAATAATGAGAATTATAAGAGACGTAAACAAATCAGACACGGTAATTTTCTCCGCATTAGTTCAGCCGCCATCCCTAAATCTGAGACAACAACCATCTCGCGCCACACATCTTTCCTATCCCTCTTTCTCTTCTTTCGCATGACGCCCGCGCTGTGTTAAAAATATATAAAGCGTAATATTTTTTTTTTTAAATTCATTTTAATTTATTATTACCTTATATTAATCTAGGCAAAAAATTCATAAAACTAGCCTAATTATCAATAACTTTCAACTAATTTACTGGCCCTTTACAGGCGCTCTAAGCTAAACTATATCTATATACTAATGTGTCTATCGACCTAAAAACTATTTTGATTAATTCTAATTATTTATTTTTATTTTACCAAAAAAACTTTACTGCAAAAACTCATTATCACATCATTTTTAATTTTTACTTAAAAACTACTTAAAGCTAGACTAAAAATAATTAAAACTAGATACAACTAACTTATACTAACTAAAAATAACTTAAACTACTTAAAATACCTAAAAATACCCAAAACCACTTAAAACTACTTAAAAATTAGAACAGCACAGGAGCATTTTTCGTTTTTAAATTTTGTTGTTGTTTATATTTAGTTTACGTATGCAGCCACACAAACATGCCACCTACACATGCATGTATATACGTGCATACATACCTACGCACATACATATATAGCCGCGCAGATGCATGCACATATGCTTCGCATACATACATATTTTTTAATTTTTTTGGTGCCACCCCGACAGTTCCTTATACCTAATTTCCCTAAATCTATGTAAGTCGGCCAAGATATACATTCTTAATCGACTTTAGATATCAAACTGCTGTTCAGAGAGCCACCAGAACTGGTTCTCTTGTTTCACCCTATCCCTTCGGTCCCGATCGGACACATTGAGCGATGACGTCTCGTCCATACAGGAGTCGCCTATCCACATTTTTCCGGCTGACGAGGTAGATGAGCGCAACCGCTATTCGGTCCTGTATCAGCCCTCGACTGTCTAAAAAGAGGAATGTCTCGGGAGGGATGTAGCCACTTAACCGCGCACTTTCAAAATATTCATTATTGGGGTAGTAAGCCCCAAAAATTAAGCTGTTGGTTGAGGACATCGCTCCTGCAGTGTGACCCCGAATCAGCTTAAACAAAAAATTATGTATATTGTTTATGTTGGCTCCGTTGTATAGAACTTGGTTGGAATAATATCGTGTGTTCTCCGACTCTGATGTTCTGTGTAACGTCTAAGACATTGCCTCTCAAACACCCGAATTTTTGTCCATTTGAGATTGGCCAACTTTGAACCACACCGGGTATCCATAGGCAATCATCGGCCTGATGAGGGCCATGTAGCAAATCACCTTCACCCTGCTGTCAAGACGGCTGCTATAAAACAATCGTTTTGTCAGGGCAAAGGCTCCCCTAGCCCTGGCAAGAGCAGCACTTATATGTCTGTCGAAATACAAATACTGATCCAACCAGATGCCAAGGTACTTTACTACGCTTTTACTCGCCAGTGGATGTCCCTGTGACCCTACGATCACCAGCTTGCGCCAGTTCTTTTTCGTATCCCTTGAGGCGCTAGACAACGGAGTCCTAAACAGAATACTTTCTGATTTCTGGAAGTTGATTTTCAACTTCCAGTCATCACAATATTGCTGAATCTAGTCGAAGTCACTCTGCAAAAGCATTTTGATGACCTCAACTGTATTAGCTGTTCTGAGGGTAATCATAATCCCTTGAGCGCGTGTAAGATTATAAAAAAAAATTAGTCTCCGAAAGCCAGAAATTGTGATTGTATTTTTTGTTTGAAGGTCTCAATAAAATAAAATACACCGCTGGATCGCACGTACTTCCTCTTATGTTGTTAATAGAAATGGCTAAATAATTTTTACTTAATTTTGTATACCTACTCGTATACGAAATTTCTTTAGCTTTTTTTTCTAAAAAACAAGTTGGTATGACAATTTTAAATATTTAATCATCTAGACGTAAAAACAAAAATTTCATAAAAAAAAAAAATATTTTTTTCCAAAATCCAAAAAAAAAACTATTTTTTTAAAATTTTGGAATTCAGTATTAGAATTCCTATTTAGAATTTAGAATTGGAAGAACCTTCTATACATATAAACATTTTAATCGAAGCCGTGAAGCCATTTAATAGAACGTTACAAAAAATGGTTGTATGGCAGGTACCGTATAGATACATTGTATCTATAGTAGTGCACACATTTTTTAAAAATCAAAATCGTTGGAGCTGTTTTCGAGAAAATTAAAATGGTGGACAAAATTGTATGGCAGTTACCGTTAGTTTTAGGGCTAACAGACAATTCAAAATTCTGTTTGAGACAATCACCTAAAACGCTTAAACACTAAGCTTAAAAAATCGTTTTAGCAGTTTAGGCTGTAGATCGATTTACAGATAGCTAAACGGAATTGCGTACTTTTTGGTGTTCTCTATCATCGACGATTTATATATCACAGGACCCATAGTAGGAATTGTGTGAAATTATCATTGAATTTGTGTGTTTGCTCGAGAGTCGGTAAACCATTACCACCAAGTGTTTCCATGAACGAATTAAAATACCAACAAAATTATTGTCATGGTCAACACAAATAAGTATGCTCGGCTATATTCTTAGATGTTGCTCAAGCCTTTGACAAGGTTTGGCACTTGGGACTTGAGTACAAACTGCATAGGGACGGACTTTCCCAGGCAGTACTACGAAATACTGAAATCCTACGTTACGAACCTACTCTTTAGAGTACGGTATGACCAAAATTACTCGGAACTAAAGAAAATTGAAGACGGTGTACCACAAGGAAGTGTTCTAGGACCAACCCTGTATCTGTTATATACAAGTGATACTCCCGGGGACATCAACACTATCATGGCCACCTCGGCTGACGATACGGCAATATTGGTGCCAGATAAATCCGTTACGAAGGCTACACTAAAATTGCAAAATGCTGTCGATAAAGTTAGTGATTGGACGCAGAAATGGCATATCAAATTAAACGAAACACAATCCACGCATATAAACTTTACTAACAAAAACATAAACAATGTTCCAATATTTATAAATAATACAGTAGTACCTTACTCCAATACAGCCAATTACCTTGGAATGACTTTGGATGCAAAGCTTAAATGGAAAGAGCATATCAAAAAGAAACGAGAAGAACTAAACTTGAAGTAGAGAAAAATGTACTGGTTACTAGGAAAGAACTCTAACCTGTCTATCCAGAACAAACTAATGATATACAAGCAAGTACTGAAACCCGTTTGGACATATGGCATCCAACTATGGGGCTGTACAAAGAAAACAAATGCTGAACCCATCCAAAAATTCCAAAGCAAGGTCCTTCGTGGAATAATAAATGCCCCTTGGTATATAAGAAATAGCGATCTACATCGTGACTTTCAAGTTGAAATGGTTATAGAAGTGGTTAAAAAACACGCTGTATCACGCAACCAGCGACTGCAAAGTCATACCAACTCCGAAATGGAGACCGTCTTAAATGTACGAGACAATGTTCGGATATTAAGAAGAACCAAGCCTCATGAGCTGATGGTCTAAAAGCTATGGGAAAGTGTAATAACTTTAAACTTCCCCCAATGCGATTTAAATATAAATTAAGATAGTAAAATCATTTGTCGATCTTTCAAAGATTGGTCCTGATTTCACCGGTAGTTTTAGTGCGGTAAGAGTCCCACACTACTCGGTACCGATTCTTACCGAGTGTCTTTTGAAGATTTCCATCGGGAAAAAAAAATGGTCAACACAAAGATTCCGATTTATTTACACAAATTGGGTGAATTCCGTCTTTAGAAACTTATTGATTGACATACTCGTACTTGACGAATTGGCGGGTATGAACAGCAAGATGATGTTTTATTCGAGGAGCAACTTGTGGTGTGTGAAGCTTTCTCCTGTCTCCTCACTTGCCACAGTCAGGAACAATCTCAACTGTCCCTATATTGTGACATCATCAATGAGGTAACCATAAAACCACAGCTGTCTATATCAGTCGCTTCAGAAAAAACACCAAGGTTATGTGAAAATGATGTAGCGCGAACACATATAATATTGTGGCAGGACTTAGTCAAATACGTCAACAAATAGTTTACAACACTGAAACGTATTCCAAACATAGGTGTTACAGGTTCAGGGCAAAAGAAATGGTGTACTTCTGGGTTAAATACCAAGCAATGCTGACGCTGGGTATAATTTAATTCGGTCTGGATGACTGGGAATATCATGTTCGGTATCGCATAAGATGAATAACCATGTTTTGAGCTAAACTATGAGAGTTCTTGTATGAGGAAATAAGATGCACGACCATATCGCACGAACTTGCTCTTATGTTCGATCAAATCGTATATTTTTAAAGTCATTTTTAACTCAATTTTGTATATGCATATACAAAATTTCATTAATTTTGTTCTATAATAAATTGGTATGACAATATTAAATATTTAATAATATAAACTTAAAAACAAAAGATTAAATCTGTTTAATTAAAGAAAAAATAATTCAAAATTCTGAAATAAATACTTAAACTAATTTGAGCTCAAAAAAAGTACACCATTTTATTTCTTGGATAAATTTGAATTTATGAAAAAAAAATTAAAAATCTGTGGAGCGGTTTTTGAGAAAAAAAGTTTTTTTTTCAAACTTTTTGAAAATTAAAAAAAAATTCAAAAACGCCAATTCATAGGTATTCAGAATATACAAATAAATATAGTTTTTGAAAAAAATTTAATGAGCAGTTTTCGAATAATAATTTTTTTAAAATCTTTTCTTAAATATGATTTTAAGAATACCAAAAAATATTAATTAAAAATATTGGTACGCGGTATAATTTAGGCAACCTAAGCCTATATTTTTGTGAAATTTCGAAGGAATCTGTTAAGCCATTTATGAGATAGTCGAAACCAAAAAAAACGGTCCTATGGAAAGTACCGTTTTTAGATATTTTTCTAATTTTTTTTTCAACTATATGAAAACCCACACTGATTTCTTTTTATCAAAATCGTTAGAGCCGTTTCCGAGGTACCGTTATTTCTTGAGCCAAAACAAAATTTCAATTTCCCCTCTGTACAATACCTTAAAAACTCTATACACCAAGTTTGAAGCAATTCGGCCCACCCGTTTGGGCTGTAGGTGTCTATACATACATACAGACAGACTGACAGACTGGCAGACTGACAGAACTCACAACTTTTTTTTTCGACGAATGCATAACTTGCCTTATAGTACCTATAATCGCAAGTAAGAATATTTTAAGTGAACTACATATGTATATTGAATTCAATAGTCAAGCTTAGCTGAGGTGCAGTTTGAGTTAGATCCAAAAAAAGGAGCAGGCAGCCTAACCAGGACACGACTCTATAACTCTACATCCTCCCTTCCCTTGAATGTGGCATTGAACTGACGCCATTTTGAATTTTATAAATTTTTGTTTGGCGGAAGTATCTATATAGTTCTTGTAATCACGTGACGATATGGACTCTTTAAAACTCTGGTATCTACAAATACTTATTTAGATAAAAAACACAATTTTAATTAAAAGACTTAACTTAGCTTGAAATGTATGTATGTACGAGTACATAAAGCCAATCCACCTATATGAATTAATTAATTATTGATTGAACGTGACAAAGTAAACTTTGATATAATGCCTTTTACATCGAACTTGTAAGGTGTTAAATTTAAGAACATTTATTTCTCTTGATTTCAATTTCTGATCAAGCTTTGCAATTATCCAAATGTTCTTGACTTATAACTTAGTGAAAATATATTTCAATAGAAATGAGGGAATTGTTGAATTCAGTCGAGACACCCCAACCCTATAGAAGTTACAGCTCTGAAATGCATCAGTAGCATGAACCATCCACAATTAATGACAAGAACATTTCCACCACTATAATTGGACCGCACACGGAAATTCTGCAGAATTCCCAATTGCCTATAACTAATTAGCGAAATACTGTCAACATTCTACACGGAAAATTGGGGCCTCCATAATCCCCAATGTTTATATAGAATTTTGTAATTATTTCGGTGTATCTATGTATTTAGAGATAGGTATACACTGCACTATAGCGATTTTCCCACATAAGGAACACGAAGCACGATGTGCACTTAAAATTGCCTTAATGACAGATCCAATGCCAAGAAAGGATAGGTACAAAAATAGTAAATCGCGAAGTATGGATGGTATGCGAAGCAATGCATATTAGGTGTAAAACAAAGAATTTGTTCGCGCCCTCTTTGCGCTAAGCATATGAAACCACTTGCCAAATTTAATGAGCCCCGAAAATAATCGATTAAGCAAACCGTTGAACTGAAAGGATATCCTTTAATTCCCATTGAACCAGAAGGAGGTGGTGTATAAGATATGAGACCCAGATATGTGAATTTTATGCAATGTGGCTTATATGGAGAAGACTTAGCTTCAGTTGTTTTCGATCATTGTGTGTGGGACAATTTGTATGCTAAAGTTGGAAAAATATGTTTTTTTTCAAATATTTTTTTTCTATTTAAAATAAAAAGGATAAGCTCCAGAATTATATTGTTTTTTTTTCAAAGATATATCTAGTGATAAATCGTACTTATACAAATGAAATCATTAGAGCCATTTCCAAGAAACAAAGAGATGGCAAAAGTTGGCGTGAGGGCGTGATGATTTTAATTAATCTAATTTCACCAAATAGTTAGATCTATTTCCAATAAGACATTAGGAAAAATATGTGAAGCAGTGGGAGGTTTATACTAAATCATACTTTAATTTTTCCTTATTTATAACATATATAATAAACTGAAAAATGCCTTAAAATTGCTTAAGTCGTTGCGAGCAGAAACATTTTTGAAATGTTTTACTTGTCCATAAATAAAAACTCTTAGATGTTATTCTAAATCTTTAGGGTCGTGTTTAAGAAGGAAAGAAATTATAAAAATGGGCGTGCCAGTAGGCGGATTTTACTAAAATGAATTTCTTAATTTTTATCGTTCATACCAATAAACTATGAACATTTCGTGAAAATCATTTGTTTTCGAAAAACTAAGCAATAAGAAAAGGTAGGGTAAATCATTGAGAATCCATGAAATGATAAAAGGAGACGTGGTGGTGAGAGGATTTTACTAAACGATTGCACAAAAGAACAAACTCTGAAAATGACGTCTAAATCATTTGAGTGGGAAATAAAGTTGTGGGTGTGGCAGTGGGTGGATTTATATAAATCTATTTTTTTACATGCGATTATAGGTACTATAAGGCAAGTTATGTATTCGTAAAAAAAAAATGTCTAACAATCAAACATGACATTACGATCATAGAGAACACCAAAAAAGTGGGTCGCGCAATTCCGTCTGTCTGTCTGTAGAACGATCTACAGCCTAAACGGCTGAACCGATTTGGTTCGAACTTGGTGCTTAGGCGTTTTAGGTGTTTGTCCAAAATAAATTTTTGAATCGTTGTTTTAGCCCCAAAAATAACGGTAGTTGCCATACAAAATTTTTTACCATATTAACTGTCTCGAAAACGGCTCTAACGATTTTTATAAAAATTGGCGACTGTACTACTTTGGGTATGGTCTACATTTTGGCTAGAATACATTTTAAAATATTTTGTTATTAACGGTACCTGCCATACAACCATTTTATTGAAATATTTATATGACAACATTAATATGAGTTTAATACTACTTGGTATATATGTATAAAATATTGTGTCATATTTTATATAACATTTTTAGCCATATATTATATTCTAATGTTATACCTCCTTCAGTTTGCTTACAAGTAGAAACTATTTTCATAATCAAAACATAACAAATCACCGCTGACAGAAACAGATGAATTGAAGAGATCTATTGAACTTCGCTTCAACCTCATATAAACATTTAACAAATTAGTTTGACTCGTTCGATTGTGAAACATCAAAAAAACCCTTTGATACGGTTTAAAGTTGCCCAAATGTTGCAGCACCAAATGCAGCTCTGATTGCAGATGTGATGCGTTGTGTTCGTAACATTTAATTTGTGTGTATTCAATGTTTCTGTCCATTTTGTTCATTTTTTTCTGACACAAATGTCAAGGTGTCAGAAAATCGATTTTTAATCTTTTCCATTCCATTATAAAGATGCTTTAAAACACTACTACGATATTAAATATTTAGATGATAACTTAATTTAATAGTATCTCCGCTTTATTTATGCACTTCAATTAATTTAGGAATGTAATGCACTCGAACCATAACGCAAAACACAAGAAAAAGGGCAATTGCTCTTCCATTATAGTCTGCCCATCACCAACATTCCTAAAAATCGCCAAACTGAATGGTGTAAGCGCCGTCTTAGTAATCGGCGAGGTTATCTTCAATAAAACTATAGCGGGATTCCTACCTACATATAATAACATGCTATGTCCGATTATAAGTTTCCAATCACCCTCTAAGCTAACATCCTTATAAAATTATGATTGTCAACTGATCAATTGATGATTGACAAACTCTTAAATTCGATATTTAATAACCCAATTTATATGAGTATTGATGTTGTAGAACATTGTAAATTGCTGCAAGAAAAGTAAAAATTATAATTTGATTTTTTAACAAATTCAGTTTCAAAATAAAAATTTTGGGCGTTTAGTATCACGTAACATAGTTCCAAAATTGTATATACACAAGCGATTAAATATTTACCTCAATAAGTGCAACATTTTGGTTTCCATTGATTAAATTCCATTTTTGGTAAATCATTGTCCTACTGGGTTGCTTGTCGTTGTCGTATTTTTGGCTCTTCGTCGCGTTAAATAAGCTTAGAGTGCACGTTTGAAAACATTCCGTCGTCGAATACTCCACCTGCAGCACACAAAAACCACGTCGATTGGCGTCGTATTGAATTTTAATTAAAAGATGTTTTCCTGCAAGATAAATCTAGAGCGCGATTCTTCAGGACAACGACTTCGTTTTGCTCCATAGAGCTTGGAAGACTTATATTTTTACGTTTTTTTTTTGTTTTTTGTAAAAAGGAACTTATATTATAAACGTTGAGCTTATGGCACGCAGAAAAAAGGACAAGGAGGCTGAAGCTCACCTGTTTGTAGCACAATTAATAAATAAAAAAAAAAGTATGAACAAAAAAAAAAAATAAAAATATAAGACATCTTGTGAATCAGTCAGGGAGTATATTATCGATACCCGCCCACCACCAAAGGCAAATCGTTAACATATGAATTTTATTAATCCGTGATCAACGAGCTTGAGAGACCTTATTGCAACAACAACGGCGCATCCTTGTGATCGACAATGATGCATATTTTTGTGTACAGTTTTATTCTTTGGAGCGCCTTATATTTGGTACGCCCTTTAATCAGGCGAAATAATATTTTTGATCCATTCACGTTAAAAGTCATCCTCTACCGAGAAATAGTTTTTCAAACTCACTTAAATTTGTTGTTGTTATCTCAACCTTAAAAAAAAGCTTATATGTATATGTAATTATTATAGGGATAACACCTCCAGCATAATGTACATTAACGAACTTTAATTATAACATTGAGATGATCGTTTAAAAATGTAAGTATTTGATATGTAGTTTTTATGCCAAGAGGTCAACAAAGTGCATCGCCCCATTAACGTCATATATGTACCTAACCCTTAGTAACGTAAAAAAAGTTTTAAAAGAAAGTTTTCCTCAAGAATAACTTAAAGTGCTGCAGCTCATTAATTGAAAGATCAATATAATATAAAGCTAATAGTAAATATTCGTTTTAATTACACAAACAAGCAAATATCAGTTACTTGGCTGGCTGCCAAGATGCTCACTTTTGGTCCAAAATATGATATGGGGCCTCAATACAATGTTATCTTAGTTTTATTTTTCCTAACTAAAAGAAATTGTAAATGCGAAATATTACCACTGCGAAGGACAACATTTCTCCTCGCCAAGACCCATCCACCGGCCAATTTGTCGGTTGCCCCAAATAAAAAATTCACACAGGAATTTTTGAGAGTTCTGAGCAGCGTTGCCACTACTACGAAGTAAATTGGACCCAATGAGACAAATAGATTCCAGAATAGGGAAGCAGAATTCAAAATCATAATTTTAATAATAAATTCAATTCCAAATTAGTTGTATGTATGTACATATTTATCAACAGCAACAGAACATTTGAAAGACGATTGAAAATAGTAATAAAAGAACAACCTTGCCGAAATTATGTGCATCTTCTTCTTCAATATCTGCAAAAGTCACCACAGACACTTTTGATTTTCCAGTCCATAGCTTTAAAAAAAAAATAAAAAATGGTGCACAACGATATTTATACAAAATTATATTTTTTGTCTACGAATCTTTATCCACATTCTTGATTACTTCAAAATTATCTTTTCATCGCGTATTTGACTATTAATCACATTAAATTTTCAGCACAGACAGGCAGGAACAAAAGTAAAACAAAACGCATTACTTGTTTGAAAGGAAAACAATAATAGACGTCAGAAAATTGTATTGTTATACATTTTTGTTTGAAGTGAAGTTAGATGCAATTTATTCTTTTGAAACGTTACTCTGGGCTTACATGAAAGCGTGAAAATATTTTTATCTTTCTTTCTTATATATAAAGAACAATCCAAATTATGTTTGAGTGCTATCTTCTTTTTTGGGCTTGATCGATTTGAATGAAATTCTTATGAGATTTTAGGACATGTTTGGAGAGTTATGACCAAAAATGCACTCACATGTTTGTTATTGCTTTATTAGTATAAATAATTTGTTTTGTATACACAGAAACACACTTCATTTTGGGTTCTCTTTGTTGCCGCGTGTATGCACACAACTACAGGCCGCAATTACAGCATTTGATTCCATTAAATAGATTTTATATATTTTAGGTGTCGAACTTTCTGGAATGTTCTATGGATTTGCCCTGATTTTTGCGGACGTTTCACAAAATGGTTAGAATGGATTTTTTGGACGATTTAAAGGTGGAAGCTTCGAAAATTTCGGATATTTAAGAAATTCATTGTGCTAAAAGACGTTTTGCGTGCATTTGTGGTTGAGAAGTTAACGAGATATACATATAATAGATGACGCAGTAAATGTGCTATTTTTCTAGCTGCAATTGATTCGAGTTTTGCGTATTATTACACTGATTCTAACCTTGGGCGACGTACCTACACGTCTTGCGATAATTAATCAGAATGTCCGTGATAATCAAGAAGTACGTGTAAAAGATATAAGTGGAGACGTGTCCACATTGCACAGCTTCAAACTGCACAATCACCACCACAAAAAAAAAAGTGGCAAAAGTAGACTTCAATCGCTCTGCTTTGAATTACGATTCCGCAATCGCATTTACTTTCTCGATGCTCCCGGTGGGACATGCAAGACATTCGTCATTTAGTTGCTTCTAGCAACAAATCGGCCAAGATCTATTTCGTTGCCTGTCTGCATCCTACGGCATCTATGGCATGGCTGAGACACTGTATCTATGGCATTGCTGCCGACTGAAGGCGGTCGAACTGCACATTCCGCTTTGAAACTGGCGATGAGTTTTCTCACAATTGAAAAGTCAATAACGTGCACAACGACCAAGAACTCGGCGACAGCGAAATTGATGCGAGAATGTAAAAACATAATTTGTAATGAATGCACGATGGCGCATTAACGAGCTTTGGAGGCAGTTGACCTATCAATGAAGGATTTACAAGGTGAATCGAGATGATTTGGTGGGGATATGATATTGCTCGGCTGAGATTTTCGTCAAACGCTTCCCGTCATCCCGAAATCTACTGCTGCCGATGAATTTAATGCATGCTTGAAATCGTAGCCTTTGTGCCGGCATGTCAAGATATTGAAATTGACGACAAATATAAGAGTTGCATTGCAGAACGACCCATCGGCTGTTGAATTCTCGGGACAACTGCTGGCGCGTGTGCAATGCCCACATTTCTGTTGATGTCTCTACTGGATTGATATCATTCTCGGCAAATTTTTGCAAGTTAACAACGTCCAAGGAGAAACTCACCACCAAAGTAAAGTCTTCCTCGATTTTTAAACGGGCACATAGATAGATCAGCGAAGAAAAAGGACGTCGTCGATAGTTTGAATTTCATTATTCAAAGTCAAATCGCTGGTGACTGCATTCATACAAATAGTTGACAGCGGGACCGACTATCCGACGAAATTTTTGAACTCGGTTGATGTGCGAAGAACCCAGATGCATATTTTACAGCTCAAGACGGGCTCGATCAACATCATGTTTCGGTGATTTCAGCCAAGATCATCAAGGACAAAGTCAAAGGAGAGGAAGTCCTTATCCCACGAATTCCGTTTATTCCAACTGATCTTCCATTCCAATTCAAGCGGTTTCAGTTCCACGCTCGATTGGCTTTTGCCATGACAATCAATAAACCGCAAGGCCAATCGTTGTAAGTATGTGAAATAAATCTCGAATTTCTCTGTACTTGCCTGCTCGCGTGTTGGCAAACTGTCTTCGTTGTTTTTTGTTTTTTCTTTTTTTTAATTTTAACTATATGCGGCGGAAAACAAATCGAAAAACATTGTTTATGATATCAGTCGCTTATTTTGATTCAAATTTATAACATTGAAATTTGTCTGAAATTTCGTCCTATCTGTGTTTTTTTATAGCTCTTTAGTTCATTTGACGGCGTTAAATTGGGGCGAGACGAAGTTCGCCTGGTCCGCTAGTATATATATATATATTTGTTTTTTGAAGTAGATTCATGTTTTTTTTGTTTAAATTGAAGGGGATGATTAAAAATGGTTTTCTAAAAGTGAAGTAGATATAAACAATTTAACAATAGTGCGAAGTAGGGAGCAGATATTAATTTTGTTTTCCTGAAATTGAAGTAAATCTACTTTAATTGAAGCAAAGAGGTATCGCTGATTATGAGTCACTAGAGACTAGAGTTGCCTGGTTCTACACGAGCTGTTCCGCAACTATAATTTCGCTTGTATATTCATGGAATGTGTTTACTTACTAATTATCTATGATTCGATTAGGTTTATAGAGGTCATTTAATCAGAACCGATGAAAATCATATTACAGAATACAAATATAACCCTTTCTATAGGTATCTCTGTTAAGGCCTTAGTAAACAACAACTGTATACACTACCCATGAATAAATACCGACATTAGTATGCAGGGTGATTCAAAATACATTCGACAACAGACTAGAAGGTGTAAGTTTTGTGAAGAATAAAATAAGACTAACCTCATCTTGTGGTTAATGTTCTTTTTGTTATTCCTTTAATTAAACACTAAAATTAAAATAAAATAGGAAAATAACTAAATAAATAAAGTTTTAATAAAAAATAAATGTTAGGTTTGACACTGGAGTCAAAAAACTGAAGGTAGTCTTGAGACGGTCCTACCCGTCAGAGGGTTAAGAGAAAATGCTCGATGCTGATTCAACCTTGCTTCAAAGCGATATGCCGTATCTTAACGGGTGTTTTTTAGACGTGTGGTTTTCAATCTGGCAATAATTTTTCTCGGAGTTGGTCCGTTTGACAGCTGTAACCTGATTTATTACCAGGACTTACTCCTGAGCACCATTTACAAATCGTGCAAATTAATTACCAAAATAATGGTTCAGTTGGCGCGACGCATCACGCCCTGTTCAGCGATGAAGCTTAATTTTGGTTAAATGGGTACGTTAATAAGAAAATTGGGCCTCTCGACTGAAATTTATTCGAGCCAGGCGCGGCGGCCACTTGCCCGAAATTATTTCTGAAACACAGTAGCAAGCCCTCATCTTTATAATAAAGCTAAATTCTTTGGCATAACATTAAATTATATGCGTTTTATTTGTTCCTGAAAATCGTCACGTCTAAAAAAACACAGTTTGAATTCCAGTCATTCCGCTGCTGTCAATTTCGTTGCATTATATAAAGTAAGCTTATGTCTGTATGATAATACCTAGGATGCAGTGTCAATGTGGCCATATATGTAATTTGTAAATACGTGAATATATCAGAATCAAATGGTTAAATCTTAAGTCACAAAAACTTTAAAACATCTCTCATAAGTCACAGAAATCATAATACAACTTAAGAACTCAGATGGAGCAATAGAGGTATATAATATAGGTAGGTTAGGTCTCGATTGTATCGATTGAAAAAAATACATTTATGTGCGCACCCGGTCGTTTTGCGCTTTAATAATATGTTACACAGCTGTTGGTCAGACCATATAAAGTGAACGTGAACTTCTTGCACCAAGGTGTAGAAGAGGCAGATTAAAATCACACGACTATAAATTTACACTTGCACCAGCCTCCAGTAACTCCTTCGATCTGAAACCATCCATGCAGCACCTATGAGAAATTTTGCGAATAGCAAGCATACTCCAATATAGACTTTTTACTCCGCAAGGCAAGTGTTTTGTTTTCTGAGGATGAGGATGTCCATCGGCACGCTGCTATTTGAGGAATGTGATTTGAGGTGAAACATTGCTCGTCGAAGAAGTGGAACTGTTGCGGCAGGAATTAAACACTTTCGGGTTCGCCTGCTTTTTACCTACCTATATACACAAAGATATAAGCATGATGCAATGGTGAAGGTGTGAAGTTCTTTAATTATAGACATCGTCCGACTGGACTATGCAGTTTCATTGGGAGTTCTCCCGACCGATCAATGTGTCTAAAGGATGGCCAGTGGAGTATACTGTATGCGTGTAAATGAGTAATGCGTGCTGTATTGGATTTGTCTTATTGGATATTGTACCTACTTTGTTTTTGTTTATTTCTTGATACTTTGGCATGTTTAGATTAATCATTGGCGTGCTGCAAACACTGAGAATTAATAGCTTCAAGTGATCACAAACATCGATTTTTCGTTTCGAATTCGATAGCATGTACAAGATTTGTCAATTTCTTAGAAATTTTACCCTTCTCTTAGGATTTGCCTTAGCTCGTTGAGGTTAGTTTTTTTTTTTTTTTTAGAGATAATCATGCTTGCACACTGGTAATAATTAATACCTGTATTTCTATTATTTTATTTATCATCTGTTAATATTTAAGATCCCATATAAATGCAGAAAAAAATGTATCTTGCCATTAACATAAACATCAACATCAATATAAACATAATACAGGTGTGTAAATCATTAAATCTCACACATTATTGTACAATTAAGTACATCCCTTCGGATGTCTTTTCCAATTCAGATGTTACTTCTGTCTTAACATTGTGGGCGTCCAGTGTTTTTGTCATTTCTAAATTACAAAATTAGATCGCTTCTCTCAAAAAGCAACTTGAACAACTTAAAGTTCCCACAAGCCAAAGTTTGTTCGCGTTCGAAGAATTCCTTCAAGAAATCGAGGCTTAGAAGTCAAAATATCTGCTACTACCACCGACGATTTGGCAAAGAAGCTAGAGAGTGTCAAGAACCTTGTTGTTTGCAGTTTCAGATAGAAACTAATTTGCAGACAGCAATAAGCGACTAGCGCTTCTGCCGACACCATACGTCACCTTTATATGAGAAATCTTCAAAAAAAAGTGTTTTGATAGACACTGGAGCCACAATTTTAGTAATTCCACTTACAAATATAGACAAACGGAATAGTAAATAAACCGAGTTCTCTATACAGCGAATGGCAATGAAATTACAACTGATGAAGTACGATTGATGTAATTCAATCTTGGTCTTTGCAGTAATTTTTTTTTTGGCTTTTTGTCATTGTCCACAGCGATATGATTTCCTGTTATTTTTCGATCTATTAGTTGACGTAAAAAACAAGAAACTAATTAATCAAAGAACGAGTCATAGATCTGACTCGCACATACCATCAAATAGCTGTGGAACCGGAGGAAAACCCAAAGACAGATATCACCACTCCTTTTGGACTGTTTTAGTTAATCGTGGTGACTTTTGGCCTGTGCAACGGTGCACAAATATTTTACCGATTCGTATACGAAGTAACAAGAGGATTGGAATTCTGTTTTCCATATACTGATAGCGAACTCAATTACAGATCATAGAGAGTATGTGAAACAGCTTTGCTGTTTGGCAACCCTGTCAAATATTTTTTCGTATCTTCACCTGTAAGAAGCTATCAACAGTCAAAGAGCTGTGAAGATTTTGGGTATGCTTAATTTCTACAGACGTTTTGTTCTCAAATCTGCTCAGATTCAAGCTCCTTTTCATGCATATCTACGTGAGGCAATAAGAAGAATGATAAGACCGCGAGCTCCTAAATACTGCTCACATGGTAATAAGGCATTATAAACACATGTTAGAATGAAGGCAATTTGTTCTTTACACTGACCATAAGCCTGTTACTTTCGCCTTTCAACAAAAACCTGAAAAATCAGATCTTCAATTGCCAATTTTGCCCAACTTGAAGAAAGATTTCATCATGTTCACCTAGATCTTGTTGGGCCACTGGCATATTCAGATGGGTAACGCCATCACCTGCATTAATCGATTTACAAGAAGCCCAGAGGCTTCTCTCAGATGTTACCGCAGAAATAGTTACGGCAGCTTTTCTTTTTTTATTATACAATTCTATATACTACTGAAATTACTCAGCCAAGTAGAAGACTTAGCATTATATTTAATTTGACTTGTTGAATTATTGATTCAAAATAGCTTTTAACGGCCTTTAGTCCACAAAATTTGCGTTTTATCCCGCAATCTCACTTGGACTCATCAGTTGGTTACTTTAGTTAAAAGATAGTCAGCAAGTGTTGGTTACTTACTTACTTACTTTGGTCCTCAGACCTTTTAAGTCCGTGGAGGACCCCTAGTGGGGCATAAGGTATCCACAACGCCTGATCGCCAACGTGTTCGGTTCCTGGATATGAGTCGCAACTGCCTCCAACTCTTGCCTAGTTGGGCTGACTCATCCTCGACTGTCCTTCTCCATGAGCTTCTCGGTCGTCCAACTCTTCTTCCTTCTTGAGTGAGCGGATTCCACTGCATTGCTTGTGCCGCAATACAGTTGTCGTCTTTTCGAAGCGTGTGTCCGATCCACTGCCACTTTCGACATCGTATAATTGAGTCGATAGCTTCCTGACCCGTTTTTTTGATGAGCTCTAGGTTTGATATACGATTGGGCCAGAAAATTCTAAGGATGTTTCGTAGACATCTATTAATGAACGTTTGCAGCTTCTTAGTGACAGCTACTGTTACTTTCCAAGTGCTACAGTAAAACGGGTTCCACGTTGGATCGAAACAGCCATAGCTTAGTTCTTAAGCTTATAGAGTTATTCCTCCATATATTTCTAAGCATACCGAAGCAGCCTTTGTCTTTCCGATTCGGCTGCTGATGTCGTTTTCGGTGCCACTCTCGGTAGAGATGATACTTCCAAAGTATTAGAAGCTCTGTACTTTCTCTACCGGTTGTTGAGAAATATTTATGAGAGAAGATACCTGTGTTCCGAGGCTGATCATCTTTGTTTTGCCAGAGTTGATTTTCAGCCCCACGATTTCTGCTTCTCTCTCGACCCCTGTTGTTATTTGGTGGAGATCCATGATGCTATGAGAGAGCAGGCATACGTCGTCCGAATAGTCCAGATGTTTTAGGTGAGACGTCAGAGTCCATCGAATCCCTCCGTTTCCCGTCAAGGCCGCTCGCAGAACATCGCTTATCACCAACAGAAACAATATAGTTGATAGAATGCAGCCCTGTCTGACTCCACTCTGGGCTTCGAACTCCTCTGACAGCCTCCCTTAGTAGAAAACGTAATATTTGGATCCATCGCAAGTTGCCTTAATAATACCTATTAATTTATCGGGGATACCCTTCCTGCGTAAAGCAAGCCAAATAAATTCTTTATTGACCCTATCGAAAGCCTTCTCAAATGAATAGAAGGTGAAGTGGTGATCGATATTCGACGTACTGCTCAATTATGATCCTTAACGTATTGATATGATCAATGCATGAGGATCCAGCGCGGAAACCTGCTTTTTCGGCATCGAGTGTGGCTTCCAGATGTTTCCTGATGCGTTCCAGTTCAATTTTCGGTACTATTTTGGCAACGGCAGTTACGACGCAAATCCCCCTCCAGTTTTACTGTGTTAGGTCTCCTTTTTTAGGGAGCTAGAATATCATTCCCTTTTTCCACTCATTCGGAAATCCTTCGGAGACCCAAGCTTTCTTTATGAGTGGATGCAGGAGTTCGCTCGATGTCGTTGGCGCCGCTTGTAGAAGCTCTACAGGAATACCATCAAGTCCTACTGCTTTGTCGGTCGTCAGTGCTTTGATTGCGTTGCAGATCTCATCTCTGCTGGGGGGTGCAGTGCGGATTCGGGAATTTGTTGTTCCTACCAGCTCAGTCGGTATCAGTTGTGCGTTGCTTTCGGTAACTCGGTTTAATACCCACGCAAAATGGTCCTTCCACCTTCTCAGCTGATCATCATCCGAACTAAGTAGCGAGCCGTCTGAGTCTTTTACGAGGTGTTGTTTGGAACTGCGAACACCAACCAATTCCTTAGTAATTTTGTAGACGGTTCTACTGTCGCATCTGTTAGCAGCATCTTCTGCTTGTTGGGCCAAAGCGTTAATGTGGTTACGCTTGTCACGTCTTACACTGCGGTGAATCCCTCTCTTTTTCGTGCGCAACCAGCTCTCTTTTTTCTACTCCAGTTGCAGCTGCAATACGGGCCTTGAGTTTTTGCTGTTCGTCAATCCGTTTCCAGGATTCTTCAGAAGGCCAAGCGTTATTGTTTCCCCTCGCTCGGCCGACTATTCTTTCAGCACCTGATATAAGAACATTTTTCACAGCACTCCAGTGGTTTTCGATGGATTCAGGTTGCGTGATGCTGATTGTCATCGTTCCGTGTGAAAGGTGGTCTCCCATTTGTTGGCGTGTTGAGAGATCCTTTAGTCTGTCGACGTTGAACCTGGGTACCCGGGTTATGCATTGGACCTCCTAGCTGCAGCTGTACGAAGTTTTACAGTAGCCACAGAATAGAATAGAAGGCGAATAGAATTTTTGTTTTTGTTAGTAGCTTTTTTGTACAGTAGCTACCATAAGGTGATGGTCTCGAGCAAGTCCCATATCGGCTTCTCTTTTATTTCGAACATCCAGAAGACTGCTTCTAAAGCGCCGGCTAATCGCGAAGTGATCAATTTGATTCGAAGATACTTGCCTGTCCGTCGATACCCACCTTACTTTGTGACACGTCTTGTGCTCAAACATGGTGCCGCCAATGACGAGTCCGTTTGTATTGTATTGTATTGTATTGTATTATTATGTTGTAGAAAAGTGGTCCAAATTTCGAGCATTAAACAAAAATACTGCTCTAATGCTCTTCATTGTCATAAAGACGTGTTACTTACCTTGCGCACCAATGTGCAGTGAACTTGTTATTGTCACGTGAAAATGAAAAAATAAAATTATGAGCGATTGATAAATTTGGGGGTTTTGGCTGAGAAGAATATTCTCCAAGTCTTGGAAATTTTTGACAAGCAAACAAAATATTGCTCGCATATGTAGTCCTCTTAATTTTTTCAATTTTTAATAAATTAACCTCTCCCTAAACTAAAATAAGAAAAAAACTACCTAGCTATATCTAAACATACATATATACATACAAGTAGATAGGAAGCTACCAAAAATCCTTTTTTTGAAAAATAGTCCCTCGCTTCCCCAGACACCGAATAACAAGAGAGGTTATATAATTTGCGTTGGTCATCTAAATCACCAGAACCAAAATGAGTTAAGGGACCCATAGAGCCCAGGACAGTAATTATCCTCGCGATAAAGCAACGATAACCGAGGCAATCATAAAAAACAATCGCTTGGAGTATATCCCATCAGGGACGACATTAAGTTCCTCACCAGGAATTGTGTCCAACTTGTTTTCTTTTTTTTAATAAAATTCTGTGTTCAACATTTTATATAATAATCGTCCACATGCTCTTATAGAGCTAAAGCTCTCTACTGTCGCTAGAGTCCAGATACGTAGGTATAATATATTTTTAACGATTTGATAATATGTACATTAAGATGGAATTTAACGAGATTTTTGGTATTCTTTTATTTTTCATGTGGCAGAGTAGCACATGGACTTTTATCTTAATTTCAATTGGAGATATGAGTGGGTTATTAAACACCTTTTTCGTGTATGATTTACAGAACTTTGGCAGATAGACAAGGATGTCGGGATATTGAAGTTGGGGCTGGTAAGTATTCTTTAGTGTGTGCGATAATGTACCTAAGTTATTAAGGGAATAGCTTATTGTAGTCGGTTTTAGTAGAAAAACACGACACAATTTTGTGTAGAAGAAAATACAAGCTCCGACCAGGGAAGTTTTGATCTATTCAAACATATTAACTTTCTATTATGCTTTATGGTATTTACAAAAACTAAATGGAATATACATATAAGCTTTTCAGTTTCTTTTGGGTTACGAAGTACAAGTCGCTCATAAACAGGAGGTACCACCTGCTTCAATGCAACATATGCGAAGCGAGGATGATATTGATATTGCATTGAGAAGAACAAGGAGAATCAGCTGATGTGGAGAGCAAAGAGAAAAGTGCTTGAATGATCGGCTTCTTGCTATAAGCTGGATAAGCTAATGCCAAAGTTTTTCTCAGAAAAAGACAACAAAAATATGAAGACTAAATTCCGAGTCTCTGATTAAAGAAGAATTGATTCAAAATAACTTTTAACGGCTTTTAGTCCAACAAAAATTGGCGTTTCGTCCCGGCGATCTCACATGGACTCATCAGTTGACTAGTGAGGACCTTTGACAATACGCAATTTTTGCCAAGTTCAGTTCATAGATTTCGTGAAGGACATCTAGTGTGAACTATATCCAACAAGACTAGAATTCCTAATCATTAAATTGGAAATTTTTGTTTTTTGCCCGTGGCCTGGCACAAATTGGCGTTTCGCCCCGGCGATCTCACATGGACTCATGAAACGCCAATTTTTGTTGCACTAAAGGCCGTTAAAAGCTATTTTGAATCAATAATTCAACAAGTCCAAATATTATAGTGCTAAGTCTTCTACTATGCTGATGTATTTCAGTAGTATATAGAATTTGTATTATTAAAAAAAACTTCTTAATGAAGAATTTAATTTGACCGTGTCCCAAATTCACGGAAAGTATAGAAGCTGACAGTGTAGCCACAAGCTAACTACGCGCCATAATAGTAGGCTTGTTCAGTTAAGTGAACTAGTGAACTTAGTTGAAGGTTTCTAGTTCAATAGTTTATTAGTTCACTTTATTTTCTTTGGATGAAAGAAATGTCTATAGTGTCTACATTCAATCAAATTCCTATTTTCTACATTCCACTGAAATGTAAAACAGACGAAAGAATGAGCTGATCTCTACTGTCTTGTCATGTTCATTATTGTCTTCTTTGCCAAACACAATGACTTTTAGACGTTTTGTGAAATTTCATCTTTCCAGTTCGCGAAACTATCTAACAACCACAGAAAAGTATATGAATGAAGAATATTTATATTTGTTTGGAATTTTCAGTGAACTGAACTAAATAGAACGAACTAGTTCAGTAACACGATTTGAGTTAAATTGATTTCACTCAAATGAATTAAATTGCACAACTCTACACAATAGTAAAACGGGAAAGACTAGTATGAGATGTAGTACTTTTAGGACCTTATATGCTATTTATTTTATTAATGGTTTTTTTTCTTCGTTACAGTGAACTGGACACAACTTTTTGGCGAAAAAAGAGTTCACTTAGAATATTTACTTGACGAAGATATGGGTTTTGGTGAAGTCAAAAAGGCGTTTTGTTAATCGTTACATTTAATGATGGAAGGGGTTGAAAGAGAGGAACATTTCTGTAGGCCTGGAACTAGCTCTCAAGCGAAACGCGCGTCAACTTCAGGTGAATAGTACTGTTTTTTTTTGTGTTCAATCAATTTTTATGCATTAAAAGTACTATTGTTTTTGATTTATAATATTAACATTATATAAGAACTGATCCAGACTTTTTTTGGGCAGAATTTGGCAGCTTAAATATATAAAAATATAGTCCGAAAAAGTCTGGAACAGCTTAAGCGCAATTTTCCGCTAATCTTTAAACGTAAACACATTTGTTTTTTTTTATATGTTTGTTTAAAATTCACATTTTTTTCTTCTTCAAACTAATAATTTTGGATTTTAGTGGTTCTAAATTAATTTCTTTGTTCAACTAATCTTTTCACACAACAACCACGAGATGTATTTTCTTTATTTTTAACAAACGTCAAGTTGACAATTGTAAACTTTCTGCCCACAAAATGCTGCCAACAAAATTGTATTGGACAGAAATTGGTAAGAAATTGTCAGGAAGGGGAAATATTATACTCTCTCAAGAGCGCTCTCTTCTGCCCAAAATTACCACATTTGTAAGTCTGGAACAGGATTTGGCTGAAATTGGTGCCAATTTGTGCCAATTGGCAGAGTGTGGATCAGACCTATATTTTCAGAAGTCGAGGTGTTCAACCAACAATGAAAGTAGCTGAAAAGTTCCACAAATAAAAGTGAAAAACATATAGATACGGAATTCATTGGAAGAGATATATAACGAGAGATGCTCCCGAAAACAAAGAGAAATGGAAGCAGACAGAAACAAATTATTTCAAGAAATTTTAAATAAAATAAATAAATAAAGCCCTATAACTCACGCTTGCGCTGATTAAAATAGTAAGTATAATTATAATGTGATTGAATTCTCGAATTGTTTTTCTTCGTTAGATTTCTCCAAGCTGGTAACTCTGGTCAGAGAGGTCTTAGTAGGTTGTGCAGTAAGCTACATTTTTTTTTAACACCCCTTGACTTACAATATTAAGACTGTCGGAACCATTGCTTGAAGATTCCAAACGTATGTTCTATTACTACACGGCAAGAGCTTAGCCTTAAATTGAATTTTTTTTTGTTGGCTTGCCCAGGTGTCCGTTATCTCTGTATATGGTGTTGAATCACCTAACAGTTAGTAACCTAAGAACAATTTTGTTTTAAATATTTAATGGCGACATATTTGTTAACAAATAGTAACATCAGGGAGTGCATAATTTGTCAGGTATATACGAATTTTGGAAAACCTAACTTTCATGTGAAGATACTTATGAACTTTGTCATTATAACAGATTGCACAAAAGGGAACAAACTGGCATTTTTTCCAGAGTTGGGGCAAAAAACTCAGAGAACCTCAAAAATTTACAAAAGTACGGGAACGCATTAAACAAAAATTGTAGCTAAAATTTTTAATAAAGTTTTTTGTGAAAACATTTTATAAAATAACCAATTTGCATCAAATGCTCGAAAATGTGGTAGAAAATAAGATCCTATTACACATAAAAAACTCCTTAAACATAAGAACAATAAAGTAATTTCCTTATTGTATTAATTAAGCCCAAATCAGTATATGTACGAACTTAAGAATTATAACCTGACAAATATTTTGTTTCATGTCTAGAGGAACTCCTGAAGCTTCAAGACTAAAAAAATCCTTTTTAGGAATCCCCCGATAACTAGCTCATTATAAAAATAGCTTACGGTGCATGAACCAATTCTTTCGAAGAGTCGCTATCCTTGCTACTAGATGTAGCAGTCTTGATCTGATTACAGAGGAAAAACTACTTTGGGCAATCGAAAGCTTTGATCCTTATAAGTCAGCGGGAGCAGAATGCATAATACCTGCCGAACTCCAAATAACCTCAGATATATTTATAACTATCCTGAAGGTTATTCTATGTTCTGACTCATTGACTCTTGACAGATCTGATAAATCTAGGGACTATTCAGAAAAAAGATATGTCAGCAGAGGGAATGATGATAGACCTGCAAGCAGAGGGATACAAGGTAATGGCTTATGTCGATGATGTTGCCATTGTTGTATGAGGAAAGCACGCTCCAACTCTAACAGACTTAATACAAAATGCGAAAATTTGGGATATGAACCCGGCCATGACAAAACTTGTCTTTTTCACTAGGAAATATCCCCAACTAGGGCTGGCAACGAGACGAGACTAGGCGAGACTTTTGTTAATCTCGTCTCGGTCTCGTCAAAATCGAAAAATTTCAGTCTCGTCTCGGTTTCGGTCCAGGTCTCGCCTACCCAAGTCTCGTCTCGGCCTTGGTCTCGCCTTTTTCTCGAGAAAATTTTAATGTGCGGTCTCGTCTCGGTCTCGGTCTCGGTCTCGGTCTTGGTATCATCTTTAGTCTTGGTTTCTTTCGTGTTTTTTTGGTTGTAAAAAGATGTAAGATAAAGATAAGACGCATTGTTCGGATTGCAAATATAGAGTATGGTTGTGGTATCTCAGCAGTTCGTCGGTAAGAAAAATGCGGGAAAATGTATAAAACAAACTCGTGAGTCTGATTTGTCTTTTGAGTTAAGTGGAAATAACATTTTGGAAGAATTGTGTAAGTTAATATATTTCATAGCAAAAACAAATAAAATGTTAAAAAAAAGAGTACCTACATACAACGCTCGATTAAAAAAAAAATAAATTAATTTGTTTTGTCAAGCCACAACATGTCAAAAACCATTTAAAGATGTCTCCGATTTAAATGAATTTAAAAAAAACCTCTACAAAACTCAAATTTTACCTCAAAAAAATCGAAATTTTTCGATTTAATTTATTGCTCCCTAAAAAGTTGATTTTAGACCTTTTAGGTGAAATTTCGAAAACAAAATATTGCTCAAATGTCAAGATATAGTAAGTTGCCTACCTGTCAAGTCATGAACTGTCAAAATCCATTGAAGCATCGCTCCGATTTAGATGGATTACAAATCCTCTACAAAATTCAAATTTTACCTCGAAATTTTTTCCTCCGACAAAAGTTGATTTTAAGCCTCCTGTATGACATTTGGAAAAGACTATTATCAAAACGTCAAAATATAGTTCGTTGCCTACCTGTCGAGCCATGAGCTGTCAAAATCCATTGAAGGATTTCTCCGATTTTAGTGTTTGATAGCGTGAAAAATCGTACGAATTGGTACACATATTCATATTTAGATGTCAAAACCAATAGAAAAAAAAACAAGTCTGGGAAACTTGGTGAAAATCAACGTCCAATATGGATGTCAGGAATTCGGTCAAACTTGGCATCTGAACGTCTTTTCCAACTTTATTGTGCTTGTCAATTATATATGAATCTAATAATAATATATCCTTGTACTTTGCTTATGCTAAATAAATCAAAAACTAGAAATTTAGTTCTGCAGTACGTAGGTCCATGAAGCTAAGGCCATAGGCTTCACTTGAAACGAGTAAGTTTTACTTGTGTAAATCGAAAACTATGATTTTAAGTTGAATTTTATTAGTTGCGTATGAAAGCGCTCCGAATGGCTTACATTTTGTGCGAATTTAGTTTTCAAAGGTGTGTGATAACGTAAAAAATAGGCTGTGAAGTAACGTTATCAGACACCTTTGAAGAGCCGTATTTCCAAGATAAAATTTGAATTTTGTACAGTTTTTTTAATCCATTTTAATCGGAGCAATCCTTCAATGAATTTGACAGTTCATGGCTTGGCAGGTTGGCAATAAACTATCAGCCCTATTCAGCTATCTTCCGATTCACGTGAATATTTTACTCAATTTTTCACTATTTAGATATTTTCAAATGTCTTCTATCTTTTGAGTCCAAAGCTTTACTAATATTTTTTTGTTTAATTCTTAAGAGAATCTAATTGTTAAATTTTATGTTTGATCGAAATTTATGTACTTTTTGAAACAATTCGTTTTTTTCACGTTTAACAGAATAGGACTGTATATTTTGAAGCTTTTAAAATATTTTTTTTTTCAAACCTCACCCAAAAGTCCTTAAATCACCTTTTTACGGAGCAATAAATTAAATCGAAAAATTTATAATTTTCTGAGGTAAGATTTGACTTTTGTAGAGATTTTTTAATCCATTTAAATCGGAGAAATCCTTCATGGGATTTTGACAGTTAGGCAACGAACTATATTTTGACGTTTTGACAATATTTTTTTCCAAATGTCACCCAAAAGGAAGCAACGCCGTGCATACATAAATCGTACGTATTCTTCTCTGGATTTTCGCAATGCGCCTATCTCTGTATAACTATGTACATACATATATGGTTTGATATGTTAACGCGCATATAATATTTCGCAAAAAAAAGCTTGTGAATATTATAAAAATTTAACATGAGTAGATACTAAAAAATAATGAAATAAAAACAAAATTTTCTTATAGCGAAAACCGAAACCAAACCACCGAGACCGCCGAGACCAGCGAGACTCTCGTCGAATTTCGTTACCAAAAATACGGTCTCGTCTCGGTCTCGTCTTCGAGTCTCATCTCGTTGACGAGGCCGAGACCGAGACTAGTCTCGGTCTCGTTGCCAGCCCTATCCCCAACTTATGCCCACATCAATAAATGGTACGCCACTGACTTTCTCAGATGAAGCAAAGTATCTACTTAGATGAAGCTAAGCACTACTAGACAAAAGTTAAACTGGAAATCTAATGTGCAAGAAAGAGTAAGAAGAGCAGCAGCTATGCACCCTTCTCTTGCAAAAAAGCCATTGTGAATAAATGGGGCTTATCCCCACTTCCAACGACTTTTACATAAGTTGCATGGATGAGGAGGAAGAGAAGACTATCTCCCATTTTCTTTGCTCATGTCCTGCACCCTCCTAAGGACGTAGATAACAACTACGGGAACACTTCTTCGACGATCCCAGGGATCTAAGATACGGAGAGATTCACCAGCTACACCGCTTCATTAGAGGTTCCAATTGGTTTAATTAGATAGCAAATGTATCTTTACGAGGCATCACACTAAGTGCGTCAGACGTTTTCCTCACAGTCACTTCAACATAGCCAACTTAACCTACCTTAAAATTGAGATTTATAAATTTCCCTTTTAAAATGATGAATTTGTCGAAAAAGCGCTGAAAATTAACAACAAAAACTCATTACATTTTTCCATAGGTTTACTCGATTGATTTGAATTTTTTGAAACACTTTCCCGCGATTAAATGTACATTGTTTTGAATTAGTTTTGTTATAACTTTGATGAAGGTTAACAAACGCTACCGCCATGTCCATCGCTCTGGTTTGCGAATAGCTTTGAACTCCCTATAACTCCTTCAGATGTCAACTTGAATCAGTTAACAAACATCTAAAAGCATTTATGTAGTTACTGAAGTCAGAATATCTTTAAGCCGTTGAAATTGTACTTGATTCTATAGAAGCCAATGTAGTTGGATGCACTTGTGTATTGGAAGAATTTAAGACACGTGCCTTTCAAATCGAAACCCATCGCTCTTCATTAATCAGCATAGAGATCCAACAGTCATGAATTCTATAAGAGTATAATAGATGACTTAAGCTTAAATACAGTTTCATTGACAAAATGCGCAAGTAAATCCTTAAGCCGTCATACCAAACCTTAGCCTATATAATATATATGTATGTTATGTTAATCCCCTTTATTATGATAACAGCAAACAATATTTCCAAACTCCCCGAAAATGTTCTTCACACACTCTCGGTCTCAATCCTCATTGCAAGACAATCATTTATGATTGCCTTTATGCTGTCAAGTTTTCATATTATGGCAATCACAACTACCCAAAAAGTCTTCAAAGGGAAAATAATATTAATATCCTCCCTCGAGTGTGTCCTTTGCCTGTCTAAAGAGAAGGCAGTAAGCAGGTTGAACCCATTCAACTGAAACCAAACATAAACGATTAGCTATTCAAAACGATTTAACATTTTCTCTCCAAAAAGAAAAAAAAAAAAAACAGCATCATCAGTATTACCGCAAGAAAAGTTCATTTCATTGCACGCAGGAATGCAGGGATGGTGTAACGCAGCCTGCCCTTACAAATGACGGCACCTTAACAGGGGTGTGAAATACACTGTCGGACTGTTCAACTCTCAACTACACCAAACGGAAGCGAGTACACGCGCCGACAGTTATTTAAGGTCTTAGCACCCGCTCGAAGTTTAACATTTTACATATGTCATTGATATCCCCGTGGGAGTGCATCATGCCCGGACATCTCACCAGGGGTGTGCAATATATAAACGTCATACATCCTATGCTTGTGTTCTCGTTAGGGGATGTAATGAAACAAACAAAAAAAAACTATTCGCATTCCCGAGTCGAGTCACAAATTCATCCACTTAATCCTGGATGGTGTAAATAATATGATTAGCACAAAGGATGGGGATGGACCGAAGACCAGCCAGCGTAACGCAGGATCCATAAATCATCTTATAGGGATTTTGGGCCACCTAATTCCAGTTTGATATTTTATAATATTATCCTCACGGGAAAAAGGTGCTATGGTCTCATTTTTGTTGTAGTATTTTCTTAAAAAAGGGTTTTAGGAATTTTATTGATTTTTTTCTTATTTTAAAATGTCATTAAAAAAAATTAATCCTTTTTAGCCTGTAGAATCGTCCATCTCTTTAGAAAAATCAATGTGAATAGTGACCTTTCTTTGATTTCCTTGCATATAGTCTGGCGTATGGCACAACTGGTGTGGAAGTAATTTTTATGAAGTCAGGTCTATTGTATTGGAAATAAATACATTTATAACTGACTCCTGAATCATGACTCCTTTAAATTACTTTTCCCATTCATGTCGTAACAGAAGTGCGTTTTTAATGCTTGAAGTATGGTTGTGCCAGCTTTTGTCTTGTGATGGGTTCTCTATACTGTATAGGTAAATCGATGAGAAGATCATGTTTAAAGGTCGAATTATATGATTTAGATGCCATAATTTATGGTCCTTTCAAGCGTATATGTTGCCTGCGAAGGCTTGAAGTTTCCGATAAGATTGTTTATATTTAATGGTTTATATATCAACCGATTTGACATCAATGAGTGCAATTTTCTTCAAAGGCCAAGTTTAGGACTCGGGAAAAAACTTGACGCGCATTTTTTTCTGTCCTCGGCCCAATTAAATAAAAAAAATCTGAGTTGGTGTGCATAAAACAAAACTAATAATTGCAATTAAAAAATTAATTTCGGCCCTAGTCAGGCAAACGCGCTGGACACTGAAGATCGCCCTGTATTGGCAAGAACGGCTTCGGGTGCATTTTTTCGTAACTGGAAATCGTCTGGATTAAGTTCTTTCACTCACTATTGCAAATTTATATGGATGAAATCGCAGTTCTTTGTGAAGAACTTGTCTTACAGAACGATCAGACATCCCAAGATGAGCTTCTTGTTTGCCCGCAGAACTTCTGGGAGATCGCAAAATTGACTGTCTACAATCTGCTTGAAATTTTCGCTTTCCGGGTGTCCTAATGGTTCTTGAACCTCTGGGTTTTTTTTCTGTACATTACCGGTTTCTCTAAAGATGTACACCTATAAAGGAATCCATTTACGATCAGGAAGACGACCTTCCTCTTCGGAATAAATGTCGGTAGATCACGTGCGCATTACAAATAAAATGCACGACTGGATCGCACGAACTTGCTCTTATGTTCGATCACATCGTATGCAAAAGATTTCTATTAAAAATCTAAATATATTTTTAAAGTAATTTTTAACTCAATTTTGTATATGCATATACAAAATTTCATTAATTTTGTTCTAAAATAAATTTGTATGACAATATTAAATATTTAATAATATAAAATTAAAAACAGCAGATTAAATATGTTTAATTAAAGAAAAAATATTTCAAAATTCTGAAATAAATACTTAAGCTAATTTGAGCTAAAACGAAGTACGCCATTTTATTTCTTGGATAAATTTGAATTTATGAAAAAAAAAATTTTTAAATCTGTAGGGCTGTTTTTGAAAAAAAAAATCAAAAACGCCAATTCGTAGGTATTCAGAAAATACAAATAAATATAATTTAAAAAAAAAAATTAATGAGCAGGTTTCGAATAAGAAATTTTTTCTTAAAAATGATTTTAAAAATTCAAAAAAATATTAATTAAAAATATTGGTACGCGGTATAGTTTGGGCAACCTAAACCTATATTTTTTGTGAAATTTCGAAAGAATCGGTTGAGCCAGTTATGAGATAGTCGAAAGCAAAAAATCGGTCCTATGGAAAGTACCGTTTTTAGACATATTTCTATTTTTTTTTTCAACTATACGATCGGTCGTAGCTAAAAACCCACACTGATTTTTCTTTATCAAAATCTTTAGAGCCGTTTCCAAGAAAAATAGGTTTGAACGTAACGGTTATATGGCAGGTACCGTTATTTTTTGAGCTAAGAAAAAAATTTCAATTTCCCCTCTGTACAATACCCAAAAAACTCTATATACCAAGTTTGAAACAATTCGTAGGTGTCTATACATACATACGGACCGACTGACAGACTGACGGACTGACAGACTGACAGACTGACAGACTGACAGACTGACGGACTGACAGACTGACAGACTGACAGACTGACAGACTGACAGACTGACATACTGACAGACTGACAGACTGACAGACTGACAGACTGACAGACTGACAGACTGACAGACTGACAGACTGACAGACTGACAGACTGACAGACTGACAGACTGACAGACTGACAGACTGACAGACTGACAGACTGACAGACTGACAGACTGACAGACTGACAGACTGACAGACTGACAGACTGACAGACTGACAGACTGACAGACTGACAGACTGACAGACTGACAGACTGACAGACTGACAGACTGACAGACTGACAGACTGACAGACTGACAGACTGACAGACTGACAGACTGACAGACTGACAGACTGACAGACTGACAGACTGACAGACTGACAGACTGACAGACTGACAGACTGACAGACTGACAGACTGACAGACTGACAGACTGACAGACTGACAGACTGACAGACTGACAGACTGACAGACAGACAGACTTACAGACAGACATACAAACGGACAGAATTTTTAGACCATCTTTTTTCGTCTTCGCTATCATCGTAATGTCATGTTTGATTGTTATCTCACAACTTTTTTTTTCCACGAATGCATAACTTGCCTTATAGTACCTATAATCGCAAGTAAAAAGTGAGTTGCCCTGCAAGTTTGTAAGTACGTAAGTTATTGATAAGTGGTAGCAATGTCGCAGTGGGTATAGTGCTTGACTACTAATTGGGTCGTGTGGGTTCGATCCCCAGGCGATGCAGCATTTTTCTTTTCAATAGCTTCAATTAAAATTGGATGCCACCCGTGGATTATAATGAGTTAGTAAACATCTAATTCTCAAATCCAGTGAGCTAACAAAAATTTTCTCCTCTCTTTCTATTCTTTCTAAATAACCGCTCGCACTGTGTGGTAACACTTTAAGATGAATTCGAAAGAAAAAAATAGTTTACAACTATTTATTAATACAAAAAATAATTTAAAACTAACATTTCAGTAAGTTACATTTTTTACTTTCCGGATTCTTAGGACAATTGTGTGTTGCGTACCGAATTAATTATTGTTTTTGATTTGTACTTATAGTTAAAGAAGGAATATAAACCCCACAAATAGCGGTACATGTTATACAATTTCTTTGAGCAAACAAGTTAAATTTATTATCTCCAAAAGGGCCTTAGCAATTTCTATAAAAATCAGTCCACATTTCGGTCTAAACTAAATGTTTATATAATATCTTATTAACGTTACCTGCCATATAGTATCTTTCTTATATTTCGGCTCTCTCATTAACGGCTCAAAGGATTTCGATATACAGGAGTTCCTTTAAATTGTAAATAATACTGCATATTAAAATTTCAGAAAAATTATTTTTAGGATTAAAATAAATATTTGTTTTTAATTTTTAAAATCTATATTATGAAAACGGACGGGGTTTTTTTTATTGTAAATTTAAATTTTTAAAAATTCTTAAAATTGCCATGACAACATTTACAAAAAAAAAAAAAAAAAAAAAATAAGAAATTTTGTGTATTAAAAATTAAATTTAAAAGGACTTAAAAAATATACTAAGGTTCGAAGTAAATGTTTAACTCGATTTTTGAAGTCAAAATGACTTGAAACTTTGCACTGTCAATGAGTTGACGTTTGGTTTGACACGAATTTTAGGCTCATGTTGATATCCTCCGTCATTCTTTAATGAAATTCTAAATTTAGGTTGACTGGTTATTTTGGTTGGTTATTTTGACGTATTTAGAATATTTCTTTGCAAATGTAGCCCAAAAAGCTTTAAAAACACCCTTTTCCGAAGCAAATTTGATGTAGGTATATTTATGTACTTTTTGAAAAATTCATGTGAATTACTTTAAAACAGAATAAAGCTGTTCGTCGAAGTGATAGCTTTCAAAACACTAAGAATTTAAACTAAGTAAGAATAGTAGTTTTATAGTTTTCTAGGCTGTTTACTGTTTTCGAAGATAAAACACATGCAATTCAAATATGAATTTTCTATGAAAATATGCATTTTTGAGGATATTTTATGATTCGTAAGGATAATTTGAAACTAGCATTCTAATTAATGTGAGAAATATTATATTCGGTAACATCGTATGTAAAAGATTTCTTTAACACTCTAAATACATTTTTAATATCGTTTTTTACTTAATTTTGTATATACAAAATTTCCTTAATTTCTTTCCAAAAAAAAATTGGTGTGACAATTTTAAATATATTTAATAATATAAACTAAAAACCAAAACTTCAAAAAAAAAAAATAATCCCACCGTTTTCGAAATATTGAACTTAAAAAAATATTTTTTTTCTAAATCCATAAAAATATTTTTCGAAAATTTTGAGTATTATTATTTATAATTTAAGGGACCAACTACTTAAAAAATTTGATTGAAATCCGTTTATCAGGAGGCCAAAAATAAAAAAAAATGGTTGTATGACAGGTACCGTTAATGACAAAATATTTTAAAAAATTGTTTGACCAAAATGTAGAGCATACGCATTCAAAAATCTATTTGAGACAATCGAGCGTTGTACAGACAGACGGAAGTGCGGGACCCACTCTTTCGTTGTTCTCCATCTTCGTAATGTCAAGTTTGATTAAAATCTCGATTTTTTTCCAAACGCAAAACTTGCCCTACTACCTACATATATCGCAAGTAAAAATCTGATATTTATAAACTTTGCTTAGAGATCCATACTTCTTTTCGATAAATCTGATGTTGTCCGTATAAGCTAACAAAAGCTTCGCAATCGTCTTTCAGGCCGTCACACCGGTCTGATATCAACAACGGTGGTTCTCAAAAAACTGCTCTTGCACAACATTGCATAGAGGAAAACCACAAGTCTGGCTTGGATAATTTCAGCATTTTGGAAGTTGAGAGACTTAATAACAAGAGAATGTTGCTGGAAATGTTGCACATCAACATCATGGAGCATGCTTTCAACAGAAGATCGGATTGCGATAGTGTCTGTATCATTTAAAAGCAGCTGATTAAAAGAAAATAAAAAAAAAAGAAAACCAGATAGAGAACAACGAACAGCAGTGTAGTAGTCAAAAATTAAATTTTGTGGCAAAATGTAATAAAATTTTCAGGAGCCACCTGAAATCCCCCAAAAAAACAAAACCTCCATCCGACAAAATCCCAGAAAAAAAAATATCCAACAAGACAAAATCCCCATGGGGAAAGAAGCCCTATGGAAAAAATCCCCAATATACTTTCTTTTTTGCCAAAATCTCAAATATTCCCCACACCATTCTTTTTGGCTTAGGGCGATTCAGTTAATAAATTAGTTATTATTTGATACATTTTAATTCAGTACGCGAAATAAATTTGTTGAAGTGGTTATCATACAGCCTGTTTTTATCATCTATTTTCTTATTAATGTCAAAAAATATTGTGTTATTTTCCTACAATTGACAGTTTTCATATTTTGCTTTATTTAATGATAAACTGTTTTTTATTTTTGAAATTTCGAAATCAGGTTCTTTGTTTGTTTAATAAAAGTAAAACGGATTAGAAAGCAATGTTTTTATTTTATCAGAAAAGAATAATGAAGAAAATTATAATATAATTATTACATAAAGGAATAAATGTCTTTAAACTTCACCCCAAATAAGCTGTGTAAGTAGCTTCACTACACAGAAAAAATCTTACCACATAAAATAGAAGAAAAGTAATAAGATTTCTCTATGGTTTTCATCCAATAAGGAAGTCTTATTAATACCAAAGAGATAATCTTATCAAAATGTTGATGATCGTTTTATGGGATATCCACATATTTTTAAGAAGATATCTTATTAATTTTCAATATGACTCCTTTAAACAATAAGAAAAAGTTATTGAAAAGTATGAGCAAATCTCTTTGAAACAATAAGTAGATCTAATTGATTGCATGTGAAAATCTATTAGATGTAATAAGAATATCTTATTGATAATATGTGACATCCTTTTAGATGCAATAGGAAGATCTTATTGATAGTATGAGAATCTTTTTGAAACAAAAGAAGATCTTATTGACAATATGTGAAAATCTCTCAGAAAGAATAAGAAGATATTATTGATAGAATGTGACCATCTTTTAGATACAATAAGACGATCTTATTGATAATAAAGTGGTAATCTTTTATACAATAAGTATATCTTACTGACGTTTTATTGAAAAGCAGTGAAATTCTCACAGAAACAATAAATAGAACTATTGATATGCTGTAGGAATTTAATCGGAGGTACCTGATCAACCCAGCTGTGATAATAAGAAAAGTGTTATTGTTAATTTTGAGCTTGATAGTTTTTGTTTTGCTTGATTTTTCTTAAATTATATACATATTTGTTTTGTTTTGGATAGATATTCCAAACTCATGTCTTTTATTGCGTAATTCATTTAAAGAAAAGAATAAATATGCATTTTTTTAAACTTTTTATTGTTTTTATTTTACAATAAAAAAGTAACTTGATATAAAAATAAATCACATTTTCTTGTAGTCTTAAGTGGTACAGTACTTGATAATAAGCTTTCAAAACTATTAACAAAAACAAATTCATTTTCTTAAAATAGGAACGTGTTTTCACAAATTGCTCCTTGACTAAACGCAAGCTAGCTTTTAGTTCCAATATTTTTTTTCGGTCGAACAGCCTTAAGTATATTGTTTAAGTCATATAAATGAATAGGAGGTCCATCTAATGAAATGAAATTGATGGTGGTATATTACATACCCCTATTTCCGACCAAATATGATTGGAAATGCCGATATGGAACTACTCAATCCCCAGGACACAAATAATCGTCGTGTCTCTTCAATATTGTCATCTTTCCAGATCAAACACGGAACACTAATTGCACTTTCGATTATTTCTACTTGATTTCCACTCATATCGTTTGATTTATTGTTTTCCATGTTTTCAAATAAAAACAACGAACACTCACTTTAATTACTTTTACTTTTTCCCGAGCAGATCACGGAATAACCTTACCACTTCAAGGTTTACAATTGATTACGTTTATCTATATAAATCACCGTTAGTTGCAGACATCAAAAACAACCCAGCAAACATTTTAATTCAGAAATGAACGATAATTAATTCATAAAAGTGAAGAAACCGGCCGAAAAAGAATTCACTTTTGATGTAATTTGAATCCTTTTACCTGGGCTCTTAGACACCGATTTGAATCACTGTAATGATTCATTTATGACCTGAAAATTCGTCATATAAGGGCTCCATATATTCATTTGAATGGTTAATGCCTCAATCTTTTCTAAATCATAAAAATAATTCCAATAAAATTTAATTAAGTGAAGGATTTCTAAGTATACACCTTCACTTTAATTAATCGTATAGGAATCATTTTTGCGATTCAGAAAAGGTTCAGGGATTAATCATTTAAATGAATATATGGAACTCTTAAATACGTTCATTTAATTGCAGAATTTTCAGATCATAAATGAATCATTAAAATGATTCAAATCGGTGTCTAAGAGCCCAGGTAAAAGCATTCAAATTGCATCATAAGTGAATTCATTATTTCTGATTCATATTCAATATTTCATCGGTGAGCCTCTGGAACATTTTTTGATTTGGCTCTTGTTTGGCTTTTATAGCTTCCAGGACTTAATTGTTACACGATGATATAAATAAAGAAATGATTTTTATGTTTCTAAGAAAATTTAACACCATTTTTTACATAAATTTATGTTTTATCATTTGGTTTTATATATATATTTTTTTTAAGTAAGTAGGTACTCATTTTCTATTAAAACACAACCTGGTTATATACCTATCTAAACCGATTTTCCGAACTGATAATCGACTATGCAAACGAAACTTTTGTCATTACAATGACCCGTCATCATTACCCCTTTGTAAAAAGAAAAATAAAAGGACGAACAAAAAAGGATCTCCATATGAAGGATCCAACAACAAAATGAGTGTTGTTTTTTTTTTGACACAGAATACATATCTCTTTGTGTCTCTCTGGTACGAATTTGTAGGATCTTTGTATATATTCATAATTCATTAAAAAAAACTGGAGGTTTCCTGAATATTATTCTTCATTTTTGGTGATTAGAATCTGAACCTTCAGATAAATGTTTGCTGGGCAAGCTCAAAACACAATGATATAATTTATGAGAAAACTTATACTATTAAAAAGGAATTCTTTTCGATTCAAGAAGATTTCCTTATTGTAAGTACGAGCAGGCAAACATTTGTAAAAGTTTTCAGGTATAAGACTTGAAAAAGTCATACGGATTTCTTATTGTTCATCAAACTCGTAGCATCGCTTTGAAAAAACAAAGAAATTTTGTACCTACATATTTATTTACAAGAAAAAACTTTTTGATTTAAGAAGATTTACTTATAGCCTTTATAGAAAAAAATAATAAGATTTTCTTGTTAATACTCAAAAGTAATAAGGTTTTCACATTATTTATATTATGTTTTCCATATAGAAAAAGTGGACAAGACTTTTCAAAATTTCAATAAGATTTTCTTTATAAAATCAATAAGATTTCTCTATGAAAATATCATATTATACAATGCTTTTAATAAGATTTCTTGTTAAAGTACGTCAATAAGGGATTCTTATTAATTTTATGTAGTACTTTTTCGCTCTGTGTACCTACTTGCACTGCTTAGTTGGGGATTTTTTTTGTGAGATTTTCTCTTGGGGATTTTGTCTTTGGTGATTTTTTGTGGGAATTATGTTTTTGGAGCAAACATTTTTCATTATTTTTATTATTATTTTAATTATGTATTAATAATTTGTAATTATGTTTTTAACTTTTATGAGTAGTTATGATATGTTTTTAATTCGAACAATTGTCTTAATGTCGTGTTTTTAAATTGACTTATTTTTGTTATAAGTGTTATTGTTAATTTAATTTATTATTTAATTAAATATTTTGTTAATTTTTATATTTTTTTCAATAAAAGCCCTGACGAAGAGTGTATTCGCGCTCGAAACGTTGCACACCATCTATGTTTTTGAAAGATGTTTTACTTTCATCTTTGATAGCGCATCATCTCTTTCCTTTAGTTGGTTATATTTTACATTAAATACACAAATTTACATTTACAAAATTTCCATTGGAATGCGTCCTCTACGTTGATTTTCCAAAGACGGACGTGCAATGCCATTAAATGTAATGGCAATTCCTTCCCATGAACCGATTCCCGAAAGGTGAGTGAGTGCGTAAAGTATACATAAGTTCTTCAGTAAGAAGGACTTGTTATCTCTCTGTCATGTAATCCATCTACTCAAACTGTTTAAGTACATACAACAGCCTCATTTTTATATTCTTAAATACAAACATCTATTCGCATCCCCAAAGCAAATCCCTTTACATTCATTCTCATACACATACATATATATTTTCGCCCTATCCTGTTTGATGTGGGGAGGATGTTTGGTTGTTGTAGGACTTCCAACTGATATCCTAATAAACATTTTAATAGTAAAATAAGTCATAAATCTTGAATCCTCCTTTGGGATCCTTTTCGGAAAGAAATAAAATCAGTAAAAGCAGACAAAAAAAAAACAAATAAAGTAAAACTTGGAGAATCGTAAAAAGTAAACGAAGAAATAGGGATACATTTCGTCCACCTTCTTTCACAATGGAGACGCATTTTCTTGGATTTTCTTCCATAAGCTTAAAGAGGGTTAAACATATACTCGAGTACAATACTGTGAAATAAGTATGGCCGATTGTAGCATTTTGTGATGTCCATCCCCAAGATGGATTCCTTATCTTGACTACACTTTTTTATGCCCTCCTTTAACTCTTCTTCTTTTTATTTTTTAATATATCTTTTATTTGGTTTTTATTTTCAACTTATATAAGAAGAAATCAGATTACTATAGCTACGTATAGCTTGCGTTAGTAAAAAATGTTTGAATTTTAGCGATTTTGTATAGATTGGAACCTTTGTTTTGGACAAATTATAAAACAATACTTGAAAGACGTACTTTACAGCAAATATATGTGAACTATCTATGTTAAAAATATATGAAAAAAAAAAACAAATACAAAAAATGGCTTCTGATTAAAACAGCCATATACCTAAATGCCTCTAAGCGTGCAAATGTTATTCATAAAAGTTATGTAACGCTGAATAGACGCATTTTAAGTTATTTATTTATTTATTGATGTACTTAAGACATAAGACATATTGTAGCCCAAACTATATAGCAATTTTCATAAAACTAATTACAAATTTAACTTATATGTAAAATTAAAATTTAAATCATCATACAAATTGAATTAGATTCGCCGAGAGTCTCGATGCTCTCGGTGGTTTGGTTTCGGTTTTCGCTAGAAGAAATAATGTTTTAGAAGAAATTATTTTTTAGTACTCATGTTCAATTTTGATAATATTCACAAGTTTTTTTTTTTGCGAAATATTCTATGCGCGTTAAAATATCAAAATATCAAAATTTGTACATAATTATACTCAGATAGGCCTACTGCGAAAATCTAGAGAAGAATTCGTGTGCGATTTATGGATGCATATCATTGGAATAGAAATCGCTCATTTTTCAGACTTTGTTTCCCCCTCCGGAAAAGGCGACTTTAAGACACTTGGAAAAAATGTTTACCCAAAAGTTAAAATATAGGTTGTTACCTACCTATCAAGCATTGAACTCCGAAAATCCATTGAAAGATAGCTCCAATTTAAATGAAATCCAAAACTTCTACAAAATTCAAAAATTTTGCTTTTTGATTTAAAGCCTTTTGGGTGATATTTGGAAAAAAATATTATCAAAACGTCAAAACATAGGTTTTTTCCTACCTGCCAAGACATAAAATGTCAAAATCGACTGAGGGATGGCTTCGATTTAAATGGATTAAAAACTTCTCAAAAATTACCTCAGAAAATTCGAAATTTTTCCGTTTTTTTTTTTATGCGGAGAAAGTTGATCTTAAGTCTTTTGGGTGACACTTGGATAAAAATATTATCCAAACGTCAACATATACCTAGTATGATACCTACCTGTCAATCCATGAACTGTCAAAATCGGTTGAGGGATGGCTCCGATTTAGATTCAAAATTCAAATTTTATCTTGGAAAGGCGTCTGATAACGTTACTTTGCAGCCTTTTTTTGAGGTTATCACATAAAAAAGTCGAGACCTTGAGCGAGACGAGACTTGGTTAGGCGAGACCGAGACGAGTCCGAAATTGTTCGATTTTGACGAGACCGAGATGAGCAGAACAAAAGTCTCGCCTGGTCTCGTCTCGTTGCCAGCCCTAAAAATGACTTATAAAAAACATTTTTGGATCATAATGCCATGGTAAAAGCTATTTTACTATATAATTATTATTTGTATTATTATTATTATTATTATTATTATTATTATTATTATGAATTCTTCATTTAATCAAAAATTTAAATATACATATTCGAAAATAATTTTAAGAGCATTAGCATGGCAAAAAAATATTTGCCGTCTGCCTTAAAATTGACATTTATTGAGAATAAAAAAAAGAAAGTTTAAGATTATAATAAACTTATAAGTAAATATTAAAAAAATAAAATAAGGACAGATAAATATAAACAAAAAATTTGAATTTACTCTAAAAAACAACTGTTTCGGTAATCTAAAGCATGATCAATAAAACTGTAAAGGTCCTTCCAACCCCACTCTCCACTTAATTTTTGTTCCCTTCTTCGATATTTAGACAGCTCTTTGAGAAATGAATTCTTCGAAGTTCTTGCAGAATAGGACAAACGGCTAAACAATGGTTGACATCTTCGATTTCGTTTCGATTACAAAGGTTACAACTTGGATTATCATTTCTGTGAGATTTATATAGGGTCCGCCAAATAACTTTTTTTTTTTGAAAATACTATAAAATTTTCCAATTTTTAAGCACATTATCGATTGTGTGCAGCTGTATTTCACCAATGGCTTCACGAATATTGTACTTTAAAGTGCCAATTGTTTCTGGCTTGTCGGCGTAACACTTATCTTTTACGGCACCCCACAAATAATAGTCCAACAACTCTGCGGCTGATAATGCGATCTTCAAAAACAGGGCGCAAAACATCGAGTGTAGCTTCGGCTGTGTGGCACGTAGCGCCGTCCTGTTGAAACCAAATATTGCCAATATCCTCCTCTTCAATTTTTGTGAACAAAAATTCGTTCAACATGGCCCTATAACGATCGCCATTGACTGTAACGGCCACTCCTTGCTCTTTTTTGAAGAAAAATGGCCCAATTATGCCTCTGGACCAAAATCCGCACCAAACAGTGACTCGTTTTGGGTGTATCGGCTTTTCAATGTATGCGTGCGGGTTTTCTGTGCCCCAAATGCGACAATTTTGCTTGTTTACATACCCGCCAAGATCAAAATGAGCTTCATCTGAAAAGATGATTTTTTTGGCAAAATCGGCATCTTCTCTAAGTCGATCGCAGGCCCACTTAGCGAAGCGAAAACGCATTGGATGGTCAATTGGCTTCAACTCCTGAACCAATTGGACTTTGTATGGCGTCACACCAAGGTCTTTATGCAAAATTCGTCTCAATGAACGGTGAATTGATGTTGATGGCGCTTCACGCACACTTTCTGCCACAGCAGCAATATTCTCGGGTGAATGAACTGTTTTTGGATTTTCACGCTTTGGCTTATCGATGAGGATGCCAGTTTCTTTCACTTTTCTCACAAGATAACGAACATACGGAGCTGACGGTGCTTCTCTTCTTCCAAAATCCGTACGCAATTTTCGCACACATTCTGCAACATTACCATGATTTTCAAACTAATGTCGCAATATTTCCCAGCGTTGTTCAAGCATATACACAACCATATTCGTTCAGCGGAAGGATAGAACTAATTATCTGTCAAATTAGACATGAGCTAAGTGTTACCATTCACGAAATAAGCACTAGTTGAAAAAAAAAACGTTAGATGGCGGACCCTTTATTTCAAATTTAGCGTCTCAGTCCTTGACCATTTTACTATAATGAAGTGTCAATTTGTGATGTGTTTTGAAAATGATCAAGATATTTTCATATGTGTTTTAAGCCTTGTTTTTAATAAAAATCATTATTGTATAAAATTTACAAAAAAAACGAACTTTTCCATACAAAAGCAAAGTAGGAATTTAATTTTAATTAAGGGTTAGTTTGTAGATATTTTATTCATCTCAATGTATTCGAACTCATTTTACATTGATAACATATTGCTTCTGTTTGTGCCCCTGACATTGACTTCTGCGCCTCCGGGTATCATCAAAGAAACACAGCAATAAATCTTTCGTTGCTGTATTGCTCTTTTTTATCAGTTCATTGACAAAGCTATACTCCAAGATGTGTTATATTAATAATCAAAATCACAAATTATGCAAAAAAATATCAACAATATCAGCTGAGCTGGTTTCTATTTAGAACTGGTGTTATCACTGCTGTAAGACTTATACAGAATTCACAGTTCAATTGGGATAGCACTTATAGTCGGTTGTTTTATTTATACGCGCTATGAAAATATAATTGTTCTGTTTATACAATTATGCTTCTTCCGTCGGGTATTTTTTTGCTTTTCGCTGGCTACGCAGTGTCTCTGAGTATCAATCTGCGTCGGGAATGTAATGTCAATAGTACCATTTGCACTCTTTCTGATTACAACGATGATATAGACATTGTTAGTGACTACAAAAAGGATCTTCCTTTTATTGAAGTCGTATTTAAACATAGCCGACTTCAATGGATTCCATTGGCGTTGTTTTCGAATGTGCCTAAGCTTAAGCGTCTAGTGGTGTACAATTGCGGCTTGAGAAGCCTTCAACAGATAACCTTTTCAGAGGCGATTAACTTGAGATTTCTATTTTTGCCCAATAATCGTTTGACAGAATTGCCAGAAAAAATATTTTCCAATTTAAGTTCGATCGAAGAAATTCGTCTTGCCGACAATCACATATCCCATATTCATCCTAAGGCTTTCGCGGGCCTGAAAGCAATTCGTCATTTGGATCTTAACAGTAATAAAATTCACGAGTTAGCTTCACAAGTTTTTGAAAACCTCACCACTCTGGAATACATTGATCTCAGTTATAACTACATTGAAACCTTTAAAAATGATGTATTCTCTAAAATCCCACACCTCAAAACCGTACTCCTGAACAACAATAACATTGCAGACTTTCAAAGTGATAGCTTAGCGCATTTGGTGCATCTAACAATGCTAGATATTTCTAACAATGCAATTAGTTCGATTAATCTCAATGCTGTGGATACATTACGTGCCCAGAACTCACAATTGCAACACTGCGTCATCAACGGCAGCATTATCAGGGCACGAGTCAGCAGCAACCAGCTAAAGAGCATCACCATAAGCGATAAGGCCTCAGTGAAGGAAATTGATGTGCATAATAATCTTTTCGAGACGCTGTCAGATTTCGAAGGTATGATGAATTTGCAAAAGCTTGACGTTTCGAAGAACCCGATTATAAGTTTAAACAGCACCAACACATCGCTATTATTAGACTTACCGAGCTTGCAGTATCTGAATGTTGCCTATGGAAAACTGCAAGCATTGACAGTAGAGCATTTCGTTCTTCTAGATAAACTGACTCATCTAGATATATCTTACAATAATTTGCACTATTTAGATGCAAAAGCTTTGGAACCTTTGGTGGGTTTGGAGAAGTTTTATTTGGAAGAGAACCACTTGCATTTGTTTGATTATGAAGCGTTTCTTCGGACACAGGTCAATGTTAAGGAAATGTGCATTTTTGGAAATGTCTGGTCTCAACAGTTATTGAAGAAAATGTCAGACGATCTAACGTTCAATGGCATAAAACTGGTAGTTCGTCTGAATCCAAATGAAGCTGGTGAATTGTTGGCGCATCATACAACCAGTCATCCCCATCATACAATTCATGCGAAAACTTTAGATCACGAAGCTGAAATTGTGGCAAATCATACGCACCGTGATATTTTAATTGTTGTCACCTTGTGTCTTGTTTTTGTAATTTTGGTTTTGCAAGTTTTACGAATTTTTAAAGAAGAAAATTGGTTGGAGCTGTTTCGGCAAGGTGTCCGAAGAGATATTGTTTCAACGCGGCTTAATGAAGAAGAATCTGGACCATTTTAAAGTAATTCAGAAATGATGAAGAAAATTTGTGATAACTTATTGAATGGTACCTATATTAAAGTGATGTTGGATTAAACTTATTTCGTCTTTTTTTTCGTTTTACATCAACGGACTTGTCAGAAGGAGATGAAGGAGTTATCAATAAATACCAAGCATTTCGTAAAATTATTATTATTATTTCCTATTTTACTCCAAATAATTTAGGTACAATATTATATTGTATGCAAGCCCTATGCTCTGGAACCAGACATATACTTATCCGAAGGTTTTTGATGTCCTGAATTCAAATTAAAGCTACTGGATTGCCTTAAGTTCTTTGAAAAAATGCAATTGAATGAATAAAGTCCATAAAACCATCTTTTGGTCCCTTGTGATACCACATGAATCATCCTAAGATAATCTCCCTATTCGTTGAACCTATTTTGTTTAGATCGCAGAGATCATCGAAGAAAAATCTCCAAGATCGAGCTTACGCCTGTGAGATCGTTTAATTAAACGTTAAGCCTCGTTGCGTGCTTGCCTATGAGGCTGTGTCCGCTTATGTCACCAATTACAGAGCTGATGTGCATAAGGATATCAAATACTTGGAGAGTTTCAGATCAAGTTTTGACCAAAACTGTTTTGTTGTCAGACAGGTGGTTGTATTTTTCCATCATTGGTTTGTCCTTACTAAAGCATCTTGTTTCGGCATTAACTTACATGTAGCGATGGGTATTCCTATATTTGCCTTTTCAGGTAATAAAGGTATAATGTCGTTCCACTTTTGGCAAGTTCATTACAATTCCCTGAAATATTCCTGTGTCCGGCACCCAACATAGGTGAATATTAGACTGCTCCGCCATCTCCATGAGAGATGAACGGCAGTTGAGAGCAGTTATGGAGTTTGTAGAGGACGATTCCAGAGACTTAATAGCAGCCAGACTATCTGAGAAAATACGGATATCAGCGGTTGATATGACGCTTTCTTTGAGCCAGCAGAGAACTTCTCTAACACACGCTCAATGATTAGGAAGACGGAAAGATAGACTTAATTTTAATTGTTTGAGTACAAACCTCCAACAATCCCGTCATCAGATTTTGATCCATCAGTATAAAAATGGATAGCATCATCTTCCAAGATGCTTAAGTCCTCCCAGACAGATCTTGGAGGAATAGTGACTTGACTTGGAAGTTTTTGCTGAATTATAGTTTTAGAATGGATAAAGTGTAGATGATAATCTTCACTTTTTGATAATTCGAAAAGACTGTTTTTAAACGATTGAACACCTTTGTTCACTTTCACTGAAGAAAAGATCAGAACGGAACGATTTAGAATAGAAATGTTAGAAAAATAAACAATAAAAAAATCAGTAACTTAAACGACAGTTCTCACGATTATGTTCTAGTTTGATCTTGCTCAAAAGCAAGAACAAACAACCATCTCCAGTAATCTGTTCCAGAAAACTTTCAAATCAGAACAATTTAGGTTGTAATTTTGTTTCCAAGACAGTTCATTACAATCTGACTGAACACAGCTAATCTTACCTTCTGATTTGTAATTTAAAATCACGATGACTAGAGGCATACGAGGGTTGATGGAATTGTACATTTTGTTTTCTTTCTTCTTTGAGCTTTTCTTTGAAAGATCAAGTCAAATCATTGAATTCATTCACTTAAGTACATTATAGGTGATTTCCCATTTCGGCATTTGAAATAAAATTCGATTACACTTTTTGAAGATATTTTTGATTCGGTTTCCTTTTAGACAATTTTCTTTGCAATAATCTTTTTGCCAGAGCAGTTAAAAATTCTGAAAATATTTAATTTCTAAGAGGTTCTTTAATCCATTGACATCGTAGCCATCCGATAATGAAAGTTGACAGTTCATAGCTTAACAGATGGCCAAATATCTATATTTAAAGGCAGTTAGTGAATTTCGTAAAAAATGTCTTCTTTAAAATTAACATTCTCCGATGTAATAAGGAATACTCTGAGAATTTCTGATTTCTAATTTCGATATTATACTAGGCACTTGCAACTTATGGACTCGTAAAAAATCGAACTCCTGATTTTGATCAATCTTGGCATTTTGATGATAACGAAGGCGAAAAAAGATGGTCCCGCAATTCCGTCTGTCTGTCTGTCCTCGAGTTACAGCCTAAACGTTTGGATGGATCAATTTCAAATTTGGTATTGCAATTTCGGTAATATGCCCACACGTTTTTTTTTTCATTTTTTAAGACGAAAAATAACGGTACAGTGAAACCCACTTAAGTGAACCTCTTTGTAGTGAAAAACCCGCTTATCTGAAAACATTCACATATATCCCCGTATTTATATATATATATAGTTGCAAACAACCTCGCTTAATTGAAACTCGCTTAAATGAAAAACCCGCATGACTGAAAAAACTCCCTACAAATTTTCTCTTTTTCTATAGAAAAAAACTCGGATAAGTGAAAATTAAAAATCGAATAAAAAAATTAAACGGGTGCGGAATTGTTTCGTGTTTTTTCAACTCCAAATCGGCTTCACTAAAATATTTCTTTAGTTATCCGATATCCGTTTAAGTGAAATATATTTTTCAGTTATCCGAGATCCGCTTAACAGATTTTTTTTTCAGTTATCCCAAATCCGCTTAAGTGAAAACCCACTTAACTGAAAAAAAATGTTCTGCTTTTTTTGCCGTTTCGCTTAAGCGGGTTTCACTGTGCCTACCATATATTGTGTTTTGCCAAAAATAAAAATCTTTTTTTCTCAAAAACGGTTCGAACGATTTTTTCTTAAATTCGTTCATCAATGAAGGGGCAGCTACTTTTTATATTTTTTTTTTTTGAACAAATGGTTATTTTTGTTACCGCTAGTAGAACCATTTTTTGGTTTTCGATTTTCTGAAAAACCTTGATTTGATTTTTTTTAAATTGCTGTGCAGAAACTGCTAGAAAGCTTTTACACTAATACATATACTTAGATAAACATTTTTCCAAAAACAAAATTTAATTGAAAACTTAATATTTCGAAAAAGATTCAATTGATTTCGAAACATCGTATTAGTAAATTTTTGACTTTATCTTGAATATTAAAAAAAAAACTATTTTCCTTAAATATAGAACAACGATCCTCGCACACAAATACTAAAAAAAAACCTTAAGAAAAAAATGTATTTCTCAAAAACGTCTGCAAAAATTTTGATAAAAAATGTTATTATGCAGTTCACTTTTATTAAAAAAAATATTTTCTTTTGCGTATGTGCTCATTAACGGCACTTCCCATAGAACACATTTACATATTTTTGTATTTCTCACTATTGGATAAACCGATTAAAATTATTTTTGTTATGCACATGATCCCTAAAAGTGTCAGTAAAACTGCATATTCAAATTAAAAAAAAAACTGTTTTCAATTAAAAAAAAATAAATCCAAGTTTTTTTTTTGTTTTGAAAAATAGATTTTTCAAAAACGAGTCACTGAATTTTTTTTTGTTAATAATTTTTTATATTAATATACATATATAATAATAATTACTTCAAAATGTTTTTAAAATTTTATAAAAAAAAATGTTTTATTTTTAAAAACCGCTCCAACGATATTTGATTTTTTTAAAATATTTTCATATTTATCCAGTAATTCAAATAACATCTTTTTTCCCTCAAACTTTAACAACTAGGCAATCAAAAAAGATTTTTTTATGTATAGGATCCATTTATTTCTACCGAATTGTATTTCATTTTGCACATTTTTGCGTACGTCATATGAATATTATGTATATAGGTTGAAGGTTAGGTTGAAGTGGTCGCCGGGAAAACAGCTGACACACTTAGACCTTAGAGAGGTCCATTGTGATACTACATGAAGAGAAATTTACTCTTTAATCAAACCAGTTGGAGCCTCGAATGAAGCGGTGAAGTCGGTGAATCTCAATGTGTTTAAGATCACTGGTGTCGTCGAAAAGTATCCCACAGGTGTAATCTTCGTCTTGGGAGAGAGCAGGACATGAACAAAGGAGATGTGAGATAGTCTATTCTTCCTCCTCGTCCATGCAGCTTCTGCAAAATTAATTGGAGAAAACGCCAAGTCTTTTGGCGTGTCGACCAATTAAACAGTATCCAGTTACAACACCTATTACGGAGCCAAGATTTTTCCTGGTCAAACAGATTAAACTTTTTGAGCGTCTTGGGTCTATTACTGGCCAGATTTGTCTGGTGGCCAGGCACGTAGTGATGTTTGACCATCTAAAATTTATTTGTTTTATGGAGTTTTGATGCAAAAATAGTTTGCTTGTAGCTATAGGCATACCCATTTCTTCCATTTTCGGTAAAATAGGTATTTGGGTTCCTTTCCTGGCGAGTTCGTCAGCTTTGCAGTTTCCCAAAAAATCACTATGTCCCGGCACCCAAATCAGGTGAATGTTAAACTGTTCTGCCATCTCCCTGAGAGATGATCGACAGTTGCGGGCAGTTATAGAGTTTGTGGAAACAGCGCCAAGCGATTTGAGGGCTGCATGGCTGTCAGAGAATATGCGGATATCCGATGTAGATATCACGTTTTCCCTTAGCCAATATAACACCTCTTTAATCGCCAGAATTTCCGCTTGGAACACGCTACAATGGTCAGGGAGACGAAAAGAGAGACTAAGATTTAGTCTGTTTGAGTGCACACCACCGCCCACCCGCTCTTCGGTTTTCGAACCATCCGTATAAAAGTGAGCGGACTCATCTTTTAAGAACCTCTCATCCTCCCAATCTGATCTTGGTGGGATGGTAACTTGGAAATTCTTGTCGAAGTTAAGCTGGTGTGTGGTGTAGTCGGATCGTCCTAGTTTTGCTCCGATATTGTTCAGAATATTAGAGTGGCCTATCGAATTGCTAGTCCATTGAGAGATGGCTTTAAAACGAATAGCTGTATTCGCAACCACTTGTTTGGCAAAAATGTCGAGGGGTGTAAGGTTAAGTATTATGTATATGCACCCAAGTCAAAATGCTACCTTATGCGCCTACATGTCTTACTTTAATTATTATATTTACTTATTTACATACCTGTATGTAGGTAATTATTGGTCCCTAAAAGTCTAAATAAATAGTTTTTCGATTAAAAAAAAATAAATAAATTTTTTTTTTGAAAAATCGTAACATAAAACGAATTCAACCAGTGACTACCTATTTAATTTTCATATTAAAATTTATATAATTTTTGTGTTTCAAGTCATGTTATTATTGTTAAAAAATTAATACCTTTTCACTAATTACACTTTTTAAGTTTTTTATTCTTTCTTTTGTACTTTTTTTCTTTTTTTATATCAGGCAGACGGCAGAGAAGTCAAGACCTTATTCTTAGGATAATAATATTGTTAATCATTTTATAATAAAATAAAGAATTTTAATAATAATAATAATAATTATAATAATAATAATAATAGAAATAATAATTATAATAATAATAATAATAACAATACTAAGGATCAACGTAATATTATGTAACGGGTTATCCATTTTGCGGTTTCAAAAGTAAACGTAAAGAAAACACATATAAAATATTTTTTTTTTCATGACATTTCTTTTTTATTATAAAGTTTGAACGTTGACATTATGTGTGAAAAACTACATCATTTAAATGACCACCACGCGAATTGTTGCAATAATTGATTCTTTTCATGTAATTTTCGACCACTTTTTGACTCATATTGGGCGGTATCTCAGCCATAATTTGACGAATGTTGGTTTTCAAGTACTTAAGAGTTAAAGGTTTATTTGCATAAGCACGGTCTTTCGCGTAGCCAAACAAAAAAAAGTCCAGCGGTGTCAAATCGCATGATTTTGGTGGCCAGTTGATATCGCCACGACGAGAAATTACGCGGCTAGGAAATGTCTCCTGCAATAAAGCCATATTCGCGCGAGTTGTGTTGCATGTGGCACCGTCTTGTTGGAACCACATATTCTCCACGTCGTATTCTTCAATAGGAGGCAAACAAAAGTCGGTTATCATATCACCATAACGCTCAGATTTGACGGTGACAGTCGTTCCATCGTCGTTTTTGAAGAAGTAAGGTCCAATCATACCTCCGGACCAAAGAGCGCCCTAAACAGTGACTTTTTGTGGATGTAATGGCCACTCTTCAATTAATTGAGGATTCTCAGAATCCCAAATACGACAATTTTGTTTATTAACATACTTACCAACTGAGTGAGAAATGTGCTTCGTCGCTGAAGAAAATTTTGTTCGAAAAATCGACGTCCACCGCATGTTGTTCAATCACCCATTCGACGTATCTAAGACGTTGTGAATGGTCAGCTGGCTTCAGTTGTTGTGTGACCTAGACTTTATATGAATGTAGGTGTAGATCCAAATGCAAAATACGCCATAATGTGCCGTAAGACAGTTCTAATTCCTGAGAACCACGAGGAATCGACACATTCGGGTCTTCGGCAACACTTTCACTTACAGCAGCAATGTTTTCAGTAGTACGAGCGAAACGATGATGCCCATGCCAGGAATCCAGTCTCTTCAAATTTCTTCACAATTTTGCCAATTGCTTGCGTAGTTGGACGAATTTGTAAACCATAATATCCTCTTAAAGCACGATATGTGGCTGTGGCAGAACCACCATTTTTGTAGTACGTTTTAACAATTTTTATGCGTTGTGCGATAGTTAGCGATCCATTTTCGTAAATCTCAGACTTTAAGCTGAAAAAAAAATTGGTTTAACAACTTAGTTTGACAGATGTCGCATTTCAGCCCCATACTTTTGAAACCGCAAAATAGATAACCCTTTCCATCGGCTTTAAACCTGCATATGATAACTAGACTACATGCCTACTACGAGTAACAGCGTCAATGCTTAGCTACAAGAGCAAGTTCGTAAGATCCAGTCGAAGATTTTATTTTTTGAGGTTTCCATTTATCGCAGCTATTAAAAAAAACAGAATGGATACTTCAATCCTTCTTTAAAAACAAAATTGGTTCACTTACATACCTACATGTCAACATGCTAAAAATATTTTTATGCTTTACGAAATTTGGTTTCCATAAATTCAAATTCTTTCAAGAAATCTTTTCCCCTCTTTCAAGCTCGAAGCTACAGAATTTTTTAAGTTATTCAAGAAGGAATTCCATGTATCAGAGGTAAAGTTGTACATATACCACAACATGAATTTTTTTTAAATAAAATTTTGGGTACCTTGTCCTACTCATTAAATCAGTTTTTGGCTGCACTTCATCAATTTAATTGATGCATTAAACAGTTTACTTGAAAAGTTAACCATACGATTAATCTCGTGCAACATTCGTCTCTATATACATGTATATAGAGATTATGAAGCAGTAGGTACCTACTGCATATGCAAATTAAATCAATTTAAGGATAACGAAACGATGTGTGTATATACTAAATTCCAAAAGTGCATTTCCTTGAAATCTGATCCAACGAACAAGTCGTATTTCATTTTGTTCACTTGCAAAACTTGAAGCCAAATTTCAAATCATCTAAATGTATCTGGTTTCAGCTAAGCTGTATCTCGTACCTGTAACTACTCTTTTGCATAACATTAGAGCTTCGAAATATACGAATTAATCGGCCTTAGTACGACCTACCAAACAGGACTCTCAGTTATCCATCCATCCTATTTACATATTTTTTTATAAACATGCTTGTATAAATTTATACATGTATGAAACTGAGATGCAAATTAAGAATATTTCCACCATTCCGATTCCGTGATCAGTATTGCAGACTATGAGAGAGTGTGTTGCTTTTGCCAACATTTAGCACTACTTTGGTGAATTATATGATACGTAGGTACATTCAAGCTCAAAACGAACCAAAGCCAGCTGGGCTGGTAATCTAGTGTTTACAAAGCCTTAAACTATGCATCAGATTAGGGAGCTCATCCCTTATAATAACATGGGCCACCATAACCGCTGCCGGGTTTGAAAATTGTTCATCGTTTGATTCGTCTTTTAGTTTAGTTGGGCGTATTTATAAGTCCTATTATATACGCATAGGCCTCAGCTTCGACCAATGTAATTTTGCTCAACGTTTGGCAACCAATTTGCATAATTGCATATTAAGTAGTTTGCCACACACTAACGAGCTGATATTTTGATTCTGATGCTGAAACTGGCACATCATGGTAGTCGTACACTGACTGGACATGGACGACGGACATCGAATGCGAATAAGTAATGATGGAAGAGTTTAGAGTTAAGATTGCATGATGAAGAAAAATGTTGTAATTTCTAGGTGGACACAACTTGTATTATTTCTTCTGACAGATGATTTGATAAATTAAGACATAAATAAAATTAATGAAGAAAATATTCTGTGGTGTTGTGTTATTGCCTAAAACATCATTTATGAGCATAAACTGTTATAACAAGCATGTATGTTCTTATAAGAAATCCAAAAATTATTTAACCCTTCGTACCTATTTCCTATTTCAATTCTTCTAGCCAATTGAATTTAAGCAAGTATGCAAAAATTAAAAAGTAATAATAAAGGTCTTGCAAATCTTTTCTACTTTCCCTAAAATTTTCAAGACAGCTATGAGTATCCACAGTCTAATAGTTTGGATCAAATGGTATTTATGTATATATGTTTTAAAAATATTAATGGAGTCAATAAGTCCCTGAAAAATTAAATAAGGAAGGTGTTCCTTTTCGGCATAAAAATACAGGAATACCTCGACTTACGAGGGGCGTTCAATATATTCTCGGTATCGTGGTGAAGCTGTGGTTATATATATAAATTGACTTATTTATCAAGTAATACTATTATTTTAATGCATTCACGTAAAATTTCATATAAATGTGATTATTAATTCGCGCTTTATCTCTAGTTAAACAGAATCATAATGGCAACTGAGACAATGATGGTGAAAATTGAGCATCGCGCTGTAATTAAATTTCTCACTAAGCAAGGAAAAAGTCAAAAAACTATTCATGAAGAGATGGTGGCTGTTTACCAGTGTTCCGCACCTTCATTATCAACAGTGCAAAAGTGGTCAAGTGAGTTCAAGAAAGGCAGAGAGAGCATTGAAGACGACCCCCGCTCCGGCGCCCCGGCTACTGCTTGTACGGGAGAAAGCATCAAAGAAGTCGAAAAACTTGTTCTTGAGGATGCCCGAATAAAGGTGAAAATGATGGCAGAGATCACCAAGCTTTCAGCTGGTACCCTTCACACCATTCTTCATGACCATCTTAACCTTTCAAAGGTCAGTGCAAGGTGGGTGCCAGGAATGCTCACAGCGCCTCAGAAAAAGTGAGCATCGCATGCTGTAGAGAGCTTTTGGAGATGTGTAGTGAAAACGCGGACGGTGTTATGGATCGAATTGTTACTGGGGACGAAACATGGGTTCACCACTATGACCCTGAAAGCAAATAAGAGTCCATGCAGTGGCATAAAAAAGGAACAGACCCCCCGAAGGAGTTCAAAGTCACTCCATCTGCCGGGAAGCTCAGTTTTTCTTCGGACTCAAAGGGAATATTGCTCATTGAGTAACAAAAAAGGTGAAACCATCAACGCCACATCCTACGCTTCCACTTTGCATAATTTGCGGGAGGAAATTAAAAAGAAAAGACGGGGTAAACTCGCAGCGGGTATGTTGCTTCTTCATGACATCGCTCCTGTTCGCGAGTTTCCAAGGCTGCTGCGCAAGATTGTGGTTTCGAAGATATCCAACACCCACCCTATAGTCCAGACTTTGCCCCTAGTGATTATTTCTTGTTTCCGGATTTGAAAAAATGTCTTCGTTGAAAAAGATTTTCGGATGATGAAGAACTCAAGTCGGCAATAAATGGGTATTTTGCAGAGAAAGAGGAAATTTATTTTTTTGAGGGTTTAAAAAAGCTTATCTCAAGATGTAACAAATGCATTGATGTTAGGGGAGATTATATTGAAAAATAAAAACAGTTTAAATTGAATTCGCATTTTCCTTCATATCGAAACCGAGAATATATTGAACGCCCCTCGTATGTCGCTAATTCGTTCCGGGAAAAGGTGTCGTAAGTCGAAATCGACTAAGGTCGAAGTAGAAAAATAAAGGAAAACCTGAGCAAACAAGCAGTAATGTATGGATATAAATTACGTAAATTTACGATAAGCCAATGAAGGGATAATAATACGCACATGTTCTGTATTTCACTTTTTGTCAATTTGAGGAACGAAAGTGAATTTAGATGTTCTGTATTCCACATAAAATAAAAAGTTTGTAAATTACAATTGAATGTTTTTGTGACCTTTAGTCCAAAATGCGTGTCGCCAGGTACTACGGCTGGGCTCATCAGTTAGATGCTGTAGTACCTTTCTAAGACGCATCGTGTTTTGATCGATGTTTACCGACTTTAATACCTGGGCGAAACGCATTTTGAACTAAAGGTCACAAAAACATTCAATAGATTTTATTTTTAACAACATATATGCTTCCATCGTCAGTAAGCTCTATTTAAATAAGATTATTTAAATAGAGCTTACTGACGACAGAAGCATAGCTTCCGAAATGTACATATAATCAAAAATAAATAACTTGTGTTTCAAGTTGTTAAAAATAAAATCTGTAATTTATTATAAAAAACACGTTAAAAAATCTCCACTATCAAATTAAATAAAAGTTAGAAAATTTCTTTTCCCGCTAGGTGTTTTCGTTTGCACGTGTCCGCAAATTTCACTGTGAATTGACGAGTCGTTTTTGCTTCCATACAAATTTAATAGTCTTGATCTTATTACAATTTATAAATTTTAAAGGATCACTTACCTTTTTTCCGATTCTAGTCGTTTAAGTGATTCGTAGTTGCGATGGCCAAATATGCAGTGCCAGTAATGTAAACAGTTTCCTTCTTCGCTACATTCTTCAATATATAATACTTTGATTTCAATTTCTTTTTGTGTGAGCTTAAAAAGATTTCCTACCAGATCCTTAGATCCACAAAAGAGAACTGTGGATCCTTTTTCCATTAACTTCCTTATTGATAGTAAGCTCCCTTGCAGATTTGGAAGATTAAGTACGTCTTCAATAAGTATTGTAACCTCTTTGCTCTTGCTGTTGGTGGTCTTTATTTTGCAGGTACCCTTTCCTTCCGAAGTGATTTACTCTCTATTTGCCGCTGTAATATAGAGCTTGTTTGAGATATGTACCGTTACTCCTGAATCCAAAATCCAGCCTTCACCAACGTTTTAGTAAAATCCGTACTAGTCTTGTTTGTTACATTCTTTTGATTGTGGCGAGTATATTCTTCTAAAAGTTTTCTTTCAACCAAGTTTCCAGAGCTGTTACAAGTGTATCGTATTTTTGATGTAAGCTGCGATAGTCCAATTATCTAATAGTTTATTCTCCCCTAGAGCAGTCAATTTTTCAAGTAATGTTGTCATTTTTTGGATGTGTTCCTCCATGTTTAAACCTTCCACCAGTTTTAAGTTACAAATACTACGCATTAATTGTACCTTATTACTAGGACTAGCCTTTTCATGGTGTTCCTTGTCTTTATCCCATGCTGCCTTGGCTGTTTTAGCCCTTCTCACGTGATGAAGTTGACTATCTTCTACTGATAGGCCAATAATACTTCTGGGCTCGCAATCCTTTTTGGTCCATTCCGAAGTGACTGGATATGTAATAATGTCCCACAAACTATCCCTCCGTAGTAGGAGTTCCAGCTTAAATTTCCATATGTGGTAATTATCCGCTCCCAATTTTGAAATTGATGTTCGTAAAGAATCAGCCATTATTTAAATTGTTTAGAGCTCTGGGGCCATCACATGTTATTTCTAGTTCTGAAGAAACTAATATATATATATCCCTTTGATATATATTGAAATAAAAAGAAGATATCCTTTGTATATGGATTTTAATTTTAGAATAACACAAAAAAACTAAAGTTTCTAATTACACAAACATATCTGCCTCCTAGAGCAGTTTTTACGTTGTATGTAGTATGTCGAGTGAATACAAGCATACGAATGTTATAATAATTGGATCCTAAGAGACTTACTCTAAATGTCAATGAATTCCATTATTTTCTTATGGAGTTGTGTATTTTATCAGTACTGTGTCACCCTCGTCAATCCCCTGGCAGTGAAATTCAGAAAAACCAATATATCTCAGAATCTACATAAAAAAGTGCCTGGCCCGGTCATGAGCAATATCTTCATTAGATTAGCTTTCTTAAATATCAGAATTTGTAGGAATTTGGTTTAAATAATATCATAAACAAAATATTCCTAAAACTTACCCAATTTTTGTGGAATCACCCACATAAAACTTTCAGGAATTTAATTTTTTAGATTTACTTAATAAATCAACATATGATAATTTCGCAGTTTCCAATCCAGATGAAAAAATTGCTTCTTTAAATTTTTTCACTGGATTTTTTGATTTTACAGCTTTAAAAAATTAACTTAAAGTTTTGTATACACCATCTTCTCTTCGGCAACTTGACGTTTTAGCACTTCATAACCATTAAAAAAAAGAAATATTGTGTGAAACATTGCTGCAAATTTTTAAATTAACAATAAATTTATTTAAGCTATTGTATTTGCATCCGCCAAAAGGTTTTCTTTCGAAACCGCTCTTATTGTGCCTTAAGCTCATTGATACATTTGACTTAAATGACTTAAGGTATAAACAATTTGGTTTGAATTGTACAACTGTATGGTTTGATACTAAGTTATGCATTCAGCGAAATAATTTCAAGTAAACTTCCGAAATTTAATTTTTTGGTGACTAATTTTTCTTCGACTTACCTTTTGAAATTATTTAATTTATTAGCTTTTGATTTATGGCTGTTTTTGTGAGCTATTAAAATTTAAAAATGCTTACTAAAATTGTTCAATCTCATGAACTAATACACATAAACAATAAACATAAACGTAATAATCAAACGCAAGAGTTACGTGCAGAAGAAAATAAATGGAGACGTGCCCGTAATGCACAGCTTCAAACTACACAATCACCACCACAATTCGACAAAAATATATTAGCAGAAGGAAAGTGGTAATTGCAGACTTCAATCGCCACACAGTTTGAAGGCGGTCGAATTGAACATTCTGCTTTGAAGCTGGCTATGAATTTTCGGCAGCGAAATTGATGCGAGAATGCAAAACCATAATTTGGGATGAATGCATGGTGGCGCATAAACGAGCTTTAAAGGGCAATTGACCTAACAATGAAGGATTTACAAGGTGATTCGAGATGATTTGGTGGGGATATGATATTGCTCGGCGGAGATTTTCGTCAAACGCTTCCCGTCATCCTGAAATCTACTGCTGCCGATGAACTTAACGGATGCTTAAAATCGTCGTCTTTGTGCCGGCATGTCAATAAGTTGAAATTGATCACAAATATGAGTGGCATTGTAGAACGACCCATCGGCTGCTGAATTCTCAAGACAACTGCTGGAGCTTGGCAACGGCCAAATTTATGTTGATGTCTCGATTGGATTGATATCATATCCGACAAATTTTTGCGAGTTAACAACGTCGAAGGCGAAACTCATCACCAAAAGTAAAGTGTTCCCCGGCATTCCAAAAGTTATAAAAATCTCGATTGGATTTGTGAAGGGGCAATATTTTTTTTTTTTTTTTATAATCTACACCCGCTCAAGGGATTATGAATACCCTTTAAATGTTTCCACACAGCGCGGGCGTGGGGGTGAGGTTAAGGAAGAGAAAGAATGATATGAAAGATGTGTGGCGCGAATTTCGGAGACTGTAGGTGGTTGTTGTCTCAGATTTTATTTCCAGGGATGGCGGCTGAACTAATGCGGACAAATTTCTGTGTCTTATTTATCTATGTCCATTATAGTTCGCATTAATTTTCTTATTCTTTGTCATATTTTATCGGTATACTAGTTTTACTCAATCACATGTTGTTGGATATGACCTAATTACGGCCGAAGTTTTCAAAATGCTTCCTCGCAAAGGGTTAACTAATCTTCTTTATATAATAAATGCCACTCTAAGGCTAAAGTACGTTCCGAGCCAATGGAAAGTTGCAGAAGTTATAATGATTCTCAACCATGATAAAAAATCTTATAGACCTATTTCGCTTCTGCCCGTAATATATAAGGTCTTTGAAAGAATATTACTTCTGCGCCTGCAGCCAATAATAGAAGAAAAGCGCCTAATACCTGAACATCAGTTCGGATTAAGAAGCAAGCATTCGACAATTGACCACGTGCATAGGATCACTGACGTCATTGAGAAAACTCTTGAAGGAACAAAAATTTGTTCGGCGGTCTTCCTAGACGTGTCGCAAGCTTTTGATAAGATGTGGCACGAAGGCCTAAATTTTAAATTAAGAAAAATTCTGCTTTTAGCACTTTATACGCTTCTAAAAGCATATCTAGAAAATAGACTTTTAGAGTAAGACATGGAAACGATTACTCGGATCTCAAAGAAATAGTGAGTGGGGTACCACAGGGAAGTGTTTTAGGTCCAATATTGTACCTATTATTTACACGTGATATACCTCAAACAGAAGACACTATCGTAGCCACGTTTGCTGACGACACTGCAATACTAGCAGTGGGCCAAACGATAAATGATTGTACGACAAAATTACAAAAATAATAAAAATTACAAGAATAATGTCAATAATTGGACAAAAACATGTCGGATAACGCTCAACGAAGTAAAATCAGTCCATGTAGATCTTACGTATAAAAAAATTAATAGATTACCGGTATTTTTTAATACGGTTCAAGTTCCGTTTGCTAACGAAGCAAAATATCTCGGAATGACTCTAGACGCGCAATTAAAATGGAAACCGCATGTTAAAAAGAAATGCGAAGAGTTAAATAATAAACTCAGAGATATGTACTGGTTGCTCGGGAAACACTCTAAGCTCAGTATCGAAAATAAGCAAATTTTGTACATGCAGGTGCTTAAGCCTGTCTGGACTTACGGTATACAACTCTGGGGTTGTACGTGAGATTCTAATTTAAATACCTTACAAACATTTGAAAATAAACTCCTAAGATCATTTGTAAGCGCACCTTGGTACATTAGAAACGAAAATCTCCACAGAGATCTCGGCATTCCCACGGTTCGCGATGAAATAAAAAATGTTGCCCGAAATCATAGAAAACGGCTATTACAACACTGCAATAGTACTATAATCGAAATTATCGATAAGACGAATTTAGTACGCCGCTTGCGAAGGACAAAGCCTTCCGATCTGGTGCACTAAACGAGAATCCGCTTTAAAATCGCGGTATAAGCAGGAACTATCACCGGATAATTACCTGCAACACATTAATTGAATTCGTTAAAAATAAATTGCTAGATAAGTTTCAACTTAGTTGCAATCGGGAGGAGGAGGTGTTATTAGTGCAGTAAGAATCTCACACTCCTATGAGCACGCGTTTTTCGGTCCTCATAGAGCCTTTTAAAGGTTTTACACCTACCCACGGGGGAAAAAAAAACATGTTGTTAGTTCTATGCCTAAACAGCATGTACCTAATGACTAAGCCAGCAACTCATTGTATGACATTTATTTTTAAAATTGGTTTTTAATGGAAAAATAAGAAGACAGACTACGGCAGGGATCGAACCTGTGACCATGAGGTTGACAGATGAACACACAACTATCGCGCCACGTCAACCACCAAAATACTAGCAAAGAAGAAAAAGAACCTCGTCGTTAGCTTCTTAAACGGTCTTTGTTGTTGTTTTTTGAGCCGGAAAACAAATCGAAAATCATATTTTTAATATCACTCTCACCTTATTTTTATTCCATTCAAATAAAACACATTTAAATTTGAACTATCTGTGTTTTATTATAGATCTACAGTTGATTTGAAACTTTAAATTGGGGCGAGACGAAGTTCGCCTAGTCCGCTAGTGTATACCTACATACATTTCGGATTTATTTTTAAAACATTCATTTTATTCATTGCTAATGTCTTAAAACAAAATACCAAAGCTACTAATTTCGAGGTGAACGAACAGGAAGGTAAAAATAAAAGTATGCTTGCATACTTTTATATATGTATACTAGCCAAATATTAGAAAAAAATTCATCTTAGTCATTTCAAAGAAGAAGGAAGGATCAAATGCCGTAAGAAGGATACAAGCAAACATATTTAAAAATTAAAATGTATTTAAACAAAAGAGCCACCCTGTCAGCTGCAGGAGCAAAAAGTAAAAAGCCTTCCTGCTACACATGCACACAGCAAACAGTCAAAAAAACACCCCAAGGAAAATATAATATAACGACATTTTTAGTCTGTGTTCTGTGATGGCAGCCACGCATTTTGTTTTTAATTTTCTTTTTAAAAATAATTGAAATATCCATAGAAATTTGTTCTTTTTTTGTTATCCTTTTGAGTATTCCTTTCCTACATTATCTATTTCAATAATAGGAATATACCAAGAAATTTATATTCTCCAGTTTGTATTAAATCTTTGTAGGTATATATATGTACTTTAATGTGCGGTAGCAAATTCCCTTATAAATTAACCCAACGTTAATATATATGTATGTAGCAACCAAAAAGGCTCAGAAAGGATATAAAATGAAAACAACATTTCTTTGCGAGATCTAAGATAAATCCAAGTAATTGAAATAATTATGCTCTCGATTAAGCTCGGTCCGTCGGACCCATACAAGATGACATCTCTTTTCCTGTTCTGACAAAAAAAAATGACAAAGTCAACCCTTACGCGATTGTGATTACAGACGATTTCCAACAACACTCTGAATGATGCTGATAGACAATCTATATTTATGGAATCCGTTTAAACTTACGGCGAAGATATGAATCCAAAAAGTGTCTGTACACAACAAATAAAAAAGTTGGAGTGCGTAGCAAACTTATGTATAGCTGCTTTTTAATAATTCAATCAGAGATAAAAGATTAAAGTCCACTCCGCACATCCACATCAGAATCCGACGGAAACAAGATGGTTAGCGATAGTGCGATGTTTTTGAGCTTTATCTGCAGATGTCTTTGATGGTCTGGCCTTATGCCCTCGGGAGGTTATGTGGTTCTGTTAGATAGCCATCGCATCGGAACAATTTAGAAGTTTGTCTGTGGTGTAGGGATTTACTCTGATCTGCCATTAGCACTCACTTTTATATAATTGACAGCTCGACCTGATATGATTTTGATGATTTAATTATATTCATTATGTTGATATGAAAGATTGGACATACCTACCTACCTATATGTATCTGATATAGGAGAAAATATATGTACGGTTTGCTCAATCTAATACAAAATAAATCAATAATTAGAGTTCTATTTTTTTAAATCGAACTTTATCTGAAATGTTTTCAGAAATAAATATATGAGGCAGATATGAGTTTTATTTTGAAACGCTATAACTGCTCGCAACAAGATATATAGCTTAAAGCCCAGTACTCAGTTCGGGAAAAATATTATTTCTCATACAATTTTTTTCCCAAAACAAATTGTATCTCTAGTTTTTCCCGACCAGTACTCACTTCAACGCAAAATAAAAATCTTTGTTTCGAACTGTACATACAAAAATCTCCACTTAATTTTTCCAAGACAATCAATGTCCGAATCATTATTTTGCTAGACAAATTGTGATGTTTGATGTAAATCGTGCCTTTTATCACCTCACATCGTATCCCCTAACATCTGCAATATTAAAAGATTTAAAAAGTAGGTATATGACCAGAAAAAATGATTGGAAAAAGTGTTTAGGTAAATTAGTTGAAAGAATTAAATCAATTCAACAGCTGATTTCAGTCAGGCAGTAGCGTAATGAGAATTAGTAGGTACAATGAGGACGTACTTTTAATAAAATTATGAAGATATTTCTGATATTTTTTTTTTGTGATTTCTTATCCAAGTATGTGTTTGTATAAATTTTAATAGAAGGGATAAATAAATTAAGAAAAATCAATGAGCTTTAAAACTAAAAAATTGAAGCTGCAAAAATCGAGAAATCTAATAAATCAGTTAAAAAAATTGGTATCGAAACGGGACAAGTAATATTTTTGCATATAAAGATATATATATATATTTTATTGGCGCAAATTTTTAAACGATTTACAAATATGTTAAATCATTTTTAGTATTATACTAGACTAAAAGAGGATTTTGCTAATTTTAAACCAGTTTAGTATCACACTATTTTCTTAACATATTACTAAAGTTAAAATCACAATATGGCTACTTTATTTTTGTATAGATATGTACTAAATCCATGTGCCACTTTGACATTTAAAAACGTCAAAAAGTTATGTTCGCTTACTTTTTTGCACTATTTTAGGCGTGTTTAATTGTAGTTCACTAAGAAAAAAGATTTAGTATGGTGCTAGTTCAAAAGTGTTTAAACTTAGGAAAATATTAGTAAAGTGCTTTAGTATCAGCAAACTGTTAAGTAGTATCATGCTAAGCCCTTAACATTAAAATTTTGCGCCATTGACTTTAAGCAATGTATGTATAATGTATATTGAAAAAGCTTGGAAACGCTCAAACGAACTGGCGTGTATTTTGTTAAATGTTGTTTAATTTTTAGCGTTATTTTTCTCATTCATTGTGAATTCTTTGAAATGGATATACATATACTATTATATTACATATTATTACATCATATTATGTATCATATTATCTTATATTATAAATCTGTTTTTTTTTTAAACACATAACTCAACATGAAGCTTAGAGCAAACCAAGTTAAGCAATGTACATTATTTCTTTAAAAACACTCACCAACATTAATATCATCAGTGACTGTGGTCCTATTTTCCCCTACAAAACATTTCTGAGATACGCTTCTGTTCTCATTTGAATGGAATGTTTATCTCTACACCTTCAAAATTAAGCTACTAGGCTTAAATGTCTACCACGCGGTTGAATATTTTTTATTTGCGATATAGGTACAGGGTGTCCGCCGGAAAGGTAAAACTACTTTGTTTTGCCGCCATTTTGGTAAACATTAGTCTTGACAGTTCATATTTGGCAGTCGTGAAGTAGACACGTGACAAATTTACTATGGAAAAGTATTCGATAAACCAACGTGTCTTAATCGTTAAAACATTTTATCAAAATCAATAATCGACTACTCTGACGATGAGAAAGGTACGTGAAATTTTTGGGAGAAACAACGTGCCAACAAAACGCACTATTTATCGTGTAGTGAATGATTTCGAAGAAAGAGGGCCTGTAGGTGTAAGGCCCAAGCATGGACCATAACGTACTGCAAGATCGGCTGAAAACATTACTGCTGCTCAAGGAAGTGTTCAAACCAATCCATCAACCTCAATTCGACGCCGTGCTCAGGAGCTTGGTCTTCAAAGAAAAACTTTGGTCACAATTTTGTACAAGGATTTGCATTTGTCTTAAGATTCAGTTGACACAAGAGCTTCTTCCACAATATCATTTACGCCGCCGTACATATTCCAATAGGGTGTTACAGCTAGCCCAAGGCAACACCGATTTTCATGAAAAAATCATAATGAGCGACGAGGCACATTTTCATTTGAATGGATATGTGAATAAACAGAATAGTCGGTTCTGGGCAATGGAAAACCCTCAAATTATTCATCAGTCAAGTTTGTATCCATTAAAAGTTACAGTGGTGTGCAATTTGTTCAGGAGGAATCATTGGACCTTACTTCTTTGAAAATGAAAACGGCGTTACGGTAACTGTGAACGGGGAGCGATATCATGATATGATAGAAAACTTTCTAACGCAACACCTGCATGCTTTGGGCTTGATTAACATGTTATATCAACAAGATGGTGCCACATCGTATACAGCCAGGATTACAATTGAATTACTGCAAGACCTACTCTTTCCACAACAAGTTATTTCAAGAAATGGTGATGTTGATTGGCCTCCACAGTCGCCTGAGTTGACTGCTCTGGACTTCTTGTTGTGGGTATATCTGAAAAGCAAGGTTCATGTAAACAAACCAGAAACGCTTGAGCAACTCAAACAAAATATTCGTGATGAAATTAATGAAATACCGCGTGAAATGTGTGATAATGTAATGAAAAATGTACTCATAAGGGCACGCATTTGTGAGACTAACAGAGGCGGAAATTTACCTGATATTGTGTTCCATACATAATTGCCGACATTAAATAAAATATTTATATATATAAGCTATATTCTCTTTCATTTAATCAAAAATTATAAGCAAACCAAGTAGTATTCCTTCCCAGCGGACACCCTGTACTATAAGTCAAGTTTTGCATTTGGAAAAAAAAATCGAGCTCGTGATTTTAATCAAACTTAACATTACGATGATAGAGAACACCAAAAAGTCTTCCCGCAAGTCCGTCTCTCTGTCTATCTGTCTTTCTGTACAACGAGCTAAGTCCTCAACCGCTGAAGAGATTTTCTTCCAACTTGAAATTTAAGCGTTTTAGGTAATTGTCTCTAATATATTTTTGAATCGTTTTTTTAGCACCAAACCTAATTGTACCTGAGCCTCTTCTACCATCTTTAGGATCTCGAAAACGGCTCTAAGGATATTGTATACATTTTGGTCAACTTTTTTTTATATAAATACTCGTATTTTGTTATAAACGGTGCCTGCCATACAACAATTTTTTTGATTTTCGACTTTCCCATAAACGGCTTCACGGATTTCGATTAAAATATTTATGCAGGAGGATAATTCAAAACAGTACCAACGTTTTCGAAAAATGTCTTTTTTTCATTTTTTTTAAATTTAATATTTCGAAATTAGGTTGAGGATTTTTTCTGAAATTCTTTTTTTTAAATTTATATTGCTTAATACTTAAAATTGCCATTTTGTCAGCTTAGATTATAGAGCATACGAGCAATTAGCTAGATTCTTGAATTACAATTTATTTTTAATAAACACAGTCTTCATGGTGTCGAATAATTTTATAAATCTATAATACACTTAAGACAAATAGATTGGATTTAAATTCAAATCCAAAATCCCATTTTTTTCCTGAAATCGAAAACTCGAAAAATTATATAAAATTAACAATTTGCGCTGCAAAGGTTTGAGTAGGTACAACTTATACAGAGTGTCCCTTAATTCGTCAAGAGTATTTTAAGAGATGATTTTAGAAAAAATACCAGCCTTTGTAATTGCGTTAAAAGAAATTTGATATCTCATCTCAATGTTAAGATATTCAGTGCTTAGCCTGTTCCATTTTTTCTGCGTGTGAAATTGCAACCGTTTCAAGTCGAATGGCATGTCGTTCGGAATTAAAGAAATCCGTGGAACCATAATTGCAGATTATGAGGTGGTAATCCAGGCAATTCCAGCGAATTTATAAACTCCATAAGTCTGTATGAATAATAATTCATTAAACTAACTTTTTTGTTAGTTTCGGACCCTGTAACCCGATTTATTATCTTCATTGAAAAATAATATCAATCTTCACCTTGCTAAAATAAGATAGGATATTGTAACGCTTCATATGATCGATGTGTTTCAGACACACGCTGCAGTTGATTGCTACGCCGCCGCCGCCGCCGCGCTGATGTATAACATTATCTCGGTTTTCTAACTGTTTACCCACGACGCACGACAATAGTGTCTTCGTCAATTTTAGGCGCATTAAAACGTCTCGCGTGTTGTTCAGCAGGCATCTTAGCAGCTTTGATGAGAATGTGTGATTATAAGATGGCATGCGGTCCAAAGCGGTCGTGAATAATACAACCAATTCGTTATGTTGATGTAATCACGTTTAGAGTTCTTCCGCAATTATTGGTCTTTTCACCGAATTGTTGTAAATACAACGCCAAATCACCCATAAAATAAAATTGTAGTCAATATTGGGCGTTGGCAATAATGAACTTGTTGATGATATATGTGACCCTGAATCTTGAAAGTTGTCATAAAATTTTCTTGAATATCTTATGTTACACCAAATGACGTAAATTGAAAACAATTTTTGTATTGCTGGATATGAGTCAAAAAATTTTTAGAATCGGAAACCAATGAACGTAGTGGTGGTAGAGTGGCGGTACTAATGCATAAATTTGACTTGACCGCTCGCGAAACACAATCCAGAGGCTTCATTTTTAAACATAAATGCCTTGTAATATTGGCACACAACGTTTATTGGTCCAATAGCAACGATTTGCTGTGATGTGTAATAGATTTCCACGTTATAATTGAATGCAGCTCGATAGGGGTTAAACGCAACATTTCTATGTTGTTGATTTCGGTTTGACTTGCTCTTATATATCTTTGACTCCCAGCATTGGGAGATCTGCGACTTAAATTTGTACGTATAATTGCTGGCATTTTGAAAAACGAAAATTCAAATGTAAATTAAAGAAAACTTAGATTAGAAATAATTTTATATGGTGATTAAGTATTCATAAATTTTCTAATTTTCCTCGCAATTTTTTCTTTCATAAGAACCCTCTCCTGACAATAACAACCACAGCAAGGAAAGAATTAGCGAAATATATAGATTAAAGTTGATCAATAAAATAACTCCGACCGAGGCATCTGTTTTAAACATGATATTGAGTTTTTTTACAACCTCTTTGACTATATTTGCAGCACGCATTAAATATTCAAAATTAAGACAGGATAATTTCTGGCATTTTCAAAAACGAAAATTCAAATGTAAATCAAAGAAAACTTAGGTTATAAATAATTTTATATAGTGGTTAAAAAATCATAAATTTTATCATTTTCCGCGCAATTTTCTTAATTTTTTCTTTCATAAAAACCTTCTTCTGATAATAGCAAACACAAAAAAAAAAAGAATTAGCGAAATCGGTCCAACTGTTCTCGCATGATGTCGTGACATAGGGAAATAGGAATTCATTTATATATATATATTTCTTCTAGTGGAATTACCAGTTCCATTCCTCATGATAATTATAACTAGGGCAAGGATTTCTATGTACTTAAAATGCAAAATATGCTATGCGCTTAAAATATGCTCTTAAAAATGTAAAATATTCACTTAAAACCATATCCCTTGTTATACATAGGGACCATTTGTATGGTAAAGTATTAACGGGTCCGCCGGTTTTTTTTTTTCAATAGTGCTTATTTCGTGAATGGTAACACCTGTCTGATTTGACAGATAATTAGTTTTATCCTTCCGCTGAACGAATATGGTTGTGTATACGCTTGAAAAACGCTCCCTAAGTGGGCCTGCGATCGACTTTGAGAAGATACCGATTTTGCCAAAAAAATCATCTTTTCAGACGAAGCTCATTTTGATCTTGGAGGGTATGTAACAAGCAAAATTTTCGCATTTGGGGCACAGAAAACCCGCACGCATACATTGAAAAGCCGATACACCCAAAACGAGTCACTGTTTGGTGCGGATTTTGGTCCAGAAGCATAATTCGAAAATGAGCAAGGAGTAGCCGTTACAGTCAATGGCTATTGTTATCGGGCCATGTTGAACGAATTTTTGTTCACAAAAATTGAAGAGGAGGATATTGGCAATATTTGGTTTCAACAGGACGGCGCTACGTGCCAAACAGCCGAAGCTACACTCGATGTTTTGCGCCCATTTTCAACAAAAAAAAGAAGTTGTTTGGCGGACCCTATATTATTTAGTAATATTTAGTAATATTTACGCAAATAAAACCTAAGATTACTCTCTTATAACGGGTGAGTTTTTTGCTACTTGGTTTTTGACGTTTATATTTTTGACAGATCACACATGACAAATTCCACGAACATTTGACATTTCGATTCAGTATTGTTTGCCATTTCATCATGAATAGACTTACGCCTGAACAACGTTTGCAAATTATTGAAATTTATTATCAAAATTCGTGCTCTGTGAAAAATGTCGAAATTATGAAATTATCGCAAAATTGCCTTCAGCGACGAGGCTCATTTTTGGCTAAATGGATACGTGAATAAGCAGAATTGCCGTATTTGGAGTGAAGAGCAGCCAGAGGCAATTCAGCAGCTACCAATGCATCCCGAAAAATGCACTGTTTGGTGGGGTTTATGGGCAGGCGGCATCATTGCGCCGTACTTCTTCAAGGACGATGAAGGCCGCAGGGTTACGGTCAATGGAGAAAGGTACCGTTCGATGATAACAGATTTGTTTTTGCCGAAAATGCAAGAATTGAACTCGGTCGACATGTGGTTCCAACAGGACGGTGCCAGATGCCACACTGCACGCGAAACCATGCATCAATTAAGAGGCGAATTTGGTGAGCAGTTGATCTCACGTTTTGGCGCAGTCAATTGGCCACCAAGATCATGTGATTTGACCCCGTTAGACTATTTTTTGTGGGGCTATGTTAAGTCTATTGTCTATGGGGACAAGCCAAACACGATTGCTGCCTTGGAAGCCAACATTGAACGCGTCATTGGTGAGATTCCGGCCGAAATGTGTGAAAAAGTTTGCCAAAATTGGACCTTCAGATTGGACCACCTGAAGCGTAGCCGCGGGCAACATTTAAGTGAAATTATTTTTGAAAAGTAAATGGCACAAATTGATTTATCGATCCAGATAAAAATTTCATTCACTTTTTACAAGTTTCTGTGTTTTTTTGAATTTGCAAAAACCAAGCTCTTAAAAAATCACCGTTTATAACAAATTCAGTCTTTATTATCGAACAGAAAAATAAAAACATTTAGATCTTATTTGTTGAATTAATAAATCATTTATTTTAATAATTTAGATTTTACGCCAAACAAACACTTTTTCGAATTGGATTCTTGAGCTTAGCGGATTATCAGCAGCAACTAGTGCCTCACATAAATCCAAATTAAAATTGTTTTTGGTTCTAAACGAAACGAGTTGTGATTGCGGTTTTTCAGTTTCGTATGTTTAATAGATTTCAGGTGTTGGTCAATTTTAATTTTTTTCCCGAAGGAGACAACAACCATTAACAAAAGATCATCGACATGAAAGTAATTCCATAAACTTTAGAATACAACAAAAAATAAAATGCACGACTGGATTGTACGAACTTTCTCTTGTAGCTAACAACTTTAGTGTAAAGTAGTAGCTTACCACTGAAATTGTTAGTAGGTATAGGTCAAGCCCAAGTAGGTAAGATTACCTTGATTCTTAGTATAATGAATTGTCCAATGCATATGATTAAAGGAATGGTGACATAGGTACCATCCTACAAATGTATATTTAAAAAGATTTTAATTATGTAAATTAGGAGGGTAATGTGTACCTACCTACATAGGTATGTAAATATATGTGCATATTTATGTATTTATTATACATATGTATAATAATGAAAACTTTAAAAAACAGTTATATGAAAAGTACCGTTAATAGACTTTTTCCGTAAACTTGATTCACATCAAATGATAGCTATTGCTAACAAAAAAATTCGTAAATTTTTTTATCAAAATCGTTGAAGCCGTTTTCGAGAAAAATAAGATTTTCCTTCAAGGTCATATGGCAGGTACCGTTATTTTTAGACCTAAAAATAAAATTTCAATTTCCCCTGTGAGGAATGCCAAAATAATCACAAATACCAAATTTTAAGGTAATCGCTTAAGCCGTTAAGGCTGTAGCTCGTTATACATACATACGGACAGACATACAGACATTTTTTGCCGATCACTTTTATAGGCTTCTCTATTATCGTAATGTCATGTTTGATTGTTAGAATTTTTTTTTTTTTACGAATGCATAACTTGCCTTATAGTACCTATAATCGCAAGTAAAAAACTGACAAGCATCTTCTGTCATATACACAACTGAAACTACGTGTGTTTGGTAACGTGAAAATTTGTCCAAAATTTCACATTTTCAATATGAATAGGAAAAAAAACCCAAGTTTCAAAAACTTGGCGCAAATTTAAGGTTACAAAACAGGCATACTAACTCATATAAAGGGCTATCCATTTTGCGGTTTCAAAAGTATAGGCCTGGAATTCGACATGTGTCAAACTACACTCGTCGTTCTCAGGAATTAGGACTGTCTTACGGCACATAATGGCGTATTTTGCATTTGGATCTACACCTACATCCATATAAAGTCCAGCTCACACAACAACTGAAGCCAGCTGACCATTCACATGGGTGCTTGAACAACAGACGGTGGAGGGCGATTTTTCGAGCAAGATTTTCTTCAGCGATGAAGCACATTTCTCACTCGGTGGGTATGTTAATAAACAGAATTGTCGTATTTGGGGTTCTGAGAATCCTCAAGTAATTGAAGAGAGGCCATTACATCCACAAAAAGTCACTGTTTGGGGCGCTCTTTGGTCCGGAGGTGTGATTGGACCTTACTTCCTCGAAAACGACTATGGAACGACTGTCACCGTCAATTCGGAGCGTTATGGTCATATGATAACCGACTTTGCCTACTATTGAAGAATACGACTTGGAGAATATGTGGTTTCAACAAGACGGTGCCACATGCCACACAACTCGAGCGAATATGGCTTTATGGCAAGAGACATTTCCTGGCCGCGTAATTTCTCGTCGTGGCGATATCAACTGGCCACCAAGATCATGCGATTTGACACCGCTGGACTTTTTTTTGTGGGGCTATGCGAAAGACCGTATTTATGCAGTTAAACCTTTAACTCTTGAGCACTAGAAAACCAACATTCGTCAAGTTATGGCTGAGATACCGCCCAATATGTGTCAAAAAGCGGTCGAAAAGAATTGATGCTTGCAACAATTCGCGTGGTGGTCATTTAAATGATGTAGTGTTTCACACATAATGTCAACATTCAAGCTTTATAATAAAAAAGAAATATCAGGAAAAAAATATTTTATATGTATTTTCTTTACGTTTACTTTTGAAACCGCAAAATGGATAACCCATTCCTTGTGTAAAATGGAATACTGGATATGGAAAAAAGCTGCCGTGAAATTTGTTAACAGAAACTGATTAAAGTAAAAATTTAAAGGCATGTGTGCAGTTTTTAATTCAGGATTATTTTGTTATTCGAAAATATGCACAAATATGCATTTAATCTTGAAAATATGCAATTTATTTATAATAAAATATGCAAAAATATGCACTAATGAATAAATGTCATTTTAAAGCAAATTGATTGATTCGTGTTTGTATATTATTCCTGTGTTTCTAAGGTTTCTCATAAAAAATATGCATTTGCATGGACATCCTTGCCCTAATTATAACTATATAAGATAATACAAAGTGTCGAAGAAAAAACGGAAATTTAGGGCATGCAGTGCTAAGCTTTTCAAGTCCATCATTTCTAAAAGTTAAGAAATTAATATTTTTTTTAATTTCTATTTTCTAGAGTTCACTGATGTCTCAGAATTTGTTTGAGATTAAAAAAGACATATTCCCTTGTTATCTCTCTACAGAAAAGTAAATTGGCAGATAACTGGAAATGATTCAAGTAAACACAAAGCAATTCCACAAAAAAAATATATATATAACCTCTATCAGTATACTCCTAAAGTTGGTAGGAATTTTTTTCATGATCAACTGCAACAGTTCCCCGAATAATTGTTTTTAATCCAAACATTTCAATTAAAAAATTCTTCAGATGTTTGATTTTGGTCATTTATTTTGTATTAAGTAACTACGAGTACATATATAATGTTTGGAAAAATATTTTAAGTCAATGTGTCAGGCACAGACTTAATGTTAAATTTCTCAAAAATGTTGTACATCTTAACAAACACCTAACATGAGTTATTTTTATTTTTTGTAGATTTTTTTTTTATTTTTTTCATTTTGCATGCTGATGGCTTGAATCTGATTCTGATGTTAGGTTATTTTTACTCTCGAATTCCCCAATGCGTTTGTATTTTTTTTATTTTGATTTTCTGTTGTCCCCATCGAAGCCATGCCCGCGATTCGCTTGCCTCAAGAGAAACCGAACCTGTAACCCAACCAGACACCTTTAGCCAGTCTGTCTAATTAAACAATTCGTAGAATTTCATGTTAATTGAAAAAGGAGAAGCCAAGCCCACAGCCTCAAGATTCTTGATGCAACTATACAAACTTGTAGGATGAGCCATCTTAGCTCTTAATGTATATAAGGACTATCTTTAGGTGGTACTGATGGCAAAGTTGGCTTATATAGATATGTACACTTTTATTCTTTTGGTTGACATTCATTTGTTGTTGTTTTTCATTTTCTTGTCCAGAAAATTCGTATTAATTATTCTGCAGTTAAAGTGAGGGCGAGATGTGCGATGCTTGCGACATGCAGTAGCTACAGTTCAGATTTTTTTTACAATCTGCCTGAATTGAACTTCACGATAGATATATATATATATCCGAATCAGATGGAACGTGGTCCGTGGATATAAAGAGAATGAAATGTTCGTGCAAATCACATAAAGTGGAACTGGACAACGGTTTTCCAAGTAACTTAGCTGATACTAGTATCAGATAAAATTAAATGATTTTAAGTTGCAGGTTACTCTATAAGGTACATCCATATAAAAGTGTTGATATTTTAGCTAATGACTTAGATATATTCTATATAAAATGTTAGTATATGCCAATTTAGAAATAGCTTACAATGGGCTGTGCACTTTATTTACGAGGTTATGTGTTAAGACACCATTCAATCACATTGGCTTAAGAATAAGCTGCGATGTTAACCTTTTAGTCTTCAAATTTTATCTGTTACAGCAATTAAAACTTAACAAAATGCTAAATTTTATTATCACATCACAATAGGAAGATATCTCATGCATACGGCCTTAGATTTAGATCATGATAGAATACCACCACGGGTTATAAAGAATATATCGTTTGATTAATCGCGATAGGGAAAGAAATTTGGTCATACAAAATAGAGTCAATGTTTCATCAACCCACCACCTGGACTGTTCTTACTCATCAAATCGACTTTAGGTAAAATGGCGATGGGGAGCGAGCTCGCATCTTAAACTCTTAAGGATCTGAATTAAATGACGATTTTTAGCGGAAAAACGAGAGAGAAACCACCAAGCGATGAACAATTATCATACCATTGAGGAAAGAGATTAACCAGAGCGGGACACTTGCAGAGGAAGTGGAGCACTGTTTCATTTTCCAACTGGTTTCTATAGCTATGGCAGTAGATGTTGTGGGGAATACCCAGCTTTGCTGCGTGCTCACTCAAAGGCTAGTGTCCAGTGCAAGTAGCGAATAGCCTTGCTATGTCCCACGTCGGTCTGCAAATGAGATCATTTGTGGGGGATTTATTGTAGGCGGGCCATATCATTCTAGATATCATACAGTCGGTTAGATTGTTCCATCTTTTGTTGGATTCCATGAGGAAAACTGACAGAATTTTGCATTCATAGCAGCGAGTCGGACATAGATGCGCTCTGCAAGCGATCTTTGAAGGGCCGATCCCTGTTGGGCCATCTAGTCTGCCCGTTTATTACCCTCAATGCCACTGTGTCCTGGAACCCAAATTAAGGGAATTTTATGGTTAATGTCCAGGCCATGAAGCTCATTTCGGCATTGTTGGAACAGTTTTGAAGATATTTTTGTCGAATTTACGGCGTTGATAGCCGCTTGGCTATCTGTCAATTCGACTTTAAAAACATCGAAAAGCTTCATAAGGTATTTAAAATTGTTATATACAGTCAACTGAATTCTGGAATGCTTTTACCATTTGATTGCACTAGTATAGCTGCAAGGCAAACCTATTCTAGGATATTAGGACTTTTCGCACTTGATAAAAACTATTTCATTTAGACAAATAACTTGAATATACCTATGTGGATCAAGAAATGAGCACAATTTGTATACTTTTTTACGCTAAGTAACAAATTCCAGTTATACTTCATATTTAAAACAGCCATCTACAGATCAGCTTTATCTAGCTTAGCGTAGATAAATAATAATTAATCCACTGGAAAATCCACGGGGGGGGGGGTGGTTTCGGGTTTGGACCCAACCCCCCTTGAGCATTGGAATCTTAGTTAATTATTAATATGATAATATGACGGATAGTTTCTTTTCGATCAATGTTTGGTAAGTTATTAGTTTCACCTGACCATATATATACTTATGATATATGTTTTTTTCCACTTTATGTTGACATTCATTGAAATTAAAGCAACATTTTTGCGACACTTGAATAGAACATGCATTTAGTTTGATTGTTATCTTTGACACGCGGACTCATATTTTTCGTTGATCAAACTTTTTTGTTAATTTCGACAATTTGGTAAAAAACCAACCTAAAATGGGTCGAGGAAAAGCATTAACTTAGGCAGAAAAATGACAAGTCAAAGCTTATAAGGACGCTACACTGGCATATCTATTGCTCAAATAGCTAAAAAGAAATCGACAGGTTTCAAACCGGAACACTTATATCAAGATTTTTAAGTAATGAGTTTAAGTATGGAAAAAATATGAAAGGCCTCACACACAGTGTGCTTACTAATGCGGAAAAACGACTTATATTAAGAAAAGCATCAAGTTCTCACAAATGTGGTATCAAGCCAAGTCTCACAACTATGCATCGTGTTATTTCAAAAGCTAAGCATTTAAAAAGACTTAAAATCAAGAAGAAACCAACACTTAACCCGGTTCGAAAAATGCAATGCCTCAATGTTTGTCGGGCACATGTGACCTGGACTTCGGAGTGTCATCGCGTGGTCTTCTCCGACGAAAAAAAAAATATTTTGGATGACCCCGATGGCTATAGGTACTATTTTCATAACCTCTGCAAGAAAATTCATTATATGGACCAGCTGCATAGAACAGTTGGAGGTGTGAAGGTGTGGGCGGCAAATTTCCTATTATGGCACCTGGAAACTTCAATTTTTGTCCACTTGAATGAATGCATTGACTGACAGTGGTATATTAAAAAGGCCTTTCGATACTTTCATACCCTTTTTGGACCTTTGCTGTGGGTTTAACAACATGATAACTTGCCAATACATACAGACCGGTGAGTTAAAACTTATATAGAGGTCCAGAATGTGGAACTATTAAGCCGACCTACTCATCTTGAAAATGCTTGGGGATGGTTGACACGTCAAATATATAGCTGAGGACAACAATATTCGAGTATACCCGAAATAACCCAAGCTATCAAGTTAGCTTGGAGTTTGATTTCGTTAAATTATTTGGCCAATTTGTATGCATCGCTTCCAAGCCGGATGTGTGAAGTTCTGGAGCAGAAAGGTGGTTCAACACACTATTAAAAAAATTGTTGTTTAATCAAAAATATCCTTAATACGTTAAATTTAAGTAATGTGTGAAATAAAAAGAATCAAAATTCTCTAAAATGACAGCGCATTATTACGGTCCTTAGTAAATAATTTTCAGCGACAGGCACCAGTGTGTCTGAAAAAGCTCTCTCATAAGACCTGTACTGAAAATATAAATTGAACAGAGTATAACATGTTTGGTTTAGGAGCAATGAATGGCAGAAAACAGAACTAAGAAGTGTCCTATTAAAGTGGCGAGGAGTGTATGTATAGGCAAACAATTATAAACGCCTAAAGTCCTCGGATATGTGTGTTTCTCTTTACCTTTCGTTCTGAATTCTCGGTTCTCGACCTCCGGCTTCGAGTTGGCATTGCTGGGGCACAAGAGTGAAGCTGAATCGTATCAAATGGCTACAATTGAAGTTGTAGCTGTAGTACAAAAAAAAGTTTAAGTTGCATGGTATAAAGAATACTGCTTTGATATTCCACACTTCATAATCCTATCTCTCTCGCCCACATTGTCTCCGAGTGACGTAGTTCAGCATACATTTGTTTATGTTTCTAAATTTGTTTTGTATGCATTTTTGTCACCAAGTGACGTGAGCACCGTTGAATATAATAATACCATGTATTCCTTATGATTTTTATTATTAAAAAGTTGTTTCGAATATTTGTTGCTGTTTTTGCACAATCGGTTTTTCATAGGATTGGTTTGAGACAAAATAACTCCACAATTAACGTAATAAGAACTATTTAGTTAGCTCGGTAAAATTTTTGAAAATCTTAACTTTCAAATCGTTAAATCGTTGGAATATTTTGTCTATCTGTCCTTTTAACAACAATTCCTTAACGAAATAAAAGTTATTACGTCATATATTAAAATCTTTTATTCTTTTAGGATTCATAAAAGATTACATAACAGATTGTGGCATGCTGAATACCAAAAATGCAGTTCGTAAAAGATTTGTTAAGAATTTCGATGTTTTGACAGCTGATAAACAGATTTCTTAAAAGATTTCATAGCAGATTTAACATGCGCATGCCGAATACCAAAATTATAATTCCTACACAGCTTAAACTTTAGTATGCAAATTCATAACAGAATAGCAGAACAGAATAAAAGATCTCGCAGAATTGTCCTAAATGTCAAAATTCTAGAGAGGAGGAATAATTCAATAAGTGCCTACAAGTTGATAATGCTTACATTTCAACACGTGGCGCAGTAAAGGGGTTTTGACTACCCTTAAAATGATTAAGAACAGTGCGATCGTTAGTGTGGGTTTCGGTGGTTTCACCTACAAAATGTTGTTGTTTATTTACATCAGCGGACTCGGCATCATACGGAATATAAAGGGCGCCAGGACAAGTCTAATTTATAACAGTTTTGTAACAATTGTTCGGCTTTAAAGTGTTAATCATTGCCAGCGCTTCGCGCGGTTGGGAGACTACTGAAGCAAAGAACTAATTTCCAGATGTTGAATGCATTTTAAACCCTCCGGGGCCGTATAAACTCTACTTTTCTGTCACACAATCACAATGTTTGGATTTCTCGCAACACGTACATAATTACCATTTTATTATCTTAATTTGACATCCGGTCAGTGTTGGGGACAAGATTTATCACCGCACGTAGAAATAAGTCATGCTTAAAACAAACTGAGTCTTTATTAAATTAAGCGGATATCTGCATGTCTTTTTTTGCCAAGAAAACTTTCGTCTTAAAATAAGTGGATTAATCTGATTAATGTCTCAAGGCAGTTTATTTTTAGGAGAACCCTTTTAATTTTATAAGAACATCATTTGCTTCTATCAGGTTAAAGACAAGTGAAGATTGTGTTAATTTCAAGTGTATTTTCATAAGAATAAATTGCCACGCATTTTAATAATATACGTTTACCTCCCAGTACGAAATTTCGAAATCAATGAATTTTTTTGGTGAATTCATCCATGGATTCATCGACTATTTCCTTCGATGAGCAGTATGTAATGATTTCGTAAGAAAACGTTTGCGCATTTGAATATCAGTTAACTAAATTCAAATAAATTGAATACTTACAATTCACTACAATTTCAGTAACAAAATCATAAACGATGATTCAACTGATGAAGAGTAATGAATAGGTTCATGAGTTCGTAAGTGATGTTTGGTTCTCTGCGGTGGTTTTCTTTCCGAGAATGCAAACAAAAAAGCCTTAAAAAAAAGAAGTTTTCTCTGCCATGAGAAGAGCGATGAAAATTGCATTTTTTCTACCTGCCCCGAGATATGCGCTCTATAGTCAGTCTTCGCTGGTCATGACATAAGTTCTTGGGTTTTTTTTTTTTTTAGAGAAAGTGAAAAACTTATACACCAGAAATTCCAGTTTTGTTCGCGATAAGTATCATCATTTAACATATCAAAAGGAGTTTATTTTTTTTACTATATTAAATGAAGATTTTTAATCATAGTTTTCCTTCGAATGTCATCCGACAATTCAAAAATAATTTTAAAAAAATTTTAAACAATTTTACAGTTGTAAGATATATTTCAAATATCAAATCTCTGAGCAAGCTGTGTATTATTAAAATATTGTAATCTTTGAAAAATAAAATATCTATTGTCTATCTATTTTTCTACTCTATTCTATTTTTTCTTATCAAAATGTTTTTTTTTGTTCAGAAATTGTATTGAGCCAGCTGAAAGGTTTAAATTATTAACCTTAAGATATTTGGCGACTGGTGGGTATTTCTTCGACTTTATTCAAAATATAATTTAAAAATGCTAATATTTCTATTACCACATATATCGTAATGCTGGTGACTAAAAGTGCAAAACCTACCCAGCAGAATTAACAAAATAATCAAATATTGGCAAGGTTTACTTTCGCATCAAGATTTTATCAACACTACATTTTAATTATTATTAGCTAAGCGTATTTTTTTTTAAATTATTTATTATTTATAGTATATATTATTGAATAATCGTCGAATTAAATTTATAAAATGATGTTTGGTGGTATAAAATACGTATACAATGTTTCTGTTTCGGTAAAAAAAACATATTTCCTCTTTCACAGAAAACTGACACTTTCATGTGATTTCAGACTAAGGAAAAAAAGAAGTAGGTATCATGTGGGCTTTACCTAGTGATTTCATAATAGAACATTCATTGCATTTTTCATCATATATAATTCATATGCGAATTAACGATTTACATTAACAGAGTGAATTAATGGATGAGCATTCCTGCCATTTTTCACCTGCTGAATAAGCAACTCTTAGTCAACCAGTGATTTCACAGCTTCCCATTTCATTTCATGCCATTTTTCATCACTTATAATTTGCTTATGAATAAACTAGTTACCCATACTTCGTGATTGCACTGTTAAATATTCACCCCGAAAATCACTTGGTGAACGCCTATGACAGCCCCATGTTAAATTCATCGATGTTTTTATACCCATGAATTATGGGGTATAGCCTCCACTCATTTATGAAAAAGTTAGTGATTCATGCATGAATTTTTTGAAATTTCCTACTGGGCTATTAATTTTCCTAAGATCACTTTCTTTTTTAGACTTCTTTCACATTAATATTGAGTGAAGCGTATGTGAATTTTAAGACCGTGCATATATACTTTGACAGCACATGTTTACGGATACATTTTATTATAAAATCATTTTATTTTGAGTTGTTCCTTCAGGTTAAATCAAGCGAAATGCTTTTCCATACAAATCTATAGGTAACTAAAAAACAAAATAAAATGTAATAAATAAAATAGTTAATTAGTACTCCAGAAGCTATACAAAATTTTCCAAATTTCAAAAATAATAAATCATTTTACTGGTTTAGAGCTATAATAAAACACAGATAGTTCAAATTTCAATGTGATTTATTTGAATGGACTAAAAGTAAGGAGATAGTGATATGATAAGCAATATTTTTCGATTTATTTTCCGGCGCAAAAACAAACAACAAAGACCCTTTACGAAGCTATCGACGATGTCCTTTTTCTTCACTGTTATAGTATTGCCCGTTCACAAATCCAATCGAAATTTTTATAATTTTTTGCAATGCCGGGGAACACTTTACTTTGGTGATGAGTTTCTCCTTCGACGTTGTTAACTCGCAAAAATTTGCGGGAATGATATCAATCCAGTCGAGACATTAACAGAAATTTGGCCATTGCCAAGTTCTTGAAAACTTAGCAGCCGATGGCTCGCTTGCAATGCGACTCATATTACTTGTCAATTTCAACTTCTTGACATACCCACACAAAGACGTCGATTTCAAGCATGAATTAAATTCATCGGCAGCAGTAGATTTTAGATTTTTGGGATGAGAGAAAGCGTTTGACGAAAATCTCCGCTGAGCAATATCATATCCTCACCAAATCATCTCGAATCACCTTTTAATTCTTCATTGTTAGGTCAACTGCCTCAAAAGCTCGTTTATGCGCAATCGTGCATTGATCCCAAATTATGATTTTGTATTCTCGAATCAATTGTCGCCGAATTATTGGTCATTGCGTACATTATTGGCTTGTCAATCGTGGGAAGATTCATCGCCAACTTCTCAGCGGAATGTGCAATTCGACGCCTATAAACAGTGTGGCAGCAACGCCATAGATGCCATAGATTGCCACAGGCAACGAAAGATATCTTGGCCGAATTGTTGCCAGAATCAACTAAATGACGAATGTCTTGCATGTCCCACCGGGAGCATCGAGAAAGTAAGTGCGATTGCGGAATCGTATTCCAAAGCAGCGCGATTGAAGCCTACATTTAGCCCTTTTCTTCTTCTAATAACTTCTTGCCGAATTTGTGGTGGTGATTGTGCAGTTTTAAGCTGTGCAATATGGACACTCTCCATTTATTTCTTCCGCACGTACCTCTTGTGTTTGATTATCACGGATATTCTGATTATTTATTGCAAGACGTGTACGTCGTCCAAGGTTAGATCGGAATCAGTGTAATAATATGCAAAACTCGAATCAATTTCAGCAAGAAAAATAGCACACTTTCTGAATAGAAAATTATAATGTGAAATAAAGACACCTGTCAAATCGCTCACAGCCTATGTCAATGTATAGCTCAACCTAACGAATTGTGGCATTGATGTGTCGACCATATTAACACCCTACGGATCATTCTTGAACAATCAGCTGAGTACAAGTCGCCTCTATATCTCATGTTCGTCGATTTTGAAAAGGCATTCGACAGGGTAAATCGTGAATGGATCTGGCGATCACTTATCATGAGAGGTATCCCTGATAGCTATTATTAAGGAGTCTTACAATAATGCAAGGTGCTGCGTGCTGCACAATGGACAGCTTTCCGATTCCTTCGAGGTGCGTCAAGGAGTAAGACAAGGAGATGTGTTGTCACCAATTTTGTTTTTATTGGCAATTGACTGCCACAGTTGGTACAAACGAGAGAAATGGCATCCAATGGAGTCCATTCGAAAAACTTAGTCATTTGGACTACGCTGACGATATATGTTTCATGTCAAACAGTGTAGGCGGCTTGGACCAAATGTGCCAATTGCTGCAAGCGAACGGCGAGATGGCTGGCTTAAATATCAACGCCAAAAAGACAAAATGCTGCAGACCGGTCGGAACTCTCAACAGGAGATTATTCTGAGACAGGAAACTATTGAGAAGGTTTTGCAGTTCAACTACCTAGGCATTATTGTACCAATTGATGGTGGAACGGAATCTGATGTTGTCAGCAGGATAAGCAAAGCTCGTAGTGCTTTTGGAATGCTTTCTCTCATGTGGAACTCCAGCATAATAACGCTACGTACAAAGCTAAAACTCTTCGAATCCAACGTGAAATCCGTCATCCTGTACGCCTGTGAAACCTGGAAATGCTCCGCCGACATCTGGAGCAGGCTACAGGCTTTTGTCAATCGCTGTCTTCGATACATTCTCAAGATTCGATGGCCACAAATCATAAGAAATGTTGAGTGGGATTGGACTCACCAGAGAAGGGTGGATCTTGACATCAGACAACGAAAATGGCAATGGATTGGCCATATTCTGAGGAAACCAAACGAGTACATAGCAAAGCAGTCCTTCGGGTGGAATCCTCAGAGTGTAAGGAGAGTTGGTAGACCAGGAACAACTGGAGGTCAACTGAATTTAATGAAGCTCAGTCCTTTAACTTTCATTCGTGGGCTCAGCTAAGGCACCATGCCGTGAACCGAGATAGATGGAGGGAATCTGTTGCTGCCATATGCTCCAGGAGGAGCTAAAGTGTTGCTGCGAAGGCTGCAGTGACCGGAACACATATATATATATAATGTTCGGTTTTAAAGAGATGTTCACCTTAATTAAAAATGAGTCCCTTCTTTTAACTTTGTTTTGTTCAGTTAAAAAATAAAATTAAAATGGCAAAAGCTTCATTTTTAAAAAGGGTATTTAACTTTCAAATGGTTCCCTCATTTAAAGGTTTTTTTTTGCACGGTGGGTACTCAGTAATTAGAATTGTTGAAAAATCACTTTGTTTTAAACAGATAAAGCCAGGTAAGTTCAAGAAACATTCTTATAAAAATGAAATGAGGACCACTACGAATTCAAAAGTTTTAGAGTTAATCCATTTATCTTAATTTTAAATCAATTTATTTTAAATAGATAAAGTGAGGTTAGTTAAATAAAAAATTCTCATAACAATAAAATCATGACCATTGCAAATCTATCAGAGTTTAAACGGAATCCCTTTATTTTAATTTGAAATCTTTTTATTTTAAGTAGTTTGCAATTAAAGTGAGCAACATCTCATTTGAAAGTGGAGTATTTTTCTCCGTGCGGGAAACAACGGGCAATTTGTCATGTGCCCGGTGGGGTAGTCCGATCCAAAAAATATTTTTAAAAATATTCTAGAATATTTGGTTGGTTAGGAATAGGCTATGGTCATAAAATAGTAGATAACTATATTAATCAAAATTAAGGATCTGTCTTGTTGTGAAAGTACCTACACTACACGGTATATCTTTTACAGTTACCAAAAAGTCGATTCTCGCCGTATGAGTCATATTTATCTATATATACAAAAAAATGTTGTCAAAAACGTATGAAGCTAATGATCTCAGTTGGCATTCGACCATTTTCAATATACCCTTTTTTTGTATGAAAGATATGAACGAGAAGAAGGTTTTAGGCTATGTGCTATGTGCTTATGTGTATTGGTTTTCGATTAATGGCTGTTTTTGTGAGTTGTTAAAATTCAAAAATGATTACTAAAATTGTTAAATCTCATGAACTTATAAACATAAACATAAACAATAAATATAAACATAAAGAAAAAATGCTGTCAAATCGTATAATTCCTGATTTCGCTTTTGTTGTTCAGCCGGTGTATTTCTTCTACATAAATTACTGTTGTGTTGCGTAAAAAATTAAAACGATTTCTAAATAATACGTTTTGAATACATCAATATGGTACGTCCACGTAGTAATTTGGGTCGATCAACTAGGAAAGTTGCTGCTGGAAGAGTAGGCAGAGCTGCTCAAACAGATCATGAAGGAGCTGATGTTAATGCGGTTAATCGGCAGCGAGAGCTGCACAACGAATAAATTTGGTGCGTGGTGGATTTAGGTATGATTCAAATCTGAATTATGCTTCTCTTGATGTGGTTTCAATTGGATTAATGACTGTTGTGTGCAGTCATTGCAAGGCAATCAAATTTAAACATAAAACTCCTGGATTGTGTTGTGCAAGTGGTCAAGTGAAATTGCCCGAATTGAATCCACCACCAGAGCCATTGCGGTCATTGCTCATGGAACGCCAGAAAAACATTCTAAACTACAATTCATGTTTTCAAATGACTTCTTTCGGTGCAACAAACATTGTTCGAGACCAATTTATGCCCACTTTTAAGGTATTTATGCATTGCACATGACACCGTTCATGTTAATTTTGGTGATTGTAACACGTTCGATTGTGAAAATTTTGATATTCAAGAAATTCAAGGCCAAGTATACCATCGACTTGGTTCTTTATTGTCTTTTCCCGATCAGAGTTATCAATTTCTGCAGATATACTTTGTTGGCTATCCATCTGTTGAAACTAATCGACGTTGTGACATTTCGACAAATTTAAAAAGGCATATTGTTGAGCGATTGCAAACAATGTTGAGATATGAAAATCAATTGGTGCATTTATTTCAAACTGCTTTGGATCGCATGCCATCTGACGATTATGCAATTGTTATAAATGCAGATAAAGCACCGCCAGGACAATATGCCGGACGTTTCAATGCACCGACCATACCATCGATGAAGTCGCAATGGTTATTGTAGGTGATGAATTTAATTAACGCGATATTGCTTTGCATCGTCGAAATAATCAATTGCAGACAGTTTGTGAAACGCATCGTTGCTACGACCCATTACAGTATTCACTTTTGTTTAGTCGTGGAGAAGACGGATATGATTTGAACATTAAAATGAGAAATGCCTCTAACGGTAAGTAATTATATTTTTTGTGATTTTCAAAAATTTTTTTCAATTTAGATTTAAAAAAAAAAGTATTGACTTTCATTTTAGGTGTCGAAACTAGTAAAAAAGTTAGTTCAATGAATTATTATTCATATCGACTTATGCTGCGTCAAAATGAAGTGAATTACATTTTACACTGTCGCCAACTCTTTCATCAGTTCGTTGTTGACATGTATGCCAAAATTGAAACGGTGTGGTTGAATTTTATCAGGTTCAATCAGAAGAAACTGCGTTCTGAAGAATACATCCATATGCGAGATGAAGTAAACAGTGATGGAAACGTCAATAATTTGGGCAAAATTATAATATTGCCATCGTCATATCAAGGCAGTCCGAGACACATGCATGAATATGCACAAGATGCCATGACGTATGTTCGTCACTATGGCCGGCCGGATTTTGATATTACTTTCACTTACAATCCAAAATGGACGGAGTTTAATGATAATTTGTTTACTGGACAAATTTCAACCGATCGCCATGATATTACTGCCCGTGTGTTTAACCAAAAGTTAAAGGTGCTGATGAATTTCATTGTGAAAAGCGAAATTTTTGGTAAAGCCATGTGTTGGATGTACTCCATTGAATGGCAAAAGCGTGACTTACCGCATGCACATATCCTTATTTGGTTGGTTGACAAAATCACATTATATCAAGTGGATGCTGTGATTTCTGCAGAAATCCTTGATCCAGCTGTTGATCCGGAATTGTATAATGTTGTTGTGCAGAATATGATACATGGCCCCTGTGGCGAAAATAACATTCATTCTCCATGTATGGTTAATGGAAAGTGTACTAAGCGATATCCAAGAACTTTAGTGTCGGAGACAGTCACTGGAATTAATGGCTATCCATTGTAACGTCGGCGATCTGTTGAAGACAATGGTCGATGTATTACCATCAAAGCACGAGGTCAAGATATTGAAGTCGAGGTATTCAAATCGCATATCAACGTTGAATATTGTAATTCTGTTAAATCGATTAAGTATATTTGCAAATACGTCAACAAAGGCAGTGATACGGCAGTGTTCGGAGCTGCTGATCGAAATTGAAATGATGAAGTGCTTCAATACCAAATGGGACGATCGGTAGTAAACGAAGCAATTTGGCGTATATTTTCACTTCATATACATGAAAGACATCCAACAGTTCTTCATCTTGCTGTACATCTTGAAAATGGCCAACGTGTGTACTTTACAATTGCAAATGCTGCTGATAGAGCACTTTCACCACCAAATACGACGCTTATTGCTTTTTTAAATTGTGTGCAGTTGATACTTTTGCTAGAATGTTATTGTATGATGAAGTACCAACATATTTTACTTGGAACGCATCAAAAAAAGAGTTTCAGAGTCGTAAGCAAGGAAGTCCTGTTAATGGTTATTCGAATGTGTTTTCCAGTAATGCTTTGGGCCGTGTTTAACTTGTGCATCCAAACAATGATGAATGTTTTTATTTGCGGTTGTTGTTGGTTAATGTACGTGGACCCAAATCGTTTTCTGATTTACGAACAGTTAATGGAATATTATGTGCTTCGTACCGAGAAGCTGATGCATGCGTAAGTGCTCATACAAATCTAATACGGACTTTGTTTGCAATTATTTTGGCTACGTGTTTTCCATCTAATCCATTGCATTTATGGACAAAGTATGTAGACTATTTATCGGAAGATATATTGCATCGAGTTCGTCGATTGACTTTTGATCCAATGTTGGACTATACACCAGAAATTTACAATGATGCATTGATTATGATTGAAGATTTGTGTTTGGGCATTTGTAATAAAGCATTAGCACGTTTGGGATTGACATCACCTAATCGTTCTATGTATGATATTTTCGAGCTGGAGTTGCAAAAAGAATTGCGATACGATTGCGTCGAATTGAATGCATATGTTGTGGAGAATCATCCGAAATTGAATGTTGAACAAAAAGTACCTTATGATACAATCATTCGAGCAGTTGATAGTGGAACAGGTGGTTTTTATTTTTTGATGCACTAGGTGGTACTGGCAAAACATATTTAATTTCATTAATTTTGGCCACGTTGCGTTCACAAATAAGATTTCGTTAGCATTGACATCGTCTGGCGTGGCAGCTTCTATATTGGATGGTGGTCGAACTGAACATTCTGCGCTTAAATTGCCATTGAATATTCAAGTTATTGAAACGGCAACTTGCAATATTTCAAAAACATGTGGAACGGCAAAATTATTGCAGCGTTCTGATATAATTATTTGGGACGAATGTACAATGGCACACAAAAAATCTGTCGAAGCGTCAGAACGAAGTTTGAGAGACATTCGAAATAATGGTGCATTATATGGTGGTGCTCTGATATTATTAGCTGGTGATTTCAGACAAACATTGCCTGTTATACCTAGATCAACTCCATCTGACGAAATCAATGCTTGCTTGAAATCTTCATATCTATGGAGATCTATATCAACTTTAAAATTAACCACTAATGTACGTGTACAATTACAAAATGATCCATCTGCAGCTACGTTTATTGAGCAATTTTTAAAAAATCTGATTGGATTGATCACATTGTCAGGTGATTTTTGTCAATTTATGCAGTCCAAAGAAGAGTTGATTGAAAGTGTTTTTCCGCATATTGAGCAAAATTATAAGCGATAGAGCAATTTTAGCTGCGAAGAACAAAGATGTCAATGAATTGAATTTTGAAATTCAATCGAAAATTCCTGGTGATTTGGTTCGTATAAATCTGTTGATACCGTTACCAAGGAAGATGAAGTAGTGAATTATACTACTGAATTTTTAATTCATTGGATTTGCCAGGAATGTCACCGCATAATCTTCGATTGAAAGTTGGAGTTACGGTCATTATGCTACGGAATTTAAATCAACCACGTTTATGCAATGGTACGAGGCTTGCTGTTAAAAAGCTGATGCCAAATGTTATCGAGGCAACTATCTTGACTGGCAAATACAAAGGCGAAGAAGTTTTCATTCCACGCATTCCAATGATACCTTCTGATATGCCATTTGAATTTGAACGTCTTCAATTTCCTATTCGTTTGGCCTTTGCTATTATCATCAATAAATCTCAAGGTCAATCATAGGGAGCTTGCGGTGTGAATTTGGAGTATCCAGTTTTTTCACATGAGCAATTGTATGTTACCTGTTCGCGTGTAGGAAAACCTTCGGTTTTGTATATCTACACCGAGAATGTTAATAGCAAAACAAAAAACGTTGTTTTCCACAGAGCATTACAATAAACAAATCTTAGGTTTGATTGAATTATAAATTGTAATTTTATTTTATTTCTATCTTGCACTACTAGCAGCGAAGAAAATAGGATGTCTTTGTTGTTTGTTTTTACGCCGGAAAACAAATTGAAAAACATTGTTTATTATATGACTCTCTACTGATTTTTATTTCATTCAAATAAATCAAATTGGTAAATTTGAACTATTTGTGTTTGTTATAGCTCTGCAGTTCATTTGAGGGCGTTAAATCGGGGCGAGACGAAGTTCGCCAGGTCCGCTAGTAAATTCATAAACTTCATTAAACTATCATCGAAACAACTTTCGTTCTTCACATTAAAGAAAACCTTAATTAAATTTACTTAAAAGGACATTTTCGACTCTCGTAAGCTGCTCTTTTCTGTAGATTGCAGATAAATTTCGCTTAGATTTAGATTATTGTTTTACATCGAAAGGAAATTGAATTATATTTGATGTGAAGAACATACCTTTTCTATAATAATTAAAAAATATGACCGGACATGTATCCGGAAATTAATGTAAGGACACATTGTGCATCCTGAGTTATTTAAAAAAAAAAGCTGTTCAATTCTTATCTTCGAGATTTGCACACATTTTTGTTTTTTTTTTATAAAAAAAGAAATCAAATATGCTGGTCGCATTATAAATACAGCAATAATGCAAATGCATTACCAAAGGACGACCGCTTGTGACATGACATACAATCATATAAAATTTGTATTAAAGCCAACCAACGGAGAGAGAATCAAAAATGTTATCAAGATCGACAGATGTTCTATATACCTATTTCTACGAAGGAACGTTTCTCAACAACGCAACGGGCGTTTATGTCGCCATCATCCCAGTCATTGTCGAGGGTTAAAATCTGTTCAATATCACATGTGTAAGCCTGCTTGTCTTTTTCTAAAGGTTATAGGTACCTTATAAACAGGACCACAATGCGTGTGCATATATATATATATAGTATAGTATATGACGACAATGATGATGGCCTCCTATTTATGTGTGTCCCAGTACCAATTCCAATTCCAAATGCCAATGTGTAATAGTACTGTAGGAAGCTTCACACGATTACCAAACAACAACCGCTCAAACAAAACAAAAGCAAAACAACCCAACACACATAACATCGTCAAAGATGGAAATCCTGAATCCATCCGAACCAAACCAACAAACGGAACGTAAAAAATTACACATCCCGATGTTTAAATCATTGCGTGCTATCAAAAAGATGAATCTACCAGATTATTGATAACATTCAGCACCATCGAAACTGAAAGGATCAAACAATGGAACTCGGTGAGCATAAGTGGGCACTACTATGGTTAGGTTAGCGTTAGGGCTACATAACATTATAATCATCATCACATGCGATGATGAATTCGTTTGTTTTGGACGATCTGAGAGAATTTAAAGTTGAAGTGCATGAGACAGGCTAACAAAATGTTAAAGCAGCTACTATGAGCTCCTGGCTATGTCTTTAGATCCCGGTGTGTTGGGCTGTTCTGTTCTAGCTACGCCATCATTCATTGCCAACACAACACCCGGTTGGTTGGTCGATTTCGATTCATATACGTTTATCTACATTATGTGGAAGATATAGTTAAGTCGAAAAGGGTATGTACGCCAATTCTGGAATGGTGGTTACATAATTATTTATCGATGTAAATCTTGCATTATGTATATATAACACCCTATTAACCTATTGTGTGTCTCACATCTATATTTTCGAGGAACAAAAATCATGCTTATATTTTTTTGTGTGTCGAAAAAATAGATATCAGATTTCCTGTATTAAAAATGCCCTATATAGGTAAATATTATCAATTATAGTTCCGGTTAGTTTTATAAAAAAAATAAAAAAATCTTCTTCAATTTATGGAAAAAATTCCACAAATCCCAGGCAATAGGGTTGGAGTGAATAAAATATAGCACTTATTTTTGAGTTGACGTATAATAATTTTGGTACAATTAGGCTTAAGCTGTTAATTATATATTATTAATTTTGTTTCTGCAGTTTTCCTTGAAGAATGGAAAATATCGTTCATTGATCCATTTTATAAAAGTTGTTTTAAGCAGTTAGTGAAGAATTGCAGACCAATTTCTAAACTCTCTGCTATTCCCAAACTTTTTGAAATAAAATGCACGACTGGACCGCACGAACTTGCTCTTATGTTCGATCACATCGTATGCAAAGGATTTCTATTTAAAATCTAAATATATTTTTAAAGTCATTTTTTACTTTATACACAAAGTTTCTTTAATTTTTTCTAAAAAAAAATTGGTATGACAATCTTAAATATTTAATAAAATAAACTTAAAAACAAAAAATTAAATCGGATTAATCAAAGAAAAAATAATTCAAAATTCTGAAATAAATACTTAAACTAATCTGAGATCAAAAAGAGTACGCCATTTTATTTCTTAGATAAATTTGAATTTATGAGAAAAAAAATTGAAAAATCTGTGGAGTGGTTTTTGAGAAAAAAGGTTTTTTTTTTAAAAAAAACTTTTTGAAAAAAATAAAAAAAAATTAAAAATGGCCATTTCATAGGTATTCAGCAAATACATATAACTATAATTTTTGGAAACAAAATTATTGAGCAGTTTTCAAAATATAAATAAAAAATTTTTTTTTGTTAATTTTTTTAAAAATACAAAAAAATATTTATAAGACATATTGGTACGCAGTATAAAACCTAATCTATATACGTGTGAAATTTCAACAGAATCGGTCGATCCATTTGTGAGATAGTCGAAATAAAAAAAACGGTCCTATGGAAAGTACCGATTTTAGACATTTAAATTTTTTTTTTTCAATCATATGATCCGTCGTACCTAAAAAGCTGCACTGATTTTTTTAAATCAAAATCGTTAGAGCCGTTTCCGACTTTAACGTATTGGTTATATGGCAGGTACCGTTATTTTTTGAGCTAACAAAAATTTCAATTTCCCCTCTGTACAATACCTAAAAACCTCTATATACCAAGTTTGAAGCAATTCGGCCCACCCGTTTGGGCTGTAGGTGTCTATACATACATACAGACAAACAGACATACAGACGGACAGAATTTTTAGAATATCTTTTTTCGTTTGCTATCATCGTAATGTCATGTTTGATTGTTATCTGAACATTTTTTTTTCGACGAATGCATAACTTGCCTTATAGAAACTATAATCGCAAGTAAAAATGGTCACGCAAAGACTTTATTTTGCTGTTAAGGAATCGTTATCCTCTAATCATCAATGTTTTGTAAAAGGTAGGTCGACTTGTACAAATGTAAATCTATTCCCAAATTTTTGTATCAAACATATGGAAAAGGGTAAGCAAGTTGATGTCTTGTACACTGATTTTGTAAAAGCCTTTGATCGGGTACATCATGATCTTCATTTGCAAAAGCTGAAGAAGTTACGATTTTAATGCAACCTCCTTAGAATGGTTAAAATCATATCTGTCTGATCAACAGAAAACGAACTGTTAAGATAAATAAATGCGTTTCAAAGCTTATAGATATTGTATCAGGGCTTCCACAAGGAATTCATCTGGACCCACTTGTATTTACTATATTTATCAATGATTTACAGTTATTTAAATATTGTAACTGTTTAATGTATGTTGATGATGGTAAAATTTTTCTTTCAACATCATCACTTGCAGATTGCTTTTTAATGCAGTCAGATATTAGTAATTTTCTCAACTGGTGCAGTTACAATCATCTTAAACTAAATTACTTAATATGCAAAATTTTTAGTGCTACAAGATTCTCCATCACTCAATTAATTTGATTATACATTTTTTGATGTTGGTTTTCTCAGTGTTGATCTTATTAATGATCTTGGAGAGCTTTTTGATTCAAACTTGACTTTAATTGTCGCATTGATTATATTATTGTCTGTAAAGGTAATTCTTTGATACAGAACTCGAATGACTTCAAGGATGTTTATACTTTGAAGACCTTATTTATGTCTCTAGGTTTACCGGTTTTGAAATATTGTTGTGTTGTTTGGTCACTACTCTATGACAACAATATTTTAAGAATTGAATGGAATTGAAAAAAGGTTTACACGCTATGCCCTACGAAAGCTTAACTGGATTGAATCATAATTTTGATTATAATTCATGATGTTCCCTCATTGACCCGAATACAATTAAATGCCGCAGACAAGCCCAATGCATTTTGTTTGTTAAAGTAATTTTGGATAATCGAATTACCTCTATTGAACTGCTTTCATTAATGTATTTTTATGTGCCAATATACGAGTTCTTCGAAATAGGAATGAAATATTTTATACTGCTACTCATAGAACCAACTTCGGGGTGGAAGAACCAATAACGCGTTCTTTAAAATTGTTTAATATGGTATGTCATGAGAGTGATGAAATAAATAAATAAATATAACAAGATGATTTTTTAGGTGTCGTTATCCCTAACGCGACGACCCGCGCGCGAGCGGTCGCGGCATCAGTATACTTAATTTTTAGTTGTCTTTTTGTTTCTGTCTACGGTCCGCCATCTAACTTTTTTTTCAACTAGTGCTTATTTCGTGAATGGTAACACTTAGCTTATGTCTGATTTGACAGATAATTAGTTTTATCCTTCCGCTGACCGAATATGGTTGTGTATACGCTTGAACAACGCTGGGAAATATTGCGACATTACTTTGAAAATCATGGTAATGTTGCAGAATGTGTGCGAAAATTGCGTACGGATTTTTGAAGAAGAGAAGCACCGTCAGCTCCGTATGTTCGTTATTTTGTGAAAAAAGTGAAAGAAACTAGCATTCTCATCGATAAACCAAAGCGTGAAAAGCCAAAAACAGTTTGTTCACCCGAGAATATGGCTGCTTTGGCAGAAAGTGTGCGTGAAGCGCCATCAACATCAATTCACCGTCGTTCTCAACAATTAAACATTTCGGAGACTTCATTGAGACGAATTTTGCATAAAGACCTTGGTATGACGCCATACAAAGTCCAATTGGTTCAGGAAGCCAACTGACCATCCAATGCGTTTTCGCTTCGCTAAGTGGGCCTGCGATCGACTTAGAGAAGATGCCGATTTCGCCAAAAAAAATCATCTTTTCATTTTGATCTTGGCGGGTATGTAAACAAGCAAAATTGTCGCATTTGGGGCACAGAAAACCCGCACGCATACATTTGAAAAGCCGATACACCCAAAACGAGTCACTGTTTGGTGCGGATTTTGGTCCAGAGGCATAATTGGGCCATTTTGCTTCGAAAATGAGCAAGGAGTGGCCGTTACAGTAAATGGCGATCGTTATCGGGCCATGTTGAATGAATTTTTGGTTTACAAAAATTGAAGAGGAAGATATTGGCAATATTTGGTTTCAACAGGACGGCACTTCGTGCCACACAGCCGAAGCTACACTCGATGTTTTGCGCCCTGTTTTTGAAGATCGTATTATCAGCCGAAGAGCTGATGTCGTTTGGCCACCTCGGAGCTGCGATTTGACACCGTTGTACTATTATTTGTGGGGTACCGTAAAAGATAAGTGATACGCCGACAAGGCAGAGACAATTGACGCTTTAAAGGACAATATTCGTGAAGCCATTGGTGAAATACAGCTGCACACAATCCATAATGTGCTTAAAAATTGGACCGATCGTGTAGGCTACTGCATTGCCAGCCGAGGCAGCCATTTAAATGAAGTTATTTTCCATTATTAACCAGAAGGATTGTACTTTCAAATAAAAAAAGAAATTTTAGAAAATATTCAGTAGTTTTTTTTTATAGCATTTTCAAAAAAAAAAAGTTACTTGGCGGACCCTTTCCTTTTTAGCACTGACCCTTTTACTTTTTTGACCTTCCACAACTCATTAATAATAATTATTATATCTATATAAATAAAAATGGATTGCTATAAATGTGTATATCTAGTTACTTTCCTAGTGACTTTTTCACTTTTTGCAAAAACATATTTTTTGGAAATCTTACGACCCTGCTGATGTTACATCCCTGGCATTCGATTCTTGGACTTATGAAATGTTATTCGATTGACTCTTTATTTTACCACGACCACTGAACTGAATTTGAAACTTCACCATACCAAAAAAATATTAATTTTGTAAAATGGCAAGAACTTCATGATAGTGTTAAGTTTTGGGAAGAAGTTTCATGCAGCTGGATCCAAATTCACCAAGTGTCAATGCTTTTCCGTGAAAAAAAAAATTATTCACGCTATAAATATGGTTGAATAAATTTGTTGATCTGTGTGTACACTTTATCTCGCCCTTGGGGAATCGCAAATATGTAGATATGTGTAATTTATTTTTTGTGCACACAGAGAACGCAGACGCTAGCGGTATTTGGGAATAGGGGGTCATTTCCCGATCTGTGAAGATGTGAAGTGATAAATTTTATCACGGCTTCACGTCTAATTCGATTCTCGATTCGTGAAAAAGTGAAGTTAAATGCCAAATATTTTTCATATGATAATTTTTTATCACAGTCAATTGTTTTGTGAAGAAAATGTTTCTAATCGAATATTAAGAAGAAAAACAGGATTTGGCACATGACAAGTAAGCAACAATTATATTTATACACAAATTTATTTTGGTTATAAGTTATATTTGTGTTAATTCGAGTAAATAACGAAATTGTTAAATCAACAGATTCACAACAGCCGACGCGACGGTGCTCATTCCCTCGACAGATCATTTTAAACTACCCATTGCAAAAAAATGCAGAGCACTTTACCATATTTAAATGGCGCACTTATAAGTTGAGTGTTTTTCAAGAATGCTCTCAATTCACGTATTAAATCCATGCATAAATGTTTTGGGAATCTATAAAGTTCAATAAAGTGCTCCTAGTTGTAACTTCGAATAGATTCTACCAATCTCGAAGGGAAAGTCTCAATATCCTCACATGAAAAAATAATAAATCTTACTCAAAACAGAGATACTATTGAATATAATATAAAACCCACAATTGTTCAGTACGACGTCTTTTATTATTTATTAAACGAATTATTATTCCGGCCATTATTCTTAAGCAAATTTAGAAACTGAAATGAAATATTTACCTTTCCCAACAAAAAATCTAATCAGAAATGACAGAATTTATCGTTTAGTACTTTTTAGTACAAACTTTATCACAATGAGTTCTAGAATCGCATTAGGCGTGTGCGTGAAGTTGGAAAATGATAAACCTATGTGAAAACTGAAATGATATTTTTTTTATCACTTCATAATTTCACAGATCGGGAATTGACCCCCAGGTCAATGTCGCTATACAGCTCGTATAGTTCGTGGTTTAACCTTCTCCTCCAAAGCACGTTAACGCAGATAGGGCCGAAAATCTTGCAAAGAACCATACGCTCGAAACGACTAAGGATATCTTCATCCGCTTTCGAAAGAGTCCATGTCTCCGCGCCATAGAGCAGGACTGGGATGATCAGAGTCTCAGAAAGAGTATCCTTTGTTTTTCGAGAGAGGGCTTTACTACTCAATTGCCTCCATAGCCCATAGGAACAGCGATTGGCAAGAGTTATTCTTCGCTTTATTTCTAACGAGATGTTATTGTTAGATGTTATAGCGGATCCGAGGTAGACAAAGTCCCTAACTACCTCAAAGTTGTTACTATCTATTGTGACGTTTTGTCCCATCCGCCCGTGTTGTGTGTCCCGTTTTGTGGATAGCAGGTACTTCGTTTTCGCCTCATTTACTGCTAATCCCATCTTAGCCGCTTCAGCTTCAATGTTAGCAAACGCTCCAGTGACAGCTCGCTGGGTTTTGCCAATGATGTCGATGTCATCAGCGTATGCTAACAATTGCACAGACTTGAAAAAAATTGTGCCAATAGAGTTAACTTGGGAATTTCTTACAATTTTTTCAAGTATTAAGTTGAAGAAATCGTACGATAGCGCATCACCTTGTCGGAATCCTTTCTTGACATCAAAAGCTTCTGTGAGGTCAGTACCAACCTTGACGGACCAGCGAGAGTTCTCCATCGTCATCCTACAGAGGCGGGTGAGTTTTGTGGGGATGCCAAAACCAGACAGGGCTCTGTATAGCTCGTCTCTCAACAGAGAACGAAAATGGTTACGTGCTAAATAGAATTTAAAAATATTTAGACAACGTTGTTTTTGATGTCCTTTTGATTTTTGTTACGATTTATCTTAATCAATAATGAAGAACTTTCAACTAAAAACTGTTCACTTCATCTCTTTATATCCGCTCATAGTGTGAGGACACATCATGAATCAAAACAAAAAAAAAAAAACAGATGCTGCAATTTTATATATCTTTTTTTTGAAAATATGTATTTTGTTATTTTGAAACATTGAAAGAAGGTTCTTCCTTACCCATTAAAATATCAGTTTTATCAATTCATCAGTTAATTGCAAATGCTTCATGTTGACAAAACAGCTGCATTAAACACATGCCAATATACAAATATAGATTCCTATGTATATGCACTTAAAAAAAGGACAAAAATTCTAACAACTTCGTTGTTCCGACTTCCTATTCCGGACAGAATTCCTTCTTTAGTTATTAATAATAATCACTCATCAAAGAATCTTAGCAATTACATATGTAGGTACCTATGTTTCAAAGGTAGCAGCCCACAACACCGCACATATTTTTATGTCCTTCTGATTAAATCTTAGATCATGGATTAGGTTTGTGTTTTGTTTAGATCCTTGGAACAAAAAGGGAGAAAAACGAATTCAAAAAAGAATTGTGTATTGACCGTCAATAAACCACTAAAACTCTGCGAACACTATACATATTCTTCAGAACAAAGATTAGTTTTTGAATTCCTGAATTCTGATTTATCTTGATAGAAGATTTATTCTTGTCTTAACATTTTGGCATCAGTGATGGTACATTATTTTGTCCTTCCCAGAGAACGTACCAACAATGCCAACCTTGTTTAGAGGTGTTAATGCCTCCGCCTGATGTTAAACCAAAATTCCTGTAGTTGTGTTGAAATTTTATATCAGATCAAATGTTTTTATTTAAATGTACGTATCTTTTTTTCCATTTCGCAAAAAAAAAATGTATCTTTTCCGCCTTTGTCAAAAGAAAGCACACCAACAAACAAAGACATAATATAAATTATAAGAAGGACCTTGTGTGAGCTCTTTGATGAAGATAAAGAGAGGTGAGATTAAGATTTTAATCGGTGGCGAGTCACCTTTCGTCGGACAATATTTTGCCTTAAAAGAGCTATGGATGGATATGGAATGAAATAGATTTGCTGATGTCGATGTGCAACGGGAGCTATTCGAATCTACAAGGACGATGTTAGTTTTATCTGGAACAATACGTTATTCAAGTTTATCTTGAACACATTGTTCAAGTTTATCTTGATTGAGATTTTCTACTTATGGATTTGATGAGAGAAACGTATATATAATTCGTATGTGAGGAGTGATTGTTATACATAAATACTTTGGCGGGAACCCTTGTGTTGTTTGGCTTGTGGAGGTGGTTTTATTATGAGATACATTCTAATTCTACCATTTTAAATACAATCTTGATTACAGAAATAAACATGATAGGTTGGCATGTTCTCGTGGTGTTACCTTCCTTTGTCGGTTACTGCAAGAAGATTTGAAGGGCATTCTGTCAGTTCGTTTTGTTATAAGTGGACTCTTTCAAAACCTATAGTTTAATCTTCTGAGAGTACCTATATAGCAAGAAATGCAAACTTTGGAACTCAAAATATTGTTCCTATATAATGTATACAACATGATCAATCGTAACAATACAAGTAGGCCCTATTAATAAAAAACGCTTGGTTCACCTTTAGTCCATGGACTTAGGCACCAGTTATAGCTTTCATTGAAACTCATCATTGAAAACTTTGACTATTAATTCTGAGGCACTTAAACAAATAAAGTTGATGTCGTTTTAGTACCAAAATAAAGGTAATAAGATATATAATATTTCTTGTCAAAAAAATATTTAATTTACTCTACCACTTTCTTGTAAATTCACTTTTGATTTTGCAATGATGGAAAACGTTTTCAATGATCATTCAATGATCATTGAAAACTCAAAAGGGAATTCACAAGAAAGTGGTAGAGCAACTAAAATATTTTTTTGACGAAAAATATTTTATATCTTATTACCTTCATTTTGGTACCAAAACGAAATCAGTTTTATTTGTTTATGTGCCTCAGAATTGATAGTCAAAGTTTTCAATGATGAGTTTCAATGAAAGCTATAACTGGCGCCTTACAAGACCTTGGAATAAGAGTTAGGCCATGGACTAAAATTTCCTATAATAAAAAATCGATCTACTACAATCCTCTTTTTATTCTATATCTCTGTAATTTTTTTTCTTTAATGTCAATTCTTAGTCCATCGCTAGACCACCGTCTTCGATGGTCTAGGACCAAAAATGGAAAACGTCAAATAGCAGAAATTGTGTTTTATTAATATTATTTCACGGAATAAGTACTAAGCCTTCCCTAGTCCATGTTTATTAATTTGGGTGTAAAAGTTTTATATTCCCATTCGTGGTTTGACTTTATTATACTTGTTTCAATCGCAAGAGTCAAATTGAACTGCTATTCGGGACTTTTAATAATTGAAGCCAACATGAAATGCGTAGCACATATGAGGATTGTGTTTCTAAACGGGATAAGTGTAACCACCAATTCCTATCGCTATAGCCAAATTCATGTAAACAGAATCACACCAAAAATATAAATGTTCAAAAAGTAGCCAAGTTTTTGTATATAAAAACCTTTGCGTAACAAGTCAGCCGAAAATAGTTGTGAGTGAGGTCTATAAGTACGACAAGTTCTAAGTTTATTAATGTTTAATAAAAAATATTTCAATAGGAGTAATATGGAAGAACCTCAACTCTATCAGAGAAATTTGTTATTTAATGATTACTGACTTTAAGTGCTGGACAACTAGTGCTGGTTTACTTTTCAATTTTGTATTTTATTACCTAACTAATCAATTCTGAAATAAAAACTTGAGAAGTAAACCGACACAATTAAAGTCACTAATCATTAAATTAACAGATTTCTTTGATAATTTTGAGTTTCTTCCATATTAATCTACTTAAAATATTTGATATTTGACATTAATATACTTAAAACTTGGCGTACTTTTAGATCTAACTACTTCTCACGGCTGACTTTTTATGCAAAGGTTTTTATATAGAAAAACTTGGCTGCTTTCTTAACATTTATGTTTTTGGTGTGATTTCGCCAGTGGCGGACTAAGCTTGTTAGAGGCCCGGGGCGGTAATACTAAATACGGCCCCTTACATATGCGATCAGATATTTTTGTAGTTCTATAAAGTCGGCTTTTACAACAAAACAAAAAACATCAATCATATTAATTATAATATACGTACGGGCTCAGAAAGAATGAACATCAGCATATTAGGCAAATCAACCAACAATAAGGCCCAATGCACACGGAGCTACTGGAAGAAACTGATTACCGATGCGAGTTGGCAACTAGTTTGCTTTGAAATATAACACGTGTAATCAAATAGGACTTTGCTCACGACGCTACTGGTTGAAGACTCGATTCCGATTCACAAAAAAAATCTGTAACCAGTCGCCTGTTGATTTTCATCTCGGGTTGTCTAGTGATTTCAGTTTCTAGTTTGAGAAAGTGAGCGAACAACAGATTAAACTCTTGCTGGTGCGGGAGGTGGAAAACCATGCCGTGTTGTACAGGGTTATCCATTCTGCGGTTTCAAAAGTCAACTTAAATAAAACACATATAAAATATTTTTTTTTCATGATAATTCTTTTTTATTATAAAGATTGAACGTTGACATTATTTGTGAAACACTACATCATTTAAATGACCATCACGCGAATTGTTGCAACCATCGATTCTTTTGAGGTAATTTTCGACCACTTTTTTAGTTTAGTTTAGTTTATTTCATCAAGCAGAGTTTTACAATCTCTTATAGATTACAACTTATATAATACATGTAATAATAATAAAAGTAAAAGTAGTATAGTAAAATATGTACAGTAAAATTCATTTTATAAATATAAATAAATATTAATTTAAATAAACTATGTGTCGATATATAACAAAACAAGCATGACATTTTTTAAAGCTATCTCTTGAACAGAGTTGAAAAATATCTAGAGAGGGTAAAACACTATTTGTCACTTTAATGCAACGGGATATGGGTTCATTTCTACAATAGTTATTTCTAGAAAATTCATCACGTAGGTAGAAAAACATACGGAGACTTCTGCAAGGAAAATACAAGTTAATGCGTTCAAGCAAATAAGAACAATTTATGTGATTGCTTAAGATATCTTTTATCATCATTATTGAAAAATATTTCCTTCTTAACTCAAGCGTTTTCATACCAAAGAGCTGGCATTTTACATTATATGGAGGTCTATCAATACTCCAATTAAGCTTATTAAAAGCGTATCTAGTGAAAGATTTCTGTACTCTTTCTATTCTTAAGGAATGAGTGTTATAAAAAGGATTCCAAACAACACTACAATATTCCAGATTAGATCTGACAAAAGCAGAGTAAAGGCATTTGAGCGCGTAAGCATCAGAAAATTCCTTTGTATTTCTTTGTACAAAACCAAGCATCTTATAGGCTTTATTAACTATAAAATCAATGTGAAAATTAAAAGAAAGCTTATGATCTAATATAACTCCTAAGTCTTTTTTTTGAGTAACTTTTTCTAAAATAATATCATTGATTGAGTAATCAAACAAAATGTGTGATTTTCTTCTAAAACACGTAAAACTTTGACACTTAGAGACATTCAGAAAGAGTAAATTTCTATCACACCATAATGCTAATTTATTAAGATCTTCTTGCAATAATAGACAATCATCAACAGATTTTATGACTTTAAAAATTTTAACATCATCAGCATACAACAAATAATTAGAAAAATTAATAGTATCATATAGTATCATATTTTGACACATATTGGGCGGTATTTCAGCCATAACTTGACGAATGTTGGTTTTCAAGTGCTCAAGAGTTAAAGGTTTATCTGCATAAACACGGTCTTTCGCGTAGCCCCACAAAAAAAAGTCCAGCGGTGTCAAATCGCATGATCTTGGTGGCCATTTGATATCGCCACGACGAGAAATTACGCGGCCAGGAAATGTCTCTTGCAATAAAGCCATATTCGCTCGAGTTGTGTTGCATGTGACACCGTCTTGTTGAAACTACATATTCTCCAAGTCGTATTCTTCAATAGCAGGCAAAAAAAGTCGGTTATCATATGACCATAACGCTCCGAATTGACGGTGACAGTCGTTCCATCGTCGTTTTCGAAGCAGTAAGGTCCAATCACACCTCCGGACCAAAGAGCGCCCCAAACAGTGGCTTTGTGTGGATGTAATGGCCTCTCTTCAATTACTTGAGGATTCTCAGAACACCAAATATGACAATTTCGATTACTAACATACCCACCGAGTGAGAAATGTGCTTCGTCGCTGAAGAAAATTTTGTTCGAAAAATCGCCGTCCACCGCCTGTTGTTTAAGCACCCATTAGACGTATCTACAACGTTGTGAATGGTCAGCTGGATTCATTGTTGTGTGAGCTGGACTTTATATGGATGTAGGTGTAGATCCAAATGCAAAATACGCCATAATGTGCCTTAAGACAGTCCTAATTCTTGAGAACGACGAGGAATCGACACATTCGGGTCTTCGGCAACACTTTCACTTACAGCAGCGATAATTTTAGTGGTTCGAGCGAAACGGTGATGCACAGGCCTTACAATATCTGTAACCAATCCGGTCTCTTCAAATTTCTTCACAATTTTGCCAATTGCTTGCGTAATTGGACGATAATGTAAACCATAATCTCTTCTTAAATCACGATATGTGGATGTGGCAGAATCACCATTTTTGTAGTAGGTTTTAACAATTTGTATGCGTTATGTGATAGCTAAGCGATCCATTTTCGTAAATGTCAGACTTTCAACTGAAAAAAAAAAATTTGATTTAACAACTTAGTATGACAGATGTCGAATTACAGCCCTATAATTTTGAAACCGCAAAATGGATAACCATTTACTAACGCATGCGCATTTCGAAATGTCAAAATATAGCATTAAAAGACCAACTTCAAATCGGTTCTAGAGCTGAGTATTAATATCTTAACACATTCTACTCATGAACCCATATTATAATAGGGTGTTGTCCAAAATAAATCCAAAATATTTATTTTATCAAGAAAAAAAAATTATTATTTTGCACAAAAAATAAATGAATATAACTGTTCAATTTTTAGGTGTAAGTTATCAATGTTCAGATTGGAACTATAAATTTATTCTGTTAAACAATGCGGAAGAAATTTGATAATTTTTCGTTTTGCATAGTAATGTACATACATAGGTTTTTTCATAGTTTAAAAAAAAAACCTTTTTTTCAGGGCTTTAATTCTAATCACGTACGCACAAAAAAATTTATCCTACTTTAATTGCCTTAGAGAAGATAGATGTGGTACACATTAAGGATACTAATGTTCTATATCACAGTGAATCTAAGCCGCTTTATTAAAAAAAATGTTTTGAAACTCTTATCTTTAAAAATTGCAACTTAGGCTTTAAATACACTTCAGGAAATATTCTTTAAAAAAAATTCCTCCATATAAACTACATTTGTCTTATTATTTGATTTCCTTGACTTTTAATTTCTGAAGCACCCTATCTTATAACAATAGCATGAAGTTAAAAAGACGAAAATGCCATCTTGTTGGAAATAGCTCTAGAAAGTGTACAATGAATTTTAAAGCGACATAAGAGCTCTATATAACCAGTAATTAATATTGCAGCTCCAGAACAAATAGTTTTGCAGCTTAATTGGAAGAAATGTCTTGGCTGACAGTAAAAATGGCGACGAGATATAAAATTAATTCAATTATTCTTTTTTTCATTTTAAAAAAGAATCATCTTCAGAGTGTATTTAAAGAAAACACGAAATTATTCTTATTTTCCAAAAATAATTTTATTTCACCTATGGAAAATCAATTTTTAAATATTTTTACTATCCAACTATTTTTTAAAATTATTTTTGATGACCTAATACCCAGAATTATGTAGGCGCGCTGTAATTTAACGAAGTATCGTCACTACATTTCTGAAAATATTAACCGAGGACTTGAAATTCATTATCAAACCATCGAAAATATTGATTTCTTTTCTTATTTATTTTCATAAAGATATTTTTTATTTTGTCTATTGTCATCCTCGTTATTTCTATTTTACATTCTATGAAACTATTCATTCATTCTTTAATAAATAGTATGAGAATTTCATATATTTTTATTTTGTACTACACAAACCAATACAAACAATAATATGTCAAAAATTGTGTTTTAATAGTTTAAAACCCATGCACTACAGAGCTTCAAGTCACTTTTGCCACTGATAACAGGCGGAATAAGAGCAAAAAGAGCTCTCAAACTCAATGAATTAGCTACATGGGAGCTTGATATTTGCTCTAAGTCCACATATGGAGCTTCTTGCTAAATAAACAGCCTTAAGATTTAGCTCTTGAAGGACTATAAATGCTTTTATACAGCTAAAAATGTTTCTTGGGTAGGTAATGAACAAATACATATAACTACAATTTTTGAAAAAAATTAATGAGCAGTTTTCAAAATATAAATTAAGATTTTTTTTTAAATGTTTTTCAAAATACAAAAAAAAATATTAATTAAAAATATTTGTGAGCAGTATAAATTGGGCAACCTAATCCTATATATGTGTTAAATTTCGAGAAGGAATCGGTTGAGCCATTTATGAGATAGTCGAAAGCAAAAAAAACGGTTCTATGGAAAGTACCGTTTTTAGACATTTAAAAAATATTTGTTTCAACCATATGATCGGTCGTACCCAGAAAGCTGCACAGTTTTTTTTAAATCAAAATCGTTGAAGCCGTGTCCGAGAAAAATTGGCTTTAACATAACGGTTATATGGCAGGTACCGTTATTTTTTGAGCTAAAAAAAATTTCAATTTCCCCTCTGTATAATACCTAAAAACTCTATATATAAAGTTTGAAGCAATTCGGCCCATCCGTTTGGGCTGTAGGTGTCTATACATATGTACAAACATACAGACAGACTGACAGAGTCACAGGCAACAGACTGACAGACATACAGACGGACAAAATTGTTAGAGCATCCTTTTTTCGTCTTCGATAGCATTGTAATGTCATGTTTGATTGTTATCTCAAAACTTTTTTTTTCGACGAAGGCGAATGCCTTATAGTACCTATAATCGCATGTAAAATTGGCCAACGTATTGGAATTGCATTTACTACTATAGCAAGTGAAGTGACCAAATGTCCGTAGTATATAAAAAAATCACGATTATCTCCCTAAGAAGCCCTTATGGTTCTTGATATACCTCAGACATATATAATGTGTGTTCAATGAGGCTGTTCCGAATATATGAGAATACTAGCAGTGTTTTATTGGGAAATTTATCCACCGTAAGTTTATCCGTCAGAGCATTTTAAATACAATTCGCTACGGTCGATAAAAAGCTAAAGTAGAAGTTACGGTGGATCGCAGGTTGACGTTTATTCGAGCCTCGAATTTGATTTTGTTAGTTTTGTTGGTACGATTGATAATTGGATTGAATGTCGATGGATGTGTTCATGGAGTGTTATAATTATTAATTTCATTCGTAAGACAAATCGATCTTTTTGATTCTTTTTTTTTCTTTTTTTTTATAGTTGGCCAGTTTATATTTCTAAAATCTTAGATAACTCCATTTTGCAATAAATTATAAGTTGTTCTTCTGAAAAGTTTCTGACTTTTACTTTCAAGAACTGTATTCCTTGCTCAATTATTTTCTGCAGTACGTCTAAAATTCCACCCATATCTGCAATTTTGCATACCCCTAATGTCAATTAATCAATTTTAACAAATTTCGATTTCCATTTTGAAAAAAAAATCAATATCTATTGATTGAATTCCGTTTTACTTTTATTTTTGACTAACTTACGACTAATATTCGTTTTGTGTTCAATTCTTATTGATAGTTATATATAAACGGAGTATGGTGAAAAAAATCATCTTTTAATTTATATCTACAAAAAATCAATTTGAGAAGACAACCGGCCTTGGGTGGAACTGCACTATAGAGGAACTGCTCGACACTGCGCCGCAAAATATTTATTCGTATGAAAATCTATGAGTTATAAGGCTTAGGCGCGCACACATGCAACTTTCAGTTTTGCAACTGTTTGGTTGCTAAAGTGAATACCATGGACTTATATGAGAGTGAGCGAACATGCAAAAACTATTCAGTACGCGATTCGAGCAACTTAAAAGTTTGTGTTTTGGCACAAATAGAATGATCGCCCCAAATAAGTTCTTCAGTTTGTATCACACCGAACTATAATGTAACGCGGGCACATTAAATCAAAATATTGTATGTGTGTTGGTTTATTTCGTTGATTGATTTTAAATTGCTTATGTGCGCGATCATCGTTCAACTAGTGATTAAACTATTTCGTTTCGGAAAAATTGCATATGCGCCCCTAGCCTAAACGCACTAATCGGCAACTGATTTTCACTAAATGTGCTCTTTGTTCACTGTTTAATGGACGTTGGCCATGGGTATTCGCTTCACTACATGGACATGGACTCAGAAATAAAACTAGCTATCGATCTACTCAGAAAATAAATAAAAGCATGAAATATAAAGGGGAAATGTAAGGGAAGTGAACAATTTAAACTACGTTGTAGTTTGCGTTCAAAACCAAGAAACATAAAGGAAACAAGTAAATCTCCAGGAACTATGTTTCCTCGTGTGAAAGGCATATACGATTTTTAAAGCAATACCAAAAATTTCCTGTGTAAAAAGGTACCTGACCATAGTCTATGAACAAACCCTTTCACTTATCATTTCCTTTATATTGGCGCAAAATAAATGTTCGAATTTAAAATTGCAAATGCAGAAAAATTGAAAACAAGAAATAGGTTTGTAACATAAATTAAACATTGGTACGTTTTTGTACTTTCTATTTTATATGAATAAAAGCTAATTGTTGTTCATAATTAATATTTTCTTAATTTTACTTTGACTCTTTCATTACTTGTGACTGCTGTGCAGGAGTACCATTTTTACGAAAATAAAAAAAGCTACGGTCCATTATTTACTTACGGTACAATGGATAGATTCCCAATAAAACACACGTACTATATCTATAGAACAGAAAAGTACAGAATTTTGCTGTTCTATGAGAAATTTTCTGTTCTAAGCCGTTCTGGTTTGGTGTTCAATCAGTTAGTTTGAAACAGTTTGGAACACTTTACAACAGGATTTTCTGCACTTGCTTTTTAGGTAAAACAGGTTAGAACAGATTTGTGAGAACTGTCAAAACCAATTGTTGTTGTTGAAAAAAACACATTTCGGTGATAGATTTAGTTTATAAATCATTTTCCGTGTCGGAATCATCTCAATTTGGTGAAAAATATTGTTTTAAATAAATTCAACTATATTTCAGTTTACTTTTAAGAATGTCCCTGCAAAAATAATCAAACTTTAATTATTGTAGGTAAAAACAATAATTTTTTTATAACCTCTGTCAGGTGATTGACTGTTCTAAGTTGTTCTGAAGTTTCTCACGAATCTGTTCTGTTCTCTCCTGTTCTGTTCTAACTTTTTCCCCACTGAACTATCTTATTAATTTTTTTTTCCCGTGGGTAGGTGTAAAACCTTCAAAAGGCTCTATGAGGACCGAAAAACGCGTACTAAATTCGTCTCATCGATAATTTCGATTATAGTACTATTACAGTGTTACAATAGCCGTTTTCTATGATTTCGGGCAAAATTTTTTATTTCATCGCGAACCGTGGGAATCCCGAGATCTCTGTGGAGATCTTCGTTTCTGATGTACCAAAGTGCGCTTACAAATGATCTTAGGAGTTTTTTCAAATGTTTGTAAGGTATTTAAATTAGAATCTCACGTACAACCCCCGAGTTGTATACCGTAAGTCCAGACAGGCTTAAGCACCTGCCTGTACAAAATTAGCTTGTTTTCGATACTGAGCTTAGAGAGTTTCCCGAGCAACCAGTACATATCTCTGAGTTTATTATTTAACTCTTCGCATTTCTTTTTAACATGCGGTTTCCATTTTAATTTCGCATCTAGAGTCATTCCGAGATATTTGGCTTCGTTAGCAAACGGAACTTGAACCGTATTAACAAATACCGGTAATGTATTATTTTTTTTTATACGTAAAATCTACATGGACTGATTTTACTTCGTTGAGCGATATCCGCCATGTTTTTGTCCAATCATTGACATTATTCAGAGCTTTTTGTAATTTTGTCGTAGAATCATTTATCTTTTGGCCCACTGCAAGTATTGCAGTGTCGTCAGCAAACGTGGCTACGATAGTGTCTTCTGTTTGAGGTATATCACGTGTAAATAATAGGTACAATATTGGACCTAAAACACTTCCCTGTGGTACCCCACCCACTATTTCTTTGAGATCCGAGTAATCGTTTCCATGCCTTACTCTAAATAGTCTATTTTCTAGATATGCTTTTAAAAGCGTATAAAGTGCTTTAGGCAAAATTTGTCTTAATTTAAAATGTAGGCCTTCGTGCCACACCTTATCAAAAGCTTGCGACACGTCTAGGAAGACCCCCGAACAAATTTTCTTTTCTTCAAGAGTTTTCTCAATGACGTCAGTGATCCTATGCACTTGGTCAATTGTCGAATGCTTACTTCTAAATCCGTACTGATGTTCAGGTATTAGGCGCTTTTCTTCTATTATTGGCTGCAGGCGCAGAAGTAATATTCCTTCAAAGACCTTAGATATTACGATCAGAAGCGAAATAGGTCTATAAGATTTCTTATCATTTGATGGTTTTTCTGGTTTGAGAACCATTATAACTTCCGCAACCTTCCATTGGCTCGGAACGTACTTAGCCTTAGAGTGGCATTTATTATATAAAGAAGATTAATTAATCCTTTGCGAGGAAACATTTTGAGAACTTCGGCCGTAATTAGGTCATATCCCGGAGCTTTCTTATTTCTCTACTTAATTCGGCAAGGGTAACATTTCTTGTTATATAATTTTCGCTTGAGTTAGAACTTATATTTAAATTTTCGTTGAGTACTTGTACATCAAAAGGTTTAAATGTGTTCTCCAGGTAATCCGCGAAAACGTTTGCTTTCTCTTTGTCGCTTTTTGCCCATTCGTTTTGATCATTCTTAATCGGAGGCGCTGGGAGCTTTGGTTTCTTCGTTACTTTAACAGCTTTCCAGAGTGAGTAGTTGGATTCTTTTCCTGCTGTCAAGCTTTCCAGATAATTTCCAACTTCAGAATTTTTGAATTCTGCTATCGTCTTTTTTAGTAAATTACACAAGCGATTTAAATTTACCTTGTGTTGAGGAGCTCGAGTTTGCCGCCATTTCTTACGCGCTTTTCGTGTCTCTTTTACTAAATCTTTTATTTCCTGCGGATATTTTAGGTTTTTAAAGCGCGGCATTTCTCTTTGGTACAGGGCGTTTTTCCATGCGGCTTGTTGTGCGATATTGACGAAGTTATCTACTGCGTCTTCAAGTTCGATTTATCTTATTAATGCCCATTAAGAATGCAACTACCTTCATTACACTCTTAATGTCATAGGTGAAACCTGAATCTTGTACTCTAACGCCATTAGATATGAGAATTATATTTTTTTTAACGAAAAAGCAATTAAGACAAAGGACCTTAATTACTCCCTTATATTATAGCCTATAACTTCTATGGCTACGTTACCCATCCCAAGTTAGAAGACCGCAAAAAAGTAATAAAATGTGGCCATCGTACTCAGGAGCAATATACTATACATATACTAAAGAAGATAGCGAATAAAAAAATGTATCTCGATTAGATTTTTAAAAAAAAGAATTTTTTACGATGCGGTGTTTTTTTTGTTATTAAGGTGTTACTCTCACTCACGCTGTCCTTTTTAGCCATTAATCCTTGACTTTGTATGGCCTTTTCTTCACTCGTGGATGGTAAGAGTGCGGGTGGCAGAAGGATACACATAAAAACATTCATAAAGTTCACCGGACTTGGATTGGGACTTTGGATTTCGTTTCTTTTTTTTTTCTGTTTAGTAGACTGGACTAAGGTACACAATGTAATGTTTCATACACGAGGGAAAGGTCGTTCACGGAACCACAACGGACCAAAAGGATATATCTTTACTATATGTTAGAGATGGAGATGATGCCATGGAGATTTTACGAGTTCATGGAACATAGAACAATGGGAGCATATAACTGGAGAAATGTAATAAGCAAATCAGTTATTATCTTTTGAGCCTAAAAAAATAATTTACTTTATCTGATTGAGTTTCTTCATAAAACAAATGGAATCAGTTTAATTGTCGGTCATTAAATCAAAAAACCCTTTGAGCAAAGTGGACTTTTTGCTGTCTATTTTGTATCATTTGTTTGTTGTTGGGAGTGGCTAACTATACAGCAAGTTATTGTATAAGCAAATCAGGGAGCCGTTTTTGAAGGAAGAAACCAAAAAATCTAGGCTTCATTTTGTAGGTATATGTATTTTTAATTCAGTTGGGTAAGCTGAATAAACGATCAGAGTTTTCTGTGGAGATTCAACTGTAATTGATGTGAAATAAACTCAAACAAAAAACATGGAAATGTATATAAAAACTTATAATATTCAAAAATATTTTTTTAACTTCATACATACGAGTACATGGCTGTAAGACCTACGATCTTTTACAGGCAAATACACGGGACTAATTTAGGATGAATATAAAGATATAGGAAAAACTGTTTTCTGGCACCGAAGATTGGGAAATAGGTGTTTACTATCTCATTATGACCCACGGTTGGCAATTAGGAGGTATTGAAAAGAAATGAAAAGAAAATTTAAGAAATTTTATTTTGAATTGAAATTATTGAACGACTCTGAAACAACTGAGTGTATTAATTATAAAAGCTTTTTACAAGTGAGTCGACTACTCTTTTCAGGACAATTGAGGTGTGTTATTATTGGAAACGTTAACTTTGTTCACTATTATTATGATAATACGACGGTTAAATTCTTTTTGATCAATGTTTGGTAAGTTATTAGTTTCAATTGACCATATATACTTATGTTATATGTTTTTTCCACTTTATGTTGACATTCATTGAAATTAATACAACATTTTCGCGCCCATTGAATAGAACATGCATTTAGTTTGATTGTTATCTTTGACACGCGGACTCATATTTTTCGTTGATCAAACTTTTTTGTTAATTTCGACAATTTGGTAAACAAAAACCTAAAATGGGTCAAAGACGTGTTATTTCAAAAGCTAAGCATTTAAAAATACTTAAAATCAAAAAGAAGCCACCACTTAACCCGGTTCGAAAAATGCAACGCCTCAATGGCTATAGGTACTATTTTCATAACCTCTGCAAGAAAATTCATTATAGGGACCAGCTGCATAGCACAGTTGGAGGTGTGATGGTGTGGGCGGCAATTTCCTATTATAGCACCTGGAAACTTCAATTTTTGTCCACTACAATGAATGCATTGACTGACAGTGGTATATTAAAAAAGGCCTTTCGATACTTTCATACCCTTTTTGGACCTTTGCTGTGGGCTTATCAACATGATAACTTGCCAATACATACAGACCGGTGAGTTAAAACCTATATAGAGGGCCAGAATGTGGAACTATTAAGCCGACCTACCCATCTTGAGAATGCTTGGGGATGATTGACATGTCAATTATGTAGATCAGGATAACAATATTCGAGTACACCCGAAATAACCCAAGCTATCGAATTAGCTTGGAGTTTGATTTCGTGAAATTATTTGGCCAATTTGTATGCATCGCTTCCACCAGATGTGTGAAGTTCTGGAGCAGAAAGGTGGCTCAACACACTATTAACAAAATTGTTGGTTAATCAAAAATACCTTTAATACGTTACATTTAAGTAATGTTTGAAATAAAAGAATCAAAATTTTCTAAAATGACCCCGCATTATTACGGTTCGTAGTAAATAATTTTCAGCGACAGGCACCAGTGTGTGTGAAAAATCTCTCCCATAAGACCTGTACTGAAAATATAAATTGAACAGAGTATAGCATGCTTGGTTTAGGAGCAATGAATGGCAGAAAACAGAACTAAGAGGTGTCCTATTAAAGTGGCGAGGAGTGTATGTAACGGGTGATTTTTTTGCTACTTGGTTTTTGACGTTTATATTTTTGACAGATCACACATGACAAATTCCACGAACATTTGACATTTTGATTCAGTATTGTTTGCCATTTCATCGTGAATAGACTTACGCCTGAACAACGTTTGCAAATTATTGAAATTTATTATCAAAATTCGTGCTCTGTGAAAAATGTGTTTCGCAAGCTACGTCCGTTTCAGCGACGAGGCTCATTTTTGGCTAAATGGATACGTGAATAAGCAGAATTGCCGTATTTGGAGTGAAGAGCAGCCAGAGGCAATTCAGCAGCTACCAATGCATCCCGAAAAATGCACTGTTTGGTGCGGTTTATGGGCAGGCGGCATCATTGGGCCGTACTTCTTCAAGGACGATGAAGGCCGCATGATAACAGATTTTTTTTTTGCCGAAAATGCAAGAATTGAACTCGGTCGACATGTGGTTCCAACAGGACGGTGCCACATGCCACACTGCACGCGAAACCATGTATCAATTGAGAGGCGAATTTGGTGAGCAGTTGATCTCACGTTTTGGCGCAGTCAATTGGCCACCAAGATCATGTGATTTGATCCCGTTATACTACTTTTTGTGGGGCTATGTTAAGTCTATTGTCTATGGGGACAAGGCAAACACGATTGCTGCCTTGGAAGCCAACATTGAACGCGTCATTGGTGAGATTCCGGCCGAAATGTGTGAAAAAGTTTGCCAAAATTGGACCTTCAGAATGTACCACCTGAAGCGTAGCCGCGGGCAACATTAATGTGAAATTATTTTTAAAAAGTAAATGGCAGAAATTGATTTATCGATCCAAATAAAAATTTCATTCACTTTTTACAAGTTTCTGTGTTTTTTTTGAATTTTCAAAAACCAAGCCCTTAAAAAATCACCGTTTATAAGCAAACAATTATAAACGCCTAATGTCCTCGGGTATGTGTGTTTCTCTTTATCTTTCGTTCTGATTTCTCGGTTCTTGACCGTTCGGCTTCGAGTTGTCATTGCTTAGGCACAAAATTGAAGCTGAATCGTATCAAATGGCTACAATTGAAGTTGTAGCTGTAGCACAAAAAAAAGCTTAAGTTGCATGGTATAAACTACCGCTTTGATATTCCGCATTTCATAAACCTATCTCTCTCGCACACATTGTCACTGAGTGACGTAGTTCACCCCAGGTTTGTTTTTGTTTCTAAATTTGTTTTGTATGCATTTTTGTCACCAAGTGACGTATTTCAACGCTGAATATCATACTATGTATTAATTATTATTCTTATTATTAAAAAGTTGTTTCGAATATTTGTTGCTGTTGTTGCATAATCCATTTTTCATAGGATTGGTTTGAGACAAAATATCTCCACAGGTAACGTAATAAGAACTATTTAGTTAGCTTGGTAAAATTTATGAAAATCTTAACTTTTCAATCGTTGCCCCACCCCCCCTTTCCTTGACCAAATCCTAGATCCGCCACTGAATATTATAAAAGGTACATGCCGTAGAAAATTTTTGTTTGACTTCTCATCAACGTCTCTATGAATTTCGATTAAGACTTTTCTACTTGTCCTTCAAATATTAAATACTATATATCAATATTTTTTTTTATGTATGTTTTAAATTTATATTGCTAATACTTAACATTGTTAAACAAATATTTGTCAACGACTTTAAAAATATATTTAGGTATTTCTTTTAACAATCTTATACTTACAACGCGATAGAACATTGAGCAATTACGTGCGATCCCTGTCGTGCATTTTATAATTTCATCAGTTCAAACACTTTATTCTAGGTTAAGGACTTATCTATTTTATTTATCTATCCCTCATGAAATATAAATAATTTCTGCATTATATTTTTTCGTGATTACCTATTATGTCTGCAGTAGTTTAGAGCTCAGGAGTCGTAATTATAATAAATAGTTCGACACCGAGTGCAATGATTCGCACGCAGTATTCTTTTGATAATTTGTTTCATTATTTTCAAATACACCAATTCAAAACACATTTATTACATCAGGGTGTCATTTGAGAACTCGTGCACTTGTACAAAGAAAGTTAGTTAATACTAAATATACAATCGACTCCGCTTTACTGCAAATACGTTTTGCTGTAATTTTTTTTGTCAGGCGTAAAAATTGTTCTTTTTATAAATGCAGATAAAATTTAATTGTGAATGCTGATTTGACATTTTTAGTTGCTTTGGGATTAGTTCAGCTTAGAAATTCATCATGAATAGACTCACACCGGAGTGACCTCTGCCAAATTGTTCACTTTTGTTTTGAAAATGATGTTTAAATTAAAAAAAAACTTATCGGACATTAAGTATATTTTATGGTGCTAATAAGTGCTTGTTTTCTTTCAAATATTTATTAAAATTTTTAATCATATCAAGCAAGCATAATTTTTAAACATGACACACAGTATTTGCCCACTCTAAGATTCTAAATCGTTTTCCAGAACTCGAGTTCTGTATTTTATATTTTTCAGATATCCATTCGAATGAAATAATTTAATATTATAGCCACAGTTCTGCAATACCAAAATTTTTATACGTTTTCCAATTACAATCAAGCGTACTTCTCATAAGTGGACTTGACTGTACATAATAAACTTGAGTACAAAAAAGCCAATATCAACCACCATGACTTGCACTACTGACCGAAAACTTAATTGACCAATTATGGTCACCGACCAAATGTTTGTATTAATATCACCAGAGCAGTTTACCCCAAACATACAACATACATTTTTACGACAAAATTGTCTAGTAAAAACTGAAGTTAAGATAAAATTTATAACAAGGGTGGTACTATAATATTAGATTCCTCAAGGAAAACAATAAATATTTATACATATGTAAGGGCTCTGAAGGTTAGATGAATTGTAAGATGTAACTATCGGTACATTTTCATGAATTGTGGTTTTAGTAATAAAATATTTCTTTTCGAACATTATATTATGAATCTCTGACTAAAAAAAATGTATTTCTAATTCACACTTTTTAGGTTTTGTTTTGTTTGTGGGATTTACATATTTTTATTCAAATGCTACTATAGTCGCATGCAGTGTTGGTAAGTTACCCGAGTTTTACAAATTTTAATTGGTTATGCGTATGGCATATAATGCGCCGCTGTAAAGAAGGGCGAGAGCTGCTCGCGAGCTCTACGACCAGAAAAGACGCGAAGAACATCGGCTTCTCCAAAGAAAAAGAGAGAGAGCATGAGAAGCGCGCGAGCGAAGATATTGAGAGATGCTACTCCAGGAACAACGTGCGGGGAAGTTTTACCAACAGGTAAAAAGAACGTGTCAAGGCAAAAAAACCCGCACAGAAACCTGTAGAGATAGGAATGGAAACCTCGTAGTAGAGTCACAGTCGGTGCTGAGTATATGGAAGGACCATTTCTGCAGACTCTTAAACGGCGATGAAGACCAAAATCCCGCTGTCAGGCAGAATGAACCATTCAACATGGACCATGATACACAAAACTTCCGTCCACCTGAACAAAATGAAGTGAGGATAGCAATATCCAAACTAAAGAACAGCAAAGCTGCTGGCCCCGACGGACTACCCGCCGAACTCTTTAAAGCAGCCGGAGATGACCTACTATACCAGGCATATACCAACTCATCTCTAAAGTCTGGTCAGAAGAAAGTATGCCTGATGAATGGAACCTGAGCATCGTTTGCCCAATCCACAAAAAAGGAGACTCTCTAAACTGCGCCAACTATAGAGGAATAAGTCTCCTGAATATCGCGTACAAGATCCTTTCTGCTGTATTATGTGAACGTCTGAAACCATTTGTCAGCAACCTGATTGGACCCTATTAGTGCGGTTTCAGGCCAGGAAAATCCACAATCGATCAAATGCTTACGCTACGGCAGATCCTGGAAACTACCCAAGAACTCCAAATCGGTAACCACCATCTCTTTATCGATTTTAAGGCCGCGTACGATAGCATTTATAGAGACGAGCTATGCAGAGCCATGTCTGGTTTTGGCATCCCCACAAAACTCATCCGCCTGTGTAGGATGACGATGGAGAACTCTCGCTGCTCCGTCAAATTTGGTACTAACCTCACAGAAGCTTTTGATGTCAAGAAAGGATTACGACAAGGTGATGCGCTATCGTGCGATTTCTTCAACTTAATACTTGAAAAAATTGTAAGAAAATCCCAAGTTAATTCTACTGGCACAATTTGTTTCAAGTCTGTGCAATTGTTAGCATACGCTGATGACATAGACATCATTGGCAGAACCCAGCGAGCTGTCACTGGAGCGTTTGCTAATATTGAAGCTGAAGCGGCTGAGATGGGACTAGCAGTCAATGAGGCCAAAACGAAACACCTGCTGTCCACTTAAAGGGACACAAAAGACCGGCGGATTGGAAAAAGCGTCACAATAGACAGGTACAACATTGAGGTAGTTAGGGACTTTGTCTACCTCGGATCCTCTATAACATCTAACAATAACATATTGTTAGAAATAAAGCGAAGAATAACTCTTGCCAATCGCTGTTCCTATGGGCTAGCGGGGCAATTGAGTAGTAAAGCCCTCTCTCGAAAAACAAAGGAGACTCTTTATAAGACTCTGATCATCCCAGTCCTGCTCTATGGCGCGGAGACATGGACTCTGTCAAAAGCGGATAAAGATATCATTAGTGGTTTCGAGCGTAAGGTTCTTCGCAAGATTTTCGGCCTTATCTGCGTTAACGGGCTTTGGAGGAGAAGGTTAAACCACGAACTATACGATCTGTACAGCGACATTGACCTGGTACAAAAAATACCTATATCACGGCTAGGTCATGTAGAGCGTATGGACAACAATGCTCCGGCTCGCAGGATCTTCGATTCCAAGACCTCGCCTAAGGTGGCGCGCTTGGAGTGCGGAACTAGAGGCAGCTAGCCAAAGACCGAGCTAGCTGGGGAGGCATGTTGGTTGAGGCCCAGGTTCGCCCCGAACTGTAGCGCCACCTAAGTAAGTAAGTAAGTAATTAGTTATGCGTAACTAATGTAACTAATTGAATTAATTACGTAACTAACCAATTATTTTGACATTTCTCCAGAAAAATCTTTACATCAAAATAAAATTCGAAACAAAAAGTCACGTCTTATAAGTTATGATTTAAAACGTCAAAAAATAAAACAAAGCGTCAATCCAGAAGGAATGTTACCAATTCATATGAGGAACTCAGATTCATAGAAAAAATTATGCCCAGCAAAAAATTGAGTTATTCGATCCAGCTAATAATAATTACCAAGAGTCAACAACTTTATTAGCTGACGCTGTCAAGTTTAGGTGGTTAGAATTAAAAGTTCCAGCACAGTTCGAAAATCCCTACAAATCTCGTCTCAATAATTCGCTTAATGTTTATGCACTAGCATCTACTATTTACGTCCTTGTTACACTAATTAAAAATTAGAGAACAATTATAATTTTTAAATTAATAACTTATTTTTAAAAATGTTAAATTCTAAAGCACTTAACGAATGGGATCTTTTTTAATTCAAAGACAGAGTTTTAAAACTTTATGTGAAAAAAATATTGAAAATCCAATTTTATTTTGGAAGACAGCCGATTTCTATGCACTTAGTCTTTCAAAGCTTGCACTAAAATTGCTTAAAATTCAGAAATAAAGCGTACTTTTTCGAAATGGTTCTTAATTCACACCCATTTGAAAAATCGACTGTCTTTCGAACGTTCCAAAAGAAAAATATTTCTTTATGGAACTTTAAGAATGGAGGACATACATTTATCTTTGGAGGACTTTGAGTTTGACGAGTTCAACTAAATTAATAACTACATTATGTATTTGGGTTTTACATACATGCATTTGATCTCTGAATTCTTTTAAAATCTTTCTTTTGTTATTTGTTATTTATGAAAGAAAAATGTTTGTTTACTTACAAATATTATTGTCTAATTTTTTCAATTTTCAGTCAGTCAACATTTTGTAGCTATGTTAGTTACATAAGTTACATTACATACGTTACGCAGAAAATGAGATGTAACTAATTGCAACTAGTTACGGGCAACTATATGGGTAACTTACTCAGAGTAACTTACGTTGCCAACACTGCTCGCATGTTCATAAGATTTTGATAGCTTTTGACATAGTTAAAGTAGAGTACTTAATTATTAAATAATTAATGTACGTGCCGATTTCATGATTTGGGCAAAAACTTTCTCGATCAGCGATACTTTTCGTATCGGATTACTATAAGCGAATCCACTGGCCGATGCGCGGAAGAATGAGTACGATGTCCGAATCCACATTCTTGCCTTAAGAGAACAAAAAAGAGATCATTTTTACTTCTCATTGAAATTTCTAATGCCTTTATACAGGGGCGAACGCAGACAAAATTTCTGGCTGGTTTCGAAAAATGTATTAACTAAATATTAGCGAACATTTTTTTATTATTATATCTTCCTTGGATACACGTATTTGTAAAAATAAATGAATACATTTTTAGTTATAGATAGATGTCATCTTAAAGGTGTCTGCCAGACGAAACGCCCCACTGTAAGTTTGAGACAATATCCACTTAAACATATCAAAAAATCAGGTTTGATAAGATAACGTCGATGGGTATGCACTGTTAAAACTGCATATCTTCGAAAAGTCCCAGCTTTGAACATTCGGAATGTACATTCGTTCTTCTCTACTTTGGTATATATTCACAGACAAAAATTCAGCTATGATAAAATGAAGTATGTCTGCCGGCCATGGGTTCTTGTTCTATTAGGTACAATAATTTATTAAAAAATAAAATCCATGTGCCTTGGAACTTATGACATTATATTTATAACGTCCTCATAGTCAACCTCAATATCATATAGATGTTCAATACCATCAAACCGTTGAGTCGCTCTTCGCCGGTCTTGCCTTGCATATAGGTTTTTAATCGGCGCAAGCATGAAAAAGATCGCTCGCTTATGACGACACAGATACCGGAAGTATCGCACCTATCTGCACAAAGCAGTAAACTGTTTTATAAAAGGACGAATCGCAAATATTTAACGAGTCTATAAAGTTTTTGAGCCGTTTTTTTCATTTGGTATGTTTAGAGAATGCTTGCAACCATAGTTAATTTAACATTGACACATATCAAGAAAATTAAAGAAATACACTTTTACCTGCTTCACGTCTTAAATTCGACTAGAAACTTATCAAAGCATACTTTTACATCAACTAGCAAATCTTGTGCAAATACTTCAGCAGGATCAAGGTTCCTGAGATAACTAAAATAATTGTAGCCATTTCAAATGATAGCGTTATTCGGATCCCACATGCATTTGAGCATAAGAAATTATCGGCAAAATGGTTGCCGCGTTTGCTAACAAGTGAACAAAAACGGAATCGGGTTTTAACTTCATTTGAGTGTTTGAAACTCTTTCAGAGCAATTTAAATGATTTTTTTCGGCGTTTTGTTGATGAAACTTGGATACACTACTAGACCCCAGAATTGAAAGATCCGTCGAAACAGTGGACTTTTTCAGGTATGAACGTCGCGTCGGCCCAAAAAGGCAAAAATGGTTCCGTCGTCGGCTGGAAACGTTATGGCAACAGTTTTCTGAGATTCCAACTGCGTAATCCTCATTGATTATTTGGAAACGAAAAAAACAGTTACCGGGAACTACTTTGCCAATTTATTGGATAGATTAAACACAGAATTAGTGGAAAAGTGGCCTCATATGAAGTACAAAAAAGTGCTGTTTCATTACGACAATGCTCCAGCACATTCGTCTCCAGTAGCAAAAGCTAAATAGCTGAATTGCGATATGAACTGCTACCTCATCCAACCTATTCTCCGGATTTGGCTCCATGCGATTTTTTCCTATTTCCAAATATGAAGAAATGGCTCGGTGGAAAAAAATGTTCATCAAATAATGAAGTTATTGATGCGGCAAATGCATATTTTTCAGAGTTTGATAAAACATATTTTTTGGAAGGGTTAAAAAGGTTGAAAGGTTGCTGGAATTGCATAGCTCTAAAAGGAGATTATGTTGAAAAATAAAATTAATTTATAAAAAGACCATTATTTCATTTCAAAGTCACTGACTTATAGAACAACCCTCGTGCTCGTACTAATAGTTTGTGGGAAAAGAGATAATTTTTTGTGGAAAACCGTGGTTTTTTCATGAAATTTTTCAAACTTTTTCTACAAAAATTAGTCAGCATTTTAATAACACAACATTCAATTTTTAATTGAATATTTTTAATATTTTACTCGAAACGACATATGCACTAATTGAATAAATCATTATTTGTCGGCTTGGGTCGCATGCAGAACATTCGCAATTTTCGCAATACAACTTATTTTATGATATGTTTATAAATCACTAATCAGTTTAATTTTTTTATAATTTTATTATGTAGATCATATTTTAGAAAATCGATCGGTATTTGTCAAACAATATTACTGCACAAAATAGAGACATCCTTTAAAAACAAATAATAATGGGTCATCCATTTTGCGGTTTCAAAAGTAAACGTAAATAAAACACATATAAAATATTTTTTTTCATGATGTTTCTTTTTTATTATTAAGTTTGAACGTTGACATTATGTGTGAATCACTACATCATTTAAATGACCACCACGCGAATTGTTGCAAGCATCGATTCTTTTGAGGTCATTTTCGACCACTTTTGGACTCATATTGGGAGGTATCTCAGCCATAACTTGACGAATATTGGTTTTAAAGTGCTTAAGAGTTAAAGGTTTATTTGCATAAACACGGTCTTTCGTGTAGCCCCACAAAAAAAGTCCAGCGGTGTCAAATCGCATGATCTTGGTGGCCAGTTGATATCGCCACGACGAGAAATTACGCGGCCAGGAAATGTCTCTTGCAATAAAGCCATATTCGCTCGAGTTGTGTTGCATGTGACACCGTCTTGTTGAAACTACATATTCTCCAAGTCGTATTCTTCAATAGCAGGCAAAAAAAGTCGGTTATCATATGACCATAACGCTCCGAATTGACGGTGACAGTCGTTCCATCGTCGTTTTCGAAGAAGTGGGGTCCAATCACAAATCCGGACCAAAGAGCGCCCCAACCAGTAACTTTTTGTGGATGTAATGGCCTCTCTTCAATTACTTGAGGATTCTGAGAACCCCAAATACGACAATTTTGTTTATTAACATACCCACCCAGTGACAAATGTTCTTCGTCGCTGAAGAAAATGTTCTTCGAAACATCGCCGTCCACCGCCTGTTGTTCAAGCAGCCATTCGACTTATCTACGACATTGTGAATGGTCAGCTGGATTCAGTTGTTGTGTGAGCTGGACTTTGTATGGATGTAGGTGTAGATCCAAATGCAAAATACGCCATAATGTGCCGTAAGACAGTCCTAATTCCCGAGAACGACGAGGAATCGACACATTCGGGTCTTCGGCAACACTTTCACTTACAGCAGCGATATTTTAAGTGGTACGAGCAAAGCGGTGATGCACAGGCATTACAATATCTGTAACCAATCCAGGCTCTTCAAATTTCTTCACAATTTTGCCAATTGCTTGCATAGTTGGACGATTATGTCAACAATTATCTCCTCTTAAAGCACGATATGTGGCAGTGGTAGAATCACCATTTTTGTAGTAGGTTTTAACAATTTTTATGCGTTGTGCGATAGTTAAGCGATCCATTTTCGTAAATGTCAGACTTTCAACTGAAAAAAAATCGGTTTAGCAACTTAGTTTGACAGATGTCGATTTCCAGCCCTATACTTTCGAAACCGTAAAATGGATTATGTGAATTCTTTCAATACAACGTGTAAACTGCAGTTTCCCGGTGGCCATTTACATGTAATTTGATTCGAAAAGTTCTCGTTGAGTGTTTCATTGAAAAAGAATACCACAGTAATTCTTATGAATTATTAAAAAGATCTACATGTTTAACTTGATTTTCAACGCTACCTCGCCGACTATATTTTTGAAATTGTTTCCATATTTTTATTCTAAAAAATTAATTTAATGCCACAGAAAAAAAAATACAAATTCTAAATGTTCGGTTATCCGTTCATCTTGTTTGCATGACCCTTATCCAATTCATCAACAAATAATAATAAATACGACCAGACTACATATTCTTGTTGACGCAATAAAAATGATGATTTTACTATCAATTATCAGATCTTATTGGTAGTTCTGCGTTCGGTTGCACTTGTAGGAATAAAAAAATGTTACCTTCATCAACATCATCATCTGCATCACCATTATCTTTCAGTTTGTATTGTATTTTAACTCGAAACTGGTAGCTTATCTAGGTTCTTAGATCTTGGGTGAGGATAAGTTATTCAAACTAACATTCAAGCTCCATATGAGGCTCCCTAAAAAGAATATTTCCACAAAACGACGGTCATTTGTCTATATGGATCTCAATTGATTGTTTTCAAAATTGTCTAATCAGCTTGAGACTATGATTAAAATGCCACAAGATAAGCTTCGTTTGGAAAAAAAATATATATTTATAATCAAAACGTGTGTTATTCTTATCAAAAGATTGAAAGGTTTTCATTTTTGTTTGATTATTAAATTTTTCATTCTTTGGAATTACTCAAGCAATGAAGATACTAAACAAAAATTATTATTATTGGGTTTATAGAACTTGTAACGTAGCATTTTTTTTGTAATCCTAAAAACGATGTTATCACATTTGTAGTACAAAATTATATTTAAGGAAGTCTGCGATTATATAGCGTGTATATGTTGAGAACACACAATCATTGAATTAAAAAAAAAATCCCATAGATATTGTTTTCCATAGATACTCTCAGAATACTTCCACTTTTACTTGCGATATATGTACGTAGGTTATAGGTAGTGTGGCCAATTTAGCAAGAAAGGTTTGCTTCTAGCATTTTTTTTTTCAAATCCTTCCGGCAGTTTTTTTAGCAGGAAATCTAGCAGGTTTTCATATTATCAAACCTAAAATAAGATACAGCGTGGCGCGCGAATCGTGCTACAATAAGAAATTTAAATACCTTTTATTTTAATCGATGTATTTCATTAATTTTTTTTATTGGATTAAAAATTAAATTTTAATTTAAATAACTAATGGTTTTTAAAGATGATAGACCGCAAATGACCTCCACGCTCATCCACGCATATGCGGCACCTGATCAGAAAATTGTTCATTGAGGCCTGAAGGGTGGAAATTGGGATCGCCTCAATTATTGTCTTAATGGAGTGCTTCAATTCAGTCAAATTCCTGGGTTTCGTTTTGTACACTTTCTGCTTGTCATAACCCCACGTGCAGTCACGTCATATCTCCGCCATAACTTGTGTGGCTACATGCGCACTTGCTCCATCTTGTTGAAACCAAATCCTGTTGAAAGGGATGCGTCTTCGGCGAAGTTCTGGGTAAAAATCTCCTACAACATCTTTAAGTAACAGTCCCCATTGATAGTTTGTGTTACACCGTTTTCTTCAAAGAAGTATGGCCCGACAATACGCCTTGATGAAACTGCGCACCACACAGTGGCGCGTTCTGGGTGCAGTTCCGTCTCATGGAGCATTTCTGGATTAGATTCACTCCATATACGGCAATTTTGCTTGCTAACATTGCCGTTTAAGTCAAAATGGGCCTCATCAGACATGAACAAACAATTTATCAATGTGTTGTCTTCTTCGGCCATTGCAATCATTATTCGGCAAAATTCCAGGGAACAGGCAAATCCTGAGGGTTTAACTTGCTTGTCATTTGGACTTTGTACGGAAACAAGTTTAAGTCATCATGAAGTATCCGTTGTAATGACCGTCTGCTAACTCCAATTTGGCCCGATAAGTTTCGAGTCGAAACCCTTGGATTTGCCTGTATTGCCGATGCAACAGCCACGATTGTATCCTGAACCCGAACATTGGGATCTCGATGATACGATCTTCGTTCGATGCTATCAGATTCGGCAAACATGTTAACCAGCCTCATAATGTTCCATCTACTCGGGGGAGTACCGCCAAAATCCAGCCTAAATTCCCTTTGGACAGAAATGACGTACTGCAAAGAATGGTATCGCTGCACTATCCAAATCCTTTATCCAGTATCCCAAGCATTCATATTGATAATTCTAAATAGTAGCCTATAAAATAAAAAAATAAGCCGATTACTCACACTGAAAAAAAGTTATTACATTTTATTTTTGTAGCACGATTCGTGGTCCACCCTGTAGAAGATTGCAACATAAGAAAAAAATTATATTGTCAAAATTATCAGAGTGATGACATATTCAATCTTGCTCTAGTATCCGTCTAAGAGAAAATATTTTCTCATTCATATGTGGAATTCCTGTCTGTGTCCGTCCAAGGGAGTGTCCATCCAATAGAAACTGAAAACAATGAAACGTTCATGGAGCAATTTCCGTACAAAAAAATGTGTCCGCTTAAGAGGGGTGTCCGCCTAAGGGAGGTGTCCGCAAAGGGAGATTTCACTGTACTTTTATTGAGGCATGGACGCTCATATTTCGTGCTAAATACACTGATCTTCAGTATAATGTTTTTTGTATTTATCAGAATGTCAAGTGGGGTGAACAAATACTTACTTCGACGTTCCATTTATTATGACTGCTACTCTACAGCTTTTCAGACCAAGAATACTCATACTTCAGAAAACATTGCCAGCAATTAACCTGTGCGAACAATACCCATATCAATACGGAAAACGGAACACCCGTGAGCCATACAATGTGCGAGGCAACTTCCATCTTTCAGCCACCACACCACACCACACATGTTTTAAAGTGCGTTCAGCGTTTCACCCTCGAATGTGCCCTTCTTAAACAAAAAAAAAACCAAAACAGTATCAAGTGCCCTGGCACTTCCACTCATCGGAATTCCGAAACAGATTGTAGGCACGCGCTGAGCCACTCCAAATCAAATTTCGAGTGGCATTCGTGAAGAGTACCACACAAGATGCGAAAATGCACCAGTTGTGCAATTTTTCCATAGTTATGAAGAAAATCATGCGCGCCGCGCTCCGACCCTGTATTATGGTAAATTTTAGTCCTGGCTGGCACACGTTATTCTGTCATCATTTCATTGTATCAGGAATGAAGTGTTAGTTCATTGTATCGAGTTTCGCTTATTATTTTTTTTTTGTTTCAACTCAAAAACAAAGAACAAAATCTGAAACCAGCATTTTTTTCGACATCAGAAGTTAGTGTCTGAGATCTCAAGAAGTTTGAAGTTGAATAATATACATTGTGGGTCTAAGATGAGCAAATAATTTTGTGATATAACAAAAGCCTTAAATGATGTAAGGATGGGCATGGGCAATGGCATTTGGTTAAATGATTAATGATTAATATTATTATCACGCTAAAGATTCATGTTTTATTAGTTTGTCAAGAAGATTCAATCGAATCACAACGACAACGGAAGCGACCAGCATTCCTTGGTTACTTCAAGACAAGAGCTGGCATCCATCAAATTGACAATCGGTCTTCAATCTGTCACTAACATTAATAAAATCGAGAGTGTAGATTAACCGAAGGTAGGCAAGGTACAGTATAAGTTGTAGGAGTTGTTCATAGGGCAAGGGCGATTTATATTGATCTTTCAGATTTCTCTGAAATAATAAAGAGGTAGACAGATCAGAATAATTTATTTCACGTTTTAATTTTCAAAAAAACATAACTCACGCATGGGTGGGGCGTATGTGTTTGCTCCAAAACGATCTAAGAATTTTAAAGATCTTAATAGATAATATTTTAGAGAAAAATTGCAGGGAATAACTTATGTTTTCGAAATTATGGACACAATAGGAGGTATTAATTATAATTCGAGAAATGGTACTGCGATCTAATATTTAGTTAAAGGGAAGGGAGAGAGAGTGAAGGATAAGGAATCTATTCTATGTATACATACATGAAAGTGGGCATACATGGTGTATATGTAAGTCTTCAGTGACGTACGCAAAACGTAAAAATGAATAGTGAAAAAGTCGATATATAAATCAGAATTTTTTTGAATACTTTCAATTCTTTTGGAATGAATGTTATAGTAAGGATTCCATATCACGCAACAGTATTCTAAGATGGACCTAATATATGGCGTATATAGGGATTTTAGAGTATATGGAACCTTAAAGTCTGTAGAGTTGCGTTTTATAAAACCTAACATGGAGTTAGCTTTAGCTACAATGTATTTCACATGTTTAATAAAGTTTAGTTTTGAATCAAAAACTACACCAAGGTCTTTTTTTCCGAAACTCTATCTAGAACATGATTTTCAATTTTGTATTCGTAGAAAACTGACGAAAAATTTCGACAAAAAGAAAAGCTGTGGCATTTAGAGACGTTTAAAAACAATTGGTTAACTTTACACCACTCTGTTAGCCTAAGGAGGTCATCTTGTAAAAGAAGACAATCATCGATAGTCTTTATGCATCGGAAGAATTTCAAATCATCAGCAAAAAGGAGTCGAACGGAATTCTCAAAGATGTCAGGCATGTCATTAATAAAGATGAGAAAGAGAAGTGGACCCAAGTGGCTTCCATTTCCATGGGGTACTCCTGATGAAACATTTACAGAGTTCGAGAGTATTTGGTCAATGGATACAAATTGTATGCGAATGAATTTTTAATAATATAACTTTTAGAAAAAAATATGCGGGGAATGTTCTAACATAGATTGGGGTAAATTGTAAAGAAAATTGTAATATTCTTTTAAAGAAACTATCAATTTATAAACAAGATTACATGCTGACAGACAAAAGCAATATTAACAAGAAACATTATACAGCACATACACCAGCAAAACTTATGAAATTAATATTAAAATTGAAAAGTTATTATATTAATTCACAAATTCAATTAATTAATCAATTTTAAATGTTCCTTAAAAAAAGAAAAAACAAAATCAATATTAGTTAAGCAAAAAAACTGAATTCAGTCACATAAAAATTAGGAATGTAATTAAATATTCCAAAACCAGTATTTGATATACATACATACAAAATTTACAAAAATCTTTAAAGCATGGCTTTGACGTCTGCCTGATTGACAATTCATTTTTTAAGATAAATAATAAAAGATTTAATATTGATAATTAAATAAAACATGAATTAAAAATCCCCATTAAGTATTTTGTTTCTATAATTTTGCAGAATTTAAACAATTTGCTAACATCCATTTCCTTCAATAGCCCTATAACTTCTTCTTCTGTTAGTGTAATGCATCCAAAAATATTTCTTCTAAATTCTCTCAAAATTGGACACAGCCCCAGGAAATGGAAAACATCTTCCCTTTCTTCCAAATTGCACAGACTGCATAAAAATGGTAGGACTTCTCTGAGTGGTATATAGTTCAGGTTCAGTAGTTCTCCTCGCAAGCGAAACATCATAGCTATTTCCTCTACCTTGTGTTCATCTATGAAGTAGTTATTTTGATTAAGGGAGTACATTAGTTGACCATAAATTGTCCGGCGGAGGGAACCAGCTGAATCCTCTTGGAATTTTGCTCTTGATTGCGAATCCACACGCTCAATCAGCTTATATAACGGTTGTTTCCAACTTCTCGTATCCTCCAGATTAATATTTAGTTCTATTCTACATTCTCCAGCTTCAACCGATCTTTAAAAAACCCTGATTTGCTTTGTAACATTTGGGCTGCTGCCTTTTTTGGTGTTCGATCATTAGGCATTTGCATAACTCTGAGCACATAGTCGACCTGCAGCTTAAGCGTTTTTATAAACAATGGTGACAGTCCAGTCTCGATCATAACCATATAGTTAGGAGAGTTAGGTGCAAGCTGAAAAGATCTCTTAACGAAGAACCTGAGAAGTTTTTCCACAGTTTCATATTTTCTTCCTCCCCAAACTTGAGCAGCATACAAAAGGACGGACTCCGCAACTGCCTCGAACACCCGATATTTACTGCTGTGAGCTACATGTTTATTGTTCAAGCAAGACTTACATGCAATATTTATAGTACTTTTGGCTTTTGTAAGCTTGTCTTTCAAATGTCTTTCCATACTGATATTTTTAGTCAAATAGACACCAAGATACTTGTACTCTTTGACAATCTCGACAATATCACCGTTGTAATACCCTTTTTCACTGGCACAGGATCTGCCCCCATTATTTTTTATGATCATCATTCTTCCTCCCCAAACTTGAGCACCATACAAAAGGACGGACTCCGCAACTGCCTCGAACACCCGATATTTACTGCTGTGAGCTACATGTTTATTGTTCAAGCAAGACTTACATGCAATATTTATAGTACTTTTGGCTTTTGTAAGCTTGTCTTTCAAATGTCTTTCCATACTGATATTTTTAGTCAAATAGACACCAAGATACTTGTACTCTTTGACAATCTCGACAATATCACCGTTGTAATACCCTTTTTCACTGGCACAGGCTCTGCCCCCATTATTTTTTATGATCATCATTCTTCCTCCCCAAACTTGAGCAGCATACAAAAGGACGGACTCCGCAACTGCCTCGAACACCCGATATTTACTGCTGTGAGCTACATGTTTATTGTTCAAGCAAGACTTACATGCAAGTGCAATATTTATATTACTTTTGGCTTTTTTAAGCTTGTCTTTCAAATGTCTTTCCATACTGATATTTTAAGTCAAATAGACACCAAGATACTTGTACTCTTTGACAATCTCGACAATATCACCGTTGTAATACCATTATTCACTGGAACGGGCTCTGCCCTCATTTTTTTTTTTCGATTTTTCCAAATTGACCACTAGTCCCCATACGACACAATATTCACACAATTTATTAATCATCAGTTACAGCGTTCCCGGTGAGTTAGCCATCAGTGCCACGTCATCCGCAAATAAAAGGGCTTTAATTTGGATTCCTCCGTACTCAATACCTCCTGGCAAAAAGTCGATGAGATCTTCCAAAAAGAGAGCAAATAATTTGGACTCAGCGTACAGCCCTGCCTAACTCCTGTTTTTGTTGGAAACCAGTCCGATCTAAGATCACCATTCCAAACATCTGCTTTTGTATCTTTGTACAAGTTATGAATTAAGTGGCCAAATTTATATGTATATCCATAGGAATTCAAGTAATTAGCAAGCCAGGACAACATATAAGCGACGACTTTTCTCGTCAACCTTTTGTTGAAAACGATATATGTCACATCAACTTTTTTCTTTTTTTTTTGAAAAATAAAGAAAAAAATAATAAAGAACACCATTTCCTTCGTTTTTTTTTTTAAATTTAACTTGCCTGTAAGACCTAAGGTATTTTAAATGCAACATGAATTGCACGGCACTAGTTTTGGCGCACTGGATTTGAGATCTAGGTATTGACTGTCTCATTTTAACCCATGGGCGGTATCCAATTAAAATTGGAGGTATAGAAAAGAATGCGCCTAGCGTGGGGTTTTGGCTCCTAAAAATGTGTTTGAAAATATATACGAAGTCTGTTTTTATTTGTTACAACTAGACCCACCATGAAATTTAACACAAATCACCCAGTTTAAATAAAAACCAAAAACCATTCGTTGCTCAACTACTTACATAAACTTAACCAAAATATAAATAAAAATTTAATACTACATCAATAAGAGGAATACCAAAAAATACAAAGAAATAAAATGCACGACTGGATCGGACGAACTTGCTCTTGTAGCTAACAACTTTAATGAAGCTAAACATTGACGCTGCTTAGTAGGTAGGTAGTCTAGGTATCCTATGCAGGTTTAAAGCCGGATGTAATTAAGATAACCTTGATTATTAGTATAATGAATTGTCGAATGGACGATTCAAGGAATAGTTACATAGGTACCTACAAATGCATATTTAAATCTAGGTTATGTAAGTTAGCAGAGAAATATATAAATGCATACATGAATGGAACCTATTTATGTAAATACATAATATATGTATGTATGATAATAAATATGAAGGATGTAGGTTGGTAGTTAGCTATATGCATATAACTTTATAGTTTTGGTGCAATATATGCATACATTAGATTCATGTGAATTTTAAAGAAGCATATGTATACATAAATGTATGAGGGCCTACATTGTGTTTAGTATTCAGTGACGTACGCAAAAATTCGTAAAAAGGAAATACCTATAATAAGATAGAAATAAATGGGTAATATACACAGAATTAAATGTTTTTATATTGCTTAGTGGTTATAGTTTGAGGAAAAACAAAGATGCAATTTAAATTCATGGATAAATAAGAATATATCAAAAAAATTAAAAAATCTTTGGAGCGGTTTTTTTAAAAATTAATTTTGTATGTATAAGATTTTTGAAACATTTTTAGAAAAAAAATGTAAACGCCATTTTGAAGAAAATATTAATATGCATCTAAAATTTGAATTAAAAAAAAATTCACTGACTGGTTTTTGAAAAATCGATTTTTCAAAAAAAAAAAACAATTTTATTTATTTTTTAAAATTCGAAAAAAACTTCATTTTGAAAATTTGAGTATATAGTTTTATTAGGACTTTTAGGGAGCATTTGCATACAAAATAAAATGCACGACTGGATCGCACGTACTTGCTACTATGTTCGTCCACATTATATGCAAATGATTCTTAATGGAAACGGCTAAAGGTATTTTTAAAGTTTGTCACTTAATTTTTTATATATAAAAATTCTTAAAGTTTTCTAAAAAAAAATGGTATGAACATTTTAAATATTTTTTAATATAAAACAAAAAAACAAAATTTCAGAAAAAATCGCCCAGCCGTTTTCGAAATACTGAATTTAAATAAAAAAAATATTTTTTTTGCAAAATTCCAAAAAACTATTTTTCGAAAATTTTGAAACAAAGTAATATTTCGAATTTGAAGGAGATCCTGTATACAAATTTGGATCGAAATCCATTGAGGCGTTTATTAAAACGTCGAAAATCAATAAAATGGTTGTATGACAGGTACCGTTAATAACAAAATATTTTAAATTTTTTTAGGTTAAAATATAGATCATACAAATTAGCACAAACACCAATTTTTATCAAAATCGTTAGAGCCGTTTTCGAGATAATTGAGATAGTAGAACAATTTGTACAATCACCTAAAAAGCCTAGCCACAAAGTTTGAACAAAATCGGTTCAGCCGTTTATGCTGTAGATCTTTCTACAGACAGACAGACAGACGGAATTGCCGGACCCACTTGTTTGGTGTTCTCTATCATCGTAATGTCAACTTTGATTCAAATCTCGAGAGTTCGATTTTTTTTTTTCAAATGCAAAACTTGCCATATAGTACCTTTATCGCAAGTAAAAATAATTTTAATGGGGCCATCCAATTGTGAGGAAGTGGAAAATATGAAAATTGGTTCTGTGGCAAGTGCCGTTAATAAGTACGCCAAATAAGATATTTTTGTACTTAAAAAGGGACTGTACTAATATAAGACCACACACGTTTGTTTATAAAAATCTTGGAGCCGTTTTTGAGAAATACATTTTTTTCTTAACGATTTTTTAACATTTATATTGGAGGTACCGTTGTTTTTTATTTTAAGAAAATTGTTTTTTTAACTATTCAAGATAATTTCAAAAACTATCAAATACGAAGTTTCGAAAGAATCTATTGAGTTGTTTCCGAAATTTTAAGTTTTCAAAAAAAAATAATTTCCAAAACATTTTTTTTTTTTTTGAAAAATTTTGGTATACAATAGTGTTTAAATTTTCTACGAGCTTCTGTGCAAAAAATTTCAGAAAAATCAAATTAACCGTTTCGCAGAAAATCGTAAACTAAAAAAATGGTTCTACTAGAGGTACCAAAAATAACCATTTTTTCCCAAACAAGAAATATCAAAATGTACCTTTTGCCTTTTTTAATAAACTGATTTTTTTATAAGAATCATTTGAGCCTTTTCTAAGAAAAATAGGATTTGTGCTTTTGGCCAAAGAAAAATTTATGGTTGGATTTGCTTCAAACTTGGTACACATTGTTTTTTAGGTAATACCTATGCCCATTCGATTTTTTTCATTTTTGTTTTAAGATGACAATTAACATTAATTGTTAATTGTTAATCGTCATCCTAAAAAAAAAATTTTTAAAAATCGTGTGGGCATAGGTATTACCTAAAAAACAATATGTACCAAGTTTGAAGAAAATCCATCCAACCGTATAGAATGCAGATTCGAGGATAGATAAACGGACATACAAATAGACAGATGCACTGGGAGACAGATAGACATAAATGCTGACGGAATTGCGGGGAACACTTTTTTCGTCTTTGTTATCATGCTAATGTGAGGTTTGATCAAAATTGCGAGTTAAATGTTTTTTTACGAATCCAAAACTTTCAATATCGTACCTAAATATCGCAAGTATAAAAACTATTATAGTAGGATAGACGAAAGGGTACTCAGAATTTTAGAATCAAACTATTGGAGTGCAGGATAAAAGGTGTATATTTTGTAATGAAAATCATTATGCCATTTTTGATGTTATTAAAGCATTATAACTATTTAAGGAAAATATACAAAATTTTGCATTCTTCTTTTAAACATAAATGGTGGTATTCATTGCACTTCTATTTTTTTTTTACCACTACCCGCATTTTCCTTATACTTATTTGAACTTGCCAGTTTTGAAGTACACAAATACTTTAAAAACTCTCTTTTACTAACATGCAAAATGAAGAATAATGTAAAAACCTTGATCCGAAATTGTAGAAGTCGACAAACATTTAGTATCCAAAAAAAGCAATATTTTATTCGGTGCCCAAAGGACGAAATCCTTAATAATAATCGTTTTTAGCTTTTGTCGATATTCTCTTCAGCAAACATAATTTCCCCAAGGTCTCAATTTTGAATACTCGTATCAGAGCTTTCCTTCTACGCTAGTATTTCCTCAACTCTCTTGCTGATTTTAGTAATAGAAATGTGGATTCTGTTCGTACCAATATATTAATACAGGTATACAAATTGCGCTTGACTTTTTACGAAACTGCACAATCAGTTTACATAGTAAATATACCGGTTTTATAAGAATGTTTGTTTTAAAAACCATGCAACTGAAAAACGCCCATAATAAGTTCAATAGAAAATAGTAGCTATAACCCTAAATATAACAGAGTAGATATAACTAAAGGCGCATACTCCGTTCCAACAAAATACCTTTGCGTTTCCCATCAGGATCATCTGGATTACGTGAAGCTAACCAGAAAATTGGGAAACACACACCGTTGCTTAAGACCGAATGAAAAATACTTACGTTCATTGTTTGAAAAAGTCGTTAGTGTTGCAGAACCTAAGTCCTGTCTGGCGCCAGTATTAGACAATATGTCCACTCCTTCATGTCGTCGACATTATTATACCAAATAAACGTCATTGAAAACCGCTGCATTCCATTCAGTTCGAGAATCTTTATTTGTTTAAAAACACAAAAGATACCTGTTCAATCTAAGAGGACAACCAGGTAAACATTTTAGCAAACCTACGAATAGAACAATAAACTAGAGGACTTTGCTTTTTTTCCTATATGTACCTACCAAACTAGGACAACGACACACAGCAGGGGCAGCAGCATCCTGTACGAAAAATGCCAAATAACATGCGCCCTCTTTCATTTTTGGTGTTTTGACAGGACCTTCTATAATTTATATCGTAATAAATTTTATATTTTATTACCCCAGCCTCTTCCACAATTTGATTCACACACCAAGAGTTCCCTATATATATCTGCAGATGGGGTTGATTGCTGCTTATGTTCTTTTGGCAGGACATAAAAATAGATTCACATGTCGGTACATGCTTTGTACGTAGCTATGCTACGTGACATTTAAAAAAAAGAATGAGGGAAACCTGCTCTAATTTTTCTGTGATTCAAATGCTATACCTGTGTCATCTCATACAGGACTCGCCCACTGATAATCCTGGCGCAAACTATTTTGTTGGCATTGTCCTAAATACAATGCCCACAAAAGACATGTTTGCACTGATTATCAGATTAGGCATTGTGCATACAAATTGATATTGTCAGTTCTCAAGTACCTTCGTTGTATATACTCCTTCAGGACTACTATATATATGCTCTTAAACGTGCATGTCGATGATGGGGCTTTTGTCTCAATCCATTGAAACGGATTAGGACAGGGATTTGAAGATTAGTCATTTGAAACAAAGGTCACTTTGAGGATTTTCGATATTTAGGCTTAGAGAATGAAACCTTATCGTTTGGTCTAGTTTTGCAGAAAAATAAAAGAGAAAGGATCAGTGCGAATAGTCTTATAGTGTCTGATCCTTCATCGATATGAATTTCCTTGAACGAAACTCACGATATTGATCAACATTTTCTTTCACCAGAGAAAAAGATGCATATCAAATGAGCCCTTAATCCTTCGAATTTCGAAGACTAAATTCTGCTGAAATGAATATATGGACAATCGAGTTGGATTGCCATGCAGGATATGCATTTTGAATGCGGCAACCCTCATGTTGGAAATGCTAACATATGCGGAGCATGTTCCAACCATACCACTTATATGAATAAAATGTCCTTAATGATAGGGGTTAGCCTGGGTTTATAGGTATATGTATATATGGTAACTTAACTTCGATACTGAATGAATTAAGTTGTGAACATGTGCTTTTATTTTACAATTATTGTGGTGTTATTTAGAGTTAATTCCTTGTTTAATTGCCCATTTAGGATGCCGCTGAGGATGTTTACTTTGAGATTTTTTTTTCTTTAATTCAGCGGATATATACGTACATACATAAATCTCAGCAGCAAGGGTATTCAAAATTGAAGAGTAATTGCAACAATACAATTAAAGTGACAAGTGTTATTGCAGAACAATTGTTATTAGAGATTTGTGGTTTTGTCCCCTCATATTTGTATGTTTTGAAAACAAGTTGTTTGACATTTCATTTGTGTTGCGAGTAGCGACTTAAAGTAGCAAGAGGGTTATGTAACAACAATTTAATATAGTTGCTCACGGCCATCTGTAGATATATTTTGGAAACATTTCAACATGTATTTAGGGACAGTTTTTTCAGTGCGAGATCATCGTAATTCAAGGCTTGGATGGAGATGGAAATAATTCTGAATTGACTGAGTCGATATTTCTGAAAAATGCTTGAGAAAAAAAACTATTAAAATCAATGTTCGTAAGGTCGATTTTTATATATAGTCTCACCATTTACATTTCGTTACTGAAATGGTAGTTTCAATAGTGTCGCAAAACATTTCGAAAGATTTAAGACAATTTCAAATCGAAAAAATAGGACTCGAGATTTAAATCAAACTTGATATTAAAATCGATATTGGTTTGGTTGCTGAAACTTGGCTCTCTAACAATACAACTATCTCTAACTCTCAATTTAATTGCTATAGAGTAGATAGGATTGATAGGCCTGGTGGCGGTGTTGCCATCGTAGTGAGGAAAACACTTAAACATAATCTTTTACCACTTATTAATACTAAATACATTGAAAATATTGGTATTGATGTACATTTTTCAAATAATAGAAAGATTTCAATATTCTCGATATATTTCCCAGGTCGCACAAGGAATTCCCTGAGAGGTGAACATTTTATATCAGATATTTTAAAATTGATTAACATCAATAGTCCATATCTAATTGGGGGGGACTTTAATTGCAGACACAGGAAATATGGATGTGTAAGAGCAAATACTTGGGGTAACATATTAGAAAACCTTAACACTAGCCATGGATTTGAAATTATGTTTCCAAATAGCCCCAGTTATTAAACATCTAATAGAAGAAAAAGTCCGTCAACAATACATTTTTTTCTAACAAATACTTTTACTCTATTTTCGCAACCTTTTGTTTGCAATGAGTTGAACTCCGATCATTTGCCGGTTATGTGTGGGGTTCTAGAGTTCCCTAGCAGGAACACGAGATACGTTTATGACCTAAGTAAAGCCAACTGGTCGAGATTTCGTAACACAATAAAAAATCGACTAAGACATACTGATATGAACATTATAGAATCCACTGATCAAATAAACAGTTGTATCAATAACTTTGACACCACTATCTCTGAAAGCATAGATTTGTCTGTTCCAAAGAAAACTCCATCCGATCAAAAAACCAAGCTACCGCAATATATCTTAACTAATATTAAGCTAAGGAACCGTCTTAGACGACTATGGTAGCGCAGCCGTATTCCAAGCTTAAATTCTGAGGTCAGGAAACTTAACTATACGATAAAAACTGAAATTTATAAATTCAAAAATATTGAATGGAACTGAAAACGTCAGTCTTTAGACACCAATAGTAAAATATTCTGGAATATTGCTAAGGTTTTAAAGAAGAAAAATAATTTTATTCATGCATTCCGTAACGTTCAGCACACATGTATTACTAATACCGATAAAGCTAATGCTCTGGCAAATTCATTTTATGATAACCACAAAATATTTAACTTTTCAATTTGAGAATGATGTGTGTGATGCTCTAAACAATTTAAATTTATTAACAGTTGACATACCTGAAAATTATTACATTCGTGTAAATGATATGATTCCCATAATTCGTAGACTTCAAAATAAAAATCAGTAAGGCTCGATGGCACGAAAAACGCCTTTCTCAAAGGATTACCTAAAATTGATTTTGAGTACCTCATTTTTATATTCAATTCCTGCATTAAATTTCAATACTTCCCCATATCCTGAAAAGTGGATAAAGTTGTACCAGTTTTAAAACCAGGAAACCCACCAAATGATCCAAAAAGTTACAGACCTATAAGTCATTTGAGCTGTACGAGTAAAGTCTTTGAGAGACTTATTAAACATAAGTTAGAAGAGTTCATAATAGCTAATAATATTTATCCGCCTCAACAATTTGGCTTTCGGGCACATCATAGCACCATTTATCAAGTTAATCGTATAACAAAGCACGTTCGTTTTAATTTAAATAATCAGAAGTTAACTGGCCTTGTTCTATTAGACGTCGCGAAAGTTTTGATAGTGTCTGGAATAATGGTCTCATTTATAAAATGATAATATTGAATTTTCCATCATATCTAATTACAATAACTCAATGTTTTTTGACAAACAGATAATTCGTCGTCTCTGTTTACGGTGACTTGTCCCAAAAACTAAGTGCTCCTGCAGGAGTGCCTCAAGGACCTGTGTTAGGCCCCCTCCTCTATAATACATATACGGCTGACTTTCCTCAGCTCCATAACTGTGAATCGGCTATATATGCCGATGATACTGCTATTTATTCGTCTGATGTACTTAGTTTAAATATTGAAACTAATCTACAATCAGCATTAAATATTTTATATAGCTATTATAATAAATGGAAAATCAAAATTAACGCTTCAAAAACACAGGCAGTCTTTTTTACAAGAAAAAAATGTCCTGCTTCCTTCCGCGCAATAACCTTAGACTAAATAATTTGGATATAGAATGGAGAACTTCGATTAAATACTTGGGGATACACCTGGACAAAAAACTTACATTCACTGAACATGTGCAGAAAACAATATTAAAAATTAATAAAACAATCAAAATTATGTATCCACTTATTAACAGAAAATCTCTTTTGAGCGATTGGTATAGTTGATAATTTTTCAATCAATCATGCTGTACGGGTGTCCAGTTTTCGGTTAATGTGCAAAAAATCATGTCAAAAAGATACAAATCATACAAAACAAAATCTTAAAATTAATGCTCCGGCTTCCCTGGCATTTTTCCACTACTGAATTGCATAACCTTACCAGTGTCGATTATGTTTTTGCCAGAATGTCAAAGTTAAAAGAAAATTATGTTACTCGATGTCAAATGTCTAATAATGCTCTAATTTCAAATCTAATTATTTAGTATATATGAACAAACTGTCTTATTATTGTTCTTTAAATTTTTGTTTATTAGTTTATTATTTAGTCATTTTTGTAATTTAATTTGTTATTTATTTATTTGTTTATCTTATTATTGTTTATTTATTTATTTAATTATTTATTTATTTATGTATTTATTTGTTTATTATTTATTTTTTTTCTATCTATCTAATTATTTATTAATTTAATTTATTTATATGTTGATGTATTTATCTTGCTGTTCCTTTTTTTTCTTGAAGAAAATTTTTTAGCTTCCTATATCCATTCTGTGATATTAGAAATAAGTAATTGAATAAAATAAAAATATAAAAAAAAAATCAATATATATATATTTGTATAGAAGTACCTAAAAACATACATATTATAATATATATATATATATACATATACTTAGAAAAAAAATATATATTTATATAATTCTTTATTATAGCTACCTTCTGTGATACTATATCTCAATACATATTTTTTTTTGTTTTTTTTTGTAATTCTTAAATAGGAGATTTTCATGACCTTTGCTCCTCATACTAATAATTAAAAAACAAATTATATATTGTATACTATTTATACAATTTTTTCAGAAGTAAGGTTGTATTAACCATAACTCTGTATAAGCTGGGCGATTGCAGACAAAAGAAATGTAAATTTTTATAATTGGTCAAATAAACAAGTAACTTGATATTACGATGATAGAGAATACCAAAAAAGAGGGTCCCGCAATTCCGTCTGTGTCTCTGTCTGTAGAACGATCTACAGCCTAAGCGGCTAAAGCGATTTTCTTCACACTTGGTAGGTACTTAAGCGTTTTTGGTGATTGTCTCAAATAGATTTTTGAATCGTTTTTAGCCCCAAGAATAACGGCACCTGCCATACAATTATTTTAATTATCGCGAAAACGGGTCCAACGATTTTGATACAAAAAAGTGTGGGTATAATATACATTTTGGTCTAAAAATTTGTTCACATAGGTACATATTTTGTTATTAACAGTACTTGTCATACCACCATTTTCTTTATTTTCGACTTTTTTTATAAACGACTGGACGGATTTCGATAAAAATGTTTGTGTAGGAGGCCCTTCAAATTCTTAACAATACGTCATACAAAAATTTTCGAAAAATATTTTTTTGGATTTTGAAAAAAAAAATTGAAATTTTCGAAAAAAAGAAATCTTCTAATTTTTTACCACAATAAAGGTAAAACATACAAAAAAAATTGCTGAATATGAAATCAAATAGTTACTGTTGGAGATACTGATCAGAGATATAGAACAGAGGGAAAAATATAGACGAAGAAGCAGTTGGGTCAACCAACAAAATTAAGAGTGAAAGAAGAACGACTTGTAGTGAGAAAAATAATTATCAGCATTTAAAAGCGTGCTGCTGTTAAAGTCGTGTTAGTTACACTATTTATACCTCAAGAACGACTAAACCGATTTGGCTGAAAGTTGGTGTAGAGGTAGATTGGGACCAGGAGATAGACATTTCCGTGTTCCCATGCAACGTGACATAAAACGTCAAAGAGAATACAAGTCACTATAAAACGTGGTATAAACGCAAATGACAGCTAAACGTAATTTTGTCTAGGGTTAAGCATGATTTAAAATTTGATAATTATATTTTTTTTCAGAAATCAATAAATTAGTAATAATCCGCGAATGCTTCTATTTGCGGTAGTTGCTGGTAAATGTGGGTGGGCCAACGTCATTCTAGACACTACGGACTGTTAATGGTATAATTTTCCCAACATATCGTGCTGTATGTGAAGAACTCAAGTTACTAGAAAACGATACCCAATGGGATACGAAAATCGTTGAAGCAATTATCTCTGCATCACCAAGTCAGATAGGCACATTAATTCCTATCATCATTTCGACATCCCATCGAACCCATCTAACCTGTGGCACAAATACAAGGATAATATGTCAGAAGATATTTGACATCAAATTCGTGTCAGTTACAGAAATCAGGATCTTGAGATGAATGAGGAGATACATAATCGGGCTTTACTCTTGATCGAAAACATGTGTTACCTCATGTGCGGTAGTTTATTAGTCAGGTTATTGATGCTAGTACCAAATCGTGAAACGAATGACACCTTTAATCGAGAATTGGGCCGGGAACGTGAATATGAACACACAAAAAAAGGAAGTTTGCGTTACATTAATGAAGGCTATTAATGATGGAAATGGTGGTTAATATTTCCTGGATGTCCATGATGGAACTGTAAAACATTCCTCATGTCAGTAGTTTTAGCCACTGTGCGATATCCAACATTTCGGTTGCAGTTGCTTCTTCTGGAATAGCAGCCATATTGTTAGAAGGATCTCGTACTGATCAATCAGGATTGAAATTGCCGTTAAATCATCAAACTATCGAAGAACCAACATGTAACATTGAATTGAAAATCATCATGTGGGACGAATGCGCAATGGCTCATAAACGTGCATTAAAATAATTTATCCGAACATTGAAAGATCTACGCAATGACTCGAGATGTTTTGAAGGAGCAATGATTTTACTGTCTGGCCATTTCCGCCAAACACTGTCAGTAATTCCAAGACCAACGACTGACGACGAAATAAACGCTTGCCTCAAATCATCGAATCTATGGCGCTATGTGAAGAAACTTCAGCTGACAACAAACACGAGAGTTGCATTGCTTAATGATACATCTGCTGAAGATTTCTCTGAGCAATTGCTGACTATCGATATTGGCCGAGTTCCTGTCTGTCGATGAATCGAGCGGGTTGATTTCATTTCCTCGTCATTTCTGTAACTTTGTCTCATCGAAAGACGAACTTATCAACAAAGTATTTCCAAACATCATTACTAACTACAAAAATAATGAATGGTTGAGTGAACGAGCAATTTTAGCGGCCAAGAATAAAGATGTAGACGACCTAAACTAATTGGATTCCCCATGACCCATTAACAAATCATAAGGCCAATTCACATGGTCAATTATATGTGGCATGTTCACGGGTCGGAAGACCATTTGCGTTGTTTGTTGTAGCGCCTGATTATAAAACACGAAATGTCGTGTATCACAAGGTACTTAACTAAAGAATGCAACCTAAAATGAACAATAAAGAATCTTTAAAATATTTAATTTTTTTATTTGTATTTCCTATAATTGAACTTAATAAAATCCAAAATTTGCTTACTTATTACTTCTAAGGTGAAACAGAGTTCGCCGGGTCAAGGTCAGCTAGTTGAATGTAAAAAATATAAATGTATCAGCATCAACTGTACGCGCGCTCGATGTGTTTGGACATAGTCGTATGAGCATTATGAGTAAATTGCTGAGCACACGAAATTTCATGTGCAAAAAGGAAAATGTGAAGAAAATAAAATACACGACTGGATCGCACGTACTTGCTTCTATGTTCGATCACATTATATGCAAAAGATTCTTAATAGAAACGGCTTAATGTATTTTTAAATTCATTTTGCACTTAATTTTTTATATATAAAAATTCTCAAATATATTCCAAAAAAAAAAAAATTGGTATGGAAATTTTAAATATTTAATAATATAAATTCAGACAAAATTTCGAAAAAAATCGTCCCCCGTTTTCAAAATTTTGAATTAAAAAAAAAATATTTTTTTTCAAAACTTTTTAAATTCAGTATTGTTTAGAATTTGAAGTTACTCCTGTATAAAGATTTTGATCGAAATTCGTTGAGCCGTTCATGAGAAATTCGAAAATCAATAAAATGGTTGTATGGCCGGTACCTGCCAAATAACAAAATATTTAAAAAAAATGTTTGGCCAAAATGTAGACCCTATCAGAAGTAGTACACACACTAATTTTTATTAAAATCGTTGAAGCCGTTTTCGAGATAATTAAGATGGTAGAAAAATTTGTATGGCAAGTACCGTTATTTTTGGAGCTAAAACGACGATTCAAAAATATATTTTGGATAATCACCTAAAACGCCTAAGCACCAAGTTTGAACAAAATCGGTTCAGCGGCTTAGGCTGTAGATCGTTCTACCCACAGACAAACAGACGGAATTGCGGGACCCACTTTTTTGGTGTTCTCTATGATCGTAATGTCATGTTTGTTTGTTAAATTTTTTTTTTTTACGAATGCATAACTTGCATTATAGTACCTATAATAATCACAAATAAAAATAATCAGCTAAAATTAAAATGGCTGAAGAAGTTGGTCGCTTGTTGGTTTTCAGTATCTGATGTGTTGTGTAACTATGTTGTTTTGTATTATATTGATTTCTATGGGTAAAATGAAAGTACAATAATACTTGGTTGCAAGAAGTATGGAATAAGGTCAGCACAGAATACACGCAGAAAATCATAAGAAATAAACCACAAGAACTTAACTTAACTTGAACCGCATATCAAACCAGGTTTTTTAAACAACAATTGGGAATGTACCAAGGAAAAACGAATATTGATGAAATACTGCTCTTTTGGTTATTTTATTTTTACTTGCGATTAAAGGTACATAAGGCAGGTTATGCATTTGTGCAAAAAAAAATTCTAACAATAAAACATGACATGACAATGAAAATAGTGGGTCCCCAAATTCCGTTTGTCTGTCAGACTGTCTGTCTGTCCTCGAGTCTTCAGCCTAAACTGTTGGATAGATTTGCTTCAAACTTTGTAAATATTGTTTTTTTCTTGGTAATATGCCCACACGTTTTTTTAATTTTTTTTCAAGATGACAAATAACAGTAGATCCCATAAATTTTTTCCCCAAAATCAAAAATCTTATTTTTCTCAAAAACGGCTCCAACGATGTTTATAAAAAAATATGTTCATTAAGGAAGGGAAGGGGTACATTTTAGTAATTTTTTTTTGGTTTTCGATTTTCTAAAAAACGGTTGATTTGATTTTTTTTTATACAGACGCTCCTATAAAGTTTAAACATTGATGGAAGCAAAAAAATAAAAAAAAATTTTTTTTTGAAATTAAAAAATAAAACTTTTTTTTTTGAAAACTCAAAATTTCGAAAACCACTTGATGGATTTTTTCGAAACTTCGTACTTGGCAGTTTTTTGACATTATCCTTGAACAGTTAAAAAAACTGTATTCCTAAAATAAAAAGCAACGGTACCTCACATACAAATGTTAAAAAAAACCGTTAAGAAAAAAATGTATTTCTCGAAAACGGCTTCAAGAATTTTTAAAAAAATGTGTGTTCTTAAATTAGTACAGTTCAACTTCAAGTATAAAAATATTTTTTTTTTGCGTACTTATTAACGGTACTTCCCATAGAACCACTTTTCATATTTTCGATTTTCTCAATATTTAATGAACCGATTAAAATAATTTTTTTTATTAAAATGCTCCCTAAAATTGTTAATAACGAAAATTTTCAAAAAAAAAAACGTTTTTTAATTTTTAAAAAATAAATAAATTTTTTTTTTAGAAAAATCGATTTTTCAAAAACCAATTTTTTTTTCTAAAAATGTTTTCAAAATTTTATAAAAAAAAACTTAATTTATTAAAAAAACGCTTCAACGATTTTTGAAATCAATTTTTTTTTATATATTCTTATTTATCCATGAATTAAAACTTCATCCTTGTTTTCCCTCAAACTATAAAGACTAAGCAATATAAAAACATTTAATTATGTGTATTATCGATTTATTTCTACCTTATTATTATTCCTTTTTTACGAATTTTTGGTACGTCACTAAATACTGAATACAATGCAGGGCCTCATACATTTAAATATACATATGCTCTTTAAAAATCAAATGAATCTTATGTATGCATATTGCACCTAAATTATGAAGTTGTATGTTGTAGCTACCTACATCCTTCATTTTCATTATTATATGTACATGTTTAAATACTTAGGTTCCATCTAAATGTATATGTATATGGATAGATACATTTTACTCTCCTAACTTACATAATTGAAATCTTTAACTTAGATTTAAATATACATTTGTAGGTAGGTACCTATGTAAACATTCCTTGAATCATCCATTCGACAATTCATTATACTAAGAATCGAGTTAATCTTACCTACATAGGCCTTACGCCTTCATAGGATTACTATACCTAACTAACTAAACCTCAATGGTTACATAAAAGCATAAATAGCTACATAAAAGCTGTTAGCTACAAGAGCAAGTTCGAACGATCCAGTCGTGCATTTTATTTTTTTATTTTATGTACTTTCATCAATTAGAGCTTACAATAATACTCACATTAGACTAATTAATAATACATTTAAAACAGAAAATAAAAAAACGTAATATACAATAAACAATAATTAATATAAATTCATAACTAATAGTTTGTTAAATAGTCTATAAGCCTCATATTTTTAAACACACTTCTACTTAAATGAAAGTTAAAAACTATGTTACTCGAAGCGTTATTGATTTCCCTGGCACTGTGAGTTATAGGCTCATTGGAGGCATAACTATAATCTATGAGCAATCTCATGAAACAAGGTTTGGGTTCTGAGAGCAAGAGAAAGGGCGCCTGGATCGATTAGAGCTAACAGATCAGGAAAATCTATATGGAACATAAAATGTCATGAACAAATGTAAAAGCGAACGTCTTGCTTTGATTTTCCAATGTCTGGATACCAATAAGCTTGCATCTTACTTTATAAGAAGACATTTTGTTTATTACTAAACTAATGAATTTTTTTTGAATACTCTCGGTCTCGATTCTTATAGTATAGAATATTGTAATATGGATTTCAAACTATGCAGCAATATTCAAGAATCGACCTTACATAAGCAACTTAATGGGATTTTAATCTAAGGATTATTTAAATCAAAAGCCCTTCGATATATGAAACCTAACATAGAGCTTGCTTTATTATCGAGAAACTCGATTTGGTTAATAAAGTTTAGTTTGGAGTCAAAAATAACTCCAAGATCTTTTTTAAATAAATAATAAACATGTTTTCGTATAATGTCAACAACACTTCTGCCAACAATAAAAACAAACTATTATTTGTGATCAAAACTAGTACCTAGTAGCAATATTTGTTAAAAATCCAGAAAGTAATAAATTTCTCTTCTGAATAATAATAAAAATCTTCCTCGGAAATATGAAATGACAGAACATTGAGAATACCAAATGCTCTATAAATATATTTGAAGTGTAAAAAATAAGAATATCTTGTGGAAGTGCAGGAGAAGGAAAAAAAACATGTTTAAGTTATTAAGGTTTTACTTACCGGTTTGATTTGAGTACCAGACCACCAAACTATTAATCTTTTCATTTGGGCAGATATCCGACCGCCGAATTTTCGGCTATAAGGCCTGGCTGAGGGCCGAATATCCGGTACCCGCCCAACAGTACAACTCTAGTTATTACACATACATTGCATACTATATTTAACGACTAGAGATTCTCTCCGAGTGTCAGTTTCTCGCAAATGTAATATTCCAACGCGTTAACCGTTATTCCATGCGGAAGTACAATTATATTCTACTGAAAACGCTCACTACCTTTTCTAGATTTATTTGAAATTTTCTCCATTTAAACAAAACAATAATAAAATCGTTTATCAATCAACCAGAACATTAAAACAAACATGAAGAGCAAAGAATATAACAAATGATTTCGCACAGGAGGACTCCGAGCTGGTCTCCTGTAGGTGGTCCGTTGGCATGACAGTCGACATCAATTTCCATCCACTTCATATTGCCCGGCAAGTATGACGTGTGTGTGCAGACAGCATCCAGCTACTGTAACCGGTCCAAGATTGATTTTTTCTCATGTATCTTTTGATCTACCAGTGGGATGTAATAAATTGCTATCAGAAAAGGGAACCCGAGAGCTTTATTATGAACAAAAAAAAAAGAAAAAGAAAAACCTCTACGGGAACATAAACAACAACAAAAACTGGACCTGAAACATGAATGCATAAGAGGTAGGTATAAGGTAGCCAATAGGCCGATTTATGCGGGAGTTTATAATGATTGCATCGCTAATGAGTTAATTGGAAGGGATACACCTCGAGATGTCAAACTTTATTCTTAAGAAATTCTTTGATAATATTCTTCGGTAGTAGGTAATCTTTTCTATTTGGTTGAATGTTTAATATTTTTTTTTGTTCTGTGGTTAATTTGTTAATCTTTAATAAATAACTAGCTTATGCAATGAAATAGTACATACAAAATAACAGAAAAATAACAGTATGTACATTCGTACAGGTATAAAATTGATCGCCATGATGTCTAAAGATGGGAATAGCTCCTTTTATCTAGAGATTTATATAATGGTAAGTTTTGAAAATAATCGAATTTTAAATTTAAATCAAACTTGACCTTAGGATGTTTGTATGTTTGTACCTTGATCTTAAGCTTAAGCGACATTCTTTAGAGGAGAATTGATAATATATAACGTGCACTACACGCAATGTAAATAAAATGCACAATTCGATCACATCGTAGGCAAAAGATTTCTATTTCAAAAGTATAGGGCTGGAATTCGACATCTGTCAAACTGAGTTGTTAAAACAATTTTTGTTTTACAGTTGAAAGCCTGACGTTTACGAAAATGGATCGCTTAACTATCGCACAACGCATACAAGTTGTTAAAACCTACTACAAAAATGGTGATTCTGCCACTGCCACTTATCGTGCTTTAAGAGGAAATTATGGTTTACATAATCGTCCAACTACGCAAGCAATCGGCAAAATTGTGAAGAAATTTGAAGAGACTGGATTGGTTGCAGATATTGTAAGGCCTGTGCATCGTCGTTTCCCTCGCACCACTGAAAATATCGCTGCTGTAAGTGAAAGTGTTGACGAAGACCCGAATGTGTCGATTCCTCGTCATTCTCAGGAATTAGGGCTTTTTTACGGCACATTATGGCGTATTTTGCATTTGGATCTACACCTACATCCATATAAAGTCCAGCTCACACAACAACTGAAGCCAGCTGACCATTCACAATGTCGTAGATACGTCGAATGGATGATTGAACATCAGGCGGTGGATGGCGATTTTTCGAACAAAATTTTCTTCAGCGACAAAGCACATTTCTTACTCGGTGGGTATGTTAATAAAGAAAATTTACGTATTTGGGGTTCTGAGAATCCTCAACTAATTGAAGAGAGGCCCTTACACTCACAAAAATTCACTGTTTGGGTAGATCTTTGGTCCGGAGGTGTGATTGGACCTTACTTCTTCGAAAACGACGCGACGATGAAACGACTGTCACCGTCAATTCGGAACGTTATGGTCATATGATGACCGACTGTTTTTTGCCTGCTATTGAAGAATACGACTTCGAGAATATGTGGTTTCAACAAAACTGTGCTACATGCCACACAACTCGAGCGAATATGGCTTTATTGCAAGAGACATTTACTGGCGGCGTAATTTTTCGTCGGTGCGATATCAACTGGCCACCAAGATCATGCGATTTGACAACGCTGGACTTTTTTTTGTGGGCTACGTGAAAGACCGTGTTTATGCAAATAAACATTTGACTCTTAAGCACTTGAAAACCAACATTCGTCAAGTTATGGCTGAGATACCGCCCAATTTGTGTCAAAAAGTGGTCAAAAATTACCTGAAAAGAATCGATGCTTGCAACAATTCGCGTGGTGGTAATTTAAATGATGTAGTGTTTTACACATAATGTCGACGTTCAAACTTTATAACAAAAGCGAAATATCATGAAAAAAAATATTCTATATGTGTTTTATTTACGTCTACTTTTGAAACCGCAAAATGGCCTACCCTTTAGTACCTACAATCGCAAAACAAAGAAAAAAAAATTGTAAAATAAAAAGTTTTAACGATACCTGCGATTAACCGTTTCCGTAGTTTTCCAATTTCTTCTTAACGGATCTACTGATTTAATCAATATTTTAAAGATATTTTATATGAGGTCCTTTACATTCTAAGTCTTTTTTTTTTTAATATTCGGAAACGGATAAATTGTGTTTTTAAATTCATATAATTAAATATTTAAAATTATAGTACCAACTTTTTTTTGTAAGTAAAGAAATGTTGATATAAAAAAATTGTTAAATAAAATTGTAAATTGATATTAGTTCCAATATAGAAATATATTTAGAATCTAAGTATGCATCCCTTTTTTTATCCAGGCAACGATTTTAGAAGGGCTAGTATGTACTCAGCCTTTGTCCTGGAGATGTTGGTACATAGATACCATTAAATTCTCAAGTTCCTATATAACGATGAAAGTACTACACAGGGAACCATATTCCGTCTTTGAGAGTTTGGAGAAGAATTAAGTATCAATGCTGATATAGTGCTTGACTTTTAACTTATACGTGTTGGTTCGATCACCTGGCTAGGCAGCATTCTTTTCTATAACTCCAATCTTAATTGGATGCCACCCGTGAGTTATAATGAGATAGTAAAGACCTCAAATCCCCTGTGCCAACAAAAAATCTTTCCTATCTTTCCGTTACTTCTTCCGTGCAATTCAGGTTGCATTTAAAAAGACCTTAGGTCTTACAGGCATGTATTTAAAATTATTATTAAAATTATTATATATAAGCCATTATGCAAAACGATGAACAGCACAGGGGGATCTGTCAAGCTGTGATGTAATAAATTTTATCACGCTTTCACGTCCAATTCGATTCTTGATACGTGAAAAAGTGAAGTTAAATTACAAACAAATTTCATTTGAAGATTTTTTATCACAGTCAATTGTTTTGTGAAGAAAATTATGTAACTACAAACCAAAAAAAAAACTTTGGACAAATAACTTACAGAAAAAAAAATAAAAAATAGTATATACCAAGTTTGTTGTTGTATCATTTATTGTTGATTAAATTGTTGATTAAATTTCGCTTTTATCGCTAGAAATTCATCCCTAGTATGAAACTTCAAATATCTATGTGTTTTTCTATTTAACGCAGCAAAAATGTAACACACCGACTCACTGATGTGTGAAACAAGTCGACAAAGAATTTTATCCAACAGCCCACTGGAAACTACCCGTGGTAAAAACCGCAGAGCACTTAACCCCTTCACATGGCATGGAAGCGTAATATGTTGAGTTTTTTCAGGAATGGTTTCAATTCATCTATTATATCCATGCATGAATGTTTCGGGAATTTGTAAATTTCAATAACGTGCTCCTCGGTTGTAACTTCGAATGGATTCTGGCGATCTCGAAGGGAACGCGGCAATATTCTCACATTATTTCTAGGAAAAAATAATAAATCTTACTCAAAACGGAAACACTCTTATTATTCCGGACATTATTCTTAAGCAAATATAGAAACTGAAATGAAATATTTACATTTTCCAATAAAAAAAACTAATCAGAAATGACATAATTTATCATTTAGTACTTTTTAGTACAAACCTTATCACTCATTGTAAGAGAATCGGATTAGGCGTGTGCGTGAAGTTGGAAAATGAGAAATCTGTGTGAAAACTGAAATGATATTTTTTTCACTTCAAAACTTCACAGATTGGGAATTGATCCAAGTTCGTAAAAAAACATCATAACAATCTTAGAACAGAAAAAGGATACCTACATATTTTGTTCTTTGCTATAACTAAAAAAAATAGGTGCAGCTAATTCTTTTCTAAGATTTTCCAGAAGAAAAACTCTTTGAACAGCAATCAGACAAGATTGAAATAGGAAAAATTGTCACTGAAGAGCACAAAAAGATGTACATTTCCATTTCAAGTTTTTCAGGGATGGAATCGCATAAGATGATGATAGGAGATTGTCAATGTTTCGATGGTCGTTTTGGCGAAAGCTGCTACAGTTAAATATAGAGCGGACAGATTAAAAAAAACTACAGTCAGTTGATCTGGAAATCGCCTTTGTCTTAAACCTAGTTTCGCTGCTGATGCGAAACGAAAAAGCACATACAAAAATGACAGAACGAAATCATAAACGAAAATTTTGGTTACGCTGTTCCATTGTTCCATGACGAAATTTAAAAAGTGTCCACTTACTTTTCGCAGACAATTTATTACCCAGACCAATTAATTGTGTGCGGAAATTTAGATTTCAATTTTTAGTGGTTTTTTTTTGTTGTTTCTTCCATGCAAAGTTTGTTTATTTGTGATTTTTTTCTCCTAGTGGAGACCATTGAAAATTTTCGTTTCGCATTAGCAGCGTAGATACTAGGCCTTATGCGTAAAACTTCCTCATTAAACATCTAAAGTCGAATATTGTGTATTATTTTAGCTTAAGTGTTGATAAAGTACAAATCGGCTTCTATTAATGTATTGTGTTAATAGCATACCGTTACCAAACTTTTGTATGTATTAACTACTGATGAAAATTAACTATATTCATACGGTTTGAAAAGGACAATATAAAATTGCTTTTTACAAATTTTATTTCATTCCCATACGACATGATCTTGATAATAGAGTCTTTTTCTTTTTAAATCACTTCATTGATTTTTTAATAGAATAATTGGCTTCAAGATTCACCCTAACATTACTTAATTCCTCTACTCAATATTTTTTTTTTTTTTCAAAACAAGCTAGTAGGTACACAAATGTTGCAGTTTTTCTCAAGTACTATTTTTGTTGTAGACGGTCGTGTCGTGGCATCACATAATTACATGTCCCCCAATTTTTTATGTTTAGATTTTTATTGAGGAGATATAAGATATAACAATACAAAAAAAAAAACATTTCAAAACTATGGTTGAAAAAAAATTTCATGAAACGAAATGCTAAGAACACCAAAAATAGGTGCAATTTTTTTAACAAAAACAGTGTCGAGTGTTTTTCCTTATACAAGCAAACATCGACACTTGAACACATTCTTATGTTTCGGAGGAAAAAGGTTGTAGAAGTGTTTTGAAATAGGAGAACTTACCTGCGCAGAACACAGAGTGATATGACAATTTTTTTGTTTGATTGGGACAACCACTTGAATAATTTTCTTTTTAGTAAAAAAAAAAATAAACACAAATAACTCTAAAGGAGTTTTCTAGTTATATCGGTATACATCTCGACTCTTATTTCATAAAGCCTTTTTACATGTTAAATGTGAAATTTAAGATTTTTGTATAAGAAATTATAGAGGAATTTCGCCAAGATGTAATTTGTTATGCAATGTGACGAAAAGGGTAATTATCAGAAGAACTTGGTGTCGGACAGTTAGGCTTGTAAACTGACATAATTTTCCTGTTTGCTATAAACGACTATCAGAAAAAAATACTCACTTTCATAACGTTTCAACTTTTCCTGGTGCATTTTCCTGATTGTTATAATACGGCCCTTAAGGGAATTTCCAAAGCCATCAATACAGTGAGTTTCAGAAAAATCTATACAGCGTGTTTCAAATAAGTACGTACATATTTGTATTTAAGGTGATAGACCTAATTTGTATTTCACTTTACTAAGGTCAGTGAATGGACAAAAACATGACGGATATCTCTTAACGAAGTAAAATGTGTCCATGTAGATTTTACGTATAAACAAATTAACAGATTACCGGTATTTGTTAATACGGTTCAAGTTCAGTTTGCTAATGAAGCAAAATATCTCGGAATGACTCTAGACGCGAAATTAAAATGGAAACCGCATGTTAAAAAGAAATGCGAAGAGTTAAATAATAAACTCAGATTTATGTACTGGTTGCTCGGGAAAAACTCTAAGCTCAGTATCGAAAACAAGCTAATTTTGTACAGGCAGGTGCTTAAGCCTGTCTGGACTTACGGTATACAACTCTGGGGTTGTACGTGAGATTCTAATTTAAATACCTTACAAACATTTGACAATAAACTCCTAAGATCATTTGTAAGCGCACCTTGGTACATTAGAAACGAAGATCTCCACAGAGATCTCGGGATTCCCAAGGTTCGCGATAAAATAAACAATTTTGCCCGAAATCATAGAAAACGGCTATTACAACACTGCAATAGTACTATAATCGAAATTATCGATGAGACGAATTTAGTACGCCGCCTGCGAAGGACAAAGCCTTACAATCTGGTGCACTAAACGAGACTCCGCTTTAAAATCCTGGTATAAGCAGGAACTATCACTGGATAGTTACCTACAAAACGTTTATTACATTCGTAAAAATAAATTGCTAGATAAGTTTCAACTTAGTTGCAATCGGGAGGACGAGGTGTTTGTAGTGCAGTAAGAATCTCACACTCCTATGAACAAGCGTTTTTCGGTCCTCATAGATTCTTTTGAAGGTTTTACACCTACCCATGGACAAAAAATTTTTTATCCAGTAGGAAATTTAAAAAAATTCATGCGTGAATCACCAACTTTTTCATCAATGAGTGGAAGCTAAGGGGTTTTCTAATAAGAGGTGTTATTTTGAATAGCCCGCTAATTCGGTAGCTGTCACTTTTGAAGCTGTCATTTTTTGACATTTGACAAGTAGAAACTACGCTATTAATAAAAATGGAAAGATACACGCTTCATCATTACATCCCATGAATTTGGTATGAAAACATCGATGAATTTAACATGGGGCTGTCATAGGCGTTCACCAAGTGATTTTCGGTGTGAATATTTAACAGTGAAATCACGAGGTAGGGGTAACTAGTTTATTCATAAGCAAAATATATGTGATGAGAAATGGCATGAACGGTAAGCTGTGAAATCACTAGTTGACTTAGAGTTACTTATTTGGCAGGAATGCTAATCCATTAATTCACTCTCTTAATGTAACTCGTTAATTCGCATATGAATTTTATATGATGAAAACTGCCATGAATGTTTAATTATGAAATCACTAGGTAAAGCCCGTATGATACCTACTTTTTTTTCCCTCATTTTGTATGCATTAAATAACATGAAAGTGTCACTTTTCTGTGAAAGAGGAATTATGTTTTTTTTGAAGGACACAGAAACATTGTATATATATGTTATACCCCCAAACATCATTTTATTAATTTTACTCGACGATTATTCAATAATATAAACATTTAATTAAGAAAAGAAATACGTTTAGCTAATAATAATTAAAATGTAGTGTTGATAAAATCTTGATGCGAAACTAAACCTTATCAATATTTGATTCTTTTAAATTTGATCTGATGTGGGTCTTAGCAATTCATTTTGTTAATTCTGCTGCGTTGGTTTTGCACTTTGAGTCGACAGCATAACGTATTGAGTAGGTGTAATGCGCTAAAAAAATATTGGCATTTTTAAATTTTGTTTTGAATAAAGTCAAAGAAATACCCACCAGTCGCCAAATATCTAACAACGCCAATTATCTGAACAAAAAAAAAATATTTTGATACAAAAAATAAACTTTTGTTGCTGTGTTAAATTATGATAATGATCGCGGACAAAACTGGAATTTCTGGTTAATATGTTTTTTTCACTTTCTCTAAAAAAAAAACCACGAACTCATGTCATGACCAGCGAAGACTGACTACTGAGCGCATTTCTCATTGTAGGTAGAAGAAAGGCAATGTTCGTCACTCTTTTTTGTTGGTCTCGGGAAGAAAACAAAACAACCACGGCACCGCAGAGAACCAAACATCATTTGCGAACTCATGAACCTATACATTACTCTTCATCAGTGAAATCATCGTTTATGATTTTATAACTGAAAATGTAGTCAATTGTAAGCATTCAATTCATTTGAATTTGGTTAACTGATAAAAAAATGGGTAACCGTTTTCTTATGAAATTATAACATACTACTCATCGATGGAAATAGTCGATGAATCCGTTGATGAATTCACAAAAAAAAATTTATTGATGTCGAAATTTCCTACTGGGTAAGGTCAAAAGTAAGGTTTTAGATTATTGGCAGAGTATATTTTAGAGTTTATTTCTATAGATAAATATTTATATAATTTTATTATATTACTTTTTTCATTGAGTTTAGGTACCTATATTTTTATTTTTCGACATAAAAGAGTACGTTCAGATATTATTTCAGTAATATTCTACAAGTCAAATAGTGGACAAAAATTATTCAAACCAAAAATGTATACACAAGGCTTGGAGTTCTTGAAAAGTATCATCTAATTCCGGGGTAATGAGTAATAAGCTGAGCATTTCTGGAAAGTATTGTACTTTGAGATGTTTTTAAGTTCTAATGTGCCTTAGGGAAGAAATTAGTGGATCCGTGGAAGCTGCGAGCATGTTAAAAAAACTTTATTTCTTTGAATCCTAGAAGTCTTGCACGTATGTATTTTGGCATTTGTATTTTTTGTAGTCTTTATTTTTGGATTCCTGAGCTTCTTCTCGCAATTCTCCAATTGGTAGTGATTGATCTTTAATAATTATTTGACTATGGGCGAACATTTTATAAAGAGTAGGTGTGAATAGCTTTTCGGAATACTAGTAGATCTTCTGTTTCCTTGGTATATTCCCTAAATTTAACATTATTCACCACTTCCCTAAAATTCAAATCATTAAGTATTGATTTAAGTCTCATTATTTCGTCTCAATTGATCCCAGTTGTTGGAGCCTATGTTGCCTCTAACTCTTCAAAAATCTCATTGAAGTGTTTCCATCATTTGTGTTTACAAATCCTTGCTTTGGTTTATCTATTTCAAGCCAAAAGTCACCACGAAAACGTCCTTGGAACTCTTGTTTTTTCATTGTGTTGAAAAACTAATATCATGGAGAAGCTATAAATTATTTTCTACTGACCTGATATTGAGTACGAAATACCAATTTTCTTTATTGGTAAAATTCACCTTTCGAACAACCTGATGCTCTATTTTTGGGTGAACCGTGTGTAGTGGGATCCACCTCTTTTACAAAAAGTTGTCATAATTATTGTCACATTCACTCTATCCCTTTTATATTCAATAGTTTTGTTGTCCTTCAAACAAAGCAAAATCCTTCCCATTTACAAAAAGGTATATACATAAGGACAAAAGACAGCCATCCTACTATTTTTTATATTTTAATTTTTATTTTGCATTGTTTCGTTTGATCAATCTCCCAGGATCTCTGGAGGACAATAGGGAAATTCTTGAGTTTTTCGCATACAGTACAGATACCGCTGCCGCATACATACAAGTATATGATGAAATGGATTTTCATTCAAATTCAAATGGGTGGAAATTTATCATTTATATTCTCTTGAATTAAATAAAGGAAATACAAAAAAAAAACAGCCAACTCTGTGTAATTTTTTGAATTGGTCCTCTGTTGGTCCTTTTCCAATGACAGCAGCATCTCCATATAGAATCTCTGCCTGTAAGTGACTACACAGTGACAAGGATGACAATCGTTTTGTTCATTGTGCCGAATCGCTGCCAGATAATCCGATTTTGAATTATTTAATTATTTTTATTCATATCGAAGACTGAAATCCTTTTGAAGATGAAAAGATAAAATTTTTTTCTCGTTTTGAATTAAGGGCAATTTTTTTTTCCATTACTCCAAATTTCTCTATATGTAATTGTGTGGGAATCAAAAAAAGAAAGTGGTTGCAAGCTAACATTTTATTTATGTTGGTAGGCACGTTGCGTTCGAGTCTTACGCTTCAAACATAAAATCGCAATAAAATTTAGGACGGTACGTTTTTTGCATAACATCCCAAGGATATTAATGGCGGTATGAAATTTGCCATATCGCAATTAGGACCAGTTCTCACAATCAAAACTGTCAAAACAAATCAAAATAGAGCGTATGAGCGCCAGTGAGAGGTTATCTAATGTGGTTGTGGTGTATCTAAACAACCCCTAAATTAGTCGGGCGTTTGGTGTTATAATGTGATTGAATCATTTCATCGGGCAATAAAATGTAATCGATTTGTCACGCTACAAGAAAAGGATGTGCCTTGCTGCAGGACAATTTTATTTTATAATTGTTGGGAATTTTTTTGTTATTTAATTATACGTAACCAGAATATAGATTAAAATGTATTTTAATACATTCCTAAGACAGTGAGAAATCTTAACTTGTTACAGTTGGTATTTAGCATGCTGCTAGCTATCTGACACATTCCATGTATGTATACCTATCGTACCTATGTAAATAAATAATCTTTTAAAATTGGTTGTAATTCCATCTAAATTACATATTTTTATTGCTTGTAAAGAGCCGAGACCATAGGCGACACCATTGTTAGTCTCGTCTCGAACTTTTAACTTGCGATTATAGGTACTATAAGGCACGTTATGTATTCGTAAAAAAAAATTCTAACAATGAAACATGACATTACGATCATAGAGAAGCCTAAAAATGTGATCGACAAAAAATGTCTGTCTGTCTGCCTGTCAGTCTGTATTTATAACGATTACATTCAAAATTTGGTATGTGTGATTATTTTGGCAGATGGCAAATTGAAATTTTATTTTTAGACCTAAATAAATTATATAGCAGAACCGTAAAGGAAAATCTTATTTTTCTAGAAAACGGCTCCAACAATTTTGATAAAAAAATTGGAGAATTTTTTTGTTGGTAATGCTATTATTTTATATGAATCAAGTTTCCGGAAAAAGTCTATTCACGGCTGTACTTTGCATATAACGTTTTTTTTTTTAATTTGGTGGTTTCTCGGTAACTGTACATTGGATTTCTCTCAAATTTTATATCTGAGAAGACCTAGGTAGAGAAACTAATTCCGCATATTAGAATTTTAAATAACTTTTTTTTTATAATTAAAATTAATTTTTGAATTATTTTTTTTGAAAAATCAATATTTTTGAAACTTATCAAAAAAAAACTTTTTTAATTTTATACTCAAATGTATATTAATAAGCTCCAAAATTTGAAAAAAAAAATTGTTTTCAAAAAACTAAAAGTAATAAAAACGGATTTCATCAAAATCCGTCCTACAATTTTCGAGATACTTTTTTTTATAAAATTTTCATTGATCCGTGGCATCTAATGGTGTTCTTGGTTTTTTCGACAAACCGACTGAAGTGATGGCTTTGGCAGTTTTTAAAGGCTTAAACAAAAATTTTACCCACCTATACACCATTCATTTTCATTAATACATATGTATGTACATATCTACATACCTAAGTTATCTATATATAGGTAGGCACATATTACCCTCCTAATTTTCATTTAAATATATATTTGTAGGTACCTATGTAACCATTCTTACCTACATTAGACTTAATCAGTGGTTAGCTACACTAAAGTTGTTTGTTACAAGAGCAAGTTCGTGCGATCCAGTCGTGCATTTTATTTTTTGTGCAGTCTCACCTAGGCCTCGGTCGTAGTCCCATCGTTATTCACAAAAATTTCGAATTTTCTGAGGTAAGATTTGACTTTTGTGGAGGTTTTTTAAATTCGTTTAAAACAGAGACATCATTCAACGGATTTTGACAGTTCATGGCTCGATAGGTGGACAGAAAACCATATTTTGACGCTTTGATAATATTTTTTTAATAGATTTTCGTAACAAATGTATGCTTGTGCTTGTAAGGTCGGAGTAGCTTACGCCGTCTTATAACCTGTGGTCGGATTCAAAAATTTGTTAAAGATTACATCGCTCGTTTTGTGTGTTTTGTTGCCAATGGAGTTCACATCGAATTAATTAGTAACTAATCGAAAGATGCCTTATTTCTTTTAGCTTTCAATCGGTTAGTTTCTCGTCGCGGTAAGCCGTCGGAAATATGGACCGACAACGCTACTAAAAGCTCGAAAGCTCAATAAGCTATATGGCCTTCTTCTAAGTCAACGGCGGAACAACATCACCATTGATCATCTTTCTAAAAACCAAAATAGCTTGGAAGTTTATACCACCCGTCTTACCTCACTTCTAGGGAATATGTATAATATTTTATCCTAAATTTAAAGCCTTTTATGTCTATGTGGCAAACACCTGACTTCGAACCCATTGATCTTACTCCATCACATTTTATAATTGAAGAATTTTATTCGGCAGTCCCTTTACCTGATGTTTCTTAAACATATGTTTCAATCAAAAAAAATGTTTGACACTACAATATGCTGAATTAAATTTATAAATCTTTTAAAATTAACTTGTCGCAAAACAATTTAAATATTTTGATATTTTTGAACGATAGTAGAGGAAAATTTGAGATTTTCGTTCAGTATATGACAGGCTGGACATATCGTATTTTTCATCCAGCTCGAAACGCTCATCCCTATTACACACTGTAAATAGTCATCATATCTGTTTTGAAACTCAATTTGTTATTAAAAAAAACTGCCAAAACTGTTAATTTTGTTGTAAATCAGAACGTTCTGCAATATTTATCAGTTATCAATAATTGTTAGTTGACAATCGTAATAAGGGAGGATTATTGAAATCTTTGAAAACCCACTTTTGCAACTGCACGAGAACGAAAAAAAATGTGTCCCATGTCATTGATCGAATAAAAGCGAACGTATTTTACTCCATTAGTTTTAAAAAATTTAACAAATATTTTATCAAAAAATATTTTGACCTTGAATTTTGACCAATAGAAATAGTTTGGAAAAAAATTCGCACAATGTGTCAAAGTGAGCCGAACGTTCGATTCACTATTCACAATGAGGAACTTATAGCTATTCACACCAAATCGAGTAGAGCATTCACACCAAACAATTACAAGTTATTGTTTGACTTTTCAGTTGCTTTGGAAAAGCTATCAAAACGTTGATACCATATTAGAACATGAATGCTAAGCAATGAAATCTTATAATGCTGCCAGCTGCCACACAACAAATTGGAATCACAACAAATGAACCTCTAGAAACACATAATTTCACATTCAAATAAAATGCACGACTGGATCGCACGAACTTGCTCCTGTAGCTAACAACTTGCAATGAGGCTTAGTTAGTTAGGTGTAGTTATCCTATGCAGGCTTAAAGCCTATGTAGGTAAGATTAACTTGATTCTTTTTATAATGAATTGTCGAATGGATGATTCAAGGAACGTTTATGTTTCAAAATTCGTTGGAGCGGTTTTTTATTAAACTAATTTTTTATTTATAAAATTTGGAACACACTTTTAGAAAAAAAAATTTGAAACGCCATTTTGAAGATATTATTAATGTACATATATAATTTGAATTTAAAAAAAAATCTGTGACTGGTATTGGAAAAATCGATTTTTCAAAAAAAAAAAATTATTTTTTAAAAATCGAAAAAAATTTTTTTTGAAAATTTGAGTATGTAGTTTTATTAACAATTTTGGGGAGCATTTATCTAAAAAAATATTTTAATCAGTTCATCCAATATTGAGAAAGAAAAAAATATGAAAAGTGGTTCTAAAGAAGTACCGTTAATAAGTACGCAAAAAGAAATATTTTTATATAGGGTTTTCCAATAAGAGGTGTTATTTTGATATTCAAAAAAAAGAAATGCGTTGTTGAAGCGTGTATCATTCCATTTTTATTAATAGCGTAGTTTCTACTTGTCAAATGTTAAAAAATGACAGCTTCAAAAGTGACAGCTACCGAATTAGCGGGCTATTCAAAATAACACCTCTTATTGGAAAACCCCTTACTTAAAAATGAACTGTACTAATTTAAGAACACACAAATTTTTTTATAAAAATTCTTGGAGCCGTTTTTGCGAAAAACATTTTTTTCTTAACGGTTTTTTTAACATTTGTATGGGCGGTACTGTTATTTTTTATTCCAGAAAAAATAGTTTTTTAACAATTCAAAATAATGTAAGAAACCACTAAATACGAAGTTTCGAAAAAATCTATTGAGTCGTTTTCGAAATTTTGAATTTTCAAAAAAAAAAAAATTAATTTCCAAAAAAAAATTTTGAAATATTTTAATATACAATAGTGTTTAAATTTTCTAGGAGCTTCTGCGTAAAAAATTAACAAAAAAATCAAATTAACCGTTACCGAGAAAATCGAGAACCAAAAAATGGTTCTACACAAAAATAACAATTTTTTTTCCAAAAAAAAATTATCAAAAGGTACCCTTTCCCATCGTTAATGAACTGATTTTTTTTTTAAATCGTTGGAGCCGTTTTTGAGAAAAAATAGATTTTTGCTTTTGGCCAAAAAAAAAAATGTAAATTGTCGTCTTAAAAAAATGGGCATATTACCGAAAAAACAATATGTACCAAGTTTGAAGCAAATCTATCAAAGCGTTTGGGCTGCAGACTCGAGGACTTATACCCACCATATTTTGAAGGTTGCCATGGCAAAAACAGCTTATTCGGTTTTCTCCCTTACCCTTTATATTGTTGTCAGAACTAATAAGTTTCGACCGTCTCCCTTGCTTTTTTTCGTATTTGCCTCTACCTTTTATTCTTCCACATCAACAATTCACTATCAAGAAAAGAGAAACTAGCGCCCTCATCGACGGAACTACTAGCTAAAAAATTCTGTCTCATAGTAGTACTATAGGTTTCATATACAATGGTATTATCCATTTATTTCTACCTTATTATTATTTCCTTTTTACGAATTTTTGCGTACGTCACTAAATACTGAATACATTGTAGGGCGTCATACATTTATATGTACATTATGTTCTTTAAAAATCAAATGAATCTTATGTATGCATATTGCACCTAAATTATAATGTTGTATGTATATCATTTTCATTATAATAATGTACATGTTTACATACTTAGATTCCATATATGTAGATATATTTTACTCTCCTAACTTACATAATTAAAATCCATTACTTAGATTTAAATATACATTTTTAGGTAGGTGCCTATGTAAATATTTCTTGGATCATAAATTCGACAATTCATTATAATAAGAATCAAGGTAATCTTACCTACATAGGCTTTAAACCTGCATAGGATAACTACACCTAACTAACTAAACCTGACTGGTTAACTACATTAAAGTTGTTAGCTACAAGAGCAAGTTCGTGCGATCCAGTCGTGCATTTTATTTATATTTAAATTTGGTTTTACATTAATTTCTACTACAAATAAGCCAAACACTTTAAAACAGATTGAGTTAATAAAAAGAGTTATTGCCTTATCTTCAATCCGAATACACAAATTTTTCACCTGCAAAAGTCATAAATCACACTTGAGATAAAAAAGAATATAATAAACTCAAAAAAACCCTAAAACCCAAACAAATTAAAAAATAAAATCATTATTGAATTGAAGAGCATAAGATAAAAAGTCCCACATACAAATCTATAATGTTAGCGTGCGCGGTGCGCGTAGGAACAGATTTACCAAGAAGCCGGAGCTGATCCTAAACCAGATCATCGAACACCGATATGTGCTGCGATCTAGAGATTAAATTAATTGTAAGACTACTTTATGTGTGGAATTAACGACTACTCAGAGCCGAGCCATCAAACAGAAGTTTCCAATAACAAGACGACATGAGTTTCAGATTGTGCTGATCTCTTTCGGATGTTTTTTTTTTTTGTATGGAAGGGAGTGGCAGAAGAAGGCGAGCTATAATATACAATTGCTGGCGCATTTCAAATCGACCAGCAACAGCAACCACAATGATGACTACAACGACGCCAACACACACAACCTTTGATTCAAACACAAATGAATTATAATTTTCGGGACAAGAAGAACTCATTTCCCCCTTTGGTCTCTTTGTGATTTTGTCTCTTGATTCATAATGTAATGGTCCGGCCAGGCGGCTGGCTAACACACCGCGATCGCATTGGTGGACAAATTCATTGCGACCACCGTCCTGACAGCTCGGGCTTTTGATTTATTAATTCTTCAAATTCCAAATGACATAACGTAATTACTCTTCTGCCCGTGAGTTGGATTCTTCCCGTGTCCGCTCTGCGTATGTGAATGGTAAGTGCGACAGTGACTGTGGCAGTGGCAATGGCAGCCCAATCGATCTCGGAAGCAGCATGTAATCTTTTTGCCTGTATCTGCGGGTTTTCGATGTATCAGAAATCAGAGATCCATTTAAAATGTACACCTTCGGGGAGTTTGTTTTGTTTGTAGTGCGTCCTGTGTGGCTTTGACAATTATTTTTGATCCATCTATCCGCCTACACAATGGCAGCTTGGTGTATGTGGTAGCGAGCGGGCGACAGCGCTCGGCGAACTATGGTTTGGTACATTCGAATTATACTTCAATCGATTCGAAGAAAATTGTTTGAATGCCATCAAGGTGTGGTGTATGGTTGACTTATACATATTTTAATTTATAAAATGTGTGTGAATTAATCAGCTCTTGAATATTATTAAAATTACACACACATGTATTTATTTATTGTTAATATAACTTTCAGCTTTGTTTAAAGAATTAAAGATTGTAAGAAATACGAATATTTTTACCGTAGCTTTTAGCAGGATTGACAATATTGCTTTGGAAGAACATTTGAGAAGTATTAACTGGGACACAATCTATTATCTTCCATCGTCGGATGAACAAATTCAATTTTTCAATGAATGTACCCTTACGCTCTTTAACAGACATGTTCCACTGCTAACTAAAAGTTATACACCTGACATAAAACCATGGTTTTCACACCACATTCACTCTCTAATGCTAGATCGAAACAATGCATACAGACGCTGGAAACGTTTTCGCTTAAATGATCACCTCTGCACCTACCGTTCACTTCGGAACCAGGTCGTTCAAGCAATACGATCGAAAAAATGCCAAATATACTCCTCCCGATTAAATGCTTCGTTGACCGGACGACAATTATGGACCAATCTCGGACAAATAGGTGTTGCTAGAAGCAAAAATTCTTTTGTCGATGATTATGATTGCAATGAACTCAACAGGAAATTTATTTCGCTTCCAGCACCTCCTTTAGCTACGGCTTATCTTCCAGAGGCTCCTATTACCGACCGTTAAATAACTTTAATTTCACATTTAGAGCGGTCGATTGCGCTGAAGTAGTTGCTAGTATCTTGTCAATTAAATCTAATGCCTTTGGACTTGATGAGATTTATCCAAAATTACTTAAGCTGATATTACCCTTCGTAACATACATCTACAACACTATTTTAACTTCAGGTAAATATCCGCATCAATGGAAAAAAGCAAAGATCATACCAATTCCTAAAAACTCTCAAAGTGATGGTTTCAGACCAATTGCAGTTTTACCTTTCTTGTCCAAAGTTTTTGAAAGAATCTTGCAAAATCAAATGACCACATATCTCAGTTCAATAAACTTTTTGATACCTAGGCAATCCGGTTTTCGGAAAGGTCACAGTTGTATCACAGCTTTACTCAAAGTAATGGAAGATTTGCGACAAGATCTAGATGAAGGTAAAATTAATTTTTTAGTAGTGTTAGATTTTTCGAAGGCATTCGATATGGTCGACCATTCAGTTTTATGCGATAAACTTTTTCTTCCTTCTATATCCGAATTTTAATTTGCTTTCTTCGGAAAAATCCTGGACTCTACGAGCTCACCTCAGCATCAGGAAAAAAGCATCAAAGCATATGTGTATAAATGAAGACACTATAATCTTTTTCTAATATTGTTCGGAATATTGTAAAAGATTGAAGCATTTAAGAAGATTGATTTATTAGATTCTTTCTAGATAGAAATGAAATTTGTTGTTGCTTATAATATTTCTAACAAGTAAATGTTTATTACTTATTTTGTATGATAACATTGGTTTTAAGTGTAAACAAACATTTACCTGCCCAAAGACTTTAATACGACATTATTTGCGAATACATAAATCATTGGCTTTCCTCATTCGGTGCCTACTAGTGAATGTACTGAAGATTCTTCATATAATCTTCTATATATATAAAAGAAAGTCGTGTCAGTTACACTCTTAATAACTCAAGAACGGCTGAACCAATTTGGCTGAAAATTAATGGTGAGGTAGCTTAGAACCAGGAGACGGACATAGTTTACTTTTTATCCCATTGGACCGCGTTCCCGTGTGACTTCACATGAGGCGTCAAATAGAATACAAGTCACTTAAAACGTGGTATAAGCGCTTATGACAGCTAAACGTAATTTAATGGTTGAAAATTTGATAATTATAAATTTTTTTCAAAAAATCAATAAATCAGTAATTTGTATTCTCTTTGAATCACTAGACAACCTAACTATTGGAATACGACAATCGTTGAAGCCATTATCTCTGCATCTCCAAGTCAGATGCGCACATTATTTGCTATTATCATTTCGACATGCTTTCCATCGAACTCATCTAACCTGTGGCACAAATACAAGGATAAAATGTCAGAAAATCTTTTACATCAAATTCGTATCAGTTCCAGAAATCACGATCTTGAGATGAATGAGGAGATACATAATCGGGCTTTACTCTTGATCGAATATATGAGTTACCTCATGTGCGGTAGTTTAATAGTCAGGTAAGGAATGCCAGCGCCAAATCGTGAAATGAATGAAGCATTTAATCGAGAATTGGAACGCGAACGTGAATATGATCAACAAGAATTAGATTAAGTAGTTCAAACGAATTTACCCCTGTTAAATCCCCAGCAAAGGAAGTTTATGATACATAAAGGCAATTGATGACGGAAATGGTGGTTTATAATTCCTGGATGTCAAAAGTTTTAGTCGCATTGTTCGTGCGAGATCCAACATTGCGGTTACAGTTACTTCTTCTGGAGGAGCAGCCACATTGTTAGAAGTATGCGTAAAGCAATAAAATTGCCGTTAAATGTTCAAACTATTGAAGAACCAATATTTAATATTGCAAAAAAAACTCAGCAATGGCCAAAGTCTTATCAGCATCGAAAATCATAATCTGGGACGAGTGCACATTGGCGTATAAGCACATTAGAATGACTTAACCGAACATTGAAAGATCTACGCAAGGACTCGAGATGTTTTGGAAGAACAATGATTTTACTGTCGGGCGATTTCCGCCAAACACTGTCAGTAATTCCAAGACCAACAGCTGCCGAAGAAATAGTCTCAAATCATCATATGTAAAGAAATTTCAGCTAACAACAAACATGAGATTTGCATAATGATACATCTGCTGAAGATTTCTCTAAACAATTGCTGACTATCGATAATGGTCGAGTTCCTGTCGACGAATCGAGCGGATTGATTTCATTTTCTCATAATTTCTGTCACTGAACCAAAAACAAAAATAATATATATACATTATTTGCGTTTTCTTCTATTTATTTAATTTCTGTAACTTCGTCTTATCGAAAAACGAACTTATCAACAAAGTATTCCCAAACATCATTACTAACTACAAAAATAAAGAAGAATGGTTGAGTTGGCGAGCAATTTTAGCGGCTATGAATAAAGGTGTGAATGACCTAAACTAAATAATTCACAATGAGATCATTCCAACAATGCATTCATTAAAATCTATTGACTGTGTAATAAAATAATGAAGATGAAACCACCAACTATTTAATGGAATTTTAAAACTCCTTGGATGTACCTGGCTTACCACCGCACATTTATACTATGGGTGGCAATGGCGCAGTGGATAAAGTGCTTGATTGCTAACTAGGACTTGTGGGTTCGATCCCCACGCTAGACGCATTCTTTTCTATACCCCCGATTTTAATTGGATGCCGCCCATGTGTTGTTAAAATGAGACAGTCAATACTTGGTTCTCAAATCCACTGTATCAAGCTAGTGCCATGCAATTCAAGTTGCATTTAAAAGACCTTAGGTCTTACAGGCATATAGTTAAATAAAAATTGGCTCCGTATAGTAATCATGCTTCGAAACATAAGCCAACCAAAACAGTGCAACGGTACGCGTTTGGTGTTAAGTAAATTGATGAACAATGTAAATCTTACGTGACGATACTCAAAGAAAAATTCGAATGTGAGGAAGTTCTCATTCCGAGGATCCCGATGATCGCAACCAATATGCCGTTTGAGTTAAAAAGAATTCAATTTCCGATCCGTCTCGCATTCGCCATGACGATTAAGAAATCACAAGGCCAATCCTTGAAAGTTTATAGTTTGAATCTGGAATATCCATGTTTTTTCCATGCTCAATTATATGTGGCATGTTCACGGGCCGGAAGATTGTCTGATTTGTTTGTTCTAGCGCCTAACTGAAGAGGGCAACCTACGCACCAAAATACATGAACAATAAAGAATCATCAAAATACTTAATTTTTTTATTTGTATTTCCTAATAAAAAATTGAACTTAATAAAATCCAAAATCTGCTTATTTATTGAATATAAGGCGGAGCAAAGTTTGCCGGGACAGCTAGTATTAGATAAAATTTATTATGTACCTGGAAGGAAATGAAATATATTGCGGTCTGCTTCACAGAACCTCATAGTAGTTGAGACGTAAAATTACAAAAGCGAAATGGAAATTAAATTTGCTAAATATTTGGAGCGAATAATAAATGTATGTAGGTAGGTGTGTGATTTCTTTCAAACAGAACTGGATATTAAAAGCGCAGTAAGCGTCAAAATTGAGCTCTATCATTTCTTAAGCAGTCCCTAGACGCTCAATGGCTCAATATAATTGTGCAAAATATTGCACAAGATTATTGGGTTGGGGCCCCAGACGGTGCAATCTTTCTTCCAATAATTTATTAATTATATCACTCGCGGATTTGTTCACTTCCCGACAATTAAAATGTAACTAAGCAAATATTGTTCAATAGTACCGCAAATTATTTTCTGTCGTTAATTTAAAGATTTGAAATTAAACAATTTCTGGGAAATTTATCAGAATTAGATTATCTTCTAATTCAGATTTTATAATTTATGCAGTTGATTCCGCGCCAAAAGAACGATTTTTTTTGCTCTTTTTAATTTTTTTTTAAATTTAAAATCGACCTAGTTAACAGTTTATAGATTTTTTTTTAGTTAGAATATGTACCTTCATACAATTTTGACCTAAATCTTACAATGACGGCTTATGTCGAGATATTTTTTTTTAATTGTTTACCAACCAGTTCTCATCACATTCAGGATACATACAATTTGATCCACTCTAAACCAAATATAATATTTTAGCGGGCCTTCGAGGTCTTTTAATTAGCATGTCAAAATACACTTACGGACCATTCAAAACTATTGACATGCAGAGGACGCCCAATGTGCGGCCACTTGAACATCAATCTGACTGAAGTGGTTCGGTTTTATGGACTTGCATTTTATTAACGTACCTACATACCATTGAGTGACTTGCAATAAGACGTAGAACCTTTTCAATCTAGAAAAAAAAAACAAGGAGGACGGACAAGTGCCTTTAGTAGCTGTACCTATATATGTAGAGTATAGAGAGAATGTTTTAACCGCCGCGCCGCGCCGATGAAACCACTACAACGCCGACCCGCAGCAGCAGGCAGTCGCCACTTGCTATTGGAAATGCCTATTGAACTGATCGAGAGGCGATCAGGTAGCCATAGAGTAAAGAGCAAGAGCTACTTTTGAAACTGAACTTAAGCCAAAAAGGATGCTACTTTATTATTAGCTTATGAGTTGGGTAAATGGATCCATTTCAGACTCTGTAATTAACTATATTGGCCGAATATGAAATGCAGAGTTGAGATGCTTAGTTAAAATGAATTACGTAGTCATCATATCAGAATGTTCTTATGGTACTAGGGTTGCAACGGTTTAATAAATTAAATATTCATTTTGTATTTGCATAAAGAAAATCTAACAAAAAAAAAACAGATGGCAAAAAACTGTTTGAGTAAAAGTTGTTGTAGCCGACCGCTCCAGAAAACGGTATTTTTCTGTTGACATCTTAGATGGCAATTATAAAACTGTTTGAATATATTTACGTTAAACAAGACAAGAGTTAAGGTTTAAGCTAGTGATGGGCATAATCGAATGATTTCAATAATCGAGATATTAGTATTCGAGTGATCGAATGATCATTCAGATTGATCACGTTGCGATCGATGTAAGGTACGCCTCCAATATTCTGGATGTGGGCACCTTCCGAGCAGCTAACATCGACTCGGATCACTACCTTGTTGCAGTCAAGGTAAGAATGCGAATAACCCGAACGTCCCAACAACGGAGTAATACTGTGAGGAAGTATAACGTCGGAAAACTGCAATCGCAAGAGACCGCCATAACCTATGCCAATCGAATATCCCGCAACCTCTCAAGAAATCCATTGCCGCCAGAATCAATTGCCGAAGACCAGTGGAAACGTTGCCAATAAGCCGTCAGACGTGCCGCAACTGATGTGCTAGGTTTCACCAGACCTCCACGACGAAACTTCTGGTTCGATGAAGAATGTAGGCAGGCACATGCAGCTAAACAAATGTCATATAAAGCGGCGCTGCAAAGAAGGACGAGAGCTGTTCGCGAGCTCTACGAGCAGAAAAGGCGGGAAGAACACCGGCTTTTCCAGAAGAAAAAGAGAGAGCATGGGAAGCACGCGATCGAAGATATTGAGAGACGCTACTCCAGGTACAACGTGCGGAAGTTTTACCAACAGGTAAAAAGAACGTGTCAAGGCTACCGCACAGAAGCCTGTAGAGATAGGAATGGAAACCTCGTAGCAGAGTCACAGTCGGTGCTGAGTATATGGAAGGAATATTTCTGCAGACTGTAAAACGGCGATGAAGACCAAAATCCCGCTGTCAGGCAGAATGAACCATTCAACATGGACGATGATACACAAAACTTCCGTACACCTGAACAAAATGGTACACCTGAAGTGAGGATAACAATATCCTAACTAAAGAACAGCAAAGCTGCTGACCCCGACGGACTACCCGCCGAACTCTTTAAAGCAGGCGGAGATGACCTGGTACAGTGCATACACCAACTCATCTCTAAAGTCTGGTCAGAAGAAAGTATGCCTGATGAATGGAACCTCAGCATCGTTTGCCGGATCCACTAAAAAGGTGACCCTCTAAACTGCGCCAACTATAGAGGAATAAGTCTCCTGAATAACGCGTACAAGATCCTTTCTGCAGTATTATGTGAACGTCTGAAAACATTTGTCAGCAACCTGATTGGACCCTATCAGTGCGGTTTCAGGCCAGGAAAGTCCACAATCGATCAAATGTTCACGCTACGGCAGATCCTGGAAACTACCCTAGAACTCCAAATCGATACCCACCATCTCTTTATCGATTTTAAGGCCGCGTACGATAGCATATATAGAGACGAGCTATACAGAGCCATATCTGGTTATGGCATCCCCACAAAACTCCGGCTGTGTAGGATGACGATGGAGAACTCTCGCTGCACCGTCAAGGTTGGTACTGACCTCACAGAAGCTTTTGATGTCAAGAAAGGATTTCGACAAGGTGATGCGCTATCGTGCGATTTCTTCAACTTAATACTTGAAAAAATTGTAAGAAATTCCCAAGTTAACTCTACTGGCACAATTTTTTTCAACTCTGTGCAATTGTTAGCATACGCTGATGACATAGACATCATTGGCAGAACGCAGCGAGCTGTCACTGGAGCGTTTGCTAACATTGAAGCTGAAGCGGCTAAGATGTGACTGCAGACAATGAGGCCAAAACGAATTACCAGCTGTACCAGCGGATTGGACAAAACGTCACAATGGACAGGTACAACTTTGGGGTAGTTAAGGACTTTGTCTACCTCGGATCCGCTATAACATCTAACAATAACAGCTCGTTAGAAATAAAGCGAAGAATAACTCTTGCCAATCGCTGTTCCTATGGGCTACGGATGCAATTGAGTAGTAAAGACCCCTCTCGAAAAACAAAGGATACTCTTTCTGAGACTCTGATCATCCCAGTCCTGCTCTATGGCGCGGAGACATGGACTCTTTCGAAAGCGGATGAAGATATCCTTAGTCGTTCCGAGCGTAAGGTTCTTCGCAAGATTTTTGGTCCTATCTGCGTTAACGTGCTTTGGAGGAGAAGGTTCAACCACGAACTATACGAGCTGTACAGCGACATTGACTTGGTACAAAAATACGTATATCACGTTTAAGATGGCTAGGTCATGTAGAGCGTATGGACAACAATGCTCCGACTCACAGGATCTTCGATTCCAACCCAGAGGGAACACGCAGTCAAGGAAGACCTCGCCTAAGGTGGCGCGCTCAAGTGGAAGATGATCTCAACCAACTTGGATGCGTAACTGGTGGCAGCTAGCCAAAGACCGAGGTAGCTGGGGAGGCATGTTGGTTGAGGCCCTGTAATGCCACCCAAGTAAGATCGTTTCTTTCGTAAATAAAAAAAAATAAATAAATACAACAATCAACAAAACACAAAAACATTAATCCATGTACGAAAAACAATTTCTAAATTCTTTTCTCCTCTGCCAAATTTAAATTCTATAGCGTTATATACCGCTAGACATAACGGTACAAAAAAAAAACAAAGAGAGAAAAATGTCTACAAAAATAGATAAGAAATGCTTAATAAATCCAAAATGGTTGATGAATACATATTTACTGTTTTTTTTTTAAGTTATACGAAATGAAATCATTCGATTCTTCGATTTTCAGACGATCATTCCATAAAACAACACATCTCACACTACCGATCTGTTTCTCGGGTGATCAACCAACATGTAACAAACTGTACTCAAGAATCTAGTGATTTCTATTACTATTTTACTAATTCATTCGAACGATGAATGCTACAGAAAAAGATAAATTAATAGTGTTTAATTCTATTTCGAAACTTCACACACACGTACATACATACAATCCACACTAAGGCTAGGCACTCACATATTACAATACCTCTTGGCTCTTGCTCGAGCCTCTTTTATTGCATTTACATTTCGCTTTAATAGTAAATAATAGTAGTAGGTAGTGAAGTAGAAATTAAGGACGAGACGGCTCGAGATAATGTGCGAATATATTTTAATCGATTATTTTATTTAAATGCGCATATATTTTTTTTTGGGTATTAGCCCACACGTTTTTTTTTCATTTTTGTTTATAAGAACAAAAATAGCGGTACCTACTTGTCATATATTTTTTTTTTTTGCCACAAAAGTAAATCTTATTTTTCTAAAAAGCGGCGTCAATGATTTTTATACATAAAACAGCCGTTCATTAATGAGAAAAAAAAATTCTTTTTGGTATTTCTTTTTGGTTATTTTTGGTTTTACGGAAAGCAGATTATTTCATTTTTTTGATTTTTTTAATGAAAAAGATCCTAAAAACCACTGTATTGTAAATCAAAATTTTTCACATTTGTTTAAGTTATAAAAACAACGTCTTTTCTTTGAAAAATTAATATTTCGAAAACGAGTAAGAAAATAAGCATACTTATAAAAAAACACTTTCCATATAACAAATAAAATGCACGACTGGATCGTACGTACTTGCTCCTATCTTTGAACACATTATATGCGAAAGATTCTTAATAGAAACAGTTAAATGTATTTTTAAAGTAGTTTTTCACTTAATTTTGCATATATAAACATTCTTAAATTTTTTCTAAAAAAAATATTGGTATGAACATTTAAATGTTTAATAATATAAATTCAAAAACAAAATTTCCAAAAAAATCGTCCACCCTTTTTCGATTTTTTTTTTAAATCCAAAAAATCTATTTTTCGAAAATTTTGAAATGCAGTATTTTTAGAATTTGAAGTAACTCCTGTATAATAATTTTGATCGAAATCCGTTGAGTCGTTTATGAGGCAGGTACCCGTTAATAAAAAATATTTGAAAAAAATGTTGGCCAAAATGTAGACCATCTCCAAAGTAGTACACACATCAATTTTTATCAAAATCGTTTAGTCGTTTTTGACATAATTAAGATGTTAGAAAAATTTGTATGGTAAGTATCGTTATTTTTGGGGCTAAAACAACAATTCAAAAAATTATTTTGGAAAATCACCTAAATCGTTTAAATACCAAGTTTGAACAAAATCGCTTCAGCCCTTAAGGCTGTAGATAGTTTGTACAGACAGACAGAGAGATGGAATTGTGGGACCCACTTTGTTGATGTTCTCCATCATCGTAATGTCAAGTTTGATTAAAATCTCGAGTTCGATTTTTTTTCCAAATGCAAAACTTCCCTATAGTAGGTACCTATATCGCAAGTAAAAAATATTTAAATTATTTTCTTATACAAATTCCCCCTATTAATATAAATAATATTTATATATTTATAATTTTCAAAAAAATCAAAAAAAAAATTTTTAATATAAATAATTTTTTTTCTGAAAAATCGATTTTTCAAAAACGCGTCACTTAATTTTTCTTAATTAAAATTTTGTACGCTTATTAATAATTACTTTAAATTGGCGTTTCATTTTATTTTTCCTAAAAATGTTTTAAACATTTTATAAAACCACTCAAATAATTTTTGAACTTTTTTTCCAACAATTTAAATGACAACTTTTTCTTTCAAACCATAACAACTAAGCAATCTAAAAATATTTTATTATGTGTATTATCCATTTATTTCTTCCTAATTGTATTTCATTTTTTACATATTCACTTGCATACCTAGTTTCCATCTATGATCCAAAATCTAGATTCAAATATACAATTGTAGGTAAGTTGAATCATCCATTCTACTATTTATTATACTAACAACCAAACCAAGGTAAGATTAGCTGCATCGGCTTTAAACGTGCCTAATAGTAACTAGACTACCTACCTACTAACAGGGTCATTTAAGTTGTTAGCTATAAGAGCTAATTCGAACAATTAAGTCGTGTTTTTTTTAACTTGACTCAGTGACTCATCTTTTTAAGATATGATTTATTTTTTAATAAACTCTTTTAATTAATTTTGCAGAAAAATTAAAATGCACGACTGGTTCGCACAAACTTGCTCTTATGCTGGATCACATCCTATGTAAATGGTTTCTATTAAAAATCTTAAATCTTGAATATGTTCATACAAAGTAGATTTTTACTTAATTTTGTATGTACAATTTTTTTCTTAATTTTGTTTCTAAAAAAAATGGCTTGAGAATTTTAAATATTGAATAATACTAATAATATTTATAAGCTTAAAAACAAAATTTAAAAAAAATCATCCACTCGTTTTTGAAATATTGAATTTTCAAAAACAAAAACATTTTTTTCAAAAATCAAAAAAAAAATTATGAAAATTTTGGTAAGCAGTTTTAATTATAATTTAAAGAAACTCCTATATAAAAATGTTGATCAAAATCCGTCAAGCCGTTTATGACAAAGTTCAAAATAAAAAAAATGGTTCTGATACAACCGTTAATAACAAAAATATTTAAAAAAAATGTTCACCAAATGTAGAGTATACCTAAAATAGTGCACACACTTTATTTGATCAAAATCTGTAGAGCCGTTGTCGATATAATTGAGATGGTAAAAAATTTGTATAGCAGGTACTGTTAGTCTTGGTCTTAAAAAAAAACGATTCAAAAATCTATTTTAGACAATCAACTTAAACGTTTAAATACCAAGTTTAAAGAAAATCCCGTTAGCCGTTAGGCTATATGGCGTTGTACAGACAGAGAGACAGGCAGACAGACAGAGGGAATTGCGGGACCCACTTTTTTAGTGTCATCGTAATGTCAAATTTGATTAAAATCTCAAGTTCTATTTTGTTTTCCAAATGCAAAACTTGCATATCGCAAGTAAAAATGTTATGCAGTGTTATTAGCAGGAAGGCCTCTGCAAAAAAAAATTTCTTCTTCAAAAAAATATGTTCGCAGTGTAGGTCACTTTTTAAATAACTGACAGAGTATTTTTAATAATGGGGGGTCGCCAAAATATTTTTATTCACAAAGGGGTTGCGTACTCATAAAGTTCGAAAAACACTGAGTTAAAGTAATTAAAATATTTAAGCACGTGTTGTGTTTTTGTTATCATTTATTTAATTGAATCAAGCTAATAAAACATCTAGCGTACATGTAACTTATAATTAAATGTTATAAAATATTATAAAATATATTTTTAAAACCACTATTTGATACATCAGAAAAATTTGTTAATAAATTATGATTTGCGTTACACAAATTAAAAATGTTATTCAAAGGTTGGTACGATATTGTAATATATAAATTTGGTCAGGGATACTTCTTAGATTACGATTTGGAACATTAAAATTAACGCGAGACAAAAGGTTCAAAGCATCGTTATTTCCATCAACAAGGCTAACAATAAAAACAAAACATAGGACCGTCTGTTCTCCAGACTGGGTTGATCTATGAGTTTCAGACGACTATTATATGAAGGAAAATGCAATGGATCCTGCCAGTCTAAGCCTCTGAGGGCAAATCTTAAGAACCTTTTTGAATTTGTTCAATTCTTATTTTGTGGCATCTGTAATAGGGGCTCTATACCTGGCAAGCGTACTCTATAATTGGTCTGACAAATGAAGTAAATATTTGTTTGATAACATAAGGGTCAGAACACTGAGCATTCAGATCAATTTGAAGCTTTTCGCAGTCAAAATGATTAGAAATGGTTTTAAAAATATTAACATTGTCAGCATAGATAAGTCAGTTTGAGAACTTTAAAACTGATGGAAGATTTACAAATAATATAAAAAGAACTGGACTCAAATGGCTGCACTAGGGAACTCCAGAATTAACAACAAAGCTTTTTGAATGGTAGCCATTAAAATTTACAGAATAAGTTCTGTCAACTAAATAAGTTTTGAGCCAGGCAATGAAGTTCACGCTAAAACCCAGCCTATCGATAGTTTGTCGTTATTGCCCATAGTCATTTGCCTAACTCTCTTCGGACTTGAAAAATATCTTGGTCTTATGTTTGAGGATAAAGGTGAAACATTTCTTAAACTGTCGACACTTAAAATGGCATTCATGTTACTACAACAAAGAGTAAGCCAGACGAACAATATACAATTTAAGAAAGTAATTGTGTTTCCTTTAAAGAATGGCAGCCTTTTAACATACATACATAATGTATATCCGCACTTAAATTGATTTTGGTCAGTGAGAATGTTCGAAATTCGGAAAAAGCCCGAGGTCGAATTTTTTAATCTGAATTAGATAAATGCACAATCGCAGGATAGCAGGATTCTGTTAAAGTTGTTCTAAGGTATTACGCCACTGAGTATCGAAGACGTATGATGAAATGATAAAAATACGACACAAGCGGGAGTCCAAAATTTGGCATTTCGTATCGGGATTCTATATAATTGACGATTGGAATTGGATGATGGGAACCTGCTCTAGTGGTATTAAGCTTTATGTGGCAAGATACCCAAGCATTAGCTTAGTATCCCACCACAATTTTGTTTGTTCTCTATGCTAATATTGTTTTGCAGATCATAGCAATGATTGTACTTTCTGTAAGCTTACACATAGATCTCAGTCTGTGCCATTTATTTTCAAGTCTGCTGAACATTTGACACAGATAATTAATTTTTATGATAAAGACTCAGAACCCACTGTAAATATTCCACTTGTGTCTGTGACCGAACAGCTTGAGTTAGCTCCATCGCAGGAGCCCGTCGTTATTGCACCCAAAACTATATCATCAGTTCCAAGGCATAGGGCCATATTAGTTTCTCGTCTCTTACCCGAAAATAAGCCGGAAAACTTATTGGATCATTTGGTTGCTACTGAAGCTATATTGTAAATTTATCATGCGCCAAATGTTCTAAAATAAATAAACCTAACAGTTTCGTAGCCTCCTTAAAAATAATTGCTCCCAATTCACTCTTTCAACCCATATGTAATAGCTCTTGGCCTTCTAACACATTGGTAAAAGAAATTATAACCCCCTAGAGAAAGAAATCTGACCTAAATTCAGCTTCTAGTTTAAATTCAAAAAACTGTCTAGATTCTGCTTCTACTACCAAAATGTAGGAGGTCTTCGTAGCAAAACTACCAAGACTTATAATAATTCCCTAGCTTTACCATACGATCTTTTCACCCTGACTGAGACTTGGCTTAATGCCTCAATATTAGACACAGATCTTTTTGATAACGAGTTCTTAGTTTACCGAACTAAGGAGTACTTATTGCTGTTAGAAGTAATAGAAATAGTCTTCCCATTCAATCTGACAATTGAACTGTGCGTCAAAATAACTAAGGAATCTTTAGTCTTATTTGATTTAAAGAAAAGTCCTGTGTCAGTATACACTCAACTCTCTTTAGAACTCGACTTTATTTTTAGCTTAGCTAGCTTGGGCAGTTATATACTTCTATTAAGGGATTTTAATTTTTCGCACATTGAATGGTATGGCTTTGATGTCGAATCCTATTTTAAAGCTTCCACAAGTTCATCCCAACAGTAGCTCCAAATGTTGGATAATATTACGTAGCTCTATACAAACTTTAAAAAATAGACAACTTGACCTTGTTTTCTCATCTGACGCCGTTAGTACAGTAGTGGTAGAATCTACATCTGCTTTATCTAGCATAGATCGTTATCAATAGTAATCTTCATGACTGCTCCCATAGTTTTGACTTTCGCAAAGGTGATTTTCAACAGCTCTTGGATAGTTTAATAAATTCCGCTATAGAAAAAATATCGATTTCCAATGATCTTGACTCAACTATCTCAGGCTTCAATTCTATTTTGTTGAGATGCATTAATGAAACATTTCCTAAAAAAAGATCTATTCCCTCTAATTCTTCTTGTCATCCTTGGTTCACAAAAGAACTGAAATGTCTCAGAAACAAAAGAAATAAGGCTTGGAAAAAATACATTAGACTCATGACGGTAGAAAATCAAGTAGTTTACATTTCTCTTTTCGAAGAATTCAAAAAACTCTCTTTCGAACTATATAACAAATATCTGGAAACCATGGGGCGTTCTTTGAAGTTAGACCTGAAACACTTCTGGAAATTTATAAATTCTAAAAAGAAATATGACGGGTATCCAGTAAATCTCATTTATAGTGACGTAATCTTGAGTTGAACTTCTGAAATCTGTGAGGGATTTGCGAGTAATTTCAGACAATCTTTCGATGATTCTCCAGTTGTTGTTGACGTAAACTTTTTTCGTTTTTTAAGAAATTGTCCTCAAGTATCATTCAACAATATTTCTTTTTGTCACATTTAAAAGAGGATTATTCTATTCAATTGGGTCTGATGGAATACCACCTGCTTTATTTAAAAAATGTAGGTCTATTTTAGTTCTTCCTCTGCGTAATATTTTTGAACTATCTTTGAAATTGGGCAAATTTCCTTCAGTTTGGACGAATACATTTATAACCCCAGTATTTAAAAGGGTGATTAGACCAATATTATCAACTATAGACCAATTTCTACGCTGTCTTGTATTCCGAAGTTGTTAAGTATTCACATATAACAAGTTATATGTGATAGTTTGACATTTATATGCTAAAATATTATCTGCAACCAAAAACACGGTCTTATGCAGAAGCGTTCTACTATTACTTATTGAGTTGTCTTTTTGAATAAATGCTTAAGCTCCCTAGAAAGTGGTCAAGAAATTGATTGTGTATACACAGAGTTCTCGAAAGCTTTTGATCAATCGTCTCATGAAATTATCGAGTTTAAACTTAATTCGTACGGGTTTCCTCCATCCTTCATTAAGTGGATATCCGCATACCTTGACGATAGATTATATCAAATAAGGTAGTCCGCAGGGTAGCCATCTGGGAGCACTACTCTTTAGATTGGCTATAAATGATGCTCCTCTTTATGTACGTAATAGAGAAATTCTTATCTTTTATATTACATTACATTCCATTTTATACTACTACGCAGATAAATCTACGAAGTAGAGACACTGAAGCACTGGCAAACTAGACCAATGGCTTAAACTTTTACATACATTAATACAACAGAGAGAGACAGAAATAGGAAGAACACACAACAGAAGAAAACACATGTCAACAGCACGTGGTTATGGTTTCCGACGGTCCCCCATCGAAGTACTAACCACGCGCAATGATGCTTGATTTCGCTGATCTATGGGAAGCGATGCTTTTTTTTTAATTCATTTTTATTTCATATTAACTTATAACTATCTTAAAGCTAGACAAAAATGTTTAAAACTAGCCTAATTATTAATAACTTACAACTAATTTACTGGCCCTTTACGGGCGCTCTAAACTAAACAATAACTCTTAGAACTAATGTCTTCCGACCTAAAAACAGGGAAGCGATGCTTTCATCGTAGCCAAGGCCGTTGAGATGAAGATTTATAAAAATATATCATCTTCAAGGGATCGAACTTTATTAGCCACTTTGCATTGTGGTGTGAATAGAACAGTTTAACCTGACAAAATGTCAAACAAAACCCGGCACATTTTAACTCATGTTATAACTGTAAGGGACCTTGGAGTTCTCTTTACGCTCAATTAAGTCTTTTCTGCCCATATTAATATCATCGTTAACAAAGCCAATTCAATGTTAGGTTTTATGAAGCGTTGGTCAAAAGAATTTGTTGATCTCAATGTTACCCGAGCTTTATACAATTGCTTGGTTCGTCCTCATCTTGAGTATGCATCAAAGAAACTTTACTCGTTTCCCATTGAAAGGGCTTTAGTGGAGTAATCCTTCTAAAGCCCTTCCTTATGAGCAATGTTTACCTATTCTTCAAATGCAAACACTTGCACAGAGAATAACTAACAATGATTTGGTATTCTTCCACCAAATAATAACTGGCGTCACAGATGCACCAGACCTACTATGTTCAGTTTTTTTTTTTTTAATTATCGGGGAGGAGGTTATAATCTCCGTGGCTTCGACTTGATTAAAGTCCCAACACATAGGACCAACTATGGGATGCATGAGCCCTTGGCACGTATGGGTAAACTTTTAAATTGTAATTCAAACATTTTTGATTTCAATATCAGTAAAATTAAATTAAAAAATCTACTCAAAACCAGTGTTCCACGCACCAAAATATTTTTGTTTGATATTATGTTCTTGTTTTGTATTGACGAAATATTATTTGTTTAAATTTTCATTTTGTACTTGTGTAAAGGTTATTTGTAATAGAGTTTGCCTACTAACAACTAATGATGAGCCGGTGGTATAACACAGTTTTCTGTGTTGGCAAACCATTGGTCGCCAGACGGAGCTTGCTATAAACTCTCTTTGACCAATTCTGATAGTGTGAAAAAAAACAAAAAAAAAGGGATGAAGCCCTTACCCTTATATTTATCCCAATTTAACCCGCTCTTGATTCCTCAAGAAAACTTTTTTCACATACATAATTGTAGGTAACTACCTCATTGCTAAGAAGAGGTTAAAACCGTCAACTCAAAAACTGGTTTTTAGATACTTGTCTATTTATTGTATTAAATTTATAACCTACACAAATTTCATCCAAGGAAGCTTCAATAAATTTTCTTAAACTAAGCTGGCTTATTATTGGCTTACTGGAAATTACTAACTATTAATTAGATATACTTATACGATAGTTCTTTATATGTAACAATCTAACCTAAATCTTATACAAACCCCGTTACATAAGCCCGAATAGAATTTAACCAATCTTCCCTTAAACAATCAAAATCAAATTGCCTAAAGGTCAAAGCGATTAAAACACCAAAAAATTAAAACAACCCACAACAAAAACATTGAACCACATCACGTCTATCTTCCTTTATATACAGCACTATCAACAGAATCAATAGAATCAGAGTGCGTCTTTGCAACATGATACCGAACAAGCCCACTACCACCCTTATACCTTACCACTCAGACAAAACTCCGTCATTTCCTTTATTTTATGTTTAGTGAATAAAAAAGAGCAACGCACTTGTCAGAGGGGAGATGACTATTCGTTTCGTATATGCCAATGGTAATGGTAACTGACGATGACAACGATGGACGGACTTACGTCACTTGGACGGAGTCAGTCAGAGCTCAGAACAGAAGCTGAAAGCACTAAACCTTTGCTGCAAAACATTTTCGGAAAACGAGTCGAAATATAATTCGATTAGGACGACGACGTCGTATTATCCAGATATAGATCCAGCGATGGTGTGTCCTGGTGGTGGTTACAGATTAAATTGAACAAGATTGTGACTGGTGATAGTAATCTGACTCCCAATGCCGAGAGTGCAGGTTTGAGCCACAAACACATTCATTACGGCGCGCGATGGCAGCGGTGGTGATGGTTCGTGGGGTATCTGGTCTTATCTCAATTGTGCAGTTTTTACGTCTTTTGATTTAATAGAGGACAATCGCGTGTGACATTTCAAGAAGAGGGTGGATTTTTATGTTTAAGGGACGCGTCGTCATCGTCTTATAGAACAATGATTTGGGGTGGTCCTGAGTTCTTCCGTCGCATCGTCAGCGTCGCGTCCGTGATGGTGCATGCGTCAATCAAACCAAAGGAAGAACTTAATGACAAGGTAATTATGGCTAAATAGCGTTGACTCCTGGGTGGGGAGAAGCGAAAGCCGAGTATTAAATTTATTCAAGTGCACACACATAAACTGGACTTGGATGTAGATGAGGTAGATGCTTGCTTTTCTTCAGTTAAATGAAAATGAGAGCGGTAGCGGGAGAGTATAAGTATACTACCTACTGGCTTGGCCTTTGTTACACAAGAATAACATCAGAATCGTTGGTGTCCTTTTTCTTGGCAGAATCGCTTTCGCTTGTCTTATATATTTTATCTGTAATGTTGATTTGGAACGCTTTCTTACAACTTCCACCCTCGTTTTATTTCAATCCCCTTCCCACTTCCCACAACTGCCCTTGTCTATTCGCTTCTTAGTTTCACATAAACTGTTATCTAGAAGATTTACGATCCGACTTTTCACATCCCTCGTTTTATGAAAATATACGAGCTTTCTCCACAAAATGTGTATCTTACAAATATGTATATAAGCACACATATACACAAAAGTATCTACGAAAATTTATCTCCCGAAACGAGCATAGATACAGATACTGGAAGAGATATAGGTATTCGAGCGCGTTTTTCAGTTATGGTGGGTGGCGAGGAATGGGGAGGGTAATATGGGTGATTGGGGAGCGTTTTCGGTTGTGATGTGTTGTACATATAGGATAGGTACCTAACCTACTATAAATGCATTTGTGTGTATGTTATGTACAGGACATTTGTAATGCTTAATGTTTGACTTAAATTTTTCTTATTCGCCATTTTTATTTGGATTTGCCTTACGAATTTGGGACAAAAACGACAGCGCTACACGGGAGCGGGACCCAACAATATTGACGTTGCTGAACTTTCTTTTATAGGAAGTTTCTCATTCCATACACATTTCCATATAGTATAGCAAAGGGAAGGTAATAGAAAACTGTTCAAGGAGGATCTCCTCTTGACGAAGAAGACAGTCGAAATTTAGCCTTGCTCGTTTCGTAAGGACAATCTGGAATATTAGGTACACATTAGATTTGGGGGCAAAGTATATTGTTGACGGTTTTTCGTTTCTACTTTAATTTATTTGGCATTTTTGTTGGAAAAGGTATAGCGCGGGAACGGGAAGCACCAGAAAAAGGAATTGGGGTTTCTATCCTTGAGAGATAAATCAGACGGAGATTTATGTGTTGCTTGTGTATCTTTCTTGTTGGCTATCTTAGATCTTTCTGTGAGTTGTATCTATTTGGATGAGACGTCGTATAGTCGTTTCCAAGAGATTGGGAGAAAAAGGTGAAGGGATGGTATGCGATGAGATGTAAGTTGCTGAATAAAATGTCAGATATTGGTTTGAATATAATCTTCTTTTTTTTTTGGTAGGTAAGTACTATGTTCATATTGATTTATTTTGGGAATGTTGGTAAGATAAATAAATAAATACTTTCGTGCATTGAATTTGTAGGAATTGTTTCTCATCTACCCCAAAATTTTGCAAGACTTTTTATAAACATAACATTTGGCATATATTTGGTTTTGCAAATTAGAACATTAGGAATATAAAATTGAGAATTTAGGGCAAAACATAATTTACTTAATATGAAATTTGTGGAGAGTTAGTATTTTTTTCCTTAAGGCATAAAGTGATTTGCGCAAAATTTTAAACAGCCTGATGTTAAGGGCTTAGCACGATACTAGTTAACAGTTTGCTAATACTAAAGCACTTTACTAATATTTTTCTAATTTTAAGCACTTTTTAACTAGCACCATACTAAATCTATTTTCTTAATAAACTACAACTAAACACGCCTAAAGTAATGCAAAAGAGTAAGCGAACATAATTTTTTGACGTTTGTAAATGTCAAAGTGGCATATGGATTTAGTACGATACTAAAAAAAATAAAGTATCCATTTTGTGATTTTAACTTTAGTAAAATATTATGAAGATAGTACGATACTAAACTGGTTTAAAATTAGCAAAATCCTCTTTTTAGCCTAGTATCATACTAAAAATAATTTAACATATTACTAAATCGACTAAAATTTTTCGCCATTGTTTTAGAATAGTATAGACTAAATATACCTAAGTATACATATATATCAGCCCATCTGGCACAACCTCGGTAAAAGCAACCCTCGACAAATAATGCAATATTGCCTCTGTTTTTGTAGTAGACACACATATATATTTTCATTCATTTTCTTAGTTTAATCCTTGTTTCCAATTTTGAATAATACAGTTTTGTGATTCATTTGATCTTCGACTTCAAAATGGAACCAGTTTAAGTGACATGGCTGGCAATTTTACATTTGTTATAACATTAATGATATAGTTTAATGACTTTAAATGGCCAACAACAACTTGAGTGTGCTACCACCAAGTTTTTTCTCTATCATTTTTGGCTGGAATTATAGCTATTTCACGACTTGCCAAGGTCGATCATCAGATTCCTTTGCTCTAGTGGTGCTGGTCTACTTTTCATTTTAATTGAAAAACTTCTTGTGCCTTAATTGTGTATTGAACCGTGACCAGCCGCTAAGTAGCCAACGCACTTCGCATCACGCCACACTCAAGTTGTTGTTGGGCAATCAAAGTCATTAAATGATACGAAAAAGTGCTTTAAAAGCAAGTATGTAATCATACAAAAACTGAATATAAAATTAATGATATAGATCAAGGTTCAATTGGAGACATATTTTTCAGATCTCAGACCACTTACACAGCAAGATATGGAAAATAGGTTATTTAGTATCAACATAAGATCGAAGCTTGTTGTTTGATGCCGCGAACAGATTAAGGTTCTTAGCATTGGCAATCAGCACAACGTTAGACTCTGCTGGGTCGCAGGACACAGCGGCATACCGGGTAACGAAAACACCGATGATTTGGCAAGACAAGGATCAGAACTTGACATTAGTAATTCAGAGCTGGTGGTTCCACACTGTGACATTAAACAGAAAATTTCTAACAGAATTCTAAAGAAATCCAACGAAAGGTGGAGTCTACTGTAATGAGTACTGGGATAAGATGGTAATTCCCATAGTACGCAGCTCTGGCACATTGTTAACCCTTAGCTTAGCTCACTTATTAAAGGGGGGGGGGGTTGCGGCTACTGTCTCCTACTCAATCAAATATTTCGTGGCAGAAATAAAAAAGAGAAACACAGAAAGAGTTACCAACCAATCCAAAATTCAAATAACATGACAGATGCTTCTTATTTATAGTTTCTTAAGAAAAAACTATAAGGCAACCTTCATCATATAGTGAAGCATTACTTCACCACCTCCTAACTATGCTCTTGCCCTATTGTATGCACATCCCCAAAAATTCATCCTTGATTCAGCCCCTTCACGCCTTTACTACCACTTTGCATCTTACCAATTTATTTTACCATTTTTTTTTTAAATATGTATTAGTTCAAATGAAAATTAAACAGTTCTATTTAATGGTAATTTTTTAATCGAAATTACAATTAAAATCAATTTACCATTAAATTATTGTTAAGAAGAAAACAAAATCGAAAAAGGAGTGTGCAAGAGATATAAAACAAAACCAACAAATTACTCTCAATATTCGATGATCCCACGATGTGCGCACATAAACAATCTCGATGACTTATTGTTTCTTCTCTTTTAACTTTCTTGAAAATTCTGTTTTGCACACACTTTTCACATTAAACTTCAACATTTTACTTCTATAAGTAATGAAAATTAAATAAGTTTAAAATAAAATAACGGTAAATTTCTTTTCAAATTAAACTGTCAAATTAAAATAAAACTATCGACTAACCGAAACAAAATTAACACAAACACTATTTTGAGTTCTTGAAGCATTTCTTCTTGATAAAAAAAAATCCCCTAGGGCGCTATCCAGGAACGATGTAAAGCAGCGTTGCCGGAAACAAAATTTTGTAAGTGCCAAATCTGACAACAGAAAGTACCATTTTAGGCCACTGGGTGCCACCAAAAAAAAAGTAACAAAATTCCGAAGATTTTATAGGTAATTTTTAGTTTTATTTATTGCAGCTCAAAACTTACGGAATAATAAGAATAAATAAACACAAAATTAATAAAAAATAAATAAATGGATAAAATAAAAAAAACTTCATTAGTCGAAACATACAAAAAATAAATAAAAGCATCATCTAACACTATGTGTGTTCAATGAGGATGTTCGGAACAGATTAGAACACTTTAGAACAGAAAAGTACAGGATTTTCTGTTCTTAACTGTTCTGGTTTGGTGTTCAATGAATCAGCTTGGAACGCTTGAGAACAGAATGTTCTGCACTTAGTTTTTAGGTAGAACAGGTTGGAACAGATTTGTGAGAACTGTCAAAACCAATTGATTTTGTTAAAAAAACATTTTATTGTTAGATTTAGTTGATAAATCATTTTCCGTTTCGGAATCATCTCAATTTCATGAAACATATTTTTTAAAATAAATTCAACTCCATTTCAATTTATTTTTAAGATAAACGGTAAGATAAAAGGTAAACAACAATAATTGTTTTGTATAATCTCTGTCAGATGACTGACTGTTCTAATAACCATATCCTTAAAGACTTCAATTGATTAACCTCCCATCTCTTTCTGGTCACAGAGAGTACTTGCAGTTCTGCTCCATAACTGGAGTAATGAATGAATCTATTTTATGTCCATCGTTTCTCTTTCGAAAAGGTTTCAATATGAGAAAGAGTAGCTGAAGAAGGAATTTTCCACTTCGAACTATTTTTAGCAAACCAAACTATGGACCCAACTTATACCGCCAGCAATAAATGGTACGCCACTGACTTTCTCAGACGAAGACAAATATCTAGGTATCATACTAGATAAAAAGCTGAGTTGGGAATCCAATATACAAGAAAGAGTAAGAAAAGCAACAGTTGCACTCTTCTCTTGCAAAAAAGGCATTGGAAATAAATGGGGCTTATCCCCCCAGATTACCCATTGGTTGTACACAGCATACTTACTTATGGGGTAGCAGTATGGTGGACTGCATTGGACAAAGTCACATATTGTGACAAATTAAATAAGGTCCAAAGGTCAGCCAGCTTATGTATCAGTGGAGCACTCTGCTCCTCGGCTGCCCTTGACATACTACTTAACCTTACACCCCTCGACATGTTTAGCAAACAAGAGACTGCGAGTACAGCTATTCGTCTCAAAGTAATCTCTCAATGGACTAGCAATTCGATAGGCCATTCTAATATTCTGTACATGGTCGGAGCAAAACTAGGACGATCCGACTACACCATACACCAGCTTACCTTCGACAAGAACTTCCAAGTTACCATCCCACCAAGATCAGATTGGCAGGATTAGAGGTTCTTAAAAGATGAGTCAGCCCACTTTTATACGGATGGTTCGAAAACCGAAGAGGGAGTGGGCGGTGGTGTGTACTCAGACAGACTAAATCTGAGTCTCTCTTCCCGTCTTTCTGACCATTGCAGCGTGTTTCAAGCGGAAATTCTGGGGATTAAGGAGGTGCTATCCTGACTAAGGGAAAACGTGATATCTACTCGTACATCGGATATCTGCATATTCTCTGACAGCCAAGCAGCCCTCAAATCACTTGGCGCTGTTTCCACAAACTCTATAACTGCCCGCAACTGTCCGTTTAAAAAAAAAAAAACCTGATTTGGGTGCCGGGACATAGTGATTTTTTGGGAAACTGCAAAGCCGACGAACTCGCCAGAAAAGGAACCAAAATACCCCGAAAATGGAAGAAATCGGTATGCCTATAGCTACAAGCAAACTATTTTTGCATCAAAACTCCATAAAACAAATAAATTTTAGATGGTCAAACATCACTACGTGCCTGGCCACCAGACAAATCTGGCTAGAACTAGACCCAAGACACTCAAAAAGTTTACTCTCCTTGAGCAGAAAACATCTTGGCTCCGTAATAGGTGTTGTAACTGGACACTCTTTAATTGGTAGACACGCCAAAAGACTTGGCGTTTTCTCCAATGACTTTTGCAGAAGCTGCATGTACGAGGAGGAAGAAAAGACTATCTCACATCTTCTTTCTTTCTGTCCTGCTCTTTCCTAAGGAAGAAGATTACACCTGGGGGAATTCTATTTCGACGACACCAGAGATTCATCGGCCGAGGCTCCAACTGGTTTGATTAAAAAGTAAATTTCTCTTCATGTGGTATCACAATGGACCTTATTAAGGTATAAGTGTGTCAGCTGTTTTCCTGGCGACCACTTCAGCCAAACCTAACCTAACTAGGGCGCTAATAGTCCTCTTAATCAGTTAATCAAAAATTTCAATAAATTCTCTCTCATTGGGACTAAAATGATAATTTTAAATCTGAAAGCCTTAAATGTATTTTTTGTTTTGCTCTGAGTAGTTGAAATTTTGTATAATTAATTAAATTTAGATTTAAGTAAATTTTTGTAATTTTAACGTTAGCATTTAACGTATTAAATAAATAGTAATAAGAATAATTTGTTCTATATTTTTCTGAAATCTGTTCTGTTCTGTCCTCTTCTGTTCTGTTTTGTTCTTACTTTTTCGTCACTGAACATTCTTAATATACATTTTTAGGTTATATGAATTGCTGGCAAGTTTTAGCCTTTATTATTTCATTAAACGACAAAAGTGATCTTATTACTTTATAAGAAAGTCGATTTTTACTATGGGTTTTAATGTTATTTAAACGTGAAACAACCCTTTTAGCTGATGCACTACCTGATCTGATCATGAACTTGGTTTTTTTTAATACATTTGCTCGTTGATTCATAGAGTGTCATTTGCAGCATTTGAGTGCCAGTGTGCCATTTAAATTAAAAAGTGCCAAAAGTGCACGATTGTGCCACTTGGGCAACGTTGATATAAAGATGATTAGGTAAAGAAATTGGGAACTCCACAATTTACTTTTCAAATTTAAGTCCCAACGTAAATGGTTGGATTTGAATTTTTTTGTTTAGACAGGAGTTAATTCCTCCAAGCACATAGCCGTTCAGGGAGGATTCCCTTGAATTTTGTCGAATAAGTCAAGAAGCGGAAGGTCACTTACATACATCAGCTTTCAGAATTCGCCACGAAAGTAAAGACATCGAATGTGTAGTACCTACGAACTGATGTGTACATTCATGTAGGATTCATGTAGCCGCTTCATTTGGAAACAATTCGAATTCGTTCTTTTACGAATATGTTTGACAAAAAAAGCATATTCTTAAACTTTGAAAAATCTACTAAAGACAATCAAAATAATGCTTTATTACACCTTTGTCTTTCAAATGAAAACATATGAAATAAAATTATGCCAGTTATACAACAAAATAAAATTTGATTTGGAAAACCTTATCTCTCGGCAAATGTGATTCGAATGAAAATTTTTCTCGAATATATTTTGATTAAAATAAAAGCCAACGGTGACTAATTTAGTTTTTACTTGCGATATAGGTATTATAGGGCAAGTTTTGCATTTGGAAAAAAAATCGAACTCGAGATCTTAATAAAAGTTGACATTACGATGATAGAGAACACCAAAAAAGTGGGTCCGGCAATTCCGTCTGTCTGTCTGTCTGCCTGTCTGTCTGTCTGTCTGTTTGCAGAACGATCTACGGCCCAAACGGCTGAACCGATTTTGTTCAAACTTGCTGGTTAGGCGTTTTAGGTGATTGTCCAAAATAGATTTTTGAATCGTTATTTTAGCCCCAAAAATAACGGTACTTGTCATACAATTTTTTCTACCATCTTAATTTTCTCCAAAACGGCTCTAATGATTTTGCTAAAATTTGGTGTGAGTACTGCCTTGAGTACGGTCTATATTTTGGGCCGAAAAAAAATTTAAAATATTTTGTTATTAACGGTACCTGCCATACAACCATTTTATTGATTTTCGACTTTCTCATAAACGGCTCAACCGATTTCGATCAAAATTTTTTATATGGGATTTTCTTTGAATTCTAAATAATACTGCATTTCAAAAAATATTTTTTTTTTGGATTTTGAAAAAAAAAAATGTTTTTGAAAATTCAATATTTCGAAAACGGGTGGGCGATTTTTTCTGAAATTTTGCTTTCAAATTTATATTATCAAATATTGAAAATTTTCATACCAATTTAAAAAAAAAAAAATTTAGGAATTTTTATATATAAAAAATGAAGTGAAAAGCGGCTTTAGAAATACATTTAGCCGTTTCCATTAAGAATCTTTTGCATATAATGTGTTCGAACATAGGAGCAAGTACGTGCGATCCAGTAATGCATTTTATTTTTTTTGCAAGTGCAAAATCATCACACTACATAACTCCGTGATAACACTAGGAAAATATATGGCCTGGCCATGCTTTAACAACCAATTCAATAAGAGATCCCTTCGCTCTCTTATAAGCATAATCACCAGACAGAATTGACTGGGATACCATAAATTCAAAATAAAACTCAACAGACGACATCTGCAGTCGATGTGGTGACGAGAGGTGCATGATTACACCTCACACTTCTCTGCAATCTGCCACAAAGAAGAAATCGGCTAGGCAGCTACTTCTATGATAAATTATAAGAGCTCTCTAATAGTTGAGGAATTAATATATTGAACTCCGTCAATACCACGAAATAGCTTGACTGATTAAGAGAACACAGGTTCTTATCGGAAAAGAGGTATTACACTCCCGGGTAACACAATGGACCTACATTTAATTTCATTTATTATTTTAATACAAATTTACATTGACACATTAAGATTGATATCTTTTAGAGCATCTACAAAAAAAAAATTACAAATTTGTGATTAACAAGCGAAAAGAAGTAGAAAAAGAATGTATATACATTAAAACTAAAGATTATGTAAAAGATATTTAAAAATGAAAAAAGATGTAAATAATATACGAATTTAAAAAATCAATAATAGATTATATTATGTATCTTATATTAAATTTAATTTGAAAAGTGCAAAAATAGTTTGATTCATTTGAGAAGTGCTTGCTGCTAGGGTTAGCAGATCTGTCACTTTTTTGTATTAACTACATCTGCTACGTAGTCGCAATGTAGGTTAATGTAGTTAATGTAGTAAATGAAACAAATTGTAGCAGACGTAGTTTCAAATGTCAAATCGTCTGAAATGTCATTTGATTTTGAAGTTTGAACTCATATTCATTTATCATTTCTTTTGTATTTAGCGACTATTTAACTAGTTAAAGTTTTTATTATAATAAGAGGAATAAAAATAAAACTTGTTCACATTTACTATACGTTGAAAATGAATGATTTTAATGAGATGATTACTGAATGTATTTTTGAGTATATTTTTTTTAACTTTTTTGATCTTTAGGTACAATTTAGAAAAAAGGCAAATTAAAGCAAAGTAAATATGGTACAAGAAAAAATTTTGGGATATCCCTATTTCTCTACATAAGCCTATATATTTTATAGGTCGGAATCTGGTTTCATTGGACTTGTGTCCTTCGGTGCGATATTTTTTTTTTTATTCAAAATTTTGGAATTTGTTCATATCCGGTTTAAATTATATTGATTTTCTTAATTTACTACGTTAATGTAGCAGACGTAGCAAATTGTAGTAAATAGGACGCGTAGTTTATTCCATTTATGACGGTTATAGTTTTTGACGTAGAAAATAGAATATAGTTAATTCAGACAACCCTGCTTGCTGCTACGTAGAATGAGCGTTCCGCAGTGCCATGTGAAAAACGAGGTAAGATTAACTTTCAGCCTCTCTGCAACTCGAGTAAGCAAAGTGGAGAAATTCACTAAGATACCCAGGGCCTCTACCATGGATGTGCCATTAAGTCTAAGGAGAAGCCTGAATTTTAGGTAATCATCGAGGTTAATACCAAATATATTGTGACGTAAATGTGAAACACTTGTATATCTCGCTATAGAGTAAACAAATCGAACACAACCATTTAAGGCAACATTTAGTTTTCTCCTACACACAAAATCAAGAACAGGATAAACACAATAGTTATAAGTAAAATAGGACATTATTAATGATTTAATGAGATGTTTTTTCAAACTGGGTGACAGGAGATCCGAGGAACATCTCAAACTCCGTAGACCATAGTAAATTTTCCATATCGTATCAGAGATAGCTTTACAACAACTTATATTACTGCATATTTTGTAACCCAAATAAGTGACGTCTTTAACATATGTGATTATCTTGTTATCAAGAATGACCGAGGGAAAATCAACAGGGTTAATCTCATATCTAGCACATATTATAGCAGCAGACTTGGTAGGATTCAGGGTCGTACGATTATTATAAGACCACATAAAGATTCGTTTAAGATCATCAATTAACCTAGCAATGCAGTCTTCAATCAGACCAATGGGACGAGAAATGTAAAGTAGTACATCATCAGCCTACAAATGTACCTGACTCTTGTAAATGCAATCTGGAAGATAATTTATAAATAAAGTAAACAGCAATCGACCAAGCATAAGAGAAGAATTTGAAAAATTGAAATTAAATTTGAGTTTAGAGATAAGCATAGAATGATCAATACAATCGAAGGCCTTAGAAAAATCTAAAAGAACTATTACTGCAAACTTACCAGAGTCAAGTGCAAAGCGGATGTCAGTTGTAACTTTAATAGCTGCAGATTCCCAACTGTGTAAGCTGCGGAGCCCGGATTGCCATTGAGATAGTAAATTGTGTCCGTTAAGGTAAGACTGCATCTGATCGTAAATTACTTTTCCAAATAACTTTCCTGGAAAAGATAAAATGCTAATAGGCCTGAATTCAGAGGTTTTTCATTCACCACTATATAAACGTAAGTTAAATATATTTAGTATGTAGTTCATTATAAGTTTAAAATTAAGCTTTACAAATTTTGCTGAAATATGATCTGGACCAATCTCATTAGATTTAAGGAATTTGATTTAATTTAAGATCTCACGAACACCGATACAATCAAAACGAAAAGAATTTTCACTATCTGGCATATGAAAAATACTTTGGGGAGTTTCTGTGCTAGAATAGGAGGGAATAAGAGCATTAACCATCGAAAAGGGACATTTACTTTTGCTTTTGTCATCTGTTACTCCATTTTTTTCAAATTGCTCCAAAGCTCTCTGGAGCTAAGTGATGGATCAAGTTTCTGGAACAAATATGAACATTTGGAATTACGAATAGTAGAATTGACCTTGTTTCGAGCATAAATATACTGGCGCAAAATAATAAACGATTCAGAAAAATGTTAAAGCCACTTTTAGCAATTTACTAAGCTAAAACGATGATTGAGCTAATTTTAAACGATTTTAACATTGTACTAAAATTAAAATCACGGAATGGCTACTTTAACTTTTAGCAATTTGCTAAATCCATTATGGAATCTGATAGTACATATATCACAGCCTTGCACGTGGAGTGTTCGAGTCCTGCTGGTGCACAATTTTTTTTTTTTTTTTTTTGAAAAAATGGAAAATGGAATACCATTTGAATTTCATAAATATGGGACTTAGAATATAAAAGAAACCTTAACGACAATGTTTAAAAGGTAATAGGTGATGATCTTACTGCCATGGTAGTCCAAGAATCAGGGAAGTACATTCACCGCATTACTGCTTGAAATATCATCAGAAGTAAACCACCAATGCTCATTAAGTCCTAGCTTGTCCCTTGTCCGCGCTTTTAATCGACTATCAGTAATGGACTTTTCTTTTGCCACATTTCGGTAAATATGGATTGGTGACGTTTGCTCCAAAAATATAATCCCCAAAAATAGATCCCAAAAGACAAAATCCCCAAGTAAAACTGGAGCAAGGACAAAATCCCCAAAAGAAAATCTCACAAAAAAAGTAGTGTACCGACTACAATCATAGGCACGCACCCCTTTATTTTACCCAATTATTGGCACCCACTCATACATTTGTACGTCTTTGTTTTGATGAATTAGACTTTCAGTCGGTGTGTGGAAGTGAAAGTATTAACACGTTTTAAAAAAGTGAAAAAGTTGCAAAATTTTGTGTGTTTTTGCCAAGGACATTAGATTTGGTGAGCCGTTTTTAGTTATTAATATATGAATATTATATACAAAAAATCAGTTTTTTTTAATATCAGATAATACTAAATTATTCGTATTTAACTATTTTTTTAAGAAATTAATTGCTATTTTTTTAATTAAAAGGGTGCCAATAATTGGTTTCAATAAAGAAGGGGTTCCAATTATTGGCACTCGGGTGCCAATTACTGGTTCTATGGAACTTTAATTATTGGCACTGCCAATAAATATACTCTCAAAACTGTCAATAACTATACCATTAAACCGTTACTTTTTTTAAGTTTGAAAAAATGCCGAAAACAAGACACACGTACGAAGAAATAGATGTTCAAGACGCTCTATTGGCCATAAAAAATGGGCATATATCTAAAAAAGCAGCTTCCAGATACCAAAGAATACTGCGTACTAATTTAACGGGTTCGCCGTCTAACCTTTTTTTCTCAACTAGTGCTTATTTCGTGAATGGTAACACTTACATAGCTCATGTCTGATTTGACAGATAATTAGTTGTATCCTTCCGCTGAACGAATATGGTTGTGTATACGCTTGAACAACGCTCGCTAAGTGGGCCTGCGATCGACTTAGAGAAGATGCCGATTTTGCCAAAAAAATCATCTTTTCAGATGAAGCTCATTTTGATTTTGGCGGGTATGTAAACAAGCAAAATTGTCGCATTTGGGGCACAGAAAACCCGCACGCATACATTGAAAAGCCGATACATCCAAAACGAGTCACTGTTTGGTGCGGATTTTGGTCCAGAAGCATAATTCGAAAATGAGCTAGGAGTGGCCGTTACAGTCAATGGCGATCGTTATCGGGCCATGTTGAACGAATTTTTGTTCACAAAAATTGAAGAGGAGGATATTGGCAATGTTTGGTTTCAACAGGACGGCGCTACGTGCCACCCAGCGGAAGCTACACTCGATGTTTTGCGCCCATTTTCAAAAAAAAGAAGTTATTTGGCGGACCCTATATTTTTGTTGTAGACTGTTTGCTTATTTCTTCATATTTAACTAATTGTTCACTAAATATCTATTATTTTTATTTATTTTTTATAATCCGGAAAAAAAAGGTAAATGTTTATTTTATTTTTTTATACTGAAATTGAATTAACCACAAATTTTATAAATAAAAAACTAAAAACAAGATATTGTTTTCCTTTAATTCATAGGTGCCAATAATTTTACATTTTTGGGGTGCCGATAATTGTAGTCGGATGCCAATAATTGTAGTTTTTTGCAATCTGTTTTTAATATCCCATTTTTATCTCTTTTTCAATAAACAAAGAAAATTCTATATTAAAATTTATTATATTTTTCATATTTTTAACTTTTTAATTGCGAAAATTACGCGCATTTAAATTGAAAAATCCTTAAGGTTGCCAACAATTGTATCCCTTACGCTATTGAATCAAGCAATAAAATCGCGCAGTTTGGAGTCAAGTTTACCAGCATTTATTCCTTATATATAATAATTATATAATAATTCTATTCATCCTTCTTTTTTAATAAAATAAAAACACAGTGCTTTCTAATCGATTTTAATTTTATTAAAGAAAGAAAAAACCTGATTACCAAATAGAAAAAAAAAACAGTTTATCATAAAATAAAGCAATATAAAAAACCTGTCAATTCAAGAAAAAAACAACAACATTTTTTTGACATTAATCAGGGAATGGACGATAAAAACAGGGTTTATTATATAGTGGATATATAAGTAAAAAAAAAAATTTTACTTACTGAACTAAAATGTATCAAATAATAAATATTTTTTTAACTGAATCGCCCTAAGCCAAAAAAAATATATTGGGAATTATTTGAGATTTTGGTAAAAAAAAAAGAAAGTATATTGGGGATTTTGTCCTTAGGGCTTCTTTCCCCATGGGGATTTCGTCTTGTTGCATATAATTTTTTGGGGGATTTCGTCCGATGGAGATTTTGTTTTTTGGGGATTTCAGGTGGCGCCCTGTTTATTATTTATTTTATGAGTTCTATTTTTTTTTAATTTCTATTGTATTAGAAGCACATTTAATAAATTTCTTTTTTAATTTAAATCTTAATTGCTTAAGCAATATTAATTAATACGACAACTAAAAACACTGGTATACTATACTTTTTCCGGACAAGCAGGTCAATTAAAATCTTAAGGATATACCAAACATTAACAAAATAAATCACACAGCTTGCTCTTATGGTCGATAATATCGTAAGCAGAAGATTTTTAGTAGAAACAAATAATAATAATAAATACAAATTTTACTTATTTTTTAACAGACAAAATTTTTAAATTTTTTTCTAAATATACTTACCTATATTTTTAGTCTTTTTTATTTAATTTTTATATACAAAATTTCTTAATTTCTTTTCAAATGCTGAATTATTTCGAAGGATCTCCTGCATAAAATGTTCATTGAAACCCGTTCTTCACGAAAATGAGAGAATCGAAAAAACGACCTAGGACTGGTACCGTTATGAACAGTTTATTTACAGGAAAAAAAATCCTACCAAAATGTAGGGTATACTCGACTGATTTTTTTTAAATAAATCGTTATTCTTTTTCCATATAATCAAAATTTACTAGTATTTTATGCTTAAGTACAAAGTTTGAAAGAAGTCAATGTAGATCGATTGGACAGGCAGACAGACAGATAGAATTGTGGATATTTTATCTTTTTGATATTTCGCACATTTTGTATGAAAACACGTAAGTGTAAAATATTGAAGTCGTGCCATATCATCCCTGGTCAGTGGAGGATTAACCTTATCAGAGAACTGAGGCACGCTCAGTGGTTATCGCCCCCTTTTTCGAAACTATCCAAGGATCGTAATTTGAAGGGACAAACATAGAAGAGTAATGGGACGCGTTTGTCTTTTTGTGAGTGAGGAATCTAAATGTTGCGGAAGTATTTTCGAAATATTGTTTTTAATAAATTGAATAGAATTTTCGTGAACAAAATTGCATTATACTAAGTGTTTACTAGTATACTATATTTCCATGAAGAACCAATTAAGTTTTTAAACTGAGAAGCCGTCAAATATTTGTTTATACGGCTAAAGGGTATTACGTATTGACTATTGCACTTTATTTAATAATAAGACCTAGTAAGATATATATAAGAAGTTGATTGTTTTTGTCATTAAATTAAATGATGTATCTTAATGCCTTTTATTTTTTTTTTCTATTAGAGCATTGGGGGGTCATGACCCTATTTCCCCTCATCTGGATCCGTGCATGCGTGTAACATGATGGTTTATTTGTAGTCCCCTGTTAATTTCGAAGAATGAGCTCCAGCTCATCTTCGATTCATTAAAGAAAAAGAAGTCTGCAGGAGTCGATGGTATATCCAACGTTGTACTACGACATTTGCCTCAAGAAGCAGTTGACATTTATACCACACTGTTTAACAACGCGCTGAATAATGCATATTATCCAGTGCGGTGGAAGACAGCTGTAGTGCACCCTCTCCCAAAAAAGGGAAAGGACAACTCCAATCCGGCGAATCTCCGGTCGATAAGTCTTCTTCCGAGTATCAGCAAAGTATTTGAAAAGGTTATTAATAGAGCCCTGTTCAAGTGGGCGGAGGACAAAAATATCATCCCGGATAATCAGTTCGGTTTTAAGGCGGGACATGACACAATTCATGCCGCGTCTAAACTAGTTTCTGATATCCAATGGAACAAAACTAAAAAGCAGTGTACGGGTGGCTGTCTGGTTGATTTGGAGAAGGCCTTCGACACCGTATGGTTAGAAGGTCTCTATCTAAAGCTAACCAGACTAGGTATAAGTAAGTCTTCAGCAGGGAGCGGTTAACTCGCCGATTCTATTCAGCATTTACACCAGCGATCTGATAGGTAGTCTAACTCAGGCAATTGCGTACGCCGACGATCTAATTGCGTACAGAACAGCTAATACAGTTGAGGTCATCAAAAGTCTCTTGCAGGGTGACTTCGACAAGATTCAGCGATATTGTGATGACTGGAAGTTGAAAATCAACTTCCAGAAATCAGAAACTATTTTGTTTAGGACTCCGTTGTCTAGCGCCTCAAGGGATACGAGAAAGAACTGGCGCAAGCTGGTGATCGTAGGGCCACATGGACATCCACTGGCGAGTAAAAGTGTAGTAAAGTACCTTGGCATCTGGTTGGATCAGTACCTGTATTTCGACAGACATATTGGTGCTGCTTTGGCCAGGGCTAGGGGAGTCTTCCTTGACAAAACGACTGTTTTATAGCAGCCGTCTTGACAGCAGGGTGAAGTTGATTTGCTATATGGCCCTCATCAGGCCGATGATTGCCTACGGATGCCCGGTGTGGTTCAACGTTGCCCCATCTCAAATGGAAAAGATTCGGGTGTTTGAGAGGCAATGTCTTAGACGTTGCCTTGGATTACACAGAACACCAAAGTCGGATTACACAAGATATTATTCCAACCAGGTTCTATACAACGGAGCCAACATAAACAGAATAGATAATTTTTTGTTCAAGCTGATTCGGGGTCACGTTGCAAGAGCGATGTCCTCAACTAACAGCTTAATTTTTGGGGCTCATTACCCCAATAACGAATATTTTGAGAGTGCGCGGTTAAGTGGTTACATCCCTCCCGAGGCATTCCTCTATTTAGACAGTCGAGGGCTGATACAGGATACGAAAAAAATGCTGCTGTGGCTGTTCTAGTTTTTAAGTAGTTATAAGTATTATTAGGTATTTTAAGTAGTTTAAGTTATTTTTGGTTAGTATAAGTTAGTTTTATTTAGTTTTAATTATTTTTAATATATATTTAGGTTTAGTTTATAGGTAAAAAAAAAAAAAAAAAAAAAAAAAAAAAAAAAAATGATCAGATATCAAGTTTTTTGTATATAAGTTTCTTGAAATATAAAATAAATAAAAAAAAAAATTAGATTTAATTAAAATAGTTTTTAGGTCGAAAGACATAAGTTGTAAGAGTTATTGTTTAATTTAGAGCGCCCGTAAAGGGCCAGTAAATTAGTTGTAAGTTATTGATAATTAGGCTAGTTTTAAACATTTTTGTCTAGCTTTAAGATAGTTATAAGTTAAAATGAAATAAAATGAATTTAAAAAAAAAAAAAAAAAAAAAAAAAAAAAAAAATGGTTTATTTGTTTGTTGTTGATGGCCGTGGCGCGATAGTTGTGTGCTCGCCTGCCAACCTCGTGGTTGCAGGTTCGATTCCTGCCGTTGTCTATGTCTTCTTATATTCCATTAAAAACCAATTCTAAAAATTGTCATAAAATAAGTTGCTGCTTTGCTCATTACATGCTGTTTAGGCATAACACTAACAACATGTGATCGAGTAAACTAGCATACCCATAAAATATGACAACGAAATAAATAAAATAATGCGAATTATAAGGGACATAAATAAATAAGACACGGTAATTCTCTCCGTATTAGGTTAGCCGCCATCCCTGGAGATAAATCTGAGACAACAACCAGCTCTAGTCTCAGAACATCGCTCCACACATCTTTCCTATCTTTCTTTCTCTTCTTCCACCGGATGCTCGCGCTGTGTTAAGAAAAACATATAAAGGGTATTCATAATCCCTTGAGCGCGTGAAAAATTATAAAAAAAAAAAAAGGCAATAAGGTTTTTAGTATCATATTAAAAACAGCATTGATATATACCTTTCTTATAAAAACTCCAATAAATTTTTGATTGGAACTTGAATTTGACGTGAGAGTAGATTATTTATTTTAGTTAGTCTCAAAAGTAAGTGTAGGAAAGAAATTTCAGTTCTGAGCAATTTCCTTCTATTTAAAAAGATAAATGATTTTTGTATATAAATTTTAAGAATTTATTATTCTAATTTAAACAATAGGTATTTGACATTTTTACCCCTTACGGTATAAAATATTAATTTGCCTACATTATTACATTCTGAAAAAATCTTGACTCACTTTTTTTTTACTATAAAGTCTTTTTTCGTCACTATTTTCACTAAATAAAAAAATATTTTGAGTATCTCCTCTGAATGTAGTCCGCAGTCAGTCAAAATGCGTGTTATCTGTTAATGGCGCGACGAGATCGTCTAAAACGCATTTTTTTGCAATTTTAAGGCCCAACAGTAAGTGAGAAAATCGTGCCCGACTATCTTTAAGATCTTCCTATGGCTTCTTGCCTATCATTTTGAACGTTTTGTTGCCTTCAGAGACCGCTTATTGTTCAAAACCGGTTTCTTATCGAAATTTACAGATAACGGTCGACCTACCTAACAAATTTAATTTCAAATAGTTTTAATTTAACACTAATATGCATATAAACGTATTCTATTGACTCAAAAACACTACTATAATGACTGTTTTAAATGTGTCCATTGCCGTGGGCTATCTAGGTATATTTAATCAATTGTACTAGGTATTCCGATTTAGAAAATTAGAAAAATCTACAGCATCTAACCGATGAGCCCAACTGTAGTAACTGGGCGAAACGAATATTAATCTAAAGGTAAAAAAAACTCAATTAAAGTTAAAAGCACCGTCTACAAAATAAAGAACAAAAGGAATACCTACATACGTATGTACATGCGTTTTTAATGTTTTTGTTTTTTTCATTTTTTCTTAACAAAAAATATTTACACATATCCAAATAATACTTTCTGTATTTTCGTAAAATGTATAGGTCGTATAAGCATATTGAACAATCAGGCCAGAGATTTAAATTTCGTATTTTCAGATACCAAAAATGATGAATAGGTACCCCATTTGAATGTCATTAATCTATTTCTTTGTTTTAGACTAAAATATACTAAATTTGCTGCCCCCTACAAGTTGGCGCCCCAGGCTCGAGCCTAGTGGTAAATCCCCCACTGTATCTGGTACCATATCAATATCACCCGACCTTATCCTACTTAAATACAGCCAGATAAAAGCTCACTGCATATCCTATCTTCCATTTTTATTGCTGAAAATTAGTCGAAAAAAAAATCTTCAGATTTCTGAATGTATAGTAGTTCCCTTAAGAAACTGAAATAGTATTCCAAATTTAATTATTTTGAATGTAGAACCAATGCACAGCATTTAATCATAATGCATCGGCAAAAATTTTAACAAATATATATATATGTAAGAGAGAATGATCCCAGCAAACATTTTTATTCAGAAATGAACGATAATTAATTCATAAAAATGAAGTAACCGGCCGAAAAAGAATTCACTTATGATGCAATTTGAATCCTTTTACCTGGGCTCTTAGACATCGATTTGAATCATTATAATGATTCATTTATGATTTGAAAATTCGTCATTTGAATGAACGTATATAAGGGTTCCATATATTCATTTAAATGATTATTGCCTGAATCTTTTCTTTATCATAAAAATAATTCCAATAAAATTCATTTAAGTGAAGGATTTCTAAATATATACCTTCACTTTAATTAATCGTACAGGAATCATTTTTGCGATTCAGAAAAGGTTCAGGGATTATTCATTTAAAATAATATATGGAACCCTTATATACGTTCATTTAATTGCAGAATTTTCAGATCATAAATGAATCATTAAAATGATTCAAATCGGTGTCTAAGAGCCCAGGTAAAAGGATTCAAATTGCATCATAAGTGAATTCTTTATTTGTTATTCATATATGATTGAATATTTTATCCGTAAACCTCTGGAACATATTTTATTTGCCTCTTGGTTGGCTTTTATAGCTTCCTAGGCCTTCTTAATTGTTACATGATACTATAATTAAAGAAATGGGTTTATATGTGTTTAAGAAAATTTAACACAATTTTTGTACATACCTTTATTTATATCGTTTTCTTTTTTATATTTATTTTTGAAAGTATAAGTAGCTATCTATTTACTACAAAAACACAGGCTGTTTATATACCTATTATTTTTGCTTTATTTTGAGTTCGTATTATTTATTATACATATTTGCTACGTCCGATTTATCGCATAACTTTTCCGAACTGAGAATCGACTATGCAAATGAAACTTTCGTCGCGCCAATGACCCGTTATCATTACCCCTTTGTAAGAAGAAAAAATAAAAGCACGAACGAAAAAGGTCTCCATATGAAGGTACACCAACAAGGTATGAATCTTGTTTTTTTATTTTTTTTGACACATGGAGAATGCATATCCCTTTGCGTCCCCGCGGTAAGAATTTGTTAGATCTTTCTATACATTCATAATTCATTCAAACAACTGAAGGTTTCTTGAATATTATTCTTCATTTTTGGTGATTAGAATCTGAACCTTCAAATAAATGTTTGCTGGGGTATAAGCAATGGATTTGTTAGAAGAGGCGACATCGTCATTCGTCACCACTACTGCTCGAAATCCTTCAAACTCCCTAAAAGATGTTTCTATTATTCAAATAACAAAATCGACCTAAACCGATTTCCTATGTCGAAAATAAAAAACCATAATAAGATGAAGTGTTTCCAATTATAATCGCAATCTAATGCAATAAAAAGTCTATCATATCCACATCAAACCTTGCATGGCAGCTCAATTCGCCAACTCAGGCAATTAAAATGAGAAATACAGTTGGTGGGGTCCTCAAGCCATGATCAGAGCATTAACAACAGTTAACGTTTGTTGGGAATTAGATGTAAGAAACGCCAATTAACACGTACACCTTTCACTCGTCCAGGTTGTGGGGCACGTCCGTCCTCTCTATAATACACATTAGTTTCCATACCACTACCAGTGTATCTTGCAAGAGCACAGTGTCAGCGTCAGCATAGTCACAAAGGAGCCTTTAGACAAAGTGGTCCCGCCATCAAGTGCGCAAGGAGCATATAGGCATCGCATCGATTGAATTCAAGTGCATATTGCATGGGCGACATGGAATACTCTGATGAGGCAATATTAAGGCCAAAGTACCCACCTATAACCTTCGAGAGCCCTATGGGTACTGGAATATATGTGCTGGAATTGAAACTGGCAGCCCCCTCTTTCAAGTACATCATCATTCAGCCAGGAAAGATCTGCCCGTTGCGTCGCGGTCGGCTTCGTCCACATTATTGTCGGTCGTTTGGTGATGTGTCACCTTACGTGCGAGCAAATTCCACTTTAGACTTATTTTTTTTATTTTACTGAACCTTCTTTACCAATAAGAGATGCTACTGAAGACGATGTTGCAACTGTCATCGGTTGCAAGCAATGCCAGTGATTGGAGATAAGACATGTCTATATGTGCTTTTAACATATAGGGAAAGGGAGAGTGAGGAGTATGAGATATATATTCAGCTGAAGGGAATGTTTTCTTTTTAAATACTGTACCCGCTTTTAGATTTGTTCAGGTGAGCAAGACTCTCAACCCTCCTATCGAGGAAAGATTGCACTTTTATGTTCTGACAGTATGTGCATCTCCTCTATAAGTAGCACACACTATAGTTATATCAAAGCAAATTACAAACCAGAAATCGCACACTTCAAATAGTTTTTGATGAAGTCGTATAATGAACTTATATTTAGTACGAGTACATAGTCCTATCACTTTATTTAGTATATACCCTTAAATGGGCATTCAGTTATTTCTTTTAGCCTTTCAACACTAATGTGGAATGTCTTTCCTGAATTTATTTACCTTTCCCCCCCCTTTTGATATTATGGTCCTTTTAAATCCTCCCTTAAACTCGAAATGGGCTTACATTTTAAGGGTATTCAAAACCCCTTTTAGCTCAGGAACAACAAAAAATTAAAAGGATAGTAAGAAGAATTTTATAAACAATTTCTGACATAAGAAACCAATGAAATAATTAATATAATTTATTACTAGAGTTTCAAAATCGAAATAAGGCAGTAGATACGAAACCTTTCCCAGGGAATGTAAGGACGGAATAATCGCCAAACTACCAAAGAAGGGCAATCTCAAGAACTATAATAACTGGAGTGGTATTACCATTCTGTCTGTATTTCCAAAGGTAATGGCAACTATCATTCTCGAGAGGATAAATTAAAGCACCAAGCAGGATTTCGCAGATGTCGATCATGTGTCGACCACATTAACATCTTGTCCCTAAGTGGATGTTGACATCGCGCCTAGATGAAGGAAGCTCAGTCCCAGAATGTGGAGTCGTGGTCCCAGCTGAGGTATAATGCTAGCAAGGGAATGGAGATGGAATTAACTAGTTGCCGCCATATGCTCCAGGAGGAGTTAAAGTGTTTCTACTAATTGTAGCTCCCGCGGAAACCAAGAAACTAAACAATCTGGAAGTACCACAAGGTTCTATCCTAGGAGTGTGTCAACGGCCTCGGCTCTGATGAAAGCATCGCTTCTCATCGATCAGCGTAATCAAGCTTCATTGCGCGTGGTTAGTACCTACTTAGATGGAGGACCTTTATTCGTAACCAACAGCGAACTGATGTTATTTTGTGTTTCTTCTGTTGTTTGTTCATTTTCTCTTTGTATCTTTCTATTGTATTGATGTTTTCTAATGTTCAATCCTATGATGGTATCACAGCTCCAGCCCTTCAGTGCCTCTGCTTTAGATTTAAGAAAAACATGGACTTCACGCTTGGGTGTTATAATGTACCAATCTAGTGTACATAAGAAAGTGTATATGAACATACTGTTGACTGCGTGGTGCACTAATATAGCAGTTTCGTAGCTTTTGACCTAGTGCCGTTAATTTTGTGCTTCGACCAGGGGCGGGGCTCTATCCCAAATTAGGGTAATTGCAGGAAAGATGCCGCGCTTTTTCAAAAATCAACGACATTTTTTTATTTTGACCTTCCTTTTAGTAGATTTTTTTTCTTTTTTTTTCTTCCGGAGACTTAGAGGTTTTCTTTTTTTTTCAATGAAACTGGCAGAAGTTTAAACCTCTACTAACTGCCTACGTCTTGAAAAAATCGGCACTGGACTTTTAGGTAGTGGTTAAATTGCTTGCAGTAGTTTTGTTGGCGTTGGGTGATGAGTGTGAAATGATTACAAGCATGCGATCCATCCTGGTGGTTGGAACTACTGATTCCAAGATTGTTTCATGACATGAAACGGTATTTTCGGAAGGAAGATGTTTATTTAAAAAAAAATCCTTCTTTTAATCGTCTCGATTCGTGTTCTAGCTGGTATGCCAAATAGTTTATCTGTTTTTAGGAGACACATCCCATTATCAATGTTTTTTCGGGGTTCTTCCGGCGCCTCTTAAGACTGATTTCCACTTGCAGTCTTTTATTTGCTTTAAAAAAAAGTTAAACAAATGTAACAGGTTTGGGGGTGGCCGTGGCGCGATAGTTGTGTGTTCGCCTGTCAACCTCATGGTCACAGGTTCGATCCCTGCCGTAGTCTATGTTTTCTTATTTTTCCATTAAAAACCAATTCTAAAAATAAAATGTCATACAATGAGTTGCTGGTTTACTCATTACATGCTGTTTAGGCATAGAATTAACAACATGTAATTGAGTAAAAACTAGTATACCGATAAAATATGACAAAGAATAAAAAAATTAATGCGAATTATAAGGGACATCGATAAATAAGACACGGAAATTTCCGCATTAGTTCAGCCGCCATCCCTGGAGATAAAATCTGAGACAACAACCACCTACAGTCTCCGAATATCTCGCCACACATCTTTCCTATCATTCTCTCTCTTCCTTAACCTCACCCTCACGCTCGCGCTGTGTTGAAACATTTAAAGGGTATTCATAATCCCTTGAGCGCGTGTAGATTATAAAAAAAAATGCGGCATCTTTTCAAAAAAAAAACTGCGGCATCTCTCCCCAAAGTGAGGGAGAGATACCGCACCACACTTCAAAACTTAAGAAAAAAAAATATACCAAAATAAATACACAAACGTATTTTTATAACACTTATTTATCATAAAATAATTTCCTTCGGAAAAATAAGCGATAACTTCTTTCCGCATTAACTTTTGTGACGTAGAAGTAGTGAACATATGAGTGGGGAACTCAATGAACAGTAAAAAATGTATGTGTGTCCAAATGTAAATGTTAATAAGACTAAATATCGACACCGTCCCGTAAGAATGTATCAAGAGTCATTTTTTTCCAAAATTACTTTGACGCGCTATAACTTAAGAACAAATTGACATACAGAAGTCGTTTATATATTATTTTGTAGATAATTTTTTGTCTCAAAACCGCTCTTAGAGTTTTTTTTTCAGAAAAAAAATAAAGATTTTGGGAGTTATTAAGCAAAATAAAAAAAATTGAATTTTTAAGATGGCAGCATTACTCTTCCGGTTCCACACTTAAAATTTGGTTTTTTCATAGAAATGTTTTTGCAAACATAAATAAAAACAAAAAAAATCCCCACTCAAAAACATGAATTTATTACATTTTTTTGAATTAATGTACTAGATCCCAATGTTTTCGACCATTTCTGTACAAATCTATCAATTGTACGATAAAAAGTGTCGTAACCTTTTTTGTGTAGAATAACATTAGCTAGAATGCGTACCTACAACTCTTTTCAAAAGAACCTATAGTTTTCGAGTAATTTGGAAAAAAACTGAATTTTTACCAAGTTGACACTATTCTTGAGGCTGATCCTTTACTGGCGAGTTTGTCCGGCTGTTAATTTCCCTTAATGCCACTGATGTGATCCGAACCGAAACACATCAGATAAGTGTAAACTTAATATTAAAGCTTGCGAGCTACTTCGGTATTGCTTTATCATTTGAAATGATGATGTGCTGTGCATCTTTTTATATATAAATATCATGATGTGCCTTGGCAATTGATGGCCATCAGACATCGAACCATAGGTATGTAAGGATTGGTCGTACTAAAGCTTTGTTCATCAATAATTTTAACCTTAGGTTTGGCTAAAGGTGTAGACAGCTATGCAAATATTTCTCGATGTTTAGTTACCAATTTAATTTAGGTTGGAGAAGAATACCCAGATAATTTGACCTAAAATACAAAATTATTGTTTACCCGCTTGTTTTGCTTACACCTGCACTCCGTATTTTACCTACCCAGTCAATCAATCGCTGCGTATATCATTCTTATCTATGCGCAAATACATTATGCGTACATCTTGTCTCCTATATTCATGTTAAGACCAAAATCGAGGCGTCCATTTTCCCATGTTATAAGCTTGTATCCCATGCTTGTGATGAAGAAAAACTTCGGTTTGTCAATTTTAAAATTGGTATTCCGTTGGACTATGTTAATGCGATTTTTAACTCCAAACTTTGGCCTCGTATTCGTATTGGAATTCGTATTCGGCCTTATAATTTTCGGCCAAGAAACGAGTCTCATTTTGTGAACAGTACAGACACGTCGTCTAAGAATCTCCGTCTGTTAATTAAAATATTTTTGCTGCTGATGTTTCTACTGACTTAAATAATTTTGTTAATATTTCTGTTGCCGATGATAACATGTTTTACGATCTAATTATCGATGAGGACTCTGTCGATAACATATTGTTGCTGAGAAGATGCCTTTATCAATAAAATTGTTGCTGGTGATTCTGTTGCTGTTGGTGATGCTGTTGCTGCAAATCCACCCTGGTTTAATTGCAGGCTTATTAATTAAAAAAAAAATAAAAAGAATAAGGCTTACAAGAAATATAAATAAGATAGAGGAAATTTCTTCAAATCGTGAGATCTATTTTTCTGCTCAAAGGGAGTTTGATTTTTTTTATAAATTCCTTTACAGCCTATTTATTACTGATTCTGAATCTGAAATTAAATCCAACGGTAAAAAATTCTGGAAATTTATTAATATCAAAAAAAAAGTCGACATGTTTTACAAACTGCATGGAATTTTCTGGAGCTATGTCTAGTGATATGTTTACCATATATAATTTTTTTGCTGATTATTTTTAATATGTGTATTCTGTACAATCTGTTTATTTATTTCCTGAAATTTCCTGTTCAAATATACTTAACTTTGGCGGATTATTCATTAATACCACCTGATGTATATAAAGCCCTCAAAGAACTTGATGAAAACAAAAGTGCTGGACCTGATGGGATATCCCCAAAAATTCTTAAAAACTGTGCCTTAACACTTTCGTTGCGGTTGCCTCTTTGTTTAATTCTTGATCGCTCTCTTGCCACTGGATTATTTATTGATGAGTGGAAAGTTTCTTTTATTTCTCCAATTTATAAATCAGGTTTTAGGCAAAATGTTAGTAACTACAGACCTATTTGTAAATTGTCTGTCATTCCCAAATTTTTTGAAAAAAATGTTTCAGTTATGCTTTACTTCTTAACCAAAAGCGTGGTATCTGATTGATTTCCAACATGGTTTTATGTGAGGAAGGTCTACTGCAACAAACCTAACTATTTTATGTGATGCAATTTATATAGGTTCTCAGACTGATATTGTTTATACTGACTTCTCGAAGGCATTTGATAGAGTAAATCACGATTTTCTTGTTTTCAAATTATCAATCATTCTATTTCACTTTCAATTTTTGATGTGGGTTAGGTCATATACTTGAAAAATAGAACTCAATTCGTTAAAATTGGCGTAGTTAAGTCCAAAGCTATCCATGTTACTTCGGGAGTCCCACAAGGCAGCCATATTAGTCCTCTGTTATTTATTTTATTTATAAATGATATTCCTAATTATATTAAGTCTTCGCAGATTGTATTGTATTGTTACTTATTCTTTCCAAGTAGATTGCTCCGTTCACGTTTTCGTTTTTGTGAAGATTTCTCAATGAATAACTATGGCAGAAATGCACCAATATCACGATGCATCAAAGATACCAACAATATTTTAAATATAATTGATATTTTTCAATCAGTAAGGAAGACAAAGTGAAAGCAAATGAAAATATCTTGCTGCAAAGAACAAATTTGTTTTCTTATTATAGGTGTTCGAGATTTAAATATATCTCTTTCGGCTGTTTTGGTCGTAATGTTTTTTAATGAAACAATTTCATTTCCTTTCCCGACGTTTCGACGGTGGTTGCCGTCTTCTTCAGGGAATCTTTTATTAATAAAAATAAAATGAACATATTATACACATAAGAACATTTAGTGTAAAATTTTGGCAAACTTACATTTAGTACGTATTACAGATAAACCTAAATAATACAATGAGAGACAAATATAAAGCGATGTGTAAAAAAAAAAAAAAATGTTTATGATATAAAAAAAACACTTCCATTAAAGCTTAGTCGGCTTTAAATTGTCACGGATTCTGCTTCGTCACCAAAGAGCAGTAAACCGATGAAATGTTCTGGCTGTCTTGTTTACGATTCATATTGTTTTTGTTGTTAATAATATGAAGCGTTTCTAGAGTATACCGCTTGGTGACATGTTTCTCCCTTTCCAGGATTTCCACTCTGTCAAAATCTGGTTTGTGTCCACGCTCAATGGAGTGTAAGGCCAATTCTGTTTTCCCAGTGCTTTTTAAATTAATGTCGGATTTGTGGTTGGAAATTCGTTGACGAAGAAGTTGTTTCGTTGTACCGATATAGGAAAGATTGCAATTTTCTTCCGCATTGCCACGACAGTTAATTTTATAGACTACGTCTGTGCATTTATCCTTTTCCGTTTTTGTTTTCATGTTGGTGAAAAGAGCTGCCAGCGTTCTATTGGATTTATATGCTAAACTGACGTTATTAGTGCTATTTTTTACCGTCTCTTTAAAGTTTTCTGACAGCTTGGGAACATAAACTATACGCTTATAAATACCTCTATCTTTTTGCCGATTATCAACAGGAGCTTTGTGTTTATGGCGAAGTATCAAGCTCCGTATGATTTCCATTGGATAGCCATTATCTAGGAGAATTTGTGTGACTTTTTTCGCATTTGCGGCGTGAAATTCCCGGTCACTCAACGCAAAGACTTTTTGAACTAGATTAGAGGCTGTATTAATAAGAATATGCTTTGCTTGATTGGATCTAAAGTTGACAAATCTTCCAGATACTGTGTCTTTCTGATACCAATTGAAAGAGAGTCTAAAGCGATGAATCTTGACGTCTAAGAACGTTATCGCTCTGTTTTGTTCCCTCTCAACGGTAAATTGTATTTTTTATGATATGAATTAAGGCATCGTAAAACATTGTCGACCTCCCCTTCATTAACAACTGCAAATATATGATCTACATATTTGACGATTATCTTTGGTTTGTTACTATCGGCAAATTTATTGTCCAAAAGGTTGTCCAAAACTAAATCGTCAATGGTAGGAGAAAGTGGATCTCCCATTGGCATTCCATGAATTTGTCTGTATAAGTTATCTTTATACTGAAGATAATTGTTTTCTTTAAGACAAAAATCCAACAACTCTATGAATTTGGTTTGGCTCAACTGTGTATGTTTACTAATTGTCTCCCATTTTTTCCTAATGACGGCTACTGCCAGTTGTACAGGAACATTAGTAAATAATGATACAACATCATAAGATACTAAAACATCAGTTTGTCCTAGAACTAGATTATTTACCTTATCTTTAAATTCATAAGAACTTTTAATTGTGTAGACCGAATCTCTTGTCACGCACTGTAAGATTGTCGGGAAAGGAAATGAAACTGTTTCATTAAAAAAACATTACGACCAAAACAGCCAAAAGAGATATATTTAAATCTCGAACACGTATAATAATTCAACCAATTGGTCAATAACTTAACAATAAACAAATTTGTTTTCTTTCATATTTTTCCCTGATCATTTACTCATTCACTATTCGACTTATTTATAATTAATTTGTTGGTATCTCTGAAGTTTATTTTGCAGATTATTCAGAAAGACATAGAGGTATATCTTTGAAAAATCCAGTAATACGAACAAATTTCACGGATTCCAACGACTTTTTGGTGAATGAAGTCTCTCTTCACTGCTGCACCAAGCTGAAGTGAACCTATGTCATGAGAACGATTAGATAACACGTACTTGTATAATGTTATATAATCTAAAACCAGGTAATAGATACATTTTTAAAGTTGTTAGTCTTTTAATTTTGTATATCTATGTAAAATTTCTTTCTTAAAAGGAATATGGGCTTGATAATTTAAAATACAATCAAATACATAGAATTTTTCCAAAAATACAAAAAAATTATTTTTAAGAAAATGTTTGCTTAAAGTATTATTTAGATTTTAAGAATATGAAAAACCTTATGTATTAACATTTCTATCGTGCTCCATTGAACCGTTAATGAGAAAGTCGATCTATGGCAGGTAATATTAATAAAATTTATGGTAAACATATTTTGAACCAAAATGTAGCATATATCTATAATATAATCAACTTTTGTCGGCAATGAAAAGTCAGACTGGTTATAGCAAAAGAGTATAATGCCTTCCCTAAAATAGCCTGACACTATTGCGGAATGAGACTAAACGTAATTAAAATTAGAATAAAGGCAGAAAAGGAGTTCAAAAGATCAGATTTGGAAAGGACTATACTAATATATAAAACCTGCATCAGGTTGAATAGCAAAACTCTCAAAATCTTAACAGAATTCTTGACTACAGATTGTAACAGATGAGTAATACTAAGATAGTAGTCCTAGGCTGTGAAACGGGTTTGCCAACAAGCTGCTAACGCCCACAACCATAATTGTTGTAACCTTGCATAATAACTTTAATGAATGTTTTTAAACTAAAATGCATATCAAAATATGTTTAGCAATTGTGTTTTTATCAATAATTCAAAATTTAGTTCATCTTTTCATAATTAAGCTTTATTTTTTTTCAAAAGCTTTTAAATCTATATATATAAAAGAAAGTCGTGTTAGTTACACTTTTAATAACTCAAGAACGGCTGAACCGATTTGGCTGAAAATTGGTGTAGAGGTAGCTTGGAACCAGGAGACAGACATATGATACTTTTTGTCCCGTTCGACCGCGTTCCCGTGTGACGTGACATAAAACGTCAAAAGGAATACAAGTCACCATAAAAAGTGGTATAACAAAAACGCAAATGACAGCTTAACGTAAATTTGTCTATGGTTAAGTATGGTTGAAAATTTGATAATTATATTTTTTTTTTTCAGAAATTAATAATCAGTAATAATCAGTAAATGATTCTATTTGCGATTGATGCTGGTAAATGTGCGTGTGTCAACGTCATTAGAGACACGGACATGGACTGTTAATGGTATAATATTCCCAACATATCGTGCTATATGTGAAGAACTCAATTTACTAGAAAACGATACCCAATGGGATACGAAAATCGTTGAAGCCATTATCTCTGCATCTCCAAGTCAGATACGCACATTATTTGCTAGCATCATTTCGACAAGCTTTCCATCGAACCCATTTAAACTGGGGCACAAATACAAGGATAATATGTCAGTAGGTATTTTACATCAAATTCGTGGCAGTTCCAAAAATCACGATCTTGAGATGAATGAGGAGATACATAATCGGACTTTACTCTTGACCGAAGACATGTGTTACCTCATGTGCGGTAGCTTATTAGTCAGGTTAGGAATGCCAGCGCCAAATCGTGGAATGAATTACACATTTAATCGAGAATTGGAACGGGAACGTGAATATGATCACAAAAAAAAGGAAGTAACACAATTAATGAAGGTATTAATGATGGAAATGGTGGTTTATATTTCATGGATGCCCATGGTGGAACTGTAAGACATTCCTCATGTCAGTAGTTTTAGCCACTGTGCGATATCCAACATTTCGGTTGCAGTTGCTTCGTCTGAAATAGCAGCCACATTGTTATAAGGATCCCGTACTGCTCAATCAGGATTGAAATTGTCGTTAAATCTTCAAACTATCGAAGAACCAACATGTAATATTGCAAAAAAAAACTCAGCAATGGCCAAAGCTTTATCAGCATCGAAAATCATCATCTGGGGCGAATGCGCAATGGCGCATAAACGTGGATTAAAAGAATTTAACCAAACATTGAAAGATCTACGCAATGACTCGATATGTTTTGAAGGAGCAATGATCTTACTATCTGGCCATTTCCGCCAAACACTGTCAGTAATTCCAAGACCAACGGCTGACGACGAAATAAACGCTTGCTCAAATCATCGAATTCATGGTGATATGTGAAGAAACTTTAGCTGATAACAAACATGAGAGTTACATTGCTTAATAATACATCAGCTGAAGATTTCTCTGAGCGATTGCTGACTATCGGTAATGGTCGAGTACCTGTCGACGAATCGAACGGATCGATTTCATTTCCTCATAATTTCTGTAACTTTGTCTCATCGAAAGACGAACTTATGAACAAAGTATTCATAAACATCATTATGTACTAACTGCAAAAATAATGAATGGTTGAGTGAGCGAGCAATTTTATCAGATAAGAATAAAGATGTAAATGACCTAAACTATACATAATTCAGAATGAGATCATTGGAACAATGCATTCATTCAAATCTATTGACTGTCTAACAAAATAATTAAGATGAAACCACCAACTATCTAATTGAATTTTTAAGCTTATTGGATGTGCCTGGCCTACCATCGTACAATTTAAGACTAAAAAATGGCTCCTTAGTAATCATACTTCGAAACATAAGCCAACCAAAACTGTGCAATGGTACGCGTTTGGTGTTAAGTAAATTGAAGAACAATGTGATTTACGCGACGATACTCAAAAGAAAATTCGAATGTGAGGAAGTTCTCATTCCGAGGATCCCGATGATCCCAACCAATATGCCGTTTGAGTTTAAAAGACTTCAATTTCCGATCCGTATTGCATTCGCCATGACCGCATTAACAAACAACAACGCCAATCCTTGAAAGAGTGTGGCTTAAATCTGGAATATCTATGTTTTTCACATGCTCATTTATATGTGGCATGTTCACCGGTCGGAAGATCATCTGAGTTATTTGTCTTAGCGCCTGATAATAAGACAAGAAATTTCGTGTATCACAAGGTACTTAACTGAAGAGGGCAACCTATGCACCAAATACATGAACAATAAAGAATCTTTAAAATACTTATTTTTTTTATTTGTATTTCCTAATAAGAATTGAACTTAATAAAATCCAAAATCTGCTTATTTATTGAATCTATGGCGGAACAGATTTCGCCGGGTCAGCTAGAAATGTTTGCGTTGTTTTTGCACAGCAAAATCCCTTTTGTCAAGTCTGTAAATTACCACAGAACAAAAAGTTCTGTTAACACTACCACAGATAGTTTTTCATGCAAATAAATGTTTCCCACAATCAATGTAGGTACCACCTATGTGTGCGCCATCAAAATTTGAATATCTTAACATAGCCCTAGTAAATTTTATTTTTTCCCTGTACGATTTCACAGGGTGAAAGATTCCCATCTTGGTATTACTCATCTGTAATTGTAACCTTACATATAAATATTCTTGGCTTAGCAGATCCTGCAGCCTCCATAATGAAACCCCGGACCACATAATAAGTAAATGTGCTGCATGCACCAAAGGCACACATATTAATTTCAGCACAATATATAGAGGAGAATGAGTTACTCTCTGAACATATTCCACCTATGTATGTACTCAAGTTTCTCAAAGAAACCAAGAAACCAATTTGAATTCATTTCAAGATGGAGACACACTGGATCCATTAATATTTATTCATAAAAATTCAAATTATTATTACTATGTATATTATAAAATGTCACCATCTTAATTACCTGGTAAGTATTGTTTAAAAACCATATTCCACGAAAACATTTTTTTCTAATTGCTTGCGTTTTATTTATATTAAAAATTAAGTAGGTACCTAATATCTTTCAACTAACATAGGTACTTATACCAACCAGAACCTACTTATTACAAAACGCCCGCCGGCTGTACCAAGGGATTCGTTTTTCCCTATTATGGCATATGTACACGGTTAAAAATCTGGGGGTGTTTTCTAATACCGCCTCAGTATTACAGGCATATGCAATACAAGAAAAATTTGTTTTTAATGTATTCAATTTATTAAACTTTTTTTGTACGAATTTTGTATTAAATTTCACTATTTCTTTCAATAAAAACCTCATTTTAATAATAGTATTCTGAAATATATTCTCACAAGGTTTAAATTAAGTATTTTAATTCTACAAAATAACCCTGCCATAATTAAAATTGCAGTTCAACCATGAGCTTATTAAAATTAAATTATAATTGACTTAAAATATAATGTCTACTCTGATTATATTTTAATATTCATTTGCAACGGCATTACTTTTTTTATATATAAAAAATACTTTCTAATACCTTAGTATTATATTTCAATGTTTTGGTATTAAATTTTTTAACAAAACATATCTTGGATCATTTTAAGCGTTATAAATGAATTCTAATATGCAACAATACTTCATTTTAATAATTCGGCTTTAATATTGAAAAAAATTATTTTTAACCTGAAATTACTAGTTTTTTAATCTTAAATAGAAGCTAAAAATACGCTAGAATTACTTTTTAACCACTGAAGTATTAAATTTTTATTTTTTGGTATTACTTTCAATACAAAAAGATTTTATTTTGTCGCTTAGTTTTTCTTAACAAGTTTAGTTTGTTTGAATGCGTGATTCGGTATGGACTTTTTGTTGGAAAGCTAATTTGCCGTAGTTATAAAAGTTAATAATTTGAAAAAAAAAAAACAACATTAAAAAAATTTAAACCCAAACAAATAGTGATAATTTTGTAATATCGAATGAGGATATTCTTTTGACAGGTAAGTACATAGATATACTAGTATATACGAGTAAGTATACAATAAAATTCTAACTGTTTTTAATGGCTTAAGTTGTGCATTAGCATAAGCTTGAACAAAAAATGAATGATTTAAATATGTTTAGGAATGTCAAAATAGATAAATTAGTTCGGTGGAATCCAGAAAAAAATAGGTATGCAACCCCCAGCTCACTATAAGATTTGGAGTAGGGTTGATGTTGGGTATACCTATAAAGAGTTTCTATATATCTGTAGGATTCATAAAATAAAAAAATAATTTTGCATATATCCAACCTCGCACTTACTCCAAATCCTATAGTAACCCCATAGTAGGGAACTTGCAGAGGGGCACCTATTACCTATTAAAGAAATACTGACCCCAACGAGCCAGTCGCGCCTATTTTTTATGAATTTGAATTATTTTTGTTTTAGTTCTGGAAGGCGAAGAACTTGAGCTGGGTTAGTTCTTAATTATCTAGACGGAGATGAAATACCTACATGTCGAAATTCTAAGCGATATAGTAGGACAATATTCAAGCAGCGTCTGCTTTTATTAAAAGATTATTCCCGTTCTTCGAATGCCGGTTGGTCCTGACCGAGATTTAAGAAATCAGGAGGCAGGAAGTCGTCTCCTTTTATACAAAAAAGTAAGTAACTTTTAAATAATAAATATGTTTTGTATAGTAAACATTTTTTAAAGTAAATATTTTGTAGAACTTTCTTTGAAATCAGTACGCTAATGTAATGAAATATATTTTTACTTATCTAGATTCTGTATGACTTTTTAATTCGTTACCCTGGAAAGAACACCATCTTTTGGAATGTGGCCAAACTATACGAAGTTTGTAAAGGAAATGTTTGGCGAATTGTTTAGAGAAAAGGCTTTTAAAAAATCGAAGGTTTGTGTAATTTCTTTTATTATTTATACTGTCACTTTACCAAAATACATGACCCTTTAATGGTTGAAATCAAGAGGCTTCTTCATTTCTCTTATTGCTCTGGATATTCTCATCAACTTCGCAAGGCCCAACATCTAAGGAGAAGAAGAGGCCATACTTTAACAACTCAACAGCCCCATATTATTGCAGTTGGACCGAACAAGCAATCAATTTTACAAATATTTTAGTGTTGGACAAAAACATAATTGGCTGCCCAAGTAAATATGTATAACTTTATTAAAATTTTCGATCTTTTTTTCACATTTTTGGGTATTTAACATCGAATTTGACTTTGGTTTGAAAAGATTTTTGGATTTTTTTTCAATTTTCGTTCATAAGGCAAATTGAAATAAACACTTAGTTTGAGAACAATTTTTTACAAAATAATTAAAAATAATAAGATTTTAAAATAGGAAAACTATGGTTTTTCAAAACAATATACGCACTTTGAACTAAGAAATAAAATATTTGTATTGGAACCCTAGTTTTTAAACACCCTATTTTTATAAATAATTTTTTGAAATCTTTTGTGTAGCTATTTTAAGTGTTTATTTGAATAAAATGTATGAATTTGAAAAATAAAACACTCGTTTTTTTTACATTGGAAACTTGAATTTTTAATATGTCGATGGGTCACAAAAAGATATACTCTGTAGTATCTTGGTAAGTTATTTTGCTTGCAGTAAATTATATGTACATACACTTAAGACCTTGAATACAGGTATGGTAATATTAAATAAAACAAAAGAAAATATAAGATATTTTGAATGATTTTATAATTAAAATGTAATACAATAATTATTAAATAATTAAGTTTTAATACTTAAAATGTATCCAATTTTGTGTTAAAATTAAAAATATTTTGTATTATTTAATAATCTTTTGACATTGAAATCAAATCCTTTTTGTATTAAAATGTAATATATTATGTATTATATTATATCTTCCCTATACTTTAAATTAATACAAATTTGTATTAAAATTTAATACATTTGGTGTTTAATTACATTCAATGGTGTATTCAAAACAAATACGAATTAGTATTAGAATAAGAAATATTGTATTATATTCTAATATTCCTTGGAATTTAAACAAATAAAAGAAATATTAAATTTGAGGTGAAAATATTAGATTTCAATGTGCAGTATATTTATTTCTACTACAAATGTATTAAAACCATAAACACAATTTTAATATTAAGGGTTTGTTTTCAATACTTTTGGCATAAAAGCTAACCTTAACGTATGTTAAAATTGAGTATTATAGTTCCATTTTGTAATAACTAACATTATTTAATTCCAATAAAGGTTTTATTCAATTTTGAAATTTAATATATCCAAAATATTCAATTCTAATATTTCTTCAGCGTTGTCATATATAGAACCTCAAAAATATTAAAATCAATGCCAGAATTTTTAACCGTGTACCTATCTAGACCTACCAAACTTACCTTCCAACCAATAGGTAATCGACATTTCTAATTTACTAACCTACATAAACATCCTTACGTATTCAAGCTCAACAGGATTTATAAATTTTCATATAACTTTAGCTTTAATTGATCATACAAAACCTAAATGTCATCAAGATATCTCTCAAACTATCAATACATGGTGACTGAACTTTTAAATTGTTCTTAGGTACGTATACACAGTTATAAAAAAGGAGGTTTGTAAATGTCAATAATCATCACAATGCCTAGTCTATTTGATTAGTTAGGTATATTCAAATTCTGCATCATCCATTGAAACAGAAATTTCTATTTATGTTTCTAAATATAATTATCTATAAGTCTACAGATAGATAGCCAATGTATATGTAGACAATAGACATAGGTATACTATGTTGGTACATAGGAAGATTTAAACTTAATCAAAACATAACCACACAGACACACCAACAGCAGCAGATAGGTAGATATCTGAAATAATTAATCCCGCTTCTCTTCTTACAGATACAACAGCAAAATTTACATCGCAAATAGCAACTAAAAGGACTTCCATGTTCTATATCTACTGCGCTTCTCTGTAGGTACCAACAAACTTTGTGCTTCGGCAATCTACCTACCTAGCCTAGAACATAATATTAAGTTGGCACTGTTTGAAATAGGTATTCAATATTCCAATATACCTACCAGAAGCTCCACATCCAACATTTCATTTATTTTCAGCCACCGAGGCCCAAGGCCCTTCCCCCACATCAGGAGACGATATTTTCATTAAAATCTTTTGTTTCACAACAAACAATTCAATCAATCAGCCAACTGATGCCTTAAATATCCGTGTGTCGTATGTGGGCGATGAAAATGGGCGGCCAGCGTGTGAGGGTGAAAATGCTGTGGGCCAACTAGATTATCGAACAGAATGCAATTATCGCATCCATTGTCGTTGTTTTCGCATTGATAGTCAAAGTAAATAGCGTTCATCTAAAAAAACAGATGAACTCGCAACTCTATAGGAACAAACGTGTAGTGTACGTATATACACCCCGCAACCCCGCAGAGCATCAGCATCCGAGTTCGGCTCCTGAATCTGGAACCATATGGAAATCTCTTTGCATGAAAATTCCTTCATTGAAGCTCGATAGCGATTTTACAAAGGATAACGAGCCAGCGCAGCAAAAATCGAGCAAGCACAAAAAAAAATAAAGCAGAAAGAGGAAAACAACTTTCAAGACCCGGAAAATCCTTTTAAATCGATGCAGTTATACGCCACTGTAAGTAATTTTGTCTCAATTCAATTTTGCATATGGGTTCACTATCCAACTCGCTTCTTCTTATTCAGACCTCGTTTCGTGGTTAAGAAGAGTGTAAAATATTATGCTTGCATATGGCATCACACGCCATTTTATTTTTGGGCGGAGCCAATCGAGTAATTGCGCCATGTGGTTGGCCTCGAGCCTGCGTACCTGTTCATTTGTTCCCCACTCTCGTCAACATGATATGATACCTGAACGCGCAGTCAGTATGTTTGAATTTAATTCTGTTTGATTGTGTTCGAATGTTCCCCTTTGTGGTGAGTTGATGAAAATCCACCACTCATAGTGAAATTCAAACAGCAGCAAAGTTCACTGAACGCCGAGTGTTTTGGTTTTCGATTTGAGATAGAGGAATGAGGATGTAGGAACAGTAGTGTAACACTCTGGAGCTCTTTCCGTAAACGCTCGCCGGTTGTGATTATTGGGAGATTTGCATCAATTTGGTGTTAGGGCTGGGCTGGGTGGGAAATATTATGTATGATCAAATTGATGTTATAAAAATTATTAGATATTATAAGTTAGTGAAACTTTTGGTTGGAAATTGATTGTTTTCTTTCAGATGGATATTTTTAGTTAGGAAGATATATGTGTATGTATGAATATGAAATAATATTCAATATTCTTAATTTACTTTACATTTCTTAGATGCATTGGTGATTGCCTTTTTTAATTTTTAAGAATAAGCTCATTTGTAATTACATACGTATATGACCTTTCTTCAAACAAGGAACCTACACACTTATTAATAATCAATAAGTTACATGTGTTTCATATGCGTTGTTTTAAAGTGACAGAAGAGGCAAGTTTGCAAAGCAAAAAAAAACAACAAGGAAAGATCATGCGTAAGATTAATAGGGTGCTGGTGCAAGCATACCTCTTCCAGAAAACAGGATTGAAGAGCCTTTAACTACAAACTCCCTGGGGTTATAGCATGTGAGGTTGGCCACCTCTAGTAGTCGGCCACTTCGTTGTAAAGTGCAACTTAATAGCAAAAGTTTTCGTTTAACCTCCCGGAAAAAAATATTTTCCAAAAGTCTAATTATGGTGCAAAATTTCATACCATTGTAGCCACTGGTTTTCTTGTAATAAATGAATGCTTGGCTCAAGTTTTCGCTTTCGTTTGGAATGTACATTTTCGATAGAAAAAAAATAGTGGAGGTGATTTTTAAAAAGAGCTAAAATCGCTAAACTATTGAATGTAGATGAATTTTGTGATTGTTTTTTATTTATTTAAGGCTTATATTAATTGTTTTTAGCTATAAAACTAACAAAATATTTGTTTGTTAATAATTTACAAGGGGCCGGTTTTAAGAGGCAATTTTTTTCAATTCTCCCGAGCTTGGCCCCCGGCCGACTACTGAAGACTACCTTATTTTTTATATTTTTTAAACTGAGTATGCAAAGTTAAAGGAAATTTCATTTTCTACTTTATTATACCAAAATAATCAAAAAATATTCCATGGTTTCAGTAGTCGGCCGCCTGTTAACGTTAAGAGTTATTGGGTGACCGACTATAGAAGACACGTGTTCTTATGTCGGCCTATTGGGTTTAGTATAAAGGCCGGGATTACATTTTGTAAGTTTTACTTAGATAAGTTACACATATAATTATTTTTTTAAGAAATATTACTGTAAATAGATCTATAACCCCCAGCTTCACAGTGCGAGTTTAAACTTAAGAGCAACTGAACCTTAAACTAAGTTTAAATTTTTGGTTTAATTCGTCCGGTTTCACAGTGAAATCTGATCTTCAATCAGTTGAATTTCGTTTAACTACATTTTATGAAAATAGTTGGCAGCACTTTTCTTGCCTCGTCCTCCCTCTCTCTCTCTCTGACACAAAGAAAAACACGCGAAACAACGACAATAATAAATAAATAATATTCAAAATCACTATAACAACTCGATAACATTTGAAAACACAATTTTGTTTTGTTCATAATATTTTCTGAAAAAAAACACAATACAAACGCTGAACTAAAGTTTAAACGGCGGAATAATCTCGGTTCACTTAAACTACAAATTGAACTCAGTCCAAGGTTTAATCGACACTGTGAAACCGAATAAATTGTTGATCTGAAGCTTAAACCAAAAGTGGAGCTTATACTCGCACTGTGAAACTGGGGTTAACATTTATATAAGTTTTGCTTGCTTTCGTTGCGCGAAGTTTTTATTAAATAAGGAAATATATTTGAAATGTTTGAATGCCTGGTAAAATGAAGAGAATTAATTTATTTTTGTGAAATAATATGCAAGAAAACCAGAGCAGATAGCTCCAACACAGATTTTCGATGCCGACGAAAATCAAAAAAAAAAAAAATACTTAAGCATTATGTTTTTTCTTTCTATTTAATTTATTTATTTATTTTGTTTAACATTAATTAGAGATCTTTAAATCTACAATTAGACTAATAAAAATAAGTATATACATATTTATTAGTAATATAAAATAATTAATTATATTCGAAGAAAACGCAAACAATATTTACTTATTATTTTTGTTTTTGTTTTTGTGGACTGTGTGGATTAAAGCCAATTGAAATATTTTGTGACCTATAAAATAATTTAATAATTTGAAAAGTACAACAATAAGTTATTTTTTAAAGTGAGTCTGCTTAAATGAAAATTATATTGAAAGGAACAAGATTGTTTTCTCTGACACAGCGAGTTATAGATTCGTTGAGTGCATAGTTTACCCTATGCTCACTTTCACGAAGCATAACACGTTCTCTAAGCTGTCAAGATGGAGCATAAATATCGATAAAAGATAAAACAAAGGTGCATTTAATATTATTAGATAAAATATTACTTATGAACATCACCAAAAAAAACTTTCCCTCTATTAGCCAGTGACTGTATTCCAAGAAGCTTACATCTAGTTGGGTACGAGGGAGTTTCAATGTTTCAACCCAATTTCCAAATTACGAATCTGGTGAAATTCTTTTGAATCTTTTCAATTCTATTAGAATGAATATTGTAATATGGACTCCAAATCATACACCAATACTCTAAAATAGACCTCACATATGAGCTATAAAGGGTTTTAAGCGTGAAAGGATCCTTAAAGTCTTTGGCGTTACGTTTAACAAAACCTAACATGGATTTTGCTTTGGCTACAATATATTCTGCATGCTTAACAAATTTTACTTTAGAGTTAAAAACCACACCTAGGTCTTTTTTTTCAGATACTCTTTCTAGAATATGGCTACCAATTTTGTATTCAAAAATGACAATGACATTTTGAGACGCTTAAAAACAATTGGTTAGTTAAACACCATTTAGTTAGCCTTTGAAGGTCTTTTTGTAACAGAAAACAATCGTTAACAGATTTGATACATCTGAAGAATTTTAAATCGACTGCGAATAAGAGTCGATTAGAATTTAAAAATATGTTAGGCATATCATTAATAAAAATTATAAAAAGAAGAGGACCAAGATGGTTTCCCTGAGGAACACCTGACCATACATTTATCGGATAAGAAAGGAATTGATCAATGGAAACGAATTGTATTCGACCTTTTAGGTAAGATACTATTTATAATTAATCAATAAATGGTTATACAATTTTGTTCGTGTTATTGTTTTTCTTGTTGATTTAATAGTGTTGTCTTTTATGCATAGGTTCCTCTTTTTCCTCGAGCCCCTTTTTTGGAACCTTTTTCAAAATTTTCAGCGGCAGCACTGCGCAGTAGAATGGCCAAGTGAATTGGTTCAAGCTATAATAATGTTTATGGGGGATGTATTTATGCAAGTACTGGACCGTTATCAAAAAATGGCAACTTCTTTGTTCTTTGACCGGTTTCCATGAAATTGAAATGAGGATGTTTTTTTTTTTTATAATTTTGCACGCGCTCAAAGGATCGAATAACCTTTATATGTTTTTAACACAGCGCGGGCATCCGGTGAAAGAAGAGAAAGAGGAATATGAAAGATGTGTGGCGCGATGTATTGAGATGGTGGTTGTTGTCTCAGATTTTATCTCCAGGGGTGGCGGCTGAGCTAATGCGGAGAAAATTACCGTGTCTTATTTATTTATGTCTCTTATAATTCGCATTATTTTATTTATTTTGTTGAAATATTAATGAGTAGCTTACTCAATCACGTGTTGTTAGTGTTATGCCTGAACAGCATGTAACGAGTAAGCCAGCAACTTATTTTGTGACAATTTTTAGAATGGGTTTCTCATGGAATATAAGAAGTATTAGACAACGGCAGGAATCGAACCTGCGACCACGAGGTTGACAGGCGAGCACACAAATATCGCGCCACCTCCACCCCCTAGCTGACATAGAATTACGAAAGAAAAAATTGCTTCAAATTAGGGAAGTTTTACTTCTGGCGAGTGTACATAACTACACATACTCCTTTTTAAATCAAATCATACCCTCGGTAAAAACAACCGATATAAATTGGGGCAATTGCGTTAACTGAGGTTCTTGCAATAACTGAGTCACACAAAAGCTAAGTCATAAATAATATTAAATATATCTACTAAATAATATTATTTCAAGACCCAGAGCCAAAATTGTTCATCGTAAAAGAAAAGTAATATTTTAATATTTAATTTTATTTTTTAAGAATTGCTTGCTTTTTCTTAAGGGATTCATTACATTAGATACATATATTTTTTTTCGACGACCGACTTTCTCAGTTTTTGAAGAGTCAGCCCGTTGAACATTAATGTTAAATGCTTGGGTGTTGGGTCACTAATGATTTGGTCACATATGAGCATCAACTGTGGCTCATCCTCCTCGTCCTATACTAACTGCTAGGAGGCAACATAGTGTCATTTACATCGCCCAGTTACATTTAAAGGTAGCCATTCACAATGCGACAGTAGTCGTACGGACGTTCGCAAGAATCTTGGTCGAAAACGACAAGTTCTACCGTGAATGGACTTGTCGTACATCGGACTACGCGACAGTAAAAGGTCGCATGGTCCGTTGAAATTTTCTACGGACCTTGCGACACGACCAATCGGTTGTAGAGCAAAATGTGAATGCTTACGACACACAAATACACAACTTCACATATTTAAGATGTGCTTAATTGAATGAGATAATTTTTCTTAGGTTCATCATCGCAAGGTCCGCCGGAACGTGTATGGGTACTTGAGACCTATGATACGACGATTGGTGCTGCGACCGTCCGTACGACCGTCGCATCGTGAGCGGGTACCTTAAATTAAAGATTAAAAAATAGAAACACAGCTCAAATAAAATAAAACATAATGATTTAAGTTGCGTTTATTGAATCACACTTCTGGCCAATAGTAACTATTTGGGTATTGCTTTAGTCGAAGTATTGCGTTTATTGAGAGTTGCTTTCACCGAGGACGTAGGGGTAACCGGGGCTAGTTGTCCTCAGGGGCATATAGACTAACTACCCATAACTTCAAACCAACACAATATTTTGTTTTCATTTATTTTGCTTTTTTCGGTGCGTTTTATGTGTCTGGCGAAGACTTTTTTGTAGCATACATACAATATGTGTGTCTGACTTTGGGTGTTTGTTCTTTTGTTTCTATATATTAATTCCCCGTTACCGAAAAATTGGCGTTCAGTGTCACAAGATCAGTCAGGGTTAGTTGACTTCATTTTTTTGGGGTAAGATGACTCATGATTTTCTAGTGTAATTTACAGGAAAAAAGAACTTTTGTGAGAAAAATATCAATAGGCACTATATGGAGTACACTCTAATGGACCGTGCGTCAAAGTTCATCTATACTAATCGACGAAAGAGTATAGGTACCATTTGTTACTCATTACAATAGTGGATTTATTAACGAAACCCCGTGAATGAAAATATTTAGGTATCCCAATTCAGAGCGTATGGTTATTTTTGCATCTGACAGGTATTACAAAATACTTAGCAATCAATGTATTTCTGAGCAACAATTAATTTTTTTTTTGAAAATTTCAGTTTCATACTCCAAACGCTCAAAATTATAACATAGTCAACTTATCCCATAGCGTTGATCATCTTACACCGGTTCGGGGGGGCTAGTTGACTCACTAGTGGTCATATGGCAAAATATAAAAAATAGGAACATTTTATTAAGAAAAACAAAAGAAAAAAAATGTAGGTCCATTTTAGCTCTTCCTCTGAGAAATATATTTGAACTATTTTTGACATTGGGTAAATTTCCTTCAGATTGCAAGAATGCATTTATAACCCCAGTATTTAAAAAGGGAGATAAAACCAATATTATCAACTATAGCCCAATTTCTAAGCTTTCTTGTATTCCGAAGTTGTTCGAACAAATTGTGTGTGATAGTTTGGCATTTACGTGTAAAAATATTATCTGCAACCAACAACATGGTTTTATGCAGAAACGTTCTACTCTTACTAATCTAGTTGTCTTTTTGAATAAATGTTTAAACTCCCTAGAAAGTGGTCAAGAAGTTGATTGTGTATACACAGACTTCTCGAAAGCTTTTGATCAATTGTCTCATGAAATTGTCAAGTTTAAACTTAATTCATACGGGTTTCCTCCATCTTTCATTAAGTGGATATCCTCATATCTTGAAGATAGGTTATATCAAGTCTAATTCAGTAATACTTACTCAAGACCCTTTATTGCCAAATCAGGTATTCCGCAGGGTAGCTATTTGGGACCACTACTCTTTACGTTGACTATAAATGATGCTCCTCTTTGTGTACGTCAAAGCGAAATTCTTATCTTTGCAGACGATATGAAGATTTATAAAAATATATCATCTTCAAGGGATCGAACTCTATTGCAAGCGGCTATTAGCCATTTTGCCTTGTGGTGTGAAAAGAACAGTTTAAATCTTAACCTGACAAAATGTCAAGCAATGACATTTCAAAAAAAACGTTCTCCTTCTTCTCATGACTATGTTATCTCACGGCACATTTTAAATCGTGTTATAACTGTAAGGGAACTTGGAGTTCTCTTTGCGCCCAATTTAGACTTTTCTGCCCATATTAATATCATCGTTAACAAAGCCAATTCAATGTTAGGCTTAACAAGCGTTGGTCCAAGGAATTTGATGATACCAATGTTACCCGTGCTTTATACAACTGCTTGGTTCGTCCCCATTTTGAGTATGCATCGCAGGTTTGGACTCCTTTTTACGATATTCATATTGAGAGATTAGAATCAGTTCAAAGAAACTTTACTCATTTCGCATTGAAAGGGCTTCAGTGGAGTAATCCTTCTAATGTCCTTCCTTATGAGCAACGTTTATCTATTCTTCAAATGCAAACACTTGTACAGAGAAGAACTAACAATGATTTGGAATTCTTCCACCAAATAATAACTGGCGTCACAGATGCACCAGACCTACTATGTTCAGTTTTTTTTTAATTATCGGGGAGGAGGTTATAATTACCGTGGCTTGATTAAAGTCCCAACACATAGAACCAACTATGGGATGCATGATCCCTTGACACGTATGGGTAAACTTTTAAATTGTAATTCAAATATTTTTTATTTAAATATCAGTAAAATTAAAGAATCTACTCAAAACCAGTGTTCCACGCTCCTAAATGGTGTTTGTTTGATATTATGTTCTTGTATTGTATTGACGAAATATTATTTGTTTAAATTTTCATTTTGTACTTGTGTAAGTGTTATGTGTAATAGAGTTTGTCTACTAACAACTAACACTGCACTAAATGATGAGCCGTTGATATAACACATGTCTGTGTTGGCAAAGCATTGGTCGGGAGATGGAGCTTGCATAAGCTCTCTTCGGCCAATTCTGATAGGAATGCTTTTTTTTATGGCAGTTTAAATTTTATTGATACCTTTGTTCTACAAGCCCCGGTCTCCCCTACTATATCTTGAAAGCTTTTTTTTTTTTTTTTTTTTGAAAAAGCTTCTAAGCATTAACTTACCAACATTTTTCAACACAATAAAAATATACCTTTTTGTATCAATATTGACTTTATTAATAAAAACGAACCGATTGAATATATGTACATATTTACATACAGTAGTATTTCGAAATGACCCAAGTAACAATTTTCCTCCCATATGACTCTAATAAAGCTCTACTAAATCTTGTTGTGAGAAAGCGTTTCTTGCAATGGGAGTTGCTATAAGAGAATACAGAAAATGAGACAAGAAAAGAGAATAAACCTTAACAAAATTATATCTTTCTCATAATTTTTTTTTTGAAAGAAACCAACTCTTTTAAAGTCCTTGCGTGTATATGTCATGGCTAAAACCTGATGGGCTTGATATGTATTTGTGATAGTATTTATTTTGGAAGTCAATTATTCATTATTTTATAATGGCGATACATTATTTTATTTTATTTTATTGTTTGCTCGTATATGGGAGCTAAAAATTAATGCGGTTGAAATTGTATCTATTAATTCTAAGATTTCACCTCGAAAAAACAAAGCGCCTTCAAAATAATGGAAATTTAAATTATTTAATTTATACTTTTATCAAGGATAGGGTTACCGTGGATACTTTTGGGAATCAATTAATTTTTGAAATAATAGTGGCAATCCTAAATGCATAAAAATTAACTTGTGAGTCAAATTAAATCTGAAAATCAATCCATATGACACACTAAGAGCCTTAATGCTGCATTTACACAAATGACAAAATGTTATTGTTGGTAGATATTTTTATGTCACAAAACAAAAATACCCAAGTAACATTTTGAATCTCACAAAAGGTTTCAATAGAGAAACATCGAAAAGTTAAAGTAATACCCATTTCGATTTTTAAATATTTTGTATCGAGATCAGAAAGAATCTCGTACAGTTAATGCTATTATTTTGCCATTTATGTTTGTGAAATTTATGATGCACATAAATTGTTTAAAAAAAGGGTTTTTAAAATAAATAATTTTGGGAATTAATTTCAACTTATCCGCATTTTGTATGTGTGGTAACCCTCAAAATACTGAGAGAATATATTTTCTGCGTACTTAAATATGGCTGCTGTTGAGATGAGAGAATCCTGTAATAATTACAATAAGACCATTATAAGAGTTTGGATTTCTCTACTTTTACAAACTCTCACTCTCATTTACTAAGTTTATGTTAAGATTTTTAATGGGAATATTCATTATATCATGGGATTATTTTAAAAAAAGCGAGCGAGATAATAAGTTAAATACATACTAAAATATTAATCACGGACGTAGTAAGGGAAGGGGGCCTCAGCTACAAAAGTAAAACCTGAATTTGTATTTATCATAGCACGACACTAGAAGAATGCCAATTTATTACAGTTGTTTGTTATTGAAAGTGTGAAATATTTAATTATTATTCAAAATATCGAGTCCAATAGAGATACCATAATCATAAATTTTTTTTGTAAATTTGATTTACAAAATTATAAAATTATTTCTTTTTTGGTGACACGTTTTAGTCGACTGTTATCGAGAAGAGAAGTCCAGCACCATCGACTGGGACAAAACGTCACGATTGGCGGTTATAACTACGAAGTAGTCAGAGACTTTGCTTACCTGGGATCCACTATTCCATCGCACAGCAATATCAGTGCGGAGATCAAACGAAGAATCACACTTGCAAATCGCTGTTTCTTCGGGATTAGAAAGCATTTGAGTAGTAAAGCCCTCTCTTAAAGAAGCAAAGAGACCCTATATAAAACTTTAATCATCCCAGTCCTGCTGTATGGGCAAGAGGCATGGACACTGACAAAATCAGATGAAAACCAGCTGGGTTGCTTTGAGAGAAAGATTGTTCGAGTTATGTTTGGCCCAGTGTGCATCGGTGGTGAGTGGAGAAGAAGAACTTTACGGACTCTACAGCGATATCACCCTGGTCAAAAAGCTAAAGACACAGCGACAGAGATGGCTAGGTCACGTGGAGCGCATGTACATCAACGCACCAGCATGACGAGTCTTTGTATCCAACCCCGGTGGACAACGCGACAGAGGAAGGCCTTCTCTTAGGTGGCGCGATCAAGTGGTGAACGACCTCAACCAACTTGTTGTGCGTAACTGGTGGCAGCTATCTAGGGACCGGCCTAGCTGAAGAGGTTTGCTGGTTGAGTCCGTGATCCATCCTGGATTGTAAGCGCCATCTAAAAAAAAAAAAAAAAAGTTTTTGTCGACGGCGACGATCAATCTTCTACCAAAATCCACAGCCCTTTAAAAACTAATGTACGATGCTTCGCTATTTGATATGTGTTAATTTTTGGGTGCGAAACACTTGCATTTTCAAATATTTGAAAAAACCTTTAGAACAATAAACACTTTCCGGAAAATTAAAATAGACAATTCACATCCATTTAATAATCCCGACTAGGCCCCTGACTTGGCGTGTGACGAGTAACTTTGTGATTATGTGGCAACTGGAAAGCTGCAAATCCTATTAGAATCCTTTAATAGAATATTATATACCTTAAATTCTATAATGTTCGTTATAGAATTTGAAAATAACTTAGACTCCGATAAGTTATGGGATTGAAGGTATATAGGCGTTTAAATTTCATTACAAGGTTTTTATAGGACTCTAAGTTCTTAGATTCTTGTTAAAGGAGGCAAATTTGTTTTAAGTATAAGATTTAAATTATTTGAAAATTGTAGAGAGCTAAGTTCTTATAAAAAAAATGTTATGAGAATAATTTAAGTTTCGTAACAAGAAATTAACTCTAAGGATAGTAATGATAGTAAAGAGGCTTACAAGATTGTTTTTCAGATCTTGGGAGCTTAACTCTGGAGAGTACGTTAGTTGGGGATGAACAGATATAAAACTGAACCCGTGCATCTTCTCGAATTGTTCGTCTTTCCAATCATCGAACATTAGTTTAAGAAAACCATAAAGTCAGCTTTAAGTACATAAAAACATTGCATACTTAGGTATATTATAAGAATTCATTTAAAAAAAAAACATTAAACATAATAATATAAAATAGTTATAAAAAAAATAGACCGTCGCTCGCAAGAAACCAATATCGTAGACCAAAAGGACACAGCAATTTTTGGGTGTGATTGACAATTAATTAGTAGGTAATAAGATAGTACTTAAGCCGTTATTTATAAATGTGGGCGTCTTGCATTTTCAAGTGGGAGAAATAGTGAGTAATACTGCATCAAATAAGCAGTTTTTTCCAAAGCCTAGATAATTGTGATAACAACTTTAGCATAACTTCAAAATGTAGAGGTGAGCGCCCTGATTACAAATATGGTGCTCCAAGACGTTTTACTGCCTGCAAGATGCGCTTACTTTGAGCTCGTCTCGATCGTAGAAAAAGCATAATAAATTAAAACATTTAATAACATTTTTATATTTTGTTCAGCTAAATTTTGCTTTTTGATATGTTTTATCAAAAATAGTTATTGTTTACATTTGTTATCAATTTTCAGAAGACTGCTAAGCTATGCTTAAATCACATTAATGATTATAATGTTGAATAAAATTAAAATACCATTAACTAGCTTAGGTAACTAACAAACTACAATTTTAAATGTTTTAGTTTTTTCGACGCTCAGCATTTTGCTACTTTCGTGGTGGGTTTTTCTCGTTTCTTTTCAATTGTCCTTTTAATAAATCTCTTAAATTTATTTAAAATTGTTCAATAGTTGTAGTTTATTTTGTGTGTGACTTCTTAATTCTATTGAGTTAAAATTGTTCTGCTTTTAGAAGAAAACTCATTACTAGCTGATAAACTGCGCGCCCATTATAGCGGGTGTTTTTTTAATAGCTTGAGAACTTTAAATAATAATACAAAACAGAAATATTAATGGAATGATTTTTTTTATTATTATAAGCTGGCAGGAAGATAATTTCATGGCATTTATTTTTGAATGTGATTTCCGGCATATGTCCACCGCGGCTACGAGTTACACAGTCCATTCAATCAGTCCAATTTTTGACTACTGTTTCCAATAAATCTGTCCGTATATCATCAATGGTGGCTTGAATTTTGGCTTCAAGTGCTTCAAGAGTTGCTGGTGTTTCGGTATAAGCCAATGACTTAACGTAGTCCCAAAAAAAGTAGTTGAGAAGCGTTAATTCGAACGAGGGGGCAAGTTAACAGGACCTTTTCTGGAAATAAAGCTGTCACCAAATTGATTTAGCTCCATATATATGGTAATTTTGCTAATTAAAGAAGACATTTAACCAGAAATGAACTTCATCACTAAGCACAATTCTCGCATGAACTTGGAGAACAGATTAATTTTTTTTGCAAAGCAAATTTCAACAATTTGGAAGCGTTTTTTACGGCGTTAAGCGATTCATGGTGAACTGCCAAAACTTACTGAACAAAAATGTCAACAGAGTTTGACATTCTTAAGTTTCAAATGTCAAACCATAGACAACAATCATCGAAACTTCTAATACACCTAAAAAAAATCACCCTATAAATATATTTGTATGCTTTGTCTGCCTGGGAATATCAATCCGGTTGACGGAAATTTTAATTTTTGTATTAGCTCATCTAGAACGGGACGTACCACAATGTCAAAATATATACTTAGTGTTAGCTGTATTTGTTGGTTTTATATTTTGGCAAAAAATCACATAATGGACTAATGTTTTTTAATGATAAATGTTGTCTTTTATTTTTGGGTTTTTCCATAGCTATTTGTGCCTTTATTTAGAAAGAAAGCTCAGTATGTGTGTTATAGCCTAGGACCACAAGAGTAAGTTCGTGCTATGCACGTCGCGGGTATATTTTTTTTTACTTTTGGTTTCTTGAGAGCAGGATGATGTGTAAACTAACTAAGCGAAAGGATACGTTACTATTTTCTTTCCTTCTTTAGGTACACTTTTGTGAATTTTGACTACCTAGCATTGGTCTTGCCTGTATACCTATACAATACATATGTATATATTTTTAGAATCTATAATAATTGTCGTCAAATTGAAGTGATATATTTTTTTTAAACCTTTTGGTACGTTGCCAAAAACTACCAAAAATATGCACAAATCAAATCGAGTATTCACAATTTCTTAATAGACAAATCCAATAAATCTTTGTTCATTCTATTTGCCTACAACTACAACTATGTCCCAATTCTCTGACAAGTTACTCGTTTCCACAAGTAAAAGGAATAGCAGTAAGCTAGGCGCACTCCTATATGTATGTATAGTTTAAGTTTATATTGACTAGCTGGCCGCTTCATCATCAAGCCTTGAAACTCGAACTCGTTCATAAAGAAACAATGCGACTTGACCGTTTTCTCGCATGAAAATGCAAATTCGGACGAAAGCTCGTTCAGGCATTAAGCTCAAATTCATCCGTGCACAGTCCTGAATGGGTCAATTATGCAAATGCCACTGAGCTACATCGCGATGAATTGATGTCGGACATGCAGCCATATACCTAGTTCGTTTTTATGACCTCGTACCCTGGCCACGCCGCTTTAGCAATGGTTTTCACACCCCCAGCAAGATCTAAAGAACAATAGGAGACACATCTTATATGCCAAGGTAGTCGAGTTGTTAAATTTACGGTAGATATTATACGTGATTTACACACGCACACGTGTGTATGTATGCATTTCATATGTATATAAATAGCACGTATATGTTAAGCAAGTTACACCACCTACAACGAAAAGTTCATTGTCTAAAAGTTAAAAGCAGCTATAGGTATAGATATGCTTGACAAGGACTCACTAAAGGGCCGTTAAACCTTTCTTCCATTTTGTGCATAGTAATACTTCTGTTTCTAGCTTCTGCTTTGATTTGAAAGGTGAATTTTAGCAAAATTTGACACTGTATAAATATTCGAAATTATAATTCAGCAGGCTTTGATTACAATGAATCAAAAAAATCATGAAATATCATAAATATACTGAAATTTTGTGCTTTTTTGTTTTCATTGCATTAAAAAAAAGTTGTTAGTTTGATTTTTAGGGGGAATATTCTTTTAAAAAAGTTTTGAATCTTCCCAAGGCAAAAACTTTTAGATCTTGCAGTAAGAATTAAAACAAAAAAAACATTTTTCTTAAAGAACTTTGCACTAAATCTTTGTAAAATAATGAAAAAAATTGCTGCTTTTGCAGATCTTGTAATAATATTTTCAAAATTCCTTCAATTTTGAAAAAAAAATCGTATTTTTTAAATTGGTATTGTACATAATTATTATATTCTTATAGAAGCTGTATCTTTAACTTTAGTTATAAAGTACGCAAATAAAAACAATTAAGAATTATCTTATACATATCTACATAACAAAAAATGTATTGGCAAGTCGTGAAATAGCTATAATTTCATCCAAAAATACTTGAGAAAAAACTTGGTGGTAGCACACTCAAGTTGTTGTTGGGCATTCAAAGTTATTAAATTATACGAAAAAGTGCTTTAAAGTTAAAAATAAAAAAGAGTTATTTACAAAAAAATAATGTTTTAAAAAATCGCTATTGAATCCAAAGTCAATATTTGTCCAGAAAGTCATGTTTTTCAGATATATCAACGTAAGAATTGACAAAAACCGGTTAATGTATATATTTTGCGGTAAATTATATTACTGTCAAATAGGTTTTTTTGCACAGAAATATAAAAAAACGTAACGGCAATTTTCTGAAGGCTTCTTCTTCAAGAATTTCCTATACACTTATTATTTCTTTGTTTATTTTTAAATTACTATTTGAATTTAATTTCTTGTTAATGTAAAATATTTTTCTTGTAAATTTTATAAGTTTGTGCATATATGAATTACACTCAATGTAAAAAAAATTATAATCTTTTTTTTTTTTGTTTTTCATCACATACTCGTACATTGCTTGCATTTGTAAAATATTAACGTGGTATTGTAATTTAATCATTTGATCATGAAAAATACAAATATTATAATTTAATTGCCATTCAAAAAAAAATAACTTTACAAATTTAGCAGATAATTTTTTTAATTAGTCTAATGTAATATTAATTTTCTGCAATTTAATTGTCAAATCACAGTGCGGTTATCAAGTAGAATCGTACAGTAGAGTCCAATTAAAATTACTAAGGTAATAACGATCAATAAAAACGCATCGTTAAATATTTTGTTTTTTTTTATAAAATTTAAAGCCTGGTCGTCCTTTGCATTGCAAATTAAAGATTCCGTTAAAAACAAACTACATAATCAATATTTCATTTAGAGTCAACTGTACATATTTCATATTTTTATTTTTTTTGTTTTGTCCCACGTGTCAGAAAAACCTCGCATTCCTATCGTCGCGTCGGCTGAAAAATTGTTTGACGTATACGCCAAAATGCAGTCTTTGGACTATGAATGAAGTCTTATATTTCCGAATATGCTCTTTTCAAATATGTAATCTATTTGATTCTATCTATTGCCATTTCCTGAGATAACTAGTATTATTTTGACGTATATCCACTCAAACGACATTTTTTTGGATATACGTCAAATGTTATACACAATTCCGTTTAATTTTTTGTTTAATATTGTTTTGCCGTATATCCACAGACTTCCATCACATGACAAGACCTACAATACGTATATTTCATCATATACCTACACGTACGCGTCGATAAAAACAAAAAAAATTAGTTTTGGTATGCGGTATGTGCAATGTGCATGAGTAAGCAATGACATTTGGCTCATTTGAATAAAGGCAGTTGTGAAATTAGTACAAAGTTATAGTTCGATAGGAATAACCTACAAGGAAGTTTTGGAATCAGATTGTCCTAATCTGAAGGACTTTTTGCCATGGATTTTGTAACTGGACAACACACCAATCCATACTGCTGGTATTGTAAAATCTGATATATATCAGATTGTATTCTTTTGAAATTCACCTGCCTTTAACTCTTTGATGGCTGTGGAATGAGCAAAAATAAAGCTCATGACACCGGTACAGTTAGTTAGATATAGAAAATGGGAATGTTGGGGTTGTTTGCCAACAGTCTGCTAGGTAAAAGGAACCTTCTTTCTGTTGTACACAATCATCCTACATCAGTTAACAACCCCTTTAGTTGGCAATTCATTTCGGTCTGAGGGTGAAAGTTATATCCAATGTGAAAGGATATTTTTTTGTTTAATGTGTTCTCTCATCTTTCTTTGCCTAGCTTTCTGCTTCCGCCGTCAAGGTTAAAGGCAATTTACATTCAACTATTTAGTTGGATGTGTGTGTGTATGTCTGTAGCTAAAAGTTACGACGTGTCTACCAGGATAATTTTACGATTTCCTCGAATGCAAATGGCCTGATTAAAAAGTTCTTTATGTGGAAGCATTCGGTTTTGGATGTGTGTTGCAAAGCAAATAAAATACTAAATAAAAGAAGAATTTTTGTGTAGAATTGGAAGCTTCTGTGTTTGTGGTTGGCCTTTGCCCTGATCACGTTTGTGGTACAATTACTTCATCTAGATACAAATTTTCACTTGTGGAGGACAACGACAGCGACGAATGACTGGAAAATTTGAAGTTAAATTGTCTTGGTTCGCCTGACGCTGGAGAAGCGAGATAGGTACCTAACCTATGTACATGATCAGAGTTGCTCACTTAATTGATTTGCAAAATTAAAAAATGGCAGTCTATTTGAAATTTATTTTGTTTATTTTTATTTTTTCGGTCGGTAGTTAGGTAGCTAGGTATATGTGTTTTTTATTAATCGACAAATTTGTGGTTATAAGTTACTATGCCACGCCTTTCATCCATGACAACAAGCAATGTTAATATGGACTCCAGTTGTACGCCCACTATCTACTACCTACATAACTTTAATTTAGTTACCTTTAGGTTAGATACCTTTTAAATTCGAAACTTGATTTCAACATGAAAGTGGTCTTTAGTTAGCCTGCCATCGTTGCACGTAATTTTCGTAACTATACATATTCCTAATTGGTGTGCTCTGCTATACCTTACCTATATATATATGTATATAATACAAGTAAGAAATGTTTAATCAAAAAACAATCATTGTCTAGTTCCGGTTCCTGTGTTATGAGTGGCCTAATTATATAAAATGTTGTCACGTTAAAAATAATTGAATTCGTTTGGGCAGATTTAATTATACTTACTTCAATAGAGCTATGTACATAAATAAGTTATTCATGAACTTTCGGTGTAGTTAACAAGCAAAATGAATAATGAGTTCAAATAAATGCGAAATAGCTGGCTCAAAAATATACATCACGTACATAATATTAATGGAATATTAAGTAGTGGTGGAAGTTAGGAGAAATAAAATTATATCCACTTTTAAGGTGTTTTAAAGAGAACTTCATAAATAGGTATAGGTATGCATTTAAAACAGAAACTATTCAGGTCAGTGGCGAAAGTCATGCCCTTTGGGAGTCATGTATCAAAGATTTTTTGAGGCCTCATTCCCTGACTGGCACACAGCATTATAAGCGTTTTTTTAATGAACAGACATAAGGCATAAATTCAAATGATCCTTGAACCAAATCTTCTCAAATTAGCGCTTTCGTTGTTAGAATCGGCAAATGTGTTCATTAAATCTTCCATAGCAGAACACGATTTCACTTACAAAGGTATCAATAAAGCCAACTCGACACTCGGTTTTATTAAACGATGGTCAAAAGAGTTCTCTGGCTCATACGTCACAATATCTCTTTTAGTTTCTTTTGTCCGGGACATTCTTGATTACGTTTCTCAAGTATGGTCCCCATATCATATTACCCAAATTAAACGGATATTGAAGCCGTTACTTACTTAATTACTTACGTGGCGCTACAGTTCGGGGCGAACCTGGGCCTCAACCAACATGCCTCCCCAGCTAGCTCGGTCTTTGGCTAGCTGCCTCCAGTTACGCACTCCAAGTTGGTTGAGGTCATCTTCCACTTGAGTGCGCCAACTTAGGCGAGGTCTTCCTTGACTGCGTCTTACCTCTGGGTTGGAATCGAAGATCCTGCGAGTCGGAGCATTGTTGTCCATACGCTCTATATGAAATAGCCATCTTAAACGTGATATATGTATTTTTTGTACCAGGTCAGTGTCGCTGTACAACTCGCTTAGTTCGTGGTTTAACCTACTCCTCCAAAGGCCGACAACGCACATAGGGCCGAAAATCTTGCGAAGAACCTTACGCTCGTAACGACTAAGGATATCTTTATCCGCTTTTGATAGAGTCCATGTCTCCGCGCCATAGAGCAGGACTGGGATGATCAGAATCTTATAAAGAGTCTCCTTTGTTTTTCGAGAGGGCTTTACTACTCAATTGCCTCCATAGCCCATATGAACAGCGATTGGCAAGAGTTATTCTTCGCTTTATTTCTAACGAGATGTTATTGTTAGATGTTATTTAACATTTTACTGAATCGTTTAAAATTTTGCGCCAGTATATTTATGCTCGAAACAAGGTCAATTCTACTATTCGTAATTCCAAATGTTCATATTTGCTACAGAAACTTGATCCATCACTTAGCTCCAGAGAGTTTTGGAGCAATTTGAAAATTTTGGAGCAAAAGCAAAAGTAAATGTCCCTTTTCGCCCTGATGTGATTGTTAATGCTCTTATTTCCTCCTATTCTAGCACAGAAACTTCCCAAAGTATTTTTCATATGCCAGATAGTGAAAATTATTTTCGTTTTGATTGTTCGGTGTTTCTGAGGTCTTAAATTCAATCAAATCCCTTAAATCTAATGCGATTGGTCCTGATGATATTTCAGCAAAATTTGTAAGGCTTAATTTTCAACTTATAATGAACTACGTGCTAAATATATTTAATGACTTTGAATGCCCAACAACAACTTGAGTGTGCTACCATCAAGTTTTTTCACAATTATTTGTGGCTGGAATTATAGCTATTTCACAACTTACCAAGGTCGATCATCAGATTCTTTTGCTCTAGTTTTACTGGTCTACTTTTTCAATTGAAAAACTTCTTGAGCCTACATCGTGTATTGAACCATGACCAGCCGCTTAGTAAGCCAACGCACTTCGCAGCACGCCGCTAAGCCCACATGATCAGATCCAACCTAATGCAGGCTTTTTCTGTTTATCAATTGCATTGAAACACTAGCGCTTTTATTAGCCACACATTATTATGTTCATCAAAATTCAAACCCTACAAGTGCTCAGCTTTCTGCCTAATTAGCAATTTACTAGTTTAGAAAAGGTTTAAAAAATTTGAAATAGTTATTCAATCAATGTTAAGCCCTTAACAATGGGTTGTTTAAAATTTTGCGCCAGTGACACCAGCAGGACGCGAACCTGGGCCTCCCTCGTTCAAAGCCGATATACTATCAGAATGACATGTGGATTTAGTACGATTCTAAACATTTAAAGTAGTTTTAACTTTAGTAAAATGTTAAGAAGATAATACGATAATACGCTCGTTTAAAATTAGCAAAATCCTCTTCTTAACCTAAAATCATATTAAAAATGATTTAACATATTACTAAATCGCTTTAAATTTTGCACCATTGTATTTAAAATGTGATTGAACATAAGGACAAGTACGTACGATCCAGTCTTTTTACTTGCGATTATAGGTACTATAAGGCAAGTTATGCATTCGTCGAAAAAAAAAATTGTGAGATAACAATCAAACATGACATTACGATAAAAGCGAAGACGAAAAAAGATGGTCTAAAAATTCTGTCCATCTGTATGTCTATCTGTTAGTCTGTCTGTCAGTCTGTCTGTATGTATGTATAGACACCTACAGCCCAAACGGGTGTGCCGAATTACTTCAAACTTTGTATATAGAGTTTTTTAGGTATTGCACAGAGGGGCAATTGAAATTTTTTTTAGCTCAAAAAATAATGGTACCTGCCATATAACCGCTACGTTCAAACCTATTTTTCTCGGAAACGGCTCTAAGGATTTTGATGAAAACAAAATCAGTGTTAGTTTTTAGCTACGACCGATCATATAGTTGAAAAAAAAATAGAAAATATCTGTACTTTCCATAGGACCGTTTTTTTTTTTGCTTTCGACTATCTCATAAATGGCTTAACCGATTCTTTCGAAATTTCACAAAAATATAGGCTAAGGTTGACCAAATTATACCGCGTAGCAATATTTTGAATAAATATTTTTTTGTATTTTTAAAATCATTTAAAAAAAAAAAAATTTTAAAATTTATCATTCGAAAACTGCTGATTAAATTTTTTTCAAAAATTATATTTATTTGTATTTATTGAATACAAATGAATTGGGGTTTTTGAATTGTTTTGAAAAAGGTTTTCAAAAAGTTAAAAAAAAAACTTTTTTCCTCAAAAACCGTTCTACAGATGTTTAAAAGTTTTTTCTCACAAATTCAAATTTATCTAACAAATAAAATGGCGTACTTTTTTTGAGCTTAAATTAGTTTAAGTATTTATTTCAGAATTTTGAATTATTTTTTCTTTGATTAAGCCGTTTTAATATTCCGGTTTTAAGCTTATATCATACAATTTAAGACTGTCATACCAATTTTTTTTTTAGAAAAAAATTAAAGATATTTTGTATATATAAAAAATGAAGTAAAAAACTGTTTTAAATATATATTTAGATTTTTAACAGAAATCTTTAGCATTCGATGTGATCGAACATAGGAACAAGTACGATCCAGTCTTTTTTTTTAATTGACTCTCTATTCCTTTTTCCTGATCTTCTTCAGAATATTAAATATTTAAAGCCCGATGCAAATTTTATACCACGGGTTTGTTAGTAACACAATTGGACTGGATGTTCATTTTTTAATTAAGAAATAAATAAATACCCATGCTGGCAGCTCTGTTATATGAATATAAAATCTAAAACTACCTGTAGTTATCGGTGTCGAAAAAATTAAGTTTGAGTTGGTCCATCTATAAAAAAGCCATTAGTATCTACATGATGTTTCAATTGGACACCTTGGGTGGTAAACATACAACTATAAACTTCAAAATAAAAAAAAAATATTTTTTTTACCATAAAAGTAAGATATAGCTCTTCGGATTCTACGACCATTCAGCATAATAAAATAGAGTCAAATCTTCAAATAGGTAGCTATATACTAAGTATAGAGACCAATTTTTAAGCATTATGTAGATTTTATTTTATTTCAATTAACAAACTAACACCTATTAATGTTGAGCCAACACTAATCTCCATTAACAAAGACAAAAAACAAAACTCATAAAACTCTGATTAGCTATCGCATGGAGCTGATAAAAAATAAATCAAATTAAATATAAAGAAGAACATTAATCAACTATTTCAATAAACCCGCAAATAGAACATCAAATGCAAATAAATGTTTTATGATTTTAAACTCCCAGACTTAGAGCAAGGTATTTATTAAACCCGACTTCTTTATACATACGTGCATGTATACATATCCGCAAACAAATATTCCAGATCGATATCGATGACACTTAAAAAAAACATCTGATTTCCGATTAAACCACACACAAGAGAGTTCTCATAAATTAAAAAAATAGACATTCATTTGGTAAAACTAACACTTTTATAAACATTTTAATTTTGTTGCCTTAAAGGTAGGTTACCTACATAAATATACATATATAGAGGAGCTAAGTCTTAGACTTTGGAAATGAGATATTTGAGTGTGATAAGAATAGAGCGGGAATAATATAAATATGTATAGCTAATCTTGTTAAAATGGGTTCAGGTACCCTCATATTATTTATATTACGAGGGGCGTTCAATATATTCTCGGTTTCGATATCAAGGAAAATGCTAATTGTTTTTATTTTTTCAATATAATCTCCCCTAACATCAATGCATTTGTTACATCTTGAGATAAGCTTTTTTAAACCCTCAAAAAAATAAATTTCCACTTTCTCTGCAAAATACCCATTTATTGCCGACTTGAGTTTTTCATCATCCGGAAATCTTTTTCCAAGAAGACTTTTTTTCAAATCCGGAAACAGGAAATAATCACTAGGGGCAAGGTCTGGACTATAGGGTGGGTGTTGGATTTCTTCGAAACCACAATCTCGCGCAGCAGCCTTGGAAACTCGCGCCGTGTGAACAGGAGCGTTGTCATGAAGAAGCAATACACCCGCTGCGGGTTTACCCCGTCTTTTCTTTTTAATTTCCTCCCGCAAATTATGCAAAGTGGAAGCGTAGGATGTGGCGTTGATGGTTTCACCTTTTTTTGTACTCAATGGGCAAGATTCCGTTTGAGTCCCAAAAAACTGTGGCCATGAGCTTTCCGGCCGACGGAGTGACTTTGAACTTCTTCGGGGGGTCTGTTCCTTTTTTATGCCACTGCATGGGCTCTTATTTGCTTTCAGGTTCATAGTGGTGAACCCATGTTTCGTCCCCAGTAACAATTCGATCCATAACACCGTCCGCGTTCTCACTTCACATCTCCAAAAGCTCTCTACAGCAAGCGATTTTCACTTTTTTCTGAGGCGCTGTGAACGTTCGTGGCACCCACCTTGCACTGACCTTTGCAAGGTTAAGATGGTCATGAAGAATGGTGTGAATGGTACCAGTTGAAAGCTTGGTGATCTCTGCCATCTTGCTTTACTTTAGATGGCGCGCTTACAATCCAGGATGGATCACGGCCTCAACCAGCAAACCTCTCCAGGTAGCCCGGTCCCTAGCTAGCTGCCAGCAGTTACGCACACCAAGTTGGTTGAGGTCGTTCACCACTTGATCGCGCCACCTAAGATAAGGCCTTCCTCTGTCGCGTTGTCCACCGGGGTTGGATACGAAGACTCGTCGGGCTGGTGCGTCGATGTGCATGTGTTCCACGTGACCCAGCCATCTCAGTCGCTGTATTTTTAGCTTTTTGACCACGTTGATATCGCTGTAGATCCCGTAAAGTTCGTCGTTAAATCTTCTTCTCCACTCACCACCGATGCACACTGGGCCAAACATAACTCGAATAATCTTTCTCTCAAATCAACCCAGCTGGTTTTCATCCGATTTTGTCAGTGTCCATGCCTCTGCCCTGCCCCATACAGCAGGACTGGGATGATTAAAGTTTTATATAGGGTCTCTTTGGTTCTTTGAGAGAGGGCTTTATTACTCAAATGCTTTCTAAGTCCGAAGAAACAGCGATTTGCAAGTGTGATTCTTCGTTTGATCTCCGCACTGATATTGTTGTGCGATGTAATAGTGGATCCCAGATAAACAAAGGCTCTGACTACTTCGGAGTTATAACCGCCAATCGTGACGTTTTGTCCCAGTCGATGGTGCTGGACTTCTCTTCTGGATGACAGCATATACTTAGTTTTCGTCTCGTTAACAGTCAAACCCATCTTCGCCGCTTCCGCTCGAATACTTGCAAATGCTCCACTGACAGCTCGCTTTGTTCTGCCTATGATGTAAATGTCATCAGCATAAGCAAGGAGTTGAACGGACTTTTGAAAAATTGTGCCTCTGGTGTTGACATTTGAGTTGCGCACAATTGCTTCCAGCACGATGTTAAAGAGATTGCATGATAGCGCATCACCCTGTCTCAAACCTTTCTCGACATCAAAGTCGTCGGTGAAGTTCTTACCGACTCTGACGGAGCAGCGAGATTCCTTCATTGTCATTCTGCACAAGCGGACAATTTTGGTAGGGATGCCGAAATGTGACAAGGCTCTGTATCAATATCAGTAAAATTAAATTAAAAAATCTACTCAAAACCAGTGCTCCACGCTCCTAAAAGTTATTTGTTTCATATTATGTTCTTGTTTTGTATTGACGTAATATCATTTGTTTATAATTTCATTGTACCTACATGTGTAAGTGTTATTTTTAATAGTGTTTGCCTAATAGCAACTAACACTGCTCTAAATGATGAGCCGGTGGTATATCTAACACAATTTTCTGTGTTGGTAAACGATTGGTCGCAAGACGGAGCTTGCCATAAGATATCTTCGACCAATTCTGATAGTTGTGAAAAAAACATTTGCTTGCAGGCGTACATTCTAAAACTCTGCAATACCTTAATCATAATTGTTAATTTTAACTGCAATTATCCTTCTTAAATTTTGAATTGAGCGCTATAAATTTACCGACGATTAAATTCAATGAACGAGTAAACGTATAACTATAAGTATGAATGTAAAGATACACCTATAGAAGCATACAAAGGTACCTACTACCTTATACTGACCTACCCAAGTCAACATACCTATCTACTTAAAGTTTCGTCAAAGTCCATCATCAGCTAGTTTACATAGGATCTTTTATACCTTCATACTACCTCTTATTCTATAAGAGAACCGTAGGTATCTATAGATATACCTCGGTATACTTACATATCTATACATAATGTAAGTACCTATAGTGAATACCTAATCATACCGCCAGTAGCAAAAATCCTGTCACTTGTTGTCATGATAAAATCCAGATAAGATGTAAATCTTCTTAACTACCTATAACCATAATTTCTTGATATTAAAAACGAGCTTCTCCGCGCAGTTATTATGATAAAGGTACATATTATCTAGTCATAGATAGATACCTATAGGTATAGGTAGGTTACCATTATATCTATAACTATGTGGGTAATTTTGTTTCTTTTGCTATAAAGATAAAGGTATAGATAATCAATTTAACAATTCCAATCTAAATATAGATATATAGGTAGGTAGGCACTTAAAACCTTTTATAGAAACTTCAACGCAATACGTAACTGACAATTTATTGTCTGTTAATCTTAAAAAAAAAAGTTGAAAGTAATCATTATGTTTTGTACTCTGCCTACTTTAGAAACAACTTTAAGATTTGTTCAAATTTATCCGCGCGCCAGATACATGTGGCGTTGTCCCATGCACAGGCATAGGTATTTTTTGAAGCGTGTTAAAATAGTTAAGAACATCTATGATACAATCAGATAAAATGACATGCGTCCAAAAATCTGTATAAATGTAGATACCTACCTACCTATCTACACGAGGCGTGCTTTATGATTTATCTGCTTTATCCATATATAGGTAGTAGTATATACAAGTAGGTAGGTAGGTATAGGTATACATGCATATATACCGAGCTAAATACGCCTTTAATATTATTTTAAGTTAGGTAGGTATCTACTTATTAGGCTATAGGTAGACGCGAGTAAAAAAAAACAGAAACATCTCTTCAAAATGTTGTAGCTATAGTAACGTATGTACCTACAGCTTAACAATAATCAGATACATCTCCACAAAACATCGATTCTCCATTGACAAATAGGTATGGCATTTGGAAAAATGATGTTTACCAAACTTTTTCATATCATACTATCGCGGACAAATCTGACAGAATAAAATAATTCTACAATATTCCATAAGTACACAATACCTACATACATACAAAAGTACCTACCAACGAACCAATAAAAAAACAAAAAACTTCAAGATGCTGTGTGTGCTTCATGTCCACCCCCAGTGTATGCAGAAACAACTGACATCCAATTTTCCAAGAATTTCGCAAAACCCCCATAACACTGAATATACCACACTACCTCTATAAGGAAAAAAAATGAATAAAAACAACCAAAGGAAGCGGAAAACGGGGAGCACAAAAATCATCATTCGGACGTAGGACAACCACATACCTACCTACCTACAAGAACACATAAGAAACTCGCTCCTAATGGAGTCCTTCCGAGCCACCAGCAGCGGGTTGTCCACTACAATATTTTATAACAACAAAAAAAAAACATACTACATAACATACCTACCTAACTATCTACTCGAAATGAGCATTTTTCTCTTTATTCCTAGACCAAAAGGGGGCGGCAGAACAACAACAAAATAAAAACGCATATCCCCTCTGATGCACTCCACGAAGACGAACAAGCTCTATTCTACTAGGTAGCACCTACGTCAAAATGAAATCACTAACAACAACTCGCCTCGCCACGACCATCTCAACTGCTCTCTAAATCTCAACCCTCTTTTAAGTGTAGTGCCCAGGCCCACTGCTTCTTCTAGAGTTTAGAGCAAGTAAAATACAACCAACAGAAAATGCAAAAAATCCGAGCTTACGCAAAAAAAAAACACACACAACAACTCTAGGTCCCAAACTACTGTATTTTTATTTTTCCAACATTTCCCGACACCAGATGACAAACAATAATCTAAGTCGAAGTCTCAGAGGGAGTGAGAAACAGAAGAATAGCTGCAATCGAACCTCTTTCTCTCACTTTTTTTTGTTAATCGAAATACACAAGTAATCGAATGCGAGATACAAATGGGCGCTCATACAACAAAGAACGAAAGAGAGCACAAGAGAGTGAAATGTCACTATTCGTTGTTGACAGGCATTGCCAAGCTCAAATTTCCATCATACCTATCTCATTCTTTCCCATAAGATAGAAAGGTGAAGTAACCACCGATACGCCCATTGTTATGGAGAGATAAGCCCGCTGAAACACTCATTCCAACCCCTTCGAGCGCATGGCTGTGCCAGCCAACAGGGCAGATGCCTGTTCTCTACCACCACCATTGCCACCATCAATTCCCAGTGGGATTGGCCAAAACCGACCGGCTGGCAGGCAGTAGCGGTGGCAGCTTGCTATACTCGTTTTCCCTGTTTTTTTTTTGTGTGTTTTTGTTTGGTGGATGTTGAGTTTTTGTTGTTGTTGTCGTCCGTCATCGTTGTCGTTCCCGCAACCGTGCGGTTTTACAATACGTGTTATTCAGTTGGTCTGCGACCGTTGACGTGTTTGAGTGTGCGACACCGTTTTTGTGTGTAATCTTTCTCTGATTTGACAATAAGATCTCCCGCACACGGTTTTTACGGTTATTTCTCGGCGTTTAATTGCGGTTAATCTCGCGCGCGCCCTTTTTCAACTAACCCAAGATTTTTTATCCATCCGATCCCATCAAAGATTTAATCTTGTCGCGTGGAGAAGCCTTCGTAATCTCATTTAAATCATCACCGACGATGATACAAAATAGATATCTGATCAATAATAATCGAATCCATCGTTGGGTTTTGAAATAAAAAAAACACAAAATAAATTATGTAAGCCATTTTGAATATAAATACATATACATATCGAACCATTCTGTGCACAGTTACCTATATGGATCACACCATAGACAACAACCTGCTATACATATTCTTTCCATACCATTGCTGCCGTATAATTGAATTTGCCCAATTTTGTTTGTTTGTTTGTTTGTATACCTAAATAGTGTGCTTATCATGTTTATCAATTTTGTTCGCCTTCAAATTCAATTAATTCGCCGCATCGCTAGTAGTGTACCTGCCGGATCAATCGATCCATAAATTGTACTTTTATCTTTCTGTTTACTCTTTACCCAAACATATCACCGTGAAGTGTTTCGCTTTATCACTGATGTGCCGTTATCGGTTTACTTTATATGTTGTTTTTTTTTTTTTTTGTTTGTTCGTTAATTTGAAATTTTAAACTTCTTGTTCCCCACTAACTTGCCGAGTGATTTTTTCGATTATTTATTTTGGGTTTTTATCTATGAAGTACAAAAATTAGATAAGAAAACAGTGTCATAACTCGAACATTATAACCACGACTACCTGTCAAAATCTAAAAAAAAAAAAAATTGTAAAAAAAATTGATCGACAGGATCGGTTGTGATGATTGTTGGATTGATTCGATTTCGATTCTAGTTGTGGATAAGGTGTGCTTGGTGAAAGATACAAATATTTATACAATACGGATGGATTTTTTTTTTGACATTGCGCTGGGGTCTCTAATTTATGACCGCGCAAGGATGTTTTCACTTTTCACCGAAATTAACTTTGTGCAAATTTGTTTGTGATTTATTGAGTGGATTAACAACTGGTAAAAACGATAAACTAACCAGATTCTAAGGATATGCTTATCTATTGGTTTTTCTATAAACAATATTTTTTCTTAAAAATGATACCTATATAAAGGTAGGTACCTGTACAAAAAGTTTGCTTATAAATTTAAAGTGTGTCTAACTGCAACGCAAAAATATTTTCGAGACATTCTGCTTGGATTTGCCTACTTTTATTTGTGAATTAGGTAGGTACGTAGAGTTTCTTGAAATACTATAGTTTATAACTGTTAGGTACTGTTTATTCAATTGTTTCCGTTAGCTTAAGACCACGTACTGTCTCAATTTGTATAATTTTCTGTAGGCACTTAACAAAATATATGAATTTTCAAGCTTAAATCTAGGTTTTTTTTTAAATTTCTTAAAGAAAGCAGGAAAATTTGTGAAACACAACACGTGTGCGATGATCGATTTATCGTCAATAATTGGATTTGCAAGTTATTCTGGTAGTTTTTTTTTTCAGTGGTAGAACCATAGGTAGGGTTTAAATATACAATTATCTAAAACTCGAAAATTAGAACTCGCGGAAATTAGAATCACTTTGAAATTAGAACACTGTTTTATATCTTTGTTATTTTAATATAAAAATGCCGCCAATTTTGAAAAAAAAGAAAGAAATTAAGTCTCAAATTATGGACAAAATTATGAAAGAATTGGCTATACAATGTTGCACCGTCTTTTATTTTCTATTTAAAACAAAAGGAACCTTTAATATTGACAAAGATAATAAATTCGTTTATGTCAGTTAAAAAAACCTTCATATTGCCTAGTTCCAGCAATTGAAAGCAAGCCTTACGCATAGATCCTAAAGCAGCGGAAAAAAACTGCGTTATTCCGGACCCATTGTAAAATAAAAAGTTATTGCGATTCAATGGGTCCATGTTCTGTAACTCAAGCGATAACTTTTTCTCACTTAACGCCTCTGAAAAAATTGGTTTCCTGTAAGTTTTAATTTGTTTGACTGGGATTTTCCAATGGAAGGCGATAAATTGAAAAAGTCATTTTGGCATATTAACTATAAAACAAACATATTTATTTTTGTTTATCGATTAACTTTTAATCCAAAGTCACCCATCACTGCAAAATTTTAAGAGGCTTTTTATCTTATTGTATTAAGGAATCGCTGAATTCTGAAAGTGTGTGACGAAAGGTTATATTGCAATGTGAGTGCAGTTTGTGCCATTTCAACAGAAATTTGACGAGAAAATCAGACAAATGTATCTGACGCTAGATCAGATCTAATGCAGATAAGTATGGCCTTTTTTATAGACTACTGCCAGAAAAAAAACGATCGTGTCTAGTCAATAAAGAAATGCCACTGGACTTGAAACTACAAAAGAGAGAATAACTTTTAGATTATGCTGCAATGTTTCGGGGACACACAAGCGACAAGCACTCACGTTCCAGAAACAATTGAATTATTTAACCTTCTTGGTCAGCCGATTATAGATTGTGAAGTTAAATTTTGGAACTCTGACTACATTTTCGTCCATTCAAATGTAGATAATTCCAGTAGTTATGCATATGATTTCGAATAAGAATAGGGACGACTTGAATTAGCATTTCGAACATTACACATTACATTGTTAGGGAATTCTCACATGAGAGCGACCAACGACCGACTAACAAAATGAAAACATTTCATTTAAAACAATTTACCAACGTAAATTCTTCACAAATTCTAAACCAAATTGTAGAAATATAATTTACATTAATGTTTAGACAAAAAAAAATTACTTTTTAATCGCCAAAATAAGATAAATTTGAAAAAAAAAACAATATTGGTAGTCGCGAATTGCATTTGATTGGTACGTTCAGTCAAACTTTATTCGCGTTCCACATACCATCCACCCTTTAACGAGTAATTTGTTCAGTCTCGTCAAACCTCAAAATCAGGCTCTCAACAAAATGTCAAAATGGGCGAATATTCGTTAATTCGTTGGCCGTTGGTCGCTCTCATTATAAACATGTGGAATAAGGCCGTTAAGCTTTTGGTAAAGAAGCACAAAGTGCAGTCAAACATTTGCGATTTATTCAAACCTATATAGGTATAAAGGCCACTTTGTTTATTTTTAAAATTTTGTATAAAACATGTTGTACCTAATATTTATGACATTAAAGATATATATATATATATATTTTTCCAACGTAGGTTATTATTATTAGTGTGATCTCCTCTAATAAAGTCAAAACGTTCGGAACATTTGAAAATTTGAATTCGCCAAAACGTTTATATTCTAATTTTCGAACTTTACCTGTAATTGTAAAGATTACACACAACATGAGATACCTATGTAGGTACAACAAAGTTCTAGAAGATTGAATAAATAATAATTTGACCAATTGTATATACTGTAAATGTAAATGTTTAATCGGGCTTTTTTGGTCACTCAATTTTATATGCAAATAAAAAACTTTATTTCATAATTTTTTCCTAAGTTTCGTCGGTTTCTCTCGACTTCATCAGGGGTAGTTTATTAAATATGAGAAAAACTTTTAGATTTACATTTAATAATGGTTAAACGGTGATTTAATGTTTTGAACAAGGTTTTCTAAAGTGCTGTTCTAATATTCAATAGTAAATCACCGTTTAACCATTATTAAATGTAAATCTAAAAGTTTTTCTCATATTTAATAAACTACCCCTGATGAAGTCGAGAAAGACCGACGAAACGTAGGGAAAAATTATGAAATACATTTTTTTATTTGCATATAAAATTGAGTGACCAAAAAAACCCGATTAAACATTTGAGTTTAAAGTTCTAGAAAATTTAAACTGTATACTTTAAGGGATAGAAAACTATAGCTTGAAATTCGTTCTTTGCTATAACTTAAATCCTTAAAGCTTTTTTGTTTTCATTTTTTTGTTTAGGTATTCAAGAAAACTAAATTTGCAGTTGACGAATTTCTCTAAAACAGAACCTTATATAATATGCCAATAGGCTAAACCTAGTTCAGAAAAATTGAGATATCAGCAATCTTTTTATTATGCATAGGATTCCTCAGCTGTCTAATACCGAGTTAAAAAATGTTGGATTCGTCTCCTCAATTTGTGAGATCCCATTTTTCTTAATCGGCCCAATATTTACAGTATAATAGTCTCTGGTCTTAGAGTTTTGACTGACAAATAACAATATAATGGAACTGCGAACATTCAGCAAGACTGTCAAAATTTGATAATTCATAAGTTGGACATATCAGGGTGGCTAACCATTCGAATATATTTTTTGTATATAGATCGAGGACCTTCCTACATTATTTCCGACTTGTATAATAAAAACAACACAGGTTTGGTAATTCTCATTAAAGTTGTAGGTATGTGTTTTTTCCGTACTTTTGAACTTCCGTCGGGATAACAACCTTATCAGTTTAATTTACATTCCTCAAAAAATCTATTCAACGCAAGACGCTTAGATATACAATTATAATTTTCGAGTATAAGTAGTTATAATCAGATAGTACAGAAATAATCTAATTAAATGCTAAAAAAAACTCATAAAATGCGTGTTTTTGTGCACTTTATATTAACTTACATATAATTTCCATGTAAAATATAACCACACTTCAGTTAAGTTCGGCGTTTGTAAACTTAGCAGATTTTCTACCATTAATTTATAAAGCTAACACAAAGTGCACATAAATGCAATATAATATGAAAATTTAATATTTCAAACACTATAATTGAAAAAATTAACAATTTCAATTTAGCAAGAATTTTTTTTTTAGTAAAATTAATAAAATAACGAAGAAACTATTTTTGTATATTTAAAAACGACTAATACTTGAAAAATTAAAATCAATTTTTCTCTGAAAAAAAAAAGTTTCATAAACTATAAAGTTTATACCTACATTGGTGCCTCTCAATTGATGTTATTACTTTATTTTTGGTAATTGTACTTAAATATCAAATATTTCCTTATGTCTGGTTTACAAATTCGCCCTAAAATATAGATTACACGCCTTTATTACGGGGGAACATATAAGGTACTTAAAAAAATTGTATTTCCCCAGAAAAAGTTATATATAATCAGGCGAAACTGCTAAGAAAAACTCACAAATAGGTTACCATTAGAAGTATATTGTGACAAAAAAAATTTGGAACTATCTTCATTGTGGATTTTTAAAAGTGAATTAAAAGGGATCTTCGATTGACTAGGTTTTCTTCTAAGGATTTTGTGTTTGGTAAATATTACTTATTCCTTTTTTCTTTACCAACGCAAACAAAATGTTTGCATCAGCACAGAATACCGAATACTTCGAAATATATATCTACATAATTTGCTAAGTTAGCTGTGTGGAATAGAATTATTTCATTTTGGTCTAAATCCTTTATCATTTCCTTAACCATTAGCGCTACGACATTATCATAGCTCAAGTTTATGTTTCACAATCAAGAGATTAACTTTGTACCTCTCTTAATTCAAACCTGCGATAATTCGAACCTCTCACTAATTCAAAGCTATTACGAGTTTTCTACAAAATCTCTTAATATTTCGAAAAAAATCTAAACATTCCTAAGCATTTGGTAATTAGAACAAAAATATCATCGCTACTTAACAAAACTACACGTTAATTCAAACTCATAAGCTTATTTTGAGATAAGTCCAAACTTGTATCATAATTGCACTAGCATTTGCTTTGGAATGATTAGTTTGACACACAATTGCGCACTGTTTGCTTAGTTGTTTAGTTTCAATTACTATTTATTGGTTTTGCAGATTAAAAGTTTTTGTTTGTTATTAGTCCTAAAAAGTATAAATGCTTGACGAATTCTGAATAGAAACAGTTAATAGATAAATGGAGGTAGGTGGGAAGAAAAGTGATGCTGCAAAATAATTTAGGATTCTTCCGAGTATCCTCTCAACCAAAATAAAACACAATGAGAAGATGTATTCTACTAAATCTGCTAAAATACATACATATTAGAATAATTATTAAGTCAAACTTTAATATTTTTTCTCTCAAAAATGTTAAACCATTTAAATTTCGAACTTTTAATAATTCGTAATATTTTAGAAGTTCCTCGAGTTTCGAATTAACGGGAGTCGACTGTAGGTATATAGAAAATTAAGCCGGTTAGATTTGTAAATTGATTGTGGAGAATATTTCTTAGAGATACAATCTTAATTAGAAACGAAATTGGTATCAATCCCTTTTCTAAGTCCTTTGATATGATAATATTCAGTGACAATTTTATCATAAGATTTTTATTCTATACCTAATTTTAATTTAATTATATGCCTGTAAGACCTAAGGTCTTTTAAATGCAACCTGAATTGCACGGCACTAGTTTGGCACAGTGTATTTGAGAACCGGGTATTGACTGTCTCATTTTAACCCATGGGCGGCATCCAATTAAAATTAGAGGTATAGAAAAGAATGCGCCTAGCGTGGGGATCGAACCCACACGTCCTAGTTAGCAACCAAGCACTTTATCCACTGCGCCATTGCCACCTATAGGTATACTAACATCGCAATGATAATATGATCTAATCAAATAGTTGCAACATTTACAAGTTTTATGTTTCAGAAGGTTTACGCAATTCCTAGGCTTATCAGCAACTATGAATATGCTATTATATACTATTCGAAAGTTTTGGATTGAAAAAGAATAACACCGTTAAACTACAGTGGAGGAAATTCCCATAAAAAAAAAAAAAAAAAAAAAGAAATAAAAAATTGTAGTAAAAGTTGTTAAAATAGTAATTTATTCACTTTTAACGAAATTAAATAAAAGTATTAAAAAATAAATAAATTATCAAGAAAAAATGAGGAAATTCCCATAATAACACCTACGTTTTTACTAAAAATAACGGGAATTAGTGATCAGAAATTTTTAATAAATTAATTCAATATTTTGTAGAGACACCACTTGCTCTTACGGTCGAAATCATTGATTCCACAAGCCTTTCAAGTTCCGAGGTTGTAATCGCTGCCCATTATTTAATTATTCCGTCTGTAAGCTATTGAACGTTGTAAAATCAGCGCCCGTTGGCATAAACACGCCTGGCTAGTATTCCCTAGAGATTTTCCATAGGATTTAAATCGGGACTTCGAGATGGCCAATCAAGAAATGTTATTTGTTTCTCCTCAAATCAGTTTCTCAACCTTCGATAGACGTGGGTAGGAGCGTTATTTTGCTGGAATATGAAGTCAGTTCCGCATAACTCAACATATATTTCTGAGTTCATTCTTCCAGCACAAATGCAATTTCCGTTTTTCCATTTGCAGAAAAACCTGCCACCGAAATTGCGACTCATTCTCACTTCTCTTTGAAGACGATTGTCATGCCAATATGACTGAAATCCATTTGGACCATCTAAATTAAATTTTTTTTTCATCACTAAACAGAACTTTTCTCCACTCTGCGGTCCAGCTTATGCGACTTTCAGCGAAATGTTGCCTTGCTGACTCATGGGCTGTATCTAAAGGCGGCTTCTTGGATCTTTTTTGTACACAAGGTTGGAATTGGCTTTTAAAATTGTGTCTACCTCGTCTGGTTGAAACAGGCAAGTCAAGTCTGGCCTTAATTTGTGAAGCAAACAGCTTATTTCTGATGGCTTAACGCGATATCATTCGAACTTGACGTGTTGTAAGCCTGTGGTTGGCAATTTTTCCATAACTTTGACCTAACCTTAAAAAGTTATGATTAAATGTATTTGATCTCCCTATTTTTCTACCAATTTCACGATCAGAAAGGCCACAATCTTTGAATGCAGTGATTTTTGACCTTTCTTCCGCACTTAAAAATTTTCCACGCGGCATGATGAGATTCTGTAAAAAAAATGATTTCCTAGCACTTTCAATAAAAATTTCAAACAACTTTATGAAATAACCACTTTTAATTTCCGCCTTTGAATTTCACTTTTTGGGATTTTATTTCAGAAACAAAGACGAATAAAGTTCCAAAGTGACAAAAAAATATTGAAAAAATAACCATATTGGTTTGGCAGATTATTTTGGATCCGAAAATAAAAAGTGCTGCCAAGTTTGCGGTCGGTGGAATGAGTTATATATATTGTAACATTTTATCATTCCTTTATAGAATACAAGTACGAAATTTCATGTAAGAGGTATTTCTGAGAAAATTTGAAAAGTATCCAATTTCTTCGCTAACATTGGTACTCGTATCTTTGAACTAGAATACATATTTGAATTCATACTCAAGGGAATTACATGCGGCTTACGTACAAAATGCTCTGTAGGTACGATTTTATATTTTTCATAAGAGCCATTAATCGGCTTAGGTTCTTGCCTGATGACAGCCAAACAAACGTGGCGACGATTCTTCCCTCTCATTTTAATGTTTCGATATTTTTTACATAGTTAATAGTACCAAATATCTAATATTTCAAATTGAAAATAAAATTAATTCACTAATTGTTTGAGTTGAAGTGAAACCGAATAGGTATACCTTCCTATACGGAGAAACTGCAGACCAAAATTCAATCACTTGGTCAGAAAAGTCGATTTACAGCTATAATAATTGAGGAGAATACACTTTCAAAAACATTTTTCAAAGTTTGTACAAATAAATAAATAAAGGCAACGGCAACTATTTTGGAAAATTGGAATATTATTAAATTTTTTCTTTCGATAATTATATCTTCTCTCTTATATATAAAAAAATTTTGTCAAAAACGTATGACGCTAATGATCTCAGTTGGCATTCGACTATTTTCAATATACTTTTTTTTTTTATTAAAGATATGGTCGAGAAGCGAAGGTTTTAAGCTATGTGCTATGTGCTTATGTGTATTGGTTTTCGATTTATGGCTGTGTTTGTGAGCTATTAAAATTTAGAAAAGGTTACTAAAATTATTAAATCTCATGAACTAATACATATAAACAATAAACATAATAATCAAACGCAAGAGGTGCGTGCAGAAGATATAAATGGAGAACTGCCCATATTTCACAGCTTCGAACTGCATAATCACTGCCACAAATTCGACAAAAAGTAATTAGTCGAAGAAAAGTGGTATATGCAGACTTCAATCGCCCTGCTTTTGAATATGATTCCGGAATCGCATTTACTTTCTGGATGCTCCAGGTGGGACATGCAAGACATTCGTCATTTAATTGATTCTTTGAAGGCGGTCGAACCACACATTCCGCTTTGAAGCTTGCGATGAATTTTCTCACGCTTGACAAGCCAATAACGCCAATAATTCTGCGACAGAGAAATTGATGCGAGAATGCAAAATCATAATTTGATATGAATACACGATGGCGCATAAACTAGCTTTGGAGGCAGTTGACCGAACAATGAAGGATTTACAAGGTAGTTTGCTATGATTTGGCGAGGATATGATTTTTCTCAGTGGAGATTTTCGTCGACGGCTTACTGTCATCCCGAAATCTACTACTGTCAATGAATTTAATTCATGCTTGAAATCGTCGTATTTGTGCTGGCATGTCAAGAAGTTGAAATTGAGCACAAATATGAGAGTCGCATTGCAGTGTTGCTAAGCAATGGCCAAATTTCTGTTGATGTCTCCACTGGATTGATATCATTCGCGGCAAATATTTGAGAGTTAACATCGTCGACTTTTACAAAGTAATGTGTTAACAGGCATTGTAATAAATTATAAAAATCTCAATTGGATTTGTGAACGGGCAATACTAGCAGCGAAGAAAAATGGACGTCTTTGTTGTTTGTTTTTGCGCCGGAAAACAAATTTAAAAACATTGTTTATCATATCACTCTCTACTGATTTGTATTCCTTTCAAATAAATCACATTGGTAAATTTTTAGCATTTGTGTTTTATTAAAGCTCTGCAGTTCATTTGAAGGCGTTAAATTGGGGCGAGACGAAGTTCGCCTGGTCCGCTAGTCTACTATAAATAGTTATTCTAAAAGTTAGTTTGACCACCATTTTTTGAATTGAATTAAAAAATCTGATCTGAAACTGAGTTATAATAGGTGTTTTTTTTTTAGCTGCGTGAGAAGTTTCGATGGTTGTTGTCTTTGGTTGTTTGGTTGGACATTAGAGAATGTCAAACTCTGTGGACATTTCTGTTCAATTGTTTCCAAATTGTGGAAATTTACTTGAAAAAAATAAATCTGTTCGCGATGTTCTTAGAACATGTTGTCCGTAGAATTGTGTTTAGTGATGAAGCTCAATTCTGGTTAAATGGCTTTGTAAAAAAAAAAACAAAATTGCCGTATATGGAGCGAGACAATCATCAAGCTTCAAGTCATTGACGAATCACCATTACATCTATCTGGCTGGCGGCATCATCGATCCTTATTTCTTTCGAAATGAGGAAGGATCTGCCGTTACGGTGAATGGTGAGGGCTATCGAGCCATGCCTACTAATTTTTTGTTTCTAAAAACTATTTACCTAAACATCCACGGCACTTTGTTAAAACTAGAAGGCCGGCCGGCCGGCGGAGGCCCTTGGTGTAACGATATAAAACTGTTATAAACTATTTTAAATTAGCATGGTTATAGAGTCGATTACAGTAAGTTGGTAGAGTATAATTTAAACTTAATTCAACTTCCCTTAAAAGAAACTCATACACTCATATAATTAGTAACTAAGAAATATAAATTAATTATTATAAGTTCGGTGACCATCCGTCCTTTTTTTTAGAGGACATTCCTTTTTTTTTTTATTTATATTCTCTTTTTACTAAATTGTCCTTTTAATGTCCTTATTTTTATTTGAAACGTTTTCGCTACAGAGTAACGTACTTTCCTAGTACGCGTTTGAATAAATCCAGTAATGTCATCTGGGTTTTTCTATTGTGAATGGAATTGGATGCCACTTGCTAAATTTTCATGACACTCTTTTTGTGTAGATTTAAAGACTTTTTTTAAGAAGTCGGGATGACCATCTTAAAAAAATTCTACTGCGAACGAAAATACAAAAACTAACAGTTTCTTTGAGTTAAACTCTTAAATTAAGTACTTAATTATTTATTATTTAATTTTTTGGATGTTATAAGTATTTTTATTATTGTTTTTAAAACTGAACTGATGTATGCATTATGTAATCTGAAGTACAGATATTTTGTTTAAATATCGTTTGTACCTTTTCCTTTTCTTTTTTGCATGTGAAAAAATGGTAACCGTAGGTATAAGGGAACCTACCATATCATCAGTAATCATGAAGCTAGCTTCTCTTTCACTATAAGTCTCAATGCCAAATAAACTAATTAATTCATCTTTAATAATAAAAAAAAGTCATAAAAAATCAATACTAACATAATCATATTATGCGTGCATAAATATTTTAAATTTATTTTCTAATAAAGTTTCTTGATCTTAAAAAAAAATATCAACAACTCTATATGATCATAATAATTTTACCTCTATACCTACTATTATACCTTTAACTGAAAGACCAGTTTTTTAATATTATCATTACTCTGTTTTTCTGTTCTACTTCGGTATTCCCACATAATGTTGGTACATATACATTTTGTATAAATACTTAAGTGGGAACATTATACAATTCAATTCAATCAGAACAAACCATAACAACGATTTTTTCTGTAAATTGTAATTTATTCAAATTAATTTATATTGATAGTGTCTTTAATATATATGTATGTATATTCTTAAATTTCATATTAAAACGAATGAGACGTATATATATTAATGAAGGTATTTACATGAATATTGTTGTTTACTCCTATACCTAACCTTTAAATACAAACGGTGATTATCTAATGAATTAAATTTGTACTTTATCTTTAACTGGTTAATAAAAGAAGAATAACTGAAATTAAAAAGGTTTGAAGAGTGTTCAGGATATATAAAATTTATACAACAATCAATTACCTATTAGAAAGTTAAATTGGGGAAACTATTCAATTCTCATTTTTGTAAGGTTGTGTTTTCGTTAAAATTTCGTTAAAGCTTGTGTAGAGAAATTGGCTTTAGTTGTTTAAATTTATGGCATCTATGATGTATGGCATTTTACACAGTGAATGTAGTGTTAGACAGATAACTTATAGTTGCGCGTTAAGCCAAACTCTATCCCTAGTTTCACCGTTTGTAAGATTTGATGGGAATGGGATAATACTTGATTAACACATTATTTTCCCAAAACAAATTAAATTAAATTCTTTGCTACACTTCGAACTATAGTACCTTGTACATATTTCAATTTGTAAAAAAAAAATGCGTACAAAAATTTAGTTTTTTAAGAGATTTATACTTTATAGAAATACCAACATTATCTTTAAAAAAATTTACCAATTGGTAAGTCTACTCTAATCTTTACTTATCGCTTCTAACGATAAGAATCTGTAATCTTTTTAATAGAACGAATGTAATTTATTTATTTTAATTAACATTGTTATCCTATGTTATAATCTTTAAAAAAAAAACTTAGCTAAATAATTTTTTTAATCAACAAAGATTAAGATTATTATTTTGAATTGCTTTCAGTAATAACTACACATATACTTATGTATGTGTAAATTTATTAAAAGATATCTATAAATTAAAATTAAGCGTAATAATGTCTACAGTTGCACCATAACCCTTATCTTTATATCATTTTATTTATGGAAGTGACTAAAGTGCTAGTTTAAAACAGTTCAGTTTATAAAAGCACCCACTATTTTTCTTCGACATCGAAAACTTGCTAAGTCATATTACGGACAAAAATCGACAGTTACTTTCAAAATATCGTCAACATTTAGGTCAAACATGAAAGTTAGATAAACTGTTTTCACCGGAAAATTTAAGAATGGCCGCCGCGCGGTCACTTCACTTTGAGGGCACCCATTGCCTGCAGCTTATTGAAAACTATAAGCTTCTTCAAGACAGCTCTAAAGCAAAGGTGGAGAAATAGCCCAAACTCGGTGTCCAGTTCACGACGCGTGTCGTTGTCGTCGCATCGCTTATATTCCTGAGATAACCAAACCATAATAGCGCTAAAATTGGGTAAAGCCACTTTTAGCAATTTACTAAGCTAAAAAGATGATTGAGCTAATTTTAAACGATTTTAACATTTTACTAAAGTTAAAATCACGGAATGGCTACTTTAACTTTTAGCAATTTGCTAAATCTATTATGGAATCTGATAGTACAGATATCAGCCTTGCACGCGGGGTGCCCAGGCTCGAGTCCTGCTGGTGCACAATTTTTTTCTGTTTATTTTTTTTTGTAAATAATGAAGTTAAAATGATGAAAATAGAAATAACTAATATGTTTTTAGAGCACATGTTGGGTTTTCATCAACATATAATTAATTTACAACGCATAACAACAATAATTGTGTTCATCAAAATTCAAACCCTACAAATGCTCAGCTTTCTGCATAATTAGCAATTTACTAGTTTAGAAAAAAGTTTAAAAATTTTGAAATAGTTATTCAATCAATAGTTTCACTTAGGAAATTGCTAACTAGTGAAATGTTAAGCCCTTAACAATGGGTTGTTTAAAATTTTGCGCCAATGTCTTTTGTTACATTTACCGTGTGACACGTAGCGCCGGTTGCCCTTTTGGAATAACAAGTCCTTCACAACCATATCATCGAATTTCAGTTAAAAGAAATTGATTATTAACAATCGATATAGCGCTATTCATTTTGACCGTGATAGCAATGCCCATCGTTCCTTGCGTCACGGCGGCCAACAATCAACACTATGAGAATGCATTATTGCTACTTGGTGGACTTCGTCCGGCAAATTTTACTTGTTGACGTACCCGTATCTTAAAAATCAATTAATTTGAAACTAAAAATGAATATACATAATTAAAATGTTTGTTATGACAAAAAGAACAATAAATGTGTCAGCCTACGTTACGAATACACATAAACTTTCTTTCCCTCTGCAAACAAAAAATCTAAAGTCAACAAGGTATTGTCAAATATAACAAGGCTCAATTTGCAGCTTGCACGAGTTCTTTATACCTACCTACATTTTTGTTTTATTGTATTTTGCAAATGTCAGTGGTAAACCTCAATAAATCTTTTATATTCACTCTTCGTCTTGTCGGTGTCAGTGCAGAGTTGCCAAAGATATTAATACCATACCCTACCCACTCGAATGTACTAATCATCATTCCATTAATCATTTCGACCATCAAAACTCAATCAGCAAACTATACACAAACAACAATAACAACAACAAAGAAATATAACCCAAAAAATAGTGTCACCAAAATGAACAATGCGGGTGAAACACCTCTGCGGGCGCCAACTATCTTATTCGAGACACCAACCTACCACACACATGCAGTATCCTTTTTTTTCATTCGTTTATTATTTCAATGCAATGCCACAGCAGCAACAACAACAACAAATTATCTGTTAAGATAAATGTTAGTGTTAAGTGTGAAAAACCACAGGTATTCCCAAAATAAAACCAATTTCAATTTTCACTCTGAATTTGTGAGTCCTTGATAAACTGTAGATACAATATTGTGTGCTGTGGGAAATCAATTTCTGATGATGTTGTATTATTGTACTTGATGATGATCAATCGACCCATTGAAAGAAATACAACGACGATGTATTTTTTTTTTAATTTGAAACTAAACACTGCTTGTAGTAGGTAAAATCATTACTTGCTTAGATTTTTTAGGGGGCGTTATCACCTTCAAAAAAAAAAAAAACTTTTAGTAATATCGGTTGATAAGAGCGATATGAGATATGTTTCTTCTACTGATAAATCATTTTAATTTTGGTCTTATTTATTTTTGTTTTTTGTAATTTTAGTCAATCAGTTGTCATTGGATCGAGATCTCTACAATTTGTAATTGATTTTTTTTGTAAAGTGCGTGGCATTTTTCAATTTCATAATTCCCTATGAAATAATCTAATTACAATCTAGTCGGTTGATCTTGTAAATATCACAAGCACATCCAATCATTATTTTTGTTCAATTTATACCTAATTCGATTCAGACTGTGCACAGTGAAAAAAAAAGTTTATAATGTCCTAAAGTTAAATATGTAATATATTTTCTTTTTTTTTCTCATTTCAGGTAACCATTTGGAATACCATCTAAATATTAAAAAAAAAATTAAAAACAGATAATCCTAATGATATAATAAACAACATAAACAAAAAATATATAAAAAAAAAATAACAAACATTAAAAAAACACGTTAGTGTTTTTTTTGAATAAAACAAAAAAATTATAAAAAAAAAAACAAAATACAATTTTTTCGTGTTACAGTGGTTTAAATAAAAAACCTTCAAAATTATTCTCGAAATGGATATGACTTCAACAGCGGAAGCTGCTCGCAGTTGGTACGAGAGTCCGCGGCTAGGTGGTTCACCAAATGTAAATGGACTAGGGGTGGGCGGTAGTGCCCATCAGGGTTTATCAAGTGGTACTTCGGGCGGCCTTGATGCATCCGATATGGGGGCATTTTATGCATTGGAAAGTAGCGGACATCATAGAAGATATTATTCAACTGGCTACCATCCAACACATGGTGAGTTCTTTTTTTGTATAGTAACATTTTTTTTTTGATATTTAAAAATTTTATGAACAAAAGAAAATATTGTAGTTTCAAAATTCTTTAAAAATTTGACGTAAAAAATTTGCATCACAAAGTAGATAATATCGACAGGAATATCGATAACACGGAGACTTAGCGGTGTATTAAAAAAAACCATGACACAAGATTTAAACAATCATCTAATAACTTCACCTCCTCAATGTGTTTTATTTTATGTAAAAAAAAAGGGTGTTGTGGTTATCCTTCAACATTTCTATATGTGAGCGAAACACAAATAATGTTTAATCTTCTAGGCTTATATGAAAAAAATGAAGAGTTCTGTGGTGCCATAAATCCGTATGGGAACAAGACGGGTGTTTTTTTTTTTAGCTGCATGAGAAGTTTCGATGGTTGTTGTCCTTTGTTTGACAGTTGAAAATGTTAACCTCTGGTGGACATTTCTATTCAGTAAGCTTTGGCAATTCATCATGAATCGTTTAACGCAGAACAACGCTTCCGAATTGCGGAAATTTATTTTGAAAACAATAAAGATATTCGTGAAGTGCATAGAGCTTTCTTACCGAAGAATTGTGTTTAGTGCTGAAGCTTATTTCTAGTTAAATAGTTTCGTCCATAAGCAAAATTGCGAAGACAATCTTTAAGCCATTTAGGAATCATCATTACATTCATTAAAATTGGCTGTTTGGTGCGGTTTACACGCTGACGGCACCATCGGTCCTTATTTCTTTCGAAATGAGGAAGGAGTTCCCGTTACTTTGAATGGCCAGCGCTATCCTGCCATGCTGAGTGATTTTTTACTTCCACAACATTCGGTTCCAACAAGACGGCACAACTTGCCATATAGCGCTCTTAACCATAATTTTTTAGCAAAATCAACTTTATTTCCCTTTGGTCCTTTAACCTGGCCTCTCGTTCGTGCGACTTACCGACTCTCGACTGCTTATTATGAGGCTTTATTAAGTAATTGGCTATGTTAACAAACCAGCAACTCTTGAAGCATTGGAAACCAATATTCAAGCCACCACTGACGCCATACGGGCAGATTTATTGGGAAAAGTAGTCAATAATTGGACATTGAATGGACTATATGTCCGGACATGTGCCATGAAATTATCTATCAGATTATAATAAGACAAAATTCATTCCCATAATATTTCTGTCTTGTATTATTGCTTAAAATTCTCAAGCTCTTAAAAAAACACCCTATATATACAAAAAAACTTATCTCGATTTTAAATTATATTTATATCTATACACTTTCGCAGAAAAATAGACAGTACACGTCTTATTGGAGAGCTTTTTCAAAATCAGTAGCGTGTAATATTTTTGCAACATACTAAACTGAAAGAACTTCCCCATAAAAAGTTTTTACCCGCCCCTAAATAACTATATCAAATAGTAAAACAAAATTTCATTGCATCTGACGCAGACCCAACAACCTACTCAGCGCACATCCGAGTGTGGATGTGGACTGAATTGCTTTTGCTGGAGCATTTGGCTGCTACTGATATTCAACCCCCTCCCCCATTAAATATTGATGTGCTTTCAGAGTTACCCGTGTCCATTTGTTAACTCGATCGCTTTCCTTGGGTTTCTGTTGATGTGCTTTTGATTTGAGAGCTTTAAAAAAAGTTTTGAATGATGAGTATTATCGTGGAGTGTTTTCATTTTTTGCTTATCTTTTAATGTGTGGAAAATACGTTAAAATGCAGGAAATCATTTTAAGCTATTTTCTTTGAAGAATACCATTATTTGCTCAGATTTTATTTAATGTGAAGTATTTTTGTATAAAACAATGTTTAAAAAGTGTATTTATTTTAAAGTTTTGTGTAACTTGTATTTTAACTCGTGTATTTTTAAAGAGGTGTGTTTTTTTTTAGAGTTTTGTACAATTAGTTCGAAATTGTTTCGAGGATTTCCAAAGATTTAAGTTCCGCAAAAAACAATTGCTGACGCGACAAAAAAAATCTTAAAAAATTGCAAAATAAGACAGAAACTGTGAAGCAAGTAGCTGATATTTTTCCTGCAGGTGAACGAACAGTTTACGGATTTCTTAACGAAAACAATTCTAAATGCCCAAAACTCGCCACCAAAGAAAACTTATCTGATAATGAGTACATTTTTTATTTTAGGTTGTTTTTTTATTTAAAAGAGGTTAGGACTACTGGGGATACATTTCAAAAACGCACATTTTATATTACCTCATGGTGGTGTGGAAAATATAAATGTGTTTTAAGTTTTATAAACAAAGCGAATAAATTTAAATTCCCATCTAAATAAAGGGTGGTAACCCTATATACTATTCTCTCATATTTGATATTTAAAATACACACTACCAAACCCCTGTGAGAGCTTTATTGAGTGACAAATTTATGAAATCCACTGTAGAGAATGACAGACAAACGTCCTATCTTGCCTACACTGCGTATTTTTCTGGGACAGAGCATAGTTAAAATTATGAAATCATAAAAAAAAACATAATATCAAAACTGTATTTGCCTATTAACTTTCCAATATCTTAAACACAGACAATAAATTATACAAACCTTCTTAATATTGTATGAAAGTCTTTAAACAAATAAATGAAAAATCATTTCTCATAGTTTTCTGTCATTGGTCCCCAAGGAACAATCATAATTTTAGCTGTGTATGTTTGTGTGTGAAATTTGATATCCTATCTCAAGAGCATTATATCTAAGCAAGAGCTTATAAGAGTAATGGGTGAAAAATTGCTTCTTTTAAATTTCTATTCAAAAGATATTTTTCTCTTAATTCCGAATTTATTATTTTGTTGTTTATTTCTAAAGCAATACTTGTAATGAAATACAATTTAGATCTATATAATTTTAGATATTTAATTAGGTATGTTTTTTTTCGAAACCTCGAAGAAAATTTTCCCTTCGGCCTTAGCTAAGAACAGTGAATTTTTGTTTTTCCCCGTTGTTCCGAAGACAATTGAGATACCGGCCCTAGTTTCCTCAATATGGAAATGTTGTTAACTTCTTTCTGTAATGTGTTTACTATTTTTTGTACACTGGTCAATTAAAAAAAAAACAAATAAAATATCTGCTTTTATTAAGAAGATTTTTTGTAATCAGGCATATCCTCATTTATCTTAGTGGGAAAGGTAAATTAAAATTATTCAAGCATTTTGGTGAACAAAAATATGTGTGTTCAACGGCTTAATATTTTGATGAACCTAAAAAAGGGACAGCTATCGTTACCGGTGTACTCATAATTATCACAGGTTGGCACATGCCTTAACTATACACCTGAAAAAATGCAAGTAATTTACGTTAAGGTCCTAAAACGTCCTAAAGGTCTCAGCACTCTTCCAGGATCAAACCTCCTATACCCATACCGTACCGAATGCTTGAGTTACGGACATCAAAATCAATATGTCCTGCATCAGGAAAATAAATTCTATGAAGGATAACAAAGCGTGCGGAAACTATCCTTATTTTAGAAATTCCAAAATACCTCAAAGTTACATGCAGAAGAAATTTCCCTACTTCTGTTTTTGCTCTCTCCATACCAATTTGGAATATGTAACGATATCAAATTCATCAACGACAAATTGAAAAACATTTACTCTTTAAATTGTGGTTTATATAAGGATAAATTTTCTAGGCCAAGTTGGTGGCTAAATTTGGGTTTACGACTGTTTTTCTGAAACAGGTTCTTAAGTGTGTCCGCAAAAAATAAACATTTTCGAAACATTTCAGAAATATTCCAAAAGCATTTAAAACACTTCAGAAACAGAAAAATATTTACAAACTAAATTTAGGAAATCTTTCCGAAATGTTTTCTTTGGTTGGGACGCTCTCGAAACATTTATGAAATGTTGCTCTGTTTCCCATTATGAATGGAAAAGATTCTCTGTTAAAAAAGGTAGATAGCTCGTGAGTGGTTGTTCATATAAATATAAAAATGTAGCGAAAATTGTGGTGCAACGAAGATATTATCCAATTGATCAAAATTTATGAATCGAAAAGTTTTGTGGGATCCACTTGACAAAAGTTTTAAAAAATAAAATCAAAAAATCCGATGCTTTGTCTGAAATTTCCAAAAATATAAATTGTGAAAAAGATGAGGTAGCAAAAAAATTCATCCGCTTAAAGTGCAACACATTTTGGTAGATGGTAAATAGGAAACTCAGAAATATTTCAGAAATGTTTCTCAAAGCGTCCACACTAAAAAAAACACTATATCATAAATATTTCTCAAATGTTTCTGAAGTATTTTTTAAACAAATGGGAAACATTTCAGAAAAGTTTCTTAAACAATGTTTCCTGAAATGTTTTTTTTTTGGTGTGAACACACATTACAGTCAATTTTGATTCCGAAGTAACACAATTCGACATCTCAAATTTGGAAATGGATATGGTAAATATATTTTTCACAACTGAAAGTTAAATTTCATTCTCTGAATAAACTTATTCGGAATCAACTCGCTTAGTGAAAAATTGTCTTAAATAAGGTTCGTCTCAAGATTGCTTAAAGGATTAAAATGTCTTAAATTATATAAAAACGTGAAACTGATGTAGATCTAGGACCAGTTGGATTCTTCTTGAAATTTAAGATACAATATAGGTAGATGTCATATTGTGAAGAATTAGTTTATTGCATGGAATATTTAAAGCTGTTTTTTTTTTCGCTGAAAACCTACAATCTTGCACATAACATTTTGTTGAAAAAAATAAGGGTACAATTAAATATGTCTTCTATAAGAATAACTGAGTGCGGAACCCCTAAGCAGTTAATTTTGCATTTATCGGAAAATAAATTTGGACAAAAATGGCGAATTGCTTTCAAACTACCATTTTTACAAAAAAAAAAAAAAAAACAGCTTTAAACATGCCAAATACTTATTGCTTTGTCTAAACCACAGACACCATTTGTATATTTAAAAGGCGGACGATAGATATATGATGTATATACTTTATACCCACTTCCCTATTCAAACAAAAATAAAATGAATCGCCTATAACTTACTCAAGGGTGCGCTTTAAGGGTGTGCAGCACTTTTTGATCAAGAAAAACCTACCCAAAAAAATAATATTACCAAAAACCGGCCGTCATGACAGGACCAGGACCGACCGACCGTTGGTCGTGCATTTGTTTTCGATTTCCCATTTTATTTATTTATATATTTTTTTTCTCTTGTCGAGCCTAATGCGATTTTAATGGCATTCCTACCCGAGGCTCACACCCTTTACAATATTATGGACGTCTATGCGAGTAATGCCCTATAATATAGGTATAGGTAAATAAAATCGATACAATATTTTTCATGTGTCAGTGTCTATACTGTGTAGGTATATTGTATTGGGGAATTCTGCGTTTGAAAGTCTATATTCATTCTATCTGCAAGGGCACCCTAAACCACAAATAAAAACACCAACAATGAAAAAAAAAGTCCCTTACTCTCTCTCTGACTCCAATAATAACACAAAAATAGGATCACAAACTCTCAGTATTGGGGGTGGAGTATCTGATGTATTATGTGTTGTTTGTGTTTTGTATATATGTATGTAGGTATCTGACTAGAAAATACCGACAATTTTCATTTTCTATTCGCTTTGTCATTTGTAATTTTCATGTCTATTGAAAGATTTATGAGATGGCTCAAGGCGTTTCAAAATGAAACTGCGGGAAAAAATGAACACGTTAAATTACAGGTCTGCACAGCAAAATAACATTTTGTGGGTGGGTGGGCAGAAAGTGTCGTTCCATTGGGTAAAAAATCAGTCAACCTTTATAGAGTACCTAGTCATTTTTGTATTTTTATTTTTTGTTATGAATTTTTTCTCTACATTATCTATACGCGTAGGTAGGTACCTACATACATTTGTATATGTATTGTATATACATTAAAAAATGTGCTAGTTATGTGTTTTTTTGTTGTCTGTATGACTTGGCAGTAAAAAAAATTTATATATTTTTTTTTACATTTTTTAAAAACCCACAATAATAAAATCTGTAAAAGAAAAGTAATAACATTTAGAAGTGTGGACTACAAAAAGTCATAAAAATATACAACTGTGCGACTCAAAAAGACGACCTACGCGCGGATGTGTCTTATTTGGGGCACGTTTGACACGCGCTTTTACACAATATTGTTATAAGCATACTGTATCTAGAGGTAGATATACATTTATGAAGAAATAGTTTTATTTTTGCGAGCGTAAAGAAGAACTAGTTTAATTTTTTTGGAGACTATAAATTTTCAAATATACAACCAATATAATTTAGGTAGGCATATGTATATTTATGTATATGATACTGTTATAAAATACTTATATGCCAAAAACTGTGACAACAAAGGATATATATCAATTCAATCAAAGAAATCTAGAAAAGTTGTCATAGAAAATGTGTCAACACGTAGGTATAGAATTGCCAGTATTAAATCTCAATTGAATTTATTATTCTTTTAATTATTATTTGTAGATTTCTAATTCTGACTGGTAGACTGGTATATATACCCATAACGTATTTATATCATAAATAGAGTAGAGATTCAATCGATACGATGCGATGCGAGGTATTTTTTATTAATTTTCAACTTAAAACTAGTTTAACAATTTTGTTTAAAAGTGAATAAATAGTAAACATTCTATAACATAATTAAGTTAGAGTTGAATGATACGTACAAAAAAAATTAAGCTCGTTTGGGGTGACAATCAGAGCTACATAATTGAAATTAATTTAATGATAACTATAAAATTAAAAGACTTTAATGAGATACAAAATTTTATAATTTTATATTTTATAATTTTATATCCGCCATCTAACGTTTTTTTTTCAACTAGTGCTTATTTCGTGAATGGTAACACTTAGCTTATGTCTGATTTGACAGATAATTAGTTTTATCCTTCCGCTGAACGAATATGGTTGTGTATACGCTTGAACAACGCTGGAAAATATTGCGACATTACTTTGAAAATCATGGTAATGTTGCAGAATGTGTGCGAAAATTGCGTACGGATTTTGGAAGAAGAGAAGCACCGTCAGCTCCGTATGTTCGTTATCTTGTGAAAAAGGTAAAAGAAACTGGCATCCTCATCGATAAACCAAAGCGTGAAAAGCGAAAAACAGATCGTTCACCCTAGAATATTGCTGCTGTGGCAGAAAGTGTGCGTGAAGTGCCATCAACATCAATTCACCGTCGTTCTCAACAATTGAACATTTCGGAGACATCATCGAGACGAATTTTGCATAAAGACCTTGGCATGACGCCATACAAAGTCCAATTGGTTCAGGAGTTGAAGCCAACTGACCATCCAATGCGTTTTCGCTTCGCTAAGTGGGTCTGCGATCGTCTTAGAGAAGATGCCGATTTTGCCAAAAAATCATCTTTTCATATGAAGCTCATTTTGATCTTGGCGGGTATGTAAACAAGCACAATTGTCGCATTTGTGACACAGAAACCCCGCACGCATACATTGAAAAGCCGATACACCCAAAACGAGTCACTGTTTGGTGCGGATTTTGGTCCAGAGGCATAATTGGGCCATTTTTCTAAAATGAGCAAGGAGTGGCCGTTACATTTTGCCAGCTATGAAGAATACCTCTTCAGATAGATGGCAGGGATTCTCTCCGAGGCTAGAGGATTTGTATATATCAAGGTCCTTAAGACTCCAGGACTCCACCAACTGCACGAGTGCGAAAAAATATTTCTCCCATGAAATTGTTTATCATCTCAACCGCAAGCACTGGAGGAGTCATAACACTTTCTGCCAACCTGGAATTAATTCAAGCTTCAAGCTAATTCCCATTCCTCGTGCGCTGACAAAAGGATTGTTATTAAAGACGAGCGTTGGAACCGAATACGAAGTTGCATTTCGAATGTTTTTTACAAATGACCAAAAAGTTGTTACTATACCTTTGGGACGTTGTAGTATTTTTTGCCCTAATTTTTTTCTCATGTAAGGACTTGGTTTTTTGAATATGACTTGCTAGATTGCTTGAACTTATTCCGATTTTCCCCAGTAGGTTTGGTTTTATAACATCGGAAACTTGCCTCCCATAACCGGATAATCTCTTTGCAGACCAAATCTAACCAAAAGACAGTAAGACGTTCACGGATTTTCACGGATTTTACGGCTTCAAAGGAATTCGTTAATTTCTTTTTATTTTGCTTGTATCAAAATTTAAAATGAAAATTTGTTTGCTGTTTTGAAATTGATTATTTATTTATTATTTTTTTTTTTATAACTTTGCACGCGCTCAAGGGATTATGAATACCCTTTGTATGTTTTTCTTAACACAGCGCGGGCATCCGGTGGAAGAAGAGAAAGAAGGATAGGAAAGATGTGTGGCGCGATGTTCTTAGATAGAGCTGGTTGATGTCTCGGATTTATCTCCAGGGATGGCGGCTGAACTAATGCGGAGAGAACTACCGTGTCTTATTTATTTATGTCACTTATAATTCGCATTACTTTATTTATTTCGTTGTCATATTTTATGGGCGTGCTAGTTAGCTATAGTATGCAGCAACTTATTTTATGACAATTTTTAGAATTGGTTTTTAATGGAATATAAGAAGAAGCAGGAAGCGAACCTGCAACCACGAGGTTGGTAGGCGGGCACACAACTATTGCGCCACGGCCATCCCCAATTTTATTTTTATTTTTTATTTTTATTTTTTGTTTGCATTTCATAACGTTTGTGTCTACATAATGCTTTTTCAGATTCATTTCAGATGTAAGAGAGAAACAGCATATTTTTATTTATTATTATTATTGTTCAAAAAGAACGTTTGGGCTTTGAAAATGTACATTATAATATACTTGTTCATATGTATTTGTACCATGTAGGTATAGTAAGAATAATGTTTTATATCTTAATTTGTTAAAATTGTTTTTAAAAGTGGTGTTCTAAAATTTCGATACAAAATTTTCGAAACTGAAAAAAAAACAAAATTATGACCCCAAAATTTTTTAAAGCTTTTAAGTTAGTAAAATAAATAGGCTTGTATCAATGTTCAACTTCTTTTAAATTAAAATTATTATTCCCCATTCTTATGGGTCCATAAATATATTAAATGTTTTGCTTTTGGACTTTATGAACATATCCAATATTTTTGTGGTAGGTGACTTATCAGTATGGCTATGCCATATTGTGAAACAGGTCCTTAGACTCATTTGTATTTCAAGATTTATTGTATACATCACCATTGTAGGTATGTACATGCAATTATTATAGTAAACTTGTACATACATACATATATAAAATGTAACAAAATATCAATAACATAAAAAAACCCTCCTCTCAATTCAAATATTTTGTCTTGAAAGCATACCTACGTTTTTTTTGTTATTGCCTGGTTGTTTATTTCTATACTTGCCTCCATTGTTGTCAAACATGCAGAGCATACCATGCCACACAAAATCGACATCGAAAGATGGAAGAATTTTCTTTTCAAGAAGTTATTACCAGTTCCTTTATTTTGTGTTTGTAGACTTCTTCCTCGGTGCGGGATAAGGTGTGTTCAATTTCAATATATATATGTATTTGAAACGTCAATATAAGGAATGAAAAGTAGTTTCTTTTGTGCTTTTTTTTTCTCTCATGATTATATTGTTCAGAAGTTCAGAAGGATTGAGCTCTTAAATCAAATAAAAAAAAAATCTGCAAAAAGCACAATCACAGTGTTTCGTTTCTCTATTGTTGATTCGTCATTTTGGAAGTTAAATTTTTTTTCATTGCTTCCCCAACGACCGACATGCAAAGTCAGCCAGTCTCACTCAGTATATGTATGTAGGCTCTTATATTTTTAATGCGATAGTCAAAATAGAGAAAATGAGCATCAATCGATGATTGTGTTTTCCTAAGTGTGATCTTTTTGTCGTTTATTTTTTTGATTGGATTTTTTTACTTCCTGTTACTGAAATAAATTTCAGAAAATTTTAAATAATTAGTGCGGACTCTAGAAACAAAAACACCATTTTTAAATGTGTTTTGTTGGGCACCACTTTATGTTGTTTTTGTCTGTTGGTATGTATATTTTATGGTGGATTTTAGTGCCTTTTGCAATTTCACAGGTTTTATTAGGAAGAAGTTTCCAGTTTAGTAAAAAAAAAAAGTTTGAATGTCTCTGTCAAGGAACGGAAAACGTAAATAAGAACTAACGTTGGGCGCCAGTTAACTCATTTATTAAAACATTGCCATTTAACTAAACTTGATATATTATTTGCTAAATTGAATTGTATATTTATTGCCAACTTAATTTTGAATATATTTATAGGTTATTTGTAAATAAAATAGCACTAGCTTAGTAGGCATACAGTATGTTAGTTTTCACACAAGTTGTGTTTGTATGCTTTTCATCCAGTTTAATGATAGCTCAAACCCCATACACTCTTGGAATAAAATAGAGTTTAACAATTTTATAACCATTAGGAAACCTTTACCGGCCATTGACAGTTGCAACCAGTAAGGCATATAAATACAAAAAAAAACTCTAAGATCTATTTAATTCCTGTGTGCTATAGTATTACAAACAGTACGTGTATAATGTTCCTGCTTAACCACGTGACACGCATGGCTGAGACTTTAGGTATTGTTGTGTTCGCTGTCCAGAACACACAGTTCTATTTGCGTGTAGAATTACGATTAATGTCAAATAAATGACCAATCGAATGTAGTTATGTGATGTATTCAGCCATATTGCCCATCATGTAGATTAAAAGTGATTGTTGATAAAAGCGGGTATTTATATGAAGTTTTCAACCAGAAAATGTTCTATTTTTTACATTACAGTATCAAATTGTGTTTGGAAGTATTCCATCAAACCTAAGGATCTCGAAAAATTTATTCTAGAAAAACAAAAAAAAATAGATCGAGCAAGACCGAACCTTAAAAAAATTTCAAAATATATTTTTCCCCATCACTAGGGCATTGTTTTCTGTGTTGGTAAAAGCATTTGCATGGTAAAGTATCGAGAATCGGTATGATGCCATCGAAAAAATATTCTAAACTAAAAAAACAACCTGTCTCAATGTCTGAAAAATTAAAAATTGTCACCCTAAAACCACTTAACTCCATAGTTTGGACGATAACACAAACGCAATATGTAGTGGCAATGAACGAGTTAATAACACGCATCCATGGGCACCTTGTCAAGGGAAGAGAAGAGCGAGAGGGCAGATTGCTGAAGGACGACCCTCTGCGTTATGTGCATGTACCATGCAAGCAACGGAACTGATTTTGCAAACGTTCTTGAAATTAAAAAAAAAAAAAAAAACTATTTACTAGAAGATACTATGTACATAAATATATGTGTATATTGTTAAGTATTCCTTGTTGCATGGTTTGGTCATGTGAAGAAGTTTCCATCTTCAAGCCTTACTATTTTACTCCTAGAGCTTTCAACTGGCCTGACAAAAGACAACATTAGTCCCAAACGCACCATCACACAATTGTATTTGAATGCAGGTGTAGCAGCAAGCAAGCAGCAGAAAACAACATCAACTTTATATAGTGGGCCAAGCCAGGTGAAGCTGGTTTATAGAGCCGCTGAAGCCTCTGGTAATAAATTTCCATAGACGAGTGGAGCAATGTTGCCGCAACTTGTAGAGATGGAGAGGCGAAATTTCTGTGGAAAACCTCTATATGGTATACTTACTCTTGTTCCGCACTCTCGTTGTTGTTTTTTTTTTGTATAGGTTGGGTACCTACATAACTTTTTTTATTTTTATTTTTGGGGTCTTGGGGAAAAATGAAATGTTTTTATTACCCACAATATATACATACATATAGCTATATACAATGTTAGACTCTGAGAAATCACTGAAAAAACAGACGTCGTCGTTGTTGTCGAGACACAATAACGTATGTGTAATAGTTGGGTAATTCACGTGAAACACAACCCACCGCAACAACAACCGTAGCGCAAACGGACGGACTAGACGGAACGGAATGGACGCATACAGATCATGGTGAGCACGCTTGAGCGGATGATGGGGCTACAGAGGTTATGAATGTGCACACCTTGGTGAACCATCGAGGAACGGGCGAATCCATCGAAAGCCACTCCGCATGGGGTCGATGGAATTTTATCAAAAAAAATATGTTCGCGTCTACGCCGCGCAGTGCGTTTGTTTCTTAGTCGTGCGTCGGTCAAATGTCGATGCGCGCGCCGATCGATGTGACAAACTATGGGTAGATGCGTTAGTACAACCTTCCCCCCCCCCCCCACTAACAAAGTGAATGTACGTATAAGAAACAAAACACCTGGCCAAAAGAATAACGATTGTGCTGTTTGATTGTAATGATTGATGAAATCCTTGATTCAACACAGGGTTGTTATACACATTACTAAATTTCTAATTTTAACAAATCATAAAAACTAATCAAGATGAACAAACATTTTTAAAGATTAGATGAAATCACAGGCACAAATTAAGTATTCTCTTTTGAAATAATACATTAAAACCAGGGTTGTTTCAATTGGGAAAATTATTTAAATTTACCTTATTAAGCCATCTCTCAATGGACTAGCAATTCGATAGGCCATTCTAATATTCTGAACAAATTCGGACCAAAACCAGGACGTTCCGACTTTAGCACACACAAGCTAATCTTCGACAAGAACTTCCAAGGTTACCATCCCACAAAGATCGGATTGGGAGGATGAGAGGTTCTTAAAAGACGAGTCAGCCCACTTTTATACGGACGGTTCAAAAACCTAAGAGGGAGTGGGTTGCGCTGTGTTCTCGGACAGACTAAATCTTAGTTCTTATATTGGGAAAACGTGATATCCATATCTATTCGGATATCCGTATATTCTCTGACAGTCAGGCAGCACTTAAATCACTCGGCGCTGTTTCCACAAACTTTATAACTGCCCGCAACTGTCGATGGCGGACCAGTTTAATATTCACCTGATTTGAGTGCCGGGACATTGAGATATTTTGGGAAACTGCAAAGCCGATGAACTCGCCAGAAAAGGAACCCAAATACCAATTCTACCGAATCGGTATGCCTATCGCTACAAGCAAACTCTTGGTCAAACATCACTGCTTGCCTGGTTACTAGACAAATATGGCCATCAATGGACCCAAGACGCTCAAAAGGTCTACTCTCTTTGAGCAGGAAACATCCTGGCTCCGTAATAGGTATCGTAACTGGAAACTGTTTAATTGGTAGACACGCTAACAACTTTGCGTTTTCTCCAATGACTTTTGCAGAAGCTATATGGACGAGGAGGATGAGGAGACTATCTCCCATCTTGTATGCTCATGTCCTGCTCTCTCCCAAAGACTTAAATTGCACCTTGGGGATTACTTTTTCGACGACACCAGTGATCTCAAACACATAGAGATGCACCGGCTACACCGCTTCATTAGAAGCTCCAACTGGTTTAAGTAAGGAGTATAAAATCTCTTCATGTGATATCACAATGTACCTATCTAAGGTTTAAGTGTGTCAGTTGTTTTCCTGACGACCATGTCAACCTAAACTTATCGTCCTCCTTAATGATAACGACAAGAATTACTTAATTATGTGAAAAAGAATTAATGAGTTAATTGGCCGAAGGTTTTCAGGAGATATTTGTTCTGGAACTAAATGCCATATAGAGCTAATATCTTTGTTAAAATAAATCGCGGAAAATTTTAAGCATTTAAAATCTACTCTAAATCAATTTTAAAATGGGAGTCGACTTTAGAAAAAAGCAAAACGCTTCTTTATATTTTTTAAAGTATACTTTATCCAGTTGCTTTTTTTTTTTTTTTTTGAAAAGAAGATTTCAATATTTTTGAAAATTTTGAACTTTATAGAAAGCTAAACAATATAAACTTCGAAGAACTCCATTCTAAGAACGAGTTACTCGATACCGATTTGACAAAGCAACGGTTCGGTTTTTAATTGAAAACATCAATATAAGAGGTCCAGTAACAAATTGCGGTCTTACCATTTCGCAAGAACTTGTGGTCTTAAATTTTGACGGAAGAAATGTGCATCAAACCGAACATTCGTTTCCACATAAACGGACAAAATGGTTTTCTCTCAATATTTTAGGAGCAATTCAAAAAATTGCACATTCAACAAACTAAACAGAATGATATCCGTTGCACAACTATTTTCTTTTCCTGACAATCATAAAGGTGAGTCTTTAGTTTTTTTTTTGTTTTCACAATCAACATTTTAAAAGTAAATATGAAAAAAAATGCATTTAATTTGAAATTGATGTGTTTCATTTGATTATGTTTAATTCTGGTTCTGTTTGATTCCTAAATCTGTCAGAAATAGGAGCGTTCAACTAAAACTTCCTAAGATCGCGTCAAGAACTTATATTAGCTAAAAAAGTGTATCCACTTTTCTAGAAGAGTATGGGACAACACGATATGCTGCTAGAGGTCTGGCCGCCCCTGGAGAAGCAATTCTGCTGAGAATTGACAGAGACAAGACAGGGTCTTGAATATATACACAATTGGGTGTCAATTAGCGATCTTTAAAGAGATTTTTGGTAGAAGACTTGAATATTTTCCTTTAATGTAGACTGTGATTCAGCTGTTAGCGCCAAGCGTTTTCAACCTACCCTTAAGCTATTCTGAATTATGAGCTATGAGCCCCATTTCTATCTGTGATAATATATGTGAATAAGCAAAATTATTGCTTTTGATGAAAAAACAATCCGCATATAACCAAAAACCAAAAACACTTGCTTAAAGTTAACGCATGGTGTACTGTTTATGTTGTAGGCATTCATCGGGCCATATTTTTTTAAAAACAATGAGAGCAAAACAACGTGGATTGCTAGTGCTACAAACCATGCTTAACAACTTTCTTCTTTATCAATTGGATAAATTGAAGCTGGAGAACATGTGGTTCCAACAGGGTGGAGCAACGGCGGATAGCATGGAGCTACAACCGAAATTCATAGGGCTCCATTAGGGGATAGCATAATCTCCCATTTTGTCGATTTACTCTGGCCGGCAAAATCAGGATTTTTTAAGGTCACGACTCTATGTCAACAAGTTTTGAAGCTAGAAGAGAGCAAATCCCTCTAGAATGCGAAGACCTTTCGTTCTGGCTAGGGTAGGATGGAAAATACCATAAATCGGGTTATCAGTTCTGGCAATTGTGGCCACTTAGCCGACATCATGTAATAAAAAAAAAAACACTGCAAGTAATCAAAAGCAAGAACAAAGTTTTGCAATGTTAAAACTTAAATTACAGCCAATGAGAATCGGGTGTCAAATTTTTATATGTCACCTTTCAGTTTCCATTATAACATTTTAGATTAAAAGTCTATAGTGCCCCGAATTGCCCAAGTAAGGAACATGTACAAGGTACTTTGATTGGCAATACTGACTTACCTCATCCAAGAATTTATAACAACACTGACTATAGAAATTGTATGTACAATGCTTGGGTATATGCAGTTTTGCACTGCATTCATACCAAAACATACCAGCAGCACATTCCAATTCATTTATTGCTGCAAGCAGCATGCTACATTAATTATGACCCAAATTCCTGGAAGAGACGATCCTCATTTTAGATTGACAAAGTGCGCGCACTGCTGATGATGATGGTATAGATGGAGCATCATCATAGTTTTGACATGACTTGCGTCTGACGAGACATTTACGCGTATACGTACGTACATCGGCGTCGGTGGAGCGGCCGGCGGTGGCGGTCACTTTCAACACCACTCGTTGATGTTGTTTTGTTGCAATATAATGCTGATGGTGCCACGCCTAATTGCTGGATCATTTCATCCCCTCGCAGAATCTAATAAGCAAACAATGCGAATCCTTCACAAGCCCATACTGAAGTCCGAAGCATTGAAGACGTTTTAATTAGAATTTTTTTTTTGTTTTGCATTTGGGCCAGGGGGCCTGATGAGCTGTGTGCCACTGCAACCACAGCTGCACATGTTGAACTATACGCCACGGTCGGTGGTGGTGGTCTGATGCGCCGCGCCGGCTTTTATATTTTTGCAAAGACCGCTCGCGCGTTGTGTATTCATTGTTTCACTAAATGACATAATTATTAGTTTGCCTCGTTCAATTTATATTCCCAAAAGGGGAATCTGTGGCGCTGCTATATGCATGCTGAAGCTTCTACTGTAGCAAACGCGCCTACATTGCACGTTATTCTTCTCTTCGGACTCATCAACTACTATCAACATCATGCCAACCAATTAAGTCCCTCAAGTGTGTACAGCTGCTATATGCTCTGGGACAAAATAAACTTGTCCGCATGTTGTGCATGGCGCGATACAAAAAGTCAAAGCTAAATTCAGACTCACCAGCGCGTCGCACATTGACACGTAGAATGTTTGTTGAATTTCGCAATGACCACATCACGCAGGCAATCTCTCACTAGTAGGCAGGCAGGTTGGTTCTGTGTACGATGGTTGAAATTCAACGACGAATAAGGTGTCACCTTAATAGCACCGACTGCGCAACAACTTGTGAATTCTAATTTTGTCATCGATATATGTACATAGGTATGTAGAGAGAGGTGGCCCAGGCGCAGGGAGTCCAAGTCTAACTCTAAGTCGAATTCGAAGTTGAAGCCATCCGTAGGCAGTGGCAGCGGCGGCGGCGGCGGCAACACCGACAGCGACAATCAGTGACATCTCGCAATGGCTGTCATCAAATTCGCCGTCATCAAGTGACACTTCTATAAAAATACCTATCCGCACACAAAGTGGGCGGTTTTTGAGGAGTGTTTCCCGCGCTTTTTTTAAAAATCTTTTGTTGTTTTTAATTTTTCTAAATCCAAACTCGCCCGTGCGTTATCATCATCTCTGTTTAGTGACACCCTCCCCGTTTCGATGCGAAATCACTTTGATCGAGTTGAAATCACTGCTAGCTGCGGAGTGTATAATAATGTGCATGCCTGTCAACGCACTGTCTATTTGAATATACTCGTTTGTATACCTATTTGCGCGGCTTTTTTAAATCAAACATAAAACGATTAATTTGCATGACTATTTCGAGCTGAATACACTCATTCGTGTCTCATTAGAAATGCGTGCCAAATTTGATTTTTGTTGTTGTTAGGTTTCTTATTTAATAAAAGATAATTACCATGGGGCATGTGTGTATATATGAATTTGCTTCGTTAATTGGTGGGGATTGAAATTCAAGAAACACAGATGGACATAGATTTTGGTCAACAAAAGATATACAACGAAGTTAAAAGTGAAGCCTGTGTCATAATAAAGGTTTTGTGTCTTGTTTTAATTAACGCTGATTAATGTAATTAATAAAATGTTAATTTCTTTTAAGGCGGCTTTTCTTGTGGTGTTGTTGTTAAGCTACAAGTTGGATGGTTTGCTTTTAGCGCTTTTAGCTGGAAGCTGAGATGTTGTGTTTTTTTTGAGTTTGACAAATTGTGATGGTCAGTGACAATGGGTTTGTGCAATTTGTTTTTTTTTTTTAATGTTAAAATAACTTATGATTTGGTGGTTATTGTTTAACTCAAGACTTTCTCCATAGAAATATCATAACTAAATAACAAAGAACTTATAAATTGATTAACACAAAATTAACTCTGCATAGTTATTGGGCATTTTCCCTTCACAATATTGTCAAATTTTAATCAGTTAAATCTGTCACCTGTCAATGGCAGAGATCCGCTAATTTTTTTTATTTGAAACTAATGTCGTACACAAACATTTTAAGAATTCGACATTATTTTCACTCTAACATGGGTATAAAGTCTATTCGACCTTATTTCCTTCAACTTTATTTAACAGCAACAGGTTATCTATATGGGTGATTCTACAAAAATTGGTTAACTGGCTGTCATAAGTCAGTAAAACTAATTGTTATTATATTTTTTAATATTTTTTATTTTATTCTAACAACTTAAAGTCGTTTATTTGGTCACCCAACTTCAGCTAATTATTTTAAATATAAGTTTATAAAACACCACAATATATTCTCAAAACGTCAGTTCTTTGGCATGTCACCACTCCAAAAATCCGGAATCAAATGGATGTGTATTAAATATTAACTTCAATTTAAGCAAATTTGGTAATTCACTACAATCTGTGATGTACTTAATAACGTATATCACAATTTTCGTAACATAATATTCTCACCGCTGTTGTTCAAATAAAATAAGAAACTTTGTGTTCAGTTTTATTCGTCAGTCCGCTGTGTGTTGTTCAAATTTGAATTTCGCGCGAAATGCCACATACTCAAATTTTAGTTAGTAAAGTTAGCTTCAGACCATGCCATTTGACGGTCGCCATTACCGTGCCAGTGCTAGTGTTGTGTTTGGTGTGCAAACACAACACGAGCGCGTCCAGTCAAAATATCAGTCCTATGGTGAGTTATTATTTTCTTATAAACATGGGTTTTATTTTAATTTATACGTAGTTAACTTTGATTTATTCAAATGTATCTTGTTTATATTAGAAACTACCAAAATAAACGTTGGTTCTAATAATACGAGTAACCTCAAATTCATGACTTTTTCATCAGTCCGTTGGCGTCAGTCCTTTGTCTGATATTGCGCCAGAGGACTGATGTGTTTCCAGGGTACTGATTTTTTTGTTGTAGACAACATTTACTTCAACTATTATAGTGCGTAAACATTATTTTTTACTTATTTTTATTTTTAGCATAAAGTTGCCTCTTAAAAAACAAAAAATATGTCATGATCGCTTCAACCCAGAACTCATAACTCATTCTTGCATCTAGCAGCATGTTGTTGTGTTGTTGTGGTGTATACGGAGCTATGTGTTGATATACAATGATTTCTTTTTGTCAATACTTAAAAACTCGACCCGCTGTGTATTCACCACCATTGTCTGATCTTATTATCTTAGGTTTTGTTGAACATTTATTTTTTACCATTTCTGTGTACTCTACCATGCGATCGAAAACTTCAGATTTCTCCTTTAGCAATTAAACAAATGTATACTATCTACTGAAATCGTCAACAAAAGTTAGAAAATATCTTTTCCCGCTAGGTGTTTTCTTTTGCATGGGTCCGCAAATGTCACTGTGAATGCGGTTTAAGGGTGCATGCTCTTTCTGTTTGACTTTTACTTAAATGGTTGATGAGTCATTTTTGTTTCCATACAAATTTCACAGTCCTTGATCTTTTTAAAATTTATAAACTTTTAAGGATCACTTACCATTTTTTCCTATTCTATTCGTTTAAGTGATTCGTAGTTGCGATGGCAAATATGCGGTGCCAGTGATCTAAACAGTTACCTTCTTCTCTGCATTCTTCAATATATAATACTTTGATTTCAGTTCATTTTTATCTGAGCTTAAAAAGATTTCCTACTAGATCTCCAACTGCTACCTCGAATCGATCTTTAGATGGAATTTCACATAGTTTACCACAAAAGAGAATTGTGTATCCTTTTTCCATTAATTTCTTTATTGATAGTAAGCTCCCTTGCAGATTTGGAAGATAAACGACGTCTTCAATAAGTATTGTAACCATACTTTGCTCTTGCTGTTGGTGGTATTTATTTTGCAGGTACCCTTTCTTTCCGAGGTGATTTGCTCCCTATTTGCTGCTGTAATATGAATTTATCGAGCTTGTTTGAGATATGTACCATGACTCCTGAATCCAAAACCCAACCTTCACCAACATATTAGTAAAAGCCGTATTAATCTTCTTTGTTACCTTCATGACCGAATTACTTATACCATTGTTTTGATTGTGGCGTGTATATTCTTCTAAAAGTTTTCTTTCAACCAACTTTCCAGAGCTGTTACAAGTGTATCGTATTTTTGATGTAAGCTGCTGAGTAACATAGCGAAAGTCCAATTATCTGATAGTTGATTCTCCCCTAGAGCAGTCAATTTTTCAAATAATGTTGTCATCTTTTGGATGTGTTCCTCCATGTTACCACCTTCCACAAGTTTTAAGTTACGAATGCTACGCATTAATTGTATCTTATTACTAAGAATAGCCTTTTCATGGTGTTCCTTGAGCTTATCCCATGCTGCCTTGACTGTTTTAGCCCTTGTCACGTGATGAAGTTGACTATCTTCTACTGATAGGCCAATAATAGTTATGGCATCGCAATCCTTTTTGGTCCATTCCGAAGTGACTGGATCTGGAATCGGTTTGATAATAATGCCCCACAAACTATCCCTCCGTAGAAGGAGTTCCAGCTTAAATTTCCATATGTGGTAATTATCTGTTCACCACTTCGATAGTGATGTTCGTAAAGAATCAGACATTATTTAAATTGTTTAGAGCTCTGGGCTCATCACCTATTAAATCTAGTTTTGAACAAATGAATATTGATATATACTGACATAAAAACAAGATATCATTTCTGTATGGATTTTAATTTTAGAATAAAACAAAAAACTAAAGTTTCTAATTACACAAATATATCTGCTTTCTAGAGCAGTTTTTACGTTGTATGTCGTATGTAGAGTGAACACAAGCATACGAATGTTATATTCAACAATTAGATCCTAAGAGAATTACTCTAAATGTCAATAAATTCCATTATTTTCTTATGAAGTTGCGTATTTCATCACTACTGTGTCACCCTCGTCAGTCCTCTGGCAGTGAAATTCAGAAAAACCGATATATCTCAGAATCTACATAAAAAAGTGACTGGCCCGGTCATGAGCAATATCTTCATTAGATTAGCTATCTTAAATATCAGAATTTGTAGGAATTTGGTTTAAATAATGGCATAAACAAAATATCCCTAAAAGTTACCCAATTTTTGTGGAATCACCTATATATAAAAGTTCAAAAGAGAAGAATTCTGCACTAATTTGAACTTTTTTTTTCTGGTCTTAAACTTTTACCTCAAAAACAGAATTGGTAAATTTTCGTCTAGTACTTACCATATGTTTCCTGAGAGAAGATCCAGACTTTCTTGTTTGGTGGTCGGGCCTACAGGAAAACCAAAACAGCGGGTGGTTGCATCGTAAAGTTGTCTGATCAAGGTCTTAGTTTGGTGACACATTGAATACGTATCAGAATCATATTCATAATAATCATGAGAGTGAATAACTTGTGTATAGGAATGTGATGCATTTGAATTTTTGATTGATTCTCAGCTTACAACATCTAGATGGGCAGGGAGTTCACGAAATATGTATATGCATTTTGGACAACTCGAATATTATTTTATAGAAAATTATTGTTCAGGAAATTAAGACGACTCAATACCCTGTTAATATGATTTTCAAACTAGCGCATCGACGCGACGGCGTCATTGGCGAGAGTTTATTAATGTGTTTCATCAAAATTGAGGTGGAAGCTCGCATTACCGGACATATGATTCCATCATTAATCAGTGCATAGTCTATTCTGTGTACTAATTTTATGCTTGAAGGTATGTTGTTGTCGAATTAGCTCTGTGGAAGTAAAGTTCGAATGTGTATAATTTCTCCAGAAAAATAGAAATAATACATTTGATATTTGTGATGCTCCTTTGATGTGCGCTTAATTAAAATTGTATAATTTTTTATTAAATCGTACCTTTCCTTAAAAAGCTTACATGGAAGCATTCCAAAATACACAGGATTTTGTATGGTTTCCAGTTCAAGATCTTCTGTCAGATTAAATTATTATTTTATTAAACAAAACAAATTGGCTTCAATAAGAGGTTGTCTATCAGGATCGCATGTACCTCTAGCTCTTTTGTTCAACCACAAAATTCTTAGTACAAACGGCTAAATGTACAATACAAAAGTAGTTTTTTAACAATTGTTTTATGTATACAAAATTTCATAATTTGTTTTCCAAATATTGAATTTAAAAAAAAAAAAATTGATTGCGAACATTTTGGTATGCAGTATCATTAAGAATTTGAAGGACATTCTGTGTAAACATTCTGATAGAAATCTCTTGAGCTGTTCATGGAATAGTCGAAAATCTAAATAACCGTTGATAAACATTTCAATTTAAAAATTTTACTAGCCAAATTGTAGACTATACCTAAATGATGCACTGAATTTTTTTATCCAACTCGTTAGATCGTTTTTTGAGATTAAGATAAAGATTTACGATTTTTGACCAAAAAATTTGTATGGCAGGATCCAAACAAATGATTAAAAAAAAAATAGTGCGTGTACTTATGTCCACGCGGCAGAAGTAAAACTTCCCTAATTTGAAACAATTTTTTCTAAGTCAGCTACACCATATTTCCATTTGATGAAAACCCTTAGCACTGGAGTACCCGCGCCCTACACCGCTACTCGCATGGCCTTCTATGGTAAACCATTTAAAAATGCCATTATCATTTTAGTTTATAAGCATTTAAATGAAACAAATATTTAGATATTATATTAATTTCTTGTCTTAACCATTTAATAGTTTGAATTTATAAACATTAGTAATTTAGTAAAAAATAATTTTTCAGTACCAAAAAAAAAAACCAAAATGATTGTTCAAAAATCAATTCTTCATATTTTTTTTAGATAATTTATATATATATAAAAAAATCAATTTTCATAGCATTGAAGACACACTACAGCATGGTGATCGGGACAAATCATTTTTTTTGTTGATCTTTTATTGGCACTGGTGCAATAATTTAATTTTACACAAACGCTCGCGCGGACTTCTATAGGTGATTTTCGTTTTTAGTTCAGAGCAGAGTCTGAATTGTCAAAAAATTTGTTTGTGTTTCTTTTTAACTCAGAGCATGCAGATCTCCAAATGTGTGTTTTCTTTTTTGTTCTGAACATGTGCAGATCGCAATCGACCTGCTCGAACATAATTGACTGAGCATGTGAGTAAATTGCTGAACGCACCAAGTGCCATGTGTGCCAAAAAGGAAAATGTGAAGGAAAAAAATAATTAGATACATAAGTTGGCGAAAGAAGTTGATCGCTTGTTGATGTTCTGTATCTTGTGAGTATCAGTGCACAAAAAGGGTTAGGTATTGCTTTTTAGGGCTAAAAATGAAAATGTATTCTGATTTGTGTGGTTCAAGTGCCTTTAAAAAACATATCAGTGTTCAGAGCTCGCTCTGTTTGGAACAAGTTCAGTGCATAATCAATGTGTTCAAACTCTGTTTAGTGCTCTGCTCTTAAAGAAAAAGGAAAAACGCCTTATGGTAGACAATTGACTTTCACACTTAACTATAAAAATATGCGTTCGCGAAAAAATCAAGAGACGCCGACCTGTTGACAAATTTAGCTGAGAAGGCTCATTTAAAATGACACAGCTCTTACATAAAAAAAAACCGTTAAGTTTGAACAAAACTGTTAGTGTGGTCTACTATAGTAGGCCACGCGTGTGCTCCAGTGTTAAAAGACGCTTAATGTACAAACAGCGTAGAGGGGAAAGCAAAGCTACAAAATTCATCACAAAAACGAGCAAAGAGCTCGAGATGGGAGCAGGGATGAAGCCTAGCCCCCCAGTGTGAGGAACAAGAGCAAATTACATGTTATATAAAAATATTTAACTCTTTACTATTTAATTATTTATACCACGTACACGTCTATTTAAATCCGCTGCCATGAGAGCAGAGAAATCAAACATGTTTGAACATCGCTGCCGAATTGAGAACTAAGCGAGTATTCGTACTCCCCTGCCATCCATTGTACTCACCTCACTAAAAAATATCCAAACATTTCGCAAACATTTCATTAAAGATGGAATTTCCGATTTCATCGAATGCGTTCAACCCTACAATAGTGGGACAGTGGGAGTTATCGTGAATAAAAAATTCCCTTGAAATTTTTGTCCAATTCGAATCTTGAAAACGTGGATGTTGCTTAAAAGTTTCCCTAGGAATTTATTGGTATCGTGAATAAGGTTTCCCAGGGAATTTCGCCGTCATTTATTCATACAAATTTTTCTTCGAGTGAAATTTATTTCGTGGGAGATCGCTGCCATCTTCGTGCTCTTCTTTCACTATTCGTGTTTGATTTCTCCACTTTGCTCTTGTTCACTCTCCGCTCCACTCTGTTTATGCACTTATGGTATAGAGCGACCTACAGACAGACAGGCAGGCAGACAGACAAACAGATAGACAGACAGATTTCCGGGTCCCATTTTTTTGGTACTTATCATCGTAACGTCAAGTTTGAGTAAAATCTCGAGTTCGATTTTTGTATAAATGCAAAACGTGCCCTATAGTAAGTATGTGCAAAATATTTCAATTCGTGGCGGTGCAGCAACTTATCATCGCTATAAACGATGCACATATATAGTTAGTTCAGCAGACGCAGAGACTGGTCAACTTAGTGTTCTTGAAAGGAAAATAATGGGGAGAGGTGGGTTAAGTAATTACACTCAATTATATCAAACCGATCACCTTAAAAACCAATTCATAGTATGAGTATCGCATATACAAGACTTTTATAGCCTGATGTGCTTTTAAAACGTTTCGAGAGTAGTTTTTATTATCTCCTCACTTAGATTTATTGTTTCTTTTTGTTTCTCTTCGATATAAAAATGTCTTTCAATCATATAAGAAAGACTTTCTCCATCCTCCTTACATTTTGAGGGCTGCAAAAGAAACATCAAACAAAAAAATCCCGAAAAAAAGACATTTCCCTCATCTTTTATTTGTATTCTGGAAATTCTTTTGTAGAATACCAATAAAACACATCATTAAGGCAATAAAAACGAATTGAAAACACAAATAAAATAAGTAATCAAAATAAACTCACAAAAAAAATCACTGCGTGATGGTCAAAATCGCATAAAGATAAACCATCTAACAATTCAAACCAAAGACTTACCATTGTTTCTCCTGTCTACACACACACTATTTTATAGATTTAATTACCCCAAAATAAAAATAAACTATTATATACCAATTTCTTTCAGTAGTTGTGTATATTTGCCTATTTATTCAACTCCTTTTATTTTTTATTAACATCAGGAGCATATAAATAAAAATAAAGAAGAAAAACAGTTTTTTTTTTTGGCAAACCCTCACTCGGTTCAAACAAACCACGTGAGAGTAATGGTCAATTTATTTAATTTCGGTGTGATGATTCTTCGACGTGTAATGTATACAAATAAAGGTGTGTTGTTGTTGTGTTAACAATTTAGGTCGGTTTTTTGGGCAATTCATTTGAAATGATTTATTTAAATAAATTTAATTAATTGGTTAAGATTATTTTGGAGAAATTAACATACAAACACTATTTCAGTTACGAAAAGAATCTGGTAATTTTATGATAGACAGTAAAATCACGATTAAGAAATTAGGTTTTTGATTTTTAAATGGAATAAAACAGATTTGTGAAAATTATTTTTTTTTGTAAATAATTTTTAGAAAATTTTAACTTTTTCATATGAATAGAAATTCGTTATTAAACTTTAAAGTAAATTAAATGCGTGGATCATTCGAACAAGTTGCTTTTCCATCTATAACGTGGACTATAGACAGATGTTAAATATGCGTATGATAAGGATTTATTAATAATGATATGTATTGCTCATGAAATAAGTGTGAAAAAAGGCATACGCCCAGTAGGAAATTTACTCCTCAATGAAAAATGCCTTAGTGAAATCCTATATGACGGTCGTATAGGAGATGTCATTGATTTCACTCATGAAAGGTAATGCAGCCGGTCACCAGTTTGCCATTTAAGTAGCATGTTCTGCTTAGCTCAAGTAAAAAGGTAGAGAATAGACACACAAAAAAAACTTTAATGAATGCACAAAACCGGAGGCGAAGATATTCCTTCACAAAAAGATTTTTAAGCTGCTACAAAAATATAAATGATGGGAAAATGTAACCTTTTTTTGGTTTTCCCTACTGTTTTTTTGTCGGGCGTGATTTCTTTGTTTTAGAATGATTTTATTTATATTTTGTGATCATAGAGAACAGACTTCAACAAATTTTCTCAGTGTTTTGTTGTGAAAAATAAAATATATTGTATATGAATACTAGCGGATCAGGCGAACTTCGTGTCGCCCAAATTTTTCGCATTCAAATGAACTGCAGAGCTATAATAAAACACAGATATTAAAATCAGTAGAGAGTGATATGATAAACAATGTTCTTCGATTTTTTTTCCGGCGCAAAAACAAACAACAAAGACTATTTACCAAGCTATCGACGACGTCCTTTTTCTTCGCTGCTAGTATTGCCCGTTCACAAATCCAATCGAGATTTTTATAATTTTTTGCAATGCCGGGGAACCTTTTACTTTGGTTATGAGTTTCTCCATCGACGTTGTTAACTCGCAAAAATTTGCCGGGAATAATATCAATCCAGTCGAGACATCAACAGAAATTTGGCATTGCCAAGCGCCAAAAGCTTGAAAATTCAGCAGCCGATGGGTCGTTCTGCAATGCCACTTTCATATTTGTGGTAAATTTAAACTTCTTGTCATGCCGGCACAAAGACAACGATTTCAAGCATGCATTAAATTCATCGCCAGCAGTAGATGTGGGGACAACGGGAAGCGTTTGAAGAAAATCTCCGCTGAGCAATATCATATCCCCACCAAATCATCCCGAATCACCTTGTAAATCCTTAATTGTTAGGTCAACTGCCTCCAAAGCTAGTTTATGCGCCATTGTGCATTCATACCAAATTATGATTTTGCATTCTCGCATAAATTTCTCTTTCCCCGAATTCTTGGTCATTGTGTACGTTATTGGCTGGTCAACCGTGAGAAAATTCATCGCCAGCTTTAAAGCGGAATGTGCAGTTCGACGGCCTTCAAACAGTGGCAACAATGCCATAGATGCCATAGGATGCAACATGCAACGAAAGAGATCTTGGCTGAATTGTTGCTAGAATCAATTAGATGACGAATGTCTTGCATCGAGAAAGTATTCGTGTTCCAAAGCAGCGCAATTGAAGTCTGCATTTACCACTTTTCTTCTTCTAATAACTTTTTGTCGAATTTGTGGTGGTGATTGTCCAGTTTGAAGCTGTGCAATATGGACACGTTTCCATTTATTTCTTCTGCACGTACCTCTTGCGTTTGATTATCACCGAACATTCTGATTAATTATTGCAAGACGTGTACGTCGTCCAAGGTTAGATCGGAATCAGTGCAATAATACGCAAAACTCGAATCAAGAAAAATATCACATTTGCTGAATAGAAAATGATAATGTGAGAAGGACACCTGTCAAATCGCTCACAGCCTAAGTCAATGTATAACGCAATCTATCGGGTTGTGGCATTGATCGCAGCACAGCGTCATCTAATATACATCTCATAAACTTCTCCACCAAAAATGAACGCACAACGTCTTCTATCACAATGAATTTCACAATTAACCGAAATTTTGCAAGCTTCACAACGAATTTTCCACCTTTAAGTCGTCCAAGAAATCCATGTAACATTCTCGAGAACCAACAAAATAAAATATCAAAATCCATTTAATTGGAATCAAATACTGTAGTTGTGTGCAAACACGCGGCAACCTGTATACAAAACAAAACATATTTTTTATACTAATAAAGCAATAACAAACAGACGAGTGACATTTTTGCTCATAACTCCGGTTCTGAAAATCGGACGGCAAACAGATTTCTTATGTGCACTCTCCAAACCTCTCCTAAAAATTTCATTCAAAACGATCGGCCCGAAAAAAAGAAAATAGCGCACAAACATAATTTGGATTGCTCTTTATATATAAGAAGAAGAAGTAAAGAACTAACAAATGAATGAATTTGTTATTAAAAATACTTTGGATGCTGGTCGATCTCGTACTGTGGAAGTGTTAAGACGTTTTCGGCTTCCCAGTTTTTCCAATTAAAATTCGTGTGTGAGCTTAAGTTCTAAATTAAATCAAAATTTCACAAGTGGTGCAGTAGCACAGTGATAGAGTGGCCGACCGAGAATCCGAGGGTCGCCAGTTCGATTCCCAGGAGGGCATCAGAACTTTATCAGCTTTTTTTCACAACCGTGAAGTAGTTAACTTTATTGGTTGGGAAAACGAGCAAAGGAGGAGGAGTTTAAGCACCGGGGCATCGAAAGGTGTCCTAGGGCCAATGAGGCCAGCGACGGCATCAGCTGAGGGAACATCGAAAGATGTTCCAACTACAAGCAGTGATTCTGCAGCAACAACATCAACAGCAATAACAACAACGGCAACATCATCCGATGCTAATCAAAAGCGCAGAAAGAGGATCAAGTGCGCACCAAATTTGGTAAAAAGGAGATCCACGGCCACCTCAGCAAAGCTGCCAGCTGGGGTGCATACGTCCGATATAGACGAGACGTCAGAGGCAGCAAGACAAACCGAGTTAGACACTTCACCCGAAGAGGGTATAGCATATATGTCTGAAGAAGGAGAAGGGCACTTCACGACGGGCGATAGTACTGCCTTCGTGAACCTCTCCACATTAGAGGCGTCATCTGAGGAGGACGAACAAAGAATGTTCGCCCAAATTGATGCTTTGGAGGCAGAAATAGAAAAGATAAAAAGTAAAGTTAAGGCCAGCCAAGAAGCGCGCCGAGCGAGGCAACTAAAAGAACTCGAAGAAAAAGAACAACAACAGAAAAAAGAACAAATACAAAAACAACAGCCACAGCAGCAGCCAAAACAACAACGGCAAAAACAACAACAACAACAGCAACAGCAGCAGACACAAGTCCAGAAACATTCGCAAGAAAAACAGCAGCAGCAGATTCAAAAGCAGCAGAATCAACAGCCGCAGAAAAATCAGTCTCAGCAGCAGCAGCCACAGCCGCCGATCATGAAAAAAGAAAAGGTGCCACCCATTAATACTTATAAAATGGAGTTACAGGATACCATAAATCTATGTAAGTTGACCATAGGTCAAAATTTTACTATTAAAAGATTAAATAACGATAGGCATGCTATCCAGTGCTTCACACTGGAACAGCACAAAAAAATTAAAGAGTTGCTGAAAGAAACTACTACCGAATTCTTTAGTTTCACCCCTAAAACCGAAAAATTTCAAACGGTCCTTTTGAAGGGCATAGATTCCTACACGGAATCACAGGTGCTCTTAAATGAACTCCGCCAAAAAGCGAATGACGATCTCGACTTTATCGGGGTCAAGCCGTTCGCTACAGTTAGAGCTAGGCGGGAGAAGCGGAGTCTTCCCTTCTTCCTCGTTCAACTTTCACCCAGCAGCAAACTGGATAGTTTGAGGAGTATATCCGTCCTCAACTGCCAGGTTGTAACTTGGGACAAATTAAAAAGGCGCGGCGACATGCTTCAATGCATGCGCTGCCAAAGGTTCGGCCACGCCGCAGCAAACTGCGAAATGCAGTCACGCTGCGTTAAGTGTGGAGAGAACCACAATGCAGATGAATGCAAGTTAGGAAAAGAACGGGTCGAAGATAGGACCCAGCTTAAATGTGTACTCTGCCGAGGCGCCGGACACCCCGCTAATTATCGGGGATGCCCGACGTTTCAGCTTATAAAAAACAATAAAGCAGCAAAGCAAACAGTGGTAGAAAAGCGTCCAACAGTGCGCCCTCCTACAACAACGTCCGTCAACCCCCAAATTTCTTACGCCCAAATGGCGTCAGGAAGGGGAAGCACGGTACAGCCTACACCAAAGGTCGCCCAACAGGCCCCCGTGCCTAAGGCGCCGGCGGCACAGGCGGATATTATGGGCGTTCTACTGGCCATCCAGGGCCAGTTGAACGGCCTCCAAAACCAGATCAGGGAGCAGGCGACTAGGGTGGATTATCTCTACTCTGTTTTGCCGAGCTTAACGCAACTTAGAGGTTAAGGGCGCGCTGCCGGAGAGGCCCTTTAAGATCCTAGCTGTGAATGTAAATTCATTGATTAGGACCGAACGTAGAGCGAATTTATTCCAATTGCTTAAAGACATAAGTCCAGATGTGTTTATGGCTAGCGAAACTAAGCTTAACCAGAAACATAAATTGACTAACAACAATTACAATATCGTAAGAAGAGACCGACCCAACTCCACGCAAGGAGGAGGCGTCGCAATCTTTATACGTAAAGGCATTAGTCATAAGGTAATATATAATAGTGATGTGCGAAAATTTCGGACGTTAGAGGCATGCATCATATGCATTCATCTCCAACAGGGGAAGCGAATGTATGTGATCGCTGCCTATGCACCGGAAACACCTCAGCCCACGCAGTTTATAACAGAGCTTGAAAAGCTTTTTGAATGCTTAAGATTGAGCTCGGAAGAGAATTACTATATATTGGCGGGTGATTTAAACGCCAAGCACACAGATTGGGGAAATCAAATACAAAATCCTCGAGGTAACCATCTATTTAATTGGATGGGTCGATACAACCTTGAGTATCGCATCGATCTTCTAGCCACAGACAGGCCATCGTTCCCAAGAAGCGGTGCCTATCTGGATCTATTGCTTAAAGACGCAAGACTAACAATTACTGACGCTGTGGGTCAACGGCCAAGAAATTGTTTACGAACGATCGAGTACGACAGTGACCACTGCGGACTCGCAGCCGTAATACAACTTCCGAACCAGCTTATGGAGTTGGAGGAGTATGTGCCTGTGCATACTTACAATTACAGTAAGGTGCGCTGGCCACGTTTCTCCAATGCCTTATTGAGTGAATTACGTTCAAATGGTATATCCCCACCAAATGACAGGAACCTAACAAATACTGAAATCGACAGATACTTAGAACAAATTGACGAAACGATTCTACGAACAATGAACAGAACAATACCGAAATACAAAGAACGTAACGCAACTGACATGTACCGTAACGCGACAATTGACGCACTTCACAGACAAAAAAGTGGACTACTGACAAGACTAAAACGCTTGTACAGGCGGTTTACTGATACACGAGACCTGGAGATTAGGACACTGAAGTCGTCCATCAAAAACATCAACCAATTGATCAAAGAAAATTATAGATTGGCTATTAATTCGTTCTGGGACAATAAAATTCGTGCCGTTAACTCCAGCGACCCAAGTATGTTCCCAAAAATTAATAAGATTTTTAGAAGAAAGGATCAAAACGATCTTCCGTGTCTTAAGCTCCAGAGGACGACAGAGAACAGAGACGTACTTCTGACAGCAGGCATAGACCCAGAGGATGCCGTATTGGACGATGATCTCTATATAATCGAAGATCCGCAGGAGAGAGTGGAGGCTGTGGGGGCTGCTTTCCAGCAAGTGTACAAGGTGAATGCTAGCATTCGCCCGAATCATGACCTGGAGAACAGAGCTCTGCTTCATCACTTATGGCTCCGGAACGATATAACCGAATGGCGATCTGAGAACCTTGGTTTTACCAGGTTTAATGATGAAGATTTGGCAAACGCCATAATCGCCGACCGAAATGGGCCCAGCCCCCTGTTAATTTCGAAGAATGAGCTCCAGCTCATCTTCGATTCATTAAAGAAAAAGAAGTCTGCAGGACTCGATGGTATATCCAACGTTGTACTACGACATTTGCCTCAAGAAGCAGTTGACATTTATACCACACTGTTTAACAACGCGCTGAATAATGCATATTATCCAGTGCGGTGGAAGACAGCTGTGGTGCACCCTCTCCCAAAAAAGGGAAAGGACAACTCCAATCCGGCGAATCTCCGGTCGATAAGTCTTCTTCCGAGTATCAGCAAAGTGTTTGAAAAGGTTATTAATAGAGCCCTGTTCAAATGGGCGGAGGACAAAAATATCATCCCGGATAATCAGTTCGGTTTTAAGGCGGGACATGACACAATTCATGCCGCGTCTAAACTTGTTTCTGATATCCAATGGAACAAAACTAAAAAACAGTGTACGGGTGCCTGTCTGGTTGATCTGGAGAAGGCCTTCGACACCGTATGGTTAGAAGGTCTCTATCTAAAGCTAACCAGACAAGGTATAAGTAAACCTCTATTGTATATGCTTTATGACATGCTAAATGGTAGAAAGTTTGTTGTCAAGAGTGGCAATGTAACTTCTACTGCAATTTTTAATATTAATAATGGTCTTCAGCAGGGAGCGGTTAACTCGCCGATTCTATTCAACATTTACACCAGCGATCTGATAGATAGTCTAACTCAGGCAATTGCGTACGCCGACGATCTAATTGCGTACAGAACAGCTCATACAGTTGAGGTCATCAAAAGTCTCTTGCAGAGTGACTTCGACAAGATTCAGCGATATTGTGATGACTGGAAGTTGAAAATCAACTTCCAGAAATCAGAAACTATTTTGTTTAGGACTCCGCTGTCTAGCGCCTCAAGGGATACGAGAAAGAACTGGCGCAAGCTGGTGATCGTAGGGCCACATGGACATCCACTGGCGAGTAAAAGTGTAGTAAAGTACCTTGGCATCTGGTTGGATCAGTACCTGTATTTCGACAGACATATAGGTGCTGCTTTGGCCAGGGCTAGGGGAGCCTTAGCCTTGACAAAACGACTGTTTTATAGCAGCCGTCTTGACAGCAGGGTGAAGGTGATTTGCTACATGGCCCTCATCAGGCCGATGATTGCCTACGGATGCCCGGTGTGGTTCAACGTTGCCCCATCTCAAATGGAAAAGATTCGGGTGTTTGAGAGGCAATGTCTTAGACGTTGCCTTGGATTACACAGAACACCAGAGTCGGAGTACACAAGATATTATTCCAACCAGGTTCTATACAACGGAGCCAACATAAACAGAATAGATAATTTTTTGTTCAAGCTGATTCGGGGTCACGTTGCAAGAGCGATGTCCTCAACTAACAGCTTAATTTTTGGGGCTTATTACCCCAATAACGAATATTTTGAGAGTGCGCGGTTAAGTGGTTACATCCCTCCTGAGGCATTCCTCTATTTAGACAGTCGAGGGCTGATACAGGATGGAGGGGCGGTTCCGCTCATCTACCACGTCAGCCGGAAAACTGTGGATAGGCGACTCCTGTATAGTCGAGACGTCATCGCTCAAGGTGGAGAAGAGCGCCTTCGGTTCAGTAGGACTGTGTCCGATCGGGACCGGAGGGATAGGGCGAAACAGGAGAACCAGTTCCGGTGGCTCTCTGAACAGCATCGTGATATTTAAAGTCGATGAAGATGATATATCTTGGCCGACTTACATAGATTTAGGGCATTAGGTATAGGTAACAGTCAGGGTGGCACCAAAAAAAAATTAAAAATATGTATGTATGCGGGGGCATGCGTGCATGTATCTGCGTGTCTGTACATGTGTGTGCGTACGTATATGTATGTGCGTATGTACATGTGTGGGTGGGTTGCATGCTAGTGTGTGTCTGCATGCATATAAAAAATAAACAAAAAAAAATTAAAAAACGAAAAAATGCTGCTGTGGCTGTTCTAGTTTTTAAGTAGTTATAAGTATTATTAGGTATTTTAAGTAGCTTAAGTTATTTTTAGTTAGTATAAGTTAGTTTTATTTAGTTTTAATTATTTTTAATATATATTTAAGTTTAGTTTATAGGTAAAAAAAAAAAAAAAAAAAAAAAAAAAAAAAAAAAAAAAAAAAAAAAAAAATGATCAGATACCAAGTTTTCTGTATAAAAGTTTCTTGAAATATAAAATAAATAAAAAAAAAAAAAAAATTTAGATTTAATTAAAATAGTTTTTAGGTCGAAAGACATTAGTTGTAAGAGTTATTGTTTAATTTAGAGCGCCCGTAAAGGGCCAGTAAATTAGTTGTAAGTTATTGATAATTAGGCTAGTTTTAAACATTTTTGTCTAGCTTTAAGATAGTTATAAGTTAATATGAAATAAAAATGAATAAAAAAAAAAAAAAAAAAAAAAAAAAAAAAAATACTTTGGATGTAGGTACATAGTATAAGCTTGTAAGTAGGTACAGTACCCGACAGACATGTAATCTTTTTCTGTGACTAATTTATTATATCTCAAGAATCTGTATTTTCAACCAAGACAAATAACTTATGAATTCGAAGGTTTCCAGAACACAGCGATTTCATATATTCTTTTTCTCTTACTAAATCTTCACATCTCAAGCATCAGTTTTTTCACCAAGAAAATGAAGTCATGAATTTCATGATTCCATGTAACCGGTGAATTCATTACAAAATCTTCATGGAGAATGAGTGCACCTACTTACCTCCTAGGCCAAGCCCATGTTAAATTCATTGGTGATACTTCTTTTCCTTGAGGAAAAGGTTACTTTTTCCGTTGCGATTTTTTGAATATTTCCCACTGGCTAATGAAATTGATTTTCTTGACTATATAAATATACAGCCCTATTAATAAAAAAACGCTTAGTCCACCTTTAGTCCATGGACTAACAAAACCATGGAAGAAGAGGTAGACCATGAACTAATATTTCGTATTAATAAAAAATGGAACAAAATCTACTACAATAAGTGCCAACTCTATTTCTTTTTTATTCTATGTTCCTGTAAATTTTGTTCTTAAATGTCAATTCTTGGTTCTTCAGTAGACTACCGTCTTCGATGGTGTAGCGAAGGAATAAGTTGGTAAACGTCAAATAGCAGAAATTCAGTTTTATTTGTAGCATTTCGCACTTAGTCCACGAATAAGTACCCAACCTCCACTAGTCCATGTTTATTAATTTGGGTGATACTGTTTATGAATTTCGCACACTGGAATATCCCCAAACTATTGCAATTTTCGAAAACAAAAACATTATTTGAGACTTCGATTGCTATTTAATAGGATGTTTTATGGGCGCAGAAAAAATAAGTACCAACTTAAAATAATACTTAATCTAGGAATTATTTTTGTTATAAAAAAGGTTAAAACCCCCCACTGTATTGGTGGAAGTTCAATAAATTTTATGAAAATATTTGTAATTCCTGATTCAATGAAATAAGAGAGTTACTTAAATTTTGCAATTCTAATCCACTCATTTAGAAATTTGTAATTGGTAAATTTAAACAACATAATCATTGAGGTTAATTGAAAAGTGTTAAATTAACTATATTAATTTATTTTATTTAAACAAGTTACTTTAAACAAGTTTCTTTTTCTTCATTTCGGCGCTATGTGATCTCGAAGGGATTACAACTCTTCCACTTATCTCTCGGTTTTGAATTGTTACATATCTGAGTCCAACCAAATGCTGATGTCCTTGCATTTGCTTGTACCAGGTGTGTTTTGTTCCGCATTTGCTTTTTCGGCTTCGGGATGTGTTGGAACTTTGTCAGATATTACCATTGTGACGGGGTTCCCCGAATTTCTCATTTGAACATGAGAATATCAACTGAGCCGGTCGTGCTCTATATTTTTTTTTAGCGAGATGGTATTTTTGATGTGAAGGCTTCCATGGATCTTAGTATTTCTAATTCGATCAAGCTTTGATACTCCTGCTGTCACACGAAGCCTCTTCATCTCAACTACAGTCAACTTACTCTCTTACTTTGCGTAAATTGTCCAACATTGTGAACCGTATGTGAGTGCTGGATGCACAACCGCAGTGTAGAGTCTTTCCCTCAGCTTAGGGGATATTTTTTGATCACAGAAGATAGCGGACTTTTCATCCACCTTATTCGATGATTGATGTAAGATATTTAAACTTTTCGCCGTTGGGAAATAAATATCTGAAATGGGCATGTCCGCGTTAGACAGCAGCACAAGTATTCAGTCTTTTTCGTCAAGTGCTCGTTGCAGGGTTGAACGATCCTCGCTTATGATGGCTCCATCGTCAGCAAAAAATAATTGATGTACAATGTTCGGTACTTTGACTTCGAGTAGTTAAACGAGGACGGTAATAAAAAACAATTTACTAGTCTTAAATAAAAATGGTTGAAAACGGCGAATAATTACCAAGATTATCGATTAATATATCCTTCGTGGTTGTTTGTTTGAAACAATTTAATTTCATTGAGTTTACTACTTAATTTTTGTCAACATGCACTACTTCAAAACCGCATTGAATTTAATGATATGAAAAATCTTGAGTGTTTTACCGCTGCTTTTATAGTCATTGTTCTAGTAAATTTATCAGTTGCATTTCTTCCCTAAAATTTTTCAACGTCTTCGCGCTTTAAGGCATGCTCATCAGCTTACCCTTGAGCAGAACTTCGGAAGTACGGTCAGGTATAGATATTTGTTTTTTGCCGGCACCACACGAATTGCGTTAATCAGTCCTTCAACACCAATGTGCATCGGTATCTACTATCTACAATCCTACCCTATTGGGCACTGTCCCCTACAAGTAGCAACTATCCTGGCTATGTTTTGCCGGAGGCTGTGTAACACCAATTCCTTGTGATAGCTGGACCAAATCTTCCTAGATATAATTCCTGGACAACTCGTCAATCCGTTTATTTTAACGCACACAATTTCCGGAAATGATAGACCATTTTAGAGGATGTTTTAGTCGAAACAATGGCGCAAAATTTTAACCGGCCTGATGCTAAGGGCTTAGCATGATACTACTTAACCGTGTGCTAATACTAAAGCACTTTACTACTATTTTCCTAATTTTGAACACTTTTTAACTAGCACCATACTAAATCTATTTTTTTAATAAACTACAACTAAACACGCCTAAAATAGTGCATAAAAGTAAGCGAACATAACTTTTTGACGTTTGTAAATGTTAAAGTGGCATATGGATTTAGTGCGATACTTAAAAAATAAAGTAGCCATTTTGTGATTTTAACTTTAGTAAAATGTTCAGAAAATAGTACGCTACTAAACTGGTTTAAAATTAACAAAATCCTCTTTTTTGTCTAGTATCATACTAAAAATGGTTTAACATATTACTAAATCGTTTAAAATTTTGCGCCAATGTCTTTAACAGCCACGCCTGCCTACCTGTGATTATATTCGTATTCAGTTTTGTCGAGGTCTTTCGTCACAACGTTTGGGATGGAAACAGGACAACACATGCAGTAGTCGAACAGCAGTTGCAGCAGTACTTTGAACCAAGTCAGTGCTAGAGCTGTGTGTGATCATTGTGCTTAGCAAACAGGAAATAGGCGAACATTAAGGGCCATTTGCTCCACTATTTGTCAACTTGCCGCAAACTCTCAAGTTGTCCATCTCTAGAGTTGAGACAAACTTGAGAGTTGAGTGACAAATTGTCATTTGTTTTTTTTTATATTTTAAATCTCAACTCGAGAGTTGGAATTCAAAAGTTAGCCAACTTGCGTTTTAAAAAAATTCCCTGGGAAATTTTGACAGATACGTATATTTCAACTTTAGATTTGAATTATTCTGTGTGTTTTGAATTTATTCTGTACGATTATTTCGAAAAACCGGGCATATAATTATGGACCGACGGATTCGACACCATGAGCTTCGATTTTACTTTAGGTTTATACACGTAAAACTTCTTATAAAAGTGCAGATGTTCCTTTTATTGATTCAAAATAGCTTTTAACGGCCTTTAGTCCACAAAATTTGTGTTTCTTCCCGGCAATCTCAAAGAACGACCGTTAAAAGCTATTTTGAATCAATAATTCGACAAGTCCTATTAAATATAATGCTAAGTCTTCTACTTGGCTCAGTAATTTCAGTAGTATATATATGCTGTTGGAAATTTGGCTATATCATAATATTCTCTCGCGGCTGGTAACAGTTAACTTGGTGTTTCGGGCATGCTAACAAACTGGAGGGTTAGGTTGATAATTTGTATTTGACACCCACTTCACAATATGATAGACTGTTGAATACTTACCAATAAAGTCAGAAACGCCCAAGTGAATTGACCCGTGTACATAATACCTCAGCACAATCAATAATTGGGTTGTTGGTCGTAATTCGCGGGATCTACACATATGCATGTAAGTTAGCATAATTTAAGCTAAAGAATATTCAAGATATTTCATTGCGTAACTTGTTTTAGTGTAAGGCAAACTACCCTTTATCAATTCCAAGAGCAAAATTATTGTTCACTTTGAAATACCAAATCAGTAGATAAATTCATGGCCTCCAATTTTTCTAGCCCGACCTGTAGACACATCTTCTTCGCTCCGCACGCAGACGATAGAGGATTTTTCCAATAATAATTTTCTCGGAACAATTTATTTAAAAAATATTTATATTCAAACTGAAACTGAGAATAATTTTTGACAAATTTCAATTTGACAGAAAACCCTCAAGTTTGCTCTCTCAACTTTTACTATTTTTGGAAGTTGAGAAAACCAGAAGTTGATCAACTCGAGAGTTGATAATCGACAGTTGAAACTATCAACTTTGAGTGAAGAAAAACAAAATATGAAAAAAACCTATAAAATATGAAAAACAAAATCACAAGTTGAGAATAAAAATCCTCAAGTTGAGTTCAACTTGTAGTGAAAAAAAACGGCTCTAAGTATTTTGCTAGGTTTTGACAATATAAAATACGAGCAGATACGTCAAAATTTTGCAAGCTAGTCAAGTATGTCAAACGCAATATATGCAATGCTTAAAAATAATTTGGAAATATATTTTCCCTTCTTCGACTCAAACGGTGCTAGAAATGAGTAGGTAACACTTTTTAATGTAATCTTCTGTCAAATTTTCTGTAGAGTCATTGCTATCCCTAAGATGATTTTGACCATCTACTTGATGATTACGATTATTTTAATATTTTTTAAAGTGAATTACAAATCAGAATAATCGTATATTTTATGTCTATAATTTCCTGACAAGCAAAACTCTATCCAACATTCTTTATCACCAAATATCTTTAGTCCTTTCCAAACCGACATTTGATCAAATAAAATTTTGTACTTCGCCAATCTGTTATTGACATACAACAATATTGGCTAATGTTACTAATTTCGCACAATTCGAATTAAAATCAAATCACAATCCATTGAAATCGAATCGCCAGCGTCCGCCATTCCCGAGTACCGTATAATATCCATAAGATACCAACAATGGTGAAGAGCTCACACCAACGACTTTATAGATTCAACATCAAAATTGACCAATCCAATTGATACATCGAAATGCAAATCATTTCTAAGCAAATTTCTTGTTAAAATTTGTCTGCATCGCAGCCGTGGACTCTGCTTCCTCTCTGGCAACTATAAGCGCTAGTCCTCCAAAAGGATGAAATAACAAACAACATGCATCGGACGCACCATGATGTGTGGCGATTCGCAGCTATATAATGCGAGTATAAGGATGCTGTTTGCGTTAAATAGCATTTCGAGGGTGCAAGCAGCGAATGCAAAAGAAATTACTGACGATTTGTCAATTTATTGTACACATTGTGCCACTGTGACTTCATTAGAGTACATTTATACGCACCAAGTTGCATGCTGATGCTGCTGTTGCTGCTGATGGGGCTGTGCTTGCAGTACGCGCGTATAAAATTAATGAATGCTGCCACATTTGATATTGTTAGCTGTTTGGTTGATTCTCCTGCTGCGGACGGCGGCGTGGTGAGGGGTGGCGGCCCGCAGTGAGCGTGGTGGTGGCAGCAATGTGTGATGCTGTTTTGTGCTACGAGAACCACAATAAAATTAAGAACGTAATATTAAAATGACAAATCACAACAGTGGACGCACAGTGTCAAGTAATTTTTGAACTTTTTATTCGGATCTACCTGTTCGGTGAGCGGCGGCCGGCAGCCCGACGAACAGTTGGATGGCAACGTGCAATTTGTTTGTAGTCTTGCATGGGGTTTGCTGCTTTGATGCAAAAAGTCATGTTCAATTGGCCGTGCGCGGCATTATGTGTTATTAATGTGTCCTTAGCTTTGTCCTGAGACATCAAATTAATATTGTATTCGAAAAATTCGAAAGAGTTTGTTATATTCTGTCTGATATATTCGATCCTCCTTCCTATACACAATATATACCTACTGCTATGGTCAAAAGTTCCTGAATGCGAGGATGCTCTTTGTGAAGCAAACTCTGCTTGTTTTTGTTTTGAATTCTAGGAAAATGTCACCCGGCGAATTCGATTCTGCAATTTTGACTTCCTTTTGAGTTATATAGCCACTATAAGGACATAGAGAGTTTGTGTAAGGAAAACCATTTGAAAGAAGTTTCGAGTGAATAGAATGAAGTTTGGTGCATTTTATTAACAAATGACTTCTAGATGGATCTAAGTTTCAAATTAAAATTAAATTGCATTGAAGAAAAATTAGATTCAAAGTTGGGTATCTATACATATTTTATGTTTTGCCTTGTTGATCTGATGTTCGATTACTATTCTCCAAACTAATAAACGGTCTGGCCAATTTAACATTTTTAAGAAAATATTGGCTCAAAATCTAAGTCGATTTAGTAATATGTTAAATCATTTTTAGTATGATACTAGGCTAAAAGGAGGATTTTGCTAATTCTAAGCCAGTTTAGTATCGTACTATCTTCTTAACATTTGACTAAAGAAAAAATCACAAAATGGCTACTTTATTTTTTTAGTATCGTACTAAATCCATATGCCACTTTGACATTTACAAACGTCAAAAAGTTATGTTCGCTTACTTTTTCGCATTATTTTAGGCGTGTTTAGTTGTAGTTTGTTAAGAAAATAGATTTAGGCCCCTTTGCTGATACACAACTTAAGCATTTAAGTTCTACTTAAGAACTTATGTTGCAGTTTACGCAGAGGAAAAAAGTAGCCCTTAAGCATTTTATGTTGAACTTAAATATTTATGATTCGGATCAGCAAACGGGGCTTAGTATGGTGGTAGTTAAAAAGTGTTTTAAAATAGGAAAATATTAGGAAAGTGCTTTAGTGTTAGCACACTGTTAGGTAGCATCATGATAAGCCCTTAACATCAGGATGTTTAAAATTTTGCGCCATTGTTTTTAGCATTTTTTTTTCAAGTCCTGCCCGGATTTTTTTTTAAGCAGGAAGTTTGATTTTAGAAAAAAAATTTAAACTCAATCAAACATAAATGCGTACCTGCTGACCTTTAACCCAAATCAATTTTTATGCAATAGACTGTTTTTACATCATGGAATTTTAGCTTCCGATTTTTAAGTACTTCGTGAGGGACGTATGTGGTGTCCGGGGTAGTTGAGACGGTTGAAAAATTGCAGAGGTATGGTTCATGAAAGTTAACATCGATTAAATATCACAGTGCTTAAAAGTATATCTTTTCAACTGAAGGGAGCCCAAAACAGAAACAAGAATTAAAAATCAGTTTGGTGTAAAAACAGTCATACAAAGAGTGCCTGTAACGAAATCAAAAAGCATCAAGACAGTACCCGACTATGACCGACCGTCGTGAAGTCTTCAATTTCAGAAATCTCATTTTTTGATTTTGTTTTTCCTCCAACACGATACTTTTATTCATCTTCATTTCCAAATATAAAAATTATACAAAAAATTAAAATTGGTCAGCGAAAGTTGTAAACATGAAAAAGTAATCAAATTTGTTTATTTGGTTGTGTTCATCAAGTCATAAACTTGACAAAATAAAGAAATTCTTTTTGATTATAAAAAAACTCCAACTCGGTATTTTAAAAGTCACCATAGGACAAGTTCGATTAGTCCATTCGTAGTTATAATTACGTTTTTTCATTCTAATTATAGATTTAAAGAGTTGGCAGAATTTTTGAAAGTTTTTCTTACTAAACGAAAATTTGCATACTACTAAATTCACGACTATAGAGTTCACAGAATCTATGAATTTGTTGCTTTACGCTTTTCCACATTCTTAACTTTATTACAAAACTGATGGTCGGGCAAATTTTTTTAGGTCGTTACAGTCAAGAATGCCAAACTCTGTCGACATTTCTGTTCAGCAATGTTTGTCAATTCATCATGAATGGTTTCACAATGAAACAAATTGTAGAAGTTTATTTTGAAAAAATAAATCTGTTCGCGAAGTTCATAGAGCATTTTTATAGTAGAATTGCATTTAGTTTAGGAGCTGCCGTTACGGTGAATGGTAAGCGCTATAGAGAAATGCTGAGTGATTTTTTTGTTTCAAAAAATTAGTCAGCTAAACATCCATCATATTTGGTTCCAACAAGATGGCACAACTTACCATAGTTAACCATGCACAATTTTGCAAAATTAATTCGGTGACAATCCAGTTAACTGGCCCCCTCGTTCGTGCGACTTAACGCCTATCGACTACTTTTTATGGGGCTGTGTTAATTCATTATCTACCAGACTTTAGATAATAATAAAAAATAATTCCAAGAATATTTCGGACTTCTATTATTATTTAAAGTTATCAAGCTATTAAAAATAAAATGCACAACTGGATCGCACGAACTTGCTCTTATGTTCGATCACATCGTATGCAAAAGATTTCTATTAAAAATCTAAATATATTTTTAAAGTTGTTTTTACTTAATTTTTTAAAATAAAAATTGGTTTGACAATCTTAAATATTTAATAATATAAACTTATAAACAAAAGATTAAATCGGCTTAGTCAAGGAAAAAATAATTCAAAATTCTGAAATAAATACTTAAACTAATTTGAGCTCAAAAAAAGTACGCCATTTTATTTTTTAGGATAAATTTGAATTTATGAGAACAAAAAATTAAAAATCTGTGCAGCGGTTGTTTAGAATAAAAGTTTTTATTTTTAAAATTTTTTAAAATATTTTTCAAAAAAAAAAATCAAAATCGCCAATTCAAAGGTATTCAGCAATATAATAACTATAATTTTTGAAAAAAAATGTATTGAGCAGTTTTCAAAATATAAGCTCTTAAAATTAATAAAAAAATCTTTTAAAAATACAAACAAATATTAATTAATAATATTGGTATGAGTAGTATAGATTGGTAGGTTCTGGCGTTCGTAAAGTGGTGCAAACACCACCCTATGGATTGGTAGGTTCTGGCGTTCGTAAAGTGGTGCAAAACACCAACCTTCTTGTGGTTTTGATTTGATTGACAGTTGGATGTTCCAATTGTGGTTAGGGTGTTCCAATTGTGGTTAGGGTGTTCCAATTGTGGTTACGATGTTCGGATTGTGATTATGATGTTCCAATTGTGATTTAGTTGTTTATAGTTTTATTTATATATTATGTTTGATGAATGATATATTTTTAGAATTTATTTTTGACTGATAATGATTACAAACGGTATAGTTCATAAATTGGTTCAAAACACGGTTTTGGTTTGATTGTCAGTTGGATGTTCCAATTGTGGTTTAGTTGTTTATACTTTTATTTTTATATTATGTTTGATGAATGATCTATTTTTAGAATTTATTTTGATTGATGATGGTTACAAACGGTATAAGTTGAATTGATTTTCAATTCAAAGGGACAGTTGATTTTTTTTTCAAAAAAGAAGCGTGTAATAAAAAACAAAAAGAAAAAAATGAAGTGTAATATCTGTAGTAAAGTGTTTTCGCGAGATTATACATTGAAGCGTCACATACAAACTATGCATGAGGAATGGTGTCAGGAGAACAAAGAATGCTGCATATTATGTGAGAAAAAGTTTGTAGAATTTGAATATAGAGTAAGAGATCACTGTCATATTACAGGTGAATATAGAGGACCTAGTCATAATAGTTGTAATTTAAGATCAGGTCTTCCCAAATTTATTCCAATATTCTTACACAATCTAACAGGCTATGACAGTCATTTGTTTTTCTCTTCATTGAATGCAGTGGAGGGAGAAATAAATGTCATTGCCTTGAATAAAGAAAAATATGTATCAATATCTAAAAAGATACTTGTAGATGAAAAATCACAGACCTACTTTGAAATGAGATTTCTTGATTCATATCGCTTTCTGAACGAAAGTCTTGACTCCCTTTCACAAAATTTAGGTAAAGATGAATTTAAATTAACAACATCATATTTTAATTGTGATAATCAATTCGATTTAATTAAACGAAAGGGTGTGTTTCCCTATGATTATATTAATTCATGGGATCGCTTAGAAATGAAGTCTTTACCGGAAAAATATCATTTTTTTAACAAACTAACTGATGAGGAATGTTCCGATGAGTCATATGAAGTTGCTAATAAAATGTGGTCATATTTCAATTGTAAGAATATGAAGGAATACATGCAAATTTATTTACAAAGTGATGTTGTTTTGCTTGCCGATATCTTTGAAAATTTTCGAAAAATATGTCAAGAAATTTATAAATTAGATCCCTGCTACTATTATACAGCACCAGGTTTATCTTGGGATGCAATGCTCAAAATTACAGACATTGACTTGGAATTATTAACCGAATTAGAAATGTATAAATTTTTCCAAAAGGGTGTTAGAGGTGGTTTAACTCAATGTTGTCATAGATATTCGAAAGCAAACAACAAATTTATGAGTTCATATATGCCAAACTTACCTTCATCATATTTGATGTACCTGGATGTTAATAATCTCTATGGTTGGGCTATGAATCAAACTCTTCCCTATGGTGGTTTTCAGTGGGTGACTGATGTTGAGCAGTTTACCAAAAATTATATAACATCTTACAAAAATAAAGACATTGGTTACGTTTTGGAAGTAGACTTGGATTATCCCAGTTCCTTACATGATGTTCACAATGACTTACCATTCTGCCCAGAAAATATTTGCACTCCGGGAACCAAATCTAAAAAGTTGGTAAGCAGCTTTTATGATAAACGTAAATATGTTATTCATATAGAAAACTTGAAGCAAACCTTAAAACACGGTTTGATATTAAAAAAAGTTCACAGAGTCATTCAATTTAAACAATCAAATTGGCTTCAAAAGTATATTGAATTGAATACTAACCATCGTAAGAAAGCCAGAAATACCTTCGAAAAAAAATTTTTCAAATTAATGAATAATAGTGTCTATGGTAAGACAATGGAAAACGTTGATAAAAGAACTGATGTTAAAATTCTTACATATTGGGAGAATATTGGTAAAAGAAAAGGTGCACGGGATCTAATAGCAAAACCAAATTTTCACAGTGTATCTATTTTTTCTGAAAATATGATTGCTATACAAATGAAAAGGGTAAAAGTTGTCTATGATAAACCTCTTTATTTGGGCTTCGTTGTCTTAGAACTTTCAAAATTACTTATGTATGAGTTTCATTATGAATATATGAAAGTAAAATTTGATAACAGGTTGCTTCTTAATTATATGGATACAGATTCTTTCATATATACTATAAATACAGAAGATTTTTACTCTGATATCTTGACTGATTTAGTCACATATTTTGATACTTCTGACTACAATCCCTTGAATGTGCACAACTTTCCGATTGTTAATGCAAAAAAAATAGGTATGTTTAAAGATGAGAATAGTGGAAAGAAAATGGTACAATTTGTTGGCTTACGTGCAAAAATGTACTCCTTTACAATTGATGATGGTACTTCAATTCAGAAATGTAAAGGGATCAAGACGTATGTTACAAAAAGACTAACTATAGAAAACTATAAGACCTGTTTATTTGATAAAATCTCTATTTATAAGAATATGACTACTTTTAGGAATAAGCTTCATATAATTTATACACAAAATTTAAATAAGATGACATTGAACTTTGAGGATACAAAAAGATATATATGTAAAAATAATATAAGTACTTTAGCTTGGGGACATTATAAAATTGAATATGAAAATCAATAAATGTATAAAAAAAGTGTGACTGTTTCTTTTTATTTTTAAAAAATATCTACATATAAAATCCTTGTGAGGAGGTCAATGATAATTTTTTTTATATAACTACGGGAATCTACACTAACAATAGGTGTCACCACGCTAACCAATGACTTTTTATCATTTTTATTATTAAAATGTGCCCTATAAAAGCAAGCCATCATTCAAATTACCACAAGAAAATTATCACTATGATAACAATATACAAATTGTATAGGTATGAAATTGTTTAAATAAAAAATTCCATGCATGATAGTAAACCATTAAGAAACTATCAAATAAAATGGACACACTAGATAAAATAAATACTACATTATTCAATTCAACCAGTTTGGATCCCTCTCAAATTGAGGAGATGTTAAGTTTTAAAGAGTGCTACGACTCATTCTATTGCGGAGAATTCTTTGATGAAAAAGAATTATTAAATGGAGATTTCTTTGGGATGGTGGAGGAAAACTTGACAGCTTTAAATGAATGCAGTTCTTCTACACAAAATGATGTGGAAATATTCCACTCACTATATTGTGATGAAATAATGCCAATTAAGACGCCTGACAGTTCCCTATACCAATGTAATGAGAACATTATCGCTGCAACACCAACGTTCGTTAAAACGGAAAAAAATACAAAAAAAGAACGTCTCCTCTCTGCATGGATACGTAAGATAAAAAGAGCATTGAAACTTGTGTTTCCAAACATAAAGTGGGTCAATCAAAGGAACAGAGATTGGCCAAAAGTAGGCAACTTTTCATTATCATCGGATAATAATAATTCTGTAAGGTATGGTTTTGTGAAATTGTATGAAGATCATACACACATAATAAATGTTCAATGAAAAAAAAAAAAAATTAATAACCTAAGACTAGATAAATCTGTTTAGACTGATATGATATTTAAAAAAAAAAAACTCAGCAGAACTTTCAGAAGACACTTTTTTAAGTCAATAACTAATTGCATGAATAGCATACGCATAATAAAAAAAACAAAGCTGATATGTGGGTTGTGGTTTATGTAATGACAACATTACTAACTAACTACAGTTTTGAAATAATATAAATAGGGTGAATTCATGTTCCTAGTGGACAGTACAATTAATAATTTGTTTTCTACAAGTACCATCATGGATATTGAAAAGGAACTTGAAACTATAGAGGAGCATAAATTTAAAACAACTATAAAGGTAAATAGCTTGGTAAAGGACTACTTATACGATATTGAACATATCAAAGTGGTGAACACCAAGTACGGGAAAAAGATGCTATGCATCTTCAAAGATTTTCAAGTAAGTAAAAAAAATAAAAAAAATAATATAATAACTTTTTTTTTTGTTTTTAATAGATTTTTCTTCCGGATCGCTATAGAAGCTTATCGGATGATGCTATTAAGACGATAAATAGTTCACCATACACCCTTACCTATTTAGGTCCTATAGGAAGATCCTCGAAAATAAAAATTGTACCAAAAAAATAAATAAAACAAATTTTTCTTTTACATATAATGTAACATAATTAAATGACTTTTTATTTAATAATTTTTTTTTTTTTTGAATCAACAAAACTGCGGATTAAAAAACTATTTTCCAAGGCACAACAACCAGCAGCGTAATGATGTGGGCATTGTATTGATAAACAGTTGTTTTTTTGAAGAGACTTTAGATTTTCACATCCCAAGTCTTCAATGTTAACAACCTGGTACCAGTTGTCACCAAGGATATCTTCGATCCACTTTGTTTTCTCTAATCCTTTCACATAGATGACTGTGGTTATGCAAATGTTTTCTTTTAAAAACTTTTGCACACTGTTAAAGCTGACCGAACCATCACTCCAAGCCAGATGATGATAATGGTTTCTTAACCAATTTGCTTCTTTTTGTTTATTAACTGGTAGTCTCTCAAAGGGGAATGGTGGTTCGATCAGAAAATTTTGATATTCATTATAGTTAAAAGTAATCGCGAGTTCTTTAGATATAAAACTATTAGTTTCATTTTTGAAACCTTGTGCGTCTATTGTAATAAAATTTTTCGCAACCATTTTTTTTTTTTAATTTTATATTGTTTAAAAAAAAAAACTTTTCAGACTGAACAATGCGTATGGGACGACTGCAAATTTGTAACTGATAAAAATTATACGATTCGTTTTATCACTCCAGTAAGAGGTGTATACTCAATTATACGTTCATGTATAAGTACGCAATATGCAGAAGTCTGGTCAGGGATATTCTTCGTTGTATAAAATTCCACTCTTATATCTATAGGGCCAGTTTTGATAGTTTCGTTTTGGTGTGTTACATCAACTACAATGATTGGCGCGACTTTCTTGAAATCTTCACGCGATAAAATAGGTTGAGGGTCACGCATATAATAGCTCTGTTGAAATTTGATATACATATCGTATAAGATGGCATACTGATTACGATCAAACTTTATATTGAGATCATCATACGGATATGAATCAGAGTTAAGATGCACTTTAACATTACTCAAATCACAGTGCTGAAATCCATTTGCAGACTGGAAGACAATTAAAATAAACCGAGGCCTCTCACTTTGTGGAGAAAGTTTCACATTCCAAAAATTGTGTAGTCCTTGAGATAGTACAGGATTATAATGACAATCCCAACTTCGAAATGACATTGTTAAACATCGTCCGCTGTTTATTGTTTTGAGAATTTCCAGTTTTGAAAAATCAGCCAGTTGTATATGAGGCATCTTCCATGTAATATTAATAATGTTTAATTTTATTTTCTCTTTATCATCAGTTGAAAAAAATGCATCCTTATCAGATTTTGAACGTAGTAATATGAGCTCATGCTTAGAGTTCAATACAATTTTATTGAAGTCCTCAGCAAAGCCCATGAGCATTTTGAGTGGTACGCAAAAATTGAAATACCCATTCTCTAATTTAAAATCGGTCTCTTCAAACCATCCAGCATTTTTTAACATTTTGCTTTCATTGTTATTTAATGAGACATAATTTTTAACCATCGTTGCTATGCCTAGATATCTTGTCCGATCTACTTCTATTCCATTAATTTCATATCGGATCTCATCAAAGAGAAATGCTACGCAATTGTTTTTTAATTTTATATTGTGTGATATTGTTCCATTATCCAGCGTTATAAATCCCTCGATATAAATGTAACTTTCGCTAGGTAGCACATAGATATCTTGATTCTGAATCGATATTCTTACTTCATCATTATTTTTAAATGATTGCAAATATGGTGTGTAGCTATGATATTCTTTTTTTATGATGCTCTCATCATAGACGGGCTTTTGTGAAACATCCAATACTTCACTCATTATTTTTTTAGTAGGAAACCTAATGATTTTAAATATTTCTTATTGTTGGTAGTTAATTTTTTTCTTTTTCGCGACGGTTCCTTCCAAACTACTGTTGTTGGTCGTGTGACTGATAGTGAAGAAGTGATGGAGGGTTTTATTTTAGTGTTATTTTTATTGTAAATAATCATTGGTCCTTTGGTTTTAAATGAAGCCTAAGTGTGATGGTTTCTCCACGAAAATTTATTAGATTACCGTTTTGATCAATAACTTTAACAGTTATTGAACTTATCTGTCTGGTGGTTACAGGTAAATAGATGACATTTTTGGGGATTTCATCTACTTTATATCCAGGACTACCATTAAGCGAAAACTCATGAATGGTGTGTGCTGGTGCATTATTAATATATGATCCACTTACAATGTTACATTCAATACGTACTGCATTGACTTTTGTTATGTTGATAGGTAAGTCTGATTCGTACGCTTTTCCTCCTCTTAACATTCTCTTACTAAAACCCAATAATGAACCGATGGTTCTATTTGCACTAAAGTCGATATCATCACTACAATAAATTTCTGTTTTCAATGTATTATAATTAGCATCAATATAAAATTCTCCACTTTTATTTATACTCTCATAATTTTTCTCCAAGTATGTAGCTATATCTTCGAATTCATACGAGCCAACTGGAAGTTCAATGAATGTGTTTTGTACATGAAACAAATTATTTTCCAAATCAACATTGGGAACAGTGTTATATGCATGAAAATCAACAAGACCGCATTCGTAATCCCTATCCAAATTTATTGATGGAAAGTAATTTGCCTCCAGGTTTGAGATATTCCCAGTTAAAGTTAGCGTTATTGACATCTTAAGCGATAGGTGAACAATGAAATTAAAAGCATATTTTATATATATTTTATAAAAAAAAAAATGTTTTATTCGTGTGTGTGTGTGTGTGAGTGTGTGTGTATGTATATATTACAATATATGTTTTTTATTAATCCATGAATTATGGTCGTTTGAAAATCCCAACCATTTTACTAGAACTTTGTTTCCATTGGTATTAAGAATCTTTTCAACTAGATAACTATTTGGATATCTAGTTTTCAACAGCTCAAACTCATAGACTCCTCCCTTGATCACATGGCCTTTATAGTCCTCCAAAATGTATGTAGTTGGATTAGTATTTTGAATTGATTTGATTTTAAAAATTTCAGTCGTCCAATTTGGTGTGTAACCCTTTTCAAAAACATGTTTATATTTACTAATGCGTACACTGTCTCCCTTATGAAACTTTGGTTTATTAAATATTTTCAAGTTGTTGTAAACAGTTTTTAGTAACATATTTTCATTTGTAGAATTTACACTGATTGGTGACATTTTAATGGTTCTATGTTTTGTATTATTGTACCTTTCAATCAATTGTTTGTAAATATTTATCCATTGATATGACCCATGATAACTAAACTCCTTCCACATTAGACCTTTAAAGGTTCTGTTGAAACGTTCAACTATTGATGCCTTTACAATATTAAATGTTGAATAATGATTTATCCTGTACTGCTTCATTAAAAATTGAAATTGTTTGTTGAAAAATTCTTTTCCATCATCAGTTTGTAAGTTTGCTGGCGACCGACGACTCTCAATAAGTATACTTTTCATCGCTTCACTGACACTAGAAGCAGTTTTAGTTTTAAGAGGTACAACCCAGGCAAATTTCGAAAATGTATCTATGATAGTGAGAAGAAAGCGATGACCTTTATTAAATTTTGAATAGATACCCATTTCTACTAAATCTGCTTGCCAAAGATCATCGATTCCTTTCATTATTACTCGACGACGTTGGAAATTCCTGCGCGCTTGTCTATGAAGCTCATCTACTAATCCTTTTTTTATATTTAAATTCATTGCTTTGGTAAATGGCTTTGCTCAAATTTTTTCAAGATTCTTGGTTCCATCAATTGTTTAAACATATAATTTTCAAACCCTCTGAACCTATCTTCAATATAATTGTTAAGTGTTTTTATTTCATTGTTTAGGTTTTCATTCAGCAATTTGTTTGAATTTATTTTGGATTCTAAATCTTTTATAACTTTTTCAATATCTTTAATATTGTTTCTCAAAAGTGTGATTTCTTGTTTTGATTTTAAAGACAACTGACTCAGACTTTCCGAGACAAATTGCTTTGACACTGCATCATTGTCTTCAATAGGGAAAGCTATATTCTTCAATCGTTTAAAATGAAGGTTTATATTTCGATCACGGTCCAAATTAAATCCAATGGTTTTCTTTAGTCTATCCTGTCGTATTATATTATTATTAGAAAAGTGACCAAACTTGTCGACGCTCATTTTGCTAATGATTCTATACATTTATATTTATACAATTATATTGCTTTCTTTAAGTTCTTCAATAATGGAAACAATTTCATTACTGTGACCTGTATGACCTGCCGACTGTGATGAAATTAAAAGTCGTAATCTATCGACGATTTCATTGGGATCATCCCAAAAAATATAGTTAGGTTTTTGTGGATTTACAGTCATGATACCATTTCCTTTATGGAGTGTTTTATCATTGTGTTTATCATTGAATAACTTTTTTATAATACTTCTGTACTTGTATGCTTTTGTTCCTTTAATTTGTTCGTTTTCATCATATTGACGTTTATGTGCACTTGTTATAATAAGAATTTTTTTGTAAATTTGCAAATCGGATTTATTATAGTTTTTAGATGGTGTTTTGTAAAACAAAAGCTCAAAGAGTCCGGGTGTTAAAGACCACATATGATCGTCTATAGAAATTTGATTTGATTTTAGTACGAATTCTTTATTACCAAATTTCCATTTAGCATTTGAATCTCTATGTGGACCATATAATTTATCCAATTTGTTTTTCTGTTCCAATGTTGTCAAATTCAAATTTGTATATACACCACTTTTGTCAGTGTCATCATTTTGTGAATAGAAGGTATCTTCATTACTTAAACCATTTGAATTGATTAAAATCGTATCATCATTATCATCATCTTTTTTATAAGTATGATCAACCGGTGAGTTGCTCTTTTTAAGGGGTGTACTTGTATTACCTTTTAGATGGAATTGTAAAGGTTCAAGGTTGGTTTCTTCATTTTCACCATAATCATAACTAGGCTTTGAATTTTTAACGAGGTCTTTGAGAGGTTTAGTGATTGGCTTAAAAGTGTCTTCCAAAAAGTCTGCTGCATCTAATTCTTGTAATTTAATACTATTGAACTTTTTCCGCAATACATTTCTCGTGTTTATAACATCTCTTATTATTTTCTTATTCATTTTTTTCATTGATCAGATCAGCTTTTTAAATATCAGATCAGGTTGTTAATAGATCAGCTTTAAGATATCGGATCAGGTTGTTAACAGATCAGCATGCAATTATCGGATCAGTTAATAGATTTACCTACTCTCATGCTATTGCAACAGCACATTGTATACTGATCAGAAACGGTTTAATATTGAATATTTATTGTTTTTTAGATATCAGATCAGGTTCTTAACAGATCAGATCAGGTTCTTAACAGATCGGCTTGTAGATATCAGATCAGGTTATTTATCAGATCAGCTTTATCAGATCAGCTGTTTAAATATCAGATCAGGTTGTTAATAGATCAGCTTGTAATTATCAGATCAGATTAACAGATTGACCTAGTCTCATACTATTGTATACTAATCAGAAATTGATTAATTTTGAATACTTATTGTTGAATGAATATATCAAACCCTTTTCTATAACGACCCGCATCGATAGGATCGTCTTTGTTTATAACAAGAAATCCATATTTATCCTTCCAACACTCGGTGCACATATTTGAAAATTTTTCAAATTTCATATCTGCACCCACATGATCGTTGTATATATGCTTCATATTCATTTCATCTTGTTTGAACATGATAATCATATTGGCATTATCTCGTATTAAGTGTTTAGGAATTCGTGTGTATGTTTGACATAAATAAAAACAATCAATGTTTTTATGACGCCCCATACAAAAGTATGATCTAATATTGTTTTGTTTCTCACATGCAACATCATCGAAAATAATAATAGAATTATTTTTTGCTTCATCCGGTGGTAGAACATCTTCATTTGCAGAGAATGTATAAAATCCTATACCTTTTATAGGTTGTATTAATTGTTGTAGATATTGATATTTTGATTGATATAATGATTTTGAATATAAATAAATATTTTTGAACTTTACTCCATTTGGACTTTCTATTAAACCTATCATAACATTTGTTTTTCCACAATTTGATGGTCCCACTATCAAAGCTCTTATTGTGTTTGGTAAAAGTAAACTATGCCTCGGTTTCGATAAACTATTAGTATTTGAAAAATCTCTGTTGCGGACAACAAGATCGTTTTGTTGTTTAATGAAACGCATCTTAATAATGAGTGCACACATATACATTAAAACCTAAGTTTTTAATTTAAATGTTTTAGTCTTCAGTACTACGTTCATCAAACTTGATCACCACATTCAATAAAAATCAATAAGATAATAAAAATGGTAGTTTTTTATAAAAAGCCCTCCAGTATCAATCGAAACACAGTTGGAAGAGGACTAATAGATAAAGTTATTAACTCCTTACCTGTTGAACTTCACCTACCAGGCTATCAGTTTTGTGGACCCGGCACTAAACTTAAAGAACGTTTAGCTAGAGGGGAAAAAGGAATAAATTTCTTGGACGCTGCCTGCAGAGAACATGATATTGCTTATTCTCAATCAAAAGACATAAATAAACGACACGCAGCAGACCAAATATTAAGCAACAAGGCGTGGACAATAGTAAAATCCAAAGACAATAATTTTGCTGAACGTGCAAACGCTTGGTTAGTGACAAACGCTATGAATACTAAAGTAAAATTCGGTATGGGTAACAAGTTAAACAAAACGAACATGAAATCGATAAGAAAGAAAAAATGCAATACTGGAAATAAACTTTTCAAGATGGCTGTAAAAAATGCAAAAAAAATTTTGATACAAGAAAAACCGAACGATATTGAGAGCGCAATACAGATTGCTAGGAAAGTTATAGATAATTCATTTAAAAGAAAAAAATCAACGATTCAAATTCCACGCATAATACCGCTTCCTAAAGTTGGTGGATTTTTACCTCTAGTTCCTATACTAACAGCCCTCGGAGCAATTGGAGGTCTAGCATCTGGTGGATCAGCTATCGTTAAAGCTATAAATGAAGCAAAATCTGCTCGAAAGCAATTCGAAGAAGCAAATCGTCATAATAAAACTATGGAAGCCATAGCAATGGGAAAAGGTCTATATCTGAAACCGTACAGGAAGGGATACGGATTATTTTATCATTCACAACCAAAAAACTATTGAAGAACCTACCCAGGCGAGCGCTTACAGACATCGATTTGCTCAGATATACAAAATATCTACCACATTTTAGAGGTGTTTTTATGCGCGATACTTTACCAAGGCAACCTTATCCAATTGAATGTGGCATCGTTAATCTGGATTCTTCTTTCGGTTCTGGAACACACTGGGTAGCATACAAAAAAAACAAAAACGATAAAGAGTATTTTGATAGCTTTGGAAACCTTCAACCACCCCAAGAAATTGTGAAATATCTAGGAAACAACATAAAATACAACTATAACCAACAGCAAAATTATAATTCTTTTAACTGCGGTCACTTGTGTCTGAAATTTCTTTATAAATAAAACAAAAAACAAAATTTAATTTTTTTTTTTTTTTTTTTTTTCAAAAATAAACCCGTTTTCTTTATTACATTTTTTTATAAGTATATTTTGATGTACAATTAGATGATGATGATGATGATGATGATGATGATTCTTTTTTATTGTCCATGTATGTTTTAAAAGGGTTCCTTATTACAAGATACTGCAGCTTCTTAAGTGTTGTATCTTTCATTCCAACCTTATCTTTATCCATCCTTCTCGATTGGATGCTGTGATCAAACTAAAAGTGATCCCAGCAAGTTCAGTTTTTCGTTCGCATTTTTATCTCAACTTTCTTATAAATGATTTCACAATCTACGAAATTGTCATATCATATATCTGTTTATACTTTTTAACATCGATCAGTTCAACATCAGATCGGAACTCTGTGTCTTGTGTTGTAAATAATTCAATTTCACCATTACTCATAATTCTTTCGGTGGAATATTCACGATATTCATAACAAGCTATTACCAAAGTACGTTTCTTATAATTACTATCGTATGAACAACGAATTGTCAGATCTAATTGATCATATTCTAACTTAAAATGTCTGTAAAAAATATTTTCACTTTCAATTATTCCTTGTATATCCTTCTCTTTTCTCAACAAATCTTGCCTGAATGCCTCTATAGCCTCTTTGACAGTAAAATATTTTACTTGGGACTTTTCTGTTGTTGTTGTAGTTGTTGTTGTTTTATTATTATCATTTTGTTGATGAATGATCTCATTGATCTTCATTAATTGAAAGGACAAATCAATTTTTAAAGTATCATTGCTAGGTAGCAGCAAAGAGAATTCCAAATTTCCTTTATTCTCAGCATTAGCTGTAATATTTAGTGGTATTGGGATAGCTTGTAATAAACCCAATGAAAAGCAAACTATCAGCAAGGAATATTTATACATTTTGTTTGATTATTCGGAAGAGATGAACACACCTTACCAGAGAAAAGTCAAATTAATACTAAATTAAAATTCTTTAAATTAAATCTTTTTATTTATTCTGTTATTATATAATGACATTATTTTCTTTGCACGTATTACTATACTCTCCATCATATAACAACCACAAGTATCGGGTCCGTCTTGACATGTATCTGATGACCAGCTGCATGTTGAATAATGGTATCCATATTTAGAAGTAATAAGAGAAGCATGAGTGTATTCACATAATTTTATGTAGCAATGTTTAATATCCTCATAATGCTCATCCAACAAAATGTCCTTGTTGCCTATTAAAAAGTTAGAAATTTGCTTCCTAAGCTGATCGAAATTTATGTCCACCATCCTTTCTATTATCAGTTTCAGCAATAATAAGTTGATCCAACAATTTTATGTCTTCTTCATCAATATCACTTAGCTTAGTATCAAAATCATTAAATACACAATGTTCATTAAAACGATTTGTTGTTCTCAGGGGATGAAAACCATCAGTTGTGACTCCTATTAATGTTATTGTACCACCGACTACTTCAATTTTAAGATGCTCATTAATATTAAATTGATATAATATTGATGATAAACTTCCAGATAGTGAATCTCCTCTACACATATTCAACAATAAACATTTATTCCCATCCTCCGGTGTTAGATAAACTGATAAATTACTATAAATTATATCTACTCTTACAATTTTAAAATATTTCCACGATGAGAGGCAAGTGCAATATCGATCACCCGATTTTATAGTTTGAATCCAAAACATCCCTTACACACAAATTCTTCTATAAACATGTATGCAGCAAGTACACCTCTTAGAAGACGAAGAGTGACAATTGCAATTTTTATTACACGTCTTGATCAGATGTATCCAATACATTTCCGACAAATAATGATTAATTCATGATACCAACTCTATTTATATAATTATAAGTGTGCACATCACAGCAAAATAAATCCTAAAAATAGATCATTCATCAAACATAATATAAAAATAAAACTATAAACAACTAAACCACAATTGGAACATCATAATCACAATCCGAACATCGTAACCACAATTAGAACACCCTAACCACAATTGGAACATCCAACTGTCAATCAAATCAAAACCACAAGAAGGTTGGTGTTTTGCACCACTTTACGAACGCCAGAACCTACCAATCCATAGGGTGGTGTTTGCACCACTTTACGAACGCCAGAACCTACCAATCTATACTACTGGTATGCAGTATAAATTGGGCTATATACACCTATTATGTGTGAAACTTCGACAGAATCAGTTAAACCATTTATGAGATAGTCGAAAGCAAAAAAAAAACGGTCCTATGAAAAGTACTGTTTTTAGTCATTCAAAACATTTTTTTAAAAAGCTGCATTGAATTTCTTAAATCAAAATCGTTAGAGCCATTTTTGAGAAAAATAGGATTTAACGTAACGATGTAACGGTTATATGGCAGGTATCGTTATTTTTTTAGCTAAAAAAATGTCTCCTCTGTACAGTACTTAACAAAATACCAAGTTTGAAGCAATTCGGCCCACCCGACCCGTTTATTCTGTAGTTGTCTATATGTACATACATACAGACAGACCATATAAATACATACAGAATTTTTTAGACCATATTTTTTGTCTTCGCTATCATGGTAATGTCATGTTTGATTGTTATCTCAAAACTTTTTTTTGACGAATCCATAACTTGCCTTATAGTACCTACCTATAATCGCAAGTAAAAACGCTTATAGTTTTATATAATTTTCAACATGTAAAACGCAAAATGTTTGTAATTCAACCAACGAAAGTGTGTCCATCACTGGTTCCGTAACATGCGGTCCCCATTAGCGATGAATCTAGAGCATGCTTTAAAGCATGCTTTCAGTAACGCAAATGTAGACCGAAATCGCAGCTTTATTTTCCTAGCATGCGATAGAAAGCATGTTTTCACCGCTACTGCTCATCGCTTGCTTTATCGCAAGGAGAACTCTCATTTTGTTATGGCGTTTCCAAATTCCATTTGTTGTTGTTGTTTCTACCAGCATCATTTGCCTTCGACATTCTTCAGTAACTAAAAAAGTATGCTATGAAATGCCCACCAACGAAAATTTGTCTGTCTCTCTGCTAACTGCCTTCTGCTATTGCTATTGCGTTTGCTTTTAAATTTATTGCTAATGGAGACCGCGTGTAAAGCTAAGACTCTTATTTTTCATTCGATGCGACCCTTTGGGAGAATACAGTATTAAAAAACACTTCTCTCCGCAGGTTTAGTCGTGTTAACTCAATAGCTTAGCTACTTTAGGAGAAATGTAAATTTTACTCAAATATTTACATACCAAATTAGTATACCGATAAATATGACAACGTATAAAAAAAATAATGCGAATTATAAGGGACATAGTTAAAAAAGATACGGAAATTTCTCCGCTTAGTTCAGCCGCCATTCCTGGAGATAAAATCTGAGACAGCAATCACCTCCAGTCTCAGTACATCGCGCCACACATCTTTCCTATCCTTCTTTCTCCTCCTAACCTAACGACCGCGCAGTGTTAAACATTCCAACGGTAGTATAATCCCTTGAGCGCGTGTAGATTATATAAAAAAAAAAACTAGTATAAAACCTTGCAAATTTGTGGAAACGGGAAAGCATCAATTGGCCGTAATGGCCAGCTTTTCAGTGGCCGAGTAAACTTTAACTTTTAACAGTCAAAATTCTATGGGCTACTTAACTTTATGAGGACACTAGGTAAATCGTCATTTCCATAGTTTCGCACACTGATCTCAATATTTTTCTGTCAAGCATTTTTCAACAGTATCACGAGTTAACTCGGACTTAACCCTAAAACCAGGATGATCTTAACTTACAAATATAACCTAATTGACCATTATCGGCCCAACTGATAAAGTTTGTTCGATCAGAAGCGTGTTTATATTTATAACCGCTCATCCCTTAATAGGTGATCTGTGGATTTCTTCAGCTAATATTATAGTTCTAAGATAAGAGGTGGAAACACTGTATTTTAATCAATTTTATTGGTTTGTTTGATTTATAAAGTGATAATTTTTATACGTGCAATGGGATTCAATACTATTTATCTGTAGTCCAGAGCCTAGTGTAAGATTTAGAAAGTAAAGTGCAAGGTTTCACGATAAACTGATATGTAGGTTCCTACTGAAACGAATTGTACAACTTGAAATATTTGCATCAATTTAATTAAAATTGTTATCACCTTACCAATTACCACCGAAATATTAAGTCAACCATCTCGCCATATCGAAACAAGAAACAAAGAATTAAGACAGCCATATTTACTGTATTGGAAGTAGACGAAATCCAATCCTGCCATCAGTCCAAATTTGAAGTAAATCGTTTTGCTTACCGAAAAAAATAGTCATTCAGTAAATTGATACATACGGCCAAATCTATAAAGCAACTATATCGCGATCGAAAATCAGTGCAGTACTCTCTTGTGTGCAATTCCAGATCTGAGCTCAAAATAGACAACAATTCTAGTTGAACAAGGTAAAAATACAAAATGAAAAAAATAAAAGAAATATTTAACTATATGTCTCCACCTCACATAGTTATACATAACATTACATATATACTAAAGTAATCCCGATTGCAATGAAACTTCAGAGGGAACAGGTTTCTGCTGCACCGTCATCCTCATCAGCTTGAAATTTTCTGCTTCTATATAACATGAGGTTTTCCATTTTGTCATTGCAGTTTGCAGATACTTTACTTACACTCACACCAACACCAACAAAATCAGCGCAATTGCATTTTTATTGTTTGTAGGAAAGTTTATCATGTCGGTTGGATGGTTTTTCACAAAACACAAACGAAAAAACTATCTGAGGCTTAAAAGGTTGAAAAAGAACCAACTGGTTGATTTATATCGTTCTTCCGTTTGACGATAGGATACCCGTAGGTGGTGCGAATTTTTGTTGTGTATGTATGTATTTCCTTTTAACTCAGCAACGGTCGAAAATTCCACTTAACCCGCATTCATTCATATCCCAAAGGTGACATATTTTTTTTTTATCGAAAATTTATATTTGAATGGTTCAATAGTGGATTTCGTAGCGAGTCATTGCTAAACAAAATAAATCAAATTATACTTAATTCAAAAGGAAGCCCCCTCCCGCGTTTGTCTTTGGAAATCAATTTGACGGCTGGACAGTATGGAATTTCTGATGAGGATAACACCATCATACTCTATAGCTATGATGGGAATATGTCAGAGGTTCATCAGACTCCTGATTTATGTCTCTCGCCCTTGTCTAAAAATCGAAAAGATCCTTTGTTCTTTGTTTTTTGCATAATATGTCTCCCATAGTTAGTTGTTTCTTTTTTCATAATTCTGTTGCCATTTCCACACTATTGATAAGATGCCTGTTCAACATACTTAATCAGCAACACATACCGCATTAATGCCTGATGTGGTGTGCGCCAAGAAGATACCCTTTATCCCCCAAAAATATTGATGTAAGATCACACCGAATACATCATGTATTCGTTTGGTTATTTCATCGTTAAGCATATTTTGATCCTAATTCCAGAAAACCGAAGAAGGAGTTGTCTTTTTCTTTCAATATAACGTGTCCATGTAACACAGCAAGACAAAAGGACGAACTTTTGGCGGGGAAAAAGATCGTGATCATATTTCAAAAGCGTAATCGATCGTCGCGATCATAATTTTTCAAGGCGTTAAATATTGCGCGTCACAGCTTGTTAACCAATCCGCAAGAGTCTGGTGTCTGGCGTTCTTGCAATCCGCCCGAACTCCTCATTCACCTTCTCATTGGAGATCATAATATAAAAACAGTGCGGTACACTTGCTTAGATGCGTTTAAAAAAAAATTACTTTCAATTTAAATAAACTTCGTTTTTTCGTTGCGCCGATATTATTGGCGAATGTACATAATTATATGAATATGGTCAATGACATTTTATTTTGATTTCACCTCTGAAGCATAAGGTTTAAATATTAAGAAGTTAAACGATCAAATTACTAAATTGCGGAGGAGAAAAAAATCACTCCATTTCTAAAATTGTTAAGTACATTTCTTTTTTCTCTTTTTTATATTTCCACCTTCTGAAAAAGTACTTTAAGACTTTTGGGTGACACTTGGCAAAAAATATTTCGAAATGTCAAACTATGGTTTGTTGTTTACCTATCAAGCCATGAATTGTTAAAATCCATTGAAGGATGACTCCGATTTAAATGGATAAGAAAATCTCTACAAAACTTCAAATTTTATCTTGGAAATACGTCTCTTTAAATGTATCTGATAAAGTTACCTTGCAGCCTATTTTGTACGTTATGACTCATACCAAAAAACATGAAAGAAATCAACACCAAGGATAAGACCAAGACGGAGACAGACCCAGACGATACTGAACATTAAAATTTTCACGTGAATAATACGAGACCAATATCGAGCCCAGACTTGGTTAGAGGAGACCGAGATCGAGACGCGACTGAAATTTTTCGATTTTGTCCACACCGAGGTGTGACTAACAAAAGTGTTGCCTATTCTCATCTCGCTACCAGACCTAGTACGGAGACGGCATCAAAAAATGTCAACTTCGTTGTTCCTTGACCGGTTTCCATGACATTGAAATTGTATTTAGTTTTAATTGACATTTATTTTTCATAAATAATTAACAATGATTGTAAATGGTTATCCATTTTGCGGTTTCAAAAGCATAGGGCTGGAATTCGACATCTGTCTAAGTTGTTAAACCATTTTTGTTTTCAGTTGAAAGTCTGACATTTACGAAAATGGATCGCTTAACTATCGCACAACGCATACAAATTGTTAAAACCTACTACAAAAATGGTGAATTTGCCATAGCCACATATCGTGCTTTAAGAGGAGATTATAGTTTACATAATGTGCCAACTATGCAAGCAATTTGCAAAGTTGTGAAGAAATTTGAAGAGACTGGATTGGTTACAGATATTGTAAGACCTATGTATCATCGTTTCGCTTGTACCACTGAAAATTTCGCTGCTGTAAGTGAAAGTTTTGCCGAAGACCCGAATGTGTCGATTCCTCGTCGTTCTCAGGAATTAGGACTGTCTTACGGCACATTATGGCGTATTTTGCATTTGGATCTACACCTACATCCATATAAAGTCCAGCTCATACAACAACTGAAGCCAGCTGACCATTCACAACGTCGTAGATACGTCGAATGTGTGCTTGAACAACCAGGCGGTGGACGTTGATTTTTGAACAAAATTTTCTTCAGCGACGAAGCACATTTCTCACTCGGTGGGTGTGTTAATAAACAAAATTATTGTATTTGGGGTTCTGAGAATCCTCAAGTAATTGAAGAGAGGCCATTACATCCACATAAAGTCACTGTTTAAGGTGCCCTTTGGTCCGGAGGTGTGATTGGACCTTACTTCTTCGAAACAAATGTCACCGTCAATTCGGAGCGTTATGGTCATATGATAACCGACTGCGTTTGCCTTCTATTAAAGAATATGACTTGGAGAATATGTGGTTTCAACAAGATGGTGCCACATGCCACACAACTCGTGTGAATATGGCTTTATTGGAAGAGACATTTCCTGGCCGCGTAATTTCTCGTCGTGGCGATATCAACTGGCCAGCAAGATCATGCGATTTAACAACGCTGGACCTTTTTTTGTGGGGCTACGCGAAAGATCGTGTTTATGCAGATAAACCTTTAACTCTTGAGTACTTGAAAACCAACATTCGTCAAGTTATGGCTGAGATACCGCCCAATATGTGCGAAAAAGTGGTCGAAAATTACCTAAAAAAAATCGATGCTTGCAACAATTCGCATGGTGGTTATTTAAATGACGTAGCGTTTCACACAACGTTCAAACTTTATAATAAAAAAGAAATATCATGAAAAAAAATATTTTATATGTGTTTTATTTACGTCTACTTTTGAAACCGCTAAATGGATACCCCATTATATTCTAAGCCTAATTGGTTAGACCTAGCGCCGTCATCTCTGAATGATTAAAGATTCTACACCGCCAAAAACCTAGAATTTTTCACGGCACTTTTCGAAGTAAAAAAGTTTGAATGGATCCCAAATTCGAAGTGAAAAAATAAAACACCACCAACTAACTTTTATGGACAAAAATTAAAACCGATTATAAATTCAGAATTACTTCACTAAATCCAATTATTCCACAAATATGTCTAACCGATGGAACTACACTGTATACGAACATTTGAAGAAGTTTAAAAAAACAAAAATGTTTGTACTACTTCGATCGAGCTATGCCAAGGCGTTGTGAATCGCGTTTATACGCTAAATTTGAGTTGGATGCTTGCGCGCGCGATAGCTCTCTTCTCTCGCAATGCAACATAACCTACAGCGACAACAACATCGAAATCAGAGTATATCTCTAAACCTGAAGAAAAAAAGAGACGAGATCAAAATCCACAAACACTTAACTTAGATATATAAAACATCGAGCACATTGTATCTGGACTCGTTGTACAAGTTGTTTTTGCTTCATTTATGTCGAATTTTTACGTCTGCGCGTTTCCCGACTTGCGAAGCGGTTACTTTTAACGCTGATACTTATGCATTTCCCTCTCGCCTGCCACAAACAAAAATTGTCCTTCTTTTCAAAAAGATATGACATAAAACAAACAGGCCAAACAAACAAAGCGCAGAAAGCGCCTCTTCATATAAGTTTGTATCTTATGGATGTGCAACTCTTTATAACTTGTCTGCCCGATATAGATAGATGCGTGATGATCATCAAAATTTGGAATTTCTCAAGAGACGCCTCGGGTCTTGACTGGACGTGGACCACCAATGATTCTGTTGACATTTATTGTATAATGGGCCAAATCGGAGAATGTGTTGTATGCGGCGCGTTATAATAAAATAAACGCGTATCCTGGCACATTTATCACAAAACACGCGACGTACGATGTCTTTTGTTTGGTTGACGATGGCGATGACGACCATCGATGCTGGGGCGCGATCGATTGGAATAAATCCATAAATACATGAGAAACCGACCGCGTCCTCCTCGATGGACTGACTATAGGACAAAAGGGTTACCTTACCTACTCATAGTATCTGCAACCAAAAAGGGTAACAATCATAATTTATTTATTAAATTATGCACATCACGGCGCGCGGACAATTTCTTGAATTCGTCGTCGATCGTTGTCGTTATGTGGTCGTCGTGAGACAGCAAAAGGATGCTCAGACTCTAGCAGCATGGTTCGGTCACCAAGGAGGTCCTTTTTGCCAAATTGCATAAAGTATTGGAGGACTGTGTGATCATCTGTGATCAGGCGGCTTTTTGGACACTATCGACGACACATTTGGCCCCCAAACCGTTGAATATTTGATTAGGCTTTAGTCCTCTGTAGTAAATATGGTTCCCCATGCGTATAACAGCCAGAGCAACATTCACAATCATAAATGCAGCCTGATTGTCTGCGAGGACTCAATACTGAGGCCGGCAGGCGCGCGGTGATGAGGCGGTAGCGGCCGGCCGGCGTGAGCATATCGAGGGGAATATGAACGGATTCTGCGAATACCGTGGAACACGGGAAATTGCGAGTTGCACAGCAGTATGCCCCGCCAGGAGCAGCCACTGCGGCATCTTCGCGCGCAGCATCATCTCTTCTGCTCCGCGATAGCCATCACTAGTCAATTTATCATCGTGATGATGGGGCGGCTGGTGCGCTTGCGCAACCGCAAACGACAATGAACGTCACAAGTTGGGTGGTGAAGTTGATGTTGGTGATGCTGGTGGAGTCTTGTTCCATGTTGTTTTATTTTTCTCTTAAGTTTGTAAGTTTGCCAGAACAGATACAGCGGAGTACTTTTTTTTACATTTTTTTTTTCATTTTGAAAAAAATATGAGTGAATGCGCATCCTTCTGTTTCTGTCAGGGTTTTCAGTTTCTTTGAATGTTTTTCTCGAATCCACGGAGCACACAACTGTCAGTTTATTATTTTTTTTTATATTTTATATATTTTCCATTTTTGTTCATTTTTACTCACTCAGTCTCAAGGGAAATATATATATGTATAGGAACTAAGCTTAGGACTTGCCCAAAGAGATGATGGCAAGAAGACGAACAAATTAAATTGCACGAAAAAAGCTGTCAGACTAACATGACACATTTGAATTTATAATCGCGCGTCCCAATGATGGACTATCAATTGGAGAAAAATATGACTTCTTGCTATAGTGACAGAAGTGACAGGAGAGCACTCTGCAATGCTGGCGGCGCTGGCGCGCCGACCAGCGGCTGCGAGGTGGTTGCAGATTTTGTTGCAGTATTAAAGAAGAAGAGATTATAGTTTACATAATGTGCCAACTATGCAAGCAATTTGCAAAGTTGTGAAGAAATTTGAAGAGACTGGATTGGTTACAGATATTGTAAGACCTATGTATCATCGTTTCGCTTGTACCACTGAAAATTTCGCTGCTGTAAGTGAAAGTTTTGCCGAAGACCCGAATGTGTCGATTCCTCGTCGTTCTCAGGAATTAGGACTGTCTTACGGCACATTATGGCGTATTTTGCATTTGGATCTACACCTACATCCATATAAAGTCCAGCTCATACAACAACTGAAGCCAGCTGACCATTCACAACGTCGTAGATACGTCGAATGTGTGCTTGAACAACCAGGCGGTGGACGTTGATTTTTGAACAAAATTTTCTTCAGCGACGAAGCACATTTCTCACTCGGTGGGTGTGTTAATAAACAAAATTATTGTATTTGGGGTTCTGAGAATCCTCAAGTAATTGAAGAGAGGCCATTACATCCACATAAAGTCACTGTTTAAGGTGCCCTTTGGTCCGGAGGTGTGATTGGACCTTACTTCTTCGAAACAAATGTCACCGTCAATTCGGAGCGTTATGGTCATATGATAACCGACTGCGTTTGCCTTCTATTAAAGAATATGACTTGGAGAATATGTGGTTTCAACAAGATGGTGCCACATGCCACACAACTCGTGTGAATATGGCTTTATTGGAAGAGACATTTCCTGGCCGCGTAATTTCTCGTCGTGGCGATATCAACTGGCCAGCAAGATCATGCGATTTAACAACGCTGGACCTTTTTTTGTGGGGCTACGCGAAAGATCGTGTTTATGCAGATAAACCTTTAACTCTTGAGTACTTGAAAACCAACATTCGTCAAGTTATGGCTGAGATACCGCCCAATATGTGCGAAAAAGTGGTCGAAAATTACCTAAAAAAAATCGATGCTTGCAACAATTCGCATGGTGGTTATTTAAATGACGTAGCGTTTCACACAACGTTCAAACTTTATAATAAAAAAGAAATATCATGAAAAAAAATATTTTATATGTGTTTTATTTACGTCTACTTTTGAAACCGCTAAATGGATACCCCATTATATTCTAAGCCTAATTGGTTAGACCTAGCGCCGTCATCTCTGAATGATTAAAGATTCTACACCGCCAAAAACCTAGAATTTTTCACGGCACTTTTCGAAGTAAAAAAGTTTGAATGGATCCCAAATTCGAAGTGAAAAAATAAAACACCACCAACTAACTTTTATGGACAAAAATTAAAACCGATTATAAATTCAGAATTACTTCACTAAATCCAATTATTCCACAAATATGTCTAACCGATGGAACTACACTGTATACGAACATTTGAAGAAGTTTAAAAAAACAAAAATGTTTGTACTACTTCGATCGAGCTATGCCAAGGCGTTGTGAATCGCGTTTATACGCTAAATTTGAGTTGGATGCTTGCGCGCGCGATAGCTCTCTTCTCTCGCAATGCAACATAACCTACAGCGACAACAACATCGAAATCAGAGTATATCTCTAAACCTGAAGAAAAAAAGAGACGAGATCAAAATCCACAAACACTTAACTTAGATATATAAAACATCGAGCACATTGTATCTGGACTCGTTGTACAAGTTGTTTTTGCTTCATTTATGTCGAATTTTTACGTCTGCGCGTTTCCCGACTTGCGAAGCGGTTACTTTTAACGCTGATACTTATGCATTTCCCTCTCGCCTGCCACAAACAAAAATTGTCCTTCTTTTCAAAAAGATATGACATAAAACAAACAGGCCAAACAAACAAAGCGCAGAAAGCGCCTCTTCATATAAGTTTGTATCTTATGGATGTGCAACTCTTTATAACTTGTCTGCCCGATATAGATAGATGCGTGATGATCATCAAAATTTGGAATTTCTCAAGAGACGCCTCGGGTCTTGACTGGACGTGGACCACCAATGATTCTGTTGACATTTATTGTATAATGGGCCAAATCGGAGAATGTGTTGTATGCGGCGCGTTATAATAAAATAAACGCGTATCCTGGCACATTTATCACAAAACACGCGACGTACGATGTCTTTTGTTTGGTTGACGATGGCGATGACGACCATCGATGCTGGGGCGCGATCGATTGGAATAAATCCATAAATACATGAGAAACCGACCGCGTCCTCCTCGATGGACTGACTATAGGACAAAAGGGTTACCTTACCTACTCATAGTATCTGCAACCAAAAAGGGTAACAATCATAATTTATTTATTAAATTATGCACATCACGGCGCGCGGACAATTTCTTGAATTCGTCGTCGATCGTTGTCGTTATGTGGTCGTCGTGAGACAGCAAAAGGATGCTCAGACTCTAGCAGCATGGTTCGGTCACCAAGGAGGTCCTTTTTGCCAAATTGCATAAAGTATTGGAGGACTGTGTGATCATCTGTGATCAGGCGGCTTTTTGGACACTATCGACGACACATTTGGCCCCCAAACCGTTGAATATTTGATTAGGCTTTAGTCCTCTGTAGTAAATATGGTTCCCCATGCGTATAACAGCCAGAGCAACATTCACAATCATAAATGCAGCCTGATTGTCTGCGAGGACTCAATACTGAGGCCGGCAGGCGCGCGGTGATGAGGCGGTAGCGGCCGGCCGGCGTGAGCATATCGAGGGGAATATGAACGGATTCTGCGAATACCGTGGAACACGGGAAATTGCGAGTTGCACAGCAGTATGCCCCGCCAGGAGCAGCCACTGCGGCATCTTCGCGCGCAGCATCATCTCTTCTGCTCCGCGATAGCCATCACTAGTCAATTTATCATCGTGATGATGGGGCGGCTGGTGCGCTTGCGCAACCGCAAACGACAATGAACGTCACAAGTTGGGTGGTGAAGTTGATGTTGGTGATGCTGGTGGAGTCTTGTTCCATGTTGTTTTATTTTTCTCTTAAGTTTGTAAGTTTGCCAGAACAGATACAGCGGAGTACTTTTTTTTACATTTTTTTTTTCATTTTGAAAAAAATATGAGTGAATGCGCATCCTTCTGTTTCTGTCAGGGTTTTCAGTTTCTTTGAATGTTTTTCTCGAATCCACGGAGCACACAACTGTCAGTTTATTATTTTTTTTTATATTTTATATATTTTCCATTTTTGTTCATTTTTACTCACTCAGTCTCAAGGGAAATATATATATGTATAGGAACTAAGCTTAGGACTTGCCCAAAGAGATGATGGCAAGAAGACGAACAAATTAAATTGCACGAAAAAAGCTGTCAGACTAACATGACACATTTGAATTTATAATCGCGCGTCCCAATGATGGACTATCAATTGGAGAAAAATATGACTTCTTGCTATAGTGACAGAAGTGACAGGAGAGCACTCTGCAATGCTGGCGGCGCTGGCGCGCCGACCAGCGGCTGCGAGGTGGTTGCAGATTTTGTTGCAGTATTAAAGAAGGAGGCCATTCATCTGAGAGTCAGGCAGAAGGTAAAAATGCATTGGTCGCTATTTGACTCCATGTGATTCTGGTGTGGTGTTTGGTGATGTGTCACAAGAATTTTTATGAATTATGCGTGAGCTGCATTATTTAATTTTACTGAAATTTCTACGTAAATTAAAATTATTGATGGCTTTAAGCAGAAAGAAGATTGATATTGAGAAAGAATTTAACAGGGCAATCTTATTGAGAAAATGAGTTTGGTTCACATTTTCATACTTTAACATGGTTCAGATAAGTCGCATTTAAAAAAATAATAAGAATTTCGGTAAAAAGATTTTGGAAAGATTAAAGGTACCTTTAATCTTTATGTAACTTTTTTTTGTTTAAATAATCTCATTGAAAAGTTATACTATGTGTAAGAAAACCCCCTTGATGTTCCTTGAAGTTCAGATAATGTACACTGAAATTGTAAAGCATGTATAGCCTTTTATATTTTAGAGTGGGCTGAGCTAATTAAATTCAAAAGTGGTGCTAACACCTTAAAAACCTATGGAGCTGTTTTTTATGCTTAGAGCTTAGGACTGCGAATATAGAGTATTGAAAAACTATATAATAAAGCCTTTTGACCATCCCTGCCCGTAAATTTTGGTTTTGTGAATGCAATTTTTTAAATTGATTCGATTTAATTGGATTCGATTAAAAGAAGATAAAGTTATTTTGCAATCTTTTTACTGATCAATGTCATTGAAAATAATCTTTTAAGTAAAGTCATTAAATACATGTTATTTACAAAATATTGCATTCTTTTACCATTTTGAAAAGTGGTTCGATAAAGGCTTTGAGTGACTTGACTCATATTTGCACCAACACCTGCAGTTTATTTTTTTGTTGATATTCTATACTATGTTTTGCCAAATTTTTAATTGAGTTTAAATTTGACCTTCAACTCGTTTGGTGCATTCACAGTGCATTCTGAACTTCAGTTCAATTGAACGTAGTTTAACTAAATTGTATATGAGCGGAAGCGGGCAGTATTGTATACGTTGTTGCTAAGTCATGGGGCGTAATGTAGCTTTTCATTGTCTTTTCTTTCTCTCTCTGAAGCAAAGAATATGTGAAACAGCAACAAACATTTTGTGTTGGTGGCTTTTATTTGAAACTACTGTTGTGCTGTGACCTGTGAGCTGAATCCAAAACAATTAAAACCAAAATGCAAAATAAATCAGTAATTGTGAACCAAAACAGAAGCAACAACTTTTCATCAGCAGATATAGATTTGGTTATAGAATTGATTATGGAAAAGTGGCCCGCAATAGCATATCATCGGATATGTTGAAGAAATTGAAACTGAAAAACTCGCTGTAAGTGGCTTTGAGCGATGAACTGAGGTTTAAACGGAAGAATACAGTCACTTCACTTAAACCACAGATTGAACTCAGTTCAAGGTTGAACTGAAGTTTAAACTAAAAGTGAAGCTTAAACTTCCACTATGAGACTAGAGATATATGTCTTCAGAACGCCAGTTTCCTGTAAGTTCCATTCGTATGTGGAATTACTTGGCCATCAATATTAGGAAGTTTAAGAGCGCTATTAATTATAAATCCTCTCTTTTAAAATATCTGGCTAATGAAACAGTAACATTTTAGATCAAATCAAATAAAACAGCCATATATTTAAATTAAATCAAACTTTAACTTTAACTTTAAGTTCGTTTATATTATTTTTTTTTGTTAATTTTGTTATTTTTATATTATATTGTATCTTTGAAATGTATATCTATAGTTTTACGTTTTTTTCTGTTATCTGGTTTGTAATTTATTTAAAAACTAATTAAATATATTTTTAATTAACATTTATTGAATGCTTTCAAAATTCAAATGATGTTTGTTATCTTATTATTGTAAGCAATATTTTCCGGTAGTAAATAAATTAAATAAATAAATAAATATGTCTTAAACTGTTCTATTACCTTATAGAAAAAAGTTAATTCAACTCGCATTGGCTTAATGCCCATCAGTACATATGTAAATATAGCTTTGTAATATTAAATGAAGCTTTTAATCATAGTTTTCCTTCGACTGTCATCCGAAAATTCAAAAATTATTTTAAAAAATGTTTAAATAATTTTACAGTTGTATAATATATTTTAAATACCAAATCTCCGAGAAAGCTGTGCATTATTAAAATATTGTAATTTATGAAAAATAAAATATCTATCTCTAGTTTTGTAATGCTTGTTTTTTTTTAAGCTGCATGAGAATTTTGGATGGTTGTTATCCATGAACCATGATACAATTAAACAATATAGCGAATTCCCGTGTTTATTTTCGTTTCGTTCTGCGCATCTACGTCATGGACACCCAAATTGCCTTATCTTTTATCACTTTTTATAATAAATACTTGGTGTTTAGAATTTTAAAAAATGAGTGTACTGTTTTTATGACCAATATTTCATATTTAATTATTAAATTTACGTCAAAAAATCATTGGTTTATTTATCATAAAAATGAAATTTGATTGTCAATGACGTCATCCTTTGCCCATGATCCGCAATGCGCTGTCTGTTTAGTTGTATTGTGGTTGTTATCATGGCTGCTATAATTCAAATTGACTGGTTGGTGCGGTTTGTTCCAAATTTTCTTCTTAAATGAAATATTATTTAGTTTATATATATTTTAATATTATTTAAAATATAAATAATATTTTTTTAATAGGAAATTTTTAAAGAAACCGCACCAACCAGTCAATTTGAATAGATGTAGATAATTGTGATTCGTTAATGGCTTGATGATTGTCTTCGCTCCATATATGGCAATTTTGCTTATTGACGAAGCCATTTAACCAGAAATGTGCTTCATCACTAAACACAATTCTACATACAAACTAAACCTTGTATAAAATGGCTATATGTAAGCTACCTACCTATATACAAGTCATCTTGTAAAAGCTGGCTTTATACAAGCTACCAAGAAATGTACGTGCCTTAATTTTTGCGGTTGTTAATTTGATGACGGAAATTACCCAATTTCTGTACTTCATGTGATTTCGGTTTTTGATAGACATTTGTCAATTACTCCTCCGGATAAATAATTGATAAAGTCTTCCATAAAAACGGCAAAGATAAGTGGACTTAATATACATCCTTGTGGTACTCCAGCAGTGGTAGTGAAGACCTGCGATTTGTTGCCTTCACTAAATACTTGACCACATGTGCCCTGAAGGATTTCTGCATTCATTAGGACAAATTTATATGAGAGACCCATGGACGTTAGCTTGTATATTAAGCTTTTCCGGTTTATTTTATCAAAGGCGGCTTTGAAATCGACAAAAACTGAATACAATTTATTTTTGTTATCAATAAAATGCCTGGCTACATAAGTCACCATAAAAATTTGATCCAACGTTGAATATGCAGCTCGGAATCCTGCTTGGAATACGCTCAAACGCTTATTTATTTCAACCCATCGTACCAATCTGCAATTCAAAATATCAGCAAATAATTTTCTTCCTGAATTTAAAAAAAGATATCCCTTTATAGTTTTCAGGAATCGATCTATCACATTTTTTAAATGATGGCAAAATTAGGGCTTTCTTAAAGTTTTCCGGGGTTTCACATCGGTCGTACATCTGATTGAAAACATTTTTCAGCTTTTCAATAAATGATTCTGGGGCATATTTGAAAAACTCAACAGGGATGCCGTTCTCACCTGCAGCTTTATTGTTTTTTGTTCTGACGAGCGCACTGTTTATTTCTTCAGTTTCGATTTTCCTATCCATCTATTCTACAATAATATGAGGCATTGCATATTGGAAAGTGATCTGATCCGAGTCTTCTTGCAACAGCATTGAAAAATGTATTGCCAGACTATCTAAATCAACAGAGACCTTTGACAAATTCATCAATCCAGCTATCTTCCTAACGTTTATCCAAAAATGCTTAGAGTTTTTGCAGGTGTTCAGCATCTCAGCGAGATTATTAAAATGTTGTTCTTTTTTTTGCATACAATTACTCATTTTCTGTACTTCATGTGATTTCGGTTTTTGATCGACATTTGTCAATTTTGGGCTCACCATTTGAATATTAACATTAAATATTATTCAAAGCTAATGGTGGAATATCAATTAAATAAAAACTAATTTACAGCAATAACAAATCATAAAAATAGACGTTATAGCTAATATAAGATGGCTATATACAAGCTATGGCTTGTATAAGGTGTATATTTGCAAGCTACCTTGTTATAGGTTGTACTAGATGTGTATATATAAGCTATTGATTTTTGCGCTCTTACTAACCACTTTCGCAGGCCTGTAGAAGGCCTTATACAAGTTGTTTTGAAAAGTGATATCAATAAAATGTTTAATATTTGCATTAGGAAGCCATACACAAGCTATAAACAAGCTAAAGCCTGTGAAATTCTTAAAATCGAGCCTACTACAAACTAAATTATAAGGGAGCTCAATGTCCGCAACATACCAGCTATCCATCTGAAATAGTGCACGCGGTATAAGTGTTAAATGACAATCCAGTAGGTAAGCACGTTTTTTTATGCAATTATTTTACCCTAGATTCCTAAGCAAAAAATCATAAAATCCTGACCCATTAGTCTTTACCAACTGGAAATTAATAAAAAAAAAGTAACTAACAAAATTTGCATCTCCTGACATTGTCGTGTTAATTGCAAACAATTACCTACCAATTGACTTACCAACAGACGATCGACCGACGAAGTTTTTGCCTTTCGCTTCTAACCTAACATAACGTTCGAAACAATAGATTATACGCCGTTTTACTAACCGGAGATCAAACAGCTTGCCGATGCAATATTAAAGCAAAAGATTATTATTATTACCGGCTTAGCTCTACACAATATGGTGCATTGTGCGCCTCTTATAATATGACAAGCTACTTGCACATGTGCATAACATTGACCATTATAACTTCCATTAAAAAAAAAACCTGCTCGCTATTGACCATTGTGTTTAAAAGAAAATCAAACTTCCAAATGGTTACATACATTTACAGTACAACGTGATCTACATAATTAATTGGCTTCTGGTGGTGGTTTCGAAGCGTTTTATAACGGTTACTATTTGATAAAGATTTTTTGTATATAGTGGTGTTAACTTTTAAATGTCATATATTTGAAATTCTTGAGAATGTGTCAAACGTTTGTTTGCGCTCTTTAGAACTAAAAAAAAATTGGCAGCTGCCTTGTGATGATGGGTGTGATGTTTAACATGTATTATTAATTCCCCTCCCGTTTTAAATTATTTTAGATGAGAGATCAGAGATAATAATCTTTTTGTACATACATAAGCATAAGCCATCTGGGCTTTGTAGTCTTCTATAATATAGGGACACTTTTCTTCTTCCGTCTAGGTAAACGTCCATTTTTTTATTTAAATAATACATGACTGGCTGATGAGTGTCTACATCTAGCAGGGGTTGGTTAACCCCGTTTTATTATCATTTTTGTATACACCGTTAAAAAGTCCTATAAATATGCAATGAAATGCAAAAAAAAAATCCTTAGAAAGTGACAAACAAATGAGGCCTTCGAGATGAGAGTACTCTCAAATAAGTCTGACATTTCTCCGATCAAAAAAAAAAAAAAAAACGGTAAAATCTGTGTCATCTTGATAAACACCACAATCAGCGTCTTTGTCCTCAAAAGAGAGATCTACTACCTCATTAGTTAATGACAAAAAAAATACAACCTTACAAGTCATTAACTAATGCACAAACGTGAATAAAGATCCTGCGATAAATACGCCATCTTTGTTCTGTTTTCGCACTCAAAAGATGACACCTTTTTCAATTAGTCAAATTAATTACTTTTCAACACTCGATTTTTGCCTCCAAAGATCAAATCCCGGCCATTTTTGTTATATCAAAGATTAAACTTCTTTTTGTATATGGGTGTGTAGATGTTTTATCTTTCGAAACATTTTGGCCCGACACTTCATTTTCCATAGAAAAAGGATTGCAATTTTCGGCGACAACTATATATATTCGTATATTCATGTCAAGTCCTATTGAATTTCTATATAGTGTAGATTTCCGTACCAAGAAGAAAGATGACATAGAAATTGTATTGAAAAGAAAAAAAAATTAAGCCACCCCTCTTGTGAGTGTTGAGTGTTGTCTGCCTGACTGACAGGACACTAAACATATTGTTGCAATCACATTCTCATGGCTATTAAGCATGAAGAGAGAATTGAATGTATCGCACTTTAAGATCAATCCTTCCGCTATCCGATTAAAAGAAGGATTCTATTTATTTTTTTTCTCTCTCTCTACTGATAAGTATCTCGCGGCGACGATTGGGAAAATGTGATTGGTACTTTAGGTTCTGAAATTGAAAATTCGTTCAGGGGTTGAAAATTGACATGGAAAGGGTCGAAAATGCTTAACGAGTCTATTAGAGGTTAGAGTATATAGATGTAGACGAGTTGGCTGCTTCATCTTTTAATCTCACCTGCGCTTCCTTGCCCTTTGATAAAACACTTTCATAGTTATACTCATTTAAAGGGGATAATCAATCATATTTAATGGGGAAATTACAAAGGTATAGGGAAGAAATTTCATCTGGGGGTGCGAGTCGACAATGTTGTCTGTTTTTGTATTTTTCCTGTTTATTTTTTTTTTTTTTTAGGTTAAAAAGACTTCTTGAATTCGTTTTCAACTCACCTGCCTTATATGGATTTTAATCCTTGAAATTAAAAAAAAAAAAAAAAAACTGGACCTTGGCGGTTTTGTTTGGCGCGAGTCATCCTCTCGTATACAAACGACTTAATAATAATCGACATGCACCTGCCCCAGTTGTTTGTTGGTATACGTCTTTTCGTGTTGCGCTTGCAGTTTTCATTTTTTTCTTTACAAAATGTATATTAATGCAACTCAACGGTTTAAACTGCACTTCAACCACGATATTGCATTTTAATTGTTTATTTGTTTTAATTATATTGCTTAAGTTTTATCAAAGTCTCGAGACATATTTGTGTATACGTTGAAGAGTATACGTCATATGTGTTACAACTCGAGATTTCTGTTGTTGTTGATATGAGAGCTACGGAAGCACCTGATATCACGATAGGTACTCGTATATGGCGCCAAATATGATGTGCGGCTGAAAGTGAAAACTAAGTCTAGAGTACGCGTGCGCGCTCCTTATAATTTTGGATTTTTTTTTTTAATTTAGAATATCTATGATACGAGGAGATAGACAGACAGACAGACAGGTATGTAGGTATGATATTATGACGGAACGAAACAGGACAGCCCCGGATAAGACTTTGCACGATAAAGAAGCTTATGCAACACCTTATGTCAGTTGTAAGTCATCGCACACGAATACATAGGTACATACAAAATATATAGATGAATGAATAAAAAAATGGTTGGGCGGTTGTTGCATGACTAAGGTGTTACTTGCGATATGATGCAAATAGATTTTTGCCACATAAATTTTCCATTTCTGATTCACTGAACCGTCCATGCTGAGCTAGATGATGATGGTGGTAAAATAAGGTACTACAGTTTTGATGGATTGCGTCGTTGGTCTATTTTTTTTTTCTTTTAAGTGCATTTACATATGGAAGGTTTTGCTCTAGATTAAATAGAGCATTTAATGTTTCGAAATGGTTTATATGTATGAAATCGGGAAGGAAGATATTTCTTTTCGCGGGAACATTTTTGTTAAAGTTAAATATAAATTTGTGGCTTAAATATCTGCTGGCAGACAATATTATCTTAAGGCTATAAACGCATATGTTTTTTAGTGTTGCGAATAAAACTTATACTCCTAAATGAATAGTTTGATTTCCCTGCATCAAGTGCGTATGCAATTTATTCCCATTTGTAGGGGAGAGTGGGGCAAGAGGCACTACTTAAACCTTAGAAGCTCCTAATTTTGTTTCTGTTCATCAAAGAGGAGCAAAATTTTTTTAAAAAAATATTTTAACCTTTGAACTCTTACTCATAGTAAGCAATCAGAATAGTTAAAAAAGTTTAAACATACAAATATACAACCTTACCTAAAAAGTCCGTTTTTGCCTAACTAGCGTGGCAAAAAGGACCTTTGTAAAGGGTCAAATTCAACCCCTGATTTCATTTAACAATGTTATTAAAAACAATCAGTATTAAAAACAATTATATTTCATTGAAAGTTTTAAAAACTTAAATTCCTTCTTGGAAGTATATCAAAAGCTCAAAGTATGCCGAAACGACAGACTTATTAAGAGCTTGAACTCTTTCTTTTGTCGTCGATTCTAGGTTTCGTAAAACGATTTCCGGGTTCCTTTTCTGGAAATTTAAAAGTCAGTCCTCGACAGCCATCTTTGTTTCGTGGTCAAAGGAATTTCTTTTTTGTTTCAGCTAGCTCATAAGAAAGAGCTCAAACGTAGAGTGGTCATTCTGAATAATCTTTTTTTGAAATCCAACAGATGTTCGAATAGGTTTTTCCTCTTTATCAGAACTGAAGCACGTTTTCAGTGGTGTCCAGTCTCACCTTACGAATTGTAGTCACTTTCGGGATCTTAAACTCATTGCTTGCATTAAGATAGAACTTTTGTTTGCGTTGCTCCAAGTAATAGCTCTGGTTGTTTTTCAAACGTGTGTTCGAACCATCTTTAAAAACAAAAAATGTTAAATAAGAACTAAGTAGGCCTTCTTCATCTTCGTGAAGGTCATGGAGAAAAATAGACTTATCTAAGTTAGTTGTTGTTTTGCTTTGAAATTAGCACAAGTCCGTTTTGCCAACCGACATACTGGCTCCATTTACCCCACAAGGATTTGTTTAAAAGAAATATTTTTATTTTTTATTAATATTATTTATTAAGCTTTATTTTCAGTACTTTTAAAGAACACAAACGATCACAAACAATAAAAAACGCACTAAGTTTTGGAAAGGTTCAACCTATCGTCTTGGGTCGGTTTTGCAAAGTGGTTGTTTTTTTAACAGATGAGCAGTTTTCAAACGTTCTTCATTTAAACCGCATTTAACTTAATTTTTTCAATAAAACTAAGGGATGTGTTGGCAAAGTAGGTTTTTCATAAGTTCTTCTTATTTTTGCCTGAGGTCATTTTTGCCCACTCTCCCCTACACGCATTCTAACTATTTTCTTGGAACCTTGGAATCTGAAAAGTCCTGCAATTGTAATCAAGTGATTTCTCAACAGATTTATTTCCATCCACCGTTTGCAATTTCAAAAATTGCTTTAATTTTGAAAAATTAGTATCAAAAACAATTTTTTATGTTTAAATATAAAACTAAATTTGTTAGTTTTAATTTGTTACCTTAATTATTGTTCTTGTGGGTGTGTTAATAATAATCAGTAATGCAAGCGATCTATGCGACTTTTCGGCGAACCGAAAGGCTGATCAACCTTAAATGAAATAAGTTACTATTAGATGAAGCAACCATAAGTTTTGGTAGTTTGGAGTTTGATTTCAAACGTCCGGTATGTAATATTGCAATGTATTGTTGTGTTGCGAAATAATTGTTTATTAATTTATTTTTTTACTGTTGAGTTCGTTTGCGACTTTTTTATACACATATATATATACGTATGTATAAGTATATGTAATTTCGCATTGATAAAGAATCCCATGGAATTAATTTAATGCGAACCAATAATGCCCTTTGAAATCCAGGTGATTTCTTTCAATTGCAGTCATCACCTTGCAGACCATCCATCATCCGTTATTCTACCACGGGATGTGCTTATCGATAATTTGTTACAATACCATTCATCATAAGGCGTAAATTTCCTCTACAGTACGTGTTTGAATACCAGCTAAAAAAAAACAACTAAATTCAATTCAATTGTAATTCTTTAAAGAAATTAAATCAACCATCACGGCTGGTATGAGCATATAATTTTCAGAAAACATAATAACTTCACCCGTTCCATTGGATCAGCATCATGCAATGCTCCCTGAAATTTGTATTTCGATTTTTTGCACAGAACTTAAGAAATTACATGCAGCGGCTCCCTATATTACATTGCGATGGACTCGCGGGAGCATCAGATGCCCCAGAGTCTGGTTTGCTTTTTATCTCTAGCTTCAGTGAATGGAAGGAAGCAACATCAATAAAGACAAAAGTGTGAAATATACTGACAATCAACATCGCATAGATATGATATAGATAGAAGTAACTTTATAAAAAACTACAAATACAACAACTAAAAAGAGAAAATCCTACCAAATTAAATATTATCTCAAGATGATTGTTGAAATCGTTCGATCCGTTGTTTATAAGTCTTGTGCAACCTTGCGAGCTTCTATACTTCTGCGCGAGCTACAGTAATCTGTGGCAAAAGGTAAACGAACGGACAGACAGCGATCGCGCAACAGCTAACTATCGATCTTCCATCCATCCGCGTCCCATTGACGGATGACGATCAGTCTGCCATAATATCTATAATCAGGTCCACGTACATATAATATTGGCAAAAAGCTGTTATTAGGATAATCAAATGGGAATTATCGTGCCAACTGATCGATCGTGGCAGATCACCGTCGTCCGCGTCGATCATCTGGAAGATGGACGACACGGATCATGAGGGATATGGCATCGGTCAGTACATATATTTTCTTCTATATACATATGTACATCACAAGGTGTATGCGACATTTGAAGCCTTATAGCAACAGTGATGATGATGGCGATGACTTTAAATTGTAGTTGCTGCTTAAGTTGACTGCTTGATGGTAAGAGTTTACTCTATACGCATTTGACTGCTTCTGATTCCAGATTTAAGCTCCTATATTATAATAAATCCTCTTGATCCCTGATGGTACCTATATTATATAAATCCGTGCATAAATCTCACTTGGTGTCCGATAAATTATACGCTGCGTAAAAGGCTTTACCGGGTATTGAGGCGATCGGCAAGTCCTTCCTCCCTCTCAAATAGTAACACCGCACCAACAGCAACTACAAAAATATAGATCCAACTTCTTTTGTGTTTGGTAGAGAATAAGTCTTAACCCGATTGTTTATGATACAAATTAAACAATTTATGACAATCACCCTGCCAAACAGAAGCTTCCGGCTATATCTCCTTGTAGTTCGCAAAAAGTGTTTGAAATTATACTCACCAGACTCAAACAGCAACAGTAACAACAACAACAGCAACAGCAGCAACATACATCTGCATTTGAATTTTGCGTTTGATGCTGCAGACCCAAGTTGCACAATGAACAGGTCTTTTGGTGTTCACCGGGGACTATTATCTGGTGTATTTGCCTCCTGGATAAGAAGTCCCACCATCACTTGTATCGATTCCAATTCGAAGGATGGCTGCTGCATCGCGCTGTGCAGTGCCGCCGCGGTGATGTATGATCTTATTCTTTGGCGTAATTTCAACTATTAAAAAAGCAAAAATGTTTATTACAAAAAATTACACACCCTGTGGTGGTTTTATATATTGATTCTACCCATTTCTTTCTTTTGTTCTTTAAAATAAGAAAATATGTACATGATTTTGATATAATATTTATTTTATTTTGTTTGTTTGTATATTTATAGCTTCACGAATGCCATCGTCACATACATCGCCTCAGGTATGCCGACCACACTTTCATCCGCCCTTAAGTTCGTGGCTAACCAGCGATCATAAATCATTTCCGCCTGGCAGTCCGTGGGGTAGTCCGTTTGCATGTCCACAGGACCCGCAGGATAAAATTGGCGGTCAAATACAAAGCCATCAAACGGGCCAGCATTCATTTCCATTCCCTCCAACACCGCCAAAGGACTCAACGCCCGATTCAGTACAAACAGGCCCATCCGAATATCAAGTAAGTTTCTTTCGTATGAAAGTATTCTTAGATCTTATGAAAAGCAGGTGAATTTTGCCAGAATATTGATTAGAATTAGTCGAATGTATGGGAAGGTGTGTAAAATATAGAGTTTTTTTTTACATTGTATTTTACATTAGTTGGACAAAATCTCATTGAGAAATAATAATGAAAACGAATAATAAAAACAAAAGAGCTGATACCCGAACTTGATTTTTAAACTTATATAAAATATACAGATGTATAACTTTGAATACAATATTAAGACGGTATTGAAAATTTTTTATAGTTTTCAAGATGCGAAACAAAAAATTAGCACCAAAATATTATAGAGGAAATATGGTCTATAAGGCGTAAGGTGTTCTTCTTAATGTTTATATGAGTGGGGTTTTAATAATAATTAAAAATGATTGCAGAAGACTCGATGGCACTAATTTAGGCTACGAATGGGTTTTTCTTGTTCAACTAATATAATGAATAAATCTAAACATCATCAGAAAATACCCAAGTGTTTAAAAAATCAATTAATCTGCAAAAGTTGTCATAATTTGAGAGGACTTCTAAATAAAAAATTTAGTTTCCAATGGACATTGTTGCTTAGAATAGAGACTTTGGTTTTGAGTAAACTTTATGGTAAAAACTCAGATAGTAAAAAATATAATCTGAAAACTTATTTGAACCGGAAATGGGGTAGAATCCACTTTTTTTACTCTAATCGAAATTTGTATACCTGGCAAAATTCACTTTGAATATAGATTGATTCTAGATACATCGTTATAATATTGCTTATATATTTTTTTTCTCTCTTCCGCAAACAAAAAATTAGGCTGCTGTGAACGCATTTATGCATCAAGCACAAGCATCAACTACCTCACTTAACGATACGAGTTGCGCTTTGGATATTAAACCAACGATACCAAACGGTAATGGTGGAGTCGGAGGCGGTGGAGGTGGTGGCATCGGTGGAGTATCAAATCAAGTTCCTGCGCCCAAACAACGCGAAGGTACGAATGCTGGTAACAGTAATAGCAATAACAACAACAATACCAGCAGCAATAATCACAATACGCATGGGGCTAGCAATAATAATAATAACAATAATAATAATCATTCAACAAGTAATAACAACAACAACAATTCAGCATTAAATGGTGGTGCGAGCAGCATATTTGATAGTACACAAGCTGCATACGGGGTAGGTGGCGGTGTAGGTGGAGGCAGTGTTGGGTATGAACCTAGTTATGCTGCAGCATATCACCATCACCATCATCACCACTCTCACCATCAGGCAGCAACGGCTGGAATGTTTCAAACTGCAGCCAGGCAAGCGGGTATGAGCAGCCAAGATGTAAAGCCACAAAGGACGAAGCCACGCACAAGTGCCGGTAAGACTAAATACATATGGTGTGGGTGAATGTTCTTTTTATTATTTTATTGAACTTAAACTTATTTTTTTGTATTATATTTTTTAATATAATTTTTTATATTTCCACTCTTTGTTTTCGTTAAATCATCTCAATATTATTTGTATACGAAAACGAACACTTTTTAAGTTTTTAATAGCGAAAAATCACTTAGATTGTAATAAATTTTTAAGAAAAAATAACCGAGTTTTCCAATGAAGTTTGTTTCGTTTAAGCAATGTTGATTATTGCGGTTTTTCGGTTTTGATGGTTCTTGACGTTTTAAAAATTTTGATGAGAAAATATTGAAGTTAAACTCAAAAATCAAAAGAGCTGAGAAAAAGAAGTTTATTAAATTTTTCTTCCGTTTAAAGCAGACCAGGACTTGTTTTTTTCCTTTTAACGAAAAAGCTTTGTAAATAAATGTCAAGCTAAAGATTGATTACAATCGAAGTAGTACGATTGACGATAACACGTCTGGCCCTTTTTTCTAATAAATCCAGTGTAACGAGTTTTCTACTTTTGAAACTTTTTTAACTAAAATTTCTGGTATAATAAAAAGCAATAAATCTGTTAAATATAGAAATATCCATTTTGCGGTTTCAAAAGTAAACGTGAATAAAACACATATAAAATATTTTTTTTTTCATGATATTTCTATTTTTTTTTTATAAAGTTTGACCATTGATATTATGTATGAAACACTACATCATTTGAATGACCACCACGCGAATTGTTGCAAGTATCGATTCTTTTGAGGTAATTTTCGACCACTTTTTGACATATATTGGGCGGTATCTCAGCCATAACTTGACGTGTGTTGGTTTTCAAGTACTCAAGATTTAAAGGTTTGTCTGCATAAACACGGTCCTTCGATTAGCCCCACAAAAAAAGTCCAGCGGTGTCAAATCGCATGATCTTGGTGGCCAGTTGATATCCCCACGATGAGAAATTACGCGGCCAGGAAATGTCTCTTGCAATATAGACATATTTGCTCGAGTTGTGTGGCATGTGGCACCGTCTTGTTGAAACCACATATTTTCCAAGTCGTATTCTTCAATAGCAGGCAAGAAAAAGTTGGTTATCATATGACAATAACGCTCCGAATTGACGGTGACAGTCGTTCCATCGTCGTTTTCGAAGAAGTAAGGTCCAATCACACCTCCGGACCAAAGAGTGACCCAAACAGTGACTTTTTGTGGACGTAATGGCATCTCTTCAATTACTTGACAATTCCCAGAACCCCAAATACGACAATTTTGTTTATTAACATACCCACCGAGTGAGAAATGTGCTTCGTCGCTGAAGAAAATTTTGTTCGAAAAATCGCCGTCCACCGCCTGTTGTTCAAGCACCCATTCGACGTATCTACGACGTTGTGAATGGTAAGCTGGCTTCAGTTGTTGTGTGAGCTGGACTTTGTATGGATGTAGGTGTAAATCTAAATGCAAAATACGCCATAATGTGCCGTAAGACAGTCCTAATTTCTGAGAAAGACGAGGAATCGGGTCTTCGGCAACACTTTCACATACAGCAGCGATATTTTCAGTGGTACGAGCGAAACGATGATGTACAGGCCTTAAAATATTTGTAGCCAATCCAGTCTCTTCAAATTTCTTCACAATTTTGCCAATTGCTTGCCTAGTTGGCCGATTATGTTAACCATAATCTCCTCTTAAAGCACTATATGTGGCTTTGGCGGAATCACCATTTTTGTAGTAGGCCTTAACAATTTTTATGCGTTGTGCAATAATTAAGCGATCCATTTTCGTAAATGTCAGACTTTCAACTGAAAAAAAAAATTGGTTTAACAACTTAGTTTGACAGATGTCGAATTCCAGCTCTATACTTTTTAAACCGCAAAATGGATAACCCTTTATCATTCATTATCGATTTTTCGTATACCTTATATTGATAAAGTTTTTAAATTTAAATTAGCTATGTCCTATAAGATCTAAAAATCGGAGGAAAAAGGATGTATCTTAACTAATGAATCGTTGAGCTAATATTGCAATTTTTTGTACAGAGCTCTTATGTAGTTTTGATTAATTTTTAAAACTTGTTGAGCTTTCTTTTGAACTGACAATAAATACATACAACGATCCAGATTTTAAATTTATAAATCGCCCGCCCAAATTTATAAATACAATAATTCAAGGCTAGATTTAAGTTTGCAAAGTAACTTTATGAGAAATTTTTAAAAACTTGATTTTGAAAAGCACCCAATTTAAACAGAGTTTAAATTTGATGAAAGGAAAAGAATATCTATCCATAACTTCTAATTTTAGGCTAATGCATTCGACAAATCAATCATTACTAGAAAAAAGCGTGCTCATCTCCTAATTGCTTCACACGTTTCTTCAATTTTGCTGTCAAAATATTAATATTGCTGTTTTTGATTTTAACTGCTTTTATTTGTAATCTATAAAAATTGAGTTTTGAAAAGCAATGACATTCACAAATATTCCAGTCATCGAAAGTTTTTAAAACGCTTCACTATCAATAGGGCTCTATTCGTCAGATGCCACTGTGAATCAGCTCTAGGGGATATTTTGCATCGGATATACAGAAATAGTGCTTCATCCTTCTGTTTACAAGATGTCTCTCATTTAATGACAATTCTACATACAAACGTATTAGGACCGATTAAATATTTTAAGTTAGGCAATGCTTAGGTGACTCCTCGTAAAAAAGCTGACACACTTAGACTATGTGATACCACATGAATCTACTGACTAATTCCCTACTCATAAAGCCATTTGTAGTCTTTGTTAGGAACTATTGATGTTTTGTGTTTGCCAGGTCAATAGATGACAGAAGAAATATGTCTAATAAATTATTAATTTTGCAAGAACAAAAATGCTCTGGAAAAAACGTCTAAAATTCTCATGAGATTCATATTGCTAAATACTTCACATGATTGCAATCAAATATATCTTGACACCCTTAAACACGATTCTCTTTCAAAGAAAAAGTCACGCATCTAAGTTCAGGTAAAACGTTTCGATTCGAAAATAATTTGCAATATATTCTCATACGGGTACATAAAATTACTGTGGTTCCTTTGAAATCAATAATCCAGCTTGAATCACGTAAATTAGCATGTGAAAAATATGCCAACGCATGAAATCCACCCTCTTTTCACTTAGATTTCTTAAGTTTCATACACATTTTTTTTAAATACAAAAAAGTAATAAATGTATCTGCACAGCATTCTTTCAATAAACAAAATTCACCCACCCATCTGATGCATGCAATAAACGATTTTTACCTCACCAGCTTCATTCTATCCCTAAACATATAATCGATCCTTCTTATGTATGAGTATGTAGGAATCTTTACATATCTTATCCTAAAAATCCACACCACCCGCATATTATTTCGCATCGTACCACTTTTAAATGTGAAAATCACAAACGATAACCATATGTATGAACAGGATGATTCTGGTACAGCACACACAGAAGCACCAGCAAAGGGAATTTCAGTGCAAAAAAAAAAAAAAAATTAGTGAGCAAAACCAGGATGAGAAAATTTACTGACGCTTGCTGGGACATATATTTTCAGGTGACAGTGCCTTTTTGTCTTTACGACAGCGACGACGACGATGAGGTTCTGTGTTTTTTTTTCTTTTCTCGAGAATCCTTCTTTACGACTCCTTACTCCTTTGATTTCTATACTCTGTGGTGGAACCTTCCCTCCGCACAATCAGCCAGCAGAATTTTACAAGGTCTTCTTGTGACTCGCAGTTTGTGCTTATTTTTGACTGTTTTGTTTTTGCTTATTTTGTGCTTGGTGTATCTTTTGTGTCATCCTCTTGTATACCCACAAGATACTCGACTCGAAAGAACATGTGTCCAATCGATGCAGTTAACCTTTATGGTTATTTTGATTGTATTTAGGCGCATCTCTCTGCCTCAAGCCAGACTCAAAACATACACATCGTTTTTTTTTTTTTTTTTTTTTTTAAGTTATGATTCGTGGGTATCCTCTTTATATTTATACGGGGCTTGTTATAGTCAGGTGCAACATTCAATTCAAAACCATCATCAAGGTGCAGATACTTAACATTCTTTGCATTCTATTTTTTCACTACACAAAATCAAAATAAAATCTTATGTTGATTTATATTTATGGTTTAATTTTATTTAAGTGTTGAATTTGTTTAATAAGTTTTATTGTTTTGTATTTTTATTCTGGTTTCTGTTGATTTTGTTGGTAATGTTTTTTTGGTTTTGTTTAAATTTACTCACATCATGTGTCTTTGTCTTGCTCACGCACACAGATTTTCATGCTAAGCTTTTGTGTTGATTTCGGCTTCTGATATCAATAATTGATAAAATATTAACTAATTGTGGTGTATGCATGCACTTGATCTCTTGCTTTTTTCGCATTTGTGAAGTCTATATATCACAGCAAATAAAAAAAATTAAAACTAAATTAAATTAAAGCAGTGGGTAAGAGAATTTATAAGCAAATATAAAAATACTGAACAGAGTTTAACAGATAATTATACAACATCGTCTATAACTAGTAATTTGTTCCAAAGAAATTCTAAAATAAAATACGAAATGTATTACACACAATTAAAATCAGTATCACTGTTTAAACTCTGCTTGTACATTATCTAATTTAGAAGCATTTGCACAATGGTTTGGCATTGTTTCAATACTTCTACTTGCCGATTTTATGTAACAAACTAACGTTATGTTTGTTTATGGTAATAAAGGGTCCGCCAAATAACTTTGTTTTTTGAAAATGCTATAAAAAAACTGCTGAATATTTTCTCAAATTTCTTTCTTTTATTTAAAAGTACAATCCTTCCGGTTAATAATGGAAAATAATTTCATACAAGTGGCTGTCTCGGCTGGCCATGCAGTAGCCTACACGATCGGTTCAATTTTTATGCACATTATCGATTGTGTGCAGCTGTATTTCACCAATGGCTTCACGAATATTGTCTCTGGCTTGTTGACGTAACACTTATCTTTTACGGCACCCCACAAATAATAGTCCAACGGTGTCAAATCGCAGCTCCGAGGTGGCCAAACGACATCAGCTCTGCGTCTGATAATGCGATCTTCAAAAACAGGGCCCAAAACATCGAGTGTAGCTTCGGCTGTGTGGCATGTAGCGCCGTGCTGTTGAAACCAAATATTGCCAATATCCTCCACTTCAATTTTTGTGAACAAAAATTTGTTCAACATGACCCGATAACGATCGCCATTGACTGTAACGGCCACTCCTTGCTCATTTTAGAAAAATGGCCGAATTATGCCTCTGGACCAAAATCCGCACCAAACAGTGACTCGTTTTGGGTGTATCGGCTTTTCAATGTATGCGTGCGGGTTTTCTGTGCCCCAAATGCGACAATTTAGCTTGTTTACATACCAAAATCGGCAAAATCGGCATCTTCTCTAAGTCGATCGCAGGCCCACTTAGCGAAGCGAAAACGCATTGGATGGTCAGTTGGCTTCAACTCCTGAACCAATTGGACTTTGTATGGCGTCATACCAAGGTCTTTATGCAAAATTCGTCTCAATGATGTCTCCGAAATGTTCAATTGTTGAGAACGACGGTGAATTGATGTTGATGGCGCTTCGCGCACACTTTCTGCCACAGCAGCAATATTCTCGGGTGAACGAACTATTTTTGGCTTTTCACGCTTTGGTTTATCGATAAGGATGCCCGTTTCTTTCACTTTTTTCACGAGATAACGAACATACAGAGCTCACGGTGCTTCTCTTCTTCCAAAATCCGCACGCAATTTTCGCACACATTCTGCAACATTACCATGATTTTCAAAGTAATGTCGCAATATTCCCCAGCATTGTTCAAGCCTATACATAACCATATTCGTTGAGCGGAAGGACAAAACTAATTATATGTCAAATCAGGCATGAGCTAAGTGTAACCATTCACGAAATAAGCATTAGTTGAAAAAAGAGGTTAGATGGCGGACCCTTTAGCTTAGTTTGCTTGAACACTGGTTTGGGCCCCATTTAATCCGCTGATATCGGTGGATAAAATTACAATTACCCTAACCTTGTAATATTTTTAATCAGGGGTTGATTACTATCATGCTACGCATATTTTTTAAACTACAACTGAATACACCTTTATAATGTCAAAGTGTCATGCGAGACTCGAACATGATTTGTTTATACATAGTCTAGTTTAATGACTAAATATCTTTTAATCGTAATGAAGATTACACGAGTTTGATACAACATATATGATTCCTGCAATAAAAATAAAACTATATTAAACGAAAGAGCTGACACCCAAACGTGATTTTTCTGAAAATCTTAGAAGTTAATTTATTTTCAAAAATATTCCATTTCAGTTCATCTTGTATCTAATAAGTTATAATGAAAGCAATCAGGCTCTTATGAGTTACGAAACTCAAAGATAAAAAATATTTTAAGCAGATGAGTTTAATAAAAAATTAATTTTATTGTAAATTTTTCCATGACATATATTTGAATTACCATAGTAGTAGAGTAACATCTGCATGAATGGATAATTTTAATTTAAAACTTTAGGATCTTTAAAATTCAAATGCATAGTATGTTAATCTGCTAGAAAGTTAGAAGAAATAGAAGAACAGGAACCATTTTTCATTAACCCAGTGCATATAGAATAATTTTCGAAACCATATACCTCTAAGTTAAGGTATGGTGATACATTGTTACAAAATCAGATCATTTAAAAAACTATTTAAAAAAAAGCAAAAGGTTTAACTAACAGAAACTACATCAATTTGATACAAATCGCCATCTTAATAGTATCGATCGATTGATTGAGGGCTTGATTTCCCATGAACCGATCTGATGATAAATTTAATGTTCATAAAACAAAAAGAAATCCAGACAAAATTACCCGAAATTCTAATATTTTATATCCATAATTTTATAGCTCTAGACTTAGTTTTTTTTATAGGATATTAAAGTCTGTCTAGTTCCCAAAACCTTTAAAACACGTGCACGGGGACATAATATTTACACTTTCCCAAAACATAAAACATTCTTGACAATAAGGTTATAGGTAATAATAATTACTCACTGTAACCTTCTACAATCTACAGTCCATGTCATCCGCTTGTTACACACATAAATCTTACAGACTCCTTCGGTAGGTATATGTACATCCCTGTCCAAGTTGATTTTCCTTGAAAACGTCTCTTTTCCACTCACTCCTGGTCTCTTATTTCCAATTACAGTTACATTTCGTAATAATTGTAACCAAAAAATGTCAACTATGATACACTGTCCACAATATAACAGTCTCTCATTTTCTCTGAACAAAAACCTGTACATAAAAAAATGGAGGAGACAGTAGAAAAGGTCACACACAATAGCAATTCTTATTATTACATTTTATTTGTTTTGCTTTTGTTTAAAGGCAACATCATTAACTTACTGATTTATTAGCGGTCACCTCTTAACCAACAGGTAAGCCAACTAAAAAATGTATTCCTTATAGCTGAAAACTTCCCTTTACCATCAAGTTCGAAAAAAAACATCAGCATCCACATAGCTATTCTTGGCCTATCATAAAAAAAACAACAGCAATACAAAAAACAAACAAGAGACAATAAAAATGAAATTAAAAGGAAAATCAAAATTTTGAAATCTACCGTTTTACGTGGTTGCGTGTGTGTGAGTTTAACGTCGACGAATACGAAGACGATTTTAAAGCCTGTCTGGGTCAGGGTCTATATAGGGAAAAGCATCCGAAAGACCCCATCAGACGACGACGACCGACGACGTTGGCCAGAAGGCAAATCATTTTCCACGGCCAAGCCAAACCATTATCCGCGACCGCGTTCCATGAGACATTTCAACAAGATTTCAAATTTATATGTCGTCCGCGTGTCGTGTTGTCACAGTGTTGTCTCGCACGGTGCAGCATGGTTATATGTATATACAAGTTTCATACGAACCATAAGCACAGTCAGCAGCATCTGCATCTTTACACAAAGAAATATATAGCAGTAGAAGCTCCAAGCGATTTCAACAAAAAAAAAAAAAATACAGAAAATACACTGAATAGCCAGTGGTAATCTTGGTTATTATTATTTTACCGGAATTCGTCCAAGTAAATGCCTCAACCTGGTTGCCAACTGTTGTTGATTTATCATTTTGAAATTGAAAAAAAATAACCTTTACCATTGTTTGACCCAGCAAATGAAATTTTCAACTAACAAAGATTTAACAGAGAAAACTGTGATTTTCCATTTACAAAAAAAAGGTGTTAAGCTCGCAAGATACTTAAAAAAATTGTCAATAAGAAACTAAAGTAATATCCAGTTCTAGGTGTAAACGTGGTTCAGACTTAACTTGTAAAACCTTCAAAAGGCTCTAAGAGGACCTAAAAACACGTGCTCATAGGAGTGTGAGATTCTTACTGCACTAAAAACACCTCCTCCCCCCGATTGCAACTAAGTTGAGACTTATCTAGCCATTTATTTTTAACGAATTTAATTAACGTGTTCCAGGTAACTATCCGGTGATAGTTCCTGCTTATTCCGCTATTTTAAAGCGGATTCTCGTTTAGTGAACCAGATCGGAAGGCTTAGTCCTTCGCTGGCGGCGTACTAAATTCGCCTCATCGATAATTTCGATTATAGTACTATTACAGTGTTATAATAGCTGTTTTCTATGATTTCAGGCAACATTTTTTATTTCATCGCGAACCGGGATACCCGAAATCCCTGTGGAGATCTTCGTTTCTAATGTACCAAGGTACGTTTACAAAGGATATTAGCAGTTTATTTTCAAATGTTTGTAAGGTGCTTAAATTAGAATCTCGCGTATAACCCCAGGGGTGTTATAATTTTTTAATACGTAAAATCTACATGAACTGATTTTACTTCGTTAAGCGATATCCGCCATGTTTTTGTCCATTCATTGACAATTAGAGATGATTTTTTAAGTTGAAAAGTTAAGCCATAAAATACAACATTTCTTAGTTCGGTATGACTTTCAAACGTCTTAAAGTTCAAAACTGAAATTTTCCATAATATGTTCACATGATGAATGTTTAATTTCTGATTGAATGTTATTTTAAATAAAAGGTTGGCAATACTCTTCTTCTCTGGCCACATCTGCTGTTGCGTGTTTTATACAGGTAATAGGTTCGGATGATCCCGATCCTCTAATCTCCATACACTGTGCTGTCTTATCTTGTTTTTATTTGACTTGTAAATTAATAAAAATTTAATTTATTTAACTGCTACCGAACCGAAAGCAATAAAACATAAAATATCGAGAATTATGGTTTTTAAAAGATGCCAAGACACTCAAAACCAACAATCTGGTGTGAGTTTGTTTTTTTGTTCTCGTTGTTGAATTGTCCCTTTTTTTTAAATATAAAAATATTTAATTGGTGGCGTTTATGCTGGCGACAGACATTAATATGCGGCTAGCGAGAAATCGACTCAGCATCGACTAATTAGTTGTTTAAAAAATAAAACAAACAAATATTATGCAAAACACTTGTATATAAAAACAGCAAAACCCACACCCCACACACAAATTACCACACGATAAGAATGTGATGTGCGCGATTAAACGACTTGTAATTGAAATCGTTTGACATTCCTCAGAGTAGCTAACTGTTTTGTGTTTTTTTTAGATATTCCTATAGAAAAAATGAGGAACTAACTACTCAATGATAAGTCGGTGAATAATTAGTAAAAGAAAAACTGTCATTATTCTATTCCTTCTAACAACATATCTAAATATATGTATATATACAATAGAGTAGGTAACGAACTACGAGCTGTTCATGACAATCCTTAAAATTCCTGGTGGTAAATATTTTTTTTTATCTGTAAACTACATCGTTGTCGCACGTATTTAAGATTTATTTGTCATCATAGACTTTGGGTTCTTCGCATGCTATCCATATGTACTCTTATGTGATGTAGGTATGTATCCAGATACAAGAATATATACGACCAAAACTGACATTCAGAACCAGGTTAAACAGAAATAATAAAAAATAGAATGCTTAGCTCAGGTTGGGATTTCCACGAAATTGAAATCACTAAAAAAAAACGAATGAGGAAGAAGAAACTCCATTGACTCGGTAGGGGTTCGACTTAAATAAAGGACATCGTGTCTGAATTGTGTCATAACACTATAGCACCAGTAAATATACACTTACAAACAAACATACAGACAGTCAAAAATAAAATAAACAGAAAATGCTTAATGACATTTGGTCAGGGAAGACACCATGGACGGAAGCCATCCATAATGAACAAAACTTAAAATAAAAAAAAAAAATAATAATAATAACACTATAAAGCTGCTGTTGCATGCATATCCTTGTGGACAGATCAATAAAAAAGCAAAGGCTCTGTGACAGTTTTTTGAAGAAATACATACATAGGTGTATATAAATTCGCAGGCATGAAGGTTATCCCCCCTTACATCCGACAGACACAGCCAGAGGAAAGCTAAACTCATCGCGAGTTATTAATGGTTGTGACAAAACGGATATATCAAAATACTTCGTCAGAGAGAGAATATTTGGTTATGTATGTATGTATTTGTTTTTTTTTTTATATTTTATGGAGTCTCAGGTGAGAAGTTGAACTTTTTATCAATTCTATGAAGTGAGCCTTTTAGTTCTCTTACTTGTTGCTTTAAATTTCAAAATTTATTTTCACTAATTCATTGTTTCAATTTAGTTAATTCGACTGAAATAGTTTGCACTATTGACTTTTATTCGGTTCCTCTTATTCGCGGGTGGCAATGGTGCAGTGGGTATAGGGTCGGTTGGGGTAAATGTAAAAATGGGGTAAATGGAAACGGCCGTTATTTTCACATTTTTAAATAAATTGTAGCAACCCAGACGGAACAAAAATTAGAATATGAAATGTCGCGATTCCGTTTCATGAAATATCATTGAGTTATTGTCCGTATTTCGTTGAAAATTTTAGTTGTGGGAAGAACCTCTATCTGAAATCTGAAATTCAAGTTTGTGAGTGTAATATTATGTAAATAAAAGTGCATTGAAGTTAATTCTGTGATTACACCGCACTTTTCTTATATTCTATGCAGTTTTTCTTTCGTGTTTACATTTAACCCAGTAATATAAGCATATGGGGTAAATGGAAACTAGTTTTTGGGGTAAATGTAAGTGTCCATTTTCCTAAAGTTTTTTTTTCGCATAACTCTGTTTCTACAAAAAAGAAATCACAATTCAATTATAATATGTACTCGTATTAGCGATGTTAAAAACGCTAATGGTGACAAATGACATGGCTAAAAATTACATATCTACAAGCTGGAGAACACTACAGTGTCCCTTGATCTGTGATATTTCATCAAATTAAAGGTCGACAAACATCATTGGATTCAATGGGGTGAGGTCGAGGACCCTCCCTGACAGCGGGAACTGAAAACGAAATACAGTGAACTTCCTCATAACCGGACACTCTGACGGTAACGAGAAATTTGTCCTGTTATGGAAGGTGGCCGGTTATGGTAACACAAAAATTGATATCCTTTAAAAAAGAAATATGTATTACATACAATAGACGAGGTATTAAGTTTAATTTTTAATGTATTTTATGCCTCCTTGAAAGGGGGCCGCTCAGACTGGTACGATTTATGATCCGAAATCCAAACAGGTTCATACTTGTCTAATACACAGCCCTTCAAACCCGACTGTGTATGTACAGTTACGGTCATATCGCCAATTTTCCTGTCCCTGCGATCAAAGCAAACATGGTTGGCAGTTCTTACACAACACAGGATGAAGTCTAGAGTTTCGTTCTCGTCCAGGCAGAGTCTATATGTGGCTCTATCTACTAGGCCAAGAATACTTAGATGTCTTCTGAGCTTACAGTGACCGGTGAGGAAACCCGTTTTGGTTCTAATTTTGTTTCTAGCTAGTTGTATTCACCAATCAACAGTTTTGCCTGCCTTAACTTGGGGAATCCTTTCCAATTTCTTGATGTTCGGGTATCCTCTTATTATTTGATCTAATTTTAATAAAATGTTCTCCTATTCCGAAGTAGGGTGTAGGACCCGTTAATGGCTTTGTTGCCCCAATTATCGCTAAGTAGTCTGCGTTCTAATTACCCTGGATACCTATATGGGAGCGGTAGGTATATAATAAAGTGAAACCTTATTGTTTTTGCTTAGTTCGTTCAGTTTGCCTACACTTTCCTACACCAATTTAGAATTAATGACATAAGAGCTTAATGCTTTCAATGCATCTTGACTGTTTGATATGATGACAATATTTTGGTTACGATATTTCCCTTCAAGATTACGGTCCGCACATATTGCTATGGCATTAACTTCCGCCTGAAAAATACTTGTGGATTGCCCCATGAATTGGTTTCTATTTGAAAAAAGCAGTAATGTAATTTTCTGAGTCTTCTTTGATGGGTGATATGCATATATGGGGTAAATGTAAACATTGAGTTAATCGATTTTCCAACCGAATAATCCAAATAAAATTCATGTTTGTTTACTTTAACCCCATAGACGATATCCTAGCACTTAGAGGACTGAAGTTAGTTGTCCCCATTTACCCCAGTATTTTAAAAATCAATGGGGGAAATGTAAACATGGAGGGGGTAAATGTAAACTCTGCCATAAACCACTTTTTTGTTTGTAAAGCTTTATTAAGGCATCATAAGTAAACTATCTGGTAACAATAATTGTTTTAATATTTTTAACAATTCTGAAAAAATGTGTCTTTCAAAAATACAATATATGTCCCCATTTACCCAAACCGACTCTACTGCTTGACTGCTAACTTAGACGTGTGGGTTCGTTCCACACGCTATGCAGCATTCTTTTTTATAGCTCCACTGATATAGTAAATACTTGATTCTCAAATCCACTGTCCCACCAAAAAAATCTTTCTTTTGCAAAGAGCATCTTAATTTTTGTCTTTCTTCAAAATTTCACTTGTTTTATTGTCGAGGGAAATTTATTTTATTCAGCTCTCTTTTTATTGCAATAAGGGTCAATTTTTCAATAGACTGTTAAGCAGTCAATTAGAACATATTCTCCAGATAGAGCAAACATCAGTTTTTAATAGTCAGTTACAGCTAAATCCTAGGAATAAAGTTATCTGCTCATTTTAGAACAGAACAATGAGTTATTCTGTGGAATAAAATAAATAGCTATTTTCGATGTCAAAAACATTTTGAAAACTTATTACAGTGAACGTCCAGTATGACCAATTATTTAATGCACAGTCATTCGTTATAACGAAAAATTTGTTATAACGATCGTCTTTTTTTTGCTTAATAGTGCTAGAATATAAAAAAACAAGTGATTTTTACAGTAATGAATTTATTTATAAAAAAAAAAATTAAATAGTAAGTTGTTGGTTAACGAATCAATTACCTATAACAATTAATGACATTAATTTTTAATAAACTGCAAACACAATCGATCACTAGAAATACTTCGCGAAATGAAAGGCGTGAAAATAAAACCTAAAAACCTAATAAACTAAAACCGTTAATTTTCCTTTAAAATTACATCAATGTATGTATATATAAATAATCATAAGAACCAGGAAATAACAAAAAAGGTACACTCAGTTGTTGTTGTTACTAGAAGAAGTAAGGATACATACAAGAAATGATATCGCAGTGAACTTCCGCCTACACAAATTTTCTAGACATTTGTTATACAGAGCTTAAAATTATTAAACCATTCGTTATATAGAACCATTAATGGAAAAGAAAAATTCATTCGTTATATTAGAAATTCGTTATATCGAACATTCGTTAAACTGGACGTCCACTGTACTTTGAAATAATGGTTAAACAAAAATTTCTATGAAAACTTCGATACTCGAAATAAAAGTGATGTTCAGATTAAAGGGCGTTCAAAAAAAGGTTTAAAATGGTGTCGGGTGAAGAAAAATGTGTTATTTAAAAAAAAACTATCGCACTGTGGCCGTGGGAGTTCGCTCTCGAATACTCTATAAGATGATGTTTCTCGTGCGTGAAAATTGTAATATTAATCTTGACAATTACTGAACAACTATCAATTTTGCCAATTGCTCTTGACTTTAACTTTGTGTTAATAAATCTCTTTCCTTTTTTGTTCGAACCACCATCAAGTAAACATCGTCTTTCTTATTGATATCCGGCTCAACAATTCTATAGATTACTTTTTCTCGATTGTAAAATTCAATGTTGTTATCCGGTTGTTTAACAGTCAAGTCAACTGCCCCGTTATATGGAGTTTGAAAAATCGTCTCTTAAACATTGATTTAATTGGACTCTGTCTTGTTTTAACTAATATATATTCTATTGTATTTAAAATACATCTTAGATCTTATAGGGTTATAGTTAAAATTTAATAAAAATATTAGTAAATCGGAGACGGTTCATGGTGAAAAAAAATGATAAAAAAGCATACTAAATGTTTTCCACTATTTGTTTCACATAATAACCATTAGAGGTGAGTTTGCCTATTGCTACAAAATTGCACCAAACCGCAAACAAACTGAATTGATTTACACATCGTATGCATAATGATTGTTGCATTTGATAATCATTGGCATATGATACCATGAAAAATAAAGAGATTCGCTCCTTAGATGAATGCACTTATGTATCAAATTGAAATACTTTACCCAATCAGTCGAGAGGCGTTAAGTTACAATAACGATGGGGTCAGTTAACATCACCGATTTTGGAAATAAAGCTGTCACCTAAATTAATTTGCAATAAAGTTATGGTTAAAGGCGCTGTATAGCAAATTGCGCCATCTTATTTTAAACAAATGTCGAAGATGCTTAGCTGATTAATTTTTGAAAACAAAAAATCAGTCAGCATGGCTCGATAGCTCTCGTCATTTATCGTATAGGCAGATCCTTCCACATTTCGAAAGAAATAAGGACCGATGATGTCGCCAGCGTGTAAACCCCATCAAACAATTCATTTTAATGGATGCAATGATCGTGATCCGTTAATGGCTTGAGGATTGTCTTCGATCCATTTATGTCAATTTGGCTTATTGACGAAGCCATTTAACCAGAAATGAGCCTAATCGCTTAACACAATTCTTCGGTAAGAAAGCTCTATGAAGTTGACGAATAGATTTATTATATTTTTCCAAAATAAATTTCCACAATTTGGAAGCGTATTGTTCCGGCGTTAAAGTATTCATGATGAATTCCCAAGCCTTTATGAACAGAAATGTCAACATAATTTGATATTTTCAACTGTCAAATCATAGACAACAAACATCGAAACTTCTCATGCAGATAGGAAAAACCCGTTAAACATATCGCAATACTATTCAAATATTTGATGATTTGCTGGAAAAAACATTCAAAAAAATGTATTTTAGAAACTGGTAAACTCCTGTCATTTTTTTTTGTTTTTCGTGTTGATACTAAAGTAAGTGGATATTCCGCAAATATTTCTTTAAAGAAAGTGAACTATAATTACACTTTTCCATCTCTCGAACACTGTCGAAATGTTTCATGTCTTGCATTATTTTATGGCAATTTTTATAAACAATGTTCTAGGGAAATAGGCTGTATTCCACTATAAAACGATTCAACTATGTAAAATAAACGTTTCTGGGAATGCTCATCAATTTACCCTTGAGCCCAACTTCCGTCGTGTGCTGTCAAGTACAAGGATGCTTACTTTAGTCGTACAACACGAATGTGGAATGCTTTATCATGCTCTATTTTTCCCGCCCATTTTGATATTGTGAACTTCAAATCCAATGTGCATTGATATCTCCTTTTATATCCTTCCCTATTTTCCTTACGCTAGCCATGTTCTTGATCATATTAAGGGTATAGTCAAACCCCCTTTAATATGCGCACAATTATATAAATATTTGTTATCACTCTATTGGTCATAAGTGCCAAAAAAAAAAAAAATTAAATTGTTTGATACACCAGCATATAGTGCCCTTCAACTCTCCACAATTTCTGTATGCAAGTTTTTAATTGAAAGAAATTTAGGGGACTACCCATTTTTTTTGGTGTTATAGGTAAAGATTCTAACTCCAGATCACTGAAGTAACAGTGCAATGCACTATAGTCATTACACCACATATTCCTACCTTAAGGTATCACAGGCAGGAACAGTTTGAACTGAACAATACATTTTTTTAAGAAACGTCCTTCTGGACGCTAGAAGTTGTTTTAAACTAGGTATGTACTAAGGTATAGTAATTCAACCTGAGATAGAAAATTTTCAGCTCCGATGACAAACCAGCTGAACCCAATCAAAAGGAGAGCTTTAAAGCAGCTTAATTAAATTTCACCGTTACTAATCCAAAAAGCCATCCTTAAATTGAATTATTATATAACAACGGGGAAGAATGAATTAAATTATCATTTTTAAGTTATTTAAACTGAAGCTAAAGAACAACCTTTCACACATCTAATGCCACTTCCCAACAACATGCACATAGCAGATATACAGATACTCGTACAGCAAAGATGTATCAAACAACCGACGAGTATCATCAAAACTAATGACCCTAAATGCTAATTTGCATTCGACTTTAGCGCGCGGTCATGCTGCGGGAACACGTCGTTTTGGGTTGAAATCGTTAAGCAGCAGTTAGCTGTTGTTCAACGCACTCACGGTGTGTGTTTTTTTTTTTTTCTTAATCTTATTCTTAGTGTGTGGTGCGGTAGGTGACTAAGGCATTTGCAAAGGAGAAAAAACCATGGAAGCGGAAATGATGGATACATTCTCTCATTTTAATAACTTTGAATAAAATAAATAAAAGGAAATGAGTGAAAACCACCTACTACAACTATACACTACTACTATATGCTTCTAAAAATCTTAAGAAAATTTTTTTGTTAACGACAACCAACCAACAAATAAAAAAAATGTGCAATAAGCTTGGTTTTAATATATGTGTGTTAACGAGCGAAATAGCAAGAATCACACACCAGAAGTTACGGAGTCAAGGAAATTATTGTTGCATAAGAATTTCGGAAGCCTCAGTAGAATTCACTTTAATAAATCAGATGGTCAGTGATGTAGTGCAGTTAATAATATTGTTGTGGAATTGAAAATTGCAAAAAAAAATAATAATCTATGGAAGGTAGCGATTTGTAAACATGGGAAAATGATTTGTATTTTATATTGTTTATTCTTTTTAATTAAAATATCTTTTAAATTGATTAAACAATATCCATATATTTCTAGTTTGAGGTTATTTTTTTATCTGAATACGAATCTGTTTTCGACAGATTAGAGCGTGGGTTCCCGTAGAATTGTCTGTTTTTAGTAATCGACCAACAGAAATATTCGGCGAAATATAATAATTTACTCAACATATTTGCATTGGTGTATGGTTATTCTTATTATAAGTTAAAACATAGATTTCTTTAATTTGAATTAATAGCAATAAAACAAATTATCATGTTTTACGAGGGCAGATGTAAGAGTTTGCGCACATAATTCAAGCTTATAGGACGCTAACTAATCAATTGGAAATACTAATCAACTTATGTGCAATCGATCCATAGGGATTAATAGATTGAAAGTCGTTTTACATTCAAAAATAGATCATATCATTTCGCTTGCTATACTGTGCACCATTTAGCCGTTTTTCATTTCCTTTCCCGACGTTTCACCACAGTCTTGCAGTGCGTGACAAGAAATTCGGTCTACTCAATTAAAAGTTCTTATGAATTTAAAGATAAGGTAAATAATCTGGTTCTAGGACAAACTGATGTTTTAGTATCTTATGATGTTGTATCATTATTCACTAATGTTCCTGTACAACTGGCAGTAGCCGTCATTAGGAAAAAATGGGAGACAATTAGTAAACATACACAGTTGAGCCAAACCAAATTCATAGAGTTGTTGGATTTTTGTCTTAAAGAAAACAATTATCTTCAGTATAAAGATAACTTATACAGACAAATTCATGGAATGCCAATGGGAGATCCACTTTCTCCTACCATTGACGATTTAGTTTTGGACAACCTTTTGGACAATAAATTTGCCGATAGTAACAAACCAAAGATAATCGTCAAATATGTAGATCATATATTTGCAGTTGTTAATGAAGGGGAGGTCGACAATGTTTTACGATGCCTTAAGTCATATCATAAAAAATACAATTTACCGTTGAGAGGGAACAAAACAGAGCGATAACGTTCTTAGACGTCAAGATTCATCGCTTTAGACTCTCTTTCAATTGGTATCAGAAAGACACAGTATCTGGAAGATTTGTCAACTTTAGATCCAATCAAGCAAAGCATATTCTTATTAATACAGCCTCTAATCTAGTTCAAAAAGTCTTTGCGTTGAGTGACCGGGAATTTCACGCCGCAAATGCGAAAAAAGTCACACAAATTCTCCTAGATAATGGCTATCCAATGGAAATCATACGGAACTTGATACTTCGCCATAAACACAAAGCTCCTGTTGATAATCGGCAAAAAGATAGAGGTATTTATAAGCGTATAGTTTATGTTCCCAAGCTGTCAGAAAACTTTAAAAAGATGGTAAAAAATAGCACTAATAACGTCAGTTTAGCATATAAATCCAATAGGACGCTGGCACCTCTTTTCACCAACATGAAAACAAAAACGGAAAAGGATAAATGCACAGACGTAGTCTATAAAATTAACTGTCGTGGCAATGCGGAAGAAAATTGCAATCTTTCCTATATCGGTACAACGAAACAACTTCTTCGTCAACGAATTTCCAACCACAAATCCGACATTAATTTAAAAAGCACTGGGAAGACTGCATTGGCCTTACACTCCATTGAGCGTGGATAAAACCAGATTTTGACAGAGTGGAAATCCTGGAAAGTGAGAAACATGTCTCCAAGCAGTATACTCTAGAAACGCTTCATATTATTAACAACAAAAACAATATGAATCGTAAACAAGACACCCAGAACATTTCATCAGTTTACTGCTCTTTGGTGACGAAGCATAATCCGTGAAAATTTAAAGCCGACTAAACTTCAATCGAAGTGTTTTTTTTTATCATTGCTTTATATTTGTCTTTCATTGTATTATTTATGTTTATCTGTGATACGTACTAAATGTAAGTTTGCCAAAATTTTACACTAAATATTCTTATGTGTATAATATGTTCTTTTTATTTTTGTTAATAAAAGATCCCCTGAAGAAGACGGCAACCACCGTCAAAACGTCGGGAAAGGAGATGAAATTGTTTCTTAAAAAAAACATAACAGCCGAAAGAGATATATTTAAATCTCTAACACCTATAATAATTCAACCAATTGGTCAATAACTTAACAATAAGAAATAACTTACATCAATTTAAGTAAAAGAAAAGTATGAATTAATTAGATAATCGCAATATCTAGATATCACCGATATTTATGGATCTTATTACGTCTCCACTCCCAATGATCAAAAGCAGGACTTATACACTTGTCTATACAAAATCTGTCGACAATATATCGTTACGTTTGACCCAAAATTAGTGAATTATCTTCTGAAGGAATAGTAATTACCTGAAAAACTAATTTCAGAAGATTTAGCGTCTACGATTATACGATACCGTACTACTAAACTACTCCTTAAAATGTTATGGCTTCAGTTAAGGTGTATTGAATACTTTTGAGTCCACACATCCTTCATTTCGAGCCTTTTCACAAAATCTTAATAAATACAGTAGCTCCAATAACGTCAGCTCAAAATTAGAGTTAAACTCACGGATAAATTATCATCAATTTATTTGAATATGCAGTTGACATATTCTCCTTGACTATATTTGTAGAACTGCATTCGATTTTTCAATTTTTAATTATTCACCACTTTTATTAATCAAATTTCATAATAGTATTTTGTGATACAATTCAGCTGCATTCCCCGGGATGATTATTTCCAAACTGTGTCTTTAGATCAAACTTAATTATCAAGCTAATGGAGTTAAAAATCATATTTGCTTTTTTGAAGTTTGAAGTTTTAAAATTAACTTATTAGAAATATATTTTTGACGCAGATGACGTTTTCAAATAGAAAAACCGAAACTAATTCAATTAATCTTTATTGGAAATCATCAGGAAATATGAGTTTGGGTCGGAATGAAGACCAAGTTTGAAAAATATCAATGCGCTTGCAAGCAAATCTTTTCAAAGTTTAGCTTTAGGCATTTTTTGCAAGGAGGACAGTTGGAATTTTGACTTTAATTTGGATGAAAAAAAATAGTAAAAACATAATTGTCGGCTATACTACATATGATAATGTAAATCAGTGCGGGAAACACTTAAAATCCCCAAAAAACAAAATCTCCATCGAACGAATTCCCCAAAAAAAATTAAATTCAACACGAAACCCCAATGGGGAAAGAAAACAATCCCCAATATACTTTCGTTTTTGCCAAAATCTCCAATATCTTAAATAATCCCCAATATTTTTGGTTTGGTTAGGGCGATGCAGTTAATTCAATAAGTGTTAAACATTTGATTCAGTTATAATGGGTTATCCATTTTGCGGTTTCAAAAGTAGACGTAAATAAAACACATAATATATTTTTTTTTCATGATATTTCTCTTTTATTATAAAGTTTGAACGTTGACATTATGTGTGAAACACTACATCATTTAAATGAACACCACGCGAATTGTTGCCAGCATCGATTTTTTTGAGGCAATTTTCGACCACTTTTTGACACATATTGGGCAGTATCTCAGCCATAACTTGACGAATGTTGGTTTTCAAGTGCTCAAGAGTTAAAGGTTTATCTGCACAAACACGGTCTTTCGCGTAGCCCCACAATAAAAAGTCCAGCGTTGTTAAATCGCATGATCATGGTGGTCAGTTGACATCGCCACGACGAGAAATTACGCGGCCAGGAAATGTCTCTTGCAATAAAGCCATATTCGCTCGAGTTGTGTGCCATGTGGCATCGTCTTGTTGAAACCACATATTCTCGAAGTCGTTTTCTTCAATAGCAGGCAAAAAAAAGTCGGTTTTCATATGAGCATAATGCTCCGAATTGAGGGTGATAGTCGTTCGATCGTCGTTTTCGAAGAAGTAAGGTGCAATCACACCTCCGGACCAAAGAGCGCCCCAAACAGTGACTTTTTGTGGATGTAATGGTCTCTCTTCAATTACTTGAGGATTCTCAGAACCCCAAATACGACAATTTTGTTCATTAACATACCCACCGAGTGAGAAATGTGCTTCGTCGCTGAAGAAAATTTTGATCGAAAAATCGACGTCCACCGCCTGTTGTTCAAGCACCCATTCGACGTATCTACGACGTTGTGAATGGTCAGCTGGCTTCAGTTGTTGTGTGAGCTGGACTTTACATGGATGTAGGTGTAGATCCAAATGCAAAATACGCCATAATGTGCCGTAAGACAGTCCTAATTCCTGAGAGCGACGAGGAATCGACACATTCGGGTCTTCGGCAACACTTTCCCTTACAGCAGCTATATTTTCAGTGGTACGATCGAAACGATGATGCACAGGCCTTACAATATCTGTAACCAATCGAGTCTCTTCAAATTTCTTCACAATTTTGCCGATTGCTTGCGTAGTCGGACGATTATGTAAACCATAATCTCCTCTTAAAGCACGATATGTGGCTGTGGCAGAATCAAAATTTTTGTAGTAGGTTTTAACAATTTGTATGCGTTGTGCGATAGTTAAGCGATCCATTTTCGTAAATGTCAGACTTTCAACTGAAAAAAAAAATTGGTTTAAAAACTTAGTTTGACAGATGTCGAATTCCAGCCCTATACTTTTGAAACCGCAAAATGGATAACCCTAGTTTCACCTTCCGACAAAGAAAACGCGTAGTATCGAGATCTTCGAATCAAACAAAGGCGGTAAAAAACTAACCATTTTCAATCAAAAAACCAAAAATTATTTTTATTTTATCAAAAAAGAAGTATGAAGGCAATTATTATACAAAAGGATCTACATATTACATACAAGGAATACATTTTGTTTAACTTGACCCGAATAAGCAGCATAAAAATCGCCTCGAATTTATTGCTTGATTCACTACTTGCACTTGTGTTACGTTTGTTTGGGGATTTTCTCTTGGGGATTTTGTCTCTGTGAGATATTCTCTTAGAGATTTTGTTTTTGCTCCATTATCACTTGGGGATTTTGTCTTTAGGGATTTTTTATGGGGATTATGTTTCTGGACCAAACATCACCAATCCCAATAAAAATGCATTGATTGACCAGAAGTTTTGATTTCAAATTTATCGAAAGAATGCAAATATTGAGCTGATATTTATTCCGGGCGTAATTAAAACAGGTCCGTTACATTTAATAATAGAATTCGATCTCATTCAAATAACCACCACTACGAGTACATTTGGTTACTTGGGTCCAGTTCTTATTTATATATATTTGCCGTAAGGTTGGCAATTTAGCTTTCAAAATTGCTCCTGAGCTCCTCCGAAGCAGTTTGTCATTACACAAATCCCTCAATCAGATCTAATTTGTTTTATATTAGGTGTTTTGTTTTAAAGCTGCTTGAGAAGTTTCAACGGTTTGACAGTTGAGAATGCCAAACTCTGTTGACATTTCTGTTCAGCAAAGTTTGGCAATTCATAACGAATCTTTAAACTCCGGAACAACGCTTCCAAATTGTGGAAATTTACTTTGAAAAAAAAAAGTGTTTTCGCGAAGTTCATAGAGCGTTCTTACTGAAGATTTGTGTTTAGTGATGAAGCTCATTTCATGGCTTCGTCAATAAGCAAAATTGTGGTATGTAGAGCGAACGCAATCTTCAAGCCATTAGCGGATCACCATCAATCATCCTGGCGGTAACATCGGTTCTTATTTATTTCGAAATGAAGAAGGACCTGATTGATTTTTCGTTTCCAAAAATGAATCAGCTAAAAATCGAAGACATTTGATTCCAACAAGACGGCACAACTTGTTTATGGCGATACACAAGCAATTCTGGAGGCATTGGAAGCAAATATTCATTCTACCATTCACGCCATACGGCGAGATTTATTGGAAAAAATAGTCAAAAATTGGACTGATCGATAGGACTATGTAATCTATCGACTATAGATTATAATAATAAATAATTGATTCTAACAATATTTCTCTGTCTTCTATTATTATTTAAAGTTCTCAAGCTCTTAAAAGAACACCTGTTACTAGTAGGTACCTCTGCGTTGATACGACTTGTCTTTCCCAATATTTACCAACAAAAATTCATTAAAACCCTTTCAGTCGTTGATTCTTGAGAGTGAAACAAACATCCAAACATAGAAACATACAAACTTCCCCAATTGGAACCATCTCATCCAACTCATCCACATCCTTAAGTGGTTGAGGTGTGATTGCATAACAAACATCCTAATGTTCACACTTATAATAAATATTAGTAGGATTGAAAGCTTTATTTGAAATAAGTAAACAAATGAATGGTGGAAAGATTAAAACCAATAATAAATGAATAGAACTTAGTTAACTTAAAACTAATTGAATATTCTACTAAAATATTATTGCTTGTCGTATCATAAAGAACGACAGCATTCTACCCCATAAAATGAACTTCATTCTCCAGCGACTGACCTGAATTCTAGAGATTACACGAATTGTCGAACTTCCTTTTCATAAGACCAATTGTAAGAATTGGGACCAACTGCTCAGAATTTTTGCAAAATTTCCAAACGTTGTTCGGCTCATTATGGTGATCTTCACCATGATGAAAATGTAAACATTCACTAACGTTTTGACGTTGACAGATCATGAAAAATGTATACCTAGACTTCCTTCGTATTCAAATTCAAAGTGTGTACCTAATAAAAAAAACTTAGGATATAAAGAAAATGGTAAATACAAAATTTGAAATTTTAATGATTTGCAACAGAACTAAAGCTCAGTAAAGTTTCATCTCGATTCAAATAATCAACATAATTTAAATACAATTTGACATTTGACACTTCTGAAAAAAAAAACAGTTTAATAAATCAAAAAGTTAAATATATTGGCTTTCAACCACTTCCAAGCCAATAACACTTTAGGTGAACAAAATCTCTCAGCTTACTCTAATAATAATTTAAGTTGTTGTTTAAAAATTTGACAAATAAATATGAATAAAATTATAAAATTTTACAATTGAATTCTATAAATTAAAACCTACATAAGATTGAAAATTTTATTAATTTTGGTTTTTATTTTTGTTTCTCTCAATTTACAGAAGGCCGAGAATGTGTTAATTGCGGCGCCACATCAACGCCATTATGGCGAAGAGACGGAACCGGACATTATCTCTGCAATGCATGCGGACTGTATTACAAAATGAATGGACAAAACCGACCATTGATAAAGCCAAAGCGAAGACTGGTAAGTATCTACAACGAACTGTAAAAAAATAAATATCTATACGAAAACAGCAGAAGAACATTATATCTTCTTATACCCTTAGGCCATTGTTCAAAAATGGTTTTAACATCAAGCCAGAAACAAACAAAAAATTAAAGGTGAATAACCTTTCCCTGTGACAACCTTTTAACGTCTGAGTTTAGTTTTTCGAACACAGGAGGACACCATCTAATATGTTAGCCAATTTTACCCAAAACCAAATTCCTTGCCAATAAAGCCGAAAGGGCGTGTAAGGATGAATTCGTCAATTAAAAAAATATCAGACCTCTATTTTTCATCCAATTTTAAACCTACCTATGGATTTTTTTTTTGTTGAGAAAGATGAGACCAACATTGAAAAAGCAGCCTTCTTAATTACACAAAACAAATCATTAGAAGAAGAAAACACAAAAGAAAATGAAAAGAGACTCTGAGAAAAACCTCAGCGTTTGTATATTTAAAGGTTCCCCAATGTTTTGTTTGGAAGAATATTCAAAATCTATTGCCTGCACGCGTGAGTTTTATGTAAATTTTTCTTTCTCCAGGGTGGTTTTCGAGAGACATTCATTGAATTGGACATCTCAAATGTCATAATAGTGTCGTCTGTCTCGTCGTCTATACGTTTCGTTTCCGAGAAAAATTCCAAGAGCGATCGAACCCAAAAAAAAAAAAAAAAAAAAATATACACTGATTTCCCAATTCGAAAGTATCACATGTGTGATAGCTTTTTTTTTGTGGATGCGTGGCGCCATCACCTCCATATCATCGTATCCCAGAAGAATCCCCAAATTGACACGAAAGATAATAGTTCGCCTTATATTGACTATATCTGGCCATCTGCATCTCTATTCTTTACCTGTAAATGCACATCATCATATATGGGGGCCCCTCCTCTCTGGTGCTTCTGCGGCTGCTGCTGCTGCTGGTTGGTGATTTCCATAAATTTCCTATCTAAAACCTTCAGATTGAGTGTTAAACGGTGAACATAAATATTTAAATTAATTAACGAGGGTTTTCACCGTATGTATGTATGTAAATATAGACGAAGACTATATACAACGAACAGCGAACAATTTGAATGATGAGCAGCCATCTTTATTATTTTTTTGTCGCCTGAACGGAAAGAAGGAAGAAAGTTCCATTACCTACTGTTGCTGTATGGCGGTCAGTGCGCTGAGCTGATAGTTGGACAAGAAACACTTTTGCACGTTTGGACAGCAAGGAGACACATTTAACTTGAATATACTCTCCTAATTACCATTCGAGCAAACTATATACTCGTAGGTTGGTATGGTGAGCACCATTCGTCCGTTGATCGCCTGAACGGAAGTCTTTCTTCTTCTTTTGTGCTCCGGCTGCCCCTTCTTTTGTTCGCCTCCTAAACGATCGAGTCTTTAGACACAAATACTGGGTGGCAATTGAATTGATTTAAGGTTACATGGCATATTTCGGTTGCGATTTTTTTTTCCTGCCATGGTTGACGCGTATCGCCATTGTTCGGCAGCTGGTTGTTGCATCTTTTGCTGCTGTATTACTGCAACGCTCTGTGCGGCTCAATGATATGCCATGTCCTCGGTCTTTTAAGTTAGCCCTGGTTATATTCTTAGCCATCAGGGCAGGCCATTTCGTTGACTTATTTCTTATTCAATGATAATTTATAGCTCACTTTAAATATATAATTTTGTGTTTCGTTTGGTGGCCTGTGTTGTCGTGCCGCGCGCTCGCTGTTAGTGGTGATGGTGACATTGATCCTTTTGTGCGAATTTGTGGGATTTCTTTGGATTTATTCTTTAGCTTTCAAGTCGATAAAGACTAATAAAGTATATTTTATGTGACACTTTGATATTATGAATCGCAAAGTAGCTACGGGGCATCTAAATCCCCTTCCATTCTCACCCTTTCCCAGTCCCTCACTATACCTTTATATTGTTCTATACAAAATTCCACCAGAGGCACCTGTAATTAAAGTTAAAACAATCACCATGGAGCAAGTAATAACACCAACAACAAAGGTTGGCCGATTGGTTTATGATGGTTGGTGTGGTAGTTCTCTCACCTTGACTCACTTGGTTAGGGTTCCTTGCCTTTATAACACACGAACATGTGCCCAGAGGTGGTGGGCCATATCTATATGTTTCTGCATGGTGCATTTTGTGGTGGGTGGTTCCACATGAATATGCTTTTGCCGCATGTTTCACATGCAAAGATATTTTGCTTTCTCGTTTAGAGTTCCCGTGTAGATGCATACTCGTACACACATATTGTTTAGTTTTTTTTGTTGTTTTTGTTTCTGTGTTGAATATGTTGCAAGAAGCGTCAAAAGTATTGTTTTTATTGAATGGAGTAACCCACGACCATGTGTGGTGTGGTAAGAACAATACAAAATTGAAGAACAAAGTAAGAATAAAGATTTATGACGGTTTCTTTGTTCTTATTTTCTCAGTACAACTTTATAAAGCAGTGGTGTAAGTATTTTTCGAGAAACAGTTGAAGAAATTAAAGAATTTAGGAAAATCTCACATTCTTTTATTGATTAAAATGTAAATACTGAAATTATGAAATTGTATAAGAGTTTCGATTATAAAATAGTTGATGAAAGAAAGAACATCACACTAATTTTCTTCCAAGATGGATTTGAGCTTCAAAGAAATTAATCTTTTTCCGTAAACATAGTTGACACGACCATGTTCTTTTTTATCGATTTTGACGATGTTAAAAATTTCAAATTGGAGCATATTTATCTCCCTGCTTTACCGCACTAAAAATAAAATCATTATGGGTTTCACACATTCAATAAAAAAAAATAATTTCACTGATTCAACGAACAACTTTTACTAAATAATCGCTCCGTTCATTGAATGAATGAATCATAATTAGGGGTTAGCATTGCAACCCTTGTGATCTACTGTACCCAGAGCCTTCTTTCCCACTGGGCACAATAGGCACGTGCCCAGGGCCCCGTAATCTATATGGCCCCTAGTTCCTGACAGATCACTAAACGATAACCGATCGAAAAACTTTTTCAATTCGAATACATCGAATCTAAATTACTGACTACAATACCAATTTGCTTATTAGCTTTTGCATGAGCGAAGCTACCCTACTCTCGCCCAAAAAAATTATGATTTCCCATTTCAGCATGCTTAGATAAATTTAAATATATAATTGAATGGTATACTTAGTACGTATAGTAGAACTTCTATAAGTTCGAAGCAACATAGAGGACCACAAATGCTGAGATAAAGGAATAAAAGAATACCTTCCTTTCTCTGGAACACTTTACTAGTTTGAAATAGTAATTGAAATACAAATAATATAATTATTTATAGTTGTTAATCTTTTTTCTTCATTTACGTTATAATACATTTTAAGGAGTAGGGAAATCTAATATGGCGAAAGTCGAACTTATATGAGTTCTATTGCACGGTTTTAACGATTTTAAAGGAAACAATAACGCTGGACGTTGCAACTAATAGGTTTACTTCACTTGATGGTTTTATTATTAACCTCAGGAATAAATTTGATAATTTGAATCCTCCGCCAAAGAAAATAAAATTCTCGACTGCACCGAACGAAATTGCTCTTGTAGCTTACAACTTTAATATATCTAACCATTGAGGTTTAGTTAGTTAGGTGTAGTTATCCTACGCAGTTTTAAAGCCTATGTAGGTAAGATTATCTTGATTCTTAGTATAATGAATTGTCGAACTTTATAATTTAGGTGCAATATGCATAAATAAGATTCATGTGATTTTTAAAGCACATATGTATACATAAATGTATGAGGGCCTACATTGCATTTAGTATTCAGTGACGTACCCAAACATTTGTAAAAAGGGAAAAATAATAAGGTAGAAATAAATGGATAACACACATAATTAAATGTTTTTATATTGCTTAGTCGTTATAGTTTGAGGGAAAACAAAGACGCCATTTGAATTCATGGATAAATAAGAATATATCAAAAAAAAAATTCAAAAATCGTTGGAGCGGTTTTTTAACAAATTAATTTTTTTATTTATAAAATTTTGAAAAGATTTTTAGAAAAAAAATTTCAAACGCCATTTTGAAGATATTATTAATATATACACATAAAATTCAAATTTCAAAAAAATTATGTGACTGGTTTTTGAAATATCGATTTTTTTCAAAAAAAATATTAATTTTTAAATTCGGTTCATCCAACATTGAGAAAGTCGAAAATATGAAAAGTGGTTCTATGGGAAGTACCGTTAATAAGTACGCAAAAAAAATATTTTTATACTTAAAAGTGAACTTTACTAATTTAAGAACACACACATTTTTTTATAAAAATTCTTGGAGCCGTTTCCGAGAAATAAATTTTTTTGTTAACGGTTTTTTACCATTTGTATGGGAGGTACTGTTGTTTTTTTATTTTAGAAAAATAGTTCTTCTTAACTATTCAATATAATGTCAAAAAAACACCAAATACGAAGTTTTGAAAACAATCTATTGAGTCGTTTTCGAAATTTTGAGTTTTCAAAAAAAAAAAAAAAAAATTTCCGAAAAAATTTTTTTTTTTTTAATTTTAGTATACAATAGTGTTTAAATTCTCTAGGAGCTTCTGCGTAAAGATTTCAAAAAAAAAGAGAAAATCGAAAACCAAAAAAATGGTCCTACTAGAGGTACCAAAAATAACAATTTTTTCAAAACAAAAAAAATAATCAAAAGGTACACTTTCTCTTCGTTAATGAACTGATTTCTTATATAAAAATTGTTGGATCCGTTTTTGAGAAAAATAAGATTTTTGTTTTTGGCCAAAAAAATGGATGGGGGCTACTGTTATTTGTCGCCTTAAAAAAAATGAAAAAAAACGTGTGGGCATATTACCGAATAAACAATATGTACCAAGTTTGAATCAAGTCCACCGAACCGTTTAGGATGTAGACTCGAGGTCAAGCAGACAGACATACGGTATTTTGGAACCCACTTTTTTGGTATTCTCTATGATACTCGTAGTAATGTCATTTTTGATTGTTAGAAAATATTTTTTTTTACGAATACATAACTTGCCTTATAGTACCTATAATCGCAAGTAAAAAGCCGGAATCTGATTACAAGGACCTGTCTCAAAGAACAAACCGTAGAAGTTCTCGTCAGAGTTTTTTTTGATGGTTCTGCACGCGCCAGTCCAACTGAATGGAAGAGATAAATTTCAAGTAGAAATTTTTCTTTCCGTAATTGATACGCAGAGCGTTCATCTGAAAAATCGATTAAGTTCGTATATGAACATTAGACAACGTTTTGATTTCTTTTTTCGCTTGAAAACTCTAAATTCTGAATAGATGAGATAAAATTGCAAAGAATTTGCTGAGTCTTATTATGAAGATGTTAATGAGAAGGAGTTAGAAGTGGAATGTCTGCGTTTAACAGAATACTTGAAAATTGTTCACAATGAGAATGAGGGAAATAATATTATATTGAAAATATATAATAAAAAAATTACCTGAGAAGTGCAATGCTTCAAAAGAGATTAACCAGTTTATTGCTGATGTTCATAGAATATTATGTGCTCAAAAACATCGATTTTGAAGGAGTAATACAAATCTAGAATGGTTCCTTTGAATCTACATAGATTCTTTATTACTAACCTTTCAACCTTATCTACTTTCTTTGTTTTTTCCAACAAGATAGTGTTTTGTCAAATCATAGGGGCCCCATTATCCTAATATGCCCAGGGCCTCCAATTGGTTAAAGACGGCCCTGATTCTACCCCATACTTGGTCCAAGTTGATTTCTTTGAGAAACTTCATTACTTAGAGTATATTTAAGGAGAGTAATTCACCATTCTCGATTTGGTGCTTTCCCAAATATTTTTGCCTTTATTGCATAATTGCATCAGATTTACTTACCTATATGATGATATTCTATGTGGGCCGGTGTTTCCTCTTGGAGGTTTCAGAATCTGAACGACATACTGCTCGATAGGCGGAAGATGTTTAAATGCCTTTAAGCTTGAAGTGCCCAGTTAAGAGGGCCGTTATTTTTACAAAGTGTTTTCTATTCAGTTTGATACAGGTCTCAAATCGTTTTTGGTTATATTTCCCAAGTAGAAGTTTGTCAAGCTTCAACTTTGGCAGTGTTTTCAAGATATATAGTGTTTTTAAGAGCTTCAGAACTTTAAATAATAATAATACAAGACAGAAATATTGTTGGGACGATAATGTCATGGCATTTAGTTTTTAAATATGATTTCTGATTCCGGCATATGTCGGCCGTGACTTCCAGTAATGTAGTCTATTCTATCAGGTCAATTTTTGACAGCTTTTTGAAAAAAATCTGACCGTATGGCATCAGGGATCAGCTAATAGGACCACTTCTGGAAATAAAGTTGATTTTGCAATAAATTTATGGTTAAGCGCGCAGTATGTCAAGTTGCTCCGTCTTGTTGGAACCAAATGTTGTGGATGTTTAACTGATTCATTTTTGGAAACAAAAAAATCAATAATTTACCATCAGTGTTCCACAAGTCACTCAGACAACGCAGTTAATCCTCTACTAACATCTCAGCTTCTATAATGTTTCGGTAAGGTCTTATCAAAACAATGACTTACCGAAGCCTTATAAAAGCTGAAATATTCGTTGTGTGCATTGAATATAGTTGTGACCTGACACTCTCTGATGTCAAAGTTCCTTGTCTATATTGCCAGTACAATTGTAAAATATTTAATCATGAGTTTCGAACTAATTTCGAAGTGTTTTCGAAACTACTCAAACGAGACCGAAGAATTACCAATTTTCGGTGGTCAGGTGTTGATGTCTCAGCAGAAAAGATTACATAAACGAAAAATGTTATTTTATATTACAAAATTATATGTAAATATTTTAAAAAACAAGTCCCATATTTCCTTCATACATACTTACTTACGAGGCGAGACTGATTCGCTGGACAATACTGATATTTTATTGATTTTAGCGAAAAAGTGACCATAGACTTGTCTCGTATTGTTGCCACCCCTATTTGTCACTCCAACTCTCATGTGAAACATGTTCAATTTAGGTGATGTAAGCTTTCAACCCTTTGGTATATTATTCAACTTTATCAACAGCGATGAATGATTTTCTCATTTCTCATAAATTAATGATTAACAAGAAGTTTTTCAATTAAAATGAAAAAATAGACCAGCACCACTAGAGCAAAGGAATGTGATGATCGACCTTGGCAAGTCGTGAAATAGCTATAATTACAGCCAAAAATAATATGAGAAAAGCTTGATGGCAGCACACTCAAGTTGTTGTTGGTCATTCAAAATCATTAGATTAATTTTTCGATCATAGAAAATGGCAGAGTTTTTCAGCTTATCTATGCAAGTTGATTCAATAAAGATTCCAAAAAATCACTGTCCAAAATAGTTCTATATGCGGTTCTTAAAATAATCCGGTTTCTTTAGTGCTGGTTCGGCACCCATTTTAATGCACATGCAAGTCCGATAACCATAACGAATAACCGATACAATTTTGGAAGAGAACCAAGTTGAGTTGTTGACTACGTTTACAAATAATTCTTTTCATTTCAACATTCTTTTCGATTTAAAAAAATAAATATATAGTTAAAATCTCAAAGAGAATTTAGCCGACTTTTGCTTGGGTTTAAATATAAGACATTTGAGTGTCAGAATTAAACCTCATAGAAATTGGCTTTCCTTTTCGGCATCGATTTGATGAACTCTTCGACCCAACCAAAGCGACTTAGACTATTTGCCGTCTTTGAAAATGACTTAGAAGAACCCCTTGAAATGTTATTGTTTTGTTTGTGTAATTTTTCGTAAAAGAACTCGTTTCCTGAATTCTATTAACGCAATAAACCTATGCACACCCTAAAGAGAAATCTTAATTAAAAGTTTCACCTGTCTTATATGCGTTTTTGTCGCCTTCACGAGGTTATAATTTTGTGACAAAGCAAAAAAAACAAAAAGAAGAAAAAGTCTGAAGCAATTCTCCTTGGTCACCACGACATGTTCCATGACCCAAAGTCAATTTACACGCAACTTTGTATACACATATATAGGTATGTAGTGTACAAAAGTTAGTTGTTGTAACTTAGCGGCAAGTTCAAGTGGAATTCTCCTTACCAAACACCAAAGTGACTGTGGAATTAATCACATCTTGGCATTAAAAAAATGATTTTTTTTTCCAAATTAAAAAAAAGGTGACGCTTTGTGTTATCGATCGCGACGAACAAGCTCCTAAAAAAAATAATCATCTATTCGCTGACGCCAACTTTGAACACAACAATCCTGTAAAAATTAAACTCGTGACTTTTATGTCCAGTACAAAAAAAAAATAGCCCGTCCCCAGAATATCTGCAACAGACAATATGTCATAATAAAGCACCTTATAGCACAGAGAAGTCGGTGTAGAAGTAGATGATGGTGGAGGCGGTGGCGTAGCGGCCGGTACTATAGTACTACTAACAGACTTCAACAGCTACAGGTTAACAAATGGGTAAGTATACAGGTATAAGATATAGGTACCTACCTTTACAATTTTGCATTATTCGTAATGCATGCAATTAGCAGTGATTTTCCCACAATAAATATTGTCATGTTGCATATTCATGCGGTCATCGATTCGTTCAAGCATTTGCAGTCAAAGTCACCAAAGTTAAGTTGATGCCTCGTGTTATTCATGTTTGCAGTAAATTAATTAATCGGTAAGTAATCGGCAGGTGTGCTCACTGCTTAGTATACGCTCAGGCAGGCTATGTGACATTGCCTCAATATTATTTTACATTCAATGAACGAATGGACATTCTCTTTTTTTGACATTTTGCTCGTATACCTACCTACAATGAAGATATTCATTGTTAGGCGGGAAACAATGACAAGTTAAGTTGATTAGGTTAGTTGCAATTAAATTAATGCCTAACGTTTACTTAACGTTCAATTCCAGTTGGGCGCCATTTAAGATATTATTTGAAATTTTTTTGCTTTCATAGATCCAATTATTCTATATAATTTTTTAGTGTGGACTCGAACATATAGAATATATCAGAATGCAAAAATATGTAATTTTTAATTGGCTATTAATACACTATACGTCAAAGTATTTGACGTAATGGTAATTAGATGTTGAAGAAGATTCGCCTTTTTAGACAAATGCTGTTTTCCATTCAATCAGAAATAGAACTTTAGAGTAGAACAGATGGAAAAGATTACACAATAGTTTTGCCAGCGTTGAAGAACACCTTTTCAGAACGATAAGACGAATAATATCAGGGAAGTTGTACCCTTTTATTCTTAAAATCAGTGATGTTCTGATTTTATCAGAACAGTGACTCGTTCTGGATGCAGTTCCGTCTCATGGAGCATTTCTGGATTAGATTCACTCCATATACTGCAATTTTCCTTGTTAACATAGCTGTTTAAGTCAAAATGGGCCTCATCAGACGTGAACAAACAATTTATCAATGTGTTGTCTTCTTCGGCATTGCAATCTTTTTTCGGCAAAATTCCAGGCGAACAGGTAAATCTTGATCGTAAAGTTTAAGTCATCATGAAGTATCCGTTGTAATGACCGTCTGCTAACTCCAATTTGGCCCGATAAGTTTGGAGTCGAAACACTTGGATTTGCCTGTATTGCCGATGCAACAGCCACGATTGTTTCCTGAACGCGAACATTGGGATCTCGATGATACGGCCTTCGTTCGATGCTTCCAGATTCGGCAAACATGTTCACCAGCCTCATAATGGTCCATCTACTCGGGGGAGTACCGCCAAACTCCAGCCTAAATTCCCTTTGGACGGAAATGACGGACTGCAAAGAATGGTATCGCTGCACTATCCAAATCCTTTTTTCGGTATCCCAAGCATTCTTTTTGATAAATCTAAATAGTAGCCTATAATATAAAAGAAAAATAAGCCGATTACTCACACTGAAAAAAAGTTATGACGTTTTATTTTTGTAGCACGATTCGTGTGCCACCCTGTATGCAAAAGATTCTTAATGGAAATGGCTAAATGTATTTTTAAAGTCGTTTTTTATTTAATTTTGTAAATATAAAAATCCCTTTTTTTTCTAAATATTTTAAATATTTAATAATATAAATTTAAAAACAAAATGTCAGAAAAAATCGTCAACTCGTTTTCGTGTATTGAATTTTCAAAAAAAAAAACTTTTTTTCGAAAATTTTTAAATTCAGTATTATTTAGAACTCAAAGGAGATTTTGTATAAAAAATTTGATCGAAATCGGTTGAGCCGTTTATGAGAAAGTCGAAAATTTATAAAATGGTTGTATGGCAGGTACCATTAATAACGTACTCGCACAAAATTTTATCAAAATCGTTAGGGCCGTTTTTGTGATAATTAAGATGGTAGAAAAATTTGTATGGCATGTACCTACCGTTATTTTTGGGGCTAAAACAACGATTCAAAAATTATTTTGGACAATCACCTAAAACGGCTAACCACCAAGTTTGATCGTTCTACAGAGAGACAGACAGACAGAAGAAATTGCCGGACCCACTTTTTTGGTGTTCTCTATCATCGTAATATGAACTTTGATAAAAGTCTCGAGTTCGAATTTTTTTTCCAAATGCAAAACTTGCCCTATAGTATCTACATAAATAGTCGCAACTTAAAATAGTAAAATTTCTAACTTAAAAATATTATGCATTGAAAATCTCGACAGTTTTTCTCCGTCGCAGTTAATTTACCCATTTTAACACCATTGAACCATGACAGGTGTTGTGACACCCATAATATCGATAAAAGGTCATTCTTATTCGAATTCGAAATCATTTTGACACTTCTTCAATACCTCTGAGTATATTATAGGCATACACATATATATTCCCACCAAACCACAAACTAAACACCCGTCTGTTGCGCATGAATAATGTGTCATTTGATTCGGCACTATTATAGGCTTCACACACATTGAATTGTAAATTGAATTATTAATGATTCAATCGAGTCCATTGTACAAAGCCCAGGAGAAAGGTATAGTACATACATGAATATCTATTGTTGCTTTATACCTATACATACAAATGTATATGCTTGCTGAAGGAGCGGGTGCCACGCAATTACATTCATTAGCGTCGAATTCGAATTTTACGATCTAAAGGCTTAATGGAGCTATGTATTGTATGAATCCGCTTGGAAATAAAAATTATAATAAAAATCCACAAACAACGATGACAAGTAAAGGGCAAGCATAGACCGCATCACAATATCAGAGAACTCTTCTCTAGGGCCAGACCATTATCATCGGGGTAGTCTATTCCTAGTCAGAAGTAATGGAGTGCATACATTAAAATTGAGTCGAAACGAGGCACGAAAAGTGTCATTAATATTTGTCACCAAACACACGTTCTCTGTTCGACGTTTGCCGCAATGTACATAGTTAGGTTTAGGGTATAGACATAGGCTCTATGACAAATACAAGCTAGGAGTCCTTATTGCCACCCTTCCTCTCTTTTTTTTTTGTGGAAAATAGTGTCGTATCTATCGATTTGCTTTCATATTTCATGAGCCTTATTGTGCACGGATGGACAAACGCGGGCGCTGTTGTTTCTATCTATATCTATATCTAAGTATCTTTATACCTATCTGTTGTATATGCGGCTACTGTAGACATGAACATGCATTTTAATCGATAACAACAATTGACCACAAGCTCACTCGAGTATGGTCATATGGCTCAGTCAAGCTCCTGGGTTAAAATATAACAATAAAACCTACACCTTCATACATATACCTACTACATACCTTATCTTCTTTCATAATAAATAGGGTTGTTCTTTCTATAACCCAAACCTATGTAGATACATCAGTAAAGCCAGTAGCTTCGTTGTAGGTTAGTTTCTCTGATGTTCCTTGGTAGTAGACCTATGCTCTGCGCGGTGGTTGTTGATAGTGCTTAAAAAGTTGACTGATGATGACCAGAATGGAAGTGCTTGCATGCTTAGCGGAAGCTCGTAGGTATAAAGTGCAGACAATAAGTTATGGTCGAGACGGTTCTTTTTTTATTGGAATTGCCTTTCTTCATTCGTTTAACTTTGTATGTGGACCTAAGTTATGACTGGCTTTGATTGACTTTATGTACTACTAACTTGAACTTTGACAGGGCGATTGACACGTAATGTGCAGATACAAATTTTCCGCATTCTATTTCAATTTAAAATCGAAAGAAAATTCAAGAATTTGTCGTTCAATGAATATTAAAAATATTTAAAGCTCTATTTTGTATCAGCTTTAGGTACTTATAAGTATTTTTAATCTTAAGTTCAAAAATCTTTTTTCTGTCGCTATAATTTCTCAAGATCAGTGATGTTAAAACAACAACTCTTTGAATCAACTTTTATTCATTGAATAAAAAAAAAAACAACCTGGCCCAAACATTTAACCTTGCGGCAGTCCTGGCTTGTCTGCGGCTGTCAATATTATATGATAATCTACTTATATCAGAAACCAGATTCCGTCATGTGTGTATTGTATTTAGTTCGACGACGACGTGCTAATGCTTAAACCACATCTGTTACTAAACAAAAAAAATATTAAAATATCGGAACTGATTAAAAATATACCTTATGTACACATGTATATGTAGGTAAGGTTGGTACACACCGTACACACCTTCCTCCTAACCATTGATTGCACAAAATATTTGTAGGTATGGTATTAACTTTCTGCAGTTTTACGGCTCGCTATAGCATGGATATATCTCAACATTCTCAACCACAAAAATAAGCCCAGAGCCAAAGATACAATAACCGGAGAAAACACAAATGCAAAAAAAACATGTTGCCTTGTTCATTATGTTATTGGCACGCCCAACTCTGAGATGCTCTCGGTATATTGTGGTACCTATATATATCTATGTACGTACAGAAATAAAAGATACTTTTTTGCTGTATCTTTTGTAAACTCTAATTTCAGATATCGTTAACTTTTTAATTGATCAGCACAAACACACGCATAATAAAAAAATTAAACAAAAAACAAACGTTTTGTGCATCTTCATCGTCGTCGTCCGTCCGTCGCAGCGTCGACATCGTCATCATCAACATTCAACATCGTTCTACGTCCTCGTTGTCTTCGCGTAGTCATCATCATCTTATCCTCGTTTTCTATATAAAGTGCAAATGCAGATGATTGCTCCCCCTTAAGCTGCATCCTTCAAAACAGTCCCAAAAACCTGCTGTGTAGATTGTAGTACCTACCTAACCTATAGATATATTCAGCACGGAAGAGGGAGATCTCAACTTACCTTCCTAATATTTTCACGTAACAACCCACTAGCATCTCAAAATCAGATTGAAAATATCGTATCAACTAGGTGGATCCTCATAAAATAAAAAAAAAACTGATACCTGGGAAATTCCCACGATCAACGAGTTGATCGATTCTTATTTAGAATTTTTATCCATAAAATCCTCGAAAAAAAAAGAAATAAAAAATAAAAGTTCGTCTCTCAATTCATTTTAAAGGATGGAATAGATAATCAGAAAATGTGCTTGCTTATTGCCCTGCGCCATATGGAGGGTGTATTGATTTTTTTCCTGACTCTTGCATATCCTTGCTGGTGAACAGAAGTTTGCGTGAAATTCCTTCAATTTAAAGATCCGCCTTATAGGTTTTTTTTTTTGTTGTTGAATTTATCTATCTATATATTTATTTATGTAGATATAATATTTAACAAGTGAGATTACTCAGCGGATACGGTTGGGTTTTGTCCTGATTTCACATTGCACATTGTGTATGCACTCAAAAGTACATATACATACCTTGCCTCTACATAAAACGCCAACGGAGGATATAAGAAGCTCAGGAACAAAAACAACCTTAAATGACGACATCGGAGAAAGAGAGACAATAAATTAAATATCGGGCTTGTGTACAGAGTGTGTACACAGAGAATACACACAATCAAAGTGCGGAGTAAGCACTCTATGTTTGGGGTGAATGTATATCGACCAATCATGTGACTCAAATACGGCACCCTAGCAACTCGTCGGAATGTGCTCGCAAGCATCCTTAGCAACGACAACGAACATTATTTACCACGCCCTGGGGAAATTTTCGTCCTTGTTTTCCTTTTTTTTTTGCTATTATACATACATAAATGTTGTTTTTTTTTTTGTATAAGTTTTAAAGACGCACTCTGTGAGCAAATATATGTATGTTTGTATATAGACTACCCGATTCGTGCACCTCGTTAAAACCATATCTACCTATTCATATTCCGACTATGCTTATCCTGTTTTAAGGAGGCTAACTTGGTCTTGGTTATTTTTGTATACCCTAGTTCCGTCTAAAGAGTTTTTTTTTATTTTTTTATTTTAGAAATCTTGTCATCTTAACTGTGTGGCATAATGAGTTGGAATTTTATTATATTATTCTGCTCTACTCTCATCTTTTGGGTTATGCGCATTAAGATGTTGTCTTATAACATATATATAAAAGACCAAGAATATCATCCCCATTCTTATTCAACCATCCTACCCTTCCCTTGACCAAAACACAAAAGACAAACACCTCCAGGTCCAGGCCCACGACACAACACGAGGTACCGAGGACGATGACTATTTTGCGCAGACAATCTTTTATCTTGCGTGCCTTATCTAGCAAACATATTAGAATCAAAGAAATCTATACAAGAGATGCTTTAGTTAAGATGAAAAGATTGCAAAGGGCATTGCTACTTGTTTTTGGCATACCTATATACCTATCTATAGATATTTTGAAGATGTAGGTATCTATTCTGTAAACAGATTTTAGATACGACAAGTGTTAGGGATGGAATTGGTTGAGAGATACTATGGTAGATACCGATGCCATGGATGGTTTCCCCCTTTTCTATTGAGAAACTCTGTTTGTGTAAATCTATGTCGAAATGCCGACGGGATTTTTGTGAAAAATAAAAAGGACTTTTTTATTAGAAGATTTTCTCTTAAGAATATCTCACAGGGGTATTGAGGTGGGTGCATGAAATTGTGAACTATATATTATGAGTTATCTATGTATTTATGTAGGTATACCTTATATGTATGTAAGTTGGGTTTATATACGATTATTTTGACGGTAGTTTTGAACATTAAGTATGATGATAATTTACTCTGTATTCTGTCGATTATTAATAAGTTTTTGGTTTATTATAACTTTTGTTTTCTGAAAACCGATTTATGTTAATGAACATATCACTGAATTGCTAAATATTGTTTAATGAAAAAAACGCCTATGTATATAGGTACGTATACAATGTATTTATATTGTACATATTTATTGAAACTATGCGGGGAATAAGTCTGAAAAATCAATAGTGTCTTTTGGTCCAACTGAAATAATTTATTTAACCACAATAACTACTTTTTAGGCACTTGGATTTAGGTATGCCTATAAACCCTATGAGTCGATTAGGTAACTTATCACAACTCTCTATATAAGGATAAGAGGCAAAAATGATAGTTATACAAAAAATGTAAAAATGTTTTCAGTCGAACAAAAATAAAAGAGTTTTTTTTGTTTAATGTGTTCTCGTCGAAATTATGAGAAAACGAGTAGAATGATTAGATATTTCCACCGAAAGAAATGCTTATTGTTCGAGCCGTTTTTGATACAAATAATACTTAAAAGTTTTTAAGCATTTGTGTAGTATTTAAGCTAGAACTACACGGTAAACGTATTCGGTCAAACTTTCAATCTGTAAGCACAATATCACTGCGTTGATTGAAGAATTATGGTCAAAGCATGTTGACAGATTGACAAAATTTTTCATTGGCAATAGTACAATTCGGATAGATTTTGACGTCATTTTTATAACAAAGAGTCAACGCGCTAACCGATTACCGATTGACAGTATGTAATTTTAGCTTTAGGTTGGTATGTACAGGTAGATACACGCGGGGCCTCGCGAAGGGTGCATTCCTACTCCCCTGATATCACTTTTATTAAAAAAAAATTGTGGAATAGATGGGTTCTTGAGGTGTACAGGTACAGGTAAAAACAACAAGAAACAATGCACGATAAATTTTAAAATTTTATACCAATACAGTTTTTGAGGTAATAGTATTTAAAGGAGGTTCAACTATATTAGCCATTTTATGGGACAAGAGAAGTCCTTTCCCGGCTCAAAGACTGTTTTCTGTATTCAGGTATTCAGGCGACTACTAAATCTTAATAGTTATGAATTCGATTTCTACAAACTCCATAATTACTCTTCACTGCCATTCATCTCTTATGTAGATGGCGCAGCAGTTCAATATTCACCTATGTTAGTTGTCAGGGCACATGGATATTCCAGGCTATAATGAACTAGCCAAAAGTAGAACGACACTACGTTTATTACCTGACAAGTCAAATATAAGTTTACACATAATGCTGAAGCAAGATGCTTTAAAAAGGGCAACCTAAGATCGGAAGATACAACAACCTGTCTGATGACAAAACCGTTCTTTTCAAAACTTGTTCTGAAATGCTCCAAGTGCCTTATAACGTTAAGCAGATTGCACATCAGGTCAATAATTGGTGTCACAACCGGACACTGCCTTATAGACAAGCACGCAACGAGGCTTGGAGTTTATTAAAACGATTTTTGCATAAACTGCATGGACGAAGACGAGGTGGAATATATTCCTAATCTCCTGTATACAGTCTCGTACGATTATTTCGTACGCCATTAGGTGTGTCAGCTGTAACGCTGACAGCCACTTCAACCTAACCTTTAACCTATATTCAATCTCTAAGAAAAAAGTATAAACCGTTGATTTTTCTTAAGTAAGAATGCATATCAGAATACATCCTACCAAACCCTCCTGAAAGAAACATCAATATTTAAACAATTTTTATTCACTTTTATATTCACTCCGATTGCTGAACTAAATTATAAGCACGATTGATGTTGTTATGCATGTAATATGCAAATGTGCTAAAGTGATTCCGATACAGAAAAACTCCAATATCTTATTACTAGGGACATATAAGTATTCTGCCATGTCAGTAAAAACTTGTTAAAATATTAGATCGGGATCAAATAAACGAGCATACTTTACCAAAACAATTTATTCACCACTTGTCAGTCGGTTTCCGTAAAAAACCATAGATATACTATGCCTATAATTCGATAATAACAGTATTTCAATTTTATACCTGATTGATTTTTGAAAGGCTTTTGATAGTGTTGAATGTTAGTTAGTAAGCTCAAACACAACGTTTTTCTAGGTAAAACTCCCTACTACTAATTGCTTGATACCTATGTGAAATGTTTCAACAGGTTTGTATAGACTCGGGTCTCTTAATTTTTGAAAGTCAAGTGTGGAGTTCCTCAAGGGTCCATAGTAGGTCCAGTACTTTTTTTCTCTCTTCATTAATGATATACCTGATTTTTGTCAAGATGTTACAATGCACCTTTATGCTGATGATGTCTAAATTAAATTGTCAAGACCGATTGTTCTAATCGAAGACCGCGTGGGAAAAATAAATCAAGACAAGACTTGGAGTGAATATATCATTGTGCTTGTGTTAATAATTTAAAATTGAATCCGCTCAAATATAAGGTGAATATAATTTCTTAGAATCTAATTGATGCACCTAGTATTTCAGCCCTTAAAAAAAATAAAATACTATGCCATATGTCCCAAGTGGCACACTTTGTTACTATGAAGTCATGGCGACTTCTATGTCACAAAGTGGCGGTCACGTTAAAGTTACAAATAAGTCGCTACAACATCTCTTCAACCAAAAAAGCGCAAAAATGGCATTTATTTACAACTAAATTCTAGTTCCTAAGAAGTTACATATGCAACTTGTGTGAAATCATTTTGAATTGTTACAAAGTGGTTTCTTGCAACTTAATTGCAACTTATAAAGTAGTTTCAGTTTAATTTTACGAGGCTGAACTGTAACTCTGCGATTGTACACTGTGAAGTTTTTCGTAACTTTATTGTAACTGAAAGTAAGTTTCAATAAAGTTTTTATAGGATACATTATATTTTTAGTTTCAAAATACTTTTTTTGATTATATAAATTAAAGATTTTATTTTAACAATATAAAAGAACAAATTATTTATTTTTGCGTATATGTAACATTTCGGAAGCTATGCTTCCATCGTCAGTAAGCTCTATTTAAATAATAATGACATTTTGATATTAATATTAAAATTCAATACAAACAACAAATTCAATACAAACAAAAAATTACACAAACAAATTTACAGTGAATTTAAGGTCTAATATAAACTCTTTTGAAAATGGGATTTCTTATTGGTCCATCTTCACTATTCATTAAATTATTTTTATTTTTAAATATATAAAATCATAAGGATTATTTACGTTACGTATTAATTTCAAATTTTGTAAAATAAATAATTTGTGTTTTAAGTTGTTAAAATAAAATCTTTAATTTATTGATTACTTTTCAGCTTGAGATTTTAGGTTATTATTTTCGCCGATGATGATGATGATGATTTTTCGGAATTTACCGTGTTAAATGTTAGAAATATTTTCAATTTCTTTTTCCCGACGTTTCGAAGAAGTTTCAAACTTCGTGCAAGTTTCAAACCACGAAGTTAGAAACTTCTTCGAAACGTCGGGAAAATGAAATTGAAAATATTTCTAACATTTAACGCGGTAAGTTCCGAAAAATTTAAACTTTATGTAATACTTTTCAGTTGTTAATTGTAATATTTAAACAGCTTCTTTCCGAAAGTTTGAACTGGCATTTACCTCTATAATACGTTTTATATAAAAAATTTCCTGCATTTGGCGACATTTTAAGATTTTCTTCTAATGTAACAGGCCACGTATTCAACTGACCCATTGAAAATAACTTTTTTGGGGATTTTGCAAAAACCTTATAAAATTTATGGGAAAGCGCTTTGAAAATGCATCCACAAAATCTCACATCATATCGCTTCTTGAATCCCACGAACCGAAAATCTAACGAAATTTGTGAATTCAAGGATCATTTCGTATTAAATGTCGAAAACAGTAGGTAGGTACAGTACTTTGGTATAGGAATACGCAAGTCTTAAACCGAAATTTTTGACTCAATGCGCAACTAGAAAAATTATTTGAAATTTATTTTTCTTTGTGGTTCAATTACTAAATTGCCTTAATTAAAAGGCAAATATAAGTACATATTTGAAAGCCTTGCTTTTATATTTCATAAGATATATTTTCCAAGCCTGACATTTAAAAATCGATAAAATGTTTAAAACACAAAAAAAAAATCAAATACCTTAATTGGGTTTATCGACTTCCAATAATGAAAAAAAAGTTCAATTGAATAATTTGGCAACATATGAGATTCTTAACAGAATAATTTTTATGTTCAAAATAAATTCCGACTTAAAATTTTAAATAAAAGATAAATTCGATTTTTTTTTTCAAATTTAAATTCAACAAACGAACAAAATATTCATATCAGAGACGATGTCGTTAATTACCCCTCAGTGGAGATACATTTTTATTATTTAAATTTTTTGCAAGGCGTGAGAAGATACCTGAATGAGCTCAAAGGTGTGTATGATGTAGATATCTATGTAGATATTGACGTGATTTAAAAAAAAAAATGAATAAACTTCACATTAAAAGACGGCTCATATGCATCTTCCGCGTCAGCAGCGGCGCGGCGGCGACGTTGATCTGTCTTTTTATGATACCGTCGCGTACCAAAAAGCCAATAAAGCATAATATATCACAGACACAGCTCTCACTATGGGCATTTTGATTGGACAGAAAGCTAAAACAACTGTTTTTTTTTTTTTAATTTTATTTTGTACTGATGCTGTATCTTTTATGTTTTAGTTTATTCCTCCGTCGCATTTATTTCTTCTGTTTATATATGGCTTTAGCTACATATATCTATAATTCTTAACTACTGTTGGCTCTTATCGGATCTTCAGGCTTTTTGAGAGTGCCTTAAAAATTCCAATTCAATGTTCGTTGTAGGTATACCTACCTATAATTGTGTCTGACTTTGTCGGCAAAAAAGTTTATCATTGGCCAAGAGCTTTGCATTTTAAATCAATTTTTTTTGTTTAAGCTTATAATTTATTCAAAGTAGCAATCCAATCAGGTAAGATAGATATATACAAACGAATTTGTTTCTTTTTGGTTTAAATAACTTTCAATGCTTCTGACCAATCATAAAATTTTACATTCCAATTTGTGTTGAGTTCGAGAAATTCACTTTGAGATTAAATCAAAAATGTTATTATTGCATTAGATTGTTAATTTATTCGTATAGACCTTAGATAGATACATCAGAATGTACTCGTACTTTTAAAATTTAAGAAATTTTACAGGTCACCTAAATTATCAAACAGTGTCAAAAATCGGAAAAAAACAACTTTGGCAGAAGCCGTTGTAGGTATTTGTGATATTTTACTGATAATACCTCTTATCGTATCGCCACTATTTTTTTCGGTGCTAAGAAACAACATTTTGTTTCCTATCATCAAAAAAATTGATTACTTAGGTATGCTATCGAAATATCAATCATAAGATAATTTTTTTCATTTTCCTACTTTTTCTTTAGTTTAGGGGAAAGATATTAAAAAAATTAATTTCAAACGAACAAAAACTTGACAAAAAAAAACTCCAATATATTTAGAGAAGATCCTTATCGCAGCGAGGACAAACTACAAAATTGTAAACTGATAAGACAACAGGTAGAATTAAGACTCCCCGATGTGCGACTGGCGTTGACTTGACATAACATTATCTTTGCTCGAAATTTCTTTAATTTTTTTGTTGCCTAAATACATAAATTCCGTCGGCAGTGCAATATAATAAGCGACTGGTACGTTCAGCAAACCTAAATTTATTAAAAAAAAAAACTGAATATAGACGAAGGTAGCAGGTATTGTGCAATATCGATAATCTAGATTACCTGCTGCCAGCTGGACTTAGTCATTAGGTAAATGCCTTTTGTCAGCTATTTTCTTTTTTTTGTTTTACAAATATAAATAATAAGTCTAATAATATTTGTCAGTCATCAAATCCCCTTCTCTTATAACTTTTAAGGCTTATGCAGGATTTAGATCAGGAACCATCTCATTTCCCCAGAAGCTTACATTTAATTCTATGTATTTTGCACAATTGATATTATACAGGGTGATTCGTATAAGATGCGACAAAAAGCTAGGGCGTGTAGTTTGGATTTAGACAAGAACAAAATTGTACGGGATGGGGGGTCTATTTCTCTCCGTTTAGCCGGGAGGGGCAATTTTATAAAAAATGACTTAAAACAGAAAAAAAAATTATTTAAAAACAACAGTATAACCTACAATGACATGCTATACCTTTTCAGAAAGCCAGAAATCTCTTCTTTAATTTTCATTTTAAATTAAGTTGGGCTAGGCAATAGTTTTTGAAAAATTAATTTTCAAACTAATTTTTTTCAAAATTTTATGTAATTAAGTATTATTTTTGTTTTCAAAATTCAATGCTCTTATTAATTTTTAGTAAAAAACAGAATACCGGATGCTATACCGTATCTCAGTTTTTGAGAAATTAAAAGTACTTTTTTCCAAGAACAACACTTTTTTGTTTGTTCTATCTTTGCATAAATACCATTAGTTTGGTTAGCAAGTAATAAAAAAAGCCTTAATTAACTATTAATATTTTAGACTATTGTAATAAAAATTAATAATGTTGTACGAAATTTTCGACATGATTCCCACTCTTCAGAAGGCAAAGGTTGTTTCTTCTCCCTATGGCTGCAGATAAATTTAATTCCGCCAAATTCTCCTGCAATTTGTCTCCAGCGCCTTCAATACGTTGTTCAAGTGGCTCTAAAGAAGAAATTTCAACTTCATATACAGAGTTCTTCATGAATCCCCAAGCGTAAAATAAAAAGTTAATTCTGGTGATCTAGGTGGCCATTCTGTGTGACCTCTTCTTCCTATCAACCGGTCACTAAAATGGTCATCAATCCAGTTCCTTACAGTGCGGCTGTAGTGTGCTGGAGCTCCATCTTGTTGGTATATTAAACTGTCTATTATAGCCAAAGGGACATTATATAATAAGTCTGGCAAAAGGGTTCTCAGGAATTGCAGATAGGTTTCTCCATTTAAAAACGTATTCAAAAAACGTGGTCCAATTACCGTTCGTCCAACAATGCCAAGCCAGTTATTGCAGCTAAAGCGGCGTTGTGATTTATTTTGTTTTTTTAACATGTGGATTGTTGTGGAAATTAGTAACTCCATGTCTGGTAAACTGCGCTTCATCTTTCCAGGCCGTTCTTTTAAAGTAGTTGTGTTCCTGTCTCTTCCCTCAGCAATAGCGTTCTACAAAATTCAGTCCTCAATACATTTGATGTTAACTCTTGCACTGGGGTAAACTGATGCACTCTCCAAACTCTACTCTGGGGCAATCCAAGCATAATTGCGATCTTTCTGGTGCTGAGGGTGGTATTACTTCGTGCCAAATCCAAAATACGTTCCTCTATGTGTGTTGATAGACCAGCTGAACGTTCTCGCCTTCGATTACCCGAAGACGAATGTGAAGTCTGGCAAAAAGTGAATGGTGAGGACATCTCCTATTGGGGAACCTTTCAGCGTACAATCTCTTTGCTTCCCGACTGGAACCATCCGCTAAACCGTAGGTAGCAATAGTACATATCTGTCAATTCTTCCCGAGAGAAACTTGCCATCGTTTTGTGTTGACTATTTGATTCGCAAATTAGAAATGAGTTTTAAACATAATGTCCTTCCATATTTATTTGTGATTAGGTTAAACATAATTATTTATTTTTTTTTTGGTATAAGTAATCATTTTTATTAGAGTAACATGTAGGAATGCAGGTCATTTTTTTTTAAATTGAACACATGCCCCAATTAAAAAAGGAAAATCTAGTTAAACCAATGTTTTTTTATTATTCGCTAAAAACCGGATGGTAGACAATACAAAATTATTATTACAATATCATAAAATGTAACATAATATTAAAAATATTAATAGTTATTTTTTTTTCCAAAGTTTCTAGTTCGAAAATTAATTTTTCAAAAACAATTGCCTAGCAGGACTTAATTTAAAATGAAAATTAAAGAAGAGATTTCTGCCTTTCCAAATAGGTATAGCATATGTCATGGTAGGTTATACCTTGATCTTAAATAATTTTTTTTCTGTTTTAAGTCAATTTTTTAGAAAATTGCCCCTCCCGCCTAAACGGGGGGAAATAGACCACATCCCCTCCCATACGATTTTTTTCTTGTCTAAGTCCAACCTACACGCTCTAGCTTTTTGTCGCATTTAAAACGAAACACACTGTTTTTTACTTAATTTTGTATATGCCAAACTTCTTTAATTTATGATTATATTTATAATAATATAAATTTAAGAACAAAATTTAAAAAAAATCACCCACCCGTTATCGGAATATTAAATTTTCCAAAAAAAAAAAATATTTCTTTTTTTCAAAAATCGAAAAAAATATTTTCAAAAATAGGCCGGAACTGCTATATAAAAATATTAATCAATATCTGTAGAGCCTTTTATGAGAAAGTCGAAAATCAAAAAAATTCTTGGATGGCAGGTACCATTAATAACAAGTATATGTAGACAAAATATTTGACCAGAATGTAGATTTTACCAAGAGGAGTGCACACACTAATTTTTTGAGATAATTAAGATGGTAGAAAAAATTGTATGGCAAGTACCGTTATTAAAACGCTTAAGTACCAAGTTTGAAGAAAATATCTTCAGCCGTTTAGGCTTTAGGTCGTTCTACAAACAGATAGACGGAATTGCGTGACCAATTTGTTTTGGTGATCATCTTAATGTTAAGTTTGATCAAAATCTCGAGATCGATTTTTTTCCAAATGCAAAACTTGCCCTATATCGCAAGTAAAAATTAATTTCATGGCATTTATTTTTTAAATATAATTTCCAGCCAGCATATATCTGCCGGGGCTACGAGTAACAGTCTATTCGATCAGTCCAATTTTTGACTAATTTTTCCAATAAACCTGACCGTATGGCGTCAATGGTGGCTTGAATATTGGATTCCAATGCTTCTTTTTTTTTTTTTTTTTTTTTTTTTTTTTTATAACTTTGCACGCGCTCAAGGGATTATGAATAGCCTTTAAATGTTTTTTTTTCTTAACACAGCGCGGCATCCGGCAGAAGAAGGGAAAGAAGGATAGGAAAGATGTGTGGCGCGATGTTCTGAGACAAGTGCTGGTTGATGTCTCAGATTTATCTCCAGGGATGGCGGCTGAACTAATGCAGAGAGAATTACCGTGTCTTATTTATTTATGTTACTTATAATTCGCATTATTTTATTTATTTCGTTGTCATATTTTATGGGTATGCTAGTTTACTCAATCACATGTTGTTAGTGTTATGCCTAAACAGCATGTAATGAGCAAAGCAGCAACTTATTTTATGACAATTTTTAGAATTGGTTTTTTAATGGAATATAAGAAGACATGGACAACGGCAGGAATCGAACCTGCAACTACGAGGTTCACAGGCGAGCACACAACTATCGCGCCACGTCCACCCCAAAGTTGCTGTATTGTTGGTTATAAACCAATGCCTTAACATAGCTCCAAAGTAGTCGCGAGCTGAGCTAAGTAAATTAGCCCTTTGCCAAATCACTTACCCCAGCAAATCATTTCACCTACAAATAATTGATAATTCATTATCTAATAAGTGTGTTACATCATTCCTGGAATACCCTTAATATTTACTAAGCTCGTACCGCTACCCAGATATTCAATTTGCTCGTAGTCTTGTAGAAAACATTGATCTTAAGCCTCGCGTAGATATATAATGGCAAACCTCTTAACTCGCACAATTAAAAAAAAAAAAAAAAAAAAAAAAACAACGGAAAAAACATAATGGGGTATTTTCCTGTTTCCTACAAAATTTTGAACTTATTAGTTTAGTACTGCAAAGTATTCTGAGATCTTTAAAACTTTTACCTCAAGAACCTCCAAAAAGAATACTGCCGACTAGTACTGTCATTTATCAGCAATCCATGTAGCAATAAGTAAAATTTCTTTAGCTCTTTCGCGCATGTAACCTAAATTCTACCATTGAAATTAGAAATCTAATTTTTTTCTTATTTCTCAGAGCAACGATCCAAAAAAACCTATGGGGTATATCCATGGATGGTCTTAAGAGTTCAAAGATTTCAACCAAAGAGTGAGTTTCATTCAAATGAATAAATTCCACACCAAAATATCCAATGATCATATATTTGGTCAAACATTAAAAAAAAAGGCAAACAGAAAATGATTGTCACTCCAAATGACAAAGATGAATGAATTAGCTGTCAAATAATCCAACAAACACCCGCAAAATGCCTGCGGGAAGGATTATGGAAGAAAGGCCAACACAAAAAAAAACTGCAATCCCCACACGAGATGTCTTAAATTTTTTTGGGGGTTTTGATCGATTTTAGGAAGTCCATTCTTATAGGTCCCACTTATAACATTCTGTCACTAAAAAATATTCCAACACAAAATTTAATATAAGCTAAAAGGCTGTATGTATAAGTATAGCCAAGAATTTTTTTTTTTTTTGTATAAAAATATTTCTACGGTCCAGTCCAGCCTTCTTATGTCCGTGTGCCGATTTTTTTTTCTTCTTGTGGTGCAAAAAGTCTGAGCCATTATCATCAACAACAACCTTTTGCGATCATGTCTGACGTTGATTTTTAATTGATGTTTTTCCAATCGTTTTGTTGAGGTTTATAGTGTGTACTGTGTAAAGGTATAAGGCAGACAGAGGGATTCCTTTCCAAAGGCAAAACGACTCGCAATCCAAGTTCCAATTTCAAATTAAGGTGTAAAATGGAAAATAAAATGTTTCGAATAAATGAGAATGCGTCCAAGATTGAGACATTACACACGACCATCCTTGGTGTCTGTCCCTTTTCAGCCGTATCCTTCGATATATAGGTTGAGTTTCTGTTTATTAGTTATGTTAACGATGTTGTAACATTTTGCTCATTTCATTTGGATTGCATTGGCAATGGAAAAACAAAAAGAAAAGATTGAATTCGAAATAAAACAAAAATTAATTTATACTCCCACAAGCCAAAAACTTAAACACGTATTTGAATATGGATGAGTTTGTACACATCATCAGGTTCTGCCTGCAGATATGTTGATACAATATTGTGAGTTTTGTATATTCCTCGAAACAAGGACACAACAACTGTAATTATGCGACCTGAAGTAGGTATAAATAAAGAAAGACGTTTAACACGACACTTCAGTTGGCATACATTTCTGTATTTTGTTTTTAAGGATCTACATCATGTATACCTATATTGCATTTTCAGTTCTGTTGTCGGAATATTATAGTTGGTGCATTTTCGAATAGCATTTTAACTTTTCCGGTACATTTTGGGTTCCGAAGTTTTCGTCTTCTTTGTCGTCGCTTACCTGGAGGCTAAGAGTCAAAAAATATGTTTGCTGTAGTAGGTACCTACTGTTCCAGAACTCACAGAGGTTGCAGTTGGACAATTCCAAAGATGACTAGCTATGTCTATCTGCTAATCGTCTAGCATTCGACGGCGCAAGAGTAGGTATGTATGATTGGCATTGATAGTATAGTTCTAATCAATAACAAAACAAGAAACCCTAGCAACAGTAAATCACCTACAAAAATTCAGCAAATTCTACATTGGCACAATTTTTGTCTAGTACGAATAGCTCGTTTTAAATTAATATACACACATATTTAAATCAACATCCTTCTGCCAAGCAATTTTTAACATAAGGTAAATCAATACTTAGAAAAACCTGTAATACAACGTAGCCGAAAAAAATCAATTGGGAAAAATCTAATACTATCTATACATATACTCAAAAACGTATCTTCGAAATACTTTTGTATTCCTGGGAGTTCCGTCCCAGTACACGAATTCCTTCGTCCAAATTAATTGAAGCTAGAGCATCTACATACATAATATCCAATGTGAGATGTGTTGTGAATAGAGTTTGAACGCTGTCACTGGTATCAAAATTCCTGGTTGACAATACTTCGTTGAGCTCGGTTTTCTTTAAGAAGCAAATAAATCCAACATTCTTATAAGCGTTGTATTCATCAGTCCGCGTTTCTTCTGTGTCCGACATGTGGAAGTGGAAGATTAATTTAATTCTAGGCGGTGGCGGCTGTGGTTCGATGGGACTTTTCGAAGAGTAACGAGTAGTCTGTAGACTTATTAAAAACGTGAATCTTCTAAAGGCATTTCGGATAAAACGTTTAACTAGGGCCGGTGTTGCCTCTAAAATATTCCGCGTCGCGTCGGTCGGTGGTGAGTGTTCGGGTGTAACTTCGCCAAAATGTGATGCTTTTTTAGCCCAGGTGCGTCAGCGGGTCTAAGAGGTTTGACCGAAGAAAGTAATAAAACTCGGTGCGGGAAATATTCAAAACTCCGTTTAGATATCCATTTTTTTTTCGGTTTTTATTATTACAATATTTTCCCCAAAACTTCTTTAACGAGGTAATTCATATACTTTATAATGACTTTCCTTAAAATAAAGTAACACTAACAATTTCATATAATTTGGGATATAGGGTGCCTGGGCCTGGTCGATACCAACAAATTAACGGCAGTAGCCAAACAATTTCGAAACTCCTTGATAGTTCACCACGCACCAGCATTATGTTCCTAGGCACTTCCCCTATGTACAGTCCTAGATTGGTACATATAACACCCAAGGTAGAAGTCCATGCTTTTTCATACAAATGTTATCTCGTCTTGAAATATTTTGAGTAACTAGAATGTGTGAATTGTAAGAGTGCAGAAAAACTCATCCCATTTTAATCATATGGCAGATGCTTGCCCATGACTTGATGATAATGTTCTGATTTCGTCACGCCTTCTGACGATGCTGTGCATATCTGCTCTTTGACGCTCTAATGCTTTTATAGCATTTGAATTTGAAAGTTTAATTGAAGTCAAACTGGCAGTTAGCTCGTCGATAAATGCGATGTGTGTTGAAAATTGGAATCTCGATTGATTGGTAAGATTGAATTTGTAACTTCTTTTCAGTTTGGACTTGACAATATCTTAGTATGCTTAATGTATTAGAAATTAAACAATATGAACTAAACAACATAGTTTCCGTGTGCTTTGGTTTTTTGTTACTCTTGAGTTAGAATTACACTGTCAATTTAATCGGTCAACGCATTAACTTTTTGACGTAAAAATGACGCAACAGACTATTTCTATTGTGATTGTCAATGGAAAATGTTGCCAATTGTGTTGACAAGAACATTTCCATCTGCGCTGATATGAATTTGCCGATCAACGCCTTGATGGTGTCGTGACGTGACGCAACGAAAATAAATTTTGTAGTGATGTCAGAGAGTAAAGGCGATGACCGATTACATATTGACCGTGTAATTTTAGCTTACTAGTTTGTTGTTTTTTTTCTTTCTATAAAATCATTTGGCTATGATTTTCCGGAAAAAACAATTTTCGTATAACGAATTCCCGTTTAACGTTTGCCAATTCCCCGCATTTGCTACTTTTAAATATAAGGCGCAAGATATGTGACACCAACCATTCAGAATTAAGGAAAATGAAATTTGCTATTATTTTTGATTTTTAACGGTACGGAGAATGCGGCTCCGTTTTAAATTATTTTGACCTCACCTCACCCGAAATCATGAGAATCAACAAGAACAAAGCATCCAAAATGAATTATTGATTCAATAATTTTATTTTTTTCGAGGAATTTCTTTTTGTCATGGGAATCGAAGAAAAATACTTCGCCCAATAAAAAGTACTTAAGCAAGCCATTTACCGGATTGTTTTACTTACGATGGTGGTCTGGGACAACTTTTAATAAAAAATTCTTTTCATAGCTTCAGATTTTCTTCAAATAGATATAATTATTTTCTTTAAAGAAAAATGATTCGGTAGTTTTTTTTTAACTATTCTTTTATTAAGCAGTCTTACAGATATTCGGTTGGATCTTCTTTAAGGTTTTACTCAGAGGGATAATGTTCACTTAATAGTTTTTGACCTTCATAGCTCCCTTATATATTTGCCTCATCTACAAAGAAATATTGGGAAAGCGACTGATATTTCGGAATTGCCCGTGTACCGAAGTAGAAGCATTATATTGTTCAGTTAGGGGCTATTTTAAGTGACCCAGCTATCACCCTAATCTGATTTAATTTCTTGTTATTTGTGCCTGTGGGGGTACCTCAAACCTTAATATTTACGTCATATAGGGTCCGACCAGAAATCGCCGAAGTACCGATCGCATTGCTTGAAAGAGTGCAAGAAAAATTCTATGAAAATTATAGGTAGTAGATATATGGATTTTCGATGGTACCATTTCGCCGACTAATATAACTTCCCGTAATTACCTTGGCAATTGACTTGATTCTTCTAGCAAACTTTTTTAATATATTTCGTTTTTGTTAAAACATGATTTATGTTTAAGTTCTTAAATCCTTCTTATGAAAGGAACTGCTGACTTTTCTTGTATAAATTTAAAAGGATCCACCGGAACTTTTATCATACTAATTTCCAATTTCAATTTTTGACTTTGCAGTCATTGCAGAGCGCGGCCAAGCGAGCGGGGACATCATGTGCGAATTGCAAAACCACCACAACAACCCTTTGGCGGCGGAACGCCAGCGGTGAACCAGTATGCAATGCCTGCGGTCTATATTATAAACTTCACAATGTAAGTATACAATTTATTTTTTTATTTCCATATCTAAATCCTTTATCTTATTCTGAAAAATAAGTATCAAAAAAAAGCCATAAGATGTGTTGTAGGAAAGGGAATCTATAAATGATCCTCGGATATCCGGTATCACACTGCGTGAACTATGTTCAACACTCCCCGGTTTATGTAAAACAAGCAAACAGGACTTTGCAAAACTATATATAGGGCTAATAAACGAGAGGAAATATTACAATCTTGTCATTGAAAATGAACTGGTGTTTCGCTAAGTCCTAACAAATTTCAGTACATACAAAAAAAAAAAAAAAAAACAAATAAACTATCTAAGCGGAATTGAAGATTTTCAGCCCTCGTTAAGTGCTTAAGCGATTTCACACACCATTTCCTCCCCCTGATGGGATATCGGACTAACTGTGTGATATATATTCTGTGACTCTTGAAATGAAATTATACCCACTTTATCCTTGCAAGACCTCTATATCTCTGTATTGCTTGCTGATTCTGGCATTGCTGTTGTTTGCGCATCTTTTGTTGCTACTGATTGGGAAATAATGCTGGGAAAGGAGGTAGGCTGACATAATCCTGCCAGCCCTATATATATACAGATACACATTCAATTCATTCATACACATTGTGGACGGATGCAGTCTGCCGATACGCGATAAACATACGACGAGCATGTCGACGACGACGGTAGATTAAATAAATGATATTTGCTAGATTTCTGAATCGGTATATCAAAATCATATTGAGGGGATTGCAGAGAAGGTTTAGGATTGTTATAGAAAGTTAGAGAGTAGCTAGACCTATACAAGGTTCAGTGAAATGGAAGGTAAATTCAATTTCATCCCTTTTCCGCTTTTAGATTATAATTTCTTGATGTTGTTGTTGCTGCTGGTTGTTGATATCTTATAACACCGGATCCTGGAAAAGCGTGCGGGGGATTGATGAATTAGTTGACACTTTTCCGATAAAAAAAAACCAAAACGAGTCATCCGTTCGCACTTTAAATATGAATTAAGTGGGTAATTTTTATCTAGTTTTTTTTTTTTTTTTTTAATTCTCTTAGCCCACGGTGCACGCTCGCCAGCAGTGTGGTGCTTCTTAGATGAAATCATTTAATGTCCTTTGGTTGTGATTTTTTCTTTTCTTTTGTTAGAGTTTTAACTTTTTAAGCTGCAGGGTATTTTTTGGGGGCCTTTTTAGCACTCCATGCTGGAATAAAGTTTTTGTTTATTTTTTTTTTCGGAGAAAGTGAAATTTACATGTCAGTCAAGGACATTGAAGGTAATAAATGAATGAGCGTTTCGGTATGCTGAAATTGTTATTTTGTTTTTGGGCAGTTAAACTTATTTATTGCATAAGTTTTAGTGAGATATTTCAGGGATGAGTGTTAGATGCCCATGGGAAATTACTTTAAAGAACTTTTTAGGGGAAATTCAGTCAAATATTTAAATTTGATATAAAAAAAATCCAATATGAATTGTGGTCCGACATTAAGGGGAAGTGATGAAACCGTAAATTTGTTTGACTCAAAACATTACATTTATACATTTTGAATAACATATATATAGATGCTAAGGAATCTGGTCAAAGACTCCTTTTAGTTTTGGATTTCATAAGTGAAGAGTTGCCAAACAAAAGCGGACTTGCTCACAGCGAAATTTTTTCAGGGATTTCAAGCAGATTTGACAGTTCGTAGCAATCAGATTGCAAATCGCGATGTCCTATTTGTTTTCTTAAATGCTTTTTGTTTATTTACGTCAAGTCGATATCATTTGGACGATTCAAGATCTATGACGTGAAATAAGGATTCATATCTTTCGAATATACTAAATTGTAATAAGAAATTCTTGTGCTACCACCCTTATCCAAAAATTAAAGTGACAAGCTTGCTTCTGTTCGCAGGCTCTTCAATCCTTATGTTTATTATTTTGTTTAAATGTTTTACACTGTTTATTTTGCTTAATTAAATCAAAAACAGTTCAAACCCATTCCACACAAAACTCCCCATAATAACGATCTAATCGATCGTAACGTCACACGCGTGCCTTTCTCAAAACATCTTATTCCGACTGAGTGGTTTTGTCAGAAATATATACCTACCTACATATAAATATACTGTCCCGCAGGTATTTCGTAAAGAACTGTCATTTCATCGGTCGATCGCCCACATTTAAAGAAAATGAATCATAATATTATAAAATTTTACAAAATAATCGCACTTGAATGAAAGAGAGAGAGAGAGAGAGAGGGAGAGTGTTCAGCAAAATCTTACACCAACCACCTAATCCCCGATCGTTAGTGCCGGCGCCATCGTCAGTCCAAATCGGATTGTATTAGGATGACACAATGACATGGTCACCATCCTACACCTACATACAAAAAAGACACAAAAGAAAGTGTAGTCCTTCATAGAAAACCTAAAGTCCATTGCTAGACAATATAACACAGATAACGAAGAAATAAAAACAACAAACACCTTGCCGTTTGTCATCCTGACGCCAGGACGATTGACCATCATTTAGAACCAGGACATCATATCATGTTGTTCGCTCAGGTAGGAAAAACCTGATGGTGTCCTTCCCTAATCACAGCAGGCAATAAAGTGGTTCTGTCAAAAATATATATATATCTCGAAGCGTTACCTACCCTTATAGAATTTTTTTTTGTGGATGTAGTTAGTAACTCAGTGGGAGGCGAACCCGACTCCCTCTATTTATTTTCTCAACCACCCGCTGCTATTAATTCGTAATTAATTCATTCATTACCTGATGACATCAGCAATAATTTTATTGGAAGTCCCAGACAGACAACGCTGTTAAATAGATGACGGGAAGAGGGACATGCAATTTGATTTTTCTATCGATTGATAGCTTGCTCGACACTTAGTAAGGTGTAGTTACGTTGAATAAATGCAAAATAAATAATGCCTCTTAGCATTGCTGCTGCAAGGTGAATGCTTAAGGAATTTCAATGCAAAAAATGTCTTTTGTGAGGGTCTAACATGCCGCCACTGGTGTCGTTGCTGCATATCTCGCCGTTTGGTGTGCTGTTGCTGGATAGACAATATTTTAATACTAAGAAGAAGCAGAGGAAACAATAAAAATTAATATATGCGCGTCATTATTGCCAATTTAATTATTTAAAAAAGAAATATGTTCAATTTTGGTGTGTTCGCATCTGAAGGCGAACTATTATTTTTTGATTTGACAACGTCCCTCCTAATCAAAAATTGAATAGTTTCTAAGAATCCCTAAATACTACAAATTCACGACACTACTGTTTTTTATGACAGCGGATTTGACAGTTCTCGGTTGTTTTGAGGTTGGATTTTTTGACAATTTCTCATGCAAGAGCAACATTTTCACACTTTTCAAGTAAATGTACTTTGCAGAAATATTGTTCAATTCATCGGGCATTTTATTTTATTTATTTATTTTAACCGAAAAACCAGATACATTTGAGCTTTTAGGTATGCCATGTACGGGCCAACCGCGACACCATGCATATTTATAACATTTTTCTGTGTGTTATTTCTATGTACTTCTTTCATAAAGTGTGCAGGGTGGACCTGGTATATTAAATTCAAATTCATTCAAAAAATTCACGACACTAGCACAACACACTGAAAAGTAAACTTTGTTTTATACCGATGCGCTCGCTAAAGGGGTTTTGACAACTCTTAAAATGGTCAAGCACAGTGCGAGCGTTAGGAAAGTAGGGAAGGATTTTAAAGGAGATATCGATGCACATTGGTTTTGAATTTCTTCATATCAAAATAGAAGGGTAAAACAGAGCCGCGTAAAGTATTCCACATTCGTGTTGTACGGCTAAAGAAAGAATCTCTGCTCTAAGAGTTCATTTTGAATTATATATTAAAGATTCAAGTGTGTCTTGGGATCTCCTGCCCAAATGTGAATTTTATACTTCCGCTTTCGATGAAGGCTCTATAGATTATAGCCAGATCGGACGGGTAGAAGAATAACTTGCATCTTCCAAGAAGAACTTTGCAGCATTCTTGGCGACATCGAAGATGTGGTCATTCCACAAGAGGTGGTCTGTGATCGGTTTTTTCACTGCAAGTGCCGCTCATGGATAGCTGCATGGGGGGTGAGTTCTGCCTTAATTCAGAAGACACCACTGAGTTTTTGAAGCATTGAATTCTACATTCTAGGCGGTTTTTATACCCCATTGGACAATGTTGGCGAGATCAGAATTTTATGAGCTTATCATATGGTGTCGTTCAAGTTCCATGAATATGAAAATTAGAGTCGTAGAGAAGTTTCTCATAGGGGGTCATTAACGAAAATGAGAAAAAGAGTATGGGGCAAAACAAAGCCCTGGTTCATACACCAGCATTTAATTTTTGAGCACCACACTTGAAATCGTACAATACAAAGAAGAGATTCATCGGTACTAAATGCAGGCATTTTCGAATAGAGAGCTTGATGCTAAACTCTTATCAAAAGCTTTTGAAATATCAAGAACAATAATGTCCAAATATTGGTATAATCGACTTTAAATACGCTGACTGTTTTAACATTCAAAAAGAATTAAGCTACAAGTCAAACAAACGACAAGTCAGACAAGTATCTATAATAGTTAAACATTTCAGAAAAATTACTAGATGTATCATGTACTAATTTTTCTAGGACCTACATAATTTAATAGCTAATACATATTTATATATATATATAAAAAATAACTTATGCGAGCCTATTGATTTCAGACAGCTTCATCATATCGAGCGAATCATTACAATCATTCCAGCTTAAAAGCAAGTGGGCAAAAGGACTGATTAAGGCAATAATTCCAAACTCTCCTGATTAGGTGCCAGTTATAGCTTTCATTGAAACTCATCATTGAAAACTTTGACTATCATTTCTGGGACACTTAAACAAATAAAACTGATAATGTTTTGGTACCAAAATGAAGGTAATAAGATATAATACTATCTTTTGCCAAAAAAATTATTTATTTGTTTTAAGACTTTCCTGTAAATTCACTTTGAATTTTTCAATGATCATTGAAAACGATTTCCATCATTGAAAAATTAAAAGTGAATTTACAAGAAAGTGGTAGAGCAAATAAAATATTTTTTTTTGACAAAAAATATTATAATATTTTATTACCTTGAGTTGGCCGTGGCGCGATAGCTGTCAACCTTGTAGTCGCAGGTTCGATTCCTGCCGTTGCCTATGTCTTCTTATATTCCATTAAAAACCAATTCTAAAAATCTTCATAAAATGCGTTGCTGGTTTACTCATTACATGCTGATTGAGTAAACTACTCATAAATATGACAACGAAATAAAATAAAATAATGCGAATTATAAGAGACATAAATAAATAAGACACGGTCATTTTTTCCGCATTAGTTCAGGCGCCATCCCTGGAGATAAAGTCTGAGACAACAACCACCGTCTCAATACATCTTTCTATCCTTCTTTCTCTTTTTTCACCGGATGCCCGCGCTGTGTTAAAAACATATAAAGGGTATTCATAATCCCTTGAGCGCGTGCAAAATTATATATATATATAACAAAAAAAAACTTCAGTTTGATACCAAAACTACATCAGTTTTATTTGTTTGAGTGTCCCAGAATTGATAATCAAAGTTTTCAATGATGAGTTTCAATGAAAGCTATCCAATAACTAGCGCCTAGACCCAATTTCCTATCAATGCACGCTAATCGACTTAAATCTGCTGCTAGCCTTTTCGATTACTTAACAGCAATAATTTAAATCTTAGATTCTTTCATTAAAATATATGTTGACCGATACAATATTCGATGAAATAATCCAATAATCTTAGATTAAATATACTTTTTTTTTATCTTCCCGTTTTTGCAGTGATTTTTTTAAAGTTGTATTTGCCAACTCTGCAGAGAAGCACGTTTGATTAGTTCGATGAGGTTTTTAAAGATTTTTCCACAGATCCCTATCAATTTTGTTTAATATTAACAAGTTTCAAATGAAACTAAGATATTAGTACTTCTTACATATATCAAGTGTCTTAGTTTTTTTTAGTGCAAAATATATATATTTATATGCATGCACAGATCGAAAGACTATTAACTAAATTAAGTAACCCAAATCATTGGCACTCAGTCCCGAAGAACAAGTCCACACCAATCTAAGTTAAAGTAACAAAATTAATAACATCTGGCAACTCCGAATTCCAAAAGTGAGTGAGATGATAAATTCTCTTCATCTGAGATGCAAACATTACGATAAGCCACTGGATATAGTAGGAGCCTCTCCATTTCTACTGACGCACTCTTGTCCGCTTATCTGCGCCTGGCTGCAAACTGCGGTTAGCTTACTATATAGTTTTCGATCGTATAAGTGCGATAAATCGGTGTGCAGCGCACAGTTTGGCGACAACACTCTATGGCAAAATATCTGAAAATACCTTTATACTTATATTCTATACCCACCTATTAGGTAGACCTTCCAAACAAAAAAAAAAAAAGATACAAATTCTTTTCATCAGGACATTTCTCGAGCGCGAGAACATTATATTTTCTGTCAGACTAATTAGAGAGATAACAATCTTGCACAGCAGATAGGGTTGGCAGGCATATACGTTGTGGGAAGTGAGTACCGAAAGGCAACGAAAAATTGAAACGTTGCAAAATTAAATAAATTTTTAATGTAAAATGTTTATATGCCCACCATCATTGCTATATTAAATGGATTTTGCACAATTTAATTGCCATGATACTACACGCCTAGTCCATATGTCGTGAATTTCAATATCAGCCACCATTGTATAGTCCATAGAAATAGCCAACCATTCCATCCGTATGCAATACGTGATTCTGAGTGTCGAAATGTGCTTGCAAACTTCTCATATCGGAGCAACAAATCGCGAGTATCTACATTGATATAGCATAAATTTGTATTATCTCCTCTCATTTCCTCTGCTCTGCTATGCCAAATTGACGTTACGAAAACATTTTTTATTTCCGTCAAAATCATGGACATTGTCCAATCTCGATAAGACGTCATCAGTGAACTAATTTAGCTGCGAATTTGGTCGTTTGCAATTGTTATTTGGCTAACCTGTGCGTGTGGGCATATATACATATGTATATGCTCTCGGCATTGGGCAGGTCTTTTTGAAATTGTACTTGGCATCTTTCCTATAAATGGACGATGGCAGAGAGTTAATTTGTGAGAAAATCAAATTATTTTGTCTTTGACGTTTTGACGTTGAAAGCATGTACGACAACAACTTAACTGGTATCCAATACACACAACACATATGAATAATTAAATCTGATGAAAGTTTACGATCTGTCTTATAGTTGTATGTTTTATCGATGGGTGGGTGCAGATAAATGAATCTGTTGGCTGGTCTTCTTGGACTTGAACATTATTGAAAGTTTTTTTTGCTAACAACAAAGTATATATTAATTAGATTTCATTGTGTATGGTAAGGAATTTTATTGAGATGAATAGTGTTAAAGGCACTTAAATAAAGTTTTTGTAATTATACTGACATGCAACAGGCCATTGATAATTAAGAGAATTTCAGTTTATTGTTTCACATTCATGCAGTGCGGGCGGAATTATTTTACATTCATGGGGTGCTATTTCCTTAGTCAACCCAGAGTTAAAATAGACCTGATGAGTAATTGTGGTTAATGAAAGCAAACTTTAAAAAAAGAGGTGATACTAGTCGTAAAATGCTATGCTCTGAATTTCAAGTACTTAAAATGTGGATTTTAGATTATTTTACATCAAAGTTTGATATTTCAGTTTTATATTTAATAAATCCGTTAAATATTTGAATTAATGTTTGGTTTGCGAGAATTGAAAAGCCAGAATTACACTGTGAGCATAATACGCCATTGAGTTGGTTCTCTGATGTCACCACAACATTTTTTTTCTGTTATCACACCGTCAATGCTATAGTGTTGTTTGAACATCGATATTTCAAAATTCCGATAGTATCGATATTTAAAAAAAAGCTATCGGTATAGGTATATTTATTCGATAGTTTTATGAAATATATTTTATCGTTTTTGTAATAGTCCAGGAAAATTAGATAAAAATGATGTAACTTCGAAAAAACTCCGACAAGTCTGAATTTTGGTGGAGAGCTTAATTTGAACGTCCTAAGCATTTTCTAAAAAGACCCTAATTTGGAGTGGGCGAAAAATTTTAGAGGGGGAAAGGGGTAAAATTCAGTTTTTTTTCCAAATTACTCGGAAAGCATAGGTTTTTTTTTTAAGTCCTTGGAAAACATTGTAGATCTTGTCATTCTACACAAAATAGATGCAGACATTTTTTATCGCTGCCATCTTAAAAATAATAATTTATTTTATTTTGTTCAATAACTCCCAAAAACCTTTATTATTCTCAAAATTTTCTAAGAACAGCTTATATACAGTGCCTAAAATAAATAAAAGCGATTTCGGCCACTGTGATAAAATCGGAACTTGTTTCTTGCTGCCGTAAAGAGCTAAAGGTTCTTGGTACGCAACACAATGTTAGACTCTGCTGGATCCCGGTACGAAGCGGTATAGAGGGTAACGAAAACGCCGATGACTTGGCAAGACAGGGATCAGCGCTAGACGTCAGTCAAACAGAGCTAGTAAATATCCCACCCTACTACATTATACAGAAAATTTCTGACAGGATCCTAAAGAAATCCAACACGAGGTGGAGCCTACTTGACACTTGTGATACTACCAGGAAAATATGGCCATGCTTCAAAGAGCAGAGGACACACAAAACTGTGCAACTCAACAAGAAATCCCTTCGCTCTCTTATAAACATAATCACTGGATATAACCTGCTGGGATATCATAAATTCAAAATGAAACTCAGTACAAATGATCTATGCAGGGGATGTGGTGATGAAGAGGTGCATGAGGACACCTCACACTTTCTCTGCCACTGCCCTGCACTCTGTCACCAGAGAAAGAATCTGTTAGGCAGCTAATTCCTCAATAATTTGGAAGAGCTCTTTAATATTTCAGGAATTAACATATCGAACTTCATCAATGCCTCCAAATGGCTTAACTGATTCAGAGGACACAGGTTTATATCGGAAAAGAGTGACTACACTCCGGGTAACACAATGGATCTACATTGATATAAGTGTTACGATAACGTCATTAATTGCCAGCCCAGTTACCTAACCTTACCTAACCATATACAGTGCCTACAATTATCTACAAAATGGCATATCATCGACATCAGTATGTCAGTTCGTTCTTAAGGTGTAGCGTACCAAAATTCAATTGTTCGTCAAAATGGATTAGCTAGAACAATTCCGAACAATTAAACTTTGGTACGATATAATTTTAGAACGAATTGACATACGGAAGTCGTTAATATATCAATAGAAACATTTTAGAGCAATAAGGATTTGGGAGTTATTAAACAACATAAAATATATTTTTATTTTTAAGACGGCAGCATTTGATTTCGATTTCACACTTAAAACTTGATTTTTTTAATAGAACATGTTTTTCCAAACATAACTAAAAACAAAAAATCCCCGCTGAAAAACATAAATTTATTACATTTTTTTTTTTTTGAAAAAATGTACTAAACCCCAATGTTTTCTACCAATTTTCTCCAAATCTATCAATTGTACGATAAAAATGGTCTTAATCTTTGTTGGGTAGAATGACATGATCTACAATGTGTACCCAGAACTTTTTTCAAAAAAAACTAAAATTTTCGAGTAATTTTAAAAAAAACTGAGTTTCACCCCTTTCCTTCCCTCTAAAATTGTTTGCTTCATTCCAAATTTAGGGTACTTTTTTACGAAATGCTTAGGAACTAGAATGAAAATGACAATGAACGAAAATTCAGCCTTGTCGGAATTTTTTCGAAGTGAATATCTTATTTTCGCTGGGCTATAATGCCTTTGAAAAAAAAACAACTGATGCACTGAACATTTTTGTTGACAAGCACAAATCTCAAGAAGGTAGCATAATATTTTTAGATTCATTTGAAAATTTGAGGGACATCTGATTCAAAACTTCTGCTGTATATGCATCGTTCGAAAACATAGCCGCACTAAAGTCCGAAGGTAGCTTGGCTGGTCTATCTGCTTCGTATTAGACTGCGAGCAATAAGTTATATGTGTTGACATGCATGACCGAAAGTTTGAGTTAGAGTAGGTTCGGATTTTCGACTTAAGTTTCTTCAAACTTGGTAGGTACTTAAACGTTTGAGGTGATTGTCTCAAACTTGATTTTTGAGTCGTTATTTAGCCCAATGGTATACTTGCCATACAATTTTGCCTACCTTCTCAAACAAAACGGCTCTAATGATTTTGATAGAAAAAAGTCTTTGCACTACTTAAGGTATAGTCTACATTTTGGTCCCGCTAATTGCCAGACAACAATTTTTTGACTTTCGACTTTCTCATAATCGGCTACACGGATGTCGATCAATTTTTTTTAAATTTTTATGTAAGAGACCCTTCAAAGTCCAAATAATAGATGCATACCCAAATTTTCGAAAAATAGTTTTTTTGGTTTTGAATAAAATTGAAAAATTTAAATAAATAATTAAAAAATAAATAATAATATAAAAATATTAAAAAATTTAATATTTCGAAATCGTGTGTAAGATTTTTTTTATGATTGATATTTTGAAAATATTGTTAATAACTTAAATTGTCATAGTAATACTTTTTTTTGAAAAAAATTAAAGAATTTGTGTATATTAAAGTATATTTAACTATTTCTATTAAGAATCTTCTGCATACGATGTGATCGAACTTAAGAGCAAGTACGTGCGATCCAGTATTTTCTTTGTAAAGGGAATCAGAATACACACACATTTGATTGACAATCATTTATACTAGGGGTATTCACGATCTGGTGTACCAAGTTTTGTAAAATTGTAAAATTTTATTTTTTTACAACAGATTGTGAACACACCTTTACTAATCTGTAGCATCACTGAAACAAATGTCAAAATCTGTTTCACATTTGTTCTAAAGAAGGCTTAAGTTTGTGTTAAAAAAAATCTTACACTCTTGTATTTTTCTGTTACAATAGGGTTCGGCTATTGTAAAAGTGTAAAAGTGTAAGATTTTGACATTCAGTATATTTTGTTGTTGTAGTTCAAAACAATGTTACACTTTTACAATGATACAAGACCAGATACACCGGGTCGTGAATATCCCTACTATCTCATTATAATTTCATTTAGAAAAGCTGAAAAGCTTTTATGCGCACAACTTCTACATTTTAAAACAAAATGTCTAAATACCCACTCGAATTCGAAAAACTCTTCCGCATCTGTTATTTTCAAAATTTCAACAAAAAAAATGTCATACACACATTTCACAAAAAATAGTTCCCCTTGAAACCACTTAATACCCCACTTGATCTCAGCTTGATCTGCTTCCTTTCTAAATCACTTATTCAAAAAAAAAAAAAAAACACTCAAACAGATTTTCCGCTTTGAAAAATAACTGATGATCCCTAAACAACAAAACAACATCACAACTGGGGTAACAATTTCCGAACAATGAAACTGCGGAAAAGTATCAATTACCCGACAATCATTTATATACCTTCCTTGGCGGAAGCCCTTTTTGCAAAAACTACTTCTCGCGAATGTAAGCAATCTGGTCGTTGGGTTTTTTTCTTACGCTCTATAGGTACGCTATATCTTACCTATATATCTTGTTGGGTTTTTTTTTTGGGTTGGCTTTAAATTTGGGAGGGATGTCCCTACAATAGCATAACTTACCATACCGATACCATTACCACCTATTTTCCTATATAAAGTAGTTCCCTTTTGCTATAGAATGTGATGCAACAATAACAAAAGCGGTCCTCTTCAGTTAATAGGTATACACAGATATATATTGGGTAAGGGTACAGGGTACAGGTAAGGGTAACCTATACCTATTACAAAAACTAACAATAATGTTGCTACAATTGTCGCACGTTTGTTGTTAGGCTGCTGTTCTACAAATATATTCACCGAAGTATATTTATTTATGCTTAAAATAAAGTAAAGATCAGCGGACCGCTCTCACTGCCTATGATGGTGCTCCCGAGACGCCTTTGTCCCCCATTTAGACAGACGACGGATGAAATAAAAAAAAAAGGAAAAATGCATTCACGCCCCGATATGTCTGACACTAATGATGACGACAATGACGACGAGGAGATGAAGCACTCCGAACTACTTCGAGTTCTTTGGAAACTCAATATCGTTGCGCTAGATTTAAATGAAAGATAAAAAGTGCGCGCTGGGCTTATCGCAAAAGTAGATTGTAGAATCAGGGATTTTGTTGCATTTAGTTGTTGTTGTTGTTGGTTTTTATTTGTTTGTTAGTGCTGATTCATCATAACAGTTGACTATTGTTATATTGAGTTGAGTTGCTGATGATGGTCTTGAATGTTGCATATTTGTCTATTTTGAATGATAGATACTCTTTCATAAGTTTTGGAATTTTTACCTATTTTAGTTTTTTTTTATATTTTTCAGGTTAATCGTCCTCTGACAATGAAGAAGGAGGGTATTCAGACGAGAAATCGAAAGCTATCTTCGAAGTCCAAGAAAAAGAAGGGGCTTGGCGGGGCATGCCTTCCTATTGGTAGTCATTTGGGTATGAGCGACTTAATGAAACCATTGGACTCAAAAGGCTTTGGAGGTGGTTTCTCAGCGTCAATGGGTAAGTTTAAGTTTTTGTTTTAACTTTTTGCAACTTCTTGTAAGATGTTGTTTTTCATAAGAAGCTTGATTGATATTTCAATCTTCAATTACTTGAAATAAAGAAACTACATATTTGATTGTACTGATCAGAGCTTATAATAATTGTAGAGTTATTGTATAATTGAAGGCTCAAACAACAAATTCGCGTTAGACAAAGTGGAACAAAGAATTTTTAAGGTTTAATTATTCGTCTCACACATCATAATCTTGTAACTTTGGCTTAACTAGCCGCCTTAAATTGAGTTCAGCAGCTTAATGAAACTTTGAATAGCTCATCTTTTCCAAGCATAGCTGAATATTCTCCCACTGTATTTTCCTGCGTTCCCATATTTTGTACTTCCTTCTTATATCAATCACAACTCGTTTTCTGATAACTTAAATTGCGTAGCTATGTATTACGAAAGTCAGTTGATTTGTTGTTGGCTTGTGCTTCAATCGGAAGAAGTCTTATTAAACGTGTTCGTATTTTGATAGAGAAAAAACGATATTATCATATGAATTTTATAGCCCAATGCACCAATGACAAGATCTGAACAAAATGTTCGGATTACTAAAGCAACATTCTTGTTCGTAATTGGCGCTACAATTCGAACATAAGTAGGTGAGACCGGACTAGAAGTAACAGGGGTAAAAGGTAACAGCTAAAAGTGAGAGGGTTCCTCTGAAAATTAAGAAACGCGTGAACGAGAAAATTGTTCGTTTACTTCAAAGTTAACGTTAAGTATATACTTACTTTAGCTGACTAGGGCAACCTAAAGAAAAGTTATAAGGGAAGTGTCCAAAATTGATACGTTTGTAACATTATTTTTACTTGCGATTATAAGTACTACTTATATACATAGTTATGTATTCGTAAAAAAAATTTTTTTTCTAACAATCAAACATGACAGTACGATCATAGAGAACACCAAAAAAGTGGGTCCCCAATTCCGTCTGTCTGTCCTCGAGTCTCCAGGCTAAACGGTTCGGTGGATTTGCTTCAAACTTGGTACATATTGTTTTTTCGGTTATATGCCCAAACGTTTTTTTCATTTTTTCAAGACGGCAAATAACAGTAGCTCCCATACATTTTTTTGGCCACAAAAAAAATCTTATTTTGCTCAAAAACGGCTAAAACGATTTTTATAAAAAAAAAATCAGTTCATTAATGAATGGAAAAAGTACCTTTTGATAATTTTTTTTTCTGGAAAAAAATGTTATTTTTGGTACCTCCATTTAATTGGTTTTCGATTTTCTCGGAAACGGTTAATTTGATTTTTTTGAAATTTTTTACGCAGAAGCTCCTAGAAAGTTTAAATACTATTGTATAGCAAAATTTTTCAAAAAAAAAATGTTTGGAAATTAAATAAAATTAATATGAATAGTTAAAAAAACTAATTTTATAAAATAAAAACAACGGTACCTCCAATACAAATGTTAAAAAACCGTTAAGAAAAAAATGTATTTCTCGAAAATGGCTCCAAAATTTTTTATAAACAAATTTGTGTGTACTTAAATTAGTACGGTTCACTTTTAAGTATAAAAATATTTGTTTGTGTACTTTTGAACGTACTTCCCATAGAATCACTTTTCATATTTTCGACTTTCGCAATATTGGATGAACCCATTAAAATAATTTTGTTCGTCCAAATGCTCCCTACAATTTTTAATAAAACTGTATACTCAAATTTTCAAACAAAAAGTTTTTCGATGTTTACAAAAATAAATACTAGTTTTTTTTTTAAAATCGATTTTTCGAAAACCCGTCACATAATTTTGTTTTAATTTGAATTTTATATGTATATTAATAATATCTTTAAAATGGTGTTTCAAATTTTTTTCTAAAAATATTTTCAGAATTTTATATATAAAAAATTCATTTATTGAAAAACCGCTCCAACGATTTTTGAAATTTTTTTTTTGATATATTCTTATTTATCCGCGAATTCAAATTACATCTTTGTTTTCCCTCAAACTATAACGACTAAGCAATATAATAACATTTAATTATGTGTGTTGTCCATTTATTATTATTCCCTTTTTACTAATTTTTGCGTACGTCACTGAATGCTAAATACAATGTAGGCCCTCATACATTTATGTATACATTTGTGCTTTAAAAATCACATGAATCTTATGTATGCATATTGCACCTTAAATATGAAGTTGTATGTATATAGCTACTTGCCCACCTTCATCCTTCATTTTCATTATTATATACGAGTATGTACATGTTAACATACTTAGGTTCCATCAATATTTTGTATATGTAGATACATTTTACCCTCCTAACTTACATAATTTAAATCCATAACTTAGATTTAAACATACATTTGTAGGAAGCTACCTATTCAACTATTCCTAGAATTAAGAAGTTTTTTTCAATAATACAAATTCTATATACTACTGAAATACATCAGCCAAACAGAAGACTTAGCACTATAATATTTGGACTTGTTGAATTATTGATTCAAAATAGCTTTTAATGGCCTTTAGTCCAACAAAAATTGGCGTTTCGTCCCGGCGATCTCACATGGACTCATCAGTTGACTAGTGAGGACCTTTGTCAATACGCAATTTTTGCCAAGTTCAGTTCATCTTAAATAGATTTCAGTAGTATATAGAATTTGTATTATTAAAAAAAACTTCTTATATAAATAATGCCAGGCCATGGGCAAAAAACAAAAATTTCCAATTTAATGATTAGGAATTCTAGTCTTGTTGGATATAGTTCACACTAGATGTTCTTCACGAAATCTATGTAAGATGAACTGAACTTGGCAAAAATTGCGTATTGACAAAGGTCCTCACTAGTCAACTGATGAGTCCATGTGAGATCACCGGGACGAAACGCCAATTTTTGTTGGACTAAAGGCCGTTAAAAGCTATTTTGAATCAATTCCTAGAATTATCCATTCGACAATTCATTATAATTAGTTATCCATTTTGCGGTTTCAAAAGTAAACGTAAATAAAACACATATAAAATTTTTTTGTTCATGATATTTCTTTTTTATTATAAAGTTTGAACGTTGACATTATGTGTGAAACACTACATCATTTAAATGACCATCACGCGAATTTTTGCAAGCATCGATTCTTTTGAGGTAATTTTTGACCACTTTCTGACACATATTGGGCGGTATGGCAGGCATAACTTGACGAATGTTGGTTTTCAAGTACTCAAGAGTTAAAGGTTTATCTGCATAAACACGGTCTTTCGCGTAGCCCCACAAAAAAAAAAACCAGCGGTGTTAAATCGCACGATCTTGGTGGCCAGTTGATAACGCCACGACGAGAAATTACGCGGCCAGGAAATTTATCTTGCAATAAAGCAATATTCGCTCGAGTTGTGTGGCATGTGGCACAGCCTTGTTGAAACCACATATTCTCCAAGTCGTATTCTTCAATAGCAGGCAAAAAAAGTCGGTTATCATATGACCACAACGCTCCGAATTGACGGTGACAGTCGTTCCATCGTCGTTTTTGAAGAATTATGGTCCAATCACACCTCCGGACCAAATAGCGCCCCAAACAGTGACTTTTTCTGGATGTAATGGCCTCTTCTCAATTACTTGAGTATTCTCAGAACCCCAAATACGACAATTGTGTTTATTAACATACCCACTGAGTAAGAAATGTGCTTCGTCGCTGAAGAAAATTTTGTTCGAAAAATCGCCGTCCACCGCCTGTTGTTCAAGCACCCATTCGACGTATCTACGACGTTGTGAATGGTCAGCTGGCTTCAGTTGTTATGTGAGTTGGACTTTATATGGATGTAGGTGTAGATCCAAATGCAAAATACGCCATAATGTGCCGTAAGACAGTCCTAATTTCTGAGAAAAAAAAAATTGGTTTAACAACTTAGTTTGACAGATGTCGAATTCCAGCCCTATACTTTTGAGACCGCAAAATGGATAACCCTTTACTAAGAATCAAGGTACTCTTATAAGGTAATCTTATAAGTAGGTATTCCTAGGCTTTAAACCTGCATAGGATAACTACACCTAAGTAACTTAAGCTCAATTGTTAGCTACATTAAAGTTGTTAGCTCCAAGAGCAAGTTCTTACGATCCAGTCGTGCATTTTATTTCTTTGTATTTTTGGTATACCTCTTCACTCGGAAGAGATATCTAGTGGTTTTTCTTTAAATATTAGTTTATATTTTGGTTAAATTTATGTAAGTAGTTGAGCACCGAATGGTTTTTTTTAAATTGGGTGGTTAAATTTCATGGTGGGGCTAGTTGTAACATTTTTGTGGGGTAAGCTGTAAAAATTATAATTTCAAACACATTTTTGGGAACCAAGACGATGGAAATGGTGTTCTATGTTTATATTTTGTTTTGTTTAATTTTTTTTTTCTGTATTTTTATATAAAAAGAGAAAAGTCCTTTTGACTGATATCATTGTCAACATAAGGTTGAAGAGAAAAGAGTTCGTGCATGCGTTTTCCTGGCTTGTTAATAAGTTTAATTCGTCTGCATATTTGTATATATAGTACTGGTTTTGGAATATTTAATTACATTCCGAATTTTTTATGTCACTGAATTCAATTTTTTTTTCAAAAAATTATTGCTTATTTTGTTTTTTTTTTTCTAGGAACATTAAAAATTAATTAATAAATTAAATTTGTGAATTAATATACTAACTTTTAAATTTTAATATTAATTTGATAAGTTTGAAAGTGTATGGGCCATATTTTTTGTTGTTAATCTTGTTTATAAATTGATAGTGTCTTTAAAAGAAAATGACAGGTTGTGTTACAATTTACGCCGGTCTATGTTTTAACTTTCCCCGCATATGGGGTAAGTCGTAACCTCACGGTTTTTTGTCTAAAAGTTATATTTTTTACAAATTCTGATCAGTATTTTTTTGTCGTTTTTATTGGTTTTCTTAGACGAAATATTGCTCTGCTCTTTAAAAGGAAAAAAGTTTGGCTAATTTTTTTTTTAAAACCTTAGGAACATCATCAATTTTAGTAAAAAGTTTCCTTTTAGCTCCGGGCTCTCATAGTTTCGTCAGGTTTTCTTCAGTAACTTCATTAAATAGCTATTGCAACTTTAAATATACTACCCTCGGCGTGGGTTTGATGTTTTTTTTTGCGGGTAGGTTAAAACCTTCAAAAGGGTCTATGAGGACCGAAACACGCGTACTCATATAGGAGTGTGATATTCTCACTTCAATAAAAAAACCTCCTCCTACTCCCTATGGCCACTAAGTTGAAACTTATCTAACAATTTATTTTTAACCAAATTAATTAACGTATTGCAGGTAACTGCTTATACCGCGATTTTAAAGGGGTTTGCCGTTAGTGCACCATCTCGTAAGCTTTATTTCTTTACAGGCAGCGTACTAAATTCGTCTAATCGAGAATTTCGATTATAGTAGATACTATTACAGCGTTGTAATAGCTGTTTCCTACGATTTCGCGCAAAATGTTATATTTCCTCGCGAATCGTGGAAATCTCCAGATCTCTGGAACAACTTATTTCTTATGTACCAAGCTGCGTTTACAGGCGATCTGAGCAGTTTATTTTCAAATGTTTCTAAGCTTTTTTAATTAGAATCTCTAGTACAACCCCAGAGTTGTATACCGGCTTATGCACCTCCCGTACAAAATTAGCTTGTTTTCAATAGTCGGCTTTGTGTTTCCGAGCAACTACATAGTACATATCTCTGAGTTTATTATTTTACTATTCGCATTTCTTTTTTACATGCGCTTTCCATTTTAATTTCTCTTCCAGTGTCATTCCGAGATATTTTACCTCATTAGCAAATGGAATTTGAACCTTATTAACACGCCAATAATTCCTATGGTTCACCACGTAAAAATAAAACGATCTGGGTTATGTACTTAAATGTACCCTCTGTTCGCCGAATTTAATACTAATAAAAATTTGCAAACCCAGATTGCAACCTGGATCTTGTGTTGTTTTTGTAATACGTGTTAAAAAATAACCCCTACCCAGACTCGTAGATAATAAAACGCAGTTATTTTTCAGACCTTTTTGTAATTTGGTCATAGCATCATTTATCGTTTGCCCCACTGGTATCATTGCAGTTTCGGCAGGAAACGTAGATACGATAATGTCTTCTATTTGAGGTATATCACGTGAAAATAATAAATACAATATTGGACCTAGAACACTTCCTTGTGGTACCCCAGCCAGTATTTCTTTGAAATCTGAATAATCGTTTCCATGTCTTACTCGAACATGTTTTTTCCCTACATTGACTTTTAGAATCGTATCGATAAAGTGCTTCAGGCAGAATTTATTTTAATTTAAAATTAAGGCATTCGTGCCATACCTTATCAAAAGCTTGCGACACGTTTAAGAAAATCACTGAACAAATTTTCTTTCTTTCAAGATTTTTCTCAATGTCGTCAGTATCTTATGCACTTGGTCAATTGTCGAATGCTTATAAAACCGATCTTTGTTATATTATTTGCTGCAGGTGCAGAAGTAATATTCTTTCAAAGACTTTAGCGATATGGATCGATAAGATTTGTTTTGATGTGCTTATGGTTTTATTGGTTTCAGAACCATTATAACTTCCGCAATCTTTAATTGGTTCGGAACGTACTCTAGCGTTAGAGTTGTATTTATTATATAAGGTAAAATAATTAAGGCTTTTGCGAGGAAGCATTTTTATAACTTCGGCTGTAATTAAGTGATCTCCCGGAGCTTCCTTATTTCTCAACTTAATTCGGAAGGTGATATTTTTTGTTATGTAATTTTTGTTTAAGTTAGAGATTGAGTTCTTTTATGGCCTTGAAAAGATTTAAATGTGTTCTCCAGGTAATCCGCGAATACGTTTGCGTTCTCTTTGTCGCTTTTTGCTCATTCTTAATCGGAGGCGCTGTGATTGATGAATGTCATCCTAAAAATAATATTTTGTATGAATTCTGAAGGTATTTGGCGTCTTCATGTACACAAATACTCAATGTGTTCTGCGAATAATGTTTCCTGTTTTATTTTTCCCTCCAATAAATTTCGTTTTCTGTATGGCACGTAGCGTCATCTTGCTGGCTCTAGATCTTTTTCATTGAATAATTGTTTTTCTATAGCGATTACATTTGACCGTAATACACACTGCAGTTCTTGGTATGTCACAATCACAAACAGCGTTTCAATAGTCTAGATGGTTTTTACGCGCCAAGTTTGCTTTTCGAATTAAATATGCTCCTTATCACTGAACACTGTTTTTGGCCCCATTCTCAGAAATATCGACGCAGTCGACTTTAATTTATAAAAAAAAGCTGGAGCTTGTAAGAAATTAAACTAAAAAACCGCATTGAAAAATTGGGATCTTATTCAAATCTCTCCTGAACGGATGCAATATTTTCTCCACTACGTACTGTTCTTAGACGTCTCGGTGTCGCAACATATGAAAGTAATATCTTTTGTCACATTTCGGCGAATAGTGGTCTCAAATGGTCGATCATTTCGGGAATGATAATAGTTAAAGTTCCTACTCTAGAATTTTTAGCATAATATTGGAATCAAATTTTGAAAATTTGATCATGTTGAAGCTTTACAATCACAAAGCCTGCTGTATAAAAATGTAGCTGACAGTTTGAAGTCGTAGAATTTTTTCGGCAGATGTAACTGTCTGAACTTATCGCATGGGTTTTAGTAATAACAAAACACACCTTGGAAGCTTTTAATTATGCATTGGTTGGAAAAGCGTTAGTACTTTTTGGGCTAATTTCTTCTAGAAAATAAATTGCTTTCTTTACTATAATTAAAACTGAATTTAGCTATTTAGGTTGTTTTAAGTAATCCTCAATTTTATTCGATATATACTCATAGAAGTCTCTATAATACGATTGAAGCTAATTAAAAAATTTTTGACAACAGTAAGGTTACAAAGACTTAAAATGGTACGTATAGATATCACTTGAAGTGTGCGAATCATTATGTCTTTCAATGATTCATCCTCCAAATTAAAAAAAAATTAAAAAAACTCCTCACCCAGCAGATTTTGATAGAAACATTTTACCAAAATATGCAGCTTATTTATTAAACTCAAATAATAGCAGTTGTATCGTATATTCCATAATACGAACATACGAAAATAGAGTTGACCTCATTTTGACCAAGTTAAATTTTCATGCCAATATTAAACATATTTGATATTTTCACGAGCGATGAATTTGCTCAATGTATCTCAGTTTTTTAATTCTTTGTACAAACATCCTATAGCTTACCCATTTTCCAATCTAAAAACTATGTTATGAGCTTTTTAAAAAAAAAAAATACCACAAATCTAATTCCAAACTTCATTATTCTCTTATCAACAGGACAACACGGACACTTATCTGGAGGTTTGCATCCAGCGCATGCTCATATGCATGGCGGATGGTATGCCAGTGGAATGGGTGCTTTGAGTGCCTCAAGCGGATTACAAGGAGGTTTCTCGACAGCCGGTTCATTAGGTGGAGGCGTTGTACCTCATTCGCAGTCATACCATTTAGGACTTAGCTCCATGGTAAGTTTGATTTAAGAAAAAAAAACACAAAAACATTGCTTAACCTTCTTTTTATTGTTATCTACTTAACAACTTCGAACTACCTGATTGTAATTTAAAAAATTTCTGTCTTTTTAATTTTTTTTTTTAGGGCACATGGAGGCCTGACTACACGTGATGGAGCGGGAATAACCTGAACAGCAATATTTTTAATTAAAATTTACTTCAAATGCAACTTAGACCGATTTAAAACTAAAAAACAAAAACATCTACATGCTTCGTACCACAAAATAATGACTTTCACCAAAACCTCTATTAAGATGAGTTTGTACAACCAAGTAATTTTCTATTGGCAACTGGGACAAACCGGCGTCATATCCTTGCAAACATAAATCATTTATGACCTCCTTTTTTATATATATACAATTATACAAATACAAACACAATACGCCCGTCGTCATTGCCCTATTGTAACAAGTCAGGCAGCTGAATTTATGAGCTTTGACATTCTATTTATGTACATTCATCGACAGAAGTCAACATGCCTCAAAATCATGCAATTAGTGGTCGCGCTACCGGCCAAACACATCAACAACTGTAAGGACTGCGAATACCCCTTTTTTAACGTCCTCGTCCTTTGAAATGCCCTTAAAATTTGATTATGAGGGCGAAAAAGGAACTGGTGTGTGCGGTTAGATGGAGTGGAGCTTGAGGGGACCCAGTGCGATTTAACTTTGATTTATAGATGCGTATCCTTAATTTGTTTAAGTAATGAAATCAAGCTACGAAATAAATTGCGTGCAATTCCTATTATTTAAGGACCTTACACATATTTACTTTTATTTTATAAATTAACTGTATAAAATTTTTTTTTCTTTTAATTTAACTAAGTTTATTGGTTAAGTAGCAGAAATTGTATTAAGTAAAGTTAACCACTTTTTATAATTTATGGTATAAAGTTGCATATACTTTGTGTTTTTTTTTTCTACATACATATTTGGCCGAAATGGGGGGAATACTATAAATGTATAGATGTATACCACAAATCTGCCATAACTGTACAGTGTAATGATAGAATAATTAGAAATTCATTTAATTTTTAAATTTATATCTTGTATAGTTAGTAATAAATTTAAAACTAAATTTTTGTCACCGAAAATGCAAAAAAAAAATTGTAAATATTTAAAAATATAAATAAATAAATTAAATAAATGCACATATTAATGTGAAACGTGAGAAGGACATTGAGGAAAAAATAATGTTATAAATTTACAATCGTCCTTTTTTGCAGCCAATTTATCATTTAAATTTATCCTCTGCAAAGATTTATAAATTCTAAAATCGAGAGAAAAAAAATAAAATATATAAAAATTGTAAGTAAAAATAAAAAAAAAAACATACCGTGATAATATTAACAAAAAAAATTATTTGTAAAAGAGAATTTATCAAAAAAAAAATTATTGTGTTTGTACAGAGTTAGTCATCAAGCGATAGGTAGGTACCACAAAAGGTGCAGAGAAAGGCAGTTTAATTAGTAAAAATAATTTAATACAAAAAATATACTGATATATTTAAAATATTAAATTTAAGAATAATTTAAATTAAAAAAAAAAAAAATATGGAAGTCTACATAGGAAAATCCACTGTAAATGTAAAAAATAAAAAAAAGATATCTTTGATGTGTTAATATTAGTATTATTACATTATTATATATATTGTATTATTATTCTTATTATTGCTATTAAAATAAAAAAGAAAATTTAACTGGCCATATTGATTTTTAAAATGAAACAAAAATGGCAGAAACATCACACAAAAAAAATATATATATTAAAAAGAAATAATGAAAATTAAGAAAAAATAAAAAAATTAATAAAAACAAACTTTTTTGCTGTTTTTCATTTAAACATTGGAAAGTTAAATTCATACATGGATACTATAGCTTAATATCTTACTGTTACAGCCTGACCCTGTGATTACAACGGCGGAATAGGAAAACGCGGATAAACCTCGAAAACCTGTCAAGGTGGGTGGCAATGGCGCAGTCGATAAAGTGCTTGATTGCTAACTTAGACGTGTGGGTTCGATCCCCACGCTAGGCGCATTCTTTTCTATACCTCCAATTTTAATGGGATGTCGCCCATGGGTTAGAATGAGATAGTCTCAAATCCACTGTACCGACAAAAAATTCTTTCCTATTCTCTTTCTTCTAACTAGTGCCGTGCAACTCGGGTTGTATTTAAAAGAAATTAGTTCTTACAGGCATATAGTTAAATAAACAAAAAAAACATAAAAGGTTTGTATGGGAAAAATATTCTGCACAAAGTATATAAATTTATCTCACGAATTTAATGTAGAGAAAGAAGAAATAAACCTCGCAAATTTAGTTTAACGAACAGCTGATTATTTCCCACATTTACGCATGTATTCTTTAAGTGGTGCTCACGCAAGCGACTAGCGGAAAACTATATCTTTCTGCAAAGCTGAAAATTATATCGTTGCATAAATACCCTTATTGTAACGGGTCGCATTCACAAGTTCCTGTTACGTAAAATTCTCCGAAATATAAACAAATAAAATGTACGACTGGATCGTACGAACTTGCTCTTGTAGCTAACAACTTTACTGTATAGCTTAACATTGACGCTGTTAGAATGCAGCCAGGCTTAAGGCAGATATAATATGCAAGATTAACATTTGGTCTAATATCTCCAGGGATGGCGGCTGAGCTAATGGGGAGTAAACTACCGTGTCTGATTTTATCTATGTCTCTTAAAATTTGCATTATTTTATTTATTTCTGTGTCATATTTATGAGGTTTACTGGTTTAACTCAATATTTAAAAAGGGTAATCCTCAGCTTGCAAACAACTATAGAGGTATATCGATTTTACCTTGCCTTCGGAAAATATTCAAAAATATATACTTTTTTGTCGATCTCAAAGCGGCATTTGATACGGTAAATAGGAGTTCCTTAATATATAAGCTCTCTAGGCATATCGACAAAATTCTTTAAGTTATACAATCTTCTAATAACTTATACCACAGCTGCTGTATGAAATGGAAGCAAAATGTCGGATTTTTTTCCCACAAGCGCTGGTGTTCCACAAGGATGTGGACTTAGCCCATTAATGTTCGCATAACATATTGACGATTGGTGAAACAGTAATAAAGATGTTCTGTACGCGGATGACATTGTGTTATTGGCTGATAATCTCACAGCCTTGCAGCTACAAATAAATAAGCTTAAGCGTTTTTGCGATTTATGCGATCTAAGTATAAATGTCACAAAGTCGAAAATAATGATTTTTGAAAATACTCAGCGAAGGAGAACTCACCAAGAAAATTGGTTTTTAGAACGCGAGCAAATGGAAATTGTAAACCAAAACAAATACTTCGGGTTCTTGATTACTTACAATCTAGATCTTCGTGCACATGTAAAATAAAAGTGTACGGCAGCCAAAACGGCAATCAACCTTATGCGGAGTAACTTTTTTTTGCAACAAATATGTAGGTGCAGCTGCTAAATTAAGAGTGTTTGATGCAACCATCAAAACATGCCTGTGTCATGCAAGTCAAGTTTTTGGATATCAAAACATAGAAGAATTTGAAGTAATTCAACGTTTTTTTTTCAAACGAATTTTTAAACTTGCTAACTCAACACCCACGTACGATATCAATGTTGAATCCGGTATACCACAAATATTTCTAAAGAATTTAAAATCAAATGCGGATTATATGATAAAAGTCATGAAAAGACCGGACTCAAACTTTCAAAAAAAAATATTGAAGTATGCACTTCACCGCCAAATATCGCCTTTGAAAGAATGGAACAACCTAGCCTATAATCACAGCTCAGAGCTCGACCTTAACAATATAACAGTGACCAATTGGCAGGACGTGTTCTACAGCTGTATAGAAAAAATACACGATTCGCTGTATTTGCAATGCCTGAAGAAAAACAAAAACATCGGCAACTAGGCTAATTTATTAAGAATTAAACCACACACTTTTTTTAAGCAATTATTTTAACGCAAAAATCACTCTCAACCAAATGAGTCTTATCTTTAAAGCAAGGACCGAGATGCTCTGACTAAACTATAGACCACACCGAATTGACATTCACCCGATATGTAGTTTGTGTAACCGCAGTGAAATCGAAATAACGTGTACCACTTCCTGGCTGTTTGCCCAATCTTGCAAGAAATCCGAAGGCTTTATTTCTCAAAGAGCTTCCTTACACTTGAAGATACAAAAGATCTCTAAATGGTCGCTCAGGTTGGAAAATTCTCTGTCTTTATATGAATCATGCCTTAGCAATTTACCGTAGCAATTTCATAGATTGAATTAAAATTTTAAAATTAAAGAAAATGATTTCACAAAATGTGAATTTCTTTTTTTTTTTTTTGTAAATTTGTCCTTTTGTATTTATATTTTATTAAATTAAAATCAATGAATTTGCTAAAAATTATATTATTATTTTGGTCTAATATTCTCAGTACCTTAAAACTTAAACCTTCTCATTTGTATAAATAACGCGAAATAGTCAACTACGTAGATGGCAAAATTTTGTCATGTTAAAATATTCTTATGTAAATCAAAAATATAAATATATCGAGAAATAAAGAAATAATTAATAATAATAAATAATAATAATACTGGTTTAACTCAATCATATGTTGTTAGTGTTATGCCTCAACAGCATGTAATGAGCAAACCAGCAATTCATTTTATGACAATTTTTAAATGAAAAATGAAAACAATGAAAAATAAGACTACATAGACAACGGCAGGAATCGAACCTGCGCCCACGAGGTTGACAGGTGAGCACACAACTATCGCGCCACGGCCAGAAAAAAAATGCCACATCAATTCTTGAACATATATGAATACATTAAAAACTATTCAAAAAAATAAATAAAAATAATTTTTAATGTGTAACATTTTGAAAATGTTTTTAGACAAAACAATAATTATTAATACACGTATACCATTTTAATTAAAAAAAAAAAACAGTGACATATTGTTGAAAATTTAAATATGCAATATTATTTTTACTTCTAGGGAGCATTTTCATAAACAAATAATTTTATTCGGTTCATTCAATAGTGAGAAATTCGAAAACATACTTGAAAACTGGTGATACGGGGAGTACCGTTAATAGGAACGCAAAACAAATATCTTTTTTTTTACATACAAATGAAACCACGAACATTATTTTATTAAAATTCTTAGAGCCGGTTTGAGAAAAAAAACTATTTTTTAAACAGATTTTTAACATTTCATGGGAGTGGTTTTTTCAAGTATTTAATAGAATTTCAAAAAGAATCTAATAAATACAAAGTTGCGATTAAATTTATAAGTTTAAAAAAAAATGTTAATTTTAAAAAGAATTTTGTTTAAAAAAAAGTACCAAAATGTAGGATTTCCTTTCATTGACTGGTTTAACATTAGAATTGGACCCATATCAATTGGAGTTTCTTTGCAGCTTAAACCTAGTACGCTGCGGATGCGAAACGAATAATCCCATACAAAATTGACAGAACGAAATCATAAATGAAAATTTTCGTTCTGCTTTTCGTTGTGCAGTACGTTGTTCATGAAATTCTACACTCACTTTTCGCAAAAAATTTATTTTATCCAGACCAATTAATTGTTTGCGGAAAATCACATTTCATTTTTTAGTCGAGTTTTTTTTTGTTGTTTCTTTCATCGCAGCTTTAGTCCAGGAAAATAAGACATTCACTTCGAAAAAATTCCGACAAAGGTGAATTTTCCGACAAAGCTGAAATTTGGGGGGGTAAATGGGTAAAAATTTGGTTTTTCCAAATTACTCGAAAACTATAGTTTCTTTTGAAAAAAGTTGTAGGAATGCATTGTAGCTCATATTATTCTACACAAAACAGAGAAAGACATTTTATATCGTACAATTGAAAGGTTTGGAGAAAAATGGTCGAAAACATTGGAGTGTACAACATTTTTTTTCCACAAAATGTAGTAAATTAATGTTTTTGAGTGTAGAAATTTTTTTGTCTTAAGTTATGTTTCGACAAACATGTTCTATTAAAAAAAAAACAAGTTTTAAGTTTGGAACCGGAAGGGAAATGCTGCCATTTTAAAAATAATAATTTGTTTTATTTTTTTCAATAACTCCCAAAACCTTTATTTTTCGCAAAATTAAGATGTGCTTGTAGTGCTTGTAGGCAGTACAATTATCTACAAATTGACATATAAAAGACTTCTGTGTGTCAATTCGTTCTTAGGTTAGAGCATACCAAAGTTTAATTGTTCGTCAAGTTCTCCTAGTGGAGTATGAAAATTTTTGTTTAGCATCGGCATCAGCAGTGCTCCGTGGAAAACGGCAGGAAAATATTTTACTAGTTTCTTAACATGGGGTCTCCACGAGCAATATTTTCTAGTAAGCTAGATGGCATTCTATGAATATTGATCATAAATATCATACAACACAAAATTGTATGCAAGACATTTCTCAGCTCATAGCATTCTATCGATAGTATACTAGGTTTGTTCGTTGAACTCTGGAGTCGCCTTAGGGTCGCCCTAAAGCGTTTTTTGAAAAATCTGAAGTCACCCTGATAAACAAATTCTGTGTAGTGCTCAACTCGCCCTGAAGTAGATCTAGGTTTTTAGCTGGGGCAATTTGAGGTAAATTAATAAACTTCAAAGTCACATAAGATCTTAAGTATATAAGGATGGCGATGATGAGAAAAATATCGAATACTCATCATCGATGCTAATAATTATAGAATCGAAAACATCGATGTTTTGAAGGATTTTTCCCACTGATCTCTATAATACACTGGATAGTGTATTCCCTACAAAGTATAACAGTTTTTTGTCTCCATTTGAATTTGACAGTGGCACCATTGCAATTACCTATCTCGTTTTTTTATAAAAAGAGAGAAAGAGATAGATTGCACTCCTTTTCAAAAAAAAAAATTGAAAAACAATTTATTTTTATTGTCAATTTCAATCAAGATAATAAGAACTACAAACAATTCAGAAAAGGAAAGACGGAAGACGGAACCTGGACAATTGGATCTCGCAAGAGATTATATCAATCAAGACGAGGGAGGAATTGATATTGAAACTGCAAAGAAGACCTTCGTGAAGAGGATAAATTCGATAAGAACGTTTCAAGGAAATTGTCAAATCTAAGCACAAAGTTGAAAAGAAAAATTCAAAAAGCAAGAATTTCGAAGACGAAGATGAAGTCGACGACTTTGGTAGTGATGTGATGAACACGATCAACATGATGTCGATTTGTCATGTTTGCCGAATACAGATAAGATTTAGAAGAAGACGACAGAGAAGATGAACCACGTCACAAGAACGTGAAAGATATTGCAGAAAAATTATCATTAAATATGGAAGCTGAAATTATTGCAATGTAATTGTTGGGAAAATAAAACAAATTCAAGTTCTTTTACAAATGGAAGTCAATATTGTGCGTTTCTCTGTCTTTTTTCGTCTTAAAATTCTAGATTATTTACAATACATATTAAAAATCTGATAACAGAACGTTTCAAGGAAATGTGTTTTCTAGTTGGTGGAGTTGAATGATTATGATGTTTTTTTCGATTTTCTGGTCGATTTTTATCCAATCTCAATGGTTTATGAGAACTTCAACGAGTTGACCCTCACCGCCAGCCTAAGATAAATTTGCCGTTATCAATTCTTTTCTTAATATGAACGTAGGCCATTGGTACGATTTCGATTGTAATTCTTCCTTGTATTGTATTTAATACACACCGGAAACAATCAAATATATCAATAGTATGGCTTTTTTTATTAAGAAAAATTCGTACTTACATTTGTTGAAAATAGATGTGTAATTTAAATTTTATATTTTTTTGAAGAAGGTGCCCTTGGTATGGTTGATTAAACAAATTTAATTTCAAGCATAATCAATCATCTTAAAATGTAACTTTGGCAACAAAAATGTTATACTGTTATACTGACATGGACCCTCTACAATTATTTCAGTTTTCTTTTGGGGTCGATTTTTTTGTGTGAATACACTATCCAGTGTATTATAGAGATCAGTGATTTTTCCTTATTCTTCCTTCAACACCGATATCGAATCATCGATTTTTTATTTTAAAATCGATATCGATGCTTCAATAACATAGATGAACATGGATCATCGCTAATCTGAAGCATTTGTTTTGTTGTGAATTCTCGTTTTGTATGTAATTTGTTATTTTTAAAATGGAAATAAAGGAATACTCAAATTAATTTTCAGACACACAAATGCAAAATGGAAACCTTTGAAGTTGCCAAGAAAAATGAACTAAGGATTTAAATTGAACATATTTCAAGTTTTAACTATTAAATGACATAACTTGCTTTTCTGCAACATAAAATTAATGGTTATTAAACAAAATTTATTTTGACGACGTTTCGATTACATAGTTTTCCAAGTGTCACCTAAAGTCTTAAAGTCATCTTTTTCCGGAGGGGAAACAAAGTCTGAAAAATGAGATAAAATGATAAATCGGAGTGCAAAAGATTGATATCTGAGTATAACTATATACATTGTACATAGCGTAACGGATACAATTGTTGGCACCCTTAAGGGTTTTTCAATTTTAAATGCGCGTAATTTTCCCAATTAAAAAGTTAAAAATATGAAAAATTGTAATATAGAATTTTCTTTGTTTATTTATATTTAATTCTTATTTTTATTAAAAAAGAGCTACAAATGGGATATTAAAAAAAGCTTGCCAAAAGCTACATTTATTGGCACCCGATTACAATTATCGGCACCCCAAAAATGTACTATTATTCGCACCTATATGAATTATAGGAAAACAATATTTAGATTTTAGTTTTTTTATTTATAAAATTTGTGGTTCATTAAATTTCAGTAAAAAAAATGACATAAACATTCACCGCTTCTTTCATAAAGAATGAAAAGAAATAATAGATATTAAGTAAACAATAAGTTAAATATGAAAAATTAAATAAAAAGACTACAAGAAAAATAAATTAGTTTATTTTATTATCTTATATGATATTCTCTTATACGAGTACATATAGCACATATAAACACTAAGTTCATAATTGTAAAGATACAGCAACCCTACCAGTATCGCGTTCATTAATGTGTAAAACCAGTAATATTTCTGTAGAAATTTGGTATCACTTGTGTTCATTAATGAAGTTATACTGTAATAAGACAGTAAAAGTATCGCAAACTTGTATCGTTCAATTTTCTGTTGCACAGCAAGCATGTGAGTAATGCTTATGTTTTTTTTTTACATCTTTTACAATATTTTAATGTAAAAGCTCAACTTTTTATTAAATAATGATCAGGACATACCCTGATCAAATAAATTAGACCAAATTAAAGATTTCGACGAAGTCATACGAAAATGACTTCTAAAAACGAGTTCGGGATATTCCAGTATTGTTCTCAGAAAGTCTGTATTCTTCGGAATCTGCCTTATCGTTGGTTTGCAATATTTTTAGAAATCAATAGCACTCTTCTTTTGTCATTAATTGTTTCGTTTTTTTTTAGCGTTGAAAAAAAGAGAAAAGTAAAAAAAATTCCTAAATTAGATCCGCTTAAAACATAAAGTAAAACTCAAAATAAAATTTAAAATATATTTTCTCCTCTCCATTTTAAATGAAACTCACGACGACGTTAAACCTTCCGAAAATATAATATCAATGAATAGCATTGGGTATAATTACTTTATACTTTTTTGAACGGAGCTTATACCAAGTTTGTATACTGTAATGATACTGAATGTTTTGCGGTAGAGCTACCGAAAATATTTTACAATTATGAACTTAGCCAAAACTACAAATATCAGTTCCAACTGTATTGATATTGGTCATTGTACTCGTAGCATATCTGTCAACTACGAATTGTATTTTCTCCGATTTCTTCTACTGGATTCGCAAATAAGTTTCTGATATGTTTTCCTCTCCTTAGGCTGTTGTAAGAAATAAACTTTTCTTGGCTGAATTCGTTGTACACTTCAAAAAACCTCTGTTTTTCTAAACCGTCTAAGTCATTCGTTTTTTGGATTTACCTAGCTACCGAATGGGTGATTTCTCTTGTAACTTTGCTTAGAAATTCCTCGACAGCATAAAGAACATCTTCTTTTCTTTTCTCTTCTTTTCTTCTCTCTTCTTTTCTTTTCTTTTCTTTTGTTTTATTTTCGGAAATCCTTCTTCTTGAGAAACTTTTAGCCATTCAACACTGCTCAATTCTTCTTCCTCAGTTAAAATTGTTGCGGGTCCCGGACGTACTTTTGAAAATGTTTTGCTCTATCGGAACTGCAGAGTAGAACGCAGTATTTTGTGGTATCTAGAAGCTGCTTTTTGTAGATATATGTCCATTTTTTATGGCCAATAGAGCTTCTTGAACATCTCTTTCTTTGTACGTTTTTCTTGTTTTCGGCATTTTTTCAAACTTGAAAAAAGTAACGGTGGAATGGTATAGTTATTGACAGTCTTGAAAGTATATTTATTGGCAGTGCCAATAATTAATATTCCATAGAACCAGTTATTGTCACCCGAATCCCAATAATTGGAACGCATTCTTTATTTCAACCAATTATTGGCACCCTTTTAATTAATAACTAAAAACGGCTGACAAAATCTTATGTCCTTAACAAAAACACAGAAAATCTTGCAAAATTTTTCACTTTTTTAAAACGTGTTAACACTTTCACTTCTACACACCGACTGAAGAACTAATTAATCAAAACAAAGACGTACAAATGTGAGGAATAAGTAGTAATTTAAGACTAAAGATTGGCTTGATAAGATTGATATTTTTTGTAAGAATCGTTATTGAATGAGGGGGTGCCAATAATTGGTTCAAAAAATGGGATGCCAATGATTGTAGTCGGTACTCTATGTGTTTGATATTTTAACGCGCTTAGAATATATCGCAACTTTACCTAATTTTGTAATCTCTAAAAGAAAAATTATAAAAAAACGGCAGACAGCTTAAAAGCCATGCTCTATAACTTTTATATAAATAAATTATATAATATATTTCGTAAAATATTTATGTTCAATATTATAAAAAATTGAACATGAGTACTAAAAAATAAATAAATAAAAATATTGCTTCTAGCGAAAACCGAAACCAAATACCGAGGCCTGCGGTACTCTCGGCGAATTTCGGTACCCAACATACTAGCCTCGTTACCTGAGCTACTTGTTGCGCACGTAGTGAACGACCCGTATTAAAAATCCGTCTACTACACCACTAATCTCATAATAACAAAACAAAATAAAATCCACGACCGATCGCACGACCTTGCTCTTGTTTTCGATCACATCGGCATCGTATACAAAAGGTTTCTGTTAAGAATCTAAATAATATTTTCAATACTTTTTTCTTAATTTTTTATATTCTTTTCTTAATTCTTTTCTAAAAAAAAACTTGGTATGTCAATTTTAAATATTAAATAATATAAACTTAAAAACAAAATTTAAAAAAAAAATCATAAACCCGTTTTTGAAATATTGGATTTTCAAAAAAAATATGTTTTTTTTCAAAAAAATTAAAAAAATTGTTTTTCTAAAATTTTGGTATGTCTTTTTATTTATAATTTAAAGGTACTCCTTATAAGAATTTTGATCTAAGTCCTTCGAGCCGCTTATGAGAAATTATGGCAGATACCTACCGTTAGTAACAAAATATTCAAACAAATTTTTCGATCAAAATGTAGAGTATACCTAAAATAGCGCACACAATTTTTTTTATCAAGATCGTTAGAGCCGTTTTTGAGATAATTAAAATGGTTGAAACATTTGTATGACAAGTATGATAAGTGACAAGTGGCGCAAAACGACCATTGAAAAATCTATTTTAGACAATCACCTAAAATGCCCAAGTACCAAGATTGAAAAAAACAGACGGAATTGCGGGACGCACTTTTTTGGTGTTCTTTCTCTATCATCGTAATATCAAGTTTGATTAAAATCTCGAGTTCGATTTTATTTCCATATGCAAAAACTTGCCCTATAGTACTAATATATGTACCTACATATATGTATGTACATATGTAAATATATCGCAAATAAAATAGCATTCGGAATAGACACACGCAAATTTAATTTTTTATATTCAATTATTGACAATAATGTGACAGTCATTGAAAACCAAAGAATAACACTGGTAATTAGGGCCTTTGTTGGAGTATTTTGTTGTAAGCCACATCATACATTATCTTTAAAATCGCATTTTAACTCCAATTCCTAGTGAATTAGTATTAATTTGATCATCGAGCTGGTACGCAAATGAGCGCGATTCCTATACCCGCACCCAGTTTACATACGTATGTATGTAATTAGTACCTAGTAGAGGCTCCCTAAAAGCACGGTTGTCACTGTCAAAGAAAAAAACCTACCAAGTTTTCCGAAAAAAACTACCAACTCAATGAAAAAACCTACCAAAGCTTAATTTGAGTTTTTTTTTTAATAAAGAGTATGTTAGGCATTTGAGAAATAAAATACACGACTGGATCCCACAAATTTGCTCTTATGTTCGATCACACATAATCAATCAATAGCACCAGATTATGAGTATATAAGCAGCTAAATATAGGTATACAAAAATAAAGGGTGATTTTTTTTTAGAAGTGTGGTTTTCAATGTGGCAATACTTTTTTCGGAGTTGGTCTTTTTGACAGCTGTTACTTGATTTATACTCAGTTGGGTTTGCCATTTATAATATAAAATACAAGATTATAATAATGGTTCGTTGGCCACGCTACAGGCCCACGACACCAGATAATCCTCTCACCAAAAGTTTTCTTCAATAAATTGATTCTTTTATTGGCTGTATGACATGTAGCGCCGTTTTGTTGGAACCAAAGGTCGTCTCTCGAACCATTATTTTGGTAATAAATTTGCACGACTTGCAAACGTTGTTCAGGAGAAAGTCTATTCAATATGAAATGGCAAACCAAACTGAGCATAAATCAAGTGACAGCTGTCAAATAGACCAACTCGGAAAAAGTATTGCCAGATTGAAAACCACATGTCTAAAAAAAAACACGTGTTATATACAAACATTTTTATACAAAAAATAGTGGTATGGCAATTATAAGCATTTAACAATATAAATTCCAAAATATAATTTCAAAAAACTCGTGCAACCGTTTAAAAACAAAAACAAAGATTTCTTATTCAAAAATCAAAAAAAAAACTATGGTAGGTATCCAGTATTATTTAGAATTTGAAGGATCTTCTATATATAAACTTTGGTCGAAGTCCGTGATGCCGTATATGAATCCGTTTTGAGCTTCGCCAATTTTTGGCCCAGAACTGATTTGTTTCCATCGTAGCGCTCAAATTGTTTTTAGAAAATCTTAGAAGATTCCATTGTACCCCGATAGCGCAATAAAATAAAAATGTAAAAGCGTATACCAAGGTTACAATGGATACTTCATGATCTGATAAAACTTTTTGAGGAGTTGTAATGAACAAATTTTTCAAGTTTGTTTTTTCAAATACACCTGTTTGAATGCAATGTGGGAGTCCTTGATTTTCCAGACCCAACCTGGATTTCGTAAGCGGTCTTATGTTTTCTTTTCTAATAACGAATCCTTAAAAGAATTTTCATTTCATATTCAACGCCAATTATTCAATTATTTTGATAAAATGCCTATCCATGTTTTTGTATTCTAACAAATTAGAAAGTTTGAATAACCAAATGGAATACATATTATTTTAATTTAACCTGTCAATTTACACAATTAATTGATTCAATTAGTCTGCAGTTAGAAGTGTACTTCTATTGAAAAATAATGTAGAGATTAATCAATTCATTATTAAAAAGTTTTGTTTTTGATATTTTATGTAAAAACCTACCAAATTGAATTGAAACCTACCAACTTACCACAGATGAAAAAACCTACCAAGTTTGGTAGAATCCTATCAAAATGGCAACCGTGCCTATAAGTTGTATGTATCTATACATTACATTTAAACATACTCATATCTGTTACGGCTTTTTGGCCAACTATTGTGGGTATATGTATTCATATAGATTACTAAACATTGTAACAAAACATTCATAAAAAAAATTACTACATTTATTTATGTGTATGCAAGTACAAACCTATCCACATATCATGTACATATCTGACTTATTGTCTCTCGATAAAATAAGATACATACCTATTGACTATCTTGGCAACACGTTTGGGAAGGGCCTGGCCCTTGATTGATTATTTATTTGGACATATTTTCATATTTCCACTGATAGGATAATAAAAGACCGGCCAAGCACACTTCAAAATCAAATGTCATAGCAGTTTTAAAGGTCTTTTGTTATTGTGATTTGTATTGAAAGTTTATTTTTTTTTCTGAATAATGATCACGTTTTGCTTTGGGCTTTTTCTCCGAGTTGAATTTTACATATATTCAGTTGAAAATAATTATTGTTTTGTAAACTACATGAAGTATTTCTTCATGTTGTTCTTGTTATTGATTTAAATTAATTGTTAATAATTTTTAGACTGGTAAGATTGTAGATGTCTACTTCTTGTACCTATACATGATACAAAATATGGTAATTAAAATTAATTTAATTAGCAGATAAGTATGTACAGTGAAATATCCCTTAGGCGGACACCGACGGTGGAGACACTTTTGTCCGTCTAAGGAAGTTGTCCGTCCAAGGCAAAAAATTAAAACAAAAACAATTAAAATTAGTTATGCAAATAAGTAAATATTATAAAGGGTTTTCTATTTTGCGGTTTCAAAAGTAAACGTACATAAACATATCTATGTAAAATATTTTTTTTCATGATATTTCTTTTTTATTATAAAGTTTGAACGTTGACATTATGTATGAAACACTACATCATTTAAATGACCACCACGCGAATTGTTGCAATAATCGATTTTGAGGTAATTTACGACCACTTTTTAACACATATTGGGCGGTATCTCAGCCATAACTTGACGAATGTTGGTAGGCAAGTGCTCAAGAGTTAAAGGTCTTTCACCTAGCCCAACAAAAAAAAGTCCAGCCTTGTCAAATCGCATGATTTTGGTGGCCAGTTGATATCGCCACGACAAGAAATTACACGGCCAGGAAATTTCTCTTGCAATAAAGCCATATTCGCTCGATTTGTGTGGCATTGTGGCACCGTCTTGTTGAAACCACATATTCTCCAAGTCGTATTCTTCAATAGCAGGAAAAAAAGTCGGTTATCATATGACCATGACGGTGACAGTCGTTCCATCGTCGTTTTCGAAGAAGTAAAGTCCAATCACATCTCCGGACCAAAGAGCGCCGCAAACAGTGACTTTTTGTGGATGTAATGGCCTCTCCTCAATTACTTGAGGACTCTCAGAACCCCAAATACGACAATTTTGCTTATTAACATACCCACCGTGTGATAAATGTGCTTCGTCGCTGAAGAAAATTTTGTTAGAAAAATCTACGCCCACCGCCTGTTGTTCAAGCACCCATTCGACGTATTTACGACGTTGTGAATGGTCAGCTGGCTTCAGTTGTTGTGTGAGCTGGACTTTATATGGATGTAGGTGTAGATCCAAATGCAAAATACGCCATAATGTACCGTAACACAGTCCAAATTCCTGAGAACGACGAGAAATCGACACATTCGGGGCTTCGGCAACACTTTCACATACAGCAGCGATATTTTCAGTAGTACGAGCGAAACGATGATGCACATGCCTTACAATATCTGTAACTAATCCAGTCTCTTCAAATTTCTTCACTATTTTGCCAATTGATTGCGTAGTTGGACGATTATGTAAGCCATAATCTCCTCTTAAAGCACGATATGTGGCTGTGGCAGAATCACCATTTTTGTAGTAGGTTTTAAGAATTTTTATGCGTTGTGCGATAGCTAGGCGATCCATTTTCGGCTATGTCAGACTTTCAACTGAAAAAGAAATTGATTTAACAACTTAAGTTGACAGATGTCGAATTCCAGCCCTATACTTTTGAAACCGCAAAATGGATAACCCTATATAAATTATAATTATTTTTTTTCCGTTTGCTTATAAAACATATTGCATATTAGCTGCATTTTATTATCTACGTATTACAAAATAAACACGAGATCCAGGTTTCTATCTGGGCTTGCAAATATTAGTATTAAATTCCTGCAAGTAAGTACATAACCCAGATTGATTTATTTTCACGGGTTAACCATATGGGTTATTGGCGATAATAAAACACGGCTATTGATTTTGGTATTCAAGGTGAAAATAATAAAATATCAAGGCATTTAATTTATAGAAAGCTTGCGTAAATTTTTACATTACTTGCAGTTTAGTTGAAGTACTACTTTTTATAAATTTTAGTTTAGTTAAAACAACATTTTAAGATCTGGACTTTTAGTTTAATTAAAATGAAATTAAGATTATAATGACTTCGATAGGATTTAAAGTAAAAAACTTATTAAGATCACAAATGTATTCAGCTAAAAACTTTCGCTGGTGATCTACTTTCGGGAGTATCCTTTGGGAAAATTTAACTATAACTGTCGCAGATAACTCCAAGATCACGAATAGAGAAGACAATTTGAATAGCCACTTCGTGAAAAATAACATGCACGACTGGATCGTACGAACGTACGAGCTAACCACTGACGCTGTTAGTAGTTATTGACACCTGGTAAGTCGATTTCCACGCCACCTGGAAATCAGCGCGTGAACTTTCAATTGGAGATAGATTTTTTTTTTTCGATTTGACGTTCAATGTATTTCCCATAAGAAAAAAACCAAAAAAAGTCTGAAAAACATTAATTTTACTAATTAATTTTATGTGAACGGGTATGAATTTAATATAATAAGAATACATGTTAGTTTGTAAATCAAGAAGAAAATATATATCAAAACATAATTTTAATTCGCTTTATTTTGCAGATTTTTGATCAAACAAGCCCGAATTGTTGTTGTTGTTTTTTTTTAATGAGCTCATGTCGTCAGGCAAAGTGATATCATGTGCGTAGTATGGGAAGGGGGTTTAAGAAACTAAAGTAAAATAGGGGTTAATGAATGTCTATATGTTCCCATATTTTATAAAGCTAAAGCTCAATATGTCTAAATAAGGGAGGTGGCATTGCGCAAATATGTTTATAATATGGATGTAGGTATTTGTATTAATTTAAAGGTTATTTGCATTTATTAAAATTTTTTTTATTAACAGAAAATTGATGAAATCATTTGTCGCTTATGAAATTAATTAATATGATTTGCTTTTCAAAAGAGAACTAAAAAATATATTTTATTCAATAAACATAAGCATTTGATATATTCAAGATATAAATAATATAAGAGCCCCTTCTTATGTGAATTCAATAAAAATGTTCATTAATTTTGTTGCTAAATTTTGATATGGTATTTTAAATTTTTGTAGCTTTTATTGATATTAAAGTTACATACATAAATAATATTTTAAACAAAAATAAAATGCCTCAGTTTATCAATAAATAAATTATTATACCTACAAACAAAAAACAATGTTTTTTTTTAAGTTTTAAAAATTCTTAGTTTTTTTCCATAATTGGTATGAACAAATTATTTATTCTCTAAACAAACGTTCAATTATTCAAAAAGATTTATTTTAAAAACAAAAATACTTTTCGTTAAAAAAATCGTAATTTTAATAATCCTGGCTACGAACTTGTCTTGTTTTTTCGTAACCGATGATGTTGGTATTGGTTCTCGTTGAAAGTTTTTTTTTTATCATTTTCTATTTTAAAAGTAGAGCATTATAGTTATCAATTTCCATTTATTTAACGCTTGCTTTAGAATCTTTCATGCTTTATTAGTCTATTACTTTCAAAATATTTATACCTGTTCATACAAAATTAATCAGAAAAAGCAATATTAATGAGACCCTTTTTTGGTTTTCTCTTATGGGAAATACATTGTATTTCCCATAAGAGAAAATCTCGAAAATTGTAGGACGGATTTTTTGAAATTTTGGTATGCAGTTTTTTTGGGTTTATTAATATACAGTTTATTATAAAATTAAAATATTTTTTTGATTAGTTTTAAAAATATTGATTTTTGAAAATTTATTCCTTTTAGAAAAAAAAAGTTATTCAAAATTTTGATATGAAAAATTAATTTGGCTTCTTAGAACTTCTCACATATAAAATTTCAAAGAAATCCAATGTACCATTTCCGAGAAAGCCAAAAATTAAAGAAACCGTTATATGAAATGTACCGTTACTAGACTTTTTCCGTAAAGAAACTGCCCAGCGTGCGTTTGTGTCGTACATTATGAAGAACAAGAAAATCTTTAATGTTAGCCATCTTAATACGGAAGAATATGCAAGATCGCTTGGACTCGTCGTTGTTTCCAGAGTTCGGTTTATGGGGCGATTTAAAAAAACGACAAGCAGCTGCCCATAAGATAAACAAAGATGGAAGATGTTGAATGTGGTAAACAGTGATTCAAATAATGATGAAGAAAATGGTGATAATGGTATTGGAGAATTAAGTGAAAGTGAAAGCTTGGTTCACCAACCACCGACCAGAATTGCTTCAGTAACTCGTAGCTATTCAAATGAACACGACAAAGAAGATGAACCACGTCACAAGAACGTGAGAGATATTGCAGAAAAATTATCATTAAATATGGAAGCTGAAATTATTGCAATGTAATTGTTGGGAAAATAAAACAAATTCAAGTTCTTTTACAAATGGAAGTCAATATTGTGCGTTTCTCTGTTTTTTTTCGTCTTAAAATTCTAGGTTATTTACAATACATATTAAAAATCTGGTAACAGAACGTTTCAATGAAATGTGTTTTCTTGTTGGTGGAGTTGAATGCTTATGCTGTTTTTTTCGATTTTCTGGTCGATTTTTACCCAATCTCAATGGTTTATGAAAATTTCAACTAGTTGACCCTCACCGCCAGCCTAAGATAAATTTGCCGTTATCAGTGATACAAGGTGCGGCTTAAGAAGTCGCCATTGGCAATATTAAGCTAGCGCCGAAACCACTTTCAATTCTTTTCTTAATATGAGCGTAGGACATTGGTACGATTTCGATTGTAATTCTTCCTTGTATTGTATTTAATACACACTAGAAACAATCAAATATATCATTAGTATGGCTTTTTTATTAAGAAAAATTCGTACTTACATTTGTTGTAATTTAAATTTTATATTTTTTTGAAGAAGGTGCCCTTGGTATGGTTGATTAAACATATTTAATTTCAAGCATAAGCAACCATCTTGAAATGTAACTTTGGCAACAAAAATGTTATACTGTTATACTGACATGGACCCTCTACAAGTATTACAGTTTTCTATTGGGGTCGATTTTTGTATGTGAATACACTATCCAGTGTATTATAGAGATAAGTGATTATTTCGAAAATTGGCTGGATTCAATACGACTTTGTAAAATTTTACTGGACCTGCTATAGAATACACCTCTTCTCCGAAACATGATGTTATCTGAAGGTATTTCAAATTTAGCATGTAAAGCACATATCTACAACTTGATGCGTGTGCAAGTAACATCGAAGTATGTAGAACAAGGATTTCTTTCCATGTGATGTTATTTTTAATTTACTAGTTGTTTTTTTTTTTATTTTTTTTTACAATTAATGTCATTAAATTCTAACTCTACAACAGCTTACCTATACATGTCCAAAGGCTTTAACGTTTTACCTACTGTACTGGTGTCGATGGGGGATTTTGTTTTCAGCCTGCCCTTTCATATTTATTATTTTTTTTTTGTTTCTAATTTTTAGTTTACGGCTAATTAAGTTTGTGAGCGTGTTCTTAGTAATTAATATCACTATATTGACTAATTAGAAAAATGACAAAATTAATATTTTTCCCGCTTAGGTTTTATTTAAGTTCGAAAAAAAAGAAATAGAATAGAATACCTATAGTTTCTGATGTATAAGCAAAAAGTCATATCCGTTTCCGTTAAAGCGTTTAAATAACGTACACATATAAACACCGATTAATTGGTCTCCATCGCAGTTCTGGAAGGTGGACCATTACGCTTGGATGTATGACGGAGTTGTAGTTCTAAATAAAGGCCATGAAGCTTCCTATTTATATAAATATATAGTAAATGGTATAGGTTGACGTACCCTATAATTTTCAAAACGACCACAATGGGTTAGGTGGCTCTGCTTACTGCTTCTACCTCCATACTTAGCTGAAATTAGTGTTTGTTTTACCAATGGCTCTATAATAATGAATAATTCTTCAATTAGCTGCACGACAGTTACCTGTCGCCTATCGCCTATAGCCAAACTAAACTCTTTATTAATATTTTTTAACCAAACCCCCAACGGTTTTACAGTGAATATTCAATTTATACAAAATCACATACAATCAACATCCATCTAATTAAAAAATGCATTGAAGCTTATTTTGATCTGTTAAAAAATTATTGGCTTGGTCTATGTCAAACAAGCCACAAAGAGATTAAATTGTTACAATTTATTTATATATTGACTTTGATTAAATCACAACATAATGGTTTAAAATATTCAATCCTTGGATCGTATCTTGAATCATCATTATGGATTTTTAAAACTTTCTGCAAGATAGTATGCCTCTGGTTAATGTATCTATTTGGTTAATTAATCGTTAAGAACTTCTGTATACATATATCGGATCGGCAATTGTTTGGTGGCGACAGCTATGTGTAATTATAAACTGGTTAAATGGCAGAACCATTCATATTTCTGTCAACACCTTGTATCTGATATAATGAAAATTATTCAAGCACAATAATGAATTATTATATTTGTGTAAATTTTTTGATGCGAAATGCAAGCAAAATTTGACGTTTATCAATTATTTTAATAAAGTAAGACCAACCGATAGAAATCCTGCAGTTAATTGAGGTTGTTGCAATAACTGAGTCACATAAAAGTTTATATCTAAACAAGAATTTAACTTCAAAACCCACAAGGGCAATATTGTTTGTCGTAAAAGTAATAATATGTTAATTTTTTTAATTTAATTTAAAAACAATTTTAAATCTATAGGCTTTATTTGGTTTTTCTTAAAGAGTACAATTTTTTCGATGGGGGCTTTCTCAATTTTGGAACAGTCAATAGTCAGGCCGTTGAATATAAATGTTAAGTGCTTGATAGCTTATGAGCCCCAACTTTAGCTCATCCACCTCATCCCATTGGCTACTAGGAGATATCATTGGCTCTTCTTTTCTTTCCCAAATTTTGGCCTCGGGTTCCGACCAAATGCGCCAAGTGTCATATTTACATCCAGTTGCATTAATATAAAAAAAAATAGAAAAACAGATCAAATGACATAAAAGTTGGAAAGTTGCGTTTTGGGTGTTGCTTTAATCGATATATTGTTATTTAAAATTCTGATTTTCTTTCAAAGAAAAAAAGACCAGAAAATGTTATAGCTTCTAGTGTTCTTTATATTTTTTTTAAATAAAAAAAAACGAGTAGAAAATATAGCTTTGCAAAAAAGCCAGTAAGTAACATACTTTCTGATAGATAAACTATATTGTTTTGCCAGTTTATGAGATTTACCCTTATTTATTTTTTTTTTATAATCTACACGCGCTCAAGGGATTATACTACCCTTCAAATGTTTCAACACAGCGCGGGCGTTAGGTTAGGAAGAGAAAGAATGATAGGAAAGATGTGTGGCGCGATGTTCTGAGACTGGAGGTGATTGTTGTTTGAGATTTTATTTCCAGGGATGGCGGCTGAACTAATGCGGATAAATTTCCGTATCTTGTTTATCTATGTCCTTTATAATTCGCATTATTTTTTTCATTCGTTGTCATATTTTTCTGTATACTAGTTTTACTCCATTACATGTTGTTAGTTCTATGCCTAAACAGCATGTAGTGAGTAAGCCAGCAACTCGTATGACATTTATTTACATATTTCATTATTAGAATTGGTTTTTAATGGAAAAATAAGATGACATAAGCTACGGCAAGGATTCGAACCTGTGACAATGAGGTTGACAGGCGAACACACAATTATCTCGCCACGTTAAAAAAATTGATTCTCGAAGAGGTCAATAGTACAAGTCGGCACTGCTTCGGGAGCTCCCATTATTTTGTTGGGTACTCTTAATAGACCATCAGGTCTTAGCTGAACTAATTTCTTCGAGGGTTATCTCTGCTTTACATGGAATATAAGATCATAAGATACTTTATGGCAAGTTATGGATTCGTAAAAAAAATCGAACTCGAGATTTTGATCAAACTTGACATTACGATGATAATAGCGAAAAAGAAAAAAGAGTGTAACGCAATTCCGTCTGTCTGTATGTCTGTCTGTCCTCGATTCTACAGTCTAAGCGGTTGGATGGATTTGCTTGAAACTTGGTACAAATTGTTTTTCGGTAATATTTGTTTTCTTATTTTTCTCAAAAAACGGCTCAAACGATTACAAAGAAAAATAAAATGGAGGACTGGATCGCAAGAACTTGCTCTTATGTACGATTACATCGTATGCAAAAGATTTCTACTAAAAATCTAAATATATTTTTTGGTAAAACTATCTTAAATATTTAATAATATAACCTTAAAAAACAAAAGATTAAATCGGCTTAAACAAGGAAAAAAATAATTCAAAATTCTGAAATAAATACTTAATAATTAATTTGAGCTAAAAAAAAGTACACCATTTTATTTATTGGATAAATTTGAATTTATGAGACAAAATTTTTAAAAATCTGTGGAGCTGTTTTTGAGAACAATAGTTTTTTTTTTGTAAACTTTTTGAAAACATTTAAAAAAAAAATCAAAAAACGCAAGTACATATAACTATAATTTAAAAAAAAAAATTAATTAGCAGTTTTCAAAATATAGGTACATTTCAGTTTTTTTTTAAATGCTGTTAAAAGTACAAAAAATATTAATTAAAAATATTTGTATGCAGTATAAATTGGGCTATATATACCTATGTATGTATTAGAGTTGTACCGAATGGTGATTTTGGCCGGATAGCGGATACCGGATATACGGCCCTCAGCTAGGCCGTTTATTTTCTATTTTAAATGTATTATTATTTAGTCTAATGTGAGAATTATTGTAAACTCTAATTGATGAAAGTACATAAAATAAAAAATAAATAAATAAAAGTACACATGAATGCAGAACAACTATTTTCATTCACCATAATTTGGCTCTAGTAAACGTACAATATTAAATTGCTGATAGCCCATCTTTATTATATGAAATAAAATCATTCAGATCATAAAACTTAATATTTTGTTATTTTTTTTTTTTTTACTGAAAAACGACTATCCGGTATTCGGCCGGATATAAAAAGATTATTCGGCTCCGGCCGAATATTATAAAAAGCGGCCGGATTGGCCGGATACCGAATATCTACCGGTTATCCGTCACATCTCTAGTATGTACAGCTATGGAAATATAATTAAGACCTTTGCACTTGCTTGCACATCATAAATTACAAACTAGGGCTATCTCACTCTATCTTTCAATTTGCATTTTGCAATTCAGATAACGATCACTCAATATCACATCATATTTTGTGATAACGACTCGCAGTGTTTGTGATTTTTGTTAATTAACAACGGGAGTCAAAATCCACTTGGAAATTTAATTAAGATCATCCATTTCTATCATTTTTTAAAATTAAATTTTGCTGTAAGTCTGGTAAGTTCGAATTTTTTTTATTGATTTTGAATTTGTTTTAATTTAATTGCATTGTGTAAAGAGAGACATAAGTAAAGAGAGGGAAAGCAAGAAACTGCACTTCTGAAGAACGAGGAGCGATTATTGCACTAAAAGAGTAAGGCCTATCACTAAATCAAATAGCCAAAACAATGGTAATAAATGCAATTAAATATTTTCAGCAAAACAAAAGCATTGCCAAAGTCCCACGTAAAGCCAGAGCCCGAAAAACAACACCCAGAATTGATCGCAAAATCGCAATTTTGTCAAAAAACGATCCAAGAAAAAGTTCTGCGGATATTCATCGGGAAATTTCTACCGACCTTGATGTCCAAATAACACCAAGGACCGTAAGAAATCGATTAATTGAAATTGGTTTACATGGGCGAATTTCCCGAAAGAAGCCATTAGTGACATCCAAGCAACGCAAAATGCGTGTTTCATTCGCTTGGTCCCATTCTTCTTGGACCTTAAATCAATGGAAATTCATTCTTTGGAGCGATGAAACAAAGACTAATCGTTTGGGTCCTGATGGTAGACGCTTTGTGCGTAGACCAAAAAACGCTGAATTCGTTCCTAGGTACACTTTACCCGTTGTGAAGCACGGAGGAGGATCGATAAACGTGTGGGGATGCTTCTCATGGCTCGGCGTTGGACCGATTCATCGAATTGATGGCATCCTCACTAAAGAGAAATATGTCGAGATACTACAAAACGTGATGCTGCCGTGGGCTGAGGAGCATTTGCCTGTAATATGGAGATTTCAGAAGGATAATGATCCAAAGCACACGGCAAAGCTCACTCAAAAGTGGTTCCAGGACAATTCAGTCAACGTGCTTGAATGGGCTTCAGCAAGTCCAGACCTGAATCCTATAGAGCACCTCTGGGGCGACGTTAAGGCTGCTGTAAGTGGTCAGAACATAACAAATTTGGACGACCTCTACGACAAGGTCAAAACAGCTTGGTACGCTATTCCTGTGGAAAGATGTCAAGCCCTTATCCGGTCAATGCAACGGCGATGTAAAGATGTTCTGCGGCAAAGAGGATTTTCTACTAAATATTAGAAACTAAACCTTATCACCGATTTTTACCTCATTTTTGTAAGTGGTCTTAATTATTTTTCCAAAGCAAGAAATGAATTCTTGATAAGAATATTTTTTTTTTTTCAGTTGTAAAATAACCAGAAGATTTTTTGTTTTTATTTTTAAGTTTCATAGTTAAAAAGCAAACAAAAAATTAAAAAGAAAATTAAGTAAAATTGTAGAATTAAAAAAAAAACTGTTTACTTCACTGAATTCGAAGGTGTATTAATTATATTTCCATAGCATGAGTGACATTTCGCAAGAATCGGTTAAGCCATTTGTGAGATAGTCGAAAGCAAAAAAAACGGTTCTATGGAAAGTACCGTTTTTAAATATTTTTTAAATTTTTTTTCAACCATATACCTAAAAAGCTGCACTGATTTTTTTAAATCAAAATAGATGGAGCCGTTTTCGAGAAAAAATGGCTTTAACGTAACGGTTATATGGCAGGTAGGTACTGTTATTTCTTGAACTCCAAAAATTTCAATTTCCCTTCTGCACAATACCTAAATAACTCTATATACCAAGTTTGAAGCAATTCGGCTTCCGCTTGGCTTGTATGCGCCTATACATAAATACAGACAGACTGGCAGACAGACAGGCAGACATACAGACGGACAGGATTTTTAGACCATCTTTTTTTGTCTTCGCTATCATCCTAATTTCATGTTTGATTGCTATCTCAAAAAACTTTTTTCTTCGACGAATGCTTAACTAGCCTTATAGTACCTATAATCGCAAGTAAAAATTCGTTAATCAATGAAGGGAAAATGTACTTTTGAAAAATATGGGTATTTTTTGTGGAAAACGTTTCATTTGATTTCTTTGAATTTTTTATGCAGACGTTTCTAGAAAGTTTAAAAATTAATGAAAACCATTTTTTTTTATTAAAAACTTAATGGACTTTTTTGAAACTTCGTATTTGGTAGATTATGAATATTATCTTGAATTGGTAAAAAAGGGTGCCTGTTGTTTCCTTTTTTACTTTGCTTGTTTGCCCTTTATTACATCGAATTCTGTTTACTTCGTTTTTCAATCATTTTGCTTTCGCCCTACGATAACTTCGCATTTCGTTCTTTCCCTTTTTACTCGTTTTGCATTTCCGTTAAAAGTGCTATGAGTTTTTTAGCTCAAGGTTATCTGGCGAAATGTTTATTTGTCATTTTGTTTGTTATTAGAATCTGTTGTCATTGGCGTCTACTATAAAACTTTATTAAAACTTATCTTAATATATTTTTTGTTTGATTTTTATGTTTTTTTATAATAAAGGAATTATTTTATTTATATAAAATATTTTTTTCTTAGAAATTCTTTTCCTTTTTATTTGGGAGCGCATCGGAATCCGCTTTTCAAAATCCTGAAAAAAGTTTCAAGATCCCTTCTTCTAAAATACTGTTTTTTTAAATCCCCGTTTATCCCGCTAAGCTCGATTTGTATTTTAATAAATGTTACACAAAAAACTTTGCATATACCCAAACTCGACCCCACCCCAAATCTTATAATTTGTTCAAGGAGCGGTGTTGCAGGGGGGCAGCATGTGAATTTTAATACCCTTGCTCTCTTTCATGAAAAAAATAATTGTGCGAAGTAATCGAAATCGAAATGAACAAAAAACGAAATAATCGAAAAAAAAACTAAATAATAAAATGCCGAATGAACTAAAAACAAACCAAGTAAAAGATCTAACGCTTCCCTTACTTTGAAACCGAATCATTGGCCGATTTTGTGTCGGAATAATTCAGACGACTTTCTCAGACGTTCCCCTACAATCAATCAGTTATCGGACGATTTCGTTCTTAAGTGTAATGCGACTGGGATGTTCCTTCAATTCAACATTACAGGCAAGCTAAGTCCCCTTTCACACAGGAAAACCAGTTGCTGGAGATTTTTTTGACGTTTTCCTTTAATTGCCTTGTAGCTTTCACATGAAGAAACTGTCACCGAGAAACTGAGGAGGAAACTGGGAAAATGTTTGTTGGGCTTATTGGAATGCAAAGCAAAACGTCAAAAAAATCTCTTCAAATCGTTGACCGGGGAGATTTTTTTCATTCCCCTTACCCCTTTCATTGCCGGCAACTCAGTTTCCTTGTGTGAAAGGGGTCTAACGAGACATCCAAACAAGTTCGGATGTATCGGTTTATCGGTGAATAACAGACGTTTGGTTTGATCGGCCGAGTTTGGAGTGCGTCGTCGGCGCCCGATCACACTTCGGCCAATGACGGCTTTGGTGTACGCGAGCCGTAATGATTGTTTTTTGTTTCAAAACAAAAATGTAAACAAAGTAATTGAAAAACATTTTGATTAAAATACTGAATCAACGAATTGCGAAACGAATTAAAACGAAATAATACAAAAACGAGATAAAAAAAACCAAATAAAGCATACCCGTAAAAAACTATTTTCCTTAAATAAAAACCAACGGTACCTCCCATACAAATGTTAAAAAAAAAACTGTTAAGAAAAGAAATGTATTTCTTAGCTTAGCTTAGCTTAACTTTTTGAGTACAAAACAAAATATATCTATTATTTTTATAGGTACCTACTTCCTATAGAACCACTTTTCATATTTTCGACTTTCTCACTGTGAGATAAGCTTATTCAAATTACTTTTTTTTTGTGCAAATGCTTCCTAGAAGTGTTAATAAAACTGCATACCCAAAGAGAAGGCGAGACTTTTGTTAATCTCGTCTCGGTCTTGACAAAATCGAAAAATTTCAGTCTCGTCTCGGTTTCGGTCCAGGTCTCGCCTAACCAAGTCTCGTCTCGGCCTTGGTCTCGCCTTTTTCTCGAGAAAATTTTAATGTGCGATCTCGTCTCGGTCTCGGTCTTGGTATCATCCTTAGTCTTGGGTTCCTTCGTGTTTTTTTGGTAGTAAAAAGATGTAAGTAAAGATAAGAAGCATTGTTCGGATTGTAAATATAGAGTATGGTTGTGGTATCTCAGCAGTTCGTCGGAAAGAAAAATGCGGGAAAATGTATGAAACAATTTCGTGAGTCTGTTTTGTCTTTTGAGTTAAGTGAAAATAACATTTTGGAAGAATTGTGTAAGTAAATATATTTCATAGCAAAAACAAATAAAATATTTAAAAAAAGAGTACCTACATAAAACGCTCGATTTCTTAAAAAATAAATTAACCGTTTTTGTCAAGTCCCGACCTGTCAAAAACCATTTAAGGATGTCTCCGATTTAAATGAATTAAAAAAACATCTACAAAATTCAAATTTTACCTCAAAAAATTCGAAATTTTTTCCTCCGGCAAAAGTTGATTTTAAGCCTCTTGTATGACATTTGGAAAAAAATATTATCAAAACGTCAAAACATAGTATGCTGTCTGTCTAGCTATCAAGCCATGAGCTGTCAAAATCCATTGAAGGACTGCTCCGATTTTAGTGTTTGGTAACGTGAAAAATCGTACGAATTGGTACAAATTTTCACATTTAGCTGTCAAAACCCATAGAAAAAAAAAACCAAGCTTGGGAAACTTTATTGTGCTTGTCAATTATGAATGAATCTAATAATGATATATCCTTGTACGTTGCTTATGCTAAGCAAATCATATACTAGAAATTTTGTTCTGCACTACGTAGGTCCATGAAGCTAAGGCCATATACTTCACTTGAAACGAGTAAGTTTTACTTGTGTAAATCGAAAACTATGATTTTAAGTTGAATTTTATTAGTTGCGTATGAAAGCGCTCCGAATGGCTTACATTTTGTGCTAATTTAGTTTTCAAAGGTGTGATAACGTAAAAAATAGGCTGTGAAGTAACGTTATCAGACAACTTTGAAGAGCCGTATTTCCAAGATAAAATTTGAATTTTGTACAGTTTTTTTAATCCAGCAATCCTTCAATGAAATTGACAGTTCATGGCTTGGCAGGTAGGCAATGAACTATCAGCCCTATTCTGCTATCTTTCGATTCACGTGAATATTTCACTCAATTTTTGACTATTTAAATATTTTCAAATGTCTTCTATCTTTTGAGTCCAAAGCTTTACTAATATTTTTTTTGTTTAATTCTTAAGAGAATCTAATTGTTAAGATTTATTTTTGATCGAAATTTATATACTTTTTGAAACAATTCGGTTTTTCCGTCGGATAGCAGAATACAAATATTCACGTGAACGTTTAACAGAATACGACTGTATGTTTTGACGTTTTTAAAATATTTTTTTCAAACCTCATCCAAAAGGCCTTAAATCACCTTTTTCCGAAGCCAAAAATAAAATCGGAAAAACTTCGAATTTTCCGAGGTAAAATTTTAATGTTGCAGAGGTTTTTTAATCTATTTAAAGCGGGGCCATCCTTCAATGGATCTTGTCAGCTTATGACTTGGCAGGTAGGCAACGAACTATATTTTGACGTTTTGACAATATTTTTTACCAAACGTCACCCAAAATGAAGCAACGCCATGCATACATAAATCGTACGTATTGTTCTCTGGATTTTCGCAATGCGCCTATCTCTGTATAATTATGTACATACATATATGGTTTAATATGTTAACGCGTATATAATATTTCGGAAAAAGAAACTTGTGAATATTATAAAAATTGAACATGATTATATACTAAACAATAATGAAATAAAAACAAAATTTTCTTATAGCGAAAACCGAAACCAAACCACCGAGACCGCCGAGACCAGCGAGACTCTCGTCGAATTTCGGTACCAAAAATACGGTCTCGTCTCGCTCTCGTCTCGGTCTCGTCTTCGGTACTTTTAAAGGAGTCTCGTCTCGTTGACGAGACCGAGACCGAGACTAATCTCGGTTTCGTTGCCAGCCCTAAATGCATAGGATAACTAGACTATCTTCATCCTAACAGTGTCAAAGTATAGCTATACTAAAGTTGTTAGCTACAAGAGCAAGTTCGTACGATCAAGTCGCGCATTTTATTTTTTCAATAATCATGATGTAATTTGTAAAATAATTTTTTTGTATAAAAATATAAAATATTTTCCATAATATTAATATCCAATTACGTATGTAGGCATGTACATTTTGTATTAGATAATTGCTATTTCGAGCGAATAAAAAAAAAATCAGTTCAATAATGTAAACATAGTGTCGCAATTAATTTGTTCATAATGTAAAGCTTGTTCATCGATACCAATCATTAATTAGATTAGCATAATTCGATTAAATAAATCGCCCTCCCATCATGTTCTTCGACTCTCCATGTAGGGATGTACATACATAGATAGATATGAACAGGACACGTAACATATACCTAACACAAAACTATCTACACCAAATATCCCGAAACTAATTTAGTGAGGGAAAGACTCCTCCAAAATGTGGAGTTGTCATGTAAAACCAGAAATAGGTATGTAGTCAAACCAAAGCACCAAAAGGATTGTACGAGAAGTAGGTAGTATCTAGTAGTTGTTGTTGTTGTTATTTCTATTGCTGAGTTGTTGGCATCTAGATATGAACATGCGCCTGTAACATTTGCCGTTAATAATCGACCATGTCTCCCCCTGGGTGCTAAGGATAAAATATTATTTTCAATTAAAGCAGTAGCCAGTGCGATGGAAAGATAAAGCGCCACATCAATATTTGATTTAATTAATGCAATTTATAGAACTTACGGTTCACCAAATGAGAGATTAATATTGATGGACTCTTTATTAGAATTTCTCGCAATGGTTTTTTTGTTTTGTTTCAAACTATACTCCATTGGGACAAAGGTCACCAAACTACCTAGCTATATGTATAATATGTCCTCAACAATAGAGCCAATAATTTCAGGTAGCAGCTCCAAGTCCCATCAGGTCGCGACAACCAACAAAATAATGGCTTATGCGTGGATGGCCGATAGGATCTTCATCTGAGATACAAAAGTGAATGTATTTTTTCCTAATTAGTTTATGTACCTATCTTTAAATGCGAGACAAGATGCATCTTTTAATTTTAGTTTAGGAATTCCTACTGTTTTTTTTTTAGTTGTTGTTTCGGTTGCAGATGAATATTTGATTTTGTTTTATTTCTGAAGAATTTTGTAGAAGATCATATTCTGATTATGATGGGATATGGATGGGAATTTCTTAAAAATTTAATCTCGGTAATATTTTGTTTGTCTGATAAAATGTATAGAGAGATATGTAACCCTTTTTTAATTTTATTTAAAAAAAAAAAAACAAATTACTTATCTTGGCGACACATAGGAATGTCAACAGGGGAGTTTATTTATTATTACTTTGTTAAATAAAAGACTTATATTATTAAAAATAGTTAAGGAAGCTGCTTGGTAACCTTTTTTTGGAATTCTTATTTGAATTTTGTATTGAATAGGTGATGCAGAGATTATGAGTTTAAAAAATTATTCAAATTATTTATAACTAACCATTCTTACGTCTCAAGAAATCTTTAATTGAAAAAAGAACTAAATATATTCCCAATTTGATGCATAGAATTGGATAATATATAAAAAAAAAATACAAGCAATCGTTCAGGGTAAGTGTGCACAATTCCTTTTTTTTTGTTTTTGAAACAAGATGTAAAGAGACAATTGGATTACACAGGCGTGGATCAAGGATTTCATTCAGGTGAGTGGGGGTAATTTAAATTTTGTTGGGTAACTTACCTTTAAAATGAAATCGACATCATATTTAATTTGTTGTCCTTAAACAGTCAGCCTTGTTCATTACAATACGCTACACGCGTGCATAAATATGCAGTGCATAAGGATCTATGTAGCCGCTATGCAAATCCATATACACTTCACATTTTCTTTCCAATATGTGTTTTTCTCAAAATAAAGTATTCATGTGTACTCGTATTTATCTACTCGTAGTAGGAAATAACTTAAAATTCATTGACGACTTTTTCCTTGATGAATGGACGCTGAACCTCCACTTTTTAGCTGATTCAATTGATTAGTTTAACATGAAGCAAATGCCACTTTCTTGATTAAAATTCACCACTGAAATCACCACTTCATTTGAATGAAAAAAGTAGTGAAAAAATGATGCTATGAACACTTTACAAATCAGACGAGTGGACTTAGACGATTTGCTGATGAACTTCTAGATTACTATTCAACAGTTGTTTCATGGCATAATCTTCCCTATTAAAATAGCAGTTTGTAATTCATGGAAAGAAAAGGTTGTTTAGTAAACACAAGGCAGAAAGTGGGTTCAGAGCTATGAACTGAGGAAATTTTGCACTACTCATTACTTCCTAAATTATAGCATGACTCATGATTTGGGAAGTGAATTCATTGATGTATTCAGCCATACAAACCATTGGGGACGATATTTTCCACTGGGTTACTATTTGTGTCACTAAAGAGAGTTTTGCAACAAGAAATACATATGAACCTCTGCTCCGAAAGATATTTTCTGGCAGTTAGCGTTCAACGATCGAGGCAAGACTGGCAAGACACTGCATTGTCGTTGGTGCTTGGGGCATGTCAAAAATGCATATTTACCCACAATTAAAAAAAGGTGTCAAATGACTATGTAGGCTCTATGCTACCAGCCTGCTATCGCGTTTAGCTTATGTTGCTGCTATGCAACGGAATGCATACCATATTTGAGTTTAGATAAATTATAGAGGGAACATAGTATTATGAACTCCCTATGATGTGTTTAAGAATAAGGATGAGTACCTATATATAAATATCTGAAGTGTGTGCTGAAACACATCTAAGGCTTCAGGTATCTTGATTGGAACAATAAATTCGTAGCTCACAAGAAGTTGAAGAATTTTCACCTCAGCATCCAGTTGATTAGCAAAATTGCTGGCACACAGCAAGACGTTGTTAACATATATATTTTACCGCCGACTAGAAAGACTACGATGTTCGACTGGATTAGAGATAGTTAATTATATCACTAAAACATAATACTGACAAAATAAGAAGCGTCTTACATAAAGTTGTAACAGGCGAAGAAGACTTATGAGTTGTGCTAGGGCCACGCCACCGCCACTGAGAAATTGATGCTAGAGTTTCCATAATATTGACGCGGTCTAAATAAAAATTGAAGTACATTTTTATACCGCTCTTCCAGGTTAACACCACTCTTGCGTACTATCTGCTCCAGGACTATATTGAAGAAGTCACATGATAACGCATCTCCTTGTCTGAACCCTGTACACGTCTGGAAAAGCTCAGATGAGCTCTTTCCCATTTACACGTTGCACCGCGTATTTTGAAACGTCATGCGGTATAGCTGGATCAGTTTTTTCGGGATCCCGAGTTCCGACACCGCCAACAGGAGCTCTTGGCGACTTATGCATTCATATGCTGCATTGAAGTCAATGAAAAGATGGTGCGTCTCGACTTGAAATTCGTTGGTCTTTTCCAGGATTTGGATGGCTTTCTTAACCTCTTCAGTACTGGGCGCTGGGACTGGATCTTCATTGACTATTTATATTTTATTTAATATTCTATACAAAACTGTAATTCCTATTTCAAGCAACATTGCCCATTACCTTGCGATTCATGGCAAGTGTTTCAATGCAAATAACGGTTGCCGTTTTTGAAGGCATCGGCTTCAAGCGTGTGTCGTATACTGCAAAAAGTGTGCATGGCATTGATAAGACATTTGAACAATTTATCTAAATGCCAGCGACATTGGCAGAATCAGAATGTGAGCTGGCCGCGGCTCCCAGAATTTTTTTTTGGAAAAAACGCCAAAAAAATTCTTCATACAAAATTCAGGCTTTTTTTCCTAGGAAAAAGGGCAAAGTCTTCTGATATTTTTTCCTTAATTTCTGGCCTTTTTCCAAGAAAAACTTCGGACTTGTGTGATTTTGTTTTGCAATTATTTCGATGGCGTACAAAAAGCTCGGCGAAATTGTAGTGCAATTTTCTTTTTGAATTTTAAGATTTCTTTTTAAAAAGTTCCAAAAAAATGTGCATATACCCAAACTTGTTCCCACCCGAAACCCTATATTGATCCAAGCTGGAGGGTTGCATCGGGAAGCATACCCCACTCAGGAGCCGAGCTTCTTATACGCCGCTAAAAGCACTTCACACAAGCCTGGCTTTTTAAAAGTAATTGTTTACATTTGAAATCTATTTTATGTTTTGAATAAAGATTTCACAATATGTCAAGTGACCCTGCCCGACCGGACGCGCAACCGACCCCAGAATATACAAATTTTAGTTTCCATTTTGCTTTCAGGCTCTTTTTCTACAGATAGGCATAATTTACAATATTGCTGCCTTATTTTCCAAATAAAATTCTGCTGTTCTTTCGAAAGTTAGAAAAAAATTCTGGCGTTTTTTCCAAAAAAAAAAATCTGGCGCAATTTTCTCCGCTGCGAATTACCCAATCCGCTGCGATTTACCGATTCGCTCAGTTCCCTTGAACTTTTATTGGAGCGATTGATTGCACGCATGTTAAATTAATAATTTTTTTTTGAAATCGCAAAGAATGGTTCTCACTTAATATGCAAATCATATCTTCAGAAAAAAATGAAAATTTTGAATGTTGTTGCTGGTTGGGTGGGATCTGTCCACGACAGAAAATTTTCAGACTTTCGAATGTGCGAACACGCTTTGAAGCCCGTGAATTTGGAAACCACGTCTCTTGATTGTTGAGTCTGGTTACGCAAGCACGCGATACTTGACAAGTCCGTCGAGCAATCCCAATATTCGCCAAAATGTATGAATTCAAGACCGTCAAGCGCGGATTATTCTTAGTCGTAATGTTGAGAAGCGTCATGATGGCGTCTGGGAACGTATATTCCCTGTTTTGGCGTAGGGAATGCGTGTGAAAACTGCAACTGTCCAACAAATTATAGTCGCAGCCAACTGAAATTCCAGAAAACTTAGAACTATTACAAAAAGTTCTTATAAATTCACAAATTGGTCGATTAGAAAAAATCCAGAGATTCACAAAATATCAACAAAAAATGCAATCCAGTTTTTTACCTGCGAAATTTCCCCAATTGAAATGTTTGCATAATTTATAAATTGAAAGTCTTATGGCAGTGTAATATTATAGTTGTAAAAATGTTTATAGATATTAATAGTATACAAGTAAATAAAATGCCTCTTTCGCTAAAAGGGGTGGCATACCAGCTCTCATAACTATTCCTATGTGCATTGTGCATTAAGTTGAGGGTGCAGTCCTTGCTTTAAGTAACAGAACATAGGTCCCTATCTAAGTTAAAATTTTAAATATGTTTTCTTTTTACAACAATATCTAATTTTCTTTTAATTTTTTCTTCTTCTAAAAATCTATGAACATTATTATGATCATGGTTATGATACCTATAGAGAATCATGACCTGTTGTTTGATTTCAGTCAAATTGCGTTGACTCAATCAACTTACAAGTCCCATTGAACTCGAAAAGCAGTGTTTCTTAACACCTTTTGTTATCTTCTAAACACCCAAATAAACCTTAGCCAACTTATAAGTTTCCATTACAAAAAAAAAAGTACGGAACAATGCAGTATAATATTTCCGTCAAATCATGGTATATCAATTAATCATCACATTGAACTGTTTTTTTTTTTTTTATTATTATTATTATTAAAATATTTGATTCAACAATAATTGTCTTCTCAATTTTTACGAACCATGTCGATTCTTCGAATTCTATCTAAAATCGTATCCATTGTTATAAAAATATTCTCGAGGCATGTACCTTGTTATATGAATGCGCGACTATGCGGATGAAGGTATATAATGGGGAGCGTGGAGGCGGCATTTAGGGTATTGTTATAGGCAGCATCTCCTGGAATTGGCTTAATAGAGCTGCCATTTCAATCAATAGAATGTGAATTAGCTGAAAGTGGCTAGGAGGTATAGACAGTCACAGCCAAGTATACATGTACATACATAAAGTTCGATTAGTAAACTATGGATGTCGTATTGTCACGGTTCGCTTGAACATTTTGACCTAGAGATATCAATCAATTTCACACAAAGAAACTAACGGTTAAGTACAAATCTACATTATTTATTTGGAAAGGTTTTTATTTTTAATACAAATTCTATGTATTACCGATATTATTCAACCAAGTAGAAAACTTAATATATTTAATCGGACTTGTTGAATTATTCATTCAAATTAACTTTTAGTGATTGGCCTGTCAATACGCAATGTTTGTAAGTCTTCTACTTGGCTAGGACAAAATCTTCCAGCTTTAATGATTAAGAATTTTATTAGCGTTGGATATAAGTCGTGTTCTCGTGACAAAAAAGTACAGCAAAGTTAACATGTTCAGGAAAACGATCCACACATCTCTATTTCTTCTGTCAAATAGCAAACAAAAAATACATGGATAAAAACAAATACATACACAAAAATGAACAAAAAATATGGAAACTTCAAGAAATGCTGCAAGTGTTACTTATGTTTTAATTATAATTATTTTTAATGTTATCTAAAAGAAAAGAATTGATTGAGATGGAGTAGAGTAGCAAAGATGAGTATGAAAATCAGATCATTAGAAAGAACTTCCAATCCCAAGAAAGCTTTCTCCAGCTCCGAGGACTCAGAAGATGAACTGGAGAAAGCATGCTTTTGTTGAAAACTTTATGGCCACTATCAATATGCATAGTGATTCAGATTTTTAAAAAATCTAAGGATCGCTAATTATGCCGTTGTCCTTTGATTGTCTTATTGACTACGGCCCGTTTGCTGATACGCATCATAAATATTTATGTTCAACTGAAGACGGCTATGGGCTTCTTTTTTCTCTGCGCAAACTGTCACATAAGTCCTTAAGTAGAATTTAAATGCTTAAGTTGTGTATCAGCAAACGGGCCTAAGCAATTTTCGTTATTTTCAGATCAATGAGCGTCAGTCTCGTTTTCCACTAACTTCAAAACATGGAGGAACATTCAAAAATTTGACCGAGAAAAGCATTGACATACTATATATGGACTGCTAGGAGCCAACTTCACGTTGGATCTCTCCTCAGCTAGGACCAAACGATCGTCACCCAGCTCCCAGCGGAAATCACGAATATTAGCAAGTACTAGTGCTTAAGGGATTTTTCTTTCATATAAATCCATACACAAATCCAAAAATTACCTTTTCTCTATTTTATACAGAAAAAATATTCAACTATATTATAGTTCTTTGCGGATGAGCGGAATGCGATTAAAACTAGTCAATTGAATTTTTGTTTTATTTTTCGACAAGACGAACAAAATTTAACACATGCAGTTAAGATTAAATTTCGTTTAAGTTTTTGTCTTAACTTTTCGACGAAGCGAATAAAATCTATAAAATTTAACACAAGATACTGCGTAATATAAGTTAACTTTTAAAACGTACAATTAAATATTTCTTAGGCGACAAACAACAATATATTTTGCAGCGTCACAAAGCACTACTGAAACGGACAAGTAACAAAAGAGAAACAATTTTTTAAATAAATTTATTTAAAATAAAGAATTTATTTAATTGGAAAACTAAAATTAGATTTTAATTTGTTTTATTTCGAATGGAACTCTAAAAGCAATCTCTTTCATAAAATGAATTAAAATGGATTTTTTCTTATAGTCCCCCAGCACTACAGCAATTGTTGACTTTCTATAAATAATAGATGTCAGCACTTATCTTATACAAAATATCAATAGATGGCCCTAGTTCCTTTGCATGTTGACTAAATATGGTTGGCATGCCAAGAGTGGCAGTATATGGATTTTAGAATTAATATGTTTGTTTGATACCTACTCCGAGTGGCGTGAAGATCGTTCACCCCCATTTCTATTGAGCTTTTGTATGGAAATGACAATCGACTAGCAGTCCATATCTAGTATGTCAATGGAGAAAAGCATTTCACTTGTTTGTGCGGTATCTAAGCAACGTAATCACGTTCAGGCAACTCGGAAACCTGTTCGGAGTCTGCGAGTGCAACGTGCTTTTGATTGTTTCGTAGAAAACCGACAAAACTAGATAAAATATGGAGATGATGCCAAAAACAACAACAGGAAATTCGACGAACAGATTAAAATACCTTGAATTGGGTGAAATTCATTGTACCTAAATCAGAATCGAAGGACCAAGTTTTGAAATATTATGCTACTATAACCGAAAGCAATCGTTCACAATTATTCTTCAAGCTGTCGTCGATGATAATAAAAAATTCATCGTCGAGTGTTGTGGTGAACCAGGCTCCTTACATGACATGAGAGTTCATTTGTGTTGTTAAGCTAGGCACAAACGACGAACGTGCTGGCCGAGCATGCTCTGTTACGTTAGTCCATACACGGCGAACACATTTGCCGAACATTCATTTCATGCTGATACTTCAAAGCCTTTACATGTATGGATTGCCATGATTTATTTTTCCCACTCTGATTTCTGAAGTTTTCCCCTCAAAATACTGCTTTTCAAAACTCTGCTTTTAATATGAAAATTCTGCTTTTCAAAATTCCGTTTTTTTCATTGTTTCCGCTTTTCAAAATTCTGCTCCTCAAAACTCTGCCCGTCAACAAAAAAAAGAAAGAAAATCTGCTTATTTTTTTTAAATTTTTAACTACCTTTTTTTATTTACAAAAGCAAACAAGAAACAAAAATAAAACAAACCAATTCATTAGGTAAACGTATGAAAAAAAAATTACAGAAAAAAAACAAGCAAGAACTGTTTTTTTGAAATGCGCCTTGGCTGATTAAGATCGGTTCTCTTTTTTATAATTCTTTTGGTTTGTTTTTCGAAACACTTTTTCTTTTTTTCTTTAATAGACACTAACTGACTAATTGCCTTAAAAAGTTAACCGACAAAAAAAATATTTATTTTTATTAAACTCTTAAGAATATAAGTGTAGACTCTGCTTATCAAGACTCTGCATATAATTAAGAAAACAAAGGTTTGGAAAATGTTAAAAAGCGCGCGTTTTTAACATTCTTTAAAAAAAAATATATGGAGTTGAATTTATTTTAAAAAATATTTTTCATGAAATTAAAATGATTCCGACACGGAAAATGATTTATCAACTTAATCTAACACCCAAATGTTTTTTTTATATTGGTTTTGACAGTTCTCACAAATCTGTTCTAATTTGTTCTACCTAAAAAGTTAGTGCAGAAAATCCTGTTCTAAAGTGTCCCAAACTGTTCCAAACTTGCTCATTGAACACTAATTGAGAACAGTTTAGAACAGAAAATTTCTCATTAGCCGTGTTTTATTGGGAATCTATCCATTGTACAGTAAGTAATTCCCAAAAAAACCCATCGACCGTAGTATTTCTTTTAGACTTGTAAGAATGGTACCATTGCACAATTATCATAAGCAATGAAAGAGTTTTGTGCAAAGAATAATTAAGAAAATATCAAAATAGTGACCAATAATTTACTTTTATAATAGAAAGTAGAAAAACGTACTAATATTAATTAATGTTTGAAATTTTGCACTTATAGAAAAGAAATAATAAGTGAATGGGTTTGTTCATAGACTATGGTCCAGTCCCTTTTAACACAAGGCCATTTTTGTGTTGCTTTAAAAATCGTCTATGCCTTTCACACGAAGAGACAAAATTGCTGGAGATGTTTCTTGGTTTGAACGCACACTACACGTAGTGTAAATTGTTCACTCCCCTTACATTTCCCCTTTGACTTATTTTCTTAGTAGATATAGGTAGAGCTTTATTCGTCAAGTCAATTTACACATTTATTTTGCAGCGCAGTGTCGGTGCAATTCCACCCAGTGCGGTTCTAACTTAAATCAATAATTGCAGATATACTCGAAGGTGGAAAAGGATCGAAGGACAAAAGGATTGATTTGTCTTACGATATATATTATTAATAATTATAACTACTTCACGAACACATCCATCGAGTTTCAGTTCAACTAATCGTACCGACAAAACTAACTAAATCAAACCGAGACTCGAATAAAGGTCAACCATCTAAGAACTATCCACCGTAGCATTCTACTTTAGCTTTTTATCGAATTGTATGTAAAATGCTACGAAGGATAAATTTACGATGGATAAATTTCCCAATAAAACACGGTTATTGAACAGCAAAATCCTGTACTATTTATTGTTTGTACGTTTCGTTTAATGAAGTTCTTTTATTTTATCTATTAATTTTTTTTTTTTATTAATTTTTTGTTTATTTATTCTTATTATTCCTTAAGTTTTGAGGTGCAATAAATAAAACTAAAAATTACATATGAAATATTCGAAATTTTGTTACTTTTTTGTTGGTGGTACCCAGTGGCCTAAAATGGCACTTTCAGTTGTCAGAATTTTGTTTCCGGTAACGCTGATGACTGACACAGAGTGCAGCGTTGTTCGATGATGCAGCAAAGAGTCAATAAGAGAGCAAAACGGCGATTTCAAACATGTTTGATTTCTCCGCTCTTATCGCTGCGATTTTGACCTAATCGTGCGCCTTGTATTCAAGAAAAAAAAAATATTTAAATAGAAAAGAATGACCTCTTGCTTCTGTTTGCTTTTAATTTGCTCTTGCTCCTCACTCTGTCTAAGCTACATCCTTGCTCACCTATCGAGCTCTTTGCTCTAATAAATTTCGCAGATTTGCTCTGCACTCCACTCTGTTTGTAAACAACTGGCTTAATGCCAGAAGAATAAATCAGTCAGGCTTAAGCTTCGTCTACAATACTCAGGTAAATTTAACTTCTCGCTCCCAGCAATGCGCTAGAAAAAATATCGGTTTCGTTTCACTGTAACAGATTCGTCTATGGTAACTTTAGAGGAAAGATAGAAATGGGATACGGGACTACGTTCCCCGGCGCTTGCAATAAAAATATTAGTTTGACATTTACAAACTTAGTCCTTTGCTGGACCATCGAAGAAGGTGGTTTAGTTAAGGACTTAGAATTGACATTAAGAACAAATTGTACAAGGACACACAATAAAAAGAGATAGAGTTGATACTTATTGTAGATTTTGTTCATGGATTAATTAATAATAGACTTGTAAGCAAACAAAAGCCCTTATTAGCACAGTAAGATGGGCCCTTGTGAACTTAACATTTTCTCATTCGAATGCACATATGTATTTAATAATTAGTTCCAGTATTCCATCCGTTGACTATACATTAATCTATTAAAGACCAGCTTACATACAAATTGGATGATTTCATACAGAAAAGCTAACACTGATACAATAAAATAACTGTTCGTTGAAAATGTCATTATAACTAGCTTAATGCCATCAATTTCAAATCGCTTGTGAAAGTGGAATGCTGTGGCTGTCCATTGGAGGAATTCCCCACACCGTATCATACCCATTTAGTCCATAAATTCTCTCACCTTCTTGGGTTGTAAAGAATAAATTTATATCTCCATATAGACACAAGCTCACAACGAATCGTAATAAATGCCGCGTGCGAAAAACTATAAAGACAAAGAAAACTCCGACCTGCTAACCCGGTGTCCTGAATATGTAGATATACTATATTATAGGAGCTCTATGAGTTATGCCAGCCCTTAGCTCAATAAATTTTCACTCTTATACCAACTTGTTCACAAGTCGCGAGACCGCAGATTTAAACAACAAAATTCAATACAAAAAAAAAATTCTCAAAACATGTGCCTGGAACGCGATAAACTTCAAGTGCCATTACATTCCTTGAGAAAATATCAAAAAAGCAAAATAAAATCGACAAGAGGCCACGTTTAAAGTTTGCATACATGTATAAAAGCCAAGTCGCACTGCGGGATTATGAATCTAAATCCTCAACACCAACGAAGGAGGCAACCTGACTTATAGTATGTGGATTGTGGATATGGACGGAATCTCCCTGAGCACCCAAACGAGAAGAAACCGCAGCAGACTGCTTGGGGTCCGGCGAGCACTTTAATTTCAGGAATTGCAAACAAAACAGCACGAATAAGAAAAAGTTCACAAAAATTTCAAAATACAAAAAAAATAAATAAAAATGCTAACGAAAATCAACAAGCTATCAAAGATTAGCCCACGAGATTCTCGCAGTCCGCGCGCCGCCGGCCGACGACGCGACAGCCTCCGCCATATCGTCAAGTCATATGAAACTTTGCAAGTCGCAACTATCCTATTATGCCAAACGGTCTCAGCAAATAGTCATCCGGTATTCTATTCTGCATTCGATGGCTGCTTGTTAGATAAAGAGACTTCTTTTAAGACCAAATCGCACGTGCAATAGACCAAAGTCAGTCGTGGACTAGATCAGTGGGCCTTTGGTCCTGATGGTAAACACAGTTCAATCGGTCATCACTAGTGCTAGGATTTCCATGCAAATGCATATTTTTTATGGGAAAGTTTAGAAATACAGGAATAAAATAGAAACAGGAATCAATCAATTTGCTTTAAAATGACATTTAATCGTTAGTGCATATTTTTGCATATTTTATTATAAATGCATAATTTATTTTTAATTGCGTATTTTCAGGAATAGATGCATATTTGGGCATATTTTCGAAAAACAAAATAATCCTGAAGTGAACACTGCACACGTGCCTTTAAATTTTACTTTAATCAGTTTCTGTTGACAAATTTCTCGGCAGCTTTTTACCATATTGAATTATTCCATTTTACACATGTACATCAATGAGTTAGTATGTCTGTTTTTTAACTTGAAATTTTTGACAAGTTTCCCAAACTTGGGTTTTCTTCCTATGGGTATTGACAGGAAAGTGTGAAAATTTGTACAAATTCGTAGAAATTTTCAAGTTACACGTAGTTAGCAGATGCTTTTGTTCACTTTTGCATTCACATTACACCACTGATCTCTATAATACACTGGATAGTGTATACACACAAAAAAATCGACCCCAATCGAAAACTGTAATAATTGTAGGGGGTCCATGTCAGTATTACAGTATAACATTTTTGTTGCCGAAGTGACATTTCAAGATGGTTGCTATGCTTCAAACTAAGCTAATTTAAAATTCTTTATTTTAATGAAGCAAGGGCACCTTTTTGAAAAAAAAAATATAAAATATAAAAATCAATTGTCAACACTTAAACAACAATGGTTATAAGTTTGACCACTGTAATGATGTAAGTATGTCTTTTTTAATAAAAAAAAAACATTAATGATATGTTTGATTGTTTCCAGTGTGTTTTCATCAATTTGGCTATATTGTTAGGTACAAAATGCATTGGATATACTATGTTGAGAAAATGATTAGCAAAAGTTTAAGTTCAAGACATTGTATACTGAATGGATTAATTTTCCAGTAGATGCAATAAGAAGTGTTAAGAACAATTAACATAATTGACTGAAAAAGCCAACATTTTTATTAATGATGGTCTATGAATGGAGAAGCATTGTATATCTTAGATAAATTGAATTTACCTCCAGTCATTTCTATTTGTACAACTCTGCGTGTTCAACTGTTATTTCCATAGGCAAGAATGGAATTCTAGAGTATGAATTAAAATATGACTACAAATTTCTATTGAAATTTCTTAATACAAATTAAATTGCTGGTCTTTATGGATGAAGTGCATCATCAGAAAGAAGTTCCAATTACAAGGTCCTATTTGAAATATTATTTTTTTATTGGATTTTCATTTATAGCTCAATCAAGTCAATCTCCTTCTTAGTACTGCTCAATTGGCTCTGGGGCAAACCAAGTAGTGGGCAAGGTTAATATCTGCAATCAATTTTCCATTGACTATCGCCAAGTTACAACGATTCTACTAAAATCTATATGCTTGAATTAAGCGAAATAAAATAAATAAATACTTATCACACACAACTAGTACCGTAAATACCGTGATCGGCGGCGGAGCGACATGGGTGCACGTCATCGTGCTCACTCCATTCAGATCATCAAGTTTGAAGCAAAACTCGCAGAGTCCTTGTCAAGCAATTTTACAACTCCAAGATAAAGTTCCAATTGGTACAGAGTGTGCACCACAATGGCAACAGAGGAAGCTTTTCTCATTCAGAAAGCCCAGAACATGTTTCTTGTAGAAAGTTAGAGTGGAGTTTTGTTTTTTTTTTATAAGAAATTTTTGAAGATCGCTGTAAACTGAATATAAAAAACAACTAAGAAAATAAAATCACGTTTTTATTTTAGAAAATCAATAAGAGTTTCCATTAGTACGTATATTATACACTTACGATGGTAAATGGAAGCCGTATACTATTTGACAAATGAATTCCTTCCTTAATCTTTGGTAATGAAATACATACGTTCACAGATTTCTGCTGACTGTCATTTACAAGAGAAATTAAAAAAAAAAAATAGGAATATAAAATTTGAACAGAAATTTGAACTTTGATCAAATAAAAGACCACAACACACAATCACTGTTACTAGAGCATTTTTAGGAATGTTTAATAATGACGCGTCGCCGGAATGAAACAATTGCTCCAAAATTGAATTGGATACATCATCCCTTATCCAAGATTGGAAACAAAAATTATTTTTAGATTCCACTGGGCTACAGAATACATAATAAAAAGTGCTTCCTATCGAAACTGTTTTTGACAATGTTATAATAAAAATTGTCCAAGCCAATATAACAAAAATAAAATTGATATTTTCCCAGTAATATGCAATTTTGTATATACATACATATATGTATTTGTTTGCTGTATTTACCATAGTGTTAATGCAAATTGTGCACTACTTACGAAACTTCGTATATAAAATATTAATATAGATTAAATTAGATTAGATTTTTCTTTATTTCCTCAGATAAAATTACAATTTTTTTTAGAGTAAGAATACGGACCTGACAATTTTGCCGTCTGCCGGAAATGACATTTCAGTAAGATGAAAAGAAAATAATATTATATAAAGAGAAAATGTAACTATAAATCTTGTTTACGATAATGTTTCGGTAAATTTAAATTAATAAACAATTAATAGTTAAAAAAAAAATTTATAAAAATTAATAATTAATTAAAAAATTAATATATTGAGCTGTTTCTACTAAAATCTTTTGCTTAAGATGATCGAATATGAGAGCAAGTGCATTTTTTGTTGCTTTTAGGCATAGTTGCTTAGCAAGTTTTGCGTTTAATTTTTTTAAAAACAATTTGAAAACATACAATGCTTTTTTTGTATTTCCTTTAATGTACACAAAATAAAAAAAATAATATTAAACAAAAAATTAACCAAATTATAAATAAAACTACTCCTAAAGCGTCTCTTAGATATTGTCCACTGAAACACCCTCATCCTTGTCGACAACCATTTCGCCAGACATCACTCTATCAAAATGCGCGTTTATTGTAATATATGTACTTGGTCATATTGCAGCCACACGGCATTGGATAATTGTACTTTTTCCGAACCTTGCCCTCTACTTCGAAATTATATTCGCGCACCTTTCTAGGTATCTATACGCCTCTTCTGCAGCACAAAAATGAACTGTTTCCAATGCGTTTAAGGTGAGAGTAGATCGATGGACAAAATAACAGAATCTTCACGAGCTTCAGCTGGAAACAGTACATCGAACCAAATGCAAAATCCTTTAAAGCGACCTAAGTATTCTATTGGCACTAAGGATTCAAATTTGATTTCTTCGATTTCATCAAGAGTTACTTCTTCAAGATTCATGAAATGAATAATCGTTCCCGTTGCCAAAACATCGTCTTTTCTTAGACCAAATATTTTTGTTTTTGAAGATTTTTGGCACGTAGTCTTTTTGAGAATTTCGTCATCTTTATTCCATCGACACAACATGCGGAACAATAAATATTGTGGCTTGCTTAAGAAACATAATGCCGCCTGGTTTATGGAAGTTGTCTCTAGCATACATTACCGAATCCAGCATACCTAAGTGCAGCAAATAGAAGCCGATCCATTGCGAAACTATAATATCGACTTTGCCCACCGAAGCAGGAAATCCATTTGGATCGGATCATCTTAACTACCGATGTGACTTCATTTCCTTTAGACTTCGAGAGCGATTTTAACTAAATCTAATGCTTCGGCGGCATAAACTAACTTGGCCCCAGCCTTGGCACAGAAAGCTGAGCTAATATAAAATGCAAGTGCCTGCACCGATGAGACGTCTACGAATGTCCTCTGTTTGAATAGTTCTTTGTTGTTAGAAATTGCTTTGTAGTAAGCCTCTTGGCGGAATCTATCTTTAAGCATGATATCATGATTCTGAATGGAAAAAGAATCGTTAAAGAAATTAATATATATAATGTATACTTACTTCAAGATCCTGGTACATAATAATAGTAAAAATACAAAATAATTCTCTGGCTCCTATGTTGAAAGTTCAAAAGTCACAATAAAAATAAATTATTATAAATTAATTATCTATCTCGTTCTTTCTTTAAAAAAAACGAGATAGGCAATTGCATTGGTGCTATTTGTTAAATTCAATTGGAGTCAATAAAACTGTTATACTTTGTAGGGAATACACTATCCAGTGTATTATAGAGATCAGTGCATTACCCTCCCCCAAATCGTAATGTTTTTCAGGTTTAGTTTTCAATTTGTTGCTGTGTGAGTTCAAATTCATAGAGGTACTGTTTGAGTTTTGTTTGACAGTTTTTTTTTGTTCTATTCTAAAATTTCTGGATTTACTTTCATATCGATGATCTTTTTTTAATGGTTGTATTTTTTGGTATGTATAAAAGTTCATATTAAATTTAGGATTTACTTTATCAAGCGATTAATTTAAGACCTGTAGTTATTTGAGAAACACTTTCACAACCGATGGAACAATTCTTTTTTATAAAATTTGTAGCAAATGTGTCTCCTTAGAGGAAAAAATTAAAATTGACCAACACCTGAAATCTATTAAACATACGGCACTGAAAAAACAATATAGTTCTGCAAAATCGCAATCACAGCTCGTTTCGTTTAGAACCAAAATAAATTTGAATATGGATTTATGTGAGGCACTTGTTGCTGCTGATACGAGTAGTCCGCTAAGCAAGCTCAATAATCGCAATTTGAAAAAGTGTTTGCTTGACGTAAAAACTAAAGGTAGCCATTCACGATGCGACATTCGTACGGACGCGACGGTAGCAAGAATCTTAGTCGAATACGATAAGTTCTACCGTTAATGGGCTGGTCGTTCACCGGACTACGCGACAATAGACGATCGCATGGCACGTTGAAATTTTCTACGGACTTTGTGACTCGACCAATCGTTTGTTGGGTAAAATATGAATGCTTACGACAGACACACACACACAACTTCAAATATTTAAGATATGTTTAAGTGAATGAGATAATTTTTGGTAGATTCGTCAACGCAAGGCTCGCCGGACTCAGTCGCAATAGGCGTTTTTCTTTTTTCTTTCAGAGCAGACCACTGAACAGAGTTCGAACACATAGATTACGCACTGAACTTGTTCCAAACAGAGCGAGCTCTGAACATTGATATGTTTTTTAAACACACTTGAACCACACAAATCAGAACACATTTTCATTTTAATCATAAAAAGCAATATAACACGAAACCTACCCTTTTTTGTAGACTGATACACACCCTGATACAGAAAATAAACAAGCGATCAATTTCTTTCGCCAACTTACGTATCTAATTATTTTTTCTTCCTATTTTCCTTCTTGACACACATGGCATTTGGTGCGTTCAGCAATTTATACTTACATGTTCAGTCAATTATCTTGAAACACGTCGAGTGCGATCTACACATGTTCAGAACAAAAAAAGAAACACATATTTGGAGCTCTGCATGCTCTGAGTTAAAAAGAAACACAAACAAATTTTTTGACAATTCAGACTCTGCTCTGAACTAAAAAAGAAAAACGCCTAATGTGTATGGATACTACATACCGATGATACGACGATTGGTGCGACCATCCGTACGACCGTCGCATCGTGAATTGCTACCTTAAATTAATAAAATGTATAATTTATTAATTGAACAATAAGTTCTAAAGGCTTTTAAAGGACTGAATTTGTTATATAAACCTAAACATTACTAAATAATAATACTTGTCCATACAAATGGTTTCTATGTATAACAAGGGATATAGTTTTAAATGTATATTTTAGGTGAATATTTTCCAATTTTAAGAGCATATTTTAGCGCATATTTTGCATTTTTAAGTGCATGGAAATCCTAGCTCTAGTCATCATTAATCGTATAACTTATTTTGTGTCACAAGTTTTTACTATATTATTTTCAATTTATATTAGCAGTACATGGAAGATAGTATATTGCACTCTGGCTGTAATAGGTGCCAATAAGTTCGTACTGTTTTAAAGCTCTTACAGGGTTGCAGTAATAATCACACTAAATTACCACAAACGAAGGAGTATGGTAACTCTGATTCAATAAGCTTATTTTAAAAGCACACAACGATGGTTGAGAGCAGCGATGTGTTGTGTACTTGGATATGGTGAAGCTAGGTCATGGTGGGATATACGCTGATTTTCACAAGATCACAAAAATAATTTTTATGTAAATCAGTGGTTATTTTCAGTGGGAAATTCAGCGGCAGGCATCAGTGTGTTTGAAAAAGCTCTCATTTAAGGCCTTTACAGAAAATATAAATTGAACTGAATATAATAAAATATAATTACACATATATGTACGTATGTACATACTTACGAAATTTTAATATTCATTGCAATACACAATCTTGGTGTAATGATAGTCGGAAGCTGTAATGTTCTCGTTCCATATATACTATAGTTCACTTGAAAAAAAGGTAAAAATAAAATTGCACTAAACGATGTGTTATGGCCAGTATTCATGGCCATAACAAACTTATTATTTTTTTTTATATAATCTACACGCGCTCAAGGGATTATGAATACCCTTTAAATGTTTCAACACAGCGCGGGCGTGAGGGTTAGTTTAAGGAAGAGCAAGAATGATAGGAAAGATGTGTGGCGCGATATTCGGAGACTGTAGGTGGTTGTTGTCTCAGATTTTATTTCCAGGGATGGCGGCTGAACTAATGCGGAGAAATTTCGTGTCTTATTTATCTATGTCCCTTATAATTCGCATTAATTTTTTTTATTCTTTGTCATATTTTATCGGTATGCTAGTTTTACTCAATCACATGTTGTTAGTTCTATGCCTAAACAGCATGTAATGAGTAAGCCAGCAACATATTGTATGACATTTATTTTTAGAATTGGGTTTTAATGGAAAAATAAGAAGACATAGACTACGGCAGGGATCGAACCTGTGAACATGAGGTTGACAGGCGAACACACAACTATCGCGCCATGGCCACCCCCATGTGTTAACGTGAAGCAGAGGTTTTTAAAATCACTTATCACGCTTACAAAAATTATTTCCTTTTTAAAAACATTTTTCAAAGTTAGTAAAAATACTTAAAAAAGTAAGCAGTACGGCTTACATGAATAAAGCAACAGCAAAAATTGGGGAAAAGTAGATTTTATTTATTCTTTTTTTGTTATTATCGAGGGTGTTTCTTTATTTATTCCGGATAAGGAATATACAATGGATGGAAAAGACGAAATGTTTATCCAGAATATCCAGAATGAATAAAGAAACATAAATACTATTTAACATATGAGGGGTATATTCTGAGGATATTCTCTTCATTCCGTGTATAACATGGAATAAAAAGGATGCATTCCAAACGTTCCGGAATGAATAAAGAAACAACAAAATAGTTTATCCGGAATAAAGAAACTCAAAAATGGTAATCCGAATATTCTGGACATCCTAGAATGAATAAAGAAAAACACTCATTATAAACAAACTATAATAAACAGATTTTGGATTTTAGTAAGTTCATTTTTTTATTAGGAAATACAAATAAAAAAATTAAGTATTTTGATGATTCTTTATGGTTTATGTATTTTGGTGCATAGGTTGCCCTCTTCAGTTAAGTACCTTGTAATACACGACATTTTTGGTTTTATTATCAGGCGCTAGAACAAACAACTCAGATAATCTTCCGATCCATTATACATATAATTGATTATGGGAAAAACATGGATAATCCAGATTCAAACCAAACTTTCAAGGATTGGACTTGTGATTTGTTAATGGTCATGGCGAATGGAAGACGGGTCGGAAATTGAAGTCTTTTAAACTCAAGCGGCATATTGGTTGGGATCATGGATCGGAAAGAGAATTTCATCACCTTCGAATTTTCCTTTTAGTATCGTCGCGTAAATCATATTACTCATCAATTTGCTTAACACCAAACGCGTACCGTTGCACAGTGTTGGTTGAATTATGTTTCGAAGCATGATTACTACGGAGCCAACCGTTAGGATTAAACTGTGCGGTGGTAAGCCAGGCAAATCCAAGGAGTTTAAAAATTCCATTAAATAGTTCGTGGTTTCATCTTCATTATTTTATTACACTGTCAATAGATTTTAATGAATGCATTGTTGCAATGATCTCATTCTGAATTATGTAGTTTAGGTCATTCACATCTTTATTTTTAGCTACTAAAATTACTCGCCAACTCAACCATTCTTTATTTTTGTAGTTAGTAATGGTGTTTGGGAATACTTTGTTGATAAGTTCGTTTGTCGATGAGACAAAGTTACAGAAATTATGAGGAAATGAAATCAATCCGATGAATTCGTAGACAGGAACTCGACCATTACCAATAGTCAGCAATTCTTCAGAGAAATCTTCAGCAGATGTTTCATTATGCAACTCTCACGTTTGTTGAGACTATTTCGTCGGCAGCCGTTGGTCTTGGAATAACTGAGAGTGTTTGGCGGAAATCGCCATACAGTAAAATCATTGCCCTTCCAAAACATTTTGCGTCATTGCGTAGATCTTTTAATATTCGGTTAAATGCTTCTAACGCACGTCTTTGTGATTGTGCATTCGTCCCAGATGATGAGTTTTGATGCTGATAAAACTTTGCCCATTGCTGAGTTGTTTTAAATAGTACATTTTGGTTTTTCAATAGTTTAAATATTTAACGGCAATTTCAATCCTGATTGAGCAGTACGGGATCCTTCTAACAATGTGGCAGCTATTCCAGAATAAGTAACTGCAACCGAAATGTTGGATATCGCACAGTGACTAAAACTACTGACATGGGGAATGTCTTACAGTTCCACCAAGGGCATCCAGGAAATATAAACCACCATTTCCATCATCAATAGCCTTCATTAATGTAACACAAATTTCACGTTCCCGTTCCAATTCTTGATTGAATGTGTAATTTCACGATTTGGCACTGGATTTTCTAACCTGACTAATAAGCTACCGCACATGAGGTAACACATGTCTTTGATCAAGAGTATAGCCCGATTATGTATCTCCACATTCATCTCAACATCGTGATTTCTGGAACTGACACGAATTTGATGTAAAATATCTTCTGAGCTTCTGACATAGTATCCTTGTATTTGTGCCACAGGTTAGATGGATTCGATAGAAAGCATGTCGAAATGATGATAGCAAATAATGTGCGTATCTGACTTGGAGATGTATATAATGGCTTCAATGATTGTCGAATCCCAATGGGTATCGTTTTCTAGTGAATTGAGGTATTCACATGCAGTACGATATGTTGGAAATATTATACCATTAACAATCCGTAGTGTCTCAAATGACGTTGGCCCACCCAAATTTACCAGCATCAATCGCCAATAGAATGTATAATTATCAAATTTTTAACCATACTTGACCATAGACAAAATTACGTTTAGCTGTCATTTGAGTTTTGTTATTCAGTGTCAGATGCGTTTTTGTTATACCACGTTTTATAGTGACTTGCATTCTCTTCGACGTTTTATGTCACGTCACACGGGAATGCGGTAGAACGGGAGGCATCCCTTGTCCGTCTCCTGCTTCTAAGCAAACTCCTCACTAATTTTCAGCCAAATCGGTTCAGCTGTTCTTGACCTATTAATAGTGTAACTAACACGACTTTCTTTTATATATATAGATAATAAAAGAAATAATTTAGCAGTATGAGTATGAGTATGAGTATGGGTATGAACATCGTTTTTAGAAATTAATCCAAAAATTCAATCTGGAACTGGGTCATACAAAGATTTTATATAACTCAGTGATATTGAGATATATTCTCGTAACTCAGGACTCAGTACCATGGATAAGTCCTACTTTACTTTCGTACTGCATTCCTCCTTCGTATAACTTGCGTGTAAATCAACCCCAGATATTTTTGATATTGTTAAGCTCAGGTGAATATGGCTGCCAATTCATAACTTCAACTTGTTGGCTTGCAATATACGACTTAACAATACGAACAGTATGGATTTGTGCGTTGTACTGTTGCAGAAGATTAAAGTAACCATTCGTCCCATATTACATGGGACAGTCCCACATTTACATGATCTGACCCGTCCTGAAAATTGTCCCACAAATGTCCCACAAAATCAAAAAAAGTCCCACACTGTCCTACGAAATCGAGCTTAAATTTCTATATCGGTTTTTTAATAATAATAATTTAACTGAGCGCTATCATCATTTTACAAAATTATTTGCATCACATAACGACTGTACGCATTCATAGTTTTCTTGCTGACAGCCCGTTGTAAATAAATTGTGGACGATGGAGAAGTCACAACTCTCTGAGGAAATAATTAAATCCATCATTGACATACTATACATGGACTACAAGGAGCCAACTTCACGTTAATTCTCCCCTCATCTAGGTTCAACGAGCGCCACCCAGCTTCCAGGGAAAATCACGAATAATAAATCCTTACACGAATCTAAAATTTCATTTTCGCTATTTTGTACAGAAAAAAGGGCAACTATATTACAGTTCCTTGCGGATGAGGTGAATACGATTAATGAGTTTGCTTTTTAAAGGTTATTAAAATTTTGTTCTTCTTTTCCTTAAAAATTAGAATTTTTCTTTATTTTCTGTAACTTGAAATGTCCCACATTGAAAAACAAAAATGTTTGTGTATATAATTTTCGGGTGAATTTTCTTACTTTGTCCCACATTTTAACTTTTTGGATCTGGTCACTTTACAGAAGATCCATGGCCCAAAAATTCCTTCAGCCTAAGAAAAGCTGTTTCCAGCACTTTCTTGTAGGTTATTCCCGTCAGTTTTGTGCTTTGAATATTAAGCACAAGTGCTCCATAATAAGTGATCACACCCCAGACCATTACTCCACCCACTCGGATATGATGGTGTATTCCTCTTTGCGCAAATCGTGAAAAAGTGAAGAGTAACTTACTTGAACTCGCAAGCTACTGCATACCGATCGAACATCGAACGTGCAACCTCTGCCAAATACTCGTGTCAGAAATAAATAAGATGATGCTTTAGAAATTTAGATATACATTTTTGAAGTATTTCTAAGGTTATCTATTCGGTGTTTCCGAACTGCTAACGAAAGCTTAGCCATGTTCTAATATTTTATCTGATATAAATAGATTTGTATCACGTAAAAAGAATCTATAAGCCTTTAGAGAAATCATATTTTAAGTTATGCAATAAATTTGTAACGTCCGGAGAGATTTTTGTCGGTCATTTCTGAGACAAAAATGTCTTATATTTATTTTCTTTCTCACTCAAACCGGCTGTTAGTTTTAAACTATATTGACATTTTACTTGCGATTATAGGTACTAGGTATAAGGCAAGTTATGCATTCGTCGAAAAAAAAAGTTTTGAGATAACAATCAAACATGACATTACGATGATAGCGAAGACGAAAAAAGATGGTCTAATTCTGTCCCTCGGTATGTCTGTCTGTCAGTCTTTCTGTGTGTATAGACACCTACAGCCCAAACGGGTGGGCCGAATTCCGTCAAACTTGGTATATAGAGTTTTTTTAGGTATTGTACAGAGGGGAAATTGAAATTTTTTTTTAGCTCAAAAAATAACGGTACCTGCCATATAACTGTTACGTTCAAACCTATTTTTCTCGGAAACGGATCTAACGATTTTGATAAAAAAAAATCAGTGCGGCTTTTTAGCTACGACCGATCATATGGTTGAAAAAAAAATTAGAAAAATGTCTAAAAACGGTACTTTCCATAGGACCGTTTTTTTTTGCTTTCGACAACAATTTCAATACATAATCTATGTGTTCGAACTCTGTTTTTTTTTTTTTGGAGTGCATTCTGTCAGAAGTTCTGAAAGTTTATTTATTTCATATCGGCGTATAAATAAGACACAGTCTTTTATAATAAATACTTCAAAAACAGGAGTTTTAAGTTAATTCAAATTTAGTTGTTTTGTTCGTTCATAATTTTATTATATACTTTCAAGTTACTGTAGTAAATGCTTAATTGAAATTATTAAAAATTGCTGTTTTAAATTTTGATATTTCTACTATTTGCTTAATTGATAATGGTTAGGAGTTCCAGAGCTTAATGGCATAAATAGACAAATAGCATCAATTAATTAAGGTATGTACATACAGGTAAATTAAGATTCATGGTTCTAGCTGATTGCGCAAAGCATAATTTGTCTTGTTGAAACCACATATTCCCTAAGTCGTATTCTTCAAAAGCAGGCAGAAAAGTCGGTTATCGTAAAGGGTTATCCGTTGCGGGGTTTCAAAAGTATAGGGCTGGAATTCGACATCTGTCGAACTAAGTTGTTAAACCAATTTTTTTTCCAGCTGAAAATCTGACATTTACGAAAATGGATCTCTTAACTATCGCACAACTACAAAAATGGTGATTCTGCCACAACCACATATCGTGCTTCAAGAGGAGATTATGGCTTACATAGTCGTCCAACTACGCAAGCAATTGGCAAAATTGTGAAGATAATTGAAGAGACTGGATTTTTTACAGATATTGTAATGCATGTGCATCATCGTTTCGTTCGTACTACTGAAAATATTGCTGCTGTATGTGAAAGTGTTGCCGAAGACCCGAATGTGTCGATTCCTCGACGTTCTCAGGAATTAGGACTGTTTACGTCGATTTTTCGAACTAAATTTTCTTCAGCGACGAAGCACGTTTCTCACTCCGGGGTTCTGAGAATCCTCAAGTAATTGAAGAAAGGTCATTACATCCACAAAAAGTCACTGTTTGGGGCGCTCTTTGGTCTGGAGGTGTGATTGGATCTTGCGATTTGACACAGCTGGCTTTTTTTTGTGGGGCTACGCGAAAGACCGTGTTTATGCAGATAAACACCTTTAACTCTTGAGCACTTGAAAACCAACATTCGTCAAGTTATGGCTGAGATACCGCCCAATATGTGTCAAAAAGTGGTCGAAAATTACCTCAACAGTATCGATGCTTGCAACAATTCGCGTGCAGGTCATCTAAAGGATGTCGTGCTTCACACATAACGTCAACGTTCAAACTTTATAATAAAAAAGAAATATCATAAACAAAATATTTTATATGTGTTTTATTTACGTTTACTTTTGAAACCGCAAAATGGATAACCCATGACCATAACGCTCCGAATTGACGGTGACAGTCGTTCCATCGTCGTTTTCGAAGAAGTAAGGTCCAATCACACCCCCGGACCAATGTGCGCCCCAAACAGTGACTTTTTGTGGATGTAATTGCCTGTAAGCCATAATCTACTCTTAAAGCACGATATGTGGCTGTGGCAGAATCACCATTTTTGTAGTAGGTTTTAAGAATCAGTTAAGAGATCCATTTTCGTAAATGTCAGACTTTCAGCTCAAAAAAAATTGGTTTAACAACTTAGTTTGACAGATGTCGAATTCCAGCCCTATACTTTTGAAACCGCGAAATGGATAACCCTTTATTATGGACAAGTTTTTTTTTTTAACTGTCCGATATGACCTCTAGTGAGCCAATTAGCCCCAGTACCGTATTAAGTTGACCAACGCTATGTGGTATGTTGATTAGGCTATAATTTTGAGCGTTTGTTGTATGAAACTGAAATTTTTGGAAAAAAAAAATTGCTCCTCAGAAATAAACTGTTAAACATGTAAGATGCATAAATGCCCATAAGCTCTGAATCGGGATAAATGTTTTCATTTTCGGGGTTTCGTGGATAAATCCATTAATGTCATGAGCAACAAGTGATACCTTACGATTAGTATAGATGACCTTTGGCGCACGGTCCATTAGAGTGTGCTCACTCACAAAAGTTCGTTTTTCCTGTAAATCACACGAGAAAATTATTAGTCAAAAATTAATCGAATAACCCCGAATGATCTAGTGGCACTGAACGTCAATTTTTCGGTAACGAGGAATTAACACATAAAAATAAAAGAAAAGAAAAGTCTCCGCCAGACACATAAAACGCACCTAAAAAAGCAAAATAAATGAAACAAAAAATTTACTTATAGATGAAAAAAATTAGTTTTTTCCCAATAACTCTCGAACTAAACACACTCCTGACGAAAGACAATGTGATGAGAGGTTATGCAGATAGATGTGGCAACAAAAAACCTGCATAAAATTGTGTACGTTTGGAGTTATGGGTAGCTAGTCTACATGAACCTGAGGACAACGGTTAACCCTACTTTACTTAAGAATTTTAAAAATGCATGCAATTAACTAGACTTAACAGTCGCTTTTGTACAAAAAAAAATCCTTTATTCAAGCAGTGTCTCCTTATTTAGTTAAAATTTTTGGAAAACAAATTAAATTTTAAAATTTTAAAAGTAGATAAATTGTAAAATGCAAAAACGAAAACCTTTGTAAAATAGTTAGGTACAACAAAAAAAATATGTATGTAGCTTTTCTCAATATAAATTCTATTCCAAAAGTATAAAGTCCAGCCCTGACAAAACTTCAATACTATCGAGCACCAAAGAATTGTGGTCTATTCTCTTCTATTTCAGCTTATAAGCCTCCAGCACTCAACCGCCACTAGCATCAGCATCAGTAACCAAAACCACGACTGAAGAACTCCATGCAGACTCATGGAGCAATTCATTTGAAATTCGCGATTAACACGACAGATAGTGTTCAGCAGTCATTTGTTCTTTGTCGAGCATTATGTGTACGATGGCTGTGAGAGTATGGAATCTCGTGCTATGAGAGTTTTATGACAACTGCAACAGACTCTGGCTTTCAGCATAGCAACATAGCACAGGACAGGACACACATGACTAACAAACATAGCACAGCACCGCACCGCACTGCGCATGCATAGTGAACACTGGAGACTGGAGGCATGCAACTAACAATGGGCCACGATGTTTCGAGCAGCTCAGTTCGCAATGAGGAATCTGAATTTGAAATTGTCACAAGACCAAAAGACAACCTGTGTTCGATTTCTGTGTCCAGGCACATTAAAAGAACCAAAATCATTAAAATTCTATTAATCGGAATTGCAGGGCCTCGCTGCGCGCGATGCTAAATTGGGAAGCGTCATCACAGACACAGCAGCGCACATTATATGATCACACATATATTTTTGGGAAAAAAAGTCGTGACTGCCGCAACGCAACCATAAGAAGACTCAGACTTTGGTATACATAATAGTGGTGTTTCTCTCGCACAGGGTGTACTGTTTAGTGACACTTGAACCAAAGACAGCTGTTGAATATTTCGCAACACGCCACCCTGTTGCGACGATAGTGCGCGCGGGAGTCACCATTAAAATTCGCGCACTCCGGAGGCGATTCCCGAGAATTCCCTAAAACGCATGTGGAAAAATGAAATATGACAAAGACAAAAGCTGAAAAACCGAATTATTGACTTTGCGTGGTCATTGGACAGGCGTTACACCGAAACACGGACCATGCAATGGATACCTGTGCCATATTTGTGGAGTAGCTTCTTCGTTCCGAGTGTATAATAATTTTTGCTAAGGAATTCCACAGAGGACCTTGTGCGCATCTTCTTCGTTCTGTTCGTGACGATCGTCTCTCATGGTGTTTGTGCGTTTCGGGGTCCAATGATAGAACAAGGAACCTGGCTGCACCAGTGCTTTGCTTCAGCCAGATGGACATTGGATCTACACCAGGTATGCGCAGAACGCCAACTTGATTACGGAGTTTTATTTTAAATTTTTTTTTTTGTTTTATAGGTACTTCTGAAGTCTCCTCGGTGTCTTGCAAAATTGTCTGCAGTCTTTTGAGCTGGGGAAACTTCTTTTTTTTAATATTGCTGTGTTTGTCATTTTCTGAGTTAACTTTCAAATGTAAAAAGGAACTGGCATATAAACAAAATTTTGAAACAAGTACCTACATGTGACCACTTTTCTACAGACATCTACAAAGAATTTTTAGAGAAACAGCCGACATTCGTTGGTAATTAATCTTTTCAATTAAATTATTTCATCAAGCGGGTATCCTACGCAATGGAAGATTTCAAAAATCATAGCCATTCCGAAAACCCCTTAAAGATACGAATTTCGCCCAATTTCTATATATTTATATGACCTGTTATACATACGTATATTTATTAACTTTAAATGTCTCACCTCCTAACCCACTGAGTCAGAATGCATAACAATTAACTATTATGCATAGTGACAGTTTTTGGTTTCACACTTATTGTGACGCAATGGCTTAGTGGGACAAGTCAACTTCCAGAATGCAACTCAGTAGGTCAAAGCTGAGTAATGCATTTTGGAAGTTTAATCCAAGAAGCTCCAGGTAGGTCGCCAGAACCAGGCTGAGTCTGATTTTAACCGCGAACGTGAGTGTTTGGTTATTTTTATATATATTACCCGAGAAAGGCATATATAACATTGGCGCAGCCGGTACGCGAATCTTTTTTATAAAAATAAAACAGTCGTAAAGTGAAATAAATAAATTTATAGTAAAAAAAAAAAAAAAAAAAAATATATACATACATACATACGAGAAAAGTGAATCGATAAAAATAAAACAGTTTGAAAGTGAAATAAATAAATTTTATCACAAAGTGAACTAAAAATATAAGGTCTGGTAAGAATTTTGATGATTATATTGTGTTGATGTTTTTTTTTAAGTTTAACATAATTTACATTTTTTTTCCATTATAATTGATTTTTTTTGAACACATACCTCACAACCCTCCTCTCCTCTTCTTTAAAGAAATTTTATTTTTTTCTGAATCTTAATAAGAGTAGTTTAATTGTGTTTTTTGGTTGAGTTTGGGTTGAAGCCTGAAGTTCCTTGTAAATATCAATAAAGTTAATGGCCAAGAGAGAAATTGAGGCCCAACTTAATGATTTAATAGAGGAACTAGAAACTCTTAAAAAAGAGAAAAAAGAGCAACGGCGACAACTTAAAGAACTCAACGAGGTACTCCTTTCAGAACTTAAGGATATTTTAAATCCCGAGGTTTTTAGTTTGGTTAAGTCTCAGCTTAGCTCTCAGTGGGGTCAATTTCAGCGTATTGAAACGACAGACGCGATTCTGACGGAATATATTAAGGCCGTACAGAATATAAGAAATAGAACCACTAAAGAGACAGAACAGCTAGTCAAGCAACTTGAAAAAAGCGAGAAATTGCGTAAGGAGTCTGAAAAACAACTCCAACAAGTAGCAGACGAAGCTGACGAACAACTTGACCAACTAACAAGTGAGTTGAATAAAAGCTTGTCAGCCCAAAAGGAGTTGCAAAGAAAAAATTCAAAGTCAGCTTCATCTGATTCTTCAAAAAATTTTTTACCCCTGTGTTTTACATCGTCTCCAAAAACCCGTGTCACTAAAAATCTTGTGAATAAGGGTGTTCAGACTACTGTCACAGGTATCGAAAAGCACCATATTAACTTAAGACAAGAATTGGTGGAGGTACAACCAATTAACAGTCAAATATACAATATGTCATACGAAAAGGTGACAAAGATTGTTTCCCGTGTCATACCCCTATTTTCAGGGCAAAGGACACCGGACTTGTCAAGCAAAGTATACGAGTTTATAAACGCTTGCCATTTAGGATTGAAATGCCTAGAGGCAGGTGAAGCTGAAGACTTGTATGTGGCCTGCATTTCCACAAGGCTAACGGGGGATGCATTTGAACTAATTAGATCTAATCCTCCCAAAACCTTAGCAGAACTGGAGTCAGTTATAAAAACAGCGTATCTGACAATTATAACTCTTGACAGTGTGATGCTTGAAATTAATCAATCACACCAATTGATGAATGAAGATTTCCAGTCATTCGCTCGACGCTTACTCACGCTGAAAATGAAAGCGAAAGAGATTATTGATTCACGTTACAGTGAAGCGCAATCAATAGCGTTGGTGGCTGAACTCAATAATAGTTTAGTTAAGGTTTTCAAAATGGGATTGTATGATCCTGTTTTGCGTCAGTTTATGCTGACAACTGCTGAAACTGACTTAACAAAGTTGGCTGATTTAGCGCAGAGAACATCCCTTTTAATGGGAACTCAAAACAACTGGGGAGTTCAATCAAATGTGTTCAGTGCTATCTCACCATGTGCGTACCCACCCACCTGGCCTCAACAACTTCCACCGCAACCAACATACCCACATACAAATATACATAGTCTTCAAAACTCATACACACCACAATATCATAATCACTTCCAACCACCCAACAATCAGTTACATCAATCAAATAACCAGGTAAATCTAGACTCCCCCCATCCAAGTACTAGACACGTAAATAGAACGGCAAATTCTGTTACAAAATGTGGATTTTGTGGAAAACAAAATCACACTTATGCCGAGTGTCAAATACGCAAAAGAACACCATACTGTGATTCTTGCGAAGATTATGGGCATAATCAAAACAGTTGCCAACGTTCACAAATACGTGCTACACGAGTAACATCACAAAAGCCCAGAATAAAATGCAAGTGGTGTTCTAGGAAGGGACATGTGGAGGAGGATTGTTTCTCCAAAAGGAATTATCTGAAGGAACAATCGGGCTTGCCGACAAACCGGCCCGGGGGCCAGTTTAATTCAATAAACTGTGCCCCACCAAATGTACACTCCACAAACAAAACACCGCCAAAAAATCCCTCTTCAAATAAAAAGATGATGTCATCAGAGCTAGGCAGCCAAATACCACCTATGTCATCACAGCACAAAAAACAACAAAAAATAAAAATAAATCGGAAAACTTACTCAAAAGAGTTAAATTTCCTCACTTTTCAGTCGGTAAGCAAAACGAAGCAAAAAACTATAGAACCTGTATCTGGGGCAAAAATTGTCCTAGATCAAGTAAATTTATGGTTATTAATTGCGAATATTTGCTTGGTTGTGAGTAAGTGTCGCGTAATGTTTAATAAATTTTTTGTCTTTTTGGCGAATACGTTTAAGAACTTTATTTTTAGTTTTTGTTGTAAGTATTTGAACCAGTTCGCTATGACGAAAAAAAAAACTAACCAGAAGAAAATATTGTATACATTTAAGAACATTCGTAAGCACGATGTGTTCGTCGAGCTGCCCACATCATTAGCTAAGTACGGAAAAGTACTTCTTCTTGTTGATACAGGCGCAGACTCGAGCTTACTTAAACGAAGTTCCCTAGAAAATGCTAGCAATATTAACACCCGAGAAACAAAGCAACTGGGTGGTGTTTTTGGTGGTGTAGGCACAACATTGGGTACAATTAAGACTAATTTACTTTTCCCAAAAAAATTTTCGACTAAATGGAACATAGTCGATGACGATGATATACCTGCGGACGGTATATTAGGTCGTGACATACTATGGAATAACACGATCATCGACGCAGTTTCCAAACGAATAACGTTTTTAGATGGAAAAAGGGAAGTCTTAATTGATTTACCCCTCAAATGTTTGCCTTCGAGTCTAGCTACCATGTCTTCACTGAACGAAAAAGTTGTGCAGTGCAAGATTGGGGCTCGGACACAGACAATTGTGAAGATCCAAATCCCAAATTCAAAATCAAATGAACTGCTTATACATTCGCAGGAAATTGATAATGGAATTTATTTGGGAAACACAATTGTTAAGGCAAATAACGATTACGTCCATGTCCCTGTTTTAAACTGCACAACAGAGGACTATGTCATGGACACAAATTTCATGCCTACCTATTCAAATTTAAAAAACTTCAAAATTATTGAAAACAATGAATACGGAGGTAAAATATTAACAAATTTTAAAAGGGAATCCAGTAATGAACGGATAAATAATCTTCTAAGCTCCATTAAAATAGATGAAAATCTAACCAAGGAGGAAAAAAAATCTGTACAGGAGTTATGCATTCAGTTTTCTGATGTCTTTCTATTAGAAGGTGATAATTTAAGTTACACCCCCGTTTTGTCCCACAAAATTCCCACCAAATCTGACCAAGCACCGATCAACACAAAGCAATATAGAACGCCAGAGATCCATAAAAAAGAAATTGAGAAGCAAGTGAAAGAGATGCTTGATCAAAACATAATTTCGGAAAGCAAATCTCCTTGGAATTCGCCTTTGCTTATTGTACCCAAAAAATCGGTTGAAGGCAAAAAACGGTGGAGGGTGGTTGTAGATTTTAGGAAACTGAATGAAGTAACAATTAAAGATGCATTCCCCCTACCAAGAATCGAAGAAATTCTTGATCAGTTGGGACACTGCCAATTTTTCACCACCTTGGATTTAGCAAGTGGCTACCATCAGGTGTTGATCGATCCAGCTGATAGAGCGAAAACGGCGTTTAGTACCAGCACAGGACATTACGAATTCAATAGAATGCCCTTTGGTCTAACCGGTGCTCCAGCAACGTTTCAAAGGATAATGAATCACATCCTGACTGGGTTACATGGCATTGATTGTTTTGTATATTTGGATGATATTGTTATATATGGTAAAAATCTAGAGCAACACAACGAAAAGCTTTCAAAGGTTTTGACTAAACTTAGGCAGCATAATCTCAAATTAAATACCGAGAAATGTAATTTTCTATGCCGTGAAGTATCATATTTGGGACATATATGCTCTGAAGCCGGAGCTTCGCCTGACCCAGCCAAAACCCAATGTGTTTCAGATTTTCCCATACCTAAAACAATAAAACAGGTGCAATCATTTTTGGGACTTACGAATTATTATAGGAAATTTATTCCACAATTTTCTAAAATAGCTGCCCCAATAACAAAGTTGTTGAGAAAAGAAAATAGTTTCAAATGGTCCCCAGATTGTGAGATATCATTTAAGCTCCTTAAGAAAGCGATTTCTTCACCACCTATACTTATTTATCCAGACTTTACAAAACAATTTATTTTAACAACCGATGCCAGCAACGAAGCTTTAGGAGCTGTTTTATCCCAGGGTAATGTGGGTGAAGACAAGCCTATAGCTTATGCTAGCCGTTCACTAAATAAATCAGAAAAAAATTACTCGACTATAGAAAAGGAATTGCTTGCCATAGTTTGGGCATGCAAGCACTTCCGAACATATCTTTTAGGTCGACCGTTTTCAGTCTACACGGATCACCGTCCTCTCATAGGAGTATTTAATGTTAAGGACCCAACCACACGACTTATTAGATTCCATCACAAGTTGTCTGAATACAATTATAAAATCCTTTATAAGCCCGGTAAAACAAATTGCAATGCAGATGCGTTAAGTAGGATTTATAAAGAAAATGATAATATTAAAATTGTACAGACAAGAAGTAAGACTCAAAAAAATAAGCAAAATTTGGATACTGAAAACAATAATAAACAAACTACTGAAAAGGATAACAACAAGCAAGCAAGTAGAGATGACTTTCAGGTTCTAAAAAATCCTGAAGACATACAAACAGTTCTTCGCGATTTCCACAAATCCGTACTTGGAGGACATCAGGGAATGGCGAAGACCTATGCACGAATTCGTCGTCAGTTTAGATGGAAAAATATGCAAAAGGACATTGCAAATTATATCAGGAACTGTGAAAAATGTCAAAAAAATAAGTCAGGCAAACTAACCAAAATGCCAATGGTTTTGACAGACACCCCATGCCTCCCATTCGATAAGGTATACATGGACATGGTCGGTGTTCTTCCTTTGACGTATTCCGGTAACCGGTATATTTTAACATTCCAGGACGACCTGACAAAGTATATGACTTGTGTGGCCATTCCAGATGCGGAAGCATCTACAGTAGCAAGAGCCTTTTACGAGGAGATTGTTACAAGGTTCTGCATACCTAAAACACTCGTCACAGATAATGGAACTAATTTTACTTCGAAACTTTTTTCAGAAACTTGTAAGCTTCTGGGAGTTAAAAAAGTTCACATTACCGCATATCATCCACAAGCTAATGGTTCACTCGAACGCAGTCACAGACCCTTAGCGGAATACCTAAGGAGTTTTGTTGACAATGACGATCGGTGCTGGGACCAATGGTTGAGACAGGCGATGCATGTCCATAATAACACCGTGCATACAGCTACTAAACTGACACCAACGAAGAGTTTGTATGGTTTTGAATTCGAAATGCCAACAAATTTAAAAAGAACAGCTACAGTTCTGTATAATGCGGAAGATTATCCAAAAATCCTTCAGCATCAACTACAGAAGACGCACGAACTAGCGAGGAAAAATTTGGCACTGGCAAAACAAAAATCAAAACAACAATACGACCATCATACCAATCCTGCCTCGTTTGCGGTTGGGGAAAAAGTCTTGCTTAAAAATCCTACTAGAAAGAATAAGTTTTCAGCTATTTGGTTGGGACCCTATGAGGTGGTGTCCGTGAATGATTCTGTTAATACTAATATCCGAGTAGGTGGAAAAACAAAACGAGTACACAACAACCAACTTAAGGCTTATCATAATCAAGTTAATTATAGTTAAATTTAAACACATACTATGAATAATATCCTAAACTAAAACCTTTTCACCACTTATAATTACACTCACTAACCTTCGACGCTAACAGGTATAGATAGGACCGGAAATTAAACTACTCAAGCTTTACCCACTGCCTCAAATATAGGAAATTTAAAAGGGAACGGAAAAGTTCTAATATGCTTAATTTAGTTCACCTAACTAATTTTTTTTTTCTCTTTTCAGGAAAGGCACATAAACAAACAAGTTACACTAATCTAAGATTTAGCTTATAATTAACATTACATTCATATTATTTACATAATATACATATATAACATTGGCTAGTACTATATAAAATTTTTTTTCTTAAACACATATATAGTTAATTATCGAGTTGAAAAGAAAATGTTCAACCTACGGTATTTTGCATTAACTGTACAAATAGTTATTAACTTCTATCCCGGGCAGACACAGAATGAGAAACCATACAAGATCCAGTCATTACAAAAAACATCACCAGTAGTGTTTGAAACGGTAGAACAAGCCCTATTCTACAGTGATACGTGGACAATTTTGACGAAGTTCACACCAATGGACTACGAAATGGTAATTCAGATGGTGCAAAAATGTGACAACAGGCTAGAAACCATGTGCAGGAGCATTGCGGACGATGACTTTCAACGCCATTGCCATTTGGTCGCCCAGGAGACAGAGACAAATATCGTAAACTTACGACAAACAGCAAATCGTATGAGGCAATTGATACACTCGAAGCGTCAAAAGCGCGCACTAGAGTTTATCGGAGGATTTTCCAAATGGGCCTTCGGAACGATGGACAGCGAAGATGCTAGAAAGGTCTACCGTGACTGCAGGTGTGGGAAATCTAAGTGAATCTTTCCTAAATTACAGCCAATTCACAAACAAGGAAGTTTCGATGCTTAAGATGAGGAGCGAAGCGAGTGCAATGATATCAGTGATCACCGCAAAAATAATGGAGGTCCAAAACCGGCAATCCCTGGAGCTTTCCATACTTGATGACCTTAACGAAAATAAACTCCACCCTTTCATCCTGGACGTAGGAAACATTACTGACCTGCTTAAGAAATCGGTCAAAGGAGGATTCTCATTCGAGAACCTTGGCATCATTAATTCAGCGGCCAGAACAACAGTCTTTGCAAATGAGGGAAACCTGTTTGTTAAGGTAACGCTTCCACTTCCAGACTCCTTGCATTTTGACATCCATAAAGTGTACGCCTTACCAACAGTCTTAGAGGAACGATGGGATCTGGTTATCGATACAAAGTATGAATACATCGCAGAATCTGATAACCACGACCTTTTCGTAATGCTGAATGAGGAACAGTATTCCCGATGCTCACATATTGCAATAAGAGAGGCTAAAAAGGACATTGCGGTATGCCGATACGAGACCCCGGTATTCACATCTGGATCAAATGAATGCTTAGTAGAACTATTACAACACGCAGCTTCATCAAAAGATTCGTGTAAATACACTGCGGTTCCAGCAAGGAAAGGAATATTCCTAAAGATGACGGCACCGAACGAGTGGCTTTTCAAAGTAAAGGATTCCTTCGTTTTGAACTTGAAGTGTGCTGACCAACAATATACAGCCACCCTCAACGGTTCAGGAATCCTTAAGATGGAGCAGCCCTGCGAAGCCAGTGCCAAAGGATTTAAGCTACTGTACGAATTTCACTCTGAGGTTTCTACTGAATACAAACAACCAATGGTGGACCACTCAGAACTTGTGAAAGCATTTCAAGCCAATTCCATTCCAGTTAAACGGGCACCCACACCAAAACTTCTTCCCATACTTATTGGCAACCACAAGCATTTTGCCAACGAACTTAATGTTGGGAAAAAGAGTATGGAAGAGCTTAAACAAGGATGGAACCTTCTGAACGCAGAGCGAAAAGTGACAGATCATGAATGGGAGTTGTCACTACATCGCTACTCCATGTTGACCTTAGTCACCTTAGCAGCGGTAGCGGTTATTGTCATTTGTCTAGTCCGATGTCTCCGGTCCAGAGCACAAACCATTCGTTCTATCCGAGCCAAAGCACCATCAGCCATTCTACCACTCCGTGAGCTGACAGTCAACCGAACACCAAGGAAACGTGCACCATCAACGCCACAGCCTAAAGCAGACATAGCGAGTTTCAGCGTCACCTCTGCCCGGGTGTAAACAAGTATATTATAAATTTAATAAATTGACATTTATATAATTATAAAAAAAAAACTTTAAGGAAATTTGCCAAAAAGCTAACTTTTAAGTCAACTTTAAATTTTTAAAATACTATATAAACAATAAAACAAAACCATGCAATTTGTTATACATTGTTAAGCGTATTATATATTTTTCACTATTATTTTTGTTAAACGAGAACAAAACCGTTATAATTTTCCTCAAATCTAATAGTTTCTTTACTACCTATACATACACACGTATACATTATAAATCGTTCTGTAATTTAATATTATGTTCTGTATTGTGGTTAAAATTAGAAAAAAGAAGCGATTAGAAATAAAATTAGAGAAAAATATACATAATTAGGTATTAAGTATTGTAACTGTAAAAAGGGTAAACAAAAAAAAGTATTTAACAAAAAAAAAAACATGAAAATATGATATACAAATTTAATTTAATTTAAATACCTATGTATGTAAAATTTAGTATTAACATTTAATTATTTAATAAAGAAAGACGAACCTATTTCTGGAGACCTGGCTTGAACTCCCTAAGGGGGGAGGGATGTTATACATACGTATATTTATTAACTTTAAATGTCTCACCTCCTAACCCACTGAGTCAGAATGCATAACAATTAACTATTATGCATAGTGACAGTTTTTGGTTTCACACTTATTGTGACGCAATGGCTTAGTGGGACAAGTCAACTTCCAGAATGCAACTCAGTAGGTCAAAGCTGAGTAATGCATTTTGGAAGTTTAATCCAAGAAGCTCCAGGTAGGTCGCCAGAACCAGGCTGAGTCTGATTTTAACCGCGAACGTGAGTGTTTGGTTATTTTTATATATATTACCCGAGAAAGGCATATATAACAGACCATTCCTGTCGAAGGTGCTTGAAAAAATATATTTTCATCAAAAGTACGGATTTCGAAAGAAAAACAATAACTGCATTACTCATTACTGCATTAATATCAAGGAAATGCAAAATTCCTCACGTAGATCCTCCTACTGTCAAAGGTATTCCAATAGCTTTCTCAGATGAAGCAAATTACTTGGGTCTTATTTTAGATCAAAAATTAAGTTGGAAACCTAATATACAAGAAAGAGTTAAAAAAGCCACAGTGGCACTCTTGTCATGCTAAAAAGGTATAGAGAATAAATGGGGCCTTCAACCCCGTATTACTCACTGGCTTTATACTTCGGTAATCAGACCGATTCGTACCTATGGCGTAACAGTATGGTGGACCGCTCTAGAAAAAGCTGCAAATCGTGACAAGCTGAGCAAAGTCCAACGATCAGCCTAAATGTGCGAGCATTAAGAACAACACCCACTGCTGCGCTAGACGTTCTGCTCCATCTAATACCTCTGGATATTTTCAGCAAACAGACGGCAGCGAGCACAGCCGCCCGCCTTAAAGCTTCCTCACAATGGATCAATAATGATATTGGCCATTTTATTATTCTGAACTTGGTTGGATCACTTCCAAATTACACTGATTACACCATCCCAAAACTAGAATTCGGCAAAAACTTCCAAGTCACTATTCCTCCAAGAACTGTCTGGGAAAACTTAAGCTTCTTGGAAGATAACTTTAACCATTTTTATACTCATGGATCGAAAACAGAGGACGGGATTGGTGGAGGTGTGTACTCAAATAGACTAAAATTAAGCCTCTCTTTCCGTCTTCCTAATCATTGTAGCGTGTTCTAGGCGGAAATTATGGCAATTAGAGAAGTCCTTTAATGGCTGAAAGAAAATGTGATATCAACTACTGATTTCCGTATTTTCTCGGATAGTCGGGCGGATTTAAATCTCTGGAATCGTTCTCCACAAATTCCATAACTGCCCTCAACTGTTGTTCATCTCTCATGGAGATGGCGCAGCAGTTCAATATTTACCAGGATACCAGACAGGGATATTCCAGGGAATTGTAAAGCTGATGAACTTGTCAAAAATGGAACGACGATACCTCTAATGCCTGAAAGGGCAAATATTGGTATACTCATGTAAGTTAATGCTGAAACAAGATGCAGTAGAAAGGACAAACCGAAGATGGAGAAATACAACTACCTGTATGACGACAAAACAGTTCTGGCCAAATCTTGATCTGAAAGGCCCCAAATGTTTGATATCCTTAAGCAGATTGCACATCAGCTCCGTTATTGGTGTCATAACTGGACAATGCCTCATAGGCAAGCACGCAACGAGGCTTGGCGTTTATTCAAATGATTTTTGCAGAAGCTGCATGGACGAGGAGGAGGTGGAATCTGTTCCTCATCTTCTTTGCATATGTCCTGCTCTATCTCAAAGACGTAAGCTCCATCGTGGAGACTTTTTCTGCGATGATCTCAGCGATCTAAACAATATAGGCATCTATAGTCTCTTACGCTTCATTAGGAGCTCAAAGTGGTTCAACGAAAAGGAGGCTTATCTGAGGATTCATGTGGTATCACAATGGACCAACGCTGGTCTAAGTGTGTCAGCTATAAAGCTGACAGCCTCTTCAACCTAAACTAACCTAACTGCATTAATAAGTATTTCAGAAGATATTAGGAAATCCATCGGTTATGATTAGGTCACATTTCTGATACTTCTTGACTTTTCCAAGGCATTTAAAATGGTCAATCATTCTACGCTTTGCGGAAAACTCTCTCATTTTTATAACTTTTCTGCTAACGCAGTCAAATTAATTTTATCTTATTTAATAAAAGTAAAATAATAAGAGGGGTCCCGGAATTTACGTCAGAATTTTTTTTAGAAAAAACGCCAGAAAATTCTTCATACCAAATTCTGGCCTTTTTTCCTGAAAAAAAAAAGCCAAATTTTCCTGATATAACGCCAAAAAATGAGAAAAATGTCAGAAAAAAAATCTGACTTGTGTGAAGTGTTTCTTGACATTAGGTTCACGGCGTACAAAGGGGGGGGGCATATTGCCACCCTTCAACCCTCCTGCTTGGCCCAATATTGGATTTGGGGTGGGTACAAGAGTACAAGCTTAAAATGTATTGTTTACATTTGAAATCATATAATGTTTTGGATAAAGAATTCACAATGTGTCATGTGGCCCCGCCCCGACCGGACACGCAACTCACCCCCTGGGTCTTGTTTAAAAATTCCTTAAGACATTTTATGGCCTTTTTACCAAAACGTTATATGGAAATTAGGCCAGAATATACAAATTTTCTGGCTTAATTTGTATTTTGCTCTCTGGATCTTTTTCCATACCTATCTGACATAATTTACAATATTTCTGGCTTATTTTCCAAACAAAATTCTGCTCTTTTTTTTTCAATTTTAAGCCACAAAAAATTCTGGCGTAATTTCTGAGAGCCAATACAATCTGTCCTCTCCAATTTCCTATACAACAATAATGCTGTCCCCCAGGGACCTATACTTGGCCCTCTGTTTTATTCCCTCTATAATATGTAAATGAGCTTCCAACAACTATCAAGCATTGCTCCATTGGATTATACATACGCTGATGATACTCAGTTATAATAAGTGGTTCACCTATAGATTATGTCCAAACAGCGAAAAATTTAGGTGTCGTATTTGATTGCAGTCTGACCTGATTTGAAATTTTCTGGCTAGTTAATAGGGTAATTGCGGGAGAGATGCCGCGTCGGGATAGATGCTGCATTCCACCAAACTCATACATACAGTCACCCGCGCAAAATATTTTATCTTGCTTTTTCTTCGTTAGGCATTCAATCAAAAACGCAGGACAAAAAATTGGTTGCAGCCGATATATAACGGGATTTTTTTATATTTGTTTTATTTTACGGTCCCTTATTCACTATAGAAATTTTTCAGTTCGTTACAAAAAGTCAATGCGGAAAGAAGTTATCTCGTATTTTTCTAAGGGAAATTATTTTATATCTTAATATGTGTTATAAGAATACGTGCGTATATTTTTTTTTGTTTAATGTTTTTCTTTAGTTTTAAAGTGTGGTTTTTTTTTAAAAGATGCCGCATGTTAAATTTGTTTACCTTTTTTTCTTAAAGCGAATAATAAGACTACAAGTGGTAATTAGATTTAAGAGGTGCTGGAACAATCCCGAAAAAAACATTTATAGTGGGATGTCTCTCTGAAAGGCAGACAAAACCATTTGGCGTACCAGCTGGAACACGAATCAAGACGATTAAAAAATGGAAATTTTTAAAGAAACTTCTTCCTTCTGAAAATAAAGTTTCATGTCATGAAACAATCTTGGAACCAGTAATTCCAACCACGAGTAATGGATCGCATGCTTGCAATCATTCCGAATATGAAACACACTTCATCATCTTTCGAAAACCCAACGCTAACAAAATTACTGCAAGCATTTTCACCACTAGCTTAAACTCCATCTTCTCTCCCACATATGCAGGGACGGATGGCACACTTAATGCATTTTTTTGTTTTTGTTATTTTTTATGAAAATTGTTATTTTTTAAATTTTAATTGTTTTTGTTTATGGTAGAACATAAATGTATTGTTAAGTTTTTTGCATAAATAAAGTTCATTTTACTAAAATAAAAAAAAATCATTGATTTTTGAAAAAGCGCGGCATCTCTCCCGCAATTACCCTAGGCTATATTTTGAAATATTTAAAACGTATTTCTTGCCATATTTCGTCGAAAAGCTCTGAAATTTCAATGTTTTTCCGCAGATGAAATTAAATATGAAAATATTAATAAATAATAAATTATATAAATTATATTAATAAATAATAAATTATATATATATTAAATTATATAATAAATTTTTTGTATAAAAAAATTGGAAATCTTAATAATCTTTCAATGGAATTCGACAGTTTATGTCTTGCACGTCTTCTAAGTGCTCTATCGATAACACACACTCACGACTTACGTATACCTACTGCAAATGATAGCTTAAATTAGCCTTACTTAATAATAGGTATGCACTGATTTGCTCCTTAATACTAGCTGCTATTCCAATTTAAGAGCCTTAGTAGGTGGCGCTGCTCTGATTTAGATAGTTCATTTTTCAATTTTACTGCAGTTTCGCATGAAGAAGCTAACTTTAATTTTTACTGGGAGTGAAAGAGCGCCCCCTATCACCTTTGCTTATTAATATGATTTATAAGGCAACAAAAATAAATAAAAGGTGCTTTTAACCTTTTTTTTTTATTATTTTGCACGCGCTCAAGGGATTATGAATACCATTTATATGTTTTTTAACACAGCGCAGCATAAGGTGAAACAAGAGAAAGAAGGATAGAAAGATGTGTGGCGCGACGTATTGAGAAGGTGGTTGTTGTCTCAGATTGTATCTCCAGGGATGGCGGCTGAACTAATGCGGAGAAAATTACCGTGTCTTATTTATTTATGTCCCTTATAATTCGCATTATTTTATTTTATTTCGTTGCAATATTTATGAGTAGTTTACTCATAAAAAATGTTGTTAGTGTTATGCCTGAACAGCATGTAGTGAGCAAACCAGCAACTCGTATTTATGACAATTCTTAGAATTGGTGTTTTAATGGAATATACAGCATGAATCGAACCTGTGACCACGAGGTTGACAGGCGAGCACACATCTATCGAGCCACGGCCACCCCTATATTTGGTTGCGTTAATAATTTTTATTTCCTGTACGTGAATAGGTGTAAGAAAAGAACAGATACACTTTACCAAAAATTATTGATTTTTTACTGCTTTCAGCTTAACTACTATCCGAATCGTTCACAAATATATTCGAATAGTTTGATAACTTATCTAATAAATGGGTGAACGTGCCCATTGACAGAAAGAAGTACACTACGAACAAAGACTTCGAGATTCATCAAGGACATCGGAACTACCAATACCAACTATAAGCAACATTAGACGGGTTTTATTATCGCCAATAACCCATATGGTTCACCCCGTAAAAATAAAACGTTCTGGGTTATGTACTGATATGTACCCTATGTTCGCCGAATTTAATACTAATATTTGCAAACCCAGATAGAAACCTGGATCTCGTGTTGTTTTTGTAATACGTGTTAAAAAATAGCCCAGACCCTGACCCGCAGATAATAAAACGTAGATATACATAATATCATTCGATACTCGAACAAATGTCACAAATCTATCAAAACAGACTTTTTCTTTTACTTTTATCGAAAACAGGTTCTTGTATTTGTAATGTTTGTAAATTCTGCACTGCTTTGCTGCGGATAGCTTTTGCCAAAAGAATACGGCTAGTGTAAGCAAATCATAAAAATGGCGTAAGTAGGCATTCAACACTTTGCAAGTAATATATTTTTCGTTTTTATTTTTTTTTTTTGCAAAAAGGAGTTAAGTGCCTTCTTCCACTAATTTTTCTTAAAAAGATCTTTAGTCTAAAATTAGCTAAATCGGAAACTAAAGGTCGTAGAGAAATGCTGAATAAGTGAGCTTATGGTCGAGCTGGCTGGGGAAGTTTGTTGATCGAAACCCAAGTCCACTCCGACTATAGTGCCATCAAAAGTAAATTAAAGCAATCACAAGATAGTTGTTTTAAAACTTTGTTAGGGTTTGGTAAAAGGTTTTCGAATCAACCACTGTCTTTGTTTTATATTAAACCTTATTTATTCTCCGTAGTTTTTGTTTTAACTTGCATCTTGAAAAACTACACAACCCATGTAAATTTGCAAAGTAAAACAAAAATAAATAACCTTCAAATATCATTAACATACCAACCTATCCAGAATTCAGCAAGTAAAATCCTAAATTGCATTTTCGATATACAAGGTATAGGAATAATGTACATAAATGTACAAAATGCACTGTCCCGAGTATACTATAAAAATATTATAGTTAATGAAACGAAACCATGACAGATTGATTGGAAAATTAGATAAAATGCTAAGAAATATTAGAAGAATATCATTATTCCGTAAATGTACATCGATGGTGGAGCTGGGCGAGTTGAGCCTGGATCCGATGCATAATACGATTGCTTCCTCTTTTCCATTTAAATGAACCTCATTTGTTTATATACGCGCAGATGATAGGATTGCACTTGAAGGTTTTTGTGTGTTCTACGTATAGCTGCGGCTGGCTCTAGCTGGCTTGACTTTGTTAGGCAATGTGCATTGGACATTGGACAAACTGAGCAAATGCATGCAATCGTAAATGCTACTTCGGGGGATAAATATGGACATCCTTATATGTAGGTACTTTTCAAAAAAAAATATTGATTGCACCTTTTAATTTGCTAGGGATGTTATATTCTCTGACGTTATAGGCAGAAAGGCCGCGCCGGCGTAAAGAGTATATACAATACATGATTTGAACATTATGGTCTGACATCAGAAGGTATAGGGTGAATGCTTGTATTTGATAATATTGTATTCGATAAGGCGGTACCAATTTATAGATTTTGTAATTGGTTAACTCTCGTTGAATGGTATTTCAATCTTTTAAATATGAACGTATTTGGCGGAGCAGTAAGATAAACTTCAGACAAAAATACTAAATAAGGTATCGCACGCATTAAAATCCATATATGTAACGGGCGAATAAGTTAGTCCGACTTTTGAAAAGTGATAATTTGTTTCCTAAGGGCCAATTTTTCAATAGTCAGTTAACCAGTCAGTTAGTACATATTCTCCAGATAGAGCAAAAATCAGTTCTTCAACAGTCAGATACAACTTAATCTAGGAATAAATTATATACCCATTTTAGAACGGAATAAGGATTTATCTGAGGAATAAAATAAATAGCCATTTTCGACGTCAAAAACACTTTAAAAAATTATTGCTTTGAAATAAACGTTAAACAAAAATTAATTTCTATGAAAAGTTCGATACTCGTAAGTGACGTTCAAAATAAATTATTCTATAGATTGTTTTTTATTGATTGAAAAATTTGAAAAATTCTATGTTGTTATCCGGTTGTTTAACAGTCAAGTAAGTTTATTCCTCTGGCAACTAACTGGATGCTTATCTGGAGACTAAAAAATCGGCTCTTAATAATATAAACTTAAAAGCAAAATTTCAGAAAAAATCGTCTACCAGTTTTCGAAATATTTAATTTAAAAAAAAAAAATTTTTTGCAAACATCCAAAAAAATATTTTTCGAAAATTTTCAAATGCAGTGTTAATTAGAACTCGAACGACCTCCTGTATAAAAATTTTGAACGAAATTCGTTGAGCCGCTTATGAGAAAGTTGAAAATAAAAAAATGACTATATGGCAGGTAGCGTTAATAATAAAATATGTAAGAAAAAATGTTTATAATTATAATGGTAGAACATTTTGTGTGGCAAGTAACGTTATTTTTGGGACTAAGACAACGATTCAAAAATCCATTTTCGACAATCACCTAAAACACCAAGTACCAAGTTTGCGCAAAATCGGTTCAGCCGTTTAGGCTGTAGAACGTTCTACAGACAGAAAGAGAGGAGGACCCACTTTTTTGGTGTTCAAGTTTGATTAATATCTCGTGTTCGATTTTTTTCCAAATTAAAAACTTGCCCTATAGTTCTTACATAATAAAATACATTATATCGCAATTAAAAATACTCACATTTGCTCCTCTGTCATTTTCGTGCAAATTCAGCAACATAATACCTAAAAAAAAGCCAACTTGAACGCAAATTGACAGTCGTTTTACTTTTATGAACACAAGTGCTGCCATGCTCATTAAGAGCTTATGCTCTTTGTTTAAATTTATGAACGCAATTTTAGAAGTACTGCGGCAGTTTTACAACTACGAACTCAAATCAGTTCTTCAGATAATACCTATCCCATCGTAGGCAAAACCACTGCCTAAGCTTTTCCATCTGTCCTCGTCTCTAGGTCTTTTAACGATTGCAAGGAAAACAGCATATGCACAGCCCGTCCATAAAAGGATTAATCTTCTTCAGCCGCTTACTTTTTTTTTTATAATCTACATGCGCCCAAGGGATTATACCACCCTTTAAATTTTTCAACACAGCGCAGGCGTTAGGTTAGGAAGAGAAAGAAGGATAGGAAAGATATGTGGCGCGATGTTCTGAGACTGGAGGTGGTTGTTGTCTTAGATTTTATCTCCAGGGATGGCGGCTGAACTAATGCGGAGAAATTTCCGTATCTTATTTGTCTATGTCCCTTATAATTCGCATTGGTTTTATTCGATGTCATATTTTTATCGGTATACTAGTGTTACCAATCACAATCACATGTTGTAAGTGCTATGTCTAAGCAGCATGTAATGAATAAACCAGCAACTCATTGTATTACATTTTATTTTAGAATTGGTTTTTAACGGAGAAATAAGAGGACATAGACTACGGCAGGGATCGAACCTGTGACCATGAGGTGGACAAGCGAACACACAACTATCGCGCCACGACCCCCCCCCCCCCATATGTCATTCATATGCACTTATGTCCCTTTTTTATTTGTCATGTAGGTAAATGTTGATAATTTTTTATCAGTTTTAGTTAATATCTTGAAGGATGAAAGCTCCTTAATGACCGTGAGTACAGCTTTTGTATATATAAATCCACTGGTGGTATATAGTTCACCGATCATTAACTTAAAAATGCCATTTAGAGTTTTATGCAAGAAGTTCTGTTTCTTTTTTGAAAATGCGTGCATTTTGTATCGATGCATCTCTTTTTCGCTGGATGAGACACTTCTTTTCGGATCGCTTAATACAAGCAGTGTTTTGGAACCAAATGTTGGTTAGCCCCAGAGCTCCGTTTTATCTCCGACCAACTTACTTTTTTTTGTTAGTGATCTCTTATCTGGAACTTCTAATCCAATTAATGATTATTTTGCTGGCGACAGTACTCTCAGGTTTTTAAATTTATATTCACTTTTAAATTAACACCCATGATATTTAAGAGAAAATATTATGATTAGCTTATTAAATTCTGATCTCAACAGCATTGTCTAATGGGAAATATGTAGAAGAGCGCGTTGAAATTAATGCTTCAAAAACTCAATGTTGTCATCTGTTACTAAAGCATAACATATCTCCCATATCACTGGGGTATTTTTTTAAAAAGAATATTAGTTAGAATTAAAATCTAAAACTAATTAAAGTCGCTTTTAATTACCAAATAGTTGTCTGAATTCGACGGAATTCCCCTAGAAGAATATAATTCACAGTGCTTTAAAGCTGTAAATTTTATTTGTGTCGGTAGCCATCGACTAATATATCGCGTATTAGGAAGGTACTACAGCATCTAACTGATGATCCTATCTGTAGTACCTGGGCGAAACGCACATTAATTTGGACTAAGAAAAGTTGGTCGCAAAAAAAACTCAAATAAATAAGAACATACATATCTCATATATTTATACTGCAAGAAACGCTAAAATTTACAATTTTACATCACGAATTCAACTAACGTTAAATTGACTTCAAATAGTTACGAATACTCCCCCTCACATTGTTTCCAGTACCCTGAACAACCATTGATTGCTTCACCTGCTTACATACAGACTTTCCCTACTTCATTCGAGGCAACCAGAAAAAAAACCATAATCCAGGCGTAAACCTTCTTTTTTTCAATGTTCGTTTTGCGTAGTTACCCGAATGGACTTGCTCCTTTCTTTATTCTCGAATTTACTACTCTTGATCCCGACTTATAGCACCTTGCATATTAGGTGCCGATGGCAGTCGTGGCGCACGGTCATCGACAGGTGAATCGTTGGTGGCACCCCACCACGTATCACTTACAAATAATTCGTTAGCTCCCTCATAAACAAAACAACAACAAAAAAATAACTACAAACGATAAAATTGAAATAAGGCAAACGAATCGAATGTCATAATAAAAACCATTATTATCCTCTTTCAATGATGATGCACCTTTGCCTGACGTGAAAATCATCCTACATCACATTCGATTGACACGACAATTTCCTTAAGCAATTTGATGAGTGTTTCATGCAATCACCGACGCGACCAGGACATAATTCTTTATACATATATGCGAGTACTATCTCTTCCAGGGCATTGGCACACACTCGGATAGGCACAATTTGTTATTATTTTTTTTAAGGATATACCTCAACGACTTAACTTATCTTTTGGATGGCGCGGCGGAGAAAATTCAATTAGGTAAGGATAAACAGCAGAGTTTTGTAAAAAAAAAAAAAAATGTCCTTCCCAAATGCTCGGTAGAATGGTCGAATGGTGTAGATTTATTAGAAACTCTTCATCTCTTCGGACTATCTTTAGGACGCAAGAAAACTGGACTTTCCATTTTATAAATCTCCTTAATCCAGTTCAATAAAATATCAACCTTTTCATATTGGCTGCTCATCTAAGCAAGCCATATAAAATAGCACTTCTAGCTAAATTCAACCCTTCCTCCATTCCGTTAGTATTTGACCTGGACATAAATCGACTGCAACTATAGCAGTGGAGAAGATAAAATTGCCAAGTTAAGAATGACAATTCGTCCACTTGAGTTAACTTATATCGTTTTTACCGCCTCATCTGTATCGGACAGTAAAGATTTGCCTATACCCTCTCAAAAAGAGAACGAAGAAATAAAAGCCAAACAGGATAAGGTGCGGGTGTTGGTGTTTTTCATATTGATCGTAATTGTCAAATCTAGTGTGAAATAAGTGGACTTACGAAAAAAGGAGTTAAATCTAAAATGGATTATATGTGAATCAGTTATTTTTTTTTAAAGGAACAATAAAAATAAATCGAACGCATTAAGATTGGTTTGGTTATAGTGAATATATATAGTATGCTGAAGAAGTGGAGATTTAATAGCAAGGACAATGGACACATTTAATGGATTTGAAAAGGTGACCAATTTTGATAAAATGCGCCGTAAAATTGAATTGGCTACAGGATTATAATTTAATAGTAAAAATAAAATTCTAAGGCTTAGTCCTTATTCATCTTATCTCTGAGAAACATACAACTTGACACGATATACCATGCTTCATTTAACTTCGATTTCGATTTTATTCTGCAAAATCAATCAATTAACTATTTTGATTATATTCAATAACAGGTATGAAGGTAAGTATATAGTATTTTTACTTTCAATTATATGTAATTTATAAGGCAAGTTATGCATTCGTAAAAAAAAAAAAAATTCTAACAATCAAACATGACATTACGATAATAGAGAAGCCTAAAACAGTGATCGGGAAAAAATGTCTGTCTGTCAGTCTGTCCATCTGTATGTATAACGAGCTACAGCCTAAACGGCTTAAGCGATTACCTTTAAATTTGGTATTTGTGATTATTTTGGCATTCCTCAGACGGGAAATTGAAATTTTATTTTTAGGCCTAAAAATAACGGTACCTGCCATATGACCTTAAAGGAAAATCTTATTTTTCTCGAAAACGCCCCCAGAATTTTTTTGTTGGTAATAGCTATCATTTGATATGAATCAAGTTTACGGGAAAAGTCTATTAAAGGTACTTTTCATATAACGTTTTTTTTAATTTTTGGCTTTCTCGGTAGGATTGGATTTCTGTCAAATTTTATATCTGAGAAGATCTAGGTAGCCAAACTAATTCTGCATATTAAAATTTTAAATAACATTTTTTATATAATTAAAATTTTGAAAAATCAATATTTTTAAAACTAATCAAAAAAAAATAATTTTAAATTTTATAGTCATATTTATATTAATAAATTCTACAAAACTGCATACCAAAATTTCAAAAATAGTTTGTTTTCAAAAAACTAAAAATTAAAAACCGGATTTCATCAAAATCTGTCCTACAATTTTCGCGATACTTTTTTACAAAATTTTCATTGATCAGTGGCATCTAGTGACGTTCTTTTGTTTTTTCAAGAAACTGATCGAAGTGATCGTTTTAACACTTTTTATCAGTTTAAAACACGATTCTTACCCACATATACACCATTCACTTTGATTATTATACATATATATAATATATACATAAATATATGCATATATTTACATACCTAGGCGCCATCTATGTAGATAGGTACACATTACACTCCTAATTTTTATAATTAAAATCTTTTTAAATATACATTTGTAGGATGGTACCTACGAGTATGTCACCATTCCTTTAATCATATGCCTTCGACAATTCATTATACTAAGAATCAAGGTAATCTTACCTACTTCGGCTTTAATCCTGCACAGGATAACTAAACTAGATTACATTAAGTATAAATAAGTACAATTTTGTTTTAAGATTATAGAGCATGGCTTTTACGTCGGCTTCCATTTTCTCATAATTTGACTCTAAGAGATTACAAAGTTAGGTTTTTATGGCCCGGTTGCTGATACGAATCATAAATATTTATGTCATACTTAAAACGCTTATGGGCTGCTTTTTCGTCTGCGCAAACTGGCACATATGTTCTTAAGTAGAACTTAAATGCTTAAGTTGTGTAGGCAGCTTAAATGAACTCGGCAAAAATAATAATGTCACACTTCATTGGGTACCTGGCCACGTAGGTGTCCAGGGCAATGAGGAGGCAGACTCCTTAGCAAAAATAAGTGCGTCGGCTCCCTTAGTGGGGCCTGAAACATACTGCGGAATAGGAGAAAATGTTATTAGAAATAAAATCAAAAAAGAAGAGGAGGCCATAAGATCCAACAATTGGATAAAACTCCCGAAATTGAGACAGTCCTAACTACTACTTAGGAATTATAACCAACAACGTTTCACAGACTGTATAACCTTAAGCAGGAACAACCTCAGAATAATAACGGGTCTCCTTACAGGACACTGTAAATTAAAAAGACATCTAAACATCCTTGGCTTAGTAAGTAGTGCCACATGCAGGTTCAATGATATAAAAGAGGAAACGCCGGACCATATTCTTGGCAATTGTGATGCACTTGTTCATCAAAGGAACGATACCAGGTGGAAGAAAGTGACTTACCATCTCTAAAAATACTTCAAATACTCAAATTCATGAGGGAAATAAATTTGGAGGAAGAGCTGTAAAATGAGCTATCCTAACCCAGCTCTTGACGGGGGCACAATAGATCTCAAGTTGGCACTGCAACAACCCCATAGTAATATTCATTCATTCATAAGTTGTGTATCAGCAAACGGGCCTTATACACATTAAAAAGAATTAACGATTAAAGACATAAAAAAAATATAAAAAAAGGTAAAGTTTAAATAATAAAAAAAAAACATGGTATTGATATAACAATCGGGAAAAAAAAATAAAATGCACGACTTGATCGCACGAACTTGCTCTTGTAGCTAACAACTTTAATTTAGCTAACCATTGAGGCTTAATTAGTTAGGTGTAGTTATCCTATGCAGTTTAAAGTCTATGTAGGTAAGATTAACTTCATTCTTAGTATAATAAATTGTGGAATGGATGATTCAAGGAATAGTTACATAGATACCTTCCTACAAATGTATATTTAAATCTTATGGATTTTAATTATGTAAGTAAGGAGAGTAAAATGTACAGGGTCCGCCAAATAACTTTTTTTTTGAAAATGGGCGCAAAACATCGAGTGTAGCTTCGGCTGTGTGGCACGTAGCGCCGTCCTGTTGAAACCAAATATTGCCAATATCCTCCTCTTCAATTTCTGTGAACAAAAATTCGTTCAACATGGCGCGATAACGATCGCCATTGACTGTGACGGCCACTCCTTGCTCATTTTCGAATTATGCCTCTGGACCAAAATCCGCACCAAACAGTGACTCGTTTTGGGTGTATCGGCTTTTCAATGTATGCGTGCGGATTTTCTGTGCCCCAAATGCGACAATTTTGATTGTTACATACCCGCCAAGAGAGCTTCATCTAAAAAGATGATTTTTTTTGGCAAAATCGGCATCTTCTCTAAGTCGATCGCAGGCCCACTTAGCGAGCGTTTTTCAAGCGTATACACAACCATATTCGTTCAGCGGAAGGATAAAACTAATTACCTGTCAAATCAGATATGAGCTCAGTGTTACCATTCACGAAATAAGCACCAGTTAAAAAAAAAAAGTTAGATGGCGGACCCGTTATCTACATACATATAACATATTGATGGAACCTAAGTATGCAATCATGTACATATAATTATTAAAATGAAGGATATAGGTGGGTAGGTAGCTATATACATACAACTTCATAATTTAGGTGCTATATGCATACATAAGATTCATGTGATTTTTAAAGCACATATGTATATATAAATGTATGACGGCCTACATTGTATTTAGTTTTAAGTGACGTACGCAAAAATTCGTGAAAAGGGAATAATAATAAGGTAGAAATAAATTGATAATACACATAATTAAATGTTTTTATATTGCTTAGTCGTTATAGTTTAAGAGAAAACAAAGATGCCATTTGAATTCATGGATAACTAAGAATATATCAACAAAAAATTCAAAAATCATATTAGCGGTTCTTAATAAATTAATTTTGTATTTATAAAATTTTGCAAACATTTTTAGAAAAAAATTTGAAACGCAATTTTGAAGATATTATTAATATACATATAAAATTCAAATTAAAAAAAAATCTGTGACTGCTTTTTGAGAAATTGATTTTTCCAAAAAAGAAAAATTATTTATTTTTTTAAAATCGAAAATTTTTTTTTTTGAAAATTTCAGTACGCAGTCTTATTAACAATTTTAGGGATCATGAAAAAATTTATTCTAATCGGTTTATAAAATATTGAGAAAGTCGAAAATATGGATAGTGGTTCTGTGGGAAGTACCGTTAATAAGAACGCAAAAAAAAAATAATTCTATAAAGTTAACTGTACTAATTTTAGAACACACAAATTTTCTTATAAAAATTCTTTGAGCCGTTTTCGAGAAATTAATTTTTTCTTAACGTTTTCATAACATTTGTATGGGAGGTACAGTTGTTTTTTATTTTAGAAAAATAGTTTTTTTAAATACTCGAGATAATGTCAAAAACCCACCAAATACGAAGTTTTGAAAAAATCTATTGAGACGATTCGAAATTTTGAGTTTTCCAAACAAAATTTTTTTTGAAATTCTCTGGGAGCTTCTGCGTAAAAAATTCAAACTAACCGTTTCCGAGAAAATCGAAAACCAAAAAATGGTACCAAAAATAACGATTTTTTTCTAAAAAGAATTATCAAAAGGTATCCTTTCCCTTCGTTAATGAAATGATTTTTTTTTATAAAAATCGTTGGAACCGGTTTTGAGAAAAATAAGATTTTTGTTTTTGGAAAAAAAAATGTATTTGAGCTACTGTTAATTGTCGTCTTAAAAAAAAATGAAAAAAAAGTGTGGGCATATTACCAAAAAAAAAAACAATATGTACAAGGTTTGAAGCAAATCTATCTAACAGATTAGGCTGTAGACTCGAGGACAGACAGACAGTCTCACAGACTGACAGACAGACGGAATTGGGGAACCCACTTTTTTGGTGTTCTCTATGATCGTAATGTCATGTTTGATTGTTACAATTTTTTTTTTACGAATACATAACTTGAATTAATTACAATTGAAACTGTAGATGAGTTTTAAATAAAGTGTTTTGACTTTAGAAAAAAAAGAAAAAGGTTTTAAAAATGCATAGGCAGAACAAGATAATGCAAGAACATAAATATTGGGCTTTTAGTTTAACTAAAACAAAATTATACACGATGTGTATCATTCACGACAAATTCAAATATGTACTTCTATAACAGTTTGCGTGAGAAATATATCGTACCAGTAATTTCCATCCGCACTCCCCATTGAGGACACTGACTGATTCGTCATATGTAAGATAACTCTTATTAAAATAAAATCTTCAATTTCTTGTAAAACATACCGAAAGAAAATGAAAGACGTCTTCGTTTTGGTTTAAATTGCATAAGCCTCAGATAGGGTTGATATCTCCTCGATACGGTCTAAAATTAAGTTCTAAAATTTCCGTTCTGACTTTAAAAATAAGGCTCATATCGGAAGCAGACAGGTCCCTTCTAAAATAATTGTTTTCGCCTAAACTTAGATTTAGAGTTTTATATGCCTAAAGCTCTAGAAGTATGGCGGATCCAGGATTTTGTCAAGGGGGGGGGGGGGTCCAACGATTGTGAACTACGTCACTGGGTGACAATGTGTGCGAGAGAGATAGGATAATGAAATGCGAAATCACACCAGTATTCTTTATACCATGCAAAATGCAAATGCAACTTAAATGTTTGTTTGTACTACTGCTACAACTTCAATTGTAGCCATTTGATACGATTCAGCTTCAACTTCAACATTGTGTCCAAGCAATGACAACTCGAAGCCGAAGGTCGAGAACCGAGAAATCAGAACGAAAGATAAATAGAAACATACATATCCGAGAACTCTAGACGTTTATAATTGTTTGCTTATTCATCCACTCCTCGCCACTTTAATAGGATACCTCTTACTTCTGTTTTCTGTCATTCGTTGCTCCTAAACCAAACATGCTATAATCTGTTAAATTTATATTTTTAGTACAGGTCTTGATGGGAGAGCTTTTTCAAACACACTGGTGCCTGTCGTCTGCCCATAGAGCAGAACAAACCAAACAGTGACTTTTTGAGGATGTAATGGCGTCCCAACAATGGCTTGTGGATTATAATCTCTTCAAATACATCAATTTTGCTATTAACGTACCCATTCCGACAAAAGTGAGGCTTCATCGCGGAACAAAATTTTCTTGTGAAGCATAAATCAAGTGACAGCTGTCAAAAAGATCAACTCCGAAAAAAGTATTGCCAGGTTGAAAACCTCACGTCTAAAAAAACACCCTTAATATTAAAAAATAATTAAAAAACGTATTTAAAAATAATTAAATAAATCATAAGTGCAACTACGTGCGATACAGTAGTGCATTTTATTCATTATAATCTTTCATTACGGTACAATGGATGTACGTAACCGACGCACGAGGTGCTGATGTCAGATTAGCCCGCGATCACTACCGAATGCTCGACTATCTTCGTCTTCGAACTGCTTCTTTACTCAAAAATCGACAAAACTTAAAATAACGACAGACTTCAGAATCTAACAGTGCGCCAAATATACAAGGACATCCTAGCCACAAAAACAGCAGCAATTAGCGGTGCAACTCCAGAAAACACTGACCAGCACTGGAGCTCTGTGAAAAATACCTTTGGAACTGCGGTGATTGAGTATGTAGGTATAAGGCAGAGACGTCAGAGCACATGACTTGGCAGATACCTGGTGACAGAAACTCTAGCAGATCCCAACCTGGTGAAGGTGAGAGAACTGTCATCGAATCTCTGTATCGTAGGAAAAGAAAAGTACAACGTAGCGTCAGGCGAGTCAAACGACACCGCATAAATACCCTTGCAGAACAGGGAGCGGATGAAGCTTCAAGATGCGACAGTAGCACCGTCTACAACATAACCAATGCATTGGTTGGCTAAAAATCCAGAAAATAACTTCTTGTCAAGGATTCAAACGGTACTCTGATGGCTACGGATGAGGACCACCTCAAAAGGTGGAGGAACACTTTTCAAATGTAATTTACCATCTAAACGGTAATGTTATTGTACTAGCCCCTTACTCGAATGAGCGATTCCCAGAATCAAGTTCCCGTATTCGCACCTACCCACCCACCTAAAGAACAATAAAGCGGTAAGTTTAGACGGCATTCCAGCGAAGCTCTACCAATCAGCTCGTTTGAACATCCGCGAAAATGCTAGATCCCTTAATAGCGGAGACATGGGAGAACAAATGTTTTCCCGTTGAGTGGAAAAAAGGCATGATCGTCAAATTACCAATTAGGGCAAATCACAAAACTTATGGATTGCGGCAACTGGAGATGGATTTATGTCCTCCCTGCGGTGGCTAAAATAATGGCGAATATAATCTTGGAACAAATCAAGGAACAGCTGGATTCTTCTCTCGATAAATAAGAGCAAGCGGGTTTTTTCCTGCATACATCATGTTAACACCTTAAGGATCATAATCGTACAATGCGTGGAGCTCCGTTCTCCTCTTCATCTTCCCTTTATCGATTTTGAAGGCTTTCGATAGCCTGAACCGAAATTTTATTTGGTATTCCCGGAAAGCTTATCGTTATTTTCAATGCTATTTCCGGGGTGTAACTTTCCACGTCTTGCTCAAGGGAAAGGTATCTGAAGACATCGAAATCAATAGTGGAGTTCGATAAGGGGGCTTACTACCACCTTTGTTATTCCTGGACTCCTGGTGGACATTGGTGATGTCCATAAAGCAGACCTATCCGAACAAGCGCGAGGACTACGATAAACTATGTTCTCATTTCTACAACATTTCGACTACGCGGACGATATTTGCTTGCTCTCACTCAACATAATGGGTCTCTATCAGCAGATAGTACGCAATTAGGGAAGTGAAGCAAACAAAGTTGGGCTGAGTATTAATAATGGGAAAACGAAGATCGTCAAAACTTCTGGAAACTCTGCTCAAGATAACTTTGCAGGACACCACGTTGAAGCAGTAGACAACCTTCTGTATACCTAGGATATCTGTACGGTAGTGGTACAGATGGCATGGAGCGGTAGTTGACGCCCTATGCCCCCAAGGAGGGGTCGAGCAGTTAAGCAAGTAAGTAATGAATGTACTAATCATTCTTTCAGAATCTAATAAATAAATAATACATTTTCGAAGAAGCATAAGCAAGTATTGGCAATTACTTATTTAAGTCTGACAAACGATACATAAAAGAATCTAATTTGCATAAAGTGCTCCTTAAATTAAAAAAATATGAATATTTAATTGCATATCTGACTTTGACCCTAAAACTATATTTTGTTTTCGATTACGAAAACGTAGAAACTAATTAAAACACCATTAGAGGTAGTAATCAGATAAAAGAAAAACCGTTCGCTTTTATACAACTAAATACTCTTGTGTAGATATTATGTACGTAGGAGGTATGACTTGGGTATTATTCATCATTATGTATTAATCATACAAAACGGCCTTCGAAATTAAAATTTCATTTGAATAAAAAGAACAAAGTCCCCTTGTGGAACACTTTTTGAAGAACTACTTTTTTTTATTCAATGATACAATAATACATAACAATAATGTGGGAGACTCGTAGTAGATTCCGGTGACGTGGTAGTTGTAGTCGTAGCTCGTGGAGGCAGGTGCGAAATGTTACAGGGAAAGACTTAAAATTCTGTTCTACTGGCCACGAATTGAATGTGAGTCCTTCGACCTTAATAAAATGCTAACAAACATATAAATTATTCTCCCTTAAGATTGTGTCTTTAACCTACAAAGTGTAGGAATATTTTTTGGTGAATTTACTCAACTGTATTTAAATTTTACAACTTTTTCTGTGTTATTTTTAAAAGGGCTACCGTGTTTCATCGTCACTTTTGGGCGTTGGAAGGGACATTGTTTAAAACCGCAAATTAGCGATCTGTGGAAATGTAGGCCAACGTACTAATTGAAATTCATCATTGTTAGTCAAGTCTAAGTTAAGGGGTCCTTTTTTTATTCAAGAAAGAAAACAGATGCATATATTGACTTGCTTCGGCTAGGGTCTTGGAAATTTGATCCTTATTTTATTTAAAATTCTAGACAGTGGGCATGTTTTTTTCCACGCACATATCTAAAACATTTAACAATATTTAATTATTATAATAATATTTTATACCTTGAAGGTTACAGGTAGCCCTGAATGAAATCTGATTCACATAAGTATCTAGAGTAGACGACCCACAATAAGCTTAACATCATAATTAACGTGCTTAGATATTTTAAGTTTGGGATTCAATATTCAAGATGGTCTAAAAATTCTGTCCGTCTGTATGTATGTCTGTCAGTCTGCCCGTATGTATGTGTAAGTTTTTAGGTATTGTACGGAGGTAAAATTGATTCTTCTTTAGCTAAAAAAAAATAACGGTACCTGCAATATAACCGTAAAGTTAGAGCATATTTTTCTCGGAAATGGCTTCAACGATCTTGATTTTAAAAAAATCAGTGCAGCTTTATCGGACCGTATTTTGCTTTAAACTATCTCATAAATGGCTTAACCGATTCTTTCGAAATTTTACACACATATAGGTTTCGGTTGCCCAATTTATACTGCGTGCCAATATATTAAAGGCATTTTTAAAGAAATAATTTATATTTTGATGACTGTCCATTAAAGTTTTTTTTTTTAAATTATAGTTATACGTATTTGCTGAATACCTATGAATTGGCAGTGGGCCGAGGACAAAAATATCATCCTGGATAATCAGTTCGGTCTTAAGGCGGGACATGACACAATTCATGCCGCGTCTAAACTGGTTTCTGATATTCAATGTAACAAGACTAAAAAGCAGTGTACGGGTGCCTGTCTGGTTGATTTGGAGAAGACCCTTGACACCGTATGGTTAGAAGGTCTCTATCTAAAGCTAACCAGACTAGGTATAAGTAAACCTCTATTCTATATTCTTAATGACATGCTGAATGGTAGAAAGTTTGTTGTCAAGAGTGCCAACGTAACTTCTACCGCAATTTTTAATATTAAAAATGGTCTTCAGCAGGGAGCGGTTAACTCGCCGATTCTATTCAGCATTTACACCAGCGATCTGATAGGTAGTCTAACTCAGGCAATTGCGTACGCCGACGATCTAATTGCGTACAGAACAGCTAATACAGTTGAGGTCTTCAAAAGTCTCTTGCAGAGTGACTTCGACAAGATTCAGCGATATTGTGATGACTGGAAGCTGAAAATCAACTTCCAGAAATCAGAAACTATTTGGTTTAGGACTCCGTTGTCTAGCGCCTCAAGGGATACGAGAAAGTACTGGCGCAAGCTGGTGATCGTAGGGCCACATGGACATCCACTGGCGAGTAAAAGTGTAGTAAAGTACCTTGTCATCTGGTTGGATCAGTACGGATGCCCAATGTGGTTCAACGTTGCCCATCTCAAATGGAAAAGATTCGGGTGTTTGAGAGGCAATGTCTTAGACGTTGCCTTGGATTACTCAGAAACAAGATATTATTCCAACCAGGTTCTATACAACGGAGCCAACATAAACAGAATAGATAATTTTTTGTTTAAGCTGATTCGGGGTCACGTTGCAAGAGCGATGTCCTCAACTAACAACTTAATTTTTGGGGCGTATTACCCATATAACCAATATTTTGAGAGTGCGCGGTTAAGTGGCTACATCCCTCCCGAGGCATTCCTCTATTTAGACAGTCGAGGGCAGATACAGGATTGAGGGGCGGTTCCGCTCATCTACCACGTCAGCCGGAAAACTGTGGATAGGCGACTCCGGTATGGTCGAGACGTCATCGCTCAAGGTGGAGAAGAGCGCCTTCGGTTCAGTAGGACTGAGTCCGATCGGGACCGGAGGGAAAGGGCGAATCAGGAGAACCAGTTCTAGTGGCTCTTTGAACAGCATGAATGTGGTATGTCTTGGCCGACTTTCATAGATTTAGGGCAATTAGGTATAGGGAACAGTCGGGGCGGCAACAAAAAAAAATTAAAAATAAGTATGTATTCGGGGGCATATGTGCATGTATCTGCGTGTCTGTGCAAGTATGTGCGTACGTATTGTATGTGCGTATGTACATGTATGTGTGGGTTGCATGATGTTGTGTGTCTGCAAGCATATAAAAAATAAACAAAAAAAATATGATAAGATACCGAGTTTTTTGGCAATAAGTTTTCTTGGTTAAAAAAAATAAAATAATTAGATTTAATTAAAATAGTTTTTAGGTCGAAAGACATTACTTCTAAGAGTTATTATTTAGTTTCGAGCGCCCGTAAAGGGCCAGTAAATTAGTTATAAGTTATTGATAATTAGGCTAGTTTTAAACATTTTTGTCTAGCTTTAAGATAGTTATAAAAACCTATGAATTGGCGCTTTTGAATTTTTTTTGCAAAATGTTTTCAAAAATTAAAAAAAAAACGTGCGACTCATGAAGCCCGACAGAAGTGACAACCTTAACTAACCTTAGTTGAACTACTTAATATTGAAATTGTTTAACTTAATAAAAGCTTTAAAAGTTATTCGTTAATTTGATTTATTTAAAAAGTTCTCCGTATGCGTGAGAGAAACGAAAGCCAGACGGGCTGGTGCCGTAACGCGTTACGTAACAATTCGGTTTATCCCATAAGAAGTTATCACTTCAAAAAAACAATTTTTTTTCCGAAAAACTTTTTTTTTCAATCATTTTGGAATGCACTATAATTTAGAATTTGAAGGACCTCCTAAGTAAATTTGTTTATCGAAATACGTTGAACCGTTGAAAATCAAATAAATGTAAATGGGTGTATGGCAGGCACCGTTAATAAAAAAAATATATAAACAAATTTGTATACCATGATGTAGAATATGCCGTTTTTGAGATAAATAAGATAGAAGAAACAATTGTACGGTCATTTGGGCGTTACGAAACCAACTTTGTAGTTAAGTGGCTTAGACTGTAGGCAATCTACAGCCAGACGGAATTGAGGGAAACACTTTGTTGGTGTAATGTCAAGTTTGATTAAAATCTCAAGAAAGATTTTCTTCCAAATGCAAAGCTTGCCCTCCAGTTAATCTCAACGGTACTATTGGATATAACCTGCATAGATAAGAGAAGATAGGTGGCCAGATTAGTTGCCACCAAAGGTCTTAATCTCTTTCCTACATATTATTATGTACACATTTGTAGGTATATAGAATGTACATGTATGCTAGAAAACCTATCCATCATATTGGAGATACCAACTCCAAAATAGAACCAATTTGTTCTTTTAACCCCTATAAGATATATATATTGTAGGACATATTCTTATTATTTTTATACCGGCATAAAGCCCCAAGTCTTACCTCAATTTTAAGACTTTAACCATAAAGATTCGACTCCTAGAACTGACGATATAATCTCAGAACAGCCACCACATCTTTTTTTATAATGAATTTTCAAACATAACTGTTCTTCTACACTAAAAACTCGAACTAAGCACGCAATTTTGAATGTTTGGGGGCGTTCGGTGTCGCACAGCTTTCTGATACATTGCTGAAATATATATTGTGCGTTTGTGGACATATAAAACCCAATAGGTAACAATTTCTGTCAAAAGTCAAAACAGAATAAAAAAAACTATTTGCTTATGATTACGCTTCGGCTCAAAGTGAACTAAACATACATTTGTTGGCTAAAATATAAATTAAAAATGAATCAGGAAGTAAGAACCACAAATGTTTCAACCGATTCAGAAGAATTGTTCACACACAACAATTGAAAAGACAGCTGATTTCGTAGTCAGCTTTGCACTACGATACCTAAGTATAGCAGAAATTTAGCGCTAGCTTGGCTTCGATTGGGAAATCATATGTTTTGTTCAGACAGATATTTAACACGTATGACAACAACAACGAACGTATTGCACAGCAAAGCTGTGCGCCAGCGAACACCCCCTTTTTCTCTTGTTTTGAAATTAAGATTGCAAAGCTTGTATAGCTCACAGAGTAATGTTTGAAACATAAAAATAATCATCATGTTATCTACTTATTAAATAAATAAAAAAAAAAACAAATCTATTCATGGAACCAGTCAAAAGTAATTGACTTATATATGCAATCTTCTCAATATTTCAGTCTTCTTACGGTTGCGTTGTTGACATTCTAGAAATTCAATTTCCATTTTTTTTAAACATTTGTCGCATTATACTCTATCATCGTCCACTCCTTAAAAAGATAAGATTCTTTTAGTTGATAGTGCGATATGCGTTACGTAACGAATCAGTTTACCCTCCCATAAAAAGTTACCACTTCAAAAAATTTTCTCAAAAACCGCTCCACAGATTTTTAAATTATTTTTCTCATAAATTCTAATTTTTTTTGAGCTCGACCTAAAATTAGTTTAAGTATTTATTTCAGAATTTTAAATTATTTTTTCTTTGATTAAGCCGATTTAATCTTTTGTTTTAAAGTCTATATATTATAATATTTAATATTGTCATACAAATTTATTTAGAAAAAAATTAAAAAAACTTTAAAAATATATTTAGATTTTTAATAGAAATCTTTTGCATACGATGTGATCGAACATAAGAGCAACTTCGTGCGATCCAGTCGTGCAATTTATTTTTTTATATGCCATACATAATTTAGCTCAAATTTTTTTGTTAAAAACTATAAATTTTTCCTCAGCGTTTGCATTTTAAAAAGAGAAAATTCATTTTTCTTCCAGACCCTCTGAATTGATTGAATTTCTTTAATAATTCTAATATAAGGTGTCGCAAAAGTTCTCACTTAATCGGAAGAGGCTGTAGTGAGATATGTGTGTTTAGGTTCATCGCACATGTCACGGCATTAATCGTTATACTTATTCATATCCAAACGCGTAATAATTATTAACATTGTCTTAAAAAATACCCGGGACGAGACCAAGACGAGAACGAGACGAAACCGTTTTTTCGTACCGAAATTCGCCGACAGTCTCGCCGATCTCGGTGGTTTGGTTTTGATTTTTGCTAGAAGAAATATTTTTCGATTTAATTATTTTTTAGTACTCATGTTCAATATTCAATATTCACAATTTTTTTTTTGCGAAGTATTATATGCGCGTTAAAATAGTAAACCACATAATGTATATACAGCGGTCCGAGAATTAATTTCTAATCGAACGAAAAAGAGATGTATCGATACGCATTTTTGATAAGAGAGCTTTAGTTTAGTTATACTCAGATAGGCCCACTGCGAAAATCCAGAGAAGAATTTATATATGCATTCATCTGGAATAGAGAAATTCCGATTCGGATTTAAATGGATTAAAAAACCTCTACAAAATTCAAATCTGACATCAGAAAATTCGAAAATTTTGCGATTTTATTTTTAACTCCGAAAAACATTGGCGCAAAATTTTAAACGATTTAGTAAAATGTTAAAGCCACTTTTAGTATTTTACTAAACTAAAAAGATGATTTAGCTAATTTTGAACGATTTTAACATTTTACTAAAGTTAAAAACACGGAATGGCTACTTTAACTTTTAGCAATTTGCTTAATCCATTTAGAAATCTGATAGTATATCAGCCTGTCACGCGGGGTGCCCAGGTTCGAGTCCTGCTGGTGCACAATTTTTTTTTGTTTTTTTTTTTGTAAATAATGAAGATAAAATGATGAAAATAGTAATAACTAATACTTTTTTAGAGCACATGTTGGGTTTTCATCAACATATAATTAATTTACAACGCATAACCACAATAATTGTGTTCATCAAAATTCAAGCCCTACAAATGCTCAGCTTTCTGCATAATTAGCAATTTGCTAGTTTAGAAAAGGTTTAAAAATTTTGAAATATAATAAGCACTTAGGAAATTGCTAACTAGTAAAATGTTAAGCCCTTAACAATGGGTTGTTTAAAATTTTGCGCCATTGATTTTAATGTCAAATTCCAAACAACCATTTCAAATAGATTTCAGATCGATTTTATTGTATATTGATTTCGTTTAAAAATAATTCGTTTGTTTTCACAAGAAAATCGAATGTTTGGTTGTTTTGGAATTCGGCATAAGCCTTTTGGTTGGAATTTGGAAAAAAATATTATCCAAATGGTAGGATATAGTTTGTTGCCTACCTGTCAAGAGATGAATTGTCAAAATCAATTGCGGGATGGCTCCAATTTAAATGGATTATTCTACGCATTTTTCTTAACAAACAAACTGCTGAGATACCCTACTCTATCTTTTCAATCTGAACACGCGTCTTATCTTACATTTTTTTACTACCAAAAACTGCGAAAGAAACCAAGACTAAGGGTGAGACCAAGACGGAGACGAGACTTGCTTAGGCGAGTCCGAGACCGAAACCGAGACGAGACTGAAGTTTTTCGATTTTGACGAGACTGAGACGAGACTAACAAAAGTCTCGCCTGGTCTCGTCTCGTTGCCAGATTTCAATAAAATTAAAATGGAAACCGCATGTAAAAAAGAAATGAGAGGAGTTAAAAAATAAATTCAGAGATATGTACTGGTTGCCCAGGAAACACTCTGAGCTCAGTATCGAAAACAAGCTAATTTTGTACAGGCAGGTGCTTAAGCCTGTCTGGGCTTACGGTATACAACTCTGAGGTTGTACGCGAGATTCTAATTTAAATACCTTACAAACATTTGAAAATAAACTCCTAAGATCGTTTGTAAGCGCACCTTGGTACATTAGAAACGAAGATCTCTACAGAGATCTCAGGATTCCCACCGTTCGCGATGAAATAAAAAAATTTGCCCGAAATCATAGAAAACGGCTATTACAACACTGTAATAGTGCTATAATCGAAATTATCGATGAGACGAATTTAGTACGCCGCCTGCGAAGGACAAAGCCTTCCGATCTGGTGCACTAAACGAGAATCCGCTTTAAATCGCGGTATAAGCAGGAACTATCACCGGATAGTTACCTGCAACACGTTAATTAAATTCGTTAAAAATAAATTGCAAGATAAGTTTCAACTTAGTTGCAATCGGGAGAAGGAGCTGTTTTTAGTGCAGTAAGAATATCACACGTTTTTGGCCCTCATAGAGCCTTTTGAAGGTTTTACACCTACCAACGGAAAAAAAAAAGATTTCAATATTAAGCTGGAATTACATCTAGTTCCGTACGATTCACCGTCGTTATATGACGTCACCGAAAAATCAACTGAGGTTACGATTTTAGTTCAATAATCTTAGAGTTCACACTTGATTCGTGTAATGACGAACAAAAAATCATGGCTCCTTCGACCACATCTAAAGTCTTTTGGAAATATTAATTCTGATTTTATTCAAGAGCAAGAGTTATCGAACTTGATGAAATTGACAAAAATTCTGGTGGCGGGCACACTTAGCTGATATCATTTTCTCGCAATGCATAAATAATTCATTTTGAACATGGATACGAGATCCCTAGCACTTTAAAGAGTTTATTTGGACGCCCTAGCAGGGTCCGTCTTAATTCTTTGCCTTACCTGGGTATATCCAACTTGAAGTTGGTAAGGGCAATATATTCTCCATTTTTCTTAAGAAATCCAATTTCAGGTGAAGCAGTTTAACCAATAGCATAATGTCTAGAATGATCTGACCCACATACAACTGACATAATTTGCAGACCCAGGCAAGAAGTCACGGTCGTTGCAACATGTACAGGACACTAGTCGAAAGTAGTTTTGAACTTTTTGCTGCAAATGGCCTGCTCTAGCCAGAATAGGATCACAAGCAGTTGATAAGGTATTTTTCGACGACCTCGACAAACTTTTAGAGTTGAAGATCAGTCATCCGATCTCTATTCTAAACACGACAAAGTGGCTCTAGAGAGAACGCTGGTAACTTTTACATCAACAACATCTTTCAGGAGGGAGCCACCAGAAATCCCCAAACAACAAAATCTGCATCGGACGAAATCGCCCAAAAAAAATATCCAACAAGACAAAATACCCATGGGGACAGAAGCCTTTCTTCCCGTAATCTCCAAAAATCTCAAATAATCCCCAATATATTTTTTCGGCTTAGGGCGATTCAGTTAATAAATAAGTTATTATTTGATAAATTTTAATTCAGTAAGTAAAATAAATGTTTTGAAGTGGATATCATACATCCTGTCTTTATCGTCTATTCCCTGATTAATGTCAAAAAAATGTTTTTTTTTTTAGAATTGACAGTTTTATATTTTGCTTTATTTTATGATAGGTAAACTGTGTTTTTTTTATTTCGAAATCAGGTTCCCGGTTTGTTGAATAAAAGTAGAACGGATAAGAAAGCACTGTGTTTTTATTTTATCAAAAAAGTAGAATGAAGACAATTATTATAACGGGTTATCCATTTTGCGGTTTCAAACGTAAACGTAAATAAAACACATACAAAATATTTTTTTTTTCAAGGTCTTTCTCGTAGCCCCACAAAAAAATTCCAGCGGTGTCAAATCGCATGATCTTGGTGGCCAGTTGATATCGCCACGACGAGAAATTACGCGGCCAAGAAATGTCACTTGCAATAAAGCCATATTCGCTCGAGTTGTGTGGCATGTGGCATCGTCTTGTTGAAACCACATATTCTCCAAGTCGTATTCTTCAATAGCAGGCAAAAAAAGTCGGTTATCATATGACCATAACGATCTGAATTAACGGTGACAGTGGTTGAATTACACCTCCGGACCAAGGAGCGCCCCAAACAGTGATTTTTTGTGGATGTAATACCCTCTCTTCAATTACTTGAGGATTATCGGAACCCCAAATACGACAATTTTGTTTATTAACATACCCACCGAGTGAGAAATGTGCTTCGTCGCTGAAGAAAATTTTGTTCGAAAAATCGCCGTCCACCGCCTGTTGTTCAAGCACCCATTCGACGTATCTACGACATTGTGAATGGTCAGCTGGCTTCAGTTGTTGTGTGGGCTGGACTTTATATGGATGTAGGTGTAGATCCAAATGCAAAATACGCCATAATGTGCCGGCCCTAATTCGTAGGAATCGACACATTGGGGTCTTCGGCAACACTTTCACTTACAGCAGCGATATTTTCGGTGGTACGAGCGAAACGATGATGCACAGGCCTTACAATATCTGTAACCAATCCAGTCTCTTCAAATTTCTTCACAATTTTGCCAATTGCTTGCGTAGTTGGACGAATTTGTAAACCATAATCGCTTCTTAAAGCACGATATGTGGCTGTGGCAGAATCACCATTTTTGTAGTAAGTTTTAACAATTTTTATGCGTTGTGCGATAGTTAAGCGATCCATTTTCGTAACTGTCAGACTTTCAGCTGAAAAAAAAATTGGTTTAACAACTTAAGTTGACAAATATCGAATTCCAGCCCTATACTTTTGAAACCGCGAAGTGGATAACCCATTATAATTATTACATAATAATTAATACATTTGGTAAACTTGGCATAAATAAGCACCCAAATCACGCGATTTTATTGCTTGATTCATTACTTGCACTGCTTATTTGGGGATTTTCTCTTGGGGATTTTTTTTGTGAAATTTTCTCTTGGGGATTTTGTCTTTGCTCCATTTTCTCTTGGGGATTTCTTCATTTGGGATTTTTTTTGATTATGTTTTTTTAGCAAACATCACCAACCCCTTCCAGGATCAATAGACCAAGAGCAAGCGAACTATGGGCTTTCGAGGGATTTAACTAACCTAATGGGTAAAAAAAATTTTCTCACTATTAAGCTCACACCTCTACAAACAATATGCCGACGAAAAATTCAGGTAAGTTAAAAATTCTCAGTCACCTAAGCTTCACTTATAAATATTTAAGAGAGCTCAGTATGGAAATGCATTTAATTAATTAATTTTATAAAAAATTAATAATTTGTTCCTTTTTAGGAATTGCATACAAGACACATATATAGCTAGCTGTAAAAACTTCAAAAAATATAACATAATTCCCCTTTTTTATGTAAGAAGCATTATCAACTCAATTTATTGGTTTTTGACTCCAGCAATTGATTTTGTATTTCTTTTATTATTTTTTTTTTTTCGTTTTTGATTTTCTGTTCGACATAATCCGAGGGTAACCAGATTAGCTGGATTAATGAATTGCATTTCGATCTAAGCCTGACCGTGATATATTGGCAGGCCGTCAGACATTGAATGCGGTTGACGATTGTATGGGCCGCTTGAATTATTGCCTTTTGTTGTGGCATTTTTGCGATTGCCTCACATCAGATTCATCCCTGTGCCTGTACTTGTGCTGCGTTTCGAGCGGAAGTATCTACACAACATTATATCCATGTATCCATATCCATTCTACCTGAATTAATCTTTCGTTTTGTATTTTTATTTTTTTTTTTTTAACTCGGCGTTTCTTTTTATTTATTTATACATTGAAGCGAAAGGTATTTATTTTTCGATTACAATTCAAAAATGACACTGCACTTGAACGAACTAAGCTGTTTTTTTTTCTTTTTTGCTAATGCCAGTAGTACGATTTAAGGAACTCTTGTGGAAAATTATTATTTGATCAACTGTTGGGTATTTTCGTTGAAAATACCAATTCATTTCAAACAGTCGACTTATAATTATTAAAATTTGCAAAGGCGAACTCAAAGTATCTATTTTCCTACATACATATATGGACTTTTGGTGAAATGTAACATATGGATGCTAGATGTTTTTACGACGCCCTAGATGAACTGGGTCTTATCACGCTTTCGCGTCTAATTCGATTCTCGATTCGTGAAAAAGTGAAGTTAAATGCCAAACATTTTTCATATGATAATTTTTTTATCACAGTCAATTGTTTTGTGAAGAAAATGTTTCTAATCGAATATTAAGAAGAAAAACTGGATTTGGCACATGACAAGTAAGCAACAATTATATTTATACACAAATGTATTTTGGCGGTAAGTTATATTTGTGTTAATTCGAGTAAATAACGAAATTGTTAAATCAACAGATTCACAACAGCCGCCTCGACTGTGCTCATTCCCGCGACAGATCGTTGGAAACTTCCCATTGCAAAAAAATGCAGAGCACTTTACCATATTTAAATGGCTTTGAATCGCACTTATAAGTTGAGTGTTTTTCAAGAATGCTCTCAATTCACGTATTAAATCCATGCATAAATGTTTTGGGAATCTATAAAGTTCAATAAAGTGCTCCTAATTGTAACTTCGAATAGATTCTGCCCATCTCGAAAGGAAAGCCTCAATATCCTCACATGAAAAAATAATAAATCTTACTCAAAACAGAGATACTATTGAATATAATATAAAACCCACAATTGTTCAGTACGACGTCGTTTATTAATTTATTAAACGAATTATTATTCCGGACATTATTCTTAAGCAAATTTAGAAGCTGAAATGAAATATTTACGTTAAATTATTTATGTTTGACCAAGTTCAAATATATTGCTTTGTTGAAGAATCTGGTTCCTCTTCGGCTATTTTGGTCACTTGATGTGTAATGAAACTAATTTGGTTTCATTTACTTTTCCCGACGTTTCGACAGGGATTGCTGCCTTCTTCAGGGGATCCTTTATTGAAACAATAAATCACAAACACAGTTTCACAAATTGGTTTACAAAGAAAAAACAAAACTTCAAAGAACTTACATAAAAAAATAATAAAATAAAATAAATTATTTGTCTAGTTTTAAATTAAAAAACTTTGTTGTAACAATTAACTTAATTGATTTTTAAATTTAAAAAATTTTAAAAAGATTTAAGAAAGTTGCACTTCTAATGCGAAGATCAGTCTTGTTTTAATTTTAACTCAAAATTTAAAATTTCTTGGCCGTTACAAGAGAGCGGTAGACTACGGAGATGTTTTGAGTGTCTTGTTTTCTGTTCATATTATTGTTGTTTTTGAGGATGTGTAGAGTTTCCAGAGAGTACCTTTTGGCAAAATGTCTTTCCGTTTGTAGAATTTCTACTTCCTCAATATCTGGTTGATGGTTGGTTTGGACATAATGGTTCGCCAGTGCCGTCTTAGCGGAGCTTTTACTATTGATGTCCGATTTATGACCAGCTATTCTCTGTCGCAGGAACTGCTTTGTTGTGCCTACATAACAAAGGTGGCAATTTTCATCATCTTTGCCATGGCAGTTGATTTTGTACACAACGTCGGTTTTGTTTTCTTTTTTTGTTTTAGACTTTAGTTTTGTGTACAGTGTTGCAAGTGTGCAATGTGACGTGAAAGCTAGTTTCACATTTTTGCAACGGTCGGCAACCACTTGTTTGAAATTTGTAGACAGTGTTGGAATATAAACTATGCTTTTATAAACGCAATCTGTTCCAATGATCGATGGACTTTCAGGGTTAACACTATTTGTGTAGCGTTGTATTAAACTTCTTATAATCTCATAGGGGTAGCCATTTTTAGCTAGAATTTGGGTGACTACGCTTTCATTTTTGGAGTGAAACTTACGGTAACTTAACGTAAATACTTTTTTGATCAAGTTAGTTGCCGTGTTGATTAAAATATGTTTCGCCTGGTTGGATCGAAAATTAAATAGTCTACCAGATGCTGTTTCTTTTTGGTACCAATCGAAGGTAAGGTGGTCCTTTTCAAGATAAATTTTGACTTCCAAAAAGGCTATCGTGTTATGCTTTTCTTTCTCCACGGTGAACTTGATTTTTTGGTTGAAATTGTTGACGGCCAACAGCAAATTTTCAATGTTGCGGTGATCAATTAAGGCAAATATATCATCAACATATTTGAAAATTGCCTTTGGTCTTTCAATACTTTCAAAACATTCATCGAGAAGATAATCCAGTACCAAATTTTTTTAAATTTAAAAATTAATTAAGTTAATTGTTACAACAAAGTTTTCAAAGTTTTTTAATTCAAAACTAGACAAATAATTTATTTTATTTTAGTATTTTTTATATAAGTTCTTCGAAGTTTTGTTTTTTCTTTGTAAACAAATTTGTTAAACTGTGTTTGTGATTTATTGTTTCAATATAGGATCCCCTGAAGAAGGCAGCAACCCCTGTCGAAACTTCGGGAAAAGTAAATGAAACCAAATTAGTTTCATTAAACATCAAGTGACTGAAATATTTACGTTTCCCAACAAAAAATCTAATCAGAAATGACAGAATTTATCATTTAGTACTTTTTAGTACAAACTCTATCACAATGAGTTCTAGAATCGCATTAGGCGTGTGCGTGAAGTTGGAAAATGATAAACCTCTGTGAAAATTGAAATGATATTTTTTTTATCACTTCATAATTTCACAGATCGGAAATTGACCCCCTGGGTCTATTTGCCCTCTTAATATATATACATATGACAAGTAATAACGAATGTTAACATAGCATATACCTTTGAATCTTTACTTATATAGTCCATCCTTTTTTGTGATGTCTAAATATGTTGAAGGAATACAACGAACGATGGACCATTTTGGAAACTACTGTAAGCTTTTACTCGATTCGCTAGGCGCTAATATATATAAACCTTCAATGATGTTCTTCAGGGAATAAATGAATATATCAAATATAAATATACTTTCCTGGTTTTTACCAATTCCCAATTTCAGGAAGGAGATTGATGGCAACTATTCCCGTATCCTATATAAATCAGTTCGACAATGTTGAACAGTTTCTTTGGTACTTTGTGAAACGTATTTTTCGGAACATGCTCTATTCTTAGAAACACCCTTCCAACCAGTGATATCATATGGTAGGGGAATTCAAGCAAAAAAATTTGCGAAGGGGAAAAGGGGAATCCAGGGGCTTTTAGAACAAAATATGGGGAAAAATCAGAATCTTACTCATTTTAATTTGAATTTTAAAAAATGTTATGGTCAAACAAAATACGCATGATTTACATATGAGTCGTGCGTGTGCTTAAACGAAAGTAACAACTCAGGCTAACACAGTGAATGTATGCAGAGCATCCGCAATCTGGAAATGTCATTTTTATTGCATTTACTGTAAATGTGTTTGTCTGTTCTGTTTTATTGTGTAGTTACCATTAGAAGTTTTTTACTTGCGATTATAGGTACTATAAGGTAAGTTATGCATTATGAATGATAGCGAAGACGAAAAAAGATGATCTAAAAATTCTGTATGTCTGTCTGTCAGCCTGTCAGTCTGTCAGTCATTTTATTTCAATATAGGTCAGTAAATACTAAGGAATTCAAAAATGTACTGCATACAGTTGATATTTATTTGCGCTTATTACAAGCTTATTGGCTTACATACTAATACAATAATTTAAGATTAAAATCAAAGTATTGAGAAAAAAAAAATTAAAATATCATAATAAATATTTAGCTAACAATTAAAAAATAATTAAATAATAAAAAAAAAAGGTGGCGGATGAAGAAAGTTATTGTTATTGGGATAAGTAAGAGAGAAGGGAATTTCGAAGGACCGATTTAGAGGAGTGGAAATCAAAAACATCGTTTCGTAGCATATGAGACATGGGATTATAGAGGCTATAGTTGGTGTGGTGAAAAGGGACGCGGAAGAGGAGTACTGCCCTAAGGTTACGCTTATTAGTATTAAAAGATACGAGATTTAACAGAGCAGGGCAGTCAATGTCACTGGTCCGGTTAGTCGTCGATTTTCAAGGGATTGAAAGTTGATCAGCCGCAAGCGATCTGAATAGGGAGGTAGTCGACAATGATCATCCCATGGAAGACTACGAAGATCAAATCGAATAAACCTACGCTGGACGGCTTCGATCCGTTTAATTTGGGTAATTTTATATGGGGACCTAACTTGTGACGCGAATTCAAGAATGGGTCGGTCAAAGGAAACGAAAAGAGATTTTGTGACGTATGGGTCAGAGAACTCTTTTGACCATCGCTTAATAAAGCCTAGTGTAGAATTGGCTCTATTGATAACGGTGTCAATGTGGCAACGAAAGCTAAGTTCCTAAGTCACGGGAAAAATTGACTGAAGGTATTAGGTCGCCATTTATATAGAAGTGTCGGCGAGTGGGAGGGAGGCGTTTCCGTGAAAACCTTAAAATATGACATTTGCTGACGTTGAGCTCAAGGAGGTTTTTCTCGGCACCAGAGAGAAAAGATATGAAGATTGCGCTTTTTTTTATAATTTTGCACGCGCTCAAGGGATTATGAATACTCTTTAAATACTTTAACACAGCGCGGGCATCCGGTGAAAGAAGAGAAAGAAGGATAGGAAAGATGTGCCGAGCGATGCTCTGAGACTAGAGCTGGTTGTTGTCTCAGATTTATCTCCAGGGATGGCTGTTGAACTAATTCGGAGAGAATTACCGTGTCGTATATATTTATGTGCCTTATAATTCACATTATTTTATTTATTTCGTTGTCATATTTATGCGTATACTAGTTCACTCAATCACATGTTGTTAGTGTTATGCCTAAACAGCATGTAATGAGTAAACCAGCAACTTATTTTATGACAATTTTTAGAATTGGGTTTTAATGGAACATAGACAACAGCAGGTATCGAACCTACAACCACGAGGTTGACTGGCGAGCACACAACTATCGCGCCACGGCGCTGTAGGGTAATTGCATCAACAGGTGACGAGATGTGCTGAAAGATTTTCATATCGTCCGCATAAATAGATAAACTACAGTCAAGAACCTGAGAAACATCGTTAATAGCTAAAATAAAAAACAGTGGACCGAGATGGCTACCTTGTGGGACCCCAGAAGGTGCACTAAAAGGACTGGAGAGATTTTATATAAAGTGGACTATATATTTTCTATTGGTCAAGTATGAATTCAGCCATAAGATGAAGACAGTAGGGAAACCCAATGTTTTTAATTTAAAAACAATGGCGCAAGATTTTAAACAGGCTGATATTAATGGCTTAGCATGATACAACTTAACAGTTTGCTAATACTAAAGCACTCTATTAATATTTTCCTAATTTTAAACACTTTTTAACTAGCACCATACTAAATATATTTTCTTAATAACCTACAACTAATCATTCCTAATAGTGCAAAAAAGTAAGCGAACATAACTTTCTGTCGTTGGCAAATGTCAAAGTGGCATATGGATTTAGTACGATACTAAAAATATAAAGTAGCCATTTTGTGATTTTAACTTTAGTAAAATGTTGCGAAAATAGTACGATACTAAACTGGTTTAAGATTAGCAAAATCCTCTTTTTAGCCCAGTATTATACTAAAAATGATTTAACATATTACTAAATCGACTAAAATTTTTCGCTAATAATTTTATGAGACATTTTGTCGAAAGCTTTGCTAAGTTCGGTAGCAATAACATCAACTTCACCTCATCATCGATTGTGCACAGATAATGGTAAACAAATTGTACCAGGTTGGTAGTTGTCGATCTGCCCGCAACAAAACCATGTTGAACTGGAGACAGAATTGATTTGCAATTGAAAGAAAGTGCTTCACATATAATGCTTTCGAACATTTTCGGTATGCATGATACGTTCGCTATGGGTGATAATTAGAGACATTATTTGTGGGCCCTTTTTTGTGGATGGGAATTATATATGATATTTTCCAGGATTGAGGAAAGGTGCCTTGTGAAATAGAAATTGTGAAAAGGCATTCAAACAGCTTCTTCCAACATCAAACACTTCTATTAATATATTTTCTACTTCAGAGTCAGAATAGAGCGATCAATTATAAGAAAAGAAACCAAAAATTTAAGATAAAAAACAAAAAATAATTAAAATATTAGCTTGAGTTATTTTTAAAGAAAACTTATTAATTATTCTAGCGTCTATAGTGAAAACGGACTACGCCAAACGCCTAAGTTCGAGGAAAATAACATTGTTACCATTCACATACATGTTTTTGACATTTTCTTTTAATTGCTTTAAAAATCCCCAAAATTGTCGGAGATTGTTTTCTTTCCTCTTAATAACCGAATTCAGATTTCAGTAGAATATAGCACATCCAAAATAGATTAGAATCCATATACTTTTCTGAACATAAGGACCCGAATATATAGGTTAGGCTGTCAAAAATTAAAACAGGTGACACAAAACACATTGAAATATTTTCTTGTCGGTAAATTTGTTTTAAGTATTTTTTTGAGTCACAAAGTTAGTATCCGACCGAAGCCGAATATTCGGCTCAACAACAACCTTCGGCCGAAACCGAAGCTTTAACAACTTACAAGAATTTCCGTTAAAGATTGTCTGAAAGTGAGAAAAAATATTTTTTGGAAGCTTTCTGGAATGTATGCATCCAATAGGTATCAATTTTGAATTTTATTGAAATACATATGTAGTTAAAAATTAAACAACACTTAGCTCTTAAGTTGTTGTTCACTATAGGAACACTAGTGGGAGGAGGAGATAGACATTTAAAAGCAATTGCCCGCAGATAAATGTATGGGTTAGAAGTCCAATATTCCTATACATACATAAGCATTCCTTAAAAGCAAAGGAAACATATTTTTGAGAGCAAGGACAATTATGCTGCTAAGGCACCACTGCCATATTAAATTACCATCTGAATTTACTGCAATAACAAAAAAGATAAAATTTTGCTATACATGTGCATATTGATAGTCTACATTATATACTTGATTGCGTCTCTTCTTGAAGTTAGGGGCTTAACCGAACTACTTCTTTATTATTTGTGTTTTAAATTAATAAATAGTTGTTTTGTTAAAATGTAATTTATTGTTTTCTTGTATGACACAAGGTCATAACATATAGATATTTGGTGTTCTTCAAATGGAGAATGATTAAGTCGAAAATTCACCAAACAAAATTTGGGCCGAAGCCTAAGGTTTAGAAGAATGTGGCCGAAGCCAAAGCTTCGGTCGGACACTACATAAAGTATAAAGGGTTATCCATTTTGCGGTTTCAAAACTATAGGGCTGGAATTCGACATCTGTCAAACTAAGTTGTTAAACCAATTTTTTTTTTCAGTTAAAAGGCTGACATTTACGAAAATGGATCGCTTAACTATCGCACAACGCATAAGAATTGTTAAAACCTACTACAAAAATGATGATTCTGCAACAGCCACATATCGTGCTTTAAGAGGCGATTATGGTACTACGCAAGCAATTGGCAAAATTGTGAAGAAATTTGAAGAGACTGGATTGGTTACAGATATTGTAAGGCCTGTGCATCATCGTTTCGCTCGTACCACTGAAAATATCGCTGCTGTAAGTATTGCCGAAGACCCGAATGTATCGATTCCTCGTCGTTCTCAGGAATTAGGACTGTCTTACGGCACATTATGGCGTATTTTGCATTTGGATCTACACGTATATCCATATAAAGTCCAGATTGCACAACAACTGAAGCCGGCTGACCATTCACAACGTCGTAGATACGTCGAATGGGTGCTTGAACAACAGGCGGTGGACGGCGATTTTTCGAACAAAATTTTCTTCAGCGACGAAGCACATTTCTCACTCGGTGGTTATGCGAATAAGCAAAATTGTCGCATTTGGGGCTCTGAGAATCCTCAAGTAACTGAAGAGAGGCCATTACATCCACAAAAAGTCAGTCTTTGAGGCGCTCTTTGGTCCGGAGATTTGATTAGACCTTACTTCTTCGAAAACGATGATGGAACGACTGTCGCCGTCAATTCGGAGCGTTATGGTCATATGATAACCGACTTTTTTTGCCTGCTATTGAAGAATACGACTTGGAGAATATGTGGTTTCAACAAGACGGTGCCGCATGCCACAAAACTCGAGCGAATATGGCTATATTGCAAGAGACATTTCCTGGCCGCGTAATTTCTCGTCGTGGCGATATCAACTGGCCACCAAGATAATGCGATTTAATACCGCTGTTTTTTTTTTGTGGGGCTACGCGAAAGTCCGTGTTTATGCAGATAAACCTTTAACTCTTGAGCACTTGAAAACCAACATTCCTCAAGTTATGGCCGAGATACCGCCCAATATGTTTCAAAAAGTGGTCGAAAATTATCTCAAAAGAATCGATGCTTGCGACAATTCGCGTGGTCATTTAAATGATGTAGTGTTTCACACATAATGTCAACGTTCAAACTTTATAATAAAAAATAAATATCATGAAAAAAAAATATTTTATATGTGTTTTATTTACGTTTACTTTTGAAACCGCGGGATAACCCATTACCTATTTAGTGAAAAGTAAGCAATATTTATTCGATATTTACATTAGAAAAATAGCAAACGACAAAAAGAATGAGGATTCTTGATAATAATATGATCTTATGTCCTCGTATGGCTTCTCAAATTAAGGGACCTATTGGCGCAAAATCTTAAACAACCTAATATTAAGGCCTTAACACGAACTTTTCATAAATTTTAAAAATTTTGTTAACTAGTAAATTGCTAATTTCAAACCCTACAAAAGCTTTGATATGCATTTGTAGGGTTTGAATTTTGATTAACACAATTATAGTTGTTATGCGTTGTAAATTATTTATATGTTGATGAAAACCCAACATGCGCTCTAAAAAGGTATTAGTTATTTCTATTTTCATCATTTTAACTTCATTATTTACAAAAAAATAAAATTGTGCACCAGCAGGACTCGAACATGTGCACTACGCGTGCAAGGCTGATATACTATCAGATTCCATAATGGATTTAACAAATTGCTAAAAGTTAAATTAGCCATTCCGTGATTTCAACTTTAGTAAAATGTTAAAATCGTTTAAAATTAGCTTTTTAGCTTAGTAAATTGCTAAAAGTGGCTTTAACATTTTACTAAATCGTTTAAAATTTTGCGCCATTTTGTTTACGTTCAAATAATACCTAGGTACTCTTGTAAAAAAATTTTAACGAGGTTCATACCTATTTAGCCAAGACAGAATTACTATCCACAGAGATATTTTTGCAAAGTCAGGCTTAATGGCGTCTCAAGTTCTACTACTTGAAAACGAAGTTAGTCACACACCGGATATGTAATAATTGTATGTATCTATTTTTTTTAAGATTCTAATTGTACATTTTGTATTTGCCTACACACGTACATACTACATACATGTGTATATATATAATACTCCTCTATAACCTCTACTGCCTGCGCTAAGCTTCAATTTGATAGGTACCTCTTTTCTGTGAACATTTTTATTATAATTACACATATTACATTCTGCGACATAATTGACTACTACACTGCCCTGAGAAGAAGATGTAATTTTGTCGTTTTCATTATTTTTGTCCGTCCGCAACTAGCGAAAGTCCCTTCATCAACCCCAACAAAAATTGTTTATAACGTTGCACTTAAGGGCAACGTATATACATATGTGACGAATTTTGGATGAAATTTCTACCTTTTGGTGCGCGCAAATGACAACATGAAGAAGAAAGGAACAAGTAAGTCGCGGACGTATTTTGTCCACCTTAGCTAGTGAGACGACAACTAAAATATAGCTACAACATACAAACGACTACGACGACACGACGAACGGACGGTTCAGCCAGCAATTAAAACACCGGGAGTAGCCAAGTATAAAGATTTAGATAAGCCTCTCGATAGAATGCTGTTCTGTCTCTGGGTGTCGTTGCAAGTTGCATGTGTTAAATACAGACATTTTCAAAATTCGAATACTCGAACGAGTAAAGGGCGCAAATAAATAATAAGTTGTATAGGTACACCGCGCCGAAATCCAAGTCCAGAGTTATAGTGTTGGTGGGTTTTGAGGACACAGAGACGACGGACGGACATGGTATATGCCCCCAGAACTGAGAGTAATTCTATAGACATAATAAGTGTAGTGGGGGAAAACTGAATATCAACTCAATACAGCTGGCAATCGAATTATTTTCTGAGCATTTTTATTTTTAATATACTGTACTTGCACTCTGCACTGCACATGCAACAATTAGATACTATTATAGTTTAACTGTTTTATCCTTCTTATTTAACAAATAAATGCCATTCCCTCACTTCCTGTCTCTGTATAGTTCTTCCCAGCTATGATTAATATCATCATGACATTGAGTCTATCGCCTATTGCATTTGAATTGTTTAGTAATTCCTTGGAAATATTATATACCAATTATTGATATAATGACCTTTCCTAGGCAGACATTTGATAAGCCTAGGGATAGGGATGCATACTCGGCGAAGTTCTGGGTAAAAAAAACTCCTTCAACATCTTTAAATAACGGTCCCCATTGACAGTTTGTGTTACACAGTTTTCTTCAAGGAAGTATGGCCCGACAATACACATTGATGGAACTGCGCACCACACAGTGGCTCGTTCTGGTAGCAGTTCCAGATTAGATTCACTCCATATACGGCAATTTTGCTTGTTAACTTTGCCATTTAAGTCCAAATGGGCCTTATCAGACATGAACAAACAATTTATCAATGTGTTGTCTTCTTCGGCCATTGCAATTATTTTTCGGCAAAATTCCAGGCGAACAGGCAAATCCTGAGGGTGTAACTTGCTTGTAATTTGGACTTTGTACGGAAACAAGTTTAAATTATCATGAAGTATCCGTTGTAATGACATTCTGCTAACTCCAATTTGGCCCGATAAGTTTCGAGTCGAAACACTTGGATTTGCCTGTATTGCCGATGCAACAGCCACGACTGTATTCTGAACCCGAACATTGGGATCTCGATGATACGGTCTTCGTTCGATGCTCCCAGATTCGGCAAACATGTTCACCAGCATCATATTGGTCCATCTACTCGGGGGAGTACCGCCAAACTCCAGCCTAAATTCCCTTTGGACGGAAATGACGGACTGCAATGAATGGTATCGCTGCACTATCCAAATCCTTTTTTCAGTATCCAATGCATTCATTTTGATAAATCTAAATAGTAGCCTATAAAATAAAAAAAATAAGCCGATTACTCACACTGAAAAAAAGTGCGCCACCCTGTACTATCTTTTTTCCCAAAATCTCCAAAAATCTCCAAAATCTCAAATAATCCCCAATATATTTTTTTTGGCTAAGGGCGATTCAGTTAATAAATTAGTTATAATTTGATACATTTTAATTCAGGAAGTAAAATATATTTTTTGAAGTGGATATCATACACCCTGTCTTTATCGTATATTCTCTGATTAATTTAAAAAAATGCCGTTTTTTTCTAGAATTGACAGTTTTTATATTTTGCTTTATTTTACGATAAACTGTTGATTGTTTTTAAATTTCGAAATCAGGTCCTTTGTTTGCTTAATAAAAGTAAAACGGATTTAGAAAGCACTATGTTTTTATTTTATCAAAAAAGAAGGATGAAGACAATTATTGATTCTCTACTTGCACTGCTTATTTGGGGATTTTCTCCTGGGGATTTTTTCTGTGAGATTTTCTCTTGGGGATTTTGACTTTGCTTCATTTTCACTTGGGGATTTTGTACTTGGGGATTTTTTCTTGGGGATTATGTTTTTGGAGCAAACATCACCAACCCCGAAAGTTTTGGATAAGAGTTTGAATAGTGTGTATTAAAAGTTAAGAATAAAATATACACGACTGGATCGCACTAACTTATTTTTAGGATGTGACTCCTATATTATATTACTAAAAAGCATTAATTTTCTTGTATTAAAAAATGTTTTTAAAATTTTGGAATGCATTAACCATCCCCCAAACGCTTGAAAATGAGCCGAAAATCTTCAAATCTGCAAATATGAGTTACAAATACACATTGATAATTTTTTGACCAAAAACTCAATATTTGATTCAGATCAGCTCAGGGTTATCTATACCAATCTTGCTTACTTGCAATCTAGTATTCGGGTAGTCTGGTATTAAGCCCTCTTGGCTTTGGGATACGCAAGCTCTCGCTTCGCTGGTATAATACCTCTGGTGGTGCCGGCTTAACAAAACCACTTGTCATAATTTTTTTTTTAAGGACACGGAAGGGAGGATATACAGATAATGGTAAAGCATTCCACATTCGCGGTGTACGGCTAAAAAAAGAATCTCTGTACTTGAGAGTATGTCCGAAGTTGTAATCAAGGGTAAACTGATGAGCAGAACATTCCTATAAGCGCGAGTGCATGAATGAATATTTTGGTATTTTAGTTGCACTGCGACCTTCAGATCTATTGTGCCCCCATTTAGAGACAAAATTTCATTGCTCATTTATAGCTCTTCCTCCAATTTTATTGCCTTGATGAACTTTAGTATTTGGAGTATTTTCAGAGAGGATAATTCGCTCTCTACTATCTGGTGACGTCCCAGATGTCTTTGGTGCATAAGTGTCGTGCAACTACCTAAAATGTGGTCCGGTGTTTCCCCTTCTATGTTGCAGTATCTACAACTAGTGTTGCTCACTAAGCCAAGAATTCTAAGGTGTTTTCTTAGTTTGCAGTGGCATGTGAGGATACCCGTTGTTTTCATTAGGTTATTCCTACTTAAGCTAATGCAGGCTATAAACCGTTCGATGCTGTAGTTATTGAGTAGTAGTTTTGCCTGTCTCAGCTTTGGGAGTTCTTTCCATGTTTTTTGTCTTTTGACCTCCTCTACTGTTTTTATTTTAATTTTAATCACATTCTCTCCCAGTCCGCAATAGGATTCTGGTCCTACTAGGGGTGTTGTTGCCCCAATTTTAGCTAAGCAGTCTGCCTCTTCATTGCCTTGAACACCAACCTGATCTGATACCCAATAGGGTGTTACATTGTTGTTCTTGCCCAGTTCGTTCGGTCTCTCCACACACTCCCATATCAATTTCGAGCTAATGATATAAGAGCTTAGTGCCTTGAGTGCGGTTTGGCTGTCCGACATAATGGTAATCTTTTGTTTGCGGTAGTTTCTTTCGAGATTTCTTTCTGCGCATTTTCCAATTGCATTAACTTCTGCCTGGAAAATGTTAGTTGACTGTCCCATCTGCAAGGAAAGTTTAGTTCGTGGCCAAAAATTCCTTCCCCAGTGCCTTCGATTGTTCTCGATCCATCAGTGTAACACTTGATGGCATTTGGTTTAAGGCTGTAGTTCATTGCTTCACCTACCCAATCTTTCTTATTACTTAACTCCGTTTGAAAATTTGTATCGAAGTTATACTTTTTAATCATGCCATCTCCTGGGATATCAAGTAAGTCTGTTACCGTGGACTTGCAGATCGAATTTTTTTCCCTAAAACCAATGCACTTTCCTGTCCCAATACCTTCCTTCCCAAAGCGCGAGTATAACAGTTGAATAGTTTAAGGGGAGGAATGCAATTTGTCTTTAATTAACTGTCTATAAATAAACTTACAAATAATACTTATTATAAAATTGAATTACTAATTTGTTGGAACATAGTGTAACGGTATAAAAGTGGTTTAAGATAAAGAATTATATATAAATACAGCCTTATTCATTAACGCATGATAGCGAGTACATAAGCCTATGTATCGAGAACAATTGGAAGAATTGACAGGAAGCCTCTGACGTTGTGGGCCTCACACGACCACCACAGCAAAACCCTTGGTTCGATGAAAAATGCCGGCAAGTACATACAGCCAAATAACAGGCATTCAAAGCGGAGCTGCTAAGAAGGACCAGATAAATGCTCGCGAGCTCTACGAGCAGAAGAGGAGAGACGAACACAAGCTTCTAAGAAGAGAAAATAAAGTTCATGAGAAGCGCGCGAAAATAGAGGTATGCCATTGCAGGAAAAAAAAAGTTCGTAAGTCTTACAAAAAAGTAAAGAGAATCTCACATTGTTATAGGAGTCGTACCGAAGCCTGCAAGGATAATCAAGAGAACATCGTAGTAGAATCACAGTCGGTGCTGAGGATATGAAATGTATGAAACAATAACCTAAGGTTAAACCGCTTTTAAACCTTTACTTAATAAATGTAGGTAATTGTTTTAGCTGTGTTGTTTTTAATAATTATTTCTATCCAACCAGACACTAAACACACTATTTACAAAACTCAGCAGGAAAAGTGAAAAGGATTTGTTTGTTCCTTTAAAAGAATTTTTTAAACAGTTGTTGACTAAACTCCTAACTAAGAAAAAGTGTTTTTCATTTAAAATCTTTACACTTCTATTGTAACTTTTAATTTTTTTTAAATTGTTATATATAATGGGGCGTATTAATAGTCATTTATAAAATGTGTCTAAGTTAAACATAGGTTTAGTTGAATTTTCGGACGCTGCTTCTATTTTTTTAAGTTTATCACTCCAAAATATTTTAAACTATTTGTGTGACTCATTATCTTAATTAATCAAGTCAATAATCTTATAAAAATATAAAACCAACAAGTTGTTAGTAAAGACTGAAAACTCAGTCGAAACTTTGGGACAACTAATGAATATCTTTCATTAATAAATTATCGCGATGAAAAAAGCCGAAGAAGTGAAATCTTCAAATTTTAAAATTAATAATTATTTCTTCAACTGCTTTTATATATTTTGATAAGAATTTTTGTATAATAAAACTGTTATCCATTTAGCGGTTACAAAAGTATAGGGCTGGAATTCGACATCTGTCAAACTGATCTGTTAAACCAATTTTTTTTTCAGTTGAATGTCTGACATTTACGAAAATGGATCGCTTAACTATCGCACAACGCATACAAATTGTTAAAACCTACTACAAAAATGGTGATTCTGCCACAGCCACATATCGTGCTTTAAGAGGAGATTATGGTTTACATAATCGTCCAACTACGCAAGCAATTGGCAAAAATGTGAAGAAATTTGAAGAGACTGGATTGGTTACAGATATTGTAAGGCCTGTGCACCATCGTTTTGCTCGTACCACTGAAAAAATCGCTGCTGTAAGCGAAAGTATTGCCGAAGACCCGAAGGTGTCGATTCTCCGTCGTTCTCAGGAATTAGGACTGTCTTACGGCACATTATGGCGTATTTTGCATTTGGATCTACACCTACATCCATATAAAGTACATCTCACACAACAACTGAAGCCGGCTGACCATTCACAACGTCGTAGATACGTCGAACGGGTGCTTGAACAACAGGCGGTGGACGGCGATTTTTCGAACAAAATGTTCTTCAGCGACGAAGCACATTTCTCACTCGGTGGTTATGTTAATAAACAAAATTATCGTAGTTTGGGGTTCTGAGAATCCTCAAGTAATTGAAGAGAGGCCATTACATCCACAAAAAGTCACTGTTTGGGGCGCTCTTTGGTCAGGAGGTGTGATTGGACCTTACATCTTCGAAAATGACGATGGAACGACTGTCACCGTCAATTCGGAGCGTTATGATAACCGACATTTTTTTTGCCTGCTATTGAAGAATACGACTTGGAGAATATGTGGTTTCAACAAGACGGTGCCACATGCCACACAACTTGAGCGAATATGGCTTTGTTGCCAGAGACATTTCCTGGCCGCGTAATTTCTCGTCGTGGCGATATCAACTGGCCACCCAGATCATGCGATTTGACACCGCTGGACTTTTTTTTTGTGGGGCTAAGCGAAAGACCGTATTTATGCAGATAAACCTTTAACTCTTGAGCACTTTAAAACCAACATTCTTCAAGTTACGGCTGAGATGCCACCCAATATGTGTCAAACAGTGGTCGAAAATTACCTCAGAATAATCGATGCTTGCAACAATTCGTGTAGTGGTCATTTAAATGATGTAGTGTTTCACACATAATGTCAACGTTCAAACTTTATAATAAAAAAGAAATATCATGAAAAAAAATATTTTGTGTTTGTTTTATTTACGTTTACTTTTGAAACCGCAAAATGGATAACCCAAAATACAGTTTTTTGAGTGCTTTGAAGTGATACTTGAAAGTGACAGTTTTGACACTAAAGTCAAATACCTCTTGCTGTGCTTCAACTATTTAAGGGTTGAGAATAGAAATTCCTAACCCCTTGATTGCGCGCAAAATATGAACAAAAATAATTCTTACATTTACCGAAATAGGTAACAAAGGCTTAGAATCTTCCTTATGATGATATCGCATAAATAATAGAATAGTTAGGCGGGCAAAAAAAATTCAAAAGGACAGGAGGAAGTAATCGAGGAGACAGGATGTCATCGAGCAGAGTGGCGCAGTGGAAGCGTGCTGGGCCCATAACCCAGAGGTCCGTGGATCGAAACCATGTTCTGCTAAATGTCTTTTTTTTTATTAGTTTTCTTGTTTAGTTGTGGACAAGTAAAAATGTTAGCAATTAAGTTACTAGTTTTTAATATTATGTAGCCCCAAGGCATGTACTCAACTTTTGGGAGAGTTTCTTCTCGATTTCTTTAAAATACAAGAACTTTAGTATATCGTCATTTAGCAGCTATTGGATAATTGGTGTCGGTATAGAACAAAATCTATCATATTGGCATTCTGTTAATATTTAGTGTATTTTTTGTTCGTGAAAGAAATATAGACCTACAATATAAATCTATGTTGCAACCCAAGTAACATCGTCACAGCTATTGGAAGCAAAGCTATTCTTTTGAAATTTCAAGCATGTAAAATCGAAAGCTATGAATTTATATGGTGTAATTTCATTTTTTTCAATATTTTAACTCATGTTCTATAGTGAAAATTAAGAGCACCGTCAGTTCGTTCAACGTTTAGTTATTCAAAGTTGCTCCCTAATACCGTTTATAGTTTATACGATTTATGAACGAGCTTCTTGAATTTTTCGTATCTAAAGGGTCGTTGTACAGCTGTCAACTACAAAAATGTAATAACAGACACTAAAAGAGTTCCAAAAACTGTAGATTTAGCTTTATAAGTAAGATACTAACGGATACGCATTTCGAAATGTCAAACTATAGCATTAAAATACCAACTACAGATCTGACTATTAATAGCATGACACATTCTACTTAGGAACCCATATTATAATAGGGTGTTGCCCAAAATATATAAAAAAAATTATTTTATCGAGAAAAAAAAGTATTATTTTAAATAAAAAATAAATGAATGTAGGTAACTATTCAATTTTTAATTAAGTTAGCCACATTCAGATTGGAACTATAATTTTTCTCTGTTAAACAATGAGGATGAAATTTGATAATTTCTCCTTTTTCGTAGTGTACATAAATATATATGCTAATTCCCTTACAGAAAAAAGTTGTGGTTACCCATTATGATACAAATTTTCTTTATCACAGTGAATCGAAACTCTTGAAGCTCTTAACTTTAAACCTTAGTTTAAATACACTTCTTTAAAAAAAATTCCTTGGTATAAACTAAAATTGTTTTTTTTTTATTTGCTTTCTTTGACTTTTAATTCTGAAGCACTCTTACTGACTTACTTACTTACTTAAGGTGGCGCTACAGTACATGGTGGACCAGGCCCTCAACCAACAAGCTTCTTCCAGTCGGCTCGGTTTCTAGCTATCTGTCTCCAGTTTCGTACACTAAGTTGGTTGAGATCCTCTTCCACTTGCGTGCGTCACCTTTTACGCTGTCCACCTCCACTGCGCTGTCCCACGGGGCAGCATTCAAAGACTTTCCGGGCCGGAGCATTGGTGTCCATTCGCTCTAGGTGACCCAGCCATCTCAGTCGTTGGCTTTTCAATTTCGCGACTAGGTCGGTGTCACTGTACAGCCCGTATATTTCGTTGTTGTATCGTCTTCTCCATTCCCATCTATGCTGACGGGACCAAGCACTCTATCTTATAACAATAACATGAGGTTAAAAAGACGAAAGTGTCATCTTGTCTAGCTCTAGAAAATGTACAATAAATTTTAAACGGACATAAGAGCTCTATATCACCAGTAATTAATATTGCACCTCCAGAAAATATAGTATTGCAGCTTAATTGTAAGAAACGTCTTGCCTGACAATAAGAATGGCGACGATATATAAGATTAATGCAATTATTCTTTTTTTCATTTTAAAAAAGAATCAGCTTCGGAGTGTAGCTAAAAAAAACATGAAATTACAATTATTTCTTAAAAATTATTTTATTGCACCTTTGCAAAATGAATTTCTAAATATTTTTACTATCTAACTATTTTTTTTTAAATTATTTTTGGTGACTTAATACACAGAATTATGAATGCGTGCTGTAATTTAACGAAGTATCATCACTACATTTGTGAGAATATTAAACGCGCACTTGAAATTCACAATCATATTTTCAATCGAAAATTGTTAATTTCTTTTCTTATTTATTTTCACAGAGATATTTTTACTTGCGATATAGGTACTGTAGAGGAAGTTTTGCATTTGGAAAAAAATCGAACTCGAGATTTTAATCAAAGTTGACATTACGATGATAGAGGACACCAAAAAAGTGGGTTCCGCAATTCGTCTGTCTGTGTGTCTATATGTCTGTAGAACGATCTATAGCCTAAACATGTTTTTAAAATATTTTGTTATTAACGGTACCTGCCGTACAACCATTTTATTGATTTTCGACTTCTCAGAAACGGCTCAAAGGGTTTCGATCACAATTTTTATACAGAAGCTTTTTCAAATTCTAAATACTACTGCATTTCAAAATTTTTCGAAAAATATTTTTTTTTTTTTAAATTCAATATTTCGAAAACGGGTGGACGATTTTTTCTGAAATTTTGTTTTTGAATTTATATTATTAAATATTTAAAATGGTCGTACCAATTTTTTGTTATAAAGAATTTAAAAATTTGTATATATAAAAATTAAGTGAAAAACGACTTTAAAAACACATTAGCCGTTTCTATTGAGAATCTTTTATATATAATGTGATCGAAAATGGAGCAAGTACGTGCGATCCAGTCGTTTATTTAATTTAATTTGGTTATTATGTCATCTTCGTTGTTTATATTTTACATACTATGAAACGATTCTATAATTCTTTAATAGTATTAGTAAGTGCATGCGTCCATATATTTTGCCTTTGTATTACACAACCTAATACAAATAACAATCTGTTAAAAGTGGTATTTTAATTTCAAACCCATGTACTACAGAGCCTCATTCACTGATAACTGGTTAAATCAGAACAGAAAACAGCTCTCAAACTTAATGAATGAGCTACAAGGGAACTTGATTTTTGCTCTTAATCCACATATAGAGCTCCTTGCTAAATAAACAAGCTTCAAGATTAGGCCTGGAAGAACTGTAAATTCTTTTATTCAGCTAAAGATATTTCTTGGGAAAGCATTTACGAGCAATTCAATATCTAATTAATGTTTATAATTTAATCACTGTCCAATGACAGCCCTATTAATAAAGAAAAATGCTTAGTATACCACTACTTCATGTCTTTACTAAACCATAGCACAAAAGTTAGTCTGCGGACTAAAATGTTGAATTAATAAAAAATCGAAAATCCACGAACAAAATGTACTACGAAAAGTATCCACTTTATCTCTTTTTATTTTATGTCCCCGTAAATTATTTTCCTAAATGCCAATTCTTATAGTCCTTCGCACTAACCCACCGCCTTCGATGATCTAGCGAAGCTTGTAAATGTCAAATAGTTGAAATTCTAGGGGTATTCACGATCCGGTGCAACTTGTCTAGTATCATTGTAAAAGTGCAAAAGTGCTTATTTTTGCACCACAACAACAACTTACACTGACTAAGATTTTAGAACACTTTTGCAGTTTTGCTATACCCTAACCCTATTGCAACGGAAAAATACAATGGTGCAAAATTTGCTGGTAACGATACAGTTTGGGAGCTGTTATTTTTTTTATATAATTTTGCACGCGCTCTAGCGCGGCCATCCTGTGAAAGAAGAAAAAGAAGGATAGGAAAGATGTGTGGCACGATGTTCTCAGGGTAGAGCTGGTTGTTGTCTCAGATTTATCTCCAGAGATGGCGGCTGAACTAATGCGGAGAACATCACCGTGTCTTATTTATATGTCTCTTATAATTCGCATTATTTTATTTATTTCGTTGTCATATTTATAGGTATTCTAGTTTACTCAATCACAACAGATTTTGCATTTTTCCTCCAGAGTTGAATTAGAATAGAAAAGGTGTGTTCACGATTTATAGAATAAAATTAAATCTCGCAATTTTACACCTTTTAGTTGCATCGGATCGTGAATACCCCTTCTGTTTTATTAACAGAATTTCGCACTAAGTCCTAAACTTTTTCTAGTCCATGTTAATTAATTTGGCTGTGAGGGTCTTACCCAACAAATATATACTTATAGGTCTCGTCTAAAATTCTTTCAAGATCTCGAGTTAAGATGTCCTTTCTTTGATGAAGTTTATATACCCTATACTTTAATTTCAATAATTGTTTTAAAATACTAAAACAATGCTCAAAGTTATATGATACATGAATTCAAAAATTATGGCTTGGAGTAATCCGTTTTTTGTAACGTTCGTGCTTAATTCTAAACAAGAGGATCTATCGAATCTCCTGAAATGCCAAAAAATTTCCGACAGATATTATTGATATGATATGCATCCCTGCGGCTTGTAATGTGCAGTATCTAAAAATTAAAATAAAAAGAAAAACATTTAAAAAAATTAGAACTTCAGATTAAATCTACATAGCTATATATATTACATAGGTAGGTAAATATGTATGTAGTATGCATCATATTATTTTTAATTGAAATATAATAAACCCAATTTAACTAATCAGAATCACATATAGGTATATCTACACATTAAAATTACTCGACCTGAAATATGGAAGTCAAGAGGCGAAGTTAGTAATTGGCGCGCAAATGTTGCATTAAAATACGCTTTTACGCATTTGACTTCCCGTTCTAAATACATAATTATCCTCGAATAAAGTTCCGCTCAAAAACCTAAAAACATTAGGCATTCCCGCCCTAAGCTTATAGCATTAGACTATAGCAACCTTAATTTAACGGTTGAGACAATTTCGCTTAGTAGAACAAATAGATTCACAGCAGTAAAACCAGTCAAACAATTATGTAATAGATACAAAATTAAAAATATATTTATATGTATAATTCTACATAGACAAAAGAGATGAATGCCCCCGGAATTAGCTGCAAAGCTTACTCAAGTGTAGGTTAAGTACCCTTAACAATGCAGAACCGACAGCGTAAACTAGAGTTTGTCTCTGCTTTGCATATATTCTATCATAACTTAAAAGCTGGATCAGTCCATAATATAATTTTGTTTAACTATCGCACAGATGAAATTTATAGTCTGTTAGGTACTGTTGCATTTTAACAACATAATTTAGTTATACATACATGTTTTTAAATTTTTTGAATACATTTGCCACCTAAATTGATACCTAATGGAAATGACAGAACATAAAATTATATGCAAAATTTTTATCAAAATCGGCTGACCGTAATTCGTCGAACTATAGGCAATTATGGGCTCAGTTAATTCTTGACAGATTTTGGACGACTTACAGAATTATGCCATCAAGAGCAAGGCAATGGCATAAGTTGAAGGTTATGTGTCATTTGTGCTTCGACATTTATGTTGTGGACATAGTAATGGAGCGATACCCATATGAAGAAGACGGAATTAATTGCATTATGCTTATTTAGGCAATTTCCCGCAGTTTTTCTAACGCAGCGGGATTTTGTCATTTTTTTCATTTTTTTTTAGGGTAAAATCCAAGTTAACTCGTTAAGAATTTGTTTTCAGTCAATTTAGAATCTGATATAACTCAACAAATTCGTAGAATAATACAGTGCGCCCTCGGTAGAAGCAACTAATCGAAATTCGAGCGGTTGCGTTAATTGAGTTCGTTGCAATAACCGATTCACAAAAATATTGATCCATGTATTAAAATTTGACTTGAAAAATAATGTACCAAAAATTAAAGAAAATTCTTTGGTATACAAGTAAAGAAAATTTATTTTATTTACCTATTTCTGTTAGAATGTTTTAAAAAAAATATCGTAAAATAATTTATGGTAACTTCAATAAAAAAAATATCTTGAAAAAACAATACATGGTTTCTCAATTTTTTTTGAAATATTGAGAAATAAATAAACTCTTTTCAATGGCCAGCTCAGAGTTTTTTCAGAGTTAATATGTCTTCAAGTGAAACTGAGTGTTCTTCAGTCCACCATTCTGCAAACGATTGATTTGTTGCATTTAAAAGTTTCACAAAGCAATTGAACAGATTCACCATAGCTTAATTTAGTTCTAATCTCGGCTTTCTGCTTAACTGACAGTTTGGGATTTTTTTAACAATGGCCATGGCTTCTTAAATAAAAATTACAATTAGTTACCAACCCGAAAACGAAAAAAATTGCATAAAACTAAAAAACTACATCTCATATACAATGCACTTACGATCAATAAAAGTACAAAATTCAAAGATAAGAAGCTGTAAAATAACTGTCAGTTACAGTTTTACCAAATTCCAGAAAATAGAAGCGCAGAATAAATTGAAAAAGAGATCATAGTTGGAAAGTTGCGATTGCTGAGTCACAACTTTTTGAAAAGTTGCAATTACTGAGTAATGGTGAAATTGTGGGTGTTGCTTTAATCAAGATTTTGCGTTTATCGAGGATTGCTTTTACCGAGGGCGCACTTTATAAGATGTACATTATAATTATCATTAAGAATTTTAATTGAATAATTAAGGCATGACTATATCTGTCGTTTGCCTGAGTAGGACATTTGATAAATTTTACAATAATTTAATTTTTAAGATAAATTTAACAATAATATGTATAATTTTTGTTTTTATTTAAGTGCTTTTAGCTTAGCGAAAACAAAATAAATATATTTAATTTAGCAAAAACAAATTATTTTTTTGTTTAACAGACTTTTAGTTTAGTTAAATTACCACAATAAGTTATTTTCAAATAATTTCAATTTTAAAAGCTTTCTGTGATGATGCTTTTTCTATAAGCACTGGCCTTTTGATAGTAGCTGAACAGAAGTTGCCTTTTAGATATTTTTTAAATTCATCAAATTGAAGAGTATTTTTCCCAAAGTGAAATCTTCTCAGCTCCCTCAACACGGGGCATACTCCGATGAAATTATAGGTACTTTCTCTCTCCTGCAGGTTGCACATATCACAGTTGCCAGTTTCTTCAGTTCTATGTGGTGAATAATTAAGGCTTATTAATTCTCCTCTTATTTTAAAAATTGTAAATTGTAATTTACTTTCGAGTAGTTGGTTCACGGACTTTTTCGATTAAAGAGTATCTCTCATTTTCATCAGTTATCTCGATAACTTCAGAAAACGTCTGTTTCCATTGGTCCATTCTAATTTCCGATAAATTCAGCACTTAACACAATCTGCAGACAGTTTACTGCAATTTTTGGAAAAAGTATATTTTTTTGCACTGCATACCGCAATATCTTCCTTGGTAGCCGAATTTCGTCCATTTTAGCCACCCTTGATAAATAATCAGCGTGTAGCTTTAGTGATGGTAATCCCGACTCAAGATAATGCATGTATTTCGGGGTGTTGATTGGCAAATAAGAAATTTTTCTGAGGAAAAAACGTAGCAAGTATTCCATCCACCACATCGAATCGCTGACCACTGTATAATATTCCTATGTTAACTGAGTTGCTTGTCAAAAATGTTAGAAATCAATGTGCGAAACTCCACCATCACAATTTCGAAAGTGAAATGGCTTTTTCCGCCATTTGCATTCCGCATAGATAGATAGATAGATAGTTAATGTTTTTTATTATTCTGTAAGTGGTTTAACAAATTTCTTAACAATCATAATATAAGCATGGCTTTGCCGTCTTGCATTCCGCATATTGAATTCGATAAATTCGCTTACAGTTGAAAGGTTAAACTAAATCCTATCCTGAAAAAATGTTTTCTAGTTTACTCGGGGTTAATTTATTTGTATGGTTAACTAGCTGTGATATATTTGTCTATTTAGTAGTAGTACTAGTAGTAGTAGTAAAGTTGTTAACTTACAAATGATTTAAATAATAAAATAGTCGCATTTGGTTTGTAAGCAACTCGGCAGGGGTAAGATTGAAAATAACTTATTATTACGGATGTAGCGTACGTCATTTTCGTTTAAATTGTTGGGAAATTTCATAAGGGACTTCGCATTCACTTTCTTATGTGGGTTTCCATTTGTACAAGAATCGAATTAGTTTTTGATCCGAATCTATCAAACCATGGATTTTGACAATTAAACCCTTTCAGTGGGCAACAAAAATTAATATTTTCTTGATTCTGAATCACATTCGCAGATCCGTATTTTTTGGCGCATATATCTCTCTTTTACTAACACTACTAAACACAAGTTTAATTGGCAGCATTTATTTTGACAGCTACCAGTTTCACAGACGCGAATATAAGCTAACACCTTAACAAAAAAAATTAAATCTAAATAACATTCCTTTCGCCACGAAATAAATCAAATTCCGCATCAAAATCTTCATTTACCAATTGAAAACTACATTAATGTTTTTTAAATGATTGGAGAATTTGATAGGGGATTTTTTAAAAAGGTTCGTGAATTTGACTGGTTGTTGTTGATGTGCAACATTTCCAGTAACATTCTCTTTTTATGGTGGCTCTCAATTTCCGAAATGCTGACATTTTCCAAGTCTGGCTTGTGGTTTTCATCTATGCAATGTTGTACAAGCGCAGTTTTTTGAGAACCACCGTTGTAAATATCAGACCTGTGCGTGGACTAAAAGGTAATTACGAACCTTTTGTTTGAATGTACCTACATACATAGATGTACAGCTTATAACCCTTCCACCCAAACAGTTGATCATGAAGACAACATCAGACTTATCCAGTGTATTGACCTTTCTTTTGCATTCGTGAACAATAAAGACTTGAGAGTGTTTGCCGATTTAAAAGTTATTCTCATCATCTCTTTGTTACGAATAGGTGCAGCTTCATACGAGTAGAAAGATATGGAGTATATAAAACACTCCGGTAACTTACAAGCGGGGAATGTTCATTTTAAGTAGCATGACATGACATAAGCGGGGAATGCGTTGGAACGCAGGGTGTCTCTAATAACGTCCATACAACCTCTACATAAGTCAGATGTGCTGGTGCCCATTCTGGTCATGTGGGCTCCCATTGAGTTGTGACCCTCTAGGATGTCCATTCGATGGACACTTGAGGTCTGTTAAGCCATAGTAAATATTCAGTTTGTTCTTACAGATTTCTCTCCAAAGATTTCTCGAAACCTGACAACTGTCAATACCTGACCATCTGTCATTTGCGGTTTTGAGGAAAGTTTGTTGGATTCATAAATTTTCTTGCTCCAGTGGCACAAATATCCCGGAAACGATTTACCTCGGTTCTAGTGATGTTCCGGATTTGGCCAGTTTATCAGCAATCTCATTTCCTTGTATATTAATATGTCCTGGGAAATAGATTAGGGTGACTAAGTTCGATTCGCTTAGCAATCTTAGTTCATTGCGGCAGCGGATCACTAGTTCTGATCTTGGGACAATTAAGGAAGTGGCTTTGGTTGCCACCTGGGCAGTCTACAAAAAATATCTATATTTAGCCGCCTCACTTATTGCGAGCTCCTCCGCCTAATACTGAGCAATAATCTGGAAGTCTATATGATTTGGCTAAAGGAGTATTTTCCGAACAGATTGCTGACTTAGATCCGTCTGTAAGGATCGAAACATGATTTTTGTTGATGGCCCGGTTTTCATTCCCAGTTATTGCCAGCATTAATAATCATTCAGCAAGATGCCAACTACCACGAAATCATATATGTCATTTATGTAGAGCTCAAGAAACAGTGGGCTTAGTAGACAGCCTTGTCTTACTCCCATCCTTGTACCGAACTAGTCTGACGAATATTCACCATCCCAAACTGCGGAACTATGTGTTCACTTTTTTTTTGTGCGGATAGTTTCATAATATTCCATCGTTTTGTTTTACGGGGTTGCTTGTATGTTCAATTACAACGGTGGTAAATTTCTTTAGTGATTTTGGATGTATTTTTTCTTAATTTTTTCAGCCAGAAGTAGGATTGCTTTTGGTCCCGTTCACACGCATGAACATACCATTTTTCCTAACTACTCTTTCAGTATGTCTTATACTGAAGTTATATGACATCAATGACGTTTTCGCACTCTACTCTTCTCGATCTTGGTATCTCAAGCTGATCTTCCCAAAAACTAGCTTTGTAACTAGTAGCTTCAACTCCATAACTTTTTCGTAATGTTTTTCTAGTTCCAACGTTATTACCAGAGGCTTTATGATCAGAGTTTATCTGAGTATCCAATTTAAAGCATTGAACGTACTATTGGCGACTGAAGGAAAGGACTTAAATATTTGTGTGCAAACATGTGAAATTTCCATCGTAATAGTCTTGGGTACTTGCATTCGTCTCTTTGCTGTTTGTAACCTTGTCCTTTGGTATTCTTTCTGCTGTCAGTTCGCTATAGTGCTGTGATTCCTCCTATCCTGGTGTTAAATTCTCCGATAGCAACATGGTTAAAAACATTACTTTCCTCTAAAAATGTATAGGTATATTAAGATCCTGGAATTACCATTTCCCATTTGTTACACTATAGTATGGTAGTATATGAAGTTTTTCCTTATCCATGTTTATAACTAGTAACTCCACTTCCGATCTTTTTACAAATTTGGCCTTCAGGTTACGTAGACGTACCTGTTTTACTATTTTTTTAGACTCATGTCACAGATATCACTGGTGGAAAGGTTTTCCAAAACTGATCTGATCCTACTTTTAATTCGGACACATTGGAGCATTTTTTTTATTTTTTATCTCAGATAAGAGAGAACTATTTCGAATACCGTTCCACGCCTACTAAGAATAAAATTGCCAAGAAAATGAGAATGTGTGATTGTTACATTTAGCGCTTTTACTTCCCAGACTATCATTAGGTTTAGTTGGTTAAGTATCGACGTCGGTGTTTTTTTTTATTTTTCCAAAACAATTAAGTATGTTAGCTTTTTTGGTAATTTCGCGCAATGATCTTTTTGAAGCTATAAATATAGTTAACTAAGTCGACCGACATACTGAATTAAAATAACAAAAAAAAATAGATAGCTAATATAATAACAAAGAAGGGTAAGCAAAAAACACAAAACGATTATTATTAACGAAGCGAACAAAATACCTCATAGATAAACATCGTATAGTTTTGTAGAAAAATTATATTCATATAAAATTAACATTATTTAGTCCCATGACGCGAAACACACTTTTTACCTAGTTTTGTGACTATGGGCATAATGAAGGAAAGTACAGTTTCAGATTAAGTGAGATAACAAAGGCTATCCCGATTTATGAATAATTTGTTAAGAAAAAAATTGTGCTTAAGTTACACACGTTAAAATAATTATTTTTTTTTTTATTTTTGTAAGGGTGCAACTGGAGGTAGTTTTTGCTGCATTCATTGAGACTTGCCTAACTTAGGTGTAAATTGTTATACACTTATTAATTAAGTCTCCCTATTATATATATTCTAAAATACTACTCTTTCCGACTGTCAAGCTATAACTAACCCTTTTCGACTGGTCGTCCGGAAGGCGTCTAAAACTATTCAATTATTGATATCAGCAGACAGTTCTTGTCCTTCTAGATTTGAAGTCAGAATCAAAACCAAAAACAATCACACACCCACACCATCTAAATGTCAAACTCGAATTAAATTTCAACAACAATGTCGTGTAGGGATGAGCAATATTGAAAACATCGATGTTAAAATCGAAAAATCAAAATCGATGTCATAAATTTTCGAATCAGAAATATCGATGTTTTTTAATATCGATGTTTTAAATCTAAACATCGATGCTGCGATGTTTCACATGCTTCAATATCGATGTTGAAAAAAAGATATTTTTTTCGTTTAACATCGATGTTTTGCCTATCGATAAATATCTCCCATCCCTATATTTTCATTTTATTGTTTTATTTTTTCCGGCCTTACACAATGTATACTCTCATTAAAATTTAGAATCAAGAATCAAGTGTTTACTTGTTCGATTGGACTACCGGATCGAAGAGTTCTTCTCTTTCTCGAATACTAAGCCAATGTTTTTACAGAATAAATCGTCACTGTTTTCCGCGCAAATTGAACCTCCCTTCCGCGCCACCTACACCCTAAGGCCAAGGGTTAGTTTTTTAATGGCTGATTTAACTTTAATTAAGATCAGATATTTGTTAATTGTACTAATAAATTGCTAGCCGTAAAGACTCTATAAAATCATATACAGTCAAAACCGCTTACAACGATATCGGCTAAATTCCATTGTAATTATAATCCCGTTGAATAAACAAATCGTTTATAACGACACCGTTTATAATGACCGGATATTTTCCTTTTTTGGAATAAAAATATTCGGACAAAATTTTAGTCGATTAAATAATACTAGCCGACCCAGCTCTCGAAATTCGAGTGCCAATTTATTTATTAAATTCTTTATCATTCAAAAAAAGACAGAGAATTCATGATTTTTTTAAATTGTTGAAAGCAATGAGAAGTACCTACTAAGCACTCAATCCTGGAGTCCAAAGGAAAACCGTTAATGGTGCACAAACTTTCAAACCTATACACATTTTTGACACGTTAACAATTTTTTTACAACAACAAATGTTGCTGGTTCTTACTCTTGCCCCTTTCATTATTTCCATACTAAACCAAAGTACGTACATACAACAATACGGACGCCTTAAAAAATTCAAGAAATATCAAAATATCCCAAAACAATGGACTTAGAGATGGACACGCTTCTGCACATCTATGCAAAAAATTGTTTCGTTTAATATGTAATTTATGCCCCTTCGGTTTTTATGGGCCGCGAAATGTGTACCACAAAAAACATGTTGGCCGTTTTATTATATGATGGTAAATCATTTTTAGTATGATACAAGGCTAAAAAGAGGATTATGCTAATTTTAAACGAGTTTAGTATCGTACAATTTTCTTAACATTTTACTAAAGTTCAAATCACAAAATGGCTACTTTATTTTTTAGTATCGTTCTAAATCCATATGCCACTTTGACATTTACAAACTTCAAAAAGTTATGTTCGCTTACTTTTTTGTAATATTTTAGGCGTGTTTAGTTGTAGTTTATTAAGAAAATAGATTTAGTATTGTGCTATTTAAGAAGTGTTAAAAATTAGGAAAATATTAGTAAAGTGCTTTAGTATTAGCAGACTGGTAAAAATCGACGCTGATATTGGTGCGAATTAAAATTTTTCTAAAACGGTAAACGGTTAATCTGTTAATGCGATGTATACATACAATTTCGGATACATAATATGTTACAGCTTACCGTTTGTTAACATGTTATTGTTTTAGTTTTGGGTTTATTACCTATTGGTTGAAAAAGTAGACCAGCACCATTAGAGCAAAGGCATCTGATGATCGACCTTGCCAAGTCGTGAAATAAATATTTATATATTACCAGCAAAAAATAACGCAAGAAAAACTTGGTGGTAGCACACTCAAGTTGTTGTTGGTCATTCAAAATTATTAAAATGATACAAAAAGTGCTTTAAAAGAAAGTGTGATCATATAAAAATTGAATATTGGTTTTGAGTTTGTTCAACAGTAGGTGTGAAAATTACTTAGTGCAAATTTAACAGTGTGACGAATGGTCGTAGGCATTTAATTTTAGGACGAGTCTCCAAACGTGCCAACAGTGTGACAGAAACTAGAGCTTATGCGTCCCCGTAGGTTTAAAAGGGCATTCCACTTCCGGAAATTTGTTGTTTGATTCATCAGGGCGTCAACTGTCACAAAACTGTTATAAATTGTCCTTTCTCTGGACTAGAGCTTAATTTTGTTCCGTTCTCATAACGTTGCATTGAAAATGAGTCAGAAACGAAAAATCTTTACGTTTGTGAGAAATCAGGTATCATTTTTAGATTAGAAGAAAAATAAAAAAAAAACAAATAACTACCTTGATATCGGTTACAGCGACCTATCGCATATAACGACCAAATTCGTCAGTCCTTTGAAGGTCGTTATAACCGATTGTGATGCTTTTTAGTATATGCTGAGCTAACGTCAGTGGGTTCAAGGTCTGACCGAAGAAACGCCTTCTTCAATCGTTTAGATATTAATTTTTACTTGGTTATATAACAATAGATTTTACTTTAAAAATGTAATTCATATTCTTTATATTAGGTTTCCTTAAAATAAAGTAACAATGTCATATAATTTGGGATAGATTCCCCGACCTTGGTCGAAACCAAAAGCACAAAGTTCGTGGGATAGAGTACTTGGCCCTGGTCGAAACCAAAGGCACCCAACTGAGAAGTCCATGCTTTTCTATTTTTAACTATTAAGAGATTTTATTAAACAGTTACATATATGAATACAATTTTGGTTAACTTACATTTATAAATACTTTAAAAAATATAATCTTGTATCGAATACCTAGGGGGCCTATGTACTAGACATTGGCTTAGATTAAGGAAATAAAATATATATTAAACATGTCAAATTAAAATTAAGAAATTAGATTGGTTTGCCTGCTCTCTCATGCTCTTCCATACGAATGTTGCCTCCTCTTCATATATTTACAGTAACAAGAAAGTGTGAATTGTAACTGCGTAGAAAAACTCATCTCATGTAAATCATATGGTATATGTTTGACCTTATGATGATGTTCTGCTTGCACTATCAATCGTCTGGTCACTTGTCTTTTTTTTTTTAATTCATTCTTATTTAATCTTAACTTATAACTATCTTAAAGCTAGACAAAAATGTTTAAAACTAGCCTAATTATCAATAACTTACAACTAATTTACTGGCCCTTTACGAGCGCTCTAAGCTAAACTATATCTCTTAATACTAATATCTTTCGACCTTAAATATATTTTAATTAATTCTAATTATTTTATTTTATTTTTGTTTTACCAAGAAAACTTTTTTAAAAAACTCAGTCTCGTATCATTTATAATTTTTTACTTATAAACTACCTAAAGCTAGACTAAAAATAATTAAAATTATATACAACTAACTTATACTTACTAAAAATAACTTAAACTACTTAAAATACCTAAATATACCCAAAACTACTTAAAAACTAGAACAGCCACAGCAGCATTTTTTTCGTTTTTTTAATTTTTTTTTTGTTTATATTTTGCATACCCATGCAGAGACACAGCTACATTCACCCCATACATACATGTACATACATACATACATATACGTACTAACATACATGCACAGTTACGGAGGTTCATGCACATATGCCTCCGCATATATACATACATATTTTTAATTTTTTTTGGTGCCAAGGCAAAGGCTCCCCTAGCCCTGGCAAAGGCAGCACCTATATGTCTGTCGAAATACAGGTATTGATCCAAGCAGATGCCAAGGTACTTTACTACACTTTTACTCTCCAGTGGATGTCCATATGGCCCTACGATCACCAGCTTGCGCCAGTTCTTTCTCGTATCCCTTGAGGCGCTAGACAATGAAGTCCTAAACAAAATAGTTTCTGATTTCTGGAAGTTGATTTTCAACTTCCAGTCATGACAATATCGCTGAATCTTGTCGAAGTCACTCTGCAAGAGATTTCTGATTACATCAACTGTATTAGCTGTTCTGTACGCAATTAGATCGTCGGCGTTCGCAATCGCCTGAGTTAGACTACCTATCAGATCGCTGGTGTAAATGCTGAACCGAATCGGCGAGTTAACCGCTCCCTGCTGAAGAGCATTGTTAATAATAAAAACTGTGGTAGAAGTTACATTGCCACTCTTGACAACAAACTTTCTACCATTCAGCATGTCATAAAGCATATACAATAGAGGTTTACTTATACCTAGTTAGCTTTAGATAGAGACCTTCTAACCATACGGTGTCGAAGGCCTTCTCCAAATCAACCAGACAGGCACCCGTACACTGCTTTTTAGTTTTGTTCCATTGGATATCAGAAACCAGTTTAGACGCGGCATGAATTGTGTCATGTCCCGCCTTAAAACCGAACTGATTATCCGGTATGATATAGTTGTCCTCCGCCCACTTGAACAGAGCCTTATTAATAATCTTTTCAAATACCTTGCTGATACTCGGAAAAAGACTTATCGACCGGAGATTCGCCGGTTTGGAGTTGTATTTCCCTTTTTTGGAAGAGGGTGCACCACAGCTCTCTTCCACCGCACTTGAAAATATTCATTATTCAATGGTCACTTGTCTGCCTATACTGACGATGCTCTGCATATCTGCTCAGTGACGGTTAAATAGTAAATTGAATTTGAAAATCAATTGAAGTTGAAGTGGTAGTTAGCTCGTCGATGAATGCGATGTGTGGTGGAAATAGTAATGTCAATTGTTAGGTAAAGTTCAATTTCTAACTTTGTTACAAGATTTTGACTGTATTTCGTGATTGACAGTACACAATAAATTATATTCGAAGAAAACACAAACAATATTTACATATTATTTTTGTTTTTGTTTTTGTGGACTGTGTGGATTAAGGCCAATTGAAATATTTTGTGACCTATAGTCCAAAATGCGTTTCGCCCGGGCACGATAGTTGGGCTCATCAGTTAAATGCGTATCGTACCCTTCTTAGACGCAATATTGTTGGTCAATGACACTCAAATATTTGGACGGTTAACTGATTTATAAAAGTGGACTCCTAGGGGATTCCACTGTAAATAGGCGGATTTTATGGGCTCAGGGGTATTTCTCGCAGCCGCCGCATCAAATATTAGAAATGTGCAGCCCCAATTGTATCTCCGATGAGAGGGGGTATCAGATCAGAACACTACATTCAATTAATAAGGTATTTGATGATTTGCTGGAAGTCAAACCATGACAAAAAAAACCTCATCTTTCAGTATAAAGATCTCTTTGCTTAAAACAATACTTCCATCGTAATTTAAACAAAAATCCATAAATACTTGTAAATTGATTACTTCTCAATCCATTTAGCTTAGAAATCAATATTTGCATTACAATACGCGCTTTGATATGAGATTAAAAACTTTAAGTGAATTAAAGATTTCAAGGCAAGCAATACAATTATGCACTACAACCAATATTGGTCCGTTGGGGATGCGCTATACCCGTTGACTTAAATGCATATTCAGACAAAATGTCGTCGTCAGCAATTTATTCAAATAACGAAAAAACATCAATCTTGACCAACTGTCAATTTTAATTGAATTTCTGATGTGTTTATTTGCCGGACGACCAATAAATATGTCTCTTGGACAAACTGACGAAACGAGACGAAAAAAAAAATCGACTTTTCCAGAGATATGTACATATGAGCGCAGCAACAGCATCATTGCGCACAACTCCATTCTTGATTTAATATTGTGGCATTTTATTACGGAGCCCCCAAAGACCACAGAGTAATTGTGCACGATCTTTGATTTCCAGAGAAATTATTGTGATCTCTGCAGCTTCATCTATGCCTGACAAAGGCTGTACTTGTAAAAATTGCGGTCCCTCTTGTTTTTCCGAAACAAAACTTCATCATCGTCATTGCTATCATCAACAGCTTTGCCTAACAGCTACATACACAATATATAGGCAATAGGCGCTGGAAAAGTCATTGTCGTCGGGGATTTTTATCGAATGGTTTGAATAACTCCCCAAACAAAAAATTATTAACGTACTTCTAAAATTGCAATAAACATATTCGATGATGTGAGAGCGTAAGTTGACTTAAATATTTTTTGACGAAATTAGAATCGTTTTTAGGCCCGTTTACTGATATACACAACTTAAGCATTTAAGTTCTACTTAAGAATTTATGTGACAGTTTACGCAGAGGAAAAAGTAGTCCTTGAACATAAATATCTATGATTCGTATCAGCAAACGGGTCTTAATCCTATTCTGTACGGAAATTACGCCAGAATTTTTTTTTTTTGAAAAAACACCAAAAAATTCTTCATACAGGTTGGCGCACGAATCGTGCTACAAACATAAAACGTAATAACTTTTTTTCAATGTGAGTAATCGGCTTATTTTTTTTATTTTATGGGCTACTATTTATATTTATCAAAATGAATGCTTTGGATACTGAAAAAAGGATTTGGATAGTGCATCGATACCATTCTTTGCAGTCCGTCATTTCCGTCCAAAGGAAATTTAGGCTGGAGTTTGGCGGTACTCCCCCGAGTAGATGGACCATTATAAGGCTCGTTAACATGTTTGCCGAATCTGAGAGCATCGAACGAAGATTCTATCATCGAGATCCCAATGTTCGGGTTCAGGATACAATCGTGGCTGTTGCATCGGCAAAACAGGCAAATCCAAGTGTTTCGACTCGAAACTTATAGGGCCAAATAGGACTTAGCAGACGGTCATTACAACGGATACTTCATGATGACCTTAACTTGTATCCGTACAAAGTCCAAATTACTAGCAAGTTTAACCCTCAGGATTTGCCTGTTCGCCGGGAATTTTGCCGAAAAATGATTGCAATGACCGAAGAAGACAACACATTGATAAATTGTTTGTTCAGGCTCATGATGAGGCCCATTTTGACTTAAACGACAGTGTTAACAAGCAAAATTGCTCTATATGGAGTGAATCTAATCTAGAAATGCTCCATGAGTCGGAACTGCACCCAGAACGAGTCACTGATTGGTACGCAGTTCCATCAAGGTGTATTGTCGGGCCATACTTCTTTGAAGAAAACGGTGTAACACAAACTGTCAATGGGGACCGTTATTTAAAGATGTTGAAGGAGTTTTTTTTACCCAGAACTTCGCCGAAGACATCCCTTTCAACAACATTTGGTTTCAACAAGATGGAGCAAGTGCACACGTAGCCACACAAGTTATGGCGGAGCTCCAATGAAAATATCCAGAAACTGCACTTTCCGCTGGCTCCTAAGGTCACCTGACTGCACCAGACTTTTTTATGGGGTTATGTCAAGCAGGAAGTGTACAAAACGAAACCCAGAAATTTGACTGAATTGAAGGAGTCCATTAAGGCAATAATTGAGGCGATCCCAATTTCAACCCTTCAGGCCGCAATGAACAATTTTCTGATCAGGTGCCGCATATCCGCGGATGAGCGTGGAGGTCATTTGCGGTCTATCATCTTTAGTTATTTAAAATAAAATTTAATTTTTAATCCAATAAAAAAAAATATGAAATACATCGATTAAAATAGGTTATTAAAATTTAAAAAAAAGGCCGGACAAAAAATTCGGGCTTGTGTGATGTGTTTTTTGCAATCAGGTTCACGGCGTACAAAAAGCTCGTTTGGGTATATGCGCATTTTTTTTTAATTTAGAAAGTTCCAAAAAAAATTGCATATACCAAAACTTGTAACCAGCATGCCCTCCTTACAAGCCGAGCTATTTAAAATTTATTGTTTACCTGTGAAAATTTTCCAAATCAACTTCAGCTCTTTTTTTTCTTGATTTTGAGGCAGAAAAAAAATTCTTGCGTTTTTTCCAAAAAAAAAATCTGGACCAATTTCCGCTGGTGTAATTTCCGGGAGCCATTTTGTACATTTACACATCAAACACGATTAAAATGCTAAAACGACTTAATGAAGAAGGATGTAAAAGTGAAGAAGTGTAATATAGTGGGTACAGGTCATGCAGCCATGAACCACCACCAGTTTTATTACAGGTTGGATTCAAAATGAAAAGTTTTCTTCTTCGTTCCTCAAAAAAAAAAAGATTCGAAGAACATCTTATACCAACCCATCCGCAGATTCTATTTTCCTCATCTAAAGACTAATTTCACCCCAGGAAGAATTAGTGTCGTTGCGTTGTAAGGAGCCAAAATTAGGTAAGGTCTTTCTGCACTGAGACAAATTGCAAATTTGAAAAATTCCATTCATTATAAAAATCGGATTTAACCAAAATGAAAATGATGAAAATTTGATCAAAAAAATTATGTAGATTATTGACCATTTATACGATTGTATCGTAAAATGGTAGAAGTATTAACAATTTGGAACTCCTGACAATACTGTATTAAACTTTCCCCCTAACCTCAAGAGATGGTAAAAAAATGGAAAGATTGTGTTTTTCGCGTTCAGATTTTATTACCATCAACAAGCTTAGGAACAACTGTATATATTCAAACAAAGGAAATTATCAAAATTTACACCTTCCCATATTTATTTATTTTTTGTCAGTTTTCTTGCCGAATATTAAAACATCTGTCTCCTTAATTAAAAAAAATTCCTACGCCAATGCTCCAATCACAACACTTACCCAAGCCGCCATCAATGATATTGGTTGCAGCTGTTGTGTTGTTTTTTTTTGTGTTTGTACCAAAAATGCATCGGTGATGTTGGTGGAAGATGGAAAAGCTCTCTAGCTCTATGGCCTCGTCCATATGCAACTTGGTACATAGTTACATTATAATATCTCGAGCAGCCATGTGAACAAGTATCGAAAACCATTGCCCCAGCCTGATGATGCTGATGCTGCATATGGACCCTCTGCGTATCGGGACTCCAAATCGCATAATTCCATTTTCCACATCTTACTTGAAAACCTATTCGAGGGGCAAAATGTTGTTCCTAAACTGAGGAACAGATAACTTGGCTAAGGCTGTGGCAGGGGCTGAGGAGATGACAACAGCGACGATAACCAAAAGGAATTCAACTTGGCTCACAACTTCTTTACACGCCTTCCTTAACAAATGGAAAAGGGGGAAGGAAGCCAGGGCCAATGGTAACCGCACCACTTTACAATGCAGGCAACATGAACTTTGGAATCTTCTTGCTGCTCTTAGGATCATCGAACAACTTTACATCTCGATTCCGGATGGTGCATCTAACTCACAAGAGAAGGATATGCACCATCGCATTCGCAGCAGCTGGGAGCTGGGATGGTTACTGCGGGATATGGGACGGCATCAAGGCGCATAGGCGGAAGAAATGCCTCATTTTGTTTCTGGATGTCGATAATATTGCGATATGTGTGTGCGGCAAGCAATGCAATGGAACCATGATCGTGGATGTGTGGTTTGCAGCTGTGTGGTGTGGAAGGCAGCACTTTGTATCTACCACTAAGAGAGGTGCTCACCACAGCATCTCTTGGCCTCGTCTCGACTTTATCCCAGATCCAACATGGATCAGCGTGAGCGGATGGAAGAAATCAACCAGAGAGACTGCGCGATATCGTTGGCGTTGCACCTCGCGTTCGTGTTCGCGCCAACGCCAACCAAGCCAATGCCAAACAGGTAGAAATTATAATTTATTTGGGAGATGAAAAACGGTGAGATGCTCCGCCTTGACCAATCAGAGCCCTCCACTGCCAACCTTTGAATGGATGTTAAATTGTTGATAGCCAATGCACTCCTACACAAAAATTAAACAGCTTTAAAAAGCCGTTGAAAATATGGACTTATGTTGGATGCTTTAGCTATGACTTATGAGTATTAAATATTTATTTTTTTATACTGAAAATCCTAAACTAGACATGACTTGTGAAATGCAATTGTGAAATAATGTGTGAAAAATTAAGTCTTTCTATAACAGGGGGTTTATTAATAAGTACATCTATAACACACCAACCAACATGGTGTTGCTTATCTAATAATTAAAGTAATGCAAATGTTTAGTGTGGCAGAAATTCTGTAGGTGAGCTTAGATCCCCAATCAGGTTTCTTGTATCTGAATCCACTACCCATCTATTAAAAGCTATAGGTTTATTTAAAATTAAAAAGTATTCAATTTAAAGTTATAATTAGTTTAACAATAACTTGGTTGGAAAATAATGAATTAATAGTAATCATTTATTAACTTAAAAGTTAGTGTCGAATAATACATTAAGGAAAAATTTAGAAAGACAATGGCGCAAAATTTTAAACAACCTATTATTAAGGCCTTATCTTGATACTAGTTAGCAATTTACTATATACATATTAGTCTACTTTTTTTAAATGCTAATTAAGCCGATAGCAAAGCATTTGTAGGGTTTGAACTTTGATGAACACATTTATTGTTGTTATGCGTTTAAAAACTAAATATATGTTGATAAAAGCCTAATAAGTACTCTAAATAAGGATTCCATGTTTATATTTTCATCATTTTAACTTCATTATTTACAAAAATAAAAAAAATAAAATGCACGCCTGGATCGTACGAAGTTACTCATGTAGCTAACAAATTTTATGTAGCTATTTATGCTTTTATGTAACCATTGAGGTTTAGTTAGTTAGGTATAGTTATCCTATGCAGGCGTAAAGCCTATGAAGGTAAGATTACCTCGATGCTTAGTATAATGAATAGTGGAATGGATGATTGAATGAATAGTTACATAGGTACCTACCTACAAATGTATATTCAAGTCTAAGTTATGGATTTTAATTATGTAAGTTAGGAGAGTAAAATATATCTACATATATAGACATATTGATGGAACCTAAGTATGTTAACAGGTTCATATAATAATGATAGGTGCACTATGCACATATAAGATTCATGTGATTCCTAGACACATATATGTATACAGGGTGGCACAAGAATCGAGCTACAATAAGAAATTTAAATAACTTTTATTTTAATCGATGTATTTCATTAATTTTTTTTTTATTGGAATAAAAATTAAATTTTATTTTAAATAACAAATGGTTTTTAAAGATGATAGACCGCAAATGTCCTCCACGCTCATCCACGCATATGCGGCACCTGATCAGAAAATTGTTGATTGCGGCCTGAAGGGTTGAAATTGGGATCGCATCAATTATTGTCTTAATGGACTGCTTCAATTCAGTCAATATTCTGGGTTTCGTTTTGTACACTTCCTGCTTGACATAACCCCACAAAAAAAGTCTGGTGCAGGCAGGTCAAGTGACATTGGGGGCCAGCGGAAAGTGCAGTTTCTGGATATCAATTTGTTTGGGAATTTTCATTAGAACTTCGCCATAACTTGTGTGGCAACGTGTGCACTTGCTCCATCTTGTTGAAACCAAATCCCGTTGAAATGGATATGTCTTCGGTGAAGTTCTGGGTAAAAAAAACTCCTTCAACATCTTTAAATAACGGTCCCCATTGACAGTTTGTGTTACACCGTTTTCTTCAAAGAAGTATGGCCCGACAATACTCCTTGATGAAACTGCGCACCACACAGTGACTCGTTCTGGGTGCAGTTCCGTCTCATGGAGCATTTCTGGATTAGATTCACTCCATATACGGCAATTTTGCTTGTTAACATTGCCATTTAAGTCAAAATGGGCCTCATCATACCTGAACAAACAATTTATCAATGTGTTGTCTTCTTCGGCCATTGCAATCATTTTTCGGCAAAATTCCAGGCGAACAGGCAAATCCTGAGGGTTTAACTTGTTTGTAATTTGGACTTTGTACGGAAACAAGTTTAAGTCATCATGAAGTATCCGTTGTGATGACCGTCTACTAACTCCAATTTGGCCCGATATGTTTCGAGTCGAAACACTTGGATTTGCCTGTATTGCCGATGCAACAGCCATGATTGTATCCTGAACCCGAACATTGGTATCTCGATGATACCGTCTTCGTTCGATGCTTCCAGATTCTGCAAATATGTTCACCAGCCTCATAATGGTCCATCTACTCGGGGGAGTACTCGACGGAGTAATAAAAAATAATATAAATATAAAATTCAAATTTAAAAAAAAATCTGTGATTGGTATTTGAAAAATCGATTTTTCAAAACAAAAAATTGTTTATTTTTTAAAAATCGAAAAACTTTTTTTTTTGTAAATTTGTATGCAGTTTTCTTAACAATTTTAGGGAGCATTTGTTCAAAAAAAAAATTCATCGGTTTATCCAATATTGAGAAAGTCGAAAATATGAAAAGTGGTTCTATGGGAAGTACTGTTAATAAGTACGCAAAAAGAAATATTTTTATACTTAAAAGTGAACTGTACTAATTTAAGAGCACACAAATTTTTTTATAAAAATTTTTGGAGCCGTTTTCGAGAAATACATTTTTTTCTTAACGGTTTTTAACATTTGTATGGGAGGTACCGTTGTTTTTTATTTTGAAAAATAGTTTTTTTTTAACTATTCAAGATAATATCAAAAAACTACTAAATGCGAAGTTTCGAAAAAAATCTATTAAGTCGTTTTCGAAATTTCGAATTTTCAAAAAAGAAATTAATTTTCAAAAAAATTCTTTGAAAAGTTTTGGTATACAATAGTGTTTAAACTTACTATGAGCTTCTGGGTAAAAAATTTTTAAAAAAATCAGATCAACCGTTTCCGTGAAAATCGAAAACCAAAATAAAGGTTCTACTAGCGGTACCAAAAAAAAACAATCTTTTTCCAAAAAAAAATTATTAAAAGGTACCCTTTCCCTTCATTAATGAAATGATTTTTTTTATAAACATCGTTGGAGCCGTTTTTGAGAAATTGGGGAACCCACTTTTTTGGTGTTCTCTATGTTCGTAATGTCATGTTTGATTGTTAGAAAAAAAATTTAATTTACGAATACATAACTTGCCTTATAGTACATTTAATCGCAAGTAAAAATTGCCACCAGCAGGACTCGAACCTTACCCTCCCGCGTGCAAAGACGATATGCTATCAGAATGACATGTGGATTTAGTACGATACTTAAAATTTAACGTAGCCATTCTGTGGTTTTAACTTTAGTAAAATTTTAAGAAGATAATACGATACTAAACTCATTTAAAATTAGCAAAATACTCTTTTTAGCCTAGTATCATACTAAAAATGATTTAACATATTACTAAATCGTTTAACATTTTGCGCCAATAAATCTGATGTGGTGTAATAATCAGTACTAAAAGTTAAAATTTAAAATAATAATGATAACAAAATATTATACCTAGATATATAGTTAAATAAATTACATCTTTCGATCTAAAATTCCTTCTTAATACCTAGACAAAATTGAAGCAAAAGTTATATAGTTTATAATTAATAATATATAACATCAATTTAAAATAAAATGCACGACTGCGGATCGTACGTACTTGTTCTTAGTTCAATCATGTATGCATAAGATTCTTAGTAGGTTAATTGCGGGAGATGCCGCGCTTTTTCAAAACATCAATGATTTTTTTTTATTTTAGTAAAATGAACTTTTTTTCTTTTTTTATGCAAACAACTTAACAATAGATTTATGTTCTGCCATAAAAAAAAAATTTAAAAAAACAATTGAACTTAAAAAAAAAATACTAATAAATAATACATTAAGTGTGTCATTTCCTTGCGTGTATGGGAGAGATGCTTCTTACAGAATTAATTTGACTGTGAAACATGTTTCTTTCATTCTTGCTCTCGTTCACAGTCTGTGCAAAGCGTATATAACAGCGTTTTGTAAGTTAGACCCCTTTCACACAAGGAAACTGAGTTGCCGGCAACTGGGAGTTTGTTGGTGAGAAGGGCAAGAAGTAAGGAGAATGAAAAAAATCTCCCCGGTCAACGATTTGAAGAGATTTTTTTGACGTTATGCTTTGAAATTTTCTTAGGTTTCCATTTTGACTTCTGTATCTGATAGATGTCAAACATATTTTTTTTAAAGAGAAATTGTTTCCTACAATTATATTATTACATTAACCAAACCAAGTAAGCTACTTAAATAAATTCATTGTGAAAGAAAATTTCAAGTTTTAATTCTTGTAGGCAAGGCATTTAATTCAATCCATCACGACAACAAAAACGCACGGACGAACTAAGCTCTCAGCTTGTGGCTTCATCATCACATTTGGTTTATAACGATGTTCCTGTATTAGCGAGCAGCAGCAGCAGCAGCAGCAGGCAGCACCACAGGTATCAGTCATATCATCCTGTCAGTGGCTTATGTGTCCAACTGTACCAATAAAGCTTCGGTGCATTCCAATAAGTCCAATATAATCTTCCCATCATCCTTATCATCTGTTGGGCCCAAGATTTGAATGGCAAGAGAAACGCACAACAAATCAATTTTCTCCTGCTTCGATGTTTTTCCGTGACCTTTTCATATATTAATTTAGCAAACCATTATTAACAACCACAATAAAAAGAAACAACATTTACCTACATAATCGCACCATGTTTCTTTATTTTAAATTAATTTTTCTAAAAATAAGCTGCGGTTAATTTATAACTCAAAATTGTGTAGAATTTTCCAGCCGCGAAGCAAATTTTTTGTTTACAAAAAGCGAATGTCAAATCAAAAGCAATACAAAAAACGAGCAACTCAGTTTCCTCATCAATATCTTCGTGTGAAAGCTACAAGGCAATTAAAGGAAAACGTCAAAAAAATCTCCAGCAACTGGTTTCCCTGTGTGAAAGGGGACTTATACATATGTCTTGTAGCCATTTTTGACATTTTGTACATCCAGTCTTCTGGTTTTTTGTTTCAAAATAATTTTCTCAACATTCAACACAAATATTGGGACCTCAGTCGACTCAACCTTCCTTTTAGTTGATTTTTTTTTCTTTTTTTTTGACTTCCGGAGACTTGGAGGTTCTTTTTTTTTCAATCAAACTGCGAGAAGTTAAAATCTCTACTAACTGTCTGCGTCTTAAAAAAATCGGCACTGAAGTTTTAGGTAGTGGTGAAATAGCTTGCAGTAGTTTTGTTGGCGTTGGATTTTCGAGAGATGATGAAGTGTGTGTTTCATAGTCGGAATGATTGGAAACATGCGATCCATTCATGGTGGTTGGGATTACTGGTTCCAAGATTGAACTGTATTTTCACAAGCAAGAGGTTTCTTTAAAAAATATCCATCTTTTAATTCTCAAATCGTGTTTTAGCTTACGCCTAATAGTTTTTCTGCTGTTCGGAGAGACATCCCATTATCAATGTTTTACTCGGCCTTCTTCCAGGGTCTCTTAAGTCCAATTACCTCTAGTAGTCTTATTATTCGATTTAAAAGAAAAGGTAAGGAAATTTAACATGCGGCTTTCAAAAAAAAAAAAAACTAGGCATCTCTTCCCAAAGTGAGGGAGAGATGCCGACCCACACTTCAAAACTTAAGAAAAAAATTTAAAGAAAAATATACACACGTATTCTTATAATACTTGTTTATCATATAAAATTATTTCTCTTGGAAAAATACGAGATAACTTCTTTCCGCATTAACTTTAGCAAACTGAAAAATTACCATAATGAATAAGGTAGCCTAAAATAAAACAAATATAAAAAAAATCCCGTTACATGCCGGCTGCAATCAAATTTTTTGTCCTGCGTTTTTTGGTTGAAAACCTAATCTATGAGTTTAGTTATCCTAGAAACAGCAAAATATATTTTTAAAGTCGTTTTGTTTATGTACTTAAGTTTTTATACAATATTTCTTTTCAAAAAAACAATTTGGTATGGCAATTTTATGTATTTAATAATATATGCTGAAAAATAAAAGGTCGAAAAAAAATCGTCATCTGTTTTCGAATTAATGAATTTTCAAAAAAAAAAAAAATGTTTTTGTTTTTAATACAAAAAAAATGTTTTTCGAAAATTTTGATATGCAGTATTATTTAGAACTCAAAGGACATCCTACATAAAAAAATTGATCGAAATACCTAAAGCTGTTTATGAGAAAGTCCAAAATAAAAAAAAGATTGTATGGCAGGTACCGTTAATAACAAAATATGCTAACAAAAATTTTAACAAAAATGTAGACTATGTAGTGCAAAGATTTAATTTATCAAAATTGTCAGAGCCGTTTTCGAGATAATTAATTTGGTAGAAAAAAATTGGATTGCAGGTGCCGTTAGTTTTGGGCATAAAAAAAAACGATTTAAGAAACATATTGACCTAAACTCTTATTTATTCCGTGACCATCCGTCCTCTTTCAGTTCTTTATTTCGTGTCCTTTTTTTGTTTTTCTTTAATTTGTCCTCTTTTTACTAAATTGATCTCTAAATGTCCTTCTTTTCTTTGAAACATGTTTCCTACAAAGTAAACTACTTTCTTCAAAACTAAATTACTTAAAAACAAAATGAAGACAGCACTGGTTTGAATAATTCAGGTTTTGCTATTGTGAGGTTTCTTGCGTAAGGAACAAAGTGAAGAAATGGAAAAGGGACAATTTGTCACTAAGCCATAAATGGGTTGACATTTTCAAACACTTTCATATAGACAATGTAAAGTATACAAATTTACTAAGACCCGTAGAGTGTCGCTTCCAGTTTCAAGTGCCACTACAGAATTTGTAATAAAATTTGGACACCTGAAAAATCGCAATTAAAAATTAATACACTAAGGGCCATTTTCTTCACTACAAGTTGAACTCAACTTGAGAATTTTTATTATCAATTTTCGATTTTCTTTTTCTTCACTCAAAGTTGACAGTTTCAACTTTCGATTCTCAACTCTCGAGTTAATCAACTTCTGGTTTTCTCAACTTCCGAAAATAGTAGAAGTTGATAGAGAAAACTTGAGAGTTTTATGTCAAATTCAAACTTGTAATACATTTTGTTGCATCTTCTCTCAAAAATTATTCTCTGTTTCGTTTTGAATAAAAACATTTTTAAAATAATATGTTACGAGAAAATTATTATAGGGAAAATAATGCATCGTCTGTTTCCGCAAGCGAAGATGAGGAAGAATTGTTGGCGATTGAAAGAAGACAATATATTTATAATGTGATTGGCGGTCGGGCTTGAAAAATACGATGACCATGATTTTATTCACCGATTTACTTTAATAATTTGAATATTTTTTAGTTTAAATTATACTAACTTACATATGTGTAGATCGCACGAATTACGACCAATTTTTAATAGTTTTGAGGTATTAGGCAGTCGGGTCAATTCAGGTTGCCATTGCTGATTTTATTGGCGTAAGCATTGCAACAGTGCATCTTATTGTGATGCGGTTGTCAATAATTAGATAGATAGATTTATTTTCATTTATGTTTACAATTTACATAGTTTTTTTACAAATATCGTTAAAGCATGGCTTTGCCGTCTGCCCGATTGACATTGATTTGAAAATTATAGAATAATATAAATGTACATAGTTTGCTTTAAATAAATTGAACAATTTGTTGAAGATAATAATTTTTTCATTTTTATTAGGTTTAAAAGGCTTCATTTAAAATTTGATTGCGATAAGACATTGCTGTTTGGTAGTATCTGAAGAGGTTGTTAATATTACATTGACAGTTTAGAAGCGCCATTACTTCATCGTCTGATTTAAAGCTGCTGTTCAAAAAATCTCTTCTCATGTCGGATAAAAGAGGCCATTTTCCAATAAAATGTACGACATCCTCCCGTTCTCTAAGGTTACATAAGCTGCAGTTAATAGGCAGATCCTCTCGATGTGGTATAGAGTGTAGGTTTATAAGCTCCCCTCTCATTTTGAAAATCGATGCAATAAGTGCCTGACTGTTGTCGCTGTGAAAATAATTAATTAATATTCACATAAATTGTGGTTCAGAAGGCTCTAGATTGATCTATGGGCCGAAGACGCAGCATTGTTCAAGCAGTCAGTTCTATACTGTTCGTCAACCTTCGAAATAAGATCCAAGAGGTTGTCCTTAGACCATATTTCATTTTCATCCAGAAATCTGAAATCGGATCTGCAGTAGCTACCAAGTTCTTCCAGCCTATTGTACCATGCTTTTTTTTAACAATTGTATCCAATGCTAAAATTTTGGGCAGCCTTTAATCCGGCATCTCAAGTACTTTTTTAATGTAGTCTACATGACACTTTAGAGATTTTATGAATAGGGGTGACAATCCTGTTTCAATTGTTAGCATGTAGTTAGGGGTGGTTTTAGGCAAGCGGAAACATTTTTTTATAAAAAATCTAAGAAGTTTTTCGACATCTTCATATTTTACATATCCCCATGTTTGCGCTGCATAAAGCATTACGGATTCAGCCACTGCAACACATACCTTGTATTTAGCACTATACGATATTGTTTTATTCGAAAAGCATTTCCTCCACGTTGCACTTATTGCACCTTTAGCTAAAACTAGTTTTTCTTTGAGGTGGTGTATCATACTAAGATTATAAGCAATAGTTACACCCAAATACTTATAGATTTTGACAACTTCGATTGGATCCCTGTTGAAGTACCATTTTTCGCTCCTTGCAGTTCTGCCCGACCCCTTACGGAAAATCATCACCTTTGATTTGCTCAGATTCACTCTCAAATTCCATAATCGACAATACGTTTCAAGTTTGTTAACCATCAGCTGCAAAGTTTGAGGGGAATACGCAAACAGTATCACATCATCGGCAAATAAAAGTGCTTTGATGTCTCTCCTTGCCACTTCTATGCCCCGGGCAAAAAATCTATTAAGTCATTAATGAACAAGGCAAAAAGAATTGGACTTAAATCGCACCCTTGTTTGACTCCCATCTTACACTCGAACAATTGTGAGATATCAGAACCGTTCCAAACCGCTGAATGATTGCCATGATACATATTTTCTAATACTCTCCCAAATTTTGCTGATATACCAGCGTTGTACAGTTTGAAGAACAAAGCATTGCGATCTACTGAATCGAAAGCTGCTTTGAAATCAACAAAAAAGCTGTACATCTTCTTTTTTTGTTCAATGTAGTTGTTCGCTATGGTTTGCAGAGCAAAAATGTTGTCGATAGTTGAATAACCGCTCCCAAAAATTGGAGTAGAATTTTGGGCCTACATAATATTAAGAATTAGTAACTTTATTGCTAACATTCTTACTTCTGGACAACTGAACAACAAAATTAATCAAAAAAAAAAAAACATTTAGCAGAACATGGTTTCGATCCACGGACCTCTGGGTTATGGGCCCAGCACGCTTCCACTGCGCCACTCTGCTCAATGAAATCCTTTCTACTTGGTTACTTCCTCCTGTCCTTGTGATTTTTTGTTGCCCCTCTAACTATTCAATTATGTATGTGACATCACTATAAGAAAGAATTTAAAGTTTTGTTACCTATGTATTTCGATTAAGGAATGATTTTTTTTTCATATTTTGCCCGCAATCAAGATGCTATATGACTTTTAACCCTTAAATTGTTTAAGCACAGTGCGAGCGGTATTTGACTTTAGTGCCAAACTTTGGCACCTTTATATTATAGTTATAAAATTGAGAGAAATATGTTTTATTCACAACAGGTTCATTAACATATTTTGAAAAATTCTTTCAAAACATTGAATGTGAATTCTTAAACCTTTGTAAAACCGTGATTTTTTAAGGGCTTGGTTTTTGAAAATTCAAAAAAACACAGAAACTTGTAAAAAGTGAATGAAATTTTTATTTGGATCGATAAATCAATTTCTGCCATTTACTTTTTAAAAATAATTTCACTTAAATGTTGCCCGCGGCTACGCTTCAGGTGGTCCATTTTGAAGGTCCAATTTTGGCAAACTTTTTCACACATTTCGGCCGGAATCTCACCAATGACGCGTTCAATGTTGGCTTCCAAGGCAGCAATCGTGTTTGGCTTGTCCCCATAGACAATAGACTTAACATAGCCCCACAAAAAATAGTCTAACGGGGTCAAATCACATGATCTTGGTGGCCAATTGACTGCGCCAAAACGTGAGATCAACTGCTCACCAAATTCGCCTCTCAATTGATGCATGGTTTCGCGTGCAGTGTGGCATGTGGCACCGTCCTGTTGGAACCACATGTCGACCGAGTTCAATTCTTGCATTTTCGGCAAAAAAAATCTGTTATCATCGAACGGTACCTTTCTCCATTGACCGTAACCCTGCGGCCTTCATCGTCCTTGAAGAAGTACGGCCCAATGATGCCGCCTGCCCATAAACCGCACCAAACAGTGCATTTTTCGGGATGCATTGGTAGCTGCTGAATTGCCTCTGGCTGCTCTTCACTCCAAATACGGCAATTCTGCTTATTCACGTATCCATTTAGCCAAAAATGAGCCTCGTCGCTGAAGACAATTTTGCGATAAAAAAACGGATCCTCATCCAACTTTTCTAAGGCCCATTCACCGAAAATTCTACGTTGTGGTAGGTCGCCAGGCTTCAATTCTTGCACCAGCTGTATTTTGTATGGCTTTAAACCAAGATATTTGCGTAAAATCTTCCAGGTGGTCGAATAACACAAACCCAATTGCTGTGATCGGCGCCGAATGGACATATCGCGATCTTCAGCAACACTGGCGGATGAGCAATATTCTCTTCGTTACGCACTCTACGGATACGATTTGGTGGATTAATGTCCAATAAAGTGAAACTGGTGCGAAATTTGGTCACAATGAGCTGAATAGCCTGCTCGGTGGGTCGATTATGACGACCATAACACGGACGTAGCTTGCGAAACACATTTTTCACAGAGCACGAATTTTGATAATAAATTTCAATAATTTGCAAACGTTGTTCAGGCGTAAGTCTATTCATCATGAAATGGCAAACAATACTGAATCGAAATGTCAAAAGTTCGTGGAATTTGTCATGTGTGATCTGTCAAAAATATAAACGTCAAAAACCAAGTAGCAAAAAAATCACCCGTTATAAAGGCAAACTTTTAGAAAATTGATTTTTGTTGAAAATAATACGTGTGAGTTGTTTTTGTGCAATTAGCAAAGTATTTGTGTATAAACCTCTCCTACCCAGCTAGCTAGATAATCCATATTGAAGTTTTGAAGAAAATATTAAAGTTAAGACTTTTTTAGAGCAAAACGGTTTTAACAGATATATTTTTTGAGTAACGAGCATTAAGTTACATTTAATATTACTGATGTGATCTTTCAAAATAAGATTTGAATCAATAATTACTCCTAAGTATTTAAGGTTCGGTACTGGTTTGATTTTGATTTTGATGGATATGTCTTCCACAAAGGCTGTCGAAAGGCCATTTAACTTGAGTATGAAAAGTAAGTTGATATATATATTTCGAAATCCAGATGGCCAAGAACGGATCCTTGTGGCATGCCATTTTTTTCAAAATGCGAACTTCACTTGAAATTCCACTACCTTTCAAATATGACATTCAAAAAAAAAAACCTCTACAACCAGCATTGTAAAGTTTTTTTTAGAAAATCATGGTGGACCATACCAAAAGCCTTTGTCATGTCAATGAAGACTACTTTGATAAATTTGATATTATTTAAACTATCATACAACTGACTGCATAACCTACAAATGGTAACTTCCGTTGATTTACTTGATATGGAACCAAACTGAAAAGACTATGTCTGTTTTAAAAAAAGGCGTTATTCTGCTTTTGTAACTACAACTCTGTCTGAGTTGTTAGTTACAAAAAGCAAGTTTGTACGATCCCGTTGTTTTTTTTTTAATTTAACTATATGCCTGTAAGACCTAAAGTCTTTTAAATGCAACCTGAATTGCACGGCACTAGTTAGAAGAAAGAGAATGATAGGAAAGAATTTTGTTTTTGGCACAGTAGATTTGGGAACCAAGTATTGACTGTCCCATTTTAACCCACGGGCGGCATCCAATTAAAATTGGAGGTATAGAAAAGAATGTGCCTAGCGTGGGTATCGAACCCACACGTCGAAGTTTGCAATCAAACACTTTATCCACTGCGCCATTGCCACGTTGTGTATTTTCTTTTTCTTCTCTGTAATTGTAATACCTTGTCTCGCATCCAATAACCAAAACACGGCCAAAATTTAATTTTACTAAAATAATTCAATTTATGGGACATAGCCTCACTAAATTTTCTTAGTACATAATTCTAAAAAGTTGGAGTACATTTGTTGGCACCGTTTTTGAGCAAAAATTTAAATAATAAATAATAATTAAACCAAAAAAAAAAACACGGCAGCAATAGACTTTAAGGCTTATTTTTCACTAACAAAAGTGACAAAAATTTGCCGAGAAGATTTAATGGAGTTGACAGTAGGGAATCTGGAAGAAATATATAGTTAGATGTTTAGTCAGGCATGTCGAGAATTTTCTGCTCATTTTCCAACTATATATACATAACTAGCGGACCAGGCGAACTTCGATTCGCCCCAATTTAACGCCATTAAATGAAATGCACAGATAAGGACTTAAGTTAGGTTAGGTAATTGGACTGACAATTGATGACGTTATCGTCACCATAAGATCCATGTAGATCCATTGTGTTATCCTGGATTGTAATCACTCTTATCCGATGAAAAAACCTTCTCTTCCTCTCCTTTGAATTTGCACTTGATGATGATGATTGGCTGCAATCACCGCAACATGATTATGATCGATTCCACCTTCAGCTGTAAAAATGCGCCGGAGTTCCTCGCACATTAAGTGAGTTCAAATTTTTTTTTTCCGATAGTTGGTCACTTTATCCACGTCGGTCACGCTGCTAACGGATTTGTACAAACGCAGTTCTCCAGCGATTTAACTTTGAGTAATAAAATTCAAGCTATCGACGACATCCTTTTACTTCGCCGCTAGTATTGCCCGTTCACAAATCCAAGGAATCGTTCGCAAGCCGAGGAACACTACATTGGTGATGAGTTTCTCTTTCCATGATATTAACTCGCAAGAATTTGCCGGGAATGATATCAATTTAGTCGAGACATCAAAAGAAATTTGGCCATTGCTTAGCACCACTGCAATGCGGCTCTCATATTTGTGGTCAATTTCAACTTCTTGACATGCCGGCATTAAATTCATCGGCAACAGTAAATTTCGGGATGACGGGAAGCGTTTGATGAAAATCTCCGCTGAGCATTATTATAACAATATCGATATGTTTCAATTAAACCGCTCAATTTTTTTTATAATTAAGCTCTCTCTAAAGGAGTTTTGACTACTCTTAATATAATCAAGCACAAGGTGAGCATTAGGCAAATAAGAAAGGATTTAAAAGGAGATTATGATGCACATTGGTTTTGAAATTTGGAATATAAAAATGGGAGAGAGCCTGGTAAAGTATTCCGCACTCGTGTTGTACGGAGAAATAAATAATCTCTGTACTTCACAGTACGCCCGAAGTTAGGCTTCTAATGTTTCTATCACCTATCATTCTTAGAGCTCTATTTTGAATTCTATATAAGAGATTCAAATGAGTTATGAGAGCTCCTGTACAAATATGAGAGTTATAGTCCAGCTTTAGCGAATATAGATTACATCCAGCTCTGAAGGTGAGACAAATTTCTTGCATTGTCCAAGAAAGCACAAACACTTTTTGGTGACATCGTCATTCCACAAGAGGTGGCCTGTGACGCATATACCAAGGACTGAAAACTGATTGGTCTCTCAAACCTAGTTCCGCTCATCGAAAGCGAACTGCTTAAACGACAGAAGTCAGCATTTTGTTTTTTAAGCATTAAATTCTACAGGGTTTTTATTCCCCATTGGAAAATGCTGTTGAGATTAGAATTTAATAAGTTTATCATACGCTGCAGTTGCAGTTCCACATCCGAAGAGGATGATTCTGAATCTTAATCATAAATAAATCTGAAAACGAACATAAAAAGCTGAGCGTACTATCGTCAGCAAAACAATTTACTGGATTAGAAGTTAAAGATAAGAGTTCATTAATGAAAATAAGTAAAAGTGTTAGAGACAAAACTGAGCCCTAGGGCAGACCGTCAAATACAACTGACATTGAGCTGTCAGAAAGGTAATTTCTCAAGCAAAGAATAGATTCATCGTTACCAAATGCACGCATTTTCTTAAGAGAGCTTGATGCTAAAGTCTATCAAATGCTTTTGAAATATTAAGTGCAATATTCTTATATCTTACTTTCTCCAAAACGGTGTAAAGATTTATGCCTCTTTTCGATGGGATATACTATCAGATCACCAGTAGATCTATCGCATATTAAGGAGCTGTCGTTGTTCAGGATAAAAATGTTATATTGTTGGAATGGTCCGCGGAAAGAGACCATCTTTAATTTTTTCCTTAAATTGTTGATCAAAATAATGAAATTTGATGTCAAATTTTTCACAATCAAACCCGTTCCGTACAGCAAAGTTTCAATGAGCCAACTTTCAATTTTAAATTGTGTGACAGTAGGTTCGTAACATCCAAATAATTCAAAAATTCCGTGGAATAGTTGCTGAATTGGTATTCATCCATCGCGGGGTTGACGAATTTTTTCTGAATGAAAAAATGATTCGACGATTCGATTTTCAGTTAAATTGATGTCTAAACGCAAAAACTGAAGCGTTTAACTGAAACTCAAACTGATGGAATTCCCATAAGTTGGCCGTTCAGACATCAGTTAAACTGATATGTAAATGCGTTTCAGCTCAGTTCTCAGTTCAGTCGTCATTTCAATTTCAGTTTTTTTTAATAATTGTGCGCGCACTAAAGGGGTTTTGACTACCCTTAATATGTTCAAGCACAGCGCGAGCGTTAGGAAAATAGGGAAGAATTTGAAAGGAGATACCGATGTGCATTGGTTTTAAAGTTCCACATTCTTGTTGTACGGCTAAATAAAGAATCTCCGTACTTGACAGTACGTCCGATGTTGGGCTCAAGGGTAAACTGATGAGCATTTCTAAAAGCGCGAGTATTACGGTTTAAAAGTTTGAGGGGAGGAATGCAATTGGCTATTTCGCTAGAACATAGTTTATAAAAATTGCGATACAATAATGAAAGGTATGATACATTTCGCCGGTATTCGAGAGATGAAAATGTTTCAATTATAGTTCTATCAAATATCATTCTTAGAGCTCTGTTTTGAGCTCTGCCCAAATGTGAGAGTTATAACTCCAGCTTTCGACGAATAAAGGCCTTATAGATTACAGCCAGATCAGACGGATAGAAGAATTTCTTGCATCTTCGAAGAAATCCCAAATACTTTGTAGCGTTTTGGGCGACATCGAATATGTGGTCATTCCACTAAAGGTGGTCTGTGATGCACATGCTAAAGCTGATCGGTTTCTTCAATGCAAGTGCCGCTCATGGATAGCTGTATGGGGGTGGGTTATGCTTTAACGACAGAACATATCACTGAGTTTTTGAAGCATTAAATTTTATACTGTTTCTTATATTGGACAATGCTGTCGATTCCAGAATTTAATGAGCTTATCATAGGCTGCCGTTGCAGTTCCACATCCGAAGAACAAGGAGGTGAATATGCAAACGAATATGAAAACCTGAGAGTACTATCGTCAGCAAAATAATTTGGTGGATTAGAAGTTCCAGATAAGGGATCATTAATGAAAATGAGAAAAAGTGTCGGAGACAAAACGAAGCCCTGGGGCACACCAGCACTTATTTTATAAATTTCAGACTTGAAACCGTCCAACACAACTTGTATTAAGCGGTGAGAGATGTAATTTCTAATCCAACGGAGAGGAGATTCGTCGATACCAAATTCACGCATTTTCGATAAGAGAACTTGGTGCCAAACTCTATCAAATGCTTTCGAAATATCAAGCGCAATAATCTTACTTTCTCCAAAACGATCCATACCATCAGATCACCAGTGGACCTATTGCTACGAAAGGCATACTGTCGGTCATTAAGGAGCTTTCGTTCTTCAAGATATTTCTTATTTCTTGGCGGTGAATCAACTGTTTTTTTCTTTCAATCAGCCTTATCATGAGGTCCATCGTAATCGGAAAGTCTTACGAATCCCGAAAAAAGTTATAGCTGAATCCGTTCGTAATGGCAATTTGTATGAGCATTTCCACTACGATTGATTCTATTATAAATTTTTTCAATATTCATAACAAGTTTCTGATTACGATGAAATTCGATATAAGGCTGAATATGTCGTAACGGAATGATATTATGGTCGATTTCATTGAAATTTATCTTCAGACTTTCGACTGCTCACCAGTAAAATGAAAGCTCAACTGAACACCAGACTGATGTCTAAATACACTGCCTTTTTTAACTGAATTGATAACTGATCGTCTAAAGGGGGCTCATAGCGGAAATTACCTCATTTGGAAAAGTGTTTTCATCTTAGTTTGCTAAATTCGTTTGACACTTTGGCGTAATTCTAATAGTTATGTTTGACTTCTGAAATTTGCAAAAGAAAACAAACTCAAAATTAATTAATTTACCTATAATTCATTAAAATTAATAGAAATCTCTTAATTGTGGCTCTTAATGACACTGAGCCCAGCGCCGAAAATATAAGAAAGGCAATTAGTAAATATTTAGGTACACACTTTTCTTTTAATTTATATTTTCTTTATTTAAAATTGAACAATAAGGAGCTTAGGAAACGTCGGCTATCGTCTACCAGATGTAATAAAATGGACACAATTTTGCCCTCAACTGCCTGCTGTCGCACATTCATTGCCGTTGGGAATTACCTCTCTGCAATTCTTTCAAAACTTGTGCTTGAATATTATTTTTCGCGTTTTTTTGTATACTCTGATGGACGAAGGACGTTACTCAGAAGATGGCGGAATGTCCTCACGTATATCTTTCAATAAAAGGAAATGTCTCTTGCAATAAAGCCATATTCGTTCGAGTTGTGTGGCATGTGGCAACGTCTTGTTGAAACCACATATTCTCCAAGTCGTATTCATCAATAGGAGGCAAAAAAAGTCGGTTATCATATGACCATAACGCTCCGAATTGACGGTGACAATCTTTCCATCGTCGTTTTCGAAGAAGTAAGGTCCAAACACATCTCCGGACCAAAGAGCGCGGCAACAGTAACTTTTTGTGGACGTAATGGCCTATCTTCATTTACTTGTGGATTGTCAGAACCCCAAATACGACAATTTTGTTTATTAACATATCCACCGAGTGAGAAATGTGCTTCGTCGCCGTCCACCGCCTGTTGTTCAAGCACCCATTCGACGTATCTACGACGTTGTGAATGGTCAGCTGGCTTCAGTTGTTGTGTGAAATACGAAATACGCCATAATGTGCCGTAAGACAGTCCTAATTCCTGAGAACGACGAGGAATCGACACATTCGGGTCTTCGACAACACTTTCACTTACAGCGATACGAGCGAAACGATGATGCACAAGCCTTACAATATCTGTAACCAATCGAGTCTCTTCAAATTTCTTCACAATTTTGCCAATTGTTTATGTAAACCATAATCGCCTCCTAAAGCACGATATGTGGATGTGGCAGAATCAACATTTTTGTAGTAGATTTTAACAACTTTTATGCGTTGTGCGATAGTTAAGCGATCCATTTTTGTAAATGTCAGACTTTCAACTGAAAAAAAATTGGTTCAACAACTTAGTTTGACAGATGCCGAATTCCAGCCCTATGCTTTTGAAACCGCAGAATGGATAACCCTTTATATTAGAAGCGAAAAAAGGAGTTACCATGCTTATTGTGTTTTTCTTACCGTTTGTAATGCTCTCTTCAGCCAGGAGCTCCACATTAGTTCCCTTTGAATTCTCCCAGAATTTTATTTATTTGTTTATTTACTTTTTATAATGTCAACTTTGACAATTAAACTAACTTTGTGTTTAATTGTGATTCAATTGTTTTCAAATAAGATGTGTTTGACTTGTCATCAATCAATCTGCACCCTAATTTCGTCGAAATTATGTTGAAATGAGATAATTTCGAAATGATATTTTTATGGGAAATGAGATGATTTGGAAACAAATTTCGAAATTTGATACGAAATTAGTTCATTTCCCCTAATGAAAACGTAGTACATAAACTTGAAATATTCGTACATAAATACTTGTACAGTAAGAATTATACCGGGGTTTCCTCCCATTTGTCCTTCCTTGGGCCAATACGAATGTCTCAATCCCACAACCATGAACATCGAAAAATCCGTTCTCGGGTTATAGACTCACATACGAGTGTGGCGGCATTCTCTTTTATATCTGTATATAGATAAAAAAATGTTAATATTTTGAAACAATTAATAGCCGTGTTCTCGTGACTAGCAAGTACAGCAAAGTAAAACATTTTCACGAAAACGATAAACACTCCAACATGATTTTATTTATTTTTATACGGAGGGATTTTCACATCTGTGTTTTTTTCTGTCAAATAGCATACAAAATACAAGGAGAAAAAGAAATACATAAATACATTACTAAACAAAAAAATTACTGCAATGCCCTCTATGATTGAATAGACTTACTAAATATCTTAACTCAATTATAAAGGGTTTTCCAATAAGAGGTGTTATTTTGATATTCAAAGAAAAATGGCATTTTTGGAAATGATCGGATGTTTATTTCATTATAAAGAGGAAGGTATGCCGTTAATAATGGAACACAACATCAGCCAAATATCCGCCAAGACCACGCTTACAGGACCATATCCTTTTCATGAAATTTTCCATAACCAAATAGGAAAGTGGCTGCCCTATGTCCTCGATAGCCTCACGAATTTCATCTTTGAGGTCTTGAATCGACGCTGGGCTGTTGGCGTAGACCTTATCTTTCACGTGGCCCCAAAGGAAGAAGTCGCAAGGTGTTAAATCACAAGATCTCGGTGGCCAATTGTGATCACCTCTTCGAGAGATAACACGGTCCGGAAACTTTTTCCGTAAAAGATCGATGGTTTCATTGCTTGTGTGGCACGTAGCGCCGTCTTGTTGAAAGTAAACGTTGTCCAGATCAATACCATCCAATTCAGGCCATACAAAATCATTAATCATCTCTCGATAGCGCAATCCATTGACCGTAACTGTTGCTCCTGCCTCATTTTCGAAAAAGTAAGGTCAAATGACCCCGCGGGACCATAAACCGCACCAAACAGTCACGCGTTGAGGATGGAGAGGCTTTTCAACAATAACTCTTGGGTTTTCCGAGCCCCAGATGCGACAGTTTTGCTTGTTGACGTAGCCTCCGAGGTGGAAATGGGCCTCATCAGTCAAGATGATTTTTCGATGAAATTCCGGTTCATTTTAATGCATTTCAAGGACCCAATCAGCAAAGACACGACGTTGTTGATGATCAGCCGGCTTGAGTTCTTGTGTTAACTGAACTTTATAAGCCTTAAGACCCAAGTCTTTACGCAAAATACGGTGTAATGACGTTTGTGGAATGCCTAATTCCAAAGAACGACGAGGAATGGACAAACCTGGGTTTTCTTCAACACTTTGGGCTACAACAGCAATATTCTCAGTTGTTCTTGAGCGACGTGCACGGGTTTTATTCTTCACATCACTAACTTGTCCCAACAGCTCGAATTTGTCCACCAATTTCTGTATTGCGGTCCGACAAGGTGCTTCACGACGACCCAAAAATGTTTTAGTTTTACGAACCGTCTCTGTCAAATTTTCACCATTTTTATAGTGAATTTTAATAATTTCAATGCGTTGTTGAAGCGTGTATCGTTCCATTTTTATTAATAGCGTAGTTTCTACTTGTCAAATGTCAAAAAATGACAGCTTCAGAAGTGACAGCTACCGAAATAGCGGGCTATTCAAAATAACACCTCTTATTGGAAAACCCGCTACTTCCGATGATAAGGAAAAGTAATTGCCAGTATGTTCTTATTGTTGTTTTCCTTGTAAAATTTTTACTTTGCTGTACTTGGTAGTCACGAGAACACGGCTAAAGTAGGATCAAATATAAACAATTTAATAAATATTATACGGCATGGGCAACTGGATCAATTTTCCCGTTAATCCATTTATCTTGTTTTCGATGCTTCTAAAAAAAATATGCCTAATAAACCATATAACTACTCATGTTTCAAGTATATATTAAAAGTGTGTGAATTCCAAATCAGGCATTTTTTTTAGCATACGATAGGTATGCCTTAATGAATTTGAGGAACTTTTTTCTAGACTTCTTCCTATTTAACAAAAAAAAAGAAGCAACATAATGTAGTATTGTTATTGTAAACTTCTTACATTTATAGGGTGTCAAAGCAATTTATTCAGATTTGCAAGAGCACAAATTTACAACGATTTATATTCAAAGATAAATCGATACTCCACCTATCCTTATTATAGCCCTCCGGAACACACATATACAAATACATCAGTCATGCAGCGCATGAACGAACCATCTTATTATCAATACCCCATTGTTTCATCGATATTTACCTTAAAGTTCAAAGTAAATTTGCTCGCACATTACCAAGGTCCCTGCCCAAAAGAATCTTCTTATCTGAATTCAGATTAAATCAGATATACACTGAAAATTAGCAGTGAGTTCGAGTATCTGAGTACATATACGCTGCGCAGCGTTGGCTATAGCCAATCAATGTGGTTCAGCAGAGCATCGCCTGTGTCTTAACTTCAGACAAAATGTTTATCGTAGGAATATTCAACAAGGCACCGCAAAGCGCTTCCGGAGATCAGAGTCTTCCGTTCGATTTTTTCGCTGCATTAATTGCATTGGTTGTTAATCTTATGGATCGCTAAATTTATAATTTTGCTCCTTTTTGTAAAGTTGCCCAGCATTAAGCAGTTAACTTTGAATAAGTAAGAAGAAGTCTAATGAAACTTAACGGCTGATCGCCCAAAAATTTAATCAATTTTTGACCTCCGGGGAATATTGTTCAAAATTTTAATCGTGTATGCCTTCATGCATTGGTAATAATGAATCGAAATCAAGAGAGTACAGCATTTAATTTAATATGGTGGTCTGGTCAGTTTGCATTCACGCCTTTGTATTTTTTTTTTTTTTTTGAAAAGCACATTTTTTAATATTCACTGAATTGTCTTTTTTATGTTCATACTTACGTTTCGTTGATAAAAAGTTAAAATTCCTAAGTTACTGTTAGAAAATGCAAGTAAAGTGACATTTGTATGAACGTTTGAAAATGATTTAGTCATTGTTTCCTTTACTTCGTTAAGTCTACGCAAGCCGAGGTCACTTTTCAAATCAAATAAGGTCTTGCTTAGTTTGATTTCACTATACAATACCTCAGATGTCAAAAATTTGTTTTCAACGGTACACAATGGGAATTCTGTAAGACACAATAAGGGATTTCTTTTTATGGTGAAGGTGTTATATATGTATAGTATAATGATCAGAATGGGTTTCTTGTTTAACGTATACACCTGCCGGTTACGGCTTTATTACACAGTGGGCCTACCCACGTACGGACTCAACGAAGAAGGCATGATTGTTCCTTTGTTGCAAACATCTATCTATGAGCGACAACACCGCCACTCATAGTATACACGAATTGTATAGTAACCACAGCCACTGCGAGCTCTCCGAAGAGGCCTTCCCAAGACTTGTATTTTCGGGCATTAGCGGGAAAATAGTAGGATACAAGTCCCCGCAGTACCGAATTACGGTATTACTGGAGTCTTTTTATCCACCTAAGTGAAGAATGCACTACCAGGTTTTCTTTGGCGAATGACTACCCAGGAACGATAGTCCTGCCCTTTTTTTTATGTTTTGTAACTAACTTAGGGACAAGGGAACCCTATGTAGAAATTATTACTCACCATCGGGATAATGGATCATCGTATTTCTACTTTAGACAAGGCCATATAGACCTTGCCACATGGCTAGTATCCCACAACTAGCCACATTAAACTTTCGTTCTATTCTACTGAGATCGCATACTTGGGCAGACTCCTTACCCTCCGTATACCTGATCGTCTACCCAAGCAAGCGACCTCCATCCTCTATCTCCTCTATTTCCTCTATATCCTCTACCAGCCCACACCCCCTTCCGAGTGTTTTACCCCACTCTTCCGGTTCGCGGACTGGTCACCATCCTCATCTTGGTAAGCAGCGGCTTCGTTTCCAGTTCCATAGAACCTTCCACTTCCACCTACCACCTCAGAGCTCGCCTTAACCAGATAGATTAGCTGCCCAGTGCAGAATAGCCTCATTAAAGAGAGCTAAACATTCCTGAACGTTGAACATCTTCCACCACGAGGAGGGACTATCTTGGCTCATCACGACGGACCAGGAAGAACGGCTCCATTGCAAAGCAACTTTCCGTATATTCCCTTAAGGCCCGTCGATCAGACTTCCCGGAAGATAGTATAATGATCAAACACATGTGTGAATATTTAGAAGCAGATACCGATGCACGTTGGTTTTGACGTTCTGGAATATGAAAATTAGAACTAAAACTAGTGCCATCAGGTACCTTAGTAATTCCATATTCGTTTCGTACGGGTGAACCAAGTATATCGCCACTTAGAATGAAGGCAAGGTGTTCCAATTTCTTTCCGTCCGGACTCTTTAATGAAAAAACAAGATAATAGCGATGTTCTTTTGGGAAATCTATTAGCAAGAAAACCAAGATTATCCAAAAGACCGATCCCAGCGGCCTGATTTTTTGTAGTTTCAAGTTTGCATGTGTCAAATAACTAAATGAAAAAATCAAAAATTGATTTGATTTTATTGCTTCAGTTTAAAGGCATATAAGACAACTAAAACTTAAATTAAATGATCTAAATAAAAGGGAATGGCAATGGAATGGTAAAAGCCACTTTTAGCAATTTACTAAGCTGAAAAGATGACGTCTACTCTGTCCCAGAAAAATAGGCAGTACAGGCAAGATAGGACGTTTGCCTCTCATTCTCCCTACAGTGAATTGCATAAATATGTCACACAAGAAAGCTCTCACAGGGTTTTCATAGTTTGTATTTTAAATGGACTCAGATATGAAAGAATAGTATGCAGGGTTACCGCCCTTTTTTAGATACGAATTTTTATTTAATCGTTTTGATAGAAGGTGCCAGTAGGCAAATCTCTTTTAAATAAAAAACAAGTAAAAATAAAACATTTATTCATTAGGATTAATTATAATTAAATAACAAAAATAAATATAAATTCATCTTTTAGATAACTGTTTTTACAAAATATTTTATTTAGAAAAGGAGTTGGTGGTGCTGCTGCTGCTGCTAACTTCACCTAGGCTTATAACAAGATTTTCTACAGAGCGTTCCGAAAAAAACGTCCATTTCCCATATTTTCGGCTCAACCACCTGCTCGACGTGTCGGACACACTGATGACATTTATAATTCGCTTTACATTAATTAACCACGCGCTTCCAAAATCTACACAAGTAATGTTCTTCTTCACAGAAAACAGCTTAAAATTTTGTAACTGCAACTTAACGTATTTTCCACACACGATAACAGTCATCATTCAAAACTTTTTTTAAAGCTCTCAAATCATAAGAACCTCAACAGAAACCTAAGGAAAAAAAACCGAACGAGTTGACAAATCGACACAGGTAACTCTGAAGCACATCAATATTCAATAGGGGTTGAATAGCAGCACCACAGCAGCCACAGCACAGGCCACAACAAACGCAATTCAGTCCACACTCCACACTCAGATGTGCGCTGAGTAGGACGTTTTGTCTGCGTCAGATGCAATGGATTTTTTTTTATTATTTTATATATTTATGTCCACGGGCAAACGCTTTTTATGGAGAAGTTCTTCCAATTTAGTATGGTGCAAAAATATGACACCCTAATGATTTTGAAAAAGCTTTCCCATAAGACGTGTACTGCCTATTTTTCTGGGACAGAGTATAGCTAATTTTAAAAGATTTTAACAATTTGCTAAAGTTAAAATCACGGAATTTCTACTTTAACGTTTACCACTTTGCTAAATCCATTATGTAATCTGCAAGTATATCTACGGTGACCATATTTCTCTGAGCAAAACCCGGGACATAAATTTAAAAATTGAAAAACATGTTTGGTACAAAATCACCAAAATCCTCAAAAACAAAAAAAAACAGCACAACATGCAAAAACTTTACATTTCTGTTTTCAATATTCAATCTTTTCGTTGCCAAGTCTTTGAAACATTTATAACACATTACCAACACAATTCTTGGCACTTGGTACTTTTTTGCCTAACAAATTTCTTTGATGATTATTATCGTTTCCTATTAAATATTTTTTTAATTTCCTGACAGCAAAAATAATAGTTTAATTTTACCATTAACATGGCTGTGAGAGTTTCAACACTCAGTTGTGTGTTTTTATTTTTCCAAATATTATTCATTATGCAAAGAATTTTTGCGGAGAATTTGAACTTGACAGACAGAGGCCTAACTCGACAATAAGTAATAGATTTTTGAAGTTTATAATTTTTTTTTGCAAAAATGCTAAAACATGTCTTTCTATTTCTTGGCCCCAGTTATTTTGTTCTTTATGCATTTTGTTATAATTTTGTGACACACAAATTCGTCAAACAATGTGGAATCATTATAGTTGTATCCCTCTACTTTTGGTTGACAAAATATAACGATAATTCTATTTCTGGCCAGGTAGGAAATATGAATGTTTTGAAGAATTACCCAACTAAAAACTTCGTATGCTTTGAAAGATAAATCCAAATGATTTAAGTATTCGGAGCAGGTTATGTAAAATTGATGAATATTTGCTTTAAATTACTTTTGGTCAATTAATTTTTGTTCGAACAAAATTATCAATTGTTCTCCTAATCTAAATTTTAATTTTAATTTAAGGTATTTAATTGCAAGCGCAACTTTAGACAATGCAAATTTTTCGTGACTCTGCTAATAATATGCTCACATGAAAAATGAATACCTCGGATTGAATAAAATGGAGAAAGAAGGACCTCAGATGAAGAGTTGTTAAACAAATTCTTTAAAATAAGAAAAAATCTCTTAAAGGATTATAAAATTATATTATTCTCTCAATAACTGGTTTTAGTGATAGCCAACTAGTTTTGCTGTAACCAACTAGTTTGAAGTACTTAATCTGAGACCTTTCGCAAATTTCCTTAAATTTTTCAACACGAACTGTGTAGGGAAAAAACAATAGTTATTTAAATTGTGAGAAGCACAATTAACTCCAATGAGATCATTACCGGTAATGGCTTAAAGTTTATCAAAAAGTGTTGTTCTTGCCTTTTCTTGTTGATCCGCCGAACTTACAATTTATGTTGTAAGCACAAATTGCCAACATTTTACCAAAATTTTATCTATGGACTTTTTCTTTTGGTTTTTAGTACTGTTCAATATCATATATTCCACCACTGCTTATAGAAAATTTTGTTTATGAAGAAAAATTCCCTCTGAAGATCATCGTTGAATTAACATTTTCTATTTAGCAATTTACTTGTTTAGAAAAGGTTTAAAAATTTTGAAATAGTTATTTAATCAATTAGCACTTAGGAAAATGCTAACTAGTAAAATGTTAAGTCCTTAACAATGGGATGTTTAAGACTTTGGGCGAATATATTTACATATCCTCGCCCTTTAAGAAAACCGACATTACTCAAAAATTTTGAATGTTCAGAAAATCAGTTTAAAGTTTTTGAGTCAGACCAATTTTCATAATGTTATTTTTTTTTTAAGTTTTAAATTATTTTTTTTTTTCGAATTATGTTTCAAATTTTAGATAGTTCCACATTTTATTTAATGAAAACAAATTGAAAAAATTAAAAAAGGATACGATCCGGTTGTAAAAATGAGGATCTAAGAATATCCTTCCAAATTAGGTCACTTTTCCAGAGTCAATTTATGATATTTAGACAAGTTTATTTTTTATTTCGGAGATATGTAGTTCATCAAAGCTTTGTCAATTACTATAATGACTTAAGACTGTAGTTAAGATATAAAAATCAGTTTATTTCTAAACGATTTCTGAAAAATATTTTCTAGAAAAATGGCATAACTCATAAAAGTGTCATTTTTTCAAATTATCAGGAAAAGTGAACCATTTTGTTTTAAAACAGAAAAATGTTACAAAACAGTTCTTAAGAACATTGCTCAATTCTTAGTAAGTGCACTATTCCATATATATTTCCTAAATTATCTTGCTCACAACAACTGTTGGCGACAAAACACCTGACACTTAGGCACTGATTACGTAAATTAATTAAAATTGAATTAATTTCTTGTTACGAAACTTAAATTCTTCTCATAACCTTAAGTTATACAACATTTTATTACAGGATTCTAATAGGAGTTGCAGTTATATAATAATACTTGTTATATCGCTCCCTCTCTTTCAAATAATACCATAATATAATGGTAATTCCCATAACAAAGCTTAAGATATATCTCTAACCATTAATAAGTACTTGAGTAAAAGTAGACGACAGAAGACTCTTATAATGGCCTTGGTGTAAGTATTAACGGATCGGGTCAACAGCAGCCATATTTAAGTACGAAGGAAATATTGTCTGAGTATTTTGATTATTACTAAATGTAATTTTGTTGAAATTAATTTGTTTTAACTATATTTTTTAAACAATTTATAATGTGTTTTATAAATAGCACAAAAATAAACGGCAAAACAATAAGACTAATAATTGTAGAAGCTTCTTTCTGATTTCGATACCAAAAATTAAACAATCGAAATGGCTATTACTTTAAGTTTTCGACGTTTCGTATTATACTGTCTCTCATTTCTGTTTTTCGATAAACCCCCAAAATGAACGCATAGATTTAAAACCTTTTATGAGATGAAAAATGTTTTTGGGTAATACTGTTTTTTGACATAACAATACCAACAATTACATTGGCGCAAAATTTTAAACGTAGCGATTTAACGATTTAAACGATTTAGTAATATGTTAAATCAATTTTAGTATTATACTAGGCTAAAAAGAGGATTTTGCTAATTTTAAAAGAGTTTAGTGTCGTATTATCTTCTTCACATTTTTCTAAAGTTAAAATCACGAAATGTCTAGTTTAATTTTTTAGTATCGTACTAAATCCATAATATCATCTGATAGCAGAGTTGCAAAAGCTTAATTCACATCCGAGCTTAAGCTAGGCTTTAATTCACGAGCTAGTTAGTGACTTATGTATTAAAAAAGATTTAATTCCTAAGTCAGTAGTGACTTATGAACTAAACAAATTTAAGTCATTAGCCGGCTGGCTAGCATGATCATTTTATGATTTACTAACCAGATTTGAAAGCTAAAAATAGATTCAAAATCTAAATATACTTACTAAGCAGGTACCTAATGTTCCGAAGAACTTACCTACTTAAGAAAACGGAATGTTTTTTTTTTTTAATTTAATTGAAAATACATATTCAATTATTTTTAGGTACAAAATTTTACAAAAAAAAAACTATAAAAAAATCAATTAATTTAAAATATAATAACGCAAAAAAAATCAAATGTTTATACATATGTATGTTACGTCCAAAATTTATATTTTACAAAAAAGATACACAAATAAAATAAGCTTAAAATAAAATTACCTATTTATATTTGTTGTTTGAATTTGCTTTACAAATTACTCACATTTCAAAAATGAAGAATACTAAATCACCGGGTATCGATGGGATTCCTGTAGAATTTTTTAACATTCTACGCTGGAATTTAAACAATATTTGCTGTCGGTGTATAATTACTTGTTTGAGAATGCATGCGTTCCCCAAAGTTTTAAAAAGCTGTTATTTTTGCGATTTTCAAAAAAGGAGATGCTAGTTTGCCCGAAAACTATAGAGGTATATCAATACTAAATTCAATTAGAAAAGTTTTCGCTACAATTTTGTATATTAAGCTATCAAAGTGGATAGAATCACACCAACGATTAAGCATTTTTCAAGCGGGTTTTCGTACTGGGTTTTCGGCCGTTGACCATATTTTCGCGTTGTCAAGTATTGCCAGCAAATATACTCAAAGGAAGAAAAAACTATATGCCTGCTTTGTTGACTTCAAAGCCGCCTTTGACACTGTCTACCGTCAAGCCTTGATATTCAAAATGGCTTCAATTGGTATTTCTAGAAAATTCCTTTCGATATATGAACATTTTTTGTGTGGAACTTATGCACCAGTCTGGGATGGGTCGGATACATCGAACTGGTTTGAGACAACGACAGGTGTTCCTCAGGGATGTATCTTAAGTCCTATATTGTTTGCTCTTTTTATCGACGATATCTGCGACAGTTTACCTGGGGGCATCAGCATTTCAAACATTTCTGTGAAAGTGCTACTCTATGCGGATGACCTTGTAATGTTGGCAGACAACCCGTCTTCTCTTCAACTTCAAATAAACAAGCTACATAGGTATTGTAATAAGTGTAAAAAAATTATGGTGTTCGAAGCTCGAAAAAGCAAAAGAATAAGAGAGGAGAATAAGAGAGGTTTCTCGATGGCGAGCGCATAGACGTCGTACAGGAATTCAAATATCTGGGAGTTCTGATGTCTGCAAATGTAAGCTTTACAAAACATGTGAAGGAAAAGAGTAAGGAAGCCAAAATTGGACTGAGTGTTATGTGGCCTAATTTTTTTGCAAACCAAAGTATAGACTTGGGATCAAAGTATCGTGTTTTTGAAGCAACCATCAATACATGTATGTGTTATGGTGTTCAAGCATTTGGCTACACATATTTTGAAGATTTTGAACTCATTCCAAGGTTCTTTTTCAAGCGTTTGCTTCGCCTACCAAATTCGACTCCAACATATGCCATCCACGTTGAGTCAGGTATCACCCCTATTTATATCAAAAACTTAAAAGCTAATTCCGACTTTTTGATAAAAACCATGGAAAAATTTGGAGAAAGTCTTCACAAGTCCATTATGTCTCACCTTTTACGGACACAATCTGCACCTTTCAAAGAATGGAAAGCCCTTGCACAATCGCATGGCGTCTCCTTAAATCTTACTGAATCTAATTTAGATTGTTGGCAGCAGCTATTTGCGAATGTTATATCAAAAGTAGATGAACAAATCTATGTTCAAAACTTAAATCGTGCATCTGCATCGTCAACAAGAGGTTTATATAGAGATTTAAATCACCGGCTTCAATCTTCCAGTTATTTCAGAATAGATCTTCCTGTGAAAGCTATTAGCACTATTTTTAGAGCTAGAGTGGAAATTCTAAATCTAAATTATGTTCCTTATCGTTCTGACCTACCAATTCTGTGTAACTTCTGAAACAGGTATGAGCGAGATGATGTTTACCATTTTGTAGCCACTTGCCCTATTTTGCAAGAGATTCGAAGGAGGCTTTACGTCCAGAAAAGTGTCCTTTCTAGAGCACAACTGATAGACATTTTGAATGGTTCCCTGGGCTGGACTAATCTTTACAAATTTTGTGACCATGCCCTGTCGTATAGAAATAGTTTTTGAAATATCTTTAATTATCATCTCAACCTTTTACTTTGATTCAAAGCTTTTTTATTCACTGGTTTCTTCTTTTGTAATTAAACATATATCTATTCATTTATATATACCAATTAAAAAAATAGGTAAAAACTGTTTTTATTTTTTGTATCTTAAACTATAAATCTAAATTTTAAATAACAGCACTGTATTTTGTACTTATCTTTTAATTCAATTTTTTTCTTTTTTTCATAAAACTTTCTTAAATTACAAATTATAATTCTATCAATTATGTATCTATGCATTTACGAGTATCTTTTCTTATGAAATGTCATTATCTGGCAGACGGCACCTTGCCATGTCCATATATTCTTTTGTATATACATTTTGTAACGTTTATTTTGAAATAAAGAAACTAATAATACATATATAATAATACTCACATTTCAAAATGTTTGTCAAAAATTCTCCAAAAGCTTGAAAACTACTTTCGTTCATAATTAAATAATTATGTAATGAAAACAAGCTTAAGAATTTCCAATCTACGAACTAACTTATGCATTAAATTTTTTTTTTATTCATAAGTCACTGACTTGCTCATGACTTACATTCTTTTTAATTCATAAGTCACTTAGTAAGTTGTGAATTAATTTTTTTTAATTCATAAGTCACTAACTTATGAATTATTTTTTTTTTTAATTCACAAGTCATCTACAGACTTATGACTTAATGATTTTTTAATTCAAAAATTCGTAACCCTGTCTGATAGTATATCAGACTTGCACGCGGTGGGCCCAGTTCCGAATCCTGCTGGTGTACATTTTTTTTGTTTATAAATAATGAAGTTAAATGATTAAAATACAAATATCGAATACTTATTTAGGGCACATGTTGGGCTTCCATCAACATATAATTAATTTACAAAGCAAACACAATAATTGTGTTCATAAAAATTCATTGGAAGAAACGCATTCTCATAACAAAATTTAGCCGACCTTTATTAGAGTCAGATAAGAGACCTATTTCCATTATTCTACATGTGTCATCCCATAAGAACAAAAAATTCGAATAGGGAGTATTAAGAGGCTCTCATAACTAGACCATTTAACTCTTTTAGGAGTGTTATAATAATTTAAAAAAATTCTTCAAGATTATTTTTGGCTCCCTTAAATTAGTCTCATTAAGTAATTGGAGAATCTTATGAGAGGAAAAATTTAACTTGGGAAATGGTGCAGTGCATATAGTGCTTGACTGCTAACTTAGCCTTGTGGGCTTAATCCCCACGCTATAGGCAGCATTCCTTTCTATTCCCCTAATTTTATTTGGATACCGCCCGAGGGTTATAATGAGACACTTAAGACCTAGTTCTCAAATCAAAGCGCCAACAAAAAATTCTTTCTTTTTCCTTTTCACTAGTGCCGTGCAATTCTAGTTGCATTTAGAAGACAATAGGTCTTACAGGCTTATGTTTAAAATTATTATAAAAACTGTTTTCGGTAAAATAGTTTTCTACAAAACCCACTTTTTTATCAAAATCGTTTCAGCAGTTTTTGGGAGAAAAAACTATTCTAATCTTATGGACCAATAAATAATCCAATTTTTCCTCTAAAGAATCACCTTAAGTCTTAAGTTGGAATAAAATAAATTCCTAGACCTATAAAGTCTGTCAGACAGACAGACAAAATTGTAAGACCTAATTATTGGTGTTTTCTATCATATAAAGTTTGATCAGAAAAATTCAATATTTGCTTTCTGACATACTAAGCAAATGAATATCCTTTTGTGTCTGAAAAACAACAACATAGTACATTAGTAAGATTCCTTTTACAACATGGACGCAAAGAATCGATTCATTGTTCACCTACAACTTCAAGATGTTTTGTTTATCGACGTTAAACTAATTAAAATTTAAGCAAAAAACACAATTTATGCAAATCAAAGTTTCACAATGTTCTTGCCAGAATTCGAAAATCGAAAGGCAACCCGCCTGTTCGATGCAAAAAAGGACTCCGATATTCCAGCCATACTCAATCAATTAAGGAAACTTTTTTACTCTTTCCATACGCGATTACCAAGAATAACGAACCTCCAACTAAGGGAGCCTTATAGTATATTTTTGTAAGGCTCATTTGTTTAGTGAACTGCCAAAACGATTGTATTCCGGCTGCCTGGGAAATGATAAAGCTAAATCAGGCGCCCAGGAATATTGGTTGGATTATCTACCAATGCTCTAGGTAAGTGCGCTTCTATAAATATAAACACTCTGGATCGCAAAAGCCTACAAAATGCGAGGAAACCAATTTTGTTTGTGGATGATGATGATGATGCTGCAATGTGGTCCAGAAAATAAGACGACGAACATAAAGGCGACACATAAAACCACAACCGGAGCCAGATCCAAAACCAAAAGCAGCAAGGAGCAACAACGCGCTATATTTATTTATATTGCGCGTCCCGCAGGAGTATGCAAATGACAACAATAATAATACGAATCTTCGAATAGTTTTCCGATGGCGAACAAAAGACAAAAGCTGACAGCGATCAGGGCGACACTTCTTTTGTTTTCGTAATTGAACCAGTGTGGTCCTATCACGTTTTCGGCGATCATGGCGATCATCGAGGAAGAAGAATCCACATCCCCACCGGCAATGCCCAAGAACCCCGGAGATTTCGACACGACGAGGATGCGGACGATCGACCGCGACGACGACGGACGGAAACGACACAGCCAAAAGGCGAAGACGACAACGACCGCAAGGGGACAAGCAGATATGCTGTTGGAATTATTTAAGTTATTGTCCTCTTGGCCCAAAGGTGCAGACATATGTAAAACATGCCCGAAGACCAGTCCAGCCAACAGCTCAGAAGTGAAACAGTTTTTTGTACCCACTTTGTTGCCTTTTATCCATACAAACATACTAGTATTAGAGGAGGGTATCTGAGGTGGATGTTACTTATAGTTGTTGCAGATACAGCGGGCTATACACGATTTTCGCCTGAAAATCTCAGAAGCCGAAGAAGATGCTCCAAGAATTGAACCCACCGATCGGGAAACGCGGGGGTGGCCAGCAGAAGTCCGCGTAAACATATATCAATCGTAGTCAATCCAAAAGGGAACGAGGATTCTGATTGTCACGGGAAATTATCCAATTTTCTGTATTTAAATTGTGGACCAGTAGTCAATCCGTACTCCGAGTTTCAGGTCTCAGTCCCGTGTCCATCCGTTCTATTAACTGCCACACAGTGGGAAAGGGTTCTATCAAAAATGGAATTATTAAAGTTTCAAAATCTCCATTATTATGCTGAGCGTTTATCAGTCTGTGTAAGTTTTGACGACCAGTTTATGAAATCTTTTCAATGTCATTTTTCAATAGCAAACTTAATATGATTTTTGAGACATTAACACAGTTTTTAGGACTAATTATTATCACAATGACAATATCCCAATATTGGTATGAAAAAATCTATAACGCACAGCCTTGAGAGTTTAGTTGATATAAATATATCTTTTTGTATTCGACATTTAGAGGAAATTTGGCATACCTCTCCACAAATGACCAGCGCCTTGGTATGGCAATTCATTGAGTTCAAGCCTAATTATTTGAAAATCAGTTCTGGGTACAACTTTCGCTTAAGCTCTACATTCTATATAGAGATCCGGGCCAAATAAATTCAATGTGGCTACCTATCTTATCGTGGGCTTATATAGTTCAATCGTCAATATCATCAATATAGTTATGGTTAAAACAGTCAATTATTAACTTCGTTCGAGTTAATTTATTTAATAAAAGCTCAATCATATATGTACGTAGTTTGTTTTTACTTGCGATAAACGTTTTATAGGGCAAGTTTTGCATTTGGAAAAAAAATCGAATTAGAGATTTTAATCAAACTTGACATGACGATGATAGAGAACACCAAAAAGTGGGTTTCATCTGTCTGTATGCCTGTACAACGAACTACCGACTGTTACGGCTGAAGCGATTTTCTTTAAACTTGGTATTTGAGCGTTTTAGGTGATTATCTCAGATATGTTTTTGAATCGCTTTTTTAGCATCAAAACTAACGGTACCTGCCATACAATATTTTCTTCTATCTCAATTACCTCGAAAAAGGCTCTAATGGTTTTGATTAAAAGAGAGTCTGCACTACTTTAGGTAAAGTCTACATTTTGGTAAATTTTTTTTACATATTTTGTTATTTACTGGTACAACGGTGCCGTACAAACATTTTTTATTTTGGACTACTTCATAAGCGGCTCGGCGGATTTCGATCATAATTTATATATGAGAACTCCTTCAAATTGTAAATAGAACTGCATGCTAACATTTTCGCGCAATATTTTTTTGGATGATTGAAAAAAAAATATTACCTACCTAATTTTTTTTTGAACATTCAATATTTCGAAAAAACAAATACTATTTTAGAAAAAAATTTAAATATTTTTCTTTATAAAAAATGACTTAAAAAATATAATTTAACCGTTTTTACTAACAATATTGTGCTTGCGATATGATCGTGAAAGAGTCATGCATTGTATTGTTATTGTAAAGAAGAAAAAAAGAATCAATGGCGCAAAATTATAAACTGGATTTAGTACGATACTAAAAGAATAAAGTAACCATTTTGTGATTTTAACTTTAGTAAAATGTTAAGAAGATAGTACGATACTAAACTGGTTTGAAATTAGCAAAATCCTCTTTTTAGACTAGTATTATACTAAAAATGATTTAACATATTACCAAATCGACTAAAACTTTGAGCCAATGTGTTTTAATGTGCTGACATGGTGTGATCGTCAAAATTGTGTGTAAGATCTCATTGACATCAGTGGTCAATAAAAATCATACTGATACACATTGTACCTCAACTTATTTTGGGACAACATTGACCAACTTGCGTCACTCGTGTGAGGTTCCATTATAGATTGTCTACTGTATATACAGATACACATATTTAATCAGGACTTATAAGAGTAGAAAATCTCAATATCAAATAAAAAAAAAAAAATAAAATGCACAACAGGATCATACGAACTTGCTCTTATAGCTAACAACTTTAATGTATCTAAACATCGACGCTGCGTTAATAGGTAGGTAGTCTAGTTATCCTATGCAGGTTTTAAGCCGATGTAGGTAATATTACTTTGATACTTAGTATAATGAATTATCGCGTGGATGATTCAAGGAATAGTTGCATACAAAGATACATACCTACAAATATATATTTAAATCTAAATTATGAATTATAAATAAATGTATGAAGGCCTACATTGTATTTACATATGTGACGTAGGCGAACATTCGTGAAAATTAAATATAATTAAGTAGAAATACGTATAATATGTAACAAATCAAATTCAAAAATCGTTGAAAAAACACTTTTAGAATAAAAAATTGAAACGCCATTTTGAAGTATATAATTATTAATACACACATACAATTTTAATTTCAACAAAATTTAGTGACTGGTTTTTGAAAAATCGATTTGTAAAACCAGTTTTAGGGAGCATTTTCATAAAAAAAACAATTTTAATTGGTGTATCTAATAGTGAGAAAGTCGGAAATATGAAAAGTGTTTCTATGGGAAGTACCGTTAATAAGTACGCTAAATAAAATAGTATCTTTTTACTTAAAAGTGGACTGCACTAATTTAAACACACACATTTTTTATCAAAATTCTCAGACCCTTTTTAGGTTTTTTTAACATTTGTATGTGAGGTACTGTTGGTTATTGTTTTTATTTTTTTAGGTCTTCAAGATAATTTCAAAGAACTACTAAATACGAAGTTGCGAAAAAATCGATTTAGTCGTTTCCGAAATATTGAGGTTTCCTGAAAAATTGTGTGTTGTTAAATTTAGTGTTAAAACTTTTTAGGAGCTTCTTCATAAAAAAATTCACAAAAATTAAATGAACCATTTGCCAGAAAATCGAAACCCAAAAAAATGGTTCTACGATAGGTACCAGAATTAACCATTTCTTTAAAAAAAAATATAATATATAAAAAATACTAAATAGCTAGTATCCTTGATTAGTGAACTGATTTTTTTCCAAAAAAAAAAAATACCGAAAAGTACCCTTCATTAATGAGCTGATTTTTTTAAAACAATTGTTGGAGCCGTTTTTGAGAAAAATATGATTTTTCTTTTTTGGCAAAAAAAAATGTATGGCAGTAACCGATATTTTTCGTTTAAAAAAAATTAAAAAAACGTGTGAGCATTTTACCGAAAAAACTGTATGTACCAAGTTTTAAGCAAATCCATCCAAGCATTTGGGATGTAGTCTCGAGGACAGACAGACAGGCGGTATTACGGGGCCCACTTTTTTCGCCTTCGCTATGAACGCAATGTCAAATTTGATCAAAATCTCAAGCTCGATTCAACGTCAAGCCGGTACAGGGTGATAGCTTAGTTTATACCTGTATTGGGAAAAATTATACAAAAATTCTTTACGAATGAAAGTTATGTTACAAAATTTTTTTAAACCAAGACTTGGTAAAACTTTATTTTTCTTACGAAACTGAAAACATTTATTTTTGGATTTGTGATTGGAATTATTAGTGTGGTTATTTAGGATTACATAAAATATAAGGACACCACAGAGTTTCCAAATTTGTGACCACAGTACCCAAAAATGTGGCTTAGGGTATTGATTTTCATCATTTTTCTAAATATTCAAATTATTACTTAAATAGGCGAGATGGATTTTTTTATTACTTTTTCCAATACGGGTAGAAACTACGCTCACCCTGTACCGGCTTGACGTTGATTTACGGAGCACCCTGTATATCCCAAGTATAAAGATATGCAAGTAGATAATGAAAGAAGGAATCTCATGCGCCTCATTTAAATCAATATACTTGAACGACTTCTTTTTGGAACTTTTTAAAGAGATTTTGTCTTTACTATGCTGGATTTGGGTAGACATCATTTTATTTGCATAAATGTAACTGTTTTATTTAATAATTTATTCATGTAGATAAGGATAGAAATTATAAAAATTCTAACAGTAAAAAATATTTTTTTTTTGTAATTGTTTCTTATAGTCTGCCCCACTGTGTTTATCTCGTCGTCCTCCCGAGCTTCAGCTCCGATCGATTCAATTGTTGTCAATTTATATAAATTTGAAGGAAATTGCATTTTATTACTCTTCATTGGCGCGAATCCTTCTTCGTCTTCTATGCCCGATTTTGGATTTTAATGGGGGCGCTCCTGGTTTCGGTTTTGGACATTTCTTTACTCCCATCTGCGAACATTGAGTCGAGTTCTCACGCAATGTTGTTTAGCAGAGGTTGAACGCGCAAACACCTACTTATTGGCTTCTGTACTTCGTTGGGATTGGTACTTGGTAGTGTATCTGCGTGCTCTATGAATAAATCAAAACTGTGGGATACCTTACCATAATGTTTTGGTATATTATGGCGAAGCAGCACTTTAGTGCGGGGCTGAAACGAAGGAAGGTTGTAATGTAGTCCTCCATTAATGGGCTGAGGAATTCGTTTATATACATATACGTATTCTAGCACTGGCATTTCGTATTTTGTACTGTGGCTGAAGCTGAATTGACTACCTCCGCGCTATGGCACCATACATACATATGTATACATTGGTAGAGTGCCTCGTCTTCACTTCAGCTGTGGTGAGTCGTCAATCAAAGTGATAAGGAATCTTGACAGTCGCGCAGGGAATCAGTTGGAAAGTGATAATTCTAGAGATACGCGATGTGCATGCAGTAAGTTTGCTTTATGGATAATTCGATACATTTTATCTGCGACGTTTTGTTTATTTTCCTTTTTGTTTGTATTATTATTTTTCTGCCATGTATTTTTTTTTTAAATGATGTTTTTTTTCTGTTATTTTAATTGCAATTAAAAATAGGAAAATTGAGTAGGAATATACATATATTCCTTTGACTACATACATACCTCATTTAATTATACAAAGGAACATTAAGATCATAATTAGAGTTTTTCATTTAATGCATTTATTTAAAGAGAGTTCTTCAATAATCTCAAGTGTCTTTAGAAAAGTCAATTCGTTTTGAAAGGAATGAATACTAGAGTTTACATTGTTAGTATTAAAGTATAATACCTAATGGTATATGCATACGGTGACCATATTTCTCTGAGGTAAGCCCGCGACATAAATTTGAAAATTGAAAAACGTGTTTGGTACAAAATCAACAAAATTCTCAAAAACAAAAACAAAAAAAATAAAAAAAAAACAGAACAAAGTGCAAAAACTTTACATTTTTTTTTAATATTAATATATTATTTTAATATTGAAAAATAAACATTAATAACACATTACCACAAAAATGTTTGTTACTTGGTACTTTTTTGCCTAGCAAATTTCTTTGGTGATATTATCGTTTCCTATTAATTTTTTTTTAATTCCTGGCAGCTAAAATAATAGTTTAATTTTACCATTAACATGTCTCTGAGGGTTTCAACATTCAGTTGTGTGTTTTCATTTGTGCAAATATTATTCATTACGGAAAAAACTCTTTCGGTTTGCAGCATTTAAACCTGGCAGACAGGGGCTTAACTCAACAATAAGTAAGATTTTTGAAGTTTATAAAAGGTGATTTTTTAAGAGCTTGGTTTTTGAAAATTCAAAAAAACACAGAAACTTGTAAAAAGTGAATGAAATTTTTATTTGGATCGATAAATCAATTTCTGCCATTTACTTTTCAAAAATAATTTCACTTAAATGTTGCCCGCGGCTACGCTTCAGGTGGTCCATTCTGAAGGTACAATTTTGGCAACTTTTTCACACATTTCGGCCGGAATCTCACCAATGACGCGTTCAATGTTGGCTTCCAAGGCAGCAATCGTGTTTGGCTTGTCCCCATAGACAATAGACTTAACATAGCCCCACAAAAAATAGTCTAACGGGGTCAAATCACATGATCTTGGTGGCCAATTGACTGCGCCAAAACGTGAGATCAACTGCTCACCAAATTCGCCTCTCAATTGATGCATGGTTTCGCGTGCATTGTGGCATGTGGCACCGTCCTGTTGGAACCACATGTCGACCGAGATCAATTCTTGCATTTTCGGCAAAAAAAAATCTGTTATCATCGAACGGTACCTTTCTCCATTGACCGTAACCCTGCGGCCTTCATCGTTCTTGAAGAAGTACGGCCCAATGATGCCGCCAGCCCATAAACCGCACCAAACAGTGCATTTTTCGGGATGCATTGGTAGCTGCTGAATTGCCTCTGGCTGCTCTTCACTCCAAATACGGCAATTCTGCTTATTCACGTATCCATTTAGCCAAAAATGAGCCTCGTCGCTGAAGACAATTTTGCGATAAAAAAACGGATCCTCATCCAAATTTTCTAAGGCCCATTCACCGAAAATTCTACGTTGTGGTAGGTCGCCTGGCTTCAATTCTTGCACCAGCTGTATTTTGTATGGCTTTAAACCAAGTTTTTAGCGTAAAATCTTCCAGGTGGTCGAATAACACAAACCCAATTGCTGCGATCGGCGCCGAATAGACATATCGCGATCTTCAGCAACACTGGCGGATGCTGCAGCAATATTCTCTTCGGTACGCACTCTACGGATACGATTTGGTGGATTAATGTCGAATAAAGTGAAACTGGTGCGAAATTTGGTCACAATGAGCTGAATAGCCTGCTCGGTGGGTCGATTATGACGACCATAAAACGGACGTAGCTTGCGAAACACATTTTTCACAGAGCACGAATTTTGATAATAAATTTCAATAATTTGCAAACGTTGTTCAGGCGTTAGTCTATTCACGATGAAATGGCAAACAATACTGAATCGAAATGTCAAAAGTTCGTGGAATTTGTCATGTGTGATCTTTCAAAAATATAAACGTCAAAAACCAAGTAGCAAAAAAATCACCCGTTACTTTGTTTGCAAAATGGCTAAAAAATGTCTTTCCATTACTCGGCCACATTTTCCATTTAGTTTTAATTTTGTTACAAACAAATTCGTCAAACAAGGTTAAATCATTAATATTTGAATCACTCTGCTTTTGGTTGACAAAATATAACGAAGATTCTATTTCTGGCCAGGCAGGATATAGGAATTTTTCGAAGAATTATCCAACTAAAAACTTCATATTCTTTAAAATATACACTGCCCGACAACCGATTAGCGCCCCTTCTAATCTTTATGTTTAAATGCATATGACTCGGAACTCTGAATATGTATTGTGTTCAATCTTTTTATTTGTCATGCTCCTTTATTTGCCCTCGCTCTAAAAAATAACTTGAGTTCTGGAAATTAACCGTTGATTTGATTTGCTTTGTTCTGTCAAATAAGACAAAAATTAATGTATTTTTTTTGGGACAGCCGATTAGCGCCTCTACGCTTAACTATTAATTTTTGCGTGTAAGTTGTGGTATTTTTCTTGTTTAAGTTAACAGTGGTTTATTTTAATAATTTTCAATTAAATTTAGTAAATATGGGAAAAGCAAAAGCATTAAATGAGTCCGAAAAGGCCAAAATAAAGGCTTATAGCGAGTGTGGCCAATCAATCCATCAAATTTCAACAAAAATTAACCGCAGCCGTAAAGTTATTTTCTCATTCTTACACAATGAGCATAACTATGGAAAGAACATGAAAGGCCGGCCATCTTCTGTGATTTCAGCAGCTGACAAGCGCATTATTTTGAGGCAAGCGTCCAATTCGCACGACTCTGCAGCCAAAATTAAATAAAAGACCGGTGTAAAAGCATGCGTGTGGACTGTGCAACGAATTATTTCTAATGCTGAACATTTAAAACGTCTTAAAATAAAAAAAAAACCGCCTCTTAACCAACTTCGAAAGACTCAACGCCTCGATTTCTGCAGGGCTCATATGACCTGGGCAAAGGAGTGGAGACTTGTAGTCTTTTCAGACGAAAAAAATTTAATTTAGAGGGTCCAGATGCTATGCTTTCTACTTTCATGACCTTCGAAAGGAAGAGCATACCTTAGATCGACTGCATAGCCGTGCAGGTGGTGTCAGAATGTGGGGAGCCATTACTTACTATGGCACAATTGAATTGCAATTTCTCACTCCTCGTATGAATGCCACAGCATATAATGGTGTGTTAAAAAGAGCTTTCCCTGCAATCAAGGATATTTTCGGACCCTTGGAATAGAAGTTCCAGCAGGATAACGCCCCTATCCACACCTCCAAGCTCGTAAAGTCTTGGATTGAGCTTCAAAAACTGCCCTTGCTAACCTGGGCCCCATATTCGCCCGACCTTAACATTATAGAAAATGTTTGGGGATGGTTAGCACGCAAAGTATACGAGTCTGGACGGCAATATCCAACTGAATCGGAACTCATCGAAGGAATAAAAAGTGCATGGGAGACTATTTCACTGGATTATATAAAGAAATTATATGACTCCTTACCCAACAGGATGTACGAGGTCATAGTCAACCGTGGTGGCACAACTCATTATTAATTCTCTTACAAATAAGTTGTATATTTATCAAATTAATATAAAAAAAATATTTGTGGATATTTTCTGCCCATTTTCTTATGTTATTCGGCATTTTCGCATTTGTTCCAATCAAATGTCCGAAAAAAGATTGGATTTTTCATATTATATTCTTTAAAATTCTGTTAAAAGGTTATTAATTCAGTTACCACCTTAACTTTAATTTCTTTTCGACCATAATGTTATAAGTTTTCATTGGTAAAAAATTAATTTCAAACGTTTTATTTTATTGGCTGATATTAAGCTCCAAAGACAAAAAGCATAGAGGCGCTAATCGGTTGTCGGGCAGTGTACATCCCAATGATTTAAGTATTCGTAACACGATATGTAGAATTGTTTATTTGTTTACAAACAAAATTATCAATTGTTCTCCTAATCTAGATTTTAATTTAATTGCTAGCGCAACTTTAGACATGCTCACATGAAAAACTGGGGACTCGGATCGAATAAAATGGAGAAAAAAGGACCTCAGATGAAGGGTTTTTAAACAAATTCTTTAAAATAAAAAAAATTCCTTAAAAGATTATAAAGTAATGTTATTCTCTCAATAGCTGGTTTTAAAAATAGCCAACTAGTTTTGATGGAACCAACTAGTTTGAAGTATTTATTCTCTATTTTTTTGGTTTTTACTTGGTGGAGATACATTTTATTTAAATAATAAAAAAAAAACGAAAACATTTTTTTTAATATCCACTTTTATTTTTTATTTAGTTTGAAACTAGCTGGCTAAATAAAAATAAAAGTGGATATTAAAACAAATGGCCCAAAATTTTAAACGATTTAATAAAATGTTAAGGCCACTTTTAGCAATTTTAACATTTTACTAAAGTTGAAATCACGGACTGGCTACTTTAACTTTTAGCAATTTGCTAAATCCATTATGGAATCTGATAGTATATCAGCCTTGCACGCGGGATGCCCAGGTTCGAGTCCGGCTGGTGCACATTTTTTTTTGTTGTTTTTTGTAAATAATGAAGTTAAAATGATGAAAATAGAAATAACTGATACCTTTTTAGAGCACATGTCGGGTTTTCATCAACATATAATTAATTTACAACGCATAAGAACAATAATTGTGTTCATCAAAATTCAAATCCTACAAATGCTCAGCTTTCTGCTTAATTAGCAATTCACTAGTTTAGAAAAGGTTTAAACAATTTCCAATAGTCATTCAATCAATAAGCACTTAGGAAATTGCTAACTAGTAAAAGGCTAAGCCCTTAACAATGGGTTGTTTATAATTTTGCGCCAATATATTTGTTTTTTTATAATTTAAATTGAAGTATTTATTCTGAGACCTTTCACAAAGTTCCTTAAATTTTTCAACACGAACAGTGTAGAGATAAAAAGACGATTAGTTATTTAAGTCGTGAGCAGCACAATTAACAGCAATGAGATCATTACTGGTCGATAATGGCTTGAAGTATATCAAAAAATTATATTCGAAGAAAACGCAAACAATATTTACTTATTATTATTGTTTCCGTTCCTGTAGACTGTGTGGATTACAGCCAATTGAAATATTTTGTGACCTATAGTCCAAAATGCGTTTCGCCCGGGCACGATAGTTGGGCTCATCAGTTAGATGCTTTCGCACCTTTCTAAGACGCAATACCCCTGGTCGATGTCTACCGACTCTTATAGAATTTGCAGCACACATATACTGCAAATTATATTTTTCTAGGGGAATTTGGTTAAATTCATGCACCCAGAGATATGAAATATGTAATCCACACAGTCCACAGGAACGGAAACAAAAGTAATATGTAAATATTGTTTGCGTTTTCTTCGAATATGACGGGTCCGCCAAATAACTTTTTTTTTTGAAAATGCTATAAAAAAAACTACTGAATATTTTCTCAAATTTCTTTTTTTTATTTGAAAGTACAATCCTTTAATAATGGCAAATAATTTCATTCAAATGGTTGCCTCGGCTGGCCATGCAGTAGGTCCAATTTTTAAGCACATTATCGATTGTATGCAGCTGTATTTCACCAATGGCTTCACGAATATTGCCCTTTAAAGCGTCAATTGTCTCTGGCTTGTCGGCGTACCACTTATCTTTTACTGCACCCCACAAATAATAGTCCAACGGTGTCAAATCGCAGTTCCGAGGTGGCCAAACGACATCAGCCCTGCGGCTGATAATGCAATCTTCAAAAACAGGGCGCAAAACATCGTGTTTAGCTTCGGCTGTGTGGCACGTAGCGCCGTTCTGTTGAAACCAAATATTGCCAATATCCTCCTCTTCAATTTTTGGCCCGATAACGATCGCCATTGACTGTAACGGCCACTCCTCGCTCATTTTCGAAGAAAAATGGACCAAAATCCGCACCAAACAGTGACTCGCTTTGGGTGTATCGGCTTTTCAATGTATGCGTGCGGGTTTTCTGTGCCCCAAATGCGACAATTTTGCTTGTTTACATACCCGCCAAGATCAAAATGAGCTTCATCTGAAAATATAATTTTTTGGCACAATCGGCATATTCTCTAAGTCGATCGCAGGCCCACTTAGCGAAGCGAAAATGCATTGGATGGTCAGTTGGCTTCAACTCCTGAACCATGTATAGAATACCGGATGGCCATACACAAATATTCTAGGTATTATTAGACCATTGACGTACCTATTGTGAAATTTCCAAATTTAAAACCAAAGATAAAGTACACTAGATGTCATTTGGGTCAAGAGCGAAATGTGAAGCAAAAAATGCTCTTACAATCAAAATGGCTGAAAAAGCTGATCGTTCCGGTCAGTGATGCCATATTGTGGGGAATTCCCCTTTTCGTGGAGAATTCAAGCCAAAAATTTGGTGAAAGAGGAAAAGGGGATCCAGTGGCTTCTAGAACAAAAATGGGGAAAAATGAGAATCTTACTTACTTTAATTCGAGTTATAAAAAATGTAATCATCAAACAAAATACGCATGATTTACACATGAGTCTTGCGTGTACGTAAACGAAAGTCACAACTCAGGCTAACATAATCAGTTACTAAAACAAAAAGACAACTGTACATTTTGTATGATCGAAATAATCCCATAAAATGTCCCAAGTTAGGGATAGAACAACTAACCTCGAAGGAATTTTCAATCTGATTTAAGATACTATGCCCCGCCTTATATCTTAAACATTTTTCCTCTCAATTCCCAAACCAAACAGTAATATAAATTCATTATTACACAAAATTAAACCTTGTTATCGTTTTGTCATACAAAACTATACACTGCAACCGACATTCACGAAACTTTTAAGCCAGATGGCTTCGAAGACACAAACAGCAGAAAATTAAGCGATTTGGATCGTTCGACTTGAAATACTCGTAATTCTGGACTCGACGACAAGATGCAACAAAAAAAATGAAATAAAATAAATAAATCCCAGCATCACCAACTGTTCGACACCATCAACGTTGTTGTTAAATGTTAACCGAAAACCAAAAATACCACCGAAAAATTCCTCACCAATGTCATCAATTAAATGCGAAATAAAATGTTCACACCTGAGATCTTTATTAGTGGCTTGGTCCTGGTACAAACATCAGCGACAGAGCCAGAGCAGTCGATATTCGATTCGTAGCACTCGTGTGCGTCCAGCCCCCTGACCATGTTAAGCAACACCAATCTATCCACAAATTGAGGAGGTACGCAACAAGATTGAGTTTTGGTGCGAGACATCAGTAAAACGGGCTCAGCTTAGTTCAGATACAAGCGAAGGTGCGAGAAATCAATACAGAGAACTCTCCGACTAATAAAACAAAATAAACAGTGAACGAATAGTTGGAGCAGGCACACTCCTTTAAGACCCTCGCATCGTTATTCGTTATACATTTTGGTCGATATACCTCTACCATGCTGATGAGAATTAGCTGTTAGAGTTTAGAAAGCCTCGATGGAATCGCGTGAAAGGCGAAAATCTCTTCCTGGCCATTATGTAGCGTCGCTGTGTCTTTAGCATGCAATTCAACGGAATTCTGCTCTTAACTGGACGACGGACAACAACGTAAGCAACGACGACGACGAGTCCTTGTGAGCTGCGATCGACAGATAATTTAAGATCTTTGGACGAGAGTATAGTATCTCTAAGTTTTCGGTTCCGATAAATCACGTGTGGTGCTCCACAACCACCAGAATGTCGCGATGATGATAATATGTGCGCCAGATCAGCACAAAACGTGCTATTTGCCCATTTGGTTTCGAGATGGTTGAAGCTGGGGGCTGAGGTTGGTCTGGTGCTATGGTGCAACCAATCCGGCTAACATATCGATGTTTTGGTTTAATGTTCAATGTAGCCTTTAAGCGCATTCATTTGCATTTGGCGACAAAACGGTGTTGAATTTAAAAATACATGTGCCTACCCTTCCTCATTTGCCCTTCTATATCTACCTACCAACTGTACTTAGCCCCTTCCCTGTATATGGTATTCGTGAAGAGTTTTTTTTTGTACAAAAATGGAACTTTATCCACGCATCCTCGTGTCTTGGTATTTGGTTTCTTGGTAGATTTTAATTTCCTCAAGTCCTTTTAAAGCCAATTAACTGAACATCATTTAAACATCCTTTAAGTGGAATTGCAAAGTTTTCTTTGTTTAAAATATTCTTCTGATTGTTTGTAAGGTTAGGTAGAATTGTCTTATAAATATTCATTTAATGGCACCATAAGCTATTGTTTTAAGGAATTCGAGAAATTATTATATTTTTGGCAGAGAAGATTTTTTGGCCAAACCTCTTTTCAATATCTAGAATTGCATTCCAAAATCCGCACCAAACAGTGACTCGTTTTGGGTGTATCGGCCTTTCAATGTATGCGTGCGGGTTTTCTGTGCCCCAATTGCGACAATTTTGCTTGTTACATACCCCCCAAGATCAAAATGAGCTTCATCTGAAAAGATGATTTTTTTTAGCAAAATCGGCATCTTCTCTAAGTCGATCGCAAGCCCACTTAGCGAGCTTTGTTCAAGCATATACACAACCATATTCGTTCAGCAGAAGGATAAAACTAATTATCTGTCAAATCAGACATGAGCTAAGTGTTACCGTTCACGAAATAAGCACTAGTTGAAAAAAAAACGTTAGATGGCGGACCCGTTACTATATCTACGTAAGACAAACGGCAAAAGCTAAGCAAATTTACTTTTCAAAACTGTTTTTTTGTAACTTATTTGGCTGTGAATTGAAATGTGAAGGTTAAAATTGTATGCGTTAGCTGAAAGTCTTTGTGAGGAAATGATCACTTAGCTTCTGGCTATAAAAACCGCAGCCGGAAGGTGTCTTGCAGTACTGTTTCAACATTTCTAACAATGTTCCTTGAAACATACGTAAAAATTAGCCATCAGAATATAAGTAAAGTTAGAAACATTTTTACGCGCATTTAACACATGCTACCTGAGAATTGGTCGTTGGCCCAAGCTAGCGTTCACTGTATACGTACTAATACTACTCTATCATATACATTTTATCCATCAGAAAAGAAGAAAGATCTGGTGGCCCTGGGATCTTGGACTAGAATTTGTTCAAGTGTATTATGTATGGCTTGTTGTTTTAACATGAAAATTATTTGTTTTCACATTTGTAGCTTAAATTTATTATGTGAATCATTTTATTTTAATACTATTTGAATGTTAAAATAAGTTCAATCATGTTATTTCAAAATGATCTCACACATTAGTTACATTTTATATTAAACGTTTATGATTTAATAATATTTCCTTCAGAACAAAAATCATGTTGAATCAAAATGAAAAACGTGGTTTAAGTGTATTCCCCGTTGTTTTTACATGAAAAACGCTTCTTTTAAAGTTATTTAGGTTATTATAAACGTTCCGATTATTTATGAATAAAATAAATGAAATACATATGTGCCTATATTATGGTTTGTTACATTGACATATTGGGTTGGGGTCAAAATACAGTATGGGTCATAATACTGTATCTCAAAACACTGTATTTCAAAATACTGTATGTACAAAATACTGTATGATTTTCTGTGTTTCAAGATTCTGGTTTGTCAAAATTCTTTATTTTGAAATTCTGTATCTCAAAATTCTGTATTTTAAAATGCTGTAAATAGGCTGAAAAATAAAAATCGTTTTGATAATGTAAAGTGCGCACCTTTACAGCATTTCGAAACACTGAGTTTTGAAAACAGAATACCTTTTATAAGAAAACATACTTATATCAAAATAATTTTTCATTAGCTTAATATTGTGATATATTTACTTCCCTTGAACAATAACATGTACCTATGATAATTCATAAGTCTTTGAATTAATTAAAACCAAAACAAAATTAATGGTATCTTGTTATTATTTTCTCTTTCTCATTAATTAATGTATTCTAGTTTTACATTTATTTGAATTTTCAATAAAACTGTAAATGATATATACATACATCGATTTCTACCTTGTGTTTTTCTTTGCAATGGAAGTTTAACAACGGAATTATAAAAAAATAATAATTAAGTAAAATACAGTATTTTGGATAGAATTTTGTGAGACAGTGATGAAGAATTTTGAGATACAGTATTATGGGATACAGTATTTTGATAATGCAGCATTTTGAGATACAGTATTTTGAAATACAGAATATTAACCATACAGTATTATGACCATATAGTATCATACAGAATTTTGACCATACAGTATTTTAAAATATAGCATTTCGACCTGTTCCCGACATACTACATACAAATGCACTGCAAAGAGAGCCAACTTCACGTTGGCGCCACATAGCTCCCAGCGGGAATTGTGGTACTATTGACAAATAACCTAGTGCGTCTAATAGTAGTTTAGTTTGTATAAGAAGCTCTGACATATCTATTTTTTATAGAAAGTCAACAATTGATGTAGTGCTGGGGGAATATAAGAAACATTTCTTTGTGTTTCATTTTATAAAAGAGGTTGCTTTTTTGCACTGAACAGCTTCAGTTTTTTTTCTCGGGGAACATTTTTAGAGCTGTCAAGTAGATTAGTTGCAAAAAAAACATTTTATTGCAAATTTCGAAATGAGAGCCATTTCCTAGTTTATTTATTTATTTCATATCTTTTAAAATGGACTTATAGTCTTAGTTAGCAAAAGTTACATTGATATAAAGCAAACATTTTACCAAAATAATCTATCCCTCGTGGAGTTTTTGATTCTGGACCAAAATTATCGATTTTTGTTGATCCGGGAACAAAATCACTGGTATGGATCACAGAGAGGGATTCCCACGTACATGACACACGCACTTGCAAGCACAACAAAGTAGGTAAAGTTAAATTTGTTGAAACGTCAAAAGGTTTCATAATAAAAAAAAACAATACACACACAATTAAAAAAAAAAAATTTGCGTTCTATTTACCAAGAAAAATCCTCAATTCCTGATCCAAATCCCTTTTAGCAAATAAAAAACGACATTAGATTGTTCGATTGGTCGTCCGGAAAACTTCCCAACTTTTCTGTAAGTGTTCGATTGATATTTATGACAGTTCTTCTCCAGGAAAGAAGAGAAATTCGATTCTGGTCTTGAAGTCAGAATCAAAACTAGGAGCACTCACACACTCATACCCAGTAAATGTCAACGTCGAATTCAATGTTACTTTGGCTATGTTTTCAAAATGAAATAATCACAAATGCGTTTGAAATTTCCCGCCTTAAACATACAATCGCATCAAACTTCAGAATCGAAGATGTAGTGTTAACTTGCTCTTTTGGAAGCCCGTATCGGAGAGTTCTTCCGCATTACCAATAACACTACGTCAATTTGTAACTTCTTTTTATTTTTTGATGATAGTTGATCATTTTACCTAGAAGGCAACACGAATACAAAATAAATTCGCCATTTTGTAATAACTAGCTATCCGACGAAAAATGTCTAACAGCTGACTGTAAGCTTTCCTGGCTACTTTTAGCTAACCTATCCAAATCGTTCACAAATATATTCGTATATAGTTTAGTATCCGAGATTACCCAATGCAGGGGAGGGTTTTGGGAGTTGAAAAATTCTAGAAATTCTAGTCGATATATGCCATTGTTAAATTAACTATGGTTGCAAGCATTTTCTGAGTGTGCCAAATGAAAAAAACTGCCCAAAAACTTTATAGACTCGTTAAATGTTTGCGATTATCGTCCTTATATAAAACAGTTCACTGCTTTATGCAGATCGGTGTGATACTCACTGGCGTATTAACCATGTGGCTTGTGAGGATTCAGCCTAAGGCGGCAACTTGTAGGGGGCGGCAAATTTTGTATTATATTTTATTTTAATCTAAAAAAAATATTACGGAAAAAACAAAGAAAAAGATTAATGTCACTCAAATGGGGTACTCATCATTTTTGGTATCTGAAATTACGAAATTTAAATATCTGGCCTGATGTTCCGTCTCTGCATATTTCGATAAGAAACCGGTTTTGAACAATACGCGGTCGCCATAGATAGATTTTAAATATGATTTTTGCACTTACATATCTGTCTTAAAATTGCAAAAAAAAACTGCGTAATACTCAAGATATTTTTTTTAATAGGGAAAAAAGTGACTTAAAAAGACTTGATAGTGAAAAAAAAAGTGACCAAGGTTTTTTTTCAGAATGTAATATTAAAATGTATGTATAGGTAAATTAATCAGCCCAATTCTAAGTGAAATATTTTCCTTTTCCCTACTCTCTTATTACAAACAAAAAAAAAACTCCCAGGATTTGTTTTTCTTTTCCCTTTCTCTAATTCTAAACAATCTTCGAATATGGGAAAAAATACTGGGGGAACAAGTAGAAATTCATGAACTCCAAAGCTCTAGAAGAAAAGAATAAAAGGTATTAAGACATACACCATTTAATTTAAGGACAAAAGCAATCAACTTCTTATATATATCTTACTAGATCTTCTTATTAAATTAATTGCAATAGTCTATTCGCAATACCCCTTTGCAGTATACAAAATATTTGACGGGTTCCCAGTTTTAAAAATTACGTTTTGAAATGTAAGGGAAAATATATTTTCGCCATACAAGTAACACTTAGTAATGCAATTTTGCTTACAAAAATTCTATCAAATTTATTAAAAACAATGACATGTGACATATTTCGAAAAATACTACCGCCGCATTCAAATTCCTCACCCCCAAAAAAAGACAACCGTGTCCCATAACTCTTCGATGTTAGCCCATTCAAATACGATCCTTTCATAGTATTAAAAAAGGGGGCGGTAGGCACTGAGGGTGCCTCAGGGCGCCGTGAAGGTTAATCCGCCACTGGTGATACTTCCAGTATCTGTGCTGAACATCTGTGGGGATACTGAGGTTGACTATGAGGACGTTATAAATATAATGGCTAAAGTTCCAAGGCAAATGGATATTATTTTATAAAATAGTGTACCTACCTAACTAAAAATGTTAAATCTTAATTTATTTTTTTAACATACTATTACTATTATAAAAAGAGTTGGGCTGGCAATGAGACCGAGAATAATTGATGAGACGAGACTTCTTTAAAAACACCCGAGGCGCGACCGTATTTTTGGTACCGAAACTCGTCGAGAGTCGCGCTGTGGTCTCGGCGGCCTGTGTGGTTTGATTTTGATTTCCGCTAGAAGAAATATTTGTTTATTTAATAATAATTATCCAGGGAAGGATTTATGTACGCATTGCGTTGGAATAAAAATCGCTCATTTTTCAGACTTTGTTCCTCCTCGGAAAAAGGCGACTTTAAGTCTTTTAAGGGAAAATTAGAAATAAATATTATCTAAACGTCAAAATATAGTTTGCTGCCTTCTTGTCAAGCCATGAGCTGTCAAAATCGATTGAGGGAGTGTCCGATTTAAATAGCTTAATGGATCCATACACCGCAGTTTTCTTACCAATAAACTGCTCAGATACCGTACTCTATCTTTTTTTTTTAATATGAACACGAGTCTTATCTTACATCTTTTTACTTACAAAAAAACACGAAAAAAAACAAGACTATGGATGAGACAAAGACCAAGACCGTGACGAGACTTGTTTAAGCGAGACCGATACCGAAACCGAGACTTAAATTTTTCAATTTTGAAGAGGCGAGACTAAGAAAAGTCTCGGCTGGTTTCGTCTCGTTGCCAGTCTTGATAAAGACGAAACAAATATTAAGTTTGTCCGAGCTAATATCAGAAAGTTTGCAACCGATTTACTTGAAACCAATTTTATAAATTTCCATATTCTTATAAGAATATAATTGGATGTTTTTAATTTGTTAAATATGTTTGTTGAATTAGATTAATAACTTTAAAAAAAATCGTACACTTTTTTCGAAGTTGACCAACATATTTAATTATGCTTTTAAATCTGCTAGATATTTTACAAAACTGAAATCTTTTGTATAACATCATTAGTTTTATGCAAATTTTAAGCCCTAAATCATTTCTTAACTATAATTACAAGCTGAGAAAAAAATGTATGTACAAATTATAAATCAATCCATTTTTTTGTATTTTAGCATCTCGGTTCAATCGCAATGACTAGGTTGATGCGTTCCTTGTGCATTTCCTTTTGTTTATTTGCTTCTGAATTTCAGGCCACTCAATTGTGTTTTTTCTCATGGTCACCTTTATGTAGTCCTTTCAAAAGCGGGTTCAAAAAATAATCAGTATTTACTTTTCGTGAAAATAATAGATTTGCTAATATTTTATATCCAGAAGCTTTGAACTATTCAAGTTCGAATGCATGTTCGAACGTCTATTTTTTTTAAAAACTGTTTCAGTGAGAGAACACCCAAGGTACATTTTTCCTCTCATAACATTCTCCAATAACCTAATGAGATTAATAACTAACGGGTAATTTTTTGGCTACTTGGTTTTTGACGTTTATATTTTTGACAGATCACACATGACAAATTCCACGAGCATTTGACATTTCGATTCAGTATTGTTTGCCGTTTCATCATGAATAGACTTACGCCTGAACAACGTTTGCAAATTATTGAAATTTATTATCAAAATTCGTGCTCTGTGAAAAATGTGCTTTGCAACTGCACGCGAAACCATGCATCAATTGAGAGGCGAATTTGGTGAGCAGTTGATCTCACGTTTTGGCGCAGTCAATTGGCCACCAAGATCATGTGATTTGACCCGTTAGACTATTTTTTGTGGGGCTATGTTAAGTCTATTGTCTATGGGGACAAGCCAAACACGATTGCTGCCTTGGAAGCCAACATTGAACGCGTCATTGGTGAGATTCCGGCCGAAATGTGTGAAAAAGTTTGCCAAAATTGGACCTTCAGAATGGACCACCTGAAGCGTAGCCGCGGGCAACATTTAAGTGAAATTATTTTTAAAAAGTAAATGGCAGAAATTGATTTATCGATCCAAATAAAAATTTCATTCACTTTTTACAAGTTTCTGTGTTTTTTTGAATTTTCAAAAACCAAGCTCTTAAAAAATCACCGTTTATTAATCACGGACGTATTAAGGTAAAGGGGCCTCAGCTACAAAAGTAAAACATGAATTTGTTTTTATCATAGTACGACACTAGAAGAATACCCGTTTATTACAGTTGTTTGCCATTGAAAGTGTGAAATATTCAATTATTTTTCAAAATATCGAGCCCAATAGAGATACCAATCATACATTTTTTGTCAATTTGATTTACAAAATTATAAAAATGTTTCTTTTTGGATGACACGTTTTAGTCGACGGCGACGATCAATCTTCTACTAAAATCCACAGCCCTTTAAAAACAAACGTTGGATGCTTCGCTATTTAATATGTGTTAATTTTTGGTCGCAAAACACTTGTTAAAGTTGGATTATTGTGGAAGCTTGAAATAAAACGACCGATCCTTAACAATAACCGTGTTTTATTGGGAAATTTATCAACCGTAGTTTATCCGTCGTAGCATTTTACATACAATTCGCTACGGTCGATAAGATGCTAAAGTACAAGATACGGTGGATGGCTGGTTGACATTTATTCGAGTCTCGAATTTGATTTTGTTAGTATTGTTGGTACGATTGATAATGGGATTGAATCTCGATGGATGTGTTCACGGAGTGTTATAATTATTAATTTCATGCGTAAGACAAATCGATCTTTTTGATTCTTTTTATATAGTTGATCAGTTTATATTTCTAAAATCTTTGATAACTTCATTTTGTAATAAATTATAAGCTGTTTTTCTGAAAAGTTTCTCACTTTTAGTATTAAAATATGTATTTTTTGGTCTAAGATTCTACCTATATCTGCACTTAATCAATTTTAACAAATTTCGATTTCCTTTTTGAAAAAAAAATCAATATCCTTTGAATGAATTCCGTTTTATCTTTATTTTTGACTAACTAAGACCAATATTCGCTTTGTGTTCAATTTTTATTGATTGTTATAAAAAAACGGAGTTTGGTGAAAAAAATCATCTCTTTATTTAGATCTACAAAAAAGCAATTTGAGAACACAAACCGCATTGGGTAACTGCGCTATAGAGGAACTGACACTGCGCCGCAAAATATTTTTTCGTATGAAATTCTATGACCTATTAGGCTTAGGCGCGCACATATGCAACTTTTAGTTTTGCAACAGTTTGGTTGCTAAAGTGAATACCATGGGCTTATATGAAAGTGCGCGCACATGCAAAAACTATTCAGGTCGCGATTCGAGCAACTTAAAAGTTTGTGATTTGGCACAAATCGAACGATCACCCCAAATGCGTTCATGCAGTTTGTATCACGCCGAACTATAATGTAATTGCGCGCACATTAAATCAAAATATTGTCTGTGTGTTTTGTTCGTTTCGGAAAAATTGCATGTGCGCGCCTAGCCTAAACACACTAAGCGGCACCCGAACTTTACAAAATGTGCTTTTTCTTCACTGTTTAATGGACGTTTGGCAATGAACGGTATTGGCTTCACTACATGGATATCGTTTGGGCGTACATTTTTGTGATCCAATTGTTTTTTTTTTCGGCATGTGCATGGAAATGGCAAACCAAATGTTATACTACGTTTCCACCGACCACTAAACCGAGATTTAAGTAGATTTAGCTAAATCTCCTACAAATCTTGAGGATTTATCATACAAATTTTAATCTTCTCAGATGAAGATTTAAAATAAATCTCATTTAAATCTTCAATCGAACTACCCTATTTCCGTATCGAAATGAACACATTCACAGGGAAAGTGAATTTTTCTCTTTGGTTGACACAGTTGAAGCTGCTTGTCTCACTTCTACGTCATAAGAGAAAATGAAACGAGATATGCATTTTAATCAGTGCTGTCAAAATTAATCTACTTTTGAAGCGGTGGAAACACTTTTTGAGATTAGTAAATCTACAAGAGATTAAAGTTCGGTGGAAACGTAGTATTAACTATTTGTTTCTTACTCCGCGTATGTTAAGTCCAGTCTGATGAGTGAATATTGAATTGAAAGCAAAACATACTCAGTAAATAAATTTGTAAATTGAATTGAAAAATAAAACTCCTAGCTATCGATCTACTCAGAAAATAAATAAGTGCATGAAATATAAAGGGGAAATTTAAGGGTGTGAACAATTTAAACTACGTTGTAGTGTTCGTCCAGAACCAAGAAACATTAAAAGAAAACTTGCAAATCTCCGGCAATTTTGTTTCTTCGTGTGAAAGTCTTAGACCATTTTTACAGCAATACAAAAATTTCCCTGTGTAAAAAGGGACTTGACCATAGTCTATGAACAAACACATTCACTTATCATTTCCTTTCTATTAGTGGAAAATTAATGTTCGAATTTAAAATTGTAAATGCAGAAAAAATGAAAACAAGAAATAGGTTTGTAACATAAATTAAATATTGGTACGTTTTTCTATTTCCTATTTTATATGAATAAAAGCTAATTATTGTTCACAATTTTGATATTTTCTTAATTTTACTTTGCACAAGACTCTTTCATCACTTGTGACGGTCGATGCGTTTTTTTGGGAATTAGTTACGGTACAATGGATAGAATCCCAATAAAACACAGCTAATGTTGAAAACGGAAGAGAGCGTATTAATTAAGAATGCTTATACGTAATATATCTGTCAGTTGTATAGAAGGCAACTGCACATAACTTCACTTAGTCTAATTGCTCGTTCACATTTTTAACAACACTTACATTTTCAAATATTTGAAAAAAACCTTTAGAACAATAACTACTTTTCGGAAAATTAAAACAGACAATTCACAAGCATTTATTAATCTTGACTACTTCCCTGACTTGGCGTGTGACGAGTAGGTATGTGATTCCATGTGCCAATTCGAATATGCAACTCCTATTAGATTCCTATAATAAAATGTTGTATACCTTAAATTCTATAAGGTTCGTTATAGAATTTTAAAATAGAATAGACTCCCATAAGCCAGTTGTTATGGGACTGAAGATATATAGGCGTTTAAGTTTCATAACAAGATTTTTATAAAACTCTAAATTCTTGGAATCTTGTTAAAGGAGTCAAATTTGTTTTAAGTATAGGATTTAAATTATTTGAAAATTGTAGAGAACTAAATTCTTTAAAAAAAAAAACTTTATGAGAATAATTTTAGTTACGTAACAAGAAATTAACGCTAAGGATAGTAATGGGACCTAAAAGAGGCTTACAAGATTGTTTTTCAAATTTTGGGAGCTTAGCTCTGGAGAGTACGTTAGTTGGGCATAAAAATCTTTAATTTGGTTACGGAGAGCATATGAAAGTAGGTATGTATATAAATTTATTGGTAGGTAATAATATAGTATTAAAAGCTTGCGAAGCAACGCGAGCATGGTTTGACTGGTAATATAATAAATAAATATAATGAATAATAAATAAAATATAATAATAAAATAAATTGTTCGTTAATATTTAGTTAATATATTTTTTGAAACCAACCCCCCAACATTTTTTCTGCGTTCGCCCCGGAACGTGGTCACCTTCTTATATATAAAGAACAATCCAAATTATGTTTGTGCGCTATCTTCTCTTTTTCGGCTCGATCGATTTGAATGAAATTTTCAGGAGGTCTTGGGACATGCTTGGAGAGTGCATATAAGAAATCTGTTTGCCGTCCGATGTCTAGAACCGGAGTTAAGACTAAAAATGCACTCACATGTTTGTTATTGCTTTATTAGTATAAAATAATATGTTTTGTTTTGTAAACACACACTTTTATTTCGGATTCTCTTTGTTACCGTGTGTATGAACACAACTACAGGATTTGATTCCTATGGATTTTTTATATTTTATTTTGTCTGTTGTCTAGAATGTTCCATAGATTTTTTGGACGACTTATAGGTGAAAAATTCGTTGTGCAGCTTGGAAAATGTCGGTTTATTGTGAAATTCATTGTGATAGAAGACGTTTTGGGTGGAGAAGTTTATGAGATATATATTAGATGTCGCTTTTCTGCGATCAATGCCACAAGCTGATAGATTGCGTTATACCTTGACTTAGGCTGTGCGGTGCGCCCTTTTCACATTATAATTTTCTATTCAGAAAATGTGCTATATTTCTTGCTGAAATTAATTCGAGTTTTGCGTATTATTACACTGAGTCCGATCTAACCTTGGTCGACGTACACGTCTTGCAGTAATTTATCAGAATGTCCTTGATATCCAAACGCAAGAGGTAGATATGTGCAGAAAACAAATGGAGACGTGCCCATATTGCACAGCTTCAAACTGCACAATTCGACAAAAAGTTATTAAGGGAAGAAAAGTGGTAAATGTAGATTTCAATCGCGCTGCTTTGGAATACGATTCCGCAATCAGATTTACTTTCTTGATGCTCCCGGTGGGACATGCAAGACATTCGTTATTTAGTTGATTCTTGCAACAATTCGGCCAAGATCTCTTTCGTTGCCTGCTGCATCCTATGACATCTATGGCATTGCTGCCACACTGTTTGAAGGCGGTCGAACTGCACATTCCGCTTTGAAGCTGGCGATGAATTTTCTCACGGTTGACAAACCAATAACGTGCACAATGGCCAAGAATTCGGCGACAGCGAAATTGATGCGAGAATGCAAAATCATAATTTGGGGTGAATGCATTATGGCGCATAAACAAGCTTTGGAGGCGGTTGACCGAACAATGATGGATTTACAAGGTGACTTGAGATGATTTGGTGGGGATATGATATTGCTCAGCGCAGATTTTCGTCAAACGATGCATGCTTGAAATCGTCGTCTTTGTGCCGTCATATCAGGAAGTTGAAATTGACCACATATATGGGAGTGGCATTGCACTCCCAAGACGACTGCTGGCTCTTGGCAATGGCCAAATTTCTGTTAATGTCCCGACTGGATTGATATCATTCCCGGCAAATTTTTGCGTGTTAACAACGTCGAAGGAGAAACTCATCACCAAAGTAAAGTGTTTCCCGGCATTGCAAACAATTATAGGTAAACATCTCTATTGGATTTGTGAACGGCCAACACTAGCAGCGAAGAAAAAGGACGTCGGCGTCGTCGTGTTAAATTGTGGCGAGACGAAGTTCGCCTGTTCCACTAGTTATCTATTTAAATGAACACAAATGAAACAAGATAAAACTTTTAGCTCTGAAGTGTTAAATATGAAATAAAAACCCGAGCAACTACACAGTTTTTTGACAGCTGATTGCATTTTACATTGCCCAATACCTTTTATTTTTCCGGTTCCCCCTTGGGAGGTTTTCATTAGGAAAGATTGACCATACACTATACAACAACCTGTAATTTAAATATTTCTAAAATGATTAACAAAAAAAAAAAACAATTATAAACCAAAATAAATATTATAAACGTACGAGTTTCAAATGTACTTACTATGAAAAAAATTCTTAAAAATGTCATTAATCATTTAAATAAGATAATTGTATACAAGAAAAAATACCCCTGACTATTAAACTGGCTACATGCAGGTATACTTTCACAAATGCGCATCAAATATTTTACTGACAAAACCTCTTCATCCGGGCCATGACATACCCGTAGTAAGTAGCGTTGCTATAGTATTCCAGGAAGGCTGCATTTGAGTTGAATTAATAATAAGGCTGTGACAACAAAATCGTACTTCTGATTGAACACATTACTCAATCCAAGTGAATTTATTAGTGTAAACATGTAAACTGTCACCTGTAAAGTATATATATAACCAGTATTGGTATAGGTATACCACAGGTAACCAGGTATAGAAGAATGCATAGAAAACTCATGCTCCTGGGTGGTTTCTAAATAAAATGCGACAGGACATTGATTTAATGACTTTTCTCACTCGCATCATGGTGTCTTGTTTTGCATTTGAAATTGAAATGATCATATCAATTTTACGCACATTGATAGGTAAGTATACTTCGGAATAAACCCAGATAGTTGATGCATTATTTCAATTGGCTTGTACCTTACCTCCATACATTACATATCTTATACACTCAGAAAAATCGCCAAATGCCTCTAGCCGATTGTGAAATGAAGTGTCAATAATGCACTCATTCTGAACGTTCAATCGAACACTGGACTAAATATTCGAACGATTTAACGTATTGCCCTAGTACAGCGGCTCCCAATCTTTTTTAGTAGCGGAGCACTTTTCAGGTGGAAATTTCCTTTCAGAGTACTTCTTCGCACTTATTTGCTATTTATCGCAGTTATGTTTATGTAAAAAATGCATTAACTGATTTTTTTTAATGTACGAGGGCGGGTCAATAAGTCCGTGACTTTTGGAATAAAACACAAATTTTTTGATAAAAAAATAATTTTATATTTCAACGTAGTCTCCCTTGAGCTCTATACACTTTGTATAACGCTTCTCCAATTTTTTTATCCCTTCCAAAAAAAATGATTTGTCGAGGTCCTCAAAATAGGCCTTTGTTTGCGAGATGACTTCATCATTGGAGTCAAATCTTTTTCCACCAAGCCATTTCTTCAGGTTTGGGAACAAGAAGTAATCGCTCGGAGCCAAATCTGAAAAATAGGGTGGATGAGGGAGCAATTCATTTTTTGCACTAAAAAACAAAATAAACTGAATGTCGAAGTCTTACACTCTTACAGTTTTACTATACCCGAACCTTATTGTAACAGAAAAATATGCACAATAGTGTAAACTTTATTTAACCCAAACTAAGATATATCAAGACAAATGTGAAACTGATTTTGATATTTGCTTCGGTGTTGCTACAGATTAGAAAAGGTATGTTCACAGTCTGTTGTAAAAAAAAATAAAATTTTACAATTTTCAAGACTTGTTACACCAGATGGTGAATACGCCTATTTATTTAACACAAAATTATTACACTGAAGTTGTAAGTGAGCATTTCGAATCCTTCATCTTTTTCAGTGCCTTACTTCCTGAAGTTGCATCAAAGACGTAAAAAGCATTTAACTCATTCTTACAAAAAAACATATTAATTTTATCATATTTTTCTTTTGCATCAAGGAGGTAAGTATGCACTTAACCCCTTCATGCAAATCAAACTTGTTTCAATTTTTATATTTTAATGCTAAAAGGATTTGAGTGTAACTCATTCTTTCACTTAAATCTTTCGATGTTTTGTTTCAATTGACCCCTTTATACTAAAAATTAAAGGGCTAAGGCCCGTTTGGTGATACACAACTTAAGCATTTAAATTCAACTTAAGCACTTATGTGACAGTTTACGCAGAGGAAAAAGTAGAGCAAAAGCGTTTTAAGTTGAACTTAAATATTGATGATTTGTGTCAGCAAACGGGCCTAAATCAGAAACTCAGTATCGTAGAGTGATCAGACAGATCAGACAGAAATTTAAGGTTTCGCTAAGCATTTTCACTCTTGGGAAAAAAATGGAAAATGGCAAAAATGTCACTTACCCCCTTCTTCCACCCAACGCTTCATTTGTACAAAAAAAACTCGAGATCTTAATAAACTTGTCATTATGATAATGGAGAAACCCAAAAAAAGGGTCCCGCTATTCAGTCTGGTTGCGTCTGTAAGTCGGTCCACAGCCTAAACGGCTCAAGCGATTTTCTTCAAACTCAAACTTGGTACTCGTATTTAAGTCTTTTAGGTGATTATCTCAAATTGATTTTTGAATCGTTTGTCAGCCCCAAAACTAACCGAACCTGCAATACAATTTTTTCTACCATCTACATTTTGTTCCACATTTTTTTATATATATTTTGGAGGTATTAATGGTACCTGCTATACAACAATTTTTTCCATGCTCGATTTTCTAATAAACAGCTTCGATCAAAATGTCTATACAGGAGGTACCTCAAATTGCAAATGATTATGCATAACAAAACTTTCAAAAAATATTTTTTTGAATTTTTTGGAAATTCAATATTTTGAAAACGGATGGGCGGTTTTTTATTAAATAATGCTTTTAAGTTTATTTTATTAAATGCTTAAAATTACCATACCAATTTTTTTTATTAGAAAATTAAAGAAATTTTGTATACCTATAAAAAATCAAAATCAAAAACGATTTTTAAAATATATTTAACCGTTTCTACTAAGAATCTTATACATATGTACGATTAGATCGAACTTATGTAAGCAAAGCATACTTGCACGAGCAAGTACGTGCGACTTAGAAGTGCATTTTATTTTTCAGATTGTGGTGGTTATATTCTGAAAAGGTTTGCGGTCAACATTCTTTTAACAAAATTCAGCTTACAAAATTCTGTTTTTAAAAATTCTGCTTTCTTAAAATTCTGCTCGTGTAAATTCTGCTTTTCAAAATTCTGCACATCATAAGGAAAACAAAGGTTTGGAAAATGTTACAAATCGCGCCCTTTTTCCAAATCTTTGTTTTCTTTATTATTTGCAGAGTTGTGATAAGCAGAGCATAGTCTTGCTTTTTTAAGAGTTTTTTAATTGTAATTTTTATTCATACTTAAGTTTACCTAATGGATTGTTTTGTTTTATTTTTGTTTCCCGCTTGCTATTGTTAATACAAAATGGGAATTAAAAATTTAAAAAAAGCAGAATTTTTTCTCTTTTCTTGACGGGCAGAATTTTGAGAAGCAGAATTATAAAAAGCAGACAAAATGAAAAAAAAAACAGAATTCTGAAAACCTGAATTTTTATTTTAAAATCAGTATTTTGAAGCCAGAATTTTGACCCGCTCCCTTCTGGAAGCGAAAAAAGAAAAGAATATATCATTTTTCTTATTTTTCGAAAATGTTAGTATGCAGTATTATATTTTAAATTTGAAAAACATCCTGTACAAACATTTTGATTGAATTCTGTTTAACCGTTATTAATGAGTAAGTCAAAAATTAAAAAAAAACGGTTTCACATTAGATGTAAAAGTATGCTTAGACCGAAATGTAGACTTATATCTATAAATATTGCCTTCATTTTTTTATTCAAATCGTTAGCGCCATTTTCGAGAAAATTAAGATTTACGATGTTTGGTACAGCAAATTGTTTTTAATTAGTTTTGGGGCTAAAAAATGAATCGAGCCGATCACCAAAGACGCTAAGAACCAAATTTGAAAGGAGCGTATTGGAATCCCGATTTTTATCCAGATTTTCAGAAATCACGAACAAAAGTTTAAAAATTCCGGCATTATAATAGATCGGGATTTTGAATAAGCCGGATTTTAAAAGGCGGGATTAAAAAAAAAAAAAACGTCATTTTAGAAGACGGGATTTTAAAACTTAAAAACACAGAAAAGTTTTCATACACCCAAATCAGACCCCCTGTCCAAATACTAAATTGGGCCTAGCAGAGGCAGCATGGCCCCCTTACGCGTCGTCCTTTTTGCATCTTCTGTTGATTCCAAAAGCCGGAATTTAATTAACAGGATAGTAAAAAAAAAATCGGGATTTTAAAAAACGGGGTAATAAAAAGCGGGTATTTTAAAAATCGGGATTATAAAAAGCGAGATTTTAAGCCCAACCCGTTTGAAAGAAATCGTTCCAGCCATTTAGGCTGTAGATCGACCTACAGATAGACAAATTGACAGTCGATTTTCTTCAAATTTGATACTTAAGCGTTTTAGGTGATTGTCCCTAAAAAAAATTTGAATCGTTTTTTTAGCCACAAAATAACGATATACGATTTTTTCTACCGTCTTAACTATCTCGAAAATGGCTCTAACGATTTTGATAAAAAAAAAATTAAATACATGACTGGATCGCACGAACTTGCTCTTATATTCATCGGTTGTAAAATATTTCTATTAATATTTTACTTAATTTTTTATATACAAAATTTCTTTTAATTTTTTCTAAAAAACAAATTGGTACGACAATTTAAATATTTAATAATATAAACTTAAAAACAAATTTTCAAAAATCAAAAATTTTTTTTCGAAAATGTTGGTAGGCAGTGTTATATATAATTCAAAGCACCTCCGCCGAGGACATTCGTACCAAGTACCAAATTTAAAGAAAATGGATTCAGCCGCTTACTATTTAGATTGATCTACAGACAGACAGGCAGACAGACTGATTGCGGGATGGTGGTGTTCTCCATCATCATAATGTCAATTTTAATTAAAATCTCGAGTTCGATTTTTTTTTCCAAGTGCAAAGTTTGCTCTATAGTACAAAAAACGCAAGTAAAAGTATATGTGCAATACTTTAGGTATATAGTCTACATTTTGGTCTAATTTTTTTTACATATTTTGTTATTAACAGTACCTGCCATACAACCATTTTTTTTATTTTGCCAATTTCTCATAAACGGCTTGACTGATTGTGGATCAAAATTTTTATATAGGAGGAGCTTCGAATTCTTACATTTTTGATAAATAATTTTTTTTTAAGAAGTTTTTTTTAATAATACAAATTCTATATACTACTGAAATACATCAGCCAAGTAGAAGACTTAGCACTATAATATTTGGACTTGTTGAATTATTGATTCAAAATAGCTTTTAACGGCCTTTAGTCCAACAAAAATTGGCGTTTCGTCCCGGTGATCTCACATGGACTCATCAGTTGACTAGTGAGGACCTTTGTCAATACGCAATTTTTGCCAAGTTCAGTTCATCTAACATAGATTTCGTGAAGAACATCTAGTGTGAACTATATCCAACAAGACTAGAATTCCTAATCATTAAATTGGAAATTTTTGTTTTTGCCCATGGCCTGGCATTATTTATATAAGAAGTTTTTTTTAATAATACAAATTCTATATACTACTGAAATACATCAGCCAAGTAGAAGACTTAGCACTATAATATTTGGACTTGTTGAATTATTGATTCAAAATAGCTTTTAACGGCATTTAGTCCAACAAATATTTCAGTAGTATATAGAATTTGTATTATTAAAAAAAACTTCTTATATAAATAATGCCAGGCCATGGGCAAAAACAAAAATTTCCAATTTAATGATTAGGAATTCTAGTCTTGTTGGATATAGTTCACACTAGATGTTCTTCACGAAATCTATGTTAGATGAACTGAACTTGGCAAAAATTGCGTATTGACAAAGGTCCTCACTAGTCAACTGATGAGTCCATGTGAGATCACCGGGACGAAACGCCAATTTTTGTTGGACTAAAGGCCGTTAAAAGCTAATTTTTTTTTATTTAGATTCTCGTTTTTTAAATTATTTTTAAGATCGACTTTTTAAGAGGGAATTTTGATCAGTGTATATTCGTTTCGAATTTAATAATTTATTGTTTTCAATTAGGATTTCAAAAAATCAACAAATCTTAAACAATTATATATATTTTCTTATTTCCTTAAGTTGTTTTCTATTTTAACTATATTTCTTCTTCAAGTACAAACTTCCAGGTTTTTTCTGAGTGTATAAAATCGAAAGTGTAGATTTGTATGTTAGTTTGCAGATACTACGGGTAGAACTGTGACTATTTTAACAAACGAACAAAATCAAATATGACATAAACATTTTGTGATACAAATCTTAGGTGATCAAATGCCATAACACTAAGTCTTAAAAAGTACAAAACGTTAAGAAATCAAAAATCTACATTTCTACATATAAAATGTATAGTAGGTACCTTAACTTGTTTTTTTTTTCTTCTACACGATCCCTAATGTCGCAGCCAAGATCAGTGCCGTACATCTGTGCTGAATCCAGAGTTCTCATCCCGCGCTAACAAATTTGCGACAGCTTAAGTTTTACGAGCCGAAAGCCATCGCACGGTAACCACTGCAACATACTCGTATAGAACTAACCATTATTTAATATTCCATGCACGTAAAGAATTTGTTTAAAAAATGACTGCTCTGCAACGTATTCAAATGCTTGATATAAAAAACCAAGAAAGACTGTTAAAAAAAACACGAAAAATGAAAAGCTCTCTCAAGAAGTAGAACACACATTTCTGGCCAAAAAGTCACTTACAAAAGCAATAACAACAAGAACAACAGAATAGGTATAATACATATAATTAAAATTTAATGCCGATCCTTGTGTCATCTGCCCCGTTGAGCCATGTCCAACCAAATTGAGGTAAGGTCGTAAATTTGCGGCACTTTTGAGGATTTTTTTTAAATTTAAAAAGTGCGCACGCGGCAACAGCGACTTAGGTTTTGAGTCGCAACGTTTGACCCGAGAATTTCTCATTCTGTTCACAAAAATACAAAAAAAAATTATAACCAAACATTAATTTCTTGGCATGCGCGATGTCACTTTTTGTAAAAAATGTTTGTCATCATAGTCTTAACTTATAACTCTTAATGGTCTTTGTCGTCAAAAAGATGCTGAATTATTTCGTACATACATACCTACTTACATATGACTACAAAAGCGAATTTATATTTTGATAATTTTGCATTGGATAAGTTACTTAAAATACTTACACTTAGTAGTTTTCAGCACAATAAAATATACTTAGTTTAAATTTTATTCATCTATATTTCATTTTTAGAGTAAGAAATTTAAAAAAATATTACTGAACCAAATTTGATCAATATAGGGTCAACAAAAGCTATGTGTTAATTTTCTAGAATTTATAATTAATATAATCAATGGTATGAGAGTTTAACACTTGGTGGAAATTAATTTTTGACATTTTTGTATAATAATAATATATAAAATGCTTAATTACTTCTTTATAAAAAAAATGTTTTTAATTAAGTTGTCAAATCCACATAATTTTGTCAAATTGAATCATACATAATCTTAACATTTAATGATACGCGATTCTTTAAATTAAATATACGTATTTTTCATTTTAAGAAGATATTCTTCAATTTGACTACATTTGGTATTCATTTTCAGATTAAATTTTCTTCGAATTCAAAAAAATAAAGTTTTCTTTAATTTGATGAATTGTGGTCAGTGAGTTTTGTTCACTTTCATGTTAATTTTTTTTTAATTTGTTTATTTTAATAATAGGCATCTCAGTGTTTTTTTAAATAAACGCATTTATTCCGTTTAATCCAAATTGGGTTTTAATTATAAACATCCAAATCTTTTTCTTTTATTAAAAAATTATACCAATTTGATTTTAATCTAATACTACGTTTCCACCGACCACTAAGCCGAGATTAAAATAGATTTAGCTAAATCTCTTATAAATCTTGAGGATTTAACATAAAAATTTTAATCTTCTCAGATGAAGATTTAAAATAAATCTCATTTAAATCTTCAATCGAACTACCCTATTTTCATATCGAAATGAAAACATTCATCGGGAGAGTGAATTTTTCTCTTCGGTTGACACAGATGAAGCTGTCTGTCTCACTTTCTCACATAAGAGAAAATGAAAAGATATAGGCATTTTGAATAGTGCTGTAAAAATTAATCTACTTTTGGAGCGGTGGAAACACTTTTTGAGATTAGTAAATCTACAAGAGATTAAAGTTCGGTGGAAACGTAGTTTTTTTATTATACACAAACATATGTTTGTACGTAGCGGTTCAACTTCTCGCTCCCCCTCACAAGCCGCTACGGTCCAAAACTAAAAGGAAACTCTCTTATAGAAAATCGAGTATGTGATTTGTTTCCACGGCTGCCACTCACCAATTTAGCCGTTGGCACTAAAAAGCTATGTAGCAATTGGAAAATTGCACACGATCGACCATCTTATATACAGTAAAAGTAGTTTTTATAAGCTTTATTTCAATATCAATTTTGTTCTTTTGTTAAAGTGAAAACTGAACATGAAATGATTAAGCACTAATGATGATTTGCATACTAGCTATTATTGATATTTTCTCATTTCAAAAATGTATTAGACTTAAATACTTTCCGTTAATTTTTCTGTAGATATCATCCTCTCAAAAAAACACCCGGTTTCTCTTATATTTAATTAGTTTGTCAAAAATTGTAATATTTCTTTTTTTTGAAAAATCATTAAAGCTCAGTAGCAAGCTGTTAGCGTTTGAAAGCAGGTGGTTGATATCAATCTGTAATGAGGTACAAAATTTCATGAGATTTTATAATATATCCAAGCTTTTTAAGATTACCAGTTTGAAACACGGCTAATGTTTTTACTTGCACGATTTGGGGAGAGTACGATAACTTAGGCGCCTAAAATTGATAGCGCTTTTTCTGGAAGGGTCAAAAACAAGCATTTTTTATTATCGACAGAGGGGGTCTATTACAAGTCAGAATGGCAATTTTCTAATAAAATTACTTAAAATAAAAAAAAGTTCAATCACATTGTATTGCGAAAGATTTCTATTAAGAATCTAAATATATTTTTAAAGTCGTTTTTTTCTTAATTTTTTATATACAAAATTTCTTTAATTTCTTTCTGTAAGCAAATTAGTATGGCGATTTTAAATATTTAATAATAGCCGTGTTCTCGTGACTATCAACTACAGCAAAGTAAACATCTTACAAGGAAAACAACAATAAGAACATATTGGGAATTACTTTTCATCCGAAGTATAATTGAGTTCCGATTATTATATAATTAAAAGTGTTTTGACCAATTCGATATGTTAAATTTTAAAATTTGAAGATTTCACTTCTTCGGCTTTTTTGGTCGTGATAATTTATTAATGAAGGATATTCATTAGTTTTCCCAACGTTTCGACTGAGTTTTCAGTCTTCTTCAGGGGCACTTTATTAACCATGAAAAAAAATTAAGAGAAACATTTGTATGCTTACATTTAGTTGTTAAGATTTTACACTTACAATTATAAATGAAACTATTTTATCCAAATTACATATATATATATAAAAATTTTTAAAAATAATGACAGTTTTTTAATTGAATATTTAAATTAAAGCACTTCTTCTTAGTTAGAAGTTAAGTCAACAACTGTTTAATAAAATTTTCTTTTAAAAGAGCAACAAAACTATTGATGTATGTATGTATGTATCGCAGTTATTTAGAGACTAGGGAACAGTACACCGACGAGATACACTGTGTATCCTGCTTCCTGTTCATGTTATTTTTGTTATTCAAAATGTGCAAAGTTTCTAACGTATATCGTTTCGATGTATGTTTTTCCATTTGAAGAATTTGCACATTTTTAAAGTCTGGAGCATGATTTTTTTCTAAGCTGTGACTAGCAAGAGCTGTTTTCTGAGAACTTTTGGACTTTATATCAGATTTGTGATTTGAGATCCTTTGTTTTAAAAGCTGCTTGGTAGTGCCAATGTAACATTGTTCACAATTTTCTCTTTCGTTGCCTAGGCAATTGATCTTATATACAACGTCTGTACTTTGATCCTTTTCACTTTTCTTGTTAAGTTTTGTAAACAGTGTGTTAAGTGTTTGGTTGGATTTGTAAGCAACATTGACATCTTTAGCTTTGCTAGCGATGGTTTTCTTAAAACTTTCAGCAAGTTTCGGCACGTAAACCATACTTTTGAAATAACCTGCTCCTTCATGTTTATTGCTTTGTTGGTGATTGGTTTGGTGTTGTGCTATTAATTCGCGAATCATATCTAGCGGATACCCATTATCAATAAGAATTTTTGTTATTTTCTCTTTGTTGGCGGGATGGAATTTCTTTTCACTAATCGTGAGGACTTTCTTAATAAGGTTGAAAGCCGTATTGACTTTAATATGTTTCGCTTGATTTGATCGAAAATTTACGATTCTTCCGGATGCTGTCTCTTTTTGATGCCAGTCAAAGGTGAGTCTGTTTCTCTCACGATTAATTTTTACGTCCAAAAATGCTATCGTTTTGTTTTTTTCCTTTTCCACCGTGAATTGGATTTTGGAGTTGAATGCGTTAAGACTTTGCAAAACCTTGTCAATCTCACGATTTTCCATTACTGCAAATATGTCATCAACGTATTTGGTGATGAATTTTGGCGGATTTATTGCATTGAACGTTTCTTCTAACAAAAAATCTAAGACAAGGTCGGCGATGGTAGGTGAAAGTGGATTCCCCATTGGGATTCCATGTATTTGTTTATATATGTTGTCTTTATATTGAAAAAGGTTGTTATCTTTCAAACAGAAGTCAAACATTTCCAAGAACTTATTTAAGCTAAGGCTTGTGTGTTCACTCATAATACTCCACTTTTTCTTTATAATGTTTATCGCCACCTGCACCGGAATATTCGTGAAAAGTGACACCGCATCGAAAGAAACTAAGACTTCATGTTCCCTTAGTTCTAATTCTCTTGTCTTTTCAATAAACCCGAACGAATTTCTTACAGTGTACTTTGAGTTGCGAGTAACACCTTGTAGAATTCTACCTATGTATTTAGACAATTCATAACATGGGACTTTCATAGACGACACAATGGGTCTCAGTGGTAAATTCGGTTTGTGGATTTTTGGCAATCCATAGATGGAAGGGAGCTGTGCGGTGTAAGTTGTCATGTTTAACTTTTCTTTGTCGGTTATCAATTTGTTTGTGTGTAGGTATTTTACAAATTCATTGTTCAGCATCCGGAAGAATCGTAAATTTTCGATCAAATCAAGCGAAACATATTAAAGTCAATACGGCTTTCAACCTTATTAAGAAAGTCCTCACGATTAGTGAAAAGAAATTCCATCCCGCCAACAAAGAGAAAATAACAAAAATTCTTATTGATAATGGGTATCCGCTAGATATGATTCGCGAATTAATAGCACAACACCAAACCAATCACCAACAAAGCAATAAACATGAAGGAGCAGGTTATTTCAAAAGTATGGTTTACGTGCCGAAACTTGCTGAAAGTTTTAAGAAAACCATCGCTAGCAAAGCTAAAGATGTCAATGTTGCTTACAAATCCAACCAAACACTTAACACACTGTTTACAAAACTTAACAAGAAAAGTTAAAAGGATCAAAGTACAGACGTTGTATATAAGATCAATTGCCTAGGCAACGAAAGAGAAAATTGTGAACAATGTTACATTGGCACTACCAAGCAGCTTTTAAAACAAAGGATCTCAAATCACAAATCTGATATAAAGTCCAAAAGTTCTCAGAAAACAGCTCTTGCTAGTCACAGCTTAGAAAAAAATCATGCTCCAGACTTTAAAAATGTGCAAATTCTTCAAATGGAAAAACATACATCGAAACGATATACGTTAGAAACTTTGCACATTTTGAATAACAAAAATAACATGAACAGGAAGCAGGATACACAGTGTATCTCGTCGGTGTACTGTTCCCTAGTCTCTAAATAACTGCGATACATACATACATACATCAATAGTTTTGTTGCTCTTTTAAAAGGAAATTTTATTAAACAGTTGTTGACTTAACTTCTAACTAAGAAGAAGTGCTTTAATTTAAATATTCAATTAAAAAACTGTCATTATTTTTAAAAAATTTTATATATATATATGTAATTTGGATAAAATAGTTTCATTTATAATTGTAAGTGTAAAATCTTAACAACTAAATGTAAGCATACAAATGTTTCTCTTAATTTTTTTTCATGGTTAATAAAGTGCCCCTGAAGAAGACTGAAAACTCAGTCGAAACGTTGGGAAAACTAATGAATATCTTTCATTAATAAATTATCACGACCAAAAAAGCCGAAGAAGTGAAATCTTCAAATTTTAAAATTTAAGTTCCGATTATTAGTAAGCAATTCAATCACAAGGTCATTGAAGTGATTTTTTTTAGTAATGTATGTTTGTTTTTCTTTTTTTCCTTATTTTTTCTTTTTGACAGAAAAAAAAACACAGATCTGAAAATCCCTCCATATTAAAATAAATAAAATCAAGTTGGAGTGTGTACCGTTTTCGTGAAAATGTTTTACTTTGCTATACTAGATTGTCACGAACACGACTAATATAAACTTAAAAACAAATTTTCAAAAAAAAAAATCATCCATCCGTTTTGGAAATACATATTGAATTTTCCAAAAAAAAAATATTTTTTTTAAATTTTGGTAGGTATGTAGTATTATTTATAATTTAAGGAACCTCCTACGTAAAAATTTTGACTGAAATCCATCCAGTCGCTTGTGAAAAAGTCGAAAATCAAACCAAAACTACTTTTACCAAAATGTAGATCACATTTAAAATAGTGCACACACTTATTTTTATCAAAATCGTTAGAGTCGTTTTTAAGATAATTAATATTGTATACAAATTTGTATGGCAAGCGCCGTAATTTGTATGGCTGTGCGGTTATATTTGGGTCTGTCTGTCTGTCTGTAGAACGATCTACAGCCTAAACGGCTGAAGCGATTTTCTTCAAACTGCTTAAGCATTCTTAGGAGATTGTGATTGTCTCAAATAGATTTTTGAATCGTTGTATTAGCCCAAAAAATAATGGTACTTGCCACACAATTTTTTCTACCATCTTAATTATCTCGAAAACCGTTCTAAAAAAATAGCACGTGAACTACTATAGGTATTGTATACATTTTGCTCGAAATTTGTTGTTACATTATGTTTTATTAACGCCACCTGCCACACAACAATTTTCATGATTTTCGACTTTCTCATAAACGGCTTCACGGATGTCCTTAAAATTCTAAATAATAATGCTTACCAAATTTTTATATTTTTCAAACAAAAATATTTTTTTTTTTGAAAATTCAATTCGATTTTATTGAAATTCTGTTTTCAAATTTATAATGTTTAATCCTTAAAATTGTCATACTAATATTTTTTTAGAAAAAAATTTAAAGAATTTTGTTTATACAAAATTATGTAAAAAACTAATTTAAAAACATATTTAGCCGTTTCTACTAAGAATATTGTGCATACGGAGTGACCGACCATAAGAGCAAGTACGTGCAATCCAGTCGTTATTTTTTTATGCATTTGCCCCTCCCATAGTAAAAAATGCTTGTTTTGACCCGTCTACTAAAAAGCGATTTTAATTTTTGGTGCCAAATTTATCGTAATCGTCCCCACTACTTATTTCTTTACTATTTTTAATAATTTTAAAGATTTTGAATGACCAACAAAAACTTGAGTGAGCGACCACCAAGTTTTTCTCTTAATATTTTTGGCTGGAATTATAACTATTTCACGACTTTGCCAAGGTCGATCATCAGATTCCTTTGCTTTCTAGTGGTGCTGGTCTACTTTTTCATTTTAATTGACAAACTTCTTATGCCTCTATCGAGTATTGAACCATAACCAAGCTGTAATAGCTTTAAAAAAAATGAATTATTAATCACATCAAACTAATTAAAACCTATGTATAATCAACTTTCTCTTGATAAATTTGTCCAGATTGAAAAAAAAACTACTACATAATTAAAAATTCACTAGCAAAACAATATTATTGCAGATTTGCCCAAAAAAAAAATAAAACAACAAAATTCACAGAAATCTGTTTTCTGGCCTTTAGTATTCAGCAGTGCAATTGGCGGTCAAATCGTTTGAAGCTTCGAAAAAAGCTAAGATGCCGACATTGTTGCTTTTAAATGTGTAGTTTCTGTTTCTGGTCGACGAAAAAGGGCGGAATCCAAATAAAAAAACCAAAACAAATAAAACACAAAACATTGGCAACAAAAGACCATGGGTTTCAGGTTACAACTTCGAACACACCTATAGACGACCCGAAGGTATACAACTTAAACTTATAAGCCTTTGCGGAACAAATAATAAAATATTTTTGCATACGACTAATTTGTATGCGCCCTCGCCATTTGAATTATGTGAATGTCGACATACAAATGTGAGGATACTCACTTGGCGGCATGAAAATGGAAACTCTGGAATCACGATCTGTGCTTTGGGACACGCTGATGATGTTGGTGACCAACAGCAGCATAAGCAACAGCAGCAAGAGAAGAGTTCCATCTTTGAAATTGTGCAAGGAAATCGGAAGAAACACTATACCTCACCAATTCATGTGATTGCATTTAGTTATTTATTTTTAAGTAGCCAATGTTTGATTGTGTATACCAACCTCCGAAGGAACCTAACTACGTTCCTATGTTTTGGACCAGGCGTATTTTTATAATCAACTTCCTCCTAAATACCCTCTGAGTAAGGAGCTTCGCTTGATGGGTCCCTTCTTCACCTGGCTAGTCTTACCGTTTGTAGTTTATATCATCGATATATGTATATATACTTAGTAGTATAGATTGTATAAGTATTATAAGGGATGGACTTATTATTGAGATGAAATTGGGCGACTGTTGATTTTTTTAACTTACGGTAAATAATAAGTGCCTTATATTGAAGTAAAAAAAACAACATCCGAAAAGAGAAGAGTCCCAAAATTAAAAATAGTTCGTTTGTAAAAAAAAATAGAAATAATAATTCTTCTTTGGTAAATTCAATAGGAAAACAATCCTGGTTAAATAAGCGACAAAATAAATGAAAAATCCTTTTTCTTACAAAATTTGTTTCTTAATTTTTCATTTCATTTGGAAGATATTGCATGAAAAGATATTTGCCTCGGGTGCCCGGGCAACGCCGGGGACTTTCTCCTAGTTTAATATACATATAGCTACATTATACAAATATGTTAGTTATCTAATACAACTAATGGTCATAATAGCCGTGTTGCTTTAGATGATAACAGAATAAATTAAACTTGAGAAGCATGACGACCCAGACATTTTACACTGATAGATTGGCATGGGTGAGTACAAGCATGTTTTTCCAAAAGGCAATGGTCACAATCGAAGATATATGTTTTTTGTTTGATGTAGAAAAATGGACCGCTTTCCTAAAAAAAAGGACATATATAATTTCTGAAAAGGTTCATTTGACACATTTTTTACTTACGATTATAGGTACTATATAAGGCAGGTTATGGATTCGTGCAAGAAAAAAAATCTATCAATCAAACATGACATTACTATCGTAGAAAACACCAAGAAAGTGGGTCCCCGAATTCCATATGTGTGTTTGTCTGTCAGTTTGTTAGTCTGTCAGTCTGTCAGTCTGTCAGTCTGTCAGTCTGTCAGTCTGTCAGTCTGTCAGTCTGTCAGTCTGTCAGTCTGTCAGTCTGTCAGTCTGTCAGTCTGTCAGTCTGTCAGTCTGTCAGTCTGTCAGTCTGTCAGTCTGTCAGTCTGTCAGTCTGTCAATCTGTCAGTCTGTCAGTCTGTCAATCTGTCAGTCTGTCAGTCTGTCAGTCTGTCAGTCTGTCAGTCTGTCAGTCTGTCAGTCTGTCAGTCTGTCAGTCTGTCAGTCTGTCAGTCTGTCAGTCTGTCAGTCTGTCAGTCTGTCAATCTGTCAGTCTGTCAGTCTGTCAGTCTGTCAGTCTGTCCTCAAGTCTACAGCCTAAACAGTTGGATAGATTTGCTTCAAACTTGTTAGCTATTGTTTTTTCGGTAATATGTCCACACGTTTTTGCCAAAATAAAATCTTATTTTTCTCAAAAACGGCTCCAACGATTCTTATAAAAAAAAAATAAGTGCATTAATATAGGAAAAACGAACATTTTGGTACCTCAAGTAGTACCATTTTTTTGTTTTTCGATTTTATGGGACACGGTTAATTACATTTTTTTTGAATTTTTTTGCGCAGAAGCTCCTAAAAAGTCTAAACACTATTATAATGCAAAATTTTTCAATTTTTTTTTTTGAAATTAAAAGAAAAAAACTTTTTTTTTTGAAAACTCAAAATTTCGAACACGACTTAATGGATTATGTCGAAACTTCGTATTTGTTAGTTTTTTGACATTATCTTGAAAAGTTATAAAACTATATTCCTAAAATAAAAAACAACAACAAACAACAAATTTATTTCTCGAAAACGGCTCCAAGAATTTTTATAAAAAAATATGTGTGTTCTTAAATTAGTACAGTCCACTTTCAGGTATAAAAATATTTTTTTTTCGTCTTATTAACAGTACTTCCCATAGAACCACTTTCCATATTTGCGATTTTCTCAACATTGGATGAACCGATTAAAATAATTTTTTTTATGCAAATGCTACCTAAGATTGCTAATAAAACTGCTGCAACCAATATGTTCAAAAAAAAGTTTTTTGATTTTTAAAAAATATATCAAATTTATTTTTGAAAAATCGATTTTTCAAAAACTAGTCACAGAATTTTTTTGAAATTTTAATTTTATATGTATATTAATCATATCTTCAAAATGGCGTTTTAAATTTTTTTTTTAAATTTTTTTTCAAAATTTAATACATAAATAATTAATTTATTAAAAAACCGCTCCAACGATTTTTGAATTTTTTTTGATATATTCTTATTTATCCATGAATTCAAATGGCATCTTTGTTTTCCCTCAAACTATAACGACTAAGAAATATAAAAACATATAATTATGTGTATTATCCATTTAGTTTTACCTTATTATTATTCCCATTTTACATAATTTTGCGTACGCCACTGAATACTAAATACAATGTAGGCCCTCATACATTTATATATACATATGACGGTTTTTCAAAAATCACATGAATCTTATGTATGCATTTTGAACCTTAATTAAAAACTTATATGCATATAGCTATCTACCCTCCAATATCCTTCATTTGTATTATTATATGTACATGTTTACATACTAAGGTTCCATCTATATGTATATGTATGTAGATACATTTTACTCTCATAAGCTATATAATTAAAATCCATAACTTAGATTTAATTGATCTTGAATCATCCATTCGACAATTCATTATACTAAGAATCAAGGTTATCTTACCTACATAGGCTTTAAAACTGTATAAGATAACCAAACCTAACTAGCTAAACCTAAATGGTTGGCTACATTAAAGTTGTTAGCTACAAGAGCAAGTTCGTACGATCGAGTCGTGCATTTTATTTTAATTTTGCACGCACTCAAGGGATTTTGACGACCCTTGCAATTTAAACTCATTGCGGGCGATTAGGAAAATGGTATAGGATTAGACAGTAGATAGTGATGCATATTAGTTTTAAATGTTTGTATACCGTAATAGGAGGGAATATTTAGGTCAGGTAAGGTTTTTCACATTCGTGTGGTGCGGCTAAAGAAGTAATCTCTATAATTGGCAGTACGTTCGAAGTTGGGATCAAGCGCTAGTATTACGATTGCTTTGTTTTATGAATGCAACTGACTATTTCATTAGAAGATTATCTATAAAAATAGAGATGAAACAATGACGCTGTTCGAGAGTTGCAATTGTTTCCCTTATTATTTGATCATCTATTATTTTTAAAGCTCCTTTTTGAATTCTGTTCAATAGAATTAAATAAGTTATGGGAGCATCTATCTAGATATGACAGTTGTATTTACGTTTTGGACGAATAAAGGCTTTATAGATTACAGCCAGATCAGAAGGGAAGAAATATTTATTGCATCGCCTAGCTAAGAAAACTCAAATACTTTGCAGCGTTTTTGGTGACATCAAATATGTGGTTATTGTCATTCCAGAAAATGTTGTCGGTAACACACATAGCGAGAACTGAAAGTTGTTCGGTTTCCTCGATGCAAGACAGTGATGTCGAGATTAAAATTTAATGAGCTTAACACACGCTGCCGTTGAAGTTCCGCATCCCAATTTAGCATTCAAATTAGTATTAGAATGCTACTCGTACTAGAGAAACTGATCTTATAAATGCGTTCCATTGAGTAATAATAAAAAGTTTCCTATCCTCACAAAAATACGCTAAATATATTTTGTTCTTGGTTTTTGGAAAGGATTTTGCCTCCATAAAGTTCCAATTGATACTTCCTTAAAAATAATAATTTGAATGTGCCCACTTAATAAATAATAATTATGGATATAGATCTCAGAACGGAGACTTAAAGTGTGAACGTGGTTAATTTCATATTTGTTTTTTTAACCGCCTATTTTCTACTTTTGCAGACTAAAATTTTTTTGCCATTCCGTCTTTCCAACCTGCGAAACAATCACGCAAGTTTGCCATTTACAATACCAAAAGGAAGTCTGTTTTTTAAGAGATTATAGAAACGCTGTCAGAATATCAGGGGCTTCAACACATAACTACAAGTATACCTAGTGTGACCAATGAAAAATTGCATATTAAGGATTTTTTTGACTACAAAAACTGCTAAATAAAATACTATTTTTTTTTTGTAGGAAAAAAAAACTTCCAAAAATCCTCCCAATGGAAATCCTGTGATTAGAACGCAAAAAAACGTAAATATATGCCTGAACCAATCGGACTTGTCATTGGGTGATGTTTAATATACCAAGTGTATATTTTCCTGTAATTTTTACTTTAGTATGTTTGATTTTAAATAACTAATTAAACCCAAAAAAGAAGTTGCTTATTTTGTTAAGTTTATTTAAAAAAAAAGGAAACAACCTTAAAAATAGTTATTACTCCATTTGGCAACAAAAAGAAACAAAAAATCAGAATATGTTTATCTAATTGAATAAAAGGTATTTATATAAATTTTTTAGTGCACAAGTTTTCTGCTTTATTTTAAACTACTTCAAAAATATCACAAGTTTCTAAAAATAAAATTTTGATGAAGCAACTTGTTTGATTATATTTGGAGGAATAATGAAGGCATCACAACATTTCTCAGATAAATTATCTCGGATAAAAAGTATACTATTTAACATATCAATTCTAGTTCGATTCCTTCGTTGATCCTTTACAATATTCATAAAACTAATCACTCTTTCAACTGCAGCATTTGAGATAGGCAAATCTAAAATCGAATGTGCAAAGTTTGACAACTTTTTGTCAAGGATTTCATTGGATGCATCGGTGAACCTTTTTACCTCGCACCAAAATTCAACTGTATTTTCAATATTCAGCCATTTGTTTAGATTTTTTTTTCCATTGCTATTCAATTTTAGAAATAAGTTCAGAATTCATGTTTTTATCTTTAAAAAAATCTTTTAGATTAGATTAGATTAGATCTTTATTGATGATTCAAAAAAAATCTATTTCCAATTTTCATAAAGATTTTAAGCATGGCTATACGCCGGCCGTCTGCCGTTTTCTTAATTTTACTTTAAGAGATTGAACATCAAAATTTAATATAAAATAACTTAAAGAGTAAACTAACGATTTCAAATAATACTTTTGATTTAAAGAAAATTGAATACAGTAAAAAAATTATTTAAAGAAATAAATTTAAATATTGGTTTTTATTTTATTATAATGAAGATATAAGATCATATTAAATAAAGTAGATTTGTGGTTTATTTTTTATTTTTCAAAGAATTTAATTGTTATTAAAATATGTTAGAATTTTACAAATTAACCAAAAAAAAAACAAATTTCAGGTTTTTCTAGTTGAGAAAAAAAAATGCAAAATATTTAATAAGAAGGCTTTTATTTGTATGAGATGTGTATCATTCACGAAATGTTCAAATATGTATTTCGGTAGTTCATAGCATAGGAAATATATTTAACTAGTAACTTCCAGCCATATTTTCGATTCTTCAACCGTCAGATAGCTCTTCCTAAATTATAATCTACGTATTTCCTGCCATATAGGGCAAACTGTTAAGAAATGAACAATGTCTTCGTTTTGGTTTAAATTGCATAGAGAACAAACTGGATTAATATCTGTTCTATAAGGCCTGAAATTGAGTTCGAGAATTTCTGTCCTGGCTTTAAAGATCAGACTTATATCTGAAACAGAAAGATTGTTTCTGAAATAATTTTTGTCTGCCAAATTCCCTATAAACTATCCTATAGGAAGATTCCCTAGCCATATCAAGGTGAGCCTGATATATTTGTTCGTCTACTGCTGTGATACAGTCATAGAATATGTTTTGCCAATCCGTTACATTGTCGGGACTCAGATGCAATGGAACTTGATGTACCAAGGCAAGTTCTTGCTTGCCAGTTTTTGAAAGGTGTATAACCGCATTGAAGAGAAACAAGTAATAATCTTTTATGTAAGTTGTTATCAGGCCTTTTCATAACTTTAGATAAATAATCAACATTAGCCTTCAAATTTCTTACATAAATTTGCGGTAAACCGGACTCAACATAAATAGCATGGTGTGGAGTGCTTACCGGTGATCTAAAAATCTTTGAATGGTTTTTTGTAAATCCCAAAAAAATTTGTTTACAGAAAACAAGTTTATTTGCTGCAAAATTCGTAGATTTTGTGGAGTTAACGATTGAAGCCCTGGTAATGAGCGATACGCATTTATGTTTGATTGAGTGTTAATTTTTTAAAGTAATATTTTATTTTAGGCCTGAGAAATATGAAAACCTGCTAGATTTCCAGCTAAAATCAAATTTCCTGCTAAAAAAAATGCCGGAAGGATTTGAAAAAAAAATGCTAAAAGCAAACTTTTCCTGCTAAAATGCTAAATTGGCCACACAGAGTATACATATTGTACATATATAGACCCACATTCATATCATAACAAAGTCCTGCGATACAAAATTTTTTGTAATTTGTTAAAATGTGTCTCTTGTATAATACATGCAGTTTGTGAGGTACCAGTTTTAAAATATTTAAAATGTTTTTTTTTTACTGACGACGCGAGGAGTGTTTTTTTCACATTTGGAAAACAAGTTTTCTTTGCTGTTTTCGGGGCCAGTTATAGCAATCAGGGAAACACCCAAGGAAAAGTTGAATCAATATGAAAGTGAATATTTTTTCCTGATGATCGCTTAAGCAAACAGGAAAATGATGTCAGTTGGCTCACTAGCAGTCTGCCATTGAGCTTTCATAATTGAAATACACACGAAAAAGTTTTTCGTGCACAATTCTGTCAGTGAAACGAGAGAAATTGTAACTCACATCATTAGGCCGATTTATTCCATTTTGTGACACATGGCAATCTGCTAAAAAAGACGATAGCAGAATTCAAAAATTCTGAAGTTGGAAATTATATTGAAAGCTTGACAGCAGGGAAAAATCCAACTACTCACTCTGGAAAGCTGTTAAAATAGCGAAGAAACCAAAGCTTCCAGCGCCTCCGATTAAGAATGATCAAAACGAATGGGCAAAACAGCGACAAAGAGAAAGCAAACGTTTTCGCGGATTACCTGGAGAACACATTAAAACCTTTTGATGGGCAAGTACTCAACGAAATTTTAAATATAAGTTCTAACTCAAGCGAAAATTACATAACAAGAAATGTTACCCTTGCCGAATTAAGTAGAGAAATAAGAAAGCTTAAGTATAAGAAAGCTCCTGGATATGACCTAATTACGGCCGAAGTTCTCAAAATGCTTCCTCGCAAAGGGTTAATTAATCTTCTTTATATAATAAATGCCACTCTAAGGCTAAAGTACGTTCCGAGCCAATGGAAGGTTGCGGAAGTTATAATGGTTCTCAAACCAGGAAAACTATCACATGATAAGAAATCTTATAGACCTATTTCACTTCTGCCCGTAATATCTAAGGTCTTTGAAAGAATATTACTTCTGCGCCTGCAGCCAATAATAGAAGAAAAGCATCAGTTCGGATTAAGAAGCAAGCATTCGACAATTGACCAAGGGCATAGGATCACTGACGTCATTGAGAAAACTCTTGAAGAAAAGAAAATTTGTTCGGCGGTCTTCCTAGACGTGTCGCAAGCTTCTGATAAGGTGTGGCACGATGGCCTAAATTTTAAATTAAAACAAATTCTGCCTAAAGCACTTTATACGCTTCCAAAAGCTTATCTAGAAAATAGACTTTTTAGAGTAAGACATGGAAACGATTACTCGGATCTCAAAGAAATATTGGGTGGGGTACCACAGGGAAGTGTTTTAGGTCCAATATTGTACGTATTATTTACACGTGATATACATCAAACAGAGGACACTATCGTAGCCACGTTTGCTGACGACACTGCAATACTAGCAGTGGGCCAAACGATAAATGATTCTACGACAAATTTACAAAAGGCTCTGAATAATGTCAATGATTGGACAAAAACATGGCGGATATCGCTCAACGAAGTAAAATAAGTCCATGTAGATTCTACGTATAATTAATAGATTACCGGTATTTGTTAATACGGTTCAAGTTCCGTATGCTAAAACGAAGGAAAATATCTCGGAATGACTAGACGTGAAATTAAAATGGAAACAGCATGTAAAAAAGAAATGCGAAGAGTTAAATAATAAACTCAGAGATATGTACTGGTTGCTAAGGAAACACTCTAAGCTCAGTATTGAAACTAAGCTAATTTTTTACAGGCAGGTGCTTAAGCCTGTCTGGACATACGGTATACAACTCTGGGGTTGTACGCGATATTCTAATTTAAATACCTTACAAACATTTGAAAATAAACTCCTAAGATCATTTGTCAGCGCACCTTGGTACATTAGAAACGAAGATCTCCACAGAGATCTCGGGATTCCCACGGTTCGCGATGAAATAAAATATTTCTCCCGAAATCATAGAAAACGGCTATTACAACACTGCAATAGTACTATAATCGAAATTATCGATGAGAGGAATTTAATACGCCGCCTGCGAAGGACAAAGCTTTCCGATGTGGTGCACTAAACGAGAATCCGCTTTAAAATCATCGGATAGTTACCTGCAACACGTTAATTAAATTCGTTAAAAATAAATTGCTAGATAGGTTTCAACTTAGTTGTAATCAGGAGGAGGAGGTGTTTTTAGTGCAATAAGAATCTCACACTCCTATGAGCACGCGTTTTTCGGTCCTCATAGAGCCTTTTGAAGGTTTTACACCTACCCACGGGAAAAAAAAATCTGCTCGCACTAAAAATGAGTTTTCATCAGGAAAATAAATGTACCTTAATTTTTAGTGAAAAATAATTGTGCTATTGCAAACATTCTCAGAGTTATTCGTCATCCATTAGTGTTACATTTGGGTTTTAAAACGCATGAAAATGTCATTATATTATGCATATTAGAACTTTTTTCCTAATTAGTTTTCGTGATCGCTATAACCGGCCCTTGGAAATTCACTACACATCAACTTCAGTTTCCAGCATTCAACATGCTTCTTGATGTATGTAAAGGGTGATTTTTTTGCTACTTGGTTTTTGACGTTTATATTTTTGACAGATCACACATGACAAATTCCACGAACATTTGACATTTCGATTCAGTATTGTTTGCCATTTCATCATGAATAGACTTACGCCTGAACAACGTTTGCAAATTATTGAAATTTATTATCAAAATTCGTGCTCTGTGAAAAATGTGTTTCGCAACTGCACGCGAAACCATGCATCAATTGAGAGGCGAATTTGGTGAGCAGTTGATCTCACGTTTTGGCACAGTCAATTGGCCACCAAGATCATGTGATTTGACCCCGTTAGACTATTTTTTGTGGGGCTATGTTAAGTCTATTGTCTATGAGGACAAGCCAAACACGATTGCTGCCTTGGAAGCCAACATTGAACGCGTCATTGGTGAGATTCTAGCCGAAATGTGTGAAAAAGTTTGCCAAAATTGGACCTTCAGAATGGACCACCTGAAGCGTAGCCGCGGGCAACATTTAAGTGAAATTATTTTTAAAAAGTAAATGGCAGAAATTGATTTATCGATCCAAATAAAAATTTCATTCACTTTTTACAAGTTTCTGTGTTTTTTTGAATTTTCAAAAACCAAGCTCTTAAAAAATCACCGTTTATATATTTGCCCCTGTTTCCCTCAAAGATAGATGAACGCCAATAGATAATGCTTTCTAAAAAAATGAATAATATCTTTCGATAGTGAGCGAAATTGACTTACCTTTATTTTAATAGCTAATGCGCTCCTGTAATGTTGTATTAACAACAGTACGATTTTCCACAGAAAATGTTCTGTTTAAAACCTTGTTCAACATTGACCAACAGAAGTGATGACAGCAGTTGGATCAAATGTTTTTCTCCTTAAGAAGAATCGTCATTCGTTTTGTTGTTGTATAGTTGTTGCTTTGTTCGTCTGTTTTTGTTGTTGTTTTTGGCAAGGTGGTGGTGATACAGCACTCTGTGAGAGATCTCACCTGGAGATATGGAACCAGATAAACCTACAACGAACGGAGAAGGGTTAATTTATGATTTTTGAATTCATTTTATATAAACGGTTGCACCAAGTGCACACGCAACGTTCGAGGTTCAGATTCAGATTCAGATCCAGATCGGGCAACAGTAGAGAACATCATCGTCATCATCATCATCGTTACGTGAATTCTTGTTTATATACATAGGTAGTCGAATATAGTAGTTAAATTGGATGTACAGCGCAATGAATGCGCCGCAAGGCGCAGTAGAAGAAGAGTGCGGCACATCATCGCCAATTGCCATATCTTGGAAGACTTTCAGTAGGTAGGCAGGCTATCGTGTTTGGGCTTATGTTGCATCGCTGTTAAACTTATTTAAGACAACAAATTAGACAGCTCAGCATTTGGTCGTAATTGTGCTTCCAATAATAACAGCAAACGACAGCTACACAAATACAACTACGATGACGACCGCGACCGACGATGCAGGTAACCATACAGACGCATTATACATACTCGTAGGTATAAGAGGAAATGTTTCGATATCGATACCGTGGCGTATTCAGTGCTTATTTTTGATTTGTATTCGTATTTATTATTTTTAACAAGTGTAACAAACAAATTACGATTATTGACACTACATAATCTACCTATATGGATATGGTGATGTTTATGTGTTTTTTTGTTATTTGGTATTAAGTCGTTAAGGCTCTTATTAATAAACTACTTTTAATAGATACAAGTCGTTTTGACTTTTAATTAATTAATTATGTTAGTTGTTTATTTTTGTTTAAATTGAGGATATTCTACCTATTAGGACCTATACAGGGTGTCCCAAAAGTCAACGTCGAAACGAAAGCGGATGATAGGGTGGTGACAGTTATGAGAAAAATAATAAAAAAAATCGTAGCCATGTATTTTGTGAGGCATTCGAAAAAAAATCGAAAAAATGGTCACCCTGTGACGATCTATCAAGTGATGTGATTACAAATCTTAATTTTTTAATTTTTTTTTGTTATTAAACCTTGAATAACCCTTTTAACCATTGCATTCAAAAATTTAAACACACCTGCATCAGTTTTCAAGAAAACATTACTGTTTTGCCCAACTAACTACTCAAAATTCTTACATGACCGTAATTCAATGGAGTGTAGTGTAAAAAAATGTACTACGAAATTTTGGCAAGTTACCTTAAAAGTTGTCGTGTTCAATTCTCATTTCAAAATGGTATAGCATTTTTGAGAATTTTTCATAAATCACCGAAACAAAAATGATTTTCTCAAATAACCCGGTTTTAAGATAATTTTTTTAAATTCATTAAAGAAACAAATTGAATGCACTCTAGGCTTTCTCGTGTCTAAGTTTGAGTTTGAGGTAGGTGAACAGTAATTTATAAGTAACTACTACTAGGCCCAGAGTAACGAGGGCTATCAGATAGTGATAGTGTATAATATTTTATGTCTGGTACCTATAGAAAAAAAAGTGCGTCTCGGGCCGCCCGATAGAAGTGATAACTTAAACTAAGCCAAGTTGAACTATTTATAATTTAAATTGTTTAACTTGAGAAAATCTTCAAAAGTTCTCCGTTAATCTGAATTATTTCAAAAGATCTCTGTATGCGTCAGAGAAAGGGAAAGCCAGACAGATTAGCGCCGTAACGCGTTACGTAACAAATCGGTTTATCCCATAAGAAGTTTACACTTCAAAAAATATTTTTTTTTTCAAAAAACACGTTTTTTCAAATATTTTGGAATGCAGCATTATTTAGAATTTGAAGGACCTTCTGTATAAATTTTTTTATCGAAATGCGTTGAACCGCTTATGAGAAAGTTGAAAACCAAAAAAATGTAAATGGTTGTATGGCAGGTACTGTTAATAAAAAAATATGTAAACCAATTTGTATACCAAAATGTAAGATATACCTATAATGGTACACAGATTTTTTTAATCAAAATGGTTAAAGCCGTTTTTGAGATAGTTAAGATAGAAGAAACAATTGTTCGGCAATTACCGTTATTTTGGGGGTTAAAAAAACAAAATTTGAAGAAAATCTCTTGAGTGGCTTAGACTGTAGACGATCTACAGACAGACGGAATTGCCGGAAACACTTTATTGGTGTTCTCCATCATCGTAATGTCAAGTTTGATTAAAATCTCGAGAACGATTTTTTTTTTCAAATTCAAAGCTTGCTCTGGTGGAACACTGTTTTTAAAAATATTGAATGTTTTCATCAACTTTTGTATTTATAATGTCAAAAACCGAATAAAAATCGAATATATTTGTTCTTTAACCCCTCCAAGATATATATATTGTAGGACACATTCTTGTTATTTTTATTTCGGCATATAGCCCCAAGTCTTACCTCAGTTTTAAGACCTTAACAAGGATTGGACTACTAGAACTGACGATATTTATAAACAGCCACCACATCTTTTCTTTTTAATGAATTTTCAAACATAACTGTTCTTCTGCACTGAATATCGATGATATGAGTCGAAATAATCAGGCAATTTTGAATGTTTTTCTTCTGTTTTGAAATTAAGATTGCAAAGCTTGTGTAGTTTCTAGAGTAATGTTTGATACATCACAATAATGGTCATATTGTATACTTATTAATTAAATCTATTCATTGGACCAGTCAAAAGTAATCTTCTCAATATTACAGTTTTCTTACGGTTATTGACATCCTAGGAATCCAGTTTCTTACCAACTATTAATCGCAATATAATCTATTATCCCTGAAAATTTCAGATTTCTAGGTCCACTTAAAAAGATAAAATTCTTTTAGTTGATAGTGCGTTATGCGTTGCGTAACGAATCAGTTTACCCTCCCATAAAAAGTTATCACTTCAAAAAACACTTCCTGACTCGCCTCACTAGTCACTACCATTTAACAATTGGCGTGAAGGTCTAGGGGCTTAGAGCCCTTTTTTTGTAATTATATTTTATCTTTGAAACATTTGTTGAGGTGTCATTTTAAAGTGGCAAACTTATATTTTTCAGTACAATATTATCTACTTATATCGGGTTTTTCAATAATAGCGCTACAAAAGTTTTTTTTAAAGAAAACAAAAACGGTTTTGGATATCAATGAAATTCTTTATAGCTGTGAAAGTACGTTCGATGTCATTATGTATGGAACTCGATTTCTTTTGCATGGCCACCACGGGCACGCTAGCAGAAGTGCAGAACGCTGAACCCAATTTTCGACGGTTTTCAAGCATAAATCGGCTGATACTGCTGCAATTTCAGGTTTGATATTCGTACGAAGTTCATCAATCTTTGCTGGCTTGTTGGCATAGACCATTGACTTGACGTAGCCCCACAGGAAATAGTCTAACGGCGTCAAATCGCACGACCGAGGCGGCCAAGCAACTGGACCAACTTCGTTTCCAATAAATTGATTGTGACATTCGCTGTGTGGCTTGTGGCGCCGTCCTGTTGGAACCACATGCCCCCCAAGTCCATATCATCCAATTGGGGCCAAAAATATTCGGTTATCATTGAACGGTAGCGATCCCCATTCACAGTAACGTGCCGGTCTTGATCATCACGGAAGAAGTACGGCCCAATGACGCCGGCGGCCCATAAACCACACCAAACCGGTTTTTTTTTCGGGATGCAATGATGACTCATGTAGTACGTGTGGATTGCTACCTGACTAATACCGCATATTTTGTTTTTTGACGAAGCCATTCAGCCACAAATGAGCCTCATCGCTGAAGATGATTTTTCGATGAAAATCCGAATCATTTTCAAGTTGTTGCTCAGCCCAATTCACGAACATACGACGCTTCTGGTGGTAAAGCGGCTCCAGTTCTTGCGTCAATTTGATCTTGTAAGGATGTAGGCCAAGATCTTTTCGCAAAATTCGCCACAACGACGTCACAGAGATGCCCAACGGTTGAGAACGACGTGTGAGAGACACATTTGGGCTTTCTGCAACTGAAGCCTCAGTGGCAGCAATATTCTGGACACTACGAGCACTTATTTGTCTCACTGGCACGGGAACATTTTGTACTGTGCCTGTGGATTCAAATTTTTCCACTAGACGCTCTAGTGTTGATCTGCTAGGACGATTATGATACTGACTCCGAATTTCGGTAGTAAATTTTAATAATTTCGACTCGTTGTTGGCTCGTATATCTTTCCATCATGAAATGGCAAACCTTACTGAAGAGAAATGTCAAAAGAGCGGCAAGAAATATGGCGTCGTTTGCTGTCCCTGTTGCTCTACTTTTGTAGCGTAACTGTTGAAAAAACCCTTTATTATTTTCCATCAATTTTAACTAGTAGTAGTAAGTAGAAAGTCTGTGATTTTATTGAACAAAAATCGTGTTAACCATTTCACAATACGTATATATAGCAATAGGTATGGCATTTGACCTCAGCCAAAATAAATAAAATGCACGATTGGATCGCATGTAGTTTCTCCTATGTCCGATTACATTATATGCAAAATATTCTTGATAGAAAAATATTTGTATGTATTTTTAATGTCGTTTTTCACTTTATTTTTTTATATTTAAAAACTAATATTTTTTTTATAAGAAAAAATTGGTATGAACATTTTAAATATTTAATTATATAAATTCAAAAACAAAATTTCAGAAAAAATCGTCCACATGTTTTCGAAATATTGATTTTTCAAAAAAATAAAAATATTCTTTTTTTTTTCAGAAATCCAAAATACAATTTTTGGAAAAATTTTGAAATGCTGCATTATTTAAAATATGAAGTAGCTAATGAATAAAAATTTTGATTGAAATCCGTTGAGCCGTTTATGAGAAAGTCGAAAATCAATAAAATGGTTGTATGTCAGGTACCGTTAATAACAAAATATTTAAGAAAATTGTTTGGTCAAAATGTAGACCATGCCCAAAGTAGTAGACGCACCAATTTTTATCAAAATCGTTAGAGCCGTTTTCAAGATAATCAATATGGTAGAAATATTTGTATGGCAAGTACCGTTATTTTTGGGTCTAAAACAACAATTCAAAAATCTATTTTGGAAAATCACCTAAAGCTCTTAAATACCAAGTTTGAAGAAAATCGCCAGACAGAGAGGCAGACTGAATTGCGGGTCCCACTGTTTTGGTGTTCTCCATCATCGTATTGTCAAGTTTGATTAAAATCTCGAGTTCGATTTTTTTCCAAATGCAAAACTTGCCCTATAGTACCTATATCGCAAGTAAAAAAGAGTTACTATTTTATACAAATGATGACAATTTAATTTTGTACATATGTTAATATTTAAGTATAAGAATGACTTAAAATAAAATAAATTGATATTGAAAGTTTAATATTTTGGAAGGTTATTATAAAATACTTCATTTAAAATTTTATTAAGCTTCACTCCAAGTTAGGGAAGTTCTGCCAAAATGGACATACCTAATTGCTTTTAGAACGCTGCAAATTGCTTAGCGATGATACGTATTTTCTGATGACTTGAGGTTGTTAAGTGAACATTGTATTTCTTTGTAGATAATAGGTACGGTTGGTAATTTTGATGGAGTAATCCCCCTCTGGTTTTAATGTTTGTAGAGATTGAGTGAATAGAATACCGGGTATTGAAATAATTGTTGATTCCAAGGTTATTCTGCAGACTTTTGTACATGATTCCTCAAACCATGTTTAATCGAACTTTGCCAGCAAGACCTTAAACTTTCTACTTCAAACTACTATCTCCACCAGTTGGACGTTATACTGAAGTTCCAACAGTGACCATTCCGCAAAAAACTGTACTTGTAATTATGTTACCTACCGAATTGAGGCCAACAACTGAGAAATAGGTTAGGAGTTTAGAGTCACATTTATTAAGAGGGTAAAATCAACAAAAAGAAATAAGTGTTTCGCAGATCTAAAATCGCAAATCTGACGATACCTATATATTTGTTGCATAAGACTCTCGGTTGATGAATTATAAGCTTTAATTAGGTACTGAACGTGCTCGTAAGTGATTTGCATTGTAGGTCAATATCACACTAAATATCAACAGGATACCAATACGATAAACTTTGTTCTAGACCGACATCATTACCAGTAAGTACTAAAAGTCGATATACTGAAGTTCTTGTATCTTAAAGAAATCGGGACGAAATTCTATCGCAAACAACAATGGCATGTAATCTAGATCGTTTTTTTATCGTTTACGAATAGATTTTAAATTTAAATTATAATTCATTTTTTAAATTATATAATCTACATTCACTCTTAGCTACCTCCGGGGTCCCCCAAGGAAGTCACTTCGGCCCTCTCCTTTTTATTCTTACAACTAAATATATTGAATTGGTGTTTAATGACTGATTATACGTTGACGATACCAAGTTTTTCAAAACAATTTCTTCCTCACTCGACTCTTCTCTTATCCAACTGGATCTCGATAGTTTCTCAATCTGTTGTATCAAAAACTGCTTAGAGCTTAATATTTCCAAAAGTCAATCAATCACCAAACACCAATAAAATCTTACCCCAGGAGGTACTTTCTTCACAATCAACCCTTAGCCATTGTTGAATCAATTCGAAACCTCGGCATATTATGTGACCGAGAGCTCAATTTCATAACACACATCGATAATATTATTTCAAAAGCCAATTCAACGCTTGGTTTTGTGAAACGAAACGATAGTCCAAAGAATTCTCCGACCCCTACATCACCAGATCACTCTACATAACCTTTGTCCGCCCGCTACTTGAAAACGCCTGCCAATTGTGGTCCCCTTATCAACAAATTCATATACATTCGAGTCCGCATATCTAAAATATGCTTAACTGCAAAATTCGGTTAGTAGAAACACAAGATTTGTCATGCAGCATTTTTTCACAACTTTCATACAAACTACATCGCTTAGCTGAAACCCGCTTAATTGAAAAATTCGGTAAAATGAAAAAATAATTACGAGGAAAATCATTTATTTATACTGAGGCGCTGCTCCATAACTGAAATAAATAAGCTGATCCACAACTTAGATTATTTATTTCTTTAAATTAACGTGACCAATAAAATTCACTTTGGTCTGTCAGTTTGACAACGAAATATTATTTTGTTCTGTTTGTAAGGCATGACTTCTGACCTTGGCAGATATAATTTCTGGCAAGTGCAAGTAAAATAATTTAAAATGATGGCACAAGTGGTAAATTGTAGTGTAAACCAAAACATAAATTCTTATCCTTAGATTGGATTGGGGAAATTGTATTTTTGTTATCTAAGCTCCGGTAAAATATTTTTTTTTCAGTTATTCAAAGATTGCTTAAGTGAAAATATCCGTTAACTGGAAAAAAGTATATCAAATTGGCGTTTCAGTTAAGCGGACCCGACTGTATCTAGAATCGAGAGCATTCAACGGAATTTACTAAGATTCGCCCTTCGCGGCCTGTCTTGGAATAATCCTTTGATCCTGTCCCTATCAATATCGCCTTCAACTAATTAACCTAAATACCCTGCAGAGCGAAGAGAAATAATCGAAATCCTCTTCATTCATCGACTCCTCTCAGGTTCCGTTGACTCTGAAACCAACTCACTACAACTCTATCTTTCTCAACACTAACCGCCTTCAATGAACCTATTACCCGTATTCTGCGAGAATTGATTTAAAATGAAAACTGTTTCGACTTCAACCTCAGCACTTCCAGCCTTAAGCTTCTCCTATTAAATCGTCTGCCCAATTCAATCCAATCTTAGCCCTAAGTTTCATAGTCTTAAGTTAGGTTAAGTTATGAAGCTTATATTAGGCCAAATAAATGGGGGTATTGGCCCCACCAAAATTAAATTAAATTACAGCAACGTATACCCATGGTATTTCATCATCATCGAAAACTTTCAGACCTTTAAGTCCGTATAACTTCAAAAAACTTAAATAACAATTACATATTATTATCATTCATTTTCCCTAAGTTTTTAGTTACAAAAATTGGAGTAGGCTTTTGGGCTTCATAATATTAAGAATTAGTAACTTTATTGCTAACATTTTAACTTCTGGACAACTAAACAACAAAATTAATCGAAAAAAAAACATTTAGCAGAACATGGTTTCGATCCACGGACCTCTGGGTTATGGGCCCAGCACGCTTCCACTGCGCCACTCTGCTTGATGACATCCTTTCTCCTCGATTATTTCCTCCTTTCCTACTGAATTTTTATTTGTCCATAGTAACTACTATATTATTTGTGCGCTATCATCATAAGGAAAAATGTAAAGTTTTGTTACCTATTTCGATAAATTTAAGAAAGATGTTTGTGTATATCTTGCGCGCACTGAGCGGTTATGAATTTCTACCCCTAAATAGCTTAAGCACAGTGCGAGTGGTATTTTACTTTAGTGCGAAACTGTCACTTTTGCCACCCTTATATCCCAGGGTGATAGTAAAGATTCTGTTGATTCATTCATTTCTTCAAATAAGTGATTGGAAAATTGATGAAATTGAAGAAGAATGGCTTGGTATATCCTTTATGAACAATTTCGTTCGCATAACTCTACAGAAACCCAGTAGACTTTTGGATATGAATGTTTGATTTCACAAAAGGTAGGTATCCAATATCCAAACTTTATTTTTTTTTCATGTGTTCTACACAGTAGCGCAACTTTGTTTGCTGAGCAAAAAAGATGGGAACAGAGCATCAAAAATTAGAACAGAAACGTCAGAACAAGTTAGAAGACAGAAAAGTAAGCAGAACTCTATCCGAGCCGTCATAAAAACAATTGAGCTTTATAAATATAGAAGAAGTACTTAATTTAGAAATAATTTATTTATTGTTGTTTTTGAAGTGCAACATAAGCTGTTTTTATTATTGCCAACGATCCGAATATCATTCCCTGAAAATAAAACAAGACAAATCAGTGTAAAGAAATAATGTATTACTCCCACTTCTTTTAAACTTATTTTTGTTTATTTTTCATGCAATATAGGTGAGCTATAATTGTCAACTGGGCACTTAAGTTTATGTCAAAAACCAATGAAGAGTAGCTTTCAGGACAGTCAAAAGGAGAAATGAATCACCGGGGTTGGCCGTGGCGCGATAGTTGTGTGCTCTTCTATCAACCTCGTGGTCACAGGTTCGATTCGATTCCTGCCTGCCAATTCTAAAAATTGTCATAAGATGAGTTGCTGGTTTACTTATTCCATGCTGTTCAGGCATAACACTAACAACATGTGATTGACTAAATTACTCATTAATATGTCAACGAAATAAATAAAATAATACGAATTATAAGATACATAAATAAATAAGACACGGTAATTTGCTCCGCATTAGTCAAGCCGCCATCCCTGGAGATAAAATCTGAGACAACAACCACCGTCTCAATACGTCGCACCACACATCTTTCTATCCTTCTTTCTCTTCTTTCACCGGATGCCGCGCTGTGTTAAAAACACATAGAGGGTATTCATAATCCCTTGAGCAACCTTTCTCTTTTTTTCATTCCTACTCAAGCGAGTCAGTCAGCGAGTCAGTTTTTCTTAAGTAAGGTGAGCTTGCTCCTCTCCGAAAGCAAAAAGTGAACGATACTGAACAAGAAGCAACTAACCACAATTATAAACGCATCATTTGATTTACTTGTATTCGCTTATTTTCGTAGTTGAGCTTTGAGGTTAGACCGCACACAACTGCAGCGGAACTACACTTCACGACGCAGCAAAATATTATTTGTATGAAATCGTATGAGCTATATCGCACTAATACTATGTTCCCACTGAACAAAATTGCCCAGTTTTAAATTTTATTGCCGAAATCATCTTCAGAATTGCACAATTTCCCATCCAATGACGCAATTTCAAAATCATCTCAAATCACCTCAATTTTCCATGAAATTTCGTTTTATACCATTTTTTCGACAAAGTGAAAACACAGAACTAATTGTCAAAACAAAAGTGATTTTTGGCTTTGTCTGGTTTGTTTCCTTTTAATTTAGTACTAAAATACTTGCTGTTAAAAAGAACACGGCAAAACTTAACTTTGAAGAACAAATTATGACAGTTCCTACTTAGTTTTTTTTTTATGTATCTTGTGCCTGTGCGTCTGACATCTGTGACGCGAAAAATAAATTGTTTTAAGAAAATATTACATATTTTTATTATGGATAAACAAATAAAAAAAACGAACCAGCAACTGGACGCGTGAACGGAAAGAGCTCTTAGTTTCATGTGTAAAACCCCTCGGTCACATAATCGATAGGAAGCTTAACAGCCTGCCTATGATAAAGAAAAAAAGTGAGGCTTGGGAATAAAATAAATAAGCTTTCGAGGCAAATGGGCATCAGACTTCCCACCAAACAATTGATGGATGAATAGAGCCGCCAGAAACAAATATCGCGAAATAAAATATCATCATTCAAAAGAGCACAAAGCCATATATTTAAAGAAACAAATTATATATATATTCTTGCATGAAAACACAAAAATGATCTTTGATAGTTCTGACAGTTCATGGAATTTCTTTTCTCATTTGTAGTAGATTTTGTAATAGATTTAAGGAAAGTCTTGAGACTAGTTAGTTAAAGGGTTAAATTGCTTATTGGTAGTATTTTGTTAAAGCTCAGCACTTTGTTTTAAACTTCAAGTTAACTAATAGTCGACATAAGCGTTTTATTATTAGTAAGGCCCAATGTCTTGTACTCAGGCGCATTCAATGGATAATTTTTATTTGCGATTTTAGGTACAATAAGGCAAGTTATGCATCCGAAAAGAAAATAAAATGCACGACTGGATCGCACGAACTTGCTCTTATAACTAACAACTTTAATGTAGCTAACCATTGAGGTTAAGTTAAGTGTAGTCATCCTATGCAGGTTTAAAACCTATGTAGGTAAGATTACTTTGATTCTTGGTTAAATGAATTGTGGAATGGTTGATTCAAGGAATAGTTACATAGGTACCTACCTCACCTACAAATGTATATTTAATTCTAAGTTATGGATCTTAATTATGTAGGTTAATAGATTAAAATGTATCTACATACATATACATATAGATGGCACCTTAGTATGTAAACATGTACATATAATAATGAAAATGAAGGATATTGGTGGGTAGATAGATATATGCATATAACTTTTTAATTAAGGTGCAATATGTATACATAAGATTCATGTGATTTTTAAAGAAGCGTCATATGTATATAAATGTATGAGGGCCAACATTTTATTTAGTATTCAGTGGCGTACAGAAAAATTCGGAAAAAGGGAGTAATAATAAGGTGGAAATAAATGGATAATAGACAAAATTAAATGTTTTTTATATTTCTTAGTCGTTTTTCTTAGTTAGTTTAGGGAAAACAAAGATGCATTTGATAAATGAGAATATATCAAAAAAAAAATCCAAAAATCGTTGGAGAGATTTTTTAAAAAAATAATTTTTTATAAAATTTTTAAAACATTTTAGAAACAAAAATTTAAACGCCATTTTGGAGATATTATTAATATATATATAAAATTAAAATTTAAAAAAAATTCAGTGAGTGGTTTTTGAAAAATCGATTTTTCAAAAAAAAATTATTTATTTTTTAAAAATCTAAAAACTTTTTTTTTGAAAGTTTTCGCATGCAGTTTTATTAACAATTTAAGGCGCCATTTATACAAAAAAAAATATTTTAATCGGTTCATCCAATGTTGAGAAAGTCGAAAATATGAAAAGTGGTTCTATGGGTAGTACTGTTAATAAGTACGCAAAAAATATTTTTATACTTAAAAGTAGACTGTACTAATTTAAGAACACACACATTTTTTTTATAAAAATTCTTGGAGCCGTTTTCGAGAAATAATTTTTTTTCTTAACGGTTTTTTTTAACATTTGTATGGAAGGTACCGTTGTTTTTTATCTTAGGAATATAGTTTTTTTTAAATGTTCAAGATAATATCATAACTACCAAATACGACCGACGTTTCGCAAAAATCCATTAAGTTGTTTTCGAAATTTTGAGTTTTCAACAAAAAAAAAAAAGTTTTTTTTTAATTTCCAAAAAAAAAAATTTTGAAAATTTTTGGCTCACATTAGTGTTTAAACTTTTCAGGAGCTTCTGCGCAAAAAATTTCAAAAAAATCAAATTAACCGTTTTCCAGAAAATCGAAAACCAAAAAAATGGTGCTATTAGAAGTACCAAAAGTAAAATTTTTTTTCCAAAATAAAATCTACTGAAATGTTCCCTTTTGCTTCATTAATGAACTGATTTTTATTTATAAAAATCGTTGGAGCCGTTTTCGAGAAAAATAAGTTTTTTTATTTTTGGGCAGAAAAAATTGTATGGGAGCGACTCTTATTTGTCGTCTTAAAAAAAATTAAAAAAACGCGTGGGCATATTACCGAACAAACAATATATATCAAGTTTGAAGCAAATCCATCCAACCGTTTAGGCTGAAGACTCGCGGACAGACAGGCAGACGGAATTGGGGGACTCACTTTGTTGGTGTTCTCTATAATCATAATGTCATGTTTGATTGTTAGAATTTTTTCGCACGAATTCATAACTGCCTTATAGTACCTATAATCGCAAGTAAAAATACTTCATGGTCAAATATGTTGTCTTTCCTAAAACTAAACAAACTTCTGTACATAAGCCAATTTGATTATAGAAACAACCACAGTTGTATATCAGCTATACTCAAAGTTACAGATGATTTACGATGTACTATAGATCAAGACCAAGTACCTTTTCTAGGACTTTTAGATTTTTCGAAAGCCTTTGATAGGGTCAATCACAAAATACTCATTTCTAAAGTAAGATGAAATTTCAATTTTTCTGACTCTGCTGCTAAACTAATATTTTCTTTTCTCTCGGGAAAACGACAACTGTTGTTATTTGCAAACAAGTATCAAGTCTAGTTAAATTTTTTACAGGCTATCCTCAGGGGTCGATTTTAGATCCATTGTTATTCTCTATATACATTCATCGATGACCCACCTTCCCTGGTTGAACATAGTTCACTTATGGCGCTCAAATTTGTTTGATATACAATCGAATCCTACTGACTTCTTTTTCGAAGATGAGCTGTAGATGTCTTCGAAATTTACAGGGACCTGGGTCCATTTCGATATATGCGATTATGGCGTTTGCAAAATATTCATCATTAAACCCTGTAAAACCAGGAATCTCAGATCGCCATTTCGATATACCGTTCCGCAGCAAGATGTGATGAAGCAGAGCTCTGCTCTATAGGAAATATAGTGATTATAATCGGGTTGGTGATGTTTGCTCCAAAAGGGTGTCGTACGAAATACCCAAAAATTAAAATCCCCATCGGACAAAATCCCCAAAAAATAAAATCCAATTGCCCAATATCCCCACAGACATAATACACATGGACAAAATCCCCAACGAAACAATCTTTCTTTCCAAAATCCCCACGGAATCCCCAAATCCCCAGTGTCCAGCCCGTGCACTTAGTTCTCAAAGAAAATCTAATGAAATTCTCTTATTGTGATACTAATAAGTGATAACAATTAACAGTTTCAATCAATTACTATTTATGCATGCACTTTTCAGCCTGACTTTCGTTTTCATGGTGCGTAGTGAAACTTTTTTTGACTTTCTTGTGAATTTTAGCATATATATATATATAACATATTAACATTTAATAATTACTTATATGACTATGTATTTGTTTTCTTAAAATAAAAAAAAGTTGTATCTACTCTTTGGATTACATTTCATGCAATATAAATTGAGCAAAATATCCCCGAAAAAAATATGTTCATGTAGTGAATTATGCGATGAAGTCGCATTCATTGCATGATTCACTACTTGAGCATATTTGTTTTGGGGATATTGATATGGGGATTTTTGCCCTGGGGATTCTTTCTTTGGGGATTTTGATGCTGTAGATTTTATTTTGGAGATTTTGGATTTGGGGATTTCACTTTGGGAATTATGTCTTGGGGAAAATGTCACCAACCCGCTCCAAAAACATAATCCCCCAAAAAAAATACCAAAGACAAAATACCCAAGCTAAAATGGAGCAAAGACAAAATCCCCAGAGAAAATCCCCAAATAAGCAGTGCAAGTGAATCAATAATTGTCTTCATCCTTCTTTTTTGATAAAATAAAAGCACAATGCTTTCTAAACCGTTTTACTTTTATTTAACAAACAAAGAACCTGATTTCGAAATAAAAAAAAAACAGTTTATCATAAAATGAAGCAAAATATAAAAACTGTCAATTCTAGAAAAAAACAACATTTTTTGATATTAATTAGGAAATAGATGATAAAGACAGGGTGTGATATCCACTTCAAAAAAATTATTTTGCTTAATGAATTAAAATGTATCAAATAATAACTAATTTATTGACTGAATCCCCCCTAGCCAAAACAATAATATTGGGGATTTTTTGAGATTTTGGAAAAAAAGAAAGTATATTGGGGATTTTGTCCATAGGGCTTCTTTCCCCATGGGGATTTTGTCTTGTTGGATATTTTTTTTTCTTTGGATTTCCTTCGATGGAGATTTTGTTTTTTGGGGATTTCATAGGTGGCTCCCATTGTAATCATTTTCTTTATTTTTTTTTTAATTTCAATTTTAATATATTTTGTTAATTACATTAATAACTAGCAGTGTGGCCCAATTTAGCATTTTTCCTGCTAAATTTAGCCAGAAAAGTTTGCTTTTAGCATTTTTATTTTCAAATCCTGCCAGCAGTTTTTTTTTAGCAGGAAATTTGGTTTTAGCAGGAAATCTAGCAGGTTTTCATATTTCTCAAGCCTAAAATAAAATATTACTTTGAAAAGTTAAAATTCAATCAAACATAAATGCGTATTGCTCATTACAGAGCTTCAATCGCCAACTCAACAAAATCTACGAATTTTGCAACAAGTAAATTTCTTTTATTTTAAAAAATGTTTGCGGATTCATAAACAACCATTAAAGTTTTTTTTTTTAAATAAAAAATGAATTCTGAACTTATTTCCAAAATTGAATCGCAATGGTACAACATAAAACTAAATAAATGGAAGAATATTGAAAATACTGTTGAATTTTAGTGCGAGGGAAATATGTTCACCGATACAGATCCATCCAATGAAAACCATTACAAAGACTTTCAAACTTTGTCAATTCGTTTTGCCTATCTCAAATGCTTTAGTTCAAAGGGTGTTTAGTTTAATGAATCTTGTAAAGGATCAAAGAAGGAATCGAATGAAAATTGATTTGCTAATAGTATACTTCTTATCCGAGATAATTTATCTGATAAACGTTGTGATGTCTTCATTACCCCTCCTAATATAATCAAATAAGTTGACTTATCAAAATTTTGTGATATTTTTGTGCTTTAAATGAAGCAGAAAACTCTTGAGTAAAAAAATTAGAAAATACCTTTTATTTCATTAGATTAACATACTCTGGTACCTGATTTTTTTTTGTTTCCTTATGTTGCGAAATGGATTAATAACTATTTCCAAGGTTATTTCCTTTTTTTAAGTAGACTTTACAAAATAAACAACTTCTTTTTTGACAATTACTTAAAATTCAACATAATAAAGTAAAAAACTAAAAAAAAACTGTACACTCAATACCTAATGGTCCAGGCATATATTTACGTTTTTTTGCGATCTTATTACAGGACTTCCTCAGTTCGCAGGATTTTTGGCAGTTTAAAAAAAATAGCATTTTTCTTAGCAGTTTTTGTATTCAAAAAAATATGCTAAAACCACTATTTTAGTAGGACTTGAAATTTTTCATTGGTCACACTGATAACTAGGTTCGTATTTATGGTTCAATAAAAATCAAAACTGTTTTTAAATATTTCTTACGGTATACAGCATCTTCCCATAGGCTTACAACTTTTGAGCCACCTTGTACACAGGTATATAAAAATTATAGGACCTATGTATTATCTACCTAATATACATATGTATGTACATAATGTTTGTACAAATATTAAAAAGCTATATTATACTAACTACATACATAATGTATTAAGTATTTTATTTTCGTATTTGTAATTTGTTTTACTTTTTCTGACCAACGAAAACCAGTAGCTTCAGAAGAACGACACGTCAAGAATTTTAATAAACAAAACAAAAATAAAATTAAAAAATCCAAATAAAAATCGAATAACCAAAACCAAAAAATTACTATTTTACTCAAATAGTTGCTAAAGAATTTGAAATTTATTTGTTTTCACGTTAAAACAAAACACATACACATACGCAAACAACCTAGACTTTAAGGTCTTGGACAATAGCCCAAGGGATTAAACGTCTTGAACGTTCTTGTACTGCACTCATAACTCAAATAGTCTATTACATGAGTGCTGCGGCTGCCCATACATATTAATATTCCACAAGGAGGATGAGTTGCTTAATTAAGAAGCCATAACCTGGACGTAAATCACCTTTTAATAAGAAAAAAAATAAGTACCTACTTTTCAATTCACGTAGTGTGAATTTATAACTGCCACAAGGAATTTGAAATTTAATCGAATAGTATAAATTGAAATTTAACAAATGCATCACACAATGACTTGGACTGGGAAAGAACATCAACGCGGTAGGTAAGGTCCTAAATAACAACCTAACAAATCTTATGGCTCAAAGATTATATCTACAATTTGTCGCCCACTTGGCGCGAAAGTGTTTGAAGATAGTTTTAACCAATTCGAAGAATAAACGATACGACAATGGCGCATACAAAATAAATGAGTTAATAATTGAATCCTGAAATTTAAATGCGCCTATAAGTGTATTTGTTAGCTTTGTTCCTTTTAAGGCGAGTTAAATGCGTCAAAAATACAAATAAAATACACGACTGGATCGTACGAACTTGCTCTTGTAGCTAACAACTTTAGTGTAGCTAACCACTGACACTGTTAGTAGGTATAGATAGTCTATGCAGGCTTAAAGCCGTTGTAGGTAAGATTACTTTGATTCTTAGTACAATGAATAATAATTGTCGAATACATGATTCAAGGAATGGATAGGTTACATAGGTACCTACATAGAAATGTAAAGGGATATCCATTTTGCGGCTTCAAAAGTATACGGCTGGAATTCGACATCTGTCAAACTAAGCTGTTAAACCAATTTTTTTTCAGTTGAAAGTCTGACGTTTACTAAAATGGATCTCTTAACTATCGCACAACGCATAAGAATTGTTAAAACCTACTACAAAAATGGTGATTCTGCCACAGCCACATATCGTGCTTTAAGAGGCGATTATGGTTTACATAATCGTCCAACTACGCAAGCAATTGGCAAAATTGTGAAGAAATTTGAAGAGACTGGATTGGTTAGAGATATTGTAAGGCCTGCGCATCATCGTTTCGCTCGTACCCTTGAAAATATCGCTGCTGTAAGTGAAAGTGTCGCCGAAGACCCCAATGTGTCGATTCCTCGTCGTTCTTAGAAATTAGGACTGTCTTACGGCATATTATGGCGTATTTTGCATTTGGATCTACACCTTCATCCATATAAAGTTCAGCTCGCACAACAACTGAAGCCGGCTGACCATTCACAACGTCGTAGATACGTCGAATGGGTGCTTGAACAACAGGCGGTTAACGGCGATTTTTCGAACAAAATTTTCTTCAGCGACGAAGCATATTTCTCACTGGGTGGGTATGTTAATAAACAAAATTGTCGTATTTGGGGTTCTGAGAATCCTCAAGTAATTGGAGAGAGGCCATTAATGCCATTACGTCCACAAAAAGTCACTGTTTGGGTCGCTCTTTGGTCCGGAGGTGTGATTGGACCTTACTTCTTCGAAAACGACGATGGAACGACTGTCACCGTCAATTCGGAGCGTTATGGTCATATGATAATCGACTTTTTTTGCCTGCTATTGAAGAATACAACTTGAAGAATATGTATGGTTTAAACAAGACGGTGCCACATGCCACACAACGCGAGCGAATATGGCTTTATTGCAAGAGACATTTCCTGGCCGCGTAATTTCTCGTCGTGGCGATATCAACTGGCCACCAAGATCATGCGATTTGACACCGCTGAACTTTTTTTTATGGGGCTACGCGAAAGACCGTGCTTATGCAGATAAGCCTTTAACTCTTGAGCACTTGAAAACCAACATTCGTCAAGTTATGGCTGAGATACCGCCCAATATGTGTCAAAAAGTGGTCTAAAATTACCTCAAAAGAATCGATGCTGGCAACAATTCGCGTGGTGGTCATTTAAATGATGTAGTATTTCACACATCATGTCAACGTTCAAACTTTATAATAAATAAAATCCACGACTGGGTCGCACGAACTTGCTCTTATGTTGGATCACTTCGTATGCAAAAGATATCTATTAAAAATCTAAATATATTTTTAAAGTCATTTTTAACTCAATTATTTGTATTTGCATATACAAAATTTCATTAATTTTGTTTTAAAATAAATTGGTATGACAATATTAAATATTTAATAATATAAACTTAAAAACAAAAGATTAAATCTGTTTAATTAAAGAAAAAACAATCTGAAATAAATACTTAAACTAATTTGAGCTCAAAAAAAAGTACGCCATTTTATTTCTTGGATAAATATGAACTTATGAGAAATAAATATTTTTTTAAACTTTTTGAAAATATTAAAAAAAAATTCAAAAACGCCAATTCATAGGTATTCAGAAAATACAAATAAATGTAATTTTTCAAAAAAATTGAATGAGCAGTTTTCGAATAATAAATTTTTCAAATTTTTTTCTTAAAAATGATTTTAGAAATGCAAAAAAATATTAATTAAAAATATTCGTACGCGGTATAATTTGGGCAACCTTAACCTATATTTTTGTGAAATTTCGAAAGAATCGGTTAAGCCATTTATGAGATAGTCGAAAGCAAAAAAACGGTCCTATGGAAAGTACCGTTTTTAGACATTTTTTTATTTTTTTTAACTATATGATCAGTCGTAGCTAAAAACCCACACTGATTTTTTTATCAAAATCGTTAGATCCGTTTCCGAGAAAAATAGGTTTGAACGTAACGGTTATATGGCAGGTACCGTTATTTTTTGAGCTAAAAAAAATGTCAATTTCCCCTCTGTACAATACCTATAAAACTCTATACACCAAGTTTGAAGTAATTCGGCCCACCCGTTTGGGCTGTAGGTGTATATACATACATACAGACAGACTGACTGACATACAGACGGACAGAATTTTTAGACCATCTTTTTTCGTCTTCGCTATCATCGTATGTCATGTTTGATTGTTATCTTACAACTTTTTTTTTCGACGAATGCATAACTTGCCTTAAATAGTACCTATAATCGCAAGTAAAAAGAAATATCAAGAAAAAAAATATTTTATGTGTCTTTTATTTACGTTTATTTTTGAAACCTCAAAATGGATAACCCATTATATTTAAATGAATTTAATAATGTACCTACCTATATATAATTAACCTAGGTAATTATTAATCAATATGTACGTATGTATATATGTATGTGTGTATATAATGAAAGTGAATATTGTGTAGGTAAATAAAAATCGATTTTTTAACTTATAAAAACTGTGAAAACCATCACTTTAATCAGTTTTTGCCAAAAAACTAAGAAGACTATTAGATTCCGTGGATCAATGAAAATTTTATAAAAAAGTATCTCGAAAATTGTAGGACGGATTTTGATGAAATCCTGTTTTTTATTATTAGTTTTTTGAAAACTATTTTTTTTGGAAATATCGGTATGCAGTTTTTTACAGTTTATTAATAAGAATATAAAATTTAAAATTATTTTTTGCAATTAATTTTAAAAATATTGATTGAAATTGATGAAAATTAAGTTTAATTAGAAAAAAAAGTTATTCAAAATTTTGATATGTAGAATTAGTTAAGCTATCTAGATCTTCTCAGATATAAAATTTGAAATCCGAAATCCAATATACTCGTACCGTTAACAAGAAAGCCAAAAATTGAAGAAACCGTTTTATGAAAGGTAGCGTTAATTGACTTTTCCCGTAAGCTTGATTCATATCAAATGATACTCGTAGCTAATACGAACAAAAAAATTCTGAAAAATTTTTCCCAAAATTGTTGGAGCCGTTTTTGTAAAAAATAGGATTTTCATTCACGGTTCTGCCAAATAATTTTATATTTAGGCCTCTGAGGAATGCCAAAATAATTACACATACCAAACTTGAAGGTAATCGCTTACGCCGTCTAGGCTGCAGCTCGTTATATATACAGACAGACAGACATTTTTTGGCGATCACTTTTTTAGGCATCTCTATGATCGTAATTCATGTTTTATCTTTAGAACTTTTACTTGCGATACAGGTACTATAGGGCAGTTTTTCTTTTGGAAAAAAAATCGAACTCAAAATTTTAATCAATATACATACATGACGATAGAGAACACCAAAAAAGTGGGTCCAGCCATTCCGTCTGTCTGTCTATCTGTCTGTCTGTAGAACGATCTACAGCCTAAACTTGCCACACAAATTTCTCTACCATCTTAATTATTTCAAAAACGGCTCTAACGATTTGGATACAAATTGGTGCATGTACTATGTAGTATGGTCTACGTTTTGGCCGATTTTTTTTTAATATTTTGTTATTAAAGGTACCTGCCATACAAACATTTTATTGATTTTCGACTTTCTCATAAACGGCTATACGGATTCCGATCAATTTTTTTGTAATTCAATATGTTTCGAAAACAGGTGTGTGATTTTTTCTGAAATTTTGTTTTTAAATTTATATTATTAAATATTTAAAATGTTCATACCAATTTTTTTTTAGAAAAAATTTAGGCATTTTTGTATATAAAAATTAAGCGAAAAACGACTCTAAAAATACTTTTAGCCGTTTCCATTAAGAATCTTTTGCATATAATGTGATCGAACATAGGAGAAAGAGCGTGCGATCCAGTCGTGCATTTTATTTTTTTTACGAATGCATTACTTGCCTTATAGTTACGGTGAGCAAAGCTCGGGACATAAATTTGGAAATTGAAAAATGTGTTTGGTACAAAATCAACAAAATTCTCAAAAACAAAAAAAAACACAGCACAAAATGCAAAAACTTTACATTGTTTTTTAATATTCAAACGTTTTTTTTACCAAGTCTTTGAAAAATAAACATTAATAACACATTACCAAAAAAATGTTTGCTACTTGGTACTTTTTTGCCTAGCAAATTTCTTTAGTGATATTATCGTTTCCTATTACATTTTTTTAAATTCCTGGCAGCTAAAATTATAGTAATGGAAACATCTGGGAAGCAATTGTGATGAAGTAGTATCGTTAAATTCACAAAATTTGAGTCATGTAAAAGAACGGCCTTACAAAATAATACAACCGCACGAAAATTCTGAACGCGATGGGTTTATAATACAAGCTCGAGAATCAGATAGCAGACTTCTTTACTCACAACTGGAACTTAACCTTATGCAATCAAACTACTTTAATGATTCACTTAATTATAGGGAAATATCCTTAATATTTAAAACAAGATGTGAAGTTCTTACGCTAAACGGATCTCCTTACAACAACAGTTTCAACCGATTTTGCACTTTATGTAATTTGAAAGCCAAAGAGGACTGTTTTCACGTCATAGGTATATGCCCCATTTTTGCTTCCCACAGAAAAGCATTCGTTGGAAAGGAAACTATGACGCTCCACGAAACTATTTCAGTGCTAAATGATTCCGACAGGAAAAGACTCTATTCTTTTTTGAAAGTTATTTATTTATAAATATAGGATGTTACTTCTTACCGAATTTGTTTAAATATTTATTTAAAAAAAAAAGAAAAAAATCAGTATTAATGTATGTACTTAATTTGCTAATCGAGCTGACGGCAATGCCATAGCAATAAAATTCATCAAAAATTATAAACATTATATCAAAAACGAAAACGAAACAATAAATTAATTCCTTGCTTACTTACCTACTTACTTAAGAGCAAACTCATGCGAAGAGAGTATGCAGGTGTCATCTGCATAAATCCCTGTTTCACAAGATGGTAGCTGTGGAAAATCAGACGTGTAGACATTATATAAAACAGGACCAATAACTGAACCTTAAGGAACACCATACTGTCTGTTAACTAAGACGGAATTACTTTTATTAACATATACTTGAAAACATCGACCAGATAATAATCTTTGGACTATTTATATGAGAAAATTTGGAATCCCGAATGTTTCCATTTTGTAAATAAGAGCTTTATGCCAAACAGAGTCGAAAGCTTTTTCGATATCTAATAGGACCATACCTGTAGATCTACCTTCAGTACGATTAGTTTCGATTATATTACAAATCCTAAGAACTTGATGGGAAGTACTGTGGTGACTCCTAAATCCAAACGTATGGTCAGGAAAGATATTTGTTTTTCTGCAATTAATGAGTCAAGTTTTTTATTTAATACTTTTTCGTACACCTTACTCAAATTACTTAGAAGGTTAATCGGCCTATAACTACCAGGGTTTTCCCTATCTTTGCCAGCTTTTAATATTGGTATGACCTTCGCCATTTTCCAGATCTCTGGAAAATATTGTTTTTTTCAGACAGGCATTGATAATAAAGGTCAGATACTTTCTTCCTGATTTGGGTAAATGTTTGATATAAATTCTTTATCTTATCGAGTCCATCGGTTTTCTTTACTCGCAACTCCTTAATTATAGCGGAAATATCATCAACAGAAACGTTTTTTTTTTGTTTTTTTTTTTAATTCATTTTTATTTAATATTAATTTATAGCTATCTTAAAGCTGGACAAAAATGTTTAAAACTAGCCTAATTATCAATAACTTACAACTAATTTAATGGCCGTAAGCGAGGGGCGCTCTAAACTAAACAATAACTCTTAGAACTAATGTCTTTCGACCTAAGAACTATTTTATTTAAATCTAATTATTTTTTTTTAACCAAAAAAAAACTTATTAACAAAAAACTCGCTATCTTGTCATATTTTTATTTTTTACTTATAAACTAAACCTTAAGCTAGACCAAAAATAACACTTGTCAAAACATCAATTTCATAGTTGATTGATCTTAAGCGAAGTAAATATCGAAATGAATAAATGCAGAATAAGCACATCCGGGCAATCCGATACCCCTGGAACCAAGGCCAGCATCCAGACCAAAGTATGATGTCATCAACTACGACGATACAGTTAGGTTAGTTTAAGAAATAAGATTGTATATCAAAAACACTTGTATTTCAGACACCGAAGTGAACGGTTCAATTTGTAGTTACTAAGTAGTATAGCTAAAGATTTCCCCCCACCAGTGGTAAGGGATCTGAAGCTTATTAGTTATTAAGATTTAATTGAATAAAGTTTTTTAAAAACTTCAAATGTAAAGTACATTTATTAATTTACTAACTAAAAATAACTTAAACTACTTTTTTATATACATGCAGATACACAACAACATGCAACCCACTCATACATGTACATACGCACACACATATACGTAGGCACGTACGCACGTATGAACGGACACGCAGTTACATGCACATATGGCCCCGCAATAATACATATTTTTAATTTTATTTTTTTTGGTGCCTCCCCGACTGTTCCCTATATCTAATTGCCCTAAATCTATGTAAGTCGGCCAAGACATACCATCTTCATCGACTTTAAATATTATTATACTGTTCAGAGAGCCACCAGAACTGGTTCTCCTGTTTCGCCCTATCCCTCCGGTCCCGATCGGACACAGTCCTACTGAACCGAAGGCGCTCTTCTCCACCTTGAGCGATGACGTCTCGACGATAAAGGAGTCGCCTATCTACAGTTTTACGGCTGACGTGGTAGATAAGCGGAACTGCCATTCTATCCTGTATCAGCCCTCGAGTGTCTAAATAGAGGAATGCTTCGGGAGGGATGTAGCCACTTACCCGCGCACTCTCAAAATATCCGTTGTTGGGGTAATAAGCCCCAAAAATTAAGCTGTTAGTTGAGAACATCGCTCTTGCAACGTGCCCCCGAATCAGTTTAAACAAAAAATTATCTATTATGTTTATGTTGGCTCCATTGTATAGAACCTGGTTGGAATAATATCGTTTGTACTCCGACTCTGGTGTTCTGTGTAATCCAAGGCAACGTCGAAGACACTGCCTCTCAAACACCCGAATCTTTTCCATTTGAGATGGGGCGACTTTGAACCACACCGGGCATCCATAGACAATCATCGGCCTGATGAAGGCCATGTAGCAAATTACCTTCACCCTGTTGTCAAGACGACTTCTATAAAACAATCGTTTTGTCAGGGCAAAGGCTGCCCTAGCCCTGGCCAAGTCAGCACCTATATGTCTGTCGAAATACAGGTACTAATCCAACCAGATGTCAAGGTACTTTACTACACTTTTACTCGCCAGTGGATGTCCACGTGGTCTTACGATCACCAGCTCGCGCCAGTTCTTTCTCGTATCCCTTGAGGCGCTAGACAACGGAGTCCTAAACAGAATTGTTTCTGATTTCTGGAAGCTTGTTTTCAGCTTCCAGTCATCACAATATCGCTGAATCTTGTCGAAGTCACGCTGCAAAAGAATTTTGATGACCTCAACTGTTGCAGCTGTTCTCTACACAATTAGATCGTCGGCGTACGCAATTGCCTGAGTTAGACTACCTATCAGATCGCTGGTGTAGATGCTGAAGAGAATCGGCGAGTTAACCGCTCCCTGCTGAAGACCATTTTTAATACTAAAAACTGTGGTAGAAGTTACATTGCCACTCTTGACAACACACTTTCTACCATTTAGCATGTCATAAAGCATGTATAATAGCTGTTTACCGAGTCTGGCAAGCTTTAGATAGAGACCCTCTAACCATTCGGTGTCGAAGGTCATTGTTCCATTGGACATCAGAAACGAGTTTAGACGCAGCATGAATTGTGTCATGTCCCGTCTTAAAACCGAACTGAGTATCCGGTATGATTTTGCTGTCCTCCGCCCACTTGAACAGAGCCCTATTAATAACCTTTTCAAATTCTTTGCTGATACTCGGAAGAAGACTTATCGACCTGAGATTCGCCGGATTGGAATTGTCCTTTTCCTTTTTAGGGAGAGGATGCACCACTGCTGTCTTCCACCGCACTGGATAATATGCATTATTAATTTTAGCGGAAATATCATCAACAGAAACGTACTCATCTTGAGATGTTTCTGTTATAGAAGATAAAATTCTATGAGAGGCAGCGTTTACCAAACTAATGGTATCTAAATCACTTAGCTGATGGGATACTTCATGGTTTTTCCCGAATTCTATAGCAATAGCATTAGCTTTTTAACTGTCAGTATAAAGGACATCATTAGAATTTTTAAGTGCAGGAATCAGTCTGGTTTTGTTTTTTATAATTTAAGCAATGTTCCAAAAAGGTTTATCATTTTTCTCTAGCTGGCTTAGTGTTTGATTCCAACTAGTATTTTGATTTTTTTAGATTTCCATGGAGATAAGATTATTGAAATATTTCAACTGGTAGCGATGTATTGGCAAACGATATCGTTGCCATTGTCGTTTAATACCATTTCTGACACGAATATATTCAAGAATATAACCAGGAACTTTACTAATGTGATGCTTTTTGAGTAGCTTCGGTACAGAAGATTCTACTGAACTTAGAACATGATTAGAGAAACTTGAAACAAGCAAATCAACAACTTCTTTCGTTGTAACATTTTCTATTTCCGTCGGCATATTTCTAAGTTTCCATTTTAAATCCGATTTGAAAATTGACCAATTAGTATTTTTCAAATCAAGATAATATTCCTGTATTATTTGCGAAGGATGAAGAACTTCTAATTACACAGGGTTATGATCAGAAGGAAGTTCATCAAAAACTATAGGCTGAGATACAGTGTTAGCAGTGTTAGTAACAAAAAGGTCTAACACTGAAGGGAACAAAAAAAATATATAAATGTAGATATCGAACAAAAAAGAAATAAAAAGGAATGATTTAAAAGATATACTATGTATTGTTCAATATGATACAAAGAGAATGAATAGTGGTTTAATGAACAAAAGTGGCACTCAAAATGGTAAGAAAAGTGCTTTATTGAACAAAACAGTTGTCCATAACTTAAAAACTAAATGAGATAGAACAAAATGGTTTCCGCCAATCGAAAAAGGACCCCCGAATTATAAAAACTACATTTCTTACTCAATTTCGTCAAAAATGGTCGATTGAACTCAGGTGACGATTTTTTTTTTCGTGGGTAGTTGTAAAACCTTCAAAAGGCTCTATGAGGACCGAAAAACGCGTGCTCATAGGAGTGTGAGATTCTTACTGCACTAAAAACACCTGCTCCCCCCGATTGCAACTAAGATGAAACTTATCTAGCAATTTATTTTTAACGAATTTAATAAACATGTTGCAGGTAACTATCCGGTGATTTTAAAGCGGATTCTCGTTTAGTGCACCAGATCGGAAGGCTTTGTCCTTCGCATGCGGCGTACTAAATTCGTCTCATCGATATTTTCGATTACAGTACTATTGCAGTGTTGTAATAGACGTTTTCTATGATTTCGGGCGAAATTTTTTATTTCATCGCGAACCGTGGGAATCCCGAGATCTCTGTGGAGATCTTCGTTTCTAATGTACCAAGATGCGCTTACAAATGATCTTAGGAGTTTATTTTCAAATGTTTGTAAGGTATTTAAATTAGAATCTCGCGTACAACCCCAGAGTTGTATACCGTAAGTCTAGACAGGCTTAAGCACCTGCTTGTACAAAATTAGCTTGTTTTCGATACTGAGCTTAGAGTGTTTCCCGAACAACCAGTACATATCTCTGAGTTTATTATTTAACTCTTCGTATTTCTTTTTAACATGCGGTTTCCATTTTAATTTCGCGTCTAGAGTTATTCCACGATATTTTGCTTCGTTAGCAAACGGAACTTGAACCGTGTTAACAAATACCGGTAATCTATTAATTTTCTTATACGTAAAATCTACATTGACTGATTTTACTTCGCTGAGCGATATCCGCCATGTTTTTGTCCAATCATTGACATTATTCAGAGCTTTTTGTAATTTTGTCGTAGAATCATTTATCGTTTGGCCCACTGCTAGGATTGCAGTGTCGTCAGCAAACGTGGCTACGATAGTGTCTTCTGTTTGAGGTATATCACGTGTAAATAATAGGTATAATATTGGACCTAAAACACTTCCCTGTGGTACCCCACCCACTATTTCTTTGAGATCCGAGTAATGTCTTACTCTTAAAAGTCTATTTTATAGATAAGCTTTTAGAAGCGTATAAAGTGCTTTAGGCAGAATTTGTCTTAATTTAAAATTTAGGCCATCGTGCCACACCTTACCAAAAGCTTGCGACACGTCTAGGAAGACCGCCGAACAAATTTTCTTTTCTTCAAGAGTTTTCTCAATGACGTCAGTGATCCTATGCACTTGGTCAATTGTCGAATGCTTGCTTCTAAATCCAAACTGATGTTCAGGTACTAGGCGCTTTTCTTCTATTATTGGCTGCAGGCGCAGAAGTAATATTCTTTCAAAGACCTTAGATATTACGGGCAGAAGCGAAATAGGTCTATAAGATTTCTTATCATGTGATGGTTTTCCTGGTTTGAGAACCATTATAACTTCCGCAACCTTCCATTGGCTCGAACGTACTTTAGCCTTAGAGTGGCATTTATTATATAAAGAAGATTAATTAACCCTTTACAAGGAAGCATTTTGAGAACTTCGACCGTAATTAGGTCATATCCCGGAGCTTTCTTATACTTAAGCTTTCTTATTTCTCTGCTTAATTGGGCAAGGGTAACATTTCTTGTAATGTAATTTCGCTTGAGGTAGAACTTATATTTAAATTTTCGTTGAGTACTTGCCAATCAAAAGGTTTAAATGTGTTCTCCACGTAATCCGCGAAAACGTTTGCTTTCTCTTTGTCGCTTTGAATGGGCACGTTTTGGTCATTCTTAATCGGAGGCGCTGGGAGCTTTGGTTTCTTCGTTACTTTAACAGCTTTCCAGAGTGAGTAGTTGGATTCTTTTCCTGCTGTCAAGCTTTCAAGATAATTTCCAACTTCAGAATTTTTGAATTCTGCTATCGTCTTTTTTAGTAAATTACACCAGCGATTTAAATTTACCTTGTGTTGAGGAGCTCGAGTTTACTGCCATACGTGCTTTTCGTTTCACTTTTACTAAATCTTTTATTTCCTGCGGATATTTTAGGTTTTTAAAGCGCGGAATTTCTCTTTGGTACCGGGTGTTTTTCCATGCGGCTTGTTGTACGATATTGACGAAGTTATCTACAGAGTCTTCAAGTTCGAGAGGCGTTCGTAGTGAAGCCCTTAATTCAACGTTATCCTCAATATCTTTCTTAGAACCTTCTCAAGTTGGTTTTCCCATTGGTTAGCGTGGGTGGTTTTTCATTTTTAACAAGATTTTCGCTCATAGGGAGAATAACAGCAGAATGATCTGAGAAAAGATCAAAGCTTTCTGGTATGGTAATTTTATTTTAGGGTATTCCTTTGACCACAAAAAAATCAATAAAGTCAGGTATTTTCGATGGATCAGTCGGCCAGTAAGTCGGGTTGCCAGTCGAATGAAAATCGCAATTATTTTCCATTACCTGTGACGATTTATCAACTTACACTATGCAGGCAGCATGCTGGTTTGCATTTGATATAACAGCTTCTACTCTAGAATCAAACCGTCCCCATATTAGGTTTTGTCGCACCAAAGAGCCTACGAATTCGGGACTACGATCAGCCATTGTTTCCGCCATCTCGGAAGGATGTGGAATGGTAATTGCCTTTGGCTTTAATTCTATCACTGTGTTCTCATATAAAGTTGTTCTTGAAAATCCAAATTTCTTAAATCTTGGGCCAAGTAAAGTAGCTTGCGCAATCCTGTTGCTCGCTGAGTCTCAAGATATTTAAATCGAGTGTTTATGCATGTGAAGAGTGTGTTAAGAATATTTTGTATGCTTTCAAGGTCATGGCTCATTCTGATACCGACTTTGAGATTATTTAAATGCGTTTTTTTTGGAATCCATCACAAGCATTGACTTTGAAATGGCGACAAGCTGATATTTCTTCCGTGATGATGTGAAAGATTTTAAAAAAAAATTCCGTTGCCTTCTCTAAAACAATCCATTCATTGGGTGATAACTTGTTTATCTCTGGGTTTTCAATAGCGAGAACTGCTACACCGGTGGGTTTTTTTTCAATGATGCGTTTCATCATTTCGTAAGCAGAGTTCCACATTGTAACGCAGGACTGTTTTAATTTAAGTTCCGGGATATTAAGTTCTCTCTACATCGCCGTAAGTTTGACAGTAGCTTTGGAACTTATTTGAAAATATGCAACTATATTTTTGACCTTCCCAACCGTCGGCTCTATAATGCCCAAACCTTCATTTGCCACTAAGTTGAGGGTGTGTGCAAAGCAAGATAAATGGTTCCACGTCTTGGACTTCACTGCACCAACAATATTGGAGGCGTTATCGGTCCAAACTCAACTTTGCCTTCAAATCCCCAACTTTCCAGTTCAGTCTTTAACAAGTTGCATATGGAATACATCCAAGACTTGGCTTTAGTTTTAACGGACAACTTGGATCGATAAAATGGACCATTATACCAATGTAACTTTGCTGGGTTATTGAAGTCCAGTCATCTGTTGTGACAAAAACCTGTAAGCCTTTGACAACATTGTTTCGACTGTTTCGTGAGTTTGGGCATAAAGTCGGGGAATTAATGTGTTGGAAACAGTCTTTCGCGTTGGCATTTTATATTCAGGAAACAGCATATGCACAAATTTAATAAACTCCTTACCTTAAACTATGGAAAACGTATAATATTGCTTCACTAGCAATTTTACTAGCTGTTCTGCTCATGTACGAAGACATAATCTGTTGCCTACGTATAATGGCTGTACTGCTGGAAGATGAAAAAGTTATTGGATGTGAAGTAATACTTGGATTTGGATGATTGGTTGAAGAAGATGAAGCAGTTACAGAGTGGATAATGTTAGTAAGTGGAAGAAGACGCTATTGCAGTTGGGGATATCTTAAAGTTGGTTGAAAGAACTAGGGTTGGCGTGGTTTGAATTAAACTAGTACCTTGATTATTGTTAGATGTTGATGTTGAAGGTAAATTAGTGTTTAATTCAGAATTTCAACAGTAGCAAATAATTTGTTTGTATCTTGAACATATCTTGTCCTGCCAACCGAAACTCCTACGTGCTCGGATTTAATGTACCTTCCCAGATTCTCAGTTGCACCACCAGTGAAGCTTATAACTTTCTGGCAGTAGCAACATTTTGCTTTAGCATCAAAACGTAATGAAAATTGCATCCATATTGCACTGCGCTTTCTATTTAAATCTGACGACATAATGCTTCTGTAATTTTCTTCTACCTAAAACTAAGAACTACATACATTCCAGGCGAACAACTCTATTATGGACAAGATGGTAAGATGTAGTGTTCGAAAAATGCCCCTCTTTTAAGCAAATTTGCCGCTATTACATAATAAGTCCCGGAAAAAAATGTGCAAAGCTGGGTTTTGGTATAGCTTGATCGAAATCACTTAACCAATGACAACGGTCGGTTGCGCAGAGAGAACATTCAAGAGATAATATGGTGCGCAAGAGTTTTAGTGGGTACAATGCCAGAGATGAAATACTTTTTGAAAACTGCACAATAAACTTCGATCAAACTTCATGTAAATAAGCTCATCCCTGGAAGGTGATTGTGTGTATCTTTCGAAATTAATTAGATCACCAAAGAAATTTGAAGAGACCTGTATATTAGAATGGCCAAGTTAATTGGTTCAAGCCATAAATAGCTTCGGCTTGGTCATGTTCCTAAGAAAATGTAGATAAATCCTATTAAAACTAATGCCACCAACAATTTTAATAGAAACCTAAAGCCCCCGAAGAAACTTTTTTTCAGGAATTTCTCCATAACGGTTACATTAACGAACAAAATGTTATCGTGTTTTCCTACCTAATATAGCACATTTGTAGAATGGTAAGTATTTACAAACTTTTTAATTACACTTTACCTACCCATGATAAATGCGACTACACATAACATAGTTTCATTGAACATTATATTTTCATTCTTTTAATGTATTTTGGTGTTTTTTTTTTCAAAACATAGAACATTTGTAAATATGATTTTTAAAGTTACATACTTTCAGGAGATGTGTTCGATAAATGGCAGCTGAATATAAACTGAATTGCTGAATAGATTAGCCAAAAACGGAAATTTGGGTGGTTGTACAAATTTTCTTACAACCAGTTAATATGAGAACCATTTTTAGCATTAGTGCCGAGCGCTAGATGGCGAGATGTAAAACAATAATTTAAATTATTTACTGAGCGATTATACAATTTTAAACTGTAAATTCATAATATTTGCTGTTTTAAGCATAAAACTTTTATATATCGAAATATGTAAAACAAAAAGATGTGTTTTTTTTAATGTGTAAGCCAGGCTTGAGACAAAATTTTGTGATGACTATGTAACCTTAATGGGAACGTACTTCTCCGTTCAACATATTTTTTCGCCGTACCAGTTCTATAATTAAACATTTTAAACGTTATTTTGTATATTTCATAAAATAATTCATCACTCTATCGAATAACTGACTATAATCAATGCATTTACATAAATTTGAAGAGTACTTTTAAAGCTTTAATCTATTATACATAATATTTAAAATAGTAAAACTAAGCATTAAATGTAAAAAATAAAAGCGTGTGTACATAATATAGTAGGTATCATAATTAGAAATATTAAACATAAGTCCTAAACAATAAAGATTCCGAAGATATTTTAATAGTTATCTTCATCATATCCATAGTAATCATCTTCTTCGCCATCATTAAGCATATCCTTTAACGACGAGTGTTCTTTTTCTGGTTCAGGTTCAGCCTCAATATCATCTTCTTCATCTAAGTCATCTATTAAAGGAAGAACGTATTTAAAAAAAAAAACTAAGTATTGTGATAAAATAAATATTTGTACCGTTTTCAACAACAAGAGATTCCACTTTTGGTTTGGTTTCAGTTGCAACAGGTAAGCCTAATTCTAGTTTCGGTTTCTTAAATTGCGGTTGCAAAATTGTGTACGCTGGTGGCTGGCTTCTAAAAGAATAAGAGACAAACATTTTTATTAGGATAACTAGTTTAAAGATTTAATTTATAATAAAAACAGATTGTAAACAACATAAAAATACATAAATATTATATAATTATATACTTTAAGACTCCTTAAAATTTTTTGATTTGATTTGTAACATCTTTCCGCTGGGTTTCCAGCTTGTATATTTTAAATCAAAGTAATCTACCTACACCGTATAGTCGATTAAGAATTGAGAAAGTCCAAAATCAAAAATAATATCAACATAATTTTGGAAACTGCCACTTCCAAGTATTTGCAGTATACATTCTATTATATGCGGAAGTATTGAGCATTTCACTTACAAATTGTTTTGGAAGTTTAAAAGGATTAGAGCTTAATATCTGGAATGTTTCTTTTTAACGTAGCGATTTTAATTTTATCTTCGCTCTTTCCTTTCATAATTAGTTTTTCTTTTTCAAAAAACCGATCAATATTTTTTATGGAAGGCTTCAAAATGCTTCTGAAACTGTTCGATTGGTATCAAATGAAAAGAAGAGAATTTTTGCTTCTGGATTTAAAATCAAAATCGAAACCAGAAGCACTCACACTTTCATATACTTGAAACTCAAACTCAACTGTTGTCATTTTCTGTATCATAATTTTACAACAATTTTTTTTTTTAATTTGAATATTTCCACGTAGATACACAATTATTTTCACACATACAATCTCACTAAAATTCAGAATCGCCAGAATCACACCGAAGTGCTCAGTTCGGATCCCGGATCGGAGAGGGATTGCGGATTGCCAAATAAAAACGCCATAAGTCAGAACCAAAACCAGAAGCACGCAACACTCATAGCGAGTGTCATTCAAGAAAAGATTGGCTCTTTCTATCAAAAGGTTGAATCCTTTTGAATTTTGAGAGTTTCATTCCAACAAAAAGAGCACATCTAGATCAGATCTCAACACGAAAGATCTGATCTCTGATGGGTTGACAGATTTGATCTGAATGCACACATACATGTAAAACGTCTTTTCTGTCAAACATCAAATGAGAAATATTTATTTTATAATTTGTTGTGAAGAAGTTAATAATTTAAATTTTATAAATTTAGTGCATTTTTTTATTGCTTCATCTTTGGAAGACAAAGATCATCTGATGATGAAGATATGTTTTTTTTTCAGAAATGTGTGTATCTGGACATGGCATTAAGTTTCATTGAAAAGATCAAATCTCGATTTTGAGAGGATACCTTTGAAATTTTAATGAAACTCGCTATCACACCCAATAAATGTCACACTTGAATTAAATGTCAACAACAATGTCGTGTAGCGCTAAGTAGGGATGAAACACATCCGTGTTAAAATCAAAAAGACAACATCGATGTCAGAAATTATCCAATTAGAAATATCGATTTTTTTAATAGGTACCGATGTTTTTTTTAATGCGTTTTATGAAAAATTATAGCACGTTTAAAGGTCGATCAAAATTCAATTATAATTTCAAAATACCTCCATTGTTTGAAATTTGTAGCAGTTTTTTATCGTAATTGTTTGCGTATATGAGCTACATATTGACCGTCATACAATTTCACATAAATAGTTGTGAAGCGTAGTTCCGCTTAGGTGCAGTTCCGTCGAGTGCGGTCTAAACTTTGTAAGCACGAGGTCATTGACAAAAGATTTCAGATCATTATAAGTCGATGTTTTGTGAATCTTATCATCGATGCTGCGATGTTGCACATGCTTCAACTTCGATGTGGAAACATCGACATTTTTTCGTCTAAGGACGATGTTTTGAAAATATCTATAAACATTGCCCATCCGTACATTTTCATGTCATTCAGTCCTATCACAAATTCTATCGTAATCGAAAATATCCTACGTTTCCCGACAAAACTATGAAAATTCAATCGTTGTGGATTCGGAGTGAAAAAATCGCTTTCGATTTTCGTAGTTCGTATAAATTGGTATCACTGAATTCGAATCCAATAGAATGGAACAAAACTTTTCTACGACAAACCATTTGTGTCGGACACTGAATGTAAGGCGTCGTTAACAGTTATTTTAAAGAAAAATTTAATTATTTTTTACAAATTCTATGGTTTTATAAATAATATTTGATTTTAAACGACAAAAACAACAAACAAAGTACAATATGAAAGACTTTTTTTAGCTAATGAACGAGAAAGTCGAACTGGCCCAAGGCTATAAAAAACTTGCAAAATAAGTTCAACATTTCTGGGAAATTGAAAAAGCGGAACTCAATATTCTTGGACCACAAGGATGCTTTAAATTTACAAATAATAGATGTGTAAACTCATAGCGAGTTTCATTCAAATTTCAAAGATCTCCTCTCAAAATTGAGATTTGATCTTTTCAATGATACTTTGTGTCCAGATTTAATTGTAGTATGGCCAATGACTGACACACACATTTCTGAAAGAACATATCTTCATCATCAGATGATGAGGAAGATGAAGCAATCAAAAACTCCACTGAATTTATAAAATTTAAAGTATTAACTTCTTCGTCGATTATTTTTTAAAATTTTTTAGCACAATTTCACAACAAATTAACAAAATATTTTCCATTTAATGTTTGACAGAAAAGACGTTTTACATGTGTGTGCGCATTCAGATCAAATCTGCCAACCCATCACAGATCAGATCTTTCGTGTTAAGATTTGATCTAGCTTTGCTCTTTTTGTTCGAATGAAACTCTGAAAATTCAAAAAGATGAAATTTTTTTGTAGAAAGAGCAGAACCAAGGCTTTGTTATTCATTTTGATATAACACAGCTGATTTCGAAAATAATAAGATTCCACTAGGATTTTGTGAAATCTGTTTGTCGTAGATCGTAGGGCGTAACAGTCCGTGCGGGAAATTATTACGAGGGAATTTGTGATGGGGCTGATTGTTTCATTTATCTCCGCTTTACACATACACTGAAATTAAAATTCAGAATCAAGGATCGAGTCCAGGGTTGGCCGAACTGTCACTTTTTTGTATAAACTACATTAACTACGTCTGCTACGTAGTCAATGTAGTTAAATGTAGTAAATGAAACAAATGGTAGACGTAGTTTCAAATGTCAAATCGTCTGAAATGTCATTTAATTTTTAAGTTTGAACTCATATTCATTTACAATTTCTTTTGTATTTGGCGACAATTGAACAAGTTATTATCCTAATAAAAGGAATAAAAATACGAGATTGTTTCAGTTTTTTGATTGTTTTCAAGTTTTTCTCGCACTGGGCAAGGAAAATCCAAAAAACTTGTTCACATTCACTATACGTTGAAAATGAATGATAAAAATAAATGAGATGATTACTGAATGCATTTTTGAGTTTATTTTTGTTTTACTTTTTTGTTCTTTAGACACGATTTTGAAAAAAGGCAAATAAAAGCAAATTAAATATGGCACACGAACAAACATTTTGGGATACATCTATTTTTCTACCAATGCCTATACATTTAATTGGTCGGAGTCCGGTTTCATTGAACTTGGGTCCTTCGGTAAGATATTTTTTTATTCAAAATTTTGGAATTTTTTCATAACCGGTTTAAATTTTATTTATTTTCTTAATTTTCTACGTTAATGTAGCAGACGTAGCAAATTGTAGTAAATAAGACGCGTAGTTTATTCCATTTACTACGCGTAGTATTTGACGTAGAAAATAGAATGTAGTTAATTCGGCCAACCCTGATCGAGTGTTAATTTGTTCGATTGGAATCTGGATCGCAGAGTTCTTCCGGATTACCAATCGAAAAGGACATTATATTGCATATGAAAAGATTTGAATAAGAGAACATCACATTTTAAGAATACAAATTTCAAAATATTGAATGGAATTTGACATTTAACGTCTTATTTAATTGTAAACATTTTATTGATTTCTGAAGCGAATGTGAAAATGACAGTAGCGAAATTCACTAAATTGTATGAATTTAGACAAACGTTCGATTTGCTGTTCATAATAATTGCATTAAATTTTGATATTTGATTACATAAATAGAGTTTTCATTGAAGAACAACGATCCATAGAACTACTCGTATAACCAAAACCAACCTGTTAAGTGGCTTCCCGATTGAAGTTGTTGTAGGTTTCAACTCCGTTATTTCCTCCACGACCGTTTCCAACATCGGAGTTTCTTCATCTACTTTCGAAACACTTGTAAGTGTTTTGAGAATATCATAATTGATTTTGGTCGAAATCTTTTTTTCCTGCAACATTTTTTTAATAGCTTCCCCTGGAGTACTAGATGGTCCTATATGTTTTTTTCTAGGTCGCTTTTTCTTCTCTGGTTTTCCTTCTTCGCGCTCCTTTGCCAATCTTTCCTCTTTTTTCTTCATTTCATCCAAATACTCTTTATTAAGTTTCATCCACATGTCGTTCTTATACTTTGCCTCCTCGTGTGTAAGAATATATTTATTGATTTCATCGTCATCAAGACCTTCAAGGTCCAATTCTCCAATATCATCAGCAGTTGCTTCGTCAGGTTCTTTTTCTTGAAGTTCGCTGGCTGATGGTGTACACATTGAGACAATATCTGGCTTCAGGCCCTCAATCACAATTGGCTTATGAATTGTTGAAACTTCAACAACATCTGGATCGTCGGCTAAGCATTCGCTAAGAATTTCCATGTTTGCTTCGTTTATAAATTTAGTTGCGTCAGCTTGCTCAACGTCATTTACAGCAATATTTTTGTATCGAGTTTTAGTGGTTTTTTTCATATCTTTTTCTAGCTGAATATCGATTTCCTTCTGCAGTTGGGTAAGTTCGTGTTCCCCAATCTAATAATAGAAAACATCAAAAATAAGAAATATCATACATATGTACATTTGAAACTTACATCTTTTATTCGTTCCCGATCTTTTTTACGTGCCATTTTAAATGCTGGAGGATCCTGCTCAGCCTCTAGATCTACTGACATAAATTCATCTAGAGTAAGAGCCGAACTTGGGGTCTCGGCAAATTCTGTCAGTCTTTTTCTAACGGTAGATTCATGAATTTTTACAATGCGAACAATATCATGAATGGTACGATTATATTCATGCATTCGAGCAGCTATTAGGAGAGCTAAACGCAAGAAAAAATGGTCTTTAAAAATTATTGGAAAATTGATTTTATAAACTTACCTGCACCGCAAAGACCTGTGGGTCTGCGACCTGAGTGCAATGAATCTTTCTTCATTCTTTGTACTATTCGAAGTGCAGTGTTAGATACTTCATGAGTTTTATTCCCAAACTGTAATCGGTTGGCAAATCTCATGATGTATATGCAAGGATCTGGAAAGAAAGTATTGGTAAATAAATGAAAATGAAATGATATTTAGAAAACTAAAGTTGTATTTATAAGCATTGTGTAAATTTAGAATTTAGACAACCGTCCAACTTCAAAAAGTTAAAACTTTACATTTGTAATTACTCTAAAAGTTTTCTTATGACGAATGATCCGGGTGCCTAGTTTTAAATACATGGATATTTTATTCAACTGAATAGAACGCACCACAGGGTGTTCCTAATATCGGGCCCAACATTTCATCAGACAATGGTGATAATTAATAATCCATTAATTGTACCGTAATTCCCAAAAAATCGCATCGACCGTAGCATGGACCGTAGCTTTTTTATCTTTGTAAAAATAGTACCCCCGCACATCAGTCACAAGTAATGAAAGAGTATTTTGCAAGGTAAAATTAAGAAAATATCAAAATTATAAACAATAATTAGCTTTTATTCATATAAATTGGAAAGCAGAAAAACGTACCAATATTTAATGTATGTTTCAAACCTATTTCTTGTTTTCATTCTTTATGCATTTGCAATTTTAAATTCGAACATTACGGCTTTTCACGACAAAAAGGTGTAAAGTTGCGAAATTTTATATTTTTCTATAAATCGTGAACGCACTTTTTCTATTCTATTGCAACTCTGGAGTAAAAATGCAAAATCAGTTTGAACACAACCATTTCTGACAGAAAATAACAGCTGCCAAACTGTCAACGACACCAGGCAAATTTTGCAACATTGTATTTTTCTGTTGCAATAGGGTTAGGGTATAGCAAACGTGCAAGTGTTGTAAAATCTTAGTCAGTGTAAGTTGTTGTTGTGGTGCAAAAAAAGTTGCACTTTTGCATTTTAACAATGATACTAGACCAGCTGCACCGGATCTTGAATACCCCTATTCATTTTGCACTAATAGAAAGGAAATGATAAGTGAATGGGTTTGTTTATAGACTATGGTCAAGTCCCTTTTTACACAGGGCAATTTTTGTATTGCTTTAAAATCGTCTATGCCTTTCACACGAGAAAAACAAAATTGCCGAAGATTTGCTTGTTTCCGCACACTACAACCTAGTTTAAATTGTTCACTCCCTTTACATTTTCCCTTTATATTTCATGCTTTTATTTATTTTCTGAGTAGATAGATAGCTAGAGTTTTATTTTTCAAGTCAATTTACAAATTTATTTTCTGAGTATGTTTTGCTTTCAATTGAATATTCACTCATCAGACTGCAATTAACATACGCGTAGTAAGGAACAAATAGTTTGCCATTTCCATGCACAAGTCCAGAAAAAAAAACAATGGGATCACAAAAATGTACGCCCAGTCCATGTCCAAATACAGTCCATAGCCAACGGCCATTAAACAGTGAAGAAAAAGCACATTTTGTGAAGTTCAGTAGCCACTTAGTGAGTGTGATACAAACTGGAAGAAATTATTTGGGGCGATCGTTCGATTTGTGCCAAATCACAAACTTTTAAGTTGCTCGAATCGCGGACTGAATAGTTTTTGCATGTGCGCGCACTCTCATATAAGTCCATGGTATTCACTTTACCAACCAAACTGTTGCAAAACTGAAAGTTGCATATATGTGCGTGCCTAGCCTTTCCAGTAGGAAATTTCGTAATCAATGAATTTTTTTGGTGAATTCGTCAATGGATTCATAGACTATTTCCATCGATGAGTAGTATGTAATGATTTCATAAGAAATAGGTTGCGCATTTTTTCATCAGTTAACTAAATTCAAATGAATTGAATGCTTACAATTCACTACATTTTCAGTTACAAAATCATAAACGATGATTCCACTGATGAAGAGTAATGTATAGGTTCATGAGTTCGCAAATGATGTTTGGTTTTCTGCGGTGCCGTGGTTGTTTTGTTTTCTTCCCGAGAACAAAAAAAATGCAAACAAAAAAGCCTTAAAAAAAGAGGTTTTCTCGGTGCAAAATGGGAAGAGTGACGAACATTGCCTTTTTTTCTACCAAAGAGAAATGCGCTCAATCTGGTCATGACATGAGTTCGTGGGTTTTTTTTAGAGAAAGTGAAAAAACATATAAACCAGAAATTCGAGTTTTGTTCGCGATCATTATCATCATTTAACACAGCAAAAAAATTATATATATTTTTTTTAATGTTTTTTTTTTGTTCAGAAATTGTATTGAGTCAGCTGAAAGGTTTCAATTATTAACCTTAAGATATTTGGCGACTGGTGGGTATACCTACCCAATACGTAATGCTGGCTACTGAAAGTGCAAAACCTACGCAGCAGAATTAACAAAATGAATTGCTAAAACCGACATCAGATCAAATTTAAAAGAATCAATTATTGATAAGGTTTACTTTCGCACCAAGATTTTATCAAGACTACATTTTAATTATTATTAGCTAAACGTATTTTTTTTTCTTAATTCAATGTTTATATTATTGAATAATCGTCGAATTAAATTAATAAAATGATATTTGGGGGTATAACATACATATAAACGTTTCTGTTTCCTTAAAAAAACATATTTCCTCTTTCACAGAAAAATGACGTTTTCATATTATTTAATGCATACAAAATGAGGAAAAATAAGAAGTAGGTATCATACTTGCTTAACCTAGTGATTTCATAATTGAACATTCATGGCATTATCATCATATAAAATTCATATGCGAATTAACGAGTTGCATTAACAGAGTGAATTAATGGATGAGCATTCATGCAATTTTTCACCCGCTGAATAAGCAACTCTGTCAACTAGTGATTTCACAGCTTACCGTTCATGCCATTTTTCATCACATATAATTTGCTTATGAATAAGCACTATTAACTAGTTACCCCTACTTCGTGATTTCACTGGTAAATATTCACCTCAAAAATCACTTGGTGAACGCCTATGACAGCCTTATGTTAAATTCATTGATGTTTTCATACCAAATTCATGGGGTGTAGCTTCCACTCATTGATGAAAAAGTTGGTGATTCATGCATGAATTTTTTGAAATTTCCTACTGGGTTATAGCTCATAGAATTTCATACGAATAAATATTTTGCGGTGCAGTGTCGAGCAGTTCAACCCTATGCGGATTGTGTTCTCCAATTGCATTTTTGTAGATCTAAATAAAAATGATTTTTTCACCAAAAACCGTTCATTGATAACTATCAATAAAAATTGAACACAAAACGAATATTGGTCTTAGTTAGTCAAAAATAAAGGTAAAACGGAATTCATTCAATTGAAATCGAAATTTGTTAAAATTGATTTATTGACATTATGGGTATGCAAAATTGCAGATATAGGTGGAATTTTAGACGTACTCCAGAAAATAATTGAGCAACGAATACAGTTTTTAATAGTAAAAGTGAGTGAGAAACTTTTCAGAAGAACAGCTTATAATTTATTAAAAAAATGAGTTATCAAAGATATTAGAAATATAAACTGGCCGACTATAAAAAAAAAAAAAAAAAAATCGATTTGTCTTACGAATGAAATTAATAATTATAACACTAAATGAAGACATCCATCGAGATTCAATCCAATTATCAATCGTACCAACAAAGCTAACAAAATCAAATTCGAGACTCGAATAAACGTTAACCAGCCATCCATCGTAGCTTCTACTTTAGATTTTTATCGACCGTAATGAATTGTATGTAAAATGCTACGACGGATAAACTTACGGTGGATAAATTTCCCAATAAAACACGGCTATTGATAAAAATGTTCACCAACTGGTTATTTATTATTTTTAGAAACTCGATTTGTTACAGAATTTATCTGAAATTTTGATGATTTTGTATGAACTGAGTAACCTGTAGTATCATACTTTTAAATTAATGAGATCGATCTCATGCAATCAAATAAAAAAAAATGTATGGGAGCTACTGTTATTTGTCGTCTTAAAAAAATGAAAAAACGTGTGGGCATATTAACGAAAAAACAATATGTAGCAAGTTTGAAGCAAATCCATTCAACCGTTTAGGCTGCAGACTCCAGGATAGACAGACAGACAAACAGACAGACGGAATGGAGGGACCCGCTGTTTGAGTGTTCTCTATGATCGTAATGTCATGTTTGATTGTCAGAAAAAAATATTTTTTTTACGAATGCATTATTGCCTTATACATAGTACCTATAATCGCTAGTAAAAACGACATAATTAAAATGTAGTATCAATACAAAAGTAACTAATAAAGTTTTCAACAAATCCCAAAAATAATAATTCACATTTATTCATCGACACCAAATCAAATTACAAATACAACAATGTAAATACATGAATGGGTTTTGGAGGTAAATGTACGAAAGATTCCTATCTTGATATTACTCATCTGTGGTCATAATGTAAATGTGCCATTTCAATTGGCGATGTACGGGGCCAGTTACAGCAATCAGGAAAACGCATCAAGAAAAGTTGAAACAGTATGAAAGTGAATATTTTTTCCTGGTGGTCGCTTAAAGCAAACAGGAAAATTATGACAAACTCACCTCAACCTCACTACAAGTCTGCCATCAAGTTTTCTTGATTAAAACACTCACGAAAAAGTTATTCGTCCACAATTCTGTTATTGGAAGGAGAGAAATGTGAACCCAAATCATTATGGGCGTTTACTCACTTAAGCCTAGTATGCTGCTGATGCGAAATGAAAATTTTCGGTGGTCTCCACTAAGAGAGCGAAATGCTAACGAAAACCACAGTGGAAAAATGTTTGCGGAGAGTTCTGTAAGCTGTCAAAAAAAGTTGACAAGTTGTAAAAAAAGGAGTTTTGTCACCAAATTACTTTTAGATGGAATTTTTTTGTCACCAAATTACTTTTAGATGTGATTCTTATGAAATTATTCTTGGATATAAAAATGGTTCTGGTTACACATAGAGGATTTAAAATAAAACTCAGAACCGTTTAAATGATCCAAATTAAGCAATTACTTTTGGATTTATAAACTAGCTTATCTGCCGATTTGCTGATATTTCTATCAATTTTAGGAAAATCAATGAAGTTGGGAGGTAAACCACTCTAAAATTCGAAAACTACGTGCTTCTTACTAATTCCGGATACCATTTTCAAGACCAAGAATTATTTCAAAAAAATTACATCTAAAAGTAATTTGGTGACAAAAAAAAATATATCTAAAAGTAATTTGGTGACAAAACTACTTTTGGTTTTGTTAATGCTTCATTTGAAAGTATGAAGTTTTGATTCTAAAAAGATATCGCTCGCCTTTATTGGACAACCCGTTCCAAATATATACTCCAAAGTATTTTCAGATTATATATTTCAAAGTGAAAAGTGAATAGCTTTTGGAGTATATCTTTGGAATGGGTTGCATTTTCACTTGTTCATCAGCGAGGTTTCTTAGTGGGTTTGTACGTGATCGATTCCCGTTTAACTATAAGTCTTGCTTCCTCAATTAATACCAAAATCGAATGAATAGTATAAATGCATGGCCTTATATGTCAAATCCAATCCACAAGTGACCAGCTTGCAAGCAGTTTGATTTGCTTTCAAATCCACGAGCAGTGCATCTGCCAAACGATGGTTCCATTACATTAAACAACTTCGTCCAGAAAATCCAAAAGAAGGTAGCGATGGCAATGCGAGTTAAGTGATTTGTCATCATCTTCTTTCTATCACTACAACAAAGAACTATGGAGGTCATCACCAGAAATTGTAGACTAGATAACAATGTCCATCCCGAGCCGATTTACACGAAGTAAAAATTAAACAAATTGTCTGAGCGGGAGAAATAAGTTCTTGGGTATGGTATAAAATCGCCAATCAATGAGATCAGAAACAGGCTCCCCAGATAGAGAGCTATTTTGAGGTGGGTATCGTTTAAGATGGCCTTTTTTCAACCAAACATTATTGTGGTAACGATGATTTCTTTAATTGTCGTTGGTGCAGCGGTAGGCCGCTTACCTTTGGCTTCCGGCCTGGATACATCTTGTCCCGACCAGGTCGGAAATTCATATTCGTACTGAGAGTAACGGGCGGTCGATTTGATTTTTTCTTTGTGGCAATTGAGTTAATGTATGTGTTGAAAGTATGTAGTTAGCAATGGTGAGTGTTTATTTGATATTTAAAGGGTGTCGCAGGTGGAATAGAATTTAAAAGTCGGAGTAACAAATGGATTTTAAAAATCGTGACATGGACAGTTAATTGCAGAACAAACTACTGAATCTTGTTTTTAATATTTTTATTTAGTAGTCACTTAAAATAAATTAATTTTAAAAGAACATAGGTTATTTTTAATCTGAGCACTAGCACTAGGTAAGTGAAAAGTCGATAGTTGGTTGTAATAAGCACTCCAAATAAAGATCCACTATATCTTGTTCGCCGATAAAATATGTGAAGGGTGTGCTTCTTTCCAACTTCATATTTTCATTTTGCAGATTTAGTTTAGTCGATTTTGAAATTAGTTTTGATACAAAAATTAGAGTTGAATTTATTTTGAATAATTTAATACAGAAAATGCACAGAAAAACCAGACACTAGAGAAAACCCAAGCCAAGGAAAAATCAAATAAACAATACAAGAGCTTGACTTTTTTTTATAAAAAAAAAATGAAATGTCAAAATTTTGCAAGCAATTAATGTGCAGGTTGATTAAATTGAGAACGAAGAGTGGAGAATTGTACTAAGAAATCTAGTACAGGTATCCACTAAAATTACACATTTCGTCGTTTAGCAGCGTACTGGAAAACGAAAAGTAGAGCGAAATTTTTCGTTCATGATTTCGTCGTTTCATTTTTGTATGGGATTTTTCGTTTCACGTCAGCAGCGTACTAGGCTTTATTAGATATTTTATCGCGGGTACCTAACTATCCGAGTATATTTGTGGACGGATCAAATAAGTTTAGGTGAAAGCTATCAAAACATCAGAACAAAACGCATACCAAGTGAAGTTTCCAGTCCACTGTTCTATACATTTGTTCTCTGATAACTAGTAATTCAAACATTTTTGGGATAACTCATGATAGCTTTCATGAGAACATCTGTTTTTTTCATCAGATGTGCTTTTGTACGCGTTACAACAACAGAAAGTTATCCCAGATTGCTTAGAATTAATGAGTGAACGCCCGCATTGGAATGATTTGATCCATCTTGTGTCAAATGGCAATCAGCTGACACGAAAAATGAATTTTCATCAACACATTTTTAACAAAAAAAAAAAATTGTTCTTTTGCAAATATCAGAGCAAAAATAGGCGTGGTTCCCTAATGGAAAGTCGCCCCAAAATTCTTTGAGTTACTTATAATCGATTATTATAGCAATTGTACTCGTATTTTAAAACGCTTGAAAACTCAAATTAAAACATTAATTTTGCTTGTGTTCAAACTTCAAAGCTCACCAATTGGGTTCATGGTGATTGAGAATTATTATTACTTCCACCAAATATTTCCCATGAACAAATTATCATGACCTACCATTCTTATAAGCTAAATTTATTGAGATAGACTATAAGATTTATGGAAATTTTATCAGCTCTTGTAGATACAGATATTGACATTGAATTTGTTGATAAAATCTCATTTGGGTAATGAATATTCCATCGGAACCAGTTTCCCTAGGTCTAGTTTACTTTTATTGAAAGCCTAAACCAGAAATCCACACTACCATGCCTAATGTTGAAAATGTTTTAACATTTTAACGACATTATCAAAGGTCAATCATTGAGTATTGAACTCGAATAAACATTAATTTGTAAGCTAAAGCTATTTAAAAGGCTTAAAAGTGCAAAAATGGTTCAATAATCGTTTTAGTTCAAGCGGTATATTGAACAAGCTATCTAAGTCAATAGACCAAAGTCAATTCCATTTAGGTGCTATTGGTATTTTGTATTGCTTTAGCACAAACATCGATTGGACATGGGAGATTGAAAAGATGAACAACCTTGGGTTTTTCACATATACGTAGCCATCGCATGGTTTGGCAGTTCTATAGCATCTTTTCGTGTAGCTAGGTTTATATCTATAGCCCGAGGCAACGACAATATACTCTAACCGGCTAGATTGAAAAAAAAAAAAAACATGTATAAAGTATCTGACATTGAGTTTTAGCTTTGACTATGTTAAAAGTCTATTGGCTTTAGAAAAATAAATAGATAAAGAAAGAGCGTGACATAATAATTATTAAGAGAATACAAATTTGATAGGTGTAGCACTCGACATGGGTTTATTTGGGAACTGAAAGATATTTAGTTGAACAAAAAATTGGAAATATAAATAGGTAAGATCCGCGATCGCGAAAACATGAGTAACCTACTTAATGTGTTTATAAAGGGTTGGGCTCAAAATTATGTTTGTGCAAAATGCTGTATAAGAAAAATAGTAAAAGAAATATCCTTTTGATAATGTAAAAAAGTGCGATCACACTTTCATAACTTTCTTATCATCATCTGACATAATAAAGCATCGAACTTAAAGATATCTTAAGTAGTTTAAGTTATTTTTAGTTAGTATAAGTTAGTTGTATCTAGTTTTTAGTCTGGCTTTAGGTAGTTTGTAAATTAAAATAAAATGTAAAAATGATATGATACTAAGTTTTTTTCCAAAAAGTTTTCTTGGTGAAAATTAAAAATAATATAATAAACGTGGATTCATATAGTTTTTAGGTCGAAAGACAGTAGTATTACGAGATGTAGTTTAGCTTAGTGTGCCGGTAAAGAGCCAGTAAGTTAGTTATAATTTATTGATAAGTAGGCTAGTTTTATGAATTTTTTGTCTATCTTTAAGTTAGTTATAAATTAATGGTAAATAAAAATTAATTAAAAAAAAGCATCCAACTTAATATAGAGTCAAGCTTTAATTATTGCATACATATGTATGTACATAGGTACCTAATTAGGAGCTAAGGGAAAAGAATAGAGAAAACATAATTCCACACTTATTTACTTCTTTTTCGTTCTTTTTATTTTCCCTCTAAAATTATTCCTTGAGTTTTCTTGCCATTTTTGGTAAATGTCAATTTTTTATATCAATTTATTATTGTAATTTTTCGTTTGCTCTTTCTTCCCAGCAAACATTTATCTGAAGGTTCAGATTCTAATCACCAAAAATGAAGAAGAATATTCAGGAAACCTTCAGTTTTTTTAATGAATTATGAATATATACAAAGATCCTACAAATTCTTACCAGAGAGACACAAAGAGATATGTATTCTGTGTCAAAAAAAAACAACACTCAGATTTTGTTTTTGGATCCCTCATATGGAGATCCTTTTTTGTTCATCCTTTTATTTTTATTTTTACCAAGGGGTAATGATGAGGGGTCATTGTAATGACAAAAGTTTCGTTTGCATAGTCGATTATCAGTTCGGAAAAGTTTTTCTAAAGATCAGTTGAGATAGGTTTATAACCATCAGCTTGTGTTTTAATAGTAAATGGGTACCTACTTACTTAACAAAAAATATATATAAAAAAGCAAATGATAAAACATAAAGGTATGTAAAAAATGGTGTTAAATTTTCTTAGAAATATAAAAATCATTTCTTTAATTATAGCATCGTGTAACAATTAAGAAGTCCTGGAAGCTATAAAAGCCAGATAAGGGGCAAATCAAAAAAATGTTCCAGAGGCTCACCGATGAAATATTCAATCATAAATTAATCAGAAATAATGAATTCACTTATGATGCAATTTGAATCCTTTTACCTGGGCACTTAGACACCGATTTTAATCATTTTAATGATTCATTCATGATATGAAAATTCTGCAATTAAATGGACGTATATAACCGTTCCACATATTCCTTTAAATGATTAATCCCTGAACCTTTTCTGAATCGCAAAAATGATTCCTGTACGATTAATTAAAGTGAAGGTATGTACTTAGAAATCCTTCACTTAATTGAATTTTATTGGAATTATTTTTATGATTTAGAAAAGATGCAGTCATTAATCATTTAAGTGAATATATGGAGCTCTTATATACGTTCATTTAAATGACGAATTTTCAGATCATAAATGAATCATTACAATGATTCAAATTGGTGTCTAAGAGCCCAGGTAAAAGGATTCAAATTGCATAAAAAGTGAATTCTTTTTCGGCCGGTTTCTTCACTTTTATGAATTAATTATCGTTCATTTCTGAATTAAAATGTTTGCTGGGTTACCTCCTCTATTCAATTTCTCTTCCTCTATTTTATATGTGAAAACACAATGTGATTTCATGAATGAATTATAAGTTCCTTCTTACCTAAATGTCATAAATTTGTTGCTATGGACAAAATAATAGGAACACTTCTTACTTTAAGAAATTCTGTATCTTGCACTTAAGTTAGGCGAACATGTGAACAAATTGGTGCGTTATTGTAACGGTTTATATATTGTCAGTCTATTCAAAGTAAGATCTTTTGATTAAACAAAAGGTATTTGTAATATTATGCACTTAGTAGATTGCAACTACACAAAATATGCTGGTCAAAAAACTAGGAACATTTGAATAAAAGCTCAAAAACATTTGTTATTAGCTGAAAGAAGTCAAGATTTTGGTGAGATTTTTTATCTGAGAATAATTTTGAAATTTTAGGCACATTTTTTCTTAAATATGCCAATTAGAAATGGGAAGAGCCAAGAACTGCACTGAAGACCAATGCGAAGCCATTTTAGTTCTGCATAACAGCGGTGGATCCATGAGATAGATCGCAACAGCTATTCGGCGCTCTGCAAGGATTGTCTGGAATGCTATAAAGGGTGTCCGTCTAAAATGACTGTAAGACACAAAGCTACATTGCTGAGAAAAGCTAAAACGAATGCGTTTATGTCCTCAAAAGATCTGCAGCGAAAAATAGAGACGCCAGTCAGTTTTAGAATTATATGTCGTATCTTGCAGTATGCTGACCTTCACGCACGATCTCCAAGGAAGGTGTCCTTTAAAAAAAAAAATACACACCTAGAAGCGGATCTGTTTTGCCAAAATGCATCACATGAAAGACTACCCACTTCAGGCCAAGAAGCAGTTGAGGAATGTGCTTTGGAGCGACAAAACGAAAATAAATTTATTCGGAATGGATGGGAAACAGTTTGTTCGTCATCCAAAGTCCGAGGCTTATAATTCGTGGTACACAAAACCAACGGTGAAGCATGGAGGTACCAGTAATGTTATGGGCTTGTTTTTCTTGGAGGGATGTTGCTCCAATATTTGTTATTGTTATAGACGGCATAATGACAAGGAAGTCGTATGTGGACATACTGGAAAACGTTATGCTTTCGTGGACTGAGGAAAATATGCCACTTAAATGGCTTTTCCAGCAAGACAACGACCTTCAGCATACGGCAAAGTCAACAAATCTCTGGTTTCAGCGAAATAAATTACACGTTATGGCGAGTGGCCTTTTCAATCACCGGACCCTAATCCTATTTTGAGAACCTCTGGAATGAGCTGAAGATTGAGGTTAGTTAGCATAAGTGTGGTAGTCGCTTCCACAGAAAAGTGCCAGAACTTGGTAGACTCTATGCCAAATCGAATGAATGCAATGTTGAAAAATAAAGGTTTTTCAACGAAATATTAAATATTCTTTGCTAATAAATAAAACAAAATGCATTGGTTATTAAAATATCTTGTTTTTTTGATAAATATCAAGTATTTCTATTTTTATGACCAGCTTGTTGGAAGGCCAAAATCAAACGGACTAAAAATTTTGCAAACCCCTTAGTTTTCAAAAAAATTTATATAAAATAGATTAATAACATATTTACCACTAATATGTAAGACTAATATTTTTTAATATTTGCCTAGTACACGGTGGCGCAGGAATCGTGCTACAAAAATAAAACGTAATAACTTTTTTTCAGTGTGAGTAATCAGCCATTTTTTTTTATTTTATAGGCTACTATTTAGATTTATCAAAATGAATGCTTGGGATACTTAAAAAAGGATTTGGATAGTGCAGCGATACCATTCTTTGCAGTCCGTCATTTCCGTCCAAAGGGAATTTAGGCTGGAGTTTGGCGGTACTCCCCCGAGTAGATGGACCATTATGAGGCTGGTGAACATGTTTGCCGAATCTGGAAGCATCGAACGAAGGCCGTATCATCGAGATCCCAATGTTCGCGTTCAGGAAACAATCGTGGCTGTTGCATCGCCAATTCAAGAAAATCCAAGTGTTTCGACTCGAAATTTATCGGGCCAAATTAGAGTTAGCAGACGGTCATCGCAACGGATACTTCATGATAACTTAAACTTGTTTCCGTACAAAGTCCAAATTACAAGCAAGTTAAACCCTCAGGATTTGCCTGTTCGCCTGGAATTTTGAAGAAAAATGAATGCAATGGCCGAAGAAGAAAACACATTGATAAATTCTTTGTTCATGTCTGATGAGGCGCATTTGGACCTAAACGGGAATGTTAACAAGCACAATTGCCGTATATGGAGTGAATCTAATCCAGAAATGCTTCATGAGACGGAACTGTACCCAGAACGAGACACTGTGTGGTACGCAGTTTGATCAAGGTGTATTGTCGGGCCATACTTCTTTGAAGAAAACTGTGTAACACAAACTGTCAATGGGGACCGTTATTTAAAGATGTTGAAGGAGTTTTTTACCCAGAACTTCGCCGAAGACGTATCCCTTTCAGCAGGATTTGGTTACTACAAAATGTAGCAAGTACACACGTAGCCACACAAGTTATGGCGGAGCTCCAACGAAAATTCACAAACAAATTGATATCCAGAAACTGCACTTTCTACTGGCCCCCAAGGGCCTCTGACCTGACTGCACAAGAATTTTGTTATGGGGTTATGTTAAGCAGGAAGTGACAAAACGAAACCCAGGAATTTGACTGAATTGAAGCAGTCCATTAAGACAATAATTGGGGCGATCCCAATTTCAACCCTTCAGGCCGCAATGAACAATTTTCTGATCAGGTGCCGCATATGTGTGGATGAGCGTGGAGGTCATTTGCGGTCTATCATTTATCAATGTGTTTTCTTCTTCGGCCATTGTTATCATTTTTCGGCAAAATTCCAGGCGAACAGGCAAATCCTGAGGGTTTATCTTGCTTGTAATTTGGTCTTTGTACGGAAACACGTTTAAGTCATCATGAAGTATATGTTGTAATGACCGTCTGCTAACTCCAATTGGGCCCGATAAGTTTCGAGTCGAAACACTTGGATTTGCCTGTATTGCCGATGCAACAGCCACGATTGTATCCTGAACCCGAACATTGGGATCTCGATGATACGATCTTCGTTCGATACTTCCAGATTCGGCAAACATGTTAACCAGCCTCATAATGGTCCATGTACTCGGGGGAGTATCGTCAAACTCCAGACTAAATTCCCTTTGGACGAAAATGAACGACTGCAAAGAATGGTATCGCTGCACTATCCAAATCCTTCTTTCAGTACCCCAAGCATTCATTTTGATAAATCTAAATAGTAGCCTATAAAATAAAAAAAAATAAGACGAATTACTCACACTGAAGAAAAGTTATTGTTTTATTTTTGTAGCACGATTCGTGCGCCACCCTGTATTAATTAAAGAAAACCCAAATCTATTAATGGAACCACTCAAAAGTAATTGACTGATATGTGTAATCTTTTCAGTTTTAAAATTTTATTACGGTTAGTGACATTTCAGGAATCCACTGTTACCGAAAATTCAAGTCAATACTCTATCATTCCCGAAAATTTCAGATTTCTAGGTCCACTCCTTAAAAAGATAAAATTCATTTAGTTGATATGTGTGAGAATACTTATCCAATGTAACGCGTTACGTAACGAATCGGTTTACCCTTCCATAAAAAGCTATCACTTCAAAAATGCTGCATTATCATCGTTAAAAACCTTAATTAGAATATATGAAACGCAATTATTTAGTTTGTCAACCTGAAGATATGGAAATAGTCTTATTCGTTTAAAGCACTGAAAAAGATCCAAATCAGAATTAAAATGTCGGCAAGTAAATATTGAACTAAAACAAAGACAGCATTTTTTGGGTATTTAATTAAATATTTTATTTAAAGTTAATTTAAAGAACAATAAAGAAAATCATATAAATATTTCATTTATACATATACAAACACTAGTCGACATAAATATTTTGACGAAATAAAAATTGTTCATATTTGAGTTGAACTTTTAAATGGATTCATAAAGAATTCTTGTTTATTTTTTGCATTTTATATAAAACTAATACAAATTTAAAAATAAGCAAACAAATATTTTTTCATAGAACTTTAAACGTATATAAATTAAAAAGGAATTTCACTTGTTGGCATAAGTATTTTGACAAGTATGTAATACTATGAAAACAAAGTTTAAACTTAACAAAAGTAAACAAATGAAGATGAATTTAGTAAAATGTATAACCTCCTTTGGCTTCAATAACTTTTTGAAGGCGTCTCGGTAATGAATCCACTAAATTTTCAAGAATCTCTGGAGATATCTCTTTCCAAAGGGAAGTGTACTCAGAAATTATATCCTCTCTGGTTTTATTTAACAAAACTGTTCTTTTACGTTTCAAAGAGACCAGACGTTTTCTATAATATTTATATTTGGACTTTGATGTGGCCACTCCAAAGTGGTAACACCAACATTTTTCAAAAAGTTAGTTATCATCCGGGCTTTGTGGCATGTTGCATTATCCTGTTGTAGGATAAATGATTCCCCAATTAGCCTATCTCCGGAAGGAAAGGTATTATCATTAAGGGTTCTAACATATTGACTTTGGTTCATCGAGCCGGCGGCGATAGGAAACAAGTCACCTAGCCCATTATACGGAACATATCCCCAGAACATGAAAGAGCATCCAGGCTCACTTTTAGACAAATGAGCCTTTTTGTTTGCCGTAATCCTTTGGAAATCTTACAAAAAAATAGTTTTTTGATGAGTTACACAGATTTTTTGTTTTGCGCATCATTTTCGGGCCGTTATTTAACGATACTAAGTAAAGCTAGGTGCAAAAGTCACAAAAAGGTTTCGTGAAAATACTTATGCCGACTTGTGTAGGTTTAATTTTAATTCTTTAAATTTTGGGAATAAAAGTTTTATTTAAGTGATAAATAATAATATCATAAAATACTAAATAATTATATAATAAATGTTACTTCTACTTATACTTTTCCAGCTGACTGCACTTTTGTCCATGGATATAGAGCACATAGTGACTATTAACTTCAAGTAATGGAATAACCTTACCAAACCACTACTACTTCGGTTTGAAGGAAAAAATCGGTACAAACCTCCTCTCAAGAAAAAAAAAACTCAACTCGAGAATTAAAAGGGTGAAAGCGACAGCAAATCAGAACTGGATCCTTCTGGCGTTGAAATAAACCGAATAGCTGTTACTGCAGCTGTAACTTTCAGTTACAATAGAAGACGAAATGTTTGTATTTCTATTTGAAGACATGAGCAATGACGTTCTTCTGCCAGATAAGGCTGTGGATTGTTTAGTCAAACAAAATACAGAACAGAAAGTTCCTGAACATACACTTGGAAAAGGGTTAACCCAGCAAAGTTGCGGAAACCACCCAACCCTTTTTTTTTGTTTTTTTTTATAATCTACACGCGCTCAAGAGATTATGAATACCCTTTAAATGTTTCAACACAGCGCGGGCGTGAGGGTAAGGTTAAGGAAGTGAAGGAATGATAGGAAAGATGTGTGGCGAGCTATTCGGAGACTGTAGGTGGTTGTTGTCTCGGATTTTATCTCCAGGGATGGCGGCTGAACTAATGCGGATAAATTTCCGTGTCTTATTTATCGATGTCCCTTATAATTCGCATTAATTTTTTTATTATTTGTCATATTTATCGGTTTACTAGTTTTACTCAATCACATGTTGTTAGTTTTATGCCTAAACAGCATGCAATGAGTAAACCAGCAACTCATTGTATGACATTTATTTTTAGAATTGGTTTTTAATGGAAAAATAAGAAGACATAGACTACGGCAAGGATCAAACCTGTGACCATGAGGTTGACAGGCGAACACACAACTATCGCGCCACGGCCACCCCAACCCTTTGCTAAACAACAGGCGTGGCAGGCACAAAATTGAAGCCGAAGTGGAAACAACCAAGAAGACTCTCAAATTGCCTGAGGAAAGACAGCAACATTTGGCTGCTACGAATGCAAAAGAATTAGAAATTCTGAACAGTGAAAGGGGGAGGTATAAGATGGTGCGTGAGAGAGATGCCGTGGACCTGCAACGAGCTTCATTGGAAGTGCAAAGTGCGGAATTCGTTAGGGAACGTTGGTTAGTTGAGTTGAAGGGCGCCAAAAACCAACTTGCTTACGACTCCACAACGTTCGCATAACAATTCGCTATGGCGCAGTGGATAAAGTGCTTGATTGCTAACTAGGGCGTGTGGGTTCGATCCCCACGCTAGGTGCACTCTTTTCTATACCTCCAAATTTAAAATGAGACAGTCAATACCTGGTTCTCAAATCCACTGTGCCAAGCTACTCCCGTGCAATTCAGGTTGCATTTAAAAAAGACCTTAGGTCTTACAGACATATAGTTAAAATTAAAATAAAAAAAAAACATTACATTTATTTATTTATTTATTTAGCTTATTGCAAGCGAATTACTTAAATTATATAATACAAACTTAAATTATAAATTACATTACATATTATACTACTCCGTAGATAAATCTACGAAGTAGAGAAACTGAAGCACTGGCAACGAGACCATTGACAAAGAGAATGCATACAAACTGCAGTTCCAACAGCCCCAGCAAAAAAGTTGTTAAATACGAATGTGTGACGTCTTTTAGTGTTAATTTTTGAGTCATCTTCCATTGCAATTAGTATAGATTGGATTCATCATGGTCTAAATGAAAATAAGTTCCTTAGTCCTTCTTATCGATGTCAATGTTGTGGAGGACGGCACAACCAATGATGATCAATTGCACGGTTTCAACTCTGCATCTTAAGCCGGTGGCCAACACCAGAAACCGCGTTTTCCAAATTCCAAATGAAAGCTCGACACAATTGCGAGTGCGAACTTGGGGCTCGTTATATAAATTTTCAACATCGCTGGAAACAATTTTAAAAGGCGTCGTGAGATAATATAAATTTGTATTTGAGTAGCCAGAGTTGCCAACAAAAATAAAATACTCAAAATCAATGGTTGCTCTAAATTCGACATATTGAAAATTTGTTGGTCATGCATAGTGCCCTTTTAATGAATAAAACATCAAACAATAAATACAAATAGACTGCACCTTGTATTGTAAATGCGGAAAGTTCTTGCAAACAAGCAATGATATCGATAATTATCGAAACACGATTTAGTGGCGGTTTACGTCATAAGCACGTAGACTAAGATTTTGCAATTGGTCATTAATAAAATAGAATTTCTGCTAATTGACATTGACAAATTTATTCCTCACTAAGCCACCGAAGACGGTGGTTTAGTGAAGGAATATGAATTTGAAATGGAATAAAAGGAGTTCGTGGAGTTTTTATTAATTGAAAATTTGAATCCGCAGATTAACTTTTATTCGATGGTGTAGTAAAGTCATGGATTAGCAGTGGAATAAGCATTTTTTTAAATAAGGCTATTATAGAGAACCATCCCTATAAATCTGCAATCGCCTCCTGGATGGACCCGAGCGCATAATATCGTAACACTATCAATAATTGAGTAATTGGTCGTAATTCATGTGATCTATCAAAGAAGAAATGTAAACATTACGAATATTAATATTAATTTTCAAACTCATACCGTCTCTCATTGTAAGGCAGACTTCTTTATAAGCTTAAACATCATAATTGTCGTGGACTTTGAAAGACGAAAACGGTACACAAAATCACGTTCATCCAATTTGTCGATTTCGACACGTGGAAGCATCTTATATTGTCTTCGCCATCTTCATCTTCGCTTTCAGAAGCACATGAATGAAAATCTTCTAAAATGTATTCCATACCAACCAACTCAGAAGATCATACAGGTTTGGCAATACGCGCCCAGGATCGGGGACTATGAAGAAATGTTATGTCTCAGACGGGGACCTTTTACGGTTTTCGGATCAGTAATTTTGTTCAAAATCATAACAAATGCTTAAAGAAAATATATTTTACATAATGTAAAACATATAAAACAAATTCAATAAATACAACGGTCAATGTATGTAAATATATATACGACATACAGTAATACTCATTTTTCATATAGTTTAGTTAAGGCTAATTAATCATGCAAGAATAAATTGCATTTTTTTGCAAATATTACATCAAGAAGGTAAATTACTCATAACGACAATTTAGGGAAAGCATTTTATTCAAAAACCGTACATACTTTTCTTATATCTTCAGACGCTAAGCAAATTACGTTACTGTTAAGTAATTACCTAATTAAGAAGTATAAGGTCATTCGAAATGGTAATTAGTCGAACGTAACGTGACCAACAAATTATACTCCAACTCAGAGTCAAGAAAATATAGATAATTTTCCCAACAATCCCACAAGTGAAAATTTTTTCAAATTTAGTTTTAATGATTTTGTGTAAATTATTATTTTATAATGACGAGTGAAACTCCCTTTTACCGTTGTGTAGTAATTTAAGCCTTTGTGTAGTAATTTATACCCTTATACATTATTAAGAGTGAAACTTTCTGTTTTAATCAGAGACCACATAACATAATGTTTTGGAAAAATACATAGGTACTCTAAAATTAAATTGGTCTTACGAAACGAGTGTTGGGCACCTACGACACTTCTAACAAACAGTTTCCTAAGTTTTTAGTTGTAAAATTCGTAGTTAGGTAAAGGTACTTTAAAGATAAGTAATGGGTTCATGAATAAAATAAGAACTTGATAAGTAGTTTACAGTAGGAAACTAAAGGCACGACCGAATCGCACTTACTTGCTCTTATGTTCAATCACTTCGTATGCAAAATACTTTTAATAGAATTGGCTAAATATATTTGTAAAGTCTTTGTTTTACTTATTTTTTTATATACCATATTTCCTTAATTTTTTTTAAGCATTTACCTAATAATATAAATTTAAAAAAAAATCGAAAAAAATCATCCACCCGTTTTCGAAATATTGAATGTTTGCGTTCTCTATCATCGTAATGTCAAGTTTGATTAAAGTCCTGAGTTCGTTTTTTTTTCAAATGCAAAACTTGTCCTATATTATCCACTTGAAACGGCGAAATATATTTTTAAAGTCGTTTTTTACTTAATTTTGGTATATCCAAAATTTCTTTAATTTTATTATAAAAAAAAATTGGAATGGTAATTTTAAATATATTTATAATAAGGACAAAATCTTCCAATTTTAGTGATTAAAATTTTAATCTTGCTGGATATAGTCACATTGATTTTTTTAAATTTATTTTTATTTATTTATTAATATATCAATATACAATTAAAATTGCTATTAATAAAAGGAAGAGCAAACAGCAGCAAAGGCTTTCGGCTCTATGGATCATAACATTTGTTAAATAGAGATCTTTAGATCGTGCGTGAGCGTGAAGGTGAGGTTAAGGAAGAGAAAGAATGATAGGAAAGATGTGTGGCGCGATATTCGGAGACTAGGTGGTTGTTGTCTCAGATTTTATCTCCAGGAATGGCGGCTGAATTAATGCGGAGAAATTTCCGTGTCTTATTTATCGATGTCCCTTATAATTCGCATTAATTTTTTTATTCTTTGTCATATTTTATCGGTATACTAATTTTACTCAATCTCATGTTGTTAGTTCTATGCCTAAACAGCATGTAATGAGTAAACCAGCAACTCATTGTATGGCATTTATTTTTAGAATTGGTTTTTAATGGAAAAATAAGAAGACATAGACTACGGCAGGGATCGAACTTGTGACCATGAGGTTGACAGGCGAACACACAACTATCGCGCCACGGCCACCAGTTTTAAAATATTGCTTTGTTTCTGTTCTTTTAGTAGATCCAAGAGGTTAGAGTTGATAGTGTGCGCTTGGAGTTGAGGCTGTCCAGATAAGAAGCATGGACTTAATAGGTGGGTTGCAGTTATGGAATTCGTACAGTTCGGGCAGGTAGGTGAAGGTTCTTTTTTGAGTAGGTGTTGGTGGGTGAATGCGGTATGGCCAAGGCGTAGTCGGATGAATGTTCTGAGGTCGGATTTGGTTATATCTGTTTGAAATTTTGGCTGAATTTTCAACGGGTTAATAGAACTATAGTGATGTTTTTAGTGTTCCCAGTCCAGTAATATATTTTTATGACACTCTAGATTGATGTGTCTCTTTAAGTCAAGACGTGATAAAGTATTGAAAGGGTAAAGGTAAGTACTGCGTTTGCAGCTGCGTCAGCTAGTTCATTGCCCTTTATTCCTACATGACCTGGGGTCCACATGAGCTTGATCTGTGTCTTAGCTTAGTCATTTTTAAGTCATTTTTCGGGTTAACGATGGCCTTTAGTACTGACAAACTGTCTGAGCAGATAACCCATTTCCCTTTATTTACAGTGCATTTCTTGGTAGCTTCGTGGATACCCAATGCTTCGGTTGTGTCAAAAAATATATGGAAGTTGATTAGTCCAAGTGAGATCTAGCGGGACGAAATTTTGTGGACTAAAGGCCTTTAAAATCTATTTTGAATCAATAATTCAGCAAGTCCAATTAAATATAATGCTAAGTCTTCTACTTGGCTGAATAGTTTCAGTAGTATATAGAATTGTATTATAAAAAAAAAATACCATCTTAATAATGTAAACTTTAAACCAAAATTTCAAAAAAAAAATCACCCACCCGTTTTGAAATATTAATTTTTTTTTTTCAAAAATCCACAAAAACTATTTCTTAAAAATGTTGGTATGCAGCATTCTTTATAATTCAAAGGACCTCCTATATAAAAATTATGATCGAAATCCGTAGAGACGTTTCTGAGAAAGCCGAAAATCAAGAAAATGCTTGTATGGTAGGTACCTACCGTTAATAACAAAATATGTAAGCAAAATTTTTTGACCAGAATATAGACTCTACTAAAAGGAGTGCACACTATTTATTTTTATCAAAATCTCCTAAAACGCTTAAATACAGTATGGGTCAAAAATATGTCAACTTCGTTGTTCTTTAACCGATTTCCATGAAATTAAAATATGGTCTAGCAAGTAAAAAATCGAAATGTGAAAACATTGGTAATTTAAAGGAAAAATACTACTTTTTCCCATATAACATTTTTAAGAAATTTAAATTTTCTTAAACACAAATTTTTGAGATGCTTCAATGTTCGAGATGCGAACCCAAATAAATTTCGTTATTTTTTATTTTTCTTCAATGTTCATATAAATTGAATTAGCAGATTAAGTCCATATTACATAATTTATGTGTACAAATTAAACAATTTCTTTTTCTTTGTAATTTTTAAAAAAGATAATTTATTTTTATCAAGAACCAAACTGTTCTGCGCAGGCTTAAAAACTAACTTAATAAATCAAACTTAATGATAAATCATCTAATGGATGAAGCGATCGACAATGCAGAAAATGATGAATTAAATATTTTGGGTGCGATTTTATATGAATAGCTGTATGATTATATAACTCTCTTCTTTCTTAGAAAAGGAGCTTTAAAAGGATATCTTTCGTATTTATTACGGTTACATATTTCGCAGTTTCTAAAAAATTCCTTAATTTTGTTAGTCTCCATATTGTGTTGATAAATGAAAATAATAAACTATAAAATATAAAAAATATAAAAAAAAAACAAAATATAAAAAAATAAAATTTAATAAAATATAATTTTTTTTATTTTTATTATTTATTTAGAAAATTAAACTTAAAAGCTCAAAGCCCGACGATGGACAAATTATCCGAAACGCGTAGCTGATAGAAACTGTATGCTGAGATATTTACATTTTATTAAATATTGTTTTTTATATTTAATAGTTTATTAAATTCCATAAATTTTGATCATTCGTGGCCAATAATATTAAGTTTAAATTTGTTTTTAATTTTCTTGATAACTACGGTATGCCTTAACGTGTTTATTGTACTATTGCAGTTTATTGTATAATAATTTGTTGGTCTTCTTCTTTTGTGATATATATTTTTAAATTCTTTGTGTAAGGGAATTTATTATTAAAGGTTTCTTTTAAATATTCTTTAATATTAGTCGTGTATTTTTTGGCAAAAGCTATCCGCAGCAAAGCAGAATGTACACACATTACAAATACAAGAACCTGCTTTCGATAAAAGTAAAAACAAAGGTCTGATCATTTCACTTAAATAGCTAAGGGTCAGTTGTTTAAACGGTTTCAGGAATTTTAATTCACCAATTTTTGCGGGTTAACTTAGGTTCATCAAAGGTTAAAGGTTTAAATAGGTGATAGAACACCAATACACGCTTGACCCATCGTTGAACCTCAGTTAATCCGCCGAAATCGGTGAATTAAAATCCATGAACTACGGATAAAATATTGAACCACGTTTGTGCAATTGGCCCTAAGTCACTTTTATGAGTAAAATGAGATGAGTCGGCGAGTAAGTCGAGGCATCTTATTTCACTCGCTGAAATAGCTAAGTCTCGGTAATTGAGTTATTGTTTCTATACTTAATGAATTGTATATGACTGACGCATATACAGGGGGCGCTCTTCCTTTTTCAGTATAAGTTAAGGTTAGCTTATTCGTGTGAAACTGCAAGATCAAGGATACTTTAATTTAATGTTATCGATAGAGCACTTACAAGCAAGACATAAACTGTCGAATTCCATTGAAAAATTTATTAAGATTTCTTGTAAAAAATCTGAATTTTCTATACCAAAAAATTGTAAATTTTCAAATTTAATTTCTTCTCCGGAAAGAGGTGATATCTTAGAGCTATTCGGCCTAGTCGGAAAATGTCAAATATTGGCTGATGCCGTAGATAACCAACTTGACCCTAAAATTCGTGAATTTCACGATTCCGCGTCATTTTGAACTAAGAGTCGAGTTGACAGTTGACCGACCAGAGAATATAAAATTGGCCATAATCGTTTTTTTTTTAGTGTTTATTTGTTTCGACGTTAATAATTTTTACCAAAACACGGCTATTTACCCCAATTACGAGATGTGTATCAAAAATGTATGTTGTCGTATAATGATCTTTTTGCTTACTATCATCTTTTTCGTTGGTAACTTTTCGAAACTATACTCATTTTTAAATAATCTAAAAAATCAGTAATCAATAATAAAAAAAATCAGAAGATCGTTTTTTTGGAAAATCCTATTGTGTTGCCAATAGATATCCCAAATAACGCGGCTAATGTCTAAGGGTTTGGTATCTTAACTGGATTTTCTTGGTTGATTCACTTTAGTTTTCTTTCTTTTTAATCAGCAGAATTAATAATTGTATATACATACATTTTTTTTATATTTTAAGCACACTTTTTTACTTTTGTTTTATTTTTCTTCTTTCACTTCTTTTTCAGTTTTGTATGTCCGGAACGGCACTCAGATATTGTTTCTTCGTCGTTCAGAATTCGTGACAATTGGCGCGTTTGCGACATTTAATTTTAATACTTTTATATTAAGCTTTAACAAAATACTCGGTTCTGATAACCGTTTTTAATTTTCACGTAGTTTTTGTTTTAAAAATGTCGGTACTTAACACTTATGCATGTGCTTTAATATTTTGAATGTAACCTGTAACACATATTATTATAAGTTACCGGAACTTTTTCCTCACTGGTTTTCCTAATAATTTAGTAGGAAACTTATCTTATATATATACATTCTTTCAAGCACACAACTTATTAAATTTTCTTGAGTTTTTTAAAAACCTGTCCACGTTGTTTTTTTTTTTTTTTTTTTTTTTAATTTTTAACTATATGCCTGTAAGACCTAAGGTCTTTTAAATGCAACCTGAATTGCACGGCACTAGTTTGGCACAGTGGATTTGAGAACCAGGTATTGACTGTCTCATTTTTAACCCATGGGCGGCATCCAATTAATATTATTGGTATGGAAAAGAATGCGCCTAGCGTTGGGATCGAACCCACACGTCTAAGTTAGCAATCAAGTACTTTACCCACTGCACCATTGCCACCCATTGTTGGGCGCCAATTAAACCATTCCTTTTTTTTATAATTTTTAAAAAAAGATAATTTATTTTTGTCAAGAACCAAACTATTCTGATAGGTTCGGTGAAGGCCTACAAACTAACTTAATAAATCGAACTTAAAGATAAATCATCCCAATGGATACAGCGATCGTCAAAGCAGGAAATGATGAGTCGACGATTTGTTGAATGAGTGTAGTAGCTTAATACTTAATATCATGAGGAGCTGCAATTAATTGGTGGGTATTTTAATGAACCGAAGTGTAATTTAATATTTTCATCATGATCAATGATGATTTTTAGTTTAAAGTATTTTGCTTTATCAGCACTTTTGGTGGGATTTTTTACGAAGCAATAACATAAACATAAATAAATAAGATAAGAAAACAACACGCGCAACCAAAACAGACCCTTTATTTCATAGGAAAAAAAATATTTAGACAGTTGTTGTTTATATTTTGTGGGACAAGAGTGTTATGAATTTGTCTGATCTCTACTTCAACTTTGCCATCATGATGCAAGGTTTGACCAATTTTTATACATTCTTTTAAAGTTCGCCGAATCAAAATTAAATTTGAGTGGGTAACGTTTTTTGCTACCAACGTGTCATGTGAAGATTAATTTTGTGTTCACTCATTCAACTGAATGCAATTGAGGCAACTTGCCGTGGTTGGATTTAATCGACTAAATAAGATGAAAGGTTGAAGGCAGTCGATCTTATTTCGCCACTTCTATTTGTTGTGTAAATGAAAACATTTATTTTTGTTATGCTTTTCAAACTTCAGCTTGTTGATCAAATTTATATCGCATACTCATGATCTGAGGCACAATTCATGCATGTATATACAGTTGCGACAAAATAAATAGCGCATGTATGCTATGATTCCCAGAACCAAAGTTTTTAGTATTTTTTTACACTTTAAGGAACTGTTTGATTAATGAAGAAGTAACAACAACGATATGTTGGATTTATTAAGAAAAAAATAATGAATATTGAATTGAAACAAAGAAGAATAAACAATAAGTTATGGAAACAAGTGAAGTTATTCTGGGACAAAATAAATAGCACACTTCATTAGAAAAAGAAAAACAATTAAGTTATAATAACATTTGATCGTGATACAAAGAAAATTATGTGTTAATATTAAGTGAGATAACTTTAATTTTTAATCACAGCGACACACAACGTTTAATAGTTAAAACAAAACTCTAAAATCGTAAACATGTACCGAGTACCAGGCTAGCTAAGTTACCTGCCAAAGTTTGTCCAAATTTGAACTAGCAGATCTATTAATTGCTTCATCCACATTATTCTACAAGTTTTCAATATAATTGAGATCTGGGGATTGAGCTGGTCACTTCATTAGCAGGATTTTTTGGGTAGATAACCATTGCTTAACAGACCAAGCGGTATGTTTCGGATCGTTGCCTGTTTAAATTTCCACTTCAAGGGCATATCTTCATGGGTTTACAGTAGCATTGTATTCTTCAGGATTGCTTTGTATTTTATCTGATCCCTAATACATTCTATACTATGAAGTGACGCACGCCATACTAGGCAAAAAATCCCCAAACAAGAATGCTACATCCGCAACGCTTAACACTTTTGATGGTATACTTTGGATAATATTAATGATTTTTTCCGCGTCGCAGATATTTTTTGCCATTCGATCAAAAGAGACTATAAACTTAACTTATACGTCCACAAGATATTTTTCCACCAATTTTGATCTTTTGGAATATGCTCCTTTGTAAACTTCAACCGACGACGCGACGTGGCAAATTGCGTTTGGAGACATGTGGTTTTCTTCTGGCAATTTTTCCAAACAATTTTTCCAACGGAGGCAGTTTTGAGTAGTCCTAACAGACACGTTCACACCAAGATTTTTCTCTATTATTTGTTTAATTTTTAGAGCAGTCATAAACGGATCTGGTTTGCTCATGCGGGCGATGGAAACAGCAGTTCGGTGCTCTTTCTCAACATTTTACAAAAGTTAAAATTACAAAATGGCTACTTTATTTTTTTAGTATCGTATTCAATCCATATGCCATTTTGACATTTACAAACGTCAAAAAGATATGAGCGCTTACTTTTTTGCACTATTTTAGGCGTGTTTAGTTGTAGTTTATTAAGAAAATAGATTTTGTGTGGTGCTAGTTAAAAAGTGTTTAAAATTAGGAAAATATTAGTAAAGTACTTTAGCTTTATAATGCTAAGCCCTTAACATCAGGCTGTTTAAAATTTTGCGCCAATGTTTTTAATTTACCTCTGTTATTCCGAATGGACTCTACTAACCGTAATATAAAAGGTTATCCATTTTGCGGTTTCAAAAGTATAGGGCTGGAATTCGACATCTGTCACACTAAGTTGTTAAACAAATTTTTTTTTTCAGTTGAAAGTCTGACATTTACGAAAATGGATCGCTTAACCATCGCACAACGCATAAAAATTGTTAAAACCTACTACAAAAATGGTGATTCTGCCACAGCCCCATATCGTGCTTTAAGAGGAGATTATGGTTTACAAATCGTCCAACTACACAAGCAACTGGCAAAATTGTGAAGAAATTTGAAGAGACTGGATTGGTTACAGATATTGTAAGGCCTGTGTATCATCGTTTCGCTCGTACCACTGAAAATATCGCTGCTGTAATGAAAGTGTTGCCGAAGACCCGAATGTGTCGATTCCTCGTCGTTCTCAGGAATTAGGACTGTCTTACGGCACATTATAGCATATTTTGCATTTGGATCTACACCTTCATCCATATGAAGTCCAGCTCGCACAACAACTGAAGCCGTAGATACGTCGAATGGATGCTTGAACAACAGGCGGTGGACGGCGATTTTTCGAACAAAATTTCCTTCAGCGACGCGGCGAAGCACATTTCTCACTCGGTGGGTATGTTAATAAACAAAATTGTCGTATTTGGGGTTTTGACAGGTCATTATATCCACAAAAATTCACTGTTTGGGGCGATCTTTGGTCCGGAGGTGTGATTGAACCTTACTTCTTCGAAAACGACGATGGAACGACTGTCACCTTCAATTCGGAGCGTTATAAACTGGCCACCAAGATCATGCGATTTGACACCGCTGGACTTTTTTTTTTGGAAAAAAATATCTTATGTGTTTTATTTACGATTACTTTTGAAACGGCAAAATGGACAACCCATTAAATTCAAGACCTAATGGAATATTGTATCTATTGGATTGAATTTAACGGAAACGCCCAAAGAAATTACGGGAGGCGTCGTGATAAGAGTTTTTTCTTCGTTAAGTACAAATAAAACATCACGTAAAGTTTTATCAATAAAAGAAAAAGTGTATTTGATAAATGAACATTAAAAATATAGTGTGCCTGTAAAAAAGTAGATTGAAAAATACAAAATCAGCACACAAACAGCCAAAAACCGAAATGGAATTCTTGGATTTAAAGCGACAGGGGAAACAAATCTGCCGACTCCGAAGTTGCCACAATTTTTGTAGAAGAATTGTCTGAACTCATTCAAAAATAAATCATTCGAAAGCTGGTAAGCTCAGAAAACCGTCACAATTTTTCCAAGTCACTTAACATCAAAAATGATTTATGTGCTATTTTTATGTCGTGGAATTTCATCACCACCGATGTTCTGAAAAATGTTTGGTACAATTTACTTTGTCCCGCAAATAATGAAGGCACATTTTATCAAAATCAAAAAATTGTTTTTTTTTTACCTCATTGAGATTTCTAAGCTTCCTTAGAATAAGATGCCTAATACTCCAAATACTCAAATTCATGAGGGAAATAAATTTGGAGGAAGAGCTGTAAATGGTATTCTCATCCAGTTCTAGGCGGGGGCACAATATATCTCAAGATTGCAGCGCAATAACCCCATAGTAATATTCATGGCTTTCGCAGAGGATTTTGATGTCAATGCAATAAGAAATTGTGTGGACTCAGATGCAAAAACAAAATTATTGGGATAATAAATAACCCTCTTGACAACGGGGCTAAAGTTCTTTCTGATAAATCCAATGATGTGGAAATTACAAAAAATTCCAATGAATGAAACAATTATGGCAAGTTCTAAACTTTTAAGTTTTTGAAAGAATCGAATTGTGTTGTATTAACACCCTAGGTTATAATGCAGGTTCACCGAATCAACGTAAATTTACTCAAAGAAAAACAACAGAGTAAAATCACTACGATAAACAAAATGATGATAAAAATTTCTGTAAAATACAAAATTATTTGATGTATCAGTTTTAAAACTGCATTTTACATTCTATTCAAGACAGATAATTAAAACTTAACAATCCATAAGCTTTAGAAAACAAAACTTATTTTCTTAAGTATGAGGTTAATTTGACAGGAGTTGAGACTCGATAGCAGACAGACGGAATTGCTGAACCCATTTTATTCGGCTTCGCTTTTATCGTAATGTCGAGTTTGATCAAAATCTCGTGTTCGATTTTCTTACGAATCCATAACTTGCCATATACATAGTGCCTATATATCGCAAGTAAAAATTGGGTGCACCATTATACGGATAGGCTACATTTTGGTGAAAAAAAATGTTTAATTATAGTTAAATATTTTTTCGGCTTGATGATCAGTTAGTTCGATGCAATTAATTAAAAATAACTAATTCATATTTTACCAAACGTTTCGTTTGGTTCCTTTCCAGCTTCTTCAGGCGTCGATATATATATATTTTTTTTTTTTTTAATTCATTTTTATTTCATTTTAACTTATAACTATCTTAAAGCTAGACGAAAATGTTTAAAACTAGCCTAATTATCAATAACTTACAACTAATTTACTGACCCTTTACGGGCGCTCTAAACTAAACAATAACTCTTAGAACTAATGTCTTTCGACCTAAAAACTATTTTAATTAAATCTAATTATTTTATTTTTTAACCAAGGAAACTTAATGACAAAAAACTTGGTATTTTATCATTTTTTTTTTACTTATAAGCTAAACCTAAATATAGATTAAAAATAATTAAAACTAAATACAACTAACTTATACTAACTATAAATAACTTAAACTACTTAAAATACATAATAATACCCAAAACCAGGCGTTGATATATATTTAGCTATAAAAACACAATTAACAATGATTGGCATTACAAATTAAGCATAGGAGTCTACACATAAATATTGCTTATAGTTATTAAAATTTTATAACTTCCTTTTTTATTTGATTTTAAATTTAACATTTTATTAGATAAATTAAAATGATTTTTTTTTAAACTTAATAAACTAAACTAAACTAAACTAATTTGTTTTTGTTTTTTTTTTCTATCTTTAGTGAAGGTTTTTACAAGTAACTAGCTTTTCCTTCAATTTAATTTCATAATTAGCAATTATATCTTTAAAAATAGTTATACTTGGTAGAAGTTAGGGAGTTTATATAACAATATCTGTAAATTGTGCAATATAGTTTTTAGAAAAAATGATGTAAAACTACAAAAAAGATAAAAATAAATATTATTAACGGTACCTGTCTGCCATTCAAATTGTAAATGATACTGACATACCAAAATTTTCGAAAAAATATTTGTATGATTTTTTTTTAATTCAACATTTCAAAAACGGATTGAGATTTCGAGATAATTAAGCTTTTTATATGACGGTTGTATGGCAGGTGTTAATATTTTTGGGGCTAAAACAACCATTACAGTATTAAGCTTGAAATATTTCGCTTCCGCGGTTTAGGCTGATCGATCGAGGTACAAACATACAGGCAAACGGAATTGGGAGACCCATTTTTTTCGTTTTCTCTAACATCATAATTTTAAGTTTAATCAAAATTTCAAGTTCGACGTTTTTTTTCAATTGTAAAACTAATTTGCGTTTGTTCAATACACATCGTTTGACCACTGAGTGAAACTTCGTGTTTGTGTTGCGTAAAAAATTAAAACGATTTCTAAATAATACGTTTTGAATACAATAATAGGGTAGGTCCACGTAGTAACTTGGACCGATCAACTCGGAAAGTTGCAGCTAGAAGAGTAGCCAGAGCAGCTCCAACAGTTCATGAAGAAGCGCGCACCCTGTATATTAAATTTAATTATTATAGGTGTTCGAGATTTAAAATATATCTCTTTCGGCTGTTTTGGTCGTAATGGTTTTTAATTTTTAATTTTTCAACGGTGGTTGCCGTCTTCTTCAGGGGATCTTTTATTTGCAAAAATAAATTGAACATATTATATACATAAGAACATTTAGTGTAAAATTTAGCAAAACTTACATTTAGTAGGTATTACAGATAGAAATAAATAATACAATGAAAGACAAATATAAAGCAATGTTTAAAAAAAATAAATGTTATGATATAAAAAAAAACACTACGATTGAAGCTTAGTCGGCTTTAAATTGTCACGGATTCTGCTTAGTCACCAAAGAGCAGTACACCGATGAAATGTTTTGGCTGTCTTGTTTACGATTCATATTGTTTTTCTTGTTAAAAATATGAGACACGTTTCTCCCTTTCCAGGATTTCCACTCTGTCAAAATCTGGTTTGTGTCCACGCTCAATGGAGTGTAAGGCCAATTCTGTCTTCACAGTGCTTTTTTACTTAATGTCGGATTTGTGGTTGGAAATTCGTTGACGAAGAAGTTGTTTCATTGTACCGATATAGGAAATATTGCAATTTTCTTCCGCATTGCCACGACAGTTAATTTGATAGACTACGTCTGTGCATTTATCTTTTTCCGTTTTTGTTTTCATGTTGGTGAAAAGAGGTGCCAGGTACCTATTGGCACTCAACGCAAAGACTTTTTGAACTAGATTAGAGGCTGTATTAATAAGAATAAGCTTGATTGTTGATTGATGATAGGCAAAAGACAGTGATGACGACATATACAGCACAAATACCTGCAATTTATGGATTACCGAAAATTCACAAACCAAATATGCCTCTTAGACCTATAACGTCATCAATGAGAGTTCCCCTTGTTATGAACTTGCAAAATACTTGGGAAGAATTTTACAGTGCAAATTTCACGCCGCAAATGAGAAAATAGTCACACAAATTCTTCTAGATAATGGCTATCCAATGGAAATCATACGAAGCTTGATACTTCGCCAAAAACTCAAAGCTCCTGTTGATAATCGGCAAAAAGAGGGAGGTATTTATAAGAGTATAGTTTATGTTCCCAAACTGTCAGAAAACTTTAAAGAGACGGTAAAAAATAGTACTAATGACGTCAGCTTAGCGTATAAATCCAATAGGACGCTGGCACCTCTTTTCACCAACATGAAAACAAAAACGGAAAAAGATAAGTGCACAAACGTAGTCTATAAAATTAACTGTCGTGGTAATACGGAAGAAAATTGCAATATTTCCTATATCGGTACAACGAAACAACTTCTTCGTCAACGAATTTCCAACCACAAATCCGACATTAAGTAAAAAAGCACTGTGAAGACAGAATTGGCCTTACACTCCATTGAGCGTGGACACAAACCAGATTTTGACAGAGTGGAAATCCTGGAAAGGGAGAAACATGTCTCCAAGCGGTATACTCTAGAAACGCTTCATATTTTTAACAACAAAAACAATATGAATCGTAAACAAGACAGCCAAAACATTTCATCGGTGTACTGCTCTTTGGTGACTAAGCAGAATCCGTGACAATTTAAAGCCGACTAAGCTTCAATCGTAGTGTTTTTTTTTTATATCATAACATTTATTTTTTTTAAACATTGCTTTATATTTGTCTTTCATTGTATTATTTATTTCTATCTGTAATACCTACTAAATGTAAGTTTTGCTAAATTTTACACTAAATGTTCTTATGTGTATAATATGTTCAATTTATTTTTGCAAATAAAAGATCCCCTGAAGAAGACGGCAACCACCGTTGAAAAATTAAAAAACCATTACGACCAAAACAGCCGAAAGAGATATATTTTAAATCTCGAACACCTATAATAATTCAACCAATTGGTCAATAACTTAACAATAAGAATTGTATTTAATAGCCTATAAGTTGGCCAAAAGAAAACAGAAGATGATACAATCATTTTTATGGCGTGTCAAATGGTAAGTCGTTAGTTTATCTGTCATATACAGACAAACTGACATCGAAACAAAATTACACTTTTACATATTAGTAGAGAAACCTATATGTTCATCATCAAATACCTCCAAAAGCCATGTAGCTTGCTAAAACCCAGCTCAAATATATACCTACCTATCTAAATCTGATTTTTAATAACTATTCAATACCTAAATTTATTTATAAGTTTCCGTATTTAATTTTCAAGTTTTGATTTCCCCAAAAACAATGTTCGATAAATAAACAAGCCAACAATACAAGTAAAACAACTTACCTAATAAAATAAAACATAATAATACGCTTCCTCGCACTCGCGCGCCGAATAATTATTTTTATTATTTACGTACAGTGTACACAGAAATAAATATAAGAGACGATAATAAGAGGATTCCATATCTGCAATCCACTATTCTACCGGTTTGATTCAATACAAATCTGTATGATGATGTGGCCTTGACAGCTAGTCTTAAGTATGTACTTACACCGTGCACAACAGTATACTGGTGTTGTATAAGGTTGTTCAACTTCATAACGAAGCCATCCAGGTGCTTTTGATAAGGCCAATTAGTGTGATGGGCGTTAAATCATTCAAGTATGGTTGTTGAAAAAAAAAAACAAAGTACCTAACTACCTAATGTTTTTTTTATTTGAAAAAAATTACTAATTAATTATGCATCCATCAATACTTGAAACTCTACAATTTGTTCGTTACTTTGGTCTTCACTTTATATGCTGATCTTCAAGTTTTGCTTTCAAGCTAAAATGGAAAAAATATATATATTTCGATTTCAATGTCATTCCATCACCGTGTTTACCGTACACGACCAAGTGTCTATGTCATTGACAACAAGCCGAAAAAATGATTCGCTGAGCTGACCAAAAGCAAATAATTATGGGAGATATAAGTTCCAAAGGTGTTCGCCATAAAATGTTACTTCAAAAATTGTAAAGAGCGTAAAGAGCATCTTCTCAAGTCTGTCCATAGACTTAGCGTATGCGGTTCGATTGATTTTTATTCCTAATCTCGACTTGTTTACCTTACTTATTTGGTACTCTGTGTCGAACGGCGTCGGCGTTGACGTCGTTGCCGATATACTAGCGAAACAACAGGTATTCCCATAATTCGATCTATAATATCTGCCTGCCACCGCAACCACCAAAACTACAATCGAAATAAGAAAGACTGAGGCACTGGTTTCAAATGTATGTCGGTGGGGCAGTGGCAATCTGGCAATTGGCAATCGCTGCTGCTGAGAACAGACAACAGAGTGCTGAGACTGAGACCTGACTTCAGTGGTGGTGGTGAGGTTCATTTCCAAAGTGTCTTTTGGCGCGCAAACACCTAGAGCTTCAGCTTCTATGTTTATGCCGAATCGCGTCTTTCGATTCGACTAGATTTCGTCAAACGCACAAATTGAACGAACCTTTTATAGTGCATCTTCAATGTGACATTGATATACCAGTTCTATTAAAGGAAATTTTCAATCGACCCGGTAAAAAGGATTGCCTTCGAGAAAAACAATTTACTTTCCCAATTCGTTATATGTGATCGCTTTTGTGAATGTGAAGTTCAAATATATTGCTAACTAAAAAAAATAAAACGTTTCTTTGTGATAATAGCAGTGGGTACCGGACAGTGTTTATTTTGAAAGTTTTTGTTTAAATTAAATTATTCTATATGTAGTGTATTTTATTTTTTTGTATTCCTCTATCAAAATTATTTACTTCTTGCTAAGTGAGAAACTGTTTGTGACCGGTGTCTGAGTGATGTGATGCATATTATAAAAAAAAAAACAAATAAAATTAACATTGCCACGATCAAAAGTACATACTTAGTGAAAAAGTGATAATATTTGTATTTGATTAGCAAAGCTAAACGTCAATTAGCGATCACTTTGATTCTCTAACAATTGTCAAGGGAACAATCCAGCACCTTGCATTTACAAGCTGTCACATGCATTTGAGAAAGATATTTATATTAAATATGTTTACCGGCATTTCAAAAATATCATCAATGTCGAATGCGTTTTAGGACTACGGAATGCAAATAACGCGGTCTTACTAAAAATAAAGCTTCACTATTTAAAAAAAAATGTTAATATTAATTTTTGAATTCCATATGTTAATAACCAGTTTTGATCATTTTTGCAAAAACTGTAAAACAAATTATTTTTATGTAACATTTATTTTATTTTTGAAAATCCGTTATTTCCGTATAACTAACACTAATGCAGTTGACAGCTGTCAGTTTGTAAATATGTTTTCTTTCTGTAGTGTTTTCACCCAAGAAATTAATTCTTTGTTGATGCATAAGGACGGTTTTGACAGTTAAATCTTTCCATTGGTGGAAAAAAATGTTTTTTTTTTATTCTGAATTAAAATTGTGGATGTACCACTCTTTTTACTAATACTTGTAAAATTGACAGCTGCCAGTTTGACAAGTGTTTGTTTTCATTAATTTATTCTGGTAGAGACAGAAATTATCAATTCACCACACAAATATACACCAATTTTATAACAAAAAAAAATCAATTCATATCGCATTCCATTCACCACAAAACAAAAACAAAAAACAAATTCCCCATAAAATTCTGAATTTACCAATGGAAAACCAGGAAATGAAATAATCGATTATAAAAAATGGATGCTGTTTAAAATTATATAATATTGATAAATTAATCAAGGTATGAAGAATAATGACGTAGATCAGGATCGGGAAATAGGCAAATAATGCCTAGTTTTCAATTACATGTGGTCAAAATTAACTGTTGTAGTAGTTTATGACGTAATGGTCAGTGCGTTAATCAGACATGACAGAGTATGTATTACTAATGTTAATGTAAGTTTAACTCAAGCGTGGAATAATAAACATCATGTAACATTATAATGTAAAAAAAAATATACCTAAGCAACCTAAGCTTATAATAAATTGAGTTAGGGTGCGTATTATGGATAAAATGAGTTTAACGGTCTTTTCGAAAGTGAGGTCAAGGATGGTTGAGAACTTTTGGCCAATCGCCTCAGTGATGGGAGTAGAGTTGTGGGAGTAGGAAGGGATAAGATCTAAGATTACGAGCATTTGTATTAAGGGAAATTAATTCAAGGAATTCTGAAAACTCAATAGTACCTGTGGCAAGTTGATGGATAAGGTGAATGTCAGCAATTGCACAAGGTTTTTACAGTGTGTACATAGACCCAATAGTTAGAAACATTCCTCGCAAGAGGATCAAACCAAGGAGGATTTCGAAGGAAAAAGTGTAGAAACATTCGCTGTGCATATTCTGTTATTTCTGATTCGGTGGCTTGAAAAGGTGACCAAACTGGACTGGTATAATCTAGGATACGCCTAGCATACGTAATGAAAAGGGATTTGGTTAAATGTTTGCACCTTAAAACAAAAATGTACTTTCACGACTACTGCTCCTAATTAAGAGTAGTATTTGCATAATTATAATGACCATAATTTTGGTACCAAAATTCGCGACAGTCTCGCTGGTCTTGGTGGTCTCTGTGGGTTGGTTTCGCTAGAAGAAATTTTTGTTCCTTTAATTATTTTTTTTAGTAGGTACTCATGTTCAATTTTTATAATATTCACAAGTTTTTTATGCGAAATATTCTATGCGCGTTAAAATATCAAACCACATATGTACATAGTTATATTCAGAAAGGCGCACTTCGAAAATCCAGAAGATTACGATTTATGTATGCCTGTCGTTGGAATAGAAGTCGCTCATTTTTCAGACTTTGTTTCCCCCTCCGGAAAAAAGTGACTTTAAGACTTTTAGATCATACTTGGAAAAAAATATTATCGAAACATCAAAATATATTTTGTTGCCTACCTATCAAGCCATGAACTGTCAAAATCGATTAAGGGATGGCGCCCATTTAAATGGATAGAAAAACCTCTACAAAATTCAAATTTTACCTCATAGAAAATTCCAATTTTTTCGATTTTATGTTTTACTCGGGAAAAAGTTGATTTTAAGTCTTTTAGCTGACATTCGAAAAAAAAAGTATTATGCCAACGACAAAATATAGTATGTTGCCTACCTGTGAAGCCATGAGATGTCAAAATCGATTGAGGGATGGTTCCGATTTAAATCGATTAAGAAACCTCCACAAAATTCAAATTTTAACCCAGAAAAATCGAAATTTTTCTGATTTTATTTTTTGCTCCGGAAAAAGTTGATTTAAAGAAAAAATGACAATTTTACAATTTCACTGTTTGAAACAGCAACAAAACAGACTTACGAGAGTCTGTTTTATACATTTTCTTCGTGCTTCACACAAGACACCCCACACCACACTCTGCATTTTTCTTACCAACTCATTCCTGAGATACTGTACTTTATCTTTTCATCTGAACAAGGGTCCTATCTTATATATTTGTACTACCAAAAAGCACGAAAGATACCAAGACTAAGGATGAGACCAAGACCGAGACAAGACTGCATATTAAAATTTTCATAATAAAAAGGGGAGACCAAGATCGAGAGACTGAAATTTTTCGATTTTGACGAGACCAATACGAGACTAACAGAAGTCATCACAGAACAGGAACGTTAGAAAAAAGTAGAAAAATAAATTAAAAGACAGTTGTCAAAATAAAAACTAAAAATTATAGAATTTTCGTAAGTTTATTTCTGGTTGTTATGTAACTTTTTTATTTTAGAACTAATAAATAATTAAACAGAAGAGATGTGTTGATGAACTTTAAAAAGTGATTTTGAAAGTATCCGCGATTATGTTCTATGTTTCATCTCACTCAAAAGGAAGGGCATAAAATCCTGTTATCCATTTGCCGCCCACTGAACAGGAAATCACAACAAATTACAATTTCACCAATTGTTTGACAAATGTCAAAATCGAATTGACCTTCGACGACATTTGTAAAATCTATGCCACTTTCCGATAGGGTCATGAACTCATGGCTCATTCTTTGCATAAATATTATAAAATCTTTGTCAAAACATTTTATTATAGAATCGTAATAATTTCTATGTACATTCCTTCAATGCAATGGGTTGAATAAATCATTTCAAACCTGTCAGTTGTCTTCTCGTAATATATGTACATTCATATACATAAGTGGCCAAGTGGGTAGGTACTACTTAAATATAACGCAATAGTTTATCATGCAACTAAAATCATTGATGCGTTTACTTGGATTTTTGATATTGAAAAATAAGTTCCATTGTCATGGTCATATCGAAATGATATTACTTCAAGTATAGTCACGCGTTTTAATTTGTTATTATTTTTATTCTACAAAAGAAAAAAAATCGTTTGAATTCCTCAAATTTAAATTAAATAAATTGATACCTTTGGTTTTCGCAGGAGAGAATAAGAAAACGATCTTCAAAGAGTATAACAGCAAGTTTAGAAGAAACATTTATAAGCTACATTCATTTCATTGAGGGAAAAAAGGCAACGTAAAATCTAAGAAATCGTATTTGATTTAACGTTGGGAAATAGTATCATGAACGTATTTAATTTAACGTTGAAAATATATTGATTCAAATACGCATCGTTGTATTAAGTAATGTCATTCTAGTGAACCGTAGTCGATTTAACAGTGAAACAACTTTCATAAATTATTAATTAATTACGTTCAACGTTGATTTAAAGTGGAAAATGCTAAAATGTATCCAAAATTAAAATTCCATGCACAACTTTCAAAGTGTAACATCCACAAACATTGATGAAAGATTTTCAATGTAAAATCAACTTTAATTTGAATTCATTCATAGTCAATTTTACGTGGACCCAATGTAAAACCGAAATGTTTAAAATTTAAAGTGGAAGCGATGTAGAAACAAAGTGAAACGTATTCATTTTCACATTGATGTTGCATTTTCAAACTAAGATCGACGTAAAATCAAAGGGATTCATAGTTGATCTTAAGTAGATTCCATGTAGAATCATGAAAACAGCAAAAAAAAAAACTTCCTGCAAAGTAGTGTCGGGTCGCTTCATATATTCAGTCGTGTTTTGTCTTTTTTTAAAAACAGTCGGAGTTTAAACAGTCTAATTAAAGACGATGAACTTTTAATAAAACTATATTAAGAGAATTTGAAATGGAATACATTTTCCCTACGTTGAAAAATAAGTTTTGTTTTAGTGAAATCATAAGAATATTAATCCTAGTATGATGGAAATTTGTTTATTTTATTATACATTCGATTATATGGAGCAAGTCTTAAGCCAAAACACCATCCCAAATCCCGATGCAATTTAGAAATGTGGACCGTTAACATTTTCTTGGGATATGCGGTTTAAAGCAAAGCACAAGTGTATCCCTACACTAATATCCAGTAAATTCAAATTTGTATTCAAAATTATCGTTTTTTTATGAAAACAAAAATTTGAAAACTTTTATTAAATTCAGATTGACGTTAATCATGGGAGAATCCAAGTTGTTATTTTAAAAACGTAAAGTAGTAAATTCTACAACGTTATATGGTTGGTAAGATTAAAACTAAAACACTTCCATTTCAAAGTAATTTCTATTAGAAATTACTTAAAACATCATTGAAACGTAGTGAAATTAAAATTGAAAGATAATAATTTCAAAGTTGGTTCATAATATTTTTAAGTTCGAACACATTTAATTTAACGATGTATTATTCTAAAAATAAAGTTCGATCATTATACTTTCAAAGACGTTTGCATTTGAGTCTAATATGGCAGTAGAGGTTAGAATCGAAGTTGTTCCATTTCGTTTTTAAGTTGGATGATATTGATTTTACTATGATTCCACATTAAATCAAAGGAAAACGTATTTGAATCAAGCATGAATCAATGACGTTCCACTTTGATTCTAAAATGTCCATCTTTATCGTCGAATCATTCCTAAATCAAAGTGGTTTTCTTTGATTTTACGTTGTTTTTTTCTCTGGTTGTACTGGATTACATAATATATAAAAGTAAAATGTGTATCCCAATTATTGTGCCTCACAGAAAGAAGAAGAATTTTACAATAAAAAAATATAATTCAAGTTTTATTAACTTTTTCTGTTTGTCTCTCTCTCTCTCTCTTTTACGATATTTTGACTTGCAAAAATAAAAAAAAAATCTTGATCATTTTTTAACTTAAGTCTAATACATACAATATTTTTATTTAATTCAAATTTAATATTTTGAGTTAGAGAACTTCGACTGTGTTTGGCAACAGTTTGTTAATGATGTGCGTTATTTTTGCTCATTTATTTCACAAAATTAAAACAAAAAATAAACAAAGAAGCTTTATAACTGGTATGAAGTGCAAAATAATTATAACAGCAACAAATAATACCGGAAAAGTATATAAAAAAAAAAAAATAAATGACAGTGGGAGGTGATTGGTTTCTCGAATGAGTTATGTAATATATCTACCTAACTCTTGACACTTAAAAAGTTGCTCTAAATATAGTTTGAGCGCAGACTATCGATCGATGATGGTTTGATTTTCCGTTTCCTATTACTTGGTTTTTGTATTATTTCTTGAGGAAAAAAATCCATCAGTGAAAGTCAACGGCACGCGCGCGTTTTCTCGAATTATTTAAATTTAACTATCTATAATTTGAGTTACCTATTATTTTGAATTATAGAGCGCGCTGCATGTCCATTTAACACAAAAAAAAGTCTAAGCAAATTTTGGGACGTCATTATGAAGATTGCGATCAAATAAAATGATTGAAGCATTCGCCAATCATTTAGGCAGTCATTTAGGACGTCATTTACTTTATTGGGCAACAGGTCAATCGGATATATCGGAAATTGGGCAACAGTGCATAGATTTGTTAAGCAAATTTCATGGACCAATTGAACGTGGCGTTCAAGTACTTGATCATTTGTTAACACTGGACGAAGAGGACTTTAATGTGCACTGGGGTAGTGCGTATATCCACAACTATGAGCCAACTAGTGATGTGAATCACGAAAACCTGCAAATTATACGTGTTAATAATAACAACATTGCAATTAGCCAAAGGAATTGTAATAGAAATTTCAGCAACAACTACGGCAGAGGCATACAAAATAGTAAGTATATATAGCAAATTGGCATTATACTTAAATTAATACATATGTACCTATATAAGTATATGTTACATTTTTAAGTTTAAGTTGCCTACTTTACTTATATGTTACATATGTATGTATGTATATTGATTTTGTAATATTTGTTTAGGAATGTAGTGTATAATTTGACCTTGAAAATACGTCAACATCACCACCGTTTAGTAAGGCGGTTGTGCAATACATATGTATTAAAAATACAATTATGTAGTACGTGTAAAGGTATTTGTTGTGCAGACTATTGATGTGTTCACCTGGGTATGATACATCACTTTTTTTTTAAACAGGCAGCGCCAGCGGTAATAAAAAGCATGTGATTTTAAGAGTCAACAAACCTTTTTTCGTTTCCTTATTATTTTTAAACAAAACGTTATTTAAAGCAATTAATTAAACAAGCAGGTGTCCCCCAATTTAATACAACAAAAAAAAAGTTGATATCTAAAAAATGGATACACATCATTACGAGTATGTATGTAGGTACCTTCACTTCAGTTAATAACACAGTTACTGATCTGGCATTACTAAAGTGTAAGATTTCACTTCGGTGGGAACATAAACGGTGATTTTTTAAGAGCTTGGTTTTTGAAAATTCAAAAAAACACAGAAATTTGTAAAAAGTGAATGAAATTTTTATTTGGATCGATAAATCAATTTCTGCCATTTACTTTTTAAAAATAATTTCACTTAAATGTTGCCCGCGGCTACGCTTCAGGTGGCCCATTCTGAAGGTCCAATTTTGGCAAACTTTTTCACACATTTCGGCCGGAATCTCACCAATGACGCGTTCAATGTTGGCTTCCAAGGCAGCAATCGTGTTTGGCTTGTCCCCATAGACAATAGACTTAACATAGCCCCACAAAAAATAGTCTAACGGAGTCAAATCACATGATCTTGGTGGCCAATTGACTGCGCCAAAACGTGAGATCAACTGCTCACCAAATTCGCCTCTCAATTGATGCATGGTTTCGCGTGCAGTGTGGCATGTGGCACCGTCCTGTTGGAACCACATGTCGACCGAATTCAATTCTTGCATTTTCGGCAAAAAAAAATCTGTTATCATCGAACGGTACCTTTCTCCATTGACCGTAACCCTGCGGCCTTCATCGTACTTAAAGAAGTACGGCCCAATGATGCCGCCTGCCCATAAACCGCACCAAACAGTGCATTTTTCGGGATGCATTGGTAGCTGCTGAATTGCCTCTGGCTGCTCTTCTCTCCAAATACGGCAATTCTGCTTATTCACGTATCCATTTAGCCAAAAATGAGCCTCGTCGCTGAAGACAATTTTGCGGACGTAGCTTGCGAAACACATTTTTCACAGAGCACGAATTTTGATAATAAATTTCAATAATTTGCAAACGTTGTTCAGGCGTAAGTCTATTCATGATGAAATGGCAAACAATACTGAATCGAAATGTCAAATGTTCGTGGAATTTGTCATGTGTGATCTGTCAAAAATATAAACGTCAAAAACCAACTAGCAAAAAAATTACCCGTTATATACATATGGCATTTTCAATTGGCTGTTGTTTACTCCTGTTATTTATTCACTAGCAGTAATATGTATATATTATTTAGGCCCGTTTGCTGATACACAACTTAGGCCCGTTTGCTGATACGAATCATAAATATTTAAGTTCAAATTAAAAGTCTTATGGGCTACTTTTTCCTCTGCGTGAACTGTCACGTAAGGGCTTAAGTAGAAATTAAATTCTGAAGTTGTGTATCAGCAAACTGGCCTAAGTCACTGATCTCTATAATACACTGGATAGTGTATTCACACAAAAAAATCGACCCCAATAGAAAACTGTAATAATTGTAGTGGGTCCATGTCAGTATAACAGTATAACATTTTTGTTGCCAAAGTGACATTTCAATATGGTTATTAATGCTTCAAATTAAACTAAATTAAAATTCTTCATTTTAATCAAGCAAGGGCACTTTTTTCAAAAAAAAAAAATATAAAATATAAAAATAAATTGTCAGCAAATAAAGGAACAATGGTTATAAGTTTGCAATGATGTAAGTACGTCTTTTTCTTAATAAAAAAAAAAAACATAATAATGATATGTTCGATTGTTTGCAGTGTGCTTTTATAAATTTGGCTATATTGCTCAGTACAAAATGCATTCTTAGAGCTTTATTTTGAGTTCTATCCAAAAGGTTCCAATGATTTTTGGTATCTCCTGCCCAAACGTGAGAATTCTAATTCAGTTTTGGATGAATGAATGCCTTATAGATTACAACCAGATCAGATGGGGAGTAGAATTTCTTGCATCTTTGTTAAAACCCCAAGCACTTAGCAGCGTTTTTGGCTACATCGAATATGTGGTCATTCCTCAATTGGCTTTCTGTTGCACAAACCAAGGAATTAACGCTGATCATTTTCTTCAATGCAAGAGCCGCTCATGGATACATGGGACGTGGGTTCTGCTTTAACGGCAGAGTACAGCATTGAATTTTTGAAGCATTAAATTCTACGCGGTTTTGTATTCCCCATTGCACAATGCTGTCAAGATCAGAATTTAATGAGCTTATCATACGCTACTGTTGCAGTTCCACATCCGATGAACAAAGACAATTTGCATTGTTGAAACATCGAACAACATCTCGAACTTTAATTTTTTTTCCTCCAAAAATTAAACCGGCGGAAAAATCATGATGTGCTCCGACCTTTTTGAGCGTCTCAAGGATTTGGTGTGCCAAATCCTCAAGTTGGGGAAATGATTATAGCACCTATTCCATCTAACCAGGTTCATTTTTCTGATGAATAAGTTCTCAATCAACTGAAAATTTAAAAAGATTAAACAAAAATGTTTCAATTTTTATTATCTTTCTTACTTTATTCTGAATTGTATTGTTTGCAGTTCTTATGTTGAAACTGACAATAAAAATAAATTGTTTGTCAATTTTTTTTTTGTTTTTGAAAAGGAGTGCAATCTGTCTCTTTCTTTCTTTTTATAAGAAAAACGAGATAGACAATTGCATTGGTGCTACTGTCATATTCAATTGGAGTCAAAAAAACTGTTATACTTTGTATGGAATACACTATCCAGTGTATTATAGAGATCAGTGGCCTAAGTTCACTTCGAACTATGCGAAATATCAAAATTTGAAAATATTACATACAAATTTAAAATTGAAACTGTGAAATTGTGTTTTAATTTAGTATTTTGTTTATAAAAATAAAAAATTTCGGGATTTGTGCGGTACACCAACTCACGCTTCCATCCGCACTTAAATGGTTTCTTGCAGATGTTGACTGTTGGCAATCGCGAGCTATTGGTGACGGCCACCGGCGTACTTCGGAAATTTGTTGACAATTTAACGTTCCATAAGGTTTACCAGTTTCCTCATCAAAGCCGAATCGTTTATGTGGATCATAAACTCTAGAGTTTCGTATCTGCAAGCGGGCCTTAAGCATTTAAGTTCTACTTATGAACTTATGTGACAGTTTACGCAGAGGAAAAAGTAGCCCTTAAGCGTTTTAAGTGGAACATAAATATTTATGATTAGTATCAGCAAACGGGCCTTAAACTATTTAGGAAAATATTTTTTAGAGATTATGTATTTATCAATTTTGCGGTTTCAAAAGTAAACGTAAGTAAAACATATATCAAATATTTTTTTTTCATATTTCTTTTTTATTATAAAGTTTGAACAATGACATTATTTGTGAAACACTACATCATTGAAATGACCGCCACGCGAATTGTTGCAAGCATCGATTCTTTTGAGGTAATTTTCGACCATTTTTTGACACATATTAGGCTGTATCTCATCCAAAACTTGACGAATGTTGGTTTTCAAGAGTTAAAGGTTTATCTGCATAAGCACGGTCTTTCGCTTAGCCCCACACAAAAAAGTCCAGCGGTGTCAAATCGCATGATCTTCGTGGCCAGTTGATATCGCCACGACGAGAAATTACGCGGCCAGGAAATGTCTCTTGCAATGAAGCCATATTCGCTCGAGTTGTGTGGCATGTAGGACCGTCTTGTTGAAACCACATATTCTCCAAGTCGTATTCTGCAATAGCAGGCAAAACAAATTCGGTTATCATATGACCATAACGCTCCGAATTGACGTTGACAGTCGTTCCATCTTCGTTTTCAAAGAAGTAAGGCCCTCACACCTCCGGTCCAAAGAGCGACACAAACAGTGACTTTTTGTGGACGTAATGGCCTCTCTTCAATTACTTGACGATTCTCAGAACCCCAAATATGACAATTTTGTTTGTTCACATAACCACCGTGTGAGAAATGTACTTCGTCGCTGAAGAAAATTTTGTTCGAAAAATCGCCGTCCACCGCCTGTTGTTCAAGCACCCATTCGACGTATCTACGACGTTACGAATGTTCAACTGGCTTCAGTTGTTGTGTGAGCTGGACTTTATATGGATGTAGGTGTAGATCCAAATGCAAAATACGCCACAATGTGCCGTAAGACAGTCCTAATGCCTGAGAACGACAAGGAATCGACACATTCGGGTCTTCGGCAACACTTTCACTTACAGCTGCGATATTTTCAGTGATACGAGCGAAACGATGATGCACAGGCCTTACAATATTTGTAACCAATCCAGTCTGCCAATTGCTTTCATAGTTGGACGATTATGTAAACCATAATCTCCTCTTAAAGCACGATATGTGGCTGTGGTAAGGTCACCATTTTTGTAATAGGTTTTAACAATTTTTTTGCGTTGTGCGATAGTTAAGCCATCCATTTTCGTAAATGTCAGACTTTCAGCTGAAAAAAAAATTGGTTTAACAACTTAGTTTGATAGATGTCGAATTCCAGCCCTATACTTTTGAAACCGCGAAATGGATAACCCTTTACAATTCGTTTTCAGCTACACTCTAAAAACTGCGTGTAAATTTACCATGAAATTGTAGGTAATTTTTAGTGTAAAAGTAGGCAAGTTGCGTATTTATACACATGACAATAGGTAAAAAAAATTCAAATTGAACCCTCTGTGTACATTTCAATCACTATTGTTCAGTATTAAACCAATAATGCTTAAAAATTACACCCACAATGTTTATAATAAATCAAATATTGTTTAAATTCAAACACCTTATGAAAACTACACATAAAGTGTTTGTACTTAAACAATCAATGCTTATATTAACTACCATTTGATCTAAGACACCCATTTTATGTGTACATTTGCAGTTCTTTGTGACGATTATTTTTACTTTATTTGGAATTACACACAAGAGGTTTAACATTTACACATTAAATATTTAGAATTAATACGTGCGTAAAAATATTGCAATTATGGTAGGCAACAAGTTGCCTCGCTTTATGATAGTAAAATTACACGATTTTTTTTAGAGTGTATAATATATAATATGTGTAACAAAAATAGATGAATTAAATTATTATAAAATTTAAGGAAAGCTACAAACAAAAACCCTTATTCAACATTTAAAACTAAGTATTGCTTCCAATAGCAATGAACTAGCTTGATTTATTTAAGAATACATGTTTTTGTGATTTAATATTATTATTCTGAACAGTACACATATTAAAGGTAATGGCGCAATATTTTAAACAGTCCTCGTTTAGAGAATAAACCCAACTCTAGTTGAAGCAGTTGTTTAGATGCCAGCACTTGTCTAACTTTATCTTAATTTTAAACACACTAAACAACTTTGCTAATTTAAGTAGATCTTTAGGTCAAAGTTAATCTAACTTTTGTTGAACACACCTTATTTTGACAGATAGAGGAATCAAACAGAATGAAAATTAAACATAACCACAAGAACACAAAAAACATATTCATGTTTCAGGTAAGATTTTTAAAATTTCAGAAAAACATTTTCATATATAATTCGATTCAGATAAAGAAACAAATTTCAACAGACCTAATCAAGCGGAGCCTGCAGTTGATTGCTCTTATCCTCATATAAGCTTCAGCACCTCTCGTTATTATCACTTTTGTGACACACTACTTTCCCCGAAGTTGGTTGCGTAAAGTTCGTCTTCCTTATCTGCATCGTTTTCCACCGAAAGTGCGTCTTCTGACCAGCGAAGAATAACGATCAAGGCATTAAGGAAACAACGAGAGCCCTCGAGGAGTTGCAGGATTATTCAGATTTCGAATTGAGCGAACTAATCGTCATGCTATTGGTAGCCATCGCATAGAGGACATCAGTGAGGACGATACCGATTCCGGATATCGTTCCACATCAATGTTAAATAATTCAATTTAACTTATGATTTATTAATGGTCATGGCGAATGCAATATAGATCGGAAATTGAAGTCTTTTAAACTCAAAACGACATATTGGTTGGGATCATCGGGATCCTCGGAATGAGAACTTAATCACCTTCGAATTTTCCTTTGAGTATCGTCGCGTAAATCACATTGTTCATCAATTTACTTAACACAAAATGCGTACCGTTGAACAATTTTGGCTGGTTTTTGTTTCGAAGCATGATTACTACGGAGCCAACCTTTAGGCTTAACTTGTGCGGATGTAAGCGAGACTATCCAAATTCAATTGGATAGTTGGTGGCTTATCTTCATTTGTTACACAGTCAATAGATTTGAATGAATGCATTGTTCCAATGATCTCATTCTGAATGATGTAGTTTAGGTCATTTACATCTTTATTCTTAGCTGCTAAAATTGCTCGCCCACTCAATCATTCTTTATTTTTGTAGTTAGTAATGATATGTGGGAATACTTTGTTGATAAGTTGGTCTTTCGATGAGATAATGTTACAGAAATTATGAGGAAATGAAATCAATCCGTTCGATTCGTCGACAGGTACTCGACCATTACTGATAGTCAGCAATTGCTGAGAGAAATCTTCAGCAGATGTACCGTTAAGCAATGCAACACTCATGTTTGTTGTCAGCTGAAGTTTCTTCACATAGCGCCATAGATTCGATGATTTGAGGCAAGCGTTTATTTCATCTTCAGCCTTCGAAACATCTCGAGTCATTGCGTAGATCTTTCAATGTTCGGTTAAGTTCTTCTAATGCACGTTTTTGCGACATTGTGCATTCGTCCCACATGATGATTTTTGATGCTGATAAAACTTTGGCCATTGATGAGTTGTTTGCAATAGTACATGTTGGTTCTTCAATAGTTTGTAGATTTAACGGCAATTTTAATGCTGATAGAGCAGTTCGGGATCCTTCTAACAAATGGCTGCTATTCCAGAAGAAGCAACTGCAACCGAAATGTTGGATATCGCACAGTGGCTAAAACTACTGATATGAGGAATGTCTTACGATTTCACCATGGGCATCCAGGAAATATAAACCACCATTTCCATCATCAATAGCCTTCATTAATGTAACACAAACTTCCTTTTTGTGTGTGATCATATTCACGTTCCCGTTCCAATTCTCGATTAAAAATGTCATTCATTTTACGATTTGGCGCTGGCATTTCTAACCTGACTAATAAGCTACCGCACATGAGGTAACACACATGTCTTCGATAAAGAGTAAAGCCCGATATGTATCTCCTCATTCATCTCAAGATCGTGAGTTTTGGAACTGACACGAATTTGATGGAAAATATCTTCTGACATATTATCCTTATATTTGAGCCCCAGGTTAGATGGGTTCGATGGAAAGCATGTCGAAATGATAAATAGCATTTAATGTGCGTATCTGACTTGAAGATGCAGAGATAATGGCTTCAAAGATTTTCGTATCCCAATGGGTATCGTTTTCTAGTAAATTGAGTTATTCACATGCAGTACGATATGTTGGAAATATTATACCATTAATAGTCAGTAGTGTCTCTAATGACGTTGGCCCACTCAAATTTACCAGCATCAATCACAAATAGAAGCATTCACTGATTACTACTGATTACTGATTTCTGAAAAAAATATAATTATCAAATTTTCAACCATACTTAACCATAGACAAAATTACGTTAAGCTGTCATTTGCGTTTTGTTAATCCATGTCAGATGCGTCTTTGTTATACCACGTTTTATTCTGAATTGTATTCTTTTTGACGTTTTATGTCACGTCACACGGGAACACGGTCGAACGGGATAAAAAGTATCATATGTCTGTCTCCTGGTTCTAAGGTACTTCCCCGCCAATTTTCAGCCAAATCGGTTTAGCCGTTCTTGAGTTATTAAAAGTGTAACTAACACGACTTTATTATATATATATAGATTAGATTAAAGTTGTGTTTTCAAATCGGTATCTTGAATCAAGGTTCTGCGAACAGATTTGCTCGAACTTTATTCATTTTTGGCTTTCTAAAAAGCTGAAAATCTTCAAAAATGGTACAATCTTTAAAAAACATTTTTCTTTCATTTTTACTTTAGAGCCGTTTTTGAGAAAAATTTTTGTATCGCAAGTAAAAACTAAATGGAAAACGACTTTAAAAATACATTTAGCCGTTTTCATTAAGAATCTTTTGCATATAATGTGTTCGAAAATAGGAGCAAGTACGTGCGATCCAGTCGTGCATTTTATTTGTTATGAAATGACAAACGTTTAATGGAAAAAGTATAGTTTAAAAAATTTAAAGAAGCGTTTTGCTTTGTTTAAAGTTAGACGACCTCTTTAAAGTTAAAGTATACTTTTTGTCGTTCAAAATTATCAAAAAGCCGACCCTCATTTTAAGACTTATTTTTAGTCGACTCCCAATTTAAAACTAATTTAGAGTAGGGTTTAAATGTTTAAAATGTTGCCCTAATATGTATATTTCGGTTTTAATTTTCGTGCAAGTTCGCGCATTTGTCAAAACTCAAAGCCACTCGTGTCACATTTGACAGGGGCATATGCATAGGCATGGGCCAAAGTGCTAGTTGCAATATCTGTTACTGCTACTTTTAAATAACAGTTATAAATACCTGTTACTAAAATAAACCATTATTGATCAAGAATTGTCAGTAAAATTACAATTTTAATAAATTATTTTCCAAAACAATTTAAAAAATAATTATTCATCACTTTATCATCTTTATTACACTATTCGATTCGAGTCAAAATTGTCAATTGCTATACATATTCCATCAGTTTTTCTTTCTTAGTTTTCACATCAGCCTTTTGTTCGAAGTACGATTTGGACCTTAACAGTCTTATTTAATAGAATGCTCTAAACAGATGAATAGTTATACAGTGAATAAGGTCTTATGTAGCCCTTCCATAAATTCCTATTTATAAAACATTTTCCCATAACTTATAGTTATGCAGGGTTTTATGTCAAAAAGTACCAAAAATGGGTAATCTATTCCATTTGGCTGTCATGAGATCAAATCAGCTGTTTGTCAGAAAACGCAACTAGAACTTTTGTTGGTGGTATGATTGTGATTTAATGAAAACAAAATATATAATACAAAATAAAAATAAATAATACTAAATGTTGGATCATAGTTTTTCATTCCTAAGATCCTATTTAGATTGGTAGTACCGCCACTATATCATATGTCGAGTATTATGTGTATGAGTAGGGTGACGGTGGTTTCAGCTCTTTCACGGTCAGGTTCTGAGTAGCAAAGCGCACTTTTTTGGTTTTTGTATTTATTCTAGAAGTTGTGAATTTTTTTTTAAGCACAACAATTTTTTTTAGTTTAGCTTTCGTTTAGCTTTAATTTATGCAGGTTGGCTAGCGGCTTTCGCCATGGACGCCGTCACACAACCAAAAAAGGTCCAAGCGAACAATTTCAGTAATTTAAGCATATTTGCTTTGGAAAACCTGTATTTTTTGTATAAGTCTCCATTTCTATGATTCATTGGATTGAATCGTTTTTTTATACAGTTTTCTTCTTCTTGGCGTTGGAAGTTTTGCATATAAATAATTGAAATCATTTAAAAAGGATACAAAATTTAAAAGCATTTTGTTTTTTTTTTTGTTTTATGTCCAAACTCAAAATGACATTTCGAGACTATTCCTTATGTGGGCTCTATTCAACCTATAAGCGCGTTGCATAAGTTTTATAAATGAGATTTTCGAGTTCGGAGGCATTATAAGGAGTGCATAGCACTATATACTCGCTGTGATGCAATTATAAATAAGGCTTTAAATGTCTTTATTGATTTTGCATAATTGCGATTCTGCAAAGTTTCAAGTTAAGGAAAATCAGCAATCAAAGTTAAATATTTTTTTGTTAATGTGAAGAGATTATTAAAATAAAAAATATGAAATTTTAAATCTTATTTCAATAACAGTAGGTATTTTCGATTTACCAATATCTGTGATACTGAATGACTCTTACTGAAATATTGACCCACCCATTTGTATGTGGATCTGCCAAAAATCAGAATGCAGGTGTCAAATCTCAGAGACATTTTGTTAAATATGTCAATCGAATTTTTGAATTACGAAACCCGAATTTTGACAACATGAGCAATATATTACCTTAAATATGTGTACTGTGATTATTGTTGTGTTATAAGCTTAATATCTGATAACGAACAATTTTCATAAAATTTTGACTTTAAAGTATCTATGAGAGTGTTCAAAAAGTTGATGTTGGCCATCTCTATGTTGAGTAATAACGTGGTAAATTAAGGATTATTTTAAGTATTTTATTCTGACATCTTTTAAGTTTAAGCTTATCGCTTATGTGTTATTGCATAATCATATTAAACAGGTAACACAACTAATAGTTCGGTAGCTATATACGTCGTCCTTGGTGTTTAAAATTTCTGATATGGTGTTATTACCATCCAGCATAGTTGACATATTGTGAGTTTTAGTAAAATTTTCAACCAAGAGATTTGCCTTTTGTTTTGGATCTACGAGTATGTAGAATAAGATGATTTTGTACTTTAAGAGATGGAATACTAAAGAGCCCTTTTTTAGTAATTTTCCAAAAAGGTTTACTAGATTTTTCGAAAGACTAAATCAAGTCGTTCCAACTTTTATTTTTGAAATATGAAATTTCTTTTGCTACTGCTTTATTTAAATATTTTACATTATGAAGGAAAAAATCATAACGGGTGCATAGCCATTTTCTCCTTTCAGAATTCATCAACCTTATTAAAAGTAAAATGTTATTAGGCAGTTGCTAAACAGCGTTATCTGTTTCAGGGTACTTAGGTATACTACAATCTATTATTATTTATTTAATACATTAAATGCTAGCGTTAAAATTACAAAAATTTACTTAAATCTAAATTTAATTATAACAAAATTTCAACTACTCAGAGAAAGAAAAAAATCATTTAAAGCTTTCAGATTTAAAATTATCATTTGCAGAACCAATTAAAATAGAGAATTTATTGAAATTTTTGATTAACTGATTAAGAGGACTATTAGCGCCATAGTTTGATCAGCTAAAAATATTTCGAAGTGGTAAATTACTTCTTTTCTTTTCTAAATATTTTTACATCGTCAGCGTAGATTAAAGTCATTGAATGTTTTAATATAGATGGAAGATCATTTATAAATGAAATAAACAGCAATCACCAAGGTGACTCCCTTGGGGAACACGAACATTAATTAATTAATTAAATTTGCAAGAACGGTTTCTTCTAAACATAACACTGTAATATCTATCTTTAAGGTATAACGAAATCCACACAATAAAATGAACGTTGAGTCCAATTTTATTTTATTTACTCAGGAGTATTTCATGATTTAATTTATCAAATGCTTTTCTGAAATCTTTGAAGACGCAATCTACTTGGGAATGTTTTTTCGAAGAATCCAAACAAAATGTAGAGAATTGTAATAAATTAGTAGCTGCATATTTTTTCTTCACAAAACTATGTTGATTTTCACATATAACAGAAGAACAATTAAAAGAAATTATGGCACAGCTCGAACAGTTTAGGAATAGCAGAAAGTTTCGCTATAGGACGATAATTTGTTATTAAATTCATAGGGCCTTTTTTATGGACTGGTATAAGGTATGGATATTTCCAAAGACATGGGAATTTAGAATTTCAAAGACTCTTTGAAAAGAATAAACAATGGATAAGAAATATAAGATACACATTTTATCAACATAAATGATGGTATACCATCAGGAACAGGGGCATGTAACATAAAACTACAAGTACTTGAAATACAAGTGATTTATTACCAGTGTAACATAAAGCTACAAGTTTGCTGGATCTTCTACAAGTGTAATGGGCGAACATTACAAGTGGGAAATTATTTGATTTCTCTCTTTCTGTAACACAAAGCTACAAGTGTAGAAAAAAAATAAATCTTACTTGTAGCAAAATCCATTACAGGTGATTCCGAACTTGAAGAATGTAGAAGATATTATTAAATACTTACTTACTTACTTAGGTGGCGCTACAGTTCGGGGCGAACCTGGGCCTCAACCAACATGCCTCCCCAGCTAGCTCGGTCTTTGGCTAGCTGCCTCCAGTTACGCACTCCAAGTTGGTTGGGGTCATCTTCCACTTGAGCGCGCCAACTTAGGCGAGGTCTTCCTTGACTGCGTCTTCCCTCTGGGTTGGAATCGAAGATCCTGCGAGCCGGAGCATTGTTGTCCATACGCTCTATATGACCTAGCCATCTTAAACGTGATATACGTATTTTTGTACCAGGTCAATGTCGCTGTACAGCTCGTTTGTCCAATCAGCCGGTGTTGTGTGTCCCTCCTTGTGGACAGCAGGTACTTCGTTTTGGCCTCATTGACTGCTAGTCTCATCTTATCCGCTTCAGCTTCAATGTTAGCAAACGCTCCAGTGACAGCTCGCTGGGTTCTGTCAATGATGTCTATGTCATCAGCGTGTGCTAACAATTACACAGACTTGAAAAAAAATTGTGCCAGTAGAGTTAACTTGGGAATTTCTTACAATTTTTTCAAGTATTAAGTTGAAGAAATCGCACGATAGCGCATTACCTTGTCGGAAAAATGTTATTAAATATACCAAAAAAAACAATCTTTTCAATTAGTCAGCATTTTCATAATTTTTTTCTTCGTAGTAATGATATTTTTAACCAAAAAAACTATATCAAATGTCAATTTGTGAATACATTTTTGTGTATAGTGTATATTTGTAATCCGTTTTCAAAAGTTAATTATTTTGGTAATAATTTGTAATGCAACTGAAAAATGTTATAGGTAGTTTAGTATACCTATACTTTGTAAGGTCTTGAAAACTTAAGCATTTTCAAATTTCAGTAAACTAAATAAAAAATTAAACAAAATACAAAATAATGCATTCTATGACTTTTTATAGATTTACTTAGAAATAATTGAGAACATTTGGTTTGCGAAAAATTTCGTGTTTCGAAACCAGTTATTGAATATCTCTCAGAAAAGCTTTCGCATAAGTTCCATTCGTCATCGAATCTCGTCCGACTATATTCATTACTATATTGTCGCAAGTAGTTAGCTGCAATCTTAACCTTCAGCCGCACCCGTTTTCTTCGAATTGTCTAGTTTTGAATATAAAATATAATATACATATGTATATGATCTTGGTGTTGAAACTAACAATGGTATTTTTTTGGCAATTCTCCCAAAAAAAACATCGCGGATATATGGCCACTCTTTATTTTGAGGAATTAAATTATAACTCTTGCCTAAAGTACAAATTTTCTTCCATTTTTCACATTTAATTTCACACATCCAAAAAGGCAGGTTTTTATTTTCGCGGCAATTTATTTTTGAACGGATTCTTTATTCATTTTTTTATTAAGATGCTTGCGCGTTGGCTGATCTTTCTTTGAATGTGCTCTTGTAGGCAGAATACCTACAAGTGTAGGGAAATTTTTGTTTTCTACAACTGTGAAGTTTTTGTTTGTGTTACAGAAATAATCTACACTTGTAAGATTAACATTATATTAAATTTATCATACAGATAAATCTACGGCTCTGTTCAATAAGGAAACATAGTTTTCACACATTGAATTAACTTGATCCGAATTCATAGTAAAGAGAGTTAGATGGAAAAAAAAACCCTTAAAAAATCTCAATTTTTATACTAAAAATTGGAAATTTTCTCCGGAAAGGGTGATTTTAGAGTTTATGGGCGAAATTTTGGAAAGAAATATTTTAAATATTTTAAAATATTTATTATTGCCTACCGAGAAAATGTCAAATTTTATTGACAGATGTCGTAAATAATCAACTTGACCATAAAATGCATGTCAAACGACAATTTTACTTCGTTTTTAATTCAAATTCGAGTTTACCATTCGAGTTGACCATTTGATTTGACCGCCTAATCGTAGTCATAGCTAATACACATATGTACCGTAAATCAAATCGGTTCGGACTACGGATGTAGCTAAGCACTTTTTTAATACAACGATTTTTGTGATTTTTTGATTGTCAAAATTGTTGTGTGCTCACCTGTCAACCTCGTGGTCACAGGTTCGATTCCTGCCGTTGTCTATGTCTTCTTATATTCCATTGAATTGCTGGTTTACTCATTACATACTGTTCACGCATAACACTTACAACATGTGATTGACTAAACTACTCATTAATATGTCAACGAAATAAATAAAATAATGCGAATTATAAGATACATAAATAAATAAGACACGTTGTAATTTTCTCCGCATTAGTTGAGCCGCCATCCCTGGAGATAAAATCTGAGACAACAACCACCGTCTCAATACATCGCGCCACACTTCTTTCTATCCTTCTTTATCTTCTTTCACCGGATGCCGCGCTGTGTTAAAAACATGTAAAGGGTATTCATAATCCCTTGAGCGCGTGCAAAATTATATATAAAAAAAAAATTTCACTAAAATACGGCTATTCACCCCAATTACGAGATTCGTATCTAAAATGTATGATGTCGTATGCTGATCCTTTGTTTAATTATCATCTTTTTTCAGTGTTAACTTTTCGAAACTATAAAAAAATATTATGTTGATATTTAAACTAATTAAATTTATTTATAAAATTTGTAGCTATAAAAAGCTTTCCGTCCATATTTTATGTAACTCATTCTTAATTACCCTCTCAACTCCAACTCGATCTTTGAACGAGATTCATAAAATACTTAATAGTTAAATAATTAATGCTAACATTTTTTGAAAGCAAGAATTATACGAACACACCCCTTTATTTGTACAACATATGATTTATTGAACAAACACATAAAATAATTTAAAAATCAACATTTAGGACCACAACTTTTTGTTATTTCTTACTGCTTTATATACATACATTTATATAATGTATATTCCATTTATTTCGATTTTTTAATTCAGGTTTTATTATTTGTCTTTAATCTGAAGAAATAAAAACATATTGAATGTTGATTTTCTGCATTTAATTATTTGACAAGTGGTTAGTAATAGCAACTTAAAATATAAAAATCAGACTGCTGCGAATCCGTTTTATTGGGAAATCCTGTTTTGGCGCGGATATAATACCCTAAGAAACACGACTATTATTATGAATCCTTCATTTGTACGAGAAGTACGTAGAAAACTACTCAAAAACTGTAATATTGGGTTTTATTTTCTTGGGTTTTATCTCAAAAGATGTAACAAATTCCTTAATGATCTTTTCTACGTAAATAAACATTACATACATACCAAATGTATTAGCATGTGAAATGGAGAAAAATTATAAGTTAAGAGTACCTACATACATATGTATGTATGTATGTATATACATTTCGTTTATTTCTTTTTTCAGTATTAAAACGAACCACAACTTATAACCGAAAATAATTTTTTTTTATTAATAAACATTTAATATATACATAAGCTTGAGCTTAAACACCATAACCTTTTGAGTCCGAAGTAAGCAATAAATATAACCCACCTTATTTTTACTTGCGATACATAAATAGGTAATACATACATATGTATATTCTATATGGCAAGCTATGGATTCGTAAAAAAAAATCGAACTCCAGATTTTGATCAAACTTGACATTACGATGATAGCGAAGACGAAAAAGTGGGGTTTCGCAATTCTGTCTGTCTGTCCGCGAGTCTTCAGCCTAAGCGGCTGGATGGATTTGTTTTAAACTTGGTACATATTGTTTTTTCGGTAGTATAAAAACACGTTTTTCTCATTTTTTAAGAAGAAAATAACGGTATCTGCCATACATATAAAAACGGAAATCTTATTTTTCTCAAAAACAGGTTTAACAATTTTAATAAAAAAAAAATCAGTTCGTTAATGAAGGGTAAATATACTTTCTGGTAAGTTTTTTTTTTTGAAAAAAAAAAAATAGTTATTTTTGGTACCTCTAGTATAGAACCATTTTTATGGGTTTCGATTTTCTGGAAAACGGTTTATTTGATTTTTTGGAAATTTTTTATGCCGAAGCTCCTAGAAAGTGTTTTTGCAATTGAAAACAAATTTTAAACTCAAAATTTCGAAAACTAATCAATCGATTTTTCCGAACCATCGTATTTGGTAGTTTTATGACATTATATTCAACAGTTAAGAAAACAATTTTCCTAAAATAAAAAACAACGGTACATCCCATAAAAATGTTTAAGAAACCGTTAACAAAAACATGAATTTCTCAAAAACGGCTCCAAGAATTTTGATTAAGAAATGGGAGTACAATCCACTTTTATGTAAAAAAAATTCATTATGCGTATTTATTACCGGTACTTCCCATAGAAGCTCTTAATATTTTCGACTTTTTCACTATTGGATGAACCAATTCAAATTATTAATTTTATTAATTATTATTTTATGCAAACGCTCACTTAAAGTGTTAATAAAACTGCATACTCAAATTTTCCAAAAATTGGTTTTTCGATTTTTAAGAAATAAATAATTTTTTAATCGATTTTTCAAAAATCAGTCACTGAATTTTCTTAAAATATAAATGTTATATGTATATTAATAATTACTTCAAAATGGCGTTTCAATTTTTTTTTCTAAAAATGTTTTAAAAATGTTAAAAATAAAAAATTATTTTTTTAAGAAACCGACGATTTAAAATATTTTTGTTGATATATTAATATTTGTCCAACAATTGAAATGGCATCTTCAAACTATAACAACAAAACAATCTAAAAATATTGGCGCAAAATTTTAGTCGATTTAGTAATATGTTAAATCATTCTTAGTATGATACTAGGCTAACAAGAGGATTTTGCTAATTTTAAACCAATTAAAAATTTTATTTTAACAACTTAAAACACAAATTATTTATTTTTGCTTATATATACATTTCGGAAGCTATGCTTTCATCGTCAGTAAGCTCTATTTAAATAATAATGCCATTTAATATCAATTACCAAATAAATTCGAAACAAGAGCTATTAAAAACAGAATTGAATTCGCAAAAGAAATAAAAGATTTAAAAATAACTAATAACGAAATTCAAGTTTCAGTTATCTCGTTATATCCAAATGTTTCAATTTATGAAACTTTAAATTTTCTCAGAGAATGGTTAGAGAAAAATCCTCTAAAACGAGAAGAAATTAATGAACTTGTCCGTCTTACTAAATTATGCATGGATGAAAATTGGTTTCAGTTTAATCAAAAATGTATGGGTTCACATTTAAGTCAATTTTTAGCAAACTTATTCATGTACCAAACTTAGAGACTAAAATGAAAAATGAAAGCAATTTTCCAAGAATTTGGTTCAGATATATAGGTATGATGATGTTTGGGCCATATTCAAAAAGCGTTAACTTCGAAGTTTAATAAACATGTTAAATAAATCAAAATATCCATCAATCAAGTTTACTTATGAAGAAGAAATAAACGGAAAAATAAACTATTTAGATTTAACTATAATTAGAGAAGGTGAAAACTTCGAATTCGATATTTATCGAAAACCTACAAATACTCTTAGATACATAACATCTGATTCATTTCATTCATTTGAACAAAAAACATCAGCTTTTCATTCCATGATTTTTAGAGCCTTAAATATTCCAATGACAAAAGAAAGAGAATACCGTGAAATTCAAAAAATCAAAGAAATAGCAAAAATAAATAAAACTAATTGATGATCTACTGATTTCTCATAAAAGAAAACAAAACCTAAGCAATTATACAACTTTAGATTTAATCAGAAATGAACAAGATTCAGAAAAGAAATGGTCAAAATTTAATTTCCATCTAGAAATTACATCTAAGCTAAAATCAATATTTAATAGACAAAATATCAGAATTAGCCAAAACAGTGAAATAAAAATTAAAAATCTGATTAGTGGATCAAAGGACAAAATTGAAACATTACAGCAATCAGGGATTTACTCAATTGGATGTAACAACTGTAATAAAGAATATATAGGGCAGACAAGAAGACCAATTCTCAAAAGATTTAAAGAACATTTTGCACATCTAAAATACAATGAACCAGATAAATCAATTGTATCACAACACATGCCAGATAATAATCATCGTTTTAGCTTACAAAATTTGAAATTAATACGTAATGTAAATAATCCTTATGAGCTAGATGCTTTTGAATCTCTTTACATATTTAAAAATAAAAATAATTTAATGTATAGTGACGATGGACCAATAAGAAATCCAATTTTCAAAAAATTTTATATTAGACTTTCACTGTAAATTTGTTTGTGTAATTTTTTGTTTTTATTGAATTTGTTGTTTGTATTGAATTTGAATATTAATATCAAAATGTCATTATTATTTAAATAAAGCTTACTGACGATGGAAGCATAGCTTCCGAAATGTACATGTAACCAAAAATAAATAATTTGTGTTTTAAGTTGTTAAGATACAATCTTTAATTTATAAAAAAAACACGTTAAAAATCTCCACTATCAAATTAATTTTAAACCAGTTTAGTATCGTACTATTTTCTTAACATTTTACTAAAGTTAAAACCACACAATGCGGCTACTTTATTTTTGTAGTAACGTACTAAATCCATATGCCACTTTGACATTTACAAACGTCAAAAAGTTATGTTCGCTTACTTTTTGCACTATTTTAGGCGTGTTTAGTTGTAGTTGATTAAGAAAATAGATTTAGTATGGTGCTAGTTAAAAAGTGTTTCAAATTGGGAAAATATTAGTAAAGTGCTTTAGTATTAGCAAACTGTTAAGTAGTATCATGCTAAGCCTTTAACATCAGGCTGTTTAAGATTTTGTGCCATTGTGTTATGTGTAAAATCCATTTATTTATATGTACCTAATTATATTTCCTTTTTACGCCTTTTTGCTTTAACTAAATTACACACTAATATGTTTGCTTTTTACAGCACTGTTTACCTATATATGTATGAAGTCTGTAACCTCTAAAACATTTATAAATATCTTTAAAAATCACATGAATATTAAGTGTATTGCACCTATCATATAAAGTTATATAAATATAGTTAACCTATATACCCACTTACCATCCCACATAATATATGTAGGCATTACTTTCTTGATTAAAATAATTAAAATCCATAAAATTTAAATATACATTTGTAGGTAGGTACTTACTCGTATATAACTATTCCTTAATCTTAATCATCTATTCGATCCATTATACTAAGAACTTACCTACATCGGCTTTAAACCTACCTGATGATAATTGGACCTACATACTATCAATGTTTAACTACATTAAAGTTGTTAGCTACAAGAGCAAGCTCGTACGATCAAGTCGTGCATTTTATTTTAGTATAGTGCTTGTGCTGACTCAAGCTCATATCTGGCAGTGATTATGCATGAATTAATAAGAACCAAAAATAAAAAACATTTCCTTATATTTCAACTTTTTAATAGGTACACATATGTATGCACATAATGTATCTACCTAAATCAAAAAAAAAAAAAAAAAAAAAAACAGTTTTGCCAATTTGATATTTGGCGAATATTTCCTCATGTTATGGTTTTATTTTGAGTTATTGTTTTTATGCATTTGTACACATTAATTTTAAGCTCAAGAATGACTTAAGTTATCAAACAATAATAAATTTGTTTACATTTCAAATTATGCAGTTTGTAAGTTGTGATTTTTTTTTTAATTTGTGTCTGCCATAATTTCGTTTATCGAATTGAATTCACTTGTTTTTTTGTTTATTTAAGCAGAAAACTTGTTGGCATATAACTTAACTGGTTTGTTCACCCTGATATTGATACATTTCAGACAAAAATTTAAAAAAAAAGAACAATCTTACAAAAAAAAATTAACTACAGTAGAATCTCGAAAAGACAAACCGATTTGATAAGTTGAACTGCTCAAAATGATGAATAAAACTTGTAAAATGCAAATCACAATAAAAAAATACTAAGAACTTATTTCCGTTTTGTTTTAAAAAAAATTGTGTATTATACTCTTTATATATTAGATGTATTTTTAAATTTTGGAGCGCAATATTGTGTCCAGTGTTTAGAAGTACATTTGTCAACAATTTTAGCAAGATTAGTCTAACCACTTTTATAACAAGCTGAATAGAACAATTCTTTCATAATTCATTTTTCGTTTTGTGTTATAATTTTTGTGTAGAATAGGTATTTTGTATTGGCTTTAGTTTTGTAAAAGATAAAAACACTTCCCAAGTTTTCCATTTTTCTTTCAAGCGGCAGAAATGATTACCAAGAGAAAACTGAGCACATCAGAGATCATATTTTTCGTGGACAGTCAAGCTGCCATCAAAGCACTATCCATTGTGAAAATACGATCCAAAGCATTAGCTAAATTTCGAGGATCATTGGTAACACAAATAAATTCCAACTCTGCTGGGTGCCTGGATATAGCAATATAAGGGGAAGAAAGGGTTCAGTATTGAATAAGGATTGTAGCAGACTGCAAAACTCACTTACTCACTGACAGATCATCAAAATTATGGAACACTATCCGACATCGGAGAATCTTGTTATTTCGCACAACGGTATGCCTTGTGGTGTGTACAAAGGAAAAAATCGAAAATTTAAGATTTTTCATCCAGGGGGCGTGTTACCCGCCCATTTGCATAGGATTGATATAAATTATTCGGAGCACTTTTGATTCTCGTACAATTATGCAATTTGGTAGAGCGGTATAACTTAAACTGGAAACAAAGACTAACTTTTAAATTTGATATTTAACATTCAAGGGGCGTGGCATCCGCCCATTTTCACAGAATTGTTATTAATTATATGGATGACATCGGATGGTTTCGGAATAATAAGATTTGGTAGCTAGCAGTCTACCAAATCTTATTATTCTTATTACCATGTGATCAATAGAAAGGAGTTTTTAGAAAATTAAAGTAATCATTAAATAACAGATGTCTCTGATAATTTTGGGGTTCTTCCATATTACTCTACCTAGAATATTTGGTATTTAACATTACTACATTAATAAACTTAGAACTTGGCGTACTTATTGATCTCACTACTTATCACGGCTGACTTTCTACGCAATAAAGGTTTTTGTATATAGAATAACTTTTTTAACATTTATGATTTTGATGTGATATTTTTAACCACAACACTTATTTTCAAATTCCACAACAACCATCTTCCAGACATTAGATAATTTCGAACACTAAAATAAAATACTATTAATCACCCTGCTTACAAAATAAAATAAAATGCACGACTGGATCGCACGTACTTGCTGCTATGTTCGATCACATTATATGCAAAAGATTCTTAACGGAAACGGCTAATTGTATTTTTAAAGTCGTTTTCACTTAATTTTTTATATATAAGAATTCTAAAATTTTTTCTAAAAAAAATTGGTATGAACATTTTAAATATTTAATAATATAAATTTAAAAACAAAATTTTAGAAAAAATCGTCCCCCATTTTCGAAATATATTTTTTTTTCCAAAAAACTAGTTTTCGAAAATTTTGAAATGCAGTATTATTGAGACTTCGATAGAAATGCGGAATAAACATTTTGATCGAAATCCGTTGAGCCGTTCTGAGAAAGTCGGAAATCAATAAAATGGTTGTATGGCAGGTACCGTTAATAACAAAATATTTAAAAAAAAATGTTTGGCCAAAATGTAGACCATACCCAAACTAGTGCACACACCATATTTTATCAAAATCGTTACATGGGGCCTCCCACAATCTAGATATTCTAGTAAGCTAGGTCGAATTCTATTAAAATTGCTCATGGAGACCACAAATAGCATTCTATAAAAAATTTCATACTAGACATTGCACAGCTCATAGCATTCTATCGACTATTTGGTTGCCATTTTAACTTTGAGGTTAGCGTTTGTGGCTGGTGGACGTTTGTGGTGTGTGTATTGTTATAATTCCTTGTTTGTTTTTGCTTGATTACTTTTGTTGAAGGCTTTTTAAGTCTTGTAATGCTACTAGAGCAAGAACACATAGATACGTATTCCTTCGCGAAATTTGTGCAATTGAAATAATATTCTATGAAATGCCCAATGCCAAATTTTGTAGCATTCTATTTTTCTTTCTTTCTATCAAAATGACAGATAGAATACTATAAAATATAGAAGGTGGAGACACCGTGTTAGAACCGTTTTCGAAAAAATTAAGATGGTAGAAAAATTTGTATGGCCAGTACCGTTATTTTTGGGGCTAAAACAACAACGATTCAAAAATCTATTTTGGACAATGACCTAAAACACTTAAATATCAAGTTTGAAGAAAATCACTTCAGCCGTTTAGGCTGTAGAGTTGTACTACAGATAGAGAGACAAACGGGATTACGGGACCCACTTTTTTGGTGTTCTCTATCATCGTAATGTCAACTTTGATTAAAATCTCGAGTTCGATTTTTTTTTCAAATGCAAAACTTGCCCTATAGTACCTATATCGCAAGTAAAAATATGCGAAATATGTGCATATATGTAATAGTCGGAAGATTCTCATTTATGTACATATTAATAATCATTAAGCTATAGGCGTGCGTCAAGTTAGTGCTAATCGTTGAATTTGCAATATTAAATGTATTTATCTACTATTTATTTTGAGATTATTCAAACAACGCCGCGTTAATGTAAATGCAAAAAAAATATATCCACGCAACCTGACCTGTGGTTTTTGTTTTTAGATATGTATCTATTTTTTATTCACGAAATATTATGCATTTGAGATTTTAAGACAAAAGCATTCCTTAAGATTCTTTGGATTTATCAAAAACCGTCACAACACCAAATCTTAAACTTAAATTCTAAGCACGCATTATAACTTTTTTTTTTACTGACGCGACGATGGCGGAAAATGATATGATATGAACGTGTAAAAGAAGTTAACTCCCCCGCTCTGAAACACTTTATAGCTTTAGATATCAACAACATAATTAATACTAGCTATTTAAGGAATAAAGAACCCCTGGATGTTGTTTAAGTTAGATTGGATAATGACGAAGTTTTATAAGTGGTTTAATAACCACAACGCCATTTAAATGAAAATATTTATAATATAACAATCGAAGTTGAGTACAAGTTGAGCTGAAGTTTCTGATATTAAGCTCAGTTTTATACGCTTTAATTTAGTGCCCTATTTCGAAGACTTATCTAAGTACCACTTACTATTACTAACTATTTTTACTTGCGATTATAGGAACTACTATAAGGCAAGTTATGCATTTGTCGAAAAAAAAAGTTTTGAGATAACAATCAACCATGACATTACGTGATAGCGAAGACGAAAAACGATGGTCTAAAAATTCTGTCCGTCTGTATGTCAGTCAGTCTGTATGTATGTATGTGTAGACACCTACAGCCCAATTGCTTCAAACTTGGTATATAGAGTTTTTTAGGTATTGTACAGAGGGGAAATTGATTTTTTTAGCTCAAAAAATAACGGTACCTGCCATAACCGTTACGTTAAAGCTTATTTTTTTCGGAAACGGCTCTAACGATTTTGATTTAATAAAATCATTGCAGCTTTTTAGGTAAGACCGATCATATGGTTCAATTTTTTTTTAAATGTCTAAGAACGATACTTTCCATAGGACCGTTTTTTTTTTTGCTTTCGACTATCTCGTAAATGGCTTAACCGATTCTTTCGAAATTTCACACATATATAGGTTTAGGTTGTCCAATTTATACTGCGTATCAATATTTTTAATTAATAATTTTTTTGTATTTTTAAAAGCATTTAAAAAAAATTAATTTATATTTTGAAAACTGCTCAATAATTTTTTTTTTTTCAAAAATTATGGTTATATGTATTTGCTAAATACCTATGAATTGGCGTTTTTAATTTTTTTTTAATGTTTTAAAAAAGTTTAAAAAAAAAACTATTTTCTAAAAAACCGCTCCACAGATTTTTAAAATTTTTTTCTCAAAAATTCAAATTTATCCAAGAAATAAAATGGCGTAGTTTTTTTTTGAGCTCAAATTAATTTAAGTATTTATTTAAGAATTTTGAATTATTTTTTCTTAGGTTAAGCCGATTTAATCTTTTGTTTTTAAGTTAATATTATTAAATATTTAAGATTCTCATACCAATTTTTTTTAGAAAAAAAAGTAATGAAATTTTGAATAGATAAGAAATTAAGTTAAAAACGACTTTAAAAACATATTTAGATTTTTAATAGAAATCTTTTGCATACGAAGTGATCGAACATAAGAGCAAGTGCAGTCGTGCATTTAACTTTATATTTAGATGTATTTTGGAATTAAAGAAAAATTTCTTTATTCTATATTCTTCTCAAAGAAATACAATACCAAGTTTAAGCTCTTCTGCGTTTAAAATAAAATGCACGACTGGATCGCACGCAATTCTTACGATTTTTAGTAGAAAGAGCTCAATATATTTTTAGTCTTTTTTACTTATTTTTTTATATACAAAATCTCATACATTTTTTTTCTAACAATTTTTTTTGGAAAAACATGTATTGCAGATACCGTTTGTTTTGGGCCTTAAAATGATTCAAAAATCTATTTTAGACAATCACCTAAGTCACTTAAATACCAAGTTTGAAGAAAATCGATTCTGTAGATCGATCTACAGACAGACAGACGGAATTGCGGGACAGACTTTTGTCGTGTACTCCATCATTCTAATATAAAGTTTAATTAAAATCTCGAGTTCGATTTTTTTTCCAAATGCAAAACTTGCCCTATAGTAACATACCTACTATAATAACACAAATATTAAACAAAAATCTTAGGAGTGTTTTTCTGAAATCATGTTTTTAATTCAATGTCAATATATGTACTACAAGTATATAAGAATTAAATTTTTTACTAGGTGCGTCACTGGCTTTATATGAACGTACTCGTACCTAGATCTTCGATTATTTTAATTTGAAGGGATCTCACAATATTATTTTAAAAGCAAGTTTATTTGCTTTTTCCATATTCTGCTTAATTTTATACTCATACTTTTTTCAGAGCTTTGTTTATTAAATTGAATTACTTAAATTCTTGACACGTACTTATTTGTTTAGTGTGTTTAAGTACGCATTTAGAATCCTTAATTCTTTCAATTTGTATCTTTATTAGTCGTAAGACTTGGAACCTAACCATTTATAGAAATAATGTAAGTTGTTCCACTTTTAAAGGCAAATGAAACAGATTAATTTCAGAACAAAATTAAACTTACACTAGGTATATAAGTTGGTTTCAAAAGCTGATGATACAAATCCTAATCGAAAACGGATGTATATAAACGCAATAATATACATACATAGTCATAATATTTATTTAAATTCTGTAGAGGTATAACTTTTAACGAGGGACACATCTATAAGTAGGCGTACGAAAACAAGCGAATTTAAACAAATCATTATGATGCGCACATTATTGCAAATCGTTACTTTTCTCCCAATTTTTTTCATCATGACCATTGGTATCGTAATGCCCTAATGGCTGAAACAGATGTGCAGCATGTCTGCACGCATCGCTGCATACAACGCTGCGTCCGAAACACATGTGCATACTCTCCGACATTTATGATGCATAGTTGTGCCAAAATTATTTCCACATTCAGAAATCGATCCATAGCTATCCGGATAGGTTGATGTTGTTGTAATCTCGGCTTAAAACACAGCTGCTGACAAAACAGCTGCTACCAAAAACTAAATCTCAAGCTATTCGAAAAACGTTGGTATACTCTTGTATCCCATGAGAAATGTCATAACATTTGCTCGAAAGTATACAAATTTAATTTATCTGGTTTTTGATGTTCAGGAACTTAGATAGATAGTAACCCTTCTTAGATAGGCTATCGTATCAACATCTGAACGTGCCCTGTGAGAACAGTCATTGTGCGGTAAAAGATTTTGAATTTACTGAAAATGGATGTGAAATGAAATAAAAAGTAAAAAACAAATTCATATTCTCATTTTGTCCCTCATGACTATAAGAGTGTATTTTTCTTAACCAATTCATAAATTTTCTCCCATTTTTTAAATCATAAAACAAAAAATATTATTTTTTTAAGTCAATATGAGTAATGCCAAAGCCGAATTATTTCAGATTTTTTTCTTTGCTGTTGTGGTTGCAATGAAACTTGGCAGCCAATTTAGAAATAGAGACATCGTGCAGAAGGCTGCATGCAGCCTTTGGAATGTGTCTATCCTCATAAGAACCTGTGTAATTTATTTTCGCTGCATGTGAAAAAGCTGCACATCTGTTTCGGGCATAAACAGATGTGCAGCTTTTTCACGTGCAGCGAAAATAAATTACACAGGTTCTTATGATGGTTGACACATTCTAAGGGGTACATGCAGCGCTCTTTGCACGATGTCTCTATTGCCCTAAACAGATGTGCAGCTTTTTCACATGCAACGAAAATAAATTGCACAGGTCTCTATTTCTAAATTGGCTGCCAAGTTTCATTGCAGCCACAACAGCAAAGAAAAATAATCTGAAATAATTGTTCTTTGGCATTACTCATATTGACTTAAAAAAATTATTTTTTGTTTTACGTTTTTAAAAATGGAAGAAAATCTATGAATTGGTTAAGGAAAATAAATTTTTATATCATAAGCTCTTGTTATAAGACTCTTTCCATTTTTAATAAATTTAAATTTGCTTACCCCACTCATAGGGCGCGTTCAGATGTCGGTAGGATAGCCTATCTAAGATAGGTTAATATCTATATAAGTTCCTGAACCCCCAACACCGAATAGATTAAATTTGTAGATTTTCGTGCATATGTTATTACATTTCTCATGGGATACAACAGTATACAAAAGTTTTTCGAATAGCTTGAGATTATTTTTTGGTAGCAGCTATTTTTTTGTCACCAGCTGTGGTTTTAGACGGGATTACAACAACACCAACCTATACGGATAGCTATGTATCGATTTCTGAATGCGGACATAATTTTGGCAACACTATGCATCAAGAATGTCAAATAGTATGCACATGTGTTTAGGGCGCAGCGTTGTATGCAACGATGCGTGCGGACATGCTGCACATCTGTTTTAGCCATTAGCCATATTTCTAAATTGGATGCCAAGTTTCATTGCAGCCACAACAACAAAGAAAAAAAATCTGAAATTATTGCTTTGGCATTACTCATATTGACTTAAAAAAATTATCTTTAATTTATGATTTAAAAAATGAAAGAAAATCTATGAATTGGTTACGGAAAATAAGTTCTTATATGATAACCCCTTGAACGCGTGTAGAATATAAAAAAAAAAAACAAAAAAAAATAAGTTCTTGTTTTAAAAATTTCCATGAGGGACATAAGGAGCAAATGAATTTGTTCTTCTCTTGTTATGTCATTAACATCCATTTTCCGTGAATTTAAATTTTTTTACCACACAATTACTTTTCTTATTGGGCGCGTTCAGATGTCGGTACAATAGTTTATTTAAGATAGGTTAGTCCCCTTTCAAACAAGGAAACTAAGTTGCCGGCAACTGGGAGTTTGTTGGCGAGAAGGGCAAGAAGTAAGGGGAATGAAAAAAATCTCCCCGGTCAACGATTTGAAGAGATTTTTTTGACGTTTGGCTTTGCATTCCAATTAGCCCGACAAAATCTTCCCAGTTTCCTCCTCAGTTTCTTGTGGCGTTTTTCTTTTTTATCTCCGAGCAGATCTCTGAGCAGAGACTGAGTAAACCGATTTAGATCTGAGTATAGCATGGTCAGATATCTCAGATTTAATTTGAAATAAACTTAAACGCAGAACTTTCATATATTATTATAATTGCTTTTATTAAAACTTATTTACCAGCAAATCCAAAGCTTTCGTTTTCCGAATTCATTTTTGTTTTTAATTGGTTTTACCTTAGTGATTATTGTTAAAATTATAAATAAAGTTAGCCGCACCCAGCACTTTGCTCCGTTTGATCGGTCATTTTATTCTGAGCTAATGGTTCATACCCCGATTTAGCTCTGATTTAAAAAAGAAACACGAGTTGAGAGATTAAATGTGTCTGAGCTAAAAAAGAAACACAGATCTTATCTTGACAGCTGAGTTCTTTACTCGGAGCTAAAAAAGAAAAACGGCATTGGTGCCAGTTTCTTCGTGTGAAAGGTACAAGGCAATTAAAGGAAAACGTCAAAAAAATCTCCAGCAATTGGTTTCCCTGTGTGAAAAATGACTTAGTATCTATCTAAATTCGTGAACACTCAAAACCGGATAAATTAAATTTGTATATTTTCGTGCATAACTATATTATGAGACGACATTTCTCATTGGATACAAGAGTATACCAAAGTTTTTTCGGATAGCTTGAGGTTAATAGCGAGTTTCATTTAAATTTCAAAGAACGGCTCTCAAAATGGAGATTTGATCTTTTAAATGAAACTCTGTGTCCAAATTTAATTGTAGTATTGGCCGCGTACGGTGGCATACCTAAAGCAATCCGGATTGCTTTGTTTTGTGGTAACGCCTAAGAAAAAACCAGCTGATGAACTAAACATAATGTTGTCAAACACAAATCTCAAGCTACCCAAAAATTATTATTAATTTGAGGAACAGCTGATTCAAAACTTCAGATATGTATGCAATACAACTGATTTAACAGAGAAAGCTAAATGGATCGTTCGAAAACAAACCCGCTACTAAGGTATCTTGGCTAGCCTATCGGCATTGCACCGAACGCGACCAATGCTGAATGACTGACATACACATTTCTGAAAAAAAAACATCTTCATTATCAGATGATGAGAAAGATAAAGACAAAGAAATAAAAAACTCCACTAAATTTATAAAATTTAAATTATTAACTTCTTCGTCTATTATTTGTTTATTTTTTAGTTTAATTTTTTAGCAGGGATTGGCACAATTTCACAATAAATTAATAACAAAATAGTTTCCATTTGATGTTTGACAGAAAAAACTATTTACATGTATGCGTGCATTCAGATCAAATCTGCCTACCCACCAAAGATGAGATCTTTCGTGTTGAGATCTGATCTAGATTTGCTTTTTTGTTTAAATAAAACTCTGAAAATTCAAAAAGATGAAATCTTTTGTCAGAAAGATCAGATCAGAGCTGTTTTGTCAGAAGTTCTTAGACGAAATTACAAAAACACAAACCTATCCGGATAGCTATTAATTGATTTCAGAATACGTACATAATTTTGGCAGAACAATGCATCATAAATGTCAAAGAGTATGCAAATGTGTTTTGGATGCAGCGTTGTATGCAGCGATGCGTGCAGGAATGCTGCACATCTGTTTTAGCCATTAGACGTCTAACGAACCGCATTTAAGTAAAACTCACATTACGATGTTGTAAAATAAGACTTAACAAAAAGAGATATATGATTATTTTCTACTTAAAAGCACTTCCACTTTTCTTTCTTTGTTTAGTTAAATTAGATTAAGTAAGCATCCAACTATTATAGTTAAACCTTAACAAAGAGTTTTGTACGCGTAGGTATAAAAAACGAGTCCTTATTTACTTGTATTATTGGCCGCAAATTTAACTAATAAAAATACAAAATATTTAAAAGCAAAAGCAAAACCAAAGTTACAAGAATAAAATGTTTGATCAAATCGTAAGCACAAGATTTTTAGTATACGCAGTTAAACATACCTAGTCTAGTCATAAATAAAAATGAATGCCAAATTATAATGCGCTGATATTTTTAAAAACTTTTTTGTATTATTTATTAGGGATTTCATTAGCTACATTTCATAGAAGACATTATTTAAAATGGCCCTCATTTGCCTTACTGCATGACCTGAGACGCCCCGGTCAATCGTCGATCGCAGCACGCACCTCATCCATTGAAAAATTGTTAACGACTCAACATTTGGGTGTCCAGAAGAGCAGTGTCTCTAAAACGGACCACAGCTTGTAATCCAAAGGATTAAAGTGTGGACTTCCAGCTGGCCAATCTTCTGGTGGTATGATGTCCGGTACATTTTTTTCGAGCCACTCTTGAGTGGTTTTAGTCTTGTGAGCAGGAGAAGAATCTTGTTGGAATGTCCAATCCTTATTTTCGAACATTGTTTGGTTGAGAGGCTTTACGACATCCTCCAATACTGTTGTTTGATAAACTTTTGCCACAGTTTTCACTCCTTTTTCACAAAAATGAAGGTCGGTAACTCCATGATAGGTCGCTCCCCACCATATTATTACATTTGCGGGATGGTGGCCTCTTTCGACGCTTGGAATGAGTTCAGACGCTTCTCTTGATGTCCGAGCATAAACTCGATCATTCTGTTTATTGAATGATGCTTCGAGGGTGAAAATTTTTTCATTGGTGGAAATTTTTTTCATCAGTGAACAGAATCTGTCGGTGAACATTCTTCGCGTACTGCCTGAGCAGAGCTTTTGATTTTTCTTTACGTTTCTGCTTCGATGCAACTGTAAGCAGGTGTCCAGTGTGTTCCAGGTCTTATTTAATGATGCGAGACATGGATTTCTGAGACATACTCATTTCTCGCGACAAGATTTTCTGTTTTCTTAATAGTTTTCTTCTGATTCGATCCTGCGTGGCTTTGATGGCACGCGAAGTCCTCACAATCCTTAGACGATCTGATCTTTTGCGGTCATTTACTCCACCAGTATCCTCGAACAATTTTACCGTACGATGAACAAAACAGCGCGTGATTCCCAGCGGCTGGAAGATTCGACAGATATCACCTTTTTCCATATTACACTTGAATAGCCCAATTACAACAATACGATTTTTGATGTCACCCCACTCCATTAATATTAATGACTGGAAACAAAAAACTTTTACGCGGCAATGAAGAATAAATGTAACTGGTTAAATAACGGTAAACATAAAGAATGTGCAACAAGTAGTTTCATATATACTATTGCGTTTTAACTTGAATCAGTATTTATGACTTGACTAGGTAATTTTAGTGGTTTCTTACTTAATTTTTTATAAACAAAAATTCTTTAATTTTTTTATACAGAAAATATTGGGGTGGCAATTATAAACATTTAACAATATAAATTGAAAAACATAATTTCAAAAAAAAATCGAAGAACCTCCTATATACATTTTTTATCGAAATGCGTGGAGCCATTTATGAGAAAATCGAATATCAAAAAATGATTAGATGGCAAGTACCATTAATAACGAAATATGTATGTAAAAAAATGGTAGACAAAAATGTAGACTATAACAAATGTAGTACAAATACTTCGTTTTATCAAAATCTCTAGAGCCTTTTTCGAGATAATTACGGTCGTAAGAAAAGACAATCACATAAAACCTAAAACCTAAAAAGGACAGACATACGGGAGCTATACCTTTTTGGTCTCGTCTATCAGCGTAATGTCAAATTTATTTTAGAGTAAAATTTCGAGTTCAATTTTTTTAAATGCAAAACTTGCCCTATATAGTACCTATATCGCAAGTGAAAAAAAACATGAACCGAAAACAAGGCATACAAAACATATCTCAACGGTTTACTAACCTTTGCTTTCTGACAGATCCAAAACTTAACAATTCTTTGACTAAAGTCCTACCCAGGTATTTAAATTTGATAAATATTAACAGTCTTATTCATTAAAATTTAAATAAATTAAATACAGGCATAGTTATGCAGTGCATAATGACTTATGTATCCGTTATGCAAATCCTTATACAATACATTTTTTGTACCCCATCGAAACGTTGTAAAAAAGGAAATGAAATATTTTTTTTCATTCAATTACCATTACGACCAACAAAGTCTCTGACAACAAATTAAAAACATTCTCAGGTATATTTATTAAATATAAATGTCAACACTTTGACAACCGAACATTATGTTTAAGGTAGTTTTCATGAATTACCTATATCAATTTTCCAAAGTTTTACATTCGTTTTATATATATTCCTTTCTACCTTCACTTTTATTGCAGGCCTATTTATATACATCTACACATTTAACACTACTGTTATATAAAGATTGTTCAGTGACGAAAAAGTTAGAACAGAACAGGAAAGAACAGAACTGATTCGTGAGAAACTTCAGAACAAGATAGAACAGTCAGTCATCTGGCAGAGATTATAAAAAAAATTATTCTTGTTTACCTACAATTCAAATTCGTCTATTTTTGCAGAAACATTCTTAACAATAATCTGAATTGGGGTTGAATTTATTTAAAAAAATATTTTTCATGAAATTGAGATGCTTCCGACACGAAAAATGATTTATCACCTAAATCTAACACCGTAATGTTTTTTTTTTTAATAACAATTGGTTTTGACAGTTCTCACAAATGTGTTCTTACCTGTTCTACCTAAAAAGCAAGTGCAGAAAATTCTGTTCTAAGGCCGTGTGTGACTTGCGTTAAAATGTTGGTTAAATTTTCTACCTTGGTTAAATTTTGAAGTTTGGTTTGTGGTGGGATCAAATTTAACTGTTTGCTTTATTAAAACACTATTTTGGCTAAAATTCCTTCAAGATTTAAGAAATTTCCCTAGAAACATTTTGTTTTTTTGTTGTTAATTAATTTCTTTCCCAAAATCCGACTTAGAAGATATAAAGTTAATAATTTGGCACGAAAAACGTAACGAATTCTCAGTTTTACTAATATGTTTCGGTTTTACATCGTTAATTTAATATTTTAAAACAACAATTCCAAATCTTTTTAAAACAATTCCCATTATGGTTAGTTTGTTGATTTAGTATGTAAACACTAGTTTTCACAGCTGAAGAATTTGACAAAGCTGACAAATCAATCTATTTGTATTCAATTTGCAAAATGAAATACAATGAGTATCTTATATTAATTATTTATATTTGTTAAAATATCAACGAATTATATTATTTGTTTTTTCCTCTTGAGACCCTACACAAACAAAAATATTAATGTAATTTTATTTTTCAATTGAATAAATTAAAACTTACATTTATTATATGGTTTCCCAGTAGATCTGGACTTTTTGGAATTCATATTTCTTTTCGGTTATCGTTTACAGTTTCAAATTACTCTATCTTGAGAAACGTTAAATTTTAACGCAAATTTAGCCTGCTATACAGCTGCCTACATTTTAACCCATTTTATTCACCACGCTAGTGTCAAATTTTAACCAAGTTACAAAATTTAACCAACATTTTAACGCAATTCACACACGGCCTAAAGTGTTCCAAACTGTTCCAAGCAGACTCATTGAACACCAAACCAGAACAGTTTCGAACAGAAAATTTCTCATTGAACAGCAAAATTCTGTACTTTTCTGTACTAAAGTGTTCAAATCTGTTCCGAACAGCCTCATTGAACACACATATAAATATTGTCTATATTACTTCCACTTTTCTTATTTCTATTTTTTTTAAATAAAAATTTTTATAACCGTCGCATCTTGCGAATAGTAATCCTAATAAATCTGCTACATTTCTATTGTACACAACCAACAACGCCCATTCACCATTTGACAATTTTAAATGCCCCCTGTGGGGGTATTTATGTTTATTTTCTTTTATCTGTCAAAACAATTTACTTCACAACGAACGAACTCTACTCTACTCTCACTTATCCACAGATCACATCACTTCATTTCATGTTGGTTCTTTAGCTCTGAAAAGTGTTAAAAATGGCTTCTTTTTCTGTCTGCTGCAATTGCAATTAAAAATATTTGTGTATTTATAATTTTCTTATTTATTTTTTTACATTGAAAACTATGAAATTATTATGTGAAAAGTGTATATTTGGAAATATTTGACGGCAAATTAGAATGGCAACACCAAATCCACGGCTTCCATTAAAATCAGTCAAACGAAATCAGGAAAGCATGTCTCATTCACAAATTCAAGCCTGGATGAATGGTGAGTTTGGAACTTAAAGCTAAAAAAAAACTAATAATTACTTGTTTTCCATTGTTTTTATTTAAGTCGTAAAAGATTTAAATCATGCAAGCGCATTTATCTCATTGATTTTAACCCAAACCAGTTAATATACCCCCAGAGGTATTTATAGTAGATGGAGAGAAAAATATTAAATAAAAACGACGCGACACGACGCCGACGTAATAGTCAAGTTCATACAATTCATAGGTGGATGACTGTCTAATGTCTGTGTCTACCATACTTAGATTCTCTGAACTGGAATCAAATAATTGTTTGCAAAAAAAAATAAACAAACAAAACTGCTAACCTTGGAATAGGAACAAGTACCTATGTACCTACATAACTGAGAGTCTAAGACATTCGATTTACATTATAATCTACCTAAATACCTACCTACTATCTCTTGTTATTATTGTTGATTTCAATTAAAATAAATCAGACAATCCTAGTTGTTTTAAGAGTAAGATAAGATTATTGTTTTCTAATAATGTTTATATAGAAGATAAACACATGTTTCGGTGTATTTTATAGACGTAATAGGTATTTTATTTGTTCTCCTTCGTCACGTAAGCACACATTGGTGTTTTTGAGTTTGGTTTGAAATAGTTATTTTAGTTATAGGTATTTGCAATACAAATTTGCGTACCTAGAAACTTTAATATTTGCTTTAGAATATGTACGTACCTAGAAACTTTAATATTTGCTTTAGAATATGTACTTATTTGGGGCCAGTTATAGCTTTCGTTGAAAACTTTGACTATAAATTCTGAGGCACTTAAACAAATAAAACTGATGTCGTTTTGTTACCAAAATGGAGGTAATAAGATATATATTTTTTGTTAAAAAAAAATATTTTATTTGCTCTACATCTTTCTTCTAAATTCACTTTTGATTTTTCTATGATCATTGAAAACGCTTTTCATCATTGAAAAATCAAAAGTGAATTTACAAGAAAGTGGTAGAGCAAATAAAATATTTTTTTGACAAAAAATAATATAAGGCCGAGTCTCCAGTGGCCGGCCCCTTAAGGAATTTTTCGTAAAAAATATTATTATTATTTATTTATTCAATTTACGATAATTTAATCCACAGATTCACTTAATGCTAAAATTTTATACATTTTACAAACTGATTGGTATATATATATGTACAATATAATTTACAAAGGATTGTTTTGTAATAATAACAACAATAGAGCTTTAAATTGACTTCTTGAAAAGTAAACATCAAGATTATTGTAATACATATTAAACAATTTACAACAATGAGAAATAGGTTCACGCTGTCCATAATTTGTTGAATGATGTGTTTCAAAAATGAAATGTCTCGTTCTCAAAGGTCGACTTGGCGCATAAATATTAATTAAAGAGAGCAAAAACTCACTGTCAATATCATTTGAAAGAATATCACGAACAAACAAGACACTGTACATTCTACGTCTTGATTCAAGAGTTTGCATTCCTAACAACAAGCATCTACTATTATAATTAAGCCTTACATTATCAATTGTTGCGAATTTTCTTAAAGCAAATCTTAAACAATTTTTTTGAATATTCTCTATTCTTACTATAAGTTTTTTAGTATCAGGATTCCAAATTATACAACAATATTCCAACAATGGTCGAACAATGGAGCAAAAAATTGTTTTCAAAGTGTACGGATCTTTAAAATCTGCGGAATTTCGTTTTAGAAAACCTAACATGGAATTAGACTTTGAAACAATATATAAAACATGTGACTCAAAATTTAGTTTGTCATCAAAAACTACACCGAGGTCTTTTATTTCATGTACTCTGGATAATTTGTTTCCTTCCAGTAAATAAATTGAACCGCTTTTGATTTAAATGAGATCCTTATACATTAAAATCCCTGTACGTTGCTTATGTAAGGTCGATTTTGGAATATTGCTGTGTAGTTTGAAATCCATATTACAATATCTATACTATTAGAATCGAGAGTATTCAAAGAAAAATCACTAGATTGGTAATAAACAAAATGAGATGGAACATCGAAATGTGTTCTTATAAAGTAAGATGCCAGCTTATTGGCATCCAGACATTAGAAAATCATCGCACGATGTTAGCTCTTACATTTTTGTTCATGACATTTCATTCACCATAATTTGGCTGTAGTAAATGTACAATATTAAATTGCTGATAGCCCATCTTTATTATATGAAATAAAATCAATCAGATCATTTAACTTAATATTTTTTTTTTACTGAAAAAACGACTACCGGTATTCGGCCGGATATAAAAAGGTTATTCGGCTCCAGCCGAATATTATAAAAAGAGCCGGATAGGCCGGATACGGAATACCTACCAGATATCCGTCACATCTCTACTTATTATACCTTCATTCTGGTAACAAAACGACATCAGTTTTATTTGTTTAAGTCCCTCAGAATTGATAGTCAAAGTTTTCAATGATGAGTTTCATGAAAGCTATAACTAGCGCCTTACATAGGTATCAATCATCTGGAATTTAACGCTGGTTATCTTCGGCTCAATTCCGTTGCTGCACGCAGACTAAATTTTGGTCTTCTCTTAAGTTATAAGAATTCTCAAAAACTCGTGATCTAGAATAATCTTATTTTATAGTGATTCCATTCGAAATTTAAGAACAAATATAGCAAATGTAATGGTAGGACATGTACCAAGGTACTTGTTTTAAAAATAATCATGAATTTTAAAAGTTAGAAAAATATACATGCAACTTCAAAAATCTTTAAAAATAATTTAGACTGGAAGATTAATAAGGGTTCCTTCCAATACGTGCTTGTTATTTTACTGTTTATTTAGTAAGTCTATTTTGCCAAAGTAAGACAACAAAAGTTAAATAAATGACAAAAAAAAAAACATTGAACAGAAATATCTCTTTTAGTTTTCAAGTTATGGATAACTGTTTTGTTCAATAAGCCACTTATCCAACAATTTTTAATGGCACGTTTGTTCAATGAACTAATATTAATTCGTTTAGTATCATATTGAACAATTGATAGTGTAAAAAAAAAAGATTTGCTCTTTCTGTCAAAAAAATTTGATCTTTTTGAATTTTGAGAGTTTCAATGCAACAAAAAAAAGCAAATCTAAATACAATCACAACACGAAAGAATTGCTCTGATGGTTTGGCAGATTTGATCTGAATGCATACATAAATGTAAGAAGTCTTTTCTGTCAAACGCCAAATGGAAAATATTTTGTTATTAATTTGTTGTGAACTTGTGACAGTCCATACTAAAAAAATAAAAAAAAAAATAAACAAATAATGGACGAAGAAGTTAATAATTTAGATTTTATAAATTTAGTGGAGTTTTTGATTGCTTCTCTTCATCTCCCTCGTCATCTGATGATGAAAATATTTTTTAAAATAAGAATAGAATGGTGTCGGTAACATTTCTTAAATTCAAGGAATCTCAAAGAAATATAGAAGTAATAACACACAAGTATTCTGAACCAGGACATTCTCAACCACAGGAAGTGGATGCTGTTCATAGTGGCATAGAGAAATATATGAAGGATTTAGAAGTCTATAACCCCGTTTTACTGATGAGTATTTTAAACGGAATGAATTATAAGAAAATTAAGCTTAAAATAGTACAACTTAAAAAAGAAGATTTTTAAAATTTTAATGTTTGCGTTTAAAGATTGTATTGAAACAATAAAAGTGACCTTTGAATGTTTTACAAAAACAACAAAAGACAAAAATTACACAAATTGTACGGGGCTCCATATTCGACAAACTTCCAAAAATTGAAAAAAGCGTTTCAACATTATTAAACTAACAAAAGAACATAAAAAAGGCATTCAGGCAATTTTACCTTATATGCCTAACATACAAGGTCAACGTTTTTATAAAAATATCATAAGAAACCATTAAATGCAATTACTGAATTTTACTAATCATCTTACTTGAAGCAAATTATAATTTTTAAGTAAAATGTTCCCATCAGAATTCTGTAAAGCTAAAACTGTAGAAAGTACTTTAATAAAGACTGTAATTTTTGTTTATATGTAAATGAATATAAATTATATTTATATCTAAAAAAAAAATAAGAATTGAGGCTTTGGAAAATGGATATCTGTTTTGTTTTGTTACAGTTTTTGAAAAAATAAAAATTTTATGCGAGAAATAAAGGAGTCTTTTAAGATGAAAATGTATCCAAATATTAAAATTTATAAACTTAACATAGGTACCTGCATACATATTGTTTTTCTTGTTACATTTCTAATTCCTAATGAAATCAGATTGAAATGCTGGTAGGTATTATCTTTTTGTTCTATTTAATAATATGTATTCCATAATATTTGGTTTATTTTTGTGTTAGTTTCTGTCTTGTTCAATATACATTTTTTTTTGTTCTATATGCAGAATTTTTTCCAACTTGTCATCACTCCATATAACTTTGTTCAATATGCAAAATGACTTCTTCATTGAAATATAAATATATATTTAATATAAATTTATTTAATTAAAAAAAAAAAAAAACTATACGTAAATTGTTTTATGTACAAAATTGCCTTTCATAAAAAATCACTTCCAAAGAAAATCTTTCTAATAAAAATAAAAATTTTCGATCTGAGCTTTAAAAATCGATTTCCCAAAATTTTGAAAAATGGAAATACATATGGCGTTTTTCTTTTTTAGCTCCGAGTAAAGAACTCAGCTCTCAAGAAAAGATCTGTGTTTCTTTTTTAGCTCAGACACATTAAATCTCTCAAACTCGTGTTTCTTTTTTATATCAGAGCTAAATCGGGGCATGAAACATTAGCTCAGAATAATATGACCGATCAAACGGAGCAAAGTGCTGGGCGCGGCTAACTTTACTCATAATTTTAACAATAATCACTAAAGTAAAACCAATTAAAAACAAAAATTAATTCGGAAAACGAAAGCTTTGGATTTGCTGGTAAATAAGTTTTAATAAAAACAATTATAATAATATATGACAGTTCTGCGCTTAAGTTTATTTCAAAATTGAATCGGAGATATCTGACCATGCTCTACTCAGATCCTACTCGGTTTACTCAGGCTCTGCTCAGAGATCTGCTCGGAGATAAAAAAGAAAAACGCCAATAGAACACAACAGAACTCAGGTTCGAAATGGAAATAAGACAAGAGAAATACCATGACGAGACTTCAGCCATCCTTCTGTGCATAATTCTTTTCTTAAAAGTGTCTCTACTAATAGAGTATTCGAAATAATTTTTAAAAGTCTTCGAGAATCGATAAGTTTTATTAGAAGCATAATTAGTCCTTGAATTCGATTCCTTTAAAAAAAATTTATGTGACGCAACTTGTGAGTATTTGTATTTAAAGAAACTTTGGAGCATGAAAAGGGTGAATCAATATTCACTTTGAGAAGATCAAATACCGCGTCAGCCAACTTCCAACGATTATTATGAAGTCTTCACATATTGATAAGTTTTAAACGACTGAGAAAACCGTGGCAACACAAAACTTCCAGATCTCTTAATGCGAAAATTTTTATTGAACGGACAAAGTTTACTGCAAATAGGTACATATCTGAATTCTGATGACTTCAAGTTTACAAAATTTAAAAAAAAAATCATTGATTTGACATTGATGACAACAAAACTTGTTTTTTTTTTAACCAAATCAGAGGGTTCTTATTCATATAAGGTTTTTTCAACAACTTGTTTCTTTGATGTGTACTTACTATGTCCGTGAAATCCCAGGTATCATAAGAGAAACAATGGCTGAGTTCGTAATTGTAAAAATACTGAAACACTACCAGCATCGCGTTCATTAATGTATAAAACCAGTAATATTTCTGTAGAATTTTGGTATTACTTGTGTTCATTAATGTAGGTATACTGCAATACTACAGTAAAAGTATCGCAAACTTGTATCGTTCAATTTTCTGTTACAGAAAAGTATACAAGCAAGCTTGTGACTAATGCTTATGTTTTTTGTACATCTTTTACAATATTTTATTGTAAAAGAACAAATTTTTATTAAATAATGATAAATAAATATAATTAAAATATTTCAGGACATACCCTGATCAAACAATTTGGACCAATTTGAAAATTTCGACGAAGTCAAACGAAAATGACTTCTAAAACCGACTAGGATATTCCTATATTATTCTTAGAAAATCTGTATTCTTCCGAATCTGCCTAAAAGTTGGTTTTCAATATATTTTATAATTCAATAGCACTCTTCTTTTGCGATTAATAGTTTGTTTTCTCTTTAGCATTGAAAAGGATGCAAATTTCCTAAGTTAGATCCGTTTAAAAAATAAAAGAAAACACAAAAGAAAATTAAAAATATTTTTTTTTCCTCTCCATTCCAAACTCACGACCGACGCACGCGACAGCGGCGTTAGACCTTCCGAAAAAAATCTCAATGAATTTCAATGGGTATAATTACTTTATACTTATATGAACGAAGTTTATACCAAGTTTGTATACTGCATTGATACTGTATGTTTTGTGTTCATAAAAATTTTAAAGTAAAGTTACGGTAGCTACTGAAAATATCTTACAATTATGAACTCAGCCAATTTCATTAGCAATCCGGTTTGTTCAAGTCATGTGAACGATTTTTTTAATTTTGTTTACTTTTTAAACAGCTGAGATTATGTTTGTGATTTGGTATTTGTCATTAATTTTTTTGTTTCATTAACAAAATTTACGGAAATAGTTGAATTAATCAAATATTGTATTTTAATCCGTTAAAAAAAAATAAAAAATTCAAGTCTAACACCTACCTGTATCTGTGGGATTTTATCAAAAAAATTGTAAAGCACAAACATAACAGAAAGTAAACGAACAGTGTTAACCATGAACATAATGTATGTACATTGTACATACATACATAAATAACGCAGATCATCATATCTATTAAACGAATACAGAAATCAGACGCTCCTAATCCGGCTGTATATCCGCACATAAACGGTCAGTGGAATAAATAATTTATTTTCTGTCTTGCGATTTATTGGATTCTCAGGAAATTTAAATCAGTTAAGCTTAGTAAATATCCTTTGACAAAAATATAACAACATAACTTCAAAGACGCATTATCATCATGCTGAAAGTTATGCGAAAATGTAAACCCAAAAATCTATAAACTCTTAATTTAAAATATAATTAATTTAATATAAAGTTATAACTTATATTTTCTTCTTTGAAAAGAAGAAACTTATTAAACAACAATTTATTAAACACGCTCTTTCTCCCCTCATTTTAGTGGAAACAATCAACAATGGAGGGATATTATTATCGCCTCCACACAATTCTGCAACACATCAGCAGCAACAACAACAGCAGAATCCCCAGCAGCAACAACAACAGCAGCAGCATCATCAGCGTGATAATATTCAAATCACACAACCAATTAGTGTCCCATCATCACCGTTGGCGTCGCCTGGTGCTATAAGCAGTTCACCATCATTTTGTCTACCATCAAGTAATGGATCATCCAATGCAGTTGATACTGCAGATCCAAATTGGCAAGCAACCAAAGCAACTGTACTGGAGCGTAATGCTGCCATGTTCAATAATGAGTTAATGTCTGATGTTAAATTTGCTGTTGGATCAGATGGTGAGTTATATTTACACTTTATTTATAAGGATATCTATATCCTACTATTAATTTCATACTTTTCTTCAGATAATATTCAAACAATTCCTGCACACAAATACATCCTCGCAACTGGAAGTTCAGTATTTTACGCAATGTTTTATGGAGGATTAGCAGAAAACAAACAGGAAATCAAAGTGCCCGATGTTGAACCATCAGCTTTTCTTACATTGTTAAGGTAAGTCAAGTTTTTCTTATTTAGAGTCATGCTTTTTTGCATAAAAGGAATAGCTACGTTTGGAAGCTTTAAATCTTTATATTTTCTTTACAGATATTTGTATTGTGATGAAATTCAATTGGAACCTGATAATATTCTGGCAACGCTTTATGCTGCCAAAAAATACATTGTGCCGCATTTAGCAAGAGCATGTGTTAATTATTTAGAAGTTAGTTTGACGGCAAAAAACGCCTGTCTACTTCTCAGTCAATCCCGTCTATTCGAGGAGCCAGAACTGATGCAGAGATGCTGGGAAGTTATAGACGCACAGGTAAACCTCACATTAACAAATTAAAACAATTAATTTACTACAAAAATAATTATTTGATTCTCTAGGCGGAAATGGCCATTAAATCCGAAGGCTTCGTAGATATTGATTTGAAGACATTCGAATCAATTCTATCGCGAGAAACTCTTAATTGCAAGGAGATTCATCTCTTCGAAGCAGCTCTCAATTGGGCATTAAATGCTTGTCAAAAGATGGAAATCGATACAACTCCACAGAATAAAAGAAATGTTCTAGGACCAGCTTTGCATTTAATTCGCATACCCACAATGACTCTGGAGGAATTTGCCAATGGTGTCGCTCAAACAGGCATATTAACTTCACCAGAGACAATCGACATATTTTTACACTTTACTGCGAATGCTAAACCAAGTCTAAACTATCCGACAAAATGTCGTGCTGGACTGAAGACTCAGGTTTGTCATCGTTTCCAATCGTGTGCATATCGTTCGAACCAGTGGCGCTACCGTGGACGCTGTGATTCTATACAATTCTCGGTAGACAGGAGAATTTTCATTGTGGGATTTGGTTTATATGGATCTTCGACTGGTGCAGCAAATTACAGTGTTAAAATTGAACTTAAACGATTGGGCAGAACACTCGCTGAGAATGATACGAAATTTTTCTCAGATGGATCAAGTAACACTTTCCATGTTTTCTTCGCAAATCCCATTCAAATTGAACCTGAATGCTATTATACAGCCTCTGTGATCCTTGATGGCAATGAATTGAGTTTCTTCGGTCAGGAAGGTATGTCCGAAGTGTGCATGGGTAATGTGACATTTCAGTTTCAATGCTCATCGGAAAGTACAAATGGCACAGGAGTTCAAGGTGGACAAATACCTGAATTAATATTCTATGGACCAACGACCAATTCACCATTGAATAGTCCAACAAATTCACATTGTACAACACCTTCGGCTAATTGTGATGAGGGTGCATTGGTTGCAAACTAGTTTGGATTTTTGGAAAAGAAGTAATTTTCTTTTTTTTTACTATTATAGAACAATAGACTCAAATAAGCTTTATTGTCTTATTTCATAAATATTTTATACTGTATACCATACACGGTAGATTTTGTTTAAAGTAAAATGTATTACTAAAATTGCAATTTGCATTACCTTAGAAAATAGGGAACTCACTTTTCAATAATAATAGTATTTTTTTGTTCTTTCTAGAGTTTTTTAAGCTTTTGATTGATGTCGATTTAAAAACAATTTACCAATTTATTTTATTTTATATTGGTGCAAAAAAAAAGAAAATATTGATAATTCGAAAACACTCTATATTCAGATTAAAAATTGATTTAAATGAAATTACCTGTTACCTGTTCTGCAATCCGAATAAGCTATTATTATTTTGATTCATTTACGAAATTTTACAACATACATCGAATTGTGTAAATACACCCTTGTTCACAGTTGAAGAGTTGTGTGATTTTATTTTCAAGCTCCACCGTATTCGATGTATACACTTTTGTGAAGCATTTGTCTAAATCCAAATGGTCTTCCATCGCTTTGAGCAAAATACAAAAAAAAAATTCATAGAAAACCTTCAAAATTTAACTCACATATTTGCAAGTTACTGGAAAGTTTCCCTAGACAATTGAATGTGAATCGAATTCACATAAAAACGATTTGTATTTAGATTGTAGAACACGATTTTTGATGATCGAAAGAAACAAAGGCTCAAAGTCCTTATACAAATTACGAAACGATGGGCAAACAAATGATACCGAAGAAAACTATAGTAATGACATGGACCAATGGTTATGGATTACGATAATTACCTCATTCAAATATCAAGCCATAGCTATCGCGATAGGTTGTTGTTGTTGTAATTCCATGTAAGTATTCAGCTGATGACAAAACAGCTGCTGGCAAAAAAAATCGCAAGCTATCCAAAAAACGTTGCTACACTTGTATCCTATGAGAAATGTCAAAAACATATACACAAACCTATACAGATTTAAACTTATCCGATGTTGGAGTCAGGAACGTGGATACTAACATATTGTATATAAGCTAACGTACCGACATTGGATGCATGGAAATATTCACATAAAATCAAAAAATCTATTGTTTTTTTTTAAAAGAAGAGACGATGATTCCCAAGACTTGAGAAACCGGGAAAATTCAATTTCAACTGAAGCATGCATCAAATCCAATGGGCTGATGCATTGGAAGTAAACATTGGAAAGATTTATTATAACTAATCTGAACCAACAACATTCCAAGATTTGAAAAACAAAACGAAGGAAACTTTTAGAATTGACCCACATCTTCCTACCTCAAAGTTAATCTGCATAGCCAACATTTTAAAACTAAGTGCTACTCTTCGCTTCCTGGCAGAAGGAAGGAGTGGACAAGATTTCCTTTTTGATCTGTCTGTGCAGCACGTAAAGGCAACAAATGCATTTATTTCTGTCGTTTTTTTTTTTTATTTCTTTATTATTTTATTTTACTTGCATTTTTTTTATCAACCAGCAGAACCAAACTCAAAACAACAAACGTAATAAGTATGTGACAGCCACATAAAGTCATGTGTCAAAACTATAAAATACGAGAGCCAAACGCAGTCGTAAGAGAAAATTAGTAACGTTAAAAAAAAACAGGGATTTAAACATAATTCGTAATACGGGCTGAGAACACCAAAATTCAATTTTGCGAATGAACTTTTCGCATGTTATTTTATTTTTTCGAAAATCAAAAGATTATTTAGTTTTAAGACATTGGGGTATCGTGATTAAAAATATCACTGGAAATTTTTCTCATTACAATGTTGGCAACGTGAATGATACTCAAAAGTTTCTCTCGGAATTTATTGGTATTGAGAATAAACTTTCCCTTTTGGAGTTTGCAGTCATTTCATGCGATTATTTGTTCGAGGCACATTTAATCCGTGGGAGATTTACGATCGCAGGACAATTTTCGAGGGAATAAAATATTCCGTGGGAAACGAAATTTCCATTGGAGATTACAGATACGGACCATTATATGCTTGCATTGAACGAAATATAAATATTGAGGGTTATCGTGAATAAAAAATTCCCTGGAAATTTTGTTCCAATTCAAATCTTAGGAACGTGAATGAGGCTTAAAAGTTTCCCTCGGAATTTATTGGTATCGGGAATAAGCTTTCCCAGGGAATTTTGCTGTCATTTCATACGATTATTTGTTCGATGGAAATTTATTCCGTGGAAGATTCACGATCGCAGGAAAATGTTCGAGGGAATAAAATATTCCTTGGGGAACAAAATTCCCTGGGAGATTCCCCATAAGGTTCATTAACTTTCGTTCCTCAAACATGTTTGACAATTGTAATAATCCAATGGATAATAAATTGCTTTTCGGTGAAAATCCATATTTTTGTACTTAAGTATTTCGTTCGAAAATATAAGAAAATGTATTGAATCACAAATCTTAAGGAAAATAAAAATGTTAAAAAGTGAAAGCAATCAAGAATTGCTTAATCATTAAGATCTTTGGCCTTTTATCAATAAAAACAACAACAAAAATATATCGGGAAGTCATGCCGACAGTAAGCTAAGTCTATACCGCCATTAATACTTTGATTTCGTGATTCACAATAAGTAATTAAATCAATAATTTATCATGAGGTGCTCCCAAAATTAAAGCTCTATTTACCAATTATTTTTTGCTCTAAGCTCTTTTTTGCACCAAAGCTTTAAATTTTAGTTGCTTTATTTAGTACTCAGAAAGGCAATCAAATTAAAACATTCTAAATCAAAAACCCAAGATATAATTATTATTAGACAAAAAACATATTTATCTATCTACAACAATAATTATTACATACAAAAGAAAATATAATGTTAAAGTAATCGAATTACAGTATTTCCAAACATGATGTTATAATAAATTTAAAAAAAAATATTTACTCAAAACCAAAAATTAAGGAAAAACAAAAATCGAGAAAAAAGGTTATTCAAAATATGGACAAAACAATATTGTTAAAAAATAAAAAAAATCACAAAATCAAGTTCTCATAATCTTACATTATTACATATTATTATACATATAAGTAAACAAGTTATAATTAGCTTCTTTTAGAAAGTTTGTAGAGTTTTCAGTCGAAAGTATTGTTTGGGCATACAATTGAATAGTACAGTTGAAACTCGATTAACAAAGACCTTAAGCACAATCCGAAAGGTGTAAAACCGGGTAATTTTATGGGTGAAACTGTTAAATACAATCCCACGGATACAAACATTCCTCAAGTATTTTGAAGTGAAATTTGATCTTATGTAACAGATAGAAGGCTTAATCCGGGAGTTAGTGAGTTGAAATAAATAAAAAGAAATGTTCAAACTTGAGGATTCAAAGAGAAAAAAGTTTTCTATTAATAATATCGTATTCGGGTTGGAAGAAAATACAAATAAATCGAAGTTTTGACTGTAGCGATTTAGACATTTAGCTCAGACTATGTATGCCATAGTAAAAAAAATAAAAAAAAAACTTATTCAATTTCTTGCACAACATTCAATAATCACAATTACATACATACATTTACAATAAAATTTCTAATTATAATGATAAAATATTTTTATCAGTTTTGCATTTTTATACAGAACTTTTGTTATTACAAAAATAATTTTGACATGTTTTGATTTTATTCTTTTCTATAAGGGAAGGACTAAATTTTAATTATAAAAAAGGCAAATAAAATGGGGGGAAAGCAGGGGGAATATGCATTATTTTTAATTCCGTTTAATCACTGTAATTTTATGATATTCATTAAAAATTAAAAAGTTTTAAAGAAAATGTGTTTTATTATTACTTGGGATATATTTAGCATAGAACATCTGGCGAACCAAGGCGGACTCGGCCAGTTAATTTTGTTATTCACCCGTATTGCGATAGTCATTCATTTCATCGACAATTGTCGTTTTTATAGTCGTGTTGCGTATTGCGTAACATATGTCCTTTTCAATTGGTAATCCGGGAGAACTCTCCGATCTGGGATTCCAATCGAACAAGTTAACACTTGATTCTAATGTTAATTTAAGTGTATGTGTAAGGCGCAAAAAAACAAAAAAATGATATGAAACTGTAGGGGTGATCGATTTTCATCGATGTTGATAAAACATCGATGTTAGAGAAAAAAATATCGATGTTCCAACATTGATATTCAAGTACGTGAAACATCGCAGTATCAATGTTAAGATTCAAACACATCGACTTAAAATAAGCTGAAATCTATTGTCAAGGACCTAATTTATAAAGGTTAGACCGTACTCGACGGAACTGCACTTCAGCGGAACTACGCTTCACAACTACATATGTGAAATTGTATGAAGTACAATTGGCGGTTAATGGGATATATGTAGCCCACTCACACAAAAAGCAAAATAAAATTACGATAAAAAACATTTCTGCAATTTTTCAAATAATGAAGGTATTTTGAATTTATAATATATTGAATTTTTAATCGATTTTTGAACATGGTACTATTTTTCAAAAAAATGCATTAAAAAAACATCGATATTGTATTTTCGATGTTAACATCCATGTTTTTCAATATCGCTCATCACTACACAACATTGTTCTTGACATTAAATTCGCGTTTGACATTTAATGTGTGAGCGTGTGCGTTTTTTCTGGTTTTTATTCTAACTTCAAATCCAGAAGGAAATTTCTCTTCTATCCAGGAGTAGAACCGTCATTTGATACCAATCGAACAGTTTCAGAAACATTCGGAAGCCTTCCGGGCGACCAATCGAAAAGGCCATTAAACGCCATCCTCCTTGTCGCTCTTATTCGATTCAAATAAGATCCACTATAACAGCTGATATTTTCACAAATAAATTTTAATTGGGTACATTCAACTGTCGGTACGATATCCTATCTATTTCGATTTCCTTACAACACAAAAAGTGATTCGCGACGGATCTTAGCAATTTTTGTTCCCGCATACAGAAAAAACTTGACATTTCGGTGATGTCAATTCTAATTCTTGTGATTATTTGCAAAACGTTTGGATGCAAGTTCAATTGGAGAAAAATATATATGAATTGATATAAAGAACTGTGTTTTAAGGTATCATGAGCACAAACATTTCGCATTTTGAAAGAGCCCAGGAATTGTTGCATTTCCTTCATAATCGAGGACAACATCAAATTTATTCAAGTCGATTTTCATTTAGACTAGCAAAAAATTTCAAAATGAGTAAAACAATTTAGTTTGACAGTCCCATACACACATTCAAAAAAGAAATGGGTACGTTTTTTTAAATTTCTTTCAACTCGAAAAACAATTGACTTTTAGTAGCGATCCGTCTTCGTGAAAGGAAAACCATGTAAGATAGATTAGTAGCCACTTATGGCGTTTTTATTTGGCAATCCGTAATTCTTCTCCGATCCGGGATCCAAACTGAACACTTTTGTGTGATTCTGACGATTCTGAATTTTAATGAGATTGTATGTGTGAAAATAATTGTGTACGTGAGAATATTCAAATTAAAAAAAAATGTTAGTTGCACAATTATGATACAAAAAATGGCAACAGTCGAGTTTGACGTTCAAATATAGGAATGTGTGAGTGCTTCTGGTTCTGATTCTGATTTTAAATCCAGATGCAAAATTCTCTTCTTTTCAGAATGAGAACTGTAATTTTTTCCAAAGTGAACGCTTTCAGAAGAGTCCGGAAGGCTTCCGGATTGCCAAATAAAAATGACATTACACTGCTCTGTCGTTTGCAATTTTCTGAATGCCAAAATTTGGCGTTTGACCCCACATTTTTGTTTTCAAAACGAATAATGTCGGATTCCAAACAACCATTTCAAATCGATTTCATATCAATTTTTTTTGTATTTTTTGAAAGGAATTTGCAAAAAATAGTTTTCGTGTAAAGTTTGAAATATTGCTAAGAATGCAAGATCTGTTTTGAGAGAATTTATTTACAAATAATTCGATTGTATTGGCCTTCAAAGCCATACGCAATGATAAATTCTTGTGTCGTGTTTTGGTTGGCGTTCAACGTCTATCGAAATAAGGGTGATCGATTAAAATTCTCCTGGGGGCCTAGTCCTGAACACGAATCGAGCTAGTATCATGTGAAATCGAGACATTTCACAACGGTATTCCCGAACACTTCTCACTAGTAATTGGTATTCCTCAACTCGAACGTCAAATAATGGCAAATGCTACTACAGTGAAAAATACGTTTTCCTGAACACTAAAGTGAACATTTTTATGTGACAAACCATTCATGTTTGCGAAGCAGTAGAGGGGGCAGATATGAATCCCAAAATGTAAGCAAAAAAAAAATAAATAATAACAAATAATTATAATGGTTTATGAAATTTTAATTAAAAGTTATGACTACTAGACAGTATGAGATGTTATTGGATTTTTTTACAATGCATTCCCACCCTGCAAAGGGAAAAAATAAAATCAAATGAATCAGGGAAATACAAACAAATGATTTTGTACCCAGAACAGTTGTACAAATCTAAAAACAATTTATTTTTATACATTGCTAGGAAGCTTTAAGGGATTCGTTTCATCTCTTATTTTCTTCAAAATGCTTCCCCTGTCTTCGTCATCACCATTATCATCCACCACTATCAGTAATATAAGATAACTGTACCGACTTATCTTTTTTTTTGAAATTTGTTTTTTTTTAATTTTTAATCACTTTAAACTGAAATAAATTAACTATTGTAAATATTAGGTTTGTTCGTTGAGCCCTGAAGTCTTCCTATGGTCGCCCTAAAGCGTTCCTGAGGTCACCCTGATAAACTAATTTGTGTGTTTTTTTTTAAACCTAGGGTCGCCCTCAACTCGCCCTGAAGTAGATCTATGTATGTTTTTAGCTAGCGCAAGTTGAGGTAAATCAATAAACGTCAGTCACATGGGATCTGATTCGATTTGTTAGTTTTAAAATGGAAAAACAATGCAAAATGGAAACCTTTGCAGTTGTGGCTTGTGCATAGGGCCAAAACAAAATTAAGAACTTAAATTTAACATATTTCAAGTTTTAATTATTTAGACATAACTTGCTTTTCTGCAGCATAAAATGAATGTCCCTCGGGTGTTTTTTGAGAACCGATAAGCCCAGGTTTTTTGACGAATCTTCACGAATCTTCGATCTCGAATAAAATGATGGCGTACTTCTATATGTTTAGATGTTGATTTGTACGCGTCTGATTCTGCTAACTTAATAGCACTTTGATTGTTATTGAGTCTATTCTTTTTTAGAGTTCTTGTTGAAACTGCTTCAGCCAGATGACTTCTTGCACAGCTGAAGACAAAGCCATGTATTCGGCTTCGATGCTGGATAGAGCAACTGTTGGCTGTCGTTTACTGCACCAAGAAATTGCACCATTACACATCTTGTACATGTATCCTGTTCAAGAACGACGTTTGTCGGCATCCGAAGCCCAGACCGGATCACAGAAACCAGTTAAGTTTTCAGTACCATTAAATATTATTTGGTAATTTATAGTACCTTTAAGATACCGGAATAATCGTTTGACAGCGGTCCAATGAGCACTTCCATATTTATTATTGAACATACTGACAGCTTTAACGGTCGTGTTCCCTGTGCCGGATAGAGTAAGCTTCCAAATGCTTCCTGATAAGGAACACTTCATATTTTCTTCAGTTTCTTTAATCATATTGATTGATAGCTTCTGATTTGGATCGCTTGGTGTTGAAACAGGTTTGCAATTTTCCATACCAAATCCTGCCAGAATCTGTTTGGTATATTTGGATTGATCAATACAGATACATTTATTTTCATCATGATATGTAATGTTATGTTGAATCCAATACAACTTTTGGCCTTACCAATGTCCTTCATTTTGAAATGGTAGCTTAGAGATGTCTTCAATTGATTTTTCATTTCATTATTTTTCCAAAAAATTAGCGAGTCATCAACATAAACACCAACGATGATCTCTTTATCTTGGCTGTAGTAGACACATGGAACCACTTTTGATTGAATGAGCCCAAATTTCTTCAAAGCAGCATCTAGTTTCATATTCCATTCACGACTGATTTACTTGAGACCGTAAATTGACTTTTTTAATTTACATACACGGCCATTTCTATCATCTGATCCTTCTGGCTGCTCCATGTAAATATCTTCGGAAAGATCACCTTGTAAGAATGTAGTGATAGCGTCCATCTGGTCAATTTGCGTGTCTTTTTTAACAGCCAATGCAATAAAAAAAAACGGATTGAAGTGTATCGAACTACAGGTGAATATGTTTCATTGTAATCGATGCCATACTTTTGGGAACAACCTTTTGCTATCAATCTTGCCTTATGACGGATAACATTACCATCATTGTCAATCTTCGTCTTGAAAACCCATTTGGACTTAATAGCCTTTTTTCCAAATGGCAAATCAAAGAGCATCCAAGTTTTATTTTCGGCAAGTGAATTTAGTTCATTCTTTATAGCACTTTTCCATTCATTACAGTCTTCACGTTCCATTGCGTCTGCAATCGTTGATGGGTCGTCATTCAAGTTGTTAGTAGTCATTGAATATGTAACAAAATCATCAAAGTTACGAATTACTGGTCTTCTTTCTGTTCGCCTTGGTACTTGATCTTGTGAGTTCTTCTGGAATATAAAATGAATTATTTGCATCCACAAAACTATAATTGTTGATTTCTTCATTTTCAGCCGATTGAACATCACTTATATTCTGAAAACTTAATGACATGTCCTCATTTTCTTCAACTGAATTAATATCATCAATTAGATCCGATATTTTTGATTCACTTTCCATAAAGACTACATCACGGCTAGTTATCAATTTTCTTCGTTTGGGATCAAAACACCTATAGCCTTTCGTTTGTTCACTATATCCAACAAATAACATTCTAATAGACTTCAAATCCCACTTTCTTTCTTTGTTTGTTTCTACACATGCACCATGCAAGAATTTGGTTCTGAATTACGGAGCTTGCAGATCGGTTGATAATAAGCGGTATTTACAGCTTCTGCCCAAAACGATATTTTCAATTTTGCATCTTCTGTTCTGTTTTTTCTCTCGGCTGTACCATTTTGTTGGGGAGGATAAACGTTGGTAGTTTGATATACAATACCAGATTTCTTGCAGAATTATTCAAAATTTTGACAAATGTATTTACTTCCGTTATCAGTTCTTATAATCTTGATTCTTCGGTCTAATTGGTTTTCCACAAGCTGTTTAAATTCTTTGAATAGTTCGAATACTTCTGATTTTAATTTCAAGAAATAAACGAGTCTTGCGGGAAAAATCATCAATGAAGGTTAAGAAATATCTGGCACCACCGATAGACTTAATTTCCATTTGACCGCACAGGTCAGAATGAACGAGATCCAACGGATTCTCCGCACCTTTTCCAATGTGTTAGAAAGGTAGTCATGTTTTTTTACCTTCGTAACATACTTTGCATTTTCTTAAAACATCAACATCTTCATTGAAAGCGATACCTTCGACTATCTTATTGTTCATTTTGCATAGGTCAACGTAATTGATATGACCCAACCTTCGATGCCTTGTCATTAGATAGGTTGATCCATTTGTAACCATACATGATGGAGTTTCATCTTGAAGTTTATAAACTTCACCTGTCATCTTTGCCTATACTAGAAGTTCTTTTTCTTTGTTGAAAACCTTACAGCCATCGATGTTGAAAATTACTTCGTTCTTATTTCAGATACGGACAAATGATTCGTTGCTAGTTCTTGCACAAGTAAAACCTTTCTTACTTCGAACTCTTTGCCATTTATTTCCAAAGTAAGATTACCAGTTCCTGCTACTTTCAGTTTTTCATTATAGCCGTAACTATCTCTTCAATTGACCATTTTTCAACATTGGATAATAAGGCTCTGGTTGAAAGTTCGATCTTTAGGCTAAGTTACATGAGGCATTGGACGCACTAAAAGCATTTTTGGCTTCAGACTTCTTGGTTTCAAACGACTTTTTCTTATAGTAGTTTTGTGCTAGATGTCCCTTTTTGTTACATTTATAACATCGAAAATTTGATTTTGAGTTATTTTTGTTGTAATCTTTCTTTTTAGCTCGGAAAAACGCATTTTCTGTTATATTTTTCTAATAATCAAAATCCAGTAGTTTTGCTTTAATGTCTTCATCAGTAATGTCCTTTCCACTGCTTTCAATACCCATTATGAAAGGTTTGATATCCTCAGTTAGACCTGCAAGCATTATAGCCCAATCCATTCTCCAGGAATAGGAAATTTAATGTTTCCTAGTTTGTTCGACGTGCCTTTAATTTCATTTACGTATTCGGTCATTGAGTCACAATTTTCTAGACGAATAGATATAAGTTTTCTTAACAGTGCAACTTTTCTTGGCAGTCCATTGTCTTCATAAAGCGTTTCAAGTTTCTTCCATATTGCAGATGCAGATACTTCATTCTGAATATGAACATATAACGATTCGCTTATACTAAAGACAATTTGCGCCTTTACCTTCCTGAGCTTTGCTTCATCCTTTTCTGTAATTGGAATTATTATACAACTATGAAGATCTTTTTGCATAGCAAATTTCCAAGTATGATAGTTTTCACTACAACGTAATTTTTCCATTCCGATTCCAAAATTGTCGTTCGCAGTCATTTTTACAACGAATGTAAATTTTCCAGCAACAATTCAATATCCTCCAATTTATTTGTTAAGCACAAATAATGTTTTGAAGCAACACGTTATTTATTTTCTTGTTAAATCACGCCCGGGCCCATAACTCCTTGAGATTTAATGGAAACACAAGAACTATATTTTATATAAACGTGTTTATTACAGCAGTATTTGATAAGGAATAAATTAATGAAAAATAAAAAATACTAAAAGCTTTTTATCAAGCAAAGACCTCACAGACACATTTGATGTCAAAAAAGGTTTTAGGCAGGGCGACGTGTTGTCATGCGACTTCTTTAACATCATTCTTGAAAGAATAGTGCAAAACTCTCACGTCAACACTAGAGGCACAATTTTTCAAAAGTCCGTCCAATTACTCGCTTACGCTGACGACATTGACATAATCGGACGAACAAAGCGTGATGTCAATGGTGATTTCGTGAGTATTGAGAAGGAAGCCAAGAAGATGGATTTAACAGTGAACGGAAGCAAAATAAAATATATGCTGTCAACAAGAAAGGACACCCAGCACCGGCGTCTCGGACAGAACGTCACTATAGACAGCTATAATTTTGAAGTGGTCAGAGACTTTGAATACCTAGGATCCGCTATAAACTCCGCGAATGATACCAATGCTGAGATCAAACGCAGAATTACTATTGTCAATCGCTGTTTCTTTGGGCTTAGAAGGCAATTGAGAAGCAAAGCCCTCTCTCGAGCAACAAAACTGTCCATATATAAAATGCTCATCATCCCAGTCCTGATGTATGGTGCAGAGACATGGACAATGTTAACGGTGGATGAGAACGCGTTAGGTTGTTTTGAGAGGAAAATTCTCCGGGTGATTTCCCGGTCCCGTCTACATAGATGGGGAATGGAGAAGACGATACAACAACGAACTATACGGGCTGTACATCGATAACGACCTAGTCACAAAATTGAAAAGCCAACGACTGAGATGGCTGGGTCACCTAGAGCGAATGGACACCAATGCTCCGGCCCGGAAAGTCTTTGAATCCTGCCCCGTGGGACAGCGCAGTAGAGGTGGACAGCGTAAAAGGTGGCGCACGCAAGTGGAAGAGGATCTCAACCAACTTGGAGTGCAAAACTGGAGACAGATAGCTAGAAACCGAGCCGACTGGAAGAAGCTTATTGGTTGAGGCCCTGGTCCACCCCGGACTGTAGCGCCACCTTAAGTAAATAAGTATAATTTAAATATCTTAAGTGATAACAATAACAGGTGTTCTTATTATTTTAACAGGTCTTAGTGTTTCAGACACCTTCCTGACACCCACTTCGACCTAACCTATCATAATTCGGTTGTCCAATTGAATAAAAATGAAAAAAAAAAATAGTTTTTCTCTTTTACTGTTGGATTAATCCCAGCAATATTATTTGTAGAAGAGTTGTGACTGCAAAATAAGATGGTAAACAGTGTTACCACAGGTTTAATTTTTAATGAGTCCCAGATGCTGGCAAAATGAGTCATTTTGATAATAAATAAGTCCCAATAAAAAATCTTTAAGCTTATAATAATACCTTTTTTTTAGAGAACTAAAATATGTAAATACTTTGAAAACATACAAAAAGTATCAAATTCATAATAGTCCAGAAAAATCAGTTTTTTTCAAATTACTCGAAAACCATGTTTTTTTTTTTGAAAAAAACGTGTGTTGATACACATTGTAGATCATGTCATTCGACACAAATGGTAGCTATATTAAGTCAAGTCTGGTTGCTTTAACGAATGAATTTAATCTATATATCCGTTTTGACGAACAATTTAACTTTGAATTGACACACAGATGTCATTTTGTAGATAATTGTACTGTCTACAAGGTGTTCTTTTTTTTAAGATGGCAGCATTTCCCTTCCGGTTCCATACTTAACATTTTTTTTTAATAGAACATGTTTTCCAAACATAACTAAAAACAACAAATTTTCCCACACAAAAACATACATTTTTACATTTTGCTGAAAAAATGTACTCCACCAAAATGTTTTCCACCATTTGTCTCCAAATCTATCAATTGTACGATAAAAAGTATCTTAATCTTTTTCGTGTAGAAGGATATGATCTACAATGTGTTCCAACAACTTTTTTCAAAAAAAAAAAAAAAAACTCATTCCCCCTCTAACATTTTTTGCTCTCCACCAAAATTCAGCTTTGTCGGAATTTTTTCGAAGTGAAAAATATTTTCTGCAAAATGAAATAATAGTGCTTTAAACTATAAATTGACTCGTTCTTAAAAAAATGAGTCAAATCTAAAAAAGATGAGTCCCTGAGTCAATCTAAAAAAAATGAGTCCCTTTTGACTCAAATGAGTCCCAGTGGTAACAGGGGTAAACCTAAATACAATTTAAAAATCGAAATAAGGACTTGTGTTTATCTAATTTACGATTTAAGTAAAGAACGAAAAAGTGGTTGTTCGCGGACGCTTATGTATAAATTCTTATTCTTTTTGTTAGGATGCTTGATGTGTGGAGAGTGCACAGAGAATAAAAACAAACCATGTGTTGAAAATTTCATCGTCGTAATATTAAATTGGTTTAAAAAAAAACTTTTACGAATCCCTGTTGTTTTACTACTTGTTGTAATTCGATTTTTATTTATCAAGTAGTTTTCACTTCTGAATTTTATAATTTTTTCAATAAAATGTTGATTCTTGTTTTAACGTTTAAACCTTAAACACGTTTCTATTATAATTTAAAACGATTTTTATCAGGTTATGGGCCCAGACCATGCTTGATATATTTAAATTATAAGGACGAATATTTAATTTTTTGAAGAAAAAGATTTTCGCAGATTTTCATTATGTCACAGAACGTGTTGCCATCGATCGAAAAGCTTAAAGGACGTGAAAATTGGGATTCCTGGAAGTTTGCGGTTAAGACTTATCTGGAATTAGAAGAGCTTTGGGAATTTATAGAGTATGGAGCGAATGTAACACCGGATGCCAAGAAAGTGACGAAAGCCCGAGCGAAAATTATTCTTTTGATTGAACCAATAAATTTCGTACATGTGCAGTCTGCAAAAACTGCTAAAGAAATATGGAACAATCTGTAACGAGCATTTGAGGACTCAGGGTTGACGCGAAGGGTTGGACTTTTACGTACCCTCATAACCACACGTTTGGATAGTGATTCCGTTGAGTCATACGTAAACAAAATCGTAAGTACTGCTCATAAACTTAGGTCAGTAGACATGGAGATTAGTGACATATGGATTGGCACTTTGCTGTGCTTACTGGCTTACCGGATGAGTATCGCCCAATGGTCATGGGACTTGAAAGCTCAGGTATAGCAATCACTTCGGATGTGATAAAAACAAAATTACTCCAGGATGTCAAACAACGTCAGAGTGGCTCCGAAAGTTCTACAGTGTTCTTTGGTAAGCAGAAAACAACGAAAAAATCCCGTGGACCAAGATGCTACGAGTGTAGGGAATTTGGACATATTTCACGAAATTGCCCAAGGAAGACCAAAGGTAACAATGATTTCAAATCAAATACCACAAACCAACAAGAAAATTAATTTTTTTCGAACGGATAACGGTATGGAGTTTTGCAACAGATACAGATCGTTTGATAAACTGTTCAAGGAATGTGGAATTCGAAATCAGACATCTACACCGTACACGCCAGAACAAAACGGATTGGCAGAGCGAACCAATCGAACATTCATTGAAAAGGCACGCTGCATGTTGTTCGATGCTGGACTTGAAATAAAGTTTTGGGCTGAAGCAGTTTCAACTGCAGTTTATGTAGTCAATCGTTCTCCTAGCAATAATTCAACGAGTGGAATTACTCCTGAGGAGGCATTTTCTGGACGAATCCCAAATCTAAGCCGTATTCGAGTATTTGGATGTAAGGCAATGGTCCATGTCCCGAAGCAATGTCGTAAAAAGTTTGAACCAAAGTCGGAATCCTGTATATTTTTGGGCTACTGCGATGACACAAAAGGCTACCGTTTATGCCAACCCGAGAAGGACAAAATTATGATTAGTCGAGATGTAATATTTTTTGACAATTGTCGAATAGAAATGTGTAAGACCGATTTAAATAATGCTAAATATTCTTACATATTCTCAGAGGAATCGAATTCAGTGGGGGATGGTGGTGAGAACGAATATGAAAGTACAAATAATAAGGACAGTACTAACAATAGCTGAGAAGAAAGTACCGAAATTTCGCCCATAACTGCAGATATAAATACAAACTTAACTTCAGAATTAAATAATATCACGACTGAAATTTACTACACGGACGATGATGAAGTCGAAGAAAATGTAGAAAGTGATCCGAATTATTCGCCATCGAGATCAATTGGTGAAGTCAGCTTAGATCATGAACCCCGACGATCTGAAAGAACACGGAAGCCTGTCCGAATGGATGATTATGTTTGTCAAGCAAAGTCTATTGAACTTTTATGATCCATTGATGGTTGAAGAAGCACTTAGCCGAAGCGACTCAAAATTTTGGAAAACTGCAATGAAAGAAGAGTATGACTCCTTAATAGAAAACAAGACTTGGTTGTTGACCGATATTCCACCCAAGAAGCGACCGATCGATTGTAAATGGGTTTTTAAAACTAAAAATGATTCGAACGGTAAAATATATCGCTATAAGGCTCGTCTTGTAATTAAAGGATGTGCGCAAAGGAAGGGGATTGATTATGAGGAAACTTACTCCCCTGTGGTACGATATACATCAATTCGATTCCTACTAGCAATGGCTGCCAAGTACAACCTTGATATTGATCAAATGGACGCGGTGAGCGCTCTCTTACTAGGTGAGCTCAGCGAAGAAATTTTTATGTTGCAGCCAGAAGGGTTTAGTGATAATACTTTGAAAGTCTGCAAATTAAAAAAATCTTTATATGGTTTAAAGCAAGCCAACCGTATTTGGAATGCAAAGTTGAATGCAGCATTGCAGAGTTTCGGACTTATAACTTATAAAGTCAAAAGTTGATCCTTGTATATATTTCATGATATCAGCGGGAAACTAATATTAACAAATGATGAGAAGAAAAAGTTGGAATTAAAAAATAACTTACAAAACAAATTCAAAATGAAAGACATTGGAGAAGCCCGCTATTTTTTGGGAATACAAATCAGCAGAAATCGAAATAAAGGTTCCATTTCATTGGATCAGGAGCTTTATATTAATGAGATTCTCAATCGATTCAATTTGTTTGATTGCAACTCAGCAACTACGCCTTTGGATGCTAATCAAAAGTTAACAAAAGAGATGTGTCCACATACGGAAGAAGAACTAGCTCATATGAATGATGTTCCCTATCAACAAGCTGTTGGAAGCTTAATGTTCGCAGCTCAAGTTTCACGTCCCGATATAAGCTTTGCTGTAAGTACAGTAAGTCGTTACAACCCAAACCATGGAAAGGCACACTGGACTGCAGTCAAGCGAATTTTCCAATATCTTAAGGGGACTGCCAACATGAAACTAGTTTACACTGCTGGAGAAGAACATGTTTCCGGTTTTTGCGATGCTGACTGGGTCAGTGATACTGATGAAAGGCGATCAGTAACTGGTTACAGTTTCTTGTTACATAATGGTGCTATTTCATGGAATTCAAAAAGCCAACCAACAATTGCAATTTCAACAACTGAGGCTGAATACATGGCATTAACTGCAGCCACACAAGAATCAACTTGGTTAAATAATTTGCAGAAAGAACTTATCCCAAACTCACCAAATTCAACAACAATACGATGCAATAATAAAAGTGCTATAAGTTTGGCTCTTACCAGTACATATCATGGAAGGACCAAACACATTGATGTCAAACATCACTTCATCAGGGAGAAAATAAACCAAGGCAAAATATTATTAAAATATGTTAAAACAGAAAACATAACAGCTGATGTGATGACCAAGGCTCTTCCGACATTAAAGCATATTACTTGTTGTGCTACACTCGGACTCAATTTTGGAAAAATCTAATTCAGTGCGGGTGTTGTTTTACTACTTGTTGTAATTCTATTTTTATTTATCATAGTAGTTTTCACTTCTGAATTTTATAATTTTTTCAATAAAATGTTGATTCTTGTTTTATCGTTTAAACCTTAAACACGTTTCTATTATAATTTAAAACGATTTTTATCAATCCCGACCCTTTTAAAAAAAATCGTTCTTAATGGCAATTTGTATAAGATATGAAAATTTAAATCTTAAATCGCTTTTATTAGTTGTGTACAATGTATACATTATACAGAAATATAAAAAAAAAAACAATTGTGTGACGTAAACGGGTATTGAACATAAAGAGTGTTCGTGGCGATTAACCACCTACCTTTTGAACCATTTTCACAGATTGACGTGGGAGTTAAATCTAAATGATAATTCTTTTTCAGAGAAAAGGCATTAATAAAAAAGACCCCACCCAAAACGACGGAGGCAATAACTTAGGAATTTGCATTCTTTTAAAATTCACTTACCAACTGAGGGAATGTTAATACACAATGCATTCGATAGTTTTAAATAGGTGCGCCCCAGTTCATAGGAACAAATTTGCTGGACATCACTGATGTCCACCAGGAGGTCTACAAATAAAAATAATTATAATATAGGTATACAAGTACAAAATAAAGACGATCAAGTTTATCAACTTGTACACTTACGAGATGTTCCTTCAATGCGACAAGTTATATACACGCATGCTGCATAAATATGGGTACTCTTCCTACCGCGAGTTAAATGCCTCATTAGGGCCATTCGAAAGAAGTTCAATGATGTGTCAATGTAATGTTGGTTTAATTGCAACTGATGACACAAGTGTGTGATATCTCGTTTGGCTTTTTTGATAGTTACTTCGCGCGATTCATTTCCCGAACCGACTTGAAATTTACCATAACCATAGTTAGTTGCACCACCTGTCGAATCGGCAGCAACAAACTGACCAACCATAGCAGAAGCACCATGGCCAGCTTCTTCGAATTGTATTTCCGATACAATTAGATTATCCTCGAGAACAGAACCACAATTTGTACAGACGGCATCGCCACGAGCATTGTCGACTTCGATGTCGGTTGAACCGCAGTTCTTACACTTGACTCCAGACATAACTGGCGAGCTTTTTTTACTATTATCGTTCGTTTATTCAAATAGGATTAAATGCAGATGTAATCAGAAATAGTTTCTATGCAGAAACTATTAAAATTTACAAAAATTATAAACAAACCACATGCTTTGCTTTCCAGTTATGCTTATCGAAAACAAAATTGGTATTGGTTTTCATGTAAAAAAAAAAAGAACTAGATGCAAGTGTTCTGCCAAAAACAAAGCCTAATTTGACAGCTGTTTTATGGGTTGTTGTTAGGATGACATTCTGTGGTCGACGCGATTTGTTTTTTCATCTAATTGAATTGAATTGAATTTAATGGAAACTTTTTAGCGATTGCAAGAGTTGTCAAAAAAACCTGGGTTTTTTGTTCTCAAAAAAACACCCGAGGGCCACTTTATGTTGCAGAAAAGCGAGTTATATTTAATTCATTTAATAATTAAAACTTGAAATATGTTAAATTTAGAACATCATCGTACATTTTCTTTGGCATTATGCACAGTCCACAACTTCAAAGCTTTACATTTTACATGTCTGGGTCTGAAAATTAATTTGAGTATACTTTTATTTCGATTTTAAAAATAATAAATCACATCAGATCTCATGTGACTTTGACGTTTATTCATTTACCTCAACTTACCCCAGCTAAAAACCTATATCTACTATAGGGCGAGTTGAGGCGAACCTAGGTTCAAAAAACACAGAATTTGTTTATCAGGGAGACTTGTGTTTCAAAAAACGCTTTGAGGTGAACATAGGGCGACTTCAGGGCTCAACGAACAAACATATCAACAAATTTTCTCTGCTGGGATGTAAAACGAAGAACGAGAATCGAGATTATTATTTTTATGGACCCGGAAATAGAGAGAATATTCGATATTGGAGTGGGGAGTGTTTTTTATACACTAGAAATGAAGACAAATGGAGAGAAACAGTTTTTTTTTCAAACAAGGAAATTTTTATCTACAGGAAAACCAAAATACATATAGCATACACTCGATATAGTGAAGTTAGAAAAGCCAGGTTCCATGTTCTGTAACTTTCTAATCGATAAAAGTAGTCGAGAAACAACAACAAATATGTTTCCTTTATTGTTAAATCCCCTTTCACACAAGGACACTGAGTTGCCGACAACTGGGAGTTTGTTGGCGAGAATGGCAAGAAGTAAGGGGAATGAAAATATCTTCCCGGTCAACGATTTGAAGAGATTTTTTTGACATTTTGCTTTGCATTCCAATTAGCCCAACAAAATCCTCCCAGTTTCCTCCTCAGTTTTTTGGTGCCAGTTTTTTTGTGTGAAAGCTACAAGGCGATTAAAGGAAAACGTCAAAAAATCTCCATCATCTGGTTTCCCTTTGTGAAAGGGGACTTAGACTTAGAACGAAGCATTGGTCGATGCGCGGCCGATAAGCTATCCAGATACCTTTGTAGCGGATTTATTTTCGAACGAATCAGGTAGCTTTCTCGTTATGTCAGTTGTATTGCATACACATTTGAAGTTTTGAATCAGCTGTTCCTCACATTTCCAAACGAATCCAATAATTTTTGGGTAGTAGATTTGTGTTTGTGTTTGACAACATATGTTTAGTTCATCAGCTGTTTTGTCCTTAGACGTTACAACAACACCAAGCAATCCGGATCGGTTAGGTTGCGCCACCGAACGAGGCCATTATGTTTGTTTTAACAAATCAGCTGTCCGCCATCACGAAAAAAAATTCACCTTTCGGTGGTGAGTTTTCTTGTGAGGTTTCTTATGAGGGTCTCAACAGATTACGAAATTGTGACCGCCTCATAAGAAACCTCACAAAAAATTGTTATCTGTGAGCATCAGAACGCAGAGAAGAGCTGTTATATTGCCCGATTAATATTGCGTACCAATATATTAAATTAATATTTGTTGTGTTTTTAAAAGCATTTTTAAGAAAAATATTTAAAAAAATTGTATTTTGAAAACTGCTCATTAAATTTCTTAAGAAAATTACAGTTATATGTATTTCATGAATACCAATGAATTGGCTTTTTTGAATTTAAATAAAAAACTTTTACAAGACTTGTTACACCAGATCGTGAATACCCCTATTGTATCCATAGAAAGAGAACAGAAAAGATTATTGTGTGCTTTCTTATCAATGTGTCTATTGGAAGAGGAATGGAAAAGTTCTTGGGTGCGTATTTCAGCTTCTAGGCAAGTGCCAAATGACAGCAGATGTTTCGGGTCCTTATCTTATTAGTTTATGGTTACATTATTGATTACAATTCACTACTTAGCTTAACAAATACTGAGTTTGTTAGGCTATAATGTATTGACTTGCTTTATCAATATACTTTTAAGAATGTTCCATGGATGTTATTTATAAGTTTGTGTGTGACTTTAGTATGACTTTAATCACAACTCGTACGAAATGCATGTTTGATAACTAAAAATTTTCACCAAGTTTCCCAAACTTGTGTTTCTTTCCTATGGGTTTTGACAGTAAAATGTGAAAATTTGTACAAATTCTTACGAATTTTCACTTGGATTAAATGGCTTTAAAAAAATTATATTTTACTAAGTTTTTTGTTAAAAAGTTTTATTGGTTAAATAAAAATAAAATAATTAGAATTAATTAAAATAGTTTTTAGGTCGAAAGATATTAGTATAAAGAAAATTTAGTTTGTCTGTGTGTGGTTTATCTCTTTCGTTTCGGAAAAATTGCATGTGCGCGCCTAGCCTTAGGGCGCTTGTAAGGGACCAGTTAATTAGTTGTAAGCTATTGATAATTAGGCTAGTTTTAAACACTTTTGTATAGCTTTAAGTTAGTCTTATAAAAATAAAAAATAACCAAGGTGACGGAAAAATAGGACCGAGTAAAGTATTTCACATTCGCGTTGTACTCCTAAAGAAATAATCTCTGTACATAACAGAACGTCCGAAGTTGGGTTAGAGGGTAAATTGATGAGAGCATTCCTGGAAGTGCGAGTATTATGGCTGAAGATTTTATCGGGAGGAATATCACCTTGGTCCATTGATCTTCCTCATTTTTATTGCTTGCGATATAGATTACGGCAAGTCTTGCATTTGCAAAAAAAATCGAACCCGAGATTTAAATAAACTTGACATGACGATGATATGGAACACTAATAAAGTTCCCCCAATTCCGGCTGTCTGTGTATAGGTGGTTATGCATCCTAAATAGCTGAATCGATTTTCTTTGAACTTTGTAATTAAACGTTTTAGGTACCAAATAGATTTTTGTTTCTTTTTTTAACTCGAAAACTAACGGTACCTGCCATACAATTTTTCCTACCATCTTAATTATCTCGAAAACTGCTCTAACGATTTTGATAAAAAAAAAATCTGTGCACTACTATAAGTATAGTCTACATTTTGGCTTACAAATGTGTGTACATATTTTGTTATTGACGGTACCTGCCATACAACCAATTTTGTTTTCGATTTTCTCAAGAACGACTCCACGGATTTCGATAAACATTTTTATATAGGAGGTCCTTCGAATTATAATTAACATACAAACATTTTCGAAAAATATTGTTTTGAATTAAAAAAAAATATATTTTTTTTTGAAAATTCAATACATATTTCGAAAACGGGTAAACGATTTTTTAATGTTTTTAAATTTATATTGTTAAATACTTCAAATTACCATATAAATATTTAAAAAAATTAAAGATTTTTTGTTTATAAAAAATTAAGTAAAAATCGAATTGGAAAATATGTTTATTTAGCCGTTTCTATACAAATAATTTTGTACATACGATGTGATGCATTTTATTAATTACTACTCCTTTGACCTTACATAAAGCTAAATATTTAATGATGATGTAAGCATTTTTGTATCCTATTCGCTCGTTAAATGATTATTTAAGATTTCAGATAGAAATAGATCTTTTCCTAGAGGGAGCGAATACAAAATCGTGAACCTAGAACTAATTTTTGTGAAATTCATGATTTTTAATGCAATAACTAATTCAATTTACGATATAAATTATTCATATAATTTCAATAATATAATAATATAGATATAGTTAGTATTTTCAAGGGTTCAATTGGTGAAAGATTTTAGTGTTTTCAAAATTGAATTTTAGGTCGCACATCGATTTTGTAGCTTCCAAAGGAAATTCTATGCTTGGTTTTATAAGACGAAACTCAAAAAAATTTAAGGACGTACATACTTTCCTACTAAAGTGCTTTTAATTTGCTCATGTAATATTCCATTTAACCTTTTTTATCAACAAAACATTTTTATTGAACATTTAATAATAAAAGAATTTACATTTAAATTGTTGGTACACAATTTTACACGGCCGCTGATTAGGGAATACGAAGCGAATACTCGTAGTTTTTAATTCCATGTCTCATTTTCTGGAAATATTGGAAGTAGAATTTACGACTGGCTACGAATTCGTTAATTGATCAAAATGAAGCGAGTATAGTACCAACATACTCGTATGTATGTACTAGATACACAATAAAACATAGTGTTGTACACAGTAAAATTAATTTTTTTATTGAAAAATCAATTGAATTATTTTGAATTAAAAAAAAAACTCATAATTCTTGAGAACTGATGTCTTCATCTTCTAAAACAACATTGTAATATTCATCGATCGGAATATCTTTCGGGCCACCATACCAATCCAACACATATATATGTTCAATATCCAGAAGACAAAGGTAAAAGTTATGTTCTAAAAGTGATTTTTTAATTTAATTTTTAAAATTAATTTTGTTTATTTTCATTTTAACAATTTACCTGAAACCCAATTAATTGTTGCTGGATGTCGACTAATAAATGCATTCCAACCAAAATCAAATTCTTTTGTTCCATTTTTGACCTATTCCAAAAAAAGTACACGCTTTTAAATTATTGTTCATAGATTGTAAACAGTCCAAAATTTACCTCAATAACTTGGCCACTGATGTATGCCCGTGGACAAACGGGCTCCATTGGATCAATATCAATTCTCGAGCAATTTCCAGTCTGTTCACTGGATATCGTAAAAGTTAATTTGTTAACTTGTCTCCAATCCTTTCCAGTGAAATCTAGATCCACTAAAATGAAGTATATTTTTCCAGTAGAAGGATCCCCTTTGGCACTGTCAGATATTGATATAACATTTACCATTGGGAAATCTTTAATTTTTTCGTCAGTTGAAATACTTCCAACCGCGGCCCAATTTACTGAATGCACTAGTTGCCTGGCCACTTTGGCATGATTAGTTGGTTGCAGAAAACGCCGCCGGAATGCACTAATTATTCTAGCATCACTACTTTCTGAATAACCAGCTTCTGTAGTTTGTAGGGCGTGGCATGCAACCAGCAAAGTTATTATTAAAATTGATCGGAGTTCCATTAAAAATCTGAAATTGTATAAATTAAAGGTCAAAGTGAAGTAAGTTTTTAAAGAATTCCTCTAAGAAAATATATGGTATGACTATTATAGCGAGTTTCATTCAAGAAAAGATCTGCTCTTTCTGACAAAAGATTTCATCTTTTGAATTTTGGGAGTTTAATTCCAACAAAAAGAACTGATCTAGATCAAATCTTAGCACGAAAGATCTGATCTCTGATGGATTGGCAGACATGTAAAAAGTCTTTTCTGTCAACGGTCAAATATTTTGTTATTAATCTTTTGTGAATTTGTGAACTAGTGCTAAAAAATGTAAAAAAAATTAACAAATAATGGGCGAAGATGTTAATAATTTAGATTTTATAAATTTAGCGCCGATTTTTCTATCTCCAGATAAACATCCAGTTAGTTGCAGAGGAATAAACTTACTTGACTGTTAAGCAACCGGATAACAACATTGAATTTTTCAATCAAGAAAAAACAATCTATAGAATAATTTAATTTGAAAGACATTAAATTTTGTTTAACGTTTATTTCAAAGTGTTTTTGACATCGAAAATAGCTATTTATTTTATTCCTCAGATAATTCCTTATACCGTTCTAAAATGAGCAGATAACTCTATTCCTAGATTAAGTTCTATATGACTGTTGAAAAACTGATTTTTGATCTATCTGGAGAATATGTTAGTAGACTGCTTAACTGACTATTGAAAAATTGGCCCTTAGTGGAGTTTATTTATAAAAGATCAAATCTGGATTTTGAGAGAAGATCTTTGACATTTGAATGAAACTCGCTTTTAAAGAATAGGAGCAACAAATTCAATCATATTAAAATAAGGTTATGGTCAAATTCAAGTGGAGGTACATATAACAAAGTTTATGTTGTGTGTTTGCTGTTGTATCCTGACTTCGCTCTACAGTTGTTTATAACACTTTTTCGTCGCCTGTTTATTTTCGATGTCTGCTCTGGGCGAGCACTGAATGTTCATAACGATATCAACGGATTAACTCAAGCATGCAATTGAATTTCAATTAATCTGCCGCGCCGTATACTTATACAGCGAGTTTCATTCAAATTTCAAAGATCTTCTCTCAAAATCTAGATTTGATCTTTTCAATGAAACTTCTTTCCAGATTTAATTGTAGTATTGGTGAATGACTGACACACGTTTCTGAAAAAAAACACATCTTCATCAGCAGATGACGAGGAAGACGAAAACGAGGAATCAAAAACTCCACTGAATTTATAAAATAAGAAAAAATATATTCAGTTTTTGTATGATTACATACTTGCTTTTTAAAGCCATTTTTTCGTATAATTTGATGATTTTGAATGCCCAACAACAACTTGAGTGTGCTACCACCAATTTTTTCTCAATTATTTTTGGCTGCAATTATAGCTATTTCACGACCTGCCAAGGTCGATCATCATCATCAAAGAGCAAAGGAATCTGATGATCGACCTTGGCAGATCAAAATCTGCCAATCCAACAGAGATCGAAGCTTTCGTGTTAAGATTTGATCCAGATTTGCTCTTTTTGTTGGAATGAAACTCTGAAAATTCAAAAAGATCCAATCTTTTTATAGAATGAGCCAATCTTTTCTTGAATGAGACTGGATCGGTGCCTTCAGAACTTAAATATTTTCAATTTTTTAAAAAAGTGTTGCCTACATGCGTTTATAAATATAAGAAAGGAACCCAAAGTTTTGCTTTCGGCTCCTTGCCATTTAATAATATATTATAGAACAAAATCATAAATCCATTTTATTAAAATTTACATTTAATATTTACACATACATCAAATCAGTTCTAATTTTAATTTTAAAAGGTGTTTCGCATAACTTGTGGCATAAAACTAAGGTGTTTAGGTTGAGTCGATGTAATGAAAATAAAATGCAAGACAGAATCGCACGCACTTACTCTTATGTTCGATAACATCATAAGCACAAGATTTTTAGTAGAAAAGCCTAGGTATATTTAAAAAATCTTTTTTACTTCATTTTGTATTTCATTTCGTTAAATTTGTTTTAATCAAGAAATTTATGTGTCCATTTTATGCATTTCAAAATATAAATTTAACAAAATAATATCAAAAACAAATGTCTCGTTTTCCAAATACAGATTCAAAAATTAAAAAAAATATTTTTCGAAAATGTTGATATTTTGTATTATTTTTAATTTGAATTCCTATATAAAAAAAATTGATTGAAATCCGTCGAGCTGATTTAGAAAGTTGAAGTTCAAAAATTGGTTGCAGGGCAGGTACCGTTAATTACAAAATATTTAAAATAAAATGCACGACTATGCACGCACTTGTTCTTATGTTCGATCACAATGGGGCACATTCATAGTCGCTGATTAACATAGATTTTACTAAATTACAGTTTAAGACAGTTTTAGCTCAATGAATACAGACCGATTTTACTTACAAATTGTTGGTTTTATATTTTTATAAGATTACTAACTTGTTTTACTTGAAGAAAACGCAAACAATATGTTTATATTATTTTTGTTTTTTGTGAAGTGGACTGTGTGGATTTAAAGCCAATTGAATGAATTTGTGTCCTTTAGTCCAAAATGCGTTTCGCCCAGGTACTACAGCTGGGCTCATCAGTTAGATGCTGTAGTACCTTTCTAAGACGCATTATTTTTGATCGATGTTTACCGACTTTAATAAAACTTACAGCGATTACGCACTGTAAATTATATTTTTCTAGGGGAATTTGGTTAGATTCATGTACCTAGAATTATGTTTTGCCCGTGGTCTGGCCAGTGAATTAATTGAAGAAAACGCAAACAATATGTTTATATTATTTTTGTTTTTGTATCATTTTTTTGTATTATTTAATATCTCCAAATATTTTGGAATGATAAACTTAAGCAAATAGAATCTCCGTCCAAAACTACAACTTAGCCTAGGTTTAAAAAGGACTATGAATACGCCCGATTGTATGCACAAAGATTCTTAGTAGAAACGGGAAATTATATTTTTAAAGTCGGTTTTTGTATATACAAAATTGCTTTAATTTTTCTGAATAAAATTTTGTATGGTAATTTTATGTAATTAATAATAGCCGTGTTTTCGTGACTAGCAAGTACAGCAAAGAAAAACATTTTCACGAAAACGATACACACTCCTCCTTGATTTTATTTATTTTAATATTGATTTTCACATCTGTGTTTTTTTTCTGTCAAAAAGCATACAAAATACAAGGAGAAAAAGAAATACAAACATACATTACTAAAAAAATCATTTCAATGTCCTATATGATATAATAGACTTACTATTATCGGAATTCAATTATACTTCGAATCAAAAGGAAACGTATTTCCCAGTATGTTCTTATTGTTGTTTTCTTTGTAAAATTTTTACTTTGCTGTACCTGATAGTCACGAGAACACGGCTATTGTTTAGAATTTACATAAAATTTTTTATCGAAATCCGTCAAGCCATTTATGAGAAAGTCAAAAATTAAAGAAATGGTAATCTACATTTTGGGCAAAAACTTTTTTTAGACATTTTGTTATTAACGGTACCTATACCGGTACCGGGTTTTTGATTTTCGACTTTCTCATAAATGGCTTGACGGATTTCGATAAAAAAAATTATGTAGGAGGTCCTCCAAATAATAAATAATACTGCATACTAAACTTTTCGAAAAATATTTTTTTGGATTTTTGAAAAAAAAAAATTTTTTGAAAATTCAATATTTCGATATTATTAAATATTAAAATTGCCAAAGTAAAGACATTTTGTATATTGTATAAAAAATTAAGTAAAGAACGACTTTAAAAATATATTTACTTTAACTCTTTCTATTTATTAAGAATATTTGCAAACGATGTGATATTGAACAAAAGAGCGATCCAGTCGTGCATTTTTTTAGAGACCGTGTTGGTTTTTTTTTTTTTTTTTTTTTTAAATTCATTTTTATTTTATTTTAACTTATAACTATCTTAAAGCTAACTAGCCTAATTATCAATAACTTACAACTAATTTACTGGCCATTTACGGGCGCTCTAAATTAAACAATAACTCTTAAAACTAATGTCTTTCGACCTAAAAACTATTTTAATTAAATCTAATTTTTTTTTTATTTTATTTTATATTTGAAGGAAACTTTACAAAAACTTCGTATCTTATCATTTTTTTTTTTTTTTTTTTTTTTACTTATAAACTAAACACTAATATATATTAAAAATAATTAAAACCTTAAAATACCTAACAATACTTAAAACTACTTTAAAACTAGAACAGCCACAGCAGCATTTTTTACGTTTTTTAATTTTTTTTTGTTTATTTTTTATATGCATGCAGACACCATCGTCTTCATCGACTTTATATATCACGATGCTGTTCAGAGAGCCACCAGAACTGGTTCTCCTGTTTCGCCCTATCCCTCTGGTCCCGATCGGACACAGTCCTACTGAACCGAAGGCGCTCTTCTCCACCTTGAGCGATGGCGTCTCGACCATACAGGAGTCGCCTATCCACAGTTTTCCGGCTGACGTGGTAGATGAGCGGAACCGCCCCTCCATCCTGTATAAGCCCTCGACTGTCTAAATAGAGGAATGCCTCGGGAGGGATGTAACCACTTAACCGCGCACTCTCAAAATATTCGTTATTGGGGTAATAAGCCCCAAAAATTAAGCTGTTAGTTGAGGACATCGCTCTTGCAGTGTGACCCCGAATCAGCTTGAACAAAAAATTATCTATTCTGTTTATGTTGGCTCCGTTGTATAGAACCTGGTTGGAATAATATCTTGAGTACTCCGACTCTGGTGTTCTGTGTAATCCAAGGCTACGTCTAAGACATTGCCTCTCAAACACCCGAAGACCGTGTTGGGTCGTGTCATATGTATGTCGGTCGGTTTGACATCTCCATACAATTTTTTTACCCCCAACGCCGCAAAAGAAGTTTTACTTCGAAAATTATGAAAACAGAAAACAACTACATACATAAAACACTTAGTATAATGGCATATGTTCTCACATTTTTTGTAAAACCGGACCCTTCTTTTATTTGTCTACATAAAATTGTTTCAGGAAACAGTTTTCGAAAAATAAATATTCTAACTCCAAATTTTGAAAATAAATTAAAACAAAAATGTAGGCACCCAAATTTGTTTTCAAAATTATATATTTAAATACTTTTATTCATTAATCTAATCATCTAAGAACTAATTTGGTAATTTTCCCAAAAATTATATACAGGGTCCGCCAAATAACTTTTTTTTTTGAAAATCTGCGCAAAACATCAAGTGTAGCTTCGGCTGTGTGGCACGTAGCGCCGCGCCGTCCTGTTGAAACCAAATATTGCCAATATCCTCCTCTTCAATTTTTGTGAACAATAATTCGTTCAACATGGCCCGATAACGATCGCCATTACTGTAACTGCCACTCCTTGCTCATTTTCGAATTATGCCTCTGGACCAAAATCCGCACCAAACAGTGACTCGTTTTGGGTGTATCTGCTTTTCAATGTATGCGTGCGGGTTTTCTGTACCCCAAATGCGACAATTTTGCTTGTTACATACCCGCCAAGATCAAAATGAGCTTCATCTGGAAAGATGATTTTTTTTAACGGTATCTTCTCTAAGTCGGTCGCAGGTTGTTCAAGCGTATACACAACCATATTCGTTCAGCGGAAGGACAAAACTAATTATCTGTCAAATCAGACATGAGCTAAGTGTTACCATTCACGAAATAAGTACTAGTTGAAAAAAAAACGTTAGATGGCGGACCCGTTATAAGAAAAGGTATCCATTGCACTTTGAAAACAAAAATCAATTAAATATTTTAAAAAAATATTCTTTTCTTTAAAGTTTTGAGTTTGAAAAATTATTTTTTACAATCTGTTCACTAAGGCAACTATATTTAAAAATAAGTTTACAGAAAAGCCTTCCAAAAATGTAAATGGTTATTGTAAGTGTTAAATCTCTGTTTTAAGTAATTTGTTAGAAAATTGCATTTCTTGTCTAAACCCAATAGAATAAAATACCCGGCCATACTATTTTCTAGTTGTTTCTACCAAATCTCTACCATCTTAACCCACTTTATGCGAAGCACACAAATGAGTTCTTAATCTCTAATATTGCAACGCCCTAAAATATTCAAATAGTTAACTATTAATTGTCAAATTTAAGTTATGTACATATATATGTATGAATGTATACCTAGCTGATAATGTTAAGTGCAAAACAAACGACCGACGATGTCGACTATAATAATACTCCCTGTTTCTTCCGGTTAGTATAGTTACATATATGTATATTTGAATTTTAAATCAGAGAAGTGTTGTATGAAATCAGTTTTCCTTTGTTCAAAACACAAATAATGACATGCCGGTGAATTTGTTGACCTTTGATTTTAGTATGCATCATTATATTGTTAAATAAACATTATCAACAAAATATATAGGTACGCATATGTATGTATAGATATTTACATACTTAGGTATATCGGCCGTTGTTGGTCGAACTAAACTGATTTGGCTTTTCACAAACTAAAAACATAACTTCGAATTTTGGTCGTCTTTTCAGGGGATGGCTGTTTTCGAGATTAGTCTTATATTTATAAACTTCATGAAATTCATACATACACATGTATATATGTATGTATATAGCACAAAAATACCGAGAAATTTATATTCGCAATCGCACAAAACAAAAAACCTGATAAGAAAATTGAGCATTCAAATTCAATTAAATGTTTAAAAACCCTAATGAATTTTAAAATAAATTACGGAGGAAGAGCACAAAACTTACCACAACAATATTTTTTAAACAAAAACAAACCGGTTGTTTACAAAGTAAACTAAACAAAAGGCAAACAACTTAGGTAACAACAACTTCAACTTTTCCCGATGACATCGGATTGCAAAATGTAAGTACGATCAACAAACTACGATCGCCTAAGCTGATCAAGAGGCTTATCAATCTACTTAAATTTTAAAACAAAAACAACTACCTGATTCTTTTGCTCCTCACGCATACAGATAGTCGATTTTTTTGTTTCTTCTTTATGAAAATTGTAAGTGCATTTATGACAATCGAGCTGAGCGCTAGCAATAATAAACAAAATATCCCCTATATCACTGGAAAATGTATATAAACAAAGAATCGGAACAAAATAAACTAAAGTCTAGATAATTATAGGTAGGGACTTGTTTTCTGGATTCAAGACTATTTTTTTTTTTGTAAATCACTTTAGCCCCATGTACGAGTATTTATGTATGTTTGTTTTTTATGAATGCCTTTCCTATAATGACGGGCCAAAGTTAAGATTTGCTTATTGGCATAGGGTCTATTCCACTTATGGCAATGGCAACCACAAGGTAAATAAAATGGACGACTGGATCCCACGTACTTGCTCTTATGTTCGATCACATCGTATGTATGCAAACTGCTATAAATATTTACAAAGTAATTTTTTACTTAATTTTTGAAGTAAGACTTCTTTTGTGGCGTTGGGGATAAGAATTTGCAAAACCGGCGACACGACACGATCTCAAGAAAAATATGTACCCACAATATATTTCTTTCTATGGCTTTCTCTGTTGTTTTAACATGTGTACATAATACGTACACACAACTTTTTTATTTTAAAGCATTTATTTTCAAAGCGATAATTTTTTCGTTGGGATAAACTATTTAGTATAATTGATAATTATGCTAGTTTTAAACATTTTTGTCTAGCTTTAAGATAGTTATAAGTTAATATTAAATAAAAATGAATTAAAAAAAGAAAAAACAATTTAATCAAAAATAAAAAAAAACACAACATCCTCCCCGACGGGGAATTGAACCCCGGTCTCCCGCGTGACAGGCGGGGATACTGACCACTATACTATCGAGGACTCGATAAACTCTAATATACATAACGAATAATACATTAAACAGTGAAACAAAAAAGTAGCTTCATTCTTGATTTTATCGAAATGTAGATGTAGGAAATGTTTGGTCTTAAAAAACACCTTAAGATATGCAGTTCTTTGCAAATACTGCATTTGGAACAAAAATTGAACTCAATATGTTAATGAAACTTGGCATAACGATGATAGAGAACACCTAAAAATTGGGCCCGGAGGTCCGTCTGTCTGTACAGCCTAAACGGCTTAAGCCATTTTCTTCAAACTAGATATTGAAGCGATTTAAGTGATTGTCAACAATAGATTTTTTTACTTTTCAGTAAATTACCTTTAAAAAATTTAAGCCTACTATACGTATAGTCTACAATTTGTCCTAAATTTCTGTTTTGCGTATTTTGTTATTAACGGTACCTGCTATTTTTAAGTTTATATTAGGTTTGTTCGTTGAACCCTGAAGTCGGCCTAAAGCATTTTTTTTATTTTGAAAAACCTGAAGTAACCCTGATAAGCAGATCTAGGTTTTTAGCTGAGGCAAGTTGAGATAAATGAATAAACGTCAAAGTCACGTGAGATCTGAAGGGCGATGTTGAGAAAAAAATCGAATACTCATCGATGTTAATAAATTATCGAATCGAAAACATCGATGTTTTGAAGGATTTTCCTCTGTTCTTCCTTGAATCATCGCTTTCTTATGTGGTTATCGTTTGGTAACACAAATCAATTTATTTTTGATTTAGATCTGTCAAAAAACTGATTTAGACAGTATTTGCCTTCGATTGGCCAAGTTAATTAATTTACTTTTTGATTTTAAATCAATTTTGCAGATCTGGATTTTTCGGCAGATCTACCCCTCTTTTACTTACACCACTATGCATTATAATTGACAACCATCAGTTTGACAAGTCAGCTGATACTACGTTTGTTCGTTGAGCCCTGAAGTCGCCCTAGAGTCGACCTAAAGCGTTTTTTTTTTAAACCTTAAGTCACCCTGACAAACAAATTCTGTATTTTTTGAAACCTATGGTCGCCCTCAACTCGGCCTGAAGTTGAACTAGGTTTTTAGCAGGGGTAACTTGCGGTAAATGAATAAACGTCAAAGTCACATGAGATCTGAGGTAAGAATGGGCGATATTGAGGAGAATATCGAGTACTCATCATCGATGTTAATAGTTATCGAATCAAAAACATGGATGTGTTGAAGGGTTTTCCCCTATTCTTCCTTCAACATCGACATTGAATCATCGATTTTTTGTTTTAATATCGATATTTCAATAACATAGATGGACTTATCCATTATTCCTAATCTGAAGCATTTGTTTTGTTGTGAATTCTCGTTTTGTATGCAATTTGTTATTTTTAAAATGGAAATAAAACAATACTAAAATTAATTTTCAGACACAGACATGAAAAATGGAAAGCTTTGAAGTTGAGGATTGTGCATAGGTTCACAAAAAAATATAGTAAGATTTTAAATTTAACATATTTTAAGTTTTAATTATTATATGACATAACTTGCTTTCCTGCAACATAAAATTATTAGTGGCCCTCGGGTGTTTTTTTAGAACCGAAAACCCCAGTTTTTTTCACAACTCTTGGAGTTGTCAAAAGACAGGGGTCGACCCTAGGTAAAGTTCAACGAACGAACCTACCGATAGCTGGTTTGGTTCACAGACACAAATATACACCAATACTATAGCAAATAAAAATCAATCTGAAAACGTATTCGAATCGTTACGAAAAAAAATTAATTTATAGATCAAAATATAAATTTACCAAACGAAAACCCCATTATTTTAATATCGATGTTTCAATAACGTTCACAAAATTGCAAACGACAGACCCAAAAATGGTGGCACAATATTTTTTTCATTTGTTTTATTAATTATACATAGGTAACAAAAAAGTTTCTTAGGGTAAAAATAACAAAAGAAAAACATGTTAAGCTCATGGGAGCAACTAAAAACCTTGACAAAAATTTTAGAGGGTGTATCGACAGTAGTCAAGAATCAAAGATGGAATGGGAGTCCTTGGCTAAAGAATTAAATTGTATTGGACCACCAACACGAAATGAAATGAAAAAAATAATATCAGAAAGTAGGCAATTATTGTTAAACTCTTGAAAATAAATACTTATGCTTGGTTTTAGGTTTAGCTTGACGCCAAATTTAAGGTTACCTAAATAGAAGTTGATATTACTACGTCAACATAATTTAAAAATTTTCTTAAAACCTCCTACACCTGTTTCTTTAATTTCTTTTATAATTAATTCAAGTCGGTATACACATTTTGTGAGCATAATAATCATTCAGGCAAATCCATTAGATTTGTTGTGGATCGAATCCATCGCCTCTGTACAACTAAATCTGTTTTCCTTCTTTCTTCCCCGTGCTCATCATTGTCAATTCTGCTCTATGAGAAATAGTTAGCCACAAGTACCTACATTTTGTAGATTTTTTCAAACATTTGTATTGTGGTAAACAAATTTTCACAAAATAGTTAAGAACAAATTTTATCGAACCAAAACAACGACCGAAACCTGCTTAATTTAATTGCGAATTGATGCAATTTCTTACGTGGAAAAAATTTTAAGATTTTTGTTTTATCTGTCCTATATCTACATTAATATTTTGGACCAAATCTAAGTAAATATAAAAACTATACTTACAAATACCGTACAGTAAGTAATTCCAAAAAAAAAAACGCATCGACCGTAGCCTTTCTTTTAGTTTTGTAATATAATGGTACCCCTGCACAGCTATCACAAGCACTGAAAGAGTTTTGTGCAAAGAATAATTAAGAAAATATCAAAATTATGACGAATAATTTACTTTGAAATATATAAAATAGAAAGTAGAAAAACGTATTAATATTAATTAATTGTTGAAAACTATTTTTTTTACTTTTTTCTACATTTTCAGTTTTAAATTCGAACATTCAATTTGCATTAATAGAAATCAAATAATAAGTGAATGGATTTGTTCATAGTCCATGGTCCAGTCCCTTTTTACACAAGACAATTTTTGTGTTGCTTTAAAAATCGTCTATGCCTTTCACACGAGGAAACAAAATTGCTGCAGTTTTGTTGTTTCTTTTTAATATTTCTTCATTTGAACGCCCACTGAACGTAGTTTAAATTGTTCACTCCTCTTACATTTCCCCTTTATATTTCATGCTTTTACTTATTTTCTGAGTGGATAGATAGATACACCCAAATTAATAAACATAGACAAGGGAAGGTTTAGAACTTATTCCGTGGACTAATTGCGAAATGCTATTAATAAAACAGAATTGCTGCTATTTCAAGTTTACCAATATCTAATCACCAGTCGCCCAAATCTTGTGGCGTATTTCTTGTCTATTTTTAACTGGTTTTAAATACACTTTTTTTTATACAGCCCCAGTAAAAGAAATGGAGATCGAGGGTTTAGGTCCGGAGAACGAGGAGGCCATAAAATTGATCCAAAGCGCCTAATCTACCTATTGGTATACTCCGTTTTCAGGTAATACCGTACATGACGAGCATGATGCGCTGGGCAACCATTTTGTTGAAACCACATGTCTCAATAGATGTTGAGTGGTACATCTCCTTATCAAATCCGAAGGTAATTTTCTTCACGAATTAAATGCGGATTTTCTTGGTGCCACTCATGCAAATTATGTAAATTTAAATAACCGTCTTTTCTAAATGTGTTGATTCGTCAGACCATAATATATGGTTGAGAAATTACGGGTCATCACTATTTTTTGCCAACATTGCCCTGCAAAAAATCGACTCTGGTACCGTAGCCCAGAGGTAGCAGTGTGTACACGTTGTACATTGTACGAGTGGTGATTGTTTTTTTTTTTTTTTATTTAGTACAAAAAAAAACATTATTCACGTAAGTAATTGAGGTCCTTTATGCAAATAAAAAATCAATAACATTTTTTGGGAATGAATAAGTAGCAAGTGTTGTACCATTTTGAAATCTTGATGAAACGGGACAATTTTTAAAACAACTTGCCGATGGTAGAGTAGTACATTTGTTTTAAATATTCAGTGTCAAATTTAGCTTTAGATTTGTTATTGGAATTAATAACATGCTTATTTAGGTATACGTAAAAAATAAAAACACCCCAAAAATTTTAAATTCGTGATCACAGTACTTCAAAATGTGGCCTAGGGTATTGATTTTCATTGGTTTTCTAAATATTGCAATTGTAATCTACCCTATCACCCTGTACCGGCTTGACGTTGACTTACGGGACACCCTGTATGGTCAAACAGGCACAATCTTATTTATATCAATTTACCAAGCCTTTACTTTTAAAATAAAACACAATTTTACATATAGACTTTATAATTTATTATTTTTATATTTCCCCCCCATTTTTTCCCTCAGTTGTATGCCATCGATTATATAAGTTTACCCCCTTTCATACAAGAAACATTAACATAAATTATGTGTATACAGACGCTCATACACATCAACAATAGTATTTTATTTCATTTTTTAAGTATAGATAATTATTATAATGCATACATTTATTTGTTATTATTTTGTTTGTTTGTATTTGTTTTTTTTTTATTCCAAAATAGAATTTTTTTGTGCTGAATTAGGTACCACTTCACATGTGTTTTTATTTTAAATACATATACGTAATAGGTATATATTTGTTATTCATTTGTTTTATATAATTCACCAATAGAATACATTTGTATGAATTTTAGGTTTACTTTTGGATTTTCGTTGATTTTTAGCTTTTTTTTAATCTTGTGTAGAATATAAAAATATAACAATTGTATTATTATGCTTTTTTGCGTTTTACCAGCACATACCTTTTTAATGTCAAATTTATTATCATTTATCAATATTGAATATAGACATTTTGGAGTAGAAAAAATATACATAGTACAGTTAAAGACATAAATATTGTTTTTGTTTTTAACTTTCATGTTTATTATACTAAGTATTAAGAAAACAAAATATTTTATTTTTCGGTAAAATGAAAAAAAAAATACGTGTCTATTTTTTGTTATAATTTTATAAAAAATTACATATATATATTTTGTATTTTATTTATTATAAAACCAGATTTTAGTTAAAAATATGTGCGTTCATTTTATTCTTCTGATTTAGAGACAAATATACTGAAAATAAGTTTGTCATTCACTTATATTTGGTGTACATACTTATGTACTTTTATATTTTCTTAAAATTATAATAATACATTTATCACAAATAAATAATTTAATCAAAGCAATTATGTGAATAATAATGCTTTTAAACTAAAGCGAATACGTAAATATGTATGTATATAATGACAAATGTTTTGTATTCTATACATTGATAGTTTTACTACAAATAACTCAGTACAATTAAATTAAAGTACGCTGTCGTAAAGTCGGATCTCAGATTGAAAAACAAAACTTTCCATCTAATAACAAAAGTAGCGTCGGGACCAGTTATAACTGAAACATTTTGATATGAAAATAAATGTAATGCCTTGAATTATTATTTTATCAGGAATCTTTTTATTCGGTAGGCCAAATCCAAAAAGCGCGCAGGCTCGCATTGAAAGCGATACCTTATTTTGAGCACTTTCGCTTTGGTTTATTCTCAAAACCGAACATGGGCGAAAACGACCAATCCAATTTACCGTTTCATTTACAATTTTCCCCATTGGAATTCCAAAAATTTCAAAAATTAGGACAGCAAGTTCCAGATGAATTTTTTTTGTGAGAAATCAGTGTTCATAAACGGCTCTGTTTTAATATTAAATAAAGTACAGCAAATATGGATTTCATTAATGTTTTTCTGCATGCCGAATAGGAAGAAAGATGGGAAAAAAGGTATGTAACACCATGAAGATCCAAAAGAAAATTAATCAAAAGGGTGTCTACTCAGTTTGATGTGCCTCGCACAGAAAGTTGTCAAATAACTGCTTTAATTATTTTATAATCTCAAATTAATGTATTAAAATACGTGTATTTGGTTTTGTTAAATTTATTTCGGGCGTGGATAAGGCATTTGTAAATATATTTGAAGAAATAAAAAAAACGAGTTTAAGCGAGAGAATAAACTCAATGCCTTTTTTATTGAAATTTGCTGCCATTATTTAATTCTTAGCAGAAGAATCATGCCAAAAGAGCCTTGGACAAGATACATTGGCATGGTTAAGCCCATAGTATAGATTTGTATTAGTTAAGTGTAGAGTTTTATTCAATATTTACCTACATTTTATTACAAATCACCCACCACAATTTTCAATCAGCATTTGAAGAGTCCTTTCGCTTTCCATGAAATGGAATACGAAAATAGAAAAGCACCCCAATAGCGATTCGCCGCTTTTTTTTTAAATCGGTCTACTGGTTCATGGAAACGAACGGCAAAAAAAGCTTAATTCAAGATTAAGAAAAACGATCCATGCAAATATTATGATACGATATAACTGGTCCTTAAAATCAACATGGAATCAATACAAGGCTACACAATGTCAGGCAATGAAGATTATTCTTAAATTTACCCTGCGACATTGTAAGCATATTGTAAGCAAAACTATCAAAATAATTAAATACAGACAAAAAATAAATGTAATGTTTATAAATGTAAGCAAAACAAAACATTATAAATTATAAACTAAATTATTAAATTATAGATTTACATTAAAAAATATTAGATGAATATTTGATTTTGCTGGCCTTTTCTTCAATGGCTATAAAAAGTGCAAGTTTTAAAATAAATAAGTTGATGAAAACAAACCAGTTCTACAATTTCGATAGAAAAATATTGAAACTTGTTTTGTTGTGTGACAAGAAAATTGTGTATTTATTTTGCAAATCATGCATGTACGTATATAAACAATGATATTTTTTGTTTGTATCTATTTTTTTATTGTATACATATATATATTTATATAAATTCTAACATTTAACATTAAATGCATTAAATCTTTAATTCTTTTTATTTAATTATTACTTATATGTTATATAATATTTCTTATTTTTTTACTATAAACAATTCCGTTTGCACTTTTTTTTTAATTTTGTTAATTCAAAAAAAAAACAAGAGTTTATTTTAAAAATACTAAAACAAATTTGAACAGTTTTGTTGGTTCTTAATAAATAACAATTAATGCTCAAAAAACAAAAACAAGTAATACAAAAAATATTTCTAATTTTTAAAATATAAAAAGTTCGGTATAGTGCTTTGAAGTTTTATAAAAATAATCTCGTCTTAAATGACTAGATGATGACGATTAACAGACGATACCCGCAATGCGATGTTGAATTATTTTTATTTTGAATCTGGAATAAATAGAATAATATGATTGGAATGATTTTGATAATGAATAAAAATAGCAAACATTAAATGAGTGGTACACTTTTGTTTAATAAGTGCAGTCACATAAGTTATATACAATTATTGACGATTTGTCCCACCGATGCATGTTCACAAAATAATAAAATGCACGGCTGGATCGTATGAACTTGCTCATGTAGATAACAATTTTAATGTAGCTAACTAATGACGCTGTTAGTATGTACTTAGTCTAATACTAAATTTCAATATGAGTATAGCTAAAGTAAAAATTAAAAAAAGTAATCCTTGAGATGGTTTTCAACAAATTGTTAAAAAAAATCACAATTGCAATTTTCCATACGCAACTAAAATTTAAAACCCAGAAAAATGTCTACAAAAATTAAGAAAATAAATAAGAAATAAAAACGCAATTACTTGCCGTGAATGGGGACTGGCGAAAGCTTGCACGTACGATTAACGTTCCACAATCAATAGCATATCATTGGATATCATAGAGAGAAACCTCATACAATCGAGGGAAAAGAGATTTCAAACAATTTCACAAATTCAATTAGATTATTTTGTCGAAATGATTGAACAAAACTGCCGTATTACATTAGCGGAACACGATGCAAATGGAAGTTTTTTTTAGTAGACTTCCATTTGTATATTAACTGCAGAGGTCACCTATAAATTCCTACAATTGGAACATGCTGCTGCATTTTAAGAAAAAAATAATTTTGTTACCTCAAAAATAACAATATCAAAACACTTAGATTATCTATTGTTTAAAAAAGTTCAGCCAAAAAGACTTAAATTAAATTGATAAAGTCAATAAACAACCTTATAGTATTTATAAGGTGGTTTATTGACTTATGAATTTAGATTCTCGATGTTGCACTTTGAAATATTTAAGGAAAATGAAAATTCCCAGAAAACAAACAAAAGTCGAAGGAGTTCGTTGAACGCCTTTTACTATTTCAGTCCCAAGACAAAACAATTTTGTTAATGGATGAAACAAATTCAAATATTCATGTTTCAAGAACACAAGGGAGATCATTAAAGGGAACAAAATGCACAACTATATCTCCTGGTTCAAAAGGTGCTAATGTTTTTAACTTAGAAAGTATGTTATATTAATATGTATTATTAATATTAATTGATTTAAATTAGATTTAAATTAAAGATCTCATATTGAAATTTACTATTCTCAGAAGTATCTCGAAAATTTTAGGACGGATTTTGATGAAATCCTGCTTTATGTTGGATCTGATCATGTGGGCTCGGTGGCGTGATGCGTAGTGCGTTGGCTTTGTAAAGATACCGAGTTTTTTGGCAATAACTTTTCTTGGTTTAAAAAAAAAAATAAAATAATTAGATTTAATTAAAATAGTTTTTAGGACGAAAGACATTCGTTCTAAGAGTTATTGTTTAGTTTAGAGCGACCGCAAAGGGCCAGTAAATTAGTTGAAAGTTATTGATAATTAGGCTAGTTTAAAGCATTTTTGTCTAGCTTTAAGATAGTTTTAAGTTAATATTAAATAAAAATGAATTAAAAAAATATATATATAAAATTTGACAGATATCAAAAAAGCAGATACCGAGAAAGCCAAAAATAAAAAAAAAAAAACAACGAAATTCTTAAACATTTTTATTAAAATCGTTGAGCAGTTTTCTGGAAAAATAAGCTTTTCCTTAACCTTATGGCAGGTACCGTTTATTTTTAGGCCTAAAGATACAATCTCAATTTCTTCTCTGAGGACTGCCAAAAGAATCACACATACCAAATTTGGAGGTAATCGCTTAACTGACTGAACAGAATGAATGCGGTCGATCGCGTCTGCCTTCTAAAAGCGGTCTATTAAAGTTAAAATGCATATTATAAGCTCGTTTGAGTAAATATAATAGGCGTTTTTCTTTTTTAGTTCAGAGCAGAGTCTGAGTTGTCAAAAAATTAGTTTGTGTTTGAGCATGCAGATCACGAAATGTGTGTTTCTTTTATCGTTCTGAACATGTGTAGATCGCACACGACGTGCTCGAACATAATTGACTGAGCATGTGAGTAAATTGCTGAACGCACCAAATACCATATGGGCAAAGAAGGAAAATGTGAAGAAAAAAATAATTAGATAATTGGATAGGTATTGCTTTTTATGGTTAAAAATGAAAATGTATTCTGATTTGTGTGGTTCAAGTGTGTTTAAAAAACATATAAGTGTTCAGAGCTCGCACTGTTTGGAAACAGTTCAGTGCATAATCTGTGTTCGAACCCTGTTCAGTGCTCTGAACGAAAAAAGAAAAACGCCTAATGGAGCCGATGCTAGATTTTGGTTAACTTTTTCCGTTTTTCCGCTCGTCGATTGACAGATAAACCAAAAAAAAAAACATCTTTTTATTTTTAAAATACAAAAATACACATTGACAATAAATTTGCAAAATAAAAGTTTGAAGAAATAACTACAAAGTAAATTTAAAAAAAAAAACAATTTCCACCGCTGTTTTGAAAGGAACGCCCGTTTCATTGTATTAATTTTTTTTCGGTAGCGTCTGTTCTCGGAACGGCGGCTGTAATGCTACGTTTTCACCTAAAGATAATCCGGTTTAAATTGAGAAGATTAAAAATTAATCTTCAAGTGTTTTCACCAGTGAAAAAAAGATTAGTTTGACGTTTTCACTATGAATTGTCATTCAAAAGTCAATACAACAAGAATAATAATTTCGGTGCAGTGAACAAATTTAATTTCAATAAATAAAAATGAGTAATAACTTTAAAATATTGTTATCCCAACATCTTGCAGCATATAGATATATTTACATAAATACTGTAATCGCCTTTGCACGGTTTTCGTTTTTATATATTTGGGAAAGAACAACTTCAAAGCATTACTGTAGGATAGCTAAAACATTTTCCATTACAAATTCGAGTCACCGACCGCTTTGGTCTTTATACCTTTATTGCATTTTTTATTTTTATACTCATTTATAAACAAAAAACAGAATTTGAAGGCAACGACAAATTATACCAGACAAAAACAAATTAAATAATGTTGGACAGTTTTTCTTTTTTTCTTTGAATGTCAATGGAGAAAATATGACATTAGAATAGGCGCTTTCTATGAAATAAGGTTCGTTTCTTTTGAGAATCTTCTACTTCGAAGAAGTAGATTTAAGGAGATTAAAATTTGTATGGGAAATCTTCAAGATTTAGAAGATTTCAAAGAGGATTTATGGTTAATCCACTTAAATCTGGATTAGGTTTGGGCTACTGTTTTAGGTTTCTCTTTGATCGTAATGTCGTGTTTGATTAGCCGTGTTCTTTTGGGAAATCTATCGGGAGGAGAACGATCCACAGCAGCCTGATTTTTTATATTTTTAAGTTGCTATTACCGACCATGTATCTAATAACTAAATGCAAAAAATCAAAAATTGATTTGTTTTTATTTCTTCAGATTAAAGGCATATACGAAAACTTAAACTTGAATTAAAACATCCAAATAAAACGGAATAGTGAAAAGTGATGAATATTTAATTTGTAAATGGTAGTGGAAAATAGTTTATTAAAATAGTTGTTTCACTGACAATTTTTCTTCCATAATTGTTATTTCAGTAACAGGAATTTGACGTTGACTGATTTTTTAGAACTATTCGTCATCGCGTATACCACCATTGACACGGCACAATTGTATACCCGGTCAACGTAGCTTTGAGATTTTAATTGACGCAATCGGTTTTGCTTCATAAAATAAAAACAAATAATATATTTACAAATACTAATACGTAATAGCTCGATGTAAGCTGTTTATTTTTTTTGTGTTATATTGTGTAATTTCATATTACTGTACCTTAAATTAACGAGTGATGGCGATGACCTAGCCTCAAGACGGACAGAAGAGCCTTCCGATGAAGCAAACAAGAAAAAAGTTAAACAACGCAAGAGAAAAATATTATACCCATGGACTGAGCAGTCTGAAATTTCAGCATTAATTATGGTTGTCCAGAAAAGATCAGCCCTTTGGGATTCTTCTTGCAGGTAGAAGTGTTGTCAACATTGCATCAACGATGTCAGAGTGACAGATTCACGTCTTTCGGTAAGTTTGTCTCACTAAATCTGCCGTCTTTACTAATAAACGAATGATGCAAGTCATGTATGATTTTTTGAGTTCAAACACCACCCAAGTCGTGATATCGACCTGATTTTGATATAAAATGAAATTTGTGTGCAAAATGTGCTAAGTGCCTTGGTAACTTATCTATCGATTGATCTTATATAGAGCAAAGATAGGTTAATGTTTTTTAAGCTTTATTAGAGGGTTAGCAGGATAGAACGTCCAATAGCTCGAAGGTTGAAAAAACTTATTTCGGTTGAAACGGTGAATAAATATATGTTTACGTACCTATATCTTAAGGCACATACATATTTATCTAATATAGCTCTCTATATTAACAAAGAAATAATTACATATATATGATTGTATTGCCATTGAAGTTCGCGGTGCGTAGTCCATCCTATTTGTTTTCATTAGGAAATTATGGAGCACCTAGAATGCAAGCACAACTTCCTTAACTTTTGCAGGTTACAAGTGAATGGGCTTGCAAACTACGTGAAAACGTGCGGACATAATACCAAACACATTTTCAATAATGCGACGTGTACTGCTCAGTCTATAATTAAAACCACGCTCCTAAAAGGTAAGAGAACGGTGCGCAAATGGCAATATTAATATTCAAAATAACTTTAATAGATTTTCTTTACAAACAAACCTATATCTGCTCAAACAAAACGTGAAAAATACCCGACCTTTTCTTCTCTCATAGGGTCAACGCGTTTGAATTTGGTCAACTCGTGTGACCGTCAAAGTTTTGAGTGTTAACGCATTGGCAGTGGCGAATAAAAATTACATTGACACACAAGGCTCTTCATCGCAGTTTGGGACAACGTTGACTGACTTGTGTCATTCATGTGATCATCAACGCTTGAAGCATTGACACTGTGACACATTAGGTTTGTTCGTTGAGCCCTGAAGTCGCCCAGGGTCGCCCTAAAGCGGTTTTTTGAAAAACCTAAAGTCACCCTGATAAACAAATTCTAGAGTCACCCTCAACTCGCTCTGAAGTAGATCTAGGTTTTTAGTAAGAATAAACGTCAAAGTCACATGAGATCGATTTGATTTGTTATTTTTAAAATGGAAACCTTCGAAGTTGTGGATTATGCATAGGGCAACAAAATGTGTACTATGAGTTTAAATTTAACATATTTCAAGTTTTAATTATTAAATGACATAACTTGCTTTTCTGCAACATAAAATTAATGGCCCTCGGTTGTTTTTTGAGAACCGAAAAACCCATGTTTTTTTGACTACTCTTGGGGTCGACCCTGGGTAAAGTTCAACGAACGAACCTATTGACGCTGTAGTGGCATAGTCAATATTAGTTTTGTGGTAACGTTGTGACAATGCGATGACCGACTACGTTGACCGTGTAATTGTAGCTTAAGAAATAACAAAAAGTTGAATTTTCCACACTTTTTGGTCATAAATATTGATTTTAAAATAATTTTATGTTGGACGTTTTTTCCAATAAATCAGTTGTGTAGTTAATTTAAAAGTAGTTTTTTTTTTATAAAGTTTCTCATCCTTTTGGGCAAAAAGAAAAAAAAAATCATTTCACAAGCCGCCACCCAAACACAAACCTTTATACATATTTTGATTTGTAGTTATTTTTTTAATGTTATGATAAATGAACTTATATTTTCAATATCTAAGGAATTAAAAAAATCAACTTTATCATATGTATAACTTACCTTAGTACTAAATTCACAGTCCATAAATCGATGCCATTGAAATTAAAATATTTCAACGGTTTTATCGTTCGTAAATAAATTACATTTTGTTTTTCAGTATCATCATGTTCGATGTTCGTCCAAGTGGCTTATTGTTTCTTTTGTGTTCTTAAATTATTTTAATTATAGATTGATCGTCATTTTGTAACAGTCAAAAATAAATGAACAAATCAATCAAATATTTTTAACTTAAACAATTCTTTATAAGCTTTCTCTTTCAAACTGCTACCTTTCGTTAACTCTAATTTCGAGTAGCATTTTATTCTATTCTTTTTGAATGTTTGTTTAAGTGTAGGTTTTATGATATTTTGTAAAATTTTGTCCAAGCCTTTTAAAGCTATTTTTTTCCTTGTTTTTATACAATCACGCACACTTACATATTACAATTATTATAAATAAATTTCCTGTTTAAAAAAAAAAAGGAATTTTGTTATAATATTGATTTAATATTCGCAGTAGGCGCATGCACTTAATTTGTTAAGATATCTTTCAGAGTTTACATTGACCTATAAGGCGAGTGCATTTTCAACCATTGTAACACCAAAGATGGACCACCGGCTTGAATTTCTTGTGGTATAGTGTTCAATGGACACTTATCGATATTCAAATACTTAAGATTTTGGCACAAAGCCAATTCATAGGGAAGTTTATCCAAGCATGGATTTTGATTGAGATATAGATTTTCCAAGTGCTCAAGTGATCCAATTTCTTCAGGTACAAACTGTAGATTGTTTTCACTTATTGAGAAGTGAGTGAGTTTCGTTAAGTGACCAATTGTCCTGGGTACAATTGAAATTTGATTTGTTTGCAGTACAAGTCTCTGGAGTTCATGAAGGAGGCCAATTTCATTTGGAATCACTTCGATGCGATTTTCTTCCAAATCTAGAATTCGTAGTTTGCGTAAATTGCCTATTGTGTTGGGAATTTTTTTGAGCATATTATTTGATAGAATCAAGATCTCAAGATTTTGTAAATTCATAATGTCGTCGGGCAATTTTGAGAGCGAGTTTGTGGCCAAATTAAGTTCTACCATGTTAATCCATGTGCCAACATCAAGTGGCAGTGATGTTAGAACATTTTCTTTCATATTCAGCTTTGTAAGACCTTTGGCTCTAGAAAATAGACCGTATGGTATTTTATCAATTTGATTATGCTCCAAATTGATGCATGTCACATTTGTGAATTGTGCCGGGCCACCTGATGGATAGCTGTGGAATGAATTACGTGATAAGGTTATTGTTGTAAGTGCGTTTAAGCTGGCTAAGAGTCCGTCTGGAAGATTAGCAATACTGTTGCCTTCTACATTGAATTCATCCATGAATTTGCAATTCCTAAGAGAAGCTGGAACAGCTGATAAACGATTGTACCTAACAAAAAAAAATACAAGAATGACTATTGTAAAGTGATATATGTACATGCATATACAAAATGCCTTACCTCAAACCAAGGCGAACCAAATTCTTCAAATTTCCAATGCTCTCAGGGATATCCAACAGTTCATTGTGTTGTAAATCCAAAGCGTTCAGATTTACACAGTTGCCGATTTCATCAGGCAAATGTTCCAAGTGGTTATGCGAAACATCGAGTGTGGTTAAATTTATTAAATACCCAATCGATGAACTCAACTCACGAATTTTATTTTCTCGCAAACTTAACATGGTAAGATTTGTCAAATTCTTAACCCCAATTCCAACGCATGGAATACGATTGAATCGTAAATACAACGTCGTCAAGGACCTAAGCTGATAGAGTACTTCAGGAACTTCAGCCAATTTATTGTGTCGTAAATCCAACACCCTTAATTGGGTGAGAAATCTTAGTGAATTTGGTAGTGTGGTTAGTGAGTTTTCATTCAAAGCAAGAGTTTTCAAATTAACCAAAGCACCAATCTCAGATGGAAGAGCAATTATTCTATTACTGTACAAATAGAGTTCAGTCAAATGAGTACATTCTTTAATAGTTGTTGGAATCACTGCAATTGATGATTTGCTTAAGTCTAAGCGTTTAATGCCCTCGTCACGGCAACGCTGTAGAGCTTTGATAACATCTTGATCGGCAGGAATTGGTTTTCCTTTTTTTGTGGTTGGCTTTGGCTTATTCGACTCGGGATGCTTGACCGTTACAACTTTGGGGCGATTTTCTGGAGGCATTTCGTTGCAATTATTAGAACTACCTTGACCACCAGCACTACAGATACCCAATACGCCTGCTGTTCCGCCACCACCACTGTTTGTGTTTGTTCCAATTGATGAACACAAGTTCATACTTTCTCTTAGAAATCTTTGTAGTCTCTCTGCGTAACTCGACGCAACTTTCAAAGCAGACAGTACACAAATATTTTTTAAAATTAACATGTAGTGTTAAGCAAATCGTTAATAAATTTGTTTGGTTTGTTTTATTATGTGTTTTAAGTCTTCTATGATTCGGATATTTGTTCACTATTCGGTCCAACTGAAAAAAAAAATATGATAAGTTATTTTTTATTGTCTTTAAATACAAAACTGTAAAACAAAGTAACACTTCAAATGTATAAGAAAGAGATTAATTTTGCATCGAATTAATATAGATACACTCAATCGAAATAAAAGCTTTAAACTGGCGCGGAGGGATCTTCCCCAAGTTTAAACTCGGCATACCCTGTGATTTAGTGAGTACGCTGTGTTCCCAACATCTTACAATTTAAAAACATGAATATATTGACCTATCTATTCACCGCTACAACTTCGTTGCCAGGCTAAAGCTCTTAATAACATTGTAACATCAGGTTCCCGGTGTTGTGGTGTCGTCGACACATGTAATATTTAACCACTCTTCAAAAAAGGAAAATTGACATGGCATTTCGATACGTATGCTGTACACAATTTTAAAATGCGTTTAGGTTATATTGGGGCTATTTAACGTTACAAAAGGTAATAGGTAATATTTTTTGGTAGTTTATCGCTATAATACGATAATGATTAAATAAGGCTGAAAGCCTATAAAAAGTAGTATCAACGTTAAAACTTGAAGAAATAAATTTCAAAAAATAATTTAAAAGAATGATGAAATTTGTAAAAGTTTGTTAACCTGCCTGTTCAAATAGAAATTACGAATTCTTTCATCGACCGACATTTCCTTTTTTTCTACGCTGAATGAATGCTGATTAATATACCCCAAAGCTAATGTGAATTCTCCAGTTTTTTTTTCAATCCACACAAATAAAACAAGCAATGTCTTTATTACTATAATGTCGTTTTTATTTGGCAATCCGGAAGCATTCTGGACTCTTCTGAAAGCGTTCACTTGGGAAAAAATGACAGTTCTAATTCTGAAAAGAAGAGAATTTTGCTTCTGGATTTGAAATCAGAATCACAACCAGAAGCACGCACACATTCATACACTTGAACGTCAAACTCGACTGTTGGCATTTTTTGTATCATAATTGTGCAACAAACTTTTTTTTTGAATTTGAATATTCTCACGTACACAATTATTTTCACATATACAATCTCATTAAAATTCAGAATCACATAAAAGTGTTCAGTTGGGATCCCGGATCGGAGAAGTATTCCGGATTGCCAAATAAAAACGCCATAAGACTAAGCTCATAGTTGTACAAAGTATAACAACAAAAGCCAACCACTTTATAAATGTACAACCATTAATAGTGTTTAAAAAACTATCCAGCTAATCAAAGAATTTCCTCGTATAATTTTCAGCTTTCCCAAAATACATTATTAAAAATCTTACATCATGCTTTTCGAATAGAAAAAATCATCAATATCTATTAATGGAGACGCGATACGCAAACTGATTGAGTTAAAAGTCACCATCTTCTTCAAGTAAGAATAACCTATGTCTGGCAAAAACAAAAACTCGTAACGAACACTTTAAGAGGGTGCCGGGCGGTAATGATCACTACAACAATTTTGTGCTATGTCAAGATGGTGATTAGCTAAGGTCAGGTCGAATTACTGAGAAGGTGGTGTGAGTGGTTTCATTCTATTTCTGGTTTCTTTCCCCTTCAATTTCTGTTTCTTTTATCTTTTAAAAACATAATGTAAAATTATCTTTAATTTTTAAGATGTTTAATATTTAATAATTTAAAATTTTGTTTTTTTTTTAACATTAAACTCCTATGATTTAATTTAATTTACCTACAATGTTCTAAGTATTGTGTTAGACATTATTGGGGCGTATTCATTGTCAATTTTAAACTCTGTCTAAGTTAAACCTAGGTTTAGTTGAATTTTTGGACGTTGATTCTAGTTTTTAAGTTCATCATTCCAAAATATTCGAAGAAATTTGTGTTTTGTTTATATAAAAATATAAAACCAAAAATGTGTAAGTAAAATCGGCTTATATTCATTGAGCCAAAATTGTCTTAAGCTTTAGTTTAGTAAAATATGGGTTTATCAGCGACTATGAATATGCAGCATTGTTTTAAAAACTTATGTTAAAATAAATGAATACAAATGCAAACATAATCCTTGCCAGCTCGTTTGGACCCCTTGGCAGGGTCCGTCTCAGTTTTAACCTTACCATGCATATCGGCTCTGCAGTTGCTCACCTTTGCCTTTCCGACTTACTCATGGGACTAAAATTTCATGAATGGAATGATGTTGACATCCGCTTACTGTGATCGGGATCGCCAATCACAGATGAGGTGAACGACCGGGAGCGTAAATTTTTCCCGGAAAACAATTGCTCGAATAACGATTGCCAGCAACTTTTTTTTTTTGAATTACATAGTTTCCCGCATAAAGAAATATTAAAGCTTGATTGCCCGCGTAATGATTGCTACTCTACACGTATATAGTACTTTTTGGTCGTGATGAAAAAAAGAAATTGCTCTTTCAAAATTAAAAATCAATAATTCATTTCTGCATACTGTTAAAAATCAAAAATAGTATTAGTTTCACAGATAAACGTAGCAAATGCGGGGAATTGCCAATCGTGATATGGAAATTCGTTTTGCGGGCAATCGTTACTCAGGAAATTGTTTTTCGGGCAATCGTTATCCGGGGAATTGTTTTGTGGGAAATCATAGCCAACCCGAACGAGCTCACGATTACTGCTAAATCCATGAAGACGAACTTAGTGTTGGGATGTAACGCCAACGCAAGGCACACACTCTGGGGCAGCTCAGACGTCAATGATCGAGGTGAATCTATTTTTAATTTTTTTTTATCCTAAACAATCTGACTTAAAAGAGGGGATATACCAACCTTCGTTTTTCCGAGCTCGGAAAATTACGAACATTGAAGAACGTGTTAAGGAGGCTAGCATTGCTCTAGGCTTGTAGTAAAACAAACAGCAAAAAATTTGGCATCCAATTGAAAATAATCCTATGTACATACACAGCGGTAATACGAATAATGCTGTCATATGGTTCGATTGTGTGGTGGCCCACTTTAAGCAAAAAATACAACATTAATAAACCCAAGAAAATTCAGAGAACTGCTATCGTTGGCGCCACATAGGTCTTAAGATATTGTCAAAAGGATGCCTTAAGTGTTATTTTATATCTTCTACCAATTGACCTCCACATTTAACATCTGGTATCTTGCTGCAAGATCAACTTAACTCAAACATTTTTGTAGAACATCAAATATCGATCTCATCTAAATTTCACATATTCTCGTATTATCTTTTATGCGACCGGAATGTTTTCATAGCTTCTTCGTTAATACAAAATTTTTAATCGTATTTGTCTCGAAGCTTAAAATTTTTAGTTATGACGTTCTTGTAGCAAATGAGCGATATGTATTTTAAAAGTTTGTGTAACAGAAAGTAGTTTTTACTAACAAAAGAACGATTCCTTTTTTCTTTAAATTAAAAAACGTCAATGATTTTTTTTTGCCGAAAACCTGAAACTCAATTTTGTTAAAACTTCAGTGATTACAGGTACGAACCTAAACAATAGGTCAGTGCTTTCCAAACTTTTTGTACCTGCGCCCCCCTCTTTGGAAAAAAAATTGTTGTGCCCCCCTTAATTTTTCTAACAATCCAATTTCATAAACACTCATCTGATATTGTAATTTATTTAATGGGCTACAAAATAATATACAATATTATGTATAAAAATACATAAAAAATAATTATCTATTTTAAGAAATAATAATATAATTATAATGTAATAAAAACAAATCTTATAAAAGTACAAAAAAAATAATTCAACATTAATACAACATTATAAAAATTTTTTTTCTGATTAATTTTTTTGACACCTATTCGACTTTTTTGGTTTGTATTCGAAATTGATATTTTGGAATCAGCTGCGTGCCCCCCCTGCAACAGTCCCACAGTTTGGAACACACTGCAATAGGTACTTATCACACGTGTTCTGCATTCCGAGTGAAAAGGAATTCAAAACGAATTTCAATTTCACTTAAAATGAAATAACGTGTTCTTCATTTCGAGTGGATTCAACTCATTCCAATTCACTTCGAATTAATTTTCGAACTGTCAAAATCACCTGTTATATACAATTTGTATAAAAACGGTTCATATTCGGAATGCAGAACACGAATTTTCATATTCAGAATCCTAATATTCCACATTCGGAATGAGCTATTTAAAAACTATATTTTATGTGGAATAAGTACACCTAAACTGTGGAATACAGAAAATCTAAATTCACTTTCCTCAAATTCACAAAAAGTGATATACAGAACATGTGCGTATGTTAGGTACCTTTTCTAGACCAGCTAAAATTCGAATTTCTCAAGTGGGGTTTGCAACTGCTACTGTTGCAGCTAAATGGATAACTTGCGTGTATTCTATGTTGCAAAATTATAAGAAAATACCCAAAGTTTTTTTTAATTTGCTTTCTATCTCGTGCAATATGCGACGCCACATGTTTAAAAACTAATTTATTGATCACATATCATGTGAACTGCATATAATTATTAAAGTATCACAGTTTGTTGATCACGAATTGAAAAAATAATTCCCAAATATTTGGGACTGGAAGAAAGGAACGAAAACAATTTTTTATTAGAAATGATAGTTTGAGTTTTATGCTCAAAAATGAGTGATTGTTCAAATCTCTGAAAATCACATAAAAATTTGAAAAAAATAACTTGCTAATACTAAAAGCGAGTTTCATTTTTATTGAAATATTTGTGTAGGGTATACCAGGGGCCCTTTTCCTGAACACGAGTCGAGCGAGTTTCATGTGAAATCGAGTCATTTCACATGAACCTATATTCCCGAACACTACTCACTAATAATTGGTATTCCTTAACTCGAATGTCAAATGTCAAATACAACTCGAGTGAAAAATACGTATTCCTGAACACTAAAATGAGTATTTTCATGTGACAAATGTATGTAAGAGACATAAATGGATGGAACAAATTAATTGTTTGTTTGCATGTTATTATTGTTTATTATAATAAGTTAATACCAAGCTGCTGCTGCTTGAGTTGTTTTTGGGCATTTGCCACATATAGCAACAGAAATTAGATGTGGTGGACTCAACTTGTATGAAAATATTTTCACGAAATACAGTTTAATTTGCATGTGCTTATCATTTTGAGCACTACTAACGAACCGGAGATTTGTATTTATTATTATATTGGCTTCAATCTTTTGGTTTTCATCTTCTTAAAATTGTAAAAAAAGAGTTTTATTTACACTACTTCACAAATTCAAATTCAAATTGTTCGATCAGCTGATTTCTAGAAAACCAAGGCGATACTATTAAACGGTAGTACAAATAGAAACATTAATATTAACAATCAGGATATTGAAATAGTAAATGAAATCAAATATTTAGGTGTTATAATTAATGAACAATTAAATATTAATGCACATGTGAACTATATTTGTAAAAAGATATCTAAGAAAATTTATTTTTTGAGTAGAATAAGGAAGAAAATGTCAACAAGGACATCATGTATGTATATAATACAATGATTAAGCTTCACTTTGAATATCGTTCAACTATTTTGTTTATGTGTAATAATCAGATGATGAATAGATCACAAAAACTTTAAAATCGAGCCGTGAGAATTGTCTTAATGTGTAATGGATTAACTCCAATAAGAGAAAGGTTGATTATTGATTCAAAATAGCTTTTAACGGCCTTTAGACCACAAAATTTGCGTTTCGTCCCGGCCATTTCATTTGGACTCATCAGTTGGTTAGTGAGCGCCTTACCAATACGCAATTTTTGTTAAGTTCAATTCAACTTACATGCATTTTTTGACAAAAAGATAATATAATGAACAAACTATTTATATAAATTTTAATTTGATATAAACATAATTGAAGAAACGATTAATTTAGTTAAAGTTAAATTATAAAACGAAAGCTACAGTATATTAAGTTGTTTCTTTAACACTGCTCCTCAACTTAATAATTTCTGAGTCCTTAACTTATTCTTAAGTTAATTGTCTGGTGGCGAAGCTTGATGAACCGAGTCTTTGGAAGAGATTTAGTAAGAATATCAGCTATTTGATTCTTTGTGTTGATATATTTGAAAGTGAACAGTTTCTTCTCATATGAATCACGTACAAAATTATATTTGACATCAATATGTTTTAATCTTTTATGTTCCCACTTAGAGAGAAGGTGAATAACTGATTGATTATCCTCGTAAATCGCTGGTGGAACATTACACATAATCTTGACTTCTTCTATAAGGTTTTTTTTGTCCAAATTAAATCGGCTGCTGCTGATGCTAATGCCACATATTCAGCTTCAGTCGAAGAAAGCGCAACCGAGGTTTGTCTTTTCGTGTTCCAAGGAATTACATCACCGAATATTTTTACAAGAAATCCTGAAGTGCACTTACGATCCATTTCGCTGCCAAAATCTGCATCGACGTAGCAAGTTAAAGATTGTTCTTCTGATTTTGTGAATAATAGACCGAAATCAACGGTTCCTTTAATGTAACGCAGTATCCTCTTAAGACCATTCCAACGAACTTTGTTTTATTTGTGTTGGTATCACTAAAATAATTTACAGCGAAACTTAAATCAGGTCTTGTAGCCAGCATTTCAAACATTAGACATCCGATAAGTTCACAGTAAGGCTTGGTATTTTGAATTTGTTCATCTTCATCACATGGAATAATTGTAGTTTCCATAGGTGCATCAGTGGCATTCGAATCTTGCATTTTAAAACGCTCAAGTAATCTGTAAATGGACCTGCTGATTTAAATGAATTCCTTTTTTTGGATCGTTCGATATTTATTCCCAGAAATATTTTTGGTTCCCCTAAGTCTTTCATAGCAAATTTTTTTCTTAATAGCATTCTTGATGTTATTCATTTTTATCTCATTGTTTCCAGCTATTAACATATCATCAACGTATAAAATAAGAAAAATACGTATTTGGTCAGATTTAATCATGTAGTAGAAACATTTTTTAATTGAAGAAAACGCAAGCAATATGTTTATATTATTTTTGGTTTTGTTTTAGTGGACTGTGTGGATTTAAAGCCAATTGAATATTTTTGTGACCTTTAGTCCAAAATGCGTTTCGCCCAGGTACTACAGTTGAAACATTTTTCTAGTTCTGATCGTTTGAAATTGATTTTTGCTAAGAAATTGTCGATTGTTTTGTTCCATGCTCTGGGTGCTTGCTTTAATCCATACAGAGCTTTCTTAAGTCTACAAACTGAACGAGTTTTATACTCGAAACCATCAAGGATCTTCATAAATATCTCTTCTTCAATCTCTCCATGCAAAAATGCGTTTTTTACATCCATGTGACTAGCAGTAAAATCTTCCTGTACGATGATGGATATAAGAGTCCTCAGAGTCGTTAATCTGGCCACTGGAGCGTATGTTTCTATTACAAGTCTTTCTTTATATCTTTCAATGTTTCCTTTTGCATCTCTTTTCAAACAGAAAACCCACTTGTTATTTATTAAGCGTTTGTTTTCAGGTAGACTACAAAGTTCCCAAGTGTCGTTCCGTAATAATGCCAAAATTTCATCATTGACAGCTTGAATCCATTACTTTTTATCATTTATGGAAGCTATATCTTCAAAAGATTCTGGTACGTCTTATATGAATGTTCCTGCTTGAAGCGCTAATTCTGTTGTTTTTCTTTTTCTTCATCATTATTTTCGCATTCTAGGTCATTTGTTTTTTTACATTCAGTCCATTCAAAATTGCTGGAACTGTCGAATGAAAATTTGGCTTCATCAAATACGATGTCACATGCAAAAACAATATTTCGATTTTGTGGATCGCAAAGTCTGTATCCGTTGGGGCAATATCCAACGAAGAAATATTTCATCGACCGAGAATCGAATTTCCCTTGAAGCAATTGCTTGGGAATCTTTAAGTAAGCAATAGAACCAAAAATCTTAAGTTTGTTAAACTCGATCTTTTCTCCATACCAGAGCTCTTCCCTTCGAGCGATGATGTTGGACTCCTATTTATCAAATAAACTGCAGTTTGGACAGCCTCAGACCATAAGGTTTTGTTGAGCTTACAGTTGAGCATCATGCATTGTGCTTTATCGAGAATTGTCCGATTTATCCTTTCTGCCACTCCGTTCTGCTGAGGTGTATATCTTATAGTAAAATCAAATTGGATTCCCTTTTCTTCAAAGAAATCTTTTATTTCCTTGGAAATATATTCTCTTCCTTTTCAGACCTGAAACAACTTAACTTTGAATTAAAATGCGATGTTGCCATGGCCTCGTAAATTTTGAGATATTTTAAAACCTCTGTTTTTGAATCTAAAGAATAGCTAGTCGTCGATAAATGTAAGGATATATTTCTTCTTATCATGAGAGATGGGACATATGACCCACGATGTCACTGTGTACAAGTTTCAATGGTCGTAATGCTTTGCGCCTTTCTTGTTTGTGTGGCAAACCATATCGTTTTCCTTCAATGCATATTTCACATGGTCCTTTAAGAAAAACCGTAGTATTGATCTTGATTTCGCTACTATGTTTTTGAAGTTTCATGATGTCTTCGGCATTGAGATGACCCAATCTCTTTTGCCATTTTTCGTAACTATTGTCCTCTGTAGTACTAAATAGAGCTGCAGAGTATTTCTTAAAGTTTATTTCGTACAATCCTATTGCAATATTTTGTGCAATTGCAATCGCTCGATTGTTCTTAGAAGTCTCTCCACATCCATTTTCGAATTTCATACAGAAGCCATTCATTTCAAGCTTCCGAACCGAGAGAAGATTGTATTCCAGGTTCGGGACAGAAGGAACATTTCTTATAGTGATCAGATTTTCCTCCGATTTTATCTGCTAGTAGAAAAGTTCCAGACTTAGCAACTTTTATTTTTATTGGCTCGTGTAATTGTTTGGTGTTTATTAGGGGAATATTGCTATTCGTTAGATGCTCTGAGGCCCCTGACTCGAGAAAACATTTAATCTTGTGGTTTGAACTTTCTCCGATGAAGGCTGAAAAACAGAAACCACCTGGGTTGCTCTGATCATTAACTTCTGTTGCCGTATTTGCCAATTTTGATTTTTATTCTTCATGTCGTAAGCCCTTTTCCTGCAAACTGCCATTTTATGACCAAGTTTTCCACAATAGTTGCACTTGAAAGGAAATCGACTAGGGACTTATTCATTGGCTTTCTTTGTTGCGATACAAAAGCTGTGGAAGGAGTAGACTCTTCTGTTGTTAATTTTTGTATGCCTAGTTGTTTAGATTTCTCATTTTGTAGTCTGTTTTTCACGAACGATATGGTCAAATTTTCATCTGAAAGAGTTTCAATTGCTGTGAAGACGTTATTGTATTCCGAAGGCATAGTGAGCTGTAGATGACATACAATATCCAGTTCTTCAAGCTTACCTCCTGCTGATCTTAGATCACGAATAAGTTTGTCGGAATTTACAAAATGGTTAGCAAGGGTGTCGTTTATTGCATCAAATTTCATAATGAGAAGCGCTTTACGTATCAGTAATTGGCTGGCGATTCCTTTGCGTTGAAATGTATCACAAAGAGTTTTCCATACTTCGAACAATGTTTCTTTTTCTTTTGCATATTGTAAATGGCTGTCAGCAATTCTTTGAATTATTTGCGATTTACATTTTTGGTCTTTTTTCTTATGTTGTGCCAAATCTTTTTCCTTTTTTATGCGAATTGTTTCGGATTCATTTTCATCGAATTTTACTTTGTTGTTTTATGGTTCCTTAACATAGTCCAGAAGGTCTAATTCATCCAACAATGATCCTAGACGAAATTTCCAATTATCAAATCCATTTCCATTAAAAATAGGAATTTTATATTTATCTGTTTAGTCATTCATGGTTATTGAAAAATATTTTCTTTTAAGTAAAATTATTTAAACTTTGGGTTCTGGGCCCATAACCTATTGAAATATGACCAGATATAAACGTTTACAAGTGTTATTTAGGAATATCAATATAATATAATGAACAAACTATTTATATAAATTTTAATTTGATATAAACATAATTGAAGAAACGATTAATTTAGTTAAAGTTAAATTATAAAACGAAAGCTACAGTATATTAAGTTGTTTCTTCCAACATAATACAATTCTATATACTACTGAAATTACTCAGCCAAGTAGAAGACTTAGCATTATACTTGATTGGACTTGTTGAATTATTGATTGAAAATTGTAAAGGGTCCGCCATCTAACGTTTTTTTTTTCAACTAGTGCTTATTTCGTGAATGGTAACACTTAGCTCGTGTCTGATTTGACAGATAATTAGTTTTATCCTTTCGCTGTACGAATATGGTTGTGTATACGCTTGAACAACGCTGGGAAATATTGCGACATTACTTTGAAAATCATGGTAATGTTGCAGAATGTGTGCGAAAATTGCGTACGGATTTTGGAACAAGAGAAGCACCGTAAGCTCCGTATGTTCGTTATCTTGTGAAAAAAATGAAAGAAACTGGCATCCTCATCGATAAACCAAAGCGTGAAAAGCCAAAAACAGTTCGTTCACCCGAGAATATTGCTGCTGTGGAAGAAAGTGTGCGTGAAGCGCCATCAACATCAATTCACCGTCGTTCTCAACAATTGAACATTTCGGAGACATCATTGAGACGAATTTTGCCTAAAGAATTTGGTATGATGCCATACAAAGTCCAATTGGTTCAGGAGTTGAAGCCTACTGACCATCCAATGCGTTTTCGCTTCGCTAAGTGGGCCTGCGATCGACTTAGAGAAGATGCGGATTTTGCCAAAAAAAAATCATCTTTTCAGATGAAGCTCATTTTGATCTTGGCGGGTATGTAAACAAGCAAAATTGTCGCATTTCGGGCACAGAAAACCCGCACGCATACATTGAAAAGCCGATACACCCAAAACGAGTCACTGTTTGGTGCAGATTTTGGTCCAGAGGCATAATTGGGCCATTTTTCTTCGAAAATGAGCAAGGAGTGGCCGTTACAGTCAATGGCGATCGTTATCGGGCCATGTTGAACGAATTTTTGTTCACAAAAATTGAAGAATAGGATATTGGCAATATTTGGTTTCAACAGGACGGCGCTACGTGCCACACAGGCGAAGCTACACTCGATGTTTTGCGCCCTGTTTTTGAAGATCGCATTATCAGCCGCAGAGCTGATGTCGTTTGGCCACCTCGGAGCTGCGATTTGACACCGTTGGACTATTATTTGTGGGGTGCCGTAAAAGATAAGTGTTACGCCGACAAGCCAGAGACAATTGACGCTTTAAAGGACAATATTCGTGAAGCTATTGGTGAAATACAGCTGCACACAATCGATAATGTGCGTAAAAATTGGACCGATCGTGTAGGCTACTGCATGGCCAGCCATTTGAATGAAATTATTTTCCATTATTAACCGGAAGGATTGTACTTTCAAATAAAAAAAGAAATTTGAGAAAATATTCAAGTTTTTTTTATAGCATTTTCAAAAAAAAGAAGTTATTTGGCGGAACCTTTATTATAAAAAAAAAACACCTTCTTTAACTATGTCTGGCCAAGGACAAAATCTTCCAATTTTAATGATGAAAATTTTAATCTTGTTGAATGTAGTTCAAATTGCTTTTTTGTCAAAAAATGCATGTAAGTTGAACTGAACTTAACAAAAATTGCGTATTGGTAAGGCACTCACTTACTTGATGAGTCCAAGTGAGTTTGCCGGGACGAAACGCAAATTTTTTTGGACTAAAGGCCGTTAAAATCTATTTTGAATCAATAATTCGACAAGTCCAATTAAATATAATGCCGGGTGAATGGACCAAGTATCACAATAGACAGGTTAAACTTGGATTCGCTACAACATCTAACAACAACATTTCGATAGAAATAAAGCAATCGCACTCTCCCGAAAAAAAAACGAAGGAGTCACTTTATAAGGCTCTGATCATCCCAGTTCTGCTCTAAGTCGAGATATGGACTCTATCAAAAGCGGATGAAGATATTCTTAGTCGTTTCGAGCGTAAAGTTCTTCACAAGATTTTCGGCTCTATCTGCATGCATAGGGTACGTAATAGGGTTGAACACTGGAGGGTCATTCCGTAATTTTCAAAACGATAATCGTCAAAACGATGGTCGTCGACGAGATCGTCTTTAATTTGCTTCACGTAACTCAACCACTATCGTCTCGTCAATCGTTTATAATTTGAGAGCATTTGGAACATTTCAGAAACTCTCAAACTTTGGTTGAGTTGAAATGGACTGCCGTAAATATCAATAAAGTTGTGTTTATTGTTTTGTATTTGGTGGGAATAAAGTTATATAATGTCAGTTATTTTATTGTAATATTTTTTTTACAAATTGATATAAATGTAAATAATGTACATCAATTTATATATAGGGCAGCCACACAGTCTCAGATTGGAATTTTGACTCGATATATGGATGAACATCCCGATTTGTCTCTCAAATGTATTCGCAATCGTATTAATTGTATTTTTTTCCAACTTGTGTTTTCATTTCCACTTTCTAAGACAAGAAAATTGCTGTGCCGAATGCAAATGCATTGAATAGACAAAAACAAAATGTCAAACTACAGTGGCTACTCAATTATTCAACTACAGTCACCTACAAACTACTCAAAATTAATGCAGGACGATACCTATTTAGCTATCGTCCACACGCTATCATTTTGACAATAGTGTTTTGACGATTATCGACTTACGTGAAGCAAATAAAGGGATCACTATGGTTCAGACGATATCGCCTGACGAAAATCGAGTTACGGAATGACCCCCCTGTTTTTTTTTTTATATTTTAGCTTAGTGCAGCACCGAAAATAAATAAACTGCAATTTTCCAATTTTTTACCATTAACACAAACAAATCTTCGGATGATGTTTAATCTAATCAGCTATCATCCCACACATTTTATCCTGTTGAATCTTCTCTGTTATAAAATTACTCATGTTCCTCCTCCAATCATCTATCTTCGAACCAAGTTTTCAATTTATATCGATATATTGCACTCTTACATGAATGAAGGTCATCCATGCCACATAGTTTTCTATCTACAGTCCTTATTGTTCTGCGCATTGTTTTTCAATGCAATTTTATGGAGAATGTTCATTTTCTTGTGGATGAAGGTAGATAGTACCTACCAACCTATCTACATCGAAAGTGAATCCAATGGAATAACACTAATTTATGCACAAACTCAAGTAGGACTAGAGTGATAGGTAGGGTGGATAATAGACAAAACGCGCACACACCCAGCGTGTGATTACTTTAGCATGTAGGTATATTTATGTACCTACCGCCTTTAGCTGGCGACATCATCCTAATGTTCAAAAATTTGTGTTTTTTTTGTAGAAAACTACTTGTGACACAAAATGTCAGCAGGTTCCCAGGTAGGGCCAACTTTCATACATAATGAATATGCCAAGGACAAATTATCAAAGTTAAGATTTAAAAAAAGCTGTTTAACTCCAATAAAACTAATAAGTATGCACCTATGTCGGTATATATTTGAAATCCCAGTGCGGGTGAATCTAATTGATGAATATGTAGGAAAGTCTTCCAAAAATAAGTAATTGCTGACTCACCAGTAATAATCAAACTATTTTATCTACAAATTATGTACATTATTTCTACATGTTCTCGATAATCAACATGAATTCTGATATGTATTTTTTTCCATTTGAAAAGGGGTGGGTGGGGCTATACATCTTTTCTTGTATAAGAAAGTCTACCAGAAAATAAGTATTGTCTCACGATTGTATGTGGAATCGTTAAAGCAACTATTTAGTTTGTTTCTTAAGCACGAAATTATTGTTATTTCATTAAATACAAACAATTGGCTATTTTTTTAAATAAAATATATACATTTGTACATATTTAATGTAAGTACATAAATCAGTGTATTATGTATCTATACATTGGCTACTTACCTAGGGAATTTCGGAAGGAACCAGATTTTTTTTTTCTTTTTTGATTTTACAAAAAACTCTTTCGTTTCACAGTTTCTTTATTCTATTTCACGGAAATACATTTTCACATTTAAATTATTACTTTTGATGACGAATTTCATTGTTTTATGAATATTTTGTCAACTTTTTATGTTTGAAAATGGATTTTTTTTCTGGATATCGATACTGACTGCAGAGCCACAGTCAAATTGAAAAATGTTGCACCGCGTTTGATGTATATTTTGTTGTTGAAAAAAGTGATAGGGAATGCTGAAGCAGATATCAGAGAGAGATCATATTCTATTCAACAGAAGAGCAAGACAAGAGAAAAAAGTAATTTGATTATGTTTTGTCTGTTTTTTTTTGTCCTATTCTTTTTGACGTTTTGATTGGTGGTGAAATAGAAATGAATAGATGTTTTAATTCGTAAAAGGATATTTGTACAAAAAGAACATTGATTCTTAATAAAATAATATTATTATCTCTCTTACTCTTGACAACAAAATTCAATTCAACTCAATTCAATTCAATTTTATTTGAGTTCTTGCTTTTCATTTATATATAATACATTTGCCTTTTTCTTACACTAGATACATGAGAACTATTATGGCCCTCTTGTTTTATAAGCTATATGTTTCTATTGCTGAACTGTTTACACTTTTAGAGGTCTTGCTCATGGAGCTATTTCATATTTATTTTTGACGTTTTAGTCATGGAAAACTTAACCTAACTTAAAATAATATAAGATAAAGGAGATACACTAGATAGTATAACTCAGAGAATCTATAGCTAAAATTCATTACAATGTTTACATTTGCGTTTGTCCTTTTATTTGGATATCTACATATAAATTAAATGATAAAATACAAGCAATTGGGAATTCATTTTAACTACAATGTACTTATTAATATTCTTCTTAAACGATTAATTTAGATTATTAGATTTACTCATCAGTATATTTGATTTAGTTTTTAGTTTGTTTTGTTTGATTTTTTTTTCTTTGTTATCAATTTTTGAGCGATACCTATTCAATTACATCTTTGTCAGCTTTCAAAGTTTTTGCAATAAGTAAGCAAAATTGTTACAGTGGTTTTTGATTCTTGTTCTTATACTTAACGTATATGTACATAAATTCATAGCTACATTATTTTTGTTTTTGATTATCCGATTGTCCGATTGTCCGATTCTCTAAGTATATAGTTATTGTTATATACATAAATAGGTATATTGACACTCATATAAGGCCGTGTGTGAATTGCGTTAAAATGTTGGTTAAATTTTCTACCTTGGTTAAATTTTGAAGTTTGGTTTGTGGCGGGATCAAATTTAGCTTTTTGCTGTGTGAATTGCGTTAAAAGGGATTTATTAAAACACTATTTTGGCTAAAATTCCTTCAAGATTGAAGAAATTTCCCTAAAAACATTTTTTTGTTCAAGTTAATTAATTTATTTCCCAAAATCCGACTTAGAATATATAAACTTAATAATTTGGCACGAAAAAAGTAACGAATTCTCAGTTTTACTAATATGTTGCGGTTTTACATCGTTAATTTAATATTTTAAAACAACATTCCAAATCTTTTCAAAACAATTCCCATTATGGTTAGTTTGTTGATTTAGTATGTAAACACTAGTTTTCACAACTGAAAATTTAATTAATTATTTTATATTTGTTAAAATATCAACGGATTATAATATTTGTTTTTTTCCACTTGAGAACCTACACAAACAAAAATAATAATGTAATTTAATTTTTCAATTGAATAAATTAAAACTTACATTTATTATATGGTTTCCCAGATCTGGACTTTTAGGAGTTCATCTTTCTTTTCGGTTATCGCTTACAGTTTCAAATTACTCTATCTTGAGAAACGTTAAATTTGAACGCAAATTTAGCCTGCTATACAGCTGCCTACATTTTAACCCATTTTATTCACCACGCTAGTGTTAAATTTTAACCAAGTTACAAAATTTAACCAACATTTTAACGCAATTCACACACGGCCTAACATTCATTTTTATTTTGTTTGCTATAGTTTAGCTTGTTTAACAATTTATTATAGTTTCCTACCAACGCTCGCTTAAAAAACGATGGTAGGACACACTCCAAACCTGGAACCGTTTCGTCCAGCTCAACTCCAATTGGGGATAGTGAGTTTTCCCAGGACATACTTTTTTTTTGTTCATAGATTTCTTTTATTAAACTGTTTTCAGCCCAGCTCATTCTATTAGTAAGTTTGTTCGTTGAGCCCTGAAGTCGCCCTAAAGCGTTTTTTGAAAAACCTAAAGTCACCCTGTTAAACAAATTCTGTGTTTTTTGAAACTTAGGGTCGCCCTCAACTCGCCTAAAGTAGATCTATGTTTTTAGCTGGGGCAAGTTGAGGTAAATGAATAAACGTTAAAGTCACATGAGCTCTGATTTGATTTGTTATTTTTAAAATTGAAATAAAAGAATACACAAATTAATGTTCAGACACAGACATGTAAATGGAAACCTTTGAAGTTGTGGATTGTGCATAATGCCAAAGCAAATGTACTGAGATGTTCCAAATTTAACATATTTCAAGTTTTAATTATTAAGTGGCATAACTTGCTGTTCTGCAACATAAAATTAATTGCCCTCGGGTGTTTTTTGAGAACCGAAAAAACCTGGTTTTTTTTGACAACTCTTGGGTTGTCAAAAAACCTAGGTCGACCCTGAGTAAAGTTCAACGAACGAACCTATTGTGAATGTCGTCATTAAATTAAATTCTATCCTATTCATGAATAGAGTGTCATAGGTACCAACGTAAGCAAATGGATTTTGGGGGCTGAAACCACAAATAAGCCATAATAAAGATTGGAAACCTTCGTACGTTTCACCCCCCAAAACCCATTTGTTTACATTGTTGTATTTGTAGCTTTGACACTCTATCCATGAATAGATGGGAAATCGAAAAGCAAAACAAAAACAAATTACTTGGGCTGTGTTGTCTATGTGTCTATAGGAAGAGGAACAGAAAAGATTCTTGTGTGCGTTTCTATCAATGTGTCTATAGGAAGAGGAACATAAAAGTTACTTGTGTGCGTGTTTCAGCTTGTAGACAAATGTCAAATGAAAGCAGAGGTTTCCGGTCTTTACATTATTAGTTTATGGCTGAAACGTACGAAAGTTTCCCATCTTAGTATAGCTTATTTTGGAAGAAAGTCCCCTTTCACACAGGGAAACAAGGTGTTGGAGATTTTTTTGACGTTTTCCTTTAATTGCCTTGTAGCTTTCACATGAAAAAACTGGCACCGAGAAACTGAGGAGGAAACTGGGAAGATTTTGTTGGGCTAATTGGAATGCAAAGAAAAACGTCAAAAAAATCTCTTCAAATCGTTGACCTGGGAAATTGTTTTCACTACCCTTACTTCTTGCCCTTCTCGCCTACACACTGCCAGTTGCCGGCAACTTAGTTTCTTTGTGTGAAAGGGGAAAAAGGTGGACCTCCTCAGTACAAAACTATGAACATGAAAGAAGCAGTACCCCAAAAAATTCACGTACATGCAGCTGTAGCTACATGTAAAAAAAACTACTTTTTGAGCAAGACATGAGCACTGTACACTGTAAATTGACTTTGATCCTGTTTCAAGGACACAGTTGTATTATATTTTTGTTTATTTTAGTGCTGGACAGACATAAAATTGACAGTTAAGAAGAGAGCGGCCGAATGTTAACTGGTGGTGGGAGCAAGGTGGGTGGCCCTCGACAACTTAAGGATTTTGAAGAAAACATTATTAACATTCATGTAATCGACGGGAATGTTTCAATACCAGAATTGGGAACCCCAATAGTTGAAAATCTCGAATATGCGATTGCGATACAAATACAATTTATTCGTTATTTAATTGAATTCAAATATAATTTTGTGTGTTTAGAATTTGACAATTAAATTGGAAATTGAGAAAACGACGATGATGATTGCTGCCCTAAGCCTTCAAAAATTATGAAGAACTAAAACATTGGGTATGATAATGCCTTGTATGAGACAAGAAATATGCAACCCTCAGTAGACAAAAAGCGGACATATTAATAAAAATTAATCTTTCTTTTAAAAAATAATCTTTCAGTTCTTCACCAAGGTTGAACGTTTTTCAAATTAGTTTGTTATGTTATAATGAAAGAGTGTTCTCTGAGGTTAAGCTAAGCACCCCAGAGGATTAGTTGTTGTTGGATTTAACATGCAATTGTCCTCCAATTGTCTCGGGGCTTAGACAAAACGTGCTTAATGTGGCATTATGTTGTGTCGGCAATCCGGATACCTGGATTCTTCTGAAAGTGTTCACTTGGGAAAAAATTATTGTCAAAAGCAAAATTTACTTCTGTATTCAAAATCTGAATCGAAACATATTTGTATCGTTCGTTGAACTTTACCCAAGTCGATCCAAGATCCAACCCCAAGAGATGTCAAAAAAACTTGGTTTTTCGGTTCTCAAAAAACTTCCGAGGACAATTAATTTTATGTTGCAAAAAGCAAGTTATGTCGTCTACTAATTAAAACTTAAAATATGATGATTAAATTTAATTCCTTAATGAAATTGCTTTATCCCTATGCACAATCAACAACTTGAAAGGTTTCTATTTCTGTGTATGAAAATAAATTTCAAAACTCTTTTAAATTCCATTTTAACTATGACAATGAAACAGAAGTTAAAACAAAAAAAATCGATAATTCGATATCGATGTTGATGGAAGAATAAAGGTAATTCCTTAAAAACACCCATGTTTTCGATTCGATAATTATTAACATCGAAGATGAGTATTCGATATTGTTCCGAATATCGTTCATACCTACAACAGACCCCAACTTGCCCCAGCTAAAAACCTATATCTACTTCAGGGCGATCCTATGTTTCAAAAAACAGAGAATTTGTTCACTACGGTGACTTCATATTTTTCAAAAAAACGCTGAAGGGCGATCCTTGGGTGACTTCAGGGCTCAACGAACAAAACTATTCATATACTTAAACATCAAACCAACAGTTGTTATTTTTTGTGTAACAAACATTTATTTTTGATTTGGCTTACTTAACAGTTAACACAGACAATTATTTTCTCATAAGCGCAATCACACGAAACTTCGAAATAGTCAGAATCAAAAAAGTGTTCAGTTGGAATTGGAATCGCTTATCGAAGAGAGAAAGAGATTCAGGATCGACAAATAAAAACGCAATTGGTCATGCTTCTTTTGATGTTTTCAGTTCATTATATGCAGTGGCGTAGCTAGGATTTATGCCGTCTAGGTGCGCCTGGGGGCAAATCAGTACTTTGACGCCCTTTCGGTTTAAATACAATCAAATAAAAATATTGTTTACGAACGAACATTTTTAGTTCGGTAATCTAAGTACATACCTACATATGTACATAAATATGTGTAGTATTTTGATTTAAAAGATTTCACTCCACTTTATTCATAAATCTGTTCCGAAATTCTATAGGTACTATTAGCGCTTGGAAACCTGTTGTGAAGCATATTGTTTTTAAATCTGACGAACATTCAACAACACCGAGAGAATTTACAAATACAAAAGAATAGTGAATGGCGATAATTTACACACTTGAACTTACTTTTTTTTACTCAATATATGGTCCATAAACTATTTAACTCTCTTTCATCAGCATTATATAGTTCTCCCTAGCCTTGTTTTATTATCGCCAATAACCCATATGGTTCACCCCGTATAAATAAAACGATCTGGGTTATGTGCTGATATGTACCCTCTGTTTACCGAATTTAATACTAATATTTGCAAACCCAGATAGAAACCTGGTTCTGGTGTTGTTGTTGTAATACGTGTTAAAAAATAACCTAGACCCAGACCCGTAGATAATGAAACGCACCTCCTGTTAATTTCGGAAATGGTTAACTTTGATTCAGCCATGGTAACTGGGTCCATCTCCTGTTGAATTATTCTTCTTGAGATGGAAAAAACGTTTTTGCCAAACAAAAATTAATTTTATAGAAGAATATTTAATCAAGTAATGAAAAATAATTTTAAAAGTAAAAATCTATTTAGGTACATATACATGTATAAGTGATTTATTGAAAAGAACTAAAGTACTTGTAGCTAAGAGTAGTTTCTATAAATGCTGCTTTAAACATATTTTGCAATTAAAAATATCGATAAAAAAAAGAATAAAAAAGAACGCCCGAGCAGGGACTTGAACCCTGGACCGTTGGATTAAAAGTCCAACGCTCTACCAACTGAGCTACCCGGGCACCTGTGAAATGAATGTAAAGAGTTTCACAGGAAGCAAAAACAACAGAATGCTCTTTAATAAAATTATAACTTCAATAAAATAAACTTAACATTTATAGCCATAAATTATTATTTTATTTAAATTAATTTAAATCCGACAAATATTAGTTTATTTTGTTTGAAGAAAAAATCTGAAGCACAAACAGTATCTAACCCCCAAACCTATTAAGTTATTCATTCCACGTGCAATTTTATTACGCTTTTTTTGCTAATGATACATATATATGTAGATATACATAGATCATCACCAGCGATCTGATAGGTAGTTTAACTCAGGCAATTGCGTACGCCGACGATCTAATTGCGTAGAGAACAGCTAATACAATTGAGGTCATCAAAAGTCTCTTGCAGAGTGACTTCGATAAGATTCAGCGATATTGTTATGACTGGAAGCTGAAAATCAACTTCCAGAAATGAGAAACTATTTTGTTTAGGACTCCATTGTCTAGCGCCTCAAGGGATACGAGAAAAAACTGGCGCACGCTGGTGATCGTAGGCCTACATGGACATCCACTGGCGAGTAAAAGTGTAGTAAAGTACCTTGGCATCTGGTTGGATCAGTACCTGTATTTCGACAGACATATAGGTGCTGCCTTGGCCAGGGCTATGGGAGCCTTTGCCTTGACAAAACGACTATTTTATAGCAGCCGTCTTGACAGCAGGGTGAAGGTGATTTGTTACATGGCCCTCATCAGGCCGATGATTGCCTACGGATGCCCGGTGTGGTTTAACGTTGCCCCATCTCAAATGGAAAAGATTCGGGTGTTTGAGAGGCAATGTCTTAGACGTTGCCTTGCATTACACAGAACACCAGATTCTATACAACGGAGCCAACATAAACAGAATAGATAATTTTTTGTTCAAGCTGATTCGGGGTCACACTGCAAGAGCTATGTCCTCAACCAACAGCTTAATTTTTGGGGCTTACTACCCCAATTATGAAAATTTTGAGAGTGCGCGGTTAATTGACTACATCCCTCCCGAGGCATTCCTCTATTTAGACAGTCGAGGGCTGATACAGGATGGAATGGCGGTTCCGCTCATCTACCACGTCAGCCGGAAAACTGTAGATAGGCAACTCCTGTATGGTCGAGATGTCATCGCTCAAGGTGGAGAAGAGCGCCTTCGGTTCAGTAGAACTGTGTTCGATCGGTCTGCATACGTATACAAAATATAAACGAAAAAAAAATTAAAAAGAAAAATGCTGCTGTGGCTGTTCTAGTTTTTAAGTGGTTTTGGGTATTTTTAGGTATTTTAAGTAATTTAAGTTATTTTTAGTTAGTATAAGTTGTATCTAGTTTTAATTATTTTTAGTCTAGCTTTAGGTAGTTTTTAGATAAAAATTTAAAATGATCTGATACTAAGTTTTTGTAGTAAAGTTTTCCTGGTTAAATACAAATAAAATAATTAGATTTAATTAAAATAGTTTTTAGGTCGAAAGCCATTAGTATTAAGAGATATAGTTAAGTTTAGAGCGCCCGTAAAGGGCCAGTAAATTAGTTGTACGTTATTGATAATTAGGCTAGTTTTAAACATTTTTGTCTAGCTTTAAGATAGTTATAAGTTAAGATTAAATAAAAATGAATAAAAAAAATGTATTACAATTAAATACATCGAAAATATTACAACAACGAAGTTAGTAAAAAAATATATTATAATTTAATTTTTCAATCAATATAATATATTATAAAAACGGAATAAAAATCAATAAAAAAATATTACACGGTAATTCGAAAAATATTAAAATTAATTACAAAAAAACAACAAAAAACTCTTATATTAAATATCAATAACGAAAAGTATTAAATAGAAATACGTATTATATTTTAATGGAACTTCTTTTAAAAGTTATTATAAACTGTAGATTCTTTTTAATAATTCTTTATTAATAATTAATAAAATAATACATTTAACAGTAGAAAAAATATATTAAACCATAATGAAACCTGTATTAAAAATAAATTTTAACTCTAGATTGGTTTTAATAATCTTGTATTAAAAATTAATAAAATAAAATGTTTACTAGTAGTAATAAATGTATTAAATTTAAATGAAAACTGTATTAGAAGTAAGTAATTTGTATTGTATTAAGCATTATTTAAATAAAATATGTAACAGTAGTAAGAAATGTATTAAACTTTCAAGAAACTTGTATTAAAAGAAAATATAATTTCCTATTGTTTTCAATAGTTTCAAATTGAATAAATAAGAATACAGACCATATAAATTATTAAGATTTCCTTAACCAGGGCCGGGAAGCTGTAATTTCCTAAAATGTTATATTTAAATGATAACAAATGTATTTCAAAATAATCAGTTTAAAAATAGATATATTTTAATTATTTACAGTTTACATATTTTTTTATATTTACATATATATTATATTTTTTTTTGTTGATAAAATTAACTTTACAAATGTACAAGAAAATTGCATAGTTCATGTTTTCATTGAAACTTAAAAAAAATAAAAAAAGTTTCCTAACAACAAATGTATCTCTTTATTCTTTGTGAAAACAAAACTTACTTTAATTATATTAAATTATAATTTGCGTTTTCTTCAAAATTATTACTGGCCAGACCGCGGGCATAAAATACATTTAGGTGCACGAATTGAACCAAAATCCCCTAAATAATATAATTTGCAGTGTGTAAATGCTGCAAATTTTATAAGAGTCGGTAATCATCGACCGAAAAACATTGCGTCTTAGAAGGGTACGATAGCATCTAACTGACGAGCTCAACTATCGTGCCTGGGCGAAACGCATTTTGGACTACAGGTCATTAAAATCTTCAATTTGGCTTTAACCCATACAGTCCACAAAAACAAAAACAAAAATTATATTAAATTATAATTTGCGTTTTCTTCAAAATTAAAACTTTCTTTCGCCAAAAAAAAATTTTATTAAATAGTGTAGGGAATTAAAACATATATCATTTCATTTGAATAGTAAGCTTCAAATGGTTTCCTTATACATAAACAATTATAGGATATCAAAATGTTTTTTTGTTCACTTCTAATAAGAGACAAGTGCCGAATTTTATCAAATTCAATGGAATATTTTCGATTTTTAAGAACTCGTTATAGAATTACTTCGAAGGAAAAATCCTGTTTTGTAATGGAATCCATTTATCTCCCTCAAAGAAAGTTATAAGTATTTAAGTATTACCGTTATTTTTAAATATTTTGTTTTCCATTTTTAGTACTTTTTTTATGAAATTGCCCCTCCCGGTCAAACGGAGGGAGATAGACCCAACCCTTCCATATTAAAAAAAATACTTGTAACTAACTGTTCTACTAGAATCCAGTTTTATTTTTTGGCGCCTGAGTTATGGTACTCTCCTCCTTATAACCCGTGGATAGTGAGTCAGAAAATGATGCTTTGGCAAAATAGCCAAATTATAATGTTCAACAATACAACGAAGGTGCTTTTCAATAACATCAGAAAGAGAAACTATACCTACTATATATGTGACGGATATCCAGGAGGTATGCGGTATGCGGCCATTCCGGGTTCCTTATATCTTATGTATAGGTACGTGCCAGAAGTATTCCCTTATTTGAAACAATTATTTCTTTCATAATTCTATTTCAGGTAGATAGAATATATTTCAATTTCATGGAAACCGGTGAATGTGATCGAAGATCGAAGATTGAACATAAGAGCAAGTATGTGCGATCCAGTGGTGCCTTTTATTTTAAGTTTAAATTAAGTTGCATTGTTCACAGTTAAGCATTCGCTTTTGCATTGCATATACGTATTCATAATATAGAAATATAAAATAGAATGGCTTTTGCCGTCAGGCGAGAAATTGAGAGTGTGTTTCTTTATTCATTCTGGTATGTCCAGAATATTCGGAATACCAGTTTTGCGTTTCTTTATTCCATGGAATATACCGGATAAACTATTTTGTTGTTTCTTTATTCATTCTGGAACGTTTGGAATGCATTCTTTTTATTCCATGTTAAGCACTGAATGAAAAGAATATTCTCGGAATAACCCTTTCATATGAAAGCAAAACAAATGACAGCAGCCAAAGACGAAAACCAAGTAAACAAAATGGATGGCCAAACATTGTTTATATTTTTATTATTGAAATAAATATATAAATAACAATTAAATGTGACTTTTCATGAATTAATAAATTATTAATAATTTATTTTTACTATTTTCCATAGAGGTATCTATTTTCTTGTCATCATCACAACACTTTAAAAGAGCTGATTGATGTCATCTTTTTTCTTTTCTATTCCGGAGAGAATTTTTGTTTCTTTATTCGTTTCCATCTGGATATTCTAGATAAACGTTTCGTCTTTTCCATCCATTCTGTTCCTTATCCGGAATAAATAAAGAAACACACTCTGAATGTTTTCTTCATAATAAAGTTTGGATAGTCATTCACTAATCACATTAAAATTTAAATATAAATTTCATTAAATAATATTATTTAAAAGGCTTCATTTAATATCTATTTGTTGACGATAACTTAAGGCGGTTTTTGCGACATATTTAGCTTTAGATCTCTAAGTTATTAGTTTAAAAATGTCAGCGTTTTGTATATAACAGCTACAAAGATCTCAAAAGAAAATCGTACGAATTCTTGAAAGTGTTGCACCTATAAACGCTGTCAGTTACTTTCCTGATTTGAATCTTGACGTCCATTATAACGAATACCGATATAACGAATTTCCAGTATAACGAATCACCACTTGAAGTCCATTGATATCTATAAATAACGAATAATGAAAAATTTGACTACTATAAATAACGAATGCTATCCAATTTCAAGGAAAAGAAACAACAAAACATGAACATTGTTTTCATATAGAACTCAGTAGTTTTTTCTGCGTTCGCATCTGTTGCAAGATTGCTCCAGGCTATTGAATCTACGGTAGTTGCAGGCAGAAAGTGGCCACAAGAGTGGTATGAAGTAACATAAACCTTCAGATCAACTCAAATAAATTAATTTTTTTCTTCTCAAAATTGATTAAATTTGTGCAATTGTAAGAAGTTGATAATAAGAACTTTTTAAATCATCTCTAAATATAATATTTTGTTTTTAAGATGAAAAAACAGGTTTCGATATAACGAATCTTTCAATATAACGAATCTTTTGCTATAGAGTTTTTCTTCAAACTTGGTACCTACTTAAGCGTTTTAGGTGATTGTCTCAAACTAATTTTTGAATCGTTTTCTTATCCCCAAAAATAACGGTATACTTGCTATACAATTTTTTATAAATTATATATATATCTGGCCTATAACTCTAAAAGTGCTCTGGATCTTGTGGCGGATTTGAACAACGATCTTCATTTTTTACGTATCTGGTTTGCCAAACATAAACTTAACATAAGTAACAAAACTAAAGTAATGTATTTCAGCTTAAGAATGCGAGATTTTCCTGACATGCACATTGTTTTTCATGAACAAAACTGTATAAAATTTTTAATTGTTTTTGTAATGGTAATCTGTTGACTTATGATCCAGAAAAAAAATGCAGTGCTAATTGCTTCAAAGTAGATAAAGCTATTGAATTCAAATACATCGGTGTCTTGTTTGATCAAAGTATGAGCTGGTCTAATCATAAAGAAGCTTTAAAGCAATATTTACGCTCTTCAGTCCGCAGTCTATTTCACCTCAGAAAATTTTGTAATAATTCTACTTTAAAAATCTACTTATTTTGGTATATTTCATTCGAAAATTCAATACGGCATAAGCTGTTGGGGTGGAGCATATCAAACGAAAATCCACCCTCTTTTCATATTAAAAAATGTGCTATTAGGAAGATTTGCGGCGCTAAACGGTTAACATCTTCTATGGCGCTATTTAGATTATTAAACATCTTACCTGTCAGACTCCGATACTATTTTAAGACCTCAAAAACATTCTTTATTAGAGGTGGTTATTTACAAAGTCTAATTTCTGCTACCCGTATTATGCGAAGCAATCTTGAATGTCTTGTACCTGTTCCACCTTTTCGTACCACTCATTTCAGAAATTTCTACTCCATTGTGTCCTGCAAGCTTTTTAATACGTTTCCCTTCGTTTTACGTTGCATTCGTTCCTTACCATCATTCTTACGAAAAGTGAAAATTTGGCTGCTTGAATTGGATCTTACACAAATCGAGTTTGTGTCGAGCTACGTCCACTAATATTCAATGTTAAAATTATTGCGTTTTTTCTATCAACTTTTCTAACTGTTTCTTTTATATATTCATTATAATATTTGTATTTTTATTACAGCCTAATTTGTAAAATATTTCTTGCAAACATTTTTCACCCCATACGTTAGTGTTCCAATAATAATTTTAAAAGTATATGTAAGAGTGTCATTTAAAACTATTTTAATTTGCTAAATACAGAATGTCACTATAAAATCATTAAAAATAAAATAAAAAATAAAAAAAATTTTCGACACTCTCATAAACGGATGCCCGTTGTGATTGAATATTTTGAAAACGGGTGGAAGACTTTTTTCTTAAATTCTGTTTTTAAATTTATTTTGCTAAATAATAATTAAAATCCTCAAACCAATATTTTTTAGAACAAAAATTAAGAAATCTTGAAAAAGAAGAAATCAGAAGAAGGGCCTTTAAATAAATATTGACGTTTCTACTAAAAATCTTGTGCTAACGATGCCATTCAGTCGTGTATTTTATTTATATTATTATTATTGTGCAACAAACATTATTTTTGATTTATTATTATTTATTTCATTTTATTATTATTTTTTATATATAAAAAATGTTGTCAAAAACGTATGACGCTAATGATCTCAGTTGGCATTCGCCCATTTTCAATATACTTTTTTTTATGAAAGATATGGTCGAGAAGAAGGTTTAGGTTATGTGATATATGCTTATGTGTATTGGTCTACGATTTATGGCTGTTTTTGTGAGCTATTAAAATTTAAAAATGCTTAAAATTATTAATTCTCATGAACTTATACACATAAACATAAACAATAAACATAAACAAATATATATATATATATATATAAGAAATGTTGTCAAAAACGTATAATTCCTGATTTCGTTTTTGTTAGTTCAGCCGGTGCATTTCTTTGACATAAACTACTTTGCCTTTGTTCAATACGCATCGTTTGACCGCTGAGTGAAAATTCGTTTTTGTAATGCGTAAAAAATTAAAACGATTTCTAAATAATACATTTACACTGATTCCGATCTAACCTTGGACGACGTAAACGTCTTCAAATAATTAATCAAAATGTCCCTGATAATCAAACGCAAGAGGTAAGTGCAGAGGAAATAAATGCTTCAAACTGCACCACAAGTCCACAAATTCGACAAAAAGTTATTAGAAGAAGAAAAGTGGTAAATGTATACTTCAATCGCGCTACTTTGGAATACGATTCCGCAATCGCATTTACTTGCTCGATGCTCCCGGTGGTGGGAGATGCAAGACCTTCGTTATTTACTTGATTCTAGAAACAATTCGGCCAAGATTTTTTTCGTTGCATCCTATGGCATTGGTACTACAACGTTTGAATGCGTTCGAATTGTACATTTTGACAAACCAATAACGTGGACAATGACCAAGAATTCTGCGACAGCGAAGTTGATGCGAGAATGCAAAATCATAATTTGGGATAAATTCACGATGGCGCATAAACGAGCTTTGGAGGCAATTGACCCAACAATGAAGGACTTACAAGGCGATTCGAGTTGATTTGGTGGGGATATGATATTGCTCAGCAGAGATTTTCGTCAAACGCTTCCCGTCATCCTGAAATCTACTGCTGCCGATGAACTTAATGGATGCTTAAAATCGTCGTCTTTGTGCCGACATGTCAATAAATTGAAATTGACCACAAATATGAGTGGCATAGTATAACGACCCATCGGCTGCTGAATTCTCAAGACAACTGCTGGCGCTTGGCATGGCCAAATTTCTGTTGATGTCTCGATTAGATTAATATCATTCCCGGCAAATTTTTGCCGAGTTTACAACGTCGAATAAGAAACTCATCGCCAAAGTAAAGTGTTGCCCGGCATTGCAAAAAATTAAAAAAAATTCGATTGGATATGTGAACGGGCAAAACTAGCAGTGAAGAAAGAGGACGTCGTCGATAGCTTGGTAAACGGTCTTTGTTGTTTGTTTTTGCGCCGGAAAACAAATCGAAAAACATTGTTTATCATATCACTCCTTATTTTTATTCCATTCAAATACATTACATTGAAATTTGAACTAGTTGTGTTTTATTATAGCTCTGCAGTTTATTTGAAGACGTTAAATTGGGGCGAGACGAAGTTCGCCTGGTCCGCTAGTTTTCACATATTTGTATGTAGATACAATCACATTAAAATCAAAATCGTCAGAATAAAACAGGTGTTCAGTTGGGATGCCGGATCGGAGAGGCTTTTCGTTTTGTCAAATAAATACACGATAGGTGGTAGGGCCCGAAAAATAAAAAGGAGTTTTATTTCTAGCGAGTGTACTTACACAAACTCTTTTTTTGGTAAACGGGAACATGTAACCGAGATAGATACTCGTAGATAAAAGCGTAACCGATCAAAGCGTCTGTATTGATGCTACTGAATCAGAAAACAATTTAATACACGAGATCTTCTTCAAAGACATGTATTAATCCATTTGTTTAGACGGACCAGCCAGAGTAGCCTTACGTATTACCTATCTACATACGTACATATATTTATATCAGTTTCAATGTTAAACAATAACACATTTGACATGGCATACATAAAAGTATTTATTACAAAAAATAATCTTGACGTGGCGTCGCGTCGTGTTAATATGAAATCATCCAGAAATGCGGTTGACTTGGCTTGTGTTTCTGAACTTAAACTTCTTTAGTTTCATTATTCAGTGTTCATTTGTGGTCATGTTAATTACAGTAATGGAATATAACCATTTTTCCGCTTGTAACCAACTAATTATAAAAATAACAAACATGGCCTCAAAAGCATCACATTACTCCTCTTTTTGATAAAGAGATCACTAATCGAAGTGGAATATCTTATTAATACAATCAATATTGACAAAAAGATATGAATTCAGATAGACGCACATTAAGTATTTATGCATTTGTGTCAAATAGGCGCAGGGGGTGTAGCAAGCAACTTTATACCAATTTTATCGGAATATTGATTTAGATTGCTGATTAATAAGATTTGTTCAATTACCTTATTGGATTTCAGTAGCAAATATATAAATGCATTGAGCATTAAATGCGTTCATATCGCTTGGAAACCTACATTAGTGAATAGTGACAATGAAAAGATTGGTCGTTTTAACTTTTTTTGTGTTTGTGTTTAAAGTAGATTGTTATAAAACTGAAAACGAATTGGACTATGAGTGTCCTGAAACATGCCCGAAAGTGATCGATCCTCTTTGTGCATTTGATGGAAATAATAAGTTCAAGTATTTTCACAATGAATGCTTGATGAGATACAACAAATGTCGCCATGGAAATTGTAAGTATCTCTTATAGTATATGTACATTATTTTTTGTAACCGTTTTTATAATTTTTAATGATTGTTTCATTAAAGCGTGGACACCAACTCACATGACATTGTGCTTGCATCAGATAGATCCAATTGTTCTGCAAGATTGCCTCAGACCATGTCCATTTATTTATGATCCAGTATGTGCTTCTAATGGAGAACATAACGAAGTTTTTGGAAACTATTGCATTTATGATATGGAAAATTGCTTCACAAATAACAGTAAGTGAATTTATTAAAATTTTTTACCATCAAAATTTATTAATTTAAATAATTTTAGAATGGAAACAAGTAAAAGTAAATGATTGTGGTCTCGAAGACGATTGATTGAATTTATGAAAGTCATTTAAGTATATCGATAGAAGCAAACGTTATAAATCTAATCACTTCTGATAAATTTAATTTACAATAAATTTATTATATCTTAAGTTGGTAGTTAAGTTTTGAATTTGTATTTTTAAATACCGAACTTTAGAATCGCGGGGAGTCTTATTTCTTATTAACTTACCTAAGTATATTATTTTTACAGTTATTGACTTTTAATCAAATTATGAATATTGAATAAGACTATCGTACCATACCTATTGTATCCTAGCCTTAATAATCATCGATGACCGATACCGATGTAATGATTAAGCTTCTTGATACGGGAACTGGGTGTTTGTATTGTAAATGCATGGTTCCTTTGCTTACGTGCAATCATATGAAAACTATTTGTAAACATGCATTTATGAACACTTACTCTGATTTGGGTCATCTATCTGTCTAGTCTTTATGGTCCATTGAACAATTGAAGAGAGTTCCAAAGAACACTTCTTTTTTTTCAGAAAATTCTTTTGCTTTTACATAAAGTCTTTTCTCCAACATAATCTAGATATTTTTTTTCCCAAACAAGTTCTTCCATCGCTAAAAAAAGCTTATTTTTTAAGTAATTTTATAAATGTTTACAAATATATTGTGCCCTATCATAGTATTCGATAGGAACGGAAATTTATCCGACTCATACAAAATGTATTTTTATTTTTCATTTTAATGATAGAAATTTCTCATAAATTGGTTACACTCTGGAAAATTATTTCAACATGAGGTTGAAAAGGGTAAAATTAAAGTGACATCTCTTATATTTCTAATATTTCTTAAAATTCGGAGAAAATTCTGTTCCTATCGGATACTATGATAGGGAACATTATTAAAGAGTTATCCATTTTGCGGTTTCAAAAGTATAGGGCTGGAATTCGTCATCTGTCAAACTAAGTTGTTAAACTAATTTTTTCAGTTGAAAGTCTGACATTTACGAAAATGTAAAAATTGTTAAAACCTACTACAAAAATGGTGATTCTGCCACAGCCACATATCATGTTTTAAGAGGAGCTTATGGTTTACATAATCGTCCAACTACGCAAGCAATTGGTGAAATTGTAAAGACATTTTGAAGAGACTGGATTGGTTACAGATATTGTAAGGCCTGTGCATCATCGTTTCGCTCGTACCACTGAAAATATCGCTGCTGTAAGTGAAAGTGTTGCCGAGGACCCGAATGTGTCGATTCCTCGTCGTTCTCAGAAATTAGGACTGTCTTACGGCACATTATGGCGTATTTTGCATTTGGATCTACACCTACATCCATATAAAGTCCAGCTCACACAACAACTGAAGCCGGCTGACTATTCACAACGTCGTAGATACGTCGAATGGGTGCTTGAACAACAGGCGGTGGACGGCGATTTTTCGAACAAAATTTTCTTCAGCGACGAAGCACATTTTGGACTCGGTGGGTATGTTAATAAACAAAATTGTCGTATTTGGTGTTCTGAGAATCCTCAAGTAATTGAAGAGAGGCCATTACCTCCACAAAAAGTCACTGTTTGGGGCGCTCTTTGGTCCGGAGGTGTGATTGGACCGTACTTCTTCGAAAACGACTATGGAACGACTGTCACCATCAATTCGGAGCGTTATGGTCATATTATTTTTTTGCCTGCTATTGAAGAATACGTCTTTATTATTTATCTATAGACCAGAAACAATTCTCATGTGAATTTTTATTTTTAAGTTCAAATCAAAACCAAGCTTTTGAGCATTATTTAGCTTTCAATTTTTGTTAGGTTCAGTTCATCTTATATGGAATTTTTGACAAAAATCAATCCAAACAGGGCAAAAGTATGATAACTTGGACGCCAAGAAATTATGTGGCTTGGAGGACGTTTAGTGGTGTGGCGGCTTGATCGGCGTTTGCATTGGCATTTGATTCGACGAGTGCTGGAATCTTGGTGACATGAATAGATTCCCGCTGAAAGCATTTCCACTAAGATGGATTCTGTGATATATATTTTCGGGATTTGTAACAAGTATCCGATTACGATGGAATTAGTGATATAATTGGTAGATAATATATTAAAAGCCTACCAAGCAACGCGAGCACGGGCCGCCTAGTTATATTATATTATAAGATAAATTCCGCATTTCATTGCACTACCCACCAGATCACGTAGGTGTTTCCAAATTTTCCAAAAATCATATTTATTAAAAAATAAACGTAGTAACAAATAATTAAGTTTATTTTCTTAAACAAAATAATATGTTGTTTTTAATTCATAAAAACTTCATACAATAATAAATAAATATATAAAATAAAATAAATAACTAGAAATAAAAATTCATAAAACCTTCATCATATTTTTTTTGAAAATTAATTAAAAATTATTTGGTTTTTAATTCTTCCAAAACTTGGAGTTTTTTGCCTCGTATCTCTCGGCCATCTATTCTTTAATTCTAATTAATTCATCCAATTTTGCTTCTTGTATATTTTGCATTTGGCCGCATGGTTGTGTTGAAGTGGGTTGAGTATTTGAGTCGCAGTTGATGATTCTGCACTTGACGACACGTTCCTTTTTGGAGGAAGTAAATCTGCCTTCGATTGCATTACTCCCGGCGATAAGACCGTGTCGATGAAGCGGGAGCCATCTCTTGCCAAACTCTTACCCATCTACTCATCGTACTCCACTTCCTCGAGCCACAGAGCAGCTCGTGTTATTATTGTCATAGGCTTTTTTGTTCTTTGTTGTTTTGGGGACCTCCTCTTGGTACTGCTACTGGTGGTACTGCTGCTCTTGATACGGCTGCTGTTGGTATACGGCTGGTGGTGGTACGGCTGCTGGTGGGTACTCTGTCGTGCAGAACCTATAGTAGGCCGCAATTTCCTCAAAATTAACTCTTACAACTTGATTAGCTGCAAGATATTTTTACTATCAAGAAAAAAGAGTGCTCACTTATTCTGACCTATCGAGGTAACCGTCGTCGGAGCGGAATTCTCTCCGATTTACTACGAATCGGAGACATTTTGCTTCGAGGTAATTCTCCGATCGGCTGATCGGAAATTCTGTCCGACGAAATTTAACGCATGAAAATTGTATGCGATGAAGTACTTTTATGCCGGATTTACACGAGTGACAAATTGCCATTATTTCTTCCATTTTATTGACATTACTGACAAAATCGTGTAAATGGTTTGAAAATTTGTCATTATTTTCGTCATTAAAAAAATGACAGGGAAGGCTGGCATTAAATATTGACATTATAATGGCGTCATGTAAATGCACAATTATGCCACTTTGAAAATTATGGCACACCGCGAGGAAGATTGAACTAGCTCATTCTTTAATGGCAGATTGCCATTATCAATCAAGCAGTCATTATTTTGTCCCGTGTAAATGCTTATCAATATTGATTTGATTTGACTATTATTTTGCCAGTTTAATGACATGAATTAATAGCAATTTGTCACTCGTGTAAATCCGGCATTAATGGTCTTATTTATGACAGATACAAACAAAATATTCTCCGAAGTCCTCCGACAAGTTCTAGTTGCGGAAAGTGTTTTCTTTTTAAAGAAATTGTTAATTAAAATGTAAGTAATGTAGAAATAAACCTTATGTACGTTAACTTGTGGACTTTTTGTTTTTGGCAAAACGAAAAAACAAGTTCACAGCAATATGAGCGGATGATGAATCTGCCCAGCGAATAGGTATCCCGATATTGCATATCTACAATTACACGAGAAGGACACCAGAAGTGTTGGCTGTGTTTTAGTTTTGAATACATCATACATATATTTTTTAAAGGTTTGGAGTGACACCATCAGACCGATAATTTGTTTTGTACGTATTTGTGTTGAATCTGCTCCAAAACAAAAGTGAACGCATTTTTATTTAGGCGAAAGTTGTTCTTCAATCTTGAAGGGAATTATATAATAAGAGCTGTCAGGTAGTTCGCGTATAATTGCTTTCGATCTTGCAATGTTCTTTTATTTTCTAAATAAATAATATTGTATTTCAAGTTTTTTTTTTCAAATTATTCTTTGCTGACGGTTCAAACGGAAGCACAACAGATATGTTTGCAAATAGGGAGGGGACTTTATTCGATAGTTTTGATTTTAAAATCGGTGCATCTAATTAGCGCATTATAATTGAAAACAAAAATAGTTTCTATAAACAATAAATTACACTCTCTCGCCAATTTTTCATGGTTTAAAACGTTTATAGTGTTTATGTAATAAAAAACTATCGAAAATATATCGCATTTTCGATATATCAGTTAAAAAATATTTGTTTCTTTTTCTCAATTTCTGTCAAACGACACACATACAGCCACAAAAAGATATTCGATCCGTAATCATTCGTTACGAAGCAAAAAGTATTGGTTTTAGTAGTGAATCATATTTTTTGAAACGAAATCGCAATAAGGTATGTTGGCTAGCTTAGCGGTATAGTACTCGAACGCGGCCAATGAGATAAAGCGTTATCAGCGCACGTGCTTAGTCATTTTAGGTTTTATCTGCTGAAAAATTCCTAGTGAGCTGAATTTTTGTATACACCTTTATTACGGTGTTGTTATGAAGATGTGAAAAATCGACATCGATATCGCGTCGGCTAAAAAAGTTATGAAGGTCAAAAGGTCACGAAAATCAGTTTTTCGCAAATATCTCGCGACCTATTGCTCGGAGGTCAATAGTGGTCAGTATACAAATTGTTCCTAGTCAAATTGTCTCAGAAAATGCATTTTTCTGTAACATCAACCGTTTTCGGAGTAGAGCGCTGAGAAAGCAACTAGAATGCACTCACATACGGTTCTTATTAATGTTTGTAATTGTCTTGAAAACTTTTACCTGATATTTGGACATTTCGGGAAAAATATACTTACCTTATAGAGGTTTAGGAACTTAGTAAAATGTACAATAACTTATCCAAATGACCTCCACTGGCTCAGATGTTCCGTATTTCATTTTTCCGAGATCCTGCTTGCCGGACTGTGTTTAGTTCAGTTGAGAGATATTTCTTGAGGGTTAAACACGTTATTTTAGTTGTTTTCTACTCTTAAACAGTATTCATAATGAGTTTTTATGTGTTTGAATTATTGAATTATTACCGGATGGTGCTGTTGTAGAAGTTAGCCGTGGTCCACAAAACAAACATAATTTTTTGAAATCAAAAGCGCTGATTATTTTCTAAGTATAGTACGCAGCTCGCGGTCAGATTTCGCTCCCATACAAAAATTTAGCCCAGCTAAGATTTAGCCCAGCATTTTAGCGGAGAGGTACGCTAAGAAATCAAATGTTTGGTTTCCACTGTACTTCCACTATCTGTCAAAATTTAGCGCAGGAAATAAATGTCTAGCATATTAATTCGAAAGCTTAATTTTGACATATTGTTTTTGTTTGTGTTTCCCGAGATTCGTCCAAGTAGTTTGTGGACACGTGGGCATTCTCGATATTGTTATTCCGCAATTCGAAAAACAACAAAACTTATTCCAACTCAAACATGGATGCTTGATGTATTAAGTCAGGCTACAGATGCAGGAGGCGGTAACATTGAATATGGCAAGAGTTTTGCTGCAAAAGAAACTACAGCAAAGAGACGTTACAGAAAAAATAGTTTATGCTGTAAGTTTTGTCTTATAAATTATCTTACTATTCGTCTTATGTCTTGAACTTTTGAAATTTAAATAATATTTTTTTCAGAACAGATGTTTTTTGACATATTCTCCACAGAACTCTCGTATCAAATTTTAAACTATCCACAACTCTAACGTTAAATTTTAGCTAGGATCTTAGCTGATGCTTGGAGAGAAAAGTGCCAGCGAAATTTTAGCGTGATCTGCATAGATACTAGGCTTTACGCGGAGATATTAGCTGCGTTTTATTATCTACGGGTCTGGGTCTGGGTCTGGGTTATGTTTTAACACGTATTACAAAAACAACACGAGATCCAGGTTTCTATCGGGGTTTCTATCTGGGTTTGCAAATATTAGTATTAAATTCGGCAAACAGAGTGTACATGTAAGTACATAACCCAGATCGTTTTATTTTCGCGGGGTGAACCATATGGGTTATTGGCGATAATAAAACACGGCTATTCATGTACTCGGTTCTTCTTGGCGTCGTTGAAGAGGCGCAATACTCAAATTGTTTGCACAATTTTTACGACAATTACTATGCACATTCGCCAAATTCACAGTATTTAAATAATAAATATTTTTAAATGTTTGTAGAACACGGCTTACTTCTACAATATCACCATCCGATAATAATGCATTACATATAAAACATGTATCACTGATTATGAACTTTTTAAGAGCAGAAAACAACTAAAATAACGTGTTTAACGTGTGACATTAACTATACAAAGTTAGTATGGGAAAAATATTCTACAAATCAGATGATATTATCTCACGAATTTGATGTAGAAAGAGAAGAAATAAACCTCATAAAGTTAGTTCAACGAACATCTAATTCTTTCCCACATTTACGCAAGTATTCTTAAAGCGGGTGTTCATGCAAACGTCTGTCGGAACATTATATCTTTCTGCAAAGCGGAAAATTATTTCGTTGCATGAATACCCTTATTATTTATTTCAATAATAAAAATATGAAAAATGTTTGCTCATCCATTTTGTTTACTTACTTGGTTTTCGTCTTTGGCTGGTGTCATTTTCTTACTTTAAACATATATGTAACTTTTTGTGGGCTGTAGGTCAATAAATTGAAGATGCTACTATTTAGTGTGCAACGTTTCGAAGATGTTTATGTTCTTCATCAGGCAAACAATTTTTAAGGAATTTAAGTAAAGCCGAGAAAATTACACATTATACACAAAAATCTCGAGCAACAAAATTGGTAGACAGGAGAAAACGTCCATTACTATACACAATCACCTATACCTATATAATCAAGTATAGGTGATCAATATTAAAAATTGTTTGCCTGATGAAGAACATAAACATGTTCGAAACGTTGCACACTAAATAGTAGCATCTTCCATTTTTTGATCTACAGCCCACAAAAAGTTACATATAACTTTAACGATAAAAGGTCACAAATATTACATACAATTTTATTTTCTTGCTTTCATATGAGAGGGTTGTTTCAAGAACGTTGTTTTCATTCCGTGTTTAAGATGGAATAAAAAGAATGCAATCCAGATGTTCCGGAATGAATAAAGAAACAACAAAATGATTTATCCGGAATATTCCATGGAATTCCGACTATTCTGGACATACCAGAATGAATAAAGAAACACACTCTTGATCACAAATAAGCCATACTAATATCGGAAACCTTCGTACGTTTCACCCCCCAAATCCCATTTGTTTACATTGTTGTATTTGTAGCTTTGAAACTCTATCCATGAATAGATGGGAAATCGAAAAGCAAAACAAAAACAAATTACTAGGGCTGTGTTGTCTATGTGTCTATAGGAAGAGGAACAGAAAAGATTCTTGTGTGCGTTTCTATCAATGCGTCTATTGGAAGAGGAACAGAAATGTTACTTGTGTACGTGTTTCAACTTGTAGGCAAATGTCAAATGAAAGCAGAGGCATCGATGTCAAAACAAAATCGAAGAGAGCTCTCGTTGACAGAAAGAGAAATTGGTGTAAGTCTTGAAGCAGTATGAGGTTTTGTTGGTATCTTTTTTGTAGTAAGAACAGTTATAAATACTACGTTACTACCGAACTTTAATCTCTTGTAGATTTACTAATATCAAAAAGTGGTTCCACCGCTCCACAAGTAGATTAATTTTGACAGCACTATTCAAAATGCATATAACTTTCTGTTCAGGAATGCACCGCTAAATTATTATTTTTCTATCAGAAATTATTTATTTTCATCATAAATTCATTAATTAATTGCTTCTTAAAAACTTAAGCAATTTTCATTTCAATTTTTTAAATATTTTGTTAAATTGCCAAACATAGTCATATAATACCCTATGTATTATTGACTTTATTTTTTTTGTTGATTTGTTTTTCTCAATTTGCTAAGTCCGCTAATCCCTTTGCACTTGCAAAGCATTGTGTATGCAAGATAATTGTTTTTTTTGTTGTTTGAAGATTTTGCATCGACCGATGGTACAATCATGCAATGTAATATTCGATCTCTTTCCTAAGCAACCACCATCGAGTCAACACCTACAGTCCGCTTATTGCTTGTAACATCGAATTTGGCTTGATCTATTTTTTTCTAATAAAACAGTAATTATAACGTTGTTTGAAATTTGTTGTTTTTTATTTTCTGTTTTTGGAAATTATTATTGCTGATTTATGATGTAGAAGTGAGAAAGGCAGCTTCATCTGTGTCAACCGAGGAGAAAAATTAATTTTCCCGATGAATGTGTTCATTTCGATATTGAAGTAGGGTAGTTCGATTGAAGATTTAAATGAGATTTATTTTAAATCACATATTCGACGTCGCCAAAAATGCTGCAAGATGTTTGGGTTTTCTGAGACGATACAAGAAATATTTCTCCCCTTCTGATCTGGCTGTAATCTATAAAGTCTTCATTCGTCCAAAGCTTGAGTACAAGTGTCATATTTGGGCAGGTGTTCCCATAACGCACTTAAGTCTCCTGGACAGAATCCAAAAAAGAGCTTTAAAAATGATAGGTGATGAAACAATAACTAAATCAATTGGGCCTCTCTCGCACCGTCGCAATGTTTCATGCTTTTTATTATTTTGTCGATATTATTATAGACAGTGTTCTAGTGAAATAGCCAGTTGCATTCCTCCCCTTAAATTATTCAACCGTAACACTCGCGCTTCTAGGAATGCACATCAGTTTACCCTTGAGCCCAACTTCGGACGTACTGTCAAGTATAGAGATTCTTTCTTTAGCCGCACAACACGAATGTGGAATGCTTTACCCGACCGAATTTGTCCCTCCCATTGCGATAATCAGGCATTTAAAACCAATGTACATCGGTATCTCCTGTCTAATCCTATCTCATTTTTCTAATCGCTCGCACTGTGTATAAACATTTTAAGGGTATTCATAACCCCTTGAGTGCGCACATAGTTAAAAAACAAAATGTATTGTTATTTCAAAGCGCAGCATAGATCTATCTTATTTTCATGAAATTTTGTTACAAAATTCTCCCTTAGAGTAAGTTGAAACAGCAAAAAATTTAGGAGTATTTTTCAAAACATACGGCAGCGTTCTCGCACGCTTTGGTCTATGGATTATTTTACAACCATTAAAATCAGATCCTTACTAGTTAAAACGCTAATCACTCCGCTGGTTACTTATTGTTGTGAAATATTTTGTAAACTCGATCGCGAGAGTAAACGAAAACTAATGCTACGTTTTCACCTAAGGATAATCCGGTTTAAATTGAGAAGATTAAAACTAAATCTTCAAGTGTTTTCACCAGTGAACAAAAGATTAGTTTGACGTTTTCACTATGAACTGTCATTCAAAAGTCAATACAACAAGACAAAAACAAAATAATTGGGAAGAAGAATAATAATTTCGGTGCAGTAAACAATTTAATTTCAATAAATAAAAATGAGTAATAACTTTAAAATATTGTTATCCCAACATCTTGCAGCATATAAATAGATATATTTACATAAATACTGTAATCGCCTTTGCACGGTTTTCGTTTTTATATATTTGGGAAAGAACACCTTCAAAGTAAAACATTTTCAATTACGAATTCGAGTCGGTCGGTGCCGCTATGGTCTTTGTAGCTTTATTGCATTTTTTATTTTTATACTTATTTATAAACAAAAACAGAATTTGTAGGCAACGACAAAATATATCAGACAAATACAAATTAAATAATGTTGGACAGTTTTTTTTTTGTTGAATATCAATGGAGAAAATATGACGTTAGAATAGGCGCGTTCTATGAAATAAGGTTTGTTTCTTTTGAGAATCTTCTACTTCGAAGAAGATTTCAATGAGATTAATTTCTAATCTTCATTTAAGGAGATTTAAATTTGTATGGGAAATTTTCAAGATTTAGAAGATTTCAAAGAGGATTTATGGTTAATCCACTTAAATCTGGATTAAGTGGTAGGTGAAAACGTAGTATAAGTTTTGCATTTAACAGTGCTGTTCGATATATTTATGGACTACGTTGTATGGATCATGTTTCGCAGCATTCTTTTCAGCTAATAGGAATGTCGTTTGAAAACCTTTAATCTTTTAAATCTCTTATTTCAATTCGAACCGATCGGGTTGCAGAATTCTTTACCGCCACAAATAAGAAGAAGTAGCAACACGTTATTACTAAAAAAAAAAACAACTTAAACGTTACCTAAGTAGTTTATAATTTTTATATTTTTTTACTTTTTTTAATTGGAGTCCATTATACATTTTTTATTATTATAATATTGTAATTATAAATGTAATTTATTTTATGTAATGTAATGTTATTTAATTTATACATATAACTCAAAAGAATTGTATATCAATTTACTTGAATGTAGCCACTTTACAATTAAAACCTACCTACACTACATAAAAGACATTGGCGAAAAACTTAAAACAGCCTGATGTTAAGGGCTTAGCATGATACTTCTTAACAGTTTGCTAATAATAAAGCACTTTACTAATATTTTCCTAATTTGAAACACTTTTTAACTAGCACCATACTAAATCTATTTTCTTAATAAACTACAACTAAACACGTCTAAAATAATGCAAACAAGTACATTACTTTTTGACGTTTGTAAATTTCAAAGTGGCATAAGGACTTAGTACGAGTCTAAAAAAAAATAAAGTAGCCATTTTGTGATTTTAACTTTAGTAAAATGTTAAGAAAATAGTCCGATACTAAACTGGTTTAAAATTAGCAAAATCCTCTTTTTAACATATTTCTAAATCGACTAACATTTTGCGCCATTATATCTTAAGATGTATGCTTATCATGAATGAATAAAAACTAAACTTAACTAAGCTGCAGATTTTGTTTTAGATTCAATGAGACTCATTTGTGTTACTCAATTTTGTTGCACCAATTTTGCCGCCCTATTTGAGTTTCGCCCAGGGACCCAAGGCAATTTGCCTTCAGGCAGGTTCGCACCGGGTTCAAAACATATACATAAGTCACGACATCATTCAAATATTTAAACAAAAAGTAAGATAATTATGGTATTGTGAAACAGTTGTTTTTATTGTTCGTTTGTTTTTTTATTTTATCTTCCGGAAAATTGTTTATAAAAAGCTGAAACAAAGACACAAATTCACAGTTTTACGGAATTCGTTAAGCGTGAAATATAGCCATGCAGATTTTAGGGTTTTGTTTAGCCTTATTCTTTTTGGCTAGTGGTTGTTACACCGAAGAACCCAAACGTTGTACTGTAGCTTATAGATGTTCTGATGAAGAAGCACCAGTTTGGACAACTAGTGATAACCGTACCTGTGAAGTATTTCGTAACTCATGCCTTTTGCTTAGCGAGAATTGCAATCGTTTGAATGAAAATAAACCGCGTAAGAAATTATTTGTGAAATTTAACCTTTTTTACCATATTTTTTCGTACACCCTTCAGAATATAAAACAATTGATAAAGAAAAATGTCAGGAATTATGCCGTGAAATGATGTGCTTAGCAGTTTATCAACCAGTTTGTGGGTCATACAAAGGTAAATTGAAGACATTCGGAAATGATTGTGAGATGAAAACATATATTTGCACAACTGGAGAAAGTAAGTTAAAAATTATATCAGCTTTGTGAAAAAAAAACACTATTAATTCTTTTGTTAGCTTACATGCTGTATAGTGAAGATGCTTGTCCAGAATAATGTCATTCTAAAGTAAACAACCTATAAAAATAAACCTACTTCCATTTCCGACAGGCAACCATAATCATGAACGAAACGGAAATGCGGATCGTGTGTATGTATATGTACAATGTGCATATATCCTTCAAAAGAAAAACATTAAATTAAAGAAAATAATATACATAATGTTTATTTGAATTTTTGTGGTTTGTGATTTTGCATGGAGCTGAAGGTCGATGCATTTGATTTTTTCCCCTTAGAGTAGGAGATATCGATAAGTATTAAAGATATCGAAAAAATTGAAACACCAAAATGTTAGGGACAAACTTTTACAGTGGCGATCTGCGTTACTTTTTACAAATTGTAACTCGTTATATTTTTTTTCAGTGAGTTCTTGAAATTCGAAATTTGTTTTCTTTTAAGATGAGGAGATGTTCAAAATTAACTGTTTTATAATCAAAATAATAATTATCCTAGGTAGAGCATACCCAACTCTAGGGGCGATGTTCCTTATTTAACAAAAAAATAAATCTTAAGCGTTTTTAACCATCAAACTTAAAAGAAATTCAAAAAAGCTTATACGTTTATAACTTCGGATTAACGAATGGTAGGGAAAAAAAAGTAGATGAAAAATTCAGATTTTCCAATCTCCAGAGGCGATGTGTTTTATTTTTTATTATTTCATATTCTTAAGTCAGTTTTTTGTACCTAGCAAGTACGTAGCAACATATTATAACAAATTCAATCATTAACAAATTAGCTATATTTAATTTGTTACATTTTTACAACTTATATCTATTATATTAAATTTCTCTTAATTCTATTTGCATATAAAGCTGAAACAAAAATATAAAAAAAAATTGAAGATAGAAATTATGCTTTTTTTGTTTTTAAATATTCATGTACATCTTTGTTGATATAATATTGAAATATTCAATATATTTTTTTGAATATTTCACATCGTATATATCTCTACAGATACTATTAAATAAGTTCCAATATTTACCTTACATGTATTTTGTGGTGTTGTGACAACCATCTAGAACAACAATTACAATCGAACAGGGAATATACGTTTTTCGACTCTTCTGCAGTGTTTTTTAGGTAATTCAGACTTTGAAACCCAGCCCACCTTTTACATGTCAAGGCACTGCACCAAGATTGGTCACCATTGTTCATTTCATCGCGACCGCAATACAAGCAAATAATAGTGTTTAAGACATCTGACAAATTAATTATTATTTCGTTCTTTAATTTTTCACGCTTAGCGTTGAATAAGCATAAATCTATCTGATTTATGCTGGACACTTTGCCATTTAGTATATTTGCTATGAAATGTATTACAAAACTACCACAGTTATAACTATCACATTGAGTAGGATAATTATAGTCATGTAATAGCTCTGTTTTATTGGGAATCTATCCATTGTGCCGTAAGTAATTCCCAAAAAATCGCATGATTTTTGTACAAATGGTACCCCTGCACAGCAGTCACAAGTAATGAAAGGGTCTTTTGCAAAGTAAAATTAAGAAAATATTAAAATTATGAACAATAATTAGCTTTTATTCATATAAAATAGAAAGTAGAAAAACGTACCAATATTTAATTTATGTTACAAACCTATTTCTTGTTTTCATTTTTTATTTTAAATTCGAACATTCATTTTGCACCAATAGAAAGGAAATGGGGAATTTCACTCAGTTATTCTCAGCAATCATGAATAACTGTCTGTTGTTGTAATGCGTTCAAAAACGCATCTGATGAAAAAACAACTGTTCTCGTGAAAGCTATCTTGCGTTATAACAAAAAAATTGGAATAACTAGCTATGTGAGAACAAATGTATAGAATAGCTGACTGCAAAATTCATAGGTATGCGTTTTGTTCTGATTTTTTGACAGCTTTCAGCTAACATATCTGATTCGTCCACAGATATACTCCGATAGCTTGGTATCCGAGATAACATATCTAATAAGTAGCTGTGTTTTATTGGGAAATTTATCCGCCGTAAGTTTATCCGTCGTAGCATTTTACATACAATTCGCTACGGTCGATAAAAAGCTAAAGTAGAAGCTACGGTGGATGGCTAGATGACGTTTATTCGAGTCTCGAATTTGATTTTGTTAGTTTTGTTGGTACGATTGATAATTTGGTTGAATCTCGATGGATGTGTTCATGGAGTGTTATAATTATTAATTTCATTCGTAAGACAAATCGATCTTTTTGAGTCTTTTTTTTTATAGTTGACCAGTTTATATTTCTAAGATCTTAGATAATTCCATTTTTTAATAAATTATAAGCTGTTCTTCTGAAAAGTTTCTGACTTTTATTATTAAAAACTATATTCTTGCTCAATTATTTTCTGGAGTAGGTACGTCTAAAATTCCACCTATATCTACAATTTTGCATACCCCTAATGTCAATTAATCAATTTTAACAAATTTCGATTTCCATTTTGAAAAAAAAAATCAATATCTATGGAAAGAATTTGGTTTTACTTTTATTTTTGACTAACTAAGATATTCGTTTTGTGTTCTATTTGTATTGATAGTTATAAATAAACGGAGCTTGGTGAAAAAAATCATCTTTTTATTTAGATCTACAAAAAAGCAATTTGAGAAGACAAACCGCATTGAGTGGAACTGCACTATAGAGGAACTGCTCGACACTGCGCCACAAAATATGTATTCGTATGAAATTCTATGAGCTATAATGCCAGGCGCGCACATATGCAACTTACAGTTTTGCAACAGCTTGGTTGATAAAGTGAATACCATGGACTTATATGAGAGTGCGCGCACATGCAAAAACTATTCAGTCCGCGATTCGAGCGACTTAAAAGTTTGTGTTTTGGCACAAATCGAACGATCGCCCCAAATAAGTTCTTCAGTTTGAATCACACCGAACTATAATGTAACTGCGCGCAAATTAAATCAATATGTTGTCTGTGTGTTGGTTTATCTCGTTGATTGATTTTTAAGTGGCTTATTAGCGCGATCATCGTTCAATTAGTGATTAAACTATTTCGTTTCGGAAAAAAATGCATGTGCGCGCCTGGCCTAAGCGCACTAAGCGGCAACTGAATTTCACAAAATCTGCTTTTCCCTCACTGTTTAATGGACGTTGGCCATGAACGGTATTTGCTTCACTACATGGACATGGACTGGGCGTACAATTTTGTGATCCCATTTTTTTTCTGGACATGTGCATGGAAATTGCAAACCAAATGTTAACTATTTGTTCTTTAATCCGCGTATGTTAAGTGCAGTCTGATGAGTGAATATTGAATGGAAAGCTAATCATACTCAGAAAATAAATTTGTAAATTGACTTGAAAAATAAAACTCTAGCTTATTGATCTACTCAGAAAATAAATAAAAGCATGAAATATAAAGGGGAAATGTAAGGCGAGTGAACAATTTAAACTACGTTGTAGTGTGCGTTCAAAACCAAGAAACATTAAAAGGAAACAAGGAAATCTCCGGCAATTGTGTTTCCTCGAGTGAAAGGCATTGCGGTTTTTAAAGCAATACAAAAATTGCCCTGTGTAAAAAGGGACTTGACGAAAGTCTATGAACAAACCCGTTCACTTATCATTTCCTTTCTATTGGTGCAAAATGAATGTTCGAATTTAAAATTGCAAATGCAGAAAAAGTGAACACAAGAAATAGGTTTGAAACATAAATTAAATATTGGTACGTTTTTCTACTTTCTATTTTATATGAATAAAAGCTAATTATTGTTCCTAATTTTGATTTTTTAATAATTTTACTTTGCAAAAGACTCTTTCATTACTTGTGACTGCTGTGCAGGTGTACCATTTTTACAAAAATAAAAAAGCTACGGTCCATGCTACGGTCGATGCGTTTTTTTGGGAATTACTTACGGTACAATGGATAGATTCCCAATAAAACACAGCTAGTGAGTGAATGCCCGCAATAGGTGTGTTTTATTGGGAATCTATCCATTGTACCGTAAGTAATTCCCAAAAAAACGCATCGACCGTAGCATTTTTATTTTTGTAAAATTGCTACACCTGCACAGCAGTCACAGGTAATGAAATAGTCTTTTGCAAAGTAAAATTAAGAAAATATCAAAGTTATGCACAATAATTAGCTTTTATTCATATAAAATAGAAAGTAGGAAAACGTACCAATATATAATTTATGTTACAAACCTATTTCTTGTTTTCATTTTTTCTGCAATTGCAGTTTTAAATTCGAACATTCATTTTGCACCAATAGAATGGAAATGATAAGTGAATGGCTTTGTTCATAGACTATGGTCAAGTCCCTTTTTACACAGTCCAATTTTTGTATTGCTTTAAAAATGGTCTAAGCATTTCACACGAAGAAACAAAAATGCCGGTGAGTTAATTGTTTCCTTTTAATGTTTCTTTGCTTGAAACGCACACTACAACGTAGTTTAAATTGTTCACTCCTCTTATATTTTTATTTATTTTCTGAGCTTATCGATAGCTAGAGTTTTATTTTTCAAGTCAATTTACAAATTTATTTTCTGAGTATGTTTTGCTTTCAATTCAATATGTACTCATCAGACTGCACTTAACATACGCGGAGTAAGTAACAAAAAGTTAACATTTGGTTTGCCATTTCGCCATTTTGGATCACAAAAATATATGCCCAGTCCATGTCCATGTAGTGAATCGATTACCGCCCATGGCCAACGTACATTAAACAGTGAGTTCAGTTTCCGCTTAGTGCGTTTAGGCTAGGCGCGCACATGCAATTTTGCCGAAATGAAATAGTTTAATCACTAGTTGAACGATGATCGCGCACATAAGCAACTTAAAAATCAATCAACGAGATAAACGAACACAAACATCATTTTGATTTAATGTGCGCGCAGTTACATTATAGTAAACTGAAGAACTTATTTGGGGAGATCGTTTGATTTGTGCCAAAACACAAACTCTTAAGTTGCTCGAATCGCGGAGTGAATAGTTTTTGCACGTGCGCGCACTCTCATATAAGTCCAGGGTATTCACTTTAGCAACCAAACTGTTGCAAAACTGAAAGTTGCATATGTGCGCCCCTCTGGCCTTATAGCTCATAGAATTTTATACGAATAAATATTTTGCGGCGCAGTGTCAAGCAATTCCTCTATAGTGCAGTTCCACCCAATGCGGTTTGTCTTCTCAAATTGCTTTTTGTAGATCTAAATAAAAAGATGATTTTGTTCACCAAACTCCGTTTATTTACAACTATCAATAAAAATTGAACACAAAACGAAAATTGGGTTTGGTTAGTCAAAAATAAAAGTAAAATTCATTCGATAAATATTGGTTTCTTTTTCAAAATGGATATCAAGATTTGTTAAAATTGATTAATTGACATTAGGGGTATGCAAAATTGCAGATATAGGTGCAATTTTAGACGTACTTCAGAAAATAATTGAGCAAAGAATACAGTTTTTAATAGTAAAAGTCAGAAACTTTTCAGAAGAACAGCTTATAATTTATTAAAAAATGGAGTTATCTAAGATTTGAGAAATTTAAACTGGCCAACTATAAAAAAAAGAATCAAAATATCGATTTGTCTCACGAATGAAATTAATAATTATAACACTCCTTGAACACATCCATCGAGATTCAATTCAATTATCAATCGTACCAACAAAACTAACAAAATCAGAATCGAGACTCGACTGAACATCAACCAGCCAACCACCATAACTTCTACTTTAGCTTTTTATCGACCGTAGCGAATTGTATGTAAAATGCTACGACGGATAAACTTACGGCGGATAAATTTGCCAATAAAACACGGCTAAAGTGAATGGGTTTGTTCATAGACTATGGTCAAGTCCCTTTTAACACAGGGCAAGTTTGGTATTGCTTTAAAAATCGTCTATGCTTTTCAAACGAGGAAATAAAATTGCCGGAGATTTGCTTGTTTTCTTTTAATGTTTCTTGGTTTTGAATGCACACTAGGACGCAGTTTAAATTGTTCACTCCCCTTACATTTCCCATTTATATTTCATGCATTTATTTATTTTCTGAGTAGATCGATAGCTATAGTTTTATTTTTCAAGTCAATTTACAAATTTATTTTCTGAGTCTGTTTTGCTTTAAATTTAATACTCACTTATCAGACTGCACTTAACATACGCGGAGTAAGGAACAAATAGTTAACATTTGGTTTGCGATTTCCAGGTACATGCCCAGAAAAAAAACAATGGGATCCCAAAAATATACGCCCAGTCCATGTCCATGTAGTGAAGCGAATACCGTGCATGGCCAACGTCCATTAAACAGTGAAGAAAAAGCACATTTTGTGAAGTTCAGTTGCTGCTTAGTGCGTTTAGGCTAGGCGCTCACATGCAATTTTTCCGAAACGAAATAGTTTAATCTCTAGTTGAACGATGATCGCGCACAAAAGCAACTTAAAATCAATCAACGAGATAAACCAACACACATACAATATTTTGATTTAATGTGCGCGCAGTTACATTATAGTTCGGTGTAATACAAACTGAAGAACTTATTTGGGGCGATCGTTCGATTTGTGCCAAAACATAAACTTTTAAGTTGCTCGATTCGTGGTCTGAATAGTTTTTGCATGTGCGCGCACTCCCATATAAGTCCATGGTATTCACTTTAGCAACCAATAATGTCAGTCTGTCAGTCTGTCAGTCTGTCAGTCTGTCAGTCTGTCAGTCTGTCAGTCTGTCAGTCTGTCAGTCTGTCAGTCTGTCAGTCTGTCAGTCTGTCAGTCTGTCAGTCTGTCAGTCTGTCAGTCTGTCAGTCTGTCAGTCTGTCAGTCTGTCAGTCTGTCAGTCTGTCAGTCTGTCAGTCTGTCAGTCTGTCAGTCTGTCAGTCTGTCAGTCTGTCAGTCTGTCAGTCTGTCAGTCTGTCAATCTGTCAGTCTGTCAGTCTGTCAGTCTGTCAGTCTGTCAGTCTGTCAGTCTGTCAGTCTGTCAGTCTGTCAGTCTGTCAGTCTGTCAGTCTGTCAGTCTGTCAGTCTGTCAGTCTGTCAGTCTGTCAGTCTGTCAGTCTGTCAGTCTGTCAGTCTGTCAGTCTGTCAGTCTGTCAGTCTGTCAGTCTGTCAGTCTGTCAGTCTGTCAGTCTGTCAGTCTGTCAGTCTGTCAGTCTGTCAGTCTGTCAGTCTGTCAGTCTGTCAGTCTGTCAGTCTGTCAGTCTGTCAGTCTGTCAGTCTGTCAGTCTGTCAGTCTGTCAGTCTGTCAGTCTGTCAGTCTGTCAGTCTGTCAGTCTGTCAGTCTGTCAGTCTGTCAGTCTGTCAGTCTGTCAGTCTGTCAGTCTGTCAGTCTGTCAGTCTGTCAGTCTGTCAGTCTGTCAGTCTGTCAGTCTGTCAGTCTGTCAGTCTGTCAGTCTGTCAGTCTGTCAGTCTGTCAGTCTGTCAGTCTGTCAGTCTGTCAGTCTGTCAGTCTGTCAGTCTGTCAGTCTGTCAGTCTGTCAGTCTGTCAGTCTGTCAGTCTGTCAGTCTGTCAGTCTGTCAGTCTGTCAGTCTGTCAGTCTGTCAGTCTGTCAGTCTGTCAGTCTGTCAGTCTGTCAGTCTGTCAGTCTGTCAGTCTGTCAGTCTGTCAGTCTGTCAGTCTGTCAGTCTGTCAGTCTGTCAGTCTGTCAGTCTGTCAGTCTGTCAGTCTGTCAGTCTGTCAGTCTGTCAGTCTGTCAGTCTGTCAGTCTGTCAGTCTGTCAGTCTGTCAGTCTGTCAGTCTGTCAGTCTGTCAGTCTGTCAGTCTGTCAGTCTGTCAGTCTGTCAGTCTGTCAGTCTGTCAGTCTGTCAGTCTGTCAGTCTGTCAGTCTGTCAGTCTGTCAGTCTGTCAGTCTGTCAGTCTGTCAGTCTGTCAGTCTGTCAGTCTGTCAGTCTGTCAGTCTGTCAGTCTGTCAGTCTGTCAGTCTGTCAGTCTGTCAGTCTGTCAGTCTGTCAGTCTGTCAGTCTGTCAGTCTGTCAGTCTGTCAGTCTGTCAGTCTGTCAGTCTGTCAGTCTGTCAGTCTGTCAGTCTGTCAGTCTGTCAGTCTGTCAGTCTGTCAGTCTGTCAGTCTGTCAGTCTGTCAGTCTGTCAGTCTGTCAGTCTGTCAGTCTGTCAGTCTGTCAGTCTGTCAGTCTGTCAGTCTGTCAGTCTGTCAGTCTGTCAGTCTGTCAGTCTGTCAGTCTGTCAGTCTGTCAGTCTGTCAGTCTGTCAGTCTGTCAGTCTGTCAGTCTGTCAGTCTGTCAGTCTGTCAGTCTGTCAGTCTGTCAGTCTGTCAGTCTGTCAGTCTGTCAGTCTGTCAGTCTGTCAGTCTGTCAGTCTGTCAGTCTGTCAGTCTGTCAGTCTGTCAGTCTGTCAGTCTGTCAGTCTGTCAGTCTGTCAGTCTGTCAGTCTGTCAGTCTGTCAGTCTGTCAGTCTGTCAGTCTGTCAGTCTGTCAGTCTGTCAGTCTGTCAGTCTGTCAGTCTGTCAGTCTGTCAGTCTGTCAGTCTGTCAGTCTGTCAGTCTGTCAGTCTGTCAGTCTGTCAGTCTGTCAGTCTGTCAGTCTGTCAGTCTGTCAGTCTGTCAGTCTGTCAGTCTGTCAGACTGTCAGTCTGTCAGTCTGTCAGTCTGTCAGTCTGTCAGTCTGTCAGTCTGTCAGTCTGTCAGTCTGTCAGTCTGTCAGTCTGTCAGTCTGTCAGTCTGTCAGTCTGTCAGTCTGTCAGTCTGTCAGTCTGTCAGTCTGTCAGTCTGTCAGTCTGTCAGTCTGTCAGTCTGTCAGTCTGTCAGTCTGTCAGTCTATCAGTCTGTCAGTCTGTCAGTCTGTCAGTTTGTCAGTCTGTTAGTCTGTCTGTGTGTCCTCGAGGCTACGGTTGGATTGATTTGCTTCAAACTTGGTAGATATTGTATTTTCGGTAATATGCGAAAACGAACATTTTGGTAATTTTTTTTTGGAAAAAATTGTTATTTTTGGTACCACTAGTAGTACCATTTTTTTGTTTTTCGATTTTATGGGAAACGGCAGAAGCAAAATCGTCACACAAACAAATTGATAACTCACAATGCAAAGTTAAACATGACAACTTACACCGCACAGCTCCCTTCCATCTATGGATTGCCAAAAATCCACAAACCGAATTTACCACTGAGACCTATCGTGTTGTCTATGAAAGTCCCATGTTATGAATTGTCAAAATACATAGGTAGAATTCTACAAGGTGTTACTCGCAAATCAAAGTACACTGTAAAAAATTCGTTCGAGTTTATTGAAAAAACAAGAGAATTAGAACTAAGGGAACATGAAGTCTTAGTTTCTTTCGATGCGGTGTCACTTTTCACGAATATTCCGGTGCAGGTGTCGATAAGCATTATAAAGAAAAAGTGGAGTATTATGAGTGAACACACAAGCCTTAGCTTAAATAAGTTCTTTGAAATGTTTGACTTCTGTTTGATGGATAACCACCTTTTTCAATATAAAGACAACATATACATATAAACAAATACATGGAATCCCAATGGGGAATCCACTTTCACCTACCATTGCCGACCTTGTTTTAGATTTTTTGTTAGAAGAAACGTTCAATTCAATAAATCCGCCAAAATTCATCACCAAATAAGTTGATGACATATTTGAAGTAATAGAAAATCGTGAGATTGACAAAGCTTTGCAATGTCTTAATGCATTCAACTCCAAAATCCAATTCACGGTGGAAAAGGAAAAAATAAAACGATAGCATTTTTGGACGTAAAAATAAATCGTGAGAGAAACAGACTCACCTTTGACAAAAATAACATGCACAAGAAGCAGGATACACAGTGTATCTCCCCAGCAAACATTTATCTAAAGGTTCAGATTCTAATCACCAAAAATGAAGAATAATATTCAGGAAACCTTCAGTTTTTTGAATGAATTATGAATATATACAAAGATCCTACAAATTCTTACCAGAGAGACACAAAGAGATATGTATTCTGTGTCAAAAAAAAAACAACACTCAGATTTTGTTATGGAGATCCTTTTTTGTTCATCCTTTTATTTTTATTCTTACCAAGGGGTTATTGTAATGACAAAAGTTTCGTTTGCATAGTCGATTATCAGTTCGGAAAAGTTTTTCGAAAGTTCGGTTTAGATAGGTATATAACCATCAGCTTGTGTTTTAATAGTAAATGGGTACCTACTTACTTAACAAAAAATATATATAAAAAAGCAAATGATAAAACATAAAGGTATGTAAAAAATGGTGTTAAATTTTCTTAGAAATATAAAAATCATTTCTTTAATTATAGCATCGTGTAACAATTAAGAAGTCCTGGAAGCTATAAAAGCCAAACAAGAGGCAAATCAAAAAATGTTCCAGAGGCTCACCGATGAAATATTCAATCATAAATGAATCAGAAATAATGAATTCACTTATGATGCAATTTGAATCCTTTTACCTGGGCTCTTAGACACCGATTTAAATCATTTTAATGATTCATTCATGATCTGAGAATTCTGCAATTAAATGAACGTATATAACCGTTCCATATATTCCTTTAAATGAATAATCCCTGAACTTTTTCTGAATCGCAAAAATGATTCCTGTACGATTAATTAAAGTGAAAGTATATACTTAGAAATCCTTCACTTAATTGAATTTTATTGGAATTATTTTTATGATTTAGAAAAGAATCAGGAATTAATCATTTAAATTAATATATAGAGCTCTTATATACGTTCATTTAAATGACGAATTTTCAGATCATAAATGAATCATTACAATGATTCAAATTGGTGTCTAAAAGCCCAGGTAAAAGGATTCAAATTGCATAAAAAGTGAATTCTTTTTCGGCCGGTTTCTTCACTTTTATGAATTAATTATCGTTCATTTCTGAATTAAAATGTTTGCTGGATAGTCGGTGGACTGTTCCCTAGTCTCTACATAACTGCGATACATACACATATAGATTAATAGTTTTGTTGCACCTTTAAAAGAATTTTTTAAACAGTTGTTCACTAAACTTCTAACTAGGAAGAAGTGTTTTTCATTTAAATATTCAAACTTCAATTATAAACTTTTATTTTTTCAAATTTTTATACATAATATATGTAATTTGATAATAATAGTTTCGTTTATATAATTGTAAGTGTTCAGTCTTACCAACTAACTGTAAACATACAAATGTTTCTCTTATTTTGTTTCATGGTTAATAAAGTACCCCTGAAGAAGACTTATCATGACCAAAGAAGAAGTGAAATCTTCAAATCTTTAAATTGTATAAGTTGAACTTAGAAAATTTTCAAAAAAAATAAAGGTTTTGTTAGTTATTGAACAAAATAAAATAAATTATTATTTTTAAGGTGGCAGTATTTCCTTTCCGGTTCTATACTTAAAACTTATTTTTTTTTTAATAGAACATGTTTGAACTAAAAACAAAACATTTCCCCACTCTAAAACATAAATTTACTACTTTTTTTGAAAAAATATATTACACTCCAAATTTTTCTCCAAATCTATCAGCTGTACGATAAAAAGTATGTTAATCTTTTTTATGTAGAATAACATGAGCTACAATGCCTACCTACAACTTTTTCAAAGAAAAAACTATAGTTTTCGAGTAATTTGAAAAAAAACTGAATTTTTCCCCTCTCCACCCTCCTCAAAATATTTGCTCCACTCCAAATTTAGGGCACTTTTTAGGAAATGCTAAGGACATACAAATAAAGCTCTCCACCAAAATTCAGCTTGTCTGAATTTTTTCGAAGTTTCATCATTTTTTTGTCTAATTTTCCTGGACTTAGTACAAGGTTTCTAGTTAAAAAGTTCACTAGTTCACTTTATTTTCTTTGGGTGAAAAAAGTGTCTAGTGTCTACATTCAAATTAATAATAAATTAATAAAAGCGACAAACGAATGAGCTAATCTCTTCTGTCTTTTCGTTGCCCTGATTGTCTCCTTTGCCAAACACAATAACGTTTAGTTCCAATTCGCGAAACTACCTAACCTGTTCTTAGGTTGGACCACATCGTAGGCAAAAGATTCCTATTAAAAATCTAAATATACCTACTTTTAAAGTCGTTTTTATTTAATTTTTTATATACAAGATTTCTTTAATTTTTTTTTTAATTGGTGTGACAATTTAAAATATTTAATAATATAAACTTTTCAAAAATAAAAAAAAAATCGTTAGAGATAATTAAGATGGTAGAAAAAATTGTATGGCAAGTACCGTTATTTTTGGGGCTAAGAACATCATTAAAAAATCTATTTCAAACAGTCACCTAAACAGCTTAAATAGAAATTTTGAAGAAAATCGCTACAGCCCATTAGGATTTTCGGCACACACTCTTCTAGTGTTTTCCATCATCAAATGAGCCCCGCAATTCCCTCTGTCTGTCTGTAGAACGTTCTACGAAATAAACGGCTGAAGCGATTTTCTTCAAACTTGGTATTTAAGCTTTTAAGGTGATTATCTCCAACAGATTTTTGAACCAAAACTTGTACCCACCCCAAATCGTATATTGTGCCTAGAAAGGGGGTTGGAGGGGGCAGCATTACCCCCTTACGCGCCGAGCATTTTGTACGCCTTGAACCTAATTGCAAAAAACACATCACACAAGTACAAAAAAAACACCTAATAGTGGGACTCGGGTTTATTTCTCAAGCCACGTTCGGCGTGATTTTACTTTATTATTGTGAAATAAAGCCGAATTCCAAAATTTGGCGTTATTACGGTTTTACAAAGTGAAATAACGCCGAATTTGGAACTTGACTAATTTTGGAATTCGGTCTTATTTCGCCCGGCGCGCGTTATTTCACGGCACCAGTGAATTCCATAGTTTCTGAGAGCCCAAATACTCGCTCTATAAACATTTTAAACGAAACTTAAATGCAGTACAGATATAAACCAAACACATAAATCACAACATCATTAAATTATTTAAACAAAAACTAAGATAATTATGGTATTAAAATTCTTATGGTATTCACTTTTATATCACAAACGCGTAATAAATTGTTAAAAAACAAACAAATTTTGTATCATATTTTATTTTTGCTTTTTTAGGTCGTACAATTGACAATTGTTTCGGCACCGAGCGTCGCGGTGTCATTAACATCGAATTTAAGCCTTAAATTTAAGTCTTAAATTTAAGTAATAAGTTTTTTAAAAATAGATTAGATATTTATGGTATTGTAAAAGAGTTATTTTTTATTATTCGTTTCTTTTTTGATTTTATCTTCTGGAAAATTGTATAAAAAGCTGAAACAAAGACACAAATTCACAGTTTTACGGAAATCGTTAAGCGTGAAATATAGCCATGCAGATTTTAGGGTTTTGCTTAGCGTTATTCTTTTTGGCTAGTGGTTGTTACGCCCAAAAACCCAAAGAATGTAATATAAGCTACAGATGTGCAGATAATGTAGCACCAGTTTGGACAACTAGTGATAACCTTACCTGTCAGGTATTCCGTAACGCATGTCTATTCAATAGCGAGAATTGCAATCGTGCGAATGAATATAAACCGAGTAAGAAATTTCTTCTTAAACTTGACTTATTTACCTACTTTTTTCTTTCACCCTTCAGAATATAAAAAAATTGCTAAAGCAAAATGTCAAAAATTGTGTGGTGACATGATGTGCTTAGCAGTTTATCAACCAGTTTGTGGGTCATTCAAAGGTAAATTGAAGACATTCGGAAATTATTGTGAGATGAAAAAATATATTTGCACAACTGGAGAAAGTAAGTTATAAATTACACCGGCTTTTTGAAAAAAAGAAACAAATAAAAATAATTCTTTTATTAGCTTACACGCTGTATAGTGAAGCGGCTTGTCCAGAATATGTCATTCTAACGTAAGCAACATATACAAATAAACCTATTTCCATTTCCGACAAACATAGCCAAGAACGAAACGGAAATGAGTGCGTTTGTTTTCAATAGAAAAGCATTACATTAAAGAAAATATACAATCGTAATTTTTGAATTATTGTAGTTTTTATTTTACAATTTGATTGGAAAATTGATTTTACGTTTTTATTTTAAGCTCGAAGGGGGGGTAATGAAAATTGGTAATTTGAATACAAACACATGTACTACAAACTAGTTGGTAAAACAATATCAATATTATAATAGTATAGGTTTAACTAGCGGACCAGGGGAACTTCGTCTCGCCACAATTTAACGCCTTCAAATCAACTGCAGAGCTATAAGAAAACACAAATAGTTCAAATTTACGAATGTGATCAATTTGAATGGAATACAAATCAGTAGAGAGTGATATGGTAAACAATGTTTTTCAATTTGTTTTCCGGCGCAAAAACAAACAACAAAGACCGTTTACCAAGCTATCGATGACGTCCTTTTTTCTTCGCTGCTAGTATTGCCCGTTCAGAAATCCAATTGAGATTTTTATAATTTTTTACAATTCCGGGTAACACTTTACTTTTGTGATTAGTTTCTCCTTCGACGTTGTTAAATCGCAAAAATTTGCCAGGAATGATATTAATCCAGTCGAATCATCAACAGAAATTTGGCCATTGCTTAGCACCACTGCAATGCGACTTTCATATTTGTGGTCAATCTCAACTTCTTGGCATGCCGGCACAAAGACGACGATTTCAAGCATGCATTAAATTCATTGGCAGCAGTAGATTTCGGGATGGCGGAAATCTCCACTGAGCAAAATCATATACAAGCCAAATCATCTCGAACCACCTTGTAAATCCTTCATTGCTCGGTCAACTGCCTGCAAAGCTCATTTATGCGCCATCGTGCATTCATCCCAAATTATGATTTTGCATTCTCGCATCAATTTCGCTGTCGCCGAATTCTTGGTCATTGTGCACGTTATTGGCTTGTCAACTGTGAGAAAATTCATCGCAATCTTCAAAGCGGAATGTGTAGTTCGACCGCCTTCAAACCGTGTGGCAGCAATGCCATAGAAGCCATATGATGAAACATGCAACGAAATTAGAGATCTTTGCCGAATTGTTGCTAGAATCAATTAAATGACGAATGTCTTGCAAATCCCACCGGGAGCATCGAAAAATTAAATGCGATTGCGGAATCGTATTCAAAAGCAGCGCGATTGAAGTCTTTATTCATCAATTTTCTTCTTCTAATTACTTTTTGTCGAATTTTTGGTGGTGATTGTGCAGTTCGAGGCTGTGAAATATGGGCACGTCTCCATTTATATCTTCTGCACGCACCTCTTGCGTTTGATTATCACGGACATTCTGATTAATTATTGCAAGACGTTTACGATCGGAATCAGTGTAATAATACTCAAAACTCGAATCAATTGCAGCAAGAAAAATAGCACATTTGCTGAATAGAAAACGATAATGTGAAAAGGACACCTGTCAAATCGCGCACAATGTATAACGCAATGTATCGGGTTGTGGCATTGATCGCAGCACAGCGTCATCTGATATATGTCTCGTAAGCTTCTTTACACAACACAATCCAAGAGTTTCATGTTTAAATTTGAATGCCTTGCAATGACTGCACACAACAGTCAATAATCCAATTGAAGCCACATCAAGAGAAGCATAATTCAGATTTGAATTATACGTAAATGCACCACGCACCAAATTTATTTGTTGTGTAGCTCTCACACGGGAATTACGCTGTCGATTAAGTGCAATAACATCATCGGCTCGTTCATGATCTGTTTGAGCAGCTCTGGCTACTCTTCTAGCTGCAACTTTCCGAGTAGATCGGCCCAAATTACTATGTGGACGTACCATATTATTGTATTGAAAACGTATTATTTAGAAATCGTTTTAATTTTTAACGCAACACAAAAACGAATTTTCACTCAGCGGTCAAACGATGTGTATGGAACAAAGAAATACACCGCCTGAACTAACAAAAGCGTAATCAGAAATCATACGTTTTTGACAATTTTTGTAAGCATTTTTAAATTTTAATAGCTCACCAAAGCAGCCATAAATCGAAAACCAATACACATAAGCACATAGCACATAGCTTAAAACCTTCTTCTCGATCATATCTTTCATAAAAAAAAGTATATTAAAAATGGCCGAATGCCAACTGAGATCATAAGCGTCATATGTTTTTGACAACATTTTTTTATATATAAGAAAAAAAGAGAATTCAACAGACGAGAAATCTCAACACTTTGTTTTAATGACTAGACTAGAGAAATGCCAATTTATACCTAATTGATTTCTAAAATTTGTTCGCCTTTAAAAGTGTTAAATAATCTTTAAATAAAATGTATTTTTAAAGTCGTGTTTTCCTTAATTTTGTATATACTACCAAAAAATGGTTGTATATCGCCGGTACCTACCTTTAATAACACAATATGTAAACAAAAATTATTCAAACTGTAGACTGTACTATAATTATATTATAAGAAGGTGTTTTTTTTATAATACAATTCTATATACTACTGAAATTACTCAGCCAAGTAGAAGACTTAGCATTATATTTAATTGGACTTGTTGAATTATTGATTCAAAATAGCTTTTTAACGGCCTTTAGTCCACAAAATTTGCGTTTCATACCGGCAATCTCACTTGGACTCATCAGTTGGTTAGTGAGCGCCTTACCAATATGCAATTTTTGTTAAGTTCAGTTCAACTTACTTGCATTTTTTGACAAAAAAGCAATGTGAACTATATCCAATATCCAACAAGATTAAAATTTTAATAATTAAAATTGGAAGATTCCAACTACGCAAGCAAAAAAAAAGAAGCTATTTATAATTATTTAGTACACAGATTTTTTTTTAAATCAAAATCCATAAAGCAGTTTTCGAGATAATAAAGAAAAAAAAAATATGGCAAATACAGTCATTTTGGGGGTAAAAAATCGATTCAAAATCTATTTGAGACAATCAGCTAAAACTATTAAGTAAGTTTGAAGAAAATCACTGTAGCCATTTAGGCTGTAGAGCGATCTGGTTCATTTCGTTCGAAGATGGAGTTCGATATTTTTTCCTAATGAAAAATTTGCACTACCTCCATATATCGCAAGTAAAAATTGTTTCTGCCTGTCTGTCTTTCCGCGAGTCATAAATAGATACTTTTTTTAATTAAATTAAGAAAAAAATACATTTTTTTTAAACTCATAATATTTACATCATACTCAATTTTTTTAAAAATTTGTATTTAGTAGATTTTAATAGTAGAAGAAAACGCAAACATTGTTTTTGTGGACTGTGTGGAGTAGTTTTTGACATTTTCTACTACTCAACTTACTCGATAAAAACAGTTTTTCTTAAACGGAAACAAACAGTACCTACACGTACAAATATTAAAAAAAAATGTTTCCAAAAAAAGAATAAACAAATGTTGATAAAACATGTATGTTATTATAAAGGGTTGTCCATTTTGCGGTTTCATAAGTATATGGCTGGGATTCGACATGTGTCATACTAAGTTGTTAAACCAATTTTTCAGTTGAAAATCTGACATAAAAATTGTTAAAACCTACTACAAAAATGGTGATTCTGCCACAGCCACATATCGTGCTTTAAAAGGAGATTATGGTTTACATAATCGTCCAACTACGCGAGCAATTTTCAAAATTGTGAAGAAATTTGAAGAGAGTGGATTGGTTATAGATATTGTAAGGCCTGTGCATCATCGTTTCGCTAGTAGCAGTGAAAATATCGCTGCTGTAAGTGAAAGTGTTGCCGAAGACTCGAATGTGTCGATTCCTCGTCGTTCTCAGAAATTAGGACTGTCCTACGGCACATTATGGCGTATTTTGCATTTGGATCTACACCTACATCCATATAAAGTCCAGCTCACACAACAACTGAAGCCAGCTGACCATTCACAACATCGTAGATACGTCGAATGGGTGCTTGAACAACAGGCGGTGGACGGCGATTTTTCGAACAAAATTTTCTTCAGCGACAAAGCACATTTTTGACTCGGTGGGTATGTTAGTAAACAAAATTGTCATATTTGGTGTTCTGAGAATCCTCCAGTAATTGAGGAGAGGCCAATACATCCACAAAAAGTCACTGTTTGGGGCGCTGTTTGGTCCGGAGGTGTGATTGGACCTTACTTCTTTGAAAACGACGATGGAACGACTCTCACCGTCAATTCGGAGCGTTATGGTCATATATTAATCGACATTTTTTTTGCCTGCTATTGAAGAATATAGCTTGGAGAATATTTGGTTTCACCTATACGGTGCCACAACTCGAGCGAATATGGCTTTATTGTAAGAGACATTTCCTGGCCGCATAATTTCTCGTCGTGGCGATATCAACAGGCCACAAAGATCATGCGATTTGATACCGCTGGACTTTTTTTTGTGGGGCTACGCGAAAGACCGTGTTTATGCAGATAAACCTTTAACTCTTGAGCACTTGAAATCCAACATGTGTCAAAAAGTGTTCGAAAATTACCTCAAAAGAATCGATGCTTGCAACAATTCGCGTGGTGGTCATTTAAATGATGTAGTATTTCACACATAATGTCAACTTTTAAACTTTATAATAAAAAAGAAATATCATGAAAAAAAATAATTTATATGTGTTTTATTTACGTTTACTTTTGAAACCGAAAAATGGATAACCCTTTATTAGTGCAGTCCACATTTAAATAAAAAAATTATTTCATTTTGCGGTACTTCCCATGCAATCAGTTTTCATATTTTTGACTTTCTGAGTATTGCATGAACTGATGAGTATTGATTTGTTTAAACACCGTTATCTGTCGGCCCAATTTATACGATTTCTGCTTTTAAAATGTTTGGTCAATGGTCATTTTATTTTTGAAATAAAACTTCTTTTGCGGCGTAGGGTGAAAAATTTTAGACAAGACATGACACGCTCTCAAAAAAATTATCTCGTTGCCAGTGCTGCAGTGTATCTACTTCGTAGATTTCTATATAAGGAGTAGTATAGCTTGATACACGGTGGCAAAAGTCAATACAATTGTACATACTTTTTCGATACACTCGAATTTGTTGTCAAATTTTGAAATTTTGATTGCCTGCTCTTTAAGCCCTACCTTTTAACAATCTACGACAGTCAGAAGTGCTCCAAGTAATTTATATCAATTCTACGAAAATGAGCGATTGCCACGCTCCCTAAATGGAAAATCTTAAATTTTTGATTTTCCTTTGTAAACACCACACAACATTAAGAACAACACCCTCTGCCGCGCTAGACGTTCTACTCTATCTACTACCTCTTGATATTTTCAGCAAACAGAGGGCAGCGAGCACAGCCGCACGCCTTGAAGCTTGTTCACAATGGATCAATAATGATATTGGCCATTCTATTATTCTGAATTCGTTTGGACCACTTCCAATTTACATTGATTATACCATCCCTAAATTAGAATTCGGCAAAAACTTCCAAGCCACCATCCCTCCAAGGTCTGTCTTGTCAACTGCCGTTCATCTCTCATGTAAAATTACCTGAAAAGGCAAATATTGGTATACCCATCGCTACATATAAGTTAATACTGAAACCAGCTGCTGAAGAAAGAACAAACCGAAGACGACAAAACAATTCTGGGCAAAACTTGATCTGAGACGCTCACAGTGTTTGATATCCTTAAGCAGATTGCACATCAGCTCCATAGTTGGTGCCATAACTATACAATTCCTCATAGAAAAGCACGCAACGAGGCTTGGCGTTTATTCAAACGATTTTTGAAGAAGCTGCATGGATGAGGAGGAGGTGGAATATGTTCCTCATCTTCTGTGCACATGTCCTGCTCTATCTCAAAGACGAAAGATCCATCTTGGAGACTTTTTCTTCGACGATTTCAGTGATCTTAATTTAGGCATCTACAGTCTCTTACGCTTCATTAGGAGCTCCAAATCGTTCAACGAATAGGAAGGTTATCTGAGGATTCATGTGGTATCACAATGGACCAACACGGGTCTAAGTGTGTCAGCTTTAATGCTGACAGCCACTTCAATCTCACCTGACATAAACACCACACATTTTATTTGTGTCGGTAGTCATCAACTAATATATTGATATATTGCGTCTTAGAAAGCAAAAAAGAACAGCATTCTGCGTTCAAGCTTCTGGCTGATCAAGCCAGAAAAGAATCGTGAGAACTGTCAACATTTTTTGTTTTTTTTTCTTGTTTTGTTTATGTCTTGGTTACTTACTTTTAATTTATTGTTTGAGTTTATAGACTCCTCTTTTGTTTTAATAATTATTTTTTATTAATAATAAAATCAAAAAATTGTAACGGGTTATCCATTTTGCGGTTTCAAAAGTAAACGTAAATAAAACACATAAAACATTTTTTTTTCATGATATTTCTTTTTTATTATAAAGTTTTAACGTTGACAATATGTGTGAAACACTACATCATTTAAATGACCACCACGCGAATAGTTGCAAGCATCGATTCTTTTGAGGTAATTTTCGACCACTTTTTGACACATATTGGGCGGTATCTCAGCCATACTTGACGAATGTTGGTTTTCAAGTGCTTAAGAGTAAAAGGTTTATCTGCATAAGCACGGTCTTTCGCGTAGCCCCACAAAAAAAAAAAGTCCAGCGGTGTCAAATCGCATGATATTGGTGGCCAGTTGATATGGCCACGACGAGAAATTTCGCGGCGAGGAAGTGTCTCTTGCAATAAAGCCATATTCGCTCGAGTTGTGTGGCATGTGACACCGTCTTGTTGAAACCATATATTCTCCAAGTCGTATTCTTCAATAGCAGGTAAAAAAAAGTCGGTTATCATATGACCATGATGCTCCGAATTGACGGTGACAGTCGCTCCATCGTCGTTTTCGAAGAAGTAATGTCCAATCACACCTCCGGACCAAAGAGCGCCCCAAACAGTGACTTTTGTGGATGTAATGGCCTCTCTTCAACTACATGAGGATTCTCGGAACCCCAAATACGCCAATTTTGTTTATTAACATACCCACCGACTGAGAAATGTGCTTCGTCGCTGAAGAAAATTTTGTTCGAAATATCGCCGTCCACCGCCTGTTGTTCAAGCACCCATTCGACGTATCTATGACGTTGTGAATTGTCAGCTGGCTTCAGCTGTTGTGTGAGCTGGACTTTATATGGACGTTGGTGTAGATCCAAATGCAAAATACGCCATAATGTGCTGTAAGACGGTCCTAATTCCTGAGAACGACGAGGAATCGACACATTGGGGTCTTCGGCAACACTTTCACTTACAGCTGCGATATTTTCAGTGCTACGAGCGAAACGATGATGCACAGGCCTTATAATATCTCTAACCAATCCAGTCTCTTCAAATTTCTTCACAATTTTGCCAATTGTTTGCGTAGTTGGACGATTATGTAAGCCATAATTTCCTCTTAAAGCACGATATGTGGCTTTGGTAGGATCACCATTTTTGTAATAGGTTTTAACAATTTTTTTGCGTTGTGCGATAGTTAAGCGATCCATTTTCGTAAATGTTAGACTTTCAACTGAAAAAAAAATTGTTTTAACAACTTAGTTTGACAAATATCGAATTCCAGCCCTATACTTTTGAAACCACGAAATGGATAACCCTTTATTTTCAACAAGAATTAATGGCGCAAAATTTTAAATGATTTAGTAATATGTTAAATCATTTTTACTATGATACTAGGTTAAAAAGAGGATTTTGCTAATTTTAATCTTATTAACATTTGACTAAAGTTAAAATCACCGAATGGCTACTTTAAATTTTTAGTATCATACTAAAACTACATGTCATTCTGATAGTATATCGGCTTTGCACGCAGGAGGCCCATGTTCGAGTCCTGCTGGTGTCAATTTTTTTTTTTTGTAAATAATGAAGTTAAAATGATGAAAATATAAACATCGAGCACATGTTGGGTTTCTATCAACATATAATCAATTTACTGCGCATAAGCACAATAATTGTTTGCATCAAAATTCAAACCCTACAAATGCTTTGCTATCTGGTTAATTATCATTTTACTAGTTAACAAAAGGTTTAAAATTTATGAAAAGCAGTGCCGTGCAATTCAGGTTGCATTTAAAAGACCTCAGGTCTTACAGGCATATAGTTAAATTAAAAAAAAAAAGTTAGTAGACTACTATGTATATAGTAAATTGCTAACTAGTATCGTGTTAAGGCCTTAATAATAGGTTGTTTATTTCAACGATAATGGTAAATTAGTTCAAATCAATGGGCGCATTATGATTTCAGTACGATTCTATCTAAGATAAGTTAATATCCATAAACGCAGGTATTTACATGTAAATAGTTTAATTTGAAGTGATAACTTCTTATGGCATTGAATTAGTTCAACCTTTTATCGTTGTAGGGGCCTTAGCACCCATATCCGCCCCCTGGATCGACTAATGACTGAGAGCCAATTTTCAATTGTCAATTTAACCTAAAGTAAATCTAAATTCAAAATGGAGGAATATAATTAAATGCCGCTTAAGACAATATGAAATAAAAATTTTAGTCCTAATAAAAGGTTATATCCGTCTACTGATCAATAAACGTTATTGTTTTATCTAAAGACTAAACATAAGTAGATAGTGACGACTATTTAACTTTTTTAAAAAAACGACGGTTTTTCCTTTAGCCAGGTTTCATAAAATTCAGCAAAACATCTTCATCTAAGAGCAAAAGTCTTAAAGCTTAATAAAACATGGATACATATACCAATATATGCTTTACTGCAAAATTAATTTTTCGCTGAATTGCTTTTTAATTAAATATACCACCTAACTACCCTGTCGCACTGGACCTATGTAAATGAATGATGACTAATGAAATTAAGATCGCAGCGATTGAGGGGAAAAAACAGCACAGAATTTGAAATGTTCTTGAAGCGATTAAACTAAGTTATAGAACATGTATTGTGGAGTGGACCTTTTGACCTCTTCAGCTCAAAATAACATTTAAGTGACCTTCATTTATATATTTTTAAAATTTAATTTGTATATTTGCATATTATGTTCTTACGTACTTATTGACTCAAGTGGATTGTCTTTATTTTTGGAATCAAATGCTTTCTACATACATATGTGCAAATAAGCAAACAAACACGCGAAAAGCTAGGTAATTTAAATAGGTATACCATAAGTATAACAAAAAAACAATAGGCTAGGAATAAGACAAATATTTTGGATGCATTCATTTAGCTTATATTTAAAGTTATTTTTAAAAAAAATTATTTTTTTGTATTTGTTATAAGAAAATGTTTGTTTTTAAATATTTTGTAGGTAGGTATACTAAATTCCTCTGGCCTGCAAAATATCATTTTTCTCTGCTTAAGTGTGTAGTCTATAGAAGAAATAAGTATATAAATGAACCTTTGATAAATAAAATGCACGACTCGATCGCACGTTCTTGGTCTTATGTTCAATCAAATGGTATGCAAAAGATTCTTAATAGAATCGACTTTAAACATTTTTTTGTATACATTATTTCTTTAATTTTGTTCAGACAGACAGACGGAATTGCGGAACCCACTTTTTTTGAGTTCTCCATCATCGCGTAATTTCAAGTTTGATTAAAATTTCGAGTTCGATTTTTTTCCAAATGTAAAACTTATTCGAAAGATCGGCCCACCACAGTGCCGGCTAAAACAGGCAATTGTCCCATTTTTAAATACCTAATCCCTTGTTTAGCATGAATTATAATATCACACCGAGTTCCAAGATTACCCTAAGCCAGACCATAAATGAACACTCCACGGCCGCACCAAGTAAATTACTCTGGAGTAGTACATGGCCATACAACCCAAACAGCCACCAATACCACGGACCACTAACATTCCCACTACATCACTGAAACCATTTGGTCCCTTCCCCTGAAGAAACGACGACAAGGCCGTCAAATGAGGCTCCGACAACGGCTAATTTAACTCTTTCATGAGGCAGCATTAAGCTATGTTGCTGAGAATCGCCAGCTTCTTGAAAGTGCAATACTTCGCAAGGCCGACAACAACTGGTTAAAGAGACTGCATTATTTTTGTTTAACAGAATTCCTGTATGATTTCCTATCCTTATGGCTATGCTGGGCGTATTGGAATGTGAAACAGTAAGTTATATGTGTTGTAAAATGTATTATATTAAATATATGTGTTGTGTGATTTGATTTCATACAACTTACAACAAAACAAATGTCATACATTACTTCCAACGAAATCTGAGAAACAGAAAAATGTTGACATTTCATTATTATTTGAGTCTATTATAAGTCTCAGAGTTTGTTTCTTTAGAAGTCAAAAAGTTAATTGTTAAGCAAAAAAACATTATAAAAAATTCACAATGGAATTAATTTTAAATGAGGAAGATCTACTTCAAATTAACATATTCCTGGAACTAGGAAATTCCCCTTTCCATTGACACGATACGAAGACCTAATTTTTCGAAATCAACTCGACAATTTTTTTTAATTCAATATTACAACAGCATTTTGTATTGCATCAAATGTCATTTGATACAAAATTTGAGGTTAATTTGCTGTGTGATGTGTATGATAAATTTCTGAAAAAGAGAATCATGCAACATTCCAATATTTCCTGTGTACCTTATCTCCCGTCATACAACAAAATTAAGAAACAAACATCATACATCAACAGAGAACAAGGGCATTGTTTCACAGATCATACAACACATACATTTCATACAACATACATTCTTATAATACATCACACAACATATACGACTTTCTGTTTCACAGATTTCATTGGAAGTGTTGTATGATTTTTGTTTTGTTTTCATACAACATGATGTATGATTTGATATTTCGTTGGTTTTCAATTTGATATTACGAGTCAATTAAAATTCAAAAAAATATTACTAAACAATTAAAGAAAATTTAAAAAATTGTCATATTATAAAAGTGAAAGAAAGTTATTCAAACCAAATATTTGTATAATTTTATATTAAGAAACATTGAATTTGCTATTTGTTGGCGAAGATGTTTCGAATTTAATCGAAACTAATATTATAATTGGAAGACGCCCTAGGATAATTTTAGGGCATGTGGAAGAGCCCTTTTTTATTGAGAAATTCAATGACTATAGAACGTGTGTTGAGCTTTGATTATATTAAAACGCTTGGGAACACAAATAGCGCATTTAACATCTTGCAATTCAGCTGAAGATGCTGAAGTTTTAAATTATTTATTTAACAAGTGGAGCAAGGACAAAATCCCAAAGAGAAAATTTCAAAGAACAAACATTTCAAAGAGAAAATCCTCAAGAAAGCAATGCAAGTAGTGAATCGTGCAATAAAATCGCAGCGTTTTCACTACTTGCACTGCTTATTTCGGGTCAAGTTGAACAATATTTATTCATTATATTATTCATTATTCATTATATCTCAACTAGCGGACCCAGCGAACTTCGTCTCGCCCTTATATAACATTTTCAATTTTCAGGTAAACTAGTGATAATAAAACACAGATAGTTAAAATTTCAATGTGATTTATTTGAATGGAATTAAAATCAGTAGAGGGTGATTTGATAAACCATGTTTTTAGATTTGTTTTCCGCCGTAAAAATGAACAACGAAGACGGTCACGCGAAGAACAATTTTTGGATTAAAACCGGTTTTCGTCTTTAGTTGCATACTGCACACTTCGCTTCCCTTGCCCAAAAAACCGGTTTTAGTCCGGTGGCAATAGTCTCGTGTGTGCAGGCCCATTGTCGCAAAAGCAAATCGAATGTGGAACTGAATCCGCTTGAATTTGAATGGAACATTCCAGACAGCTCAGAGGAAATCTATAGAACTTTCAAGAAAGTTCATCAAAATAAAATATCAAAATCCATTTAATGGGAACAAAGAGAAACCAAAATGAAGTGTGTGTATACAAAACACATTATTTTTGCTAATAAATCAATAACAATCATATAAGTGGAATGGTTGGTCATAACTCTGGTTTTAGACATCAGACAGCAAACAGGTTTATTATATGTACTCTCCAAACATGTCTTAAGATCTCCTTAAAATTTCATTCAAATCGATTAAGCCGAAAAAAAGTAGTTCGCGGGAAGAAGTACATAGGTTAGGTTAGATGTACATCCTTTTGTAAAATAATAATTGTCTTCATATTTCTTTTTGGATAAAATAAAAATTATTTTGTTTTTTGAATGAAAATGGTAGCTGTAGCCATCTAAAAATTGCTTTTTATCGCTTTTGTTCGGTTTTATGATCTCCATTACACTTATTGAATTAAAATGTGTCAAATAATAACTGTTATTAATTAACTTTATCGCCATAAGCAAAAAAATATATTGGGGAATATCTAAGCTCTTAGAGATTTTCACAAAAAGGAAAGTATATTACTCTGTCCCAGAAAGATAGGCAGTACACGTGTTATGGGAAAGCTTTTTCAAAATCATTAGGGTGTCATATTTTTGCACCATACTAAATTGGAAGAACTTCTCCATAAAAAGTGTTTTCCCGTGTCTGTAAATATATAAAATAATAAAAAATCCATTGCATCTGACGCAGACCCAACGTCCTACTCAGCGCACATCTGAGTATGGAGTGTAGACTGAATTGCGTTTGCTGTGGCCTGTGTGGCTGCTGCTGCTATTCAACACCCATTAAATATTGATGTGCTTTCAGAGTTACCCTTGTCGATTTGTTAACTCTTTCGGTTTTTTTCCTTAGGCTTCTGTTTAGGTGCTGTTGATTTGAGAGCTTTAAAAAAAAGTTTTGAATGATGAGTGTTATCGTGGAGTATTTTCATTTCTTGCACTACTTTCAATGTGTGGAAAATACGTTCAAATGCAATTACAAAATTTAAAGCTGTTCTGAAGAAGAACATTATTTGCGTAAATTTTCGAAGTGCGTGGTTAATTAATGTGAAGTGAAGTAAAAATGGCATCGGTGTGTCCGACACGTCGAGCAGCTGCTTAAGCCAAAAATGTGTGGAAATGGATTTTTTTCGGAACGCTCCGTAGAAAATCTTGTTATAAACCTAAGTGAAGATAGCAGCAGCAGCTGCACCAACTCTTTTTCTGAAAAAATATATTTTAAATACAGTTATTTAAAAGATGAATTTATATTTAGTTTTGTTATTTAATTTATAATTAATCTTAATGAATAAATGTTTTATTTTAACTTGTTTTTTATTTAAAAGGGATTTGGCCTACTGGCACTTTTATCTTACTTTATGGTGGTGCGGAAAAAGCTAACATTTTTAAAAACAAAACTAAATCTATCTATCCTATCTAAAAAAAAGGGCGATGACCCTACATACTCTTCTCTCGTATCTGAGTCCATTTAAAAAACACATTACGAAAACCCTATGAGAGCTTTCTTGTGTGACAGATTTAGCGAGAATGAGAGGCAAACGTCCTATCTTGCATGTACTGCCTATTTTTCTAGGACAGAGTATAGCGATTTTGTCGATATAGCTTCTTTCCCCATAGGGATTTCGTCGTATTAGGCCGGAGATAAAAAAAACAGTTGGTGAAACATGTATTGTATCTTAGAATTTGGTTTGTTCATTGTATTTCATTTCATTTATTGTAAATTTATTTTTTAAATAAAAGAATTGTCTTTACTTAAATCAAGTTAAGTATAGAAAGATATGTCATATAGTTATTTTTGAACGCATCTCCATAATCCAGCGAATGCTTAAAAAGTTTTTATAAATGTATGAATGTATCAACATTCAAATTCTAAATTATTAAACCATTTTGTGCAGGTTTACAATCTGACATTTATCCTTAGTGATCTCCTTTAGTTCTAAAGAAAATATTAATAATATAAGTTTCCTGGTTTAAGGAGGTTCAATGAACATTCTTACCAGGAAGGCCATGTTCATCGTGTTTGCAATATACGTCCATGTAGGTGCATACGTTTTTGAATTTGTGGCAAGAAGTTCCTGAATTTGTTGAGGCATAAACTGGATCAGCATCACTTGCGCAATTGGCAACGACAGTGCATCTAGGATTTTCTGCATGCGCCGAATAAATTGAGTGATAAGTGAAAAGGACAAACAAATTTAGAATTATTAGGAAAAGTTTCATAATGATTTTCTTTAGGAAGCACGAATATAAGGAGTTCTTTTTATGCAGACTGCTTATACTGCTGTAGGTTCTACTTGATAATAGGTACTACATCTAGAATAAATCACTCTTAAAAAACTTAAATGCAGTAGCTATCAATGTATCAACAATTCAATTATAACATGCGATACGGTTCTTTATTATAATCCACAAATAATACAGGGTGTTCACCGGGAAGGTACTCGTATACTACTTTGTTTGTTTATAAGTTTTGATTAAATGAAAGAGAATTGATCCTGTATTGATAAATGATTTAATGTCGGCAATTATGTATAGAATACAATGTCAGGTAAATGTCCGCCTCTGTTAGTCTCACAAATGTGAGCACTTTTGAACACATTTTTCATTACATTCCCACACATTTCACGCGGTATTTCATTAATTTCATCACGAATATTTTGTTTGTGTTGCTGAAGCGTTTCTGGTTTGTTTGCATAAACCTTGCAGGCGATCGTGGAGGCCAATCAACATTACCATTTCTTGAAATAAGTTGTTTTGGAAAGAGGCCTCGCAGTAATTCCATTGTAATCCTGGCTGTATGCGATGTGGTTCCGTCTTGTTGATACCACATGTTAATCAAGCCCAAAGCATGCAGTTGTGGCGTTAAACAGTTTTCAATCGTATCACGATAGCGCTCCCCATTCACAGTTACCGTTACGCCGTTTTCATTTTCAAAGAAGTAAATTCCAATGATTCCTCCTGACCAAATTTCACACTAGACTGTAACTTTTAATGGATGCAAAGGTGACTTATGAATAATTTGAGGGTTTTTCATTGCCCAGAATCGACTATTCTGTTTATTCACATATCCATTCAAATGAAAATGTGCCTCGTCACTTATTATGATTTTTTCATGAAAATCCGGGTTTTCATGAGCTAGCTATATCTTCCTATTGGCATATGTACGGCGGCGTAAATGATCTTGCGGAAGAAGCTCTTGTGTCAATTGAATATTAAATGGAAACAGATGCAAATCATTGTGCAAAATTGTGGCCAAAGTTGTTCTTTGAAGACCAACCTCCTGAACACGGCGTTGAATTGAGATTGAAGGATTGTTTGGAACACTTCCTTGAGCAGCAGTAATGCTTCCAGCCGATCGTGCAGTAGGTTGTGTTCCATGCTTGGGCCTATCACCTACAGACCCTCTTTCTTCGAAATCATTCACTACACGATAAATAGTGCGTTTTGTTGGCACTTTGTTTCTCCCAAAAATTTGACGTAGCTTTCTTATCGTCACATTAATCCATGACTGATTGTGATAAAATGATTTAACCATTAAAACACGTTGGTTTATCAAATATTTTTCCACAATAAATTTGCCACGAGTCTACTTCATGACTGCCAAACATGAACTGTCAAGAGTAATGCTTACCAAAATGGCGGCAAAATAAAGTAGTTTACCTTCCCGGAGGACACCCTGTATATTAGTTACAATTTTTTTCATAATTTCTGGATTAAAATAACCGACAATAATGTTTTCGTCAGACATTATTGTCAAATATTGTCTGAAAGAAAAAATTCAATTTATTTGTTATTTTTGAAACCATGACAAATTTCATTTACAATATATACGCAGTTTAGTTAGGGAATTCATATTAACCATTTGTTTATTTGGAGAAGTCTCTACAGAATACTGATATTTACTTAAATATTTTGTGTCTGTTTCATCATGACTTCTGTGTTTGCCTTGTTTTGTTTTGCAATCTATAAATTATTGCAATCTATTGATCGTTATTTTGTTGGATCCAATGAACCATTTTGCTTAGCATGTCGTATCAACTGCGTATTAGACTTAAAAATAAAGTCGATACTCCAGAGAATATTTTCGCTTACCAATTACACTATACAAAAGATGTGCATAATTTAAGATTGAAAAAGTCTTTAAAAAATTGTAATTTGCATTTTATTTAAGAAAGAACAGTCACACTTTGAAATGTAAGATTACTTTGGAATAGGTTATCAATCTGAAGACTTTGACTAAAAAAAAAAACATTACCAGTATCTAAAAGTTGTAGGTACCTCAACCTTGATAAGCTTAACAAGAAAATGAATTACTGTCAAAATAAAATACAAACATATGTATCAGCATTTTTAGTAAAGCTTAAGAATTTTTCTTATTCATGAGTATTATAGGATTATAAAGAAAGTGCACTTAAAAAAACACAAAATCATTTGCGCAAAATTTTATTCGCTTTAGATCAATGTTGGATCGATTTTAAAATTATTCTGAGGTATAGTAAATAACCGTTCTGATTTATTGGCGAGAGCCTTTAGTATAGTTATTAAACTTTGCGCGGTTATTATTTGTTGTAGCAAATGTATGACATTTTATATATTATATATGTAATCATTTAAAAATACTTAGGCCTCTATGCTGATACGCATCATACATATCTATGTTCAACTTAAAACGCCTCTGAGTAAATTGTCACATATGTAAGTGCTTAAGTAGAACTTAAATGTTTAAGTTGTGTATCAGCAAACGGGTATTAGTCAATCGAAACAAAAACTCATAAGACAACATATTTAAAAATAATTTGAATTGTAATTCAAAAACCTTCATTTTTACGTCCTAAGCACTTCTTAAAAAATTCCCTAAATTTAGAGCGGAGCAAACATTTTTAGTGGGGTGGGTGAAGGGGGAAAAATTATTTTTTTTTTCCAAATTACTTTAAAACTATAGGTTCTTTTGAAAAAAAAGTTGTCGGTACGCATTAAAGCTCATGTTACATAAAAAGATGAACAAACTTTTTATCGCACAGTTGATAGATTTGGAGAAAAATGGTTGAAAATATTTTATGTTTTGAGTGGGGAAATTTTTTGTTTTTAGTTATGTTTGGAAAAACATGCTATAATAAAAAAACCAGGCTTTATGTTTGGAACCGGAAGGGAAATGCTGACATCTTAAAAAATAATAATTTATTTTATTTTGTTGAAAAAGCCCCAAAACCTTTATTTTTCTCAAAATGTTCTAAGAACAACTTATAGACAGCAAAATTATCTGCAAAATGACATATCAACGACTTCTGTTACCCTCGACAACCAAAGCGAAACATCTGGTTCGATGAGGAGTGTCGACAGGCACATGCAGCCCAGGACGAAGCCTATGACTCAATGCTGCAAGCTAGGACCAGAACTGGTGAGAGAGCAGCCCACGGGGGCTATGTGCAAACAAGAAGAGAGGAACACCGACTCCTAAGAAGGAAGAAGAGGGAGCACGAAAAGCAAGCGGTCGAATCAATTGAGGGATGCTACAGCAGGGGTAACGCTCGAAAGTTCTATCAAAGGGTGAAACGATTTACCCAAGGATTCCAGCCCAGAATAGAAGCCTGTCGTGATAAAAATGAGAATATCGTAGGAGGTACGCAGACTGTGCTGAGAATTTGGAAGGAACACTTTTCCAAACTGCTAAGCGGCGAAGCCAACCATCCGTTGCTATGCAGAACAACCCATTCAACTTGGACGATGATGGTCAAAATATCCGTTCACCCGACCTAGAAGAAGTAAGAATAGCGTTATCCAAACTTAAGTCGCACAAGCCGCGGGTTCAGATGGCCTGGCAGCTGAACTGTTTAAGGCAGCGGGAGATGACTTGGTCAGGAGCATACACCAACTCATTTCTAGAATCTGGTCGGAGGAAAGTATGTCCAATGAATGGAAGCTCGTCATAGTGTGCCCTATCCACAAAAAAGAAGATGCTCTGACTGCGCCAACTACAGAGGTATAGGTCTCCTCAACATCGCATACAAAATTATGTTGCTATTTTGTATATCCGCCTAGAACCTTTTACCATTGACCTGATCGGATCTTATCAGTGTGGCTTTAGGCGAGGAAAATCAACTAACGATCAGATTTTCACACTCCGGCAGATCGCGGAAAAAACCCAAGAATTTCAAGACGATACACCCCATCTCTTCATCGAGAAGTGCAACACCATCGACTGGAACAAAACGTCACGATTGGCGGCTATAACTTCGAAGTAGTCAGAGATTTTGTTTACCTGGGATCCACTATTACATCGCACAACAATATCAGTGCGGAGATCAAACGAAGAATCACACTCGCAAATCGCCGTTTCTTCGGGATGGGAAAGCATTTGAGTTGTAAAACCCCCTCTCAAAGAACCAAAGAGACCCTATATAAAACCTTAATCATCCCAGTCCTGCTGTATGGGGCAGAGGCATGGACACTGACAAAATGGAATGAAAACCAGCTGGGTTGCTTTGAGAGAAAGATTCTTCGAGTATTGTTTGGCCCAGTGTGCATCGGTGGTGAGTGGAGAAGAAGATTTAACGACGAACTTTACGGGCTCTACAGCGATATGAACCTGGTCAAAGAGCTGAAAATACAGCGACTGAGATGGCTAGGTCAAGTGGAGCGTATGCACATCGACGCACCAGCCTGACGATTCTTTGTATCCAACCCCGGTGGACAACGCGACAGAGGAAGGCCTCATCTTAGGTGTCACGATCAAGTGGTGAACGACCTCAACCAACTTGGTTTGCGTAACTGGTGGCAGCTAGCTAGGGACCGGGCTAGCTGGAGAGGTTTGCTGGTTGAGGCAGTGATCCATCCTGGATTGTAAGCGCCATCTAAAGTAAAGTAAGTATTTAAGAAAAAAAAGTTGTGCAGCATCAGGACTCGAATCTGGTCGATCGGTGATATACTATCAGATGCCATAATGGATTTGGCAAATTGCTAAAAGTTGAAGTAGCCATTCCGTGATTTTAACCTTAGCAAAATGTTAAAATCGTTTAAAATTTGCTAAATCATCTTTTTAGCTTAGTACATTGCTAAAAGTCGGTTTAACATTTTACTAAATCATTTAAAATTTTGCGCCAATAATCTTATGAGACATTTAGTAGAAGGCTTCGCTAAAATCGATAGCAATAACATAAGGGCCCATGTTCTGTAACTTTCGAATAGATAAAAATAGTCGAGAAACAAAAAGAATGTTTGTTTTGTTGTTAAGATGCCAAAATGACTTTTTCAATTTATCGCCTTCCATTGGAAAATCCCAGTCAAATATTTAAGGTATCACCTCAACTTACAGAAAACCATTTTTTTAGAGGCGTTAAGTGAAGGAAAAGTATAATTATATGAGCTACAGAACATGGGCTCAGGTTCATCTCCATCATCCATTGTGCAATGTGCACAGAACGTGTGAAACAATGGAAAGAAAGTGCACATTATTATGCTTTCAAACATTTTCGGTATGCATGACAGTTTCGCTATGGGCGATAATTAGAGACATCATTTCTGGGACCTATTTTGTGATTTTTTTATATTTATGATATTTTTACAGGATTGTCGAAAGGTGCCTTGCAAAATGGAAATTGTGAACAGGGGATCAGCGGCTAAGATAAGGCATTTATACATGATATTAGGACGATAGAGGGCGCTTCATCTGGCCCTGTGGAGTAGTCGTCTTTATGTAAGTTTTTCGATTTATACTTTTTCTTTTAACATGGGTGATAGAATGATGATATCTGTAAATGAAGTTTCAGTGGAGCTCTCTAAGTGGAAATATTTGGTGTCAGGTTCAATGTCACTAAACGACTGTTTGAAATGGTTTGCTGAGTGCTGTTTGCGCGTGTGTCCATGTGCACTTATCATTATTCCCACGTTATTTACATAATTAGAAAAAATAAAAAAAAGAAAAATATTATTTTTCTTGCAAATGAACAAATAGGTATATGGCCTGTCGCACGCTCTGTGCCATGGTATTCAAATAAAAAAATATAAAATAACAAAGCTATCAACACCTGAACTCTACTTAACCTTATAAGAAACGTTCCACGTGTTGCTTTACTATTTCCAGTTACAGTTTTTCAGTTAAGATTTATGACAAAAAAAAAATTAAGTACAATAAGCAATAAAATAAACGTGCCACACAATGCAAATAAAAGACTGCTTTTTTTTAAATTTTGTATTTGGTTCCTAGTTTTTAATTATTGTATTCATTGTTTGTTTTCTTGTGTACACCTATATTTTATTTTTATTGTTATATATATGGGCCTATCATGGGACAGATATGGTTGTAGTCGAAAAGAGTTATTTTTGTTCAAAGTTTATATAATTTAAAGTAAAACCTTCTGGGAAATTTATGGTAAATCCTAAATGTTGTATTTGTTCGTATTTATTTTGCTTTTATTTATTAAATAAATTTCATGTGATGACGAACGATTTAGAACCGCAAAACAAATTATTTTTTATTTTTTTGATAGACTTAGACCCAGTTTTTCAGCGGTGCGAGATTAAAGTTAAACCCGAGTTAACTCACCAAATATGTTGAGTTAACCTTGGATTAACTGAAAACAAATAGTTGTTTTTTATCATGTACGTTTTTAGGTATTTCTGCATTAATACATCTCAAAGATATTACCTGGAGAGATCGACGTGATTAATTTAATTTGCAGGATTACCTAACTCTGGCTTAACTCACCACTGAAAACTGGGCCGAAAGGAAGGAAAAATGGTTGATTAAACCCATTCCGATTCCATTAAAGTTAAAGAAAGATCGTATGGTCATATATAAGTGGCCTCTTCCTTGTTAAAGAGCCTAACAGTGGATTTATCGACTTGGGAGTTGATGATAATATCAGAGTTAAAATTCTGATAGAAAACTAACATTTCGTTAAAAAAGATATTATGATATTTTTTTTGTCTAATGCTATATGAGCTTGTGTCGTTAAAAGGCGTTTTTATAAAGTAATTGACAAATGCCAGAGTTAAAAAAAAAACTTATCTAGTTTCATGTAAATCGCTGGCACTTCTGACATTTATCCTCAGAGTGGGAGTTTATAAGTTGGCAGCATTTGTCCTGCCTCGTCCTCCATTTCTCTCTCTGACACAAAAAACACGCGATCCAACGAGAATAATAAATAAAATAATATTCAAAATCACTATAACCACTCGATAACATTTGAATACACAATTTTGTTTTGTTTGTAATATTTTCTGAACAAAAAGAACAATACAAACGCTGAGCTGAAGCTTAAACGGCAAAATAATCTCGGTTAACTTAAACTACAAATTGAACTCAGTTCAAGATTTAAATTTTACACCAAAAGTGGAGTTTAAGCTTGCACTGTGAAACTGGTTGTAACAGATTTGAAAAGTTTATGTTTACTGGATGTTAATATGTCCGAATTTTATTTCTTTAAATAAATGTTTATAATTAATTTAAAATTTAATTAAACAACACAAATTTAAAATCTTTTCGTGGAAAAAATCGATTTCTAAATTCAGAATATATTTTTGCTTACGTATATACAGGGTGCCCCAAAAGTCAACGTCGAAACGAAAACGGGTGATAGGGGTTAGATGGTGACAGTTATCAGAAAAATAATTTTTAAAAATCGTAGCCATGTATTTTGTGAGTTATAGGCATTCGAAAAAAAAACGACGGTCTTTCAAGTGCCGTGATTACAAATCTTAATTTTTCTCATTTTTTTGTTATGATCATTTGTGCACGATTTATTGTAGGTGGGCCATATCATTCTAGATGTCATACAGTCGGTTAGATTGTTCCATGTTTTGTTGGATTCCGTAAGGAAAATTGAACGAATTTCGCCCTTCATAGCGGTGAGTGGAATACAGACGCTATCTGCAAGCGAGCTATAAAGCACTGATCCCTGCCGGGCGAGAACCAGCTTCTTTTTTAAGCCTCCAATTTTAATTGGATGTCGCCCGTCGGTTAAAATGAGATAACAAATACCTGATTCTCGAATCCATTATGCCAACAAAAAATTCTTTCCTGTATTCCTATTCCTTCTAACTAGTGCCGTGCAATTCAGATTGCATTTAAAAGGCCCTAGGTCTTACAGGCATTTTTTTTTTGTATAATCTACACGCGCTCATGGGATTATGTATACCCTTTAAATGTTTCAACATAGCGCGGGCGTGATGGTGAGGTTAAGGAAGAGAAAGAATGATAGGAAAGATGTGTGGCACGATATTCGGAGACTGTAGGTGGTTGTTGTCTCAGAGCATGTAATCAGTAAACCAGCAACTCATTGAATGACATTTATTTTTAGAATTGGTTTTTAATGGAAAAATAAGAAGGCATAGACTACGGCAGGGATCGAACCTGTGACCATGAGGTTGACAGGCGAACACACAACTATCGCGCCACGGCCACCCCAGTTAAAAATTATTATAAATAAATTATTATTTACGGCATTGATAACCGCTTGGCTGTCTGTGTCTATTACCGAATTTAGATTTTGAGTTGGATTTAATTTAAGAGTTTTCCATTCTTCTATTTTAGCTAGTACGTCAGCTTGAATGATGCTAGCAAAGTCAGAAAGTCGGAAAGGTCTAGATAATTTTAGCGACTCTGACAAAATTCCAGCTCCTACACCGCACTCCATTTTAGATCCGTCGGTAAAAATTCTAACGTCGAAATCTTTCGATACATCGTCATCTTGCCAATTCTTCCTGGATGGGAAGATAACTTTAAAATTCTTTTGCTGAGACTCAGAAAAGGGTGCAGTAGTCAGTGTTTGCCGACAGAATATCTGGTGGAATCTAATTTGATTACCGAATGTTTTACTGAAAGCGTAGAAAGCATTGCTATACTTAATGGCTTTTATAGTTCACAGTTTTTCAATTTCCTTAATTTTTATAATTACAGAAAGTAGGGAAGTTCAGAATATCAAAACGTGAGGTAAAGCGTTCCTCATTCGTGTCTTACGACTAAGGAAAGAATCTTTGTGCTTGATAGTATACATTGGAAGTTGTGCTCGAGGATAAACTGATGAACATTTCTGGACGCGCGAGTATTACAGTTCAATAGTTTAATTGTTGCGCTAGAACATTGCTTAAAAACAAATTTATTGAAAAAAAAAACAAATTTTCCAAATCGATTTAGAAAACGAGAACTGAACTTTTTACTTGATTTTGAAGGCCAAACTTGGAAATAGTTTTATTGCATTATAAATATTTATATCCTTGTATTACTCCACAAAAATTATACTTGCCCACTTTCCGCCCGTTTATCGAAAAATAACGGGTGTTATTTTTTAGATGTGTGGTTTTCAATCTGGCAACACTTTTTTCGGAGTTGTTCTTTTTGACAGCTGTCACTTGATTTAAGCTATAAATAGCATAACGAATAGACTTACTCCTGAACAAAGATTTCAAATCGTGCAAATTTATTAACCAAAATAATGGTTCAGTTCGGGCGAGCGAGGCATCACAAGAAAATTTTGTTCAGCGATGAAGCTCACTTTTGGTTAAATGGGTACGTTAATAAGCAAAATTTTCGTATTTGGAGTGATCATAAACCACAAGCCATTGTTGAGACGCCGTTACATCCTCAAAAAGTCTCTGTTTGGTGTGCTCTTCTTCATGGGCAGAGGGAATCATTATTCCATATTTCTTCAAAACTGAAGCCCACTGTAATGTAACAGTCAATGTGTAACGATACAGAGCCATGATTAATGACTTTTTCGTCATTGTCTGGCCTGGGGACGAGGCCTCCAAGATCGTGCGATTTAACACCGCTGGACAATTTTTTTGTGAAGTCGCTTATTTACGCAGATATTGACGCCTTGGAAGTGAATATTCGGCACATTATTACTGCCCCAATTGCTGCAAAAAGTGGTCGAAAATTGGTCCTCTCGGCTGGAATTTATTCGAGTCAGCCTTGACGGCCACTTGCCCAAAATAATTTTTAAAACATAATATCAAATCATTATCTTTATAATAAAGATAAGTTTTTGGCCATAACATTAAATTATGTATGCGTTTTATTTCATCTTGAGAACCATACGTCTAAAAAAAACACCCGTTACAATCAATCTTTCATTTTTGAACATATTTGAGACAAATAATATTTTGAAGGTCAGAATGACTAATATGGAATAAAGTCAATTCTTTTGTGAGGTGGATTGTATAGGTGTTGATTCTTTTATTTATAATTATTTGTACAACTGCAACTTTTATTGGTATAAAGTAAAGAATCAACACCTACGCATACATAAGAAATAACTTTTATGTTTTCGAAAAGGTCACGAAAATAGGAATAAATAAATTGAATATGTTATTCACGGATTTTGAAACTTTTGAGAAGTTTTATTTTGTAAGGCCTTTACGTGTGTAAGTAGTATTTTAGAGAATTTAAAATTGGAGTGTATGGAGTTGATGGTGTTTCTGATAAGCTAAATTCAATTCAAAAATACGTAACATATGTATGTATGTAAGCCGGTATACAGATAATGTATATATTTACAGCAATATACCTTATATACATACATTTTTTAAATAGCCAATGCACCTATAGAAATTCAGGCCTTGCTGTTACCTACTTCTTCTCATGAAATCTGCTACTGGCTAGGTTATTTAAATTAGTAAAACAGATTTTTTTTATTACTTAAAACTGTTATTTCGCACTTATAAAAGGGTGGCTTCTAAAAAAAAGTCTTACAGTTATCTATAATACATTTCATAGTACGGTTTCACAATGAACTTCTCGGTATTTTTCTTAACATTTGTTATGGTTGTCACATTGTGCGCTACCCAAGAAGAGCGTGTGAAACCACGTCCCTGTAATATAGCATACAGGTGTTCTTTTGTTTACGAACCAGTGTGGACTACAACAGACTATAAGACTTGTCAAGTTTTTCAAAATGGATGCCTCTTGGCTAGCGAAAACTGTAATCGTCAAAACAATTATCAACCAGGTTTGTTATTTTTGTTTACATTAAATTATAATACAATAAACAACATATGTAGATACTAAAGATAAGACATAATTTTCGTCAAAAGAGTTTTATAAAATTATGTTATTGCCTTGAAACAAACTAAATATCAAATCTCTATGCGAATAAGTCTTTATCTAAAAAATAGAAAACTGTTGATGTTTTCTGAATTAAAAAACAGATTAAGCGTAAGTTTTATCTGTGAAATAGTTAGCATGTTTGCTAAATAATATAATTATCTCATTCCATCCATTTCCGCTTTTAATATTTTTTCTCAAAAGACAAGAATAGCTGATGTTTAAGACCCCCTTTATAGTATTCAGGCCTTGCTATTGTCAAACATCAAATTATGAAGTCTGCTACTGTGTACGTAATTTAACTTTGTATATATACAGATAAATTTTTTTAAATTTTTTTAAATTGTTATTTCGCGATTATAAAAAGGTGGATTCAACAAAATTTCTAACAGTTACTTATATACATTTCGTAGTGCAGTTTCACAATGAATTTCTCGATATTTTGCTTAACATTTGTTATGGTTGTCACACTGTGTGTTACCCAAGAATATGTGAAACCACCTCCATGTAATATAGCGTACGACTGTTCTTCTGTTTACGAACCAGTATGGACCACAACAGACAATAAAACTTGTCAAATTTTTCAAAACGGATGCTACTTGGCCAGTTCAAACTGTGATCGTCAAAACAATTATCAACCAGGTTTGTTATTTTTCCGCTTTTAACATTTTAAATAGCCATCTAACCTTGTAAAAAATACAACTGTATATTAATAAGCTCAGGCCTTACTTTTGCATAATCTCACCTCATGAAGTCTGCTACTGTCTGGGTAATTTAAAATTGTTGATACAATAAATATTTTTTTCATTTTTTAAAACTGTTATTTCACGCTTATAAAAAGATGGCTTCAATAAAATTTCTAACAGTTACTTATACACATTTCGTAGTGCGGTTTCATAATGAATTTCTCGATATTTTTCTTAACATTTGTTATGGTTGTCACATTGAGTTCAACCCAAAAATTGGTGAAACTACGCCCCTGTAATATAGCGTATAAGTGTTCTCTTATTTACGACCCAGTATGGACCACAACAGACAACAAGACTTGTCAAGTTTTTCAAAATGGATGCATCTTGGCGAGTACAAACTGCAATCGTCGAAACAATTATAAACCAGGTTTGATGTTTTTTTGTTGCAATTTTTTGTACAATCTTTACATACTCGTAGATTGTAATAGGTACTTTATCCGTGTTTTAATTGAAAAAGTGCGAACTTAGCTAAATTTTACATGAAACCGATAACAGCATCTACAGTGAATGTAATTTAGGGCAGCAATCGGAATGAACATAAGAACGAATAAAAATTGTCTAAATGTTGATGTTAAGATGGAGCGGCACTCAAATTAGTTCAGAACAATTTTTCTTTCGGAAAGGTTGGTTAGGATATGTTGTGAAATATATTTCAGTTTAAATAATCATCTTTTTATGTAGATAATTATGTATCTACTTATACAATTTTTTGTTGTAGTTTGAATATACGAGTGATTTTAAACATTTTCTTCAATTTAATTTCTGAGCTGGTTATAACCTGCACGAAAACACGTAACGTTAATCTGGATAAAACGACACTTATGATATTAATCAGTGGTGGTGGAAGCTTTTCAGGAAATAAACGGTAGACGAACAATGGTAACGAAATTGAAGCCGTCATTTTGATATTCTTAACTTCACAACCAATGACACAAAATTTCAAACAGTTCTCGTTTAGAGAATAAACCCAACTCTAATGAAAAAGTCGTCTAGTTGCCAGCCCATGTCTAAGTTTGTCTTAATTTTAAACACACTAAACAAAACTTCTAATTAAAGTTGGCTTTAGAGCTACCTTAATTAAGCTTATGTTGAACACACCTTATTTTGACAGATAGAGTAATGGAACAGAACGAAAATTAAACATAAGCACAAGAACACAAAAAATATATTCATAAATTTATAAAAGCTGATGTAAGATTTTTAAAATTTTTGAAAAAGATTTCCATATATAATTCGTTTCAGATAAAGAAACTAATTGTTCAACAAGTACAAGACGAATTGCTGCATTACCAATCGGCTTTCACGTACATTTTTCAATTAAAAATCTAACCGTTGTTTTTTCAAATCTGTATCTTGCATAAAATTCAAGGCCTTCAAGTTCTTCGAACGGATGTGCTCGAACTTTATAAATGCTTGGCTTTCTAAAAGGCTCAAAATCTTCAAAAAATATTATAAACTTCTTCTTAAAAAACATTTTCCCTTTAATTTTTTGTTATAATTTAACATTTTATAAGTCAACTGGAAAAAGTATAGTTTAAGAAATATACAGAAGTGTTTTACTCTGTTTAAGGTTAGACTACCTCTTTTACGTTAAAGTATACTTTTTGTTGCTTAAATTTATCAAAAAGTCCACTATAATTTTAAGACTCATTTTAAGAGTCGATTCCCATTTTTAAACTTGTTTAGAGTATCCTTTAAGTGTTCAAAATTTTGGCCTAATGTGTTTTGGCATCTCGTTTTATATCTTTACCTTTTTTCCTAAAGCTCGCACTGTGCTTTATCAAATAGTCGAAACCCAACATCTCGGTAACGAAATCAATTATATTTAATGATCAGAAAACATCACTTCTGTTTTAAACTCTATAGTTTAAAAATAATAGCTATCTAACTGGCTAACAATATGGCTGCCAAATTTTTGTAGGCACCGCCCCTTCGAAAATTCAGGCCTTGCTTTTGCTTACTTCATTTCATAAAGTCTGCTACTGCCTAGGTAATTTGAATTTGTACAATAGATAATTTTGTTTATTTTTTAAAACTGTTATTTCGCTCTTATAAAAGGCTGACATCAACATAATATCTTACAGTTGTGTATATACATTTCATAGAGTGGTTTCACAATGAATTTGTCAGTATTTTTCTTAACATTTGTTATGCTTGTCACATTGTGTGCTACGCAAGAGGTGGAGACAGAACGTCCTTGCAATTTAGCGTATAAGTGTAGTATTACATATTACGATCCAGTGTGGGCCACAACAGACAATAAGACTTGTGAAGTTTATCAAAATAGCTGCGTTTTCGGCAGTTCAAACTGTAATCGTCAAAACAATTATGAACGAGGTTTGTTTGTTTCTGTTTGCTATACATTACATTTTATAGTGTACCAAGATATGAAATAATTTTTGGAATAAACAGTGAACTAGAAAAATTTTGAATTCCGAAAATTAAACAATTTTAGATGTCAGTTTGCAATTTCCTTGAATGGAGCTTTATAATAAAATATTTTAGTATTCATACTATAATTATTTTGACTTGCCAAAAGTCCTTCCATTACAATATATAGGCACTGGATAAAAGTTTTAAATTTAATTCAGCCCCTAAGCTTATCCGAAAACATTCAATCGATATTGTATATCTTTTATAACTTTAAATTGCCAGTTAGGTGATATTTCGTGGGTAATCGAAGAAAAGTTAATGTTTCTCTGGAAAACTTTAACTTCCAAAATGCTTCTTTAAAAGCATTTTATTTTGGCCAAATCTAAGGCTATGTTTATTAAAAATGTAGGCTATATTTATAAGATGCTATTGGTATAAGGTTAGTTAAGTTAGTTAAGTTATTAGTTTAATGAAAGGTGTACTACATGTGTACATAGATAAGGTATTTGGTAGGTATGAGGCAATATATTGACATAAAACATTTGTAATATTTTAAATATTTGTTCAAATAGCCATGCCTATCAACCAGTAAAACACAAGCGGCTATCAAATATGATTGTCAATGTTTTAGGGAACTCTTAGACCTTAGATTATTGATGTTACCGACTTCTACTTATACGATTTGTGAAGTTTTTTTTTAATGGATGCGTATTGTGAACTGTAAACTGTAACCATTGATACAATGGGCCATATCCGCAATCTCTGAGGGAATATCATTTCCCATGGAATATTTTAATCCCTCAAATTTTCGCCTGCTGTCGTGAATCTCCCGCGGAATCAATTTCCGCGTATGAAATGACAGCAAATTTCCCAGGGGTGTTTAATCCCGATACCATTAAATTCCAGTAAAACTTTTGAGCATCATTAACGTTCCTAAGATTCGAATGAGAAAAAAAAATTCCAAGGAAATTTCGATTTATGATAACTCCCAATAATGACCCGGGTTTGTTGTTTACTTTTTTTGTAAAATATATGAACTCATTAGGAACTCGAGATTTTGATCAAATCTAATAAATATAGTATATACGACGAAAAACCAGCCGCCTAGATGGTTATAGTAAGGCTGGCAACCAGACAACACCATAGGCTAGATTTTGTTTTGGCCTCGTCTCGGACGAAAAAATCGAAAAATTTCAGTTTCGTTTCGGTCTCGGTATCCCATTTTTCTCCTGAGAATTTTATTGTGCAGTCTTCTCTCATTCTCATCCTTAGTCTTGGTATCTTTCGTGCTTTCTGGTAGTAAAAAGATATAAGATAAGACGCGTGTTCAGTTCAGATTGAAAAGATAGAGTACGGAGTTTGTTGATAGTAAAACAAATGCGGGGTTGTGAAGCCTTGTGTGAAGAACGAAATGAATAAAACAGACTCGTAAATCATAGTCATAGGCGACGAGCTATATTTTGAGGTTGGGTAAATATTTTTTTCCAAATGTCACCAAAAAGTCTGAGTCAACTTTTTCCGGAGCAGAAAATAAAATCGGAAAAATTTCGAATTTTCTGAGGTAAAATTTTAATTTTGTGGAGCTTTTTTAATCCATTTAAATCAAAGCCATCTCTCAATCGATGTTGACAGTTAATTGCTTCAGGTAGCCAAGATACTGTATTTCGCCGATGGGATAATATTTTTTCCGAATGTCACCTAAAAATCTTAACATAAAAAAATCGAATTTTCTGACATAAAATTTGAATTTTGAAGAGGTTTGTTAATCCATTTAAATCGTAGCCATCCTTCAATGGATTTTAAAAGTTCAAGGTCTGATAGTTAGACAAAAAACTTTATTTTGACGTTTCGATAATATTTTTTTCCAAGTATGACCTAAAATTCGTAAAGTCACCTTTCTTCCGTAGGGGGAAACAAAGTCTGAAATATGAGCGATTTCATAATTTCATACATAAATCGTATTCTTTTCGCACTATAAAATGCGTGCTGTATCTAATATTATATATACATATTTTGTTTGAAAAATATTTATTTAAAGTAGGTACAAGGAAAAGTTTTTAAAAAGTCGGTTAAGTGAAATTATCATAACACAATTTTATTGTTACGAAAATGTGTATGTTCATAAAACTAATATACGGTTTATTTTAACAAATTTATTAGACAACATTTTTCCGTTTTAATTTTTTTAGCAAATTAAAAAAAGCAAGTGCCAAGAACAAATAATAATAATTATTTATATAATAATCTTATTTGCAGAGGCAATAGATATAGGTAAGGAAAAATGTCAAGCATTATGTAAGAAATGTTGCCCAAAAGATACCAAATTGATACCTATCTGTGCATATTATAATGATGAGATGCGCAATTTTGGAAGCGAATGCGAAATGGATAACTACAATTGTGCCAATGGAAAGAGTAAGTTGGATTAGAGTAGATTTTCCCTTATTATATTGGTGTTTAATTAATTATTATTTTAAAACTATTTCAGGTTTCCGTCTCTACAGTGAAGGCATGTGTAAAGATTCAGAGTATCCTGTGTGTGAATATTAAAAATATAAAATTACACAATATGTAAAAATATAGTTTTGTAAATTATATTTCAAGCCAAAAAAAAACTTGGTTCTAGAACACTAAAGTTGTCCTTAGTTTCATTCATTCAATATTGATATAATGGTTCCATAAAGCACTGCAACTTTGCTGTAAGTATGTTATCAAACAAAGAAACACCCTTTCAAACTATAAGAAAATTTGATATATTGAAATCTATTCAATTGTCCGGCTGTGATTATTTAAGGAACAATTTTTTAGAAGTCAGAAAAATCGAGTATAATTAGTTAATTTTTCTTAAGCGTTATAACTTCTATATTGGGTAGAGTTGCCCATTGGCAGGCCTCTCCACTCTTTAGTAGCCAGCCACTATCAAATAAAAGCTTTCTAAATAAACAATCTATTGACCTAAATCTATTATTGCGGCCTTATAACGATCTGACATCCCTGCCTGAAAAGTATGTTGATTTTTAATTAATAATTATTAATAAACAAAATTTTATTTTTTAGAAGTGGACTGTACCTACTTATCTACGACCAAACATATTTTTTTATGAATATTCTTAGAGCCGTTTTTTAGAAAAAAAAATTTTCGTTCGTAATAGGTTCTTAACATTTGTATGGATGGTTTGAAAATTATGTTTTACAGTATTCAAGAAAATGTCAAAAAAAAACAACCAAATCATTTTTTTTTAAATATTTATTTTATTTTTATTTTTCTTTAATGTCAAAAAATAGCTTATAAAAAATCTTAGTGCACAATACTGTTTAATCTTTTTTAAAGCTCAAAAAATTAAAAACAAATCAAATAAACTGTTTTCCAAAAAATCGAAAACCAACAAAATAGATTTACTAGAGGTACCAACAAAAATTTAATTTGATTATCAAAATGTAATGAAGAAAATTAATTAACTGTTTTTTTAAAATAAAAATCGTTGGAGCCGATTTTAGTAAAAAAAAAATTAGACTAAAAATATGAAAAAAAAACCATTTAGGCATAGCTTATACCCAAAAAACAATATGTACAACGATTGAAGAAAATCCATCGAACCATATAGCCTGTAGACTCGTGGACATTCTGGCGGACGGAGAAAGTTGTGACAACCACTTTTTTCGTCTTGGCTATCATTGTAATCTGTAATGTCAAGTTTGATTAAAATCTCGAGTTCGACTTTTTTACGAATTTGATATGGAACTACATAAGTATATGTAGACGTAATGTCGAATTTGGTTTATTTTCCAAGTTCGACATTGTTTTCAAAAATATATTTGAAAAAAAAGTAATAATGTCGAACGGAGCATTGTCTTCAGAAACGTCCTTTTCATAGTGACAATATTCATAGACCAAGAGCCGGTACCAAATTTTGGTTGTATAACCAAAATTCATATGGTAGTATGTGTAGGCATACACAGTATGTACTATACTAAATCCAACCGTTTGTCAGGCTTTTATGGTATAAACACTTTTTATACAAACAATAGCAGATTGTGGACTGATTAAAAATATATAGGTCTCAGACGATTCAGATTCAGCCTACGATACACCCCCCTCCCCGCCAGATGACTTATTGCAATAAAATCAAATGCTTCCGCTTAAAGTATAACCAAATAAATGATACACCAAAAGTTCAGAAAAATTGTCCTGGTTATCAAAATGTCGGTGTTAGACGTTTTGTTTTCAGCTTTAAGCCTCTCAGGCACCATTTAATATTTTCAAATGCATTTTTCAACTGAAAACATAAAAAACTTTTTCCATTTCAAATATAACAATATATTAGACAGATGGCAATACTCTGCAAATATTCCCTATTACGAGCATTTAAGTCTCATACAAATTTGTGCCAGCCATATCTCCACCAGACGACATTAGAGTATCAGTATACTCATAAATTTAAACCTGAAAAACTCAATCAATAGAAAATAAAGAGAAAAATTGGTATTGACTACAATAATCCCTGAAAATTTATTAAATTAAAAAATACTTCAACCATTAATAATAAATTATTTTACTGAAGGATTAAATAATAAATTAAATACGGGAAAGTATACAAAAACGCGTGCTTTAAAAAGCAAAGCTATTATGCTCTTTCGAAGGGGCCCTATTCCGCAAGCGTGAGTTTTCTCTGCGTACACAGAAAGTCGGAAAAACATACATTTTTCGATTCCGCAAGGGTACGATGCATTTTTATTGACAGATAACCTGTACACAGATAGGCAAATTTATTCACGCATATTTTGAGGGTGAATAATTTGTTTGCACATAAAAGTATTCACGCTTGCGGAATTGGGCAACAGAGTGCCTGTAGCCTGTGTATACTGTCACCACACTAAATTGAAAAAAACTACCCCTGAAAAGGATTCTACCCACTGACCAACAACAAAAATTGTTGTAGTAATTTCCTGCAAAATATCGTACACCCCACCATCACCGTCCTCATAGCATACCCAACCCAGTAGCAATTTCTTAAGTTGTGTACCATGTAAACACCAGCCGGCACCAGTGTGTTTGAAAAAGCTCTCCCATAAGGCCTGTACTGAAAATATAAATTGAACAGAGTATAGTATTTATTAAAGATATAAACACATTAATTAAGAGTTACCATTGGTCCGTTGATGGAAATTCGAATACCTTTTTCTTTGGTTTTCGCTATGGAGCTTTCAGAATCGAAGCTTTTTTAGAGCTTTTGAGAGCATTATATTTTCTGCTTACATCTTTTGTTTTTTTTTTGGAAAACGGTTAAAATAAAGCTATATATTATTTGTTGGGTATTTTTTTTTAAAGGAAAAATTATTATTTGAACAAGTTTTTGATGTAGTTCGGTTCATTAATTAATTGCAACATTAAATTACCAAATAGTTTTTTTGATCGTGGAAATAAAAATAAAATGGAGACGGTTTCGTGTATATAAATATATTTAAAATATTGCAGTGCAATTTGAGGTGATATTATTATTCATATGCTGTGTTTATTTACATTTAACATGGCCTCAAGTTCTTCGAAGGACACAAGTTCCATATTATACCTTATTTATACTTTTTGTCTGTGATTTATTTTCAGGATAAAATAGATTAGGCCTTCTGTGGAACTCTTAAAAAAACATAGATTTGGATTTAGTTTAATCTTTCTTAGATTTAATTTACGATATACATGGTTCCGTTCATGAAATCTACATTAACAATTGCTAACTCTACCGACATTTGTATATTATAATGCTCACTACGGCAACCATGGAAAATGGAAAAGCTTTATAGAAAAAGAAATAGCTTATTGAAATCCATAATAGTAAGGGTGAAAGGCAAATGTCTTATCTTCCCTCTACTGAAAATATAAATTGAACAGAGTATAGTTTCTAATTTCGCTGTATAAGTTGAAAAAAATATATATTCAAACAGAGTTACCAATACCCATTGAAAGCAATACAAAGGAACCGTTTTAGTGGTTTTTTCTTTTCTGTTTCCGTTTTTAAGCTTTTGATAACAAAATTTAGTAAACTGAAGACGAGCAGTGTTATCGCTTTGATTTTTGATTGTTTGCCTTTTTATTTGGTTCTATTTCTAAATATCCCATTAAAATGCAGTTAATTTTTTATGTTTCGGTGCTTTTGCAGAAATAATTTTTTGTGCAAAGTATCGAAACGTTCAAAGGAAATTACTTGTATTACAAAAGGTTTTATAAAGTGAAATTTTGTTTTATCTACAGTGAATAATTGATATTGCTTATTGCCTTTGTTAAATAGAGATATAAAATTGAGTTAAATAAATAGTAAATTTATATTATATAACTTTTAAGGCTTTCACGGATATTCTTGCCATATCTTCCCTGTACTGACTATTTTTGTTAGAGAGTTTAGTACATTTTCTTAAGACTTGAAGAAACAGGCAATTGAAGTCGAAAATTATAGTGATTTTGTTGAAAATGTATTTGAGTATAATTAAATAATGTTAAAGTATTAACATGGTACTATTTAATAATCAGCTAATATTAAAGCAATTTAGTAAAATATTCCTTATTTGCTTCATCATATTAAACTTATTTTATTTGATAACCTTCAAATAAGAACGCCTAAAAGGGTGCAAAGACTAAACGAACATAATTTTTGGGCGTTTGTAAGGCACAAAATAGTTTTTTATTTATATTTTGACGTACAACCGATAACATAATAATAATAACTAAAAATGTAGAACTAGAAGTCATTGGACGGCGATGTTATCATAGACTTATACATAGACAAATTAACAGTCGTTTACAATCAATCATATTTTAAGAGTTAATTAAAAATTAAAAATAAAACACAGTTTATTTAGTAAATTAAAACAACACAAAGTATATCTTCTTTATACCGGGTTATGTATTTTGCGGTTTCAAAAGTAAACGTAAATAAAACACATATAAAATATTTTTTTCATGATATTTCTGTTTTATTATGAAGTTTGAACGTTGGCATTATGTGTGAAATACTACATCATTTAAATGACCACCACGCGAATTGTTTCAAGCATCGATTCTTTTGAGGTAATTTTCGACCACTTTTTGACACATATTGGGAGGTATCTCAGCCAAAACTTGACGAATGTTGGTTTTCAAGTGCTCAAGAGTTAAAGGTCTTTCGCGTAGCCCCACAAAAAAAAGTTCATCGGTGTCAAATCGCATTATCTTGGTGGCCAGTTGATATCGCCACGACGAGAATTTACGCGACCAGGAAATGTCTCTGGCAATAAATCCATATTCGCTGGAGTTATATGGCACCGTCTTGTTGAAACCACATATTCTCCAAGTCGTATTCTTCAATATCAGGCAAAAAAAGTCGGTTATCATATGACCATAACGCTCCGAATTGACGGTGACAGTCGTTCCATCGTCGTTTTCGAAGAAGTAAGGTCCAAACACATCTCCGGACCAAAGAGCGCGCCAAACAGTAACTTTTTGTGGATGTAATGTCCTTTTCAATTACTTGAGGATTCTCAGAACCCCAAATACGACAATTTTCTTTATTAACATACCCACCGAGTGAGAAATGTGCTTCGTCGCTGAAGAAAATTTTGTTCAAAAAATCGCCGTCCACCGCATGTTGTTCAAGCACCCATTCGACATATCTCCGACGTTGTGAATGGTCAGCTGGTTTCAGTTTTTGTGTGAGCTGGACTTTATATGGATGTAGGTGTAGATCCAAATGCAAAATACTCCATAATGTGCCCTAAGACAGACCTAATTCCTGAGAACGACGAGGAATCGACACATTCGGGTCTTCGGCAACACTTTCACTTACAGCAGCGATATTTTCAGTGATACGAGCGAAACGATGATGCACAGGCCTTACAATATTTGTAACCAATCCAGTCTCTTCAAATTTCTTCACAATTTTGCAAATTGCTTGCATAGTTGGACGATTATGTAAACCATAATCTCCTCTTAAAGCGCGATATGTGGCTGTGGCAGAATCACCATTTTTCTAGTAGGTTTTAACAATTCATATGCCTTGTGCGATAGTTAAGCGATCCATTTTCGTAAATGTCAGACTTTCAACTGAAAAAAAAAATTGGTTTAACAACTTAGTTTGACAGATGACGAATTCCAGCCCCATACTTTTAAAACCGCACAATGGATAACCATTAACCCTTTATATAAAAGAATTTGTCAAAAACGTATGACGCTAATGATCTCAGACCATTTTCAATATAGTTGTTTTATGAAAGATATGGTCGAGAAGAAGGTTTCAAGCAATGTGATATGTGCTTATGTGTATTGGTTTTCGATTTATGGCTGTTGTTGTGAGCTATTAAAATTTAAAAATTCTTAACAAGATTGTTAAATCTCATGAACTATTACACATAAACATAAACAACAAACATAAACATAAACAAATATATATATGCAAAAAAATGTTGTCAAAAACGTATAATTCCTGATTTCGCTTTTGTAAGTTCAGCCGGTGTATTTCTTTAACAAAAACTACTTTGCGTTTGTTCAATACACATCCTTTGACCGCTGAGTGAAAATTCGTTTTTGTGTTGCGTAAAAAATTGAAACGATTTCTAAATAATACGTTTACACTGATTCCGATCTAACCTTGGACGGCGTACACGTCGTGGAATAATTAAACAGAATGTCCGTGATAATCAAACGCAAGAGTTACGAGCAGATGAAATAAATGGAGACGTGCCCATATTGCACAGCTTCAAACTGCACCACAAATTCGACAAAGAGTTGTTAGAAAAACAAAAGTGGTAAATGTAGACTTCAATCCCGCTGCTTTGGAATACGATTCCGTATTCGCATTTACTTGCTCGATGCTCCCGTTGGGAGATGCAAGATATACACCATTTAGTTGATTTTAGCAACAACTGGGCCAAGATTTCTTTCGTAACTTTTGCATCCTATGGCATTGATGCCACACTGTTTGAAGGCGGTCGAACTGCACATTCCGCTTTGAAACTGGCGATGAATTTTATCACGGTTGACAAACCAATAAGTATTAGGCGACAGCGATGTTGATGCGAGAATGCAATATCATAATTTGGAATGAATGCACGATGGAGTATAAGCGAGCTTTGGAGGCAGTTGACGTAACAATGAAGGATTTACTAGGTGATTCGAGATGATTTGGTGGGAATATGATATTGCTCAGCGGAGATTTTCGTCAAAAGATTCCCGTCAACCTGAAATCTACTGCTGCCGATGAACTTAATGGATGTAAATAAATATAAGAAAACGCAAATAATACCTATATATTATTTTTGTTTTTGGTTTAGTGGACTGTGTGGATTTAAGTCAAATTGAAATATTTTATGGGACACGATAGAATCTAACTGATGAGCCCAACTATCGTGTCCGTGCGAAACGCATTTTGGACTAAAGGTCATAAAATATCTTAATGCATGTCAATAAGTTGAAATTGACCACAAATATAAGTTACATGTCCAAATTTCGGTTGATGTCTCGATTGGATTCATATCATTCCCGACAAATTTTTGCGAGTTAGCAACGTCGATAGAGAAACTCATCACCAAAATAAAGTGTTCCTCGGCATTTCAAAAAAATTATAAAAATCTGGATGGGATTTGTGAACGGGAAAAGCATTGTTTATCATATCACTCCCTCCTTATTTTTATTCCATTCAAATAAATCACATTGAAATTTGAACTATTTGTGTTTTATTGTAGCTCTGCAGTTGATTTGAAGGCGATAAATTCGGGCGAGGCGAGGCGATGTTCGCCTGGTCCGCTAGTTTATATGTATATTTCTTAACATAACTCTCATTTGCTTGTAATACGGAGTACGTTGTTACTCGTTCGCGGTCAGAATCAGTTGACTCTTTTCAAATGTTAATGTTTATGTTAATTTATTCTCCTATATACTCCTACCCGGCAGCCATTTCCCCTTTCACAAATTCCATTCATGTATTTACCACCTGCAATATTTAATTTAAATTGTAATATTTTCAACCTCAAATTTATATTAGAGGTTATAATCAAATTCATATCATTAAGAAGAGCCTCATACAAAAATTAAAATTAGGCTTCAATACACAACTAAGCATTGTGCATTACCATACGTACATGTATATTTCCGACAATTTTTATTCTCAGTATTTAAAACATAAGAAAATAACATAATTTTACAAATCACTCATAAGTTATGAAAAAAAAAATTATAATTGAAAACACGTTTATGAATTTGCCAAATTTTATTCATAGCATTTATTTTAATTAATTACACTGAATTTCGGATGCATATCGTTTTATATTAAAAAAAATAGCTATACACAACTCATAAATTATATTTGTATTTACACGTGTATATACATATAAGTTTATACACTTACAGCCATTCAAATAAACGCCAATACATCTTATTCAAAATCAAGCAATTTATGTCAATTAAAAATTCTATGGATTTGAGAAAATGCATTCCAGTTCCGAATCCGAAGACAAAATCGATCCCTTATAACATACTTCGACAGTTCTCCTTAGAAATCTCTTTCAACTCTAATGATTGACAAAATCGTTGTTTTAATAGCAAACTATTAATGAAATTAAATCTTTTTATAATTACTTACCAGGGCCTCCATTATAATCATTTCTGCACCACTGGTCATTATAAACGCAAACACTACCGAATTGTTGGCATGTTTTTCCACCGTCTGTAGATGCATACACTGGGGGAGCATTGCTTGAGCAACTAGCTGAGACCAAACATTTGGGATTTACAGGACGCGCTGCAGATGCACTAAAATAAGATAATACTACACTGAATATCAAAAATATTAATAAATTTCTCATCGTGCAGATGTAACTGATGACCGACGCGTTAATACTTTCTACAGCTTGCTGACTGCTGTGAAATGAAGTACGAGTATATATTCAGTTTTTAAGTAAACACTCAGCTTCACCTGAGTATTGAGGAGTAGCGTAACGCTAGGGTCAGCAGGGCAAATACTGATAATTAGTTGCGATACACAGGTAAGTACAAACTTTAGCATTTATCAACCCGCTTAGGGGATTTTTAAAAGCAACAGGGAGAAATGTTAATACGTAAGTATACCTACCTTTACTCTATTTGTTGTAGGTATCCCACAATTAAATATTACTTATAATGCTGTCGTCATTTTCAAAGACATATGCAACTATTTTTTCTTTATTCGCGATATAATGCTACAGGTTCTGCATTATTAAAAAATGAGTAAAAACCATAAGGTACTATCATCAAACAGATCTAGGAGAATTCTTTAGTTGGGTTTAGCTGCAGTTTTTATTTGCGATAAAGGTAATATGGGGCAAGTTTTGCATTTGAAAAAAATATCGAAAAAACTTGAGATTTTAATTAAACTTGATATTACGATGATAGAGAACACCAAGAAAGTGGGTCCGGCAATTCCGTATGTCTGACTGTCTGTAGATCGATCTACAGCCTAAACGGCTAAATATATGTTCTTTAAACTTGACATACGACTTTTTCTACCATCTTAATTATCTCGAAAACGGCTCCAACGAATTTGATAAGAACTACATTGGGTATATATAGTCTACATTTTGGTCTAAAATTTTGTTGACATATTTTGTTCCTATCGCGGTACCTGTCGTATAAAACCTTATTTTGATTTTCAACTTTTCCGTAAGCGGCTAGCTAGACAGACTTCGATCAAAATTTTTATATAGGAGGTCCTTCAAATTCTAAATAATACTGCATACCAAGAATTCCTAAACAATTATTATGTATTTTTTTTTTTTTAAATCAATATTTTGAAAACAGTGCGTCTATCCGTTGAAATAATGGTTTCAAGTTTATATAATTAAACACTTAAAATTGTCATACCAATTTTTTTGTAGAAAAAAATTAAATAGATTTTGATAGATTAAGCAAAAAACGAATTTAAAAATATATTTAGCCGTTTCGGATAAGAATCTTGTGCATAGGATGTAATCGAACATAAGAGCAAGTACGTGCGATCCAATCATGCGTTTTATTCTTTTTAGCACGATCCTAGTGCTTAAAATTTATATAAAAGATAGTGAATAATTTTTGAAATTCATTTTAATTCATATTAATAAATGTTTAATATTTTCAGTCAGCGTGAAGGCTCTTTAATTGTGACTCCTATGAGCTATCTACCAATCTTAAAGCGATCTTAGTTCGTTTTATTAAAAGTTATATTAGCTTTGTTCAGTTACGTGTTCTGTACAGAAAAGTACAACTTTTCACGAGGTAGTTTTTGTTCTTAAGTGCATTGATTTGAAGTGTTTCTAAAGCAGATTCGAACAGCTAAGTACAAGGGGGCTTCAACCAATATCGCTTGAAACTAGAAATAGCTAGCTATAAGGACCAATTTGGTTGTAGATTTTTGTTAGTTGAGGCAAAAGTCAACCCCGGAATGTAGTGCCGTAAACAAAAGGTCCTCTGGTGATCTGATGGTATATCTCACCGAACAGTGGCACAAATCTTTACATCGTTTTGAAGAGAGTAAGATTATTGCACTTGATATTTCAAAAGCATTTGATAGAGTTTGGCATCAAGCTCTCTTATCGAAAATGCGTGCATTTGGTATCGATGAATCTCTTCTTCGTTGGATTAGAAATTACCTTTCGGACCGTTTAATACAAGTTGTGTTGGACAGTTTCAAGTCTGATACTCACAAAATAAATGCTGGTGTGCCCCAGGGCTCCGTATTGTCTCCGACCATTTTTCTCATTTTTATTAATGATCTCTTATCTGGAACTTCTAATCCACTTAATTGTTTTGATGACGATAGTTCCTCAGCTTTGCATAATCGTTTTCAGATGCACCTACTTGTTCTTCGGATATGCAACTGGAACGGCAGCGTATGATAAGCTCAATAAATTCGGATATCGACAGCATTGTCCAATTTGGAATAAAAAACCGCGTAGATTTTAATGCTTCAAAAACTCAGTGATGTCTTCTGTTGTTAAAGCAGAACCCAACGCCCATGCCGCTATCCATGAGCGGCACTTGCATCGAAGAAACCGATCAGCTTTCAGTCCTAGGTATGTGCGTCACAGACTTGTGAAATGAACACATATTCTATGTCGCCAAAAACGCTGCAAAGTGTTTAGGTTTTCTTCGAAGATGCAAGAAATTCTTCTCAACGTCTGATCTGGCTGTAATCTATAAGGCCTTTAACCGACCAAAACTTGACTATAACTCTCACATTTGGGCAGGAGCTCCTAAAACTCATTTGAATCTTTTGGATAGAATTCAAAATAGAGCTCTAAGAATGATTGGCGATAGAACTATAGTAGAAACATTTACATCTCTCAAACATTGTCGAAATGTTTCATGTATTTCGCTATTTTATCGGTATTTTTATAAACAGTGTTCTAGCGAAGTAGCCAGTTGCATTCCTCCCCTTAAAAAATTCAACCGTAATATTCGCGCTTCTAGGAATGCTCATCAGTTTACCCTTTAGCCCAATTTCGGACGTACTGCCAAATACAGAGATTCTTGCTTTAGCCTTACAACACGAATGTGGAATGCTTTACCATGCTCGATTTTTCCCTCCCATTTTGATATTCTAAGCTTCAAAACTAATGTACATCGGTATCTCCTTTCAAATCCTTCCCTATTTTCCTAACGCTCGCACTGGGCTCGATCATATTAAGGGTAGTCAAAATCCCTTTAGTGCGCGCAAAATATAAAAAAAAATAAAAAAGAATAGAAAGTATGTACTCAAATCTCAAATCATCATTTCTATTTTAAATTGAATCTAATCTTATAAATAAAAAAATTAAGTATGTTATCGGTGCTGTACCTGGCAATTTTGCCGCCCTAGGGAAAAATTTTAATTTTCCCACCTGAACTTAAGAAAAATTATAACGATAACATTAACATTTAGTTTTACTTAAAAACAATGAAATGTTTTCGACAAATTCCATGTTTATAAAATTTTGAAACTAAAATGCTGGTCTGCTCGAATTTTTCTTTGCAAATCTTTTAGCAATTTGTTCTTCTTTAATTATTTGATCAATTGGAATAGTTGCAAGACGGGATAATCGCCGCTGAATCTACGGATGAGAAATACGAATCAAAACAAAATTAATTTTATTCCGTCAAAACAAATTTTGCATTTTTATCTACTTTGCCTACACTAGTAAGATTTAACATTTTTACCTAACGTAAAATCCTAATTTATATTATCCATTTTATCTTTATGAAATTAGAATTTGAAGTTTCGTTTTTATATTTCACAGTATGATATAATAAACTATAAATTATTAGCTGCGTTTTTTATCACATGAACTACCACATAAATAAAAATCATTACTAAATCTTGCTTCCTTATAGCGCACGAAATTTCGAAGTCTTGCAAATACGAATAACAAAAATTAAAACTATTGCAAGGCTTGCACCATTTATTTGTTTTTAATTTTTGGCAACACGGGAAAATTTCATCGTGAATAAGTAAAATCTCATACCTATAATAATTAGACTGGGTATGAAAGGGCAGTGTATGTGGCTTCTTAAATATTTTTAATAATATGGGGGTCACCAAAATGTTTTTATTATCAAAGGGGCCGCGTACACAAAAAGTTTGAAAAACACTACTCTACAGAATATATACCTACACACATATATAATTTAAAAAAATGTTTGCGTTGCTTTTGTATACAAAAATAAGCAATCCCGGATCAAAATCCCTATTGGCAATTATTGGCAAATGTGTAAAATACCACAGGGCAAACAATTCTGGTAACACTTCCGCAGAAACAGAATCTGATTTCGATCTCTGGTGACGTCAATAAAATAAGAAAAACAAATAAGTGTCATAATCTTGTTTTCTCTGATTCATGGTTCAAACCAATTAATGAATACTTTTTAGGGAAAGAGATGTGTTCGCCACTGCTTAAAAAGTTTTTGGAAAAAACAGCTGAATTGTAAGCATTGTTTTGAAGTTACCCGAAAATTAGAATTATTGATTTGTATAATATACAAATAAAGATCGTCATTAAATACAAAACTATCTGATCATTCTTATGGCTCAACCGCTCAACAAAAAATTAAGTCTTTTCTTAACGAACAACAAATTACAATTTTTATAAAAACAGCTAATGCTTTTTTAGAAGATTTAATTAAATATATTGATACTCGTTTCTTTTCCCAGAAGTAATTGTAAGCAATTAATTAATTAATTAATAATAAGTAAGTAATTACATGCTTGGAAATATAAACAGTTTTCATGGAATAAAGTGTATTTACAATGACCCCTTTTCACAATTCCCCTATGACTATCTTAAAAAATGAGAAAATTTAAATGAATTTCCTGTTTTTAGTGATTGCTTAGAACTTGTATCTTCTTTTAAAATTGCAACTTAAATGAAGATAATCTTTCCCAAAAGTACATAACTTTAAAAGAATATTTGAATTACAATGGAAAATAAAGAAGAAATTAAAGTGGGGACTTATATTAACAGCGTGTAAAGTTCCGAATTTTGAAAAAAAATGTATTTCTAAAGTATGTTTAAACCTTAGTCTATTAATTATTAACTATGCATATCTCTTTTACATTATGAATTTACACTTACTGTGAAGAAACCGTTTTCTTGCTTTTTTTAATAAAAAGGTAATTTATTTTAGTTGTTTTTGTTTCCATTGATTTACTGGTTATTTAATTTTTGATTTTTGTGATTATGTTTTAATAAAAAAAATCCAACAAAAATGTAGTTACTTCGCTTTTTTTGTTTGGGTTTTGTATTTTTCAATAACATGCTTTGTCCCACTTTTTGAACATCTGTCCCCCTAAAAAAAAAACTCGCTATGCCCCCCTTTTCAACATTTTTAATCTGGTAACCCTAGAGATAGGGCCAAACGGTGGAGAATATACGAATTACTATAACTGCATTTTTAACTCAGATTCGAGAAAAAGTGGTCTGTGGAGCACTTTAGTATTTGGCCGGCGAAATATTGATGATGATGAAATGAGATGACAGATGAAACAATATTCAAAACAAATACAATTAGATAGATATAAAAAAATGAAGGTAATGTACATAAATATGTAGTATGCAGAGTCTGAGTTGTCAAAAAATGTGTTTGTGTTTCTTTTTAACTCACAGCATTCAAAGCTCCAAATGTGTGTTTCTTTTCTCGTTCTGTACATGGCGCAGATTGCACTGGAATTGCTCGGACATAGTCAACTGAGCATGTGAGTAAATTGCTGAACGCGCCAAAAAGCTAGTGTGTCAAGAAGGAAAATGTGAAAAAAAAATAATCAGACACAATTAAGTTGGCGAAGACGTTGATAGCTTGTTCATTTACTGTATCTGTGAACAAAAAAAGGTAATTTAGTGTTATATCGCTTTTTATGTTTAAAATGAAAATGTATTCTGATTTGTGTGGTTAAAATGAATTTAAAATACATACCCGTGTTCAAAGCTCGATCTGTTTCGAATAGGTTCAGAGCATAATATATGTGTTCGAACTCTATCCAGAGCTCTGCTCTGAACGAAAAGAGAAAAACGCGTATAGAAGGGACAACAAGGAAGAACTAAAATATTCGGGTAAGTAGTTATTGAAGTATACGATGTGTTACCCTTTTAGGTTTTGAAATTATTGTACTGAGTTTGCCGCCCTATCAAAGTGGCGCCCCAGAAAATTGCCTGTTTTGACTACAGTCAGGTTTGGCCCTGTATAAATTGGATTATTAAAGAAAATAAGTACATGATATTCTGTCGTGCATATTATTTTAAGTGAACAGCAAAATTATTGATAATCATTTATTCCATCGGGTTTTACAAATTTGATGATTAATATATCGTGTCGTGGTTAATCTGAAAGCACCGTACGGTTGAGAAGTGAGGTGTCGTCAGTAAATGAGATACTTTTATTTAATTGTAGGTTTTTCTAAGATACAAGGACGTACGATTCTTATCTTTATTTTTCATTCAGTGCAAATAATAATGCTAGCATTAAATATTAAAACAAAATTAATCAGCATTAATCTAAAAAAAGTTCCCCTTTTGAATACGAACAAATGTTGAAAGCAATCACATCGGCTAAATCGTTTTGTTTATAATTATTGTTGTTGAAGTCAATTATTGCCGATGTGAAATAATAAATTTGACAATGCAGTGAAGAGTTGATTAATTCGCATTTTCAAATAACTACATAATGTATGTAAATTATTAAATTAAGATTTTCGTATAATTTAAGATCGAAACTCAACTGAAATAAGTGTGACTCAGTCAGTGCGCATAAAACTTTGTTCGCATGGCTTAATATTTTTGTACACATATATATGTATGTGTGTTGAGATTAGAGCAACAACAAGATATTATACATAACATACATATACATATGTACATTTAATCAATGCTAGAACATAAATAGTATCTGAGGGAAAATCTATTTCCCGCCATTTATGTATACCTATTTAATAATAAAAATAAAATTAATAATAATTACAAATAAAAATACCATTGTAGTTTTCTAAGAATTATAAATTTTTATTATTTAAACAAGAACATTTTTTAAACTCAAATTTTATGAAGCTTAAAAAACTATTTTGGATATGAATGAACCATTTAGGATATAGTGACACCTATAAAAATGGCTAAAATGGAACAAATTTTTCAGTACAATTTTATTTAACAGTTCGTTGGCGGGGATAATTTAGAAGTCTAAATTTCGGTTTTCGGGAAAATCGCGCTGGCCAATAAATTACCATTCTAGAAAATTTTAATTTTGTACAACTTTAGTTCTAATATTTTTTTTCTCAAAAAGTTACCATTCGCGAGATATTAATGAAAAACTGTGTTATACTTTGGTTGTGAACCCCTTCTGGGATTATGAAAATATTAATTCGTACAATTTTCTCTTATAGTTTGTTGGGAGGTAGCATTAGTAGTTTAATATTTATCGATTATCATTATTGTCTTGTAGAAAATTAAATTCTCTACAATTTTCGTTCTGACATTTTTTTTACCGTTTCCGAGATATTAACGAAAAACTCTTTTTGGTGCTTTTGAATTGATGTTATTAATGGTTTTACTGCACAAAGTTGTATGTCCCCGTATAAATGTGACGTTCGAAATGATATGTCAAAACTACATTTCATACGAGAAACGTCACTTTGAAAGCTACGTTGCAGTTGTATTTGACGGATATCCTGAAGATTTAGAAACATTTATTTTGAAGGCGGGCTGCGAAGCACCATTCACCAAACATGACATCACTGTCAAGTGCCAGTCCCGCATCAATATCATTTACAACGCAAGAAGGTCTTTTTTGAGAAACAAAAAGAATGATGCGAAGCTTATTTACCTTCTTAAGATATTTTTGCAAGATGCTCATGTGTAGTTTAGCAGGCACGGATTCCTTTATTGTTCGTACGACTCTTCAGGAAGCTGCTCACCACGATCAAATCAAGCTGATCAACTGCTAGAGAACGCACTTCAGTTGCATTGTGAGGAGTCGAGATGAGAAATTGCTTGACACACTTTCAAGTGTTTCACCAAATCCATATCCAAAACAAAATTTAATCTTTCAATGCTTCAACCTACCTCAATCTTAGCAGCGGCCGAACAACATACGTACTTATAGGACGTATCTATACACGCGCAAATGGAGCTGGAAAACTGAAAAATTGCCACGAAATGGGGCTGGAAAAAACACAGGGCGGGTTAGAGACCATAACCACTACTCCTAACCTAGCCCCCAAATCGGTGCTTAAAACCATCTCCTGCAAATGCAAAACAAAATAAAATGCACCACTGGATCGTACGAACTTGCTCTTGTAGCTAACAACTTTTAAGTCGCTATTTGTGCTTTTATGTAACCATTGAGGTTTAGTTAGTTAGGTGTAGTTATCCTATGCTAGTGTAAAGCATATGTAGGTAAGATTACCTCGATTATAAGTATAATGAATTGTCGAATTAATGATTAAATGAATAGTTACATAGGTACCTACCATAAAGTTATGGATTTAAATTATGTAAGTTAGGAGAGTAAAATATATCTACATATATAGACATATTGATGGAACCTAAGTATGTAAACATGTACATAAAAATGAAAATAAAGGATGTAGGTGGGTATAGGTAGCTATATGCATATAACTTTATGATTTAGGTTTACTAGTACTATGCATACATAAGATTCATGTGATTCTTAGACCTATGTATGTATACATAAATGTATGTGTGCCTACAGTATTTAGTATGCAGTGACGTACGCAAAAACTCGTAAAAAGGGAATAATAATAAGGTAGAATTAAAAGGATAGTACACGTACTTAAATGTTTTTATATTGCTTAGTCGTTATAGTTTGACGGAAAACAAAGGTGCAGTTTGAATTCGTTGATTAATAAGACTATATCAAAAACAGTCTTTTAATAAATTAATTTTGTACAAAATGTTGAAAACATTTTTAGAAAAAAAAATTGAAACGCCATTTTGAAGATATTATTAATATACATATAAGATTTAAATTTAAAAAAAATTCTGTGACTGGTTTTTGAAAAATCGATTTTTCAAAAAAAAAAATGTATACAAAATTTGAATAAAAAAAATTATTTTAATCGCTTCATCCAATATTGAGAAAGTGGAAAATATGAAAAGTGGTTCTATGGGAAGTACCGTTAATAAGTACGAAAAAGAAATATTTTTATACCTGGAAGTGGACTGTACTAATTTAAAAACACACAATTTTTTTTGATAAAAATTCTTGGAGCCGTTTTCGAGAAATCATTTTTTTTCTTAACGGTTTTTTTAACTTTTGTATGGGAGGTACCGTTGTTTTTTTATTTTAGTAGAAAAGGTTTTTTTTTTAACTATTTAAGATAATGTAAAAAAAACAATAAACTCGATAAGTTTCGAAAAAATCTATCGAGTCGTTTTCGAAATTTTTAATTTTCAAAAAAAAAATTAATTTCCAAAAAAGTTTTTTTTGAAAAATTTTGGTATACTATAGTATTTAAACTTTCTCGGAGCTTCTGCGTAAAAAATTAAAAAAAAATCAGATTAACCGTTTCCGAGAAAATCGAACAAAATAAAAATTTTTTTCCAAAAAAAAAAATTATGAAAATGTACCCTTTCCCTTCGTGAATGAACTGATTTTTTTTTAAGATCGTTGAAACAGTTTTTGAGAAAAATAAGATTTTTGTTTTTGGCCAAAAAAAAGTGTATGGGAGCTACTGTAATTTGTCGTCTTAAAAAAATGAAAAAAACGTGTGGGCATATTACCGAAAAAACAATATGTACCAAGATTAACGCAAATCTATCCAACCGTTTAGGCTGTAGACTCGAGGACAGACAGACAGATAGACTGACAGAAAGACGGAATCGGGGGATCCACTTTTTTTATGTTCTCTATGATCGTAATGTCATGTTTGATTGTTAGAATTTTTTTTTATTTTACGAATACATAACTTGCAAGTAAAAATGTGGAAAAATGTGCGGATGTCGTAAGGTACGACTTAAGTGTTCTGTTTTGTGTGCAAATTTCAACGGCGAAACTGTAAGGAAATAAACCTTATAAAAAACTATAAGAACTTATGTATGGTTTTACTCTCCTTCTAACTTAGTGATGATTCATTAAAGAATCATAAAAAGTGTCCAGATTTTGTAGTGCTCCTTTTATAATGCATGTTTGTTTGATAATGTAAATATGTAGAATGGAGCTTGAACTAAATCACATAGCCGTTGGCCAACGGTCTATTGCGCAGAGAGAGGATTCAAGAGACTAAAAATGGTTCGCAAGAAATTTAATAAGTACAATGCCAGAGATTAAACAATTTTTTGAAAACTGGACAATAAACCAGGATCATACCTCATGTAAATAAAGTGTATCCCTGGGAGGTCATTGTGTGTATCTTTCAAAATTAATGAGGTGAGCCACGAAATTTAAAAAGAGCCGCGTAGTAGGATGGCCAAGTTGAAGCTTCAAGCCATTGTATATACATTTCGTTTTAGTTTTCAAACACAATGGTTCAAGGTAGCTATATATGGACATAATGTAATGATTTTTTCAAGACACTGGAGCAAAAACATATCTACTCTAAATCAGTTTTAAAATTTTGATTTTGAACGACAAAAAAGTATACCCTAACGTTAATAAGGTCGCCTGAATTTAAAAGCAGTTAAGCGCTTATTTGTCTTTTAAAGGTATACTTTATTGAGTTCACAAGCAGTCATTTCACATGAAAAAACAAGTTTTGGAGAAATTCGGACAGGTTCTGTGCAAATCTAAAAGAACTACCCACTGAAGGAATCACCAAATTGTTTTTTTTAGAATCATTTCTTATTTTTAATTATTAAGTAAACAGCATATTTAAAGTATATTTGAAATCTTTATTTTCTATGGCGAAAAAATATTATTTTGTTTGTTTTATAACTAGTTGTGGTTTGTTTCTTACTTACTTACTTAAGTGGCGCTACAGTTCGGGACGAACCTGGGCCTCAACCAACATGCCTCCCCAGCTAGCTCGGTCTTTGGCTAGCTGCCTCCAGTTACGCACTCCAAGTTGGTTGATATCATCTTTCACTTGAGCGCGCCACCTTAGGTGAGGTCTTCCTTGACTGCGTCTTCCCTCTGCGTTGGAATCGAAGATCCTGCTAGCCGGAGCATTGTTGTCCATACGCTCTACATGACCTAGCCTACTTAAATATGATATACGTATTTTTTTTACCAGGTCAATGTCGCTGTACAGCTCGTATAGTTCGTGGTTGAACCTTCTCCTCCAAAGCCCGTTAACGCAGATAGGGCCGAAAATCTTGCGAAGAACCTTACGCTGGAAACGACTAAGGATATCTTCATCCGCTTTCGATAGAGTCCATGTCTCGGCGCCATAGAGCAGGAATGGGCTGGTTAGAGTCTAATAAGGAGTCTCCTTTGTTTTTCGAGAGAGGGCTTTACTACTCAATTGCCTCCCTAGCCCATAGGAACAGCGATTGGCAAGAGTTATTCTTCGCTTTATTTCTAATGAGATGTTGTTGTTAGATGTTATAGCGGATCCGAGGTAGAAAAAGTCCTTAACTACCTGAAAGTTGTACCTGTCTTATCCGCCGGTATTGTGTGTCCCTTTTTGTGGACAGCAGGTACTTCGTTTTGGCCTCATTGACTGCTAGTCCCATCTTAGCCGCATCAGCTTCAATGTTAGCAAACGCTCCAGTGACAGCTCGCTGGGTTCTGCCAATGATGTCTATATCATCAGCGTATGCTAACAATTGCACAGACTTGAAAACAATTGTGCCAGTGGAGTTAACTTGGGAATTTCTTACAATTTGTTCAAGTATTAAGTTGAAGAAATCGCACGATAGCGCATCACCTTGTCGGAATCCTTTCTTAACATCAAAAGCTTCTGTGAGGTCAGTACCAACCTTGACGGAGCAGCGAGAGTTCTCCATCGTCATCCGACACATTCGGATGAGTTTTGTGGGGATGACAAAACCAGACATGGCTCTGTATAGCTCGTCTCTAAAAATGATATCGTATGCGGCCTTAAAATCGATAAAGAGATGGTGGGTATCGATTTGGAGTTCTTGGGTAGTTTCCAGGTTTGTTCCTACATCTGTTATATTTGATTTTCTTGAAACTAAATTTAGTACTGTACGTTGTGGAAACCATATTATTTAGAAGAGTTGTGTAAAGTGTTAAAATTATCAAATAGCTGGACAAGGGGTCAGATCTAAACTACTACGTTAAATAGAACCAGTTTCTTAGTTTCTATTTCTCTGTTTAAATCTTAAAGTTGCTTGCTTTTAGGAGTTCGAAAAATATTTTTTCATGCATACGTCTAATGTAGCATACTTATTAATTCGTTGAATATTTGTAGACGTTTTTTAAGTGTTTTTTTTTGTAAGATTTGAATTGGACTTATAATGCAGTTTGATGATAAGTGCAGTTTTTCCATCAATTTAAATATACCCTAGTGTTCAGCAAGTTATGTGTCACTTTTAAATACATAATATGGGTGAAACTTATAATTGATAAATTCTTTATCTTAAGATATTTATTATAGAAAGCTAATTTTATTGATAATAATTTATTTCTAAAGCTTTTTGGAATAAAAGTCATTTTGGCCAAATATTTTAATGATCAATCGTAACATTGTTGTATTGAAGTTAGATACGTTCTTATTAGCTTTAGAAAAGTGAAAGTAGTTTTTATTCCAAAAGCTGAAAAGCCGACACACTCGACTGCAAAAATTATATACCGATAAATCTCTCCTCTTTTCTTCTCAAGACACGGGAGACAATTATTTATCTATATGTTAGAGACCATCTCGGTCCAAGCAACTTGTACAACTACCAACACGCATACCTTAAACGTAATTCAGTAGAGACAGCAGCGTTGCACGAGGTCGTTTTAAAAACAGAGAAAAGTTTCGAGCAGAAAGAACACTCCCTAGTAGCATTTCTGGACATGGAAGTTGCGTTTAACAACGTTTAAATGGATTCCATAAAATCTGCTTCGGTTTAAGTTGGAGCTGCACCAGCCATTGTGGACATAAGATACATTCCATGCTCATGCTTCGGGACACTATTATCGAGAATACAGTTACAAAATGCACATCAAGGAGGAGTAATCTCACCTCTTCTAAGGGCCCTGGTAGTAAACAACATTCTTACAAGATTTAAAAACAAAGAAATTAAAACAGTGGCTTATGCAGACGACATAGTAATTCTGATATCGGGTAAGTATCTTACCACCATCAAGGATATAATAGAATCTGCGCTTAAGGAACTATCCTCGTAGACAGGGAAATACGGCCTCGGGGTTAACACCGCTAAAGCTAAACCGGTTCTGTTTACGAAGAAAATAAAGCTGGAAGACTTTACTGCTCCTAAGCTCAATGAGATCCCTCTGAAACTTTCCACAGAAGCGAAATATCTGGGTATAATCCTAGACTCTAAGCTAACTTGGATACGGAACACAGAGGAAAAAATAAAAAGATAACTTTGACTGTAAGCCATCCATTAGATGAACACAGCGATCGTTCATCCCATGCTTACCTACGGTTCTATCGTATGGTGGAAGGCTGTAGAGAAAGATAGCTATCTCAAAAACCTAAATAAGCTGCAGGTACTAGTCTATATGGGAATATCGGGGGCATGGAAGTCTAAACCACAAACAGGGCTGGCAATCATTTTATATCTTCCAGGCCTGGACGAGTACATTAGGCGTACAGCAATCAAGAGTGCAGTTGGTCTAAAAGAAATGGGCTTTTGAAAACACATTAGCAAAGGTCATGTTTGTATCTGGCAAAGGTGTGATAATATGGCCGAACTTGATGTGACCACTGATTACTTAGCACCGAAAATAAACCTTAACAAAATCTTCACGGTGATCCCAAACGGCATGAGTGGGAACCAGGCTCACTATTAAGAAAACAGGGTATTCCCATCTACACTGAGGGCTTAAAAATGGAAGAAGGAAAAGGAGCCGGGGTGTTTTGTGAAGCTCTTAATATTAAGCAATAATATAAAGTCCCAGATGAATGTAGCGCCTTTAAGTCTGAGAAAAGCAGCCTAAATTATCCATAGGAGAAATTTAATTTCATCAGAGATCACATTTTTCGTGGACAGTCAAAAATTACTATTCAGTGAGACAATAAGATCGAAGGGAGTGGTAAAATGCCGAAGCGTACTGAATATCATCGGTAACTCTAAGCAAACCAAGTCAAACTCTGCTGGATTATTGCACATAGGAAAATAAAGAGGGGAACGACATAGCAGATGAAATGTCAAGGAAGGGTTCAATAGCAAATAGACACAGCAGCAGCCTATTGGGTATAAGCCCTGAACTCCCGATTGGCTTTCACTACGCCAGATAGATATAAAAATGAAGGAATTCGATTTTTAATTTGTTTGACTGCGATTTTCCAATGGAAGTCGATAAATTGAAAAATTCATTTTGGCATCTTAACAACAAACCAAAAATTTATTTTTTGTTTCTCGACTACTTTTATCGATTCGAAAGTTACAGAACATGGGCCCTGGATATAGAGGAGCGACTGTGTCATCTCTATAAATTTATGGCCTAAAATAAATGAAAAGAAAACCCAGTATATTTTATCGATGAGTAAAAAAGAACATCAGAACCTTGATAGGTTTACTAACAGGACATTGTGCCATAAGTAGAAGGGCCACTGGATTGGGTGTATTAGCACCTGATTTTTGTAGGAGCAGTAGAGATATTGATGAAACAGAAACTATTAAGCACCTGCTCTGCGACTGTCAAAATCTACAAACAAACAGGTTTGTTGATGAAGTGAACGACCTGAATCAAGGGCCAACCAAAAGTAAAATTAACATTTACTTAATTCTTTTTTCTATTAAGTCACCCACAAAACGTTAAAGAATCTTTATCCTTTTTGGCGGTTGAAATGAGCAATTTATTTCGTTTACTTTATTTTTTACTATATTTATACTATTTTAGAGGTCGATTTTTTTCACATACAGAATAAATTATAATCATTCAGAATTTTTGATTCATATACAAATTTTTTTTAGACAGCATTTTCTCTATATCAATTTATCAATAAATCCTTTGCTCTACCACTACCGCTTAACTAATTAAGTATGTCGTTTCCTAAGAAATTTAAGCTTGAAATTGCACTCTCAACTCACCCCAAGAACTTAGATAAGTTGAGAATTAGCTAACATTATTGTACCAAAACTCTTTATGATTGATCTATCGATCGTTCAATCTGGAAATGTAACATAAATCGGCGACAATAACCTCAAAAGCTTGGCAAGGCTGAACTATTATGATATTATGTTCATATCATGTAGTAGAAAGCATCATTGCGGCGGAAAGTTAATTCTAAAATGTACTTAAGGCAGTTTTCGAGTTTTTAAAAAACTATTCCTTAGAATTTTCGCAAGCCCTTACTGATGAATTCAATCGACTGTTTGAGGCTGCAGATTTCCCCCAGAGCTTTAAAAAATCAGTAATATATCCGCTTCATAAAAAAGGAGATTTTATGAACCCATTTAACTATAGAGGAATATCCTTCCTGAACACTGTTTCTAAGTTATTTATTGCACTTATTTTCAAACTTACAGACTTACAAACTGGATTAAAGATAAGAACATCCTTCTCCTTCATGAATTGCAATCCGGCTTCAGAGAAAAGTATTCACCAGTGGACCAAATTTTCACCGTATTAAAAATTGCTGAAATATATAAGCAAAAACATAAGAAACTTTACGGCATATTTGTAGACTTCAAATCGGCAGTCTACTCTATCCCACGTGAAGCACTCTTTTACAAGCTATTTAGTTTGGGTATAAGCAGTAAAATAGTAAACATCATAAGGGCTCTATATGAGAAGAATATAGCTGCTGTATGGGATGGAAACTCTTTTTCGGAAGAATTTGAAACCACGATCTGTGTGAAACAGGGCTCTATTTTGAGCACGCTGCTATTTATTTTGTTCATTAATGACGTAACAGATGATGTTGAAGGTGGGATAGAAATTAATCAGATTATTATCCCAGGGTTAATGTTTGCAGACCATATTGTTTTTCTTTCTGACACAGTTAGTAGCTTAAAATCAATAGACTTGAAAGCTACTGTAAATCGTGGGATCTATCTGTGAATCTGGAAAATCCTTTTTTAGAAGCGGTGGAGAGCGATTCTCGAAAACTGAGGCGTGGACATACCAAACGGAGCGCATTGAAGTTGTTCGAGAGTACAAGTAACTTGGTTTTCTGATAACGTCTAACCTTAACGTGAAAAAACATTTAAAAATAAAAATAGCAGAACCTAAACGAGCCATAAATTCAGCGTGGACTACCTGCATCCAAAGTAGATTTGTATCGCATAGCTCAAAGCAAAACATTATTCGAGCGACTGCCCAAACTATACTTCTTTATGCGGCACAAGTATGGGGATATGGCAATGCTGGCTCCGTGGAAAGTTCCAACATTACTGTATATATGTAATGATCCATTTGGAAACAGGCAGTCCACCTCATATTCTGGAAACCTTAAAGAGACACTTTGAATTTGTAGTTATAGTCATGGAAATGGACGACGAACGCCTGCCCTTCGTAAAGCATATGCTAGAAAGAAATGGTCATTGCGTCATAGAATGGCAATAACTGGCGAGTAGATGCGGAAGTGACCTGAGCTTCTCTCCTACTGATGAAGCTACTACTCTCAGAAAAAAATTTCAAAATATCTTAGAGAAGTCAGGCTCGTTTTTATATAATAAATATATAAATGAAGCAAAATCATCACTACACGGGATGTATTATAGTTAACTCAATTATAATCTTAATGGTAACACATACTTCCTGGATGGGAATAAAACAGAGTTGATAAGAACCATCTTTATGCTAAGAGGTGAATTAATCAATTTAAATTTCGTACCCCATCGACCAGACCTGCCAATATTGTGTAATCTCTGCAACCGTTAAGAGAGAGAGGACGTCTATCATTTCATTTCGGCGTGCCCTGTTTTAAAAGAAATTCGAAGGATGTATTTTGGAGTGAAATCACTGCAAAAGGAGGTGCTGATTAGTATTTTGAATGGTGAATAGGGTTGGAATATTCTGTATAGTTACGCAAAAGTGCTCTTAATTATAGAAACAAAATTAGAAAAAAAAATAACGTTGTTAAATTTTAAAAATTGATAAATAAAATATAACTTTTCTTATTTTGAATTATGTTTAACAATACAAAATGTAAATGCCAATCCATAAGACTTAGTGAAAAAAATATATTGTAAAAATATTGTATTATTCTTTTTGAGGTTATACAGTTTAATAAAAAGTCAATAAAACTAAAAAAAAACTAACTACTTAAGGCAGTGGGCCCTATTACGACTGTCAATTATCAATTTGATTATTGATACACACTGACATTTGGTTTCAAAACCTCGGTATATTTAAAAACTGCACAACTATTTATTGGTAATTATCGATTTTCTTGTAATTCACAATGGTATGCATCATTCTCAATTACCAAAACTCTTATCAATGATGTTATTTAATATTAAATTTCAATATTTATCAACTATCAATTTGCAATTGACAATCATAATAGGGGTGAGTTTCTCTTATATTGCCCTTATCTATTAAAAATTTGCCTACAAGAAATCTAGTATAGCTTGAAGTACTCTTTAACTGAATGAGAAGTTTTGATGGTTGTTGTTTATGGTTTTACAGTTGAGAATGTCAAACTCTGTTGACATTTCTGTTCAGTTAGGTTTGCCAATTCATCATGAATCGTTTAACGCCCGCCGGAATAACTCTTCACAGTTCTGGAAATTCACTTTGGAAAAAATAAACCTGTTCGCGAACTTTATAGAACACTTCGTCCATTTTACGGTCAACATAATCAGCCTAGTGAGCAACCATTCGTGAAGTTACTGATCGTTTTCGTACTGATTTTACTCTTCTGCATTCAAAACGATCAACAAAACAATAACGAATCACCAATTCACCATTACATCTATTGAAATTGACTGTTTGGTGCCATTTACACGCTGGCGGCATTATTTACCAGATTACAATAAAAAAATTCATTCCAAAAATATATCTGTCTTGTATTATTATTTCAAGCTTTTAAAAAACACCCTTTAGTTAGATAGCAACAAATGGATATTTTTGGTCTCTCCGTAAATCAGTCTTCATATCTATAGCTTGTTCTTCAATCAATCTTCTAATAATTAAACGCACAATAATATCTACATTCTAATAAAACTTAACAAAAATGTCTTTGAATTACTTATATTTTGCATGAGACATATGATGCACGTCCCATTGTGCCTACTTAATTCATTTTTTAATAGGCATGCGGGCGAATCATGCAATGTAGATAGTTATGTGCAAAATATAATTTGCCTCTTAAAATATCACATGATATAATGCCTCTCGACCGAAATTGAGGCCAAATATTTAGCAGTAACCTCAAAGGCACGAGTGTAACGCCTCAAATCTGCATAATGTATATTTTCAAACTGTCATAAATTATTGAGAATTTATCAGACGACTGAATAATTATGTTGTGTTTAAAAATCTTGTTTAAGATTCAAATTGCTGCTGCATGAGCCGGCGGCCGCCCCTACCGATTGCTGGTTTGTATGGAGACTAAAAACAAATTATTGCAAATTTATTTTATATCGACGAATTACTTAAAGCACGCGGGAGCGGGATTCCTTTATGTTGGAGGCATATTGCGTCCTAGAGCTAGAGTACCAAATTCGAAAGATTTTATATAGATGCACTTTTAAATTGTAGCTTCTTAGTCACGAAGCTGCACCCGTTTTCTTGAGTGCGTGCCATACCATAATGTCCAAGACGGGAGTGTTTATGGTTTAAGTTTTGTACAATTATAGCCTGTGGTGCACAAACAGTTTCGTCTATTAAATTTGCATAAAAACTCCCGTAGAGTTGCAATGAAATAAAAAAAGCAAAAATAATTTTGCAGATTTTTAAAGCTTAATTAATTAACTTACACCCACAAAATTATTGATACTGTTTAAAATTTTAACTTGTACAATATACATAAATGTAAATTGGGCCATTTTCAAGTTCCTACCTAAAATACTGACTTAAATAAAAAAAAATACGACTGTGATAAAGTTTAGTAATTTTTTCCACGGAAGATCTAAAGTTTAAATCTGAAAACTGAAACTGCTTTGACTGAAGTTGTCGTCGGAGGAATTTCCGTTTGACTTCAGATTTAAAAATGGATTTTAAATGCTTCATTAGTTTCTTTAATGTAATTAAAGAATAAAAAATCTGTAATATACTATTAACAGATATCCTTTTGTTGGACCTGCTTTTTTTGTAGATAATGAAACCAAGTGTGTAATTTTCGGGGGCTAAAGACGTGGTAGACGACGTTTTGGTAATTTTAAAGGACAAAAAGTATATATAACATTAAGGAAGTCGTCTAACTTTAAAAGAGCAAAATGCTTCTTTAATTTTTTAAAGGACCTATACTTTATCCAGTTGACGTTTGTCATTACATAACAAATATAATACACGACTGGATCGTACGAACTTGCTCTTGTAGCTAACAACTGTAATGTAGCTAACCGTTGAGGTTAAGTTGGTTAGGTGTAGTTATCCTATGCAGGTTTAATGTCTATGTAGGTAAGATTACATTGATTCTTAGTATAATGAATTGTCGAATGGATGATTCAAGGAAGAGTTACATAGGTACCTACCTACAAATCTATATTTTAATCTAATTTATAGATTTTAATTATGTAAGTTAGGAGAGTAAAATGTGTCTGCATACATATAGATGGAACCTAAGTATGTAAACATGTACATATAATAATGAAATTGAAGGATGTAGGTGGGTAGGTAGCTATATACATAGACAACTTCATAAATTAGGTGCAATATGCATACATAAGATTCATTGGATTTTTAAAGACAAATGCATAAATGTATGAGAGCCTACATTGTATTTAGTAATCAGTGACGTACGCAAAAATTCGGAAAAAGGGAATAATAATAAGATAGACTTAAATGGATAATACACATAATTCAATGCTCTTATATTGCTTTGTCGTTATAGTTTGGGGGAAAACAAAGATGCAATTTGAATTCATAGATAAATAAGAATATATAAAAAAAATCAAAAATCGTTGGAGCGCGTTTTTTAAAAAAATACTTTTTTATGTATAAAATTTTTAAAACATTTTTAGAAAAAAAAATTTGAAACGCCATTTTGAAGATAATATTAATATACATAATATACATACATACAATTCAAATTAAAAAAAAATCTGTGACTGGTTCTTGACAAATCGATTTTTCAAAAAAACTTTTTTATTTATTTTTTTAAAAATAGAAAAACTTTTGTTTTGAAAATTTTAGTATTCAGTTTTATTAACAATTTTAGGGACCATTTGTATAAAAAAAATTATTTTAATCGGTTCATGCTTTGTTTAGAAAGTCAAAAATATGAAAAGTGGTTCTATGGGAAGTACCGTTAAAACAAAAATTTTATGCTTGAAAATGGAGTGTACTAATTTAAGAACACACACATTTTTTGATAAAAATTATTGGAGCCGTTTTCGAGAAATAAATTTTTTTCTGAATGGTTTTTTTTTTAAATATGTATGGATTGTAGGAAAATAATGTTTTTAACTATTCAAGATAATGTCAAAAAAGTCCCAAATACGAAGTTTCAAAAAAAATATATTGAGCCGTTTTTGAAATTTTGAGTTTTATTTTTTTATTATTAATTTCCAAAAAAAACTGTTTTTGAAAAAAATTGGTTTACAGTGTTTAAACTTTCTAGAAGCTTCTGTGTAAAAAAATTCAAACAAATCAAATTAACCGTTTCCCAGAAAATAAAAAACCAAAAAAAATTATTCTACTAGAGGTATCAAAAATAACAATTCTTTTCAACAAAAAAAAAATTATCAAAAGGTACCCTTTCCCTTCATTAATGAACTGATTTCTTTTTATAAAAATTGTTGGAGCCGTTTATGAGAAAAATACGATTTTTTTTGGCAAACAAAATTATGGGAGCTACTGTTATTTGTCGTCTTAAAAAAATGAAAAAAAAACGTGTGGGCATATTACCGAAAAAACAATATATAACAACTTTGAATCCAATCCATCGAACCGCTTAGGCTGCAAGACTCGTGGACAGACAGACGTAGAGACAGGAGGACGGAATTGATTGATCAACTTTTTTGGTGTGCTGTATAATCATAATGTCATGTTTGATTGTTAATTTTTTTTTGCGATGCAAACTTGCCTTATAGTACCTATAATCGCAATTAAAAATTAAAGAAAAATGTTTTCTGAATACGAATAAGATTTTAATATTTTGAACTTTTCAGAAGAGCAAAAATATAACTGCAAAGTTTGAGCAAATCCGTTGCGAACCAAAAAGTATTTTATTTTAATACTAGCGGACCCGTCGAACTTTGTCTCGACCTAATTTAACACCTTCAGAAAAACTCCAGCGGTCAAATTCCGCAAGCGTGAGTTTTATTTGTTTACGCAAAAAAATCGGGTACCTATAAACATAAATAATTTCCGATTCCGCAAGTGTGAAATTTCATTCACAAATATTTTGAGTGTGAATAATTTTTTTTTAGGAAAATCTTTCACGTTTGCGGAATTGGGCCCCAGAGTGATAATAAAACACAACCGTTCATATTTCAATGGACTTTATTTGAATGAAATCGAAATCAGTAGATAGCAATATGATAAATAATATTTTTCGACTTTTTTCCGGCGCAAAAACAAACAACATTAATGGTTTGCGTATATGCAACGTACAGCTAGATCAAACAGCTAGAAAAAAGGGAAATTCGAGATTAATTCCATTGATTTCCGTCGATTGGCTTACCGATTTATTCTTGAATTGGAATGGAAGACAATCGGAATTGGTGTGATAAGGACTTCCTCTCTTTGAATTTGTTATTGATGATTGTCACTTAATTCATCATCATTGTTCATTAGTTTCTTGACGGTTAACCGCGACCATTGGACAATTTCGGATGATCCAGATCCTGCTACCTTTCAGCTGTAAATTATGTGGCGGAGTTCCTGGCACATCAAAGGAGTTCAAAAATTCCTTCTTATAGTTAGTTGCTTCACCCTCGTCGGTTACGCTCTCAATGGATTTGTACGAAGATCTGCAGCGATTTGACTTTGAATAATGAAATTTTACCTATCGGCTTCCCTATTCTTCGCTGCTAGTAAACACTTTGCTATTGAGTTATTCCTTTTCGACGATGTAGCTCACAAAAAATTGGCAGGAACGATATCAATCTTATCGAAACATCAGGAGGAATTTGACCATTGCCAAGCGCCAGCAGTTGTCTACAGAATTCAGCAGCCGATGGGTCGTTCTGGAATGCGACTCCCATGTGCGTGGTCAATTTCAATTTTTTGACATACCGCCACAAAGACGATAATTTCAGACATGTATTACATATGAAATTTGTCGAACTTCCAAAGCAAAATGTGTGCATGTGGTAAAATAATTTTGCTTCTGCTATTGAACCGAGTACTTGCAACAACGGTGTAAGCCTAAAACCATCGATTAACGATGTAATCCATGAGTACTCTGATCTTTTGTTTGAATACTCGTGCAGCAATAGGCGTTTTTCTTTTTTAGTTCAGAGCAGAGTCTAAATTATCAAAAAAATTGTAGGTGTTTCTTTTTAACTCAGAGCATGCAGAGCTCCAAATGTGTGTTTCTTTTTTCGCTCTGAACATGTGTAGATCGCACTCAACGTGCTCCAACAAAATTGAAATTGATGTGAGTAAATTGCTGAACGCACTTAATGTCATGTGTGCCAAGAAAATGTGAAGAAAAAAATAATTAGATACATAAGTTGGCGAAAGAAGTTGATCGCTTGTTGATTTTCTGTATCTGGTGTGTATCAGTGTACATAAAGGGTAGATATTGCTTTTTATGGTTAAAAATGAAAATGTATTCTGATTTGTGTGGTTCAAGTGTGTTTAAAAAACATGTCAGTGTGCAGAGCTCGCTCTGTTTCGAACAAGTTCAGTGCATGTGTTCAGTCTATGTGTTCGAACTCTGTTCAGTGCTCTGATTTGAACGAAAAAAGGAAAGCACCAAATGTCATGCCAATCGTGTTGTCTGTTCTATCAGCGACAGATTCGTAATTTCGGTCCATTTCGGATTGCAAGTGAACGTGACGAATAAATCCGGGTGGACGTAATTCCGCACGTACGCCATCGCATCTTGAGCGTACTTATGCATGTGGTGCGTGCTTTCAATTTAAACATAAGTAGCTGGAATGATGGTTAAACAACCGATATAGGCTGCGTCTCTTTTAATAACGATGTGGATGTACTCGTCTGAAACTAGCTTCTACTGAAAATTAATGCGATTGAGATGCTCCGTTCTGATGTCGACATGTCGATGCAGTACTGTTGAAACAACCGGCGATATTTAAATAGATGATTGTTAACATCTTGCCGAATCATCTATCGATATGCATAAAAATGCATTTAGCTGACCTGACCTTATTCGTTTCTTCTCCTGCAGAATGAATTCGAGCTTTTGTCATCTCTAATGATGATTTCATAGTCGTCGGAATGCATTGTATTCAATGCGATTTTGAATAATCTGACCAATTCATTAAGCTCATGCAGAACATGAATTTCTTTATTTACCAGGAATTATTTTGATTGTATTGTATTTCCATAGAGAAACGAATACAATGGCTTTGGCGGATGAGTTAGAACGGACAATCTCACATTGCCATTAGCGCAGCATAACCCAGATGCTTCCGGTTGAAACCTCAATGCATTTCAATTCTGGCATACGACAGACAATAAACCTGTATCAAATCAACGCAGCGAAGATCATTGTATGCGATTGCAGAATAGTATTCGAAAGCGGCGCGATATAAGTCTACCCCTACGACTTCTTCTAATAATATTTTGTCGAATTTGACGTGGTGATTGTGCAGTGCGAACTTGCGCAATATGGACATGACACCATTCATTTTCTTCTGCACATTTGCTCAATAAAAAATGACAATGCGAAAAGGACACCAGTCAAATTGCACACAGTCTAAGTCAACATATATAATACAATCTATCGGGGTGTGCACAGCACAGCGCCACTATTACTTATCTCGTTAACTGTTCCTCCCAAAATGCACGCAGAACGTCTTATATCACAATGACTTTCACAATTTTATTTGAGATTTTCCAAGCTTCTGAATGAACTTTTTCTTTCGTAAGAACCTTCTTCTCGCAATTACGAATAATTGAAAAAAATCTCTATTTTAATGAATTACTTACCTCCAGTTTAAACTTAAAATAAACTGAACCTGAAACTGAGTTTAAATTTTTGGTTTAATTCGTCCGGTTTCACAGTGAAATTTGATCTTTAGATCAGTTGGACTTCGTTTAACTACATATATTTTATGAAAAATAGTTTTTCTTGCCTCGTCCTCCCTTTCTCTCTCTGACACCAAAAACACGCGAAACAACGAGAATAATAAATAAAATAATATTCAAAATCACTATAACAACTCGATAACATTTGAATTCACAATTTTTTTTGTTCGTAATATTTTCTGAAAAAAAAAAACAATACAAACGCTGAACTGAAGTTTAAACGGCAAAATAATCTCGGTTAACTTAAACTACAAATCGGACTCAGTTCAAGGCTTAAACGACACTGTGAAACCGAATAAATTGTTGATCTGAAGTTTAAGACAAAAGTGGAGTTTAAGCTCGCACTGTGAAACTGGGGATAAGATTTTGTAGAAAAAAAAAACAACTAAATTTATAACACATTTGCATCTAGTTAGATATATAATACAAATTCTAAATAAAATGTCATACAATGAGTTTCTGGTTTACTCATTATATGCTGTTTAGGCATAGCAATAACAACATGTGATTGAAAAAAACTAGTACACCGATAAAATATGACAACGAATAAAAAAATAATGCGAATTATAAGGGACATAGATAAATAAGACTCGGAAATTTCTCCGCATTAGTTCAGCTGCTATCCCTGGAAATAAAATCTGAGACACCAACCACCTCAAGTCTCATAATCTCGCTCCACACATCCTTCATGTTCTTCTTTCTTTTCTTCACCTCACGCCCGCGTGTAGATTATAAACAAAAATGTTTTATTATATGTATACTGAAATTTCTTCCATAGAGAAAACCTTGAAAATCAGAACCTAAAAATCAACATTTCTTGGTAAGCCCTGGCTACATGCCTGAGCAATTGTTTGAGTCGTGTCCAAGAAACTATAAGAATTTAGATAAGTTGGTGTGTCAGCGGGCGCATCTTACTTAAAACATTTTCGATTTTTTTGTCTTGTCCATAAAAAAGTCCCTAAAATGTTCGGGCAATAAACCAAGATATGATTAAAGTGGGCGTGGTAGCAAGCGGCCTTTACTAAATACATTTTTTTATTTTTTTTTTCGTCCAAATGAATAACTCTGAAAATTTCCTTAAAAATTGTGGGTGGTTTTAAATAATTTTTTTTTTCTTTCTTGTGGGAGCAAACTTTTATATATATATAGGTTTATATAAGTTTAGCTTCTTTAAAGTAATAAAATATTTATTTGTAAATGATAACAAAATTACTAAAACAGTAATGAAAAAAGTGAATTTTGGATTCACAGAATAATGAAATACAAAATTTGAAAACAGAATTTGGGACATACAGGGTTATGACCCCAACAGGCTTATATATTTTATAATGGAATAATCCTTTTCTTTCAGTCGCATTACTGACCGATTTTAAAGTAGACAACACCACACAAGCTTGAATGCATGTAGGTCCCACGAGTGTTGGAAAAAGGGGTCGGTACATGAATGAATTAATGAATATTACGATGGGGTTGTTGAACTGCGACCTTGAGATCTATTGTGCCCCCGCCTAGAGCTCGGTGAGGATAGCTCATTTTACAGCTCTTCCTCCAAATTTATTTCACTCATGAATTTGAGTATTTGAAGTCTTTCTGGAGATGGTAAGTCACTCTCTTCCACCTGATATCGTCCAAGGTGTTTTTTCCTTTGATGAACAAGTGCATCACAATTGCCCAGAATATGTTGCGGCGTTTCCTCTTTTATATCACAGAACCTGCATGTGGCAGGTTACATAAATAACTAGCGTTGATCTGTATCTGGAGGTCGTCGAGAGCTCTACTACATAAATCGATTCTATTCGAAATTCATTTCCGATTCCACTTTCAAGGAGTTAATATGTAATGTAATGCCAATTATCCAAACCAGAATTTTGAATGGCATAAAGATAAAGACCGTGGTCTTTTGGTAAACCTATCGGCAGCAAAGCAGGATGTTCAAAAAAACGATCCGAAGCAGCTTGATTTTTTGTATTTTAAAGTTGGTATTACCGACCTTGTGTCTAATAACTAAATACAAAAAATCAACAATTGATTTGTTTTTATTTCTTCAGATTAAAGGCATTTAAGAATACTAAAACTTGAATTAAAAGATGCAAATAAAATGGAATATATATGAAGCAGTAAGAAATAGAAAAAAGTTGAATTCTCCATATCTGTGTGTTTCAAAATGTTCATTCTAAAATTTCTTATTTCTTCGACGCTTTTTTTCAATAAATCAAATCTTTTGCAAATGAAAGGGTATGTTCGCATTGTGTTTCCTTGCAAAGAAGATCGTATTCATTATTTAACTATTAAGTATTTTTAAACTTCGTTTACATGCGGCTCAAAAATTGAGTAGAGAGGTTAATTAAAAATGAGTTATATAAAATATGGACAGGAATCCCATTTTGAAGTCTCATAATTGGGGTGAATAGTCGTTTTTGGTAAAAATTATTAACGTCGCAACTAATAAACACTGAAAAATAGACGATTATATCCACTTTTATATTCACTGGTTGGTCAAAGGTCAACTGGACTAGAAATTTATAATGACGTAAGATCATGAAAATCTGGTTTAACACGAATTTTAGGGTCAAGTTGATTATCTACAACATTCATCAATAAAATTTTACTTTTTCTGTCTAGGCAATAAACTATTTTTATTTTGAAATATTTAAAATGTTTTTCTTGCTGAATTTTGCGGAAAAGCTGTAAAATATCACTATTTTCCGCAGATGAAATTTAATTTAAAAATTTATAATTTTTGGTATAAAAGGAATTCGGAATTCGGCAGTTTATATCTTGCACGTCTTATAAGTGCTCTATCGATAACACATACTCACGTGCTGCTAATGAGTATTTTTTTTTATTTAACTATATGCCTGTAAGACCTAAGGTCTTTTAAATGCAACATGAATTGCACGGTACTAGTTTGGCACAGTGGACTTGTGAACCAGTCATTGACTGTCTCATTTTTAACCCATGGGCGGCATCCAATTAAAATTGGAGGTATATAAAAGAATGCGCCTAGCGTGGGGAGCGAACCCACACGTCTAAGTTAGCAATTAAGCACTTTATCCACTGCGCCATTGCTTTTTTATTACTAAATAATAGATAGATGCAGATAATATGCATTGATAGGGGGCGCTGCTCAAGTTTTAGTTAGTTCTTTCTTCGGCAATTTAACAGCAGCTGACACAAATGCGCTCAAACATCTTTTATTAAAGTATCTTTTATCTGTTAGTTTCGCACGAATACGCTAACTTTAACTTTTACTGAAATTGGAATATGATTATTAATATGATTTATAAAGCTACAAAAATAAATAAAAGATACTTTTAGCCTAGTTCGTTGCGTTAGTAATTTTTATTTCATGTACGTGAATAGGTGTGAAACAATTCTTTAAAAAAAAGAACACACTAATATTCGAAAACGGTTAGACGTAGGTATGTCTATGATCGTGTAAAGTGAATAAAAAGAGACTTAGCAGATAAGTTAACTTAGACTTAACCCTTGCTTATGCCTTAACATTTGTCTGTTTAAAATGTTGCACCAATATTATTTCAACCTACATTTTACCACTTTGTCAATGTCATGTTAACTTTTAGTATTCGATTAAGGTTTACAAAACTTGTAAAGTACATACAAATACATGTAAGTGCAATGTAAAATTAATAATACAGCTTGAAGTTAAATCTCCTCTTATCTAAATAACCAATCCATTACTGGAAGATTCTTCCTTTAAAGACTCGAGGTATTTGTTTGATAGGCATACCCAATTAAGTATAATTACTTGAAGAAAATTGAAAGTTCCAAGAAAAACAATTCGCTTCTTATGTAATTTTAGTGTAAGCATGTCCAAACATATATCAATCAAAATGGGTGAGATTGATTTCTTTTTTTATTTATCTTTTGAATCAAACCAACCAACCCTTTTGTTATTTCTTCGTACTTTACCACTTTTAGATTTTCAAAGAAACTTTAATTCAAAAATTTGACAATCGTCTTGCGGACAACGCACGCGCACAATCGTTGTGCTACATATCAGAGCCTTTGGCTAAAAGTGTGACAGCCACGTTTCCTCCGTACATAGCTGAGCTGTGTGGCCACAAAAACACTTTAAGTAATAAATCGTTTTTTATATGCCGTTTATTATGTGTTTTATATCAGCAGTGCACCGCACTAGCTTCCATTCAAATAGGTACACTGAAAATAAAACATTAGTTATTTTATTATAAACTTTTAATTTTATGTTGTAATTTGTACTTGCGACATAGATACTATGGAACACTACGATGCTATAGAACACCAAAAAAGTGGTGTAGGTCTGTAGGTCGATCTACAGCTTAAGTTATTTTCTCCAAACTTGATACTTAAGCGATCAAGAATAACGGTAACGCCATACAATTTTTCTACCATCTCAATTATCTAGAAAAAGGCCCTAACGATATTGTTAAAAAAAGTATGTGCTCCAATTTAGGTATAGTCTACATTCTGGTCCCAAAATTAGGTTTAGGGGCCAGTTATAGCCATCAGGAGACCGAATAAGGAAAAAAGTTCTAATGGATAATTTATGATAATTTAACTTGTTTTAAAATACAAATGCTACACTAATAGATGACGAATAACTCAGAAAAATTTTTTTCCAAAAAATATTTCCATAGAACAATTATTTTTTGTGAAAAATATATTTAATTATTTTCCTGATGAAAATTTATTTTTCGTTCCAGCTGATTGCTATTTGACACAAAATGGAACAAATCATTCCAATGATTCGGGTCCCAATTTCTCTCGTTCCACTGACAGAATTGTAGACGAAAAACTTTTTCGTATATGTTTCAATCAGGAAAACCTGATGGCAGACTAGAAGTGAGGCTTGCCAACTGATATAATTTTCCTATTTGCTATAAACGACCATCAGGAAAAAATATTCACTTTCTTACTGCTTCAACTTACCCTGATGCGGTTTCCTGATCGCTGTCAGTCTGTCAGTCTGTCAGTCTGTTAGTCTGTCAGTCTGTCAGTCTGTCAGTCTGTCAGTCTTTCAGTCTGTCAGTCTGTCAGTCTGTCAGTCTGTCAGTCTGTCAGTCTGTCAGTCTGTCAGTCTGTCAGTCTGTCAGTCTGTCAGTCTGTCAGTCTGTCAGTCTGTCAGTCTGTCAGTCTGTCAGTCTGTCAGTCTGTCAGTCTGTCAGTCTGTCAGTCTGTCAGTCTGTCAGTCTGTCAGTCTGTCAGTCTGTCAGTCTGTCAGTCTGTCAGTCTGTCAGTCTGTCAGTCTGTCAGTCTGTCAGTCTGTCAGTCTGTCAGTCTGTCAGTCTGTCAGTCTGTCAGTCTGTCAGTCTGTCAGTCTGTCAGTCTGTCAGTCTGTCAGTCTGTCAGTCTGTCAGTCTGTCAGTCTGTCAGTCTGTCAGTCTGTCAGTCTGTCAGTCTGTCAGTCTGTCAGTCTGTCAGTCTGTCAGTCTGTCAGTCTGTCAGTCTGTCAGTCTGTCAGTCTGTCAGTCTGTCAGTCTGTCAGTCTGTCAGTCTGTCAGTCTGTCAGTCTGTCAGTCTGTCAGTCTGTCAGTCTGTCAGTCTGTCAGTCTGTCAGTCTGTCAGTCTGTCAGTCTGTCAGTCTGTCAGTCTGTCAGTCTGTCAGTCTGTCAGTCTGTCAGTCTGTCAGTCTGTCAGTCTGTCAGTCTGTCAGTCTGTCAGTCTGTCAGTCTGTCAGTCTGTCAGTCTGTCAGTCTGTCAGTCTGTCAGTCTGTCAGACTGTCAGTCTGTCAGTCTGTCAGTCTGTCAGTCTGTCAGTCTGTCAGTCTGTCAGTCTGTCAGTCTGTCAGTCTGTCAGTCTGTCAGTCTATCAGTCTGTCAGTCTGTCAGTCTGTCAGTCTGTAAGTCTGTCAGTCTGTCAGTCTGTCAGTCTGTCAGTCTGTCAATCTGTCAGTCTGTCAATCTGTCAGTCTGTCAGTCTGTCAGTCTGTCAGTCTGTCAGTCTGTCAGTCTGTCAGTCTGTCAGTCTGTCAGTCTGTCAGTCTGTCAGTCTGTCAGTCTGTCAGTCTGTCAGTCTGTCAGTCTGTCAGTCTGTCAGTCTGTCAGTCTGTCAGTCTGTCAGTCTGTCAGTCTGTCAGTCTGTCAGTCTGTCAGTCTGTCAGTCTGTCAGTCTGTCAGTCTGTCAGTCTGTCAGTCTGTCAGTCTGTCAGTCTGTCAGTCTGTCAGTCTGTCAGTCTGTCAGTCTGTCAGTCTGTCAGTCTGTCAGTCTGTCAGTCTGTCAGTCTGTCAGTCTGTCAGTCTGTCAGTCTGTCAGTCTGTCAGTCTGTCAGTCTGTCAGTCTGTCAGTCTGTCAGTCTGTCAGTCTGTCAGTCTGTCAGTCTGTCAGTCTGTCAGTCTGTCAGTCTGTCAGTCTGTCAGTCTGTCAGTCTGTCAGTCTGTCAGTCTGTCAGTCTGTCAGTCTGTCAGTCTGTCAGTCTGTCAGTCTGTCAGTCTGTCAGTCTGTCAGTCTGTCAGTCTGTCAGTCTGTCAGTCTGTCAGTCTGTCAGTCTGTCAGTCTGTCAGTCTGTCAGTCTGTCAGTCTGTCAGTCTGTCAGTCTGTCAGTCTGTCAGTCTGTCAGTCTGTCAGTCTGTCAGTCTGTCAGTCTGTCAGTCTGTCAGTCTGTCAGTCTGTCAGTCTGTCAGTCTGTCAGTCTGTCAGTCTGTCAGTCTGTCAGTCTGTCAGTCTGTCAGTCTGTCAGTCTGTCAGTCTGTCAGTCTGTCAGTCTGTCAGTCTGTCAGTCTGTCAGTCTGTCAGTCTGTCAGTCTGTCAGTCTGTCAGTCTGTCAGTCTGTCAGTCTGTCAGTCTGTCAGTCTGTCAGTCTGTCAGTCTGTCAGTCTGTCAGTCTGTCAGTCTGTCAGTCTGTCAGTCTGTCAGTCTGTCAGTCTGTCAGTCTGTCAGTCTGTCAGTCTGTCAGTCTGTCAGTCTGTCAGTCTGTCAGTCTGTCAGTCTGTCAGTCTGTCAGTCTGTCAGTCTGTCAGTCTGTCAGTCTGTCAGTCTGTCAGTCTGTCAGTCTGTCAGTCTGTCAGTCTGTCAGTCTGTCAGTCTGTCAGTCTGTCAGTCTGTCAGTCTGTCAGTCTGTCAGTCTGTCAGTCTGTCAGTCTGTCAGTCTGTCAGTCTGTCAGTCTGTCAGTCTGTCAGTCTGTCAGTCTGTCAGTCTGTCAGTCTGTCAGTCTGTCAGTCTGTCAGTCTGTCAGTCTGTCAGTCTGTCAGTCTGTCAGTCTGTCAGTCTGTCAGTCTGTCAGTCTGTCAGTCTGTCAGTCTGTCAGTCTGTCAGTCTGTCAGTCTGTCAGTCTGTCAGTCTGTCAGTCTGTCAGTCTGTCAGTCTGTCAGTCTGTCAGTCTGTCAGTCTGTCAGTCTGTCAGTCTGTCAGTCTGTCAGTCTGTCAGTCTGTCAGTCTGTCAGTCTGTCAGTCTGTCAGTCTGTCAGTCTGTCAGTCTGTCAGTCTGTCAGTCTGTCAGTCTGTCAGTCTGTCAGTCTGTCAGTCTGTCAGTCTGTCAGTATGTCAGTCTGTCAGTCTGTCAGTCTGTCAATCTGTCATTTTTTTCAAAAATTATAGTTATATGTATTTGCTCGTTTTTGAATTTTTTGTTTGATAAATGTTTTTTAAAAAGTGTTTAAAAAAAACTTTTTCTCAAAAACCGCTCCACAGATTTTTTAAATTATTTTCTCAAAAATTCAAATTTATCCAAGAAATAAAATGACGTACTTTTTTTGAGCTCAAATTAGTTTAAGTATTTATTTCAGAATTTTGAATTATTTTTTCTTATAGATTAAGCCTATTTAATCTTTTGTTTTTAAGTTTATATTATTAAATATTTAAGATTCTCATCCATTTTTTTTAGAAATAAATTTAAAAAATTCCTTATATATACAAAATTAAGTGAAAAATGACTTAAAAAATATATTTAGATTTTTAATAGAAATCTCTTGCAATCGATGTGATCGAACATAAGAGCAAGGTCGTGCAATCCAGTCATGCATTTTATTTTTAATGTCGACAAAATTTGAAGTGATGTTTTCAGTGTATTATACCTAGGCTGTTAGTTGATAATTTATTTATTTATGAGCTTCATTTATTTCCCCTCACATTCGTTTTTCGAAAGAAAAAATACGGTTACAATTAACGATTGTGTAGAACCAACCATTAAATCTATCTTTAACTCATTAGTTTTGGCATTTTAACCTAAATGCTTTCACTTTCAAAATATTCTCATCTCCAAAATCCCAAATAGCTTACCTAGGATGAAAAAACTGATATCTTATCGCTGCCATGGCTTTATTTACACGAATCAACGCGGAAGCTATACATCATAAAGTAATGGCAAACATTAAGAGCTATAACCAGCTTATGCAGCCATCACAAGACTGCACAACAATTCCAGTCACATGATTATGTCCCGTGATACATCTTTTCTCCTCCAGGGTGAAGAAGCATGTTGTTATAAATCGATAAGCTCTTCAGAGATGCTTCCTAGGGCTAGACTGGTGTAAGCAAACACACTTTCGTGTCCAACTCGTTAGGTGACCGGGGGGGGATAGCCGGCCGGCACACGTTCGTTGCTAAGGACTGATCAGCTTGTGGCTGCTGGCTAATGATGGAACCTGGGTAACTTAAACTAAGAAACATTCACCTAATTTATGTTTTAAGGCAGTAATGTGTGTAATGGGTGCACTGGGGCTCTATAATTCAATAGAAACCTGATACCTACCATGGAATGTCGTCAGGTGAGATCATCGCAATAAGACCCAGGTGAAAGTGAAAGATGAATATGAGTTTCCGTCAATGTAAAGGAAAGATGTCAGAGGCTTGCAAAAAGTTATGACAGTAAGCATGTGCTTAATGGAAATGATGCAGAGGTTTGATTACAGAGTTCGGAATATTAAATTTTCTGACATCGTTTTTCTTTTGTTTTGAACCATTTTTCTTTTTCCATAACAAACAAATAAATTGCATAACAATTTCCAATTCGACTTTAGTTTCAACATTAAACTTAATATTAAGAAAAAAGTGTCAACAGTTTTTAAGCTACGCAAAAAATGATTTAAAGAAAAAATGTGTCAGTTAAGTTAATTCAGAGGAATTGGGTAGGGGTGGACTTGAGACACAAAAATCTTGAATTTATTCACGAATAAAATACATTTACTCTAGGTATAAGTAAGCATGATTTACTTGGAGACATACCTTTGGAAAAATATGAAAATTTTGACTCTTTAATATTTTACTTAAATACACCAAGTACCTACCTATCTACTAATACGTTTTTAACATTTACAAATGTTTTTAACCTTGGAACAAACAATTTCGCCGAAAATTACTCAACAAATCCTTACTTTGCCTTTTCACAATTAATTATCTCGAGAAAATGTTATTGAATAATAAGTTAAATTCTTAATATAAACGTGGCTTTCAGCTAAACTGGTTTCAAGCAAGCGGGTTTGAATGTAGACTAAAAAAATAAATGCAATTTCGTTTGTTGGTACAATTTTTAATTCCTGTGAAAATTTAGCAGGATTAATTTCTAAATTAGTTAATATATGGAATAAATGTAATGCTCCAAATTTAAGAAAGAAGAATAATATAATCTTTCTCGTACTAATAAATTTAATTTTGTTTTTAACAAAAGGGCACTAGAATTTGTATTTTTACTTAGTATATATATAGATATAGGTACTATATTCTAAGTTTTGGATTCGTATATCGAAATTTTGATCAAACTTTACATTACGATGATGGAGAACACTAAAAAAGTGGGTCCCGCAATTCCGTCTGTCTGTCCTCGAGTCTTAATACCTAATCAGTTAGATGGATTTGCTACAAACTTGGTAAAAAATAAATACTTTTTTAAAAACCTGTCACTGATTATTTTTTTATATTAAAATCTTAGACATATGTATATTAAATTACTTCAAAATGGCGTTTAAAATTTTGTTTTCTAAAAATGTTTTTAAAATTTTAGAAGCAAAAATTATTTTTTTTAAAAAAACAGCTCCAACGATATTTAAACATATTTTTTTTAAATTATTCTTATTATTATTATGGTATCTTGTTTACCCTCCAAAGTTTAACAACTCAGCGATCTAAAAATATTTTATTATAGGTATCATCCATTTATTTCTGGCTAATTATATTTCATTTTACTCATTTTTCCATACGTCACTGAATAGCTACATATATACAAAATGTACTCTCATAACTTACAAAATGTAATCCATAATCTAGATTTAAATAAACATATGTATGTAGGTAGGTAGGTTCCTCTGTAACTATTCCTTGATCATTCGACAATTCATTATACTAAATATCAAGGTAATATTAACTGCTTCTGTTGTCGGCTGCATTCAATCTATCAAGATTACACTTAGTGGCGGACTAACAGTGTGGCGGCGGGGCCTTGGGACTGCGGGTCCGGGGGCCTCCAAAAACCTACATGATCCTTTGATCAAAAAGATTGTACAATGCCTTCGTTTGTTAGAGGGCTTTGTGTGGGCCCAAGCAAGATTTTGTTTTTTGGGGTTTAATCAAAACAAATTAAGTGATCAAATTATTCATAATTTAAGATGTTTATTGTATGTGCATTATGTACATATGAGACACTCACACAAAATATAAAGTCAAAATATGAATATTTAAACGAAATAAAAGTAATTATGCGAGGGCCTCGAAAAAAAGTTGTCAATATTTGCTACCATTTTCTGAATTTTTTTGTGAGCTTGAAAGAAATAAACGAAATATTTTAGTTAATGTAGAGTTATTTTCCTTAAAAGCAATGTAGGATCTAAGAAAACTATTGAAAAATAAAAAAATGCAGGGTTTTGAAAAAAAAGATCTTTATTTGCTTGCAAAATTGGCCAATTTCTAATGACAGCATATTTGAAGAATTCAGTTTCTAGAAAACTCATTTAAATTTAATGTGGCTTTTGAGTTGAGTGCGTAATCGTAGTATAAAAGAAAAAATCGTCTAGGTTAAAAAGGTGGAGCCAAGAATTTCACTGGAATCTTTGCACACTGCACATAGGGCTAAATAAACTGAGCGAGGGCTAGGCGGCACAAGCACGCAAACGGGCGGAATTTAGACGCTTGACGCGCTTCGCTTCATTTCTACAATTTTCCATTTTAATAATATTCAATCTTTTTGTTGGTACCATTTTCGGCAATATGAATTACAATTAAACTGGTTGGCAACTCGAATTATTACAGAACTTAAATAATTACAGAACCATTTGTTAAATTTCTTTTATTCCGAAAGTTTTTGAAAAATTAATATTGCAATAGGTTAGCTCAATCATTTCTAACCCATATTTTAATTTATCAACATGCTGGCAGCAGAAAAATCAACGGCAACAAACTTCGCTTTAATAAGGAATAACATCATTACAAATATGGAAAAGGGTTCTAAAATGTTATCTTCACTGACTTATCAAAGGCATTCGAGGGCTTTTCTAGGTATCCATTCTTCCCTATTGAAATATCTAGAATCATCTTTAGGGTATACGGTTCAAATAGTAAAAGTTGATAATTCGCTCTCAAGATATACTTTACATTACATCATATTATAATATTCCGTAGATAAATTTATGAAGTAGAGACACTGAAGCACTGGCAACAAGACCATTGGCTTAAACTTTATATACATTAATACAACAGAGAGAGAGACAAAGAAATGAAGAACACACAACAGAAGAAAAACATGTCAACAGCACGTGGTTGGTTTCCGACGGTCCTCCATCGAGGTACTAACCACGCGCAACGATGCTTGATTTCGCTGATCTATGGGAAGCGATGTTTTCATCGGAGCAAAGGCCGTTGACTCTCAAGATATATTTCATTCCCATCTGGTGTTCAACAAGGAAGCAATTTGGGCACATTATTATTTTTGCTATTTGTAAACGATAAACCTGATATTTTTCGAAATTCACTTTTTGCTGACGATCTGAAACTTTACCGTAAGATTTCTGACTGTTTTCTTCTTTTGGAAGATCTATCGAAGCTGGATTATTATTGCAAGCAAAATCACATTCTCTTAAATGTATAAAAATGTCAAGTTTTGTTGTGTTTCCGAAATTCTAATCCTATAGTGTTTGATTATATTAATAATCATACAAATTTAGAGCATGTAACAATGAACAAAGATCCAGAACTAATCCTGGATACAAACCTTTCCTTCTTACCACACTATGATTTTATTGTAAGCAAACCTATTTGTTGTAAGTCAAAAGAGTTTTACAGAATATGCATTTTACAAGATAATTTTAAACTATTGTGTAAGTCTTACAGCAGTCAATACTGTGGTATCATGAAACTGGTCTGATGAAGGAGGCAGAAGGTGACCATCCGAACTCCTAAATAATACAAGATTAAAGTGTCGTGTTTTGACTCATTAGAACTCACCCAATGAGCAATAACCCAATAACCCGACACATTTTTTTTGTTAACCCGACGTGAACAAATTCACCCTTATATACATACAAATGTGAAATGAATTAAAAGTTTTAAAATTACATCAACTTCTAGGACCAACTATGGGATGCATGATCCCTTGACCCGTATAGGAAGACTTTTAAATTGGAGTTCAAACATCTTTGATTTCAATATTAGTAACATTAAATTAAGAAATCTTCTCAAAACCAGTGCTCCACGCTCCTAAATGTTTTTTGTTTTGTATTATATTCTTCTTTTGTATTAACCTAATATTATTTGTTTATACTTTCATTTTGTACTTGTGTAAGTGTTATTTGTAATTGAATTTGCCTACTAACAACTAACACTGCATTAAATGATGAGCCGGTGGTATAATACAGTTTGTTGTGTTGGCAAACCGTTGGTCGCAAGGCGGAGCTTGATATAAGGTCTCTTCGACCAATTCTGATAGTGTGAAAAAAACTGGGAGCCTCATTCAGCTTTGCCGCCCGGCCCTCTGACGGGATTAGTCCGCCATTGAATACACCTACTACCAGTTCTTAGCTACAAGAAAAAGTTCGTACGATCCAGTCGTGAATTTTATTTATTAATAATTTAAAAGAAATGAAAATTAATGAAAATTAAAGTTGTAGTATTTTTCACTATTGGAAATCATTTAAATAAGACATGTAGACACAAAAAATCTTACACTCATGAATTTTTCAATCAAAAAAGTGAATAGATAAGAAAGTATAGGGTCCGCCAAATAATTTCTTTTTTTTTGGAAAATGGGCGCAAAACATCGAGTGTAGCTTCAACTGTGTGGCACGTAGCGCCGTCCTGTTGAAACTAATTATTGCCAATATCCTCCTCTTCAATTTTTGTGAACAAACATTCGTTCAACATGGCCCGATAACGATCGCCATTGACTGAAACGGCCACTCCTTGCTCATTTTCGAATCATGCCTCTGGACCAAAATCCGCACCAAACAGTGACTCGGTTTGGGTGTATCGGCTTTTCAATGTATGCGTGCGGGTTTTCTGTGCCCCAAATGCGACAATTTTGTTTGTTTACATACCCGCCAAGATCAAAATGAGCTTCATCTGAAAAGATGATTTTTTTGGCAAAATCGGCATCTTCTCTAAGTCGATCGCAGGCCCACTTAGCGAGCGTTGTTCAAGCGTAACACAACCATATTCGTTTAGCGGAAGGATAAAACTAATTTTCTGTCAAATCAGACATGAGCTAAGTGTTACCATTCACGAAATAAGCACTAGTTGAAAAAAACGTTAGATGGCGGACCCGTTATATGTTCAAACTTCAAATGGAGGATAAACTGACACGACTGACAAATAGACATCACTATCTGATACTTTGTAGAACCATAGCTTATCCCAAATTATGGTTGTACGATGTGTAAGATAATGACATTTATTCAGTCGGGTAGATAAATAAATTTATTACCAGCAACCTTCACATAAATAAAACTGGAAATGTAGGCGCTAGACTTAGTGTAATGTAATGGAACCTACATGCTCGGGATGCTTAAATATTCATAAATTATATATGAAAGCATCAAAACCTACATTATTATGCAATACTTAAATATATATATCTTCAAAAATACTTTGTACCTACATATATGACCAAATTCCAATTCACTAAAAAACTTTTCGTACCACAATAATTATAAACTGAGCCTATTGATTTTTTTTCTTTATCTCGCAATCAATAATTTCAAAAAAAAACTACCAAAGTAAATAAAAGACTGAATAAATACCTATTACTAAGCTGAGACTAAGTCTTATGGAAATCCAGCATGATTATTTCTTTCTCATATTTTATAGCAACCTAACAAATGAGCTCTTTAACTTGCATTATTTATGACCCCATTAAAAACCGATGAATAATTTATCGGCTTTTTTCAATAAACTTTTCATACTGTCTATAGATAGTTGACAATTTAATGCAATTTAGTCCATTCCACACTGTAATAGATCAATATGAATGGATGTAGGTATAAATGGCATTTCAGCAACTGATGGTATGCCCCAATCATTAGTTAACATTTATGAATTCCTTAAAGTCTTGCGTAACAGGTTTTTGGCAATTTTTTAAGAAGGAATTTGTTTGATTGCATTGACCCAAAACTTTTATGAAAATTGCCCTAAATTTTGAGTGAAATGATCTTGAAAATTATACGATTTATGATTCATATTTAAAATTGAAAAAAAAGTCCTAATTTTTAAATGACTCTGATCAAAAAAAACATACGCCTAATTTATAAAAAAACGTGAAGTTTACTCAAATTCGTCTGAATTAGTGCAAGAACTGATAATCTGCTGAGTTTTAATTTGAAACATTATGTACGAACAATTTTTTGGCAGTTTGACCATTTTATGCTACCCTACTAAATGTTTCTTGATGTGCAAAAATTGTATATGTTCACTTTGATTTTTTTAATTTATAAATTTGTATAACAATATATATTTTTTGTATTTTATAATTGAAGCGTTGAGAATGAGAAGGGGTCAAGTGACATTTTTCTGCTTTTTTGATACTAACAAAGGTGTTAAGGGACAATTTAAATTTTTGTCTAATTCTCTCTATTGTTATTACTTTACAAAGTAAGCTTTAGATAAAGGGGTTAACTACACGATTGTTTCGAAGTTTTTTTCAGCAAGAAGGGGTTAAGATCACTAAACACCTCTATGAGTTGAGAACGCATTTTTAATTAAATTTTGTTTTTGCATGACGGTGTTAAGTGTACACTTAACCCCTTTATGCAATAAAAGCCAGATTGTATTTAAGTATATTTGTATCGTTCTGTTGTGTGGTTTTCAAAAAATAACTACAGTGCAACTAGATTGAAAACACTTTTAAAAACCGTTTGTTTTGTCTGTAAGTGTTTGGTGATTATTCTTCAGTTTGCATTGGATTTTCGTTTTGTGAAGACTTTTTTTTAAGCAGATTTTGTTTATTTGTTTAAACTTTTCTTATTGAGTGCCAAAAAAGCAGTGCTACGGAAGGTAGGTCTGACTCGAGTTTTGTTTGGGCTTGAAGCTCATGCTCTATCTATTTTGCATTTAGAATAAAAGCTCAGATAAAAATGTTACAAAGAGGGAAGAGGGAAGGAAATCAAGAGAAGAAATAAAAGAGTGAAATAAAACATGAACTTCCAGTGACTGAAAGTAAATTTCAAGTTATATTTTCCGTAGCTGTACATATATTTTATGATCGTAAGTTTGTGTAGGAATGGAAACAAGACTTGAAAACGTCGAAACCTATGCAGAATCAAACAATATGGAAACTGATTTTTCTGCTAGTGACAGCGACGAATATTTTCCAGACAATGTCGATGCCGATATGTTGTCAGAGACCAGCAGTGACAGTGATAATATTATTGGATCAGCATCTTTAATGCAGAATATTGAAGAGGTAAGAAATAATGTTATACTTACTACGGAAAACAAATCGCCACAAGTTACCAAGATAGAGTTAAGAACGCCTTATAAATGGAAGCAGCGCAAGGCTGCGCTACTAAGAGACCAAGGTAAAGAATACATTACTAGGAAAGGCGCTGGCTTTACAAGGATATTTTGATGTCATTGACCACAAATTCCCGGAAGTTGGTCATACATATCTAGACAGTGATCGTGACTTCAGGAGAATCGAAAAACTTTTGCGGAAAAATGAAAACGTGTACACAGCTGAACAATACCGAGAAATCATAAGAGGTGCAAGCTCCCGTACCACCGTTGTAGTGGACATGAAAAACCATTTTCGATCCCTGACTGGCATACAACTAAAACTAAACATCAAAAACTCCAAACAAAATGAGCAAGGTGAGAAGGGTCTTTTCCGCGATGGAATAAAATGGATACGGGTTCAAGAATATGGATCCTACATGTACAAGGAATGCTACAACGAAGACACCCCATTTGGCAAAGTGATATTAAAAAAAAGCAACAAAGTTCCAGACATACACCAAGATTTCTTCCCAAGAGAGAAGAAAACCAAAAAACTTTCGTCTGAACAAATTAAAAATCTCAATGACCAGATGAAATTGTACCCCAAGAGTACCGTTGGTTTTATGAGAAGGCTTAATCTGAGATTCCGGACAACAAAAAGAAGCCTAAAACCAACATTTAAGAAACCCACCTTTTATTTGACCCCTCTTTCATAAAAATTAAATATAAATTCATTTTCGCATAAAGGGGTCAAGTACTGATTTTTTTTGTAAAATACCAAGTTCTGATGAATTTAAATAAAATTGGTTGATATACTAAAAATTTTACATTTTTTTGTTTTTAATGGATTTCTTATTAGTTCTTCTCGATTTCAGAAAAAAAGTTGTAAACGTAAAACTTTAAATGCTAATAGCTCAAAACATCAAACTTGACCCCTTCTCATTCTCAACGCTTCAATTATTATTTTTATATTTTATTATTATTATTATTATTATTATTATTATTATTATTTATTAAACTTAACATAATTGTACAAGATTAATTCTTAATTTAAAAGCACTAGCTAACAGGGCTTTTGGCTGGGATCTTAAATAGTGTCTTAAAAATAATTTTACTAATAAAGGTTAAGTAACTGGGGAGCAGCCGAGTGTGACAAGAGGGTAAGTTTATTTACTCTCCGCCCCGACACACTCGGATGCTCCCCAGTTGCAGTAGAATTTATTTAATAGGTAAATAAACTTATCTAGTTTTAGGTGTTGCAATAGATTGTATACATCTTTAATATTTTTTGACGATGGAATTAAGAGAAGATTTATTAAATTACATTTAAATAAGTTTGAACAAATTTGTCTAATTTTATTACATTCAATGGTAATGTGCTTAAAGGTTAGTAAACTGTTTGTTTGGCAAATATGACATCGGGTTGAGGTTCATTCTTTAGTATGTAGTTATGTGTTATCCAGGTGTGTCCTAGTCTTAGTCGTAGGAAGCATATGTTCATAATTGATGTGGTATCTGTCGGGTAAATTGCTGGTGTACCTTCTGGGTTGATTGTGGCATAGTGATGAATGTATCTACTCCAATTTTCTTTCATTTTAAGAAGCCACCTTGTGGCTCTTCTGTAAATCTCTTTTAGTGGGTCGCCGTTGAGTGACAACCGTGGTGTGACATGTGGAAATCCGCTTAGCTTCCTGATCAGCTGATTCGTTTCCATGGAAATTTGTATGTCCTGAGATCCAGATGAATTTTAATTTACCTCCCTGCAATATAATATTATCCCGGATGTTATTAATATTAATATAAGGTGATCGGTGTTTCAAATTGTTTATAGCACGAAGAGTTGAAAGACTGCTTTTATTCGAAGATGTATCTATATTTATCGCCTCCAGTATGACAAGAGCTTCTGTGGAGAAGATGGAAAAATAGGTTGGAAACTTCTCAGCAGATTTTACTTCATCATGATTATCGACTATAGCATATCCCGTGCCCTCACTACTTTTTGAGCCGTCTGTAAAAAACAGATTCCAAATATCATTAGGATAGTTGTTTAGGATCTGCAGGTAAAGTTGAGAATATTTGAGTTGTGTCTTTGGGATGTTTTGCCAAACTGCTGTCGATCGAATTTTGTGGTAGTAGCCATGTAGGATATTTTTCAGTTTGTAAGCATTTCACATTGGGTACAATATCAATGACTTTTGCGAAGGATATTGCATTATAAAGTGTTGAAGGTTGTTTAGGAGTTTTTTTGCGACTCAAAATTTTGGCTACATCTATATGAATTGGCGAACTAAATGATTCACAAATTTTCGGGAGAAGATGGGATGTCAAAATGTCTCTTCGGTCCTCAATTGTATGAAAACCACCTTCTGTCAGCACATTTTTTTATTGGGGTAGTCCGAAAAGATCTAAGGCTTGCTCTTATTGCCGCATGGTAGGAAGGATGCAACACTTTAAGGTTTGATGGAGCACATTTGCCGTAAATGGTAATTCCATATTCCATTTTAGATGCGAGGAGTGTTAGTATGAATAAAACTATTTCGAGAAGACAAATATTTTAAGTCTAGGAGCCAATTTTTTTCTAGTTCTAATCAATGTTCTTAAGATTAAATTTCTTATCAAATAATATTCGTAAGATGCTTAAATAGTTTACAGTTTGTATGTGAATATTTCTGATTACAATATCATAATTTAAGCAACTAAGTTTTCTGCAAATGTGCAGATGTTCGTTTTTATTTAAGGATATTATTGCTCCTGACTGAGTACACCAATTACAAATTTCATTAATAACGTCTTTAAATAAATTCATTGTATAATTGATGTTATTATACCACGACATTAAATACAAGTCATCAGCATAAAGTGAATGATCAATGTTTTTAAATTTTAAAATGATATCACTAATGTCGTCGTATGCAATAATGAAGAGGATAACCGAAAGCGGAGATCCTTGTGGTATACCATTACCACAAGGTAATGTAATTTTGAGAATATGTTATTTAGTTTTGCTCTAAAAGATCTGTTACATAAAAAAGATTTAATAAAGTGGTACATTTTCGGGCCAATTTTCCATTTAATTAACTTGTTTAAGACAACATGGATTATTATACGTTCAAATGCCTTTTCAAAGTCAATCGAAACGATTGAGACATGGTTTTTGCAAGAGAGTGCAGTAGATATAAATTCGTCAATATGGAGGAGAGCATCAATGGTACTACGGCCGTGCTTGAAGGCAACCTGGTTTGAATTTACTAGTTTGTTCTTTTCAAGGTACAAAAGAAGTCTTTTTGAAACCATTTTCTCTAAAAGTTTGCTTGTACAGGGCAAGAGTGAAATCGGTCTGTAGCCATTGGTGTCAGTTGTTTGTTTATTTGGTTTTGGAATTGGGACCGTTGTGGCAGTTTTCCATGCATGCCATAATATTAAACATAAAAATATATATATATAATAATGAATAATGATAATGAAAGATGTAGGCACGTAGGCAGCTATGTGTATATAACTTTATAATTTAGGTGTAAGATACATATGAAATTTAAAGATACTTCTATATAAATATAATAATGTTGCTATTCAGTAACGTGCAAAAGAATGCGTAAAAATGAAATATAATTCAGTAGAAATAAATTTATGATATACGCATAATAAAATCTTTTTATATTGCTTAATTTAGTTGTTACAGTTTGAGGGTAAAAAAGATGCCGTTTAAATTGTTGGAAAAATATGAAAATATAAAATAAAAAATTCAAAAATCGTTGGAGGAATTTTTCAAAAAAACTATTTTTTTTTAAATTCATTTTTATTTATTATTAACATATTACTATATCTTAAAACTAGACAAAAATTCATAAGACTAGCCTACTTATCAATAACTTACAACTAACTTACTGGCCCTTTAAGGCCGCTCTAAGCTAAACTATATCTCTTAATACTAATGGCGAAAAATTTTAAACGATTTAGTAATATGTTAAATTATTTTAACAAGAGGATTTTGCTAATTTTAATCTTATTAACATTTTACTAAAGTTCAAATCACAGAATGGTTACTTTAAATTTTTAGTATCGTACTAAATCCACATGTCATTCTGATAGTATATCGGCCTTGCATGCTGGAGGCCCAGGTTCGAGTCCTGCTGGTATCAATTTTTGTTTTTATTTTTGTAAATAATAAAGATAAAATGATCAAAATATAAACATCAAATGCTTATTTAGAGCATATGTTGGGTTTCTACCAACATATAATGAATTTACAACGCATAAACACAATAATTGTGTTCATCAGAATTCAAACCCTACAAATGCTTTGCTGTCTGCTTAATTAGCATTTTACTCAATGTGTATGCATGTCATTCATGTACAAAACCTTTTTGTTTTAGTAAAGCGTATGTTTATGAAAGAGCGAAACAGTGTTTGCCGGGTTGCGCTAGTAGGGAAATTAAAATGGAATAATTGCACTCGATTATTTAGGGTCGTATAACAGAAAACTCTTCCCATTTTCAAACGTTTTAAAATAATTTCACACCTGAATTATTATTTTGCGTGAACTGACCCATTCGATTTCATAAAAATAAAGAAAACTGCTAAATAAAATGCAAACATTTTGAATCAATTTAATTTCTGTAAAAGTTTTAACACGAGAAGATACAAGTGTAAGTTGTATAATTACGGATTTTCTTAAGAATTTTTTTCCAATTCTTAAAAGAATTTAAGTGTTAAGTTATAAAATTTAAAAAAATATAATCTAGACTTATAATTCCCAAGGCTACTAGATTACATTCACTCAAAATTAAAATTCAATTTCCAGGCAAGTAAAACGAAAAATGTATATGATTCATTAAAACCACAAAATTATTAGGGTTGGCATATTTTTAAAAACAAAAAAAAAAATAATAATAATGAATTGTTAAAAACGGTTTACATTCTGTATTTTTTCTTAGTTGGAAAGTGAGGCAGGTACTGGTATATCAACTATACCACGAGACATAACTAAGACCGACGACGAGAAAAATTCCAATGTCTTCATTAGTAACAACCATAAATGGACATTGCGATATCAAATATTGCATTTTTTAACGGTTGGTGATGGATAAGAAACAAACCCGCGTGTAACCTTAAAGTTTCATTTTTTTTATTTGTATCTATAGATTGTGTAGCTATTTTATGTAAGCCTCAGTACGCCTATTTACTCTCTGATAAACAAGATACTAGGTAATTCGATTTTTGGTCTTTTTCATTTGCTTTTTCATGGAAGCTGTTATTTCGCAATTGTACAAATATCTGTGAAAGACTTTGAGTACTTTGCGCATGCATGCCTACCAACAATCTTATACTGGGGGTTGAACGAAAAAATAAAAAAAAAAAATTACAAATAATTTGCAGTAAAAAAATTATGTGTAGTATTTTTCACTAAAATGTTATTTGAATCTAGTTTTTTTTTGAGTTGCTGTAGTACATATGTTGTAGTTATGAGACAATTCATTGAGGGTTAACTTATGCACATTTTCCTGGACTCGTATTCGGAGGACAACTGGTCTAGGTAAGTTGTTGGAAGGAGTTTTATTCATTCTACTTAATTATCTTTATTATTTTTATTTTGCCTTCACGTTGAATTGATTTCATGATAAAAAGTAGCAATGTCTTGAACCAAATTTATATGCAAAAACATATTTCCAAGGATTTTATTTGGTAATTTATTTGGACAATTTTTATTTTAAATTGATACAAATGTATCCGTGGAAGGAATATGAACCATATAAGTTTAGTCAGATTTTGATTTGAGCATTTATTTAGAGAAAAACAGAAAAAAGATAAAAAGAAAGGTTAAAGGAGAGAAAAAGATTGCATCCAATAAGCCTTATTTTGAAATTTACTTTCATGTGAAGTTAAGCAAGACCGTAGACAAGGGTTGGCAACTAACCCCCTCACCATTTTATTTCAAAAACAGTTCCTTTTTCAACTCAAAGTTCATTTGAATTAGAAATATATATAATGGAATTATTAGATATACAAAATTCTATTAATATTGACAGTTTACGGGTTGGCTAACGATTGACCGGAAAACAATTTCCCGAGTAGCCTTTTTCTCTGAAAATAATACTATATTTGATTTTTAACAGTAAGCAGAAATGAATTATTGTTAGTTAGTTAGTTATTTTTATTTCGTAATCATTTTTACTTGCGATTATAGGTACTATAAGGCAAGATATGCATTCGTCGAAAAAAAAAGGTTTGAGATAACAATCAAACATGACATTACGATGATATCGAAGACGAATAAAGTTGGTCTAAAAATTCTGTCCGTCTGTACGCCTGTCTGTCAGTCTATCTGTCAATGTGTCTGTATATATGTATATACTTAAGAATAAATGCAAAAACAAATTTAAACAAGCCAGACCACGGGTATTATTTTCTAGGTGTCTCAATTCGACCGAATTCCAATAGAAGCATATAATTCACAGTGCGTTAAGGCTGTAAATTTTATTTGTGTCGGTAGCCATCGACTAATATATTGCGTCTTAGAAAGGTACTACAGCATCTAACTGATGAGCCCATCTGTAGTACCTGGGCGAAACGTATATTAATTTGGACTAAAGGTCGCAAAAAACTCAATTAAAATGTATGTATAGACACCTACAGCATACAAACATACATTTTGTATACATTATAAAACTTGGTATATAGAGTTTTTTAGGTATTGGACAGAGGAGAAATTTAATTTTTTTAGGACAAAAAATAACTGTACCTGCCATATAACCAATACGTTAAAGCCTATTTTTCTCTGAAACGTCTCTAACGATTTTGATTTAAAAAAATCAGTGCATTTAAAAAAAAATGTTTAAATGTCTAAAAACGCTACTTTCCATATTACCGTTTTTCTTATTTCTACTATCTCATAAATGGCTCCACCGATTCTTTCGAAATCTTACACGTATATAGGTTTACGATACCCAATTTATACTGCCTACCAATATTTTTAATAAATATTTTTTTTGTATTTAAAAAAAAAATTGTTTAAATTCATATTTTGAAAATTGCTCAATAGTTTTTTTCAAAAATTATAGTTATATGTATTTGCTCAATATGAATTGGCCTTTTTGATTTTTTTTTTAAATTTTTTTCAAAAAGTTCCACAGATTTTTAAAATTTGTTTCTCATAATTTCAAATGTATCCAAGAAATAAAATGGCGTACTTTTTTTGAGCTCAAATTAGTTTAAGTAATTATTTCAGAATTTTGAATTATTTTTTCTTTGATTAATCCGATTTAATTTTTTGTTTTTAAGTTTATATTATTAAATATTTTTTTTTAGAAAAAAATTAAAGAAACTTTGTGTATAAAAAATAAAGTGAAAAATGACTTTAAAAATATATTTAGATTTTAAATAGAAATCTTTTGCATACAATGTGATCGAATATAAAAGCAAGTTCGTGCGATCCAGTCGTGTATTTTATTTCATTTAAGTTTGTCATCGCACAATTTACAAACAGAGATTTGATACGTTATATCTTTCTACTGAAACATTATTTTATATTTAATTAAGTAGGTACATTTTAAAGATAAACTAACATTTGAAGGAAATACGAAAAAAAACTCTTAAATTGTAGAGAAAATAAAATATATACAAAAGTACCTACCTATATATAAATTTTATTTTTCCATTTTTTATTTTTCTTTAAAATATTTTAAAACACAAAACAATTTCGTATGGTTTTTATAAAATATTATAAAACAATGACAAGATGGATTAGGCAATAAGTAAATAGTAAATTAATTAAATAAATAAATAAATAAGGAAACAAACAGATAACAAAACAAATAAATAAATAAATAAATATATAATAAATATATATTAACATTTAATAATTAATTTACTTAATAAATGAATAGATATAAATAATAAGGTATATAAATAAATAAATAAATTAACAGTCGACAAAATACATAAATACTTTTAAAAAGACAATCGGGGTATGTTACAGATTTCACTTTCGAGCCGATGTTCAGCAAGACTACAGGTGATTTTTGAATCCTTACGTTAGTCAATTCAACACCCGCTCTTCTATGAAGGTCAAATGTTGATTGGTGCCATGGATGGTTTAGCATCATTTTAAGTAATTTATTTTGCGAAGTTTACAATTTTTTAATGTGAGATATAGCGCAATATCCCCACACAGGACATCCGTACAAGAGTATTGATTAAAAAATGAAATGAATTATTGATTTTTAATTTTAGACGATGAATTTCTTTTTGTAATCAAGACGCGTAAGGGGGCATGCTGGCCCCCTGCAACCCACTGCTGGGCCAAATATAGAATTTGGGATGGGGTCAACTTTTGATGTATGCAAAGTTTTTTTTGAATTTAAAGATTTTTGTTGACTCAAGTACGAAATAGTACTTTTTCAAAATTTCCGGACAATCGTTACTCGGGCAATCATGAATTAATATGTCTTTATGCGAGAACTTAGCTATTCTGAAAAATTCAAACAAAAAAAAAAATGCGGGCAGTTGTTTTCCGAGAAAAAGTTACGCTCCCATTAATACAACAGACAAAGCCATTTAGAAGGAAAGAACAATATTGCGGGTACATATTTTTTTTTTTGAGAGCGTGTCATGTGTCAAGTAGTCGGTTTGCAAATTTCTACCCCCAAGCGCCACAAAAGAAGTTTAACTTCAAAAAATGTGTGCCCTACCATGGGTATAGTGTACATTTTGGACCAACATGTTGTTTACATATTTTGTTATTAACGGTACCAGCCATACAACCATTTTTTTTTATTTTGGACTTCCTCATAAACGACTCGACGGATTTTGATCAAAATTTTGCAATGATAACTACATGCCAAAATTTTCGAAAATTGTTGAAAAAAACATTTATTTTTGGAAAATTCAATATGTAGAAAACGGATGACGTTTTTTTCCTAGAAATTATTTTTTTAGGCTTATAAAGAGTCCGCCAAATAACTTCATTTTTTTTGAAAATGCCATAAAAAAACTACTGAATATTTTTTCAAATTTCTTTTTTTATTTAAAAGTACAATCCTTCCGGTTAATAATGGAAAATAATTTTATTCAAATGGCTGCCTCGGCTGGCCATGCAGTAGCCTACACGATCGGTCCAATTTTTAAGCACATAATCGATTGTGTGCAGCTGTATTTCACCAATGGCTTCACGAATATTGTCCTTTAAAGCGTCAATTGTGTCTGGCTTGTCGGCGTAGCACTTATCTTTAACGGCACCCCACAAATGATAGTCCAACGGTGTCAAATCGCAACTCCGAGGTGGCCAAACGACATCAGCTCTGCGGCTGATAATGCGATCTTCAAAAACAGGGCGCAAAACATCGAGTGTAGCTTCGGCTGTGTGGCACGTAGCGCCGTCCTGTTGAAACCAAATATTGCCAATATCCTCGTCTTCAATTTTTGTGAACAAAAATTCGTTCAACATGGCCCGATAACGATCGCCATTGACTGTAAGGGCCACTCCTTGCTCATTTTCGAAGAAAAATGGCCCAATTATGCCTCTGGACCAAAATCCGCACCAAATAGTGACTCGTTTTGGGTGTATCGGCTTTCCAATGTATGTGTGCGGGTTTTCTGTGCCCCAAATGCGACAATTTTGCTTGTTTACATACCCGCCAAGATCAAAATGAGCTTCATCTGAAAAGATGATTTTTTGGCAAAATCGGCATCTTCTCTAAGTCGATCGCAGGCCCACTTAGCGAAGCGAAAACGCATTGGATGATCAGTTGGCTTCAACTCCTGAACCAATTGGAGTTTGTATGGCGTCATACCAAGGTCTTTATGCAAAATTCGTCTCAATGATGTCTCCGAAATGTTCAATTGTTGAGAATGACGGTGAATTGATGTTGATGGCGCTTCACGCACACTTTCTGCCACAGCAGCAATATTCTCGGGTGAACGAACTGTTTTTGGCTTTTCACGCTTTGGTTTATCGATGAGGATGCCAGTTTCTTTCACTTTTTTCACAAGATAACGAACATACGGAGCTGACGGTGCTTCTCTTCTTCCAAAATCCGTACGCAATTTTCGCACACATTCTGCAACATTACCATGATTTTCAAAGTAATCTCGCAATATTTCCCAGCATTGTTCAAGCGTATGCACAACCATATTCGTTTAGCGGAAGAATAAAACTAATTATCTGTCAAATCAGACATGAGCTAAGTGTTACCATTCACGAAATAGGCACTAGTTGAAAAAAAAACGTTAGATGGCGGAGCCTCTATTATTAAATTCAAAATTTGCCATAGGTATACCAAATTTTTGTTTTATAAAAAAATTAAATAAATGTTGTATATTAAAATTTAGTAAAATAAAACACTTTTTAAATATATTTAGGCGCTTACGATTTAATCGAATATAAGAGCAAGTACATGCAATCCAGTCATGCATTTTGTTTCACCTTTGTTGATTCCAAAAGCAGGAATTTAATAAACGGGATGGCAAAAACCGGGATTATACAAATCATAATTATAAAAAAGCAGGATATCGATATCGACCCCAACCCATTTTAAAAATCTAATAATAATTTTCAAATAGAATTAAGCATACCACAATTTGATTCGTATTCATTTTTCGGATGTAGATATTTTTAGGTATCGAATTAATAGAACTTTTCACAATTTATACAGATTTCTTAAGAATTATATTGTTAGGTAAACAAAAAAAATAATGTTCAGACTAATTATATCACAAGGTCAAATACCTTACGCACTGTACCTACATCATTTATATAAATTTGACTCATGCAGTTAAGCAACATAGTGGCCATGATCATGTTATTAATTCGAAAGTACAGGAACTAATTTTCAATAACCGAAATTCATTTGATATGCTCAATGAATTTAAAATTAAAAATGTTTGTAACTACAGCTCTTCTTTAATAACACCACTCAACAAATTCCCACCACGTACTATTTCGTTACACTTTGATGGGCGGTTGAAAATTTCGTTACACTTAGATAACAGATACATAATGTTGAGATACATAATGGTCAGGTCACATTCGTCGATAAAATGTAAGCCAGGCCAATTAAAACGGTACCAACCAACAAAATAATAGCGATAACTTTGTTGTTGTTGGTATGTCTGAAATAGTTCAAATTATTCTCGGATATCTGGATATCTATAAGTTGAACATGACCAGACCAGTCTTTGGACAAAAAAAAAATGAAAAAAATAAAATAGAAAGTGACTTGGTATACGCGCACTACGCAGTCATGTGATCGTGGACGTGCATCGTAGGGGGCGATTTACCACATCTATATGCTATGTGGATATTCGCCATTACCAAAATTGAATTGTCTTGAATAAAAAACTTCGAAATAAGCTCCATCATTTTAACTAATAATATCTAGCAATCTTAATGTTGTTCAATTTTTAAATGATAGGTAGGTTCACATAAATCATATTTGGATCTACATAGATACTTAATATAGTAGAAAATAATGTGTTATTAGTGTTGTTTTGAAATGTTGGTTTCGTTTGTTACAAGAGGTACACTTTGAACCACACCGTATCAATTTTGTTTAGTTGTATTAATTGGTTAAAAGTTTCAAAGGTTTATTCTTTTTAAATGATGCAGTGTATCCCTTGTTCGCAATCTTATTAATTATGTACTTTTGTATCTACATATAAGTATTTAATCATCAATGTACATACTAATTGGTTTTTAATAGAATATAAGAAGACATAGACAACGGCAGGAATCGATCCCGCAACCACGAGGTTGACAGACGAGACACACAACTATCGCGCCACGGCCACCCCAGTAAAACTAATTATTCTTAATTTGCGAAGCAACGCGAGCACGGGTCTGCTAGTTTCTAATAAACCTTTCAGACATGTTTTATGAGACGAATATTTCATTTTGTTTTTTAATCATTATTTCTAGTAGGTAAAATAATAATAATAATAATAAAGGTTAAAAGAAATTTAAATATAGTTAATGAAACTCTTGTTTTTTGGAGATTTGTGCCATTTTCTAGTCTATAATAAACTGCAGTTAAGAATTCTTAGTATTTAACTGGATCAGCATTTCATTAGGTCTGTTTGTTATCTTGTGAATTCGTACGAATTCGTAACAATCTATACAAATTTCTACAAAATGCTGTTTGTTAAATCGAAAAATTGACTGCAAAGACTATCAAAATGGGGAGAAAAACTTCCCTTACATTAAAAAAAGTTGTGATTTCTCACTACATGAATTTGTGTGGGTAACTGGTGTAAAAACTGTCAAAACACCAAGCAGTCAAGTTGTTTGTGCTATTTCCTTTGTTTAGTGATGGTCACATTCGTAAGAAATAATAATTCTAGCAAGAAGTTAATTATTATTTGTGAAAACGAAAGAAATCTTCGTATTGGAAATTAAAGACAAACAGGAATAAAGAAGGAAACGCAATAAGTAAAACACAAATAATGAAGATGTTGAATTTTTTGATAAATACACATATTACATAATATGTTCACTGAAATTTTCGAGTGTTATATCATTTTATTTTGTACAATATTTTTGTTTTGTCGACTGTTCTCTGTGTGGCGTGTTGTTTTTCTCTTTCTTTTTTTTAAACTTTATTTAGTTTGGTTTTGGTAATGTCTTAAGTGATCATTCCATTACGCCATCAATCCTTTCTGTCCTTGCATCCGGAGGATTGCCATTGACTTCTTAAGCACAAATGAACCAATTTGTGTTTTTTTTACTTTGTTGCAAAATTTACAAAATTTCCAACACTCTAGAAATTTGGCAGTTGTTACACTTCTTACTACAAAAAAGATACCAAACAAACCTATTGTTACATAATTATGGCCACGTGCAGGTTGCCTTTTTTTAAATGATTTTAATTTGCATATCGATATTTCTCTTAATACAGGCATGTCAAGCTCGCGGCCCGCATCAAATATTTTTGCGGCAGAATCTTAAATTTACAACTTGCAGGTATTTTCCAATTTTGCACATTAAATTTTTCTCCAAACGAACAAAAATATATTCATGAAAACACTTAAAACAAACCGGGGAATCCCATGAAAATGTTTTTAATTTCTTCATTTCAACACCGTAAATTGCACGCATGCACACACACAATGAAAACATAAAAATGGCTGTAAGGAGCTGTTGGTAAGAATGAGATAGACAGATTTCGTTTGATTTTTTTAAAGTGACGGTTTTTGGGAAAATTTATGTGAGGTGGGGAGTTTGTTTATTTGTAGAAAAAAAAATTGGGAAACAGTCATTCAAGTTAATAAATTTATATTTGGCTTCCTTGTTTGAAGTATTCGTAATAGAATTTTTCATAATTTATATCAGAATTTTATAATTGGTTCGGTATGTCTTTTTCAAAGCCAAGTGGTAGTAAATCCAAGCGAAAAATTTGTGATGAACATCGAAATTTTCAAGAAAAGTGGGAACTAAAATACTTTTGTTGTGAAGAGAATAATAAAATAATTTGTTTAATATGCAATAACCACATTAGTGTTCCAAAGTTATACAACATAAAGCGTCACTATGAACAACATAAATCTAAATATGACAGCTATGAAGGAATTATAAGGCAACAAAAACTGAAAGAGTTAAAGTTAGAACTGAAAAAACAACAGCACAATTTACTAAAGTTTTTCAAGAAAGTGAAGCGGCGGTACATGCAAGTTACGTTTTGTCGGAGTTGATAGCCAAACACTCGAAACCTTTAACAGAAGGTGATTTCATCAAGGAATGTATGATAAAAGCTGCAGAAATTGTTTGTCCTGAAAGTGTGAAGGCTTTTCAAGTAATCTCTTTATCACGAAATACAGTTGCGTAAAGAGTTACCGATTTGGCTAGCAATATAACTGATCAGATCAAAGAAAAGTCAACAAGTTTTGAAGCTTATTCGATTGCCTATGACGAAAGTACGGACATTGGAGGCAAAGCTCAATTAGCTGTATTTCTTCGTGCTTGCGACACGAATTTCAATGTTTTTGAGGAGTTATTGGAACTAGTACCGATGCATGGAAGTACAACAGGGAAAGACATATTTAAATGTGTTTATGAACTTCTACAAACATACAATCTTCCCCTGTCCAAATTGATTTCTGTTGCAACGCTCCTTCAATGACTGGAAAAAACAACGGTTTTGTAGCAATATTACAAGGCAAAATTCGTGAATCTTATCACGAATCGAACATTCATCACACGCGTTGCATTATCCACCTGGAGGTTTTGTGCACAAAAGTAATGAACATGGAACATGTGTTGAAACCTCTGAAAAAAATTATAAGTTTTATAAAATCGCGTGGCTTAAATGAGCGTCAGTTTTCGGATTTCTTAAGTGAACTAGGAAGTGAATATTCCGGCTTAACATTCTATACTGAGGTACGTTGGCTATCTTGCTCAAAGGTTCTTCAACGGTTCTGTTACTTGAAAGCAGAAATATGACAATTTTTGATAAGTAAAAATGAAGAAACAAGGATGTTTCATGATTCTGTCTGGTTGCAGGATGTATCTTTCATGGTAGATATAACAAAACATCTATCCGACCTAAACTTAAAACTACAAGGAACAGATCAGATCATTACGAAAATGTGTGACCATGTTAAAGCATTCAAATGCAAGCTAGATCTGTGGGAAAAAAACTTGAGAGAAGAGAATTTGACGCATTTTCCTATATGCAATATGTATAAACTTAGCTTAAGTGAAACAGTGTCCTATCACAAATACGCAGAGAAAATTTTAAGCCTTAGAAGTGGAATTTGAAAAACGTTTCGCAGATTTTGAGTCTTTGAAAGACAAGTTATCTTTATTTTCATCGATTTTTTCTATAAATATACAGTCAGTACCTAACCAAATGCAAATGGAGGTAATCGAAATCCAATGTGACTCCGATCTGAGATCTAAGTTTAATGAAGTTGGGATACCTGAATTTTACAAGTACTTGCCAGTCAGATTTGAGAAGACTTGAAGATTGGCTTATGAAATCATTTGTATGTTTGGAAGCACCTATTGATGCGAGCAGTTATTTTCACTGATGAAAGGAAATAAGTCACCTGTAAGATCCAGAATAACTGATTTACATTTGGGGTCTGTTCTAAAAGTAATAACTGCCAACAAAATTTCACCACAAGTTGAGAAGATGGTAACAGAAAAGAGATGCCAAGTGTCTGCCAGAAAAAATTAATATTGCTATTGTTCTTCTTCTTGTTCTTTCTTTAAATAAATTTGATTCATACAAAAATCTTAAAATCCATACAAATTTAGATCCTGCTGTCTTGGCCCGTGATAACCATTGAGTTTGACATGCTTGTCTTAATACATTATCTTACAATTTTTGAACTTATATGTATTCGCGTTCGGATCAAGTATAATATACAATTTTATTGACAACGAAAATATAAAATTATTAAGTGTTTATTGAAATATTTTTAAATCGATGTACATTATGCACTTCCGGAAGTAAGAAAATCATTTTCACATTTATGTAGATATGTACCTATATACATAAGATTATGTATGTATATATTTACATATAAGCTATTTTGAAAAGAACAATATAAAATCTAAGATTTATTTTTATTATATGTTATTTATTATTAAATAAAATATAAATTTACCGAAAAGCAATTTGCTAACAAAAGTAGTTATGTATGTATGTATCTATACATTCATATACATATATATACAAAACGTTTACTCGAGATTTAAAAGCATGGACTATCCAAGAAAAACAAGTACCCACTATAATTGCCAACTGAAGTAATGGTTGTAATTTTAAATGTTTATGGTACTCGATATAATAGCAATCGATACCGCACCTTAAATGAAATTAATAGCGGTTTTTCGTCAGAAGATATATCACAATCGCCATCATGAAGATACACAAAACATACATGTACATAAGTAGTACATAAAATTGAAAATAAAACAAAGCACATTAAGAAACTTGAGCTTTGGAATTCATTGCCAATGAATCTTAATTGAAATTTTATTTGGCGCTTTTATTTTTCAGTTTCAAAGTTATTCAGTTATTAAGATTTGATCACAATAATCGCTTGGCGATTGATCAGAGTGCCATTTAATTTATTTAATACGAAGTTTCAATATCTTCATTAGGTAGCTGCAGAGTAGATAAACAATAGAATGATATTGTTTAGTGAAAAAAAATACATAAGTCGCCCTTGATGGAGCTATTGTATTGAATTTGCGACTTTGACACAATCTAATAGAATAAAGAAACTAGATGTGGTAATTCGTTAATAAGATTTTATTACGAATGCGGCCTATGATGCAAGGTCATTTCTTTTATCATTGTTAGATATAGACTTTGCATTGAGGAAATACAATGTTTTCATACATACTAGTATACACAACTGACCCAGAAACCAAAAAAAAACAAAAACAAAACAATTAACTCACTTTTGTTAAATCTGCAAATCCGCATTTTGACATATTTTATAATATGTAAAAAGAAATTGATATTATGTTTTTGGGAAATTAGATTACATTATGTACCTCTTTCAAAAAAAGGTAAAAAATATATGCCTTAATGCCAACAATAAGAATTTTTAAGCCTATAGTAGTTAAGAGCTTAAATGAATAGTATGCAATGAATTGCACTGGTTTTGGTTATAATTCTGCATTTAAACAATTATATTTTATATTGGGTCATCAAAATATTGAGATTTTTTTTAATCTTACGGTAAATAGGACAATAAAATATTTGACGTACCGGTGAAGTTTCTTACACATTAAAGAGCTGTCAAAAAGCAGTTGTTCCTATAGTCATGGATTTCATATGTTTTCTATGAAAATTGAATTCTTTAAAATAGAAGTACAAGCTTAAAAAAGTTAATCCAAGCGTAAAGCAAAAAATGCTTAAACTGACAAAAAAAAAATATTTTCAATCACATTTAACAGTCTTTTCTCTCTGTAATATTTTAAAGCGGTTTTAAAAATCTTAACTCTCAAACAAAATATTAACAATCAAAAAATAAGTGAAAAGTAATAACTTAATTTTTCAAGATCTTTTCATACTTGGAATAATATGAGAATTAAATGATGTGCTAACTTTTGTTACTCAAATTAGTACTAATTAACCACAACAGTAAGGTCCTTTTCGATTGGTAATCCGGAAGAACTCTCCGATCCGGGATTCTAATCAAACAAGTTAGCCTCAGATTTTTGCTTTTTAATTTGTATGTGAGTGTATTTGTAATGAGGTAAAAAAAAAAACAAAAAAATGACATAAAAATGTACAGATGGGCGATGTTCATCGATGTTGGCAAGACATCGATGTTATAGACGAAAAAAAATATCGATGTTTTAACATAAATGTTGAACGTCATAGATAGATTCAAGCCATTGACTTTAAATAAGCTGATATTTTTATTTAAAAAACATCAGGCTTATAAAGGTTAGACCGCACTCACCGGAACTACTCGTCAAAACAATTTATCTGAAATTATAGAAAGTCTCATTACCCCTTAGTGCGCATGAAGCTCATACACATGAAAAGGTGACAGAAATGAAGGTATGGTATTTTTTAATTTATAGTATATTCAATTTTTAATCGATTTTTGAACGTGCTATTATTTTTCCAAACAAAAATGCATTAAAAAATGTTAAAAATCATCGATATTTCTGATTCAATAATTTTTGACATCCATTCTGATTTTTTTCGATATTAACATCGATGTTTTTCAATATCGCTTATCCCTACACATTGTTGTTGACATTTAATTCCAGTTTGACATTTGGTGGGTGGGAATGTGTGAATGCTTTTGGTTTTGATTCTGACTTCAAGTCCAGAAGGAAATTTCACTTCTATCTACTCGTTGAAGGAGAGTTGTCATTTGATACAAATTGAACTGTTGTAAAATTTTGAACTAATAAAAAATGTACATAAATACTTAATTTGAAGCCTGAAAATTATAAAATAAAGGAAATAATTATACCTTTTATCCACCATTCCAACAACTCAATTATTACCTTTTTAATCTTCGATTGTATGAAATATTTAAGATCTGGAGAAAAAAAGGAAAAAGTATTATAATTTTGTTTTTGTTTTTGTTAATGGGAATCATTTCAAAAAAGTTATTCCCAAATAAATTTATTGAAATTTCGTCTGAGGGGCTAGTTGATATTTTTACACTCCACTCTAAATGGACAAAAAAGGCTCACTCCTTTGCGTTTTGTAACAAAACATATAAGAGTCTGTTTTTTTTTTCAATTTATTAATTTTGCCCCTGACTTGGCAAACGTGTCTTAGTAGACACGGCTAAATATATTTAAAGTGTTTTTTCTTACTTTTGAGATATACAGCGGTACTATAGACTATTTTTTCATTTGAAAACAAAATCGAACTCGAGATTGTACGAGTAATCAAACTTGACATTATGGTTGATGATAGAGAACTCCAAAATGTCGCTCCCGCAATTCTGTCTGTCTGTCAGTATGTTTGTCTGTACAACGATCTGCAGCCTAAGTTGCTCAAGCGATTTTATTCCAACTTGGTAATTAAGCGTTTTCGAAATATTGAATTTTCGAAAAACAATAAATTTTTTGTTCACAAAACCAAAAAAAAAAATATTTTCGGAAAATTTTGGTACCCAGTAGTATTTCGAGTTGAAAATACTTCATATATGAAATTATAGTCAAAAAACAAAAAAAATATTTCCAAACAAATTTGGGCAAAAATCTTGACTATATAGTATAGTGCACAGATTTTTTAAAATCAAAATCGTTAGAGTCGTTTTCGAGATAATTAAAAATAAAAATGTTAGACAAAACTGTATTTTGTATATTATGTATATTGTTCTACAAAATATTTAAAAATCTAATTGATACAATCACCTAAAACGCTTATATACATAGTTTGCAGAAAATGCCTTCAGCCTAATGTATATTGAATATTCCACTACAAGCAAACAAAACAAAATCAAATCAAACTTATCACGCATAATGTACGTAGCACAAGTGGTAATATATATGGTGGAGGACCACCAACTACCAGCTTCCAAACGACACGTTCACTTCCAAGCACACAACACACGTTTTCAACTTGCACTCCTGACCAAAAAAAAAAACAAAAACAATACAAGCTAACCCGCTTCAATTTACTTTCAAAAAAAAAATACTTAAAAGCTTACCGAAATACAAAAAGAACACTAAATGGAGCTTTTCCATCTACATCACATGACTCGATAGTATTGCATCTATAAACCAAAGTTAATCCCTCAGATTACAATGGATCTTTATATTCGAGATCACTCATGATTTCTTGCATTGCAAACACAATTCCTTCGTTAACATCAAAGAAGTAAAAAAGCTTAGCATGTATACGACTGGGGAAAGACACTTACCTCTAAGCAAGTACACTCCGTTTAACTTGCTTAAGGACAAATAAGCAAATCATTTTAAAAATCCAGTATGCATTTACTGGAATTAAATTTACGCAGAGGGTTTGATATTAAGGGAATTAATTTGTAATATCAAAATGTTCGATTGGAAAATATTACAATCAATTTTCATAATGTAACTAAAGCTTAAAATAGAATATTCATTATTTATTATGACCATCGGTACCACAGATTTTTAAGCTGTCAACAAAGAAGAAACCAACCGTCCTAAAACAAATGACATGGAATGTACATTTAACAATATAAGAGCTTGCATATACCTAATAAACTTCCAGCGCACATTTTTAGCTGAAAACTCTTTTTCACATTCCCACTGTACCCACATACAGAATACTACTATAGTGTTGATGTCAGTGGGTTGGCTGCTTGGCTTTGCTGACAATCTTCGATGGTAAGTTTGAGGATTTTCTTCACTGACTTGCTTGCCAAGAAGTCAGTTAATTGTTGGACATTCGCTGGTATGGTTGGAAAGTAAAATACTTTTCACACTATACAGACATCGCAGATTTTACTTTAATACCGAAAGAATTGTCGATAAAAACAATAATTCCTCTTTTTGTCGCTCGCGCGTTTTGTACCTTTTTTAATCTACAATTTATTTTAATTGCATTAACAGTAATATATTTTGAAGTAACCAAGATGATAATAGTGTCGGTGTAATTTTATTACGGAAGTGCATTCAAAATTAGTTATACATAAGTCCCAACCTGACCAATAAGATACACCACAAAAGGAAAGCCATACCAAAAATATCTTAAAGAGTGCTTGTGTTGAATTTTAATTTAATTTATTTTTGATTCCATCAAAAGCGATTGTTCGTCTCTGTTATTTGTGATCAGAATAAAAATTAAAGTGTTTCTTTTCAAAAATTAAAAAAAAAATACTTTTTTTATCCTTACAAAATATTTCTTCATCAAAATCTTAACAAAAGTGCCGTTGGTTTAAAGTGAGCTTACATCTATCATCTATCAGATAGTTGTTATATTTTTTATCGACTGCCATAATTGGATTAATTAAGAGTCAAACCAACATGATTATAAGGTAAGTCGGGTAGAGCTCAACACACATTTTATTTTTAATTGCACTTAATCGCTATATTTGTTCAATGCAAGATATTTGTGTTTATTTGTAGTCTATTTATGTATATCTTTTGAGGAAGAATTTAAGTATTTAAAGTGTTTTTTTTTGTTCCTACACAGGACAGATACCGTAATAGAATTAACATAAAAGTGACACATCAGTTTTGTAGGTTAATATGATTATCCCACTGATATAGCTTGTGTAACCACCACAACACACTTAAACCACAGAGTGTCTACATTTGTTTGTTCTATCAACCAAATGTAAACATATCGACACAAGAATTTATCCATTTCTGATACGTGATGCTTAAGATCTTTTACGACTTTTAGTCCGACAGTTGATGATCAAATTTGTTCGCTGCGAATGGGGTCAACAGAGCCATACAAAAAAAACATTCATCTGGTTGTATACTTTATTTACCTCTTTATGTTTGTTTTTGAAGAGTAGGTTTTTTGTACTAAAACTGACTTACTATAAGCAATATTGCAAATAATAATCGTGCAAATCTGAAGAAGAGATACCCATCAGTGAGTAAATGTATCTTTTCTTTACTTCGCTTTTATTGAGAAAAAAAAAACAAACAGGTATACGTTAGATTAGTCAGTGACTTTATTTAGTAGGTATAATTTGTTAACAATTTGCATTGGAAATCGATTACTAGGTCATGAGCCACAATCTTTACAGTTTGATTATATTTACTTGTTTTTATGAATCCCTTGCTCAATATATATTCGTAAATATGAGTACAGATGCTTGGTTGGCTTTATAAGTATATGTCATATTGAAATATCGTGTAATTCTTATATTTTGCATGCATTAAGAGTCCAATGACTTCAGAAATAGTTTATAAATATGTATGCGTTTAAACTTCATAAATTTATATTTTTATAAATTTTTTTATTATTGGGGTTAATTTATTTAAATGAGCATACATTTTAAAGAAATAAATATTCAAAAAATACTCTTCCAATGGTACATTGGGTGATAAATTTGTAGTAAATAAATAATTAATACTATTTATGTGATTGATTTGAGCGAATACAACGGATATTTTAATTTAAAAATTCAAACAATTGTGACATTATTTTGTTAGAAAATAGTTCACATACTTTATTCAATTTAATGCAAAGAGTTTATTTAAAAAACAGCTGGACAGATTTTGATTCAAATAAGGGTATCCCACACAGAAACATTACACTAAAGTTCGGACATCAACTCTTTCGTTTGCTGTTCATGGAAGTGTATATTCAATAAGTTATTTATTGGGAAATCGAAATAATCTAGAAATAAATGAAGATTATTGTATAAGATTAACGAAATTAAAGTTAAAATATTTATCATAAAAAAAAACTCCTATTCATTTTAAACACGTCATTGATTATATTCCATTAATGATAATAACTTCTATTTCCATTTCTATTTATTTATTTATTTGGATACTTGCATTGTAAGATACATTATCTTATAAACTAATAGAAGTTTTAATATGAATAACAATTATTCTAAGTTAGCTTATATAAAATTTAATTAATTAAAAGCGTTTAAAAGTAGCTAAATTTTGAATTTTAATTTTTACTTGCGAATATAGGTACTATAAGGCAAGTTATGCATTCGTCGAAAAAAAAAGTTTTGAGATAACAATCAAACATGACATTTTAATCTTGTTGGATATAGTTCACATTGCTTTTTTGTCAAAAAATGCAAGTAAGTTGAACTGAACTTAACAAAGATTGCGTATTGGTAAGGCGCTCAATAACCAACTAATGAAACGCAAATTTTGTGGACTAAAGGCCTCTAAAAGCTATTTTGAACCATTACGATGATAGTGAAGACGAAAAAAGATGGTCCAAGAATCATGTCCTTCTGTATGTCTGTCTGTCAGTCTATTTGTCTGTATGTATGTATAGGCACCTACATCCCAAACGGGTGGGCCGAATTGCTTCAAACTTGGTATATAGAGTTTTTTAGGTATTGTACAGAGGGGAAATTGAATTGTTTTTAACTAAAAAAATAACAGTACCTGCCATATAACCGTTACGTTAAAGTCTATTTTTAGCGCAAATGGCTCTAACGATTGTGATTTAAAAAAATCAGTGCAGCTTTTTAGGTACGAAGGATGATATGGTTGAAACAAAATTTTAAAAAATGTCTAAAAACGCTAATTTCCATAGGACCGTTTTTTTTTTTGCTTTCGACTATCTCATAAATGGCTTAACCGATTCTTTCGAAATTTCATACATACATATATAGGTTTAGGTTGTCCAATTTATACTGCATACCAATATTTTCAATTTATATTTTGTGGTATTTTTAAAAGCATTTAAAAAAAAGTTTTTAAATTTATATTTTGAAAACTGCTATTCAAATCTATCCAAGAAATAAGATTTTAGCTCAAATTAGTTAAAGTATTTATTTCAGAATTTTGAATTATTTTTTCTTTGATTAATGCGATTTAATCTTTAGGTTGATATTGTTAAAAATTTAAGATTGTCATACCAATTTTTAAAAAATTAAGTAAACAACGACTTTAAAAATATATTGAGATTTTTAATAGAAATTTTTTTTGCATATGACGTGATCGAACATAAGAGCAAGTTCGTTCGATCCAATCGTGCATTTTATTATAATTTACATTTTAAAAACACTTAACATTTAAAATTACCTTTTTATTTTAATTTTCATGAGGCGGTTTTCTAAAGGAGACTTAAGAAATATTTCATAAAAAACTGATTAAAAAATTTCGACTAGCAATCTATTAATATATATAATAAAGAGTTAATTTAAGACGATCAACATAATATATTCAAAATGTTAACACATGTATTTCAAAAATTATTCTCAATACCTATCTGAACATATGTAATTAATGAGTGATGGATATTATTGATATATAAGTTTCCATTTCCGGAAAATGTAAATGACGAAATAGATAATTGCTCAAAAATGATGAAAGTTAGTATGTGTATACGACTATTAGGCAATTATTACCAGTTCCGATTCACATTTTATAATAATAATAGCCTAAGACACAAAACACTTCTTAGTTATGAAATCGGTTCCTACATTTATTTAAGAAATAACAGTAGGTTGACTTGGAAACGAAAAAAAATAAATTTAAACGTATCATGATCCGAAAATTAATTGTTTATTAAGTTTTGTAAATACCATAAAAAAAGGGTCCTAAAAACATAAAAACATTTCCAACATATAAGAATAGGGATTAACACTTTTATTTGAATGAACGGCCAGACCAAACGGAACTATATAAAAAAAATTCAAATTAGATCACCGTATTTTTAATCCAGGGGATTTATATGTATTTAGTAGTGCTGGGGGCATAGGTTAAGGAGAAATCCATTTTACTAATCGGAAAATTCCCAATTTCTCCCCCAAATGCTTCCCTTTCTCCTTTTTTCATTTCACAGAGAAAACTAAAAGAAATTAAAATGTTTTATGAGCTTGTAATTTTGTTTAAATTTTATTAAACAGTAGATAAAAATATATCTAAGGAAAATAAGATTTATATATATAGTTTTTCTAGTTTGTGCATTACCAGCTGGACTTCTTCACTTACAATCATATTCATGATGTTTGTGATGAATGATCACTAAATGTTCGAATTCGATCAAACAACAAGAAAACTAAAGGTATTATTGATTTTTTGTTAAACTAGTTTTGTATAAAAATTAGTTAGTGGAACTTAAAAACGCAATTTTTTGACATCTATGAATGATTCAAACATTTAAAAATAGACTTCAAGTTCAAGGCAACAAACATTTCATTTCGGTTATGAATTTTTTGAAAAAATGTTAATTTGTAAGAAAACTAGTTTTAAAAAAGTCCATAATATGGCTGTAAGCTCCAAGACGACGAGTTTCTTATTTATTTCCTTAAAAGAATTTTTTCCGGATTGGATTTTAAGGAATTGGAATAAGATTTTAAAAACCATCTATGAATTACAACGACTAGAATATTTGGCAAATCTGTTTGTTAAAATACTTGTAAGTATCTACTGAGTTCGAAATTCCTACAAATAGGGATTTTTCCTATGATCCCCCAGCACTGGTATGTACATAGTCTTCCAAATGAACCCCCATATATCCATGGTACAAATATTTTGAATGGATTAAAAATTGTATGATAATATCGAAAGTTTATTATAATTGCAAAATAAATGTATGAGTTGAAAAAATTAATTTTAAATAAATAATTATAGTTCAACATATAGCCAATAGCGAATTTTGTGTGAAAAAATAATAACACAATATCCTTAAAATATTGCATCATGTTACAACTAACAGCTTTTAATATAGAGTTGTGAATTCTGGTATCTTTGAATACATAAAGTAGGTACATTGCCATGTTCGAAATGAAAAGCTATGTTTAGCAAGTCTCTTGTGATTTTATACAATATTTTTAATCACATCTGCGCATAATTTTATTCGCATTAGTACGATGCTAAAGTAAACGGTGATTTTTTAAGAGCTTGGTTTTTGAAAATTCAAAAAAACACAGAAACTTGTAAAAAGTGAATGAAATTTTTATTTGGATCGATAAATCAATTTCTGCCATTTACTTTTTAAAAATAATTTCACTTAAATGTTGCCCTGGGCTACGCTTCAGGTGGTCCATTCCGAAGGTCCAATTTTGGCAAACTTTTCCACACATTTCGGCCGGAATCTCACCAATGACGCGTTCAATGTTGGCTTCCAAGGCAGCAATCGTGTTTGGCTTGTCCCCATAGACAATAGACTTAACATAGCCCCACAAAAAATAGTCTAACGGGGTCAAATCACATGATCTTGGTGGCCAATTGACTGCGCCAAAACGTGAGATCAACTGCTCACCAAATTCGCCTCTCAATTGATGCATGGTTTCGCGTGCAGTGTGGCATGTGGCACCGTCCTGTTGGAAACACATGTCGACCGAGTTCAATTCTTGCTTTTTCGGCAAAAAAAAATCTGTTATCATCGAACGGTACCTTTCTCCATTGACCGTAACCCTGCGGCCTTCATCGTTCTTGAAGAAGTACGGCCCAATGATGCCGCCTGCCCATAAACCGCACCAAACAGTGCATTTTTCTGGATGCATTGGTAGCTGCTGAATTGCCTCTGGCTGCTCTTCACTCCAAATACGGCAATTCTCCTTATTCACGTATCCATTTAGCCAAAAATGAGCCTCGTCGCTGAAACGGACGTAGCTTGCGAAACACATTTTTCACAGAGCACGAATTTTGATAATAAATTTCAATAATTTGCAAACGTTGTTCAGGCGTTCATGATGAAATGGCAAACAATACTGAATCGAAATGTCAAATGTTCATGGAATTTGTCATGTGTGATCTGTCAAAAATATAAACGTCAAAAACCAAGTAGCAAAAAAATCTAGTTTCAGTGTGATACTAAGAGATGATTTAGTAAGGTTAATCATCGAGCTATTTTTTAACATCATGCTTAAGTTAAAATGTATGAAAGACTATTTTATATTTTTAGAATCATTCTCAACCCATGTGCACTCTTTTTTTTAATTGTGTATATTTTAGAAAGTTTCTTAAATATTACGAGTTTGTTAAGTAGTATGATGTTATTACTTTAATATATTAATATTAATTTAGGCTGTTTAAAATTGTGCGCCATCGAATTTATCTACATCGGCCTGAAGATTAAATACATAGAGAGGAAACTTGAATGTATCAAAATGTTCATAAAGGGAACGCTCAAGGTGCCGGACAACTCCAATAAGCACACAATTCTTTTAAGCTGATATATTTTCAGAAACAAGCTTCTTTTTTGAATTTGTTTAAAACTTTACTTTCTTGTAGACGGACTAGGACACTTTTCCCTTGCTTATAGGAACATCATAAATTATCCATAAGAACATTTTTCCTGATTGCTGAACTGGAAGGCGCTCTTAACCAGACACAAATTGGGTGATCATGAATGTCCGCTTACTAGAGCCTTCACTGTGTTTCTTGTATTAAATTGATACAAAAGTTCTAAAGCATAAACAAAAGACCCTTCTCTTATTTAACAATACATCTTCAGCATAATTTAAACAAAAAATCCAAAAGTTTTATATCCAACCACACCCATATAAGTACTTGCATATATGGCTTTGAATTTGGAGAGCCTGTCATATAATATATATTTTTTCACATATAGCTAACATTAAATATGTACAAACATGTAGATATGTAAAGTTCAATAGTTGTCAATGTGGTGTAAACATGCAGCATGGCATGAATTTTTGCTGATCAAAGCTCACTTTACATCACATAAGATGTTATGCGAAGCAGACATTTATGTACATATCTTGCTCTTAATTGGGATACCAGCTTCTGTTTTATGGAAGCTTCAACTACCGCAGTTTTTATTTCAAAAAAAAAACTAATTCTTGAACGCAACGTTAAGCTCTTATACATATCTAAGACAAATTGTGCCAAAGGTTAATCATAGCCAAGCCAATTTGGAAACTTAAATATAAGGATATCTACCAAAAAACACAAAACGGTTGGAAATTAAGTGAAACCAACGAATATGTGTGTGTCATTGATCCCACAGCATTAAATAAAGGAGATCAACTCTCAGTTATGCGTATAAGATGAAGACCACCAATACCACGAGGTGTCGCGATTCCAATAGAAAGTGGTTTGCCAGTCTCGTGAAATCAGAAACGCATTTCACAAGGGAAACGACAACGCACTAAAAAAAAGAGCATACAAATCCAGCATCCATCACATGAAGTTTGACTAGAGCTATAGAGGTTGCCTTATAAGATACACCACATATGCAATTGCAAATACATGTTCTGCCAGCCAACCAACCAGACAGTAGATATGCATGATGTATACATATATGCAGACGTGCCTAGGTCTTAAACAGCACCTGCTAAGCTTACAACACGGATACACCTTAGTTTCAAGCAGTCACACGCAAATTAACCGCACAAGATCGGAGATTGCACAGGAGTATCTTTTTTGGTGTGTCGTAAAAGCTGAAAATGTATCTTTTATGCCGCATGCATTCTTTGAAATTGATAATTTGATACTGTTTTTGGATTGCATCAAGCAACACTCTAAGTGGTGGCCGGGGAACGGTTGTCCCGTCGTCTTAACCAGTGCCATGCACTTGCTACAATGTATGTATTTAAATATTATAACGTATTTTTTTCTCAAAAAAATGAAGTTGGTTTTGTATCACAATATTAGTATGTTCGAATAATTAATAAATGCTATCTTAATTGAAAATTTTTTAACACAGCACTTTTGACATTTTTATAAATGATTAAATGCTAAAGTGTCATACGAAGGCGAACGATATTTTCCAAAATATGTATAAGTATGTTAGTATGTTTTTCAGTTTTTTTTTCAAATTTTTGTTTCTCCCCAAGTATTTCTGTGACGTTTCCATACATATCATTCCATTATCCTAATACAGAATGGACGGCAGCACTGGCACTGATATGGCGCAGTAAAACTGTACAATTTACAGTGCCCGATTGGTTTAAAGCTTCACTCAAGAAGTAATGCACATTTCACTAAAACCTTAAAATAGATTGTTTACAAAAATACATTCACTTTTTCAATGGGAAGATTCAATTTTTTACTTTCTCCCAAGAAAAAAAAAACAAAAAAACAAAAATTGTAAAAGTAACTTGTTGCAAGAACGTTTTCAATAACTTCCTCTTGCAAGACAATGCCAAAAGGAAAAAGGCGAAGTATTACTGGTTCTATCTGGATGAGATACATTTATGTATATTTCAATTTAGAACGGCTTTTTAATTTTGCTCAAAGTGGATTTTATGTCAAGGTTGCAATGAAGTGCATCAGCTTATTAATGAAGTTATCTATGTATAGGTATTTATAATTGGCAACCAAGTTGGTATATAAAATATCCTTATTGGGGGTATTCTTCCATTATGCTTTAATTATAATTTTCAATTAATTATTATTTTTATTAAATTATCACAAATGTATTTAATTTTTTTTTGCCAAACGTTGCGAAACTTAAAATTTAATTCTTATGCATAGTTTTATTGTACATATTTGCTACTGAACTTTAATTTTTATTTGAGAGTAGATACAAAAACAAAGTTGTCAGTAAAAGTCAATAGTTTGTATATACTATTAAACTGAACACCCTAACCGTCAAAGTCCATCGTTTAAAAGTAAAATACGTTTTAAACAAGAGTGGTTTAATTTTTAAAGCTTTTTCGGACACATAACTTACAGCAATTCAGGGCGTTGTTCTTTGAGGCATATAGAGCGTTTAAACAAATGTGTTACATGAAAAAGGCAGCTGTTGAGACAAGAAGTATAGAACTCATAAATAGTAAACGCTGTTTCACCAATTTCTGGAGAAACTGAATGGTAGAAAAAATATCATCGCCTTAGGTCTACAAGTTAGTAAAAGATAAGTTCACCGCTGGCCCAATATGCCAACCCACTTATCCTGGATGAGTTGCCAGAAACTCACTTCGAGATTCAGGAAGTTCAAGAAGTCATAGCGTACTGCAAATTGAATAAAGCCCCTGGTGATGACAAATTCTTAAAGCATGCACCAGATGACTTCATTTCAGCGGTTTTAATTGAATTTAACTGAATCTTCGAGAGAACATCAGTTCCTGAAAGCTTCAAAAAGTCGATTATATCCACTTTAGAAAAAAGGAAACCATGAAAATCCAGCAAATTACATTGCAATTTCCTTCCTTAAACCTGTGTTAAATTATTCACCGGTATGGCATATGGCAGATTAACACCACAATGGGTTATATTGACAGAAATTTTGTTTCCTAATTGCAGGCGGGTTTCAGGAAGAGTTACCCAACAGCAGATCATAAAATAAAATAATGCGAATTATAAGAGACATAAATAAATAAGACACAGTAATTTTCTCCGCATTAGTTCAGCCGCCATACCTGGAGATAAAATCTGAGACAACAACCACCGTCTCAATACATCGCGCCACACATCTTTCCCAACCTTCTTTCTCTTCTTTCACCGGATGCCCGCGCTGTGTTGAAAACATATAAAGGGTATTCATAATCCCTTGAGCGCGTGCAAAATTATAAAAAAAAATATATATTTTCAAATTATAATATTGCGGATAGTTACCTAAGGAAACAGAAAAAATATATGCGTTCTTTATTGACTTCCGTGCAGCCTTCGACTAAATTGTTCGGGATGCCCTTTTCTACAAATTATATGAGATTGGACTTTCCAGTAAGATCATTAATGTTCTGAGAGCGTTGAACAATAGGAACACAGAATCCATATGGAATGGAGTTGCTCTATCAGACGAATTTCCAAAAAACAATGTAAAGATTTCTGCACTTATTTATGCAGACGATAAAATCTTTTTTTCCTGCCACGGTTAATGGAATGCAATTTATAATGAATAAATTAGGAAAGTGCCACAAGCTCTGGAATCTGCTGTGAATTTACAGAAATAAAAAATGATCGTATTCAGAAGTGCTGGAGACAGACTCTTAAGAAACGAAAAATAGACTTTAAATGCAGATGCGGTTAAAACTGTACGGGCGTACAAATACCTTGGAATCATTATAACTTCACACATGAACACGAAAAGGAACCTGGTCGGTAAATTACCCGAAGCTAAACGAGCGAGAAATACATCGAACGCAGTGCAAGGCAGGGCCAATTCTTTTATATGGAGCGCTAATCTGGGATTATCCTAATTTCGAAGATGTAGAGAAGTTTCGGCAGTACTTTATTAAAAAGATTTTTCGTTTACCAAAAAACACCCCAAGCTTCAATCTTTATTGAGGAACTGGGACGCCTCCTATAATAATTGATATTCTTAGCATGCAGTTCAACTTTATAGTTAAAATTATGGATATACTAAATGAAAGGATACAAAAAATCTTTCTTAATAACGTGATTAAGACGAGAGGGTAAATGATGTTGGAATGGGAGAATGCGGTACAGATTTAATGATTGCTTAGAACGGAAATCCGTCTTCACTGAGAATTAAGTTAAACACAATGCTTGATAAATTTCCTGTATGACAGAAACATATCTGAAGCCAAATCTTTGTGGCGCCGTTAAAGTTTAATTTGAACTATATATCACACATGGGCTCCATTACGTAAGGCTTGCGTTATCGTTTTCGGTATCGCGAACGATAGACAAGCTTCACGTAAGCTTTAAAAAATCGATATGTGCCAGATATATCTACTTTGCGATCTCATGTTTACTTCGCACGTAACCCTAAAGGGGATAGCGACTGCACGACAGCTATTGGGATATCATTTTGCTATAAATTAAAAATTTTAAGTAATTCTTAAAATTAAAAAAAAAAAAACAAGTTGAAAAATGTCCCACTGTAATATTTTATTAATTTAAAACAGAGGTGAATTAGAAAAAAATTAAATTAATAAGAAGAAGACGGGAACTGGAGATGCATCTATTATTATAAACTAATAAATTATATTTTTGTGTTGCTTAGTTTTTGTGACTACCGCCTCTATATTCATTCAACGCTTCCGTCAATAAACTTGCACATCGGCTGTCGATTCACTTATATTCCACCTATACTATGGTTCCCAAACTGAAGTTAGCGAGAGCGAAAGACTATACGAGAGAGACATAGTTTCATGAAGCAAACTTATGGCGACATCGTTCAATGTTATCGCATAAACGTGTATCGCTCATTAAATTACGTGATGAGGGTCCTGATCTTCCAATACTTTGCACTCTCTGCAATATGAAGACGCTAGAGAATACCCATTATTTAATTGCGATATGTCCAGTTTTAAAGGAGATTCATGTGAGGTATTTTGGCAAGAGCTGACTGAATGATAACGAGCTGCCAGCTTCTTAGTATTAAACGGATAGGATGTATTTATTTATTTATTTCATCGAACAAAGGCAATGCTTTAGTGATTACTAGAATGCATAAAAAAACATAATGAGAACTAAAAAAAAAATACAAAGAAAAAGTAGATAAATATAAAAATATTATACAATAAAGTACTGAGTAGTTATGTTATCACTGCGCCTACATCATAGAAAATTTACAATTGAAGAAGAATTTTAAAATAAAAATAATAATATGGATATAATTTACTTTTTGATATGCTTTTAAAAAAATTGTAAGTCTGGTCATTGGCTAAACCATTTAGACTCCAGCATATATAACTATGTTTATAATCTTTAATATTTTGAAATAAAGTCAATTTAACTAAATACGACTAACAACAACGATAAAAGAAACTAAATCTAATAGAATTAAGTTTCGATAGATGAATAAATAAATAAATAAAAAGAAACTAAATTGGTCTATTGAAGTTCCCTCTTGTGTAACTAGGTGTCTGCCCTTCAATATTCGTACACTTTATCTTAGAAGAAAGTACTTTTGTACCATGCTTATTAAAGACTTAATAAACAATCACATAAATTGTTGAATCATCATTTATTCATGTCGAATTATACGTGTAAATTTTCATTTATGGAAGAATTTCTATAGAAGAAATTATACTATGAATGAACCATTTGCACAATGTATGAGAGGAACAAATTCTGTGACAGGCGATATTAAAAACATTTAATAATTACCTTATTATTTAATCATTAAAATTGTTTATATATTTTTCCTATAATTATCTCATTAACATAGTTATTGCCCTATGTCATCTTTGAATATTTTATTATTTGTAATTAATTATTTATTTTGTATTAACTATCTATTATAATTATACTATATAGGCAGTTTTCTGTAAGAGTTGTACTCTGATTGGATGAAATAAATAAATATCAAATAAATTTGAGTGAGTCTCTGAAAATCCAAAATAAACTTGAATGCCAAACACAAAGAACAGTGCCTGAAGATGAAATGCTATTTTTTTTTAAATAATTGAAAATTTCAATCAAATTATTGTTTTTGTTTCTTTTAGTTTTATTTATACATATCACATAACACAACATGAATTTTCTAATACAAAATATCAAATTAATGTTTTTGTTGAGTGATTGGTTATATACCTTTATTAATTCACTTTTAAGTGGCATAAAGGTTATTTTTAACCAAAACCAATTGAAGGCTTAAAATAAGAGAGCATAGCTTACTTCAACTATAATGTGAGCAGCAAGTTCATTTTTTTAAATCTATTTTCGTATTTGGAAGGGAATTACTTTGACTATGAAATATTAATAAAATAATGACAAACAATGTGTATTTTGTTTAAGATTCCCATTTGTATTTGTATATACTCGTAGCACATAGCGGATAATGTGGCGTTCTCCTTTTCGATAGCAAAACAAGCTTTATGCGATCTAAATAAAAAGTTGGCCAACAACCAGTAGGAGACCCTGGCCTTGTTGGTGGCATCGGTAAAGTTTATACTTTGCTTATAATACTTTGTGTTGTTAAAAAAATTATTACTCTAACAGTTCAAAGTTTTACAGCAACAATCGCATAAAAGTAAATACTTTTCAAATATGAGCTATGATACTTTAACCATAAAAGTTTATATTTACTCTTTAACTAAGCATAATGAAAGTATTGATGTGTGTGTACGTGCTTGTACAGTATTTGGACTTGGACACAGTATGTTGAATTTTTAATTTGTATTTGCATCTCACTCTTAAATAGTTCAACTCACTCAAGAAAATGGAAACTGTTATAATTTAACGATATATATTTAAATTCTTACCTCACAGTAAGAGTTATATGAAAAATTTCAGTCAAAACATGCCTAATATGCAAAGTAGCTTATAAAACTGACATTCACTATACAAATCATGTCAACGTTTCTATTTCAACCGCTAGTATCGATCGATTCCAATTTACTGTTAATTTAAAACAACTCACACATGCATACCTTTTAAAAATTGTATTGCCAACTTCTTCAAGAACCTCGCAATATCGTGATTGGTCATTTTGTCTAAGCTTAAGAGCTTGAAGATGCTACTTTATATATCTTACGTAAAAAGATCTGGTACACGTATCGTGAGTGATACTAGTGTGAAAAAATTCCCTTTCACTACTTAAAAGTCAGTTGGCGTCTTCAATCCATCGGCAAATGTGATAGTAGGCATTACATAAGAAACTGCACGTCTTATATTGCTCACAGGTGGAAACTAAAAACGCATTCAAACAACAAACCAATAATAGCTTACAAAATATTCCCAGACTGGAATACGTAGACATGTGTGAGGTCTTGGTTTAACTTACAATTACACAGGCATAACAAAATGGGTAAGGTGCTGAGGAAGAACATGCACCCACAACAACCCAGAGTTGAAGTTGAAAAGCAATTGTATCTTAACGGACCGTGTTGCTAACAATAATCTGATTAACTACAAATAAATAACACATCACATAAGCAAGTTGCGGCTGTTTTACGTTAAAGTCGGCATATATCATGTAAAATGTGCAGACTACTCATCATGATTACTTGAGGTACTACTTACTTATCCGAATCCACGCAGTCTCAAGCTCATTAATTAGACAGACTGAAAAAATATATAAGCGCCTAACTTATCCCGTCTCTTTAATATGACTTTCATAAATCTATAATGGATGAGAAGCTAAAAAAGGTTATAGGTACCTCCGATACATTGGATTGTTTTCTATTGTTTTTAAAGAAATAATCAAGCATATAGATACATAACTTCCACTTTACAATTTATTTCGATTGGCTGTCTATATCGGAATTAGAAATCCACCACTCAATAATAGCCCGTGCTCTTTAACTTTAATTGACTTCCATATCACGCTGTTAGAGGTGAAGTGTTTAGTTAGTGGAATGTCGTTTAGTATAGATCCATTGATCATTAACTTTGATTTTAAAACTCATCCTAATAAAAAAAAAAAATAATTATATTTCAGGCATAAATTATACCCAAGTATTATATAAAGAAATTTCTTAACAAACAGAGAAAGAGAGAATATGTTCAATTAATAACCTTTCCGGTCGATAAAAGATATGCATATTTATTTATTTATTTATTCCTTATCACTCAAAGCTTAGCAGCACGCAACCAAACTATTCCAATAAATTCGTCACCTAACATTAGTATGCAGAGCAATAAACTGAACTTGATTACTCATTATACGCTGCATCAAATTTTTTTTTGAATTTATTTGAATATAAATTAAGATGAATAGAAAAGCAGTTAAATTTTAAATTTAGAGACATGCTCCTAAAAATCATTAAATATAAAAATTCTTGACCCGTTTGTGCATTGAAACCTAAGAACAAAAGAACTGATGCAAAAACTCTACAACTATATAACTTAACCTATTATATACAAAGCACGTTAAAGACAGAAATAAATGAAAAAAAACTTTAAAATCCTATTTAACGAGTTGTATTTTTGACCAAAAATTGAAATTTTTTAAAAATATATATTTTGGTACTTAGTGGTGTGTACTCAATAAGTACTGTGGCCAGACATGGTTACATTCTTTACCTAGTGATGAAATATTTTGCAACACTCTTGTTCGAAGCGAAAGGTTCTCATATCCATCTGGTGTGGCATATCCGGCAAAGTAGTATTGAAATTGAATTTTGTTGAGGAAATGTGCTCCATCAATGTGAATAAAAGTTTTTGAAAAATTTGGCTTATTTGGTGATTTTGGTAATTGCCCTGTATGTCAATAAAGTCTTTGCTATAGTCCTCACAGATTAATATATACATATTTTATGTTCTATTGTCACAAACCGTACCAGTTGCGCGAAGTCCTGTTGCCACTTGGCGTTTTTACTACTTCCAGAAAGTCAAAGACAACTCAAGATCCAAGTGGTAAACAGTTATTGCTTGGACTTTCATCTTTGGCATGTCAGAATATGTCAAAGTTATAGCAATATCCATCACTTCTGTAAAGCACCCACTTATTTTAACCAAGCCGACAGGCTCTCCACACATAAACTGCTTTGCAGAATGATGGCCAAGGTTTTTGACCACTCTTTCATCAAACGAAATCTTGTCATGAAAAACCAAATTTTTGATAATTATTGAAAACCATTTTCATCAAAAGTCAAACCTTCGGCTAAATGAATAAAGCCCTTGATTCCTTTCGATTCTGAGACATGGCGTTAGCTATCAAAGGAATTCTCGTGTCTTCGTCTAAGCACCAACACAATGGGGCAAATTCATAGCCATTTTTAAAGTGTATCTAAGCTAAACCTAGGTTTAGTTGAATTTTCAGACGTTGATCCTATTTTTTTAACCCCCAGTTTCACAGTGCGAGTTTGAACTCTACTTTTGGTTTAAACTTCAGATCAACAATCTATTCGGTTTCACAGTGTTGTTTAAACCTTGAATTGAGTTCAATTTGTACTTTAAGTAAACCGAGATTATTCTGCCGTTTAAACTTCAGTTCTGCGTTTGTATTGTTTTTTTTTCAGAAAATATTATGAACAAAACAAAATTATTTATTCAAATGTTATCGAGTTGTTGTTATAGTGATTTTGAATATTATTTTATTTATTATCCTCGTTGTTTCGCGTGTTTTTTTGTATCAGAGTGAGAAAGGGAGGCCGAGGCAAGAAGAATGCTGCCAACTAATTTTCATAAAATACAGTTAAACGAAGATCAACTGATCTGAAGATCCGATTTCACTGTGAAACCGGACCAGTTAAACCAAAAATTTAAACTTAGTTTAAGGTTCAGATGATCTTAAGTTTAAACTCGCATACTGTGAAACTGTGGGTAAGTTTATTATTCAAAAATATTTGAAGCTATTTTTGAAGTAAAAGAAGTAATCGTATGAAAATATAAAACCAATAATTTGTAAGTAAAATCGGTTTGTATTTATTGAGCCAAAATTGTTTTAAAGTGTGTTTAGTAAAACCTAGATTTATCAGCGACTATAAATATGCCCCAATGACTCTTGAGGTAAAGTGTGATATCACTTTTCAATTTTTTTTTTTGGTAAGCACGAACATATGACAATTTTAGTCCAGCAATCAAATTTATTACCTCATCATCGAAAAGCTGTTAAATATTTATACTTCGTTCTCCGATTCTATCTTTTCTTTTACTTTAGATACATTTTCCGAATAGTGGAAAGTTTCCTCCATTTCAGTGGGAAACCATCCATGATTTGACAATTTTTAAGTATTATTCTGAGACTCACCTCTGGCTGAGCTTTCTTTCCTTAGATAAGAAAGTGAAATACGAGCTTAGCTTTCATATCTATCGATGACTTGAACCTGGAATATATGAACAAATCAAGTCATCCTCACAAAAGTTCTCCACATCCATTTGAATATCAACATCCACAGGAATAAACACTATATCCACTTCATTTTCATCATCTGGAATATCATCAACAGCCATATAAAGATTTGTGTAGGGCCTACCATAAAACGTGTTGAAAATCCACCAGAAAAAAAATATTAGCACAGTTTTGGCCAGTGTACTCAATCGAGTACACCACTTTTGTAGACAACTTACCATGAACAAAATCAATTTTTTAAATGAAAATTGTTCACAGTGTATTTCTTTGGAAAAAACATCTATTAAAAAGAGTTGGTTATTTACAAATTAGCCGAAAGATTAAATTTCTTATTTTTTATTTTTATTACAAATTCTCTATTTAAGCCTAGTACGCTGCTGATGCGAAACGAAAAATCCCATACAAAAATAACACGACGAAATCATGAACGAAAAATTTCGTTCTACTTTTCGTTTTCCAGTACGCTGCTGAACGACGAAATGTGTAATTTTAGTGGATAGCTGTAGTAGAATTCTTAGTACAATTCTCCACTCTTTTCGTTCTCAATTTAATTGACCTGCACATTAATTGCTTGCGAAATTTTGACATTTCATTTTTTTTATAAAAAAAAGTCAAGCTCTTGTAATGCTTACTTGATTTTTCTTTGGCCTTGTGTTTTCTCTAGTGTCTGGTTTTTCTGTGCATTTCCTGTATTAAATTATTCAAAATACATTCAATTCTAATTTTGTATCAAAACCAATTTCAAAATCGACTAAACTAAATCTGCAAAATGAAAATGGGAAGTTGGAAAGAAGCACACCCTTCACATATCTTATCGGCGAACAAGATATAGCTGATCTTTATTTGGAGTGCTGATTATAACCAACTATCGACTTTTCTCATACCTAGTGCTAGTGCTTAGATTAAAAATAACCTATGTCCTTTTAAAATTAATTTATTTTAAGTGACTACTAAATAAAAATATTATAATCAAGATACAGTAGTTTGTTCTGCAATTAACTGTCCATGTCATGATTTTTAAAATACATTTGTTACTCCGACTTTTACACCATATAAATATAAAAAAACACTCACCATTTCTAACTACATACTTTCAACACATAAATTAACTCAATTGCCACAAAGAAAAAATTAAATCGACCGCCCGCTACTGGCAGTACGAATATGAATTTCCGACCTGGTTGGGACAAGGAAGCCAAAGTTAAGCGGCCTTCCGCTGCACCAACGACAATTAAGGAAATCATTGTTACCACAATAATGTTTGGTTGCAAAAAGGCCATCTTAAACGATACCCACCTCTATTTAGAAAGCCTGTTTCCGATCTCATTTATTGGCGATTTTATACCATACCCCAGAACTTATTTCTCAAGTTAAGATAATCTGTTTAATGTTTACTTCGTGAAAATCGGCACGGGATGGACATTGTTATTTAGTCTACAATTTCAGGTGATGACCTCGCTAGTCCTTTGTTGTGTTGAAAGAAAGAAGATGATGACAAATCACTTACCTCGCATTGCCATCGCTACCTTCTTTTTCTTTTCTGGACGAAGTTTTTTTTTTTTTTAATGTATATTGAACCATCGTATGGCAGATGCCCTGCTCGTGAATTTGATAGCAAATCAAGCTGCTTGCAGGCTGGTCACTTGTCAATGGGATTTGACATATAAGGCCATGCATTTTTACTATTCATTCGATTTTAGTATTAATTGAGGAAGCAAGACCTATAGTTAAAATGGGAATCGATCAAAGAGCATTCGCAGCGTAGCAGAGCGGTCAAGTACAAACCCACTAAGAAAACTCACTGATGAACAAGTGAAAATGCAACCCGTTCCAAAAATACGGGGTGTCCCATAAAGGTGAGCGATATCTTTTTAGAATCAGCACTTCATACTTTCAAAGGAAGAATCAACATTTTTTGCAAAGAAGTTGTATTAAAAAAAATAGCTCCAGGAATACGCATACATCATTCTAAATATGCGTATTTCAAGAGTGATTTTTTGCAATAATCCTTCTACCTATAAACTTTTGATGCTGATTTTGAGAGTATCAAGAGTAGATTACAAAAAGGTATCAACCAAGTTTTTAGGATAACCCGTTCCAAAGACACACTTCAAAGTATTTTCAGATTGTGTATTTCAAGGTGAACAGTGAATAGCTTTTGAACTATATCTTTGGAACGGGTTGTCCAATAAAGGCGAGCGATATCTTTTTTGAATCAAAACTTCATACTTTCAAAGGAAGCATTAACAAAACCATAAGTAGTTTTGTCACCAAATTACTTTTAGATGTATTTTTTTGTCACCAAATTTCCTTTATATATAATTTTTTTGAAATAATTCTTGGACTTAAAAATGGTATCCGGAATTAGTAAGAAACCATAAATTAGAACTCATAACCGTTTACACCATCCCAATGAAGGACGTAGTTTTCGAATTATAGAGTGGTTTACCTCCCTATTTCATTGATTTTCTTAAAATTGATAGAAATTTCATCAAATCGGCAGATAAACCAGTTAATATGTCCCAAAGTATTTGCTTAATTTCCATCATTTAAACGGTTTTAAGTTTTATTTTAAATCCTCTATTTGTAACAAGAACAATTTTTAAATCCAAGAATTATTTCAAGAAAATTACATCTAAAAGTAATTTGGCGACAAAATTACTTTTTTTTACAACTTGTCATTTGTTTTTGACAGCTTACAGAACTCTCCGCAAATATTTTTCCGCTGTGGTTTTCGTTAGCATTTCGCTCTCCTAGTGGAGACCACCGAAAAATTTCGTTTCGCATCAGCAGCGTACTAGGCTTTAGATTTAAGAATACCTATATGAATGACAAAGAAATATTCAAAAGAAAATAGAACATGGCAACAAGTGCCATCTGTCGAAAATAATTTGACATATATTCATTAATTTGTAAATGAAAAAAAACTGAAAGAGAACTATTGATATATTTTTTTTGATAATTTAAATTTTTGTACTAAATTTTTATTTGTATAACAATTTGCATTGAATATTTTGTTAAATAAATTCAAATTTAATATAAATTATAGGTATTAAAGTTATAATTAAGGATGGCTAACAAAAAACTTAAAAGAGAGATTATAGGTCAAAACTATTTCAATATCTAAGTGCATGATCGCAAAAACTAAAAATTACTCTCCAACCATTTTTACCGTTTAAAATATCTTTGGTTTCAGAAAAAGATAAAAAGCTCTTTTGAAAGTAAAGCCTTCTCAATTCTTGTAGAATCGGACAGATAGCTACGAAGTGATAAATGTCTTCAATTTCATTTTTATTACATAGTTTACAAATTGGTGAAATTTCTGGCCTGTGCGGTTTGAAGTTAAGTCCTACGATTTCAACTCTTGCTTTGAATATGGTACTAATTTGGTAGGTGGACAGATAGTTATTAAAGTAATTTCTATTACCTAAGGAGTGGTTCAGTTCTCTGTAAATCAGCCGACTTGAAGAGAATTGCGCGCTATGAATGCATTGTAGATAAAAATGCTCATCTACTTTAGCAATGCAGTTGTAAAATGCATCACGCCAGCATTCAATCGGCTGATTAGATATACTGAGATCCACTCCATATTTACCCGCAATATAGAACCATTCCCGAAAAGGAGTTAGGCTAAATCTCAAGGCATGCATCATTATTTTCTTTTGCAAATTCGTGTTTGGTCGCAGCATTACTTTGACTATGTAGTCAGCATTCGCTTTCCTAAAGATTAAATTTTAACTTACCTTTTTCGAAACCAGAAGCACTTACACATTCATATACTTGAACGTCAAACTCGACTTGACTCGACAAACTGTCATTTTTTGTATCAGAAATGTATAATAAACATTTTTTTTTTTAATTTGAATATTTCCACGTGGACAAATATTTTCACACATACAATTACATTAAAATTCAGAATCGTAAAAATAAAAAAAAGTGTTCAATTGGGATACCGGATAGGAGAGGGATTCCGGATTTGAGAAAAGGTTGCAAAGAATTGGCTGAATTTTATTATGAAAATGTTAACGAAAAAGAGTTAGAAATGGGTTGTGTGCATTTAACAATATACTTGAAAATTGTCCACGGTGAAAATGAGGGAACAAATAGAATATTGAAAATATATCAACTTTTAAAAGAAAACAACATTGAAGACACATTTCCAAATGTAGAAATCGCATTGAGAATCTTTTTGAGTATGATAGTAATTATGCGTAGAGTTCTGTGTCAAAGTCATATGTGCACCATTATCCCAATATGCCCAGGGCCTCCAATGTTTCTCATTTTATGCTCTTTTTTATACTCAATATTATATGCAACTAAGTGTACTAAAAATTACAATTTTCGCATAATACCATAAATTCAAATGGCTATTTTTTTTATATTTGACAACGAAATTTTACAGTTTACACTTCAGAAGCCAACCATGTTTTCCTTTTAGTCATCAATTTCATTTGAAAGTATAACATTTGCGAATTAATAAATTTTATTGCGTCATTACTGCATAACCCCTAGCAGAACAGTGATGCAAATAGTGTCAGAAACTGCAATAAATTTAATTTGTTTAAACTTTGGGCGCATGTAAAATAAAATAAGAAATATTTTGGTAAAATGCTTAAATATTAACAAATTGTTAATTTGTATCATGCTAACATCTACCTTTAATATGATGCTGTTTTTAAATTTTGCGCCAATATGCTTAGTATCATAAAATGTTCATTGGTGTGTCCTACTATTATGTGTATATATTACTCAGCGACCTGGCTACCTGCTTGCCTTAATCATATGCATTTGCAGCATACTTATTGCTACTTATATCCGCAAAGTGGGTGCGGAATAATATTGTGCTTTATGTTAAATTTTTGAGGTCCGAAAGGAGGACAGTGAAACAAACAAAATTAATAGGTTTGTAAAGTGAAAGAAAGATAGCTTGTCTACTCAAGATAAATGGGTTGCCATATTTTAATTCATTGCTTGAATAATAATTGTATTGTAAAAGTAAATACATGCTCGACAGTTTTCATTTTGAAGAAAATATTGAAAATTGGCTTGAGGTTCAGACCGAAGATATACCTTCTACAATATGTAGTATATTTAATAATGATTTTACGGTTCGGTACAACAGTATTGAAATGAACACCACAATTTGTATTTGAGTTCCTCAAATATATGTGTCTATTATAAGGAAACATGTGTTTTTCTGCTTTTTACTTGCAATTATATAGGTACCATAAGGCAAGATATGGATTCGTGCAAAAAAATATTCTAACGATCAAACATGACATTACGATCATAGAGAACACCAAAAAATTTGGTCGCCCAATTCCGTCTGTTTGTCTATCGGTCTGTCCGCGAGTCTGCAGCCTAAACGGTTGGATGGATTTGCTTCAAACTTGGTAGATACTGTTTTTTCGGTAATATGCCCGCAAGTTTTTTTCATTTTTTGTAAACGACAAATAACAGAAGCTCCCATACATTTTTTGAGCCATAAACAAATATCTTATTTTTCTCAAAAACGGCTCCAACGATTTGTATAAAAATAAAATGCACAACTGGATCGCACGAACTTGCTCTTATGTTCAATCACATCGTATGCAAAAGATTTCTATTTAAAATCTAAATACATTTTTAAAGTAATTTTTTATACACAGTTTCTTTAATTTTTCTCTAAAAAAAATTGGTATGACAATATTAAATATTTAATAATATAAACTTAAAAACAAAAAATTAAATCGGATTAATCAAAGAAAAAATGATTCAAAATTCTGAAATAAATACTTAAACTAATTTGAGCTAAAAAAAAAGTACGCCATTTTTTTTCTTGGATAAATTCGAATTGATTGTTGACGAGTCAACTCGAATACATGACGTTGCAGGTCAAACCGCAAACACTCTAGACTTGTTCCTTAACTCTGACCCTAATAAATACACGCTAAATGTATTATCGCCTCTAGGCACATCAGACCATTGTGTCATATCTGCAAATTTCTCATGCCAACAACACTCAGTTAAAGAAAAACCACCTATGAGAATCGTTTAGCAATATGAGAAAGCCAACAGAGACGGTCTCAATAATTTCTTCAGAAACTTTAACTGGTCATTATGCTTCCTCGGTAGTGACATAGACTCCTGCGCAGATATAATAACAAATTTAATCCTTTACGGAATGAGAAATTTTATCCCGAATAGGGTGAAATCTATCAAACCAAAAGAAAATGCATGGTTTGATTCAAGCTGTAAAGAGGTTATTAGGGTTAGAGAAGTCAGTTTCCGGAATTATAAAGCCAACCCCACTGAGGAAAACCGGAAAAAGTGTCAACAAGCTAGAAAGACTTGCAACGTTCACATTCGTAGAACCAAATTTTTTCATGACCAAAAATTAAGGCAAAAAATACTACAATATCCCAAAGGTAGTAAGAATTTTTGGTCATTTGTAAAAACTATTCAAAATTCAACTTCTTCTTCGGTTCCAACGCTCGTCTTTAATGACACCCCTTTTGTCAGTTCTCGCGAAAAAGCCAATTTGCTTGCAGCGCAGTTCGCTCTTAATTCGACGCTGTCAGAAAGTGATATGACTCCTCCAGTACTTCAGAGCGTAAACGATTTTATGGGACGAATCTTCTTTCGCACCCGTGCAGTTGCTAGAGTCCTCAAAGATCTTGACATAAACAAATTCGCTGGCCCGGATAGTATCCCTCCCATCGTTTTGAAGAGGTGTTCTTCAACGCTGGCCAAACAACTGCGTAAGCTTTTCTATCTGTCCTACTCTACAGGTCTCTTTCCGAGTGGATGTAAACAGCATTTGTCCAGCCTGTCCCTAAAAAAGGCGCATCTTCTTCACCCTCTAATTACCGTCCAATTGCACTTACGTCCATTCTTTCCAAGGTCATGGAAACGCTGATTAATTATCAGCTCAAGAAATATCTTGAAGAACGAAAGCTCCTTAATGACGCTGGTGTGCCCCAGGGCTCCATATTGTCTCCGACCCTTTTTCTCATTTTTATTAATGATCTCTTATCTGGAACTTCTAATCCACTTAATTATTTTGCTGACGATAGTACTCTCAGCTTTTCATATTCGTTTTCAGATGCACCTCCTTGTTTTTCGAATGTGCAACTGGAACGGCAAAGTTTTTTTTTTAACTTTTTGAAAAATTTGGGCTGTAAGTTTCTATACATACATACAGACAGACTGTATAAAATTGTTAATAAAAATGCATACTAAAATTTAAAAAAAAAAAGTTTTTCGATTTTTAAAAAATAAATAATTTTTTTTTTTGAAAACTAACATTTCAAAAACCAGACCGAAAATTTTTTTGAAATTTTAATCTTATATGTATATTAATAATTTTATGGATTCGGAAAATAAATTATCATACGCTTTGAATAAACAAAATCCACTTTATTAATAATTAGTTTAACCTTAACCTACAAGTAACCTAAGTTCTTCTTATCGGTGAATGATTCGCAGAATCCACAGAAGAGATGATCTATCGATGAGGAACTCGTATTTATAATATTTGTGTTTTAAGCTTAAAAAGGAAATGGAGCAAAATGTCAAATTGCTGTTGTACATTAGCAGTCTTATTTAATAGAATGCTCTAAACAGATGAATAGTTATACAATGAATAAGGTCTTATGTAGTCCTTCCATAAATTTCTATTTATAAAACATTTTCCCATAAATTATAGTTATGCAGGGTTTTATGTCCCAAAAGTACCAAAAACGGGTACTCTATTCCATTTGGCTGTCATGATCAAGTCAGCTGTTTGTCAGAAAACGCAACTAGAACTTTTGTTGGTGGTATGATTGTGATTTCATGAAAACAAAGTAAATAATAATACAAAATAATAATAAATAATAATAAATATTGGATCATAGTTTTCCATCCCTAAGATCCTGTTTAGATTGGTAGTACCGCCACTATATCATATGTCGAGTATTATGTTTATGAGTAGGGTGACGGTGGCTTCAGCTCTCTCCCGGTCAGGTTCTGAGTAGCAAAACGCACTTTTTTGTTTTTTGTATTTATTCTAGAAGTTGTGAATTTGTATTTTCAAGCACAACAATTTTAGGTTTAGCTTTAATTTATGCAGGTTGGCTACCGGTTTTCGCCGTGGACGCCGTCACACAACCAAAAAAGTTCCAAGCGAACAATTTCAATAATTTAAGCATATTCGCTTTGGAAAACCAGTATTTTTTGTTTAAGTCTCCATTTCACAGTTTTCTTTTTCTTGGCGTTGGAAGATTTGCATTTAAATTATTGAAATCATTTAAAAAGGATACAAAATTTAAAGGCATTTTGTTTTTTTTTTGTTTTATGTCCAAACTCAAAATGACATTTCGACACTATAATTTCCTTATGTGGGCTCAATTCAACCTATTAGCGCGTTTTGCTTATAATGGATCTATACAACTTTGCATAAGTCTTATAAATGAGATTTTCGAGTTCGGAGACATTATAAGAAGTGATTAGCACTATATACTCGCTGTAATGCAATTATAAATAAGGCTGTAAAAGTAGAAATATTAAATTGTTGTTTTGAATTGTTAGATGTCGCCACACATCTCCCCCTCAAATAGGATGTCGTATTCTAATTTTTCTTCCTGACCTTGTGGTGTATGACGGTGAGTTTTGTTGTCTCGGCTCACTTCCCGGAGTATGGTTTTTATCTTCATCTTTTGGAAGGGCGCCTTTTTCTAGAGATGTTGGTACGAAAGCTGGTCTATAGAAATATTTACCATACGATTTCTTATCCGTAGTTTGAAGTACTTTTTTTTTTCTCTCGCGAACTTCATAGGGTCCTTCGTACGGTTGTTGTAAAGGAGTTCGGACAGCATCGTTTCGAACAAACACATGAGTAGCAGTTTGAAGGGAAGGTTGAACAAATACATACCTTTGCACTGTCTTTGTCATGGCAAGCTGGAGAAGATGGTTGAATTTTGGACATTGTGCGACGTAAGTTCTTCACAAATTTGGTTTGGACTTTAACTTTTCGCTTCGTTCCAAGGAAGTCGCCTGCTAATCGGAGAGTCGTTCCGAACATCATCCTTGCTGGGGTTGAATTTATATCGTTTTTGAACGTGGAGCGTAGTAATAGTAGAATTGTTGGCAAAACACTGCACCAGTCGTCTCTTTCGTAGCACTTGATAGCTGTTTTCAACGTCCGATGCCATCTTTCTATAATCCCATTTGATTGAGGGTGATAGGGTGTTGTCTTCAGATGTTTTATCCTTAGGAAACGTGTTAATTCTTTAAATATGTTGCTTTCAAATTTTCACCCGAGATCGGTTGTGATTCTAAGTGGAACACCATATAACTATTTCTTGAATCATTCAGTCGACAATTCATTATACTAAGAATCAAAGTTATCTTACTTACATAGGCTTTATACCTGCATAGGATAACTACACCTAACTAACTAAACCTCAATGGTTGGCTACATACATACAAAGTTTTTAGCTACAAGAGCAAGTTCGTACCATCCAGTCGTGCATATATTTTCAAGGGATTCATATGCTCGACATTATCCTTGAATATTTGAATATTATAATTGAAGGGAAAAATACGGCCGGGAAAGGCATTCCACATTCGTGTAGAACGGCTACATGGGGAATGTCATACCTGATAGTATGTCCGTAATTGATATTTAGGTAAGCTAGATAGGCATTCCTATAGGCACGAGTTGAATTCTTGAAGAGTAGGAATACAACTATGGCAATTTCAATAGCATACTATCTAAAACAGTGATAATCCAATGTGAAACCTGAGACTCTACGCGTTATAATAGAGGTGAAATTGGTTTAGCTATTATTCTATCACCTATGATTTTTAAAGCATTTTTCGATTCTGTTCAAGGGACTCAAGTGTGTTATGGGAGCACCTGCCCAGGTAAGACAGTTGTACTCAAGCTTTGAATGAATGAAAGCTTTATAGATTATAGCCAAGTCAGAAACGCAGAAATATTTCTTTCATCATCTAAGAAAATCTGACATCGAATATGTGCACATACGCCGAGAACTGAAATTGTTCGGTTTCCTATAGATGCAAGTGCCGATCATGGATAACGCTTTAACGAAACGATATAGCATTGAGTTTTGGAAGCATTAAATGTCAAATGTTCTTTTGACAGTGCTGTCAAGATCTGACTCTAATAAGCTTATCATTTGCCGTTGCAGATTCATATCCGATGGAAAAGGAAGAGAGAGTTTTTTATATTATTCATATCAGACTTGAAAACATTTAACGACTTATATTAAGCTGTCCGAAAGGTAATTTTCAGTGAGATACTACGCTCTATTAAATGCTTTTCAAAAATAACAAGCGCAATAATCTTACTTTCTCCAAACTTCCGCGCCGAATGTCCGTAAAAATTCTGGCAGCAAACTGAGCTGCAAACAATATATATATTTCGAGTGAGTTGACAATTGTTGACGGAAATTGATATCCTTAGAATTTTTGTAGAAAAACTGTTGTATTTCTCTTAAGCCAGCAACTGTTTTCTCTTTATTATTACGTTTTCAACATTCTCTTTCAAAAAATCATCACATTTTCAACGTTTATGGTTTTGTACTTATAACACAGACACGTAAGGAATATGTTATGTATACCATGTAAACAGACTTAAAAATAATACCCTTTTACGACGAAAAACTAGAAACGCATTTATACAGGGTGTGCCGGACCTGGTTGGAAGTATTTTAAAGTGTCGGTTTTGGGTTTATTCTAAGAAAAAATGTTAACAACATTTGATCTGCCAATTTTAATCTAAGAAAATTTGTTTAGGACTTTATTTTTAAAATAAATAATAGCGTTTACATAATATTGATATATTGTCTTAGTCTTGAGGTATCCAGTTTCTAGCCTATTCCATTTCTTCTGCTCATGCTAAATTTTTGACTTTAAGGTCGTTTTTCTCTACAAAATGCGTAATAAACAAAATCTTTAACTATTTTTTTCTTGGGAACATAAAAATAATAAAAATAAAATTCAATAAAAATATCGTGGATAAAAACATATATTTGATAATTTTTGGGCAAACCGGGACCAGGTAAAAATCAGAAACGGTTTTTCGCTATAAACTATGAATGAAAAATGATTTTGTGTGGTTTTATATAATTTTTTTTATGTGTGATCATTATTAAATACAAGGCGTAATGCGGGAGCTCCAGAAGTAAGAAGAACTTCGACTGTTCATAGAAATTCAATGTTTCTAGACACAAAATTTCGGATGTACTGCATGGAGAAAATTCGTATACGCATTAGGGGCGTATACAGATTCACTTCTCGGGGGAGGTCACTCTCAAAAAAATCAGTACAAAAAAAATCTAACTAAGTGTCCTAGAGGCATCAAACTTGATATCTTTTTTTTTTTTTGAATCATTAAGGTTCTTCCCTTTCTTTTATTTTAGTACAGAATTTTGCAGAATCTTGTTATGGTTTTTTTAAATTTTTATTATTATTTAGTTCACCAGAAAAAATAGTAAAAGGAAGGTGTTTTTTTATAATACTAAAATTACTCAGCCATGTAGAAGACTTAATTACGCATTTTCTCAAGAAAATCGACTTCAAAGTCAAACAAATGAAAATGGGCAGGAAAAATAGAATAGGGTAGAAACTGGATATAATAAGACTGAGACAAGGTATCAACTTTATTTAAATGAAGTTTAAAGGTCTCCTAAACGAAGTTTCTAGCACTAGAATTAGCACAGCAATTTTTGTTAACATGCGTCCAGAGTACAGATTATGCGTTTTCTTAAATCCACGATAAATGATTTCAAAATTGTTGAGAGAACTTTACTGTAGAACTATTTTTTCTTACAATATACCCAAGAACCACAACCTAAAATAACCAAGTCCGGGACACCCTGTATTAAAATTATAGTGCTTGTAAACAAATCGAGTTTTTTTTTAATTGAATGAAACCAACCATATTTAAATTGTATTACGCCTTAGATGATAATTATTTTAATTACTCTTCCATTAACAACCAACAAGTCTTAATTTACGCACCTATGTATATTATTCGCCTTTCTGTTCAATAATTTTCGTCTCAATATGAACACATAATTTAGACAAATCTATCATTTTCTTTTGATTTTCCATTGCAAAGATATAGGCTCTGAAAGTAAAGACATGTTACGTTAATATATCTTTGGCATGAAGCCTATAGGCCTTGTTACTTGTTATTAAAAATTCACCATGTGGCTGATCGCATACTTTATATAGGAGTAAGAAGTTATAGACATTCAGCTCAAATCATTGTATGTCATGCAGAGTTAAAAGTCTCCTACAAAAATTGCGCAACTTCCTCCTGCACCAGCTTCAATACGCGTCGTACATTTTAATATGTGTTTAGTGCTATATCGCATCATTAGTTTGCATATTTTACTAGCAACAGTCGTATGTGCCCAAATAATTGCTACACTTTATATTGCATATATATATGAAAGAAAATTGAAAAATGCCAGGGAATTTATTGTGATCAATGGATATAAGAAATATTGCTTTAAGAACAAAAAACAAAATGGATGTAGTTATGTACTGTAATGTATGCTGTCATTTTTTCCATAAATTAGTAATTTGAGTTTTGTGCAATAAATAACAGTTTTGATCAGGAAATTGAAAAGTATATTTTTTGTCTTTAAAAATATTTATTTTTCTACGAATTTATTAAGCTGGTGCAGAAAAAATTTTTCTTATATCCGTTTTTCTTTTTACAGTGCTCTTTGATTAGATAAGTAAACGGGTTTCTTATATCCGATATCTACTGTAGCTATATCCCCTCTGCTTTATTCTACGCACCTCCAATCAAACTTGGAATGAATTATTAAGTCGCAAGGACGTGTACGACTCTTAATAGTTCGGGAAGAGAAGCCGTAGTTTGAGAATGAATTGATACCAATCAATCTTTTTTTGATTAAGAAGTTTGCAAATCCAAAAAAACAAACTTTCATGCAAATATGTGATTATGAAGAAATAGTTATAATATTGAATGCATACACACTAATTATAACTTTTTGCACTTTCTAAGGCATTGCAATTATCAAATAACCATCAATTAAGAAATTTGTATTATGTTGAAAATTCGTATTATAAGAAGTTGTGTTTGCAAAAGAAAGACGCTTATGATAATTAAAAAAATGCCCGAAAGATTTCTGGAAAATTGCGATGGATATTAACAGAACCAGCTACAAGATGGGTATAAGGATTTCTACCGAAAACCTTGCTACTCATTTTGGTCTTCTCGCTGGTTCCTCTATTCTAAAATTTACAACTGCCGAACAGTTAAGCATCTATCAAACATTAATGTTGATAAAGCGATTGAACAAAATACAAATTGTTTTAAGGAAGTCGAAGAATGAAAAGGCGCATGGTGAAGACGACATTCCTTATGATTTTTTTTAAATGAACCCCTTAATTTTTCTGCCATTTAAAAACTCTATTCAAATAAATCTTTTTGAATGCCAACACACCTTTTTCGTTAAAAAAGTCCGCCATATTTCGTTTACACAAAAAGGGCTCTATAGACGCTCCTGAAAATTATAGAGGCATTTCATTCTGAATGTAATTGCAAAATGAGTTGAAAGATATAATATTTTATTGAAATTATAATATCTTCTCCTTACCTTACCTTAAATGCTCGCAATACAAGAAGATGGATTTATAATGAGACTAAACACTAGAAAGTTCAAAAGAGATTAAATAACTTGGCTTAAAACTGAACCCAGTATAAGATATTAGATTTCAGCAATTACCTCTTAGAGAAAGCCAACAGCTCGCAAAGTCTGCCAAATCTAACATGAAAAAATGTCTTGTCGAACAAACGCATAAGGTTATCAACAAAATATGCAATTTTTGATTCGGTTGTAAAACCAAGACTATGTTATGCTTCTCAGGTTTGGGGAGCAGATGAAAATGATGACATATGGAAAGGTTTTATAGGAACTTCCTAAAGAAACTGTTTAACTTACCCCAAAATACACCCAACTATGCAGTATATTTAGAAACCGGCCCACCAAAGCGTTTAACAAGCTTAACTGATTATATTGTCAAGGTTTTAAACTATCAAGACTCCAGACTTCGAAATAAGGATTGGTGGTTTGCAAGATAGCAGGCTATTGGCAATGCCTGCGGAGAGATGTTAGATGTTGATTTAAACAGCATAAAACCTTTCAATTAACAACTTTACCGCATTATACAGAATAATGAAGAATTAATTCGAGACGCACTGTTAGTAAAAGCTCGAAAATCTGACAGTAGGAAAGTATATGGTCTACTAAATTACAACCCTTGTGAAAGAAACTAATTTCAAGATTCACTTAGTTATGAAGAATTATCTTTATTTTTCCTTACAACGGGAGTTTCAATCAATTTTGTACACTATATGTAACTTGAAATCAAATGAAGATTGTATACTTTTTATCAGTATATGTCCAATACTCAAAAAACAAACGCTTTCTTATTTCGGAAAAAATATTCTTACCTTGCAAGAAACTATCAACATTCGAAATGAATACGAATGGAAAACGTTAAGCAAGTCTTTTAAATGGTTCTATAAGTATGCATTATTATTAGTTAAGGTTGATTTCTAGCCGAAACTGAATATTCGGCTAAACAACAACCTTCGGCCGAAGCCGAAGTTTTAACAACTTAAACGATTTTCCGTCTAAATTGAAAAAAAAAATATTATTTTTGGAAGTTTTTCTGGAATATATGCAACCAATAAACAATTCAACAGAATAAATTAACTTTTCAAAAATAAAAACAAATGAAAATAATATCAATTTTAATATTTTATTGAAATAGTTCAAAACAAAACAACCAATAGCTCATAAGTTGTAGGAACACTAGTGAGAAAAGCAGATTAATATTTTAAAGCCATTGACCTTATATAAAAATATGGGTTAGAAGCCCAATATTCCTATACAACAGCATTCCTTAAAAGCAAAGGTTCTCTCAAGAAACATAGTGTTGAGAGCTAGGAATCAATTATACTGCTTAGGCACTACTGCCATATTAAATTACTATCTGCGTTTACTGCAATAAAGAATACACTTTTGCTATACATGTGCATCTTGATAGTCTACGTTATATACTAGACGGCGTCTCTTGTTGCAGTTAACAGCTTAACCGAGCAACTTCTTTATTTCTTGTGTCTTAAATTAATATATAGTTGTTTTGTAAAAATATAATTTATTGGTTTCTTGTATGACCCAAGGTCGTAACATATGTGTTCTGTGTTATGATGCTCTCCAAATGGAGGATGATCAATTCGAAAATTTACCATTAAATAAACCTTCGGCTTCGTCCAAAACTTCGGCCGAAGCCTAAGGTGTAGCCGAATGTAGGTTTTTTAGCCGAATGTGGCCGAAACCGAAGTCGGTCGGACACTAATTATTATTAACTACAGAACACTCCTGAATCCTAAGTTTTTTTCTTTTTTATATTATTCACTGTCAAATCAACAAACAAAATTCGTAGAAATGTTTAAAAAAAATAATAAACCTGGCTGACGGCATAGCTATACATTATAAATTCAAGACATTTTATAAATTGTTAATAACTAACATTTTCTCTTATTAATCGATTTTATTCTAAATTAAAATTTTCTTGAGCTTACATTATTAACAATTCCTAAATTCGAAGCAATATTACAACTAAACCTACCAGACTATGTTACTTCTTCGTACATGCCGCACAAATACGTATTATTATTTTTTTTTACCAAAAAGACTTTCAAATTTTACGAATCATGTGCTAAGAATTGCAATATACGCGCTAACCAAAAGAATCATTTAGATAAATTCTGAGCTACGCACAACCGCAGCAAAATAAAGTCAAGGCGACTAACTTTGGTATCGGAGGAGACACAGACTGACAAGACAAGATACACTCTGAGACTTCGATCAAGGTGTTTAGATCGTCATCTAATCGAATGGACCAATAAATTCGATTCGAAAATTCCGATTGCCAGAGTTTGATGAAAAATTAATGAATTTTTATTTTTATGTATATATTTATTTTTATGGAGAGTGATTTTTTAGAGTAATTGATATTTTTTACAAATGGTGTATTATTTAATTAGTGGTCATGTATATTACATAAAAGAGTTGATAAAATCTTGTGATTGATTGTAATTTGTATATGTACAAGTCAATTGCAATCAACACCATCACGAGCCACAGTGTGTAGGTTGATTAATTTGCGTATGATTAGTGCGTTAATTTGATTGGAATTTTTAGTCTGATTATGATAACCAAAGTAATTAACTCTAATGGACTTCATTAATATGAAGGTTTATTATATTTGAAGAATGCTGTTTGAAGGCTGGTAAAAGAAGTTAAGCTTTTTTTGATTTATTTATGTAGCTAAAAAAAAATATTTTTTTTTTCTAAATATTTCAATGGCATGAGCAATTAGGAACGAGGAATTATTTTCTCAGAAAAACAATTTGGAAATTTGAAAAAAATTTACAATATTTCGGATAATAAACAAATGGTCGAAAGATGGTCATTGAGATAATACCTATGTTCAGCAAAGCAGTTTTGCCAACTTGGGTAAATTTACAAAATCAAATAACTATCTATTTATACATACTGCTTTGTTGTGAATATTGTACTCAATGAAATAGGATAAACACCCTTGAATTGAATTGAAAAGAATTGTATGTATGTATGTTCTTTGTTTTGTTAATTCAATAAATTCGTTAATTAATTTACCATTAACTGAGTAGATAGTTCTGGAACATAGTTCTAAAAATTCTATTAAAATCAATGTGCGAAACTATGGATAGAGCGATTTCGTTAGTGTCTCCATCTTCATTTCGTTATTAACATTCAAATAACTAACAGCATAGATTTTTGATATTGGAAAGTTAAAGTTAAGCACCCAAATTATAAACATGGACTAGGGAATGTTTAGGACTTATTTCGTGGACTAAGTGCGAAATGCTCTTAATAAAATAAAATTTCTGTAATTTGACATTTACAAACTTAGTGCTGCGCTAACCATAGAGGACGGTGCTTTCGTGAAGGATTAAGGCTGATATTCACCGACCGCTATTAAGTGGATATTCACCAACCACTCATTAACTATTTTTCGAAGTCCGAAAATGAGAAAAATTCTCTCATCACCAGGCACACTCAAACTTCACAATCAAACTGTTTTCGAAAACGAGTGACAGAATCGGCATCTTCTCTAAGTCGATCACAGGCCCACTTAGCGAGCGTTGTTTAAGCGTATGCACAACCATATTTGTTCAGCGGAAGGATAAAACTAATTATCTGTCAAATCAGACATGAGCTAAGTGTTACCATTCACGAAATAAGCACTAGTTGAAAAAAAACGTTAGATGGCAGACCCATTATATAGTAAAAATATTGATTTCCGAATTATCATACTTAATGAGCACTTCCTCAATTAAAACAAACAAGAAGCAAACTATCAGTTTTCATAGAACTTGAGAAAGGTGTTTTCCAATGCGAGTCTATTCTAAGTTTCTTACTTCCTGTATTTGAAAAACATTCATTTCCCATATTGATTAATTCTTTTTTTCTGGAGCGATTCAAATTTTCTTTGTTGTTGGTTCCTTAAGGTTTGCGAACAAAGTGAGAATCATAAAGTCATTAAAGACTGGCAACCAAAAAAAGTGCACATTCATTCCTAACGGATCAGTTAAGAATTTCATAATGATGGCAAAGACTTATGTTGATGGAATGATTTGATGATATGTAACGATATGATGATGGTGTAGTGTGTAGATTTCTTCTTTCATCAATCTTCATTTGGGATTTCTTCGCCTTGAATACAAAAAAAAAACGATAATAAAAGATCTATGTCATCAAGAATATAGATTTATTACCTTCAATGAGATTGCGCCATTCATCAATGACATTCGAATGTATATTTATTGACGAACTATGTAACGAAAATGCTGTAAATCGTTACTTTCTAGCATTCGTTAATGAAGCATTAGTTATGACATGACATTATTGCACAAGCAACAGGTGTCAAAACTGATAAGTTTTAATGCGAGTCATGTGCTGATCAAGTTTTACAAATATTATTAATCTTCGGATTAGGTCCTTAGTGTATCCAGAGATTGCGCTTTTTAACTAACAACATATTTATAAATTACTGGCGGATCAGGCGAACTTCGTCTCGCCCCAATTCAACGCCTTCAAATGAACTACAGAGCTATAATTAAACACAGATAGTGCAAATTTCAAAATGTTTTTCGATTTGTTTTCCGGCGCAAGAACAAACATTTATAATTTTTTACAATGCCTGTTAACACTTTACTTTGGTGATGAGTTTCTCCTTCGACGTTGTTGTTGAATTCAGCAGCCGATGGGTCGATCAAGTCTCCATTTATTTCTTCTGCACGTACCTCTTACATTTGATTTTCACGGACATTTATGATTAATTATTGTAAGACGTGTAAGTACGTCGTCCAAGGTTAGGTCGGAATTAGTGTAATAATACGCAAAACTCGAATCGATTGCGGCAAGAAAAATAGCACATTTGCTGAATAGAAAATTATTATAATGTGAAAATGACACTTGTCAAATCGCGCACAGCCTAAGTCAATGTATATCGCATTGATCGCAGCACAGTGTCTCTAATATATATTTCATAAAATTCTGTACTCAAAACGTCTTCTATCAATGAATTTCACAATTAACCGTAATTTTCCAAAGTTCACAACAAATTTTCCACCCTTAAGTTCGTCCAAAAAATCCATGGAACATTCTAGACAATCGACAAAATAAAATATCCAAATACATTCAATGGGAATCAAATGCTGTAGTTGTGTGCATACACGCGATACCAAAGGGAAACCAAAATGAAAGTGTGTGTATACAAAATAAAACACATTATTTATACTAATAAAGTAATAACCAACATGTGAGTGACATTTTTGGTCATACATAACTCCGGTTCTAGACATCCCACAGCAAACAAATTTCTTATATGCACTCTCCAACATGTCCTTAGATCTCCTGAATATTTCCTTCAAATCGATCGACCCGAAAAAAAGAAGATAGCTCACAAACACAATTTGGATTGTTCTTTATATATAAGAAGATTATTATTATTAGTTTATTTAAATACATTTTGGTTTTACAATATTATGATTATACATAATTTGGGGTGGCCGTGGCGCGATAGTTGTGTGTTCGCCTGTCAACCTCATGGTCATAGGATCGATCCCCGCCGTAGTCTATGTCTTCTTATTTTTCCATTAAAAACCAATTCTAAAAATAAATGTCATACAATGAGTTGTTGGTTTACTCATTACATGCTGTTTAGGCATAGAACTAACAACATGCGATTGAGAAAAACTAGTATACCGATAAAATATGACAAAGAATAAAAAAATTAGAATTATAAAGGACATTGATAAATAAGACACGGAAATTTCTCCGCATTAGTTCAGCCGCCATTCCTGGAGATAAAATCTGAGACAACAACCACCTACAGTCTCAGAACATCGCGCCACACGTCTTTCCTATCCTTCTTTCTCGTCCTTTACCTCACGCCCGTGCTGTGTTGAAACATTTAAAGGGTAGGTTAATCCATTGAGCGCGTGTAGATTATAAAAAAACACGGGGAAATGACAGTTGATTTCCCTTTGTTCTTTTAAAGGTGGAAATTACTACCAAAAACTACTTTTGTTCATGATCCCCAAGAACTGCTGTTCGATCTTTTTTAATTAACCAAAAAGCTTTGTACCAAAGACGGAATATCCTCAAAAGAATGCAATTTCAAAACACTACCGCCTGACATATCAGTTTATTTATTTTGGTTTTGTACCAGCCGACATAATGTATTCATTCATTTTCACTTCATGGACAAAATCGAGGTAAAGATGTTAAAACAAACATTCAGAATAAGTGTCCAGAATTATACTGCTACATTAGGTACTACAACTACTCCATATGCGGCTAATTTGACATTGAAATCCTTTTGCATTTTTAAATTTATCACGTGGTTAGCATAGATTGTCAGATTAACACAGTTGAATGAAGGTTAAGTGACCATATAACGCTCAAAAGGATTGAGATCATTCAAATACACCGACAAAATTCAGAGCCAAATTTGTTCAAACACCCGTCACTTACTATCGATCTTGAAGCCATTACTAATGAAAAACAACTGCCTTTAAAATAACTAGCTATATACTATAATGATCCATGAAAAGACAAAAGCATTAAGTCCACCAACAACTTGGCATTTAACATTAAAAGAATGCTGCCTTTTTTGTGTGATGCAGCTGAAAGGCTGACATAAATTGAAGGCTGAGTTGAGTTCGTGGTTAGAATTATGGCAGTGCCAAAGAAGTTCCTTATTAGGAAGACTCCCCTAGAAGAATTAACTCTAAATTCAAGCCACATCTCTACTTGGAATTTTTAAGTTACTGCAGTGCCCCGACCCTAATTTTATCAGATCACCTTCGAATGATAAAAATTATGTGTTTCTTGTTCTACAACTGTCCAGCAAACTTATTTACTGACCTCTGATTAGTTGGGGTGGCTGGATATTGATATAATTTATGTATTTCAGGTACAAATCGCTATAACAGTGGGACGGCAATTTGTGGTACATACGAACTTTAAAGCAACTACATTGCAGCTGCTGCTGAATAATGCGGAGAATAAAACTCAACTTACATGCAGATATGCATTGATTTCTTCGAATGCTACCGTCATTGCTGTCTTGTTTTATGCGAGCAAAAGGGAGTGGTTCGAGCGGTTAAGGTGACGTTTATGGTTAAAATTGACAAATAAGTCCAACTCTCAGTGAACTTTAAGTGTCTCTTGAAGTTGATGTAGCGGTAGATTTTTCGTAAGTAATAGTAGCACGCAAATGCGTTTCGCAATTTACATTTAAACATAAAAAAAACAACGTTGTGTCTAACGCTTCTAAAAAGTGTGTTAAGCTCACACAACAGGTATTGGTTTCGATTCGCAATTTCCATATCTGGCGTCGTCGTGGTCAATAGTTGATTGCTTCGCACAAAGGTAAAGTTGGTAAATAGTTTATTGTAGATACAATCCAAGTCAATTGATTGAGCTTACATATTTTTGTTAACAAAATTTTTTTTGTAATATATTTCAACGAACGAATTTTTGTACGAGTTTAAGAGTTTGTTTAAGTCACCTTAGGAATCCTGTTTCGAGTATTTTGAATACAATTTTAAATCTTTTTCTCAATATTTGACAGAATTGAGAATTCGTATCTGTATCGTTTGTTTGAGTATTAGTTCTGATTATTGAAATTGAAAATAGTCAGCGAAAAAGAGAATTCTGAAATTATGTAGAATAAGTTTCTAACGTAAGGGACAGTTTTTTTAGGTTTCAGTTTACAATTATTTATTTGTTTTTATAATTATTATTTTTTTTTTTTATAATCTACACGCGCTCAAGGGATTATGAATACCCTTTAAATGTTTCAACACAGCGCGAACGTGAGGGTGAGGTTAAGGAAGAGAAAGAATGATAGGAAAGATGTGTGGCACGATATTCGGAGACTGTAGGTGGTTGTTGTCTCAGATTTTATCTCAAGGGATGGCGGCTGAACTAATGCGGAGAAATTTCCGTGTCTTATTTATCGATGTCCCTTATAATTCGCATTCATTTTTTTCTTCTCTATCATATTTTATCGGTATACTAGTTTTACTCAATCACATGTTGTTAGTTCTATGCCTAAACAGCATGTAATGAGTAAACCAACAACTAATTGTATGACATTTATTTTTAGAATTGGGTTTTAATGGAAAAATAAGAAGACCTAGACTACGGCGGGGATCGAACCTGTGACCATGAGGTTGACAGGCGAACACACAACTATCGCGCCACGGCCACCCCCAAAATGTGCGCACTAAAGGGATTTTCATTACCCTTCATAGGTTCAAGCACAGTGCGAGCGTTAGGAAAATAGGGAAGGATTTAGAAGGAGATACCGATGTATGTATATTGGTTTTGAAGTTCAGAATATTAAAATTGGAGGGAAATATAGAATATGGTAAAGTGTACCACATTCGTGTTGTACGACTAAAATAAGAATCTCCGTACCTTACAGTACGTCCAAAGTTGAGCTCAAGAGTAAATTGATGATTATTCTTAGAAGTCCGAGTATTACGGTTAAATAGTTTGAGGGGAGGAATGCAACTGGATATTTTGTTAGGACATTGTTTATAAAAATAGCAACAAAATAATGAAAGACATGAAACATTTCGACGGTGTTCTAGAGATATAAATCGTTTCATTATAAAGGTTTTTCCACAAAGGGCGGGTCGATTTTAAAATTGAATTAAACAAGTTGTATATGGGATATCAATAGGGTTGTATCTTTATTTGAGAGCGCTATCAATGACATTATAGTGTGAAATATAACATCGTTCAAATGGCCGTCGCAGATTTGCTGGGTGGCATTTGAAATGTCCAGTTTTCGATGACTTTGGCGCATAAATCAGGCTTAATTCCACCGATGGCATCGATTATGTTGTCTTTGAGCGCCGCGGTGGCTTGCGGCTTATTCGCATAGGCATGTGACTTAAAGAAAGCCCCACAAGGAAAAGTCTAAAGTGATAAAATCACTCGATGTTGGTGGCCAATTCAAGTCGCCTCGGCGCGATTGATTTTGATTGATTAAAAGTTTATTTAGCGTTAATAAAGCTATTTTTTCATTTTTATAACATTTAAACGAATAAATAAATAAAAATATGTATATCTCTTAAAAAGAGATAAATTAATAATCAGTTTTGACAAACTGTAATATTTTATTTTTAAAACTTATTATATTTTTTTCGATTTGTACTACATCATTTGGCAAACTATTAAAAATTTGTATTCCTTTATAAAACAATAGATTTTGCGTTCTTTTGTTCGAGAAGAATTGTACATTAAAGTTGTTATTGTTCCTTAAGTTATCTGACTGAACACGGATCTAAGGGGGGACAAACCGGGGAACTTGCCCCGGGTGGCAGTTTCATTGGGGCGCCAAATTCTTGAGACAAGAACTCGAAATATCGAACAAATGAAGTCTCTTTTCCTACAATCTCATAGGTTTTTATCAAATAATCGAAACTTTATACCTATAAAATATTTTAAAAACAAACTTTACTATTTCCATACGCCCAGTTAGTTTTTGAACACACATTAACTGATTTATGAACGCATTTTAAAAGATCAAGTAGACGTTTGAAAGTGCACAAAAACAAACTTAAAATGAAGCAGTCAAACCAGATTGTCGGCTAAGCATCAAGCTGTTACTGCTCTATTAAATGATTTGTCGGAAGTTGTCAAAGTTCTGGAAGGAATTGAAGAATCCTAGCCGCAGAATCTAAGTACGAAGCTGGTAAATTTTTACATGTGATAATGGATTTTAAATTTATACTCAACTTGACAATTTGGGATGATATTCTTCGAGAGATTAATAGAGTGAACGTTGAAATACAAAAAGAGGATATTACCATTTCGCAATCTGTGGCGCTAATGCAAGGCCTAGGTAAGATCTTGCAAGAAATGAGAGAAAACAGGTTGGCTCAAAGAAGCTACACCTGTATCAAAAAAGTTGGAAACAGAGCCAGTTCTTAAAAACAAATGAATTTCCAAAAAGAGAAAGCAACACGACGAAATCTGTGAAGACGAAACAAGAATGATATATCAGACTAAATTTAACAAAATTTTAACAGAAATTGAGATAAGAGTAGAGAGTGCAAAGAGTCTACATTAAAATTCGACTTCCTCAGTGGCCACGCCTTTTTAAATATGTCGACAGAAGATCTGCAAAAAAATGGAGCAGTTGGAATGCAGTTGTTTTTTTGCTAAGAACTTGCCGTATTTAAGGAGCTAGTATATGAAATTAATGAAAAATCAAGTGCCTTCGACAGGTTACAACATCTGTACAAGCATGGCTTGCAACAATCGTTTCCCAATGTTAGTATAGCTTTAAGAACTTATTGCACATTACCAACAATATCTACAAGCGGTGAGCGAAGCTTAAGCCAACTGAAAATAATTGCCGTGTAAAGTTGTAGTCTTTCCTGGTTATATATTTTTTCTGTGTTTCTGTTTTATGTCACAAATGAAAGTTATTAGTTATTAGATAATAAGAAGTTTAAATTTATTAAAGGATTATTAGTTACAAGAATGCTACTCATTGGCAGTTTTAACAGTTTTTCTCAAACGCAGAAGGGAGGGGCGCTACTAGCAGGGTTTGTCACTGATCAGCTCTTCTTGTTAATCTTCGTTGAAGATAATTTGGCAATAAATTACTTTTAATTTTGTATAAAAACAGCAATGTGCATAATATTATTCTTTGTTTAATACTTAACCATTTTAACGTATTTAACATGTAACATATTGGTGTACACCTATTACATATTGCAATATAATATCGATGAAATAACCATACCATGAAACCGCTCGTGCAGAATATCGATTGTGTCCTGAGCTGTGTGGCACGTAGCGCCATCCTGTTGAAACCATATGTCTTCGGTGTACATATCATCCAATTCAGGCCACAAACAAAAAGTTGGTGATCATCAACCTATAGCGATCGCCGTTGACAGGGATGGCCTGGCCATCAGCATCATTTTGGAAAAAGTACGGACCGATGACGCCTCCAGCCCAAAATCCGCACCAATCAGTAACTTTATTTGGATGCATTGGAACCTCGTAAATCGCGCGTGGATTGGTGTCATCTCAAATCCGACAATTTTGCATATTCAAGTACCCATTCATCCAAAAATGGGCCTCATCGCTAAAGAGGAGCAACGCGCCCATCGGTGCTCCTAGGGAACACCCATGTTGATAATAAAGTTTTATCATTGAGCTTTATAGATTACAGCCGGATCAGAAGGGTGGATGAATTTGTTGCATCTTCGAAGAAAGCCCAATCGCCTTGCAGCATTTTTGGCGACATCGATAATGTGGTCATTCTACTACAAAAGGTGGTGTTTGACGAACATACCAAGGCAAGGAAAGCTGATTGGTTTCATCAATGCAAGTGCCGCTCATGGACAGTGACAACGACAGAAGACTGCACTGACCTCAAATATTTTGTACGAAAAAAAATTAAAGAATATTTGTTAATAAAAAATTAAGTAAAACACGACTTTAAAAATATATTGAGCCGTTTCAACTAAGAATCTTTTGCATACCGTCTGATCGAACATAAGAGCAAGTTCGTGCGATCCAGTCGTGCATTTTATTTAAAACTAGCCAACACATGCTCGCGTTGCTTCTAATATATTTTTTAATATGAGTAAAACCATATCAACAAAATAGGCGTTCGAACATGCACAGTATTTATGTTAATTTTAAGTATTTCTAATTTCAAAGCCTCTGGATATATACGCTATAAGCAATTTTATTATTTTCAGTAAGAAGGAAATACTAATTATTTTTTGAGCCCACTCTTGGAATGGTGACATAAAGTTGACCGTGAGTAAAAGCACTTTGCCTAAGATCCTTTTCCACCGAAAGATGTCATTTAAAAAAGTGTTTTCTATGATATGCAGCAAAAATCCTTTATTGTAGATCATCCCCATTGTGCATACTTTATAAAGGTTCAGATGGCTCGACAATAGAAGCAATGCTAACTTTACCATTAGCACACCACATGCTAATAAATTTCTAGCCCATTTTTAGGTTTTGCACAAAATTCAAATTTTATCTATTTTACCATATCTGTTATTTTGTTGTTCGAATACGGAAACTGTGGTACATAATCAAAAGCCCCTCTGCTACCCAGAAAACTGATTAAAGTACTATGCACATGAGAACGACCAACGACCAATGAATTAACGAATATTCGTCTATTTTAGCATTTCGTTTACATGGCTTTAATTCAAAAGTTGAAAGTCTGATTTTGAGGTTAGGCGCGAGCGAACAAATTACTCGTTGAAGTGTGGATTGTATGTGGAACGCGAATAGAGTTTGACTGTTCGTAACAATCAGATGCAATTCGCGACTACCAATATTGTTTTTTTTTTCAAATTTATCTTATTTTGGCGATTAAAAATTATTTTTTTGTATCTAAACATTAATATAAATTATATTTCTACAATTTTATTTAGAACTTGTGAAGAATTTAGGTTGGTAAATTATTTTAAATGTAATTTATTTGTTTATTCGTCGGTCGTTGGTCGCTCCCATCTGAAAAATCCTTAAGACTTAAACTATTTATACTTGCATTTCCTACAAAAATGTAAAGCTTAAAATTTGCATAAAACTATAGATTTTATACAAAAAATCGATTTTTTTTTCTTTAGTTAATAATCTAATTTAACAAACATATTTAATAAATAAAAACTATAATAAAACATGCTTAAAAGAATAATTAAAGATTTAAAAAAATACTTTCTGAAATTACCCGTGAAAAAATTAACAATCTTTCGTCCTTACGTAATAGTAAGGATGAACATACATTATATCGGTTTAAAAATTCTTTGAAACAAATATCGTAAAATGAAATGGAATTTAAATACAACACCAAGCAAATGATGTGAAGTGTGAGTTGAAATAATTTTAAGTCGACAAAAAATAGGTAGCAAAAAAATTAATCAATTACTTATATGTATCTAGATTTAAGGTTGAGTTTTCAGTAGCAAGGATTACAAAATAAAGCATTCTATAAAGGTAGGTAATTTAAATTATGGTAATAATATACACACAGACATAGCTAACAAGAAAACTATGATTAGAATTTACATTGAATAAATTAAATGTAATTGTAAAGTTAAGGAACTAAAAGAGGTATGCCATGATTGTTGATATTTTTCTAAACTTTCTAGGTGGAGTACCTACCACAGTTAAGTACGCATTTATAGCGTATAATAGTGTTGAAGGTCAGCTGCTTTGTATTTTTAAAAAATTAATTCCTCTATGGTGGTTTTTTTAAATCAAGATTTTCAGCAACAAAGGTAACAAGAATTCCAGCTCTAATCCATTTCACACGTTCATATTTACATTAATCCAATTAATTATGTTGATAGGAAACATAAGTACGTCTGGATGGGAAGTTATTGATAGTATTCTTGGTAAGAGATAACAGCGTATAGAAATTAAGATTTTGCAAATGTATGCAATATCATATTCATATCTTTCAAGCTTAACGAGTACGAGTACTTTACTGAAATTTCAGAAAAAATTTAAACTTCCAATTGAAAACCATACAGATTGTAAATATATTCCATTAACTCTTTTACAAACAGCTTTGTTTTCAAACTATTTGCTTCAAGTGAAATTTATAAATTTATAAAAGAGCAAGAGTTAGATGCGAGGCTGTAGAAAAAATAAATAATACAAATTTAACGAGTTTATCTACAAAAATGAAAGATTTCAGAAAAGCTGCAAGAAATCTGAAAGAAAAGAAAGCTTTGGTTATCTTTAGTAAAGCAGACAAAAGTAATAATATATATTTTTAATATAATATTATAATACTCTTTAGTAAACAAGAATATAGTAAAATTAACGAAGAATTTATTAAAACTGGTCCATACGTAGAAGTAATTTTTAATCCTTTACCAGAAATGATAAGAAGAACTAAAGCAGTCATAAGAAATGCAGCAAATATTTTCATTGGCCAATATTTATCAAGAAAATTAAATGTTTCGAATCCAATTTTACCAAGAATGTATTCCTTACTCAAGTTACATAATCCTGGAAAACAAATAAGACCAATAACATCAACAACAGGATCAGTAATTACAAAAATTTAATGTTGGTTATTAGAAAAACAAGAGCTATTAAAAACAGCATTGAATTCGCAAAAGAAATAAAAGATTTAAAAATAACCAATAACGAAATTCAAGTTTCATTTGATGTTATATCGTTATATCCAAATGTTCCAATTAATAAAACTTTAAATTTTCTCAGAGAATGGTTAGAGAAAAATCCTCTAAAACGAGAAGAAATTAATGAACTGATCCGTCTTACTAAATTATGCATGGATGAAAATTGGTTTCAGTTTAATCAAAAATTCTATCGACAAAAATTTGGTTGCAGTATGGGTTCACATTTAAGTCCATTTTTAGCAAACTTATTCATGTCAAATTTAGAGACTAAAATGAAAGAAATTTTCCAAGAATTTGGTTCAGATATATAGATAATGTTTGGGCCATAGTCAAAAATCATGAACTTCGAAGTTTAATAAACATGTTAAATAAATCAAAATATCCATCAATCAAGTTTACTTATGAAGAAGAAATAAACGGAAAATTAAACTATTTAGATTTAACTATAATTAGAGGAGGGGAAAACTTCGAATTCGATATTTATCGAAAACCTACAAATACTCTTAGATACATAAAATCTGATTCATTTCATTCATTTGAACAAAAAATATCAGCTTTTCATTCGATGATTTTTAGAGCCTTAAATATTCCAATGACATAAGAAAAAGAATACAGTGAAATTCAAATAATTAAAGAAATAGCAAAAATAAATGGATATACAGAGCAACTAATTGATGATCTACTGATTGCTCAAAACAAAACCTAAGGAAATATACAACTTTAGATTTAATCAGAAATGAACAAGATTCAGAAAAGAAATGGTCAAAATTTAATTTTCATCCAGAAATTACATCTAAGCTAAAACCAATATTTAATAGACAAAATATCGGAATTAGCCAAAGCAGTGAAATAAAAATTAAGAATCTTATTAGTAGATCAAAGGACAAAATTGAAACATTACAGCAATCAGGGATTTACTCAATTGGATGTAACAATTGTAATAAAGAATATATAGGGCAGACAAGAAGACCAATTCTCAAAAGATTTAAAGAACATTTTGCGTATCTAAGATACAACAAACCAGAAAAAAAAGTGTATCACAACACACGCTAGATAATAACCATAATTTTAGTTTACAAAATTTGAAATTAATACGTAATGTAAATAATCCTTATGAGCTAGATGCTTTCGAATGTCTTCATATATTTAAAAATAAAAATAATTTAATGAATAGTGATGATGGACCAATAAGAAATCCAATTTTCAAAAAAGTTTATATTAGACATTAAATTCACTGTAAATTTGTTTGTGTAATTTTTTGTTTGTATTGAATTTGTTGTTTGTGTTGAATTTTAATATTAATATCTAAATGTCATTATTATTTAAATAGAGCTTACTGACGATGGAAGCACAGCTTCCGAAATGTACATTTAAGCAAAAATAAATAATTTGTGTTTTAAGTTGTTAAAAATAAAATCTTTAATTTAAAAATTATCACTTAAAAATAAAAACTCCAGTACTAGCGGCGGCATATCAATTACTTTATTGAAAATGTAGTTACAAGTACCACTCGTTCAATATGCTGCGAAGAAAAAGTTGCTTCTTAACTCACTCAATGAGCTGAAAAAGGGGATTATAAATTAAAGAGTTAATAAATTTGAGAAAAAAAAAATACAAACAAGAGAAGTAACAAATAGGTTTCTTCACCAATCAATCAATGTGCCAACGAAAAACAGATAATTTTCAATTACAGAATTACATAGTACATATGTTCTTTAAGTCAAATTATGCATTTATTGAATTATTTGAAATTTCCGAAATTTATAGAAAATAAGGTTAGAGGAGTTATTTAAAACTGTATCATCACTTATTTAACATGCAGAGAATAAAAAGTTAGCATTATTGGTAATGGAATAAAAATGGCGTACCACAGGGATCGGTGCTTAGACTTTTATTTTTAATAAATTCTATTTTCGAATTAATGCTTAACGGTTCCTCCACAGCAATTCAGTACAAATTTGGGATGTATTTTAAACATTTCAAAATATTTAGGCCCGTTTTGCTGATACAAAACTTAAGAGTTTATGTTCCACATAAACGCTTAAGTAATACATAGAGCTTTGCACCAAACCCAAACCTAAACATAAAAGTCTTTAAGTGGAACATAGTTTATGTCTTAGAAAAAGTAGCACATAAAATATTTAAGTATGACGTAACGGATTGAATTACTCTTAAAAATAATGTTTCGGTATTTAGTTTCTTTGTTACCAACGCATTGAACAAATACAATAAATAAAAATGTATTTTGAATTTCTGGATGTTTCACGTCATCGTCAAATCCTTGAAATTCCTGAAGTTGGAATTCTTCATCAAATATATGAGAGAAATGAATATTTTGCTTCATTTCATGACCTCTCTGCTTACAAAAGATTTCAGTTAATAAAAGAACAGTGAACAGTAACTGATTGAAGCTTCGATTATAAAACTACCCTTTACGAACAGAGCGTTCGAATCTGAATACAGAGGTATGTAACTTTAAAATCCAAAAAGACAGAAAAACGAATGGAAAAGTGGAACTATACTTTGCGACGTTTCTCTCTTGTACTTTTGTGTTTGGGTGCAGCTTGTGCTGGTGCTTGTGCAAATTGCTACTTTTCTCAAACCCTGCTTCGCGGGCAAAATTACTACTTTTGCCTAAACGAAAACAAAGTTTCCATCGTTTTCGAGTGGATGTGGAGTGGACGCCACGATTCCGGATGAAATTGTCGACGGCGTGAGGGCGACTACATTGCCGCCATGACTCTGGTGTGATGAGGCAACTGCCGATGATGGTGAGGACAATTCCACGAATGACGCTAACACTACACTCAATTTATAAAAATGGTGGCTTTTAAGCTGATGGCAGAAGCAGCAGTAGCACCGGCAGAAGCAGCAACAAGCGCAAATTTATGAGTTACTATAGCTGCCAGATACCAACGATCTCCTCGGCTTTGATGATGAAACTGATAAGCCTTATCGAACGTTGAATTGTCAACAAGTTTCCGAAGTACGCCGTTGGCCGTCACCAATAACTCGCGATTGCCAACAGACGACCTGCAAGAAACCATTTGAGTTCGGATGGAAGTGTGAGTTGGTGTACCGCACAAATCCCAACATTTTTTAATTTTTTATAAACAAAAATACTAAAATAAAACACAATTTCACCGTTTCAATTATAAATTTATATGCAATATTTTCAAATTTTGACATATCGCATAGTTCGAAGTGAACTTAGATCTGTCACTTTGCTAAGTTTCACATAGATCTTTACGTGCAAAACGTAAACTTAACTATAGAGTTATGTGGAACTTAGCTACTAACAGGATTTATGATTCCAATCAGCAAACGAGCCTTAGAAACTTTAAGGATTGGGGCTTACACAGCATAAGCTAATTGTAAACAACAAAACAAAACTAATTTATTTAAGCTATCAGGTAATGAATTACATGATTTTAATCTGTGTTTCCACGAGCATGATTGTAAAAAATGTTGCTTTCCTGTTCACAGCTTTGGAAAAAGTTATTACTTCAGTACATGTCCTTGCTCATCAAATTGTCTTAAAATTGAATTAGTGCAGAATAATAGATTACGATTTAATTTGAAAACAAACCGTTTTGAAGATGATTTATTATGGCTTGGCTCACTCTAAGCTGCAGTACGGCATTAGAAGTGGTTCATATTATGTCTCTTTTGGACAATTATACTGACAACTTAAAAGCATTTAATGTGGATTATTTGTTACACAAATTGTTTATTTCATAGCTGGCCTCTTTTTAGAGATTAAGTTATCTTACATAGATATGAGACAACTATCCATATTTAAAGTTTTAAAAGAATTCTTTAAAAAATAGTGGTACTATTCCTAGCAGAAACTCTCAAATTTAAGGGTTTCGCGGTAATAATTTGCATTTCGTGAACATTCCCATTTCGTACAGAACCTACTTTTCAAACTCTTACACTATATATTTCAGCCGAACAATTACAAATAATTCCTCCTTTCTCAGTAAAGTTAAAGACTGGTCATTTACAGTTAACTTTGATGGTATTGAGGTATTTTTGAGAAGAACAAATGTTAATTAAACTTATAATATCTTTAAAATATAATTGTAATTTAAATTTGAATATTATTTTTTGATGTTGTATATTTTCATTTTTTAAATAATAATTTTCTTATCCTTTATTTTGTTTATTGTAAAAAAATATATCACTTATGTAAGAACTATCTAAATGTGATTGGAGTGATTGGGGTGATAACACAACAGATAGTTTATCAACATTAACTTTTAATTTATAGAATGTACATTATTATTATTTTGTATTATTATTTATATAAATAATTGTTAAATATTTACAAGCTGGGCTTAATTTAAAAAAAAACATATGTGAATCAATTCTACACATATGCCATCATTGGAAAATATGTGGTGTTATTAATATTGAATAGGTACTACAGACAATAAAGTAAACTTAAGACTCAGCATTTGCTAAGCTCAGCAGACATAGACCACTCACTAATTTTCAATTCTTTACCATTAGTGGTTCCCGAGATAAAAGACTGCAAAAATCGGAAATTTATCGAAAAATTATTTGGAGCATTTCTGATTATCGTAGCATGATGAAATTTGGTAGAGCGATAGGACTTTACATCCAAACAAAGGAAAAATAAATACAGTACGTTCTCGATTAACGCAACTCTCGATTCACATAACTCCTCAATATTCGCAACAGCTGAATTAATATCATTGTTGACGCAGTAATCGCAACCCTTCAAAAAAATTGACTCGATAAGTGCAACTTTTGTTTTTATATTCATATCTTTATTTACGTAAGTTCTTGGCTATATTTGTTTTTGTCTGTTGCATTACATTTCGTCTCGGCAGTTATTTTAACGCTAATTATTACTTTTGAGTGGTGTTACGATGAAGTTGTAAATGTACATCATATTATTTATCTATACAGTGCAAGATTTTCTTGTTAGTTTAATGAATTTTGTTCAGTGATCAGTCGCTTGTGTGTTTAAAAAAAATATTTTTTACTAAAACAAAAAATTAGGAAAATATATTAAAAAACTATGCAGCGAATTATAAATCTACAGTCAGCAAAATAAAATGATAAAACGAAAAGATGGTGCAATAAGGAAGTCTATTTCTATTGCTGAATGTGGACCCGGCTGTGTATAAGTGGTTCCTAAATCAAAGTCGAGAAATGGCTATTTTAAAAAATCAAAACAAAAATATCCAATTTTGTCAAAAGAAAATAATTATAGCTATATATAGAGAACTAAACATATGTACTTATGTACTTACATATACCTTATTGAATTTTCTTTTATTTCTTATTATTTTTGTTATTGAATACAAATTTGTTGCATTAAATATATTGTATAAGTACTGATCTTCTGATTTTTGCTTTTTATCTCCAATTGAGCCTTAAAAAATCTTTACCCGGTTATTGCAACAACCTCGGTCATTGCAACCACCCTTGTTTTAATTAGTTGCGATAATCGAGAATACACTGTAATTTTAGATCTTAGATTCAGTGGGCGTGTTAAACACCCATTTTCACAGAATTAATATTAAATATATTGAGAGTATTTCTGATTGGTCCAGGATTATGAAATTTGTTAGAGCAGTCAGCTTTCAGGTGTATACAAAGAAAAAGTTGAAATTTTTCATTCAAGGGTGTTTCATCCACCCATTTTTTTTTTTTTTTTTTTTTTTAAATTCACCATCCACCAATTCATTATCAATTATTACCATTTTAATAGATCACATCTAACTTATGAAAATTAGTTAGGGCATAACTCGTAGTACACACAAAAGACATAAATTAAAAACTTATGTTAACTTATGATGCATTCAATGGACGTTTATTCCACCCACCTTTCCTGATAAAATGAATTCTACTATATGTATGTACCTAATTACTCAATTTCAATTTGTCAAGTAAGCCAACACAATTAAATTAAGTAATCATTAAATAACAGATTTCTCTAATAATTTTGAGGTTCTTCCATATTACTATACTTAAAATATTATATACTTAACATTAATAAGCTTAGAACTTGACGTACTCTTAGATCTCACTACTTTTCACGACTGACTTGTCACGCGAAGGTTTTTGTATATAGAAGAACTTGGCTACTTTTTTAACATTTATGTTTTTGGACTGATACACTCTTCTGTATAAACCAGTATCGGGATATAACCAATCTACAGATTGACAGAGAGTCAAGATTACTAGAAGATGATGCGTGTGAATACATAAACAAAAATATAAGTACTGACCCCAAGTTGCAAGTCGAAAATATTAATAAAATAGGTAAAAAGAAGAGGAATGTATAACATCTTTTTTTTAAAGTTTTCCATTCTTCACAACAATCTTAATTCAATTTTCAACTTCAAACAAATGTTTGTAAACATTCACAACTATATAAATCAAACTAACAAAATATTCACTAATCAACAAAAACTGAGCCTCCAGCTATCTCCATTTTACTTCATAGAAAACCGAAAGTACATTATTTCGAAGTTCATCATCATTACTATAATATAATAGGTTTATCTTCATTTTCTTATTTTTAATGGGATTACTGACCTAAGCCCCCACTAAATCCCAGACGAACTATAAGTACAGGGTGTCAGATAGCTTGATCATTGCATGTTAAATCATTAATCAAAAACAAAATTGAATTTAATTTCTTGATTTGACTTTCGGCTGATATAATAAGCTTCTACTTTCACTGTTTTGAAGATAATAATTATATTATGTGAATACAAGGAAGTATTTGAAGCGGAATGATTAACTGACGCACTAGCAGATTTTATTTTCAATATTTTCAAATATTAATTTTTTGTATAATGTTTGGTTTTATCAAAAAAATTAAACCTATAATTTCGTTTTGTTTATATTTTCAGAATATTTTTAATATCAATTGCATTATTAAATGTGAATATTGCAAAAGGGCAGTTTCATTCATTTGGGCAGAATATAAACACAGAATATGGACAGGACTGTGCGCTGGTGCTATCTGGACCTGGAAGATCTTCAGTTTATGATTATAATGTTAACCTCTTCAGAGGATCAGTGTAAGTTAATTTTCAAGTTTAAAAAATTCAATCATTTTAATATATATAATGCATTAAACGAAAGAACTGAGATGCGAACTTTTATTCTTGAAAAAAACACAAATGTAGTTAAGTTATTGGTTAAACAAACAACAATAATTCTGACCATATGCCAGTTGCCACAATTTGATTTATTTTCGAGTGCACACTAAAGGTGATGCAAATCGCTGTTTATTTTCTGTTGTTTTTGATAGATGTATGTACCAGGTGATGTAATCTCAATCAGATCTTAGCGCAGTGCTTCATAACAAGATGCTTTACTATAGCATAATGTATCTACAAATGTCGACTACTTGGCGGAGAACTTGAAAACCAGTACGTGCTGTACATGGTAGAAAGCGAAAGTGGTTTGCATGCATATTATTAATTCCTATTAAGACACTGTGGCATTAACCAGATTTCTCACATGTTGATATTGCAATGTGCTCTGCAGTTCATGGGGGCAGTGTTGGATTATTTAATATTGGTATTCAGGTCACTCTGTCTAAATTCTAAGATCGATCTTCTATCCTCAAGCATGTCGATTATGTGGCCTTATTCGCTTACGAAAGTGATTCATAAAACCAAATCTGCGCTTTCAGACAAAGATCTATTGTTGGCTCAGAAGGATGAAATATATTTTTACAGCCACACAAATAATTTACTATGCTGACTGTCACAAAAGGTGTGAACGTTTACATTTGCGAAATAATTCATGGGAATATAGTTTGACTTTTGATGAATTTATCAGATGCTGTATTGATTTAATATCAGCTCACTTCGTACTTACAAATTCATATACATAACTGAACTGGAGATTCTGCGTGAGTTTTATTTTAATGGGGTTATAATCTTATAAATTGATTGCATTAAATACTACTTATTGGTTAATTTAACTTGAAGTGAAAGGATTTCAACGTACTCTTCTGGAATATATTTTGTGCTTAATTTACTTGAATATAAATACGAATGTATAGTTAATAGTGCTTCTGCATTGTTCGCAACAAGTTGGACTTTCTTTTACTTTCGAATAAATATATTTATGTAGATGATGCATTGAGTTTTGTCGAGACAAGTTTGACATCCAAATATTGTGGGCTTTTGTACCCTATAGAATTTGGGATCTCCATGATTTTATCATATGTTGTTTAATATTTAATATAAACTCAAAATCCATATAAGTGTTTTCATTCTTACGAAAGTGATACTTGAGGGGGATCATCTGCACTATACCCTTCCAAGGTTACAAACACTTCCGTTATAATTTTTATGAAATGGGAAATATTAATTACAGTTGTTCGGTCTTTTGGTGGAAAACTAATACAGTTCTGGGGCCCCTAGGTGCCAAAATTAAATTTGTATCTGTTGAAAAAGGTGACTTTTCCAGATCCAGGTCTAAAGATTTTAATAAAAATATATATGGACTACTATATAGGTAGTCTACGTTTTTCCAAATTATTTTTTACATATTTTGTTATTAACGGTGCCGGCTATACAATAATTTTTTTTATTTTCGACTTTCTCACGTACTGCTTTAAAGATTTCGATCAAAATGTAGGATGCATTTCAAATTCTAAACCAAACTGCATTCAAAATAATCTTTTTTTATTTTTGAAAATTCAATATTTCGAAAACGGATGACGATGTTTTTTTTTTTAATTACGTTCTTAAGCTTATATTATTAATTACATAAAATTTCTATACCAAATCTTTATCAAGTAATTTGTCTGTTTCTACTTATAATCTTGTACATGCGATGTGATCGAACATATTTTTTTTTTTAATTTAACTATATGCCTGTAAGACCTTCGGTCTATTAAATGCAACCTGAATTGCACGGCACTAGTTTGGCACAGTGGATTTGAGAACCAGGTATTGACTGTCTCATTTTAACAAATGGGCGGCATCTAATTAAAATTGGAGATATAGAAAAGAATGCGCCTAGCGTGGGGATCTAACCCGCACGTCCTAGTTAGCAATCAAGCACTTTATCCACTGCGCCATTGCCACCCCATATAAGAGCAAGTACGTGTTATTCACTCGTGAATTTTATTTATAGTTATCATTGTAAGCTCAATAGATCGCAAGACAAACAAATCGTCACCTGAGTTCTATCTTGTTCTATGTCCACTTTTTCAAAATGTTGGGCAATCGATTTTTAAAGTTACGATCGAAAGCTTTTGTTTATTTTACCTAATTTATTTTTGGAAGTTATGTTTTTCTGAAAGCCTTAACAATTTTGTTTTAAAAAGAATTTACAAGTTTCTTTTTTCTTTTGTTCTGAAATAATGATATGTTCTGAAATAATGATCAATGATTGGATATTGAACAAAGTTATATGGAGCCAAAATATGTTGATACAATTGGTGGATATAGAACAAAAAAACTTAATGTTGAACAAGACAAAAATTAACAACTATATGCTATAGGAAAAAAGAGGCATTTTGTATTAAATTGAACAAAAACATATTTCATTATTCAAATCAGATTTCATTAGGTTATCTGAATGGTATGAATGGGTACAATAAAATTTTGAATACTTGGTATGTTTTTTTTTTCATCTGAAATAAAAAAAAAATATTTACCCCTTAGAAAAACATTGTCTCTATATTCGATTTTTTCTGCAATCTTTGAAAGATACCTTTTTAAGATCCAGACTAGTTTTATTAATATTCAAGAAATGTTATATACAGTTCAATTATATACAGCATTACGCATATAAAAGTAACTCGAAACATTAGGTTTCCGCAGCGAAAAAACGGTTTGCAGGTCATAATACTATATAAGGCAAGTTATGTATTCGTAAAAAAAAAAATCTAACAATCAAACATGACATTACGATCATAGAGAACACCAAAAAACTGGGTCCCGCAATTCCGTCTGTCTGTCTGTCCTCGAGTCTGCAGCCTAAACGGTTCGGTGGATTTGCTTCAAGCTTGGTACTTATTATTTTTTCGGTAATATGCCCACACTATTTTTTCATTCTTTTTTAAGACGACAAATAACAGTAGCCCCCATACATTTTTTTGGCCAAAAACAAAAATCTTATTTTTCTCAAAAACGGCTCCAACGATTTTTAGTAAAAAAAAATCAATTCAATAATGAAGGGATAATTTTTTTTTTTTTGGAAAAAATTGTTATTTTTGGTACCTCTAGTACAACCATTTTGTTGGTTTTCGATTTTCTCGGAAAAGGTTAATTTGATTTTCTTGAAATTTTTAACGCAGGAGCTCCTAGAAAGTTTAAACACTATTGTATACCAAAATTTTTCAAAAACATTTTTTTTTTGGAAATTAATTTTTTTTTAAACTCAAAATTTCGAAAACCACTCAATAGATTTTTTCAAAACTTCGTATTTGGTGGTGTCTTGACATTATCTTAAATAGTTAAAAAAAACTATTTTTTTTAAATAAAAAACAACGGTACCTCCCATACAAATGTTAAAAAACCGTCAAGAAAAAATGTATTTCTCGAAAACGGCTCCAAGAATTTTTATTAAAAAAATTGTGTGTTCTTAAATTAGCACAGTTCACTTTCAAGTATAAAAATATTTTTTTGCGTACTTATTAACGGTAATTCCCATAGAACCACTTTTTATATTTTCGATTTTCTCAATATTGGATGAACCGATTAAAATAATTTTTTTTATAAAAATGCTCCCCAAAATTGTTAATAAAACTGCATACGAAAATTTAAAAAAAACGTTTTTCGATTTTTAAAAAATAAATAAAAAAAATGTTTTGAAAAATCGATTTTTCAAAAACCAGTCCCAGAATTTTTTTGAAATTTGAATTTTTTATGTATATTAATAATATCTTTAAAATTGCGTTTCAATTTTTTTTTTGTATTTTTTTTTGTATTTATTTGTTCATTGTATTCTTACACAGCAAGAATTCACTTCTTTTAAGATAGTGTTAAGCTAAAAGTATACAAAGATAAACTATAACAATAATTAACAATCTTTAAGTATTAGTTAAATTTAAGTTTAAGCAATAAAAAAAAATAATAAAAAGAAAAAATACTTATAAATACAATATGTCTCTGTTGACAAAAAAAAATTAAATCAAAGAACAGTTAGGGAGGAAAAGAAAAAAAAAAGATTTATATAATCATGAAAGTGGATTTTTAGCGCTCGACGAAACTCTGCTTCACCTCTCATACCTCTTAGGTGCCGTGGTAATGAATTCCACAGGGGGATGGCGTTGATGAAAAACTGTCTCTCCGAAGTAAGACATGAGTGACGCGGAATAATTAGTTGTTGCGAACTGTTAGAGGAACAAAACTGAATCCTATTGTATAAACTGCACGGCTGTTTGCTTTGGATCACTTTCAACAGTAGCATAATAGTACGGAAGCGCATAAGGTTATCGAGAGAGATATTAAATATTTGTATTGAAAACCTTGATATGTGGTCAGATCTTCGCAAGCCAAAGACATATCGTGCAGTGTTATTAAAGGCGACATTAAGCTTTCTCTTGCTTACTGAGTCGCAATGACAAAAAACTTCACAACCATATGTGAGTATAGGTGTTACTAGTGTTTTGGCTAAAAGCAATCGAGTTTTGAAAGGGGTATAATGCCGGGAGCACCAAAGCATACGGAGTACTCCATAAACTTTACCTTTTCTTTCTAAAAATGTTTTCAAAATTTTATACATACAAAATTAATTTATTAAAAAACTGCTGAAAAGATTTTTGAATTTTTTTTTGTGATATATTTTTTTTATCCATGAATTCAAATTGCATCTTTGTTTTCCCCCTAACTATAACGACTAAGCAATATAAAAACATTTAATTATCCATCCATTTATGTCAACCTTATTATTATTCTCCTTTTACGAATTTTTGCGTACGCCACTGAATACTAAATACAATGTAGGCTCTCATACATTTATATATACATATGTGTTTTTAAAAATCAAATTAATCTTATGTATGCATATTGCACATAATTTATGAAGTTGTATATGTATAGCTACATCCTTCATTTTCATTATTATATGTACATGTTTACTTACTTAGGTTCCATCTATATGTATGCAGATACATTTTACTCTCCTAACATACATAATTAAAATCCATAAATTAGATTAAAATATAGATTTGTAGGTAGGTACCTATGTAACTATTCCTTGACTCATCCATTCGAGGCTTACATAGGCTTTAAACATGCATAGGATAACTACACCTAACTAACTAAACCTCAATTGTTAGCTACAAGAGCAAGTTCGTGCGATCCAGTCGTGCATTTTATTTGATTGATATCACGCTGAGCCTTTGCTTAACTATGATCACTGCCATGAACGTTATAATCTCTTTTTTCACATGTATTCGAAATTCTTGTTGCTTAATATCTTTTCTAGGTTTAAAAAACGACAAATTGAATGATTCATTGAAAACTTTCCTATAAATATTACAGCAATATTCTGATTTTCTTGATAAATTGTCCATGTATCTGTAAAGAATGAGTATCCGTATCATTATATTTTGTTGCAAAAAAAAAATAGTAAATCCGATTTTGAGAAATGACAAGAGTTGAAAAAAAATGCAGACATCAAATGTTTCGTTGCCCAAAGAATACATAAAGGTAAACTTTTTCCGAGACACAACTACTGTTTTTTTCTTTTTGGTTGAATTGGTTGAATTGCACGACTTTGTAATAAAATTGACCATTCTCATGGTCTTTTAACCAGGGTTGCGAATTTTTGAATTAAAAAATCATTAAGACATAAGTCTGTAGATGACTTAAAAAAAATTAATTTATAAGTTAGTTAGTGGCTAATGAATTTAAAAAAAATAATTCATAAGCTAGTTGGTAGTTGGAAATTCTTAACCTTGTTTTTAACAGAAATATCGAACGAAAAGAAGAACATGAACAAAAAAAAACAGATGAATAAACATAAGAAGTTGCACTAATCGAGGTAGTACTTCTTAAAAGTTGCACATATAGAGCCAAGACATGCTAAGAAAGCTACAACTTTAGTGTTGCGAAAATAGAGAAGTTGCGCGAAGGGTTGTGTTGACTGAGTTCATACTGTATTTTCGATGTCAAAAACATTTTGAAAACTTATTGCTTTGAAATAAACGTTAAACAAAAATTAATTTCTATGAAAAGCTCAATACTCGACATAAAAGTGAGGTTCAAATTAAATTATTCTATAGATTATATTTTCTTGATTGAAAAATTCGATGTTGTTATCCGATTGTTTACCAGTGAAGTAAGTTTATTTCTCTGGCAACTAACTCCGTGTTTATCTGGAGATTGAGTAATTAAATCTTTTCTAATTCATAAGTCACCAACTAGCTTGTGAATTAAAGTCAGGCTTAAGCTAGAAAAGTGACTTAAGCCTTTGCAACGCTGCTTTTAATACAAAAAAAGCATTGGATATTTGTAGACGCTCCTCATCGGAAAATTTGGAAAAACAAATTCTTTTATTGGTAGGAACTTACACGTATTCAGAGTTCATCTTTTAAAACAACGCACTGCACTTGCACTGACGTGCTTACTCGATAAGAGATCAAAACACTAAATGAGCATATACTCAAATCAAGTGCAATAATAGGCGTTTTTCTTTTTTTAGCTCCGAGTAAAGAACTCGGCTGTCAAAAAGATCTGTATTTCTTTTTTTTTAGCTTAGATACGTCTAATCGCTAAACTTGTGTTTCTTTTTTCAACCAGAGCTAAATCGGAGCATGGCATGCTCCATTATATCTCAGAATAAAACAAATTAAAAACAAAAATGAATTCAGAAAACGAAAGCCTGGGAACTACTGGTAAATAAGTTTTAATAAAAAAAACAACAAGTTTTAATAATTTATGAAAGTTCTGCACTTAAGTTTCTTTCAAAATTAAATCGGAGAGCTCTATTCAGAGCTAACTAGGTTAACTCAGGTGCTGTTCAGTGATCTGCCCGGAGATGAAAAAGAAAAACGCCTAATGGTGATCTCGTATGATATTGAACAAAATAGAATTCTTATGTTCTTACACAACCAAATTCATATCTCTTGTTCAATAAGGCACAAATTGTAACCAAAATAATTTGAAAATTGAACAGAAATAATAGAAATAAATGAAGTATATAATAATATTGAACAAATATCGAACAAGAAAGAAATAAAAATTAATGATTAAAAAGATATACTATGAATTGTTCAATATAATACAAAAAGAATGAATAGTGGTTTATTGAACAAAAGTGGCACTCAAAATGGTAAGAAAAGTGGTTTATTGAACAAAACAGTTGTCCATAACTTGAAAACTAAATTAGATAGAACAAAATGGTTTGCGCCAATCGAAAAGGACCCTCGAATTATAATAATATGCATTTCTAACTCAATTTCGTCAAAAATGGTCTATTGAACAAGATAGAACTCAGGTGACGCAATGTTTCCACTAAGCAATATTATTTTTTTTAAATAATACGAAAAAGAGAAAAAAGACATGCGCAGTGAAAATTGGCGACGCGAAATTATGTTTTTAAATTCAAAAAATTCAGTTACTCGTTTTTGAAAAATCAATTTTTCAAAAAAAAAAAAATGTTGAAATCCGTACATCCATTTATGAAAAAGTCGAAAATGATAAAAATACTTGTAGGACAGGTACCGTTAATAACAAAATATGTAAAAAAAAAAAATTACCAAAATTTAGACTCTACCAAAAGTACTGCACAGTTTTATCGAAATCGTAAGAGGCGTTTTTTGATGTAATTAAGATGGTAGAAAAAACCGTTATATTTTAGGCTAAATAAACGATCCAAAAATCTATTTGAGAGAATCACCTTAAACGCTTAAGCACCATTTTGAAAAAAATCGCTTCAGCCGCTTACTTTAATTACTTTTTTGGTGTTCTTCATCATCATAATGTCAAGTTTGAACAAAATCTGTTACAAAACTTGCCCTGGATCTCCTATGTACATATGTATTTATTCCAAGTAAAAATGTACTGCTGGTACGTTATTTTTCGTAAAAAAATGAAAAAAATCAATATGTACCAAGTTTGAAATAAATCCATCCAAATGTTTAGGCTGAAGACACGGAAACAGACAGACAGAGTTGTGAGACCCACTTTTTTGTGTTCGTGTTCATTGAATTAATGATACTTATATTTAGAAAATTAGAAAAATAAAGCAATTACATATTTATTAGTCGTACATTTTTTTTAATTAAGGAAATTATTTTGTACAATTTAATTGAAAAGGGGTTTCCATGCAATATCCCACCAAAAATTAATCACCGAAGTTCGGGACTTATTTCATATTTTGTGGGACTTATTTCACGATGTGCAAATATATTGGTTTATTGACAGTATGGTATAGTTTAAGATCCTTCTTTAGTTGGATTCTGGTAAATATGTTAGCCTTCCCTAATTAATATTATAGTAGTATAGTATTCATGTACAATATAGCTGGTCTTGTAAATAAAACCTTATTATTTAATTTTTTTAAATAATAATTGTAAATTTCAAATTTTGTTTTTATTTGAAACGTTTTTTACTATCTGAAAATTTTAAGAACTAAGAAAATTACTTTGCTGGTTTTAAACTAAAATGGAATGCAGCCACAAAAACAGTCAACTTCGGTAGAGCCAGTGGTGGATGTTTGTTTGGATACAAGAAAATCATCGAACCAGTCTATCTATAAGTTTGTAACCCCAAATTATATGATTATTCTTCAAGGTTGTTTTTTAGGAGTTAATTTGAATTTAGTTCCATTTTATTTGAACTGTAGCCTTTGGAACAGAGATTTCACAACTCTTAAACATTTTTTTTCTGAATTTACATCCACCAATTTCATTATTGGCGGGGATTACAACGTGAGAACTGGTACAAAAGGAACAGTCGATTCCAATTCGGTTCCTCCATCGTCTGTTATGGAAACGAGATACTCCAAAGATTCAACCTGTGACAGAAACTGCAGACATTTTTTTGAATTTCTCGAGGACATTGGTGCATATATTCTAAATGGAAGAGGGTTTAGTGACATGAATGGTGAATACACTTTTGTAAGCAGCAGATGCTCGTCAGTGATTGACTACTGTTGCCTTTCATACTCAGCTTCAAATATGGTAGAAGACCTTAGTGTTGGTTGCGAAACTTTCTCAGACCATATGCCATTAATCTGCCCCTTAAAATCCACAGTAAGGACAACAAATTTCAGCCACAGCAGACTCCCTCGAATAAAATGGTATGAAAACAAATGTATCGCCTATAATACTAAGGTCGAGTCACTTGTACCTTCCAAAATAATACCAACAGATTTTATTGATGATCGTTGCAAAGCAATTAAAAGTTGTATCTATGAAGCAAATGGAGCGCCTATACGACAAACTATTAAGATTGAGCCTAAGAAGCCCTGGTTTGATTTAGCTTGTCTTTTAGCTCGACAAAACGCTTTTAAGCACCTCAAAGCTTTTCGAAAATTAAATCTTGACATCTGCAGAAAAAACTATAATGATGCCAACGAAAAGTACAGGAGCTTATGTAAAATCAAAAAAAACAAGCTTATTTTCAAGACATTGCAAAAAGTCTACAATTTGTTTCTTCCGCCAAAGATTGGTGGAAATTGCCAACGAGATACGGGGTAACAATTTTAATACACCAACAGGGGTTGTTACAAACAGTGAATTTAAAATGCATTTTAAGAAGTTACTTACGCAGTCAACTAATATAGCTACTATTTCATTTGCTCATTCTCAAAAAAAAAGTTCCTGAGTTGGATTCCCTCATACAGCTTGACGAGATATATTCTGTTATATCTGTCGCGAAAGATAACAAAACTCCCTGTTTGGACGGAATACCTTACGAATTCTTTAAAAATGCGAACCCGTCTCTGGTTATAGAAATACATAAGTTATTTAACGAAATTTTTGAAACTGCAAGTATACCTTCGTCATTCAAAAAATCAATAATATACCCGCTTTTTAAGAAAGGAGATGCTAGTGTAGTACTGTTCTGGACACGCCTTATAAGTTATTTACTACTGTTCTCTTAAATAGACTGACGTCTTGGCTAGAAATAAACAACATTATAAACGAGTTTAAAGCTGCTTACAGGAGCAACTACTCGATTGTCGATCAAGCTTACAATCTTTCATGTATTATACAGCTTCAACTATGTCAAAAAAAAGAAACGCTATGCATTTTTTATTGATCTAAAGGCTGCTTTTGATAGAAATGCTTTATTTCACAAATTATCTACTCTAGGAATCTCTTTGAAAATGATCGCTATTATATAGTCTCTTTATCAGCACACTGCTGCTGCTGTTTGGGATTGCACGAGTCCATCGGATTTCTTCTCCACTAACAAAGGTGTTCGACAAGGCTGTGTACTTAGCTCTCTTCTCTTTGTCCTCTTTTTAAGTGATCTACACGGCGAACTACCTATTGGTCTATTTCTACATGGTTTTCAAATTAAAGCCCTTTTATATGCTGAAGACATTGCCCTCTTATCGGATACTCCTGCTGATCTACAACAACTTATTAATGGTTTTATTACATACTGCAACAAATGGAACCTTGAAGTTAATATTGATAAATCTGAAGTTGTAATCTTTCGAAATGGCGGACGCAGAGCTTCTTGTGAAAAATGGTTATTCAGTGATGCTGAAATAAATGTGTCAAATCAATACAAATATCTAGGCGTAGTTTTTAACCATAACATGAACACTTATATATAAGATTTTGATCATCTAAGAACTCCATCAATGCAACATGGTCCAGGCTACTGAGGAATAAATCTGTCCAACAATCTAGGAAATTTAAAATATATGATGTTGCTTCAAAAGATATAATGCTGTAATGTGCTCAGGTATGGGGATATCGTGAACACAACTAAGTTGAAAATTTACAACTTTCATTCTTCATAAAAAGATGTTTCATATTACCGGAAAATACGCCGAACTATGCATTGCACATCGAAACAGGTTTACCTAAGGCTTTCTTAACGTCTTTAAAGCTTCACTTTTCTTATATAAGAACCTTATCTCTTCCCAATGGTAGATTACCCATAATCTTATCTGAAGCCATTATTGCCAAATAAATTTTCTGGGCTAAGGAATGGTTGGATCTTTTTATCTGTACCTCGATCGATTTTTCTTTCGACATAAGTTTGCTTGAATGGCATGGACTGCATAGTATTCTTCTAGTAAAGCTTAGAGAAAAACACTGGATTGAATTTACCACCTGCGCCACACAGTCTCAATTCCATAATGAATACTGCAACTTGCTGTACTCCGAAGTACCAAACTATTTTGATGATTCGAACCCGCGTGACAAGATTTCCATCATCTTCAAAGCTCATTATGGGCGGGCTTCTTAATCTTAATGGTAGAACGTTCCAGAGAGATACGGATGGTATATGTACACTTTGTAACATGGATACATCGGAAAATATTTATCACTTCATCGGAACCTGTCCAATCTTCAAATGATACAAAGGAACATTTCTAGGCAGTGACATCATCTCTCGGTCTCAACTTCTCAACGTTCTGAATGGCAATTGCTACCTAAACAATTTTTTAAAAGCTGCAATTAAGTATCGCAACCTAATCTTAAATGAGTTTTCGTGAATAATGTAAGTAAATCTACTCACTAAACTTAATTAAGGGTTTCGCTACAAACGCCTCTCGAACTTGAAGACGCAGTAGATAACTTCGCCAATATCGTACAACAAGCCGCATGGGAAAACACCCCGTGCCAAAGAGAAATGCCGAGCTTTAAAAACCTAAAATATCGCTTGTGTAATTTACTAAAAAAAGACGATAGCAGAATTCAAAAATTCTGAAGTTGGAAATTATCTTGAAAGCTTGACAGCAGGAAAAGAATCCAACTACTCACTCTGGAAAGCTGTTAAAGTAACGAAGAAACCAAAGCTCCCAGCGCCTCCGATTAAGAATGATCAAAACGAATGGGCAAAAAGCAACAAAGAGAAAGCAAACGTTTTCGCGGATTACCTGGAGAACACATTTAAACCGTTTGATGGGCAAGTACTCAACGAAAATTTAAATATAAGTTCTAAGTCAAGCGGAAATTACATAACAAGAAATGTTACCCTTGCCGGATTAAGTAGAGAAATAAGAAAGCTTAAGTATAAGAAAGCTCCGGGATATGACCTAATTACGGCCGAAGTTCTCAAAATGATTCCTCGCAAAGAGTTAATTAATCTTCTTTATATAATAAATGCCACTCTTAGGCTAAAGTACGTCCCGAACCAATTGAAGGTTGAGGAAGTTATAATGGTTCTCAAACCAGGAAAACCATCACATGATAAGAAATCTTATTAACCTATTTTGCTTCTGCCCGTAATATCTAAGGTCTTTGAAAGAATATTACTTCTGCGCCTGTAGCCAATAATAGAAGAAAAGCGCCTAATACCTGAACATCAGTTCGGATTAAGAAGCAAGCATTCGACAATTGACGAAGTGCATAGGATCACTGACGTCATTGCGAAAACTCTTGAAGAAAAGAAAATTTGTTCGGCGGTCTTCCTAGACGTGTTGCAAGCTTTTGATAAGGTGTGGCACGAAGGCCCAAATTTTAAATTAAGACAAATTCTGCCTGAAGCACTTTTTACGCTTCTAAAATCTTATCTAGAAAGTAGACTTTTTAGAGTAAGACATGGAAACGATTAATCGGATCTAAAATTAATAGTGGATGGGGTATCACAGGGAAGTGTTTTAGGTCCAATATTGTACCTATTATTTACACGTGATATATCTCAAACAGAAGACACTATCGTAGACACGTTTGCTGACGACACTGCAATACTAGCAGTGGGCCAAACGATGATTCTACGACAAAATTACAAAAAGCTCTGAATAATGTCAATGATTGGACAAAAAATTAAATAATAAACTCAGAGATATGTACTGGTTGCTCGGGAAACACTCTAAGCTCAGTATCGAAAACAAGCTAATTTTGTACAAGCAGGTGCTTAAGCCTGTCTGGACTTACGGTATAAAACTCTGGGGTTGTACGCGAGATTATAATTTAAATACCTTACAAACATTTGAAAATAAACTCCTAAGATCATTTGTAAGCGCACCTTGGTACATTAGAAACGAAGACCTCCACAGAGATCTCGGGATTTCCACGTTTCCGACGAAATAAAAAATTTTGCCCGAAATCATAGAAAACGGCTATTACAACACTGCAATAGTACTAAAATCGAAATTATCGATGAGACGAATTTAGTACACCGCCTGCGAAGGACAAAGTCCTCCGATCTGGTGCACTAAACGAGAATCCGCTTTAAAATCGCGGTATAAGCAGGAACTATCACCGGATAGTTACCTACAACACGTTAATCAAATTCGTTAAAAATAAATTGCTAGATAAGTTTCAACTTAGTTGCAATCGGGAGGAGGAGGTGTTTTTAGTGCAGTAAGAACCTCACACTCCTATGAGCACTCGTTTGTCGGTCCTCATAGAACCTTTTGAAGGTTTTACACCTACCCACGGGAAAAAAAAACTAAACTTAATTTTTTAATTTGCTATTTAACCTGACAGGCAACTTAAAGTCATTGTCAAAATTAATTTTATACCAGCATACACTACGTTTTTGTAAAACATTTTTTTGAAATAAAATTATATCTATCTATCTATCTAGTATTCATGTTGTTTTCATTTTTAATGAAATCCCTACAGTACCTTATCTATAAGTATGTTCGGAAAAAATGGGGCTTAACTATTAAATGAAAATTATTTTCCTACAGGCAAACAGGAAATAAGAATACCAACCGTCACAAATATTTATCTTAAAGACAATTTTAGAGGTTGCATTTAGCGTTATTCGCTCCTCATAATAAAAATGAAATTCCCCAAACACGGTTAGGAATTTTTATTTTTTTGAAAAACACATTTCATGATTAAATTGCACTGCAACTCGATAAACGTATATACCTGGGGCCGCCAACGATATTAGATAGTCTCGTCTTGTGCCAAATGATGTTTCCTCATTCATGCCACATATAGTGAAAATAAATGTATCTTTCCTCCTGGTTCATCAAGTAAAACCTGATTTTTGATAGAAGCATTGCAACAATTTAACTTATTATCTTGAAAATAGCACTTTTTTGACCAAAGATAAACTGCATGCTTTCGTGGGGCATGCGTCTTGTGATCTGGCTGTATAAACATGGAAAGTGCAGTTTAAGCCTGAACTAGTTCAAGATACACATTTTCATTCCTGTTGTGCCGATGTGGAAATTCCTTAGATGATGAACTGTTTGTGCCTGGTGTGCAACTTTGAATCTCAAGTTGAATGTTACAAGTTTTATGCGGTCTAGACCTTTAAATGGTAAACTAAGGCACAAACAAGACTCGTATGCACCTTGAGACTGAAAGTGAAATGCTCCGTTGAGCTCACGTGATGTGATTGCTGCATTAATATTTCAGGGCCGATTACTTTCAGCCGGAAATCCAGGTATCGTATAGTAAAACGGCGAGACTCAAGACACAATACTTTAAAAGCTCCTAATTGGGAATGCTGTATTTTAATTTTTTATTTAAATGTGTGCCTTACGACTGGTGAAGAGTTGTTTCGATTAAAAAATTAGGAGACCACCTACATGTCGCACGATTCGGATGTGTTGGTTTTCATAGGAATATCTTATATTAAATACCTACTGCTCCAATGTTGGCTTTATTTGCACAAATAAATGTCAGTGTAAGTGTATATAGTGAGCCAAAATCACGTTTATTTCAGAATCTTTTGCTCATTGCTCAATTTATTTTTATATTCTTGGTGTCGTGCCATATGTAGACATTTGAATTCGAAAATGTCATTATTGCCTTCTTAATAGCATAATTTATATATGTGTGTAACTATAAGCAAAGTGAAATATTCTCTCAAAAATTTAATTTTTTCACGTTAAAAATTAAATTAAATTAAATGTTATTATTTTGAAGTCAAACGTAATCCATTGGGCTTTATCTAAACTAAACATATTTACTATAATCTTTTTTGTTTGGAAACGGGGTTTCGCGAAATTCCATGATTCGATTTTAATTTCACTTCGCGTTATTATATGGCTTATATACCCCATATAATTTATTTAAAATTAAATTTATAAGTATCCATAAATCCTATTTCAATAAAATGCACGACTGAATCGCACATACTTAATCTTGTGGTCAAGCACATCCTAAGCACAAGATTCGTAGAAGAAACAGCTAAATATAATAGGGGTATTCACGATCCGATGTAACAAGTTTTGTATAATTGTAAGATTTTATTTTTTTTACAACAGACTGTGAACACACATTTACTAATATGTAGCAGCACTGAAGCAAATGTCAAAATCTGTTTCACATTTGTTCTGAAGAAGTCTTAGTTTGTGTTAAAAAAATCTTATACCCTTGTATTTTTCTGTTACAATAGGGTTCGGGTATTGTAAAAGTGTAAAAGTGTAAGACTTTGACATTCAGTATATTTTGTTGTTGTAGTTCACAAAAATGCTACACTTTTACACTTTTACAATGATACAAGACCAGATACATCGGATCGTGAATACCCCTAATGTTTAGTGTTGTGTCTTTAATCTCTTAATTGTTTTTTTTTCTAAAAAAAATCTTAGTATGGCAATAGGTATTGGAAAATATAATTTCAAAAAATCGTCTACATGTTTTTGAAATATTGAATTTTCAAAAAAAAAAAAATATTTTTTTTTTCAAAACTCAAAAAAAAAGCATTTTTTAGAATTCAAAGGACCTCCTACACAAAAATGTTGATCGAAAGCCGTTGAGCCGTTTATGAGAAAGTCCAAAATCACAAAAATGGTTGTATTACAGGTACCTTTAATAACAAAATATGTAAAACAAATTTTAACCAAAACATTGACTATCCCTATAGTAGTGCTCAGATTTTTATATCAAAATCCTTAGAGCCGTTCTCGAGATAATTCCAATCGTATAAACAATTGTAGGGCAAGTACAATTATTTTTAGGATTAAAAAAATGATTCAAAAATCTATTTAAGACAATGACCTAAAACGCTTAAATACCACGCTTGAATAAAATCGCTTCAGCCGCTAAGGCTGCAGATCCTTGTATCTATCTTATCTACAGACAGACAGACACCCAGACAGACCCAATTGCGGAACACACTTTTTGGAGTTCTCTATCATCGTAATATCAAGTTTGTTTAAAATCTCAAGTTCGATTTTTTCCAATTGCAATACTTGCTCTGTAGTACCTATGTATCTATACACCTATACATACGAGTATATCGTTTGTAGTAAAGGCGCACAACTATCAGTAAGGCAGGACCGTTGTCTTTCTCTTATACACCTTGGGAGTTTTTAAAACATTTGTTTCTTAACCGAATATCCATCAAGGTGTCATTCGTGGAGTTATGATATCGACTGCAAGGTAGATGAACTCCGTCCCTGCTGTCAATAGTATCGTTGGATGAATTTTAGTTTTGACAGGATCGCTATCGCTATATGTAGGTACATATTCCACATTAAAATTCGTTGTTTTTACTGTTTTGTTTAATATTTGTATCTGATATTTAAAAAAAAACTTTCTCATCGCCTACGTTTCATTTATCATTTTTCAAGTAAACGTGCTACGTGATTTCTGCCTGCCAAAAAATCATAAAACTGGTAACTGAATGCATCGTATATTCGCCAGATATGATGTCTGCAAAAAGGCCTTTACTTTCAATAATCAATTCGACTTTCACTAACTTACACTTACAAGTTTAAAGCCATTTATTATTATTCCAAGTGTTGGATTGGTTCAATGCGTTTTACGCATTCAAATACTATAGACACATCTATAATCCTCCTACATCGAAAAGTCTGTTAGCTTGCAACTAATATATCATCTGATTGCCGTCAAGAATATTTGGTGTCTTACATTCAAAAGCTGGCAAATATTAATAGTAAATAATAAATTCGATATATGCAGGGGCTACATAGGCAAGTTTTGCATTTGGAAAGAAATCGAACTCAAGATTTTAATAAAACATGACATTACAATAAGAGAGGACACCAAGAAAGTGGGTCCCGCATTTCCGCGTGTATGACTGTCGATCGACAGCTTAAGCGGCTGAAGCGATTTTCTTCAAACTTGCTAAGTATTAAGGGTCTTGGGTGATTGTCTTAATTAGATATTTGAATCTTTTTTATGCCCCAAAGTAACAGTACCTGCCATACAATCTTGTCTACCAATTAACTATTTCGAAAGCGGCTATAACGATTTTGACAAAAAAAATATGTGCACTTCTATAGGTACAGACTACATTTTGTTATTAACGTTACCTACCAAAGAACCTTCCTTTAAATTTTCGACATTCTCATTAACGGCTCATACTGCATACCAACATTTTCGAAGAATAATTAGTTGAATTGAATATTTCTATAACGGGAGGATTGTGTTTTTTTTTAAAATTATATTTTCAAATTTATATTGTTAATATGTACTTAAAATTGACATACAAATATTTTTACTTGCGATATATGTAAGCAAGTTTTGCATTTAGAAAAAAATCGAACTTGAGATTTTAATTAAATTTGACGTTACGATGATAGAGATAACCAAAAAAGTTGGTCCCGCAATTCCGGGTGTCTGTCTGTCTGCCTGTAGAACTATCTACGGCCTAAACGGCTGAACCGATTTGGTTCAAACTTGGTGATTAGACGTTTTAGGCGATCGTCCAAAACGGATTTTTGAAGCGTTGTTTAAGCCCCAAAAATAACTGTACTTCCCATACAAATTTTTCTACCATCTTAATTTTCTCGAAAACGGCTCTAAAAATTTTGATAAAAATTGGTGTGTGTTCTAACTTGAGTATGGTTTACATTTTGACCGAAAAAAATATTTTGTTATTAACGGTACCTGCCATACAACCATTTTATTGATTTTCGACTTTTTCACATTTTTCAAAAAAATTGTTTTTTGGGATTTTTGAAAAAAAATATTTTTTTTTGACAATTCAATATTTCGAAAACAGGTGGACGATTTCTTCTGAATTGCTCTTTTTAAGTTTCTATTATTAAATATTTAAAATGTGCATGCCAATTTTTTTTAGAAAAAAAATTAGGAATTTTTATATAATGGGTTAACCATTTTGCGGTTTCAAAAGTAAACGTAAATAAAACACATATAAACAAATTTTTTTTTCATGATACTTCTTTTTTGTTATAAAGTTTGAACGTTGACATTATGTGTAAAATACTACATCATTTAAATGACCACAACGCGAATTGTTGCAAGCATCGATTCTTTTGAGGTAATTTTCGACCACTTTTTGATACATATTGGGCGGTAGTAGTCAGCCATAACTTGACGAATGTTGGTTTTCAAGTGCTCAAGAGTTAAAGGTACACTGTCTTTCGATTTGATCAGAATGCACACACACATGTAAAAAGTCTTTTCTGTCAAGGGTCAAATGGAAAATATTATGTTATTATTTTGTTGTGAACTTGTGAACTAGTTCCAATCCGAGCTAAAAAAAAATAAAGAAATAAATTAATAATTTATATTCATTAAATTCAGTGGAATTTTTGATTGCTTCGTCTTCGTCTTCCTTGTCATCTGATGATGAAGTTATGTTTTTTTTTCAGAAATGTGTGTTAGTCATTCACCATTACTACAATTAAATCTGGAAAAAGGTTTCATTGATAAGATCATTGAAAAGATCAATTTGAAATTTTAATGAAAATAGCTATTATACTCTTATTTTTATTAAAGTACTACATGGCAGGATATTGGTCCTTTGGTTTCGGGAAATCTTTTTTTCAGTGTTACGGCGAATAAGGTAATTAAATTTCCATGGGCTGTTTTACTTAAACTTGTACAATACAAGTTGTATATGGGACCCCTAGATGGCGTTAATTCAATTTTTAAAAAAATTACTTCGGCTGAGTTCACAATTGTAAAGATACAGCAACATTACCAGTATCGCGTTCATTAATGTATAAAACTAATAATATTTCTGTAGAAATTTGGTATCACTTGTGTTCATTAATGTAGTTACACTGCAATACTACAGTAAAAGTATCGCAAACTTGTATCTTTCAATTTTCTGTTACAAAAAAGTATACAAGCAAGCATGGGAGTAATGCTTATGTTTTTTCTTACATCTTTTACAATATTTTATTGTGAAAGAACAACTTTTTATTAAATAATGATAAATAAATATAATGAAAATATTTCAGCTTGATTCCAATAACTGGATCAATTTGAAGATTTCTTCGAAGTCATAGAAAAATTACTTGGGAATCTGCCTTGTAATGCTACTAGAGCAACGACATTGCGATTTTTTTTATAATCTACGAGTACATGCGCTCAAGGGATTATCTAACCTTTAATTGTTTCAACACAGCGCGGGCGTGACATGGAATTTCCACGACCTTATGGAGACCACAATATATTTTCATAGAATGCTATCTAGCTAATTAGAAAACCTTGCTCGTGGAGACACATGTAACTTTGGTTTGCAATATATTTTAGAAATCAAAAGCACTCTTCTTCCGCGATTAATAGTTTGTTTTCTTTGTATCATTGAAAAAAGATGCAAATTGCCTAAATTGGATCGTTAAAAACATTAAAAAGACACTAAATAAAATAAGAATTATTGTTTTTCCTCTCCATTTCAAATGAAACTCACGATGTTGTTAGACTTATCCGAAAAAAAAATCTCAATGAATTTCAAAGGGTATAATTAATGTATACTTTGATGAAAGGAGTTTATACCAGGTTTATATACTGCAATGATACTGTACATTGTGTGTTCATAAAAGTTTTAGAATAACGTTACGGTAGAGTTACCGAAAATATTTTACAATTATGAACTCAGCCTTTCTTGAAATAAATTGTCACAATATATTAGGGCAAGTGGTTAGGTTATGTCGTCAGTGTGTGCTTATTATTAAACAAAAATGGGAACCAAGCATTTCGATAAAGGCTGATCACTTACGACTATTTTGACCTTTCAAAAGCAACTTCTAAGTACTGATATTTCTTTACCAAGAAAGGAAATAATTTTTCAGTGGCTGCCAGTATATGAACAAACAGTTCATAGAGTTTTACATAGAAAAATGCTTTTAAAAAAAAGATTCTTGGCCGGATTTTTGTGTAAAATATCCCTCTGTGTAGGTCATGTTGAAATTCGATATTAAACAATATGAAATCGAAACAAAATAATCCAATTTCCTTCAATTTGTAGCTTTTAAATTTTTCGTCCGGTCCAATTTTGCGAACAATGGCTAGTCTGCAAAGAAGCTTCATTTCAGTCCCAAAACTCCATTTTGTTAAGCTTTATCCATACAAAAATGACACAACAGTTAGATTTCAGACTGAGACAAAGCTTCCTGCATAGCTACCAGCCCGTGCTATGTGACGGCTCAGTTTTTAAATTTCAGTCGACTGTATTTTTTTAGATTGCGATTTTTATTTAAATTTGTTCTTATTTCACACCTATATCTTTCTTCCTATTATACTAAAGCACCTTGAAAATCTTGCAAGCCTAGAGTACTTTCTTTTACTCTATATAATTTGTTATGTATTATCTAAGAAAATAGTTTATGTTTGGCTAAACATGTTATATTAAATAAAACTTTCTTGCTTTTATTTAAAGAAATCCATACTCTGGCGACAACACTTGCATAACTTATGATGCGGTAAATGCAGCTTATTTGGATGCCAGGAAGAGAATACGTAAGTAAAAAATGTTTATTGAAAGCACATACCATTAGTAGGTTAGATACACTGCACCGGTAATGTTTATTCAATATACTATAATCTCTAATGATAATAATATCAATTTATATTTTTTGCAGATGTGTCTACGCCGAAGGGCGAATGGAAGACCGAAGATATTGCTACAGTTGGTGAATTATTATTGGATATTTCTATACAACTGGCAAGAACGTGAGTAATATTATTTTTACATGTCACTGTTGTTGCGGGAATGTCAAACTTAATTCTGACAGTTCCTAATATTTGATAGTCACGACGTAGTATATCTAGACGTGGTAAATTTATCATCTAAAAACTTACGGACAAAAAAGCCCATATTTTTTAGGGTAACCGTCAGGGACAGACATAGTTGTTGATATACGTTATTTTTATCATTCTATCTAAGGCTAACACAATCGTTGCCATATCCAGTAAGGTTAGATAAAGCTCTTAAATCTTGCCCGGTTTTCTTTACATCACATCTGTATGAGTGTTATCTAAAATGGCGCTACTGAAATCTTGAAGGATTAATTTTAACTAAAAAACAACACCCATTGGTGATATGTGTACATATCGGTGACACGGTTGAAAATTGTGGGTTTTGTCTATAAGATCAGTTAACTTGACAGTAGCCATTATTGTCAAACAATCAATAGAATGGTTAGGAAAAATAGAAATGTTTTCTGTGCAGGCACAGTAAGCTTGTGTTTTATTTTTTCTTGAGCGGTGACAATGCAATTATCAAGATTTGATTTATTTGCCAATAGCGATATTTAATTGCTTAATTAGGTTTGTCACGGCATATGTATGTCATTGGGTCATGATAGAAGGCATACCGATGATCGGCTCTGTCACTTAATTAATGTAAGGATAAAATCACGTTTCAGGTGGCATAGAATGTTAAGCTTATGGAGTTGACGTTTGATATATGTACGATACAATGTTTTACCCTTAGGCACATTGTATTACAACATATTATAAAAATTGTATTCCCATTGTATCCAGTTACATTTATTCATACTAGTGTAAGTTTTTCATAATGAACTTCAGCATCATTTTTAAATTCCAGGAGAGTATTTTAAAGTAGATCAGCTCGTTGATGTCGTTCTTGCATCCGGCGTTTATTTCTCCCGGATAATAGAATTCAAATAAAATAATTTAGAATTCAAGAAACAAAAATATTTGTGTTTCTATTTGTACCCGTTCAATGGAAAGTACCTATTAACAGAGTGTCCAGGATAATAAAATTCAACTGTATAGGTATAATTGTAACAATTTGTTTGAACCACGATATTATTTTTACACACCAACTACTTGCCATCTATAAAACAAAACAGTATTAGCAAGGACAATTTTTCCAAGCTCTTGAAAAATACCAAAAAATGTATTCCTCTTGAGAAAAAGACGGGATGTAATGATATGTCGAATTATAGATTTATAAAGATTCTACCTCTTCTTTGTAAGGGCTTGGAAAAATTGATGTTCAGTCAGCTTTTTGATTTCATTCGATCGGGTTTTCGAAAGAGACAGAGTTGTGTTTCGGCTCTTTTAAAAGTGCAGGATGACATTCGGGTTGCATTCAATGCTAATAAAATATTGATGTTGAGCTTACTTGAGTTTTCTAATGCTTTTGGGTCAGTTAACCACTCGATTTTATGTCATAAATTAAAATATCAATTCGATTAAAATTAATTAAAAGTTATCTAACAACCCGTAGACAAGCTGTTTGTATTGGATACTTGGTTTCTGACTTTTTAAATCTAAAAGTGGGCGTTCCTCAGGGATAATTGTTGGGACCACTACTTTTTAGCATGTTTATTAATGTCGTTGGTAATGAAATTAAATATGCTGACAATCTGCAGATCTATTCTTCTTTTCCTCTTGGCATCCAACCAAGTAAATGATGATTTAAATAGCAAATTGCAAATTAATGTTTAAACTAGTACGATCTCAAGCCCCGACCTTTCTCTGCGTACACACAATATTAACATTCTAAAAAGTTCGACATTGCAGACAGACAGATATTTCTTCATAATTGGTACCAGAATTAGAATAATTTACCTGCTTTATTTAAAAAAAAAATACAAATTTAAGTAATTTTATTTGCTCTATACAAAATTTACTACAAAACCAAGGCGAAGCGTTGCATTTTCATTCTTTATTCGTTTAATAATTAACTTAATTGTTATTATTTTTTTTCATTAATTTGTATTTACTTTTTTTTTATTATTATAAAATTAAAAAAAAAAAAAACTTATTATAAAATATTTAGTTTTGTAATAATGTATTAATATTTTTTTAATTATTTGAATTTTTAATACATACATATAAATATGTATGCCAAATATATTTGTAAAATGTACTTATATATTTTAAAGCCACAAATGAGATCCTATCTCAAGGCTTTTTAAATAAATAAAAATGAAAGAAAAAATGAAATGAAACCACCAACTATACGAAATTTACCTTCCTTGTCTTATCGACGAGATTTATTTCCCAGATGGAAAATGAAAAGACAATTTCTCGAACCAGGACGAGAACATTCTTCATAAATTAAGATACCCATTTGCAAGAATCCTTCGGCGTCCAAGTGAGTAATAGAGTGTAGAACAACGGGAGATGAAAGCATTCGTCAGTTTCCAATAAATGATTTTGTCCTTACTGTATTTAACATAAAAGCTCACAGACCAATTCGAATTGCTGGAAAATGCACACTTCCAGAATCATTAGATTTCGTTGTGACTATACTTCCACAGTCACAACGAAATCTAATGCTTCAGAACAGGATTTGCCATGAGTTCATTTCATAGGGAAAATAAAAGTTGAGAAATTCTTTTGCCAGAAATTTCCATTCTAAAGAAATCATCAAGGTCGAATTTTTCGGTGCTGGAGCTGTAACAAGCCCGGGTATCTTAAGCGCCGGTAAAGATAGCAAACAACACCTTGGAAGCAGTATAATAAGCCAGAACTCGAAAACAATGAAACTCGTCATCATGATATCACGGAAAACCTACACTCAAATGATGTATTCAGCATTACCACATGCCCAGTCGTAATAGATTCGTGTACTACAAATCCAAAAAAGTATATCATAGTTCCCGTGCGTGTCGTACTCTTTGATACGGGTAAATGAGTACGACGCGACGCGACGGGAGCAATTACATAGAGAAAATGTAAACTTCTCATATAATAATAATCATTTTTACAAGCGATCCTAACTTATTGTTTTCAATCTAGACATAAACCACTCAAATAAGTTTTGTGCGCTTTTTACCGAAGAGACCCTATATCGTATGTACAGTACATCCTGATATTAAAAGTTATCGCTTTCACAAGTTCGCTCATTTGTCAACCGTATGTAAAATCAATACTCGAACAACATTATGCATAGTAGGGTAAAGTCGGGGGATATGGCAACCGTTTTTGCTTTTCTTTATTACTTAAAAAATAATGAAAATTTTATTACATATAATATTGAGTTTATTTTATGTCTTATTTATAAACAAACAAAAGGAGCATAAGGGGAGTTCACAGTGTGTTTCATATTTTTTTAATAAAAGCATAAAAAAAGAAATGGTTGAAAATGGAGGGTGATATGGCTCCCAAATTTTTCTTGTAGTTTATGTTTGCCACATTTGATGCATGTATTGTTAAAGGACGTGTATTAGTCATGAAACCAAAAGTGACATAGTATGTATGTACTTAATCCGATCATCCGCTTCCGTTAGATCATAATCCTCGCCCACACGACACACAAGTTTTTTCACTAAAGTTATCCGGTCCATCTTATTCAGCATGCAATGAAATTTCACCTCCCCCTGATGTACTGACTTCAGCGCCATGGCTGGTAGTCAATTTAGGATAATTTGTCTTTTTCACTTTTAACCTTCTTAAATACTTTTTTTTTTTTTGGTTTTGAAAAAAAACATATATGTACATATGTTCGAAAACAAAAGCGGAAGAAATGGTACCGGTGTCATATATACCGAGGTTTTGGGGTGCTATATCCCCTTTTTGATTAGGGTTACCATTCGTCCCCCTTTTGGAGGGACAGTCCCCCTTTTTACCTTAAGATATTTATCGTCCCTCAAAACCTAAATGGCCCTCTTTTTTACACATATTATTTAGTTTTTTTTGCACCTTAAAGCAATATTTGTATAGATATTACCTACTCTTTCATATTAAAAAAAATCTTAGGTTTCCAAATTAAAGCTTACACCATAGCAGATACAATTTTCATAACCGGATACATCCATTTACTTCATTCAAGAAACATTGCCAACTTCCCTTCAGTTGATTGACGAAGAAAAGCAGACAAAAAAAAAAAGGTTTTTCACAAGATGTAAGAAGAAAACTATAATTGGGTTACAAAAAGTGCAGAGGGCAATCAATACACGAAATGTGTTGTGTGCAAATCAGATTTAAACATTTTTAACAGAGGGTAATGACTTAGAAAAGCATGAAAAACAAATAAAACATTAGACAAGGTAAAGTCAAGTTCAGAAAGAAAAGATCTCCAGCTATTTATTAGAGCAATCAAGTTCAAGAGAATGAAAAGAAGGAACTTTCCCCTGCCATTCAATAATTAATAGTCATAGTTATGAATGGTTTGTACGAAAAACTAATTTAGTTTTTGTTGGTTCTGTTTTCATTTATTTATTTTAGTTGATTAGTTATAATTTAGTTCACATTTTTACTTCTCTTTATTGTTTGGGATTTGTATTTTGCAAAAACCTGATTTGTCCCCTATTTAAACGTTTCTCCCCCGAGAAAACTCGCCATGTCCCCCTTTTCAACCATTTCAATCTGGTAACCCTATTTTTTGATACCCTTTCTGTTTTTTCCAAATAACACGAACACGATTAAAAACGATTCCTCAATTACAATAATAAGCAAATACAAAAACACAATATTAACAGTTGTTGTTTTTCTGTTAAAATGGCGTCAAATACTTTGGCAATCAGACTCACTTCACAAATACACGAACAAACCTTTTCCCTTCAAATGTACTTAATTTTTTTTAAAAAAGCTCCGGTTGTATAAATTTGAATTTTCAAGGGCTACTGCGATTTTGATTTAATCCCCGAGTGCTTGCGTAACGCTGAATAACATTTTGCGCTTTTTGTTTTGAAAATAAGTCATTAAGTGGGAGATATTAAAAAAGTGCCATATCACCCGACTTTACCCTATATTCATGAAATGTTGTATGACTGAGTCATATACTAATGGATTTGCCACCAAAATGTCCCTCTGGCAATTTTAACTTTCACAATTTCTGTAATCTGCAAATATTTTTGTTCATTATTAAAGTTATAGATTCTAACAATCACTTTAACCAAATAACCGCCTATTTATTTGAATTCAGTCATAGATAAATCGTAACATGAACAATACATTTCTAGAGGCTGCATTCTTTTGTATTTTATTTTTTTAACGATTAATGTTTGAATCATTCATTTTGTCCTCGCTACACCCACTTGTCAATTATATAGGAATCCCGCAACAATGTCTGAAATATACTACATTCATTTATGCAAAAATAACCCTTAATTACTAGCATTGATGCCTTGGAAGTTCGCGAAGCCTTAAGCTATAAGTTTGGCGTAGATTTAACTGTTCGAATTCTAAACAAACTTGTCCTTAGGCCTTGTTTCGTTGGTGTTGCATAATAATATTGAACCATTGCATTGTCTCGCTTGTGGTGGCTGCTGTCTGGTGGTGGTACCTTTCACTTTTCATTTGTTTGTACCCACACACGTTGTAATGTAAGTAAGTTGGTACCACAATCCACAAAGTCTTTATCGATTTCGGTTGTACAATCAAACAATAAAACTTGTTGAAGTGCTAAAATATTTAAACAATACTGTAACATACCTCCATACTGTTTACATGAAATTAAATTTACTATAGTTACATGATATAGAGCTATAGAGTATATAGATATGTTACATGTAAACTAAATATTTACGAATTGGTAATCCACCATTATGTGATGAAAAGATAAATTAAAAAGCCTTAATTCACGTTATAGTATTATGTGATGTTCCTTTTCGTATTTGATTTAATAAAATGAATCCTATTTCATAATTAACACTCTCAACACTGCCATAAAAATGCTTACTATTACTGGTACTATAGTATCAGCACGTAAAGTAACTATGTAGGAGCATGTATCAGTATCACAAACTAAATACAATAAAAGTCTCGCAAAACAGTATAACCTACATCCGAAGTGAACAATTGTACATACAACATACTTATTAAAATTCATACTTCGTAATTTGTGTGAAGTTATTTAAAAAAAGAAAATTTTAGTTAGGATAGGAATTTCTGTGATCTTTCAAAACTGTTAACGTTTTACCATACTACCCGTCTTAGTTACGTGAGTTGAACCATTTTTACATATTTTTGTAGAAAGATAAATGTAACCGTAATGTACTAGTTCCTTGTGCGATTTAGGTTAAATTTAATCCGTCTTCTACATCTGGCATCCGATTCTGACAAGATATAATAGCTGTGTTTTATTGGGAAATTTATCCGCCGTAGCATTTTACATAAAATTCGCTACGGTTGATAAAAAGCTAAAGTAGAAGCTACGGTGGATGGCTAGTTGACGTTCAGTCTAGTCTCGATTCTGATTTTGTTAGTTTTGTTAATACGATTGATAATTGAATTGAATCTCGATGGATGTGTTCATGGAGTGTTATAATTATTAATTTCATTCGTAAGACAAATCAATCTTTATGAATCTTTTTTTTTAATAGTTGACCAGTTTATATTGGTACGTTTTTCTACTTTCTATTTTATATGAATAAAAGCTAATTATTGTTCATAACTTTGATATTTTCTTAATTTTACTTTGCAAAAGACTATTTCATTACTTGTGACTGCTGTGCAGGGGTACCAATTTTACAAAAATAAAAAAGCTACGATCCATGCTACTGTCGATGCATTTTTTTTTTGGGAATTACTTACGGTACAATGGATAGATTCCCAATAAAACACATCTAATGCTTCTTGCGCAGAACTACCGTAAATAGTATGTATCTAGGTCTCCTGGTTTCTGTAACTTCACTATTGAATGTCGTTTTGAGTAGTAAAAATTAATTGATAAAAGGATGATGTGTAATCAGTCTGCAATTTCGTTTATCTAGTGATAAGTCAATTTCGTCGGTTTTTACTTACAATATAGGTAATATACACCCAGAGAAAAAACAACGTAAAATCAAAGAAAAATTTAATCCATCTTCTACATCTGGCATCCGATTTAGACAAGATATAATAGCTGTGTTTTATTGGGAAATTTATCCGCAGTAGCATTTTACATACAATTCGCTACGGCTGATAAAAAGCTAAAGTAGAAGCTACGGTGGATGGCTGGTTGACGTTCAGTCGAGTCTCGATTCTGATTTTGTTAGTTTTGTTAATACGATTGATAATTGAATTGAATCTCGATGGATGTGTTCATGGAGTGTTATAATTATTAATTTCATTCGTAAGACAAATCAATCTTTTTGAATCTTTTTTTTAATAGTTGACCAGTTTATATTTCTCAAATCTTAGATAACACCATTTTTTAATAAATTATAAGCTGTTCTTCTGAAAAGTTTCTGACTTTTACTATTAAAAACTGTATTCTTTGCTCAATTATTTTCTGAAGTACGTCTAAAATTGCACCTATATCTGCAATTTTGCATACCCCTAATGTCAATTAATCAACTTTAACAAATTTTGATATCCATTTTGAAAAAGAAACCAATATTTATCGAATGAATTCCGTTTTACTTTTGTTTTTGAATAACCAAGCCCGGTGAAAAAATCATCTTTTTATTTAAATCTACAAAAAAGCAATTTGAGAAGACAAACCGCATTGGGTGGAACTGCACTATAGAGGAATTGCTTGACACTGCGCCGCAAAATATTTATTCGTATAAAATTCTATGAGCCAGAGGCGCGCACATATGCAGCTTTCAGTTTTGCAACATTTTGGTTGCTAAAGTGAATACCCTGGACTTTTATGAGAGTGCGCACACATGCAAAAACTATTCACTCCGCGATTATAGCAACTTAAGAGTTTGTGTTTTGGATCTTCAGTTTGTATCACATCGAACTATAATGTAACTGCGCGCACATTAAATCAAAATGATGTTTGTGTGTTCGTTTATCTCGTTGCTTGATTTTTAAGTTGCTTATGTGCGCGATCATCGTTAAACTAGTGATTTAACTATTTCGTCGGCAAAATTGCATGTGCGCGCCTAGCCTAAACGCTCTAAGCGGAAACTGAACTCACAAAGTGTGCTTTTTCTTTACTGTTTAATGGACGTAGGCCATTCCATTCACTACATGCACATGACCTGGGCATACATTTTTGTGATCCAAAATGGTGAAATGGCAAACCAAATGTTAACTTTTTGTTACTTACTCCGCGTATGTTAAGTGCAGTCTGATGAGTAAATATTGAATTCAAAGCAAAACATACTCAGAAAATAAATTTGTAAATTGACTTGAAAAATAAAACTCTAGCTATCGATACGTTCAGAAAATAAATAAGAGCATGAAATATAAGGGGAGTGATCAATTTAAACTACGTTGTAGTGTGCGTTCCAAACCAAGAAACATTAAAAGGAAACAAGTAAATCACCGGCACTTTTGTTTCCTCGTGTGAAATGCATAGACCATTTTTAAAGCAATACAACAATTGTACTGTGTAGAAAGGGACTTGACCATAGTCTATGAACAAAGCCATTCAATTATCATTTCCGTTCTATTGGTGCAAAATGAATGTTCGAATTTAAAACTTCAATTGCAGAAAAAATGAAAACAAGAAATAGGTTTGTAACATAAATTAAATATTGGTACGTTTTTCTACTTTCTATTTGATATTTTCTTAATTTTACTTTGCAAAAGACTATTTCATTACTTGTGACTGCTGTGCAGGGGTACCAATTTTACAAAAATAAAAAAGCTACGGTACATGCTACTGTCGATGCGTTTTTTTGGGAATTACTTACGGTACAATGGATAGATTCCCAATAAAACACACCTAATGCTTCTTGCGCAGAACTACCGTAAAACCTGGATAATTAAGGACTTGTATCTAGGTCTCCTGGTTTCTCTAACTTCACTATTGAGTGTCGTTTTGAGTAGTAAAAAGTAATTGATAAAAGGATGATGCGTAATCGGTCTGCAATTTCGTTTATCTAGCGATAAGTCAGTATCGTCGATTTTTACTTACATATTGTTTGGGTACTAAATACCCAAAAAAAAACAACGTAAAATCAAAGAAAAACACTTTGATTTAAGTATATTTAGAAATGATTCGGGGTAAAAGATGAAAATTGTAGAATCGAAGTTTTCCTATATAAAAACGAATGGTTTTCATGCTTTATTTAAAAACGTTTTCCTTTGTATTTAGGTGGAATCATAGTAAAATTAATATCATCCAACTTTAAAACAAAATGGAACAACTTCAATTCTACTGTGCGCCATATTAGATTCAAAGACACACATCTTTGAAAGTATAATGCTCCAACTTTATTTTTAGAATTATTATCGTTAAACTAAATGTATTCGAGCTTAAAAATATTCCGAACCAACTTTGAAAGTACAGTGTTTTTTTGATTTCACTACGTTTTAATGTTGTTTTAAATAAATTCTAATAGAAATTACTTTCAATTGAAAAAGTTTTAGTTTTTTTTAATCTTTCCAACCATGAAACTTCTTAGAATTTACTAATTTGAGGATTCAAATTAAAGTTGATCTTATATTGAAAACCTTTCATCAACGTTTGTGGAAGTATAATTTAATGTATAAGTTATATTTGTAAGCGGCTGCAACTTTGAAATGATGTTGAACAAAGTAGAATTAACTATGTTACACTTTCAAAGTTGAGCATGGAATTTTAATGTTGGATACATTTTAGCATTTTCCACTTTAAAACAAAGTTGAACGTTTAATTTAAGTTGCTTCACTGTAGAATCGACTACGGTTCACACTAAAATATGAATGACAATACTAAAAACAACGTTGCGTAGTTAAATCAATATTTTTTCAACGTTAAATTAAATACGTTCATGATACTCTTTTTCAACATTAAATCAAACACGATTTATTAGATTTTAAGTTGCATTTTTTCCCTTAGTGTAGGGCAAGTTTTGCATTTAAAAAAAAAATCGAACTCTAAATTTGATTCAAGCTTGACATTACGATAATAGAGAACGCCGAAAAAAGTGGGTACCGCAATTCTGTGGGTCTATCCGTCTGTCAGTCTGTCTGTCAGTAGATCAATTGTATATTGATGATGGCTGAAGCGGTTTTCTTCACACTTTATCCTTAAGCGGTTTCGGTGATTGTATCAAATAGGTTTTTTTTTAAATTGATATTTTTAGCCCCAAATAACAGCACTGTATACCATCTTAATTATCTCGATAACGGCTATAAGGATTTTGATATAAAACACATTTCATAAAAGGCAGGACAGATTTCGATGAAATTTTGTATATAGGAGATCCTTCGAATTCTAAAAAATACTGCATACCATTTTGGAAAAATAGTTTTTTTGATTTATAAAAAAAAATCATTGAAAATTTAATATTTCGAAAACTGGTGGATTTTTTTTTAATTAATAATGTTAAATATTTAAAATTGCCATACCAATATATTTTTTACAAAAAAATTAAGGAATTTTTGTTTATAAACAATTAAGTAAAAAACGACTTTAAAAATATATTTGACCGTTTCTACCAAGAATCTTGTGCATAGGATGTGATCGAACATAAGAGCCGTTTCTACCAAGAATCTTGTGCATAGGATGTGATCGAACATAAGAGCAAGTACGTGCTATCCAGTCGTACATTTTATTTTATGAACCATTTGCTCTGTGTTACGATAAAACATTTTAATAATAAATAGGACCTTAAGCTGAAACAATCACGTTAATCATGCTGCTCTTCGATTATTATGCCCAACTAGAAATATAACCACATTGGAAACAAGGAATTGCTTGCTAAAGGCATTGTGGTAACAATCTTAATCTATTGGTTTGAAATCTTCTGCAAGCTCAATAGCGCAAGCCAAAAAAAGCTTAATGTTGTTCAAGTTTACAAGTTATATCCTAAGTGAAGCTTTTTTTTAAAGACATAGATAAATCTTTTAATTAAGCTCTTAATAAATAAACTCAACTAATTTTCTAAACACCAAGAATTCTCTTGGGCGCACTAATTGCAATGATAGAAAGGCCACTTTTATGGGATTTTCTTATTAAAAGCTGTATGTATCTTATTTATTATATTATCGTATACTTGACAATCGCTAGATAAATACATTTTCTATTAACATCTACGTAATATATGTACACATATAAAAATAGGCTTCTGGCTATTAAATATATATGTAACGTTTTAACTTTTTAATAAAAATAATTCAGTTGAGACGTTATGTTTTGATGCAAACAAACAATACTTGTTGATTAATAATTGAAGTAATCACGAGACTGCTGCTAAACAAAACAGTAGTAATGTTTTTTTTTCTTCTCGTGATATCTTTACATCTAAAGCTACATTACATGCATAGCGATTCTTGTGACAAATTAATCTGTAAAAATTCAAATGAATTCAAGATTGGTAGCAGAAGAATAGGTTTAAAGTAATCACAAAAAACCAAATTAAACATTAAAGCTAAAATAGAAATGTAGTTACATGATAAAGTAATAAAAGTAGAAGTGAAAGGCAGTGTTGTAATGACTTGAGAATGGAAATAAAAATAACTATGTATGTATCTTTCTGAGTCTGTTGACTTCACTTATAAATGAAGCAAGGATAATCTCAGTACAAAACTCTTCTCTTCTTCATTATGCGTTGTTGTGTTGTTTTTAATGTGTGGTTATATAATGTTCATGTAATATTTAATTAAAGATATTTTCATCGTAGTTCACCATCGAAATTGATGTTATGTAATGTATAATAAAACAATTATATATGTAGGTAATTGTATTTATGTTAATCGTAAGACAACGAAGTAAAATTAAACTTGGAGTTACCGAAAAACATTTGTAATTATTCCACCGACGAATGGTCAATACTTTAGTGGGTTTTCCAACAACAGGTTTCATTTTAAGTTTTAAAAGCAATTTTCTTCAAACTTGGGACGTACTTAAGCATTTTAAATGTTTATAGGAGGAAAAACAGCAACGGTTATAAGAAAGATTAAGTACATCAAAAACGGCTCGAACGATTTAAATAAAAAAAAAAATATTAACATAAGATATTATAAGTGATATCTGCTATATTTACTTACAACTTTCTCATAAACGTCTCCACATATAGCAAAAAAAATTAATAATACATGAAATCCTTCTAAATAATACTGCATTTACAAATTTTTTAAAACATATTTTTTTTATCATTTTTGTTTTGAATTTTTCATATTTCGAAAATGGGCGAAATCTTTTTATATGTATATTACTAAACGGTCTTAAAAGTATATTTATCAGTACCTGTTCAATGAGATAGATCTATTATGTGAGAGCCATAACCACAGTAGCGAACCGAGGGGGCAGGGGGGCACATACCTGCCCATTAACAGAGGCGGTAATTTGAAGCGTTTTCAAAAGCTTAAAAAAAATTAATTATTTTTCCAGCCAATTTATATAGAAAGTATGCCAGCATTAGCAATACCTCAGAGTAAGTAATTGCACAGCATTCCTAGTGTTGCTGAACAACAAAATACTGTTAATAACAAAATATTAGACAAAAAAATTTTACCAAAATGTAGACTGTACCTAATACCTATAGTAGTGCACACACTTTTTTGCGATATAGGTACTATAGGGCAAGTTTTGCATTTGGCAAAAATATCGAACTCGAGATTTTAATCAAAGTTGACATTACGATGATAAACATAAAAAAGTAGGTCCCGCAATTACGTCTGTCTGTTTGTCTGTCTGTCTGCCTGTCTGTCTGCCTGTCAGTCTGTCTGTCTGTACAACTCTCTACAGTCTAAACGGCTGCAGCGATTTATTTCAAACATGGTTTTTTAAGGGTTTTAGGTGATTGTCCAAAATAGATTTTTGAATTGTTGTTTAAGCCCCAAAAATAACGGTAATTGCCATACAAATTTTTCTACCATCTGGAAAACAGCTCTAACGATCTTGATAAAAATTGGTGTGTGTACTACTTTGGGTATGGTCTACATTGTGGCCAAACATTTTTTTAAAAATATTTTGTTATCAACGGTACCTACCATACAACCATTTTATTGATTTTCGACTTTATCATAAACGGCTGAACGGATTGCGATCAAAATTTTTATGCAGGAGCTCCTTCAAATTCTAAATAATACTGCATTTCAAAAAAAAATATTTTTCGAAAATTCAATATTTCGAAAACGGGATGACGATTTTTTATGAAATTTTGTTTTTGAATTTATATTATTAAATATTAAAAAAAATTTTTTAGAAAAAAATTAAGAATGTTTATATATACAAAATTAAGTGAAAAACGACTTTAAAAATACATACAAATTTATTTTTATTAAGAATATTTTGCATATAATGTAATCGGACATAGGAGCAAGTACACACGTGCGATCCAGTCGTGCATTTTCCAGACAATTAAGATGATAGTAAAAATGTATGACAAGAACCGTTATTTTTGGGGCTAAAAACGATTCAAAAATCCATTTGAAAGAATCACCTAAAACGCTTAAGTACTAATGGTTAAGGTTGTAGATCGTTCTACAGACAGGCTGACGGAATTGGCCTCTATCATCGTAATGTCAAGTTTGAATAAAATCTCGAGCTCGTTTTTTAATCCATGCAAAACTTGCCCTGAGGAAGTTTTCTTCTAAAAATAAATTTAAAAAGAAATGAATTACATGGACGTTCGTCCTTTCATTGAAAAATTTAATTTTTAAATGAATACAAAATAATTGACTCCTGTTTTTTTTTTTTTGAAGAATTTTAATTTAGAAAATCAAAGTAATCTGTAGTTCCCTTTTTTTTACAAATCAAAGCTTCACTAGCTAAAAGATTAAGTCTTAATGTCGTAGCAAGTAATATATAAAACAAAATATGTAAGGGTTTAATACGAATTAACATTGTTTATTTGATATCATGAGGTAAGTGGTTTTTAACTTGGAGATTGAGAAGTCTGAAAGATAAAAATATAAACATTTAAATTTACAACTTCATTTTCGCTTGCTAGAAGCACCAACAAAATTTTATATTGATGTATATACCTGGTTGAAACCGTCGACAAAACTATTTTCTTTAAATCTTTAATATCATGGGGCGACAAAAATTGGGTCTGCCGCGGGCGGCCCGAATCCGCGCTAGGCCGCCACTGCATAACCATCTGGTTTTTGAAGTCCTACCAGAAATTAATGATAGTATCGAATACTTTAGGCCCAATTACCTACAAATAGACACATTTTTCAGATCCGTCGTGCATCTCATTATCTGTGCCCATAATAGTTAAATACCAGTAAACATGTGCTCATTCGTCTACAAAATAAAATGCAAGCCGCCTTGTATCACGACTTTTTCACACTTTAATGATTATGATGATTCTACAAATGTAAAAGTCTTCAAGGAATTTCTACATCTATCTCAATACTGCAAACATCACATGATTGCTCATTTAAGCATTACAATAATACATTCATTATGTAATGTATACCGTAATTTTGTAAATTTGGTAAAAAAGGGTGTTTCAAAATTTGCATATAAAGTTCGTACATATTTTGATATGCACTTATAATAAAATCACGTAAGCTGGTATTAGCTAAAAGAAGAATTAATAAAACACACTTACATCTCCACAAATAATCGGTCATTATCACATTATCTATCTATTTTATCCTTCGGGCATCAAGTTAAAAGGTAACAAAGTGTATTACGCAATCGGGGAAGTAATTCCGAGCTCAATTTATTTTATTTGGTGGTCTATGGCATTGCATGGAAAGTATTACTGATTGAAAGATATCATATGAAATCTAAGTTATTAATAATTTCAGGTAACTTATAATTGTGGCTCAATAAATTCCACTTTATAGCCCACAAATTGAATAAAAATATGACACCATTAACTAACTGTGTTGTAATTAAAGATAGAAACACGTATTCTACCAACGAGCGACTCAGTTGAATGGGCTTTGAATTTATGAATGGTTCTCACATGACGTCTAGTCGGTATTATGTAGTGTTTGCAAGAAAATAGTTGACTATGATAGGAAGGAAGTTGTCTATGATTGACAGTAATTTACAATATCTAATTTCTTACAAAATAGGTAGCTATGTTGTTCTAATTAGCAAGCGGAAAATGAAAAAGAGTTCGTACAACTACTGAGTAATTATTTTATTCAACCTTATTATTATGGACTCTGATTTTTATTATTATCACATTTCTAGGTTTTGTAATTTAATTAAACTGTGAATACAGAGGTGTCCATACTGTAAGATCAGAATCTCCATAATATACTCGTAGGTACCAATGACCATTATTATTCGGCACTAGTCTCGCACGTGCTATAAAGAAAGATACCTATTTAGTAGATCTATTTTTTTAGTTTTTGTATGTAAAAATGCACATATTAATTGTTTATAATGTATTTATAATTTTAAGGAGCTCAAATTAACAAAAAAAAATCTGTGGAAAGTCTGAGCTTTTCCAACTACCTTACCTTCGATAAAAATATTTACATAAGGTCGGAAACATACATTTTTTAAACGCCTCCAAATTCCATTGAGCTCCCTAATCTTTAAAAAATTGAAATATTTAGTTTAAAAAGTAATGGCGCAAAATTTTAAGCAATTTTAAGGGGTGGCCGTGGCGCGATAGTTGTGTGCTCGCCTGTCAACCTCGTGGTTGCGGGTTCGATTCCTGCCGTTGTCTATGTCTTCTTATATTGCATTAAAAACCAATTCTAAAAATTGTCATAAAATAAGTTGCTAAGAAATAAAAGTAAATATAAAATAAAAGATTTTTAAATTTTAATTATTACTTTTATTTCTTATATACCAACACAACTGGAGACGAAAAAACACCATAATGAATAAGTTGCTGCTTTGCTCATTACATGCTGTTTAGGCATAACACTAACAACATGTGATTGAGTAAACTAGCATACCCATTAAATATGACAACGAAATAAATGAAATAATGCGAATTATAAGGGACATAAATAAATAAGACACGGTAATTCTCTCCGCATTAGTTCAGCCGCCATCCCTGGAGATAAATCTGAGACAACAACCAGCTCTAGTCTCAGAACATCGCGCCACACATCTTTCCTATCCTCCTTTCTCTTCTTCCACCGGATGCCCGCGCTGTGTTAAGAAAAACATATAAAGGGTATTCATAATCCCTTTAGCGCGTGCAAAGTTATAAAAAAAAAAACCATTATTAGGGCCTTAACACGATACTAGTTAACAATTTACTATATATGTACATAGTAGTCTACTAATTTTTCATAATTTGTAAACCTTTTGTTAACTAGTAAAATACTAATTAACCAGATAGCAAAGCATTTGTAGGGTTTGAATTTTGATGAACACAATTGTGGTTATGCTTTGTAAATTAATTATATGTTGATGAAAACCCAACATGTGCATTAAATAAGTAGATGTTCGATGTTTATATATATATATTTTATTGTAGCAGAATATTTATACATTATTTTCTTAAATTATATTGCACAATTTACAGAGTTATGGTATAAATCTACCTTACAACTGACAAAAATTTTTTTTTTTATTTTAAGTATAAAAGAAAATGAATTAAATATGATTTGAAGGAAAAGCTACTCAAAAACTTTCATTAAACAAATACACAAAAAAAAATAAATAAATTAATTAATAAAAACTATGTAGGTGTAATAATATATGGTACAGGAAGGAGTAGAAGGGTGGGCCGTGCGAATTTTTCAAACCAGGCTTTATCTTCCCAAAAAAGAAGAAAGAAGACAAAAATATATAATCAAATAAAAGTATGAATAAATAAATAAATAAATTAACAATAAATAAATTAACCAATATATAAATTATTAACAAATAAATAACTTAACGAATACATAAATAAATAAATTAATAAATAAACAAATTAACACATAAATAAATTAACAAATAGATAAATTAACAATTAAATAAATTAACAAATAAATAACTTAACTAATTAACAATTAAATAAACTAACAAATAAATAAATTCACAAATAGATAAATTAATGGATAAATAAATTAATAAATAAATAAATTAAGAAACAAATAATTTAACAATTTAATAAATAAACAAATAAATTGCATAAATAAATAAATAAACAAATAAAAATAAATAAATTAACAAATAAATAAATAAATAATGAGAAAAAAATGTTTTATTAATCACAAAAGAAATAACTTATTAAAATTAGTATCACAGAATCAGTCTTATTATAAAAAAAAAATATGTAAACTATAAAGCTAGGTTTGAAATTAGAACGTTATCAGACATTACACAAGAAGTGACATAATGCTCATTAAGTTTAACAATTCTGGATGTTACCAATTCAATATTTAAAATCTCGTGAAGTTCAGCTGTTGAGAAAGACCATGGGAGGTTAAGCATCATTTTTAAAACTTTGTTTTGAGCTATTTGGAGCCTGGGGATGTGACTCGATGCACAATTTCCCCATGCCGGGCGGCGCCCCATAAAACATAATTGCTTGGAAAACTGCTTTATAAATCAAGAGTTTATTTTTGTTACTTGATTTTGATTTACGATTTATAAAAGGATAGAGCATTTTAATAGTTATGTTAATCTTCTTAATTACTTCTTGTATTTGCACTCTAAGTTATTTTTGTATCTAGGTGCAACCCAAGGTATTTAACATTTGAACACCATTCGGTGCTTAAGCCATTAACATGAAGATTGTTGCCAGGCAGGAAACAGCGTTTTCTTTTTCGAGTAAAAAAGATAGCCTGTGTTTTTGAAGCATTTAATTTAATCTTCCAATCGAAAAAATAATCTTGTATAAAATCAAGTGCAGATTGCAAGTTCGTTTCAATATTGAAACCAATCGAATCTGATGAATAGATGCAAGTGTCATCGGCGAACATTGCTTTTTCGCAGATAGTGAGGCATAGGAAGTCGTAGTTGAAAATAATGTATAATATTGGGCCTAGCACTGATCCCTGAGGTACACCTGCTGTAATATCGTAAGTTCTAGAGTACCAATTATTAATAGAAACTTTTTAATTTCTTTCGGATAAAAAAGATTGAATTATTTTGATCAAGTAGATTGGAAAATTAAGTCTAGAAAGCTTATGTAATAAACCATCGTGCCAAACTGTACCGAATGCCTTTTCAACGTCAAGAAGAACCATTCCTGTACTTTTTCCTCTTCTAAAATTAGTTTTAATATATTTAGATATTCTATCAACTTGATGGACTATACTATGGTGAGCTCTAAACCCAAATTGTTCCAGTGGTAATATGTTATTTCTTGTTACTTGAGAAAGAATTCTACTTTTTTTTATTTGCTCAAAGCATTTGCTTAAAGAGCTTAACAAACTTATGTTTATATTTTAATCATTTAACTTCATTATTTCCAAAACAAAAACAAAAAAATGTACACCAGCAGGACTCGAACTTGGGTCCCCGGGTGCAAGGCTGATATACTATCAGATGACATTATGGGTTTAGTACGATATTAAAAAATTAAAGTAGCCATTTGCTGGTTTTAACTTTAGTAAAATGTTAAGAAGATAATACGATATACTAAACTCGTTTAAAATTAGCAAACTCTTCTTTTTAGCTTAGTAGTATCATACTAAAAATGATTTAACATATTACTAAATCGTTTAAAATTTTGCGACAATATATTTTGATATTTTCAACAACTTATATAACGTACATATGTACACATTCTAAAGTAGTCCACTTTCTTCAAATATATTGGATTCCTTTGCCCCTGTTAGGTAAACTTACTTGCATAACTATAGGTAATGGAAAGTTACATATGTATGGTTTGAAAAAAAAATCGAACTCGAAAATTTGATCAAACTTGCCATAACGATGGATCCCGCAATAATAAATAAAATAAGTATATATAGCTAGTCCAGGAAAATTAGACAAAAAATGATAATGATAATAATAAAAAAGTACCCTAAATTTGGAGCGGAGCAAACATTTTTAGGGGTGAGGGGGAAAATTCATTTTTTTCCAAATTACTCGAAATCTATAGTGTATATTTTGAAAAAAAGTTGTAGGTACGCATTTTAGCTAATGTTATTCTACACAAAAGAGATTGAGACACTTTTTATCGTACAATTGATAGATTTGGAGAAAAATGGTCGAAAATATTGGGGTGTAGTAGATTAATTCAAAAAAATGTAATAAATTTATGTTTTTGAGTGGTTTTTTTTTTGTTTTTATTTATGTTTGCAAAAACATATTCTATGAAAATAACCAAATTTTAAGTGTGGAACCGGGAGGGTAATGCTGCCATCTTAAAAATTCTATTTTTTTTTTATTTTGCTAAAGAACTCCCAAAATCTTTATTTTTCTGAATAAAACTCTAAGAGCCTAAGAGCGGATGTAAGACAAGATTATCTACAAAATGACATATTAACGACTTCTGTATGTCAATTCGTTCTTAAGTTTTAGCGTACCTTTGGTACGTGGTGCCTGGGGTTGATTTGTACTTACGCTCGCGGACGTGCGTCTGTCCGATTCTGGTGATAATTGTCTTGCTGGCGGACGTGCGTCTGTCCGAATATGTGATAAATGTCTTGATGGCGGACGTGCGTCTGTCCGAATCTGGCGATAATTGTCTTGCTGGCGGACGTGCGTCTGTCCGACTATAAGATAGATGTCTCGATGGCGGACGTGCGTCTGTCGTTCCCGGTAAATGTTTGCAAGTTGACATCGTCTAAGCAGGAACTCATCACATCAGTGTTCCCCGGCATTGCACAAAATTATAAAAATCTCGATTGGATTGAAGTGATTGAGTGATCATCTGGATCATCTGGAGTGAACGGACAACGCTAACATCGAAAAATAAGGAAGCCTTGAATTTCATTATTCAAAGTCAAATCGCTCTAGAACTTCGAACAAATTCATTGACAGCGTGACCCACGAGGAAGAAGTGACCAACTATCCGACGGAATTTTTGATCATGTTGCGCGAATATGAATCATCCGAAATTGTGCAACGGTACGCGGATGTCCGTTAAGACTCTGATGAACAATGTAGTAATTCAAGCGACGATCATGAAGGGCAAATTCAAAGGAGAGGAAGTCCTAATCCCACGAATTCCCATTATTCCAACTGATCTTCCATTCCAATTCAAGCGGATTCAAATCACCGTTCGATTTTAAGTTACAAATTCAACCTAACCCCATCAGCTTCACAATATCCCCCACAGAACAAATACATTCATCAACCAGCCAACAAATTCAATCTAATAACAGCAGCTTCGCAATATACCCCACACACCACATACATTCATTAACCAGCTAATTCCTAATTCAGTTCGAATACATTAAATTCAACTCATAACAGATGTACAGAGGCTAGCAGATACGTTACCATACGATTTATGACAACATCAAAACAATGATCCCGGAACTCAAATGTCACGCCATATATATTACATGGGTTGTGTTTTTCTGTGCTTACGATTCACAATTTCTGCTTACGGCGAATATGATAAGAGAAGATAACATTGGAGTGGATAGGAGGGACTTCTGCCTTGAGTGGTATTGTACCAATCCGGTGTACACAAGGGGAATGCCTAGAAGCAAACTGCTGAGTGCGAAGTGCACTAGTTAGGAGTTTTGTAATTGTTTGCCCTTGTGTCGTAAATTTTGTGCCTTTGGTTTCGACCAGGCCCGGGGGATCTATCCCACCGAACTTTGTGCCTTTGGTTTCGACCGCGGCCGGGGACTCTATGCCACCGAACTTTGTGCCATTGGTTTCGGCCAGGACCGGGACTCTATCCCACTAAACTTTGTGCCTTTGGTTTCGACCAGGGCCGGGGACTCTATCCCACTTAACTTTGTGCCTTTGGTTTCGACCAGGGCCGGGGACTCTACCCCACTAAACTTTGTGCCTATGGTTTCGGCCAAGGCGGGGGACACTATCCCACTAAACTTTGTGCCTGTGGTTTCGACCAGGGCCGGGGACTCTATCCCGCTAAACTTTGTGCCTTTGGTTTCGACCAGGGCCGGGGACTCTACCCCACTAAACTTTGTGCCTATGGTTTCGGCCAAGGCGGGGGACACTATCCCACTAAACTTTGTGCCTTTGGTTTCGACCAGGGCCGGGGACTCTATCCCACTAAACTTTGTGCCTGTGGTTTCGACCAGGGTAGGGGACTCTATCCCACTGAGCTTTGTGCCATTGGTTTCGACCAGGGCCGGGGACTCTATCCCGCTAAACTTTGTGCCTTTTGTTTCGGCCAGGACCGGGACTCTATCCCACTAAACTTTGTGCCTTTGGTTTCGACCAGGGTCGGGGACTCTATCCCACTAAGCTTTGTGCCTTTGATTTCGACCAGGGCCGGGGACTCTATCCCAACCTATATTAGATCGTTAGTTTATTTTTAAGGGTAACTATTGTAAAGAATATATTTATATGAAATACCGTGTTATAGTATTTGTAATTGAATTTAATGCAATATTTAAGGAATTAATAAAGATTGATATTTAACGGAGTTCTGAACTCTTCATTCACCGAGTTTTCATTGTTTTCTTCGGTCAGACCTTGGACCCGCTGTCGCTACCTCAGCTCTTAACTAAAAAAGCATCACACGATTGGCTTTTGCAATCACAGTCAATAATTCGCAAGGCTAATCGTTGGAAGTCTGTGGGAGTAATCTCGAATTTCTCTTTTTTTCGCAGGGACCAGCTGTACGTTACGTTGCCTATCTGCGTGTTGCCAAACCATCATTGTTCTTTGTTTTAGCGCCGGAAAAATCGAAAAACATTATTTATCACATCGTTATCTACTGATTTCGATTTCATTCAAATAAATCACATAGCAATTTGAACTATCTGTGTCTTATTATATAGGAGTTTATATGACGGCGTTAAATTGGGGCAAGTTTGAAATTCGCTCGGTCCGCTAGTTAAATAATAAATTTTTGTCACAGGCCTCTAAGTAATTAAAATAATTTTAATACATTGCTACTATAACATTGTAATCTTATTTATATAAAATATATAGTTTACGGATACAAATCTTAATCTTCTCGTAATTTAAAAAAAAACATATTACTCTTACTCCAATTCAGCATAGAACTGTAATCACCGATCCCAATTGAATCTTAATTTGGGTTCCTCAAGCCGCTGTTGATATCATGCTAAGGAAAATCTATAGGAACATTTGGTACAAAAATTATGAATCGCCATTCATCACATTCGTGGATTTTATCTTTTTCTCTATCCAAATCCAAACAGAAACAGTTGCTGCAATTTGTTTGCATCCAAATCCATCGGATTCAGACGTTGGCGCACTGCTGTTGTAGCTGTTGCAGTGTTATAATTACCCACACGAAGTGTAGTTTTCGTTTATAAAGTGTAATCGACATAGTTATATTTGCAGTTGGGTTATTTGGATAGTTCGAATCTCCAAACTTGAGATTAAAAGAGAAAAGAATACAAAAAAAAATCACGTGTAGTTGTTGCGCCTCCAGGTGGCATGGCAACGTTATTACTATCGATTTTCCATATTAAATTGTTCATAAGTTATTTATCGCACAAACGACTAGCTGTCGTTCAGTTAGTTGAGTTGGAACTATACGCTTTGTAGGTAGTGTTGTTTGTGACTGGAAAAGGTGATCTAGGAATGTCATATGATGAAGAAGTTTTAGTTTTCCAGTTCGGAGTCTTGCAAGACTATCATCATCATATTAGACAAACGACTGACCCACTTTCGAATGTCGGCTCAGAATTCAATGAACATGAAAATTGCGCTACCAAGCTATTACTCATTGAATTCCTAAGCTTTTTACCATAAAACTATTACCCAAATTATTACCTTCTTTATGGGTTCAGCTGTGAATTTAGTTTTAATGTCCTCACGTTAAAAAGGGGTGATTTGCAAAAAAAAAACCTTGGCTTACATTGCTCCATCAGCTATTCGAACACGATGTCATAAATGGATCAACGACTTCGTTGAAGCAGGAGCGGCTTCTTTTGTTGTTGCCCTCGTGTTTCGAAATAATGTTGGTACTTTGAGGTAGGAATAGGAATTTTATAGAGATTGAGTCTGTTTTGTGGTTTGAAGTGTTGTTTGTTTTCATTTGCTTGATCATAAGACAGAAGAATTGATCTTCTTAAACGAAGGTTATATAGGTAGGTATTACTGCACAATAGGCGTTAAGCAATGTAATTTCAGTAGGAGGTATATAACTTCTAGGGTTTGTATGTCCAACTGATGGAGAAATAATGAATTGAATAAATAATACAAAATGACAGAAGAGAATTACGTAAGATTTGTTCAGCTATCAGGGTTCTTATTAAGTCTTTGTTTTTAGCAACAAAAAAAATATATGTAGGTACATGCAGAAACAACAATTCCAAAACAATTATATTTAATTTTTTTTTTGGAAAAATCTATTGTCCAAAATTATGGTTTTGGCGTTTCTGGAGAAAAATAACTTTTAACTTTTAATAACGGGACAAATTCTCTATAATACACTGGAGAGTTTATTCTCTAACAGTCCTCTTAATAAAAAAACGCTTTGTCCACCTTTAGCCCATTTACAAAACCATGTAATAAGAGTTAGACCATAGACTAAAATTTCCTAAATCGAACAAAATCTACTACAATAAGTATCAATATCAACTCTATCTCTTTTTATTCTATGTCCCTGTAAATTTTGTTCTTAAATGTCAATTCCTAGTCCTTCACTAGGACACCGTGTTTGATGGTCCAGCGCCGGACTAAGTTGATAAACGTCAAATAGCATAAATTCTGTTTTTTAATAGCATTTCGCACTTAGTCCACGGAATAAGTCCTAAACCTTTATTAATTTGGGTGTATAAGCATAAAAGTTTTTTTTTGAGACAATTTGAAGTTGGCATAAGGTGCGCTGGTATTATCCTTGACGTCTATCGGAGGAAAAATAAAATTGTTTGTGTGGTTTAAAGAGAAAAATAGTTTTTTTTTATTTTTAAAATTTTGAAAACATTTTTAGAAAAATTGAAACGCCATTTTGAAGTAATAATTCATGTAAAGGGTTATCCGTTTTGCGGTTTCAAAACTAAACGTAAATAAAACACATATAAAATATTTTTTTTTCATGATATTTCTTTTTTATTATAAAGTTTGAGCGTTGACATTATGTGTGAAACACTACATCATTTAAATGACCACCACGCGAATTGTTGCAAGCATCGATTCTTTTGAAGTAATTTTCGACCACTTTTGGACACATATTGGGCGGTATCTCAGCCATAACTTGACGAATGTTGGTTTTCAAGTGCTCAAGAGTTAAAGGTTTAACTGCATAAGTACGTTTTTTTGCGTAGCCACACAAAAGAAAGTTCAGCGGTGTCAAATCGCATGATCTTGTTGGCCAGTTGATATCGCCACGACGAGAAATTACGCGTCCAGGAAATGTCTCTTGCAAAAAAGCCATATTCGCTCGAGTTGTGTGGCAGGTGGCACCGTCTTGTTGAAACCTCGTATTCTCCAAGTCGTATTCTTCAATAGCTATGACCATAAGGCTCCGAATTGACTGTGACAGCCGTTCCATCGTCGTTTTTGAAGAAGTAAGGTCCAACCACACCTCCGGACCAAAGAGCGTCCCAAACAGTGACTTTTTGTGGATGTAATGGCCTCTCTTCAATTACTTGAGGATTCTCAGAACCCCAAATACGACAATTTTGTTTATTAACATACCCATTGAGTGAGAAATGTGCTTCGTCGCTGAAGAAAATTTTGTTCGAAAAACCGCCGCCCACCGCCTGTTGTTCAAGCACCCATTCGACGCATCGACGACACGTTGTGAATGGTCAGCTGGATACAGTTGTTGTGTGAGCTGAACTTTATATGGATGTAGGTGTAGATCCAAATGCAAAATACGCCATAATGTGACGAAGGCATTCCTAATTCCTGAGAACGACGAGGAATCGACACATTCGGGTCTTCGGCAACACTTTCACTTACAGCAGCGATATTTTCAGTAGTACGAGCGAAACGATGATGCACAGGCCTTACAATATCTGTAACCAATCCAGTCTCTTCAAATTTCTTCACAATTTTGCCAATTGCTTGCGTAGTTGGACGAGTATGTAAACCATAATCTCCTCTTAAAGTACGATATGGGGCTGTGGCAGAATCACCATTTTTGTAGTAAGTTTTAACAATTTTTTGGGTTGTGCGATAGTTAAGCGATCCATTTTCGTAAATGTCAGACTTTCAACTAAGAAAAAAATTGGTTTAACAACTTAGTTTGACACATGTCGAATTCCAGCTTTATAGTTTTGAAACCGCAAAATGGATAACCCTTTACAAGATGATATTCAATACATTTGCTTAGATGGCACAAAAAATAGAGACACTATTGAGTTTCTGCGGTAAAAAAGAGATCTTTTTAAATTATATTTATCTTACAAATACTACTTATAACATTTATTTTACCTGTAATAAAGAAAAACGACATAAAATGTGTATTTGCCAAAATATGCCTTTTATTCTTATTTTAGTTGTGCGCCTGCATCTCGGTTGTGGGATGATTACACCTTACATACATATAAAATGTTATTTTAAAAAATATCCAGTGACTGGTTTCTGAAAAATTAAAAGTGGATTGCTATAGTAAGAACACACACATTATTTTTCAAACTTCTTGGAGCCATTTTTGAGAAACAAATGCTTTTCTTAACGATTTTTTTTTAACATTGTATGGGAGGTACCGTTGTTTTTATTTGAAAATAGATTTTTAACTATTCGAGATAATGTCAAAAAAGTACGAAATACCTAGGAAATTTTGAAAAAATCGATAAGTCGTTTCGAAATATTGAGTTTTCAAAAAAAATGTTTTTTTTTTAATTTAAAAAAAAAAATTGGAAAATGTTGGTTCATATTAGTCTATAAACTTCTAGGAGTTCTCCATACAAAAATTTAAAAAAAAGCAAATGAACCGACCGTTTTCTAGAAAATTAAAAACCAAAAAATGGTTCTATGTATTAGAGGTACAAAAAAAACATTTTTTCCAAAAAAAAAATTCCAAAAAAAAGTATGGTAGGTACCGTTATTTTTCGTATTTAAACAAATGTAAAATGTGTGGGCATATTACCGAAATCCATCCAACCGTTTAGGCTGTAGACTCAAAGACAGCCAAACAGATTGACAAAATCGAAGGACGCACTTGTTTCGTGTTCTCTATCATCGTAATGTCAGGTTTAATCAGGGGCCCCAGCACGTAACTTGATAAAATCGAGTTTTGTCGATACAATGGAGAATTTCACAAATATTTTAATAAAGTTATATGTGTTGGTAATAAACATGGTTTATGCTTTTTTTGCGTACTCCCGACGAACACGAAATAACTCCCATCTAATCCTCCGAACTACTCCCATTCAAATTTTCAAAACGACAGCGCTGTTTATAACCTGAAAAAATACAATTCATAGATCTAAAAAGATTTTTTTAATCTATGATGAAATTGGTTGGTTTTACAGCTTTTGAAGTTTTATTTGTATGTTGTTCCTTATCAGATTAAGTCCTGATTTCTTAGCATCCAAATTAAGGAATTATGCGCGAATTACTACTTGGAGGAATATATTTTTTCAGTCATTATACTAGATCCCAAGTTAACTCAACAAATTTAGTGAATGAACTCTCGATAACCTGAATGGCACTATCAAATAAAATGCACGACTGGATCGTACAAACTTGCTCTTGTAGCTAACAACTTTAGTGTTACTCACTGACGCTCTTGGTACGAGTAGTTTTTTTTGATCAGTTTTAAAATTATTGATTTTTCAAAAAAAAAATTAATAAATTATTTTAATTTAAAAAAAAATTATTCAAAATTTTGATATGCAAAAATAATTTAACTAGTTAGATCTTCTCAGATATAAAATTTGACAGAAATCCAATGTACCGTTACCGAGAAAGCCAAAAATTAAAAAAAAAACCGTTATATGAAAGGTACCGTTAATAGACTTTTCCTGTAAGCTTGGTTCATGTCAAATGATAGCTATTACCAATAAAAAAATTCTCAAAAATTTTTAACAAAATCGTTGAAGCCGTTTTAGAGAAAAATAAGATTTTCCTTCAAGGTCATATGGCAGGTACCGATATTTTTAGGCCTAAAAATAAAATTTCAATTTCCCCTCTGAGGAATGCCAAAATAATGACACATAAAAAATTTTAAGGTAATCGCTTTAGCCGTTAAGGCACAAGCTACAAGCCGTAGCTCATTATACATACAGACGGACAGACTGAGAGACTGACAGACAGACATTTTTTGGCGATAACTTTTTTAGGCTTCTCTATGATCGTAATATCATGTTTGATTGTTAGAATTTTTTTTACGAATCCATAACTTGCCTTATAGTACATATAATCGCAATTAAAAAATCGATGTGTCGCATTTTTGAAATCTGAAAGTCAATCTTTGAGTGAAGAACCTTGCCCGAGTCAAATAAAATACAACTTATTTGCAACTGTTGCCGCCAAAAAAACATTACCTATTCAACTTCTGTTCGATATTTATTATTGTTATTGTTATTGTTATGGTTCTTATTCATATCTTTTTCGGAAATTTTATATACAAAGTATAAAACTCTTATATTTACTACAATTTGTCCTAACAGATAAAAAATTATACAAGAAATATTATCATTTTCAGATATGGATTATCTTACGAAGAAATTGAAAAAGGATTACCAACAATCGATACATCTAAAACTCTAATTCGGGAGGTTTGTCCGCCATTTTTTTCAGGAGTTGAATGTCGTCCTGGAAAATATCGTCGTTTTGACGGGCTGTGCAATAACATTGAACATCCAACATGGGGAGCAACTATGTCGCCATTCCAACGTCTTGTCGGGCCTCTTTACTCCGATGGCATAAATGCACCAAGAATTTCCGTCACCGGAAGGGATCTGCCGTATTCGCGTGTTGTGTCACGTACTATGCACCCAGACGATGGATTCCACGATCACGCTGGAACCGTAATGGTAATTGCTTGGGGACAATTTATGGATCATGATTTCACACTCACTGGCACACCACTTGGTTAGTTGAAGCTTTTTATGACCTTACCAGTTAATTATTGAGCTGTGGACAAACAAATTATATTTGAACCTTGCTTAATTTTCCAGATCCAATCAACCGCAACGATCCAGAGGAATGCTGCAAGCGGCCGTTGCACTTAAAACACCCATACTGCAATGAAATTCGTATTCCTGATGATGATTATTTCTATAGACTGTTCAATGTCAAGTGTATTGATTTCGTTCGTGGATTTCCTTCACCCAGGCCTGGATGTAGATTAGGTAGGTTAATTTCGTTTGAATAGTTTAAAATTATTTTTTTCAATCGTACTCGTACCAAAGTTAGATATAATAGCAGCACCTAATACTCAGCGTATTGTTATATATTTCATAGTACACGCCAAGCTTAGTATATTTAATATAATAAATGAGGTTTAAAGTGGTTTAATTGCAGACTTAAATTAATGACTATGTTCAGTTAACCATGCCATTAAACTGCAGAACGTAAGAATGTTATGCTTCACACAGCACGTATAAAAACCTGTGATAAAACTTTAACGCTATTTAAAACACACGTTCTCAAGGTCGAATATACCTTCTAATTTGGTACTGATTGTATAATTTTAAATAAAGCATTCCATATTTTAACTGAAAACATTATTTGAATTATCACTTACAATCAGTTAACTGTCTGAAGCAATAAGTTATTCGGCTTTTAAACAAACAGATTATACTCTCAAATAAATGGTTTATTCCTTGGAATAAATTATTTCTGCTTGTTGAAAAATACATTTTTTTTTTCAATTATTATTATTATTTTATAAAATATAAATTGGTGACCTAGTGCTTCCATTAATTAAATAAATGATTTTTTTAAAAGACAGGCTTACAGATCAGTAATTTTCGAATGTAAATAAGACTATTTCATTCTTTCTCGGCGTTTCGTTGGTGTTTTCCAACTTTTTCAAGAGTTTTTTTTAGACTGTACAAACATTTTATTACACAATTATTTTTCTTTTTGAAAAATTTATTTGTATTTATTCTTATCTATTATTATTATTATTAATTCTTTCTTTATTTCTTGATAAATTTACATTATTAATTTACCTAAGAATATTTTAGCAGGAACAAATTTTTCCGTCTGTCTATTGACTATTCCGAGTTTTTGATACAAATGAAAAGTTTAAAGTTTTAAACTACAAAAGAGAATATTAGAATATAATAATACAATTATTTTTAGCAAATTCAGTAATTTTAATTTAATCTCTATCTCTATCTCTTCTCTACTAATAATATATAAAAGTGTAATTTTGTTTCGATGTCAGTTTGCTGTATATGACAGATAAACTGATGAATTACCATTTGACACGCCAATCATTTTTTCCCCCCGTGAGTAGGTGTAAAACCTTCAAAAGGCTTTATGAGGACCGAAAAACGCGTGCTCATAGGAGTGTGAGATTCTTACTGCACTGAAAACACCTCCTCCTCCCGATTGCAACTAAGTTGAAACTTATCTAGAAATTTATTTTTAACGAATTTGATTAACGTGTTGCAGGTAACAATCCGGTGATAGTTCCTGCTTATACCGCGATTTTAAAGCGGATTCTCGTTTACTGCACCAGATCGGAGGACTTTGTCCTTCGCAGCCGGTGTACTAAATTCGTCTCATCGATAATTTCGATTATAGTACTATTGCAGTGGGAATCCCGAGATCTCTGTGGAGATCTTCGTTTCTAGTGTACCAAGGTGCGCTTACAAATAATCTTAGGAGTTTATTTTCAAATGTTTGTAAGGTATTTAAATTAGAATCTCGCGTACAACCCCAGAGTTGTATACCGTAAGTCCAGACAGGCTTAAGCACCTGCCTGTACAAAATTAGCTTATTTTCGATACTGAGCTTAGAGTGTTTCCCGAGCAACCAGTACATATCTCTGAGTTTATTATTTAACTCTTCGCATTTCTTTTTAACATGCGGTTTCCATTTTAATTTCGCGTCTAGAGTCATTCCGAGATATTTTGCTTCGTTAGCAAATGGAACTTGAACAAATACCGGTAATCTATTAATTTTCTTATACGTAAAATCTACATGGAATGATTTTACTTCGTTGAGCGATATCCGCCATGTTTTTGGCAAATCATTGACATTATTCAGAGCTTTTTGTAATTTTGTCGTAGAATCATTTATCGTTTGGCCCACTGCTAGTATTGCAGTGTCGTCAGCAATCGTGGCTACGATAGTGTCTTCTGTTTGAGGTATATCACGTGTAAATAATAGGTACAATATTGGATCTAAAACCCTTCCCTGTGGTACCTCACCCACTATTTCTTTGAGATCCGAGTAATCGTTTCCATGTCTTACTCTAAAAAGTCTATTTTCTAGATTTGCTTTTAGAAGCGTATAAGGTGCTTTAGGCAGAATTTGTCTCAATTTAAAAATTAGGCCCTCGTGCCACACATTATCAAAAGCTTGCGACACGTCTAGGAAGACCGCCGAACAAATTTTCTTTTCTTCAAGAGTTTTCTCAATGACGTCAGTGATCCTATGCACTTCGTCAATTGTCGAATGCTTGCTTCTAAATCCGAACTGATGTTCAGGTATTAGGCGCTTTTCTCCTATTATTGGCTACAGGCGCAGACGTAATATTCTTTCAAAGACCTTAGATATTACGGGCAGAAGCAAAATAGGTTAATAAGATTTCTTATCATGGGATGGTTTTCCTGGAACTTTCCATTAGAACTTCCGCAACCTTCCATTGGCTAAGAGTGTACTTTAGCCTTAGAGTGGCATTTATTATATAAAGAAGATTAATTAACCCTTTGCGAGAAAGCATTTTGAGAACTTCGGCCGTAATTAGGTCATATCCCGGAGCTTTCTTATACTTAAGCTTTCTTATTTCTCTACTTAATTCGGCTACGGTAACATTTCTTGTTATGTAATTTTCGCTTGAGTTAGAACTTATATTTAAATTTTCGTTCAGTACTTGCCCATCAAAAGGTTTAAATGTGTTCTCCAGGTAATCCGCGAAAACGTTTGCTTTCTCTTTGTCGCTTTTTGCCCATTCGTTTTGATCATTCTTAATCGGAGGCGCTGGGAGCTTTGGTTTCTTCGTTACTTTAATAGCTTTCCAAAGTGAGTAGTTGGATTCTTTCCTGCTGTCAAGCTTTCAAGCTAATTTCAAACTTCAGAATTTTTGAATTCTGTTATTGTCTTTTTTAGTAAATTACATAATTACGCCATAAAAATGATTGTATCTTCTTCTGTTGTCCTTTGGCCAGCTTATAAACTATTAAATTTAATATATAAGTTATGATTTATATGCTTAATACACAAATATTGCACTTACCTCTTAAATGTATCCTGATTTTAAAATATAATTTCCAAATTTATATTTCGTTTTGTTTACGTTTTGCTGGTTCCATGGATTTTATACCCAAATTGGTTTTTGTTTTGGTTACTTCCGATGTTGTTATGGATTTTATTTCCAAACTAGCAGAAAGTCCCCGGTGTTGCGCGGGCACCCGAAGTAAAAGTCTATTAATGCAATATCTTCCAAATGAAATAAAAAATTAAGAAACAAAATTTCTAAGGAAAAGGATTTCTCATTTATTTTGTCGTTTATTTAACCACGGTCAGCTTTCTTATTAAATTTAACAAAGAAGATTTATTAATTGTATTTTTGCTTACAAACGAACTATTCTTCATTTTGAGACTCTTCGCTTTCGTTTTTTTACATGCGATTATATTTAGTACAATATGAGGCAAGTTATGCATTCTTTGAAAAAGCAAAATTTGAGATAATAATCAAACATGTCATTATGATGATAGCGAAGACGAGAAAGGTTGCTATTCAAGTGCGCCTTGAAAAAAAATTATGCATAGTGTCGCATTAAAATTTATTCAAAATTGTCGCATTAGTGCGGTCTTACTTTAAACCTTTAAGAACCTGACATTTTGAGTTTCACGCTAACAGTGCCCCAACATGAAAATTTCCGAAGATTCCCATGAAAGAAATTCGACATTAGACGTGTTCCTTTTCTGTAATTTATGCGGGGCTTATACACATACATGAATTTACCGTCACCAGGACTATTTTTATGAAAGCAAAAACGTTGCTAAGGTTTCGCACAGAACTATCAATTTTTTAAAGTTTGCAAGGAAAATTCATTTTCGTGTGTAAACACATACAATCGCGAAATTTTGTATTTTCACGGTTACAGGCGCCGGGGAATTCATGCAATATTCCTTGCATTTCAACGTCAGGTCGCGTGTGTTTGGCACCATGTTAGAAATGAATAGTTTGTTGAGAATATTGAAATTTGCCTATTAACCGAGCTTACATCTGCAAGGATTCCCCAGCGCCAGTGGCTACTTTTTGGAACGTAAAAACTGCAAGTTTGAGCTCATACTTTCGCGTAAGTTGATATATGCATGAAAGTAAAACAAAATTTGATGGGTCCCAACTTTTCATGTGCCAGCCATAAGAGTTGATAGGATTTTACACTTAACTGCCATCTTTTTCATTGGCACATGTTATGTTTAGAAAGAAAATCAAGTTTGCTGTGTAAATTTTCACACTCCCGAAATTTTTACTTTTACAAGAACTGTTTTTTGCGTTTACCCCATTTCACCCTACAAACAGCTAAGTTTTGCAAAAAATATTTAACCCTCAAGCCACTTGCAAACTACAACCTCTCAAAAACGATTTTTTTTAAATTGTAGGTGTTGTTTCCGAGTTTAGCCTTAGCAAACAAACTGATAAAGATGAGTTTCACTTTATGAGAATAAAATTATTAATTAATTATCTTTGGAGTGGTTTCTAGGAATAAAGCATATTGTGTACACTTTCATCATCATATGAAACAAAAAATAATGAGCTGTTTTTGAAATATTAAATTATAAATATTGGTATGCATCACAAGTTGACGTACCTAAACCTATATAATATGTGTAAAATTTCGAAAGAACGAAAGAATCATAACAACCATATAAAAGTTCATATCGAAAAAATACTCTGATTTTTTTAAATCAAAATCGTTGGAACCATTTTCGAGAAAAATGAGCTTTAACATAATGGAAGTTTCACAAAAGTAGACTCTATACCAAGTTTGAAGGAATTTGGCCCACCCATTTGGACTGTAAGTGGCTATACTAGCATACAGACGAACAGAATTTTTAGACCATGTTTTTTCGTCTTCGCTATCATCGTAATGTCATGTTTTATTGTTATTTCAAAACTTTTATTTTCCACGAATGTTTAACTTGCCTTAAATTGTATTTACCTATCGCAAGTAAAAAAACAACCTCCGGAAAGCGAAGGGTCCCAAAATGAAGAATAGTTCGTTTGTTAAAAAAAATAAGAAAACTAATCCTGTAGCCATCTTCTGTAACTCAGGCGATAACTTTTCCTCACTTACAGGGGGTGATTATGTTTTGTTATTATTTCCAATGGCAGACAATAAATTGAAGTGTTATTTTGACATCTTAAAACCAAAACAAACAATTTTTTTTTCTCGAGTATTATTATCGATTCGAAAGTTACAGATCATTGGTATTGAACGACAAAATAAATGAAAAATCTTTTTTCTTACAATTTTTTTTTCTTTATTTTTCATTTCATTTGGAAGATATTGCATAAAAAGACTTTCCTCGGGTGCCCGGGCAACGCCGGGGACTTTCTGGCAGTAGAATATAAATACAGAAAGATAAACTCACAAAAAAAGAAGAAATTTACAAAAAAAAAAAAGAAATTAACATTTTGTTCAATTTCTTCAATTTTAAAATTTTAATTCAATCTATGAAACTGCTACGGTAACCTTAGGGCCCATTTAGGAGATCTTTTGTATCTTCAAGTGTAAGGATGCTTTTTGAAAAATAAAGCCTGCTCAAGCAGCTACACTTTTTCGATTTCATTGCGATTACACAAACTACATTTCGGGCGAAGGTTAATTCGGTGGTCTATAGTTTAACGTTAAAATACAGTAAAACCTGCTAAATGGGACTCTCTATAATCGCACCACCTCATATTCGGACCGCAACTTATGCATTCCCTACTATTTTTCATACAAATTTCCCCTTATAATCGGGGCACCTGCTAATCGGACCATGGACCACTAAGATAACATGCGTTGCTTAATGTATTAACTCGTCTAATTGGTCCAGGGGGTCAATTCCCGATCTGTGAAGATGTGAAATGATAAATTTTATGACGCTTTCACGTCTAATTTGATTCTCGATTCGTGAAAAAGTTAAGTTAAATGCCAAACATTTTTCATATGATAATTTTTTTATCACAGTCAATTGTTTTGTGAAGAAAATGTTTCTAGTCGAATATTAAGAAGAAAAACAGGATTTGGCACATGACAAATAAGCAACAATTATATTTATACATAAATTTATTTTGGTAGTAAGTTATATTTGTGTTAATTCGAGTAAATAAAGAAATTGTTAAATAATTTTGTCAAATTGTTAAACAGATTCATAACAGCCGACGCGACGGTGCTGATTCCCGCGACAGATCGTTGGAAACTACCCATTGCAAAAAAATGCAGAGCACTTTACCATATTTAAATGGCTTTGAAGCGCACTTATAAATTGAGTGTTTTTCAAGAATGCTCTCAATTCACGTATTAAAGCCATGCATAAATGTTTTGGGAATCTATAAAGTTCAATAAAGTGCTCCTAGTTGTAACTTCGAATAGATTCTGCCCATCTCGAAGGGAAAGCCTCAATATCAATATATTATTGTACCCCTCGCCTCCACCTTTAGGCGCCAGTTATAGCTTTCATTGAAACTCATCATTGAAAACTTTGACTATCAATTCTGAGGCACCTAAACAAATAAAACTGATGTTGTTTTGGTAACAAAATGAAGGTATAAAAGGTTTATAATATTTTTTGTCAAAAAAATATTTTATTTGTTCTACCACTTTCTTGTAAATTTACTTTTGATTTTTCAATGATCATTGAATGATCATTGAAAATGCTTTTCATCATTGAAAAATCAAAAGTGAATTTACAAGAAATTGGTAGGGCAAATAAAATATTTTGTTGACAAAAAATAATATATATCTTATTACCTTCATTTTGGTACCAAAACGACATAAGTTTTATGTGTTTAAGTGTCTCAGAATTGATAGTAAAAATTTTCAATGATGAGTTTCAATGAAAGCTATAACTGGCGCCTTATTTGGTGATTTCCCAATAAGTTTATAATTGATTTCCCAATAAGCTTATAATTTGTTTTTGGTATTCAATAAAGTTACTAAGCTTTAAAAAAAGTAAAAGAACAATGAGTAAACGAAATTACTGTGATCTTGATCTAAAAAATAAGGTTGAAATTATTAAGTGTTTCGAAGATGCACATATGTACAACATATATCTCAGAGAGATCTTGGAAGAATTTTGAGCGCGAAGAAGGACATAAAACTGCGATTTAAAAAATTCGTTGTATTGAAAATAAAATGTATGAAATCATTTGTACCTTTTGCCGAAATTGATGTCTTGATACGCAAATGGTTTTGGTTTTTGGTAGGTGATATATGCACTGGCAGTCGTATTTTGTATGCATGAGAAAAAACCTTTCTAAGTGGACCGGTCCGAATAAAAAGGAACCTCTACTATCGGACCACTTCCTAATCGGACCACTTTTCTTCGGTCCCAAGGGTGGTCCAATTTGACAGGTTTTATTGTAATTGTTTATGAAAAGTGTGTGGTTTAATTCTTTATGTATAAGCCTAGTTGGCGATATTTTTGTCCTATTTAGAAATGCAAAATAAGGCGAATCGTCTATTTTTGTTATACATCTGTAGATCCTCCCAATTGGTTACAGTTATATTATTAGGGTCGGGCTCTACGCTGTGTCTATAAGCTACATCGATCCATTCTTTTAAAGGCGATATTTTGGTGGTGAAGTGCATGTTTCAAAATTTGTTTTTGATGGTTTGAGTCCGGTCTTTTCATAAATTTTATCATGTAATCCTCATTTGATTTTAAATTCTTCTAAACACTTGTGGTATACAAACGCTGACCATTATTTCAGATGCAAAAAAGAGGACAACATTTAAATAACTCAAACAAGTTTACGAAGAAATACTTAATTACTTAATTTAAGAGTCTAACTCAAAGAAACTGTTAGTTCCCGACTTCTTATAAAAAAGTCTTAAAATCTTCACAGACATAATAGTCATAGCTAATTGCACTTTGTTATTGTTATCATTTTATCAACATTGCCTTTAGTGTATCAATTTTTTCATGTGTCCAAATGTTATTAGAAATGAAAAACACTCTTTCTGTAGGGGCATTTGAATTTGGAAGTGACATTGAAAACTCTACGAGACTTAGTAAATTTTTCGACATATAACTGTTCTCTTTAAGAAAAACAAAAAAAAGGGACCGAAAAAACGACTGTCCTCTAAAAAGAGGACGATGGACACCGAAGCGTATACCGGATTCAACGTGGATAGCGTACGTGGGTGTTTAGTTAGCAAGTTTAAAGCCGCTTTTGAAAAAAAAATGTTGAAATCTATGTTTTGTTACTCAAAAACTTGACTTTCATAACACAGGCATTTTTTGATAGTTGCATCAAAAATTCTAAATTTATACATATTTGCTGCAAAAGAAATTCCTACACATGAGGTTTATTGTCGTTTTGGCTGCCGTAGACTTTTCTTTTACGTGGGCGCGAAGATCAAGGCTGTAAGTTATCAAGAACCCTAAGGCTAGGCGCGCACATGCAACTTTCAGATTTGCAACAGTTTGGTTGCTAAAGTGAATACCATGGACTTATATGAGAGTGCGCGCACAGGCAAAAACTATTCAGTCCGCGATTCGAGCAACATAAAAGTTTGTGTTTTGGAACAAATCGAACATTCGCCCCAAATAAGTTCTTCAGTTTGTATCACACCGAACTTAAGTAACTGCGCGCACATTAAATCAAAATATTGTCTGTGCGTTGGTTTATCTCGTTGATTGATTTTTAAGTTGCTTATGTGCGCGATCATCGTTGAATTAGTGATTAAACTATTTCGTTTCGGAAAATTGCATGTGCGCTCCTAGCCTAAAACTCTATCTCTACTCATAAAATAAGTAAAAACATGAAATATAAAGGGGAAATGGAAGGGGAGTGAACGATGTAAACTACGTGTAGTGTGCGTTCAAACCAAACCAAGAAACATTAAAAGAAAACAAACAAATCACCAGCAATTTTGTTTCCTCGTGTGTATGGCATAGACGATTTTTAATGCAATAAAAAAATGTCAATGTGTAAAAACTATGGACTTTGTCCATAGTCTATGAACAAACCCATTCACTTATTATTTCCTTTCTATTGATGCAAAATAAATGTTCGAATTTAAAATCGAAAATTGAGAAAAAACGCAAACAAAAAATCGTTTTCAAACATTAATTAATATTAGTACGTTTTTCTACTTTCTATTTTATATATTTAAAATTATATTATTGGTCAGACTTTTGATATTTTCTTAATTATTCTTTGCACAAAACTTTTTCATTGCTTTTGATAGCTGTGCACGGCCGATGCGTTTGTTTGGGAATTACTTACTGTACCTACAATTTATAGACTCCCAATAAAACACAGCTAATATGTACCCTACTTAATACCGGACTTTTTCAGTGTATTAGGCTAGGCGCGCACATGCAATTTTTCCGAATTGAAATCGTTTAATCACTATTTGAACGATGATCGTACACATAAGCAACTTAAAAATCGATCGAGGAGATAAACCAACACACAGAAAATATTCTTCTGCGCGCAATCTCATATAAGTCCATGGTATTCACCTTAGCAACCAAACTGTTGCAAAACTGAAAGATGCATGTGCGCGCTTAGCCTAAGTATTTGTATTGATTTACAATGTATATTTGCTCGCGTTCTAAAAACAAATTTTCTTGGTGAGTTCTTCTTCTTCTCTGAGTATTTTCAAAAATCATTATTTTCGACTTTTTGACATTTATACTAAGAAACCATAACTCATAAAATCGCTTGAGCTTATTTATTTGTAGCTGCAAGGCTGTGGAACTATTAGTCAATAACAAAATGTCATCCGCGTATAGGAACATCTTTTCGCCAATCTTAATACCACTAGGAAAATCTTTTGAGACACCGTCAATATATAATTCGAACATTAATGGGTTTAATCCACAGCCTTGTGGAACACCAGCCCTTGTATAAAAAAAAATCAGACAATTTTCTTCTACTCCATACAGCAGCAAAGGTATCAGAAATTTTGTCGACATGCCTAATGTAGAAAGCTTATAGATAAGGAACTCCTATTTACCGTATCAAAGGCCACTTTCCGATCGACAAAAAAGGGTATCGCCTTTTTTCTCTCCAAAAACATTTAGATTATGGTCGGAAGTGCTAATATAATATATGATCAACTGTGGATAGCCCTGACCGAAAATCGGCTTGCAAAATACTAATGATTTCGTCAACATAAGTCAGAGACGATGCCTGAACATATTCCGAAAACAAGGTAAAATCGATATACCCCTATAGTTGTTTGCGAGCTGAGGTAAAACTTTTTTAAATATTGCGCAAATCCATGGTTTTAAAAATGATTTTGAGATTTTTTCTTCATCAAGAAGACTACTAAAGAATAAATTTATATCAGACAAAAAGTTTTGTGATGAGTTTTTATAAAATTCATTCATTCAATTTTCTATCCCCGCTGCTTTATCATTTTTCATAGATTTTAAGTTATCTTGCAACTCTTCTATTGAAATCGGCCCATCAAGTTCAGGGTTAAGCACTTAAGGCAAAGCATTCGCTAATAACTAAAACTATAATTAATATCTAATAAAAAGGTTCAACTATATCATTTTGGCGAATGGTACCTCTGTCATTTAAATGGAAAGTTGACAGTTATAGTTTTGGACAAAACAATGCGTTATATTTTCCAAAACATATACGCAAGCTTTTGGTAAGTTGACAGAAGGGATTTAAAGTGATCGAAAAGTTTTTCAAATGCCAAAACCGAAGATGACATATTTTTACAAGCCCCTAGTAATCTCACCTTTGAGTCTACCAAATTTTTTTCGAGTCCTTACAGGATGAAATGCTAGTGTTTTTACCACTAAAGTATTCTTTCCATTTTTGGAATAAAAGATGTTTATATTGTTTGTTCGACTCTTAGTAAAGTTATTTCAAAAGCACAGAATTTGTCTTTCTAAAGAGGTTGAGAAAACAAAAGATGTTTTGCGAAGTTTCCTATATTCTCAGTCAAACCACTGAGCCACCGGTATACAGCCACTTGTAGGTTTTTTCTCCTAATAGATTCTTCCTTAATAATATCTGAAATATTTTCACTAATCTGGTCGCAATTCCAGTTCACCTGCACAGGAAGGTAGTTTAATTGCTCTTCAAGCCTTCGCCTTCTGTTAATTGGGTCATTTGTCCCCCAAGTCACCCCTGGCAACATGAGAGAAGTAACTGTTAGCATATGACCAGAGCAATTCGCGGTTATGACCTCAAAATTATCAATAATGCTTAGACAATTTCCTCTTGCCACACAATAATCAATCTGAAGGGTAAATACTAACTTTCTGTTAAGTGGGTTTAAACATTTGACAGAAGTTTAGTTATCCAAGACAAAAATATTGGCTCAGGGTTATATAAGTTCTCAAATGAAAAATATAATTTCTTTTATTTATAACCCATTTAGGAGTTTCCAAGAACAATTGGTATTTTGGAGTTCTGACTCGGAGCTAATATTTAGGTATTTATAGAATAACTAATGAGAACTTATCTTTTTAACACTCAAAACTTGTTTGTTTTCAGTAATTACCTAACAACATATAGTAGTATGAATATAACATTACTTATCTATGAACATTCTTGCATTTCCAAAATCAGAATTCTAGCACTTCTTTTTGCCTTATCTTTTCTCACAAGTTCTATTTTAATATTTAACATTTGTTTGCATATTTTTTTAAGGCTCACGTCAGCAGTTCAACACACTTACGGGTGTTATCGACGCGAATACAGTATATGGTGTGAAGGAACACTTTGCCCGCAAGCTCCGCACAGGCTATGCTGGTCTCATGCGAATGAACCCAGTCTTCCAAGAATATGGCCTAAAAGATTTGCTTCCGCTTAAACTAGACATCCCAGACGAAGGTTGTACCAGGCCGAACAAAAGTATGTTTTGCTTCGAAGGTGGCGAAATTCGTGTCAACGAACAACTTGTTCTCACCTGCATGCACACACTAATGGCACGCGAGCACAATCGCTTGGCTACTGCTTTGGCTGAAGTGAACAAACATTGGGACGATGAGACACTATTCCAAGAGGCACGTCGCATCAATATTGCAATTGTTCAACATGTTACATTTAATGAATTTTTGCCAATTCTATTGGGAAAAGAGATTATGGAAAAGTTCGGTTTGGTCTTACAAAAGGATGGCTATTGGGATGGCTATGACCATAAAGTCAACCCAGGCATAATTGATGCTTTCGCCGGTGCTGCCTTCCGCTTTGGTCACTCCCTTTTACCCACTGCAGTGGAACGCTGGTCCAAGGCGCATAAATTTATTGCATCAAAAAGATTATCGGACCTGATTCGTCGACCGTATGATTTGTATCGCGCCGGTGTACTGGATGAGTATTTCATGGGTTTGATGAACCAAGTTGCCCAAGCCATGGATGACTCAATAACCCAAGAAGTCACGAACCATCTATTTAAAAAGGAAGGTGCTAGATTTGGCATGGATTTGGTTTCGTTTAACATGCAGCGCGGTCGTGAGTTTGGATTACCTGGCTACATGGAGTTCAGAAAGTTCTGCGGTCTGCCGACCTCAAACACGTGGGATGAGATGTTCGGTTCAATGCCGAATGAGACAATTATCAGATACGAAAGTATATTCGAGTAAGTTTGCTTGTTTTGCTACAAATTTTATGCACGATATACAAAAGAGGTTTATTTTAATATACTTATACTTAATTCTTATAATATTTTTTTTTATAGACACCCAGCAGATATTGATTTATGGTCAGGTGGTGTATCGGAAAAGTCTTTGCCTGGATCTATGTTGGGTCCTACCTTCGCTTGTATAATCGCAACACAGATGAGCTACGTTCGGCGGGGTGATCGCTTCTGGTATGAGATGCCAAATCAGCCGTCGTCATTTACGCCCGAACAATTACAGGAAATTAGAAAGGCAAAACTTTCACGTTTGATTTGCGACAATACAGATTTAATAGATACTATTCAAATCTATCCAATGGTGCTACCTGATCATGAAATGTAAGTCAAGTTGTAGATATCTTTCTTTGTTATCTTTTTTTTTTATTTCTTATGCAATCATTAATCTTTTTGTATTATTGTCTAGCAATCCAAGGGTTCCATGTAAGAGTGGAGTCATTCCATCAATAAACATCTCCAAGTGGGCGGATTATGGCGGTTCGGATTACCCTCCTCCAGTTTATGTAAGTTTGAATATGGATTTATTGAATTTGTGGTTTGTGGATAAAGATTTGATAGCAGATTTTTTATACGCCTTAAAGTTATAATAGATTTAATTAAAATTATATAATACTCTATTATTTCTCATTCATTGTTTTGTTTAATTAAAGTGCATAATTTAGTTTTTGTTTGGAGGTTTTAAGTTCAATGAGAAATGGCGTTTCTAGAGATTATATATGTATTTCAAAAGCTATTTCTCAAATTAGGGATCAAAAACAAACATAAATTAATAATAATTGTATAATGTAAATAGGTACCTTAAGAATAAATTATCAGTTTTCACTAATGTAATTAAAATTTACAACCAACAAGTCTGAGTTTTAAAATAAGAAGTTATTAAAAGCTGTACTAGATTTACTAGATATACAGAGTGAAATCATAATAATGAACAAATTTAGCTTGGACAAAAATTTAATTTATTTTTTTAATTTTTGTTCCTATATTCTTTTGAAAATTATATATTTTAATTTAGTAATTTTTGATTACTATTTGGTTTCTTACTATGAAATCTCCAATTTTCTTTAAAACTTCCGGAGTTACGTTCTCCGATTGATCGACATTTGGGTGGTGGTAATGACCCATATTCGTAATTTTTACTTGCGATTATAGGTACTATAAAGGAGGCTTTACATGGATCTGCATCTGCAAACTTGAAGAAAAGTAGAGCCGGATCATAATGTAAAACAAACATAAAAGTAAGACAGGGTACACACTAATAACTTACTCGAACACTGCTATAACTTGCTTGACACATCTCACACTCACATGTTCTTAGCATTCAGGTATGTAGTTTTGAGCAGGAAATGCTCGCTATTTTCGTTGTTTTTAGGCAAACTGAGGTGAAATGGTAAAAAAAAACTTGAAAATTCGTTATCTGAACGGCACAAATTATGGTGCAGATGAAAATGCTATAATAAGATGAACATGTTCATCTTCACTATAATCTGCAATCTTCTGATTCGTACTTCCTATAATCTTCATACATGAAGATGAACTCCATTTTGGTCTTCGCTCTCTATCGCACATGTACGAGTTTTTTATTTTGCTTCCTCTTTTTTTGCAGATGTCTATGCAGATGAAGATGAAGTTACATGTAAAGCCTCCTTAAGGCAAGTTATGCATTCGTCGAAAAAAAAGTTGTGAGATAACAATCAAACATGACATTACGATGATAGCGAAGACGAAAAATTCTGTCCGTCTGTATGTCTGTCTGTCATTCTTTCAGTCTGTCAGTTCTGTCAGTCTGTCAGTTTATCTGTATGTATGTATAGACACCTACAGCCCAAACGGGTTGGCCGAATTGCTTCAAACTTGGTATATAGAGTTTTTTAGGTATTGTACAGAGGGGAAATTGAAATTTTTTTTTTAGCTCAAAAAATAACGGTAGCTGTCATATAACCGCTACGTTCAAAACTATTTTTCTCGGAAACCGCTTAAGCGATATTGATAAAAAAAAAAATCAGTGCGGCTTTCTAACTACGACCGATCATATGGTTAAAAAAAATGAGAAAAATGTCTAAAAACGGTAATTTCCATAGGACCGTTTTTTTTTTGCTTCGACTATCTCATAAACGGCTCAACCGATTCTTTCGAAATTTCACACATATATAGGTTTAGATTGCCCAAATTATACCGCGTACCAATATTTTTAATTAGTATTTTTTTGTATTTTTAAAATCATTTAAAAAAATTTATATTTAGAAAACTGCTAATTAAATTTTTTTCAAAAATTATATTTATATGTATTTATTGAATATCTATGAATTGGCCTTTTTGAATTTTTTTTGAAAAATGTTTTCAAAAAGTTTAAAAAAAAAACTTTTTTTCTCAAAAACCGCTCCACAGATTTTTTAAATTTTTTTCTTATAAGTTCAAATTCAAAATAATAACAAATAAAAAGGCGTACTTTTTTTGAGCTTAAATTAGTTTAAGTATTTATTTCAGAATTTAGAATTATTTTACCTTTGATTAAGCCGATTTAATATTTTGTTTTAAGTTTATATTATAATATTTAAGACTGTCATTCAAATTTTTTTTTAGAAAAAAATTAAAGATATTTTGTATATATAAAAAATGAAGTAAAAACTGCTTTAAATATATATTTAGATTTTTAACAGAAATCTTTTGCATTCGATGTGATCGAACATAAGAGCAAGCTCGTACGATCCAGTCGTGCATTTTATTTTCCACGTATCCACTGAATTAAAATAACGTCATTATGATTCTTGTCGAAGTTTATAGGTAGATACTTAAAAACATTGGGTCATATTCATAGTCGCTGTTAAACCCAGATTTTACTAAACTACACTTTAAGACAATTTTGGCTCAATGAATACAGACCGATTTTACTTACAAATAGTTGGTTTTATATTTTTATAAGATTATTAACTTGTCTTACTACGCAAATAGCTTCAAATATTCGGGAATTATAGACTTAAAAAAATAGAACCAACGTTCGAAAATTCAACTAAACCTTAGACACAGTTTAAAAATGACTATGAATACGCCCCCATTTTCAATTCATAAATGTCAAAATTGAATTGACATTCCATGTCATTTACAAAATCTATGGAACCTTGTGATATGGTTATTAAAAATTATAAAATAATTATACTATTTAATTGTTTATTTGCATTGAAAGATATGACACGTATCGCATTAATTGTATACGTTATCCTTTTTATCAGGTTCTGGACTTAAGTTGATACTTTTTAATTATGAATAATTTTTACTTGCTTTACAGTTAAGGTACTATATTTGGCAAGTTATGAATTCGTAAAATAAAAAATGCACAACTCGATCGCACGTACTTGCTATTAAGTTCGATCACATTATATGCAAAAGATTCTTAATGGAAACGGCTAAAAGTATTTTTAAAGTCGTTTTTCACTTAATTTTGTATGTATAAAATTCTTGATTTTTTTCTAAAAAAAATAGTATGAACATTTTAAATATTTAATAATATAAATTTAAAAACAAAATTTCAGAAAAAATGGCCCACCTGTTTTCAAAATATTGAATTGTCAAAAATCCAAAAAAAACATTTTTGGAAAATTTTGAAATGCAGTATTATTTAGAATGCAAAGGAGATCCTGTATACAAATTTTGATCGAAATCCGTTGAGACGTTTATCAGAAAGTCTTAAATCAATAAAATGGTTGTACCGTTAATACTAAAATATTTCAAAATTTTTTTGAGCCAAAATGTATACCATACTCAACTTAGTACACATACCAATTTTTATCAAAATCGTTAATGCCGTTTTCGAGATAATTAAGATGGTAGAAAATTTTTTCAAAATGCAAATGCATAATGCAAAGCTTGCCCTATAGTACCTATATCGCAAGTAAAAAGAGAGCTCGAGATTTTGAACAAACTTGTCACTTATTATCGTAGACGAAAAAAGTAGGTCCCGCAATTCTATAGTCTAAACAGTTAGATGGATTTGATTCAAACTTGGTACATGCGAGTATTGTTTTTTCGTTAATAAGCCTACACGTTTTTTTTAATTTTTTGAAGACAAAAAAAAGGTACATGCCATGGTTTTTTTTTTGCCAAAAATAAAAATCTTATTTTTCTCAAAAATAGCTGCAACGATATTTATAAAAAATAAATTCAGTTGATTAATGAAGGGAAAGGGTACTTTTTGGTATTTTTTTACAATAAAAAATGGTTATTTTGAGTACCTCTAATTTCTAGTAAAAACATTTTTTGTTCTTCGATTTCCTGGAAAACGTTTCACTTGATTTTTTTGAAATTTTTTATGCAGAGAATATCAGAAAGTTTAAGCACTAATGTAAACCAAAATTTTTCAATTTTTTTTTGTTTGGAAGTTTAAAAAAAGCATTTATTTCTTGAAAACTCAAAATTTCGAAAACGACTCAATCGATTTTTTAAAAATATAGACTGCCCCATCGAGGTAACCGTCGCGTCGCGTCGTAGCGCAAAATTTTCGGATTTGTCGCAAAAATGTTCCGCACAGCTGTCGGAAGATAACCTCGAAGCAAATAATCTTCAATTCGGACGATTTCGGAGAGTTCTCCGCTCTGACATTTACCTCGCTAGCTCCCATTATTTGGTAGTTTTTTTGAAATTACAATGCTAGGTACCTCCCATACAAGTTCAAGTGTCTTGCTTTAGCCAGGCTAAGAATGCTATCGCTTGGAAGGGCTTTCTTTACTTATCTAATATGATACAAAGATTAAAAACTTAATCCCTTTCCTCAACGGGTCGAAATGGCTCTAGCGTGCGCTTGAGTTGTTCCCTGTCGTTTTCCGCTAAATTCTTTTTAGTCAGGTCCGTACGAGTTCGTTGGTATCAAAACGGCGGCGCTTCCCAGCGCTACTTGGATCTAGATGCGAGTTCGCTCTGATCACCACTTTACTTACGTGCCATACAAATGTTTAAAAAAAACGTCAAGAAAAAATGCATTTCTCAAGAATGCCTGTGTTCTTAGATTGGTACAGTCGACTTTTCAGAACGAAAATATTTTGTTTTATGAACGATACTTCCCATAGAACCACTTTTCATATTTTCGACTTTCTCACTATTGGATGAGTGGATTGGGGAAATGAATCGAATCCGAATTGAGATTTCGATTTAGGTATATGATCATGAGATCAAAGGATTGAATTAAAATGGAATCGAAGTGACGGTCTAACTTAACACAAAATATAATTTAATCTTATAAAACAAACACATTCAACCGAAAAAATCCAAAGAAACTATTATTGCACACGCACACCAAGAATCAGATGTGAATTAAATTCTTCAATTCCTCGATTCAGGTATGCATATACATATATTTTTAATTCGAATAATAATAATCCGATTCAAGTATAGAACGACCTAAATCCTGATTCAATACAACATTAAATTTGTTAGCTACAGGAGCTAGTTTGAACGATCTAGTCGTGCATTTTATTTTATACGAAAAACAAAAACGCTGTTTTCGTTTTCTGTTTAATATTTCTTTTTTGTTCAATTTAATGTAACGTTTCCATATAAAACATTTTGTTTTTTCTTTAAGGTACTGTATATAATATCTACTTACTAAAAAAAGTATTGAAATTCGGAATGTCACTTTCCCTATGTTTCCATTAAAAGTGTTAATGCTGTTCGAGAGCTTTCCAACATTGTTATCGTTAACGTTTCACGTTAAGAATATTAATTTTAGTTTATTTTTTTTAAATGACGTGGACTATTTTTTTGTGTATACATAGGTAAATACATAATTATAATAGGACAAATTTTGCATTTGTAAAAAAATCAAATTAGATATTTTGATAAAATCTGATATTAGGATGAGAGAAAACACTCCCGCAATTCCGCCTGCCTGTAGGGCGATCTACAGCCTTATCGACTGATGCGTTTTTCTTTAAACTTGGTACTTAAGCGTTTTAGGTGATTGCTTAGATTGTTTTTTTGAAATTATGTTTTGAGTTTATAATGTTAAATACTTAAATTTTCCATTTCAACATTTTTTTTTATAAAAAAATTAAAAACATTTTGTATATAAGAATTAAGGAAGAACGACTTTAAAAATATAAAGGGTCCGCCAGCTAACGTTTTTTTTTTAACTAGTGCTTATTTCGTGAATGGTAAAACTTAGCTCATGTCTGATTTGACAGATAATTAGTTTTATCCTTCCGCTGAACGAATATGGTTGTGTATATGCTTGAACAACGCTGGGAAATATTGCGACATTACTTTGAAAATCATGGTAATGTTGCAGAATTTGTGCGAAAATTGCGTGCGGATTTTGGAAGAAGAGAACACCGTCAGCTCCGTATGTTCGTTATCTTGTGAAAAAAGTGAAAGAAACTGGCCTCCTCATCGATAAACCAAAGCGTGAAAAGCCAAAAACAGTTCTTTCACCCGAGAATATTGCTCCTGTGGCAGAAAGTGTGAGTGAAGCGCCATCAACATCAATTCACCGTCGTTCTCAACAATTGAACATTTCGGAGACATCATTGAGACGAATTTTGCATAAAGACCTTGGTATGACGCCATACAAAGTCCAATTGGTTCAGGAGTTGAAGCCAACTGACCATCCAATGCGTTTTCGCTTCGCTAAGTGAGCCTGCGATCGACTTAGAGAAGATGCCGATTTTGCCAAAAAATCATCTTTTCAGATGAAGCTCATTTTGATCTTGACGGGTATGTAAACAAGCAAAATTGTCGCATTTGGGGCACAGAAAACCCGCACGCATACATTGAAAAGCCGATACACCCAAAACGAGTCACTGTTGTACTATTATTTGTGGGGTGCCGTAAAAGATAAGTGTTACGCCGACAAGCCAGAGACAATTGACGCTTTAAAGGACAATATTCGTGAAGCCAATTGGACCGATCGTGTAGGCTACTGCATGGCCAGCCGAGGCAGCCATTTGAATGAAATTATTTTCCATTATTAATCGGAAGGATTGTACTTTCAAATAAAAAAAGAAATTTGAGAAAATATTCAGTAGTTTTTTTTATAAAATTTTCAAAAAAAAAAAGTTATTGGACGGACCCTTTATTTAGCTCGATGAATTTTGTGCTAACGATGTGATCGAACTTAGAGCAAGTACGTGCGATCCAGTCGTGTAATGTTTTTTTTTTATTTTTCCCTCATACACTCAAATTTCAGAAATAAGATGAAGTTTATTTTGTTTTTAAATCAATATTAAACGATTTTATTTAAGATCAAAATTAAATCTCTAAAATATAATATGGCCTTGCAATTTGGCCAATGCACGAAATATAACTTTTTTATTAACGTATGACTACATTTATTTATTACCTTCTCATTTGTCTTGAGTTTGCATTGGATAGTTAAGAACTTAATAATTTAATTATTATACAATCAGTCAACATTAATATATTAATAAACCCAGATTACATCCAAGCAAATTGAAATCTTGAATATTAGGTGACCCTATAGGTAGATGATATATTTATTATAATAACAAATGGGACCAAACGTCAATTCTTCTTTGACATTTTTGTGAAAAAAAACTGATTCAAAACACACCACAAGAAATAAATCGCTGTACTTCTAAAAAATACTGAATAATTGTTTCAATATGAAACAATTATGAAATTACTCTCCGGGAGATGTGTTCCCCCGGGAGAAGAATTCTCCAGTTATGAATTCCCCGGGGGACTATTTTTACCTTCGATAGCGGTAAAGAAAATTCTGTATGTCCGAATCAGCTTATTTTACATAAAAAACAAAAATTGAGGAAAACAAAATAATTTATTCAGTGTGAAAGTGAGAAGCACTAAGTATTTTGAATGAGTATCTTTTTGAGGAAAACCGATATCGGCAGGCAGCCAAGAGATATAAGAAGATCCCTTAGGGATGAGGGCGATGACACAATGGTTGTATTTAAATCCATAACAGAATTATTTGTAACATGTTTCATTAAATCATTTGGTTTAACACTTTAGAGTTAACAAAGTTGCATTTAAATAATTGTTGGATGTTCTCGCAAGGTCCTGTCAGCATGCTTTTGCAATTCCTCCAATTATAAAATTGAGTGCGTGTTACTTTGCTGAAGGAGTATATGCTAAACGTTCTCCACCAAATGTGTCGGGATCAAACGAGCGCCAAGTGGTACAAAATGTACCCTTAGAAAATGTACGTTTAGAATGTCTACTTTTTTCCCCGAGTGTTTTTAATTCATATTCGTAGTTTGTTTTATTCTAAATAAGGGAAAAGGAAAAAGTCCCGGGCGTTTTTTGCTTGTAATGAGAGAGTATGGAAAAGGGATATATTTCCCTTGGAATTGTTATTTAGAATTGGGCTGGTAGCACCTTTCGAAAGGGTGACAACTTTTGCACCACCTTTCACATTCGTAGAACCAAATTTTGCATGACCAAAAATTAAGGCAAAAAATACTACTATGTCCCAAAGGAGTGAGAATTTTTGGTCATTTGTAAAAAATATTCGAAATTCAACTTCGTCCTCGGTTAAAACGCTCGTCTTTAATGACACGCCTTTTGTCAATTCTCGCGAAAAAGCCAATTTGCTTGCAGCGCAATTGCCTGTTAATTCGACGCTGCCAGAAAGTGTTATGACTCCACCAGTACTTAAGATCGTAAACGATTTTATGGGATGAATCTTTTTTCGCACTCGTGCACTTGCTAGAGTCCTGAAAGACCTTGACATACACAAATCCGCTGGCCCGGATAGTATCCCTCCCATCGTTCTTAAGAGGTGTTCTTCAACCATAGCAAAACCACTGCGTAAGCTTTTCCATTTGTCCTACTCTACAGGTCTCTTTCCCAGTGTATGGAAAACAGCATTTGGCCAGCCTGTCCCTTAAAAAGGCGCATCTTCTTCACCATCTAATTACCGTCCAATTGCACTTAGCACTTACGTCCCTTCTTTCCAAGGTCTTGGAAACGCTGATTAATTATCAGCTCAAGAAATATCTTGAAGAACGAAATCTGGTGATCTGATGGTATATCTCACCGAACAGTGGCACAAATCTTTGCATCGTTTTAGAGAAAGTAAGATTATTGCGCTTGATATTTCAAAAGCATTTGATAGAGTTTGGCATCAAACTCTCTTATCGAAAATGCGTGCATTTGGTATCGATGAGTATCTTCTTCGTTGGATTAGAAATTAACTTTCGGACCTTTGAATACAAGTTATATTGGACGGTTTCAAGTCTGATATTCAGAAAATAAATGCGGGTGTGCCCCAGGGCTCCATATTGTCTCCGACCATTTTTCTCATTTTTATTAACGATCGCTTAACCACTTAATTGTTTTGATGACGATAGTTCTCTCAACTTTTCATATTCCTTTTCAGATGCACCTCCTTGTTCTCCGGATGTGCAACTGGAACGGCAGCGTATGATAAGCTCATTAAATTCTGATCTTGACAGCATTGTCCAATGGGGAATAAAAAACCCGCGTAGAATTTAATGCTTCAAAAACTCAGTGTTGTCTTCTGTTGTCAAAGCAGAACCCACCCTCAATGCCGCTTTCCATGAGCGGCACTTGCATTGAAGAAACCGATCACCTTTCAGTCCTCAGCATGTGCATCACATACCACCTCTTGTGGAATGAACACATATTTGATGTCGCCAAAAACGCTGCAGTGTTTGGGCTTAATCCGAAGATGCAAGAAATTCTCCTCCCCGTTTGATCTGACTGTAATCTTTAAGGCCTTCATTCGTCCAAAGGTGGAGTATAACTCGCACACTTGGACAGGAGCTCCCAAAACTCATTTGAATCTTTTGGAAAGAGTTCAAAATAGAGCTCTAAGAATGATTGGCGATAGAACTATAGTGGAAACATTTACATCTCTAGAACACCGTCGAAATGTTATATGTCTCTCACTATTTTATCGCTATTTTTATAAACAATGTTCGAGTGAAGTAGCCAGTTGCATTCCTCCCATTAAACTTTACAACCGTAATACTCGCGCTGCTAGGAATGGTCATCAGTTTACCCTTAAGCCCAAGTTCGGACGTACTGTAAAGTACAGAGAATCTTTCTTTAGCCGTACAACGTGAATGTGGAATACTTTACCCGGCTCTATTTTCCCCTCCCAGTTTGATATTCAGAAATTTAAAACCAATGTGTATCTCCTCTTGCATCCTTCCCTACTTTAAAGGGTAGTCGAAACCCCTTTAGTGCGCGCATCCGTTAAAAAATACCTATTGGATATAGTTTTTGACTACTAACGTAGACTTGTGGGCTCGAGCTAAACTTCCGGTATTAATTGGATGTTGCCCGTGGGTTATAATGAAATAGTAAAGACCTAATTCTCAATACCACTGTGACAAAAAAATCTTTCCTATCTTTCTATTCCTTCTAACTAGTGCAATGCAATTCAGGTTGTATTTAAAATACCTAAGTCTTACAGGCATATTATTAAAACTATTATTATTATTATTATTATTATTATTATTATTATTATTATTATTATTATTATTATTATTATTATTATTATTATTATTATTATTATTATTATTATTATTATTATTATTATTATAACAAATAAAATTATATATTTACAATTATTACTTGATAATGGATAATTAAATAAAAGTCTATGAACTTTATCTTAACCAATCTATTCATGTTGAACTTTGTTTTTGAATTCACTTACGCATTAATATACAAACTAAGTTATAACAATTAAAAGTTCCTAAACATCTACATATACACCCCCTTCTTTATTTCTTATTAATTTTTTTTTCAGAATTTCCTGAATGAAATCCCCGACACATTGCTAAAGAAGAAATAGGATATCGTCTAAAATGTAAATCCATTAACAGACGTGCTGTTCTGCTTTTTAAATTATAAATCGTAATGAAAAACAAACTCACATCATCAAGTCATTAAAATCCATTTAGACTTAGAGAAGAACATTGACAAAACTCTGCAAATTTTTATATGCGAAATAGATTTCTATATTTTATTTAAGAATTGATTTAAACAAAAATAGCTCAATATATTTTTTTCTAACTTAAGCTTTTTTTCAATTATGGTTTAGTATTGTTGCAGAAGAATTTATTCCATATTAGGTTTTTTGATTAATTTCTTACTCCTTAATAATTCTTGTCCTTAAAATTCTATTCACTTTTATCTAATCTAAGTCACATTAAATTTTAGCTATTCCTTTCTACAGTACTGTTTTTTTTAATTAATTACATATCATTTCATATCTAGCTATCTTAAAATTGAACAAAAAAAAAGCAAAACAAGAATTATTTGTAACTTGCAGCCATTAAAAATTATAGGTACTTATCTTATGTATGCACTTATAAGCAAAATTAGAATAATAACTGTTTTTGTTTAGTTGATTTTATTATTGAATGTCTAGACTAGAGTAATTGTTTTTGTTTGTCATATTAATTTTGTAAATATTAAATTTCATTCATTTTGTAAGATTTATATTAAATTTTCCTCAATAAATTATCATAAATGAAAAAATATTGTTTTTTTGAATATAATAAAAAATGTAATAATTTATTTTAACTGATGGTAGTAAAAAACATCCTCGACGTAGGTGAGTACGACCTTACTGCTTCGATAATATTTGGACCATGTTTTCCAATGGGGAGCGTATCTTTTCCAATTTTAACAATTGCCAATAATAACAATTGCCGCAATTTTATTTGGAATTTTTCAGAATTGTTTTCCGCATTAAGAAATATTATTGCCCGGAAATTTGGAAAAAGTAGTAGTTCGCACGTACCAAAAACATTAAAAAAAAAAAAAACTTTTTTAAATATTTTATTTTTTAAAAATAATTATATAAAAGAAAAAACAATAACAATTGACCGCAATTTTGTTTTGGGAATTTTTTAGTATAGTATATCTCGCATAAAGAAATATTAATAAATGATTGCCAGAGTATCGATTGCCCCGAAATTAAAAAAAAGTACTATTTTGTACTTATCAAAAATATTGTAATGGGTTATCCATTTTGCGGTTTGAAAAGTTAACGTAAGTAAAGCACATATAAAATAATTTTGTTCATGATATATCTTATTTATTATAAAGTTTGAACCTTGACATTATGTGTGAAACACTACATAATTTAAATGACCACCACGCGAATTGTTGCAAGCATCGATTCTTTTGAGGTAATTTTCGACCACTTTTTGACACATATTGGGCGGTATCTCAGCCATAACTTGGCGAATGTTGGTTTTCAAGTGCTTAAGAGTTAAATGTTTTTCTGAATAAACACGGGCTTTCGCGTAGCCCCGCAAAAATGAGTCAGCGGTGTCAAATCGCATGATTGGTGGCCAGTTTATATCGCCACGATAAGAAATTACGCGGCCAGGAAATGTCTCTTGCAATAAAGCCATATTCGCTCGAGTTGTATGGCATGTGGCACCGTCTTGTTGAAACCACATATTCTCCAAGTCGTATTCTTCAATAGCAGGCAAAAAAAAGTCGGTTATCATATGACCATTACGCTCCGAATTGACGGTGACAGTCGTTCCATCGTCGTTTTCGAAGAAGTAAGGTCCAATCACACCTCCGGACCAAAGAGCGCCCCAAACATTGACTTTTTGTGGATGTAATGGACTCTCTTCAATTACTTGAAGATTCTCAGAACCCCAAATACGACAATTTTGTTTATTAACATACCCACCGAGTGAGAAATGTGCTTCGTCGCTGAAGAAAATTTTGTTCGAAAAATCGCCGTCCACCGCTTGTTGTTCAAGCACCCATTCGACGTATATATGGCGTTGTGAATGGTCAGCTGGCTTCAGTTGTTGTTTAAGCTGGGCTTTATATGGATGTAGGTGTAGATCCAAATGCAAAATACGCCATAATGTGCCGGAAGACAGTCCTAATTCCTGAGAACGACGAGGAATCGACACATTCGTGTCTACGGTAACACTTTCACTTACAGCACCGATATTTTCAGTGGTACGAGCGAAACGAAAAAAAAATTGGTTTGACAGATGTCGAATTCCAGCCCTATACTTTTGAAACCGCAAAATGGATAACCCTTTATTTATGTCTTTAATATTTTTTGTTTTTTCGTAAAATATTATAAAAAAAAAATTTTGTTACAAATTTTTTTTTTTGATTTTTTAAAAATTATTATATAGAAGAAAAAATGCCGATTTTAAAAAATCTTTAAATCCAAAAAAACTTTTCATACAAAACATATATTTGGCCAAGCAGGGGGGTTGCTTACTAGCCGTGATGACAAAAAAAAATTCCTCTCCCATGAAAAACTTTTTTGTATCTTATATATAAAAATTAAATATAAAATATCAATTGCCTATGTATTATTTTACAACAATTTCAAAATATAATTTAAGGTGAGTAAATTAATTCGATTTTAATTATAACACGATTTTTTTATGAATCAAAATGCCGAATCAGAACGGTTAAGATGAAAAGACATTTACAAATCATTTTTGTAAATTCAATACTACATTTACTTGCACTTCAATTCTAGGTCCATCCATTCTTGCATAACAATACACACACATGAATAGTAAATGGTTATTACGTAAAAGTATTTTCAAAAGCCGAAAGATTAGTAATCATGAAGAAATTTTCCCAATAGAATTAAGCTTTATAACTTTTGTGTAACAGAAGTGACTCCAGACATGCCAATTTATGACTGTTCTGTTGTTTAAAAAAAAGTGCTATAAATTGGCAGTTTTACTTGCGATATACATAGGTACTATAGTATAGGTGAAGTTTAACATTTGGAAAAAAATTCGAACTCGAGATTTTAATCAGACTTGACATTACGTTGATGGAGAACACCAAAAAAGTGGGCCCTGCAATTTTGTCTGTCTATCCGTCTGTAGATCGATCATCAGGATAAACGGCTGAAGCCATTTTCTTTAAACTTGGTACTTAAACTTTTTAGGTGAATGTCTGACATAGATTTTTGAATAGTTTTTTAGCGACAAAAATAATGGTACTTGCCATTTTTCTACAACCTTAATTATCTCATTCGAAGACGACTCTAAGCGAAATTGGTAAAAAAGTGTGTGGACTTATTAAGATATAGTCTACATTTTTGTTCAAAATTTTGTTTACATATTTTGTTATTAACGGTACCTGCGATACAACCATTATTTTTGATTTTCTATTTTCTCGTTGACGACTTCACGGAATTCGATCAAAATTTTTATATTGGATGTCCTTCAAAATCTTAATAATATTGCAGACCAAAATTTTTGAAAAATAGTTTTTTTTTTTGACTTTTGACAAAAAAAAAATATTTTCTTTTTTTTTTTTGAAAATTCCATATTTTAAAAACGGGTGGACGATTTTTTTTTGTAATTATGTTTTTAAAAAGTTTTATTGTCGAGTAATTGAATCAATATTTTGAAGACTTTTTGTTTATAAAAAATAAAGTAAAAAAGGACTTTAAAAATATATTTAGCAGTTTCTATTAAGAATTCTTTGCATATGTGATCGAATATAAGAGCAAGTACGTGAGATGCAATCTTGCATTTTATTTTAGTGTCGTTCTTGTGCAATTGTAGCTATGTGTGATAAATTAATTCAAAATTCTAATATCCTAAGACATTTAGAGACATTTGTACATTAGGCTGACGGCTAACCAATAGCTTCTAAATTTATAAATATGTAAACATATAAAAACAACAACTTTAAATAAATGAATTTGTTGCTTACTTACTTACATAACTTTATTGAGGAAGTCTGGTCCGTAGCTATGTACTCGTATCTTCTTCAAATTTCACAGATGTAGCAGTAAGTTAACCAATGGATACATTTTGATCTAGATAAGTGTGCTGTAACAAGATCAACTGACAGGGACAGCCCATCTACGTACCATAACCTTAGTTCACCAATCCTTTTGCTACTATAGATATAATGACGATGGAAAGGAAAAACTAAAACTTAAGGTACGACATTGCAGGTTTCGAATGAATTATGTTGTCATCCACCTCCACCTATGTATATTTATCTACGAGAAATTTATGTCGTTTTTATTTGGCAATCCGGAAGCCTTCCGGACTCTTCTGAAAGCGTTCACTTTGGAAAAAATGACAGTTCTAATTCTGAAAAGAAGAGATCTGGATTTGAAATCAGAATCAGAACCAGGAGCACTCACACATTCATATACCAGAACGTCAAACTCGACTGTTGTCATTTTTTGTATCATAATTGTGCAACAAACATTTTTTTTGAATGTGAATATTTTCACGTACACAATTATTTTCACATATACATTTTCACATATAAAATTCAGAATCGTCAGAATCACACAAAAGTGTTCAGTTGGGATCCCGGATCGGAGAAAAATTCCGGATTGCCAAATAAAAACGCCATTAATCATACATAATGAACAAAGAAATCGTCTGATGCAGCCATAACAGTAGATTGCTACTTTATAGGAAGTCGGAAGCTTATATAGTATAGTAAAGCTAAACTTTTGGTGAAAAAATAAAGCGATTGTGAAAGAGTAATTGCTTAATACCTTAAAGATCTTCTATATAAACATATCCGCTGACCCGAATAGTATCCTTCCTATCGTTATGAAGAGATGTTCTTTAACGTTTACAAAACCACTGCGGAAGCTTTTTCATCTGTCGTATTTAACTGGTGTCTCTTTGCGATTGGGCGTCAGACCGTAATTGTCTAGCTCAGATTTGTCAAATTTGAAAAAGACGTACTTTCTTTCCCTTTTCAATAATTACTTTCAAAATGCAACACCTCCCTTCTTTTCTTAGTCATTTGTTATTAAATAAATATTTAAAGAATACCCTAATGTAATTTAATAAACATAAATATAAACCTTTAAAGTTGTCGATTGTGCATCGTGCCAAAGCACGTGCAATAAGGAATATATATAATTTAAACTTAAATTTATTATTAGACGACATAATTTTCATATTTGGTTTCAATACAAATATCATGTGGTTCAAATTGACCGTCCATAAGCATTTCATTCACACATACTTTATTTATCGTAGCCGTAGTTTGGGCATTAATTCAACTATTAAGGAATTCGATGCGCTGTCCGACTCTATCCAAGGAATTGTTTCCCAATATCCGCATAGTGAAATTATTATTACGGGCGATTACAATGTACACAGTTCCAAGTGGCTATGCTAGTCTGGTCAGATAACACCCGAACGAAGGTATGTCGGGCTCATTACTGAGGTAAACAACCTGACTCAGTTGGTTTGGTTAGCGAGCCAACAAGAATACCTGACATTGCAGGTCACTACGCCAACACCCTAAGCTTGTTTCTAACCTTTCAACATGGTGAATATACTATTAGTGCCGTATTAAAAAAAATACTTAGTCCACCTTTAGTCCATGGACTTACAAAACCATTGAATAAGAGTTAGACCATGGACTAAAATTTCCTATTAATAAAAAATCGAACAAAATCTACTACAATAAGTATAAACTCTACCTCTTTTTATTTTATGTCCCTGTAAATTTTGTTCTTAAATGTCAATTCTTCGTCCATCGCCACCGTCTACGATGGTCTAGCGAAGGACTAAGTTGGTAAGCGTCAAGGTGCAGAAATTGTGTCTTATTAATAGTATTTCGCACTTAGTCCAGGAATAAGTCCTAAACCTTCCCTAGTCCATGTTAATTAATTTGGGTGTTAATGTTTTAACGCCTCTATGCGAATAGAAAGGCGGTCTGAATAATTTCTTCAGGTTCTTTAACACACAATGCTTCCTCGGTAGTGGCATTTACTCAAGCGTTGGTATGATTACCAACATAATGAAAGGCTTTTATACTGAACAGAACTAAAAGCATCAAACAATAAGAAAACTCGTCGTTCGATTTGAACTGTAAAAAGATTATCAGGTTGAGACAGGTAAGTTTCGAATGTTATAAAGCCAATCGAACTGAGGAAAACCGGAATAAGCTCAAACAAGCTGGAAAAACCGGTAATAGTCATATGCATGAACAAAAATTAAGGCAACAAATACTCTAATGTCCCAAGGGTAGTAAGAATTCTACTTCCTCGACGGTTCCAACGCTCATTTTCAATGAAGCTCCAGTAGTAAATTCAATCAAATTTTATAGAAATACAGTTTGCTGCTAATTCTACGCTTCCACAAAGTGTTATGGATCCCCCTGTACTTGAGAGCATTAACAGTTTCGTGGGACATATCTTCTTCCGTACAGTTTCGAGAATTCTTAAAGATCTCCCACATAACTAATCTGCTGATCAAGATAGTATCTGTGCTGTCCGCTATTGCTTAAATTTGTAATCTCCACCATGTCTTATAATACTTGTGATTAAAATAAATCAATAAATACTCATATTGTTCTGAAGAGGTGTTCATCTATGCTCGTAAAACCACTGCTTAAGCTTTTATGTCCTACTCAAATGACTCTTTCCGAGTGGGTGGAGAACACCATTTGTCTAGCCTGTATTGGACGGTTTCAATTCTGAAATTCATCAAATAAATCATGGTGTACCCCAGGGTTCTGTTTTGTCACCAACTCTTTTTCATTTTAATTAATGATCTTTTATCTGGAGCTTCTAATCCACTCAATTGTTTTGCTGACGATATTCTCTCAACTTTTCATATTCATCTGCAGATTCATCTCCATGTTCTTCGGATTTTGAATTGCAATGGACTCTATGATAAGCTCATTAAATTCTGATCATTGAATTAATTGAAGAACACGCAAACAATATGTTTATATTATTTTTGTTTTTGTTTTAGTGGACTGTGTGGATTTAAAGCCAATTGAATGTTTTTGTGACTTTTATTCCAAAATGCGTTTCGCCCAGGTACTACAGCTGGGCTCATCAGTTATTCTGATCATTGTCCAATGTAGAATACAAGAACTTTATAGGATTTAATGCTTCAAAATCTCAATGCTGTCTCCTGACATTGGATATTGCCAAAAACGCTGCAAGATGATTGGGTTTTCTGAGACGATGCAAGAAATATATTTCTCCCCTTCTGATCTGGCTGTAATCTATAAAGCCTATAATTGCAAAAACCTTGAGTACAACTGCCATGTATTGGCAAGCGCTCCCATAAATCACTTAAGTATCTCTTGGACAGAATCCAAAAAAGACCTTTAAAAATGATAGGAGAGCTATAACTGAATCAATAGTATCTCCTGAACAACGTCACAATGATCCATGCCTATTTTTATTTTTTAGTTATTTTTAGAGACAATGTTCCAAGGAAATAGCCAGTTGAATTCCTTCCATTAAAATATTCAACTCAACAGTAATACTCTCGCTTCTACGAATGCCTATCAGTTTACCCTTGAGTCTAACTTCGGACGTACTGCTAAGTGTAGAGATTCCTTCTTTAGCCGCACCACACGAATGTGGAATTCTTTACCCGAACCTATTTTTCCCTCTCATTCCGATATTCAAACAGTTAAAACTAAGGTGCACCGGTATCTCCTGTCTAATCCAATCCCATTTACCTAATCGCAGAAAATCCAAGATTTTGTCGACAACTTTCAGTACTGCCAAGAAAAACTCGATAAAGTTTAACGAGAAATAGGATACACATATATGTATGGAGGAAGAAGAAGGTACCAGATAGTATTATGAAAATACGTAAGGTACACCAAGCTACAATATTCCAGGATTGCTTTTTGTCTAACTCAATTATTATTTTATGCAATTTTAAGAACCTTTATTGTTGATTTTTTTTAAATATAATTAAATCAATCCTTCAACTACAGCAGGAATTCAGAAAAACAGTAGGATTGCACTTAACCAATTAAGCATTTCAATTTGTGCCTGGGAATTATTTATCTCAACTTCCTTATTGAATAAAGGGAAACACTATTGGTGTTATCATATATCTTACATGTATTTTGCTTTGTTGGGATATCCTTCAATAAGAAATTTCATATATAAAGGGTTGAATTCAAACAAATGGTATCAGTTTTTCTTACCACGCTTATTTGTGTAGTTCCAAAGTGTTAAGTTCAACGCTATCAAGAGGTAAGAAAATTATTCATTGAAATTTTTCATTTCGGTTATGCTTAGGAAATTAACATTTGTTTCAGAAACTTTAATATTTTTTTAATAATTCGTGTTTAATTAATGGAATGCTATAAAGTATTTAAGCTTGACGAAACTAAAGCATTCCATTAATTTTTGTTTTTTTTTTTCTAAATATTTATACATATTTAATAAGATCAGGTCTATTTAATGGAAAAACACATAGTTTAAGTTTCCGTATTATTGTCTTCAGACTCCATCGAAGATTTTGTGAAAATTTCCAATCAAGTTTTCTGCAAATTACGCATAAAATATCCCACCATCTAAACAAATCAATTAATGACACACTTTTTATCTCCGAATAAGTGTGACTTATTAGCATTAATTTACTTTTTTTTTTTTGTTTAAATATCAACTTATTTAAGATCCACCATTTAGGTATTCAATAGTATAAAACATGTATATCTGCTTTGGCAAGGTATAATAATAATAACTCTTTATTGTAGTTGGGTCTTGTTTATTGCTCTACACGTTCTTATATGTAGCTGATTTCAATAGTTTTAGTTTATTGAACAGATACAAATAAATTATTATAACTTGTATCACCAATATCTTTGCTAATTTTTTGTTTATCTTCAAAGAATGTGGTGTAAGAACTAACTTAGTCAGGAAGTTTGGTTTGCAAATTCCTTAATTGAGCTTCGTATTCTCAATTCACATAAATACGAGAGCATCTTTAATTAAGTAAGCGACAAAGACAAAGCCAATACATACAATGATGGCGAAATTAGCAAAACTCATGTTTTTAACATTTTGAAATCGATTTTGAAGTCGAAAAATACTTATTTCAGTTACAATATGTTTATTAGTTGAGCCCTGCATCGATTTTTTATGTATGTATATGTATATTATGGATTCGTAAAAAAATTAAACTCGAGCTTTGATCAAACTTAACTTTACGATGGTGGAGAACAGCAAGAAAGTGGGTCCCGCAAATCCTTCTCTCTGTCTACCGGTCCACGAGTCTACAGCCTGAACGATTGGATAGATTTGTTTCAAACTTGGTACATATTATTTTTTCGGTAATACACCCACACATTTTTTTTGCATTTTTCTTAAGGCAAAAAAATATCAGTACCTGGTATAAATTTTGTTAGGCCAAAAAGAAATTTTCAAACTTTTCAAACTTTTTTTTCGAAAACTTAAAATTTGGAAAACTACTCAATCGATTTTTTCGATAGTTCGTCTGTTTTTATGCAAATGCTCTCTCTCTCTCTGCCCACCTACTCAAATTTTCAGAAAATTGTTTTTTTAATTTTTAAAAAATAATGTTTTTTTTTTGAAAATCGATTTTTCAAAAGCCAGTCAATGATTTTTTTAAAATAAAAATTTTATATTTTCATTTAATTGTTTCAAAATTGAGTTTCAATTTCTTTATAAAAATGTTTTCAATATTTTATAAATAAAAAACAATTTTTTTAAAAACGCTCCAACCATTTTTGGATTTATATATATACTTATATGTATATATATATTGTTTTAATATTTTAATAAATTAATTATTCAATTACATATTTATATTTTGAAGAATTTTTTTCTTTAAACATTCTCTATTCATATACTAAGATCAATTTCAATGTAAACCATATTAAATAGATTTAGAGAACGCGTTAATCGTTGATTAAGACCATAATTGGCTCTATGAAGAGGAGGATAAAATAACTCATTTCTGTTGCGAAAAAACTCGTGCTATATAAGTCAATAAGAGAACATCTTGATTTATAGTCTGGCAAGGACCCAACCCAATTAAGTTTGCGTAATACATAACGAGTGAATCTTTTTTTAACTCTTTCGATTCTCAAAATATTATTTTCGTAAAAAGGAGCCCAAACGACACAACAATTATCTAAAAGCGATAGAACTTTTGACATAAATAAGGTCTTCAAAGTATAGGTATCCTTAAAAGCATTGGAGTTACGTTTTTTTTTCTTGTGATACCGCATGAATCCAGAGATAATCTCTTTATTCGTTTGACCATTTAGAGCTGCTAATGAAGTGTAAGACTCTGTAGGTTTTGTTTAGATCGCTCCAAATCATCAAAGAAAAAGTCTCCAAGACGAAGGCTACGTCTCTGAGACAGAACAGGGCATGTACACAGAGGAATAGATTGTTCGTGCATGCAGCTTCTGCAAAAATCGTTTGAATAAACACCAAGCCTCGTTGCGTTCGTACCTATAAGGCAGTGTCCGGTTATGATACCAATTACGGAGCTGATGTGCAATCTGCTTAAGGATATCAAACACTTGGAGCATTCTAGGTCAAGTTTTGCCCAGAACTGTTTTGTCATCAGACAGGTTGTATTTTCGAATCCTAGCTTTGTCCTTTGTAACGCATCTTGTTTCATTTTCACCGATTTTTCTTCAACTTATTTCGACGACACGATTTGCAAAACAGAAGAACCGTTTGTTATTAATGGCACCTGTCATACAACAATTATTTTGATTTTCGATTTCTCATAAACGCTTAGACGGATTTCGATCAAATTTTTTATACAGGAGGAAATTTTCGAAAAATATTTTTTGGAAGTTGGAAAAAAAAAGTTATATTCAATATTTCGAAAACGTGTGGATGATTTTTTTGGAAATTTCGTTCTTAAAATTGTCACACCATTTTTTTTTTGTTTAAATTAAATAAATACTATAAGTAATAAAAAATTAAGTAAAAATATATTTAGATTCTTAATCTTAATAGAAACCTTTGCATAAGATGTGATCGAACGTAACGTCCATTCGTGCATCTTATTTTTTATTTAATATGTCGTGATGATTTTATTTAAATTGTTTGTATGTAAATTACTTCATGCCCAAAATTGTCATACTAAACGAATACATGTGCAGTGCATGCACCTGTTTTCGGAGTCGTTGTTACAAACATCGATGTTTTCTATAATCAATAATTTATTAACATCGATGATGAGTTTTCGATGTAACATCGATTTTTTCTCAATATCGCTCATCCCTACTTCAAATGTCACGCGACTTCGACAATTTATTCATTTACCTCAACTTGCCCCAGTCAGGGCGATCCTAGGTTTCAAAAAGCACAGAATTTGTTCAACAGGGTGACTTTAAGTTTTTCAGAAAGCTCTATTTATTTACATCAATTAGAGTTTACAATCTCAAATAGACTAATGAATTAAAACATAGAGACATAGCAATATTATATATAGGTACATAGTTATAATAATCTTATATTAATTTATTAAAAAGTACAAATTTAACATATTTTTGAATGAGTTTGTACTCAAATGAAAATTAAAATCAATATTATTTGATACATTATTAATTTCTCTAAGACTGCGAGTTATCGGTTCATTATACGCGTAGTTTACTCTATGAATATTTTCTCGGAATAGTGTACGAATTCCTAGCTCTCGAGAATGAGCGTATAAATCTATTAGTGATAACAGAAAAGCGCAATCAATGTGATATGATAAAATATCTTTGATAAAAACTATAACAAACATCTTACGACGGTTTTCTAATGTCTGAATGCCAATAAGCTGACATCTTGCATTGTAAGAAGGCATTTCAATGTTCCAAATTAGTTTCTTAATTACAAATCTAGTAAATTTTTGTTGGGCTTTTCCTATTCTTGTAATATGAACATTGTACTGAGGATTCCATACTACGCAGCAATATTCCAGGATCGATCTTACATAAGCAACATAAAGGGCTTTCATTGGGTAAGGGTCAATTAAACCAAAAGAATTACGTGCAATAAAAACCAGCATAGAGTTGGCTTTATTCACCATGAATTCTATATGATGTACAAAGTCAAGTTTCGAATCAAAAATTGCTCCAAGAACTTTTTTTACTGAAACTCTTTCAAGAATATTACTTTGAATGTTATAATCGTAAACGATAGGTAACAAACGACGAGAAAACGAAAAACATTGACATTTAGTTATATTTAGGTATAATTGATATGTTTTGCACCATTAAGTGAGATTGGTGATATCATTTTGCAGAAACTCGCAGTCTGTTATACTTTTTATACATCTAAAAAATTTCAGATCATCCGCAAACATAAGACGCATTGAGTTTGAAAGGACATCAGGCAGGTCATTTATAAAAATAAGGAACAGCATTGGTCATAAATTACTCCCTTGCGGAACTCCAGAAGTTACTGAAAAGGGATGAGAGATAATCGAATCTATACAAGGAACATACATGCTGACTACGTCCGATAATATAGGCCCTATAGGGCGACCCTAGGGCAACTTCAGCTCTCAACGAACAAACCTATTGCCTTTTAAACATTTTAAGAGTAGTGATCATAACCTGTCTTACTGCGAGCGCAAAATATTAAAATGAATTTAGAAACCTTAAAATCCAACTGCTGATTTTCCAAGTTGAATTTGTTCTTAATTTGGCATCGATTTTTAATATAATTTAAGAGGCTTTTTAAGTCAACACTTATAAATATTTCTTCCAGTATCAATGGATACGTAAAACCCAAAATAACAACAACTGTCTTGGTAACTGAAAATTAATTTGCATTTGTTACTTCTGTTATTTACTTTAACGCAAATCAAACTAAAACCCCTAGTACGTCGCCCTACTGTCCTTTATTATAAATGACCATGTCATAATTTAAAAATATCCAAATTGACAAAGTTGCTGAAGCCACCAACATAAATAGGGAAAAGTTGAACAGAGGTAAAGTAAAGTCCCCTTAACTGAACAACTGATGGAAAAACCCCACTACGTACCAACCTACCATTCAAAGTCAGGGGATTCCGCAACGACCAGACTTCGTCGTCGACACGTCAAGAAGAAAGACAAAAATTGCCGTTGCTCAATACTATTATCGATGATTAAGTAAGTACAACTTAAGTTCAAAACAATACCTACTTCCGCAATCCAAAACAAAAACCAAATATGCCAGAATAATAACATTCGTGCCTCCACTTCACGCCCATGTTTTTTTTTTGCCTGAGTCTTTGCCCCTTTCGTTTGCAGAATATTTTGCAAAACATTACTTATTATATTACCAATTTATTTATTTTGAATTGGCTGGATGACATAAAGGCAGTTCAGCTTCAATCTAGTATTAATTAAGTCCTGGCACTGTCTGTCTCAACAGAGATGCTGAAGTACCTACCGGTACGGTCGGTGGTGTTTTGTTGTCTTTCCGACGCCGGTCGACGCGACGAACGCGATGATATGAGATCAAATACCCAAGACCTGGGTACAAAAGAATTTTTTAACAAACTGGATTTTTTGTCGTTGTTAACTATTTCGATTATTTATGATAATAAACCACTAAGCACAACAGTTTAATTCTATAAGAACTTTTTTGTTTTGTTTTTGTTTTATTGACATTAATACCAGTTAAAAATTAAACAAAAAAAATTGCTAGTTTCGTTAATATTACTTAAGTTTATATTGTTAGTGTTGGAATTGGAAACAAGTTTGTCCCATCTCATCGATGAACGCGCGGCAACGCAACGCTTTTTGTTGGAAAGATTTTGATGGAATCACACACGCGTGGCCATTCCTATTTAATATGGTATCCATCTAGTAGATAAATGGAAACTACCTGCCTATACTCGCCCGAAGAATTTTTGTATAAAATTCATAGTGAATTTTATTTTTGATGTATTATTAACAATTTCATTGATCTAAGTGGTTGAATTGAGACTAATAATAAGCGGTGTTTTTTTTTGTGAATTTAAATCAATAATTTTTTTTTTATTAATATTCACATATTAATAGGTTTAAACGTCGTCGTGTTGTGTTTTCTTTTGATTGATGAATTGAAACGAAAGTGAAATTATAAGCCAACAAAAAGTATTAAACTCTATTAAGTAATAAAGGTATTTATGGTTTTATTAATGATATTAATTACTTTTGTTAACGCTTTAAAAATACCTAACAACTTAGTGCATTTGGTTAAGATTAGGCGGTGTTTTTTTGTTCATGAAAATATTTTCAAAAAAAATAACGGGTCTTTTTGAATAATAGTCAAATTGAAAATAAGACTCCTAAGCCGGCCAGTATTGATATATATTATGCAAAAATCTAATGTTCATTTTATCTATCCAAAATTCATTAAACATTGTAAAATCCCACCATTCAGTCATCCGAGTATACAACTTGAAGACACATAAAAGTCTTAGTTCTTACTAAAGTTGCAACATAAAATAATTAAATTTAAAATGGCACTCTTTATGTTGAAATAAAGCTGCTACAGTTTAAATTCAAAAATTATGGCGCGAAATTTTAAACAACCCATTGTGTTAAGGGCTTAACATTTTACTAGTTAGCAATTTCCTAAGTGCTTATTGATTGAATAACTATTTCAAAATTTTTAAACCTTTTCTAAACTAGTAAATTGCTAATTAAGCAGAAAGATGAGCATTTGTAGGGTTTGAATTTTGATGAACACAATTATTGTTGTAATTCGTTGTAAATTATTTATATGTTGATGAAAACCCAACCTGTGTTCTAAAAAGGTATTAGTTATTTCTATTTTCATCATTCTAACTTCATTATTTACAAAAAAAAAAAACAAAAAAAAAATTGTGCACCAGCAGGACTCGAACCTGGGTACCCCGCGTGAAAGGCTGATATACTATCAGATTCCATAATGGATTTAGCAAATTGCTAAAAGTTAAAGTAGTCATTCCGTGATCTTAACTTTAGTAAAATGTTAAAATCGTTTAAAATTAGCTCAATCAACTTTTTATCTTAGTTAATTGCTAAAAGTGGCTTTAACATTTTACTAAATCGTTTAAAATTTTGCGCCAATGTTAATAATTGAGAGGTTAGATGAGAGCACAGTCATCAAAGATGGGCGAATGTGAAGTAGCAATAATAAAACGCCAATGTCCTTATACTCAGAAGTCTTAATATTAGATTCTTAACACTTAGTTGAAAACTTTGTTTAAATCTTGAATGTAATCATAAAAGTTAACTCCGGTTTACTGAATTTTTGTTCACTCAAGTCAAAAGTTTTTACTTTACCAAACTGTATGGCATTTTCGATTGGTCGTCCGGAAGACGTTTTCTCCAATAAAACACCCGGGCACAAATTTACTGAATCTGAATTGTATGTATCACTTGTTTTAGTGAAAATTAAATTTTAAAGAATATCACTCCGGCTAAAAAGAATTTCCAAAACACTTGATTTCAATTTAGATACACAACGCGATGATTTTGACATTTGGATGATTTTGAATTGAAATCCAGAATCGTTTTCTGTTCTGTTTAGAGTAACACCTGTCATTTTGTGGGGGTTAGATCAGTTCTGGACTACCAATCGAAAAGGCCATTACTTCTCAACACTCTAAATTTCTAGAGATTTTATACCCAAACTTTTTGTATATAAATTTCATGACTAATGGCTTTTTCGATTGGTCGTCCAGAAGGATTCCAAAGGCTTCTGAAATTGTTCGATTGGTATCAAATGAAAGTTCTTATCATGGATAGAAGTAATTTTCCTTCTGGGTTTGAGGTCAGAATCAAAACCAGGAGCAAGCACACCCTCACACCTACTAAATATCAAATTTTAATTAAATGTCAACAACAATGTCATTTATGGCCTTTTCGATTGGCCGACTAGAACTGTTCTGACCCCCACAAAATGACAGTTGTTACTCTAAGCCACAAATAACCCATAATAAGATTGGAAACTTTCGTACGTTTCACCCCCCAAAACCCATTTGTTTACATTGTTGTATTTGTAGCTTTGAAACTCTATCCATGAATAGATGGGAAATCGAAAAGCAAAACAAAAACAAATTACTAGGGCTGTGTTGTCTATGTGTCTATAGGAAGAGGAAAGGAAAAGATTCTTGTGTGCGTTTTTATCAATGTGTCTATTGGAAGAGGAACAGAAATGTTACTTGTGTGCGTGTTTCAGCTTGTAGGCAAATGTCAAATGAAAGCAGAGGTTTCTGGTATTTAAATTATTAGTTTATGCTCTAAACAGCACAGAAAACGATTTTGGACTTCATTTCAGAATCGAAAACAGAATCACTAATACACTCACATAATTAAAATGTCAAAATCATCGGGTTGATTTGTTTTGTGTAATTTCGATGTGTTTATTGAATTTTAACTACTTTTCTGGTAAAATAACATAAAAAGAAGCACGTTAATTATTATTGGTACAAGAAAATGTGTATCTAAATTGAAATCGAGTGTTTTGGAAATTCTTTTTAGCCGATGTGATTTTTTTTTAATTTAATTTTAACAAATACAGTGATACATACAATTCAGAATGAGTCAAATTGTTTCCGGGTGTTTTATTGGGGGAACGTGTTCCGGACGGCCAATCGAAAAGGCCATTAGTAATGAGTGATATTGAAAAAAATCGATGTCAGAAATTATAGAATCAGAAATATCGATGTTTCTTGACATGTTTTTAGTCCATTTTTTTTTTTTTGAAAAATAATAGCACGATCAAAAATTGATTAAAAATTCAATATATGTATTACGAATTCTATTTTTTTTTTGAAAATTGTAAAAAAAAACAATTTTTAACGTAATTTTCATTTCTCTTTTTGTGTGTATGATGAGCTATTTATAGCGCGAAAATCGGAACTTCATATAATTTCAGACAAATAACTGCGAAGCGTAGTTGCTCTGAAGTGCGATTCAGTAAAATGCGGTCTAATCTCCATAAGCATAAGGTCATTGACAAAATATTTCAGCTTATTTTAAGTCGATGTTTTGAATCTTAACATCATAGCTGCGATTTTGAAACATCGATATTTTTTCGTCTAACATCGATGTTTTGTCAACATCAATGAACACAGCCCATCCCTACATGTTTATGTGATTGTTTTGTTTTTTCCCGCCTTACACATACAATCACATTCAAATTCAAAATTAAGAATTAGTATTAATTTGTTCTATTGGAATCCCGGATCGAAGATTTATTCCGGATAACCAATCAAAAAGGACATACGCGATATAATGAGCTTAAATTGACATTTTTGGATCCACTGACATAAAAACTATCAAAACAACTTTGGTCAAGTTTTAATTTTAAATGTTAATCAGAATAAAAATAAGCTATTTTTTCAGTTTTTTTTTTCTTTTGAATGTGTTATAAATAAAATGCTAGATTGAAACGTACGTACTTGGTCCTATGTTCGATCACATCTTAAGCACAAGATTTTTAGTACGAACAGCTCAACATGTTGTTAGTAATGTTTCCTTAATTTTTTAATTACAAAATTTTTTAAATTAAAAAAAAAATTTTTAGTATGACAATTTTATATATTTAATTATATAAATTTAAAAAATGAATTTAAAAAAATTCGTTCACCCATTTTTTTTTCAAAAATCCAAAAAAAATATTTTTTCGAAAATTTTGAAATGCACTGTTATTCAGAATTCAAAGGACAAATCCGTTGAGCCTTTTATGAGAAAGGCGAAAAATAAGAAAACGGTCGTATGGCAGGTACAGAATATTTTTAAAAAAATGTTAACCAAAATGTTGGTTGTCCTCTTTTTTGCATCTGAAAAAATGGTCACTGTACCTATAGCAACTATATGGCAAGTAAAAAGGGAAGTCATTTGTTGGGAATTTGTTATTCATGCCAATATTTTTAGATTTCAAATTAGGGAGTAATTTATTTTTGGAAAATTAATACTATTCATGAATTTTGTGTTTCAATTAATTTAATTTTAAGCCAGAGCTTGGTTAAATTAATAAAAATGGGGGACAAAGAAAACTTCAAGCAAGTGGATTTCCCAATTAATAGCTATTTTAAAAAATCTTGGTGAAATAAGTTTTCATTTTCCCTTCAATTTTTATATTTTTGTATGACTATATTTTGTATGGATACTAGATCTATCAGATCAGATTTCTTGACATCATCAAAGACTTCAAATTGCAAGTTGAACTATACGCTTTACACAATAAACGCATTTTACTTTTTAGCGTAACTAGTATTTTATAATCCCTTAAACATAAATGGGTTTTTTGCTTAGACACTCATATAAAAAACCTCGGAAATACAACTTTTAATTTATTAATAATTTCAGATTAAACATGTTTTCTTCAAAGACCGTTATCATCGCCGCCATCGTCGTCATCGCAATGTGCTTTACAACACCTACCTATGGCATCCCTGCAATTGGCTATGGAAAAAGATTTGGTAATTCAGCAGTTTTAAAATCGAAAAATAACTATTAAACTTAATTAATCAATTCCTCTTTTTTAAATTCACTTTCAAATCATAAAGACACCATGAGTGGATTGGACTACATTCAAGTTTGTCTTAATAACTGTGCTCAGTGCAAGAAGATGTTTGGTGACTACTTTCAAGGACAAACATGTGCTGAATCATGTTTGAAGTTCAAAGGAAAATCCATCCCAGATTGTGAAGATATTGGATCCATTGCACCATTTCTTAACACCTTCGAATAATTTTATTGGTGATCTGATAATAAATAACAATGACAATCTGGATTATTAATTAACTTGCTTATGACATGGGCTTTTATGTCGTTGACGACTGAAATCCATGCATTCTTTTTTGCGACTTATTGCACAAACCCATCGGGTATCTATTTATTTATTTATTTATTTATATAATTAAAGAATTAATGTCACTGTATGAATGTAGTATATACACTACAGTATTAAACTTAAGAGACTGCATAGTTCCTATTTACATTTATAAGTTTGAAGGAAAAATTAAAAATATATAACGGTTTAACAAAAAAGAAAATTGTTTCAATTTACCAGCGAAAATATGTATGTAGTAGAATTTGAAATTATTCAAATTTGAACATTTTTTCGTTATTCATAATTTTTGAAGATTGGAATTTCACTGTATTTGATTTTCATTTTAAACTCATCAATCGGTAATTTTTAAATATTTTGTTCTTTTTAATGTTGTTGCTTTAACAAATTTTAGCTTTTTATTTAGCCAAATAAACATATTAACTTATTCCCCAAAAATTACGGAAAACTAATACCAAAGTCCAATGTCCAAAAAAGAAGGCGGAATAATAAATATAAAAAATATTTTTTTTTTCACTTTCGATATAGTACTAAGGGCAAGTTTTGCATTTGGAAAAAATCGAACTCGAAATATTTTTTTTTTTTAATTCAATATTTCGAAAACGGTTGAACGATTTTTATGTAATTATTTACAAGTCAAGCCAACATTTTTTTTATAAGAAAAATGAAGAAATTTTGTAAATATAAAATTAAGTAATAACCAAAGGTTTCTGCTAAGATTCTTTATTAAAAATTTTTATTTTTCCCTTTCATCTATTTTTTATTTTAATTAATACCTAATAAGAATTAAAATTAAAAACTAAAATTAACACAAAAATTAATAAAGGAAAACTACAATAAATTATAATGAAAAAAACACTTACATATTGATTTATTCAATAGGTTCTTTCGTTGAACACTACCCAGCGTTGACTCAGGGTTTCTTATGACAACCCCAAGAGTTGTCTAAAGAAAAACTGTTTTTTTTTTGTTCTCAACTGTTGATGAGCAACAGTTATGTTCTCTAATAATTAAAGTTTTAAATATGTTTAAATTCAATTCCTTGGTGCATGTGCATGTGGGCAGTGGCGTAGCTAGCATGGGTGATACCCGGGTCGGCAATAAAGATGTCACCCCACCACCATAATGAAAAACAGTAAAATTAATGAGATTCACTTCTTATATAAATTAAGTTTTTTTTTATCTATCTATCTAAATTTATATTTTATATGTATATATATAAAATATATAATATAAGTATATATATCCATATATATTTATGTATATAGGAATATATTTATGTATACACAATATATAGCGATGTCTAGAACCGGAGTTCTGAACTTTGTGAAATGTTCTATGGATTTCCTCCGATTTTTCCTGACGTTTCTCGAACTGAATAAAATGTTCCATGGATTTTTTGGACGATATAAAGGTGAAAAATTCGTTGTTAAATTTGGAATATTTCGGATAATTGTGCTTCATTTTTGAGTGGAGAAGGTAACAAGATATATAATAGATGAAGCTGTGCTGCGATCAATGCGAGTGCGATATACAATGACTAAAACTGTGCGCGATCTCGCAGGTGTCCTTTTCACATTGTCATTTAATTTTCATTTCATTTCATTTCGTTGCCATCTGCACCCTATGGCATCTATGGGATTGCTGTCACACTGTTTGAACGTGGACGAACTGAACATTCCGCTATGAAGTTGGCGATGAATATTCTTACGGTTGACAAGCCAATAACGTACACAATGACAAAGAACTCGGTGACAGCGAAATTACAAAATTATAATTTGGGATGAACCCACGATGGCGATAAGCGAGCTTTGGATACAGTTGACCGAACATTGAAGGATTAACAAGGTGATTCGAAATCAACTGCTCCCGATGAACTTAAAGCATGCTTAAAATCCTCGTCTTTGTGGTGGCATGTCAAGAAGTTGAAATTTACCACACAGTCGCATTGCAGAACGACCCATCCAGGCAACTGCTGGCGCTTTGCAATTGACAAATTCCTGTTGAAGTCTCGTATGGATTGATACTTATTACAAAAGTAAAGAGTTTCCCGGCATTGCAAGAAATTATAAAAATCTCGATTGGATTTGTGAACGGGCTATACTAGCAGCGAAGAATATGGACGTCGTCGATAGCTTCAGTTTTATTATTGAAAGTCAAATCAATAGAGAACTCCAATCATACTAATCCGTGGACAACGTGACCGACTAGGATGAAGCGACCAACTATCCTATGACATTTTTGAACTCGCTTGATGTGCCGAAAACGCGAAGCATATTTTTCACCTGAAGGTGGGATGGATCATAATTATGTTGCGGTGACTCCAGCCAAGTTCATCTCGGACAAATTCAAAGGAGAAGAAGTCCTTATCACAAAAATTCCGATTCTTCCAACTGATCTTCCATTCCAATTCAAGCAGATTCAGTTCCACTTTCGATTGGCTTTTGTGATGACAATTAATAAATCGCAAGGCCATTCGTTGTAAGTCTCGAATTTCTGTGTTATTCCCACAGTCAGCTTACGTTGCCTGTTTGTGTGTTGCTAAACCGTCTTCGTTTGTTCTTGTGCCGTGAAACAAATCGAAAAATATTGTCTATCTATCACTCTCAACTGATTTTAATTCCATTCAAAGAAATCACATTGAAATTTCAACTATCTGTTTTATTATAGCTCTGGAGCTTAAATTCGGTCGGGGCAAAGTTCGCTAGGTCCGCTAGTTGAAATATATATAAGAATTGAGTTAGTTATAATAAAGAATGGAATAGCAGAAAAAATTAACATGTAGGTACATAATGTACATATCTTATTGTACATTTTTAAAAACTCCTCTTCCTGACTTTAACAGTCAGTTACAAACTCGTTAATAACATCTTCAAAATTTATCTCTTGCGCTGCCTCGTGTTCGATCACCAAAATTCCAAAATTGTTGAGCCTTAGGTAGGTAGGTAGGATTAGGTAGGTACAATGTCACCATTTATTTGTAATACTTTGAGATAAACTAGTTAAGCAACAATTTGAATCATAAAGTTTGAGTTGCCTTGTTTTCAATTATAACAAAATATTTTTTTTTTCGATGTCGATTGGACTCAATTTTTTCCGAGTGGATGGAAAACAGCATTTGTCCAGCCTGTCCCTAAAAAAGGCGAATATTTTTCACCCTCTGACTCTAATTACACTTACATCCCTTCTTCGCAAGGTCATGGAAACCCTAAGAAATTATTGTGCTTTATATTTTGATAGAGTTTGGCCTCAAGGTCTCTTATCGAAAATGCATGTATTTGATATCGGGGAATTCTTCTTCGTTGGATTAGAAATTACCTTCCGGACCGCTCAATAAAAGTCAAATTGGAGGGCTTCAAGTGTGTTATTCATAAAATAAATATTGGTGTGCCACAAGGCGAGTTCTGTCTCCGACTCTGTTTCTCATTTTCATCAATGATCTCTTGTAGGGAACTTCTAATCCAATATATTGCTTTGCTGACGACAGTATTATCAACTCTTCATATCCGTTTTTAGATTCACAGCCATGTGGAACTTCAACTTCAACATTGAATTCTGATCTTGACAGCATTGTCAAATGGGAAATAAGAAATCGAGTAACCTTGAAAGCTTCAAAAACGCAATGATGCCTTTTGTCGTTAAAGCGGGACCCTCCCCCAATGGCTTTATGTGCTTGCATCGAGGAAACCAAACTTTCAGTTCTCGGTATGTGCATCACCATCTCACCGACCAACTTTTGTGGAATGACCACATATTCGATGTCGCCTAGGATGCTGTGGGGTTTGGATTCTCGTCCAAAGCTTGAGCACAATTGTCTTATATGGGCAGGTGCTGCCATCACTCACTTACTTCTCTTGGACAGAATTAAAAAAAGAACCTTAAAAATGATAGATGATGCAACAATAACGAAACAATTGCAGGTGCACACCGTCGCCTATAAGTGTTTTATTGCTATTTTTGTAGACCATGATCTAATAAAATACCCAGTTGCATTCCTCCTTTAAAACAATTCAACCGTTATACTCGCTCTTCTAAGAATGCTTATCAGTTTACCCTTGAGCAAAACTTCGAACGTACTGTCAAATATATGCAATCCCTCTTAAACCGCACAAGACGAATGTGGAATGCTTTACTTGGCCGAATTTTCCCTCCCGTTGCAATATTCAAACATTTTAAGGGTATTAATAACCCCTTGAGTAGTAGGGTTTTTTTTTAAACTCGACTTTGGTTTAGATTTCAAATTTTTTTTTAAACTCGACTTTGGTTTAGCTTTCAAATTAAATCTTTTAAGTTTTCTCTTCGTACGAATATTTCGAAATACATACATATGTTCATCTAGGATTTGAAACGTTTCCAAATTTCAATTTTTCTAAATAGTTGTTTGACTACTTATAGAAAATAGTTTTCAGAATTAATTTGTTAATTTCAGTTCTTAGAAATTAGTAGACATTTCTTGGGCGAATCTGTTATTTCCAAACTATTTTGCTCAATCTGTGAGATTGAGGAGTTCTGAGTCTTAATTTACATTGCCCAACATATTCTGAAAACAATTTTGAATTTGAACAAATCTTACTAATATTATAAATGTGAAAGTTTGGATGGATGGATGGATGTATGGATGTTTGTTGATCACTCTGGAACGGCTGAACGGATCTGGATGAAATTTGGTACAGAGATAGATTATGGAATAGGCCACATGCTACTTTTTATCCCGGAAAAACGTATAGTATAGGGATAGGTGTGTTTTAATTTTTCATAGAGCTCATTCAACAAATAGCCTACATAGCTTTTATTCGCAAGGCGCATAGAAGCACACGGATTTGCATGAAATTTGATTGGTAGATAGATGGGGTACTGGATTCTCACAGGTCATTTTTATCCCGAAAAAAATTACGGTTCCTATGGGAGAGGCTTAAATATGAAAAAATATATACATATACTTGGGTGTTTGTTCCGCTTTCACGCCTCAACGACTGAACGGTTTTTAATTGTAGGTGTATAGATGTCATTAGATTCCCGTGGGATAGGAAGTCCGTATACCATCGCACTGGCATCTGTTATTAAAAATGGCGTGGAAAAATGTATTGTAATTCACCAATTGAGAACGAATGGGCCGATTTGGCTCGAACTCTTTTTAAGTTGTTCGTAAAATCCAGGAGAAGGAAAATTGATTTTTTGTATTTAATTGTGTATGCAAATGTTCCGGAATGGCTTTTCGAATGAAAAAATAGAAAATTCTTAGTGGAAATCTCGAAAAATTCTAGAAAAACGCGAACATTTTTTTCTCGATGATATATAGATAAATTTAAAGCATGATTTGATGATTTTGGCCGATGTATAGGTGGAAAATTCGTTGTGGAGCTTGGAAAGTTTCGGATAATCCTACTGAACGTAAAAGTTTGGATGGATGGGTGGGATGGATGGATGTTTTTTGCTCAATAACGCCAGAACGGCTGAACAGATCTGGATAAAACTTGGCACATGGACACACACATACTCGATTATCACATAGGTCATTTTTATCCCGAAAAATGGAACCGAACAGTTCCTATGCGCATATGGGAGAGGCTTATATATGAACAAAATATATACTTGGTTGTTTGCTCCGCATTCATGCTTCAACCATTGAATGGATTTTAATAAAATCTGGTAAGCAGCTGGAAGATTAGCCATGATTTATTTTTCCCAACTTTATTTTTGTAGTTCGTATTTTTTGAATCCAATATTTAATCTTCGCTTTGTTCGCGAACATGACCATACACGACGAACACGCCAAAATCTAAATTTTTGGCCAACAGCAAGAAATTTTGTAGGTGGATAGATGATTTCATTAGATTCCCGTGGGCCCGTAGCATCGCGCGGGTATCTGCACTGTTCTTGTTCATTTTAAGGGTAGTCAAAACACCTTTAGTGCGCGCATCCGTTAAAAAAAAAGTTAAGAAATTGCACCAATTCGCAATTAAATTGAGCATGGTTCGGGCTTTGTTTTGGTTCCATAAAATTTGTTCTTAACTATTTTGTGAAAATTTGTTTACCACAATACAAATGTTTGAAAAAATGAACAAAATGTAGGTATCTGTGCCTAGCTATTTGTTATGAAGCAGCAGTGACAATGATGAGCACGGGGAAGAAAGAAGGAATAAAGATTTAATTGTGCAGAGGCAATGGATTCGATCAAAAACAAAACTAATGGATTTGCGTGATTAGTAATTATTATGCTCACAAAATGTGTATACCTACTTAATAAAAATAAATTAAAACCACAGGTGGAAGAGGTTTAAAAAAAAATATTTAAATGATGTTGAGGTAGTAGTATCAACTTTTATTTAATCTTAAATTTGGCGTCAAGCTAAGCCTAAGGAGAAGCACTAGAATTTATTATCAAGCGTTTAATAAAATTTGCCTACTTTCTGCTATTTTTTTTTTATTTCGTGTTGGTGGTCCAATACAATTTAATTCCTTAGCCAAGGACTCCCACTCCAACTTCGTCTGTTGACTTCTGTCGGCACATCCTCTAAAATTTGTGTATAGGTTTTTATTTGCTTCCATGAGCTCAACATGTTTTTCATTTGTTATTTTTACCCCAAGAAACTTTTTTGTTACCTAATATGTTATCTATTTTGCGGTTTCAAAAGTAAACGTAAATAAAACACATAAAATATTTTTGTTCATTATATTTCTTTTTTATTATAAAGCTTGAACGTTGAAATTATGTGTGAAACACTACATCATTTAAATGACCACCACGCGAATTGTTGCAAGCATCGATTCTTTTGAGGCAATTTTCGACCACTTTTTGACACATATTGGGCGGTATCTCAGCCATAACTTGACGAATGTTGGTTTTCAAGTGCTCACGAGTTAAAGGTTTATCTGCATAAACACGGACTTTCGCGTAGCCGAACAAAAAAAAAGTCCAACGGTGTCAAATCGCATGATCTTGGTGGCCAGTTGATATCGCCACGACGAGAAATTACGCGGCCAGGAAATGTCTCTGGCAATAAAGCCATATTCGCTCGAGTTGTGTGGCATGTGGCACCGTCTTGTTGAAACCACATATTCTCCAAGTCGTATTCTTCAATAGCAGGCAAAAAAAGTCGGTTATCATATGACCATAACGCTCCGAATTGACGGTGACAGTCGTTCCATTGTCCTTTTTGAAGAAGTAAGATCCAATCACACCTCTGGACCAAAGAGCGCCCCAAACAGAGACTTTTTGTGGATGTAATGGCCTCTCTTCAATTACTTGAGGACTCAGAACCCCAAATACGACAATTTTGTTTATTAACATACCCACGGAGTGAGAAATGTGCTTCGTCGCTGAAGAAAATTTTGTTCGAAAAATCGCCGCCCACCGCCTGTTGTTCAAGCACTCATTCGACGTATCGACGACACGTTGTGAATGGTCAGCTGGATTCAGTTGTGTGAGCTGCACTTTATATGTATGTAGGTGTAGATCCAAGTGCAAAATACGCCATAATGTGACGTAAAACAGTCCTAATTCCTGAGAACGACCAGGAATCGACACATTCGGGTCTTTGGCAACACTTTCACTTACAGCAGCTATATTTTCAGTGGTATGAGCGAAACGATGATGCACAGGCCTTACAATATCTATAACCAATACTGTCTCTTCAAATTTCTTCACAATTTTGCCAATTGCTTGCGTAGTTGGACGATTATGTAAACCATAATCTCCTCTTATGCGTTGTGCGATAGTTAAGCGATCCATTTTCGTAAATGTCAGACTTTCAACTGCAAAAAAATGGTTTAACAAATTAGTTTGACAGATGTCGAATTCCAGCCCTATATACTTTTGAAACCGCAAAATGGATATTATAATTAATAAAACAAACGAAAAAATTACATTGTGCCACTATTTTTTGATCTGTCGTTTGCAATTTTGTGAACGACTAAATTTGGCGTTTTAACAGGCGTTTTTGCTTTAAAAACGACTAACGAAATGCGAAATTACGACAAACGTCACTAAATGAATACATTCCACATGAACATAAACACCATGCCAGTTGGAGTTCAACGCCATAAGTAATGGCAAATTCGGTTGTGTATTTCGACTATCGCAATAAGGGTGATAATTTTAATTTTGTTTAAATCCCTTAATGGTTTACTTTTAGTAACGGGTTCAGTACTTTGCTCATTTTGACGTGACAGTGTAAGCGATATTTTCATGTGAGTAATGAAGTTTACGGTCATTTAATAAATACCGGAAAGGTGATTTTAAGCTTCTTTCAATTACATTGTGAGCTCTTGTGTTCATTTTATTGAATTCTTTTTCCTCATTGGTTGTCGATTTGCTTACAGGAGTTAATAACCATGGCTCTAATGGGTAGCCAAAATGGCCCAATAACCAATTTGTGATCGAAGATTTATGGTTTTTAAGAAGATAATTCGTATATTTTATGTTGACCATATTTCGGAATCATGACAGGTTCCAGGGAATTTCGCATTCACAAGGAAAAATTTTAAGTCAGTCTCAAACCTGATTTCAAAACAAATTTACAAATTAGTAATTATAGTAGTTAAAAGCAATAAAAATAAAGGCATACTGCTGGAACGTTAACGCTGTAGTATACTCTTCGGTACTCTTCGGAGCTGTTGCGTCCACTGATTTTGGAGATATATATACAGTGATACACAAAAGTTTGCGTACAGCGATAAAATACGGAAAAAGAGAGCCATAGCCCGTGAACGTAAGTGATAGATTTTTTTTGTAAGTATATTTCAAAAAATAATTTTCAAAGGATCGATTTAGTCCAAAATAAATTCAATACTTTTATTTTTGTTTAAGCAAATAACAGAAAAAGGAAAAAAAGTTGTAATTTCCGTTCCACAAATGTTTGCGTACAGATAATAAAAATGTTTCATTACACAAAATAGCGGTACATTTTAATCGCAGTACTTTGTTGAACTGATTGTTTTTTGAGTTTCACCTTTGTATATAGATTGTAATAATACTATCATGACGACGAAATTCATCCAGCCTGCAATAAGTTCTACTACTCATCATGGGTTCCACTACCAAATCGGAGGTTAGGTAGTGTTGGTGTGTTATGAAAATGCGTATGAAGAGAAATAATGTGATAATAAATTGATGAGAGAACTATATACAAAATTTATTATAAGTTAGAGGAGAAAAGGAAAACAATTTATTTCATAGGTGTTTTTTGTTTTTTTTTTTATGAGGATTTTTTTGTTGAGGAGCTGGTTGTGTGTGTGTGATTTGTATTCTACGGGCAGATAGAATGAAAATTGTTTGATGGCTGTAGGGAATATTTAAATATTCAGGGATACACTTGTGTGCAACGGTCACTACTCAATAAAATAAACTCTTTTACCAAATGAACAAACATGATAATAATTTAACAGTTAAAATTTGAGATTTCTGTTAATCGTTGTGAAAAAAAAAATGTTGGTATACAATAGTGTTTAAACTTTCTAGGAGCTTCTGCGTAAAAAATTTAAAAAAATCAGATTAACCGTTTTCGAGAAAATCGAAAACCAAAAAAATGGTTCTACTAGAGGTACCAAAAAAACAATTTCTTTCAAAAAAAAAATATTAAAAGGCACCTTTTTTTTATAAAAATCGTTGGAGCCGTTTTTGAGAAAAACAAGATTTTTGTTTTTGGCCAAAAAAAATGTATGGGAGCTACTGTTATTTGTCGTCTAAAATAAAAATGTGTGGGCATATTACCGAAAAAACAATATGTGTGAAGCTTGAAGCAAATCTATCAAAGAAGCGTTTAGGCTGTAAACTCGAGGACAGACAAACAGACTGACAGACAGACGGAATTAGGGGACCCACTTTTTTGGTGTTCTCTATGATCGTTATGTCATGTTTGATTGTTAGAAAAAAAAAATTTTGAGAAAAATAATATTTACATTTTTAATCAAAAAGAAAGTATGGCAGATAGGTAGGTACTGTCATTTTTCGTCTTAAAAAAGCTGAAAAAAAACTGGGGACATGTTTATGAAAAAAACGTTTTTTTCGTCTTCGCTATCATCGTAATGTCAAGTTTGATCAAAATCTCGAGTTCGATTTTTTCGAATCCATAACTTGTAATAGTCAAAAAAAAATTAAAAAATACTACCTATGTATACCTACTTTATTTCCTAATAAAACTGTCTGTGGAGAAAAAATTAAATTATTCTCAATAGATATTATATTTGAAAAAGAACAAAAAGTACCTATGTAGATACATATTGTATGTAGATGGGTATCTGGGTACACATGTACCTACCTAAACAAAATATATTGAAATATTTCAACATTGCTTTGCTATTTTCGCATAGAAAAATTGAAAAGGACCAACGTTGCTACAATTCAAAATCCTAAAATCCACCAAATATCTAAAATTTCAAAGAAAAATTTAAAATAAATTCTATAATAACCTATACATGTATGTATATCCATATACATTCTTACTTTAAATTCATGTACACGCCAATAGCCTTGATATAATTTATTTATACCCACCATATTTTGAAGGTTGCCATGGCAAAACCAGCTTATTCGTTTTTCTCCCTTACCCTTTATATTATCAGAACTAATAAGTTTCGATCGTCTCCCTTGCTTTTTTTCGTATTTGCCTCTACATTGACTTCTTCCACATCAACAATTCACTATCAAGAAAAGAGAAACTAGCGCCTATAGTACTATAGGTTTCATATTCAAAGATGTAAAACAGATAGAGAATGTACAATCAAAAGAATATTGGTCTCAATATAAATTTACTCTTTATACTGTTTTGTTAGTAGAAATAGTTTAGGTTTTAATATTTGTTTTTGTTCATAGTAATTCTAGTAGACACTCGGCAATTATAATTTTTGTTCTAAGTTCGTATAATTGTGCATGTGTATAATCGGAAAACATCAATAAAGTACCTACTACTACTTTTCTTATCAATTTGACTTATAAATATATATACATATGTATAGGCATAATGAGATAGCAACCCTATTCTAGTCTTTTCATTTGGAGATTTGACATTGTGTTTGACCTATCTTTGCGTCCAGTTCCTACTTAACCCAAGTGCCCAAACTAAATAAAAATAAAGTCATGGAATTAGTTGGAAAAGTAAACAACTATGATTGGGGTAAGCTTGGAACTGAATCTGAAGCCGCGAAATTGGCTGCGTTAAACTCTGTGGACTTTAATGCCGATGAAAACACTCCATATTCGGAACTCTGGATGGGTGATCATCCTAGTGGACCATCGGTTATCAAATCCAGTCAAGAAGAACTTGGCAAATTCATTGCCGCCAATAATGGCAATGGGAATACACTTCTTGGTGGTTTGGACAAACTTCCATTTCTTTTTAAGGTTCTGAGCATAAGAAAAGCATTAAGTATTCAAGTTCATCCCAATAAGGTAAGAGATTTCAATTGAAAGTTTTAAAGAAGATGTAATAAATTTTGGTTACAGAAAGACGCTGAACGATTACATGCTGAACGACCTGATGTTTTCAAAGATCCTAACCACAAACCCGAAATTGCCATTGCACTTACTCCATTTATTGCTCTTTGTGGTTTCCGAACATACGAGGAGATTTATGAGCTATGTGAAAAGCTACCTCCTTTAATGAAACTTCTTGGTTCGGAAAATGCAAAACGGATCCTTTCTGGTGCCCAGGGCTTACGTAGCTGTTTCGAATCTCTAATGACTGCGCCTGAAAACCTTACAACTGCTTGTATCGAAGCAATTGCAACGAACTGTACTTCAGGTAAGGATTACAACACCTGACTTAAATGAATAACTAAAATGTCACTTTCAGTTCTTCATGAAAAGGGACTTCTTGAGACATTCAACAAAATCAAAAGAGACTTTCCACGTGATTCAGGGATTCTGGCACTATTTTTTGTCAACCTTATTCGCCTGCAACCAGGTGAAGCTATTTTTTTAGCTGCCAACGAGATTCATGCCTATCTCGAAGGAGATTGTATTGAGTGCATGTCGTGTTCCGATAATGTAGTCCGCGCAGGACTTACACCAAAATACAAGGATGTTCCCTGCCTGATTGAGATGCTTAACTTCGAAGGTTCACCACCGGAAAAGAAATTATTCAAACCAACACAAGTCGATGCATGTCTTGAAAGATTCGCCCCTCCTATTGAAGACTTTGCAGTGGATAAGCTCACCATTCCGAGTTCGTTGAAGGAATATCAACTGAAGATGGAGAAGTTCGGTGGAATATTATTGGTGCTAAATGGCGAGAGACAACTTCTTTTCGATAATGGTGAGGAGTTGGCCGTTAAACGAGGATCGGTGGTCTTTATTCCTGGAAACATTGGGGAAATTATAACATTGAAGGTGAAACAAGGGAATGAGACCGATTTTCAAGGTTACATTGCAAAATACAACAGTTACTTAAAATAAAAAAAATATTTATCTACAATGTTATAAATGCATACCTACATACAACATCGTTTGGTAAACTCATATGAGTATAGCCATCAAGTTTAAAGTCGGTTAATAAAAAGTTTTTTCAAATCTCGGAAGGTAGCCTACCTGTATGTGTGTATGTGATCTAATTGAAAATTGGTCCTTTTTATTCAGTCTTGACATATTTTTGTACTTTTTTATGTTGAAACAATAAATGCATATTACCATTGTGTTATAAAAAAAAACAGACAATATAAATCTGTTAAATTATTTCAGATTTTTTATAAACCAAAAGGAAATAGGGCAACAATTCCATAAAAATAATAAATTCCAAAACTTTAAGTACGGATAGAAAGATGCAACAATTCTAAATTCATACACAAATATTCTCGTCCTGGAGGCACTCAATACTGTATCTCATCTCGTATCTGCAATAAATTATTTTTAATGGAGATGGGCCTACCCAATTCAGTCGAGTGCCTGCCCCTACCGACTTCGAGAGAAACATAGCCAAAGAAAGAACAAATTTGTCAACATCTACTGTTTTATTATTTACCAATAGGACTAGCATATATAGTACCAAGCTCTCATCTAAGCCACTGGAAAAAAATACAATTATTGTTTAATTTAATAACTTGTTTTGCAATTAGTCAAAAGTCATAAAAAAGGATACGCAAAACGTAATGCAAAACGAAAATAAAAAAAAAAAAAAAAACCATTTCAACTAGTCAAACTTTGAACTAGGTACCAAAAGTGACTACAAGGTAAGCAGGCAAGGAAATTTTCAGATCAACCTCGTTGAAAAAATGGTAACAGCGTGACTACACTACTGAATTTTATAATGCCGTACTTAAGTCCCCTTTCACACAGGAAAACCAGTTGTTGGAGAATTTTTTGACTTTTTCCCACAAATAAGCCATAATAAAGATTGGAAACCTTCGTACGTTTCACCCCCCAAAACCCATTTGTTTACATTGTTGTATTTGTAGCTTTGACACTCAATCCATGAATAGATGGGAAATCGAAAAGCAAAACAAAAACAAATTACTTGGGCTGTGTTGTCTATGTGTCTATAGGAAGAGGAACAGAAAAGATTCTTGTGTGCGTTTTTATCAATGTGTCTATTGGAAGAGGAACAGAAATGTTACTTGTGTGCGTGTTTCAGCTTGTAGGCAAATGTCAAATGAAAGCAGAGGTTTCCGGTCTTTACATTATTAGTTTATGCTTTTTCCTTTAATTGCCTTGTATCTTTCACACGAAGATATTGATGAGGAAACTGAGTTGATCGTTTTTGAAATTGCTTTTGATTTGACATTCGCTTTTTGTAAACAATCAATTTGCTTCGCGGCTGGAAAATTCTACACAATTTTGAGTTATAAATTAACCGCAGCTTATTTTAAGAAAAATAAATTCAAAATAAAGAAACCTGGTGCGATTATGTAGGTAAATGTTGTTTTTTTTTTATTGTGGTTGTTAATAATGGTTTGCTAAATTAATATATTTAAAGGTCACGGAAAAACTATGAACCAGGAAAAAATTGATTTGTTGTGCGTTTCTCATGCCATCCAAATCTTGGACCCAACACATGATACTGATGATGGGAAGATTGTATTGGACTTATTGGAATGCACCGAAGCTTTATTGGTACAGTTGGACACATAAGCCACTGACAGGATGATATGCTGCCTGCTGCCGCTGCTGCTCGCTTATACAGGAACATGATTAAAAACCAAATGTGATGATGAAGCCACAAGCTGAGAGCTTAGTTGGTCCGTGCGTTTTTGTTGTCGATTTTCCATATCTAGGCGCATAATTGTATGTATGAAATGTGTACCAACTCGTGACGGATTGAATTAAATGCCTTGCGTAGAAGAATTAAAACTTGAAATTTTCTTTCACAATGAATTTACTTAAGTAGCTCACTTGGTTTGGTTAATGTAATAATATAATTGTAGGAAACAATTTCTCTTTAAAAAAAAATATGTTTGACATCTATCAGATACAGAAGTCAAAATGGAAACCTAATAAAATTTCAAAGCATAACGTCAAAAAATCTATTCAAATCGTTGACCGGGGAGTACCCCTTACTTTTTGCCCTTCTCACCAACAAACTCCCAGTTGCCGGCAACTCAGTTTCCTTGTGTGAAAGGGGTCTAACGAACGCCAAAATGCCCATTTATCTGTCAACTTATAGCCATTTTTGTTTTGAGGGTGTAAACCATAGAGAAAATATACTAGGTGTAAACGCTGTAAATACAGGCAATATTTCAAAATTATGGCATTCTAGAAAAAAAAGAACTTGCTCATTCTTTGCCATTATGTCAAATCTTATTAAAACTTAGGCCTTTCACGCCAAACCCAAAACCGGGTTTTTAGCTAAAAGTATACGAAAACTCGAAAACCGTTCACACTGAACAGTTACAAGTTTTCGTTTGACATTTCAATTATTTTGGCACCACAAACAACAACAAATACGTTGTGAAATGAAATTGCAATTACCCCAGGGTAAGCGTGAATGCTTTTCTGTGCAAAAAAATTATTCACCCTCAAAATATGCGTGAATAAATTTGACTATCTGTGTATACGTTATCTGTCAAATAAAAATGCATCGCAAACTTGCGGAATCGGAAAAATATATGTGTACACAACTTTCTGTGTACACAGAGAAAACTCACACTTACGGAATTGGGCCCCAGGCACCTGTTTTTTTCTTTCGTTTTTCCTGGCAGCATTCCGTCACACAGGGAGACCAGTTGCTGGAAATTTTTTTTGACGTTTTCCTTTAATTGCCTTGTAGCTTTCAGATGAAGAAACTAGCACCGAGAAACTGAGGAGGAAACTGGGAAGATTTTGTTGGGCTAATTGAAATTCAAAGCAAAACGTCAAAAAAATCTCTTCAAATCGTTGACCGGGGAGATTTTTTTCATTCCCCTTACTTCTTGCCTTTCTCGGCGTCACACCCCCAGTTGTCGGCAACTCATGTCGATTTCGTTTCAATAATTAGGATTCGCTACTAAAACCAATACCGTCTCCAAAAAGAGATTCAATACGGATCTGTTTTTCCAGAAAAAAACTGGTTTTAATTTGAAACGAATTTGATTTTCAGAAAAAAATTGACGGCGGATCGATGTTTTTGTTGAAACGAAATCGACATCAGTTTTTTTGTGTGAAAGGGGACTTTATGTGACGATTAATTGAGCACTGAATGTTTCACAAGGTGTGTTTGCTTAATTCATCTTGCAAATCCAACATGCTTTCGACAGGTTTCATTTAAGACTTGTAGTTTATCAAAACGAGTGGTTTATCAAAAATGTATGGGAAAACTTATGGTTTTTTTTAGGTTGTCAGCCATAACAGATAATTTCGCGAAAAGCCGTGTTTTGGGTTTGGTGTTAAAAGGCTATTAACTACATTCAACACATATTTGTACAAAATTGAAAAAAATGTTTGTTTTTTTCCAACAAAGACAAAATATGTTTTTTACTTTCGTACAAGTGTGTTGTTAAGTTTTAAGATCTTCTTAATTCAAGAATGCTCCTAACAGCAATAGCTTTAGATCTTGATTCCATTTTTAATTCTAGCCTTGTGTGTTAAGATTTTGTTTCGTTTTCCTTGATCCTTTCAAAAATCTCGGTATCGTTATCTAGCAGTCATGTAAATACAAAAATTCTATCCTTGCAAATAAATGTGGGCAAAATAATGCCAATACTAAAATCTGCCTATTATTGAACTCGTTAAAAACGGTTGTCATTAAACAATTATTTCTTCCATTATTTTGCCATTCTTTTGGCAGAAATATTGGCAACTTTTGCCATTCCTGTAAATCAATCATTAAGCTCATGGATAACGAGCGTATTCATACAAAAAAGATGATCCAACTTGAAAAACATTACATGCGCGCAGATATACCATGCCAAGAATGCCACTATAACTTTATAACACTTCGAATTAACTTTATAGGTCACATTGAGCGATATTTCAAATGTAGGTATATATTATTTATTTGTATAAAACAAGAAAAAACTAAAATATTTTTTACTTTATTTGGACAGAACACAATAAGCGTTTTTCATTTTTATTTCAGAGCCGATTTTCGAGTTGTCAACAAATTTGTTTTGTGTTTCTTTTTAACTCAGAGCATTCAGGGCTCCAAATGTAGATCACCCTATAGTTTCGGGATTTCGAACTCCGAGATTTCGTTGAAATCAACCCAAAATTCCAGTACCGATGCGGGCCATTCATAGTGAACGAGTCCTTTTTAAACTTCACTTTAGGTGAAAATCTTTTTATGTGCAATTACGATCTTTCACTCTAACGACAAGGAGATAAAAAGATAGAGAGTATGAATTTTTATTTGACAGCGTGGCTTGTTTTGATGAATTAGATAAGAAAATTGTTGTTTTTAGTGCTTCTGAGAGACGAAATTGTGGATTTTTTGGAGTGAACACCAATTTGAAATCTCGAAATCTTCCTACTGAAAGCTCAGATTTCGCTTTATTGGGAACATTACAGCCCGATTCTCCCCCTTGTTACGAATCACAAGTCACAAGCTCTTGTGACAATCCCTTGTGAGGATTATTGTTACTCGATAACATTTATCGAATTCTCCCCCAATCGTCGCAAGAAAACTCACAGCGAAACTCACCACAGCTAAAGGTGAATTGTGTAGTGGCATTATTGGAACACCTGAATATTAAAAACAAAATAAAAATTGAAATTGATGCGGATTATTTATTATAGATGTAATAATAAATATATGCAAATATGTATAAACGAATTTATTTTTGTTTAAAAAATTAAACAACTATCAAAGAGAACCCGTTTCATTTATTTTCAAACAAGAAAATGTAAAAGCATTTATATTTGATCTGGAATGGTACAGGAGGCTTTACATGGATCTGCATCTGTAGACTTGAAGAAAAGTAGAGCGGCACCATAATATAAAACAAACAAATTTTCTTCTCAAAACTAAATACCTGAACGCTAAGAACATGTGAGATGTGTCAAGATAGTTATAGCAGACTTCGAGTAAGTTATTAGTGTGTACCCTGTCTTTTATGTTTGTTTTATATTTTGGTCCCGCTCTATTTTTCTTCAAGTCTGCAGATGCAGATCCATGTAAGGCCTCCTTAAAGCCTCCTATAAAATGAACAGAATACCTACAGGCAATCACACTATTGTGTGACTACTGATAAAGTGTTTATTTAGGCAGCTCTGACACTTTTTCCGTCTCTCTGGTAGTCGCTGCTGAAGTTTCCATCTCAAATTAAAGTTTCATATTTCTAATAGCTGTTTACTTCATGTTGGGATATTAAATAAATTGTTTCACAAAATATTGTATCGAATGTCGCATCGAAATATCGAAACTCAAACTATTTGTGAGTTGTGACCTGCTCTGAAGTAGATCACAATTTCGATTGTTTTTATGACTCTCACAAGTTCTGACATTGGTTGAGAATCCGAAAAAGTCACAAAATTAATTTCTCCTCTGCTTGTGAATTGTGAGGTATCAGTGATGTTTGGGAAAATCGTGCTGTTAGTATTACTTGCGATAGACGTCACAGATGGTACCAGCGCAACTTACCTTATCTTCAAATTGCCTAAAAAAAATTATTATACTTTATACAACCAATTAAATAAATATGACTAGTGAAAAGGCATAGGACTTGTTCCGTGGAATAAGTGGGAAATGCTATTAATAATATTGACAATTAATTTATGCCTTCGAAGATGGTGGTTAAGTGAAAGGACCAAGAAATGACATTAAGAACAAAATTCTCAGTGACATTGAATAAAGTAAGATAGAGTTGATACTTATGCTAAATGCTGATATCCTGTTCATTCAACAGTTATTAAATGGTTGTATTGATTGTCCTATTCTCCTTCAAAATATTTATATTCATACGCCGTTTCAGATCCTTTACTTTGTTTCGACTCTAATACCACCGCACTGTATATGGCAAAAATGAGCCCTAGGTTAGAATGTTGAGCACAATCAATAATTCCAACGTATTTGACCTTTACTTTAGTAAACCCGCCTTAAGGCATGCACTCCTAAATTAGTGAAAACCTTCCTTTAATATTGATTCAAGACTGCTCCTTTTTTGTTTGTATTAAACTGATTGTTTAGAATTTAAGTCACTATGTTGTATACAATTTTTATAATACATAATGTTATTCTAGTATTATAGACTTAGCTTTTAAGTGGCTTCTATTAAGCTTAATAATAAAATTAAAATTAAATTTAAAAATTAAAATTTAGACGTTTTTCTTTTTTCGTTCAGAGCAGAGAGCGCTGAACAGAGCTTGAGCACATAGAGCGTATGCTGTGAACTCGTTCCGAACAGAGTAAGCTCATCTGAGCCCAAATTCCGTAATCGGTAGTTTTATTTGTGTACACAAAAAATCGTGTACACATACATATATGTGTTTCCGCAAGGGTGCGATTCGTTCTTCTTTAACAGTACGTGTATACACAGTAAGGAAAATACGAGTATATTCACGCATGCTTTGAGGGTTAATACATTCTTTGCACGAAAAAGCATACACGCGGAATATACAATTGCTGATAAATTAAAGTTCATTTAATATAATTTTGTTTGACAAAAAATAATTTGTTTTACTTCTTTGCATTGAAATCAGTTTTGTTATCAAATGTAACCGCAAATAGTAATTTGCAATCTATAACCCATTTATCAAGCAAGAAAAATTCCGATGGTCTACTAATTTATGTTCAAGAATAGTTTTCAGTGAATGATATTACATGGCGCTTCATATACATATTTAAACAAATTGCACGACTGGATCGCACGAACTTATTGTTCTTATGTTCGATCACATCGTATGCAAAAGATTTATATTAAAAATCTAAATGTATTTTTAAAGTCGTTTTTTACTTCATTTCTTATATATATAAAGTTTCTTTAATTTTTTCTAAAAACATTGATATGACAATCTTAAATATTTAGTAATATAAACTTAAAAACAATAGATTAAATCGGATTAATCAAAGAAAAAAATAATTTAAAATTCTGAAATAAATACTTAAACTAATTTGAGCTCAAAAAATTACGCGATTTTATTTCTTGTATAAATTTGAATTTATGAGAAAAAATTTTAAAAAACCGTTGGTTTTTGAATTTTTTTTTTTTAATTCAAAAACGCCAATTCATTGGTATTCAGCAAATACATACATTTGAAAAAAATAATTGAGCAGTTTCAAAATATAAATTTGTAATTTTTTTAAGTGCTTTTAAAAACACAAAAAAAACTTAATTAAAAATATTGGTACGCAGTATAAATTGGGCAACCTAAACCTATATATGTGTGAAATTTTGAAAGAATCGGTTAAGCCATTTGTGAGATAGTCGAAATAAAAAAAAACGGTCCTTTTTCAATCATATGATAAGTCGTACCTAAAAAGCTGCACTGATTATTTTAAATCTAAACCGTTAGAGCCGTTTCCGAGAAAAATAGGCTTTAACGTAAGGGTTATATATGGCAGGTTTACTGTTATTTTTGAGCTAAAAAATTCTATTTCCCCTCTGTACAATACCTCAAAAACTCTATATACCAAGTTTGAAGCAATTCGGCCCACAAAATAGGGCTGTAGGAGTCTAAACATACATACAGACAGAGTGACAGACAGGCAGACATACAAATGGATAGAATTTTTAGACCATCTTTTTTCTTCTTCGCTATCATCGTAATGTCAAGCTTGATTGCTATCTCAAAACTTTTTTTTTTCGACGAATGCATAACCTTCCTTAAGCCCGTATGATACTTCTTTTTTTTTCTAGTTTTTAATGCATTAAAAACGCAAATAGAGCTGTACAACAATTCTTAAATGGAGAATCCCATTAAGTATAAGTGGGTACACAATATAAACAAAAATGCAAAACTGTCAAGAAAAAAGTACTAAAAATGAAAGTGAACTTACATTTTTAGCCATTGGTAACTTTTTTATGACATTTCTACATTAAAATTTGACACATGAACAAAAGTTTTTTATTTTATCATAAGTGTCTGGTTTTGGATTGTTTTCTTGAATTTAAATATTTTATAAAATGAATACGGAACTCTTGGGTTTATGTGCAGCAAATTTAAATTTAATAGCTTCTGTATTGATTGTTTTGAATAAAAAGGAAAAAAAAATACTCTGCAAAGTGGCTACTACGGAGAGAAGATGAAGGTAACTTGAATTTGTATATTCTTATGTAGGAACAATCATATCCAACTAATCGTTTCAACTATCAGTCATAAACTGATCAGAGAAATTAACAGTGAAGATACAAAATTGTACCGCAATATTTTAACGATGACTCCTGTTCAGTTTCAAAAAATATTGCAAAAAGTTGGACCTCTTATAACAAAACAGGACACAAGGGTTAGAAATTTTATTGGGCCAGTTGAGAGGTTAAAATTAACCTTAAGGAATTTGGCAACTGGTGGGTATTTCTTTGAACAACTTTATATTTATTCATATAGGTACCAAATAAGTTTTGATTATAGTGGAAACTGAATCGTCACTTCAACTACCCTTTCGAATATAACAGTCGACAATTTCAAGAATTCTTAAAGAAACTATTCCAGCAATATACGATGCTCTAAACGAAGATGTTTTGAAATTTCCCTAATTGCTTCTCTAATGACAGGTGCGTTTTTTTGCAACCCCGGGGGAATTGGTTGGAAAAACGACCAAGGCGCTTAGTGTAATAGTTGCAATTTCAAAGATGACATTTGAAGAACAGCTGTAATACAAGAAAAAAACAAACGTCACTGTTTGCCTCATCCTCATCTTTCTAAAAATCATCGGGTTGATTTGTTTTGTGTAGTTTCGATATATGTATTTATTGAATTTAAACTACTTTTCTATTAAAATAACATAAAAAGAATTTGAAAATTGAAATCAAGTATTTTGGAAATTTTTCTTAGCCGATGTGATTTTCTTTTAATTTAATTTTCACAAATACAGTGGTACATAGAATTCAACTACTTGAAAACTACCCCATTCGTCGGTTGCTGGTGACATGATATTAGTGGACGAATTGCTTATTAGGGCGGGACGCTCAGTCCTTATGTCATTAGGAATATAGGTCTGAGCAAGAGCGGAAGACGATCAAAAAGATTGAAGTATGCCAAGGATGTAGTAGAGAATCTGTATTGGGTTGCTCGCGTGTACAACAAAACGCAGCCTAAAACAGTGGACAAAAACTACGACACCATAGAGGCAATACAAAAGCGGAGAATGTTAAAATTGATTTGTTGTTGTGTTGCGGAATATATATTAAAAACTAGGTTAGGTTAGGTTGACAATTGTCAGGAAAATAACTGACACTTACACCAAATGCTCAACCAAACCAAACAAAATTGATAATTGATATTAAAAATGTCAAAATGTCAGTTTGGAGTTTCTATACATTTTATCGATAACTTAGTGAAAAGGTTTTTGGTAGAACAGAGTTCTCTGGGCTTAAGCTAAGCAGCCCCGGGGATTAGTTGTTGTTGGATGTAACATGCAAATTGTTAATCCTACTCATCGTTTTTTTCGTCCAATTACCCCGGGGCTTAGAAAGAAACAAGCCTGACCTTATAGACGGCCTTACATGGATCTGCATCTGCAGACTTGAAAAAAAGTAGAGCGGGCCAATAATATAAAACAAACATAAAAGTAAGACAGGGTACACACTAATAACTTACTCGAACTCTGCTATAACTTTCTTGACACATCTCACAATCACATGTTCTTAGCGTTCAGGTATGTAGTTTCGAGAAGAAAATGCGGGCGATCACTCACTTATTAGATATGTTATCTCGGATACAAAGCTATCGGGGTATATCTGTGGACGAATCAGATAGGTTAGTTGAAAGCTGTCAAAAAATCAAAGCAAAACGCATACCAACGAATTTTGCAGTCAGCTGGTTCTATACATTTGTTCTCGGATAGCTAGTTATTCCAATTTTTTTGGGATAACTCAAGATAGCTTTCATGAGAGCAGCTGTTTTTTCATCAGATGTGGTTTCGCACGCATTACAACAACAGAAAGTTATTCCAGATTGCTGAGAATAATTGAGTGAACGTCCCCAATGTTCGCTATTTTAGTTGTTTTTAAGCAAACTGAGGTGAAATGGTAAAAAAAATTGGAAAATTCGTTATCTGAACGGAACAAATTATGGTGCAGATGAAAATGCTATAATGAAGATGAACATGTTCATCTTCACTATAATCTGCAATCTTCAGGTTCGTACTTCCTATAATCTTCATACATGAAGATGATCTCCATTTTGGTTTTCGCTCTCTATCGCACAAGTACGAATTTTTTATTTTGTTTCCCCTTTTTGCAGATGTCAATGCAGATGAAGATGAAGATGCATGTAAAGCCCCCTTATGTACATTTTTTTTCTATTGTTTTTTTTTCTATTTTAATTACTTTTTTAAATAAAATGACTTTTGAGGGTATACCATACATAAACAATATTTCTGTTTCGATGAAAAAAACATACTTTCTCTTTCACACAAATTTGACACTTTCATGTGATTTAATGTATTAAAAATGAGAAAAAAAAGAAGTATCATAGGGGCTTTAATAGTTCCTATAATCGCAAGTAATAAATAGACATGTTTAGTTTATTTCAAGTGGTAACACCAAATGCTAAAAAGGTACTATTTTCAACGTGTATGAAAGCGAAACAACGCGCGGACCGTCCTGGAAAATAAACTGAAACAGCAAGTATACCATTCGTCCCCGGTACATTTTCTTTTGACCATTGCGACAGATAGATTATATGTAAATATATCTCTCTCCATCAATCGCCCCAAACGTCGGAACTAATAAGTCATTTTTTTATTAGAAAATACCAACATTGGTTTATGGGAACTAATATTTCACTTATAATTTTAAATAATATTACCCTTTAAAATTTAATTTGAAGATTAACGTTATTAAATCACAAAAAAAATATGAATTTTAGTATCCCAAATGTCAGCTACTCTAAAATGAAAGCTGTCTTTTTGACGTTGACACATTTGAAAAGTAATAATATCTACCATACCAACGGCAACGCTGGACAACGCCATCGATGAAACCGAAGTCGAAAAAAGAAAAGAATTTAAGATTTAAGTTCAGTTGAGTTGACCGTGTCGTTTCGTGTAGTTGTACGTAGTGTATGACAAATTGGATAAATCCATCGCTTTTTATGTTTTATTTCTTTTTCAATGTAGAACCTATAATATGTGTAAATATACATACCTCAGTAAATAAAGTGTATATTCATTTAGAAAAAAAAAATTGATCATATTACCGCGTTTCGGTTCATTCTTCGATTTAGTTTGCTGCGCCCCAACGAAAAAAATCAAAACAGCCTTAAATTCCCTGCTAACCTCAACCTTCCAAAGCTTAATCCAGAATAAACATTAAGGTAAAGGAAAAACTTACAGAGTAAAAAAAAAATCATAATTTGGGCGTGTCATCGTTTTCGTCGCCGTTTTCGTGATCGTCAATCGTTCGCCGTCACCGTCACCGTCGTCGTGGAAGAATTATCATTTTTAATCATTTGCCAAGAAATTGCTTTTCCGCCGCATAACTACTGGAAAATGTAGACGAGGCTCCCCGTCCACCCTTCAAACAATCTCTAAAGGAAAATCCCCGCTGTCACAGGTTGACTACAAAAGGAAAAATCAATTCCTCGTATTGAATCCATTTTTTGTTGTTTTTTTTGCACCTGTTAGCTAGCCTCGCTAAATAAAATAAAAATAATGTTTTTCCACTCAATTCGTAGCCATTTTCTTGGCTAAAACTAAAGGCAAAATTTATCACCCATAAATCATAATAAATTGCCAAATAATTACGAAATATCTAAAAAGTAAAAAACTTGTTATTAGTGGAGTGGACGACTGTCATTTTCCCTGAACGCTTCTCCAGCAGCAGAAGCAGCAGCAAGTTTTGTTTTTTGGGTGTTCGTAGTGTATTTATTTTTGTATATCCCTCTGTTCCATTCCAACGCGTGCAATGTTCTAATCGGATTAGAATTGGAAGAGCGAGATATGCATAGTGGCTCTTGTGTTCTGTTCTTTGGCTTCTTATGTCAAAATAATTTTTAAGCAAAAAATAAAATCGTAGTTTTGTTTTGTTTAACTTAAATTCATTTAATTATATGTTCGTGGTACGTTGAATTTACATGATATAAGTAAAAAGTTGTTTATTAATTTTATAAAATTCCAAAAGAAGCGAGAGTAGTTGTGGCATTTGAGGAGGCTAAATGTTTGCCGAAAAAATTAAAGGGGAGCAGAATTTTACTACAATAGTGTTTAATCTGTTAATTTTCTTTGCAACAAAATAAATTTAAAAAAATTGACAAAAAAAACGCAATAAAGCTGGGGAAGCATTAACAATAGGATAATGTTTAAGTGCATTCCAATATTTAAGGGCTGCAATCGCCAAGTGGAGTTTGTTGATAAGCGACATTGTTCGTTGCCGACAGTACCCGAAGAAATTCTCCGTTATTCAAGGAGTCTCGAGGAGTTGCTCTTGGATGCGAATCATATTCGCGATTTGCCGAAGGTAAGTTATTAATATTATTTTATGTATAAAAAGGCGCGAAAGAGAAAAGATGATATTATATCTTAACTTTTTTGTTTGACTAATGTCGTTTTTATTTGGCAATCCGGAAGCCTTCCGGACTCTTCTGAAAGCGTTCACTTGGGAAAAAATGACAGTTCTAATTCTGAAAAGAAGAGAATTTTGCTTCTGGATTTGAAAACAGAATAAGAAGCAGAAGCACTCACACATTCATATACTTGAACGTAAAACTCAACTGTCATCATTTTTTGTATCATAATTGTGCAACAAACATTTTTTTTGAATTTGAATATTCTCACGTACACAATTATTTTCACACATTCAATCTTATTAAAATTCAGAATCATCAGAATTACACAAAACTGTTCAGTTGAGATCCCGGATCGGAGAACAATTCCGGATTGCGAAATAAAAACGCCATAAGGTCCTTTAATTGTTACCACCAGATAGGTACCAAATAATAAACTTTTAATAAAAACCAGCATGAACAATATTACAATAACATCAAGGGGGTGGCCATGGCGCAATAGTTGTGTGTTCGCCTGTTAACCTCATGGTCACAGGTTCGGTCACTGCCGTAGTCTATGTCTTCTTATTTTTCCATTAAAAACCAATTCTAAAAATAAGTGTCATACAATGAGTTGCTCGTTTACTCATTACATGAGGGGTATTCACGATCTGGTGTACCAAGTCTTGTAAAAGTGTAAAATTTTATTTTTTTACAACTGACTGCGAACACACCTTTACTAATCTGTAGCAACACTGAAGCAAATGTCAAAGTCTGTTTCACATTTGTTCTGAAGAAGGCTTAAGTTTGTGTTAAAAAAATCTTACACCCTTGTATTTTTCTGTTACAATAGGCTTCGGGTATTGTAAAAGTGTAAAAGTGTAAGATTTTGACATTCAGTATATTTTGTTGTTGCAGTGCAAAAAAAATGCTACACTTTTACAATGATACAATACCAGATACACCGGATCGTGAATACCCCTATGCTGTTTAGGCATAGAACTAACAACATGTGATTGAGGAAAATTAGTATACCGATAAAATATGACAAAAAATAAAAAATTAATGCGAATTATAAGGGACATCGATAAATAAGACACGGAAATTTCTCCGCAATAGTTCAGCCGCCATCCCTGGAGATAAAATCTGAGACAAAAACCACCTACAGTCTCGGAATATCGCGCCACACATCTTTCCTATCATTCTTTCTCCTCCTTAACCTCACCCTCACACCCGCGCTATGTTGAAACATTTAAAGGGTATTCATAATCCCTTGAGCGCGTGTAGATTATAAAAAAAAGGCCCGTTTGCTGATACGAATCATAAATATTTATGTTCAACTTAAAATGCTTATGGGCCACTTTATCCTCTGCGTAAACTGTCACATAAATGTCACATAAGTATAACTTAAATTCTTAAGTTGTGTATCAGCAAAGGGGCAAGTACCTACCTTTTTTAAAATGTTGAAAAATATAATTTTTAAACGAAAATTATACCGTTTGCGTCAAGGTGATTTTTGAAATTGCGTCTCCTGGGACAACAAAACAATCGATTTCATGTTTTTGTTTTCAATTATCTGCAGAGACCCTGATAGCGAAAAAGTAGATTCAATCTTGCCTTTCTTATCAAAAGCATTCGAGAGGATTCTACAAAAACAAGTAGGCACATTTCTGTGTTTTCCTAAAAAAACACAGCTGTATAACAGCTTTATCGAATATAACAGACGATGTTAGGCAGGCTCTTGATAGGGATGAAGTGACTTTCCTTGTGTTACTTGACTTTTCTAAAGCGTTCGACACAGTCAACCATTTAAACCTTTGTACAAAACTTAAACAGCAATTTAATTTTTCAATTACTGCTACGAAATTGATATTCTCGTAGAAAGCAAGCAGTTCTTGTAGGTGAAAACCTTTCGAATTTCCTCCCGAACGTTTCAGGCGTTCCTCAAGGTTCAATACTTGGCCCTCTACTTTTTTCATTGTACGTTAATGACATACCTACACAAATTAAGTATTGGACAGTTCATATATATGCAGACGATGTCCAAATGTAATTAAGCTGTCCTCTTGGTCTTATAGAGCATGGTGCCTCGTGCGTCAATGAAGACCTTGAAAAGCTAGTACTTTGGGTTAAGTCTTATGGTCTTATATTAAACCCTAAAAAAACTAAATCCTTGGTTATATCGAGAAAGCCATTAGATCTTTCTTACTTCCCTTCAATTCGTTTAAACAATCTTCCAATCGAATATGTCGAAACTGTCAAAAATCTCGGGATGACATTCAATAGTTTTTTAACTTGGGACAATCATATAAACGTAATAGTTGGTAAAGTCTATGGTGTACTGAGAAACCTATGGGTCTTCCATTCGTTCAAACCGGTTAAAATTCGTCTGTTACTCGCAAAAACCCTGGTAATACCAATTTTGACTTATGGATGTGAGATTTTTTGTAAATGCAACTCTGTAAGCAGAAGAAAACTTAATGTCGCATTTAATAGTATTGTAAGGTATATATATATGGGTTAAGGAGATTTGACAGATTATCTAGTTTTGTTACCCAACCGCTTAATATGTCTTTTGAAAGCTATCTTCAACTCCGTAGTTTGTCTTTATTTTATAATGTTTTTCTGACTCACCAACCGATGTACTGCTTTGAAAGGATACGATTAGCTTCCTCACATAGGTCTCATCAGTTAATTCATCCTCGATTTTCATTTCAAACTATATTTTTCTGAAATTTTATAAATTATTTTTGAATTGCAATAAATGTACACCTCTTTATAATAATTATATTATTTAATACTTAAATTAAATTTTTAGCACTTTTGTAAATTAAGCTTAGGACTATATTATAAGATATTGTATCTTACTGTTTTAAGCATTCTTGTATGAATAAATAAAATAAAAATAAAAAAATAAAAAATAAAATAGGTATAACAAATGAATTTCTTTGGAAAATACGTCAAAATACTACTTACTTTACTTACTTATCCCTCTCCCGATCCATGGAGGGTCGCTGCCTGACATATTGCGGTCTTCCATCGATTGCGGTCCCTCGCACGCTCCCTCCAGTCGTCGAGACCAAGCGCTATTACGTCTGTAACTGCCTGGTCCCTGTAGCGGAGGTTGGGTCTTCCTGTTCGTCTCGAACCTGCGGGCTGGGATTCGAAGATTTTCTTAACTGGAGCATTGTTGTCCATTCGCTCGATGTGGCCGAGCGAGTGTAGTCGACGTGCTTTGCGTCCACATCTTGGCACAGCTCGTACAATTCTCGATTGAATCTTCTCCTCCATTCGCCCTCTTCGCATATAGGACCAAATATCCGCCGAAGAATTTTTCTCTCGAAAGTGCCCAGTATCTATTCCCTTTTTACTTGCGATTATAGGTACTATAAGGCAAGTTATGCATTCGTCGAAAAAAAAAAGTTTTGAGATAGCAATCAAACATGATATTACGACATCCACGTTGTCTTTTTTAAAATGCCAGTGGAGTACAAGAGTTCTGCGAATGCCTTGGTGTCAAAATATATTTTCAAAAAGTAGTTCCTTAACAGTTTGTTCCTCAAGTTAGGAAAAATTGCAAAGAACAAAATCTTTAAACGAAGGAACTGTTGATTATCGATAATTTTCCTTCTTCCGTTGGATGGGAAGAAGAATTAATTGCTGAAAATAGAAACATGTACAATATTGTTGCATTGTACATTATAAGTCAAGCTTGAAGCTTACTCTTGTCAATCATTGTCATAGAAAAAAATTACGTCATTAGTTTTGCAGAGACAAATTTCAATTTGCGTCAAGCCATTATTTTGATTTCAAAATACTGGGAAAAGGTGCAAATCTCAAATTATGACGGTCATGGATTCTTAAATGAAATAGACGTTATGCTGTTGTCCATTTAGAGAACGCTGGGAAAATAACCAGTAAAGTGGCCAGACTGAATTCTTACAATGTATGCTGAAATGAGTAGATTTTTCGCCATTTGCCAAGTTTCCGTTAACAATGGTTGACGCCGCAGCTAAACTCGTAGCAGCCCCTGCCAATGCACCAAAGCCAACAAAGGCTGAAAAGGTCGCTGATAAGAACGAGACGTCTTTTTGCAAAAGCTGTCTTCTCTGGATAAAACACTGGAATCAGTACGAAAACTAGTCCATTCTCAAGATCGAAGGCTGCCGCAAGAAGGCTGCCGCAAGCTATCTTGATTTAAGAACATGTACGTTTCTACATTGGTAAACGTTGTGTTTATGTATACAAAGTACAGACCAGAAAGTGCGTGCCACAGCACCCTGAAAGAAAAACCAGGCTGCGCGCTATCTTGGTCAAGGTTACCAGATTGCACGGTAACACTGGCTCCGATCGTGCCCATTTCAACAGAAATCTTGCTGGCCACGCTATGGGACATCGTATTTGAACTATGCTGTACCTTCAAGAATTTAAGTTGTTATATATTTTAAACCTAAAACAAATTTTATAAATAAAACATAACCAAGTAATTTTCTCTAACACATGTTTTTGAACAAGAATTGGTAACATACAATTTGTTCTATTCTCATAGGAGCTCACAGAAGCTGATATCAGTGAGTGGTTACTTGATGAAATGAAAACAAGACATTGAAAGTGAATCGGATTCTGGTGATGTACAAATCGTACAAACAAAAAAAACTTTCAGAAGTCACGATTCTCCAGAATCTGCTTTTCAAAATGTGCTGTTCAAATCTAAACAGATTAAAATAACGATTTTGTTTTCAAGTTGTCTTAAAAACGTCTCATTTCAAATTACTTATTTATTATTTTATTATTTATGCTTTAAATTTTGTACTTTAGGTAGGTACACATGTGTCCCATCAATTTCTATAATTTTGAAATTCTCTTTACATCTTCTGCAACTTGTACCAACATTAGTACCAAACAAGTGGGCATGAATCAATTTTTGTTAAGCTTTATATTCGGGTTGATTTGTTTTCCAGAAACTTCACATTTGTGTCCGACATGTTAACAAAAATATAATAATATCTTTTTGTGCGAGAATTTGCCAGAATGCAATTAAACTTACATTTCAGAAACGATTTAGGTAGATGTGTTTGTCTGTTTTGCATCTGAATCGAAGATATTTTCGAAGCGACAATGGAAAAAGCCAGTAAAAAAATCCATCAAAATCCAGAATCAATGAAAGGTTTATTCCTACCTATTAAACTCTACAATATAAAATTAATAAGAACTGGGCAACAGCATAACCTTTTTATAAGTTCTACATCAAAACTAATAATTATGGACAGAAAATTCTGTCTTCATCTATTATGTATGTATGTCCTTATATCTAACGGATTTCTTCTTTTTTAATATTTTTTTTATTGATTACAATCTCTTTATTTATGCTTTACTCTTTTAAGTGATTCGGGTAATTGGCTTAAAATTAATTTCCATGGTGCGTTGATAGGCACAACCAAACATTGAGAACCCGTTTCATGTTGTGCTTTGGATAAGCAATTATCCAGTGTGATTATAAATCTGTGATGAAGATAAGCAACTTGGAAATGTTGTTTGCTTACCGGTTAAGTTAGCTGACAACTATTTTTTATTAAGTAGGTAGGTACTCTATGAAAAGTTTGATAAACATTTTTACTGAGTGCATTTTACGCAGTGCTGTTAGAACTAAATAGCATTTAAATGATATAATCACTATTTCAATTTGAATAAACAGCTCAAATGAAGAAGTCCAAGTAGGACAATTTTAGGTACCTATACAGCATTCTTGCAAGACTAATTTATTACTTCTTCTTAAGATTTTTAACTATGTTGTTGGTAATTACAGTAACATGCATACGACATGAATTTAAAAGAAAAGGATACACTAAAGTATAAGAGCACTTGTAGCAAGTAACCTTGAGTTTTGTAAAAAAAAAAAAAAAACAATCAACAATACTTGTTTCAAATTATTATTTGTAAGAATGACATTCATCAAATAAGCATTAATTCGGATCTATCCAAAATGTAAATGTGAAATATTTGTAGATTTTTGTATCATGTCCGAGTTTGAATAATGCAGAATGTTGCTCACTTTAGGATTCTCATAGGTGGATATATATATAGGTAATTTGTTTATTCAAACATAATTTAAAATTAGAATCGTTATGTATACTTATATACCTATATACAAGTGATTAGTATAAGTTTATGTAAGCGTTATTATCATTTATTGACAATTTGCTAATTTAAATTGGTCTTAGATTGTGATGAATAGGTACTCGCTCACTTTAACTAAAGGTCTCTGTAATCGTCTACATTCTCAGTCTTGTATCTCGTAAGAACTTTTGAATCCATTTGTGGTTTCTCTAAATTAAGATGTCTTTAGAGATTTAGTTAATGTCAACTTCGAGGTAGATGTACTCCTTAACTACCCCGCCTGTTCTCCAAACTTCTTGGAATGAACTGTTAAAATTGTTTTTTTTTTTTAATTCATTGTTATTTTCAATTAACTTATGCATAACTAACTCTAGACAAAAATTCATAAAACTAGTCTACTTAATAATAACTTAGAACTAATTTACTCTACTGGCCCTTTAAGGCCCCCTACCTTAAGCAGAAATGTCCTCAGAATAATAACGGGTCTCCATAGAGGACACTGTAAATTTAAAAAAAAACACCTTAATATCCTTGGATTAGTAAGTAGTGCCACATGCAGATTCTGTGATACAAAAGAGGAAACGCCGGCAAAAAACCACCATGGACGATACCAGGTGGAAGATAGTGACTTACCATCTCTAAAAATACTCCAAATACTCAAATTCATGAGGGAAATAAATTTGGAAGAGCTGTAAAATGAGTTATCTTCACCCAGCTCTAGGCGGGGGAACAATAGATCTCAAGATCGCAGTGCAACAACCCCATAGTAATATTCATTCATTCAAGGCCGCCTAAGCTTAACTCTTTTATCTTAATGCTAATGCCTTTCATTCTAAAAACTATTTTAATACTAGAACTGACTAACTAACATTTCATTTTTGGCAAAAAAATATTTGAAAAATAAAAACTTGGTTTATCTACATATCTTTTTATTATATGTATTTTATATTAACTTACACAGTTTCTTAGATGTAATGACTTTACTGCACACCATCTGCAATCTGCTCCATAATGAGTTATTCATCGAGCGACACATCTATATCCTAGTTGCTAGGTTGATTTTTGTGTAGGGAGGACACACTGGGTACTGGATTTTCATTGACTGAAAATGAAATAATTTTTTACTTTTTACGCCGCCTTCTAAGTTAATTTAAACTGAGTCATGATTTTAATAATAATCTTTGAAAAGTAAGAGTAGTGTTTAGATTTTTATTGAATTTTAATTGCTCAAGGCTAGCTTCCTTCTTATATTTTTGAATGTGGTTAGGTTTGGCTGAAATGGCTGTCAGTGTTGCAGCTGACAAACTTTAAACCAGAGTTGGTCCCTTGTGATACCACATAAATCCAGAGATAATCTCTTTATTCGTTGAACCATTTGTAGCTCCTACTGAAGCGTAAGAGACGTAAATGTCTATTTTGTTTAGATCGCTGAGATCATCGAAGAAAATGTCTCTAAGATGGACCTTACGTCTCTGAGATATAGCATTGCATGGACAAAGAAAATGACTAGATTCCACCTCTGCTTCGTCCATGCAACTTTTGCAAAAATCGGTTGCTTAAAAGGCCAGCCTTGTTGAGTGCTTGTCTATGAGGCAGTGTCCGGTTATGACACCAACAATGGAGCTGATGTGCAAATTGTTTAAGGATATCAAATACTTGGAGCATTTCAGGTCAAGTTTTGACCAGGGGTGGAATCGGCTAAGGTGATAGTTGATTATCAATTTGTTGATAGTCGTTTTAACTTTAGCTGTCTACATAATTTCTATAGGGAACGATAAATGTCTTATGTGATATCTCTGTGCCCTGGCACCCAACATACATAGGTGAATATTTAACTGCTAAGTCATCTCCATAAGCCTGACTATCTGGGAAGATACGGGTACACAGTAGTTGATATCACGTTTTCTCTGTGTCAGGAAAGGACTTCTCTAATTGTCATGGTTTCCGCCTGGAATACTCTACAATTATTAGGAAGACGAAAAAAAGTGGCTTAATGTTAGTCTGTTTGAGTACACAGCCCTCACTCACAATCCCATCATCAGTTTTTAATCTATCAGTATAAAAATGGATAGCATCAAGGAGCTTAATTCCTCCCAGACAGATCTTGGAAGAATGGTGACTGGGAAGTTTTTGCCGTATTCTAGTTTGGGGATGGTGTAATCAATGTGACTTGAAAGTGATTACAATGAGCTAAGAATAATAGTGTATTTAAAATAAGATCCAAGTAATTTTTTTTTTATAACTTTGCACGCGCTCAAGGGATTATGAATACCCTTTCTATGTTTTTCTTAACACAGCGCGGGCATCCGGTGGAAGAAGAGAAAGAAGGATAGGAAAGATGTGTGGCGCGATGTTCTGAGAATATAGCTGGTTGTTGTCTCAGATTTATCCCCAGGGATGGCGGCTGAACTAATGCGGAGAGAATTACCGTGTCTTATTTATTTATGTCCCTTATAATTAGCATTATTTTATTTAATTCGTCGTCATATTTTATGGGTATGCTAGTTTACTCAATCAAATGTTGTTAGTGTTATGCCTAAACAGCATGTAATGAGAAAAGCACAACTTATTTTATGACAATTTCTAGAATTGGTTTTTAATGGAATATAAGAAGCCATAGACAACGGCAGGAATTTGCTTTATATGAGAAAGCTATTGGAGCACCTTTGATAGTAGGAAGCATTACGTGATGAATTTTATATTTTCTTGAAAATAGGACAAGTCCCGTCTTCTGCGGGTTGACTCCTAGGCCACACCTTTCTGCCCAATTTGTTAGCTTATTTAAAGCGTTTTATAGAAGTTCTTTTATTTTTAAATTGCGTTTTCTTGCGACCTTTAGTCCAAATTAATATGCGTTTCGCCCAGGTACTACAGATGGGCTCATCAGTTAGATGCTGCAGTACCTTTCTAAGACGCAATATATTGGTCCGCATGGCTACGGACACAAATAAAATTTACAGCTTTAAAGCACTGTGAATTATATTCTTCTAGGGGAATTCGATCGAATTCGGACACCTAGAAAATAATACCCGTGGTCTGGCTTGTTTAAATTTAAGAATAAATGCAAAAACAAAAACAATACAAACGCATTTACATACCTAGGTATTGTTTTTGTTCCTTATTTTGTGGACTGTAATTATGATTTTAATTGCGTTTTTTTGCGACCTTTAGTCCAAATTAATATGCGCTTCGCCCAGGAAGTTCTTTTAGGTCATTGGGGTACTTTCCTGATACGGCAATGACAACATCGTCCAACCACTTTGTAATTATGCGCTTTCAGATCCATCAGCAGCTCGTTTGATACCAGATTCCAGAGAAGAGGATATAGAAGACCTTTACTGACAAATCTTTTTGCAGAGAAACCAATTAGTTTTAAATTGATAACCCTTCTGGTCAGCATTTGATTAATCAGTTCATAAGCGATCCATTTTTTTTTAGAATTGACAGTGCAGATCGATTGCAGATACATCGACATCGTTAAAAGCGCCTTCTATGTCCAGAAAAGCGACCATATTATACTCCTTATGGTGAATGGAGTATTCGATAGATTGTACTAGTGTATGTAAGGCTTCCTTTGCAGTACGCATGTTGTGTCGTTCAAAAAAGTATTGTATCCATGCTAGTACGTAAGTGGATATCAATAAATCTTTCGAGAATTTTTAGAAAGAAAGTTATAGACTAAATCAGTCTGAGGTCTTTCATGATAATTTGGGTTATTTTATATATTTGAATATCGACTAAGATTAAAATGCACTAACAACTTCACTTCAATGAACTTTGATTATTCCAAATATTTCAGAAAGAAGTCTCTTATGCGTCTCAGGCCATTAAGGCCCGTTTGCCGATGCACAACTTAAGCATTTAAGTTATATTTAAGCACTTATGTGACAGTTTACGCAGAGGAAACAGTGGTCCATAAGCCTAATAAGTTGAACATAAATATTTATGATGCGTATCAGCAAATGGGCCTAAGACCTATTTTCCTGCACTTGCAGCTAAATCAACGCATTCAATTATTTTCAACACATTGAAATGTTTTTATTGAATATTTTATAGAATGGAGAAATTATAAAGAACATTATTGTTGAAAACATTATGGTTGAAAACATTATAGGTATAACACAGACCAGCATACGAAATAAAAGCTATAATGGTCACACAAAATGATAGGTTCGATTCCATATTAGTCATACCCATTATGTCATTGCGTAAGAACACCGTGAAGTCTATCGATATCTAAACAAAAATATTAAGATTTTTCTTAACTTTCTAAACTTTTTTAAATACTTTAATCTTCTCTCTTATACATATATGTATATATGTACATTCATACATATGTATTTTACATATAAATAATACATATGCCAATGAACTTGTTTGAAGACCAAAATTATTTCTAGGTGTCATACAAATTCCATTCTTTTTTTTACAATCATAAAATTATACACATTACTAATCAAACAAAAAATGAAAAATTTAAATAAGATAACTCTCCAACAAAAAAAGCTATACCGTGGGAAAATGTTCTCGAAATGATGTCATTGCCTGTCTTTGCTCTTCTCTTCATGACACACAAAAACAGTCCCTATTTCTCATCGTTGAAATAAATTAAACACACCGTTTTAATCAATTCATTAATCTGCTCCTAGTAATTCTGAGCGCATAGTGCTTGGACTTGCTGGGGAATTAACACAATTAAAACCATACATTTTGACATTGAATGTTCATTGTAGTGGTGTACTTACTTCAATTAAAATGCTGTTAACCAAGGCTCGTTCTGTGGAAGGTTGGACTCTGTGTTTACTATTATGTGTGCTATAGACGTTGGTTGGTTAAAAGAGTTACCATATCTAATGTGGGCCATGTGGTACAAGGTCTACAAAGGAGTATTTAATACATATCTCCACTGGATAATTCAATTCCTATGACACAATTCACAACACATAAGATTAAATTAAATCACTTTAGATATTTTGTTTTGTTTTCAATTAGTTATTCGTAGAACTGCATTCATTTAGATAAAGAAAGGAATTATTGAAATGCGGTAAACAGCGTAAAATAGTAATGGCGGAAAACTTTATATCTCTCACATGTTTTTCAATTTAACATAATGGACATTTTAGAAATTCCTTGATTGAATTACATATTTAGGTATCTTAGTTGCAAATTATGCCCTTTTTATTTGCGATATTCCTAGGTACTATAGGGTAAGTTTTGCATTGGAAAAAAAATCGAACTCGAGATTTTAAACTTAACATTACGATGATAGCGAACAGAAAAATGTGGGTCCCGCAATCCCGTCTGTCTGTCTGTAAAAATATCTAAAGCTTAAACGGCTGAAGCGATTTTCTTCAAACTTGGTACTTGCCATACAATTTATTTTTTCTACCATCTAAATTAGATACATACCTATATTGTTATTAACGGTACCTGCCATACAGCCATTTTTTTGATTTTCGACTTTCTCATAAACGGCTTACGGATTTTGATCAATATTTTTATAGGTCTTTCGAATTATAAATTATACTCCGTAACAAATTTTTCGTAAAAGTATTTTTTTGGATTTTTGAAAATTTGAAATATAACAACGCAGGCAGACGATGCAGATGGTTCCAATACCAATTCCACCGTTATTAATGAGTAGGCCATGCTTTGTTGTTAAAGGCGAGGAACGATGAAGAATTGGCCACTTCGTTTGGAACAGTAGTATTGAGCACAAGCAGAAGTAAATTATATTTATGTAAATTGATTGAAAATATTAATGTCATAGAAATTTAAAGTTTATAATAAAATATAAAAGTTTTATGTTAAAGAGTTTATAGATTCAGAAGTGGGATCGACACTCAAGTTAAATAACTTTGAACAAATGTAGTCTTAAAAAAAAAAACATATATATAGACATATGTTTATGTATGTAATATGAAATGTGCCAAATTAGTTTAAATTCAAGGTGCTATCGCTTGAATTAGGATTTAATACGTTATAACAAGAAAAGGAAAGACAATAGTGTTTTGGTTACAAAATAATGTGTTTCAATGATTGTGTGTGTGGGCAAAATATACAAATTATGTTTTGTTCCACGTTGTACTTGAAGTAGCAAGTTTTGGTGTACAGAACAATGTTATTGTAAGTTCAAGAAAAAGGAGATTGTTATTGGTTACCAATAAAAAAAAATAATAAAAACAAAAAAATGAATGTAGTTTATATATATTATTATATATACATATATATATTTTGAAAAAAAAAAAGAAAGCGTGGTCTCAAAAGTAAAATGAAGTTTTGGTCTACAGAATATTCATACACACTTTTATTGTAGGGACAAAATGAAATCGGAATATTTGCGTAGAAACACAAACATGGTAAAGTAGAGCGTTAGCAACATAAGCATGCGTTGCAATAAGTTTTCGGTACACGAAAAATATTAAGACGCTATACTTGTAAGCAAAAAAAGAAAAATGGAATGAAATAGAATGGAATTGAGTTGGGTGGTGTTGATTAGAAACACTTATTTACTTGTTGTTCTTATACTACAGAAAGAAGCGCGAAGAAAACAGAGCGATCATAATCTAACGAAATATGTGAGTTGACCCTTATTGCAATATGTAATAAGAAATATTTTTGAGAGATCTATATAAGAGCACCTTGAATTTTCCTAAGTTTATCAACTGAAAATACTTTATTCTAAATTATTGATTCAAAAGATAAAGTAGATATTTTCATGTTGCAATTTGAACGATGTATACATTATGACTTCACATTAGGTACATTTAACATTATGATTTTTAAAGTTCTACATATTTGGGGTAAATATTCTTTGACTTTTCATCATTTATAGGCTTGTAAAATGGAAAACAAGACTGTAAAAGAGCTTCAGGATGAGCTGAGGAAGAGAAAATTAGCAACCAGAGGGACTAAACGACAACTCATTCTCAGACTATTAGAGTTCGATAAAGGGGTAGCACCGCAATGCACAACTGGTGATACTGCCCAAACGGAGCCGTACCTCAACATCTCTATTGGCACTAGTGCTTCTTCAGTTGACGATGATTTATTGCTGGAAAGAGAATGGGATCTTATTCGTAGAGAAAGGGATCTATTGGAAAAGGAACGTAATATCCTTAGACAGGAACAAGTTTTGAGAGATAAACTTAGACTCTTAAGTAGACCAATGGATTCACAGACAACCAAAATACACTGCAGCATTAGAGAAATTGCAGAGACTCTACCCACGTTTACACCAGGAGAAGTAACATCAATGTCACCAGAACGATGGGTGTCTCGAGTAGAACATCTGAAAAACGTTTATGGTTGGGAAGAAAAAGCCCTATTGATGGCAGCTGCATCAAAATTGAACGGTCCAGCGAGATATTGGTGGGACACATCGCAGGAAACTATACCGTCTTGGGATCAACTAGTGTCTGGGCTGAAAACTAATTTTCCCAATAGATGTAGTGAATTAGAAGTCCATCAGGAGCTTGTGAAATGAGTGCGACGACCAAATGAAAGCATCGAAAGTTACTGCTTTGAAATTAACATGATTGCAAAAAGAATTCATTTGACGGACAATCCAATTATTCAGTACATTCTGATAGGACTCAACGATCAGCAAATGAGTTCCAATTTGGCAGGAAATAATTTTAAGGATATTGCAGAACTAGTTGAAAAGATAAGTAGGTATGAAAGCATTCCCAGGGGTACCCGTCAACATAATTCTACCCTCCTAGCTCCTAAACCACCTCCAAGTCATGGAACTGCAGCGTTGAACATGAAACCTTCTACAAGTAGAGGATACAATTCAGATCGTATACCGCGAAGAAACCAACCTCCATTAAGCTGTTACAACTGCAACCAGGTTGGGCATCTGGCTTGGCAATGTACCCAATCAAGAAAAAGACAATGGCCAAATAATACAGATAATGAACTCCTGTCACGAAATCGAGATGATACAAAGTTAAGGATCAATGTTGGGTCGGACTGCTACTACAAACCGGTTAAAATAAACGAAAGGCAATACTTTGCCTTACACGATTCTGGGAGTGAACGGTCAATCATCACTCAAACAGTTGCAGCCGAACTAAAATCACCAATAGAACAGTGTGACGCAGTCTTACATGGATTTGGCGGTGGTAAATATAAATCCATAGGATGCGTATCTTGTTCTGTGAAAATCGACAATGCTTGTTTTCCCATTTGTGCTGTTGTTGTCGCAGACAAGTCCTTTCCGGATCGGTGTTAATTAGAAAAGATGTACTTAATAGCCCTCTTTGCGAGATAAGAAATCAAGGCGACACGCTTATATTATATCGGAAACAAGAAAATATATGTGATGTCCGACAGATAACAGAAACTAAACCTCGCAATCCCATATCTCCCTCTGATATTCAAATTAACCCGGACTTTGATTCAAGACCCTTACTAACGCTTCTCAACAACTTTCGAGATTGCATTGCAATGAATCAACAAGAACTTGGAAGGACAAAGCTTATCGAAATGGAGATAGAATTGACAACACAACAGTCCATAGTTCACCATCCTTACAAGATTATGGTAGCTGAACTACTAGAAAATGGGATTATAAAAGAGTCGCAATCTGATTTTTCTTCACCAGTTATATTGGTTAAAATGAATAACGGAGAAGAGAGGATGTGTGTGGACTACAGAAAACTGAACTCTGTCACCAGGAAAGTAAATTGTCCATTCCCGCTAATTGAAGAACAGATCAATAACCTTGCTGGTTATAAATATTTTATAATTCTGGATCTGGCATCAAGATACTACCAAATACCAATCAAAAAAGAGCATACCCACTATACTGCATTTATAACATCGGACGGACTATATGAGTTTACGGTTATGCCCTTTGGATTGGCATGTGGTCCTGCCTATTTTCAAAAACTTATGAGTAAAGTTAAGGACAAGATGAGGAACGAACCAGTAGTTAGTTACATGGATGATTATTTCCTACTTGTGAAATCTTTCGAGGATGGAATGAGAAAATTGGAGAAGTTTTTAATAATTCTTAAAGAAGCTAATCTGACACTGAATCTCAAAAAGTTGCAATTTTTCAAGATAGAAATCGTATTTCGTGGTCATATAGTGAAAGATGGAACTGTTCAACCAGGAGCTGCTAAAACTCTTGCAGTAGAGAAATTTGAAAAACCCAACAACGAACACGGCATTAGGCAGTTTATCGGATTAACAAGTTTTTTTTTCGCAAATTCATCAAAAACTATTCGCTGATTGCATTACCGTTAACAAATCTCACCAAAAAGAATTCCAAATTTCAATGTGGTGAGGAAGAACAAAGGGCATTTGACCATCTTAAAAAATGTCTTGCCAACAAAGCCGTTCTTGCTTTGTTCAAGCGTGTATATATTATTATATATTTTGGATTTGGTTAATATAGGGGCTTATTTGGGAAAAAAGAAAATTATTTTATGCCTCTATAAGCTCCTTTAGGCGGGAAGATCCCTAAAACAGACATATATTCATTGTTAATCTAAATAAATTTTAAGGAAAGAACATACACCTACCTACATTTGTAGCTATCTTAAATTATAACAGAACTGGACGAGACTTGTACACAAGGCACAAGGGTGAAGAGGAAAGGCTGAGAATATATTTTTTCATTAAAAAGCCTATAAAATGACACATCAGAAAATATATTATACAGAAGTCTAAAAAAAAATAAGTAACCTATCCCAGATAGGAGGTGCCAACATTGATACATACATACATATTTATAGTATCCATGTTTGATGCAGTCCATAGGCATGACTAAGATTATTATTGCGAGAAAATTTCACACAGTTAAACACCAGCAAACAAAGTTATAATTGTCATTTTATGAATACATTTTTTATAAACATAACATACATAACGGGTGATATTTTTGCTACTTGGTTTTTGACGTTTATATTTTTGACAGATCACACATGACAAATTCCACGAACATTTGACATTTCGATTCAGTATTGTTTGCCATTTCATCATGAATAGTCTTACGCCTGAACAACGTTTGCAAATTATTGAAATTTATTATCAAAATTCGTGCTCTGTGAAAAATGTGTTTCGCAAGCTACGTCCGTTTTATGGTCGTCATAATCGACCCACCGAGCAGGCTATTCAGCTCATTGTGACAAAATTTCGCACCAGTTTCAATTTATTGGACATTAATCCACCAAATCGTATCCGTAGAGTGCGTATATTGTCTATGGGGACAAGCCAAACACGATTGCTGCCTTGGAAGCCAACATTGAACGCGTCATTGGTGAGATTCCGGCCGAAATGTGTGAAAAAGTTTGCCAAAATTGGACCTTCAGAATGGACCACGTGAAGCGTAGCCGCTGGCAACATTTAAGTGAAATTATTTTTAAAAAGTAAATGGCAGAAATTGATTTATCGATCCAAATAAAAATTTCATTCACTTTTTACAAGTTTCTGTGTTTTTTTGAATTTTAAAAAACCAAGCTCTTAAAAAATCACCGTTTATATACATTCATGTTTCTTCATTATTATTTTCAAAGTCATTGCTTATAAATAGTATCTACGTAAGTATGTACGTATTCAAATAGGTGCGTATGTATGTCGGAGGCAAAGCGCAAAAATTGCATTTCATCAAAACACATTTATTATCAATTTATCTTTTGATGTGAACAAGTTCATTGTGCATTGTTTCACCCTTCCAACGAATACGTATCGCAATATTTCAACTCTAAAATCTTTGGAATACTACAACCCGATCGGTTGAGTGTTTTGAAAGTGAAAAGTGGTTTCAGTTCCAACTCTTTGTTATGCATAATGCATAATCGCACAAATATCCCAAGCGTACAAAACATATCCTTGTGATTCGAATGGGGCATGATTCCTTATGTTTGTATATGCCACTTGGAAATGAGAACTGTCATTGTGAGATCTCTAACTACAGGGAAAGCGTTTAATTCTAAATTTGGGAAAAAAATTAATTTCTTCTTTTCAAAACAGGATAACAGACATTCATATCTAATTTTTATTTAAACAATTAAGCTCGGAAGTAATTAGAATAAGAAACCAATCCATGAAATTGAAAACTTAATTATTAGTTGTATTATGTTGCAAAATATGTATGCAAATTAATTTAACTCTTTTAACCATGATCAGCGACAATATTTTCCAAAAGAGAGATTCTTAGTGCCATCTCTGGTAGACATGACCTTTTTGATAGTTTATCTATGAGTGCCATCTATTTTTAAAGTAATATTGCGGGAGAGTGAGAAAAATCCTTATTTTGTTTTATTTTATAAAAATGATTGCTTTTACAGATATGAAATATAATTTTTTATTTTTAATAAAATTGATTTTTTATTTAAACAAATTATGTAATGGCTGTCACTTTTGAAGTACAAATATTTTTATTGGTTTATGGGATTTCTTTAAAAGAAATACCTCTTAGCAACTGGTTTGACGTTTGAATATTCGTCATTATTGGTACATTGTTGAATTCGATCAATTGTTTATTTTTTTCCCATAAGATATAATAAGTCGATGAACTTCCATCTAGTTTATTATGCTTCAAATTATTATTAAATTGATAAAACATTTTTTTCAGTTCTTTTCATAAAAAATACTAATGTCTGTCTCTTCGTTGTTGTCGACGTTGTCCACTACACATTGCACCACAAGATGAAAGCCAGTGTTTTCTTTTTCTTATATTCTTCACCGATAACAACTGAACTTTAGGTGCCCCCTGAACTAATGAGATCCTATGTTCACAGATTTGCATCGTTGTCGTCTTTGGCTGCCATCATCGTCTTGGTGTATAGGTTACACAGTCAGGTGAGATATGCAAATACATATACCCATGTTGCCACTTAGTTTTGCTTTCATCCTTTTTGTATTATATCTTACTTCCAATATAGGGTAGGTTAACTTTATTAATCACAAAATTGCTTTAACATATCCTTGTTGGAATAAGGAACAAATGTTTTTTTTTTGTCTAAAAGTGTAGTTAGTGGTGCAGATTAAGTGTTTGAAAATAAAAAGGATTATACAAAAAATTTATTTACCCACTTTTCAAGAGAACGTTTTGAATAAAAAGGAAGTTTTGTTTTAAAATGTTTCAATAATAGTCATGAGCAAAAGTGTCATGATGCGTAGTGCGTTGGCTCTGAGATCACTAGTGGTTTCAATTAAAATGAAAGAGTAGACCAGCAGCACTAAAAATAAAAAAATAGGTTCTTTAATTACAGCCAAAGAAAAAAACTTAGTGGTAGTACACTCAAGTACCTAGCTGTTGTATCATAAAAAAAAACATAAAATAATAAAATTGTGCTAATAAAAAACACTGCAGCATTTCCTGCAAGAATGGTTATATACAAAAATCAAAGTCTTCTCATTCAACAGAAATATTTGAACTTTTCTTTCTGTACAGACCAGAACCAACATACACTTTCTTTACCTTTATTCATTTCAGGAATTCTTTTTGCACTCCTAATGCTGTTTAGAGTAATGGTGTTGCTTTTCCAGAAGTGAACGTTTTTCAAACACACTGGTGCCTCCAACTGAAAATAACCTGAGTTACAAACAATCTTGTTGAAACCAGCGTATATCCCACCATGACCTACATACTGCACATCCAAGTACACACCGCTGCGTATGTGCCTTCACCATGCACTCAACCTGGGTTGTGTGCTTTTAAAATAAACTTATTGATTCAGAGTTACCATTACTACGTTTGTGCCAAGCTTTTAAACAATACGAACTTATTGGCATCTCTAACAGCCAGTACTGAAAATACAGGGTGGTCCACGAATCGTGCTACAAAAATAAAACGTAATAACTTTTTTTCAGTGTAATCGGCTTATTTTTGTTTTATTTTATTGGCTACTATTTAGATTTATCAAAATGAATGCTTGGGATACTGAAAAAAGGATAGTGCAGCGATACCAATCATTGCAGTCCGTCATTTCCGTCCAAAGGGAATTTAGGCTGGAGCTTGGCGGTACTCCCCCGAGTAGATGGACCGTTATGAGGCTGGTGAACATGTTTGGCGAATCTGGAAGCATCGAACGAAGACCGTATAATCGAGATCCCAATGTTCAGGTTCAGGATACAATCGTGGCTGTTACATCGGCAATACAGGCAAATCCAAGTGTTTCGACTCGAAACATATCGAAAATTTGGAGTTAGCAGACAGTCATTACAACGGATACTTCATGATGACTTAAACTTGTTTCCGTACAAAGTCCAAATTACAAGCAAGTTAAACCCTGAGGATTTGCCTGTTCGCCTGGAATTTTGCCGAAAAATGATTGCAATGGCCGAAGAAGACAACACATTGATAAATTGTTTGTTCATGACTGATGAGGCCTATTTTGACTTAAACGGCAATGTTAACAAGTAAAATTGACGTATATGGAGTGAATCTAATCCAGAAATGCTCCATGAAACTGAACTGCATACAGAACTAGTCACTGTGTGGTGCGCAGTTTCATCAAGGTGTATTGCCATAATTCTTTGAAGAAAACGGTGCAACACAAACTGTCATAGGGGACCGTTATCTAAAGATGTTGAAGGAGTTTTTTTACTCAGAACTTCGCCGAAGACGTATCCCTTTCAGCAGGATTTGGTCTCAACAAGATGGCGGAGCTGCAACGAAAATTCCCCAACAAATTGATATTCAGAAACTGCACTTTCCGCTGGCCTCCAAGGTCACCTGGCTTGACTGCTCCAGACTTTTTTTTATGGGGTTATGTTAAGCAGGAAGTGTACAAAACGAAACCCAGGAATTTGACTGAATTGAAGCAGTCCATTAAGACAATAATTGAGGCGATCCCAATTTCAACCCTTCAGGCCGCAATGATCAATTTTCTGATCAGGTGCCGCATATGCGTGGTTGAGCGTGGACGTCATTTGCGGTCTATCATCTTTAAAAACCATTAGTTATTTATAATAAAATTAAATTTTTAATCAAATAAAAAAAAATTAATGAAATACATCGATTAAAATAAAAGTTATTTAAATTTCCTATTGTAGCACGATTCGTGCGCCACCCTGTATAAATTGACCAGAGTATAGCAATCCATTCTTTAACTGATGACGTTCAGCAATCTATGGATGCATTTGTAAAAATACTAACATTTTCCTAATTTTAAACACGCCTAAAATATTTCACTTGTTGGCATTTTTGCAAATGCCAAAATCTATAATAAATTTATGAAGATCCTAAAAACATAAAATAACCTTTTTAAATTTGAACTGCATAAAATATGTTAAAAGATAGTTCGGTGATTAACTTTTTAGGTTAAAACTGCTTTAACATCGTACTAAATCGTTTAAAATTATGCAAAACGTTTTCATTTTCGATTGGATAATCCATTCCAAAATAAAATTATATAGACAGCTTTTACACCAGAGCGATTTTTAGTGCATGTTTCTGTTTTGGACTGCTTTCGGTTACAAAGTTACTTTTAATTATATTAACTTTCTTGAAACATATATCCGCACTCTTTACGCCTCTTAATTTAAAAAAGTTCAATCGTACCATAATGAAAATTTACAAAAAAGAAAAGGCGATAAATCTGCAATTTTTCAAGCTGAGCAATTTTGTCTTCACCGGCCACCACGTCCATCACCTACGTGCTTGAAAATCGCAAGCTGAAATTGCATGATGAAGTTTATTTTAAAATGTTTTTTATTAAAACTTCTTAATTGAATTTAAATAATTTATAATATTGATGTTTATAAGAAGTGTTTTTTTATTCGTATGCCCTTTTCGTTTGGTTATCCGGAAGAACTCTCCGATCCGGGATCCCAATCGAACAAGTGAACACACGATTCGTCAATCTGAATTTTAATGTTAGTGTATGTGTAAGGCGGGAGAAAACAAAACAATGACATGAAAATGTAGGGATGGGCGATGTTCATTATAATTTGCAAAAGCATCGATGTTAGAAAAAAAAATATCGATGTTTCAACATCGATGTTAAGATTCAAAACATCAACTTAAAATAAGCAGAAATCTTTTGTCAATGACCTAATGCTTATAAAGTTTAGACCGCACTCGATGGAACTGCACTTAAGTTGAACTAGGCTTCAGAGCTTTTTATGTGAAATTGTGTAAAGTTCAATTGGAGCTTAGTGCGATATACATATTTAGCTCATACACACGAAAATGGAAAAGAAAATTTCGATAAAAAACTTCTCCAATTTTCAAAACAATGAAGGTATTTTGAATTGAATTTCAATAATATTATTGAATATCGATTTTAGAATGTGTTAACGTGTTAAAAAAACAACGATTTTGTGATTCGATAATAGCCGTGTTTTCGTGACTAGCAAGTACAGCAAAGTAAAACATTTTCACGAAAACGATACACACTCCAACTTGATTTTATTTATTTTAATATGGAGGGATTTTCATATCTGTGTTTTTTTTCTCTCAAAAAGCTTACAAAATACAAGGAGAAAAAGAAATACAAACATACATTACTTAAAAAAAAATCACTTCAATGTCCTCTATGATTGAATAGACTTACTAATTATCGGAACTCAATTATACTTCGGATGAAAAGTAAAAGTAATTCCCAGTATGTTCTTATTGTTGTTTTCCTTGTACATTTTTTACTTTGCTGTACTTGATAGTCACGAGAACACGGCTAATATTTCTCACATCGATGTTTTTTTCGATTTAAACATCGATGTTTTCGAATGTAGCTCATCCCTATACCACATTGTAACTGATATTTAATTCGATTTTGACATTTAGTGGGTGTGAGTGTATACTGTACGTGCTTCTGGTTTTGATTCTGACTTCAAATCCAGAAGGCAATTTCTCTTCTATCCAGGAGAAGAACTATCATTTGATACCAATCAAACAGTTTCGAAAGGATTCTGAAGCCTTGCGGACGACCAATCGAAAACGCCATTAGATTTGATTAGAGCTAAATACCCTAACGATCACAGTTGCTATATATCTCTAAGGGCATTAAAGGGTTCAATATACAAGTGGTCCAATTTCCTTTTTCCAATTTTGTTCAATTTCTTGACAGTTTTCGGATCAAAGTTTAATAATATTAATATTTTACAATTTTTGCTTTGCGTTTGAAACTTCAAAAGAATGAACTAATTTATTTTTCAAACTGTTGACAACGCTGGGCTTTAAATTTTCTTTCTCGGTACCTACCAAAGAACATAGGGTATTTAGTAATTACGCTTAACATACAATAGCTTTACCGTATTATTATTTAGAAGTTATTAGCGAAACACTGCTAGCTGTACTTGTGATACTCAAAAAACTGAAAAACTGTCGTTTTGTAGGGAAAATACTTTCCTCTTGTCAGCATGTCGTCGTCGTCATAGAGATCGCTGTCACCGCCGCCTGCCGTCGTGCGTTGTCGCTGCCACTTTAGCTTTCCTTAATAGGATGCGATTAAGGAGAGAAAATATTTGCCGCTAAAAAAAAATGAGGTCAACTGAAGATTATGACCGGATAATAGTTTACCCATGTCGTGTATGGCGACCATAGAATGTCAGATTAGGAAGGAGATGTAGCATTATGAAAATTGCACTATGTACTACTCCTTGGTCGTCGTCGTGATGTGGTGTTTATATAAGAAAAACTACATTAAGAAAATTGCAAACACTTGTTGAGTGCAGTTTTATTAATTCATTATAAATAGGATTTGAATATATGGCGGGACTTCGAGTGCGAAGGGGGAATTTCATCTTCAATCTTCATAAATTGAGTTAACCGAACGAAACCGGAGATGCTTCACAATGTGTACACTCTCTGACAAATTTTATTGGATGTGAGGTGCGAGATGCCTGTTGCATGCATGTAGTTTTCTCCGTCACTGATATTGATTGTATTATTTAATCAAAGCATTGAGTGAAAATTTATAATTAAAATAGGCACGAGCAACTTAGGTTAGAAGGTACAGGCATATTTGAACATACCGTGTAGCTTCGCTTTATAAAAATAAATTGCAATAAATTTATTCCAACAGAATAGTATAAAGTTGTGAGAGTTTATTACAAAATAATATTAAATTAATTCCGAACAAAGTGTAACTCGAAACGCGCTTAGTGGTGACAATCTGTTTGGGTAAATAAACATGTCAATCGGTAATAAATGCATTCTTCGTAGATGAATTGTTTTACTTATTTATTTTTAATTTTTCTAAGGGGTGTGGTGCGACCTGTATGAAAAGTGATACATATAATAAGCAACCTGTCGACTTATTGCGGAATGGACTTGCGATGAGTGATTCGTAGACATACCGCCTAGTGGATTATCGTTTACGCTCTGAGTTCGATTTTATTATGTCATGTAGACGACTTGATCTCTGAGAGAGAGTGTATAGTTCCATGTCTTGATGCGACATTCCAATCACATTAAGTCTGCTCCCTAGGCATGACTGGGGGCCAAAATCTACTCGTGAAATCAATCTTTTTCATTCGATAAATGCAACGGAAAAATTATGAGCAGATTTTATAGGAAACCTTTAATTAGTTGTCTACACCTGAGACCATATCTCCACTGAAAAGCTGGTACTAAAGCGGAACTTCAAGTATTTGGTTACCGATCATCAGGCTATTGTAAACCAAATGCTTAATTTGCCTGTTTATTACTCATTTGTAAAGGATTTATTATCCTCCTATGGTCAGTGAAAGCTCCCTACGGCGAACAGCGATGGTCGATACGCTTTTGTCGGTCTAAGGGAGTTGTCCGTCCAAGGGAAAACAGTAAGTAAATATTATATATATTGGTAAAAATAACAAAAATTAATTTCTTTAAAAAAAAACAAGATTTTTTTACAAACATATACATATAAGGAAATACATATATAGTTTTTTTTTTAAGCGTTTGCGCGCACTAAATGGGTTTTGACTACCCTTAATATGAACAAGCACAGTGCGAGCGTTAGGAAAGTTGGGCAGGATACAAGAGGAGATACCGATGCACATTGGTTTTGAATTTCTGAATATCAAAATGGGAGGGGGAAATAGAGCCGGGTAAAGTATTCCACATTCGCGTTGTACGGCTAAAGAAAGAATCTCTGTACTTGACAGTACGTCCGAAGTTGGGCTCAAGGGTAAACTGATGAGCATTCCTAGAAGCGCGAGTATTACGGTTGAAAAATTTAAGGGGAGGGATGCAACTGGCTATTTCGCTGGAACAGTGTTTATAAAATAGCGATTAAATAATGACAGACATGTAACATTTCGACGGTGTTCTAGAGATGTAAATGTTTCTACTATATTTCTATTGCCTATCATTCTTAGAGCTCTATTCTGAATTCTATCTAAAGGTATAAAATGAGTTTTGGGAGCTCCTGCCCAAATGTGCGAGTTATACTCCAGCTTTGGACGAATGAAGGCCTTATAGATTATAGCCAGATCAGACGGGGACAAGAATTTCTTGCACCTTCTAAGAAAGCCCAGACACTTTCCAGCATTTTTGGCGACATCGAATATGTGGTCGTTCCACAAGAGGTGGTCTGTGATGCACATACCAAGAACTTAAAGCTGATCGGTTTCTTCAATGCAAGTGCAGCTCATGGATAGCGACATGGGGCGTGGGTTCGGCTTTAACGACAGAAGACAGAGTTTTTGAAACATTTAATTCTACGCGGTTTTTTATTCCCCATTGGACAATGCTGTCGAGATCAGAATTTAATGAGCTTATCATACGCTGCCATTGCAGTTGCACATCCGAAGAACAAGGAGGTGCATCTGAAAACGAATATGAAAAGCTGAGAGTACTATCGTCAGCAAAACAATTCAGTGGATTAGAAGTTCCAGATAAGAGACCATTGATAAAAATGAGAAAAAGTGTCGGAGGCAATACGGAGCCCTGGGGCACACCAGCATTTATTTTGTGAATATCAGACTTGAAAGCGTCCAACACAACTTGTATTGAACGGTCCGAAAGGTAATTTCTAATCCAACGAAGAAGAGATTCATCGATATCAAATGCACGCATTTTCGATAAGAGAGCTTGATGCCAAACTCTATCAAATGCTTTTGAAATATCCAGCGCAATAATCTTACTTTCTCCAAAACGATGTAAAGATTGGATTTGTGTCAGTGTTCGGTGAGATATACCATCAGATCACCGTGGACCTATTGCTACGAAAGCCATACTGCCGGTCATTAAGGAGCTTTCGTTCTTTAAGATATTTCTCGAGCTGATAATTAATCAGCGTTTCCATGACCTTGGAAAAAAGGGACGTAAGTTCAATTGGACGGTAATTAGCGGGTGAAGAAGATTCGCATTTTTTTTAGGGACAGGATGGACAAATGCTGTTTTCCATCCGCTCGGAAAGAGACTAGTAGAGTAGGACAGATGGAAAAGTTTACGCAGTGGTTTTGCCAGCGTTGAAGAACACCTCTTCAAAACGATGGGATGAATACTATCCGGGCCAGCGGATTTGTGAATATCAAGGTCCTTGACGAATCTAGCAACTGCACGAATGCGAAAGAAGATTCGTCCCATAAAATCGTTTACGCTCTCAAGTACATGAGGAGTCATAACACTTTCTGGCAGCGTCGAACTTACAGCAAACTGCGCTGCAGCAAATTGGCCTTTTCACGAGAGCTGACAAAAGGGGTGTCATTAAAGAGGAGCGTTGGAACCGAAGACGACGATGAATTCCGAATGTTTTCTACAAATGACCAACAATTTTTACTACCTTTGAGACTTTGTAGTATTTTTTGCCTTAATTTTTGGTCATGCAAAAATTTGGTTATCTTTAAAATACATATATTATCTTTAAGATAAAATGTAACAAAAATTAAATTATTCCAATTGTACAAAAAAAACAAGAATTGATGTCATAAGGCATGCACATGAATTTTTTCTTTTAAACTGAACTCTTTCCGTTTTGGTGGCATCCTGAAATTTTGTAAAGAAAACATGAAGATATATACAAGAAACAAGATACACAAAACTGCCGAAATAAAATCCGCTATGCATTCGTTCACAGCTCACAGACATTGGTATGGTGGCGCATACACCACATGCCACACACACACACACACGCACACACACACATACACACACACACTAACTACATTACAATTTTATTGTTTTCCTTGTTAAGTTAGTTAAGTTTGGCTTTATCATTCGCAAACCATGTTAAAAAAAGCTATGGGAAAGGGAGTGTCCGCTTAAGGGATCATGAAATGTATGCAATTTAAATGCAAGATCCACAGTCGGGAGAATTTGTCCGCTCAAGGGTATTGTCCGCCTATGGGAGGTGTCCGCAGTGGGAGCTTTCACTGTATTTGCTAAAACAAATTAAAAATTTAATTGACATTCAGAACTCCAAGGAACTACATTTATTTAATAACACAGTCAAATCAAAATCCAGTGATGTAAAACACTGCTAGAAACGCCAGTAAAATTGTGTAGGTTAAAATAACTACGTCTCGTATGTGTTGGAAAGTGTTTTCTTTTTATAATACAAATTCTATATACTACTGAAATTATTCAAGCAGGCAAGTAGAAGAATTAGCATTTAATAAACAGTACGAAAAGTTCTTTGAAGGAACGCCATATTTCATCAATAAAACTAGCTGTATTGTGAATGGAAATTTAAATTTCATCCGCTTACCGGATGGTGTGTGACTATCCTAGAAAATTGATTGCATAATGGACCGTTTTGACATTTACAATCAAACATGCATTATTAGGTGTGTACTCCCTTAAACTGCGAAAATCTAGGAATTTTTACGAAAAACAATCAATTCATTTTCCCGTACTCCAAATTTTGGTAATTTTTCACAGAAGAGAACACTCACCAGGGAGTAAAATATTTCCCCAGGCTGCGAATTTTAGTCCAAGAAATTTCTTTGGACAACAAAAAAAAATACCTACTGTCAAATGAAGGAAAAAAGAAAAAAAAACAATAAAAAGGTCAAAGGTTTCGAAATTATCGATAGTTAAAGAAAACTCGATTTTTGAAGTAAAACTTTTCTATGGAGCTGTCAAACCGACCAACGATGTAACCATATGATAAACCTATTCGCTATATATTATGATATACGATATGACCATAAGTATGTTATTTTGGAAATATTATTTTCAGAAATTGGAATTTTTTTTTCGTTTTGTGGATTTTCATAAATTAGTGTAGATATGTTGATTTGTGTCTGCATTGTGTGTATTCGCTGAGATTTTTTTTGTTGGTACGTGTTGTTGATTCTCATTCTGTAGGTACCTACATGAAATGTGTGTATTCAACGAGAAATTCTCTTATTTTGTTGCTTTGTGTTTTTTTATTAATATTTTTGTGAATTCGCATTGTGTGTATTCGACGAGGAATTTTTTTGTTGGTTCGTTATGTTAATAAGAGTATATTAGTGCGTATTGTATGTATTTGATGGCGATTTTTCGTTTATTTGCTTTGTTGATGCTCATATACATTAGTGTATATTGTGTTGTATTAATGTGTGTAATGTTTAAGTAGATGGTCTCGTTGCTAGTGCTTCAGTGTATCTACTGCGTAGGCTTATATATACGGAGTAGTATAATGTATGTAATAATGTAAAATTGCTGAACCATGAATCAAAGTTCGAACGACGCGACGAAGACGTTTGTACAATTGGAAGATAGGGTTGTTATGTGGGATGTATTTATGCAGGTACGAGGCTGGTGTCAAAAAATGTCAACTTTGTTCTTTGACCGGTTTCCATAAAATTGAAATACAAATACCTATGTTGTATCTGACTTAGAATTACGAACGAAAAAATTGTTTCAAATTAGGGAAGTTTTATTTCTGGTGCGTGTACATAAGTATAGCGCAAAATTTTAGTCGATTTAGTAATATGTTAAATCATTTTTAGTATGATACTAGGCTAAAAAGAGGATTTTGCTAATTTTAAACCAGTTTAGTATCGTACTTTTTTCTTAACATTTTACTAAAGTTAAAATCACAAAATGGCTACTTTATTTTTTTAGTATCGTACCAAATCCATATGCCACCTTTACACTTACAAACGTTAAAAAGTTATGTTCGCTTACTTTTTTGCACTATTTTAGGCGTGTTTAGTTGTAGTTGATTAAAAAAATGGTTTTGGTATGGTGCTAGTTAAAAGGTTTAAAATTAGGAAAATATTAGTAAAGTGTTTTAGTATTAGCAAACTGTTAAGTAGTATCATGCTAAGTCGTAAACATCAGGCTGTTTATAATTGTGCGCCGCTCTTTATTTTAAACAAGGCTATATCTAAAATATATGATTTTAAAATGTATAAAATAAGGAAGAAATTCCAAATGGATTCTTAGTAATATTATCACGAACAATTAAACAAACTAAAAACAAATAATACAAACAACAAAAATGAAAATACTTCATGTTTTTAAACATTTTTCTAATTGTTGATTAGCACTTCGGTTGCTTTCTAATATATAATAAGCATTCCACTAGTAAACTTGTGAGGTGAAAAATTATCGATAGTTTTTTTTTATTGAACTACAATACATTCGATTGTTTCATACTATCGCAACTATCGATAGACTATAGCTGTCTTTTTTAATAGAATGCTCTAAACAGATGAATAGTTATGCAGTGCATGAGTGTTTATGTAGCCTCTATGTTACCTCTCATAAATTCTTCTTTATAAAACATTTTCCCATAAATTATAGTTCTGCAGGGCTTATGTCCACAAAAAGCTAAAAACGGGAAATCTATTCATATGGCTGTGATGATCAAATCAGCTCTTTGTCAGAAAAAACATAGGTACACTTTTAGTTCGGTTTCGAGCTTCAAACTCTTCCTATTTTACAATGTAGATATAGGTGCGTTAGTGCCATTCCTAACTATTCCTATCTCAGTCCGTTCCCAATAGCGGATTGCAGCCATGACTTGCAGGCATATTGAGATGTGGCCTCCTCTATCGACGCTGCTAAGTTTCCAGATTTTAAGCATATTTCCTTTGGAAACTGTATTGCACTAAAATTATTGAAGTCATTTAAAAAGGATAGAAAACTTAAGGCGTTTTTTTTTTTTTTTTTGGTTTAATGTCCAAACTCAAAATGACATTTCGACACTATAATTTTTTTATGATTGCTCTATTCAACCTATAAAAGCGTTTAGCTTGTAATGTCTTTATGCAACGTTGCATAAGTTTTATAAATAAGATTTTTGAGCTCAGAGGCATTTATAAGGGGTGCATCTCTCTATATATTCGCTGTAATTAAATTACAAATAAGACTGTAGATGTTCAACAATTTATAATATTAGCCGCTTAAGTGCTGAAACAAATTAAAATAAAATAATGCAATATAATTATTCTAAAATAGAATATTTCAGTTCAATAAGTATTATTATAATATATAGATGTTTAATGATCACTAGTCAGATGTGTTATTTTAAAAATGTACCTTTGTTTTGTCGTTTAAAAATTGGCTGAAATGTTTGTTCAATACTTTCCCGTACTTTTGTGAAACTTTTTCGCTCTCTGAGAGATTTTTACCCACACTTTTGCAAAAATGACAGTATTCATATTTTTGTGCACAAAGCACAATAAAGTTAAAAAAGAATACGACATCTGTGCCAAAAAATACACTTCCAAAATCAATCGCCAAAACAGTTTGCCTAAGTATCATGTTCGAAACCGTGCAGCTGTGTAAAGTAAAAAGAAAAGTATAAATCTTATTTAAAAATGCCAAATGCACTATTCAAAAAATGTCACTTGAAGGTTTTTATACCGCAATTATAGGTTGGCTATTAATTTGTTCTGGGACAATAAAATTCGTGCCGTTAACTCTAGCGACCCAAGTATGTTCCCAAAAATTAATAAGATTTTTAGAAGAAAGGATCAAAACGATCTTCCGTGTCTTAAGCTCCAGAGGACGACAGAGAACAGAGACGTACTTCTGACAGCAGGCATAGACCCAGAGGATGCCGTATTGGACGATGACCTCTATATAATCGAAGATCCGCAGGAGAGAGTGGAGGCTGTGGGGGCTGCTTTCCAGCAAGTGTACAAGGTGAATGCTAGCATTCGCCCGAATCATGACCTGGAGAACAGAGCTCTGCTTCATCACTTATGGCTCCGGAACGATATAACCGAATGGCGATCTGAGAACCTTGGTTTTACCGGGTTTAATGATGAAGATTTGGCAAACGCCATAATCGCCGACCGAAATGGGCCCAGTCCCCTGTTAATTTCGAAGAATGAGCTCCAGCTCATCTTCGATTCATTAAAGAAAAAGAAGTCTGCAGGAGTCGATGGTATATCCAACGTTGTACTACGACATTTGCCTCAAGAAGCAGTTGACATTTATACCACACTGTTTAACAACGCGCTGAATAATGCATATTATCCAGTGCGGTGGAAGACAGCTGTGGTGCACCCTCTCCCAAAAAAGGGAAAGGACAACTCCAATCCGGCGAATCTCCGGTCGATAAGTCTTCTTCCGAGTATCAGCAAAGTATTTGAAAAGGTTATTAATAGAGCCCTGTTCAAGTGGGCGGAGGACAAAAATATCATCCCGGATAATCAGTTCGGTTTTAAGGCGGGACATGACACAATTCATGCCGCGTCTAAACTTGTTTCTGATATCCAATGGAACAAAACTAAAAAGCAGTGTACGGGTGCCTGTCTGATTGATTTGGAGAAGGCCTTCGACACCGTATGGTTAGAAGGTCTCTATCTAAAGCTAACCAGACTAGGTATAAGTAAACCTCTATTGTATATGCTTTATGACATGCTAAATGGTAGAAAGTTTGTTGTCAAGAGTGGCAATGTAACTTCTACTGCAATTTTTAATATTAATAATGGTCTTCAGCAGGGAGCGGTTAACTCGCCGATTCTATTCAACATTTACACCAGCGATCTGATAGGTAGTCTAACTCAGGCAATTGCGTACGCCGACGATCTAATTGCGTACAGAACAGCTCATACAGTTGAGGTCATCAAAAGTCTCTTGCAGAGTGACTTCGACAAGATTCAGCGATATTGTGATGACTGGAAGTTGAAAATCAACTTCCAGAAATCAGAAACTATTTTGTTTAGGACTCCGTTGTCTAGCGCCTCAAGGGATACGAGAAAGAACTGGCGCAAGCTGGTGATCGTAGGGCCACATGGACATCCACTGGCGAGTAAAAGTGTAGTAAAGTACCTTGGCATCTGGTTGGATCAGTACCTGTATTTCGACAGACATATAGGTGCTGCTTTGGCCAGGGCTAGGGGAGCCTTAGCCTTGACAAAACGACTGTTTTATAGCAGCCGTCTTGACAGCAGGGTGAAGGTGATTTGCTACATGGCCCTCATCAGGCCGATGATTGCCTACGGATGCCCGGTGTGGTTCAACGTTGCCCCATCTCAAATGGAAAAGATTCGGGTGTTTGAGAGGCAATGTCTTAGACGTTGCCTTGGATTACACAGAACACCAGAGTCGGAGTACACAAGATATTATTCCAACCAGGTTCTATACAACGGAGCCAACATAAACAGAATAGATAATTTTTTGTTCAAGCTGATTCGGGGTCACGTTGCAAGAGCGATGTCCTCAACTAACAGCTTAATTTTTGGGGCTTATTACCCCAATAACGAATATTTTGAGAGTGCGCGGTTAAGTGGTTACATCCCTCCTGAGGCATTCCTCTATTTAGACAGTCGAGGGCTGATACAGGATGGAGGGGCGGTTCCGCTCATCTACCACGTCAGCCGGAAAACTGTGGATAGGCGACTCCTGTATAGTCGAGACGTCATCGCTCAAGGTGGAGAAGAGCGCCTTCGGTTCAGTAGGACTGTGTCCGATCGGGACCGGAGGGATAGGGCGAAACAGGAGAACCAGTTCTGGTGGCTCTCTGAACAGCATCGTGATATTTAAAGTCGATGAAGATGATATATCTTGGCCGACTTACATAGATTTAGGGCATTAGGTATAGGGAACAGTCAGGGTGGCACCAAACAAAAAAAAAAAATTAAAAATATGTATGTATGCGGGGGCATACGTGCATGTATCTGCGTGTCTACATGTATGTGCGTACGTATATGTATGTGCGCATGTACATGTGTTTTAATATATATTTAGGTTTAGTTTATAGGTAAAAAAAAAAAAAAAAAAAAAAAAAAAAAAAAAAAAAAAAAAAAAAAAAAAAATGATCAGATACCAAGTTTTCTGTATAAAAGTTTCTTGAATATAAAATAAATAAAAAAAAAATTAGATTTAATTAAAATAGTTTTTAGGTCGAAAGACATTAGTTGTAAGAGTTATTGTTTAATTTAGAGCGCCCGTAAAGGGCCAGTAAATTAGTTGTAAGTTATTGATAATTAGGCTAGTTTTAAACATTTTTGTCTAGCTTTAAGATAGTTATAAGTTAATATGAAATAAAAATGAATTAAAAAAAAAAAATACCGCAATGTCACTCTTGTAGTGTCCTTAGCATATTTCGTTTGAGGTCAAAGAAATTAAATTTACTTTTATACGTCATATTGGCATAATGATTGTTGACATACCGTACAAAATCTTCCGCACTATTTATGTCCTTTAAATATTTATTGCATGTGAAGTACCCACCCACGTAACTTATTTTAGAGGTAATTCAATCCTCCCATTATAAAAGAGATTTAACATTTCAAAAGGATGCTTCGAAAGCACGCTGGGTTATTGGATATTTTATTCAAGAGCCCTAGTATGATGTACATAAGTACATACATTAGTACATAAATACATGCGTAATAATGAAGGTAGGTATACAGATATACATTATAGTGTATCAAAAATATTTTGAGTGAAGAGGAGAGCAAAAAATTGTGAGGTTCGCTATATTAATAAATTGATCACTGAATTCTCAATTAATTATCAATTTTAGATACCCAAGTATTAAATAATATTTAGTTTATTTTAAATTTCAATGAAATACTCATATACAGTGTATGTACATATATTATATAGGTATATACAAGAACATATGTAAATTTATTAAGTTTACATTAATAGGACTTTGTGTCTTTTTTGGCTTAGAAAACTGCCCCCTTCCTTTATTTGAGAAACAAAAGATGCGCATTTAAATGTTTGCATGAATAACAACCCATCTTTGGGAAAAAATACAATATAAATGGTTTCATTTGAACATCCATAGGTTCCACCAATACAGCGGATGAGAATCGGCTTTATTATTCTCAAATATCCATAAAATATTAGGGGTATTCACGATCTGGTGTACCAAGTCCTGTAAAAGTGTAACATTTTATTTTTTTACAACAGACTAGGGATATTCACGATCCGGTGTATCTGGTCTTGTATCATTGTAAAAGTGTAAAAGTGTAAAAGTGTATCATTTTTTTGCACTACAACAACAAAAACACTTTTACAATACCCGAACCCTATTGTAACAGAAAAATACAAGGGTGTAAGATTTTTTTAACACAAACTTAAGCCTTCTTCAGATCAAATGTGAAACAGATTTTGACATTTGCTTCAGTGTTGCTACAGATTAGTAAAGGTGTGTTCACAGTCTATTGTAAAAAAATAATATTTTACTCTTACAAGACTTTGTACACCAGATCGTGAATACCCCTACTGTGAACACACCTTTACTAATCTGTAGCAACACTAAAGCAAATGTCAAAATCTGTTTCAGATTTGTTCTGAAGAAGGCTTAAGTTTGTGTTAAAAAAATCTTACACCCTTGTATTTTTCTGTTACAATAGGGTTTGGGTATTGTTAAAGTGTAAAAGTGTAAGTTTTTGACATTCAGTATATTTTGTTGTTGTAGTGCAAAAAATGCTACACTTTTACAATGATACAAGACCAGATATACCGGATCGTGAATACCTCTATTAAATTTAGTCAAAACTTAGTAAATAAACAAAGTTTTTCCTTCATACGCAAACAAACCCGAAATTTTGTGTCCACTCTTAAATAATAAGATAATAAGGCCTAGAATTCTTTATAAAGGTAGGAAATATGTTTATTATTTTTTTTTTTAACGATAAACCTTGGAAACCCTTGAAGTATTTACTATTTCACGTGTAGGTTCAACTGCGTATGACATTTACGTCTTCGATTCAGATAGCCAAATTTGCAAGACTATTTTTTTAAATACCTGCCATTTTATTATTAGAATATAGAAACCCATAACAAAAATCATTGTCGTCTTAAAAATCCTAAAAATAAATCCTACTCTCAAAAATATCATTTCATGTGCCTATAGGCTGCCAATGGCATCAATGACTAAGTAAACTACTATAGTTAAATGCGAATGGCTGCTATTATGCATAACACAATCAAGATCCAAGCATCCATGAGTTAAATATTTATCCAAGCAAGAACCGGCCCAACCGGCATTGGCATCGACATCGGCATATGACATACGGCATAGAAGATAGCAAAAACATCCCATTACCCTACCTAGGCAACAAAACCACACAACAATCCCCATCGAATTGAAAGGAAAAATAAAGTCTATTATACACCACTCGAACATCATGCAACCTTACCTGGAACTAGCTTAGTCGAGAGTATTTTTCTATTTCAACTATTTGTATCAGGCTCTCAGAATGGAACAGCAGAGAATCTAATAGTAGTCAACCAAACAGAAAACAGAAAATAACCTCCTTTGGCTGCAAGGCTAGCTAGGTAAGACGGTGTACATTGTAACTTACAAAATGTGAACGTTCAACTCTAGATCTACATGCTATGGTTCATGCGAAGCGGATTACGGACACCTATGTATGTATATCGAGCACTATGGTACACACACACATTAATTATTATCCATGTGTATGGATGCCGAACCAAATTGTTGCCAAAAGTTGTTGCATTGTTTAGCTGTTGTTATTGCTGCTGCACCCAGCAGCACCTTACTTCTTGGCACATGAGGCAAGGCTAAAAATTATACTGCCAACAACATCATCATTGTTTTGTTTTCTGTCTGTTTTACTTGGGATTTTTATCACTTAACACTACGGTGCATTTTAAAGAAACTAAAATTTTATTTTAACTTAACATTTAAAGATTTCTTCTTTTTACTTGCTATATATGGCAAGTTTTGCATTTACAAAAAAAAAAAAAAAATAAAAAGAATTTGAGATTTTAATGAAACTAGACATTGTGATGATAGAGAACACAATTCCGTCTGTCTGTCTACCCATCTGTATGTCCGTCTGTGTGTAGAACGATCTACAGCCGAAATGGCTGTAGCGATTTTCTTCAAACTTGGTATTTAAGCGTTTAAGGTGATTGTCTCAAAAAAAATGTTTGAATATTTTTTTTAGCCCCTAAACTAACCGTACCTGCATACAATTTGTTCTACCATCTTAATAAACTCGAAAACGGCTTTAACGATTTTGATAAAAAAAATATCTGCTCACTACCAACTACATGTAAAGTAGTCAGTTTGGTTAACATTTTATTTTACAATTCTTTAATTTTCGACTTTTTCATAAACGGCTTGATGGATTTCGATCAATAATTTTTAAAAAGTAGGCCCTTCGAATTCTAAATAGTTCTTTATACCAAAATTTTCGAAAACTGTTTTTTTTTTTTAGAAATTATGATTTTATATTTTTTTAAATTTTTTTTTTCAATGTACAGTGATATCTTTATAAGCGGACACTCACTGTCCCTCAATTTTTGTGCGGTTATGAGAACTGTATGGTTAAGGGAAAGAATACGAAATGAAATAATTGCAAAAAGGATTATCGCTAACATGGGGATACTTTGCTCCGTTTTTTGCACTATTTTTAGAAACCTCTTAAAAATTGTAGACAAATAATTTTGATCTAGTTTTTTTTTTCAACATGTTTCATTAATAATATGTAAGGTAATACATTTATACTATGAAAATTTAATTTAAAAAATATTTAAAATACTTATTTGTGTGTTTGAAAAGCGGGGCAAAGTTGGTCAAGTGATTGGGCTACTTTGCTCCATCTGAAACGTTTGACTATATTTCCTTTATTACTTGCGACTATAGGTATTATGTATAAGGCAAGTTATGCATTCGTAAAAAAAAATTCTAACGATCAAACATGACATTAGAGAAGCCTAAAAAAGTGATCGACAAAAAATGCCTGTCTGGCAGTCTGTCAGTCTGTCCGTCTGTATGTATAACGAGCTGCAGCCTAAACAGCGTAAGCGATTACCTTCAAATTTGGTATGTATGATTACTTAGGCATTCCTCAAAGAAATTGAAATTTTATTTTTAGGCCTAAAAATAACGGTACCTTAAAGGAAAATTTTATTTTTGTAGAAAACGGCTCGCATATGAGTATTTTTTGTTGGTAATAGCTATCATTTGATATAAATCAAGTTAACGGTAAAAGTTTATTAACGGTACCTTTAATATAACCGTTTTTAAAATGTTTGGCTTTCTCGGTAACTGTGCGTTGGATTTCTGTCAAATTTTATATCTGAGAAGATCTAGGCAGCCAAACTAATTCTGCATATTAAAATTTAAAAAAAACCTTTTGTTTTATAATTAAAATTAATTTTAGATTTTTTTTTTTTTGAAAAATCAATATTTTTAAAACTGATCAAAAAATTCAAATTTTATAGTCACATACATATTAATAAACTCTAAAAAACTACATACCGAAATTTTGAAAAAAAAATTGTTTTCAGAAAACTAAAAAAAAAAAACCGGATCGTACCACTGAAAATATCGCTGCTGTAAGTGAAAGTGTGGCCGAAGACCCAAATGTGTCGATTCCTCGTTGTTCTTAGGAATGTCTTACGGCACATTATGGCGTATTTTGCATTTGGATCTACACCTACATCCATATAAAGTCCAGCTCACACGAGAACTGAAGCCAGCTGACCATTCACAACGTCGTAGATACGTCGAATGGGTGCTTGAACAGCAGGCGGTGGACGGCGATTTTCTTCAGCGACGTAGCACATTTCTCATCCGGTGGGTATGCTAATAAACAAAATTGTCGTATCTGGTGTTCTGAGAATCCTCAAGTAATTGAAGAGAGGCCATTACATCCACAAAAAGTCACTGTTTGGGGCGCTCTTGGTCCGAAGGTGTGATTGGACCTTACTTCTTCGAAAACGACGATGGAACGACTGTCAACGTCAATTCAGAGCGTTATGGTCATATGATAACCGACTTTTTTTTGGCTGCTATTGAAGAATACGACTTGGAGAATATGTGGTTTCAACAAGATGGTGCCACATGCCACACAACTCGAGCGAATATGGCTTTATTGCAAGACACATTTTCTGGCCGCGTAACTTTTCGTCGTGGCGATATCAACTGGCCACCAAAATCATGCGATTTGACACCGCTGGACTTTTTTTGTGGGGCTACGCGAAAGACCGTGTTTATGCAGATAAACATTTAACTCTTGAGCACTTGAAAACCAACATTCGTCAAGTTATGGCTGAGATACCGCCCAGTATGTGTCAAAAAGTGGTAGAAAATTACCTGAAAAGAATCGATTCTTGCAACAATTCGCGTGGTGGTCATTTAAATGATGTAGTGTTTTTATATGTGTTTTATTTACGTTTACTTTTGAAACCACAAAATGGATAACCCATAATAATGGTGATGGGCTGAGTTGCTCAGTGCTTCAGTGTTTTTACTTCGTAGATTTATCTTAGTAGTAGTGTAAAATGTAATGTGATGTTTCTTGGTTGTTTGAATTTTTGATAAAAAAATAATCCCTTAAAAGTGCCCTCGTCCGTTTAGTGTTCGTTTATAGGAAAGTAATTTGTTTGGGAAACTCAGGAAAGAAGTTTGTTCCCGAAAATGTGTCCGTTTCTTTAATGGAATTGTCCGCTTATTGGAGCTGTCAGCAAGTAGAGCTTTTAGTGTTTTGGTAATATTTTGACACTCAACATGGGTTGACACAAATGTGCCCATGAACTATGTTTAGCGCAGACTAGGCAACCGATATTTTTTTTAAACAAATTTAGTTTATAAAGTAATATATTGATAATAATAACAATTAAAATTTATCTAATATGTTTAAGAAATGTTTCTTTAGTTTGGACACAGCCTCAAAAATTAATAAATATGTCAAATATCGAATCCGAAACATACTACTTCCAAAAAAGAGTCGGGACTTTTCGTATCTTTTCGTATATCATTTAATTCCCGACCGATGCATGGCCGGTACTTGGCGGATTCACTTATTAAATAACTTATACGTACTTATTAAATTGGTAACTTAAAAAAATATGATTTTTTTTGTAGATTTCATTAAATTATTATAAATGAATAGAAGAAAACGCAAATAATACCTACATATTATTTTTGTTTTTGGTTTAGTGGACTGTGTGGGTTTAAGTCAAATTGAAATATTTTATGACTTTTAGTCCAAAATGCGTTTCGCCCGGACACGATAGTTGGGCTCATCAGTTAGATGCTATCGTGTCGCTCTAAGACGCACTATTTTTTGGTCGATGACTACCAACTCTAATAATATTTTCAGCACATACATACTGAAAATTATATTTTTTTAGGGGAATTTGGTCAAATTCGCATTTTGGACTAAAAGTCATAAAATATTTCAATTTGACTTAAATTATTATATGTAACCCTTCTTGTTTTATATTCCAAATTGCCAATTTTTACATATAAAACAGTAAGCAACAAAAAGACAGGCGTTTTGGCAATCGTTGTTTCGGTTGCAGTTGGAAAACAACCACCAGTCAGGTGTAATATCTGTAGGGTAGCAAAAGTTCTTCCAAGTCAGAGTTTGATAAGTTTTTCACTGTTTTTTGGTATTCCAACATTGAACCATCTATTTCAACGCATGGTAAACTTTTCCTGTGTTAAGAACAGTATTACTTAACAATGGCCTGGCATTTCTTCGAGTTGAGCTTCAGAAGAGCGTGGAAAGAAGACGGACTAAAATTGATCCGTGAGTGAAAGGGATAACTTGGAATTTGAAGAAACCGCTTGAGTTCTTTCGGTTAGATAATCCTCAATAAGAGATAAGGCTGAGGTTTCAAGATACAAAAAATGTTGTAACTTCCTTAAGAGTATTCTATGCGAAACAGTGTCAAACGCATTCGAGAAGTCTAAAAGAACCAACGTAGTTATTGGATTCTTATCTATTTGCAGTCGTATGTCGTCCAAAATTTTAAGGAACACTATTGGACAGCTATATGATGTGGCCTAAAACCTGATTGGGTAGGTGTAAGCAGTGTGTCTAGGAAAAGTGTTATCTGCTGACTTACTATCTTTTCAAACGCCTTCGAAAGAAACGTCAGAATAGAGTACTTGAATTTGACTTTTCAGGAACTAGAACAATTTCAGATGCTCTCCAAAGCTTAGGGAAACAGTAACTGGGTAAAATATTTAGTATTAAAGTTATGAGTTATGAAAGGAGATATGAAAGGAAGAATTTAACTAATTTTAGGATGCATGTTGTTGGGACCTATTGCTTCCGATTTAATTCCTGTTATCGCTTTCAATTGTAAATGTCGTGCTAGAGCCAGGGGATCAAATTCCAGCCTAAGCCATTAGAAAAAAAATAATAGCTATTACTGCGTACCACTAGGCTAAAATTTCTTTCTAATATTTATCTGTATCATTATACCGGGGCATGGAGTTGGCTTAGAAAACACTTTAATTGTCTTCTTATCCCAAAGAAGCAGCAATAAGCTTATATCTACTTCGAGTGATCTCAACGATCGTTGTATAAGCTTAAAGCGGAACTTATTTAAAGTTGTCAATCCTGATGTTTGTCCTTTTTTTTGACACAACTTATACATGCTTGGCAAAAAAGTACACCCGATTTTTAAAAATCTGTTACTCGATCTGTGGGTGGAATAAAGTTAGTGGAAGCTTGCAATTTAAACCAAATTCAAAACAAATGTGCATCGGTATCTCCTCTTACATCCTTCCCTATTTTCCTTATACTCGCTCTGTGCTTGGTTATTTTAAGGGTAGTCAAAACCCATTTAGTGCGCGTATCCGTTTAAAAAAAATATATATTCTTTTTGTTTACCTAAAAAGTAACTTGTTACTTATTTTTTCTTGTTAATTTTTGAAATGTATTATATTGTTTAACGATTATATTATGTGATCAATTATTTTCAAATATATTTCTAATTAGTTTATGTAGGCTTTTTTGGTCAATTTGTGGTTGAATGCAAATAAAACAAGTTTATTCCATCTTTTCCCAACGTTTCGTCGCTATCCACGACTTCTTCAGGGGTACATCTAGATTTATTTTTAGGTGGTAATTATAATTTTACATAGGTAGGTATTTAATAATTTTCTTTATAAAAACTTACTGGCTCAAAATTTTAAACGATTTAGTAATACGTTAAATAATTTTTAGTATGATACTAGGCTAAAAAGAGGATTTTGCTAATTTTAAACCAGTTTAGTATCGTACTATTTTCTTAACATTTTACTAAAGTTAAAATCACAAAATGACTACTTTATTTTTTTAGTATCGTACTAAATCCATATGCCACTTTGACATTTACAAACGTCAAAAAGTTATGTTCGCTTACTTTTTTGCACTATTTTAGGCGTGTTTAGTTGTAGTTTATTAAGAAAAAAATTTAATATGGTGCTAGTTAAAAATTAGGAAAATATTAGTAAGTGCTTTATTATTAGCAAACTGTTGTAGTAGTAAGATGCTAAACCCTTATCATCAGGCTGTTTAAAATTTTGCGCCAATGATTTTAATTTTTTCCGACTACTAATATTTTGTAATTATTATTAAAGCATTACTTTCATTTAAAACAAAACAAAATAAATTAACATAAAAACAAAACATTTTAACATTAAAAGACATTACTTTCTGAACAAACAACAATATTTGTCGTATTTATATATATTTTGTTTTGCATGTTTCTAACGTTACATAAGTAAGTAGTTCTCTTTGACTTAATGGTCACTGCGAATGCGTTGGTTAAATACCAACCAGGTGGCGCAGAACTCTCTTGGAAAATACTCTAATTTTTTGCAAATGGCGGCAATATCAGTTATTTCTCTTTGACATTTGTGATGTAAACAAATACAAAACACATTCGCCAAAAAGTATGAATCGCTATGTTATCACATTTGCAAAAATTATAGCATCTTCCGGGAGCCATGTGTGCCACCGTGTAATGTCCTATTTGCCTATCAACTAAAAGCAAATACATTAATAGTCTTGGCCTAGATGAAATCCTGTAACATTCGCACATAAAATAAAATGCACGACTGGATCTCACGAACTTGCTCTTACGTTCGATCACATCGTATGTAAAAGATTTCTATTTAAAATCTAAAAATATTTTTAAAGTCGTTTTTTACTTAATTTTTTATATATACAAAATTTCTTTAATTTTTTTTCTAAAAAAAAAATTGTTATGAGAATCTTAAATATTTAATAATATAAACTTAAAAACAAATGATTAAATCGGCTTAATCAAAGAAAAAAATAATTAAAAATTCCGAAATAAATACTTAAACTAATTTGAGCTCAAAAAAAAGTATGCCAACAAATTTTAAAAATCTGTGGAGCGGTTTTTGAGAAAAAAGTTTTTTTAAAAACTTTTTGAAAAAAATAAAAAAAAAAAAATTAAAAAACGCCAATTCATAGGTATTCAGCAAATACACATACATAACTATAATTTTTGAAAAAAAATTATTGAGCATTTTTCAAAATATGAATTAATTTTTTTTAAATGCTTTTAAAAACACAAAAAAAATATTAATTAAAAATATTGGTACGCAGTATAAATTGGGCAACCTAAGCCTATATATGTGTGAAATTTCGAAAGAATCATATATGAGATAGTCGAAATAAAAAACTTTCCTATGGAAAGTACCGTTTTTAGACATTTAAAAACATTTTTTTTTCAACCATATGATCAGTCGTACCTAAAAAGCTGCACTGATTTTTGTAAATCAAAATCGTTGGAGTCGTTTCCGAGAAAAATAGGCTTTAACGTAACGGTTATATGGCAGGTACCGTTATTTTTTGAGCTAAAAAAATTTCAATTTTCCCTCTGTACAATACCTTAAAAACTCGATATACCAAGTTTGAAGCAATTCGGCCCAATCGTTTGGTACCTCAACATACATACAGACAGACTGACAGACTGACAGACTGACAGACTGACAGACTGACAGACTGACAGACTGACAGACTGACAGACTGACAGACTGACAGACTGATAGACTGACAGACTGACAGACTGACAGACTGACAGACTGACAGACTGACAGACTGACAGACTGACAGACTGACAGACTGACAGACTGACAGACTGACAGACTGACAGACTGACAGACTGACAGACTGACAGACTGACAGACTGACAGACTGACAGACAGACATACAAATGGACAGAGTTTTTAGACCATCTCTTTTCGTCTTCGTTATCATCGTAATGTCATGTTTGATTGTTATCTCAAAACTTTTTTTTCGACGAATGCGTTATAGTACCTATAATCGCAAGTAAAAATGTAATATAAGTTCAAATTTCTAAAGCGTATCTTCCCACTGTACATCATCACAAGAGACTTATTTATTGTAACAAAACGATATATGAGATTCATTTCTCGTGGTTGTGTTTTTGTTGTGTTCGTATTTCCATTTACCCCAACTAAAGCTTGTACCTATAATCGCATGGCTACTAAAAGTAAAAACAAAGTTATAGAGAGAAAGAAGAAAAAAAGAAGATGCACTTGAAAGGCTTCCTAAAACTATTTCCTCTAGACTTGAGACAGAGTAGGTGCATATATGTAATTTACAGTGTAAATATATATTTATAAAAGAATTGCTAAAGGAAGGTCCACATAAATCAGCATAGGAATAGTACAGAGGGTCATATTACCCATTATAATGGGATGAAGTACTACAGCTCTTGGAAATTCCATGCTCTGTTTGCTGTGCGCCTGGTAACTTCTAATCCAAGCTGTAGTGTCGTAAAAAAGCAACCGTCAAGCTCAGCATCCGAATCAAATGATATCGGATATTAATTTCTTTTTCTAAGCAAAGTGCCACTTATTACCATGCCAAAGCATTAGACACATAAACTAAGATCTCTGGTCTCATTTTTTTTCGTATACACTCGCACGTATATATGGTTGGTATCCTGAGCTGAGAGGAAATTGGGTTGTTTGTTAAAACTACTTGAAGATATCTGGGATGCAGTAGAGGGTACCTACAAAAATGATCTACCATCCATCCTAGATATCGCATCTTAGATTGTAGCTCTTTTGTTTCATCTTTCTCTCGTTGTTTTCCGCACGAGAATTTACAACGTAAAGGAACCATGATGTTAATAAAATTCAAAGAATTGTCGTTTGGTTGGTCGGTCGGTCGGTCGGTCGGTCGGTCGGTCGTTCGGTTAATGGGAGGCCCATGGTTGCAACGTCAGGGGACCGTAGCAGCGCAGCGCCCGGCCCGTAGCAGGAAAAAAGAGGTAAAACTGCCAACCAACTTGCACCTATAAATTACATGTTACAATCGAAGAAGGTAAAATGAAGTAGCAATTGAAAACGATTTGATTGGGGCTTTTATCTAGTTCTATACGATGAGTTCGGTTCATTGTGGTAATTCTTTGGCTCGGCATCTTGTTGGTGATGGTTCTTTTTTCACTCCTTCTCCGTTCACGTCAATTAATTGAGGAATCACATGCAATTAATTTACTATCGACTCTATGTAGGTACTTCTTTAAAATCTTATCCTGAAGTTTCGCGGTCGAGTGCATTGTTGTTGTAAGGGAATAAAATGTATGGTAACAAATAGTCAGCATTGTAAATCAGAGTGTAGTTAAATACGACTGATATTAATCAGGTTTGTAACTTCAACGATAAAGTATGCTTAATGGTTTTTAATGTCATCGGACGGAATGGTGTCTAACGAAGTATCAATTTGGATGTTTTTGAACCTGACTTTAAAAAAAATAAAATTTTATCAGCTAGGGGACACCCTATTGTCCATTCACTAAATAAAAACCAAATATCTTAATGAGATGAATTGCTGCGGGAAGTGTTTCCTTAAAATAGTCATTATGCCTTTAAGCAGTTGCTCCGCTTGGCTTTGGACCAAATGTCTTCTAAGTGCATCAAGTCATCAATGACTGTCAAAATTACTCCCCTGTTACTATCATATCATTTAAAAAAAAATAACAAGGACCAGCAACCCCAGCTGAGGAATTGAGTTTGTCAATTTTTTGATTGCCCACTGATTTCGAATTCATTTTGGAAAACGTATAATAATTTGTAACAAGAAAATATACCTTCTCATTCGCACGCATGCAGCAAATTGTTCATCCTCTCTTGATAAGAAAACTACTCAAAAACATTTTCAGTTCTAAAATGTTGTTCTCGCATTGGTAAAAATAATGATACACTATGCACAAAATATTTACTAGAGACGGTATTACATTGTCATACAATATTATATGACTAATTTTTTCATATAAAATATGGCACAATATTTTATATATGACAAGTTGTATTAAGGATCTTCCTCTTTCGTCTACATCGACATCTGCAAAAAAAGAGGACACAAAATAAAAAAATCATACTTGTGCGATAGAGAGTGTAGGCCAAAATGCAGATCATCTTCATGTATGAAGATTATAGGAAGTATGAATCTGTAGATTGCAGATTATAGAGAAGATGAACATGTTCATCTTCATTATAGCATTTTCATCTGCACCATAAATACTCCCGTTCAGGTAACGAATTTTTAGGTTTATTTTGCTTAAAAACAACAAAAAAAGCCCAAATTTTATTTACACAGCTACATACCTGAACGCTTTATGGTGAGATGTGTCAAGAAAGTTATAGCAGAGTTAGAGGAAGTTATTAGTGTGTACCTGTCTTACTTTTATGTTTGATTTATATTACGGCCCCGCTCTACTTTTCTTTAAATCCGCAGATAGAGATCCATGTAAAGCCTCCATTAAGCTCATATAAATTGTCGATCATACTTAAATGGAACTTTTTACCCATATTTAAAGGGTTATCCATTTTGCGGTTTCAAAAGTAAACGTAAATAAAACACATAAAATATTTTTTTTTCATGATATTATATATTATAATATATTATAAAGTTTGAACGTTGACATTATGTGTGAAACACTACATCATTTAAATGACCACCACGCGAATTGTTGCAAGCATCAATTCTTTTGAGGTAATTTTCGACCACTTTTTGACACATATTGTGCGGTATCTCAGCCATAACCTGACGAATGTTGGTTGCTCAAGAGTTAAAGCCCCACAAAAAAAAGTCCAGCGGTGTCAAATCGCATGATCTTGGTGGCCAGTTGATATCGCCACGACGAGAAATTACGCGGCCAGAAAATGTCTCTTGCAATAAAGCCATATTGGCTCGAGTTGTGTGGCATGTGGCACCGTCTTGTTGAAACCACATATCCCCCAAGTCGTATTCTTCAATAGCAGGCAAAATAAAGTCGGTTATCATATGACCATAACGCTCCGAATTGACGGTGACAGTCGTTCCATCGTCGTTTTCGAAGAAGTAAGGTCCAATCACACCTCCGGACCAAAGAGCACCCCAAACAGTGACATTTTTTTGGATGTAATGGCTTCTCTTGAATTACTTGGGTATTCTCAGAACCCCGTATACGACAATTTTGTTTATAAACATACCCACCGAATGAGAAATGTGCTTCGTCGCTGAAGGAAATTTTGTTCGAAAAATCGCCGTCCACCGCCTGTTGTTCAAGCACCCATTCGACGTATCTACGACGTTGTGAATGGTCAGCTGGCTTCAGTTGTTTTGTGAGCTGGACTTTATATGGATGTAGGTGTAGATCCAAATGCAAAATACGCCATAATGTGCCGTAAGACAGTCCTAATTCTTGAGAACGACGAGGAATCGACACATTTGGTTCTTCGGCAACACTTTCACTTACAGCAGCGATATTTTCAGTGGTACGAGCGAAACGATGATGCACAGGCCTTACAATATCTGTAACTAATCCAGTCTCTTCAAATTTCTTCACAATTTTGTCAATTGCTTGCGTAGTTGGACGATTATGTACTACGATTAACAACTTAGTTTGACAGATGTCGAATTCCAGCCCTATATTTTTGAAACCGCGAAATGGATAACCCTTTACCTATATGGAGAGTTTGTCATATTTATATGATAGTGTAATACTGCCTTTAGACCAACACAACCTGAATTTCGCTTGGTAATTTAGCTATTTCCGTTTTCTTTTATAGATATACGTTATTGTCTTTTATTGACAAAAAATGTTTGTCAGTTTAAATACAACCACTTTTCGAGTAACTACATATTTACATTAGTCATTTTGTCCAAAGACGCTGAAATGCGCTTTTCGTCCTTTAATAAATGACAAGTGCAAGCCCAACATAACTGCTTTTGCTCACGTGCAAAAAATAGAAATAAATTCAGAAACAATTTCGTCCCTAATTACAAATAAATAAATACAAATTAAATGTATAATTAGATTTAACTTACGATTATACCCATTAAACAAGCTAATGATAATCTAATTTTTTTTTTCAAAATCTCACCCATAATACCTAATAGATACAGCTATACTTATTCACTTTTCTGGTTATATTTGTATTAATATTGTATAAGAGATAACACGACTGAGTGGCGCTTAAAAATACAAATATTTGCAAATACATACATACATAGCTCAAAGGTGAAAATAATATTCATTTCGTAAACGAAATTTATACTTATTTGATTAAAAACACATCTGCGCCATTATTAGTTATTTTTAGTTAGGGTGTATAGTTGGATAATGGTTGTATATGTATATAGTTTTAAAATCAATTACTTAACGTTACAAAAAGATGCAGGCATTTGCATTTACATGAAACGATTAGACAACTTAGTCCTTGTTAAAACATCCCTGAAGTTAGTTCGTTTGTAAGTTAAAGTACTGTAGCTTAGGTTAAGTTGATGTTGAAATGGCTGTAAAAAAAAAACTGACACACATAGTTCCTTGTGATATTAAACTATTATACACATTTCGTTTTTGTTTTCTTTATACCATATAGAGCTCATGATGAAGCGTTTGAAACAGCGCCATTGTTATATCGAACAGCCTAAGCCATCGAAAAGATTTTCTTCACACTTCTTGTTACTTAAAGCCCAGTACTCAGTTAGGGCAAAATATTAGTTCTCATACAATATTTTTGTATGGGGTGTGGGGTATTTGCAGTCTAAATTTCGGTTTTCAGGAAAATTGCGCTGGAGCTTCAAGGCTCCAAAAGGAAGGATCTTCAAAATTCCGTCTATTATGCTCAGAATTTCATGTCCCCCCAGAAGGATCTAATTATAGTTGAGATTTGATTTGTTTTATCAATATAATTTTTATAATCTGCAGTGTTTGTATTCTTTAAATTGTACGTGCTTGTGTCGGTAGCCATCAACTAATATATTGCATCATAGAAAGGAACTACAGCATCTAACTGATGAGCCCAACTGTAGTACCTGGGCGAAACGCATTTCGACTAAAGGTCTCAACAAACTTTTAATTGATTTGATTTTTTTTTACTTATAAAACTCCACTAAATTGTTTTGCTGACGATAGTACTCTCTGCTTATCATATTCGTTTTCAGATTCACCTCCTTGTTCTTCGGATGTGCAACTGGAACGGCAGCGTATGATAAGCTCATTAAATTCTGATCTCGACAGCATTGTCGAATGGGGAATAAGAAACCGCGTAGAACTTAGTCCAGTTTGCTGATACGAATCATAAATATTTATGTTCAACTTAAAACGCTTATGGGCTACTTCTTCCTCTGGGTAAACTGTCACATAAGTGCTTAAGTAGAACTTAAATGTTTAATATGTGTATCAGCAAACATGCTTTAATGCTTCAAAAACTTAGTTCTGCCTTCTGTCGTTAAAGCAGAACCCAACCCCCATGCCGCTACCCATAAGCGGCACTTGCCTTGAAAAAACCGATCAGCGTTCAGTCCATGGTCACAGACCACCTCTTGGGGAATAACCACATATTCGATGTCGCGAAAAACGCTGCAAAATGTTTGGGTTTTCATCATAGATGCAAGAAATTCTTCTCCCCGTCTCATCTGGCAATAATCTATAAGGCCTTCATTCGTCCAAAGATCGGGTATAACTGACAAATTTGGCTAGGAGCTCCCAAGGCTCACTTGAATCTTTTAAATAGAATCCAAAATAGAGCTCTAAGAATGATAGGCGATAGAACAGTAATGGAAACATTTACATCTCTCGAACACCTTCGAAATGTTTCATATATTTCGCTATTTTATCGGTATTTTTATAAACAGTGTTCTATCGAAGTAGCCAGTTGCATTCCTCCCTTTAAAATATTCAACCGTAACACACGTGCTTCTGGGAATGCTTATCAGTTTACCCTTGAGCCCAACTTCGGGCGTACTGCGAAGTACAGAGATTCGTACTTTAGCCGTACAATGCGAATGGGGAGGTCCATCAAGTTAGCAGAGCAAGTTGAGCAGAACACATTTTTTGTGATTCAAAAATGCTAACTTAATTGCGAAGTTAGCAGAGCGGGATACCACGGATATAGGTATGCAAAATGGAATAATTTTTTTTTGCCTCAGATCTTCGAAAATACTTCTGAAAATGGGATACTTAATTCGAAGTAGGTGGGCACTTATTTAATAAAATAGATTTGTATCAAAAAGACTCATATTTTTTTTTTGAGAAAAATCGAAAAAAAAAATGGAATTATTTTATACATAATTTTTTTTGTATAAAAAAAACGTTTTTTTTTGGAATTTTTTCTTTGGATTCGTAGAGCACTTAAATAGCACCTAAAGATTATACCAAACCAAATTTTCCAATTCAACGTTTTAAGCATTTTAGGTGATTGCTTTGCTTGCTTGAAATCAAGATAGCAGAACATTAATGTTGTCCAAAAGTACTGGAGCACATAATTTTATTTTTGGGTAATTAATTGGCACTTAATTAGCATCTTATTATGGCATCACAAAAAAATGTGTTCTGCTCAACTTGATCTGCTAACTTGATGGACCTCGAATGTGGAATGCTTTGCCATACTCGTGTTTTCTCTCCCATTTTGATATTATAAACTTTAAAACTAATGTACATCGGTATCTCCTTTCAAATCCTTCCCTATTTTCCTTACGCTCACACTGTGCTTGAACATATTAAGGGTAGTCAAAATCCCTTTAGTGCGGGCACAATTATAAACAAAAAACGTTAAGTACTAAAGTAAAATGTTATTCTTTGCTAGTCATTGATGTAAGAAAATAGTTCTACTCGAGCCCTTTACTTTTTACTTACCAATTTACTTACCAAAGTGGAGTAGTTTTACAAAAAGTGTGAATGTTAGAGATATTATAATGCTTAATTCTTTTATAATTAGCAAAACCATCTTTGTAGTATGTAGTTAAATAAAGCTTCAACATCGTAGGTACTAAAGCAACTAAAAATCTTGCGCCATTGTATTTTTTTTGTTATTTAAAGCAATTTATTTAACCACTGATGCAATTCGAAGTATACATTAAACACCAACGAAGAATAGAACCTCTATCCGATTGAAATCCATCGTCACGATACGGTCGAAATAAAATCGCAGATAATCTAGAGTAAGCCTTAAAAATCGTGACAAAGTTTGCCCTATATTTATGTTTTTTTTTTTATTCTAACGATCTAACCTTTTACCAGCACCTGGTTACTTTCTTACAATGCAAGCATTTAAACCTTCAATCTTGAAATAAACATTCTAACACCTTCACCAGTTTTTTGTTTACATATGGAACAGAACCGATGACCAAACACTAACTAATTTACCTAACGTCAGGAATAATTCACAAAGGGAATGAACGGTGTTTAACGTTTTCATCTTATTCATTTACATACTCTGGATGTCTGAGAAAAAAAACTACCTATCTGTTTAAATCACGATTTGAAGGTTTTTTTTTTTAATAAACTTCTGAAAAATAGAAAAGTAAATTACCAACACCCGTAGGTATATCCCTCACTGATGAATCATCATCATCAGCCATCGGTATATTCATCATCATCGTCCCATAACCTTTTAAATAGTCTGGGATATATCGTTGCAAATCACTAAATAATCGTACACCGTTGTTGATAGGTGAGAGATGCAAATATTTTTTTTTAGTGACTACTTGTCCTACTCGAAGTGGTCTGGGTGTGTATTTCAGAAGAGCAGACAAAACAAACATCAAACATTTCTTCAAAATAGAAAACCAACTCTAAGTTTGATGTGCCAGTTATAGCTTTACTCAAAATTGAAATCCAATCATCGTTTTGAAAAGTCGGTTATAACAATTATAGTGAATTGGATTTTGTAATTCACTAATTACTTACTTACTTCCCATATAAAAACCAACTTTGAAGTTAGAGTTTATCATTAAAAGAAATCAGGTTGAGAAAGGTAAGTTTCCGATGTTATAAAGCCAACTGAACTAAGAAAAACGGAAGAAGTTCAAACAAACTGGAAAGACTTGTAATAGTCATATTCAACGGACCAAATTTTTACATAAACAAAAATTAACGCATAAAATACTAAAATGTCCAAAAGGTAGTAAAAATTTTTGGTAATTTGTAATAAAACGTTTGAAATTCTAACTCCTTATCGGTTCCAACGATCGTTTCAAATGACACTCCAATCAAATTTGCTAGAAGCACAATTTGCTGGTAATTCTACGTTTCCACAACGTGTTATGACTCCTCCTTACTATTTCCAGAGTTCTTAAATATCTCGCCATACAGAAATCCGCTGATCCAAATACAATCTCTCCTATTGTTCTGAAGAGGTGTTCTTTTACTCTGTCAAAACCATTGCTTTAGTTCTAGTCTACTGGTCTTTTCCCGAGTGGATGGAAAACAGCATTTGTACAGCATGTCCCTTAAAAAGGCGAATATTATTCAACCTCTAACTACGGTCCAATTTCCCTTACGTCTCTCTTTCCATGGTAATTGAACCGCTGATCAATTCTCTGCTTAAGAAATATCAAGAAGACCGAAAGCTTCTCAATGACCGGCAATATAGCTTTTATAACAATAAGTCCACTGATGATCTGATGGTATATATCAGCGAAGAGTTGCACAAACCATTACATCGTTTTGAAGAAAGTAAGATTATTGCGCTTGATGTAATTAAAAGCATTAGATATAATTTGGCCTCAAGCTCTCTTATGGAAAATACGTGCATTTGGTACCGATGAATCTCTTATTCGTTGAATTAGAAATTACCATTCAGACCGCTCAATAAAAGTTGTATTGGACGGCTTCATGTCTGTTATTTATAAAAAAATAAATGCTGGTGTGCCACAGGGATCCGTTCTGTCTCCGACACTGTTTCCTCAACTTTTCATATTCATTTATAATTTTGATAGATGGCCTAGGGCATCGCTGATTGGATGTGGAAAATTGGCATGTAGATTCACACACATGTCTTTCGGATGGAAAACTACAACTACAAAACTTAAACTATTCAACCGAAATACTCGCACTTCTAGGAATGCTCATTGGTTTACCCCTGATCCCAACTTCGGACGTACTTTCAAGTATAGGCATTCCTCCTTTAGCCGCACCACATGAACGGGGACGCTTAAGCCGACTCTATTTTTCCCTCCCTTTATGATATACTTATGGAAGAAGTTTTATTTCAATTTTATTTACCAAATAAAAATATTACAGACTACTATAGATCACTTAGATAGATATGCAAAATGAGATATTATTAATTATGCTTAAATATATATACATACCTAATATAATTTATAATATTTAATACATTTGATACTAAGTCATGATTTTTTGAAAATGGTTAAACACTTTGTGATATAAATATATGTGTCAAGTGTTTATAGGTTTTTATTAAATTAAATTTTATTTCCTCCTTGGCGCGATAGTTGTGTGCTCGCCTGTCAACCTCGTGGTTGCGGGTTCGATTCCTGCCGTTGTCTATGTCTTCTTATATTCCATTAAAAACCAATTCTAAAAATTGTCATAAAATAAGTTTCTGCTTTGCTCATTACATTACATTGCCTAAACAGCATAACACTAACAATATGTGATTGAGTAAACTAGCATATCCATAAAATATGACAATGAAATAAATAAAATAATGTGAATTATAAGGGACATAAGACACGGTAATTCTCTCCGCATTAGTTCAGCCGCCATCCCTGGAGATAAATCTGAGACAACAACCAGTACTAGTCTCAGAACATCGCGCCACACATCTTTCCTATCCTTCTTTCTCTTCTTCCACCGGAAGCCCGCGCTGTGTTAAGAAAAACATATGAAGGGTATTCATAATCCCTTGACCGCGTGCAAAGTTATAAAAAAAAAAAACATTCAAAACTAATGTGCATCGGTATCTACTATTAAATCCTTCCCTACTTTCCTAACATTCGCACTGTGCTTGATCGTTTTAAACCTAGGTAGTCAAACCCCATTTAGTGAGGGCATCATTAAAAAAAAAATTGATGGCTAAAATAATATGACCAAGACTAATATTATCAGAGAATAGCAAAAATACTAGTGGGAGGTATATTACACATATTGCCTTACTACCTACATGTGGACTACTATCAAAAACTGCAATGATATAGACACTGCTTTCGCACAGCTTCAGGAGCACTAAAGGCAACTAAACTTGAGGCTCTTAGATTGGAAACTGGGTACCACTGTTTTCGAAACTTCGGCAAAAGAAAAGCTATTAACTTAGCCAGCAAGGCCCTTGCCGATCCAACGCATCCCCTCCACAGTAATGCCAATGATATTATGAGTTCACAGACAAAAACACGGAAAAACTGGATATCTGCACTTGCTAAAATATTTAGCTTGATAACTATGCAACCAAGTTTTTTGTCTGAACCAGTTTTAATAACAGACATTTCACCACCCTGGAAAAGAAACTGTTTACAAATACATTTAAGCCTAGCCGAATTTAAAAAGAAAAAAAAACCACAGATGGGGTGTTCCACATTCTACATCAAGAGATGATCGACAACGTCAACCCTAACCATATATTTTATACAGATGAATCACATAAAGATTACAACTCGTCTTACGCAGTGTTCAAATGGGAGCATTACACACAAACCTCTTCCCTAAAGAAGCGGGGAGCTATATCGCTGAATTAGCAGCAAATAATAAAGCTATATCTATTGCTAAATCCTACCCTGGACGAAGTGTTATCGTAACAGATAACCTGGGGATCCTAAAGGGCATTAGAAGCGTAACTAACCGATGTCTCACATTAGAACAACTAAGACGCACATTGACAGAAAACGTCATACTAGCGTGGATACCGGGGCATACTGGAATTAAATGCAATGAAATTGCGGATGTTGCAGCCAAAGATGCGATTAAGTAGCCACTAATCATTGAATACTCAAACATATACAAACTGACTCGACAGATATTTTTCCAGCAGGAGAAGAGTGAGCTTGAAAACAATTGGGATAATTGTCACACATTCCTTCGCACTCACAATCCTCATCATATTCGTATTCCATACAATAGACAGTTTACAAGAGAAGAGTGTATAAGGATACTCCGAGTCAGAGTCGGTAAAACAATTTGTACCACCAAACACCTGTATAATAATGAACTCCCCGAAGTATGTGAATCTTGTCAAAAAACTCTTTCAATTCATCACATATTTGTAGATTGTCCACTATCTCGCCAGATCGATCCGTCACACACAAGTATCCAAAGAATTAATAACCATCCTTAATCCAGCAGGTCATAAGATAATCCAAAGAATAAAAATTGCTTTAGATGCCCACAAAAAGTTTAATGAAATTTAATTTTTTCTCCACAATACAATATATAGTAAATAATATGTAAAACTTATATATTTATTAATTTTTACGTATTATATTGATTAATCATTGACCAAATTGTTTCATTATAAAAACCATTTGTTCAAAAGAATGCATCGCTTATGTATTCGTTTCCCTGATTTATTTGTAAGTTATTTGAAAATAAATAAATAAATAAATAAATATTATCAATTTTGTTGAGCCACGCCAACTGGGTTGATCAAATTTTGGAAAAAAAAACAATTTGCCAAAAAAATATGTTGAGTACATTTTAGTGTTATTTTATGATACATTCTACTTTTAACATTGTTAAAAGCCCCATACCAATTATTGTGGTGGTTGGTATAGAAGACGGGGTGTGGTATGAAATAGCACCAATGGTTTCCTTGCTGGAAATTAAGATTTTTTCTTTTCATCTTGGACAGCTTTTCTATTCTTTTCTAAAATGCAATTTTACCGCTCATACTATAAGAGAGAGGTTTATTTCTTCATTTCGGGCCAACAACATTTTTTTATCTGACAGAATCAGCGAATGCCATAATATAATGAGTTGAACTTCAATTCTGACCTCTTTGTTCATTTTCCCTTTGTGATGAGACTCGATGGGTTGTGTGGTATTGGTATATGGTTGCTCTGAACGATCTGCGGCTGTCTTCCTTTGTGTATCTCGCGATCTATGGCTCAATGTGCAATTGATATTTCATTTTGTTCTGCCATCAAAATAATATTCTTCTTAGTAAATAGTGAAAATACCATTCGGGTGATATTAATGTTGGTTGCTCAATTTTCCGTTGCTCGGCTATGGCTGCTTCCATGTTCCAGTTACGGCACGACTTTTTGAAAAATGGTAGAGGTAAAATAACGTTTTGGTTTTTCTATTTTTTTTTTTTAGCACCGGGTTAGATATGTATGTCTTCAGTGAACTGAGTTTCCTCTGCTTGCTATTGAGGTGAGGTCATTCGATCAACAACCACAACCACGACGATCATCTAAAAAAGAAAATGGATTTATACCTACCTATAGGTATCTTTGCGATTTGTAGAATTTCCCTCGCGCTCTAAACCAATTCATTTAAAACCCAAAAATGGATTTATGGATGAGATGAAAATGGAATCGTGATGTTTATAATAAATTGTTTCGCATTTGAATTTTTGTTTTTGTTCCTAATAGCACGATGCATTTTTCAATTCTAGATATCTAAAGCATCCAAGTCCAAATGGATGAGGATCTTATACTTGGGAAAGTGTGTTAAATGTAGAGATTGTTGGGAATATGTATTAGAATATACATGGCACTGCTGTAGATACGAATTACCATTCCATATGGGCGCGGGATTCTAAAGATTTTCTATTTGATTAAGTTGACAAATGGGCAACAATTCCGATTAGAGAGACAAGCAAATTGCCTTTCCTTTTTAGAGAGTTAAGCCATTGTTTGATCATTTTAGAAAGGTTAGGAATTGTCTATTGTTCTTAGAAGTAAGCCCTAAGCCAGACACAGAGCGCTAGAATGAACACCAAGATTGTATTGATATGTAAAAAAATCAAACAAAAAGAAATACAGAATGCTATTTAAAAATAATTTGGGGTTAAAATGCCATAGATTGGTTTTCAGAACCTATTTTTTGAATACAAAATTTATCGATTTTTAAATGTAATATTTAATAACACTTTTTACTTTTTTTAATTTCAGAATTTCTTCAGGCTTCATCGATTACGTAAATTGGGTTTAAGTGACAATGAAATCAACAGACTACCACCAGATATTCAAAATTTTGAAAATCTTGTTGAACTAGATGTATCCCGTAATGGTAAGTCTGACTTGAAGATTAAAAATTATGTAGATAAGCCCCTTTATAATTGGTATATGAAGTTGATGTATAATTTTGTTTTTGTAAAGAAAATGAAAATACATTTGTGAAAATAAACGAAACGATATTTTTTAGAAAAAAAAAAAATCCATCACTTAACTAAATTCAAAATTCAAGATGCTGCTAAGAGAGCGATCATATATTATGCTCATGTTTGGCGACATTGCGAACACATATGCAAGTTGAAAAAAATACTATGTATCTACGTGTTTTTTCATGAAAAAGGTGTTTTTACATATTGAAACTGTACTTCCTAAAATGTTTTTAACAACTAAAGGGTCCGCCAAATAACTTTTTTTTTGAAAATGCTATAAAAAAAAAACTACTGAATATTTTCTAAAATTTCTTTTTTTATTTGAAAGTACAATCCTTCCGGTTAATAATGGAAAATAATTTCATTCAAATGGCTGCCTCGGCTGGCCATGCAGTAGCCTACACGATCGGTCCAATTTTTAAGCACATTATCGATTGTGTGCAGCTGTATTTCACCAATGGCTTCACGAATATTGTCCTTTAAAGCGTCAATTATCTCTGGCTTGTCGGCGTAACACTTATCTTTTACGGCACCCCACAAATAATAGTCCAACGGTGTCAAATCGCAGCTCCGAGGTGGCCAAACGACATCAGCTCTGCGGCTGATAATGCGATCTTCAAAAACAGGGCGCAAAACATCGAGTGTAGCTCCGGCTGTGTGGCACGTAGCGCCGTCCTGTTGTTGAAACCAGATATTGCCAATATCCTCCTCTTCAATTTTTGTGAACAAAAATTCGTTCAACATGGCCCGATAACGATCTCCTTGCTCATTTTCGAAGAAAAATGGCCCAATTATGCCTCTGGACCAAAATCCGAACCAAACAGTGACTCGTTTTGGGTGTATCGGCTTTCTGTGCCCCAAATGCGACAATTTTGCTTGTTTACATAATCGGCAAATCGGCATCTTCTCTAAGTCGATCGCAGACCCACTTAGCGAAGCGAAAACGCATTTGATGGTCAGTTGGCTTCAACTCCTGAACCAATTGGACTTTGTATGGCGTCATACCAAGGTCTTTATGCAAAATTCGTCTCAATTATGTCTCCGAAATGTTCAATTGTTGAGAACGACGGTGAATTGATGTTGATGGCGCTTCACGCACACTTTCTGCCACAGCAGCAATATTCTCGGGTGAACGAACTGTTTTTGGCTTTTCACGCTTTGGTTTATCGATGAGGATGCCAGTTTCTTTCATTTTTATCACCAGATAACGAACATACGGAGCTGACGGTGCTTCTCTTCTTCCAAAATCCGTACGCAATTTTCGCACACATTCTGCAACATTACCATGATTTTCAAAGTAATGTCGCAATATTTCCCAGCGTTGTTCAAGCGTATACACAACCATATTCGTTCAGCGGAAGGATAAAACTAATTATCTGTCAAATCAGACATGAGCTAAGTGTTACCATTCACGAAATAAGCACTAGTTGAAAAAAAAAAACGTTATAAACGTATAAACTTCAGGAGATGATCAACTTAACTGATATATCGAAAATGCGATATATTTTCGATAATTTTTTATTAAATATAACCTATAAACGTTTTAAACCATGAAAAATTGGCGAGAGAGTGTAATTTATTGTTTATAGAAAGTATTTTTTTCAATTATAATGCGCTAGAGTTTTTAAGAAATTTAATTAGATGCACCCTCCCTATTTTCAAACACATGTTTTGTTTCCGTTTGAACTGTCAACAAAAGAATAATTTGAAGAAAAAAAACTGAAAATTCAATATTATTTATTTAGAAAATAAAAGAACATTGCAAGAACGAAAACAATATACACTGACTACCTGACGCAGCTTTAATTCTATAATTCCATTCAGGATTGAAGGAAAACTTTCGCCTAAATAAAAATGCGTTTGCTTTTGTTTTGGAGCAAATTCAACACAAATACAAAACAAATTATCGGTCTGATGGTGTCACTCCAAACCTTTAAAAAATATATGATGTATTAAAAACTAAAACACAGACACAACTGCTGGTGTCCTTCTTGTGTAATTTTAGATATGCAATATCGGGATATTCGCTGGGCAGAATTATCATCCGCTCATATTGCTGTGAACTTGTTTATTCGTTCTGCCTAAAAACAAAAAGCCCACAAGTTAATGTACATAAGGTTTAATTCTTCATTACTTACATTTTAATAAACAATTTCTTTAAAAAGAAAACACTTTCCGCAACGAGAACTTGTCGGAGGACTTCGGAGAATATTTTCTTTGTATCTGTCATAAATAAAACCATTAAAAGTACTTCATCGCATATAAATGGCATACGTTGAATTTCGTCGGACAGAATTTCCGATCAGCCGATCGGAGAATTACCTCGAAGCAAATTGTCTCCGATTCGTAGTAAATCGGAGAGAATCCCGCTCCGACGGTTACCTCGATAGGGCAGATTATTAGTAATAAGATCTTCTGGGCTAATGAATGGCAGGATCTTTTCCATTGAACGTCAATGAATTTTTTCCTCACCACAAATTTGCATGAGTGGAAAGGATTGCACAACACTCTATTTTAAAAACTTAAAGAGAAACATTTGAATGATTTTGTTGACACAAGGACATAACTGCTCGGACATAAGTCCAAAATATTTCTTTGTTTGTTTAAAAAAAAAAAAAATCGACTTCAAAGGATTTTTTTTTTCGGTCAGAGATTGTAAACAATGTACACAGGGTGTCTTATATTTGGAAAATTTTAAGCAATGCATACATGTATGTAAAGTTTTTTTTTTTTGATTAAAATTTTTGTCGATTTATTTCGAAAGTTTCGAATTTCTTCTGGTGATGCATGCTACTTAAGCTTTTAGGGGCTGGGCGGTATTCTAATATCCTTTGGTTTTCTAGCCATATGTCATAGGACTGAGTTCATGACATATGTCAGACCTGCTAGTAACTACATAGCTAAGAAAAAAAACGGTTAAATATATTTTTAATATGTCATCTAAATTTCTTCTAATTGGCACTTCGATTAGGAAAAGTTCAGTTCAAGTTCAATCAGCTCGTAATAGGTACAGTATTTGCCCCAAACAAAACATGTCAAATTGGAGATAATTCCAAAATTGACTTTTGACTTATGTCCGATCAAGTGAGAAAATTCGATTTTGGACTTATGTCCTGAGAAGTTATGTCCCTGCACCAATTTTGTCAGCAATGCCAATCAGTCTAAACTCCGTGATGTTTATTCCTTTACTCTTACTCACCAAAACTTTCATGACCCTTGTTAACGCTTCAATCTTAATGGAAGAACTTTTCAAAGGGTAACGAATTGCGTATGCACGATTTGCAACTTAGATGAAGAATCTGTCCAATGGCGTAGGTACCAGCGTTGCCGGAGAAAAAAATGTGTAAGTGCTAATGCTGAAAACAGAAAGTGCCATTTTAGGCCACTGGGTGTCACCAACAAAAAAGTGGAAAAAATTCCGAAGATTTCATATGTAATTTTTAATTTTATTTAAAGAATAAATGAACACAAAATTAATACATTTTTTTTTTTATTATTTGGTACTTTATTAATTCATTTATAAAATTTACAATTGTATTTGTTTAATACTAAGTACATTTAAGCATAGCAAGTCTGCCGAGAAATGACAACAAATTTAACAGTTATACAAAGTTATACAAAATTTAAATTTTAAAAGTATATTTACAAATATTTAAATATGAAAATGTGGATTTGTTATTTATTTCAGAAATTTTCATTAACAATATTTGTTCTATAGTTGAGAGCTGTGTAGCAATATGAAGCAAGTTTTCCCCAATTTTCACTGCCGTTGAGGATACGTTTTACATCTCCAATATTCATCAGATTGACTCCATAATGGTATCGCCTTATTTCTTTCAGGATGGGGCAGGAACCAAGAAAGTGCATCACGTCTTCGTTTTCCCTTGTGTTGCAGAGGGGGCAGATTGATGAACTATCTTCGCGATGGGGCATGTAATTTAACTTGATTAGTTCTCCTCTCACTCGAATTACCATAGAAATTTGTGCAGTACTGAGGCCGAGATTCAAATAATTAATCTGTTGATGTTCGAGTTGCCGATACAAAAAACGTGATGAATTTTCAGCTTGTGTTATGCTTTCCATTTTCATTGCCTGTTTCACATCAAGAACGAATTCTTGGATTCTGTCTTTCCATTCTGCTATATTATTTTCTGTTAGGTCCAGCAGAATGTTGTATTTGGCTGCGGTATTTGTCCAGTCCTTGTAGAACATTGTTTTCGTTCTAAGTGCCTTCTTGACTAGAACCTTCGAAAGTCGTGAATCGTCTTCCTCGTTAAGAACTTTGGTCACATAGTTCATGCTAAGTTGAAGTGTGAAAACATAAAGAGGTGACATTTCACTTTCAAGTAGCAGCATATAATTAGGAGTGGTTGATGGTAGCCGTAAGAGTTTTTTTCAAAAAGAAACGCAAAAGCTTTTCTACATCTTCGTAGTATTTGCCACCCCAAACTTGCCCGCCATAGCACATTATGGAGCGCATAACAGCTTCGAAATTTTTTATTTTGGATGGTAATCCAACCCTAGAGTTAGACATTAGATTTTTCCAAGTTGTATTAATGGCTTTTTTCGAATCAGCAAGTTTCATTTCAAAATGTTTTTTGAAGGAAAGGTCGTGATTTATCGTCACTCCTAGGTACTTGTACGATTTAACAACTTCCAGATGCTCTCCACCATATTTACATTTTTCCTATCCAGCTAATCGGCCTCTCCCTTTTCTGAATACCATGACTTTAGACTTTCGCTGTGTTGATTTCTAGACAGTTGCACTTGCAGTAATTTTCTAATTTGTTCATAAGCTGTAGAGAACTATGGGATTCTGATAATTAATAAATTATAAATTAATAGATAAAATACAAGACTTCATTAAACGAAACATAAAAAATAAATAAAAATAAAACATAAAAAATAAATATAAGTCTTTAGGCGGTATGAAGTGCTTGTGCTGGCAAGTTTCAGCCTTTATTATTTCATTAAACTACAAAAGTGATTTTATAACTTTATAATGCCGGTCGTCCACTACGTACTTTTCATTCAACTCCATCTTTGGATTTAAAAATGTACAATCTCTTACACTAGTGCACAAACTTGCGTTCATAACAACAAAACGTTGTTGAATAACCTCGAACACCTATTTATTCAACGTATTCAATTATTGAAGCTTCGTACATATTATAGTTGACAAACTTACCCAAAAGTTGAATAACTTGTTCGATTTTGACAAAAAAAAAAAAGTTTTTCAAATTTATCAACTGCGTTTTTGATATGCTTGTTCAAAAAGTTGATGGACGCACTCTTCCAACGCAACGCATAACAAATATTTTCACCTCAACGGCAACCAACACCAAACAAAATTAAAAAATTTGATCAACCAGTTGAACAAAATTTGTTTTGTTGTTATTTAATAATGTGCAATACATTATCTTGAAAACGTTGCTCAACGCGTTAAACCAAAATTTCCAACACTAGCCGTACACTTGTTCAACAATTCGTTGAGCAACGATCTCCAACCGGATTAAATTACATTACACATTAGAGTTCAATGTGTTGAACTCGAAATTAGTGCGTTGAATGCCCAGTGGAAGACCGGCATTAAGAAAGTCGATTTTTATTGAGTTTTAATATTATCTAAGCGTTAAACAACCCATTCAGCTGATGCACTACCATGTGGTAAAACTAAGTTTGATCATGAACGTGGATATATTTGAAAACATTTGCTCGTCGATTCCTAGAGTGCCATCTAAAGCGTTTGAGTGCCATTTAAATTAAAAAGTGCCAAAAGTGCACGATCGTGCCATTTCGGCAACGTTGGTTGGTACTCTAGCGCTCACAATTTTTAAACTTGAATTTTTAAATGATTGGTCATTTGCAAGGAATTTTAATAATTTATAAAACTTAATGGGCTCAATATTGTGTTAAGTATCTTATAAAAATAAAATTATATATAGTCTTGTGTAGGTACATATATCTATTTACTATATAAGTAGTTGTGGTCAAAATAATAGTAGTAAAATAAAGTTTTCTTTTTATATTTTCCGGTAAAGATATTTGTTGCAATATACAAATATGGCAAATAAAAAACCTTTGTTAATCTTACCATACTAAAAGTATGTCTTTTACTACTTTTTTTGCCATAAAATTTGTTTAAACAATTGTCACTCGACGTCCGTGAATAAGCTGTGTCGTCAAATTAATTTATAGTATGACTTATACCCTAAATCAGGATTTTCCACTAAATCTAGCAAAAAAAGTAGTAAAAGAAATACTTCGGTATGGTATTTATCAATTTACGACATATTTACGACATTTTTACGGCAAATTTACCATAATTAATCCAATAGGAGTTTCTTAAACATTTTGAAGTGGTAGTGCTGACTTGACATGCATAAAATATTTTTAGCCGCGCTAATGTATTTCCAGAATTTAATTTTTTGAAAATATTTGGTTTTTATCGTCGTAGATTTTATATTAAATCTCCGCTAGATATTCGACAGCAATGATATTAGACAAGCACTGCGCTCGTGAAAAGCGTGACGAAGAAGATTGATTTCGGAAGGCATTGTTTATTGACAGGCTTAAACCCTAATTGGTTGCTCACCAACGACAAGGAAGGAAAATACTTTTTTTTATAATTAATTGTGTAATAAAACCTAATTGCAGATATTCTTTCTTTAGCCGTACTACATGAATATGGTTCTGCCAATTTCAATATTTAAAAATTGAAAACTAATTCACATCAGTACGTCGCTAAACTCCTTGTCTGTCGTTCCCTAATTTTCCAGATAGAGGTCGTATGTATACTACAAGAATAAGGTCAATTCAACAAGTCTCGACAGCACTGCTTCCTTCACACTTAAAATTAATAAATGTTTTTAAAGATGTTAAATATTTTTTTCTTTCCATGGAAACGATTAAAATTGTAAGTCACTTTTGAGTCCACCTTATACACCTTCTTTGTTGTTTGTTCTACTTTTATAGTCGCTACGTTGCTTTTGTTCTATTTGCCTCAAAAAGTTCATTATTCTTACAACTTGGTTATAAAAGCATTCTGCATTTCTTTTATAACAACTGTTGATTTGTTCTATATGTGTAATTTTTTTTTGTATTTCTCATTTCTTTATCATAAACTGCCGGCGAGCGTCCCCATTCGAAATGACATTTTTTTTGTGTGTTTGAAATAGCCTGTCACATTCATTGCCGCCACATTTTTTTTTTTGAACACTGGCACAACATGGATGAAAAAGCTCTATGGCAAAGACATCCAACTGGTTGTTGTGTAAAAGTCCACATATAGAGTTAGCTGAGCGAACCTTCCCTGCTCATCATGAATTATTTTTTCAGTTTGAATGGAAAACAAAAATTAATGCAAATTCCACCATCGCCCTGCCATGCAAAAATCCCACGAGCATTTATTTGAAAGAATCAAATGCCACAACCACCTCTTTTTAATGAAATTGAAAAAAAAAACATCAACATATAGATAAGTGATATTAAAACTAAAAAAAAAAATAGAACAAGAATCTAGAATGAATGAAACATATCTGCCATTTGCAGTTGTAGTACGTGTAGCTCAGATCAAGAATGAGTAGACGGGAGAAGCGCCTAGATGTGTAAGAAGAATGTAGTACACTCATAAATGTAAATATATGCATAAATACATATTTACACTCTCGGACAATATAATAGGTTCACACCATTTATAATAGGCTGGAGCTTTTTTTTCAAAATAGTTTCGCATGAATATTTTTGACGCTGGATTTTCAAAGCAAATTTAAAGCATTTCTGGCAATACATTTAATTTGTAATTGCCACTTTGATCGGCAAATAGAATAGGTTCACCCGTATTAGAAAATGAAGGAAAAATTAAAACAAAAATAATTTGTTTTGAAGCTAGCCATTTTTCCATTAATTTAGTAATGAGTCGATTCTACTTTATTTACAACTAGTAGATATCCATGCGATGCTACGGGCTTTCAATGTCACATGAATTTAATGAAATCTTCTATCCACCTTCAAAATTTCATTAACAACCGTTCATTCGTTGAGGCGTGAAAGAGCAACAATTATACAAACTATCCCATTTGAATCGATAATTTGTGTAGGATAATCCTGTTTATCATACAGATGCTTGCCAAATTTTCTTAAAATTCTTTCAATGGTTGAGGCGTGAATGCGAAACAAACACCCAACTATATTTTTTTTTCACATTTAAGCCTCTTCCATAGGAAACGTTAATTTTTTCGGAAGAAAAATGACCTATGTTATGATCCAGTGCCACATCCATCTACCAATCAAATTTCATGCAAATACGTGTGCTTTTAGGCGTCTTGCGAACAAAAGCTATTTTGGTTATTTATAGAATGCGCTCTATGCAAAATTAAAACAATCCTTCCCAACGGGAATCATACATTTAACCGGGATATATAGTAGCCTGTGTTCTATTCCAGACTATAATCTATCTCTGTGCCAAATTTCATTCAGATCCGTTTAGCCGTTCTGGAGTTATTGAGCAACAAACATTCATACTTTCACATTTATAATATTAGTAGGATTACCTCGAAAATTCTATTTTGCATGGAATCGTACAACTTTTTTTTTAAATAATTTAAAGAAATCTTTGTCCAAGATTGCTTTAATGCTGTCTTATCTTTAAATTGTTACCGAACTTGTAGACTTCACGGACGAGCCATTTCCAAACATTCTCGATGATATTTAGGTCTCGTGAGTAGGGAACATTTTGCGATCTTCTAATTTTTTTTGTTCGCAATTAAACGCGAACTTAAACTTTGTTTAATTTAATTTTTGACTGTTTATTTTAATTTTTTCCCGAATTAAGGCACTTTTCTCGTCCCATTATTCCTTAAAAAAGTATTTCGAATATTTAAACTAAAATTTCAAAACCAGAACTAACTTTAAAACAGATGAACCTATTCAATTGACCAATGGGAAATGCTCTTCTTTTTTTAATTACATTTCATAGTGCTTTCCATTTACCGTAGGACATATTTGATTGGGTCTCTTTCTTATAAATATATCTGCAATGAGATTTCAGAATACAAAAGAAAAAATCGTTTTCGAAGCTCTATTCAAGAGAGAATGGCTTTCTTCCTTGTAAAACTTGCGAACCTATTCTATTGACCGGCAGTGTGTTCAGTTGATTTAGAATATGAACATTAAAACAGTAGTAAAATAGGAACTTAGTGTACTAAATGAGGTTATTAGAGAAAACGAGACGCAAGAAATATAATATTTCTATGCAAAATAATAATGTTACCTAAATTTAATTATGATTTTTTAAGCTGTATATATATATACAACCAAAAATCATTTAATAAACGAGTAGCATACCCGGTCAAATTCCAAACATCTTAACTGCTTTCCCCTCTTAACTCGCCGAAAAAATTACGTTACAAAAAATTAACTGATCTTATGAAAATGAAGCTAAAAACTGAAAATACGAAAATACATTTTTCGGTTAATTGAACGGCCCCAAAACAAAAAAAAATATTAAGGGTATCCATGCAACCCCAGCTTAAAAATACTTGCGTAAATGTGCGAAATGATCAGATGTTCTGTGAAATAAATGTGTGAGGTCTATTTATTCTCCTTCTACATCAAATTCGTGAGATAACTTTGACAGTTCATTTCTGTGGAGATAAAACTATCTGGTTTCTAATGTTTATCTATCTGGGTTTTCCGCCGTTACATGAATACCCTTATTATAAAATCTAAATAAATTTTAATAACTTAGAAGCACTTAAATTGGTAACACTGGTCAATGTTTTTCAAGAGACAGCCAAAACTCTTGGTCGTTATTTCTATTTGCCTAAAAAATTCGAAAACCGGCAGATTATTTACATCCTTGTATTCTTTACCTCGGCTTTAAATTATTTTTTCGACAAACTTGAAAAAGCGTCTAAAATTTGCTGTAAAAGTCCAAAAATTTTCCATGAATTAAAAAAAAAAAAAAAAATTTTCAAGTTTTCTTAACTTGACGCTGAAATTTTTTATAAAAAATTTTGTAGATGAAAATTTTATCTTTTAATTGACTGACTTATGCAATTTAAAAAAGTTCTTTTTTAAAATTTTGCTCTCGATAATGCCGCTTCTTTCAATAAGTAATGTTATTTTTTTTTTGTGGAAAAAAGCTGTCGCTGCAGTATTTTAAAGAAGAAAACTTTTAAAATTCCGCTTTTGCGATCAGAACTATATTGTTGTTTATATGTTGTTTATGTGGTTTATGTTGAAAATCGCGTATTTCTAACTTGGCAACCCTATCCAAGAATCATCTGAGACTCGGTTTCATTCTATTCAACCCAACCCTACTTCCATATCCCCATAAACCATCCATCCATTTTGTTGTATTTATGAATAAAAAAGTTAGCTTACATTTTAAAATATGCTCTAGATACGTATCTATGCTTAATCATTGTGAGTTATGTCTTTGTATTGGGGGGTTCAAAGAAGGGATATGAAAATGATGACGGAACGTTGTTTAAGTGATGTTATTTTGTTTAATTTATTCGCTCTGCCGGCGTTGGTCATTGTTTTTTTTTTTTTTTTTTTTTTTTTTTTAGATATAAATGAGTCACTTGTTGAGTACATTACACTCGGAGTCATTGGTTAGATTATAAATATATCTAGGCATAATTTGATCAGTTTTTACTTGCGATATAGGTACTAGTAGCAAAATTGTTATTTTAGTTGAACCCTTAAAACAATTTTAGACTTTTCTGCCCATAAATTTTAACTTACATAAGGAATGTTATCATTTACAAATGTACCATGTATAGCTTAGCTTAGGTTCTTTTTCAGTTCTACTATTTTAGAATACCCAGAAATTGTATGGATCTTTAAATATTGAGATTTGTCACGTTCGATATAACAAAAAAAATTATCATGAAATTTCGCATATTGTCAGATTATGAAAAATTTAAACAAATTTGTAATGACAATAATTGTACCGTTGTCAGATTTTGACAAATTTGTATTGGCAATATTTTATGGAGTGTAGCAAATGTATGCCTTTCTCTATTTCATACAATAAAACGTTTCTAATGGGTTTTTCTTTTGGTAATTTCAGATTTTGATCGGAAATTTGATTTTTTTTTCATCGCGAATGGTATACGATTTCAGATTGATTTTTTTTTATCACGGTATTGGTGTATATTCGTGTCTATGGAACCAGTAAAGTTATCGGATATGGCAAATAATTCGAAAATTGTTTCTTCAATCAAGTTTGTTTTCTTTTGTAACACGAAGCGATTTCAATGTTTAAAAAATTAATGCCGAAATTAATTTGGAGGATTACACAGTTGTTAATACAAAATGTTTTTTTTTTTTTTAAATATATGCATGTTTATTGGTCTAATGGTGTTATGGTATTAGTAATAGAGGGTAAATCTGCCGAAAAATCTAGATCTGTAAAATTGATTTCCGATCAAAAACTAAATTGATTTTTTTGCTCATTGGAAGGCTTTAATTGTAAAAATCTGTCTTTTGACAGATCTGTAGGGAAAAAAAATTAATTTTTGTTACCAAAAGAAAACCCCATATGAGGACCATATATTATATATATGTATACATAAATATGGAACAAATTTGCAAGTAAAACCAGTGGATGCAAACATCCTTAGATGGTTGTATGCCATGATGGTAAGACCCTTCATTACCTATGGGACGATTGCATGACACAAGACAACTGAACTAAATACGACTATACAATACACAGGCTGACATGCTTATGTATCACCGGAGCAATGAGAACGTGCCCCACAGCTGTAATGGATGTCATTATAAACTTAAATCCATTGTACGTGGTAGTGGAAAACTCAGTCAAGAGCGCCATATTGAGCGCCAAAGAAGGAACTGGCCCGGGGAAAATAATAGTTTCTAGGGAAAGAGCTTTGATTCTTAAGTCTACAGGAACAAAGTTCCAAAAAAGAGTAGGTATGTGAAAACTTTAATAACACACTCAAAGGAAATGACTTGATATACCGATGAATGAAGATCAACTGACTGGACTGGTGCAGGGGGTTTTGTGCCTAGAACCAAAATCTTCATTCCGATGGGGCATTCCCCTAGCATTTTCCAGTCGTATGTTAAGGCAATAGATAAATGCGCAGAACTTAATCTCGGAAGAAACTATAGAAACCAAAACATTGCCATCATGTCAGATAGTTAAGCTGCGCTAAGTGCACTAAGTTCGTACTCCATCAGAGCAGACTGATTGACAGAAAACAAAATCAGATCCGAATAGGAGGCCAAAATATCAAATATTGTCAATAAACTCCTCAGGTAATGACTACTTGGAAACAACAACCAAAAACGGTTCTTATACTGTATTAACCAAAGCCACTGTAAACTCAATATCATAGATTTGGAGGACGCAGCTCTCTGTAGGTTTAGTAAGGTGTTCGGGCAGACACCTGACCTAGACCATATAGCAGGAAGTTGTGAAGCCGTCATTCACCAGAGATTTCTGGGACATTACCTAATAAAGGATGAGGAACTACCCTCTATTAAAATACCCCAAATACTAAAATTCATCAAAGGAATTAATTTGGAGGACGTTAAGTGTTACAGTAGTATCAGAAATCTCATCTCGTTCACAATAGAGTTCAAGATAGCAGTATATCAATACCCCAAATACATACAATCATTCAAGAGGATCGTAAGGAAATTATTTCTTCAGGAACTTTAACTGATAAATATGCTTTCAGTGCTGGTATGATTTCTAACATAATTCTTAACGGGATGAAAGATTTGAGCCTTAAAGAAGTAATCAGTTTGAGAGAAGTAAGTTTCTGATGTTTTAAAGCTAACCTCCATTGACGAAAATCGGAATAAAATCAAACAAGCTAGAAGGACCTGCAGCAGTCATATTCAACGAAACGAAATCTTACATGATGTTTGCTCATTTATAAAAAAAACTTCCAACATTCGACTTATTCGAGAGTAACAACGCTCGTTTCCAATGAGACCCCAGTGGTCAGCCCTGAAACAAAAGTAAATTTGCTTATCAGCACAGTTTGCTGCTTTCGCTTCCACAGAGTGGTATAACTAACTCTTCCTGCCTGTACTTGTGAGAACGTTAACAGTTGGAAGACTAATATTCTTCCCCGTCTGATTATTATCCAGTGGCAGTTATACAGGGTGTCCTTCACATATTCACCACTATTCTTCAATAATATTTTAGAAACAGGACATACAAAATGGAACTGGCTAGAAACTGGATACCTTAAGACAAGACAAGATATAAAATGTATTTAAGTGTAATTACTGATGTTTCTGTCATTAGAATTAACAGCGCAATCACCGCTACCATGGTTTTGGGGATACCTAAGTAAGCCTTTTCTTAAATCTCCGATAAATAAAATCAGAATTGGAGATATGCCTTTTTTTTCTTATAATATACTTAAGAATCACACCGTTAAATATTATTGGCGAATTAAGGGCCACCCTGTATTCATAACTTCATTCCAAGATCTTTTAAACTTTACATAATTATCAGCTTAAGAAATATTACGAAGAACAAAGGTTCCTTAATTACCAGCAGTAAAATATGTCCATTGATGAACTGATGCCAGTGACACAAATCTTTACAATGTTTTCGAGAAAGTGAGATTGGTCCGCTTAATATTTCAAAGACATTATGGGAAATGGGTGCATTTTTTATATTGATGAATCTCTTTTTCGTTGAATTAGAAATTACCTATAAATGTTGTATTGGATAGCTTTGAATATCTGATATTCATAAAATAAATGCTCGTGTGACCCAGAGCATCGTTTTGTCTGCAACTCTCTCTCCCATGTTCATTATGAATCTATTGTCTGAAACTTTCAATTCAGTCAATATTTTTGCTGCCGATAAAACCTTCAGATTTGTATATTCATACAATGGCAGCGTAGAATAAATTGTTTTAATGATGTCTTCTGTTGGTAAAACAGTAACTATTCTCTCACGTTCTGCTATCAACTGCTGTTGCACTTCTATTAAAGCAACCGAACCGAACTTTCAGTTCACAAAAAAGCTGTAATGTGTTTCGGCTTTCTTTAAAGACACAAGAAATATTTCTTCCCCTTCTGATCTGGCCTACATTTATGAAAAGATTCAGAATCTCGACATGTGCTCCCATAACTCACTTGATTCTCTTGGGCTTTACAAATGATAGTTGATAGTAACACTGACGAAAACAATTTCATCTCTAGAACACCGCCATGTCTGTCATTGTGTTTTATCGCCTCTGTTTCATAGAAATTGTTCTAGTGAAATGTTTGCATTACCAAACTTTATCAATTCATCCCTTATAGTCGTGGCTCTAGGAATGTCCATTTCAAGAGAATCTTTCTTTAGTCCCACTACACGAATGTGGAATGCCTTGCCCGGCCTTATCTTTACCACCCATTGTGAGGCCGCGACTCCATTAGAAATATAGATTTCGGCCATTATTGCAGACATTACTACTGAATTTTTATATTTTTTTTTTGCTATGTTTGCAAAAATAAATCGATAAATTTCATCTTTCTCCAAGGAGCCCTAAGCACTTTAGCTACTTTAGAATAGGTATAACTCATTTTTTTATGAAATATTGGAATTTAACATGAAAATAAACAAACTATGAATAAGATTTAATATCTTGTGAGGAATTTGTGCACGATAAATGTGGGATGTCATGAAACGTCAAATTTTATTACAGCATTTATTTCTTTTAAGAAGACAAGAAATAAATTCAGATTGTTATGTCTGAAAAAAAATCCAGACATAAAGGGCCTCCACAAGAAATATTCAACATGATACATTTCTTGCAATCATTTATTTCAAGTGGAGGCTTAGGGTGATGTTCGTGTACATATAAAATTAAGGCGCATTAGTGAGGTTAGGTTGAAGTAGCTGTCAGCGTTGTAGCTGACAGACTGAGACCGGAGTTCGTCCCTTGTTATACCACACACATCCAGAGATAATCTCCCTATCCGTTGAACCATTTGGAGCTCCTAATGAAGCGTAAGAGACTGTAGATGTCTATTTTGTTTAGATCGCTGATACCATCAAAGAAAATGTCTCGAGGATGGAACTTACGTCTCTGAGATAGATCAGTGCATGTACGTAAACAGTAGATCAGGAATAGATTCCACCTGTTCTTCGTTTATGCAGCTTCTGCAAAAATCGTTTGAATAAACGCCAAGCCTCGTTTCGTGCTGGCCTGGTCCTTTTTAATGCATCTTGTTTCAGCATTAACTTACATTTAGCGATGAGTATATCTATATTTGCCTTACCAGGTAATAAAGGTAGTGTCATTCCACTTTTGGCAAGTTCATCAGCATTATAATTCCCTGCAATATCCCTGTATCCTGTTACCCCACATAGGTGAATATTAAACTGCTGCTCCATCTCCACATAAGAGATGAACGGCAGTTCAGAGCAGTTATGGGGCTGGTAGAGGAGGATTCCAGAGATTTAATGGCCGCTTGACTATCTGAGAATATACGGATATCAGTAGTTGATATTACGTTTTCTTTGAGCCAGAAAAGGACTTCTCTAATTGCCATAACTTCCTCTACAATGCTAAGGAACACGGAAAGAGTGACTTAATTTTAGTCTATTTGAGTACACACGCCCAACAATCCCATCATCAGTTTTTAATCCATTAGTATAAAAGTGGATAGCATCATCTTCCAAAAAGCTTAGGTACTCCCAGACAGATCTTGGAGGAATTGTGACTTGGAAGTTTTTGCCGAACTCAAGTTTAGGGATGGTGTAATCAATGTGACTTGGAAGTGATCCGAACGAGTTCAGAATAATAGAATGGCCAATATCATTATTGATCCTTTATGTGATTAGGGGCTGTTGTTCATAATACTCCGCTTAACCACATTAGACATTTTTTGGTTTTTATTAAAAGAAAATTTATTCTGCTTTGTGTGGTTCAAGTGCGTGTTTAAAATACAAATCAGTATTCAGAGCTTGCTTCGTTCAAGTTCACATCATACTCTATGCACTCAAACTTTGTTCAAGCTCTGCTCTCAACGAAAAAGAAAAACGCCTATTGAAGCTGATCTTTGGCTTTTGGTCAGTTTGTCACAATTTGAAGCCTTTTATATAGCGGTCCCCTATACCGTTGAATGCCGCATTTATTCCCTTTATCTTTTTTTTGCATGAGAAGAGTGCATGAGTCTATATTAGGTTTCCAACTTAATGTTTTATCTAAAATAAGACGCAAGTATTTTGTTTCATCTGAGAAAGCTAGTAGAGTACCTTTGATAGTAGGACGACCTACGGGAGGAGTTTTGTATTTCCTTGAAAATAGGAGAACTTGCGTTTTCTCTGTAGGTCTGCGCTTCCAGACCCATCAGCAGCTCATTTGCTACCAGATTCCTGAGAAGAGGAGAAAGAACACCGCCTTGTTTTTTAATTTATTTAACTATATTGTTTAATATATTTAACTATATGCCTGTAAGACCTATGGTCTTTTAAGTGCAACCTGAATTGCCCGGCACTAGTTTGGCAAAGTGGATTTGAGAACCAGGTATTGACTGTCTCATTTTAAACCATGGGTGGCATCTAATTGAAATTGGAGCTATAGAAAAGCATGCGCCTAGCGTGAGGATCGAACCCATACGTCTAAGTTAGCAATCAAGCACTTTATCCACTGCGCCATTGCCACCCTTGTGACGTACCTTTACTGACAAATCTTCTTGGAGAGAAACTACCCAGTTTTGCATTGCTGCTAATCAACATTTGATTAATCAGTTCACCGAGTGATCATCTTTTTTTAGACTTGACAGTGAAGATGCGATTGCAGATACGTCGACATTATTCAAATCGCCTTCTATGTGCAGGCCAGCGACCATAGTATAGTCTGTATGGTGGAGGGCGTATTCGATAGTTCAGTTCGTACTAGTGAATCTAAGGCAGTATCTACCGATCTTCCTTTGCATGTTGTACCGTTCACAAAAATCTTGTATCGATGCTAGTACTAGTACCTAAGTGGGTATCAATCAATCTTTCAAGAGTTTGTAGAATGAAAGATGATAGACTAATAGGTCTGAGATCTTTCGGAATAACTTGGGTGCATTTACCCTCATTGGGTATGATCACAACCTAAGCTTCTTTCCATATCATAGGTCTGTTGACCTGATTGCGCATTGGTATCTCCTATGAATTCCTATCCCATTTTTTAAGCGCTGCACTGTGCTTAATATTTTAAAAATGATTAATAACTGCTGAACCGATTAGTTTCAAATTCGGAACATGCCATACGTCCCCAGACGAATTTCGTATTTGAAATAAATATCTGCAAGGTTCTTTGTTTGTTTTTGAGCGAAAATCGTGCAACAGAAATAGGGTTTTATTTAAGTCACTGGTTGAAAGACCTTAATGCAACCTCTCTTAATTTAGGTAAATTCAAGTAGTCTCTTTTGGCCAAAATTTTCACAACTAGATATTTACCAGTACCAACTTGATGGAACCAGTGTGTCGTTTTTTTAATGTTCAAATTTTTTTAAGCGACAGCGATGATTTCTATTGGAAAATTGAAAAATCTAAAATATGATTTCATGTAGAACATACGTTTCCAAAAACAAGACATATTGCTTTTGGCAACTGTGACATTTTGGTATTTCAACTCAAATAACAGACACGAGGATAAGTGAGCCAAAGCCAAGCAAACAAATATAATACAACATCTGTTACTGAAACGGTGATGACTGCTATTATCGACAAATGTATCTGCAACTGACATACAATTAATTAAACCGAATTTATAGCTGCGTAAATATGTTATTGGCTAGGTTTGAAATTAAAAAAAAAAATACAATGCAATTTGAGTACTGTCAGAAGTCTGTGCAATTATTTTGTACTTTTTAATTAGTTAGCACTCAAAGGAATTTTCCAATTTCAAATACATGTGTGTGTATTTAAATTTTAATAAAATAAATACACGTACGTTACGATATTTGTACATATGTATATGCATCTATACGTATTTGATAAATGATAAAACTAAATATTATGAAGATTTTTTTTTATACCATGATAATTAAGTTAAAGTTATAAGTTGGAATATTTAAATGTTAAATATGTCGTGACTTTGATTTTAATTACAAAAACAATTGTATATGTTTATATGTGTTGTAATGCAATCAAAATTTTCACAAGCAAATTATTACACACTTGCTTTCGACTAGATGAACCGCTCGCCGTTTCCACTTATCCTAATTCAATATAAGCATGTATTTTCGCCACTTACCATATAATTAATGTTTTTATATAGGTTTTTTTTTGTAATTTAAATTGTGTTGAATGCGATGTGGTGAACTGCGATTAAATAATGAATTATTATTATCAGCTCTTCAAATGTGTTGTATTGATATCTATTAAAAAGTTAATACTTAAATAAGTTAATACTTAATTAAATTAATAAAACAGCTCATAATAAATATAAATTTAAGGATATAATTCTATAGTATAAATTGAAATTATTTAAATCCAGTAAACATTTTTCGATCTCCTATTTTGAGCCTAATTACTAGAGTTGTACCGAATAGTGGTTTTGGCCGGATACCGGATACCGGATTTTCGGCCCACAGCTAGGCCGGATAGCCGAATATTCGGCGGCCGGATATCTGCCCTAATAAAAGTATAATAGTTTGGTGGTACGGTGATACTCAAATCAGATCGGTATAAGTAAAACCAAGTTAAACATGTTTTTTTCCTTCTTCTCCACTTCCACAAGATATTCTTACTTTTTATACTACATATGACGCATTTGTTGTGATTAATGTTCTGTCATTTCATATCCAGTATAAAAAAGGAAGAAGATTGAGATTGTAGTCGAGAAGAGAAGTTCATTACTATCTGGATTTAAAAAAAAAATATATTGCTAGTATTGTTGTTGACAAAAACAAACGTAATCGTTTATTATTTATTTAAAAAGATCTTGGAGTTATTTTTGAATTCAAACTTTATTAACTACATCGAGTTTCTCTTTAATAAAGCAAACTCCATGTTAGGTTTCATATACGCTTTTGATTTAAATGATCGTTATACATTAAAATTCCTTTGCCTTGCTTATGTTGGGTCGATTGTTTATTTTGACACAAAATGTTAGAAGTTTACATTGATTTTTTTGTTAATTATTATTAATCTTACAATAAAATATAATGGATTGTAAAACAATATTAACAACTTGTTTTGAACAACAATGAAAACGATTTATAGTCATTGCAATCAAACCATTTATGCTTAATTTAATGAATTAAAAAAATCAATGTAAACTTCAACAAACATACCCTGAAAAAGTTGGGAAAATTAAACAAAACGTAAGGTAAAAATATGAAGTAAAGTTATTTTATTGGCATATAGAACAAAGTGACCACAATAGCCTGAAAAAACCTTTGAACATCAAGTCATAAAAATAATTGTTCGAGTTAATAAATTAAACTAACAAACTATTAGTTATGAACAAATGTTAATAATTATTATTTATCGTATATTACGTTTTTTTATTTTCTGTTTTAAATTTATTTTTATTTAGTCTATTCTGATTATTATTATAAACTCTAATTGATGAAAGTACTTAAAATAAAAATATAAATAAATAAAAGTACCCATGAACGCACAAAATCTAATTTTCATTCACCATAATGTGGATAATGTAGAAAACGTACAATATTAATTTGCTGATAGCCTATGTTTATTATATGAAATAAAATCAATCAGATCATAAAACTTAATATTTTGTTATTTTTCTTACTGAAAAAAAAAACGACTATACGGTATTCTCCCGGATACAAAAAGTTTATTCGGCTTCCGGCCGGATATTAAAAAAGAAGCCGGATAGGCCGGATACCGAATACCTACCGTATATCCGTCACTTCTCTGATTCAAAAAAATCGAACTCGAGATTTTATTCAAAGTTGATATTACGATGATAGAGAACACCCAAAAGTGGGTCCTATAATTCCGTCTGTCTGTAGAACGAAGCACTTCTCGGACATATTTTTTATTGGATTAATGAAAAAAAATAATGTTTTTTTTTTTTTTTTTGGAAAAATCAATGTTTCGAAAACGGGTGGCTGATTTTTTTAAAAATTTTTTTATATGTTTATATTATTAAATATTTCAAATTGGCATTTTGTAAAAAAAAATGGAAGAGATTTTGTGTGTAATGTTTGTAAATTCTACATTTTGGTACAACAATTTTTTTTTTTTTTTACATATTTTGTTATGGGTACCTACCATATAACCATTTTTTTGATGACTCGACAGATTTCGATGAAAACTTTTATATAGCAGGTACATCGAATTCTACATAAAATATCAACATTTTCGAAAATATATTTTTGGATTTTTGAAAAAAAAAACATTTTTATTTATTCAAAATAATTGGAGAAGGCCTTCGGATACCGTGTGGTTAGAGGGTCTCTATCTAAAGCTTACTAGACTAGGAATGCTTTATGAAATTTTAAATGGCAGAAAGTTTGTTGTCAACAGTGGAAAATTAACTTCTACCATAGTGCTTAATACTAAAAATTGTCTTCAACAGGGAGCGTTTAACTCACCGATTTTATTCACCATTTACACCAGCGATCTGATAAGGTAGTCTAACACTGGCGTAAGCCGACGATCTCATACGAGAAAGAACTGGCACAAGATGCTTATCGTAGGGCCACATTGACATCTACTGGCGAGTAAAGTAGTAAAGTGCGCTGGCATCTGGTAGAATCAGTATTTGTATTTCGGCAGACATATAGGTGCTGTTCTGGTCAGGGCTAGGGGAGCGTTTGCCCTGACAAAACGATTGTTTTATAGCTGCAGTCTGCACAGCAGGGTGAAGGTGATTTGCCGCTTGGCCTTCATCAGGTTGAAATAACGCCGAATTTTAATATTCGGTCTTATTACATTTTGATAAAGTGAAATAAACAGAGTCGGCCTTATTTCGCTTTTCATTTATAAAGACATTTAGATAAAGATTCTTAACTGACAAAAATCCCATATTTGATAAGACATAAGTATATGGCCACATGACACTTTGTGAAATCTTTATTCAAAACATAAAATAGATTTTAAATGTAAACAATTATATTTTAAAAAGCTCGGCGCGTAAGGGGAGGTCTATTGCCCCCTGCAAACCCCCCGGCCTGGCCCAATATAGGATTTGGGCCTTCATCAGGCCGATGATAGCCTATGAATGCCCTGTGTGGTTCAACGTTGCCCATCTCAAATGGAAAAGATTCAAATGTTTGAGAGGCAGTTCCTTAGACGTTGTATTAGATTACATGAACTCCAGAGCAAGAGTACAAACGATATTATTCCCACCAGGTTCTATACAACTGAGCCAACATAAACAGTATAAACTGATTCGGGGTCACATTGCAAGAGCGATGCTCTCAACCTAAAGATTAATTTTTGGATCGTATTACCCCAGCACCAAGTGGCTACATCCCTCCCACTGCATTGCTCTTTTAGACAGTCGAGCTGAAAAACTGCCTTCGGTTCATTAAGCCTTAAGTTAAAATGTTTTTGAATAAGATGAGTAATACAAAATATTTGAAAATTTTGAAATAAATTATTCATTCATAATTAATTAATTATTATTGATTTTTTTTTGGATTAACCGTATAACTTTTCTATAGCAGTTTCCCGGTGACCACGATCAATACAGCTTGATGCGAAACGTTCGGGGTGAGTAGGTACACAAAAGTGCACTCTTAATTTTAAATTTCGCGGTTAATGTGAAAAATTAGTAACTAATTAATTATGTCCAACCACCGCGAAAACCTTAAACTTTATAAATTCATTCAATCATGAAACCTAAAACTTCAGGCACTTATACCCTAATCAGTCCTTATACCTACCCAAATGTTCTGTTTTACTTGGTCTTAAATTAATTCAGTACATGTTAATTTGTGATAAACAGCTGGATCAAGAAATGTTTATAGTCTCTTTTCATTGAATCCGAATTCCAATACAGGTAGGTCTCACTTACGCGTACCTATTTTAACACGGCCTTGCTCTAACACGTTTCACTTTTTGCTACCAATTTTCTTTTAATACGTTTAAAAGCCTCGTTCTAACGCGGTATCGGAAACAAACAAAATTGTTCTCCTTATGTACATATTTTATTTGTAGAGATATTGCATATTTATTTTTAAATTCATGCATAATTTATTCACATTCATGCCTACTGTTTTTTTTTAAATACGAATGAACTGAAATCGGGACTTCCCTATTATTAATGGGGTTTTCGATTGGTAAATTTATATTTCGATCTGTAAATTATTCGAATTGATTGCGTTTTCAGATTGATTTTTTTTGCAATGGTATTGGTGCATATTTCTATCTGTGAACCAGCTAGCGATAGCAGCTGCCAAATACTGACTCGAACGTTGTTTAAATTTCAAGTTTGTAAGCCCGAAAATGAGCTGAACGAATTAATTAATTCACTTAAAACTGCTTCTATTTGAACTAAAACTAATTTATTCATTTTTGCAACCGAAACAAATTATTATCAAACAAGGCCTTGTCAAACTGTTGACTGTCAATTATGATGCATATTGGTGTTAGTAAAAGATGGATAGATCTGCCGAAAAATTCAGATCCTCAAAATTTATTTAAAATCAAGAAAATCAATTTTTTGTTTGCCAATCGAAAACAAAAATTGTCAAAGTCAGTTTTTTGACAGATCTAAATCAAAAATAAATTGATTTTTGTTACCAAACGAAAACCCCATAGGTGTATGTAATCACACGGAATTACGGATTTATTTAGCAAAAAAAAAAAAAAAATTGATGCATTGCCAAAAACGCCACGTATGGATTATTTAAGCAGTGATGGAGAATGATCTGCGATGTTCTTTTGTTCAGTTTAAAAGTATTTTTTTTCTTTCTTTTTTTCTAAAGTTTTATGAAGTTTATATTGCAGGAAAAAGCAGTTTATGCTTTATGTTTTTGTTTGTTCTTTTTATGTATAGTTCCAATTTCGATAAATAAAATTCTAAAAAAAAACAATATTTGTGTGTTTTTGAAATCATTTAACGTAACCCCCCTTTTTGCACTGGTTTCTTGTATCGATTAACACGGCGTTTCTCAGGAACGTAACTCCCGCGCTAAGTGAAGCCTACCTGTGCTATATCCTTTAAAAAAATTGTGTTTAAATGAGATTATTATTTTAATTAAATAGAACTTTAATTTTGGTAACGTTATGTCATCTAAAATGTTCATTCCGTGAACTTGTAATTTGAAATGTATGAGTCTTCTAAAACTAATTCCCGAACGAAAAATTATTATTTTTTGGATTCTGAATTCGTTTTGAATGCTGCAGAAATTCAGCAGGTTATTCAGCGATTGGGTCACAAAAATAAACATTCCGCTTGTGCCACAGAAAATGAAATAATCGTCTGTATTATACTATAAATTCTTTCTCTTAAACAAATAAGTTTGACTGGTTTGCTGCCTCATTACGACATAGAAATTGTCAAAAGTGTTTGTCATATAAAGACTCCAACCATATGTCTTATTTGGGCACATTGCTTGAAAATTCATTCAATTGGACAATCGAAAAACTTTATTGTTATCCAAACAAAACCACCAACGACATAATAAAATATTTTCAGGTGTGGCACCGGCGAACTGAAAATGACTCAAACTGAGATACTCGTAGTTCAATATTCCAAACTCACTCAAGCGCTCAATTAATATTCCATATATGCATAGTGTTCGTACGCGCAACCTGTCCACGAATCCATGACTGCATTACCGGTTGTCTCAAATCTATGCATAAGTAGCAGAGCCGGAATAACCTATGTAGAGGCCCTACAAATTCCCTGATGGTATATATAAAAAATATCTGCTCGAAAAATAAAATAGCGAAAATGTTTGTATGTAAACATCTTTTTTGTTTAAATTATAAAATACTTCAATTTTCTTTTTTTAAAAAAGAAACAATTATGAATATAAAAGAATGCTTTGAATTACATAATATCGTTAAGCACTCAGTGCTACATTGCTTTACGCATAATCCAGCACTGTGTGAATGTGGACGTGTGTAGCTTAAAGTGAGTATGCTAATTATAATTCGAATGTGAATTGAATATTTTATTTCAAATTGATAGCATCATGCTGGAAAAATAACCACCACTTATACTCAAAGCCGAATTTTATTTAAGTTTTCCAAAACCAAAACCAAAACCAAAAAAAAAATACCTGCCGGATTCCATAAATCCAAAGTCTAATCATATATTTTAACGACCTGATTAATCAATTTACAATGTCCATCGTCGTGTTGCTATTTATGAAATGATGCAATACAAACATTTTCAAAATTCATAAAAACTCAATATTTACGATTTCTTAAACAAAACAAAATCCAAAAAAAATTCTAGAAATACACTCGAAAATTGATTGGCAATAAATCAATCAAAATGTCCGCCGTGATGCATCTGCGGTTTAGTTTTTCTTGTCGGGCTAATTCACCAACAGACATCATTTAAATACGTGGCAGATGTAATAACCAATTATTCCGAAGTGTATCCCAACGTTCAAAAAAAAAAATTAATGAAGTGTATGGAAATTCAATTCAAGTCAATTTCTATTAATTTGCAGTGTGCTAAGCTGTTTCCACCTAAATTTAATCAAAATGCGTCCATTTTCCTACACATCGATCGTCCGGATCCGAGAGGGGTGAACGAACATTCTATTTTTTTTCTCACTGATGGATATTTCAAGTACAAAGGAAATGTTTATATTCAGACAGATTGTGGCTATTCGAATCAGATTGGAGAGGGTGAGATTGTTTTTTTTTTTCATTTTTCAACAATAGGCATGGTTATGCTTGGTAGAACTTTTAATGCGGGTTTTGTATGTACATGTTTATATATTTTTAAATGCCAAAGTATTTAGGATGTTTGGATGAAGAACTTTTTACAAAGATGGCGGCGTCACTATTCAGCTAATGCCACGGCAAAATATAAACATTTCTAAAATTTGATATGCTAAAAAAAATAAAATGCTCGACTTGATCGCACGTACTTGCTTCTATGTTCGATCACACTATATGCAAAAAAGTCTTAATACAAATGGCGTCCCTTCTTCCCAAGGTCATGGAAACGCTGATTAATTATCATCTCAAGAAATATCTTGAAGAACGAAAGCTACTTAATGACCGGCAGTATGGCTTTCGTAGCAATAGGTCCACTGGTGATCTGATGGTATATCTCACCGAACAGTGGCACAAATCTTTACATCGTCTTGGAGAAAGTAAGATTATTGCGCTTGATATTACAAAAGCATTTGATAGAGTTTGGCATCAAGCTCTCCTATCGAAAATGCGTGCATTGGGTATCGATGAATGTCTTCTTCGTTGGATTAGAAATTACCTTTCGGACCGCTCAATACAAGTTGTATTGGACTATTTCAAGTCTGATATCCACAAAATAAATGCTGGTGTGCCCCAGGGCTCCGTATTGTCTCCGACCCTTTTTCTCATTTTCATTAATGATCTCTTATCTGGAACTTCTAATCCACTTAATTGTTTTGCTGACGATAGTACTCTCAGCTTTTCATATTCGTTTCCAGATTCACCTCCTTGTTCTTCGGATGTGGAACTGGAACGGCAGCGTATGATAAGCTCATTAAATTCTGATCTTGACAGAATTGTCCAATGGGGAATTAAAAACCATGTAGAATTTAATGCTTCAAAAACTCAGTGCTGTCTTCTGTCGTTAAAGCAGAACCCACCCTCCATGCCGCTATCCATGAGCGGCACTAGCATTGAAGAAACCGATCAGCTTTCAGTCCTCGGCATGTGCATTACAGACCACCTCTTGTGGAATGAACACATATTTGATGTTGCCAAAAACGCTGCTAAGTGTTTGGGCTTTCTTCGTAGGTGCAAGAAATTCTTCTCCCCGTCTGATCTGGCTGTAATATATAAGGCCTTCATTCGTCTAAAGCTGGAGTATAACTCGCACATTTGGGCAGGAGCTCCCAAAACTCATTTGAATCTTTTGGATAGAATTCAAAATAGAGCTCTAAGAATGATTGGCGATAGAACTATAGTGGAAACATTTACATTTCTAGAACATTGTCGAAATGTTATATGTCTCTCCCTATTTTATCGCTATTTTTATAAACACTAATCCAGCGAAATAGCCAGTTGCATTCCTCCTCTTAAATTTTTCAACCGTAATACTCGCGCTTCTAGGAATGCTCATCAGTTTACCCTTGAGCCCAACTTCGGACGTACTGTCAAGTACAGAGATTCTTTCTTTAGCCGTACAACGCGAATGTGGAATACTTTACCCGGCTCTATTTTCCCCTCCCATTTTGATATTCAGAAATTCAAAACCAATGTGCATCGGTATCTCCTCTTGCATCCTTCCCTACTTTCCTAACGCTCGCAATGTGCTTGTTCATTTTAAGGGTAGTCAAAACCCCTTTAGTGCGCGCATCCGTTTAAAAAAAAAATGTATTTTTAAAGTCGTTTTTCACTTTATTTTTTATATATAAAAATTCTTAAGTTTTTTCTATAAAAAAATTGGTGTGAATATTTTAAATATTTAACAATTTAAAATACAAATTTCAGGAAAAATCGTTCACCCGTGGTGCTTGTATGGTAGCTACCGTCAATATCAAAATATTAAAAAAAAAAAAATTAGCCAAAATATAGACCATTCCCAAAGTAGTGCACACAGCAATTTTTATCAAAATCGTTAGAGCCATTTTTGAGATAATTAAGATGGTAGAAAAATTTGTATGGCTAAAACAACAATTCAAAAATCTATTTTGGACAATCACCTAAAACGACTAAGGATCAAGTTTGAACAAAATCGGTTAAGCGGTTTAGGCTGTAGATCGTTCTACAGACAGACAGACAGATGGAATTGCGGGATCCACTTTTTTTGGTGTTCCTTATCATCGTAATGTCAACTTTGATTAAATCTCGAGTTCGATTTTTTCCCAAATGCAAAACTTGCCCTATAGTACCTACGGGGGCGTTCAATATATTCTCGGTATCGATATGAAGGAAAATGCGAATTCAATTTAAATTGTTTTTATTTTATATAATATAATCTCGTTTAACATCAATGCATTTGTTACATCTTGAGATAAGCTTTTTTAAACCCTCAAAAAAACACCCATTTATTGCTCAGCAGCCTTGGAAACTCGCGCCGTGTGAACAGGAGCGTTGTCATGAAGAAGCAACACACCCGCTGCGAGTTTACCCCGTCTTTTCTTTTTAATTTCCTCCCGCAAATTATGCAAAGTGGAAGCGTAGGATGTGGTGTTGATGGTTTCACCTTTTTTTTTTGTACTCAATGAGCAAGATTCCCTTTCAGTACCAAAAAACTGTGGCCATGAGCTTCCCGGCAGACGGAGTGAATTTGAACTTCTTCGGGGGGTCTGTTCCTTTTTTATGTCACTGCATGGACTCTTGTTTGCTTTCATGGTCATAGTGGTGAACCCATGTTTCTTCCCCAGTAACAATTCGATCCAGAACACCGTCCGCGTTCTCACTACACATCTCCAAAAGCTCTCTACAGCATGCGATTCTCACTTTTTTCTGAGGCGCTGTGAGCATTCGTGGCACCCACCTTGCACTGACCTTTGAAAGGTTAAGATGGTCATGAAGAATGGTGTGAATGGTACCAGTTGAAAGCTTGGTGATCTCTGCCATCATTTTCACCTTTATTCGGGCATCCTCAAGAACAAGTTTTTCGACTTCTTTGATGCTTTCCCCAGTACAATCAGTAGCCGGGGCGCCGGAGCGGGGGTCGTCTTCAATGCTCTCACTGTATCTCTTGAACTCACTTGACCACTTTTGCACAGTTGATAATGAAGGTGCGGAACCCTGGTAAACAGCCACCATCTATTCATAAATAGTTTTTTTTTACTTTTTCCTTGCTTAGTGAGAAATTTAATTACAGCGCGATGCTCAATTTTCAACATCATTGTCTCAGTTGCCATTATGATTCTGTTTAACTAGAAATAAAACGCGAAATAATAATCACATTTATATGAAATTTTACATGAATGCAGTAAAATAATAGTATGACTTGATAAATAGGTCAATTTATATATATAACCACAGCTTCACCCCGATACCGAGAATATATTGAACGCCCCTCGTATATCGCAAGTAAAAATTGGAAATGGTTCTGCGTCGTAGATACCAGTATGTGTGCAATTCCATAAAGGACTTCGGGAAGCTAGTTTAGAAAGTAAAGTAGCTTAAAAGTATGAAAATTTTGCAGAACGCAGCTGCACACGGCACTTCGGAAAATTACAGATATGATATACGGCAGAAGATCGATACAAATCAAGTAACAACCTTGGTGGTTTTGCTGGATTTCTCTAAAGCGTTCGACACAGTTTCCCCATAAATACTTTTTTGTTTGTTTTTGAAACCTCTGCATTATCGCTGGTTGTTCAATACCTAAGCCGTAGAACACAGTCAGTTTTCGCTAACTCAAAGCTTTCAAAATGATCTCCCACCCTTACTGATGTACCCCAAGGATCAATATTGGGTCCACTTTTGTTTACAATGTTCACCAACTTACCTTAGATACTTAAGTTCTGTAATATACATATGTACGCAGTCGATGTACAAGTTCACCTAAGCTACATAGTTGATATGGCGGAAGATGCAACGGATAGAATGAACGAAGATCTTATGCTTATGGGACAGTGGTCTAAAGAAAATCATCTTAAACTAAACACAAATAAATGCCAAGTAATTGTAATTAGTAACTTTTTTTTTGACATGACGAAAACTACCAAATGTGGAACTTGATTGGACAGCATTAAATTACGTTAAAGCTGTGAGAAATCTAGGGGTCATTTTTAATCAAGCTTTATCATGGATAACCATTTAGTATTTGTTATTGGACGAACTTATGCTACTCTACGGAACTCGTAGCCGCAATTTGCCTTCCGGTTTCAACTAAAATGATCATTGCAAAAACACTTGTTCTCCCAACCTTTTTCTATTCTAGTAAACGTTAACTTTAAGTAGCTTTCTATTCTGTGCAGGCTGGTAGTGTTTTCAATATGCCTTTCAATAAGTAAGTGGAATTTTTAACTTAACCTTTTTATTTCAACTTAATCATATAAAATCTCCTAACCATTTTTTTTGATGTCACAAAATCTTCCGTCCACCTGAACAAAATGAATAGGATAGCAATATCCAAACTAAAGAACAACAAAGCTGCTGGCCACGACGGACTACCCGCCGAACTCTTTAAAGCAGCCGGAGATGACCTGGTACAGTTCATACACCAACTCATCTCTAAAGTCTGGTCAGAAGAAAGTATGCCTGATGAATGGAACCTCAGCATCGTTTGCCCGATCCACAAAAAAGGAGACCCTCTAAACTGCGCCAACTATAGAGGAATAAGTCTCCTGAATATCGCGTATCTGAAACCATTTGTCAGCAACCTAATTGCACCCTATCAGTGCGGTTTCAGGCCAGGAATCGATCAAATGTTCACGCTACGGCAGATCCTGGAAACTACCCAAGAACTCCAAATCGATACCCACCATCTCTTTATCGATTTTAAGGCCGCGTACGATAGCATTTATAGAGACGAGCTATACAGAGCCATGTCTGGTTTTGGCATCCCCACAAAACTCATCCGCCTGTGTAGGATGACGACGGAGAATTCTCGCTGTTCCGTCAAGGTTGGTACTGACCTCACAGAAGCTTTTGATGTCAAGAAAGGATTCCGACAAGTTGATGCGCTATCGTGCGATTTCTTCAACTTAGTACTTAAAAAAATTGTTAGAAATTCCCAAGTTAACTCTACTGGAACAATTTTTTCAAGTCTGTGCAATTGTTAGTTAGCATACGCTGATGACATAGACATCATTGGCAGAACCCAGCGAGGTGTCACTGGAGCGTTTGCTAATATTGAAGCTAAAGCGGCTAAGATGACTAGCAGTCAATGAGGCCAAAACGAAGTACCTTCTGTCCACAAAAAGAGACACAACACCGGCGGATTGAACAAAACGTCACAAAAGACAGGTACATCTTTGAATTAGTTAGGGACTTTGTCTACCTCGGATCCGCTATAACATCTAACAACAACATCTGGTTAGAAATAAAGCAACTCTTGCCAATCGCTGTTCCTATGGGCTAGGGAGGCAATTGAGTAGTAAAGCCCTCTCTCGAAAAACAAAGGAGACTATTTATAAGACTCTAATCATCCCAGTCCTGCTCTATGGCGCGGAGACATGGACTCTATCGAAAGCGGATGAAGATATCCTTAGTCGTTTCGAGCGTAAGGTCCTTCGCAAGATTTTCGGCCCTATCTGCGTTAACGGACTTTGGAGGCGAAGGTTCAACCACTTACTATACGAGCTGTACAGCGGCATTGACCTGGTATAAAAAATACGTTTATCACGTTTAAGATGGCTAGGTCATGTAGAGCGTGCGTATGGACAACAATGCTCCGGATCGCAGGATCTTCGATTCCAACCCAGAGGGAAGACGCAGTCAAGGAAGACCTCGCCTAAGGTGGCGCGCTCAAGTGGAAGACGACCTTAACCAACTTGGAGTGCGTAACTGGAGGCAGCTAGCCAAAGACCGAGTTAGCTGGGGAGGCATGTTGGTTGAGGCCCAGGTTCGTCCCGAACTGTAGCGCCACCTAAGTAACCATCTTCTTGAAAAGCTTATTTTTCCAGTATCTCAAAGAAGTAATATTCTCATTGTTCCTATCTTTAAATACCGTAACTGTAAACAACAGTTCTTTGTTCATGGTACCGGCCTCTGGACCTCCGTCCCCAGAGACCTGAAAGGCCTAGACAACTATAAAACCTTTGAAAACTCGTTAAAAAACACATACAGATGCTGAAAATATTTCAATATAAGACGAACTAAAGCAGCCATAAAAAATGCAGCAGATAATTTCATTGACCAAATTTACCAAGAAAATTAAATGTTCCTAATCCAATTCTACAAAAAAAAAACTCTAAAACGAGAAGAAATTAATGAACTTGGCCGTCTTACTAAATTATGTACGGATGAAAATTGGTTTCAATTAAATCAAAAATTCTATCGACATAAATTTGGTTGTAGTATGGGTTCACATTTAAGTCCATTTTTACCAAATTTATGCATGTCAAATTTAGAGACTAAAATGAAAGAAATTTTCCATGAATTTGATTGTTTTGGACCATAGTCAAAAAGCATGAACTTCGAAGTTTAATAAATAAACATGTTAAATAAATTAAAATATCCATTAATCAATTTAAACTTTTTAGATTTTTAACTTTAATTAGAGAAGGTGAACACTTCGAATTCGATATTTATCGAAAGCCTACAAGTACTCTTAAATACATAACATCATTTAAACAAAAAAAACATCAGCTTTTCATTCCCAGATTTTTAAAGCCCCAAATATGCCAATGGCAAAAGAAAGAGAATACATACAGTGAAATTCAAAAAATCAAAAAAATAGCAAAAATAAATAGGTATACAGAACAACTAATTGATGATCTACTGATTGCTCAAAACAAAACCTAAGGAAATATACAACTTTAGATTTAATCAAAAATTAACAAGATTAAGAAAAGAAATGGTCAAAATTTAATTTCCATCCAGAAATTACATCTAAGCTAAAACCAATATTTAATAGACAAAACATCAGAATTAGCTTAAGCAGTGAAATAAAAATTTAAAATCCGATTAGTGGACCAAAGGACAACATTGAAACATTACAACAATCAGGGATTTACTCAATTAGATGTAACAATTTTAATAAAAAATATATAGGGCAGACAAGAAGACCAATTCTCAAAAGATTTAAAGAACATTTTGCGCATCTAAAATATAATAAACCAGAAAAAAAGTGGATCACAACACACGCTAGATAATAACCATAATTTTAGTTACTTGCTAGTATAGGTACTATGACTATAAGGCAAGTTATGGATTCGTGCAAAAAAAAATTCTAACAATCAAATGACATTACGATTATAGAGAAAACCAAAAAAGTGGGTCCCCCAATTCCGTCTGTCGGTCTGTCTGTCCGTGAGTCTGCAGCCTTGACGGTTGCAAACTTGTACATATTGTTTTTTCGGTAATATGTCCACACGTTCATTTTGTTTTTAAGACAACAAATAACAGTAGCTCCCATACATTTTTTTGCCACAAACAAAAATCTTATTTTACTCAAAAACGGCTCCAACGATTTTTATAAAAAAAAAATCTGTTCAGTAATGAAGCAAAATGGAACATTTTAGTAATTTTTGTTTTGGAAAAAAATTGTTACTTTTGGTACCTTTAGTAGCACCATTCTTTTTTGGTTTTAAATTTTCTGGAAAACGGTTGATTTGATATTTTGAAAATTTTTGGCGCAGAAGCTCCTGAAAAGTTTAAACACTATTGTAAGCCAACATTTTTCAAATATTTTTTTTTTTGAAATTAAAAAAAAAAACTTTTTTTTTGAAAACTCAAAATTCCGAAAACGACTTAAGGATTTTTGCGAAACTTCGTATTTGGTAGTTTTTTGAAATTATCTTGACCATTTAAAAAAACTATATTCCTGAGATAAAAAACAACTGTACCTCCCATACAAATGTTAAAAAAACCGTTAAGAAACAAATGTTTTTCTCGAAAACGGTTCCGAAAATTTTGATTAAAAAATTGTGTGTTCTTAGATTAGTACAGTCCACTTACCGATATAGGAAAGATTGCAAAGCAAAGCATATTCTTATTAATACAGCCTATAATCTAGTTCAAAAAGTCTGTGTTGAGTGACCGGGAATTTCACGCCGCAAATGATAAAATAGTCACACAAATTGTCCTAGATAATGGCTATCCAATTGAAATCATACGGAGCTTGATACTTCGCCAAAAGCACAAAGCTCCTGTTGATAATCGGCAAAAAAAGAGGTATTTATAATATTATAGTTCATGTTCCCAAACTGTCAGAAAACTTTAAAGAGACGTAAAAAATAGTACTAATGACGTCAGTTTAGCGTACAAATCCAATAGGACGCTGGCACCTCTTTTCACCAACATGAAAACAAAAACGGAAAAGGATAAGTGCACAGACGTAGTCCATAAAATTAACTGTCGTGGTAATGCGGAAGAAAATTGCAATTTTCCTATATCGGTATAACGAAACAACTTCTTCGTCAACGAATTTGCAACCACAAATCCGACATTAATTTAAAAAGCACTGGGAAGACAGCATTGACCTTACACTCTATTGAGCGTGGACACAAACCAGATTTTGACAGAGTGGAAATCCTGGAAAGGGAGAAACATGTCTCCAAGCGGTATACTCTAGAAACGCTTCATATTATTATTAACAAAAACAATATGAATTGTAAACAAGACAGCCAGAACATTTCATCGGCTTACTGCTCTTTGGTGACTAGGCAGAATCCGTGACAATTTAAAGCCGGCTAAACTTCAATCGAATTGTTTTTTATATCATAAAATTTTTTTTTTAAACATTGCCTTATATTTGTCTTTCATTGTATTATTTATGTTCTGTAATATCTACTAAATGTAAGTTTGTCAAAATTTTACACCATTTTACACCAAATGTTCTTATGTGTTCCTTTAATATGTTCAATTTATTTTTGTAAATAAAAGATCCCCCGAAGAAGACGGCAACCACGGTCGAAACGTCGGGAAATGAAATTGTTTCATTTAAAAAAACATTACGACCAAACCAGCCAAAAGAGATATACTTTAAATCTCGAACACCTATAATAATTCAACCAATTGGTCAATAACTTAACAATAAGTATTAATAATATCTTCAAAATGGCGTTTCAATTTTTTTTTCTAAAAATGTTTTTTAAAATTTTATACATAAAAAAATAATTTATTAAAAAACCGCTCCAACGATTTTTGAATGTTTTTTTGATAATCTTCTTATTTATCCGTGAATTCAAATGGCATCTTTGTTTTCCTCAAACTATAACGACTAAGCAATATAAAAACATTTAAGTATGTGTATTATCCATTTATTTCTAGCTTATTATTATTCCCTTTTTTTCGAATTTTTGCCTACATCACTGAATACTAAATACAATGTAGGTCCTCATTTATATATACATATGCCCACATTTATATATATATATATATGTGCTTTAAAAATCACATGAATCTTATGTGTCCATATTATACCTAAATTATAAAGTTATATGCATATAGCTACCTACCCACCTACTTCCTTCATTTTCATTATTATATGTATAACATGTTTACATACTTAGGTTCCATCAATATGTCTATATATGTAAATATATTTAACTCTCCTAACTTACATAATTAAAATCCATAACTTAGATTTAAATATACATTTGTAGGTAGGTGCCTATGTATCTATTCATTTAATCATCCATTCCACAATTCATTGTACTAAGAATCGAGGTAATCTTACCTACATAGGCTTTACGCATGCATAGGATAACTACATCTAACTAACTAAACCTGAATGGTTACATAGCAACATAAAAATTGTTAGCTAAAAGAGCAAGTTCGTACGATCCAGTCGTGCATTTTATTTTTGTTTGTATTGAATTTTTTTTTTGTATTGAATTTTAATATTAATATCAATCAAAATGTCATTATACTCAAGTAGAGCTTACTCACGATGGAAGCATATCTTCCGTAATGTACATCTAACCAATAAATAAATAATTTGTGTTTTAGTTAATTAAATAAAATCCTTAATTTATTTCAATATTCAGAATTTCTTTTTTTTTTAACAAAAATAACTTGTTTCTTTCTGTATAATTTTGAATACTCCTTGCCAATTTTCTAAAATAATATATTTTGTAATTTTAATCTAATTTAATTTAACTTTGTACTATTGTATAATTTCTAAAACTATTTCAAATTTGTAATCTCAACTAGGGCTGGTACTAGGCAAGCCCAGGTGAGACTTTTGTTAGTCTCGTCAAAATCGGGTACTTTTAAATTATGATGTTTCAATTATAAAATAATATTTAACTTTATTATTCTTTCTTTGGCTATTTCGCCATTAAGTGAATTTTTTAACTACGAGTGTGTTATCAACAAACTTATTTTAGGGACAAAACTGTAGTACATGTAGGAGAGATATTCCAATTTATAACAGTTTTTTAATAGCAGATGACAACAGGGATGTTCCAATACCCCAGGCAATTTTATTTTAACTGCAGTTTTGATTTGGCTTGATTGCTCTTTCTGCCGTTTTATGTATTTGTCATTTAATATCTCAGGTGCCTGTTCTGACGAGCAGTCCTAGCGGTATGCTGTAGTTTTTGAGAATGCTAGAGCATAAGGTATGCACTGAGGTGATATATCAGCCCATGTTGTCTTTATCTTATGCGCTTCGAAACGACGAACATTAGCTTTAATGTAACTTTTATGTAATTTTTTTAATGTCAAAGTATTTTTTGTAACGAATTCGTAAACAAGAGTTTCAGAATGGTTTCACGATTTATAATTTTGGATGAAGAAATTCAGGAAATAGAACGGATAATAGAAGCTTTTTTTTTTTTTTTTTATAATCTACACGCACTCAAGGGATTATGAATACCCTTTAAATGTTTCAACACAGCCCGGGCGTGAGGGTGAGGTTAAGGAAGAGAAAGAATGATAGGAAAGATGTGTGGCGCGATATTCGGAGACTGTAGGTGGTTGTTGTCTCAGATTTTATCTCCAGGGATGGCGGCTGAACTAATGGGGAGAGATTTCCGTGTCTTATTTATCGATGTCCCTTATAATTCGCATTAATTTCTTTATTCTTTGTCATATTTTATCTGTATACTAGTTTTACTCAATCACATGTTGTTAGTTCTATGCCTAAACAGCATGTAATGAGTAAACCAACAACTCATTGTATGACATTTATTTTTAGAATTGGTTTTTCATCGAAAAATAAGAAGACATAGACTACGGCATGGATCGAACCTCTGACCATGAGGTTGACAATAGAATACATAACTATCGCGCCACGGCCACCCCCTTGTGAAGATGACGAGGATTTTACTGAAAGCCGGAATTAATTCTGATACATTTTCTATCATGTAAATGCCTTAATCAACCACCATAAGTTGAGGCGGATAAATCTTAAAGAATTATGTTTACGACTGGCTAAACATCACATGGAGCGACCGACCGACCGACGCGACGTCTATCTAAAAATTTGCCACGACAATTAGCTTAAGAAATAAAAGGGTTCTAGGACACCCATTGGATTCACATGAAAGTGAGTCCTACCCTAAATTACAGATCCAGTAGCGGTGTGTAATTTGTCCATAAAAATAAGACCGCAAAAGCAAGACTTAGGGCTTAAAATGCAATTGTCCTGTATGTCCTTAATACAGGAAAGAGATTATTTGTATTTCCTTACGATTATTGTTTGTATGAATTTCCAATTAATTTTCTTGCTTTGTTAAAGGCTCTGAAGTGTTATAATTCAATAAATAATATATGTTATCCTTAAAGTGCATTTTTTTTGCATTTAATCCTGGCTTTGATGTTATAGCACCCCTGTCGTTGTGTAGGTATGAACATTTTAAATGTGTTGTTACCGGAAGGTTAACCATTAAAACTATGCTGTTTTCAATAAAATACACATATCATGAATTAGATTTAATTAATTAATTAATTATTATTAATTTAATGAAACTCCCCTAGAAAAATAAAAATTTGCAGTATGTTTATGCTGTAAATATATTTAGATCAAAAAGTATTGCGTTTTAGAAGTGTACGATAGCATCACCCCAACACATTTTACGCAAGATGTCATAAAAAACTTTCAATTTGGCTTTAAATCCACACAGTCCACAACATCAAAAACAAACATAATATGTATTTACATATTTTTTTCGTTTTCTTCAATATAGAAGGCTTAAATATAAAATTTCATATTACCAGGGATTAAGGATTAACCTTTAGACTTTAGAGAGCTTAACTACTTAATGTCTTATATATACAAGATAATAATGACGAAATTAAAAAAATTGTAAGGGTATAAAAATTGCCATATTGTAAGGCCAATATTTATAAAAAAAAAAATATTTTAATCGGTTCATCCAATATTGAGAAAGTCGAAAAGTCGTATGAAAAGTGGTTCTATGGGAAGTACCGTTAATAAGTACGCAAAAAGAAAAATGTTTATACTTGAAAGTAAACTGTACTAATTTAAGAACACACAGATTTTTTTATAAAAATTCTTGGAACCGTTTTCGAGAAATACATGTTTTTCTTAACGGGTTTTTAACATTTCTATGGGAGGTACCGTTGATTTTTATTTTAGAAAAATAGTTTTTTGAACTATTCAAGATAATGTCAAAAAAACATTATATACGAAGTTTCGAAAAAATCTATTGAGTCGTTTTCGAAATTTTGAATTTTCACAAAAAAAAAAATAAATTTCCAAAAAATTTCCGAGAAAATCGAAAACCAAAAAAATGGTTCTACTAGAGGTACCAAAATAACAATTTTTTTCCAAAAAAAAAATATCAAAATGTACCCTTTCCCTTCATTAAAGAACTGATTTTTTTTTTTTTGTATAAAAATCGTTGGAGAGAAAAATAAGATTTTTTTGTTTTTGGCCAAAAAAATGTATGGGAGCTACTGTTATTTGTCGTCTTAAAAAAAATGAAAAAAAAACGTGTGGGCATATTACTGAAAAAACAATTTGTAGCAAGTTTGAAGCAACTCCACCGGACCGTTTAGGTTTCAGACTCGAGGACAGACAGACAGACCCACTTATTTTATATTTCTATGATCGTAATGTCATGTTTGATTGTCAGAATTTTTTTTTCACGAATACATAACTTGCCTTATAGTACCAATAATCGCGAGTAAAAATGGGGTGACAGCTGGTAGTAAAATTCCTTAAGATTCTAGAGACTTCGTTAGTTCAGATTACAAACAAATCAGTTGGTATCGACCAAAACTTACGTTAAACTAAAAATATTAGCTGCCAAAAATATTTCCTATAATTTTTTAGAAATAATACTTGTTTTTTGCTCCTAACGCCACAAAAGAAGTTTTACTTCAATCATATTATTGTACTTGCTATATATGTACATGTACTATATGGCAAGGGTTAGATTCGAAAAAGAAATTTCGAACTGGAGATTTTGATTTAACTTGACTTAACAATGATTGAGATCATCAATAAATTGGGCCCCGCAATTCCGTCTATCTCTCTGTCTGTCCTCGAGTCTGCAGCCTAAACGGTTAGATGGGCTTCAAACTTGGTACATTATTATTTTTTCGGTAATAAACCCACATGTTTGTTTTATTTTTTAGACGAAAAATAATGGTTCCTGGCATATTTTTTTTTGGCCACAAAGAGCTCCAACGATTTTTATGAAAAAAAAAAATTAAATTCGTTAATGAAGGGAAAATGTACATTTTTGTTATATTTTCTTAGTTTTCCAGTTGCTGGAAAACGGTTTATTTCAATTTTTTGAAATTTTGTAGAAGCTCCTATAAAATTTAAACTAGTAATGTAAACCAAATTTTTTAAACCCATTAATTGGAAAACGACTCAATCGATGTTTGTTTGTTTTTAGCTTTTAGTTCCTTGGCATTATATTAAAAATTTAAAGAAAACTATTTTTCTAAAAAAAAAAAAAAAATTAACAGCACCTCCTATACAAATGTTTAAAAAAAACCGTTAAAAATATTTTTCAGATTTCCTATTTTCGACTTACTATTGGATGAACCTTTTTTATGCAAATGTTCCTTAACATGTATTTTTCAAAAATAAATTATTTTTGTTTTTGGAAAATCGATTTTTTAAAAACGAGTCACGTTTTTTTTAAATTAAAATTGTATATGTATGTATTTAATAATTATTTCAAAATGGCGTTCAAACGAAACGTTCGGGTTAGTAAGGTATTGAACTCACTAAATATTAATTATTTATAACACGGTTAATCAAAAAAACGACAAAATAATAAGTAGGTATGTCATATGTAAACAACCGTGAAAACCTTAATTTTGAATTGAATTTGAGGATGTTCTCGTGCTGCTTTCGTGCTTTTTTAACTCTTCTTGTCTGCTATCATTTCCATCAAAATATTTTCCGGATGACCGAAGTAACCATTTCTCTAAATAACAGGATCAATTACTAATCTTAAATTTCAGTAGGTATCTGGTCAACATAATAGTTTGGTGAAACTGTCCATCGCCAGAAATACAGTAACTTCTAGGTTTTATTTGCAACCACATTGATGCACAGTCTAGCATTAAGAAATTGACCAACAAAAGCATATTTTCGGATGGAATCAGTCAAAGAAGAAACAAATAACCTCAATATTCGATTGCCAGTTGTAAGTCACCTTGAATGAACGACTTTTCCGGGATTTCTTTTTCTTAAACCGTCACTGCAAATTCCAGAATTGACAACTTGACAAATTTCAACAAAGGTTCGTTGATTAGTGCTGCAATTATTAGTGTTTAATATCTCTTGAAGGTTACATTGAATAGCTTAAAATAACCTTTGAGTCTAACCATAGACTCCAGCAGAAAACCAGTCGAATTTTTCCAAACATTTCTTAAAACACTTTGCCATTTTGTTTTGTAATTCGAATTTTAATTATATTCCCATCTTACACAAGCTTCAATTTTAAGTTTTAATTATTATACCATTTATTATGCATGAAAAATACAAACTTTGTTTACTGGTGTATATAAAATATTCTACGTGAAGATTATTAACATGAATTGGAGCTCCTCCAGTACAAACTCCTTTTGTATTAATTCTACAAAAATATTGACATTATTATATTTTATATATTGACCGTCATGGAAACCACTCATTGAATGTGAAATATGCGGGCCATGCTACATATTTTACGATGTAAATGTAAGTTGGCCGGGCAGCGTTCATGAATCAAGGGTATTACGGAATTTGACTGGAAGTCAAAGATTTGACAATGGGTGGAGACCATTTCCGGATGCTGTTGTTCTGGGTGATAGTGATAACCGACTCCAATTGTTGCCACAAAAAACACGGCGCATATTTGAAAATAGTTTTGGCATTCTTAAAGAAAGATTCCCGTGTCTAAATTATTTGCGACTGAGGCCAGAGTTTGCAGAAATGATAGTTATTTGGAGTGATGAGTCTCGGGTGAGGTTTGTTTTTGTGACGAACGCCAGCGTGAAACTCCAAAGAAGCCTTTCACAAAGACTGCCTCAAAAGAATTGTTCAGTTCCCAGCATCTTTCATGGCATTGGGATGCATGTACGGACGTGGTGTTCGAAATTTATTCTGTGTTAAAGGGATAGTTAATGCTGCAAAGTACCAGGAGCAAATTCTTCCGTCTTGTTATACGGCTATGTCCACAATAACATGGTTATCCGCTAAAGCTGTTCCTTAATTTAATGGCGTTGCAGCAGCCTTGACCTTTCGTCCATTGAAACAATTTGACACAAAATGAAACAAAAATTACGAAAGGAACCGGTAAGAAGCATTCAAGCCCTTAAAAATAAAATAAATGATATCTGGCATTAATTTAGTTCTCAAGAGTTTCCGAAATTAGTAGACATTATGCCAAGACAAATTGAGACAATAATTAAGGTCCATCAAGTTAGCAGAGCAAGTTGAGCAGAACTGATTCTTCTGATGCCATAATTAGATGCTATAATTAAGTGCTAATTAAGTACACAAAAATAAAATTAAGTCCTCCAGTACTTTTGGAGAAAATTAATGTTCTGCTATCTTGATTTCAAGTTAGCAGAGCAATTACCTAAAATGCTTAAAACGTTGAGTGTAGGAAAATTTGGTTTGGTATAATCTGTAGGTGGTATTTAAGTGCTCTACGAATCAAAAAAAAAATTCAAAAACAAAATGTTTTTTCAAAAAAAAAATTATGTATGAAATACAATGACGACAAAACAGTTTTGGTCAAAATATGATAATTCCATTTTCTATGCCTATATGCGGTGGTACCCTGCTCTGCTAATTTAATTTCAATTTGTTTCAAAAATATGAGTTTTTTGATACAAATCTTTTTTATTGATTAAGTGCTTAATCCTACTTTCTTTTTTTTGAAAAAAACATAGTCCTTCTTGAGACCGCTCATGATTCTCCATGGACTGAATTAGAGTAGATATTCTTTTTTTTATTAACAGTAGTTACGATATAAGTATTCTATTCAGGGGGGGATGGAGGGACAGGAAATTAAAAAAAAACACCTCACGTAATTTATGGATTCAAAATATCTTTTAACGGCCTTTAGTCCACAAAATTTGCGTTGCGTCTAGGGCTGACAACGAGACGAGACTCCTTTAAAAGTACCGAAGACGAGACCGAGTGCGAGACGTGACCGTATTTTTGGTACCGAAATTCGACGAGAGTCTCGCTGGTCTCGGTGGTTTGGTTTCGGTTTTCGCTATAAGAAAATTTTGTTTTTATTTCATTATTTTTTAGTATCTAATCATGTTCAATTTTTGTAATATTCACAAGTTTTTCTTTGCGCGTTAACATATCAAACCATATATGTATGTACATAGTTATACAGAGATAGGCGCATTGCGAAAATCCAGAGAAGAATACGTACGATTTATGTATGCTTGGCGTTGATTCCTTTTGGGTGACATTTGGTAAAAAATATTGTCAAAACGTCAAAATATAGTTCGTTGCCTAACTGTCAAGCCATGAGCTGTCAAAATCCCATGATGGATGGCTCCGATTTAAATGGATTAAAAAACCTCTACAAAAACCATAGTTTTCGATTTACACAACTAAAACTTACTCGTTTCAATTGAAGTCTATGGCCTTAGCTTCATGGACCTACGTGCGTACGATTTGTTTAGCATAAGCAACGTACAAGGATATATCATTATTAGATTCATGCGTAATTGACAAGCACAATAAAGTTGGAAAGACGTGCAGATGACAAGATTGACAGAATTTTTGAGATCAATATTGTACGTTGATTTTCACCAAGTTTCCTAAACTTGGGTTTTTTTTTATTGGTTTTGACAGCTAAATGTGAATATGTGTACCAATTCGTACGATTTTTCACGCTACCAAACACTAAAATCGGAGCAATCCTTCAATGGATTTTGACAGCTCATGGCTCGACAAGTAGGCAACGAACTATATTTTGACGTTTTGATAATATTTTTTTCCAAATGTCATACAAGAGGTTTAAAATCAACTTTTGCCGGAGGAAAACATTTCGAGGTAAAATTTGAATTTTGTAGAGGATTTGTAATCCATCTAAATCGGAGCGATGCTTTAATGGATTTTGACAGTTCATGACTTGACAGGTAGGCAACTTACTATATCTTGACATTTGGATAGTATTTTTTTCCAAATGTCACCCAAAAGGTTTAAAATCACATTTTTATTTTTATTTCGATTTTTTTTTGTGAGGTAAAATTTGAATTTTGTAGAGGTTTTTTAATCCGAAGCGTTGCTTCAATGGATTTTGACAGTTCATGACTTGAAAGGTAGGCAGCTTAATATATCTTGACATTTGAGCAATATTTTGTTTTCGAAATTTCACCTAAAATGTCTAAAATCAACTTTTTAGGGAGCAATACATTAAATCGAAAAATTTCGATTTTTTTGAGGTAAAATTTGAGTTTTGTAGAGGTTTTTTTTTATTCATTTAAATCGGAGACATCCTTAAATGGTTTTTGACAGGTCGTGACAAAACCCGTTAATTTATTTTTTAAAAAATCGAGCGTTGTATGTAGGTACTCTTTTTTTTTTTAATATATTATTTGTTTTTGCTATGAAATATATTAACTTACACAATTCTTCCAAAATGCTATTTTCACTTAACTTAAAAGACAAAACAGACTCACGAGTTTGTTTTATACATTTTCCTGCATTTTTCTTACCGACGAACTGCTGAGATACCACAACCATACTGTATATTTGCAATCCGAACAATGCGTCTTATCTTTATCTTACATCTTTTTACTACCAAAACAACACGAAAGAAACCAAGACTAAGGATGATACCAAGACCGAGACCGAGACGAGACCGCACATTGAAATTTTCTCGAGAAAAAGGCGAGACCAAGGCCGAGACGAGACTTGGTTAGGCGAGACCTGGACCGAAACCGAGACGAGACTGAAATTTTTCGATTATGACGAGACCGAGACGAGATTAACAAAAGTCTCGCCTGGTCTCGTCTCGTTGCCAGCCCTAGTTTCGTCCCAGCACACGCAAATTTTGCGGACAGGCCGTTAAAAGCTATTTTCAATCAATATTTCGACAAGTCCAATTAAATATAATGCTAAGTCTTCTACTTGGCTGAGTAATTGCAGTAGTATATAGAATTGTATTATAAAAAAACACCTTAGTAATTTATGGACGCCCCTTATGGCATCACAAAAATGTTTTCTGCTCAACTTGTTCTGCTAACTTGATGGATTAAAATTGAATTCTGAATAATAGACCAACTATTTTTCTCAATTAAACTCATATGGAAACATAGTTTTCTTTCATTAAGATTCTCACACGTTTATCATGAACTAATAATATAAATCTTTTTTAATCTTTGCTTAGAGTGTAAAGTCTTTGAAAAAATTAGCTTATAGTTTAAAGTGAGAGTTGGAAAAATTACTGTGGAACAGAAACACTTATCAATCATTTTATTGATTTCGAATGACCAACAACAACTTGAATGTGCTACCACCAAGTTTTTCTCATATTATTTTGGGCTGGAATTATAGCTATTTCACGACTTGCCAAGGTCGATCATGAGATTCCTTTGCTCTAGTGGTGCTGATCATCACACTTATAAGTTTGTTAAAAAATCCAATTTGCGAAGTGCAAAGTGAAAAAGTTGATAAGTTGTTTTGGTTAATAGGGACCTGCTTTCTCTTATTGAATTCCAAAATTCTAACCTCATTCCGTTAGTTATTGTTTTTTTTTATACAAATCATATAATGAAATATGGAAAAATGTGATAAAACAAACACAACATTTACCATATATGTGGCAAAAATCTAATAAAGTGAAAACCAATCATGATGGACATAAAATCCACTTAACATTTATAAAAATTTAATTAAATCAAGCTTTATCTACCAAATTTATCATTTAACCTAAAAGCTTAACTTGACTATTATGTTGAAAATACACGCTTTTTCTGATGCAAAAATAAAAAAGGATTGTACAATGAAGTCCTTGCTTAATCCATTTCATCCACCGACCGGAGTAAAAACATAAATTTATGTACATATGTACTTGCTTTCATATGTCTCATCTATTATAAAGTTGATTGTGTTTTCAAAACGACACGAAAGAGCTATGACAATTTTATTGATTTTATACTTTATTATGTCGCATAGTTACATACATATGTGACAAGCTAACACTGCTGACAGAACTATTTTTTCTCTTAACAATGTGTTTTTCTTTTTCAAGTCTAACTTTTATGAAAGTATTGTGGTGGTAAATGACGTCGATACAAAGGAAATAGATTTAGTTAAGCCTATGGATGTGAGTCTGCGAACACGATTTCCGGTAGTCAACTTTTCAACTTGTTGATCACAGAAAACGTGTCGTGTATAGTTTAGACTTTAGAGTACCTACATCAGGAGTGACAGAGTTATAGTCAATCTATAGTATAAGAACTGATAAAATAATATAATGGTTAGGACTGAGTTGCACGTTCTTGCTATTAACGTACATAGTTGGAACAATATGGATGAATTTTGAATATAGCATCATTCAGTTCCGAAAGTAAATTCAATTTAAGACACATATATAATTTCGATTAATAGATGTAGGTACGAGTACATACAGTAGAATCTTGGAAACATGAACGGTTCTATAAGATGGACAGTTTGGAATGATGAACGTTTTCTTCTACCAAAGATGAACGGGTTGAAATTTAGGTACTCGAAAAGATGAACACTCGATTTGCAATTGTATTTGTTCCTATTTCATTTCCTCCAGTTCGTCTTGTTATGTTTAAGTTACAGTACCTCTTTAGTATTTTCGGGTGTGTTTTAACTTTTTTATGTGTGGATATATGTTCTTCTTCTTTAACTAAAATTGTATGCTTAGAAAGATACACAATTCGAAAAGATGAACGGGGCCTGTTTTATATTTGTTCATCTTTCTGAGATTCTACTGTATATGGAGGTGCAAAAGTTGCCATCGGATGTTTCAATTTCATTTTTGATTTTTTTTTCATGAATGAATAACGCTGGTTCTGCTTTCTGATTATGTTGAATCTAAATCTAAAAATAGTTTCGTATGTATTTACATCAAGAAATATATGTCACAGCAGAATAAAATTGCCAATTGGCGAGAAAATTGTTTAAAAAAATGTAAATTAAATAATCACCATAAATAATATTTGTTTGAAAAGAATCTGCTTGTCTGCCTTCTCCAATATGGCGACTCGGTTGTACTTTGTCTGAAGAGCAAAGTATATGAGTTCGGTATCTAGGCATGAAATTCAATGCTGTGCTTGTCGAGAAATCAAACGATCTGTACTCTCTTCAACATTTTGACCAAAGACAGGCACAGTTTATATGCAGTTTGCATTTCGATGATGGATAGGCCTTAATCCATCTGTAACATAGCCAGTCTGTATTGGAAGTATAGAAAATAATGCGCCTAGCGTGTGGATCGAACCAACACGTCTAAGTTAACAATCAAGCACTTTATCCACTGCGCCATTGCAACCCACAATTACACAGATTTCTAAAACTATGTATGTTTATTTGCTCTTTGATCATTAATATTTTTCACATCTCTATTCACCTCACGTAGGCAAAACATTAGAATACTAATATGAACATAAAAAAACACAATCGTTAAAGATTAAAGCCAAAGACTTAGCAATTAGTCCAGTCATTTTAGTTTTTATCTGCGGAAAACTTCCTAGTGAGCTGAATTTTTGAATACACTTTTATTACGGTGCTGTAATGAAAATGTGAAAAATTGACATCGATATCGTGCCGGCTAAAAAAGTTATAAAGGTCAAAATGTCACGAAAATCAGTTTTTCGCAAGTGTCCCGCGCCCTATTGCTCGGAGGTCAATAGTGGTTATTGCAAAAATTGTTCCTAGTAAAATTATCTACAAAAAGTGTCTCACGCATTTTTCTGTAAAATCAACCGTTTTCGGCGTAGAGCGCTGAGAAAGCGATTAGAATGCACTAACATACGGTATTGTAAAATTTACTTCTCTAAAACGGCTCCCTGAATTTTGATTAAAAAAATGCGTGCGTTCTTAAATTAGTACAGTCTAGAGATGTGTAAATCATGAATGATTCGTTATTTTTGATTCAATCATCGAAAAGTATTCACGATTAAAATCACAAAATATCGAGTCAATCGAACACAATTTCGATCATTTGGTTTAATATCGATTATCAATCTTTCTTGACTCGACTCCAGGGGTTTCAATATTCAATATTTCATTATATTATTTCAATCTTTCAGAATACCCCATTCTCACGAATTCGCAAACAAATTTTGCTATGCATTGTTGATATTGAGATTTGTAATTTAAGAATAATTTTGTTTTAGATTTAGATATGTAAGCATTGAATATTTTTGTACATATAAACACTAGCGTAAGTCACATTAGCCTTTTTAAGTTTTATGATTGGAACAACAAAGGTAAAAACAATTAACATTGAATGAATGAAAGACAAATGATCAAAAGATCGATCGATTGAAAAAATCGAATCTTTAATTATTCGATCTTCCTAAATGATCGATTTACACAGCTATATTTCAATCCACTTTTAAGTAAAAAAATATTTTATTTTGCGTACTTATAAACGGTACTTCTCATAAGACCAGTTTTCATATTTTCGACTTTCTCACAATTGAATGACCCGTTTAAAATTATTTTTGTATGCAAATGCCCCTGGAAGTGTTAATTAAACAGCATATTCAAATTTTCAAAAACAAAAAAAATGGTATTTAGATTTAAAAAAAAAATAATTGATATTTCAAAGACCAGTCCCTGAATTTTTTTTAAATAAGAATTTTATATGTAAATATATTAATATGTAATTACTTCAAAATGGCATTTCAATTTTTTTAATGTTTTTAAAATTTTATTAAAAAAAAAAAATTGTTTTGTCCAACAATTTATAATGCATGTTTTTTGTCCCTCTCCATTCGACAATTCATTATACCAAGAACCAAGGTAATCTTACTTACATCGGCTTTAAACCTACATAGAATAACTAGAATACCTACCTACTAACAGCGTCAATGTTTATTTACACTGAAGTTGTTAGCTACAAGAACAAGTTCGTACGATCCAGTCGTGTATTTTATTTTTTTATTGTTCATTTTCACCAAAATAATAATTTAAAAAAAATTATATAACATTTTGCTGACAAAAATGTGGCAAGCCTGCCGCCAATTATGATTGTAATTGTCTGAAATCGATTTTTTAAGAATCCATTACTTGCCTTTATAGCTCCATTATTACTAGTAAAATCCAATGAAACCTCTTGTGTGGCCGTGGTCCTCGCACATTGACCTATTTTAGCTTATGTATCGTGTTCAACAAACATTTCTCTCTCTAAAGTATCAATGCCATGTTTAACGATTTTATATATTCCGCTAGATATGTACACATGTACTACATACACATAAATATATAAAATACATACGTATATTTGTTTTACAAATTTGTACAAGGACATTCATTGGGAAGGATAATGGGTTTTCATAATTAGATGAGTGAACTTTAAGCAGGAGAAAAAAACCTTCCCTAAAGATGTGGGCATACACAGAAAACTTTAAGTGTTTGTTGTGTATCTTACAATACATTATGTATGTTACGAACCTTCTGGTAACATAGATATACATTCTGTTAGATATAAATGCGGTGACCGTATTTGTAAAATATATGGCCATAATGTTAAATGATTTAGTACAATGTTAAAGCAGTTTTAGTGTGATACTAGGCTAAAAAGTTGATTTTGCTATTTTTAACAGAGTTCATCATTTAACTATCTTTTACCAGTTTTCTAAAACTAGGGGCGTTAAGTGCTCAGAACTCCGTTTTGATATTAATTTTTATTCGGTTTTTAATATGACAATAGTTTCACTCAAAAATTACTTTAACACGTAATTCATATTAAAATAAACTCACATACTAACAATTTCATAGATTTTCTGATAGAGCCCCCTCCCGAAAACAAAGGCACAAAATTTACTTCTTTAGTTGTGTATTAGCAAACGGGTCTTAATCGCTAGTCTAGTTACGGTTTTTAAAAAAGTTGAAGAAAAAAATAAGCAATCTTATTGTGGTTTAGTGTTGAAATCTAGAACAGATGGTAACCCTCAACATTTTATCTTAGCACCTGTCTGCACGATGTGTTTCTCTTGAGTGAGCAACAGCTTATTGTTGTATGTAAATAGATGGATGGGTACTTTGGTATATTATGTAAAATGGTTGCATGTGAAATCATTTATGTATCTAATATATTTTCATTGGCTTTAGTTTGATACCTATACGATATAAGTTTTACATCAGTGACGTAATTTGTAGTAGGTATAGGTATGTGTATATGTATTAACCTCGAAACTTTTTTCTTTTTAATAATCTGGGAAGATTGTTGGCAGATAATTTAAGCAAACAAATCATAATTTATTACCAGCTAATAATGCAAATGAATTTCCGATTAAACTTAAGAATTTCTTGTAAACCTTGCTTAAACAGCGACAAAATTAAATATAAAATATTTTATTACAAACAAATTTAGTAAATTATAAGCTCTCCTTGAATGAAAATTATAATTTAAATAATTCTTATAAATTCTTTATTCAAAATACATATTTTGAAGCATACATGCAAACAATAAAAAATAACATTAGCATGGAAGACAAATTTGCCGTCTGTCTGCTACAGTCTGGGGTGGACCAGGGCTTCAACCAACAAGCTTCTTCCATCCGCTCGGTTTCTAGCAATCTTTCTCCAGTTTCGCACGCCAATTTGGTTAAGGTCCTCTTTCACTTGCGTGCGCCCCTTTTTACTTTTAAGTTTTGTGACTAGGTCGTTGTCGCTGTACAGTTCGTTGTTGTATTTCTTCGCCATTCTCCTTCTATGGAGAGGGGACCAAAAATCACGGGGAGAGTTTTCGGCCTAACGCGTTCTCATCCACCGTTAGCAGTGTCCATATCTCTGCTGTATACATCAGGACCGGGATGATAAGCGTCTTATAAATGGACAGTTTAGTTGCTTGAGAGAGGGCTTTGCTTCTCAATTAGCTTCTTAGCCAAAATAAACTGCGATTGGCAAGAGTAATTCTTCGTTTGATCTCGTTGGTATCGTTCACTGAGTTTAAAGTAGATACTAGGTATACAAAGTCTCTCCCGCTTTGTTCGTCCCGTTATGTCATTGTCGTCAACGTAAGCGAGTAATAAGACGGACTTTTGAAAAGTGTTGACGTAATAGTTTTGCATTATTCTTTTAAGAACGATATTGAAGAAGTCGCATGAAGGCGCGTCGCCTTGCATAAAACTGTTTATGACATCAAATGTGTCGTTGAGGTCATTGCCGAACTTGATGGAGCAACGTGCATTCTGCATCGTCACCGTGCACAAACGGACGAGTTTGGGAGGGCTGCCAAGACTAGACATGGGTGCTTATAGCTCGTCCCTATAGATGCTGTCATACGCGGCTTTGAAATCAATGAAAAGGTGGTAAGTATCGATTTGAAACTTCTTAGTTTACTCCAAGACCTGGCGTAGTGCGAATAGTTGGTCGATGGTGGATTTCCCTGGGCCGAAGCCACACTGATATGGACCTATCAGGTTGTTGACGAATGGCTTCAGGCGTTCACAAAGTACGACAGAGAAGATATTGTAGGCGATATTATGAGACTGATGCCTCTGTAGTTGGTGCAGTTCAGACGATCGCCTATTTGAGGATCGGGCAAACAATGCTTAGGTTCATTCATCGGGCATGTTTTCCTCTTACCATATTTTGCAGATGAGTTGGTCCATATTCCTAACCAATACATCGCCATCCGCTTTGAATAGCTCAGCCGCAAGACCATCAGCTACAGCAGCTTTGTTGGACTTAAGTTTAGATAAAGCTATATTTACTGTCGAGATCAGGAATTGGACGAATTTGTTGGCCTACGTCGGTCAGATTGAATGGTGTAATCTACATGGTAGCGGAATTCGGTTCTATATCGGCGTTATACAATTTGCAGAAATAATTTTTCCATATCCTCAATACCGACTGCGATTCTATCATGATGTTCCCCTGATCATCCTTGCAGGTTTCGGTTCGGGCCCTGTAACCCTGGGATGTTCTTCTAACTTCTTGTTAAAACTTCCAAACTTCATTCCTGCAATGTCATACCTCTATTTCTTCGATCGCGTGCTTCTCATTCATTTTCTGTTTCCTTCTTAGAAACGTGTGTTCCTCTCTCCTCTTCTGCTCGTAGAGCTCGTAAGCAGCTCTGGTGCTCCTATGCATCACCCGTTCTTATGCCTGTTGTTTGGCTGCATATACTTGCCGGCATTCTTCATCGAACCAGGGTTTTCGATGTGGTGGTCGTGTGAGGCCCAGTACATCAGATGCTTTCTTGCAATTCTTCCACTGGCAAAGGGCTATTTAAGAGGGCGCGAGAGAGGGGGGAAAAGACCTTGTGATTTCCTGCGACTGTAGCCGTCCGACGTCGAAATACCTCACAGTATTTTCCTGTTTTGTCTTTGGTCTGGATATCCATAGCATTACCTTGGCTACAACGAGGTAGTGGTCCGAGTCAACGTTGGATCCTCGGAATCTTCGGACATTCTTGATAATGGAGGAGTGCCTTGCATCGATCGCAATGTTGTCAATCTGTTTGGCGGTTGATTGACCAGGAATTCGCCATGGCCCTTTGTGTATATCGAGATGCGTGAATATCAGAGCTACCGCAACGCAGCTAAGTCGATTAATCTGAGTCCGTTATCGGAGATGGTGTCGTACTATCTTCCGATTGTGCCACCAAACACGTCTTCTCAAGACTTCTTGCCTAAGTATGACTCTAACGACGAATTCACCTTCAAAAAGGCGCTGCCCTAGTGATCGGTAACAGTCACTTCAGAAGATGTCGCAGTCTTTCAATTTTCTTTTGGCCGACCCACGCCTTCGCACTTCTTAGATGTCGGCGATGTCTGCTTTGTAGCTGTCTAATTTAGATAGACAGAACATTCCACGTGCAGATTCGAACTTCGTTGGCCTTATTTTGTTTGCTGGGTTCGTCAAAAGTAAATCCGTCCGTATCCGAGGCTTGTTCTTGCTTCACAACTAAAGTTGCTTTACGTGGCCGGGAACTCAGCTGGATGATACGTTTGTATCCATTTAGATTCAAAATTATCTTCAAAATTAGATTTGATTAGAAATAGCAAGTTGGCTTCCATTGAAAGCTTAATTTTGTAATTTATGGCTAATTAATTCAATTATTTCTTAGGACCGGATTTACAAAGAAAAATAACTACGACGCCGCCGCCGATGGTACTACTGCATCACATCCCATTGTGAAAAAGAAAGTACGTACATAATATCTACGTACTCGTAGTGCGGCTACAAAATGAGAAAAGAAAACCAATTGTCTACTGGAATAATCTAAAATTATTGTACCTATAAGTTAGATTAGAATCGTAGCTGTGTATTTTCTCCCAAACAAAACAGAAGCCACTCGATTTAAATTCAAACGAAACAAACAAATTAAGGAGGTATAACGTACATACAATAATTGAAAGGCTGGCGTACTGTGGGACAATTTATGATAACGTAGGCACAAAATTCAAAAATCCTCCAATTTTATTTAAGTTAATCTCGTATTTTTTTTTGTTCTGGATTTCAAATACAAAGCTGTTTATCTAAATTAATTTTGAAGATAAAAGTTATAATTTTAAGAAAAAAACACGTGTATCCTAGTTAAAGAGTGTAATTGTGTTAGTTTTAGTAGTGTACAATTGTTACACTATGATTGCATGAAGTACTGAAAGTGTAGTAGTGTACAGTAGGGTGGAGATGAGGTAGGTGGAGATGTATGGTGTTGAGACAATTACATTGTCACCCAATACCCATTTCTGTAACAGTCTCACACTATCACACTTTAAGGCTAACAGATAGACTGTTCAATATTATACAGGCTTTTTATTTAAGCGAATTGTGTATCTTAGAAACGTTTCCATACACCAAAAAAGTGGGCCCTCAATTCCTTCTGTCTTTCTGTAGAACCATCTACAGCCTAAATGGCTGAACCGATTTGGTTCAAACTTGGTGCTTAGGCGTTTTAGGTGAATGTCCAAAATAGATTTTTGAATTGTTGTTTTAGGCCTAATAATAACGGTACTTGCCATACAATTTTTTCTACCATCTTAATTATCTCAAAAACGGCTCTAACGATTTTGATGAAAATTGGTGTGTGTACTACTTTGGGTATGGTGAACATTTCGGCCGCCAAAAAAGTTTTTAAAATATTTTGTTATTAACGGTACCTGCCATACAACCACTTTATTGATTTTCGACTTTCTCATAAACGGCTCAACGGATTTCGATAAAAATTAGTATTGCATTTCAAAATATTCGAAATTTTTTTTTTTTTAATTTTGAAAAAAAAAAATATTTTTTTCTGAAAATTCAATATTTCGAAAACGATAGAACAATTTTTTCTGCAATTTTATTTTTGTATTTATATTATTAAATATTTAATATGTTCATACCAATTTTTTTTAGAAAAAGTTTAAGAATTTTTATACATAAAAAATTAAGTGAAAAACTTTAAAAATATATGTAGCAGTTTTATTAAGAATCTTTTGCATATAATGTGATCGAACAAAGGAGCAAGTACGTGCGATCCAGTCGTGCATTTTATTTTTTTTACACGGATGCGCGCACTAAATGGGTTTTGACTACCTTTAAAATGATCAATTACAGTACGATCGTTAGCAAAGTAGGGAAGGATGTAACAGGAGATACCTATGCACATTGGCTTTGAATTTCTGAACATCAAAACGGGAGGGGAAAATAGATCGGGGTAAAGTATTCCATATTCGCGTTGTACGGTTAAAGAAAGAATCTCTGTACATTACGGTACGTCCGAAGTTGGGCTCAAGGGTAAACTAATGAGCATTCCGAGAAGCGCGAGTATTACGGTTGAATATTTTCAGGGAAGGAGTGCAACTGGCTATTTCCCTTGAACATTGTCTATAAAAATAGCGATACAATAATGAGAGACACATAACAGTTTGGCGGTGTTCCAGAGATGTAAATGTGTCCATTATAATTCTATCGCCTATCATTCTTAGAGCTCTATTCTGAATTTTATCTTAAAGACTCAAATGAGTTTTGGGAGCTCCTGCCTAAATGTGCGACTCCAGCTTTGGACGGATGAAGTCCTTAAAGATTACAGCCAGATCAGACGGGGAAAAGAATTTCTTTCATCTTCGAAGAAAGCCCAAGCACTTTGCAGCGTTTTCTGGCGACATCTAATATGTGTTCATTGCACAAGAGGTGGTCTGTGATGCACATGCCAAGGACTAAAAGCTGATCGGTTTCTTCAATGCAAGTCATGGATAGGGGCATGAAGGGTGGATTCTGCTTTAACGACAGAAGACAGCAAAACAATTTAGTGGATAAGAAGTTCCATTGATAAAAGATGTCTAGTGAAAATGGGATAATAGTTGGACTATTCATTTGGTGAACTTCAGACTTGAAAGCGTCCATTACAACTTGTATTGAGCGGTCCGAAAGGTAATTTATAATCCAACGAAAAAGACACTCATCGATAACAAATGCATACATTTTCGGTAAGAGAACTTGATGCCAAATACTATCAAAAGCTTTTGAAATATCGAGCGCAATAGTCTTATTTTCTCCAAAAGGATATAAAGATTTGTGCCGCTGTTTGGTGAGATATGCCATCAGATCACCAGTGGACTTATTGCTTCGAAAGCCATACTGCTTAAGGAGCTTTTGATCTTCAAGATATTTCTTAAGCTGATAATTAATCAGCGATTCCATGGCCTTGGAAAGAAGGGACGTAGGTGTAATTGGACAGTAATTAGAGCGCGAAGAAGAATCGCCCTTTTTTAGGGGCTGGCGGGACAAATTCTGTTTTCCATCCACTCGGAAAGAGACCTGTGTAGATTACGACAGACGGAAAATCTAACGAAGTGGTTTTGCCAGCGATGAAGAACTCCTCTTAAGAACGATGGGAGGGATACTATCGGGGCCAGCAGATTTGTGTATATCAAGGTCTTTTAGGACTCTAGCAACTGCACGAGTGCGAAATAAGATTCGTCCCATAAAATCGCTTAGGCTCTCAAGTACGGGAGGAGTCATTACACTTTCTAGCAGAGTCGAATTAACAGGAAATTGCGCTGCAATCAAAATGGCTTTTTCAGGAGAGCTGACAAAAGGAGTGTCATTAAAGATGAGCGTTGGAACCGAAGACGAAGTTTAATTTCTCATATTTTTTTAAAAATGACCAAAAATGTTTACTACCTTAGTGATATTGTTGTATTTTTCCCTTAATTTTTGGTTGAATGTGTACGTTGTAAGTCGTTCTAACTTGTTGAAACTTATTCCATTTTTACTCAGTGGGCTTGCTTTTATAATTCCGGAAACTTACTTCTCTAACCCTAATAACCTCTTTACAGCTTGAAGCAAGCCATGCATTTTGTTTCTTTCGGTTAAATAGATTTCACCCTATTCGGGATGAAATTTCTCATCTCGTGAAGAATCATATTTGTTATAATATCTGCGTGGGATTTTAAGTTACTACCGATGAAGCATCAAAGTGAGCGTCTTATATTCAATGAACGTTCATTAGATTATAAGGTAGACTTGGCTAAACTGAATTACTTATTATTAAATATCCTTAAAAATGTAAGAATATCCGCTAATGTCATGACTGGTTCCTAGTTCGTACAACTTATCCTTAAAAAGATGTTATCTAATTGCCAAAGTTGGTACAAATTTTGGTTGCGCTCTTTTATAATATGATTTATAGCAATTCTCCCAAAACATTGTCATAAACCTAAATATTTAACATTTCATAAGACGATGTGCCTGCCATTTGGCGTTTTTCTTTTTTAGTTCAGAGTGGATTCTGAGTTGTCAAAAAATTAGTGTTTATTTTCATTCAGAGCTCCGAATGTGTATTTCATTTTCGTTCTGAACATGTTCAGCGCGTGCTCGATGTGTTCGGACATAATCGTCTGATCCTTCTGAGTTAATTGCTGAGCTCACGAAATGTCATGTGTGTCAAGAGGGAAAATATGAAGAAAAAAATAATCAGACACAATTTAAATGGCGGAAGAAGTTGGTCGATTTTTGATTTTCTATGCCTGATGTGTATCTGTATACAAAAAACTAAGGGTTTTTTTGTTGTATTGCTTTTGATGGTTAAAATGAAAATTTATTCTGTATTGTGTGATTCAGTATATGTAAAAAATAAACCAGAGTGTTCAGAGCTCGCTCCGTTCGGAACAAGTTTTGCTCTGAACGAAATATGAAAACGCCTATTTCAGTACAGTGGGAGCTGGCCGCTTGCGAGTGTGCAAATCAACAATTCTCTAAAGTTCCCAAGAAAGTCTCCTAAATTTGTTCTGTCGTTTACTGCAATTACCGTGAACTATCGCCGACATTGTTTGGTAGTCGAATTACCTTAAATTAAAACATTTTTTTTACTTTCATTTCAGTTTTTAAAATGTTGTGCACTACTGTGAGAAAAAAGGGCAGAATCGACAGAAACTACGATTTGCTGCATCTTACAAGGGGCTATCCAATTAATGCAAAGTGACCACAACTAGCATTAAGGTTGAGATAAAACGCACTTTGGGATTTTCTGTTTTATTGTATATCGTCCAAGTAATTTAATAAAAAAAAAAGCCCGAGGAAAGAGTAGAAGAAAGAAGTAAATAGAAATTGAATAAAAACAGATGAAATACGACAAAATTTAATTAAAATTTATCTCTGAACAACAATGAAATGGTTGTACTTTTATTGAGTGACTATGACAACTACAACGACGACTATGACAACGAGCACTTGTACAAACGTTTGTATCTGAAGGAATTTATCTTTTTTAATGAAGAACTAGAGGGGGCTTCATCGTTTTGTGGAGCGGATGTAGGTTTGGTGGCCGGCTGTTGGGCTGGTATAAGCATGGATAGAGAATTCCCATTCAGTTTTTTTTTTGTTTTTGTTTTTGTTTTTGCCTGTTGTGGTGCTGGTGGTAATGTTGGTACACTGCAACCACAATCATTGAGATTTTCATTTTTTTTTTGCCATCTATGTGCGTGATTTGGCCTGCGTTGTTGCGCCTTCCCATCATTTCTACTATTCTATCTTTATGTATGTCTGTCCTTGGGATGTAAAGTGTGAAATTGAGGATTGTTTAGAGCTCAGCAGAATCTTTCTACAGCCACCAGCTATGACTTATTATTACAAAACATTGTTTTCACACTTTAAATGGTGTGAATAGATTATGTAGGTCACCGAGGTGCCTGCAGATGGCGTCATCGTTGTTTAAAAAAAAATATAAAAATAATTAAATTAGTTTATACGCCTTTTGTAGTTATATGTATATGATATGGTGGTGTAAAGAAAAGTTAGCACATTACGTACTTAAAGTTAATTGAATTTCTTAAAAAGGATGTTTTGAAAGTTCGTGATGAGGGAGGAGTCATTAAAAGTTTACATCCAGGAACGTTTACATAAATAGGTAGAAAGAACTGATAGAAACGCATACAAAAATATTCGAATGCAGATTGTTGGTAAGATGACGGATAATATATGTATGTATGTAAGTCGTTTAGTATTGAAGATGTATAACATCCTAAAACAAATGAAAATTTTAAACAAACACTAAATCAATATTTATAGTAATCCTTCCATTTTTGTTAATAAACATGCTGACTTTGTTTTTGTTTCCAAAAATTAATCAGCTAAACATCAACGACATTTGGTTCTAACAGGACGGCCGGCGGAACTGTCCAAACAATGTGCTTAACCATATATTTTCATTCATAAATTTATTGCAAAATCAATTTGGTGACATCTTTATTTCCAGAATTAGTCCTGTTAACAGGCCCTCGTTTGCCCAACTTAACGCCTCCCGACTACTTTTTATGGGGCTAAGTTGAGTCATTGTTTTATGTCGTGTAGAGTGTGTATTACCAGCAACTCTTGAAGCATTGGAAGCCAATATTCAAGCCACCATTGACGTTATACGACCATTTTTTTTTTTTTTTTTTTTTTTTTTGTTGTTGGAAAAAGTAGAAACTTTTTAAGTCTTGTAAAGTTGTCAAGCTTTTAAAAATAAAATGCACGACTGGATCCTACGAACTTGCTCTTATTGATAACAACTTTTGTGTAGCTAACCACTGCCGCTGTTAGTAGGTATAGGTAGTCTAGTTATACTATGCAGGCTTAAAGCCGATGTAGGGAAGAATACCTAGATTCTTAATAGGAGTATAATGAATTGTGGAATTCATGATTCAAGGAGTGGTTACATAGACACATACCTACAAATGTATATTTAACTGGATTTGAATTATGTAAATTAGGAGGGTAATATGTACTTTCCTACATATAGAGAACCTGAGTATGTAATTGTGTACATACATATGTATATAATGAACGTGAGAGCTGTATAAGAACACCATTAGATGCCACGGATCAATGAAAATTTTATAAAAAAGTATCTGGAAAATTTTAGGACGGATTTTGATGAAATCCGGTTTTTTATTTTTAGTTTTTTGAAAACAATTTTTTTTTTTAATTTTGTATGCAGTTTTTAAAAGTTTATTAATATACATATGATTACAAAATTTAAAATTATGTTTTTTGATTAGTTTTAAAAATATTCATTTTTGAAAAAAAATGTTTTAAAAATTAATTTTTATTACAAAAAAAAGTTACGCAAAATGTTGATATGCAGAATTAGTTTGGCTACTTAGATCTTTTTAGATATAAAATTTGAAAGAAATCCAATGTACCGTTACGGAGACTGACAGACAGACATTTTTAGCGATCACTTTTTTAGGCTTCTCTATGATCGAAATGTCATGTTTGATTGTTAGATTTTTTTTTTTTAATCTACACGTGCTCAAGGGATTATACTACCCTTTAAATGTATCAACACAGCGCGGGTCGTGAAGTTAAGGAATAGAAAGAATGATAGGAAAGATGTGTGGCGCGATGTTCTGAGACGTAGGTGGTTGTTGTCTTAGATTTTATCTCCAGCTATGGCGGCTGAACTAATGCGGAGAAATTACCGTGTCTTATTTATCTATGTCCCTTATAATTCGCATTAGTTTTTTTATTCTTTGTCATATTTTATCGGTATACTAGTTTTACTCAATCACATGTTGTTAGTTCTATGCCTAAACAGCATGTAATGAGTAAACCAACAACTCATTGTGTGACATTTATTTTTAGAATTGTGTTTTAATCGAAAATTAAGAGGACATAGACTACGGCAGGGATCGAACCTGTGACCATGAGGTGGACAGGCGAACATACAACTATCGCGCCACGGCCACCCCCTTTTTTCCGAATGCTTAACTTGCCTTATAGTACCTATAATCGCAAGTAAAAACACCCTATAGTATAAATACAATTAACTACTACCTATCCTTTTTTTATTTGAAAAACTTTTACAATATATTAAGCTATTAACGGGCATAATGGTGTTTTCCTGATTATTTTATTTTAATTATTTTTATTTAATAAAATTAGATTCGGTTTTGTAAAAGATTCAACCAGCTTAAAGCATTTTTAATGCACAGGTTTTTAAATGTTAAAAATTGAAAAAAAAAAACTCACAACAACTTGATTGATTTTGTCTTTGATTTTATGAATATTTATTTAACCATTTTTTTCGTGAAAAATCTTAAACCAGTCAGCAAAAGTCGAAAACGCAAAGCAAAAACAATAATTTATTACCAATTACTTTACGTTTTTCTTTAGTCTAATGTGATTTGCAACTTTAAACAAAAAAGCATTTTGCTTCACATTGGTTTTAAACAAACAACTAGCCTTTACTATACTATGCCCATACATACATGTATATAGTTCTCACGAAAACAATGATGCTTTTATCTATTGTGTGATTTTCCTAATTCTCAATAATTTAATATGCTCTTTTCCTTCACGTTCTTTATCGTTATTTCATAAAGTAGTTTATCAATTTTTCATATATTCTCATACAGGTATGAAGGCGGATTTCCATAAAAGCTAAAGGAGGTCAAATAATTTTTGTTTTCGAGTTTTTCGAAATCTGGCATTTCAATTAAATTTTGTATGGACACGTTCGTGTGCTTAAAGTCTTTTCAAAACAGATCAAAATACAATTTTGTGCAGCTAAAGTTTTCATATATGACAAGTTTTCGCGAAAATTAATTAAAACAATAGGCTTAGTTAACTATTATGGTAGGTTTATATGAAACCTCTGATATTCTCGAGCCATTGTATATGTTGCTGCGGAAAAAATAGCCATTTTAAATGGACTATACTCGTAGACTGTGAAAACGCTTATGCGGCGATTAAAAACAAAATAGTTTCGGATAGGTTTTTGGTTTATCAACAGATGCTTCGCCAGTAGGTGTGGGTGCAGTTTTGTCTCACATCTACCCAGATGACAGTGACATACCTATCCAGTTTGCTTCACAGACAAATATTTTTAGCTGATAAAAGCTTACCCCATATGTCTGCCACGTGTATGCAACATTATGCTCTATATTTACAAGGTTTTAATTACACCATTAAATACAAACGTTCCGAGAAAAATGCCAATGCTGATGCAATATTTCGTCTGCCTATTACGGAAAAAATAGTATGAAACTTGAAGAATCTGGTTTGTTTGAAATAAATCAAATAGAAACAATGCCAGTTACTGCAAACCACATTGCCGAAGAGACTAGAAAAGATCCAGAATTAAGTAAATTACTAAACGGTATCCATAACCGTACCTTGCTTCATTGAAATTTTCTGTTTGGTATTAACCAAGACGAATTATCTATTCAAAATGGTTGTTTAATGAGATGCTTCGCGTGTTTATTCCAAAAAAATTCAGAATAGTGTCCTTGAGGATTTACATTCAACTCATTTTGGCGTATCTAGAATGAAAGAGCTTGCGCTTGCTGGTGGTCAAAAATTTGATCAGCAAATTAAAGATTTTGTCCAAAATTGCACAAGTTGCTGTAAAACTAGGAATAATCCACGTAAAGTTTAGTACATCATTGGTGCTATCCATCTATAGTCCTTGGGAAAGAGTCCATCTGGATTTCGCTGGCCCTTTCATGGGAGTATATTTCCTGGTTTTAGTTGAGACCTTTTCCAAGTGGCCCGAAATTCATATTTTAAAAAGTATGCCCACAGATACGAATATTTTCGACTTTTGATGTGCCCAAAGTCATGTGTACAGACAATGGTACCCAGTTTACCAATCGAAAAATTTACAAATTTTTGCAAATCCAATAATATTGTACATAAGCTTACTGCACCGTACTACCTTGCCACAAACGGACAAGCAGAGCGCTATTTGCAAACACTGAAAAATAAATTGCGATGTTTAATAAACAAAAATGAAGATTTGGATATTATTTAGTTAAGTAGCATTCTTTTACAGTACCGAATAACACCTCACCAGGCTACCAAACAAGCACCATTCAAAATGTTATTTAAATATCCTATTCGCCCAAAATTTTCATTACTATTACCTGAACATAAAACGGAATTTAAAACTTACTTTTACATTACTTTAGATGGCGTTTACAATCCAGGATGGATCACAGCCTCAACCAGCTAGCCTGGCCCCTAGCTAGCTGCTACCAGTTACGCACACCAAGTTGGTTGAGGTCGTTCACCACTTGATCGCGCCACCTAAGATAAGGCCTTCCTCTGTCGCGTTGTTCGAAGTTATAACCGCCAATCGTGACGTTTTGTCCCAGTCGATGGTGTTGGACTTCTCTTCTCGATGACAGCATATACTTAGTTTTCGTCTCGTTAACAGTCAAACCCATCTTCGCCGCTTCCGCTTCAATACTTGCATATGCTCCACTGACAGCTCGCTTTGTTCTGCCTATGATGTCAATGTCATCAGCATAAGCAAGGAGGTGAACGGACTTTTGAAAAATTGTGCCTCTGGTGTTGACATTTGATTTGCGCACAATTGCTTCCAGCACGATGTTAAAGAGATTGCATAATAGCGCATCACCCTGTCTCAAACCTTTCTCGACATCAAAGTCGTCGGTGAAGTTCTTACCGACTCTGACCGAGCAGCGAGATTCCTTCATTGTCATTCTGAACAAGCGGACAAGTTTGGCAGGGATGCCGAGATGTGACAAGGCTCTGTATAACTCGTCTCTATCAACGCTGTCATAGGCGGTTATAAAGTCGATGAAGAGATGGTGCGTATCGACTTGGAATTCTTGGGTTTTTTCCAGGATCTGCCGGAGTGTGACTGATAAGATCCGATCAGGTCGTTGGTAAAAGGTTTTAGGCGGATACACAAAATAGCCGACATTAATTTTGTATGCGATGTTGAGTAGACTTATACCTCTGTAGTTGGCGCAGTTCAGAGCATTTCCTTTTTTGTGGATAGGGCACACTGTGCCGAGCTTCCATTCATTGGGCATACTTTCCTCCGACCAGATTCTAGAAATGAGTTGGTGTATGCTCCTGACCAAGTCATCTCCCGCTGCCTTAGACAGTTCAGCTGGCAGGCCATCTGAACCCGCGGCCTTGTGCGACTTAAGTTTGGATATCGCCGCTCTTACTTCTTCTAGGTCAGGTGGACGGATATTTTGACCGTCATCGTCCAAGTTGAATGGGTTTTTCTGCACAGCAACGGATGGTTGGCAGTCTTCGCGGCTTAGCAGCTTGGAAAAGTGTTCCTTCCAAATTCTCAGCACCGTCTGCGTATCTCCTACGACATTACCATTTTTATCACGGCAGGCTTCTATTCTGGGCTGGAATCCTTGGGTAGATCGTTTCACCCTTTCATAGAAGTTTCGAGCGTTACCCATGCTGTAGCATCCCTCAATAGACTCGACCGCTTGCTTTTCGTGCCCCCTCTTCTTCCTTCTTAGGAGTCGGTGTTCCTCTCTTCTTTTTTGCACATAGACCTTGCGGGCTGCTCTCTCACCAGCATTGACTCATAGGCTTCGTCCTTGGCTGCATGTGCCTGCCGACAGTCCTCATCGAACCAGAGGTTTCGCTTTGGTTGTCGATTGAAACCCAGCACATCAGAGGCGGCACTTCTAATGGCTAGCTGGCAATGATTCCACTGTTCGTCTATAGGTGGTGCTGCTGGTGCGTTTTCTGAGAGATTGAGGGTGACGCGGTCGGCAAAAGTTGTGGCAGTCTCTGGTGGTAAAAGTTTACCGACGTTGAACTTTCTCCTAATATCCTCTCTTCGCTGAGGCGCCAAGGATATCCGCATCCGTACTCTAGATACTACCAGGTAGTGATCCAAAAGTCTATGTTGGCCCCTCGGAAAGTTCGGACATCCAGGATACTGGATGCATGCCTGGCGTCTATCGCGACATGATCAATTTGGTTAACAGTGCCTTGATCTGGAGACTTCCAAGTTCCCTTGTGTATTTTGAGATGGGGGAATCGAGTGCTTGCTAGGTTGATATTTCTCCCCGCCGCAAAGTCGATCAGTCCGTTTTCAGAAGTTTCGTCGTGCAGGCTGTGTCCTCTGATCGTCGAACCAAAGATACCCTCCTTTCCGATCTGGGCGTTAAAGTCGCCAAGAACAATCTTAACGTCGTACTTCGGGCACTTATCGTACGTATTTTCGAGAAGTTCGTAGAATTCCTCTTTGATCTGAATTTAAAACAGTTAATAATTGTAGAAACAGAGAATTTTGTGGGTGGCAATGGCGGAGTGGATAAAGTGCTTTATTGCTAACGAGGCGCATTCTTTTTTATACCTCCAATTTTAATTGGATGCCGCCCATGGGTTAAAATGAGACAGACAATACCTGGTTCTCAAATCCACTATGCAAAACTAGTGTCGTGCAATTCAGGTTGCATTTAAAAAAAAAAAAGAGTTGCTGTTAGAAACTACATTGACAAAGAAAAGTGGAACTTTGGAGATGTTATAACATAAAACTTGATAATGAAAAAACGGCCCATAGACCAAATGTTGAATGCAGGTAACCATGTTTCTGATGATGTTCATCATAGAGAGGTTCCACAGCAGCAACAACCGCCACTCCCAAATATTCCCGAAAAAGTTGACAAAAATGAGATTGTAAATAATAAAAAAAAAAACGATTTAACTGTTTTCGAAAATAAACAAATTTCCTTACGAAAAAGTAATAGAGTCCGTAAACCAGTGGACAGATTGACATATCATTAACAAAATAAAATAAATAAGTTTTTCTAATTGTTGTAAGATATATTAAAAATTAATATTACATATATTTGCATACTATCTATATTTGAAACACTTTATTATATTTTTTTTAATTTATAACACAATTTTTGAATTTTGAACTTATGTGAATAATTTCTCTGAGGGGGGAAATTGTTAAATACTAAATAAACTGTAATAGTTAATCAAATTGGAAACACTATTATGAAAATGACATCCGATTATAAAGATCTATGTTATCGATTTCTGGCATTTACAAATACGGAAGTAGCTAACATAATTAGGTTAAGTACCTACACGTTTCCGGCCTTCTGAATTTAGTCATCATGGAAAATAGTTACAAATAAAAGAATTAACTTTGTGAAGTAAAAACTGCTTTTTATTACAAATCAATTACAACAAGTAAAACAATTCACCACTCAATTGGTGTCTTCACAAACAGTTTTAATTTAAGATTTTCTAAACAAACACACCTTGTTAACATTTTAGATTCAACAAATAGACAACGAATCACACATAAATCGACAAGAAAACCTTTTGAGTGAAACATCCAAAAATTAATAAATAATTTTTGTTTTTGCAGCTTTGCAATAAAATCTAGTAGATTCTCATCATACAATGTATTTCTTACGTTAGTTCGGAAAATAATGTCTGTTGCGAAGATGTAGGGAGTTACCATCTTCACTCCTGTAAGTCCAAAACCGTCCTGTTGGTGTAAGGTTTCCGGAATATATGTCTGCCATCATTTTAAAAATAGATCACTCACAGTTTTTCATGGGATTATTTTTTTTTGTCAAACGTAATAATCGTTTGAAAAAGTAATTTTTTTCTAGTGTGCATGCGTCAATTTGTATATATGACATTTTTTGTATTTATTAATTTTTGTATTTTGTATAAAAAATAAAATGCGCGACTGGATCGCACTGTCCGGTCACTTGTAAGTACAAGATTCTTAGTAGAAACGGCAAAACATATTTTTAAGTTAATAACAAGATTTTAAGTATGTATTTAATAATAAAAATTTAAAAACAGAATTGTACAAAAACCGTCTACCTGTTTTCGAAATAGGTATATAATATTCAAAAACAAAAAAAAAATTGTTTTTTTTCAAAAATAAAAAAAAACTATTTTTCAAAATTTTTGGTATGCAGTATTATTTAGAATTTGAAGGACTTCCTATACAAAAACTTTGATCGAAATCAGTGGAGTCGTTTATGATAAATTCGAAAATCAAAAAATAGTTGTAGGGCAGGTATTTCGTAATTATAAAATATGCAAAAAAATGTTTCGAACAAAATGTAGACTATACCTAAAAGAGTGCACATATTTTTTTTTATATCAAAATCTTTAGAGCCGTTTTCGAGATAATCAAGATGGCAGTACCGTTATTTTTGGGGCTAAACAAATGGAAAAATCACCTAAGCGCTTAAGTACCAAGTATTTGGTGTTCATATCTATCATCGTAATGTCAAGTTTCATTTAAAGCAGTTTTTTTTTTTAATAATACAAATTCTATATACTACTGAAATACATCAGCCAAGTAGAAGACTTAGCACTATAATATTTGGACTTGTTGAATTATTGATTCAAAATAGCTTTTAACGACCTTTAGTCCAACAAAAAATGGCGTTTCGTCCCGGCGATCTCACATGGACTCATCAGTTGACTAGTGAGGACCTTTGTCAATACCCAATTTTTGCCAAGTTCAGTTCATCTTACATAGGTTAAATTCATTTAAAGCAGTTTTCGTTGATAAAGAGGATTTTGCTAATTTTAAACAAGTTAATTATTGCTAAATTTAAAATAACTAGAAAGCTTTTTATAATCATACTAAATCAAATAAATAGAACACTGACAGTTTTATAAACGACAAACATGTATGTTCGTTTTGCAATGTTTCAGGCGCGTTTAGATGGTGTTTTCCAAGAAATTCGGGTAAGACTTAAATTAAAAATGATGATTCCTCCGTAACTTTTCAAGTCGATGGTTATCTTGAAAATTGTATCTCATAAAGTCCAGTCCGCTGTTATTTCGAAACCAAATTTTACTTTACTAAGGCCCTTTTAATGATACGAATCATAAATATATATGTTCAACTTAAAACGCTTAAGGGCTACTTTTTCCTCTGCGTAAGTAGAACTTAAATGCTTAAGTTGTGTATCAGCAAACGGCCCAAAAACACTATTATCATATATTCTATATAAATATGATGATTACCTTATCCAAACTCAATTTAAAATTCTAGTTTTATCCATAACATAGTTTTTTAATAATTTTTTTTCAATTTAACCTTAACCTTTTATAACTTCTGTTCATTACAAAAAAATGGTTCAAAATAACTTTTAACTATGTAAGATGAACTGAACTTTGCAAAAATTGCGTATTGACAAAGGTCCTCACTAGTCAACTGATGAGTCCATGTGAGATCGCCGGGACGAAACGCCAATTTTTGTTAGACTAAAGGCCGTTAAAAGCTATTTTGAATCAATAATTCAACAAGTCCAAATATTATAGTGCTAAGTCTTCTACTTGGCTGATGTATTTCAGTAGTATATAGAATTTGTATTATTAAAAAAAAAACTTATTACAAAAAATGTGCATATATCGTGTATTTATAAACAAATACAAACTTTTTTTGCTTTCAATTCTTTATGTAGCTATATTTATTTTATACGAAGGTACATATATAAAATTAAGATTACAAAATAATCCATGCAATGTTCCTCACATACATACCTGCTGCCCCATAAAAAAAACAATTGAATTCATGAACTTCCCCGAAAACATTTAAAATACTCTCAAAACTCTGCACCCATAGTATATAAGCATCACATCATCACAATTGCTTGATTGTCCTCTGGAAATAATGTGGCAAAATTTAATCTTTTAATCCCTGATTGGAACATGTGTTTTGTTTGCGTTTAATTAATATAAAACAACCCATCATCATCGTCATTTATCAAAAACTATACTCTTCCATCTTACCACAGCCCCGAGCTCCAAGTTCGTGTGACACATTTCGACTGAATGGATGCCCAAAAGGCATTGCATGCACCACCCTGACATGATTCAAAATGGTCTTTCATTTGTGAAACTGTAAATTTGCAGAATTCTATAGGCAACGCCATTTCGAATAGAAGCTATTTGTATCTAGATGTTATTTCGCCAAGCAACTATGAATGTATGTAGGTCCATAGAAGCTGTGAGGATAATGGACTCCATAGAGACAGAACAATAACTCTAAGAGGCGGCGAACATATAAAAGATATGGAAACTCATTTTCAGTTCTATGGCCACACCAGAGTCCTTTGCCAACAAACGGCTAGCGCTAATGGTGATAAAATTGACTTAAATGTATTCTATTGAACGTCTGCCAAAATCGAGAGAAATAAGAAAACGACTGTGTCGCGTCTATGTATTTGTTTAGCTTGAAAAGTATTTGTGTATACTTAGATATTTGATTTAATAAAAAATAATCGAACTTAAAAATATAAGCTCAACTAAAATAAAATGCACGACTGGGTCGCATGAACTTGCTCTTATGTTCGATCACATCGTATCCAAAAGATTTCTATTAAAAATCTAAATATATTCTTAAATTCCTTTTTTACTTAATTTTTTATATAAACAAAATTTCTTTAATTTTTTTTCCTGAAAAATTGGTAGGACAATCTTAAATATTTAATAATATAAATGATTAAATCGGCGTAATCAAAGATAAAAAATACATAATTTAAAATTCTGAAATAAATACTTAAACTAATTTGAGCTCAAAAAAAAGTACGCCATTTTATTTCTTGGATAAATTTGAATTTATGCGAAAAAAAATTTAAAAATCTGTGGAGTGGTTTTTGAGAAAAAAGTTTTTTTATAAACTTTTTGTATTCAGCAAATACATATAAGTGTAATTTTTAAAAAAAAGTTTTCAAAATATAATTTTTTGAAAATTTTTTTCTTAAAAATGCTTTTGAAAATCCAAAAAAATATTAATTACAAATATTGGTACGCAGTATAAATTGGGCAAATATTGTATATTGTATATTGTAACGAAGCGTTACAATTTCCATTACCAATCGACCGCTGACAGAAATTCCATACTACCAACACGGAACCATAACACATCAACAGCACGCGACCACTACCGGCCCTTAGTCATGCGCACTTACCAGCAACAAACTAGAGCAACATCAATCGACCTGAACACCAACCTAACATTTGCGTTCGTCATCGTTACAGTTCACACCGCCTCAAAGCTACAAATATATCAAATAGAGATAATGAATGATAAAGAATGACGAAGAACCTTGTATAATCAATAGCAAGCCTTGATTCTGATTTTGGTTTTGCTGAGGAATAAGGTTCTTGTTGGTCTAGAGCGGCAGCCAGCTGGACGATCAATTCCGTTTAACCTTAATTGGTACACTGTTGTGCCATTTAAAGCGGACTTTTTGGTTAATAAAATTGATTTTTCTTTGGATTAGCCCTTGGGCAGGAATTAGATTCCTATACCGTTTTTCCCCTCTTACTGCTCCTAAGTTGTGGGCTTACCCGACTTTCCCTTGGATTAGCCTAGGACAGGAATTAGATTCCTAACCGATTTTCCCCTCTTGCTCCTTCTGAGTAAGTTGAGGGCGGTTATATTCGATATTCCCTGTCTACTCTGTCTGAGCAGAACGTGGGCTTGTCACTTATATTAAATACCGTGTTATTTATCGTAAGTTAAAGAGTTTATAAGAATATTGTAATATTTTACATTGTACGTAATAAAAGATAATTAATCATTTCCGTTGTTTAAATCGCTCAATATATTACCACTTCGGCATCTGTATGTTTATAAGGTATTGAGACTGTTCTATCTGCGGGGTGGTCACAATACAGTAAGAAGAAATGCCATAAATCGCTCGTTGAGATCATCAGCTTCTACTGTGACTATCCAAAGAACTAGAACAGACCATCTTAGACGCTTCTGTACTGTCATAGCTCCATTTATATATAACAAACTTCCAGCAGATATATGCAACAGCAATGGCCAATGCCACAGGTTCTTAAAAAATCTTAGAATTTGGCTCTTTTCTAAATCAGATGTGGAAGACTTAATGCGTGTATTAGCTTGACCTCTTATACCACGACAACATAAACCATAAAAAAGATAGCTTTACTTGCTTTATTTAAATTAATTGCCATCCATAATTTTAAATTCATATCTCATTATAAATTCATATTCTCTCTCACATATTGCCCAATCCTAAAATCTTCATCTGATGCAAATATATCTCTTTTTGTTTGTAGTGTTCTCTCACTCACTTACAGCAATAACTTCGACGCGGTTTTTCATCTAAATTAAAAGTATATCTAATGAAAACGCACTTTACACTGGTATCCGTACCACAAAGTGCATGATACCATTTCATTTTATAATTCATGGTCCAACACTCTTTTGTTTTCTATAGTTTTCATAATTATAATTTAATGAGTAATGATTTTTATAATACATTATGTATAATTAAATACTGTTAACCTTTAAATAACGAATTTGTTAATACTTTCTGTACAAAATATAATTAAATAATTATTGTTAACTCTACGCTATTAATCATTATAATTAAAATTTATTTTGCTAAGACAATAATTGTAAACATGAAATGGAAATAAATCTTAAAATCTTAAATCTTAAAATCTTAAAAACCGAGTTCTAACCTTCCTTTACCCGAGTTTTATTGTGCTTTATTCGGGAAACCCTGGACACCGACGAGCTTACCTCAGCCTTTGGGAAAAAAGCATGACAATATGTGTGAAATTCCGAAAGAATCGGTTAAGCCATTTACGAGATAGTCGAAACCAAAAAAAAAAACGGTCCTATGGAAAGTACTAGAGTTGTACCGAATAGTGATTTTGGCCTGATACCGGATATTCGGCCAGCAGCTAGGCCGGATAGCCGAATATTCGGCGGCCGGATAGCCGAATATTCGGCGGCCGAATATCTACCCTAATGAAAAGTATAATAGTTTTGTGGTCTGATAATCAAATCAGACCCGTACAAGTAAAACATGTTTTTTCCTTCTCCTCCACTTCCACAAAATATTTTTACTTTTTACACTGCAAATATATGGCACATTTGTTGTAATTAATGTTCTGTCATTTCATATACTGGATGAAGATTCAGATTGCTAGTTGAGAAGAGACGTTCATTACCAGTCTAATCTGAGTATTTATATAAACTCTTATTGATGAAGGTACATAAAATAAAAAAAATGAAAGTCCATATGATTGCAGAAAAACTAATTTTCATTCACCGTAATTTGGCTGTACAATGTTAAATTGCTGATTGCCAATCTTTATTATATGAAATAAAATCAATCAGATCATAAAACTTAATATTTTGTTATTTTTCTTACTGAAAAAAAGAGTATCCGGTATTCGGCCCGGGCGGATATTAAAAAAAAAGAGCCGGATAGGCCGGATACGGAATACGTACCGGATATCAGTCACATCTCTAGAAAGTACAGTTTTTAGACATTTTAATTTTTTTTCAACCATATGATAGATCGAGCCTAAAAAGCTGCACTGATTTTTTTAAATCAAAATCGTTAGAGCCGTTTCCGCCAAAAATAGGCTTTAACGTAACGGTTATATGGCAGGTACCGTTATTTTTTGAGCTAAAAAAAATTTCAATTTCCCCTCTGTAGAATACATTAAAAACTCTGTACACCAAGTTTGAAGCAATTCGGCCCACCCGTTTGGGCTGTAGGTGTCTATACAGACAGACAGACAGACAGACAAACAGACAGACAGACAGACAGACAGGCAGGCAGACAAAAAAAATATATTTTTTGAATATATATTTTTTTTGGTCATATAAGACTTGTAACCAAATTACTAAAATAAAATGAGTTTGATTAATTGTCATTACTTCTATTTATTAAATGGAAACAAAATAAAACAAATTTAAATGATAAACAAGTTTTGTGATAATGTAATAGCAAGAAGAGTATTAATTTGTTGGGTAGACCCAACTCTCTAAAGCCTAAACCGATGGCAGACGGAATAATTACAAAATAATGGCTTTTTGGGTGGCTGTGGTTTTGTTTGTATCTTTTTTTTTTTGTAACATTGGCGCGGCGTAGAAAGTCAGTGACCCCAAGTGTTTTTTTTTTTGGTATTTTTGCCAACAGAATAGTCACTAGGTTCTACTACTGGAAGGCACATCATATTGAAAAAAAGTATTTTAACATTAAACTGGCTGTCTCTACATTAGGCCATTTCTCATTTTGTTTATGGTCTGTTTTTTTTCCCAGTGCTGAAATTGATGCAAAGATTATTTCCGGTGAATAACCGCAATTCTGAATCTGAATAATAGCTGGGTGGGCTTTTATGGGTTTTCTACAACAGACAATGGTGTATTGCGATAATGGTGGGAATTGAATTTAAGAGCTTTTGTATCTTAGAATATATCTATTGTTAGAAATTTTTACATCGGGAGTTTGTGTATAAATAAACAAACTTAAAAATCATGTATGCATAACATTTTTGAGGGTCTAACGTAATATAGAATATAGTGTGGGATGATAAAGCAGTTGATTTCGCAAGACTAGATATAAAGCTACAATATAATTTCTAAATCGTGAATTTTTAGCAAAGAAAATTCGTTAAAAAAAAACATTCGGGATATTCTATCGAAATGAACATACATAATTTCAAAATCTAGATTCCTTTCTATAATATATGTACATATGTACGTATATTTTCAAATTATTTGTTATACTAAAGTAGGAGGAAAAAATAGAAGCGTTACACCGCCGTGCCAACCATTTATAATTTGGCCGTCACGTCAAATATACCATCAACACCCTACCCACATGCAATGAACGTCATCAGCCAGCATTCATCAGATTGACAAGGATAGCAAAAGCACGAATATCGTATACTATACTCTGTCAAACAAAAATAGTCAGTACAGTGAAGATAGATCATTTGCCTCTCACTCTGGTTGCATTGTATAAACCTATCTCAAGTTAGAGCTTTCATAGGGTTTCCGTTCTCCTCAATATAAATGACCCCAAATATGGGCGAAATATGTGTATGGGCTACCATCTGCTTATTTAAAACAATTAAAGTTTTAATTAAAAAAAAAAAAAACTATTTATTTTTTTCCACACCACCAAGCGAGCAATAAGCCAATAGTCGCATTTTTTTTTAGGGTATCAGCGAAAGCCTTAAAAGTTATATAATATCAATTTACTATTTATTTAACTTTTTCTTACTTCACTATTTAACAAACGCAATATCAATTACCTATTCACTGTTGACAAAACAAAATTTCACTTTATAAAACCCTTTGTAATGAACATCTACGCAATTTGCTTTGAACTTTTCGATACTTTGCAGAAATAACTTTTTCTGCAAAAAACAAATTAACTGCATTTTGATGAAAGCTTTTAGAAATATTAACAAACTAAAAGGAGACAATCAAAGCGACAACACTTCTCCTCCTCGCCTTACATAATTTTAATTTTCCAAAAGAGTGGAAGATGGAAAAAATAATTCCTATTCCCAAGCCTGTTAAAAATGTCAGTATGCCTACTAGCTACCGGTCTATAAGCTTACTAAGTTCTTTGAGCAAGTTCTTAGAGAAACTAATCAAGAATAAAATAGTTACACATGCTGATGAAAATGAAATATTACCACCTGAACAATTTATCGGAGCCCTAATTTGGACGGAAATTCAACGTTTAAGGAATGCTCTGTCCGACTCCATTCAAAGAATTGTTTCCCATTATCTTCGCACTAAAATCGTCGTTACGGGCGATTTCAATGTACACAATTCTAGCTTTTCGAGCCAGACAACACCCGAAGGAAGGTATGTTGAGGTCTTTGCTGAGTTTAACCAACTGACTCAGCTTGTTGACGAGCCAACTCGAATCCCTGACGTTGCAGGTCAAACAGCAAACACTCTAGACTTGTTCCTTACCTCTGACCCTAATAAATACACGGTAAATGTATTATCGCCTCTAGGCACATCAGATCATTGTGTCATATCTGAAATTTCTCATCCCAACAACACTCAGTTAAAGAAAAATCACCTATGAGAACCGTTTGACAATATGAGAATGCCGGTCAATTTGCTTGCAGCGCAGTTCGCTGTTAATTCGACGCTGCCAGAATGTGTTATGACTCCTCCAGTACTTGAGAGCGTAAACGATTATATAGGACGAATCTTCTTTCGCACTCTTGCAGTTGCTAGAGTCCTTAAAGACCTTGATATACAAAAATCCGCTGGCCCGCATAGTATCCCTCCCATCGTTCTGAAGAGGTGTGCTTCAACCACTGCGTAAGCTTTTCCATCTGTCCTTTTCTACAGGTCTTTTTCCGAGTAGATGGAAAACAGCATTTGTCCAGCCTGTCCCTAAAAAGGCGAATCTTCCTCACCCTCTAATTACCGTCCAATTGCACTTACGTCCCTTCTTTCCAAGGTCATGGAAACGCTGATCAACTATCAGCTTAAGAAATACTCGTATCTTGAAAAACGAAAGTTCCTTAATGACCGACAGTATGGCTTTCGTAGCAATAGGTCCACTGGTGATCTGATGGTATATCTCACCGAACAGTGGCACAAATCTTTACATCGTTTTAGAGTAAGTAAGACTATTGCGCTTGATATTTCAAAAGCATTTGATAGAGTTTGGCATCAAGCTCTCTTATCGAAAATGCGTGCATTTGGTATCGATGAATCTCTTCTTCGTTGGATTAGAAATTACCTTTCGGACCGTTCAATACAAGTTGTATTGGACTATTTCAAGTCTGATATACACAAACTAAATGCTAGTGTGCCCCAGGGCTCCGTATTGTCTCCTACCCTTTTTCTCATTTTCATTAATGATCTCTTATCTGGAACGTCTAATCCACTTAATTATTTTGCTGACGATAGTACTCTCAGCTTTTCATATTCGTTTCCAGATTCACCTCCTTGTTCTTCGTATGTGGAACTGCAACGGCAGTGTATGATAAGCTCATTAAATTCTGATCTCGACAGCATTGTCCAATGGGGAATAAAAAACCGCGTAGAATTTAATACTTCAAAAACTCAGTGCTGTCTTCTGTCGTTAAAGCAAAACCCACCCCCCATGCCGCTATACATGAGCGGCACTTGCATCCGATCAGCTTTCAGTCCTAGGTATGTGCGTCACAGACCACCTCTTGTGGAATGAACACATATTCTATGTCGCCAAAAACGCTGCAAAGTGCTTAGGTTTTCTTCGAAGATGCAAGAAATTGTTCTCACCGTCTGATCTGGCTGTAATCTATAAGGCTTTCATCCGATCAAAACTTGAATATAACTCTCACATTTGGGTAGGAGCTCCTAAAACTCATTTGAATCTTTTGGATAGAATTCAAAATAGAGCTCTAAGAATGATTGGCGATAGAACTATAGTAGAAACATTTACATCTCTCAAACATCGTCGAAATGTTTCATGTATTTCGCTATTTTATCGGTATTTTTATAAATAGTGTTCTAACAAAGTAGCCAGTTGCATTCCTCCCCTTAAAATATTCAACCGTAATACTCGCGCTTCTAGGAATGCTCATCAGTTTACCCTTGAGCCGGACGTACTGTGAAGTACAGAGATTCCTTCTTTAGCCGTACAACACGAATGTGGAATGCTTTACCATGCTCGATTTTTCCCTCCCATTTTGATATTCTAAGCTTCAAAACTAATGTACATCGGTATCTCCTTTCAAATCCTTCCTATTTTCCTAATGCTCGCACTGTGCTCGATCATATTAAGGGTAGTCAAAATCCCTTTAGTGCGGACAAAATATATATGTATACAAAAAAAAATCGAAGACACCATAGGTCTGTTCAGCAAGTTCACAGAATATCTAAAGATATAAATAAAAACTTTGTAGAAGGAAACAGCACGTGTATGGTCCTTTTAGACAAAAAGCGTTTGACACTGTTTGGCATGAAGGGTTGATCCATAAACTTATTTCTTTAAGATTTCCTCTTTACCTAGTAAAAATAATATTGTCCTTTCTTACAGATCGAACTTTCAAGGTATCTCTTAATAACTGCAGCACCTTCGAATTCTAAATAATACTGCATTTCAAAATTTTTGAAAACTATTTTTTTTGGATTTTTAAATATTTTTTTTTTCAATATTCTCAAAACGAATATTTCGAAAACGAGTTAACGATTTTTTCTGAAATTTTGATTTTAAATGTATTTGTTATTAAATATTTAAAATGTTGATACCAATTTTTTTTTTTTTAGAAAAAATTTAAGAATTTTTATATACATATAAAAATTTAAGTGAAAAACGACTTTCAAAATACATTTAACCGTTTCTAACTATTAAAAATCTTTTGCATATAATGTGATTGAACATAGGAGCAGGTACATGCGATCCAGTAGTGCATTTTTTTTTGTTTTCATCAACATTCATTAAAGTAAAGACCGATTATAAAACAAAAATTAACCCATAGCACAATTCTATTTCTCAGAACTAGGGGGCTGCGTGCATTAATAAAACGCTCGGTGTATGTACGTTAAATGTGTATGCGAGAAGCTATAAGTACTCCTTGTGAAGTACTTACCTTTCCCCAAGCAATTTCTTCCATTAAGTGTAAACAATGAGGAAACACTTCACTTACACCGTACTCTCACGATTCATATCCCATAAAACCAAACATAACTACCATTAAATGTATGTATCTATGAATGTACGACGCACAACTACCTACATACACACACATATATATATATATTTATGTATGTATTTTTATAAACCAACATTCAGTGCTTAATGTTCTTGTTGACGTTTGAATGATATGTCGGCCAATGAGCGCGAGCATACACCGCAGCGCAGTTCAGCGCTTTGATTAATCTTCGCATTTGCATGTTATGCCGAAACGGTGTGAAATGGCTGTGGCGGTAATTTTTCTGGTTTGCGAATATCTTATTTCCTTTACCGTCTACTAGGTCGTTGACACCATCAGAGCCTCAAAGCTTGATGATGTTGTGTTGGAGTAGGCGTCTTAGTTGGTCACCTGTTAAAATGCTACACAAATGTATGTCACATCTTCTAACTACATATCATTCAAATTTTAAATCAAGTTAACAAGTATTAGCCCAGTTTTAAAAGGGTATTTATAACGGTGCTGTGTAATATAATGTCACAAAAGTTATTATTTTATAACTAAATATACAGAAGTGTACAAAATTGGTAAACGTTAAATTGTTTAAATTATACATACACACATTTAAAATAAAATACATAACTTGATCGTACGAACTTACTCTTGTAGCTAAGAACTTTAATGTAGCTAAACACTCACGCTGTTAGTAGTTATCCTATGCATGTTTAAAGCCGATGTAAGTAATATTACATTGATTCTTAGTACAGGGTGGCACACGAATCGTGCTACAAAAATAAAACGTAATAACTTTTTTTCAGTGTGAGTAATCGGCTTATTTTTTTTATTGTATAGGCTACTATTTAGATTTATCAAAATAAATGCTTGGGATACGGAAAAAATGATTTGGATAGTGCAGCGATATCATTCTTTGCAGTCCGTCATTTCCGTCCGAAGGGAATTTAGGCTGGAGTTTGGCGGTAATCCCCCGAGCAGATGGACCATTATAAGGCTGGTGAACATGTTTGCCGAATATGGAAGCATCGAACGAAGACCGTATCATCGAGATCCCAATGTTCGGGTTCAGGATACAATCGTGGCATCGGCAATACAGGCAAATCCAAGTGTTTGTACTCGAAACTTGTCGGGTCAAATTGGAGTTAGGAGACGGTCATTCCAACGGATACTTCATGATGACTTAAACTTGTTTCCGTAAAAGTCCAAATTACTAGTAAGTTAAACCCTCAGGATTTGCCTGTTCGTCTGGAAATTTTCCGAAAAATGATTGCAATGGCCGAAGAAGACAACACATTGATAAATTGTTATTTCATGTCTGATGAGCCCATTTTGACTTAACGGCAATGTTAACAAGCAAAATTGCCGTATATGGAGTAAATCTAATCCAGATATGCTCCATGAGACGGAACTACACCCAGAACGAGTCACTGTGTGGTGCGCAGTTTCTTCAAAGTGTATTGTCGGGCCATACTTCTTTGAAGAAAACGGTGTAACACAAACTGTCAATGGGGACCGTTATTTAAAGATGGTGAAGGAGTTTTTTGTACCCAGAACTTCGCCGAAGACGTATCCCTTTCAGCAGGATTTGGTTTCAACAAGATGGGGCAAGTGCACACGTAGCCACACAAGCTATGGCGGAGCTCCAACGAAAATCTCAAAGAAATTGATATCCAGAAACTGCACTTTCCGCTGGCCCCAAGGTCACCTGACCTGACTGCACACGACTTTTTTTTAATGTGTTATGTCAATCAGGAATGAACAATTTTCTGATCAGGTGCCGCATATGCGTGGATGAGCGTGGAGGTCATTTGCGCGGTCTATCATCTTTAAAAACCATTAGTTATTTAAAATAAAATTTAATTTTTAATCCAATAAAAAAAAATAATGAAATCATCGATTAAAATAAAAGTTATATAAATTTCTTATTGTAGCACGATTCGTGCGCCACCCTGTATAATGAATTGTCGAATGGATATTCAAAGAATAGTTACCATAGGGACCTACTTAAAAATAATATTTAAATCTAGGTTATTGATTTTATGTTATTATGTAAGTTAGGAGAGAAATATGTACCTACATACATAGATGGTGTATGAAAATATGTACATATAATAATGAACATGAATGATATAAGTGGCATAGAACTTTAAAATTTAGGTGCAATATACATAGGTTAGGTTGAAGTAGCTGTCAGGAAAACGGATGATACACTTAGACTTCAGATAGGTCCATTGCATAAGCAAAGATTGGTGATAGTCTCATCTTCCTCCTCATCAATACAACTTCTGCAAAAGTCGTTAGAGTATACGCCAAGTCTTATGGCGTGTCTGCCAATTAAGCAGTTCCCAGTTATGACACCTATTTCGCAGAAGTCATTTCCTCCAATAGATTTTTGAATTTTTGATCAAATTTATACAGGTCTGCTATGACTCGTGCTCCGAAAGTAGATTTCTTAAAACAGTTTACAGTCGTTGTGGCCGTTACTTTCTCCCATCCAGTGATAATAAAAGAATGAGCATCCAAAACATTCACAGTCTAAGAAGTGTGCTTACATTCCCAGCAACATCAATGCAGTTGACAATATATAATATAACGGTAATCAAATTAAAAATAGCTTATTACACCTTGCTCAAGAGGCTGGCCGATTAATTTGGTGTGGGGCGATAGTCAACAATTTTTGTATTTTTAAGTTTTAAATTTTTTGGATGAGAAGTTTTATGATCCAAAAAAGCATCACTTTCTTCTTTTTGAGTTCTTTTTTTTTGTCAAAAGAAGTTAACGAATCGGTCATAATTTCTTAGGCTATCAAAGATTTTTTGTTCTTTGTGCATACAACTTGGAGTTGTCCGTGCTTTAGGGTACCAAAAGGTCGTTGGCGAAACGATTTCCCTATGACTAGTAGCTTTTATTTTTCACCTGCCATGTTTGCACATTGTAGAGTATTGAGACGCTCCATGGAACATTTTTCCACCTGTACATGTTTGTCCCTTTAAAAACATCATCTTAACAGGTATCACCCTAAAAAAAGCCCTGTCTGCTCAACATTTAAAATACAATCAGGACTGTAATTTTGCGTAATTAAAGGTCACTTTTTTAAAATGACTTCAAGTCATCAGGGTTAACATTTGACGCTTCACCAGAAATACTTTTGAAATTTCTGCGGCCAATCTTCCGAGGCTTTAAATCTTCAATGCCTTAACGTTCTGCAATAAATTTGGCTTTGTGCCTTATCATTGGTCCAGAAATAGGAACATTTTTATTTCTTACCATTTTTGTGAGTCACTCGTCAATAACAGTCCTTACAGATGTTACAAAACGCCGTCTTGTATGATTTCCCACTTTATTTGTCGGCCATAGTTCCATCAAATCATTATTTGTGTTTAAAATGTTCGCAGTTTGAGTTTATCCTATTCTAAATCCGGCTTGCAATTTCACGCACAAATTTTTTATTTAGATCAACCGAATTTATAACATCAATTTTTTCCTTTAAATTCAACACTTTCCGTTTTGGTGGCATCCTTGAAATATTTGGCATCTATTTAAAAAATCGACTGTCCAGTTTTCCAGAAAATCGAAAACCGAAAAAATGGTTCTTTTTTTGTATTTTTTAAAAATAGTAATATAGGTACCAACAAATAACCATTTTTAAGATTACCAGAAAGTAGGGAAAACCTTCATTAATAAACTGATTTTTTTAATCAAAATCGTTGGAGCTGTTTTTGAGATAATTATGATTATCTTCTTGCCAAAAAAAAAATGTATAGCAGGTACCGTTATTTTCGTATTAAAAAAAATAAAAAAACGGGTGGGCATACCGAAAAAGCAAGTAGATACAGATGTTGAAGCAAATCAATCCAACCGCTTTGGCTGTAGTTTTGAGCACAGACAGACAGACAGAATGGCGGAAACCACTTTTTGCTGTTCTCCATCGTTTGATCAAAATCTCGAGTCCGATTTTTTTTACGAATCCACAACATGCCCATTCTGGATTTGATGTACTTAGTTATTCCAAGTAAGTTATATGTCAAACCCGGATTTTTTTTTTCAAATTTTTGTGCTGCTCACGAATTTGGATAAATAAAATGAAGCGGATCTCACGCAAAAAACTCCGCTTTGGTATTAATAAAGTTCTTAAATTCTTGGATAGATTAATTTTATTTGCATATGAGCACGTTCTAAGCATTCCATCACACCCTTCTATCTATTTTCTTCTTGCTTTTGATGTTAATAGTTAAAGATTGAGAAAATTGTTTTCTAGAAATTGTTAAATGGCTAGAAATTAATTCACAGCACTGTACATAATGTCTATGACTGTGCTTTGTAGTATACCTTTTTAATTGCCTTAAAATGGAAGAGATGGGTACGGGTACGGGTGAAGCAAGCACAGTTAACTCTATAATAAATGAAATGGGACTACCTTCATCGGCTCGTATGTGGGCTGAATGGGATACCACCACAGCGCGTTTCGCGCTTGCCGGACTCTACCATACAGAAGAAGAAGAAATATATGACGTTTCGATGCAAATCCGTGACATTGGCTTGTGTAAAAAGCCCCCGCACTATATCCCAGATACGGTTCAAGTTGAATTACAAACAACAAAGACGGCTTAACAGAAAATCTCTTGTCCATGACTATGGTTTAACTGTATTATTGCAAAGAAAGAAAATGAGGGAAAGGAACGAACACAAGCGGAACCTTCTCTTTTTCCGTCTTGATTTATGATTGTTCCAATTCTAGACAATTATTGATTTTGTTCAGCTTGGCTAGGAGAAGACAACAACAAATTTTATTCATATCGCCTGGAGTGTCATACAGATACACTTCACATCTTTATTGTACGATACATCATTCATAACAGTAAGACTGATCCACCTGAATAGGACCTACCTATTTCATGAAAAAATCTATAAAATTTATACATATTTTTATCAACATCAAATATGTATGCATATAATGTATAGGTACCTACTCGTAATGATGATGTGGTAATGTTGTGTGTTTTTTTTTATATTGTTTTTCTTCTTTTGAAAATAGGCTGGGAATATTTGTAGGATAGGTAAGTGCTTCTGCTTTTTCCATAGCTCTTTCTCTCTTATTAAATCAAAAGTACATATAGGTTCTTGGTATGAAAACGGAATTTAAAGGGAATCTAGATTGTTTTTCTTTTGATTTCGGAATCCAAATTGAATAAATTCTGTCTTCGTTTTGTTAAGAGATCATATTAAGGATAAATATTTGTAATTGAAAGTCTGATTATAATTAATTATAAATTGGTTTAAAGTTTTAATGTAAAATTAAATACCTTTATAGGTGCATCTTCATGGTAGGCCATTATATAGGGTTATCCATTTTGCGGTTTCAAAAGTATAGGGTTGGAATTCGACATCTGTGAAACTAAGTTGTTAAACCATTTTTTTTTCAGTTGAAAGTCTGACATTTACGAAAATGGATCGCTTAACTATCGCACAACGCATAAAAATTGTTAAAACCTACTACAAAAATGGTGATTCTGACACAGCCACATATCGTGCTTTAAGAGGTTTACATAATCGTCCAACTACGCAAGCAATTTGCAAAATTGTGAACAAATTTGAAGAGACTGGATTGGTTACAGATATTGTAAGGCCTGTGCATCATCGTTTCGCTCGTACCACTGAAAATATCGCTGCTGTAAGTGAAAGTGTTGCCGAAGACCCGAATGTGTCGATTTCTCGTCGTTCTCAGGAATTAGGACCGTCTTACGGCACATTATGGCGTATTTAGCATTTGGATCTACACCTACATCCATATAAAGTCCAGCTCACACAACAACTGAAGCCAGCTGACCATTCACAACGTCGTAGATACGTCAAATGGGTGCCTGAACAACAAGCGTTGGACGGCGATTTTATTTTATGTGTTTTATTTGCGTTCACTTTGGAAACCACAAAATGGATAACCCATTACATAGGTACCTACTTGATATAAAAAAGGAATTTAAAGGGAATCTAGATTGTTTTTATTTTGATTTCGGAATCCAAATTGAATAAATTCTTTCTTCGTTTTGTTAAGTGATCATATTAATGATAAATATTTGTAAATGAAAGTCTGATTATAATTATTTATAAATTGGTTTTAGGTTTTAATATAAAATTAAATACCTTTATAGGTGCATCTTCATGGTAGGCCATTATATTAAAGGCAATTATCCTCCAACAATTTACAATTGATATACTTTTAAGATTATTGTTTATCTAAAATATTCTTATTCCATTCACAATAGTGCAAAACTTGGTAAACAATGTCCATTTACCTAATAAAATTTTTTTCTGAAATGACAGGCTCGGCTTATGAGACGTATGGTGAAATTAATGGCTGACGGCAAAAGCCAATGCTATAACTGTGGAATTATTAAAAAAAAACACTGAGCAATTTATCTGTTAAATAAAGTAACATTTTTCTGGTGAAATTCACATGTGTTTTTCGCAAAAAGAAAAACGTACCTATAAGACAGGATTGCAAACCAACTTTCGTGTTTTAGCCTTTTGCGACAATAGGCATTTTTTGATAGCTGTTCTTGAAAATGAGCCATACAAATTAGGATTTTCTCTTTTTTTTACTTGCGATATATAGCTACATACATAGGTACTATATTGAAAATTATGGATTCGTAAAAAAAACTCCAAGAAAATGGGACTCACAATTCCGTCTGTCTGTCTCTACAGCTTAAACGGTTGGATGTATTTGGCTTCAAACTTGGTATACATATTGTTCTTTCGGTAATATGTCCACACGTTTTTTTTTTTTTTATTTTGTTAGACCGAAAAATAGTTGTAGGTATAACATTTTTGTTTCATAAAATTAAATACTTTATTTTACTCCAAAACCGACCCAACGATTTGTATAAAAAAAAATCAGTTCATAAATGAAAAGAAAAGGTATTTTTTTTGAACATTTTTTTTAATGTTTTCGAATTTCTAGAAAACGGTTCATCTGTTTTTTTTTTTTGAAATTTTTCATGTAGAAGCTCCTAGAAAGTTTAAATGAACCTAAACCAAAATTTAAAAAAAATATATTTTTTAAAACTAAAAGGTACTAAATCGATTTTTTAGAAACTTCGTATTTGGTAGGTTTTTGACATTATCATAAACAGTTAAATAAATTATTTTCCTAACATAAAACACACAGTCCCGTACAAATGTTAAAATAAAAGTTAAGAAAAAAAATGTATTTCTCAAAAACGGCTCCAAGAATTTCGATAAAATAATGGGTGCGTTCTTCTGTACATGTGTATGTAGGTATATTAGTGCAATGCACTTGCAAGTAAAAAAAATAATTTATTTTGCGTGCTTATTAACGGTACTTTCCATAGATAACCACTTTCCATATTTTCGACTTTCACACTATTGGATTTAACCGATTCAAATTATTTTTTTATGAATATATATTTTTTACTTAAATTTTCAAAAAAAATTGAATTAAAAATAAATATTTTTTTTTTGAAAAATCGATTTTTTCAAAAACGAGTTACTGATTTTTTATAAAATTAATATCCTATATGTATGTAGAATATTAATAATTATCTACTTCAAAATGGCGTTTCAATATTTTGTTCTAATTTTTTTTTTTAATTTTATAAAAAAAAAATATTTTTTTAAAAAATCCCTCTAACGATTTTTGAATTTTTTTTGATATACCTAATCATATTTGTCCATCAATTTATATGACATATCTTTTGTCCTTCCATTTATTTCTACGTATTCATATCATATTTCAAGTTTTCGTTTTTTTGCGTACGTCACTTAATACCTACTTGTACTATGTAGACTCTCATACATGTAGTTACCTGCCCACATACATCCTTCACTTTCATTGTACACTTATGTACATATTTACATACCTAGGTTCCAATTGATGATAGCGGGTTACTTAAAAAAAATGCCAATATACAGTCGGTGCAATAATTGCCTCTACTCTATTGCTCAGGATATTCTTAAAGAACATTCAATTGCATTTTTTAAAAGACTTTCAAAATTAACCGCTTAATCGTTATTAAATATTTACGAAACTTTCTAAGTAAAATATTTCTTTTTTTTTTCATAAATTTCCAAGCAAATTGAATATTTACTTTATTTCTCACGAATTTCCGTAATTAATTATCACCACCAACTCATAAGTTAGTTAGGCATTGAGAATTTGCGTGCGGCTTTTGTAGGCACGTAATACATAGTCCAAACTTCTTTGCCAGTGACAATCACAAAAAACAAAAAAAAAAAAAAATCTACAAACTAATTCTGAGTTCAAAAAGTTTTTTTTTTTTTGTAATTGTTAAGGGTCTGTCTGAAGTTGGGATTAGTTATTCGACCCATACATATTGTCATAATTCCCAAAGGTCTGGAGTCACAATTGTTTTTTGGAATCACCTAAATTGGTTAAGTGTATAATTTCATAGTTATGAACTTTAGTCGGAAATATTCAAAAAGGTCAAGTAAAGCCATAAGGATTTTGAGTTTTTTAGTATTTATTTATTTTATTTTAGTATTTATTTTAATTATAACAAAGTATGCTTACACTTTAAGAATATACCTACTTCTTATAAGTTAGTGCAAAGCTGGTAATTATAATTAAACGGTGATTTTTTAAGAGCTTGGTTTTTGAAAATTTTAAAAAAGCACAGAAACTTGTAAAAAGTGAATGAAATTTTTATTTGGATCGATAAATCAATTTCTGCCATTTACTTTTTAAAATTAATTTCACTTAAATGTTGCCCGCGGCTACGCTTCAGGTGGTCCATTCTGAAGGTCCAATTTTGGCAAACTTTTTCACACATTTCGGCCGGAATCTCACCAATGACGCGTTCAATGTTGGCTTCCAAGGCAGCAATCGTGTTTGGCTTGTCCCCATAGACAATAGACTTAACATAGCCCCACAAAAAATAGTCTAACGGGGTCAAATCACATGATCTTGGTGGCCAATTGACTGCGCCAAAACGTGAGATCAACTGCTCACCAAATTCGCCTCTCAATTGATGCATGGTTTCGCGTGCAGTGTGGCATGTGGCACCGTCCTGTTGGAACCACATGTCGACCGAGTTCAATTCTTGCATTTTCGGCAAAAAAAATCTGTTATCATCGAACGGTACCTTTCTCCATTGACCGTAACCCTGCGGCCTTCATCGTCCTTGAAGAAGTACGGCCCAATGATGCCGCCTGCCCATAAACCGCACCAAACAGTGCATTTTTCGGGATGCATTGTTAGCTGCTGAATGGTCTCTGGCTGCTCTTCACTCCAAATACGGCAATTCTGCTTATTTACGTATCCATTTAGCCAAAAATGAGCCTCGTCGCTGAAGACGATTATGACGACCATAAAACGGACGTAGTTTGCGAAACACATTTTTCACAGAGCACGAATTTTGATAATAAATTTCAATAATTTGCAAACGTTGTTCAGGCGTAAGTCTATTCATGATGAAATGGCAAACAATACTGAATCGAAATGTCAAATGTTCGTGGAATTTGTCATGTGTGATCTGTCAAAAATATAAACGTCAAAAACCAAGTAGCAAAAAAATCACCCGTTATTTATTGAGAGTTTTGTAATCTTTGTTAATTCTTTGTTTTGTAGTCTTTGTTAATTCCGTACCTATGCACTGCAGTAATATCTCGCTAATCCGTATCAAGTATTGCAAGGAGGTATTCTGATTATCGAATCATTTGAATACCAGACGAGCAAAAGAAGAGCGTTGGGTTTACATAACATAAATGATTTATTGTTTCCTTGATAAAAAAAATGTTTAAACCAAAATAAACGGATAAGCTAGACATTACTATATCTCGTTAATGGGTAAACTATTTGTTTATTTTTGCGCATTTATTATATTATAATTATGTATTACACTACGCATTTCAAAACTTTAATAATATTATTATTCTTTAGTAATTAAAAATAAAATGCAGTACTGGATCGTATCGATTTAAAAAAAAAACAAAAAAAAAATTATTTATTTTTTAAAACTCGAAAACCCATATTTTTGAAAATTTGAGTATCCAGTTTTATTAACCCTTCTAGAGAGCATTTGCGTAAAACAATAATTTGAATCGGTTCATCCAATAGTGAGAAAGTCGAAAACAAAATATTTTTTTTTTACTTGAAAGTGGACTGCACTAATTTCAGAATACACACATTTTCATATCAAAATCCTTATAGCCGTTTTTGAGAAATACATTTTTTCACATCTGTGTGGGAAGTACGGTTATTTTTTAGTTTAGGAAAATAGTTTTTTTTAGGTATTTGATGTCAAAGAACTAAATACGAAGTTTCGAAAAATTCGATTGAGTCGTTTTCGAAATAGGTATGTAGGTTTGAGTTTACGAACAAAAGACAAGGTTTACATTATTGTTTAAACTATCTAGAAGCTTCTGCATAATACAATTTAAAAAAATCAAATCAACCGTGTTCCACGAAAACCAAAAAAATTTTTCGAATAGAGGTACCAAAAATAACCATTTTTCAAAAAAAAAAAAAAAAAAAAAAACAATTACAAAAAGTCCCTTTTTTTCATTTTGGCAAAAAAAAAAATGAAAAAAATGTATAGAAGGTCCGTTATTTGTCGTCTTTAAAAAAAATGAATAAAACGTGTGCACATATTACCGAAAAAACAATATTTACGAAGTTTGAAGCAAATCCATTCAACCGTTTTAGGTTGGAGACTCGAGTACATGCAGACAAACAGACGGAATTGCGGGACCCACTTTTTTCGTCTTCGCTATCGAGTTCGATTTTTTCCATGAATGCATAACTTGTCATATACCTACGCAAGAAAAAGGAGATAAATTTTGCTTTATAGCCTTTTCACACCAAACCCACAACCGGGTTTTCAGCTAAAAGCTTACGAAATCTCGAAAACCGTTCACACTGAACAGTTACAAGTTTTCGTTTGACATTTCAATTATTTTGACACTACAGACAACAACAAATATGTTGTGAATTGAAATTGAAATTACCCCAGACAGCTGTTTTTTTTTTCGTTTTTACTGGCAGCAACCCATCAGCTATTTATGTGACGATTAATTGAGCACTGAATGTTTCACAAGGTGTCTTTATTTAGTTCATCGTGCAAATCCAACATATTTTCGACAGGTTTTATTTAAAACTTGTAGTTTATCAAAACGAGTGGTTTTCGAAAATGTATTTGAAAACTTGTGTTTTCGCTTTAGGTTCTCAGCCAAAACCGATAATTTCGCGAAAACGGGGTTTTGGGTTTGGTGTGAAAAGGCTATTACTCCGTAGGTACTTATTAATATTTCACAAACATAAATAAGCTGATTGTATACATTTCATCACAATAAATTGCATACTTGACCACTTTTTTTTTGCGTTTCTTATCATCCTTATTTCGAACTGGATCTTTTGTTAACATAACGCTTTTATATACCTACACCCGAAAATGTCGAAGTAAAAAAAAATCTCAAATTGCTACGTATCGTAAATGCTGATGACAGTTAAACCAACCAATTTCAATCGATGCGATGGTGTGATTTTCGTGTGAAATTTGATATTAATCTTCTAATAAACCGTCAGTGGCCTTAATTTATGTACTTAATTTCTTGTTCCACATGACAACGCACGCTATACCTACTTATAGTAACGCAATTCCAAATCCATTGTCATGACCTAAACATTATTCTTTTTTTTTGTTTCTATAGGTAACTTGTTGCTACTGTTACGTTAAACTTTGGATAGTTTTCATTACTTATTATGTAGAGCTATACAAAAAAAAAAAAACTTTTAAACTTCTTTCAAATATGTAGATAGGTATATTCGCAATTCTTTTTGAAAGTGATCCCACTGATAGAAATAGTCAGTAGAAAAAAAAAGTTCTGTAACATAAAATGGGTCATTGGGCTTAGGTATACGCGCACATCATCGCCTAAGGCCAAATGTGTCATGCTATAAAAATAAAAGGCGGACGCAAAAAAAAACAAGCTATTGGTGACGGATAGCTGTGCCCCTCCCCTACAGTACACAATGTAAACAGTACAAAAATACAATATCTGTTGCTTGATAGATACTTACTTCAACAAAAGCACACACAAAAACTAGGAAATAAAAAATACGTTTCACAGGTACCTTCATTCTCCCAGCCTTAAAAAAATATAGGTGCCTACCTATAGGTACTGACTTTTGTTCTAGTTTATTTTCTTCTTTCATTTTGTCTTCATGTTAGATTTTTCGACATCCAACGTATTTAGACCAACAACTGTCGTCCGGTACTACCTGGTCAACAACCCTTAACTTTTTGCTAAACAAAATAACAAAGCCCAAAAAAATCGTTTAGAATTTAAGACAATAGATACCTACCTACCATGTGCCGTTTGAAAATGTCGCGCGACAATAAAAAGGTTTCCAACTTCTTTTTTTTTTCTTTTGTAAATGATTAATGCCTGACCGCATTAGAATGGTATATAGATACACAACCTCACGGACCACCTAATTAATTGGCTAACTTTACCGCAAAAATTCCACAATAGGCAGACACAATAGCAAAGGAAAACCGTTATGGAAATGCCGGGTTTCATATTGAAAATATCAAATAATGATTATGCATTTTTTTTGTACGACAGCAATACATAATAATGTACTTATAGAATTCATGATAGATGTGTATAAATAGATACATTATTTTATGGTACGTTATGGATTAGTAAAAGAAAAACTAAATAATCGCACATGTTCTGTATTTCACTTTTTGTGAATTTGAGGAACGATAGGGAATTTAGATGTTCTGTATTCCACATTTTAGATGTTCTATATTCCACATAAAATGAAGTTTGTAAATAGCTCATTCCGAATGTGAAATTTTAGGGTTCTGAATATGAAAAATCGTGTTCTACATTCCGAATATGAACCGTTTTTATACAAATTGTAGCAGGTGATTTTGACAATTCGAAAATGAATTCGAAGTGAATTGGAAGGAGTTGAATCCATTCGAAATGAAGAACACGTTATTTCATTTTAAGTGAAATTGAAATTCGTTTTGAATTCATTTTCACTCGGAATGCAGAACATGTGTGAATATATAGTGTGTTCAATGAGGCTGTTCGGAACAGATTAGAATGCTTTAGAACAGAAAAGTACAGGATTTTGCTGTTCAATGAGAAATTTTCTCTTATAAACTGTTCTGGTTTGGTGTTAAATGAGTCTGTTTGGAACACTTTAGAACAGGATTTTCTGCACTTGCTTTTTTGGTAGAATAGGTTAGAACATATTTGTGAGAACTGTCAAAACCAATTGTTGTTGTTTAAAAAAAAACATTTCGGTTTTAGAATTAGTTGATAAATCATTTTCCGTGTCGGAATCATCTCAATTTCATGAAAAATATTTTTTTAAATAAATTCAATTCCATTCAGATTATTTTTAAGAACGTTTCTGCAAAAATAAACGAATTTGAATTGCAGGTAAACAACAATATTTTTTTTTGTCAGATGACTGACTGTTCTAAGTTGTTCTATCTTGTTCTGAAGTTTCTCCAGTCCTGTTCTGTTCTATTCTGTTCTAGCCTTTTCGTCACTGAACAATCTTGTAATAAGATTCGACTTTGATTTCTCCTTTTGGCGATTCCAAAAAAAAAATCACTTTGATTTAATAATACAGTATTTTACTCATATAAGAAAAGCTCGCTTATAAGGAATGAAATGAGAAAGACCGCGCCTTTTTCTATATATTTCTTTCGAAACTATTCATTTATAAGAAAGTAGCATATAAGAAAAACACAGTTATAAGAAAGCCTTTCTTACACACCAAAATCAATTCTTATAATAAAAAAGTACGCTTATAAGAAATTTACTTTGGCATACAAACCTGTGCCAATACCTTTTGCATAATATTTGTGTTAAGACCATCATTACAAATTCCAACTTTCCAAAGAAATGATAGCTAAAAATTGGAAATGGCGCGAATATTCTGAATATGTGAAATTTCGGCAGCTATTTGTATTTGCCTACAAGTTATTACTTTTATGAAACTGATATTTTTCCAACTGTTTAGGATAAACCTGATATTTTTGCATTTGTGTGTAGTTTCACAACACCACATATTGTTGTTAGATTTCACATGGAGAGATTGTTCATGGGGAAAAAGTCAAATTTACAAATGCAACAATGTAAACAAATGTGATTCTGACATTTGCGGTTGACTTCTTTTTGCTGGTGGTGTTTCGACGATATGTTTAAAGATTACTACGTGTAATACAAAATAGTTGATATGTATCAACCTTAGTTGCATAAGCTCACATTATTTTCTTAATTTTATTTATTTGAAGAGAAGACTTATTTATTTTATTTTTTTTTTTACTTGTTGAAGAAGTTTCAATTTTTGTTACTTTGTTACATTAAAGCTTTTTATCTTAAAAATATTATAGACGAAGTTTAAATATGAACATACATTTATTATGCATATGAAGTTTGTATGGCCTACTTCGTTTTCATGAAATTTTGTAGGCACACGTAAAAAATATTTTCCTTTAGCCATAGTTTTTTTTAAAGAAATTTTCTTTCTTATATCGGATGTTTGGATATAAGAAAAACTCGGATATAAGAAAGAAATTTCTTGGATTTTCAGACTTTATTATATCTGTGTTGCACTGTCATCGAATTTTGATATACACGGGGCCCAAGGGTCGACGTTAGGGGTTGTCATATGATTTTTTTTTTAATTCTAATAGTGATAAAACATTGCTAAATGACTTGTAATCAAATATTTTAGATAACAAAAAAAATATTGCTCACATTTTTCAACCAAACATTGTGTTCGAAAATACGTTACTTCAAAAAAAAGTGTATTAAATTTTTTAAATACACATTTATTTCTTAAAACTTTTTAAGAACAGAAAATATTTACTTACTTAAGTGGCGCTACAGTTCGGGGCGAACCTCGCCTTAGGTGGCGACTGACTGCGTCTTCCCTCTGGGTTGGAATCGAAGATCCTGCGGGGCGGAACATTGTTGTCGATACGCTCTACATGACCTAGCCCTCTTAAACGTGACTGGGGCCTTCCATTTCAAAATCCCAGTCAAACAAATTAAAAATGTAAGGTATCGCCTCAACTTACAGGAACCCATTTTTTCAGAGGCGTTAAGCAAGGAAAGGTTTTCGCCTGAAATACAGAACGTGAGCCCAGGTCAATGTCGCTGTAAAGCTCGTATAGATAGTGGTTGAACCTTCTCCTCCAAAGCCACCTAACGCAGATGGGGCCGACAAACTTGCCAAAAACCTTTCGCTCGAAATAACTAAGGACATCTTCATCCGCTTTCGATTGAGTCCATGTCTCCGCGCCATAGAGAGAGGACTTTACTACTCAATTGCCTCCCTAACCCATAGGAACCGCGATTCGCAAGAGTTATTCTTCCCTTTATTTCTAACGAAATGATGTTGTTAGATGTTATAGCGGATCCGAGGTAGACAAAGTCCTAACTACTTAAGTTGTACCTGTGTATTGTGACGTTTTGTCCAATCCGCCGGTGTTGTGTGTCCCTTTTTGTGGACAGCAGGTACCTGGTTGTGGCTTAATTGACTGCTAGTTCGGTCCAGTTTCAATGTTAGCAAACGCTCATCAGCATGTGCTAGCAATTTTACAGATTCGAAAAAATTGTGAGAGTACAGTACAGTATTACACTGCTACAGTACAGTTAGCTACTGTTACAGTTACAGTTACAGTTACAGTTACAGTTACAGTTACAGTTACAGTTACAGTTACAGTTACAGTTACAGTTACACTTACAGTTACAGTTACAGTTACACTTACAGTTTAAGTTACAGTTACAGTTACAATTTGTTCAATTATTAAGTTGAAGAAATCGCACGATAGTACATCACTTTGTCGGAATCCTTTTTTGACATCAAAAGCTTCTGTGAGGTCAGTACCAACCTTGACGGAGCAGCATAGTGATGCTACACAGTCGGAAAGCTTTGTGGGGATGCCAGAACCAGACATGGCTCTGTATAGCTCGTATCTATAAATGCTATCGTGCGTGGCTTTAAAATCAATAAAGAGATTGTGGGTATTCACAAAATATTTAGATATTATTGAATGATCGATTTAAAAAATATTTTGTAGGAAACACGTCATTAAAAAATAACATTCAAGTCGCATTTACTTTCAAATTTTGGCATGATTTTTCCTGAAGCTATTTTTGCTTGAATTAAACTTTCTCTATAGGTTTGACCATATACGGACATAGCGGCTTCTGTAACAATTTTGACAGACCACTCTACTGCTTGTGTATGACAGGGTAGCCTCAAAAATGTTAAACTATCTTCACCTCGTAACTATTATTTTTGAAATTTCTTTACTATTAACGCCATTGAGAACTGGGGGCTCATATTCAACTTGTTGCCAGTCTCAGTATATTTTAAAACATTAAAGTTGATTTTTGGAACTTTAAAATCTCTTGGCATGTTTGTTTTGATAGTCAAACTGCGAGCCGTTTGAATTCTCCGAGCAGCAAGTTCCCATTTTGCTGAATAACTGGATCTATAACTTCTTTAAGTTCAGGCGAGAGATAACGAGATGCTTCAATTAGCTTCCAAAAATGTTTTGAACCGTTCTTGCAAGTTGAATGTGTCTGAATTTGAAATAGTAAAACCCATTTTTACACTTTGGGTAAGTTCCAAAATGTTAATAGCTTTCCTATAACAAACCACTCAAAATAGAAAAAAATGTGTCACTATGAGGAATGTTTATTTTTGTTTTGGGTGTGGAACTAGCAAATTTGAGTGTTCGATTGTATAGCACCTTTTGCGGTTGCGGTGTGGTAGTCGCAATAAAATTAAATAAATGCACGGCCTCTCATTCTACTGACAATAAAACAGAAATGCGGTTATGTTGTTCGCAATAAAAAATGATTATTATTGTGTTTGCTTTAAAAAAAAAGAAGTGACTTTTGCTGCCATTTTCGTTATTATTTAAAATGAATTATTCTGATTGAATGCGAGATGACAATTTAATTAATTTATTTATTTTTTCGTTTTAGATATTCCAGACATTCCTGATGACATTAAGCATCTGCAAAGCCTACAAGTAGCTGATTTTAGTTCAAATCCAATTCCAAGATTACCAGCTGGATTCTCACAGTTAAAAAATCTTACAGTCTTAGGCCTTAATGATATGTCTTTGACATCGCTTCCTGCGGATTTCGGAAGGTGAGTTCAATTGGCAAAACTATATTAATTTATTGCAAAACAGCGCCGAAATCCAATACTCAGCTTTAAACCTTAGAATTACCATTGTTTTTATATGAACTTTAATTTTATTTACGATTATATAACACTGTGCTGTGTGCCTGCACATGTCCACATTATTTAGACCTGTTTCATTTAAAGAAAGCCTAATGGCAATAATTTAATGTAATTTTCACAAATACTTTTTATCTTCTTCTACAGCTTAACACAACTGGAATCCCTGGAGCTAAGAGAAAACCTAATAAAACTTCTCCCTGAATCAATTAGCAGGCTAACAAAACTAGAACGACTCGATTTGGGTGATAATGAAATCGAGGATTTACCTGCACATTTGGGGTATTTGCCTGCACTACAAGAACTTTGGTTAGACCACAATCAATTGCAGAAACTACCACCTGAAATTGGTTTGCTGCGGAATTTAATTTGCCTTGATGTCTCTGAAAATAGGTGAGTTTCTACTTCTGAAATGTAGATGAATTTATAATACCTACAATTATTTTGTTTTATTTATTTTTTTTTTGTTTTTGCATAGACTTGAAGAACTGCCCGAAGAAATTGGTGGCCTGGAAAATTTAACTGATTTACATTTATCACAAAATTTATTAGAATCGTTGCCAGATGGAATTGCTAAATTAAGTCGTTTAACTATTTTAAAATTGGACCAAAATCGTTTACAAAGTGTAAACACAACTATTGGAGCGTAAGTACTTTAAATTTATTTACATATAATAAATTATGAATTAAATGTATGCATAAAGTAGGTATACCGAACATTACATAAAATAAACTACTACATTATATAGAAAATCTAACATATTTTCGTCAACAACAAACACTCTACCACAGGATTCAATAACCTTAATGCTTAAAACTAAAAAGTACTTTTGACTATAGTTTCCTCAGAGTAATAAATTATTATAGATTACTTTTTTATTTTTCCTGTGATGTAAGTTAAACCTACAATATGGAATAAGTACCTACATAATATGACATAAAGAGGTTTTATGAATATCCTATCATCCATTTTTTTTTACTAATTTATTAATGAACAAATTATGTTCTGAATCGTTATGTATGTCAAGGTAATATTTATTTGCATTTTCTTAAAGAACATTGCTTTAGTACGAACTTGCATTTAAAGAATAACTTATTACTCTGCTGGTCTTACAGGTTTGCTTACTTTTATTTAAGCTAAATTGAGTCGTAAAACCAAGATATTAAACTGGACATTCAAATTGTTTTATTTGCAATAAAAAATTATTATAAATAATTTTATATTGCAGTAACTTCTCACTTTTCTTTTACTGTCCTACTGACTACCAGTACTTTCACCTTCCGCGAGAAGAATAATAAATGATATTAAAATTCAGACTTGTAGATATGTATCCTAATAACAAGTTGGTCAAATGGTTGAGTGATGATTATTTATCTGAGAGCTTCTTCTTATACACAACAAATCTCAATGAGTAGTAGGGTGTCAATAATGTGAATGAAAAAAAGATTTCCAGAGTTTAATTATAAGGTGTGTTTTTTTTTCAAATCCTGTCAAACTTGTACAAAAAAAAAAAACAAGAAAACATGTTAAATGTTGCTCGGCCGGCGATAAACTTGCAGCTCGAGTGCCTAGTAATATACACACCTAAACATTTTTGAGCTAATTTATAGCCCATAACTGTCTTGAACTCTTAAAATTTAATTTTATCAATTATATTGCAGTTATTACGTAAAATATGATGTGGAATTTTGTCTATGAGATTAATTTTTATTTCAATGTCTCAAGTCTTCTAGTGGGTGAGGTCATTTATAGTACTAATGGAATTTTGTTGTGATTCTGTTACAGAGCTCTCATATGGTTTTTTTTTTTATCCACTAATAGGGACATTTCCGGCTGTGTCATGATCTTGAAGTAGCGGCATATGTAAAATTGAACATCACATACATTTGTTTATCAATCAATATTTCCTTAAAAAAAAAAAGTTTTGATATTTTGGAATAAACGAGCTTTACAAACTCATTTTTTTTTTTGTATTTAGACTGTGTCATACGCAAAATTGTAATGCGGAAATAAAAAAGAAAGAATAATTTTAATTGTACACTGATTATGCCTCTGTTCTGTTCTTCGCTCCGAATTAATCAAATATGTTATGTACCTATGCGATTACTTACTTATCGAATTTACTGAAGGTGGCGCTACAGTCCCGGGGTGGACCAGATCCTCAATCAACAAGCTTCTTCCCGTCGGCTCGGTTTCTATCCCTGTCTTCAGTTTCAGACACGAAGTTGGTTGAAGTCCTCTTCCACTTGCGTGCGCCACCTTTTACGCTGTCCACCTCTATTGCGATGTCCCACTGGGTCAAAGTCAAAGACTTTCCGGGCCGAAGCATTGATGTCAATTGGTTTTTTACTTTTGTGACTATGTCGTTGTCGCTGTACAGCCCGTATAATTCGTTGTTGTATCTTCTTCTCCATTCCCCATCTATGCAGACGAGACCAAAAATCACCCGGTGAATTTTCCTCTCAAAACAACCTAACGCGGTCTCATCCACAGTGTCCAGTGTCCATGTCTCTGCACCATACATCAGGACCGGGATGACAATCGTCTTATAAGTGGACAGCTGAGTTGCTCGAGAGAAGACTTGGCTTCTCAATTGCCTTCTTAGTCCAAAGAAACAGCGAATGAAAAGAGAAATTCTTCGTTTGATCTCATCATTGGTATCATTCGCTGAGTTTATAGCGAATCCTAATACAAGTTCTCTGACCACACCTAAATCATATCGGCCTAGAGTGACGTTCTGTCCGAGACGTCGACGTTGGATCTCCTTTCTTGTTGACAGCATATATTTCTTGTTGCTTCCATTCACCGTTAAGCTCATCGTCTTGGCTTTCTTCCCAATACTCACGAAAGCATAACTAACATCACGCTTTGTTCGTCCGATTATGTATGTAAGTGAGTAATTGGAAGGACTTTTGAAAGAATGTGCCTCTATTGTTGACGTGAGAGTTCTGCACTATTCTTTCAAGAACGATATTGAAGAAGTCGCATGACAACGCGTCGCCTTGCTTAAAACATTTTTTAACATCAAAGGAGTCGGTGAGTTCTTTGCCGACCTTGATGGAGCATCGTACTTTCTGCATCATCGTCCCGCACAAATGGACGAGTTTGGGAGGGCTGCCAAAACTTAAATCTTAAATGGAAACAAATGCAAATCCTTGTACAAAATTGTGGCCAAAGTTGGTCTTTGAAGCCCAAGCTCCTGAGCACGGCGTCGAATTGAGGTTGATGCATTGTTTTGAACACTTCCTTGAGCAGCAATAATGTTTTCATAGTGGATTTTGCAGTACGTTGGGGTCCATGCTTGGGCCTATCACCTACAGACCCTCTTTCTTCGAAATCATTCATTGCACGATAAATAGTGCGTTTTTTCTCCCAAAACTTTCAATAAAAACACGTTGGTTTATCGAATATTTTTCTATAATAAATTTGCCACGTGTCTTCTTAACGACTGCCAAATATGAACTGTCAAGACCAATGTTTACCAAAATGGCGGCAAAACAAAGTAGTATACCTTCCCGGCGGACACCCTGTATATGTATTTTCAAAGTCGTTTTTTACTTAAATTTTTATATACTTAGATACATATCCACAATTTTTTTAAAAAATTGTTTCTAAACAAAATTTGGTATGAAAATTTTAACTATTTAATAATATAAGCTTAAAAACTAAATTTCAAAAAAAACATCCACCGAATTTTTTTTCGAAATATTAAATTTCAAAAATCAAAAAAATTTTTTTTTTCCAAAATGTTAGTATGTATCATTATTTTAATTTGAAGGATCTCCTATATAAAAAAATTGATCAAAATCCTTTAACCCGTTTCTGAGAAAGTTCAAAATTAAAAAAAATGGTACCAAAATGTAGAGTAACCTAAAATAATGCACAAACTTGTTTTTATCAAAATCGTTCGAACTGTTTTCGAGATAATTGAGATGGTAGAAAAGTGTGTATGACAACTAACTGTACGTTAGTTTTGGACCTAAAAACCGATACAAATATTTATTTTAGACAATCACCTAGAACGCTTAAATACCAAGTTTGAAGAAAATCGCCTCAGACGTTTAGGCTGTAGAGCGTTGTACAGACAGATAGACAGGCGGAATGGCGGGACCCACATTTTTGGTGTTCTCTATCATCGTAATGTTAAGTTTGATTAAAATCTCGAGTTCGATTTTTTCTAAATGCAAAATTTGCCTGTGTATTACTTCAGTTATGGTCTACATTTTGACCAAATATTTTTTTTTAATATTTTGTTATTAACGGTACCTGCCATACAACCATTTTATTGATTTTCGACTTTCGCATAAACGGCTCAACCGATTTTGATCAAAATTTTTATACAGGAGCTCCTTCAAATTCTTAATAATGCATTTCAAAATTTTCGAAATATATTTTTTTTTTTGGATTTTTGCAAAAAAAAATATTTTTTTTTTTGAAAATTCAATATTTGGAAAGCGGGTGGACGATTTTTTCTGAAATTTGTTTTTAAATTTAGATTATTAAATACTTAAAATGTTCATACCAATTTTGTTGTAGAAAATATTTAAGAATTTTTATATATACAAAATTAAGTGAAAAACGACTTTAAAAACACATTAGCCGTTTCTATTAAGAATATTTTGCATATAATTTAATCGAACATAGAAGCAGTACGTGCGATCCAGTCGTGCATTTTATTTCATCTTCAATAGCAAGCTCGATCATAATCTTGAGTTCAATTTTTCTTATGAATCCACATCCACAAAGTAACTGTAAATAAAAATATTGAAAAGTTTTAAAAAAAAATTCAAAAGGCAACATTTTTTACAAAAGCTTTTTGGTTTTTTGAGGAGGCACACTGAAAATTAAACTTAACAAAAATCAGACTTAAACATTTATTTTTCTTTTCTAAACTGATAAATACACATATTGACATTTATTTTTATAACGTAAAGTTTTTTCGTAAAAACGGTATATCTAACAATATTCTCCTCAAGACAAGACCTTCACTCTATGACTTCGGCGACTCAATATTCCTCATTTAACCATTCATTCATCATTTATACCGATAAAATATGACGAAGAATAAAAAAAATGAATGCGAATTATAAGGGACATAGATAAATAAGACACTGAAATTTCTCCGCATTAGTTCAGCCGCCATCCCTGGAGATAAAATCTGAGACAAACCACTTACAGTATCCGAATATCGCGCCACACATCTTTTCTATCAGTCTTTCTCTTCCTTAACCTCACCATCACGCCCGCGATGTGTTGAAACATTTGAAGGGTATTCATAATCCCTTGAACGCGTGTAGATTATAAAAAAAAAATTTAAATAAATGATAAGAAATCTCTTCAAAAACCTTACTTCATATTTAAATTGACAAATTATGTATTAATATAATCATTTTTATTTTCCTTGCCTGCATAACCTAATGACAAGCAATCTTATTTTCTCAAATCTGTATACGAAAATCCATTTCCATTTGAAATAATGGAGCTATTTCCATAGGTGCAACATTTGTAGATTAACAGGTAAATAATAACAAACAGGTTTTCTTGTCAATATTGACGAGTTGTTTATTTTTAATACCAATAAAGTTGTTGACCTTGACATACCCAGAAAGGCTTTGTGTTTAATGGGATCTATCTATTCGTTAATTTTTTTTTTAATAAATTGTTTAATGACGAGACATAAAAAGAAGATACTTTTTACCATAAACCAGTTTATAAATTCACAATAGAGGAACAATCTAAAAGAGTAAAAAACATAAATAAATTATTAACCGACAGCGGATGAAATCACCGATTAAGAAAAAAATGTTGAAAAGAATTCCATCAAGCTCTGACTGCTAATTAAAACCTAGAAAATGTTCTTTATTACTGTAGGTAGTAGGTATATTGTAAAAGGTTAGTTATGGTGAACTTTTTTATTAAATTAAAAATGATAATTTCATAAATCCTTCTTTTCATAGATAATAATTTAATTTTTTTTAAATTTCAGATGTGAAAATATGCAAGAATTAATATTAACAGAAAATTTCTTAACGGAACTACCCCAATCAATTGGTCGGATGACTAAATTAAGTAATTTAAATGTGGATCGCAACGCCCTCGATTATATACCATTGGAAATTGGTATGTGCACAAAATTGGGCGTCCTTAGTCTAAGGGATAACAAATTGAAGAAGCTTCCACCGGAGCTGGGCAATTGTACGCTGTTACATGTTTTAGATGTATCCGGCAATCAGCTGCAGTATTTACCGTATTCTTTAGTTAATTTACAATTGAAAGCTGTGTGGTTGTCAGAGAACCAAGCTCAACCGTTGCTGACGTTTCAACCAGATGTGGATGAAAAGACTGGTGAACAGGTAAGATTGAATGACGTTGCCTTGGAATTGTAGTTTATATTATTAGACATACCTATGCTAACCAGAAGGTATACTTTGGTAAATATTACCTTGAAAGTACATTGATATTATTGTGTAAATGGATTCTGTGATTGAAGCTTGTGTCAGTCATGTTGGATTATGTTCTTCATATTACTTATCAACTTATCACTATATAAGTGCGCCATACAAAAAATAAAAAATACCATTTGAAATCAAAGAAAATTCAATTCAGCGTTATACAATGTATGGCGTGAAGGTCGTGCCACAGAAATACAGGATGTTTTATATAAGATGTGACGTATAAAACTAGAGCATATGGGTCGGGATAACGCAAGAAAAAATTACTTAAAAAAAAAAAAAAAAAAAAAAAATAAAACAAAATAAAAAAAAGAACAACAGCACACTTATAATGTCATGTTATAACTTTTTATTTTTTTTTTAAGCTATTTTTTTTCTCGAAAATTTCACGTTAACGATTATTTTTACTTTTAATATTTAACGGTTTTTTTTTAATCAATTCTTAATAAAAAAAAAATGCACGACTGGATCTCAAGAACTTGCTCTTAAATCTTTATAGAAACGACTAAATACATATATTTTTAAGGGTTTTACATATTTAAATTGGCCGTATGGAGTCAATGGTGGTTGAATATTGGCTTCCAATGATTTAAGAGGTGCTAGTTTGTCGGCATAAACCAATGACTTAACATAGCCCCATAAAAAGTAGTCGAGACGCGTTAAGTCGCACGAACGAAGGGGCCAGTTAACAGGACCACTTCTGGAAATAAAGCTGTCACCAAATTGATGTTGCAATGAATTTATTGTTAAGTGCGCTGTATAGAACGTTGCGCCGTCTTGCTGAACCAAAAATGTCGTGGATGTTTAGCTGTATAATTTTTGGTAACAAAAAATCAGCATGGCTCGATAGCGCTTGCCATTCACCATTACGGCAGCTCTTTCCTCATTTTGAAAGAAATTTGCATGTGATGGTGATTCGTTAATGGGTTGACGATTGTCTTCCCTCGAGAGAATGCTACGAGAACTTTAATTATTGACGAATCCATTTAACCAGAAATGAGCTTCATCAATAAACACAATTCTTCGGTAAAATATAAAATAGATTTTTTTCACGTAGTCGAACTACAAATGCCAACAAGTTGAGAACGGCGACGAATCGACATTTCGGCGTCTTTCTCTTCACTTCGCGCTACATCATCAATATTCTCTTTGGTACGCACATATCTTTATCAAGTTGATGGTTTTGAATCGAGAAGAGTAAAATTAGTGCGAAAACGATGAATTGATTATGTTGACCGTAAAATTGACGAATTGCTCTATGTACTTCGCCACAGATTTATTTTTTTCAAAATAAATTTCCACAATTCGGAAACTTTGTTAAGGCGTTAAACGATTCATAATGAACTGCTAAACCATACTGAACACAAATACCAACAGAGTTTGACGTTCTCAACTGTCAAACCATAGACAACAACCATCGAAACATTTCATGAACCAAAAAAAAAATGATTTTTTTTATCAAAACCGTTAGAGCAGTTTTCGAGAAATTAGATTTACCATATTTTTTTTGTTTTACAAAAAACTTTTACGGCTTATATATATTTATATAGCTATAAAATGTTTGTAATTCATGAAATATTTTTAAAGTTATTTTTTCTTATTTTTTTAATTTCTTCCATTGTCTGCCAAAAAAAAAAATTATTTTGTTAAAGAGCATTGATCTCTGAATGTTTCATTAGAGGTATGTTTGATTAGTCCATTTCTATAGTTGAAATAGTTGTATCAAAATCTTGGTACCTACGTAAACTTGTGGTTTATGAAAAATACATGGAAAAACTTGACTTATGTCTTTTACTTGCGATATACATACATAGGTACTATAGGGCAAGTTATGCATTTGGAAAAATAATCAAATTCAGCAATTCCGTTTGTTTGTCCCTCTGTACAACGCTCTACAGCCTAAACGGCTCAAGCGATTTTCTTCAAACTTGGTATTTGAGCGTTTTAGGTGATTGTCTAAAATATATTTTTGAATCGTTTTTTAGGCCCAAAACTAACCGTACCTCCCATACAATTTCTTCTACCATATCAATTATCTCTTAAACGGCCTTAACGATTTTGAAAAAAAAAGTGTGCATTATTTTCGATATACTCTACATTTTGGTCGAATTTTTTTAAAAATAATTTGTTGTTAACGGTATCTGCCATACAAACATTGTTTTGATTTTGAACTTTCTCATAAACAGCTCGTCGGATTTCAATCAAAATGTTTACATAGGAGGTCCTTCAGATTATAAATAATACTTAATACCAAAATTTTCGAAAAATATTTTTTGAGAAAAAAAAATATTTTTTTTTTTTGAAAATTCAATATTTCGAAAACGGGTGGATGATTTTTTTTGAAATTTTATTTTTAAAGTTATATTATTAAGTATTTAAATTTTTCAATACAAGTTTTTTTTTTAGAAAAAAAGTTTTTATATAAAAATTTAAGTAAAAAACTACTTTGAAAATATACATATTTAAATTCTTAATAGAAATTTTTTGCATACGATGTGATCGAACATAAGAGCAAGTTCTTGCGATCCAGTCGTGCATTTTATTTATTTAGGTCATTGAAGAAAATTGTTTTATTTTCGCCAAAACCCGGTTTGTGTTCGAATTGATAGACATCCTTCTAGATGATTTTTGTCTTTTCTCAACCTAACCAACAAGCTATAGTCATTTTCCACAGCTTATGTGAAACAACAACAATAACAGAGTATTTATTAAATATTTTGGTTCATTAAATATACATCTTTTCTGGGATTAGTTTTAAAACACAACTTCGGGTATATGCGCTAATTGATAAATGTCAATCGGGTTACAAAGTTTTCGACTACTTTTTTTAACAATTACTGGATTTACGTATGCTTAATAATTTAATAACAATGATCTTCGTTTGTCAGCTTAGACCAACGACTTAACATACTCCCAAAGAAAATAATAAATGGCAAATCACAAGATCTCGAAGAGCCCGCAATTAACAGGTTGATTGCGTGAAATTATGACTTCATCGAAAGTTGTTCAATAAGTTAATCGTACACAAACCACATCTCGTCCAGATTCATGCCCTTAAATTATGCCTATTTTACCTCAAAATATATATCTATACGTATCTATTCACATATTTTTTCTTTATAGGTACTAACATGCTTCTTACTGCCGCAACTAGAATATCAGCCAACAGTTCCTGGTAAGTTCGGATTTTGATATTATTAATTCAAAATCAGAAGGCAAAATTATGCATTACTTTTGATTATGGATTTATATGAGGGTAGATGTACATAATATATGTTTTTTTTATATCTGTAGTCTAAGACCCAGTTTTCCGTCACTGATTTAACTTTGTTATAAAATTACTATTACATCATATTTACACATATTTTGTTAATATCTCCCTACTTAATCCAGAGTTAAATCAGTAAATTTAGGGGAAAATTGTGTCTCAGGAGTTAACTCCCGATTTACCGCGAAAAGCTGATCGATCATACTGTGCCTGGCCTATCGAATGCATAATTTTGTTTTCTGATGTTAAATTATAGTTTTTTTTTTAACTTTCCGAGTTCTACGATGTAGGCGCTAAGTCACTTTAGAAATTGCATTAAAAAAAAACTATACAATAATTGTACACGCACAATTGTACATACAAAAATTGAACAATTGTAATTTTTATTGAATTTTTTCATTGTTGTAGCTGAACTAAAAAGATAAATAAGTTAAGAATGGAAATTTTCTTTTATTTAAAAGGGATTTGTTTTTCATAGAGGGTGCTTTTTTATGAGATATAACGGGTCCGCCAAATAACTTTTTTTTTGCTATACAAAAAAACTACTGAATATTTTATGAAATTTCTTTTTTTATTTGAAAGTACAATCCCTCCGGTAAATAATGGATAATAATTTCATTCAAATGGCTACCTCGGCTGGCCATGCAGTAGCCTACACGATCGGTCCAATTTTTAAGCACATTATCGATTGTGTGCAGCTGTATTTCACCAATGGCTTCACGAATATTGTCCTTTAAAGTGTCACTTGTCTCTGGCTTGTCGGCATAACACTTATCTTTTACGGCACCCCACAAAAAATAGTCCAACGGTGTCAAATCGCAGCTCCGAGGTGGCCAAACGACATCAGCTCTGCGGCTGATAATGCGATCTTCAAAAACAGGGCGCAAAACATCGAGTGTAGCTTCGGCTGTGTGGCACGCAGCGCCGTCCTGTTGAAACAAAATATTGCCAATATCCTCCTCTTCAATTCTTGTGAACAAAAATTCGTCAAACATGGCCCGATAACGATCGCCATTGACTGTAACGGCCACTCCTTGCTCATTTTCGAAGAAAAATGGCCCAATTATGCCTCTGGACCAAAATCCGCATCAAACAGTGACTCGTTTTGGGTGTATCGGCTTTTCAATGTATGCGTGCGGGTTTTCTGTGCCACAAATGCGACAATTTTGCTTGTTTACATACCCGCCAAGATCAAAATGAGCTTCATCTGAAAAGATGATTTTTTTGGCAAAATCGAAATCTTCTCTAAGTCGATCGCAGGCCCAGTTAGCGAAGCGAAAACGCATTCGATGGTCAGTTGGCTTCAACTCCTGAACCAATTGGACTTTGTATGGCGACATACCAAGGTGTTTATGCAAAATTTGTCTCAATGATGTCTCCGAAATGTTCAATTGTTGAGAACGACGGTGAATTGATGTTGATGGCGCTTCACGCACACTTTCTGCCACAGCAGCAATATTCTCGGGTGAACGAACTGTTTTTGGCTTTTCACGCTTTGGTTTATCGATGAGGATGCCAGTTTCTTTCACAAGATAACGAACATACGGAGCTGACGGTGCTTCTCTTCTTCCAAAATTCGTACGCAATTTTCGCACACATTCTGCAATATTACCATGATTTTCAAAGTAATGTCGCAATATTTCCCAGCGTTGTTGAAGCGTATACACAACCATATTCGTTCAGCGGAAGGATAAAACTAATAATCTGTCAAATCAGACATGAGCTAAGTGTTACCATTCACGAAATAAGCACTAAAAAAAAACGTTAGATGGCGGACCATTTAGCTATTTTGTGTTTTTAATAATAATGAGACGATTTGAGTTTGTTCCAAAAATATTGCTATAATATGAAGAAAAGTAAATGATAATACAGGGCGGCCCAGCAGCGTTAGTTATGTATGTAGATACCGCCATATTTTTGAAGACCACTTTAATGCATTTTCTATCGTTTTGGTTATAACTTCGGGCGATAAGTTCTTCTACACTTGCCAGATATTCGTTTTGAGCGATTTCGAGTTCGGTGCTTTGTTCTCATTGATACTTGTCTTAAAAACATCAAAGAATTAAGTCTAAAGCGTTCTTTTTGGTATGTAGTGCTAGCGTCCAAAGGGAACTTATTATTTGATACGAAACGCATCCTTCAACATTAGTATTGTCGTGGGAGATGTCTTGCATATTGTGCAGTCCCAATTTATAAATTTCCGGCAGTAAAAACTCATCGACCAGTTTCTGATGTATCATTTTGTATCACTAATCACAGCTCCATATTCCTACATATTAATTATTGTATGTAAAGCGTAATGTCCCCTGTGCAAAATTCATTATTTTATTTTGTAATATTCCTATCGCTCTAAAAAAGCACCCTTTAACTTATTCAACATTTAAAAGGAATTAAAATTGTGTCACCAAAAGTCGGCAACGAATTATTAAATGATAATTAAAAATAGTAAGCAATTTCCTAAGTGAACTTCTACATAACATATGAACTCAACTTTCATTTAAATGTAAAATAAAAAGAAAAATTTCCCAAAAGATTATCCCCCGGGCCAACTATACAGATCTAGCGAAAAATTCAACTCTGCCGAACTCCTCTTTGATTACCATAATCCAGGTTTGAAGCGTCCTCCGTCCGCGGGTCCTTATCAATATGCACGCAAGAGTAACCTACAAAAATAAATTTATTAAAATTTTAAGAATTTATTTATAGTTACCGCATCCAAACATTAAGCCTGAAAATTGTGTATTGTTTCTGTTGATTGTGTCTGACTATTCATTTCATTTACTAATTAGAAGTTTTATGCAGCTAATAGATGCGCTATATGTCTTGCATATACAAAAAAATCATCATATATATAATTATACATTTTTATATTAATCAGTTTGATGTGGTAGTCCATATACCAACTTGTTGATTTTTTTTTGCTAAGTAATTATTGATGTACATACAACATAACTACATTATATTAAAAATAAACAAGAACATGGAAAAGTTAATCACTTAAAAATTTCCCATGTTTTTTTTTTATATATAAAGTTATCAGCCTGCGTTGCTGTTGAAATACCACTTGTTTGTTTGCTGCAAGTTAATTAATGTTTATAGTTTGGAAAATATTTTCAACAAAAAGATAGAGTTAGCTAACACCAAGAGTTTTATGCAATCCTAGAAGAGCTGCTTTCTGAAAGTTTCTCCTTAATTGCCTTTTTTGAAATAAATTTACAATTCATTAGCAAGGATTAGTGCTGTGATCAAGGCCGCATTTAAGGACGAATGTTCTTAAGACAGTAAATAAGTTGGGGCCCTTTAATTTAGCCAACATTTCATTTTGATAATTAAAATATAAAACTAAATATAAATAACGCAAAAACCTGTTTTCCAAATTAATATGCTCAAAGTATGTATTTATAAATAATATGATGTTAAAAGATTAAACAATTTTTTTAGTAAATAAAAATTGGCTTCTGCATGATGTATTCCAAAAAAAATCACTTTCTTTTATAATTTTACTAAGTAAAACCTAAACAAATATTGAGTAAGAAGAACGCCATTAGATGCCACTGATCAATGAAAATCTTATAAAAAAGTATCTCGAAAATTGTAAGACGGATTTTGATGAAATCGTGTTTTTTATTTTTAGTTTTTTGAAAACAATTGTTTTTTTTTTGAAATTTTGGTATGCAGTTTTTTTTTTAGACTTTATTAATATACATGTGATTATATAATTTACAATTATTTTTTGTTTAGTTTAGAAAATATTGATTAACAAAAAAAGTTTTAAAAATTAGTTTTTATTAAACAAAAAAAGTTATTCAAAATTTTGATATGCAGAAGTAGTTTGGCTACTTAGATCTTCTCACATATAAAATTTGAAGGAAATCCAATGTTCCGTTACTGAGAAAGCCAAAAATTAAAAAAAAAAACGTTATATGAAAGGTACTTTATAGACTTTTCCCGTATATTTCCAAAAAAAAAAAATCTCAAAAATTTCTATCAAAATCGTTGGAGCCGTTTTCGAGAAAAATAAGATTTTCCTAAACAGTTATATGGAAGGTATCGTTATTTTTAGGCCAAAAAATAGAATTTCAATTTCCCCTCTGAGGAATGCCAAAAGAATCACACATTTGAGGGTGGCCGTGGCGCGATAGTTGTGTGCTCGCCTGTCAACCTCGTGGTCGCAAGTTCGATTCCTGGCGTTGTCTATATCTTCTTATATTCCATTAAAAACCTATTCTAAAAATTGTCATAAAATGAGTTCCTGGTTTACTCATTACATGCTGTTCAGGCATAACACTAACAACATGTGATTGAGTGAACTACACATTAATATGTCAACGAAATAAATAAAGTAATGCGAATTATAAGAGACATAAATAAATAAGACACGGTAATTTTCTCCGCATTAGTTCAGCCGCCATCCCTGCAGATAAAATCTGAGACAACAACCGCCGCGCCGTCTCAATACATCGCGCCACACATCTTTCATATCCTTCTTTCTCTTCTTTCACCGGATGATCGCGCTGTGTTAAACACATATAAAAGGGTATTCATAATCCCTTGAGCGCGTGCAAAATTATAAAAAAAAAGAAAAAAAAACATACCAAATTTGAAGGTAATCGCTTAAGCCGTTTAGGCTGTAGCTCGTTGTACATACAGACGGACAGACAGACAGACATTTTTTGCCGATCACTTTTTTTGATTTCTCTATGATCGTATGTCAGATACCGTTAATGAAAAAATATGTAACAAATTGTTTAATCCAAAAAGTAGACTCTACCTATATTAGTAGGGGAGAGTGGGGCTAAAAGTAACACTTTTTTGGTGTTCCTAAGATTTTGAAAATAAGTTAGCCATACTTTTGTCTGTTGAAAAATCAATATTTCAGCTACGAAATCAACTCAAAAATCAAGAAAATACTGATCAGAAACTCGAAAAGTTGCAGATAAAAGAGTAGCCAGAGCTGCTTATACAGATCATGAAGGAGCTGATGTTAAAGCGGTTAATGGGCCCGTATTAGAGCTGCACAACGAATAAACTTGGTGCGTGCTGCATTTACGTATGATTCAAATCTGAATTATGCTCCTCTTGATGTGGTTTCAATTGGATTAATGACTGTTGTGTGCAGTCATTGCAAGGCATTCAAATTTAAACATGAAACTCTTGGATTGTGTTGTGCAAAGAAGTTTACGAGACATATATTAGATGACGCTGTGCTGCGATCAATGCCACAACCCGATACATTGCGTTATACATTGACATAGGCTGTGCGCGATTTGACAGGTGTCCTTTTCACATTATCATTTTCTATTCAGCAATTGTGCTATTTTTCTTGCTGCAATTGATTCGAGTCTTGAGTATTATTACGCTGATTCCGATCTAACCTTGTACGACGCACACGCTTTGCAATAATTAATCAGAATGTCCGTGATAATCAAACGCAAGAAGCGCGTGCAGAAGATATAAATGGAGACCTGCCCATAATTCACAGCTTCGAACTGCACAATCACCACCACATATTCGACAAAAAGTAATTAGAAGAAGAAAAGTAATGTGTTAACCGGCATTTTAAAAAATTATAAAAATCTGGATTCGATTTGTGAACGGGCAATACTAGCTCAGTGAAGAAAAACGACGTCGTCGATAGCTTGGTAAACGGTCTTTGTTGTTTGTTTTTGTGCCGGAAAACAAAAGGAAAACATTGTTTAACATATCACTCTCTACTGATTTTTATTCCAGTCAATAAATTACATTGGTGAATTTGAACTGTTTGTGTTTTATTATGCCTCTCCAGTTCATTTGAAGGCGTTAAATTGGGGCGAGACGAAGTTCGCCTGGCCCGCTAGTACCTATACATAAATGGAATTATTCTCAGTGTTTTGAAAGCATGTTTCTTTCATTATGTTTTAATTCCCATAGATTTTCACAGTGTAAACAGTGTTCTCCGTACTGTAAAAAATTTAATATATTTTGTGAGTATATTTTACCGAATTCCAGAAAACATTACCAAAGAAATATTTTCTGTGTGTTGTTTCAAAACCTTCAAAATGATCTATGAGGCCGAAAAACGCTCATATGGGTGTGAGAACCATTATGTGTTTACAAATGATCTGAGCTGTTTATTTTCAAATATTGTTTTAGATACTGAGCTTATAGCGTTCCCCGAGAAACCAGTACATATCTCTGAATTTATCATTTAACTTTTCATGCGGTTTCTTTCGATTTTAATTTCGCGTCCAAAGTCAATTCCGAGAGATCTATTTGGCCTCGTTAGAAAACCATATTAACAGATACAGGTAGAGCTATCCGCCATGTTTTCAAGAGCTTTTTTGTGGTTAAGTTGATGAATATTAACAATTATTGTCTCCTCATTTTTAGTGCAAATACTAGAAAATAATTTTAATATTTTAATTTCCGAACATTGAATAGTGTCGACAAGTTATTTAATTTAACACTAACAAATTTAAATTTTTCTAAGTGGTGACATTTAAATTTCTTAGGGTCTGCCTTAAAAACATAAATCTTGCGATGAAAATTTCAATTACGTTTTCGCATACCTATGTATTTACATGTATTTAGGGAATAACATACCACATGTTTTCTTTTATTTCATGAATTGTGTGGTGTAGACATAACTCGAATGATAAATATCTTTTGCCAATCAAAGATGCAAAATGCCAAAAATATCATCGTCCATTTTCATGGCGATGAAATTGTTAACAATTTTGAAGAAAGATCAACCAAAAACACCACCACCATCCCACACCGCCATCGCCATCTCAAATCACATACCTAACTGTCTCTCATGGTTGGCGCAAATTTCAGTATTATTGGGTTTTTAGAAAAAGTCGCAGTAGTTTTATTTACGTTAGTAAACGTGAGCGAGCCAGAACTTCAATGTAAGCACAATTTTGTTTGCATTGAATTTTCACAATTTCAACAAGTCTTTCGAGTGTATATCGATCCTTAATTAATAACCACCTAGTTTTAATAAATTAAAGGTCATCTCACTGACAGTTAAATGTTTATATAACAAAATTAACTTGAAACCTGGAAGACCCTATATTATCAAGAACAATTAAATATTTTGTTACAATTTTAAAAAGTCGGAAATTTAACTCGAATTTTGTATTAGGATTAACTAACACACAAACATGTAAGTTTTTTTTGCCAGTGTTCTGGACTTTGGTGCAGCTAAGCGCGCCGGGATAAATCCGACTCTGATTGTCTTGAGTGCAAACTTTGTTATGATTGTTGGATCTTAATTAACTGTGAATAAGTTTTAGTGCTCCATTGAAGTGCATCCTTGATTAATACCATGATCAATGTTTAAGAAAAACAAGTGTTTACGACATAGCAATTAAACAAAAAAAAACTAATAATCAAAGTCAAGTCTTTGGCGGAATAATTAGAATTTCCTTTTACATGTACATAATGTATGTATGTATATACTTTGTATATGATGTACTAACTTCTTAGACGATTAGAAGTCTTTAAAAGTCAAGCCTATCAGTTTGATGAAAACAGTTTATACAAATTGTTCGTTTGGCTAAGTAACTCATTTTAATGTGACAAAATTGACACTCGTGAGTTGTGTATTTAAAAATAATACTTTTTTTTTTATTAAATAGTAATAATAGTTATTATGATATTAATTTAAATAAAATGCACGACTGGATGGCACGAACTTGCTCTTATGTTCGATCACATCTTATGCAAAAGATATCTATTAAAAATCTAAATATATTTTTAAAATCATTTTTAACTCAATTTTGTGTATGCATATACAAAATTTCATTAATTTTGTTCTAAAATAAATTGGTATGACAATATTAAATATTTAATAATATAAACTTAAAAACAAAAGATTAAACCTGTTTAGTTTAAGAAAAAATAATGCAAAATTCTGAAATAAATACTTAAACTAATTTGACCTAAAAAAAAGTACGCCATTTTATTTCTTGGATAAATTTGAATTTATGAAAAAAAAATTTTAAAAATCTGTGGAGCGGTTTTTGAGAAAAAAAGTTTTTTTTTTTAAAACTTTTTGAAAATATTTAAAAAAAAATTCAAAAACGCCAATTCATAGGTATTCAGAAAATACAAATAAATATAATTTTTGAAAAAAAATTTAATGGGCAGTTTTCGAAAAAATATTAATTAAACATATTGGTACGCGGTATAATTTGGACAACCTAAACCTATATTTTTGTGAAATTTCGAAAGAATCGGTTAAGCCATTTATGAGATAGTCGAAAACAAAAGAAACGGTCATATGTACGGTACAGTTTTTAGACATTTTTCTAATTTTTTTTTTCAACCAAATGATCGGTCGTAGCTAAAAAGCCGCACTGATTTTTTTTAAATCAAAATCCTTAGGGCCGTTTCCGAGAAAAATAGGTTTGAACGTAACGGTTATATGGCAGGTACCGTTATTTTTTGAGCTAAAAAAAAAATTTCAATTTCCCCTCTGTACAATACCTAAAAAACTCTATATACCAAGTTTGAAGCAATTCGGCCCACCCGTACCTATACTCGTAAGTAAAAAACACTTAGAGCCAATTTTTCAATAGTCAGTTAAGCAGTCAGTTAGTCCATATTCTCCAGATAGAGCAAAAATCAGTTTTTCAACAGTCAGATACAACTTAAACTAGGAATAAAGTTATCTGCTCATTTTAGAGCGGAATAAGGAGGAAAAAAGTTACTATTTTCGATGTCAATAACACCTTGAAAAATTATTGCTTTGAAATAAACGTTAAACAAAAATTAATTTCTATGGCAAGTTCGATACTCGAAATAAAAGTGACGTTCAAATTAAATTATTCTTTAGATTGTTTTTTTTTTGATTGAAAAATTCGATGTTGTTATCCTGTTGTTTAACAGTCAAGTAAGTTTAATTATAATATAATAATAATGTTTATTGAACTGATATATATACAATTGGCTCCTAATTCTATTTTACATTACTTATATTACATTGATATTTTAATTTGTTTTAGCAGTTATGTGGCTAATATTATACATTGTTTTAATTTTTTTGTTAAAATTATTAAAAAAAATGTCCTTGAATTTCTTGTAATATTTGCTAAAACCTGTGTGGATAATCTCGGGTTGTTCAAACCCGGCTGTTTTCTGGTGATGTGTGGGTTAGTGTGGCATCTAGCCACGGTTGTAGTTTGACGCTGCATCCTCGTAGAATTGGATTGCTTCGTCGTCGTTGATATAAATATGTACTTCGCCCAGTAGCGCTGTCACATCCAGATATCTTGGCTCGGGGTATCTCTCTTCGCTGGTCATGCTATTCACTAGGGTGTTTGGGTGGTTGATTAGGTTGCTCGTGAGTCTTTTGGCAGCGCTGATCATGTACTTGTCGAGGGGTGTTATTCCGGGCGGCTCGAAAAGTCGTTTGTTACTGAAGTGCTTTTGTCGTCGCTAGTCAAAGTGGAGTCCCGTGCAGATCCGGAGGATTTTCCTCTCAAACATTCCAAGCCTTCTCATGCTGGTTTTGGATACAGTAAACCATGCAGGAAAACAATATGTGATAATGGGCATGAGAAGTTGCTTATAGATACGCAGTTACGTCTTCTGGCCGAGTCCATTCCTTTTCCGCATTAGGGGGTGGATTCGGTGAAAAGCAAAATTTGCCTTTTTTAGGGTAGCTGTCACGTGCGGGTTGAAACGAAACCTCTCTTCGAAATTGATACCCAGATATTTCACAGTTGGTTTGGATCTTAGCTGTGACCCGTCATTCAGATTGATAATAATACTTCGGCAACTTGTGGCTGACGACGTGTTCCGATGTCGCGCTGGTCTTCTAAAGCAAATCAGCTCGGATTTGGCTGAGTTGACTTTGAAGACCCATTTTGTGTAGAATTCCCACAGGCGTCTCACATGTTCTTCTACTCTTCGGGCTGCAATAACTGGATACATAGATTTGGCATATGTTAGCGAGTCGTCTGTATAGAGCAAATTCATAGAATTGTTTGGTTGGATCTGATCCGATGTGAAAATGTTGTAGAGGCATGGTCCTAGCTTCGATCCTTGGGCAACTTCTGCTCTGATGCTTTTGGTTGTTGACTTGCTGTTTTCTATTTGGACAAAGAACGATCTGGAATTAAGAAAGCGAAAAATTATTTTAATTAGTGTACTTGGAAAATTAAAAATGGTTAGTTTGTGTATAAGCCCCTGTATCCAGATGCTGTGGAATGCTTTCTCAATATCCAAGAAGCAGCCAACAGCAACCTGGTAGTTGTTGAGGATATTAACAACATCCTTCTGGAATCTCAAGAGTGGATGTAAGGTTGAATGTTGTTCCCGAAATCCGAACTGCATATCCAGAATGATCCGGTTAGCGGTGCAGAAAGTCTTCAACCTCCGAAGAATAAGTGCTTCAAGAATTTTGCTGGTGTTGCTTTGTAGAGATATGGGACGATATCCAGATACGCTACCGCTATCTACTTTCTTCGGTATCGATACTATCTTCGCTGTCTTCCATCTTTTCGGAAAATAGCAGTTGTTGAATAGGATCGTGAGAAATAGTATCATGACATGGGGGAATTTCCTTATGATATAGTTGGAAATCATGTCTGGTCCTGAAGATTTCTTGGGTCGTCCACTATCGATTAGCTCCTCGACTTCTTCGGGGTTGGTGAAGCTTCCAATCATCTCTGGATCACTTGCTGGATTTTCATCAGATACTGCTATTGGTTGTTGTGGCTTTGGATCAAGCTTTTGAAGTTGTTGAGGCTGGAGTGTTGGGTTTCCTATTTAAACTTGAGCTGCATATCTTAACGTGGGACGAGTAAAGGTGCAGACTGATTTGGCCTTGAAGTCATTTGGCACAATAAACTCGTTTGTCCTTTTCCTTCCGCTGTCAAGTAAGTTTATTCCTCTGGCAATTATCTGGATGTTTATCTAGAGATTGAAAAATCGGCTCTTACTAAATTAAGTTAAAAAAATAAATAAAATAAAGTAGTGAATACATTTTCAAGTCAGCATTTACCCATAAAATATGCCCTTTACTATACCCCATACAACAGTGCACATATTATAAGGTAATATACTGCCGCTGTTGTCAAAAATTCAGTTGTCATATGTGACATAATGTCTCAGAGATTTCACACATGTCGTTAAATAACTCCCAAAACTTTTATTTTTCTTAAAATTTTCTAAGAACAACTTATAGACAGTACAATTATTTACAAAATGACATTAACGTATGTACAAAAAAGATTAAGACACTTTTTCTTCTGTATGTCAATTCGTTCTTAAGTTATAGCGTACCAAAGTTCAATTGTTCGTCAAAATGGGAGCTATATTAAGTCTGGTTAATTTAACGAATGAATTTAATCTATATATCCATTTTGACGAACAATTAAACTTTGGTTCGCTATAACTTAACAACGAATTGACATACAGACATCTGTATGTTTGTCAGTCTGTCAGTCAGTCTGTCTGTCCTCGAGTCTACAGCATAAACGGTTGGATAGATTTGCTTTAAACTTTGTACATATTGTGTTTTTAGTAATATGCCCACACGTTTTTTTCATTTTGTAAAGATGACAAATAACAGTAGCTCCCATACATTTTTTTTTGGCCAAAATAAAAATCTTTTCTCAAAAACGGCTCGAACGATTTTTATAAAAAAAAATCTGTTCATTAAGGAAGGGAAGGGGTACATTTTAGTAATTTTTTTTTTGGAAACAAATTGTTAGTGTTGGTACCTCTAGTAGTACCATTTTTTTGGTTTTCGATTTTCTAAAAAACGGTTGATTTGATTTTTTTAAATTTTTTTATACAGACGCTCCTATAAAGTTTAAACATTAATGTAAACAAAAAATTTTCATTTTCAATTTTCAATTTTTTCGAAACTTCGTACTTTGGAGTTTTTTGACATTATCTTGAACAGTTAAAAAAACTGTATTCTTAAAATAAAAACCAACGGTACATCCCATACAAATGTTAAAAAAACCGTTAAGAAAAAAATGTATTTCCCGAAAACGGCTTCAAGAATTTTTATAAAAAAATGTGTGTGTTCTTATATTTCTACAGTATAAAAATATTTAAGTATAAAAGTATTTTATTTTGCGTACTTATTAACGGTACCTCCCATAGAACCACTTTACATATTTTCGACTTTCTCACTATTGGATGGACCGATTAAAAATTTTTTTTTTATGCAAATGCTCCCTAAAAGTGTAAATAAATCTGCATACTTAAATTTTCAACAAAAAAGAAACGTTTTTCGTTTTTTAAAAAATAAATGAATTTTTTTTTTGAAAAACCGATTTTTCAGAATTTTTTTGAAATTAAAATTTTATATGTATATTAATAATATCTTCAAAATGGCGTTTCAATCTTTTTTCTAAAAATGTTTTCAAAATTTTATACATAAAAAATTAATTTATTAAAAAACCGCTCCAACGATTTGAAAATTTTTTTTTTTGATATATTCTTATTTATCCATGAATTCAAATTGCATCTTTGTTTTCCCCCAAACTATAACGACTAAACAATATAAAATCATTTAATTATGTGTATTATCCATTTATTTCTACCTTATTATTATTCCCTTTTAACGAATTTTTGCGTACGTCACTTAATACTAAATACAATGTAGGCCCTCATACATTTATATGTACATATGTGTTTTTAAAAATCACTTGAATCTTATGTATGCATATTGCACCTAAATGATGAAGTTGTATGTATATGGAACTACGTCCTTCATTTTCATTATTATATGTACATGTTTACATAGTCAGGTTCCATCAATAAGTATATATATGTAGATACATTTTACTCTCCTAACTTACATAATTAAAATCCATAACTAAGATTTAAATATACATTTGGGTACCTAGCTAACCTATGTAACTATTCCTTGAATCATCCATTCGACAATTCATTATAATAAGAATCAAGGTAATATTACTTAAATAGGCCTTAAACCAGCATAGGATAACTACACCTAACTCAGTAAACCTCAATGGTTAGCTACATTAAAGTTGTCCAACAGACAGACGGACGGAATTGCGGGACCACTTTTGTTTGGTGTTCTCTATCATTTTAATGTCAAGTTTGATTAAAATTTCGAGTTCGATTTTTTTTCCAAATGCAAGACTTGCCCCATAGTGCCCACATATATCGCAAGTACAATTATGACGAGGAATACCAAAGGACTTATTAAATCAAATTAAATTAATGTTCGCATTTAATTCGTGCTTTTGACATGAGGTGGCGATATGTACCTACTACATACAAAAAAGTAAACGATTATAAAGTCAACTTCAAACAAAAATCTGCCGCAGAGGAAAGAATGTGAACACTGTACATATATGTATGTATGTACCTACATATATGTAAAAATAAAAAAAAATGCTTTTTGTTACTTGTAAGGATATTTCGTATGTAAGGCATTCGAACTTGAGCAATTATATTTATTCATATATGAAATTCAAATTAGATTAAAAGCAACCTGATAAATAAGAACTATATATGTATGTATCTTTTTATTTTCATGAAGGATACGATTTATTCATTCGATCATGTAATTATCCTAAATTGTGAAAGCGGTCACACGTACGTTCCCGACCGACGCACGTGTAGTTATACATTTTTAAAGCTGTAAAACAAACCCTTGAAAGCACTTAACCCCTGTAGGAAATTTCGACATCAATGAATTTTTTTTTGCTGAATTCATCAATTGATTCATCAACTTTTTCCATCGATAAGTAGTATGTTATGATTTCATAAGAAAACGGTTGCGCATTTTTTCATCAGTTAACTAAATTCAAATGAATTGAATGCTTCCTAGACAAAAATGTGTAAAACTAGCCTAATTATCAATAACTTACAACTAATTTACTGGAGCTTTACGGGCGCTCTAAACTAAACTATATCTCTTAATACTCATGTCTTTCGACCTTAAAATATTTTAATTAATTCTAATTATTTTATTTTATTTTTGTTTTACAAAGAAAACTTATTTTTAAAACGGTCTCGTATCATTTTTCATTCTTTTACTTATAAGCTACCTAAATCTAGACTAAAAATAATTAAAACTAGATGCAATTAACTTATATACTAACTAAAACTAACTTAAACTACTTAAGATACCTAAAAATACCCAAAACCACTTAAAACTACTTAAAACTAAAACGGCCACAGCAGCATTTTTTTCGTTTTTTAATTTTTTTGTTTATATTTTGCATACGCATGCAGACACACAGCTACATTCACCCCATACATACATTTATATACGTACATACATATACGTACGTCCATACATGTACAGTTACTGTCTAAATAGAGGAATGCCTCGGGAGGGATGTAACAACTTAACCGCGCACTCTCAAAATATTCGTTATTGGGGTAATAAGCCCCAAAAATTAAGCTGTTAGTTGAGCACATCGCTCTTGCGACCACGAATCAGCTTAAACAAAAAATTATCTATTCTGTTTGGAATAATATCTTGTGTACTCCGACTCTGGTGTTCTGTGCAATCCAAGGCAACGTCTAAGACATTGCCTCTCAAACACCCGAATCTTTTCCATTTGAGATGGGGCAACGTTGAACCACACCGGGTATCCGTAGGCAATCATCGGCCTGATGAGGGCCATGTAACAAATCACAATTCAATACATTTTCAGTTACAAAATCATAAAAGATGATTCGACTGATGAAGAGTAATGCATAGGTTCATGAGTTCGCAAATGATGTTTGGTTCTTTGCGGTGCGGTGGTTGTTTTGTTTTCTTCCCGATAACAAAAAAATGCAAACAAAAAAGCCTTAAAAACAAGAGGTTTTATCTGCCATGGGAAGAGTGACGAACATTGCCTTTTTTCTACCTGCAACGAGAAATTCGCTCAGTAGTCTGTCTTCGCTGGTCATGACATGAGTTCGTGGGGTTTTATTTTAGAGTGAAAAAACATATAAACCAGAAAGTCCTGTTTTGTTCGCGATCATTATCATTTAACACAGCGACAAAAGTTTATTTTTTTTAAATCAATTTTTAGAACAATTTTTTGTTCAGAAATTGTATTGAGCCAGCTGAAAGGTTTCAATTATTAACCTTAAGATATTTAGCGACTGGTGGGTATTTCTTCGACTTTATTCAAAACAAAATTTAAAAATGCCAATATTTCTTTTATCGTATTATGCCTACTAAATACGTAATGCTGTCGACTGAAAGTGTAAAACCTACGCAGCAGAATTAACAAAATGAATTGCTAAGACCGACATCAGGGGCCCAATTCCGCAACCGTGAATGCTTTTTCGTGCAAAAAAATTTATTCACCCTCTAAATATGCGTGAATAAATCTGTGTACACGTTATCTGTCAAATAAAAATGGATCACACCCTTGCGGAATCGGAAAAATGTGTGTGTACACAGAGAAAACTCACGCTTGCGGAATTTGGCCCCTGATCAAATTTAAAAGAATCAATTATTGATAAGGTTTACTTTCGCATCAAGATTTTATCAAGACTACATTTTAATTATTATTAGCTAAACGTATTTTTTACCCTTACTTAGTGATTTCACTGTTAAATATTCACACCGAAAATCACTTGGTGAAGGCCTATGACAGCCCCATGTTAAATTCATCGATGTAGCATCCACTCATTGATGAAAAAGTTGGTGATTCCTGCATGAATTTTTTGAAATTTCCTACTGGGACCAATTCTTGAACAAACACTACCTTATGTCTACTTACGTACACACGTATGTATTTCTGTTAAGGGGACTATAGTGAATATCGACACCTTATTTCAATTTGTTGAATAAAACTAGATCATCTTAGAAACTCATTTTTATAACAAACCTATTGTTTTGGACAAATTGGGTACAACTGGAAGCACAAATGCGAGTATGTTTTCTATCTTCGTCATACGATGCCTTTTGTTTATTTTAACAAGTAACGTGTGCGCATATTTTCGCAATTGAGTCTTAACAAATGCAATAATTAGATTACAAAAAAAAAACACAACAAAACATTTAACTATACTCAAAAAATAAATTGTGCGTAATCGCAAAAAAATTTGCATTCCTTTTTCTTTTCAACCCGAAGAGTAAAGCTATTTAATTTGGATTTATTTTTAGGATTTTTGTTCTTTCTTTTAAACATTAAAATCTGTTTTTTTTCTGTGTTTAAAATTAATATGCATCACTTTGAAGAACACAAAGATATAATAAATAATTATAGATACAATTATTTATTTTTTTTTTTTTTTAAGAAGAAGAATTGGGTCAAGATGCAGTGCAATTAACAGCTGATTGAGAGATGTGCGCTTTATTTCGTACACATTTTAAATCACACACTTACATTTTGTGAGAGAATGTTTTACACGAGTCAAACCACTTCAAGTGAAATAATTTTTTTTTTTAATTTTGAATGTTCAAGTACGTATTTCGATTAAGTGTCCTTCTTGAGTTGACATCCATATTATTTAACTCTGTATACTCGATTTTGAAGTGTAATTTTAAATCAGAAACCGAAAAAGATAATTATTCTTTTGTTTGATGTAGATGTCAATAATGGCTTCTAGCTTTTGAGTTTTGAAGTTTTGTTTTCTATAAGTGAACGCACGTTAGGTAAATAAGAAAGGATTTAAAAGGAGATACTGATACTTGCATTGCTTTTGATTTTTCTAATATACTCGTAACGCAAGGTAAAAGTACCATACAAAAATGTCGCTCTGAAATCTTAAACGAAAGCTTTCCTTCTGCTCGTCATCCTGGGGAATTTTCAAAGACAACCATAAATAAAATGCACGACTGGATCATACAAACTTGCTCTTGTAGCTAACAACTTTTGTGTAGCTAACCACTGACGCTATTAGTAGGTATAGGTAGTCTAGTTATCCTATGCTGGCTTAAAGCCGATGTATAGGTAAGAATACCTTGATTCTTAATATAATGAATTGTGGAATACATGATTCAAGGAATGGTTACATAGACACCTACCTACAAATGTTTATATTTTAATCGATTTGAATTATAAATAAGGAGGGTAATATGTACCTACCTACAATACTGAAACCAGGTATGTAAATGTGTAACTTGGTTAAAAATCGTTTCTTTTTTTTCAACTTATAAAAACTGCCAAAACCATCACTTTAATTAGTTTCTCGAAAAAAACGAAGAACACCATTAGGTGCCACGGATCAATGAAAACTTTATAAAAAAATATTTCGAAAATTGTAGGACGGATTTTGATGAAATCGTGTTTTTTATTTTTAGTTTTTTGAAAACAATTGTTCTTTTGAAATTTTGGTATGGGTGACTCCACAAAAATTGGGTAACGTTTAAGGATATTTTGTTTATGATATTATTTAAACCAAATTCCTACAAATTTTGATATTTAAGATAGCTAATCTAATGAAAGTATTGCTCATGACCGGGCCAGTCACTTTTTTATGTAGATTCTGAGATATATCGGTTTTTCTGAATTTCACTGCCAGGGGACTGACGAGAGTGACACAGTACTGATAAAATACACAACTTTATAAGAAAATAATGGAATTTATTAACATTTGGAGTAAGTTTCTTAGGATCTAATTGTTGAATATAACATTCGTATGCTTGTATTCACTCTACATATTACATAAAACGTAAAAACTGCTCTAGAAGGCAGATATGTTTGTGTAATTAGAAACTTTAGTTTTTTTGTTTATTCTAAAATTAAAATCCATACAGAAATGATATCTTGTTTTTATGTCAGTATATATCAAAGGGATATATATATTCATTTGTTCAAAACTAGATTTAATAGGTGATGGGCCCAGAGCTCTAAACAATTTAAATAATGTCTGATTTTTTACGAACATCACTTTCGAAGTTGTGGACGGATAATTACCACATATTGATATTTAAGCTGGAACTCCTACTACGGAGAGATAGTTTGTGGGCCATTATTATCAAACCGATTCTAATCTAGAACCTCGGAATGGACCAAAAATGATTGCGAGGCCAGAACTATTATTTGCCTTTAAGTAGAAGATAGTCAACTTTATCATGTGAGAAGGGCTAAAACAACAAGGCAGCATGGGATAAGCTAAAGCAACACCATGAAAAGGCTACTTTTAGTAATAATGTTCAATTAATGCGTTGCGTAGCATTTGTAAATTAAAACTGGAGGAGGTAGTAACATGGAGGAACGCATCCAAAAGATGAAATATTATTTAAAAAATGGGCTGCTCTAGGGGAGAATCAACTATCAGATAATTAATTTATCACTATGTTACTCAGCAGCTTACCTCAAAAATGTGATACACTTGTAACAGATCTGGAAACAAGGAACGATTCCGATTTGACCTTGGACTTGGTTGAAAGAAACCTTTTAGAAGAATATACTCGCCAAAATCAAAACAATGGTCCAAGTAATTCGGTATGAAGGTAACAAAAAATAAGATGAGTACGGATATTACTTGGTGAAGGCTGGGTTTTGGATTCAGGAGTCACGGTACATATCTCAATCAAGCTGGATAAATTCATATTACAGCAGCAAATAGTGAGCAAATCAGTTGGCAAGGAAAGGGTACCTGCAAAATAAAGACCACCAACAGCAAGAGCAAAGAGGTTACAATACTTATTGAAGACGTCCTTTATCTTCCAAATCTGCAAGGGAGCTTACTATCAATAAAGAAGTTAATGGAAAAAAGGATACACAGTTCTCTATTGTGGTAAACTATGTGAAATTCCATCTAAAGATCGATTGGACGTAGCAGTTGGAGATCTAGTAGAAAATCTTTTTAAACTCAGACAAAAAGAAACTGAAATCAAAGTATTATATATTGAAGAATGCAGACAAGAAGGTAACTGTTTAGATCACTTGCGCCGCATATTTTGCCATAGCAACTACGAACCACTTAAACAACTAGAATCGGAAAAAATGGTAATTGATCCTTTAAAGTTTATAAATTGTAATAAGATCAAGGACTGTGAAACTGGAAACAAAAATGACTCGTCAACCATTTAAGTAAAAGTCAAACAGAAAGAGCACTGCACCTTTAGACCTCATTTACGGTGACATTTGCGGACACATGCAAACGAAAACACCTAGCGGGAAAAGATATTTTCTAACTTTTATTTCAATAGATACATTGTTGTTTATTTGACAAGGAGAAATCCGAAGTTTTCGGTCGCATGGTAGAGTACACAGAAAATAAATTTTCAACAAAACCGAAGATACTAAGATCAGACAATGGTGGTGAAGACACAGCGGGTCGAGTTTTAAAGTTTGTACAAAAGAAAGGCATTGTAAACGGTGATTTTTTAAGAGCTTGGTTTTTGAAAATTCAAAAAAACACAGAAACTTGTAAAAAGTGAATGAAATTTTTATTTGGATCGATAAATCAATTTCTGCCATTTACTTTTTAAAAATAATTTCAATTAAATGTTGCCCGGGGCTACGCTTCAGGTGGTCCATTCTGAAGGTCCAATTTTGGCAAACTTTTTCACACATTTCGGCCGGAATCTCACCAATGACGCGTTCAATGTTGGCTTCCAAGGCAGCAATCGTGTTTGGCTTGTCCCCATAGACAATAGACTTAACATAGCCCCACAAAAAATAGTCTAACGGGGTCAAATCACATGATCTTGGTGGCCAATTGACTGCGCCAAAACGCGAGATCAACTGCTCACCAAATTCGCCTCTCAATTAATGCATGGTTTCGCGTGCAGTGTGGCATGTGGCACCGTCCTGTTGGAACCACATGTCGACCGAGTTCAATTCTAGCATTTTCGGCAAAAAAAAAATCTGTTCTCATCGAACGGTACCTTTCTCCATTGACCGTAACCCTGCGGCCTTCATCGTCCTTGAAGAAGTACGGCCCAATGATGCCGCCTGCCCATAAACCGCACCAAACAGTGCATTTTTCGGGATGCATTGGTAGCTGCTGAATTGCGTCTGGCTGCTCTTCACTCCAAATACGGCAATTCTGCTTATGCACGTATCCATTTAGCCAAAAATGAGCCTCGTCGCTGAAACGGACGTAGCTTGCGAAACACATTTTTCACAGAGCACGAATTTTGATAATAAATTTCAATAATTTGCAAACGTTGTTCAGGCGTAAGTCTATTCATGATGAAATGGCAAACAATACTGAATCGAAATGTCAAATGTTCGTGGAATTTGTCATGTGTGATATGTCAAAAATATAAACGTCAAAAACCAAGTAGCAAAAAAATCACCATATATATCAACACACAGTTCCGTATACACCACAATAAAACGGGACTGCTGAACGAAAGAACAGGTCTGTGGTTGAAATGGCAAAATGCATGCTACTAGATGCAAGAATGAGTTATGAGTTCTGGGGTGAAGCGATCATGTCATATTTTGTGTTTTTTAAGAGGTGACATTATGCTAAAAATAAAAATAAGTAAAAAAAATGTTTACGCACTCTAATAGTTGAAGTAAAAGTTGTATAAAACAAAAAGAAGTCAGTACCCTGGAAACATATCAGTCCTCTGGCGCAATATATGGCAAAGGACTGACGCCAACGGACTGATGAAAAAGGCACGAATTTGAGGTTATTATTAGAACCAAACGTTTATTTTGGTATTTTCGAATCAAAACTAGCTACATTTGTATAAGTAAAAGTTAACTGGTCATAAATTAAAATAAAACACCTGTTTATAAGAAAATACTAACTCGCCATAGGACTGATATTTGTGTTTCCACGCCAAACACAACACTAGCACTGGCACAGTAATGGCGACCATCAAAAAGTTTGGTCTGCAGCTAACTTTACTAACAACTTTGAACGTTAACAGTAATTTGAATTTGAGTATGTGACATTTCGCGGGGAACTCAAATTCGAACAACAGACAGCGGACTGACGAATAAAACTGAACACAAAGTTTATTACTATTTAAACAACAGCGGTGAGAGTATTATGTTACGAAAATTGTGATATACGTTATTAAGTACATCACAGATTGTAGTGAATTACCAAATTTGCTTAAATTGAAGTTAATATTTAATACACAGCCATTTGATTCCAGATTTTTGGAGTGGTGACATGCCAAAGAACTTACGTTTTGAGAATATATTGTGGTGTTTTATAAACTTGTATTTAAAATAAATAGCTGAAATTGGGTGACCAAATAAAAGACTAAGTTGTTTCAGAATAAAATAAAAAATATTAAAAAATATAATAACAATTAGTTCAATTGACTGATGACAGAAAGTTACCAATTTTTGTGGAATCACCCGTATGCAGTTTTTTTTTTTAGAGTTTTTTAATATACATGTGACCTCGTATAAAATGTAAAAATATTTTTTTTGGTTAGTTTTAAAAATATTGATTTAAAAAAAAAAAACATTCAAAAATTAATTTTAATTATAAAAAAAAGTTATTTAAAATTTTAATATGCAGAATTAGTTTGGCTACCTAGATCTTCACAGATATAAAATTTAGGCTGTAGCTCGTTATACATACAGACGGACATACTGACAGAGAGACAGACAGACATTTTTTGCCGATCACTTTTTTTTGATTTCATAACTTGCCTTATAGTACTCGTACATATAATCGCAAGTAAAAATGCCCTTAAAAAAAACATCGCAATTGTTTTACCTCCAACTATTAAATGGAACAAATGCTCTTTTATTTTCCAGGATTATTATTATATATCGTTTTTATGGCAAATATAAAAAGTTCACAAAGAAACTGAATATTTATCTGTAGGATAATAATTTATTATTTTAACAATGTACTTAAAACAATTTATTGATTTTCTTGTATTTCCTTGGGAAAACATTAGTTGGCTAGAAAATTTACAATTTACATATTTGTGCTTAGCGACAGAATAATAAAAAAATAAATAAATATAACACAACATGACTCAACGCATAACCTACTTTTGAAATAATAATTTTTTTTTTTAAGTTTAATATCTTCTTTGATGGAGAATTTACTTTGGACATTCTTGCTATAGGCAAGAACTCCAAAATTTGAACTTTCAACTGCACATAAGATATTTTAAGAAATTAAAACAATTAATTAAACAATTAATAAAATGCACGACAGGATCGTACGTACTTGCTCTTATGTTCGATTACGACCTCGTATGCACAAGATTTTTAGTAGAAACGACTAAATATATTTTTAAGTCGTTTTTTTGTACTAAATTTTGTTTATAAAGGTATTTTTTTTAAAAGCCTGATAACTTTTAATAATAATACCAGGGAGAAATATTGTTGGAATGAATTTTTTATTAATACAGGGTGTCCGCCGGGAAGGTATACTACTTTGTTTGTTTATAATTTTCGATTAAATGAAAGAGAATGGATCTTCTATTGATAAATGTTTTATTTAATGTCGGCAATTACATATGTATGGAATACAATATCAGGTAAATGTCCGCCTCTGTTAGTCTCACAAATGCGAGCCCTTTTGATCACATTTTCTATTACATTCTCACACATTTCACGTGGTATTTCATTAATTTAATCACGAATATTTTGTTTGAGTTGCTCAAGCGTATCTGGTTTGTTTGCATAAAACTTGCTTTTCAGATATCCCCATAAAAAGAAGTCCGGAGCAGTCAAATCAGGCGACCGTGGAAGCCAATCAACATCACCATTTCTTGAAATAACATGTTGTGGAAAGAGGTCTCGCAGTAATTCCATTGTAATCCTGGCTGTATAGGATGTGGCACTGTTTTGTTGATACCACATGTTAATCAAGCCTAAAGCATGCAGTTGCGGCGTTTAAAAGTTTTCAATCATATTGCAATATCGCTCCCCATTCATAGTTTCCGTTACGCCGTTTTCATTTTCAATGAAGGTCCAATGATTCCTCCTGACCAAATTGCACACCAGACTGTAACTTTTAATGGATGCAAAGGTGACTGATGAATAATTTGAGGGTTTTCCATTGCCCAGAACCGACTATTCTGTTTATACGCATACCCATTGAAATGAAAATATGCCTCGTCACTCATTATGATTATTCCATGAACATCGGGGTTGTTATGGGCTAGCTGTAACATCCTATTGGCATATGTACGGCGGCGTAAATGGTCTTGTGGAAGAAGATCTTGTGTCAACTGAATCTTAAATGAAAACAAATGCAAATCCTTGTGCAAATTTTTTGAAGCCCAAGATCCTGAGCACGGCGTCGAATTGAGGTTGATGGATTGTTTTGAACACTTCCTTGAGCAGCAGTAATGTTTTCAGCCGATCTGGAATGTACGTTGTGGTCCATGCTTGGGCCTATCACCTACAGACACACTTTCTTCGAAATTATTCACTACAAGATAAATAGTGCGTTTTGTTGGCAAGTTGTTTCTCCCAAAAATTTCAGTAATCGATGATTGATTTTGATAAAATGTTTTCAATATTAAAACAAGTTGGTTTATCGAATTCTTTCCATAATAAATTTGCCACGTGTCTACTTCCCGACTACCAAATATGAACTGTCAAGACTAATTTTACCAAAATGGCGGCAACACAAAGTAGTATACCTTTCCGGCGGACACCCTGTATAATCTGGTAGATAATTTCATGGAATTTATTTTTTAAATATGACTCCTCTGCGGCTACGAGTTACAGAGTCCATTTCATCGTTCCAATTTTTGACTACTTTTTCCAATAAATCTGGCCGTATGGCATCATTGATGGCATGATATTGGCTTCCAATGCTTCAAGAGTTGGTGGTTTTTTCGGCATAAACCAATGACTTAACATAGCACCATAAAAAGTAGTCGAGAGGCGTTAAGTCGCTCGAAAAAGAAATGAGGACCGATAATGCCGCCGCGCCGCCGGCGTGTAAGCCCCACCAAAATGTGAATTTTAATGGATGTAATGGTGATTCGTTAATGGCTTGACGAAATCTTCGCTCCATATATGGCAATTATGTATGCTACTTCGGTAAAAATGCTCATCTTCGGTCATCAGCAAAAATGCGACGTAAACGATTTGCTTTAATTCTTGCACAAGCTGTATTTTATAAGCAAGTTAGCTAAGATCCTTACGTAAAATTTTCCACGTAGTCGAAGGACATGGCCAACAAATTCAGAACGACAAAGCCACATTTCGGCCTCTTTTTCAACACTTCGCGCTACATCAGCATAATGCACTTCGGTACGCACATTTGTTTGCCTTGTTGATGGTTTTGAATCGATAAGAGTAAAATTAGTGCGAATACGTTCAATAACTGCACGAATTGTTTGCTCACTAGGCCAATTATGTTGACCGTAGTAAAATGGTTAAAGTACTCTAATCGCCGCCCACCGCCTGTTGTTCAAGCACCCATTCGACGTATCTACGACGTTGTGAATGGTCAGCTGGCTTCAGTTGTTGTGTGAGCTGGACTTTATATGGATGTAGGTGTAGATCCAAATTAAAAATACGCCATAAAGTGCCGTAAGACAGTCCTAATTCCTGAGAACGACGAGGAGTCGACACATTCGGGTCTTTGGCAACACTCACAGATATTTTCAGTTGTACGAACGAAACGATGATGGACAGGCCTTACAATATCTGTAACCAATCCAGTCTCTTCAAATTTCTTCACAATTTTGCCAATTGCTTGCGTAGTTGGACGATTATGTAAACCATAATCTCCTCTTAAATCACGATATGTGGCTGTTTCAGAATCACCATTTTTGCAATAGGTTTTAACATTTTTTTGAGCTGTGCGATAGTTAACCGATCCATTTTCGTAAATGTCAGACTTTCAACTACAAAAAAATTGGATTAACAACTTGTTTGACAGATGTCAAATTCCAGCTCTATACTTTTGAAACCGCAAAATGCATAACCCTTTATTTCTGCAATTTTCCTTATAATTTGTGAAGATTTTAGATTCTTAAATTGTTTTAAATGGAATTTATTCTTTTATTCGTCGATCGTTGGTCGCTCTCATATGAAAAGTCCTTAAAAACTACGTTTTTCATTCGCATCTCAAATGAGTTATAAAAGTGTACGTCGAACGCAATCACGAGCTAGGTAGGTTTCTCGCGATCGCCTTTGGTGTACAAAAATTAAAAAATTAAAAGTCATCCAATAATTTTATAATTATGATTTTATTGGTTTTTTAATTTGTTAGATTAATTGGATGCAAATCAATCCGTGTAGTCGAGAGCTTTGGAGAAAGGCACACCCATTTGTAGGAACAAATATCTGAATATTTAAAACTTGAATATTCTTCCAACCCAAAAATTACTTTTTTAAATGTGATATTTTTATTCTGATTGCGTCTTGCCTGTTGTGTCATGGATTTCGAAATTGATTAAAACTCAAATTTGTTTAAACAAAAAACAAAAAAAAAATATATAAATCCAAATTTACCACGGCTTAAAAAAAGAGCAAGTGCTTTGCATTCATTTTATACTCAAATAATGTTGATTTAAGTAATAATATTAATTTCAAGTATGTTGTGACCTAGTTTCGTTCAATTCATATAAAATATCAGCATGGAGCAAACTAAAGAAAATATTTTTATTTTCAAAATCAGATATTACGGGTACATAATATTATAATCTGCTAACAATACCTGCTTGTTTAATTTTATATCCTAACCGATTGCTAAGCATTTTTGAATATTATTAATTTAGCATGATATGTGAACAATTTTAATTATATGAACATTTTAATGAGCTCACAAATTTTTTTGTTTAATTTTAAGGAACTGGAAAAGAACAAGAATCCGACTCGGAAGGTTGGGAAGAGCGCGAGCAATCGAGAACACATTCCGTTAAATTTTCAGAAGATTCCAGCACAGAAAAGGATACACCTTTTGTGCGACAAAATACACCCCATCCTAAGGAGCTTAAAGCAAAGGCGCACAAATTATTTGCGAAAGAACGCAGTAGAGCGGAAGAAGGAAACAACTTGGATACACTGTCAGAGGAGGTAAATTTTATATGATCATATAAGGCTAATATTTCTGAATCAATTTTAAAATCAAAAAATTCTTTTGAAGAAAATTCCCAAATTAATTGTATTAATGAATTTTGTTATCAATGGAAACAGAAGAGACATCCGTCTGAATATATTTCGCAAGGGTTTTTAACTTAAACAAAAATTAAATAAAACAAATTTAAAACAATAGAGATTTGCACTCCTCTTAATTTAATCAAATGTACGTTGTCGGTGTATGTAGATACTAGGAATATGGAGCCTAAACTAAATTGTGTTGGTTTACTTCGCAAGTTTTCTTTCTAACTACTACAAGTCCTACCCCACTGCCAATTTTCATAAGTTACATAGAAGTGCTCCATTGAAATGTTCTACCAAATTTCATAATCCTGCACCATTCGGAAGTGCTTTCAATATATTTTATATTAATTCTGTAAAAATGGGTGGTGTCACGCCCACTGAATGTGAAATTTCAAATTTTTAATTTTCGCTTTGTTAGCATGTTAAGTATATCGCTCTAAACTTCTCCACATAGATATAAATTCTGAGAAAATAGGCGGATGCCCGACCTCCTTAATATTAAATATCAATTTTAAAATTTAGCCTTTGTTTGCAGGTCAAATCCTACCGTAATTCTACGACAATCAGAAATGCTGCTCATAATTGATATCAATTCTATTCATATGATAAACCCCTGAAATTTAAGCACTTAAATTTCATCATTCTACGACAATCAGAAGTGCTCCAAATAATTTACATATATCAATTCTATTAAAAGGGGCGTGTAACACGCCCCTGAATGGAAATCTTAAATTTTCGATTTTTTCTTTTGTATACACCATAAAACCTACCCTTGTTTAAAATTTGTTTGGGGGGTGGCCGTGGCGCGATAGTTGTGTGCTCGCCTGTCAACCTCGTGGTGCAGGTTCGATTCCTGCCGTTGTCTATGTCTTCTTATATTCCATTAAAAACCAATTCTAAAAATTGTCATAAAATAAGTTGCTGCTTTGCTCATTACATGCCGTTTAGGCATAACACTAACAACATGTGATTGAGTAAACTAGCATACCCATAAAATATGACATAAATAAATAAAATAATGCGAATTATAAGGGACATAAATAAATAAGACACGGTAATTCTCTCCGCATTAGTTCAGCCGCCATCCCTGGAGATAAAATCTGAGACAACAACCAGCTCTAGTAACAGAACATCGTGCCACACATCTTTCCTATCATTCTTTCCCTTCTTCCACCGGATGACCGCGCTGTGTTAAGAAAAAACATATAAAGGGTATTCATAATCCCTTGAGCGCGTGCAAAGTTATAAAAAAAAAAAAAAAAAAAAGTACAAAGTCCTCCATAAATTTGATGATCTGTCAGTGAGTGAATCAGTCAGTCAGTCAAAGAAAGAGTGAGTGGGTCAGTCAAAGAAAATTTGTGTCATTGATATTGAGAAACTTCATTTTGAAAATCGGTCAATACTCAATAGGGATGTTTTATTGGGAAATTTATCCATAGTAAATTTATCTGTAATATCATTTTACAACAACATCGCTAGTATCTCTAGGGCCGACAAAAAGCTAAAGTAGAATGCTACTGTTGATGGACGGTTGACGTTTATTCGAGTCTCGCGAATTTAATTTTGTTAGTTTTGTTGGTACGATTGTTAGTTGGATTGTTTCACGATGGAGTGTTCATAGAGTAGTTATAATTATAAATGGGTTGGCTATTTAATCCCGCGCCATATAATCCCGCGTCATATAATCCCGCGTAACGAAATCCCGCGTAATGGAATCCCGCGTAACAAAATCCCGTGTCACGAAATCATGCTTTACTACCTTTCTTGATACAAAGCGGCGCCGCTGTATTAAATTTTCATTCCCCATACGTTTTCGTTATTTTGGCCAATCAAATCAAGACTCCTCCCCTTTTGCATTTTTAGAAGACGGCTCTTTTTCAGAATTTAACATTTTTTTTTTGATATACAATTTTTTATTCAGCTCAAATTTTTACAGAGTTGTACATATTTACAAATAATTAATTCTTAAGTCTAATATTATATATCTGCGAGCACAGAAGGGGCTCTGCTTCGTTAAATTGTTGGTTTATTTTATACATTTTATACTAAAAAGTGTCTTAAGTCTAACATAGGTTTTTTTAAAATAAAATTTGAATTTATCTCGTCGGCTTGAACAGTGCTGACTGTCGTTGGTTGGTGTGGTTGAGATGGGGTTGGAGCGCCTTAACTCCTGTTGTTTGTCAGCTGGTTTGGTCCTGTGGTGGCTTCAACCTCTGTTGTACTGCGTTCCTGCAGCTACGTAGAAGTTTCCGAAGCTGTCATGTGACCATATTCCAAATGCTGGATGCATCATGGATAGCACATGGAGATACCGGTCTTCTGTGTCTGGGTCACCTGTAATCAAATTAATAAGAAGGCTGGGATGGGATGGTATTTTTTGCAGCATTTTTACGCTGAGGTTGTACATGTATTTGTCTATCGGAACAATTCCTGAAGCTTAGAGCTACTGTAAAACTTAACAGAGTTTTGTTTGCGGAAAAGGGATGTGCAATGGCGAAGAACTTTTCGCTCAAAAATTTGCAGTTTTTTCATGTACGAGGGGCTTATAGTGTACCATATAGGAAAGCTATAAGTTAAAATGGGATGCATGAGTTGCTTATAAAGCAGAAGTTTCGTCTTTGTTTGGAGTCCGCCTCGTACTTTCATAAGAGGTCGTAATAGAGAAAAGGCATGGTTAGCCTTACGAAGGGTGAATTTGGAGTGTTGGTTAAATTTGAACTTTTCGAAGACGTGAACTCCAAGGTATTTAACCGTTTTCTTGGGCTTGATAACAATGTTATCTGGAAGAGTCAGCGAGAGGTTTGTGCATCTTTTGGCTAGGCCATTGTGCAAAGGCAGCCTAAAACAGATCAACTCTGTTGTGGTAGGGTTAATTTTTATACCCCATTGTCCGTAATACTCACAGAGCTGAAGGATATGTTGCTTTACTCTTCGGAAGGCTAAGTCTGGGCTGGAGGATGCGCTATAAGTGATGGAGTCATCAGCAAATTGGAGCGTTTTTGTCCTGGATATGTTTAGTGGTTGGTCAGATGTATATAAATTGAAAAGGTCGGGTCCAAGGCGAGATCCCTGAGCAACAACAGCGGAAATGCTCATGAGGCTTGAGTAAGAATTCCCCACTCGCACGTAAAATTTACGGTTGGTGAGAAAACTGGATGATTAGGATAAGATGCCTGGGCAAGTGAAAATTCTTTAACTTGACAACCAGGCCATCTATTCAAACAGTGTCGAATGCTTTTTGGATGTCAAGCAGACAAGCTACGGTCGTATGTCCTTTGTTAAGGGCCAGCGTCTCGTATCAGCATGTAGCTTCAACAACGGGTCGAATGTCGAGTGGGATGCCTTGAACCCGAATTGGTTATGCTGCACTATACCCATGGATGAGCAAAGTGAGCGAAGTTTGTTAAGGATCAGCATTTCAAGAAGTTTGCTGAGGTTCGGTAGAAGGGAAATGGGTCGATAATTGTTAACACAATTTGCACCAGATTTTTTTGGTATTGGGAAAATTTCGGCGATTTTCGAAGAATTCTGCGAAGGCATTCGTTTTTTCTTGGTCCGACGAAAGAAAAGTGTCATTATATTGCAATTGGCCAACTATAGGGGATTTTTCTTCCTATGATTTGGGTGATTTGCTTGTATGTGTCCGGTCCATGTTTTATGAAAGTCTTTTCCTGAATTAAGAGTCCATGAATGCTTTTGTGTTTTGGTCGATAAGGGTGTTGAGGCACTTGAGTTGGGAGAAAACACTCTGGTATTCATCTCCGTGTGTTTTTAGAGTACGGTGAAAAATTATCTGAAGAATTTTCCGAAGCTTTCGCCTGTACTTATACATATTTTGTAAATGTTGGGGAAGGTCTTTATATTTTGACTGAGTAGTTCTTTGTTGTTCAGCAGTTGTTACAGCAATTGAACTTTCAATAGTCTCGATTGTGGAATCGATTTCTTGATTTCTCAAATTGTGTGAAGTGCTGGGTGTGTTATTCCGCAGCTTATCCGTTAAGGAGCTTTGGAATACTTCCCAATTGATCTTTTTATAATTAATAAATTCTTGCTGAGGAGTATCAAGTATATTGAAGTTTGTCCTAAGACGGATTGCTAGTTCTACTGCTAGATGGTCAGAGTCTGATGCAATCGCAGTGCACGTGAAGTTATTGAGTGTAGGAAGCCTACAAATCAGGTAAGGGGAGCACAGGAAAAAGCCATGTGTCGAAGGAGTCTTCGGATATGTTGGGATTGGTTGAGAAACAACTTCAAAACAGTGGGTATGGGAATTAGCGCAGAGCCAGTCAGACACAACTACTCCTTGGTAAGAGCTTGAAGTGTCAATCCACAATTGGTGGCGAGCATTGAAGTCACCACCAATAATGAAGTGAGTGTAGTTTTGACACAATGCGTTTAGCAAGTCGAGGTCGTGATTTATGTTAATTCGGGATGCATCAAATTGATTGTACAAAGATATCAGAAATATGTATATCTCTAAACTCGATTTGCAGTCAAACTAAGCGTACTAGAGGCTGGAAAATTGACACTTTTTTCTCCTTAAGCTCAAAATAAAACTTTTTGTGCAAAAAGCACAACAAGTAAGGGGGGGCAACCCCCCTGACTGGCCTATTATAGGATTTGGGGTGGGGTTCAGTTTGGGTGTATGCAAAGCTTTTTGGAACTGAACATTTTTTTGTAGTTAAAGAAACTGCATAATGGTACACCGATTAATTTTGAAAAACGACATATTTTTTTCTTTAAGCTTTATTTGCGGCTAACTAAGCTTCCTAGATAGTTAGAACTGTCCGAAATAATTTTATATCTCTATGATTGTTTGGTCGTCCTGAAAAGGACGCATTGGGATACGTAAAAGTAAAGTCGGTGAAAAAGTATTTTTTCTCTAACTTTACGAAAAATATTTTTTCGCAGCCCAACAATAATCAACAACAATTATTGATAATTCACATTTTCACAAAAAAAACAATGCAAATTACTTTTGCTTAAATACTTTCCTATTCGACGAGGAGTTTCATTCGTTTTGTAAAAAAATTCGTCGTCTAATAAACGTACTTAAGCAGGTCCATTGGTCGACTTCCGTCTAGGGCACATTTTCATAAAAATATAATAAATTTTAAATTTTGTTTCCAAAACTTTCAAAAAAAAAAATATTTTTCTAATATTTTAAAAATATTTTTTTTTTCAAAAGTGCCAAAAAGCATTTTCCAAAAAGTATTGGAAATCCTGCTTTAAAGGAGCGAAAATCTCAATATTTATCTGTACGTGGCCATTCCAAAAAAATCAATTTTTATAGGCGGGATTTAATTACGAGGGATTTCATGGCGCGGGATTAAGTTACGTTCCCTTATAAATTTCCATTCGACAGACAAATCGAATACCTATTCCTCTGAAATGTTTCTCACTTTTATTATAAAATATAAGTGAAAGTTTTTACACTCTTTACTAAATTTTTCCCCGGAGCTATATCTGCAATTTTTTTATATCACCGATAACACTAACGTCAATTGATCAATTTTAACTTCGATTTCCATTCTGAAAAAAATCAATCTATTAAACGAATTCCGCTTTACTTTTATTTTGGCCTAACTAAGACCAATTTTCGTTTTGTGTTCAATTGTTATTGGATAACTAAACTGAGATTGCTAAAACAAATCATCGTTTTATTTAGATCTACCAAAAAGTAATTGACAAGTTTGGATGCGTGAAAATAACGATTTAAGGTAGAATCGCATTGGGCGGAATTGCACTTCATAAAATTCCATATGAGCACGTCTTGAAGTTTAGTTCCGGCGTGTGAGGTACCTTTACTTTTCATTTTAAAATCAATTCATAAACTTACACCACAAATGTCGTTTCTGATTTGTTCAATTTATTGGTGTTGTAAAAATTCTGTTCCATGTGTTTAGAAGTTTATTTGCTATCTTACCTTTCATTCATTCGCATAATTATTAAATTTAATTATGTATTTCAAAATGGTTTTTCATTAAGAAATTAATACATACCATAAATTATAAGTTTCTAAAAGTTTAAATTATGAATTCATCCAGAATGTACTGAAATCGTTTTCTTAAGATAACATCATCAACGCACACTCTTTCATTCATTGTTTTTATTTTCAATTTACAGAGTTCATCAAAACCTTCATCGTCGGTGAGAAACGAAATGAATTCATCAACAATGGAAAATTTATCAGAAACACAAACCGAACCATTGCTTCCAACTTCACCAACACAAGCTGTTGTAGCGCCCTCTCCGATAATAGCAACAAACCATGCACCCAAAGAATATTCTGAACAAGAACCCTTGGTTTCTCCGACCGCCGCACGAGAGTCGGTCGGTTCACAATCATCAAACGAAAACGATGATGACGAATACGTAAGTATTGTGGGCACAAACCAATTGTTAAAAAAAAGAAAATTATGGTGAATTGCCAATTTATAACAGTTGCTTTATTCGTATTATATATCTGTTTGGTAACTAAAAATTTTCACCGAGTTTCCTAAATTGGGGTGTTTGGGTTTTGACAGCAAAATGTGAACATTTGTACAAATTCGTACGAATCTTCACGTAATGGAAAAACACCTACTATACCAGGAAACTATATAGAGTTTTTCTCAAGCCGAGCGAACAATTCTAAACTGTTATACATAAAATGGATTTTCTCTATTCTTGTCCACAAAATACAAAACATTACTAACCCATTCAATTTTAAACAGGAATTTAATGATCGAAAAGTTGGTTTCAATGTTGACGACAAAGATGATGACTTTTATACGAGGCCAATGAAACTACACAGAAGGTTAGTTAACGACTAACTTTTGGAAGCCGGTATTAATTTTATTTCATTACAGAGATACACCACATCATTTAAAAAACAAACGTGTCCAACATGGAGTTCTTGATAAACAAACATCTGAATTGCTTGCAAATGCTATGAAAAAGCAAGAACTTCAAACTAAACAGGCACTTATAACAACTGTTACATCCCCAATTGAAGAAGCTCCAGAATTGATTGCAGAGTCAAGTAATAAAAATTCAATTGGGATTCCATTTGAAGCATCCCTATCGCCCATACCATCATCATCACAAGCCTCAACCCCCATACCCGTGCAAATGCATGAGGGTGAGTGTCTTTAAAACCGTTAATCGCACATACATACATATATTTCTATGAATCTCTACTGTTTCAAGTCACGAAGATGCTACAATTATTTTTGTTTTAAATTTTTGTTTACAAATTCGCCACATAAGAGTTATTTTTATAATTTCGTTTTTAATTTATAACTTTTGTTCAATAAAATTATGTACTTTTTATTTGTATTGGATAGTTTTGTATTGTCATGTTTTGTTTCTTTATTTTTTGTTTTGTATTTATTATTTTCATTTTTTTTTTTTTGTTATTTCTGGTGGATGAGATTTTTTGTTTTTAATTTTTTATCTTTTTTCTCTGTGTGTCTATCATTGATACACATTTTTTCATATTGGCTTTCTTTTGTATATTTTGTTAATTTAAAAATGATTTGAATTTTTCATTGTTATTTTGTGGTGATAGAAACTTAAAACTCATTTCAAAATTTTAATATTCACCCGCGTAATCATGGAAAGGAGTAAGTTAATTTAAGTTGGTGTTTGGTAGTCTGTATCGCTCTATGCTACTTTTTTGTTCGATGTGGGGGAATTGTATTATTTTGTATAAATTAGATAAAATATTATTGGATGCTTAATTTTGTTACTAAAAAAGAATAACAAATATATCAGCTCAGTACGAACACAATGTTGTGGATTTTGGGGATTATATAGCTTAAACACGAATTAATGATTATTGTACTTGTAATATTTTTTTTATTATTATTTTGAATTCAGGGAATGGAATTTAGAAATCGTTTTGTAAAAAGAGTGTCACGAGGCTTTGTTATGTTTAATATTTGAGAACAACTGCATAAATATAGATATTCAGTTCACTTTATTTTAAGAAGCTTTATCCGAATGAGAACTTTAAATATGGATAAGATATTGAGTATTAAAAAATGAAAATCAATACAAATTCATAGAGTTCGGGTATGATTCAGACAAATTTTTGCAAAGTTACATACTTTTTACACGCGGAAACATTGTTTCCAGCCAATTTAAATTTTGATGAGATAATTTGAAGAGATATTTTCGATGTTATGTGAGCCATTCATATTAATATTTAGTGGTCGCTTACAGCAATTTCCGATTTTTCGTACAATAAGAATGCATGTATAAAACGAATTGTTCTACAAAATGATTTGATTAAATTGTGCACATTAGATAACTTTTAATATTGATCTATTTATAAATCAATGTATTTTTTTCATTTTCAACATAATTAAATTGCCTATCCATTTCTACATAAAAAAAAGCAAAGATAATACCAAGTACTACAAAATTATTTATTCTTAACGACAAATTCATGTTTTGAAAACGCGTTATCTTCACTTTGTTTTCACATACTGCAAAAAGTATTTAGCTAGATTCCCGAAAGCGAGTCGGACAATTGCCATCCGCAAACCATTCCGTTTGTATGTATAGAAATATTTTTTTCAAAATGCCATAAAATGATAATAAAACATCCTTTTGGTACACAATAGCCTTTAAAACAGTGAATTCCTCCATGTTCTGTAAACATAACGTATACATAATGTATATATGTAAAGCAACAGTCCGGGTTGAACCAGGGCCTCAACCCAGTCTATTTCTAGTTAGCTGCTGTCTACAGTTTCACGCGCCAAGTTAGTTGAAGTCCTCTTCCACTTGCGTGCTCCACGTTTTACGCTGTCCACCTCTACTGCGCTGTCCCACGAGGTTGGATTCAAAGATTTTCCGGGCCGGATCATTAATGTCCATTCGCTCTAGGTGAACCAGCCATTAGTCGTTGGCTTTTCGCTTTTGTGACTAGGTCGTTGTCGCTGTACAACCCGTACAATTCGTTGCTATATCTTCTTCTCCATTCCACATCTATGCAGATGCTTCCATAAATCACCCGTAGCTGTATTATATCTGATAAATGTTCGTCTGCACGTGCTCTATATAGCGACAGAACATTCCATGTGCAGATCCGAAGTTCGTTGTCCTTATTTCGTTTGCTGTGTTCATCAACGGTAAATCCGTCCGTAAGCAAGGCTTATTGTTGCTTCTCAACTCAAGTCGCTTTACGTCGCCGGGAAGTCACCCCGACGCGACGGCCCTACCCCTACCTGGAGGACCAGACCTATATAATATAATTTCAAGGGCAGGAGACCGGATTAACCGCCCTTATAGTCATGAGCTCCGAATATGTCGTAGAAGCCCGTATAAGGTATTTACTAAGTGGTTCAGCCTGACTGGAACTGTAGACGCCACCGTTGAATGAATCTGAGGAATTATTCCGCTGCCCCCCTGATATAAGGAGTAGTGCCTTATTGGGAACACCCCTTTCGGTTTCTGTCTTCAATACTGCCAATAACACCGTTGATTCTCTATGCTGAATTCATCTACCGCACATCATCCATCTTATAGGCTCATTCAAGACATCAGCCGAATTATACAATTCAAGTCCAGATGAACGAGATCAGTATCTAACTGTTACCACTTGGAGGTAAAATAAGCACAATTGACGTATAGAATTCGTTCATCACTGGACGCCAATCAGTGATTACCCGCTTCCTACAACGCCCAACCATCCTGTATGACATGTATCGCCATTATAATAGGGCGGCATCAAAGTCACAATCATAAATAATGGCTCACTAGCCTGACTAAGCATTCTTCGATATGTGAGGGTGTTTCGATAATCTCATATATATTATCTTCGCTCCACATATGACTGTTTTCCTTATTTACAATTAAGCAAAACATGACTTATCACTGAACAACAGTTTGTGATAGAACGGCGGATCCACAGTCAGTTGGAAAAATCATTTTTTCACGAAATTTGTTCGATCTGTTATCCTTAAAACCAATAATTTCCCTAAATTTTTTAATAAATTGGACGGCCAAACCCCAAGTTGTTGTCAAATTGAAAGTTTCCGAACTTTATCAGACCTCCAGTCTCCAATTGCACTTAAAAAACAACAAACATAAAAATAAATTCTTCTTAAAGTATAAAATCATTTCAGTCTTAAAAAATATAATATGTACGATGTTGCAAACAAAAACGAAGCTTTATAATTGACCTTTAATGGACCTTGAAGAAAATGAAGCAACAAAAAATATACTTAGCAAAGAAACGTTCTACATTTACTTTAATTAATATTTAAGATATATTGAAACAATTCGCAACTTTAAAACATACATCTGGGCTTGTATTGTACCTACATACATTTTAAAATACCTTAATCGTTGAATTATTTTATTTAAATTTCAAATCAGTCAAATGGATGGAATTTCCATCAACCCGATGGCGACGAGACAAAAATAAAAAAAAACAAATCCTATAAAGCTGATGTCTGTCAAAAAAAAAATCGTTAAACTTTTTGTTGTTGTTTTTTTTTTTTTTTTTATTTAAAACAAGGAAAAATTTAAATTAAGGTTACAAAACAGAACAATGCTTATGCTTGGTATATCATGAGATTCGCAAACAGAAACTCTGTAGGCTTAGTTTTTCGTTTTAAATTTATCCTTTTAGTGCTATCGACCGTTTAAAAATGTATTTTTGACCTTTTTCTTTATTAACATTAAACAAGATTACACAACTCGTCGTGACCTACGAGAAAATCTTAAAAAAAAAAGCACAAGATACAAATCTGGTTAAAAAGCTGATAAAATATCTTAGTATTCCGGTCGACCTTAGTGCGAATCCCATTTTACTTTTTGTTTGTATTATAAACCCTTTGCGAGGAGGGTTGACATTCTTTTGGAGTAGAAGAAAAAAATACATTTTCTTTATTAACTTTATATTTTTCATTTCGGCGGTTGATTGAAAACAACTCTACAACAACATGACAAATAAACCCTTAGAATTCAAGGAAAATGGATAAAAATTGTTTTTAAATTATGAACCTTTCTAAGATTTTTCAATACCAAAAAGTTGGCAAGGGAAAATAGTCAATAAGTGTATGTATGTGTTGTGAATTTCTTAACTAAAGAAGAGAAAATGTTATGCACATACTCAGATATTTATGCAGGTGTTCTATGTAATGCATTATTTACAAGTTATTTACTGATATTCGTACAATAAGAATCAGTTCAATTGCGAATTCACTCTTGTACGTAGTTTTTTTTGGGAACAACCTGTTTTCATTTAATTTCAATACGAAGAGGACTCCGACTTAGTTCACGGAACAACTCTGAATCACAACGAAAAAGTTAATTTGAAACGGGTGTTTTTTAAGAGCTTAGTAACTTTAAATAATTTTACAAGCCAAAAATATTGTTGGACTAAATTTTTTATTATTATAATCTAGTAGATAATTTCATGGCAATTATTTTTTTAATATGATTTCCGGCATATGTCCGCCGCGGCTACGAGTTACATAGTCCATTCCAGTAGTCCAATTTTTGACCGCTTTTTCCAATAAATCTGACCGTTTGGCGTCAATGGAGGCTTGAATATTGGCTTTCAACGCTTCAAAAGTTGCTGGTATGCCGGCATAAGCCAATCACTTAACGTAGTTCCATCAAAGGTAGTATATACATATATACAATTTTATTCAGCTCAACATTTTTACATAGTGGTATTTACAAATAATTAATTCTTAAGTCTAACAATACATATCTGCGAGTACAGAAGCCACCAAATTGATTTTTCTATAAATGTATGGTTAGGCGCGCTATATGCCAAGTTACGCCGTCTGATTAATTTTTGGAAACAAAAACATCAGTCAGCATGGCTCGATAGCGCTCGCCATTTCGAACGAAATAAGGACAGATGAAGCTGTCATGTTAGCGTGTAAACCGCACAAAGCAGTCAATTTTAATGGATCTAATGGTGATTCGTTAATGGCTTGATGATTATCTACGCTCCATATATGGCAATTTTACTTAAACACAATTCTTCGGAAAAATGCACATTTTTGATCACGAAGTGCTCTATGAACTTCGCGAACAGATTTATTTTTTCAGAGTATACTTCCACAATTTGGAAGCGTTGTTCCGGAGTTAAACGATTTATGATGAATTGCCAAACTTTATGTCGAATTCCAAACAACCATTTCATATCGATTTTTTTGTGTCGTAAGGAACTTGAAAAAATTAGTGTGCCTGTAAAGTCTATGAAATCTTTGCTAAAAACGCAAGATCTGTTTTGACAGCATACAATCATTTTTGTTTAGAAATAATTCGATTGTGTTCACAAAATAAACGAATGGTTGGTTGTCAATAGTCAATAGTGTTTGACAATTTTAAACTGTTAAACTATAACCAACAACCATCTTAACTTCTTATGCAGCTAAAAAAACACCCGTTACATATACTTGAAGAGCAATATTTTATTTATAATCCGAGTAAACCCATTCCACTTTAGCTCAAAACAAAACAAATAATCAAAATTCACAATAACAGATGCAAATTTAAGTCAATAGGGTTCGATTCCTTTTGTTAACTTATGGCTTCTTTTCAGACTCTCACACTTTACCTACCTAGTCATACGCCTGTAGGGTTCAGTAGCTTGACCTAAGAAAACTTTGATAAAGTTTGCGGTTTTGACTTTTTCCCTGCCTGTGATGTGCTGAATGATGGCGTTTTTGGCATTTGTTGTTAACAGGAGTTCTTAAGCTAGTATTAGACGGTCCTTGTAATGTGTCATTGCCGTGACACTCTAACATCACTATGAGGTATTTGTCTGTCCTAAAAGTGTCACGTCGTGTGATCGTCATTGTTTTGCTTGTCATTGCCGTGACAAAAACAATGACAAGCACCGTGACACGTCACTTTTATGTCATTGCAATGACAAATTGCCGAGACCGTGTGATAGCCCTTTCATTGTTGATGGGACACCGATACACGTAGCCTGTCGCTGCAAGGACTGTGTCATAACCGTGACACGGCAGGAATTTCTGCCATGTCATTGTTTGTCACGGTTAGGAATAGTTAGATAGGTACCTACCTACAAATGTATATGTAAATAGATTTTAATTATGTAAATTAGGAAGGTAATTTGTACCTACCTAACCAATGTATGTAAATATGGACATACATAATGAAAGTGAAGTATATAGGTGGGTAGGTAATTATATATACGTGAGGTTTTCACAAATGTTATATTATAGTTTGAGGGAAAAAAGATGTCATTTGAATTCTAAGGCAAATACCGTAAATTTTGTTCTGATTGATAGCTAGTACCAATTCTCCGAAATTTTGTATCAAAATCGTTGGAGCCGTTTTCCAAAAAAAAAAAAAGCTTTTCCTTAACAACCAAGACACAATGACTCGGTTGATCGACGCCGTGTGATCGTCACTGCTAAATATAATAAATGTCATTGCAGCTTAGGCTCACCTCCAATGATCAGCTGTTTGCGAGTTGTCACGTCGTGTGATAGTCATTGTTTTGCATGTCATTGCCGTGACACCGAGACACAAATATCACAGTGACACACTTTGACGTTCATTGTATTTTGGGACAACAATGGCAGACATGTGTCATTCGTGTGATAGTCATTGTAGCTAGCCATGACATGATTACCTTTGTCACGGCAATGACGGTGGTAGGACCTATTTTGTTGTGACGTCACAGTGTCACGGCAATGACACATTACAAAGACCGTCTAATACCAGCTTTAGGCTTACCTCTCTAGAAGTGGAACATGATAAATACCAGTTAGGGTGTGCTATATTTTTTACGTGAGAGCTTCCTCTTACCTTTTAGCGTCTCGATCAAAACAATCAACACAAAAATGGGGCGCCTAGACCCGAAAGTAATTTTGTATAAAAAAAAGCAGTGCATAACACAACAAATTGCATATACATCCATGCATAAATAAATTAATGTAAAAATCATCTTCTCTGTCTAATTTCTTGTATAAAACTTTGCTCAAAAGTTCACTGGTTATTTAAAATTATTAAGCACTTAAGAAAACGAAAACTGATAAAACATTTTTAAATTACAAAACTGCTGCAATGATTTTATATTTAACTTTGTTCTTCTTTCACCATCATTGTCCAATCGAAAGCAATGTGGTACATTTTCTTAAATGTTTTGGGTGCTTCTTTAAAGAAACGACTTTACCTATTCTTTTTATTCGTTTATCCGAGTATTTTTTTTTTACTTTGAAAAGTTCAATCGTAAATACAAAAGGAAGTTCATTCGAAAAGTTTCGAGCCTAATAATAATAGATTGTGCAATTGTGGATTTTTTCTCGGTCCATTATTTTATTTTTTATTATAATCTTTGAATTTGAACTGTGATATAGCACAACACACTAAAAGTATACGATGAAGTAGTATTAGTGGTGTTATCCTCTTTTGAAAAAGCAATCACCAATTGAAGAAAATTGCTTACCAACAAGAGAAAAGTTTAGCGCAAGTTTGGTTATGAGGGCCAAACTTATTTGAAGGGTAATAAAGGCTTTGGTAAGGACATACATACAGATATATATAACATAATACTGCTTTGATTTCGTTTCTTGCTTTTTTTTTGTTTGAAGAATTAAACTTTTATGGGACGAGATTTGTTATGATGTTGTGTGTGTGGACTTTTATGTACTTATGGAGTACAAATGTGTGTTTTTTGTTGGGTTGGAAAAAAATCTACTTTGTCGTTAATTCAAACAGATTTTATGAACCGAAAATCGGTTCAATAATAATAAATAAATAAGAGTTAGCTATTCGGTTTTAAGGATTCACTAAACTTAAACTAAATTAGGTGGCGCTAGTTGGATCCATCGATGAGATGTACCTACTTTATTTTATATGCTCATAGTGATAATATTGCTGGGACATTTTTCCCTTTCCTTCAGTTTGAATATTCGATGTCTTTAGGTTAATTATGTTGGGCTTCGATGTCAGACCTCCGGAGTAACTACTTACTTACTTACTTATGATGGCGCTACTAGAGCGTGGTGCTCCTGGGTCTTGCTTAGTATGCCCCTCTCTGGCATGCCGTCTCCAATTTTGCACTCAAAGTTGTCGGAGGTATCCCTCTACCTGGTCGCTCCATCGAAGATGAGGTCTACCTTGGCTTCTGGCTCCCTCTCTTTTGGCGTTGAAGACTATGAGCTGAAGCGTCGATGTCCATCCGCTCTACATGGGCCAGCCATCTAAGTCGTTGAATTCGAATTTTCCTGGCTAGGCTTATGTCGCTGTACAGTTCGTATAGTTCGTCGTTGTATCTTCTTCGCCAAATGTTGTTTTCGTCATTTACGCAGACAGGACCATATATCGTAGGCAGAACTTTTCTCTCGAAGACTCCAAGTGACTTTTCATACGTTTGGGAGAGGGTCCATGCTTGTGAACCATATAGCAGGACCGGGATGATAAGTGTTCTATACAGTGTCACCTTGGTTCTTCTCGATAGGAATTTATTCCTCAATTGCTTACTGAGCCCTAAGAAACAGCGATTAGCCAGAGTTAGCCTGCGTTTGATTTCTGCGCTGATGTTGTTGCCTGTGTTCACAGCAGTACCCGGGTAGATAAATTCACTGACTACCTCGAAGTTATGCCTATCAATGGTCACGTTCTGACCAAGTCGGTGGTGGGATTGGACTTTTGTTGATGAAAGCATATACTTCGTCTTGCCCTCATTTATCTTCAGTCCCATTGCTTGCTGTTGACTCCATAGTAGTGAAGGCACTGGTTACTGCTCGCTTTGTTCTTCCTATCACGTCAATGTCATCCGCAAACCCAATTAATTGTGTCGATTTATTGAAGATAGTGCCCGATGTGCTGGCATGGGTGTTTCATATGACATTTTCAAGCACAATGTTAAAACAGCTGCATGACAGTGCGTCACCTTGTCCTAGCCCTCTGGTGGTTTCGGAGGATGCAGTAGAGTCCCTTCTTTGACGGAACGGCGATCATTTTCCAACGTCATCCTGATAAGGCATACCAGTTTTGCAGGGATTCCAAAGTTGGACATGGCACGATACAATTCAACTCTATTAACACTGTCGTAGGCTGCTTTAAAATCGACGAACAGGTGGTGGGTATCGATGTAATATTCTTGGGTTTTCTCCAGGCTCTGGCGTAATGTGAATATTTGGTCGGTTGTTGATTTTCCAGGTCTGAAGCCGCATTGGCAAGGACCTATTAGATCATCAGCAAAATGCTTGAGACGTTCACATAAAACGTTAGATAGGATCTTAAAAGCGATGTTTAGAAGACTTATGCCTCTGTAGTTGGCGCAGACTAGGCGGTCTCCTTTTTTGTGGATCGGGCAGATGGTACTGAGATTCCACTCATCGGGCATACTTTACTTCGACCATGTTTTCCAGATGAGTTGGTGTATGCTCCTGACCAAGTCATCCCCACCGTTTTTAAAAAGCTCCGCTTGCAGACCATCGCTTCCTCTTTAGTCTGGTGATAGCTACATTGATTTCATTTTGGGCGGGTGGATGTAGCTCATAGTTGTCATCTAGATTAACTGGTACAAGTTGATCTTGGGCGGGATCTTGGCTGTCATCGCCATTTAACAATTGTTAAAGCAGTCTCTCCAGATGACTAACATCGCCTGTGTTTCCACTATGGTGTTTCCATCCTGAACTTGGCAGGGCCCGGGGCGGCTTGTGAAACCTGATGTAGACTGTTTCACTCTTTTGTCGAAGCTTCGCACCTCTTCTCTGCAATAACATCTCTGCATCTCCTCGACTTTGCGTTGCTGTTCTTTTTTCTTCTTCCTGAGTATGTGTTTCTCATTTTTGCTTCGCTCAACATAGAGATTTCTGGATGCTCTAGTATCTCTCTGGAGCCACGACTTGTATGCCTCCGTTTTAGCTTTGTTTGCCCGAGCACATTCGGAGTCGAACCAGGGGTTTCTGGGGGGAAGCTGTGAGAAGCCCAATACCTCTGACGCAGCACTTCTTATGGCTTGTTGACATATCTGCCATTGGTCTTCCGGGTTCATATCATCAGTCGAAGGATTTCTCGCAAGCTCAAGGGATACGCGGTCGGCATAGGCAACGGCGGTCTCTTCCGATTGAAGTCGTCCAATATTGAATTTCCTGGACGTAGTCGGTATTCGCCTAAGAACTTCCACGGAGATCCGTACTCTAAGTTTTGCACCGACTAGGTAGTGGTCCGAGTCAATATTTGCTCCCCGGAACGTACGGACATTCATAATGCTAGAGGAGTGTCTTCCATCAATCGCAACATGGTCGATTTGGTTGCATGTTCGACTGTCTGGGGATCGCCATGTACCCTTGTAGATGTCGGGGCGTGGGAATCATGTGCTGCTCAGCACCATGTTTTTTCCCGCTGCAACATCGATGAGCCTGAGTTCGTTATCGGAGGTAGTGTCGTGCAGGCTGTGTTTTCCAATCGTCATACCAAAGATGCCCTCCCTCCCAATTTTGGCATTAAAATCTCCCAAGAGAATTTTAATGTCATGTTTGGGACACTGCTCATACGTTTTGGCGAGGAGCTCGTAGAAGCTTTCTTTGGTAGCGTCGTCTTTCTCTTCTGTAGGGGCATGTGCGCTTATTAGGCTTAGGTGGTGGTATTTGGCCTTTATGCTAATCGTTGTCACTCTCTCGCTAACTTCGCGAAAGCTCAAGACGTTTTGCCTAAGTCTTCCTCTAACAGCGAATACGCACCCAAACAAGCGTGGTCTCCCATCGAGGTGGCATTTTCCATAATAGAAATTACAGTCTTCTGTAATTCTCAGGCCCGGTCCATCCCATTGCATCTCCTGGAGGGCTGTAATATCAGCTTGGAGACTGCCGAGGGTCTCGGCTATCTGTTCGGCTTTGCGCGGCCTGTTTAGCGTTCGCACAGTCTATGTGCAAATCCGTAAATCATTGTCAGTTTTTCGTTTGCATGGGGGGTCGTCAACATTATTGGTTTTGTTATCCGAGGCATAATTTACTTTTTTCATCACAATTTCGTTTCCCTTTCATGACCGGCTTGTGAGGCCTGTGCATGACGTGTAGATCGTGTTGGTGGTTGGATTTTCAGAGCGCATGCTTTGTCCTGCTCCTAGTTCGTGAGAAGAGAACTCAGGTATCTACAACCTATGGATGCGATGGATCTAACGCTCGTCGTTAGTTCACCTTTCGGCTATCCAGCAGGCACCGCGAAGAGGTGACGATGCGATTTTTTCCACTCCGGAGTAACTAACATCTATTAAACTAATTAGTCTAAGCTTTAAGTTTTAAAAGGCAGACGAATTAGATGGACATTTTTTGTGGGACAAATTCGTTTGCATGATAAAAGGTCTGTGGTAATGTTACCAGAATTGTTTGTTCTGTGAATTTATAGATTTGCAAATAAGGATTTTATCCGGGATTGCCGATTTTTCTTTGCAAAAACAACGCAAATATTTCTTTTTAATTATATGTGTGATGAATTTTGTAGAGTAAGCAAAACCGCTTGACGTTTCAGCAAATTAAGCTTTACTTTGGTGCGTGTGTGCAACTGCATGTTTAAAGTAAAAATTTGGAACTGTGATTTTGAATTGATTCCGAAAAGAAGGCGAAAAATGGCCCGAGCTCAAAAAATCCAATAGGGATCGATTTTTTGTTGAAATGAACACGAAATTATCCAAAAATAGGTAATTTTTCTATTTTCGAAAAAAATTCAATTAGAAATTTTCTAATTTAATTGACATTGACTTTAATTGATGTTCCATTAACCGGATTTACAATTGTACATTCGTCGATCAGCCTTGGTTCGAACTCGGTGAAGTGTTGTACAATCGAAGTTTAGAATTAACTCACCGCTGAATTTTCGATTCTCGTGTTCTCTTTTGTGCTCGTTTTATAGTTTGTCAGCAAGACTTCGAAATTTCTTGAGCTATTATAAAGCAAGATTTGGTGTTGTTTTTTATTTACGTTTCAGTTGTTAAAAATTCATCCGAATTAGATCATATGAAAATAAAACTCAGCTAATTATTTATAGTTTATTATATCAACTACTCTAAGATGTTAAAACGAAATTTCCAGTTCGACTTTCATAAATATAAAATGGAAAATTAGGATTTGACGTTACAAAAATGTCAAATCTTGCTAGTGTACGTAAAGTAGATACGATCTTGATAGAAATGTAAAAACTCCTCTGACGGAATAAAATCGATTTTGTTCAGAAAATTTTCGATTTTGTCCAGAAAAATTCATGATGAAATGGAAATTCCACAAAAAACGCTTATTCGACCTTTATTCCAGAAGTTTACAAAACCATGGAATAAAAGTTAAGCCATGGATTAAAATTTCCTATTAATAGAAATAGAATGTTCGTGGAATAGTGAAGTGACATCTGTGTTCTTATTCCTTCATGCATTTTAGTTTAAAAACATTGGTTTAAGTTATTATATAGTGTTACTAATATTTGTTTATGTTTAATGCAATTCTAAATTGAAATAATATAAATTTAAGGTGAGGTAGCACTAAACAGAAGTCCATTGCGTTTTCATAGTTTTTGAACATACCTGCCGAGTTCAACCTTCCGAGTGGATGATACAAGAAAAATGCCTGACGGATGAATCAGATTATAAAAAAAATTGTGCTTCATAATCAAATTTTTATTTTTAATTATGTGGAATCGAAAAAGACATTTTAAGGAATATTTCCTACGAATATAAGTTTACCTAAAATCACTATTATGCTATCCGATCCGATCGAATCTTTCAATTCACGAGAATATTTCACTCAATTTTGCATTACATATTTATTTCCAAATGTCTTCTATCTTAACTAACTAATATTTTTTTTGTTTAATTCTTAAAAGAATCTATTTGTTAAAATTTATTTTGATCGAAATTATATATACTTTTTGGAACAATTCTTTTTTTCCGTCTGATAGCAGAATACAAATATTCACGTGAACTTTTAACAGAATAGGGCTGTAAGTGTTCCGGTTAAGGGGCTTTTGAGACAGAACGGATCCCTGGGGCATACCAGCATTTATTTTGTGGATAGAGTATCATCGATCCTGACAGCACGCACGGTCATTTCTGCTACCCGACTTTGCTAGTATCTTTCGAACTGGATTTTCAGCAACCAGGGAAGTGTGGAAGTTACTCAAACAAAGTCCAAATCAACATATACTGCTTTAGTTTTGAATAAAACATCCTCTAAACTAATTCAGTTTCTGGAATAAGCTTTCGAGCCTGAACAATAACCCAGGTGTCACCTAATGTTGGTTCCGGTTCATAGTGGCATTGATGGGAATAAACTTGCTGACTATCTGGCCAGCCAAGAATCAGTCGTTCAATATACCTAATATATCTTAGAAGGGTTAAAGACCAAATTTATTCGATTTTTATTCGTTTTTTGATATTCTAAATACAAAAGTTGATGAAAAATGTCAATATTTTTAAAAACAGTGTTCCACAAAGCTATTGTCCCAGCCATCACCTACAAAAGTGCTAGCGTAAGTATATCGATAAATGCATCAGAAAAGGCGTAAGGAGGTTTTCAAGTAGTATAGCTACAAATGTGTCAATTAAATTAAACCAAATTAAGTTGTTGAAAGTAAAGACAGTTGTTATGTCTATAGTATACGCACATATGTATGTATTGTATGTAAATGCTTAGATCTTTGCAAATATAGTTGGTATCTCCAATATGATGGGTAGATTTTCTAGCTTATATGTATATACACATGTGTACATAATACTATTATTTTAAGATTAAGACTTTTGGTGGCATCTAATCTGGCCACCTCTCTTTTCTTATCTATGCACTTTATATCCAATTGTACCATTGAGCTTAACTAAGGGCAAGATTTGCATTTGAAAAAAAAATCGTTCTCGAGATTTTAATCAAACTTGCGATTACGATAATGGAGAACACCAACACAGTTGTTTCCACAATTCCGTCTGACTGTAGATCGTCTACAGTCTAAACCACTGAAATGATTTTCTTCAAACTTTGTACTTAAGCGTTTTTGGTGATTATCTCAAATAGATCTCCAAAATAACTATAATTGCCGTACAATTGTTTCTTCTATCTCAAAAACAGGTCTAACGATTTTGATATAAAATTAAATGCACGACTGGATCGCACGAACTTGTTCTTTTGTTCGATCACATCGTATGCAAAAGATTTCTATTAAAAATCCAAATATATTTTTAAAAACATTTTGAACTCAATTTTGTATGTGCATATACAAAATTTCATTAATTTTGTTCTAAAATAAATTGGTATGACAATATTAAATATTTAATAATATAAACTTAAAAACAAAAGATTATATCTGTTTAATTAAAGAAAAAATAATTCAAAATTCTGAAATAAATACTTAAACTAATTTTAGCTCAAAAAAAAGTACGCCATTTTATTTCTTGGATACATTTGAATTTATAAAAAAAAATTTAAAAATCTGTGGAGCGGCTTTTTAGAAAAAAAGTTTTTTAAACAAAAGTTTTAAAAAAAATTCAAAAACGCCAATTCTATAGGTATTCAGAAAATACAAATAAATATAATTTTTGAAAAAAAATTAATGAGCAGTTTTCGAATAATACATCTTTTAATTTTTTTTCTTAAAAATGATGAATACAAAAAAATATTAATTAAAAATATTGGTACGCGGTATAATTTGGGCTTTTGAAAGAATCGGTTAAGCCATTTATGAGATAGTAGAAAGCAAAAAAACGGTCCTATGAAAAGTACCGTGTTTAGACATTTTTCTATTTTTTTTTTTCAACTATGTATATGATCGGTCGTAGCACTGATTTTTTTTTATCAAAATCGTAAGAGCCGTTTCCGGGAAAAATAGGTTTGAACGTAACGGTTATATGGCAGGTACCGTTATTTTTTGAGCTAAAAAAAAATATCAATTTTCCCTCTGTACAATACCTAAAAAACTCCATATACCAAGTTTGAAGCCATTCGGCCCACCCGTTTGGGCTGTAGATGTCTATACATACACACAGACAGACTGACAAACTGACAGACAGACGGACAGAATTTTTAGACCATCTTTTTCGTCTTCGCTATCATCGTAGTGTCATGTTTGATTGTTATCTCACAACTTTTTTTGTCGACGAATGCATAACTTGCCTTATATTTAGTACCTATAATCGCAAGTAAAAAGTGTGGGCACTAGTTTAGGTATAATATAAATTCTGGTCAGAAGTTTTTTTTTATATATATTTTGAAATTTACTTTACTTACCATACAACCATTTTTTTTTTTGATTTTCAACTTTCTCATAAACGGCTCCACGGATTTCGATCAATATTTTTGTAAAGTAGGTCCCTAAAATTTTAAATAATACTGCGTTCCAAAATATTCGACAAAAAGTTTTGGAAAAAAAATATTTTTTGAAGTGATAGCTACTTATGGGAGGGTAAACCGCTTCGTTAAGTAACGCGTTTCGGCTCAAGCCTGCCTGGCTTCCCTTTATCTCACACATACGGAGAACTTTTGAAATTGATCAAATTAACGCAGAACTTTTGGAGCTTTTCTCAAGTTAAACAACTTCAATTATAAATAGTTCAACTTAGATTAGTTTAGGTTATCTCTTTTGTCGGGCGTCCCGAGACGCGCATGTTTTTTTTTATAATCTTGCACGCGCTTAAGGGATTATGAATACCCTTTATATATTTTTGACACAGCGCGGGCATCCGGTGAAAGAAGAGAAGGAAGGATAGGAAAGATGTGAATATTCGGCACCCTTAATTGCCAATCGTGTTATTTCTGCACGTGCTGTGAGCTTCGTCGGATTCGTTAGAATGCGAACTAGCAGACTAGGAGTTTTGACAGGGATTCATTGCGCACATTGGCTTTCGACATACTTGCTTTTATGTTCGATCATATCGTGACCACAATACTCTTCGTATATGTGTATATTTTTCGAGTCGTTCTTACTTATTTTTTTTTAGTACACAAAAATCTTTACAATTTAAAAAAATATAGTATAGCAATTTTAAGTATTTAATACTACAAATTAAAAGAAAAGAAAACAATTTCAAAAAAAAAAAAAAATGTTTTAGTTAATATTTTTTTTTTTTCGAAAATTTTAATATTACTGCATATTGTTATTATGCATTATTATAATGCACGTAAAATTTTAAGGACCTGTCTTATAAACAACTTCATAGAAATCTACCTTTTAATGAGAAAGTCGAAAATATTATAACGGTTCTATTACAGCTTAGAAATTCTAATTTCTCTTCTAGGGAATTGCCCAAGACAATTAAGTCTCAAGTTTGAGAAAAATTCCTTCAGTGGTTTAAGCTGTAGATTGCGGTCCATGCATACAGACAGACGTAATTGCGGAACTCAATTTTTTCGTGTTCTCTATCATCGTATCATTTATATCGTATCAAAGAAAAATTTGAGTTTGTTTGACTTTTCAAATGAATATGCTTACAAGAATCCTAAAAGACCATTCTAATTAGCTAAAACTCTCAAGGCCATTAAACAATTTTCTATTAATATTATTATTGTACCCACAACACGCAATAATCAACAGTACCATTACTTGAATAAATTACGCACAAATATAATTACTTTATTAAGTATCTTCTCTTTTTCTGTCACGCATCGTTTGCTCTTTAAAAGACCTGACTTAAAATTCTTATTCGTACAAGCATAATATTGCGGATAAAAAAGCCGAAGAATCGGATTAAAAAGATATATAAGCCGCACACAAAATTCACCGTGCAGAATGCCTTTCTCATTTTAAACGCAAACTCGAGAAACTTTGGAACTATACACATATACATTATGTATAGATATAACGAAAGTATCGTTATGTTTTTATTCGCTTATTAACTATTTTCACTAGTGTGCTCTAATGCTGAGAGAGCGGCATCCTTTCATTTTGCCTATCGAAAGTATACATTTACATACATCGATGTTATAGCTGATATCAAATTCAACAATTCCCCTTCAAACTGTTGTGTGTTTTTGTCTATAAATGAAGCCTTTTCAATGAAGCACTTCTTTGCTGGAGCATCTCTTTTATTCGCAAACAACACCAACATTGACGACGACGCGACGTACAGGAGAGCGACACATTCTAATGATCGATTGAGCTATCCTATGTCACACATCCCTAGTAACTGAAGATGAAATTTTTGCTCCAATTACTATAGCAATCAGATACTTTGGAGGCCCGATACATGCGATATGCATAAATTAGGCCACATTCTTCCATTCCATTCTCTGCAACTGTGACTTCGACTATACTCTGAGGATCCAACTGGGCTTACACACTACTACTTGTTGTGCACATTATAATTACTCTTAGGAAATCATCGACCTTTTTTTGCGATTCACCTCACGTACAGTTTGAAGCTATTGCAAACGCGTTGGGTATGGGGTTGGGGAGTGAAGTCTATCACCCAAAAACAACACAACCACCTGAATGACAACGTATTGAAATAACAAAAACGTATAATCAATTTATCAATTTCTGTATCTCTATATGTGTGACAGTTTTCGTGCTGGTGTTGACTGCTGAATGTCCATACCTAACCATACCCCAAAGACGTAGTTAAGGGTAGGGGCAAAAATGGATCAGACCCACCAGATTGTAATAGCGAGTTTCATTCAAATTTCAAAGATCTCCTCTCAAAATGGAGATTTGATCTTTTCAATGAAACTTTGTGCCCAAATTTAATTGTAGTATTAGCCGCGTTCGGGGCATACCTTAATCAATCCGGATTGCTTTGTGTTATAGTAACGCATAAGGAAAAACCAGATGATGAACTAAACATTATATTGTCTAACACAAATCTCAAGCTACCCAAAAATTATTATTAATTTGAGGAACAGCTTATTCAAAACTTTAGATTTGTATGCAATACAACTGACTTAACAGAGGAAGCTACCTGGATCGTTCGAAAACAAACCCGCTACTAAGGTATCTTGGCTAGCCTATCGGCATTGCACCAAACGCGTCCAATGCTGAACGAATGACACACACATTTCTGAAAAAAACATATCTTCATCATCAGATGATGAGGAAGATGAAGACAAAGCAATAAAAAACTCCACTAAATTTATAAAATTTAAATTGTTAACTTATTCGTCTATTATTTGTTTGTTTTTTAGTTTAATTTTGTAGCAGATACTGGCACAATTTCCCAAGAAATTATTAACAAAATAGTTTCCATTTGATGTTTGACAGAAAAAACGTTTTACGTGTATTCTTTTTGTTGGAATGAAACTCTCAAAATTCAAAAAGATGAAATCTTTTGTCAGAAAGAGCAGATCTTTTTTTGAATGAAACTCTCTATAATATTGCAGATAAATTCAATACATAATTCGATAAGATAATGGCGCAAAATTTTGAACAGCCTGATGTTAAGGGCTTAGCATGATACTTCTTAACAGTTTGGTAATACTAAAGCACTTTACTAATATTTTCCTAATTTTAAACACTTTTTAACTATAGTTTAATAAACTACAACTAAACACGCCTAATAGTGTAAAAAAGTAAAAAAGTAAGCGAACATAACTTTTTGACGTTTGTAAATGTCAAAGTGGCATATGGATTTAGTACGAGACTAAAAAAACAAAGTAGCCAGTTTGTGATTTTAACTTTAGTAAAATGTTAAGAAAATAGTACGATACTAAACTGTTTTAAAATTAGCAAAATCCTCTTTTTAGCCTAGTTTCACACTAAATGATTTAACATATTACTAAATCGACTAAAATTTTGCGCCATTGTTTTTATGAGTTGTCATCTTGAATATATAAATATAATAATTATAAAAATATAAACCTATATAGCCCAAACATTAATAGGTAGGTACTTGATTACAAAATTAAAAAAAAAATATTACTTCTTCCCAAATAAAACTAATTTTAAATCTGTACATGATTTGGTACTGAAGAGGAATGGTGCGTGATTAGGTACTGAAGATGAATGGTGTAAGTTAAGGAAAAATGGTGTTTTATAAAAGAATTATATAATGGATTTAATCTTTCCACATGCATTAACAAAATACTCTATAAAATATTTTGTTGAGATCAAAATTAGAAATGAGAGAACAATCTCAATGGGTACATACAAAACAAATAAAAATCAAAAGCGAATCTGCGCCAGTAATTTCACAATAAAGTAATACAAAAGATGAATAATTTAATAGCTAAAATAGTGAATTTCATATTAAAGCCCTCATCATAAGCCCCTTCGAATAATTTATTAGCCTACTGGCATGAATATACGGATACACACAAGCAAACAATATGACAACATTCATCTCTCACGATGTTATACCGCAACGATACACGATTCAGTAAGTGAGTCTTCTCACATACACCTGCTAACCACCTGTTTCAAAATTTGTCGTCTAAAAGCTATACTTCGCTATCTTTTGCGTTTTACCTAATGATAGACATTAATCGCTTCCATTTATGTGATAAGCAAAGTTGTAAAGACGAGCAATTCTCCTGGTATGTTAACGCTTAAATTATCGACATAATCAGGTTCATCATTTGATTATAATTAAAGAACAGTGGTATTTAAAATAAAATGCACCAATGGATTGCACGTACTTGCTCTTAAAGTTTTTTTTTTTATTATTATTTTATATATAAAATTTCTTAAATTTGTTTCTAAAAAAAATTTGGTATGGTTATTTTAAGTATTTAATATTTTAATACCTAAACTTAAAAACATACTTTCAAAAAAAATATACATATATTGAATTTTAATAAAAATATCTTTCGAAAATATTGGTATTCAGTATCATTTAGAATTTAAGGGGCCTAATGAATAAAAGTTTTGACCGAAATCCGTTGAGCCTTTCATGAGGTAGTCGAAAATCGAAAAACTGTTATATGGCAGGTACCGTTAATAACATTTCAATTAATTGCCCTTATTGCGATAGTCGTTTCACTTCATCGACAATTGTCGGTTTTGTAGGCAAGTCGCTTTTATATCGGTATTGCGTAACTTAATCGCCAGCCTCCTCGTCGCTATTAGATTCCACATGAGATCCACTACAACAGCTGATATATTTTGACAAATAAATTTTAATTGCAATTGAAATCAGTGAACATTCGGTGTTTGTAAGCATATTTTTTTAATTTACTTAGATTTGATCCAATATATTAATGTAGATGTGGGACAGATAAAACTAAAAGTTTTAAGTTTTTTCCTAAGCAAGAAATTGCGTCAATTCGCAATTAAATTATGCACGGTTCGGTCGTTGTTTTGGTTCCATAAAATTTGTTCTCAACTATTTTGTGATAATTTGTTGACCATAATACAAATGTTTGAATAAATGTAAATGAAATATGAAGCATCATTGACAATGATGAGCACGCTAAGAAAGAAGGAAAAAAGATTTAGTTGTGCAGAGGCGATGGATTCGATCCAAAACAAATCTAATGGATTTACCTGATTAGTAATTATTATGCTCACAAAATGTGTATACCGACTTAATAAGAATAAAAAGAAATTAAAGCCACAGGTGAAAAATTAAACCTTAAATTTTTCGTCAAGCTAAACCTAAGAACAAGATTAGTATCTATTTTCAAGCGTTTAACAATAATTGCCAACTTTCTGCTATTTTTTTTTATTCATTTCGTGTTGGTGGTCCAATACAATTTAATTTCTTAGCCAAGGACTCCCATTCCTTTCTTTGTTGACTTCTGTCGACACATCCTCTAAAATTTTTGTATAGGTTCTTATTTGCTTCCATGAGCTCAACATGTTTTTCATTTGTTATTTTCACCCTAAGAAACTTTTTTGTTACCTAATTAATAAAACTAACGAACAAAAATTACATTGTGCCACCATTTTTGGCTCTGTCGTTTGCAACTTTGTGAACGACTAAATTTGCCTTTTAAACAGGTGTTTTTGCTTTAAAAAAGACTAAATAATACGAAATTACATCAAACGTCACTAAATGTATACATTCCACATGAACATAAACGCCAGTTGGCGTTCAACGCCATACTCAATTGGAAATTCTTGTGTCGTGTTTTGGTATGGCGTTGAACGACTACCGCAATAAATGTGAATAATTTTTATTGACTCAATTGTAGGCCATACCTATATATAAAGGATCACCGGATCAGTTTAATCGTTTTTGGGATAATTGAGATTTAGCATTTTTCCCCAAAAAATTGTATGGCAGGAGCTAAAAAAAGATTTAAAAAAGTTGAACTGGACATCTAAAACGAATAAGTACCAAGTTTGAAGAAAACAACTTATGCCGCCCTGGCCGTTTAGGCTGTAAAGTGAGCTACAGATAGATAGACAGACAGACGGAATTGCCGGACCTATGTTTTAGCTGCGTTTTATTATCTACGGGTCTGGGTTATTTTTTAACACGTATTCCAAAACCATCACGAGATCCAGGTTTCTATCGGGGTTTATATCTGGGCTTGCAAATATTAGTATTATATTCGGCGAATAGAGCGGCTATTGTCAAGTTTTCTTAAAATCTCGAGTCCGATATTTTTTCCAAATGCAAAACTTGACTTATATTACCTACATATATCGCAAGTGAAGCTTAGATATTTTGAGAATTCTTTGAAAATACATTCATTCTAGGTAAAATGAGTAACTAATCACAATTTAATGATACCAATTCTGAGAATTAAAATTAAGTATACAATAGACCCGTCCAACTTATTTGTACAAAGAATAGTCAACGTGATTTTGTTTTATTTAAACCAATCTATAATACGGTGCTAATAAGCACTGCAACCTTACTGCATGTCTTGTACAAAAAACCCTGTAGAATAAAAGTTACCTAGATGTTAAAATTAAGTGCACGTATTTGTTAAAAAATATGATTAAAATATTTCTAAACACAACATGCATAATGCATTTCCTAAAAAAGAAAACGTAATTCAAAGAGTAAATTTGGTAAAATAGATTTAAATATCCTCAATCCTTCATCGTTTTAAGAATAATATCCCCAACTATTTTGTTTTTAATCAAGCTAAAATACAAGTTAATTTACGTATTATTACGCGGCTAATCTTAAAAAATTAACTATGGTATTTACATTTTTTTGACATCATGTATTAAGGACATTCACCATAGTTTTTGTTTCTAATTTGGCAATATTCAGTTGCGCTATGAATGTTTACAAAACTGTAAATCCAAATCAACTATTCTACAAGACATAAGATGTTCAATAAGTTTCAGTAAAGTCGCCAGATACATTCCACCCACCCCATCCAAGAATATAAACATACATTCCTTCTTTAGCGCATTAGACGATTTTAGAACGTTTTTCTCTCTTACGGAGATATTCAAACTTTCAAAACCATGCATCGGTATCTCCTATTAAATGATATCATACCGATTTTTTTTTTTTTTTTTTTTTATAATCTACACGCGCTCAAGGGATTATGAATACCCTTTAAATGTTTCAACAAAACGCGGCCGTGATGGTGAGGTTAAGGAAGAGAAGGAATGATAGGAAAGATGTGTGGCGCGATTTTCGGAGGTTGTTGTCTCAGATTTTATTTCCAGGGATGGCGGCTGAACTAATGCGGAGAAATTTCCGTGTCTTATTTATCTATGTCCCTTATAATTCGCATTAATTTTTGTATTCTTTGGCATATTTTATCGGTATACTAGTTTTACCCAATCACATGTTGTTAGTTCTATGCCTAAACAGCATGTAATAAATAAACCAGCAACTCATTGTATGACATTTATTTTTAGAATTGGTTTTTAATGGAAAAATAAGAAGACATAGACTACGGCATTGATCGAACCTGTGACCATGAGGTTGACAGGCGAACACACAACCATCGCGCCACGGCCACCCCCAACGGCCACGGCAACCGATTATTATATATTTACAAAATGTACATATTTCTCAAACTTTAAATTTTGTGGAAACTTAAATTTAAAAGTAAAACTAGAAAAAAAAATGTTCAACATACGCCACAGTGAACTTGATCTAAATATATAAAAAATATTTCAAATTTATTTTGTATTTTAAGTTCTGAGACCGTTTTTATAATTTAAATCTAACAACTAAATTTGTCAATAATATTTTGTCTAACAAATAAATTTTCAATGAGCTATGATTGTATCTTTTGTGTCAAAGATATATTTGTATAGCAATCAAAATCTTTTTTTTTTATTTAAATATCCAAAAACTAAGCGATACAAAACTTTCTGCCTCGTATGTATTTCCACCCCTTTTTATTTACCTATTTATAGTTTTTTTTTTTTGAGGAGAACATACCAAAGCTCTGCCATAATAAATTAAGTGAGGTGTGAGAATTGGTTTCATAAAGTGTAAACAAAATATTCCAATGATCCCCAACTAGTAGAGAGCTTTAAAAAAAAGTGTCTATAGACATAGGTTACGTAGAATTTAAGAAACAAAACAAAGTGCGATGAAAACAAATAAAAGAGAAGACTCCACCAAAAAAATAAAACTAAAAGAAGCAAAGCACTTGACAAAAGTACCTTTAATTATATCAGACTTTTTCCACCACCACAACTTATATTTATGGATGTACATACAAGTGGTGCCACACACAATCTCCAATATCGAGCGAAGGTGTTTCGCGATACTTTATCAGTGGTTGCGTTAAGCAAGTCCAGTCATAATTTAACATTTGTTGGATAGATACGTTTTTTTCCGGTTTTCTAAAAAAAAAAAAATTGTTTGCTTTTTTTTAAATAATTTATTTTTTCTATCTACTCCGATGATGATTTGCGTTTGAAATACTTTTTTTTTTAAATTCATTGTTTGTTGTTATTCAATTAAATTTAAACGCCTGACTTGGTTTGCGGCTAGAGCGGTATTCATACATTTTCTTTTTTATTACGTTTTTTGGTATCGAAAATGTTTTTTTTTTTCTTTGAAATAAAATTAAAGTGCAATGGGATTTTTTCATTAAGGAGGAAGGGTAAAGCAAACATAAGTTTGTTACCCTGAAATTACATACAACTCCAAAGTTTTGTGGCTTAAAACTGCAGCTGGCGATCATTACAAGTTTCTTTCGTTTTTTAAGTCAATTTTTATTTGCTTAGTTTTGTTCAATAAAGTAAAGAATTGTACAAAATTCGACGAGAAAATGTTAAATGTACAACTTGAGATGATAATGATGTGTTCATTCTAATACAACAAATGGAAAAAAGTTTTTCTTTTGTTTTTCTTATTTATCAAAACAAAAATATACATAATAGTCAAACACATACGTTAACATCAATATACAAGGACAATAAATACAATTTCCTAGGAAAATAAATTTCCCGATTGGCAGAAAAGGATACACTTGCTTGGGCACACATACTCTCACACACAGATTGGGCAGTTGCATTATATTTGCATGAAAAGGAATAACAACACAGGAAGTATAGATAAAAAACTTTGCTTTTTCTACCCACACTTTTCATATCCAACATCCGTTCTTTAATATTTTTGTTGTGGACCAGTGAGAATAAAAAGATGGATATATTGACTATGCATAAATGGTTTTGGAATTAGTGTGACCAGTCAACTATTTCAATGGACAAGCAGTTTAATTCTAAGATTTTAGTAAATAATAATTGTTGTTTGTAAAATGTATTTTAACTTTTTTCTAAAGCATAATTATTGTTTCAAAATAGCATTTTACGGTCTTTAGTCCACAAAATTTTTCGTTTCGTCAGGCGATCACACTTGATCATATCAGTTGAGTAGTGAGGGGCTTGTCAAAACCCATATTTTCTAAATTATTATGAAAAGCTTCCTATAAGTATTTTCTTTTCAAAAAATGACATGAAAAAAAGAATTTCTCCATGCAAAACAAAATCACATTAATATAAATCAATAAAGACTAAAATATCGTTCTTACATATTTGTACATGGTCCTAGCCAACACGAATATAATTACAAATATACAACAATGTAAACAAATGGGTTTTGGAGAGTGAAATATACGAACGTTTCCAATCTTGGTATTGGAATGGAGACTTCTCCAAATAATCAGCTACATTTAATTACGCCATAGGACAGCGAACCACATTCTATATCATTTTTTGATTTTGGGCTTTTATTTTTTTAGTAGCGTAATCGGCTTGAGCCTTTATATAAAGCATATTTTTTTCGTATTGTTTTTTCGATGGTATAGCTAATCGTGCGATCGGCAGTCTGATTATGTAGATTTTGTATAAGTGGATAAATCACATTTATAATAGAATTCTATTTTTGAATAAACGCCTAGTGCGTTATCTAACATAAATCCATAAACCGAATAGTATATATGACGAATTATTGAATTTTTTAAAACTAGTTTTGTAAGAAAACTACATGTTCAATGGAACTTAACAACTGCAATTTCTTCATAAGTATTCCAGTAGGTATTTAATAATAGATTCTAAGTTCAAAATGACAAAACTATTATTTCTGATATAATTTTTTCGAACATTTTTTTTTTTTAATTCGTGAATGATCAATTCTTATTTCAAAGATGAGTTTTGTATGAGCAGCCAAACTTTTTTTTTAAACTTGTCAAGAAAAATTTGTCTTTTAATGAAATCTATTACTGGTGCGCCTAGCTTATTCAAGTGGAATGGTGCCCTTAGGTAGGTGGGCAAAGAGGTGGTCAGAGCGAACTCGCATCTAGACCAAGTAGCATTGGGAAGCTCCGTTTTGATACCAAAAACTCGTACGGACCTGAATAAAAGATATTTTTTAGCGGAAAAAGAGAGGGAACAACTCAAACGCAGCTACGCTAGAGTGGTCCCCTTACGTCGATACATTTTTTAAATCATTTCTAGATACTCTAGTATATAAACTGGGTGGTAGCTCACTAAAGTTGTAGTTTAATCCAAACCTTGAACAGATTGATTATAATATAGTCATAAATAGGACATATGTGGTGCTTTCATCATCAAAATATCAGAAAAATTATTTGCGCATGTATTTTAATATGCGTTTATGGAAACTTTCATCTGTCTTGATTGATCCGTTGAACAGAGTTCCAAGGAACTACTTTTCTTGTTTTTTCCATCAGAAAATTACCTGAAGATCAGAAACAATTCCAGTGTATATTTTTAATTTTCAGTTCAACTTTGAGGTTTCGCTCCGATATGTGACAGGTATAAACAATAAAGAAAAGTGTATTATCGTTTACATCATACTGTCTCTTTCACTAAAAACAAAACAGAATGCATGTGGGCTTCATATTTGCCTATGTGGGCTGCAAATATTTACGTTTTACATTTATGAAACTCATTCGCCGGGACTTTCGCAACTATGCATTTATGAAAGCACTCGTAATTTATTGACGCGTTAAATTTTCAAAATCACTCTAATGACTTCTACTCGTACTTAAGCAATATTTGATTTTAGTGTTTTGCTTGAAATGCATATAAGAAATTGATAAAAACGAAAATGATTCTAATTTAAATCAAATGGACAATATCCCAATTTTACTCAAATAAAACCCAGATCTATAAAATTCAGGGTGACAAATCTTTTTATATATTTTTTTCAATTCAATTTCAAAGGAATTTTTATTTCATAAAAAGTAAAGTACATAATTTACAAATTTTCCATTATTTAACATGGCTTACGCCGTCTGTCTTTTTATATATAATTCTAGAATATTCCACAGTTTTTGCAGTACATACGTTATCGTGAATAAAAATTCCCCTTGAAATTTTTCTCCAATTTGAATCTAGGGAACAAGAATGATGCTCAAAAGTTTCCGTCGGAATTTATTGGTATTGGGAATAAGCTTTCCGAGGGACTTTTGCTGTCATTTAACACGAAATTTCGTTCGAGCGAAATATATTCCGTGGGATATTCACGTGGACAGGAAAAATTTCGAGGGAATAAAATATTCCGCGGGAAACGAAATTCCCTGGAAGATTCCCGATGAATACATTCGAACAGTCGAGTATATAAAATCGAATTTGAACACGAACAATGGTCACTCTTTTTTTTTTTTTTTTTTTTAAACGGATGCGCGCACTAAAGGGGTTTTGACTACCCTTAAAATGAACAAGCACAGTGCGAGCGTTAGGAAAGTAGGGAAGGATGCAAGAGGAGATACCGATGCACATTGGTTTTGAATTTCTGAATATCAAAATGGGAGGGGAAAATAGAGCCGGGTAAAGTATTCCACATTCGCGTTGTACGGCTAAAGAAAGAATCTCTGTACTTGACAGTACGTCCGAAGTTGAGCTCAAGGGTAAACTGATGAGCATTCCTAGAAGCGCGAGTATTACGGTTGAAAAATTTAAGGGGAGGAATGCAACTGGCTATTTCGCTGGAACAATGTTTATAAAAATAGCGATAAAATAGTGAGAGACATATAACATTTCGACGATGTTCTAGAGATGTAAATGTTTCCACTATAGTTCTATCGCCAATCATTCTTAGAGCTCTATTTTGAATTCTATCCAAAAGATTCAAATGAGTTCTGGGAGCTCCTGCCCAAATGTGCGAGTTATACTCCAGCTTTGGACGAATGAAGGCCTTATAGATTACAGCCAGATCAGACGGGGTGAAGAATTTCTTGCACCTTCGAAGAAAGCCCAAACACTTTGCAGCGTTTTTGGCGACATCAAATATGTGTTCATTCCACAAGAGGTGGTCTGTGATGCACATGCCGAGGACTGAAAGCTGATCGGTTTCTTCAATGCAAGTGCCGCTCATGGATAGCGGCATGGGGGGTGGGTTCTGCTTTAACGACAGAAGACAGCACTGAGTTTTTGAAGCATTAAATTCTACACGGTTTTTAATTCCCCATTGGACAATGCTGTCAAGATCAGAATTTAATGAGCTTATCATACGCTGCCGTTCCAGTTGCACATCCGAAAAACAAGGAGGTGTATCTAAAAACGAATATGAAAAGCTGAGAGTACTATCGTCAGCAAAACAATTAAGTGGATTAGAAGTTCCAGATAAGAGATCATTAATAAAAATGAGAAAGAGTGTCGGAGACAATACGGAGCCCTGGGGTACACCAGCATTTATTTTGTGAATATCAGACTTGAAACCGTCCAATACAACTTGTATTGAACGGTCCGAAAGGTAATTTCTAATCCAACGAAGAAGACATTCATCGATACCAAATGCACGCATTTTCGATAAGAGAGCTTGATGCCAAACTCTATCAAATGCTTTTGAAATATCAAGCGCAATAATCTTACTTTCTCCAAAACGATGTAAAGATTTGTGCCACTGTTCGGTGAGATATACCATCAGATCACCAGTGGACCTATTGCTACGAAAGCCATACTGCCGGTCATTAAGGAGCTTTCGTTCTTCAAGATATTTCTTGAGCTGATAATTAATCAGCGTTTCCATGACCTTGGAAAGAAGGGACGTAAGTGCAATTGGACGGTAATTAGATGGTGAAGAAGATGCGCCTTTTTTATGGACAGGCTGGACAAATGCTGTTTTCCATCCACTCGGAAAGAGACCTGTAGAATAGGACAGATAGAAAAGCTTACGCAGTGGTTTTGCCAGCGTTGAAGAACACCTCTTCAAAACGATGGGAGGGATACTATCCGGGCCAGCGGATTTGTTTATGTCAAGATCTTTGAGGACTCTAGCAACTGCACGAGTGCGAAAGAAGATTCGTCCCATAAAATCATTTACGCTCTCAAGTACTGGAGGAGTCATAACACTTTCTGACAGCGTCGAATTAACAGCGAACTGCGCTGCAAGCAAATTGGCTTTTTCGCGAGAACTGACAAAAGGGGTGTCATTAAAGACGAGCGTTGGAACCGAAGAAGAAGTTGAATTTCGAATAGTTTTTACAAATGACCAAAAATTCTTACTACCTTTGGGACATTGTAGTATTTTTTGCCTTAATTTTTGGTCATGCAAAAATTTGGTTCTACGAATGTGAACGTTGCAAGTCTTTCTAGCTTGTTGAAACTTTTTCCGGTTTTCCTCAGTGGGGTTGGCTTTATAATTCCGGAAACTGACTTCTCTAGCCCTAATAACCTCTTTACAGCTTGAATCAAACCATGCATTTTCTTTCGGTATGATAGATTTCACCCTATTCGGGATAAAATTTCTCATTCCGTAAAGGATTAAATTTGTTATCATATCTGCGCTGGAGTCTATGTCACTACCGAGGAAGCATAATGACCAGTTAAAGTTTCTGAAGAAATTATTGAGACCGTCCCAGTTGGCTTTCCCATATTGCCAAACGGTTCTCGTAGGTGGTTTTTCTTTAACTGAGTGTTGTTGGCATGAGAAATTTGCAGATACGACACAATGGTCTGATGTACCTAGAGGCGATAATACATTTAGCGTGTATTTATTAGGGTCAGAGGTAAGGAACAAGTCTAGAGTGTTTGCGGTTTGACCTGCAACGTCAGGTATTCGGGTTGGCTCGTCAACAATCTGAGTCAGTTGGTTTAACTCAGCAAAGACCTCAACATACCTTCCTTCGGGTGTTGTCTGGCTCGAAAAGCGGAGCCAACTAGAATTGTGTACATTGAAATCGCCCGCAATGACGATTTCAGTGTGAGGATAATGGGAAACAATTCTTTGAATGGAGTCGGACAAAGCATCAAATTCGTTAAAAGTTGAAACTCTATCCAAATTTGGGCTCCGATAAATAAAACATGTGTGTATGATGTGCTTATTTACCGTGAATTTTAACCACATGAAATTAAAATTTGTGTTTGAGCACAAGCCATATTGTGGTTGGAGTTGGTACGCTACATCATTTCTTACGTATACGGCGAGACCATGGTGGGAAAAGAATAATGGCACTAAGTTGTACCCAAACAGACGAAATTCCGATTGATCAGAATTTTCGCCTATCTGGGTCTCACTCAGTGCCAAAACAGCTGGCCTATTTTTAATAGTGTGGACATACGCGGCACAAAAATTTTTCCTGAGCCCGCGAATATTGGTATAATCGACTCTAAAACTACCAACCATTTTAACATTTAAAAACAAATAAAACTCAAGTCAGACAATTAACTATAATGAATGTTTGATCTATATTCCAATTTGAACTTTTCAATAACAAATTGTCACTAGTGTTATGCCTTAGTGACAATTTATATTGATCCGCCCCTGGTTAAATAGAAAAAAACAAACAGTAATCCATCTGACGTTATACTAACCTAATCATTGCATGCACTGTGCAGTAAGCTTTACACAGTACCTACAATGATCAAGTTAATATGATTGTGAGAAGTTACAAGGAAAAGGGAAAGGAAAGTTTACCACTCATTGTGCTGGTGCGTTGTTGATTTGTTGCGGCTAATTGTTATTGGTTTATTTTTTTTAATTATGTTGATTGTATGTACACTGGATTTTTTTGGATACACTTTTCATTGAATTGAATTGAGGGATCGGGTGTTTTGGTGATTATTGCTTGCACTATTTTTTTTTGTTATAAAATAAATGGGCTATTGATTTTTTAAATTTATTTTTGGGAAGTGAAGGGCTTTTTGCAATTTTTTTGTAATGTAACACGCAGACAATTATCACAACACAAGACGCTGGCACTATTTTTTTCAACTTGCGCGCACTTCTACACACGATGTGCAGCCGGTGGAATGCTAGTCGGTACTCAACTCTGTTTTTAAAAACTATACGACCGGACACCCACTCTCTCCAGGCCCAAACATCACTCACTCAATATTTTGATGTTTTCTCGTGATGTTTTTGACCTTCGGTGATTTTTCGGTCCTGTTTAGTTTTTTGTTTTTAGAAAGTTGACAAATGAGATACAAAACAATTCTCATGGTCTGTTTTTACTGCGATTTAGTTTTCATTCGATTGCATGAGTGATTTTGGTCATCTGCATGCATGGCGACGAGATCTAGATGACAGTTATTGCACTAGCAACAACACCAAAGCAATAGCCGGGCCAGGAGGCGGGATCCAGTAATTGATTTCTGACTCACCGACTGATTGTTTGCAGGACGTGAGTGAATTTATTCATACATTCTGTTGCTGCTGCGTGTCTTTTGTTTGTGATGTTTATCTTCGTATGTGCAATATAATATTTTTTTCATCTTTGTTTGTTTCCCATTTTCTCTTTCTCTCTTTCGAGGTATATACATACATATGTATATAAATGTTGGACGGACATACTTGAATGAAAATGAAAACATCTACATAGTTGTTTTTTATTGTCAGATTCAATTTAGATATTTTTTTGAAATTATCCTCATACTCAAGCTTTAGATACGAAATTTTAGCTGGATGTTGTGTTTTTTGTTATAGAAAAGCTACATATTTTATGTTGCGTTCTTTTATTCTAAATATGCATATTGTGCTTGAGAGTTTGTTGTTTTATTTTTGTTTTTCATTTCTCTTAAAGAAAATTGATTTTACTGATGTGTTTCTCATTTTTTGCTTGTAGATACATAGATACACATGAGAAAATCAAAATAAAATCAATAATGACGCCCTCGAATGTGCGTTTTATTTTTAGTTTGTTATTTTTTTATTGCACTTTAGTGTTATCGTTCGTAATTAGGTTTCCTTTTATAGGATTAATGACACAATGGTGACGAATGTGCATAATAAGTATTGATAGGTTCTTGTTGAGCTCTGGATAAAGTTACGTACATATAAAAATGTCTGTCTAAATAGATGATGTAACTTGATATTCTAATGAATTTAAATGCACAAAGATATGCAGAACGTGCATTTTCCTTAAATTAATACTTATGGTGTGTTTTTTTTTTGTTTAATTTTTTGTGCATTTAAATGTTTTGAAATAAAATAACATTATTGCACAAGCTTTTAAAGCCAATGATTATTTAATTTACACACGTAAATGCATAAGTATTTCTTTAAAAACTGCTAAAATTAAAGTACTAAGAGCTAAAAGAATGTTGAGCATCTGTTTTAGCCGTAATACTTTTCCTTACGAGTAATATATTTTTTTAATATCACAAATTCAACTATTCAAGTGTGGTTCCATTATTTAACACAAAATATAGATAATGAAATTATTAAATTCTTATCTTTAAACTCTTCATGTACTTTTTGTCTAAACTAATATTGAAAAGAAGTAAAAATTGAAGGCCTTAAATAACCAATTTCTGGAACCACTGAAACGATTATTTCATTGGTTTTACTAATAAAAAAATACACTATATTGATGCAAGCAAAAAAAAAATTAATTAGGTACAGAGTTTGAATTAAAAGAAATTTTTAAAAATCAATACCTCCCACATTTTTTACTTGCGATTATAGGTACTATAAGGCAAGTTATGCATTCGAATAAAAAAATTCTAACAATGAAACATGACATTACGATCATATAGAACCCTAAAAAAGTGATCGACAAAAATGTCTGTCTGTCAGTCTGCCCGTCTGTATGTATAACGAGCTACAGCCTAAACGGCTCGAGTGATTAATTTCAAATTTGGTATGTGTGATGCTTTTGGCATTATTTTTCTCGAAAACATCTCCAACGATTTGGATACAAAATTTTGAGAATTTTTAGCTATCATTTAGAATTAACCAAGTTTACGGGAAAAGTCTAATAACGGTACCTTTCATATAACGTTTTTTTTTTTTTAATTTTTGGATATCTCGGTAACGGTACATTGGATTTCCTTCAAATCTGAGAAGACCTAAGTAGCTCAATTAATTTTACATATCAAAATTTTGAATAACTTTTTTTTAAAATTAAAATTAATTTTTGATTTTTTTTTAAACCAATATTTTTAAAACTAACAAAAAAATAATTCTAAATTTTATATTCACATGTACCCTAATAATTTCCAAAAAGAAATTGCATACCAAAATTTCAAAAAAAAACTTCGTTTTCAAAAAACGAAAAATAAAAAACAGGATTTCATCAAAATCCGTCCTACAATTTTCGAGATACTTTTTTTATAAAATTTTAATTGATCCGTGACATCTAATGGCGTTCTTCGTTTTTTCGAGAAACTGATTAAGGTGATGGTTTTGGCAGTTTTTATAAGTTGAAAAAACGATTTTTACCCACCTATACACCATACACCTTCATTATATACATATGTATGTATGTACATATTTACATACCTATTCACTATATGTAGGTAGGTACATATTACCCTCCTATTTTATATAATTCAAATCGACTAAAATATATACACTTGTAGGTAGGTGTCTATGTAACCATTCCTTGAATCATGTATTCTACAATTCATTATATTAAAAATCAAGGTATTCTTACCTACACCGGCTTTAAACCTGCATAGGCTAACTAGACTACCTATTATTTCATTGTAAACCATTGATTTCTAATAACCAACATGGATTTCTTAGTGGTTGATCTACGACCAAAAATCTTACTGAGTTCATATCCAATACCATCTGTTCTTTGGAAGAAGGGAATGAAGTCGACGCGATTGCAAACGATTTCAGTAAGGCATTTAGCAAATTATCACACAGTAATGGGTTATCCATTTTGCGGTTTCAAAAGTAAACGTAAATAAAACACATATAAAATATTTGTTTCATGATATTTGTTATTTATTATAAAGTTTTAACGTTGACATTGTGTGTGAAACACTACATCATTTAAATGACCACCACGCGAATTTTCGACCAGTTTTTGACACATATTGGGCGGTATCTCAGTCATAACTTGACGAATGTTCATTTTCAAGTGCTCAAGAGTTAAAGGTTTATCTGCATAAACACAGTCTTTCGCGTAGTCCCACAAAAAAAAGTTCAGCGGTGTCAAATCGCATGATCTTGGTGGCCAGTTGATATCGACGAGAAATTACGCGGCCATGAAATGTCTCTTGCAATAAAGCCATATACGCTCGAGTTGTGTGGCATGTGGCACCGTATTGTTGAAACCACATATTCTCCAAGTCGTATTCTTCAATAGCGGGAAAAAAAACGTCGGTTATCATATGACCATAACGCTCTGAATTGACGGTGACAGTCGTTCCATCGTCGTTTTGGAAGAAGTAAGGTCCAATCAAACCTCCGGACCAAAGAGCGCCCCAAACAGTGACTTTGTGGATGTAATGGCCTCTCTTCAATTACATGAGGATTCTTAGAAGCCAAAATACGATAATTTTGTTTATTAACATACCCACCGAGTGAGAAATGTGCTTCGTCGCTGAAGGCCCACCGCCTGTTGTTCAAGCACCCACTCGACGTATCTGCGACGTTGTGAATGGTCAGCTGGCTTCAGTTGTTGTGTAAGCTGGACTTTATATGGATGTAGGTGTAGATCCAAATGCAAAATACGCCATAATGTGCCGTAAGACAGTCCTAATTCTTGAGAACAACGAGGAATCGACACTCTCACTTACAGCAGCGATATTTTCAGTGGTACGAGCGAAACGATGATGCACAGACCTTACAATATCTGTAACCAATCCAGTGTCTTCAAATTTCTTCACAATTTTGCCAATTGCTTGCGTAGTTGGGCGATTATGTAAACCATAATCTCCTCTTAAAGCACGATATGTGGCTGTGGCAGAATCACCATTTTTGTAGAAGGTTCTAACAATTTTTATGTGTTCTGCGATAGTTAAGCGATCCATTTTCGTAAAAACTTTCAACTGAAAAAAAAAATTGTTTTAACAACTTAGTTTGACAGATGTCGAATTCCATCGCTATACTTTTGAAACCGCAAATTGGATAACCCTTTATTATTACTTTCAAACTTTAAGCTTATGGATTTCTATTATTTTTATATCGTGGCTCCAATCGTATTTAAACAATCGTCGTTGGTAAACATTTTTATTTAGATCATGCACTTCATAACCAATTTGTTCAATATCTGGGGTCCATAAAGGTAGCCATTTAGGCCCTCTGCTTTTATTATTGACTATTGATGAACTTGCCCTAGTAGGATCAAATCTTCAGATTACTCTGATGACCGATAAGGCCGCTATGCCAACGTGTAAACCTCAACAGTCAATTTTAATGGATGTAATAGCTATTCGTTAATGGCTTGAGAATTGTCTTCGCTGCATATACGACAATTTTGTTTATTGACGGCCACGATGTGCTCTATGAACTTCTTGAACAGATTTATTTTTTGAAAAGTACAATTCAATCGATATATGATAAATTGCCAAACCTTTATGAACACAAATGTCAACATAGTTCGACATTCTAAACTGTCGGTCCATAGATAACAACCATAGAAACTTCTCATGCCGCTTAAAAACACCCGTTAGAAAAGGCATCCTTCAAAATGGCCATTATCGTGCAGGCAATGTTTGTGTTTGTACCGTCCTGTTGAAAGCATATAGCCTGGGGTCCCAATTCTTCTATATCCTGTAGTAAACACTAATAACCATATAAAAAAACAGGATTTAGTTACAGTTTATCTTTAACAGGTAGACTAAGAGCAAAATGTCTTTAATAAAACATAATATTTGCTATTTCGGAGACGGTGGTTTAGTGAAGGAATAAAAATTGACATTTAAAAAAAAGAACAGGGACATAGAAAACTCTGTAACGATTTTGATTAAAAAAGTATGTGTACTAGTTTAGGTGAAGTCTATATTTTGGCCAAATTTTTTTGTTTACATATTTTGTTATTAATGGTACCTTCCATTTTATTGATTTTCGACTTTCTCATAAATGGCTCAACGGATTTCGATCAAAATTATTAAACACTAGCTTCTTCAAATTCTTAATAATACTGCATTCCAAAATTTTCGAAAAATTGTTTTTTTTTTGGATTTTTGAAAAATGGGTTGGCGATGTTTGCTCCAACAACATAATCCCCAAAAAAATCCCCAAAGACAAAATCACCAAGTGAAAATGGAGCAAAGACGAAATAACCAAGAGGAAATTTCACAAAAAAAAATCCCCAAGAGAAAATCCCCAAGTAAGCAGTGCAAGTAGTGAATCTGCAATAAAATCACGCGTTTTTATTGCCTGATTCACAACTTGCACTGCTAATTTGGGGTCAAGTTTAACAACATTTATTCCTTTATGCAAAGACTATCATATACCCATGCGATGCTACGGACCCACGGGAATCTAATGAAATAATCTATCCACCTACAAAATTTCATTCAAAACCGTTCAGTCGTTGAATGTAGCATGCTCGCGCTCTCTGTGCTCTTCTTGTATACGGCCTGGTTCGCGAGCCGCTTGCTGTTTGCCAAAAATTTAGATTTTGTCGTGTTCATTGACTTCGATGTTCGCCGTGTATGGTCATGTTCGCGAACAAAGCGAAGATTTTATATTGGATTCAAAAAGTAGGAACTACAAAAATAAAGTTGGGAAAAATAAATCATGGCTAATCTTCCAGCTGCTTCCAAAATTTAATTAAAATCCATCCAATGGATGAAGTATGAATGCGGAACAAACACCCGTTTGGTTCCATTTTTCGGGATAAAAATGACCTATGTGATAATCGAGTGTGTTTTTGTGAATGTGTGTGTGTGCGTGTGTGTGGCTGTGTCTGTGCTTTTTGGTTTTTTTTTGAACGAAAGCTAAGTTGGCTATTTCTTGAATGAGCAGATAAGTACATATGTTATTATGTGCCCTATAGAAAATTAAAACAAATCTATCCCACGGGAATCATACATTTACCGGGATAAAAAGAATGCTGTGTGTTATTGCAGACTATAATCTATCTCTGCGCCAAATTTTATCCACATCCGTTCAGCCGTTCTGGCGTTATTGAACAACAAACATCCATTCATCCATCCATTCAAACTCTTACATTTATAAACATTAGTAGGATTAGTAGAATTACATGTATACACAATTCCATACAAAAAATCAATTTTCGATTTTAAAAAGTTTCCCGACTTTTCTGGAGGGTTTTCCCAAATTTTTTTTCGTAAAAACCTTCTCCTGGATATTACGAACAACTAAAAAAAGTTCGAGCCAACTCGGCCCATTCGCTCTCAATTGATGAATTAGAATACATTTTTGCACACCATTTTTAATAGCAGATGTCCGTGCGATGCTATACGGGCTTTCTATCCCACGGGAATCTAATGATATATATCCACCTAAAAAATTTCATTAAAAACCGTTCAGTCGTTGAGGCGTAAAAGCGGAACAAACACCCAAGTATATATTTTTTCATATTTAAGCCTCTCCCATAGGAACCGTTAATTTTGTTCGGGATAAAAATAACATATGTGATAATCCAGTTCCCTATTCATCTACCAATCAAATTTCATGCATATCCGTGCCTTGTGAATAAAAGCTATGTGGGCTATTTGTAGAATGAGCTCCATAAAAAATATAAACAAACCTATCCCACGGGAACCATACATTTTTCCGGGATAAAAAGCAGCCTATGTCCTATTCCAGACAATAATATATCTCTGTACCAAATTTCATACATCTCCGTTCAGCCGTTCCGGAGTTATTGAGCAACAAACATCCATCCATCCATCCAAACTTTCACATTTATAATATAAGTAGGATTATATAATAATTGTCTTCATCCTTCTGTGTTGATAAAATAAAACACTATGCTTTCTAATCCGTTTTATTTTTATTAAACAAACAAAGAACCTGATTTTAATTTAAAAAAAAAAGTTTATCATACAATAAAGCAAAATATAAAAACTGTCAATACTAAAAAAGAAAAACAACATTTTTTTGACATTAATCAGGAAATAGATGGTAAGTACATGCATTTGTCGATCAGGGAATTGATAGTGTGGTGACAGGGTGAATATAAATATTGGTGTGAGAGTCAACGGAATGACCGATTACGTTGACCGTGTAATTCTAGCTTAACTAATTTATTAACTGAATCGCCCTAAGCCAAACAAAATATATTGGGGATTATTTGAGATCTTGGAGAATTTGGAGATTTTTGGAAATTTTTGGAGATTTTGGCAAAAAAGAAAGTATATTGGGGATTTTGTCCATAGAACTTCTTTCCTCATGGGGATTTTGTCTTGTTGGATATTCTTTTTTTGGGGGGATTTCTTCCGATGGAGATTTTGTTCTATTAAGTATTGTTTGCATACAATGTGATCGAACATAGGAGGAAGTACGTGTGATCCAGTCGTGCATTTTATTTTTTAATAGTATTGTAATATTTCCTTGTCGCTAACCGTAGTTACAACACTTTCCGCCAATTGAACAATTATATATTCTTTTGGGTCTTTTGATATAATTTGAGTTTTTAGTTTTTGTCAACTAATTAATGAATTAATTTCTCGACATTTATTTTTTTTCCATTTATACAGTTGTATACAGTATTTCTTTTATGTAATTCAGTAGCCTTTAACATTATAAAGGGTTATCCATTTTGCGGTTTCAAAAGTAAACGTAAATAAAACACAAAATATTTTTTTTATGATATTTGTTATTTATTATAAAGTTTGAACGTTGACATTATGTGTGAAACACTACATCATTTAAATGACCACCACGCGAATTGTTGCAAGCATCGATTCTTTTGAGGTAATTTTTGACCACTTTTTGACACATATTGGGCGGTATCTCAGCCATAACTTGACGAATGTTGGTTTTCAAGTGCTCAAGAGTTAAAGGCTTATCTGCATAAACATGGATTTCCGCGTAGCCCCACAAAAAAAAGTCCAGCGGCGTCAAATCGCATGATTTGGTTGTATGGTTACCAGTTGATATCGCCACGACGAGAAATAACGCGGCCAAGAAATATCTTTGCAATAAAGCCATATTCGCTCGAGTTGTGTAGCATGTGGCACCGTCTTGTTGAAACCACATATTCTCCAAGCCGTATTCTTCAATAGCAGGCAAAAAAAAGTCGGTTATCATTTGACCATCACGCTCCGAATTGACGGTGACAATCGTTCCATAGTCGTTTTCGAAGAAGTAAGGTCCAATCACACCTCCGGACCAAAGATCGCCCCAAACAGCGACTTTGTGTGGATGATGAATGAATGGCCTCTCTTCAATTACTTGAGGATTCTCAGAACCGCAAATACGACAATTTTGTTTATTAACATACCCACCGAGTGAGAAATTTGCTTCGTCGCTGACGAAACTTTTGTTCGAAAAATCGCCGTCCACCGCCTTTTGTACAAGCACCCATTCGACGTATCTACGACGTTGTGAATGGTCAGCTGGGTTCAGTTGTTGTGTGAGCTGGACTTGACCTATATGGATGTATGTGTAGATCCAAATGCAAAATACACCATAATGTGCCGTAAGACAGTCCTAATTCCTGAGAACGACGAGGAATCGACACATTCGGGTCTTTGGCAACACTCACTTACAGCAGTTGGACGGTTATGTAAACTATAATCTCCTCTTACAGCACGATATGTCGCTGTGGCAGAATCACCATTTTTGAAGTAGGTTTTAAGAATTCTTATGCGTTGTGCGATAGTTAAGTGATTCATTTTCGTAAATGTCAGACTTGCAACTGAAAAAAAATTGGTTTAACAACTTAGTTTGACAGATGTCGAATGCCAGCCTATACTTTTGAAACCGCAAAATGGATAACCGTTTATATATAGTTATTGTTTATTTTTTTTTTATTTATTTATATACATAAGAAAAATTAAAAAAAAAATGAGCGCCACCCTAATATGTAGTTAGACATGTATGTGTTTGTATATTTATCGGTATTTTATTTATCTAAAGGTCAATACTGTTGTGTACACGAAAATGTTTATACATATACATTATATACATATAACACCGCTAAATGGCCAAGGTTAATATTACAAAGACATTTACAAAGAAATATTAATAATATTGACTGCATACGATTTTGTTTTGTGTGTTATTAAATGAATAAAGAATAAAGTTGCTATACTAGTGCTTATCAGCGAAACTGATTAAATTATACCTGTTTCACAACCGCAGACCAAGAGTACCCCATTTTTTTAAGCAGCGTCATATTTTTTGTTTTTATTTTGGTTGATCAGTTTAGTTATCAGATATGAATGTTTGCTAAGTTTTTTTTTTTTTGTTATCTATCAAAAAATGTAACGTTAACATAAAGAGGATAGAATTCCATTGTAGATATTGCTTAATACAAACATATTCTATTAAATACACATACCTACTTTCATATTTTTGAAATGTGGAGTGCTTTTTCGAACTGAATATACAACAATGATTCACACAATTTTTTATCAAATTTAACATTTTAGGTTATGACGGAGTATTTCAATAGATTCTTAATTTTTACAGAATTTAAGCATTGTCTGGTATACCTATAATATTTAGTAAATATGTAGGTATTGTATTAAGCTTAAATATACAAACTTTATTTCTGTATAAATATTCAAACAATTTGGGAAGAAGTTTTTTCCTCAAAAAAAAACTAGATAGATAGAGAATAGGCGTGCTTTTTTCTAAGCCCCGGGGAAATTGGACGAAAAAAAACGATGAGTAGGATTAACAATTTGCATGTTAAATCCAACAACAACTAATCCCCGGGGGTGCTTAGCTTAAACCCAGAGAATTCTCGGGGCTTAGCTATTGGAGAGGATAAAAACTGTGCTACCAAAAACTTTTTCACTAAGTTATCGATAAAATGTATAGAAACTTCAAACCTGACATTTTGACATGTCAGATAATTATCAATTTTGTTTGGTTTGGTTGAGAATTTGGTCTAAGTCTGTCAGTTGTTTTCCTGACGGCCATGTCAACCTAACCTAACCTACCTTTTAATATACATTGCGCAACACAACAACAAATCAATTTTAACATTTTTCTCTTTTGTATTGCCTCTGTGGTTTTTTCCACCTCGCCATGAGCACAACTTTCTACAGCGATTTTCATGTTTGCGTTTATTTTTATTATATGTATATTAAAACTTGACTGTGAAATTATTATTAAATAAAAAAGTATTTCCTGAAGTTGATATTCGTTCAATTAACAAGAATTGAATGAACTACAAAACAAAGGTTTCTCTGAGAAAATTGTTTTCGGCTGCATTTTGTTGTACACGGGAGCAACCCAATACAGATTCTCTGCTACATCCTAGACATACTTCAATCTTCTTGATCGTCGTCCGCTCTTGCTCAGACCTATATTCCTAATGACATAGGAACTCAGCGTCCCGTCACGAATAAGCAACTCGTCCACTAACATCATGTCTCCAGTGACCGACGAATAGGGTAGTTTTCAAGTAGTTGAATTCTATGTACCACTGTATTTGTGAAAATTAAAATTAAAATAAAATCACATCGGCTAAAAACAATTTCCAAAATACTAGATTTCAATTTTCAAATTACTTTATTCACATTTTCTTGTATAAATAATAATTAACTTGGTTCTTTTTATGTTATTTTAATAGAAAAGTAGTTTAAATTCAATAAATATATCGAAATTATACAAAACAAATCAAACCGATGATTTTTAGAAGGATGAGTAAGAGGTGATGTTTGTTTTTTTCTTGCATTACAGCTGTTCTTCAAATGTCATCTTGCAAATTAATAGTGCTGCCAAGTATTTCACTAAGCGCCTTGGTCGTTTTTTTCAAACAATTCTCCCGGGGATTGCAAAAAACAAACAATTTCAAACAATTCCCGGGAATTAACAAAAAAACATTTTATATGTATACATGAACATGAATAAACATTACATACACGCATACGTAATTATATATGGACATTTGTAAAAAATCATCATTAATTCAAAATAAGTCAATCGCAATCACCGGCAAAAAAACACACGAGTCCATCGCAGTCACTTAGAGATAACAATAGGCAATAATTAATGTGGGATAAAAGTAAATTGATTTCATTAGCCTATGTATTCCACAAACTTAAAAGGTCTCTTTGAAAGAGTCATGCCATTGTCGAGCACAACATTATCCCCAAGACAATAATTATCCATAGTGTTCAATATCCAACCGGACAACGATTTATAATCAAAGCCCAGCATCAAATGCATGCGTTTAATTAAAAACTACTATACGAGTAAATGGTTGATTTGTGAAAGTTGAATGTCATCCGTTCAACTTGTAATTTTTTTTGTCCTAATAAAGTTTCACATAAAATTTGCTAAATGCTGGTGGACTAATATTTCTCCATCAGCCCATCAGCTCTCCACCCCATATCGTCAAAGGTCGGCCCACATCTTTCTACATTTAAATTAAATCTTCATCTGTTTTTGTCTTGTCGTATCATTGCGAATATTTTCGCAATTCAAAGTCAGAAAATTAAATGTCGATGTGCTTGGCTGAACTTCCGTCTAATTTTTTTTTTCTTTTCTGTTCCCGATCACAAAAATCACCCACCAAATGTTCGTCATTTGTTTTTGTGGTATGATAAAATGTTTGATTTCTCAAATCTATGCTCCTCTTCTCTCGGGAAATGAGGGTGACCACAGTGTCATCGTTTAGCGGTTGTGTTTAAAATTCTTGTTTGGTGAAAATTTGTCTTTCATAAAAGATAAAAATACTGTTTTACTTGTAAATCAATTTCGATAATTATGAACTCTTGTTTCGCTGACCTGGCATTGGCGCTGGCAGGGTATTTAAATGACAGGTTGTTTACTAACTTGATAAATTGACATTTATTCATCAAAGTACATATTTGACATAGAAAAATGAATGGACACAATTACGAGTAAAGAAAAGTTTTTTGGAAGTGTGAAACATAAGTAATTGGTGTATAGTATTTAGTACTGCAACTTATTAGGGTAAATACTTGTACTTGTACTTTATAAGTAAATTTTTTTTTTAACGATTCATAGCGATTATAATTACCATGACATATATGGTAAGTTGAGGAATCGGTTAAAAAAATTAAATCGAGATTTTGATCAAACTTGACATTACGATGATGGAGAATTCATTATTTTATTGAAACCTGTATAAAGGATAACCAGAGTACCTACCTACTAACAGCGTCAATGTTTAGCAACATTAAAGTTGTTAGCTACAAGAGCAATGAGCAAGTTTGTAGGATCCAGTCATGCATTTATGAGGTCATGAGCCAGTACACCACCACATTCGAATAAAAAAAAAATATAATGCACGACTGATCACACGTACTTGCTCTTATATTCGATCATTTGTATGCAAAAGGTTTTTAATGAAAAATTCTAAATATATTTTTAAGATCTTTTTTACTTTTATATAAAAAAAATTCTTACACATTTTCTAAACAAAAACTTTGATGACAATTTTAAATATTTAATAATAGCTTGAAAACGAAATTTCAAAAAAAAATCGAAATATTGAATTTTCAAAAAAAAAAAAAAAAAAAATATTTTTTTTTCAACAATCCAAAAACACTATTTTTACAAAAAATTGGAAATGCAGTACTATTTAGAATTTTAAGAACCTCCTTCAAAAAAATCTTTAATGAAATTCGTTGAGCCATGTATGAGAAAGTCGAAAATCAACAAAATGGTTGTATGGCAGGTATCGTTAATAAATTAAAGGTTTTATTTTATCAACTTGAAATACAAATTATTTATTTTTGCTTACATATACATTTCAGAAGCTATGCTTCCACCGTCAGTAAAGAAAATACAAAAATCATCAGTTAATAACAAAATCTGCCCTATCGAGGCAACCGTCGGTCGGTGCGGAATTCTCTCCGATTTACTACGAATAGGAGGCATTTTGCTTCAATGTAATTCTCCGATCGGCTGATCGGAAATTCTGTCCGACGAAATTCAACGCATGCCATTTGTATGCGATGAAGTACTTTTAATGGTTTTATTAATGACAGATACAATCAAAATGTCCTCCGACAAGTTCTCGTTGCGGAAAGTGTTTTCTTTTTAAAAATATTGTTTATTAAAATGTAAGTTATGAAGTAATAAACCTTATGTACGTTAACTCGTGGGCTTTTTGTTTTTAGGCAGAACGAATAAACAAGTTCACAGCAATATGAGCGGATGATAAGTCTGCCCAGCGAATATCCCGATATTGCATATCTTAAATTACACAAGAAGGACACCAGAAGTTGTGTCTGTGTTTTAGTTTTGAATACATCATATATTGTTTAAAGGTTTGGAGTGACACCATCAGACCGATAATTTGGTTTGTATTTGTGTCGAATCTGCTCCAAAACAAGAGGAAACGCATTTTAATTTAGGCGAACGTTTTTCTTCAATCTTTAAGGGAATTATAGAATTAGAGCTGCGTCATGTAGTCAGCGCATATTGTTTTCGTACTTGCAATGTTCTTTTATTTTCTAAATAAATAATATTGAATTTCAAAAGTTTTTTTTTCAAATTATTCTATTGTTGACAGTTCAAATGGAAACAAAACATGTGATTGAAAATAGGGAGGGGACTTTATTCGATAGTTTTGATTTTAAAATCGGTGCATCTAATTACATATCTTAAAAACGCTAGCGCATTATAATTGAAAAAAATACTTTCTATAAACAATAAATTACACTCTCTCGCCAATTTTGAATGGTTTAAAATGTTTATATTGTTTATTTAATAAAAAACTATCGAAAATATATCGCATTTTGGATATATCAGTGAAGTTGCTCATCTCTGCATGAAGCTTATATCCATCGCAATGCGTCTACGTATTTATTTAAAATGTCTTCCGATGACAGCTACTTCGAACTGAAATTGAATTTTTGACGAAGATGTGTTGCGGAGAAAACTCCACTCCGACAGTTACCTCTATATGGCAGAATAAGTAAACAAAAGATGTTTCGCCAAAATGTAGACCATTCCTAAAATAGTACACATACTTTTTTTATCATTATCGTTGGAGCCGTTTTCGAGATGATTAAGATGGTAGGAAAATTTGTATGGCAAGTACCGTTATTTTTGTTGCACTCACCTAAATCGCCTAAGTATAACTAGTTAAGTACCAAGTTTGAAAAAAATCGGTTCAGCCGTCTAGGCTGTAGAAAGTTTTCCAGGCAGACAGATAGACAGAATTGCAGGACCCACTTTTTGGTGTTCTTTATCATCGTAATGTCAAGCTTGATTAAAATCTCGAGTTCGCTTTTTTCCAATGCCAAACTACCCTTTAGTACCTACATATATCGCAAGTAAAAATAAATGCCTTAAACTTATAGTACATTTATGAAGATATGGTCAATGTGAATTCTGCAGTGGAATAGAATACCTCAATTTAAAATTGTTTTGTGTTTCACGTCTATACTTCCTTATGAAGTGAAAAATTCTCAAAAAATGTTATTAGCGGTTGGGAGTTGGAAATCACTTGGAACTAGTTATAGCGCCCAAATTTTATTTAATTTTTCTTCCCAAACCACATTTTCCATTTTGAAAATTCTAAATTCATGACAAATTCTGTTCATCAGTATTGATTTGTTCTATTGTCTTCATGTATACCTATGTTTGCTATTATGTAAAATGGAAATTTTTTTGTGGATATAATCAAATGGATTGTTGTGCCGGAAACCATTAAATCGACTTCAAAGGAAATTTCATTGTTTCTGTCATTGAACAAATTATTTATGAAAAAATAGAAAAAAAATCTTTTATAATGAAGGAAGTAAACGATCGATATATTTTTAATTACATAAATAAATAAAAGCAAAATCTTTTAACCATTGCAAGGGAATAAGAATAAGGAAGTCAATATTTAAATTTTTGTTTTTCTCAAATGGAATATGAAAACCAATGAAGAAAAGTGAATATTTAATATTTTCATCGGGCAATGCATGTAAATGGGTACATTTATATGAGTTTAATGTGGTTCTTCTTTATTATTTAATATTGATTTCGGGATTTCGATATTTCTTAAAAATAAAAACATGAAATACATATACGTATACATATACATTATACATATACAAATCGTATCTGTCTATCTTTAAACTGCTGCAGGAATTAATATTAAATAAAAGACACAAAATACAATAGCAATTATTAACTTAATTTAAAACCTAAAATAAGTTTTATTTGTATCAACGTGGACATAATCTATTCACCGGACTAAGCCTTTACTAAGATACAAAGTCGCCCTGCCCTAAACATACTACTTGACCTTACACCCTTCGATATTTTCAGCAAACAAGTGGCCCCGAGTTCTATTCATCTCACAGCTATCTCTCAATGCACTAGCAATTCGATAGACCATTCCAATATTCTGAACCCATTCGGATCGAAACTAGGACGATCTGACTGCACCATACACTAGATAATCTTCCACAGAAACTTCCAAGTTACCATCCCACCAAGATCCGTGAATTTATACTGGCGGAAATTCTGCCGATTAAAGTGGTTCTATCCTGGCTAAGGGAAAACCTGATATCCACATCAGGTATCTGTATCTTCTCAGACAGTCAAGCAACCCTCAAATCACTTAGCGCTGCTGTTTCCATAAACTAACTAAATATCTGCCCGCAACAGTCGATCATCTCTCATGGAGATGGCAGAACAGTTTAGCATTCACCTGATTTTTGTGCCGGGACATGGGGATATCTTGGGAAACTTCAAAGCCGATATACTGCAGAAATTGAACCCTAATACCAATTTTACATAAAGAGTTTTTTTTTATTATTTCAGATCAGACTCTGAGTTGTCAGAAAAAAAATTGTTTGTGTTTCTTTTTCACTCAGGGCATTCAGAGCTCCAAATGTGTGTTTCTTTTTTCGTTCTAAACATGATTGATGATTTCGTATAGAGCGCCATTGAGCACCACCACCATGGACACAACCGTCTGAGCATTTTGAGTAAATTGCTGAGCACACTAAATGTTGTGTGTTAAGAACGAAATTGTGAATAAACGAATTATCAGATACAAATAAAATGGCGGAAGAAGTTTGTCGCTAGTTGATATCTGTGTACAAAATAAGTGTTGTTTTCTGTTGTATTGCTTTTTATGGTTAACATGAAAATTTATTCTTCTCTGTGTGGTTCAAGTGTGGTGAAAAAACAAATCAGAGTGCTTAGAGCTCAAAAGGTCTGCTTTATTTGAGCAGGAAACAGCATGGCTCCGTGATAGGTGTCTTAACTGGGCACTGCGTAATTGGCAGACACGCCAAAATAGTTGGAGGAAGAGGTGACTATCTCCCATCATACATTATCAGCCATCAGTCATTGGTGCATGTCAACTATACAAATTTGCTCACACTTCGATACCAAACCCCTTTTATGTAAGCTCTATACGATCTTGTGATATCCAACACCGCAGATATCCGAAGGTGCGCTTAAAATAAAGTGAAAGCTTGAGCTCTGAAAACTAGCCCAACATGTTTAGATAATTTAAAAATATTGCATTAGTCGAACTTCGTTAGCTCGAATACTTATTTAATATCTTGAATGAAATGTAATGGCAATAGCGCCAAGACCATAATTTACATATAATTCATATTTGAGCTCAAACTTCTATTACGCGTCAGAAGTAAAACTTCCTTAATTTGCAACATGTTTCTCTTTCGTAATTCTCTGTCAGCAGAACATATTTTAATTTCATGGAAAGCGGTCGTAGAACAACGCAGTTGACATATTTTTGAAACATACTGTTTTGAAACTATTTTTTTTGTTTCATTCATAGTTCTACATTTGACATATTTTGATACCGGCCCCGTACTTGTATAAATACATCCTCCATAATGACCACATCTTCCAAAGAAGGAACAATATTGTAAATACACATTTTTTTTTAAAGAGAGCATGTCGTGCGTGTCGGGTCGTGTCGGTCGGATTGACAGCTCCATGACATTTTTTACGCCACAAAAAAAGTTTTACTTCAAAAATGTAACTTCAATCGAAAATGGCGAGTAAGTGGAAATTCAAACAGACTTTCAAAAACAATTTACAACAATGTGTACAAAGCCGTTTGGAATGTTTTAAATTGACAATGAAGCAGATTTTATCCCCGAAGTTTTATTAAAAAAAGGCCTTTGATTTTATTCAAGCAATCAATTTCGTTTTTAACTTAATTACACATGTTCTGCATTCCGAGTGAAAATGAATTCAAAACGAATTTCAATTTCACTTAAAATGAAATAACATGTTCTGCATTTCGAGTGGATGCAACTACTTCCAATTCATTTCGAATTCATTTTCGAATTGTCAAAATCACCTGTTAAAGACAATTTGTATAATAACTGTTCATAGTCGGAATGTAGAACACGAATTTTCATATTCAGAACCCTAAAATTCCACGTCCGGGATGAGCTATTTACAAACTTTATTTCATGTGGAACACTGAACATTTTTATGTGGAATACAGAACATCTAAATTCACTTTCGTTCCTCAAATTCACAAAAAGTGAAATACAGAACATTTGCGAATAACTCGAAGTCTTGATAACTCGATTTTTTTTGTGGCCAGTAATGGTTCGAGCTATCGAAGTTCGACTGCATCTGCCATCTGTGAACGTATTCATTCCCTTGTCATTCATGAACAATACATGATAATAGCCCAAAATAGTCCTTTTAATTTTAAAATGTAGCATATAACTTACAGCCCTCAGCATTGTTACAAGTGAAGATATTTTTGTCAACAGGTGAAATCGCTGAGGGAGGTAAAAGTATCAGTTTTTTTTTTTTTAATTAGAAGAGCCATCTCTGGGTAGGACTTTTGACTTACTTACCAAGCAACACATTTATGTTCATTTAAATGCATATGTTATTATAAAATATAAATTATAAAATTCTACTGAACTATTTTTTATCCCGACTCCGGCTCGTTCGAAACCCTACGGAGGCGCTTGGGTGAAGTATGTTGTCTCCATAAATGTCCTATTAACGTCACTCTTTGGGATATACCTACATACATATATTATATGTTGCCAGTTTTGACCTTCTGATTTCCTATAGAAAATGGATTTTCTTTTTCAGTTATTCACTTGATTTTTGGAATTTATGTGTTTTAACCCATAAAAGATGTATCGTATAAATATCCTAGCAATGTTTTTATTTTGCTAACCCAAACAAAAAAGAAAAATAAACAAACTAAGAACCTAATCTCCATATCAATTCAAATCGAATTACATTAAATCAAATGTAGAACAATTTTAAATATTCATCTATAAATATCAAAATAATGCCTTCGGAGAACCTCTAACCATAAAGGTAAATCCCGCCTATCCATAACCCGAAAGATAATGTACATACATTTGAGCTGTAAAAATTCTATTATCTATTTGAATATCATATGGGTTTGTGTTTATCTTACTCAACAGCTAATGTTAAACATTTATAAATACATACACATATACACATATAAGAAGGGAGATTCTCTTCCTCCATAAAATAATCTCGTTGCTTATCCTTCTCTGTGGAACATGGCTTCCAATCTTCATACATATATTCACTTTTATTTTTCTTAAAATCTTTAAAGAAAAAAACAGAAACGAATATGTATATAAAACACCTTTTAACAGCTCATTCAGCAAGTATTGGTAGCGTTATTGCTTTCTCTACCAGAACCTATGCTTTCGTCCATTGATTTCTGCCATTTCCGTTGCCCTATCACTCCTACAAAAATCCAAGAAAAACTAGTAGCGTTTGCTCAACATCAAGGTGCGAAAAGGGCTATGAAAAAATATGTACAGTTATATACCTACATGAAATCTGTATCCGTATACATTTACCCAGTTACCAAGGTCGAAAAGAACGGTCTTTTATTTTTCCTATTCAAAGTCATAAAATTTGTTCGTCAATATATTTTTATATTTTTCCATTTCCGATTTATATCTATTCGATTTTTTTATCATCTCACACCAAATTTGATCATAAGAAAAGATATCTCTCTCTTTTTAGTAATGGCAGCTTTTTTTTTTGTTCTTCCGTTTGCCATCCTGGGCAGGATGGTGCAAGGAAGTGTATTTTCCCGATATTTTAGCTCGCCATTTACGAGGAATTTATTTAGTTACTTTATTTGCAAAGAAAATATTAATGAAAAATATTCGTTCATTCTTTGTGGTAACTCATACAATTTTTACAGAGGCGCCCATGCGAGGCCTATAGTTATATAGATTTATGTGTAGATGAAAATCTCGCAAAATATTGTCATTCCTATTTATGTACAAATAGGTACAATCTAATTAATAATTTTATTATCTTTTTATGAGCCTTATTGCCAAATATAAAAAAAAATCGAATTGACAAAAGTCGATATATGCATTTAATTCTATTCTCTGAATATGATTGAAAGTGATAAAGATCTATACAATTCTCGTTTAAAGAAAAAGACTTCTTTTATATAATTCTTAATACCAGCCGTAATAGGAGCCTATATCTTCAATGTTACCCTTTTTAAAATAAAGGGTTATCCATTTTGCGGTTTCAAAAGTAAACGTAAATAAAACACATATAAAATATTTTTTTTATGATATTTGTTATTTATTATAAAGTTTGAGCGTTGACATTATGTGTGAAACACTACATCATTTAAAAGACCACCACGCGAATTATTGCAAGCATCGATTCTTTTGAGGTAATTTTCGATAACTTTTTGACACATATTGGGCGGTATCTCAGACATAACTTGACGAATGTTGGTTTTCAAGTGTTCAGGAGTTAAAGGTTTATCTGCATAAACACGGTCTTTCGCGTAGCCCCACAAAAAATAGTCCATCGGTGTCAAATCGCATGATCTTTGTGGCCAGTTGATATCGCCGCGACGAGAAATTACGCGGCCCGCTAATGTCTCTTGCAATATAGCCATATTCGCTCGAGTTGTGTGGCATGTGGCACCGTCTTGTTGAAACCACATATTCTCCAAGTCGTATTCTTCAATAGCAGCAAAAAAAAAGTCGGTTATCATATGACCATAACGCTCCGAATTGACGGTCACAGTCATTTCATCGTCGTTTTCGAAGAAGTAATTTCCAATCACACCTCCGGACCAAAGAGCGTCCCAAACAGCGACTTTGTGTGGATGTAATGGCTTCTCTTCAATTACTTGAGGATTCTCAGAACCCCAAATACGACAATTTTGTTTATTAACATACCCACCGGGCGAGAAATGTGCTTCATCGCTGAAGAAAATTTTGTTCGAAAAATCGCCGTCCACCGCCTGTTGTTCAAGCACCCATTCGACGTATCAACGACGTTGTGAATGGTCAGCTGGCTTCATTTGTTATGTCAGCTGGACTTTATATGGATGAAGGTGTACATCCAAGTGCAAAATACGCCATAATGTGCCGTAAGACAGTCCTAATTCTTGAGAACAACGAGGAATCGACACTCTCACTTACAGCAGCGATATTTTCAGTGGTACGAGCGAAACTATGATGCACATGCCTTACAATATCTGTAACCAATCCAGTCTCTTCAAATTTCTTCACAATTTTGCCAATTACTTGCATAGTTGGACGATTATGTAAACCATAATCTTCTCTTTAAGCACGATATGTGGCTGTGGAAGAATCACCATTTTTGTAGTAGGTTTTAACAAATTTTATGCGTTGTGCGATAGTTAAGCCATCCATTTTCGTAAATGTCAGACTTTCAACTGAAAAAAAAGTGGTTTAACAACTTAGTTTGACAGGTGTCGAATTCCAGCCCAAACTTTTGAAACCGCAAAATGGATAACCCTTTATAACTAACGGACCCGGCGGATTTCGTCTCGCCCCAATTTAACGCCTTCAGCTAAACTTCAGAACGATAATAAAACACAGATAGTTCCAATTTCAATGTTATTTATATGAATGGAATCGGAATCAGTAGAGAGAGATATGTTAAACAAATAAATAAATTTTCCAACGTAAAAACAAACAACGCAGACGGCTTGCAAACACTATAGAACAGGCAACGCACAGCTGACCGTGCGGGAAAAGACAATCGAACGTTGAACTGAATCGGCTTGGATTGGAATGGAAGATCAGCTTAAATAATCGGAATTCGTGGGATTTTGATAATCGTCGCTTGAATCACATTATTCATCAGTTTCTTGACGGACAAGCGCATATTCTTAGACAATTTCGGATGGTTCAGATTCCGCAACATTATTATGGTTGATCCAACTTTCAGCTGTAAATTATGCGGCGGAGTTCCTGGCACATCAAGCCAGTTCAAAAATTACGTCTGATGGTAGTTTATTTTATTCTCGTCGTTTACACTGTCAACGAATTTGTACGAAGTTCTCCAGCGATTTGACTTTGAATAATGAAATTCAAGCTATCGACGTCCGTCCTTATTCTTCGCTGCTAGTATTGCCCGTTCACTAATCCAATCGAGATTTTATAAGTTTGGGCAATGTCGCGGAACACTTTGACGATGTGAACTCGCAAAAATTTGGCGGGAACGATGAAAAACCCAGTCGAAACATCAACAGGAATATGGCCATTGCCAAGCGCCAGCTGTTGTCCCGAAAATTCAGCTGCCGCTTTGTCGTTATGCAATGCGGCTCTCATGTTCGTGGTCAATTTCAAATTCTTGACATGACTCCACAAAGATGACAATTTCAGACATGCATTACGTTTATCGGCAGCTTTAGATTTCTGGATGATTGACTAAAATCTCTGAAAAGCAATCATAGCCCCTCCATTTAGAATCACTTCTGATTCTGACCTGTGGAGTGGAATCCGCAAGGGCCATGGATCATGTTCGTTGTCACAATGGAATGCAGGTCTAACCCAGTTTCAGGATCTCTTATTTCGGCAGAAATGATCGAATTAATATGATTTGGTAGGATCTTGTCGAACATCTTCTGCCATTACATTCAACAACGGAGTACCACAAAAACCTTCTGCTCTGTCCACCCAAAATGCAGCAAATAGTCTTTATCCAAAATTTTAGAAACTTCTCAACGAATTTTTCACCTTTACATCGCCAAAAATCATCAAATTTTTCGCATTTTTCGGAATTTTCATATTTTTCCACTAAGTATTTTCTATTTTTTCATTCCAACAGCCATTCACAAAACAATTCCATACCTAAAATTTTCTGTCGCCAAAACTTTCTCCTGGAAGTTACCAACAACTTCAAAAAAATATTGAGCCAAATCGACCCAGCCGTTCTCAATAATTGATGAATACATTTTTCACACTATTTGTATAGGTATAGGAGATATATTAAGTGTCCACTTGTTCCCAGTAGGAAATTTCGTAATAAAAGATTTTTTTTGGTTAATTCATCAATGGATTCATCGACTATTTCCATCGATGAGTAGTATGTTATGATTTCATAAGAAAACGGTTGCGCATTTTTTCATCAGTTAACTAAATTCAAATGAATTGAATGCTTACAATTCAAAACATTTTAGTTACAAAATCATAAACGATGATTCCACTAATGAAGAGTAATGTATAGATTCATGAGTTCGCAAATGATGTTTGGTTCTTTGCGGTGCGGTGGTTGTTTTGTTTTCTTCCCGAAAACAAAAAAAAATGCAAACAAAAAAGCCTTAAAAAAAGAGGCTTTATCTGCCATGGGAAGGAAGAGTGACGAACATTGCCTTTTTTCCCCTGCCCCGAGAAATGCGCTCAGTAGTCAGTCTTTGCTGGTCATGACATGAGTTCGTGGATTTTTTTAGAGAAAGTGAAAAAACATAAACCAGAAATTCCAGTTTTGTTCGCGATCATTGGCCTCATTCAGATGTCGGTACGATAGCCTATCTAAGATAGGTTAGTATCCACTGAAGTTCCTGAACAACCAACATCGGATAGGTTAAATTTGTATGGGTTTGTGCATATGGATTTGACATTTCTCATGGGATACAAAAGTATACCAAAGTTTTTCGGATAGCTTGGGATTTTTTGTTTGGCAGCAGCTGTTTCGTCATCAGCTGTGTTCTTACATGGGAATTGTTCTGTTTCTGAATGAGGACAATATCATCATTTAACACAACCAAAAAAGTTTATTTTTTTTATCAAAATGTTTTTTTTTGTTCAGAAATTGTATTGAGCCAGCTCAAAGGTTTCAATTATAAACCTTAAGATATTTAGCGACTGGTGGGTATTTCTTCGACTTTATTCAAAACAAAATTTAAAAATGCCAATATTTCTTTTAGCGCATTCTACCTACCCAATACGTAATGCTGGCTACTGAAAGTGCAAAACCGACGCAGCAGAATTAACAAAATGAATTGCTAAGACCGAAATCAGATCAAATTTAAAAGAATCAATTATTGATAAGGTTTACTTTCGCACCAAGATTTTATCAACACTACATTGCAATTATTATTAGCTAAACGTATTTGTTTCTTAATTGAATGTATATATTATTGATTAATGGTCGAATTAAATTAATAAAATGATGTTTGCGGGTATAACATACTTATCAACGTTTCTGTTTCCTTAAAAAAACATATTTCCTCTTTCACAGAAAGCTGACACTTCCAAGTTATTTAATGCATACAAAATGGGGAAGTAAGAAGTAGGTATCATACGGGCTTTACCTAGTGATTTCATAATTGAACATTCATGGCATTATCATCATATAAAATTCATATGCGAATCAACGAGTTGCATTAACAAAGTGAATTAATGGATGAGCATTCATGCCATTTTTCACCCGCTGAATAAGCAACTCTAAGTCAACTAGTGATTTCACAGCTTACTGTTCATGCCATTTTTCATCACTTATAATTTGCTTATCAATAAACTAGTTACCCCTACTTCGTGATTTTACTTTTAAATATTCACCTCAAAAATCTACTTGGTGAACGCCTATGACAACCCCATGTTAAATTCATCGATGCTTTCATACCAAATTCATGGGTGTAGCTTCCACTCATTGATGAAAAAGTTGGTGATTCATGCATTAATTTTGTGAAATTTCCAACTGGGTTCCTTTCGGCATAACAAAAATTCCTCAAAGTATGTAACCTTTTTGTTTAAGTTCAACTGAAAACAGTTATCTTCCACAATGCGAATAATTTCTGCTGTCTTAAAGTTGTGTTAAAATCTCTTGGGATTTAACGAGTAAATCCACTCTGGTTAGTTTGTTTTGTACATCAGTCTATCCTTGAGCCTCATACACACACGCTAGATAACGCTCATTTATTCGCATAACAACCATCAACATTATGGTTGCATTCTGCTGGAGTGGTAATTTTAGTGTATACCCAGTATCCTTAAGATACTTAGGTAGGTACTCAAGTAAATGATGGTGATGGTTATTATTATTCTATATGTACATATAGATGTGATGTATGTGATGGTTATTATTATTCTATATGTACATATAGATTGGAGTTTTTGTGTTTTTATTTTGTGTGGCTCAAAAGAAGAGAATAGTCCTTATCATTTTTTTTTTAAATTAATATGTTTTTGCACTAAGAGAAGCAATACCCTGCTGACTTAAATACATAGGCGCAAAATTTTAGTCCATTTAATAATATGTTAAATCATTTTAGTATGATACTAGGTTAAAATAAGGATTTTACAAATTTTTAGTATCGTACTATCTTCTTAACATTTTACTAAAGTTAAAATCACAAAATGGTTACTTTATCTTTTTAGTATCGTACTAAATCCATATGTCACTTTGACATTTACAAACGTACGAACTGTTCGATATCTCTAATAAGCCACTTAAACATATCCTGAAATTTATTAAAATGTCAGGATGGTTTAGGGAGACCTCTCAAACCTAATCTCCCCATTTACTCCCTTCATTAAACTTATCTTCCCTGAGGACCTTAATGGATCCATTGAGATCCGAGTGAGGTGGCTTTCCAAGTCTTTTAAACTTGGAATGCAATTCTAAATGCAAAACTAACCATTCCTGTGTTAATAAGGTGTTACTATAGATAGACGTTGAGGGGATCGACTATTTGGTCGCTGAATCTGAACAGCTAAGGTGAGGTGAGAAGCCAGAGGCAAGAGGCAATAGATAAGATAGTGAAATCTTCTGTGATTCAAAGCTCAGACCTTGTTGTGCACAATAGAAAGAAAAATTGTTAATACGTTTTTCAATGTACTATAAAAAAAAACAATAACTGCAAACAAGTTTCTCTCAAAAATCTTTTCGTTTCTCTATCTTATCTTATTCCCTTAGGTACCCCCATTACATGAAGTTGATATACATTTGCATATATCAAATATATGTACTTACCAGTTTTTATAACCAAAATGATTATAACCTCATAAAAAAGTCCCAACATCTACCGCAAAATATAATATAGTTGTTCATCATTTATTCTCATCTCATAAACTCATTTTTATGTCAAGCAACATCATGTTCCAAATGTCCTTAGCTCTTATTCCATTTTTATGTCAAATTGCAATTCGTATTGAAGCATTAGAGCGTCTGTTAACAGGTCTGATGCACTTTGGTATACAATGTATGCATGGCTGACAGGCGTCCGAAAGTTAGGGCGCATCTTCTGGCATGCATTGCTGATCTTTCCATTTTCAACATTAAAAACAAAACAAACCAGCAGAGAAAGTGGTCAAAATAAGAAACTTAAATATGTTAATTTAGAGCTAGGAAATTTTATCTTCACCATCTATGTTTGCTACTAAGGAACTCCGACTCTGAAACTGCGGTTGAGACATAATAAAATAACATCTCTTTCAATGTACGAACTTATTTTGTATATCACATTATCACATATAGGAAACGAAAGAATTACAGCCCTATTCTGTTAAACGGTCGCGTGAATATTTGTATTCTGCTATCCGACGGAAAAACGAATTGCTCCTAGAAGTATATAAATTTTGATGAAAAATAAATCTCAAAACAATTAGATTCTCTTAACAATTATAAAAACAAATATTGGTAAAGCTTAAGAATCAAAAGATAGAATGCATTTGAAAATGTATAATGAAAAATTCAGTGAAATATTCACGTGAATCAAAAGAATCGATCGGATCGGATAGCAGAATAGGGCTGTTAATTTCTCTCACTCAAGTAAGGCGCTGCCGCTGTCGCGTACGTCCCTGACCATCATCACGGAGAAAACTTTACACAAAGATGTTGTCTAATGTTTAAAGAGGTCGTTCGTTGTCACAAATCTTTTTGACGTGAATTACATTGCAAAAGAAGATGACGACACGACGTAAAAAAAAACATTCTAAATTGCAATTTCATGAGTATAAACGAAGTTTTCCCATTGCCAGCGAGTTAATCTTTTTCACATAAAGCCAAACGTCAATTGGAATGAAAGAAGTATTCACGTCCACATGGGACCTTCGTCCTACGCCCGTTCTAATGTGATTGAATCCCAGTTGCACTTTTACCTTAACCTTGGGGAAAAGGATACCATAACGCATAATCAATTTTTGTAAATTTGTATTCTTTTTTAATGTGAGATTTCAACTTTTTGTGCCAAACGATAATTCCCATCAAAGATAAAATAAATTAAAACCAAAAACGACATACAGGAGAGCTGAAACAATGTTTAGCGTGAAGCTGAAAGTCAAAGAGGGTACAAATTCTTTGCCTCGTTCAAGTGGACAATCCCCATTCGCACGAGGTAATCAGAGCAGGCCAACATTTTACGACGGCGGCGGAGATGGCAGTCCCTCGTTAGCAACCGGAAGTCTACGCAGTTCTCTGTCATCCGGTCGAAGTCCCTACAATTCGCTAAAGAGGAAGGATAAAAAAGTTCGAATAATCACAACGTACTCTGGTTCTGGTCCGAACAGGGATAAAAATTACGGTGAGATAGCGACCCGAGAATCAGGTTTAAAAAGGACACAAACTCCCACAACAGTTCTCGTAATTGTATAGTGTTGGTGTACAAAGTACCTTCTATGCGATATATAGAGGTAGATTATCTATGTGGTTTTTTTGCCCTGGTTTTGATTAATGTTTGATGTATCCATGGCTCTGTGGTAACAGTGGTGGCTGGCTTTGTCCTTTTATACCTGTAATTACATTTCGTGACTTGAATACAGATGCGTCATAGTTGCAATGTGCACTAGCAGCAACAATTTTTTTCTCTCATTCTATCTCTTGTGTCCTTTGTGTATTCTACTTGTGGCTTTATTAATTGTGGTCATTGTTATGTATTCTTTCAGATGCCCCAGATGGTGTAACAGAACTGCGAACAGAGCAATATGAGATCCATATTGAACGAACGGCAGCTGGATTGGGTTTGAGTATAGCCGGTGGCAAGGGTTCAACTCCTTTTAAAGGAAACGATGAGGGTATTTTCATTTCTCGTGTCACCGAAGGTGGTCCAGCCGATTTGTCTGGGCTTAAAGTTGGTGATAAAGTAATCAAAGTCAATGGAAGATCCGTAGAGAATGCTGATCATTATTTGGCTGTGCAAGTTTTGAAGGCTTGTGGAACTGTTCTGGTATTGGTTGTGCAACGTGAGGTAACTCGACTGATAGGTCATCCGACTTTCAGCGAAGATGGGTCATTATCACAGGTAAGCTAGTATTTTTGGTTATGGTGTTTTTTTTTGAAGAGTGTTTGAAATTGTCAGTGCGGAAGTTGTTTAATTTAGTATATCTAAGTTTTAAGCTCTAAAAATATAAGTATATTCCGAAAAGAAAAATTCAGTTTTCAAAAATAATAATTTAAAATTACGTGGTTTTAAACACAAAGTGTAAACGAGTTAACGTTGGTATCCTCTTACTACTTTCTTATAATATCAAACAAATTGGTTGCAATTTTTAATAACTATAATTTCGTTTTAATTCTAAAAGTAGTTTGGGGTTTGAACTTGAAACCAACAACGTACCGATCTAGAAAGTCATCTCTATGGATATGGTTTCTTATTTGTTCATATATGATAATTTCATTCATTTAAGATAGAAAGACAGCTGACAGCTGGGCGCTGTTTTTCACACAGTTAAACACTGATTGAGTTACAATTCAATGGATTGTGAAAACAATTGCCGTATATTTTCAGTGACTCCAAAGACGCTCAAAAAAGTATAGGTGATTTCTAAGAAGTCTATTAATATTAAAATGTAACTCTCGATTGATCGATTCCAAGTAACAGGACAAATCTAAAAATGTTTCCATATATGCATTCGGTTTTTCTGCGAAACGGACGGTAACCGTCTTCTTGATTTTTTAGGGAACGAAGATGAATCTGTTAATCAAATGTCAAGCATTATAGACGAAACTCTTAAAAAAATGGGATTTCCTTTAGCAAAGTATCCGCGTTTTCTGCTGACAATGCAAACCGTCGTAGAGACCGTCGAGTTCATATATTACACAATTCAGCTAAGTTTTCCACTGGAAAATTAGAATACGATGTAGAAATGTTATTTCAGTCATTCAGCTAAAAAAACGGCTGATTTACAACAACTGTTCGAAGCTAATGAAATGGAGTGGTAAGAAATAATTAATCACGTAACTACCAGATTTGTATGATTAGGCACATCTGTTGAAAAATTACTGAAAATATGTCAACCTCTTAAGTCACACTTTCAGGAACCTGAAAACGAACGTAGTCTCTAATTGCGAAACCCATAATGCGTAGAAAAAAAAGTGCTTACCTATTTATCATTTATTAATAATGAACGTGAAGTTTTCGGTAGAAACAGCTGGATACTGGATATGAAAAAAATTGAATCGGATTCTCTCTGTAGTTGAAATGCTTTTGAAAATGCATGAAATTCGTACCAAGTTTAATGAAATACTAATGGCTAAAACAGATGTGCAGCATGTCTGTACGCATCGCTGCGCCCGTAAAACATGAGTATTCTCTTTGACAATTATGTTTCATTTCTGCCAAAATTAGTCCGCATTCAGAAATCGATCCATAGCTATCCGGATAGGTTGGCGTTGTTGTAATCCCGTGTCCGAAAAACTTTGGTATACTCTTGTATCCCAAGAGAAATTTCATTACATATGCACGAAACTATACAAATTTAACTTATCTGGTTTTGGGTGTTCATCGATACTAACATATCTTATAGATATTTTTTCGTACCGACTGGATGTGAAATGAATTAACAAAAGAAAAACACATTCGTCTTTTTGTCGCTCATGAAAATTCCTATAACAAGAACTTATCATAAAAGAATTTATTTTCCATAACCAATTCAATTGAAACGAGGACTGCATACATCCTTTGGAATGTGTCAACCCTCATAAGAATCTGTGTAATTTATTTTCGATGCATGTGAAAAAGCTGCACATCTGCTTAGAGGGCTTAATAGTTAGATGCCAGTTATAGCTTTCATCGAAAACTCATCATTGAAAACTTTGTCTATCAATTCTGAGGCACTTAAACAAATAAAACTGACGTGGTTTTGGTACCAAAATGAAGGTTATAAGGTATATAATATTTTATGTCAAACAAATATTTTATTTGCTCTACCACTTTCTTGATCATTCACTTTTGATTTTTCAATGATCATTGAATGATCATTGAAAACGCTTTCCATCATTGAAAAATCAAAAGTGAATTATCAAGAAAGTGGTAGGGCAAATAAATTATTTTTTTTTTGACATAAAATATTATATACCTTATTACCTTCATTTTTGTACTAAGCCGACCTTATACCTTCATTTTTGTACTAAGCCGACATCAGTTTTATTTGTTTTAGTACCTCAGAATTGAAAGTCAAAGTTTTCAATGATGAGTTTCAATGAAAGCTATAATTAATACAAAATATCAATCATAAATAGGATAGTGTTGCCGTCTGTCATTATATTCTAAGTTGTAAAATTTTATGTTATAATATTACTGGTTTAAAAAACAAACTTAGTTATCCAGATTTTATTAATTTAATTCAACAATTTGATGTAATTATATTTATTGAAACTTTTATTGAAGAAGGCAAAGAAGCCGAAGTATTGAAGTATTTTTAAAATTTCACTGTTAAGTGTATTCCTGCCATAAGAAACCATCAATTTGGTAGAGCCAGTGGTGGCATCTTGTGTGCATTGAAAAATGATGCTAGTAATTTTGTAAATTTTAAATCAGTTGGTAGTACATTTGTTATCGAAATAATCGACAAGCATGATCGCTACTACATAATCCCAATTTATTTAAATTGCAGTCAATGGAATAACGATTTTCAAGAACTTTATAGTTTTTTAACTGACATTAATCTTAACAATTTAATGATTTTGATTGAACATGTTTCGACTGCTTTCGGGGAGATAAGGGGCGCACTTGATAAGATGCTTAATGGTTGTGGTAGACGTCTAATAGAGTTATTTGAGGATTTTGGATTTTTTGTTTTAAATGGAACCACCCGTAATGATTTAAGAGGGGCATTTACTTTTATTTCTACATTAGGCTCTTCAACAATTGACTACTGCGTTGTTAAAGGGGATTGGTTAAATGTAATTGAGGATTTTGAGGTTTCATGTGCAAATTACTCGTCACATTTGCCAATTGTTATTATTAAATGGGTAGAAAGTCGAGCCAATCAATACAAATCAAATCTTGATAGTAATGCCTATGTTTCGGAACTGGAGCAGCTGTCATGCGAACAGGAGGCTGAGAGAATCCTTCAATTAATCAAACAGTCTCCTGTCCCTAACAACATCAGAAAAAATGGCTCAGTTTATGAGAAATGGTATGACTGGGAATGTCAACACCTTAGGAAAAAATCTTTTCTATTCTTAAAACTTTATAGGACAACTAGCTCTAATTTCTTTAAAACGCTTTATCTTTCGGCGAACAAACAATACAAACGAGTTTGCAAGAAAAAGCAAAAAAATGTTCATAAACACTGCTGCAAAAAGTCTGGTGTCTTGCAGAGACTCTAAATCATTTTGGCGTAAGGTTCGAGTATTGGGTGGGTGTAAACCCTTTTATGTTTCAAGTATGAGTGTGGACACCCTTGCAGCGTATTTCAAAAAACCTCCTTTGTCCAGGTGATAATCCCACTTCCTTCCACTATGCTCTACCAGATCACTACATAGCTGAACTAGATGATCAGATAACGATGCTTGAACTTCAAACAAGTTTACAAAAAATGAAAAATAACAAAGCAGTAGGTGTGGATGGAATTCCTATTGAAACCTTATTTTCTTACAATTCTTCTAACATTTTTTAATAAACTTTAAATGAATAGGCAATTCCCCAAAATTTTTTTGAAGTCTATGATTTGTGCAATATTTAAAAAAGGTGACTGTACTCTTCCAGAGAATTATAGATGAATTTCAATTTTACCGGCTTTGAGAAAGATATTCTCAAATTTCTCAATATTCTATACCATAGGTTGGTTAACTGGGTAGAAACAAATAACCTCTTTAGCTGTTGTCAAGCAGGCTTCCGTATAGGTTTATAAACGGTTGATCAGATATTTGCACTATTTAGCATTGCTAAGCGATATGTCAACAATAACGAGCAGCTCTACGTTTTTTGTAGATTTTAAGGCCGCGTTTGACACTATTAATAGAAGCTCCCTACTTTATAAACTTTCAAACATTTGTATTTCATCTAAGTTCCTTAGAATATACAAGCAATTGACAACCAACCCTTGTTCTTCAGTATATAATGGCATCACTATGTCTGAATTTTTTGACACCACAACAGGTGTTCCACAAGGATGTGTCTTAAGTCCAATTTTATTTGGCCTATTCTTTGATGATGTAACTAAAATCTTAGGTGGCGGAGTGAGGGTGACGAACTTATAAGGATGCTGCTTTACGCAGACGATCTGTCTTACTTGCTGAATCCCCTTCCTCACTTCAGCTCCTTATTAATCGACTTAAAAACTATTGCGACTTATGGGATCTACAAATTAACACCAATAAGTCGAAAATTATGATTTTTGAATCCATAAACAGGAGGATTTTACCAAAAAATAAGTGGTTTCTTGGTTCAGACCCCATAGAAGTTGTGAAACAATATAAATATCTCGGTTTTTTAATAACAAGTAACTTGGATTTACGTCCTCATATTAAAGAAAAATGATTATAATGTGGAGCATGTTCTTTTGTAATCAAAAAGTGGATTCCTCTTCCAATTTCAGAGTTCTAGACGCAACGATAAATACCTGTCTTTGCTACGCAAATCAAGTATATGGCTTCAGGTTTGTTGAAGAATTTGAAGGAGTACAGCGCTTCTTTTTCAAACGTATTTTTAGGCTGCCATCGACAACACCTACTTATGCTTTACATGTAGAATCAGGTTTACCACAAATTTATACAAAAAACTTGAAAGCGAATGCTGACTACATAGTCAAAGTAATGCTGCGACCAAACAAGAATTTGCAAAAGAAAATAATGATGCATTCCTTGAGATTTAGCCTAACTCCTTTTGGGGAATGGTTCTATATTGCGGGTAACTATGGAGTGGATCTCAGTACATGTAATCAGCCGATTGAATGCTGGCGTGAAGCATTTTACAACTGCATTGCAAAAGTAGATGAGCATTTTTATCTACAGTGCATTCATAGCGCACAATCCTCTTCAAGCCGGCTGATTTACAGAGAACTGAACCACTCCTTAGGTAATAGAAATTACTTTAATAACTATCTGCCCACCTACCAAATGAGTACCATATTCAAAGCAATAGTTGAAATCGCAGGACTTAACTTCAAACCACACAGGCCAGAAATTTTACTTATTTGTAATCTATGTAATAGAAATGAAAATGAAGACATTTATCACTTCTTAGGAATCTGTCCGATTCTGCAAGAATTGAAATGGCTTTTCTTCAAAAGACCTTTATATCTTTTTCTGAAACCAAAGATATTTTAAACGGTAATATTGGTTGGATAGTAATTTTTAGTTTTTGCGATCATGCACTTAGATATCAATCTAAGTAAGTAATCTCACTTTAAAATTTTTTTGTTAGCCATCCTTAACTAAAACTTTAATCTCTATAATTTATATTAAATTTGAATTTATTTAACAAAATATTCAATGCAAATTGTTATACAAATAAAAATTTAATACAAAAATTTAAATTATCAAAAAAAAAAATGTATCAATAGTTTTTTTTCATTTACAAATTAATGAATATATGTCAAATTATTTTCGACAGACGGCACTTGTTGCCATGTTCTATATTCTTTTGAATATTTCTTTGTAATTTATATATGTATTCTTAAATCTAAGTAAAGAATTTGTAATAATAATAATAATAATAATAAATAGATGTCTACTTAGTGATATACAACAAATCGTACATATATATATGGAACCTAATGTTCAAAGTCTGTTAATTAATAATTAATAAAAGATCTTATTTATTTTGATAATCATATTATGATTTTCTTATTTTTTCCCGGTCAAAATGCTGAAATCCCGGTATCTTTCATTATTTTAGTAATTTGTCCCGACGAGCTGTATGAAAAATCTGGCAACCCTAGTATGTCCATAGAGAACATATAAAGTTTATTTAAAAAGTTGTCACAAAATTATTAATTCCAACAACTTTCCGACGCACTGACAAAGTTCGACCCTTTTCCTTAAAGACTTTTTTTTTAATTTGTAATATAAAAATTTCTTCCGAATTGTATGTTTCATCATTTCATCATTAATGTTTTGCTTTTGTCTGTAAACAATTTTTTATTAAATACGTGTACCTATAGTAATGCTTTTTATTTATCTATTATTATTAAGTCTTTAGTGTCTAGGGCTTAGTGAAACTGAATATTCAAGGTCTTTGTTATACATTAAGTGCTTTCTTGTGTCATTTTGTCCAAAAATAAATAAATTTAAAATACATATATTTTCTATAAAACAGAAACTTCTCCCAAGAAGCATTATTTATATCAAAAGTAAAATGCAACAACTACTACTGCATCATTTACTAAAGGCTTGAAATCTTCTTGAAGTAAAATAAAAATAAAATCCAACTAAAACGACCGTCTCGAGTAGATACAAGTGACATAAGATTGCGTTTGGTTACAGAAGTGGAAAGACGAACTAAATACCAACAGTTCTTTTTTTAAGCGTGCAGAAAGCAGCATATAGAGAGCGTATATGCACTTCAACTACATAGTTATCCGAATAAAAAAAAAATAAGGACTAAGTATATCGAAAGAGATTCTTTGGACTCTTTTTCGAGAATACTTATACGGTCACGATAGTATATTATGGTTACATATTCTCTTCTCAAAAAAAAAAGAAGAAAAAAAATCGAATAGTGAATAATTTACTTGATAGAGTGTGTAGAGCTGAGATTTTATCGATCTGAAGGGTGGCAAAGAGCTATCAAGAAATGTATCCCGTCATCGAATGGATTTCTTGTCAAACTTACTTTGGGATGCATACTTCGTTTTCGAAATGCTGAAGACTTACCAATAACGACAAGGGCTACGACGATATTATGGTGAAAATATATTGACATTTTTTGTTGGGAACTTTTTTTTTCCTTCCAAGACACAAATTTGCATTATAATATAAGTTTTGACATTGGCGTCGAAAATTTTAAAATACGTTTTATATCTACTAGGAGGTATTTCTGAAAAGTGACTCAAAAATAAGGGTTTCTTTTTTGGTTGCATAAATTCATTTCGTAGATGTCTTATTCTAAGTATGTTTAAAGGTTTACTAATATTTTGGATGCCTTATTTTGCCTATACATTTTCCTATGGATTTTCAAATGTACATTGGTATGTATATGGTCTTCGGGATTGTAAATACATACATATGCATATTCAAAATTCTAACGTATTTCCAACAAACAATTTCATTCAATCACCTACGGTTTACCAAAATGTGTTGTCCTCGCAAACCGTTTCCATAGCATATTTTGTCCAAAAAATAATTGCTATGCGCTAAAATTATTTTTTATTTTTTGTCCCAGGAATATTTCAAACTCAGTTTAATTAGATCATCCTCACATACAAAGAGTTGAATCTCTTCTACATCCAAACATTACTGAATGAAATTTGAAATATTTAACAGGCATTACACCCTGAATTTCTCGATTAAGGGCCATTTTTTAATATGTGTAAATTATATCTGACTGATTGTAGACACCACACAGTTGTGAATAAAAATCACAGCTTAAAAAAAGGGTAATAAAATGACATGTGCCAACATTGGTTTTGCGTTGATCCTATGCATTGATATCATTTTTTTAATTTTTTTCATTGATCAGTGCCTTTCGGATAACAGGAAAGCAAGATGAAAAACAGACTTAACCAACTTGTTCTGTTAGTTTTTAGTTTTGGTCTTATTTGATTTTGCCGAAATAAGACAACACAAAATATAAATTACAGTGACAGTTATATATCTATGGAAAAAAAATAATAATAATAAAAAGGAATTTTCCTTCATTAAATCAATTTATTTAACAATTTTTAGATTATGAACAGAATATAGGTGACATTGAAGAGATAATTTCAAAAAGTCACGAAGACTCTTCAACTTTTGTTCATAAAACAGTTTCTGCTCATTGTTATATCAAACAAATCACAATTCTTATTAAAAGCAAGATACATAAGCAAAGCATTTTATAGAGTTTGGCATCATGCTCTCTTATCGGTTTTGCCGAATTCTTCCTTCTTTGCACTAGAAATTACCTTTCGGACCGTTTAATAAAGTATTATTGAATGGGTTCAAGTCTGAAAATCAATGAATAAATGCTGGTGTGCCCCAGGGCTCTGTCCTGATTCCGACACTCTTTCTCATTTTTATTAATGATCTCCTGTCTGAAATTTATAATCCACTTACCTGCTTCTCTGACGATAGTACCCTCAGCTTTTCATATTCGTTTTTAGATTCACAACTCTGCTCTTCGGCTGTGGATCGTCAACGGCAATGTATGATAAGCTCATTAAATTCTGACCTAGACAGCATTGTTAAATGCGGAATCAAAAACGGTTACTGTTATTAAAGCAAAATTTACCACTTTTGCCACTATTCATGAGTGGCACTTGCATCAAAGAAACTGAACATCTCGAGATGTGTATCTCCAACCACCGCTTGTGGTAGAATCACATATGCGATGTTGCCAAAAATGCCGCTAGATGGTTGGGTTTTCTGAGGCAATGCTAGGAGTTTTCTCCCCCTTTGGTCTGGCTTTTATTTTTAACACAAGATGCATCTTGTAAATAACCAAAGGCGGATCATTTATAAATGCTAAGAATAGGAGCGGCCCAAGATGGCTACCTTAGGGCACACCAGATGGTTTATTATATTGGGAATTACCAAAGCCAGTAAATAAATATGTTAAGATGCAAGAAAAAGAGTTTAAAAAAGTGATAATAAATAAAACCAAGTGAGACAAAGTGAGAAATTGCTTGAAAATTAAAATTTAAGAAGATAATAGAAAATATATGCAAACAATAAATACATTCTTCTTTACTAAAGTAAAAAATTAAAGTTTCACGCTGGTATGGTTAGGGGTCGTTCAAGTATTTTTAAGCAGATTTATTATTATTACAATTATTTATTCCTCCATTCCTCTTGTGAGCAAAAGTAAGCAAAGCTCTTGATAGCTTCAATTTTACTGACGGGCAACAATAATCGTAGGGCATTTGCAGGAAATATTTGCATGAAGCATTTAAGCGTAGAGCTAAATTGGTTTTTTTTTTTTTTTTTTTTTTTTTATAATCTACACGCGCTCAAGGGATTATGAATACCCTTTAAATGTTTCAACACAGCGCGGGCGTGAGGGTGATGTTAAGGAAGAGAAAGAATGATAGGAAAGATGTGTGGCGCGATATTCGGAGACTGTAGGTGATTGTTGTCTCAGATTTTATCTCCAGGGATGGCGGCTGAACTAATGTGGAGAAATTTCCGTGTGTTATTTATCTATGTCCCTTATAATTCGCATTAATTTTTTTATTCTTTGTCATATTTTATCGGTATACTAGTTTTACTCAATCACATATTGTTAGTTCTATGCCTAAACAGCATGTAATGATCAAACCAGGAACTCATTGTATTTATTTTTAGAATTGGTTTTTAATGGAAAAATAAGAAGACATAGACTACGGCAGGGATCGAACCTGTGACCATAAGGTTGAGAGGCGAACAAACAACTATCGCGCCACGGCCACCACGGTTGTGGAAGAAACCTGTTGTCTAGTTATCTAAATAGTCCATTTCTCCGACGACAGCATTCTATGTTTCTACATTTTACAATAGCCATCAATTTCCATTGAACTCCATAATTCAGCTAACACATTTCCTGCAAATTCGAAATTGGATCTTTCTAAATGTTCATTAATCATTAATTGTAACGCCAAATTCATCCAACATCCAAATGATACCCAAAATGGTCACGAGACAATATCAAACCAGCCAGTTCGCGACTACGAAGTGCCATTCTGCGATCACCTCTGCCAGGATTATTTATATAGCAGTAAACAATGCATCGAGATCATGTCGCTTAAAGTGTTGTATAGCAAACCCTATAAGTGTTTGATGACGCAGATTTTCATCTGGCCCTCCATCAATTGTCAAGTTCGAGAAGCGTCTCGAAATCCTAAGCATGAGTATTAACAATATAGATGAACTATGCTTTTCTCTTCGTATAGCAATGTTTGTTGGTCAAGAAGATCCAACGGCTTGTGGTTGTCCTAGGTTACTGATTAATTCATGCCGTTCAGCGATTACCCAGTCGTGATCAGGCAATTTGATTCTATATTCCATGTGCATAAGAAGAGATGCTTACTTATTTGCCGCAGTTACGCCAATAGAGATATGAAATATATTTTATCTGTTCCAAGTATGGATGCTGTTCTCCAAATGATGGATTGATGTTTCAGGCAAATTGCTATCTAAGTAGCTATTGTGGTGATCAGTCTGAACCTGAGTGAACTTAACAGGGATTGTCGATACATGTATTCGTCCCTCTGCAGAATTAGATTTTCTGGGAGTCAAACGAAGATATGTCCCACTTTGACTAATGTCAAATCCTATTTTTCGTAATTCTTGCGTGAATTCAAATACTTTCGTATTTGTATCAGATTTTTTTTAAATTTTCGAAAAATTTTTAATAAATAATTCAACTTTGTGGATGAACGGACAATACGTCAAATCGTCAATTGTATCGAAACAAAACAATGGATTGACGGAACCAATTTTAATACAATTGCGTAGAGCGTGGTAATTCCCCTGCTCGATTATAAGCAAATGCCTAAACGTTTACATTATTTGTGTGAATAAGCGAAAATTCCTTTCGTTTTTAAACTGTTTCTATGTATAGGGATGGGTGGATATTTCAGTAACAGGTATTAGCAGATCGAAAATACCTTTATTGAAATAAGATTTGAAATTTCTACATACTTATTTTGATAATCTTTTCACATTAACAAAAAGTTATTTAACTGTGAATACTGATTTTGCTTAACTCAGATTTTGGTTATAAATTATTATTGATTTCAGTCATCTAGCAAAAGTTGTTATTTGCTAATAACGTATTTTGCTTAATCGTGATTTTGGTAATTTAATTCTGTCATATTCAAAATCGTAACAAAAACAAAATCGTAAAAAAATAAGCAGATAAAATCACTATTAATTAAAATGAAACTCTAAAATCGCAAATATGCCTCTAGAATCGCAATTATGCAAAATCAATAAACATTTAACGTTCCCATGACCACTCGGTGGTACAAAAATACTTGCATTGTATAGTGGCTTATACATATTCTTAAAATAAAAAAAAAACAAAATACAGTCAACTTCGATTTATTGTTATTTAAAAGTATCAGTAACACATATTGTAATTTGCAGCTTTGCCCATGCATGTGCTTATGCATATTCCAAATGTGACAAAAGTTTTGACACATGCACGAACTTAACGAAAATGAAAACTCGAAATTAATGACCTTAAATATGTGTATTGTGGGTTGCCATATATGTAAAAAAGTAAATAACTACTGCTGACGTAATCACCATCTAAACCCCCCCTCCCAATAACCATGCCATCAAAAATAAGCAAATCGAAGACCACCCGCCCCCTAGAGTGCTTAAATATTACTTGAACGACCCCCTGGGGTCCTTTCACAATATATCAAAAGTGTAATTGCCTGAGTGTGAAAACCATACCCATATATTTTTGTTCGACGTTTGCTCTACCAAATTGGTTTTACCATAATCTTAAACTTTTAAATGTGTTTGCATATGTGATGGTCTTAAATGTTAACTTATTAAAATTGTTTACACATATGAACATATGGCATAATGTGAAACATTAACTTTCAAGTTTAGTGAAAAGCCACACTTGATACTTTCCAATCAAAATTTTAAATATTTTTTGAAGTAAAATATCTTCTACTTCCAAAAATACTTGGTATTTTCTTATGGTTTGGTATCAGGTATTGAAATTTCGAAAACATTTTAATTTCGTAATCCAGCTTAGTTATTGTTTGTCGATAAAATTGGAGACTCCGCAATGAGACTGGAAGACTCAGCGAGGAAAAAAGCGCTATCTTTTAAAAGTTTTCAGTTAAATTGTTTATTTACTTAATAATAAAAATCTTCATAGTAATTTGCAACTAAAACTCAATTAATTTCACTCTTCACTAGCAAGCCTAATGTATTTTTTAAACAATTTAGACAACTATGTAGGAACATAATATATTTTACGAATTTTTATATTTATAAGCAATTTTTCATTGAATAATCAATATCGAGTTATTTTCCATTTACTTTCTGCCTTCTGGTTTATCGACTTATTTTTCCGGTTCTACATTATCGTCTTTTACAAAATCAAATTATGTTTTTGCGAACTGTTCACTATAAAAATGTCAGAAATATAAGCGACCTTAATCAAGTGATGTGGAGTATTTTATTTTTTTTTAACAAAAGCAAACAAAATAACAACCTAACATACAATGTATACAATATGCAAGCAAATTGACCCTTACCTAAAAAAAAACAAAACAAAAATATTTAGATTTCAGTGGAAACCCGACCACAAAATGTCCGTCACGATAAATCCATCCCACCGCCTATTGAAATCCTCCCAAACGAATACAATTACCAAGAACAACAGAATATGATTATTACCACCAACGCTGCCGCATCACAACATCAGCAACATCAACAACAACAACAGTATCAGCCACAAAATGTAGAACATATTATACCTGCCACAACCAACATAGTCCCGGCTGCCACAAATGGAACTTTAGAAAATGGCAAGGTATGTTAGCTAAAAGCTAAATATACTCGTACCCTAGATAGATATGTACCCTTTACACCTTTAACAGAAAAAAAAAAACGAACATATAAATCCTTCTTAAAACACATTGATTTATTATTTAGGAACAACCCGTTCATAAAGTTACCCTCCATACAACTTTGATCAGGGATCAAATTAACCAAGGTCTAGGATTTAGTATTGCTGGTGGTAAAGGCTCACCGCCATTTAAAGATAACTGTGATGGTATTTTCATATCACGTATCACCGAAGGTGGTTTGGCCCATCGCGATGGTAAAATAATGGTGGGCGATCGGGTTTTAGCGGTGAGTTGTGGAGTGCTTCTACAATTTTTTCATTCGTCTGAGTTACGTGTTCTTCCTTCTTTCTATCAGATAAACGGAAATAATATGACAAATGCCTATCATGACGCAGCTGTGCAACTTCTAACAGACCACCAGCGATTCGTGCGATTGGTCCTGCAACGTGAAATTCAAGGACCACTAGAGCCGCCATTAAGTCCACGTAGTCCGTCGGTTTTAAATGCATTAAGCCCGTCGGGATATTTGGCCAATCGTCCAGGTGAGTAGAAAAACATAAAAAAAGGATAATACATTCATAGCGATACTCGCCAATGGAAAAGGAAAAAAAAATATTTTGGTTTTTCCTTATATAAAATGGCCCCAAGAAAAAAATGAAATATTGATGAAATGCAGAATTGAGTCATTTATTTTCATAAAGACAAAATTTTTGAAGTAAACAATTTCAATGGAATAACTTTTGAAGTGTTGTGGTTAATAAAAGCACTTAATTTTTAATTTCTATTCCTGCATGCACTAGAAATATACTTAGTTTAGTTTAAATTGTAGTCTTATTCACAAATATATTTTTTTCTTTTTTGTACAATTTCATACAATTCATTGATAACGACTTTGAACCGTCTGCCTAAGTGAACAATATTTTAATATAATTAAAGAAAAATATAAGAGTTTGAGTTCTATTTTTCTCTTTGTGAGAATTTGTGAGAAAGAAAAATAAAAATACGCAAAATTAATGTAAGTATTTAAAAAAAACTTCATTAATAATTTTTTTACGATTCGAATAATTTCATCCAGTCTTTCCGGCTTTAAAGCTCCAGCACCTCGTTCCTGTTGAGATAATTGACTCTCCCTTTATATCGCACATTGGCTTAGAAATTGGATTGTATTTTTTCTCACTCCCAAGTTGCAAGCAGATATTGCAAATCAGTGACGTCCTCTCTATGTGGAACAATGCTTAATCGCAGCAGCTTACCCTTTGCTTGAAAAATAGTTGAGATTATCTCTGTATTAAACTGATGGTTATTAAAATATGATTTTTCTCCCAGTAAATAGAGTTGAATAAATTTTTCGATGCACTGATTTTCTCGACTTTTCAATATATCTTTCCGCTTGCATCATATCTTAATCGAGAGATGTAATGATATCATACAAAAAATACCTCTACATTCTTCGACGTTTCGAATATTGAGTTCAAAGTTTTTCCTACACTGAATCGCCAGCACATTCCAATTACTAAACTTCAGTTTTCCCTTAGAAATTGCAATGTTCGTGATTCTTTTGGACATTCTAACTTCTTCCATCACTATTGTTCTGCAGATAAATTCTGCTTGAACCTTTAAAGTTTGTATGTACAGCGGTGATAGCCCAGTTTCCAAGTGAAGAACAGGTAGGGTGTCGGCATCGGAAGCTTAAAAGTTATTTAAAGGCAATATGCTAAGAGTCTTTCAACGGTATCAGTTTCCTTATGGCTCCCAGTATTGAGCTCCGTAGAAAAAGATGGATTTTGCATTGGTTGCATTTTATTTTCATTTTCATGAACAGAAAAACTATTTTGTAATTTAATCTTGCAATTAATTAATGAACCGAACTACATCAAAAACTTGGTCAAATTGTAATTTTTCCTTATTCCAACCGTTTTCCAAAAAAAAGATGTAGGCAGAAAAGAACACAGCGGCAACACCTTTTTTCCTTAAATATATGCTCTCAAAAGGTCTAAGAAAGCTTCGATTCTTAAAGCTCCATAGGAAAAACAAAGAAAAAGGTATTAGAATTTCCATCAACGGTAACTATTAATTAATGTGTTTATTTCTTTAATAAACACTATAAGCGATAGTAAAATTGGCGATCAGTCTCCTCTCAGGCGAGGAGCAGTCAGGTCGTGGTGGACTGTACGTGGGCTTATGAATTATTTCAGTAGCAATTTCCTAAGTTGTGTGCCATGTAAACATCAGCCGGCACCAGTGTGTTTAGAAAAGCTCTCTCATAAGGCCTGTATTGAAAATATAAATTGAACAGAGTATAGGTTTACTGAAAAGTTTGAAGCATCCAATAGTCGTAAAGTCGGTTGATCATTAGTTGTAGCGTTTCTGCAGATTCTGCTAGTAGTACTATCGTCTGCGTACATCAACACTTAAGTTCCATTCGTTGAAGTGAATATCACCCTTGAAAGCTTAAGGCAGGTCATCTATGTAGATTAAAAACAAAGTTTGGCAACCTTGGTTTAATCCAAGTTCAGTTCTGAAATAAGCTGTGATCATTTCTCTATTTCATACCGCTCCACTTCTGTCCGTGTGCATTCAATAAATTTGAGCAACTTGTACGAAAGTACTTTGTTTCCTTACTTGTATATAGAATAGAACCACCAATTTCAATTTAATCAAACGCTGCTTTAAGGTCAACAGAACAAGCATACATCTATTTACGTTTATCCATATACAGTTCAATTAACGTAAATATGGATGAGTGCCTTTGAACGAAGAGTTTGGAAATTCAAGTTACTGTATTTATAGAACTCCATAGAGATTTGGTTGGAGCTACGAGCTTTATTGTCTTTGCTAGTTTCCAGCGCTTCTAAAACTTCCCAAGGTTCAATATCACAGTCCATGTTGCAGGTGGGAGTGCTCAGCTATATTTTTAAAGTAGTAGAGAAATTCCTCGTCTTTTCTTCAATTTTGTTTGATTTTGTATTTCCGTTAAAAACGCGCACTTTTCTCCAAAAATCCTTACTACATCACCTAAAATTGGCATAGCGCTTGTGATTTTTTGTCTGCGCTTGACGATATTGCTGTCGAAAAAAAACGGCACCAATACGTTTAAATGTTTTTAGCAATACAAAAGCTTTTTTCCTTGCCTTTAGGCAGTTCAAAATCAAACCGTTTTTGAGCCAATCTTTTTTGAATTGTTCCATGGCACCTACATGTTGAGCAAGTAATTGGTCAAGCGCTTGAATATAATTTCGTGAGCTTTCTATATTTCACCTTAGTTTAGGCAGTGAGCTCTTATATTCTTATCTATTTTCCTTGATCCAATCTAGACCAATTGTTACTACTAGTGGTAGAATGTCAGAAAAAGCTGTATCCGTTATCATCATAATATCATACACCAAGATGTACCAGTCACCTTTGATGAGGCAGTTATCTATTGTTGAACTTTTACAGTTAACCACACAAAAACCAAAATAATAACATGGATCGAGTAATGATTTCCCATTTGTATTGGATCGTGTCGTTTCCGAAAATTGTTTGAATGCGTCTTCTTGACTTATGCGCCCATTGAAATCTCCAATCAATATAATATATTCATAATTAAGATTTAGTAGAAAATTGAGCAATTTGGTACAATCCGCCTTCCAATGAGAGCAATTCAAACTATTAGGCACTATGAAATGTTTCTTACTGTCAATCACCATTTCTAGAACTCTTCTATCAAATATTTCTTTGAAAAAGCATTTTTTAATATTAAGGTTATTTTTCAACGCCAGCAGCATTCCCCCGCTTGCCTGGCCTCTTGTACTTTTTTCTTTTTACTGGTGGCACCCAATCGGTCTTGAATCGCTCGAATAAATGTTTAAAAAATCAGGAATTTGCTTATCTAAAACATGCGTTTCTATATAATTATAATATCGAAAATGAGAAAACCATTATTTATATCTAACTTGTCTTTTAGTTCACAAATGTTATAAGCTATGATTTTATAAATGTTGCTATTATTAACAAAGCTTGTTTCAGGACAGACGGCCAGTACCTAGTTCCGTAATACGAAATATAAAAAATACATCATTTGTTGATATAATAATCACCTATTCTGACTCCAAGTGATGTGTCTGTAAAACACATAAGTCAAGCTTATTTCCAAAACGTACATCTTATTCCTATAAAACTTGGAATTCTGATTTTCGTCGTAAAAAATGTCATTTCTTTCTTGGGGATTATGTAAATAAAAAAAAAACACACAAATTTAACATGGAAATATTAAACCCAAAAGAAATCTCATTCACTAATTAAAAAAACAAAAATCAATTTAATTAAAAACCACTCCAACAGCTGGACTGAATCGTTCCATCGGTGACATTGCCGAAGAATTCGCCCCACAAACACAAAAGTACATCACTCCATCATTTGCCTACGATTCGAATAAAAATGATTCACCAACCACAATGACAACAAAGACAAATGGTTTCGACTCAAATCGCATTCCAACACCATCAGGAGCAGCTTCCCCGGACACAATTGTTGATGCGATTACAGGACTACCAGTTCCAGCGCCTCGAGTCCGGGTGGCACATTCGAACTCCATTCCATTGGATCATTCTCCTCCATCGCAAAATGGTTCGAGTTCTACTACAACTTCAACAACAACAACCACCAGCGGCGATGTTGAAACTCAGGTAAGATTTATAGCTGAAATATAAAAATATATTTTTGTTTCTTATTTTCAAAAGTAGGTTAAGGCTATATTGTGTAATAAAAAGTTTTTTTTTTTAAATTTAATGTTCTATTTATGTTGCCATATATTTTTTTTAAATTCATTATAATATAACCATATTGTTTGTTGTTTAAGTTTTAACTTATACATTTAAGAAAAAAGTATACAAAAAAATATCCGTAAACGTTGTGCTTGTTTTGCTCAAATCGCCATTCATAAAGTTTCATTAACTAATAAGAAATCATAATTTATATATATATATATGTATTTTTGTGTATGTGTGTTTTTGTTAAGTAATAGCAGTTATATTTAATTAAATTACATTCGGTCGTTCTGTTTGGTTTGTTTGTATTAATTTTTTTCTTAACTTTCTCTAGCTCTGTTTGCCTTTTCATCGTTCTTATTATTTTTATAGCTGACCCTATTTTTTGTGCTACAATTTGCTGTTTAGCCCGGCTATTTTGGGGTTAATGAAAGGGGGATACTTCATTGAATTAAGTAGTTTTCTTGGATAATATTAGTCTTAATGAATGCTATTTGTCTTTATATAGTACTTTATCTATGATATAGCCCGCCGGGCTAAATTGAGGAGGAAGAGGAAGAAAGGATTTATAACAAATATTTGCCCTTAAATTAAAATAAGCGTTTCGTTCAAATTTAATGAATACCAATCTATTTTAGCTTTAGGGTTTCATTAAGATACAAAATCAGAAATAGTATAGAGTTTACTTAATTGAAGTAGTATTTGTTAAAAATAAATAAATCATTTTAATCAAGGATTCAACTAGTGAACTAGTGAAGTGTTTCATACTACTGGGATGCTTGCAAAGTGATCTATTGAAAACAAGTTTGTTGGCTTATTTTGGATTACGAATGTAATCATTTGACTTCTTGACTTGCAATTAAGTTACACTCCCATTAATTGATGTTTCATAATGACTTTAGAATTCAATTTGTTCAATTGCCATTAATTTAAATTTTATGATTAAAATTCAATAAAATCAAAATGAGTTCAGGCTTTAAGGTGATAATTTTCCATTCAATTTGAATTTAATTAAACTTTGCTCAAACCAAAGCATTGGCCGGCCGTGGCAATAGCGTTGACAACGCTATAAACAGATTATCAACAAGTTGCTGAGATCTATGACCTAAAGTCATACGAAAATTAATACTGCAAGCATGAAATTTCGAAGCTCGCAGCTATAGAATAAATTGAACCTAAAAGACTTTGCTTTAGCGCACCTTATTTTTTTACTTGCGATATAGGTACTATAGGGCAAGTTTTGCATATGGAAAAAAATCTAACTCGAGATTTGAATCCAAGTTGACATTACGATGATAGAGCATACCAAAAATGTAGGTCCGGCAAATTCTGTCTGTCTGTCTGTAGAACGTTCTACAGCCTAAACGGCTGAACCGATTTTGTTCGAACTTGGTACTTAGGCGTTTTAGATGATTGTCCAAAATAGGTTTTGAATCGTACTTACCATACAAATTTTTCTACCATCTTAATTATTTCGAAAACGGCTCAACGGTTTTGATAAAAATTGGTGTGTGTACTACCTTGAGTATGGTCTACATTTTGGCCAACAAATTTTTTAAAAAGTTTTGTTATTACATACAACCATTTTATTGATTTGCGACTTTCTCATAAAATGCTCAACGGATTTCGATCAAAATTTTTATACAGCATCTACTTCGAATTATCAATAATACTGCATAGTATAGTTTTTTTTTCATTTAGAAATTTTTTTTTTGAAAATTCAATATTTCGAAAACAGGTGAACGATTTTTTCTGACATTTTGTTTTTAAATTAATATTATTTAATTAAGTGAAAGACGACTTTATAAAAATACTTTTAGCCGTTTCCATTAAGAATCTTTTGCATATAATGTGATCGAACATAGGAGCAAGTACGTGCGATCCAGTCGTGCATTTTAATTTTTTGTTGTTTTGAGCCATATTTCTAATTTTTTGAAAATCAGGTTGATTTACATCTGCACCTCTTCCGCAGTGTTGCCGTCATACCAAGATACTCAACTCATATACTTTTCCGTATCTTTCAGGAGGTTGCAAGCATGTTACACTATATTAGCTCAATGCGGAGTTAATTCTCCCTCCTCTATGCTTGTACATATATGAAAAAAAAACCAATTTCAAAATGGTGACCATTGGACTTCCATTTTGCCACTGGGCTTCACTTTTTCCTGCGAATTTGAGTTGCTATAGGTAGTATATATGAATATGTACGTATGACCATTTTTTTTTGCAGAAAAACAGTGTTGGTATCCCAACATTTTCGACAAAATTGATTTTGAAAAATAAAGACCCATCCATTAGAATCTCTAAAAATCGATTTTTTTTTAAACGTGATAACTATAATTTTATTAGGTTTCATTTGAACATTATTGGCCATCAGTTGACGTGGTTTAATCAATATTTAAAATGTCATAATTAAATGTGCGGCAGGGGAATTTCCTTATTTGAAATTCGAACTCATTCATGTCTCATGTAAGTAACGATCAAAGTCGTACTTTACAGGCGCAGCATTTCAATCGTGCAATTTTGAAATCACTTTATCATCGTCCCAGTAGGTCGTGTTCCTGATCGTAAATCGATTGTTTTATGGGTGGAAACCCTTAGAGAAACCGGTAATGAACATGAAAAACCCCACAGGCTTAAGAACCATCAGGGCACCTGAAAGGGTTATGCAGTCAATTTGGCAGTGGAGCAAAAACTTTATCCACGAGATTTTCTTTCACGAAAAAATGCATGCGAAGTCGTTCTTGACAATAATTATGCCTCATGATTCCCTTGTGTTCTCTAGCCCTGTGAGATTTTTTTTTGTGAGGATATCTGAAATCTCTAGTTTTAATCGAACGTCCAATGACCTAGGCTCAACTTAGAAACAATATTCAAACTCCTATGGATAACATACCAGAGGATATGCTGGTAAGAGTGGAGCTAAACTTCAAAACTCGACTATCTCAATGCATTGACCAGAGCGGAGGTCACTTTAATGATTTTATTTTAAGAACATACTTAATAATTAAAATCTTTAATTATCTCTTTATAACTTTTAAGCAAATTAAACTGATATCTCTTATAATACAATTTGTTATTCCATTTTAAAAACTTAAGAACTTGCTTCTATGTTCGATCTTAGTAGAAACAGCGATAATTTTTGTAATTATCTTTGTATACAAAATTTCTTTATTTTTGAAGTGATAACTTTTTGTGGGAGGGTAAACAGATTCGTTACGTAACGCATAACGCACCGTCAATTCCTAGAATGTCAATAACCGTAAGAAAACTGTAATATTGAGAATATTGCATATATCAGTCAATTACTTTTGACTGGTTCCATGAATAGATTTGGCTTTCCTTTAATTAATAAGTAGACAATATGACAATTATTTTGATGTATCAAACATTACTCTATGTGCTATACAAGCTAGGCAGTCTTAAAACAAGAGAAAAACATTTAAAATTGCCTGCTTAGTTCGGCTGTGGTGGCTGTTTTTAGCTTATATCGTTTGTTCTATTAGTCTAATCTTTAATGTTAAAGTCTTAAAATTGAGGCAAGACTTTGAGCTATATGCCGGTGTAAAAATAACAGGAATCTGTCCTACAATTTATATATCTTAGTGGGGTTAAAAGAACAAATTTATTCGATTGCTATTCGTTTTTTGACATTATAAATGCAAAAGTTGATAAAAAAAATTTAATATTTTTAAAAACAGTGTTCCACAAAGTTATTGCCCCAGTCATCGTCTACAAAAGTGCTGGCGTTAGTATATAGATATATGCATCAGAAAAGGTGTAAGGAGGTTTTCAAGTAGTATACCTTCAAATGTGTCAATTAAATTAAAGCAAATTAAGTTGTTGAAAGTCAAGACAGTATCTTATGTACGAGTATATAGTATACGTACATATGTATGTATGTAAATGCTTAGATCTTTACAAATAGAGTTGGTATCTGCAATATGATGGGTAGGTTTTCTAGCTTATATGTATATACACCTTAGTACATAATAATATGTAGGGAGGAGATTAAGACTTTTGCTGGCATCTAATCTGGCCACCTCTCTCAAGCTTTGCATTTGGAAAAAAAATCTTTCGCGAGATTTTAATCAAACTGGACATTACGATGATGGAGAACACCAACAAAGTGTTTCCCGCAATTCTGTCTGTCTGCAGATCGTCTACAGTCTAAACCACTGAAAAGATTTTCTTCAAACTTGGGTTTTTAATTAACAAAATAACGGTAATTGCCATACAATTGTTTCTTCTATCTTAATTCTTTCAAAAACGGCTTTAACCATTTTAATTAAGAAAAATCTGTGTACCATTATAGGCATATTCTACATTTTGGTATACAAATTTCCGGCTTCCCTTTTTCTAACGCACACGAAGAACTTTTCAAATTAATCAAATTAACGGAGAACTTTTGAAGCTTTTCTCGAGTTAAACAATTTCAATTATAAATAGTCCAACTTAGATTAGCTTAAGTTATCACTTGTGTCGGGCGTCCCGAGACGCACATAATTTTTTTTTTATAAACAATGTTGGTATGACAAATTACAGTATTTAATAATATAAATTTAAGTACATAATTCAAAGAAAAAAATCGTCCATCCCTTTTCGAAACATTGAATTTAAAAAAAAAAATTGATTTATCAGAGAGAGTCGAAAATAAAAAATGGGGTTCAAATTTTAAATGTTTTATTTTGATAATCTTTTCACATTAACAAAACGTTATTTAACTTTGATATTTGAGAAAATTCGCAGGGATATAAAATAGTGTGCGGTGTAGGAGAAGGAATTTTCTCAGACTCACTAAAAGTCTACATCCTTCCGACTTCTTGACTTTGCTAGCATCTTTCAAGTTGTAGTACTACCTATAATAAAAGAATGCAAATTTCTAAAATTAAATCCAACTCAAATTCTAAATTCGGCAATAATCACAGACAGCCAAGTGGATATCAAAGGCGTAAATTCGACAAAAATAGCTTCAAAACTGATCCAACATTGGACATTAACTATATAATCACTTTATTCTGGGTTCCAGGACACAGTGGTATCGAGAGTACGGGCAGACGTGCTAGCCCGACAGGGATCTCTATTCCACTTACTGCTATAAAGGGCAAAATTCTTTCAGTTTTCCTTACAGTATCCAACAAATAATCTGGAACAATCTAACCTACTATACGATACTGCTTATTAGTGGTACAAATTCAAATCGTAACATAAACAAAATCGTAAAAAAATGAGTTTAATTTAATATTATATAAATTGAAACTCTAACCCCCCAGTTTCACAGTGCGAGTTTAAACTCCACTTTTGGTTTAAACTTCAGATCAACAATTTATTCGGTTTCACAGTGTCGTTTAAACTCAATTGAACTCAGTTCAATTTTTAATTTAAGTTAACCGAGATTGTTCTGCGTTTGTATTTTTTTTTAAATTTAACTGTATGCCTGTAAGACCTAAGGTCTTTTAAATGCATCCAGAAATGCACGGCACTAGTTTGACACAGTGGATTTGAGAACCAGGTATTGACTGTCTCATTTTAACCCATGGGCGGCATCCAATTAAAATTGAAGGTATAGAAAAGAATGCGCCTAGCGTGGGCAGCGAACCCACACGTCCTAGTTAGCAAGGAAGCACCTTATCCACTGCGCCATTGCCACCCATTTGTATTGTTTTTTCTTCAGAAAATATTATATATTCAAATGTTATCGAGTTGTTATAGTGATTTTGAATATTATTTTATTTATTATTCTCGTTGTTTCGCGTGTTTTTTGTGCCAGAGAGAGAAAGGGAGGACGAGGCAAGAAAAATGCTGCCAACTATTTTTCATAAAATGTAGTTAAACGAAGTTCAACTGATCTGAAGATCAGATTTCACTGTGAAACCGGACGAATTAATCCAAAAATTTAAACTGAGTTTAAGGTTCAATTAATCTTAAGTTTAAACTCCACTGTGAACTGGGGGTAGCATCGCAAATAAGCATGTATAGAATCACAATAATGCAATATCAATAAGGGATCTAAAGGCCTCATCGCCACTCGCTGGTACAAAAATACTTGCATTTTATAGTGGCTTATACATTTTCTTAAAATAAAAAAAAAAAAAAAACAAAAAACAGTCAAATTCGATTAGAAAATAGTTTATTAAAATTGTTATTTTACTGACAATTTTTGATCCATAATTGTTTATTTCAGTAAAAGGTATTAATAACTGTTATATAAAAGCAGCAGTAACAAATATTGCAACTAGCAGTTTGGCACATGCCTAAAACCCATACTAAATGTGACCTGAGTGTCTGAGTTTTGACACATGCGCGTTTTGACACCTTAACGAAAATTAAAACCGGGATATATTACCTTTATTTGTCGTAACCTTTATTGGTCGTAATGGTGATTAAATGAAGCAATTTTCATTTTATTTTTCCAACGTTTCGACTGTGGTTGCCGTTTTCTTCAGGGGTGTCTTTATTTACAAAATTAAAAAGAGATATAATGTTGTACATATTGATACAAGTAAACGAACAAAATATGACTTACATAACGTTAAATTTTAAGATTTTTAATATACATAACTATAATTTGTTTGAAACATAGAAAAAAAACAGATTAAAAATAGATTTTGAACACTTCTCGTTTGAAGATTAGTCTACGTTTAATGACATTTATTGTCAGAAACTAATGAACAGTAAACGGCAGATATTTTTTGTGTGTCTTGTTTGCGGTTCATATTATTTTTGTTGTTAATTATATGCAGTGTCTCTAGTGTGTAACGTTTAGATGTATGTTTTTCTGTTGCAAGGATCTCCACTCCCTCGAAGTTTGGTGTGTGACCGGTATCAACGATGTGAGAAGCCAGTGCCGTCTTCTCAGAACTTTTTAGGCGAATATCTGGTTCGACCTATATTCCAAGTTGACTTCCGGGTTGTTTTTCGTGAAATTTCTTTGAAATTTTCGGAAAGTTTGGGCACATAAACGACACTCTTATAAACACATCTCCTCTCTTCCAACTTATTTTCTGAACGAGCTTGGTGTTTTTGACGAAGTATCAAGTTCCTTATAACTTCTGTCGGAAAACTGTTGTCTAAGAGTATTTGCGTAACTTTTTCTTCGTTAGCGGAGTGGAATTTTCGGTCACTCAACGCAAGAACTTTGTTTATTAAGTTCAACGCAGTGTTTATACGAATGTGCTTGATTTGATTAGATCGGAAATTGACAAGTCGCCCAGATGCCATTTATTTCTGTTACCAGTCGAAAGAAAGTCGATCATTTTCGCGGTAGACCTTAACGTCCAAGAACGCTATCGATCTGTTTTTTTCCCTCTCTACGGTGAATTGTATTTTTTCATTAAACTGGTTTAAGCATCGTAAGACATTTTCAATTTCTTCTCTATCCACAATCGCAAAGATATCATCAACGTATTTTGCTATAAACTTAGGTTTGTAGCTTAGTTTAAAACATTCCTCGATCAAGAAATCTAAAACCAAGTCCGCAATCGTCGATGAAAGAGGATTTCCAATTGGCATTCCGTGTACTTGTTTGTACAAATTGTCCTTAAATTGCAGGTAGTTGTTATCTTTGAGGCAAAAATTTAATAATTCGATAAATTTGTTTTGGCGCTCAGCTTGGTATTTTCAGCTATAATTTCCCATTTCTTTTTAATAATGTTGATTGCAAGCTGAACAGGAACATTAGTAAAAAGAGAAACAGCGTCATAAGAAACCAAAATATCGTTTGTGTCAAGTACAAAATCTTTTGCTTTGGATTTAAACTCCAACGAATTTTTTACAGAGTGAGGAGATTTTTTTTTTAGACACACTGTAATATTTTACCGAGGTACTTTGAAATTTCGTAACAAGGAACTTTCATCGATGACGTTATCGGCCTGAGAGGTATATTTGGTTTGTGAATCTTTGGTAAACCATATATTGCAGTTATTTGTGCTGTGTAGGTAGTCATAATTGCTTTTTCCCTGTCATCGATCATCTTATTGTTGTGCAACCATTTCACAAATTCATTGTTTTTGTTTTGTAGAGTGGTACCTTTAATATTTATATATTGTTGACCACATCTAACTGATGATCCCATTGTCGAGCCTGGGCGAAATATATTTATTTCGAACTTCAAGTCACACAAAAATTATTAATTGGTAATACAGATTGAGCACTTGGATCCAGATGTTTTATTTCACCGTTTTAAGTCGACATTATGTTAATATTCAATGTTGTAGGCTTACATGATTTGAGTATTGTAAGGACCTTTCTTCTTGTTCTACGCACTTTGTTTTTGATGAGTTGGAAAACAAATTGTTCTGTTCTTAATGAACATCAGTGAGTATCTTTGATTAGTTATTTTATTGAATTCGATGTTTTGTTTGAGCAAAAAATCAATAAATATTCCCTAATGAGATAATAAATACCTAATTTTCAAATCAACTGTGCCAACACAAAATTATTTCCTATCTTTCTATTCCTTCTAACTAGTGCCGTGCAATTAAGGTTGCATTTAAGAGACCTTATGTCTTACATTCATATACATAGTTAAAATTTAAACACAAACAAACAAATGATTTCTTATTAGTTAAGTGAAACAAGAAGCATTGCTAAATAACAATATTATTGTCTCCAATTGCATGCACGGCACCCATAAGCATAATGCATCCTAAATTCTATTAATCATGAAAAAATGGCAAACATAAAATTTGCATACAAAGTTGTAATGTTTATTTTGTGTATGTTTCATAACATTGTATTTTTTTTTAACTTAACTTTATCTTAATTTTTTTGTTCAGTTAGTAGGTAGTAAAGTTTTTTTTTTCAAAATTTCAAATAATTATAATTTGTGACATATTTTTGTAAATGTATATAATAAAGAATAATTAATATTAATTGCAATACATATCAAAAATTATTTTAAAAACAAAAGAGAACAAACAAAAAATATAATAACAAAGTCAAAATCTTATTTTCATCTATTTTTTTTCCTTTTTCTTCTCTTCTCTTTTTTATATTATATAAACATAAACACATTGTGTTTTACTACCAAAAAAAAATGGTTCATTGCTAAAACAATCATTAAAACACACTTCCCCTTGATGTAACTGACAAAAACTAAACTTAAAAATAAAAAAAAAAAAAAAAAAATTAAAAATCCAAATTTAAGATGGCACAACCCCCACCAAGGCCACTGACAAGTGATGATTTTCAAGCAATGATTCCTGCGCACTTTTTGAGTGGTGGTAGCCAACATCAAGTACATATGGAAAAACACGATGGTGTTGGACCATCAGTAACAGTCACCGTTAATAAAGCCGTACCGGATCTACCAATGTTGCCTCCGGCACCAACCGAATTAGGTCTCATTACAGAAACAATAACAAAATCGACATTCACGGAGACGGTTATGACCCGGGTCACTGATAATCATTTGCTGGACCCGCTTATTAGTGAGGTGACTATCACGTTATCAAACCAAAAAAATAACACGTAAAATGCTAAGCTTCACCACAATTTTTTTTTTTTTTTAATTTAATTTAATACATTTTTTTTTTAATTTTCAATTTTCTTTTGTATTATAAAATTCCATGTTGTTCTTTAAATCTCGAAACATATTAATATTTTTATTTTGTTTTAAATAAGATTTACTAAGACATTAAATATACTTTTTTTTTGAAATATCACCGTTGATGTCGTAAACGTACATATTATTTAGGAAATGTAAATAAATTTATTCAATACACACACTCTCAACTTTTTTAGATTTAAAATATTAAACCAGATGATTATAAAAAAAAAAACTTAAAATCATCTTTTATTTTTTTTTTACTAAAACACAAACAATTTATAATTATAGTGTAAAATATACTAATGCATTGTTTTTATTAAAATTAGTAATAAATATAATATTGCAAATTTAACAAATTAAAACACGCTTTCGAATAAACTTTAAACTTTACATCCCATAGCCTGGTGTATATGTACATTAGGGTGGAGCACGAATGTATGAAACAAATTTTTGTTGGCCATTCAAAATGTTAAGAGGGGGGAACGGTGCCTTATTTTAAAAGAAAAATAAATGTGTTTTTTTTGATTAATTTGGTTAAGGTCTTCTGCCTCCGCATTGACTTAAAAAATTAAATTTTATACAAGATTTTTGTAAACAGATATGGCTGAAAATAATATAAAAGTAATTAGAATGAAAAAAGTGCGCAAAATATACTTTTTATAATTATAATTTTAATTTAATTTAAACAAAAACATAAATTCATTCTCGTAATAATATATACCACGTATTTCATAATTAACATGCCTGAAAATCTCGTTTTGTCTCAAATTTAGGCCTTGTCTTCCGTGATTCTATTTTGGCCTTTATTGCAACTAGTCGGGACTTTTTTGTATACTGAGAAGTGGTAGCTTCCGTCGTCATCCTTACAGCTCGTTTAACAGCTTGGGTATGGCACGGAAGCCTTAAAAAGAACACATCACTTTCACCATTAGATTCCACGATGCTCCGAATTTCTTGGTAGCACAAGTTTATCATAATCGGTGGATCAGAAACCTATTCTTGTCAATTTATTAAATCTATATATGTTGATGCATTGAAATTTATGCGCGGCACTACAAAGAGCCTGGGTGTTAAAGACCGAGGCATACTACGCGCTTTTAATAGCGCCGAGCTGCCAGTTCTCTAATGTGTCTATTGTTATCTGTTACCATAGCAAGAAGAACGTTTTCAGGATGCGCAAAATAACCATTCCGCTGAATGACAGGATTGATTACTTTCTTAAGTTCTTCTGGAAGATATCTGGAGGCCATAATTATGTTAAAAAGATGGTGTGTACCATCCTTGCACGATGGTTTATTTTTGATAGAAAACCAAGATGGTAAACTTTAACAACAAACGTGGCCAAAGTGATCAAGTTTTCAAGGTGTCTCCGTCGTTATATATAAACGCATTATGCGGTTGGCACGTGTTAGCCAACACGCATGAGACATTTTCCCTGGAGATTTATTTGCCAGATCTTGTTGGAACTCACCTGATGGAACCGCTGACACGATCTTGTGCAAGTATTGTTGATCCGTACTTAATTCGTTAGCCATTTCTGGTAGAACATTTCCTTCAATACGTCGAAATGATTTAACAGGTAATTGTTCACAGGTTTCAAGTGCTTTTTCCAAAAGTCCAGTGTAACACTTTGTGCCCGAAGTACACACATCAAGACGTTGAAATAAGTGTCTTAAAAGTAGTTCATTCATGTGTAGTAAACATATTATCCATTGAAGTGGTTTTTGATGTTCTTTCTCCAGTAGTCTTATAATACCACCGAATTTTCCTGTATTAACATTTGTACCGTCACAGCCGATAGCCAGAAGATGATGTTGAGGAATCTCTTCATCTGATAGAAAGCCTCTTTGGCCGAACCATTCTCAGGAACTACATATCCCATGTATATGTATCCTGGCTCTTGCAGCAAAGAAATGTGCTCTTGAACAATTGTGGTTTTGTATATTTTCCTATTTTTCTTATTCAAATGTATGGTTCTATCTTTCCTGCCATCAAAGTATAATGCAAATAATTCTGCAGTTGTCTTTTCATTCATTAACTTATCTCTGGCTTTGGTTTTCTCTCTTCGGATTTTATGTCTGTCGATGACGCCGACTTCAGACCCAATATCATACAAAACAGATGATGCTATCGCTGCTGCTGCTGTCCTATCTGATACTCCTTACCTTTCACATGTCTTCGATAATGTCGGAAAATCAAAGCTTGAGAAAATTATTATTTTCTTCTCAGGAATGTGTTTTTCCTTGGACTGATCGAAGTTATAAGTACTTTCGGAATTTTCAGACGCGGACGATGTAGAAGAAGTACTAATGTCTAAAACAGTAGGCATAGATGTACTTAAAGCAGTTGTAGTTTGGCATTTCGCTCGAGTCTGTTTTCTTTCCAAACTTTTTCGCAAACTTTTAGTGACAATAACATCAATTCCACCGGTTGCCATAATTCGTACGCTTCTTTGGTCAATTAAAAATGCTTGTTCTTGTTTCGGAACCTTTTTATCTTTGGTGCAGGTGCACTGATTGAATTATTTGCATGCCGTAATATCAAAAAGGAACTTACCGCTTTGCTGAAAACTTTGTAATTTTTCTGGGGAGAGTGTCTTGACAGATTTTAGTAAATTTTTGTATTTATATGCTTTCAGCATCTGCATGATTCTGGTTCTTGTTACAGTTGGAATAGATGCAGATCGCCATATGTTTTCTATTTGAGATGTTACTATAGCTGCTACTTCTGGAAAGGTTGGCTCTTTTGCAGTTTCCAAGTCGAATTTAAGTTGGTGTCTTGTTCCATTCATAGTACTTTATCGCATCTTCATAAGTAGGAATCACGTTTTCTTTCATATCACAATTATCACCAAAAATAGGACATTTAAATACACTTCGCGTTCTTTGCATGTTTTCTTTCATTTTTAAAGTTAAGTTAAATATTTATAAACCAAACGATGTTCTACTGATACCACGGAAAATAATAGCAAACTGATCAGATATTCAAAAAATTGTGTTTAAATTATATAGCATAGAACAATTAGAAGTTTTTAATAAAGGTTTCAGTTAGTTTGCGGAGGCAGTTACCGTTATCCAAATTGAATAAAATTTTATATATATATAAGGCGCCTTTTTTTTTACTATTAGATATCAATTAACAACATACATTTTCGCTGCACCCTAATGTACATCAATGTAAAGTGAAATCCAAATCAGAATGAAATATCAATAGATCAAGTATTAAAAATTTCGCAAAAAAATTTAAATTTTACTGTATTGTTCGTTTCGAAAAAAATACATTAGCATTGTTTCAAATCACAGTTTTTTTCGTCACCTTTAAAAGAATTGATTTTTTTTTAACTTGAAAAAAGTTATTTTTTGTATGACAATTTCACTTCGCTTGGGTGAATTTAGCTAAAACATTTCCGTTTACTATATCATGTTTCTAAACAATGAAAATAACTCTAAAAAACGAAATACGATTACATAAGTATTTATTGGCTAACATCATGACCGAAAGATTTAACATGTTGATTTATAAATTAAATGTTTTAACCTACAAACTATACAAAAAAAAATTGCGCAAGTAGGCATTAATTAATTTATATAAGTAAAATTCCTTTTATTGAAAAAAAAAACAGTAGATATTTCTTGTTATTTTTTTTTATAATTTTTTTTTCGTAATTTATTAATTTATTTTAAATACCTACAATTTTCAAATTAACAAATATTACTTCCTAAGAATAAAAACACTAATGTTGGGGAAATGCTATCTCAACATTTTTTACAAAAAAAAAAAAATATTTGCGAATAATCAAACAGAAAACAGGTTATATTGGCCTTTATCTTTCCTTTTAATGAGGAGAGTAGCTCTAAAAATAATGTTCAAAGTGAGAGACAGCGTTTTGGTAATTTTAAATGGCATACAATGTAATTTAAAGCTTTTCTAATTCTAATATATCAGTTGACAATATTGAATTATTTTATGTTTGATTATAAAATGCTTATTGTCATCTGAATAATTGGGTAAAGCATTCATTTAAAAGACGAAGAACTAATTGTAGTTATAGAAAAAGAAATACAATCAGATTAAGAAAAACAAAAGTAGGGTAAGTTCGGGCATTATGGAGCACCTAACATCAATCTGAAATAACTTTACTACGAACAACATTTTATAATTGAATTTTTTTTATTGAATTAGAGAAAAAAGTAACATAAATAAATCAAATAAAAATAATAATTCAATGTCTTTAACAAAAAATAGTTTTTTTTTATAATTTTGCACGCGCTCAAGGGATATTATGAATGCCCTTTATATGTTTTTAACACAGCGCGGGCATCCGGTGAAAGAAGAAAAAGAAGGATATGAAAGATGTGTGGCGCGATGTATTGAGACGGTGGTTGTTGTATTAAATTTTATATCCAGGAATGGCGGCTGAACTAATGCGGAGAAAATTACCGTGTCTTATTTATTTATGTCTCTTATAATTGACATTATTTTATTTATTTCGTTGACATATTAATGAGTAGTTTACTCAATCACATGTTGTTAGTGTTATGCCTGAACAGCATGTAATGAGTAAACCAGCAACTTATTTTATGACAATTTTTAGAATAGGTTTTTAATGGAATACAAGAAGACATAGACAACGGCAGGAATCGAACCTGCGACGACGAGGTTGACATGCGAGCACACAACTATCGCGCCACGGCTACCCCCTTAATTTAAAAAGAGCTTCAAAAGACCAAATTGCCCTAACTACGGGCAACATGGCGCACCCCTGAGTGCAATATGGCGGGAAGCTTTTTTTTTATTTGAACACACATCTTAAATGTAGGGCAGGAATTGTGGGACCACTGTCCACAAAGGACACACCACATCCACTCGTCCTTTTTGGTTGTAGTGTAATCTTCACCACATCCAGGACATATTTCTCGTACTCTTCGGGTCCATCCGACTCGTCGCGTCGGCTAGCTCGATGTCAAAATTTTCTTCATCGGAAATGCATTACATAACATACATAACTAGATAATACAAAATGAAAAAAACGGGAAGAGCCGAAAAGACATTAGGTAGGTATGAAACTTTAATTTACATGAAAACTTCATACGGACATTATGGCCCACCGGCGCCATAATGCCCTCGCACACTTTTTCACAAAACATTAAAATAAAACGAAGTGCTCTTTTCGTTTCAAATCTTTCCCGTTACTCAACAACACTTAAACTGTATTATACATTCTACTCTTCACACCGAACACCAGCGATGAACACTTACCGAGAAACTAGAATCCAAACACAAAGTAAAACTATAAAAAAGCACAACCAGCCTGTAAGCTTTTTTTTTTATAATCCGTTTTTTGTTCAGCGATCTTTACTGGAAACGTGTTCGGCAGAGACTGATGTTTTTGCATTGTTTTTATTTTAATTGGACTTTTGGAATTATTACATTTTCGAGGTGTGCCATAATGCCCGCTGCGCCATAATGCCCGAACTTACCCTAGTTTTTTTTTGTTATAATTTATATTAGTTAATTTTTGTTGGTTGCGGCTAGGGCCATTTTTACAGACAAATTTTTAACAAACTGAAGTATAGAGGTTTATATGAAATCTAACAAATATGTATTTCTAAACTCAGGCGAATAATGATTAAAATTTAAACAAATTCTTCTCTGGATGTGATGGAAACAAACTTAGAAACGAGCTGAATTTTGCCATCTTTTAAAATCTCTGTCCAGTGTATAACGCCATTACCACAGATGAAAAATACCAAGATGGGAATCCTCAGCTGTCAAACAAGTTTTCCAACAAGCTGCTAACGCACACAACTATCCTTATAGAAGATAGACATAGAGTGTCATCCGTCCGCCAGCCATTTTTCTTAAAAGCTCGTCCATCCGCCAGCCATTTTTCTTATCCATCCGGTATGTAGAAATCGGTGGGTATGTTCAAAAACTATGAAAATGTAATGTACTTCTTTTTTAGTGCTAACCTCACCTTAAATGTATATCATTTCAATTTAGAATTGCCTTAAATATAAATAAAATTCGTTGAAGATTATATTGGCCTTAGCGATGTAACCTTCGGAACGCATATATCAATTTGTATTCGAGGTAATTGTCATCAGAACAAATTATAAGCAAAATTAAAAAATATCCATGCTAATAATGAACGCATCACGCACATACTTTATTCCAGCCACAAGAGTATCTGTAGCCTGGTCCAAGTTTGTTAACTGTTCACTTAAGTCGAGTCGTCCCAAAACGCAGACACGTCTTCTGGTAGTTTTTCACCATAATCTCAAATTGCTGCGCGCTCGTTTTTTATTCAGCCTAAAAAGACTATATGTACTAATGCTTTAAAAATACAAATATACACAACAAATTCCGCGAAAAATTTTGTCGGACGATTTCGGAAGAAAACTTGTATGACATTTATGAAGAAATGCACTTCATTGTACTACAGCGCATATCACCGTCTTGCGTTACACTTAGTGGGATAAATGTTCCCCACAGTTGTTTAGAAGATGAACTCGAAAAAAATAATCCGACGATGATATTTTTAACCAAAAAAACTATATCAAAAGTCAATTTGTGAATATAATTTTGTGTATAGTGTATTTGTGATCCTTTTTCAAAAGTTAATTATTTCGGTAATAATTTTTAGTGCAACTGAAAAATGTTATAGGTATTCTAATATAAATATACTTTGTAAAGTTTTGAAACCTTAAACATTTTTAAATTTCAGTAAACTAAATAAAAAAATAAAAATAATACTAAATAAAAGATTTACTTTAAGATTTATAATTGAATTTTTATTGAATGACAGATTTAGAAAAATTAGTACCAATGGAAAACATATGAAATCTAAGCGAAATGAATTAGGGATGAACTAGGAACGGAATATGCATAAATATATTATGTACATAATAATTCAATTGAAATTCGATTGACTTATTCGGTTAATTGGGATTGTATTTTTGCACAAAAGTTTTGAAATTCCGAGGCTTAGAAAAATATCCTACGTTAAGCCTTCGAAAAAAAGATGTTCTTTTTCGATTCTAATGAAGATAGTGATAATGATTTCAAAATTACTAGAATTAAAATCTATAAAGAAAGAATAAACTCTCAAGTAGAAGAACATTTGGTTTGCGAAAAATTTCGTGTGTCGAAATCCGTTATTGAATATCTCTCAGAAAAGCGTTCGCATAAGTTCCATTCGTCATCGAATCCCGTCCGACTATATAAATTACTATATTGTCGCATTTAGTTAGCCCTCAGCTGTACCCGTTTTCTTTGAATTGTCTAGTTTTGCATATAAAATATAATATACATATATGATCTTGGTGTTGTTGTTTTGGAAACTAACGGCATTAAAACTAACAAAGGTATTTTTTCGGCAATTCTCCCAAAAAACACATAGCGGATATATGGTCGCTCTTTATTTTGAGGAATTAAATTTAAACACTTGACTAAAGTAAAAGTTTCCTTCCATTTTTCACATTTAATTTCACACATCCAAAAAGGAATGTTTTTTTTCGCCGCATTTTATTTTTGAACGGATTCTTTCTTCATTTTCTTTTATTAAGATCCTTGCGCGTTGGCTTAGCTTTCTTTGAATGTGCTCTTGGAAGCAGAATACCTACAAGTCCAAGGAATTTTTTGTTTTCTACAACTGTAAAGTTTTTGTTTGTGTTACAGAAATAATCTACACTAGTAAGACTAGTGACTTCTAGACTTGTAGCTTTGTGTTACATGCCCCAGGTCGCCATATTAATAACGCCACATAATGATCGCCTACCACTGCATTTTGTTTTTACAATAATATTATATGTAAAGATGTATCTTAAAAAAAAAAAAAAACTGCATGTTCGCGTGGAAAGTTTTATTGAAATAAAAATATCAACGGGCATGTACTAAAAAGTAGTTTAAGGCAATGTCAATTTATAGCTATTTAAAGGCAACTAAATAGATCATAAAAAGACTCTTCATTGGTGCTTAGTCTTCTATGTTCATTTTAATTGAAAAACTTTTTTTTACCATGCTTCGTGGCTACTTTATTAAAAAGTATATATTTACTATTCACTATTGTCATAAATTCGAAAAAAAACTAAGCTCACAAAATAAATCTTGAACCTTACACTGTTTCGAACATAATGTACACATAACTTATTTTAACTTCGAGACCTAGAGCCTCAAATTAAGTGCCTTTTCTTGTGGTTTCCCTAATTGCCAAGAACTTTTTGCTAAAGTTACTTACGTTACATTACATATTTTTTATATGTATAAACTAAATATTTTTGAGTGATTTCAAAAAATGGAATATCAGAGAAACACATTTCGATCAAACAAATAATAGCGGGAAGGCGATCACATATAGTACACATAAGAAGATCGATAAATTATCAATTTCTTCCGAATAAAACCCAAAGAATGTTCTAAGGAAGCCAAAGTTGAGCTGGAGTTATCAATTGTTTCATCAACAATAATACGTCGCGCGCTACAGGTCGGATTGCGTGCTTTTAAAATATTAAAAAACCCATATATTAAAAAAAAATAAACAAATTAAAAGCAAGCTTGTAATTTGGTGAAATGGAAAGGGGTCTTTTTTTCTGATGAATCGAAATTTAACATGTACGGATCGGGTGAAAGGCCAAAAGGTGACATAGTTAATCCAAAGTATACTAGGGGAACAGTTAAATATAGAGGTTTTTTTTATAATCTACACGCGCTTAAGGGATTATACTACCCTTTAAATGTTTTAACACAGCGCGGGCGTGAGGTAAAGGATGAGAAAGAAGGATCGGAAAGATGTGTGGCGCGATGTTCTCAGATTGGAGGTGGTTGTTGTCTCAGATTTTATCTCCAGGGATGCCGGCTGAACTAATGCGGAGAAATTTCCTTATCTTATTTGTCTATGTCCCTTATAATTCGCATTATTTTTTTTATTCGTTGTCATATTTTATCCGTATACTAGTTTTGCTCAATCACATGTCGTTAGTTCTATGCCTAAACACGATGTAATGAGTAAGCCAGCCAACTCGTATGATATTTATTTTAGGATTGGTTTTTAATGGAAAAATAAGAGGACAAAGACTACGACAGGGATCGAGGTTGACAGGCAGTGACCATGAGGTTGACAGGCGAACACACAACTATCGCGCCACGGCCACCCCAAGGTGGATCTGTTATGGTCCGGGGCTGCTTCAACGACCCCAAGTACAAGTCGAGGTTGGCTAGAATATTACTGTCTTGCAATGGCCGCCGCAGTCCCCATACCTAAAGCCAGTAGAGAACTTATGGGAGATAGTAAAAAAAGAATTATTGTGGATGTCAAATTTTCTAGCGGAAAGACGAACTTTATGCCGAAATCCAGAGGCAGTGGAATGAAATACCAAAAACTGTTATCAACAAACTCATTGCCTCAATGCCTAGAAGATGATAATTTTTGTTATAAAAAAAATTGTAGGATATTGTTTTTAGTTGTAAATGTTTTGCACAGCAATTCATGATTATTTTTAAGGATTTCTCTATTTAAAAGAACTTTATTTTTGCGAATACAAAAATTGGATATTCATGCGGTGCATCGATCTCGAGATTTTGATCACACTTGACATTATGATGAAGGAGAATACAAAAAACTCTATCTGTCCTCGAGTAACAGCGTAAACGGTTGGATGGATTTGCTTCAAACTTGGTACATATTCAATCCTATCACGAATTCCATCGTAATCGGAAACTTGTTACGAATCCCGAAAAAATATATCACAGAATCCACCGTAGTGAAAATGCTCATACAAATTGTCATTAAAACTTTCCGATTCTTCGGCAATATGCCCACACGTTTTTTTTTATTTTTTAAGACTAAAAGTAACGCTACCTGTTATACATTTTTCTGAAAACAAAATCAGGTCATTAATGAAGGGAAAAGTTACTTTTTGGTATTTTTTTGGGAAAAAAATGCTACCTCTAAAAATCATGTTTTTGATTCTCAATTTTCTGAAAAATGGTCCATTCGTTTTATTTGAAATTTTTTATGCCGAAGCTCCTAAAAAGTATAAACATTAATGTAAATCAAAATGGTTCAAATTTTTTTTTTTGAAAACTCAATATTTCGAAAACGACTGAATCGATTCATTCGAAAGTTCGTATTTTAGTAGTTTTTTTTCACGTTATTTTGAAAACTTTAAAAAAACTAATTTTCCAAAACAAAATATAACAGTATTTCTTAAAAACGGCTCCAAGAATTTTGATAAGAAAATGTTTGTATTCTTAAATTAGTACAGACCACTTTCAAGTAAAACAAATATTTTAATTTGCATTAGTACTTATTAATGGTACTTCCCATAGAACCGCTTTTTAAATATTCGACTTTCTCACTATTGAATAAACCGATTAAAATTATTAGTTTATGCCATTCGCATAAGTGTAAATAAAACTACATATTCAAATTTTCAAAAAAAAAATGGGTTTTTCGATTTAAAAAAAAATACATCGTTTTTTTTTGAAAATCGTTTTTTAAAAACCGGTCATTAGATTTTTTGAAATTAAAAATGTTATTATGTATACTAATAATTGCTTCAAACTTTTTTTCTAAATTTTTTTTTTTAATTTTATACATAACAAATAATTTTTTTTAAAAACCCCTTCAAGAATTTTTGAATTTTTTTTGATATATTCTTATTTGTCGTCTTTGTTTATCCCCAAAATTATAACAACTAAGCAATATGAAAAGATTTTATTATGTGTATCATCCATTTGTTTCTAACCTGATTATTTTTCATTTGCACGCATTTTTGCGTGCGTCACTCAATACCTACATTTCTACTATGTAGACTTTCATACATTTATGTATAAATAGCTTTAAAAATCACATAAATATTATATATATGGCATCTAAGTTATAAAGTTATTCGCATATAGTTGCCTTATGTATCTATTCTATTTACATACCTAGGTTCCATCTATTTATGTTTGTGTATGCACATATGTATTACTCTGCTAACTTACAAAATTAAATTCCGTAATCTACATTTAAAAATGCATTTTGAGGTTGGTACCTATGTAACTATTCCTTGAATCGACAATTCATTATACCTACTAAGAATCGACAATATTAATATTACCTATATCGGCTTTAAACCTGTATACGATAACTAGACTACCTGGCACAGAGACATACGTCTCAAATTTATTTTTGGGTTTTATGTCTCACCTCGGTGGGACATAAGTCCCAAACGATAAATTGGGTTTTATGTCCCACAATAAAGTTTTTTTTATGGTTCTTGTATGAAGCGTTTTTTGCAATTAAGTTCACGGCTTGGCACGTAAGGGGGAGCATGTTGCTCCTCTGCAAACACCCTGATTTGCCCAATATAGAAATTGGGGTTGGGTAAAAGCTTGGATACACATATGCAAATTTTTACTTGCGATTATAGGTACTATAAGTCAAGTTATGCATTCGTGAGAAAAAAAAATTCTAACAATCAAACATGATATTATGATCATAGAGAAGCCTACAAAAGTGATCTACAAAAAATGTTTGTGTGTCTTTCTGCCAGTATGTCAGCCTGTCCGTCTGTATATATAATGAGCTGCAACCTGAACGGCTTCAGCGATTACCTTCAAATTTGGTATGTGTGATTCTTTTGGCATTCCTCAGAGGGGAAATTGAAATTTTATTTTTATGCCTAAAAAAAACGGTACCTGCCATAAAACCGTTAAGGAAAATCTTATTTTTCTCGAGAACGTCTCCAAAGATTTTGATAAAACATTTTGAGAATTGTTTTGTTGATACTAGTTATCATTTGATCAGAACCAAATTTACAGGAAAAGTCTATTAACGGTACCTTTCATATAACGTTTTTTGTTTTAATTTTTGGCTTTCTCAGTAACGGTACATTGTATTTCTGTCCAATTTTATATCTGAGAAGATCTATCTAGCCAAACTATTTCTGCATATCAACATTTTGAATAAATTCTTTTTCCTAATTAAAATTAATTTTTGAGTTTTTCTTTGGAAAATCAATATTGATTTAAAACGTATCAGAAGTTTTTGACCAAGTTGGTTTTTATTTGGACTTTGGAGAATTTTAAAGAAGTAATTCTCGTCGGCTTTATTGTCATCGATAAAAGTTCCTTGTTACGAAATTTCAAAGTACTTGGGTAAAATATTACAGTGTGTCTAAAAAAAAAAATCTCCTCACTCTGTAAAAAATTCGTTGGAGTTTAAATCCAAAGCAAAAGATTTTGTACTTGACACAAACGATATTTTGGTTTCTTATGACGCTGTTTCTCTTTTTACTAATGTTCCTGTTCAGCTTGCAATCAACATTATTAAAAAGAAATGGGAAATTATAGCTGAAAATACCAAGCTGAGCCAAAACAAATTTATCGAATTATTAAATTTTCGCCTCAAAGATAACAACTACCTGCAATTTAAGGACAATTTGTACAAACAAGTACACGGAATGCCAATGGGAAATCCTCTTTCACCGACGATTGCGGACTTGGTTTTAGATTTCTTACTCGAGGAATGTTTTAAACTAAGCTACAAACCTAAGTTTATAGCAAAATACGTTGATGATATCTTTGCAATTGTGGATAGAGAAGAAATTGAAAATGTCTTACGATGCTTAAACCAGTTTAATGAAAAAAATACAATTCACCGTAGAGAGGGAAAAAAACAGATCGATAGCGTTCTTGGACGTTAAGGTCTACCGCGAAAATGATCGACTTTCTTTCGACTGGTACCAGAAATGGTCACGAAAAACAACCCGGAAGTTAACTTGGCATATAGGTCGAACCAGACTGTTGCATCCCTATTCACCAACCTAAAGACGAAAACCGACAAAGATCGCCGTTCAAGCGTAGTTTATAAAATAAATTGCCAAGGGAAAACGCATGAATCCTGCAATCTTTGCTACATCGGTACCACCAAACAACTCCTTCAGCAAAGAATGGCGAACCACAAGTCAGATATTCGCCTAAAAAGTTCTGAGAGGACGGCACTGGCTTCTCACAGCATTGAAACCGGCCACACACCAAACTTCGAGGGAGTATAGATCCTTGCAACAGAAAAACATACATCTAAACGTTCAACACTAGAGACACTGCATATAATTAACAACAAAAATAATATGAACCGCAAACAAGACACAAAATATATCAGCCGTTTACTGTTCCTTAGATTCTGACAGTAAATATCATAAAACGTAGACTAATCTTCAAATGAGAAGTGTTCAAAATATGTTTGAAATCTGTTTTTTTATATGTCTTAAACAAATTATTGTTCAGTAATTTAAAAAAGTAAAAATCTTAAAATTTAACGTTATGTAAGTATTTTGTTCGTTTAGTTATATCAATACACAGAACCAAAAAAGTCGTCCTATTGACTATTTTGGTAGTCAATTTGACAATTAAATAGTCGATTTTCACCCAACAACCGCCATAGTTAATAGGACAATTTTCAGTAGTCAATATGACAACCGAAATTTTTCTACAACTCCATAGTCAATATGACAACTTCGATGGTCAATATGACAACTTTTGATTGAAAGGAATTGAATCACAAGTTGTCGTATTGACAACCACTGTAGTCAATAGGACAACCGCGGTAGTCAATATAAGACAAATGCGGTAGTTAATATAACAACCGCGGTAGTCAATACGACAACTTCGGTAGTCAAAAGGACAACCGTGGTAGTAAATACGACAACTTCGGTAGTCAAAAGACAACCGCAATAGTCAATGTGACAACTGCGGTAGTCAATAGGACAACTGCGGTAGTCAATACGACTACCAATTTCAGATTGACTACCAAGTTGTCATATTGACAACCAAGTTGTCATATTGACTACCAAGTAGTAAAATTGTCCGCCAAGTTGACGATCAAAAAAGATTTTATGTTGACTGTCGGAATTATTAACTTCAATTTTAATTTTGGGTTTTCATATTGACTATCAAGTAGTCATATGATGATCAAAATGTTTTTCAAAAAATATAATGTTCAGTTTTTATATTGACTACCAAATTGTCCTATTGACTACCGTTATCATATTGACTACCGCAGTTGTGATATTGTCTACCGCGGTTGTCCTATTGACTACCAAAATTGACAATCGAAAATTGTCCTATTGACTATCGGGTTGTCATATTGACTATTTTGGTAGTAAATATGACAATTTCGGGTTTTTTCTTGTCAACTTGATTGTTAATATGACGACTTTTTTTTTTTCTGTGTATGTACAAACATTATATCTCTGTTTAATTTTGTAAATAAAGACACCTCTGAAGAAGACGGCAATCACCGTCGAAACGTTGGGAAAATAAAATGAAAATTGCTTTCATTTAATCATCATTACGATCAATAAAGCCGATGAGAATCACTTTTTAAAAATTCTCCAAAGTCCAAACGTATCGACAAAAATAAATTTTTATTTTATAATTACCTGCTTGTATATTAATAGACTTTAAAAAACTGAAATTTCCCAAAAAATTTTTTTTTTTCAATATGTTTTTTTGGCAGTTCTTATAAGTTAAAAAAACGGTTTTTTCCACCTATACACCATTCACTTTCATTATATAGATATGTATGTACATATTTACATTCCTAGGTTCCATATATATGTGTAGGTACATATTACCCTCCTAATTTACATAATTAAGATCAATTTAAATATATATTTGTAGGTAGGTACCTATGTAACCATTCCTTGAATTATGCATTTGACAATTCATTATACTAAGAATCTTACCTATACATCGACTTTAAACCTGCATAGGAAAACTAGACTACATATACAAACCTACTAACAGCGTCTGTGCTTAGCTACACTAAAGTTGTTAGCTACAAGAGCAAATTGGTACGATCTAGTAGTGCATTCTATTTTAATAATCCAAGACATAGATATAATTATGGATGCAATGATTCTTTTTCTAGATATATTAAATTTTATAATTATATATTTACAGAACTTGATCTCTCTAACAACAGATTAAAATTTAAAATTAAATTACAAATTATAGTAAATTAACTTTAATATTTTTATTTAAAATATAATTTAACCTATAATAATCCGTAGATGAATAAATAAAGAAATTTCTGAAATATAAAATATTTATGTTTTCGATAACCTTACATCAAAAATATTGTTTTAATGTAGGTATTACAATCTATTGGTATATTTACATCAAGGCATATACTACACGTCTTATCTTAAGAAAATATGTATTATAATCCGAATGCCAGATGAAATTAGGGCCTTAGGCTAATACACCCCAACAGTAGTTTCATTTCTTCAATTGTATGCTCATGTTTGTGAACTATATGCACCTACCTATATGTAAATTCTTTCATAATTTAGAGTAATAAACCTAAGTAAAATTGTCAATATATATATATACATAAGGCTTCTACGTCTTTTTGTAAATTTTATTTTATTATTTTTTTTTTTAAGAAAAAGAACAAGAGTGTGTGTGTTGTTTTGCACCCAATTTTGAATACAAAAATCACAATTAAATGTACACATTTTTTTATTCTATTTTCAAATTTTTTTTATACAACGAGATGCACATTTTAAAGACACAAAAAATTATTTGTACTTTATACTCTCCTTAGTAATCCTTACTATATATTGTGTACCTTTTTTCTTCATTTATATAAGCTATAAATGTGCATGGGAAACAACGGAGGTCCTTTATTTTTGTTCATTTACTTAGACAGTGCTTAAAGAAGAAAATACATTAAAAGAGTAAGCTTTTGCTTAATGTTGGAGTTGGAATTGGAGAAAGCATCTCCAGAAGGGAATTATGCTGCTGGCGTGGCACATGGCTCATTTGCACTTTATTTGCATTTATTTTTCGATCTACGCATATACCTATACATAATATACATTCTCATCCATTCATCTACATACATTCATACTACATCCGCATCCGTATTTTTTTTTGTCTACCATATGCTGGTGCTAATTTATATAGTCTTCTAATTCTGATGAGGAGACTTCCTGAGCTGGTGTTGGTGCATGTATGATTGTGGTAGAAATTCTGTAATCGGATGCAGAGTCCTTTTTTAGCTGCTGCTACTATCCTATTGCTTCTGGGGCTTTTGAAATCATCAAATGGATTCGTCTTTGTTCATATCTAAAACAAATAAAAACAAATGTAAATACATAAAGACACAATTATAGATGCATTTTCGCTCGCTAGATAAATGCGAGGAGTTTTTCTTTGTTCCCATTACACCTAATCATGCACAGATTTTTTATCTCTACATTAGTTTTTTTTTTTGGGAAATGGTTTTAATGGTTGTTTTTTTTTATTCTTATATACATTTTTTTAATACCGAATTTTTGAAACAAATATTTACCAATTCGTTGGGTTGCTTATTTATTGTTCTTTTAACGTAAATGTACATTTTTGTAAATATCTAGAATCATTATTCACATTCTCTATACACTGTTTAAGCTTAGTTTTGGTTTCTTTGAGAGCGCAGTAAATTGATTTATTTATTTTATTTGTCGATCTATATATAGAAAATTAACAAATTTTTATATTTTTTTGTTTTCTTTTCTTTTTCAACGAGTAGGAAGTCATTCTGCCGAAGAATCAAGGTTCCTTAGGTTTTAGCATAATCGGAGGAACGGATCATTCCTGTGTGCCGTTTGGGGCGCGAGAGCCTGGAGTATTTATTTCTCACGTAAGTAGATTTTGAAAATTGATTGATAAATCCCTTTTTTTATTTTATTAAAAAATGTACCAACTTACTATAATACAGAATTTTTACTTGCGATTATAGGGGCTAACTAAATTCATGCATTTACTTAATTGCAAAGAAAAAAACAAATTCCTTAATTTTTTTCTAAAAAAAAATATTTAGGCATTAAATAACTTAAATTTGAAAAAAAATTGGCAACCCGTTTTTGAAATATTAAATTAAAAGGAAAAATGTATTTAGTTTTTCAAAAATCTAATAGAATATACATATAACGGGTTATCCATTTTGCGGATTCAAAAGTAAACGTAAATAAAACACATATAAAATATTTTTTTTCATGATATTTATTTTTTATTATAAAGTTTGAACGTTGACATTATGTGTGAAACACTACATCATTAAAATGACCAACACGCGAATTGTTGCAAGCATCGATTCTTTTGAGGTAATTTTCGACCACTTTTTGACACATATTGGGCGCTATCTCAGCCATAACTTGACGAATGTTGGTCTTTAAGTGCTCAAGAGTTAAAGGTTTATCTGCATAATTACGGTCTTTCGCGTAGCCCCACAAAAAAGAGTCCACCAAGAGTTGATATCGCCACGAAGAGAAATTACGCGGCCAGGAAATGTCTCTTGCAATAAAGCCATATTCGCTCGTGTTGTGTGGCATGTGTCACCGTCTTGTTGAAACCTAATATTCTCCAAGTCGTATTCTTCAATAGCATGAAAAAAAAGTCGGTTATCACATGACCATAACGCTCCGAATTGACGGTGACAGTCGTTCCATCGTCGTTTTCGAAGAAGTAAGGTCCAATCACACCTCCGGACCAAAGAGCGCCCCAAACAGAGACTTTTTGTGGATGTAATGGCCTCTCTTCAATTATTTGAGGATTCCCAGAACTCCAAATACGACAATTTTGTTTATTAACATACCCACCGAGTGAGAAATGTGCTTCGTCGCTGAAGAAAATTTTGTTCGAAAAATCGCCGTCCACCGCATGTTGTTCAAGCACCCATTCGACGTGTCTACGACGTTGTGAATGGTCAGCTGGCTTCAGTTGTTGTGTGAGCTGGACTTTATATGGATGTAGGTGTAGATCCAAATGCTAAATAAGCCATAATGTGCCTTAAGACAGTCCTAATTCCTGAGAACGACGAGGAATCGACACATTCGCGTCTTTGGCAACACTCACTTAAAGCAGCGATATTTTCAGAGGTACGAGCGAAACGATGATGCACAGGCCTTACACTATCTGTAACCAAACCATTCTCTTCAATTTTTTTCACAATTTTGCCAATTGCTTGCGTAGTTGGACGATTATGTAAACCATAACCTCCTCTTACAGCACGATATGTGGCTGTGGCAGAATCAGCATTTTTGTAGTAGGTTTTAAGAATTTTTATGCGTTGTGCGATAGTTAAGCGATCCATTTTCGTAAATGTCAGACTTTCAACTTAAAAATAAATTGGCTTAACAACTTAGTATGACAGATGTCGAATTCCAGCCCTATACTTTTGAAACCGCAAAATGGATAACCATTTATATTTCAAAAATTCTGGTATGCAGTATTATTTAGAATTCTCCAACACTGTAATATCAGGTTTGATTAAAATCTGGAGTTCGATTTTTTTTTTCAAATGCAAAACTATTCGCAGTCGCAAGTAAAAAAATTCTAACAATCAAAAATGACATTACGATCATAGAAAAGTCTAAACAAGTGATCGGAAACGGTTTCTCGCAGCTCAGCTGTTGCCCTTATAACGTTTGCCCGCAGTATTTTACTTGCGATGTATGTAATATAGGGCAATATGAGATTTTAGGTTATTATTTTCGCGGATGATATTCATATTACATAAAGTTTAAATTTTTCGGAACTTACCGCGTTAAATGTTAGAAATATTTTCAATTTCTTTTTTTTTCCGACGTTTCGAAGAAGTTTCAAACTTCGTGGTCACGGGATGAGACTGGAGATTGATGGATGTTGTTTTAGTTATTGTTTTTTAGGTCTCGCTCTCAAACAGTACCGGTGCGTAGATGTTGTTGCACTTGGATTGCTTGTGGGTGGTGTACTCGTTCTATGTTGTTGTTGCGTTGAGTCGATATATTCTTGTACACATGTAAAGCTTACGATATCGGCTACAGGTTTTTTGATTGGCTTTACTTTTGTTTTACTTATGAGAGGATCCCACGTTGGTAATAATTTAAAGCTACAATCTCTATTGAAATTTGTATGTTTCTTAATTTCAATTGCTTCTCTGACAATTCTTGGTACATAAAATCTTTCATTTGCGATTGATCTGGCTTGATCAAAACGGATAAAATGATCTTCGTTGTAGGCCAAATGTTCACATATTGCCGATTTTGTGACAGCGTTGTTTTGGATAGCTTTAATATGTTCGTTTAATCCCGTTTTTATACCTCGTTTCGTTTCACCAATATAAGAAGACCTACAACTGCATGGAACAGAGTACACACCAGGATTTTGAAGTGGAATTTTGTCCTTAGGCGATCTTAAAAATTGTCGAACCTTGGTTGGCGGTTTAAAGATGGTTTTTATATCATACTCGTATTTTCGTAAGATTCGCCCAATTCCATCCGTTATGCCTTTGATATAGGGCAAAAACGCCCTGTTTTTCTAATGCTGGAGGTAGCGAATGTTTCTGTGAGCTGGGTTTGGGTCTCAATGTTCTTTGTTTGTAGTTGTAGCCATTCTTTTCAAGTGTAATATCTATATGCTACAACTCTTGTTTAAGGTGTTCGGGGTCACAAATTTTGTAAGCACGGTTCACAAGAGCAGATACAACCGATGTTAAGTTGGCTGGTTGATGGTGTGATGTAGCATAAAAGCTGAATAAAATTGTATATATATAAAAAAAGAAACAATTGATACGATTGTATTAAAAAATGTAGTATTTACGCGGGCAAACGTTACCCGTGGCCCCCAAACTATACTTATAATATTTTGCATACGTCACTGCATACCTACTTGCGTACCTACTATGTAGGCCCTCACATTCATATATATGTATTTTTATAACTCAAAATATTGAATATTATGTAAATTGGACCTATAAAGTTATATGCATATAGGTAGTTACCTACCCACCCACATCCTTAACTTTCATTATAATATAGATACTACTTGAGAATAACTATCTATCAGAGGAATCAATCTTGGACCTCCTTCACGAAATGGATGTATATAAGTTATTTATGTATTGCAAAACACCAGTCAGGTACAAAAACCAAATATTAAATGAAGCGTTTTAGTATAAATTGTAACTTACTCTACTTTTATAAAGAAATAATTAGTTGTCAATCAGGCAGACGGCAATGTCATGTAATTTAGATTGTAATTAACAAAGTGTAATAATATTTTGTAAGAAAAATAAAATCTAATCTAATCTAAAAAAAAAAATCTACATACATAGAATATATATTACATATCTAGGTTCCGTAATGTATTTAAATATACATTTGTAGGTATTTACCTATGTAACTATTCATTATACTAAGAACCAAGGTAATCTTACCTATATCTTTTTGAAACTTATACAATATACATAATGATAATTAGACTACGTACCTAACTACTAACAGCGTCAGTGGTTACCTATACATTAAAGTTGTTAGCTACAGGAGCAAGTTCGTACGATCCAGTCGTGCATTTTATTTATTTATTTTTTTTTCAAATGCAAAACTTGCTCTATAGTACCTAATCGCAAGCAAAAAAACCGTTCTCGAAAAGGAAACGAAAACGAGAAAATGTCTGTTAAGGTTCAAATCGCTTCAGGAAACTACGTTTTCAGCTGCGGCGACGTGGGTGGTGACTGCGGGACACCCAATATGCAATACTTAATGGACTTGAAAAAGGTGTTGGCAAAATCAATAATTCCTCAAATCGGGATTTTTTTCCGAAAATATAATAAAAATTCTTAGAAAAATAAAATTTTACGATATTTGAAATCGCCATTTTCTAAAAAAAAAAAATGAAAATCTAAAAATTGCCAATTTTTACTTGCAGATTGTACCAGAAGGCATTGCTGCAAAATGTGGCAAAATTCGAATGGGTGATAGAATATTAAAGGTAAATGGTGTTGATGTTTCCCGTGCCACGCATCAAGAAGCAGTCATGGAATTGCTGCAACCCGGTGATGAAATCTCACTATTTATTCAGCATGACCCATTACCAGTTGGCTTCCAGGTAATTAAAGAAAAACAAGAACTTCTAACATTAGTGCTAGTTTTATATCGATTAAAATTTTAAATATTATTTCTATAACATATTACTTGACTGCATGGCCTATAGTCAGTATACTCGTAACATTAACTTAGATTAATTATCTTGAATTTTGCTAGATTTTGTATATTAATGCTTAATCAAAAAATACCCTTTTTTAATTTTTGCTTCTAATAATCGCAAGCACTGCCAAGTTAATTATGTACCAACCGAGGTAAGACAAAAAAATGCATCCGATTTCATTTTCATATATTTTTTTTCATTGCTAAATATTCACTAAAGTGAAAATATACAATATAAACATATGTATAATGTACATTATGCATATAATCTTTTTTTTTTACAAATTAAAAGAGCTTGTAAGAGTCTTTAACATTTTTACTTTTTCTTCCTTATAAGTATCTGCGTTTGAGACACTTAAGTAGAAATTATGTTTCATAATAAAAACACATTTTTTCCTCTTTTTTTTTTTAATATACCTAATTATTTGTGGTTGTAGTAAAGAATGAAACCATACGAACAAGTTGTGAACTTTTTTAAAGAGCTCTCATAACATCTTGGGTGGGTAGACTTCTTGAGAATATTTTCTATGAATTTGACAAAAACTAAGTACCTACTTATATAACTTTAGAATTATTCTTCTGGGTACTTTGAGACTTTGGTTTGAGGGAAATTTTACAAACATCTAGAGCTTTGTGAAAATATACTGAATGATAAGGTAATTGCCTTTCCTTGCCTTGCCAGCCAATGCCAAATACACGACAGGTGCATTGAAAGTAAAAGCTTTCAAGGTTGGTTGCCAATGAAATTAGTTTAAGTGTTGCCCACAAGGATTTTGGTTTTACTTTAATTTAAGAGCTTATTTCTAAAAATTAAATTTCATGTTAAGGTATTTATATCGATTTGTTGGTTTATTTAAATTTAAAGCACTGTAAGTAAAATTGAAAGTAAATTTACTTTCTTCGGCTTAGCAGAGCGTAAAAAACAAATCATTTTCATTTTCATTTTTTATAAATAGAAAATGCATAATATTTTGTATTTCGTTTAGTTCATATTTTTTTCAATGACAAAGAAATTAAATTAATTAAATGCAAACTTAAAGGAGGCGTTTTATGAACATTTTTTTGTTTAAATAAATTAAGAATGTTGAACTAAAGACAAGTTTGTAGATAATTAAGTAATGTATTTCAACAATATTTTACTTATCATTATTATTAAATTAAAACCGAAAAAAAATACCAAGCAAAGAAAGTTTTATTAATAAAAAAAAAAAAAAACAATTTTACCAAATCTAATTTTTGATTCGGCTAAAAAAAAAATCATATAAACGTAGCTTCTTAATGAATCAGGTATTTTGGAACAAGAAGAAAAACAGCAACTGACTTCCACAATAACCCTTTTCTAATTATTTAATATATTTTTACTTGTAGAAAGGCTTAATTACAAAATCCGTAACCTTGCTTTTTAAATGGTTGAGATACTTAGATGCTTAAAATACGAATAAAAAAATCCATAATTAACTGAAACAAGCCAGCACAAGTAGTAGTCAGAGCTATAGAGTTGCGTTTTATAAATTGTTGTATATAGAACTAATTGAGCTCTTAATATTTTGCTTTAAATTTCAAGTCTATTTAGAACAAAATTCCTATCGGTCTTGTGAATAACTATTAGAATTTATTTTTTTTTAAAGAAATTATTGACAAAATTTTTATTTTTGTTGGATAATATATTTCACAAGTTTTTTAATTGACATTTAATTATTTAACAACATATTTTATTTAATTTAGGGACTCGTTTCGGATATTAGTACCCATCTTCGGGCGTCTGTTTTGTGTCTTGTTTGTATGAATGTTTATAATATGTGATCTATTAGAATCTACTTTTTTCAGTTTTACCTAATTTTTTTTGGTATCAGAAGTGTGTCAAAAGTCGAATCGACTTTTGTCATATAAGCAATACTTTTTTGTGATTTTAAAATTCACAGCATTAAAAGACCAACTACAAATCGGTCGTAGAGCTGAGCATTAATATCTTGACAAATTCTTACAATTGTGTGCGAGAAAAATACTTACATTTATTTTTATATACGTTCGCACAGTGATGCGAGCCTTGCGAGTTTCATGCATAACTCTTGCAAGGATCCAGTACATGGGGGTTTTTTGAAAGCAAAAGGTGGGGTAGTAGCGATTTTTAGTATGTTGTTAGGCTTGGAGCCCTAACGAAAAATCCGAGTTTTCGACCTTGAGGTGCATGCGCTCTAGCTGCCATCTTGGATTTTAGGTATAAAAATTATTTTTTTGTTTTAATTATAACTCCAAAACGGTGGCTTTCACGACAAAAGATGTTTCATAAAAAGTTAAAGAGCACAAAATTTCATACTTTTTTTGAATAAACAATTTTTTTAGTAGCACACATACAGGGTGGCTACAATAAGAAATTTAAAAAACTTTTATTTTAATCGATGTATTTCATAAGTTTTTTTTGTTGGATTAAAAATTGAATTTTATTTTAAATAACTAATGGTTTTTAAAGATAATATACCGCAAATGACCTCCACGCTAATCCACGCATATGCGGCCCCTGATCAGAAAATTGTTCATTGCGACCTGTAGGGTTGAAATTGGGGTCGCCTCAATTATTGTCTTAATGGACTCCTTCAATTCAGTCAAATTCCTGGGTTTCGTTTTGTACACTTCCTGCTTGACATAACCCCATAAAAAAAGTCTGGTGCAGTCAGGTCAGGTGACCTTGGGGGCCAGCGGCAAGTGTAGTTTCTGGATATCAATTTGTTTGGGAATTTTCGTTGGAGCTCCGCCATAACTTTTGTGGCTACGTGTGCACTTGCTCCATCTTGTTGAAACCAAATCCCGCTGAAAGGGATTCGTCTTCGACGAAGTTCTGGGTAAAAAAACTCCTTCAACATCTTTAAATAACGGTCCCTATTGAGAGCTTGTGTTTCACCGTTTTCTTCAAAGAAGTATGGCCCGACAATACACCTTGATGAACCTGCGCACTACACAATGACTCGTTCTGGGTGCAGTTTCGTCTCATCGAGCATTTCTGGATTAGATTCACTCCATATACGGCAATTTCGCTTGTTAACATTGCCGTTTAAGTCAGACATGAACAAACAATTTATCATTGTGTTGTCGTTTTCGGCCATTGCAATCATTTTTCGGCAACACTCCAGGCGAAAAGGCAAATCCTAAGGGCTTAACCTGCTTGTAATTTGGACTTTGTACGGAAACAAGTTTAAGTCATCATGAAGTATCCGTTGTAATGACCGTCTACTAACTCCAATTTGGCCCGATAAGTTTCGAGTCGAAACACTTGGATTTGCCTGTATTGCCGATGCAACAGCCACGATTGTATCCTGAACCCGAACATTGGGATCTCGATGATACGGTCTTCGTTCGATGCTTCCAGATTCGGCAAACATGTTTACCAGCCTCATAATGGTCCATCTACTCGGGGGAGTACCGCCAAACTCCAGTCTAAATTCCCTTTGGGCGGAAATGACGGACTGCAAAGAATGATATCGCTGCACTATCCAAATCCTTTTTCAGTATTCCAAGCATTCATTTTGATAAATCTAAATAGTAGCCTATAAAATACAAAAAAAGCTGATTACTCACACTGAAAAAAAGTTTTTACGTTTTATCTTTGTAGAACGATTCGTGGGCACCCTGTATGTTAGGAGTTACAGCTCCGTGAAGTTGCAATTTTTTGAAAAAATGCGAAAACTTCATTTTGGTTGAGTTTTATTTTACTATTCTTATTATATATCACATATTTTTTATAATACATATTTTTACATAATTATGAAAAAAAAACTAAAAAGTATCTTGAATTTTATCATTTAACAGTACTATACTTTTCGTAAACGAAGTTAGAGCCTAAAAGTATATCGCATTTTTTTTTAATTTAACAATAATAAATAATGATTTTAGAGATCGTTACAAAAATAATTTCCACTACATTTTGGTACGTTTCGATGGTCCATTCCGGGTTGGGTATTGTCGGTGTCCTGGTCGTAGTTGTCTGTGTGCTGGTCAAACATTTAAGTCCAGCATTTCGGCAGCTGCATGCCCCATCACACCTTTTTGCACATACAAGATACCGATTTTAATGAGCATTCGGTAGCTTGTTTTTGATGCCATTGTTATGGGATATAGCCCGTAAGCTCCATGCTGTCAAACCCAGTCTTTAAGATTTTTCTCTATGCATCTACGTTTCTGTGCTTGGTTGTACGTCTTAAAGGCATGGAATTGAGCCGCGTCTTTTATAGGTGGCAAGGGTGCAAGATTAAATTTGCTTTTCAGCGTAGATTTGGCAAAGCGTTGGAAACGAATCGCTTCCAAACTCTTAATCCAAGTTGCCACCATATAAAGCTATTCGTCAACCTCCTCTCAAGTAGTATCTTGTTGGTTGAAAATTTCAATTATTTCATGAACTGCTCTGTTCTTTTCTATCAGTGTACAAAATTTAGTTTTTGCCTGATTAAATAGAGATGGCGTATAGTGTCACATAAAACAAGCTGAAAATGAAGCCGATGTTCTTACTGACAACACTAAAATTTTATTATGCAGTAAATTAATATTTGATGCTGTTTTTGTGGTCGGGGAAGACGTTGACCTTTTGGTACTTCTGGCAGCCTTAGCACCAGCCGACATTTCTACCTACTTCCGTAAACCTGGAAGAGGAAAAACTGCTGAGAGGATATATTCAGCAAGTTGCCTCAAATACGAAGAAGCAACCAAACACATTCTGTTCTTGCCTGCCCTCAGCAGGTGACACTAAGTATCTTGTATTTATTGTTGGTGGCTTAATACACACAAATACGTAGGCGCGCTGTAATTTTATGAACTATATTCACTACATTTGTGAAAAAATTAAAATCACATTTTAAATTATCATATAATCGAAAATTGTTAATTTCTTTTCTGGTTTTCATAGAGATATTTTTTACACAAACAGCCCTATTAAAAAAATGCTTATTCCATCTCTAATCTATGATTGAACTAAACCATAGAATAGAAGTTAATCTGCGGATTAAAATTTTTAATTAATAAAAAATCGGAAATCCATGAACAAAATCTACTACAATAAGTATCAATTCTATCTTTTTTTATTCTATGTCCCTGTAATTTTTTTTTTAATGTCAATTCTTATTTCTCCACTAAACCCTCGTCTTCGATGGATTGGCTAAGGAAACAGTTTGCAAATGCCAAACAGCAGAAATTCTGTTTTATTAGTTACATTTTTTGTAATTAGTCTACGTGTTAAGGATAAACCGTTATCCGTCACTAAATCGTGTTTTTTAACGGTACGTAAAAGAGATTTTAAAGCGTCTTTGATCATTGGTGTTTGTGCTTACAAGTCAGCGCCCGAATCTTCTTCATATGATTCCTCTCCTAATATGTTGTAAGGTTCTATGAACTGCAACTGTGCCATATTTATTATTTCCTGGTCTGTCATGTCGCCAAAGCAATGTAGATCCTTATCTATATCTACTAGAAATATCTTAAGCTAGCAGATATGAGATTGGTCTTGAGAGTGCTTGCTTGTCATCAAAAAAGGCAATCCCCAATTTTCGAAATCAATTTTCATCTTGAAACTAATATCAAATCTATTGATTTTGCAAATTTTAAGGATTTTCCATTATCTAAATATAATAGGTGCCTCTTTGTGATGCACCTTCTATAATTGGCCTTAAAACAATGAATTATTCCTTGATCCAAAGGTTGGATGAGCAAAGCAGCATTCTGGGGAGATATTCAATATTGATGTTTTTCAACACAACATCATCTTGAAGTTTATGACATGATGCATTGACTACTAGAAGTAGAATCTTTTTCTTAATTGCATTAAGTTTTAAGCTGAGTTCCAGGATTATTCTGGCCCAAATTGAACCAGTTATCCGAAAAATATTTAACCAGCACATTTGAGGGTTCTTAAAACATCTGGGATTACGAGATTTACCAAGTCAGACGACAAAATATGTTTTAGATTGACTTTCCCTATACTGTAGTCTGAAAAATAATTTGAAAGCTATTTTAGTTCGAATATAGAGAACAAGAAAGATTTTTAAAGAAGCACATGCCAATGCAAAAAATCATTTTGTCGATGCCAGTCGAATTGCAAACTGTCTTTTGCAGTTTTGACGCTGAATGGTGTTCGCGCAACTATTTATCGATGAACCCGTTGGTAAAGCTTTGTACATAAACCGGGACTCATAGGCATTGTAAACATCATCAGGATTATATTCTTTAAGAATGCCGAGCAAAACGTTCTCCAACCAAGCATTAGCAGCACTTGTGTCAGGCTCAGCAGAATTTTTCTCTCCACTAAGTTTTTTGAAATGGATGTTTTCGCGTTTTTTCACCTAAAATATTCAAAATTTAAATTTTCTCCTTAAAAATTCTTATCGGCTTAATAAAATATTTGCAATCCTATCCCCGCGACTATAACCTTATTAAAGAAAATCAACAACGCAAAAATTAAATCCGTTTTCTCATTTGTCAAAGGATAGGTACCTTACTTACTATAATTTTGTTGTTTTCTTTTTTGTTGTTGTTGGTTGTTTCCTCACTTACCCTTTTTTCGTTCTTTTTTATCTCATCTTCACAGACAATTGTTATCAAAAAAACTGACGGTGAACGCCTGGGAATGCACATTAAGGGTGGCCTGAATGGCCAGCGGGGCAATCCGGTGGATCCAACAGACGAGGGTGTATTCGTATCCAAAATTAATTCAGTGGGAGCTGCAAGACGTGACGGAAGGCTTAAGGTAAGTCTCAGAATTATTTATTTTGCTCTTAGTTATTTTTTTGGTATACCTATGGAATGGGTTCCTTCTTTCAATTTGATCCTTTTTGGTTTAATTGGGTTACTCGTTCATTGAAATGGTGACACGAAAGAAAACAAATAAGAAGACATGTCTTTGTTTTTTCAATTCCCTAGGTTTTTATTTTTATCTAGGTGTCCTTATTGGAAAGAAATTTTATTTAATTTTAAATCCTTATGAAGCGAAGATGTATTTGTTTTATTGGTGTTGATGCAAAATTTTGTTCTGCATTAAACAGATCAACGAGATGGTTGAATTGACTTACAGCCTTATTCATTAACGCCTCATAGCGAGCACATAAGACTATGTTCTCTCTATAATTTCTCTAAATGCAAAAATCTTATTCATTACGTTCCGTAGTCCAACATATGCTAAGCGCGCTGTAATACAATAAATAGAGCCCACATAAAATGAGATTTTGTATCGAAAAGTAATTTGACATCGCCCATATCAACTTCCATTTTTTAAGGGACGGTAAATGTGTATTTTTGGTATGCACCAAGCCAAAGCACCAATGACGATGTTGTGCCAGTATTGTCATGTCTTGACGTTGATTGAGCAAGATATATTTCAGAGCAGGGGTATACACTACACGCTTGCCACATGGAAATAAAACTTTTGACCAAAATTGAAAATCAAAAGAACCAAAACCAGTTAAAAGTGACCAAAATAATTAAAGCCTGAAAACTTCAAAATACACAGAAAATTCAGTTTAGCCATATTTTTTTCATATATTATCACAAATAATTAACTAGAAAATAACTAAAATAAATAAATAAATAATTCGGCATCCGAACGAATAATTAACTGACGAAAACGAATAACATTCATTTTCAGCCAATTACACAAAATTAACTTGGATGAATCTTATTTTCAAAGTCAGCTGTTTGAAAATTACTAACATTTATATTTGATTTAGTATTACCAAAGTGACTTTTTTCGTAGAATATTTTTTTTACGATAAAGTTGGTCGGAAAACAAATCCTTTTTATTACAGAAACATACAGCAAAGTAAAGTTGTTTGGTAAATCTGAGTATTTAAAAAAATGAATCAATAAAAAATATTTTTTTTTATTTAAAAAAAAATAATGGCCAGTTTATTGATACAAAAAAGAATCAAAACAAATATACAAAATACTACATTTTTGCTAAACTTTTGTTTCACTTTAATTGTGTTTACAAAAATTTTACAAACAAAAAAAAACATTTGTTATACACACCTGTTCAAACTTATTAATTGTCTAAACAAAAAGGTAAAGTCGCTTGCCGTAAAATTGTTAATTTATTTGGAAAAATATTAATTAACTTATTGTAATTGTTTTGTGTTGGAAAAGTAAAGTGAAGACAGCGAGGAGCATCTAAATAGGAATAGGATAACTGACGCAACAAATCCATTCGAGATTTTTTTTAAGTGATAGTTATATCCATGAAGTTCGAAGCGCTCGGGACAAAATCTGTGCATTATTTGTAATTTTTTTTGTTAAAGCCATTTTTAAAGTATCGACATTTTCCCAAAATTCGCCCATTTTATTATTAAGATCATTATTTGAAAATTTAGCAATTTCCATTGCGTTACTATGTACATCTTCAAGATCGCCCTCAACCACGGAAAACTATCACTCAACGTCAAAATTGAAACTTCGAAATCCGACAGGATACTTTTAGATGTTATTGTAAACAAATTTCCCAAATCATTGTTATTGCGATCAAATATATTAGTAGCAATTATTTTAAAAGTTCTAAATAAAAATGTCAAGTTTTTGTTTTAATTATATTTTTGTTAAAACTTGTGAGGATCAATTTTTTAAGAAATTCCTATGCTTTGTTTCCATTGAAAACATCTTCAACTGATAAATAATTTTCTCTGTTCACGTTAGCAAGATTGCGGCTCATCTTCTTCTGTGAGGATTTCTGTGATCTTTTTGAGGTTTTTAAATCACAATAATAAACTTTTATTAATGTTGTTTTAATTTTACAAGAAAGATTTAGGCCCGATTGCTGATACACAACTTAAGCATTTAAGTTCTACTTAATAACTTATGTGACAGTTTACGCAAAGCAAAAAGTAGCCCTTAAGCGTTTTAAGTAGAACATAAATTTTTATTATTCGTATCAGAAAACGGGCCTTAATAATATATCTTATTACTTATACCTATCCATTTTTTATGATTTTTTTTAACATAAAGCAACAAGCGAAATAGAGGGATACCCTTACATTTTTAAACACAAAAATATTTTAAACTTTCCATCTGTCAATAATTTTCAAATAAAGAAAATTAATGCATCGGCCTCCGTCTAGTCAGTGGTTGTGGATGGATAATGCAGTGCGTTCAATTTAACACATGCATCGCTTACATTAGGAGATGGGACCAGATGGAGAAAAAATGACCACGTGAAAACAAAATGACCAAATTTGGTCACAAATGACCAAACGTGGCAACCGTGGTGGTATATTCATATTTTCTCTTTGTGTGACAAAGAGAAAATAAGAGTTCATACACGTCAATACTTTATGTTTATTTTGACATAAACACAATTGGCGCAAAATTTTAGTCGATTTAGTGCTAAATCATTTTTAGTATGATACTAGGCTAAAAAGAGGATTTTGCTAATTTTAAACCAGTTTAGTATAGCACTATCTTCTCTTCTTCTTAACATTTTACTACAGTTAAAATCACAAAATTGCTACTTTATTTTTTTAGTATCGTACTAAATCCATATGCCACTTTGACATTTACAAACGTCAAAAAGTTATGTTCGGTTACTTTTTTGCACTATTTTAAGCGTGTTTAGTTGTAGTTTATTAAGAAAATAGATTTAGTATGGTACTAGTTAAAAAGTGTTTAAAATTAGGAAGATATTAGTAAAGAGCTTTAGTATTAGCAAACTGTTAAGTAGTATCATGCTAAGCCCTTAACATCAGGCTGTTATAACTACATATAATGGGAAGAAAATGTGTATTGTAAAAGGATTTAAATAGCGGCTACATAAATCCTTATGTAATGCATAACTATAAATGCGTTTAGCATATTGTAATGAATAACACTTTTATTTTATTGAAGTTGTAGAAATGTCTAGTATTTTTTCATATGGAATTAATTTCCCTGACATTATCGTTCGTTCGAGAGAATTTAAAATTTTGTGATTGGTCTTGTTTTTTCTTTCATCACAACATGACTTTTCTGACTGTTTTCAGTTGATTATTTTATATAAACAAGCTAACTATAACAACAACCTAATTCGTGCATGATATTTTAGGGGATGGTTTCCGTGATTGTGTAAAAAAAAATTTGTTCCCACCCTAAGTGCGGGTAAATATCCAAAAAATCACAGAATATTAAAACAATCCTCAACGAAACGCACAAAAATATGTGATATAAAGCTTTTTTGAAATTTGGATTTTAAATATATAACATTGATAAGTAATATGTTCCCTTTGTGAAGTTTTCAACTAAAACAAACAAATCAAAAGTCCCTAAAAATCTATGACAATTATTTTTATCGATCGGCAAAGTTTCATTAATAATTGTTTTTCGCATACCTGATTACCGACGAGTATATATTCACATCCATTGCATATTAAGAGTTTGATGAACTTAACATTGCTCTCATGTTTTTAAACGATTCAAAAAATGTTAGCTTTACTTAATTTTTGCCGTGAGTTTTCAAATGCACCGATACTTCATATTAAATGGAATTCAATTCTGCTTTATCAGTATGCAATGGAAATCGAGTTATCCTTCCTATTCAAGTTCCTAACACTCAAAAGCAAATTGATATTAACGTACACTCGTTTATATTGGATTCTAAATCACATCCTTTCAGGTTGGGATGCGTCTTCTTGAAGTTAATGGAAATTCCCTGCTGGGTGCTGCACACCAGGATGCAGTGAATATTATGCGTACAGCTGGCAATGAGATACACTTGGTCGTATGCAAAGGCTATGACAAATCGAGTTTAATTCATTCCATTGGTACAGCTGGAGGCATGAGCACAGGATTGAATTCAACAAGCAGTGGACGTGGTATGCTTTGATAAAGATTTTTTTTTTAATAAATTTAATCTAATCTCAAAATAAAAAAAATTGCTTTTCATTTCAATTGAAATTCAGGCTCAAGAACTTCGGAAACTGGCTCGGAACTAAGTCAAAGTATATCAAGCTTGGATCGAGATGAAGACGACCGGATGCGCCAAGTATGTATTTTTGTTTTAATATATTTTAAAAATTAAAAATGATATAGCATTGCATTTAAAAAAAAAAATGTTCAGTCTAATATACAGGATTTCGAAGTTTTTGCGACAAAAACGAACACGAATAACGAACAGGTGCCGCTGCAGAGCAATTTACATTCAGAAAATGTTGTAAATAGTGGAGTTCCTCAAACATCGCAAGATGTCGCTTTGGTTAACTCTGAGCAGTCATTGGTTAGCACGAAAGAAAAGAGCACCCCCGAAAAGGTAAGTTTAAATAAACTTCTAAAAATATTTGTAAATTTAATTTTTATTTCCGTGATTCAATTGCCAATCAGATTCTAGGGTTGTTAGATGTCCTTGTGATTTTTGTGAGGATTGTTCTGGTTCAATAACATTTTTTTAAATTGTCTGACAATCCGCACAAGAAGACTCTAAACGAAACTCACCGCAGCAAGGTGAAATTAATAAATTTAATAAATTTCGAAATACGAAAATTTAGCACATTCAATAAGGTTTTGCAATTAAATTTTCCAATAGAATTTTTGAATAAAATAAATAATTTTTTTATTGATATGTAATACTACGTTTCCACCGAACTTTAATCTCTTGTAGATTTACTAATCTCAAAAAGTGGTTCCACCGCTCCAAAAGTAGATTAATTTTGACAGCACTATTCAAAATGCATATATCTTTTCATTTTCCCTTATGATGTAGAAGTGAGACAGGCAGCGTCATCTGTGTCAGCCGTAGAGAAAAATTCACTTTCCCGATGAATATGTTCATTTCGGTATGGAAATAGGGTAGTTCGATTGAAGATTTAAATGAGGTTTATTTTAAATCTTCATCTGAGAAGATTAAAATTTGTATGGTAAATCCTCAAGATTTGTAGGAGATTTAGCTAAATCTACTTAAATCTCGGTTTAGTGGTCGGTGGAAACGTAGTATTAGTCCCTAATTAAAAACACGATCAAATCAGCTACGATTTTGAGGTGATACCTAATTTAGTGCATTCGATTTCTTAAAAATGAGAAAAAAAAAGAATTCATCAGCAGCAGTGACAAATAAATATAATTCTGTCTCACTCATTCAGTTCAGTGAAAAAAATGTTGCTCCTCCACTCACTCAATGTGGAAGCGAAAAAAGAGAATTTTAAATTACAGAAGTAATTCATATTTTTCTCTTTCACTTATTCAATCGGTTAAAAGTGAGGCATTCTTTACATCAAATTATTCATTTATTGAATTATTTGAAATTACTGAAGTTTATAGAAAATAAGGTGGTACTACATAAAGTTTTTGTGCAATGTCATCCCTAGCTTAAATTCCTATCCAGTGATACCTAATTGAGTGGATTTGATTATCTTATAATTGAAAAAAAAAAGGATTTTGACAACAGAAATAATATTTATATAAATATGATCATCCCTAGAAACGACTCGCGCCGTTCTATAAATTCATTCATCTAAATAGGAGATATTAATGGCGATCTAACTGACGTTGTGCATATTCTCATTCGTAATAATTTTTCGACCACAAATATATTGTGCATTCTGTCTAAAAGTTCTGTACGATTGTGTACCGGATTAAAATTTTAGGTGAATGGCGTTTTTATTTGACAATCTTGAATTTTTCTCCGATCCAGGATCCCAACTGAACACTTTTGTGTGATTCTGACGGTTCTGAATTATAATGAGATTGTATGTGTGAAAATAATTGTGTACGTGGAAATATTCAAATTAAAAAAAAATGTTTGTTGCACAATTATGATTCGAAAAATGACAACAGTCGAGTTTGACGTTCAAGTATATGAATGTGTGAGTGCTTCTGGTTTCGATTCTGTTGTCAAATCCAGAAGCAAAATTATCTTCTTTTCAGAATTAGAACTGTCATTTTTTCCCAAGTGAACACTTTCAGAAGAGTCCGGAATGCTTCCGGATTGCCAAATAAAAACGACATAAGTCCGCAGTCTAAATATGATTGATAACTGGATTGAATCTCGATGGCTGTGTTCATGGAGTAGTTATAATTATTAATTTCCATTCGACAGACAAATCGAACTTTTTGATTGTTTTTTTTTTTTAGTTGGCCAGTCTATATTTCTAAAATCTTAGATAACTCCATTTTTAATTATTATAAAACATATAGGCTGTCCCTCTAAAAAGTTTCTCACTTTTACTATTAAAAAGTGTAAGTGAAAGTCTTTAAACTCTTTGCTCAATAACAAATATCGATTTCCATTCTAAAAAAAATCAATCTCTATTGAACGAATCCGTTTTTGTTTAACCTATCTATTCAGAAAGTAAGTAAAGCATGAAAAATAAACTTCGTGTATCTTGCGTTCAATCCAAGAAACATTTAAAGGAAACAAAAGAATCTCCAGCTATTTCGTTTTCTTGTGTGAAAGGTAAAGGAGATTTATAAAGCAATTAAAAACTTGCCTGTTAAAAATCGCACTTTGAACATATTCTACGAACAAACTCATTCACTTATCATTTCCTTTCTATTGTTGCAAAATGAATGTTCGAATTTTAAATTGCAAATGAAGAAAAAATGCACACAAAAAATGGTTTTGAAACATAAATTCATATTAGTACGTTTTTCTACTTTATATGAATAAAATCTAATTATTGTTCATAATTTTTATATATTTTCTTTATTTTAAACTGTCATCAGACAGCTGAGCAGGGGTACTATTTTATAAAACTGAAAACTGGGCTAAGGTCGATGCGTTTTTTTGGGAATTACCTACGGTAATCCATAGGATCCCAATAAAACACGGCTAGTGTCGCAGCCTGTATGAGTATGACATACCGATTAAATAAATAAATCATTTCATATTTTCTAATATTTATTATATACTTGGTATCGGTTTTGTTTAAACGAGGTCTTAATTACGATGACTGTAAATTTAAACAAAACACATTTGGCGTCCGTCGTCCATTGTGCGTCAGTCTGTCCTGTGCGCCTACGTCCAGTTTACATCAATGAACACATCCCAAACGGATAAACCCGTTTTACTTCAAATTTTGTACAGATCACATTAAGTGATTATCTAGAGCAGTGTTTTTCAAACTTTTTGAGTACGCGACCCCTTTGAGAGTAAACAGATTTTGGCGACCCTCACATTATTAAAAATACTTTGTCAGTTATTTAAAAAGACACATATGAGATTTTACTTTTTCGCGATGAAATTTGCCCGTGTTGCCAAAAGTTAAAAACAAAAAAAAAAATGGTACAAGCCTTGCAATAATTTTATTTTTTTTATTCTTACGTGCGCATTAGAATTGTCAATTATTTTTTTCAAGTGGGAGTACTTATTCATCATTTGTAAACCGGAATCCCGGATCCCAACTGAACACTTTATTTTTGTTTCTGACGATTCTGAATTTGAATGTGAAATTGAATTTGCATAATTTGGAAAAGATGCTATCAAGTTACTTTCCAGAACTCGGGATTCGGGAAATGGATAAAGATTGATGTATTTTTGAATGTATCTGCCCAACTCGCCGATAAAGATGAAATCTTATAGATTCAGCTGCTTAGAATGTAGTTCAATTTAACAACACTGTAGATAATTTCGAGATAAAGAAAAAATTAGAACGTCGAGAGCTGGCAAAAGGGGCTTTAAAATTGTTTATGACATTCGCCACTTTATATCTATGTAAACTCACGTTCTCTTCAAAAAAAAAAATAAGAACAGAAAAAAGTTTAATTTGGAAAATGTTTTAACTGTTAACGTCTTAATGATAAAACCAAAGCTTAAACATTCCTAAAAAAAATGAGCAGACACACTCGTCTCACTAAAAAAAATTCTGTGTTTTATTTTGTTTACTACAGCACTGACAACGGCCAAATTCCTAAACGCAAATCTTGGGAAAAAATGCTAAGCAAACGGGCCCTAAATGCAAATAAAAAATCTTTGTAATGCAGACTGTCTCAAAACACAGTTTTTTTTATTTTTCTTGCGCAAAATCCAGTAAGTTTTAAAGTTAGTTTGCGCAATTTACTTGCTTTTCAATTTTAACCAGGCTCGTACATTTGCTTAACTTGAAACTTGTCTTGCAAATCTTCCATTTAGTTATTTGGCCAACAATTGCTTTTCAATCTTACTGACTTGCGACCGCGACCCCCGAGTAATTCTTGGCGACCCCCAGGGGGTCGCGACCCACACTTTGAAAAACACTGGATCTAGAGAATTCGATTTTTCGTAAACACTTTAGACATACCTATATTATACGAATATGCAAATTTACCCATTTCAATTTGAATAAATACAGAATTTTGAATTTTATTTTGAAGTCTGGGGGTGGCCGTGGCGCGATAGTTGTGTGTTCGCCTGTCAACCTCATGGTCACAGGTTCGATCCCTGCCGTAGTCTATGTCTTCTTATTTTTCCATTAAGAACCAATTCTTAAAATAAATGTCATACAATGAGTTGCTGGTAAACTCATTACATGCTGTTTAGGCATAGAACTAACAACATGTGATTGAGTAAACTAGCATACCCATAAAATATGACAAAGAAATAATAGCTCTAGTCTCAGAACATCGCGCCACACATCTTTCATATCCTTCTTTCTCTTCTTCAACCGGATGCCCGCGCTGTGTTAAGAAAAAACATATAAATGGGTATTCATAATCCCTTGAGCGTGTTCAAAGTTATAAAAAAAAAAGTGTAGAATGAGGATTCGAAAAAAATGAGTAACAGAGTGATACTACGTTTCCACCGACCACTAAACCGAGATTTAAGTAGATTTAGCTAAATCTCCTACAAATCTTCAGGATTTACCAGTTGAACTACCCTCTTTGCATATCGAAATGAACACATTCATCGGGAAAGTAAATTTCTCTCTTCTGTTGACACAGATGAAGCTGTCTGTCTCACTTCTACATCATAAGAGAAAAAGAAACGATATACGCATTTTGAATAGTGCTGTCAAAATTAATCTACTTTTGGAGCGGAGGAAACACTTTTTGAGATTATTAAATCTACAAGAGATTAAGGTTCGGTGGAAACGTTGTATGAATGCCGATTAGGTCATTTATACCATAATTACATATATGAATATTTGTGTCCAGCAAAATCAAGTTTAATATAGATTACCCCAGTTAAAGGATTCGAGTATAGGTAATCGAGTTCCACCTGTAGTACAAATACAAGAAGATAAACAAAATATTAAAGTTATTGAAATCTATTTTATTTTTATTTCTCATACAAAAAAAAACAATTTATGGAATAACTTATATCTTCCAGGTACTAGATATAGTTAGAGCAGCTGAAGTTTTAGCCTTATCCGATAATGTTCCTCCAAAATCACCTTCAGAACATCATGAAGATAAAATCCAGAAAACAACAACTGTGGTCATATCAAAACATACATTGGATACAAATACAGCAATACCAGGACCGCCCCAATCACAGGTATGTCCTTACAAACAAAAAGTTCATATTGTAATTCCAAATCTTTCGCAATCATTCATTACTATTATTTTATTTTATTGCTTCCATTACAACGTGCTGCATATATAAATACATAAATACATGTTTAAAAACCAAACACAAACATTTAAACAAATACCATTTTTATATGTGTACGTTTGACATTCATCTTTTGTTATTTTAATTTAAATAAATTTCCTTCAAAATTCAACCAATATTTCATTTTATGTAATCAAAATTCGATAAACGGAAGATTACCACTTTCTTCAATCAATTTTCTTTTCTTTTTTTTTAAATGTGTGTTGTTTTATTGAAAACATTGGATATAAGAGGTCATAATATACTCGGAAATTGGAAACAAATTATGTTCGCCTACTTAAAAAATAATTTCTTATTTCTTAAAGCGATCTAATTATGACCTCTAATATCTGCACTTCTTATTGTTTTAATTATGTAAGATGCACTCATGTAAAAAAGAAAATGATTCAAAGTCTTTTCCTTATCCTGTGCTTAATTTTTCCGTATCTGCACGCACAGTTTAATGATAGATTTGATGAACCAGAAAGAGGATTCGTTTCCTTTGGTTGTGTTCATGTTGGATTATTGGTGTGGTTATCTAATTTTTTTTAATTGGTGTCGTTTGCTTGTGTGTATTCAACACCACTCTTATACATATACATTTTATACATTCACTGTAAGGTATCTTTGTGTGTATATACTTTATTTTTTCTGTTTAATGTGTGTCCAATCTTTAATGTGATAGCATGGGACAAAGGATCTTCTTTATTCTTCTAATTTGCCCCCGAAGCATTGGGGAAATTGTCACTGCTTTGGTAATAGTATCTGTCTCTGAGGCAATTATATCATTTCACGTCCGAGTGGATCTCTTTCAAGCTTAAGAATTTTCAGTTTCAAACGAGTGTTTTGTCTGTTTGTTATGCTTGGGCTTATTGATTGAAGCTTTGAGGAGTTCTTTGTCTATATATTACGTATAATGTACCTTTATCTAGGTTAGGTCTGGCTAAAGCCTAAAACGCCTTTTGATGTTGGGATGTGCCCTATTTTCGTCTCTTTTACTTTTATCTATGAAGTTGAAGTAGATATGTAGCTTTAAATCTTTGTTGTATGGATTTAGTTGGAAAATCTTTTTTTAAGGAAGAATTGATCCTTATTAGTTTAAGGTAACCTTGGCATCTGTTATTCTGATAGTAAGTCTAAAGATCTGATAGTAAGTCTAAAGATAATGTATGGATATATGTATATAAGATAGGTATATGAAACAAAATACAGGGTGGCGCACGAATCGTGCTTCAATAAGAAATTTAAATAACTTTTATTTTAATCGATGTATTTCATTAATTTTTTTTATTGGACTAAAAATTAAATTTTATTTTAAATAACTAATGGTTTTTAAAGATGATAGACCGCAAATGACCTCCACGCTCATCCACGCATATGCGGTCCCTGATCAGAAAATTGTTCATTGCGGCCTGCAGGGCTGAAATTGGGGTCGCCTCAATTATTGTCTTAATGGACTGCTTCAATTCAGTAAAATTCCTGGGTTTCGTTTTGTACACTTCCTGCTGGACATAAACCCATAAAAAAAGTCTGGTGCAGTCAGGTGACCTTGGGGGCCAGCAGAAAGTGCAGTTTCTGGATATCAATTTGAGTGGGAATTTTCGTTGGAGCTCCGCCATAACTTGTGTGGCTACGTGTGCACTTGCTCCATCTTGTTGAAACCAAATCCTGCTGAAAGGGATACGTCTTCGGCGAAGTTCTGGGTAAAAAACTCCTTCAACATCTTTAAATAACGGTCCCCATTGACAGATTGTGTTTCACCGTTTTCTTCAAAGAAGTATGGCCCGACAATACACCTTGATAAAACTGCGCACCACACAGTGACTCGTTCTGGGTGCAGTTCCGTCTCATGGAGCATTTCTGGATTATATTCACTCCATATACGGCAATTTTTCTTGTTAACATTGCCGTTTAAGTCAAAATGGGCCAACAATTCCTAGGGAACAGGCAAATCCTGAGGGTTTAACTTGCTTGTAATTTGGACTTTGTACAGAAACAAGTTTAAGTCATCATGAAGTATCCGTTGTAATGACCGTCTGCTAACTCCAATGTGGCCCGATAAGTTTCGAGTCGAAACACTTGGATTTGCTGTTTTGCGGATGCAACAGCCACGATTGTATCGTGAACCCGAACATTGGGATCTCGATGATACGGTCTTCGTTCGATGCTCTCAGATTTGGCAAACATGTTCACCAGCCTCATAATGGTCCATCTACTCGGGGGAGTACCGCCCAACTCCAGCCTAAATTCCCTTTGGACGGAAATGGCGGACTGCAAAGAATGGTATCGCTGCACTATACAAATCCTTTTTTCTGTATCCCAAGCATTCATTTTGATAAATCTAAATAGTAGCCTATACAAAAAATAAGCCGATTACTTACACTGAAAAAAAGTTATTATGTTTTATTTTTGTAGCACGATTCGTGCGCCACCCTGTATCAATGTATACTTGAATTAAGTTTGTATATCATTCGGATCAGAAGATTGCAGGGGTGAAATTTGAAAAATTACTATAGATACAGTCTAGGCGAAACAAAGTGTTGCAATTCAAACCACTGTAGTTTTTTGTTATACATATATAACTTATATATGTATAACAAAGTTAAGTATATATAAATATATACTTAATAATAATGGCGCAAAATTTTAAACGATTTAGGAAAATATTAAAGCCACTTTTAGCAATTTACTAAGCTAAAAAGATGATTGAGCTAATTTTAAACGATTTTAACATTTTACTAAAGTTAAAATCACGGATTGGCCACTTTAACTTTTAGCAATTTGCTAAATCCATTATGGAATCTGATAGTATATTAGCCTTGCACGCGGGTTGCCCAGGTTCGAGTCCTGCTTGTGCACATTTTTTTTTTTTTTTTTTTTTTTTTTTGTAAATAATGAAGTTAAAATGACGAAAATAGAAATAATTTTTTTCAGCAACATATAATTAATTAACAACGCATAACAACAATAATTGCGTTCTTCAAAATTCAAACCCTACAAATGCTCAGCTTTCTGCTTAATTAGCAAATTTACTAGTTTAGAGAAGGTTTAAAAATTTTGAAATAGCTATTCAATCAATAAGCACTTGGAAATTGCTAACTAGTAAAATGTTAATCCCTTAACAATGGGTTGTTTAAAATGTTGTGCCAATAATTTTAACTATATGCCTGATAGTTTTAAAGTACAAATTAGTTCTACAGGGGTTCCGAAGTTTGAAGTTTCGCATTAATCATTAGGTGCTACTATTTCTGCTTCAATAAAAACTTGAACCCGAAATCTCTTTAAAACTAGATTTGTATAAATCGAACAATATTACTGTAAAGTGAAAAGGGTTCTTATTGCAATCTAAATTCCACTCCACTAGTTGGAAAGAATAGAATAGTAGGATAATTTTTGAATTGAGAATTAGATTAAGATTATATATATTTTTACTCAAGAAAAAATTGTAAAATGACTGTTATCATTTGATAGGTTTTACAATATTTTCAAAATTTAATTATTTTATTTGTGTCTATATAAAGTATAGCATGGACTGTTACTTTAGTTAAAGCAACAACGTTTGAAGTTTTAGTTTGCTGAAATAAACCAATATAAAGTAGCATATTTTAGTTATACAGGGTGTTTTTTTAAGCTGAATGAGAAGTTTCGATAGTTGTTGCCTATGGTTTGACAGTTGAGAATTTCAGGAAGCAAGACCACGGGCATTATTTTCTAAGTGTCTAAATTCCATAAAAAAATTTCTTAGAATAATATAATTTGCAGTGTTTAAATGATATAAATTCTACTTGCGTCGTTAGCCATCGACTAATGATAATGAGCACATCACATACAAAAGTCGTAAAAAATAAATAAGAAAATCATTTTAGATTGTTTAGTTGTTAAAGTTTGAGGGAAAAAAGATGCAATTTGAATATTTGGACAAATATAAATATATAAAAAAAAAAAAATTATATAAGGTATACAAGTAATAGCGCTTTTAAAAAAATATAATTGTGTATGTATAAAATAAAAAAAAAAAACTTTTTTAGAAAAAAAATTAAAACGCCATTTTGAAGTTATTATTAACATACATACTGGTTTTTGAAAAATCGATTTTTCAAAAAACAAAATCTATGTATTTTTTAAAAATCGAAAAACCATTTTTTATAAAATTTTAGTATGCCGCTTTATTAACACTTATCGAGAGCATTTGCATAAAAAAATAATTCGAATCCGTTCATCCAATAGTAAGTAAGTCAAAAATATGAAAAATGGTTATATCGAAAGTACTGTTAGTAAGTACGCAAAATAAAATATTTTTTTTACATAAAAGTTGATTGCACTAATTTAGGAACACACACATTTTTTTATCAAAATTCTTGGAGCCGTTTTTGAGAAATACATTTTTTCTTAACGTTTTTTTTTACATTAGTTTGTGAAGCACCGTTGGTTTTAAATTTAGGAAAATAGTTTTTTTAACTATTCAATTTGATGTCAAAAAACACCAAATACGAAGTTTCGAAAAAATCGATTGAGTAGTTCCCGTAAATTTGAGTTTTCAAAAAATTTATTTATACTTTCTAGGAGCTTCTACAGAAAATCGAAAATCAATAAAATGGTTATACTAGAGGTACCAAAATAACCACTTTTTCAAAAAAAAAAAAAAATACGAAAATGTACCTTTTCCGTCCGTTAATGAACTGATTACCAAAATTGTTGGAGCCGTTTTTGAGAAAAATAAGATTTTTCTTCTTGGCCAACAAAAATGTATTGCAGGTACCCGTTATTTTTCGTCTTAAAAAATGAAAAAAAAAAAAAAACTGGGAATATTACCGAAAATACAATATCTACCAAGCTTAAAACAAATCCATCCAATCGTCTAAGCTGTAGGCTCGAGGACAGACAGATACACCTAATTGCGGGACCCACTTTTTTGCTGTTCTCAATCATCGCAATGTCAAGTTTGATCAAAATCTCGAGTTCGTTTTTTTTACGAATCTACAAATGCATAGTTATTATTTTCTTTTATTTAACCAACCATAATAGGGAATTGAGCATATTCATAGTAATTTTTAAACTGTGTCTAAGTTAAACCTAGGCTTAGTTGAATTTTCGGACGTTGATTCAATTTGTTTAGTGTATCATTCCAAAATATTTCATGCTATTGATGTAGGACAACAAGTTAATCACCCTTATTATGATCGGCGTTTATCTTGAACGACAGCTCTCACTTTTTGTGTCGAGTATCTTTTTAGGCGTTTTGGTGTCGGTATTACGATACTAAAACGCCACTCATTTTCGATCGAAATACGTTACTGATTTAAAAAAAAATTCAATGCAACTGTCATTCATTTTCAAATTCATATTCAATTTCTGCCGATTAAATTAATAAAAGTCGCTAAATAAATAGTGTTGCTGCATTTATTTAGCAGTTAAAATGCAACAAGGAAGAAGGATACTGTGTGTCAATTTTAAATCTTGGTGTTAAAGAATTCAATGTTGTGCTATGATTCCAATTTGATTTTGTTTTGTGCATTTTGTGATACCTCCCTTAAAATTTATTCCAATAACTCGACGAAATGCTTCATTTGTTCAGCATTTGTAATTTTTACCCTTTAATAAACCCAAATTTAATAAAAAGTGTGAAAAAAGAATATACACATCAACAAAACTTATATTTTTAGGCAATTTCGGGACGAGTCGTTTAAACATTTTTGTTCGACAAAAAAGAGCGTTTTAGTTGGCGTATAAATAAAGCGTAACGCATATTGTAATAACGATGAGTGACGTTTCTCTCACAAAAATTTAAGTTCCACTTGAATTAAGGAGTTACGCTTAAAAAAATGACTATACAACGCCAATCGTAATACAAATATTTGAAAATGACATTCGTTATTTAAGCGAAATGTCTATCTTAATAAGGGTAAATAATCTTATAAAAATATAACCAACAATTTGCAAGTAAAATCGGTCTGTATTCATTGATCAAAAATTGCCTTAAACTTGAGTTTCGTAAAACCTGTGTTTATCAACGACTATGAAAATTCCCCAATGTATTTAGTTTATGGATATAAGGTCTTAATATCAATTTTTATTCAGACTAAGTATGCACATGCGCCTTAATACAATGTGTATCAATTATATGGAATTAAATAAATTATTTGTTGTCTAATATTATACAGAATAGCTAAAAAACACGCCCTATACTAAGTGGAGATCTGTGTAGATGGACGTTGCATGTTTTTTGCTAAACTAAAAAAAAACATTAAAAACGAAAGAGTTTTTTTCTTGGTATGATACCTAAAACAGTAATTGCATGAAAATATTCTACAAAATTATGTCAGATGTGTGCATCCTGGGTGAAAGTGTTTTATACATATATATTGTAATTTCCTTGTTTTTTTTTCTAACTTTAAATTATTGCCAGACTTATATTAAGCTTTCTAAAAATTGATGTGTTTTTTTTTTATTTTCGCTATCAAACATTTAAATAAAAATCCAAATTTAATTTCCTTACATTTAAATGTTCAAAACAAAAAAAAATCTTTTTTTTTTATTCATTACAGAAATACGATCAAAATATAACTTAACAAGCGGAATTTACTCAATATAAGACTGAAATACTAGTTTAGATAACTCAAATGTAGTTTATAAAAAAAAAACATAAAACAATGTTTAACAAAAAATTTCCTTCAAAACATAATGTTTTATTTAAATTTTTATATGTTTACTGTAATTTATTAGACATACAAATTGTTTTTAAACTTAAATGTTCAACACTTATAAACTAGCGAAAAACAAAATAGATAAAGATTTTAAAAAATTATCGACGGTCATTATGTGTACTATGTATGTGTATGATAAGTCGATTATATAGTCTGTAAATATATACATGACAAAACTGGGATAAGAACAAAAATATACAGAACCAATAACTAACATCATGGTATATCGGCAATACTTTTTTTTACAATATATATAAATAAATACATATATACAACTTACTCAAATAATTTCAAAAAACACTCAACTCACATGAATGTACCTTAACCATAATATAGTCCACTATTTAAACTCTAATATATATATATTTAGGTAGTAAGTGTAGAATTAATATGTAGGTTTCTACCTATTTTATTTTGTTTAATATAGAAGGTCTTTAACTCAGATACAGGTTTTTTTTTTTACCAAATTACCTTTCTAATTGAAATATATAAACATTTATTGGTTCCTTTATTTAGCACGATATTTATATACTAACCTAACAAGTTTCTCGAAAACTGTCTCTTAGTAGTCTCTAACTGCACTTACTTTTAACTTTTTTTTTGAAAATGCTATAAAAAAAACTACTGAATATTTTCTGAAATTTCTTTTTTTATTTGAAAGTACAATCCTTCCGGTTAATAATGGAAAATAATTTCATTCAAATGGCTGCCTCGGCTGGCCTTGCTTTAGCCTACACGATCGGTCCAATTTTTAAGCACATTATCGATTGTGTGCAGCTGTATTTCACCAATGGCTTCACGAATATTGTCGTTTAAAGCGTCAATTGTCTCTGGTTTGTCGGCGTAACACTTATTTTTTACGGCACCCCACAAATAATAGTCCAACGGTGTCAAATCGCAGCTCCGAGGTGGCCAAACGACATCAGCTCTGCGGCTGATAATGCGATCTTCAAAAACAGGGCGCAAAACATCGAGTGTAGCTTCGGCTGTGTGGCACCTAGCTTCGTCCTGTTCAAACCAAATATTGCCAATATCCTCCTCTTCAATTTTTGTGAACAAAAATTCGTTCAACATGGCCCGATAACGATCGCCATTGACTGTAATGGCCACTCCTTGCTCATTTTCGAATTATGCCTCTGGACCAAAATCGGCACCAAACAGTTCCTCGTTTTGGGTGTATCGGCTTTTCAATGTATGCGTGCGGGCTTTCTGTGCCCCAAATGCGACAATTTTGCTTGTTTACATACCCGCTAAGATCAAAATGAGCTTCATCTGAAAAGATGATTTTTTTGGCAAAATCGGCATCTTCTCTAAGTCGATCGCAGGCCTACTTAACGAAGCGAAAACTCATTGGATGGTCAGTTGGCTTCTACTCCTGAACCAATTGGACTTTGTATGGCGTCATACCAAGGTATTGCTGCAAAATTCGTCTCAATGATGTCTCCGAAACGTTCAATTGTTGATAACGACGGTGAATTGATGTTGATGGCGCTTCACGAACACTTTCTGCCACAGCAGCAATATTCTCGGGTGAACGAACTGTTTTTGGCTTTTCACGCTTTGGTTTATCGATGAGGATGCCAGTTTCTTTCACTTTTTTCACAAGATAACGAACATACGGAGCTGACGGTGCTTCTCTTCTTCCAAAATCCGTACACAATTTTCGCACACATTCTGCAACATTACCATGATTTTCAAATTAATGTCGCAATATTTCCCAGCATTGTTCAAGCGTATACACAACCATATTCGTTCAGCGGAAGGATAAAACTAATTATCTGTCAAATCAGACATGAGCTAAGTGTTACCATTCACGAAATAAGCACTAGTTGACAAAAAAACGTTAGATGGCGGACCCGTTAGAATCTAAAGCTCATTTTTTTGTATAAAAGCTCTTTTTTTTCATTTCAATTATAATTAATGCAAAAAAAGATAGATTATTTTAAATCTATGCATTTACGGCTATTAGCCGTGTTCCTTTGGGAAACCTATCATCAGTGAAGCAGGATTTTCCAGAAGAACGATCCCCAGCGGCCTGACTTTTTGTATTTTAAAGTTGGGATTACCGATCATGTGTCAAAAAACTAAATGCAAAAAATCAACAATTGATTAGTTTTTATTTCTTTAGATTAAAGTCATATAAGAAAACTAAAACTTGAATTAAAAGATCCAAATAAAACGGAATATACATATATGAAGCAAAAAGAAATAGCAAAAAAGTTGAATTTCCAACATCTCTGTGTTCTAAAATGTTGATTTTAAAATTATTTTATGTGTTTGACGTTTTTTTTTCAATAAATCAGATGTTGTTCCAATGAAGGGGTATATTCGCATAGTGCTTCCTTGCAAAAATGATCGCATTCATTATCTAACTATTAACCATTTTTTGAATTTCGTTTATATGCATTTCAAAGATCGAGTTGGAGTAGACAGAGAGAGGTTAATTAAAAATGAGTTACATCAAAGGACAAGGTAGTGCCCAGCCAAGTTCTGGCACTACACTCTATTTACATGAACAAACTCAGGCGATTTTCGACCGCCCCTCTAACTTCACTACCAATAAAGTCAGGAACTTCAAACTTTCAGCATTTGCAAAGGATTTAGCAACTCGCCAAATTTCAATTCTTTAGCTTTAGTAGTTCCCGAGATATAAGACTGCAAAAATCGCAAAAATCGTAACTGACTCACTAACTCACTCACTGACAGATCATCAAAATTATGGAGCACTTCCCGTCATCGTAGAATCTTGTAATTTCGCACAACGGTAGGCCTTGTAGTATATACAAAGGGAAAAATCGAAAATTTAAGATTTTCCATTCAGGAGGCGTGGTACCCGCCCATTTTCATATAATTGATATACATTATTTGGAGCACTTCTGATTGTCGTAGATTGATGAAATTTGGTACAGCAGTAGGGCTTTAAATGCAAGCAAAGGCAACAGTTTAAAATTTGAGATCTTACATTTAGGGGCGTGGCAACCGCCCATTTGCACAGAACTGATACCAATTGTAAGAAGCACAACTGATTGTCGTAGAATGTAGAAATTTGGTAGAACGGTAAGGCTAGAGGTGAAAGGAAATACAAAATTTAAAAATTTTGAGATTTTTCATTCAGGGGCGTGGCATCCGCCCATTTTCATAGAATTGGTATATATTATTTGGAACTCTTCTGATTGTCGTGGAATATAAAATTTGGTACAGAGGTATGGCTCAAAGTGCAGGCAAAGCCAAACTCTTAAAATTTGAGATTTTAAATTCAGGAGCGTGGCTACCGCCCATTTGCATAGTATTAATATTAACTATGTAGAGAACTACTGATTGTCGTAAAATGATGAAAATTGGTAGAGCGATAGAATAGCGATAAACACCCATTTTTACAGAATTAATATTAAATATATTGAAAGTACTTCCGATTGTTGCAGGATTATGTTTGTTAGAGCAGTCAGCTTTACAAAGAAAAATTTGAAATTATGAAATTTTTCATGCAGGGGAGTTTCATCCACGCATTTCTTATTAATGATCACTTCACAAAAGGCATAAATTAGAAACTTACGTTACCTTATGAGGCAATCATTGGGCGTTTATTCCACCCACCTTTACTGATAAAAAGAATCTGCAAAAAGTAGTGAAGTCACACCAAAAACATAAATGTTAAAAAAGTTGCCAAGTTCATCTATATACAAAAACCCTTACGTAACAAGTCAGCCGTGAAAAGTAGTGAGATGTAAAAGTACGCTAAGTTCTAAGTTTATTAATGTTAAATATCAAATATTTTTAGTAGAGTAATATGGAAGAACCTCAAAACTATTAGAAAAATCTGTTATTTAATGATTACTGACTTAAATTGTGTTGCGTTACTTCGCAAAGTTTCTTTTGTTATACCTAATTACTCAATTTTGAAATCAAAATTTGTCAAGTAATCCAACACAATTTAAGTCAGTAATCATTAAATAACAGATTTTTCTGATAATTTTGAGGTTCTTCCCTATTACTCTACTTAAAATATTTGATATTTAACATTAAGGAACTTAGAACTTGGCGCACTATTAGATCTAACTACTTTTCACGGCTGACTTGTTACGCAAAGGTTATTGTATATAGAAGAACATGGCTACTTTTTTAACATTTATGTTTTTGGTGTGATAAAATATTAGCAGAAATCTCCTTTTAGAATCTCGTAATTCGGGTAAATAGTCGTGTTTTGGTAAAAATTTATATAGAGCGTCTTATAAGTGCTATATCGATAACACATACTCACGTACTGCTAATGAGTGCTTATTTATTACTAAATAATAGATATGCACTGACTTGCTTCTTAAATGCTTGGTGCTATTCCAATTTAAGAGCTTTGGTAGGGGCCCTACTCAAGTTTTAGTTAGTTCATTCCTAGGCAATTTGAGAGCAGGCTAACCTGCTTTCAGCTAACCTATCCGAATCGTTCGCACATATATTCAGATAGTTTGTTTTCTGAGACAACTTATCTAATAAATGGGTGGGTGACACATTCATCATTGACAGAAAGAAGAACTCTACGAACAAAGAATTCAAAATTTATGAAAGTCATCGGAACTACCAACTAAACAACATAATATCATTCGATACTCGAATTAATGTCACAAATCTATCCAAAGCAGACTTTTGCTTTTACTTTTATCGAAAGCAGGTTCTGTGTTTTGGTAATATGTGTAAATTCTATTTTGCTGCGAATAGCTTTTGGCAAAAGAACACGGCTATTATGATATTTAAGATAATTCATAATCGCAAAAAAAATTAGCTTGAAACAAATTGCAAGAGAAAAACATAAATCTTAGAAGTTGAGACTTGAATTTTTACAAACAATCTGTTCTGGAAAATGTACACTCCAGTTCAATTGATTAGTTTAACCATTTTTGAGAGGCAAATATCGCTATTGCTTCCAACTTAGTTATTTCAACGGATTTTTGTAAGTGGTATTATTTATTTTATTTTTATTTTTAATCTGTACATTTAAGGATGTACTTTTAATTATAAAGAGGATATGCATTTGGTTTTACAAAAAAATATAATTTCTTATATTCTAATTACAATAGTTGCCTTGTCCTAGAGAAAAAAAAATAATCCACTCAGATTTGTTTACTTATATGCTTAAATGGAGTGATTTTTGTATTAGTTAGTGTTTAAGTTTACTATTGTTTCCGATTTTTAAAGGTCAGGCCTATTAAAGCCTTATTCAGATCTCCTTAAGGGATAAGGTAACAAAAACCATGAAACGTCCGCACTTGAAAGAATATCGAATTTAAGAATTGCATCTAATCTTTCGTATTCTATTCCTACAATAAGAACACAACCTGAGGTAAAAACTAGTATTTCCAAAGTCAGGCGCGTGTAATTGCAAGTTGTTCATACTTAAAAAAATCAAGCTTCAAAACGAAGCACCCCTTAACAGTGAACGAAAAGAAAACCGATTGATTTTTTGTAAAAATCACATGACTTGGAAAACAGTGGAGTAGACTTTTTTTTTATTTTACTTTTTTTTTGTATTCTCTTTCAAATACCATTTACAAAAAAAATTGAGTTAATTAAGTTAGGAGCAATACTTATATTTTGCTCTCAAAAAGCAAAATGAATATTATAGAGCCAGGAAAAGGAAACAAGGTCACTAATTGGTAAAAATATACAAATTCGTTAGACATGAGGGCTAATTTTAAAATTTTTTTGAACTACTTTAGGGTTGACGGTCCTAATATTATTTTTTTTTATTTTGCCTTAAATAGTTTAACAAAACACGCGTAATGTTAAAAATCAACAATATTGTATTATATTAAGATTTATTTGTATTACTTTATTTCATATTGCTATCTGGCTGATGTTAAAAGCCAAGTAGCATAATATTGTTTTGACTGTTTAATTCTCATTGCTTAGTTGAAAAAAAATCGGTTTCAAGTTATCTTAAATTTATAAAATATTCATAGATTTTTCTTTTATTTTAATAAACTACCCGTAATTAGTAGTTACCCCAAATTCTTTGAAGTCAAATTTTGTCATTTTTTTTGGTATTTATGGGTTCATTTTGAACGTTTTATATTTATACTAGCGGACCAGGCCAACTTCGTCTCGCCCAATTTAACACCCTAAAATGAACAGCAGAGCTGTTATAAGACACAGATATTAAAATCAGTAGAGAGTGATATGATAAACAATGTTTTTCGATTTATTTTCCGGAGCAAAAATAAACAACAAAGGCTGTTTACCAAGCTATCGACGGCGTCCTTTTTCTTCGCTGCTAGTCTTGGCCGTTCACAAATCCAATAGAGATTTTTTACCTATAATTTTTTGCAATGCCGGTGAACACTTTACTTTGGTGATGAGTTTCTCCTTCGACGTTGTTAACACGCAAAAATTAGCCGGGAATGATCTCAATCCAGTCGAGACATTAACAGAAATTTGGCCATTGTCAAGCGCCAGCAGTCGTTTTTTTTTATTTTTTCTTATTTTTTTTTTAATTCATTTTTATTTAATATTAACTTATAACTATCTTAAAGCTAGACAATAACTTACAACTAATTTACTGGCCCTTTACGGGCGCTCTAAACTAAACAATAACTCTTAGAACGCCAGCAGTCGTCTTGAGAGTGCAATACCACTCTGATATTTGTGGTCAATTTCAACTTCCTGACATGACGGCACAAAGACGACGATTTCATTCATGGATTAAATTCATCGGCAGTAGTAGATTCGGGATGACGGGAATCGTTTGAGGAAAATCTCCGCTGAGCAATATCATATCCCCACCATATCATCTCGAATCACTTTGTAAATCTTTCGTTGTTAGTACAAGTGCCTCCAAATCTCGTTTATGCGCCATCATGCTTTCATTCCAAATTATGATTTTGCATTCTCGCAAAATCTCAATTTCGCTGTCGCCGAATTCTTGGTCATTGTGCCCGTTATTGGCTTGTCAACCGTGAAAACATTCATCGCCAGCTTCTAAGCGGAATGTGCATTTCGACCGCCCTCAAACAGTGTGGCAGCAATGTCATATATGCCATAGGCAACGAAAGAGATCTTGACCGAATTTTTGCTAGAATCAATTAAATGACGAATGTCTTGCATGTCCCACGGGGAACATCGAGAAATTAAATCCGATTACGGAATCGTATTCCTAAGCATCGCAATATAAGTCTACATTTACCACTTTTTTTCCTTTAATAACTTTTTGTCGAATTGTGCAGTTTGAAGCTGTGCAATATGGGCACGTCTCTATTTATTTCTTCTGCAGGTATCTACCTCTAGCGTTTGATTATCACGGACATTCTGATTAATTATTGCAAGACGTGTACGTCAACCAAGGTTAGATCGGAATCAGTGTAATAATACGCAAAACTCGAATCAATTTCAGTAAGAAAAATAGAACATTTTTGAATAGAAAATTATAATGTGAAAAGGACGTTGTGGTATTGATCGTAGAAAAGCGTCATCTAATATATATCTCATAAACTTCTCCACCCAAAATGCACGCAAAGATTTCCCAAGCTTCACAACGAATTTTTCACCTTTAAGTCGTCCAAAAAATCCATGGAACATTCTAGACGAACGACAAAATAAAATATCAAAATCCATTTAATTGGAATCAAATCTACAGGAGTTGTGTTCATACACGCGGCAACAAAGAGAAGCCAAAATAAAAGTGTGCGTATACAAAACAAGACATATTATTTATACTAATAAAGCAATAAGAAACATGTGAGTGCATTTTTGGTCATAACTCCGGTTCTAGACATCGGACAGCAAACAGATGTCTTAAGAGCTCCTAAAAATTTTATTCAAATCGATCAAGCCGAAAGAAAGAAGATATTGCACAAACACAATTTGGATTGTTCTTTATATAAAGGGTCCGCCAAATAACTTTTTTTTTTGAAAATGGTATAAAAAAAACTACTGAATATTTTCTCAAATTTCTTTTTTTATTTGAAAGTAGAATCCTTCCGGTTAATAATGGAAAATAATTTCATTCAAATGGCTGCCTCGGGTGGCCATGCAGTAGCCTACACGATCGGTCCAATTTTTAAGCACATTATCGATTGTGTGCAGCTGTATTTCACCAATGGCTTCACGAATATTGTCCTTTAAAGCGTCAATTGTCTCTGGCGTGTCGGCGTAACACTCATCTTTTACGGCACCCCACAAATAATAGTCCAACGGTGTCAAATCGCAGCTCCGACGTGGCCAAACGAAAACAGCTCTGCGGCTCATAATGCGATCTTCAAAAACAGGGCGCAAAACATCGAGTGTAGCTTCGGCTGTGTGGCACGTAGCGCCGTCCTGTTGAAACCAAATATTTCCAATATCCTCCTCTTTAATTTTTGTGAACAAAAATTCGTTCAACATGGCCCGATAACGATCGCCATTGACTGTAACGGCCACTCCTTGCTCATTTTCGAAGAAAAATTTACCAATTATGCCTCTGGACCAAAATCCGCACCAAACAGTGACTCGTTTTGGGTGTATCGGCTTTTCAATGTACGCGTGCGGGTTTTCTGTGCCCCAAATGCGACAATTTTGCTTGTTTACATACCCGCCAAGATCAAAATTAGCTTCATCTGAAAAGATGATTTTTTTGGCAAAATCGGCATCTTCTCTAAGTCGATCGCGGGCCCACTTAGCGAAGCGAAAACGCATTCGATGGTCAGTTGTCTTCAACTCCTGAACCAATTGGACTTTGTATGGCGTCATACCAAGGTCTTTATGCAAAATTCGTCTCAATGATGTCTCCGAAATGTTCAATTGATGAGAACGACGGTGAATTGATGTTGATGGCGCTTCACGCACACTTTCTGCCACAGCAGCAATATTCTCTGGTGAACGAACTGTTTTTGGCTTTTCACGCTTTGGTTTATCAATGAGGATGCCAGTTTCTTTCACTTTTTTCACAAGATAACGAACATACATATATGTTGATGAGAGGGAAAAACCGAGGTTACATCGCTCATTATTACTATGTGGCGCAGTGGCAATTAATGGAAGGGCAAGGGTTCCCTATTATAACAGTCATCGATATTTCCTTGAACTGTTTAGATGTTTGTGTTTATCCGTCCTGTTGGAACCAAATTTCCTCTGATCCTAATTTCAAACTCGTGCAATACATTACATATCACTGTGACCCCATTCGTCAAAACGCCAAAAATCCCAGCTTAAAAAATTTCACACCATACTCTGACTTGTTGACGTATCCACTTAAGTGAAAATGTAATTCCTTACTGAAAAAAAAAACTATTTCGCCCTCTGAAAAGCTTTCGATAGGTGCCTGAAATTCAATCCTGCGACAATTAAAATCGCCAACTATTGATTCAATTTAGAGAAACTAATTTTTTTAACAATTTTTCACCTAGAAAAAATAAAGTATAATTAAAAATGTTTGCGGTTTCCTTCACCTTTCATAATTTCGACAGAAATGTCATGGAACCAGTATTATGTTGAGTAAACAAAAAATATGAATTCAATTATTTCCGAAATGTCTTAAGTTTTTCATAACTTGAATATCAAATTCGCCTAAGTAGAAAAACGGAAAGACATTAATAGTATTAAATTGATTTTATTTTAAATGTTTTTACTCACTGAATGTTGTTCTTCAAATGTCTTTAAAAAGTTTGTATCTTTTTATAATAATATCTACTTATTAATATCAAAAATTTAACAATCACACAAATCCCTCCTACTTAAAACAATAACAAATACAAAATTTATGTCTAAATAATAGAAAAAAAAAAACAAAAGAATATATACATACTTATCAAGGTCCAAATGTTTTTTTTTTTAAACAATAACTAATACAAATTATATTAATCTACTCGATCATACTAAAGAATACAAATAATAAATTTCAGTAACTTAAAGTTCCATAAATTAAATTTAAATAAAAAAAAAACACTATACAAATAAAAAGCAATCAATGTTAGCTAATTAAAATAATAAAAATCGTTGAAACTTGTTACAGTAATTTTAAAATTTAGAAAAAAAAATCAAACAAACAAATACATTAAAATGTTAAATTTTGTATATAAGTTTTAAAATGTTATTAATCATATATTTTTAATACCTACACACAGACTTGCAATAAATTGAATAATAGCTTTTTTTAATACGTTAATAGTGTCTCCTATTTATATTCAAAACATGTCGGAATACATTTACCTAATGATTAAAAACACGATCTAAAAAAATGTATTCATTATATAAAATATTCAAATAAAAATCATTATTATTATATTAATATTTGTTTAAAGTAAACAAAAAATAAATATATATATTTGTTAACGTATTCAAAATGTGTATGTGTGTCTATGCTTGAACTCTGTTGAGTGTTTCTCTAGAGACGTTGCGTTGGGGTCTTCGTGTGACTTTTTGATGAAAATATTTTTTGCCCATTAATTTTCTGGGATTAGGACTGTTCGATTTTAGTTTTAGGTAAGGCTGTTTTTTTAAAAGCTTGAGTACTTTAAATAGTAATAAAAATTATGTTGGAATGATTTTTTTTTATTATTATCAAATGGTAGATAATTTCAGGGCTTTATGTGTTAAATATAATTTCCGGTATCTGTCCGCCGCGGCTAAGAGTTCCATAATCCATTCGATCAGTCCAATTTTTTACTACTTGGTGGTTTGAATATTGGCTTCCAATGTTTAAAGAGTTGCTGGTTTGTCTGCATAAACCAATGACTTGAAATAGCCCCTTAAAAACGAGTCGCGAAGCGTTAAGTCGCATGATTGAGGGGGCCAGTTAACAGGACCACTTTTGGAAATAAGCTGTCGACAAATTGGTTATGCAATAAATTGATGGCTAAGCGCGCTGTATTGCAAGTTGTACCATCTTGTTTGAACCAAATGTCGTAGATGTTTAGCTGATTTATTTTTGAAAACAAAAAATCAGCCAGCGTGGCTCGATAGCGCTCGGCATTAACCGTAACGGCAGCTCCTTCCTGATTTCCAAAGAAATAAGACCGATGATGCTGCCAGCGTGTAAACCACAACAAACAGCCAATTTTAATTTTTTTTTATAACTTTGCACGCGCTTAAGGGATTATGAATAGCCTTTATATGTTTTTTTAACACAGCGCGGGCATCCGGTGGAAGAAGAGAAAGAAGGATAGGAAAGATGTGTGGCGCGATGTTCTGAGACTAGAGCTGGTTGATGTCTCAGATTTATCTCCAGGGAAGGCGGTTGAACTAATACGGAGAGAAATACCGTGTCTTATTTATTTATGTCCCTTATAATTCGCATTATTTTATTTATTTCGTTGTCATATTTTATGGGTATGCTAGTTTTACTCAATCACATGTTGTTAGTGTTATGCCTAAACAGCATGTTATGAGCAAAGCAGCAACTTATTTTATGACAATTTTGAGATTTGGTTATTAATGGAATATAAGAAGACATAGACAATGGCAGGAATCGAACCTGCAACCACGAGTTTGACAGGCGAGCACACAACTATCGCGTCACGGCCACCCCCGTAATAGACGTAATGCTAATTCGTTAATGGATTGTGGATTGTCTTCGTTCCATATATGGAAATTTTGCTTATTGATGAAGCCATTTAACCAGAAATGAGTTTCATCACTAAATACCGTAAAATGAACGAAGTGCTCTATGAACTTCGCGAACAGATTTATTTTGTTCAAAGTAAATTTTTACAATTTGGAAAGGGTTTTCTGGCGTTAAACTGTCAAGAGAATTTGACATTCTACACTGTCAAACCATAGACAACAACTATCGAAACATTTTATATAGCCGGTGCCGAACTCGGGCCTTTTTCCGCCATAGACAAATTATAATATTTCCGCCCCAATGCTTAAAAAGCAAATATCTTACAAATTAATATTTTAAAGTTTCATTTAATAAATTTCAAAGATTTTCGATAAAATAGTTTTACAAAATATTGAGATTAAAATGCAGAGCTTCGCGATTTCATTTTTGCAAATTTTGTAGCGATTTCTACTTCAAAACAATGCAGCATGTCTTTTTCAATAGAAATCGTTGCCAGGGTTGTTAATCGCTCTTCAGTCATAGTTGAGCGTAAATATTATTTTAAGTTCTGAAAAACTAGCTTCCCCTGTAGCAACACTTACAAGAAACATTACAATTATTTTTACGTAGTTCTTTATCATAGATACAATTCAAGCAAATGGTTTGAAGATATATTATATTAAATTGATGTCGATTTGAGATCAGTAAGAGTAGACGTTTAGTTGAATATATTAATTTCACATAAGAGATCCTTAGCTATAACATCCCTTTGAACTTCGTCGTCAGTTCTTGCTGTTAAAATTACTTCAATTTTCTCGCAATTCTTAAATTCCACATTCTTTGAAATATCGCAGAGAAACCTGAAGTTTTCGTTTAGGTATTGATACTGTCCAAAACGCTCATCGACAGAAGAAAATGTCAAATCGATTAACTGGTAGAAGAAATCAACTTTAAATTTTGGATCAATTGTGTGAGATTGTTCAGACTGATAACGGCGACTACGTAAGCTCATCGAATCGGACACAATGAAATGTACTTGCATATTCATCTTGGCAGCAATATCTATAGCTTTCTTATATAATGCTTCAAATAAAGATTTCTCACAAAGGTACTGGTGGTAAATGTTTAAAATAGTTAGCATATTTTTCAAGACTGGCTTATCTAAGTAAGGAAAATAAAGAAAATCAAATCAGATCCGAAGAAGTAAAAAAATTCTAACCTACAAAAAACAAAAAAGAATGAACAAAATACAGTGCAGTATTTGCTGAGATTGTTTTAGATTCAAGGAGACGCATTTGTGTTACTTTCTTTTCTGTTTTAAATTTATTGCACCAATGTTGCCGCCCTAGTTGAGTGCCGCACTAGTTGAATGCCGCAATTGCTTGTTTTGCCGTCAGGCAGGTTCGGCACCGCTTGCTGCTAAAAAACACTCCTTACATAAATACATTCTGAACATTTGTTGGAAAGAGAAGTTTTAAGGGCTCTAGAAGTGTTGCCCATGGCTATAATGCCGAAAGTGTGTCTTTTGCGTCATTCCGGATTAATTGTTCTGACAACCTTAAATTAAATATTAATAAAACACATCTAAAATTACAGTTTTCGCGCTAAACCCACTTTATCTGATTATAATTACTAATGAGTTTTATTTCTTTCATCTAAATTCTGTAAGTATTCGTTTGTTAGAATAAAACACCAAGTAAAGCATTCCTAAAAAACACTTTTCATATAAAAGAAATGTGAGAAATACATGCCACCAATTTGAATCGTTCATTTCACTCGTTTCATACAAAAACATAACCAAAACGCTCCTTTTTTTTCTCATTTAAAGGCCTGAATATCTTTTGCATAGCTATACATATTAAATCAATGCAAATACACTTGCTCACTAAAAATGTTTGAATAAAACAAGCATTAAAGCATGCAAAATCAAATCAACAGAAAAAAAAGAAGGGAACTCCCAGTAAAACAAGTAATTTATTAAGAATTTGTAATCTAACTAACTTGGAAGGCGGCAAGACCAGCCCCATGCATGTATAAAAAGCAGGCCACCCGACAAAGACTGAAGGACGACAAGAAAACGAATACCCGCAACCAAAAAGTGAAATGCACGACTTGATCGTACGAACTTACTCTTGTAACTTACGGTTCTAGTAGGTATAGGTAGTCTAGTTAGCCTATGCATGTTTAACGCCGATGTATACAAGAATATACCTTATTGGTTTTTAGTATTTATAATGAATTGTCGAATGGATGGTTCAAGTAATAATTACATTGGTACATAACTTTATGACTTAGGTGCAATATACATAATATTCAGGTGATTTTCATAGATACATATATATAAGTGTATGAGAGCCTACATTGTATATTTGTAACTATTCAGTGACGTATGCAAAAATGCGTAAAATTAAATGTAATTAGGCAGAAAAAATTGATGATAATAATACATAATAAAATCTTTTTCAATTGCTTACCTAGTTGTTAAAGTTTGAGAAAAAAATAGGCCATCTTGACAAATATGAATATATAGGTATCTATACAAAAATTCAAAGATCGTTAGAGCGTTTTAAAAAAACAAATAATTTTTTTCCTAAAATTTTAAAAACATTTTTAGAAAAAAATTTAAACGCCATTTTGATTAATTGTTAATATACATATAAAATTTTAATTAAAAAAAAAATCATGCTCGTTTTTGAAAACTCGATTTTTCAAAAAAAAAAAAACAGAATAAAATAATTTATTTTTTAAAAAGTGAAAAAACTAACAATTTTAGTGTGCTGGCTTATTAGCCCTTTTAAGGAGCATTTGCGTAAAAAAATGTCTAAAATATGAAATGTATTTCTATATATAAAAAAAATATTTTTTATATATGTTTTTGAGAATTACATTTTTTCTTAATGGTTTTTTAACATTAGTAGGTTAACGTTGTTTCTTATTTTAGAACAATAGTTTTTTTAACTGACTGTTGAAGATAATGTCATAAAATTACCAAATACGAAGTTTCGAAAAAATCGACTGAGTAGTTTTCGAAATTTTTAATTTCCAAAAAAAAAAAATGTTGTTTGAAAAATGTTGGCTTACATTAGTGTTCATACTTTCTATGAGCGTCTTCATAAAAAATTTTAAAAAAATAATCAAATGAACTGTTTTCCAAAAAATCAAAACCCAAAAAAGGCTGCAGACTCGAGGACAGATAGATAGAATTGTGAGGTCCACTTTTTTCGTCTTAATGTCAAGTTTGGTCAATATTTTGAGTGGGATCGTATCGGAATCACGCTTTTATAATCCCGTTTTTCAAAAATCCCGAAAAAAAGTTTTAAAATCCCATTTACTAAAATATTGTTTTTTTTTTAATCCTGTCTTCTAAAATCCCGCTCGATCAAAATCCGGATCTTTTATAAGCCCGCTTTTTAAAATCCCGACTTATCCCGTTTAATCCCGCCAAGCTCGTTTTGTATTTTGATAAATGTTACACAAAAAACTTTGCATACGCCCAAACTCGACCCCACCCTAAATCCTATAATTGGCTATTAAAAGAATAATGAAAAATAGACAAAAAATTAGTAAAACCGCTTTTTTGCGTCTTATTGACAATTACATTTGTATATCTACAAATGATTAAAATAATTGTTAATGGCTTACAGATTTTTTTTTCTCCTTTAACAGAATATTATAAGATTAGCTCATACTTTATTTTGATATTTTGTTAAACGTTATAATAAAAATGCATTTAAAAAACTAACTAGTTGCTTATTCTATTTTAATTTTCTTATTCCGCCTTTGCAATCGAAACTAATTGTTTTATTTCAAAATATCGCGCGATTTTTTAAAATAAAACAACTAGTTTTGATTGCAAAAGCGGGATAATAGGAAACGGTATTTTAAAAAAGCGGGATTTAAAAAAAAAACAGGATTATAAAAAGCGGGATTTTAAAAAACGGAATTATAAAAACCGGGATAACGAACCTAGCCCATCTTGAGTTTAATTTTTTTTTACAAATCCATTACTTGCCATAATATAGTATCTACCTACTATATCGCAAGTAAAAATATTGAATCAACAAGCAACTTTATTTCAGAGCAAACCTTACCAAATCAGCCAGCAATTAATTTAATTTATTAAATTGCTCCGTAAGCGCCATTCCATATTTTACCTCCTCCTCTCGCTCCACGCGCCATCCAAGCCCCTGGACAGGATATCATTTTACTATTTGCAAATGTCAGTGCCTGAAAATCGAATCGAAGGCCTGCCATTTCTGTGAGATATTTTTGCCAACGCATATACGCAATTTAGTTATAGTAAATTGGTTTTTAATGGCATTAAGCTGTCAGATGTCGTAAACTCTCGTATATACATACATTCTATACATACATCGTGTTGAAAAGCAGGATGAAAAATATCGCAGAGATTGGACGATGACATGTAACTTGTGTTTCTGAAACAGAAAAGGATAATAATCATTAAAAATAAGTTATTCAGTCGGTAGAGTTACTCTTATGTGGTGGCGCTGCCGTCAGCGTTGGGAGGAAGTGAAGTAGGTAAAATCAAATTTAACTGTATATATTCTGAATACAAAAAAATAACTTTATAAAAAGTCTCGACTTGTGTTAACATTTCGACTGTCATATTGCTCTTTTTGCCGTTTACGTAGAACAAAAAAGTAATTTTTAATTCTCTTGATGTTTCGAACAAATCGCAAGCTGTTTTGTTTTGGTTATTTTATACATATACATATTTTATTGTATTTTTTCTTATTTTAATATTTTACATTACATTTTGGTTTTATATATATATTTTTATGCGAGTTAATTTAAAAAAGCAAAAGGTACTCAATCATCTCCATGGTGATGATTCTGACTCATTAAATCTATTCTTGCTTCTTCTGTGTCAAATTTATGATGTTTGTTCTCTCATTTATGAAATTTATTGTGAAATTAAATGATTTTTTGCGTTTTAATCTCATTATGATAATGGTGTTTGTAATTTAAATTGCTTTTTGTCCTTAATGACTTGTGGTTTATAATATTGTTCATTTATTTGAATTGAAGTCGAATATGACTTCAAGAAGCGGATTGTTTTTGAAAAAAATTGCAATTGTATAATGTATGTATGTACAACAGATTTAAGTTGCAATAACTTGTAAAATAGAAAGATAAGCGACAATATATCTATAACATTTGAATTACAGAACAAATGATATTAAACAGGATATCAAATAAAAACTAAAAACACTGTTCAATCCCTAGTCACAGTTTATTTGATACATATGATCAATCAATATTCTTTTGGCATGGAATCATCAAGCTTATTTTTTATGTTTGAAGTGATTTTCTGCCATTTAGAAGAATGCTAGACGCAGTGCATTTTTAAGGTAATTTTTCAGAGTCCTTGAGAACATTCTCCTTAGCAAAGGCAAGTCTTTGATTTTTTTTTTTTGCTGATAAAAAGGCTCGCAACTCGCCCGCGAATCACGGCGAATCGTCTCAACACTACAATTTTTTTCTCATTCTTGCAGAATCTCAGTTGCAAGTTTTTGGGGCCGATATGTTCGGATTAATTTTAATTTTCCGAACAATTTCATCAGACGGGTTAAGTAATTTGTTCGGTGCGATTCTTCCCTTGTCTTTAACACGATTTTCATGAACAAACCGCTCCACTATATGCTGCACACTAGGGGCTATTTGCCGAATAGATTGCCATGTTTTAAAGTGATGAACCCATGTAAAAAAAAAAGACGCGAGTTGTTGTTTTTGCTTGCGAAATCAAACGTGAAATTATGACAAATGATCGCAAAAAAAAACTCAATTGATGGAAAAATATAAATAAAAAATCCACTGCCTGAAAATTTGGAGCTTATTTGGTGCACTAAGTTAGCTGTATCTAATAAGCTGTAAGGTGTTTTTTTGGTCCAATATTACTATTCCCAATTAGAACGGTGAATATGAAGGTAAATTTGTGAAATTTGAAATTGCGAATTATTCCTTGAAAATGGATCTACAAGCCTACATTTAAATTTAGGACATACGAGGGCGGGTCAATAAGTCCGTGACTTTTGGAATAAGACACAGATTTTTTGATAAAAAAATAATTTTATTTTTCAACGTAGGGAGACTACGTCCAACGCTTCTCCAATTTTTTTATCCCTTCCAAAAAAAATGATTTGTCGAGGTCCTCAAAATATGCCTTTGCGAGATGACTTCATCATTGGAGTCAAATCTTTTTCCACCAAGCCATTTCTTCTGGTTTGGGAACAAGAAGTAGTCGCTCGGAGCCAAATCTGGAGAATAGGGTGGATGAGGGAGCAATAAGTTGGCATAATATTCCCCATTGATTGTTCTTCCCTTTTGAAGGTAGTCAATGTGGATTATCCCGCGTGCATCCCAAAAAACAGTCGCCATAACTTTATTGGCTGACAAACCCACCTTGGCCTTCTTTGGCGCCGATTCACCCTTAGAAACCCACTGTTTTGACTGTTGTTTGGTCTCTGGTGTGCTGTGATGGATCCATGTTTCGTCCACGGTTACAAAACGGCGCAAAAACTCCTCCATATTGCGATTAAAAAACGCCAAACCTTCCTGTGAAGTTGTTACACGATTGCGTTTGTGGTCGACTGTGAGCAAACGCGGCACCCATCTTGCGGAAAGCTTTCTCATGACCAAGTGATCATTCAAAATTGAAACCACTGAGCCATGCGAGATCCCTACGGCTTCCACAATCTCTCGCACTTTCAATCTTCGGTCGGCCAACACCATATCGTGAATTTTTTCGATTGTTTCGGGTGTAGAGACCTCAACTGGGCGTCCAGGACGTTCGGCATCTTCAGTGCTTGTACGGCCACAACGAAATTCAGTAAACCACTTTTTTACCATTGAAATCGATGGTGCAGAGTCCCCATAGTATTTATCAAGCTTAGCCTTGGCCTCGGTAATGGTTTTTTTTCGCAAGAAATAATGCTTAATAAGCATACAAAATTCACTTTTTTCCATTTTCTCCTAAAATTAGTGAGTAGTCTGATAAAAATAGCTGTCAAATACAAACTAACTGACGCAGCAAGTTTAAATTTTGACAGGAGTCAACTGACTATAATAACAAAATTCAAATACGTTTTTGAAACGGTTTCTGATAAAATAAATAAAATTTATTTTCTTAGATTTTTTTTTCATAATTTGAAAGCAATTATTTCGAAATGTTAATGCCTAGATTTTTTGTATAAAAAATTATTAAAAAAATAAAAAAGATTAAAAATTCCGAAATGAAATGAAACACAACCACTTGCTTTTAATGTAGAAAAAATTGTAAGTTTATTGCATGTGACCTGTTGTATTGTAGATTTGTACACTTGCTCTATTAATTTCTTTGACGTTTTAATGTGCTGATTTTGTGGATTGTATTGGGCCATGTATTAGGAGTCGTTCTGACATTGTAAATTCTCCTAGCTTTAGCCGTATACTTTCGTACACGAAAGGTGAAGAAATATAATGCACGACTTGGTCGTACGAACTTGCTCTTATAGCTAACAACATTAATGTAGCTAAACATTGACGCTGTTATTAGGGAGGTAGTCTAGTTATCTATCCTGTATGAGAACCTACATAGTGCATATAGGTATTTAGTGACGTACGCAACAATTCGTAAAAATGAAATATAATTAGTTAGAAATACATTATAAATGATACACATAATAAATCTTTTTAGATTGTTCTGTTGTTAAAGTTTGAGGGAAAAAAAGATGCCATTTGAATTGTTGGAAAAATATGAATAAGTTATATAAGAAAAAAATTGAAAATAGTTGGCGCGGTTTTTTTAAAAAAAATTGTTTTGTATGTATAAAATTTTAAAAACATTTTTAGAAAAAATCTGAAACGTCATTTTGAAGTTAATATAAAAATACATACATATAACATTTTAATTTAAAAAGAGTGACTGGTTTTTGAAAAATCGATTTAAAAGAAAAAAAAAATATATGCATTCGCATACAAATAAAGTCGAAAATATGAAAAGTACAACGTACCTACATGTATGGTTTCAATTTCATGGGGAGAGCGTATAAATCGTAGCAACAGTATGATGTATAGTTGCGCCTACGTTGAATGAATAGCAAAACTGCTGCGATGCTTAGCGATGTCGTACTGTTTTTTTTTTTTTTTTTTTTTTTTTTTTTTTTTTACTTTTTACTATTTCTCTGTTTATTTACTTAGGGCGATTTTATTCACTATTGCTCAACTCGCCAAACTAGAAAACACAAAGTTGGCCAACTCAGCAAGTTGAAAATGATTTTCTTTAATTATTTGAATTTAAACTTTGGAAGTTGAAGTTCGAAAGTTACCTTCTTTGACATTTTCCTTTATTCATTCCGTAACGTTTTAAAATAAATTAAAAACTAATTCATTATTTTACTAAAAGTTTGAGAGAATCATCAAGGGAATTAATTAATTAAAAAATAATTCTTTATCAAGTATCATAATTATCGTATCGTCTGCTTTGAAAAACGAAAATTGTCGATGTAGTCAAGGTCATTCCATTTGTAAAAATCAAAACGGCGTGTTGAAGCATCTTGTTTTATAATCCTCCAATATACAAATTCTCTTTACCATCGCTGGTCAAGATAATGGCCATTCCTTTCAGATATAATTTGCATTTAAAAATACTTACATATGTATATTTTACATGTTTGACATCCTATGTCATAACTATATTGAATAAAAAAATGAAAATAAATCCCAAGTTTGCTTATGGCTTTTTCGATTGGTCGTGCGGAACACATTCCCCATTTAAACAATCGGGCACAGTTTGACTAATTCTGAATTGTGTGTATCACTGTATTGTGAAAATAAAATTTAAAAAATATCACATCGGTTAAAAAGAATTTCCAAATCGCTTGCTTTTGATTTACATATCAATAATAAATTAACTTGCTTATTTTTATGCTATTTTTACCAGAAAAGTGTTTAAATTCAATAAATACATCGAAATTACGAAAACAAATCAACCATATGACTGACATCTTAATTATATGAGCGTATTAACGATTCTGTTTTCGATTCTGAAATTTTGTGGGTGGCCGTGGGGCAATAGTTGTGTGCTCGCCTGTCAACCTCGTGGTCGCAGTTTAATTAACTACTCATAAATATGACAACGAAATAAAATAAAATAATGCGAATTATAAGAGACATAAATAAATAAGACACGGTAATTTTCTCCGCATTAGTTCAGCCGCCATCCCTGGAGATAAAATCTGAGACAACAACCACCGTCTCAATACATCGCGCCACACATCTTTCCTATCCTTCTTTCTCTTCTTTCACCGGATGCCCGCGCTGTGTTAAAAACATATAAAGGGTATTCATAATCCCTTGAGCGCGTGCAAAATTATAAAATCAAAAAAAAAAAATCCAGAATCGTTTTCTGTTCTGTTTAAGGTAAAAACTGTCATTTTGTTATTCAGAACAGTTCTGGACGACCAATCGAAAATGCCATTAATAAATTGCTACTATTTCGGGGAGTTGAAAGTCGAAATAAACAAGTTGATAACAAAAATTCCAAAATTGTGTTCAACTCTGAGTGAAAAACATCGCCCTTTAGTCCTTAGCGACAATAAAACTAATACTCCTGAAAATATTTTTAGAGCAGTTCTGTAATTGTCAAAACGATTCAAGCCTTTTGGTTGCATATGCCAAGGCTTCGGGAACGTAATATTCCATGCGAATCTAGTATTTAAAAATAAATACAAAATCGGAAAAGTATTTTGCAGTTTAAGTTAACCGAGATAAATATGCCGCTTAAACTTCACCTCAGCGTTTGTATTGTTTTTTTTTTCAGAAAATATTATCAAATAAAAATTGTGTATTAAAATATTATCGAGTTGCGAAAGTGATTTTGAATATTATTTTATTTAATATTCTCGTTCCGATATCGCTGACTAAAATCAGAATAATGAAGGTACCTATACTCTGTAACAAAATAAAGTTTCCCTCGCTTATCAATAGCACAAAGTATTTGTTGTTATTTCGCGTGTTTTTTTCTGCCAGAGAGAAAAAGGGAAGACAAGGCAAGAAAAATGCTGCCAACTATTTTCATAAAATCTAGTTACCTAAACGAAGTTCAACTGATCTGAAGATCAGTTTTCACGGTGAAACAAACCGAGATAATCCAAAAATTTAAACTCAGTTTAAGGTTCAGCTGATCTTAAGTTTAAACTTCCACTGTGAAACTGGGGGTTAATGATTTAAAATTGTGTTTGTTTTAATTTCAAAGTTAACTGCTCTAAACTTAAGCAACAAATGAACCTTCATATTTCAAAAGTTTTCATATTCTCTAAAGTGTCTTCAAAAAACTTAGTACCAACTGAAAATATTTGCTCTGACCATATTACTGAAAATAGTTGAGCTTTTAGGCCTTTAACAAATTAAAGTACATATTAGAAAAGGATTCAGGATTTTGCTTATTGACATTATAGAGCATATACGTGGATATGAGAATTGTCCTTCAAGTAAAAAAAAATAATTTTGTTTAGGAGGTTATTCAACTCCTCGTTTGTTTTTCGCTCTATCAAATTTGAGTGCAATTTATAATTTTTCAGACAACAAAAATCTAAAACTCACAAACCAATTCAACATTTATAACAAAGTTCTTATTCATTTATATATCTGATATTACAACTTACATAATAAAATTTATTATTTATAGATTTCTTTATTTAATACAAAATGCTCATTTAGTCTATAAAAATGCATTTGTAATCAAGTTTTGTCGTCATATCGTTTTTTTTTTGTATTGCCACAAAATTTAGCTTTTTATTCAGATGGGTTCAATGTTTTTGTTTCTAAAGTTCTTCTTTCAAATTTCATATTTAAAAAAAAAATAAAATTATAAATTTCACATTTGTCAATAAAAACAAAATAACAATTTGAAAAATATTTATTTATCGTCTATAAAACGAACAACTATTAAAACTCAAAATGTGATGTCATCTCATCTTCAGCACCGATTTCATACACAAATATGTTTAGATAACAAAAAATTACGCAAGAGCTAGCAAATTTATAATATCAGTGTGCTTTTTATAGTTCTTTTTTTTTTGAAGAAAACATTTCATCGACGATATTGATTAAAACAAAAATTTAACAATATTTTGAAATGAACTTTTAAACTAAATAATAAATTTATATTTTTCTCTCTCTTTTTGTACTACAAAAACAAAAAAATCGATACTAATTGAAATGATCAAAAACTTTAGACATTTAATAAGCAAATCAAAGACAAAACTCCACTATCATCAAAATCGCCAATTACAAGTCGTAGCAAAGATGACACCAAAGACGACCCTAGGTTTGAATACAAGCAAATGGTTCACAATCAAAGCGTTGGTCTAGAAAGGCCCAAAGTTCTGCCAATCAGCAATGTAGAAAAAGTGTTTATTGAAGACGAGGATGAAGATGATGAAGACGATGATGATGCATCCTCACAACGCAATCCATTCGAATCTGACTCAGAGGACCAATATCATCATTCACAACAGAAATTTGGCTCTGGTCGCAGCACACCTGAATACAGTCATAGAAAGTCAGTTAGCTTTGATCTGAGCGCCGATGAACATTCTAAGTCAGACTTTGAAAGACCTAAAACACCTGATACGTCGGTTATGAGCAGTCGTCAGTATGATTCCGAGCAGGAATACAATTATTGTCGACGTCCACGCAAGGGAATTCTGCGATCATCCAGTCCTTCTTCTTCGAACAATTCCACTTTTGAAAAGTACAAACCTGAAAAACTGCCACCAATAGTGCCTACAGTCGCCCGAATCAAAGAAATCGAATCACCTGTGCTCGCAGAAATAAGACAAGATCAAAATTTTGATTATGACATTCCTGGCCGGCGAACGCCATCTGCATTCGAAGAAATCGAACGTGACAATCCATTCCGTGAAGCATTCCTTGAACAGGCCAAACCCGACGAATACGAACAAATGGCTAAGTTGTATTCGCAAAAGAAGGGTTCGAGAGTTAATTTTGTTTTGGGGAGAAAAGATCGTTCGCTCTCTAAATCAAACGAAGATTTGCTTTCCGAAACTCACCCCTCGTCAAACTCGATGAGCTGCCAATCTCATTCGAAATCAACCGACAACTTATCTCAAAAACCTTCAAAACCCCTTCCACCTCCTAAGCCAACAATTAAACATGCCGACATACGAAGGAACGAAGCCCTTGAAACATTCCAAAATGCAGACGTTGGACATGGTGATTTTGCCGTGTTCGAACACAATGCTAAAACAAATACCATTTCTGAGGTTGTGAAAACTCCAAAAATTCCTTCAAAAATCGGCCTGTCGCGGCGACCAAAAGACAGCCCACCACCACCACCAGTGAATTATGACACTCTTCCGAAACAAATCGATTTAAATCCGCAGTACTTGGAAGTATTACTGCCACTTCCCATAAGTCCATCGCCAACACAGAAGCCGCAATTACCGCCTCCTTCGCCGGCCACAGCTAAACGACCAAAGGACTTTGTCCATGAAAACTCACCCGATAGCATCCTTGTCACGGAGGAAGTACACCGGACCATCCTGCTGCAAGAGAATGAGTTTCGCAAATCCCTTGCATCATCATCCTCGGCCACGGCCTCTGAATCGTCAACAACGGCATCAACAACCCGAAGGAGTAACGCCTTAACCAGAAAACATCCGGTAAATCCGTTTCTAGATTATGATTCCGACCCATCTAATGTATCATCCGATACGACAATTTCCAATTACACTAATCAATCCCTATTGTATCAAACCGAAAACAACTTCCAACTGTCGTCCTCGTCGTCGTTGTCACAACAACAGCAGCAGCAACAACAGCAGCAGACATCGTCCTCCCATCCTCATCAACAGTCTCATCACGGACCTATACTAACATCCACACAAATATTTCCCATGCCACAAATCCTTCCTGTGCAGTACAACAGTTTGCCCATTCCACAACACACATCGCATTATTACAATGTACAACCATCCCCCACCAACACTGCCACTACCACTCCTCAATCGCCTTATTTTCAACATCTAGGCTATCCGACTATGACGAGCTTTGCGGCATCATCCTCAAGCTTGGGACCTATTTCAATATCTCCCATTGTCAGCGGTGGGTCTTCCTCTCCGTTCCATGTGCAACAGCAACATCATCATCACCACTACCAGCTAACACCAGGACATTTAATGGTGAGTGACAGTTCACCGGTGGTGAGTCCTACGACAGAAAATGGTAATGCTGTGGCGACGGTGGCGCCCTCTCTAGTGCAGCCCTACCAGTCACCAATAGAACAACCATCGCTTCCACCACAAACACCATTTCCACCATCCTCATCAAAACCACCATTTGTCTTAAATATTCAAAGCAGTGAATACTTGTCTGCACCAATAAATTCCGCACCTCTGCCGCCCTCTCCATCCAAAAACATGTCTCAAAACCTTTTCTTTGAAAATACCTCCCATAACCAATCGATTCAATTGCTTCCCCCGCTTCCACCTCCAACACCAACAACAGCTCCTTCGCATAATGATGTCAACTCGTATTACGAAACTGCCGAGGAAATCTATTCGACCATAGAGGAAGAATCCATTTATAGTAATTCAGCGGCCATCTTCGATAGCATGAACTTTGGTAGTCGCAGCAATAGTGCTGCATCTGTGGCATACTTTGCACAGTCCTCACCATCTACGCCTCCACCGCTGCCGCCAAAGAAATTTGCAAAAAAATCAAGTGCTTCTTTAATTCCTATAAAAGTCCGTTCACTGTCGCAACCTCAGTTGGATTTTATGATGTCACAAGGATGCGGGTCGTCGCAATCACCACCGACTACCCCAATAGCCTCTGTTGGAAAGGAAACAACTGTCTGATTGTAAAGTCCTTTTTGAAATAATTGAAAAATTCTGTTGCACAGAACGATTTTATTTTTTAATTCAGTAATGAATATTGACAAATTCCCTTTGACATTTTCTTGTCTCTAGATTGATTAAGCTCCTTCACTAGTTTTATCCGCAATACAAAAATTCACATAGATACATATACTTGACTCCATTTTGAATAAATAGATTCTTACAACTTCCAATTTCATATAAGTATAAACACACATAAGCATAACGAACACAAATAACAAAACAGGTACATATTTATAAAGAAATTCGAGCAAACATCTTAAACATCCTTATTCTTAATTTTACTAAAAAAAAATACAAATTAGGTATAAAATAAGATCTTAACTTTAATAAAATTTCAAAGAGGGCAAATGTTTTTGAAGAAATCACTAAATCGTAAATTTTAAGTTGAACAACCATACCATCAATTTGGGAGATGTCAAATTCATTTCCATGTTTTTGTGTTGGTCGACGGTATTGTCATACGCACTCAACATTTAAAGAGGTTCGCACTGTTCGCTCAACAGTGTGGTTTTGTGTAAAAAGTGAATGGACCCAAAGGAGGCAAAAATTTTCCCCCGAGCTAAAGTTATCTACCAGTTATCCCTAGCTTAACTTTTAGCGTGGAGCAGAGATGTTGAACACTCCCAGGATTCATGGCTTCAACTTAAAAAAAAGGACTATGAACCCACGAAAGGAGTGGTAGTCTTTTCAAAAACGACGGCTCTCACTGACCCACCTTTAAATGTTAAACAAATTTAAATTTTTAAAATCGTAATTTTGGCAATTTTTTTTATTATAAATAATTCCAATGCACATTTATCTTTTCTCTTATGATATGGTTTCACAATTTAATTGAATTTTAATTTTTATTTGCCTTTTTGTTAATAAATCTATCAGAATTGTATGGTTTTTGAGATTTTATTTTGTATTGTCCTTAAATGTTTCTAATTTTCACTTGCGATTATAGGTACTATAGGGCAAGTTTTGCATTCGTCGAAAAAAAAAAGTTTTGAGATAACAATCAAACATGCCATTACGATGATAGCGAAGACGAAAAAAGATGGTTTAAAAATAATGTCAGTCTGTCAGTCTGTCAGTCTGTCAGTCTGTCAGTCTGTCAGTCTGTCAGTCTGTCAGTCTGTCAGTCTGTCAGTCTGTCAGTCTGTCAGTCTGTCAGTCTGTCAGTCTGTCAGTCTGTCAGTCTGTCAGTCTGTCAGTCTGTCAGTCTGTCAGTCTGTCAGTCTGTCAGTCTGTCAGTCTGTCAGTCTGTCAGTCTGTCAGTCTGTCAGTCTGTCAGCCTGTCAGTCTGTCAGTATGTCAGTCTGTCAGTCTGTCAGTCTGTCAGTCTGTCAGTCTGTCAGTCTGTCTGTCAGTCTATCAGTCTGTCTGTATGTATGTATAGAAACCTACAGCTCAAACGGGTGGGCCGAATTGCTTCAAACTTGGTCTATGGAGTTTTTTTAGGTATTGTACAGAGGGGAAATTGAAATTTTTTTTAGCTCAACAAATAACGGTACCTGCCATATAACCGTTACGTTAAACCCTATTTTTCGCGGAAACGGCTTTAACGATTTTGATTAAAAAAAATCAGTGCAGCTTTTTAGATACGACTTTTTTTTAAATGTCTAAAAAACGTACTTTCCATAAGACCGTTTTTTTTGCTTTCGACTATCTCATAAACAGCTTTGCCGATTCTTTCGGTATTTCACACATATATATCCTTAGGTTGCCCAATTTATACTCCGTACCAATATTTTTAATTAATATTTTTTTGTATTTTTAAAAGCATTTAAAAAAAATTAAATTTAAATTAAAAAAAAAATAATATTTATAACTCATAAAATTTTTTTCAAAAAATATATTTGTAATGTATTTGCTGAATACCTACGAATTGCCGTTTTTGAATTTTTTTTTTTGAATTTTTTTCAAAATGTTAAAAAAAAACTTTTCTTCTCAAAAACCGCTCCACAGATTTTTAAAATTTTTTCTCATAAATTCAAATTTTCCAAGAAATAAAATGGCGTACTTTTTTTTAGCTGAAATAAGTTTAAGTATTTATTTCAGAATTTTGAATTATTTCTTCTTTGATTAATCCGATTTAATTTTTGTTTTTAAGTTTATATTATTAAATATTTAAGATTGTCATACCAATTTTTTTTTAGAAAAAAATTAAAGAAACTTTTTGTATAAAAAATAAAGTAAAAATGACTTGATGTGATAGAACATAAGAGCAAGTTCGTGCGATGCAGTCGCGCATTTTTTTGGTTTTAAGAGGAAATAAACGATCACCTATATTGACTATAATAGTAATTATAACAAATAGATATAATTAGAAAATTTGGAAGCAGCAATTTACTTACACTTTAAAATATTATAGTTTGTACCAAAATTAATACCACAATTTTAACGTAAATTTTGAAGAATAAAACATTAAGAAAGTTCACAAAATTTCTTGTTTTTGGAAGATGAAATTAGAAAGTTTAAAAGCTTTTGTAGAAGTGGGGATATCCGCCCAAATTTATTTCGGAACTTTTGCTAACTTATTTGAGATAGATATGCATTTTATTTAGGTTTCCAGAAGTACATTGGAAATTTACGTATGTACATTTTATAAAATTATGATTTTAGTGACCTCTGTGTCGTTATATATAAATTATGCCTTTTTTGGAATATAGGTCAAAAAAATATGTTAGTTGTTCATCGCAACATTTCGAACATCTTTATGCTCTTCATCAGGCCTCTATTTATAACAAAAACAAGTATAAATACAATTTACTCGTAAAGGCACAAAAAACAACATTCTTTTGATTTTGTAATACATTAACCAAATGATGCGCTGAAGTGTGTTCGTATTTCCTCAAATTCAAATGTAAATTTATCTCCTTAGCGTAGAAGTGAACAATCTTAATTTGCAAACAAAAAGGTTGCTTACTTGTTATATACATTGGTACTATAGGAGGGCAAGTTTTGAATTTAGAAAAAAAAAATCTAACCCCAGATTTTAATAAAACTTGACATTACGATGGTAGAGAAGACCAAAAATGTGTGTCCCGCAATTCTGTCTGTCTGTCTGTCTGTACAACGCTCTACAGCCTAAACTGCTGAAGCTATTTTCTTCAAATTTTTTATTTAAGCGTCTTAGGTGAATGTCTAAAATAGATTTTTGAATCGTTTCGCCAAGGAAATGATTTTTAGTATTCGCATTAAACATATATTATCATCATTTCCCCAATTGAGGTTAGGTCGATTACATAGTACCTAAGCTCAAGATTCTTAGTAGAAATAGCTGAATATATTTTAAAAGTCGTTTTTTTATTTAATTTTACATATACAATTTCTTTAATTTTTTTATAGTAAAAATTTGGTGTGGCAATTTAAAGTATTTAATAATATAACTAAGAACATAATTTCCAAAAAAATCTTCCATCCGTTTTCAAAATATTGAATATTAAAAAAATAAATGATTTTTTTTTCAAAAAATCCCAAAAAAAAATATTTTTCGAAAATTTGGACCTCATTTTTAAAAATTTTAATTTAAATCCGTTGCGTTCATTAGGTTGTCGAAAATCGAAAAACGGTTATATGGCGGGTACCTATAATAACTTTGCAAGCCCAATTTTTTATTGACTAAAATATACAGCCCTATCACAAATTCCATCGTAATAATTCCCCGTACGGACAGTTACGCCACGATCTACGACAAACAGCTTTCACAAAATCCGAGTGGAATATTTTTATTTTCGAAATTAGAGGTGTATGTCAGGATGAAAGGATAAATAGCAAAACCGTGCTATTTTCAATTTCAAATAAGTTTACACACATACATAATTATGTGAAAATTTAAAAAAATCTTGTGGTCCAAGAATATAAAGGTTGCCTTTTAAAATTTGCCAGAAATTTTCAATTTCTTCTTTTGTCAGTTTCTTACAGAATTGGGCCAGGTCGGCTCTTTCGCTCATTAGAGATTTTCAAATTGAAATTGTTTTTTTTTTTCATTTATAATCAAATATTATTTATAAAACCATAGAATTTGTAAAAATACTTACATTTTTCCTTAAAATAACTGTTAACCACGCACTACTTTAAGTGTCCGACACAAATGGTATATCGTAGAAAAAGTCTGTTTCATTCCATTCCATTCGAATTCAGTGATACCAATTTCTACGAACTTCGAAAATCGTAAGCGAATTTTTCACTCCGAATGCACTACGATGGAATTTGTGATAGATTTATCGGGAAACGTAGCATATTTTCAATTACAATGGAATTTGTGATAGGGCTGATAGACTCTACTATAGTTGTGCACTGATTTTTTTTTATCAAAATCGTTAGAGCCGTTGTCGATATAATTGGGATTTATCATTTTGGGCCCAACAATTTGTGTGGCAGATACCGTTATTTTTGGAACTAAAAATAGTTAAAAAATATCGAGACATGCACCTAAACCGCCAAAAACCAAGTTTGAAGGAAGGAATCGCTTAATCCGTTTAGGCTGTCGAGTGACCTACAGATAGACAGGCAAAGGGAATTTCTGGGCCCACTTTTTTTGGTGTTCCCTATTATCAAATTGTTACGTTTGATTAAAATTTCGATTTCGCTTTTGTTTCCAAAATAAAAAATGCAAACATTGATTTTTAAGTGTTTCAATAATCTCGAACTACTTGCTTCAAATGCAATAAACTGCATATTGTCATACCAATTTGTCTACAAAACACCAGATCGGATGCGCATCGAGTATTTACCGAAAAAAAAAGCTCTTTTTAATTGAACCAAGTGGCACATATTATCTCACAGTGTGTACACGCTGAATGGTGGTTCAAAAATTGATAAACACACACACAAATTGTTTACTATACAATCATTCATCAAACTTCATTTATTCTTATTGAGTAATTATGGATTTAGATTTTTCTATGCAGAACTGAAACTCTTCACGTAGTCACTATAGGTATCGATAAATGTGTGCTAGGCCTAAATCTCGAGAGAAAAGAATGAAAACCTAGAGGCATTGTGGACACATTAAAAAAAACAAAATCTATAAAAATTAAAAAAAAAATCCAATCATCAGAAAGTTTCAAGACTGCTGAATGCAGTAGAGCTTCAAGTTCTTGACCGTGCCCTAAAAAACTTTCCCTTTCATACAATTTATTTCTCACAATTATAATTATTGTTCTTAAATTCAATGTAGGAATCCTACCCATGCCACGGTCACATAATAATTCTCAGTTATCTGGAATCTAATCTTTCAGTTGTTATAAATCGAACAAAAGCACAGCTAATTGGGGCGTTTACTCATTTATTAGATATGTTATCTCGGATACCAAACTATCCGAGTATATTTGTGAACGAATCAGTTAGGTTAGCTGAAAGCTGTCAAAAAACCAGGACAAATCTCATACCAAATGAAGTTTTCAGTCAGCTGTTCTATCCATTTCTCGGATATCTATTTATTTCATATTTTTTTTGGGATAACTCAAGATAGCTTTCTTGAGAACCGCTGTTTTTTCATCAGATGTGCTTCTGCACGCGTTACAACAGAAAGTTATTCCAGATTGATCAGAGTAACTGAGTGAACTCCTGCAATGAAAACTGAAAACAACAGCTGTTGTCATGAAAGTTGTCTGTCATCAGTTATCCCAAAAACAACTAGTTATCCGACGACAAATGGATAAAAAAGCTTACTGCTTTGTTTTGAGCTAACCTATCCGAATCGTTCATCTATATATATATATTCCGATAATATGTATATAGCACCCAGGATTACTTATGTAGGTATATCTATCAACTGTGAGAACGTAGTCATTAATAATTTAGTTTTACTTACATATCTATGAAAGTTGATATTTTTTTTTATAAATTTTTACATTGATGTGGCACATTTTATCAAAAGTCAAAAGAATATTAAAATGATGTTGCAAAATAGATACATTATCGTTATCAAAATCGGCGAAATCTATCATATTTATCAAATATGAAAGAATTTTATATCTTGAATTTTTTTGCTGCGACACCCAAGAGTCAAATAAGTCGTATTTTGAAGAGAAATTATGACACATTGCTTGTTAAGGGTGTGTTATCGACTCTAATTCGAGCAGATTATTTTTCAAATTTAGTTTAACGCTAAAAAAGGACAAACGATTATAAACATGCAAACTCAAACAAAAACACCAACACAACACAATAATAAGTCGAATTTATTTTTTCTATATTTTATAAATAAAACAAATAAGACTAATAGTAAAAATTGTTAAAACTAATAATACGTATGCAAATGCTCCTTTTATTTTTCCATAAATTCTTGCAGCAAAATGTTGTTAATTACTATAATGTAATTACACCCACGAACTTTGAAAGATAACTGAAGTACCTTTAACTCCAAAGTATATTATATTAGATTTCCACAAATTGCAAAATGTGTAGATACTCCGAATGTTTATGAAGTTTATCTTATCTTCTACTAAATTATGACACAAAAATGGGGAACTGCAGAACACGCACACAAGCGAGCGAGTACTGTAGTAAAATTATGTTTTTTTTATATGTTTGTGAAAGATAAGTCACGAGCTGTTGAATTGAGACAAGTGCTGTCGCTTCGGTTACTCAGAAAGTACGAAGTTATTTTTTCGCCCTAATCGAAACCACAGAAAGAAGAGGGGAAGTATAGCTATGAACTTCCATCTTAAACCAAATACACATTCTGCTGACAGCACTGACCTCATGTAAGCTACTAGAGACAAAGCATTGTTGACGGCTTTATGAAAACCTCAAGCGATTTGCTTTGTCAGCAATGTATCAGGTGTAACCTTAAAGCTATGTCTGAATTGTTTGATAATTATGGGAACAATTCCACTTGCAGAATTCCCATCAACCGATATTGTTTGTGTTTTTTTTTCTTTCCACGATAAACTTATAAATGTTGTCTTTATATTTTTAATGTATTTCTTGTTGGACCTTAACCCAGAATTTAAAATTTAAAACTAAAATAAATAAAACAATATTAATTTAATCTAAAAAAAAATTATGGTCTTACTTAGTTCATCTTAAAGAACGGTTAGATAAATTCTTATAATTTATTAGAAGAATATTAACAACTACCAGTGGTCATTTCTTGTCGAGGGATTTTTTTTTTATAATTTAGTGTCTCCTACACACGTTTTTTTCCAGAAATTATTAACAAAAAAGTAGAGTTTATGCGGACCCGTACGATTAAAAGCGCATTCGACTTCCGGAAATTAGTTTTTTGATTCAGCAGACCCGGTAACAGAGTGCAACTCGGGGAATATTTTACACTTTTGAGGGCGAACAACAGTTATAAAACTGTTATAAGTTGGCATTTCTCTAGTCTATATTGAATAATAATTAAAGCTACGGGCGCAAAATTTTAAACGATTTAGTAAAATGTTAAAGCCACTTTTAGCAATTTACTGAGCTAAAAAGATGATTGAGCTAATTTTAAACGATTTTAACATTTTACTAAAGTTAAAATCACGGAATGGCTACTTTAACTTTTAGCAATTTGCTAAATCCATTATGGAATCTGATAGTATATCAGCCTTGCAGGCGGGGTGCCCAGGTTCGAGTCCTGCTGGTGCACAATATTTTTTATTTTTTTTTTGTAAATAATGAAGTTAAAATGATGAAAATAGAAATAACTAATACCTTTTTAGAGCACATGTTGGGTTTTCATCAACATATAATTAATTTACAACGCATAACAACAATTATTGTGTTCATCAAAATTCAAACCCTACAAATGCTCAGCTTTCTGCATAATTAGTAATTTGCTAGTTTAGAAAAGGTTTAAACATTTTGAAAGAGTTATTCAATCAATAATCACTTAGGAAATTGCTAACTAGTGAAATGTTAAGCCCTTAACAATGATCTAGTAACATGTTAAATCATTTTTAATATGATACTAGGTTAACAAGATGATTTTGCTAATTTTAATCTTATTAACATTTTACTAAAGTTGAAATCACCGAATGGCTACTTTAAATTTTTAGTATCGTACTAAATCCAGATGTCATTCTGATAGTATATCGGCTTTACGCGCGGGAGACCCAGGTTCGCGTCCTGCTGGTCAATTTTTTTTTTATTTTTGTAAATAATGAAGTTAAAATGATGAAAATATAAACATCGAATGCTTATTTAGAGTACATGTTGGGCTTTTATCAACATATAATCAATTTACAACGCATAAACACAATGATTGTGTTCATCAAAATTCAAACCCTACAAATGCTTTGCTATCTGCTTAATTAGCATTTACTGGTTAACAAAAGGTTTAAAATTTAATGAAAAGTTTGTAGGCTACTATGTATATAGTAAATTGTTAACTAGTATCGTGTTAAAGCCTTAATAATTGGTTGTTTAAAATTAAATTTTGCGCCACTATACTTAAGCTACGGCACCATAATTGGTGTGATCCAGTCTTGTAATCATCATAAAGTAAAATTAATTTGGTTAAAACCTCAATATTTTTAAACGAAAACAATTGTTTGTTCTTTTAACGACCTTTTGCCTACAAAATTTGCGTTTCACTTGGACTAATCAGTTGGCTAGTGAGCGCCTTTCCAATTCGCACTTCTTGTTAAGTTCAGTTTAACTAACATGGATTTTTTGACAAAAAAAAACAATGTGTATTGGTATGTAGAATTGTATTATAAACAAAAAACCTTCTTGTTAACTATGTCTGGACCAGGACATTTTAATGATTAAAATTTTAATCTTGTTGGATATAGTTCACATTGTTTTTTTTTTGTCAAAAAATCCATGTTAGTTGAACTGATGTTAACAAAAAGTGCGTATTGGTAAGGCGCTCACTAGCCAGCTGATGAGTCCAAGTGAGATCGCCAGGACGAAACGCAAATTTTCTACACCTCCAATTTTAATTGAATGCCGCCCTTGGGTTAAAATGAGACCGTCAATACCTGGTTCTCAAATCGACTGTGCCAAACTAGTGCCATGCAATTCAGATTGCATTTAAAAATCCCTTGTTCTTACAGGCATATAGTTAAATTAAAAAAAAGTATTCAACAAGTCCAATTAAATATAATGCTAAGTCTTCTACTTGGCTGAATAACTTCAGTAGTATTTAGATTTGTATTATAAAAAACCATGTTCTTGAAAACAATTGTTGTTATCAATTTGTTACTCCAAATTCCTATTAATCAATTATCGCCTTCCTTGTTTGCAAACAAAAATCAAAATAATCAGTTAGTTCCCAATTCTGTTTGACTCGAAATCATTCAATAAATATTGCCAAAATTTAAGAATTTCTTTGAACATCATAAATAAACACACGTACCCACATTAACTGCCTAATTTTAAATGGAACCTAAGTTCTATCTTATCTTAATTTTGGTGAAAATAGGATAAATGAAATTTTCCTATAGGTAGCTGGCGTTACCATTACCAAATCATCCTCATAATTGCATCCACATCAATAAACGGCTAATTGACATTTCACCACGGAAACTTGTTCCGTTCCTTCCTTCGTTAAATATGTTTGCCAAATAAGATACATCCAGAAGCACCATCCAACCAACCAACTATCCATCCCACCAGCCAACCAACATCGTAGCAAGCTAATCAGTGATTTGAAATCTAATTTTCCCTGGTGTCAATCTAAGAGAAGAGAAATCTATGTTGATGACACTAAGAAAAGCTATCCCACATCTGAACCCAGGGTATTTGCTTATTATATGAAAACTCTTTAGCTGTAGCGCCCTCTTTTGCGATTTCCAGCTGCAACCATTAGCCATTTGGTGAGGCGATAGCATAATTAAAATTTCGTAAAATACCGGTGTGTAACGATTTGTTGAACTCCTCTAACCTCGATTGCATCGTCGATGCCACTAACCATGTTAAAATTCCCATAAATATGAAATTAATTCCCATAATGAGAGAAAATCCTATCAAGATGAGGAGATGGCTTCTAAAGGAGAAAGCCATACGGACTAAACGAGCTGTTTTCAGAGATATCGTTGGTTCTTGGTTGTTGAGATGCACTCCAAAGGACTCCTTCGACAAACAGAGTACCTCCTTTTCATCCTTGATATTGAATTTAATTGAAAATTCTAATCAGATGTGAAATTAATTTTTGTTCGAACAGCTCTAATTAATGGGAACTAATTGTGATATGGGGGTGGGCGGCCGGCAGCCGGTACGTGGAGGTGTAGATCCAAAGATTGCTGCAGCAAAAAAAAAACTGCTAAGCATCTGTATTCCTGTTTCCTATCATGTACACTCCTCTTACTCCTTCCTTGTCTTTCTCAAAAATTGCACGAGAAAAATATGTTTGCATATTATAATCTCGAAGAATTATATCTCTCTCCCTAAAAACCAAGGATAAGAAGCACACCTACGAGTTTTTGCTCTGTTTCCTTTCTTTATCTTTGGTGATTAATGGTGAAGCATTTGTAATTTTAAACTGACTTATGAAACATGAATTTATTCTTTATCCTTGTTTGGTAGGTATTTTATTTTTATTTCTGTTCTGTTCTGTTCTGAGATTTGTTTTCGTTTCCCTCGTTTTGAGTAAACTGTATTATTTATTATTTCTTGCATTATTTTATTTTTTTTATTTAATCGGCTTCTCTGAATAATAATAATTTGATTTCATCATTTTCCAGTCCCCACCGGCATCAGCTAAGACACCCAAATCAGTTTCGGACAAAAAAAGGTTCTTTGAATCCGCCATGGAGGATCAACATAAACCCGCACAGAAAGCAGGTTAGTATTGAACATAATCAAATAATAATAATTTTAGTTAATTGCTTGTATTTAATAATGTATCTATGTAATTAAATTATGTATGTATCTCGAATTTATCTTGTTATGCTGTGATAACGTCTAAGAAATACCCTCTGAGATTGGGAGTTGTTTTTTAGAGAATGAAGTTTTTTTTATGCAATGTGGGTTGCATTAAATGCACTAAAATGCTATAGCATTTCCTCGGAAATTCAGTTTAAAATAAATAATCATAATAAAAAAGTGGCTCCTTTCTTAAAAAAATCAATTGAATATGCAAATCAATTAAACAAAATATATTTGAACTCAAAACAAAATTTAAAAAAAAGTGTGTGTACTTTAATAATTTTTTCTTTCATAATTCTTAGTCATCTACAACATAATATATGTACATATTTAAATTTTATGGAAACCGGTCAACGAACAACGAAGTTGACATTTTTGAAACCACCCCTGTACTTGCATAAATACATTGTCAATAACGACCCCATCTTCCAATTGTACAAACAGTCGTGTCGTTCGAACTTTGATTCATAGCTCAGCAATTTTATATTAGAAACATTATATATACTACTCTGTATATATAAATCTACGAAGTACATACACTGAAGCACTGTAAACGAAACCATCGACTTAAATTTTACACACATTAATACAACACAATATACACTAATGTATGATCATCAACCAAATAAAAAACAAAATCGCCGTACACACAATACGCACTAATATGATCTTTTAAACAAAACGAATCAACAAAAAATTTCACTTCGAATACACACAAAGCGTATATCTACTATATTAATCTATAGGCGTTTTGCTTTTTTAGTTCAGAGCAGAGCCTGAGTTGTCAAAAAATTTGTTTGTATTTCTTTTTAACTCAGAGCTCCAAATATGTGTTTCTTTTTTCATTCGGAACATGTGGAGATCGCACCCTATGTGCTCAGACATAATAGAGTGAGCATGTGAGTAAATTTGCTTGGCAAATGCAATGTGTGTCAAGAACAGTGACATTTATTTCTAAATCCTGCCTGCAGTTTTTTTTTTAGCAGGAAATTTGGTTTTAGCAGGAAAAATAGCAGGTTTTCATATATCTCAAGCCTACAATAAAATATTACTTTAAAAAGTAAAAACTCAATCAAACATAAATGCCTATCGCTCTTTACAGAGCTTCAATCGCGAACTCCACAAAATCTACGAATTTTGCAGCAAGTAAATTTCTTTTATGTTAAAAAATGTTTGCGGATTCATAAACAACCCTTAAAGTTGAATGAATTCTCAACTTATTTCCAAAATTGAATCGCAATGGAACAACATAAATCTAAATAAATGGGAGAATATTGAAAATACTGTTGAATTTTAGTGCGAGGTAAATAGGTTCCACCGATGCATCCAATGAAAACCATTACAAAGACTTATCAAACTTTGTCAATTTGTTTTTATCTCAAATGCTGCAGTTGAAAGTGTGTTTAGTTTAATGAATCTTGAAAAGGATCAAAGAAGGAATCGAATGAAAATGATTTGCTAAATAGTATCCGAGTTTTATCCGAGATAATTTATCTGAGAAACGTTGTGATGTCTTCATTATTTCTCCTAATATAATCAAATAAGTTTTATTTTACCGTAGAAGAAGAACAAGAATTTTGTGACATTTTTGTGCAGAAAACTTTTGAGTAAAAGGGGGTGGCCATGTCGAGATAGTTGTGTGTTCGCCTGTCAACCTCATGGTCACAGGTTCGATCCCTGCCGTAGTCTATGTCTTCTTATTTTTCCATTAAAAACCAATTCTTAAAATAAATGTCATACAATGAGTTGCTGGTTTACTCATTACATGCTGTCTAGGCATAGAACTAACAACATTGGATTGAGTAAAACTAGTATACCGATAAAATATGACAAAGAATAAAAAAATTAATGCGAATTATAAGGGACATCGATAAATAAGACACGGAAATTTCTCCGCATTAGTTCAGCCGCCATCCCTGGAGATAAAATCTGAGACAACAACCACCTACAGTCTACGAATATCGCGCCACACATCTTTCCTACCATTCTAAAAAAGGGTATTATATAAAAAAAAAAAAAAAAAAAAAAAAAAAAAAAAAAAAAAGTTTATATAAATACCTTTTACTTCATTAGATTTACATACTCTGCTACCTGATTTTTTTGTTTCTTTATGTTGCGAAATGGATTAATACTCGTAACTATTTGTAACGTTATTTCCATTTTTTTTTTTAAATAAAATTAACAAACAACTTCTTTTTTGACAATTATTTAAAATTCAACATACCAAAGTAAAAAACTACAAAAAAATATACTATCGGTACACATTTTAAACGTCACCCAAAGACAAGTTCTATTGGTCCAGACATATATTTACGTTTTTTGCGTTCTAATTACAGGAATTACTGAGTTGGCAGGATTTTTGTCAGTTTTTTTTTTTAAAAAAAATTGCATTTTTCTTAGCAGTTTTTGTATTTAAAAAATTATGCGTAAACCACTATTTTAGCACAAGAAGGAAAATGTCAAGAAAAAATTATCAGATACATATGGTTGCGAAAGAAATTGTTCGCTTGTTGATTGACTGTATCTGTGTACAAAAAAAGTAGTTTTGTGCTATATTGCTTTTTATGGTTAAAATGAAAATGTATTCTCATTTGTGTGGTTCAAGTGTGTTTAAAAAAACATGTCAGTGTTAAGAGCTCGCTATGTTTGGAACAAGCTCAGTGCATAATCTATGTCTTCGAACTCTGTTCAGTGCCCTGCTGTGAACGAAAAATGAAAAACGCTTTATGCGACTCCACAATGAACTCACAAAAAATTGAATAAAAAAAGCAACAAAACAAGAATTTCTCGTTGAACACTCACAATTCATGAATGTACCTACAGAATGAGAATCTACAACACGTACCGACAAAAAAAAAATCCTCAAAACGAACAAATCATGGCATATGTCGGGTCACGTCAGATGTCGGTCGGTTTGACAGCTCCATAGAATTTGTTTTACCCCCAACGCCGCAAAAGAAGTTTTACTTCAAAAATATCTACAGACTTAGTTATCGGCTTATTAGATCAATAATTAAGTGTTAACGATGATTTGGAAAGAATAGTACTTTGGTGCAATCTAAATTGACCTTTTTTAAACACAAAGAAGTCTAAAGTCTGGTAATTTCACATAATAGTTTATTGAAAATCGGCTTATTTTCCTTCGATCTTGTTAAGCTTTCAATCTCTATCTTAAATGGCTTCTCTTTTCGTTTGTTCGGTATGCCTTTCGATGATTATCTCCAGCTTCGCAGTTTAACTACTACTTCTACTCTCTGACATATTGCTAAATCAACAACCACTGTTTTTATAGAATACGAAATGCATCCTCGCATACTCGTTTTTCTTCCGAACGCCATTTTTTTTGTCAATGCTGTTCGTTTGTGAAATTTACTGCCGCGTAGTATTAGAAACAGAACACGACAAGCATTAAAAAAGCATTGACATTCCACTTTTCACTACATTAAATTTTCTTTTTATGATTAAAGGTTAGTTAATTCATATGTAAACATCTCTTTATTTTTTATAGTAAATTGGGTAAAATTAGCTTAATACTAACTTATAAGATATTGTATCTTACATTTTTTTTAAGCAATCACGAATAAATAAATAAATATTTTACTTATTACACTATATTGTTCATTCAAAAAACATTGAATAAAATATGTATGTTGGAAAAATAAATGTTCTTTTTACTCGGAACGATTTTACGCCACTGTCGTAGTATTTTGAAAGAAAATCGAAAAAAGTTTAATTTCTTTAAATATTTATTTTTCTATATGTAATGATGTCCGCAAGAAAGGAGTTTTGACTACCCATAAAATATAACTTTCAAGGTTTTCGTAGTTGTTTACATATGACATAGTTATTTTTTAGGATTAGCCGCGTTATAAATGCAATCCCCGGGGAATTGGTTGAAAAAAACGACAAAGGCGCTTAGTGAAATACTTGGCAGCACTATTAATTTGCAAGATGACATTTGAAGAACAGCTGTAATGCAAGAAAAAAACAAACATCACCTCTTCCTCATCCTTCTAAAAATCATCGGGTTGATTTGTTTTGTGTAATTTCGATATATTTATTGAATTTAAACTAATTTTCTTTTAAAATAACATAAAAAGAACCAAGTTAATTATTATTTATACAAGCAAAATGTGAATAAATTAATTTGAAAATTGAAATCAAGTATTTTGGAAATTGTTTTTAGCCGATGTGATTTTCTTTTAATTTTAATTTTCACAAATACAGTGGTACATAGAATTCAATTACTTGAAAACTACCCCATTCGTCGGTCACTGGTGACATGATATTAGTGGACGAGTTGCTTATTCGTGACGGGACGCTGAGTTCCTAAGTCATTAGGAATATAGGTCTGAGCAAGAGCGGACGACGATCAAGAAGATTGAAGTATGCCTAGGATGTAGCAGAGAATCTGTCATAAACTAATAACTTAAAGACCAGAAACCTCTGCTTTCATTTGACATTTGCCTACAAGCTGAAACACGCACACAAGTAACATTTCTGTTCCTCTTCCAATAGACACATTGATAAAAACGCACACAAGAATCTTTTCTGTTCCTCTTCCTATAGACACAGACAACACAGCCCTAGTAATTTGTTTTTGTTTTGCTTTTCGATTTCCCATCTATTCATGGATAGAGTTTCAAAGCTACAAATACAACAATGTAAACAAATGGGTTTTGGGGGGTGAAACGTACGAAGGTTTCCAATGTTTATTATGGCTTATTTGTTGAATCTGTATTGGGTTGCTCCCGTGTACAACAAAATGCAGCCGAAAACAATTTTCTCAGAGAAACCTTTGTTTTGTAGTTCATTCAGTTCTTGTTAATTGAACGAATATCAACTTCAGGAAATACTTTTTTATTTAATAATAATTTCACAGTCAAGTTTTAATATACATATAATACAAATAAACGCAAAAATGAAAATCGCTGTAGAAGATTGTGCTCATGGCGAGGTGGAAAAAGCTACGACACCATAGAGGCAATACAAAAGCGGAAAATGTTAAAATTGAATTGTTGTTGTGTTGCGGAATGTATATTAAAAGGTAAGGCTAGGTTGACATGGTCGTCAGGAAAACAACTGACACACTTAGATCAAATGCTCAACCAAACCAAACAAAATTGATAATTATCTGACATATCAAAATGTCAGTTTTGAAGTTTCTATACATTTTATCGATAACTTAGTAAAAAAGTTTTTGGTAGCACATTTTATATCATCTCCAATAGCTAAGCCCCGATAATTCTATGGGCTTAAGCTTAGCACCCCCGGGGATTAGTTGTTGTTGGATTTAGTATGCAAATTGTTAATCCCACTCATCGTTTTTTTCGTCCAATTTCCCCGGGGCTTAGAAAAAAACACGCCTAATATATATTTAGCGAGTTCAATTCATTATTTATAACGCGGCTAATCCTAAAAATAAACAGAAGAAAAGCTTACGGTTTTTGACAGCTTTGAAGAACACATCTTCATAACAATGGGAGAGATACCATCCAGGCCAGCGGATTTGTTTTTGTTGTTGTAGTATTTTTTGCTTTAATTTTTGAAGGTGCAAAAATTTGGTACTCTGAATATGAACGCTGCAAGTTTTTCTAGCTTGCTTGATCTTATCCCAGTTTTTCTCAGTGGGGTTGGCTTTATAATTTCGGAAACCTAATTCTCCTAACCCTAATAACCTTTTTACAGCTCAAATCAAACAATGCATTTTCTTTCGGTTTGATAGATTTCGTCATATTTGATTATATATCATATCATAAAAATAAAATTAGCAAATCCTTATCAAAATTTTAATAAGAAATTGAATTACAAATTATTTACACAATTATTGGTTCTTAATGCAATGTTTTGCTTAAATGTATCATTTTACACAATTTGTACCTAAATATCGCTTTCTATTAATTTTCTGTATAATATGGTAAATCTAGATTACAAATTAACAGGGCCGTCTTCACGTAACTTAATGTACTCCTTTATGCGATAACATTGAACGATGTCGCCATAAGTTTGATTAATGAAACTATGTCTCTCTTGTATCGTGTGTCGCTCTCTCTGACTTCAGTTTGGGAACCTTAGTATTGGTGGAATCTAAGCGGGTCGACAGCCGATGGGCAAGTTTATTATTTCCAATAGGTACTGATATGGAGGTTTTTTATAATAGACGGCGTTGAATGCATCTAGAAGCGGTAGTCACAAAAACTAAGCAATACAAAAATATAATTTTTTAGTTTATAATACATACATTTCGACTGGAAGGGACAGAATATCCGATTCATCTCTAAGTTCCCTTCTTCGTCTTATTAATTTAACTAGCCGAACCAGCTCTCGAAATTCGAGTGCCAATTTATTTATTTAATTAATTATCATTCAATAAAAGACAGAGAATTCATGATTTTTTTAAATTGTTGAATGCAATGAGAAGTACCTACTAAGCACCCAATCCTGGAGTCCAAAGGAAACCAGTTAATGGTACACAAACTTTCAAACCTATATACATTTTTGACACATTAACAATTTTTGTACAACAACAAATGTTCCTTGTTCTTACTCTTGCACCTTTCATTATTTCCATGCTAAACCAAAATACGTCCCTACAACAATACTGACGCCTTAAAAAAAATTCAAGAAATATCAAAATAACCCAAAACAATGGATTTAGAGATGGGCACGCTTCACACACCTCGTATTTTTAGCACACTTTACCTTTTATGAAATGCCACCACATATCAAATAAATAATGATTGTTTTAATTTGTATAAATTCAATTATATTAACTTCGAAAATGAAACTTAATTATTTTCTAAATTTATTGTGGCGACCCTTGTTCAAGTTGTACATAAGTTTTCATTAGAAATTAAATATTTATTTACACTTTTTCACAACTTTCCCAGCACTAACACAATTCATTAAATAAGTATGCAACGAACTCTCAAGGGTATGCAATTTCTAATTCCTTTTATATATTTCATTAAATTATCCAATGCACAAACCATTTCCTTTTTTCAGCAACAGATGTCGCTAGTGTGTATGTGCATTTTTTTCATTTTTATTTAAATTAAAGATTTTATTTTTTATAGAGCTTACTTACGATGGAAGCATATCTTCCGAAATGTACATTTAAGCAAAAATAAATAATTTGTGTTTTAAGTTGTTAAAAACAAAATCTTTAATTTATAATAAAAACACGTTAAAAAATCTCCACTATCAAATTAATTCATTTTTATTTATTGTTTTAAACAATTCCTGTGTAGTATATTTAAATAATTTTGGCATTCTGCACATCTATGCAAAAAATTCTTTCGTTTAGTATGTAATTTTTGCCCCTTCGGTTTTTGTGGGCCGCGAAAAGTGTACAACAAAAAACATGTTCGCCGTTTTATTATATGATTTTTTCTAATTCACCTCTGTTTTGAATTAATAAAATATTTCGGTGGAACATTATTCGGCGTGTTTTTTTTATTTAAGAATTGCTTAAAACTTTTCACAGCATAACGATAGCCCAATAGCTGTCGTGCAGTCGCTATAGACATCGCTATCGCTCTTAGAGTTACTAGAAGTAAACATGAAATCGTAAAGTAGATATCTCTTGCAGATATCGATTTTTTAAAGCTTTCGTGAAGCTTGTCTATCGTTCGCGATATCGAAAACGATACCGCCAGCCTTACGTGATGAGAGCCCATAGTTTAATGTTACAATAGAAATATGAATTTTAAAAGTATGCAGTAGAAATTCTAAAAGAAAAAAATGACCTACAGAGAAGATTCAGCAAAATTTTTGACTAAGGATTTTTTAAATTAACTTCTTTTGAAAATGAAAAAGGAAACCTCATTTTAACTGATAATCTTTCTTACTTATGTCTGAAATACATTTGAATTTGTAATTTCACTCATTATAAGAGCATTACAATTTCTCCACTTATCTACAGCCCCAAGCCCCCCAAGTGCCGTGTTTTTTAATTAACTTAATAGGTCAAACTATATAGTTAACTCAATTTTAATACTTAAAATCCTATACCTCACGTACCTTTCATTCAATTACTGAAATCTTTAATTCCACTTTAATCATGTATCCTTCTTGGGCGTAAAGTTGAACATTGCAACAAAAAAAAAAAAAAAAACAACAAAAAAAACTTGTGAAAAGCTATAGTCATTTAATTCCCCCAAAAACGCATTTAAACATCTCATCTCGATTCGTTCTTCATCCACTGGATGTGCCTTTTCCAGAACTTATTTCAATTCAAATTACTTCAACCCACTTGCCGTTCTTATTGCATATTATTCTCTTTGAATGGTAACTTTTAGTTATTTTACTGCTTCTACCATTCACAATTAGTTCCTTTGTATTAATTGAATAGACAAAAAAAACTGGCTAACGCCACTTAAAAAAAATAAACCACCCAACCGAGATATTCCTTGTGGGTTGATCCTGAGTTGAAGCAAAGAGCACTCAGCGAAACAAGATGATTTTTTTTTCGTTCCACCTACTGTTGAAGTTCTTTTTATGATTTGATGCTCGTAACGGTATCCTCTCATTTACTTTAATTTTCCTTCTTTTTTTTTTCACGAAATAGAAAAAGTTTTCGCTTTCCTATCGAAAGATGAAGTTGAAAAGTTGAAACAAGAAGAAGAGAAAAAAATCGCAACAATAAGACGTGATAAGAAGACCAGATTACTGGACGAGTCCAACGACATAATGGAGCGATACGAACATAACCTGGACGATGTGGATGATAATGCAAACAGTGATAATGGTAGAGATGATAATGACAACTGTGATTCAGAGGATACGAGGTAAGTGCATGATAAGTTTTTTTTTTTTTCTAATGACAATGATCATCGTTAGATTTTGTCGTCCTTCAATCAATTATTTTCCATTTACTCTCTCATTTTGCTTTTTTTTCTTTTCTTTGTAAATTGCGGTGAAAGTTCGAGTTATTTTTAATTTTTTATTTTATTTAGTTAGATGTTTCCTAACACTAATAAATTGTACTTACACATGTACTCGATTTATGTGCACATAATACACACACAATTTGCACACTGCACTGCAGAAAGTATATATACGTTGAATCGGGAAGAGAAGTGGTTTCGGGTTTAAGCTTTAGTTTGATTTTTTTTTCTTTTTTTTTTTTTATTAACAATGCAACAACAATAATGTAATCTTTGATTTTAACTAGGTACTAATATTTTTTGTGGAAATATATTTTTTCTACGTTTTTAATATGTATGCAATTGATCACAATTTAAGTTGGTAAAGCGATAAAATAAAAATGTCATGCATATTTAATTCTTTAAATTGATAACATTAATAACTTTCAACTTTATAGGTTTTCTAAATTAAAAAACAACAACCAAATGTTGATATGTTTAAGAGCTCAGTAGAGTTTTTTTTACTGCTGGAAAAAAATTATACTTGTTTAAGTTTAAAAGGAATATTTAGTTTAAATAAGAAAATAAAATAAACCTTAATGACAATCAGCAAACCCAGGCCGTAATAATTAATATATATATATATATATATTTTATTGTAGCAGAATATTTATACATTATTTTCTTAAACTATATTGCACAATTTACAGAGTTATGGTATAAATCTACCTTACTACTGACAATAATTTTTTTTTTATTTTAAGTATAAAAGAACAATGAATTAAATATGATTTGAAGGAAAAGCTACTCAAAAACCTTCATTAAACAAATACACAAAAAAAAAAAATTAATAAAAACTATGTAGGTATAATATTATATGGTACAGTAAGGAGTAGAAGGGTGAGCGGTGCGAATTTTTGCAAACCTGGCTTTATCTTCCCAAAAAAGAAGAAAGTAAACACAAAATATATAAATAAATAAAAGTATGAACTAACAAATAAATAAATTAACAATAAATAAATTAACAATAAATAAATTAACAATTATATAAATTATTAACAAATAAATAACTTAACGAATAATAAATAAACAAATTTATAAATAAACAAATTAACAATTAAATAAATTAACACATAAATAAATTAACAATTAAATAAATTAACAAATAAATACATTAACAATTAAAAAAGTTAATAAATAAATAATTTAACAAATAGATAAATTAATAGATAAATAAATTAATAAATAAATACATTAAGAAATAAATAAATTAACAATTTAATAAATAAACAAATAAATTACATAAATAATAAATTAACAAATAAAAAGAAATAAATTAACAAATAAATAAATAAAAAATGAGAGAAAAAAAATGTCTTATTAATCACAAAATAAATAATTTATTAAAATTAGTATCACAGAATCAGTCTTATTATAAACAAAAAATATGTAAACTTAAAGCTAGGTTTGAAATTAGAACGTTATCAGACATTACACAAGAAGTGACATAATGCTCATTAAGTTTAACAATTCTGGATGTTACCAATTCAATATTTGAAATCTCGTGAAGTTCAGCTGTTGAGAAAGACCATGGGAGGTTGAGCATCATTTTTAAAACTTTGTTTTGAGCTATTTGGAGCCTGCGGATTTGACTCGATGCACAATTTCCCCATGCCGGCGCCCAATAAAACATTATTGCTTGGAAAACTGCTTTATAAATCAAGAGTTTATTTTTGTTACTTAATTTTGATTTACGATTTATAAAAGGATAGAGCGTTTTAATAGTTATGTTAATCTTCTTAATTACTTCTTGTATTTTCACTCTAAAAGTTATTTTTGTATCTAGGTGTACACCAAGGTATTTAACATTTGAATACCATTCGGTGCTTAGGCCATTAACATGAAGATTGTTATTAGGCAGGAAACAGGGTTTTCTTTTTCGAGTAAAAAAGATAGCCTGTGTCTTTGAAGCATTTAATTTAATCTTCCAATCGAAAAAAATTATCTTGTATAACATCAAGTGCAGATTGCAAGTTCGTTTCAATATTGAAACCAATCGAATCTGATGAATAGATGCAAGTGTCATCGGCGAACATTGCTTTTTCGCAGTTAGTGGGGCATGGAAAGTCGTAGTTGAAAATAATGTATAATATTGGGCCTAGCACTAATCCCTGAGGTACACCTGCTACAATATCGTAAGTACTAGAGTACCAATTATTAATAGAAACTTTGTAATTTCTTTCGGATAAAAATGATTGAATTATTTTGATCAAGTAGGTTGGAAAATTAAGTCTAGAAAGTTTATTTAATAAACCATCATGCCAAACTGTATCGAATGCCTTCTCAACGTCAAGAAGAACCATTCCTGTACTTTTTCCTCTTCTAAATTGTTCGAGTGGTAATACTAGTATGTTATTTCTTGTTACTTGAGAAAGAATTCTACTTTTTATTATTTGCTCAAAGCATTTGCTTACAGAGCTTAACAAACTTATAGGCCTATAATTGATAGGTATATTAGCACTTTTACCAGACTTTAAAATTGGGATAATCTAAGCTGTCTTCCATGCATTAGGAAAATAGCATAATTTAAGACTGATTTTGGCAAATTCTTAAGGTAAATGTTTTTAATGCAATCAAAGCCTGCGGATTTTCTTGTTTTTAGGTCTACAAGAACATTCTTGACGTCTTCAAATGTAACATCTTCCTGGGTACCATTAGGAGCACTTAAATTAATCATATTCACTGTGTCGCTAACCATAGATTCAACTATGGTATTAGAGGGAATACCACTAGTTACCAAATGGTTATCAAAGAAAGTTTCAGCCAGGACATTAGCTTTGTCACCATTAGAAACTAATATATTGCTTCCTAATTTCAGAGTTGGAATAAGTGTATTTTTCTTTTTAATTATTTTTACCATGTTCCAGAATGATTTACTTCCTTTGTCTAAGCTTCGAAGTTTCTCGTTCCAAGATCTATTCCTATACGTTGAAATGGATTCTTTTATTAAAGCGTTAAGTGACTTAACTTCATCTTTATAGAAAAGTTCTCTTGTTCTTATCCATTTCCTCCGATTGCCGTTTCGAACTTTTATGAGTTCAACTATATAAGGAGGTAATGTATTTGAACTATTGTAACGCATTTGTCTTTCAGGAGCTGCTTTTTCAATACTTTTTCGAACAGCATCTGAAAAACAAGAAATACTAAAGTAATAATTAAAGGGAACAACTTAAAGGTTATTTCATGAATTTCTAAAATTTTTGAAATTGTTTTTCTAATCAAAATCAATCAAACGGGTATAATTTAAGGGCTTGAGAACTTTAAATAATAATACAAGACAGGCATATTGTTTGCTCCTTTTTTTCAATAAATCTGGTCATATGGAATTATGGGGCTTTTACCTCAAGAGATGCTGGTGTATCTGCATAAACCAATGACTTAATATAGCCATATAAAAAGTAGTTGAGATCGAGAGGCGTGAAGTCGCACGAACAACGGGGCCAGTTAACTGGACCAATTATGGAAATAAAGCTATCACCAAATTGGCTTTGCAATAAATGTATGGTTAACCATATTGTTGGAACCTAATGTCGTTGATACTTAGGTGATTAGTTTTTGAACACAAAAAATCAGTCAGCATGCTTGGATAGCGCTAGCCATTCACCGTAACGCCTTCCTCATTTCGAAACAAAAAAAAACGTGATACACCTCAAACAGAAGGCACTATCGTAGCCACGTTTGCTGACGACACTGCAATACTAGTAGTGAGCCAAACTATAAATGATGCTACGACTAGATTATGAAAAGCTCTGAATAATGTCAGTGAATGGACAAAAACATGGCGGATATCGATTAACGAAGTAAAATCAGTCCATGTAGATTTTACGTATAAAAAAATTAATAGATTACCGGTATTTGTTAATACGGTTCAAGTTCCGTTTGCTAATGAAGCAAAATATCTCGGTATGACTCTAGACGCGAAATTAAAATGGAAACCGCATGTTAAAAAGAAATGCGAGGATTTAAATAATAAACTCAGAGATATGTACTGGTTGCTCGGGAAACACTAAGTTCAGTATCGAAAACAAGATAATTTTGTACAGGAAGGTGCTTAAGCCTGTCTGGACTTACGGTATACAACTCTGGGGTTGTACGCGCGATTCTAATTTAAATACCTTACAAACATTTGAAAATAAACTCTTAAGATCGTTTGTAAGCGCACCTTGGTACATTAGAAACGAAGATCTTCACAGAGATCTCGGGATTCCCACGGTTCGCGATGAAATAAAAAATTTTGCCCGAAATCATAGAAAACGGCTATTACAACACTGTACTAGTACTATAATCGAAATTATCGATGAGACGAATTTACGCCGCCTGCGAAGGACTAAGCCCTCCGATCTGGTGCACTAAACCAGAATCCACTTTAAAATCGCGGTATAAGCAGGAGCTATCACCGGATAGTTACCTGCAACACGTTAATTAAATTCGTTAAAAATAAATTGCTAGATAAGTTTCAACTTATTTGCAATCGGGAGGAGGAGGTGTTTTTAGTGCAGTCAGAATCTCACACTCCTATGAGCACGCGTTTTTCGGTCCTCGGAGAGCCTTCCGAAGGTTGTACACCTACCCACGGGAAAAAAAAATTCGAAAGAAATAAGGACCGATGATGCCGCCAGCGTGTAAACCACGCTAAAAAGTCAATTTTAGTGGATGTAATGGTGATTCATTAATGGCTTGACGATTGTCTGCGCTACATATATGACAATTTTGCTTATTGACAAAGCCATTTAACCAAAAATGAGCTTCATCACTAAACACAATTCTTCGGTAAAAATGCTTTATGAACTTCCCGAAAAGATTTATTTTTTTTTTTCAAAGTAAATTTTAACAATTTGGAAGAGTTGTTCCGGCATTAAACGATTCAGGATGAATTTCCAAACCTTTCTCAAAAGAAATTCAAACAGTTTGACTCCCAACTGCTACAACTGATCACAACACAAGGTACTAAGCTTATTTCAAACATCAACATTTTAGGGCTAATCACAGTACTTGTCGAAAGACGATAATCAGTATTCTTGATCTATAAATATGAATGTCATTGGAAAAGAAGCATGTATGGTATGTTTTTTTACCTATTCTGTCTCTCCTATTTTTCCAAAGCTTATTACTGTAGACCTATGAATCAAAGAAAACAAGATTACGACACTTCTTTGTTTTTCTTATTTATTGACGTCATATGTGAAACAAAATCTTCAAATTGTTGTTGTTTGTGGATTAATGGGTTTTGTTTCACATATGACGTCAATAAAATAAGAAAAACAAAGAAGTTTCGTAATCTTGTTTTCTTTAATTCATGCTGTAGACCTTACTTAATATGTATGCACAGTATACACGCCTTCTCACTTAATTACGAACAGGTAGATTTATGTTTGGATCTTATGATATTTTTCAAACCCTTCGCTAATCTAGGAAAAACCAATCACTCAATCAATGAATGATATGTTTAGTTTATATTGTAAAAAAAATGGAATTAAGTTGGCACGTAGCACACGTTTGTTTGGCAAATCAAAGACGATGAAGCACCGGAACCGATACAAAACTTTAATTGAAATGAGTGACAAGTGGTTGTACTTACGCAATTTTTCGTCTTGATTTAGAATAGGCCCGCACATGCAATTTTTCCGAAACGAAATAGTTTAATCACTAGTTGAACGCTGATCGCGCACATAAGCAACTTAAAAATCAATCAACGAGATAAACCAATACACAGACAATATTTGGATTTAATGTGCGCGCAGTTACATATAGTTCGGTGTGATACAAACTGAAGACTTTATTTGGAGCGAACGTTTGATTTGTGTCAACACACAAACTTTTAAGTTGATCGAATCGCGGACTGAATAGTTTTTGCATGTGCGCGAATCCTGCTGGGATAGCAAAGCATTTGTAGGGTTTGCAATTAGCAAAGGTTTAAAATGTATGAAAAGTTAGTAGACTACTATGTATATATGTGGACTTTGGAGAATTTTCAAAAAGTGGTACTCATCGGCTTTATTGGTCTTTATGATGATTAAGTGAAAGCAATTTTCATTTTATTTTCCACACGTTTCGACGGTGGTTGCCGTCTTCTTCAGGGTTGTCTTTATTTACAAAATACAAAATTAAAAACAGATACAATGTTTGAACATACAAGTAAACGAACAAAATATTAATTTAAGATTGCACTAAGCTAAACAATAATTTGTTTAAAATATTAAAAAAACAGATTATGAAACGGATTAAAAACAGATTTTGAACACTTCTTATTTGAAGTTTAGTCTAGGTTGAATGATATTTACTGTCAGAAACTAAGGAACAGTAAACGCCTGATATATTTTGTGTGTCTTGTTTGCGGTTCATATTATTTTTGTTGTTAATTATATGCAGTGTCTCTAGTGTGTAACGTTTAGATGTATGTTTTACTGTTGCAATGATTTCCACTCCCTCGAAGTTTGGTGTGTGACCGTTATCAACGCTGTGAGAAGCCAGTGGCGTCTTCTCCATTCTTCGCCATTCTTTGGCGAAGGAGTTGTTTGGTGGTGCCGATGTAGCAAAGATTGCAAGATTCATCCCATTTCCCTTGGCAATTCATTTTGTAAACTACGTCTGAACGGCGATCTTTGTCGATTTTCGTCTTCAGGTTGGTAAATAGAGTTGCAACTGTCTGGTTTGACTTATATGCCAAGTTGACTTCCGGGTTGTTTTTCGTGACCATTTCTTTGAAATTTTCGGAAAGTTTGGGCATATAAACGACAATCTTATAAACACGTCTGCTCTCTTCCAACTTATTTTCTGAACGAACTTGGTGTTTTTGACGAAGTATCAAGTTCCTTATAACTTCTGTCGGAAAGCTGTTGTCTAGGAGTATTTGCGTAACTTTTTCTCCGTTAGCGGAGTGGAATTTTCGGTCACTCAACGCATAGACTTTGTTTATTAAGTTCGATGCAGTGTTCATACGAATGTGCTTGGCTTGATTAGATCGGAAATTGACAAGTCTCCCAGATGCCATATCTTTCTGGTACCAGTTGAAAGAATAGAATATATAATATATAGTAAATTGTTAATTAGTATCATTATAAACCCTTAACATCAGGCTGTATAAAATTTTGCACCATTGTTCTTAATTTACAAAAATTGGAAAAGTATTTATTTACTTAAATTTTCACCTTGAACTATACAAGGATACAGCTTAGAAACAAAGACTAAACTTTAGATCAATTTATTGACTATTATCAACAGCGTTTTGTCAGCTTCAAATATTCCGTTGTAAAATATAAGATATTTTAAACTAAACTAAAACAGTTGTATGCATTAGAGGGTTAAATATTACCCACATATATACATATATGCATGTATTCTAATATTATATGAAATCATTTTAGCTGGTCTTGAATTTCGTCTAGTCGCTTCATCAGTCACAGTTCATTTTCACCAAAGACTTCATACCTATACCTCGTCCTAAAAAAAAAAAATATTTTGAAAATCCTTGTAAACTAATATTTCGCTATCAACAGGAAAAAAAAGTTTTCCAGCAGACACACATTTTATTTATCTGAGCATAAAGATTATTAAACATTTTGTCAGTCTTATTGAGAAATTCCTTTCACTCTAAAATGTGAGTTTTTATTTAGTATCATCTGTCGATTTAATCCCAACGAAAAGGCGAAGTCCATCCGTTAGGTACAAAGAAAAAGAAAAAAGGAATGCTTTCTTTTTGTTTCCGTTTCCCTGACAAGTTAGGTTGATTAAAGCAAAAAGAAAAAAATAATAATAATAATAAAAAAAACGATATTACATTCCGTTATAATGTAATTTGCGAATTGTGAAGTTTCTGATTTTGATTTCGTCAAAAGGCATTTGAATTCTCTTAGAGGAATAAATGAGAAAACTTTCTTTGATTGTTTCTTCGGTTTCATTAATTTTTGTTTTCTAAAAATATTTCAAACTTCTTTTTCTCTTTGAATTAAAATAATATTATTTCTCAGTTTATTTAAATTTTTAGAAAATACTTATTTTGCTGGTTATAATAATCATTCAGGCGGAAGATTTAAAATCATCTCATCGCTATTATTGAAATTGTGAACACTATTATTATAGTAATTTATGTATACTGGAAATGAAGGATGCATATATTTGGGTAGGTATTAGCTGTCTGCATATACCTTTGATAATTTAGGTGCAATATACAGCCAGCGTTGCCGGAAACAAAATTTTGTAAGTGCCAATTCTGACAACAGAAAGTGCCATTTTATGCCAAAATTCCGAAGATTTCATATGTAATTTTTAGTTTTATGTATTGCACCTCAAAACTTAAGGAATAATAAGAATAAATAAACACAAAATTAATAAAAAATAAATTAATAGATAAAATAAACTTCATTAAATAAACATACAAAAAAAAAAAAAAATAAAATCATCAACTAACAATATGTGTATTCAATTATTCAATGATAATGTTCGGAACACATTAGAGCACCTTAGAAGAGAAAAGTACAGGATTTTACTGTTTCAACTGTTCTGGTTGGTGTTCAATGAGTCAGCTTGGAACACTTTAGAACAGGATTTTCTGCACTTACTTTTTAGGTAGAATAGGTTACAACAGATTTGTGAGAACTGTCAAAACCAATTAATATTGTTAAAAAAAACATTTTGGTGTAAGATTTAGTTGATAAATCATTTTACGTGTCGGAATCATCTTAATTTCATGAAAAATATTTTTAAAAAATAAATTTAACTCCATTGGGGGTGGCCATGGCGCGATTGTTGTGTGTTCGCCTGTCAACCTCATGTTCACAGGTTCGATCCCTGCCGTAGTCTATGTCTTCTTATTTTTCCATTAAAAACCAATTCTAAAAATAAATGTCATACAATGAGTTGCTGGTTTACTCATTACATGCTGCTTAGGCATAGAACTAACAACATGTGATTGAGTAAAACTAGTATACCGATAAAATATGACAAAGAATAAAAAAATTAATGCGAATTATAAGGGACATCGATAAATAAGACACGGAAATTTCTCAGCATTAGTTCAGCCGCCATCCCTGGAGATAAAATCTGAGACAACAACCACCTACAGTCTCCGGATATCGCGCCACACATCTTTCATATCATTCTTTCTCTTCCTTAACCTCACCATCACGCCCGCGCTGTCTTGAGACATTTAAAGAGTATTCATAATCCCTTGAGCGCGTGTAGATTATAAAAAAAAAATATTTTTAAGAGTGTTTCTGCAAAAATAAACGAACTTGAATTGTAGGTAAACAACAATATTTTTTTTTATAATCTCTGTCAGATGACTGACTGTTCTAATTACCTGCATATACTTTAAGACTTCAATTGATTAACCTCCCATCTCTTTTCTGGTCACAGAGAGTACTTGCAGTTCTGCTTCATAATTGGAGTAATATATGGGTCTATCTTATGTCCATCGTTTCTCGTTCGAATAGGTTTTAATGTAAGTCAGACTACCTTCGAATTATTTTTAGCAGATAAAATTATAGCGCTAATAGTCCTCTTAATCAGTTAATCAAAAATTTCAATAAATTCTCTATTCTTATTGGTTCTGCAATTTTAAATCTGAAAGCTGTAATTTTTTTGCTCTGAGTAGTTGAAATTTTGTTATAATTATAATTAATTATAATTAGATTCAAGTAAATTTTTGTAATTTTAACGTTAGCATTTAACGTATTAAATAAATAATAATAATTTGTTCTATCTTGTTCTGAAGTTTCTCACGAATCTGTTCTGTTCTGTTCTATTCTGTTCTGTTCTGTTCCAACTTCTTCGTCACTGAACTATCTTAATATAAATTTTTAGGTGATTTGAATTGCTGGCAAGTTTTAGCCTTTTTTTCATTAAATGACAAAAGTGTTTTTATTCCTTTATAAGAAAGTCAATTTTTACCATGGGTTTTAATGTTATTTAAGCGTGAAATAACCCTCTCAGCTGATGCACTACCTGATCTGATCATGAACTTGGATATATTTCAAAACATTTGCTCGTTGATTACTAGAGTGCCATTTGAAGCGTTTGAATGCCAGAGTGTCAGTTAAATTAAAAAGTGCCAAAAGTGCCACATCGGCAACGTTGTATACAGCTGCGGTAAAAAAATAGCACCATTACGAGAACCAGATTTTTTTTTTTAAATTAAAAATGAAGTTTAAGCTAATATTTTGAGGGACATTTTGAATATGCCATAAGCTTATATTAAGTCCAAAAATTCACATTTAAAAAAGAATTCCAACTTTAATTTTTTTTTTTCAAAAGCTCAAATAAATATGCGGTAAAAAAAGCACCATTGCTTCATCACACAACTTAAACCTAAAACATCATAAAAATAAAACATCTTTTTCTTTGATTTTATTCTTTAGGGTTAATCCAGTAAAATTAGTCACCACTATCACAGAGTCGCTCGTAGCAAATAAACGGTGATTTTTTAAGAGCTTGGTTTTTGAAAATTCAAAAAACACAGAAACTTGTAAAAAGTGAATGAAATTTTTATTTGGATCGATAAATCAATTTCTGCCATTTCCTTTTTAAAAATAATTTCATTTAAATGTTGCCCACGGCTACGCTTCAGGTGGTCCATTCTGAAGGTCCAATTTTGGCAAACTTTTTCACACATTTCGGCCGGAATCTCACCAATGACGCGTTCAATGTTGGCTTCCAAGGCAGCAATCGTGTTTGGCTTGTCCCCATAGACAATAGACTTAACATAGCCCCATAAAAAATAGTCTAACGGGGTCAAATCACATGATCTTGGTGGCCAATTGACTGCGCCAAAACGTGAGATCAACTGCTCACCAAATTCGCCTCTCAATTGATGCATGGTTTCGCGTGCAGTGTGGTATGTGGCACCGTCCTGTTGGAACCACATGTCGACCGAGTTCAATTCTTGCATTTTCGGCAAAAAAAAATCTGTTATCATCGAACGGTACCTTTCTCCATTGACCGTAACCCTGCGGCCTTCATCGTCCTTGAAGAAGTACGGCCCAATGATGCCGCCTGCCCATAAACCGCACCAAACAGTGCATTTGTCGGGATGCATTGGTAGCTGCTGAATTGCCTCTGGCTTCTCTTCACTCCAAATACGGCAATTCTGCTTATTCACGTATCCATTTAGCCAAAAATGAGCCTCGTCGCTGAAACGGACGTAGCTTGCGAAACACATTTTTCACAGAGCACGAATTTTGATAATAAATTTCAATAATTTGCAAACGTTGTTCAGGCGTAAGTCTATTCATGATGAAATGGCAAACAATACTGAATCGAAATGTCAAATGTTCGTGGAATTTGTCATGTGTGATCTGTCAAAAATATAAACGTCAAAAACCAAGTAGCAAAAAAATCACCCTATATAAGCCCCGAGCGAAATCAAAACATCATTGCCTCATAGCAACCCATTTTTCGGAATTTGAAATTCATCTGATTTACGTCAATATGTGAGAATTTCAATTTTTTTTCTTAATCTTTTGACAATTTAATTGTTTTGATAATCAAAAATGGATTTAATAGGAATTTTGGAATATCCTTCGGCGATTTCAGAACTTTCTTGGAGCATTTAAAAAAGCCTTTTATATTGAATGTGATTTGTAATTGCTTTGTTTGCAATAAACTTACATTTCTCTTTTAGTTCAATATTTTTGTGCGAGGTGTCTATTTTTCTGCAAATAATTTTTCATGCTTGCTTCCACTTTCACAGGCTACTATGAAAATAACTGATTGTAGTAAAAACAGTCAAACTTCCTATTCATTCGGGGATAGTGTTGCCAATTTTCCCGAACTCCGAATTTCGTAGGGAATATTTTTAGTACGACGGGGCCTATAATTCGTAGTACGAATATATTACGACGGGGCCTGTGATAAGGCTGAGTATTTCGTTGAATAGCCTTTGTTGGCTATGACTGCTTCACAACGTCTGGTCATTGAATTTACCAAATTTTGTCACCTTTCTGCTGGAATATTCTCCCAGGAGACCTATACTGCAGCCCAGAGTTCTGTGTTACTAGTCGGTTTGATTTCAGATACTTTCTTCACGTCAGCCAACAGATTTTCAATCGGATTTAGGTCAGGCGATTGCGGTAGCCACTATGTCACATTAATTGAATGATCTCCAAACCATATTTCAGCCTACTTAGTGGTGTGCTTGGGGTCATTGTCCTGTTAGAAGACCCACAAAAGGGCCATCTCTTCCCCTGAATAAGGGAGCATAACGTTTTCGATCAGGCTAACGTAAACGTGTTGATCCATGATGGGTTTAATCCAATATATGAGCCCAACTCCATAGTAGGAAACAACAAGCCCACATCATTATGCTTGAACCTCTGTGCTTAAATACTTTATTTGTTTATTTGGGATTTTATTCCGCTTTCGGAGGTCTTCTCACTTAGGAACGAGATCGTTTACCGCCAAACAATACGATTTTAATTTCATCTGTCCATAGAACGTTGTGCTATTTCTCTATTGCCAAATTCAAATGCTGTCTTGTAAAACACTTTTTAGCATGTTTTGCAGTTAAAATAGGGACTTTTCTTGGATATCCAGCAGTTAAATTATATTCCTTCAATGTGTGGCGAACGGCTTCCACGCAAGATATAATATTCACTTGTTTTTTTTAGCGCAGTTGCAGACTTAAAGGAATTTGTATGGCTTTCTCGGGCTAGGTGCCTGATAAGAGTTGTCGTCATAACAGGTTTTCGTCTACGAGATTCGGTCTTAGGTGTGTATATTATTGCATTTCGAATCATTTTGTTAGAACAGCGAACAAACCGTCGGACTTCTCTATACGTTTTACCTTCCGAGATCTTTTTTTGCGATTATAGTTTTTTTTTTGTAATTAATTTTTATTAAATATTAACTTATAACTATCTTAAAGCTAGACAAACATGCTTATAACTAGCCTAATTATCAATAACTTGCAAGTAAATTACTGGCCCCTTACTGGCGCTCTTAGCTAAACTATAACTCTTGAAACTAATGCCTTTCGACCTAAAAACTATTTTAATTAATTCTAATTATTTTTAATTTTATTCTGCCAAGAAAACCTATAAACTACCTAAAGCTAGACTAAAAATAATTAAAATTAGATACTAACTAAAAATAACCTAAACTACTTAAGATACCTGCGATTATAAGTACTATAAGGCAAGCTATGCATTCGTCGAAAAAAAAAATTTGAGATAACAATCAAACATGACATTACGATGATAGCGAAGACGAAAAAAGATGGTCTAAAAATTGAGTCTGTCTGTCAGTCTCTCAGTCTGTCAGCCTGTCAGTCTGTCAGCCTGTCAGTCTGTCAGTCTGTCAGTCTGTCAGTCTGTCAGTCTGTCAGTCTGTCAGTCTGTCAGTCTGTCAGTCTGTCAGTCTGTCAGTCTGTCAGTCTGTCAGTCTGTCAGTCTGTCAGTCTGTCAGTCTGTCAGTCTGTCAGTCTGTCAGTCTGTCAGTCTGTCAGTCTGTCAGTCTGTCAGTCTGTCAGTCTGTCAGTCTGTCAGTCTGTCAGTCTGTCAGTCTGTCAGTCTCTCAGTCTGTCAGTCTGTCAGTCTGTCAGTCTGTCAGTCTGTCAGTCTGTCAGTCTGTCAGTATGTCTGTATGTATGTATAAACACCTACAGCCCAAATGGGTGGGCCGAATTGCTTCAAACTTGGTATATAGAGTTTTTTAGGTTTGTACAGAGGGGAAATTGAAATTTTTGTTTTAACTCAAAAAATAACGGTACCAGCCATATAACGGTTACGTTCAAACCTATTTTTTTCGGAAACATTTAACGATTTTGATTTTTAAAAAATCAGTGCGGCTTTTTATCTACGACCGATCAAATGGTCATATGATCATATGAAAAAAAAAATTAGAAAAATGTCCAAAAACGGTACTTTCCATAGGACAGTTTTTTTGCTTTCGACTATCTCGTAAACGGCGCACCCGATTCTTTCGAAATATCACACATATATGAGTTTAGGTTGCCCAAATTATACCGCGTACCAATATTTTTAATTAATATTTTTTTTGTATTTTTAAAATCATAGTTAAGAAAAAAATTTAAAAAAGTTATATTTCGAAAACTGCTCATTCATTTTTTTTCAAAAGTTATATTTATAAGTATTTTTTAAATATTTATGAATTGGGGTTTTTGAATTTTTTTTGAAAAATGTTTTCAAAAAGTTTAAAAAAAAACTTTTTTTCTCAAAAACCCCTCCACAGATTTTAAAAATTTTTTTCTCATAAATTCAAATTTATCTAACAAAAACGGCGTATTTTTTTTAGCTCAAATTAGTTTAAGTATTTATTTCAGAATTTTGGATTATTTTTTCTTTGATTAAGCCGATTTAATATTTTGTTTTTAAGTTTATATTATAATATTTAAGACTGTCATACCAATTTTTTTCAGAAGAAAATTAAAGATATTTTGTATATAACTATAAAAACTGAAGTAAAAAACTGCTTTAAATATAAATTTAGATTTTTAACAGAAATCTTTTGTATTCGATGTGATCGAACATAAGAGCAAGTTCGTGCGATCCAGACGTGCATTTTATTTCTTTAGTACAATGCCTTCCACGACCCATTTTCTTAAAAAAAAAACTGTAAATTTTGTGTTTTAAATGAAGATACCAATTAAATATAAGCAAATTCTAACACTAAGTCGCCTTACCTTGAAATATGCACAAGAAAAAATACTTTTTTTTTGTATCGAAAACTGGGATCAGTGCTAATATTTTTACCGCACAAAAAATGGGATTTTTGCCATTCCTCGTAAGAAAAGAACTGTTACCATTTCAGCGCCAGAGATATACAATCATTAATATATACATATATAATTTTAATTTCAAAAAAATTCCGTGATTGGTTTTCGAAAAATCAGTTTTTCAAAAAAAAATGTTTATTGTTTAAAAATCGAAAAACCAATTATTTGAAAATTTGAGTAAGCGTGTGCTTTTATTAATTTTTTTAGGGAACATTTGCATTAAAAAAAAAATTATTTGAATTGGTTCATCCAATACTGAGAAAGTCGAAATTATGAAAAGTGGTTCTATGGGAGTAGCGTTAATAATTAGGAAAAATAAATTTTTTTTACTTTAAAGTAGACTGCACAAATATTTTTTTTAATCGAAATTCTAGCAGCCGTTTTTGAGAAATAATTTTTTTTTCTTAACGGTTTTTTTTTAAATATTTTTATGTGAGGTTGTTTTTTATTTTAAGAAAATAGTTTTGTTTGAGTTAAAAAAAAAACTAAAAATGTTCCCCTTCACTATAGTTTTTAAACTTTCTAGGATCTTCTGCATGAAAAGTTTCAAAGAAATCAAGTAGACCGTTTTCCATTAAATCGGAAACCAAACAACAAATGGTTCTACTAGTGTCAAAAATAATATTTTTTTTTTCAAACAAAAAAATTACCAAAAGTACCTCTTCCCTTCATTAATGAACTGATTTTTACTTGTACTATAGTATAGGGCAGGGTTGCGAATTTTTGAATTAGAAAACCATTAAGTCATAAGTCTGTAGATGACTTATGAATTTAAAAAAAATTATTTCAGATGCTCCTAAGTGACTTATGAATTAAAAAAATTAATTCACAAATTACTAAGTGACTTATGAATTAAAAAGTCTGTAAGTCATGAGCAAGTCAGTGACTTATGAATTTAAAAAAAAAGTATAAGCTAGTTGGTAGATTGGAAATTCTTAAGCCTTTTTTTAATGCATAATTATTTAATTATTAACGAAAGTAGTTTTCAAGCTTTTGGAGAATTTTTGACAAACATTTTGAAATGCGAGTAATTTGTAAAGCAAATTCAAACAACAAATATAAATAGGTGATTTTATTTTAAGCTTATTTTATTTTAATTTCTTTTTTGTAAAATATAAATTTTTGAAGTAAAATATGTACAAACATTTGAATTTTTGTTTGCGTTATCATCATTTTACAAAGAAAAAAAACTATAAAAAAATCAATTCATTTAAAATAGAATTGATTTTTTTATATTTTTTTTTTCTTTGTAAAATTTTGCAAAGTACCTAAAAATAATTTGTTATGTATTTTCAATAAAATTGAAAAAAAAAACATTCCGTAGTAAGTACTTCGAAACTTCAGGTACCTGCTTAGTAAGTATTCGATTTTGAATTTATTTTTACCTTTCAAATCTGGTTAGTAAATTATAAAATGATCATGCTACCTTATAAATTTTCCAATTCATAATTTTTCTAACCAGAATTCACCCATTAGCTTATGAATTAATTTTTTATTATTCATAAGTCATTATCTTGCTCATGGCTTAATTTTTTTAATTCATAAGTCACTTCTGACTTAGGAATTAAATCAGTTTTAATTCATAGGTCACTAACTAGTTTGTGAATTAAAGCCTACGTTAAGTTAGGCAGTGAATTAAACTTTTGCAACTCTGATATAAGGCAAGTTTTGCATTTGGATACAAACTTGAACTCGAGATTTTAATCAATCTTAAAAATTACGATGATAGAGCACACCAAAAAAGTGGGTCCCGCAATTGCGTTTGTCTGTCGTCTGTCTGTACAACAAACTACAGCCTAAACGACTGAAGCGATTTTCATCATACTTGCTATTTAAGCGTTTTAGGTGATTGTGTCAAATAGATTTTTGAATCGTTTTTTTTAGCCTCAAAAATAACGACACTTACCACACAATTTTTTCTACCATCTTATTTATTTCGTAAACGGCTCTAGCGATTTGGATAAAAAAAAGTATTTGTACGATTTTAGATATACGCCACATTTTGGTCAAACATTTTTTATTTGTTAATATTTTTTTATTAATGGTACATGCCATACAACCATTTTTTTTGATTTTGAACTTTCGCATAAACGGCTCTACGAATTTCGATCAAAATTTTTATGTAGAAGATCCTTTAAATAATTTATAATACTACATACCAAAATTTTCGAAAATTATTGTTTTGTATTTTTGAAAAAAAAAAATATTTTTTTTTTGAAAATTCAATATTTCGAAAATGGGTGGGGGATTTTTTTTATTACTTTTGTTTAAGTTATATTATTAAATATTTATATTAATAAATTATCGTACCGCGATGCAGTCGTGCATTTTATTTTATATACATTTGTATTTACTGCAACTTTTAATACAGTTCATTTTTTTATATTTATGTAACGTAGGATACATTGTACATAGTAAAGACCAGGCATTGAAAGTAACTTGTATTTTACAATATCTTATTTGAGGAATATTTATGGTCTTTTTTCTATGTAATACTTACCAATAATAATATATACTTACGTTTACCAAAATTCGTGAAAAGTTTTTCGTTGGAAAAGGAGATCTTTATTTCCATTCATTTTTAAGACGCGTACAATTAATCATTTTACATTGCATTTAGCGCTCTATTTTATTAGGAACTTGCCTGGAGCAAACAAGTTGAACATATGGATTCGTGAAAAACAAGTTGGATTTAAAACATATTTTCCATACAAAATTGAACTGCCACGGAGGAGGGTCAAAATTGATAAATATTTCAATCATATTTCACATTTAATTCTTTAAGGATATACAAATTACACATAATTTTGTTTGTAGAGAATAATATTAATATTTTTTCAAATTTGAATAACGAAATTGTGTGGCACAGGTTTATATCCATAAAAAGAAATTAATATTCAACTTGTCTCCTAATTAAATCAATTACCTCAATTTGTTACGGTTAAACAAGCTGTTACTGACTGAGAGACTGGACATTTTTTTTATTGACTTTACATCATATACCTATCTAGAACCATACCAACGATATTCTCAATAATACATTTCGTCCTCATTTCCATGACAACTTTACCAATTGAGACCAAATTTAAACGCTACATTTCTTTCAGTATCGAAAAATTACCTTCCAATTCTGATATTTCTGTGTATATGTCTATTAGTGTATATATAATAAAAGTCGTCTGTAAGGTTTTATGAACTCTAAAAAAAACAACTTCTTAAAATAAATAAAACGTCTTAGTTCTTATCATTACTCTTAAATAACGTTCCCTTTCTTATATTTCTTCTGGATATAAAATTTCCTTTAATGCTAAGCAAAAAACATCGATAAAATTCTAAGAAAAAAAAAGTAGAACGCATAATTGGATGCGGCCTGCTTTCATGCGCACACTAATAGACTTTCTCATTCTCATTTTGACATCCGTTAAAACGTGACAAGCACTTGTTAATAGTCCTACAAGGAGCTGCCATCTTCTACACCATCCGCATCCTGATAACATCGCGTTCGTCGTTGCTAGCTGGAACTTGCCCCTAAATTGATACAGATCAGGTGTAACGAATGCGTAGGAACACTATACTTAACGCAATAGGTACATTATGATGATTAAAGAAAAATTATAGGCGAAAGTGCCGGCAGCAATACCTAATTTGGTCCTCGTTTTTGGTGAAGAAACATGAACAGAGTTTAATTTTTATAATGTTTAAGATTCTTATAGGAGATAATGTCAAAAGCAATCGAAGAATTATGGACTATTCTTCTAATAGAACAAAGTTTGCATTAATATCCATACTACTTTCACTTGATACAGAAGTGTCGGAACTGCTTTAATATTAAATTTTTAATTATAATTAGAAAGAGAATTTTAGAAAACTATCTCGCAAAATTTTAAACAGCCTGATGTTAAGGGCTAAGCTGATACTACTTAACAGTTTGCTTATACTAAACCACTTTATTAATATTTTCCTAATTTTAAACACATTTTAAATAGCACCATACTAAATCTATTTTCTTAATAAACAACAACTAAACACGCCTAAAATAGTGCAAAAAAGTAAGTAGTATTATAAGTAAACTTTATTGAGATTTTTTTTAAACTACATTTTACATAGATAATACACATGTATTGCAATTACATATAGTTATTATTTTGCCGACTTCGAATTGGCCAGGCTACACTAAATCTTATATTATTCTTTTTCTTTAAATTTAGACAAAAAGAAAGTTAAAATTGCATAGTTGTTAAACTGCAGTTTAAAAAATGAAAAAAAAAATGAGCCCACTCAACAAAGACCATTACGATTTCAATAATAAAAAAAACTAAAATATAAGAACTTAAAACTAGGTGCGATGGAGATAAAAAGCGTCATCTGGTCTCTCTTGAAACACAATAATGTATGCAATTACGAATCGGAATACATAAGCGTATGTACATCTTATTTTTCGGCAGTTAGAGCGAGAGCTCAATACCTTTCATCTTTGTTTCAACGAGATGGCGATATCTCGGTGGATATGTGATGAAAGAAAACGAGCTTCTAGTTATTGGATGTTGCGGTGACCAGACTGTTGTTTCCCCATTATAGGTTCCATTACAATATAACGGAATTATGCAGCTTCTGTCCATTACGGGCTGCAACATAAGCGATCCATAGGATGCTTCTAATTTCTGGGATGATGCGACCTCCGTATACGTGTGCTTTGCACATCTGCGCTACCAAGGAAACTGGGAGTGGATGGAATTCAGATGGCATGTATATAACACGTGGTTGTCTTTCGTTTTACTCCCTCTCCAAGCTACAATTTCCCTGGTGTTGTCGACTTGTACAGCATTCAAATTTTATAACTATTGCACAACTTAAGCTAGTATTAGACGGTCCTTGTAATGTGTCATTGCCGTGCCACTCCTACGTCACAACAAAATAGGTCCTACCACGTCATTGCCGTGACAAAGGTAATCGTGTCATGGCTAGCTACAATGATTATCACACGAATGACATGTCATTGTCGTCCCAAAATACAATGAACGTCAAAATGTGTCACGGTTATATTTGTGTCTCGGTGTCAGGGCAATGACATGCAAAACAATGACTATCACACGACGTGACAACTCTCAAACAGCTGATCATTGGCGGTGCGCCTAGACTGCAATGACATTTATCATTTTTAGCAGTGACGATCACACGGCGTCGATGAATCGAGTCATTTGTGTCTTGGTTGTTAAGGAAAAGCTTATTTTTCTCGAAAAGGCTTCGACGATTTTGATACAAAATTTTGAGAATCGGTACTAGCTATCATTTAATCAGAACAAAATTTACGGTATTTGTTTACAAAACTTTTGAAGCTAAGATGGGCGGTGAAAAGACCTTTGAAGTAAAATAGTGAAATTATAATTTCGAATGAAGATTATTTGTTAATTATTTTGCTTGGCAAACCTTGCAAAACGGAGGGCTTTAAAATAGAAAAAAAAGAAGATAAACCGTTATCCCAATGTCCCTGAAGAACCAAAAAGGATTTCAGGAGAAAACCAACGGAACAAAAACTGACCGAATTTTACAAAAAAAAATGAACAATTTTGCCACCAGATAACAAACAACTAATATCTGAATAAAATTTAATAAACGAATTAAAATTCTACTTATCTTTTACCAATTTCCTCTGCTCAGTAGAGCATTTATGTATATTTTTCTCCATTTTTTTCCTTCTCAAGTTCTCCTTTAACCTATTGTTTTTGTTTTTAATGCCACCAAAATTAATTCCTTCGATTTGCAAAAACTTCCTTCAGAGAATCTCTCAAATTACTGGACTACAATATAAATTTTGATGCCCCAAACAACGTGTTCGATTCGTTGTATTCATTCATAACCCAGGGCCCTTATTACGTATTACGAAACGAAAGGCAAAAAAAAACGACAGTCATGACATGGACCGAATATGATTTACGATTTACGGGTTTCGTCTGGCAGACACCTTTAAGATGTCACCTTAAAGGTGTCTGCTAGATGAAACGCCCCATTGTAGGGGTTTGACAAGTGTCAAACAAAGTTTGAGACGTTATCCCCTTAAACATATCAAAAAATCAGCTTTGATAAAATAACGTAGTTGAGAATGCACTGTTAAAACTGTATATCTCAGAAAAGCCCCAGCTTTGAAAATTTGTAATGTCCATTCGTTCTTATCTACTTTGGTATCTATACGCAGAAAAAAAATCAGCTTGATCAAATGACGTATGTCTGCCGGCCCTGGGCTCTTAGTCTTTAAGAGCCCAGTGCATTCAGAGTACTCAGTGTATTTTGAAAGATTTTAAATTTTTTCGTATATACACTGTCAATATTTCAAAAGAGAAAATCATAATTGCAATCATTAGTATTTTATATATTTAAATTGTCATTTGAATGAAGGAACATAATGTAGTCGAAATAGATTCAACCCTGCCGAACACACTGTAACTTGTGTTATTTTAATCATCAATTAGCTTATATTATATAATTAACCATTTCTCGCCACCTAAAAGCCTAATTATTATCACCAAATATATAAATGATGTATGATGAGAAAGTAAATCAGTCAATTGACAATCTTTAACCAAAGCAGGTCAGGTCGTTGTTATCTTTCACATTACTACAATAATTTTGTTAGCAGAACTGTCCCGATCGGACACAGTCCTACTAAACCGAAGGCGCTTCTCTCCACCTTGAGCGATGACGTCTCGACCATACAGGAGTCGCCTATCTACAGTTTTACGGCTGACGTGGTAGATAAGCGGAACCGCCATTCTATCCTGTATCAGCCCTCGACTGTCTAAATAGAGGAATGCCTCGAGAGGGATGTAACCACTTAACCGCGCACTCTCTAAATATTCGTTATTGGGGTAATAAGCCCCAAAAATTAAGCTGTTAGTTGAGGACATCGCTCTTGCAACGTGACCCCGAATCAGCTTAAACAAAAAATTATCTATTCTGTTTGTGTTGGCTCCGTTGTATAGAACCTGGTTGGAATAATATCTTGTGCACTTCGACTCTGGTGTTCTGTGTAATCCAAGGCAACGTCTAAGACATTGCCTCTCAAGAACCCGAATCTTTTCCATTTGAGATGGGGCAACGTTGAACCCCACCGGGCATCCGTAGGCAATCATCGGCCTGATGAGGGCCATGTAGCAAATCACCTTCATCCTGCTGTCAAGACGGCTGCTATAAAACAGTCGTTTTGTCAAGGCTAAGGCTCCCCTAGCCCTGGCCAAAGCAGCACCTATATGTCTGTCGAAATACAGGTACTGATCCAACCAGATGCCAAGGTACTTTACTACACTTTTACTCGCCAGTCGATGTCTATGTGGCCCTACGATCACCAGCTTGCGCCAGTTCTTTCTAGTATCGCTTGAGGTGCTAGACAACGGAGTCCTAAACAAAATAGTTTCTGATTTCTGGAAGTTGATTTTCAACTTCCGTCATCACAATATCGCTGAATCTTGTCGAAGTCACTCTGCAAAAGATTTTTAATGACCTCAATTTTATTAGCTGTTCTGTACGCAATTAGATCGTCGGCGTACGCAATTGCCTGAGTTAGACTACCTATCAGATCGCTGATGTAAATGCTGAATAGAATCGGCGAGTTAACCGCTCCCTGCTGAAGACCATTATTAATATTAAAGATTCAGGTAGAAGTTACATTGCCACTCTTGACAACAAACTTTCTACCATTTAGCATGTCATAAAGCATATACAATATAGGTTTAGTTATACCTAGTCTGGTTAGCTTTAGATAGAGACCTTCTAACCATACGGTGTCGAAGGCCTTCTCCAAATCAACCAGACAGGCACCCGTGCACTACTTTTTAGTTTTGTTCCATTGGATATCAGAAACTAGTTTAGACGCGGCATGAATTGTGTCATGTCCCGCCTTAAAACCGAACTGATTATCCGGGATGATATTTTTGTCCTCCGCCCACTTGAACAGGGCTCTATTAATAACCTTTACAAATACTTTGCTGATACTCGGAAGAAGACTTATCGACCGGAGATTCGCGGTAAGTTGTCCTTTCCGCACTGGATAATATGCATTATTCAGCGCGTTGTTAAACAGTGTGGTATAGATGTCAACTGCTTCCTGAGGCAAATGTCGTAGTACAACGTTGGATATACCATCGACTCCTGCTGACTTCTTTTTCCTTAATGAATCGAAGATGAGCTGGAGCTCATTCTTCGAAATTAAGAGGGGCCCATTTCGGTCGGCGATTATGGCGTTTTCCAAATCTTCATCATTAAACCCAGTAAAACCAAGGTTCTCAGATCGCCATTCGCTTATATCGTTTCGGAGCCATAAGTGACTTTGATCTTAGCCATAAGGCCGAGAATGTTTCATAGTTCGATACAGGAAATACTTGCTCTTTTTTATGTATGCTAAGCACCAACACAGTAAAATTTAGTTTATAGCGATAACTATGTGGATATTGATATCATTTTTTTTGTTTTTTCTAAATGGTAATAAATTTTTATATACACCAATCAAAACCTTAAATTTTAACTCACAGTACCTTTGATCTAAACGAGTGAAAGAAACACCATTTTTTTTCTTAACCCCACTTGAACTTATCCATAGTAGCATTAATTAATGACACGCACGCTAATAACCCTTAGGGTAAGATTTCTCATTTTCCAAATTTCCATGAATATAATCAGGCTTTACTCGTGCATTACTTTGTAATAATTCATTAACAAGGAATAACAAAAAAGTTAGAAATATCAACAACAATGGTTAAATTGTGAAAATCAAATTAAAAAAATACTAAATCTCTCAAGGATGAAAATTCGAATTAGTCGCTTGATGGAACAGAAAACAACCCTAATTATTTAAATGTTCAAAACAGTTTTTTCCTCAAAAAAACCTTAATCTCCATTTGATTGGCTAGCGGTTGTTTAGGGTGAGAATGATGATGGCGAAGGCGCAGCGGGAGTTGGCGGCTGTGTCAGGAGCAGAATTATTGTAAATACATACATACATTGAAATTACCGTCATCTGGTAACTCTAAATCCCAGTAGACATCCTTAATTAATTATTTATATATTTTATTAGAATTGGCGGAAATCTTATCATTGAAGTCAATCATCTTTCTAACTTATTTCTTCATTTTTCAGCAAATCGATTTTTAATTATTTATCCTTTGAAATTACCTTGAACAAAAGAAACCAAAAAGCAATAATTACAGTCGCTGGTGTGGGTAATTGAAAATTTGATTTTTTTTGTTATCCATTGATTTCGTATTCGCCTACACTGCTGATATACGAGTATTTCACAAAGTATCCGAAAACAAAACACACAAAAAATACAAATTTCCTAGATAATGAAGAAAGTGGGAACACATACATATTTGAGTTATGGTGACCCTTCGGCATTTGGAAACGTGAAAATCTTTTAATGAAAAAGGCGTCAATTTTGTATTATTCAATGTAAATTGTATATTGTATACCAAAATTAATATATATATATATAATTTTTTTAAAGAAATTTAGAGAACAGCTAACGAGAAAATAATGGTTTACGTGCGAAAAGTAGAATACTATGCAAAGCTTTTAAGTTGAATGAAAAATATTTAGTTTACATGACATGTTTTACAGGTGACAAAAAAATGCAGGGTAGTGCATGAATATATCATTAATTTCTCGAAATTCGGTCAAATATTTATTTGTTAAATTGAATAAATAAAATAATATTCACCTCACGTAATATTTTTTTTACTTTCGTACAAAACTTTATTCGGAGAGAAATAATACAATGATCTCACGAATAACAATCCACGAATCCGTTAAAAATTGAGCTGATCCAAAAGTGTTTGTCTCATTATTTTTTTAAAATAATAATGGTGAAAAATTTTAAACCATTTAGTAATATCATTTTTAGTATGATTCTATGTTCAAATGAGGATTTTGCTTATTTTAAACGAGTTTAGTATCGTATTATCTTTTTAACATTTTACTAAAGTTAAAACCACCGAATGAGTACTTTAAATTTTTAGTATCGTACTGAATCCACATGCCATTCTGGTAGTATATCGGCTTTGCACGCAGGAGGCCCAGGTTCGAGTCCTGCTGGTGTCAATTTTTTTATTTTTGTAAATAATGAAGTTAAAATGATGAAAATATAAACATCGAATACTTATTTAGAGCACATGTTGGGTTTCTATCAACATATAATCAATTTACAACGCATAAACACAATAATTGTGTTCATCAAAATTCAAACCATACAAATGCTTTGCTATCTGCTTAATTAGCATTTTACTAGTTAACACAAATTTATGAAAAGTTAGTAGACTACTATGTATATACAAGGTGATTTTTTAAGAGCTTGGGTTTTGAAAATTCAAAAAAACACAGAAACTTGTAAAAAGTGTATGAAATTTTTATTTGGATCGATAAATCAATTTCTGCCATTTACTTTTTAAAAATAATTTCACTTAAATGTTGCCCGCGGCTACGCTTCAGGTGGTCCATTCTGAAGGTCCAATTTTGGCAAACTTTTTCACACATTTCGGCCGGAATCTCACCAATGACGCGTTCAAATGTTGGCTTCCAAGGCAGCAATCGTGTTTGGCTTGTCCCCATAGACAATAGACTTAACATAGCCCCACAAAAAATAGTCTAACGGTGTCAAATCACATGATCTTGGTGGCCAGTTGACTGCGCCAAAACGTGAGATCAACTGCTAACCAAATTCGCCTCTCAACTTATGCATGGTTTCGCGTGCAGTGTGGCATGTGGCACCGTCCTGTTGGAACCACATGTCGACCGAGTTCAATTCTTGCATTTTCGGCAAAAAAAATCTGTTATCATCGAACGGTACCTTTCTCCATTGACCGTAACCCTGCGGCCTTCATCGTCCTTGAAGAAGTACGGCCCAATGATGCCGCCTACCCATAAACCGCACCAAACAGTGCATTTTTCGGGATGCATTGGTAGCTGCTGAATTGCCTCTGGCTGCTCTTCACCCCAAATACGGCAATTCTGCTTATTCACGTATCCATTTAGCCAAAAATGAGCCTCGTCGCTGAAGACCATAAAACGGACGTAGCTTGCGAAACATATTTTTCACAGAGCACGAATTTTGATAATAAATTTCAATAATTTGCAAACGTTTTTCAGGCGTAAGTCTATTCATGATGAAATGGCAAACAATACTGAATCGAAATGTCAAATGTTCGTGGAATTTGTCATGTGTGATCTGTCAAAAATATAAACGTCAAAAACCAAGTAGCAAAAAAATCACTCTATAGTAAATTGCTAACTAGTATCGTGTTAAGGCCTTAATAATAGGTTGCTTAAAATTTTGCGCCAATAATTTTAACTATATGCCTGTAAAACTTTAGGTTTTTTTTAAATGCAACATGAATTTCACGGCACTAGCTAGAAGAAATAGTAAAATTTGAAAGATTTTTTTTTTATTTGGCAAATTTTTATTTATTTGAGAATTGGGTGTTTATTATCTCATTATAACCCACAGGTGGTATCTAGTTAAAACTGGGATAATAATGCTGACTAGAGTGGGGTCGACCCCACACGTCTAAATTAGCAGCCAAGTACTATATCGACTGCGCCATTGCCACCCGCATGAGAGCAAAACTGATAAATTTTGTAAAGAAATTCTCTTCCTACAAAAGAGATTGCTCAGATTTCATTTTTCCGAATTAACCTATTAAATAAAATGTTAAAACGAATTAAGGACAAGAGTGCAACAGCTTTTTTTAAGCTGATATAGTTTAATTGGCTTAAATGTATATGGAAGTAAATATGTAATGTAAAGTGCGAATTTTTGATCTTTTTCTTTTTTAAGAAATGGTATTTATTTAAAAAAAAATATAATAATAGGTATAATATTTAAGTACCTACTGCATTTGTTTTTTTTTTTTAATATAGAGAATAATATAGCGTCCTCTACGATTGTTTACATGTTTCGATTTGACAATTGCCTTATTCAGCTTTGATGTTCTAACATTTTTATTGATATTAGTTGATTGTTTATGCAAAAGAAACTTTCACATTTGGAATATTATAAAAATTATTTATTTTTATATGTTTTAAATAAAACAACACTCTCTTGGGAGTGGCACCACCAAGTTTTTATTTTCTCTTTGGCTAGAATGATTGTTATTCCATGCTACGACTTGCCCGGCTTATCATCGGACTTATTTGTTTTTAGACCAGCGAACTCAGAGACAATGCATTACGCATCTGTTGTTTATCAATTGTATTGAAAGGACTCGATCACACAAGTTCGTTTATGATCGGGTATTTTCTTGCCAAAATTAAACTTTGAAAAAATATGGTCACCACAGTTAATATAGTCCAAACACACATGAAAGTTGAGAGTTAGTGTACCCTGTAGAGGCCAGCCGCATTTCGGAATGAATCTGGGTAGTAAATTCTGCCTCCAGTCACTCATAAATTAAAACCCCAATGTGGTTGTTGATGTCCTTGTTTTTGAAGTCCTGGAAAAAACTTGTATCCTTTCCATTCGTGATGAGTTTTTGTTCCTCTGCAATTGCAAATACGGACTAGAATAGTGAAAAAGAAACGTACATACAAACAGAAATTTTGTCTGTTTTCTGGATTTTTTTTTTAGATTTCCTTAAAAGCATTTGTTAGTTTAAACATATGTATATCTGTACTATATCTTGTATGTATATGATTCAAAAAATGTCCAAGTAAATGTGCATTTATTGCGAAATGAAATATTTTTCTTTCGTGAAAAGGACATAGAGTTCATCAGTTATTTTTTTAATTAAAAAAAGAAATAATTGATCAATGTGTTTGCTGTTTAATTGTATAAATACAATTATGCATTATTGCATAAAATAAATAGCTATCTTAAATATCTTTAAATACATTATTGTGCATACACGTGTATATATGTATAATTTTCAAAAATGTTTTTTATAAGAATACGAGTATATTTGAAATCTTAGAACTCGTTGTGATGGAAGAATTCTGTTGATTTGAAATAAGTACATTTTATTTGCCAAGCAATATTTTAAATAAACTAAATACATATGCACTAATTGCACTTAATTTATTTTGGATATATAGTTGTGGAAAACCACAAGTTTACGGAGCGTTGTACCTCTGAAAAATTTCAAACATTTTTGGTGTAGTTGTTAAAAACATGTGTTTCGATAAAAATTATTATTTCTGCATTGTCCCAGAGAAATAAATTTTTTGTAAATATAATCAAAAAAAAAATCACCTAACAAAACCAAAACTTATGTCAGACAGTTAAACTCTCCGGTACAAAAAAAAAGACAAGAATTTTATCTCTTTCTTCTGTCAAATCGGTAAGTTCTGGATCTGGAGTTTATGATTCTCGACGAATACAATTTATGTTTTTGTAAATATGCATTTATTGGTGTTTTGTATTTTTTCATCCCTCTTCGGGAACTAAAGAATGATATAATTCTGAATAAACTTAAAAACGATCCATTTTTATCATTAGATTTGTTCGTTGAGCCCTAAAATCACCCTAACGTCGCCCTAAAGCGTTTTTAAAAAAAAACCTGAAGTCACCCTGGAGAACAAAATCCGGGTTTTTTCCAAACCTAGGGTCGGCCTGATGTAGATCTTAGTTTTTAGCTGTTGCAAGTTGAGGTAAATGAATAAACTGTCAAAGTCGCACGAGGTCTGAAATAGGGATGTGTGATATTGGGATTTCTCATCATCGATGTTAATAATTATCGAATCGAAAACATTGATGTTTTTAAGGAATTTCCTTTGTGATTGTTCCTTCAACATCGATGTTTCGTTAAAATGAATACCGCTGTGCCTAATCTGAAATATTTATTTATTTTTTTGTTACGGACTCGCGTTTTAAATGCAATTTGTCATTTTTAAAATGGAATTTAAAAATTTTCTACAGAAATAGAAAATAGAAACCTTTGAATTTATTGATTGTGCAAATTCACTAACAGCCCCATTCTAAATATTCCCCGGGAAAATTACTCTCCGAGAGATGTGTTCTCCTGGTAGTAGAATTCTCAAATAATAAGTTCCCCGGGAAACTTTTTTTTCCTTCGAAAGCGGGAAAAAGAATTCTGAATATTTGAGTCAGATGTTACACAGTATTTGACTTATTAATTTATTATTGAAAACTTATTTACTTATAAAAACTTTGGAAGAAAAAATAACACATCCAATATAAAAGTGAATAGTTAAATAAATAAAATGAAAAAATTAAATAGATAAAACATATACCAAAATGTTCATTATCGGATTAAGAATTTTGAATGTAGGGCGATTTGAAGAAAGCCGATATCGACAGCCAATAGCTACAAAAAGAATACTAAGGGATATATCGAATCCGCTAGAGATGCCACAACTTTACTTTTTCAGATGGGACTTATTCACTGTTTTTGACTTAAAAAAATAATAGAAATTTAATTTATATGTTAGTTGCATAAAATAAAAAAACTTAATGTTTTTTTAATTCTCCAACAAATATGTCGGGTATAAACGAGCACCAAATGGGAAAAACTGTTCACTTTTTTGACATTTAGAATGCCTAATTTTTCCCCCGAGTTTGATCCGAATAAGGTAAAGGGAAACAAAGGGAGTTGCCGTGGCGGGATAGTTGGGTGTTTGACTGTCAACCTCATGGTCACAGGTTCGATACCTGCCGTAGTCGATGTCCCTTTATTTTTCCATTAAAAACCAATTCTAAAATAAAATGTCATACAATGAGTTTCTGGTTTACTCATAACATGGTGTTTAGGCATAGAACTAACAACAAGTGATTGAGTAAAACTAGTACACGTATAAAATATGACAACGAATAAAAAATAATGCGAATTATAAGGGGCATCGATAAATAAGACACGGAAATTTCTCCGCATTTGTTCAGCCGCCATCCCCGGAGATAAAATCTGAGACAACAACCACATCCAGTCTCAGAACATCGCGCCACACATATTTCCTATCCTTCTTTCTCTTCCTTAACCTCACGCCCGCGCTGTGTTGTAACATTTAAAGGGTAATATAATCCCTTTTTTTTGTTGTTTGTAATAAGAGAGTAGGGAGGGAAAAGGAAATATTTCCCTGGGAATTGTTATTTTTAGTTTTAACTATTAGATGAAATAACTATGCTTTTCTGTAATATAAAATTATTGGCCTTCGGGTGTTTTTTAAGAAAAATCCGCATTTTTTTTTTAGACATCTCTTGGGGCTGTCAAAAAAAAACTGGCTGGACCCTGGTAAAGTTCAACGTACGAACTTATTTTGAACCAAGTTTTTGCAAATTTTTGGCATAAAACGCGTTTACGGTTTCACGTCAAAAGGCTATTATAATTTTCCCTTCCCGAGTTTTTTTTTTATCACTTCTTCACTAGACAAATATATTTTTGAAACTCTATGTTAATAATTGTTTACTATTTATTATGTGTTATATAATTTTACCATTGATTTTGTATACTATAGAACTCGAAATCACTTCTCCACGAGAAATTATATACAAACCTTCACCGAATTTCATTGTTTTGTGGTTTAGCTAAAAAAAATCATCTTTGTTCGTTGTTTTCATTCATTTTAGTGCGTGTTTTTGTCACAAATTAATTTTTTCACATTCACACAATGTTTTTTTTCTTTTACTTTTACATTGTTTCTAGGAATCCACTCGACGAAATTGAAGCAGTATTTAGAAGCTAAAACTTTTACATTTAATTAATAATCTTTTCATTGATACATTTTTGTTTTATTTATTTTATCAAAAAAAAAATTAAATATCCATTTCAACGAATAGTATTTTCCTTCTGTGCTGTTTTATATATATATTTTTTTTTAACTAATAAATATTTTATTTTTATTAATGTAAAGTAAAATTAAATTAAAATATCAATACAATTAATTCATAGCAATAGATTATAGGTAGATAAATTTGTTAAAAAAATAAAATATTAAATTAATAATAATTTTATGCTAGTGGTAAAAGGTATACGTAAGCATTTTATGTACACAATATTGAACACGATGTCTTTTTAATACTAATTTTTTAATAATGCTAACTCTATGCTGTTTTTATATGAAAACTCTACATATTATACATACATATATATATATTTATATTTATAAATGATACATTTTTATCTCTCTTTTTTGTAAACAAAAAAAATCAAATAAATAAAATAAATCTTTTATTTGTTTGTTATAAATAAAAGCACAAAATTTTAATTAAAGACTTGGAGACCTGTTTTTATTGTTTTTAATGTTTAATTTTCTCATCATGCTTTTATTACATTTAATCATCGTAATTGGAATTTGGCTAATTAAAAAAAAAATGTGTCACAAGATAATCATCAATAAAGATCCTTTGGCAGTTAATTTCGAAACTTGAATCCCAATTCCGATTATAAAGAGTTTTGGGGATGTTTGCTTTTTTATGTAATCATAATTATTGTGTATAAATATGGCTTTGCTTTGATTTGTTTACTAACATTTGAATCACCCTCTATCTAAACTAACACTATCCAAGCAAACTAGGTCAATTGCAATTGCAGACTTTCATCATTCACAATGTGCATTTAATTTTTAAATTAAAGGCATTTTAATAATAAATAAAAGCACCGCTTTGCAATGGATTTTATCTCTTGGATTTGTAATTTTATGTTTCAAACTTTAAAGAAAAAAACTCATTTAACAATTAAAAGCCGATTGACGCTGTGGAATAAGTTTTGTTCTTCTTGTGTGCAAGTTGTTCGAAAGTTAGTTGCTTATAGGTTACATTTTGTAACTTGTATTCATTTTATTTGGTCGTGAATTGTTAGAAAGGACTAAGTTTCAATTCTAATTGACGAGAGTTGTTTTTGGCAGATTTATTTTGTGTTATTTTCTGAATTGTTTTTTTTTTTCGTTTAAGTTTTCAATTGTAAGTTTTTTTTCCATTTTCGCTTTTGTTGAAATTAAACAAAAAAAAGTTTAAAAAGTTTTCTTTCTTGAAGTAGAAAAAAGATTTTCTTTTTTAAATTCATGTCGAAGGTTAAATATCGTTGCGAGAGCATTAACCAGGTAACAAAACGCCACTAAGCTTTGAGGTTTTCCAAAAGAAGTTTAACTATATAAATGTGAAAATGTGAGTGAGTTTCAATCGAGATTTTTCAAATTGATTTTTATGTAGGGGAAACTTAGAGCTAAAAAAATACAAAGAAATTGTGTAGATATTCGTAACGGATGTTATTGTTAAACTAATAAATTCCGACATTTTATTTTTAAAATTTAATTTATACACAATGGGAGTGGTCAATGATATCTTCCGCATATCCATGTAGGTGGACTGCACTGATATGTTGAATATAGTGTCTTATCACATGTCCTTCGGTCTTTTTAAGATAAATTTAAAATTGGAGAAGACTACGATATCGCATCTATATTAATTGTTCGGAATAGTTATTTCCCGGTTGTACATTGCGACATGTGTTTTCTAATATCACGCAGCAGAACTGTAGTAGTTTCTTATAAATACGACTGATCGCATATTCAGTTGGAATTGCATTACGAATGATTCACACTCAGCGAAACGGTATGACGCCAATGAAACTTAACGCGAGTATATTTTGCGTTCATCAGCCGTACATTTCACATTCAGTTTTTGATGAAAACATAACATGAGGACCTACGATGACGAACGAAAATCACCTTTTCGACACTACTGATTTAATCGATCATTTTAGCTTTAACCTTTGACGAGGTAAGATGATCCAGTTATTTTATCTTATATGCTCGAAGCTTCCCCACAGCAGTGGTAAGAGGTTTCATTGCACAGTTAGGTCTTAATTGCCACCAGGTTCATCGGTGCCTGTTGATCTAGCAGAGCTTTTGTTTGCTGTTTGCCACCAGGGGTGTTATACCTGCTGAGTGCTGATTGCCACCAGGGGCATTATACCTGATGTTGATTTCCACTACGGGTATTATACCTGTTGATTTGCCACTAAGGGTGAAAAGCCCAGTGCTGAGGAGCCAGTTGATCCGCTACCAGGAAAAACCAGAAGAAATAAGCGAAGAATAGCCAGAAACCAGAATACCTGAAGCAGAAACCATAATATATCCATATCCAGAAACAGAGTGATGCAACTCCGCCATTACTAAATTAACCAGAATGCCATAAAGTGGTAAGATTCTCCGTTGCCAGATTAGTCGGAATGCCAGAGTTCGAGACCGAATACCATGATCCAGAAGAAGTGAAGTGAAGATATGAGTAGTAGATATCTGTTTGTTATAGATCATAGTGCTGTTTTAAATAATTATTTTGTAATTAGATTTAAGACTTTTTCCACAGAAGTTTCATGTTTCTTCAGCACGACCCTGGCTAAGCCAACCGGCGAGCTGAAAAGCAAAAAGCACATCATAAGTTCTCGTTGCAAAATTTTGGTACGTGTGACGAAGAGAATAAATACTTTATTTGACATAAATTCCACCAATACAATTATAATAGGCATTAAGATTTGAACCTATTGCATTCGTTTGCATTGTTTGTCCAGATCGGAAGCCACACAGTTCTACTGGTGCAAAACGGCTTAAAACGGCTTGATTTAATGTACAATAACTTTCTTATTGTGTTCGGTATTTATGGATTTTTTTTTTAAATCTGATCTAGCTGTAATCTATGTGTTCTTCATCTGTAGTATAGCTCTCACATTTAAGCAAGCGCTCCCAAAACTCATTTGAATCTTTTGGATATAATTCAAAATGGAGATCTAAGAATAAATAATTGGAGGTAGAACTTTAGTGGAAAGATTTACATCTCTAGAAGACCGTCGAAATGTTATTTGTCTCTATTTAATTTATCGCTATTTTTATAAACAATTTTCTACCGAAATAGCCTGTTTCATTCCTCCCCATAAAATATTCAACCGTAATACTCGCGTTTCTCGGAATGCTCATCAGCGTTCCCTTGAGCCCAACTTCGCACGTACTTTCAATAACAGAGATTCTTTCTTTAGCCGCACAACGCGAATGCGAAATACCTTACCCCACTCGATTTTCCCCGCCCATTTTGATATTCAGAAATTCAAAACCAATGTGCATTTGTACCTACTCTTAAATCTTTCCCCTCTTTTCTAACGCTGGCAATGTGCTTAATCATTTTAAGGCAAAGGACCTTTAGTGCGCTCATCATAATAAAAAAAGCGTATTACAAGTAATTTATTATTTTTTACTGTCAATATGGCAGACAGGATTTTTGTAATAATAATTCTATATGATCAAAAGAAAAATTTAATAAAATCAATCATTAAATCAATCAACAAGTAAAATTTGCGGCATCAAACACTGCTCAAATTATTCTTCTATTCTTCGAAAATGCATGCATACAATGACGAGCCTATTTCAGAAATCTGTAAATTAATGTATCAGACGTTATTTAAAATACATATTTCTTAGAAAATACAGACTATTGGTGAAATAAGTTTGAATACGAAGTTAGTTCTGTGCACCTATTTTGTATGTATAGATACATTTCCCTACCGCTACTTAGAAAACGTACAGAATTCCTAAGAAATGTGCTCATTCATTTCACAATTTGATGCATTGAAATCGAACATTGAAAATTGAATAAAAAAAACAGGTTTCGACGGCTTATAGCTTTTAGGCTTTTAGTAAAAGCATTTGTTCAAACGAAGAATTCCCGTTTAAGTGTTAAACTATGAAATCCGCCATTAAAATATAAAAAAGTCTTACTGCTATTGCTGGCTATAGCAAAATATGAGTTTATAGATCAATTGCCAAAAATAGAAAAGTTCTTAGCATGTTATAAAATTAATTTCTTCATAATTTTCGCTATACATCCATAAACATCTCATCAATCTCAGCAAGAATTAAATAAAATAATCCATGTATGTGACTAACCATCAGCACTCAATCCGCAACATGAGATCCTACCGACATTTCATTGAATTAAAGGATTCAATTTTAAGCTACAATATTTACTATTTTTCTTTTTTTACTTTTTTCTATATTTTTGAATTTCTTTGGGCACTTTTCTTACAATTGTTCCGTAAATTTCAAAATCTACACACTCACACACAAATACACATTTTTAATTGGTTTAAAAACAATGTGGTTGCCAACCGCTAACTGAATTTAAAAAAAACTAGTGCACAAAGTACAACCACTTCTGAAACAACAAGAAGCACATCATCAACAATTCCGTCCAAAGGATCGGCTGGTTCTAACAAGCCATCATTGCTGCCGAAGCCCAAGATAAAGGTACCAGTACTTGCACCACAACAACTTGAAACGACACCGCTTTCGATAACAAGTCGTATTCCTGTTCGCACAGCAAATGCTGAAAAACGCGCCCGACTGCTTGAAGAAAGTTCAACAGCAGATTCTAGTGAGAGTCAAGTTGATGGTTCGACAACTTTGACTGCCTCTCGTCTAACAAAGGCGCAACAAAAGTAAGTTTTTTTTATTTATTTATTTCAAATTGCCTAAATTTTGTTTATCAATAATTCTTTTATTGTAAAATATTTCTTCTGCACAGTTGATATTATAGAGTGTAGTAGAGTGGTGATTGATTTTTTTTTGTTTTTTGATCTTCTCATTTCAATATGATTTTTGGTGATTTGCAATTTATCTTTTTCTCTGACAGAAAACAATATATAAAATTCTAGCAAGTTGTTATTTAAGAGTATAACGAAATTATAATAATTTTAATTTTATTATTACTTAGTGCCGAAAAGAGAGCAGCATGGAGAGCAGCTCGGCTCAAATCGCTTGAACAAGGAGCAGTCCAGGCACAAGATGTCATTAAGAATATGAACAAAATGGCGGATGATCTGCTGGAGGAGACACAATCTCAGGTACGACAATTTAGACAATAACAGAAGAAAATAACATATTTTTGTTTTCTTTATTAACAAAATGGTCGCATGTGATTGATTTAGTTGCTTCAAGCAAAACCAACAAAATTGTTACTAACACAGCTCCTTAACACATTGCTTATTACCAACAAAGTATTCATATTATACCAACATTATATAGTCGCAGAATTAGTTTAGTATTTTAAAAACTTTCTTACTTTAATAGAAAACTGTCGTTTTGATTTTGACGTTGTACTCTTTTAACAATCCAATTACTTTAAGAACCTTCGATTGAATGATTTTTCTGGGGTTTTTGTTAACTTGTAATTCTTTTTATTAATGATTGCGTTAGATATAGCTTTTCATAAGTGCTAGCGAGTGGTGGAAATTTTTTACTGGCCAAACTTGTCCGATTGAACCAGAATGGCTGTTTCCAACATTCCACGGAGCGACAAATTTATATAACTCATCGGTAAAAACATGCCATACAACACAGAATAACAAGTTAACTAGTGAATAATTACTTGTTTATCTATGTACGTTTGTTCAACAAGTGAATATCATTTCTGTAGCACAACAAAAACCGTAACAATTGTAAACAAGCAAATTTCAGTGAAAAAAATTTTGGTGCTTTCTCTCATTTATTAACTCAGTCAATCAAGTGATAAATGGCCTGACATATTTATATTGTCGAGGAGCTTCAATATAGTTCCCCTATGAAAATATTGGATCTAGATATTAGGGGCGTGTTTAAAAATACGATTTTTTAATTAAAAAAAAAGTCAATTCTATTAATTTTGAAAAATTCAAAAAAAATTAACCTACATACACATTTTATATATTGTTAAGTTGAATTGGTATTTTCTCAACATTCTGTGTTGAACATTTAAAATTGTGTGTTTCTTTAATTTACCTTTAAAGACATTTTTAAAGAGAAAATTAGTTTTTTTTACAATTATTGTTTGCTTTCCAATTTAAAATGGCAATACTGACATTGTTGACCAGGAAGAAATTTGGAATTTATCAATTTTCCAAGAAGTTTATTCTCTTTTTTTAATTCTTGTTGTCTCCAGGATTTATAAAATGTCCACTTTGCCAACAAGTGATAAAACTAGTTATTCTTAGTTATACAAAATGTAAGCTGTTATTTAATTTCACTTTTTTAACAAACTCTTTAATCTCTATTAAGAAAAAATACCTATTTCATGGCTCCCGAAAATTACGCCAGAATTTTTTTTTTAAAACGCCAGAAAATTCTGGCCTAGGAAAAAAAGCCAAAGTTTTCTGAAATGATTTCTTTAACTTCTGACCATTTTTCCAAAAAAAAAAAAAAAACTGGCGACTTTTTTCCATTTCCTAAAAAGGAAAACACGCTAGACAAAAATTTTGCAAAAACGCCAGAAAAAAAATCGGGCTTGTGTGAAGCGTTTTTTGAAATTAGATCCACGGCGTACAAGAAGATCATTGCGTAAGGGGGGGGGGGGGGTATGTCATCTTGGTTGGTCCAAAATATAATATGGGTTGGGTACAAGTTTGGGTATATGCACATTTTTGTTGAAAGGTTTTAAAAAGAAATTTTCAAATCCAAAACAAAATGTGCATATACCCAAACTTGTACCCACCCCAAATCCTATATTGGTCCAAGTAGGGGGTTGCAAGGGAGCAGCTTTTTGTACGCCGTAAACCTAATTGCAAAAAATACTTCGCACAAGACAGAATTTTTTTTTCTAGATTTTAAAAAATTGTTGTTTACATTTGAAATTTATATTATGTTTTGAATAAAGATTTCAAAATATGTCATGTGGACCCGCCCGACTGGACGCGCAACTCACCCCCTTCGTCTTGTGTGGAAAAAGCTTAAAACATTTTATGGCATTTCTTTCAATACGTTATTTGGAAATTAGACCAGAATGAACAAATTTTCTGGCTTAATTTCCATTTTGCTTTTAGGCTCTCTTCCCACACCTACCTGGCATAATTTCCAATATATTTTTCCATAAAAAATCTGCAATTTTTTCCAATTTTAAGGTGGGCACAAATTTCGGCATTTTTTCAAAAAATTTCTGGCACAATTTCTCCTGGCGTAATTTCCGAGACTGTAATAAACCACACAATATAAGTTAGTCTGCGGACTAAAATTTTTTCTTAAAAAAAATACATACATATTTCTAGGTGCATGAACTTGACCAAACTCCCCTAGAAAAATATAATTAGCAGTATGTATATGCTGCAAGTTTTATTAGAGTCGGTAGTCATCGACCAAAAATATTGCGTCTTATAAGGGTACGATAGCATCTAACTGATGAGCCCAACTTTTGAACTTCAATTCTTCAAATACTTCAATTGGCTTTAACCCACACATTCCACAAAAACAAAACCAGAATAGTATGTAAATATTGTTTGTCTAATATAATTAATAAAAATCGAAAATCCATGAACAAAATCTACTACAATAAATTTCAACTCTATTCTATGTCCCATTAAATTTTGTTCTTAAATGCCAATTCGTAGTCCTTCACTAAACCACCGTCTTCAATAGTTTAGCGAAGCACTAAGTTTTTAAATTTCAAATAGCAGACATTCTGTTTTATTAATAGCATTTCGCACTAAGTCCACGGAATAAGTCCTAAACCTTCCCTAGTCCATATTTATTAATTTGGTATTTATGTTTTGTGGTATAGGCTCTCAATTAGAAAGTCTTTTTATGAGGCAAGCTTTCGGTCCATAGTCAGCTGTCTCCAATTTCACATGTCAAGTTGATTAATGTCCTCGTCCATTTGCTTGCACCACCTGAGCCTCGATTCATTTCCAGCTTCAGTTATGGCAATCGTTGTACTTTAACTTGTGTTTTGCAAATTCCGTGTGTATTTTATAGAGCCTGCTCGTGGACAGTTCATTGTTGTATTTTTTTCTTTCATTCTGACCCTCTTCGCAGACAGAACAAAGATTCACCCAAATAATTTTCCTTTTAAGGCTTTGTAAAACCCATGACTGTACGCCCCGCAGAGCCGCCAAACCTAGAGAATGTTACTGGATCGATAATTAATGTGATATTAAAGGAACACTTAAGTTTCTGGCGAGAGTTTATTTTCTAATAAATTACGTGGTCTATGAATGAATCAATAGTACGGTTCTTCCTCCAAATGTAGTTCCCTCATGAATTTGAGTATTTGGATTATTTTTAGAGATGGTAAGTCACTATCTCCAACCTGGTATCTTTCCAGACAAGTGCATCACAATTGTCCAGAATATGGTCCGGCGTTTCCTTTTTTGTATCACAGAACCTACATATGGCACTACTTATACTAGGGCAAGGATATGTCGGTGTCTTTTTAGTTGGCAGAGTCCTGAAAGGAGACCCGTAATTATCATGAAGTTGTTTCTGCTTAAGCTTATACAGGCTGTGAAACGTTGTTGGTTATAATTCCCAAGTAGTAGTTTGGCCTGTCTCAGTTTGGAGAGTTTTTTTCCAATTGTTGGATCTTATGCCCTCCTCTTCTTTTTTGATTTTGTTCAATCACATTTGTTCCTATTCCGCAATATGGTTCAGGCCCCAACTAAGGGAGTCGACGCACCTATTTTTGCTAAGGAGTCTCCCCCCTAGACACCTAGGTGGTCAGGTACCCAATGAAGTGTGACAGTATTATTTTGGCCGATTTCATTTAACCTGTCTACACATTACCATACCAGTTTATAACTCATGGAGTAGGAGATCAGCGCTTTGTTTATTTTGGGTCCTAGTCAGCTAAAAGTACTTAGTTATAGCTTTAACGTTAATTGTGCAGTTACAGTAATTGTGTCCCTAATTCCCGATGCCGTTTTTTCGTCCATTATCGCTTACAATAAATTGTACTATAAAAACTTCAGCGTAAATAAAAACTGTAAACAAATTAGACACACATACCTATACTGTAAGCAGCAGAGTTAACGAGAATATTCCTCTCTTTATAATACAGGGTGGTGCACCATTTGTGTTACAATGAGAAATTCAAATAACTTTATTTTTAATCGATGTATTTCATTTTTTGTTTTATTGGAAAGAAAATTAAATTTTACATTACATTACATTACATTACATTACATAAACTACTCCGTATATAAATCTACAAAGTAGAGACTGGAGCAACGAAACCATCGGCTTTACCATTACGTACATTAATACAACAAAAAGAGCCAGAGAAATTAAGAACACACAACAGAAGAAACACATGTCAACAGCACGTGGTTGGTTTCCGACGCACGGTTCCCCATCGAAGTACTAACCACGCCCAACGATGCTTGATTTGGCTGATCTATGGGAAGCCATGCTTTCATCTGAAAATTTTATTTTTAATAATTATGTAATTGTTTTTAAAGATGAAAAAATTAAAAAATGACCTCCACGCTCAACGACACATATGTGGTACTTGCTCAGAAAATTGTTCATTGCGGCCTGAAGGGTTGAAGTTTAGAGCGCCCCAATTATTGTTTTTATGATCTGCTTCGATTCAGTCAAATTTCTGGGTTACTTTGTGTGCACCTCCTGCTTGACATAACCCCATAAAAAAGTCTGTTGAAAGTGGAGTTCCTGAAAATTAATTTGATTGAGAATTTTTATGGTACTGCCTAATGCGCACCACACAGTGACTCTTTCTGGATGCAGTTTCGGCTCATGGAGAATTTCCGGATTAGATTTACTCCATACATGGCAATTTTGCTTGTTTACATTGCCGTTTAGATTAAAATGAGCCTCATCAGAGATGAACAAACAGTATAACAATATAAATGTGTTGTCTTCTTCGGTCATTGCTAATATTTTTCGGCACAATTCCTCGCGAACATGCAAATCATGAGAGTTTAAATCGCTTGTAATTTGGACATTGTACGGAAATAAGTTCAATCCATCATGAAGTATCTGTGGTAGTGACTCCAATTAGCCCGGATAAGTTTCGAGTGGAAACACTTGGATTTGCCTGTATTGGCGATGCTACAGATCCACGATTGTATCCTAAACCCTACATTGGAAACTCAATGGTATGGTCTTCGTTCTATGCTTCCATCTACTCGGGGAGTACCGCCAATCTGCCGCCTAACTTTACGGAAATGATGGACTACCAAGCATGGTGCCGCTGCACTATCTAAATCCGTTTTTCAGTATCCCATTCATTCATTTTGATAAATCTAAATAGTAACGCAAAATAAAAAAAAAATATAAGCCGATTACTCAGACAGAAAATAAATTATTACGTTTTATTTTTGTGGCACAATTAGGGCGCCATCATGACGTATTAAGCATTTTAAGTTCTCACTTGTAATGCAGTGCTGCCAGTTTTAGCGCTTGGATTTTTTTTTCAATTTATCTAGATTGTAGTATAAGGCGTATTTTTTTCTAAGCCCCCCGGGGAGATTGGACGAAAAAAACGATGAGTGGGATTAACAATTTGCATGTTAAATCCAACAACAACTAATCCCCGGGGGTGCTTAGCTTAAACCCAGATAATTCTCGGGGCTTAGCTATTGGAGAGGATAAGAACTGTGCTACCAAAAACTTTTTCACTAAGTTATCGATAAAATGTATAGAAACTTCAAAACTGACATTTAGACATGTCAGATAATTATCAATTTTGTTTGGTTTGGTTGAGCATTTGGTCTATGTGTGTCAGTTGTTTTCCTGACGGCCATGCCAACCTAACCTTACCTACCTTTTAATATACATTGCGCAACACAACAACAAATCAATTTTAACATTTTTCGCTTTTGTATTGCTTCTATGGTTTTTTCCACCTCGCAATGAGCACAACCTTCTACAGCGATTTTCAAGTTTGCGTTTATTTTTATTATAGGTACATTAAAACTTCACTGTGAAATTATTATTAAATAAAAAAGTATTTCCAATTAACAAGAATTGAATGAACTACAAACCAAAGGTTTCTCTGAGAAAATTGTTTTCGGCTGCGTTTTGTTGTACACGGGAGCAACCCAATACAGATTCTCTGCTACATCCTAGGCATACTTCAATCTTCTTAATCGTCGTCCGATCTTGCTCAGACCTATATTCCTAATGACATAGGAACTGAGCGTCCCGTCCCGAATAGGCAACTCGACCACTAATATCATGTCACCAGTGACCGACGAATGGGGAAGTTTTCAACTAGTTGAATTCTATCTACCACTGTATTTGTGAAAATTAAAATTAAAAGAAAATCACATCGGCTAAAAACAATTTTTACTTGTTTTTAATTTTCAAATTACTTGATTCACATTTTCTTGTATAAATAATAATTAACTTGGTTCTTGTTATGTTATTTTAATAGAAAAGTAGTTTAAATTCAATAAATATATCGAAATTACACAAAACAAATCAACCCGATGATTTTTAAAAGGATGAGGACAGCTGTTCTTCAAATGTCATCTTGCAAATTAATAGTGCTACCAAGTATTTCATTAAGCCCTTTGTCGTTTTTTTCAACCAATTCCCCCGGGCATTGCAAAAAAACGCACCTATAGTTTGAATTAACCGACAAATGTTCATACTTTTTGTTTGAGTTTATTTTAAAAGACCAACCAAAATGATTCAATTAAGGTAATAAAAAAATATTCCAACTTGTTAGGTAGAATGTCGGCAATTTCTATAATACATATCTACTATGTATTAAAACTTCCTAACAAACAATAGTAATATATTAGCTGCGTTTTATTATCTACGGGTCTGGGTCTGGGTAATGTTTTAACACGTATTACAAAAACAACACGAGATCAAGGTTTCTATCGGGGTTTCTATCTGGGTTTGCAAATATTAGTACTAAATTCTAAGTACATAACCGAGAGATCGTTTTATTTTCACGGGGTGAACCATATGGGTTATTGGCGATAATAAAACACGGCTATTGTAAATGCTGCCCGCTGAAATAAAACGCCACATTCATATAAGCTCCAATCATGAATCATAGAAAACAATAGATTACGACACTTCTTTTTTCGTTTAATTTTGTTGACGTCATCTGTAAAAACAACATATCAGCAAAAGAAATTATATTATGTGTGTTCAATGACGCTGTTCGGAACAGATTAGAACACTTTAGAACAGAAAAGTACAAGATTTTGCTGTTCAATGAGAAATTTTCTGTTCTAAACTGTTCTGGTTTGGTGTTCAATGAGTCTGTTTGGAACACTTTAGAACAGGATTTTCTGCACTTGCTTTTTAGGTAGAACATGTTAGAACAGATTTGTAAGAACTGTCAAAACCAATTGTTTTTGTTAAAAAAAAAACATTTCGGTGTTAGATTTAGTTGTTAAATCATTTTCCGTGTCGGAATCATCTCAATTTCATGAAAAATATTTTTTTAAATAAATTCAATTCCATTTCAGATTATTTTTATGAATGTTTCCACGAAAAATGAACGAATTTGAATTGTAGGTAAACAACAATATTTTTTTTTGTCAGATGACTGACTGTTTTAAGTTGTTCTATCTTGTTCTGAAGTTTCTCACGAATCTGTTCTGTTCTGTCCTGTTCTGTTCTATTCTATTCTAACTTCTTCGTCACTAAACAATCTTTTTGTTTGTCCGATGTGGATTAATGGATTTTTCTTGCGCGAATAATATAAACATACAATTTGTTTAAATAATTGAATATTGTTGAATTAAATTTACTTTATTTGCATTTAAATTATTTGCGAAGAAATCAAGAATCGACAAAGTCGGAGTGCTAAAAAGATATCGAAGATTTAACTTAAATTAAGCCTTTCTGAAGATTATAGTGGCTTAAATAAATGGTTGAGGCCGTGATCCATTCCGGATTGTAAGCTCCATCTAAACTTCAAAAACAAAATAAATGGAAAATGTTTTATTTATGTTGTAATTTTATTGTATTTTGGTTTTTTGCATTTTGATAAGTCTCCAATTGTTCAGTAAAGTGTTATTATTCTAAAATACATGCTCGCGCAGATTTTTTTTTATTTTCACATCGCAGTCAATGTCTTTGGCCAATTCAATTAGATTTAACATCCTTGGTGATGGCTTTGACAAGCCGCCTTCACTTATAAGTGGTCCACTCATGAATACGATGCGACATTTTCTTCGGATGGAATTTTGTTTCTTAATTTATGGCATATATATCCGGCTATATTTTCGAGGTCATCGCTCTATAAAGTGACCAAATCTTGATCAAGTTCCCAAGCCATGCTTTGAAATATAGTACCTAAAAAGACATTTCAGATTATTTGTTTGTATAAGCAAATGTCTGCATTTTGGCATTTCCAAATCTGGGGTATTGTCAAGGCTCATATTTTTGTAGCTTCCAAAATAACACCATCGTTGTGTCCTAAAATATGGGAAGTGGGACCTTAATTAAGCCGAACAAATGAACAACAGCTGGGGCCCAACTATGGAATTTGATTCTACTATAAAGTTTTCTAATTATTTAGCAAAGCTCTTATTAACTGAAAAGAACAGGATTAATTGGAGATTATGTGGCGAAGAATCAAATACGAGGACAGTGGATGCTACTTTCCAATACAATACCACTTAAAAATAGCTTTGAAAACAACTTTCGACAACTAGTAGGACCCTTGTATTGCTTTATGTGATTGAATAATTCCTGAGAAATTACTTTGAAGCGTTAATTTCAATAATTAAAAGTGTTACAATCAGAAACAGTACACATTTTAAAAAATAAATCTGCCCTATCTAGGTAACCGTCGGAGCAGAATTCTCTCCGATTTACTACGAATCGGAGACATTTTGCTTCGAGGTAATTCTCCGATCGGCTGATCGGAAATTCTGTCCGACGAAATTCAACGCATGACATTTGTATGCGATGAAGTACTTTTAATGGTTTTATTAATGACAGATACGAACAAAATATTCTCCGAAGTCCTCCGACAAGTTCTCGTTGCGGAAAGTGTTTTCTTTTTAAAGAAATTGTTTATTAAAATGTAAGTAATGAAGAAATAAACCTTATGTACGTTAACTTGTGGGCTTTTTGTGTTTAGGCAGAACGAATAAACAAGTTCACAGCAATATGAGCGGATGATAAATCTGCCCAGCGAATATCCCGATATTGCATATCTAAAATTAGACAAGAAGGACACCAGAAGTTGTGGCTGTGTTTTAGTTTGGAATAGTTACATCATATATTTTTTAAAGGTTTGGAGCGACACTATCAGACCGATAATTTGTTTTGTATATGTGTTGAATATGCTCCAAAACAAAAGCAAACGCATTTTTAGAATTAGAGCTGCGTCAGGTAGTCAGCGTATACTATTTTCGTTCTTGCAATGTTCTTTTATTTTCTAAATGAATAATATTGAATTACAAAAGTTTTTTTTTTTCAAATTATTCTTTTGTTGACAGTTCAAACGGAAATAAAACATGTAAATTGGGAGGGGACTTTATTCGATAGTTTTGATTTTAAAATCGGTGCATCTAATTACATTTCTTAAAAACGCTAGCGCATTATAATTGAAAAAAATACTTTCTATAAATAATAAATTACACTCTATCGCCAATTTTTCATGGTTAAATACGTTTATGGTGTTTAATTAATAAAAAACTATCGAAAATATATCGCATTTTCGATATATCAGTTAAGTTGCTCATCTTTGCCTGAAGTTTATCTCCATCGCAATTCGTCGTCGTATTTCTTCAAAAATATCTTCCGATGACAGCTACTTTGAACTGAAATTGAACTTCCGACGATGATGCGTTGCGGAGAAAACTCCGCTCCGACGATTACCTCGATAGGGCAGAATAAAATTTCTAAAACTAATTTTAAACCTTTTTTGGTTTTTATCTTGGTTTGTTCCCATAATAGTGTTCACAGACAACGTGACATCAGTTGTCAAAATTTACAACTACAATGCCAAAAGATAGAAGTTCGTAATCTTGTATTCTTTCCTTCATGAGCTCCAACTATGTACATACAAATATCCATACATACATATGTATGTACATACACAGGTTAATTTATAACATAAAGGTAAAAGTACGAATATATTTTATCACTGTATGACATTTTCTATTTATAATCTGACTTCTGGTATTTATAATTCAACTACTGCTATACTACTAGTTAGATTGAAAATAGCCGTAAAATCCTTTCAGCGTTGAACTCAATTAGCAAGATAAAACACATACACATACATACATCTGATTTTCTGTTGTTGGATTGCATTAGTTTTCAATACCTCTCTAACCCGAGGAGTAAAATCTAAAAGCAAACAAAAAAAACATCTACATAAGTAAAATACACTCAAACTCAATTAAATCAATTGCAGGCCTTTTCAATTTTCCAATACAACTTTGATGGCGAAACTTATTGTTTGAAGATAGGTATATGTGTATTAGGGTGGGTAATTTTTTAAATTTTTTTTTACTTGAAAATTTAAAATTTTTATCAATATAGGTAAAAACGTTGAGGTAGAAAAGAAAAAAAATATGTCAAAACCTTGGTGTCAAGAGTGGTGCTATGATTTAAAACAAGATCAATCTGACTTTCTTTTACTAGCCATTTCATCTGACAAAGTACATTCTGACGTTTTCGAGAGCAATTATCTCCTGCAGAGTTGGGGTTTTAAGGTCGTGGAATTAATATTTGTATTATGTTTATAAATACAGTGCAAAATAAGGCACTGCAAAAGGCATCGTCTATTTTTTTTTTATTTTCTTTTGTCTGGAGAAAACCTCAAAATTAAATACAAAATATCATAATCAGAGTCATCTGTCTTGACGGACCGTTGGACAGAGTTTAAAAAAACACCTTTTTTCCCTTAGAAAATTTATTTACATCTCGATTCTTTTCTCCAGCATAAGTTGGATATAATTTAAGTTCACATATAAATAAGTTTTTCTTCCACCCCTTAAACAATTGTTTTTAACAATTTTCTTAATATTAACAAATGTATTATTATTATTTACCATGTGTATTTTTAATTTTGAGTTCAACTTTAAATTTTCTAGCGCAAATTTTGACAGATGTAAACAAGTATACCACCGTTTACATCATAACGTCTTTTTCCTTAAGAAAAAATTGGAATGCGTGTGAGATTTAATATTTTCGCATTTGCGCTGCTTATATTTGCGTTTTACATTTATGAAACTCAGGCATTCATCATTTGCATTTGTGAATGCTCTGCATGAGTCGAACTTTCCCAACCATGCTTTTATGAAAACACCCATGTTCATCATTTTCTTTCTGCGAATACATTGATACTCGTGAGGTTTGACATTACCCCCAATCCAGTAATTTGGATTATTGACGTATCATAGCTGAAGATTATTTGTTTGCTGAAATTTCAATAGCAGATAAAACAAAATCTATACCCTTTAAAATACCCTTTGCCTAATTTATTTCATTATTAAATATAATTGCATCCAACTGTTAAAACTTTATAAATTCAAAACTTATTGATTTATTTACACAGTACACATACATATTTTAAACTTACCCTCTTGTCACACTCGGCTGCTCCCCAGTTACTTAACTTTATTAGTAAAATTATTTTTAAGATACTATTTAAAATCCCAGCCAAAATCCCTGTTAGCTAGTGCTGTTAAATTAAGAATTAATCTTGTACATTTAAGTTAAGATTAATAAATAATAATAATAATAATAAAATATTTTAAGGAAATATATTGCGCATGTTGTCAAAATTCAGTTGTCATAATTCAAAAATTCGGTTGTCATAATTTGAAAAAATGTTTCTGAGATTTAAAACATGCACTCTGATTTTTATATTTTTATCAGATTCACAAACGATGCCTAAGCCCATGCCTAATGTGACACGAGCTTTTTTTTGTAGCATGATGCGCGCACTAAAAGGGTTTTGACTGCCCTTAAAATGAAATTAGTAGGGAAGGATGCATGAGGAGATACCCACGGACATTGTTTTTAAATTTCTGAATATGGTGGAAACTAGAGCCGGGTAAAGTATTCCACATTCGTGTTGTACGGCTAAGGAAAGAATCTCTGTACTTTACAGTTCTTCCGAAGTTGGGCTCAAGCGTAATCTGATGAGCTTTCCTTTAAGCGCGAATATTACGGTTGAATAATTTAAGGGAACAAAAGATAAGTTTTGACACATGCGCGAACTAGAACGAAAATGAGAACCGGAATATATTACCTTTAATATGTGTACTGTGATTTATTTAATTTTTCGACGTTTTAAAACTGATTTGATTATTGTGTCCCCTACTTCACCTCTACTTCTTTATTTTTTGCGATTTTTTTTTTGTCAAAAGTGTGGACTGAGCTTACCAGTTTAGTCACCCACTTTTTTAATTATGTAATTATACATAATTTATAACTACTCATTTTGATTGTTTTACCATTATCATTATTAGAATGACAAAAAAGTGCCCCACCCATATGTATATTGTCCTCGTATATTTCTTATAACTATTTCTATGGAATGTATCCACATAGATTTCAAATAAGGCTTTTGGGTCAGCTGAATGTGCTCCATGATTGACATCACCATCGTCTGTAGCCAAAAAGTACAGTGTGACTCAAAAAGTATTAATAGTTTTTCCAATTTGTAATATGCCTTTTTATTTAACACTGTTCTGTTTTCTGGTATGTACTTATATGTATTCTGTTAATTCAACTAATTTATCAAAAAATTGTGAAAAAAAATATTTTTTTTTTTTGAAAATTCAATATTTCGAAAACGAGTGGATGATTTTTTTTTGAAATTTTGTTTTTAAATTTATATTATTAAATATTTAAAATATTCATACGAATTGTTTTTAAGAAAAAAATTTAAGAATTTTTATATATAAAAAATTAAGTGAAAAACGACTTTAAAAATACATTTATCACTTTCTATCACAAATTCTTTCCATACAATGTGATCGAACATAGGAGCAAGTACGTGCGCTCCAGTCGTGCATTTTATTATATATGTAGGTTTAGGAATTCTTAATTTTTTTCTAAAATAATATTGGTATTAACATTTTGAATATTTAATAATATAAAATTAAAAACAAAATTTTAGAAAAAATCGTTCACGGTTTTCGAAATATTTAATTTTCAAAACAAAAAAATATTTTTTATTTTCAAAAATCCAAAAAAAACTATTTTTCAAAAATTTGGAAATGCAGTATTATTTAGAATTCGAAGGAGCTCCTGTATAAATTTTTTTGTCGAAATCCGTTTAGCGAATCTATAATCAATAAAATGGTTGTATGACAGGTACCGTTAATAACAAAATATGTACAAAACATTTTTGGTCAAAATGTAGACCATACCTTAAGTAGTACACATACTTTTTTTTATCAAAATCGTTAGAGCATTTTTCGAGATAATTAAGAAGGTAGACAAATTTTGTATGGCAAGTACTGTTATTTTTGGGGCTATAAGGACGATTGAAAAATCTATTTTAGACAATCATCTAAAACGCCTAAGCACCGAGTTTGATCGAAATCGGTTCAGTCGTTTAGGCTGTAGATCGTTCTATAGACAGACAGACAGGCGGAATTACGGGACCAACTTTTTGGTATTCTCTATCATCGTAAATGTCAACTTAGATTAAAATCTCGAGTTCGATTTTTTTGCCAAATGCAAAACTTGCCCTTTAGTATACCTACATATATCGCAAGTAAAAATTAAGTAAAATCGACTTTAAAAATATACATACCTACATATGTATTTTGATTCTTAATAGAAATCTCTCGCATACGATGTGATCGAACATAAGAGCAGGTACTTGCGATTCAGTCGTGCATTTTATTTAAATATAATTTCCGTCAAATTTGCGCAGCGGGTTACGAGTTACATAATCCATTCGATCAGTCCAATTTTTGACAACTTTTCCCAATAATATAGCTGTATGGCATCAATCGTGGTTTGAATATTGGCTTCCAATGCTTCCAGAGTTGCAGGTGTGTCGGCATAAACCAATGACTTAAGATAGCGCAATAAAAAGTAGTGGAGAGGCGATAAGTCGCACTAACGAGGGGACCAATTAACAGGACCACTTCTGGAAATAAACTTTCACCAAATTGATTTTTCTGTAAATGTATGGTTAAGAGCGCTATATGCCAAGTTGCATGCTTAGATGATTAATTTTTGGAAACAAAAAATGAGTAAGCATGGCTTGAAAGTGCTCGCCATTCACAGTAACTGCAGCTTCTTTTCATTTCTAATGAAATATGGACTTTATTATGTCGCCAGCGTGTGAACAACGCCAAACAGCCAATCTTAATGGATGTAATTGTGATTCGTTAATGGCTTGACGATTGTTTTCGTTCCATATATGGCAATTTTGCTTATTGACGAACCAATTTAAGGCGAACAAACCTTTTTGTCTTTTTTTTGTTTTCAAAGTAAATTTCCACAATTTGAAAGCGTTGTTCCTGTGCTAAACGATTTATAATGAATTGCCAAACCTCACTGAAGAGAAATCTCAATAGATTTTGATATTCTCATCTGTCAAACCATAAAGACAACAACCATCGAAACTTCTCATGCAGTTAAAAAACACCCGTTTTTAACCTCTGATTTTATAAATAATCAGTACATACGAGTACATTTCGTGACACTCTATACAATGCACACTCGTATACTTTTTTTGTTTTTAATCAATTAATAATAATGGTATCTCATTTCAAATCAGTATTTACCAAAGTGCAGCAAACTCAGTTAAAATTATATTTATCTATAAATCTTTGATATTATTTTTCTATCGATCATTCTATTTACTCTTTGCTTTATTGATTTTTACTACGTTTTAAGTTGATTGTAAATTTACCTATTTAAAATGTTAACCTTATTTTATTTTATAGCAGATAGTTCTTTTTCCAAAAATTGCTATTAAATCAAGTCGGGGGCCAATTGTTGTTCGTGAAAGGGAAAAGGTCCTTGACGAAAAAATTGTACGACGAACAGAAGAGGTTCCGTGTCCATATACCGGACGACCTCAATTCCGAACTGTTGAATATATAGAAAAAATCATCGAAACAGAGGTTAGTTTGCGGTTCATATTGTTTTTTTTTTTGCTAATTTCTTTTAAATTTTCTTAATTAGTTAGTTGGTTTTTTAGAATATTTATTTTCCTGTTGGAAAACAAAAATAAAAGCATATTTTTTTAAGCTTTTGTACAAATTTGATTATTTTCGATTTTGATAGTACTTTGGTGCAATCATGTTATCTTGTAAAGTACCTATCGCACGCATCTTATAATATTCACTTGCACAATCACATATATGTCATCGCCCTCAACGCACTTTGCACATAAAATATTTTAAGCACATCAACTCAAAAATTATATGTATTTAGTTTTTGAATAATATAAACACAAGACTCTTTTCTCCAGGAAACAAAAAATATTAATAAAAGTTTCCGTCTTTTGGAATGCTTACATTATTAGGATCATATTTATAGTTTTGGTATTCTATTCACTTTCTTTTTATTGTTGTTATTAGTCAAGTTTTACTTAAATCAAAGATACTCTTAAACAAGGATGCCCAACCTTTTAAACAATTGGGTCAAATGGACGAGTAAAAATCTCGGTGTGTCATTGATATTTCTTTTACAACTTAATATTGAAAATAAGAGTATTCATGTAACGGCGGAAAACCCTCCGAAACCAGATAATTTTATCTCCGCAGAAATGAACTGCCAAAGTTTGTTTGGTAAAAATATTCTGCAAACCAGATAAAACTATCTCTCGAATTTGATGTAGAAAGAGAATAAATAAACCTCATAAATTTATTTCAAAGAACATCTGGTTATTTCCCACATTTACGCAAGTATTCTTAAGTGGATGTTCATGCAAACGTCTGGCGGAAAATTATATCTTCCTGCAAAACGGAAAATTATCTCGTTTCATAAATACCCTTAGTGTGTTTCGATTCATCACAGTGATGCGATGAAGTGCGTTCAGTAAAGAATTCTTTACAGCTGTGCGTTGCATATCTTCCGAAGTTCTCCAATGAAAAATTGTTGCGGAATCTGGTTCGAAATGGCGTCTATTCCAAAAATGTAAGTAAAATATTAATAACTTATTTTGAGCGTAATTACACAATCATATTTAAACAAGAAACAAAAAAAAAAAAAAAACTGATATTAAAAAAAAAAACAGAAAAAAAATGTTGCATAAATTTTTTTTTGTTCGGCAACGGATACTTGGAGCAAACTGAGTTCCGATCGGAGCTGACTTTCGTTTCCGAAACTTTTCGAACGGATACCTCGTTAGGGCAGAATGTCATTAATTAATATACATATGTACATAGTAAAATAAAAGCGAAGAAAGGAACTAAAATGTTGCATGTACATACAGCCGTATCTGAAGTGTCCGCCAAATAACTTTTTTTTTTTTGAAAATGCTATAAAAAAAATACTGAATATTTTCTCAAATATTTTTTCGCACCGTCTTGTTGAAACCACATATTCTCCAAGTCGTATTCTTCAGCAGCAGGCAAAAAAAAGTCGGTTATCATATGACCATAACGCTCCGAATCGACGGTGACAGTCGTTCCATCATCGTTTTCGAAGAAGTAAGGTCCAATCACACCTCCGGATCAAAGAGCGCCCCAAACAGAGACTTTTTGTGGATGTAATGGCCTCTCTTCAATTATTTGAGGATTCCCAGAACTCCAAATACGACAATTTTGTTTATTAACATACCCACCGAGTGAGAAATGTGCTTCGTCGCTGAAGAAAATTTTGTTCGAAAAATCGCCGTCCACCGCCTGTTGTTCAAGCACCCATTCGACGTATCTACGACGTTGTGAATGGTCAGCTGGATTCAGTTGTTGTGTGAGCTAGACTTTGTATGGATGTAGGGGTAGATCTAAATGCAAAATACGCCATAATGTGCCGTAAGGCAGTTATAATTCCTGAAAACGACGAGGAATTGACACATTCGGGTCTTCGGCAACACTTTAACTTACAGCAGCGATATTTTCAGTGGAACGAGCGAAACTATGGTGCACAGGCCTTACAATATCTGTAACCAATCCAGTCTCTTCAAATTTCTTCAGAATTGTGCCAATTGCTTGCGTAGTTGGACGATTATGTAAACCATAATCTCCTCTTAAAGCACGATATGTGGCTGTGGCAGAATCACCATTTTTGTAGTGGGTTTTAACAATTTGTATGCTTTTTGCGACAGTTAAGCGATCCATTTTCGTAAATGTCAGACTTTCAACTGGAAAAAAAAATTGGTTTAACAAATTAGTTTGACAGATGTCGAATTCCAGCCCTATACTTTTGAAACCGCAAAATGGATAACCCTTTACATCACACTCCTTGGAAATAAAACCTAACGTTTTCTAGAACAGACATTGGAAAAATAAATAATGGAAATGAATTAAAACTAATTCTCTTGGTCATCCCGATAGGATTTCAACTAATCCGATTGTCTACTCTGACAACAACATTAGAAAAGAATACAACATGTCCCTTTAAAAACTAGAGGGTAAGGTTTGCTTTCGCTTGAAAGATGCCAATATTTTAATACAACTTAAGATTAATTAACATGACGGAGAAGACCATTTTCTTAAAGTGTGCTGCTGTGCTGTTTTTTTGCTGTTTTTTTTTCAAAGTACTTTACTTAAAAATAAAATCCAAAAACAAAAAACAACTAATGAACAAAAATTGTGTTACAATCCATTTACAAAAAAAAAAACTTTTTCGCTGGATCGTAATATGAGCACAAACTTATTTTTCGAAACATACATACCATCCAGGAGTCGTATTAAGTAATCGTATATATAAATGGCGGTCTGCCAGAAATAATTATTAAGCTCATACACTTAAACCACATTCTGGCTGCTGTTAAAATGGAATTAAAACATCAAAGTCCTTACGTTATTCCTAAGGATTGTGTGTTACATACTCTAGTTGTTGGGTTCAACATATAATTTTATTTATAATTCAAACGTTCCCAGAACCAGAAAACAAAAGGTCTGGATTATGTTTTTTTTTTTACAGTTTTTGGCCTTCATTACCACACAGCCCCATTCGGTGTGTTAAACTTAAAAGCATTATTTGATAGTGGTCAAACTTGGTGAAAATATAATTAAAGTTCAAAAGTTTTTGTTTCATTTTTTTTTTATTAGCAAATAAAAAAAATTAAAAGGTAGTTGCTAACGTCGGTTCTATATGTGTTTGGTACGTGTGTCGTTTACATTATTAACGCTCTAAAATTCATGATATAACTGCCACTGGAAGCACTGATATTAAAAGCTGTTAATTGAGTTGAATAAGATTGTTTTTTTTGTCGAAATTTCGAACATAGTCAAAAACTATAAAAAAAAATAATATAGATAGACATGAGCCGAATTTTTTTTTTGGAAAATCTATCGCCTGTCAACACAATAGGCTTTTCCAAAAATAAAGTTATCCCCAACAACCTGATTTTTTTTATTTTAAGTTGCAATTACCGATCATGCGGCAAATAATTAAATGCAAAATATCAACAATTGATTCGTTTTTATTTCTTCAGATTAAATGCATACCTTTAAGAAAACTAGAACTTGAATTAAAAAATTCAATATATGTATATGATTCAGTAAGAAATAACAAACGTTTGAATTTTCAACATCTATGTGGTCCTAAATGTTGATTTTAAAATTATATTTTAGAAGATTTTGACGAAGTTGGTTTTTATTTGGACTTTCTAGAATTTTTAAAAAGTGATTCTCATCGGCTTTATTGGTCGTAATGATGATTAAATGAAAGCAATTTTCATTTTATTTTCCCAACGTTTCGACGGTGGTTGCCGTCCTCTTTAGGGGTGCCTTTATTTACAAAATTAAACAGAGATATAATGTTTGTACATACACAGAAAAAAATAAAGTCGTCATATTAACGGAAAAACCCAAAATTGTCATATTTACTACCAAAATAGTCAATATGACAACTTTTTTTTTTCTCAATTGACAACCCGATAGTCAATAGGACAATCTTCGATTGTTAATTTATTTAGTCAATAGGACAACCTGGTAGTCAATATGACAACTGCGGTAGTCAATAGGACAACTTCGGACGTCAATATGACAATTTGGTAGTCAAATTCAGATTCAACCAAAATGAAAAATAGAGTTCCAAAATTCCAAATTGACAACCCGATAGTCAATAGGACAATTTTCGATTGTCAATTTATTTAGTCAATAGGACAACCGTGGTAGTCAATATGACAACTGCGGTAGTCAATAGGACAACTTCAATAGTCAATATGACAATTTGGTAGTCAAATTCAGATTCAACCAAAATGCAAAATAGCGTTCCAAAATTCTAAATTGACAACCCGATAGTCAATTGGAAAATTTTCGATTGTCAATTTTGGTAGTCAATAGGACAACCGCGGTAGACAATATCACAACTGCGGTAGTCAATATGATAACGGTAGTCAATAGGACAATTTGGTAGTCAATATAAAAACTGAACATTATATTTTGTGAAAAACATTTTGATCATCATATGACTACTTGATAGTCAATATGAAAACGCAAAATTAAAATTGAAATTAATAATTCCGACAGTCAACATAAAAACTTTTTTGATCGTCAACTTGGCGGACAATTTTACAACTTGGTAGTCAATATGACAACTTGGTAGTCAATCTGAAATTGATAGTCGTATTGACTACCGCAGTTGTCCTATTGACTACCGCAGTTGTCACATTGACTATTGCGGTTGTCTTTTGACTACCGAAGTTGTCGTATTTACTACCACGGTTGTCCTTTTGACTACCGAAGTTGTCGTATTGACTACCGCGGTTGTTATATTAACTACCGCATTTGTCTTATATTGACTACCGCGGTTGTCCTATTGACTACAGTGGTTGTCAATACGACAACTTGTGATTCAATTCCTTTCAATCAAAAGTTGTCATATTGACCATCGAAGTTGTCATATTGACTATGGAGTTGTAGAAAAATTTCGGTTGTCATATTGACTACTGAAAATTGTCCTATTAACTATGGCGGTTGTTGGGTGAAAATCGACTATTTAATTGTCAAATTGACTACCAAAATAGTCAATAGGACGACTTTTTTGGTTCTGTGTATTGATATAACTAAACGAACAAAATACTTACATAACGTTAAATTTTAAGATTTTTACTTTTTCAAATTACTGAACAATAATTTGTTTAAGACAAAAAAAAAACAGATTAAAAACAGATTTTTAACACTTCTCATTTGAAGATTAGTCTACGTTTTATGATATTTACTGTCAGAAATTAAGGAACAGTAAACGGCTGATATATTTTGTGTGTCTTGTTTGCGGTTCATATTATTTTTCTTGTTAATTACTCGTATATGCAGTGTCTCTAGTGTGTAACGTTTAGATGTATGTTTTTCTGTTGCAAGGATCTCCACTCCCTCGAAGTTTGTGTGTGACTGGTATCAATGCTGTGAGCAGCCAGTGCAGTCTTCTCAGAACTTTTTAGGCGAATATCTGACTTGTGGTTCACCATTCTTTGCCGAAGGAGTTGTTTGGTGGTGCCGATGTAGCAAAGATTGCAGGATTCATCCGTTTTCCCTTGGCAATTTATTTTATAAACAACGCCTGAACGGCGATCCTTGTCGGTTTTCGTCTTCGGTTGGTGAATAGGGATGCAACAGTCTGGTTTGACCTTTATGCCCAGTTGACTTCAGGGTTGTTTTTCGCGACCATTTCTTTATAATTTTCGGAAAGTTTGGGCACATAAATGACACTTTTATAAACACATCTCCTCTCTTCCAACTTATTTTCAGAACGAACTTGGTGTTTTTGACTAAGTATCAAGTTCCTTATAACTTCTGTCGGAAAGGAGTATTTGCGTAACTTTTTCTTCGTTAGCGGAGTGCAATTTTCGGTCACTCAACGCAAAGACTTTGCTTATTAAGTTCGACGCAGTGCTTATACGAATGTGCTTGGTTTGACTAGATCGGAAATTGACAAGTCTCCCAGATGCCATATCTTTCTGCTACTAGTCGAAAGAAAGTCGATCATTTTCGCGGTAAACCTTAACGTCCAAGAACGCTATGGATCTTTTTTTTTCCTCTCTGCGGTGAATTGTATTTTTTCATTAAACTGGTTTAAGCATCGTAAGACATTTTCAGTAAAGCCGATGAGAATCACTTTTTAAAAATTCTCCAAAGTCCAGATTTTAAAATTATTATTTTTTGTATTTGACGTTTTTTTTTATCAATGAATCAGATGTTGGTTCTGTGGAGAGGTACATATGTATGTTCGCATGGTGCTTCCTTGCAAAAATGTTAGCATTCATTATTTAACTATTAAGTATTTTATGAACTTCGTTTATATGTGGTTCAAAGATCGAGTTGGAGTTTGAGGGGTTAATTAAAAATGAGTTAGGTGCATAAAATATGGACAAGAAGCTATTTTTAGCTGCTCCTGTTAAAAATATGTAGATTTATTTAGTTTGAATACCACCATAATTATTTATAGTTATTAAAATTAACCACCGAAGAGATGACATCAAGCCAAAAGATCAGCATACGACAGAATACATTTTTGATACGAATTTCGTAATTGGGGTAAATAGCCATGTTTTGGTAAAAATTATAAATGTCTCAATATTTAATCACTGCAAAAAAAAAACGATTATGTCCACTTTTATAATCACTGCTCGGTGAACGGTCAATATGACTCTGAATTCAAAATGACACTAATTTTAGGGTCAAGTTGATTATCTACGAAATCCGTCAATAAAATTTTGCATTTTCTGAATAGGCAATAAACAATATTTTGAAATATTTAGAATGAATTTCTTGCCAAATTTCGCCGAAAAGTTCTAAAGGTGGCAATGGCGCAGTGAATAAAGTCCTTGATTGCTAACTAGGACGTGTGGGTTCGATCCCCACGCTAGGCGCATTCTTTTCTATACCTACAATTTTAATTGGATGCCGCCCATGGGTTTTTTCCCGTGGGTAGGTGTAAAACCTTCAAAAGGCTCTATGAGGACCGAAAAACGCGTGCTCATAGGAGTGTGAGATTCTTACTGCACTAAAAACACCTCCTTCTCCCGATTGCAACTAAGTTGAATTTAAAGCGGATTCTCGTTTAGGCACCAGATCGGAAGGCTTTGTCCTTATAATACTATTGCAATGTTGTAATAGCCGTTTTCTATGATTTCGGGCAAAATTTTTTATTTCATCGCGAACCGTGGGAATCCTAAGATCTCTGTGGAGATCTTCGTTTCTAATGTACCAAGGTGCGCTTACAAACGATTTTAGGAGTTTATTTTCAAATGTTTGTAAGGTATTTAAATTAGAATCGCGCGTACAACCCCAGAGTTGTATACCGTAAGTCCAGACAGGCTTAAGCACCTTCCTGTACAAAATTATCTTGTTTTCGATACTGAGCTTAGTGTTTCCCGAGCAACCAGTACATATCTCTGAGTTTATTATTTAACACCTCGCATTAATTTTAACATGCGGTTTCCATTTTAATTTCGCGTCTAGAGTCATACCGAGATATTTTGCTTCATTAGCAAACGGAACTTCAACCGTATTAACAAATACCGGTAATCTATTAATTTTCTTATACGTAAAATCTACATGGGCTGATTTTACTTCGTTGAGCGATATCCGCCATGTTTTTGTCCAATCATTGACATTATTCAGAGCTTTTTGTAATTTTGTCGTAGAATCATTTATCGTTTGGCCCACTGCTAGTATTGCAGTGTCGTCAGCAAACGTGGCTACGATAGTGTCGCCCATGGGTTAAAATGAGACAGTCAATACCTGGTTCTCAAATCCACTGTGCCCAACTAGTGCCGTGCAATTCAGGTTGCATTTAAAATACATTAGGTCTTACAGGCATATAGTTAAATTAAAAAAAAAAAAAAAAAAAAATATCACCCTTTTCGGGAGATGAAATTAAATCTGAAAACTTCCAATTTTTGGAAGAAATCTTAATAATCTTTCAATGGAATTCGTTAGTTAGATAAGTTCTTGCACGTTTTAAGCGCTCTATCGATAACACGAGTGCTTATTTGTTACTAAACTAGCTGACCCGACAGACGTTATCCTGTCTTTATTTTGAATATTGAATTCGAATTGGTATAGATAACTAATAAAAAATATTTCAAAAAAAGTATTTATTATTCGAATGCTTTATAATATACAACATTCTTAGTTTTTTGCGCGTATATAAATAGTTTTGTTGGTATTCCAACACGTGAGCAGGCGACATATAATAACTGGCCATGTGAAAAACATGGATTTTCAAGATGATGACACAAACACTTAGCGACTGTCCTTGAGATTTATTTATCGACATTGCAAATGCAAGCCGCACTGGAAATTGCAAACGTTTAAAATCGAATGGCATGTCGTTCGGAATCAAAGGAATATGCGGAATCAAAACGTCTTCGCCTTTGTGCCTCCCTTTCAAAATTGTAGTTTCGATGACATTGTTCATTAATATCTTCACCACAATTCGGGTGTCATTACAAAGACGTGGCTGGTTTATATTGCACAACATAATGATTACCGACCCGATTTTTAATTGCAGATTATGAGGTGGTAATCCAGGTAATTCGAGTTAATTTAAAAACTCCATCGGTCTGTATGAATAATAATTCATTGCCCTAACTTTTTTGGTAGTTTCGGAACCTGTAACTGGATTTATTATCTTCATTGAAAAATAATATCAATCTTCACTTTGCTAAAATAAGATAGGATATTGTAACGCATCATGTGATCGATGTGTTTCAAACACACGCTGCAGTTGATTGCTACGCCGATGTAAAACAATATCTCGGTTTTCTAAATTTTCACTCACGACGACAATAGCGACTTCATAAATTGTTGGCGCATTAAAAGGTCTCGCGTGTTGTCCAAGGTGCCTATCAGCTTTGATGACAATTTTGTAATTATCAGACGGCATGCGGTCCAAAGGCGTCGTGAATAAAGCAACCAATTCGATATGTTGATGAAAAAACCTTTAGAGTTGTTCCACAATTATTGGCCTTTTCACCGAATTGTTGTGCCGAATCACATAGAAAAAAATTTCTAGTCACTATTCGGTGTTGGTAATAAGGAACCTCTTAGATGATATACTTGACACTGAATCTTAAAAGTTGTCATAAAATTTTCTGGAATAAGTTTTGTTACACCAAATGACGTCATTTGAAATCAATTTTTGTATTGCTGGATATGAGTAAAAAAAATGTTTAGAATCGGACACCAATGAATGTAGCGGTGGTATGGTGGCGGTACTAATGGCGTAAATTTGACTTGACCGCTCGCCAAACACAATCCAGGAGCTTCATTTTAAAACACAAACACATTGCAATATTGGCACACAACGTTCATTGGTCCAATAGCAACGATTTGCTGTTAAGTGTAATAGATTTCCACGTTATAATTGAATGCAGCTCGATAGGAGTTAAACGCGACTTGTGTTGTTGATTCGGTTTGACTTGCTCTTCCATATCTTTGATTCTCAGCATTGCGAGATCTGCGACTAAAGTCTGTTCGTCTAACTGCTGGCACTTTCAAAATCGAAAATTCAAATGTAAATTAAAGAAAACTTAGATAAGAAAAAAATGTATATGGTGGTTAAGTATTCATAAATTTTCTAATTTTCCGCGCAATTTTCTAATTTTTTTCTTTCATAAGAACCTTCTCCTGTCAATAATAAACACAACAGAGAAAGAATTAGCGAAATCTGTTCAGTCCTTCACGCGTGATGGCGTGATCAAGAGAAATAGGGATTCATTTATATTTATATATATATGTAAAATGCAGTTACTTGCTCCTTAAAGAGCTTGTTGCTTTTCTAATTGTAGAGCTTTGTTAGGGGGCGCTACTCAAGTTTTAATTAGTTCATTTCCATTTAGGCAATTTGATAGCAGCTGACACAAAGCAACTCAAACATCTTTTATTTATTTTTGATCTAGCAGTTTCGCACGAATAAGCTATAACTATAACTTTTACTTCTTAAAAGTGGAAGAGCGTCCACTATCTAGGCTTCAAGCACTACAATGCATTCAGTATAGAAACAGTAACTCCATTGTGGAGATTTAGCTATTTCAGCGATTAAAGTGAGATAAATCGTTTTACTGGCAGACTCATCATTTTACACACAAAAGCTGCACAAACATGGCTCAACATTTGATCCGTGGTTCCGGAATTTTAATGTACCGATTTCAGCGGATTAACTGAGGTGCAACGATGGGTCAAGAATGTATTGGTATATCTCGCCAAAATTGGTGAATTAAAATTTCTAAAAAATACATACTTAACCAAAAATAATTAATTGTTGACTGCTTTCGGCTAAGTTATCCGAATCATTTACAAATAGATTCGGATAGCTTAGTATCGAAGAGAACATATAATAAAATGAGTGAACGTGGCCATTGACAGAAACAAGAACTATATGAACAAAAACTTCGAAATGCATTAAAGTGATCGGAACTACTAACTAAATAACAGAATATCATTCGATACTCGAAAAAATGTCAAAAACTCTATTTTGTTTTTCTATCAGAATTTTGTTTTTAACTTTTATCGCAATCAGGTTCCTGTATTTGTAATGTGGAGATTCTGTTGTGTTAGGCATAGATTTTGCCAACAAAACGCTGCTATTTTTCGTTCGAAACAACGCGAAACAAATGTTTTGTAAGTAGGTTTCCGAAAACGTTCTTAGCATTTTGTTAACAAGGCATTTCAAGTTAGATGCTTCACCAAGTTAAGGCGCATAAGTTAGGAGAAGATTAGAGAAACATTTAGTTAGACTTGCGCCTAATTTTCATCTCTTATTAGGGCAATTGGCCAATTTGGCAAATATAGAACAAGAACAAAATAATTATTAACACGATCAACGAAGTTGATTAAAACCAACCGAACTTCGAAATTTCCGAAAAAATGAATTTGGTCTTGCAATAATTTGAGAGAAATTGTATAACATTATAGGTGCTCGAGATTTAAATATATCTCTTTCGGCTGTTTTGGTCTTAATGTTTTTTTAATGAAACAATTTCATTTCCTTTCCCGACGTTTCGACGGTGGTTGCCGCCTTCTTCAGGGGATCTTTTATTAACAAAAATAAAATGAACAAATTATACACATAAGAACATTTAGTGTAAAATTTTGGCAAACTTACATTTAGTACGTATTACAGATAAACGTAAATAATACAATGAAAGACAAATATAAGGCAATGTTTAAAACAAAATGTATAATATAAAAAATACTTCGATTGAAGTTAAGTCGGCTTTAAATTGTCACGAATTCTGCCTAGTCATCAAAGAGCAGTAAACCAATAAAATGTTCTGGCTGTCTTGTTGACGATTCATATTGTTTTTGTTGTTAATAATATGAAGCGTTTCTAGAGTATACCGCTCTGAGACATGTTTATCCCTTTCTAGGATTTCCACTCTGTCAAAATCTGGTTTGTGTCCACGCTCAATGGAGTATAAGGCCAATGCTGTCTTCCCAGTGCTTTTTAAATTAATGTCGGATTTGTGGTTGGAAATTCGTTGACGAAGAAGTTGTTTCGTTGTACCGATATAGGAAAGATTGCAATTATCTTCCGCATTGCCACGACAGTTAATTTTATAGACTACGTCTGTGTACTTATCCTTTTGCGTTTTTGTTTTCATGTTGGTGAAAAGAGGTGCGAGCGTCCTATTGGATTTATACGCTAAACTGACGTCATTAGTGCTATTTTTTACCGTCTCTTTAAAGTTTTCTGACAGTTTGGGAACACAAACTATACTCTTAGAAATACCTCTCTCTTTTTGCCGATTATCAACAGGTGCTTTGTGTTTTTGGGGAAGTATCAAGCTCCGTATGATTTCCATTGGATGGCCATTATCTAGGAGAATTTGTGTGACTATTTTCTCATTTGCGGCGTGAAATTCCCGGTCACTCAACGCAAAGACTTCTTGAACTAGATTAGAGGCTGTATTAATAAGAATATGCTTTGCTTGATTGGATCTAAAGTTGACAAGTCTTCCAGATGCTGTGTCTTTCTGATACCAATTGAAAGACAGTCTATCATTATCGCGATGAATCTTGACGTCTAAGAACGTTATCGCTCTGTTTTGTTCCCTCTCAACGGTAAATTGTATTTTTTCATGATATGAATTAAGACATCCTAAAATATTGTCGACCTCCCCCTCAATAACAACTGCAAATATATCATATCAAGGAACTCTCATTGATGATCTTATAGGTCTAAGAGGCATATTTGGTTTGTGAATTTTCGGTAATCCATAAATTGCAGGTATTTGTGCTGTATATGTCGTCGTCACTGTCTTTTGCCTATCATCAATCAACTTGTTTCCATGTAGCCATTTCACCAGTTCATTGTTTTTATTTTGCAGAGAAGAAATAGGGCTTCCCCGAGTAGGGCGGTATACAGAACGATCAGACAATAGGTCTTTCATTTTGTTATCGTAATCTACGCGATTCAGTGCAACTGTGGTATTGCCTTTATCCGCTGATACAATAATAATTGTTTTTTGTTTTTTAAGAAAGTAGGTATTGTCTTTATGAACTTTCAATATGTATTTGGCAAATCGGTCGTTGGTTTGATGACGTTGGAAAGAGTGAAGCATGTTGCTGTATTTCGCTCTTGTAACTTCTTGCTCCATGTCATCTTTTACACATCTAATTATTTCTTCTCCATCAATAGGATACCCCAATATCGGCAAGAAGTTGTAAAATTGATTAAATTTTCCAGCCTTGTAACTTTCAGCTTTTTTGTTATTGGTTTGGCATACAAGAACAATAAAAGTCCTAGCATGCAAAATATTTTCATAGCATAGTCTTAACAATTGTATTTATAACCTGGGTAAAAGATTAAATAGTTTTTGAAAATTTAAATGATATTTAGTATTTCTGCATGTTATTTATTATTTTCTTGAAAATTGCATCCAAACTTGTATATCAATACCTTTACTAAAAATAACTTTTTTTTCTCCACTCTCCAAAAAGTTACTGTACAAAGTTTGTGAATTTTATCACTTATTTATACAAGCTTCTATTTATGTTTATTTACTTTCGGAAAAAGGATATCTTGAACTATAGTATATATTTTATCGGCTTTCTGTACACTATGCTTTGCCATTGCAACACTTAAAGCAGTGTTAAAATTGATATATATGTTTGTTTGTATATATAAATATTTACCTCTTTCTTCCTTACACCATATTTTGTCGGCATAATAATTTAGGTAGAAACATGTCGAGAGAAAATAATCTCTTTGGAATTACAAGATCCTGAAAAGGAAACCGTAACTATATCGGCCAGCGAGGAGGATGACGACGATGATGCATCTATAGTAACAGTTCATGCAAATTCTGAAAAGTTATTCCTTCGAACAGATGACGACCAGAACCACGACAATAATGATGATTATGATAATAATCATGAAGACAGATACAAGAACAAGAACGATGACTATATCGTCCTCGAGGATTACGATATCATTAAAATGAACAAAAACAGCAATTTTATAGAAGAAGAAGATAGAGTATTTAAAACACCAAACGCCAGTCCGATTGTAAAAACAACTACTAGCACCACATTAACAATGCAGCAAAATTCTTCAGAGGCAGCTACAAAGAATACCACTAGTTCGTCGTCGGTTGATGGTACCTCCTTCCCCAAACACACTATCGTCGAAGTTATAAACCCGATCATTGCCGGAGACGGTTCTGCCCAAAGTATAGCGATAGGTCGACCAACAGATTGCAGCTATCCATCATTCGATAACGACGGAGAGGATACACTAAACGAACAGCAGGACGAGCACGAGGACACTGCTCAGCACTCCAAACAAAACACCAAAATAATTTCACACCCCAAGGATTTCAGCTATTCTATGTCTACGTATAGCGCAACGACACCATCATCTCTTCTAACTAAAGTATACGACGTAGATGAGCCTGAGTTGTCATTAAATGCAAAAATGAAAAATGTCCTTGAGGAACTGTTGGAGAATAAAAGAGTAAAGTTGAATTTATCTAGGAGTCTTGAGGAAAAAGAAGAAAAATCCTCGGATGATGATGATTTAGATGACGATTATGGAGACCATGAGGACGACGAAGTGGATGGTGAAACAAGTAACAGCTTTATCAATTACAGGGATAAAAATGGAAATGGTAATCGAACCTTTGTGCTATCATCGACGTCAACGGTAACCGACTCTGAAGATTCAAATAGAAATCAAATTCAAATGAAATTGAAGCAATTTCTGGCCCAAAACATCGATGGTGAGGATGAAGATGATGAGGATGACGATGACGATGAAGACGAAGAGGAGGAAGAGGCCGATGAAGAGGACGATGATGATGAGGATGAGGACGAAGATGACGACGATGATGATGATGATGATGATGATGAAGAAGATGATGATGTTGAAGGCGATGATGAAACTTACGGTTGCCGAGTATTTATAAATCCAAATACAAAAACACCCCTTCATCTTCAATCTACAACTAGCATGACTCCAATAGATCTTAGTGTAACAAATCTAAACAAAACTTTAATACCCCAACTGCAGTTAGATTCCAAAGCAAATAGCGGCGGACCAGATGGTAGAACTGAAAACCAAGAAAATACAAAAGAATTATCATCATCTCAACCTCTAGATCTCAGGCTTCCACAGCCACTATTACCACAACCATCAGCAACAGCTCCAGCCTCCGGAAATCCAATAAACCAAAACAACAATCTTAGGAAAACAACCGAAAACAATGAAAACCACGAAGATGAAAACAAGGAAGACGATGTCATGGCCGATGCTTCTGGAGCAGATAAACAACATGCGATGACGACGAATTTGACGATGACTACGACGACTGAGATATGCCCCCCATCTTTAATGTCACAAGGACATTCACATGAATTGAAAGACGAAGAAGCAGATATTCCAAATGATGCAGTTGATAACAACTACACCAGTGGAAATGATGAAGACTTGGCCGAAATATGTCCAGAGCCCAAGATAAATACCAATCTAAATAAAGTTGTCGTAGATGACGATGATGATGATGATGATGATGTCGACGACGACGCTGCAGGCCACAAGCACTACGATGGCCACGATATAGCATCAGAAGATGGTTACGAATCATCGTCCGAAGTACGAAAGACAACCAAATCTGTGAGCACTACGAATGGCATCACAACAACCACAACCACGGTTACAAAGGTCATCACCAGCAGTGGCATACCAAGGAGTATAGCTATGGCAAGTAGTAGTACTAAGCCAATGTCCTGCGCCTCCGCTCCAGCCTCGGCCTCCTCCTCATCTAGCACCACCTCAACAACTGTGGTAAATAATTCTAATAACAAAGGAAAAGCGAAACGAAAGGGTCAAAAGAAGGGAAATTGAATATTCTTCGTCCTCTGCATCCCCCATTGCCGACCATCATCATCCTACTCGTCAATTCTGTTTGTTGCAATTTCTATACTGTGCAAAGGATAACCCCAAAGCATCTCTAAAAAAAAACACAAGCTCGTACACACAACAAATATAACTTAACAAAAGCCATTCCAGGTATTGATGTAAACAGTTTTGTTTAAGGAACGAAAGCACAAAATTAAAAAAAAAAATAGTTTAAAACTGTAAACTAAATTAAATTAAACGCATACCTACTCGTACAAGTAAATGAACAAAGCCAATAGGATGAAACAACAGAAAAATCAATACAAAAACTGCATGGATGTACCTTCTATCCTTTGCGGAAAATCGCAGAAGTGAGTCATTTTAAAATAGGTAATTTTTTTATTGCATATTTTTTCTATTTACCTGACAGGTTGTCGCCAAATATTTTTTTTTGAATTTAAAATCTTAATCTTTAAATTTGAAACATCTATATTCAATCACTGCTGAGTTTGTCTCATGGGGTTTTCCATTGGTAAATTTAGAATTTGATGTTTTTCGTGCCAAATGTAACGCGATATAAATAGATTTTTGTTCATTATGGTATTGTCGTATATTCGTTTCAGTGAAACTGGTAGTTGTCAAACTAAATTCTTCCAAATGTACAAGTGCTTAGTAGATTCCCAGAAAAATACGGATCTGCGAATTTTATCCAGAATCAAAGAAATATTAATTTTGTTTGTCCAATTGAAATATTTAATTGTCGAAACACGTCTTTTGGTAAATTTGTATAGAAAAAGAATTAAATTCTTGTATACCAATGGAAAGGTTACAGTAGGCGTTTTTCTTTTTTAGTTCAGAGCAGAGTCTGAGTTGTCAAACAATTTGTTTGTGTTTCTTTTTAACTCAGAGCATGATGAGCTCAAAATGTGTGTTTCTTTTTTCGTTCTGAACATGTGTAGATCGCACTCGACGTGCTCGAAAATAATTGACTGAGCATGCGAGTAAATTGCTGAACGCACCAAATGCCATGTGTGTCAAGAAGGAAAATGTGAAGAAAAAAATGATTAGATACACAAGTTGTCGAAAGAAGTTGATCGCTTGTTGATTTTCTGTATTTGGGAGTGGATCAGTGTACAAAAAAGGGTAGGTTTTGTGTTATATTGCTTTTTATTGTTAAAATTAAAATGTGTTCTTGTTCTGATTTGTGTGTTACAAGTGTGTTTAAAAAACATAGCTATCAGTGTTCAGAGCTCGCTCTGTTTTGAACAATTTCAGTGCATAATCTATGTGTTCGAACTCTGTTCATGGTCTGCTCTGAACGAAAAAAAAAACTCCTATTGACAAAGTTATATGTATACATATGTATATCGTATCTATTCTACAGGGTGGCCCACAAATCGTGCTGCAATAAGAAATTTAAATAACTTTTATTTTAATCGATGTATTTCATTAATTTTTTGTATTGGATTAAAAATTAAATTTTATTTAATATAACTAATGGTTTTTAAAGATGATAGTCCGCAAATGACCTCCACGGTCATCCGCGCATATGCGGCACCTGATCAGAAAATTGTTCATTGCGGCCTGAGGGGTTGAAATTGGGATCGCCTCAATTATTGTCTTAATGGACTGTTTCAATTCAGTCAAATTCCTGGGTTTCGTTTTGTACATTTCCTGCTTGACATAACCCCATAAAAAAAGTCTGGCGCAGTCAGGTCAGGTGACCTTGGTGGCCAGCGGAAAGTGCAGTTTCTGGATATCAATTTGATTGGGAATTTTCCTTGGAGCTCCGCCATAACTTGTGTGGCTACGTGTGCACTTGCTCCATCTTGTTGAATACAAATCCTGAAAGGGATACGTCTTCGGCGAAGTTCTGGATAAAAAAACTCCTTCAACATCTTTAAATAACGGTCCCCATTGTCAGTTTGTGTTTCACCGTTTTCTTCAAAGAAGTATGGCCCGACAATACACCTTGATAAAACTGCGCACCACACAGTGACTCGTTCTGGGTGCAGTTCCGTCTCATGGAGCATTTCTGGATTAGATTCACTCCATATACGGCAATTTTGCTTGTTAACATTGCCGTTTAAGTCAAAATGGGCCTCAACAAACAATTTATCAATGTGTCTTCTTCGGCCATTGCAATCATTTTTCGGCAAAATTCCAGGTGAAGAGGCAAATCCTGAGGATTTAACTTGCTTGTAATTTGGACTTTGTACGGAAACAAGTTTAAGTCATCATAAAGTATCCGTTCTAATGACCGTCTGCTAACTCCGTTTTGGCCCGAAAAGTTTCGAGTCGAAACACTTGGATTTGCCTGTATTGCCGATGCAACAGCCACGATTGTATCCTGAACCCGAACATTGGGATCTTGATGATACGGTCTTCCTTCGATGCTTCCAGATTCAGCAAACATGTTCACCAGCCTCATAATGGTCCATCTACTCGGGGGAGAACCGCCAAACTCCAGCCTAAATTCCCTTTGGACGGAAATGACGGACTGCACAGAATGGTATCGCTGCACTATCCAAATCCTTTTTTCAGTATCCCAAGCATTCATTTTGATAAATCTAAATAGTAGCCTATAAAATAAAAACAAATTAAGCCGATTACTCACACTGAAAAAAAGTTATTACGTTTGTACTTGGTGTTGTACTTTTAACTTAAAAATTATAAATGTGTAGGTACTTTTGTAGATAACATAATATTTATGCATTTCAAAACAATTTTCAAATCCGTAATATACGGTACATAGAATCAGTTAACGTTGAATATATAGGCACTAATACATGGGAGACCGAGCTTTGCTGCTCGGGATTTTTCGAATTTTGAATTTGACATGAAAACGTTATGTTACTATTTCCTGTATAAGAGACATATAATAGATATTTACATACTCTTAAATTTAAATTTTAAATATATGTTTGTACATAGTAATAGAAGTCGCTTAGAGATAAAATTGAAAAATTTAATTATTGGGTAATACTAAAATCACATTTTTTTGGCATTTTTTCAAAGTAGTTATTTTAAAAACGCATACAAATATATACGCTCTATCACTATACTACTATAATATCACTTATTTCGTTTTTCGAAATTCTAAAATTTAATACCAACTTTTGCATTATTAAGAACACATTTACCCTTGGGTTAAGTCTGATAGACTTTGTCCACGCTAAAAAAAATTGTGTATGTGGCCTGAAGTTTCTTCTATATTTAAATAAACCCTTGAACAACTAATCAGAACTGAAACTTCAATATTTTTTACAACCCCAAAGAAATGAAAACAAAAACTAGATGTGGAATTTACTAGATTAAATGCTTTCATTCTTTTCTTGTTTATTAAACGAAACTCTGAAAATTTCTTTAAAATTGTTTGAGTCGTTTTTGAGAAACTAAGAAACACGATAAGTGGGTGTGGCAGTTAGCGGATCTCACTTAAATTTTTTATTTTTTTTTGGATTTGTATATTGCTTACAAACACAAATTCTATAGTTGTCATCCAAATCGTTAGAGTCGCTTCTGAGAATCCAAGAAATGATAACAGTATGCATTGTGGTGGGCGGATTTTATTAAAATATTTTTTTTTCAATGAAAATATTATCCAAATCATTTCAGAGCCATTTTCTAGAAACCATTAATTGAAATAGTGAGCGGGACAGTGGGTGTATTAGAACAAATGTATTTTTTTTTTATTTTGTATCGCTTATAGTAAACTTTAAAATTGTTGCTTTGAAATAAACGTTAAACAAAAATTAATTTCTATGAAAAGTTCGATCCTCGAAATAAAAGTGACGTTCAAATTAAATTATTCTATAATAGATTGTTTTTTCTTGATTGAAAAATTCGATGTTGATATTCGGTTGTTTAACAGTCAAGTAAGTTTATTCCTCAGGCAACTAACTGGATGTTTATCTGGAGATTGAAAAATCGGCTCTTAGGTAAGTAGGATTTACTCCTACTGTTTCGAAATAAAATTTGAATTTGCGATTTGAAAAGAAATGTAGGGTTTTTTGAGTTGTGTATTGTTTTTTACTATTTTCAGTTTCCGTTGTGTTTTAGTATCTAAGTACATATATTATGAGTGTAGGGCAAGTTTTGCATTTGGAAAAAAATGCAACTCGAAATGTTGATCAAAATTGACATTACGATGATAAAGAAAGAACACCAACAATGTTAGCCCCGCAATTCCGTCAGTCAATCTGTATGTTTTTACCTCGATCTAAACAGTCTAAACTGCGAATTACTTTAAACTTGGAACTTAAGCGTCAGAAGTGATTTCTTAGAGGAGAAATTGATTTTTTTTTGTTTACCTCCAGTCATATCTGCCATACAACCGAAAAAAAGCTTAATGATCTCGAAAACGACTTTAAACGATTTTGATTGAACATTTTTAATTTCCTTTATGATTTGTAACAGATCAAGGTTTTGTACGGAAATGTATAAAAGAATAACAAAAAAGGAAAGGAATAAAATATCGCTCCAAATGAACCTTATTATTATGAAAGCGGAGATTAACCGTAAAAAATGTATCCCTGCCAACTCGATTGTGCCATAGTAGGTAATAGCTCCTCACACCATTACACCTGATGTACGGTTATATGATGTATAGCCAACATTATAGCTCTTTCATCTTAGTAATTATTTTGGGAGCGTCATGGTGAAACTTTTTTTATCCGAGAAAATACAGCACACAACGCGTTTCCATTCACTAGTCCAAGCACATGTCTTCTGTGAAATTCATTCGAAGGTCCTTGTGTACTCCCTTCAGAAGAAATTTCTTTTTTAGTTTTCTTCGCTTTAAAAATATCATTCAGACCGTTGGCATGTTGCCTGATATCTACTCCGCTTTTGCTCCTTTTTTCGTCGCTAGTAGAATAGAGTTTGAGGCAAGCTTTATAATTAACAGCTGTTCTCGTGTTAGTCTTACTTCGGCTGTGTGTCGTTTTTGATTTTTCCCATAGTTTTGTGGATCAGCAAGATAATTTTGCTTACAACAAACTTACAAACTCAGCTTCATTTTTATTTTTAGCCTCTTTCTGTCGATGTCAGCGTCTTTCAGGAACCTAATTGTTTTTTTTTTTGATTATATAAACAGAGATTATTGCACAACTTTTGAAAAATTCTAACAAAGAGTTTGTAAAAAATAATGGCTGTTGTGAACTTTTGCAATAAAATATTCGCAATGGGCTCATCCAAGCTGCGTATAACTTTTTATACAGATTTAAGTAGTTCACTAGTTGATCTTTGGAAACATCAATGAGAATTTCTAGATAACCATTTAATTTAATATGAATGAATTCACGTTTAGTGCCAGGTGACCTAAAGATCTATTGTGCCCCCTGGTTAGAGATGTGTGAGGTTTCTCTTTTACAGCTCTCCCTCTAGATTAATTTGTGTTAAGAATTTTAGTGTTAATAACCTAGGTGTTTTTTCCTGGTTTAGTGCACCGCATCTGGCTAGGATGTGATCTGGAGTTTCGTCCTCTTACTGACAGAACCTACACGTGGCTATCTACTAGTCCAAGAATACTTAGATGTCTTCTGAGTTTAAGTTTTCTGAGCCTAAGTTTATTTCTAGTTAAGCTGATGCAGTCCAAGAACCTTTTTTGGTTGTATTCACCAATTAACAGTTTTTCCTGTCTTAACTTGGGGAGTTCCTTCTGATTATTTAATCTTCGGGTCTACTCTTCTATTTTGATTTTATTTTTAATCACATTCTCCCCTATTCCGCAGTAGGGTTCAGGGCCTGTTTTTGCTAAGGAGTCAGCCTCTTCATTGCCCGGGATACCTATATGGGCAGGTACCCAATGGAGTGAGACTTTATTGTTTTTGTAATTTAATAACTTCCTGTTGAAAAAATACGTGTCTACTCAAAGGTAATAAATATTTTCGAGGAAATCCATCCAGCGATTAGCAGTGTACATATTTGTATCGAGTTAAATCGCACGATCTGGATGCCCATGCCGCAGGCGCACGACGCGAAATAATGCGCTCACCAAAAGTTTCCTTCAATAAATGTATTGTTTCGTTGGCTGTATGGCATATAGCGCCGTCTTGTTGGAACCAAATGTCGTCTACATGAACATCCTACAATTCAGGCACGAAAAAGTAATTAATCAGGGCTCTATACCGTTCCCCTTTGATTGTAACATTAAGGCCGGCTTCATTTTTGAAGAAATATGGACCAATGATTCAATCTGCCCATAGAGCACACCAAACAGTGGCTTCTTAAAGATTTAACGGCGTCTCACCAATGGCTTGTGGATTATGATCACTCCAAATACGACAATTTTGCTTATTAACATACCCATTTAGCCAAAAGTGAGTTTTATCGCTGAACAAAATGTTGGTAGTAAATTTGCACGATTTGCAATCATGGTGCTGGAGTAAGTCTATTCGTTATGAAATAGCAAACCAAACTGAGCATAAATCAAGTGACAGCTGTCAAAAAGACCAACTCCGAAAAAAGTATTGCCAGATTGAAAACCATACGTATAAAAAAACACCCGTTATAATACTTGCAGTTTTCACTAAGATCACCCGTTGGATTTATTGATACATTACCTATATAACCTTCTAACCATAGTGCATTGCAATATATATGTGCAAAAATACTTTTTAAAACTTACAAAAAGTTAGTTGACATTAAGAAAAGTATATGTATGTTCAAAATTATCAGTAAGACTAAAAACTAAAAATGGGGCAATTTCAAAATACGTGATTTTTTTCCGAAATTATATTGAAATTAATTTACTTTTATGTTTATTTCATAAATATCGATTGGTATCCACCGAAGAACGGCCTTATCTACACATTTAGATTATCTTTTGTTTAAACAAAATTTTAAAAACTTTTTACCTTATTCTTTTTAAAATAAAATCAATTTCAGTTGAAAATGTCTTCAAAACCATCTTCGTTTTGTTAACAAATACTATACAAAAGTAACATTTTTCCATTCAGCTCCAGTTCTTTACGTTAAACACAAAAATCATTAAAGAATTCTGAAAAAGAGAATTTCAAAGCTTCATTTCCCATCCCCAAGCGCCATATGTAAGTCGTCGTAACTACGTAGAACTCAATCAAACTATTGTTGGAAGGTACTCGTAAACTGTTTTGATTTTTGTTCAAGTCTTAAAACAAGTTACTTGAATTTTATTTTCCCATAAAGTTGGTCATCCATACATCAGCAAATAGAGCTATTGTTTTCTTTCATACCATGGGAATTTAAGAGAATTGATTGAATCAGAAAATGCAATGCATTTGAGGGATTTTTCCCAGAATTAACTGAAAACTGTTTTAGCATTATGTGCAGGCCAAGAGCTGAATATTTTATTGACCAACAAAAAGATCGATTCTTCACTATTAAATTATGAAATATCTAACTGAACTTAATTTTTTTAGGGAAATTCAATTTATGATAGAACCATTTTTAGTATATGTATATGACATATGGCTAAAAAAAATCTTTTATTTCGGTCCGTACGAGTTTTTGGTATCAAAACGGCGCTTCTTAGCGCTACTTGTGTCCAGATGCTCTGACCACCATTTTACCTACCTACATAAAGGGTTTTCCATTTTGCGGCTTCAAAAGTAAACGTAAATAAAACACATATAAAATATTTTGTTTCATGATATTTCTTTTTTATTATAAAGTTTGAACGTTGACATTATGTGTGAAACACTACATCATTTAAATGACCAAAACGCGAATTGTTGAAAGCATCGATTCTTTTGAGGTAATTTTCGACCACTTTTTGACACATATTAGGCGGTATCTCAGCCATAATTTGACGAATGTTGTTTTATCTGCATAAACACGGTCTTTCGCGTAGTCCCACAAAAAAAGTCCAGCGGTGTCAAATCGCATGATCTTGGAATCCAGTTGATATGGCCACGACGAGAAATTACGCGGCCAGAAAATGTCTCTTGCAATAAAGCCATATTCGCTCGAGTTGTGTGACATGTGGCACCGTCTTGTTGAAACCACATATTCTCCAAGTCGTATTTTTCAATAGCAGGCAAAAAAAAGTTGGTTATCATATGGCTATACCGCTCCGAATTGACGGTGACAGTCGTTCCATCGTCGTTTTCGAAGAAGTAAGGTCCAATCACACCTCCGGACCAAAGAGCGCCCCAAACAGTGACTTTTTGTGGATGTAATGGCCTCTCTTGAATTACTTGAGGATTCTCAGAACCCCAAATACGACAATTTTGTTTATTAAGATACCCACGGAGTGAGAAATGTGCTTCGTCGCTGAAGAAAATTTTGTTCGAAAAATCGCCGTCCACCGCCTGTTGTTCAAGCACCCATTCGACGTATCTACGACGTTGTGAATGGTCAGCTGTCTTAAGTTGTTGTGTGAGCTGGACTTTTATGGATGTAAGTGTAGATCCAAATTCAAAATACGCCATAATGTGCCGTAAGACAGTCCTAATTCCTGAGCACGACGAGGAATCGACACATTCGGGTCTTCGGCAACACTTTCACTTACAGCAGCTATATTTTCAGTGGTACGAGCGAAAAGATGATGCACAGGCCTTACAATATCTGTAACCAATCTAGTCTCTTCAAATTTCTTCACAATTTTGTCAATGGCTTGCGTAGTTTTACGATTCTGTAAACGATATGTGACTGTGGCAGAATCACCATTTTTGTAGTAGTTTTTAACAATTTTTATGCGTTGTGCGATAGTTAAGCGATCCATTTTCGTAAATGTCAGACTTTCAACTTAAAAAAAAATTGGTTTAACAACTTAGTATGACAGATGTCGAATTCCACCCCTATACTTTTGAAACCGCAAAATGGATAACCCTTTACCTATATGACATATTTCAATCATGTATTTTTCATCAACGATGTTAAATTAGAGGGGTTATTAAATAATGTTTTTGAGCGTAGAAATCAGTTAAATTTTCTCCAACCCTAATAGTATGCAATTATTATTTTCATTTAATTTTATAAAAAAATCCCAGCAATTCTTCCTCGGTAGATTTCGCCATACCATTAAACTTTACTTCCAATAACTATGAACTGTAACAACCATGCTAACTTTACCCTTACCAAATTATGTATGTATCACAACCAGTACCTACACCTCTAAAATAAAATTAAATAAACCTGTCATAATTTATATTTTATATTTAACATACAGTAATAAATGCTTTATTAATTTTTAAACGTATATATTTATTTTGCTAAAATTTTAGACATCGTAAGCTGCAACGTTCATAGTCCTTGTAGATTTATCACGCTAAATTCATCATATGGGGATTCCACTGTGAAAATCAACATTCGAATTTGGAAAAGTTTGCAAAATTTTAATATGAGTTTTGCTAGAAAAAATATCAAAATAAAACTCAGTTTTATTTTTCAGAACTTTATTAAGTATATTTATTTTGTTTTTGTGTAGAAATATTAATAAAATGTATTTAAATAAGATATTTGCGTCCCGTAGTCATTATCCATACGATCAAGTCCCCTTTTTTTTAATGTTTTAAATATAATTTTACATTCCATATTCATATTCGTTATAAATAAAATTAAAGAAAAAATAAATTGATTTGTTGCTTTGTGGCTATTTTATTTTGTATTTTAATATTTTCTTAGTTCATTGTCTTGTTTTAAAATATTAAATGTCTTATCTTATTTTGTATTGTACAACCAGATTAATGAATAAGTGTAATTTTACACAATATTTTATACAAAATTATTTAATGATTAAATTGTATATCTTTATAAGCAACCAAATGTTATATGTATGTTCAATCATATACATACAAATAATATTAGTAAGCTATTAATATTAATTAAGATATTTGTACGTAGATGAATATTGAATATTAAAAAAATAAAAATGATGCATTTTAATAAAAAAAAAACGGTTTGTTTTACATTGTATAATTGGCTAGAATTAAAAATACAGATGAACTTAGTTGCCGAGGTAAAAGGTAAGTGCAAAATTTAGGAGTTACAAAAAAATACGAGCGAACATTCCCCAAATCTTAAAATTTTTGGCGCATAATTTTTACTTGCGATGCAAGTTTTGCATTTGGAAAAAAAATCGATCTCGAGATTTTAATCAAAGTTGTTATTACGATGATAGAGAACACCAAAAAAGTGGGTCCGGCAATTCCGTCTGTCTGTATAACGCTCTACAGCCTAAACGGCTGAACCGATTTTGTTCAAACTTGGTGGTTAGGCGGTTTAGGTGATTTTCCAAAACAGATATTTGAATTGTTGTTTTAGCCCAAAAAATAACGGTACTTGCCATACAAATTTTTCTACCATCTTAATTATCTCGAAAACGGCTTCAACGATTTTGATAAAAATTGGGGTGAGTACTGCTTTGAGTATGCACTACATTTTGGAGGAAAACAGTTTAAAAATATTTTGTTATTAACGGTATCTGCTATACAGCCATTCTATTGATTTTCGACTTTCTGATAAACGGCTCAACCGATTTCGATCAAAATTTGTATACGAGATCTCCTTTGAATTCCAAATAATACTACATTTCAAAATTTTACAAAAATAATTGGTTTGGCTTTTTGAAAAAAAAATATATTTTTTTTAAAAGTTCAATATTTCGAAAACGGGTGGAAGATTTTTTCTAAAATTTAGTTTTTAAATTTCTATTATCAATTATTTAAAATTTAAAATTTTCATACCATTTTTTTTAGAAAAAATGTAAGTATTTTTATATATAAAAAATTAGGTGACAAACGACTTTTAAAATATATTTAGATTTTTAATAGAAAATTTTTTCATACGATGTAATCGAGCATAAGAGCAAGTCCGTGCGATCAAGTAGTGCATTTTATAGTAAACGATTTAGTACGAGAATTTGATATTTTCATAATAAAAAATGCTAATTTGATTATTGGCGGAACTATCTTTTAACATTTTACTAAAGCGTATTTTATCTTTTTAGGATTATACCAAATCCATATGACATTTTGACATTTAAAACGACAGTTCGATATTTTGTTTTCACTCTTTTAGGCGGGTGAAACTGGTGTTTACCAAGAAAATAGGTTTAGTATGGTGCTAGTTGTTAAAAAAGTGTTTGAAATTAAGAAAAAAATTAGTAAAATGCACAAGCATTAAGTCGGCACGAGTACGATAACTTTGGCGCCGAGATATAATAACGGTTTTTGGTAGAGGGGCTTAATACAAGCATTTTTTACTATGGGAGGTGGGGGTCTATCTTACCTCGTTTAGGCGAGAGGGGTAGTTTTATAAAATTTACTTAAAATCTAGAAAAAAAAATATTTAAAAACAACGGCAACACTTACAGTTATAAATTATACTTTTTTAAAAAGTCAGAACTCTACAATTTATAATAAATTTTAAGTAAAGTTGTTTCAGTCAATAGTTTTTGAAATAATTGACTTCAAACTCAAAATTTATGAAAAAAAAAGTTAAAAAAATCACTTTGAGTATTATTTTTCTCATGATATAATAATTTATAACTGTAAGTGTTGCCGTTCTTTTTTAATATTTTTTTAAAGATTTTAAGTAAATTTTTATAAAATTGCCCCTCCCGCCTAAACGAGGGGAGATAGACCCCCCCTACCATAGTAAAAAAATGCTTGTATTAAGCCCCTCTACCAAAAACCGTTATTATATCTTGGCGCCAAAGTTATCGTACTCTCCCCATTAAGTCTTAGAGGAATGCCAAAATATTAAATAAATATTTATTAACATTCGCAAAAAGAAATGCGAAAACACCCAAAATATATTGACATAACGGAAATTTTTATAAAGTCCAACAAAATTTGTTTTTCTAATTTCATTCATTGCATTCTTATATATATTTTGGGCATTATGACAGTTTGCGTCTTATAGTCTAGAGATCGAGTTCATAATACACACAACAAAAAGTTCGTTACACCCAAAATTGAACACATTGCCCAAAACCTCAATATGAAAATGTCAAAAAGCCCAAATGGAATGTTATATACCCCAAATATCGTGACAAATACCCCCACGCACTTCCTGCGACTCACCTAAGAAAGTGTTAGGAGCTGTAAAGAGGATTGCAGGCGGCAGCATGTCTCCCTTACGGTGTGTGCTTTTTGCACATAATGAACTTTTTAAAGGAATACGACGAGCTACCATCAAAGTCAACACTGACTCAGGATATGATTTTTTGCATACCTACTCGTTACATAGGAAGTAGAAGGCGCGTGAGGGAGGCATGTTGCCACCGTGCAACTTCCCTATACTTGTTAAAATATAGGATTAGGGGTCGGGTCGAGTTTGGGTGTGGGTACCTATAATTTGCACAGTAACAAGTTGAGATATTATGACATTTTTGGGTTTGTGCGTTATGGCGTAAAATATAGTTTAGGGCGATGATAAAGTTTGTTTAATGCTTTTAATTTGGGCTTTAAAATTGACAATGAAAAAATTTCATAACACTCAGAGCATATACCTACATAATATGTATATCAAAAAAATTCTTAAGAGGACCGAATGGCAATTCGAGAAAGACAACTGGGATGGTCTTAATAATTTTTTCAGGTTACCGCATGCTTCCTGGATAGTGACTCTGAATTAAGTTCTACAAACATAATTTTTAAAGCTTTTATATCGAACAGAGTCAAAGGCATTAAACCGAATGAAAAGTCTTGTTTCGATTTGAGCTCTAAAGAAGTTATCAGGTTAAGAGAAGTAAGTTTCCGATGTCATGTTCAACGAACCAAATTTCTACATGAGCAAAACGTAAGACAAAAAATACTGATTAGAATATATTTTAAATGATTTTAATTTTATGAAATTTTAAAAATTTTGTAATGACATTCATTAGATGACATGGCCTAGGCCATCATCAGCTTTTTTTTTAGATTTTAAATGATTCTTAATTCAGTTAAATGCTATCGTTCCCTTCTAAGACGCAATATTTTTGGTCGATGTCTACCGACTCTAATAGAATTTGCAGCATATATATACTGTAAATTATATTTTTCTAGGGGATTTTGGTTAAATTCATGCACCTAGAAATGTGTATGGATTTTATGCCCGTGGTCTGGCCAGTAATTATTACTTCTTTTACTCGTCATCTCCAATGCTTGTTTCCATTAACACTCTACTTCACAAGAAAAGCAATTTTTCTAGCTGCACGGTTTGCTATTAATTCGACGCTGCCAGAAAGTGTTATGACTCCTCCAGTTCTTGAGAGCGTGAATGATTTCATGGGACGAATCTTCTTTCGCACTGGTACAGTTACTTGAGTCCTTAAAGACCTTGATATACACTAGTATATGATAATATTGATCTTGGTAACATTGCCCAATGGGAACAATTAACGACGACGTACTATTTAATTAGGGTGCTTTTTTAGAAAACCCGTGGGAAATTGCACCAATAAAACAACCAGGGGAATTAGCTTCAATATTACACATTATCGGTACTAAAAAGTATACTTATATTATAAGTAATATGCCCCAAAAAATTTCTGGGCTTAGTTAAGCTCTTAGGGGTTTACATGTTAAATGGAACATCAAATTCCCTTTAAGAACAATTAAGATAATTTTTGGAACTTAACACTTAACTTAACACTAAGAAATATTAAACAAATATTTTATTGAAAATGAATTGACGTAATAGAAATAAAGGACTCAATGATTCCATTCAACTTCTTTGTCAATTATACTGACTTGAAACAGTGTCTAAAAATTGTCAAAATTTGACAGTAAAAATGTTTACTTATCTGTAAATTTTTATTAAAAATGGTAATAGCCTGAGTTGAGTAGGTATTTACCTACCTATGTATACAAGTTTTTGTGTACCACCCATGTAAGAAACTTTTACATTTGAGACCTTCCTGGAATGGGACTTGTTGAAATTCGTTTTTATGAGTATCATCATAAGTTGGGTTGTTAATATACTGTATTACCATTATATGGGAACTGAGGCGGACTATTCAAATTTATTTTTCGGTTGAAAAATTGTCACATTCCAATTTTAAATTAATTGACTATGTATATGCAAATGATTTTTTGTAAGTATAATCTTTTTTTCTGTTCTTCTTTTTTTATGCAAATTAACATGAATATGTACACAAAACATTGGCAACAACCAATTCAGCGTCAACATGATACTACAACGCTTGACTGGATTCGGGATGTAAATTGGAGGAGATTTTAATAACAACAAAAACAGAACACCCTAAAAAAAAAAGAAGAAAAAAAACAGAGTCAAAGGCAATAATTATACTTATGTCCTGGGGAGTTTTTTGTATAATGTAGGTAGTACTCGTACACAAGAATTTGAGTTGTGGAACTCGAAACGATATAACGAAGAAAGGTGATTTAATTTTGATTTATTTTTGTACATATATTAACGTTGGTAGGTATAATGTATTTGTAACTGATTTTCGACGTTATTAAATATAACACATGTAATTGTTTTACTTGATTTTGTCAATAATAATAAATATATTTAAAAAAAGGAATACGTACGCACTTGTTTATATTTTTATAATATGAGTAAATAGCATATTGCTAAGGGTGATATGACTTATTTCATTATGTTTTTAAATCAGAAGCGTTTTGTGGGTATGTATGAAAGATTTTTATTTATATGATTTTTGAGTTATTTATATAGAAATTACAAAAATCTATAATAAGGCATGGGGGTGGCCGTGGCGCGATAGTTGTGTGCTCGCCTGTCAACCTATTGGTTGCAGCTTCGATTCCGGCCATTGTCTATGTGTTCTTATATTCCATTAAACACCAATTCTAAAAATTGTCAGAAAATAAGTTGCTGGTTTGCTCATTATATGCTGCTTAGGCATAACACTAACAACATGTGATTGAATAAACTAGCATACCCATAAATATGACAACAAATAAATAAAATATTGCGAATTATAAGAGACATAAATAAATAAGACATGGTAATTCTCTCCGCATTAGTTCAGCCGCCATCCCTGGAGATAAATCTGAGACAACAACCAGCTCTAGTCTCAGAACATTGCGCCACACATCTTTCCTTTCCTTCTTTCTCTTCTTTCACAGGATGACCGCGCTGTGTTAAAACCATATAAAGGATATTCATAATATATATCTTGAGCGCGTGCAAGATTATAAAACAAAAAAAAAATGATTTTGCCATCTGCCGGATTGACAAGTCTTTATTAATAGATAAACTATGTATATACTTTAATTATGTATGTAAAATCACCATTAATTATTTCGTTTTAATATTTCACATCTAACATAAGCTTAAAAGGTGAAAATAAAATAAAATAAAATTAAATAAAAATATATTAAATAGACCCAAACAACTACATTCAAAATCGGTTATAACGAAATATGAGTTATTGCGAACTAAGCTCTCAGTCCCGACGAAGGTTCATGCTAATTGTACTAACCAAATATCGGTTTTAAAGATATCGCCTATAACAAATTATCGCTTATAGGGAACAGTTTTAAATTGAAAATTAAGAAAATTTATCGTTTATAACGAATATTAGAAAACAACAAATAGGCATTGGAAACTTCGTGCATTTCAAATAAAAAATTATGGGGATTTACGAGTACCTTCTTCTGTTTTTTTTTCATACGTGAATTTCGTATTCTGTGAACTGGGATAGTCATATTTATTTATTTATTGATTTATCTAAACAATTTACAAAATCGCTTTATAAGCTATTTAACAATGAAGACTTCAGAGCAGTAATACCATTTCAAATCGTTTTTTAGAGTTAGAAAAGAAAACCTAAACATATTGTATAGTATAAAGATAGGTTAAGTGGTTAGTTTTATTTTTTTCAAAATGAGAAAAACTCACGTTCAAATTTAATCTACTTTTTTTTAAAGGCTCGAAGCTGGTGATTCCAATAAAAGTTGGCCAGCAGAGTTTTCTGTATCGGCTTCAAAAATCTCTACCATTTTCAAAAACCGAGATAAAATTAAGAAGAATTTTGAAGAATCCAACTTAAAAATAAAAAAAAATCCCTTTCATATAACGTTTTTTTTTTTATTTTTTGGTTAACTCGATAACTGTACATTGGATTTCTGTCAAATTTAATATCTGCGAAGATCTAAGTAGCCAAACTAATTCTGCGTATTAAAATTTTAAATAACTTTTTTTTTATAATTAAAATTAATTTTAATTTTTTTTTTAAATCAATATTTTTTAAACTAATCAAAAAATATAATTTTAAATTCTATAGTCACATGAATATTATTAAACTCTAAACCAAAATTTCAAAAAAAGTTTGTTTTCAAAAAACTAAAAATAGAAAACCGAATTTCTTCAAAATCCGTCCTACAATTTTCGAGATACATTTTTATAAAATTTTCATTGATCCGTGACATCTAATGGCGTTCTTTCTTTTTTCGAGAAATCGGTTAAAGTGATGGTTTTGGCAGTTTATATAAGTTAAAAAAACGATTTTTACCCACCTATACAGCATTCACTTTCATTTATACATATATATGTATATATCTACATACCTAGGTTCTCTATGAATAGGTAGGTACATATTATTCTCCTAATTTTCAAAATTCCAATCCATTTAAATATATTTATATTTGTAGGTAGGTACCAATGTAACCATTCCTTGAATCATATGACTTCCGCAATAATCTTACCTACATCGGCAAATGAAAACTAGAAAACCTAAAATAGCGTCAATAGCTACTCGTACACTCAAGTTGTTAGTTACAAGAGCAAGGTCGTACGATCCAGTCATGCATTTTATTTTTTATACTCCAATTTCAGTTTCTGAGATGAACTGGAATATTTTATATGAAGAAAGGGTCAAAATGTGTTAGTTCAAAAACGTAGAGCTCTTACGTTTAAAAAACTCTGCAATAATCTACACGCTCGAAGCTGGTGATTCCAATACAAATTTAGCAGCAAAGTTTACTCTTTCGGCAGAGATCGAGATAAAATAAGAATAATTTTGAAGAATCCAATTTAAAAACAAAAAATATTAGATACAGTCAATATTCCGACGTAGATGATGGCTTGCTCAGGTGGTTCAACGCACAAAGAAGCTTTAATACTCCACTAAGCGGACCAATTCTACAATAAACTAAGGCAGAAGAATTTGCAAAATTTCTTGCAACATTCTTACTTACAGAAACTGAAATACAAATTCATGTGAAAATTGAAGATGTACTTCAGGATGTTGAGATCGTTTGCTTTATTGGCAGATACTTTTGACCGATGACATCACAACTTACTTTGTAAACAAATAAAAGTTTTGTGTTTCTTCTGTCGTGTGTTCTTTCTTTCTCTGTCTCTCTCTGTTGTAATATTTAAAACCAATGGTCTAGTTACCATTGCTTCACTATCTCTACTTCGTACATTTATTTACGGAGTAGTATAAAATGTAATATGTAATAAAAGATTTGCTAAAATAAAAAAGTTTGTCCACTTTTTAAGAAAAAAACAAAGAAATGGAAAATCAGTTATATTGAAAGACCGGATACAAATTCTCCAGTCCCACCTGATTTTTTCAACTTCTGAATTCTGAATCGTTATGAATCTTTCGCTGCTGTAATTTTTGTGTAAACATTTCTGTCAAACAACACGCTAACAAATATATACATACATAAAAAATCGATTTTTTTTCACAGATTCATTAAAAAAATCGACGTTAAATGGTTGAAAGGAATTCGACATTAAATAAAAATAAATATTTGGGGAAAAAAAATTCTACTTCAAATACTTAACTACATTGATGTGTTTCTTTCGAGGATCTATTTTCATATTTTGCTGACACAACCCATAGAAAAAAATCAGAGTTGAGGAAATGGGTGAACAAACTTCAAGTTACAAAACAGGCTTCATATAGCGTAAGTGATACAATTGACACTGCAAAATTGCAAAATTTCATGCTAGCTATTGACACCCTCTTCTTACAGAACGTTTCATTGGTACATATCTGTACGGTTCCCAGAACTATTTCTTTTAAGTTCTTCCCTGTTTCTTATTCTCTTACTCTTTATTTATATTTATATAGTTAGGAGCTAGTCAGTTTTGTTGTGAATTCCGAGACCTAAACATGACTGTTACGATCTAATTGCGTACAGAAAAACTAATACAGTTGAGGTCATCAAAATTCTTTTGTAGAGTGACTTCAACAAGATTCAGCGATATTGTGGTGACTGGGAATTGAAAATCAACTTCAAGAAATCAGAAACTATTCTGTTTCGGACTCGGTTGCCTAGCGCCTCAAGTGATACGAGAAAGAACTGTCGCAAGCTGGTGATCGTAGGGCTACATGGACATCCACTGGCGACTAAAAGTGTAGTAAAGTACCTTGGCATCTGGTTGGATCAGTACCTGTATTTCGACAGACATATAGGTGCTGCCTTGGCCAGGACTAGGGGAGCCCTTGCCTTGACAAAACGACTGTTTTATAGCAGCCGACTTAATAGCAGGGTGAAGGTGATTTGATTTTTCATAGCCCTCATCAGGCCGATGATTGCAAACGGATGCCCGGTGTGGTTCAACGTTGCCCCATCTCAAATGGAAAAGATTCGGGTGTTTGAGAGGCAATGTCTTAGAAGTTGTCTTGGATTACACAGAACACCAGATTCGGAGCACACAAGATATTATTCTAACCAAGTTCTATACAACGGAGCCAACATAAACAGGATAGATATTTTTTTGTTTAAGCTGATTCGGTGTCAGGTTGCAAGAGCGATGTCCTCAACCAACAGCTTAATTTTTGGGGCTTAGTACCCCAATAATGAATATTTTGAGAGTGCGCAGTTAAGTGGTTACATCCCTCACGAGGCATTCCTCTATTTAGACAGTCGAGGGCTGATACAGGATAGAATAGCGGTTCCGCTCATCTACCACGTCAGCCGGAAAACTTTAGATAGGCGACTCCTGTATGGTCGAGACGTCATCGCTCAAAGTGGAGTAGGACTGTGTCCGATCAGGATCGAAGGGATAGGGTCAAACAAGAGAACCAGTTCTGGTGGCTCTGTGAACTGCATCATGATATTTAAAGTCGATTAAGATGGTATGTCTTGGCCGACTTACATACATTTAGGGTAATTAGGTATAAGGAACAGTCGAGGTGGCACCAAAAAAATTTACAAAATATGTATGTATGCAGGGGCATATGTTACGTGCACATCTGTGTATGTATGTGCGTGCGTAATGTATGTACGTATGTACATGTATGTGTGGGTTGCATGGCATGGGGTGTCAACTATTGTGTTAAGATTTTAACAATTCCTATAATTGACACCTCTGTGTCAATAACTGTCTTCTATAGGTTTACAAACGTTGTCACTGTGACTATAGTTGTACTTATATATAGTGTCAATAATTATATTATTCTTTTAAATTAATGTTTAGCTGGAAAAATGCCTAAATGTATTGAGAAATATACCGAAAAGTACGTCGAGAAAGCGGTTGAAGCTGTGAGGACACAAAAGATGTCCGAAAAAGCTGCAGCCAAATTTTATAATATTCCTCGAACTACACTTGCCAATAAAAATTCCATCCTATCTTTCTATTCCTCCTAACTAGTGGCGTTCATTTCATATTGTATTTAAAAGACCTTAGGTCTTACAGGCATATCATAGTTAAATCTATTAAAAAAGAACTACACTTATAATTTCGATTGAGTTCTAAGTTCGTTAAAGCAAGGCCTAGTACATAATCTGTTGTGTCCGCTATATATACTGAAAAAATCCTTACGAGTGTCAATAACTGTATCGCTTACGCTATACGGTTTTTGTACATATAGCTTCTTGAATTAAATTGTTGATATTTTTTCTGTATGATTATTTTTCACATATAAAAAGTTGGAAAGCCTTAATATATGTACAGTGCAACTTAAGCAACTCTATTTTTGTTAAATAATATAATTGCTTTATTTATTCATATGTTAAAGGAAACTAAATATTTGTATTTAAATACCAGAATTTTTTGTTTTTATTCTATAGTTTCAGCTGTTACGGTACACTGTATTTTATTAATTTTTTCTTGAAAATGAAAATCCTCTGAGGAATGTTGATTTAAGCAGTCTAATTTTTTGTCAAGAAAAGTACTTAAGTATTTACTCTGAACCATTTATGCTACAAGTGGTTTTATTGGTATTTTCATAATCAATATGTTTCGGTATACTTGTTGTTGTTGTTTAGGTTACCAGAACAACTTTACATCGTTTCTTTGATATTTAATATTAAAATCTAGTTTTCGTGGACTGTGCTGAAAATTAAATCCATTGAAACTTTTTTATGACTTTATACTCATCGTTTTTTGTTTTTTTTTCTGATTTTTTTAAGAGTGACCTCCCCGGAGAAGTGAAGCTGTAAATATTATAATATAAACTTAAAAACAAAATATTAAATCGGCTTAATCAAAGAAAAAATAATTCAAAATTCTGAAATAAATACTTAAACTTATTTAAGCTCAAAAAAAGTACGCCATTTAAATTGTTAGATAGATTTGAACTTATGAGACAAAAATTTAAAAAATCTGTGAAGCGGTTTTTGAGGAAAAAAGTTTTTTTTTTCTTAAACTTTTTGAAAGGAATTTTCAAACAAAATTCAAAAACGGGAATTCATAGATATTCAATAAATACATATAAATATAATGTTTCAAAAAAAATTAATGAGCAGTTTTCGAAATATAAATTACAAAATGATTTTAAAAATACAAAAAAATACTAATTAAGAATATTGGTACGCGGTATAATTTGGGTAACCTAAACCTATATATGTATGTGTGAAATTTCGAAAGAATCGGTTGAGCCGTTTATGAGATAGTTGAAAGCAAAAAAAAACGGTCCTATGGAAAGTACCGTTTTTAGACATTTTTCTATTTTTTTTTCAACCGTATGATCGGTCGTAGCTAAAAAGCCGGACTGATTTTTTTTATCAAAATCGTTAGAGCCGTTTCCGAGAAAAATAGGTTTGAACGTAACGGTTATATGGCAGGTACCGTTATTTTTTGAGCTAAAAAAAATGTCAATTTCCCCTCTGTACAATACCTATAAAACTCTATGTACCAAGCTTGAAGCAATTCGGTCCACCCGTTTGGGCTGTATGTATATATACATACATACAGACAGACTGACTGACATACAGACGGACAGAATTCTTAGACTATCTTTTTTCGTCTTCGCTATTATCGTAATGTCATGTTTAATTGTTATCTCAAAACTTTTTTTCGACGAATGCATAACTTGCCTTATAGTACCTACTCGTATAATCGCAAGTAAAAATAAAAGGACGAACAAAAAATAGATCTCCATATGAAGGATCCACCTACAAGATCTAAGTGTTGTTTTTATTTTATTTTTTTTACACGTATAGAACACATATCTCTTTGCGTCTCCCCTGTACGAAATTCATAATTCATTAATAAAAACTGAACGTTTAATGAATATTATTCTTCATTTTTGGTAAATAGAATCTGAACATTCAGATAAATGTTTGCTGGAAGTATAATGTACTATGGTCGCTTTCCTGGACATAGAATATAATTTCGACAGTCAAGGCTAAAAGTAGATGTATCGCTTAGTGATCTGATTAATAAAATGCTGACAATCAGGGTTATCAAAATTTTGTTCCAGTTTTGTATTTTTTTAAGGTTCTATTTTTTGTGTTAAATGAATTAAAATGTTTATGTTAAATATTTTTTTTTGTTGTATTTAGTTTTTTTTTGTGTTCTCTCTTTTGCACTCTATATTTTTCTTCAAATTCTCTTTTTCAATCGTTTCTTGAGTGTCTTGTCCTTTTATCTGGAAGTAGCCAGATGGACATCCTACCTTGGAGTCAACCCTCAGAAAACGGAACTTGTCCTATTTTCAAAAAAATACAAAATTCTTCACGTAGATCCTCCTACTTTAAAGGTACTCCACTACCTTTCTGAGATGAAGCTAAATACTTGGGTCTTATTTTAGATACAAAATTAAGTTGGAAATCATCTAATATTGGAAGGAAGAGTTAAAGAAGCCACAGTGGCATTTTTCTCATGCAAGAAAACATATATTATCGAATGTATAGGGACTTCAACCGCGTAATACTCACTGGATATATACTTCGGTAACTAGGCCGATTCTTACCTATGGCGTAACAGTGGTGGACCGCTCTAGAAAAAACAGCAAATTTTAACAAGCTGAGAAAAGCCCAACGATCAGTTTCGCAAATGGCGTTTTTATTTTTTTCATTCAGAGCTGAGCACTGAACAGATCACGAGCATGTCGAACATGCTCTTATCTTTCTCCGAAGGGAGCACGTTCTAATAGCTCCGAATTATTTTATGAACACACACGAGCACTAGCTGTGAGCAAATGACATTTGTAAATTCGCTGATATCACTTTTTCAAAATAAAATTATTAAATAAAAATGGGTAGCAAAGCAATAATTATCAGGCAAGCATTTTCTTTATTTTTGAAGAAAGTGAGGATGAAGATCACATTAAACATGGAAAAAAAATTGTCAGAAACTTAAACTATGTGGAAAATGAAATGTCGTCCCTAGATTTTCCGACAACTATTTTAGAGATCATTTCTGCATGAACCCTGATTTGTTTGAAATCTTGTGTTGTGAAATCATCATTTTCGAATTTCTTAGCTCGCCGTTTCCTCATATTTGTGACGAATTTCTTTCGAGATATTCCACTGTTTGTATACCTAGTTGTCTTTTCCGATGGGGTTATCTCGAGTGCCTTGAATAAGAAATCGCTTAGCAGATCGTAGAATTCCATGCACTTTCTGGACTGCCCAGGGGTTTTGTTTTTGCCATTTATTTTCTTTTAAGTTTTTTCTCAACCCTTTCCATTTTCAATCGAAAAAAACTCTGTGTTTATTTGAGACGCAATCAAGACGGATTTTTTACGAAATTTTCCAAGCTTTCATAAAACTCTTCGATGCAGTAATTGACACTTTGTCCATTTGAATACTGGATAAAATTAAAAATGTATGCTTTATTATTTATAATTAATTTACCTTCGACTCCAGATCGACCTACCTCAAACGCCATATTTGAGGTTTTGAGTTTTTGTTTGTCTGTCAGAATAACTGTTCTGCATTTATCTCTGTCTGCTCTGTTATCTTATACCGAGCTCATAGAGTGCGCTCTATACAAATTCTGAACATGCTCTTCACAAAACAAACCTCAAATTTGAACTGTTATACACTCTGAGCCAAAAAAGAAAACCGCCCAATGAGTATAAGTGAAGCATTAATAACAACACCCTCTGCCGCTCTAGACGTTCCAATCCATCTATTACCCCTTGATATTTTCAGCAAACAGCCTACAAGCTTCTTCGCAATGGATCAATAATGATATTAGAAAATACAACCACCTGTCTGACAACAAAACAGGTCTGGTCAAAACTTGATCTGGAAAGCTCCAAGTTATTGAAATTCTTAAGCAGATTGCACATTAGATCCGTAATTGCTGTAATAACCGGAAACTGCTTTATAGGCAAGCACGCAACAAGGCTTGGAGTTTATTTAAATGATTTTTTCAGATAAGGAAGTGGAATATATTCCTCAGCTTACATGGCTTTTAGTATAGTATCTTCATTTATGTTATATTATATTCTGCCGCTAAAGTGATGCGAATTCCGATACTATTGAAATTGCTTTGTGGAAACTTACCTCTCTTTTTAACTTGCTTCAATATATAACCTTCCAAGTTCCTAGAGTAGAAGTTTTAAAAACGTTGGATGGTGTCCTCTGGAATATACGTGTAAAGTATTTGAATATCAATGTTGGCAATTTTTAGTCAATTTTTCATAATTTAACCATCAACCCAAATGACGACGCACGTGGAGGCGTTGCTGAGCTTCAATATTCCGAAGTAATATTATTTAAGTTTACAACTTTTATGACACCAACCAGTAGAAAACTTTGTTCAACCAGAATAAGTTTCACTCAAAGCACATTAAAATAATCTCGACACCTCATCGAACCAATAAGTCAAATATGTCAAACTCTACTGTCACCAAACTCTTCATCTTTTCCGAGAATTTATACAAAGATTCATATTAAAACTTAAGCAACAATTTTTTGTCTTCAAATGTGAATAACATTTTATCAAAAGGACAAGGCAAAACATCTCTATGTAATACTAGGTGATATAAGTTCCACCATTAATCCGATATTTTTATTTTATTTCTTGAGTTCAATACTCATGAATCATTAATTCGTGTTCATAGAATTTTTTTTTCGAAAACATCCGCTCCATTTTGTCAGGCGTTGACTCCCTCGAATGTCAATCAAAAGTTTATAATGACAAACGATAAAAAAAATTCTAAAAAGTATTTTACTGAACTTTCCTGTATACCGTGAAGCAAGTACTAAAATGTAAAAATGTGTAAGGAAAAAGCAAGTCGTCTTCCGAAACAATTTTTAATAATGTACATATATTTCATCTGAGAAATTGAATTATACTACTTGCAACAATTTGCTTCAAGTAAGACTATGACTTATAGTGGGGTAGGCTTCGTGAAAAGTAAGAATAAAAAAACTATTAATGGTTCATTTGATGTTAATCATATTTTCTATTAAATTTTTAAATTTGTTTTTTTTTTTGTATAAGTAGAGGCAGATATTTATGGTGGTTTTGTCTTTTATTTATTTGTTTTTGTGTTGATATTTTCCTAGAATTATATTTTCGGGTTATTAACTAAATTCCATATTCTATGATACAAAATTATAGCAGTTATTTATTTTTATAATGAAGATTTCAATGGCTTCAACACAAGACACATTTGTCTTAGAAATATAAAAAAATATTCAACCTTTAAAATGCTTTCATTACATTTAAGGTAAGCGTAAGGGTGCATTAATCGAAAACAGGCAGCAGAAGTGTTTCCTTACATAAAACTAATGCTCACAACCCCAAAATAAATTTCTTAAAAAAAAGGATGTGAAATTCTTAGATATACCATCCCTTAGTGATTTTTTGATCCCGGATCAGTTTTCGCCTTCTTTTGACCAAAAAGTATGGATTTTTTTGATCCGGGATCGAAATCACAGATCTAGTTTATTAGAGGGATTTACACGTAGGTGTATAAAACACGCACTTGCACACACACTGATTATTACTATACATATATACTTACAGTTAAGATATTAAGTTATTAAGAACTCGCGTTTACAAAAAAAATCAACGTTTTCGTGAACAAATATTTGTCTGCCATTTTTGTGTCCTCCTTAAGCAAATTCAAACTAAAGGTACTTACTTATTGTTAAGTAATTGACCAATTGGTTGAATTATTATAGGTGTTTGAGATTTAAAATATATCTCTTTCGGCTGTTTTTTTAATGAAGCAACTTCATTTCCTTTCCCGACGTTTCGACGGTGGTTGCCGTCTTCTTCATGGGATCTTTTATTTACAAAAATAAATTGAACATATTATACACATAAAACATTTAGTGTAAAATTTTGGCAAACTTACATTTAGTAGGTATTACAGATAAACATAAATTATACAATGAAAACAAATATAAGGCAATGTTTAAAAAAAAAAATTATAAAAAACGCTTCGATTGAAGTTTTGTTGGCTTTAAATTGTCACCGATTCTGCCTAGTCACCAAAGAGCAGTAAGCCGATGAAATGTTCTGGCTGTCTTGACGTCTAAAAACGTTATCGCTCTGTTTTGTTCCCTCTAAACGGTAAATTGTATTTTTTCATGATATGAATTAAGGCATCGTAAAACATTGTCGACCTCCCCCTCATTAACATTCTTATATCGGTACAACGAAACAACTTCTTCGTCAACGAATTTCCAACCACAAATCCGACATTAATTCAAAAATCACTGGGAAGACAGCATTGGCCTTACACTCCATTGAGCGTGGACACAAACCAGATTTTGACAGAGTGGAAGTCCTGGAAAGGGAGAAACATGTCTCCAAGCGGTTTACTCTAGAAACGCTTCATATTATTAACAACAAAAACAATATGAATCGCTTTACTGCTCTTTGGTGACTAGGCAGAATCCGTGACAATGTAAATCAGACTAAACTTCAATCGAAGTGTTTTTTATATCATAAAAATTTTTTTTTTAAACGTGTCGACTCCAACTTGGGAGCTAGAATTCGCAACTTGTCCTAGCTGGAGCTTCGTGACCATTCCATATTGTTATCACTCCTAGAGCTCGGGGTTGTGTTTGGTCATAAATTCTATCATATCATATCATCGGAATTCCACATTTCCAGTTTACTACAAGATAGATGAATTCCGCAACTATCTCAAAATTGGTGTTATTAATTATAACATTTTGTGTTAAGCGGTGAGCAAAAGCCTTTTTATTGATAGCAGGGATTTGGTTTTCAATCGCCGTAAAGGCTCCTATAACCGCATACAACTTGCATGAGATGGCTATATACAAACTAACTTGCTATAGCTTGCATAAGATGGCTTATACAAGCTACCTACAACTGCACGTACTATAGCTTGTATAAGATGGCTGTGAACAAGCTATTGATTTTTTCTACTCTAACTACTCTCTCCTCTATGACGAGCCTGTAGAAGATCTTATACAAGTTGTTTTGAAAAGCTATATCAAGAAAATGTTTAATTTGTATAAGGAAGCCATATACAAGCCATAAACAAGCTATAGCCTGCGAAATTTTGAGAATCTGAATTACAGCTAGGGCTGGCAACGAGACCGAGACTAGTTTTATGAAGCTTCGAAGTCGATGAAAAGATGGTGCATCTCTATTTAAAATTTGTTGGTGTTTCCCTCCCCGGATTTGTCTTAGTATGGGAATTTAGTTTGGTCGATCTGCATGCCGGCCGGTCCGAAAGCCATAAAGATATTAACCTTATTAAAAAACGGATAGAGACACTTACACCGGAACCAAGTTCCTTGACTAGCCAGAAAAAAACTAAAACATCCAATTGTTTTTATTTTAAATACATGTTCTTTTTCATATACATGTGTATGTACAATATACCAAGTGCAAGAAAAAATTCATAAACTACCCAGTAGGAATTAAAAAAAAATGAATGCATGAATAACCAACTTTTTCATCAATGAGTGGAAGCTACACCCCATGAATTTGGTATGAAAACATTGATGAATTTAACAATGGGCTATCATAGGCGTTCACCAAGTGAAAAAAAATAAACTTTTGTTGCTGTGTTAAATGATGATAATGATCGCGAACAAAACTGGAATTTCTGGTTTATATGTGTTTTTCATTTTCTCTAAAAAAACCCACGAACTCATGTCATGATCAGCGAAGACTGACTACTGAGCGCATTTCTCGTTATAGGTATAAAAAAAGGCAATGTTCGTCACTCTTCTCATGGCAGATAAAACCTCTTTTTTTAAGGCTTTTTTGTTTTTTTTTTGTTCTCGGGATGAAAACAAAACAACCACCGCACAGCAGAGAACCAAACTTCATTTGCGAACTCATGAGCCTATACATTACTCTTCATCAGAGAAATCATCGTTTATGATTTTGTAACAGAAAATGTAGTGAATTTAAGCATTCAATTCATTTGAATTTAGTTAACTGATGAAAAAATGCGTTTTCTTATCGATGAAAATAGTCGATGAATCCATTGATGAATTCACCGAAAAAATTCATTGATATGAAATTTCGACTACTGGGTATTGGCACCATTTTGACTATATTGGTTAAGTCCCATCGACTGAATAAAATATTCTTCAGCCAGGAAAGTCGGAACCCGCAGTTTTGGAGTACCAATTTAATTAAGAACGTAAGTCATCACGTTTGTAATATTTTTTGGCAGCTACATGCCCTTTTTATAGAAAAACAATTCTTGGGGAAAACCATCTTGAAAACCTTATTATTTTGTATTTATAAAATAATTCTCATTTCACAACAAACGAAATGTGAAAAAAAACTATAATTAATTTTAGAAAGTCAACGGCCTTGGCTCCGATGAAAGCATCGCTTCCCATAGATCAGCGAAATTAAGGATCGTTGCGCGTGGTTAGTACTTCGATGGGGGACCGTCGGAAACTAACCACGTGCTGTTGACATGTGTTTCTTCTGTTGTGTGTTCTTTCTTTCTCTGTCTCTCTCTGTTGTATTAATGTATGTGATGTTTAAAGCCAATGGTCTCGTTGCCAGTGCTTCAGTGTCTCTACTTCGTAGATTTATCTAAGGAATAGTATAATATGTAATGTAATGTGATGTAATTTTAAAAACATGAAAAATTGCATTGCGATGGTGTCAATGTGACGAATATAAGCCAAATACCTGATAAGTAAATAAACTGACACCAAAAGAAAAATGCTTAATAACAATAACTATTGTGAAACTAATTTTTCCTATTTTGGAATTATTATTTCCCACCGTGCACCATCAACACATTTTCTTTTGAGTGCTGACACTACTAAACCCTTTACAGTTAAAAAACAAAAAAAAAAGAAATGCCGCCGAGTTAAAAGTTTATGAAAGAAAGTAGGTCGTTCCCTTATGAGGTTTTACAGAGCTATTTTTACCCCCTTTTTCTACATGACAAATTCTTATAAAGTGCTGTGAGTTTGCATGGAAATTGACAGATTAAGGAACGGTTATAAATTCAAAGTATTTCAATTAGGAATGAAATTTTATACTTAGTACCTTAAAAAGTAACAAATATTTTTTTATTATTTGTATTTAGTTTTTACAGAATGGCATTTTTGTGTAACGTTGGCGTCGCGTCAAGTAGGAAATTGAAGTTAGCCACGTAGTAGAGTTTGAACATTTTATTGAAGTCAAAGGGTTATGGTAATGTATGCTGTTATAAGACATAGGTATTGCTTGAATTTTATAAAGACTTGTTGTAGATATATCTTAGAGAGGATTTTGTAAAGACAACAAATGTATGTACTACATAATGTATGTAAGGGTATCTACATGTATTCCTCTTAACAAGTTAGACTCCATAGGTAAGACGAGGTTAAGTAATAGGGGTGATAACACAGCAAGCTAAATTACCCACGTCACCTAGATCCCCAGGGATCCATTGTGCTCTTTACGATGTAATTAAGCTATACATATGTGTGCTATGGTAAGGTAACGTAAAAGAGCGAGTGGAGTCAATTAGGTATGGGTTGCCCGAAAATTTCAAAATTCTTAATGAATTTTATGATTTTGGGGAAAATTCATCGATAAGGACATTCACAAAGCTGGTGTGCTGAGCCCTTTTCAGCCCCTTCATCAAGATGGCCTAAGCATACGTCAGAAATTGAATGATCTGCTTTATTTCAAACAAGGGGTGACAGTACAATTATCTACAAAATGACATATTAACGACTTCTGTATGTCAATTCGTTCTTAAATTATAGCGTTCCAAAGTTTTTTTTTTTTAATTTTGTATAAAACCTAACGTCTTTTAAATGCAACCCGAATGGCACGGCACTAGTAAGAAGGAATAGAAAGGTAGGAAACAATTTTTTTTGGCATTTAATTGTTCGTCAAAATTAATATAGATTAAATTCATTCGTTAAAGCAGCCAGACTTAATTTAGCTCCCATTTTGACGCTATAACTTAAATTGACATATAGAAGTAGCTAATACGTCACTTTGTAGATAATTGCACTGCCTATAAGTTGTTCTTAGAAAATTTTGAAAAAAATAAAGATTTTGGGAGTTATTAAAAAACATAAAATAAATTATCATTTATAAGATGGCAGCATTTCCCTTTCGGTTCAAAACTTAAAACTTGTTTTTTTTAATACAACATTTTTTTCCATACATGGCCGTGGCGCGATAGTTTTGTGTGCGCCTGTCAACCTCATGGTCACAGGTTCGAACCCTGCCGTAGGCTATGTCTTCTTATTTTCCCATTAAAAACCAATTCGAAAAATAAATGTCATACAATGAGTTGCTGGCTTACTCATTACATGCCGTTTAGCCATAGAACTAACAACATGTGATTGATTAAAACTAGTATACCGATAAAATATGACAAAAGACTAAAAACAAAATTAATGCCAATTATAAGGAACATCGAAAAATAAGACACGGAAATTTCTTCGCATTAGTTCAGCCGCCATTCCTGGAGATAAAATCTGAGACACGAATATCGCACCACACATCTTTCCTATCAATCTTTCTGTTCCTTAACCTCACCCTCACGCCCGCGCTGTATTGAAACATTTAAAGGGTATTCATAATCCCTTGAGCGCGTGTAGATTATAAAAAAAAAAATTCCCCACTCAAAAACATAAATTTATTAAATTTTTTTTTGAATGAATTTACTACACCTCAATGTTTTCCACCATTTTTCTCCAAATCTATCAATTGTACGATAAAAAGTGTCTTAATTTTTTTTGTGTAGAATGGCATGATCTGCAAACTGCAATGTATACCAATAACTTTTTTTCAAAAAAATATATCGCTTTCGAGTAATTTAAAAAATAAAATGCACGACGGGATCGTACAAACTTGCTCTTGTAGCTAATTCTTGTGTTTCTCATAGACGCTGTTGGTAGGTAGCTAGCCTATAGTTATCATATGCAGACTAAAGCCGATATAGGTAAGATAACATTGACTCTTAGTATAATGAATTGTCGAATGCATGATTCAAGGAATAGATACATAGGTAATTACCTACTAATGTATATTTAAATAGATTTTAATTATGTAAGTTAGGAGGGTTCTAATGTAAATATGTACATACATTATTACATATGTAATATAATGAAAGTGAATGGTGTATAGGTGGGAAAAATCGTTTTTTAAACGTATTAAAACGTCCAAAACCAAGACCTTAATCGGTTTTTTGAAAAAAACAAAGAACACCATTAGATGCCACGGATAAATGAAAATTTTATAAAAAAGTATCTCGAAAATTGTAGGGCGCATTCGTATTTTTAGTTTTTTTTTTAAAACAAATTTTTTTTGAAATGTTGGTATACACTTTTTTAGAATTTATTAATATATGTACATGCTATTCTAAAATTAAAAATTATTTTTTTTTTGATTAGTTTTAAAAATATTGATTTTTGAAAAAAAAAGTTTAAAAATTACTTTTAATTCGAAAAAAATGTATTTATTTATTTGTATACTTGTATTTTAAGATACATTATCTAATAAACTAATACAAGTTTGTAATGAATATTTATTATAAGCTAATTTAAATTTAAATATGTTATACAGCATTTCAAATTACTTATTCTAATCAATTATTACTTAAATTAAATTTATGAAATTTTCATTAATATTAATTCTTTAATTTTTTTTCACATTTCTTTGCCTCAATCAACATTTCCTTTTCCTTTCTACCTTGAGCAAAATATAAGAAATGAGAAAGTTAATTAATTAATGTTGGGATAAATGTACCCCTAACTCTTTCTTAAAGATATTAATGTAACTAATTCTTTTTAAATTTCGAGGAAGTGCGTTCCATAACCGAGTCGCAAAAATAAAGAACTGCCGCTCAGAGGTTAAGCAAGTAAATCGAGGTATTAGAAGATGTGGTGACCTAGTTGATGAAGACATATACAATCTGTTATAAATATAGCACGGTTGATGAGATTGCATTATCATAAACAGCAAGATTAATGTCCTATAGCGAACGAGATTATCGAATGTGAGATTAAATATTGCTTTTGAAAATAAAGATATTCGATCATACCTTCTTAAGCCAAAGATATATCTAGTAATGCTATTATATGCAACGTTTAACTTTCTTCTGCTTATGGAGTCACAATTTCCGTATATTTCACATCCGTAAATCAGTATAGGAATAATTAACGTTTTGGAGAGCATTATTCTAGTTTTAAGTGGAGTAAAGTATTGAGTGGCCCATAAAGTACGAAGCACTCCATATACCTTACCTACAGTTCTATTGATATGTGTGTCCCAAGTTATCTTCCGATTAAATATCATTCCTAGGTTTTTCACGGTTTCTACATACTCTATAGGAAGACCATCAAGAAGGATTTGTGGAAAGTATGACAAGTCTATCGGTTTCTTGGAAATGATAATACATTTAGATTTGCTAGGATTTAAGAACAAGCCATTTTTCTTACCGAAAGATGAGATACTTTGTAATTCTTCGTTCAAGACTGAGGCAGAATCTTCAATCAATCCAAGAGGGCAGATTTTATATAATTGAACGTCATCAGCGTGCATTTGTATTTTAGTTTGTGAAATGATTTGAGGCAGTTCATTTATGTATATGGAGAATAAAAGGGGACCAAGAATCGATCCCTGGGGTACACCTCTTGATGTTGAAGGAAAATTGGATAACCTACCATTCACCATAACAGCCTGCTTTCTTTCAGTTAGAAAGGAATAAATCAGACGAACAGCAGAATTTGAAAAGTTGTACAATCGCACTAACTTTTGGCAAAGATTCAAATGATCAACTGTATCAAATGCCTTTGAAAAATCAAGAAGTATTAAAAATGTTACGTTACCTTCATCTAATGCCACTCTCTTGTCTTCAATAACATTAATAAGTGCTGTAGAGCAGCTGTGTTTTTGTCGAAATCCAGATTGTTTTGTTGATAAGAAATTTTTCCTCCGGAGATAACAATTAATTTGGATTTGTATAAAAGTTATTAAAAATTTTGATATGCAGAATTAGTTTTGGCTATTTAGGTCTTCTCAGATATAATTTGAAAGAAATCCAATGTACCGTTACCGAGAAAACCAAAAATTAAAAAAAAAAACCTTATATGAAAGGTTCCGTTAATAGACCTTTCCCGTAAGCTTGGTTCAAAAAAAAAATCTCAAAAATTTTCATCAAGATCGTTGAAGCCGTTTTCGAGAAAAATAAGATTTTCCTAAATGGTTATATGCCAGGTATCGTTATTTTCAAGCCTAAAAATAAAATTTCAATTTGCCCTCTGAGGAATGCCAAAAGAATCATACATACCAAAATTGAAGGAAATCGCTTAAGCCGTTTAGGCTGTAGCTCGTTATACATACAGATGGACACACTGACAGACAGACATTTTTTGTCGATCACTTTTTTAGTCTTCTCTATGATCGTAATGTCGTTTTTGATTGTTAGAATTTTTAATACCTATAATCGCAAGTAAAAACTGAATTGTACCCCCTTCTCCACCCCTCTAAAATTGTTTGTCGCCAATGGTACTTTTTATAAAATGCTTAGGACACCAAAATTCAACTTTGTCGGAATTTTTTCAAAGTGAATATCTTATTTTCCTTGACTGTAATCAATCGGACAAATAAAAAAAATATCTAACTTATAAAGATGACTATTCTCCTAATAAGATCTCCTAAGACACATTTGTGAAGCCCTTACATTAGATTTTTGTTTGATTATCTCTCAAGCTGTATTCCATAATGGACAAACGCCATCACGAAAAATATAAATCAGATCATTTGTTTCTCTAACGAAGGAATTTTTAAACTATGGGTCGCGACACCAAAATTTTGGGGTCGCGAGATATTTTAATGTTAAATATTTAAGGGGAGGTTTCCCATGCCATATTATGTTTTATGCTATGTTGTATGTAATTATTATTATATATTATATTATAGTATTACTTTAGCCTCTGGATAATGCAATAAAGCATAAATAAGTAAAGTGCGCTTAAAGTTTCTTTTCTTTTATAATTTCCTCCAACTCGACAATCAAATATCCAAATGTATAAAATATATTAATTGCGCTGTCGTGAGCCATAAAGTGTATCCTTTCCTTGCACTTCTCCACAAATATTTTATCCGTTTTGTGATAGATTGTATAAATCTTCAAATAAAGAAAAAAAATCCTTTGAAAAATGTATGACCGTTAATGAAAAGTATTTACTAGCGTCATATGAAGTTTCATACTGTATTCCTAAAAATAAAAAGCCGTTCACCATTGGAGAAAATCTTGTATTACCTGCTGCTATTAAAATGGTGGAAATACTACATGGAAGTAAATATAGCGGTGATATTCGAAAAATCCCTTTGTCGAACGATACCGTCTCGAATATAAAAGAATATAAAAAATTCGTTCGAAATGTTTTCCAGTGCCGACAATTTTAAAATCGAGATAAATCATTGTAACTCTTTTATTGCAAAAATTATTGTAGATTACTTAAAAGCGCTAGAAACACAGTTTCGTACATATATTATATTAAATAAAAATTGCATTAAATTGTTTCCTTTAATTTTAATGTGATACTTACTGCTCAACGACTGCGTTCGAATATATTCGAGCGATCTAATGCTGGATTTAATGACAAAATTGTGTAAATGGTTTTAAAAATTTGTCATTATTTTCGTAATTAAAAAAATGGCAGGGAAAACTGTCATTAAATATTGCCAATAAAATGGCGTCATGTAAATGCACAGTGACATCATTTGGAATTAATGGCACACTCCAATGTTTATCATTAATGATTAGATTTAACCATTATTTTGCCAGTTTAATGACATGAATTAATGGCAATTTGTCGCTCATGTAAATCCGGCATAAGACGGTTAGAATTCCCTTTTATTTATGTTATTTACCATAAATGCAATTTTGATAAATAATAATAGTTACAACTCTTGTGCAATTTTTAATTTTAGATTTTTGTATGTTTTATATTTATATTGTTACCTAATAAATAAATCATAAAAACATATTTATTTATCTTCCTTTTATATTTATATGGGTTCACCAGGAAATTCGCAATCATAAGTCGTGAATGAAAAAAGTTTAAGAAGCCCTGCTCTAACGATATGTGATCTAGAACAAGTTTGCGAATTTACGAAGTTATAACAACCGACTTCAACAAATCCTTCGCCCGGGACGGCCTCATTCAAACTTACGACCTGTGTAATATTTGTATAGCGACCCCTTTTCTATATTTGAATATATATATGTACATACATATATGCACACTGATACACATACCTAATTTGATTATACATTCATCCCCCGTAGCTTCCATTTTTTCACTTCTTTTAAATTCTATTAAAATTTAACTATATTATTTTCTTTTGCGTTAATTTCATCTTTGAAAAGATGAAAAAGAAATAACCTATTATTGAACAAGCTTGTGGTTAAAATGCAAATGGCAATATTTATTTCCCACGATCAAATCACATTTTGTTGCTCCTGCTAATGCGCCCGTATAAATTTGCGCCCTGTGCATTTGCACATCTTGCATATATGGTTGGTCCGGTCCTGTTTCTCCCTAACAAAATTATTTAGAACTATTGGATTTCCGTTTTCTTCCGTTGTTCATCCAATAAATGGGTTAAATCCTACCTGAAGAACCATTTTTTTTTTATAATGATGCGCGCACTAAAATGGATTTAACTACCCTTCAAACGAACAAGCACAGTGCGAGTGTTAGGAAATTAGGGAAGGATGCAAGAGGAGATACCAACGCACATTAGTTTTGAATTTCTGAATATCAAAACAGGAGGGGAAAATAGAGCCTGGTAAAGTATTCCACATTCGCGTTGTACGGCTAAAGTAAGAATCTCTGTACTTCACAGTACGTCTGAAGTTGGGCTCAAGGGTAAACTGATGAGCATTCCTAAAAGCGCGAGTGTTAGGGTTGAAAAGTTTAAGGGGAGGAATGCAACTGGCTATTTCGCTAGAATAGTGTTTGTAAAAATAGGGATGAAATAATGACAGACATGTAACATTTGGACGGTCTTCTAGAGATGCAAATGTCTCCGCTATATATATATCGCCTGTCATTCTTACAGCTCTATCCTGAATTCTATTTTAAAGAATCAAATGAGTTTTGGGAGCTCCTGCCCAAATGTGCGAGTTATACTCCGGCTTTGGACGAATTAAGGCCTTATAGATTACAGCCAGTTCAGACGGGGAGAAGAATTTCTTGCACCTTCGAAGAAAGCCCAGACACTTTGCAGCATTTTTGGCGACATCGAATATGTAGTCTTTCCAGAAGAGGTGGTCTGTGTTGCACATACCAAGAACTGAAAGCTGATCGGTTTCTTCAATGCAAGTGCCGCCCATGTATATCGACATGGGGGGTGGGCTCTGCTTTAACGACAGAAGACACCACTGAGTTTTTGAAGCATTAAATTCTTCGCGATTTTTTATTCCCCATTGGACAATGCTGTCAAGATCAGAATTTAATGAGCTTATCATACGTTGCCTTTGTTGTTGCACATCTGAAGAACAAGGATGTGCATCTGAAAACGAATATGAAAAGCTAAGAGTACTATAGTCAGCAAAACAATTTAGTCGATTAGAAGTTCCAGATAAGAGAGCATTAATAAAAATGAGAAAAAGGTCGGAGACAATACGGAGCCCTGGGGCACACCAGCTATAATTTTGTTACAGCGTTATGTTGCATTTTCTGATCACATCCTTGGCAACCATTGTCTACGACAAGACATTCATCTTGGCTCACTGTTTTACCACACATATTAATTTTAAATAAAATAAAATTTAATTTGCTACAGCTTTTTGTGCCGCCTACAGCTACGTTGTGTTGTTTTAATAACATATGCATGGGTACGTTCAGATATCAGCAGAAGTGATGGCCTTAACTGTTATTTTTGAATTAGGGTTAGAACAGTTACGGTTATTTCACAGTAACAGTTATTCTTAGCAGTTATTGGGTAACGCTTCTTTTGAATGTAAAAATCAAAAATCTTTACACCTTTGAATCAATTGATTGAATTAGGACAATTGTTTAAATAAAAAAAGGATCGTATTTTTATAGTATTGTCCATCGACCAATCAATATTCATTTAGCACAAATTAAAAAATGTATCAACCAATTTTGTCAAAATAAAATAAAAATTTTATATTTCATTTTTATTTATTTTTATGCACGTAGGTTTATACCCCACAAAGGCCAATTTTAAAACAAGATGCAAAAGTGTAAAACAAATAAATACATAATTAAGTATGTATATTAGAAATTAGATTTTAATGCACGTTATGACGATTACTTCAAAAACAATTAAAAAATAATAACAAAATTCAAAAAGCGTAAAAACAAAGAAAATCAATCAAATTCTAATTTCGATGTAAGGGAATATGTAATTTCTTCATATTCCTTAATTTTTTTAAATTTAAAGGTAAAAACAAAAAGAAATAAAATCAACAAGTTATAGTTTGTATACATGTAGCCATGCATCGTATGAAGGCTATAGCAGGGTAGGCTGTACATAGACATTTTATACAACCTATAGCACGTGTATTTGTATGGTGTGTTAAATGTTGTAAATTATTTTTTATTTCATGGAAATTAAACCATTAGTTTTAATTAAATACCTTATGGTAATGTTTGAGTTTTATAGTTAAAAAAAATTATAACTGATAACTGAGCATAAAATCGACGCAGATTGCAAAAATCCAAACCTATCTATTTCTGAATGCGGCCAATTTGTGCGTACTTACTATTATGACAGCTGTTCCAGCTGTAGCTCCATTTGCAGATACGTCTTTATTATAGCCAAAAAGCTATACCAATCCGTGTACATCTATGTGCATTCATTTTGGTCTTATTTACTTCAATGTGACATACCCCAGGGGCGGATCACTATATAGTGGGAGAGTTGTGACCCATTCGAGATCACAATAGCACCGAAATGAAGAAGAAGACCAAATATGAAGACCTTAAGTATTGAATATATTCAACAAATGTATGAGCAAAACTACAGTGTATGTAATAATTTAAATTTATTTTTGGTCAACAATATCTTACGAAAGCATTTTTGACCTTATTCAAAACATTAAAAGTATATGTACTTCAAAACGGACGCCCAACTCCGAATGTTTAATAAGTTGATTTATCTCCACGTTACAACATTGGCTTCTGCCTCTGGTTAATGTGTCAGAAAACTATTTAACAGCAATTCAACCAAATCCATTTTGCCACCGGAATGGCTATTTATTAAAAATTTAAGTTTTTCATAAAATGCCTGTGCCGTTTCACGGTAGCAGATGTATCTACTACCTACATATATACCTACATATTCCCCCCTCGACACAAAAGTATAGATGGTTTCAACTTTTCATCTTCGGTTACACAGCGACGTGCTCGGAAATTTTGATAGCATTAGGTTCAAGCTCACAGTGGGGTCACTTTGCAAAAATTGAAATGATATATCAAAGTTTTTTTTTTAAGAAAAACTTCTTTTGCGACATTGCGTTGGGGTAAACAAATATCTATGGAGCTGTCAAACCGACAGACATCTGACGTGACCCGACATATTAGGTGTTTGCTCGTTTTGTTTTATTTTCATAGATGAGTGTATATATGTATGTATCTGCTTTGTGGGTATTCGTTAAGAATTTTTGTTTTGTTGGTACGTGTTGTGGATTCTCATTCTGTACTTACCTACATGAATTGTGTGTATTCAATGAGAAATTCTGTTTTTTGTGTTTCGTTTTTTTTTATTATTTTTTTTGTGGGTTCATTGTGGATTCTCATAGATTCATATAGAAGGTATACGCATTGTGTGTATTCGACGAGGAATTTTTTTGTTAGTTCGTTTTATTAATAAGATTAGATTAGTGCGTATTGTGTGTATCTGACGATTTTTTTTTGTTTGTTTTGTTGATGCTAATACATTTTTGTATATTATGTTGTATTAATGTGTGTAATGTTTAATTCGATGGTCTTGTTGCCAGGGCTGCAGAGTATCTAGTTTGTAGATTTATATATACGGAGTAGTAGGTATAATGTATGTAATGTAAAATTGTTGAACCATGAATCAAAGTTCGAACGACACAACGGTGACGTTCGTATAATTGGGAGATGAGGTCGTTATGGGCGATGTATTTATTCAAGTACGGGGCTGGTATGAAAAAATGTCAACTTCGTTGTTCTTTGACCGGTTTCCATAAAATTGAATGTGTTGTAGGTGACTTGGAATTACGAAAAAAAAATTGTTTCAAATTAGGGAGGTTTTACTTTTGGCGCATGCAGGGCTGTAAGTATACCTACTCTTTTTTTTATTTTCATATAGTGTCCTTGAGTGTGAATATATATAGGTATGTGAAATGCACCATCAAAATAATGAACGTACTCTTTCTCCCGCCTCAGGTCTTGCAATATTTTTGACAGCTTAGCTATCCCCTGGAGTAACGCGATGATGATGAGTAAAAGAGATAGTAGGATGAAACTGCTTTTTTTTTCATTTAAAGCAATTATTAAAAGCGTTAATCGTTCTCTCCTTTTTCAATCCTTTTTATTTTCCTGATACCATTTTGCTTTGAACATTGAGTTCAGCTGCAGCAATTGCATAAATAAACTGTTAATTTAATATATTTGTTTTACTCATGATATGGTTTCAAAATTGTTTATTTGAATTCTTTCTTTTGTTTGTCATTTAAAGCGAGTTATATTATTATGTTATTAGTATTGAAAAAAACGGTTCTCTCTGTTTCCCGGGTCGATTGCGACTGCCGGTCGTTTTATTATTATCAACTAATCATTAAATAAAATGTATAATACAACATATGTCAATGCATCCACTTTCCGATGGCCTTCAGATATGTACATTTTTCCATCGTCACCGGAAAGTGGTGTTGCATTACTTTATGGGTTGCGAAGCAACACAAATGTTCCGTCGTCAAGTTTGCTGACTTGCATTTGTGTAACTTCACCCCCCTTTAATTCAAGATTCTCCTGAATTTTGTTTTCATTGAATTTTGTTTCTATATTTTTTTATAATTATTTTAACATTTTTGTTTTTTCTTTGAATTAAGAAGATGAGAACTCCAATTATAATTACGGCTATGATAACAATGAAGATTGTGACGGAACTAATAATATAATTGGTACTTTAATTCATTTATGTGGTTAAGGTTTTCGATATGATACATTTTTAACTTTGTTTCAAAATTTAATTTTTCTTTTACAATTACATTTTGATCTTCTTCGTAGGAAAATTTATGAACAAATTCTATATTAAAATTTGATATTGAAATATTTCTTATGTTTATTATACAATTATTAATATTTATTATAAAATTTCCACTTAAAATTAAATTTCGATCGTCACAACCGTTATTTACAATTTCTCCTTTAAGATTTTTACAAATTACAAAATTTTCTTCGATATTTAAAATTTCAGTTTTGTTGTTTATTTTAAAATTACATAAGCCATCAATCAAACAATTATCCATTTTAATCAAGTCTTTTACATAAATATTATTGGGATTATAATTAAATTTTATTTTATTTAGATCAATAAATTCTGTAGGTAATAAATCAATTTCTTTAAAATCTTTGTTAGGCATTGGTATTATCATTTTTAATTGGGTTTGGATGTAACTTTTCGGAAGTTTAATAGCTAGAATTAATTTTGTGTCATTAAGCTTAAATGCTCCTATTTTGGAATGTTTTAGTTTGAAAAAATCTAAATCAGAAGCCACTATTTCTGCTCCTGTTAATATGCTAGGATGTAAAATACCCTTTTTGGCAGATGCTATATTGTCAAGAATATTATCAATTTTATCTTCTAATATTTTTAATTTTAAAAGTTGGTCTGTTTTCAAAAGTTTCAATGTTAAATTTTGTTGACTATCTACTACGTTATTGTAAATTTCCGAAATATGTTTTCGATCTTCTACAATGACATCATTAAAATTCTTAACATTATTCATAATATTTCTGTTGATATCTATTTGCTTATTTAAATTTTTAATGGCATTTCTGTTATTAATATCAACAATTTTAAAATTATCTAAAATATCTTCCCTATACATTACCGAATAACCATTTCTGACCTGTTCCGATAAAGTTTGTTAACCCTCTCTTTTGTCGGAAGGTGGAAACTAGGGCCTTAACTTTTGATTTGATGTTGATAATTTCTGTTAATATTGGAATGTTATTTTCCAAGTGCAATTTTTGCAAATTTACTTCGAGTCCTTCAATTACGGTCATTATTTTACCTGAATCTATTATGTGAACAATTGTCTGGGTTTCGTTAATCAGCTCAACTGTTCCTCGATTGATGACTGTAAATCCTTGGCTAGTTTGTACTTGGGAGATTAGAAGAGCTGGGTCCGCCACCGTTGCTGTCATCATAATTGCCCACAGCATGAGCCAGACTAGAACCTGCAAATTTATTAGGCCTTTTAAATGTTGTTGGATGAACATTTCGTAATTTATTTTTTTTGAAGTAAGGTTCATTTTTGTGACCTAAATGCTTATAGTTTCTAATAAATCCTTCATTTCTAGCTTCATGAAAATCTTCCGTATCTAAATTTCTTTTATAAGAAGTTTTTTTTTTTTTTTTTTTTTTAATAATACAAATTCTATATACTACTGAAATACATCAGCCAAGTAGAAGACTTAGCACTATAATATTTGGACTTGTTGAATTATTGATTCAAAATAGCTTTTAACGGCCTTTAGTCCAACAAAAATTGGCGTTTCGTCCCGGTGATCTCACATGGACTCATCAGTTGACTTGTGAGGACCTTTGTCAATACGCAATTTTTGCCAAGTTCAGTTCATCTTACATAGATTTCGTGAAGAACATCTAGTGTGAACTATATCCAACAAGACTAGAATTCCTAATCATTAAATTGGAAATTTTTGTTTTTTTGCCCATGGCCTGGCATTATTTATATAAGAAGTTTTTTTTTTTTTTTTTTTTATTTCAGTAGTATATAGAATTTGTATTATTAAAAAAAAAAAAAAAAAAAAAAAAAAAAAACTTCTTATATAAATAATGCCAGGCCATGGGCAAAAAAAACAAAAATTTCCAATTTAATGATTAGGAATTCTAGTCTTGTTGGATATAGTTCACACTAGATGTTCTTCACGAAATCTATGTAAGATGAACTGAACTTGGCAAAAATTGCGTATTGACAAAGGTCCTCACAAGTCAACTGATGAGTCCATGTGAGATCACCGGGACGAAACGCCAATTTTTGTTGGACTAAAGGCCGTTAAAAGCTATTTTGAATCAATAATTCAACAAGTCCAAATATTATAGTGCTAAGTCTTCTACTTGGCTGATGTATTTCAGTAGTATATAGAATTTGTATTATTAAAAAAAAAAAAAAAAAAAAAAAAAAAAACTTCTTATATAAATAATGCCAGGCCATGGGCAAAAAAAACAAAAAATTTCCAATTTAATGATTAGGAATTCTAGTCTTGTTGGATATAGTTCACACTAGATGTTCTTCACGAAATCTATGTAAGATGAACTGAACTTGGCAAAAATTGCGTATTGACAAAGGTCCTCACAAGTCAACTGATGAGTCCATGTGAGATCACCGGGACGAAACGCCAATTTTTGTTGGACTAAAGGCCGTTAAAAGCTATTTTGAATCAATAATTCAACAAGTCCAAATATTATAGTGCTAAGTCTTCTACTTGGCTGATGTATTTCAGTAGTATATAGAATTTGTATTATTAAAAAAAAAAAAAAAAAAAAAAAAAAAAAACTTCTTATATAAATAATGCCAGGCCATGGGCAAAAAAAAACAAAAATTTCCAATTTAATGATTAGGAATTCTAGTCTTGTTGGATATAGTTCACACTAGATGTTCTTCACGAAATCTATGTAAGATGAACTGAACTTGGCAAAAATTGCGTATTGACAAAGGTCCTCACAAGTCAACTGATGAGTCCATGTGAGATCACTGGGACGAAACGCCAATTTTTGTTGGACTAAAGGCCGTTAAAAGCTATTTTGAATCAATAATTCAACAAATCCAAATATTATAGTGCTAAGTCTTCTACTTGGCTGATGTATTTCAGTAGTATATAGAATTTGTATTATTAAAAAAAAAAAAAAAAAAACTTCTTATATAAATAATGCCAGGCCATGGGCAAAAAAAACAAAAATTTCCAATTTAATGATTAGGAATTCTAGTCTTGTTGGATATAGTTCACACTAGATGTTCTTCACGAAATCTATGTAAGATGAACTGAACTTGGCAAAAATTGCGTATTGACAAAGGTCCTCACAAGTCAACTGATGAGTCCATGTGAGATCACCGGGACGAAACGCCAATTTTTGTTGGACTAAAGGCCGTTAAAAGCTATTTTGAATCAATAATTCAACAAGTCCAAATATTATAGTGCTAAGTCTTCTACTTGGCTGATGTATTTCAGTAGTATATAGAATTTGTATTATTAAAAAAAAAAAAAAAAACTTCTTATATAAATAATGCCAGGCCATGGGCAAAAAAAACAAAAATTTCCAATTTAATGATTAGGATTTCTAGTCTTGTTGGATATAGTTCACACTAGATGTTCTTCACGAAATCTATGTAAGATGAACTGAACTTGGCAAAAATTGCGTATTGACAAAGGTCCTCACAAGTCAACTGATGAGTCCATGTGAGATCACCGGAACGAAACGCCAATTTTTGTTGGACTAAAGGCCGTTAAAAGCTATTTTGAATCAATAATTCAACAAGTCCAAATATTATAGTGCTAAGTCTTCTACTTGGCTGATGTATTTCAGTAGTATATAGAATTTGTATTATTAAAAAAAAAAACTTCTTATATAAATAATGCCAGGCCATGGGCAAAAAAAACAAAAATTTCCAATTTAATGATTAGGAATTCTAGTCTTGTTGGATATAGTTCACACTAGATGTTCTTCACGAAATCTATGTAAGATGAACTGAACTTGGCAAAAATTGCGTATTGACAAAGGTCCTCACAAGTCAACTGATGAGTCCATGTGAGATCACCGGGACGAAACGCCAATTTTTGTTGGACTAAAGGCCGTTAAAAGCTATTTTGAATCAATAATTCAACAAGTCCAAATATTATAGTGCTAAGTCTTCTACTTGGCTGATGTATTTCAGTAGTATATAGAATTTGTATTATTAAAAAAAAAAAAAAAAAAAAACTTCTTATATAAATAATGCCAGGCCATGGGCAAAAAAAAACAAAAATTTCCAATTTAATGATTAGGAATTCTAGTCTTGTTGGATATAGTTCACACTAGATGTTCTTCACGAAATCTATGTAAGATGAACTGAACTTGGCAAAAATTGCGTATTGACAAAGGTCCTCACAAGTCAACTGATGAGTCCATGTGAGATCACCGGGACGAAACGCCAATTTTTGTTGGACTAAAGGCCGTTAAAAGCTATTTTGAATCAATAATTCAACAAGTCCAAATATTATAGTGCTAAGTCTTCTACTTGGCTGATGTATTTCAGTAGTATATAGAATTTGTATTATTAAAAAAAAAAAAAAAAAAAACTTCTTATATAAATAATGCCAGGCCATGGGCAAAAAAAAACAAAAATTTCCAATTTAATGATTAGGAATTCTAGTCTTGTTGGATATAGTTCACACTAGATGTTCTTCACGAAATCTATGTAAGATGAACTGAACTTGGCAAAAATTGCGTATTGACAAAGGTCCTCACAAGTCAACTGATGAGTCCATGTGAGATCACCGGGACGAAACGCCAATTTTTGTTGGACTAAAGGCCGTTAAAAGCTATTTTGAATCAATAAATTTCTTTTATTTACAATATGTTTCTTACGTTTATCAGCTTTTTCTTTTAAGATTTTAGATTCCGTTTCCACTGCCATATTTGAACTCATTTCAAGAGTGGAGTGGTACCTATTGTTATAAATTTTAACTGCCTTGTGAAGTTTTTGATTAGTGGTTAAATCTTTATTTTTGATAGTTAACAAAATTTCAAGTAGCGTAGAATGAAACCGTTCAATATCAGAGTTTCCTGTATGAGAGTTCGGCTTAGTGAAGTGAATTTGAATATCTTGTTCTCGGAAGAATTCTTTTATGTTTTCTGAGTTGAATTCATTATCGCAAACAATTTTCTCTGGGTTTCCGAACTTAGAAAATTGTTCTTCAATACATTCAAGTTTGCTTACCCAATTTTTACTAATTAAGCTATAGATATAAGCTTTTTTGGTAAGTTTATCCAAGAAAGTAAGATAAAAAAGTTTATTAAAATGGTATATATCCATGTGAAGTTTTTCATTAGTTTCTGTAGGTGTTTCAGAAGTCTTGAATTTAGGTTTGATAGGTTTTCTGTCATATTTGCCTTCTTGGCATGTCTGACAATTTCATATTACCTTTGAAATTTGCTTCACTAGACCTGGAAAGTAAACTTTATTTTTCAAAGTTTTGTAGGTTTCAACAATCAAAACTTTCAAGTCAGGTAGGTTTCAAGTCAAAACTCTTTGACATGGTATAAGGAAATTTGTTTAAAAATGTCTGCTTCAGTTCTTACTTCAAGAGCTCTAAGTGTACATTTAACAAATGTTAAGTTTTTATCATCCTTAAAAAGTTTTATTAAACACTGTTGAATTTTGTTAAACTCATGATACGATAACTCTGTGTAAATTCCTACTTTTCCTTTTATAAGAGTTCGTTTAAAGAGATCTTCCCAATATAACTGATTTTTAGTCATACCTACATGGATGATTCTCCTACCATGACACATTTCGACTTCTGTTGAAATAAAATTAAATAAAATTATTTGTGTTTTATATTTATTCACTATTTCTTCCTTTATTGGAAAATGATCCAACTGTTGTTCTGGTGCTGAGTGGACAGTTGCCACATTTGAGTCAGATTCACCATCTATTTGGTCAACATCTTTGATGCGGCTCAAGAAATCTGCAACTTTATTGTCTTTACCCCTTAAGTATTCTATATCATAATTAAATTCGGACAATTGGAGTAACCATCGCTGATTTCTAGCTGAAAACTCTTTACCGTTGTATTTTTTGTTTAGATACTTAATGGGTTGATGGTCTGTGACTATTTTAAACTTATTTCCCCAAAGGTAGGGTCGAAAATATGTCACTGACCAGACAATAGCAAGAAGTTCTTTGTCAGTGGGAGAATATTTTTTTTTCATGATCATTCATAGAACTCGAAGCATAGCAAACAGGTTGCCCTTCTTGAGTGAGCACTGCCCCAATAGCGAAGTTGGAAGCGTCAGTAAATAAAGTAAAAGATTTTTGAAAATTAGGAAATCTAAGTATAGGGTAGTTAGTGATGTTTCGTTTCAAAGTTTCGAAAGCTTTTATGTATTCTGGGTCTATTGTATTAATTTTTGAATTTTTCTTTAAATATTTAATCATCGGATACGCAATCTTCGAGTAATTTTTTACAAATTTTCGATAAAATCCTGTTATACCCAGAAAAGATTTCAGTTCTTTCTCTGATGATGGCAATTTCTAATCCAAAATACATTTGACTTTTTCTGGATTAGGTTTCATACCTTCTTCAGTCAAGATATGCCCTAAAAATTCCGTATCTTTTTGAAGGAAGGTGCATTTGTCAAACTGGACCTTAAGGTTATGTTTGGCAAGTGTGCTAAAGATTGTGGTTATAGCAGTAAGATGTTCTTCTAGACTAGTGGAAAATATAAGAATATCATCAAGATAAACTACACAGATCTTATTTATGTGTTCCCTTAGTATTTCATTCATGAGCCTTTGAAACGTCGCTGGGGCGTTTTTGAGGCCAAAAGGCATCCGAGTAAACTCATATAAACCATTTGGAGTAACAATTGCAGTTTTATGAATATCCCTGGGATGCATTTTGATTTGGTAATAACCTTTAGCCAAATCCAATGTCGTAAAATACTGGGCTCTCCCTAACTTATCTAATATACTATCTATATTAGGTAGAGGGAACTTGTCATCTAAAGTGATTTCATTCAATTTCCTATAATCCATACATAGTCTAAACTTCTGCTCACCTGATTTTCCAATCTTTTTCGGGACAAAAACAATGGGAGAAGAGAATCTACTGTTAGATTTTCAAACAATACCCTGCTTTTCCATTTCTAGTTCTTGTCTCCTAATTTCTTCCTCATGTTTTGGAGGCAATCTATAGAGTCTGGAGTTAATTTGTTGTTCCGTGTTTGTTCTAATCTTATGTACTATAGAATCGGTATTCGTAAGCTTATCACCCTCTTTATAGATTAAATTTTGGTACTGTTTTATGATTTTACTTACTTCTTCCTTTTCTTGGGAATTTAAGTGCGATAGATCTACTTGATCTGCCGTTTCGCTTGAAAGTTCATAATGTTCAATATCTAAACATTCTTCAGAATATAAATTAATTTTTGCCTTATTGACCAATTCTATAAATTTTTTGTTCATATTTATATTAGAAACGTTTCTTCTAATTATATCCATACCAACAAGGAAGTCATAGTCTTTATTAGATAAATTCATTTTATGCCACTTTAATTTACAACGACTTCCCATTCTGAATTCTTTTGGTATTTCTGTGACGAGAATTTGTATAAATTCCTTGGTTTCGTTGTTAATAGTATTAATAAAAACAAATTTTTCCTCTAGAATCGGAAAACTAGAACAATCTACCCTAGAAGGGTTCATTAAACTTATCGTTGAACCAGTGTCTAATAGAGCCTTATATTCTCTATCATTGATGGTAAAATTACAGAATAATTTATTTCCGAGGCTTAGTTCCGAAAATCCGAAGGATCCACGTTATTAATATCTTCATTACACCCTGTCTTTCTAGATTCACAACCGCTAGCTAAATTGTTCACATCCATGGATTTTGATAACTATTTCTAGCTTGGCCTGATGGATTAAAAACTTGGGTATTGTTTTGTCTAACTTGTCCTGACCTATTGTTATTTGAATTTCTACTCTACCCTGATCTATTGTTATTATTAAAATTTCTAGTCTGTCCTGATCTGGTGGGTATTATTGTTAACCTGACCTGAATTATTCTGCCAAACTCTATTGTTTTGATTTGGATTCGTCCCTAACCTATTCTGGCTAGTGACACAATTAGTTCTGCTATAATTTTTCTTTAGATTCCATTTACTATCTGCAATGTAAGTTCTTAAAATGCTTAAAATAGAATTTAGGTCGAAAATGTTTCTTATCTCCCTAGACAACTGACCCACAGTAAGATCTTTTATTTTTGCTATTAGGAGCTGCTTGCCAACACTAATTATTTCGATTTTATTACTTTCATAGAGTGCATATTCGTGACACTCTTTCAAAATTAATTCTATTTTATTGCATAAATCTAAAATACTATTTACCTTTAGATTATTTATTTTAATCCAAATGCTGTTAACGTCGATTATTGGGCGGAAGTGTTGAACAAGCTCGTTTCTAGTATCTTCCCACGATGTCAACGGATTTAAATATAAAAGGCTTTTGGCTTCACCTACAACCTTTATTTTATAGATCGCCTTGAATACCTCTTCTTTTCTGTCTTGCGGGGTGGCTGCCAGATGAGCGTCAACACAGGTGAGGAATTGTGTGAGTTCGTTTCTCGCTCCTCCAAACTCTTTTATATGAGCTATGCTTTTATAAAGCGATATCGTTGGTGTAGCTGCTGCTGCCGCTGCTGCTGGTGCTCTCTGTTGAAGCTGCTGCTGCTGTTGTTCAAGCTGCTGCTGCTGTTGAAGCTGCTGCTGGTGGGTAAGCTGCTGTTGTTGTTGTTGCACCTTAGTTAAAATATTAAGTGCGTCGACGACACTTTGTAAGACTTGCTCCATTGTTAAATTGGCGAAGTTAAAACCACGATTGGTATCGAACTGTTTATCTCGCTTTTTTCTATCAATTTTGATAAAAAGTCCACACAAATCACTAGATTTTTTATAATTGCAACTGATTTTTAGTCTTTTATAGTTTTTGTTTAGTTTATTTGGGTGGATGTGAGGTTGTGGATGGCAAACAACACTTTTATTTTATTTTTATAACCGGGTGGAGATGGTTTAAAGTCAATACTGTATCAGGGTGGTGGAGGGGTTGTGGATAGTAAACAAACAAATATATGAAAAAAAAAACAAAATTTCTTTAAAACTGATTTTTAGTTTAGTTTTTTTTTCCACTTTTTATATTTTTGTTCCTCCAGTTCGTTCCGCGACTGCGCCAGTTATATTATTATGTTATTAGTATTGAAAAAAAAACGATTCTCTCTGTTTCCCGGGTCGATTGCGACTGCCGGTCGTTTTATTATTATCAACTAATCATTAAATAAAATGTATAATACAACATAGGTCAATGCATCCACTTTCCAATGGCCTTCAGATATGTACATTTTCCCATCGTCACCGGAAAGTGGTGTTGCATTACTTTATGGGTTGCGAAGCAACACAAATGTTGCTGACTTGCATTTGTGTAACTCGCGTTTCTAACTACGAGATAGGTCCGTCATGTTTTTTATCCCAAATCATGTTTTAAAACTATGTGTTTTTTTTTAATTTCTTAGTGGCAGCACTGGGCGTGTGTATGTTTACATAAGTTTGCTGAAAATAGTACCTCGAATTCACTACGAAACTTAAATAAAAAAGTCTTAGCTATACCAAATAGGATCGTAAAATCACCATCTTGGTCCCACTGTTCGATTATGACACGCCCGCCACCCGTCTTGAAGATTTCACATAAAGGCTAGGTTATAAGAGTACATACCTGAAATACCGATAGTGCATTAGTAGATTGTGTAGTTACTACCTACTTTCAAGTAAAATAGACACATTAATTTGGACTCCTTTTTTTTAATTACAGCTTCAATCTTTGCTTACTACCCTGTCAACCTTTCAATATTTAGGATGCAATCTTTGAATATAAGCAAACGTGAAAAACGATAAGCCAACCCATATTTTGAAAGGATGAAGGGGATGATTTATTTTTTTTTAATTTTTAATCAATTAATATCAACCCTATGCAACTGTCAGGGTGTGAGATGTATATATAAACATTATATTTCAGCCTATGTACAAATACCAACCTACTTCTCACTACACATTAAATATATGTATCTATATTCCAAGAAACATTATTTGGAATGGTAGAAATGACGGACATCAGTTTCAGAAAAACCCGTCTTATATATTCAAGTCACGTTCCTCGAGTTCGAAAAGGATATTAAAGTGCGTGTGCAGTCAATGCTGCATTGAGTTAACGTTGCTCGAGCACGTTGCGTTTATTCGAACGTGCCAATGGTGACATATAATACATTTTCGGGTCGTGTCACCTGTTTAAGTGGGGAGGGGGGGGGGGGGGGGTTTCACAAAGTATGTTTTCCAAAGTTTTACAACGTGTTTCGTTTTATACTCGAAAGCTTATTATTGTTTGTGCGTTATGCTACGGTGCTGAGGCATTTCTTGAAAAAAAAAGACGTCTTATGCCAAAATAAATAATTTTATTCAATATTGTATGTACGAACCTATGCCTTTCCTTTATTATGGTAAATTTTTCTGTCAGTACATTACGTGCAAAAATAATATTCCATTGAGTTCAACATACCCACTACAACAGATATTTATCGTAATAATGGGGTTTGTTGAGATTCCTTTGTCCCATAACAATGAAATGGAATTGCTTCTTTAAATGTAGCTTTATCGGTTTATTATGTTTGAAAAATTGTAGACACTAAATACTTATTTAAGGTGTGAAAATTATGGAGGAATAACTCAAAAATACAGGGGAGTTTTAAAAAATTTGTATCTCAGGGGGTTCAAGCCTCCAAAATCATGTTATTATTTAGGTGATTTAATCATAATGTACATGATTAACTGAAACTTTTTTGTAAATAAGGTTTTTCTAAGCATGACTAATTTACATCTTGCTATTTGTCTAAAATGTTTTGGATACAAGAACTTTGAAAAAATACCAGTTTGAATGTTAAATCCATGAGCGGCAGAAACCAATCGACTTTCAGTCCTTGGTGGTATGTGTATTACAGACCACCTCTTGTGGAATGAGCGCCTAAACGGTATCGCCAAAAACACTGAGCAAAGCATTGGGACTTTCTTCGAAAATCCAAGAAATTCTCTCCTTCTGATCTGGCTGATATAATCTATAATACTATAATTCGTCCAAACTCATGTATTACTTTCATATTTGGACAGGAGCTCCTAAAACTCATTTCAATCTTTTAGACAGAATTTAAAATATAGCTCTGAAAATGATAGATGATAAAATTATAGCGATAGAACTGTAATGGGAAAATTTATACCTCTAGAACACTGTCGAATTGTTATAATTATGTCTCCAATTATGTTACCGCTATTTTTATAAACATTGTTCTAGCGAAATAGCCAGTTGCATCCTCCCCTTAAAATTTTCAACCATAATACTCCCGCTTCTCGAAATTTTCATCCATCAGCTTACCTTTGAGCACAACTTCGGACGTACTGTCTTTCTTTAGCCGTACGACGCGCCTGTGGAATCAGAAAATCAAAACCAATGTATCGGTATCTCCTCTTATATCTTCCCCTACTTTCCTAACGCTCGCATTATTCTTGATCATTTTAAGGGTAGTCCACCCCTCAACGTGCCCGCATCCGTATAGAAAAAACTGTATTCATTTCGATCAAGCTAAAATTCTAGCCGAATTAAATCCCTTGTCTTGTACGCGAAGCGATTGAAAATTAAATCTATAAAACTTTCTATCGGGACGACAGTTTCAAACTGTCACGAAGTTGTGAAGGGATCAATCATCATCAATCCAATTGCCCCTTTTTACCCACATTGATACAGTGAGTTCGGTTTTCTTCGAACAACAGCCAGAGACAAAATCTTCTATACGTACCGCTATAACCGACACGTAGGCAACATAGCTCATAATATCTTCCATGCAGTTTCCCAATAACCACGCTCACCGGGGTGAGTACGATTTTGAACTCGCTGAATATTTATCATAACGCGGTTAATCCTTAAAAATTAAAAATGACATACTTATTCTTATTAAGAAACATATAAAGGGTCCGCCATCTAACGTTTTTTTTTTCAACTAAGGCTTATTTCGTGAATGGTAACACATAGCTCATGTGTGATTTGACAGATAATTAGTTTTATCCTTCCGTTGAACGAATATGGTTGTCTATACGCTTGAACAACGCTGGGAAATATTGCGACATTACTTTGAAAATCATGGTAATATTGCAGAATCTGTGCGAAAATTGCGTACGGATTTTGGAAGAAGAGAAGCACCGTCAGCTCCGTATGTTCGTTATCCTGTGAAAAAAGTGAAAGAAACTGGCATCCTCATCGATAAACCAAAGCGTGAAAAGCCAAAAACAGTTCGTTCACCCGAGAATATTGCTGCTGTGGCAGAAAGTGTGCGTGAAGCGCCATCAACATCAATTCACCGTCGTTCTCAACAATTGAACATTTCGGAGACATCGTTGAGACGAATTTTGCATAAAGAACTTGGTATGACGCCATACAAAGTCCAATTGGTTCAGGAGTTGAAGCCAACTGACCATCCAATGCGTTTTCGCTTCGCTAAGTGGGCCTGCGATCGACTTGGAGAAGATGCCGATTTTGCCAAAAAAATCATCTTTTCAGATGAAGCTCATTTTGATCTTGGCGGGTATGTAAAAAAGCAAAATTGTCGCATTTGGGGCACAGAAAACCCGCACGCATACATTGAAAAGCCGATAAACCCAAAACGAGTCACTGTTTGGTGCAGATTTTGGTCCAGAGACATAAGTGGGCCATTTTTCTTCGAAAATGAGCATGGAGTGGCCGTTACAGTCAATGGCGATCGTTATCGGGCCATGTTGAACGAATTTTTGTTCACAAAAATTGAAGAGGAGGATATTGGCAATATTTGGTTTCAACATGACGGCGCTACGTGCCACACAGCCGAAGCTGCAGTAGATGTTTTGCGCCCTGTTTTTGATAATCGCTTTATCAGCCGCAGAGCTGATGTCGTTTGGCCACCTCGGAGCTGCGATTTGACACCGTTCGACTATTATTTGTGGGGTGCCGTAAAAGATAAGTGTTACGTCGACAAGCCAGAGACAATTGACGCTTTAAAGAACAATATTCGTGAAGCCATTGGTGAAATACAGCTGCACACAATCGATAATGTGCTTAAAAATTGGACCGATCATGTAGGCTACTGCATGGCCAGCCGAGGCAGCCATTTGAATGAAATTATTTTTCATTATTAACCGGAAGGATTGTACTTTCAAATAAAAAAAGAAATTTGAGAAAATATTCAGTAGTTTTTTTTTATAGCATTTTCAAAAAAAAAAGTTATTTATAGGACCCTTTAGTACAGTCTGTCAAAACACAAAATTATGGATCACAAGAAGTAAATTAAGAATTTTGATTATCTGGATATGTATAACTATATGAAGATACATACTATATACCCTTATATGTAACTATATACATTTGTAAACATTTTCAATAATTACCTGTTCTTTAGGTTTATTTAAGTCCAAAGCCTGACTATTAATCAAATTCTTCTAGTGACACTTGATTAACTATTAATTTAATGAAATGCGATTTCTGGTATTATGGCCAGTGAATTGTAGGAGAAGTATACGTCCAAAATGACGTACTGTTAGGTATTTTATTAACAAAAATTTATTTAGGGTAATTATCGTAATGTAATGTTTATTGTGTCATATTTCAATTCATTGCACACATTTTAAAATACTTTTTTTAGTTTAAAATATAAGTGCAAACAATTAAAAAAATCGTTACTAAACATTATTAGAAAATTCATTTTGTCCATGTAGTATGGAGAAAATGACATATTTCTTATGAACAAAATGACATACGTCTAGCACATGTGGTAGGTCTATAGTAATTAACAAGTCTCATTTTTCTAAAATAAATTAATTAATAGTTAGAATTCGTTGCTCAAAAAACTTTTTGAAAATATCTTGTGGTTCATAGCATAAATCGTAAATGATATTCTTAGTGTTTTTTGGCACTTCAGACCAAGATATATGAGCCCAATCATTGCATTTCATTCAGCTTAACCAAGTTTTTCTTGAACACCTGCGCGACTAGAAACAAAAAGCCGATGTTCATAGAATATAAGCTTATATCTTCCGAGTCCTTTAGCTTTGGGACTTAAATTTGTATTCTTAGCCAATGCGTGTCCTTTTAGGTAGCTTGAGGACAACAAACGTTTTGTTGTCCTTTACATCTTCAATGCCCTTCTCCATTAACTCAACTCTCCAGTTGTGGTTAAATTGAATCAATATTTGTCTGCATAGTTATGTCATTTTGTCCGTGGTTATGGTATGTCAATTTGTCCATACCATAGTTTTGACAAAATTTTGTTAATAAATTCCTAAAAACTCTGCTGTTATGTTCAATTGTGAGTTTATATTATAAATTTTGTACTGAACTATTGATATGGTTAATAAGCCTAACCAAAATCAAAAACACCACGCAGAAGCAATAAAAAATTATTTTCTTCTTAAATACTGTTTTGTTTTTGCCATATGTCTGTCAAATGAGATAGAATTTTCAAAAGATTTACCAAATCATCAAGGCCAACTAGTGACATTGGATCGGATTGTATTAGTATAGTAGATTTCAAGATAAGAGCAGTATGTCGTATTGTCCGTATGTCATTTTGGACGTACTTCCCCTACCTATACGTAGGAGTGAGTGGTAAAAAACATTGAGGACAAAATACAATCATTAGATACCATAAAATGTCTTACTAACCATTAATTACTTGTACATATACATACACATTTTCATGTGGTAAGCTTTCAAAACAAAAACCCAATAATCACATTGAAGTAAAAAGAAATTTCATCCAGAAAATTATTCCCCGTACTCCTTTCCTTTATAGAAGAATCACAAAAGACAATCCTCAATTCAATTCGAAATCACTGTATTAACCATTTAGCTACTTTCATTTTCGTTAGACAGTTCTTTTCAAAACAAAGTTGATTATAGATTGCATTTGACAATTATTGTATTATGGAAACGCTGTTGTTTGGTTGCCAAACAAAAAAAAAAATGCTTAAATACTCATTGTTTCACATAATAAATAGTCTGGCCTAAGCAAAATCACTGATTGCATAATTGCAGACTTATTCCACTCTAAACAGTTAACAGACCGTGTTTAAAATTCTTAGGAAGCCTTTTACGTGGGGATTAGCTAGTATATTTTACTCGTAATTGTTACATAAATATAGTAACTCTTTCATGTTAATTTCTATCTAAGTGATTGGCGTGACGTAATCAAATACATTCCCCTCAACATCAATTGAAGAATGGTGGCATTTATTGGAATAACTCGGCAACCATAGTTACGTAATAAAGGTGATTTTAGAATCATATTTTCTACCACAGCTTTAGTCGTCAGACAGACTAAAAAAATAAAGAAATGCTATCCTTTTTTTTGCGAACCAGAATGACATCAAACAAGGACGCCAATGAGGACAAATATCAGAACAGTGGTCGACAAAACTGAGTAAATATTTGATAAAATACTCGTATGGGATACGAGTAGTGTTCTGTAACATGAAATAGTTTCCTAGTTTTCAACGTTATTAAGCTAAGTGCGCCAATAATGTTGTTTTGCGATTGTTTGGTTTTGCTCGTATGTAGGAACTGCAGTTGTGAAATGTTTATTTTCAGATTTCTCTACATTTTAATATAATTACCATTTAATCAAACCCTTGCAAGACAACAAAGGGTTTTTTATTCAAACCCATGAAATAATGGTATGTTCTTTCTTCTTTGGTAGAGTTTTCTATTTATTTAAATTATAATTTTCCATTACCTACAGAATCGGAATTAATTTGCCGTTTTTGTTTTTGAAGTAACAACTCAAAGAAGAACTAAGCACCTACGGCATTTGTGAGTTTTGATGTCGTTTTCGTTTAATAGTTCAGTGACCTGCTTATTGGTTAAATAAATTGCGGTATAGGTAGCAAAGTGATTATCCTTATGCCAACGCAGCTTCATGTGGTCTATTTACTAAAAAGGAAAAACTAAATTATTATGGACTATACCATTTCTGTGTCCCATTTGTGTTAAAATAAAACTCGGGTTGTTATTCTTAATTTTAGATTAATACCTAAGGCAAAATAAAGTTGATTAAGGATTTGAAAGCTTACTCAATGTATTAGCGAGAGCAGACGAAAAATTTCAAATCCAACAACTCAAAACTGGATTTTTTTTAATATAGGTATATTATTTTAAACTAATTAGGACACCAGGTCTAATATTAAATTATGGAAGTTGTAGATGAGACAAGAGCCATAATGTCAGAGCTTGTAAGGAGACTTTTTGGCTAGATTCTTTTTTATAATCTTTTTTTTTAGCTCCCAAAATAACACTACCTGCCATAAATTTTGTGTACCAAAAATGGTATATCTTAATTTAATTATATCGAAAACGGTTCGAAGGATTTTGATAAAAACGACTGGATCGCATGTACTACTTTTGCTTATGTTCGATCACATCATAAGCTCAAGATTCTTAGTAGAAACGGCTAAATATATATTTAACGTGGGTCTTATAATAAATTTTGTAGAAACAAAAATTATATTTTTCTATAAAATATTGGTATAGCAATTTTAGGTTTTTAAAAATATTAATTTAAGCACTCCACTCATTTTCGAAATATTGAATTTTCATTTTTTTTTTCAAAAATCCAAAAAAATATTTTTCCAAAATTTTGGTATGCAGTATTACTTATATTTCGAAGAACCCAGTATATAAAATTTTTGACCGAAAATCAAAAAAAAGCAGGTGCCGTTGAAAACAAAATATATAAAAACAAAACATTGAACCAATCGCAGTGCACAGTTTTTTTTTTTATCAAAATCGATAAGACAGTTTTGGAAATAATTTTGATACATGGTAGAAAAACTTGTATGGCAGGTGACGTTAGTTTTCGGGCTAAAAAACAATTAAAAAATCTATTTGATACAATCACCTAAAACATGCAAGTACCAAGGTTAAAGAAAATCTCCTTCAACCGTTAAGGCTGTAGAACTATCTTCAGAGAGACACACAGACATTCAGATAAACAGACAGACGGAATGGCAGGACCCAATTTTTTGGTATTTTCTATAATCGTAAAGTCAAGTTTGGTTAAACTATTGAGCTTTTTTTTTCCCAAATATAAAGCTTGCCCCTTATTTTATTTTTATATAGGACAAGTAAAAATTTAGTAACAAAATATATTTAGTTTTTTCTACTAGCTTCTTGTCCTTACACCCACAAACTAAATGGTATATAACTAAACATGTTGTAGATACTATAAGAAAACATTCGCTCAGTTGCTTAGCGAATGGTTTTCGTATATATTATAAAAACGGTTTATAAATTGTACAACCATTATTTTTAAAGTAAAAGACAAATGTTTTCGTATATCTAGCAAAAAGAGGGATATAATAACCTAACAGTTTATGTATCAGGAAACAAGTCTAGAGTGTTGGCGGCTTCACCTACAACGTCAGGGATTCGAGTTGGCTCGTCAACAAGGTGTGTCAGTTGGTTTAACTCAGCAAAGAACTCAATGTACATTCCTTGGGGTGTTGTCTGGTTCGAAAAGCGGAGCCACCTGGAATTCTGTACAGATGATTATAAATTAAATGACGATTTCAGTGTTAGGATAATGGGAAACAATTTTTTGAATGGAACCGGACGGAGCATCAAATTCGTTAAAAGTTGAATTTCTGTCCAAATTTGGACTCCGATATATAAAACATTTGTCTATGGTGTACTTGTTCACCGACAATTTTAACCACACGAAAATAAAATTTCTGTTTGACCACAAACGATATTGTTATTGAAGTTGGAACGCAACATTATTTCTTACGTATACGGCGAGAACGATTCTCCACAACATCACTCATACCTCACAAGCCACACGTGGTATCCACCCATTTTCATAGAATCGATATAAATTCCTTGGAGCACTTCTGACCGCCAAGAAACGATGAAATTTGGTACAGCAGTAGGGCTTTAAGTAAAGGGTCCCCCAAATTACTTCTTTTTTTTTGAAAATGGGCGGAAAACATCGAGTGTAGCTTCGGCTGTGTGGTACGTAGCGCCGTCCTGTTGAAACCAAATATTGCCAATATCCTCTTCTTCAATTTTTGTGAACAAAAATTCGTTCAACATGGCCCGATAACGACCGCCATTAACTGTAACGGCCACTCCTTGCTCATTTCCGAATTATGCCTCTGGACCAAAATCCGCACCAAACAGTGACTCGTTTTGGGTTTATCGGCTTTTCAATGTATGCGTGCGGGTTTTATGTGCCCCAAATGCGACAATTTTGCTTGTTTACATACCCGCCAAGATCAAAATGAGCTTCATTTGAAAAGATGATTTTTTTTGGCAAAATCGGCATCTTCACTAAGTCGATCGCAGGAGCACTTAGCGAGCGTTGTTCAAGCATATACACAACCATATTCGTTCAGCGGAAGGATAAAACGAATTATCTGTCAAATCAGACATGAGCTAAGTGTTGTTAGATAATTGAAATAGAATTGATATCAATTATGAGGAGCACTTCTGATTGTCGTGTAATAATCAAACTTGGTAGAGCGATATGGATAAAAGTGCAGGCAAAGGCAAAATTTTAAAATTTGTGACTTTACATTCATGTGCATGGCACCCGCCCATTTGCATAGAATTGATATCAACTATGTAGAGAACTACTGATTGTCGTAGAATGATGAAATTTGTTAGATCGGTAGGATAGCGATAAACACCCATTTTCACAGAATTAATATTAAGTATATTGAGAGCACTTCCGATTGGTGCAGGATTATGTTTGTTAGGGCAGTCAGCTTTTAGATGTATTCAAAGAAAAGTTAAAATTATGAAATTTTTCATGCGTTTTATCCACCCACTTCTTCTCAATTTGGCAAATTTTTATTTCAAAATTGAGTAATTAGGTATAATAAAAGAAACTTTGCCAAGTAAACCAACACAATTTAAGTCAGTAATCATTAAATAACAGATTTCTCTGATAATTTTGCGCGGTTCTCCCATATTATTCTACTTAAAATATTTGATATTTAAAATTAATAAACTTAGAACTTAGTGTACTTTTCGATCTCACTACTTTTCTCGGCTGACTTGTTATGGTTTTTGTATATAAAAGAACTTGTGGGCTGATTAGGGAATATGAAGCGAATCGCTTTTAATTCTCATTTTCGACTCGCTTCGTTTTGATCAATTAACGAATTCGAAGCGAATCGTAAATGCTACTTCCAATATTTCCAGATAATTGACAGCTGATTGCCTGTGAATATTTATTATTTCAATCAAAATAATTTGTGTTTTGTTCGAGGTGCATTAACTTTGTAAGAAAATATTTATTTAAATAAAAAATATACTCAAATGTTATTTATAACGGGTGATTTTTTTGCTACTTGGTTTTTGACGTTTATATTTTTGACAGATCACACATGACAAATTCCACGAAGATTTGACATTTCGATTCAGTATTGTTTGCCATTTCATCATGAATAGACTTACGCCTGAACAACTTTTGCAAATTATTGAAATTTATTATCAAAATTCGTGCTCTGTGAAAAATGTGTTTCGCAAGCTACGTCCGTTTCAGCGACGAGGCTCATTTTTGGCTAAATGGATACGTGAATAAGCAGAATTGCCGTATTTGGAGTGAAGAGCAGCCAGAGGCAATTCAGCAGCTACCAATGCATCCCGAAAAATGCACTGTTTGGTGCGGTTTATGGGCAGGCGAAATCATTGGGCCGTACGTCTTCAAGGACGATGAAAGCCGCAGGGTTACGGTCAATGGAGAAAGGTACCGTTCGATGATAACAGATTTTTTTTTGCCGAAAATGCAAGAATTGAACTCGGTCGACATGTGGTTCCAACAGGACGGTGCCACATGCCACACTACACGCGAAACCATGCATCAATTGAGAGGCGAATTTGGTGAGCAGTTGATCTCACGTTTTGCCGCAGTCAATTGGCCACCAAGATCATGTGATTTGACCCCGTTAGACTATTTTTTGTGGGGCTATGTTAAGTCTATTGTCTATGGGGACACGCCAAACACGATTGCTGCCTTGGAAGCCAACATTGAACGCGTCATTGGTGAGATTCCGGCCGAAATGTGTGAAAAAGTTTGCCAAAATTGGACCTTCAGAATGGACCACCTGAAGCGTAGCCGCGGGCAACATTTAAGTGAAATTATTTTTAAAAAGTAAATGGCAGAAATTGATTTATCGATCCAAATAAAAATTTCATTCAATTTTTACAAGTTTCTGTGTTTTTTTGAATTTTCAAAAACCAAGCTCTTAAAAAATCACCGTTTATAAATACTTAATATGAGAAAGAAAAGAATCTTAAACTTCAAACTTGAGAGGAAAATTATTAAGAAGTGCTTCTTCACCTTTTGATCTTCCTTGCTTCGAGTCCAGTTTTTTTGCTTAACGTGTTTATTATCTGTTAAATTAGTTCTATTTTATAAAAACTTGGTTCGATAAATTGTTTCGCCTTTCAAAAGAAACATTTAAAATTGTCTTGGACGAAATAAAAGACAAATATAGACCACAGACTAATAATGGGATACTACCAATTATAAAATTAGCTGCAACATTGAGATTCCTTGCAGACGGATCATACCAGAAAGTGGTTGGGCAGGATACAAACATTGGAATGGCGCAACCAATAGTATGCAATTCAATGTCCGAAGCGCTAGACATATTGCAGAGAACGTTGTATGTTGTGTCCTTTAGCAATCCCTTCGTTTTCCCTCATAAATTCGATAAGCGGAGAAAATTGTTGCTGGTTGGTGTCTTGCTGTCTTGGGCGCCTACACGTTTATTAGAAAAAAAATATTGTTTATTTCTTTAATTTGTTTTTATACAAAAAAATAATAGTTAAACTCACATTTTTATTTATTTAAATGAAAAAAAAATTCACCGAAATATCACTTTCGACCGTGTCGATAAACCAATCCGCCAAAGAAACCCTATCGAAAATGCACGCGCTAAAAATTGAAATGTCAAATCAAATTCGCTTTCGATTTCGAAAATACGCCGAATGTAAAACGAAAGAGACGAAAGCGAAAACAGTAATATCAAATCTCATTTTCGCCACCTAAAACCATTCGCTTCGTATTCATTAATTAGGCCATTGGCTACTTTTTTAACATTTATGTTTTTGGTGTGATGTGTATTTCAATAATACAAATATAAAAAAAGGTTGGTCATCCATTTTATTTACTTCTTCAGTTTCCGTGTTTTTTGTTGTTTGACATTTACATGAGGGTTATATTCCGAGAATATTCGTATTATTCCGTGCTTAACATGGAATAAAAATAATGCATCCCAAACGTTGCGGAATGAATAAATAAACAACAAAATAGTTTATCCGGAAATTTCCGTAGAATAAAGAATCACAAAATTAATATTCCGAATATTCTGGACATCCCAGAATGAAGAAATATATATTTATTATTTGTTTGAATTGTACGTAGTTAAAATTAAAATTCTTAGATACTTAGATGCAAACGTGATTGAGGAGGGCACAATTACCTAAATTATGAAACGATTGTTACATAATTTAGATTCTATAACGAAAACCTAGAAAATATTAACATTGCTGTGAGATCTTTATTGGGAAAACAATATCTGTTAAAGATATATTATGATTCTGATGACAATAACCAGCTTTTTGGGTTAACGAACCTAAATTTTTCGACCTTAAGCTTAGTGAAGCATAATCTTCGAAATACAACCACTTTACAAAATACTATTGTCTGCAAGGAAATGGATGACGTAGGAAAGATTGTTAGGAACCTTAAGATTCTGTGCCTTATAGACCACTTTAATAAGATTTTGTTCGTCGACGGACAATGTAAGAAAAAAACAAATCAATAAAAGGGTAGGTGTTCATATTATTTTAAGACTATGCATTTTTGTATTGTTCTGTTTTTGTTATTTGTTTTAAAAACGGAAATGAATGTTAATTTTTTAAATTATATTAAGTTTTTTATGATTATTAAATTACTTTGTATTTATATTGTAAAAATATAAATAAGACTCATTTTGGACCAGAGGTCATAAAATTCATTCAATTTGGCTTTCATCAACACACTACACAGTCAACAAAAACGAAAAGAAACAAAAATAATATTTTTACATTAAACGTGTTTTATTGGGAAATTTATCCACCGTAAGTTTATCCTTTGAAGCATTTTACATACAATTTGCTACGGTCAATAAAATGCTAAAGTTGAAGATACGGTGGATGGCTGGTTGACGTTTATTCGAGTCTCGAATTTGATTTTGTTAGTATTGTTGGTACGATTGATAATTGGATGTGTTCATGTAGTGTTATAATTATTAATTTCATTCGTAAGACAAATCGATCTTTTTGATTCTTTTTTTATAGTTGGCCAGTTTATATTTCTAAAATCTTTGATAACTCCATTTTTAATAAATTATAAGCTGTTCTTCTGAAAAGTTTCTCACTTTTAGTGTTAAAATATGTATTCTTTGGTCTAAAATTCCACCTATATCTGCAATTTTGCATACCCATAATGTCACTTAATCAATTTTATCAAACTTCGATTTCCATTTTGAAAAGAAAAAATCAATATCCCTTGAATGAATTCCGTTTTACCTTTATTTTTGACTAACTAAGACCAATATTCGCTTTGTGTTCAATTTTTATTGATTGTTATAAAAAAACGGAGTTTGGTGAAAAAAATCATCTTTTTATTTAGATCTACAAAAAGTAATTTGAGAACATAAACCGCATTGGGTGGAACTGCGATATAGAGGACTGTTCGACACTGCGCCGCAAAATATTTATTCGCATGAAATTCTATGAGCTATAAGGATAGGCGCGCACATTTTTGCAACTTTTAGTTTTGCAACAGTTTGTTTGTTAAAGTGAATATCATGGGGTTATATGAGAGTGCGCGCACATGCAAAAACTATTCAGCCCGCGATTCGAGCAACTTAAAAGTTTGTGATTTGGCACAAATCGAACGGTCACCCCAAATGAGTTCATGCAGTTTGTATCACACCGTACTATAATGTAACTGCGCTCACATTAAATCAAAATATTGTCTGTGTGGTTTGTTCGCTTCGGATAAATTGCGTGTGCGCGCCTAGCCTAAACACACTATAAGCGGCAACTGAACTTTACAAAATGTGCTTTTCTTCACTGTTCAATGGACGTTTGCAATGAACGGTATTGGCTTCACTACATGGACTTTGGCTGGGCGTACATTTTTGTGATCCCATTGTTGTTTTTTTTTGGACATGTGCATGGAAATGGCAAACCAAATGTTAACTATTTGTTCCTTACTCCGCGTATGCTTAGTGCAGTCTGATGAGTGAATATTGAATTGAAAGCAAAACATACTCAGAAAATAAATTTGTAAATTGACTTGAAAAATAAAACTCCTAGCTATCTACTCAGAAAATAAATAAAAGCATGAAATATAAAGGGGAAATGTAAGGGTGTGAGCAATTTAAACTACGTTGTAGTGTGCGTTCAGAATCAAGAAACATTAAAAGGAAATATGCAAATCTCCGGCAATTTTGTTTCTTCGTGTGAAAGTCTTAGCAATACAAAATTGCCCTGTGTGAAAAGGTACTTGACCATAGTCTATGAACAAACCCATTCACTTATCATTTCATTTCTCTTAGTGCAAAATGAATGTTCGAATTTTAAATTGCAAATGCAGAAAAAATGAAAACAAGAAATAGGTTTGAAACATAAATTAAATATTGGTAAGTTTTTCTACTTTCTATTTTATATGAATAAAAGCTAATTATTGCTAAAATTTTGATATTTTCTTAATTTTACTTTGCACGAGACTCTTTCATTACTTGTGACTGCTGTGCAAGTGTACCATTTTTACAAAAATAAGCTACAAATAAAAGCTACGGTCCATGCTACGGTCGATGCGTTTTTTTGGGATTTAGTTACGGTACAATGGATAGAATCCCAATAAAACACAGCTATTGCTTGCGTTTTTCTTCAACATTTTAAAAATATAAAAATCTACTGCGATATCAATAAATATACTGTTTTTTTTAAATCTAATTCGGATTTTTTTTTCAAAAAGTCCCATTACTGTCAAGCCCAACGCTAACGAGAATAATTAAAATTTCTGAATATGGAAAGGATGATTGAACCATGTTTTTTTTCCAAAACTCCGAAAAAGGTTATTGCGGATAGCTTTATATCGGGCAATGATTGACAATTTGTTTAAAGCCAAAAGTAGAGAATAATTCCGAATTGTGGTTCCGACAAGATGGAGCACAGCACAAACAGATCATCAAACTATGGTTGTCCTGAAGGAATATCGCTTTTTCTTATTTAAACTGACCACCGTCTTCGGCCGATTTAACGGCTTCAGATTTTTTTATTTGAGGTAACCTAAAAAGTTAAGTATATGCCAACAAGCAAAGAACCATACATCAGCTTAAGGCAAATATCAGACAAGAAGTGAGGGCGCCGGTAGGTTAAATTCCAAGAAAAGTAATGGAAAATGCTCTGAAAAGAATGTCAGGTTGAATGACGCAATGGATACCATCTGAGACATTCACCCTTTAAGACGTAATGTGAACATATTTCCTAACCGTCATATAAATTTTAATAAATGATAACTTTAAATAAATGTTAATCTTCAAATAAATCATTACGTTACTTACTTCGGAGAGGACATAACACAACTAAATATTTAATGTTTTCTTTTATTAACAACCATTGAAGATTATTGAATTAAACTGGATTTTAGGAGCCTTTAGAGTTTTAAAAAAATATTCGTTGATGTAAAGGAATAATATTTTTACATATATAATTTGTTTCAAGCATTTTGAAATTACATAATAGAAAAAGGAATATTTTTTCGCTGTCTGTAAGAATGTACATGTTCTGAAACTACACTATGCCCACAGCATAAACAAAATCACAATAATATTTGTAAAGGGTTTTTTGACAGGGACGCTACAAAAGTAGAGCGACAGGGACAGCAAACGACGCCATATTTCTTGCCGCTCTTTTGACATTTCTCTTCAGTAAGGTTTGCCATTTCATGATGGAAAGATATACGAGCCAACAGCGAGTTGAAATTATTAAAATTTACTACCGAAATTCGGAGTTAGTGGCCTCAACGTTAAGAGCGCTACGTCCAATATATGGTCGTCATAATCGTCTAGCAGATCAACAATTGAGCGTCTAGTGGAAACATTTGAGTCCACAGGCACAGTACAAAATGTTCCCGTGCGAGTGAGACAAAGAAGTGCCCGTAGTGTCGAGAATATTGCTTCCGCTGAGGCTTCAATTGCAGAAAGCCCAAATGTGTCTCTCACACGTCGTTCTCCAGCGTTGGGCATCTTACAAGATTAAATTGACGCACTGAAGCCGCTTGACCACCAGAAGCGTCGTATGTTCGTGAAATGGGCTGAGCAACAACTTGAAAATGATTCGAATTTTCATCGAAAAATCATCTTCAGCAATGGGGCTCATTTCTGGCTGAATGGCTTAGTCAATAACAAAATATGCGGTATTGGTCAGACAGGAACCCACACGTACTCCTTGAGTCATCATTGCATCCCGAAAAAATTAAGGTTTGGTGTGGTTGAAGGGCCGGCGGCGTCATTGGACCGTACTTCTTCCGTGGTGATCAAGACCGGCACGTTACTGTGAATGGGGATCGCTACCGTTCAATGATAACCGAATATTTTTGGCCCCAATTGGATGATATGGACTTGGAGGACATGTGGTTCCAACAGGACGGCGCCACAAGCCACACAGGGAATGTCACAATCAATTTATTGGAAACCAAATTTGGAGAACGTGTTATCTCACGAAATGGTCCAGTCGCCGGCTTGGTCGTCCGATTTAACGCCGTTAGACTATTTCCTGTGGGGCTACGTCAAGTCTATGGTCTATTTCAACAAGCCAGCGACGATTGATGAACTTCGTACGAATATCGAACGTGAAATTGCAGCAGTATCGGCCGATTAATGCTTAAAAACTGTCGAAAATTGGGTTCAGCGACTGGACTTCTGCAAGCGCGCCCGTGTTGGCCATGCAAAAAAATCGAGTTCCATACATAATGGCATCGAACGTACTTTCACAGGAATAAAGAATTTCATTGATATCCATTATTTAAAAAAACTTTTGTAGCGCTCTTATTGAAAAACCCGATATGGCTATTGATGACGGTATTGCCCTAACACTAATCTAAATTTTAGTGCTGTCAAATTGAAACGAATTCAACTTCATATATTCGGTCGCAATGATTAATACTAAAATAATAAAGTAGCTTTCATAATGAATGTAATCATTTCATTGACAGTTATAGATATCAACGCACGCAAAGAAAAATGTAAATATAAATAAAGAAATAACTTAATAAGTTCATTACGAAAATCAAGCCGAAATTGTCTATTATTTAACTCTAAAATGGAGTTAAACATTTCATATTCTGATGTAAGGAAGCTGCAACCAGTATTCCCAGTATCCTTTCTTAGGAAATCTTTAAACTTCTACCCAGGTTTTTAAATTAGGGGAAAATGTTATGAACAAAAATGAATACTGTAATAACAAAACTGCCTGTTGCGGTTTTGCATCAACTGCGCAGGACACTTCCCACCAACCGATTCAAATCCTCTCCTCAACTGAAATGCTTCTCAATTTGGAAGTGGGCCAAGTGAAATAGAAAGCAATTGTTGCTTTATTCTGAATCAATACACATATTTTAAAAAGAGTTTTTGGGCGTGGAAAGGAATTTAATTCTCCTCGTTTTCCAGATTCCATGAATTTTGGGACAAGCTGGAAGCTTTTTTTTGTCTTTCTTTTCTTTCATGAACTAGTTAACGTTCGATATTTTACAGGATGCATTTTATTTTATCTTATATAAAAAACAAGGACTCTTTAAGGATTTTGCCGTTAACGATTTTACCATTAGGCAGATACTTTGCAAATGGCATTATCAAAAGACTTAAGCAGACCAATTCGTAACGAAATCAATATCGTTTTGTTTAAAGAATAAGATCGAAATCCAATATTTTTTCTCTTAAATATGTAATTTATGGGTGGTGTTCCAAATACTGTTAGGTATAAAAAAGAATCTGCTTGCGTTGTAATGTTCAAATATCAGCCATAAACTTTTTTTCCAGTTGAGGTTATGTCACTAATTTGAGATACAGGAAGGAGTGAATAAATGAAACAAACTTATAGTATTTTTCTGTTCTGCTGCAGGCTTTTAAATTAAGGCAAAGCTCTGAAAGTAGTTCAGTATACTTTATATGCGTGAAATGAGGACCGCATACAACATAGGCGAAGTGTGCACGTAAAATCATACAAAAGTGCTGCTAAGTGGTAAACAACCTTGCTTAACGTAAATGAATTTGCCACCCTTATAAGAGGTTAGGTAAGGGACTGCCTGTTTTATGAAAACATGAATTAAAATAAACAGAAATAATTAAAACAACAAAACCCTTTCTAATCATCATAAAGAATTCCGGCCCTTAGTCGTTACTGCGCTGCAGCCGATTTGGAGTTCATTGCAAAAACAATAAGGAACAATGGTGATTGAAACATCACTTCAATAAAATTTGAAAAGAAGAAACGTGGTTAGTGAGTTAGACGTAATTGAGCAAAATTTTTAACAGTACTCGTTTAAGGAAAAACAAGACTCTAGTTAACGAAGTCATTTATTTGCGAGTTCCTATCTAACTACTTGGCAATTTTAAACCCTTTAAACAACTATTAAGTAATGTACATTTTAAATGAAATCTCAGATGAACGCGTCTATTTTTCAAACAGAAGCAGAATTAAACAAAAACAAATGCAACACATAATTTTAAAATTACAATTGAATGCATTTGCATTTAGATTCTTGTTTAATTTCAGAATGTGGACTGTGAAAACGACAAAAAAATAAAATGCACGACTGGATGTTAAGAACTTGCTCTTGTAGCTAACAACTTAGTGAAGCTAAATATCGACGCTGTTTAGTAGGTAGGTAATCTACTTATTCTATATGCAGTTTCAAAGCCGACGTAGGTAAGATTATCTTGATTCTTAGCATAATGAATTGTCGAATGGATGATACAAGGAATAGTTACATAGGTACCTACCTAGAAATGTATATTGAAATCTAGATTATGGACTTTCATTATGTAAGTTAGGAGTGTAATATGTAGCTACATAAATAGATGGAACCTTTGTATATAAATATGTACATATAATAATGAAAATGAAGGATAGGTCTGTGGGCTCGCTAATAACTTTATAATTTAGATTTCTTTATGCACACATAAGACTTATATGTGTGCATATTGAATCTAGACAAAAAGTTTTTTTTTAGCTGTTCAAGATAATGTCAAAAAACTAACAAATGCGAAGTTTCAACAAAATCTATTGAGTAGTTTTCGAAATTTTGAGTTTTCAAAAAGAAACAAATATTTTGCAAAGAAAAATTTTTTTTTTGAAAAATTTTGGATCACAATAGTGTTTAACCTTTCTAGGAGTTTCTGTGTTAAAAATTAATTAATAACTATATAAGAAAAATAAGATTTTTATTTTTGGAAAAAAAATGTATGGAAGCTACTGGTATTGGTCTTCTTAAAAAAAATGAAAAAAACGTGTGGGCATATTACAGAAAAAACAATATGTACCAAATTTGACACAAATCCATCGAGATCGTATGTCATGTTTGATTGTTAGGATTTTTTTTTACGAATGCATAACTTGCCTTATAGTACCTACCTATAATCGCAAGTACAGTTCATTAATGAGGGGCAAATTCATATTTCGGTATTTTTTTTTTAAATTGTTATTTTTGGTACCTATAGTAACACCAATTGTTTTCTATTTTCTGTAAGACGGTTCATTTGTTTTTTTTTTGAAATTTTTTACGCAGACGCTCATAAAAAGTCTTCACACTAATGTGATGTACTTAAAGAACTTCGTTTGACTTTAATTTATTTTTAGTTCTTAAGGCCCATTTAGACGATCATTTCAGTTTCAGTTTCAGTTGAGCTATCAGTTAAGCTTTCAGTTAAACTGATGTCTAAACGCAAAAACTGAAGCGTTTAACTGAAACTGATAGAATTCCCATAAGTTGGCTGTTCAGTCATCAGTTAAACTGATATCGTCGTCATGTCAATTCGAGTTTATTTTTTTATAATTGTGCGCGCACTAAATTGATTTTGACCACCATTAATATACCCTTAATATGTTCAAGAACAGTGCTAGCTTTAGGAAAATAGGCAAGAATTTAAAAGGAGATACCGATGTGCATTGGTTTTAGAGTTCAGAATATCAAAATGAGTGGGAGATACAGAGCATGGTAACCATGCAACCATGTGGACCATGCAACCACATTCGTATTGTACGGCTAAAGAAAGAATCTCCGTACTTGACAGTTCGTCCGAAGTTGGGCTCAAGGGTAAACTGGTGAGCATTCCTAGAAGCGCGAGTATCACGGTTAAATAGTTTGAGGGGAGGAATGCAACTGGCTATTGTTTATAAAAATAGAGATAAAATAATGAAAGACATGATACATTTCGTCTGTTCGAGAGATCAAAATGTTTCAAATATAGTGCTATCGCCTATCATTCTTAGAACTCTGTTTTGAATTCTATCTAAGAGCTTCAAGTAATAAAGGCCTTATAGATTACAGCCAGGTCAGACGCGGAGAAGAATTTCTTGCATCTTCGAAGAAAGACCAAACACATAGCAGCGTTTTTGGCGACATCGAATATATGGTCATTCCACAAAAGTCTGATGCACATGCCAAGGACTGAGAGCTGAACGGTTTCTTTAATGCAAACGCCGCTCATGGTTAGCGGGATGGGGGGTGGGTTATGCTTTAACGACAGAAGATAGCACTGAGTTCTTGAAGCATTAAATTCTACACGCTTTCTTATTTCCCATTGGACAATGTTGCCGAGATCAGAATTGAATGAGCTTATCATAGGCTGCCGTTGCCGTTCCGCATCCGAAGAACAAGGAAGAGAATCTGCAAACGAATATGAAGAGATAAGGGTACTATCGTCAAGCAAAACAATTTAGTGGATTAGAAGTTCCAGATAAGAGATCCTTTAAAAAAAATGAGAAAAAAGGTCTGATACAAACGGAGCCCTGGGGCACATCAGCATTTATTTTGTGAATATCGGACTTGAAACCGTCCAATACAACTTGTATTGAAGAGTCCAAAAGGTAATTTCTAATCCAACGAATAAGAGATTCATGGATACCAAATGCACGCATTTCCGATAAGATAGATTGGTGCCAAAATGTATCAAATGCTTTCGAAATATCAAGGGCAATAATCTTACTTTCTCCAATACGAGCTAAAGATTTGTGCCACTGATTGGTGAGATATAGGTACCATCAGATCACCTGTGGACCTATTGATACGAGAGCCATACTGCCATACTGGTCATTAAGGAGCTTTCGTTCTTCAAGATATTTGTTGGTTCTTGGCGGTGAATCAACTGTCTTTTTCTTTCAATCAGCCCTATCATGAGTTCCATCTTAGTCTTACGAATCCCGAAAAAAGTTTTCGCAGAATCCGTTCGTAATGGCAATTTGTATGAGCATTTACACTAAGATGGATTCTCTTATAGATTTTTTCAAGATTCATGGAATTCGTGGTAAGGCTGATTTTGTCGAAAAGGAATGATATTATGGTCGATTTCATTGAAAGTGATCTTCGAACTTTCGACTGCTCACAAGTGAAATGAAAGCTCAACTGAACACCAGACTGATGTCTAAATACATTGCCTTTTTTAATTGAACTGACAACTGAACTGATAATTGATCGTCTAAAAGGTGCTTTAATATAAACTTACAATGTGCTTAATTCTAAAATAAATAAAGCGAACTAGAGAGTGGACAATCGATGGCTAAGGTTAAGTCAATAATGAGGTTATATGAAATTAGAACCACATGAGTGTTTGACATTCGGCTAATATATATAAGTATGAACAATTCTAATCTGTTACTAATTAACATTATGATAATATGTGAATTATATAGGCTATGATTTCTTGCATGATAATAACTATGTACTTCAATATATAACAACTTATAATGTTAACAAAACATTTAGTTTTAACTCAAAACTTCGAAAACCACTCAAACGATTTTTTCGAAACTTCGCATTTGTTAGATTTTTGATATTATCTTGAACAGCTAAAAAAAAAACTTTTTGTCTAAAATATAAAACAACGGTACCTCCCATACTCCATGTTAAAAAAAACCGTTAAGAAAAAATTGTATTCCTCAAAACGGCTCTAAGAATGTTGGTAAATCAATGGGTATGTTTTTAAACTAGTACAGTCCACTTTTAAGTAAAAATTTATGTATTTTAGTTTGCGTAGATACTTATTGGTACTTCCCAACGAACCACTTTTCATATTTTCGATTTTCTCAGTATTGGACAAACCAATTTAAAAATCAAATGCTCCCTAGAAGTGTTAATAAAACTCAACTTCTTAGGTAAGAAATCGATTTTCAAAAACAAAATTATTTAGTGTTTAAAAATGGAAAACCAGATTTTTAAAAACTAAATAATTTTTTTTTTGAAAAATCGATTTCTCAAAAAACAGCTATTATATTATGTACACTAATATTTACTTCAAAATGGCTTGCTTTCTAAAAATGTTTTCAAAATTATAGATATAACTAAAAAAAAAATTTAAAAAAAAAAACGTCCAACGATTTTTAATTTTTTACTTGCTGTAACTTCTTTTGTTTGAAAAAAGATGGTCAAAACATTCCATTTTTCTGTCTGTCAATCTGTATGTATGTATAGACACCTACAGCCCAAAAGGGTTCGCCGAATTGCTTCAAACTTGGTATATAGAGTCTTTTAGGTATTGTACAGAGGGGAAATTGAAATTTTTTTAGCTAAAAAACAACGGTACCTGCGTTATAATCTATTTTTCTCGGAAACGGCTCTTATGATTTTGATTTAAAAAAAATCCGCGCAGCTTTTTAGGTGGTTGAAAAATTTTTTTATAAATGTCTAAAACAGTACTTTCCATAGTACTGTGTTTTTTTGCTTTCGACTATCTCACAAATGACTTAACCGATTCTTTAGAAATTTCATACATTGGTTTAGGTTGCCCAGTTTTTACTGCATACCAAAATTTTCAATTAACATTTTTTTGTATTTTTAAAATCATTTAAAAAAAAATTTAATTTATATATTGAAAACTGTTAATTATTTTTTTGCCAAAATTATAGTTGTATGTATTCGCCGAATACCTATGAATTGGCGCTTTTGAATTTTTTAAAAAAATTTTCAAAAGTTTAAAAAAAACTTTTTGTCTCAAGAACCGCTGCACATATTTAAAAAAAAATGTTAATCATAAATTCAAATTTATGCAAGAAATAAAATGGCGTACTTTTTTTTAGCTCAAATTAGTTTTAAGTATTTATATCAGAATTTTGAATTATTTTTTCTTTGATTAATGGGATTTAATCTTTTGTTTTTAAGTTTATATTATTAAATATTTAAGATTGTCATACCATTTTTTTTTAGAAAAAAATTTAAGCTATTTTGTATAAAAAAAATTAAGTTTTAAAATATATTTAGATTTTTAATAGAGCAAGTTCGTGCGATCCAGTCGCACATTTTATTTTAGATGTATTCATATTTATAGCATTCAATAATTTCTACATAATTATATATCATTTTTGGGTACGTCACTAAGTAGTAATATGTATATACAATGTAATAACCCATATCTTCTTGTTCTTTATCTCTTATTGAGTCTTGATTCTTGAACTAAAATTTATGAAAAAGTTTCAACCTTACATGTAGTCAAGGACATTATACTAGCAATAATTTGCCATTCAAATTCAATCCATTGGAATTAAATGGATGTTGTTTCTTAATATTTTGGCCTCTTTACTACAAATTTTTGGAAGAATTATATTAGCCGGAGGAGCAATAAACTAAACATTATTAATATTTTTAATAATCGTGCAGAATTCCGTTTATCATTTGTTTGAAACTACAAAACAATAGTTTCTTAGAACAACAGGATTTCAATAATGTTTTCTTAGGTTTCGTTTATTAATGAACACTCAGGTAAAAGTTAGATAAATGCGAAAAAATTAGTTCCACAAGAAAAAACATATTTCGCGTGTTACTCACTTTGGGTCATATTGAAGTTTTCGCTATAGGCTAGGCAATAATTATTATTTTTAAGCTAGGCTTTAATTAAGAACACTTTCTGAAAAAAAAAAACAAATAAGAGAAACGAAAATATTTAGACTCTATGCAAAATCTTATGACATGATGCAATATTAAATCAAATTCAAATCAAGCTGATACGAAACTTTCACTTCCCCGAAGTCATCAGGACCACTCTTAAACTAACTTGATGAAATAAGGAATTTTCAGAACTAGCTAGCTCCATATACCATATGCATATACGAGTACTGTAAAATATGTGTGTCTCATTATATATTTAAGTATGTACGTAAATATTTTGTAAGCTTTCTAGTCTTTTAGTCCAACCAAGGGAGCATAAGATGAACCAAAAAAAAATGCAAATCTATTTACCCTGTGAAAGTATTAAATAAAATTTTCAAAGTCCTCCCCCTGCCAAAATTATTAGGACGACAAACATGCTGCCGAAAATAAATTAAAGCCAGATTAGTTTGGTATAACTTGGGGTGTCTCTAATCAAAGCTTATGTCTTAATTAAGGAACAAATAAAGTATAAATCCTTTTTATCCTTGGCTTAGAAGCAACAATTTTGTTGCATGCTCAGTCGCCTCGCTCAGCTTTCAGCTACGCCATTATGGGATAAATTGTTCATGATAATCTAAGAAAATCGTCCTTTTTCGGTCAATTTTTAACTGGTACATCTTTATAGTCTATCTATTTTGCTTCGGGCATTCGGTGGTGACGGCCGGCGTGGCGGCGTCGGTAAGGGGCGGCGTATTTGGAAAGGGGTGTAAATTGGCTAAGAGTTCGTGGCCAGTGCAACTAAATTGTTGCATGCCTTCCTTCAAAAACGGTATTGGCATCGGATTGCTCCAGAGTCTCGTTTGCAGAGACCATTAAAAGTTGAATTTCAGCCAAACGAAAAGTCCACTGACTGTGTGCATCAAGCGGTGCATAGTTTCTGACTACTGAACCTGCTTCTGGTATAATTAACCCATTTAACAAAAATTAAAAAAAAAACCGGATGCACATAAAAAAATGTTTGAGTTATTAAAAATTAATTTAAATTAAGTTTCACTCTGACATTGTACAGCAGCTCCGTCAACGACGGGCGGCAGGATGTGGGCCGCGCGGCGGCGAGTTCAACTACTGCCGACAATGGAAGTATGGCTATGGACATGGTGGATAATAACCCAGAAAGTGTGAAAAATTAACGACATTCCAAAATAATGGCTTAAAGTTCGGAATTCTTTGTTGCTGGTATACAGCTTGTTGAAAAAATATTTCGGGTTATTGCTTTTCTGATATTTTGTTATTTTAAGTTATCTAGAGTATTTTTTTCATTAATCATATTTTATTAATATTAACTTGAATGGTAAGTAAAGTGAGATGAGAATGTGTCCTTTGACAAATTGCTATCGTTGGAAGAGGAAGTTCGAACTGAAATTTTAAATAAAACGAAGACAAAAAACATTAACTTGATGAATTTTTTCTTAAGAAAAATAACTCGTAAAAGTCAGTCCTGTTTTTATACTAATACATAAAGTGCGGAAATTTGGAACGTTTGTACTCAATACATTAGATTAGATTAGATTGATTTTATTTCAACATAAGTTTTAACAATAATTTGGTTACTACAATCAATATGTTGGATGGCATTGCCGTCTGGCTGATTGACAACTAAAATTATAGCTTTATATAAAATAATTAAATAGTTTAAGATTAAAACGCTTCATTTAATATTTGATTTCTATACTTTAGTGCTGTTTTTCAATATGCATATAACTTTGTGATATCCGTTTCCTGTAGAAGGCTTAAGACTTCATCATTTGAAAGAAAGTCACTGCCAAGGGTATGTCTTCTTGTTTCTCTCAGTACTGCACTTCGTCCGACAAAATGAAAAACATCCTCGCGCTCTTTCAAGTTGCACAGGTTGCATAAAATCGGTAAGTCCTCGCGGTGGGGAATGTAGTTCAGATTAAGGAGTTCTCCTCTTAACCTGAAAATGCATGAAATTTGTTCGGTAGTGTAGTTGTCGTGGAAGTAGTTTCTCTCCTGGAGATCGTAATCTAGTCTACTGTAGATCGTACTGTGCAGTGAACTTTTGGCTTGCTCCGTGTATTGATATCTTGAGGCTTCATTCAGACGAACTATTAAGCGGTATAAGGTTGGTTTCCATGAGGCGAGGGTACTATAGTTCAGTTCAACTTCCATCTGCTCGGCTAGTTCTATCCTGTCTTTAAACCATCCACTTCGGGATTGGATTGTTTGAAGAATTACTTTCTTTGGAAGACGATATTTTGGCATATCAAGAACTTTGAGGATGTAATCGACCTGCAACTTGAGTGTTTTGACGAATAAACGCGATAAACCCGTTTCCAACATGATCATGTAATTTGGCGAAATCGAAGGAAGGTGGAAAATCCGTTTTATGTAAAATCCAAGCAGTTTTTCCACTTGGTCATATTTCCGAGCTCTTCACGCTTGCGCCGCATAAAACATAACTGATTCCGATACAGCTTCGAAGACTCTGAATTTACTGGTATGTGTAATTTCCTTATTATTAAAGCATTGCTTCCATCCTAGGTTTATAGCGGTTTTCGCCTTATCAAGTTTGTCAGTGAGATGTTTTTCCATGCTCAAGTTCTTAGTTAAGCAGACTCCTAGATATTTGTACTCTTTCACTATCTCAATTCTTTCACCATTATAGTGACATAGCTCATTTGCACACGATCTTCCTCCGCCATTCTTAAAAACCATCACTTTGGATTTATTTAAATTTACCACTAGGTTCCACCTTTAACAATAATCAGCAAGCTTATTTATCATTAGCTGGAGGGACTGCGGTGTATGTGCGAGCAGAACAATATCGTCAGCGAATAGGAGAGCTTTAATGTTAATGCCTGCGTACTCAATTCCTGCGGATAATGCTTCGACTAAATCTTCAATGAAGAGTACAAACAAGCTTGGGCTGAGTGCACAGCCCTGTCTAACTCCCGATTTCGTTTGGAACCACTCCGATAGGCATTTACCATTCCACACTGCTGCTTTGGTAGTCTTGTATAAAGTTTGCAATACTGTACCGAACTTGAGCGACTTTCCTTTCTGAAAAAGCTTGTAAAACAGGGCATTTCGATTCACGGTGTCGAAAGCAGCCTCAAAATCAACGAAAAATGCAAACAGTTTCATATTTCTCGATAGAAATGAGTCAGCAATCGAGCGAAGTACAAAAATGTGATCGACGGTGGAGTATCCCGATCTGAAGCCAGCTTGGAACTCACTGAGCAGGTTATTAGAATTTATCCATTCATTTAAACGCTTGAGCAAGATCGATGTAAATATTTTATTTGACGAGTTCAAAAATGAGATTCCTCTGTAGTTTTCCGGATCTTCCGTGCTTCCCTTCTTGTGGATTGAGAAAATCAAGGCCTCGCTGAACTGGTTAGGAATGGTCCCCTTATTGAAGATCTGGTTGAATACTGCTGTCAGAGTTACAACTAGAGTATCTATACCATATCTTTAGAATTCGGCGGGTATACCATCTGAGCCCGCAGACTTTCCATCATTTTGGTTGATTATTGAAATTAACACTTCTGCCTTTGTAATTGGTGCATCTAATATATTACTTTTGAAGCCAGACATGGCATACTGATTCAGAAACTTGTTTGGCGCATTAGGGTTTACCAATTGCTCGAAATGTGTTTGCAGTCTATTTGAATTAAGTCACGGACTAATAATAAATTTCGTTCCATTAAGTTTTCGGGCCAGGTTCCAAAACTCAGACGACTTCTTACACCTTGCAAGCTAATGTGCTTGGGTTTCCAAGTAGTCTTTTTTCTTTTTTTTTGACAGAGAAATTTATATTTCTGATTATACTCAATATAGCGTTTTTTTGTAAAATTTGTATTGGACTTTCGATATGCACTCAGCCAGGCATAAGAAAGGCTTCTTGCCTGCATGCATTCCTTGTCAAACCAAGGCTCTCTATATTCAGTTTTTTCTGGTCTGTTGCTCGGTATATGGTATGCTCCCTTAATGCTTTTTTCAATTTTGTTTAGACTTGCGTCGTATTCTTCAATCATCAGAAGTGTATCTAGACGTGTTCTACAGTTGGATGCAGATTCGTTTGACCAGCGTAGTTTGGGTAAAAGCTGCATTTGTAAATAGGCTTCATTTTTTTCTTCCCAGTCAGTTAGCGATACAATAAGAGGCATATGGTCTGAAAACGGTTTCTTTTCTATTTCAAGATTTTTAACAACTCTTCTCCAATCACCACCTTCCAAACTGTAGTCAATGACCGATCTTCCTTGTTTTCCCACGAATGTAAATTCAACCAATTTATCACCTTCACTTTTACCATTCATTATACGGAGGCCGAAAGTGTTGCAAAGTTCAAGCAATTGACTTCCTCTTGCATTTTTAATTGTGTCTTTTGAATTTCTTGCTTTTCTGAGTCTGGCATTCTCAACTGCTTCTTCATTCCCTATTCTTGCGTTAGGTCTCCCACCAGCAATATATTTTCAGCATCACAACAGTTTAAGAAATCCTTGATATTTTCGAAGTCGAAGTGTACTGAATATATTTATTAATTTTATTCACTCATTAAAATTGGCGAGAATACTATAGATGAATGAAATATTATTAAATCGAATTTCGTTATTTTCTGTCCAATACTAGTTGCTATCGGCATTTTAAAAAAAAATTATATTCACTCAAACTATGTAAGGCCGGATTTGAAGCAGCATCAAATGGAAACAAGGCTAAGTTTTTCAAGAGATCACAGGGCTCGAACCAGTGTCCAGTGACCAGAATGACAATTCTTTATTTTTAGGCATGAAACAGAAATTAAGCTGGATAGTTCCGAGGGGTTTTCATTGGTTGGCGGAAGTCTGGTTGCTTAGCGTGCTTTTGGTTTTGATGAACAAATGCCTGATTTTTAGAATAACAAAACAGTCTACCAATATTTTTTTTTATTTTAGAGAGTATGGGGCTTATTCATAGTCATTTTTAAACTGTAACAATATAATAAACTTATAAAAAATATAAAACCAACAATTTGTAAGTAAAATCGGTCTGCATTTATTGAGCCAAAATTGTCATAAACTGTAGGTTAGTAAAACCAGGGCTTATCAGCGACTAGTAATATGCCCCAATGAATTAAAATAGGTTTTTGTTGAACACTGTGTTAAGGCGTTCAACCATTGTATATACATTTCCACACACAAAACTTTATCACATAATGAATTAGTTACATATTACACATTACAACATCATTGAAAGTCAAAATTTATTTATTCAAACCAAAATTGAAATTTTTAAACAGAAAACGAACGACGGCAATCATAAACGCAGTACCGAAACCAAAACTGGGTCAAAAATAAATACAAATCCAAATAACTACCAACTACTACATAGGTAGTTTCTTCAATTGTAAATTAATATGAAGAAAATTTTCAATTCAATTTCAATTCAATTCAATTCAATTATAAATAAATATGAAGGGCTTTCCCGGGCGTTCTTCTTCATGACAGTACTATAGAAATGTATACACAATGGTTCAACCTCAATTTCAAATTGAACAATTTGAAGATCACTGTGTTTATACTTATTTTCGCCCTGCGAGAGTGCATACTGGGGAATTTCAAGTGTCAAAAAACTACCATAGCCAATCATGTTTAATTTCACATCCAACACTTTTTTTTTACAATTTCTGCTTTTGAATTTTCTGAGACGATGTTTGCAGCTATACAAAGTTATTTCAACATGATAAAATGGGAGCAATCAAATATAAAGGGTTATCCATTTTGCGGTTTCAAAAGTAAACGTAAATAAAACACATAAAATATTTTTTTCATGATATTTATTTTTTATTATAAAGTTTGAACGTTGACATTATGTGTGAAACACTACATCATTTAAATGACCACCACGCGAAATGCGGCAAGTATCGAAGTAATTTTCGTCCACTTTTTGACACATATTGACGAATGTTGGTTTTCAAGTGCTCAAGAGTTAAAGGTTTATCTGCATAAACACGGTCTTTCGCGTAGCCCCACAAAAAAAAGTCCAGCGGTTTCAAACCGCATGATCTTGGTGGCCAGTTGATTTCGCCACGACGAGAAATTACGCGGCCAGGAAATGTCTCTTGCAATAAAGCCATATTCGCTCGAGTTGTGTGGCATGTGCCACCATCTTGTTGAAACCACATATTCTTCAAATCGTATACTTTAATATCAGGCAAAAAAAAACGGTTATCATATGACTATAACGCTCCGAATTGACGGTGACAGTAGTTTTCGAAGAAGTAAAGTCCAATCACACCCCGGATTTTAGCGCCCCAAACATTGACTTTTTGTGGATATAATGGCCTCTCTTCAATTACTTGAGGATTCTCAGTACCCCAAGTACGACAATTTTGTCGTACTGAAGAAAATTTTGTTCGAAAAATCGACGTCTACCACCTGTTGTTCAAGCACCCATTCGACCTATCTACGACGTTGTGAATTGTCAGCTGGCTTCAGTTGTTGTATGGTCTGGACTTTATATGGATGTAGGTGTAGATCCAAGTGGAAAATACGCCATAATGTGCCGTAAGACAGTAATAATTCCTGAGAACGACGAGGAATCGACACATTCGGGTCTTCGGCAACACTTTCACTTACAGCAGCGATACTTTCAGTGGTACAAGCGAAACGATGCTGCACAGGCCTTACAATATCTGTAACCAATCCAATCTTTTCAAATTTTTTCACAATTTTGCCAATTGCTTGCGTCACTGGACGATTATGTAAACCATAATCTCCTCTTAAAGCAAGATATGTGGCTGTGGCCGAATCACCATTTTGTAGTAAGTTTTAACAATTTGTATGCGTTGTGCGATAGTTAAGCGATCCATTTTCGTAAATGTCAGACTTTTAACTAAAAAAAAAAATGGTTCAACAACTTAGTTTGACAGATGTCGGATTCCAGCCTTATACTTTTAAAACCGCAAAAGGGATAACACTTTATTATGTACTTTGGCGTTTTTCTTTTATAGTTCTGATCAGATTCTGAGTTGTCAAAAAATTTGTTTGTGGTTCTTTTCCACTCAGATCGTTTACAGTTCCGAATGTGTGTTTCTTTTTTCGTTCTGAACATGTTCAGAGCACACTTAATGTGCTTGGACATAATCGACTGAGCATTGAGAGTAAATTGCTGAGCTCACGAAATTTAATGTATACACCCAGAGAAAAAACAACGTAAAATCAAAGAAAACCGCTTTGATTTTAGTATATTTAGGAATGATTCGGTGTTTTCCTATATGAAAACGAATAGTTTTCATGATTGATTTAAATACGTTTTCCTTTGATTTTAGGTGGAATCATAGTAAGCTCAATATCATCCAACTTAAAAACGAAATGGAACAACTTCGATCCTACTGTGTGCCATATTAGATTCAAAGGCATACGTCATTGAAAGTATAATGATCCAACTTTATTTTTAGAATGATGTATCGCTAAATTAAATGTATTCGAGCTTAAAAATTCTACGAACCAACTTAGAAATTACTGTCTTTCAATTTTAATTTTACTACGTTTCAATTTTGTTTTAAATAAAAATTCTAATAGAAATAACTTTCAAACGGAAATGTTTTAGTTTTAATCTTACCAACCATGAAACGTTGTAGAATTTACTACTTTACATTTTTAAAATAACGACTGGGATTCACCCATGATTTACGTCAATCTGAATTTAATAAAAGTTTTTCAATTTATAAAAAATGATCATTTTGAGATATAAAAATTGTTCTTTTATTTTTTAATACAAATTTGAATTTACTGGATATTAATCTAGGCATACACTTGTGCTTTCATTCAAACCGCATATCCCAAGAAAATCTTAACGGTACACATTTATTAATTGGATCGGGATTCGGGATAAGCCACCAGAAAATGGTATCTAGCTTAAGACTTGCTTCAAATAATCTAATGTATAAAAAAATAAACAAATTTCCAACAAACTAGGATTAATTTTCTTATGATTTCACTAAAATCGAACTTACTTTTCAACGTAGGGATAATGTATTCCATTTCAAATTCTCTTAACAGTTTTACTAAAAGTTCAACGTCTTTAATTGGTACATTAAACTGTTTAAACTCCGACTGTTTTAAAAAAAGACACAATATATGACTGAATATATGAAGCCAAAGCTTCACGATCGACCACTCCAGTGCCGGCCCGATAGTTGCAGGTAGTTTCTTTTGCTGTGTTCATGATTCTACATGGAATCCACTTAGGATCAACTATGAATCCCTTTGATTTTACGTCGATCGTAGTTTAAAAATGCAACATCAATGAGAAAATGAATACGTTTCACTTTGTTTCTACATCGCTTCCAGTTTAAATTTCGGTGTTGCATTGGGTCCACTTAAAATTGACTATGAATGAATTCAAATTAAAGTTGATTTTGCATTGAAAATCTTTCATCAATGTTTATGGAAGAATAATTTAATGTATAAGTGTTATTTGTGACTGCAACTTCGAAATGATGTTACACTTTGAAAGTTGTGCATGGAATTTTAATTTTGGATACATTTTAGAATTTCCACGTTAAATTAACGTTGAAAGTACTTAATAATTTATGAAAGTTGTTTCACCGTTGAATCGACTACGGTTCACTTTAAAACAAGAATGACAATACTTAAAACAACGATGCGTAGTTAAATCAATATATTTTCTACGTTAAATTAAATACGTTCATGACAATATTTTCCAACGTTAAATCGAATACGATTTCTTAGATTTTTCGTCACCTTTTTTCCCTCGAGTGTATGAAGAAGGAAAATGTAAATAAAATAAAATGCACGACTAGATCGTACGAACTTCCTCTTGTAACTAACAACTTAAGTGTAGCTTACTACTGATGTTGTTAGTAGGTATAGAGTTTGTCTAGTTATCCTTTGCAGGATTAAAGCCGATGTAGGTAAGATAACCCTGATTGTTAATATAATGAATTGTGGAATACATATGATTCTAGGACTTGTTACATAGGTACCTACCTACAAATGTATATTTGAAGGGATTTGAGTTATGAAAATTTGGAGGGTACTATGTACCTATCTATATATAAAGGACCTAGGTATATATATATTTACATACATATGTATACATGAAAGTGAATGCTGTACAGCCGACCTATAAAAATCGTTTTTTTAAAGTTATAAAAACTGTCAAGACCTTCACTTTAATCGGTTTCTCGAAAAATCCAAGAAAACCATTAGATGCCACCGATCTATGAAAATTTTATAAAAAAGTATCTCGAAGATTGTAAGACCGATTTTGATGAAATCCGGTTTTTTATTTTTGATTTTTTGAAAACAAACGTTTTTTGAAATTTTGGTATTTAGTTTTTTTAGATTTTGTTAATATACACGTGACCATAAATTTTAAAATTATTTTTTTTTGATTAGTTTTAAAAATATTGATTTTTCAAAAAAAAAATTCAAAAATTAATTTTAATTATAAATAAAAAGTTATTTAAAATGTTAATATGCAAAATTAGATTGGCTACCTAGGTCTTCTCTGATATAAAATTTGACAGAAATACAATGTACAGTTACCGAGAAAGCCAAACATTTAAAAAACCGTTATATGAAAAGTACCGTTAATAGCGTACTTTTCCCGTAAACTTGGTTCATATCAAATGAAAACTATTACCATCAAAAAAATGCTCAAAAATTTTTATCAAAAACGTTGGAGCCATTTTCGAGAAATTTTAAATTTTCCTTCTAGGTCATATGGCAGGTACCGTTATTTTTAGGCCTAAAAATAAAATTTCAATTTCCCTCTGAGGAATGCCAAAATAATTGCACATACCAAATTTGAAGGTAATCGTTCAGGCGGGAGCTAGTTATACATACAGACGAACAGCCTGACTGACAGACGGACATTTTTTGTCGATCGCTTTTTTAGGCTTCTCTATGATCGTAATGTCATGTTTGATCGTTAGAATTTTTTTTTTACGAATGCATAAATTGCCTTATAGTACCAATAATCGCAAGTAAAAAACAGTCAGGTACAATTAAAATGGGAAAATAAGTTGGTCGCTTGTTGATTTTCTGTATCTGGTGTGTATCTGTGTAAAATGGGTAGTTTTGTGTTTTATTGCTTTTATGGTAAAAGTGAAAATTTATTCTGGTTTGTGTGGTGCAAGTGTATTAAAAAAAAACAAATCAGCATTTAGAGCTCGCTCTGGTCGGAGCAAGTTCACAGCATACTCTATGCACTTTGAGCTACGAGTATATTTGATCACAAAAATTCACAAAATTTGCTCTGATTATTTGCGATAAGAGAAGTTTAAACTTTGCTTAAATAGCACGTGTTATCAACAACTAATATCCTTATCTTTTCAAATAGAATGCATACTTTAAGGTCTCTGAAATCTGTGTCAACAAACTCTAAAACAGCGCTGCACTTGATTATCTCTTACGGAGATGACGTTCCAACTAACATACTCCCCAGAGCTTAGCTCCCCAAAAATAATCTCATACGCCTCTTTTAGATAACATTAATATCCTTAAGCCTAGTACGCTATTGATGCGAAACGAAAATGTTCAATGGTCTCAAACTAGGAGAGCGAAATGCTAACGAAAAAAATTTCAAGAAAAAAAAACAATCCCAATCAGAGCAAAATCAAAAACAAACAAACTGCGATGGAAGAAACAACGGAAAACACGACTAAAACTGAAATGTGATTTTCCGCACACAATTAATAATTGATTTGGGTAATAAATCGCCTGCTAAAAGTGAGTGGAGACTTTTTAAATTTCGTCATGGAACAGCTTACTGCAGAACGAACATTTTCGTTTATGATTTTGTTCTATCATTTCTGTGTGGGATATTTCTTTTCGCATCAACTAGGCTTTTACAGTTAATTTCTGGTTACGAAACTTTAATTCGTCTCATAAGTTTTTTTTATCTCATCCAAGCTCTCTACAATTTTTTAAATTAGAGTATTTCAGAAGATTGGAGGAAATTATTTCGCTCATTACTTACTTACTTATCCGGCTCCCGATCCATGGAGGTTCGCTGCCTGACATATTGCGGTCTTCCATCGGTTGCGGTCCCTCGCACGTTCCCTCCAGTCGTCGAGACCAAGCGCTCTGTAACCGCCTGGTCCCTGTAGCGGAGGTTCGGTCTTTCTGGTCGTCTCGATCCTGGGGCTGGGATTCGAAGATTTTCTTGGCTGGAGCGTTGTTGTCCATTCGCTCGATGTGGCCTAGCCAGTGTAGTCGACGCGCTTTGGCTCTTTGGACTACATCCACATCTTGGTACAGCTCGTACAATTCTCGATTGAATCTTCTCTTCCATTCACCCTCTTCGCATATAGGACCAAATATCCTCCGAAGAATTTTTTCTCTCGCCCATTATCAATTCCGCTTTTTCACTTATCGTCCAGCACTCGGCGCCGTAGAGTAGAACTGGTAAAATTAGCGTTTTGTATAGCGTGCACTTTGTCCTTCGAGACAGGAATTTTGAACCCATTTGTTTGGCCAAACCGAAGTAGCAGCGGTTCGCTATGGTAATTCTTCGACGGAATTGATGTTCGACGTTCGTGGAATTGATGTTTGTTCGGAAGTAGGTGAACTCCTTGACTACCTCGAAATTACTGCTACCAACAGTGACGTTTTGTCCTAGGCGATGGACAGATGAGGCTTTGTTTGTTGATAGCATATACTTGGTTTTGTCCTCATTCACTTCAAGACCAACGCATTTCGCCTGTTCATCAATACCTGTGAATGCATCAAGTACAGCTGGCCTGTAACGGCCGATGATATCGATGTCGTCCGCATAACCAAGCAGTTGGGAAGATCTGTTGAAGATAGTGCCTTCCAGGTTAACACCACTCTTGCGTACTTTCTGCTCCAGGACTATGTTGAAGAAGTCACATGATAGCGCATCTCCTTGTCTGAACCCTGTACACGTCTGGAAAAGCTCAGATGAGCTGTTTCCCATTTGTACGTTCCACATCGTATTTTGTAACGTCATGCGGCATAGTTGGATCAGTTCCCGAGTTCCGACATCGCCAAAGAAGTTCTTGGCGACTTATGTTATCATATGCGGCTTTGGAGTCGATGAAAAAATGGTGTGTCTCGACTTGAAATTCGTTGGTCTTTTCCAGGATTTGCGTCAATGTGAAGATTTGGTCAATCGTTGATCTGCCTGGCCTGAAGCCACACTGGTACGTGCCGATGATAGTGTTACAGAAAGGTTTTAGATGCTCACATAGTACGTTGGATAGGATCTTGTAGGCAACATTAAGCAGTGATATGTCTCTGTAGATTTTGCAGGACATATGATCGCCTTTTTTGTAGATTAGGCATATGGAGCTATTTGACCAGTCGTCGGGCATGCTTTCCTCCTCCCACACTTGGTCAATGATCTGATGCATGTGCCCTACCAGGACATCTCCTCCATACTTGAAGAGTTTAGCAGGTCATCCGAGCCGGCGGATTAGTGTTCTTAAGCTTGTGGATGGCTTTCTTAACCTATTCGGTACTGGGCGCTGGGATTGGATCTTTATTGACTGGTCTCATGCTTCTTTGTTCTCCTGTTGCTTCCTCTACATAATGTCCACTAAGCAGTTGATGGAAGTGCTGCTTAAATACGTCTACAATGCCCTGTGCTTCGGTGACTAGATTCCCTTCGCGGTTTCGAAGAGCTTGCATGCCAGTCATATAAACAGATGCAAGTTGCTTGGCTTTTTTTGTAGAACCGGCGGATGTTAGTGGCGGTGCAAGATTCCTCGAGATTCCTGAGCAGAGAAGCTGCGGATGCTCTTTTCTTTCTTCGCAGGTTTTTTTCTCGTTCCTTCTCTCTTCACGGTACTTCTCCCTTGCTGTTCTTGTTTTCCGTTGCAGCTTTGGCATTCGTGCATTTTCCGTCTCCTGCTTCAATACCTCGCATTCATCATTATACCACGGGTTTTTTTTCGCTCATTGCCCATTGATATTACCAATAAAACTTTATCAAAATATATCACTTTAAGGTGATATAAAAGAACCCGCTGAAAACTAAAGTATTAATAAGTAAAACAATCTTTAGAAAAGAAAAATAATTAGTTTTAAATAATAGCTATATTCAATGTGAAAAAAAATTAAGAACAAAAAAAAATCAGACGTTATTGTTACTTAATCTGCAATATCAGACTTTGTTGTACACAATAGCTCCTTTCATTACCACTTTTTGTGATGAATGTGCATTTTGAATAAGAGAGATTGTCAATAAGATTGCATTTACTGTGGCAATGCTACGCAGCTCCTATGTTTTGTTTTATTAAATACAACTGGGAAAAATGCGTTCAGCATTGGCACTACTGTGAGGTACACAATTAAAAGGACGAATAAATGTTTTCATTGCACTAAACATTGGTTCACTAAGAGCATTTTTAGTTACGAACCCTTCCAAACTCTATTGAAGAATTCGTTGTTGTTCAAATGCCTCCTTTCTTCATCCAATTCCTTTTTAGGAAATATTTTTATAAGAGGAACTAGAAGACGACACACACACGATTTTCATTTTTGTATTTTCATTCATGTCGGTAAATAGATTTCCCGCATACTTTAGCAAAAATATAAATATTAATAGTTTTTCGATTTTGTATGCAAATAGAATGACAGACCACTTAGCCACCAAAGTAACACATCTTTTTGGAAAAAAAATATGAATTAATACCCTGAGAACATTTCACGGTTGAACGCATCGAAGAATCGTAGAATGGCAGGGGAGTACGAATACTCCATTAGTACTCACTTCGGCAGCGCTGGTCCTTTGCTTGGCACTGCTTAGGGGATGTTCAGTAACTAGCCTGGCTCCAATGCTGATTGTTGTTTTTTTTTTAAAGAAATAAAGGGTTATCCATTTTGCGGTTTCAAAAGTATAGGGTTGGAATTCGACATCTGTCAAACTAAGTTGTTAAACCAATTTTTTTTGTTTCAGTTGAAAGTCTCACATTTACGAAAATGGATCGCTTAACTATCGCACAACGCATACAAATTGTTAAAACTTACTACAAAAATGGTGATTCTGCCACAGCCACATATCTTGCTTTAAGAGGAGATTATGGTTTACGTAATCGTCCGGTTACGCAAGCAAGTGGCAAAATTGTGAAAAAATTTGAAGAGACTGGATTGGCTACAGATATTGTAAGGCCTGTGCATCATCGTTTCGTTCGCACCACTGAAAATATCGCTGCTGTAAGTGAAAGTGTTGCCGAAGACACGAATATGTCGATTCCTCGTCGTTCTCAGGAATTAGGACTGTCTTACGGCATATTATTGCGTATTTTGCACTTGGATCTACACCTACATCCATATAAAGTCCAGGTCATACAACAACTGAAGCCAGCTGACCGTTCACAACGTCGTAGATACGTCGAATGGGTGCTTGAGCAACAGGCGGTGGACGGCGATTTTTCGAACAAAAGGTTCTTCAGCGACGAAGCACATTTCTCACTCGGTCGGTATGTTAATAAACAAAATTGTCGTATTTGGGGTTCTGAGAATCCTCAAGTAATTGAAGAGAGGCCATTACATCCACAAAAAGTCACTGTTTGGAGCGCTCTTTGGCCCGGAGTTGTGATTGGACCTTATCTCTTCGAAAAAGACTGTCACCGTCAATTTGGAGCGTTATTGTCATATGATAACCGACTTTTTTTTGCCTGCTATTGAAGAATACGACTTGGAGAACATGTGGTTTCAAAAAGATGGTACCACATGCCACATAACTCGAGCGAATATGGCTTTACTGCAAGAGACATTTCCTGACCGCGTAATTTCTCGTCGTGTCTATATCAACTGGCCACCAAGGTCATGCGATTTGACACCGCTAGACTTTTTTTTGTGGGGCTACGCGTAATACCGTATTTATACAGATAAACCTTTAACTCTTGAGCCCTTGAAAACCAACATGCGTCGAGTTAGGGCTGAGATACCGCCCAATATGTGTCAAAAAGGGGTCGAAAATTACATCAAAAGAATCGATGCTTGCAACAATTCGCTTGGTGGTCATTTAAGTGATGAACTTTATAATAAAAAAGAAATATCATGAAAAAAAATATTTTATATGTGTTTTATTTTCGTTTACTTTTGAAACCGAAAATTGGATAACCCATTATAATTAAGCACTAGTGAGCGCAGAAAAGGTGTTGCTCATTCTTTTTGGTTCGCTTGACGAGATTATTTATGAAGTTAGTCGCATGTATTTACATAATGTATAGGAAGTACATCTTACAATGCATGTCGGATCCCCTGTGGAGAATGCAGCCTCTTCAACATATCCGCTCTAATTTTCCTGCGAACTAACAAGTGAAATAAATCTGCATAAGCCTTCATACCTTATTAAGTTATAAAAATGCAGTACATCATACTCTTATAAATGTAAGTAAAGTAGGTACATTGCCACATTCATTATACAACCCCACTATCTATCTAAATTTAATTACATTGTCAAACGCGCTAATTAAACTCAAATATATTTCATATAAATAAAATGTTAATTATACACTTATCTTAACACGAAGCCGTGCTTCAACTGTCACTTTGTCTTTAAAAAGCATTCAATACTATTCCGAGAGAAACCAGTCGCTTGTAACTAAATCAATTAAATGCTCCCCTTTTATAACAAACAAAATAATTACATCCGACCTCCCTCTTCATTTGTTTAAGCAAACAACATTAACATTCCAGAAAATAGCAAAATACTTGTAACATTTTAATAAAATGCTTTAAGAACAATGCTTTATGTAGCACAAAAAAATGTAATTACTCGTTTGTAATAAATTATGGGAAACGAGCGCTACTAACGCCAGACATTTATCTCATTAAAGCTTCTTTAAATTAAAGTAAAAACATCATAATTTCGACGTCCTGACATCTTATGACCACTTTATTTCTGTCTACGGAATATTTAGCTAAAGGATAAATTCCAAGTAAGTTATAATTATTTATCAACAGCGTAATCCACCCAATGTGATATTTATACATCTATCTACTCTTTTAAGGACATAAATACAACATGAATACGGTGACCATTATTCTTTAGGTAGGTATAAAAAAATACAGAATCACCAAAGCATAGCAATAATGTTCAAAAGTGAAATTAAATGTTCTAGCTGTGTATACGGGCAATCGGGCCTAATTATTTTTAAATGCTGTACAAACATAATCAGACTACAACAAAAACAAAACAGCTGCACATAAAAATAAAATGCACGAGTGGATCGTACGTACTTGATCTAATGTTCGATAACATCGTATGCAAAACGTTTCTATTAAGAATCTAAATATATTTTTAAAGTCATTTTTTCTGAATTTTTTTTTTCTTAAATCCAAAAAATATTTTTCGAAAATGTTGGTACGAGGGTGGGTCAATAAGTCCGTGACTTTTGGAATAAAACACAGATTTTTTGATAAAAAAATAATTTTATTTTTCAACGTAGTCTCCCTTGAGCTCTATACACTTTGTCCAACGCTTCTCCAATTTTTTTATCCCTTCCAAAAAAAATGATTTGTCTAGGTCCTCAAAATAGGCCTTTGTTTGCGAGATGACTTCATCATTGGAGTCAAATCTTTTTCCACCAAGCCATTTCTTCAGGTTTGGGAACAAGAAGTAGTCGCTCGGAGCCAAATCTGGAGAATAGGGTGGATGAGGGAGCAATTCATAGCCCAATTCATGGATTTTTGCCATGGCAACTGCACATGTGTGCACCCTTGCATTGTCTTGGTGGAAAAGAACTTCTTTCTTGGTCAAATGAGGTCAGTTTTTTTTCAAATCGTCCAATAAGTTGGCATAATATTCCCCATTGATTGTTCTTCCCTTTTGAAGGTAGTCAATGTGGATTATCTGGCTGACAAACCCACCTTGGCCTTCTTTGGCGCCGATTCACCCTTAGAAACCCACTTGTTTTGACTGTTGTTTGGGCTCTGGTGTGTTGTGATGGATCCATGTTTCGTCCACGGTTACAAAACGGCGCAAAAACTCCTCCATATTGCGATTAAACAACGCCAAACCTTCCTGTGAAGTTGTTACACGATTGCGTTTGTGGTCGACTGTGAGCAAACGCGGCACCCATCTTGCGGAAAGCTTTCTCATGCCCAAGTGATCATTCAAAATTGAAACCACTGAGCCATGCGAGATCCCTACGGCTTCCACAATCTCTCGCACTTTCAATCTTCGGTCGGCCAGCACCATATCGTGAATTTTTTCGATTGTTTCGGGTGTAGAGACCTCAACTGGGCGTCCAGGGGGTCAATTCCCGATCTGTGAAATTATGAAGTGATAAAAAAAATATCATTTCAGTTTTCACAGAGGTTTATCATTTTCCAACTTCACGCACACGCCTAATGCGATTCTAGAACTCATTGTGATAAAGTTTGTACTAAAAAGTACTAAATGATAAATTCTGTCATTTCTGATTAGATTTTTTGTTGGGAAAGGTAAATATTTCATTTCAGTTTCTAAATTTACTTAAGAATAATGTCCGGAATAATAATTCGTTTAATAAATTAATAAAAGACGTCGTACTGAACAATTGTGGGTTTTATATTTTATTCGATAGTATCTCTGTTTTGAGTAAGATTTATTATTTTTTATGTGAGGATATTGACGCTTTCCCTTCGAGATGGGCAGAATCTATTCGAAGTTACAACTAGGAGCACTTTATTGAAATTTATAGATTCCTAAAACATTTATGCATGGATTTAATACGTGAATTGAGAGCATTATTGAAAAACACTCAACTTATAAGTGCGCTCCAAAGCCATTTAAATATGGTAAAGTGCTCTGCATTTTTTTGCAATGGGTAGTTTCCAACGATCTGTCGCGGAAATGAGCACCGTTGCGTCGGCTGTTGTGAATCTGTTCAACAATTTGACAAAATGATTTAACAATTCCTTTATTTACTCGAATTAACACAAATAACTTACTACCAAAATAAATTTGTGTATAAATATAATTGTTGCTTAGTTGTCATGTGCTAAATTTTGTTTTTCTTCTTAATATTCGATTAGAAACATTTTCTTCACAAAACAATTGACTGTGATAAAAAAATTATCATATGAAAAATGTTTGGCGTTTAACTTCACTTTTTCACGAATCAAGAATCGAATTAGACGTGAAGGCGTGATAAAATTTATCACTTCACATCTTCACAGATCGGGAATTGACCCTCAGGACGTTCGGCATCTTCAGTGCTTGTACGGCCACAACGAAATTCAGTAAACCACTTTTTTACCATTGAAATCGATGGTGCAGAGTCCTCATAGTATTTATCAAGCTTAGCCTTGGTCTCGGTAATGGTTTTTTTTCGCAAGAAATAATGCTTAATAAGCACACGAAATTCACTTTTTTCCATTTTCTCCTCAAATTAGTGAGTAGTCTGATAAAAATAGATGTCAAACACAAACTAACTGACGCAGCAAGTTTAAATTTTGACAGGAGTCAACTGACAGATGCCTGTTGATAGGAGCAGTGTTGCTGTTTCAGTAAAGAGGTCAGAAATTCAAAAAACTTATTGACCCGCCCTTATGCAGTATTATTTATAATTCGAAGGACCTATACAAAATTTTTGATCGAAATCCGTCGAGACGTTAATGAGAAAGTCGAAAATCAAAAAAATTGTTGTAGGCGGTACCTTTAATAACAATAAAAAATTCTACCAAAATGTAGACTTTTTTGTATCTAAACCGTTAGAGCCGTATTCGTATTTCGAAATAATTAAGATAATAGACAAAATTGTATGGCAAGTACCGTTATTTTTAGGGCTAAAATCACCTTAAATGCTTAAGTATCATGTTTGAAGAAAATTGCATCAGCCATTTAGGCTGTAGCTCGTTGGCCGGACAGATAGACGGAATTGCGGGACCCACTTTTTGGATGTTATCTTTCATCATACTGTCAAGTTTAATTGAAATCTTGAGTTCGATTTTTTGTCCAAATTCTTGGTCCCGCCTAACCATGTCTCCTCTCGATCTTGGTCCCGCCTTTTTCGCATGAAAATTTTAATGTGTCTCGTCTCGGACTCTGTCTTGGTCTCATCCTTAGTCAGAAAAATTTCAAAATTTCTCAGATAAAAATTTAATTTTGTAGAGGTTTTTTAATCCATTTAAATCGGAGCCATCCCTAAAACGATTTTGACAGTTCATGTCTTGACAGGTAGGCAACAAACATCTTTCTCCGCAGGGGGAAACAAAGTCAGAAAAATGATCTTCAGACGATTTCTATTCTAACGACATGCATACATAAATGGTACGTATTCTTCTCTGGGTTTTCGCAGTGCGCCTATAGGAGTATAACTATGTAATGTACATACATACATATGTGGTTTGACATTTTAACGTGCATAGAATATTTCGCAAAAAAAGTTTGTGAATATTATAAGTATTTGCCTATTTGCCATGAGTATTAAAAACTAATTAAATAAGAAAATATTTGTTCTAGTGAAAACCGAAACCAAACCACAGAGACCAACAATTCGGTCTCGTCTCGGTCTTGTTCTGGGTTCTATTAAAGTAGTCGCGTCTCGATCTCTTTCACAACCCCAATGATTTTTTTCTTCAAGTATTTTGTTCAGAACTAACTTTGAAAAACTTAAATTTATGACAGAAAGACTGAGTTTTAAAGAACCAACATTATTCAATTTTATTTTGAAAGATTCCAGTTATAGCTTTCATTGAAACTCATCATTGAAAACTTTCACTATATCAATTCTGAGGCACTTAAACAAATAAAACTGATGTCGTTTTGGTACCAAAATGAAGGTAATAAGATATATAACAATTTTTTGTCAAAAAAATATTTTCTTTGTTCTACCGCGTTCTTGTGAATTCACTTTTGATTTTTCAATGATGGAAATCGTTTTCAATGAACAGCTGACATCATTCAAATTCATCAAAAGTGAATTTCCATAGAGTAAATAAAATAAAATATTTTTTTGAAAAAAAATGTTATATATCTTATTACCTTCATTTTGATACCAAAACAATATCAGTTTTATTTGTTTAATTGCCTCAGAATTGATAGTTAAAGTTTTCAATGATGAGTTTCAATGAAAGCTATAACTGGCACCAAAGTCGAGATTCAACTATACAGACATAAAAAATAAATATTATATAGAACTTTATTTCATGTCCGAAATGGTCCAAAAATGAACCGGCGTTTTCAAAAACCATACATCAGCTTAAGACCAATAACTGCAAAGAAATAAGGTCGCCGGGGTCTGAAAATGAAAGAGCACACCAGGTTAAAGCACACAATGAGCACCATTTGAAGGATGTTTCTAAAATATAATGTTAACGTATTAGGCATACAGTTAAAATTATTATTATTATTATTATTATGTGGTTCCACTATAATTTCGTTAAACTATTTTTGTATATGAGCCTGTCTCCTTCTCTGTTTGCAATGGAAAACAGAAGAGAACGGATGGTCACCGTAAGTATGAATAGAAGGAACTATAAACAGAAGTCCTTGTATTTATTTAACATATCTACGCCCTACAAGGTGGTGGCAACTTAATGTGAATACTACTCTTATACATCCTCGTCTTCATCTGCATCCTGTTAGGTATAATATCATAAATGCGACGCCTGGATTCCAATTCAATTATTGTTTTTCTTCATTCACAGGAAGATGTCAGAGGAACGGATCTAGTTTATATTGGTAGAAGTGTTTGCTTTTTAGATAATATTTGTACAACATAACGGGCGGAGATGGTTTTTGTGTTCAACTCATGTTTTGACATTCTGGGAAATAGTCCTCAATATGTTCGAAACTTTATTTTGTAGGGGTATAGGCAGTCGAGTCCGATGCTGTTGTGAAGATAAAAAATCATATGAGTGAGTGGTATTATTTATATAACATACATATGACATGTTAAAAAATTCTTGATAATGAAGTTATTTTTATATTTATAGTCAACTAGGTCCTTATTTAAGTAAAATGAACGAAACTGGTCCTCTTTACATGAGTACAATTTAGCTAAAATAAAACATTTCTATTTGATTGAATCCTATCAGATACAAATATGTATTGTGAACAAAGTATCTTTCAGAAATACATGTGTGAACATATTTGCAATATTTTACACAAAATAAATAAATCCAAAAAATTAATTCAATAGATAAAACCTCGCCTTATTAAATTAAAACTGTGTCTAGTACTTAAAATTAAATAATACACACATAAATATACAAAAGATAAAATAAATCAGCAAGGAGAACGAGAGGTGAATTCTTAGTTTTCCTTGTCAGTTCTTGCCGTTGAATTAGCTGGATAATTGTAGGTAGTATGTGAAGCTTATCATTAAGTGCATGCATTTATTTTTATTATATTATTCTTTTTATTTTTTTCTTTCAGTTGCCTGCGAAAAGTGAGTGGAGCCTTTTTAAATTTCATCATGGAACAGCGGACTGCAAGTTAAGTCACCACTTTGACATTTAATCATAACCAATAAATAGCTGACAAAGCACTTGCCAAGGATACCATTATTTCATAAGCCATACTACAGATTCAAGTTACACGTCACACCCAAGACGATCACTGCGGCGTATAAAAGGGGTTGTTCCACTTATAAATCAGTTCTTTAGAAGTATCCCGACGTGTATCTGAAGATTTGCCCCCACCAGTCGTAAGGGATCTGAAGCTTATTAGTTATTAAGTGTTTGAATTTAATACAAATTTTTTTTAGAACATACTATGAAGTGAGTATTATAATTTGCAGAACTAAGATTTTCGGTTATGTTTTTGTTCTGTCATTTTTATGGGATTTTTCGTTTCGCATCAGCAGCGTACTGAGTTTAATACTGAACCCACTAACGAAATTTTTATAAGCTTGAACGGGTTATAAGTCAACAAATCTATTGTTAACTTTCTACACACTCTGGTGGTCCACAAGTTCGGAAGAAACTGATGTGGACTTCTCCTTCATCCAACAAGCTGTTATGCTTATGACTCATTTTTCTTGGAAAAAAAAGATTTATTTGGATTTCTCTAAGCTCAATTTTGTATTCAGAAAAAAACATCGGGGGGTTTCAAAAATATAATAACTAAATATTAACGAACATATTAACGAACAATTTTGTTTATTATGTACTAGCCGACTTGTGCTCGCGTTGCTTTGCAAGCTTTTTAATATATTTTTTAATATGACTAAAAGCATTTCAAATGCTGAATGAGATTGACCGCAATTTCTACTATGTTCTTACCTAACAAAACATTAATATATGCTTTCCGTAACCAAAAAAAGATTCGTATGTTCTCTCACTGAAAGAACATGCATTCGAACACACATTATTTCAAAGCTTCTGGATAACTGCTATTACCAGTTTTATTATTTTCACAAAGGAGTAAATACTGATTATTTTTTTTTATATTTTTTGAGCGCAGGCTTGAAAGGGCTACATAAAGTTGACCTTGAGTAGGGCTGGCAACAAGCCGAGACCTGGGTCCTATAACACAGAACATCAAGTCAACTTATTTGTTCAACTATATTAATTCAACAAGTGAAAATCATTTCTGTAACACAATAAAAACTGTTACAATTGTCAATAGAAAAAATTTCCCTTCACTTGTTGAATCAGTTGAACAAGTAAATCTACCAAGATGAGTATTAAGATTTCCGAAAAAAAATAAGTATTTATTGCAAATGTAACTTGTTTGAAACATCGACAAGCTATCATTTTGTACCATGAACATCTCCTATAACATGGTATTGAGATCCAGTTCCAAGCCAATGTAAGGCGATCAATTATTTTCTGCCTAAGTGTTTTACTTTTATTAGTTGGGGAACGTAATTTGTGGGAGAGACTTTCGGTAAGATATTCAACTTCTAAGGCACGTGACATTTTTCAATAAGCAAATGAGGTTCTATTTCAAAGTTTATTCTTTCCTTGTACGCTTTTGCCTGTCTTTGGCTTTCACTATCACTATCCGGTTCAGAATCGAAAAAACATTTTTTTTTCACAAAACTCCAGGCAATTGAATAAGTTCTCAAAATCCGTCCAATTTATCACTTAATCAACACTACTGTAAGTGTTTATTTCTAACTTGTTGACTTTGAACTATTCCGGAATCGTCAGTTAAAATTTACCAACTATTCAACAAGTTTATTTCCTTTTTTTAACTCTTGTTGTTTCAGTTACAGAAACAATGAAATAGTGAAATTTACCACCTGTTGAATGAATCCAAAACACTTGTTGGAGTTCTCCTAGACTTGTTGTTCCGCGTTACTTAAATTTTAAAAAGTTGTTGAATTTCACTTGTTCAACAAGCACTTTATGTATTCTGTTATATGCCGCAGTCGAGACTTTTGTTAGTCTCGTATCGGTCTTGTCAAAATCGAACAATTTCTTGGTCTCGCCTTTTTACCGAGACAATTTTAATGTGCGGTCTCGTCTCGGCCTCGTTCTTGGTCTCATCCTTAGTCTTGGTTTCTTTTTTGTGTTTTGGTAGTTAAAAGATGTAAGAAAGGGCGCATATTTTCATATTGAAAAGATAGAAAACGGTATCTCAGCAGTTTGTTGGAAAGAAAAATATAGGGTGTGGATCCATTTATCCATTTAAATCGGATCCATTCTGCAATTTATTTTGTCAGTTTATGACTTGCCAGGTAATGCAATATACAATATTTTACGATTAGATAATATATTTTTTTAAATGTCACCTAAAATGCTTAAAATCAACTTTTTCCGGAGCAAAAATTAAACTCGGATTTTTATAATTAAATCAACAAATATTTCTCCTAGCGGAAATCGAAACCAAGCCACCGAGGCCACCGAGAACACTGAGACTCTTGGCCAATTTCGGTACCAAAAATTCGGTCTCGTCTCGGGTGTTTTTAAAGAAGTCTCGTCTCATCGACGATACCGAGATTAGTCCCTGTCTCGTTGCCTGCCGTAGTCTTTAATAGTAATAAAATTTATGTTTTTTGGTTACACGTTTATGAAAAAAAAATTAATACATTTTTAGTTAGGTACAATATTTTATGGGCCCTGTTCAAGTGGGCGGAGGACAAAAATATAATCCCGGATAATCAGTTCGGTTTTAAGGCGGGACATGACACAATTCACGCCGCGTCTAAACTGGTTTCTGATATTCAATGGAGTAAAACTAAAAAGCCGTGTACGGTTGCCTGTCTGGTTGATTTCGAGAAGGCCTTCGACACCGTATGGTTAGATTGTATATGCTTGATGACATTCTAAATGGTAGAAAATTTGTTGTCAAGAGTGGCAATGTAACTTCTACCGCAATTTTTAATATTAATAATGGTCTTCAGCAGGGAGCGGTTAACTCGCCGATTATGTTCAGCATTTACACCAGCGATCTGATAGGTAGTCTAACTCAGGCAATTGCGTACGCCGACGATCTACTTGCGTAGAGAACAGCTCATACAGTTGAGGTCATCAAAAATCTCTTGCAGAGTGACCTCGACAAGATTCAGCGATATTGTGATGACTGGAAGTTGAAAATCAACTTCCAGAAATCAGAAACTATTTTGTTTAGGACGCGGTTGTCTAGCGCCTCAAGGGATACGAGAAAGAACTGGCGCAAGCTGGTGATCGTAGGGCCACATGGACATCCACTGGCGAGTAAAAGTGTAGTAAAGTACCTTGGCATCTGGTTGGATCTGTACCTGTATTTCGACAGACATATAGGTGCTGCCTTTGCCAGGGCTGGGGGAGCCTTTGCCTTGACAAAACGACTGTTTTGTAGCAGCCGTCTTGACAGCAGGGTGAAGGTGATTTGATTTTTCAAGGCCCTCATCAGGCCGATGATTGCCTACGGATGCCCGGTGTGGTTCAACGTTGCCCAATCTCAAATGGAAAAGATTCGGGTGTTTGAGAGGCAATGTCTTAGTCGTTGCCTTGGATTATACAGAACACCAGATTCGGAGCACACAAGATATTATTCCAACCAGGTTCTATTCAACGGAGCCAACATAAACAGAATAGATAATTTTTTTGTTTAAGCTGATTCGGGGTCACACTGCAAGAGCGTGTCATCAACCAACAGCTTAATTTTTGGGGCTTACTACCCCAATAATTAATATTTTGAGAGTGCGCGGTTAAGTGGCTACATCCCTCCCGAGGCATTCCACTATTTAGACAGTCGAGGGCTGATACAGGATGGAGGGGCGGATCTGGTCATCTACAACGTCAGCCGGAAAACTGTGGATAGGCGACTCCTGTACGGTGGAGACGTCATTGCTCAAGGTGGAGAAGAGCGCATTCGGTTCAGTAGGACTGTGTCCGATCGGGACCGAAGGGATAGGGCGAAACAGGAGAACCAGTTCTGGTGGCTCTCTGAACAGCATCATATTTAAAGTCGATGAAGATGTTATGTCTTGGCCTACTTACATAAATTTAGGGCAATTAGGTATAGGGAACAGTCGGGGTGGCACAAAAAAAATAAAAATAGGTATGTATGCAGGGGCATATGTGCATGTAACTGCGTATCTGTGCATGTATGTGCGTACGTATTGAATGTGCGGATGGACATGTATGGGTGGGTTGCATGTTGTTGTGTGTCTGCATGCATATAAAAAATAAACAAAAAAAAAATTAAAAAACGAAAAAGTTCAAAAGTTGATATATTTTCAATAAACGATTAGTTCCCTCATTTTCACTCTGAACAATTTGCAAGTATTCTGTTAAACGCAGACATTCCATTTCTAACTCCTTCTCATTAACATCTTAATAATAAATTTCAGCAAATTCATTGCAATTTTGTCTAATCTATTCAGAACTTAGAGTTTTCAAGCGAAAAAAGAAACCAAAACGTTGACTAATGTTCTTATACGAAGTTAATCGCATTTTTAGATGAACGCTCAGCGTATCGATTAGGGGAAGAAAAATTTGTAGTTGAAATTTCTCTCTTCCATTCAGTTGGACTGACGGCGCAGAGCCATCAAAAAAAATTCTGGCGAGAACTTCTGCGGTGTGTTCTTTGAGGTTGGTCCGTGTAGTCAGATTCAATTCAGAAATTGGTATTGTAGTCAGTAATTTAGATTAGATTTATTCGAATTAAAAAAGTAATTCGATAATAAATATCGGTTTCCGTTTACTGATCTGTCAGTAAATATGGGGCCCTATCTATTACGGGCCCTTGGCACGTGCCCAGTGTGTCCGATTGGAAAGAAGACTCTGGTCGCACCGATTTGGATAAAGCAGTGAACTATTTTATATAAAGACGAATCGCAAACATTTATGGTCCAAGAAATGAACATAGACACTGACGAAAATATTCTTCAGGATCACCTTCGCAATTTGGTAGTTTTTTGATATTAACTTGAACATTTAAAATGAACGGATTAAAATATTTTTTTTTGTAAAAATGGCGCCTTAAATTGTTAATAAAACTGCATGCGAAAACTTACAAAAAAAAAACTTACGATTTTTAAAAAATAAATAATTTTTTTTTTGAAAAATCGATTTTTTAAAAATGAGTCCCTGAATTTTTTTTAAATTTTAATTTTATATGTATATTAATAATATCTTCAAAAGGGAGTTTAAATTTTTGTTTCTAAAATTGTTTTAAAAATTTTATACATACAAAATTAATTTTTTAAAAAATCGCTCCAAAGATTTTTTAGTTTTTTTTTTTGTATATTCTTATTAATCAACGAATTCAAACTGCATCTTTGTTTTCCATCAAACTATTTTTACGAATTTTGGCCTACATCACTGAATACTAAATACAATGTAGGCCCTCATACAGTTATATATAAATATATATGTCTAAAAATCACATGATTCTTATGTATGCTTAGTGCACCTAAGTTATAAAGTTATATGCATATAGCTGCCTACCCACCTACAACCTTCATTTTCATTATTATGTACATACATGTTTACATACTTAGGTGCCATCAATATGTCTATATATGTAGATATATTTTACTCTCCTAACTTACATAAATCAAATCCATACTTAGATTTAAATATACATTTATAGGTAGGTACCTATAGTGTAGTTTATTTCGTATGTGACCTTTTTGTTTAACTGGATAGAAACTATTTTCTGCTGGCTTTAGGTCAACAAAAGATGTTTTTTTTTTTTTTTTTTTTTTTTATAACGGGTGTATTTTTTGCTACTTGGTTTTTGACGTTTATATTTTTGACAGATCACACATGACAAATTCCACGAACATTTGACATTTCGATTCAGTATTGTTTGCCATTTCATCATGAATAGACTTACGCCTGAACAACGTTTGCAAATTATTGAAATTTATTATCGAAATTCTTGCTCTGTGAAAAATGTGTTTCGCAAGCTACGTCCGTTTTTTTTCCGCTCATTTTTGGCTAAATGGATACGTGAATAAGCAGAATTGCCGTATTTGGAGTGAAGAGCAGCCAGAGGCAATTTAGCAGCTACCAATGCATCCCGAAAAATGCACTGTTTGGTGCGGTTTATGGGCAGGCGGCATCATTGGGCCGTACTTCTTCAAGGACGATGAAGGCCGCAGGGTTACGGTCAATGGAGAAAGGTACCGTTCGATGATAACAGATTTTTTTTTGCCGAAAATGCAAGAATTGAACTCGGTCGACATGTGGTTCCAACAGGACGGTGCCACATGCCACACTGCACGCGAAACCATGCATCAATTGAGAGGCGAATTTGGTGAGCAGTTGATCTCACGTTTTGGCGCAGTCAATTGGCCACCAAGATCATGTGATTTGACCCCGTTAGACTATTTTTTGTGGGGCTATGTTAAGTCTATAGTCTATGGGGACAAGCCAAACACGATTGCAGCCTTGGAAGCCAACATTGAACGCGTCATTGGTGAGATTCCGGCCGAAATGTGTGAAAAAGTTTGCCAAAATTGGACCTTCAGAATGGACCACCTGAAGCGTAGCCGTGGGCAACATTTCAGTAAAATTATGTTTAAAAAGTAAATGGCAGAAATTGATTTATCGATCCAAATAAAAATTTCATTCACTTTTTACAAGTTTCTGTGTTTTTTTGGATTTTCAAAAACCAAGCTCTTAAAAAATCACCGTTTATTACGACGTTTCGAACATGTGTATGTTCTTCATCAGGCTTTATTTCTACGGATCAAGCATAAAAACACAAAATACAGATATTAGTACACCACATGATATGGAATGTCAATTAACTTACAAAAGTTAAAAAAAGAAATTATTTTAATATTTTACAGCATATGTAGGTAGTTTACAATTAAAATTGTATGAAAAACTATTACAAACTAGAAAATGCAAAAACAAAATTTTAAAGTTTAATTGACAAGTATAAATCATTTAACAAAATTACTTTTTAAGCACACACACAACAAGGAACAGACAGTCGTCATCGACCACGAACAAAACTTATTTAATTAAATAAACTTGTTGTTTCTCTTAATAAGCTGGCTGTATGCACTGCTTAAATTTTCACAATCTGAACGGCGATTCACAGTATTCTTTGTGTTAATAATGTGCAGCATCTCAAGTAAATATCTCTTAGCATGGTGTTTCTCTGTTTCCAAGATTCTGACTCTCTTCAGGACTGGCTCATGCTTCTCTTGCAGACAGTGAAGTGCAAGTGCTGTTTTCTGCTCCTCCCGCTATTGATATCCGATCAATGGCCAGAGAGACGGTTTTTAAATTCTTGCTTAGAAGTTCCAACATAAACAGAAGAGCATACTTTCCCTTGGCGCCTAGGCAGTTAATTTTGTACACCACACCAAAAAAATAACATCTTTTATTGACCTAAAGCACGCAGGAAATAGTTTCTATCCGGTAGGTACCTATGTAACTATTCATTTAATCATTAATTCGACAATTGATTATACTAATAATCGATGTAATCTTACCTACATATGCTTTCCACCTGCATAGGATAACCACACCTAACTAACTAAACCTCAATGGTTACATAAAAGCATAAATAGCTACATACAAGTTGTTAGCTACAAGAGCAAGTTCGCACGATTCAGTCGTGCATTTTATTTATTTATGCCTAAGTTTAGCAATTGTCTAGTTCTTATATATTTTGGAGTTTATAGAAAAAAATACAGATAAATAAAGAAATTTAATATACCTACATACATATGTATATACAAAACATATACCAGTTCAAAATACATATTTTTTGTCTCGGGGAATGCTTAAATCATATATTAAATATTTTCACAGAACTTTTATACAAAAAAGGACAAGCAGTGAGTGGCTGTAAAAAAAGTAGGTATATTAAAAATGAGAAAAATATTCACACTCTGAGTCGGTCGGTTCAAAAAAGGATATGAAAGAAAAATCTGAAAGTGCTCTTCTTAGTTTAAGTGTTGGAGGAATAAATTATTATTTTAAGAAATCGCGAAGGACACAATTATTCTATCGAGAATTTTTTTGTCTCAAGAAATATATTATAAAGGATGAATTCCATCAGGTGGATGGAGAATGATTAATGTGGTATGTGATTTTGGTACGGATATTCATTTTAAGGCGAGAGAGGTGAAAAATATTAAATGTCATCATTATTTTCAAGTGAGAGCACTCTTCATGTTGGCATCAGGAGGACTTTTAAATTAAGTTGCTCGGGTGAAAAATTTGTTTTTAACCGTGCAATTTTAAAATATACCTCCGGGTGTGAACAAAATGAACTAAATTAGGCTTTTGGGGAAAATATAAGGTTCAACTTTTTTTTTATTAAAAACATGATTTTTCCGCAGACAAGCTTCATTTTCTCGTTCTCTCGAGTAACGTACTGCTTTGCTCATTGGCATGTAGGGCTCAACGTTTTAAGTATTTGACATTCGGCAATGCGGGAATGGGAGGTAATGGGTCATGTGAATGAACTGACAACCAAATGAAAACATTTATTGTAGCTATATATGGTTGTCTTCTGTATTTATATATGTATTTTTTAGACTTGGCGCTGTTGGCAACGGCCAGCTTTATAAGTTCGGCTATATGGTACCTAGCTGTTTTTAAAAATAAAAGAGGTTTGTGGAAAGTCAAATCGAGAAAATATTAATGACTCGTAAACAAGACAGCCAGAACATTTCATCGGCTTACTGCTCTTTTGTGACTAGGCAGAATCCGTGACAATTTAAAGCCGACTAAACTTCAATCGAAGTGTTTTTTATACCATATATTTTTTTTTTAAACCTTGCCTTATATTTGTCTTTCATTGTATTATTTATGCTTATCTGTAATACCTACTAAATACAGATTTGCCAAAATTTTACACCAAATGTTCTTATGTGTATAATATGTTCAATTTATTTTTGTAAATAAAAGATCCGCTGAAGAAGACGGCAACCACCGTAGAAACGTCGGGAAAGGAAATGAAATTGTTTCATTAAAAAAACATTACGACCAAAACAGCCGAAAGAAAATCTCGAAATCTCGAACACATATAATAAGAAAATATTAATATTATTAACAAGGACTAACTTGTATTCAACTAAAATAAAATAAAATGAACGACTGGAGCATACGAACTAGCTCCTGTAGCCAATGGCGTAGCTAGCATGTGGCAATAATGGTGTCACCCCCCCCCCGCCAAAAAATAAAACAGTAAAATTAATAAGATGCACTTATTATATAAATAAAGGTTTTTTATCTATCTATCTATATTTGTACACATAATAATGAACAATCCAAATTATGCTTGAGAGCTAGCAACTTATTGCGACTCCTTCGATTTGAATGAAATTTTCAGGAAATCCTAGGACATGGTTGGGGAGTGCATATAAGAAATCTATTTGCTGTCTGATGTCTCGAACCGGAGTTATGACCAAAAATGTCACTGAAATGGTCGTCAATGCTTTAGTCAGCCTTATTTATAATTGCATTATAGCGAGTATATAGCGCTATGCACTCCTTATAATGCCTCTGAACTCGAAAATCGCATTTATAAGACTTATGCAACGTTTAATAGAGCCATTATAAGGTTAACGCGATTATAGGTTGAATAGAGCATACATAAGGAAATTATAGTGTCGAAATGTCATTTGGGTTTTAACATAAAACAAAATGGCGCATATTCACAGATGTTTGATAAGTTGTTACTAGGTTGATGCTAAACTAAACTCGAGTTCATGTAATTCATGAACAATTTAAATCCAATTCTTAAATAAAAACTCGAGTCTAACGTTAGTCACGACGGATATTTTCTTTAAGTTGTTTTTAAGTCTTACGAACATCATCTAAATTATTGGAAAAAAAAGTAAAATAAAATTGTGACTCAAAAGTGATTTGAATTAAAAGAAAGCAAAATGTCAATTGATGAAAACATTGAAGAAGATTTTGATATCTTGGTTGATTTGGAAATGGTACTACAAGAAGACGAAAGCGCTGAGTGACGACGAATTTTATGAAAGGTATCGACAAAGACACGACAACATTTATAATTGATTTGCTAAATATTGAAGACCAACCAACTAAAAGTGGTTCGCCAATATCGGACGCCTTCAAGTGTTAACAGCATTTGGCTACTATTGTTCACTCCTGTAAGGAACCCACAAAGTCGACAGGAGGAAAAATTCAATACTTACCACATCGCTACAACAAAATAGGCCTAAATAGGCAGATTAAATCAAAATTCCGATTTATTTTTGAGGGGCTGAGAGTTATAATTATAGTGAAGGAATGAAATATCTCATGTAAAAATAAACTTCTTATTCTTAGCATTATTATAAACTAAAGTAAAGTTTTTTTTTGCAGTTTTTGATCACAAGCACAATAATGAAGTATTTGTATTTCCAATACAAGAAGACGAAAAATCTTATGTAAGACCGATCACAGCAAGAATATTTCGGCAGAATTTTATAACCAGGTATTTAAATTAAAAAGATATTTTATAGAACGAAAAAGGAAAAATTAAAATTTTTATTAAAACTTCATTTATTTAAGGTAAAATAGCTTTTTAGCCGTTTCAGCGTTTGAATAGGAGTTTCTATTGCAGCTGGCTTTTCTTCCTCCTGAATTGGATTACAGTATTAGCATCTTGTGTATGATCGGCAAAGTCACCACACAAATGAATTTCCGTAACTTCCCTGGTATTGCTATCTATAAGGATTCCATCCTAAATAAAGACCGGATAACTGTACTACATTTTAAAAAAATGACTTTTTCATGTTCGCTCGTTTTGACATATCGATGTTTTCTTGATAGATTGAAAGAAAATTTTAGCAGAGTTGTAATAGAATTCTTGTTAGAGCCGGGTTTTACTAAATAGAGCTACAAAATTCTCTATGAATAGTAGTTTTGTCTAACCTGTGTGATAAGTTTAGACATCGGTTCATCTAGACTCGAGTTTAAAATATGACTATGAATATAGGCCAATGCCCTTAAATTTTGTATCCTTTTTTAGTGATTTCAATAATTTTGATCGATTTCCACAGGTTAAAATTTTAAAAAATTAAAAACTTTAATATATATTTTTTTGAGTAGATGATGATGTAATCGGTAACAACCAACCAAATGCGTCAGAAAATCAAGAAAGATTCGATCACGAAGTCACAGGTCTCACACGACCTGTATTTATTGACCAATACTTTTCAGCACACAAATTATTATACCACCAGCCCCATTAGTTTTACCGAAAACTAGTTTTAGATTGTTCTAAAAGAGTAACAAAAGAAATTTATTCATTTAAATAATTTTTTTATTAAAAAAAAAATTATTTGTCTATTCCGAAGTCAATGATTCAAAGATTTCAAACATTTGGTCTTACTTCAATAATTTTTTGAAGAAGAATCTAAAAAAAATCAGAAGCTTAGGTTAATTTGATTAAAAGAATAATTACATACAAACCTTATCAGACGAATCTCAGTTTACTGCACGAAAACTTTTCGCTTTCGTTTCCATAGTTCTTTGCTTTTATTTTGCGTTCATTAAACCATAATCACAACACCAACAAAAGTACTAGTTGTGATTTCTGAAAAACAGCTGATTTGATCATGACAGCCAAATGGAATAGATTACCCGTTTTTTGGTACTTTTTGGACATAAGCTCCTGCATAACTAAATTTTATGGGAAAATGTTTTACAAATAGAAATTTATGGAAGGTAATTAAGAGGCTACATAAGACCTTATTCACTGTATAACTATTCATCTGTTTAGAGCATTCTATTAAATATAGCATTCTATTATAAGGTGTGCACATACACACAACTACAGCATTTGATTCTCATTAAATGGATTTTGATAATTTATTTTGTCGAACTTTCTGGAATGTTCTACGGATTTCCCCTTTTCCGGACGTTTCTGGAATGGAGAAGTTGACGACATATATGATAGATGACGCAGTGCTGCGATCAATGCCACATACCCGATAAATTGCCATATGCCATATTTATCAATTCAATAATATTTTTTTTCAGAAAATAAATGTAAAAGTGAGGTTATCAAATTAGGTTGCGGGCGTTCATTGCGAAACATTCATTCATTCATTTATTTTGAAAAGGATTATGTCAAAAACGACTTTGTTATTTTTTAGGAAGACTAATGCCTCCTAATAGACGATCAAACCTTAAACGACGTACACGTCTTGAAATAATAAGTCAGAAAGTCCGTAATAATCAAATGCAAAAGAGCACGTGCAGAAGAAATGAATGTAGACGTGCCCACATTGCACAGGTTTGCCCTGCACAATCACCACCTCAAGTTAGACAAAAAGTTATTAGAATAACCCCAGTTGTAATTATCAACTTGAATCACGCTTCTTTCGAATACTTTCAGCAATCGCATTTTATTTTTTTTGATGCTAGAGGTGGGACATGCAAGACATTCATCATTTATTTGATTCTGTCAACAATTCTGTCAAGATCTCAAATTTCGTTACCTGTTGAATCCTATGGCATTTCTACCATACTGTTTGAAGGCGGCCGAGATGCACATTCCGCTTTGAAGCTGGCAATGAATCTTTTCACGGTTGACAAGCCAATAACGTGCACAATTGGAAAGAATTCTTGACAGCGAAAATGATGCGAGAATGCAAAATCATCATTTGGCCATCGTCATTTACAAGGTGATTCGAGATGATTTGGTGGGGATATGATATTGCTCACCGGAGATTTTCGTCAAACGCCGAAGTTGAAATTGAGCACGAATATGAGAGTCGCATTGCCGAATTTCCCAAGGCAACTGCTGGCGCTTTGTAATTGCCAAATTCCTGTTGAAGTCTCGACTGGATTGATATTATTCCCGGCAAATTTTGTGAGTTAATAATTTGTGAACGGGCAATACTAACAGCGGAGCATAAATACGTCTTCGATAGCTTGAATTTCATTATTTAAAGTCAAAACGCTGGAGAACTGCATTCGTACAAATCCGTTGACAGCGTGATGCGTAACCAACAAGGACAAAGCGACCAACTATCCCACGAAATTTTTGAACGTGCTTGATGTGCCAGGAACCCCGACACATATTATTTAACAGTATAAGTTTTTAAAAGCGTCACTGAAGTATCGCTACCTTATATTAAATGCATTTTCATAATAATTTTTTAATGATCACTAATTTGCTCATCGTCAAATTTAAAAACTGACAGGCAACTTTATGTTATTGTCATAATTAATTTGTATACCAGTATATAAAATGTTTTTGTTAAACCTTTTAATGAAATAAAATTATTTATCTATCTATCTATCTATCTATCTATCTATTATTTAACAGTTGAAGGTGGGATCGATCATAATCATGTTGTGGTCATTCCAGCCATGATCCTCAAGAGCAAATTCAAAGGAGTGGATTATGATTATTCCAACTTCCATTCCAATTCCAATTCTAGCGTATTCAATTCCACGTTCGATTGACTCTTGTAATGAAAATTAATAAATCGCACGGCCAATCGTTGTAAGTCTGTGGAATAAATCTCGAATTTCTCTGTTTCTTGCACGGTCAGCTTGTACGTTGCCTGTTCTCGTGTTGCCAAACCGTCTTCGTTGTTTGTTTTTGCGCCGTGAAACAAATCGGAAAAATATTGTGTATAATAATATTTCTCTACTGATTTTGATTCCTTTCAAAAAAACCAAATTGGCAGGGTTACCTCTGAAAATTTTTTGAAGGAGTCCAGAAAGAGAGTCCTTTCTAAGAAAAGGAGTCCCTTATAAACTATAAGGAAAACCTATTCTATCAAATTCAAATTCAAATTCAAATCTTTATTATAATAACTTACACAGTAAGATACAATATCTTATTTAATAGTGCAAGCTTCAAAGAATTTCAATAATATAATATTAATGTAAGTGTTACAGATTTTTACAAATTCAAAAGAAATACAGATCAAAATAAATTTAGTCACTTATTCAAATAATTTAAACTATTTTTGCAAATCAAAATTATATAGTAATATGTTGAAATATCTGAAAAATAATAGCAAAATACTAGGTACCCATACATATAATAAAGGAAAGGGATAAATATAAGTATGGGTGGATACTAAAGGTGAAAAAAGAAAAAAATCATCATCATCGTCGAGGGCTTTCTAGGAATATTTTCAGTTTAGCCTTGAACAGTGTTCTGCAATTTATTAATTTTATTGCTAGTGGAAGGGAATTCCAAAGCCGAATAAAATAAATAAAAAATTTTCGTTCAGAGACCAAAAAGGTGTAGCGAATTGGTACAAGTTCTAGCTGAAAGCGTAAAACAGATCCTGTTATAAAGGTTGGTAGGTTGACGCATTTGAAGCACATTATGAAGTAGGTTGAACGTTTTTAGTTTGAAAAGATCTTCAAGGCTGATACCATAGATTGATTTGGAAAAAGAGGAAACGTGTTCATATTTTTTCAGCCCAAAGATATACCGCGCGTTACTGTTATAGGCCACGTTTAATTTTCGCTTGTGCTCATAGTTGCAGTTGCTAAAAATTTCACACCCAAACAGCATAATTGGAATAAGTAGCGTTTACTCGTATTATTGTTTTCAAGGGTGTGATTTTTTGTGTTGCCCATAGCATGCGAAGGCCTCCATAAATCCTACCTAGTGTCAATCTGATATGATTATTCCAGGTAAGGGTTTTGTTGAATGTTATACTAAGATTTTTCGCAGAGTCCACAAATTCAATAATATTATTATAAAAATTCAATTTTGGAAAATATGAAGTATCGACCGCTTTCCTGGAAATCACCAAACATTTTGACTTGGAGGGATTTAAACAGAGACCATTTGCTTAAGACCAGCATGATATCCTAAACTGATCTTCATTTACTTCGTGCGCGGCATTTTCCACAAGGCCCAAGGGAAAACTTTTCCGAACCTGCACATCGTCAACATACATATCAACCGAGGAACCTGTTAGACATTTAGGTAGGTCATTTATGTGCATTGAGAAGAATAGCGGACCAAGTATCGAACATTGTGGAACACCTAGACTCAGTGGAAGGAAATCTGATACGGAGTTATTAAAATCACCTGCCTGAAATCTTTGTCCTTAATACGAGGATATGAGTTTTGTAAATGACATGGAAAAATTAAATTGACTTTGAAGCTTACTACAGGGAACATTGTGATTTAACTTATCAAATGCTTTAGAAAAATCAAGCAAGATGAGAAAAGTTATTTTTTTTTCATTGTCTACCGCTTGCCTGATGTCTTCTGTTACGTTTATTAATGCGGTAGTACAGCTATGTTTTGGCCGGAAGCCGGACTGATTATCACAAAGTAATTTATTATCTTGGAGAAACCTGCGTATTTGAAGACTCATTACTTTTTCAATAACCTTGGAAAGAAATGATAAAATAGCAATTGGTCTAAACTCACTTTGCAAAATAGCAATAGTGTTATTTTGCTGGGAGTTGTTAGGTCCTTCGCCAGCAAAAAGCTTATTCAACTCATTACTTGTCGGTTTATTTGTTTGCCCACTCCAATATCTTTTAAATTTTTCCATAAGTTATGTTCACCTGCCAAGGATCAAGCATTGGTGCATAAAAAAGTCTTTTCGCTTCATATATTTTACAGGTAACTCTATTTCTTCATATACGGTAGTCGTTATAGAGTACATCTAACCGAAACCTTTTCCAGCGCTTGTAGGCTTGATCACGCTGTTGCATTAAATTTTTAATGTCATTAGTAAACCATGGGCATGAACAAGTGGTCCTAATAGATTTTGTTATGAGAGGAACATGTGTTTCGCAGAGATTGTTATGTTATTTTGAAGGAATGATACTTGATCATCAACATGGGATATACCATATATCCTATACCAATCTACTTCAAGAAGGTCTATCAAGAAATATATTCTTACATATTTTATAAATATAAGAAAACTATATTTTTTACAAATTAAATAAAAATTACAATTTAAAACAATTCAGTTCTTTTCATAAAACTAAGAATCTAAAAATATTAATTGATGGGATTAGTTGGCCTATGAACTAAAATTTAGAAATTTTCCAGCTGGTCATCTTCTGTAACGTTTAGAGTAGAAAACATGGATTGGCAAGAGTCAACATATGTAGATTGTATTCTGTAAACACATATATTGTAATCTGTTATAAGAAAACAATTAATACACTCGTACCCAGACAAAGCACTTGTCTGGTACGAGTGTATTAATCAAGTTGAATGTCACACATGAGAAAATGTAGACAATGATTTGAATGAGTTCACAAAGGGCTGAATTCAGAGAAGAATGCGAGCAAATGCAGAAGAAAAGTTGTCAACGAAGATTTAATATTATCAGAATTATTTAAATTGTTAAAATGAGCCCTGAATTTTTAAAAGGACACAATTTTTGACGATTGTACAAAAGTAGCGTTATTAAATAAATAATTAATTATTCTCGTGCATTTTAAATTCACACAAAGTCATTGTAAATGTTATGTTTACTAATAAATGTACTCAACCTACTGAGACCATTGTGAAAAAGTGTTTAAATTAATACAAAGGTATTTACACGAATTATTATTATTATTATTGTGTACGGTTTCCCGGACCCATAACAGTAATATACATGTTTTTAGTTCAGTGAAATGCGCTTAAGTGAAAAGCCCGCTAGCCTGAAAATATTCACATATCCCTGAGTATATTTATATTCAAACGACCTCTCTTAAATGAAACCCGCTTAAGTGAAAACACGGCATAACTGGAAAAAAATTAAATTTCTTCAAGTTTTCCTTTTTTCTATAGAAAACAGCTCGGTAAAGTGAAAAATTAAAAATCGAACAAGAAAAAAATTAAACTAGTGCTGAATTGTTTCATTTTGTATACGTCACCCCCACCACTTCCATTTATGTGACACATTTAATGCTAAGTTTTATAACCGTAAGAAAAGCACGAAATGTCGATTGGTATCATTAACTGAAAAATCCAGTTTTTTGAATTATGCCGGTTTTCTTAAACAACGACGATATTGCAGGCATTAAGAATTATTTCGTAACACGAAGTCTGCTAATTGTAATATTTTTTCACTTAAGCATGCGGAACCCGTTTAAGTAAAATTTAGTTTTTACATATCCGAGATCCGCTTAACGGAATTTTTTTTCATTTATCCGAGGTCCGCTTAAGTGTAAACCCCGCTTAACTGAAATTTTTTTATTTTTGTCGTTTCACTTAAACGGGTTCCACTGTATTTTCTGACAGGTGCAATATACATAATATTCATGTAATGTTTAAAGATTAACATATATAAATGTATAATAGTATATTATGTGACGTACGCAAAAATGTGGATAAACTATCATCGACATAATAAAATCTTTTAAGATTGCTTAGTTGTTATAGTTTGAGGGAAAAAAGATGCCATTAATATGAATACATAGAAAAAAAAATAAAAATAGTTGCAACTGTTTTTTAAAAAAAATATTTTTTTATTTATAACATTTTAAAAACAAACACCTACATAACCGTCTAATACCACAAGCCCAAAAATGGAATTATAGATCCGAAACGCGTTGCTCAATTTGAAAAAATTAATTAATGTTAGAACACAATTAAATAATTAAAATTTAATTAAATAAACAAATCAATTTTATTGTAATTTAATTTTTTTGTATATTATTTTCCATAATTCTCCATAGAAATTGCTTATTCGCAACGCCGCAAAAGAAGGTTTATACTTCAAAGAAATAGAGTTCCATTTTACTTGCGATTATAGGTACTGTAAGGCTAGTTATGTATTCGTAAAAAAATTTTTTTTTAACATTCAAACACGACATAACTATCATACAGAACACCAAAAAAGTGGATCCCGCAATTCCGTCTGTCTGTCTGTCTATAGAACGATCTAAACGGCTGAACCGATTTGGTTCAAACTTGGTTCTTATGCGTTTTCGGTGATTGTCCAAAATATATTTTTGAGTCGTTGTTTTATATCCCAAATAACGGTACTTACCATACAAATTTTTCTACCATCTTAATTATCTCGAAAACGGCTCTAAAGATTTTGATAAAAATTTGAGTGTGTACTACCTTGAGCATGGTCTATATTTTGGCCAAAAATTTTTCTTAAAATATTTTGTTATTAACGGTACCTGTCATACAACTATTTTATTGATTTTCGACTTTCTCATAAAAGGCTCAACTGATTTCAATCAAAATTTTTATATAGGATCTCCATCAATTTCAAAATTTTCGAAAAATATTTTGTTTGGATTTTTGAAAAAAAAATATTTTTTCTTTCTTGAAAATTCAATATTTCGAAAACGGGTGAACGATTTTTTCTGAAATTTTGTTTTTAAATTTATATTATTAAATATTTAAAATGTTTATACCTTTCTTGTAAGAATTTTTATATATAAAAAATTAAGTGAAGAACTACTTTATTAAAAAACTCTTAGCCCTTTCCATTAAGAATTTTTGCATATAATGTGATCGAACATAGGAGCGAGTACGTGCGATCCAGTCGTGCATTTTATTTTTGTTAACATCAATATTATGTACAAACAAATTGCTCGACTGGATCGCACGTAGAATGTTCGACCACATTGTATGCACAAGATTCTTAGTAGAAACAGCTACATTTATTTTAAAAGTCGGTTTAACAAAATTTTTTTATACAAGCATTTTTTAATTAATTTCTAAAAAAAATTGGTATGGTCACATGTATTTAATAAGAGAAGCTTAAAAATATAATTTCGAAGAAAATCATCATCCGTTTTTCAATTAAAAAAAAAATACATAAATTTAATTTTTCAAAAATCTAATCTATCTTTTCGAAAATGTTGGTCTGCAGAAATATTAATAATCCGCCGAGCCATTTATGAGAAAGTTGAAAATTAAAAAAAAAATTGTTGTGTCATTTTCTTTTGGCAAAATGTAGACTATACCCATAGTAGTGTACATACTTTTTTTTATAAAAATCGTTAGAATACTTTTCGAGATAACTAAGACGGTAGACAAAATTGTATGGCAGGTACCATTTTGGGGCTTCTAAAACGATTCAAATATCTATTTGAGACAATCACCTAAAACGTCTCGCTTCAACCAACCTACAGACAGACAGACGCACGATATTGCGGGATCAACTTTTTTGGTGTTCTCCACAATCGTAATGTCAAGTTTCATTAAAATCTGGAGTTCGATTTTTTTCCAAATGTAAAACCTGCGATCCTTGTGACCTTGTGTGCATCAGGGCTTATTGTGAATTGTACTCCTAATGATTATTGTGCGAGTGTTGATAGAACACGCAGAACGGAAATGAGCGGACCAGTTTTTGAAATCCGGATGGCTAAGATAAGGTTAACTTTTTCTTGCAGGATTTGTAACTTCTCGCAAGAAGCAGTACCTCGGAAAACAACAATTTTAGGTGGAATAGTTAGAAATACGATCCCAGACCTCTGCCGGGATAATAGTCCAGTGCCTTATTCATTATTGGAATTATGTCATATTAGCATATTATCTTTATTGTATTTATTTGCGAAAAATGTATATACGTATGTCATGTTTTGTAAAATGTCTTTTTTCTTCGAGTTTCTATTTCTTAAAATTATAATATTATATTAAAATTATTTTATATGAGTATTAATCTTTTTTTATCGCAATCAAAACAAATCATATGTGTGAGTGTAGATATATGGTAGAGCAATAATAATAAAAATGTCCACCTGATTATTTATAAATGAACATGCACACTCCCTTGATATCGATTGCGATTAAACAAATTGGGCATATAATTGATTCAAAAGCCATGAAGCTATATGTATGTTTCAGCTCATGTGTTTGACGTTAAGGGTACCTAGCCATATTTTTTAACTTTCATTTTTCTGTTCAATACCTACAAATTAAACTGAACAAAACATAAAAATAATTGCTTAATCCTTATGATAAACAAATACTTATACCTACCATGCAATCCATACATCATTAAATAAACAAATGTTTTTCAATTTGTCATTCCTTCATATAATGTTCAACATATACACCACCACTAGGCTACTAGCCTTTTACAATTTTACACCTAAATTATAACACCGAGGCAACCGTTGCATTTTAATTAACCCGAATTAATTTTATTTTGAGATAATACAATTTAAGTGTTCACTTCCGGTTGTTATATGTTAGTAGTTAGATCTGTGTATAGTAGAATGTGTTATTTGCAGCAGGGTACATAAACACATGCGTTGAAATGCATTAATAATATGCATGTGACATTCCCTAGTTGAATGTCATTCATTAATGTAATAATCCCTCCAGTGCCACTAGGTACTTTGTCTGTTTAGCCATTATGGTGAAAATATTTAAATAATTTTTAAATATTCTCCATATAATTTAATTCTCGCAAAACAATTTTTTCTTTGTGGTCCTTTTGCCTTTCAATTCCAGGCAATGCTTGTATTACAGAAGTTGCTTTACTGATTCAATTTATTGTAACCGGTGCGGTTTTGGAAAATACAAAATTACAAATTCATTTATGTGTAATTTCGCCGTATTAGTAAATAATTATATTTGAAATTAATTTCATATATTTTTAAATAATTTAGTAATCGATTCAATTTGACCCAGCATTTACGAAATGCTTTTTATTTCAATGTTCTTATTTTCTTCTTATAAATACAGTACAATACGGATATAAGAAACTCTGAAACTCCAAGAAATTTCTTTCTTTTACCGGAATTTTGTTATATTCAAACATCGGATATAAGAAAGAATATTTCTTACATAAAAAACACGGATATAAGAAAGAAAATCTCTTTGAAAAAAATATGGACAAGGGAAAATATCGTGTAGCTACGAAATTTCATGAAAACGAAGTTTAGGCCATACAAACCTTATATATGCACAATGAATGTACGTTCATATGAGAACTTCATCAATAATATTTTTTAAGATAAAACAATTTAATGTAACAAAGTAACAAAAATATAGTCTTCTTCAACAAGTAAAAGAAAAAAATAAATAAGTATTCTTTTTTTTTTGTTTTTAATTTAACTATATGCCTGTAAGACCTAAGGTCTTTTAAATGCAACCTGAATTGCACGGCACTAGTTTGGCACAGTGGATTTGAGAACCATGTATTGACTGTCTCATTTTAAGCCATGGGCGGCATCCAATTAAAATTGGAGGTATAGAAAAGAATGCGGCTAGTGTGGGGATCGAACCCACAAGTCCTAGTTAGCAATCAAGCACTTTATCCCTTGCGCCATTGCCACCCAGAAATAAATTAGATTAAACAAAATATTGTGAGCCTACCTAATTAAGGTTGATACATATCTTTTTTTTTTTTTTTTTTTATAATCTACACGCGCTCAAGGGATTATGAATACCCTTTAAATGTTTCAACACAGCGCGGGCGTGAGGGTGAGGTTAAGGAAGAGAAAGAATGATAGGAACGATGTGTGGCGCGATATTCGGAGACTGTAGGTGGTTGTTGTCTCAGATTTTATCTCCCGGGATGGCGGCTGAACTAATGCGGAGAAATTTCCGTGTCTTATTTATCTATGTCCCTTATAATTCGCATTATTTTTTTTATTCTTTGTCATATTTTATCGGTATACTAGTTTTACTCAATCACATGTTGTTAGTTCTATGCCTAAATAGCATGTAATGAGAAAACCAGCAACTCATTGTATGACATTTATTTTTAGAATTGGGTTTTAATGGAAAAATAAGAAGACATAGACTACGACAGGGATCGAACCTGTGACCATGAGGTTGGCAGGCGAAAACACAACTATCGCGCCACGGCCACCCCCAAAATACAAATAAATGTATAGAAACTATTTTGTAGTACAGGTAGTAATATTTAAACATTTATCGTCGAAAAACAACCAGCAAAAGAATTCAAGCGCAAATTTCAGAATGACATTTGTTTATATTGTTGTATGTACCTATTTTAAAATTTGACTTCCACTCCATGAAAAGATGTGAAATCTAACAACAATATGTGTGTAGTGGAGTGAAACTACGCACTAAGGACTACCAGATGCAAAAATATAAGTTTCATAAAAGCAATTGGGTCTATTCGGTGGCATCTTTTATTCTGCTAATTTTTTTACGAATTAAAATTTTGCTATTCTGCATGCTAAATCTGCTATGAAATCTGTTAAGAAATCTGCTAATGAGCTTTCAAAACTTCGAAGCTCTCAACAAGTCTTTTACGAACTGCACTTTTGGTATTTAGCATGCCACAATCTGTTATGGAATCTTTTATAAGTCATGAAAGAATAAAAGATACATTTTGGTTAATTTTTTATCATAAAAGATTTCAATATAGTTAAAATTTTGTATTTCATTAATAAATTGTTCTGAAAAGGAGTCAAATATAACAAAATACATATTTTCAAAATGCATAATAACACACAAACACAAATAACTCAAAGCTTATCTTGGCGGTGTGCGTTTCGTACAACTTTTTATTTTGGATATGGATATGTTAAATTCAGGAACTATTATGAACAAATTACATAGAATAATAATTTATTTACGCGAAACAAAACACGATAATTCCGCAGGTTAATTTTATTATTGTCATTCGTCAGTGCCGACTGCCTAGATTTTTTATTTACCCACTACCACTGATCTAGCTGATAATTTGATAGCAGATCTTAGGTCTGTTGGTATACATGTTTCTTTTTCGAAGGTCCATAACAAATTTTTATAAAAGATCGAACTCTTGAATAACAATTGTAAAATATCTTTTATGGTGAAGATCTGTAATGCATACGGTGACCAACCGTCCCGTATTTACCGGGACAGTCCCGTATTTCGCACGACTGTCCCGAGTAAATTTTAAGAAAACCCGGGACGTACAACTGTCCCGTATTTTATTTTTTGTCCCGGGTTTGACCCATATTACCATATATATTATATTATTTAAATAACGTTAAAAAAATTTAACAATTTTATTTACAATAATTTAAGGGCCAGTTTCAGAGTGCACACTTAATTTCGTCCTGCGTTTGAGTAAACATCGAACGATAAGTGGCACTTAGATTACTTTTCTGTTTCACAATCGCTTAAAGTTACTTCACTCAAAAGTATGTAAAACGGTGGCAACCCTTAATTTTTTGACGTTATATTTAAACCTTTATTCCAAATGGGAAACGAGCGGCGTACCCAAAAATTTCAAGAAAAGGAAATAAATTTAATAATAATGAGTTTAACAAAACGTATGCAGTTACCAACGATGCAAAAATAAGGGCATGGAAAGAAAGAGAGACCGGAATAAGAAGACCTTGAGAAAAATATGAAAACCTCAAAAGGGACCTTAAAAAGCTGTCGGCTGACAATAAAAGGTCACTTTATGGTACAGGTGGAGGACTCCTGCAAAAATAGAGACCAAAAGCTTTGATGGAGTATTAGAAAACATGATTCATGCTAAGCAAATTCATAGGGTTTTGTGATGAATCTGGTGTGCACTTAAATTAAGAACAGTTGTAACTGCTTCCTTACGCATACGGTATCTTATTAGGAAATCTATGTCATCATGTAAATGAAAGAAATCGGGTCGGTCTCTATAAATCTATGTCATCATGTAAATGAAAGAAATCGGGTCGGTCTCTATAAACTTTTTGTCTACTCTAACAACAACATTTACAATTTCTTCGTACTCATGATTACTTTAAAAATCAGAATCCATTATTGCACTTATTAGTTGTATTTGCTGCACAAAATCAAAATTATAAGTACATCTTTTGACTTTTGTAACTATTTTGAAATCAGTCATCATGGATGTCAATTTTAAATCTGGCAAGACGATGATGACAGGGATTTCAAATATTTAAGTAGCTCTTAAGTGCCCAACAATGGCCACTTAAGGCCCACATCAACTTGGGTTGTGTGAAATTGAAATCTTACTCTGAGTGAAGTTAAGGGGGCAATTGGCACTGAGGGATAAAGTGCGAAACTGGCCCTAAATATGTGTTTAATAATCTTATCATCAGGGAAGCCAAAGCTAAACATTTCTCTATATAGCTCATCTCTATAGATGTTGTTTTACCTGCCTAAAAATCGATGAAGAGGTTTTTGGGTATATTGATTTGAAGCTTCTGTGTTTTTTGCAAGATCTGCCATAGTGTGAATATTTGATCAATGGAGGGCTTTCCTGGCCTAAATACGCACTGATATGGACCTATCAGCTTGTTGACGAACGACGGCTTAAGGCGTTCACACTATACAGTAAGAAACATCTTATATGCGACATTAAGAAGACTGATACCTCTGTTGTTGGCGCAGTTCAGAGGGTCTTCTCTCTGGAGATCGGGCAACCAATGCTAAGATTCCAATCGTCGGGCATGATTTCTTCCGACCATATCTTGCTGATGAGTTGGTGTGTACTCCTAACCAAATCATCACTTGCTCTTTTGAAGAGCTCTTTGGTTAAGCCATCAGCTCCACCAGCTTTATTGGACTTGAGTCTCGATATGGCTATTTTAACCATACGGGTGGGTTGAATCGTTGGTCTTCGCCTATATTAAATTATTTGTTCTGCCTAACAGCGGAGTTCGGGTCTTCATCGCCGTTATACTGTCCGCCGAAGTTGTCTTTCCAAATTCTTAGCATTGAATGTGTTTCTACCACGATGTTACCTTGTCATCCATACAGGCTCATTTTTTCTCCAAAAAATAATCTATTATTTTGTTGCCTGTATTATGAAGTACGTACTTTATCATGCACTTTACAATAGATGGAATGTACAATGTACATTTGGTGAAATTTACCTTACTCAAGTGTAAGCGCTCGTTGCTCACTTTCTTTTACAAAACTTACACATAAACTTCAAGTGGGCACTCATGTGTGTCAATGGAGGATGTCGGCTTAACAAAGAAATAAACGTCATTCATTATTATCTTAGTGTGGGTTTATATAATATGCCGAAGGGGAGCAAAGAATGTTATGTCTTCGCATAAACTTTGTGCTAAGTTTCGCCAAAATGTTATTTTGTCATGACGCAGAATGGTTGGAACTTGTTACAAGTATATCTGGGATTGAATGCATTTAGAAGCCTCGATTGCTCTCTTTCAAGTTGTTTCAATAGTTTGCCTTATATTCGCGGAAATAATACAATTTCCGACGACTTTTTATTTCTACTGAGGTCTATGGTCTATCGGAAGATCCGTCATCATTCTACTCTGTGTACCTTACCTTTGTACGAAATGTGCATGTTAAAAGCTTTAGGTTACAATGCAATTGTTCCGTGAAGGAAATGAACGCTATATATGACTATGAGTATGTATGCGACTACGTAAGCATATTTATCATTGCGTCTTTGTAAAGTGTTGCAACTACTGACAAGTCTGAAACGAGAGTAAATAAAAACCACTTTAGATGTTGACAACGATAGTCAATAAAAAGTTTCGTTTAAACATTTTAAAACCGTATACCTAGGTAGGGTGAATTTTGAGTCCCACACGGTTTTAAATGGGTAATGTGAACCGTAAAATGTATTATGACCTACATAAATCATATTGTGTATACACAATGGGAAGACTTGATTGAAATGCATGGCAGGATTGTTAATATAAAATTAACTTTATAGTCCAAGATCCCTTGGCCGGCAGACATACGTCATTTTATCATAGCTGAATTTTGTTTTGTGAATTAGATAAGAACGAAAGACATTCCCAACTTTCAAAGCTGGGGCTTTTTGAAGATATGCAGAGTTAAAAGTGCATATTTTGTTTGACAGTTAAAGGTGTCTGCCAGACGAAACGCCCCACTGTAGGTGTTTGACAGGTCTCAAACAAAGTTTAAGACACTATCCCCTAAAACATATAAAAAAATCAGCGTTGATAAAATAACGTAGTTGAGTATGAACTTTAACACTGCATATCTCCGAAGAGCCCCAGCTTTGAAAATTCGGAATGTCTATTCGTTTTTATCTACTTTGGTATTCACAGAAAAACAATTCAGCTATGATAAAATGACGTATGTCTGCCGGCCCTGGGATCTTAGTCTATTACGATGGTTTTCACAAACTCGAAAGCTGGTTTTAGTGTTAAATTTATAGATTGCAAATAACTATGTCTACAAATAAAAATCTCGTAAATCGTAAGTAGTTTACCTTAGCCTAAAATGTGGTATGTTGCCTGTTTGAATCATTTAGAAATGTACATTCAATGGTCAGACGATTATGAATTGTAAATAAATTTTAGAAATTAGATTAGATTTAGTTACCAATTTGATGATATTTTGTTAAATATGCAATATCTACACAACGGTAGACTCTACCAATAATTTCAGAAATATTAAAAGTATATAATAAATATTGTCAATTTCAAAATTTTGAAAAGAAATGATTTTTTCAAAATCTTACGTAAATAAACATTTTTTTTTAAATCTAATTATTAGTTTTTTTGCGACCTTTAGCCCTTTACTACAGCTGGGCTCATCAGTTAGATATGCTGTAGACAATGTTGCCGTCTTAGCCACTTTGTCACTATATTTAGCCCAATTTTCCAAAGTTTAGCAACAAAAATTAATTTTTTGTGATGTTTCATCCCTGACATTCGAGGTTGGCACTCATGAAATGAAATTCGATTGACTCTTGTACTGAATTCGAAGATTCACCACACCAAAGGAAGAAGACCGAAACGAGTGTGATTGCGAGTGAGCGGAGCCGGAGTGGATAAATGTAAGAAACTAGACTAGCAGCCCAATTCTCCCCAACATCACTGATAACTCACCTACCTTACCTACAAGTCACAAGAAGTGGTGAAATTTATTTTGTGACGTTTTCGGATCCTTCCCCAAAGTCATAAAAACAATCGAAATTGTGATCTACTTTCGAGCAGGTCACAACTCACAAATAGTTTGAGTTTTAACATTTCGATTCGGCATTCGATATAATATTTTGTGATTGTTTTTATATTCCAACATGAAGTAAATAGCAACGAATAAACTTTAATTTCAGGTAAAAACTTTAGGAACGACTACCAGATAGAAGCAAAAAGGGTCAGATCATCCTACATACTCGTAAACGCTTTGTCTATATCAGTACAGCACATAATAGTGTGATTATCTGTATTCTGTAGGTATAGCTATTCTATTCATTACATAACATTCAGATCAAATATAAATCCTTTTACTTTTTTTTTTTTGGAAAGACTGAAAACGGATTCTCTAAGTTCGCAATTCACCTTTAGCTGTGGTGAGTTTCGTTGTAAGTTTTCTTGTGACGATTGGGGGAGAATTCGATAAATGTTATCGAGTCACAATAATCCTCACAAGAAATAGTCACAAGGGCTTGTGACTTGTGATTTGTCACAAGGGGGAGAATCGGACTAGATTTCGGAATCTAAACTATCAAGCTATACAATTAGTCGTGTATAAACTATCTGTATTAGTTTTTCTACCAAATTAGAAAAGAGGTTCAGAAAAGGGTTGCAATATTACAATGCATTAACAAGAAATGGAATTATTATCTGTGCAAAATACCATAAAACCTGTTAAGGATCCTTCTATCTTTGATCTTACAAAAAAATAAGGGTTTCAGGACGAAAAAATAGAAAAAAATTTAAATCATGATAGCGTTAAGTCTTGGGAGAAGTTTCAGGCTATAAAAATGCAACTTGGGTCAATTCTCATGCAGAAGTATTCCAACTTGCTAAAACGCTTCCACATTCAAATGCCGAAGTGGAATGCATTTTTAGTATGATGAAAACTGTTAAAAATACTTACTTACTTAAGTGGCGCTACAGTCCGGAATGAACCTGTGCCTTAAACTAACTGTTAAAAATAAGTTTATTTATTTATTTATCCTGGTCTTTAAGTACATACTACTTTATTAGATATAGCTTAATATAAAAAAAACATTGCGAGCTAACAATTATCTTAAATAACAAAATTAGGTATATTATAAATTAACTTAATCAATTAGGTACATAAACAATGGCATTCATAATTCTTTTTTTGAATAATTCTCTAGAACAGTCAAGTTCAATATTTGTTAAAAAAATGACACGCTTTAGTAACCGGTTCATTTACTCCGTAATTCGTAGAATGATGTGTGATAAAGAAAAAATGATTAACTCTTGGCCTTAGACAATGCGCTGGTGTGTGTTTTATAAATAATTCAACTAAGGGAACACAATCGATGTGCTCTGTTATTACATCTCTAGCAAGCACAATCAGGAAATAAATTCTTCTAGTTTCTAGAGGTTTTATATCAATCAACGCGCACCGATCTTTATATGATGGCAAAGGCAAGGTCCATTCAAGTTTACGAAGCGAATATTTTGTGTATATTTTTTGAATTCTTTCAATTCTATTGGATACATTTCTTTAGTAAGCAGACCAAACTACTAAGCAGTATTCCAAAATTGGACGAACAAAACTGACAAAAAGCAATTTAACAGTGTAAGGACACTTAAACTCATAAGAATTTCTATACAAAAATGCAATCATAGAATTGCCTCTAGACACGATGTAATCAACATGCATTCTGAAATCGAGCCTGGAATCAAAAATAACTCCTAAGTCCTTGTGATTGAAAACTCTTTTAAGTAAATTATCAGATATGGAGTAGTTAAAGAAAACCGGGCTATACGATCTTGTAAGTGTCATAGTCCAGGTCATGTGAGATGCACCATTTAGATAGACAAATTAAATTTTTTTGAAGTTACATACAATCAGAAAGCGAATTTACCAATCGGTATAGGGCTGGCAACGAGACCGAGACTAGTCTCGGTCTCGTCTCGGTCTCGGTCTCGTCAACGAGAGGAGACTCCTTTAAAAGTACCGAAGACGAGACCGAGACGAGACCGTATTTTTGGTACCGAAATTCGACGAGAGTCGCGCTGGTCTCGGCGGTCTCGGTGGTTTGGTTTCGGTTTTCGCTATAAGAAAATTTTGTTTTTATTTCATTATTGTTTAGTATATAATCATGTTCAATTTTTATAATATTCACAAGTTTTTTTTGCTAAATATTATATGCGCGTTAACATATCAAACCATATATGTATGTGCATAGTTATACAGAGATACATAGGTGCATTGCGAAAATCCAGAGAACAATACGTACGATTTATGTATGCATGGCGTTGCTTCCTTTTGGGTGACATTTGGTAAAATATATTGTCAAAACGTCAAAATATAGTTCGCTGCCTAGCTGTCAAGCCATGAGCTGTCAAAATCCAATGAAGGATGGCTCCGATTTAAATGGACTAAAAAAGCTCTACAAAAGTCAAATTTTACCTCAGAAAATTAGAAATTTTTCGATTTAATTTATTGCTCCGGAAAAAGTTGATTTTAGACTTTTTGGGTGACATTTGGGAAAAACTAGTATTCAAATGTCAAGGTATAGTAAGTTGCATACCTGTCAAAATCCATCGAACGATCGCTCCGATTTAATCGTATTAAAAGAACCTCAGCCTCCATAAAATTCAAATTTTGCCTCAAAAAAATGTTTGCTCCGGAAGAAGTTGATTTTAAGCCTCTTGTATGACATTTGGAAAAAAATATTATGAAAACGTCAAAATACAGTTCGTTGCCTACCTGTCAAGCCATGAGCTGTCAAAATCCATTGAACAATGGCTCCGCTTTATATAGATTGAAAAACCTCTGCAACATTAAAATTTTACCTCGGAAAATTCGAAGTTTTTCCGATTTTATTTTTGGCTTCGGAAAAAGGTGATTTAAGGCCTTTTGTGTGAGGTTTGAAAAAAAATATTTTAAAAACGTCAAAATATACAGTCCTATTCTGTTAAACGTTCACGTGAATATTTGTATTCTGCTATCCGACGGAAAAACGAATTGTATCAAAAAGTATATAAATTTCGATCAAAAATAAATTTTAACAATTAGATTCTCTTTAGAATTAAACAAAAAAAAATATTAGTAAAGCTTTGGACCCAAAAAATAGAAGACATTTGAAAATAGCTAAATAGTGAAAAATTGAGTGAAATTCTCACGTAAATCGAAAAATACGATCGGATAGCAGAAAAGGGCTGATAGTTAGAATAGAACTGTCAAATTCATTGAAGGATTGCTCCGATTAAAATAGATTAAAGAAACTGTACAAAATTCAAATTTTTCTCGGAAATACGGCTCTCCAAAGGTGTCTGATAACGTTACTTCACAACTAATTTTTTACGTTATCACACACCTTTGAAAACTAAATTCGCACAAAATGTAAGCCATTCAGAGCGCTTTCATACGCAACTTATAAAATTCAACTTAAAATCATAGTTTTCGATTTACACAAGTAAAACTTACTCGTTTCAAGTGAAGTCTATGGTCTTAGCTTCATGGACTTACGTACTGCAGAACAAAATTTCTAGTTTATGATTTGTTTAGCATAAGCAACATACAAGGATATATCATTATTGGATTCATTCATAATTGACAAGCACAATAAAGTTGGAAAAGACGTGCAGATGCCAAGTTTGACCGAATTCTTGAGATGCATATTGTACGTTGATTTTTTTTCTATGGGTTTTGACAGCTAAATGTGAAAATTTGTACCAATTCGTACGATTTTTCACGCTACCAAACACTAAAATCGGAGCAACCCTTCAATGGATTTTGTCAGCTCATGGCTTGACAGGTAGGCAGCGAACTATGTTTTGACGTTTTGATAATATTTTCTCCAAATTGCATACAAGAGGCTTAAAATCAACTTTTGTCGGAGGAAAAAATTTCGAATTTTTTGAGGTAAAATTTGAATTTTGTAGAGGGTTTTTAATCCATCTAAATCGGAGCGATGCTTCAATGGATGTTGACAGTTCATGACTTGACAGGTAGGCAACTTACTATATCTTGATATTTGGATAATATTTTTTTTCCAAATGTCACCCAAAAGCTTTAAAATCACATTTTTAGGGAACAATAAATTTAATCGACAAATTTCGATTTTTTTTAGGTAAAATTTGAATTTTGTAGAGGTTTTTTTAATTCATTTAAATCGGAGACATCCTTAAATGGTTTCTAAAAGGTCATGGCTTGAAAAAACCGGTTATTTAATTTTTTTTAAAACCGAGCGTTGTATGTAGGTACTCTTTTTTTTAATATTTTATTTGTTTTTGCTATGAAATATATTTACTTACACAATTCATCCAAAATGTTATTTATATTTAACACAAAAGACAAAACAGACTCACGAGTTTGTTTCATACATTTTCCCGCATTTTTCTTACCGAAGAACTGCTGAGATACCACAACCATACTCTATATTTGCAATCCGAACAATGCGTCTTATCTTTACCTTACATCTTTTTACTACCAAAAAAACACGAAAGAGACCAAGACTAAGGATGATACCAAGACCGAGACCGAGACCGGGACGAGACCGCACATTAAAATTTTCTCGAAAAAAAGGCGAGACCAAGGCCGAGACGAGACTTGGTTAGGCGAGACCTGGACCGAAATCGAGACGAGACTGAAATTTTTCGATTTTGACGAGACCGAGACGAGATTAACAAAAGTCTCGCCTGGTCTCGTCTCGTTGCCAGCCCTAAATCGGTATATCTTAAAATCATCTGCAAAAGAAAGACAACTTGATTCTAAAATAACTTTTGGTAAATCATTAACAAAAAGTAAAAACAAGAGGGGGCCTAGATGACTTCCTTGTGGTACTCCCGAGTAATTATAAATTAGTTCAGATTTAATTAGAACAACTTTTACTAATTGTACTCTGTTTTCTAGATAGCTTTTAATCAAATTTAACATCTGAGAGTGAAAACCTAAATATCTAAGCTTTGACAATAGAAGTTTATGCCTTTGAGAAGTCAGTGTAAATAACATCTCCTTGGCTTCCTTTCTCAATAGAATTGATACAGTATTACGTAAGCAATTAGTTGCTGTGGATTTTCCACTAACAAAACCATATTGACAGGGTGAGATATGTGCTTTAACAGCGTCGTACATTTTGGTTTTAACCAAGGATTCAAAAACTTTGGGAAACAATTGGAGTTTTGCAATTGGTCTATAGTTTTCAATTGATTGCTTAGATCCAGATTTAAAGATTGGTGTGATGAAAGAAATTTTCCATGAACCAAGAAAAACACCATTTGCAAGAGACTGATTGAAAATTATATGGAGTGGTTTGGATAAATTGTCCCTACAATTTTTAATGAGCATTTCAGGAATATTATCAGGATGGAGACTGAGACTATTGGCTAATTTACCGAGCGCCAAAAGAATTTCTTCTTCTGATAGAGATAAGGTACCAACATCCGATATAGAAGTAATTTCATAGCTTACTTCAGAGTGAACTGAGTTTTGTATGAAATTCGACTGAAAAAAATGAAGCAAATGAATTACATATATTATTCAGATCGCTACTACCAATACCTTCATAAGTCATATAACTTGGAATACCTAGAGATTTTCTTTTAGAATTTAGATACTGCCAGAAACATTTTGAATATAACTTAATGTTTGATTCCAAGGACCAAACATACTGCTTATGTAAGATTTTTTTCAAAAAATAATATTCACGACGTAAGCGGCAAAATTCACTTCGGGAACATAAATTCGCCTTAATCATACCTTGCGTTTTAATCATTGCATTTTTAACCTGGTTTAACTTTTTAAGAACCAAACGGGCTTATTACTTTTCTGCACTCGTTTAACAGGGACACGGGCAGAAAAGTGTTTGTATATTATGTTTAGCAAAGTCTTAAATTTCTTTCAACGTCCTGAAAACACAAGATCGAATTCCAATCCACATTATTTAAAGCTTGATTTATGCTGATGTAATCGGCGTAGCTAAAATCATATTTGTACTCAACATCAAGATTGGAACAATAGGAATTATTAAAATGTATACACTTTAATTCTAAACGCAATGCTTTATGATGTATACTATTATTCAATACAGGAAAGTCTTCTTCGAATAAATACATTTCTAGGTCTGCTTCGACAAAAACAAGGTCTAAAATTCTTCCAATAGAGTTTACAACATTGTTCGTTTGTATGCAATTTAAGGCTGACATATTATCTAATACAAAGACTTCGTTTTCATTAGCAATATTATATGGGATAAGAGTCTTATCATCCTCAGAAAAAATCCAATTAATAGTACTTAAATTAACGTCACCTAAAACTACCAGGTACAAGTTACTATTTAATGAACCTTCAATTTCTTTAATATTGTTTATATGAGCATAATAAATTTGAATGTTTGATTTTGGGGGGATGTAAGAAACAAAATAATAGATACTTATTTCGAAAAAATTGTGGAAGAAGCTTACACAGATATTTGTTCTATCAAACCTGAAGAGTTTGCGAGTGTTATTTGCCCACTTTTAAAATTACTCTTAACTGCAAGCAGCACGCCACCTTCTTTTGTAAGCTCTGTACAGATTTTGTCTCTAAGTCTTCTATAGACTTCGTAATCGGTATTGTAGATTTCAGCATTTGAAATGTCATCACTCAGCCAAGTTTCTGTGAGATTGATGACAGCATAATTACAATCAACAACGGCATTATAAAAAAGTAAGTAATTTAGAACGCATTCCTCCAACGTTCTGGTAGTAGACTTGTATGACATTAGTATTAGATAAGGGATTTAATTTAGCAGAAGATATAACAGTGGAATTTGAATCTTCAAAAGCATTCACATTTTGATCGTAGATGTTAATGGTCGATGGAAATGTTATGATTGTGTTTCCACTGACCGGTCGTTTCCATTTTTTGAAAAGTGTTGGAAGGGTCTCACACGTATTTCTTTTGGCCAAAAGCTTGCATTGAAGATAGTATCGAATGACTCAGCCGGAATACAAACTTTAAAATTAACCTTCTTTATTTGGTCCAGATTTACATCTTTTCCTACTAGCTTAAAGCCAGAAAGCTTTGATGGTTCAATACCACTGGATGCAGATATATATTCGATAATTGAGCCTGTAATTGTTGCGGGACGAAAGCTGGATAAGTGGAGACATTTAGGACGCTGGACAATTTAATGACCGAATATTATGTCATCGATCATTTTATTACCTTTGATTTCCTGACTATTTTTATTTTTTTTTTTTTTTTGACTTGGCTTCTATCGAACGAACTTGAGTGTAGTCATCAAGAATTTTGGGAGCAACATTTGCATTGACACTTCCAGAAATGAGATTTTCATATATATTAGTTTCACCAGATTTTTAATAGCAGCAACACCATAAGAACCAGCAACAACAAAATTAGAAAGAACAGCAACTGCAGCCACAGCATCAACACCAACAACAGCAGCACCAGCATCGGCCGCTTCAGCTTCTCATCACGATACCATTATCCGTAACCTTATTGTTCGGAGCATCAGCATCGTATGTTGTGTTGTCATTTGCAGAGGGATCGTCCAAAGCTTTCAAAGCTTTCAAAGCTTTCTCACCATTATCAACATAATGGTTATCGACAACGGGAAAGTCTTTCACATTTCTTTCATCAGCGCTTCATTGCTTTGCACTGGTGTATAAATTATCATCAGTTTTGTCTGAGCCTGCAGCCAAAGCAGATAATGAAGCCACATCAACATACTCTACATCCATGGTATTACTTCCCTCTATACCAGCACTACATGTAGCTTTATCAATCATTTCCCGACTACGCGGAGAGGAGTTGAGATTGATTTCAGATTTTGGTTTAGCAGCGAGCTTAGACGGTATAACCGGTTTCTTATTAGAAGGGACAACTCTGGTACTATCACTTTTAGTGACAAGAGATGATGGGGGATTTTTTTTTTTGATTTATTTGAGATTGGTGACGGGAATGCTAAGCGGTTATTTGTTCCGACAATCATCTTTTTGGTATTGGATCGGGTAACACGGGGGGGGGGGGGGGGGTTTCAATGCACTTGCATTTGAATGGTCATTGATTAGCTTTTCAAATGTAAGCTTAAGGTCGGCAAAGAAACAATAAAAATCATGGATTTTCGATATATAATGAAACAATGGATTGTTTTTGCACGTATCGCACCTCCAAATTAGGTATTCATTTGATTTAAGCGCGGAATGATGCGATTCGCTCAGTCCAGCACAATTTGAATGGAAAACCGATTGACAACATCCGCAGTAAATCGAATTAATTTAGGAAGTTAAGACTTTACACTTCGAACATATTATGTCCATTTGGAAATTATAGGAGCAGCAAGAACAAGACTATGACTGACCACGAGCTCGAGAAGAGAAAGACTGAGAAAGTTGAGAAATAAAATGTTAAAGAAAACTTAGAATTCGATAATGCTTATTAGAAATCAATTAAAATACAAACAAAAAGTTGTCATAATTACTATGGGTGGCAATGGCGCAGTGGATAAAGTGCTTGATTGCTAACTTAGACGTGTGGGTTCGATCCCCCCGCTAGGCGCATTCTTTTCTATACCTCCAATTTTAATTGGATGCCGCCTATGGGTTAAAATGAGACAGTCAAAACCTGGTTCTCAAATCCACTGTGCCAAACTAGTGCCGTGCAATTCAGTTTGCATTTAAAAGACCTTACGTCTTACAGGCATATAGTTAATTCGAAAAAAAAATAACGAAATCTCCAAAAACGTTCTTTTAAAAAATAATTTTAATAATGTTTTAGATTTTGAAGTCAATGAAATGGATATAATTATTTGTGATTGGTTATTCTTATTAAAAGTATTAGAAGTTATTATTAAAACTTCTTTACTTTTTATTTAAAAAATGATTACTAATATTTTTCAAATTGAATTCGTTTTTGTTTTTAAGATTTTATATGTTAACTTATTGTGTATAAGGTTTGTTTCTTACTACATATACCAAATAAATTTGTTATTACGAGTAAGATTGAATATGTCCTTTCGATATGCGTACTGAAAATTTTTTCTTGCAGTTTGTTTTTTTAATTTATCCAAACTATATCTAGCGGATTGTTTAGGTCGATCTAGCTACTCCTTTTTCGGATTGCGGCAACGATGGCTGTTGTACCTTTCTACGACGCAATATATTAGTCGATGGCTACCGACAGAAATAAAATGTACACCTTTCAAACACTGCGAATTATTCGGTTGAGTTCAGACACCTAGCAAATATGGCCCGTTGTCTTGTCAATTAATAAAAAAATATTTACTTTTACGTAAAAAGCTTCGGGCGAAAAATTTTCAATTTTATTTTGGAGAGAAAAAGTTGCTTCGTGAAAAAAAAAAACACCACATAGAATGTTAGGCATAAGGCAATTACTTACAGTTTATCTAAAATTGAAACTACGGCCTTTTCTTTGCAGTTTCTCATATTGACTTTTATTGCTTTGATGCGATGCAACGGCGCGGTGCGGCGAAGTAGAATAAATGCCCATTCTTGTAAGTAGCTACGCAACTAACAACACCACCCTTATAAAGGGAGCAAAAGAATCATGGAAAATAAAATCCAAGAATTTGCAAAATATTTTTTCAATTTCTCTTTTCCGATGAAATGACTTTTTCGTCCTTTACTAAGCCATTACAAAAACTCCATCCCAAGCCCCAGACAACACAGCCTTGGTTTCCCTTAGTAAAAGTTAAATGAATCGGGGTGTTTTGCAAAAAGCGAAGCGTTTTGGCATTTAGAATCAAAGTTCCTAACTTAGAGAGAGCGAGTATTATAAATTACGTTGTTTTCTTATCTTTGTTGCGTTCGGAAACATAAGACGAAAATTTATTATCATTAGTTTTGAATGTCACATTCTGTAGAGGAAGGAGTAAAGACCCAGATAAAATGAAAGCTTCAAAGGAACCATATACCAGTGCGTGTGTTTATGTATTATATGCATATGTATGGTAGCAGATTGAAATAAGCAGAAGCACCTAGAGCGAGGACTTTTCGTCCTTGGTCTGGTGCTGGGTCGAATGGAGATTGTTTTCTATAGGTTGTATTATGTACCTTTAAGGATTACAATACATTTATGCTTGCAGCATAATTTTGGGTTTTGCTTTCAAAATCTAACAATGATATTGTAATCCGATAAGGGATTCGTATAGGTATTCTGTTTGTGGTTTAATAAGGCGCTAATTATTTCTATGAGAATTTCCTCTTCATTTTAACTAATGGATTTGTTTAAATTTAATCCGTTTTACAGTGGTAGTAATACGATGTTTTCATTAGAACTTAGATAGTAAAGTTTTCGTTCCGCGTATATCCACACTGTGAAAAATACAGTTTTGACATTGACCGAAACTCAAATATGTGAAAACTCTGATCAGTCGGAATTCCATCTGTTGGGGTATAACTTAGTGCCATATGGGTGATTCCACAAAAATTGGGTAACTTTTAAGGATATTTTGCTTATGATATTATTTAAACCAAATTCCTACAAATTCTGATATTTAAGATAGCTAATCTAATGAAGATATTGCTCATGACCGGGCCAGTCACTTTTTTATGTAGATTCTAAGATATATCGGTTTTTCTGAATTTCACTGCCAGGGGACTGACGAGGGTGACGCAATACTGATAGAATACACAACTTCATAAGAAAATAATGGAATTTATTGACATTTAGAGTAAGTATCTTAGGATGTAATTGTCAAATATAACATTCGTATTCTTGTATTCACTCTATATATTAGATTCAACGTAAAAACTGCTCTAGAAGGCAGATATGTTTGTGTAATTAGAAACTTTAGTTTTTTGTTTTATTCTAAAATTTAAATCCATACAGAAATGATATCTTGTTTTTATGTCAGTATATATCAAAAGGATATATATATATTCATTTGTTCAAAGCTAGATATAATATGTGATGGCCCCAGCGCTCTAAACAATTTAAATAATGGTTGATTCTTTACGAACATCAATTTCGAAGTTGGGAGCGGATAATTACCACATATGGAAATTTAAGCTACAATTCTTACTACAGAAAGACAGTTTGTAGGACATTATTATCAAACCGATTCTAGATCAGTCACTTCGGAACGGACCAAAAAGGATTTCGAGCCCAGAAGTATTATTGGCCTATCAGTAGAAGATAGTCTACTTCATCACGTGAGAAGGGCTAAAACAGCCAAGGCAGCATATGATATGCTCACGGAACACCATGAAAAGGCTAGTCCTTGTAATAAGGTACAATTAATTCGTAGTATTTGTAACTTAAAACTGGTGGAAGGTTTTAACATGGAGGAACACATCCAAAAAATGACAACATTATTTGAAAATTTGACTGCTCTAGGGGAGAATCAAGTATCAGATAATTGGACTTTCGCTATGTTACTCAGCAGCTTACATCAAAAATACGATACATTTGGAAACTTGGTTGAAAGAGAACTTTTAGAAGAATATACTCGCCACAATCAAAAGAATGTAACAAACAAGACAAGGATTTTGGAGTAATGGTACATATCTCAAACAAGCTCTATAAATTCATATTACAGCGGCAAATAGTGAGCAAATCACTTCGGAAGGAAAGGGTACCTGCAAAATAAAGACCACCAACAGCAAGAGCAAAGAAGATACAACACTTATTGAAGACGTCCTTTATATTCCAAATCTGCAAGGGAGCTTACCATCAATAAAGAAGTTAATGGAAAAAGGATCCACAGTTCTCTTTTGTGGATCTAAGGATCTAGTAGGAAATCTTTTTAAGCTCACACAAAAAGAAACTGAAATCAAAGTATTATATATTGAAGAACGTAGCGAAGAAGGTAACTGTTTACATTACCGGCATCGCATATTTGGCCATCGCAACTACGAATCACTTAAACGACTAGAATCGGAAAAAATCTAAGTGATCCTTTAAAAATTATAAATTGTAATAAGATCAAGACTGTGAAATTTGTATGGAAGCAAAAATGACTCGTCAACCATTTAAGTAAAAGTCAAACAGAAAGAGCACTGCACCTTTAGACCTCATTCACAGTGGCATTTTCGGAAACATGCAAACGAAAACACCTAGCGGAAAAAGATATTTTCTAAATTTTATTTCAGTAGATAGTTACACTGTTGTTTATTTGACAAGGAGAAATCCGAAGTTTTCGATCGCATGGTACAAGATACTAAGATCAGACAATGGTGGTGAAGACACAGCGGGTCAAGTTTTAAAGTTTGTACAAGAGGAAGGCATGATATATCAACACACAGTTCCGTATACACCACAATAAAACGGGACTGCTGAACGAAAGAACAGGTCTGTGGTTGAAATGGCAAAATGCATGCTACTTGATGCAAGAATTTGTTATGAGTTCTGGGGTGAAGCGATCATGACATATTTTGTGTTTTTTAAGAGGCGACATTATGCTTTAAATAAAAATAAAAATAATTAAAAAAATGTTTGCGCACTCTAATAGTTGAAATAAAAGTTATCTAAAACAAAAATAAAAATCAACACCCTGGAAACACGTCAGTCCTCTGGCGCATTATCAGACAAAGGACTGACGCCAACGGACTGATGAAAAAGGCATGAATTTGAGGTTATTATTAGAAACAACGTCTATTTTGGTATTGGAATATAAACAAGCTACATTTGAATAAATTGAAGTTAATTAGGTATAAATTAAAATAAAACACATATTTATAAGAAAGTTCTAACTCACCATAGGACTGACATTTTAAATGGACACGCACGTGTTTCCACGCAAAACACAACACTACCACTGGCACAGTAATGGCGACCGTCAAATAGTATGGTCTGCAGTTAACTTTACTAACAACTTTGAACGTTAACTGTAATTTGAATTTTAGTATTTGACATTTCGCGGGAAATTCAAATTCGAAAAACACACAGCGGACTGACAAATAAAACTGAACACAAAGTTTCTTATTATTTTAACAACAGCGGTGAGAATATTATGTTACGAAAATTGTGATATACGTTAATAAGTACATCACGGACTGCAGTGAATTACCAAATTTGTTTGAATTGAAGTTAATATTTAATACACAGCAATTTGATTCCGGATTTTTGGAGTGGTGACATACCAAAGAACTGAGGTTTTGAGAATATATTGTGGTGTTTTATAAACTTATATTTAAAATAAATAGCTGAAATTGGGTGACCAAATAAAAGACTTTAAGTTGTTTTAGAATAAAATAAAAAATATAATAACAATTAGTTTTACTGACTAATGACAGCAAGTTACCCAATTTTTTGTGGAATCACCCATATAAAGAATTGCGTAGCAATTTCAACCAAAATATGGTTTGTGCTTAACCACAATTTTTAATATTCAACTTTTAAGGGGACATCTCTCAAGCCGAAAAAAAACATGGTTCGATTTGAGCTGTGAAGAGGTTATTAGGAAAACCGGAATAAGTTTTAGCAATCTAGAAAGACTTGCAAAGTTCACCAAGTTTTTGCATAGCCAAAAATAAGGCAAAAAATATTAAAATGTCCCAATGATAGTAAAAAATATTGGGGATTTGAAAAAAACTTTCGAAATACAACTTAATTAATGAATTTTTGTAGATTTAGCGGAATACCGCCGAACGATTTACAGTTCAAGGTCGGCTCTGTTATAATCATATTAGGTTGTTAGGCACGTTTTCCCCTATATTGCTATGTTGGCAGAAACCCAGCAGAGTTTAACTTTATTGGTGTAACTGATGATGTGGCATTTTGATACTGCCTTGGGTCTTATTGTCTCACTGGATAATGCTTTTGATATAGCTTCTTAACTCTACACAAATAATGTGATCTCTGAAGAGATCAGTTTTCTTCTATGGATCATTTGGGGCGCTTTTTCAGTAGCGTAAATCTCAGTATGAAAAATGATACACTCATCTGGGAATTTATATGATACCCTTATATTAAAAACTCGAAAGCTTCCTCCCACCTCATTTTCCTTCTTCCATTTTTGACCTATTAGTATAAATGTGAATAACCTGTTCTCTTCGTAGTGAGTCTTTCAGGTATTAAAATGATGAAACTTTTTTTAAATCTATGATTTATAAATTAACTTCCTTAAGCTTTAAATCACTCAAACTGTCTTATCAATTCTGACGATGTTAATATTTTTAAGACCGGATGGTACGACTAAATTATCGTTCATCTTAAGGCTTTGCGATAACCGCATTAAAACAACTAAGGTTTATTTTTAAAACCATAGATCCCGATGTATTTCAACTCACACAATTTCCACATAAGATTCGATTCCGACGGACTGATTGAATGACTGATAGATTAGGCACAATGTAAGCCAATAGAGCTAGAGAAATTGAACTAGTCGATAACGGGACGGAACCTGGGACCGAACATCGAGTTGTGTTTAAAAAAAAAAAGAACAATACTTACAACACATATATTATTCCAAAAAATCGGCGAATGCCAAGAATTTGACGTATGGACTATATGTATCTTTAATACTGTGCATCTAGTGTTTTCCTGAGATTTCAGATGCCACTGACAGTTTTTTTTTGAATAATTATTTATGCTAGCCGACCCAGCCCTCGAAATTCAATTGCCAATTTATTTATTTAATTCATTATCATTCAATAAAAGATTCATGATTTTTTTAAATTGTTGAATGCAATGAGAATAACCTAATAAGCACTCAATCCTGGAGTCCAAAGGAAAACAGTTGTATGGTACACAAACTTTCAAACCTATACACATTTTTGACACATTAACAATTTTTGTAAAACAATAAATGTTCCTGGTTCTTACTTTTGCCAACTTCACGTTGGATCTCTATTCAGATGGGACCACACGAGCGCCACCCAGCTCCCTGCGGAACGCAGGAATGTTATCAAGTACCAGTGCTTAAGGCATTTTTTTTTTCAAAGAAATCCATACAAAAATCCAAAAATTTCCTTTTCTCTATTTTATACAGAAAAAAATAGGCAACTATATTATAGTTCTTTGCGGATGAGCGGAATACAATTAAGGCTAGATCAAATATCAATTTAGTTTTTCTTTACTTTTCGAGGCGACTAATAAAATTTACCACACGTTGTTAAGTTCAAACAACATTTTAGTTTCTGTTTCAACTTTTCGATGAAATAAATAAGATCGATAAGATTTAACACAACTGCGTAATATAAGTTAAAGTGGTAAAATGGTAAACGAGCTGTCAAAATTTGTATGGAAAAACTTTACCAAAAAATGCTAAACTTTTCCGCATAATTTTGTGTCTGAAAGCTTATCATCTGAATTTGGTAAGTGTTGAAAACTTTTGACATTTAATTTTGACGTTTCATGTGTCATAATCTTAGTATAAGTATCTTTCTTTCTCTTATTATTTCTGGCAGACATTTTAAATGAGAGTAATAACACTTTGTTATTAGTCAAATTCAAGTACAAGAAGAAAAAATAATCATTTACCACGTTTGCGTAAATTGATTTTTATAAGTGCGTTCATGAAATTTTCCATTTTAAGATCTGGGACTGTTTACGCGGTTTCATGAATACCCTTAATGTATAAAGTGCGAGTAGATAGTGAACTCGCATATATTTACTATTTCCATCAGAAGTGAACTCGAGCCGCAAACCTCAATAGTTAGTTAGTTCTTCCATAGAAGTATGTATGTATATATGGAAAGCACATGGCTTTATTTAAATGTTATTATTTTTTAACAATTTTCTGGCCAATGCAAATAAAACAAAAAGAGTTTGCTAATACGAAATTATTATTTAATTGTTTATACAAAATTTTGTATTTTTTAAGAAGAACAAAAATCGTTGCCCTTAAAAGCACTACTGAAACGGAAAACTAACAAAAAAGAAACAATTTTCTAAATAAATTTATTTAAAATAAAAACTAATTTAATTGGAAAATTAAAATTAGATTTTTATTTGTTGTATTTCGAATTCAACTCTAAAAGCAATCTTTTTCATAAAATGTTGACTTTCTATAAACAATAGATGTCAGCAATTGTTTTATACAAAATGCCAAAAGAGGGCCCTAGTTTCTTTGCACGTTGGCTAAATATGGTGTGAGTACCAAGAGTGGCAATAGATGGCATTTGAGAGTGTATTTTTGTTTGTTTCTTTGCTCCGAGGGGCGTAAAGGTCGTTCTCCCCATTTTCAATAGAGATTTTGTATGGAAATGACAATCGACTAGCAGTCCATGTATAGTATGTCAATGATCAAAATAATCGAAAACAATGAATTTAGAGATAGGCACGCTTCACACACCACGTATTTTCACCACACTTTACCTCTTATGAAATGCCACCACATATGAAATAAATAATGATTGTTTTAATTTGTAAAAATTCAATTATATTAACTTCGAAAATGAAACTTAATTATTTTCTAAATTTATTGTGACGGTCTTTGTTATTTATTTACACTTTTCCACCACTTTCCTATACTCAACTATTCACCATCCTAGTATTGCCCAGCACTAACACAATTTAATAAATAAGTATGCTACGAACACTCAAGAGTTTGCAATTTCTAATTCCTTTTATATATTTTATTAACTTATCCAATGCACACACCATTTTCTTTTTTCAGCAACAGATGTCGCTAGTGTAGGTGTGTTTTTTTTTGCATTTTTATTTATTGTTTGAATCAATTCCTTTGTGATATATTTAAATAATTTTGGCATTCTGCACATCTATGCATAAAATGCTTTCTTTTTATATGTAATTTATGCCCCTTCAGTTTTTGTGGGCCGCGAAAAGTGTACCACAAAAAACATGTTCGCCGTTAAATTATATAACCACAATATTAATGCTAAAAAGTTCACGAAGTTAAAAATTAAGGCACAAAGTTTTTTTTTTTAATTTAAATATGTTTTAATTGCGAATTTATGAAGTGATTTTCTTGTGGAATTATTATATTATCACATGTGTCCAATATTGTTTCGCGCAAACGTTGCTCTACTTGTCATGCAGATTGGTTATATTTTCCCCTATCAAGGACAGTATTTCAGGTTCCCTGAGATATTAAAGCATGAATAACTTTTTGATTTATATTCATGATGTAGCATCTGCCTGCAAAGTTAATATATAATTCGATTAACAAGCCCATTTTTATATCAACAGCATAAGTACAATATACACTAAACATTTGCGTTTCGGGAAAAATCCTTATTTCCTTTAAAGAAATATGCAACAATTTTGTTTGTTTTATTTCTGCCTTAAGCTTTCAAATTTCATGTTTGTTTGTTCTGTGGTATGTATAGTAAATGTAATAAAAAAATCCTTGCGGGTATAAATATTCCTTACAAATAATTACAACGAAATCCATTAGGGACTGTTTGTACATGATGTACATTTTTATGAGCTAAATAAATGAAAAAGTATTTTTTTTTCTGAATATAACAAATTGATATGCATGGTACGTTGCAAACCTTTTTGGACTCTGACTTATACTACCTTTAGTCTATGATATCTATATTTACAGGAAGTGTTTATGGTAAAACATGTAGGTAAACAATATTGTTGAAAGTCTTGCTGTTTTTTGTGTAGACCAAAGTTTTTTGGATTTATAGTTTAAAGTTTCCATATTATGTACCTATTTTCACAGTACTATACAACAGAAAGGTTCAAAAGTGAAGGAAACATTTTCATTATTGATTAACATGGCAATTTTTTTTTGTAAGTTCTTTCTTTTGGATCTAAAAACAATATGTATATAGTACTATTCTTATTAAAATAAAATGCATGACTGGATCGTACGAACTTGCTCTTGTAGCTAACAACTTTCATGTAGCTAAACATTGACATTGTTTAGTAGGTAGGTAGTCTAGTTATGCTATACAGGTTTAAAGTCGAACTAGGTAAGACTACCTTGATTCTTAGTATAATGAACTGCCGAATTCATGATTCAAGGAATGGTTACATAGGTACCATCCTACAAATGTATATTTAAATGGATATTAATTATATAAATTGCCAGGGTTATATGTGCCTACCTATATAGATGGCGCCTAGGGAGGGTTAAACTTATATGAGTCTCGGATAACTTCGGATTTATTTTTTTGGCAGCAGCTGTTTTCTCATCAGCTGTGTTCACAATCCGGATTCCAACAACACCAACCTATCCGGATTACTATGGGTCGATTTTTGAATATATAAACACTTTGATCGAAATCCGTAGAGCCGTTTATGAGAAAGTTGAAAATAAAAAAAATGGTTGTGTGGCAGGTACCGTTAACATCAAAATATATAAACAAATTTGTATACCAAAATGTAGAATATGCCTATAATTATAGTACAAAGATTTTTGTTTATTAAAATGTTTAAAGTCGTTTTTGAGATAATTAAATGGTAGAAAAAATTGAACGGCAAGTACCGTTATCTATATGTTTAAAAAACGATTCGAAAATCTATTTGAGACAATCCTCTAAAACGCTTATGTAGCAAGTTTTAAGAAAATAGCTTCAGTCGTTTAGACTGTAGATCGTTCCTCAGACAGACAGACAGGCGTTTAATAAAAATCTCGAGTTCGATTTGTTTTCCAATGCAAAACTTGCCTTCCAGTTAATCTCAATGGTACAGTTGAAAAGAACGTGCATAGATAAGAGAAGGTCTTAAGCTCTTTCCTACATTTTTGTATGTACCTACATACATATGTATATGCTAGAAAACTCCATCATATTGGAGATGCCAAATCCATTTGGAAAGATCTAAACATTTACATACTTACATATGCGCGTATACAATATACATAAGATACCGTCTTGACCTTCAACCACCTAATTTTGCTTTAATTGAATTGACATAATTGTACGAAGCTATATTACTTTAAAGCCTTCTTACACCTTTTCCGATGCATTTATCGATATACTTACGACATCACTTTTGTAGACGATGGCTTGGCCAATAACTTTGTGGAACAATGTTTTTAAGACTTTTAAACTTTTTCATCAACTTTTGCATTTAGAATGTCAAAAAATGAATAAAAATCGAAAAAATTTGGTCTTTCAACCCCTGAACATATATTGTAAGGCACATTCTTATTATTTTAATACCAGCATATTACCTCAATTTTAAGACCTTCACCCTACAGATTGAACCACTAGAACTGACGATATAAGCTCAAAACAGCCTAACAAATTTTCTCTTTAATGAATTTTCAAACATAACTGTTCTTCTACACTGAACATCAATGATAGGAGTCGAACTAAGCAAGCAATTTTGAATATTTTACTTCTGTTTTGAAATAAAAATTGCAAAGCTTGTGCAGTATTTTACGGATAAAGGAAACACTAATATAAGAAAAATTCTCTTAAACATCGAAATGACTTTTTCCTTATATTTCTTTCAAAATTAAACGTTTATAAGAAACTCGCATATAAGAAATACAATGTTATAAGAAAGCCTTTCTTACACACCAAAATCAATTCTTACAACAAGGAAGTACACTTATAAGAAATTTAATGTGTCAGACAAACATGTGCCCAAACCTTTTGAATGTTCATCTTTGTGTTAAAACCTTAATTACAAGTTCCCACTTTCCAAAGGAATGACAGCTAAAAATTGGAAAGGCGGCGAATATTCTGACAACAGATGAGCAATACAAAGATGGGAAATGTAGTTTCTCTACACCTAATACACATATTGTTGTTAGATTTCATATCTATTCATGGAGAGAAAGTCAAATTTATAAATACAACAATGTAAACAAATGTGATTTTCACATTTGCGCTTGAATTCTTTTTGCTGGTTGTGTTTCGACGATAAATGCTTAAAGATTACAACTATCGCGCCGTGGCGCGATAGTTGTGTGTTCGCCTGTCAACCTCATGGTCACAGGTTCGATCCCTGCCGTAGTCTAGTTCTTCTTATTTTTCCATTAAAATCCAATTCTAAAAATAAATGCCATACAATGAGTTGCTGGTTTACTCATTACATGCTGTTAAGTCATAGAACTAACAACATGTGATTGAGTAAAACTAGTATAGCGATAAAATATGACAAAGAATAAAAAAATTAATGCGAATTATAAAGGATATAGATAAATAAGACACGGAAATTTCTCCGCATTAGTTCAGCCGCCATCCGTGGAGATAAAATCTGAGACAACAACCACCCACAGTCTCCGAAAATCGCGCCACACATCCTTCCTATCATTCGTTCGCTTCCTTAACCTCACCCTCACGCCCGCGCTGTGTTGAAACATTAAAAGGGTATTCATAATCCCTTGAGCGCGTGTAGATTATATAAAAAAAAAACCTGTAATACAAAATAGTACCCGAATCTATAGATAGGTATCAAACTTAATTGTATATCTAACAATATTTTGCTTAATTTTAATTATTTTAAGAGAAGTCTTATTTTTGTTATTGTTATTTTTGTTACACTAAAGCTTTTTATCTTCAAAAAATATTATAAATAAAGTTTTTATATGAACATACATTCATTATGCATATAAAGTTTGTATGGCCTACTAAGTTTTCATGAAATTTTGTAGGTAGTACACGTACAAAATATTTTCCCTTGCCCATAGTTTTTTTGTAAAAGAAATTTTCTTTCTTATATCCGATGTTTGGATATAAGAAAAACTCCGATATAAGAAAGAAATTTCTTGGATTTTCAGAGTTTCTTATATCAGTGTTGTACTGTATACCCCATTATATTATGTTTGATACATCAAAATAATCGTCATGTCTTCTTATTAATTAAAGAAAAACCAAATCTATTCGTGGAACCAGTCAAAAGTGATTGACTGATATGCGTAATCTTCTCAATATTACAGTTTTCTTACGGTTGTTGACATTCTAGGAATCCAATTTTTTTATCAAACATTCAAGTCAATGTACTCTATCATTTCCGATTGAATTTTCAAATTTTTAGGTTGATATGTGTGAGAATACTTATCCAATTTAAGGATTTTGATAAGTCACGTTTTTATGTTGAAGCAACACTTTTTATTTTTACTAAGCTGAAATATGAAAAGCTTGTAAACGAAAAGTAAGTGAGCTTTCAATGCATTCATGCAACGCTAATCACTTACAATTATCAGAGTATCGCTCAACTGATGAGTGAAAAGTTCTTGGTCCAATAGGGTTGTACCTACGTCGACTTAACAAATCCAAAATTTGTCATACAAAAGGTTTTCTTGTCGTGTTATTTTGTTTGTTTATTGATGTTTCGTATGCTCAGCAATTTACTCAGAATGTTCAAACAATTGTACACAGGGTGGCCCACGAATCGTGCTATAAAAATAAAACGTAATACCTTTTTTTCAGTGTGAGTAATCGGGTTATTTTTGTTTGTTTTATTTTATAGGCTCCTACGAGTATTAAGATTTATAAAAATGAATGCTTGGGATACTGAATAAAGGATTTGGATAGTGCAGCGATACTATTCCTTGCAGTCCGTCATTTCCGTCCAAAGGGGATTTATGCTGTAGTTTGGCGGTACTCCCCCGAGTAAATGGACCATTATGAGGCTGGTGAACATGTTTGCCGAATCTGGAAACATCGAACGAAGACCGTATCATCGAGATCCCAATGTTCGGGTTCAGGATATAATCCTGGCTGTTGCATCGGCAATACAGCCAAATCCAAGTGTTTCGACTCGAAACTATCGGGCCAAATTGGAGTTAGCAGACGGTCATTACAACGGATACTTCATGATGACTTAAACTTGTTTGCCGTACAAAGTCCAAATTACAAGCAAGATAAACCCTCAGGATTTGCCTGTTCGCCGGGAATTTTGCCAAAAAATGATTGCAATGGCCGAAGAAGACAACACAGTGATAAATAGTTTGTTCATGTCTGATGAGGCCCATTTTGACTTAAACGGCAATGTTAACAAGCAAAATTGCCGTATATGGAGTGAATCTAATCCAGAAGTGCTCCATGAGACGGAACTGCACCCAGAACCAGTCACTGTGTGGTGCGCAGTTTCATCAAGGTGTACTGTCGGGCCATACTTTTTTGAAGAAAACGGTGTAACAAAAACTGTCAATGGGGACCGTTATTTAAAGATGTTGAAGGAGTTTTTTTCCCCTAAACTTCGCCGAAGACGTATCCCTTTCAGCAGGATTTGGTTTCAACAAGATGGAGCAAGTGCACACGTAGCCGCACAAGTTATGGCGGAGCTCCAACGAAAATTCCCAAACAAATTGATATCCAGAAACGGCACTTTCCGCTGGCCCCCAAGGTCACCTGACCTGACTGCACCAGACTTTTTTTTATGGAGTTATGTCAAGCAGGAAGTGTACAAAACGAAACCAGGAATTTGACTGAAGTGAAGCAGTCCATTAAGAAAATAATTGAGGCGACCCCAATTTCAACCGTGCAGGCCGCAATGAACAATTTTCTGATCAGGTGCCACATATGCGTGGATGAGCGTGGAGGTCATTTGCGGTCTATCATCCTTAAAACCCATTAGTTATTTAAAACAAAATTTAATTTTAAATCCAACAAAAAACTTAATGAAATACATCGATTAAAATAAAAGTTATTTAAATTTCTTATTGTAGCACGATTCGTGGTCCATCTTGTATAAGACCTTAAATTCACTGTACGTTTGTTTGTGTAATATTTTTGTTTGCATTGAATTTTTTGTTTGTATTGAATTTTAATATTAATATCAATCAAAATTTAATTATATTCAAATAGAGCTTACAAACGATGTAAACATAGCTTTCGAAATATACATCTAAACAATAAATAAATAATTTGTATTCTGAGTTAATTAAATAAAATCATTAATTTATTTATATTTAAAACTTAAATGACTTTTTAAAAAAATCTGCGACGAAACTTATGTTCTCAGAATTTAAAGACTTAAAATTAAATATATGTATATACACCAAATATAAGAAGTTTTTTTTTTAATAATACAAATTCTATATACTACTGAAATACATCAGCATTTGTTGGACTAAAGGCCGTTAAAAGCTATTTTGAATCAATAATTCAACAAGTCCAAATATTATAGTGCTAAGTCTTCTACTTGGCTGATGTATTTCAGTAGTATATAGAATTTGTATTATTAAAAAAAAAAACTTCTTATATAAATAATGCCAGGCCATGGCAAAAAACAAAAAATTCCCATTTAATGATTAGGAATTCTAGTCTTGTTGGATATAGTTCACACTAGATGTTCTTCACGAAATCTATGTAAGATGAACTGAACTTGGCAAAAATTGCGTATTGACAAAGGTCCTCACTAGTCAACTGATGAGTCCATGTGAGATCGCCAGGACGAAACGCCAATTTTTGTTGGACTAAAGGCCGTTAAAAGCTATTTTGAATCTATACACTAAATATTTTAATAAATTTCTTTATTGTTCTTTAAATAAAATCTTGAATTAAATATCCAGAAAATGCTATCTTTGTTTTAATTCAATATTTATTGATTATATTCCAACGTTCCAATTCTGACTTGGATCTTTTTCAGGGCTAAATAAGTAATATAGAATTTGTCTATAAAGATTATCTCTTTAAAAAAAAAGCCATAATAAACAAATTTTTTTTTTCAAATATTGTGAAAAAAATAATAATAGATATGAAACAAAATTATAAACATTGACCGTAACCCTGCGGCCTTCATCGTCCTTGAAGAAGTACGGCCCAATGATGCCGCCTGCCCATAAACCGCCCCAAACAGTGCATTTTTCGGGATGCATTGGTAGCTGCTGAATTGCATCTGGCTGCTCTTCACTCCAAATACGGCAATTCTGCTTATTCACGTAACTATTTACCCAAAAATGAGCGGAAAAAAAACGGACGTAGCTTGCGAAACACATTTTTCACAGAGCACGAATTTTGATAATAAATTTCAATAATTTGCAAACGTTGTTCAGGCGTAAGTCTATTCATGATGAAATGGCAAACAATACTGAATCGAAATGTCAAATGTTCGTGGAATTTGTCATGTGTGATCTGTCAAAAATATAAATGTCAAAAACAAAGTAGTAAAAAAATCACCCTCTAGAAATTTTAATTTTGTTAGGTATATTATTTTTGCTTTTGTTGATTCCGCATAAAAGTCATATATCCATATGAAATTTGAAGTTTGTTTTTCACAGATTTCGCTTTCTTATGGAAGAGGGTTCCATATCCATTTCTGGCATTTTTCAGATTTTATTTTTTTAAATAAGCGCTAGGTTTCTTGACATCAGTTCTTCATAATAAAAAAAAAGGAATGAATTTTCTATTAATATATATAAAAATTAAAAAGCCCTATAATTGTCAAGTACAAAATAATGGAATTATTTTTCAAACTTTAAAATTCGTTTTCTAACGAATATTTTTTTTGTAGGTATATGGGGCACTTATTAACGGGTAACCCATTTTGCGGTTTCGCGTAGAACCACAAAAAAAATTTCAACGGTGTCAAATCCCATGATCTTGGTGGCCAGCTGATTTCGCCACGACGAGAAATTACGCGGTCAGGAAATGTCTCTTGCAATAAAGCCATACTCTCTCGAGTTTTCTTGCATGTGGCACCGTCTTGTTGAAACCACATATACTCCAAGTCATATTTTTCAATAGCAGGCAAAAAAAAAGTTGATTATCATATGACCATAACGCTCCGAATTGACGGTGACAGTCGTTCCATCGTCGTTTTCGAAGAAGTAAGGCCCAATCACACCTCCGGACCAAAGAGCGCCCCAAACAGTGACTTTTTGTGGATGTAATGGCCTCCCTTCAATTATTTGAGGATTCTCAGAACCCTAACTATGACAATTTTGTTTATTAACATACCCACCGAGTGAGAAATGTGCCTCGTCGTTGAAGAAAATTTTGTTCGAAAAATCGCCGCCCACCGCCTGTTTTTCAAGCACCTATTCGATGTATCTACGACGTTGTGAATGGTCAGCTGGCTTCAGTTGTTGTGTGAGCTGGATTTTATATGAATGTAGGTGTAGATCCAAATGCAAAGTACGCCATAATGTGCCGTAAGACAGTCCTCATTCCTGAGAACGACGAGGAATCGACACATTCGGGTCTTCGGCAACACTTTCACTTACAGCAGCAATATTTTCAGTGGACGAGCGAAACGATGATGCACACCTTACAATATCTGTAACCAATCCAGTCTCTTCAAATTACTTCACAACTTTGCCAATTGCTTGCGTAGTTGGACGATTATGTAAACCATAATCTCCTCTTAAAGCACGATATGTGTCTCTGGCAGAATCACCATTTTTGTAGTAGGTTTTAACAATTTTTATGCGTTGTGGGATAGTCAGACTTTCAACTGAAAAAAAATTGGTTTAACAACTTAGTTTGACAGATGTCGAGTTCCAGCCCTATGCTTTTGAAACCGCGAAATGGATAACCCTTTATATTCAGCCGGCGAGTTGCTGGAGACGAACAAATAAAACTACTGCCGAAAAGCAAGAAAATTATAAGGTTGAGACACGTATTTGAAACCGATCAAAAAAGTTGTGCCACGGAAGCGTCTAATTGAAGAAGTGAATACCACAAAAGAAATAATAGAACCGAGGAAGTGAAGCAATCGAATGTAAAGAAAATTGACAATCCATTTCTGCAGAATTGAGTCTCACGAAGAAAACAGTATTTGAAAACTCGTACATTTGCCATCAGTGAAGAAATCTATTTGGGAAAATGGGGCTTTCAATCTTAAAACTGGACTAGACGGTAAAATATAGCGATTTTGCAGAAGTACGGTGAATGTGAAGACTATGATAAATCTTATGCACCGGTCGCCTTCGTTATGCATACGACATTATTTAGAACCTTTATATTAGTCGCAACGAAAAGAAAAATTATTAGTGTACAATACTGTTTAGGAGCTTCTCCATAAAATTTGATTTGAAAAAATCAAATAACTACGAAAACTTCTAAAAATGTTTGAAATAAACTATGTTGAAAGAAAAACCCATATGCTGGTGGTTTTAATTAGAAGATTTATTGAGAGCTTTTTCTGTGGGCTTATATACTCGTACCCTGGTAGTTAACAGTTTTATTCCAAGAAAAGCTTAAATTTAAACATATACATATATGGGTGCCAGGTTTCAAGGCGCAAAAATTCAAATTGTTAATTTTTTAAGTCAAGTTTAGTTAAGTTATTTTATGTAATAGAATTTAATGTTCTATTTTAAGACTCTAACAATAACCATCTTTTTTTTAAATAAAAATATATGATCTGTTTATCTATCTACATATCTACCTTCACAGAACAAACTTGGCAAACACTCTAAAAAGAAAAATATGTAAGTACTGAGAAAATGCCATTTTCCTTTTCATAAATTAAATAAAACAAACTTTTGAAGGCAACCTGACACTTAAGGACAGACTTTATGACCATCACAATTTTACTTAAAAGTTAAATCCTCACCGTCAGAAATGAGAAAAATACTACAGATAGAGCCCACGAATGTCCCATAAATCAGAACATCCCATTTCACAAATTGTATTGCTACATTCGAATAGATGAAGCAAAAAGAAAATTTTCTTAATTTCCATTAACACCTCAGCAGCTATACGATAGATAAAAACTTTCATTTCTGTTAAAACAAATTCCTTAAAAGAAAAACAGTATTATGTGGTCTTTAACTTGCTACCGCGTTTTAGGAATTTCTTTATAAAAACTTTTGTGATTGTAATTCAGATAAATTGAGTTTGCCATTCGGTTTGCTTGAGAAGGCTGCATTTGTTCGAAAACTGGGATTAGTATGGAAAAGTTTAATAAATTTTATTGGTCTTTATTCGAAATTCCAGGGTGTAGAGATCGATTGAATGTGGGATTGGCTTGTGCAAAAGTATAGCCAAAGAAGTTAATCTCATATTTCTAGCTGATGAAATGATTATTAGATATTGACTATTACCATTGATGAGCTCTTTGAGTTTGAAAATTTTCGTTTAATGATTTATGGATTTCAGAATATTATCATTGATTCAGAAAAGTTATTAAGGAATTTTCATAAGATTTTCAGTTTAATTTTTTTATGTTTCCAAATGATCACAATATTAATGTCGGTATACGCACATGTGATTGAAGACAGAAAATAAGAACAATTTGCAGTTGCTTTTGAAATCGCCTAGTAGAGGTTGAGGGTACGACTATGATTGAATACTCTACATCATTATTATGGTAACACTTACCTATACCTTTCGTGTTTGAGTGAACTCATTCCCACAATCATTTTTATTCGGCCACTTTCGACCGATTTTGAATTTATTTTCGGTATTAGTCGGTAAGATGTTATAGAAGGTATAATTTTTTTTGAGACCACCTCAAGCACCAAGCATATTTCGTGCTGGCATTCATGAAATAGGAGAGAAAATGGTGTAAACATTCCACAGGTGCAGGGGATACAATTAAATATAGGTTTCAATTTGTGAAAAGACTGGGCAGTTTAACGATAACGAAGCGTTACAAGCTACCTAATTTTTTTTTGTTTTATTTTTTTTTTAGAATCTACTCGCGCTCAAGGGATTATACTACTCTTTAAATGTTTCAACACAGCGCGGGCGTGAGGTTAAGTAAGAGAAAGAATGATAGGAAAGATGTGTGTCCGCGATGTTCTGAGACTGTAGGTGGTTGTTGTCTCGGATTTTTTCTCCAGGGATGGCTGCTGAACTAATGCGGAGAAATTTCAGTGTCTTATTTATCTATGTCCCTTATATAATTCACATTAATTTTTTTATTCTTTGCCATCAATTTATCGGTATACTAGTTTTACTCAATCACATGCTGTTAGTTCTATGCCTAAACAACATGTAATGAGTCAACCAGCAACATTTATGACATTAATTTTTAGAATTGGTTTTTAATGGAAAAATAAGAGGACATAGACTACGGCAGGGATTGAACCTGTGACCATGAGGTTGATAGGCGAACACACAACTAGCGCGCCACGGCCACCCCGTTTAAAACAAAAATAAAATTATAAGCAACCATCACCGACGATAGCCACTACAGAATTGTAATATGCAGCTGGCCTTACATTCTAGTTCAATACGATTCACAGTCATTATTATTGGGGGTGGCCGTGGCGCGATAGTTGTGTGCTCGCCTGTCAACCTCGGGGTCGCAGGTTCGATTCCTGCCGCTGTCTATGTCTTCTTATATTAAAAGCCTAATCTAAAAAATTGTTATAAAATGAGTTGCTGGTTTACTCATTACATGCTGTTCAGGCATAACACTAACAACATGTGATTGAGTAAACTACTCATTAATATGTCAACGAAATAAATAAAATAATGCGAATTATAAGAGACATAAATAAATAAGACACTGTAATTTTCTCTGCATTAGTTCAGCCGCCATCCCTGGAGATAAAAATCTGAGACAACAACCACCGTCTCAATACATCGCGCCACACATCTTTTATATGCTTCTTTCTCTTCTTTCACCGGATGCCGCGCTGTGTTAAAAACATATAAAGGTATTCATAATCCCTTGAGCGCGTGCGAAAAAAAAATTATAGACATATGACAGCACCGAAAAATCAATTCAGGTTCTTGCTTGTTACCATAAACATTATATGAGGACCTGCAATAACGAACGAAAATCAGGGCTCTTCAAACAACCCTTAAAGTTTTTTAGTGATATTAATTCTGAATTTATTCATCATTTAGTATCTGACCATAGACGAGATAATTCTAACTGCTGGTCTACCAAACCTTCAGACTGCTGTGTCAAGAGCCACCAGGGACCTAAGACCTTCTGATCTACCAGAGCTTCGCCTCCCGTGTCGAGTACCACCAGAGGCCTTACCTGCAGATCTACCAGAGCATCGGCCTGCCTTGTTGAGTGCCACCAGGGGCCTGGTACCTTCTAATCAACGAGAGCTTCAGCCTGCCGTGTTAAGTGCTATCAATGGTCCAGTACCTGCTGATCCATTTTATTCTAACCAGTATTGCCAGACTTGTCAAAGACAGGATAAACTACTATACTCGAACTTCATCAGATACCAGAAAATCCGAATGTAGTCAATAGCAGCTCCAGAAGTAACATTAGCCGTGTTTTATTTTCGCCAATAACCCATATGGTTCACCCCGTAAAAATAAAATGATCTGGGTTATTTACTAATATGTACACTCGGTTCACCGATTTAATTCTAATATTTGCAAACCCAGATAGAAACCCCGATAGAAACCTGGATCTCGTGTTGTTTTTGTAATACGTGTTAAAAAATAACCTAGACCCAGACCCGTAGATAAAAAAACGCAGCTATTAAGAACTACTTAAAAGCGGAATATGAATACACATCAACGAGGAAGCACCTCCACTGCCGGCCGTTTTATAAATACAATACCGGTATACCAAACTGAAAAACTGAGTTCTGGGGACAACACAACGCGACAAGTTGACAAGTCTAAATTCACTTGTCAAACTATACTTGTACGACAAGGAGAAGTGTTTTCTGTAACACAACGCAAAACTGTTGCACATGTCAGAATTATAAATTTCACTTGACTTGTCCACATTGTCTGACAAGTGGCCATACATAAAACACGAGAAAAAGAATAAATAGTCTTTTTGGAATTCTTAGCGATATTTATGCAAAATAAAATAATACGAGTATGCACGACTGGACGCACGTACTTTCTCCTATGTTCGATCACTTAATGTGCAAAAGATTCTTAATGGAAAGGGCTAAAAGTAAAGGGTTATCTATTTTGCGGTTTCAAAAGCATAGGGCTGGAATTCGACATCTGTCAAACTAAGTTGTTAAACCAATTTTTTTTTCAGTTGAAAGTCTGACATTTACGAAAATGGATCGGTTAGCTATCGCAAAACGCATAAAAATTGTTAAGACCTACTACAAAAATGGTGATTGTGGCACAGCCACATATCTTGCTTTAAGAGGAGATTATGGTTTACATAATCGTTCAACTACGCAAGCAATTGGCAAAATTGTGAAGAAATTTGAAGAGACTGGATTGGCTACAGATATTGTAAGGCCTGTGCATCATCGTTTCGCTCGGACCACTAAAAATATAGCTGCTGTAATTGAAAGTGTTGCCGAAGACCCGAATGTGTGGATTCCTCGTCATGCTCAGGAATTAGGTCGTTAATATTAATAAAGTCGTTTTTCACTTAATTTTTATATATAAAAATACTTTAATTTTTTCTAAAAAAAAATTGGTATGAACATTTTAAATATTTAATAATATAAACTTAAAAACAAAATTTCAGAAAAAATCTCAACCCGTTTTTGAAATATTGAAATTTCAAAAAAAAAAAAAATATTTTTTTTTTTTCAAATCCAAAGAAACTATTTTTCGAAAATGTTTAAATGCAGTATTATTTAGAATTTGGAGGAGATACTGCATTCAAATTTTGATCGAAATCTATTGAGCCGTTTATGAGAAAGTCGAAAATCAATAAAATGGTTGTATGGCTGGTACCGTTAATAACAAAATATTTTAATTTTTTCCGCCTAAAATAAACACCGAACTCAAAATAGTACACACACCAATATTTATTAAAATCGTTAGAGCCGTTTTTGAGATAATTAAGATGGTAGACAAATTTGTGTGGCAAGTAACGTTATTTGGGGCAACGATTCAAAAATCGATTTTGGACAATCAACTAAAACGCCTAACCACCAAGTTTATACAAAATCGGTTCAGCCGTTTAGGCTGTAGATCGTTCTACAGACAGACAGACGGACGGAATTGCGGGACCCATTTTTTTGGTTTTCTCTATGATCGAAATGTCATGTTTGATTGTTATAAACTTGCCTTTTAGTACCTATAATCCCAAGTAAAAAGCGAAAAGTGGACAGATTTTTTTATTTTGGCTAGGAGCCTGAATGTTATTTCACAAAATAAATACGAATAATTTTTCGGAAATATACAGTATGTACCGTTGATTTTGACAATCGAAATTTTTCGAAAAAAAAATGATCGTCAACTTCAAAATTTATTCTTGGTTTACTCACTTTTAATCTGTACAAAAGTTCATTGTTTTTATTGTCATTGTGACTATGAAAATCAGAACCAAAAAACTTAATTTTAAATTGAATATGTGTTTAAAATAAATTTATAAATTATGTAGGTACATATTTATGTACATTATATTATTCCACAATTTAAATTCCTTATTTTCGAACTGCTTTCACTCAGAAAATACTCGTACACACTTGTAAGCTGTGACACTTGTCACTTTCTGTTATAAAATGAGGGAAATCCAACTATTTCCCATTTGTCACATTTTAAAATGACAATTGTCACGGAGCTTTTAGACTTGTCGTTTTGTGTTACAATTTTGTTTAAGACTTGTCGTATTTTACTTGTCCTACAATTACTTGTCGCGTTGTGTTATAGGCCCCTGGAACCCCGTTTTCCGACTGTTTAAATCCCCAATTATTAAAATATTTTCATTATTTTGATTTATCAAAAATTTAGAAGTTCTTCAAAATTTTAACTTCAACCACTAAAATAGGAACTCTTAACGAAATAGAACTCTTAAGAAATGTTTCGAGTTTATGATAAAATCTATTATAACTTTGTTTTCGCTAGTCTATAAAAAAATATGTTGTCTTTTATGCCGCAAATCATTCCACTAGTTAATCGTACTAGTTTAATATTTCTAATAGCCAGCATCCATCGTAAGTTAAAACCTTTAAAATATTTAAGATATTGAAAATCCCTTCTCCCTTCAACAAATTTTTCTAGTAATATGAAAAATATCATAATTTAAAATTAATTTTAAACAAATCTGAAATTAGTAATTTGTTTTTCAGTCCTGTAACGTTATTTATCAAAAAATATTCAAATTGAAATTAATTATATGGCAGACGGCAACTCTATCCTAGGTTAAACGATGGTGGCGCTCTAAGTTGATACCAGAACCAAGTTGCAGCATGACAGTTGTTTTTGTGAAGGTGAACCCTGTTCTTGATGTCAAAAAAGTACATTGCTTCCTCTCCAAAGGTCGATTTGACATTATGACAGTTCATCACATGTTGTTATTCCCTCTTAGCGAGTTATGTGAAAATGAAAAATCTGCTACTATCAGTTTCGATCCTCTGATAAAAAATTTTAACACTCGGATTCGTTTCCAAAAATGTTCTCCTAATTTTGTAGGGTGTTCTCCTTTTTCTTCGAAGTAGTGAAGACTGATATCGATGTAAAGGGTGGCGCACGAATCGTGCTACAAAAATAAAATGTAAAAACTTTATTCCAGTGTGAGTAATCGGCTTATTTTTTTTTTATTTTATGGGCTACTATTTAGATTTATCAAAATGAATGCTTGGTATACTGAAAAAAGGATTTGGAAAGGGAATTTAGGCTGGAGTTTGACGGTACTCCCCCGAGTAGATGGACCATTATGAGGCTGGTGAACATGTTTGCCGAATGTGGAAGCATCGAACGAAGACCAAATCATCGAGATCCCAATGTTTGGATTCAGGATACAATCGTGGTTGTTGCATCGGCAATACAGGCAAATCCAATTGTTTCGAATCGAAACTTATCGGGCCAAATTGGAGTTAGCAGACGGTCATTACAACGGATACTTCATGATGACTTAAACTTGTTTCCAAACAAAATGCAAATTACAAGCAAGTTAAACCTTTAGGATTTGCCTGTTCACCTGGAATTTTGTCGAAAAATGATTGCAATGGCCGAAGAAGACAACACATTGATAAATTGTTTGATCATGTCTGATGAGGACCATTTTGACTTAAACGGCAATGTTAACAAGCAAAATCGCCGTATATGGAGTGAATCTAATCCAGAAATACTTCATGAGACTGAACTGCATCCAGAACGAGTCACTGTGTGGTGCGCAGTTTCATCAAGATGTATTGTCGGGCCATACTTCTTTGAAGAAAACGGTGTAACCTAAACTTTCAATGGGGACCGTTATTTAAGGATGTTGAAGGAGTTTTTTTTACCCAGAACTTCGCCGAAGACGTATCGCTTTCAGCAGGATTTGGTTTCAACAAGATGGAGCAAGTGCACACGTAACACAAGTTATGGCCGAGCTCCAACGAAAATTCCCAAACAAATTGATGTCCAGAAACTGCACTTTCCGCTGGCACCCAAGGTCACCTGACCTGACTGCACCAGATTTTTTGTATGGGGTTATATCAAGCACGAAATGTACAAAACGAAACCCAGGAATTTGACTGAATTGAAACAGTCCATTAAGACAATAATTGAGGCGATCCCAATTTCAACCCTTCAGGCCGGAATGAACAATTTTCTGATCAGGTACCAGGAGGTGCGTGGAGGTCATTTGCGGTCTATCATCTTTAAAAACCATTAGTTATTTAAAACAAAATTTAATTTTAAATCCAACAAAAAAATTAATGAAATACATCGATTAAAATAAAAGTTATTTAAATTTCTTATTGTAGCACGATTCGTGGGCCACCCTGTAGTAACACTGCAAAGTGCATGAAGAAAGATTAAGTAGTAATTCTGAAGAAAACGCAAATAATAATTTAATATTATTTTTATTTTTGTGGACTGTGTGGATTAAAGCCAAATTGAGAATTTTTATGAGCTGTATTCCAAAATGCGTTTCGCCCAGGCACGATAGATGGGCTCATCAGTTAGATGCTATCGAACCCTTCTAAGACGCAATGTTTTTCAATCAATGATTACCGACTCTTAAAAAATGTACACACTGTAAATTATATTATTTAGGTGAATTTTGTTAAATTCGTCAACCTACATGTATGTTATGCCCGTGGTCTGGCCAGTAATAATTTTGAAGAGTCGGTAATCATCGACCGAAAAACGTTGCGTCTTAGAAGGGTACGATAGCATCTAACTGATAAGCCCAACTATCGTGCCTGGGCGAAACGCATATTGGACTACAGTTCATAAAAATTTTCAAGAAAGATTAAGTAGTATAAATGTATGCAATTCTCAAATCGAGTGCAGATGTTTATATTTTTTTAACTTGAAAATAGCTGTACGTAATCTCTTCTTTCGTCTATCATCTTAACACTTCCGATATGTTCATTAAAATAACATAAGCGCTTCTCATATTTTCAATTTTTCATAGAGTTTAATCTACAACAGTGTTATGATTTAATTGTGCTGAAGGTCATATTTAGTATTTTATTAGAAAACATACCCCTATAATATTAAAGTTGTAAGTTTCTATTTACCTATTATGCTCTTTAAACTATTTTATAAACTAAAGCCTAAACAACTACCGAAAAATACCATGCTCTCCTGTTGGGCCATAAAATTTAATGCTATACCTGCTTGAACTTTTGCGTATAAAATTAAAAAACAAGTTTGCTAATCGATTCGTTATTATCTTTGCAGGCAGCACCACAATGCCATGAATAATTATGAGGTTAAAAACTTCAACACAAACAAAAACTAATCGATTAAATCTGCCTCCCTCATTGCCTCAAAACTGGTAGTTTAGATTTTGTTGAAACAAAACAGTCTTTTGAGGCTGGTCTGAGGGATAAAAGTTCCAAAAACTTTCCCCGTGCAGTCGTAGGCGATCTAGGCCCCGTGTAATCGAGCACTGAAATATAAGGCAAAATATACAGCCAGGTTGAATGATGTCCTTGGGCTTGAATTCATACTTCATAGAGATGAGGACTTTAATGCAACGACGACTACGACGACGACGATGACGTGGTGTCTTCATTGTCGGTCGGTGCTGTCACGGTGGGCGGAATGCATTTTCTCATATTTTACCCTCAATCCCTATAAGCGGGTATATAAAACAGAGCACGGGTTTTGTATGTGAAATAAAAGATTGGTATGATGAGAAATGTTGGCTTGAATTTCAATATGATGACAGCTGCTGCTTGTGTTGCTACATCTGTTTAAATCTACTTGCTGTTGCTGCCAGAGTAGCACCAAAGACGAGGACGACAGACTTCATCCTGCATGTGGACTGAGCAACTGCAGTGCTCAAATATGGGGTACCTACATATTGAGTTTGTCGCTATAGCCATGTCAAAAGATTTTAAATGATGTTCAGGATACGGGATTGGCCATGGAGGGTTGCAGTTTAGGTCAGGATGTTGCAATTCGCAATACTACATATACTTTAAAACACAGAGATGGTTAAATGATTCTTTAAATTATTTTCAGGAAATCTTTTAAGATTTCCTTATTTTCTTTTTCCTTCAAATTAGCTATTTACGATTAAGGTTGGTGAACCAAATAAGGCCCACCTCATTTTTTTTCCTATATAACTTTAACACCTTGATAAATATTTACATGAACTGAGTATATCATAAACAATAGGTATATCATACACAGGAAAGTAGTCTTTTAAATTTAAAATTTTGAAAGGAATATATATTTTTTCGTTCATTTTGAAAATCATTACGTTGGGCCTTTTTAGGAACAGGGGTTCCTAATAAGGGCCATAGATTTTTCTTTTAAAGTTCATTGGAATTGTTGCTGAAATAAAATATTAAATAAAATAAAATAGAATAAAATAAAATAAAATAAAATAAAATAAAATAAAATAAAATAAAATAAAATAAAATAAAATAAAATAAAATAAAATAAAATAAAATAAAATAAAATAAAATAAAATAAAATAAAATAAAATAAAATGAAATAAAATAAAATAAAATAAAATAAAATAAAATAAAATGAAATAAAATGAAATAAAATAAAATAAAATAAAATAAAATAAAATAAAATAAAATAAAATAAAATAAAATAAAATAAAATAAAAATACGAAAAGGAGTCTTCTTGGAAGCTAAGGAAGCTTAAAATTATATACATTCATTTTTAATGTAAAAATAAACAGCCTTCTTGACTAAGGAATCTTAAAATTAAATAAAAAAATAAATTAAATTTTAATAAAAAAAAACTTACTTTTTGAATTAAAAAAAAAACCTTTAAAACTTAACAAACCACCTGGACATTCGGAATGACTCGTCATTTGCCATTAATACCAGACACAATTCGTGATACCAAGCACCGCAAGCCTGGTATTCTTCCATGTCTTTGATACGATCAACCTTACAAGCGCGGCAGTAACAAGCTTCTCCGATGCCATGATTTTGTACAATTGATGATGTTGATGGACTTGATGGGCATGTTGGGATGTTTGAATTGATTTGAAGGACTTTTCAATATCTATACTTCAGTCCTATTCGATCTGTTTTTAATGTGATGCTTTCTTTAGCTGACGTAGCGTCAGCTGGTCCAAGGTCTGACCAAAGAAAGCAATAAATCTCGTTGCGTGGAGTATTCAGAACTCTGTTTAGATATCAAATTTTACTCGGTGTTTAATATTACAATAATTTCCCTCAAAAATAATTTAACAAGGTATTTCATAAATATTACCGTCGGAAACCAATCACGTGCTGTTGACATGTGGTTCTTCGGTTGTGTGTTCTTCCTATCTCTGTCTCTCTCTTTTTTTTTTTTTTAATTTTGCACGCGCTCAGGGGATTATGAATACCCTTTATATGTTTTTTTAACACAGCGCGGCATTCCGTGAAAGAAGAGAAAGAAGGATGTGAAAGATATATTAATGTATGTAAAAGTTTGAGCCAATGGCCTAGTTGCTAGTGCTTCAGTGTCTCTACTTCGTAGATTTATCTGCGGAGGAGTATTAAATGTAATGTAATATTATTGTAAATATATATATACTAGCAGACCTGGCCGAGCGTTGCTGCGACTTTATTGTATTGCGTCCAATTATTAGATATTAAAAAATGATACAAATTTCAAAATAAGTTTTATTATATTTATTATTTATATTATAATTTAATAAATAAGGTAGATAAGTAGCAATCTGTGCTTTCCATTAATTAATAATAAAATGATGAACAATATTTCTCGTTAATCTTCCTTTCGTTAAAACAAATAACTTTGATGGTTTTCCAAGTAAACATGCAACATACAGCTGCCCATGGGAGAAACACGTATTCTACAAGTCCAAGACACAAACGACTTATTTATCGTCTTCGCGAAAGCCAAACGTATAGGGAATTGTAGCCTTTTGAAAGCAATTATTGATTCTGATGGAATCACAGGTATCCGAGGTAAGAGGACGACTTCTCCTTTAAACTTTCCGATCAATATTTCTATTATTAATCTAAATATTATCTTAAAGTCGTTTTAACTTAATTTGTTTATATAAAAAATTCCTTTAATTTTTTATCTAAACAAAAAAAATTGGTGCAACAATTTTAAACATTTAGTAAAATCAACTTAAAAACGAAATTTCAAAAAAAATTCATTAACATGTTTTCGAAATATTGAATTTGCAAAAAAAAAAATATTTTTTTTTTCAAAAATCCATAAAAATAATTCTCGAAAATTTTGGTATGCAGTATTATGTATAATTCCAAGGAACTTCTTTATAAAACTTTTGATCGAAATTTGTATAACCGCTTACGCAAAAGTCGAAAATCAAAAAAAAATTGTTGTATGATAGGTACCGTTAATAACAAAATATGAAAGACAAACATTGTTTGCCCAAAATGTAGACTATACCTACAATAGTGGACACACTTTTTTTATGAAAATCGCTTGAGCCATTTTCGAAATAATAAAGATTAGCCTTGTTAGGAACATGAAAGACTTTTGCTTATAAAATTATATATAAAAATCTAGAAAATATATATAAGTGAAACATGTTATATGCGGTTGGATGTTCTAGGAACTGGGGGCCTCGAGCTGTATCTTTTCCTACACATCAAGTGCTTACATTAATTCCAAGATGGTAGCCGCCGTATACTGGTCTTGACTTTATATCATGACTTGCTAAACTTGTAAGTGCGAATGTTGATCACGGAAAAATTGCAACATTAAACCCATGGCCCTACAGATTAGAGGTTAGTGCGTTGGGCTAACGACCCGCCCACAATAAAAACAATATTGTTATAAGAGACACGCGAAAAGCCTCGGATAACGACCCCCCTCAAATGGCAACTAGACCTGGAACGAAAATGGACTACGACCTACGAGTATGCACCTGGAATGTAACGACCCTCTATACGCCAGATGCTACTCAAAAATGCTCGGAGACTTCAATGCTAAAGTCGGGAAAGAAAATATTTTTGGGGGATTAGTTGGAATGCACAGCCTCAACGAAAGGACAACAGATAACGGCTTCCGACTAATCGACTCTGCTGCAGCTCATAATACGGTGATAAGTAACACTAGGTTCCCCAGGCGAAGGATATACACAGCAACCTGGCGATCTCCAGATGGTCGAACCGCCAAACAAATCGACAACGTGCTAATTGGCGAAATTCACGCATAAAACATCTTGGACGTGCGAACCTTCCGAGGTGCAAACGTGGACTCTGACCACTTTCTTGTTGTGACAAAATTCAGAGCCTGACTGCCAAACGAAAAGAAAACGAAGACCGCCCAAAGAAGAAATTCAGCATCGCCTGCCTTAGCACATCTGAGAAAGCCAGATATTAGAGTGAGCAATTGACCGGGAAACTCTCTGCCGTACCCCCAGCCAGAAGCGTTAACGACCAGTGGAACCAATATCGGGACATCATTAAGGAGACAGCCAAGAACAACGTAGGCTACCAACCACCCACGAAAAAGAACCCGTGGTATGATGATGAATGCGCGGTATTGAAGAAGGAGTAGGAAAATGCACGAATGCAAATGCTGCAACGGAAAACAAGAGTAGCAAGTGATGAGTACGGTGAAAAGAGAAGGAACGAGAAAAAAACCCTGCCAAGAAAGAAAAGAGCATCCGCAGCCACTCAGCTCAGGTATCTCGAGGAATCTTGCACCGCCACCAACACCCGCCGGTTCTGCAAAACAGCCAAGCAACTGGCATCTGGTTATAGGACTGGCACGCAAGCTCTTCGAAACAGCGAATTGAACCTATTCACCGAAGCACAAGAAATTTCAGACGTGTTTAAGCAGCACTTGAAGCAACTGCTTAATGGGCATTATGTAGAGGAGGCAACAGGAGGACAAGGAAGCATGAGACCAGTCAATGAAGATCCAGTCCCAGCTCCCAGCACTGAAGAGGTTAAGAAAGCCATCCACAAGCTTAAGAACAACAAATCCACCGGCTCGGATGGCCTACCTGCAGAACCCTTCAAGTATGGAGGAGATGCAACGTTTGCCCAACAATTCTCTACTAAAAAACATATTATTTTTTGTTTAAAATATAAATAACAAATATTTATAACATCCCCGTCAAAATCTGAGACCATAGACCATGAATGATTTTATATATTTTTGTTCGTGTTCAGTTGGGCAAAAACTACAAAATACAGATGTCTGTTATAGAAATTTATTTTCGATGCTTTTCAATCTCAGTACAAAAAACATACAATACAAGTATATGTACGTACAGAGTTTTGAACATGGTGCATACAACATACCTGGGTGGCAAGACCACCGTAATTAGTTTTATTTTTCACTTGATACACTGACCAAAGTCCAGTTTCCACTCGGAACAATGTTGATAACATATAGCCTTATGTTTTACAATGGCAAATGTAGAGATACGGATGGCGGTTCCTAGGACTAGGTATGTATCAGTCAATTATACACCCGTACATACATACATACAAATTGTTGCTTGCTGCTTGTTGCAATAAAATATCATAGCAATGTCCTTCCAAACAATGCTGTGTTTCTGTTCAAACAATGAATTCATTTTGCAAGAGAGGTGTCAGGCGTGTCAGTATTGATTCAAATAATTTATTTTAATACACGTTAGATTATATTTTGCAATAAAACGGATCAAGCGCGGAACCAAGTAGTGTGTTTCACACAAAAAAATTTTGCCGACGTAGGCACCTATTGTACAATTCACTTTAATCGAAATCGATTCCTTATTTCGATGTGCAAACAGAGTGTATTTTCTTTCACCGAATTTCGATTTTATATGGATTTTCAGGGATATCCTAACAAGCTGTGGAGTTATAATTTGGTCAAATTGATCATAAAAGGGGAGGTTATATTCCCTACCCAGGACCTTATATAGATCGTTGTACATAAATCTATACACAGATAAGATTCTTCCAATTTTAATGCCACCAGGAAATTATTTAAAACAAAATTTTTCGCTATCTACAGATACAAATCCACCAGCTTCCCATTCTTATGAAACTGTATAGAGCGTACAAAGGTTGAAACTGTAAGAACGTATTTAGCTTTATCCTTTTTATACGCAGAACTTTGCTGGTGTTACTCAAAAGGGGAATAGGGCTATATTCATGAATATTTTTCAATCACCTTTCTTGGGAATTGCAAAGAACAGCGTCTTGAATAAGTGATGCGTATTTCTTATGATGTTGGAAATCGGGCTCAGATGGCTTTTGAAGTCTTCTATCAATATATTTATATCTTCAAGGTTTCTAAAGTTTCCAGTCGTCTCGGGATCATCATTATTGTTAACAGTAGTAATTTGTTTCTCCCTCTCTCTGCCACTTCCCAATTATTCAATCAGTGATACCAGGGCCCTATTGCACCAACCACTTTGCACTTTGCAACTTTTCAAAATTATAATTTCCTGCAAAATAAAATTGTAAAGTGTTTCACGAAAAATGAAAAGTCGCGGACTTTGCAATTTTCGATGTTCTTTTTCCAAAGTGAACAATCTGAGCATTTCATCATTTGCATAAAAATGTAATTTTGCATTTTCAGTTAGGGTTACCATATTGAAAATGTTGAGACATAGAGTCATGCCGGGTTTTCTAGGGGGACAGATGTTCAAAAAACAAACAAAACATGGTATTGAAAAATACAAATCCCGAATAAAAAAAAGGGAAGTAACAACATTCTCATTCGATGTTTTATTAGTAAAACATAATCACAAAAATCAAAAATTAACTAATCAACTAAAGTGAATCAATGGAAACAAAAACAAAAAAAAATAAATTACTTTTTCATTAAAAAAATAATAATAAAAAGCAAGACAGCGGTTTCTTCACCACAGTAAGTGTAAATTCATAATATAATAGCTAGGGACATGAATAGTTACAAATTAATACACTAAGATTTAAAGATAGTTTTCAGTTGACTTGTTTTTTTTTTCTGTCATTTTGAATAATAATTGTGTAAAACTACTTAAGTAGGATGGATAATGTGTACACTTGCATTATGTAATGACACGCAAGGCATATAGGACTGCTCAAAAAAAATTTCGATATTGCCTGTCAGGCAGCGTTCTTGATCGATGATATGTATGCAAAGCATTCATCGAACAACATTCATCAAGTATTTTTGTTTTTAGTTAGTTCATTTTTGAATCTTTGTCAGTTTGGAATAAGAAAATTAATATTTTGATGTGTTTTTTGATATATTTGTAGTTTTTTCACAAATTTCAATATCATACTGATTTTTCATTTCTATTGTTGCAGATTTTGGCGTTTTTAGCACGTTTTCTTTAAATTTTCCGAAGATTAAACGATCTTGTTTCGCGTTGATTTATGATTTTTTTGTTTATTTATTTGGTAATACACGGTTTGACGAGGCACTTTGTATAGTTCGCTTAAGTATTCAACCGAAATACCAGCATCATACTTGATCACCATTTCATTTCTTAAAACTTCGCGTATTTCCGCCGTTTCCCCCATTATAATCAATTAAATTGAAAAAACAAATTAATGTAATAAAATCTCTGTATTTAAATGTGCTTAATTTGAACAAATATTAACTTTGGTCGCACGCACGAAACGAAATAAACTAAAAAGAATATGCTGTCCAAATACTTTTTTCCAGTTAATTTCAACTCAATCCATCCATTGAACATGATTAAGAACGAATGCGTAAGGAAAAATAAAATATTTAGTGATTTACAGTTAAGATCACTTAGATATTTTGTTTCGAGTATCAAACGAGTTCCGTTATATCTCTCAGCTCCTTAAAACAAGCAATATAACAAGGAAAATAGTTTTGTCAAAATACTTTTTCCGACCATTGTATTTATTTAAAGTTATGTACTCTTGGAAAAGATTCTTTTCATTTATGTTAGCAATTTTAAAAGAAGATACAAGTTCTAAGCAATCACTTAAACAAGGAAATTCATTAATTTTTTTAATTTTTTAAGATAGTCATAGGGTCAAGTTGGTTAATTGTGAACAGGGGTAATTGTAAACACACTTTACTATATAAAAACTGTTCATATTTCCAAGCAAGCAATTATCTACTTATTATTAATTAATTAATTAATTAATAAATGTATGAGGGCTTACATTGTATTTAGTATTCAGTGACGTACGCAAAAATATGTAAAAAGGGACTAATAATAAAGGTAGAAATGAATGGATAATACCCATAATTAAATGTTTTTAGCTTTTTAGTCGTTATAGTTTGAGGGAAACAAAGATGCAGTTTGAATTCGTTGCTAAATAAGAATATATAAAAAAAAATTAAAAAATCATTGGAGCGTTTTTTAATAAATTCATTTTTTATTATTAAAATTTTGAAAACATTTTTAGAAAAAAAAATTGAAGCGCCATTTTGAAGATTTTATTAATACATGAAAAATTCAAATTTCAAAAAAAATCTATGTGATAGATTCTGTGGTTTTTGAAAAATCGATTTTTCAAAAAAAATTTTCTATTTATTTTTTAAAAATCGAAAAACTTTTTTTTTGAAAATTTTGGTATGCAGTTTTATTAATAAATTAAAAAAAAAAATATTTTAATTAGTTCATCCAATGTTGAGAAAGTGGGAAATATGAAAACTGGTTAATAAGTACACAAAAAAAATATTTTTGTACTTGAAAGTGAACTGTACTAATTTAAGAACACACAAAATTTTTATATGAATTCGTGAAGCCGTTTTCGAGAAATAATTTTTTTTCTTATCCATTATTTTAAACATTTGTATGGAAGGTACCGTTGTTTTTTATTAAAGGAATATAGTTTTTTTTTAACTTTTCAAGATAATGTCAAAAAACTACCAAATACGAAGTTTTGAAAAAATCCATGAAGCTGTTTTCGAAACCTTGAGTTTTCAAAAAAAAAAGTTTTTTTTTTTATTTCCAAAAATTTTTTTTTTTGCAAAATTTGGCTTACATCAATCTATATACTTTTTAGAAGCTTCTGCGCAAAAAATTTCAAAAAAATCAAATTAACCGTTTCTAAGAAAATCGAACACCAAAAAAATGGTAGGTACTACTACAGGTACAAAAATAACAATTTTTTTCCAAAACAAAACTACCGAAACGTTCCTTTTCCCTGCAATAATTAACTAATTTTTTTTATTAGAATCGTTAGATTCGTTTTTTAGAAAAATAAGATTTTTTTTTGGCCAAAAAAATGTATGGGATCTACAGTTATTTGTAATTTGAAAATTTGTTTAAGGAAAAAAATAATCGAATTTTTAATATCTATTATTATTTTAATTGCAATTGTTTTTTATATTTTTAATTAACGTATCTACTTTTCTTTGGAATGATGCATAATTTTGAATAAGGTTATTGGCAACACTGTGTGAAGCCCTGTGGCCATGGTGAAATAGCAGTCTATATTAGTTTAGGTTAGGTTAGGTTGAAATGGCTGTCAGCGTTGCAACTGACACACTTAGACCAGAGTTGGTCATTTGTGACATATGAATCCTGAGATAAACTCCCTATTCGTTGAACCATTTGGAGCTCCTAATGAATCGTAAGAGGCTGTAATTGCCTATATTGTTTAGATCGCTGAGACCATTGAAGAAAAAGCCTCAAAGATGGAGTTTACGTTTCTGAGTTAGAGCAGAGCATGTACACAGAAGATGAGGAATAGATCCCACATCTTCTTCGTCCATTCAGCTTCTGCAAAAATAGTTTGAATAAACGCCAAGCCTCATTGAGTGCTTGCCTATAAGTCATTGTCCGGTTATGATACCAACTATGGAGCTGATGTGCAATCTGCTTAAGGATATCAAAAACTTGGAGCCTTTCAGATCAAGGTTTGACTAGAACTGTTTTATCGTCAGACAGGTTGTTGTATTTCTCCATCTACGATTTGTCCTTTCTATAGCCTCCTGTTTCAGCATTAACTTACATGTAGCGATGTGTAAACCTATATTTTCTTTTTCAAGTTATAAAGTACGAGTATCGTTCCATTTTTGGCAAGTTCACCAGCCTTTCAATTCCGTGGAATGTCTCTCTGCCCTGGTGTCCAACAAAGGTGGATATTGAACTGCTGCGCCATCTCCATGAAAAATGAACGGCAGTTGAGAGCAGTTATGGAGTTTGTAGAGAACGATTTCAGAAGTTTAATAGCCGCCTGACTATCTGAGAAAAAACGGATATCAGTAGTTGATATCAACTTTTCTTAAAGCCAGGAGATGACTTCTCTAATTGCCATAATTTCTCCCTGGAGCACGCTGCAATTATTAGGAAGACGGAAAGGGAGACTTAATTTTAGTTAAGTGTTTGAGTACACACCCCCACCAATACCGTTATCAGTTTTTGCTCCATCAGTTTAAAAATGAATATCATCATCTTCCAAGAAGCTTAAGTCCTCCCAGACATATCTTGTAGGGATGTTGACTTGGAAGTTCCTGCCGAATTCTGGTTATGGGATAGCGTAATCAAGGTAATTTGGAAGTGATCGGAACGAGTTCAGAATAATGGAATCTACAGTATTATTATTGATCCATTGCGAAGAAGCTTTAAGGCGGTCGTCTGTGCTCGCTGCCATCTTTTTGTTGAAAATATCGAGGGGAAGTAGATGGAGTACAGCAGAGGGTGCTGTTCTTAATGTTCCGCTTATACACATTGAGGCTGATTTGCAGCTTTTTCTAGAGCGGTCCACCACACTGATACGTCGGCGTCGTAGGTAAGAATCGGTCTGATTACCGAAGTACATAGCCAGTGAGTAATACGGGGCTGAAGGCCCTATTTATTTCTTATAGCTTTTTTCCATGAGAAGAGTGTTTTATATAAGATTTCCAACTTAATTTTTTGTCTAAAATAAGACCATTGTATGTTGCTTCAACTGGAAAGCTAGTGGGGTACCTTTCATAGCAGGAGGATCTTCATAAGGAATTTTGTATTCCTTGAAATAGGACAAGTTCCGTTTTGTTTAGGGTTAACTCCAAGGCCACACCTTTCTACCCAATTTATTGGCTTATTTAAAGCATTTTGTAGAAGTTCTTTTAGAACGTTGGGGTACTTCCTTGATACGGCAATGGCAACATCATATAAGCGAACCATCTACTTTTAGACTTGACAGTGCAGATGCGATTGCTGATACGTCGACATTGTTAAAAGGAAGGCGACCATAGTATACTCCTTATGGTGAAAGGAGTATTCGATAGTCCCTACTAGTGTAGGCAATGCAGTATATACCGATCTTCCGGCATGTTGTGCCGTCGACAAAAATCTCGAATGGATGTTATTACGTAAGTGGATATTAATCAATCTTTCAAGAGTTTTTAAAAGAAAAGATGACAGACTAATAGATCTGACCACGGCTGATGTCTTTCGGGATAACTTTGGTGCATTTACCCGCCTTGGGTATGAACACAACCTTAACTTCTCTCAAAAGCAGAGGAATGTGGACCAAATCTAAGCAGCTGTGGAACAGATTCTTCAGAACTGCTAGAATTAGATATAAGTTTCCCTATAGCTAAGCTGGATTTCTACCGTGTGATCATGTGACCTTGAAAGGTTTAATGCTATTAATTGCCGAAATCAGTTTTTCCCTAGTAATTAGACCTTGTGGATAGTTAGACTTGTTAAGCGCCGTGTGGTCTTTAAATCTAAAATTTTGAGAGCTACATGGAAAATGGGTATCCAGTAACAAGTTGAGCGATTTTTCGCTGGAGTTGGACCATGAGCCCGCATATTTTAAACCTAATATTGGGCTTGTTTTCTGCCGTTTTGCATTCGCGATGACCCTCTCCAGGTAGGGAGCCATGGTTGTCATGGCCCAGAAATTCTGAAACGAGCCTTCAAGAAGTTCCAGACATAAGTTACAGTTGCTGCCACAGGTAATATCTCTAGAGCATTTTGTTTCTACAACCGAATAGGGCTCGTGCCTACTGAGTCTCTCTTATTCCTCTTCTAACGTTCATGCCACCAAAGAGGATAAAGTAATCAAGGCCTGTTTCAGCAAAAAAAAAACATTTGTAGCTTGTCAAAATAGTGTCAATAACAATATCGCTTTAAGATCAAAATACAGGGTTTTCAACGCAACAGGGCAATCGATCTTGTTTTAATAGCACTAGATTTGGGAAACCAGAAATTCGATGCTGTGGAAACATACTGCGTTTTTTTTCTTAGAAAAATCTTCTCGCTGCCAGGTAGTACAACAAAGTACATGTACTATCTAGAAAGCGGTCTGGTAACTCTTTTCATCTCCACACTTAAGCTTAATGTGGACTACCTTGATAGGGACACTAATATGAAAGACGCAAGACTTCCAAAGTTAGTTTTTAACTATGCTATTCAGTTTCAGAGAAGGTGGTATGAGGATTGGAAGAAGCTGGCTGCGGACTGTGGTGTCCCCTTCAACCACGCGGGTATAAGAAAATTAGGACTTAGGAAACTGCTATATGAAGTTATAAGACTAACTGATGAGAACGAAAGGTATGCTTTTAGGGAAAGAGTGCGAGCATTAGTCGAACGATCATTTTACTCAAAACTCTCTTACAACCTTAATGAGCTGAACTACTTTACTCCGAATTTCTCAGCGAAAACCATCAGTACTATTTTTAAGATCAGAGGAGAGATGGTGCGACTCACAATTGTCCCATATTTCAATGATTGTGAAATCATTTGTAGAATATGAAGTATATGAAGAAAAAGGAAGATACGGGCCATTTTCTGGGTGTGTGCCCAGTTTTGAGGGAAATGAGAAGAGAAATATTTGGTAGAAAATGCAGTTCTGAGAATCCTTATCGGTGAAAACTGGATGCAGCTTGTGTCGTACTGTAAAGAGGCGATATCATACCGAAGCAGAACAATTAGTGAAAACTACTACAAACAAAAAAACTATTTTTTTTACTAAACTTAAAAGTTCAATAACTAAAAGTAAATTTTAACTTTGCGCACATTTGTTTTGTCTTAGCTAAACTAAAAACCCAAAAAGTCATAACTAAATTGTGTCCTTTTTTACTATAATTTTATGTTCTGTTTATAACAAACTTTTTTCCTTCAATTTGATTAAAAAAATAATAAATAACTAATATTACAGTTATCTAAAATTTAATCCCCTTCGAGCAGACGACATAATTTTGTCATGTCCTATCCTATTCTTGAATTTAAAATGAAGAAAAGAGAATGTATTTATAAACTGAATTTGTGATGAATAAATCTAATCTAATCTAAAAAAAAATTTAGTGTCAGTGTTGCATTATCTTTCATTTCTGTGAGCACTCCTCTCTCCTGCGACTTAATGATTTAAGAATCTCATTTGATTTTTTTTTATTCTTCTCAACGTATAGCATATACAGTAATACCCGGATAAATGCCTTTAGCTTAAGTGCCTAACCCGCCAAAGTACCAAACTTTTTTTGTTAGAACCAAAATTCTGAGAATTTTTTCATATAAAACTCATTATATAACTACCTTACCCGCTTAATTGCCTTTTATTTTGTATAGTATTATTGAAATTTACCTGACAAAAATTCTTTTCAGGACGCATTTGAAATTAGCTGGTTTGTTTTCCTTTAGCGCTTCCTTTTGTTTTATGCTTTAAAATTCATAAATACAAAAGTAAAATCTTAATCTATTATAATGATTCTTGGACCAAAGGCCGTTAAAATCTTTTTTGAATTAAATGTTTTTTTTATCAAAAATGTTTGTTTAAATTTTTGTATATGTAAATATGAGATAAGTACCTATACTTTAGCGGTTTTTTTATTACTTCCTGACCAGCAGAAGTGCATATTAAGTGGGGAATTTAGCGTGAGGCCCTTATTCGGGTTTTACTGTATTTGCAAGCTCTTCTGTATACAGATTTATTGGTGTATAAATTAAGACAGTACTCGATTCTATTTAGTCGGTTTATGCATGCTCTTCATAATTGGAAGATGAAGGTAGCCTAGGACACAGATTTTTCTGATTTGATCAGTGTAGCTATCATATATGTAATGTACATAAGAGTGGAACGTTCTTTCCTGAAGTTATTTGCTTTTTGTTCTTCCTTCATATTTGTGGAAATTGCTGATAATTACTATTTCGTCATTTTAAATTTCCTTCCAAAATTCGGTCCTCACTGAGAGGGCAACGTAGGAAATATAATTTATTAGAACTGTAAAAATGCCGGCACCGAATTCTGTGGTAGTGTAAGCTACTTAACATTAATTTTGACATGTTTTTTTTTTGAATAAAGATGTCAGAAACGCACACTAATTAATTGTTGAAATTATGCTTAAGGTTTTGACATATAGTGACACAGTCTAAGATTTGATAATTTACTATTCCATGAGCTATGAGTAATTTGATTGCATCCTCTTAGAGACTTTTGATTGCACTTTTACTCCTTATTGTTTGTACTTCCCAATTCCATTGCGACAATGCTCCTATCTTTTGTTGTGTTAATCGTTAAGAGGACACGCAGTTGTCCTTCCTGTTGTTGTCGTCAAGCTGAATAAGAAGAACAATAACTGTTCCTTACATATACATACTCGTGCAAACATCGGACTCGTACTCGTTCGAGTGAAGAGGCGTAATACACATATGACGTGGGTTGCAACTGTTTTGGAAGTTTATATGCACGAAGCATATCCTCATTACCATTTTCATTATGACCATCATCATCAATGCCGTTTTCCTTTTCACTGCCATTTTCCATCCATAATTATATACGTATGTATAGGTATGCATGTATAAGGAAAGGATATGTTTTATATCATTTTGCCTCCGTGTCTACGGTTGAGAAGTCACATAGAATTCTCGTTGCACATCAACTCCAGCTTCTCTTCTAGCCCAACCCGAATGCGAATGAGTAAGCATTAAGCAACAAAATTTTAAGTTCATATTCAACATCATCATATCGGAGTGCTGCAATCTGATCTCCGCAATTGCAGATGTGAACCAACGCATCTGAATGCATATCCTTTTGGAATTTGTTTAATATCAACTATCAAGTTTGAGTTTCCTCCGTGCTGTATCTCTGCTCTGTGTCGTTGCAACTCTTGCTATGTTTTGCAGCACTGATGTCTAGTCTACTATAGGTTTATGTATAGGTAAGTAGGTTGGTTTCGACAGTTTTCTTACTATATTTGGTTGGGTACGTCTACGTATGCACAATCGTATTATAACATAAAAGTTTAAAACGCACGCGAGTGTATCCTGACAGTTTGTCTGAGTTTAGTGACACACATGAGCATATGACCTGCTGCTGCTGCTGCTGCTGCTGGTATACCTACTCAGCATTAATCATCAAGAGTCCTTCCATTTTCACTTTAGTTTTTTCAAGCCATGTTCTTTGTCTTCTTCCTACTATAGCGCCTTCCGACACCACACCAGCTATATACTTACCCATTAGTACATATATACATACATATGGCATAAGAAAAAAAAAGGGAATACATAGAAGGAAACGGAAGGTCCTGTCCCACATGGCTATGAAAGTGTGTTCAAAGGACAAACGAGTGACGAGAATCTCTAGAGAGATTTAAAATGAAAACTCATAAAAAATCCAGGCGTCCTCGGCGACGACGGGACGGTCGGTTTTGGTAAATGAGGATTTCTGAGGCAAGAAGAGAGCATATTTTACAGAGTTCAACGCGATGAATACTTTGCACAAAACAAGGCAAACAATTTCCTGTACCTCATTATTATGCGGAAGGAGAGGATTGAGGACACGATTCTTGTTTCACTTTTCTTTCTGTTTTTTTTTTTGTTTGTGAAACAAACAAAATGTTAAGAAATATTGTTATACAAACTTTTGAGCTGAAAAACATGCCCAACACTATGTGTGTTTTGGATTGTGGAATCGTTGCTTTTGTGTAAAGAAGATCTGAAAGCGTTTTCAAACTTTTTGAGTGCGATGTTAAACATAGATTAAAAGATAATTTTCGGTTAAAAGTTCAAAATAAAGGAAGAATAGAGAGTGGTTAGGTGTGATTGTTGCCTCTTGTCTAAAAAGATATTTAAAATGTTGATATTGAATTGGTAGAAAAGCAAAATAAACACACATGGAATATACTTAGATACTGTACACTTTATGTATAGAATTGAGTAGAATAATTGTTAGGATGTATTTAGGTAGAGCAAAGCATTAAAATACCTACCTATGTTGAAGATTTTTATGACCTGTAGTCCAAAATGCGTTTCGCCCAGGTACGATAGTTGGGCTCATCAGTTAGATGCTATCGTACCCTTCTAAGGCACAATGTTTTTCGGTCGATAGTTACCGACTATTGTACCTGGGCGAAATGCATTTTGGACTACAGGTCATAAAAATCTTCAATTTGGCTCTATTCCACAGAATCCACAAAAACAAAAACTAAAATATATTATTATTTGCGTTTTCTTCTATTCTACCTTCCTATGTACAGTGTCTCTCAGCTAAAATGATGTTGTCAATTTCTTTGTTGAAAAACTAAAAAAACACTCATAAAAAATGGCAAATGGAATAAAAAACAAATCTCATCTTATTAACAGGGTTTGTCTAAATAGCGGATCAACAAAAAAAAAAAAGAAAATTCATATTTTTAGCATTGGAAAATGAATTAATTATTTTTTTTCATCAAAAAACAAGGTGACAGCTTAAATGATGCAAAGTGGTAAATCAAAGAAGAATACCATTTCGACAGCAAAAAAATAAATAGGTTTGTTTTAGCACTGCTTCTAGTCCTCTAGAAATTGATTCAACGAGCTTTCTGGTGCATTCCGAAGAAATAAGGCCCCATTTTTCTAAAAGAGCCGTTTTGAGGTCTGCCTTTAATCTTATGCCATGTTAACGAATTTCGCGCTCAAATTTGGACCAGAAGTTTCCAATTGCATTGAGGTCTGGCGACTGTGCAAGAAGCTGCATGACATGGGGACAGATCAAATCAGCCACGATTGGACTATTCCTGACTTAGGCATAGGATCGTTGTCTTGGTAAATTCAAAAGGTGTCTTTGATATTGAGCTTTTCAGCTCTTTGTTTTATATTCTCTTTCAAAATACCCAAGTACATATTTTTGTCCATGTTACCTTCGTAAAAACAAAGTTTCCTACACCAGCAGAAGACATACTACCCCAAACCATAAAGTGACCTCCACCATGTTTGACAGTGCCACGCAAATTCTTGGACTGGGGCTCAGTATTTGGCTGCCTCCAAAGCTTAAATTTGCTCTCAACTGTAAAGATAACGGTATCCCAAAATGATGAGTCCTTGTTTATGTGCTCACGAGCAAATTTAACTGTTGCTGTTTTATTTTTGTTGCTGATGAATGTCTTTTTTTCGGGCACTTCTTCCATTAAAGTTAGCATCTCTCAGTATTCGGCGTATGGTTTCAGCACAACATTTTTTGCCCAAATACTTTTCCGCCCCTTCGACCAATTTTCGTGCACTTAAAGTAGGATTTTCTTTAACTTTTCTTACAATCCATCGGCAATAAATTTTGGAAAATTTTTTATTTGGGGCTTTCCTTCCCTTTACTAAGGATTCGATTTTCACACACATCCTGCTCAATAATGTGTTGAATTGTTGAAGAACATATTTTTACCATTTCTTATAATTTTTTTGGCTTTTTTCATCCTTAAATTGTTGAATTACCAATTCGCGGGTTTTTCAATGATGGTGTGGCGTCCCATATCGAGAAAAATAATTCGGCCAATTTAATTACGAGATGCAAAGGAAACGCGAGCTGAAAAATTATTGTTTCCTTGTTTTTCATCAAACAACAAAACCAGTACGACACACTATTTACCGTTAAAATTGAGTGCATCATTTAAGCTGTGACGTTGTTTTTTAACAAAAATATTGAATAAATTCTTTTTCAAATGTTAAAACTGTACATTTTGATTTTTTTCGCTGATCCGCTATTAAGACAAACCCGGTTAATAAGATGACACTTGTTTTTTATTCCAATTGCCATTGTTTTACGTTTTTTTTTTTTACTTTTTCAACAAAGAAATTGACTACATCATTTTATCACTGTACATATTAGGGGCATTCACGATCTGGTGTAACAAGTCCTGTAAAATTGTAAAATTTTATTTTTTTACAACAGAATGTGAACACACCTTTAATAATCTGTAGCAACACTGAAGCAAATGTCAAAATCTGTTTCACATTTGTTCTGAAATATCTTAAGTTTGTGTTAAAATTTGTACACTCTTGTATCTATTACAATTGGGTTCGGGTATTGTTAAAAGTGTAAGACTTTGACATTCAGTATATTTTGTTGTTGTAGTGCAAAAAAATGCAACACTCTTACAATGATACAAGACCAGATACATCGGATCGTGAATACCCCTATTATAAAACCCCGATTATTCTAGGTTTAATACATGACTTTTCTATTTTCTTCGATTAAGGGCCAATTTTTCAATAGTCAGTTAGTGTATATTCTCCAGATAGAGCAAAAATCAGTTTTTCAACAGTCAGATACAACTTAATCTAGGAATAAAGTTATCTGCTCATTTTAGACCGGAATAATAAGTTATCTGGGGAATAAAATTAATAGCTATTTTCGATGACAAAAACACTCTGAAAAATTATTTCTTTGATATAAACGTTAAACAAAAATTAATTTCTATGAAAAGATCCATACTCGAAATAAAACTGACGTTCAAATTAAATTATTCTATAGACTGTTTCTTCTTGATTGAAAAATTCAATGTTGTTAGCCGGTTGTTTAATAGTCAGTTTATTCCTATGGCAACTAACTGCCTCTATATCTGGAGATTGAAAAATAGGCTCTAATAAGAATAAAACGTCCGCACTGTTAATTATTGTGAAATGTCAATTCTTATTCCTTCTTCGGTGGGCTAGCTGATGTTCTTGAAATAAGAAGAAAATAGGTAATTTCGATTTATTTTGAAATTAATTCCCAAAACCTTAATAAGTATTTATTATTTGTATTGTAATTTTTTTTTTTTTCAACTTACAGCCGATTTTTCAATCTCCAGATAAAATTCGAGTTAGTTGCCAGAGGAATAAACTTACTTGACTGTTAAACAACCGGCTAACAACATTGAATTTTTCAATCAAGAAGAAACAATCTATAGAATAATTTAATTTGAACGTCACATTTATTTCGAGTAGGGGCGGTTACGTACGGGCGGTACAGTATTAAGAATTTAAATCAACACTTTTTACCATCTTATAATCTAAGGCTTCCCCTAAATTGCCACTAAGCATAAGCTTAATATGACTTCAAGTTTTATGGTCTTTCATAATTCCATCAACATGCCTTTTCTGTCCACATGCCCCCCACCAAGGGGTGGATAAGGACGCAGACAAAAATTAATGGGGCTGAAGTGGACAGGTAAAAAACTAACAGATAAATAATTAAAAACTAACTGAAAATATTTAAAAAAAAACTTGTTTAATATTCTAAAATGAAAATTTCTTATTTTAATTTACACAAGTATAGAAAACATTCAATAAAAGAAAATTTGTTTCCCATATCGTAGTTTTTGAAACCAACAGGAAATTTGAAAAATGATTGAGAACGTGAGGTTCCGGGCGTGTTCGTAGCATTTGGCAGTTTTGTTGATATTTGGTGTCTATCAATAAAACTATCATCTGGGCTCTCCGGCACATTTTGTCATAAATCTGACTAAGAGCTCACCAGATTCGGACGTTTTCTTCATGACTACTCCCACAAAGAACTTAGGAATATTTGCGCCATAAATTTTAACAAGAACGTAGGGTGACTACTACTTACTATTACTTCTGTTGGACTAATTTCCAATGAGTCAATTTCTTCCACTGATATGTCCCGATCTTGGTCCGAGTCAATATAACTTACTTGCTGCTCGTCTTCTTCGGATGATGATGGCTCAACCAAAATTTTTAATTTTTTATTGTTATGTTTTGTATTACTTTTTCCTTAAGCAGCCCTTTTCTCTCCTTCTCAGCTCCTTGTTCTAATATTCGACCCTTTTCTGGATTGCTGGTCAAAATTGAAGAACATTTTTTTCTTTCGGCCCCCTCTTGTTGGGCCCCTTTTTCATACTTTTGTGTACGGCCTCACTTGTTCTGGTGTCATTGGTGAGCAGTTTGTATCTCCTGGTTCAGGCCTCTTACTTTCACTTGTAGGTGGTAATTTTTCGGCAATATTGGTGCTATTTTCGATCGAGATGTCAGCGACAGACGCTGGTAGAAATTCGTCATCGCTGAAAACATTTTCGTTTAGTGGAAAGCATCCAGATTTTTTGAATCCAGATAAAATATTTTTGCGCAAGAAAGTCCGGCAAATATCAGAAATAGAAATCGCTTTGCCTTGATGTTTTGCCGACCATGTGTTAAAGACGGCTCTTAAACGTAATTTAAAAGGCCTAAAAACTGCCACGTCAAGAGGCTGTAGGTTATGGGTGGTAAAAGGTGGAAAGGTTAGAAAAACGAGTCCATTTTAAAGACGCACATCACTACTGTGAGCAGTGAGTCTCGTGGTTGTCGAGAAGAACAACCACCGGCTTTTCCTTATGAGTGTATTTTGTATGTGCTGAGCTACTTTGACTTTGTTCATCCAACCACTCTGAACTGCTAAGCCGAGACTATCCTCAGGTGCTCCTACCAAAAAGCTTTCTTTGAAAAACACCCTTGGGAATATATAGACATTTACTATTTGTTCTGCAGTGAAATCCCAATGCGCTTGAACTTCTTTTAAGTTTTTAAGAAAGCTTTTTACATTGGTCTCATTGAAACTCATATTTCTGGCAATCGAAGTATTTTCTGGCTTACGCAATGAAAGTGTTGGATGCCGCTTCATGAATGCCTGGATCCAATCAACTCCAGCAATCTTATTGCCTTGCCAAGATGCTGGAGTTTGCCTTTCAAGTTTCGTTGCATAGTTAAAAGAGAGTCGACGAATCTGATGAAAGCTCAGACCGTATTGAAGCCTTAAGCAGTGAAGAATATATTCTTCTAAAAATTGCTCCTCTATACTTGATTGTTTGTGTATTTTGAAGTAAATTTATACGATGCTGGCTCGATTTAAATACACAGATTGTCAGACTTTTGCATTCGTTTATGCAACATAGACTTGCTAAGTCCATGCCGCTCTGCGACTTGGCGTATTGATCCATTACCATTTTTAAGGTTTGCAATGGATCGAAAAACGGTATTTCCATTAATTGCAGCACTATTTGTTGTCGTCTTCCGATTTCTAACCATTTTTAATCTGAAACAAATAAGATGACTACTCATTTCAAATTATTTAAAAAAAAACATAGACTGGGGTGGATGCGGACACTGTCCCAATCGACCCCATATATTGTGTCCACATATACCCCGCAAGCACTTTTTATAAAGTAATAAATTTATTTCTTAGAAAACCCACTTTTTAACAAAACAATGATCACCAATGTTATCAAGGCACGTTGACAATATAAAAAACACTTACCTGCATTTATTTCTGCTTTTGTTTAAAAAAAATATCTGCGAATTTCTGAGGAGCAATAATTTTATTTTTTGATTGAAAATCAGGAACGGACCTGTAAAACTGACAGATTTGAAAACTTTGAGGGTCATTCACAATTTAAAAAGCAATGGATGGCATCGATGCCATATTATAATTTTCAACGAGTGCACTTGAAATGTCGATGTCCACATCCGCCCCTGTCCACATCCACCCCTTCCTCCCTTACCGAACTTTTCATAGAAATTCATTTTTGTTTAATGTTTATTTCAAAGCAATAATTTTTCAAAATATTTTTGACATCGAAAATACGAGTAGCTATTTGTTTTATTCCTCAGATAACTTCTTATTCCGTTCTAAAATGAGCAAATAACTTTATTCCCAAATTAAAGTGTATCTGACTGTTGAAAAACTGATTTTTGTTCTAGCTGGAGTATATGTTCTAACTGACAGCTTAATTGACTATTGAAAAATTGGCCCTTAATAGTAAATTAATACATTTTCCTTACAATTCCTTTAATTTTCTCTTTCAGATACCTACTGCATGCTGATGAATCATTCTGTGTTAATTTGCTTCCATTAAGGCAAATAAGATCCCAGCTGGTGTTGAAAATCCACACTAACTTAGCAACATCAAACTCGTCAGTAAAATAGGTCTCTCCTCTCTTCTAAAATTAGACTGATGTCCTTCAAGCAAGGTTACCTTTGGGACTCCTTTGCGTGCTTTTGGCCCCTTTTTAAAGTTTGGATTCCAGGACGCTACTTTTGTCAAATAGTCGAAAATAGACTCCTTTTGAAAATTCATGACTCTTTTTAGGTCAAATTTTTCAATAATCAGTTAACTAGTCAGATAGTACATATTCTTCAGATAGAGCAAAAATCAGTTTTTCAACAGTCAGATACAACTTAATCTAGGAATAAAGTTATCTGCTCATTCTAGGAAGGAATAAGGATTTATCTGAGGAATAAAGCAAATTGCTATTTTCGATGTCAAAAACACTTCAAAATTATTACTTTCATATAAACGTTAAACAAAAATTAATTTCTATGAAAAGATCGATACTCGAAATAAAACTGACGTTCAAATTAAATTATTCTATAGATTGTTTCTTCTTGATTGAAAAATTCAATGTTGTTGGCCAGTTGTTTAACAGTCAAGTAAATTTATTCCTCTGGCAACTCACTCCCTCCTTATCTAGAGATTGAAAAATTGGCTCTTAACAATTTAAATAATTTTGTAAAACTAAATCTTTGTTGAAAACTTTTCTTTTGCATTTGCTCGCATTTTTCTCTGAATTCAACCCTTTGTGAACTCATTCAAATCTTTGTCTACATTTTTTCATGTTTGGCATTCAACTGTAGGTATGTGTTTTGTCTATGAACGGGTGCATTAATTCCTTTATTCTTCCTTCCCTAAACGTTTTAGAAGATGAGTAGCTTGTAGCTGGAAGATTGGGTTCCTGCATCCAGGCCCAATTTTAGTTCAGAACTATAGGCAAAATATTCCAACAATTAATATTTTTTAATTTTTATTTAGTAACTTATTTTCATAATTTTTTTAGTATTATAAAAAGGATTGAATTGTTATAAGTTTTAACGTTTATTTATTTTGAAAAAAAAAATTGTTTTGTTATGTTTATAGTAAAATATGTATAAGAATATATATTTTTTTTTAGCCAGGACTCTCTTTTTGGACTCCTTGAAGACTTTTTCAGAGGTAAGCATGCCTAGTGTAGTTTTAGATAGTTCAAGCGGTTTAGGTTCTTAAGGGTCTTTTCTTCTTTCGAGCAAGCTCCTTCATCCAAAGAAGTCTCATTTATTTAAATATTTCATTCACCCAAAATTAATTCTTTCTTAACAGTAGTAGTTTTTCCGACATTCCTCAGGTGAACATATAGAGTGTAAAAGGGACTATCTTCAGCTCCGGTTTGTAGTGTCAATGCATTGTTTGCCGTACTTGTTGGAAGTTTTAAAATATTCCTTAAAAAATACCGCTGAAGCTTATCTACGAGTACTTCACCAGAAAACCAAAATCGCCAAACTTGTGCACCACATGTAAATTTAGCTCTGCAGACTGGAGCTCTGATCGATTCGGATGAATGTTTTTTCTTGAAAAATGTAAACTTTGTCAAGTGACTTTAATGATATTCTTCGCTGAATTATTTCGAATTTCAACGTGTTTGGTAAACGTCATTTTTGGCGTCAAAAGAAAATTTATAATTAGTGGTAATTCGTATTTGTCCCCCTTTGCGTATCTCCACTTTTAGCGTTTTCAGATACATTACATTACATATTATACTACTCCGTAGATAAATTTACGAAGTAGAGACACTGAAGCACTGGCAACGAGACCATTGGCTTTAAACATCACATACATTAATACACAAGAGAGAGACAGAGAAAGAAAGAACACACAACAGAAGAAACACATGTCAAAAGAACGTGGTTGGTTTGCGACGGTTCCCCATCGAAGTACTAACCACGCACAACGATGCTTGATTTCGCTGATCTATGGGTAAAAACGTTTTTTATGACCGTTTTTTTATTTCGGCTATCTCATAAATGGCTTAACCGATTCTTTTGAAATTTCACACATATATAAGTTTTGGTTGCCCAATGTATACTGTGTACTAATATTTTTAATTACTTTTTTTTGTATTCATAAAAGCAATTAAATAAAATTAATTTTTATTTTGAAATTTGTTTATTAATTTTTTTTTCAAAAATAATAGTTATACATATGTATTTGTTGAATACCTATGAATTGGCGTTTTTGATTTTTTTTTTGAAAAATGTTTTCAAATAGTTTTTTTGTTTTTAACTTTTTTTCTCAAAAACCGCCGCACAGATTTTTAAATTTTTTGTCTCATAAATTCAAATTTATCCAAAAAATAAAATGGCGTCGTTTTTTGAGCTCAAATTAGTTTAAGTATTTATTTCAGAATTTTGAATTACTTTTTCTATGATTAAGCTGATTTAATATTTTGTTTTTAAGTTTATATTATAATATTCAAGATTGTCATAGAAATTTTTTTTAGAAAAAAATTAAAGAAATTTTGTATATATACGAAATTAAGTTAAAAACGACTTTAAGTACATATTTAGATTTTTAATAGAAATCTTTTGCATACGATGTGATCGAGCATAAGAGCAAGTTCGTGCGATCTAGTCGTGCATTTTATTTTTTGATGCAATGGACGATTTCGTAAGAATATGTTAGCTATAAACGCTTTTTAAAAAGCCTTATTTTTATAATAAAACCCGCTTAACTGACGCCATAAAACGATCTTAAATGTCTTATAGGAGCCTTATCAGACAACTAGAACTTACATACTCGTATCTAATGACCGCAAGAACTAAATTATTCTTTGGTGAAAACTTTACGGTGTTGATTATTATTATAGATTCAAAATAGCTTTTAATGGCCTTTAGTCCACAAAATTTGCCTTTCATCCCGGCAATCTCACTTGGACTCATTAGTTGGTTAGTGAGCGCATTGCCAATACGCAAATTTTGTTAAATTCAGATCAACTTACTTGCATTTTTTGACAAAAAAGCAATGTGAACTATATCCAACAGGATTAAGATTTTAATCATTAAAATTGGAAGATTTTGTCCTTGGCCAGACATAGTTAATAACAAAGTGTTTTTTTTTTTGTAATACAATTCTATATACTACATACTACTGAAATTACTCAGCCACATTTTGTGGACTAAAGGCCGTTAAAAGCTATTTTGAATCAATAATTCAACAAGTCCAATTAAATATAATGCTAAGTCTTCTACTTGGCTGAGTAATTTCAGTAGTATATAGAATTGTATTATACAAAAAAAAACACCTTCTGATTATTATTATATACTTATATACCTATACAAAAAAATAATCATAGAAAACTCATTTATAAGCCAACATATTGATATATATCAAGTTTAAGATAGTAGGCATGCGAATGAAATGAGTTAATACTTTCAAGAAAGGCACTTCTAAAACCTGTAGGTATGTATAGCAGCTATCATATGATGGTATAGCTTATCAATTATTTGGCAACAAATGTTAGCAACCATAAGAAAAGAATCGATAGTACGTGCTTAAGCGCATTATTATTTTATAAACAAGTGAAAGCTCATTCCAAACACACACAGCATCTCAACTGGACGAGAACAAAATATCTTTTGCCAAACTATCTCAGCCAAGTTAATCCAATTTCTGAGCCACATAATTATTCTCGTGCTACCGAACCAAGCCAAGCATGTTTGTCGACTTTGTACGTGGTTTTACTACCACCCCCTTATAGTATCTAAGCAAAAAGATATAAAATAAATACGATAAGACACCCATTCCCGAAGCCCTAACTACTTGAAAACAACCACATCTCAAGTTCAGCTCGTTCATATTACAACAACCAAAAACAAAATAGCACGGCCGTTCCCCACGCTCTAGACTCGGTTTTGATGGACGAACAGACGAATATCCCTACAGCTATCGAAGATACGCTGTCATAACTGCTTGGCTAAGCGCACCATAGGAGCCCGCTCATAACAGAAACTAAAATGGTAAAACCAAAACCTATTATGCTTAATCCTCAAAATGATGGCCATGGTAATAAAAACTCGGAAATAAAAGCTCACCTTGCAAAAATATTTTTGTGGGTGTTGTGTTGCTATATATTTTTGTGTAATCGCAATATATCTACATACATGTACCCATGTGTAAATTGTATATATACATAAGGAGAAGAAAGGACGAAGCTTTCGAACCATAATATATTTCCTTTAACCCATGTGGACACGTGCAAATAGACGAGACGCAATCAGCAAGATACACCTCTGCTACTCTGAAGGGGCAAGCCGTGTCTTTAAGGGACATCGCAGTTATTTGCCAGAATAAACAAACATTTATGGAACTAGAAAGGTGCTGGACGTAGTAGGGTGAATTTCAGCATGAATTGAGGAATTTTTTTGTTTGCGGCTTAGATACAATTCAGCAGACTTAAACTGTTCTAAGCTGAACCTACCTAATATTGAAGCGCATTGATAATTGTTTTAAAACAACCCGTTGGTTGCTAAGTCAAGAGGTTTGGAAAGTTGGCTTGCTGAAGTCTAGCTAACATTATGATATCGCCTTATTCATTATACTTATTCTTATATGTATAACGTTGAATAGCCGCAATATAAGCTATACGCGTTTGAGGTTGTAGAGTTTTTTACTTGCGTAGGTACTATAAGGCAAGTTATGCATTCGTCGATACAAAAATTTTGAGATAACAATCAAACATGTCATTATGATGATAGCGAAGACGAAAAAGATGGTCTAAAAATTCTATCCGTCTGTATGTCTGTCAGTCTGTCAATCTGTCTGTATGTATGCTTAGACACCACCAAACGGGTGGGCCGAATTGCTTCAGACATATTAGGTATATAGAGTTTTTAGGTATTGTACAAAGGGGATATTGAATTTTTTTTTTTACCAAAAAAATAACGCTACCTGCCATATATCCGTTACGTTAAAGCCTATTTTTCTCGGAAACGGCTCTAAAGATTTTGATTAAAAGGAATCAGTGCAGCTTTTTTGGTACGACTGATCATATGGTTGAACAAAAAAAGTTTTAAATTTCTAAAAACGGTACATTCCATAGAACCGTTTTTTTTTTGCTTTCGACTATCTCATAATATATAGGTTTAAGTTGCCCAATTTATACTGCGTACCAATATTTTTCATTTATTTATTATTCTTTATATTTATTTTTTATTTATTTTTTAATCACACTGTTTAACAACGCGCTGAATAATGCATATTATACAGTGCGGTGGAAGACAACTGTGGTGCACCCTCTCCCAAAAAAAAGGAAAGGACAACTCCAATCAGGCGAATCTCCGGTCGATAAGTCTTCTTCCAAGTATCAGCAAAATATTTGAAAAGGTTATTAATAGAGCCCTGTTCAAGTGGGCGGAGGACAAAAATATTATCCCGGATAATCAGTTCGGTTTTAAGGCGGGACATGACACAATTCATGCCGCGTCTAAGCTAGTTTCTGATATCCAATAGAACAAAACTAAAAAGCAGTGTACGGGTGCCTGTCTGGTTGATTTGGAGAAGGCCTTCGACACCGTATGGTTAGAAGGTCTCTATCTAAAGCTAACCAGACTAGGTATAAGTAAACCTCTATTGTATATGCTTTATGACATGCTAAATAGTAGAAAGTTTGTTGTCAAGAGTGGCAATGTAACTTCTACCGCAATTTTTAATATTAATAATGGTCTTCAGCAGGGAGCGGTTAACTCGCCGATTCTATTTAGCATTTACACCAGCGATCTGATAGGTAGTCTAACTCAGGCAATTGCGTACGCCGACGATCTGATTGCGTACAGAACAGCTAATACAGTTGAGGTCATCAAAAGTCTCTTGCAGAGTGACTTCGACAAGATTCAGCGATATTGTGATGACTGGAAGTTGAAAATCAACTTCCAGAAATCAGAAACTATTTTGTTTAGGACTCCGTTGTCTAGCGCCTCAAGGGATACGAGAAAGAACTGGCGCAAGCTGGTGATCGTAGGGCCACATGGACATCCACTGGCGAGTAAAAGTGTAGTAAAGTACCTTGGCATCAGGTACCTGTATTTCGACAGACATATAGGTGCTGCTTTGGCCAGGGGTAGGGGAGCCCTTGCCTTGACAAAACGACTGTTTTATAGCAGCCGTCTTGACAGCAGGGTGAAGGTGATTTGCTACATGGTCCTCATCAGGCCGATGATTGCCTACGGATGCCCGGTGTGGTCCAACGTTGCCCCATCTCAAATGGAAAAGATGCGGGTGTTTGAGAGGCAATGTCTTAGACGTTGCCTTGGATTACACAGAACACCAGAGTCGGATTGCACAAGATATTATTCTAACCAAGTTCTATACAACGGAGCCAACATAAACAGGATAGATATTTTTTTGTTTAAGCTGATTCGGTGTCAGGTTGCAAGAGCGATGTCCGCAACTAACAACTTAATTTTTAGGGCGTATTACCCCAATAACAAATATTTTGAGAATGCGCGGTTAAGTGGTTACATCCCTCCCGAGGCATTCCTCTATTTAGACAGGCAAGGGCTGATACAGGATATAATGGCGGTACCGCTTACATACCACGTCAACCGTAAAACTGTAGATAGGCAACTCCTGTATGGTCGAGACGTCATCGCTCAAGGTGGAGACGAGCGCCTTCGGTTTAGTAGGACTGTGTCTGATCGGGACCGGAGGGACAGGGCGAAACAGGAGAACCAGTTCTGGTGGCTCTCTGAACAGCATCATAATATTTAAGGGCGATGAAGATGGTATGTCTTGGCCGACTTACATAGATTTAGGGCAATTAGGTATAGGGAACAGTCGGGGTGGCACCAAAAAAAAAATTAAAAATATGTATGTATGCGGAGGCATATGTGGATGTACCTGCGAAACTGTACATGTATGTGCGTACGTATATGTATGTACGTATGTACATGTATGTATGGGGTGAATGTAGCTGTGTGTCTGCATGCGTATGCAAAATATAAACAAAAAAAAATAAAAAACGAAAAAAATGCTGCTGTGGCTGTTCTAGTTTTTAAGTAGTTTTAAGTGGTTTTGGGTATTTTTAGGTATCTTAAGTAGTTTAAGTTAGTTTTAGTTAGTATAAGTTGGTTGTATCTAGTTTTAATTATTTTTAGTCTAGATTTAGGTAGTTTATAAGTAAAAATTGAAAAATGATACGAGACCGAGTTTTTTAAAAAAGTTTTCTTGGTAAAAAAAAATAAAATAAAATAATTAGAATTAATTAAAATAGTTTTTAGGTCCAAAGGCATTAGTATTAAGAGATATAGTTTAGTTTAGAGCGCCTGGAAAGGGCCAGTAAATTAGTTGTAAATTATTGACAATTAGGCTAGTTTGAGGAATTTTTGTCTAGCTTTAAAATAATTATAAGCTAATAATAAATAAAAATGAATTACAATAAAAAAACAATATTTTTAATTAAATAAGACAACAACAAACTTGTGTAGCTTCTAAAAGCGCTTGTTGTTTCAATGCAATTGATAAACAGAAAAACCTGCATTTGGTTGGACCTGAACATGTGGGCTCGGTGGCGTGATGCGCAGTGCGTTGGCTTCTAAGCATCTTGGCCAGGGTTCAATATACGATAAAGATACAAGAAGTCTTTTAATTAAAATGAAAATGTAGACCAGCACCACCAGAGCAAAGGAATCTGATGATCGACCTTGGCAAGTCGTGAAAAAGCTATAATTCCAGCCAAAAATAATATGAGAAAAACTTGGTGGTAGCATACTCAAGTTGTTGGTCATTCAAACTCATTAATTTTTTTTTTGTTTTTTTTAAAGCATTTACAAAAAAAAAATTATTTATATTTTGAAAACTGCTTACTAATTTTTTTTTCAAAAATGTTTGGTTATATGAATTTGTTGAATATCTATTTTTCACAGATTCTTAAAATTTGTTATCATAAAATCAAATTTAGCCAATTAGTAAAATGGCGTAATTTTTTTTGAGCTCAAATTAGTTTAAGTATTTACTTCAGAATTTTGAATTATTTTTTCTTTGATTAAGTCGATTTAATCTTTTGTTTTTAAGCTTATATTATTAAATATTTAAGATTGTCATACCAATTTTCTTAGAAAAAAATTAAGGAAATTTTGTATATAGCATAAAAAAAATTAAGTAAAAACCGACCTTAAAAATATATTTAGAGTTTTAATAGAAATCTTTTGCATACGATGCGATCGAACATAAGAGTAAGTTCGTTCGATCCAGTCGTGCATTTTATTTGCGTATAAGAATTCCAACTGACATCACACATGCCATTTTTCATTGCGATATAGGTACTAGGGCAAGTTTTGCATTTGGAACACAAATCGAACTGGAGCTTTTAATCAAACTTGACATTACGATGATAGAGAACACCAAAACGTGGGTCCCGCAATTCCGTCTGTCTGTCTGTCTGTAGAACCACCTACAGCTTAAACGGCTTAACCGGTTTTGTTCAAACTTGGTACTTATGCGTTTAGGAGATAGTCCAAAATAGATTTTTGAATCGTTGTTTTATCCCCAAAAATATCGGTATTTGCCATACAAATTTTTGTCAAACGATCTTAATAAAAATTGGTGTGTGTACTACTTTGGGTATGGTCTACATTTTGGCCAATTTTTTTTTTTTAAATAAGATGTTATTGACGGTACCTTCCATATAATCATCTTATTGATTTTCGACTTTCTCATAAACGGCTCAACGGATTTCCATAAAAAAATTTATACAGGGGAAAAATAGTTTTCTTTTGGATTTCTACTGGTTGACCAGAAATATCGACTTGGGTAGATGAGGAAGTTCTAAGGCTGATCCTATTTATCTCTGCCGTATTGATCTTAAGCCCAAAGCAACGGTTCTCTTTCCAAGTTTGATGTCATTTTATGGAAATCCATGATCCTATGAGAGAGCAAGCATACGTCGTCCGCGAAGTCCAGATATTTGAGGAATGATTGCAGTTTTCACTGAATTCCTCCATTTGCAGTTGAAAAATTTGCATGCAGCATATAACTTAACACCAATATTTTATTTGGCACAAGGCAATTAATTTATATTGCATAAGGATTTGCATAGAGGCTACATAATTCTTTATGCACTGCAGATATATGCACTCGCTTACCGGATTCTTATGAATGACCGGTCAAGATTTGTGGACTGACATATCATTGTCTTTAATTGGTGCTAAAGCTTAAGTGCGGGTGAATGTGACTCTATTCGCCGGATTCTGTAATTCTAAATTAATAATACATTCTTACAATATTAACAATAGAAAGATTTCGCGTCCAAAAATTGTTTTAATATGTTTATTAAAATATCTTATTAGAATTTTTGGCGAAATTCGCATTTTCTTTTTCATACCTTCGCAGGATTTAAAGATAAGGTTTGCGTCGAATGAGTTCCGTCGCCGTTGTCGTCTACTCTATTTTACGTAACTGGTCCTTGGGGCAAAAATATACATATAGAGGTACAATAGAGAGCATAACAACCTTTGAAATCGTTTATCAAACAAAAAGCCTGTAATTATAATGGCTGTTCTAATGGCTACCGGTTGAAGAAGAGCGGACGGATACGAATACGTTTGGCTTTCAGAATAACTGAACTCAACCAGGAGCTACGATGGTGACGACCACGACGCACATTTAAAAGGCCTTGTGATTTGTTTTATGTGAATCCGTCGGCATATATCTGCAACCCTTCATAGAACCTTTTGGAAGGTTTTACTTTGTAGCTAGAATTTTGTGTTTCGGTCCCTTGTGTGATTACTTGTTTGGATATGCCTACGAATGGTCATATTAAGCTAAACAAAACACAAAATAAAAAGGACAACTAGCACTGAGCTATAATTAAGAAAATTATATTCGTTATAACAAACAAACACTATCAGACAAGTGAAGTGATATTTCTTGAACATTGAGTTTGTGACATTAAATGAAGGCCTGCTATGAACGGAAATACTTTCCTGCTTCCGCAGGAAGTTCCAATGAAAACATTGGTGTGGACAATCGACATAGTTCATTGGTATAATAAAATATGCAAGTGACAAAAAAAAATACAAAATTATTAATTGAGTTAGTTTTGTAGGTAACTCCTACAAAAAATTCTAACGGAATATGGTGGGTGTTTTTTGTGTGATTAATGAAGTGTTTTAAATTATACGGATAGAAGAACAATTGTGTGTATAGACAAATGTAATTAACTATTTATCAAGCTAGAGAATATAATTTTCATTTGCCCCTGGCTTAAGACGTTGACGAATTCTTAACATAAAAAAATTATCTCTACTTTTTGTTTAATTTGACCATATCCTTGTTGCGACAAAACTCGGAACTCGACTTGTCAAACGAGAAAAGGTGCGAAGTGCCTAAAATAAGAATTTTGATATTGAAAGTATATCAGACCTCGAGTGGCAGAAGCCTACAGAGAGCGTTTAAGTAAGAGGCTATCCTCTGTGCACTTACCTATCACAGACTTCAAAGATCGGAGAAATTTTATATATTTAATAGGAACTATCCGAACATCAACTGAAAAATTAAATTTGTAATAAAAAAAGCTGAAGGACAATGGACCTGGTGGAATAACATATGCATCAAATCGTCAACTAAACATAAGTCTAAGGAATCAGGCCTGATAACCAGCTCTATATTCAATGTATTGCAAGGCATTCCTGGCAAACATTTCATAAAACATCCTACTTAATGTTCCGTGTGTTCTCAATATGCAATTAGCAAGTAAAGACATCTATTACAGCGGCAATTGAAGAACAGTGGAAATGTATTGGTCTTGAAATAAACCAGGCCAAGATCAACATACAAACCAGCATCTGCCTTCTATGGTTAGGACTAAATATCAGAGTTCACATGTATCGTATCGTCTTAGAAAGGCACGTTAGCATCTAACTGATGAGCCCAACTATCGTACCCGGGCGAAACGCATTTTGGACTATAGGTCACAAAATATTTCAATTGGCTTTAATCCACACAGTCCACAAAAACAAAAGCAAAAATAATATATAAATATTGTTTGCGTTTTCTTTGAATACTCGTATCATGTATCTTAAAGTGAATATAAACTATACGATAGGGTTGCTCATTTTACATCGATGTTTATTATTCGATGCATCGAATTAAACCAATGTATCGAATGCCTTCGATGTTTAACGATGCATTGATGTTTTTTGTTCCAAAGTGTATCGAATAAAAAAATATCTCATCCTTTGCACCCTTTGGAACTTTTAACTTTATTGAATTGAGCACTAACACATAGGTTACAAAAAAAAAAAAAATAACATGAACACGATAAGACGAAGCGACACGTGCCCAGATGCAAGACACAGTTCACACTAGACTAATGCGGCCCATTCACATGACCATCACAAATTAGTTCATCACAATTGGAAGTCCAACAAAAACGAAGAAAGTGTTAGTGACGATCTTTCGGTCTATTTGAGTACACCTATTGGCCGACTTAAAGCAAATCCTTTGGAAGTGTGGTACGACTAAAAATTGCAGTTTCCAAAGCTCTACAAAGTTGCTTTCAAGTATTTAACTATGGTAGCCAGTTCGGTTCCATCGGAGCGACTGTTTTCCAAAGCGTCTCAAGTGCTGAACCAGCAGCAAAAAAACAATCAGGCTAAGCGTGCCAACAAAATCCTATTCATGCAGAGTTTGGAGAACAAGTACTGGAATTTGTAATTTCAATGAATTTTAATACAACTTTATTTCAGTACAAAAAAACAGAACCTTGAATATTATGATTTTTCTTTTTCCTATAATATATAAGCTGATTTATGTTGTGTTAGTAGCATGATAGCCCTTTACTTGCGATTATAGGTACTACAAGGTAAGTTAAGTATTCGTAAAAAAACAATTTTATTTCTAACAATCAAACATGACATTACGATCATAAAGAACACCAAAAAAGTGGTTCCCGCAATTCCGTCTGTCTGTCTATCTGTAGAACGATCAAGAGCCTAAACGGCTGAACCGATTTTGTTCAAACTTGGCGCTTAGGCGTCTTAGGTTATTGTCTAAAATAGATTTTTGAATCGTTGTTTAGCCCCAAAAATAACGGCACTTGCCATACAAATTGTTCACCATTTTAATTATCTCGAAAACGGCTCTAACGATTTTGATAAAAATTGTTGTGTGTACTAACTTATGAGTATGGTTTATATTTGAAAAAAAATTTAAAATATTTTGTTATTAACGGTACCTGTCATACAACCATTTAATTGATTTTCGACCTTTTCATAAGCGGCTCAACGGATTTCGATCAAAATTAAAAAAACAAAATTACAGTATCTCCTTCAAATTTTAAATAATGCTGCATTTTAAAATTTTCGAAAAATAGTTTTTTTTTAATTTTTGAAAAAAAAAAAATATTTTGAAAACGGGATTTTTTATTAAATATTTAAAATGCCCATACCAATTTTTTTTAAAGAAAATATTTAAGAATTTTTATATATAAAAAATTAAGTGAAAAACGACTTTAAAAATACTTTTAGCCGTTTCCATTAAGAATCTTTTGCATTTAATGTGATCGACCATAGGAGCAAGTTCGTGCGATCCAGTCGTGCATTTTATTTTTCAATGCATCGGAAACATCGATGTTTTTAACCCATGCATCGTTAAACATCGATGTAACGTTCCGATGTATTACATCGAAAAAACATCGATGTATTTTTTCTATAGACATCCCTACTCTACGAATGACATCTTAGAAGACTAACTACCCAAAATTACCCTAGAAAACCGCTGACACAGTGGTTTGACGAATTGAATGCGTCCAAAAGTCCTCTCGCGAATACTTAATAGCACAATCTACAAAACTCTACTGCCAGCCTTGCTCTACAGCAGGGATTACTGGCCAATAATCCATAAAATAACTAATTAACGCTGATTTATCAGCTTAAGAAATATGTTGAAGAAAGAAATCTCCTTAATGACTGGCTGGTGATATGAAGGTACATCTCACCGAACAGTAGCACAAATCCTTACATCGTTCTGGAAAGAGTAAGATTATTGCACTTGATATTTCAAAAGCATTTGAAGAGTTAATAAATTACCTTTCGTACCGTTCCATACAAGTTGTATTAGACGGTTTCAAGTCAAGTGATATTCACAAAATAAATGCTGGCTCCGTTCTGTCTCCGACTCTCTTTCTCATTTTCATTACTGTTCTCTTGTCTGAAACATCTAATCCAATATATTGATTTCCTGACGAAAATACACTCAGCCTTTCATATCCCTTTTCATATTCACACTCATGTTCTTCGGATATGAAACTACAATAGCAGCGTATGATAAGTTCTTTAAATTCTGATTTCGACAGCATTGCCCAATGGGGAATAAAAAACCGTAAAGAATTTAATGCTTCAAAAACTCTATGCTCTCTATTGCACAATCAAGGGGTTATGAATACCCTTAAAATAATTAAGCACCGCGCGCGCGGTTATAAATATTGTAGAGTATTAAACGTCCAATGCCTACTTTAAAATTCACCATCAACTAGGTTTTTATGATTTCCATTTTTTGTTCTATTGACAAAATTATAGTCATTTCCCTGTTTTTATTTCATTCATTCATTACGCCAAAAAACTGCAGGTATATTTAGGTCAGATCAATGCTTGTATTTACCAGAATATTTGTTCGAACTCCTCTTGCTTAGATATCTAAAAAGAAAAGTAAGTTGTGAGGTAACTAACAACGTTTCACAGACTGTATAAGAAACAACCTTAGAATAATAACGGGTCTCCTCACAGGACACTTCAAACTTAAAACACCTAAATATTCCTGGCCTAGTAAGTAGTTCAATATGCAGGTTCTGTGATACAAAAGAAGAAACGGACGGCGGACCATACTCTGGGCAATTGTGATTTACTTGTCCACCAAAGGACACCTATGACGATACCAGGTGGAAGAGAGTGACTTACCATCTCTAAGATTACTCTTAATACTCAAATTCATGAGGGAAATAAATTTGGAGGAAGAGCTGTAAGATAAGCTATTCTCATAAAGCTCTAGGCGGGGGCATAATAGATCTCAAGGTAGCAGTGCAACAATCCCATTTCATTCATTCAATTTATGAGTTGTTAGATGCAAGTGTATTTTGGTATGTTCGGTTTGAGCTTTGGTTTTATTCGAAGGTAGGTTGTATGTATCTAGACGTCTTATAGCCTCTCCCTCTGCATACCAGTATTGTATAACTTGAACTAAATCATTTGGCTCTTCTACTGCGCAGCTCCCTTCCAATTGTTTTGCTCATCTCATTAAATTTGAAAGATAAACTATGGGTGGCAATGGCGCAGTTGATAAAGTGCTTGATTGCTAACTTAGACGTGTGGTTAATAGACAACAATGCTCCAGCCAGGAGAGTCATAGGAAAACTTTACCCGTTGCCAGAGCGCTCAGTCTTAATAACTCGAACCAGTGTTGTCCGATGATGAAATGCAGTGTTTCAGGCTGGTGTATGTGGAATCCAACATAACGGGTTATCCATTTTCCGGTTTCAAAAGGAAACGTAAATAAAACACATACAAAATTTTTTTTTTCATGATGTTTCCTCTTTATTATAAAGTTTGAACGTTGACATTATGTGAGTTAACGCAAGAAATGTTTGCATCAGCAGATAACTGTCCCACATCCAGATTCGCTTCCCACGACTCATAAGAATCACCAGGTGACTACGTGAAGGAATGTGATGACGAGGCGTCTGGAGACAGCACATGCAACAGCAAATTGCAAACTCGGGTTGGATAGATTAAGTTACTTTTCAGTTAGATTTTAGGAAACTAATTCTGTCATAAGTTAGTTCGTAAGTAGTACTCAAATAAAGAGGTTCATCCTCATAAAAATAAAAAGTTTGTGTTTTTTTTATAAAATTTAAAATAAAATAAATTTAATTGGCGCCCAACGTGGTTGGCCTGAGGAAGTGTTAAAAAGTGAAACGTGAAATCGACCTAAAGTAGTTCGTCGCGTTCCAAGACCTAGAACATTGAAAGTGATATGACTTAAAACTTAAAATCGACCTAAAGAAGTTCGTCGGGTTTTAGGACTTAGTTCACTTCAAGTGGTAAAGAAAGAAAAGAAAATCAAACAAGAACTCTAACGTGAAAGTAGACCTCAAGAAGCTCGCCACGTTTCGAAGAGTTAATTACCAGTGTTCGTGTCACTTCTTCGGCCAAACCCAAGAAGAATAAATTTGCTATAGTCTGTAGACATAGTAAACCACGAGGGAGTGTGAGACAAGGAAGTGCCTGAGTACCAGCTGTAGCTAGAAAAAAGGATCAACACTTAACTCACCAGCGTGGGATCATGTTCTTCATTTTTATGTAAGTTAGACTTAAGTTAAAAGAAAGAAAATAAAAAAATAAAAGATTAATAGGTAAAGGGAAAACTCAATTTTGAATAAATTTTAAAAAAAAAAAAAAAAATCTGTTTTGAAACAAAAATATTTTAAAGAAAACAGGAAAAGGGTTAGAAATTTCAATTGTGAATTAATTTTTAATTTTTATTTTTACGAAAAGTTTTATAGTGTAATAAATTTGTAATAATTTTCAAACTAAATATCTCAAATATTCAAATATATTTTTTACGAAAAAACGTTATAGTATAGTAAATTTGTAATAATTTTCAAACTAAATATCTCAAATATTCAAACATAATCATGGTGGCTACACGATCGAATACCGATAGTATTGCATCTGAAACCAATTCTGCCAGTAACCCTTCACAAAATCCGCAAAATCCTATTCCAACAAACGCTAGTACAGGTGCAAATAATTTCCCGCCATACGCGGCATCCACAAGTCAGAGTATCCAACCTACACCAGAATTAGACATACTCATCACGAGTATCGTCAATCGAGTCTTAAGGGAACAAAGCCAGCCCACTCAAAATAATCCCACCCAAAATATCGAAAGAGACCAAGGTATTGACGCACAATTCAGAACAGACATATCAGAAATGGATAGAATCCCCGATATTGTCAAGTGCCTAAAAATTTTCTCAGGTGACAAAGCTGAATTTGGATCCTGGAGAAAAAGCGTTGAGAGAATTCTCGGAATATATGAACCTTTTAAAGGCACTCCTAAATACTTTGCAATTTTAAGCGTTATACGCAATAAAATTGTGGGAGAAGCGGATATCGCTCTAGAATCATATAATATCCCTTTAAATTGGGAAAGTATATCCCAATGTTTGATTATGCACTATGCAGACAAACGGGATATTAATACGTTGGAATTCCAAATGGCTTCTCTTGTTCAAGGAAGTAAAACGGTCCACGAGTTTTATCAATTAGTTTACTCACATCTCTCACTTATCCTCAATAAAATATCTTGTGGGGATATGGGTGTTGAAGCAACCAAAGTTCTTACGGAAACTTATAGGTCAAAAGCCCTTGATACCTTTATAAGAGGGTTAAGAGGAGACTTACCTAGATTACTATCCATAAAAGAACCGATTGATCTCCCTCATGCCCTGAACTTATGTTTAAAGTTAGAAAACCAAAACATTAGATCTAATCATATTCAACACCAAATAACACCAAGAAAACCACAACCACAACCCTTTATACCCCGAAGAAACCCAAATATGATTGGCAGAACTTATCCCTCTGTAGCACCTAAACCAGTTCCGCAACAATACTCAACATACCCTAATCCTCATCCTTCCAGATACCCGACAATGTCAAACGTATTAAACCAAACCCCAAATTATGGACAATCTCCAAATTATTCAAGCCCAGGCTACCAGAACTGGAGCACATATAATAATCAATTAAGACCCATGCGTCCGCAACAACAGAATCTTCAAAAAGGTTATCAGCCTAATATGACTAACATCAAACCAGAACCGAATTCCAGTCTTAACACTAGAAAAGTAAATAACGTGGTTACAAAACAAAACCAACCACATTTTCACATAGAATCTGTTCCGGAAGATACTCCTTATGAACAAAACCAGAGCGGATTCCTCGAAAATCCAGATGAGGAATTACAAGGTTACATAAATTCTTTAAATCAATATGATGAAAATGGAACGTCATCTGAACATGACTACTTTACGGACTTTGCAGATATCCATTTTTTAGGTTAGCGGACTCTTCGCTTCCATTTTTTGAATGTAAGACGAAGAGTGGGAACATTTTAAAATTCCTGATAGACACCGGGTCTAGCAGAAATTACATTCAGCCCCAACTCGTTACAACTCCTCTAGATAATAAACAAAACTTTCTTGCAAAATCAATTGCAGGCGATGTTTCAATAACCCAACACACCTTTATTAATTTATTCGGTCAGAACATTAATTTAAAATTCTACATCTTACCAAATTTAAAATCGTTCCATGGTATACTTGGGAACGATAGCTTGAAAGAATTATCAGCCGTCATACACACAAAAGAGAATTTTATCACAATCCTCAATAAGATTAAGGTAAAAATTAAACAACAAAACTCTATGACTATCAATTCTATTGACACACAGTTCGAACATATGTCAGAAACTCAGAAAGAAGCTCTTATCACAACTATCAAACATTTTCCCTCACTTTTCGCCGATCCCGACGAAAAACTAACTTTCACGACAAAGGTTCTTGGAGAAATTCGTACTTTCACGGACACTCCGATTTATACGAGGTGTTACCCATATCCTACTTCTCTTAAGGAAGAAATCGAAAACCAGCTTGGGAAACTTCTAGAAGACGGAATTATTAGACCTTCTCGGTCACCATACAATTCGCCCGTCTGGATTGTACCCAAGAAACCTGATGCTGCAGGTAACAAACAGTATAGATTGGTAATCGACTATAGGAAGCTTAACGCAAATACTATCGCGGATCGTTACCCAATCCAAGACATTAACGAGGTACTAGCACAACTAGGCAAAAACCGAATGTTTTCAGTTCTCGATCTAAAAAACGGATTCCATCAAATACCTCTTAAGGAATCTGATATAGAGAAGACCGCCTTCTCAATAAATAATGGAAAGTTTGAATTTGTTAGGCTCCCATTTGGCCTAAAAAATGCGCCGTCAATTTTCCAACGCGCACTCGACGACATCCTCCGCGAACACATAGGAAAGATTTGCTTCGTCTATATAGACGATATTATAGTGTTTAGTAAAAGTGAATCAGAACATTTAAAACATTTGGAAATTATTTTTCAGACGTTATTCGAAGCGAACATGAAAATTCACCTGGAGAAATGTGACTTTTTTAAGAACAAGGTCGAATTCCTAGGTTTTATTATTTCCTCCGAAGGAGTTTTAGCTAATCCGGCTAAAGTAGATGCAATTTCGAAATTTCCAGCCCCAAATACCCTTAAGGAGCTACGTTCATTTCTAGGTATGTCAGGATACTACCGTCGCTTCATTAAAGACTATGCGAAGCTCGCTAAGCCCCTGACATCCCTTTTAAGAGGGGAAGGAGGACGTTTGTCCAAAGTAAATTCTGATAAAATAAAAATTAATCTCGACGATAATGCTAGAGATGCCTTCCTGAAGATAAAAAACTCCCTAACTTCGCAAGATATTATTCTCGCATACCCAGACTTTACGAAAAGTTTTGAGCTAACTACTGACGCGTCGAATTACGCGATAGGTGCAGTTTTGTCACAAGGTGACAAACCGATAACATTCATTTCGAGAACACTAAGTACCACCGAAGAGCATTACGCAACTAACGAGAAGGAGATGCTTGCCATAATATGGGCACTCACTTCTCTAAGAAATTACCTATACGGTACTGCTCGTGTCAAAATATTTACAGACCATCAACCATTGACTTTCGCTCTCAGTAATAAGAACCACAATTCTAAGATGAAGCGATGGAAGTCAATTTTGGAAGAGTACAACTATGAGATCAAGTACAAACCCGGAAAAACTAATATAGTCGCCGATGCACTGTCTAGGCCACCAAGATGTTGTCAAGTAAATGCTTTAACAACAACTCTACATAGCCACGAAAGCTCGAATCAAAACCTTATCCAAATGGCGAATCAACCCATAAACGTGTTCAAAAACCAAATCTTTCTTAATGTCGGTAATACTTCTGAATATAAATTCGAAATCATCTTCCCAACGTATCATCGTCATACTATTGTTGAACCAAATTTTTCCTCAGAAAAACTTGTTGAAATTTTTAAAAAATATCTCAATCCTTCTGTAATAAATGGAATCAAAGCCGAGGAAGCGATTCTCGGAAAAATCCAAGAAATATTTCCTTCACATTTTAGCCTCTATAAAGTACTATTCTCAAGAAACATGGTAATAGACCTAACAGACGAAAATTTACAAGAAACCGAAATTCTTAAGGAGCACAATCGCGCTCACCGAAATAACAGAGAAAATAAAATTCAGTTACTACAAAGGGTTTATTTTCCAAAAATGCGGGAAAAAATAAAGAACATTACGGATAAATGTCAAATTTGCAAGGAACAAAAATACGATCGACACCCCAACAATATACCCTTACAACCTACCCCTATACCCGTATATCCTGGGCAGATCTTACATATTGACCTATATTTCACTGACAATAAGGTTGTACTGACTGCCATAGACAAATTTTCCAAGTATGCTTTAGCAAGAATCGTAGCGTCTAGAGCTACAGAACATATCAAGCAACCCTTAAGAGAGCTCATATTATCTTTCGGTGTCCCAGAATGGATTGTGGTTGATAATGAGAAATCATTAAGCTCAAATTCCATTCTATTCATGGTTGAGAATTTTTTCAACATTAAAGTGTTTAAAGCCCCTCCATACGTAAGTTCTGTGAATGGCCAAATCGAAAGGTTTCATTCAACACTTTCTGAACTATTACGTTGTATGAAAGCCGAACAAAACTTTAGTTCATTCTCCGAAATGCTCGACAAGTCCATTTACGAATATAATAGATCCGTTCATACCACCACAAACAAAAAACCTATCGAAGTATTTTTTGCACGAAATAAAGTTAATAACCCCGAACAGTTACAAGAAGAGAGACAAATTGTCACTCAAGCAATCAAAGATAAGCAAACTGCTGATCTTAGTTATCATAACAAGAAAAAGAGAGCTTTTAGAAATTTTGCAATAGGAGATACCATTTATGTAAAAATTAACAAAAGGCTAGGCAACAAACTCACTCCTAAATATAGAAAAGAAATAGTAGCCGAAAACAAAAATTCTACAATAGTAACTAGGTCTGGAAAAGTTGTCCATAAGAATCTAATTAAGAATCAAAATTCCTCTTTATAGGTTATTACCGCTATGCGCAGCGGATATACAAATATTGGATTACTCAAAGTCTCAATTGGTCAAGATAAATGTTGGAACCTCGAAAATACAGACAGGATCTTTCAAAATAATCCACATAATTAACATTGAACATTACGAAAACCTGACAAGGAATATAGAAAATACCCTGATAGAAACCACACGAAATCACCCCCTTTATCCTTACATTTCTCATGAAATAGATAAAATAAAAACCTACCTGGCAGGATTGAAAGTTGAAGACAAGAAAAAGAAAAGATCACTTGATTTCCTAGGTACCGCCTGGAAATGGATCGCCGGTAGTCCGGATCATCATGATTATGAAATTTTGACAGGAAAAATGAACAACGTACTCGAAAACAATAATAGGCAAATGATAATAAACCGTATGAACATAGGGAAAATTAATGAAATCACCAATGTAACAAACGAAATATTTAAAATTGTAAGAAACGAAGTAAAGAATAAAGACACTGAAACATTAAAATTAAAATATGAACTAGATTTAGTAAAAGAAGAATTAATAAATATAGCATACGCCATTCATTGGGCAAAAGTTAATGTAGTGAATTCTTTTATACTGTCAAATTCTGAAATTAAGCTAACGGAAGAATTTTTTAGAAAACAAAATACACCTTTCATAAATATTGACGAGGCACTTGATTTTTGTAATATTAAAATTGCCTCTAATGGTAAGAATTTAATTTATATAATTGATATACCAACAACAGACTCAGATATTTGTACTATGCTTATAATAAAAGCAGTAAAGATGGGAATAAAGATAAACGAAATTCCTTTTAAAAAAATTTTAAAATGTAAAAATAAAACATATGGTATAAAACAAGATTGTTTAGTAATAAGCGAACATTCTATTTGTAATAGTAGAAATATTGTAGATATAAGTAACTCTACGTGTATCCCCAACCTGTTGAAAAGCAAAATACCCACCTGCACTACTATCGATAACCGAAACACACCATCCATCGAAGAAATCTCGGACGGCATATTATTCCTTAACCAATTCAATGACTCGGTAACAATTAACAATGAGGCTATTCGATTAGATGGAACGTATATCATAAAACACTCAAACACCACAATCATTGTGAATGGAAAGATTTTCAAAACCAGCGAGATAACTAAACATCAACCTTTACCAGCTTTGTTGCAACCTAGATCATCAGTGCAAGAGTTCAAAGAGGTACTTTCTCTGGGAATGATAAAAGAATTACAGATGAATGGCACGGAACAGATTGATCTACTGGAAAGGAAAAATGCATTAAATATTGGGATTAACGTATTCCTGGTAATAATACTCCTCATAATAATAACAACTTTCCTTTATGGTAAAACAAAGAAAAACACCAACCAAGAATTCTCACCTAAAAACGAGCAAGGATCCATTACCATAGGAATTAAGGATTTGCCAAATCTAATAAAACCATCAACGTCGAACGAGGGCGTTCGAATTTGAGCAGGGAGGAGTTAACGCAAGAAATGTTTGCATCAGCAGATAACTGTCCCACATCCAGATTCGCTTCCCACGACTCATAAGAATCACCAGGTGACTACGTGAAGGAATGTGATGACGAGGCGTCTGGAGACAGCACATGCAACAGCAAATTGCAAACTCGGGTTGGATAGATTAAGTTACTTTTCAGTTAGATTTTAGGAAACTAATTCTGTCATAAGTTAGTTCGTAAGTAGTACTCAAATAAAGAGGTTCATCCTCATAAAAATAAAAAGTTTGTGTTTTTTTTATAAAATTTAAAATAAAATAAATTTAATTTGTGTAAAACACTACATCATTTAAATGACCACCACGCGAATAGTTGCAAGCATCGACTCATTTGAGGTAATTTTCGACCACTTTTTGACACATATTGGGCGGCATATCAGCCATAATTTGACGAATGATGGTTTTCAAGTGCTCAAGCGTTAAAGTTTTATCTGAATAAACACGGTTTTTCGCGTATTCTTCAATAGCAGGCGAAAAAAAGTCGATTATCATATGACCATAACGCTCCGAATTGACGGTGACAGTCGTTTAATTGTCGAAAAGAAGAAAACCTCCGGAACAAATATCGCCCCAAACAGTGACTTTTTGTGGATGTAATGGCCTCTCTTCCATTATTTGAGGATTCTCAGAACCCCAAATACGACAATTTTGTTTATTAACATACCGACCGAGTGAGAAATGTGCTTCGTCGCTGAAGAAAATTTTGTTCGAAAAATCGACGTCCACCGCCTGTTGTTCAAGCACCCATTCGACTATCTACGAGGTTGTGAATGGTCGGCTGGCTTCAGTTGTTGTGTGAGATGGACTTTATATGGATGTAGGTGTAGATCCAAATTCAAAATACGCAACAATGTGCCGTAAGACAGCCCTAATTCCTGAAAACGACGAGGAATCAACACATTCCTGTCTTCGGCAACACTTTCACTTACAGCAGCGATATTTTGGTACGAGCGAAATGATGATGCACAGGCCTTACAATATCTGTAACCAATCCAGTCTCTTCAAATTTCTTCACAATTTTTCCAATTGCTTGCGTAGTTGGACGATTATGTTAACCATAATCTCCTCTTAAAGCACGATATGTGGCTGTGGCAGAATCACCATTTTGTTGTAGGTTTTAACAATTTTTATGCCTTGTTCGATAGCTAAGCGATCCATTTTCGTAAATCTCAGACTTTCAACTGAAAAAAAAAATGGTTCAACAAATTAGTTTGACAGATGTCGAATTCCAGCCCTATACTTTTGAAACCGCAAAATGCATAACCCCTTATAAGAAAAATAAAAATATTTATGGTGAGATGCTTACCTGGGTCTTACTGTAGTTGGATTATCTTAGAGAACTGCATAAGTCCACGTATATTACGACGATCACAACACCATCTAATCTTGCCTTATTATTATGTGAATTGACAGTATAGATGGTTTCGGTAAAATCTGTCCACGATCGATATTAAAAGCTTCAATCCGTGAACTGAAAGATGAGGGAAGAACCTTGATTATTCTTTATATGAAGCTAAAATTATTGATAGAAATATAAAACTTCCAGAAATAGGCTCAAGTTTTTGCGGACTGTGAACTTTCGTTTTGCTCAACAAATTTTTCATATATTTTTTATGAACTTATCAGGTGATTTTTTTTTCTCAAAAGGTCATGTTTATTTTAAAATGTAAACATGCCCAAGACAAATCAATAAATTCCAGCCTCAAAGCCTACTAGGATAAATGTGTCTTATGCATAAAGTAAACATCATTACTTACTTGTGTATCCTTAATCTATGTATATCTTATTACATCAATCCTTGAAAATACTTTTGTTTGATTTTTTTTGTTCGATACCTAATTCTTTTAAAAACATATCCGTATACCTTAGCCAAAGCTTTTTTATTGTTATTGACAACACAAAGATACATAAACAAAATATACTCGAAGATGCTATTCTTATACATATTTACTTTCAGGTTTTCCCTCAAGTTTTGGTTTACATTTCCTTGAACACAAAGACACACCGACACCATTACGACTTAAAGAATACATGGAATAAAGAAATCAGAGAAGCCTTGCAGCATCCTGGTGCTTCCAATAAGTAAATTTAAATTCCCCTTTTCGCCTTTGGCTAACAAATGAATGAAAATCTTCACTACCTACTGATATATTTTAGTCTCATTTTTATTTTATTTCCTCTTCCAGGACAACAGTTTAGATGAATAAAAAAAAACGAGTAGATCCCAGCAAAATTGCGAAATAGTCAACTTGAATAAATTACCATCGCACCTGAGGCGCACCAAATAGCTTGAGATCTATGCAAAAAGATGTACAGCCCCGAAATACACATTTATATGCACAGTAGTAAATCTATTTCATCTCACCCCACTTTGCAATTTTCCATAAGAGTGGAACTACGGAACTCTTGGTAATCTGTAACACCTTTTCCCTACCTGGCCTTTCATGAAGTAAACGGAAATTTCAAATATCGCCTCACTTATTTGTAGAGCAACTTCATTGCTCGGATCGATGGGTAACCACTGCATCAATACTCACCCTTGTCTACATACACTATAGGGGTTGGTGTGATACATCGTTTTATACATGGAGGCTTTGGAAGGGTAGTGGTGGAAACTGTTACCCATCGCAACAGTACATCCGCCCCCACTTAACCCCACCCACATGAAAGACAAACTTTATTGAGTGAAATAATGTTAGACATCGCAAAGAGATGAATTGGATGTTTCGTTGCTATATCCGTGCCTAACCTATAACCTAACCAAACCTAACTAACAAGTGCAAGAAAATTCGCATGTGAGAGATATTTATCCTTGAAACTTGCAAGAGATGTAAGAGTACTGCTCTAAATAATTCAGAGAACCTTCGATGATATGTATTTGGAAAACATTGGGGAGGTGATGAAGAAAAGGAATTTGTAAACTTGGCCTGTAACGCACCTAATAGTTTTGTCCTGGGGGAGGCAGCAAAGGTTAAATCTTGTTTTTTTTTTTTGAAAAATCGTTTTCAATTTTATATATTTAGTTGTACCAAGTCCATGACGAATAGACGAATCGGAAGGGATGAGTTTGTTTTATTTGTATTTAGGGCTCTACGATTTTACATTTTTGTTTTTTATTTTTATTTGTTGCTCCAAGGGATTTGTTTGTAATTTAATCTTTAATAAGATTAAAGAAGTTTCCAAACTTCTGTCATAAGTTTTACTTCAATTTATGTTGCATTACATATAATATACATATATATTCAAAAAAAAAAGTTATAAAGGTTTCCACCAGAAACCAAAGCCAATTTTAGTTCATACCAAAAACTAAAATTCTTGTTTTTCAAACAAAAATACTTGTATGTAAAAATAAAGTTTTTTCTGGAGATCAATTTATATTCAATATTTCCATATATTGATAAGATAAAGTTAAAGTACAAAATCCTTTCGCAGAACTAAATAAAAATAATATCTTATAAGGACACTCGAGAATTTATTTACACTCAGAGATTCTGGGTCATAAAACCTGATAAATATAATATTATAGATGCTCACTACCAGCCAGAGTTACCATACAAATATTTTAAGAATTTAAAAGTACCCTAACTATTTTCGGATATATTTTTTAAAATAAAGTCTTTTTCGAAGAGGTGAAAAAGCGTCATCGCTCATTGAAACATTTGCAGCAGCATTTACTAACCTTTGTGCTTGATTTATCTCAAATGCATTAAATATTTGTAAAAGTTTAACAACAGTGCAAAACTGACCTATTAGAAAAGTGGAGGGTAATGTGGGCCCCATAGTGCGGGTAATGTAGAGTAGTGCTCCACATTACCAGAAATAGAAATTGATATAGATATTTCCCATTTTATGAATGAAATGTTTATCTTTTATGATTTATTCGGCATTTACGTACCTATTCCAATAAATAATAAATTATAAATATATTTTTAAAGTCGTTTTTTACTTAATTTTTTACATATACAAAATTTTTTAAATTTTTTTCTAAAGAAATTGGTATGAGAATCTTTAATATTTAATAATAAAAACTAAATGATTAAATCGGCTTAGCCACAGAAAAAATAATTAAAAATTCTGAAATAAATACTTAAACTAATTTGAGCTCAAAAAAAAGTACGTGGTTTTATTTCGAGTCTAAATTTGAATTTATGACACAAAAATTTAAAAATCTGTGGAGCGGTTTTTGAGAAAAAACTTTTTTTTTTTTAGAAACTTTTTGAAAAAAATTAAAAACGACAATTCAAAGGTATTCAGCAAATACAGTAACTATAATTAAAAAAAAAAAAAAATTATTGAGCAGTTTTCAAAATATAAATTAAATTTTTTTAAATGCTTTTAAAAATACAAAACATAATTAATTCAAAATATTGGTATGTAGTATAAATTGGGCAGCCTGAGGCCTATATATGTGTGAAATTTCGAAAGAATCGGTTAAGCCATTTATGAGATAAGATCCTATGGATAGTACCGTTTTTAGACATTTAAATTTTTTTTCAACCATATGATCGGTCGTACCTAAAAAGCTGCACCGATTTTCTTAAATCAAAATCGTTGGAGCCGTTTCCGAGCAAAATAGGGTTTAACGTTACGGTTATATGGCAGGTACCGTTATTTTTTGAGCTAAAAAAATTTCAATTTCCCCTCTGTACAATACCTAAAAAACTCTATATACCAAGTTTGAAGCAATTCGGCCCACCCGTTTGGGCTGTAGGTGTCTATACATACAACCAGACAGACTGGCAGACTGACAGACTGACAGACTGACAGACTGACAGACTGACAGACTGACAGACTGACAGACTGACAGACTGACAGACTGACAGACTGACAGACTGACAGACTGACAGACTGACAGACTGACAGACTGACAGACTGACAGACTGACAGACTGACAGACTGACAGACTGACAGACTGACAGACTGACAGACTGACAGACTGACAGACTGACAGACTGACAGACTGACAGACTGACAGACTGACAGACTGACAGACTGACAGACTGACAGACTGACAGACTGACAGACTGACAGACTGACAGACTGACAGACTGACAGACTGACAGACTGACAGACTGACAGACTGACAGACTGACAGACTGACAGACTGACAGACTGACAGACTGACAGACAGACACTTTTTTAGGCTTCTCTATGATCGCAATGTCATGTTTGATTGTTAGAATTTTTTTTTTTTTACGAATGCATAACTTGCCTTATAGTACCCAATATCAGTAAATTTTTTTTTTTGTTTGGAAAAAATTGTTATTTTTGGTACCTCTAGTAGAACTATTTTTTTGGTTTTCGATTTTCTCGGAAACGGTGATTTTTGATTTTTTTTTACGCAGAAGCTCCTAGAAAGTTCAAACACTATTTTATGCCAAAATTTTTCAAAAAAAAAATGTTTGGAAATTAATTTTTTTTTTGAAAATTCAAAATTTCAAAAACGACTCAATAGATTTTTTCGAAACTTCGTATTTAGTAGTATTTTGATATCATCTTGAATAGCTAAGAAAACTATTTTTCTAAAATAAAAAACAACAAATGTTAAAAACATTGAAGAAAAAAATTTATTTCTTGAAAACGGCTCCAAGAATTTTTATAAAAAAATTTGTGTGTTCTTAAATTAGTACAGTTCACTTTTAAGTATAAAAATATTTCTTTTTGCGTACTTATTAACGGTACTTCCCATAGAACCACTTTTCATATTTTCGACTTTCTCGATATTGGATGAACCGATTAATATAATTTTTTTAGACTCCCTAAAATTGTTAAGAAAACTGCATACCCAAATTTTCAAAAAAAAAGTTTTCCAATTTTTAAAAAATAAACCCTAAAACTCATTCAATTTGGCTCTAATTCACAAAGTTCACAAAAACAAAACAAAAATAATAAATATTTTACATATTGTTTACGTTTTCTTCTTCATATTCATTTAATCATTAATTCGACAATTCATAATACTAAGAATCGAGGTAATCTTACCTACATAGGCTTTACGCCTGCATAGAGCAAGTTCGTACGATCCAGTCGTGCATTTTATTTCAAAAATTATAGTACATATATATATAGTTATAAGATAATAGGCTTTTCACACCAAATCCAAAAGCGGGTTTTCAGCTAAAAGTTTACGAAAACTCGAAAACCGTTCAAACTGAACATTTACAAGTTTTCGTTTGACATTTCAATTATTTTGGCACCACATACAACAACATATTTTGTGAATTGAAATTGAAATTACCACAGACAGCTGTTTTTTTTCGTTTTTACTGGCAGCAACCCATCACCTGTTTATGTGACGATTAATTGAGCACTGAATGTTTCACAAGGTGTGTTTGCTTAGTTCATCTTGCAAATCCAAAATGTTTTCGACTGGTTTTATTTAAAACTTGTGGTTTATCAAAACGAGTGGTTTATCGAAAATGTATGTGTTTTCGCTTTAAGTTTTCAGCCAAAACCGATAATTACGCGAAGCCCGTGTTTTGGGTTTGGTGTGAAAAAGCTATAAGATGGAGAAAGCCAACATTGTTTATAAGATGAATTGATTGGGTGGGAAAGAGTCGACATGCTCATCGGTCTATATAGGTACACTTAAAAATCGCCGGTCTGTTCATAGATGAGATTTGAATAGCGGGTCTGCACAAGAAACTACGCACTGGCGCTCCTAAGTTTGCTAGAAAAACATATACCAGATTTGGATGATGTGGACATTTTGCAAACAGAGCAACACTACTCAAAGAGAATGTTACTGGAGATGCTAGATGATATAATTAACAACAACAATGCCGTCAATCGAAGACCAGACTGCGAAAAGCTCAGCAGAGCATACAGCCAACCGATCAAGTGACCAACAACACACAGTAAGTTAAATTATAGGTGATTGTGTAGAGTAATGGACGTTTTCTCCTGTCTACCAGTAAATTTAAATTCGGTTTCAAAAAATTTTAAATTCACTAATCAGTTTGATGTTTTTTGTAATAGATTTTGTTGCTCGAGATTTTTGTGTGTGTAATTTTCTTGCATTTACTTAAATTCCTCAAAAATTGTTTGCAAGCTACTTGACATCATATGTATATAAAACTTTTTATATTAATGGATGTATGTATTACTTTTATTTTTTTTTTATTAATAAAGGCCTGATGAAGAGCATAAACATGCTCGAAACGTTGCAAACTAAATAATAACATCTTTAGTTTATTGACCTACAGCCCACAAAAAGTTACATATATCTTATGTCTTAAAGGCATACTATTAAAATTATTACTATTGTTATTATTATTATTGTTATTATTATTATTTTAGAGTTTCTCAATTTCTCAACCTCTATCAGGTTGGAAAATACCTATCCCGGGCTATGCCAAGGGATTAGGTTTTGATGTTGTACTGTACTATATATTTATAAGTATCGCGTTATTTCAGGAATCTTCTTACTCTCATATTACATGTTGCGAGTAAGAAAGCCTTTTGCATCGGCTCCAAATTGTGCTCCGTATTCATTTTCTTAAGAGTTTGTGTGAGGCTTTTTGGAATCAATCCTGTGGCGGAGATGACGATTGGATTAATTTTTACGTTCGTGACTGCATACAGTTTTTGAAGTTCGTTTGCTAAGCCCGTGTTTAGTGGAATTGCAACATCATATATTTCGATGTTGTTTTCCATTTTGTTAAATAAAACTATATCAGGCCTATTTGCAAGAATAGTTCTATCTGTTATAATCGTTCGGTCCCAGTATAGCACAGCATTCAGATTTTCCAGAACAAGAGGAGGTTCATATTTAAAGTATGGTCTATACTTGGATATTAGCTTACAACGCAACCCCAAGTCTTGGTGAAGGATTTTTGCAACATTATTATGTCTGTTGGTATAGTCATAGCTAGAAAGGGTGGTACAGCCAGCTATGACGTGATCTATAGTCTCCCTCACCGAGCCACATCTCCTACAGCTGTCACTAGCAATATTTTCACTCATCACAGATTTCCTATAGTTCCTGGTTGGTGTAACCTTATCCTGAATGGCAATAACAAATCCTTCAATTTCTGCATAGAGCTCACATTTTTGTAACCACCTATTTGAACTTTCGACATCTATATGGCTTACAGCAAGATCTTTCGGGTGAATTCCATATAAAGCTTTCGATTTCCACATATCAAACTGTTCTGTGGTTGTTTTCACATTATCTGGCAATGGTAGATGGCTTGCACTTAGGTTCAGGGTTGTAAAACTGTTGTCTGCCTCGACGACAATTCTTATTAGCTCCTCAGATGAGAGTAACATTAAATAACTCCTTAGACTAATCTTCTGCTGATGGTGAAGTGCGATAATGTCGACTATCCCCCTCCCACCTTGGGTTCGGGGTAGAGTCATCCGTTTTATAGCACTTTTTGGGTGATGGGACTGTGATCTCGATAGATGCTTTCTGATCGATATGGCTATCTGGTCAAGGTCAGTGTTAGACCATTTGAGCACTCCAAAAGAGTACGTTAGGACTTGTACCGCCCACGTGTTTATTGCTCTGGTTTTGTTTTCAGCATTCAGATCAGTCTTCAAAATTAATTTAAGTCTGTTGCTGAATTACTTTTTGAGGTGTTCTTTTATTTCCATTAAGCATAATCCTTTCAACTGAAGCATGCCTAAGTACTTATAGCTGTCCCCGTCCGTCGGCCAGCTAACTGATACTCTGATTTTCATTTATTGGATATCCGTCTGTTGTGGCTTGGACTTTTCGTCGGACTAAATTGATGATTTTGCATTTTTCTAAGCCGAACTCTGTGCTGATGTCTTCACTCAAAGCGTTCACAATGCTGATTAATCGATGTATTTTTTCTTTGTTTGAGGCATAGAGTTTAAGATCATCAACAAACAGCAGATGGTAAACGCTTGTGCTTTGGCTTACTCCTTTTAACTCGTATCCGATCTTAGATCTTTTAATTAGTTTGCTTAGTGGGTTTAATGCTAGACAGAACCACAACGGACTGAACGCATCACCTTGGAGTATGCCATTTTTAATATTTATTCGATGACTATTTTTCCCCCCTAAATGTAATTTAACATTCCGTATGGACATGAGGTGCTTTAATGTGTCTATGATGTTATTACTTATTCCGTAGAGGCGTAGTATATGTATCAGGTACGTATGAGGTAGAGAATCGAATACTTTTTTATAATCTATAAAGCACGTACTCAAATGTCTCTTCTTTTGTACGGCCTGTTGTACAATTATAGTATCTATTATGAGCTGATCTTTACATCTCTTTGAATTTCTACTGCAGCCTTTTTGCTCTTGGGTTATTATCCTATTTCTGCTGCAGTGGTTATATACTCTGTTTGCGATTACTTTTGTTAGTAGCTTGTAGACCGTGTTCAAGCATGTTATTGGGCGATACTGTGCAGGGTCTCCTCCATCTCCTCCTTTAGGCAATAGATATGTATTTCCTACTGCTAGATAGCTACGTATAATCTCTGGTTGAAGAAATAGAAACACCTCGCTATGTGAACATGTAAAACTGAAATGTTCTTAATCCAGAAGTTGTGAATTTTACCTGGTCCCGGTGCCTCCCAGTTCTCTGTTTGCAGTATAGCTTCTTGAATCTCCATTGGTTCAACATTGTTTCTTTTTCTTCTTCCGCTAGCCAGTTTGAATTTTCCCAAAAGTTTCTCGGCTCGAACCATATACGCGACCAATAAGTTGAAGCCAGTTCGATTGGCATAGTTGTGTTTTGCTCAGTTGGGTTTTCTTTTAATTTACGGAAGAACTTTCTTTGGTCTCATTTGAAGGACTTATTTTGTTATTTCTTGGTACGGTTTTTCTTATACCTTGCCAATCTCTTACTAGATGCTGCCAGTTGTTGCCTTTTCTTGTCCTTGATTTCTGTTAGTTGGTTTACAGTCAGTTCCTTGTACGAATGAGGTTTTATAATTTTGTTTACACTGCGGGTAAGCTTCATTGAAGGTGTTCCTTTAGTGAACTCTGTAAGTTGTCCTATTTCTTTACGAAGATATTCTACTTTCTTTTGAATTCGTTTTTCCCACGCTGGTATTGTTGGCAAACCGACTGCTAATCTACTTTTTGTTCTTCTTAACTTTGGTAAGCTCTCTCTTCGGCTAGGGCTAGTATTTTCCAACTCTTCCTGTGCCGATCTGAAGTTATATAAAAGGCTTTGCAGTAAATCATTTTCATTTTCACTTTCCGCAGTTTGGCTTGAAACACTTAGCCTTCCAATTCTGGGATTATCAATGTTATCTGCCGAAGTTGAATCAAGAAGCTCATTATGATCGTAGGGAGGAGCTATCCCTGTTGTGGTCTGAAGCTCGTTGTCTTGGTTAGTTTCGGCCCCCGCCATTACTGGTGATGGGCTATTTGTTGCTCTAAGCTCCTGTGTGACATGCGTTCTTATGTCGTTGACCTCCGTGACACTAAGTAGATTATTCTTTACTATCGCCCTTCTGCGGTCAGCTATGTTCTGTTCGGAAAGGTGATTGAGTTCCGGAAAAGAACGTAGAAACAAATCTCTTAATAATGGTCTGTAGACATGTAATTGGGTTTCTAGTTTTGTGGCTAAGTAAAAACAACGAATGACTTCCTTATTCATTTGGGTTGTCCATTGAATTCGTTTACTTGGCATTCCTGCATGGGTGGTTGGGGCGATAATCGGCCTCAAAGCACGCCGGACATGCGTGGTGGACGTGGTTGGGGTATTATTGATGGTAGCGTCTTTGGGTCCCCCGACCAGTGCCCCATCTTGCAACTGGTCACCAACAGTCTGCATGCTGTCATTCCCGGTGTTGGCTCCAGATGCCTCGACGACCTCGAGCAGCGGTATGTTATCTGAGTTTTTATTATTTTGTATCTCCATTTTGGTATGGGTTGTTGGCTTACAGTTTTCCTTCAGTTAAGTTAAAGGCCGCTCCAAATTGGAGGACAGACGCCCACCTTCATGGTGTCTGGTTGCCAGTTTAGGATGAAGGATTTTGTTTCTTAAAACACGTCCTTAAGCCCTTCTGGCACGCCAAGCCTTATCCCTGGAGGGTTATTATTATTATTATTATTATTGTTAAATCTTTTGTTTTTAAGTTGATATTATTAAATATTTAAGATTGTAGAAATATATTAAAGACATTTTATATATATAAACACTTAAGTAAAAAACGACTTTAAAAATATATTTAGATTTTAGAATTTTTTTGCTACGATGTGATTGAATATTAGAGCATGTTCGTGCGATCCAGTCATGCATTTTATTTTTTTAATATCACTGTTGATTTGAATTCAGTAGAGCCGGGCACGACTATGCCCAGATTCGCAAGATAAACTAACTGATTTTCGGAGAGTTAACATGTGCATAGAACAATATTGTGCAACAAATTAAAATTGCATCGTTTAAATGTAGTCCCAGCTACATCGCCGTTTCAACAAAATAAATAGAGTTTTGATATCAATTATGTGTCATTCTCATACGGGTCTATGAAACATGTATTGCTTGTGTTGTAAGAAACTTGAGAAAGTTCTTTTATGAATCATACAGAATACAGTACGTTACTATATAAGAAAAAAGTCGTAGTTTTAATTTATTATTTTATGATGAATAAATCAGTCTCAACAGATCTGTCATCTTTCCTCCATAATAGTTCTTCTCACATTCTTTTGGAAATTTGTCCAATTGAAACATTTTATTTTTTTTTGTAATAACGTTGGTAAAATTATCTATTCTGTTTTTCTTAAAATTATTAACTTGCCTCAGATTTCTGGAGAATATAAAATGTATAAGTAAATATAGGTATTACCTTATATTATTGTACACAAAAAGCCATGTTACATGAACATCCAAAAATCTGTGTTTTTTTATGGTAGGTATACATATTACATTTCGTGTAGAACAAGAAAAAGTCTAATGAATTTCTCAAGACAATTGAGTACACAAGTAAAGACAGAAAACAACCTTGTTCAACATTTATGGATTTTAATGAGATTTTCATTTTGAGACTAAAATGCATAGGTTCTGTCAGTAATGTGTTGCTACTTAGAGTCGAGCAAAGTTTTTTCGTTTAATAGGAGGTGACATAACAGTAAAACAAAAACCAACATGTTGTAGGTGTGTATTTACGTTTTATAATGCACTGTTGCCACTTTTGTAGAATTCTTAGTATATATAATTAATTTTATATTTCTTTAATTCAATTATTTAAAAAGTGAATTCCATTCAGGTATGGAAAGATTCTAGTAACTCATTCTGTTACTCGACTATCACCAGACGATATCGTTAGGGTAATAGGTTCGCTTCACGTAACAATAAAAAGGACTATCGTCTAAGCGGCCTCTTGTATAGATCATATCAGATAGATCAAGCAGTAACCCCCAGTTTCACAGTGCGTGTTTAAACTCCACTTTTAGTTTAAACTTCAAATCGGGGGTGGCCGTGGCGCGATAGTTGTGTGTTCGCCAGTCAACCTCATGGTCACAGGTTCGATCCCTGCCGTAGTCTATGTCTTCTTATTTTTCCATTAAAAGACAATTCTAAAAATAAATGTCATACAATGAGTTGCTTGTTTACTCATTACTCTTTAGGCATAGAACTAACAACATGTGGTTGAGTAAAACTAGTAACCGATAAAATATGACAATGAATAAATAAATTAATGCGAATTATAAGGGACATTGATAAATAAGACACGAAAATTTGTCCGCATTAGTTCAGCCGCCATCCGTGGAGATAAAATCTGAGACAACAACCACCTACCGTCTCAGAACATCGTGCCATATATCTTCCTATCATTCTTTCTCTTCCTTAACATCACCCTCACGCCCGCGCTGTGGTGAAACATTTAAAGGGTAGTATAATCCCTTGAGCGCGTGTAGAATATAAAAAAAAAAAAAGATTAACAATTTATTCGGTTTCATAGTGTCGTTTAATTATTCTGCGGTTTAAACTTCAGTTCAGCGTTTGTATTGTTTTTTTTTTTTCAGAAAATATTATGAACAAAACAAAATTGTGTATTCAAATGTTATCGAGTTGTTATAGTGATTTTGAATATTATTTAATATATTATTCTCGTTGTTTCGCCTGTATACCTGTGTCAGAGAGAGAGAAAGGGAGGACATGCAAGAAAAATGCTGCCAACTGTTTTTCAGAAAATGTAATTAAACGAAGTTCAAATGATCTGAAAAAATGTTTGGTTTGATTCGTCCGGTTTCACAGATCAGATTTCACTGTGAAATCGGACGAATCAAACCAAAAATTTAAACTCAATTTAAGTTTCAGTTGATCTTAGGTTTAAACTCGCACTGTGAAACTGGGGGTAATACGTTGTCATGATTGTTAATAGCCTTTCACACCAAACTCAAAACACGGTTTTCTCGAAATTATCGGTTTTGGCTAAAAACCTAAAGCGAAAATGCAAATTTTCCCATACATTTTTGATAAACCACTTGATTTGATAAATTACAAGTTTTAAATAAAACCTGTCGAAAACATGTTGGACTCGCAAGATGAACTAAACAAACGCACCTTGTGAAATAATAGCTTCGTCACATAATAGCTGACGGGTTGCTGCCAGGAAAAACGAAAAAACTGATGTCTGGGTTAATTTCAATTTCAATTCACAACGTATTTGTTGTTGTCTGTAGTGCCAAAATAATTGAAATGCAAACGAAAACTCGTAAATGTTCAGTGTGAACGTTTTTGAGTTTTCGTAAACTTTAAGCTGAAAAGCCGGTTTTGGTGTGAAAAGCCCATTAAATTTAGGTGAGTTTTATAATGTTTTGACTTTTTGTCATTGAAAAAATTAAATAAAAATAAAAATAACACAATGCTTCAGAGATCATCGTTTAATTTTATATTAACGTTAATTTTTTTTGCAGTTGCAATCAACTTCGAAATAAAAACAAATGAATACATACATTTACTAAATAATTATACATGAATTTACCAAACCATAGAATAAAAGTTAATCAGCGGATTAAAATTTTCAAATAATAAAAAATGTCTCTGTAAATTTTGATCTTAATTTCAATTCTTAGTCCTTCAATAAACTACGTCTTCGATGGTTTAGCGAAAGAATAAGTTTGTAAACGTGTTAAAGGTAAATGATCACTAAATCGCCTTTTTTTTAAATGGGCGGCAGTGTTTAGTAAGAGTTCCAATATTTAAACTATTTATTTACATTTTAATTGAGTTTTTTTGCGACCTTTAGTCCAAATTAATATGTGTTTCGCCCAGGTACTACAGATGGGTTAATCAGTTAGATTCTGTAGTACCTTTCTAAGACGCAATAAATTAGTCGATCGCTACCGACACAAATAAAATTTACAGATTTAAAGCACTGTGAATTAAATTCTTCTAGGGAATTCGGTCGAATTCAGATAACTAGAAAATAATACCCGTGGTCTGGCTTGTTTAAATTAAAGAATAAATGCAAAAACAAAAACAATACAAAAGCATTTACATACGTAGGCATTGTTTTTGTTTCTTATTTTGTGGACTGTAATTATTATTTTAATTGAGTTTTTTTATGTAAATGCATTTGTATTGTTTTTGGTCTTGCATTTATTCTCAATTTATTTACATCTACATGTATTTCATATACAACAATAACATAAAAGGTTCATTAGTTGGACTTTACCAAAGATGGCATCTTTTTTTATAATGAAAATAGGCGCCTACCTGACGACTTCACATAATATTAACTAAGTGAAGGGGCAGATCCGGGCTTACCACGAGAAAATAAAATGTATCTCCTTTTCGGTTACCGCTTGGGGTATATCCAATGTCATCACCAACATACAACGTATATTTCACACCGGCACTAGGCACAATACCAACAATAAACAAAGACAAAATTTAATAAAAGTCAGTACGACATTTAGTTCACAGTGATTCACAGATTTTATGGAATTAATGATAGACCACATATGAGATATAGCAAGATGGTAATCCACAACTACTGTTAAACTGGTTTCGCATATAAGCTCCTAACGTACACGTAGAAGCTTTCATCCATCCGCCAGCCATGTTTTTTATAATCTCGTCCATCCGGTATGTTGAAATCAGTGGGTATGTTCAAAAACTATGAAAACGTAATGAACTTCTTTTTAGTGATGGCCTCGCATTAATCTATATCATTTCAATTTACAATTGCATTAAAGATAAATAAAATAAGTAGTAAAGTGTAATAACTAAAACCTTTTTTTAAACTAAAATGCATATCGATATTGCATATTGTTTTTATCTTACAATTCAAAATTTAGTTCAAAAACTAGTCATTTTTTTCAACCGCTTTTAAAGAATATAGAAAAGTAATTGCCGTACAAATTAATTTAAAACTTTCAGTTTTTTGCTGAATTCATCAATTTTTCTAGAGAAAATCGAAAATTTTCTAAAAAAAAAATGGATTTTGTTCCGTGAAAACAAATATTGGATTTGTGACAAGATCTTATCTACTTCACGTACAATAGCAAGATTTGACATTTCTTTAACCTCAAATGCTAATTTTCCAATTTATCTTTATGAAATTCGAATTTGAAGTTGCGTTTTAATATCTTACAGTAGTGATATAATAAGCTATAAATAACAACCTGCATTTTATTTTCACATGATCTAATTCGGATTAAGTAAAACAACGCCAAATATTAAATTATAAATCGAGCACAAAAGAACATGAGAATCGAAAATTCAGCTGTAAATTATGTCTAAATTGGATTGTATGTAACACTTCATTGGATTGAAACCCAGTTAATATTGAACCAGTACATTGAACATCAATTAATGTCAATTAAATAAAATTTGAAAATTTCAGATTGACAATTTTTTCGAAAGCAGCAAAATTGCCTTTTATTGGATAATGTCTTTTTCATTTCAACCAAAAAAATCGATCCCTCATGGATTTGTTGATCCCATACCAGTTTCCATGTTCTCGTCGAGATCAAAATAACAGATTCAAATCCGAATAAGCATTGGTACCTCGGACTGTTCGGTTTTTAGTGATCGACTAAGATATTGTCATTTTAGTAGCCGGGTGTTATGTAATGCACGCTACTTACAGATATTTCTTCGTTGCCTACCTTGGTGTTAAAACCACATTATGACAATTTGCATATGTCCAGAAACTTTTAGATTTTCAAAACCATTTGAGCACAGAAATCGCAATTTCATTGAATATTTTCTCCTCACATAATGTATTTGAGATCTTGGTGATTTAAAAAAAAATCTCAAAAATAGTGGCAACCATGACAAGATGTAGGCGTCGCGTATAGTTAAAAAAAAAAGACTCTGGGGAAGTGCTTCCGAAAGTGTTTGGCTTTGTTTAAATTTCGTTTATCCTTGCGTTGTTTATTTATGATTCGTTTCATCGTCAACGTCTTTTATTTTCCTTTATTTCGCTTCATTAATGTCCTTTCACGAATGTGTAATTTGTTCCCCTAGTTTTTGTATAGGGATTCCTCTCAAATGGCCATATGTTTTTTGTTCGGTATATTTCTGAGCATAGCAATTGCAAGGAAGTGCTGTTGTTTAGTGTTTACTTTTAATTTATTTTCTGGTTGATTACTTTGACGGATTGTGCCATATTGGTAAGTAAGATAGGTTGTTGGCATCTCTCTGAGTGTCATATTCTGTCGACGATTCTATGACGCCTGAAGAAGGAGGCATTACTAAATAAATAATAATACAGGAAGAGATTTCTATTCCTGTTAAAATACTTCTATGGAAAGCATTTCTTGAACTTTTGAAATAAATAAAAAAACACTATGGCGTTTTAGGAAACGAATAGAAATAAGGCCTATCACGTGCTTCAAAGAAAAAATTTATGTAAGCTTTTAATTTTTCTACATAATAATTACAGAATTAAAGAAAAATGTCTAAACAAAAAGTTTTTCACTTTAACGATTTTGTTTGGAAGTGCTATTAAATTTATTATAGAAAATTATTAGGAATTATATCAATGAAATACTGGACCGCTCAGATCACGTAAAATAGAAATTGTCGTTGATTTGTGAAATATTATCTGCTCTTTATATAAATAAAGGCAAGTAAAGCGGGTAATCATTAAAACAATGGTCCTTTTATAAAACGATGAAGTGAAATTTTTCATTTCAGTTAGTTCTGTCCATATCCCATATCCCTATATGTAGTTTTGTGGTTGCCAAGTGAGATATTTTGGTGAAAACTCAATTAAATCAAATAACCGATCAGAGGTATTCATAATGAAGAAGTCCATTTTTAATCTTCAATAGAATCATCAAAATGTATGTGTGTAAAAATATTTTTCTGTGCGATTTACGATCTTTCAATTTCCAGCTTCTTGTTTGAATTTGAGGAAATGTGAACACTCAAGACATTGGTGAAAAAAGAAAACAAAAAAAAATTGTTGAAAAATGACAGCATTTAGTCCACGAAATGGGTGTTACATTTCGACGATATCGCTTGACTAGCGTCTTGTCAATACTTTCCGAAAAAAAACTGTCGTTTGTGCATTTAAAAAACTGACTCAGCTTGTTGACAAGCCAACTCCAATCCCTGACGTTACAGGGCAAACCGGCAACACTCTAGACTTGTTTCTTACACCTGACTCTTATAAATATGTATTGTAAGTGTATAAGTATATTATCGCCTCTAGGCACATCAGACCGTTGTGTCATATCTGCAAATTTCTCATGCGAACATAGCTCTTAGAAAAAGAATCGCCTAAGAGCACCGTTTGGCAGGCTGAGAAAGCCAACTGGGACGTCTTTAACAGTTTCTTCAGGAATTTTAATTGTTAATACTACACTGCGAGAAAGAGTTATGACAATTCTAGTACTTAAGGGCGTCGATGATTTCATGGGACAAATTTTCGTTTACACTCGTGCTAGAGTCCTTAAAGTCTTGATATACACAAATCCGTTGGCTCGGATATTATCCCTCTCATAGTTCTCAAGAGATAGTCTTCAACGCTGGCAAAACCGCAGTCCTACTCTACTGGTCTCTTTCCGAGTGGATGGAAAACAGCATTTGTCCAAGTTGTCTCTAAAAAAGGCGAATATTTTTCACCTCACCTACGTACCTTCTTTCAAAGGTCATGTAAGCGCTGATTAGTTATCAGATTAAGAAATATCTTGAAGAACTATAGCTCCCTTATCACAGGAAGTATGGATTTCGTAGCAATAGGTCCACTGGTGATCTGATGGTGTAATTCACATCCCTATATCGTTTTAGAGGAAGTAAGATTATTGTACTTGATATTTAAAAAGCATTTGATAGAGTTTGTCATCCAGCTCTCTTTTCGAAAATGCGAGCATTTAGTATCGATGAATCTAATCTGGCTGTAAAAGCTGAAGTTTTATTCACACATTTCGGCAGGAGCTCCTTCAACTCATTTGTATCTTTTGGATAGAATTAAAAATAGAGCCAGTGGCATTTCTCCCTCTAAAATATTCAACCGCAATACTCCTGCTTCTTGGAATATTCATCAGCTTACCCTTGAGCGCAACTTCTGGCTTACTGTAAATTACAGAGATTCAGATTCCAATGTACATCGGTATCTCCTCTTAAATCATTCACAGTGCCTGATCATTTTAAGGGTAGTGCGCCCATCATTAAAGAAAAAAAATATCATTATTTTGGTGTTCGCACCCAAACCGAAAGGCTTTATACTTTTCTCTGTTCCATTAAAAAAATGTTAGTACAAATTTATCAAACAAAATTGACAAAAATTTGACTATTAACAAATGTTTATAAAATGAGACTAGCTAGTCTTCGGACCTCACACCGCCAAAACCATGTCTTCAAAACACACTTATTTGATTTTGTAATTCATCGTTATTAAAACGCCACAGAGCATCCACTCATAACTCATAAGACTTATCCCTCATAACGGCTCCCAGAAATTACACCAGAGGAAATTACGCCAGAATTTTTGTTGGAAAAAAATCCAAAAAATTCTTCATACAAAATGCTGGCCTTTTTTCCTAGGAACAAAAGCCAAAGTTTTCTAAAAATATTTCCCAAATTTTTGGCCTTTTTTCCAAAAACATTCTGGCGTTTTTCTATTTTACAAAGTTGAAAAAAAAAAAACAGAAAAATAATTCCGGCTTGTGTGAAGTGTTTTTTTGCAACTACGCTTACGGCGTACAAAAAACTCGGCGCGAAATGGGTAGCATGCTGCCCCCCTGCAACACCCCTGCTTGGCCAATATATTATTTTGGGTGGGTACAAGTTTGGGTATATGCACATTTTTTTTTTTGGATTTAAAGATTTCTTTTTAAAAAGTTTCAAAAAAATGTGCATATACCCAAACTTGTACACCCATTCCAAATCCTATATTGGGTCAAGTAGGGGGGTTGCAGGGGGTTGCAGGGGGCAGCATGCGGAAGCCCACATAACCCCATCACTAATTCCGAAAACAACCTGGAATATTTCCAATTACCTTCACGGAAGCGACCACTTTCCGAATCTTATCACCAAAATTGGTGGTTTGAACTTCGAAGTCTAATAAAATTAAGCACAAAAATAAATGTCTTATCGAAAAGGCCATTGTCCACTATTTCAAACCCTCTTTTCAGAACAGCTAACTCAAGGTATTTCGGGTCCGACATACTGCCTATTGTTTGCCCAATAAAACTAAAAGATCTCGAGAATTGTGTAATTAACAAAAGAGGGAAAACTCCGGGCCTTGATCGTATTTCTACAACCATATCTTAGAAACAAGTATTATACCATAAGCTTGGAAATTGGCCAACGTTATCCCTATTACCAAACCAAATAAAAATTTTTCTCTCCTTAATAGTTACTGGCCTATTTCACTTCTTTCTTGTTGGGTTATTATGGTTTATGGCAAAAAAATTATTTTGTAGATAATAAACAGCTCTTTCCCAAAATAGGAAGATCCCTTATGGTTTCTATTCTTCACCTAGACCATTTCATATCTCCTACCTTTTTAGAGAAAGATCAGTCTTCAATCCTTTTGATTGATTGTGATAAGGCATTCGATAGAATTGGTATCCACGTCATTCTTAATCAATCCTTAAGTGGAAAATAGACCCTAAAATATTTAAATACATACAATTCTTCCTTATCAACAGGGTTTTCCGTGTGAAGCTTATCAGTTCATCAGTTTATAAACTCGAAAAGGCGATTCCACAGGGATCACCACTTTCAGTAGTCTTATTTATAATCACGTTCAACCAAGTCAGCAAAATAATCGATACTTTCCAATATATAGGGCACTCCTTATATGCGGAAGCGCTTATACTTTTTTCCAAGCATAGGTTAAGATCTGGAATTGTTGGATGTAATTTTTGTACGCATACTTGAGGCCATTTCAAGTTGGGAGTGATGATAGATGTTGAACGTTTTGAGAAATTATATTAAATTTTAAAATTCGCCTTAGAATATTCTGCTTTTATGATTGAGTGTCAATGTTGTGTATTTATACAGCTGCTCCCAACCAAGACTGCACTATTAAAACTGTAAAAACTGTTGTTGAATCAAGGATAACGTCTAAAAAAAACTACATATTGGGAAATGGGTAAAAACTGTGCAGTGTTGAGTAGTCTTCTAAAGCTCTAGTGAGGATCCAATACTACTAGGCCTTACGCTGATTGGTTTAGGAGCTTTTCAGATTGGCATGTGATTTCTAAAAGCATATGATCCAAGGAAATTTGTTGTCCCACTCTAAAGTTGATCAACAGAGAATTCCACCTTCCAGAAACTAGACCAGTGACGTTTAAGCGTATTAATGCAGGTGTCCATCGCACACCCAACCAAAATCATCTGTATTTTGCATGTGTTACCAAAATCCCTAAATGTTCTCATTTTTATTTATTGAATTAATTAATGCAGTATTAAATGTTATTTCCGATTCTGATAATATTTAATGTACATTTCGTTGACAGCGCTAGATTTCAAGTAAATAACTTGAGAACGAGTTTTCACCATATTTTTGAAGCATCCAAAAATGCTATTGATCCTTTTCCAAAACGAGGCCTAGAAAGTTTTGAACTGCGATATCGCCAATTATTTTTTTTAAGATAATCTTCAAATTGAAATGCAGTTCGAGTCGTTGACAAAATTTAAGTTACTAGCTATACTTTCTACAAAAAACTTTGATGAGTATGGAATAAAATGTTCTACTGAAGTTTGAATGCCTATATTTGTCAAGGCCGAAAAGTGAATTAATTTTTTTTTAAGTGTTCCAAGCTTAAAAATATCTCCGTTAAATACATTCCAAGAATGGTTGATGCTCTTGAATTAAAAGAAACTTTTTCGAAAATTTGTAAATTAAGTTGACTTACATATGTATATATCTTAAAACTAACCACATCGGGTGACTCTATTGAACTTTCTTTTTCTGCTCTTAAACACGTTAAATCGTATGATAGAAATAGAATGCAAGAGCAGAGATTATCGCAACTTGCAATTATCTAAATTGAAAAATCATTTTTAAAGGAAATCAATGTAGAAAACAGTTTATATGATGAAGTTTTGCAAGTTATTTTGAAGCAATCTCGACGAATTGTTTTTTTTTATTGAAGTATTTCCTTTCTAAATTATAGTTTCCTTACAAAGAAAAATACAAAAAAGTATAAAAACCAAAACTAAAAAAAAAAAAAATAAAAAAACACAAACAAAAAATAAAACAAAAACAACGTCCTCGTCTTAATCCTGAATCGTAACTAAGAATAGACAAAATTTGAAGGAGCAGTTAGTGAACGCCTTGCTTGAAGCACCACGGCACGTCACTGAATTAGACCATAATCGATGGATCAACACGCCGTAGCTCACATAAATGTTGTCACCCTGAACATCTCCTTTACAGCTTCCATTTAGGTTTCTAACATCTAACGAGTCCGCAAGATCCAAAATAAGAAGTAAAGGTATACGTATTTGTGAGTGGGAACCAAAAATGAATAGTCTTATTTCATTTATTTTTGGGACATCTTTTTTGTTTGCAATTCAATAGGGACTTACAAATTACAATATTCTTGGGGGCGAATAATAAGGTTATGAAAAATTACCCCAATTTTAGGGTCCCATTTCATTTTTACTTTTGAGGCCTAATTTCGCGGAGCCAATATGGCTTCATCAAAGCCATTGTTTCAAAGTATAACGTTCACACTTTTATGGAGGTATTTTTTCGCAGCACTTACATATTTTACCTTTTCTCGTAAATTAATTTCTTATATATGCACATCAAACACAACAGTAATTCCAAAAAGCACTCTGCTAAGCCATTACTTTAATACCAAAATATATATGTACAGTACATACAAGGAATCCTAGTTAACATAGCACGAGACCAGCCTTTGGGCTTTAGGGAACGCTGGTGCTACTACAGAGGTAACCTTATGTGTATGCCTTGCCACCAATGCATGGATAAGTAACTTGTCGGATTAAAGTGCTGTTGGCTTCTGTATTGTATGTGTACATCATCCCACGAGCGTAAGTTAAAATAAAAGATTTCCAAGAAACCTCCTTTCGGTTTTACATTCAATTACGTTGTCCTTTTGCAAATCAGCCAAGTGACACATTGAATTGTTAAGTGCGTGTCTGGAGCAACCGACAACTGAAAGCATTCACTGTAACGTTTTGTACCACTTAAGTTTGGAGTCACTTTTTTATAGATCAAACTGACCTTTGTTCTTACCTTTTAAAACTATTGCGCCAGCTCCCAATTAAAGTGCCTTCTGCTCTGCGTAAAATGTAGGTAACTCTTACTCTTTGTGTAGCTGGTGATGAAGAAACTTATTGAAACAACGCTCAACTCATCCACACATCCTCTTCGTGTTCGCTCCCCATTTTGATATCCTTCTTTGTGAATTGTGAATGTGATTGTATAGAATATAGATAGATATGTATCAATACCCTTAAGGCAAAGATGCTTGCCATGTTTACTTCATCCTTGTTGTGTTGTGCGTCTTAATATGATTAAAGCGAAGTTATAAACATTTGCCGCTAACGGCAATTTTCGCATTATACATAGCTTTGTTCGCTTCACGGAAAGTTGCACTTTGTAGCTGCCTGAGAGCATTGTATAATTATCCACCTATTCATGGTTTTTGACTTGTTAACACTAAATTTAATTACTTGAAGCCGTCACTGGAAATATGTATTTACATAATTTAAAAAAAAATGCTTTGTCATATCCCTTATTTTCGCGGAAAATTAAGAAGTGGGTTTTTATATCCTTTATATTTATATCTTTCCTTCGTTGGATTAGAAATTACCTTTCGGACCGTTGCGTTCACTACAAGTAGTTTTGGATGGGTTAAAGTCTGAAAACCACAAAATAAAAGCTGGTGTGGCCCAGGGCTCTGTTATGTCTCCGACACTCTTTCTCATTTTTATTAATGATATCCTGTCTGAAACGACTAATCCACTTGCCGGCTTCGCTGACGATAGTACCCTTAGCTTTTCATATTCGTTTTTAGATTCACATCCCTAATCCTCGGATGTGGATCTTCAACGGCAATGTATGATAAGCTCATTAAATTCTGACCTAGATAGCATTGTTAAATGGGGAATTAAAAATCGAGTAGAATTTAATGCGACAAAAACTCAATGCGGCCTAAAGTCGTTAAATCATAATTTACCACCTTTGTCATTATCCATGAGTATAGCACTTTCATCATCTCCAAATTTTTGGTAAAACCATCTCCAACTACCTCTTGTGGAAGGATCACATACGCGATGTCGCCAAAAATGCCGCTAGATGTTTGGGTTTCCTGAGACAATGCAAGAAGTTTTTCTCCTCCTCTGATATTGCTGTTTTCTATAAGACTTATATAAGTCCAAAGCTCGACCATAATTCTTATCTCCGGGCTGGTGCTCCTGCAACATACTTTAGTCTCTGGGACAAAGTATTGAACGCAGAGCATTTAAATTGATTAAACGATACCATCGTTGAATCATTTTCGTCGCTTGAACACCGTCGCAAAGTTTCTTTTCTCACCCTTTTCTACCGTTATTTTAACGGGTTATGCTCTAGCGAAATAGTCAGTGCATTCCGGGACTGCTCATCAGAATGTTCTCGAGCCCAACTTCGGGCGTATACTGTCAAGTTCTGAGATTCGTTCTTTAGCCGTACTACGCGAATGTGGAATGCTTTACCACACTTTGTCTTTCCCAGTCATTAGAATGTTTAGGAATTCAAAACCAATGTGCCACGATACCTCGTACCAAACCCTCTCTCCCTATCCTAATGCTCACACTCTGTCCTAGCATACTAAGAAAATTCCCCTGAGTGTGCGCTCATTATAAAAAAAATAAAATTCTAATATATATTGCTTGTATTATTAGTAAAAGACTAATATTATTACTATATATAAATTAAGGTTTCAGAGGAAAGGTAAAAATAACTCCAGAACTTACTATGGTAAGTGCAATGTTTCGTATTTTATTTCAAATAGGAATATGTGTGTTCCCGTACTTTCTGCAAAAAATTTGAAGACTGTCATATTTCCAAGAGTGGGGGAGAGCAACAAAGTTTTACAAAAGTACGGGAAAGCTTTTAGCAACAATTTTAGCCATTTTTTAAACGTCAAGATAAAAGTGTAGGTTTTGAAAATGTTTATTAAAGGTTAACTTGAAATAATTTTTTAAAATGACCAATTAGATATCACAAATTTTAATTTATTGCACGAATAAGCCAGACCAGATTATAAATTCCATTATTTTCAACTTTTGTAACGATACACATATGTCAACTGACAGCTTGTGTATTGTTTCTTTCCTTTTTTCCTTCATTTGACAGTCTTCATAATTTTGTCCAAACAAATTTCTTGGACTAAAATTCGAAGCATGGGGAAATATTTTACTCTCTCATGAGCGCTCTCTGCTGTGAAAAACAAGGAAAATTTGGAGTACGGGAACAGGATTTGACTGTTATTCGTAGAAATTCGTAGATTTTCGCAGTTTTAGGGAGTACGGGAACGCACCTAATGTTATTCATTGTTGAGCAATTTGAACTTTTGATTTCGGTGAATTAACTGAGGTTCAAGGTTCAAGTATGTTTTAGAAGCCAAATACACATCGTTTAACCATATATGTATATGTATTTGTACAACTGGCCTTTAGATGTTTAAATTTGTCTTTCATCCTTGTATTGTATCGTCGACAAACAAAATTTAGACTCTTGAATGGAGATCTTCATCAAAATTGACATTATAGACGATAAGAGGTCTCACAATTCTGTTTGTATGTCTGTCCTTGAGTTTGCGGCCTAAAAGTTTGGAGGAATATGCTTCAAACTTATTACATATAGGTTTTTTTCGATAACATGCCCATAGGTATTTTACTTGCGATATAGGTACTATAGGGCAAGTTTTGCATTTGGAAAAAAAATCGAACTCGAGATTTGAATCAAAGTTGACATTACGTTGATAGAGAACACCAAAAAGTGGGTCCCGCAATTCCGGCTGTCTGTCTGCCTGTGCGTCTGTAGAACTCTCTACAACTTAACGGCTGAAGCGATTTTCTTCAAACTTGGTATTTAAGTGTTTTAGGTGATTGTCCACAATAGGTTTTTTAATCGTTGTTTTAGCCCTAAAAATAACATTACTTGTCATACAAATTTTTCTACCATCTTAATTATCTCGAAAACGGTTCTAACCATTTTGAAAAAATTAATGTGTGTACTAGTTTGGGTATGGTCTACATTTTGGTCTACATTTTGGCCAACATTTTTTAAAAAATATTTTGTTATTAACGGTACCTGCCATACAACCATTTTATTGATTTTCAACTTTCTCAGAAACGGCTAAACTTATTTCAATAAAAAAATGTATGCAGGATGTCTATCGAATTCTAAATAATACTGCATTTAAAAATTTTCGAAAACTAGTTTTTTTTGGATTTTTCGAATTTTTTTTGAAAATTCATTATTTCGAAAATGGGTGTACGATTTTTTCTGAAGTTTTGTTTTTAAATTTATATTATTAAATATTGAAAATGTTCATACTAATTTTTTTTAGAAAAAATTTTAGAATTATTATATATAAAAAAATTAAGTGAAAACGACTTTAGAAATATATTTAGCTGTTTCTATTAAGAATTTTTTGCATATAATGTTATCGAATATAGTAGCAAGTACTTGCGATCCAGTCGTGTATTTTATTTTTTTTAAGATGAAAAATAAAGGTACCTGTCATACTATATATATCCTTTTTTACGAAAAAGAAAAATCGGCTCCTACAATTTTTATAAAAAAAATCATTTCATTAAAGAAAGGAAAATGTACTTTTTAAAGTAACGTAATTTGGTTATATTGAAAAAAATGGTTATTTTTGGTACCTCTAGTAAAACCATATTTTCGGTTTTCTATTTTATGAAAACCAATCCATTGGATTCTTGTTATAATTTATTTTTATGCAGAAGCTCCTAGAAAGTCTTAACATTATTGTACACCAAATTTTTATTTTGAAATTTAACAAAACAAAAACATTTGTTTTAAAGGCAGTTTTTTGACATTATCAATAAAAACATATTTTCGTAAAATATGAAACAACGGTACCTCCAACACATATGTTAAGAAATTGTAAAGAGAAAAATGTATTTTTCAAGAACGGCTCCAAGAGTTTTGGTAAAAATTGTGTGTTTCAAAGAATGATTAGTTCAGTACACTTTAAAGTAAACAAATATTTTATTTTGAGTACCTACTTATTAACGGCATTTTCCCATAGAACCACTTTTCATATTTTCGACTTTCTCACAATTGGATGAACTGATTAAATCTATTTTTTTTATGCAAATGCTCCCTAAAAGTGTTAATAAAAGCGCAATCACAAATTTTCCAAAAATGATATTTAGATTCTTAAAAAAATATATAAATATTTGGTTTGAAAAATCGATTTTTTAAAAACCAGTCACTGACTTTTTTTAAATTAAAATTTTATACGGAGGTATATTAATAATTAGAGACGCGGAAAAGTTAAGTACGTATATGGAAAAGTTAAGAAAGTTTCAGTCTCCACAGGCATTTCTAAAAAGTAAATTTTTGTCTTAACTCTTTGGAGTCACTTTTGATTTGATTGCATTTTTCTTCGCCGCTATTTTCCAATAAAGCACCCGGAAACATTTTGACTGATTCTGAATTGTATGTACCACTGTGTTTGTGAAAATTAATTTAAAAAAAATCACATCGGCTAAAAAGAAAAAAACACTTGCCTCTTTTTATGTTATTTTACCACAAAAGTAGTTTAAATTCAATAAACACATCGAAATTACACAAAACAAATCAACGCGATAATTTTGACATTTTGCTTATGTGAGTGTATTAGTGATTCTGTTTTCGATTCTAAATTTAAGTCCAGAATCGTATTCTGTTCTGCTTAGAGTACCAACTGTCATTTTGTGGGGGTCAGAACAGTTCTGGACGGCCAATCGAAAAGGCCAGTAGTGTTTTGCACATGTGTGGCTAAAACCATTAAAAATCAAATGCACGACTGGATCGTACGAATTTGCTCTTGTAGCTAACAACTTTTGTGTAGCTAACTACTGACGCTGTTAGTAAATATAGGTAGTCTAGTTCCCCTATGAAAGTTTAAAGCCGATGTAGGTAAGAATACCTAGATTCTTAATATAATGAAATGTGGAATGCATGATTTAAGGAATGGTTACATAGACACCTACCTACAAACATATAATTAAATAGATTTGAATTATATAAATTAGAAGAGTAATATGTACCTAATTATATACATATAGTGAACCTAGGTATGTAAATATGTACAATACATATGTATGTACATATTTACATACCTAATGAAGGTGAATGGTGTATAGGTGGGTAAAAATCGTTTTTTCAACTTATAAAAACTGCAAAAACCATCACTTTAATCAGTTTCTCGAAAAAAAAACGAAAAACGCCATTAGATGCCACGGACCAATGAAAATTTTATAAAAAAGTATTTCGAAAATTGTAGGACGGATTTTGATGAAATCCTGTTTTTTATTTTTCGTTTTTTGAAAACAAAGTTTTTTTTAAATTTTGGTATGCACTTTTTGTAGAAATTATTAATGTACGTATACATGTGAATATAAAATTTAGAATAATTTTTTTGTTAGTTTTAAAAATATTGGTTAAAAAAAAATAAGAAATTAATTTTAATTTAAAAAAGAAAAAGTTTTTCAAAATTTTGATATGTAGAATTAATTGAGCTAGTTAGATCTTCTCAGATATAAAATTTGAAGGATATCCAATGTACCGTTACCGAGATATTCAGGATTAAAAAAAAACGTTATATGAAAGGTACCGGCATAGACTTTTCCCGTAAGCTTGGTTAATTCTAAATGATAGCTATTGCCAACAAAAAAATTGTCAAAACTTTTTATCAAAATCTTTGGAGCCGTTTTCGAGAAAAATAAGATTTTCCTTCAAGGTCAATTGGCAGGTACCGTTATTTTTAGGCCTAAAAATAAAATTTTAATTTCGGAATACCAAAAGTATCACACATATCAAATTTGAAGGTAATCGCTCGACCCGTTAAGGCTGTAGCTTGTTATACATACAGACGGACAGACTGACAGACAGACATTTTTTGGCGATCACTTTTTTGGACTTCTCCTTGATCGTAATGCCATGTTTGATTGTTAGAATTTTTTTTTTACGAATGCATAACTTGCCTTATAGTATCGCAAGTAAAAATCGTTTACATACCGTTATGCATTTTTTCAAACAACATTGAATCCCCGTTAGTATAGGTATGTGTTTAGTTTCAGACCACAGCTGAATTCATATTTTTTTGCTTTAGTGCATGTATGAATTTTATTGCTATAATGACGAGAAAGTATTAACAGAAGAGGGCTTTCAATTACTGAAAAGTTCATCATATAAATTCGTAAATACACCTAGAAACAAATGGATTTTTTCTTATTCCACGAACAAACTGCATGCTTTCAAAAATTTATTAGGTATCTCAGAATTGTCAAGAATTCAGAAAAGTTAAGCAACCAAAATAACAAACTACTTAACTTTTCCGAGTTTCTACTTCAAAATGGCGGTTCAATTTTTTTTTCTAAAAATATTTTTGAAATTTTATAAGTTAAAAAATATTTTTAAAAAAAACCGCTCCAACGATTTTTGATATAGGTGTTCATATTTATTCAACATTACAAATGGAATGTTTTTATTTCTCACAAACTTTAGCAACTTAGCAATCTAAAAAGATTTTATTATGTGTATCATTCTACCTAACGATATTTTATTTTACGGATTTTTGCGTACGTCACCGAATAGCTACATTATGTATAAACAACTAGCAGACCAGGCGAACTTTGCTGCAAGTATTGCACGTTCACAAATCCAATCGAAATTCTTATAATTTTTTACATACCGGGGAACACTTTACTTTGGTGATGAGTTTCTCCATCGACGTTGTTAACTCGCAAAAATTTGCCGGAAATGATATCAATCCAGTCGAGACATCAACAGAAATTTGGCCATTGCGAAGCGCCTGCAGTTGTCTTCAGAATTCAGCAAGCCGGTGGGTCGTTCTGCAATTCCACTCTCATATTTGTGGTCAATTTCAACTTCTTGAAATGCCGGCGCAAAGACGACAATTAATTCATCGGTAGCAGTAGATATTGGAATGATAGGAAGCGTTTGGCGAAAATATTCGCTGACCACCAAATCATATCGAATCACCTTGTAAATCCATCATTGTTAAGTCAACTGCATCCAATGCTCGTTTATGCGCCATCGTGCATTCATCACAAATTATGATTTTGCATTCTCGAATCAACTTCCCTGTCGCCGAATTGTTGGTCATTGTTCACGTTATTGGTTTGTCAACCGTGAAAAAATTCATCGGCAGTTTCAAAGCGGAATGTGTAGTTCGAACGCCTTCAAACGGTGTGGTATCAATGCCATAGATGCCATAGGATGCAACAGGCAACGAAAGAAATCTTGGCCGAATTGTTGCTAGAATAAACTAAATGACGAATGTCTTGCATCTCCCACCGGGAGCATTGAGCAAGTAAATGCGATTGCGGAATCGTATTCCAAAGCAGCGCGATTGAAGCCTACATTTTCCAATTTTCTTCTTCTAATAACTTTTTGTCAAATTTATTGTGGTGATTGTGGAGTTTGAAGCTGTGCAATATTGGCACATTTATTTCTTCTGCACGCACCTCTTGCGTTTTATTATCATGGACATTTTGATTAATTATTATTTGAAGAAGTGTAGGTTAGATCCGAATCAGTATAATAATACGCAAAACTTGAATCAATTTCAGCAAGAAAAATAGCACATTTTCTGAATAGAAAATTATAATGTGAAAAGGACACCTGTCAAATCGCGCACAGCCTAAGTCAATGTATAACGCAATCTTTCAGGTGGTGGCATTAATCGCAGCACAGTGTCTTCTAATATATATCTCGTAAGCTTCTCCACCAAAACGTCTTCTATCACAATGAGTTTCACAATTAACCGAAATTTTCCAAGCTTCACAACGAATTAACAAAGAGAAACCAAAATGAAAGTGTGTGTATACAAAACAAAACACATTATTTATACTAATCCAGCAATAACAAACATGTAGTTACATTACATATGAACTTTCCAAACATGTCCCATGATCTCCTGAAAATTTCATTCAAATCGATCAAGCCGAAAAAAAAGAAGATAGCGCACAAACATAATTTGGATTGTTCTTTATATATAAGAAGAAGATATAGGCTCTCAAACATTTATGTATCTGAATTAATTGTATTTTTATTTTCTCTAACACTTATCTTGGATTTACCAACTTGTCGTGGATCCATCTCACCGGTGATGTTTGCAAATTTGCTTGTAAGCTCAATAATAAAAACGACAATTTTTAGAGTTTTAATGAGTTTGAAAGACTAACAAAAACTTGAGGGTTGTACCACCAAGTTTTTCTAATATTATTTTTGGCAGGAATTATAGCTATTTCACGACTTGCCAAGGTCGATCATCAGATTCCTTTTCTCTAGTGGTGCTGGTCTGAGCCCACATGCTCAGTTCCAACCCAATGCAGGTTCTTCTGTTTATCAATTGCATTGAAACGACTAGCGCTTTTATTATTTTTAGAGTGACCGTGTGTCTATCTGTGTTTCCATTTTGTACACTTTTATTTCGCTACCATCAAAACGTCATCTGCTATAAAATTGTCATTTTATCTTATAATCTCGCATTTATACTTTTGCACTTATATCTTTAGCTTTCCTATCAAACTTTTTGGTGAATAATTGGTCATAAGAGGTTACTCTGTTTTCTGTCTTCTAACATCCCATTTGTCTTCAATCAATTGTATGATAAAAATGTAAACAAGAGCTACAATGTGTATATACCTAAAAAAAATTTCAAACGAACCTATGGGTTTTGCGGTATTTGAAAAAAAAAATGAATTTTACCCGCTTTCCCCCCTCTTAATTTGTTTGCTCAGCTCTAAATTAAGGGTATGTACTTTCTAGGAAATGCTTCGGAGTAAAAATGAAGCTCTTCACCCGAATTCAACTTTGCCGAATTTTTTCGAAGTGAATATCTTATTTTCCTTGACTAAAATGCGTGTTGTTCAAATTATAAATAATAAATTGCAAAATGGGCAAAAAGCATGAAAGGACCATGTACCCCACCCAAATTGTATATCGAAATAAATGTTGAACCAAGATTGTGTCGCTCTATTTTTTTTTATAAAAATAAGCAATGACAGTTCTGTATAGCAGAAAACTATAGCGTGTTAGCCGTAGGACATGCACAGTTGACAAACAAATGTGTCAATATGTCCATAAAGTTCAAATAGGGTTAATTGAATCATCGTAAATGTTGACTCCATGACCGTGTCAAGGCTGGCGTTAACGCAAACTATTTTTCTTCCGTTTAATTATACATGCTAAATTGGTCAAAGCTTATTGATTGCATGAAATAAAATATAGAAGTAAAAATGAGATAAAATTAAATTTTAAATGTTACTCATTTAATATTCAAGTTTTCCAGATCAATCCTGATTTACCAGTTGGAAACGAAGTAATTGCTCTTTATCGCGTTTTCGTATCGAAATATTCTTCTGATTGGCTTGGGTTTCCATCCATAAATGTCAGAGTCAGAGATAACAAAATCAATCTGTTAAAAAAAGACCATGTCAATTAGCGTTCGTCCGTAGGTATTGCAAACCCAAAATAGCATTAAAGAAGTAAATAATTCAATATAAAGCATGCTAAATGTCACCGATATTATACCTATTTCTTTTCCATCAGGGATCGCAAATACCTTATTTTTCAACTTTTTTATCCGTCGAAAAGGACTCCCTCGCATATCACAGTTAATGGCCTGGAAAAACGTAAACAAGTCAATTGATGTGATTTACTCTTTCGACAGTAGGCAGAGTTTCATCCTTATAATATTTCGTCTTCGTGTTCCATTGTAATCTGATAGGCAGAGCGAAGTTATCTATATACCTACATACCTACTCATATTCATATACCTACCTACTTCCTTACATCAACATTGTTGATCCATTTAAATTCAATTACCGGGGCAATTGATTGAAAGAAATCCTTTAAAATATACTCGCAAACGAAAATGTAATTTAACAAGACAAAATTTAAAATAAAAAAAATTAAAGTGTAAAATAAAGTAAATAAACATTTTGCTTTGAGAGTATATAATTAAATAAATGCCTGCCAACTGACAGATGAACTGCGAGCTATCTGTTCTCTGAATTCACATCCTTCTCTTTCTTTCCCCCTAACAACCATCTCTTCCATTCATTAAAGCACTGTGGTGTAAAGCATCTTCAAATTGAAACATATGTTTTTATTTTAAACAAAGCTATTAACAAAAAATAATTTCCAGATTCTTATTTTTGGTATTATGTTCTAAAGAATTTTATTTTTAATATATTATCGTTATTTTTCTGTTTTTGGTAAAAAATTCTCTACTTGAGGCGCATGTTGCGAAAACGCAACGAAGGACCTCACCTACCAAATATAATTTGAATCCTCACTTAACAGTTTATGAAAAAAAAATTGAAAAAATGTGATGTTGGTTATTTATTTATTTAATTATTTGTGATTGCTTCACAAACTGTAAGATACAAACAATTACAAAATTGAGCTAAAAATGCAAAATTGAATTAATAAAATTGAAACGATACAAAATAAATAGAAAAATTCAGGTTTCCATTAATTATTAAAATTTAAATTAAAAAGTTAAATTTGAAAATGCGATTTTAATACTTTTTTTTATACATGTTGCGGTTAGATTTTCTTTTATATTACGCGGCAATGAGTTCCAAAGACGGACAGAGTTCACTAAAAATTGACGCTCTGATGTTAAGAATGAGCAACGAGGGATAATTAATTGATGAGATCTGTGAGAAGATGCAGCACTAATTTTTTCAAAATAGTATTATGGTTGGCGTGTAAGGAGTATATCAGAAAACAAGATTAAACTTCGAAATTCTAGGTATTTTTCAAATGACATGTCCAGTAGGAGTGTAGCAAAACCCGATATCCTGTCATATCTACGTAACCCATAAACATAACGAACGGTAGCATTAAATGCGACATTAAGTTTACGCTTGCTTGTGTAATTACAATTACAATAAATTTCGCAACCATATATCAGGATGGGAACAACTAACGTTTTAACTAGGAGCAAACGTGTTTTCATGGGCGTAAAAGCTTGCGTTACCCGTAAAATCCGAAGAACCCCATATACCTTGCCAACAAGTCCATTGATCTGATTATCCCAGGTCAAAAAGCGGTTGAAAGTAACTCCGAGATTTTTTGCTGTTACAGCAAATTCAATTGGAGCAATGCCCAAAACAATCGCTAGAAAATAAGTAAGATCTACAGACTTTCGCGATATAACAAGGCATTTAGATTTTTTAGGGTTTAAAATAAGACCATTTGATCCAGGCCAAATTAAAACTTTCTCTAAATCTTCATTTACACAGAATGCTCCATGCTCAATTAGACCAAGTGGGCAACTGAAATACAGGTGAACGTCATCAGCATACATATGGGAGGAACAATTCGCAAGCGAAGATGGAAGGTCGTTAACATACAATTAAAACAAAAGGGGGCCAAGAATGGAACCCTGAGGCACCCCTGTTATATTCGGCAGAAAATTAGACAGATTGTCAGTTACTTGCACAGCTTGCCTTCTGTTAGTTAAATATGAACAAATTAATTTTGCGGCACCAAATGAAAAATTAAAATAGTGCACAAGCTTTCTACATAAATTAACATTGATGACAGTATCAAAAGCCTTTGAAAAGTCAAGCAGAATCAAAAAAGAAACTTCATCTTTATCCAATGCATGTCTATGGTCTTCAGTCACGCTCAAAAGAGCGGTGATACAACTATGCTCCTTTCGAAAGCCAGACTGTATTGGAGTAAGCAATGAGTTGGCAGCGAGGTAAACATTGATTTGCTTTTGTAGAATCCTTTCAAAGGCTTTAAACAAAAAGGGTAATACGGCGATTGGTCTAAATTCATCTTTTTTAGCATTTTTTGCAAGTGGTATAATTTTGGATACTTTCCATATGTCCGGATACAAACCGGATATTAAATTTGTATTGAAAGCAAAAGTAGTGTATGGCAGCACAATTGGCAGAATCATATATCAAATATCATCAAGCCCAACAGCCTTTGACTTAATAGAAAGAACACATTCCACCACATCAGCACTTACTACAGCAGAGAAATCAAATCCATGGTCACCATGATGATATTGATCAGTAAATGAAAAAGAGCTTTCGGCGCTGAGTAATGGGAGCTGTTCCGAAGGGGGAGAAACAAATGTTTTATTGATGATATTACCATCGATATCCTCAGCTGGCTCGATCCTTGATTTGCCTATACCAACATTGTGTAAGTTTTTCCAAAGCTGGCGCCCATTTAAGGATCCGCTAAGTTGTCGAGAAAAATGTTCACTACAACCCTGTTGCGAAGTGAATAAAAAACACAACGCAACACTTTCAAACGATAACGTTTCCAATTTGTGTAAGCATCATCACGTTGTTACATTAGAATTCTTATCTTACGAGTAAACAAAGGTTTATTGTTTAGCTTAAGTTATCCTTTTTAATCTCTCGAAAAAGCTACCTCAACATTTCTGTAGGTGTTCAAAAAACTCAAAAATTAAATTTTCGAAAAATCCACAAATATGCGGATTAGATAATTCAATTAACTTTCAAAATCAGTTGTGACGCTCAAAAATGTTTCTTAAAATGATATCAATTGCGTAGTAGGGAGGGGGTTTTAAATGTTAGGCTCTCCATAAATTATTATTATTATAAAAAAACAATGACTTTAAGTTTTTAATCTAAACCAAATTTTTCCCAAACAAAACTATTCGAAAAGTTTAATTTTAAAAAACAAATTTACTTTACAATTCGTTTAAAATCCCTGGCTTTCGTAGCCGATGATTTTGTTAGTGTTTCTCGTTGAAAAGTTGATTTTTGAACTTTTTCCATTTTAAAAGTAAAGCATCAAGTAGGTATACTTATCAATTTTGATTTATTTTACACTTGATTTAAAATCTTTCATGCTTTATTAGTCTTATTAGTCTGACAATAATGTCAAAGTATTTATACCTGTTCTTATATAATTAGTCAGAAAAAGCAATATTAATTTGACTCTTTTTAGGTTTCCTCTTGTGGGAAATACATTGAACGTCAAATCGAAAAAAATCTATCTCCAATTGAAAGCAACGTTGCCGAAATGGAACGATCGTGCCATTTTGACACGAAAAATTTCTTGTGCCACGATGGGAGGCAATATTCAAAATGGCACGCTTTTTTCATTTTCCGATCTTTACTTTAATAATTTAGAGAGAGAGACCCAATGTTAATACAGTGAAAGATTTCATCAACAGATCTGGATACGTCTTTTCAATTCATTAATGAAATATGACTGGACGCATTCATTCGAAATCCATATATGAATTCACTCGTTTCTTTGAAATCAAGAAAATGTAGATCTGTCTGTTAGATATACATACGTATTTCAAAATAATACAAATTTGTTTTCTGTCTATTAACTGTTGCCCAGTTTTGAAATCCGTTTGGCTGCCATTCACTCATCACTGGGCGGTCTTGTCCCATTTTTGTATTATTTGCTGCAAAGGAAGAAATAAATTAACAGGCAAAAAAAAAACTATTCGACATAACGATTAAGCAATAAAAACGTATTACAAATTTTTAGATTACAAGCAGACAAACTAATCGTTTCATTTCAAAGCGAGACCTCAAAAATAAATTTATTTTAGTTTCAGATATAGGTATGAATACTTTTCACAAAAGTGAAGTTTAAAATTTTTTTAAAAGAATATTATGTTAACTCTTTAAAACAACATGATATCTGATTGGAGGCCTAAAACTGTAAACCAATATCTGCATTTTTTTTGGGAATTGAATCTAAGGAAGAACTTTTAGGTTTAAGTATACTGATGAAAAAGTCAACGTCTTGAAAATTTTTCTGTACATTTTATAAGAAACAAACACAAGAAACGAATTAAAAAGACGAGGTGCTAAATGCTTTGAAAATTATTGACCCTGCCTTTCTTAAGCAAAATTCAAACACATAAGGTATTTTTCCATACTTAACAATTGTTTTTTAAAATTTCTTCATCTATTTACCGAATTGAGAAACATTTTTGAAATTGGGCTATCTATGGTTTTTCAAGGAGATTCAAAAAGGTTGTGGATTAAGCTATAGAAACTATGAAACAATATTGATGAACGAATGTTTATTAATATTATACAATTTATGTAGACCCTCCTAATTTTGCCTCAAGGAAAATCATCGGTAGAGCGAGTTTTTTCTAGGCTTAATAACATAAAGACATTAAACATTAAATGCAAAAACGAAATTATAAAGCCAAATAATTGCAAAGATTTCAAACAAATTTAATTATTTAAATTTTATTTATTTATTTTGTATTGTTTAATTAACAACTCCATGTGTCAATACAAATTCATTACGATTTAAAAGTCATAACTAATATGTTTCCTTAAAAATGTTCCTTCTTTTTTTTATAGATTGGTCTACTGTACTGTAACGACGGCGGGACGGGTGACGACGCACGGCTTGAATAATGCACAGGACTTTTATTTTGCTTTACTCTAATGAGTGCCTTGAGAGCTTAAATTACTATACGCGTTGTATTGTAGATGGAATTCCCCCATCTGGATCCGGAACTTTAGTGAAAGCACAGCATACTCGTATTATCAAACATTCTCTCGTTTTATTTTAAAATAAAGTTTCTCAAAAAAAAAAAAAAAAAAAAATCTAAGAAAAAAAAATGAAAATAACATCATGGTATGGCATGGAAATATTGAAGAAAAGACCGGGGAAATATCTTCTATCATTTTCCATGTTGATTCGAGTCGTGTGTAAAAGTTTTTAATACTTTATATTCCTACGTTAATGTATGATCCTAGAGCCAAACCAGGAGAGCTGTATAATACATACATAAGCATATGTGATGACAACTTATAAAATTCTACTTTCTGTGTCTCTGATATGATTGACACCAAAGGGTGTTCATTTGGAATTTCAACACTGGAGTTTGCTTAAAAATTTAAACTGAATTAAGCAAATTACTGGGGATTGTTTTATGAGTTTTCCTTTGAGTAGATCAGGGAAATAAGTTAGTCCTTTACGTTAATGAAAATTTTAAAATAAATTTCGTTAAATCAGGTCATTTAAGGAGCAGTATGGACTGTTTGTTTTTATTAATAAAAAAATAGAATTCTTATTTCCTTTTTCTGGGAATATTTTGACTTAAGACTTTGTTGTCGGATTGGTAGATTTCTCTTGGGCAAAACATAACTGGTAATACATACATATACCTACCATTAAGCGCCTTATGGGTATTTTAAATGAAAGGTAATAGTAAACACGAAGAGAGTAGGTAACTTACCTATAAACTTTTACTTTATAAACAGATTTGTGTTCACAATTTGCCTTAACAAAGGAAAAATAACAAGTCTTTCATAAGCAATGTCGAAGTCAATGACATTTCGGATACTGTTTACTTAAAGTCTGCCCTGACCATCAAAGCCTTTATGATAAAAAACAACTTGGACGCGCCAACATGGTGTGGTCAGACAATAATCTATTCAAGTCTCCAAGTGCCTAGAGATATTGTTCATCCCAGCAACCACGAAACATTGAAGACCCTATTTCTTTTACCCTTTTTCGGAAAAAGCAAGGGTGTATGCCTGGGGCTCATAAGGAGCAAACTAACAAAACGTATTAAAAGCAAGAATTCCATTCAGAGGCAAACAAAAAAACTCGGATGGATTGTGTGCGTATAGTTGGCCCATCCATGCCGGGACCGGGAACAGAAGCAGAATAAACTTCAAAATGAAATTCATTTTGCAAAATGGAATTCCTGTGTTTTGTTTTTCGAATTCTTCACCAGATATAAAAACCAGGCCTAAGAGAAAAATCTTTCATAGCACTCGTACAAGAAAATAAAGAGAGATGCTGCTTTTATTTCCAGTCGCATATGGTATACGTACATACCTTACCTAGATGGGTTGGTGAAACTGAATTAAGAATTAAGCCATAATTTTATTTACATATATATTATAGGTTTATAAGTTTTGTGTACATATCTAGTGTTTAGTTATTTTAATTTTCTATCAATTTTTTTAGGGCAGCATTTTATGTGAATTCTGAACATTGGTCCTTTGAAAGCATAAATTAATTTTAAAATTTCAAGAGGCAAGAATATTTTTGATTACCGATATTAAATATGGCAGAACTGTATCACCCTATCGAACAGTGATTTGCCTTTTAAAGCCTAGTATGCTGCTGATGCGAAACGAAAATTTTCGGTGGTCTCCACTAGGAGAACGAAATGCTAACGAAAACCACAGCGGAAAAATATTTGCGGAGAGTTCTGTGAGCTGTCAATAAAAGTTGACAAGTTGTAAACAAAAGAAGGAATTTTGTCACCAAATTACTTTTAGATGGAATTTTTTTGTCACCAAATTACTTTTAGATGTAATTCTTATGAAATAATTCTTTATTATTATTACTTCTGTAGTTTAAAATTCATTTTTCGGTTTGCACATTGAGTAAGTGAATGAGAAACATTTGTTTCTCTGCACAATGAATGAGTGTGGGGGAAATTGATTTATTTGTCACTTTTTGTAATTTTTTTGTTTTAATAACAGTTTTTTTTTTTTAAACAGTTCTATATATTAATACTACTGATATCCATTAGCCAAGTAGAAGGCTTTGCCCTATTATATTTGGATTGCAGCTGATTTGATCGTATAGGGTTATCCATTTCGCTGTTTCAAAAGTATAGGGCTGTAATTCGACATCTGTCAAACTAAGTTCTTAAACCAATTTTTTTTTCAGTTGAAAGTCTGACATTTACGAAAATGGATCGCTTAACTATCGCACTACGCATAAAAACTGTTAAAACCTACTACAAAAATTGTGATTCTGCCACAGCCACTTATCGTGCATTAAGAGGAGATTATGGCTGACATAATCGTCCAACTACGCAAGCAATTGGCAAAATTGTGAAGAAGTTTGAAGAGACTGGATTGGGTAGAGATATTGTAAGGCATGTGCATCATCGTTTCTCTCGTACCACTGAAAATATCGCTGCTGTAAGTGAAAGTGTTGCCGAAGACCCGAATGTGTCAATTCCTCGTCGTTCTCAGGAATAAGGACTGTCTTACGGCACATTATGGCGTATTTTGCATTTGGATCTACACCTACATCCATATAAAGTCCAGCTTACACAACAACTGAAACCAGGTGACCATTCACAACGTCGTAGATACGTCAAATGGGTGCTTGAACAACGTCGATTTTTCGAACAAAATTTTTTTCAGCGACGAAGCACATTTCTCACTCGGTGGGTAAGTTAATAAACACAATTGTCGTATTTGGGTTTCTGATAATCCTCAAGTAATTGAAGAGAGGCCATTACATACACTAAAAGTCACCGGAGGTGTGATTGCACCTTACTTCTTCGAAGAAGACGATGGAACGACTGTCACCGTCAATTCGGAGCGTTATGGTCATATGATAACCAACTTTTTTTTGCCTGCTATTGAAGAATACGACTTCGAGAAAATGTGGTCTCAACAAGACGGTGCCACATGCCACACAACTCGAGCGAATATGGCTTTATTGCAAGGGACATTTTCTGGCCGCGTAATTTCTCGTCGTGGCGATATCAACTGGCCACCAAGATCATGCGATTTGACACATATTTTATATGCGTTTTATTTACGTTTACTTTTGAAACCGTAAAATGGATAACCCTATATAAGCGTTTTTTCATCCCTCCTACAAAGGGTAAAAGCATGGCTTTTTGATCACGATCACATTCAAATTGAAAATTTACTTAATTAATTATGTTATTAAACAAAATATGTATACTTTATTCCTTATTTTCCTACCTCGCACACAACTTAGTTTGATTTATTTTATTTGATAATAACTTGCCATTACACTAGATGTCTAGCCTGGCTAAAGAGTATCTCTTAATTTGTTTTGTTGGGCTTACCTAAAAATTTATGTTATTTCGAATACCACTTATTTAAATATTTTGCATGTTAACGATATAAAGTTTAAATTTAATATCATTTTTCTCCTTTCTTATACATCTATATATATTTTTTATTGCTATTCTCAAATTTTAAAGAATGATACCTAATTTAGTGCATTAAGTATTTTTATAAAGTAGTCTTACATGAATTGGCGTTTCGTCCTGGTGATCTCACGACTCATCAGTTGACTTTTGGGGGCCTTTGTCAATATGCTCATTGAAAATCAATAATTCAAAAAGTCTAAATATATTAGAGCAAAGTCTTCTTCTTTGCTGAGGTATATAAGTAGTATTAGTATATAGAATTTGAATTAAAAAAAAATAACAAATAACACTCATTCGTAATGGTGCAGAGCAAAAAATATTTCTCCTTGACTCACTCAATGTGCCAGCAGAATAAAGATAATGTTAAATTACAGAGATAATACCAACATCATTATTTTCTCTTTCACTCATTCAAAGAGTTAAAAGTGAGGCATTCTTTTAATCAAATTATTCATTTACTGAATAATTTGAAATTGCCAAAATTTATAGAAAATAAGGTTGTATAATATAGCATTTGACATGGTAAATCATTCTGTTCTCTTGCATAAATTACGTAAGAGGTTTAAATTTATCTTTCGAAGCTGTTAAACTCATTTCACCCTTTATTAGCCATAGTAAGCAGGTGGTAAGTTTGAATAATAATTTGTCAGAGTTTCTTCCCGTACAACAAGGAGTTCCCCAAGGATCAATTTTATCCGTTGTCTCCCACTACTATTCTCACTTTACATAGACGAAATCGTGTTCATTATAACTCAGACCTCTAAGCAATTTTATGCAGAGACATCCAAATTTATCGAAGTTGTCCCTTAGGACTTATCGAAGACTGTGCTTCTATTCTTAACCAAGAACTAATTATAATAAGCTTTTGCGCTTCGTGCAACGGGCTAGTTCTAAATCCGAATAAATGTAAATGCTTAGTTATATCCTAGAAACAATTAAGGTCCATTTTCTTCACTACAAGTTGAACTCAACTTGAGGGTTTTTATTATCAACTTGTGATTTTCTTCACTCAAACTTGACAGTTTCAACTTTCGATTCTCAACTCTCGAGTTAATCAACTTCTTGTTTTCTCAACTTCCGAAAATAGTAGAAGTTGAGAGAGAAAACTTTAGAGTTTTATGTCAAATTCAAATTTGTAATACATTTTGTTGCATCTTCTCTAAAAAATTATTCTCTGTTTCGTTTTGAATAAAAACATTTTTAAAATATGTTCTGCGAAAATTATTACAGGGAAAATAATCCATCGTCTGATTCCGGAAGTGAAGATGAGGAAGAATTATTGGCACTTGAAAGAAAGACAATATATAATGTGACTGCTAACATAAATACGTGTAGATCGCGCGAATTACGACCAATTTTTGATTGTTTGGAGGTATTATGTAGTCGGGTCAATTCAGTATTTCAACAGTGCATCGTATTGTGAAGCAGGTTTCAATAATTGTAATTGCTAACTTTGCGCCTCAGTCACAAGTATGATACAACTACACAAGTGTTTATTTTCGTTTCGTTCTGCGCTACTACGACGTCATGGGCACACAAATTGGTTTAAATTTTTGCACTTTTTATAATAAATGCTTGGTATTTAGAATTTAAAAAAAAACAAGAGTATTGTTTTTATAAACAATATTTCATATTTAATTATTAAATTTACGTCAAAAAATTCCAGATATCAATAATAAATTATACATTGCAGCACTCACTAAGCAATTATTCTGGTTTAACCGATTGAAACAAATTAAAAATATATTAATTCTTACTTAAACCGCTGAAGCAAAAATATTTAAATTGCAGAAAATTAAATTTCAGTTAAATAGAATTTTCACTTTTTCACTTCAAAACTATAGTTCACAAAACGACAGCCCGAAAAGCACATACGTTTTTACCGAATATATATTTTATGCATACATGATATTCCCATCAGGTAAGAGTTTCGTTGCATGTTATACTTCAATTTTTTTACGTTTGTTACGTACTCGACCGTTCCGTCACCTAATATAATTCGCGACACATAATATCTGCAGAGAATTTTGAAAACAAACACGAATCCGTCGAAATCATAGCACATAATAAATACAAATCTCAAAGAATAAATTCAAATCTAAAGTTGAAACATACGTATCTGTCAAAAATTTCCCAGGGAAATTTAAAAAAAAACACAAGTGTGCTAACTTTTAAATTTCAATTCTTGAGTTGAGATTTAAAATAGTGAAGAAAAACAAATTTCAACTTGTGACTCAACTCTCAAGTTTGTGTCAACTGTAGATTTGGCTAACTTGAGAGTTTGCGGCAAGTTGACAAATAGTGAAGTTAATGGCTCTAAATCTATCATACTTCCCTTCCGTAATGCTAAATGGAACTGCCCTAGAATTTGTCAACACATATAGAAATCTCGGAGTAATATTTGTTTTTTATTTTATTTTATTATTATTTTATTTACAATTACAGTTATTACAATTTACAATCTTAGTTATTATTAATCTGTATTAAAATTTAAATAGGAGGAAAGTTGGGTTTACATCAGTCGGTTATATGAACTGAATGAACACTTTGTGATACAGGTACCAGTATTAAGTGTTCTTGTCGACTCGGTTAATTTATGTATGTTAAATTAGTTATAAAGATTAAGGGTTAAGCAGGTGGTGATTTCAAAGTATAGTACAACTTTTTTTAAATTTTTTTTATATTATTATTTTTAATAAGTTATTTTTTAATTATTATTAACTAATAACTTCAAAAAAGTGTCTCAATTTCAGACCTTGAGAGAAGCCATTTTTTTTACTTTTTTTACGAACACGTATTTTTGGGAAACGTATTTTTATATCCTTGACCTGGAATGATCATATTAACTCATTAGTTGTTAAGGCTTATGGGACGTTAAGAAGATTGTCGACTGCTCAGGAATTTACTACGCTTTAAACTAGAATAGTGCTCGCTAAGACCCTGGTGATACCTGTACTTACTTACGGTTGCGAAATTTTTTACAACTGGGATATAATTAGTAAAAACAAACTAAAAGTGACCTTTATAGCACCATACTCTACATTAATTGGTTAAAACGGTATGACCATGTCTCACATCTGCAACAGAGCCTTCTCAAAATGTCTTTTGATAATTTCATCAAGTTTCGAACTTTAATCCTCTTCATTTTTTAAATATAAAAAAACACATCAATCTATTTGAAAAACTCCGGTTGTCAACGTCGATTAGATCTACATATGTAATATTGCCACGCTTTTCTTTTCTGACCTCCGAGAGACAATTCTTTGTAGCTGCATGTCGCCTCTGGAACTCCCCACTTATTTGCGAGAAATCAGTGACCTACACACATTTCAAGACAACCTCAATACTTTCTTCTCGAATCAAAGCAACTAACTTCCTTTAAATTAAAACTTTATTTTTCATCTGTACCTTTCACTCTGATATTTCTTTTTCCCTTTCCTGCTCTCTGTTTCTATTTCTTCTTATTAAATTATTATTTCTTATTATAGTACTACTAGCGGACCAGGCGTACTTCGTCTAGCCCCAATTTAACGCCATCAAATTAACTGCAGAGCTATAATATTATTTGAATGGAATAAAAATAAGGAGAGAGTAATATGATAAACAATGTTTTTTGATTTGTTTTCCGGCGCACAAACAAACAACAAAGATCGTTTACCAAGCTATCGACGACGTTCTTTTTCTTCGCTGCTAGTATAGCTCGTTCAGAAATCCAATCGAGATTTTTATAATTTTTTGGAATGCCGGGGAACACTTTACTTTGGTGATGAGTTTCTTCTTGGACGTTGTTAACTCGAAAAAATTTGTCGGGAATGATATCAATCCAATCGAAACATCAACAGAAATTTGTCCATTGCCAAGCGCCAGCAGTTGTCTTGAGAATTCAGCAGCCGATGGGTCGTTCTGTAATGCCACTCATATTATTGTGGTCAATTTGAACTTATTGACATGCCGGCACAAGAAGCATCCATTTAGTTCATCGGCAGCAGTAGATTTCAGGATGACGGGAAGCGTTTAATGAAAAGCAATATCATATACCCACCAAATCTCGAAAAACTTTGTAAGTCCTGTAAGGTCATCTGCCTCCAAAGTTTATGCGCCATCGGCATTCATCCAAAATTATGATTTTGCATTCTCGGATCAATTTCGCTGTCGCCGAATTCTTGGTCATTGTCCACGTTATTGGTTGGTCAACCGTGAAAAAATTCATCGGCAGCTTCAAAGCGGAATGTGCATGTGCAACAGGTAACGAAAGAAATCTTGGCGGAATTGTTGCTAGAATCAACGAATTTGTGGTAGTGATTATACAGTTTGAAGCTGTGCAATACGGACACGTCTCCATTTATTTCCTCTGCACGTACCTCTTGCGTTTGATTATCACCTACATTCTAATTAATTATTGCAAGACGTGTACGTCGTATTATTTATAAATCGTTTTAATTTTTCACGCAACACAAAAACGAATTTTCACTGAGCGGTCAAACGATGTGTATTGAACAAGAAATACGTCGGCTAAACTAACAAAAGCGAAATCAGGAATTATAGGTTTTTAACAACATTTTTTTTATATATAAATTTTTTTATGTTTATGTGTATTAGTTCATGAGATTTAACAATTTTAGTAAGCATTTTTAAATTTTAATAGCTCACAAAAACAGCCATAAATCGAAAACCAATTCACATAAGCACATAGCTTAAGACCTTCTTCTCGACCATATATTTCATAAAATAAAAGTATATTGAAAATGGTGGAATAGTTTTGACAAAATTTTTTGTATTAAAAATTATAATATTATTACTTAAAATTATTTTTCTTTTCGATAGTATTTTAGATGTTAATTTTTTTAATGTGTAAGTTTATAAGTAAAATAAAATAAATAAATAAATAATAATAATTTTAACTTTATGCCTGCAAGACCTAAGGTCTTTTAAATGAAACCTAAATTGCACGGCATTAGTTAGAAGGAATTGTATGAAGTATAGGAAAGAATTACATAACATAAAGTTTTTGTGCAATGTCATAGCTATGTCTAAATTCCTTCCCATGAGACATAATTTACTGGGTTTGACTATTTTAAAAACGAAGTTTGACAACAGAAATAATATTTAATTATGATAAAATGTATGTTCATAGGAGCTGAATACTTAAAGAACTTAAATCTCCCGAGCTCAAGAAAAAGTTGAGTATCCCTCAAAGAAAAGTAAAATCATCCGTTATTTGAAAGCATAAAATGATTAAAGATCCTTAATGATAAATCATGTTGCTTAAAGAATAAGTTTGATTTATTTCAAATAATTCTCTAAAAAATAGTTGACTAATTCCCACAAATTAATCAATAGTAAAATTTGTCGTTACTTGCCTAAGAAAATTACGATTTTCTCATTCGAATACATCTTTATTAATTTATTAGATTTATTATTCGGGAGATTTCCAAAATAATGTACACAAGATTCGATGGCCTTGAAGTAGAATTTCTGTAAAACAAAAAAAAAAAAACAAAGCTAGACTATTATTTAAGAAATATTAGGTTATTTGCACTTTCAGTCCTTCATAAGCTTAAAAGTTTTTGTTTATACCCGCCATCTACAAAACCTATTCTGCTTTCATTCCCTGTGAGTAACTATCACGTACAAAACTCTAAAGGCATTTGTACGTGGCAGCATGATAGGTATACTATAACTTTCTAAATATATAGGTATATACGATGTAAGTTCCTAATCAGAATTTCGTGTAACTCTGGGGGCGGAAAGCTGGTGATGTCGCAAAGTTGCTTTGAATGATAACACGAATTTTGTCTGTTGGTAGGATGCAAAGAGTTATGAGGTGTTTTCTGGGAATCGACAGGCAAGAAAGTGGCAAAGTGACTTTCCATGAAAATTGTCTTACTACGACATAAGTAAGCGAACTTTTATTCAGTTTAAAATCGCGGAAGGAATTGATGTTAATATTCTTATTCCTTTGTTGTGCGTACGATTTGTTAACTTTATCACGTTATAAAATCCACTGCCACATGCCCATGCCCAATGGCAAAAGCCGAAAACACACTGACAAACCGACATTGACACGACAGAAGAACATTACCTGCCGAAATTCTTTTGGGAGCGAAGTAAATCGGTCTTAACCGATTAAATTTCAACGTTTCGCTTTTGGTATAGCTATGTATGTACCTATATGGGTGTGTTACGCGTGGAGGCTTGATGTAGTCGTGCCTTACTTGACAAGTTTACCTGGAAACTTCTTAATATAATTTGTTCATAATTGAGAATCAAACAGGTTTATGGTAGAAAATATTTCAGATTTTAAAATACTAAACAAGATTTGGCATAATACTCGTAAATGCAATTTATCTTAAATGTGATATACATTCAAATGTTGTTGTTTCAAAAACTTAAAAATAGTTTCTTTTCTTTTGCATTTCTCTAATAGACTTAATAATAAAACTTACAAAGTTACTATATTCATTTCATCAAAATAATTTTTACTCGCGATTATAGGTACTATGAGCAAGTTATGGATTCGTGCAAAAAAAAAAATCTAACAATCAAACATGACATTACGATCATAGAGAACACCAAAAAAGTGGGTCCCCCAATTCCGTCTGTCTGTCTGTCTGCCTGTCTGTCTGTCCGCGAGTCTGCAGCTTAAACGGTTGGATGGATTTGCTTCACACTTGGAATATATTGTTTGTTCGGTAATATGCCCATACGTTTTTTTACCATTTTTTTTAAGACGGCAAATAACAGTAACAATTTATTTTGGCCAAAAAAAAAAATCTTATTTTTCTCAAAAACGGCTACAACGATTATTAAAAAAAAAAATAAGTACATTAATGAAGGAAAAGCCTACCTTTTGACAATTTTTTTTTGAAAAAAATTATTATTTCTGGTGTTTCTAGTAGAACCATGTTTTTGGTTTTCGATATTCTCGGAGACGGTTAATTTGATTTTTTGAAATTTTTATAGCAGAAGCTCCCAGAGAACTTAAACACTATTGTATACTAAAATCTTTCACAAAATTTTTTTTTTTTGGAAATTATTTTTTTTTTTGAAAACTCAAAAATTCGAAAACGCCTCAATAGATTTTTTGGTGGTTTTTTGATATTATCTTGAATATTTTAAAAAAAAACTATTGTTCTAAAATATAAAACAACGGTTCCTCCCATACAAATGGTAAAAAAAACCGTTAAGAAAAAAATGTATTCCTCGAAAACGGCTCAAAGAATTTTTTTTAATGCGTGTGTTCTTAAATTAGTACAGTGCACTTTTAAGTATAAAAACTTTCTCAACATTGGATGATCCGATTAAAATAATTTTTTTTAAACAAATGGTGCCTAAAATTGTTAATAAAACTGCATACGAAAATTTTCAAAAAAAAAAAAACGTTTTTCGATTTTTCAAAAAAAAATTTGTATTTAAAAGTAGATTTGTTTTGAAATTTTAATTTTTTATGTATATTAATAATGTCTTCAAAATGCCGTTTCAATTTTTTTTCTAACAATGTTTTCAAAATTTTATACATAAAAAATTAATTTATTAAAAAACCGCTCCAACGATTTTTGAAATTTTTTTGATATATTCTTATTTATCCATGAATTCAACTGGCAACCTTGTTTTTTTCTCAAACTATAACGACTAAGCAATATAAACACATTTAAGTATGTATATTATCCATTTCTTTCTACCTTATTATTATTCCCTTTTTACGAATTTTTTCCTACATCACAGATTACTAAATACAATGTAGGCAGTCATACATTTATATATAAATACTCGTATATATGTCTAAAAATCACATGAATCTTATGTATGCATAGTGCACCTAAATTATAAAGTTATATGCAGCTGCAGTTATATATAGCTGCCTACCCACCTACATCCCTCATTTCCATTATTATTATGTACATGTTCACATACTCAGTTTCCATCTATATATGTATGTATATATATTTTACTCTCCTAACTCACATATTTAAAATCCATAACTTAGATTTAAATATACATTTCTAGGTAGGTATCTATGTAACTATTCCTTGAATCATCTATTCTACAATTCATTATACTAAGAATCAAGGTAATCTTACCTACATAGGCTTGGCGCCTGCATAGGATAACTACACCTAACTAACTTAACCTCAATGGTTATAGCTACATAAAAGTTGTTAGCTACCAGAGCAAGTTCGTACGATCCAGTCGTGCATTTTATTTTTTATAAACTATAGAGAGTAGTGATAAGAAAATTAAAATTTCTAAAAATGATCTTTAAAATTAACAAAAAACTAAATTTGATTTTTTCCGAACAAAAGATATTATAAAATAAGACAAAAATAAAGTCAATGAGCATATTCATAGTCGCTGATAAACCCAGGTTTTACTAAACTACAGTTTAAGACAATCTTAGCTCAATGAATAATTTGATTGATTTTATGTACAAATGGTTGGTTTTATATTTTTGTAAGATTATTAACTTGTTATACTACACAAATAGCTCCAAATATTTTGGAATGATAAACTTAAAAAAATAGAATCAACATCCGGAAATTCAACTTAACCTAGGTTTAATTTAGGCACAGTTTAAAAATGACTATGAATACGCCTCAATATGATTTGGGAACAAAATAAATGTAAAAACCAACATTTGAAAGAATTGTACAAAATATCTTTTGTTTTTGAAGAGTTACAATTTTTAATCTTAGATATACAGGGTGTCCCAAAAGTCAACGTCGAAACGAAAACGGGTGATAGGATAGGCGGTGACAGTTATCAGAAAAATAATTAAAAAAATCGTAGTCATGTATTTTGTGAGTTGGAGGCATTCGAAAAAAATCGAAAAAATTGCCACCCTGTGACGGTCTTTCAAGTGACGTGATTACAAATCTTAATTTTCCTCATTTTATTTTTGAACCCTTCTAACAATTGCATTCAAAAATTTAAACACACCTGCATCAGTTTTCAAGAAAACATTATTTTTTTTTCCAACTAAAGCCTAGTACGCTGCTGATGCGAAACGAAATTTTTCGGTGGTCTCCACTAGGAGAGCGAAATGCTAACGAGAACCACAGCGGAAAAATATTTGCGGAGAGTTCTGTAAGCTGTCAAAAACAAATGACAAGTTGTAAAAAAAAGTAATTTTGTCGCCAAATTACTTTTAGATGTAATTTTCTTGAAATAATTCTTGGATTTAAAAATTGTTCTTGTTACACATAGAGGATTTAAAATAAAACTCAGAACCGTTTAAATGATGGAAATTAAGCAAATACTTTGGGACTTATTAACTGGTTTATCTGCCGATTTGATGAAAATTCTATCAATTTTAAGAATATCAATGAAATAGGGAGGTAAACCACTCTATAATTCGAAAACTACGTCCTTCATTGGGATGGTGTAAATGGTTATGAGTTCTAATTTATGGTTTCTTACTAATTCCGGATACCATTTTAAAGTCCAAGAATTATTTCAAAAAAATTATATATAAAGGAAATTTGGTGACAAAAAAAATACATCTAAAAGTAATTTGGTGACAAAACTACTTTTGGTTTTGTTAATGCTTCCTTTGAAAGTATGAAGTTTTGATTCAAAAAAGATATCGCTCGCCTTTATTGGACAACCCGTTCCAAAGATATAGTTCAAAAGCTATTCACTGTTCACCTTGAAATACATAATCTGAAAAATATAATCAGACTATAAATATAATGGACCATATCTTCGGAACGGGTTGTCCCATAAAGGTGAGCGATATCATATATTTTTAGAATCAGCACTTCATACTTTCAAAGGAAGCATCAACATTTTTTGCAAAGAAGTTGTATTAAAAAAAATAGCTCCAGGAATACGCATACATCATTCTAAATATGCGCATTTCAAGAGTGATTTTTTGCAATAATCCTTCTACCTATAAACTTTTGATGCTGATTTTGAGAGTATCAAGAGTAGATTACAAAAAGGTATCAACCAAGTTTTTAGGATAACCCGTTCCAAAGATACACTCCAAAGTATTTTCAGATTATATATTCCAAGAGAACAGTGAATAGCTTTTAGAATATATTTTTGGAACGGGTTTCATTTTCACTTGTTCATCAGTGAGTTTTCTTAGTGGGTTTGTACTTGACCGCTCTGCTACGCTGCGAATGCTCTTTGATCGATTCCCATTTTAACTATAGGTCTTGCTTCCTCAATTAATACTAAAATCGAATGAATAGTAAAAATGCATGGCCTTATATGTCAAATCCAATTGACCAGCTTGCAAGCAGCTTGATTTGCTATCAAAACCACGAGCAGGGCATCTGCCATACGATGGTTCAATTACATTAAAAAACTTCGTCCAGAAAAGAAAAAGAAGGTAGCGATGGCAATGCGAGGTAAGTGATTTGTCATCATCTTCTTTCTATCAACACAACAAAGGACTAGCGAGGTCATCACCTGAAATTGTAGACTAAATAACAATGTCCATCCCGTGCCGATTCTCACGAAGTAAACATTAAACAGATTATCTTAACTTGAGAAATAAGTTCTGGGGTATGGTATAAGATCGCCAATCAATGAGATCGGAAACAGGCTTTCTAAATAGAGGTGGGTATCGTTTAAGATGGCCTTTTTGCAACCAAACATTATTGTGGTAACGATGATTTCCTTAATTGTCGTTGGTGCAGCGGAAGGCCGCTTACCTTTGGCTTCCGGCCTGGATACATCTTGTCCCGACCAGGTCGGAAATTCATATTCGTACTGCCAATAGCGGGCGGTCGATTTGATTTTTTCTTTGTGGCAATTGAGTTAATTTATGTGTTGAAAGTATGTAGTTAGAAATGGTGAGTGTTTTTTTTATATTTATATGGTGTCAAAGGTCGCATAGAATTTAATAGTCGGAGTAACAAATGTATTTTAAAAATCATGACATGGACAGTTAATTGGAGAACAAACTACTGAATCTTGATTATAATATTTTTATTTAGTAGTCACTTAAAATAAATTAATTTTAAAAGGACATAGGTTATTTTTAATCTAAGCACTAGCACTAGGTATGAGAAAAGTCGATAGTTGGTTATAATCAGCACTCCAAATAAAGATCAGCTATATCTTGTTCGCTGATAAGATATGTGAAGGGTGTGCTTCTTTACAACTTCCCATTTTCATTTTGCAGATTTAGTTTAGTCGATTTTGAAATTGGTTTTGATACAAAATTAGAATTAAATGTATTTTGAATAATTTAATACAGGAAATGCACAGAAAAACCAGACACTAGAGAAAACACAAAGCCAAAGAAAAATCAAGTAAGCATTACAAGAGCTTGACTTTTTTTTTATAAAAAAAATGAAATGTCAAAATTTCGCATGCAATTAATGTGCAGGTCAATTAAATTGAGAACGAAAAGAGTGGAGAATTGTACTAAGAAATCTACTACAGCTATCCACTAAAATTGTACATTTCGTCGTTCAGCAGCGTACTGGAAAACGAAAAGTAGAACGAAATTTTTCGTTCATGATTTCGTCGTGTCATTTTTGTATGGGATTTTTCGTTTCGCATCAGCAGCGTACTAGGCTTAACTACACAAAATGCTTACATGACCCTAATTCATATGATTGTGCACTAATGTACTACGAATACTACGTGTTCAATTCTCATTTCAAAATGGTATAACATTTTTGAGAGGAAATACAAATGTTTCTCTCAAATAACCCGGTTTTAAGATATTTTTTTAATTTATTAAAAAAAATTTGAATGCACTCTAGCACTCTAGGCTTTCTCGTGTCTAAGTTTGAGTTCAAGGGAGGTGAACAGTAATTTATAAGTAACTAATAGCAGGCCCAGAGTAACGTGGGCTAGCAATCAGATAGTGATTGATTTCTATTGATTTGGTTCACGTTTTAAATAAAATTCAATTTTTCAACAAAAATTACATCAAAAGTTTATTTAGATTAGCTATAACAAATGTTCAATTTTTTTGCCTGCAACGGCAATGTAAGACCTACATCTTCTTACAACAGATCGGTTTATAAGACTGGCGAATCTCCTTCAGTTGATGTCTGCAACAGCCTCCGTGATTTTTTGGCGCAGTTCGGCTAAGTCTTGAATCGGTTTTGAGTAGAATTTTTCCACTACTGCCCCTCACAGAATGAAATCCAGAGGGTTTAAGTCAGGTGAACGGGCTGGCAACGAAATTGTACCAGAGCACCCTATCCACCTGCCTGGATATTCTTCATCAAGAAATTGTCTCACTGGGCGAGCATAATGTGCTGGGCAGCCGTCTTGTTGAAACCACATATTTCCATAAATGGTTTTGTAAAAAAAATCTAAATACACGTCGCCGTTCAAGTTCTCTGGTAGCTCGAATGGCCTAAGAGTTTTACCATTCAGAATTCCGGTCCACATATTAACTTTGAAGCGATACTGCGATTTATCTTCCCGCATCAAATGTGGATTTTCTATATGCCACTCGTGCAAATTGTGAAGGTTCATGTATCCATCCTTTTTAAATGTTGATTCATCGAACCACAGAATTTTGTCCAAGAATCGCGGATATTCCCTGTACCGTTTTAGTATCGTTCGACAAAATGCAACTGTTTCAGTGTAATCTCAGGGTAGTAGACTTTCGCACTCGTTGAACATGGAATGGGTGGAGCTCATTTTTCTTCAAAACTCTGTGTGCTGTACTTTTGGGTACTCCTGTTCTTATTCGAATTCCAGGCGTACTTAATGTACTTGGGTCTTGATCGACTTCTTGTAGCACTAAGTTATCACTACAATCCATTTTTTTTACACTGCAATCCATTGAGTTAGGGTGATGTAAAAATTTTGAGTAGTTAGTTGGGCAAAAAGTAATGTTTTCTTGAAAACTGATGCAGGTGTGTTTAAATTGCATGAATGCAATTGTTGGAAGGGTTCAAGGTTTTATAACAAAAAAAAATGAGAAAAATTAAGATTTGTAATCAGGGCACTTGAAAGACCGTCACAGGGTGATAATTTTTTCAATTTTTTTTCGAATGCGTATAACTCACAAAATACGTGACTACGATTTTTGTTATTATTTTTCTGATAACTGTCACCACCTACCCTATCACACATTTTCGTTTCGGCCTTGAACTTGGGACACCCTGTATATTAAAACATTATTCTTGATTCTTGCATTTATTAATTTAATGTGTGTTGGGGATTTTAAAAATGATTTTGTTTTTAATAAATTATGTAAATAAATAATTTATTATATAAATTGCTTACTAGATAAAGGAAATCTTAAAAATGCCAATCAGATATATGGCTTCTTACTTCATTTTGTTGATTTATAAATTTGTTACCTAAAGTTATGAAATAAAATAAATTTTGTGTGTTGTGAAGAGAATTCCACATAATCTTGAATGATGAATAAAAAAAGAGGCGCGATGAATTTAAATAATAAATTAAAAGAAGGTATTATGTATTAGATTTCTATAGTTCGCTTGAATTGGACAAATTGAAGTTTTTGATAAATTATTCAGGAGGTCTTCTATTGATAAATATGTATTTTAATTGTCAGACAGCCTTATTCTGTAAGACGTTGAACGCAAAAAAAACCACAGTGTGAATTTTGTATTACGTAAGGCGTTCAGCGTCAAATAAACGTCAATTTGGCGATTCTCTCTTGTGGAACGCGTTCACTATATTTTGTTCGTATTTCGTTGTCGTTTCCATAGAAAAAACGACTGTGAAAACGTCGAAATCTGTCGTCGAGAAATTTGTTAAACTTATTTTAGTTTTTATATTTTAAAATTCTTTGTTTAGGGTAAAATAAACAATCTAAATTCAGATGCGACGACTGATCGAGCTCTTGGAGGAGGATGAGCACCTCGACTTTAAAGTCCTATACACATGAGAGCGACCAACGACCAACAAATTGGCGAATATTCGTTCATTTTGACATTTCATTCACATGGCTTTAATTCTATTCGTCACGAATATAAGTCGAAAGTCTGATTTTGAGGTTAAACGCCAGCGAACAAATTACTTGTTGAAGGGTGGATGGTATGTGGAACGCGAATAGAGTTTGACTGTTCGTTACAATCAGATGCAATTCGCGACTACCAATATTGTTTTTTGCAAATTTATCTTATTTTGGCGATTAAAAAGTGTCTTAACATTAATATAAATTATATTTCTACAATTTTGCTTAGAATTTATAAATAAATTAGGTACGCAAATTGATTTAAATGGAATTTATTCGTTTATTCTTCGGTCGTTGGTCGCTCTCATGTCGAAAGCCCTTAAGGGCTTATGAAAAAAATGTTGGATTTGAAGAAAGGAATTTTGCTTAGAGTAAGAGGCTGGACTGGTCCCAAATTGAAGTCGTGACCCACCCCTTTTTGGTAGCTCCCTTTAGCAAAAAATCTAATAGTAGCAGCTAGTTTTAAAACCATTGAATTGCCACAGAAAGTTGCTGAGGAAAATGTTTTCTTTCATTGCATGACTGGATCGCAAGAACTTGCTCTTATGTTCGATCACATCGTATGCAAAAGATTTCTAATAAAAATCTAAATATATTTTTAAAGTCGTTTTTTACTTAATTTCTTGTATATGCAATATCGCTTTACTTATTTCTAAAAAAAATGGTATGAGCATCTTAAATATTTAATAATAGAAACTTAAAAAAAAAGATTAAATCGGCTTAATCTAAGAAAAAATAATTAAAAATTCTGAAATAAATACTTAAACTAATTTGAGCTCAGAAAAATACGCCATTTTATTTCTTGGATAAATTTTAATTTATGGGAAAAAAAATTAAAAATCTGTGGATCGGTTTTTGAGAAAAAAAGTTTTTGTTTTTAAACTTTTTAAAAACATTTTTCAAAAAAAATTCAAAAGCGCCAATTCATAGGTATTCAGCAAGTAAAGGGTTATCCATTTTGCGGTTTCAAAAGTATAGGGCTGGAATTCGACATCTGTCACACTAAGTTGTTAAGAAATTTTTTTTTCAGTTGAAAGTCTGACATTTACGAAAATGGATCGCTTAACTATCGCACAACGCATAAAAATTGTTAAGAACTACTACAAAATTGGTGAATCTGCCACAGCCACATATCGTGCTTTAAGAGGAGATTGTGGTTTACATAATCGTCCAACTAAGAACGAATTTGGCAAAATTGTGAAGAAATTTGAAGAGACTGCATTGGTTACAGATATTGTAAGGCCTGAACATCATCGTTTCGCGTACCACTGAAAGTATCGCTGCTGTAAGGGAAAGTGTTGGCGAAGACCCGAATGTATCGATTCCTCGTCGTTCTCAGGAATTAGGACTGTCTTACGGCACATTTTGACGTATTTTGCATAAGAATCTACATCTAAATCCATATAAAGTCCAGCTCACATAACAACTGAAGCCAGCTGACCATTCAAAACGTCGTATATACGTCGAATGGGTGCTTGAACAACAGGCGGTATTTCGAACAAAATTTTCTTCAGCGACGAATCACATTTCTCACTCCGTGGGTATGTTAATAAACAAAGTTGTCATATTTGAGTTTCTGAGAATCTTCAAGCCATTACATTCACAAAAAAGTCACTGGTTGGGGCGCTCTTTGGTCCGGAGGTGTGATTGGACCTTACTTCTTCGAAAATGACGATGGAACGACTGTCACCGTCAATTCGGAGCATTATGGTCATATGATAACCGACTTTTTTTTTGCCTGCTATTGAAGAATACGACTTGGAGAATATATGGTTTCAACAAGACGGTGCCACATGACACACAACTCGACCGAATATGGCTTTATTGCAAGAGACATTTCCTGGCCGCGTAATTTCTCGTCGTGGCGATATCAACTGGCCACCAAGATCATGCGATTTGACACCGCTGGACTTCTTTTTGTGGGGTTGCGTGAAAGACCGTGTTTATGCAGATAAAACTTTAACTCTTGAGCACTTGAAAACCAACATTCGTCAAGTTATGGCTGAGATAACGCCCAATATGTGACAAAAAGTGGTCGAAAATTACCTCAAAAGAATCGATGCTGTCAACAATTCGCGTGGTGGTCATTTAAATGATGTAGTGTTTCACACATAATGTCAACGTTCAAAATTTAAAAAAAGAAATATCATGAAAAAAATATTTTATATGTGTCTTATTTTCATTTACTTTTGAAACCGCAATAAAGATAACCTATTTATATTTTATATATTATAAAATTATACTGAATTTTTAAATTTTATTTTAAATCTTTTAAAAATACAAAAAAATATTAATTAAAGATATTGGTACGCAGTATAAACCATATGATCGGTAGTGGAAAAATCTGCACTGATTTTTTTAACGGTTATATGGAAGGTACCGTTATTTTTTGAGCTAAAAAAAATTCAATTTGCCCTCTGTACAATACCTAAAAAACTATATATTCCAAGTTTGAAGTAATTTATCCCACCACATACAGCACAGGGGGTCAATTCCCGATCTGTGAAGTTTTGAAGTGAAAAAAAAATATCATTTCAGTTTTCACAGAGAACTCATTGTGATAAAGTTTGTACTAAAATGTACTAAATGATAAATTCTGTCATTTCTGATTAGATTTTTTTTGGGAAAGGTAAATATTTCTTTTTAGTTTCTAAATTTGCTTAAGAATAATGTCCGGAATAATAATTTGTTTAATAAATTAATAAAAGACTTCGTACTGAACAATTGTGGGCTTTATATTATATTCAATAGTATCTCTGTTTTGAGTAAGATTTATTATTTTTCCATATGAGGATATTGAGGCTTTCCCTTCGAGATGGGCAGAATCTATTCGAAGTTACAACTAGGAGCACTTTATTGAATTTTATAGATTCCCAAAATATTTATGCATGGATTTAATACGTGAATTGAGAGCATTCTTGAAAAACACTCAACTTATAAGTGCGCTTCAAAGCCATTTAAATATGGTAAAGTGCTCTGCATATTTTTGCAATGGGTAGTTTCCAACGATCTGTCGTGGGAATGAGCACCTTCGCGTCGGCTGTTGTGAATCTGTTAATTTAACAATTTCGTTGTTTACTCGATTTAACACAAATATAACTTACTACCAAAATAAATTTGTGTATAAATATAATTGTTGCTTACTTGTCATGTGCCAAATCCTGTTTTTCTTCTTAATATTCGATTAGAAACATTTTCTTCACAAAAAAATTGACTGTAATAAAAAAATTATCATACGAAAAATGTTTGGCTTTAACTTCACTTTTTCACGAATCGAGAATCGAATTAGACGTGAAAGCGTGATAAAATTTATCATTTCACATCTTCACAGATCGGGAATTACACAAGGACAGACTGACAGATTGACAGACTGACATACTGACAGTCGTCTTCGCTATAATCGTAATGTCATGTTTGATTCTTATCTCAAAACTTTTTTTTTCGACGAATGCATAACCTATAATCGGAAGTAAAAATGAAACGACTCAAAAAACGACAGTTGGCGTTTCAGAAAAACGCATATCGGAATAAGGGTGAGTAACTGACATTAAAAAAATATGGTCTTATCTTCGAAGTTGTTAAACATATCGTATTGAACGCAACAAGCTGCTTATGTAGTGAATGCGATGGGAGTCTACTTTGCAGCACACCGATTCAGGGTATTTCAATAAAAGGCCGAAATAAAATTGACGAGTCAGCGTGAAATATATGGCTTAAAAATTATAGATTAAATGCATCATTGACTCGCCTTTAACGCTATAAAGTCCAGCGTATGTTTACTTCCTTATCATCATGCACTCTGAATCAAGCTAGTACCACTGTTCTGCAACTTTCGAATCGAAAAAATGGTCGAAAAAGGGTGAAAATTGGAACAAAAATCAATTTATCGCATCATCTTTCTGTAGATATCGTTTGACAATCGTTAACTTTATCGACTGAAACAAACGGAACTGAAATACTGGAAATATGCGATAAAATGTATTTCTGTATCTTTGAAAATCGTTAACTTTTTCCTCAAAATTTATCACTAGCAAAATAGCTAGTGAGATAAAAAATAAAAAAGATGCAAAATTGGATCTGCTCAAAGTAAGACTTGTTGAACGTCAAAATACGTTTCATAATTTTGTTTAATGTTATATTTATATTATAATTATTTAATATCCTATTGTCTGTATTTTTGTTTGCATTGTATATTTAATTGTAAATCTGTGATGCAGAAAAGTGTTTTCCATTTCACAATTAATTTTAAATTGTACATTAAACAAATGAGAAACTAAAGAATATTAGTTGTGCTTAGTATAAAAAACTTCGGCAAAAAAACAATTAAATAATTCATAGAAAGTGAGAAGATCCAAACAATATTATGGCAACGCAACCACTGGAGGGCATGCAAGGCCCCATGTCTGGATTTCTGCCACAGCGACAAGGTTGCACTTGCATGAATATAATTTCATTAGATATATCTACTACTTGGATTGTATGATATTGCACGAACTCCAAGCAACTCTGAATGGTGATCACATCAAATTGCAAACGCTTATTTAAGAGTTAAGGCATATCTAAGGCAACTCTGAGTTACATACAAATCAAAAAATTGGGGATCTTAATAATGTTTTCTGTGACAGATTCTGGATCGCACATCAATGTTGTGAAAAGATATTGCAACAACTATACTCTGTCCCAGAAAAATAGGCAGTACACGCCTTATGGGAAAGCCTTTTCAAAATCAGTACCGTTTCATATTTTGGCACCATACTAAATTGAAAGAACTTCCCCATACAAAATGTTTGCCAACCCCTAATCTATAAAATAATAAAAGAAAATTTCATAGCATCTGACGCAGGCCCAACGTCATACACGGCGCGCGCACATCTGAATGTGTACCAGTGCTGCCACTAAGAAATTAAAAAAAAAAAAACAGTTTTAAAACATGATTTGGGATAAAAAAAACATGACGGACCTATCTTGTAGTTAGAAACGCGTTAAATGCAAAACAAAAGAGAGAATTCGAATAGACAATTTGGAAACCATATCATGAGTAAAACAAAAATTAACAGTTTATTTATGCAATTGCTGAAGCTGGGCTCAATGTTCAAAGCAAAATGGTATCAGGAAAATAAAAAGGATTGAAAAGGGAGAGAACGATTGACGCTTTTAATAATTGAAAAATGAAAAAAAAACAGTTTCATCCTTCTCTTTTACTCATCATCATTGCGTTACTCCAGGTTATAGCGAAGCTGTCAAAAATATTGCAAGGCCTGAGGCGGGAGAAAGAGTGCGTAAAGTGTAATATTGAAAAATAATATGTGTTCTCTTGATTATTTTGTTGGTGCATTTCACATACCTATATATATTCAGACTCAAGGACACTGGGAGCGTTCGTTGTCGCAAATGTTTCTGATACATTGCTGCAAAATATTCAATGCGTAGTGAACGTATAAAACCCAATAGGTAATCATTTCTGCCAAAAGTCAAAACAGAGAAAAAACTAATTGCTTACGATGGCGCTTCAGCTCAAAGTGAATTAAACATACATTTCTTGGGTAAGCTTTAAATTTTAAATGAATCAGGAAGTAAGACCACAAATGTTTCAAAAGAAGATGATGTATTAGGCACGTAATTAAAGTTCACAAACAACAATTGAAAAGACAGCTGATTTCGTAGTCAGTTGTACACTACGTTACCTAAGTATACCAGAAATTTAGCGCTAGCTTGGCTTCGATTTGGAAATGATGTGTTTTGTTCTTTGTCATTGTCTTCAGCTGCTAATGGCTTGTTATTTAACACGTATTACAACAACAACGAACGTGTTGCACAGCAAAGCTATGCGCCACCGAACGCCCCCACTATATGAAAATAAAAAACAAAGAGTAGGTATACTTACAAATGAAATGTTCATCCTGCTCTTTGCTTTTAGTTTCGTGTTGGTGCTTATGTAGGGTAGGTTTGGACATGTTGGGTTTTGCGATTATAGGGACAAAATTTGTGTGGGAAAAAAACATGATTTTGGACCCAAAAACATGAAAACATGATTTGGGTCTAAAAAACATGAAAATCATGATAAATCATGACTTCTGGCAGCCCTGATGTGTACTGAATTGCTTTTGCTTTGGCCTGTGGCTGCTGCTGCTATTCAACCTACATTAAATATTGATGTGCTTTCAGAGTTACCCGTCTCCATTTTTGAACTTGTTCGATTTTTTTTCCTTGGGTTTCTGTTGATGTGCTTTTGATTTGAGAGCTTTCATTATTAGCTCCATTTAAAATGCAAACTACGAAACCCATGTGAGAACTTTATTGAGTGACAGATTTATGCAATCCACTGCAGCGAGATTAAGAGGCAAACGTTCTATCTTGCCTACACTGCCTATTTTTCTGGGACATAGTATACCTCCTTCGATTTCCTGATTTTGCCGAATAACCTTTTGAAAATATTCTAAAATCACAAGTTCTTCGCCAACTTTCCATTTTCTTGTTGAATTTCGTGGACGTCTCACTGATTTTCTTCTTGTTCTTTTTGTTTTTGAAACTTTCAAATTATTTCGTAGTTTACTTACGCTGAATATTTTTTGTTCTTTTCGATCTTAACCTATTTTTTGAATAGCTAGGAGCAAAAACAATCAACAAGGTAAGCTAGAGTGGCTAGATTTTCCTTGAAAAAATATTTAATTTTTATTTTCAAGCATATTAAAATATTAAAAAGCAGATTAACTACGAAACCACATAATTTTAAGAATATTAAACAATAAATAACAAAACAAATGATAAAAAAATTATTTTTGTTTTTGAAGTGCCAAAATGACATTTCAATTTATCGCCTTCCATTGGAAACTTCCAGCCAAACAAAATGAAATATTTAGCTATCGCCTCAACTTGCAGAAACACAATTTTCCTATGACGCGATAAGTGAGGAATGGAGCATTTCATTTTTTAACAATGCGAAAAGTTATCGCCTGAGTTGTAGAACAGGGGCCCAGGACTCTTTAACAAACCACTTCGGTTGTTATTGTTCAGTGCCGGAGCCGATTCCCTTATTCAATCTTCAATGGTACTCAGGTCACTCCCTACTTGAATCCTTAGACATATCTACAATTGATTCCTGTAGATAGATAGTTGCCTTTGAATCTTTCCAATGCAGTTTGAGCATCAATTTTAGGTTCACGTTCACGCCTTCCTCATTTTCATTGCTCCAATACTAAAATAGATGAAAAGTGGCATGTGATCTGAGAAGAGTGGATATCCGTAGTTCCAATAAATTCTAGAGGAAATGTTACTTTCCTTGAGAAAAAAATCATTATTGCTTTTTTATTAAATTCTTTCACAACATTCTGAAAAGGATTTAATATTTTTTTTGTATATATGTATAAAAATATTAAGGAAATTTACTTCTAATACCAAAATAAATTTTGTACAAAAAACATGAGGTTTCAAATAAAAATTCGTTATGGCAATATTTTAGAAAACATAAACTTTTAATTAAATAAATAAAAGGTATCGGTTGGTAGCTGTAAATTCAATAAACTTGAAAATACATTTTCTTTGCAAAATTGTCATTCAAATTCAAGTCTGCTGTCAAAATAGAATTTTGGTAAATTTTTTAACATAAGCGCAATGTGTGCCTATTTCTTATATAAGACAGCAAATAATATAGAAATTTTTGATAGACAAGTCAAGAATGTTTGTACCCCTCTGCAGTGACATATAGGTTGATGTAGGTAAAACAATACTTACACGACTTAAATATATTCATTTCCATACATATGTGTATTTATAAATGAAAAAAGGGTTAACCAACCACACGGTATAATATAAATTTAAATTTTTTGTTTGAAATTCTTTTTGAATTCCATAGAATACTGTTTTCATATGGAAGATATCACCTAATGTGATCTGAACTGGCAACAGGCGTATAGTTAGTTTAACACTGCTCGAATATTTACTGCCATCAATCTTTTTAGGGTGGATGTTCTCTTCAATCAACTAGGAGGATGGCTTTAAATTGAATCCTAATCGATTTGGAGTGTGAGAATGTCTTTTTATTGTCTTCTAGTCTACAAGACCATCACGTAATTTACTCAAGAGATTTGAAAGTTATTGCTATTGAATGGGAAATTACAAAGCCACATGAGTCATGAAAAGTGTAGAGGCTCATTTCTTACGGTACGGGTAATTTTTTTTTTTTTGCAAATTTCAACGTCTTAGGGAAATTTGAATTCATCCTTAAAATGTTATTTTTTGTTACATTTATATTAAACTTAATAACCTTAGCCTTTGTATATATAACCTAGGCTATATATACAAAGCCTTAGCCTTGTTATAAGTTTGGCCCTAAAAATATTTCATTCGAAAAAATTAAAATTTCTTTCGTAATTCTAAGTCATTGACAACAGATTTCAATTTCATACAAACTGGTTAAAGAACAACGAAGTTGACATTTTTTGATAGCGACCCTGCACTTGCAGAAATACATCCCCCATAACGACCCCATCTTCAAATTTTACAAACGTCTCCGTCGGTCGTTGGACCATTGATTCGTGGTTCAGCAATTTTACATTACATTATAGATACACATTATACGACTCCGACACTCCGTATATTTACATCTACAAAGAAGATACACTGAAGCACTGGCAAGGAAACCATCCAATTAAACATACACATCAATATAACAGAGAAAGTGATAGAAAGAACAATGTTGTTGATACATTTTTTTTTTATTTTCAGAGCGTGTCGTGTCCAGCGATACCACTTTAGTTCAATTGAAGTAGATTTACTTCAATTTCAGAAAAAAATAAAATGCACGACTGGATCGTAAGAACTTGCTCTTGGAGCTAACAACTTTAATGTAGCTAACTATTGAGGTTAAGTTAGTTAGGTGTAGTTATCCTATGCAGGTTTAAAGCCTATGTAGGTAAGATTACCTTGATTCTTATTATAATGAATTGTCGAATGGATGATTCAAGGAATAGTTACATAGGTAGCTTCCTACAAATGTATATTTAAATCTTAGTTATGGATTTTAAGTATGTAAGTTATTAGAGTAAAATGTATCTACATATATAGACATATTAATGGAACCTAATTATGTAAACATGTACATAATAATGAAAATGAAGGATGTGGGTGGGTAGGTAGCTATGTATATACAACTTCATAATTTAGGTGCAATATGCATACATAAGATTCATGTGATTCTTAAAGGCACATTTGTATATATAAATGTATGAGGGCTTACATTGTATTTAGTATTCAGTGACGTACGCAAAAATTTGTATAAAAAGAATAATGGTAATGTCGAAATAAATGGATAAAAGACATAATTAAATGTTCTTATATTGCTTAGTCGTTACAGTTTGAGGGAAAAGAAAGATGCAATTTGAATTCATGGATAAATAAGAATATATCAAAAAAATTTCAAAAATCGTTGAAGCGGTTTTTTAATAAAATAATTTTGTAGGTATACAATTTTGAAAACATTTTTAGAAAAAAAAATTTGAAACGCCATTTTGAAGATATTATTAATATAAAATATAAAGGATATGGGCTTAGGAAAACAGTCTCAACATATTGATACATATATCAATGTAGATGCCTTGAACCAAGAATTCGTTACATTACCATTTCTACCTCTATCCGTCCCTCGCACAGTTTGTACTGATCTTCTTCCTAATGCTCGTCAATCTCATGAGTTGTTCGATTTTCAACGTGTTGAAAGCAATGATATTGTTGAATGTATATTATCCGTTAAATTAAATACTGTTGGTACTTAAATTCAATTTTACCTGTTATCTTACCCTTTATCGCGCATTCCTTTAACACGATTTTAATGAGTGGTTTATTTCCATCACAATGGAAATCGGCTATGGGTTGCCTGTTCCGAAAAATGGTAGTGAATACAGACCTATTTCCATTCTTTCTTTTTTGTCAAAAGTTTTTGAGCGAGTTGTGCAAAAGCAAATTAATGAGCACCTAAGAACTCATAATATCCTTTCTCCAAAACAGTCAGGTTTTCGCCAAAAACATAGCTGCGCTACCGCCATTTTAAAAGTTGTCGAAGATATCAAACTTGCTTTGGATGATGCTCATGTATCTTTCCTCTTACTTCTCGATTTTTCGAAAGCATTTGACACCGTGGATAACTTCAATCTCTGTCACGAGCTCCTTGTAGATTATGGTTTCTCTTCGTCGGCAGTGCGCTTGATGTCATCCTATCTTCGGGATAGACAACAAGCAGTTTCACATGACAATAAAATGTCGAATTTCCTTCCGACTACTAGAGGAGTCCTTCAGGGTTCGATACTAGGCCCACTTCTATTTTCCCTGTATATTAATGAACTCCCCAATAAGATCAGAGGATGTTCTATCCAAATGTATGCTGACGATTTACAGCTTAACAAAAGCTGCCCGCTTGGGCTTATCGAAGACTGTGTTTACACAATCAATAAAGACCTTGAAGAAATATCGCGTTGGTCAACTTATAATGGTTTGTTCTTAAATCCTGCAAAATCAAAATGCATCATTATTAATAGGAAATCGATGAAAATCGATTACTTTCCCAGTCTCCGAAAACTCGGAATGTTATTTAATAGTACATTATCTTGGCATATGCATATTAACGCCGCCGTTGGTAAAGTTTATGGAGAACTCCGTATGCTTTGGTGCTCCCAGCATTATACCCCTTTCAAAACTCGATTGCTCTTACCCAAAACACTAGTAACACCTATACTCACACATGGTTGTGAATTTTTTTGTCATTGCGACTCAGTAAGCAAGAGAAAGCTTAAAGTCGCTTTTAATAACACTGCACGATATGTCTTTGGGTTGCGAAGATCTGACCACATAACAAGGTTTTCAATACAAATCTTTAATATCTTCCTCGATAACCTTATGCGCTTCCGTACTATTATACTACTGTTCAAAGTGGTCCAAAGCAAACAGCCGTGCAGTTTATACAATAGGATTCAGTTTTGTTCCTCTAAGAGATCGCAACAACTAATTATTTCGCGTCACTCATGTCTTACTTCGGAGAGACAGTTTTTCGTCAACGTCATCCGCCTGTGGAATTCATTACCACGGCACCTAAGAGGTATGAGAGGTGAAGCAGAGTTTCGTCGAGCGCCAAAAATCCACTTTCATGATTAAATAAATCTTTTCTTTTTCTTTTCCTCCCTAACCGTTCTTTGATTTAATTTTTTTTTTGTCAACAGGGACATATTGTATTTATAACTATTTTTTCTTTTAATTATTTTTTTGATTGCTTAAAGTTAAATTTAACTAATGCTTAAAGATTGTTAATTATTGTTATAGCTTATCTTTGTATAGTTTTAGCTTAACACTATCTTAAGAGAAGTGAATTCTTACTGTGTAAGCATACAATGAACTAATAAATACAAAAAAATACAAATACATACAAAATTCAAATTTAAAAAAAAATTCTGTCTCTGGTTTTTGAAAAATCGATTTTTCAAAAAAAAATGTATTTATTTCTTAAAAATCGAAAGACTTTTTTTTTGAGTATGCAGTTTTATTAACAATTTTAGGGGGCATTTGTATAAAAAAAATAATTTTAATCGGTTAATCCTATATTGCGAAAGTCGAAAATATGAAAAGTGGTTCTATGGGAAGTACCGTTATAATAAGTACGCAAAAAAAAAACATTTTTATACCTAAAAGTGAATTGTACTAATTTAAGAACACACAATTTTTTTTATAAAAATTCTTGGAGCCGTTATCGAGAAATACATTTTTTTCTAAACGGTTTTATAACATTTGTATGGGAGGTACCTTTTTTTATTTTAGAAAAAGAGTTTTTTAACTATTTAAGATGATGCCAAGAAACCACCAAATACGAAGTTTCGAAAAAATCTATTCTAAATTTTGAATTTTCAAAAAAAAAATTAATTTCCAAGAAAAAAATTTTTGGAAAAATTTTGGTATACAATAGTGTTTAAACTTTTTAGTAGCTTCTGCTTGAAAAAATTCAAAAAAATCAAATGAACCGTCTCCGAGAAAATCGAAAACCAAAAAAATGGTTCTACTAGAGGTACCAAAAATAATAATTTAAAAAAAAAATTGTCAAAAGGCAGCCTTTCCCTTCATTAATGAACTGATTTTTTTTATAAAAATCGTTGGACCAGTTTTTGAGAAAAATACTATTTTTGTTTTTGGCCCAAATAAATGTATGGTAGCTACTGTTATTTGTCAGCTTAAAAAAAATGAAAAAAACGTGAGGGCATATTACCGAAAAAAAACAATATGTACCAAGTTTGACGCAAATCTATCCAATCGTTTAGGCTGTAGAATCGAGGACAGACAGACGGACTGACAGAATGGCAGACAAGCAGACAGACTGAATTGGGGTATCCACTTTTTTAGTTTTCTATATATATATATTTTTTTTTACGAATACATAACTTGCCTTATAGTAAGAACTGCCGAAATTTCCCATCTTTATATGGCTCTCTTGTGGTAAAAAAAACATCGTTAGGTACAAAACGTCGTAAGATTACAATTAAAACATCGGAAAAACATCGATGTATCGTTGTTATAATCGATGTTTTTTAACATCTGTGTTTGTCATGGAACTATCGATGTTTCCAAACATCGATGTTTTTTTTAACGATATAGCATCCCTATCTGCTTTTCCTTTAAAATAACGTTATAGCAAAGGAAATACAAGACGCGTAAACCAGCAGGATTATTCATTGGAAGCCGCAAATGTTCAAGCCACCGTTATTGGAAAAATTAGTCAAAAATTGGAAAGACCAAATGGACTATGTGGCCGCGGCGTACATTTGCCGGAAATCACATATAAGAAGTAAATGCCATGAACTTATCTAGTAGATTAAAATGATAAAAAAATCATTCCAACAATGTTTCTGTCTTGTATTATTATTTAAGATTCTCAAGCTCTTTAAAAAACACCCGTTATATAGATTTGGACACTAGTATAGAGAAACTCAATCTAAAAAAATCTAAATGTTATAATTATTGCATTAGTATATCAGAGCAAATATTTCAAGCATTTTGGACGCAGGCTTATATTGAAATTATTTACATCCAATAAATTGAATTTATTATACCTGTTTTTATTTAAAAAAGAAACTACACAAATATATGATATAAAAATGAACTCAATCACGTCTAACCCACAAGTACATCCCTATTGCCTTTATTCACCCCAATTCCTAAAGAAAGTAAGAAAAAAGAACAAGACCCACAACTTAAAAACTTAACGTTGGTACCTACAGCAATAACAATTACATACAAGAAAACCTTAAATTATCCGTTTCCAGGTCAACAACTTTCCAAAAAAGGACAGCCGTTAAAGCCTTCAGTAACAAAAGAAAGGACACAAACAACTCCATAAAACTGTTCTGACTGTATCTCTCACCAAGGTTGCCAACGTTCTCTATTGTGAAATAAACATTAATCTCTTTATTATTTGATATAGCATTGTAATGAGAATTTTTTTACATTTTCTTAAACCAAAATCGATAATAGTAACATATTGTTTAATCTATTTCGTCGCCAAAAAAAGTCATAACAGTGCACAGCATGATTCACATATATTTTAAGTTGCTAATCACCATGACAATGTTATAATACTGTGCATTTTTGAACTATTAGATTTCTCCAGGACTTTTGACAAAGTTGATCACAAAGTGCTCTGTGAAAAATTAAAGTACTATTTTGTTTTTCAGATTTCGCTGTTTGTCTTATACGAAGCTACTTATGTAATAGATCTGAGCGTTTTGCTATTGGAGAAAATTTCTCCAAACTATCAATTTTGACATGGATGTGCATCAGAGCTAAATTTTAGGCCCCATTTTGTTTAGCACATATATTAACGATCTGCCTTCAGTTTGTGAGAATATCTCTTTCGTCTTGGTGTTAGGGATGCAATATCGTAAAAAACATCGATTTTAAAACATCGATGGTTCCATGACAAACATCGATGTTAAAAAACATCGGTTGTTACAACGATACATCGATGTTTTTCCGATGTTTAAATTGTATCTAATCTCCATCACACAAATTGTTGGCTGTAACGTTTTGTACCTAATGATGTTTTTTTACCACAGATGAGTCATACCAAGATGGGAAATTTCGGCAGTTGTTTGGTTTGGCTACAAGCTAGCATCGTTATAAAACTGATATTTTTGCATCTGTGTGTAGTTTCAGTACACCACATATTGTCGTTTTATATCACATATATTTATAGATATAAAGCCAAATTTACAAATACAACAATGTAAACAAATGGGTTTTGGAGGGTAAACGTACACAAATTTCCCATCTTGGTATTTCTCATCTGCCATGCCATTACATTTCCGCAACATTGAAGATAGTGTTCAGATGTGAGGGGGACAACTATATTACGCATCTTGGCAATGCGGGCGTTCACTCACTTACTAGTTATATTGTATCGGATACCAAGCTATCGGAGTATATCTGTGGACGAATAAGACAGGTTAGCTGAAAGCTGTCAAAAAATCAGAACAAATCGCATACCATATCAATTTTGCAGTCAGCTGTTATATACATTTGTTCTCCGATAGCTAGTTATTCCAAATTTGTTGGGATAACTCAAGACAGCTTTCATGAGAACAGCTCTGTTTCCATCAAATGTGCTTTTGCACGCATTACAACAACAGAAAGTTATTCCAGATTGCTGAAAATAACTGAGTGAACGTCCCTAATGTTTAACGAAATGAATCAACGATGTCGATGTTTGAGGGTTTTTCCGTCGTTATCAAAACATCGATGTTAACATCGATGTTTGGCAAACATCGATGTATCGGTTGCATCCCTACTTGTTGTTCGTATAGATAAAGATCTCCAGAAAATATATGATTGGGCCAAAGAAAATAGTCTCATTCTCAAGGTTAGAGTCAAGATCTTCTAATATAAAGAAAAACCTACTAATATGAAGATCTACCATTATTTATTTTAAGCAGTTCAAATCTTTGTTTTGTGGACTCCGCGACTAGTCTTGGTTTTAAAATCTAAAGGGGTCTTTCTTGCAGAGATCATATACATAAATTACACCATATCTATGAAAATTTGAGAAAACTCTGGATATCTAGCAACTTCACTCCGCATGAAACTATAATCCGTCTAATGTAAAACTTTGCTTATGACCTTAACTTCCTTTTCTGAGGTAATGTACCCGAAGTTTGAATCTTTATCTACATAAAGGGTTATCTATTTCGCGGTTTCAAAAGTATAGGGCTGGAATTCGACATCTGTCAAACTAAGTTGGATCGCTTAACTACCGTACAACGCATAAAAATTGTTAAAACCTACTACAAAAATGGTGATTCTGCCACAGTTACATATCGTGCTTTAAGAGGAAATTATGGTTTATATAATCATCCAACTAAGCAAGCAATTGGCAAAATTGTGAAGAAATTTGAAGAGACTGGATTGGTTACAGATATTGTAAGGCCGGTTCGCTCGTACCACTGAAAATATCGCTGCTGTAAGTGAAAATGTTTCCGAAGACCCGAATGTGTCAATTCCTCGTCGTTCTCAGGAATTAGGACTGTCTTACGGCACATTATGGCGTATTTTACATTTAGATCTACACCTACATCAATATAAAGTGCAGTTCACACAACAACTGAAGCCAGCTGACCATTCAAAACGTCGTAGATATGTAGAATGGGTGATAGAACAACAGGCGGTGGACGGCGAATTTTCGAACAATATTTTCTTCAGAGACAAAGCAAATTTATCACTCGGTGGGTATGTTAATAAACAAAATTGTCGTATTTGGGGTTCTGAGAATCCTCAAGTTATTTAAGAGAGTCCATTACATCCACAAAAAGTCACTGTTTGGGGCGCTCTTTGGTCCGGAGGTGTGATTGGACCTTACTTCTTCGAAAACGAAGATATGACGACTGTCACCGTCAATTCGGAGCGTTATGGTCATATGATAACCGACTTTATTTTGCCTGCTATTGAAGAATACGACTTGGAGAATATGTGGTTTCAACAAGACGTTGCCATATGCCACACACCTCGAGCGAATATGGCTTTATTGCAAGAGACATTTCCTGGCCGCTTAATTTCTCGTCGTGGCGATATCAGCTGGCCACCAAGATCATGCGATTTGACACCGCTGGACTTTTTTTGTAGGGCTACGTGAAAGACCGTGTGTATGCAGATAAACCTTTAACTCTTGAGCATTTGAAAACCAACATTTGTCAAGTTATGGCTGAGATACCGCCCAATATGTGTCAAAAAGTGTTCGAAAATTACCTCAAAAGAATCGATGCTTGCAACAATTCGCGTGGTGGTCATTTAAATGATGTAGTGTTTCACACATAATGTCAACGTTCAAACTTTATAATAAAAAAGAAATATCATGAAACAAAATATTTTGTATGTGTTTTATTTACGTTTACTTTGGAAACCGCAAAATGGAAAACCCGTTATAAACTAATGTGGTTTTCCATTAGTACAAGAATTTAACTCTTTTTTGATAAAAATCTGCCAAGATTCAACAATTAAATCGTTCAATTAGTCAACAAAAAATATTTTTTTTTTTTTTGAATCTAAATCAAATTTGCAGATCCGTATTTTTCGCTAAATCTAGCCATCTTTTTAATAACACCATGCACAATTGGATGGAAGCATTCAGTTTAAAGTTTAACAACAATCAGTTTAACATGACTCGTTATGTTTATGGCGTTCGAAGTTATGACCATAATCTGTTTTTTTGCGCAAAGATTTTTAACTGCGCACTGTTTAAATGTATAAACTACTATCGAAATTGCATTTTCCTACACAGGCTAATTCTCATCATAACACCTGAGTACCTATATGAAATAATTTTGTTATGTACATCGTCAAGAAAACAAATAAGCTGATTATTCCAAACTTTAGGTATCTAAAGCTAGTTACGGTTGATTTCTGACAGCCATTAAGTGGATATCAGTGTTGCTGCAACGGTTGCCACGTGTGTATCTAGCATTAATGGTCTCCACAAACGAGGAACAAACTCGCCGAAAATGCTCGGTTTTACGTCTGACAGATTTACTCTTGAATAATTTTTTTCACAAATAATACGAAGCAATGGCAACCCTATATAACGTGTATAAGTGTTAGGGCCTGCGAAAGGTTTACAGCTTGGTGTGCGTGTTGTTCACAATAAATCTTGAAAGGGTTAATTTGCAAGTTCTTAAACTTTAATGTTTCAAAAAGGAACGACCATACAGGAAGACCGTACAAGTAGAGTATACATCTACAGCTGACGGATAAGCCACAAAACAATACCAAAAGGCAGCCTGATGCTCCATTGACAATAACTCATCTTTGGGCCATTGAACTACAGATAATATTTTAGTTTCCATTGTTCGGCAATGGGTATTGAAGCTTGTGGAGTAAACTAAACCCTAAATCGGTCGATAAAGATTTATTTTGCATACAGGTAGTAAATGTTGATGATATAGGAATCAAAGGTCAGGGCTTGCCCTTCTCATGACTATCAGCGCTTTCGCTTACCATCCATCGATAAATTCTAAAGTTATTGAGTATAATATGAATGTGAAAAAGGGTGGCTTCGACAAATGAAAGGTCAGAAAAAGGTATCAGAAGGCAGATGGGGATGTGTGGGGTGGCGCAATATTGATTGGGGTCAGAACAAATAGCGTTTTTGCATGCAAATGGGCCTCCAAGGAGAGAAAATGCGTGGAGTGGAATCAAATTAAGGAGTGTCGGCCTGGTCCGCATCGGGTCGATATACATCCCTCTAACCCGTCCGTCGCTTCGTCACATATTAAGGTAAAATCCACTTCTTCCTAAACAATACTCCTATGAAATTTAACTATGGAATTAGATGGGAAGTTGTTTGGTTTTAATGTTTGTCTATAGCACTTTTATACAGTTTTGATTTTATTTTATGCCATAAGAGAACATTAATAGAAATAATAGGTATTAGTTGATCCTTTTTTTATGTTAAGTGATTGAAATTCTGTGCTTGGAGAGGTTAGACATAAAAGTAAAAATTAAAATAATAGGATATTTAGCAGGTTAATAGGTTTTAAGGGTTCACAGGGTAGGTTGCTGAAATATTAATCTATTTTTATTATTTTTTTAAACAAATTTCAATATTAAAATGCACGACTGTAAACGAACTTTTTCTGTAGTTCAAGGCCATACGAGACTGAATATTTTAAATATATGAAATTGGATTAGGAAAATAATGAAACAAATTACTAAATATCAATGCCAAACAGACTGACGACGCATACGCACGCAATAATTGATATGTATGTTAGTTTTGATTGAAATATATAAATAATACGAAAGATTTATTGATACAAAATAGTGCTTCTATAGGAGGTACGATTTGCTTTTTCGGAGAATTTTATGATGTAAACTAGCTGACCTGACCAATTTTGCCTCACCCCAATTTAAAGCCTTCAGATAAACTCCAGAGTGATCATAAATCACAGATAGATAACGAAGATGAGACACGAACAGCAAGTTGATGCTGACCGTCCCAAAAAAGGGAAATACTAAATTAATCATAGAGTATTCCAATGATTAACCTTACGATTTATTGATTGAAACTGAATGTGCTTGAATTGGAATGGAAGATCAGTTGAAATAAGAGGAGTTCGTAGATTAAGGACTTCCTCTCCTTTGAATTTGCCCTTGATGATGGTCGATTGAAGCACATTGTTCATCAGTTTCTGGACGGACAATCACGTCCCGTTGCACAAAATCACATAATTCAGATTCCGCAACATGATTATGCTCGATCCCACCTTCAGCTGCTGTAAATAATGCAGCGGATCCCATGGCACATCAATCGAGTTCTTAAATTCCCTCGGATATCATCCTTGTCGGTCACGCTGTTAACGGATTTGTACGAAATAATACAGCAATTTGGCTTTGAGTAATGAAATTTAAGCTTCTACTATTGCCCGTTCATACTAATTTAATCGACATTTCTATAATTTTTTCCAATGGCGGGGAACGTTTTAGTGATGAATTCCTACTTCGAGGAAAGACGATGATTTCAGGCGCATACATTAAATTTATCGGGAGTAGTAGATTTCGGGATCACGGTAAGCGGTTGATGAGAATCTCCTTCATCGCTCGGTCAACTGCATACAAAGCTCGTTTATGACCATTGTGCATTCATTTCAAATGTTGATTTTACATTCTCGCATCAATTTCGGTGTCGCCGATTTCTGGTCATTGTGGACGTTGGCTTTTCAACCGTAAAAACATTCATCGACAGCTTCAAAGACCAATGTTGAGTTCGACCGCATTCTAGTACTATGACGGCAATGTCGGAGGATGCAACAGCCAACGTAAATTGAAATCATGTCCAAATTGTTGCAAGAATCAATGAAATTACGAATTTCTAGCCTGTCCCACCGGGAGCATCAAAACATTAAATGCCTCCCGCGCTATCGTCAGCAATCTTCACTAGCGAATCATATACGTTCTTCTGCTCTCCATTCAATAGCGGCACATTTGTTCGGACTCTTTCGGCCAGCTCATCTCGATCTTGCACCCGTTGCAATTCGCGATTGAATGTATAGTGCATCGAACGGATTGGCGCTGGTATTACCAATGTTAATAGCAGACTGCCGCATATGAGCGCACTCATGTCTTCGATCGATTAATTTCAAGATCGAAATTCGAAATTGTCTCATCTGCTATCTCGTTCTTGTATTTATCCCAGAATATCGTTGGGTTGGACGGATGGCATGTGGGTGTGATGATCGCAAGCAATGTACGAATTTGATTCGCTGGTACAGAAACAATTATTGGCAAGCCTTCCGAAAAGTGGCACACAGCACACCGTCCGCAGTAGGCAGGGAATCGAAGAATGCCTCTTACGCTGACCAAAGCAAGCGAAGATAGTTGCACTCCTTTCAGGCGTGAATGAAATGTGTAAATCCGTCAGCAACGGCATCACCTTTCTTCCGGCGGCGCCACATTGAAACTTCTTCAATCAGCGTTCCATTTTCCATGTATAATGACGTAGCATTTCTGTATAGAGTAAGGTCCTTGCGAACGGATCGCTTTCGCATATCGAAAAGAAATTTGTCAATGTTGTCAGTAGTGGTCATTCGTGTGGGTAAAGTAGATACACTGGCCGTTCTTCAAGTGAACTGCCCAATGTACGACAGTCGGGCGACGTTCATGAATCGGAAATGAGAGCTCTTCTTTGTTGTCGAAGAAATAACTGCCCAAGAATTTGAAACTTATATTGCAAAGCGCTGAACACAGGAAATGAGAGGTATCCTCGTGTTCATCTTTGTCATTGCAACCTCTGTATAAGTCATCATTACTAAGCCTCATTTTCTTTTTATTGGTTGCCAAGCAGTTTGTGTCCGGTGAGTTTGCTTACAAGAGCTCAAAGGGAATTCTTGTTTAAGTAGATAATCTTTTCTGTAATTTTCTGATCGAAATCGGGCCACAGTTTCCTGGTCAAGTGAGCTCCACCTATCATTGGTTTTCAAAAGAATCTTCTCTCCAGGGTTCTGTTAAACGACCCAGAGGGATTCTAATCGAGAGGTCCATCTGCTAAGGGTCGAGTATTAAACCCATCATTGCCAGTGCATCAGGTCTCTCGTTGCCCGGTGCATCACTGTGACCCGCGACCCAGCAGAGTCTTATATTATTCTGCGTGCCAAGAATCCTCAGCTCTTCGCGCCAGCAAGATACAAGTAGATTCATTAGTATTAGGTTCGTTGTTCACCCAGGAAAATAGATATTAAAGGGTTTGTTAAAATCTAGTTTTGTTGACATTCAGTCAGCGCACACATTGTTGTCAGTAAGTGTCGGCCGAATCTGAACATGACCAATGCATCATAGTAAGAGATAATTTTACTTTCACTTACTCAATTTAGATCATTTTCATTTCCGTTGCTCCAATTTAACTAAGGACCAAAAGTCAGTGTATTTATAATATTATATATTTCTTTTTTTCGGCTCGCCGGATTTTAATGAAATTTTCAGGAAATCTTAGGACATGTTTGTAGAGTGTATATAAGAAATCTGTTTGCCGTCTAGAACCGGAGTTCTGACCAAAAATGTCACGCATATGTTTGTTATTACTTTATTAGTATAATTAATGTGCTTTGTCTTATATACACACACTTCATTTTGATTTCTTTTTGTTACCGGGTGTATGCACACAACTACATCATTTGATTCCCATTAAATGGATTTTGATATTTTATTTTGTCGCTTATCTAGAATGTTCCATTAATTTTTGGCTGTGTGTGATTTGACATGGTGTCCTTTTCACATTATAATTTTCTATTCAACAAATTTGCTATTTTTCTTGCTGCAATTACTTCGAGTTTTGCGTATTATTTACACTGATTCCGATCTAACCTTGGACGTCACGTACACGTCTTCTTGCAATTAATCAGAATGTCCGTGATAATCAAGCGCAAAAGGTTATTAGGAGAAGAAAAGTGGTAAATGAAGACTCCAATCGCACTGCCTTGGAATACGATTCCGCAATCGCATTTACTTGCCCGATGCTCCCGGTGCACAGTGGTCGGATTCACCAATCTAGCGGGACAAAATACAAAAATGAAAGTCATGCGAATCGTTTCAAAATGATGTGGCTTAATTTTCAATATAGTAGTTACCTAAGTGTTATTCATATTTTGTTTTTTAATATCTTTCACTGATAACAAAATATTAAGCTTTGAAGTTAGGAGTTGATGAAGGCAACTTAGCGCCAACAGATTAGAGGCGTTTTTATGCAATTTCATTTAGCTATATATAAAAGGTGTAACGGTGGGTCTTTTGGAATAATTTTTTTTTTCTTGAATAGAATTATTTGTGGGTAATAAATAATTCAATTGGTTCATTAAATAATTTTTTTTATAGTTTCTTATGTTCAAAGTGAAAATTTGGACTGGATTTTTTAATTGAATTTTCCACTGGAATAAAACTAAATAGTTCCGCCGAGTTCCGACTCGAAAATTGTAAAAAGTAATTCTGTGGAGTGCTGGCTTTGAAGTAAAATAAACACTTTTTGCGATGCCCATACAACTATTTTCAATTTTCAGAATTGCCTCGCTAATATCGCGAAAGCAGCAAATTTTTGAAATTTGGCGACAAATGGATAAAACAAAAAGGGTTGATGTGGTTAGATCAATCATTATAGACAAGTTTGAGCATATTTTATAATAATTTTTTTAAGGAATATAACATTTTATTTTTATTTTGTATCTAATTATACTTATATATCATAATGGCATTTAAACAATGTCTTAAAGTATTATTTCAATAAACTTGAATTGAATTGAATTTTAAATCCAAGAACGTATTTTATAAAGAAACAAAAAAATCATTCTTTTTTTCATATCATGAAATCGATAATAGTTTGGTTATTTTTCGTTAAAACAATATAATTTCTAGGGAGGATTGTATAGCTTTTTTATTATTACCCATAAAACATCAAATCATTAATTAAAAATATGATTTTCATATTCAAAATAATTTTGTTCAGCTAGATTGGTGAATCGGACCACTGTGCGGTGGGAGATGCAAGACTTTCGTCATTTAGTTGATTCTAGCAACAATTCGGCCAAGATCTCTTTCGTTGCCTGTTGCATCCTTTGGCAGCCATGGCATTGCTGCCACACCGTTTGAAGGCGGTCGAACTGCGCAATCCGCTTTGAAGCTGGCAATGAATTTCCTAACGGTCGGCAAGCCAATAACGTCCACAATGATCAAGAATTCGGCGACAGCGAAATTGATGTGATAATGCAAAATCATAATTTGGGATGAATGCACGATGGCACATTAACGAGCTTTGGAGGCAGTTGCCCTAACAATGAATAATTTACAAGGAGATTCGAGATGATTCGGTAGGAATATGATATTGCTCTGCGGAGATTTTCGTCAAACCCTTCCCGCCATCCCGAAATCTACTGCTGCCGATGAACTTAAGGGATGCTTATAATCGTCGCCTTTGTGCAGGCATGTCAAGAAGTTGAAATTGACCACAAATATGAGTTGCATTGCAGAACGATCCATTGGCTATTGAATTTTCCAGACACCTGTCGGCGCGGCGCTTGGCAAGGGCCAAATTCCTATTGATGCCTCGACTAGATTGATATCATTCCCGGCAAATTGTTGCGAGTTAACAACGTCGAAGAAGAAACTCATCACCAAAGTAAAGTGTTCCCCGGCATTGCAAAAAATTATAAAAATCTCGATTGGATTCGTGAACGGGCAATACTAGCAGCGAAGAAATTGGACGTCGTTGACAGCTTCATAAACGATATTTGTTGACTGTTTTTGCGACGGAAAACAAATCGAAAAACATTGTTTATCATATCGCTATCTCCTTATTTTTAATCCATTTAAATAAATCACATTGAAATTTGAACTATCTGTGTTTTATTTTAGCTCTGCAGTGCACTTGAAGGCGTTAAATTGGGGCGAGACGAAGTTCGCCTGGTCCGCTAGTGTATCTATATAATGCTTACATACCCAAAATTAAAATATTTTAAAATTTGAAGTTTCAATTAAAATGGATTGAAATGATAATGGAATAAGAATATTGTATTAAATATTGAAACCACTGGAATCGAGTCAAGAAAGATTGAAGTTAAGAATCAAGGTTCAACGAAATGATCTAAATTAAAATCGATTGGCTCGATGTTTTGTGATTTCAAACATCAATAATCGACTCATTCGTAATTTTCATAGCCCAAGTCTAGAATAAATGTACAATCCTAAAATGAGATAATTAAATAAAAACAAATATTTTATTTTATTGAAATGATATTTTAATTTTGACTTATTAAAAAAACTTAATACTTATCACAACTTTATTTTATTTTTATTTTTAAAATGTTTTATGCGACGCGTTTCGGAGTGTTTGCTCGGGCGATACACTTTGTTTTGATATTGTTATTAGCTGCTGTCTAGTCTAGATGTGACGTTCCTGTGGGCTTCAAATTGAAAAAGACGTTTTCAATAGAGTTCATCTGATCCTATCACTAAAGTAAACATCTTCTCTTGGTTCTCGTACAAGCAATAAGAATGTAAGTCTTAGGACACCCACTACTCAATTGAATTCACATTTGCGCTTAACTAGAACTACAGAGTATTGAAACGAAATCTAATCGAACCATATGTGAGTCACCGGCAACTGTATACGAGTACAATGAACTTTTAGAAACACTTGTTATCATTTTAATTCGCGGTCTTATGTAGAGCCATTTCGTCACGTTGAGAAGCGATTTAAAGTTTTTGATATTATTCTGCTTATACAATGATTTGTGACCCAAATTCTTGGTAAGTTACACTGGTTTTACATAATTTAATAAGTTACGCGTAACTAATGTAACTAACGAATTCACGCTTTTGATATTTCTTCAAGGAAATATACACATCAGAATATAATTGGAAGCAAGAAGTCGCTGCTTTTGAGTTCTAAATTCTCACTAAAAACTATAAATTTTTGAACAAATTTCAAAGCGTCAGTATTGAAGGCCTATGTTCACTTCACTCGACAATCTGCAATTTGCCAGAAAAAGATTGCAAAAGACTGCCTTGAGACGATTAAAATCACATATGTAGCACGTCCATAAATATGTAATTTCATTTCAAATATAGCTATTTATGCTCTATAGGAAGATTTATACAGGGTGGCGCACAAATCGTGCTACAGTAAGAAATTTAAATAACTTATATTTTAATCGATGTATTTCATTAATTTTTTGTTTATTGGATTAAAAATTAAATTTTATGTTAAATAACTAATGGTTTTAAAAGATGGTAGTCCGCAAATGACCTCCACGCTTATCCACGCATATGTGGCACCTGATCAGAAAATTGTTCATTGCGGCCTGAAGGGTTGAAATTGGGATCGCCTCAATTATTGTCTTAATGGACAATGGACAAATTCCTGGGTTTTGTATTGTAAACTCCCCATAAAAAGAAGTCAGGTCAGGTGACCTTGGGGGCCAGCGGAATGTGCAAGTTCTGGATATAAATTTGTTTGGAAATTTTCTTTGGAGCTCCGCCATAACTTGTGTGGCTACGTGTGCACTTGCTCCATTTTGTTGAAACCAAATCCTGCTGAAAGGGATACGTCTTCGGCGAAGTTCTGGAAAAAAACTCCTTCAGCATCTTTAAATAACGGTCCCCATTGACAGTTTGTGTTACACCGTTTTCTTCAAAGAAGTATGGCCCGATAATACACCTTGATGAAACTGCGCACCACACAGTGACTCGTTCTGGTTGCAGTTCCATCTCATGGAGAATTTCTGGATTACTCCATATACGGCAATTTTGCTTGTGAACATTGCCGTTTAAGTCAAAATGGGCTTCATCAGACATGAACAAACAATTTGTCAATGTGTTGTCTTCTTCGGCCATTGCAATCAATCAAAAGAACCCTGAGGTTTAACTTGCTTGTAATTTGCACTTTGTACGGAAACAAGTTTAAGTCATCGTGAAGTATTCGTTGTAATGACCGTCTGCTAACTCCAATTTGGCCCGATAAGTTTCGAGTCGAAACACTTGGATTTGCCTGTATTACCGATGCAACAGCCAGGATTGAATCCTGAACCCGAACATTGTGATCTCGATAATACGGTCTTCGTTCGATGCTTCCAGATTCGGCAAACATGTCCACTAGCCTCATAATGGTCCATCTACTCGGGGGAGTACCGCCAAACTCCAGCCTAAATTCCCTTTGGACGGAAATGACGGACTGCAAAGAATGGTATCGCTGCACTATCCAAATCCTTTATTCAGTATCCCAAGCATTCATTTTGATAAATCTTAATAGTAACCTATAAAATAAAAAAAAAATAAGTCGATTACTCAAACTAAAAAAAAGTATTTACGTTTTATTTTTGTAGCACGATTTGTGAAATTTGAAATCAATAACTTTCTTTTAAGAATGTTAAAGTCGTATGGACTTAATGAATGGGATGAGTTTAAAAATCCAAATATATCATTTTTAAAACATTATACGTAAAAAGGTTACAAAAAGACAACCTATTCTCATGCTTCCAGTCTTTCAAAACTTGCTCTGAAATTGCAAAAAATTGCCACTTCATCAACCGAAATTCAGCGAACCTTTTCAAAATGGTCGGTAATTCATACGCCCTTGAAATATCACTTGCCTTTTGGACCGTAAAAAAGTAGGTTTCTAGCTATATATGTTACATAAGTTACATAAGTTACGTGCAAAATGAGACGTAACCTATTTCAAATAGTTACGCGTAACTAAATATAAGGGTAACTTACTTAGAGTAACTTACGTTGAATATTTTAGGCCTGCTTACACACTAAACAAAAACAATAAGCACAACTGCTCAAATGAACTGTTATTTCCCCTGAACATGTTACATACCTATAAGTTGTTGAACTTACAATTGTAATTTACTTCAGAACAAATTGTTGGGCTTATAATGTCGAACCTCAATAAATAGCTACTTACGATTATATGACTCTGCAAGAAACTTGGCAACATTATTTAGAAATTCCATCTAAATACACCTCATTTCGATTTCATCATTTAACAAAAACTCAAGAATATATGCAACTTAAGTAACTTTTAATAAAAAGATATTCATGGTTACATTGTTTATTTTTTATTTACATTTACATATAATTTTCTTCTCTTTCTTAAAGCTTTGAAAAATAACTTGTCGTCTATTCATTAATTAATACACACTTTTCCAGTTCACAATTTTTCTAGTTATTCTTCTTGTTTTTTGTATTTTTTTGTATTTCTTTTTTTTTGAATTTTCATAATTTTAAGAATAACGAATAGGTGAATATTTTTTGTATTAATTTTTATTTTTATTTCAATGTATAGATGCCATGTTTCATGTAGAAATGATTTGAATGATGATTGTACATTTAAAGGGCTGTGAAGTGTGATAGAACAAAATCGAAAATCGAAATCGAATTATATATTTTGTAATTAATAACTCGGAGGGTTTTCTGTGTCAACAGTTACATATATATTTTTAAACTTAAAAGAATACAAATTTTTAAAACGATATAATGGCATTAAATTTTCATATATTTTAACATAAATTTGCAATTTATTATTAATATAATTATAATTTACGCGCATCTCATGCAATAATAAATATATTTTTTTTTTCAAATATTTGTATTTTATTTGGCTTATGTATATGAAATTATTTTTATTTTTTTTAGTATGATGTATTAATTTCGTTTTAGTTTATAAATAAATAGAGTTTTGTTGGGTGGATAATTTTGATAATATCTATGATTTCGTTTTTTTTTGTTTTGTTTGTTTCAATAAGGTTGTTGTGAATATTTTAATAATTTTTATGAGTTTTTATGTGTAAATTATAACAACAATACATTTACATTTCTCTCGTATTTTTTTTTATAGTTTTTTTCCCTTATTTTTGGTTAGTGTTTGCTTTGTGTTGACAAACAAATAATTTATATTTTTTTTTCTTATATTTTGTATTTATGTTATTTTCTGTTTTCATTAATTTTTCAAGGTAATTGTCCTTGTAACACAGTTAAATTACAACATTAATGATATGTATTGTGTATTGCTATGACACTTAAACACCGGATTTGTTTTATTTTTGCACAAATATTACAATGAGTTTTTTTTTCAATATATTTTTTTGTAGATAGTAGTTTTTAGGTTCGTATTTTTTTAAATTTAATTTAAAAATGCGCATAGAATGATTAATTTAAAAATTTTAAAAAGCGATAAGAAAAGATGTGTAATGAAAAAAAAATCAATATTATATGTTTTTGTTGCTCCGTTGATTTGTGTAAAACTTGATTTACATAAAATAATTTTAACTAAGTTAAAATTCTGTGAAATTCTGAAAGATGGTGTTTGGTGGATTGTATGTATATTTTGGTGAATACAGTAATATATGCTGAATTTTCTTATTCACGTTGGTTGATTTATTATGATGATTGATTACAGGAATTTTATGGGAATATTATTTTCTTGTTGCCAATATGATTGTGCTTGCCTACACATATATACAAACATACATAAGTATATGAAGGTAAGTGTAGATGGGTGGGAATATACAATATCTCTTTCACAAATGAAAATATGGTGGCGAAGGAAAGTTAAGTGGATTTTTGGGCACATAAGGATATTTAAAATTTCTTCGGTTCTGATTGTCAAGAAGGGGACTAACTGAATTTGATAATTGTATGTGGGGTGAACAAATGGTGTTCATGGTTTAACATATATTTTTACACGTTTAAAAATATTTGTCGACATGCGTTCAAAATAGAATTGTTCGAAGGAAATTTATTTTCCTTGTATTTTCAGGGCTTGCGAATGAGGCCTATTAAAAGCTTCTATGGGAAATATATAAATATTTTTGTAAGTGACAAAAACGGTTTCCAAAGTTATGTTGTATTTCAAATTATTAGGGATTAATATAGGATATCTAATTGAAATAGGTACCGAAATAAGTTTCATCCGTTGCAAAAACTAAAAGGTTAAGATTGTTGTCTCTTTTCAAAAATAAGTAAAATAAATTAAATAAACAAAAGAAATTAAATATTTGAATAAGATAGTGATATTTATTATTTTATGAATTGCTTGACGACTATAATTATTGGCACCCTTAAAGAAACTTCAACCTTAAGCGATTATAAGACTTTAAATCATAGAGTAATTTGAATTTGTTTCGTACCATAAAATAAATTATTAAATTCCGCGTTGATTGAGTTTGATAAAATTAAGACTTAAATATTGAAAATATATATAAAATCTCAATTTAAAAAAAGAAATTTACCAAAAACTGCAATTATTGGCACCCTGATATAATCATTGGTACCCGGACACTACAATAATTAGCACCCTTCAAATAAGAAAACCGTAATGTTATAATCAATTGTTCATAATTTTATTTATATTTCCAAAATGTTATATTTTAAATTACAAAATAATAAATAATAAATATACATAGCTATAATAAAAAATATAGCTATTTTTGAAGGAACTTTAATAACTAAAAGAACAATTTATTAAATTAATAGAAAATAGATTATCAGTCATTCAGATATTAAAACTTTATAAAAATTGAGTTTTGTGAACAAATATAGGCATTAGCTATTTCATTTTTCTAATGAAAAATAAAAAATGTTTTATTAATTGCAAATTCAATTAATAAAAATAATTAAATATAAAATAAGTAGCTACTGCTAACAAATTATAATTTTTTAAGTTATTAGCCAAAATTCGTTTTTAACAAAATCAATTTGCTAGCTAGTTCAATAATTAGCTACTTATATAATATTTTTTTAAAGGAAAGACAAAATCTTTGCAATTTTAATAAATTGAATTAAGTAAAAGAATTGTCTTTAAAAGGCAAACCAATGATGGTATTTAAGATTTTAGATCTTTTTTTGTTAACAAACTTTTCAACTGAGTGCTTTTAAGCACCTAACATGGTATATTATCTTCGCAGACTGAGTATTTTATACCTCATGTATCGGATCCAACTAATTTTGTTATGAATTTTGTGCACGAAAAACCCTTTTAGCATTTTCAACCATAGAGTTTTCTCACATTTTCTCAGATATAGCTAACAAATGTTTGATAAGGTTTCAAACTGTTGGAGCACTATTTTCTTGGCTTATTTCATAGTAAATTTCAATTTTCTCTTTCCTTTTTCTTCTTCAATTTCAAAATTCCATTATTTTTCTTGGAGAGTTTTCTATTGCAGAAGCAGCTAAATCACCAGAAGTTACTGTGCATGGAATTCTTTTTTGGGTTTTGTTCAAACTCAAATTAATAACGATTGAGTGATACAACTATTGACGCTTCTTAAAATACAATAATTGACAGAGCCAATTATTGTAGCTGCTTAGTATGTAATTATTAGCATCACGTTGTTTATTAATAAAATATTGTTAACAAAATATATTTCAGACCGAATTATTCTAATTATGGCATATTTATGCATTATTAATAATTTAACACAAAAATAATTAAAAAACTTTAAAAGGATATAGTAAAAAATAACAATTACAAAATAATAGGTCATTAACCGAAACAATGGAAATTTCGAAGATACGTATTTTTTTAACGTGGTTTCACTTTCACTTATAAAACAGAACGGAAGAGGAAAAGGAATGTGTCCAGTCTCCAAACAGAAATATGAGAAAAACGTGTGAATTCAAAATACCTAAAATGCACACCTGGATGGGATATACTTGGTCTTATGTTTGATCCCATTACAAATACAAAAGATTCTATATAGAAACGGATTAATATATTTTTAAAGTCGTTTTTCACTTACTTTTGTATGTATACAAATTCTTAAATTTTTTCTAAAAAAAAAATTGGTATAAACATTTTAAATATTTAATAGTATAAATTTAAAAACAAAATTTCATAAAAATCATCTACCCCACCCGTTTTCGAAACATTGAATTTTCAAAAAAGAATATTTGTTTTTTTCAAAAATCCAAAATACTATTTTTCGAAAATTTTGAATTGTAGTCGTTACGCTATTTAACGAATAAATGTTGCTTTAGAGTAGTTTTTCGTTTAAGAAACATTCCACAAAATAGGGTAACTTGGTTATTATGACACGGGGGCTGTAATTGTGTACATTTTTAAGGGTTTGTGGAGTAAAAATAAAAATCGGATAATAAAGTGACAAAATATCGATTAATGAAAAAAAAATGCTTTCAATATACAAGAGTACACATTTTATCAATTCCTTCCATCAATTCCTAGCTAAGGGATCTTGTGTTGTTTTTATGATTTGTTTAGCTTGTTTCTACTCAAATTTTGTTGCTTTCATTTAAAAAAATATAAATTCAATGACACTGGATTAGAGAAGTGTAAATCATTATATTTCCTAGTGCGGAAAAGTCTTAAGAAAAAAAGCCAATAAAAAAATATCACATAAGTATACGGTAGTTAGGAGTAAACTTCAATCATGGAACACTATTTCAAGTAGGATCCATTTTCAGAAACTTGGTGCCGCAAGTACAAACAAAATTAACAAGCACCTTCAGTCTTGCTGATATATGAAATATGGTCCATTTAATTGCCAAACTTCTAACCCCCAGTTTCACAGTGCGAGTTTAATCTTAAGATCAACTGAACCTTAAACTGAGTTTAAATTTTTGGTTTAATTCGTCCGGCTTCACAGTGAAATCTGATCTTCAGATCAGTTGAGCTTCGTTTAACTATATCTTATGAAAAATAGTTGGCAGCATTTCTCTTGCCTCGTCCTCCCTTTCTCTCTCTGACATAAAAAAACACGCGAAACAACGAGAATAATAAATAAAAATCACTTTAACAACTCGATATCATTTAAATACACAATTTTGTATTGTTCATAATATTTTCTGAACAAAAAAACAATACAAATGCTGAACTGAAGCTTAAGCCGCAGAATAATCTTGGTTAACTTGAACTACAAATTGAACTCAAGATTTCAAGATTTCAAGATTTAAACGAAACTGTGACACCAAATAAAATGTTGATCTGAAGCTTTACCCAAAAGTGGAGTTTAAACACGCACTGTGAAACTGGTTGATAAGACAAGTATTTATTAAACAGTAAATAAATAATATAAATGGATTTGGTTTTTGTGTATTTATGTACCCTTAACTTTAAAAATATAGGATCAAAATAACTATTATGTTGTTATCGAACCTCTAGTGTCCTGGCTGTAACGCTAAAACCTTCCGCTGAATCAAGGTTCAATGCTTTGACCATTTCGGTTAAAAAACTTTTTTTTTTAAATTGAAAAATGGCAAACATTCTTACTAAGTATCTATTTTTTAAAAAAGTTTTTATATCGTTTTAACAATATTTCGACTAAGACGTTAAAAAAATAATTTTAGTTTTAGTCGAATTCATACCAAATAAAATGCACGACTGGACGCAAGAACTTGGTCTTATATTCGATCACCTCGTATGCAAACGATTTCTATTTAAAATCTAAATATATTTTTAAAGACATTTTTTACTTTATTTTGTATACACAAAGTTTCTTAAATTTTTTTCTAAAAAAAAAATTGGTATGACAGTCTTAAATATTTAATAATATAAACTTAAAAACAAAAAATTAATTCGGATTAATTAAAGAAAAAATAATTTAAAATTCTGAAATAAATAATAATTATGTAAATATTTTGAGTTGAAAAAGAGTACGCCACTTTATTTCTTGGATAAATTGGAATTTATGAGAAAAAAATTTAAAAATCTGTGGAGCTGTTTTTGAGAAAAAAAAGTTTTTTTTTAACAAAAATATGTAAAAAAAAATTCAAAAACCCCAATTCATAGGTATTCTGCAAATACATTATAAATATAATTTTTGAAAAAAATTTAATGAGCAGTTTTCAAAATATAAATGTTTTAAATTTTTTTTTTAAATGCTTCTAAAAATACAAATAAAAATATTGGTACGCAGTATAAATTGGGCAACCTAAGGCTATATATTTGTGAAATTTCGAAAGAATCGGGTAAGCCGTTTATGATATATTCGAAAGCAAAGACAAAACGATCGTATGAAAAGTACCGTTTTTAGACATTAAAAAAAAAAAAATTTCAACCATATGCTCGGTCGTATCTAAAAAGCTGCACTGGTTTCTTAAAAATCAAAATCGTTAGAGCCGTTTCCAAGAAAAATAGGCTTTAACGTAATGGTTATATGGCAGGTACCGTTATTTTTTGAGCTAAAAAATACAGACGGACAGAATTTTTAGACCATCTTTTTTGTCTTTGCCATCATCGTAATGTCATGTTTGATTGTTATCTCAAAACTTTTTTTTTCGACGAATGCATAACTTCCCTTATATGTAGTACCTATAATCGCAAGTAAAAAGTTTAGTAAACTTAATGCAGTCAAGCATGTAGACCCTACTCAAATAATAAAGTAATTTCCATTCAATAAAAATGTTTACCTTACAATCTAAACAATTTTTCGTGAAAATTCAGCATAATCGTAAAACATTATTTTATAGATAATACAAAAGTTCAAATTGTTAAATTTCCATCTTCGAGTTGCAACAAAACCATATATATGTACGAAGAAGAAGAAGATAATTATAAAATTAAAAGTTTTAGTAAAAAAAAGTAATTTTTAAATCAATAAAAAATAAATAAGTTTTTTTGATTCAAGGATAAATTTAATAAGTTTAGGAAAATAACATTATACTACACATTATGTATGTCGTAAAAATGGAGTGTTTTTTTTCCAATGAAGGTGTTTCTTTATGAATGGAAATGGGTAAATGATTATCAGCAATCTTTTTGCATTACTTATATCTCTCATTTCTCATACCGTTTTATCTCAAATTTTGTATTCTTATCTATATCTTAAATTTAATATATATAAACACATCTATGTGTATTAGGTAAATTTTCATTAATAATAATTTAATTTTGTATATAAGTTATGTTAGTTTTACATGTATAATGTATGTACTTCTGTCTTATAATGTAAATATATATATTTAGGTTACTTAATAATATTACCTTATATTTTATTTATATAGTTTTATGTTTTTTTTTTCTTTTTTATATTTAGTTAATAATAGACAGCGTAGCATAGGAAGACGTCAATACCTGCATAAGACATTTTAGCCATATTTTTTTTTTAATTTTTTTTTTTAATATAATGTTCAGTATCCATTTTAAATATTTATGTTTAAAAAAATGTTTTATATTATATTTGATTCTTTTACTTCTTTCATTTAACATTGTCTTGTTGATGTTGTATTCATTTATTATTCTTTTCTTTAAACTATTTTTTGTTTGTAGTAAATTTTCTATTTTTTTTATTTTATAAAAATGTTTGTAAAATAAAATTAAATAATATAGTTTGTTTCTCACGATAAATATATAAAAATTATTTAATTCTGCTAATTGTCTTATGATTTTTTTTGGATTTATTAAAAATTGTTTTATTTTATTGATTAATTATAAAACTTATATTGGACTGCTTTGATTATTATAGGTATACTTATGAGAATAAGAATATAATGTAATCATATTAGGCTGCAGGTTGAAATTTTAAATGAAAAAAAATTGTATTAAATCTTATAGGTATAATTATATATTTTATGTATTTACACCTATTATTTGTTTTATTTAAGGTTATTTTAAATTCAAAGCATTGATTTATATATGTATATACAGGATAGATTTAAAATAAATATTAATTGCAAAATTAATATGACTGTCAAAGCTTATTGCACATATAAACATAAATATAGTAAGAGAACTGAAGAAATCATAAATAGTATGTTCATTCAGATGAACTTCATTATGTAAAAAAACGGTTAGCGGCCCAAAATTAAAGTGCAGTAAGCTCGATAACAATATAGCTCAAAATACGCTTTTTATAACATTTAATTAAATCGAATTTCTTTTATATTTCACTATCCTCATTTGTTTTCTGTGTTATCTGTATTTGAAGTCAGTCTACTTTTGTTTCAAAAAAAAAAAAATAATTGTTCCTATGTTAGAGTTTTTTTTAATGAATTGTGGTAGAATAGGAGAGATAATAGGCACAAAATATGTGGGTGCAACGAAATTACTTTTGCATTTTATATAAGACTAGCAGACCTGTGCCCGCCTTGCTTCACATTCGCTGGGTAATTGAATTGTACTATGTAGTGTAGTTTCTAACGCATTATTAATAAAAAGTTTATATAAGTATTCAATATTAAGAAGTACATACAAAAATGTATCCAAACCTCAAGGAACTGCTTAAAAATAATGCTTTGATCATTTTTTTGTTTAAAACAACAGTGAAATAAAAATTTAATTATAAATAACAATCTTATTTTTATTAGATTCTACCATACCTATCATGTAAATAACATCACATTTACATTTCGCAAATCTTAAATAATAAAATAATATTTATATATTATATTAATTTGCTTATTTAAAATCGGAAAAGCCGTATAAACCTCAGAAACCAGATAATTTATTTGAAATTGTCTGGTTTTTGAGGTTATACAGGTTTTCCGCAGTGTCAAAACGGTTATTATATTAATACATCTGTATGCCATTATACTGAAAATAAAATTTGCTGAACGGCAAAATACTGTATTTTCAATAGACGTGTATGTAAGAATAAAATGCACGACTTGATCGCACGCACTTGCTCTTATGTTCGAACACATCCTAAACACAAGATTTTTAGTAGAAAAAACTCATTTTAGTATTTTTTACTTAATTTTTTAATTACAAAATTTCTTAATATTGCTTTTAAACATTTTTTCAATATGACAGTTTTATGTATTGAATAATATAAATTTAAAAACTGAATTTCAAGAAAAGTAGTCCACCCATTTTCGAAATATTGAATTTAAAAAAAAATATTTTTTTTAAAGCTAAAAAAAAAACATTTTTCAAAAATAATGGTGTGCAGTATTAATTAGAAGTCAAAGGACCCCTACACAAACATTTTGATCGAAATCCGTTCAACAGTTTATGAGAACGTCCAAGACCAAGAAAATTGTTGTATTGCAGGTTCTGCATTAATAACAAAATATTAAAACATTTTTTTTTACCAAAATGTAGACTATACCTTATCAAAATCGTTAGAGCAGTTTTTGAGATAAAAAGTTGTATGGCAGGTACCGTTAGTTTTGAGCCTAGAAAAAGAATTCAGTAATATATTTTAGAGAATCACCTAAAACATATCATAAATACCAAGTTTGAAGAGAATCGCTTTAGCCGTCTAAGCTCTAGGCAGTGCTGCCACTAAGAAATTTAGGAAAACATAGTTTTAAAACATGATTTGGGATAAAAAAAACATGACGGACCTATCTCGTAGTTAGAAACCCGTTAAATGACAAACAAAAGAAAGAATTCAAATAGACAATTTGGAAACCATATCATAAGTAAAACAAATATATTAAATTAACAATTTAGTTATGCAATTGCTGAAGCTGAACTCAATGTTCAATTCAAAATGGTATCAGGCAAATAAAAAGGATTGAAAAAGGAGAGAACGCTTTTAATTATTGAAAAATGAAAAAAAAGACAGTTTCATGATTCTATCTCTTTTACTCATCATCAAGCTGTCAAAAATATTGTATGGCTCGAGGCGGGAGAAAGAGTGCGTAGATAAAATGTATTATTGAAAAATTATATGCGTTCTCTTCATTATTTTGTTGGTGCATTTCACATACCTAACCTATATATATATTCACACTATGACACCATATGAAAATAAAAAAAAAGAGTAGGTATACTTAAAAATAAATTGTTCATCCTGCTCTTTGATTTTAGTTTCGTGTTTGTGTTTATGTAGGGTAGGTTTGGACTTGTTGGGTTTTGCGATTTTATGGACAAAATTTGTGTCAGAAAAAAAATATGATTTTGGACTAAAAAACATGAAAACATGATTTAGGTCTAAAAAACATGAAAATCATGATAAATCATGAATCAGACAGACGGAATTGCGGGAACCACTTTGTTGGTGTGCTCTTTCATAGTAATGTCAAATTTGATTACGATCTTGAGATCGATTTTTTTTTTCCAAATGCAAAATTTGCCCTGGTGCCATGCGAAATTATATTACATGACAAAAAATAATGTAAGTATAATTCATTCATAAATCAATAAAAGTAAGGAAGAGAAATTGAATAGAGGAAGATAGAAAGTGTAAACAATAATTACTACATATAATAAATTGACATAAAAATTTAAATTTACCAGATAGACCATAGAACTCAAAAAATAATTTTAGTGGGAAAATGACGTGAAGGAAAAAGAAGTCTAGAATTTTGTTTTCTCTTTTCTTTTCCCTTAGCTCCTTATTTGGTACCTATTTCATTCTATATAAAACGTATGGAATATAACGTAGGAATATATATACAATGCTGAAATTACACTTTCAACAATTACTTAATCCAGTAACTCCAAATCAATTGCCAATTCACTACGCTCAGCCTGGCTTCGAAAACAATATTCTGGACCTACCGATTTCGTGTGATGAAGTGTGTGCTTCGATAAATGAACAAAAGGATGGGAAGGCCGCAGGCTCTGACGGAATTCCGGCAGAATTTTACAGATGTGGAACTGGGGAGCTGGCAGCGAATCTGACAGAAATATTCAACTACATTTTAAATCATGGAACTATACCAGAGCAGTTTAAAGAGGCCCTGATCTTCCCAATATACAAAAAGGGCAATACCGAAGATCCGTCAAACTATAGAGGAATCTCGTTTCTGAATGCTTCTAATAAGATTTTTACTTCGATTCTGAATAAGCGCCTGAATAAATGGATAGATTTTAATAACCTTCTCAGTGAGTACCAAGCTGGCTTCAGATCGGGTTTCTCCACTATAGACCACATCTTCGTTCTTCGCACGACTGCTGACTCCTTCATATCTAGAAAAAAGAAATTATTCGCTTTCTTTGTGGATTTCAAGTCAAGTCGACCGTAATGCACTATTCTACAAGCTTTGACAGAAAGGAATGTCACTGAAGTTCGGAAGAGTACTGCAAAATCTATACATGGATACCAAAGCGGCGGTCTGGAATAGAAAAAAACCTCTCTGACTGGTTTTCAACGAACTCAGGTGTTAGACAGGGTTGTGCACTCAGCCCAAGTTTATTCGCTCTCTTCATAGAACATATTGTTGAAATATTACCTGGGGGCATTGAATACGCAGACATGACCATAAAAGCACTGCTCTTTGCTGACGACATAGTACTGATTGCGTACACACCACAATCTCTCCAATTGATGATAAATAGACTCTCCGTTTACTGTTCGAGATGGAATTTGGAAGTAAACTTAAACAAATCTAAAGTGATTACAATAATGAAACAATTGAGGTTGTGCAAGAATACAAATATCTTGGAGTTTACTTGACAAAGAACCTCAGTATGGAAAAGCACTTTATCGAAAAGCTTACGAAAGCAAAAACCACTATAAATGTTGCATGGAAGCAATGTTTCAACAATAGTGAAATTGCACATAAGTAAATTCCGAGTTTTCGAAGCAGTGTCAGAATCGGTTCTTTTTTATGCAGCTCAGGTGTGGGGAGGTAGAAAATATGACCAAGTGAGAAATTACTCAGGTTTTATATAAAACGTATTTTTTGCCTTCCTCCGAACACTCCAAACTATATGATAATGCTAGAGACAGGAGTATCACCACTGTTCATTAAGACTTTTAAACTGCAAGTAGACTACGTTATGAAAGTATTAAATATGCCAAATCATCGGCTTCCTAAGTAAGTTGTCCTACAAGCTATCCAAACACGGACGGGATGGTTCAAGGACTGGGTAGAGTTAGCAGAGCAGGTGGACTTCGAAGTAAACTACAGCGACCCTGTTTTATGGAAGCCTGCTTTGTATACGTTGATCGCCGGTTCTACGATGCTGCAAGAAACAAGCTTCAAGCTCTCTACACCGAATGCTTTATAGCAGACTAGATTACAATCTTAACGAAAGAAACTTTTTCCGTGACTATTATACAATCGAACAAATTTCGCTCATGTTCCAGTTAAGAGGAGAGTTACTTAATTTGAACTTTCTGCCACATCGAGAAGATCTACGGTTATTATGCAGCCTGTGTAATATGGGAGAGCAGGAAGATGGTCTGCATTTTGTCGGGAGCTGTGGAGTACTCAAGGAAACAAGAAGGTACACGTTGGCAGAAACTATCTATCTGATGAAGACATTTTTGGCCGACTTCATGAAATGGATGTAACACAGTTATCAATGTATTACAAGACAGCACTCAGATATAGAAAGCAAATACTTAACGAAGCATTTTAGTATTAATCTGTAACTTAGTTATGATAAAGAATTAACAAATTGTCAATCAGGCAGACGGTATGCAATGCCATGCAATATTGATTGTATATAACAAATTGTAACAAATCGTAGAAACAATCAGATCAATCTAATCTAAAATCTAATCTATATACAATGCCTATTATTTATCAACAATTGAAGCTTTATTAAGTTCGATATACTTATATATAAGGTTATGATAAGAAAGTTATGAAGATATTATAAAACCTCAAAATACTCTATTTCAAAAATAAGTAGGAATGCTGTAAAAGAAATATCCTTTTTATTACATTATCAAAAGGATATTTGAGATTATCTATTTGACCAATTATTTTGAATTAAATAGTTTTTATAACAAATTTCTGAATTAAAGAAATTTGTTATAAGAACTAACAAAAGGATATTTATTTTACAGCATTTTTACAGAATTTTGAACACAATATTTTGGTCATATTTTATTTTGACATACATATTTTGGCGTACAGTATTTTTAATACAGTATTATATATATATTTTTGTGCATTAAAAATCCGAATTAGAAGTCATTCAGTTAATTGTTTCTAAAGTTGGAAAATATGTAACGTCTTTTCCTTATTTGCATTTTTATTTAGTTTTTTTTTTCCCTTTATCCCTGAAATACAACCATCAAAGGGATGGACGGTGGTATCGCAATATCCACATCAAATATTAAAATGACACATAATTTATTAATAGCTTGTCTTTCGCCTTTCAACTTCAAATCTGAGACTATACGAAACCTACGATAAATATACCTACATTACCTACATAAGCAGCAAACAAAAATTGAATAATATACTTTAAACAATTATTTTAAAGTGGTTCCTGCAAATCTGCTGTGTGTGCGTGCCTGTCTATACCTCGACGAACTGCTGCCGCGAATGATAAGAGAATATGTTATTTGTTTTTCGATCGACAAAAAGCTAAACTAAATTAACAAAACGATTAATTTTATCAAAAAAATATCCACCAAGTACGAACAGGATGCATTTATTAAAACCGAACTTATCAGAAAAAGTTATTACCCAGATATTTTTTGATTTCGGCGGAATGGTAAAATAAAAAAAAGTCTAAGTTCTTATAGATCTTATTTATTTTCTGCAAACATGTTAGTGTTTTTAGAAAATATTCATTAGAGTGTGAACATTGTCCATGGGTGTGTTATTCGTCAAACGATAAAAAATAGAAAGTGGGAAGAAAAGTATAGAAGAATTTTTATGGGAAATAAGAATTCTACATGGGAAGATGTTGGAAATCGCATAGTCGGGGATATAAACTTAATTTGATTGGTTCTGATTTCGAGGCGATTCATGCCAGAGATTTCTCTAGCTGTAAGACTGATGAAGTACCTGATGGATTGTTTGCATTTCCCAATAGGGAAGTGGAACTTCAAGGCAAATTCGACAGATTTCAGGACTTTTTGTTCTGAATAGAAACTAAATATTAGCTTCGCAAAATGTGAAGTTATACTCCTGCGCACCCCAATAAGACTAGGAAATTGAGATTTGAGACGTAACTGGAGAAATATCAAAATAATGAGTTCAAGTGTTCTTCGGATCGAGACAAGAGGAATGCTGTGAAGTATTTAGGTGTTCATTCGGAAAAATGTTTGTATTATAATGAATACATAAAGATTCAAATGCAAAATCCCAGATCGGCATTTATGTCTCTTAGAAGACTTTTCTGCTCCAGCTACCTGAGATCCGATGTGAAGATCATTTGATGCCTTTCTTTTGTTTTTGTTCGTAAAATTCTGCCTTATACCAGTATGGTGAAACATTAATCCGTCATATATGGAAACGCTGAGAACGTTCGAGAGAAAATGTCTTAGAGCTTGTATGCAGGTGTGCAAGAGCTTCTGGTGTGTCTAGAATTGATAATGTATAATCCTGGGCCTGGTGAGGAATCATTTTGACAGTTCAGCAAATGTAACGAAAACGAATTAATACGAACGAAGTATTTCAGAAATGTATTAGAAAGTGAATTTGTGCCTCCTTAAGTATTTTTTTTCTGGACGCACAACGGATTATTGAAGATATCTATAGATACCGAAAGTTCGAATCGAATAAAATACTTGTGGTTTGATTGGGCTAGAGCTAGTACATAATCAGGCCAAGCCAGGCCCTGTCCGTGATTCTCGATTTATCGATTATTGGATGAATTAAACCCGTTATCGGTGGAATGGTGATCACTTTGCAGCACCTGGATATAGCTATTTGTATTTAGTTTTAGTTAGTGTTAGCTAGATTTAAGGTTTTAATCACAAATTTTATATAAAAAAATATATAGCATTAAAAAAAGATTTAATTCACTTTTTCTAAAATCAATTTAAAATTAATAAAATAAAAACATATATTTTGATCATTTATAAAAATATTAATCGTTGATGAAACAACAACAAACAATAATGCGACAAGTTTTGAGTACCCTATTGGTGGCCATAAGCAATATAAGGGTAAGATTATTATTGTAATAGTGTTTAAGTGCAATAAATAAACGTTAAAAAAGAATGTGTGTACTTATGTACACGCGCCAGAAGTAAAACTTCCCTAATTTGAGACAATTTTTCTTTCGTAATTCTAAGTCACCTGCAACAAATATGTATTTCAATTTTATGGAAACCGGTCAAAGAACAACGAATTTGACATTATTGGTATCAGTCCCGTACTAGCATAAATACATCGCCCATAACGACCCTAACTCTGAATTGTACAAAAGTCACCATCGAATCGCGTCGTACCAACTTGGATGAGCATCACCAAAACAAAAAAAAATCGGCGTCAAATACACAAAATACGCACTAATCATAAATATTCAAATAACCTATCAACAAAACGAACCAACAAACAAATTCCTCGTCGAATACACACAATGCGTATACCTAATACATTAATCTATTCGAATCCACAACAAACTTAAAAAAAAAACAAAAAAAAAAAACAAAGCAACAAAAAACAAAGTAATTTCTCCTTCAATACACACAATTCATGTAGGTACCTACAGAATTAGAATTCACAACACGTACAAACAATAAAAAATCCTAAGCGAATACACACAATGCAGATACATACATATATGCATCTGCACTCATCTATAAAATCCACAAACCGAACAAACATGCGGCATATGTCTCGTCATATGTTCATTTTTCCACCCCCAACGTCGCAAAAGAAGTTTTACTTCAAAAAGATGTTCCGAATCGCAACTCTATGCTCGCCTAGAGGACGAAGGACCTACATCGCAATGTCCAAGAATACAAAAAAATTGAATATAAAAAAGATCAGACTCACAATGACTATATCCCTAAATCTGACACAATGATTTATTAAAAATCTTTTTATCTTAACTCACATCATTATCTTAGTTGGCAAAGTCGAAAAGGGTGTCCTAAGACAAATAAATAAACAAAAACTTACACCATTTAACCCTGGTACAAGACTTATCATGACTATAAGCATCTTAAAAAAATCCACCGTGCAAAACTTGATAAGGACATGCGGGTTGGTTTATTTAACTTGATACATAGAGCTTTATCACCTGCCTGCATTTTACGTCAGAATTCCTATAAGAACTATGAAGCAATTTCCTGTAATCCCCTTAATGCTTATTTGTAGGAAAAATAATTGATTAGCCTTGATTAATTCCTTTGACTTGAATATCAATTAGAAAAACAAAATAATATGATTACCTTTCCAATAGCATCGGACACGAATTGAAATCCACAAGTAGTCTATACAAATGCTTACATACAATATTTAAATAGTAATTAAAGCTTAACACATTAAATTATATAAGGAAAGTGGCATTTGTGTTACAATATTTGAAAATTCCGACCTACTTTATATACATGAAAACACAATGAATGATCTTGCTCAACTATTATAACTAATTAATTACAACTTATGGCCATGTTATATGGCTTATTTCTATCAAGGTAAAATAAATACGTATCTCTCATCGAAGGAAATATCCTTCTACTGCTCTTGACATAATCATAATAGGTCAAATATGTAATGTCCTTAAAAAAAAAAAAACTCCTCTGAATACATTTATTTTCTGGTCTATCTACTCTACATCTATTTTGTGACTAGAGAGAGAATGGAATGACTGACGAGGATATCTATGAAAAGACATAGTAATATAGGTAACTTCCTCATGTAATTTTAATTTGAATTCATTATTTATGTGATACCGTTGTGGTTTGGTTGTATGTACACAACTATACACTCAAAAGTGCCACTATAATAACCTCTACGTACGTACCTACCCAATTATACCAATGCAAATGCATATAACTTAATATAATTAGAAAGTTTTTGTGAGTGTGTAAGTAAGGAATGTTTTCAACAGCGATACCTTTAACTTGAAGTGCTTATGCCGGAAAAATATCAAGAATACAACATGGCATTTAATCCTTGGGTAGCTATAACTCATGTAAATTTTGGTTTGTTATAATAGGCCTGATCCAGACTTTTTTGGGGCAGAAATTTGGCAGCTTATAAAATTTTGAAGAGTGGGGATGAAATTCTCTCAATAAAAAATACAATTCGAAAAAGTCTGGAATAGCTTGAGCACAATTTTCTGCCAATTTTTAAACGTCAACACATTTGTTTTTTTTTTATATTTTTGTTTGTTTAAGATTCACAATTTTTCCTCATCAAACTAATAATTTTCGATTTTTGTGGTTCTAATCTTTTCTCTCTCCCAACAACCACGAGATGTGTTTTTTTATTTATAACAAACGTCAAGTTTACAATTGTAAATTTTCTGCCCACAAATTGCTGCCTACAAAAATTTATTGGGCAGAAATTGGCAAGAAATTGTCAGGAAGGGGAAATATTTTACTCTCTCAAGAGCGCTCTCTTCTGCCTAAAACTACCAAATTTATAAGTCTCGAACAGGATTTGGCAGAAATTGGTGCCAATTTGTGCCAATTGGCAGAGTGTGGATCAGACCTAATATGACAGTTCTTTCATACACCGAGACAGATATTATTAAATTGTTGAGATGAAGTGATGAACACTATGCAGTGTAGGAACATATAATTTTAGGAACAAACACAAATTCCAAGGACTTCCATGCAAAGGAACTTGTTTGTGGTAATATTTTAGCTTTGTTGGAATTCAGTTTCGTTTTTCGCTTCACTTTCAAAGCCAATTATGTATGTTAGTTCGATTGTTAAAAACCTAAACACAAATAAGTGACAGTTGGTGATAAATTATTTAAAAAGATGTTTACACTCGTCTTATCATATTTAAAAATCCATTTTCCTAAACTTACACATTTACAAAACCAAACAAAATGTAAAAATATGAAATTAATCAGAATTCAGTTACCTTTGTGTCGACATCATTGAAAAAAATTCAAATATCTATTAAACGTTGTTTTCTTGAAAAAAAAATGTTCAATCATTTGGAAACCTTTTCTCGGCTTTTGTGAGTCTAACGCCGTTCCTGTTAGAGCCTTCGGAAGCCCCAGAAAACAGTCTAAAGTTCTCCAAAACCTTAAATTATGATTAGAGATGTCGTGTAAATGAAGGGTTTTGAAAATAAGTCAATGAAATAAGAAATAAAAAAAAAGAATTAAATAAAAAAATATATACCTATGTATTAAAATTTCTAATACTTTAAAAAATCAATTTGGTTGTAGATATTATTAAATTATTATTTATATAAATAAATTTATTCAAAAAGTAAGTAAAAGTGCTGCGTTTTTCATTGAAATGGAAAAAATTAATAACATTATGATTGTTACGCCATATTGCGAAAAAGCTAATACATAAGCTAGCAAAACGCACTGTCACAGAAACTATCTTGCGCAGGAATCGAATCCAACATAACAACGGCTCTATTCAGGTCGGGTTTCTGATATATTCTAAACTAAAAATACCCCTTTCCAATAAAAATAAATATATCTACGGTGGGTTAATATAGTTGGAGTCTAATAATTCAAAACGATTTCCTGAAAAATTAAAATGCACGACTGGATCGCACGAACTTGCTCTTGTAGCTAACAACTTTAATGTAGCTATAATCATGGAGGTTTAGTTAGTTAAATGTAGTAGTTTAAACCCTATGTAGGTTAGATTACCTTAATTCTTAGTACATATAATAAATTGTCGAATGGATGATTCAAGGAATAGTTACATACCTACCTATAAAAGTATATTTAAATCTAAGTTATGGATTTTAATAATGTAAGTTAGGAGAGTAAAATATATCTACATAAATATATAGACGGAACCTAAGTATGTAAACATGTACATACAATAATTAAAATGACGAATGTAGGTGGGTAGGTAGTTATATGCATATAACTTTATAATTAAGGTGCCATTACAATATTGTGCATACATAAGATTCATGTGATTTTTAAAGACACATGTGTAAATAAATGTATGAGGGCCTAAATTGTGTTTAGTATTCAGCGACTACGCAAAAATTCGTAAAAAGGGGATAATAATATGGTAGAAATAAATAGATAATACACGTAATTAAATGTTTTTATATTGCTTAGTCGTTATAGTTTGAGGGAAAACAAATATGCAATTTGAATTCATGGATAAATAAGAATATATCAAAAAAAATTTTCAAAAATCGTTGGAGCGGTTTTTAAATAAATTAATTTTTTATGTATAAAATTTTGAAAACATTTTTACAAAAAAAATTGAAACGCCATTTTGAAGATATTATTAATATACATACAAAATTCAAATAAAAAAAAAATTCTTCGACTGGTTTTTGAAAAATCGATTTTTCAAAAAAAAAATTTTTATTTGTGTTTTAAAAATCGAAAAAAATTAATTTTGAAAATTTGAGTATGCAGTTTTAGTAACAATTGTAGGGAGCATTTGTATAAAAAAAATTATTTTAATCGGTTCATCCATTATTGAGGAAGTCGAAAATATGAAAAGTGGTTCTATGGGAAGTACCGTTAATAAGTACACAAAAAAAAAATATTTTTATAATTAAAAGTGGGCTGTACTAATATAAGAACACACACATTTTTTTATAAAAATTCTTGGACTCGTTTTTGAGAAATACATTTTTTTCTTAACGGTTTCTTAAAATTTGTATGGGATGTACATTTGTTTTTTATTTTAGTTAATTAATTTTTTTTATCTATTCAAGATAGTGGCAAAAAACTACCAAATACGAAGTTTCGAAAAAAATCTATTGAGTCCTTTTTAAAAATTTTGGTTTAATAGTGTTTAAACTTTCTAGGATATTCTGCGCAAAAAATTTCAAAAAAAATCAAATCAACCTTTCCCCAGAAAATCGATAACCAAAAAAATGGTTGTACTAAAGGTACCAAAACTAACAATGTTTTCCAAAAAAAAAAAATTATCAAAAGGTACCCTTTCCCTTTATTAATGAACTGATTTTTTTTAATAAAAATCGTAGGATGCGTTTTTGAGAAAAATAAGATTTTTGTTTTTGGCAACAAAAAATGTATGGGAGCTACTGTTATTTGTCGTCTTAAAAAAATATGAAAAAACGTGTGGGCATATTAACGAAAAAACATTATGTACCAAGTTTGAAGCAAATCCATCCAACCGCTTAGGCTGCAGATTTGAGGACAGACAGACAGACGGAATTTTGAGACCCACTTTTTTGGTGTTCTCTATGATCGTAATGTCATGTTTGATTGTTAGAAAAAAAAATTTTGTTTTACGAATACATAACTTGCCTTATAGTACCTATAATCGCAAGTAAAAAGAAGGATTGTAAGGATACAAAGCGAATGTCGATGCGATACATTGCTACTACAAGATGTTAGCACGTTTTTTTGGAGAAACATTATTTAGAAATGTTTTCCAAAAATTGCAAATGCATGTTGACAAATGGTACGATTCACTTACAAGCTCTCAACGATAAAAAAAAAACATTAACGTCTTCTGCTTAAGCAACGACTATTGAGAATAGAACTGAATAAATTAATGCAAGTATAAGATTACTCAACTCTGATTACACAATTTAGTGAATAAACTGCGATGGGAGTGGAGTTAGACTCAATTTTGACATTTCTACTACATATAGGGTGTGTTTCTTTATTCATTCTGGTATTTCCAGAATATTCGGAATACCAGTTTTGCGTTTCTTTATTCCATTGACTATTCCGGATAAACTATTTTGTTGTTTCTTTATTCATTCCGGAACGTTAAGAGCATAAACTAATAACTTAAAGACCAGACACCTCTGCTTTCATTTGACATTTGCCTACAAGCTGAAATCCGCACACAAGTAACATTTCTGTTCCTCTTCCAATAGACATATTGACAACACAGCCCTAGTAATTTGTTTTTGCTTTGCTTTTCGATTTCCCATCTATTCATGGATAGAGTTTCAAAGCTACAAATACAACAATGTAAACAAATGGGTTTTGGGGGGTGAAACGTACGAAAGTTTCCAATCTTATTATGGCTTATTTGTGGTTTAGAGTGCATTCTTTTTATTCCATGTTTAACACGGAATGAAAAGAATATTCTCGGAATAACCCTTTCATAGCAAAACAAATGACAGCAGCCAAAGACGAAAACCAAGTAAGTAAACAAAATGGATGACCAAACATTGCTTATATTTTTATTATTGAAATAAATATATAAATAACAATTAAATGTGACTTTTCATGAATTAATAAATTAATAATAATTTATTTTTACTATTTTCCATAGAGATATCTATTTTCTTGTCATCATCACAACACTTTAAAAGACCTGATTGATGTCATTTTTTTTCTTTTCTATTCCGGAGAGAATTTTTGTTTCTTTATTCATTCCATTCTGGATATTCTAGATAAACATTTCGTCTTTTTCATCCATTCTATTCCTTATCCGGAATAAATAAACAAACACACTCATAACAAATTAAATTGGATAATAATTATAACTTGTGAAAGGGGAACTGGGCAGCGTTAAAACCTTGCTCCAATAGGAGTAAATCTACTCCAGTTTTGAGAAAGAAAATAAATTTACTCCGCCACTCCGGTTTTTTTAAATCTAATTCTTTTGTTCACTCTGAAAAATTCAAAAAATACCCCAGCTCAATCCGACAGCAATAAATATCTTCCCAGATACAAACAAAAATATAAAACAGAATGGAAGGGAATCCAGCAAAATGTGGTTAAAAAAGAAAAAGTTTACCAAAACGCCTACTGAATGTTGGCATCCGGTGAAAGAAGAGAAAGAGAAGGATAGGAAAGATGTGTTGCGTGGTGTTTGAGACTAGCGCTGGTTGTTGTCTCCGATTTATCTCCAAGGATGGCGGCTGAACTAATGCGGAGAAAATAACCGTGTCTTATTTATTTATGTCTCTTATAATTCTTATAAATAATATATTTATTTCGTTGTCATATTTTGTGGCTATACTAGTTTACTCAATCAAATGTTGTTAGTGTTATGCCTGAACAGCATGTACTGAGTAAATCAGCAACTCATTTTATGACAATTTTTAGAATTGGTTTTTAATGGAATATAAGAAGACATAGACAACGGCAGGAATCGAACCTGCGAATATTGTGTAAGAAAACGTTAACTAACAAGGAAAGGAACTTTCCCAATTTAGACTATATGCAAAGTCGCAAATTCACAAAAATGGAGGCTGGAAATAGAAGCCAAACTTATATACCACAGATGGTTGATTTGATATTATTTTGTAAAAATATTTACCTTAGTTAAAATAAATCTTTTATTTCATAGGTACAGTTATTGAAAACTTAAGTTTTTCTTTGCGTTTTCAAATCTGCTTTTCCACTTTTTTACAAATCTGCTCCGAAATTTTACAACTGAAGTTGTAACTCTGGAACTGGGTGTCCCGTCGGGTAGGAATAAATAGGAGAATAAATATAAACGGAGTCAGATGATTCCTGACCGAGTGACAACGTGTTTATTGTCATAAAGAGTATTAGAAACAAATGAGAGATTTGCTTACTTAAAGAAATGTATACATATTTATATTCATGGTGTTGTTTTAATTAACCTAATAAACTGTGTTTCAATTTAAATTCACTCTTAAATAATTTACAAATTATAAAACGTTGGTCTAATCATATTACATAGTTTAAAAGTATACCAAATGCATGAAATAGCTTACTTACGTCAATGGACAATCTATACGAAAATTACTAAAATTAATCAGAAATCTTTTGTAACCAAAGGGAATTAATTAGCTTTCACTTTACTCGACACCATATCCGAACTCTTACATCTACCCGGTGCTGGTATCTATGAAAATTGACAAACATTGTTACAAAAAAAATTAAAAATATGTGTAAATATTTAAAGTACTCATTCCTTGGAGAATTATTTGAGTTCAACTGATTTCGTTATTAAGACTTTTCACTTAGCTCACTGATAAGTATAATTCATGTTTGTTTTGCGTTTATTATTAGAGATGTTAAACGTTACTTCAATGCTGAATATAATTTTGAGCCGCAATTTAAAATACAAAAAAAAATAATAGTTAATAATATTGTTGTCATTTTTACTGCACTGTAATAATAAATAAAATAAAAATCTAAAGTATAATACAAGCAAACAAGTGAAAATTATCTCTGTCAATAAAATTACTAACACACACTCACGATCACATTAAATCTAGCACACTTAAAGCACGTATATATTTTTTAGCTCTTAGGGCAATAAGAGAATGGGCTATAATTTATTTATACAAATATTTATAACTTTAGAAAACATTTTTTTTTTTGGTTTGTTATTTCTGTCCATTTTTTATAGTATAATTCCCTAGCTACGATTTTATATCAATAGTTTGATGCTTTTTACACTTATTCGAATTAGCGCAGCTATCACTGGTCACTGCTATTAATTATAATTTATTTATTTCTAGTTAACACTTTGATAGAGTTAAAATGTTGTAGTATACTTATTTTCATTACAGATGAATCTGCTGAAAATTTAATTTATTTGTATATGTACAATAGTTATTAACATTTATTAAATTTACATAGCAGTTAATATGTACAAGGGAAAAACTTAACATATATGTAGCTAGTTTAGTTTATTATTACAAATTTTAGCCAATTATGGAAAATTCTAACGCTATTAGTATAAAAAATATGACTTGCTAGGTGTCGGTCGAATTTAAATTGATGGTTTAATTTGCCAACCTATTTTTTTTATTTAAATTTAATTGTGTGTTCGAATTGACAAGATGTTTTTTTTTTGAACAAATATATATTTTAAAATATTATTAACTACATATTTGATTTTAATTTTTGTTTAAAACTGATTGTTTGTTTAAGCTTCATTGTTTTAATGTTTTTTTTTCCTCATCAACAAATCTTGAATTTTAGTTTTTGTTTTTATTTATAAATTAGCTGCACATTAAAAGTAATGGATTTTTTTTACTTTAAGCATTTTGTTGAAAAATAATTTTCTGTATGTCATTTGGTTTGTTCTTTTAGGGTGGTGTCAATCACAATGTTTACTTAACTTGATTTTTTTGAATAGCTAAAGTTTTTTTTGTTTTTTTTTTTTTTTGTTGGTCTTTCAATAAGGATGGATTTTTTCCATTCTGATTTGTTCTAATATTTTTTTTTTTAAACTCAGTAGGGGCTTGCGAGTTTTTTTTATCCAAATAGAGTGATATTTTTTAGTTGACATTTGTTTTACAATTTTTTAACAATTTTGAAATCCTTTTAGTTATAATAAACTTTTTCAATTTTTAACAGGTACAACAACAAACTGTTATAATAAAACACTGAGTTTGCTTTGTTCTTAAAAGATTTTAATGAAAATTAAAAATTAATTTAAAAAGACTGCACACGAATTAATTTAAAATTAATATTTTCTTGAAAACTTAGAAAAAATATATGCAACTGAATTTGATGACATTAATACAAATACAAATTTAAATGCTTGAATGTAATAATCGGTTCAGTTTGAGTTCCATTTGTTTTAAAATGGAATTTATAAATAAATGCCTAAAAAGTTCTTTTTCTACTTAATGTTCTTTTCTCTAAGCAATGCATTACATCAACTTTTAAGAAGAAATGTGTTTTGATTTTATTTTGGTTTAAATCATGATGTTTAGCAATTTCGGTTATGGTTAGCTGTCCAACGAAGAAACATTACACATTTACACATGGACACACCTGAGTGCCTTATAAATCGACAACCTAATACTCTGGGCTTGTCGACTTATATGCTTCGTATGGCTTTTAACTAATCAAAATGTTGCTCAATGCTCACACATGGTGTGAAACCTTAGAATTTTGCTTTTATTTAATCATTTTAATCTCATTGTATATAAATATAATGCATACACAGGACTGGGCATATAAGATTATATTTAACCCCAATTGTGGTATAGGTACGTCATATACAATTACTATACGAATGTAGTATATCTGCTTTTAAGCCATCCCCTCTTACATTCTCAGTAAGCTTATCAACAATTGAAGAGTCTTTAGAACTTCTTTGATGTGAGAAAAGACAACAAGCACTTAACTCATTATGAAACTGTTGGCGTAAAGTTATGCATGTAAAATGCTTTTACAAATTTTAATAATTGAACACTTTCGATAAAACTCTTTTTAGGGTAACCGAATTGTCTTTTTATTTCTTAACTTTTTTGAAGTGAAAACTTCTTTAGCGGCGTTGTGCGCTTTTTGGGATGGGTAAAAAAAGTTAAACTCGCGTTAGGAAACGTGGCCTGATCGAAGATTTATAAGATTTGGGATGAGTAAAAAATGCTAAGCTCGCGTCAGGACACCCGATCTGATCGAAAATTCGTAAGACGGTGGGCGAGTAGAATGCGCGCCGGCGCGTCGTAGGAGTGGAAGTAATATCCCTCTCTCTTTCTAATGCGCGGCGAAAATGTATGCCTGCTCTTTGCTGTTTTTCTTAAGTGAAGCAGGCGGAGTTGCGCGAGTTTGTATTTGGGTTTGTATTACAGCCTGCTACGAACGCGTATTCATGGATGGTGACTGCTAATGGTTTGAGCGTCTGTATACTCGTAAGCTTCGTGTATATAAAAAGTGTGTTCCTTTATTTATTCAATCCATTCTATGATGGAAAAGACGATGTTGATGTCATCTTTTTCTTTTCTATTCCCTAACCATTCAAAGATATCAAAAATACACATGGTTAATGTTCAGAGTTTCACTTCTGCCGGCACTCCCGGAGTGCAACCCGTTGTTTTTTTTTGTTGAAAGTTATGTATTAAACAATAAAATTTAAATTCAAATTTTTATTTCTTAAACTTAATTTTTGGTGACCAAAATCAAGCACTGATTTTTACGTCTTCAAAACTCTAGACTATTATTTTTTGTCAAATTTTACTCTATCATATAAATAAAAGCAAAATTTTGGTTAAAAAAAACCCCTCATTAAAATATGTCTTCTTTTCATCTTCAGTTTTCAAGAAAAATGTTCTTAATTTTATTTTCTTAGGAATTGTAATAGGATTCCAAAACGTTTGTACTTTGCCTTTTCCCTAATCTGTGACTTTCGAAATTTTATTTTTTAACGTGAATTGTTTGATCGCTTGGATTGTCTTTATACACGGATTATTTTGAAATGCATATTAGACCCACGAAAAGTTTACCATATACACACATTAAATCACTTCCATTAGGTACGACAAGATGATAATCTGTATATCTTCCTTTTTTTAGAATTAATCTGTTGAACAATATCCGTATATTTTTAAGTTTTCATGCTTGTTCGATTTTGAGGGATGAGTGAGGCATCATTATCAATGCTTTTATAGCACCCCTATTTTTCTTGAAAACGACAGAAATTCTCAAAAAAAAATGTATTTTACAAGCTCCCACATTCAATTTAACTAAGCAGATGAGGAAACAAACTTCAAAAGAAACACTTTTAATGAGGGTTGATTCAATTCGCTCCAATGAACAATTTAAATGTAATTTTTCTTTTTGTATATTATTGTCAGCAATAGAAGATCCTGAAATTCACAATATCCACAAAAAGATTAGGTCAAAAATACATATCAGGCATAATGTTGGTATGTAAAAATTAGCTTATGTTGACTAAAAAAAACTAATTACATTTTTTCGAAGCGACATGCTACTATTTGTTTACCTAGAATCACACTCCGATTTATTTGAACAAGATTTTTTTTCCTTTTTTTATATGGGCCGTGATTTTTCCGATAATGGGCCCGAGATTTCTCTGAAAGGTCCTCCTTACTGGCCCTATTTCTATTTGACATTTTACCTAGAACAACACAAAATAAAATGCACGAATGGATCGTACGAACTTGCTCTTATGTTCGATCACATCGAATGCAAAAGATTTCTGTTAAAAATCTAAATATATATGTAAACCTGTTTTTTACTTCAATTTTATATATAAAAAATATCTTTAATTTTTTTCTAAAAAAAATTGGTATGACAGTCGTAAATATTATAATATAAACTTAAAAACAAAATATTAAATCGGCTTAATCAAAGAAAAAATAATTCAAAATTCTGAAATAAATACTTAAACTAACTTAGGTTCAAAAAAAGTGCGCCATTTTATTTGTAAGATAAATTTGAATTTATGAGAAAAAAATTTTTAAAATCTGTGGTGCGGTTTTTGAGAAAAAAAGTTTTTTTTTTAAACTTTTTGAAAACAAATTCAAAAAAATTCAAAAATTTGAAAAAAATTCAAAAACCCCAATTCATAGGTATTCAATAAATACATATAAATATAATTTTTGAAAAAAAAATTAATGAGCAGTTTTCGAAATATAAATTAAATTTTTTTTCTTAATGATTTTAAAAATTCAAAAAAAATACTAATTAAAATATTGGTACGCAATATAATTTGGGCAACCTAAGTCTATATATGTGTGAAATTTCGAAAGAATCGGTTGAGCTCTTTATGAGATAGCCGAAAGCAAAAAAAAAAACGGTCTTATGGAAAGTACCGTTTTTAGACATTTTTCTAATTTTTTTTTGAACCATATGATCGGCCGTAGCTAAAAACCCGTACGGATTTTTTTTATAAAAATCATTAGAGCCGTTTCCGAGAAAAATAGGTTTGAACGTAACGGTTATATGGCAGGTATACCGTTATTTTTTGAGCTAAAAAAAATGTCAATTTGTCCTCTGTACAATACCTAAAAAACTGTATATACCAAGTTTGAAGGAATTCGGCATACCTGTTTGGGCAGTAGATATCTATACATACATACAGATAGACTGACAGACTGACCGACAGACATACAGACGGACTGAATTTTTAGACCATCTTTTTTCGTGTTCGCTATCATCGTAATGTCATGTTTGATTGTTATCTCAACATTTTTTTTTCGACGAATACATAACTTGCCTTATAGTACCTATAATCGCAAGTAAAAAATGAATTGTAACTAACCATAAACAAAGTTTTGAATAAAATAATAATATACATTCTTGTTTTGTATATTTTTATTGATTGGGTATAACTTTCGAAACCAAGACTAGTTTGTAGGCGCAGGGGCATAAGTCCCAATTTTGATTTTTGGAACTTATGTCCCACATAGATGAGACATAAGTGATAAAATCTAATTTGGGACTGAGCGTTCTTAAATTTATTGTTTACATTTGAAATCTATTTTATGTTTTGAATAAACATTTCACAATGTGTCATATGACCATATTTATGTCTTATAAAATTTGGGAATTTTGTCTTACCAACACCAAACAAAAGTTGGGACTTATGTCCCAACGAGGTAGGATATATGTCTCAAATTAATTGTTGGGTCTTATGTCTCACCTATGTGAGACATAAGTTTGTTGACTTTCAGAATAATAATGATTTATCTCAATTTTTCCATAATGGGGGTATTTTTCTGTTTTCAATTTTCGTCATCGAAATTGTTTTTAAAATGTGCTTTAATTTCAGAATCAAATTTTATGCATAAAATACTTTTTTCTCAGTTTTGAAATGTCATATTAACAATTATGGTTTCTGTTGCACTGTTAAAGGTCAAATTTCTAGCAAACTATCAAAACAATCATAAAATTTGTTTTCTTAAACAGAAAACCACACATCTCGAAAGCCATCTGATATAGATTCAATTTAATAGGAAAAGCCTACTTCGTCCGCAAGATCCAAAAATATTTTTATTTCATTTAACTAACTTTACTTTTCGTACCACACGAAAATGGAATGCATTATTTGGGTCTGTCTCCCTAGTCTTACACAACTGCAGAACTACTACACAAGACTAGTACCTCATGTTTTCTAAAAGTTTGTACTATTTTAACCATCTGGAAGTAGGATCGACTCTTTTTGTGTTCTAATATTAAAAAAAAAAAAAGATTTTGCTCTATTATTTTTTTTTATTGCTAGAGAAACTGTACATCAAAAGCTTTTTTTTTGTAATGGATAAGACAGTTGTTCGTATGAACCGTCGTCTCTTCGATGACCGACTGTAAAAGTTGCAGAGGTCAAAAATGTCGTTCTGAAGCTATGGGTCTGTACCAGAACCGAACTGTTGAAAATTGTCATGTCTGGTGTCACTTCCCTTTTCAATACAACCCACATTGCCCTATAACACAATAATTCAAGACACTTGCCAAGGATTTCTGCTCCTTTCTAAGACTCTCAAGAACTCAAGATATCGTTTTTGGATTGCATTTTCGTTTGCACTAGATGCCTATAATGGCTGGGGAATAAATTATTTAACTTAGGTAGATTGTCACCATTTCAGACTTATAATCAACAAAAGTACATACATAAACCTATCTATGTGCAATATGAAAAGTAAGTTTACTTTAAAAATAAAACTAAGAATATAATAATTATATAAAATTATAAACATAAAAATCCAATTAAACCAAACCAAAGTCAAAGTTTTGTTAGTCGTGAAGCGACAAGCAAGTTCTCAATTTTAAAATGAATCCTCTATCTAATTATTTTCATTTTGCTTACAAACTTTTAATTTTTAATTAATAGTTTTTGTTTTTATATTATTTTATATTTTTTTTTTATTTCTTTCTTACAAAAAATAGTTCACTTCAAAAATGTTTTCATATACAAGAGAATATACAATCAATTATTACAAAAAATTAATGTTCCCTATATCTTTTGAACAAAAAAAATTACAATCTCCTAATCACTTTTACTGAATGTCTTCTATTTTATGAGCTTTTGTAAATAGATTCAGTTAATTGTTTTAATTTTTTTTACATTGTTTTTTGTTTTTTGTTAATTTTTTTATGAAATTCATTTTTACAAAAAAGTTTGTTCATTTTTAAAAAATTATTGTATTTTGTTCACTTTAACAAAAATATCTTATTATTTAATCATGAATTATATTATTGGTTGACATTGTTTTTCCTAGACTTATACCTTCACGCACAATAACTTTATGGCTTGCTTTTACTTTCAATAATTTTACTAATACAAACTTCTCTTCTTTTTTCATTAAAAAAAAATATAAAAACATTTTATTTAATTTTTTTTCTTTTGTAGTATTTTGTCAGAATTTAGAAGGTACGTTGTTTGATCGAATACAAATTTAAAAAAAAATGTAAATATTCGTATAAATAAATTTTTACAAAATGATTGAAATCAATTTAAATTCTTAAGAAAATTAAACAAGATAAAATTGTTGTCACTGGCCATATGTGTATACTGGGAGCGAATGAGCCATTGCCTAATGCGGCCATTCCGATGCTGGGCGGTGTTGTTTCGGAAGCAGTCTCTGGTGGCCTTTCAACTTCCACTGAAATCAAATAAGAGATGTTTCGGGGAAATTAATTTAAAAAAAATCGAATTTCTCAAAGAAAAAGTTGAGGAAAATCGGCGGATAATCGTTTGTTATTTTAAATTACATTTTAATACATCATATATAACATGCAATACGTGTTCTATTATAAAAGTAGTAATCAAGATTCAGCTATTTCGGTGAAGTGAGTCACTGCTGAAATCTCAGCTGAGTAATCTGACATTTCATTTTACTCACTCACTCCCTCACTTTTACTAACTGAATCGATTTTTAATCAAAGTGGGTCATCTCACTCACACACTGCGGTTTCGAGTTAGCTGAATCTCGGTGTATGTTTCGAAAAGTCAAATGAAAAAGTTTCGTTAAGGTAGGAGTACAATGTCCACTATATTTAAAATACTTAGCAATTATTACATATCAAATTTTGAAAATGATTGAATATTTAATGCAAAATCCTGAAATATTTTAGTTTTTTTGCTGGTAGTTTTTTTTCGAATTTTATTAAAGGAGACTTCTGATAATTATCTTTGCGATTCAGTACTATATTTTTCTGCTAATATTATAAATGTGAGAGTTTTGATGGATGGGCGGATGTTTGTTGCTCAACCGCGCCATACGGCTGACCTAATCTAGGTGAAATTCGGCACAGTCTGGAATATCAAATAGGCTACTTTTTATCCATGTAAAATGTATGGTTCCCGTGGGATGCAATTGCTTTAATTTTGCACACACACATACATACATACACACATACTTACACACACCCACATACACACACACCCACACACACACATTCACACACACATATCCACACATACCCCACACACACACGAACATACACAAATGTACACATGCACTTACACACACACACATTTATACATACAGTGGCTCACAATGAAAATTACCCACCTAGTAAAAATATTTTTTTTGTGGAACAATTGTATGAAATTAAGCAAAATATTAAGTCAAAGAGCTGATTGCCAATAGCTTATCATATTTCTGTTGTAAAACAAAAAAAATATAATGATTCCAATACAAAAACAATAAAATGATAACAAGTAAAAGAAAAGAGAAAGAATTTTACCTCGCAGTGAAAATGGCCCATGTAGCAGAAGCTTCTCAAATAACGTTTTTTTTAAATTTCCGTTTCCGTTTTTTTTCTCTTTTAGTTTATTGTTCAACATTAGAATGCCACGTCATTTGGTTTGGACACGCGTGTTATTTAATCGTCAATTTAATTTTTGGCAAAATGGGCCCTCACACTTCAATAGAGATCCGCAAATTAATAATTGAACATTATAAAAGTGGAAAAAGTCAAAGGGAAATTGCTAAAATTATTAAAAGAGCCCGTGAAACAGTGAGAAATGTCATAAAAAGTTTCCAAAAGGAGAAGAGAATCATTAATAAGCCGAAAAAAAACCTCAAGAAGCTGTTTTCTGAGCGCGATGAACGTTGGATAGTTAACAAAATCAAGGCAAATCCAAAGCTGAGTGCGCCAAAACTGAGAGATATGGTGGAGAAACATGTTAACATCAATTGCAATGCAGAAACAATTCGGAGAGTTCTACGCAGAGCTGGATTTAATGGTAGAGTGGCAAGGAAAAGCCACTCATCAGTAAGAAAAATAAGAAGGTTCGTTTGGAGTTCGCCCACAACTACGCAATGAAGGATTTTACGTTCTGGAAAGATGTTTTATTTACGGATGAAATTAAGTACAATCTTTTCGGGTCAGATGGTAGAGTAAATGTTTGGAGAAAACCGAATGAAGAGATGAATCCAAAGCATTTGCGTCCCACTGTTAAGCATGGTGGTGGCCATGTAATGGTTTGGGGTGCATGCTCAGCTTCTGATGTTGGTAATTTACATTTTATTGAAGGTATTATGGATAAATATCAATACTTAGATATTTTGAGAAATAATTTGCAAAATAGTGCTCAAAAACTTGGAATTGAAAATACTTTTCATTTCTACCAAGACAATGACCCCAAGCACTCGGCTAAAATTGTTACGGAATGGCTGCTCGAAACTTGTCCAAGAGTGATCAAGACCCCCCCACAATCTCCAGATTTAAATATAATTGAGAATTTATGGCAAAAAATAGTAATTGAAATTCGGAAACATGAAATTTCTAATCAAAATGATTTAAAGAGAGTTTTACTTGAGGAATGGAACAAAATAAGCCCCGACTATACCAAAAAACTTGTCGAATCCATTCCAAATCGTCTAAAATCAGTAATTATACAAAAAGTATTCCCTACAAAATACTAAACAAGTTTAACATGTGTTTAACCTACTTTTTATTATTAAAAATATTGTTGGGCCATTTTCACTGTGAGATGAATTTATTTAAGTTTTTGTTATTTTCTTTGAATTATTTGTTTTGTTATTTAGTTTTTAAGTTTTTCGCTGTTTTTGAAACAAGAATAAAATGCTTTATTAAAAATATATACTTTTTCTTTTTATTTTGCTTCATTTCATACAATTGCTCCACGAAAAAGATTTTTTTATTAGGTGGGCCATTTTCATTGTGAGCCTCTGTACATAGACACACACACCATTCGTCGACCTTGGTATCATATTTAGGTTTAGTTTCTTTAGAGTTTTGGTGTGTGTGACAACGTAATCAGACACTTTCGAAGGGTCGTATTTCCAAGATAGAGTTTGAATTTTGTAGAAGTTTTTTATTACACTTAAATGGTAGCCATCTCTCAATGAATGTTGACAGTTCATGTCCTGCAAGGTAGGCAAAACACTATATTTTGACGTTTTGATAATATATATTTGTTTCCAAATATCGGAAAAAATTTGAAATTTCTGAGGTAAAATTTGAATTTGACTCATGACTATAGTTGTTGTCATTCAGCTGTATGCAACTATGTCCTAGTTAACCACGGTATAGATTGTTCTGAGGCTGTTGGTGGTCCGGTTGAGTTGAGAAAACGCATGTTCTATTACAGCCATACAAAATTAAATGCATCGCGACTGATACTTGCTTTTATGTTCGATCACATTATATGAGAAATATTCTTAATAGAAACGGCTAAATATATTTTTAAAGTCGTTTTTTACATAATTTTGTATTTATAAATTTCTTTCAATTTTTTCGTATAAAAAAATGGGTATATGGGATTTTTAAATATTTTTTGATGTATGTATTTATTTTTCGAAAAAAAATGTTTTTATTTTTCCAAAAATCCAAAATAATATTTTTCTAAAATGTTGGTATGCATTATTATTAATAATTCCTATGCTAAAATTTTGATCGAAATCCGTAGAGCTGTTTATGAGAATGTGGAAAATCAAAAAAAAAATGTTGTATGACAGGTACCGTTAATAACAAAATATGTATTAAAAAAAATGTTGACCAATGTAGACTATATATAAAGTAGTGCACACATATTTTTTTTTATCAAAATCCTTGAAGCCGTTTTCGAGATAATTAAGACGGCAGAAGAAATTTTATGTCAAGTACTGTTATTTTTTGGGACTAAAAAACGATTCAAAAATCTATTTGAGTTAATCACCTAATACGCTTAAGTACCTAGTTTGAAGAAAATCGCTTCAGCCGCTTAAAACTGACCGACGGAATTGCGGGACCTTCTTTTTTGGTGTTTTCTATCAACGTAATGTCAAGTTTGATTAATATCTCGAGGACGATTTTTTTCCAAATGCAAACATTGCCCTATCTCGCAAGTAAAAATACAATATGGACACCACCCACCGTGAGGATACATCCACGATATTCCCGATCCCCGAAATCAATTCCAACGCAGGTTAAAAAGATTATTAGTTATCAAAACGGTGTGCCTCAGTGCCAATTGGACCATATGGGTAGGTTGTCTATGTCTCCCATTACTGCGTACCATAAAAAACCAGCACACCCGGATTCGGCATGTCTAGTATCAGTATCATACACGATGCAGAAAGTATTTTTATTTGTATTTATTAGATTTAATTTAATTTGTTGAATCCCCTGTTAAAGAGAACAATTATACGGTCCTGATAACATATTTGTATACAGCAGATGGCGGGTCTATAAGATGGAAACAAAAACAACAAGGGTGAGTTATCAATTTTCAACTGGCTGGATCTAAGAGTGAAGTTTATTTTCATGACCTTTACCACTACCACTAACCCCAGGAAAAAATAAAGTAAGGGCAAAAAGTCTTTCCATCTCTAGCAATAAGAATAGATTTGGCGATAGAACACACGAACATACATAACTAAAGGGACTTTTTTTTTTAAAGAATCTCGTTTTTTGGGTTTTTTTTTGTCAATTTGTTTATGTAAATGCTTGGTAGCTTAGAGATTAAGTTTACCAAATAGAATCCAATGAACTCAGTTATGTATATATATATGTGGTGTAAGTTGAGGAACTTTTTGAACTTTTAAAGAATAGCTACATGTAAATATAAAAATAATGCGTTACTAGACCCGTAAGAGTGGCAGTTTAAGTTTGAGTTTAGTGGCTTTGTTTTAATATTCCAAGGTCCTACATCTTAAATACAAACATGTAACTAAACTCAGAATTGGAGTTTGCCTTGTTAAGTTAAAGGAAGAAGTAAATAAAACAAAATGACAATTAAAATCACACTCACCAAAGTGCAATAAATTACGATCCACAAATCCTCCTTCTAAGAACCAAAAAGTACAATCATCACAACTACGCCTTAGTATAAAATATTCATTTTTGATTTAGGCTTACAACCTCTCCCTATAGAAATACATTAGGTTTTTTTTTGAAGTGAATTTATCTTAGAGGTTGGACTTAGGACTTGTGACGAAATAGGGAGGGAAAAGGGTGGACCGTAATTGGTGACAGACAGAGTTAAAAATAAAATATTCCTTGTGCAAGCCGTGGCGCGATAGTTGTGTGTTCGCCTCTCAACCTCATGGTCACAGGTTCGATCCCTGCCGTATCCTATGTCTTCTTATTTTTCCATTAAAACCCAATTCTAAAAATAAATGTCATACAATGAGTTGCTGGTTTACTCATTACATGCTCTTTAGGCATAGAACTAATGTGATTGAGTAAAACTAGTATACCGATAAAATATGAAAAAGAATAAAAAAATTAATGCGAATTATAATGGACATAGATAAATAAGACACGGACATTTCTCCGCATTAGTTCAGCCGCCATCCCTGGAAATAAAATCTGATACAACAACCACCTACAGTCTCCGAATATCGTGCTACACATCTTTCCTATCATTCTTTCTCTTCCTTAAGCTCACCCTCACGCCCGCGCTGTGTTGAAACATTTAAAGGGTATTCATAATCCCTTGAGCGCGTGTAGATTATAAAAAAAAAAATATATAAAAAGGGTTCCATTAATAATTAAAGTTCAGTTGTATTAAACCAGTGCTTCCTATAGCCTAAAATTTCCCCCCACCAGTGGTAATGGATCTCGAACTTAATAAAGAAATTATACTATTTAAAGTATAACGTGCGTTTTATTTCTATGGTGATGTTCTCAAAAGAGAACAAATATATATTATGGTAAAAGTTTAGCTAATAAAAAAAAGGTGAAAAAGTAAGACCTAGACGATTACGTTTTTATAGAAGTCTTCTTAATTTTTAGATATAGGGACGTTAAGAGAAACAGCGATAAAAAAGTGTGGATATTGGTTTGATTTATTAACTGGGGTTACTGTCAGTCATCAATATCAGATGTTGGAGCCGAGATAGATGAAGTCTAATGATCTTGACTCAACTATCTCAAGCTTCTATTCTATTTTGATGCATTAATGAAACAGTTCCTAAAAAAAGATCTATTACCTCTAATTCTTCTTGTCATCCTTGGTTCACAAAAGAACTGAAATGTATCTGAAACAAATGAAATAAGGCTTTGAAAAAATACATTAGGTTCATGACGGTAGAAAATTAAATAGCTTACATTTCTCTTTTTGAAGAATTCAATAAACTCTCTTTCGAATTCTATAACAAATATCTGGAAACCATGGGGCGTTCTTTGAAGTTAGACCCAAAAAACTTGAAATTTATAAATTCTAAAAAGAAATGTAAAGGGTATCCAGTAAATCTCATTTACTGGATTTCAACTCCTGAAATCTGTGAGGGATTTGCGAGTAATTTCAGCCAATCATTCGCTGATGCTCCTGTTGTTGTTGACGAAAACTATTTTCATTTCTTAAGAAATTGACCTCAAGTATCATTCAAAATTTTGGGCTTTTTGTCACATTTAAAAAAGATTATTCTATTGGGCCTGCTGGAATACCACCTGCTTTATTAAAAAAATGTAGGTCTATTTTAGCTCTTCCTCTGCGTCATATTTTTGAACTATCTTTGAAATTGGGTAAATTTTCTTCAGTTTGGAAGAATGCATTTATAACCCCAGTATTTAAAAAGTGATATAAAACCAATATTATCCACTATAGACCAATTTCTAAGCTTTCTTGTATTCCGACGTTTTTCGAACAAGTTTTATGTGGTAGTTTGATATTTATATGTAAAAAATATTATATGCAACCAACAACATGGTTTTATGCATAAACGTACTACTGTTACTAATCCAGTTGTCTTTTTGAATAAATGTTTAAGCTCCCTAGAAAGTGGTCAAGAAGTGATTGTGTATACACATACTTCTTGAAAGCTTTTGATCAATTACATCATGAGATTATCAAGTTTAAACTTAATTCATACGGGTTTCCTCCATCTTTCATCAAGTGGATATCCTCGTATCTTGAAGATAGGGTATGTCAAGTCAAATACAGAAATTCTTACTTAAAACCCTTTATTGCCATATCAGGTGTTCCACAAGGAAGCCATCTTGGACCATTACTCTTTACATTGACTATTAATGATGCTCCTCTTTGTGTACGTAAAAGCGAAATTCTTATATTTGCAGACGATATGAAGATTTATAAAAATATATCATCTCCAAAGGATCGAACTCTATTGCATATTGACCACTTTGCCTTGTGGTGTGAAAAGAACAGTTTGAATCGTAACCCGACAAAATGTAAAACAATGACATTTCCAAAAAAACCTTCTCCTTCTTCTCATGACTATTTTATCCCAAGGCACATTTTAAGTCGTGTTATAAATGTAAGGGACCTTGGAGTTCTCTTTACGCACAATTTAGACTTTTCTGCCCATATTAATATCATCGATAACAAAGCCAATTCAATGTTAGGTTTTATACAACTGCTTGGTTCGCCCCCATCTTGAGTCTGCATCGCAGGTTTGGACTCCTTTTTACGATATTCATATTGAGAGATTAGAATCTGTTCAAAGAATCTTTACTCGTTTGGCATTGAGAGGACTTCAGTGGAGTGATCCTTCAAATGCTCTCCCTTATGACCAACGTTTATCTATTCTTCAAATGATTAAGTATTCTTCCACCAAATAATAACTGGCGTCACAGATGCAGCAGACCTACTATGTTCAGTTTTTTTTAATTATCCTGGAGGAGGTTATAATCTCCGTGGCCTCGACCTGATTAAAGTCCCGACACATAGGACCAACCATGGTATGCATGAAACCTTGATGGATAAACTGATAAATTGGAATTCAAACATTTTTGATTTCGATATCAGTAAAATTAAATAAAAAAATCTAATCAATATTTGTTTTGTATTGATGTAATATTATTTCTAGTAATATATAAAAGTGTAATTTTATTTCTGTCAGTTTGTCTGTATATGACAGGAAAACTGACGACTTAAAATTTGACACACCATACAAATGATTGTATCTTCTTCTGTTGTGCTTTGGGCAACTTCTAGGCTATTAAATTTAATATATAAGTTATGTTTTATATGCTTAATACACAAATATTTGTACTTACCTCTTAAATTTATTCTGATTTTGAAATATATTTTAAATTCCAAATTTATTTTCGTTTTGTTTACGTTTTGTTGTTTCCATGGATTTTATATCCAAATTGATTTTTTATTTTGTTTACTTCCGCTGTTGTTATGGATTTTATTTCCAAACTAGCTGAAAGTCCCCGGTGTTGCCCGGCACCCGAGGCAAAAGTCTTTTAATGCAATATCTTCCAAATGAAATAAAAAATTAAGAAACAAAATTTATAAGGAAAAGGACTTCTCATTTATTTTGTCGTTTATTTAACCAGGAGTAGCTTTCTTATTAAATTTAACAAAGAAGATTTATTATTTGTATTTTTGTTTACAAACGAACTATTCTTCATTTTGAGACCCTTCGCTTTCGTTTTTTTTACATGCGATTTTTGTTAGTACAATATAAGGCAAGTTATGCATTCTTTAAGAAAAAAATTAAATAATAATAAAACATGACATTATGTTGAAAGCGAAGACGAGAAAGGCTGCTATTCAAGTGCCGCTTGAAAAAAAAATATGCATAGTGTTGGAAAGTGTCGCATTAGTGCGGTCTTACTTTAAACCCTATTTTCATGAAAGACAAAAGGTTGCTAAGGTTTTGCACTGAACTATCAATTTTATCAAGTTTACAAGGAAAATTTATGTTCGTGGGTAAACACATACAATCGCGAAATCTTGTATTTTCACGGTTACAGGCGCCGGTGAATTCATCCAATATTCCTTGCACTTCAGCGTAAGGTCGCGTGCGCTTAGCACCATTTTAGAAATGAATAGTTTGTTGAGAATATTGAAATTAGCCTATTAACCGAGCTTACATCTGAAAGGATTCCCCAGCGACAGTGGCTACTTTTGCGAACCTAAAAACTAACTTGGAAGTGTAAGCTCATGCTTTCGCGTAAGTTGATATATGCATGAAAGTAAACCAAAATTAGTTGGGTCCCAACTTTTCATGTGCCAGCTATAAGAGTTGATAGGATTTTACACTTAACTGCCATCTTTTTCATTGGCACATGTTAAGTTTACAAAGAAAATCAAGTTTGCTGTGTAAACTTTCACAGTCCCTAAATTTTTGCTTTCACAAGTACTATTTTTTTGCGTTTAGCCTATTGTACCCTACAAACAGCTAAGTTTTGCAAAAAAATATTTAACCCTTTTAAGCCACTTGCAAATTACAACCTCTAAAAACCAAACGAATTTTTTAAATTGTGGGCGTGGTTTCCGAGCTGAGCCTTAGCAAACAAAGGAATAAAGATGAATTTCACTTTATGAGAATAAAATTATTAAAATCTGTGGAGGGGTTTCTAGGAAAAAGGCAGTTTGGGTATACTTATCATTTGAAACAAAAAATAATGAGGTGTTTTGGAAATATTAAATTATAAAAAAAAGTTTTAAAATATTCTTTTAAAAATACTATTATTCTATACTATACTATACTATATATCTATTATGTAATTAAAAATATTGGTATGCATCACAAGTTGACGTACCTAAACATATATAACATGTGTAAAATTGAATGAATGGGTGGCAATGGCGCAGTAGATAAAGTGTTTGATTGCTAACTTAGACGTGTGGGTTCGATCCCCACGCTAGGCTCATTATTGTCTGCACCGCCAATTTTAATTGGATGCTGCCCATGAGTTAATATGAGACAGTCAATACCTGGTTCTCAAATATACTGTGCCAAACTAGTGCCATGCAATTTAGGTTGCATTTAAAAGACCTTAGGTCTTACAGGCATATAGTTAATTTCAAAAAAAAAAAAAAATTCGAAAGAACGAAAGAATCTCGTACAATAGGTCCTATGGAAGGTACCGTTCTTAGCTATTATTTGTAATATGTTTTCCAACCATATAATAGTTCATACCGAAAAAATACTCGGATTTTTTTAAATTAAAATCATTAGAACCATTTTCGAGAAAAATGAGCTTTGACATAATGTCAGTTTCACAAAAAAATCTCTATACCAAGTTTGAAGGAATTCGGCCCACCCGTTTGGACTGTAAGTGGCTATACTAACATGCAGACGAACAAAATTTTTAGACCATGTCTTTTCGTCTTCGCTTTCATCGTAATGTCATGTTTGATTGTTATGGCAAAACTTTTTTTTTCGACGAATGCATAACTTGCCTTAAATTGTATTTACCTATCGCAAGTAAAAAGACAACCTACGGCAAGCGAATAGTCCAAAAAGGAAGAATAGTTCGTTTGTTAAAAAAATAAGAAAACTAATCCTGGACCCATCTTCTATAAATCAGGCGATAACTTTTCCTCACTTACAGCCTCGGAAAAAACTGGGTTTATGTTATTATGTTATGTTATTCCAATATTGATATCTTAAAACCAAAACAAACAATTTTTTTTTTGTTTCTCGACTATTATTATCGATTCAAAAGTTACAGAATATGGGTATTGAACGACAAAACAAATGTAAAATCTTGTTTTAACAAATTTGTTTTCTTTAATTTCATTTCATTTGGAAGATATTGCATGAAAAGGCTTTTGCCTCGGGTCCGGGCAACAACGGGGACTTTCTGCTAGTTTGTTTATATTTTCATTTTGTACTTGTGTAAGTTGTATTTGTAATATAGTTTGCTTACTAACAACTAACACAGCACTAAAGGATGAGCCGGTGGTGGTATAACACAGTTTTTTGTGTTGGCAAACCATTGACCGCAAGATGTGCTTGCTATAAGTTTTCTTCGACCAATTCTGATAGTGTGAAAAAAGTTCGTTTTTCTTTTCGGTTCGGAGTAGACCTCTTAATTTTACTGCAATTGGCTCCGCACAAAAGGTCATGAAAGGTCATCCTTGAATGAGCTGTAAGCTCCTTTGGTACGTGCGTGTGCAAATATTATAAGCTTGTTTGGCATTGTGGCTTTGATGTGGATTAAAGACAGTCGATTACTTATCGGTCTTATCGGTTTGAAGTCAATAACTTCCTAGGCGATTGCTCATCAACCGCTTGATCACGGTAATATCTGCTTTTACCGCGTGAAGACAGCACCAGTAGCACCAGGAGTGTAGCGTGTCCTCTCACGTTCTAGGTACTTATACTCTTAAATCATTATCCTTTCGTTAAGTATCTGGTTGCTATTTGAGGGTTATATCCGATACACATAGTGTTGTTGGATTACTTACTTACTTACTTACTTAGGTGGCGCTACAGTTCGGGGCGAACCTGGGCCTCAACCAACATGCCTCTCCAGCTAGCTCGGTCTTTGGCTAGCTGCCTCCAGTTACGCACTCCTAGTTGGTTGAGGTCATCTTTCACTTGAGCGCGCCACCTTAGACGAGGTCTTCCTTGACTGCGTCTTCCCTCTGGGTTGGAATCAAAGATCCTAAGAGCCGGATCATTGTTGTCCATACGCTCTATATGACCTAGCCATCTTAAACGTGATATACGTATTTTTTGTACCAGGTCAATGTCGCTGTTCAGCTCATATAGTTCGTGGTTGAACCTTCTCCTCCAAAGCCCGTTAACGCAAATAGGGCCGAAAATCTTGCGAAGAACCTTACGCTCGAAACGACTAAGGATATCTTTATCCGCTTTTGATAGAGTCCATGTCTCCGCGCCATAGAGCACGACTGGGATGATCAGAGTCTTATAAAGAGTCTCCTTTGTTTTTCGAGAGAGGGCTTTACTACTCCCTTGCCCATAGGAACTGCGATTGGCAAGAGTTATTCTTCGCTTTATTTCTAACGAGTTGTTATTGTTAGATGTTATAGCGGATCCGAGGTAGACAAAGTCCCTAACTACCTCGAAGTACTTCGTTTTGGCCTCATTGACTGCTAGTCCCATCTTAGCCGCTTCAGCTTCAATGTTAGCAAACGCTCCAGTGACAGCTCGCTGGGTTCTGCCAATGATATCTATGTCATCAGCGTATGCTAACAATTGCACAGACTTGAACAAAATTGTGCCAGTAGAGTTAACTTGGGATTTTCTTACAATTGTTTCAAGTATTAAGTTGAAGAAATCACACGATAGCGCATCACCTTGTCGGAATCCTTTCTTGACATCAAAAGCCTCTGTGAGGTCAGTACCAACCTTGACGGAGCAGCGAGAGTTCTCCATCGTCATCCTACACACGCGGATAAGTTTTGTGGGGATGCCAAAACCAGACATGGCTCTGTATAGCTCGTCTCTATAAATGCTATCGTACGCGGCCTTAAAATCGATAAAGAGATGGTGGGTATCGATTTGGAGTTCTTGGGTAGTTTCCAGGATCTGCCGTAGCGTGAACATTTGATCGATTTTGGACTTTCCTGGCCTGAAACCGCACTGATCAGGTTGCTGACGAATGGTGTCAGACGTTCACATAATACAGCAGAAAGGATCTTGTACGCGATATTCAGGAGACTTATTCCTCTATAGTTGACGGAGTTTAGAGGGTCTCCTTTTTTGTGATTCGGGCAAACGATACTGAGGTTGTTGGATTAACAGTAGATTTTTTGCGTGTGGTAGGGAAGTTGACGCAATGGCGATGACAATCTCTTCTAGGATATCAAAATAAATTTCAACCGAATCCTTGCATCCGCTTAACGGCTTATAATTCTGCATAAGTAAAGTTATATGATTGAAGCTTAATAACCTTAAATGATGGCTCTTATTATTTAATTAAGACATTAACCTACCTTAACTAATAATGATTAATAGAATTAATTCAAAAAATTCCTCATAGTAACCACTCATATATTGAGTACATACTGATATTAGAATACTTCAATAAAACCCTTTGAAGATGTAGGATTTTTCTTCTAATTTAATATCACTCAAGAGTCACCGAAGCTGGAATCATCAAAAATAAATTAAGTCAATAAAATCAGATGAATCCACACACACAATCAAATTGTTATATACACCATTTTACATGTACAATGTTGCTTAATAGATCCATCTTGCTAATAAAACACAAATAGGTTTCATTTCAAAACCAGACAAGAGCCATAATAATATTACCTTGAGGACATTTATTCTTTTTCTTATAAACGTGTGGCAGCGCTGCCTTTATAAGCTCAAAAAAAGAAAAAAGAGAATTTCATCATCTTTAACGATGATCAAGCAGCACCATTCAGTGTTCTTCATTTTTTATCGAGGAAATGTTTTGTCCTCATGATGATGTTGTGCACATAAATTATTCTTTTTGTTTCTGAAAATGAATTATCCTAAAATGCGTTTCACTGTCAACCATAAAAAATTGCCTATATGGATGGATTGAATTGTTAGGATCTTAAAAAGAGGACGCACGAAGAAGACAACAATAAAAAAGTATTATAAAAACTCCTTTAAAGTATACTTATCTTCGTGCAGCTTTACCGAGAGGGTGGGCTTTTGGTACATTTCTTTGTAAATTATTAATAATTTTCATATACAGTACTTTACATTACATATGAGGATTTGAAGTACATTTACGAGTACATGCTCTTCTTATTATTAAAACAAGAATTTGCTCTTATTACTGAGTAATCTTTTTGAAAAGAACCGTGTTATGATTTGAGCTTAACTACCTCAAATACTACGATTCATTCTTGCGACAACACAAACCGTGTTGCCAACTCTTAACTTGTAAAGATATTTTTAAATCTAAAATTTAATTCTTATTCAAAATCAGTTAAAAAAACTGAAGTTCTGCTAATATAAAAAAAAGTCACGGATGAAAAATCATATTAATAGGAATTTAATTTGTATACGTGTCTTTATCCTTCGTGAGCCACGAATCGTGCTACAATTGGAAATTTAAATAACTTTTATTTTAATCGATGTATTTCATTAATTTTTTTTTTATTGGATTAAAAATTAAATTTTATTTTAAATAACTAATGGTTTTTAAAGATGATAGACGGCAAATGACCGCCACGCTCATCCACGCATATGCGGCACCTGATCAGAAAATTGTTCATTGCGGCCTGAAGGGTTGAAATTGGGATCGCTTCAATTATTGTCTGGACTGGAAAAAAAGTCTGGTTCAGTCAGGTCAGGTGACCTTGGGGCCTGCGGAAAATGCAGTTTCTGGATATCAATTTGTTTGGGAATTTTGGTTGGAGCTCCGCCATAACTTGTGTGGCTACGTGTGCACTTGCTCCATCTTGTTGAAACCAAATCCTGCTGAAAGCGATACGTCTTCGGCGAAGTTCTGGGTAAAAAAACTCCTTCAACATCTTTAAATATCGGTCCCCATTGACAGTTTATGTAACACCGTTTTCTTCAAAGAAGTATGGCCCGACAATACACCTTGATGAAACTGCGCACCACACAGTGACTCGTTCTGGGTGTAGTTCCGTCTCATGGAGCATTTCTGGATTACTCCATATACGGCAATTTTGCTTATTAACATTGCCGTTAAGTCAAAATTGGCCTCATCAGACATGAACAAACAATTTATCAATGTGTTGTCTTCTTCGGCCATTGCAATCATTTTTCGGCAGAATTCCAGGCGAACAGGCAAATCCTGAGGGTATAACTTATTTAATTTGGACTTTGTACGGAAACAAGTTTAAGTCTTCATGAATCCATTGTAATGGCCGTCTGCTAACTCTAATTTGGCCCGATAAGTTTCGAGTCGAAACACTTGGATTTGCCTGTATTGCCAATGCAACAGCCACGATTGTATCCTGAACCCGATCATTGGGATCTCGATGAAACGGTCTTCTTTCGATGCTTTCAGATTCGGCCATATTGGTAGCCTATAAAATACAAAAAAAATAAGCCGAGTACTCACTCTGAAAAAACGTTATTACATTTTATTTTTGTAGCACGATTCGTGTGCTACTCTGTATCATCATGATCCTACTTCTCTGGCCGATAGCACCTGATCTTAAGAATATTGTATTGAGCTGAGGCAAACATCAGTAATTAGTTCTAGCTTGTTGACCATAGTCAATTTGAATTCCAGACGGTAGTATGCATCTCTGATTCCAATAAATATAAAAGGGTATCATGGCCGTAAGGCACATCAGGCATCTGTGTCATATTTTCGATGTGCCAACAAAATCTACCTTAGAGAACCGTTTGTCAACGAGAACGACAACTGGAAGAGTATGCCACTTGGTGACTTCAGATATTTATTAATCTATTTCTTAACGTACCCTTAACAGCGTCTTATCAGTGTTTGTAATAGGGCAGCACCAATTTCAAAACATATGAGTCCATCCTTAAAAAAAACTACATTTACATTATAACTATTAAGTTATAACTGCTTTAGAGAATTCACATAAAATCGTCCTGAATATTCAAATCTAAAGAATAGTTTGGATTAGTCACAAAAATGTAATCACTTGCAAAACGCCATTATGTCTCCATTTGAGTAGTTAATTGTCAGAATCCTATGGGCAAATGAAAAGGATATAGTTGCAGTTTTGCCAGTCGTGTAACTACAGTATTGCGATATTAAAAAACAACATAACATAGAAAATGTTCAAATTCTTATACATCGTTGATTGTTCATCAAGATCAACATCATTTCAGTGAGAGATCAATTTAAAAAGACATTGTTTCCCACGAATGCAACATTCAGTGCGTTGCTTTAGGCTCTAGTTGCAAACAGACTTGTTTAACACTCAAACTAAGAAGAAACGTGTTGTCACCAATTCTGTGATTATTTTCAATCGACCATGTACTGACTGCCATGGTTGGTGCGAACAAGAAGAATCCCATCCAATAGAATCCTTTCAATAAGCTAAGACATTTGGACTACACCACCGATTATGTTTTAAAGATGATAATGATCTAAGAAACGCTCGTCATAGGAAATGATAATGGATTGGCATACTTTGAGAAAACCAAACGAGCGCTCTTCATATCGAAGCAGTCCTGCGTGTGGAATCCTCAGGGTGTAAGGAGAGTTGGAGAACCAAGAGATACTTGATATTCAACTGTACTTAACGAAGCTCAGTTGATCAATATTTTTACGTGGCCATAGTTGAATCATGATGCCATGAATCCGAATAGATGTAGGTGATCTGGTCCTGCCCAATCGTTGTATATGTCAATGTATATGAATATGGTCCTGACGATTGTTTTTCTTCTAGATTTTAGTATTAATATTGTACAGTTCTAAGTCTGAAATTACCAATATTGTTACTGATGTAATGGAAGAGTAGATTTTACCTCCGATACATTTTCTATCTTCTCGTAGATGGAAAATGTTCAGAATTTGACCAATATGTGTCGGTTCGGTAAGCCCCCTTAAATACTCTTTCATTTGCACAATGCTGTATCATAAAACAAAACAAAAAATAATCTATATATATAAAGGAAAGTCGTGTTAGTTACACTTATATTAACTCAAGATCGGATGCATCGATTTAGCTGGTGGGGAGGTATCTTAGAACCAGGAGACGGACATAGGATACTTTTTAACCCGTTCGACCGCGTTCCCATATGACGTGACATAAAACTTCAAAAATAATACAAGTATACACTATAAAACGTGGTATAATAATAACGTATTTGCCATGGTATAACAAATCGCAAATGACAGCTGACCATAATTTTTTCCATGGTTAAGTATGGTTGAAAATTTGGTAATTATAAACTTTTTCAGTAATCAATAATCAGTAGATAATAATCAGTAATTTCTACATTTAAATCATTTTAACAATGCCGTGACCAAGACGATCGGATCTTTCCGATATAGCCGTAATGCAAGAAGGATACAAAACATTGCGAATGAACGGACTGAAAAAGATCAAGAAATTACCCACTAAGCGCGCCGTAAGTATGGCTCACATGTGTTACCTCATGTCCGGTAGTTTAGTAGTCATCAATGAAAGCATTTGATGATGGAAATGGTGGTTTATATTCCCTGGATGGCTCTGGTGGAACTGCTAAGACATTCCTTCGTTTTAGCCACTGTTCGTGCGAGATCGAACATTGCGGTTGCAGTTGCTTCTTCTAGAATAGCATACACATTGTTAAAAGGATGCGTACGGTATTCAATTTGCATTAAATTTGCCGTTACAAATTCAAACTATTGAAGAACCAACATGTTATATTGCAACAAACTCAGCAATGGCCAAAGTTTTATCAGAATCGATAATCATCATCTAGAACGAATGCACAATAGCGCCCAAGAGTGCATTAGAAGCACTTTACCGAACATTGAAAGATCTACGCATTGACTCGAGATGTTTTGAAGGAGATTTTACTGTCTGGCAATTTTCGCCAAACAGTGCCAGTAATTCCAAGACCAACAATTGCTGAAGCAATAAACGCTTGCCACAAATCATCGAATCTATGGCGCTATCTGAAGAAACTTCAGCTGACAGCAAATATGAGAGTTGCATTGTTTAATGATACATCTGCTAAAGATTTCTCTGAGCAATTGCTGAATATCTGTAATGATCGAGTACCTGTAGACAAATTGAGCGGATTGATTACATTTCTTTATAATTTCTGTAATTTTGGTCAATTATATGATGGCATGTTCACGGGTCGGAAGACCATCTGCGTTAATTGTTCTAGCGCCTCATTATAAACGAACTGAAAAGTGCAACCAATGCACGAAAATACATGAACAATAAAGAATCATTAAAATACTTAATTATTTTCTTTGATAAATTAGATTAGATTGATTTTATTTTTTCTACAATTTGTTACAATTTGTTATATACAATCAATATTGCATGGCATTGTTGCCGTCTGCCTGATTGACAATTTGTTAATTCTTTATCATAACAGTTTAATACTAAAATTCTTCGTTAAGTATTTGCTTTCTATATCTGAGTGCTGTCTTGCAATACATTGATAACTTTGTTACATCCATTTCATGAAGTAGGCCAAAAATTTCTTCATCAGATAGATAGTCGCTGCCAAATTTGTACCTTCTTGTTTGCTTGAGTACTCCACACCTTCCGACAAAATGCAGAACATCTTCCGGCTCTCCCATATTACACAGGCTGCATAATAACGGTAGACCTTCTCGATGTGGCATAAAGTTCAAACTAAGTAACTCTCCTCTTAACCGGAACATGAGCGAAATTTGTTCGATTGTATAATCGTCACGGAAATAGTTTCTTTCGTTAAGATTGTAATCTAGTCTGCTATAAAGCATTCTGTGTAGAGAGCTTGAAGCTTATTCCTTGTAGCGATCTCTTGCAGCATCGTCCAAACGGGCGATCAACGTATACAAAGCAGGCTTCCATAAAACAGGGTCGCTGTAGTTTACTTCGAAGTCCACCTGCTCTGCTAACTCTACCCAGTCCTTGAACCATCCCGTCCGTGTTTGGATAGCTTGTAGGACAACTTTCTTAGGAAGCCGATGATATGGCATATTTAATACTTTCATAACGTAGTCTACCTGCAGTTTAAAAGTCTTAATAAACAGTGGTGATACTCCTGTTTCTAACATTATACTATAGTTTGGAGTGTTCGGAGGAAGGCAAAAAATACGTTTTATATAAAACCTGAGTAATTTCTCCACTTGGTCATATTTTCTACCTCCCCACACCTGAGCTGCATAAAAACGAACCGATTCTGACACTGCTTCGAAAACTCGGAATTTACTGCTATGTGCAATTTCACTATTGTTGACACATTGCTTCCATGCAACATTTATAGCGGTTTTTGCTTTCGTAAGCTTTTCGGTAAAGTGCTTTTTCATACTGAGGTTCTTTGTGAAGTAAACTCCAAGATATTTGTATTCTTGCACAACCTCAATTGTTTCATTATTGTAATGCCAATGTTCATTTGCCCCAATTCTACCGCCTCCATTCTTAAAGATCATCACTTTAGATTTGTTTATGTTTACTTCCAGATTACATCTCGAACAGTAAACGGAGAGTCTATTTATCATCAATTGGAGAGATTGTGGTGTGTTCGCAAGCAGTACTATGTCGTCAGCAAAGAGCAGTGCTTTTATGGTCATGTCTGCGTATTCAATACCCCCAGCTAATATTTCAACAATATCTTCTTTGAAGAGAGCGAATAAACTTGGGCTGAGTGCACAACCCTGTCTAACACCTGAGTTCGTTGAAAACCAGTCAGAGAGGTTTTTTCCATTCCAGACCGCCGCTTTGGTATCCATGTGTAGATTTTGCAGTACTCTTCCGAACTTCAGTGACATTCCTTTCTGGCAAAGCTTGTAGAATAGTGCATTACGGTCGACGGTGTCAAAAGCAGACTTGAAATCCACAAAGAGAGCGAATAATTTCTTATTTCTAGATATGAAGGAGTCAGCAATCGTGCGAAGAACGAAGATGTGGTCTATAGTGGAGTAACCCGATCTGAAGCCAGCTGCTTGGTACTCACTGAGAAGGTTATTAAAATCTATCCATTTATTCAGGCGCTTATTCAGAATCGAAGTAAAAATCTTATAAGAAGCATTCAGAAACGAGATTCTCTATAATTTGTCGGATCTTCGGTACTACCCTTTTTGTATATCGGGAAGATCAGGGCCTGTTTAAACTGTTCTGGTATAGTTCCATGCTCTAAAATGTAGTTGAATATTTCTGTCAGATTCGCTACCAGCTCCCCAGTTCCATATCTGTAAAATTCTGGTAGAATTCCGTCAGAGCCTGCGGCCTTCCCATCCTTTTGTTCATTTATCGAAGCACACACTTCATCACACGAAATTGGTAGGTCCAGAATATTGTTTTCGAAGCTAGGGTCAGCGTAGTGAGTTGTGAATTGATTTGGAGTTGCTGAATTAAGTAATTGTTGAAAGTGTAATTTCAGCATGCTTGGATCCAGTTCTCTACCGATAACATACTTCGTACCATTAAGCTTGCGTGCCAGGTTCCAAAACTCAGACGAATTGTTACACATTGCAAGTTTTTTCGTTTGGTCTTCAAAATAATCTTTTTTCTTCCTTCGACAGAGTGTTTTAAATTTCTGATTATATTCAATGTATAGGTCTTTCGTAAAGACAGTATTGAATTGTCTATATGCATTAAGCCATGTGTATGAAAGACTTCTCGCACGCATGCATTCTTTATCAAACCATCTCTCTCTAAAAGTAGTTCTTACTCGTCGGCTATTGATGGACTGATGATATGCCCCTTTAATACACTGTTCAATTTTGTTTAAGCTAGTATCGCTATCTTCATTCATCAGAAGTATATCCAACTGTCTTCTATAGATTGGTGCAGAATCGTTTACCCAGCGAAGTTAAGGCAGAAGTTGTACGTCCCGCAATGCTTGATCTTCTTCTTCTCCATTAGTGAATGATACAACTACAGGCAAATGGTCTGAAAAGGATTTTTTTTCTACTTCAAAATTTTTAATCAGTGAGCTCCAGTCACCACCTTCCAGGCCATAGTCGATAACCGAACTACCTCGTTTTCCAATAAACTTAAATTCGCCCAGATAATCTCCCTTGATTGTACCATTCATATCACGAAGACCGAATGAGTTGCAAAGTTCAAGCAACTTAGTTCCTCTTGCGTTCTTGGTAGTGTCTTTCGATTGTCTCTCACGCCCGATCCTTTTATTCTCACTTCCTGTTTCATTCCCAATTCTTGCACTTAGGTCACCCACAACCAATACATTTTCCGTGCCTCCACATGTCAGACATTCCTTGATGTTTTCAAAATCGGTATCCCAATGATTACAATTGACATAAGTTGGTATTATACGAAATCTCTTACCATTTATCTTAAGATCCAGATGTATTACCGCTCCAATCTGTTTGAACTCACAGGTGATTCCTTCCAGTCTTTTCTTAAATCCAAAAATACAGCCTCCACTTGCTCCTCCTCTTGAATGTAATTTTGTTGCGGGTATTATTCGAAGTTCGAAGTTATTGAATTCGTCTTCATAATTTGATAAGTTAGTATCCATTACATATGTTTCATACAAAAATATTATTTCAAAGTTATTAAGAAAACTAAAGAAATTATTAAAAATGGACTTATTTTTAAGGCCTGCTATATTATATGACAGAATTCTAAATATATTTAGTGTTTTTTCATTATGGTTTTTACTATTACTATTAATATTACAAATGGTTCTTTTAAATTTACTAAGTAAAGGGCAGACGCCATTACAACTAAATACGATATTGTGACATAGATTATGTCATGTCGGGATCATTACCAATTATACCACTTATACTTTTTTTACTCCGTCCCTGAATCATCAGTTGGTCTAATAATGACATTCCACACACGCCGTCGCATTTTAGTTTGTTTTCCCTGTCAAAATAAAACGATCTGCCTTCAACCATCAATGTTTGTCCTCGTATCCTGGTTTTTAAGAACGTATTCTTTTTATTAATTTCGGCTTTCAACTCAATTAAACGTCTTCTTCGTGCTCTTGCCGATGGTGGTAAGTCCTTATGAACAGAAAATCCGGTGTTTCTTAGTTTCACGGTTGATCTTAGTAAATGTCCTACGTCCTCCCTTCGGTTCAGTCTCACGATGACATTTGCAGTCTTGTTGTTGTTTGTCGGTCGTAAAACTCGTATTGTTGCAATAATGGTGGGTTAATTCATTTGCAGCAGATCCAAGCAGCACTTTTTAGCCTTTTCCGTTGCATCTTCTTCACCGTTTATTGGAAAATGTACCATGACATTTTTATCATTGGCTCTCATTTCAAGAGACTCAATTTTTTGTTCCAACAAGTTGCAGCGGGCCTCGAAATTTGTTACCTGTACCTGCAGCTCTAAATTGGTAGGCTGTGGACTTCCGAATGGATAGATTCAAGGTCAGATTTTGTTGGCAAATCTTTAAGCTTGACATCCATTATCACCGACACAATATCATGCATCATACTCCTCAGTTCTGACACTTTCATAGCTCCTACTGCCGAAATCGTTTCTCTTTGGGGAGATTCCTGTAGAAGCTCCTTATGTGGTCTTTTCGGTGGTTGGCTGTGACCATTTGAAGGCATTTGTGAAACAGGTGGAGTTCTCTGCATGATTATTTGATGCAATTTTGTGTTTTGCGAGCACCGTTAATCGTAAAATTCAGATTTTACTGGCTTTCAATCTTAGGATGTATTAATTCACACCAAGTTACTTTTAAAAACTTAATTATTATAATTTAAAGTTAAAAAGAAAGAAATAAGTAAGGGCGGCCGAATAAACTGAACTTATCACTTGCAAACCAGAGTTGCCAATATTATTTTCTTTGTATTTCCTAATAAAAAATTGAACTTAATAAAATCCAATGTCTGTTCATTTATTACATCTAAGGCGGAACAGAGTTCGCCGGCTCAGCTAGTGTAAAATAAAATAAATCAAAACGAAATAAAATAAAATGAGATATTCAATACCTGGTTCTCAAATCCACTGAGCCAACACAAAAAATTCTTAACTATCATTCTCTTTCTTCTAACTAGTGCTGTGCAATTCAGGTTGCATTTTAAAAAAGACCTTAAGTCTTACTGGTATATAGTTCAATTAAAATAAAATTAAAATAAAATAAAATCAAGTAAAAAAAATAAATTAAAATAAAATAAAATAATATAAAATAATGGTTATACCATTTTAGGTTGCAATAACCATTGACACTAATCATTTTATATTCATCAATGTTGTAAACAAAAATGTTCCACTTGCGCCACCATATAAGGTCAGTTAGAAAAAATTAAGCATGAAACGAGTTCTAAATTTGAACATTTTATTAAGAGCAATTTAGTGAATCATAGCAGAAAAAATTGCTTTTTTCTTAAGATGAGTCAAACACTTAATTCTATAAATAACTAGCGGACCAGGCGAACTTCATCTCGCCCCAATTAAACGCCTTCAAATCAACTGCAGAGCTATAATAAAACACAGATAGTTCAAATTTCAATGTGATTTATTTGAATGGAATAAAATAAGGAGAATGTTTTTCGATTTGTTTTCCGGTGCAAAACCAAACAACAAACCTATCTATCAACGAAGTCCTTTATCTTCGCTGCTAGTATTTCCCGTTCACAATTCCAATCGAGATTTTTATAATTTTTTAGAATGCCAGGTGTAACGATTCTACGCGTGCTTCCGTTTTGACAACGGGAAGAGTAGAGCCGATAAGTTAGATATAATATATTGGTTTTATACTTCTTCTTTTAAGAATAAGGCCCGCTGTCTACAGCTGGGCTGCGACCTTATGTTAACGTTGTCTCGATATCATCACTCCCCTTCATCCCATTTGGTTGACTATTTATTAGTTTTCCATACCATTCACTACCTACCATCACCAAAACCATGTCACTTCAATTGAGTTCACCAGAATCAGGCCAAACACTGTGGTCTCAATTCTTCATTCATCGTTACAAAACATGCTTAAACCTTTAAACCGATCATATGGTGACCCACTCTGGGTGTGTCATCATCGATCGCAGTTCGTAGGTTTCGTATTGCACATTGCACTTGGCATACTCTATTGCATTGCAGTTGTTTGTTTACATATCTGTATTCGTTGCAATAGAGGCGCTCATATGGCTTGAGTCATTGTGGCGTGCATAAGTGAAGAATTGTTCTATACTAAGAATGAAATGGAAATTATGCTTGGTTGGTGTTTTATTTCATAGTTCGTTGGTTCGATGGTAGCAAGCTCTCAATGAATGATATTGAAAGAGTTATTTGGGGTTTGGGAATAGTTGTGGCTCTCGGGTCACAACACGTGGAACACTTTACTTTGGTGCGATGAGTTTCTCCTTCGACGTTGTTAACTAACAAGAATTTTTCGGGAATGATGTCAATCCAATCGAGACATCAACATGCCGGCACAAAGACGACGATTTCAAGCAGGCATTAAATTCATCGGCAGCAAAAGATTTCGGGATGATGGGAAGCGTTTGACAAAAATATCCGCTGAGCAATATCATATACCCACCAAATCATCTCGAATCTCCTTGTAAATCTATCATTGTTCGGTCAACTGCCTTTAAAGCTCGTTCATGCGCCATCATTCGCATTCATCCCAAATTCTGATTTTGCATTTTCGCATCAATTTCGCTGTCGCCGTATTCTTGGTCATTGTGCACGTTATGGGCTTGTCAACCGTGAGAAAATTCATTGTCAGCTTCAAAGCGGAATGTGCAGTTCGACCGAGTTCAAAGAGTGTGGGAGCAATGCCATAGATGTCATACGATACAACAGGCAACGAAAGAGATCTTGGCCGAATTGTGGCTAGAATCAACTAAATGACGAATGTCTTGCATGTCCCACCGGGAGCATCGAGAAATTAAATGCGATTGCGGAATCGTATTCCAAAGCAGCGCGATTGAAGTCTACATTTACCACTTTTTGTCGAATTTGTGGTGGTGATTGTGCATTTTGAAGCTGTGCAATATGGACACGTCTTCATTTATTTCCTCCGCACGTACCTTTTGCGTTTGATTATCACGGACATTCTGATAAATTGCAAGACGTGTTATAACTCCGGTTCTAGGTATAGGCCGGCAAACATATTTTTTATTTGCACTCTCCAAACATGTCCTAAGATCTCCTGGAAATTTAATTCAAACCGATCGCCGGGCCGAAAAAAGGAAGATAGCGCACAAACATAATTTGGATTGTTCTTTACATTTACGAGGGGCGTTCAATATATTCGCGGTATCGATATGAAGTAAAATTCGAATTCAATTTAAATTGTTTTTATTTTTCAATATAATCTCCCCTAACATCAATGCATTTGTTACATCTTGAGAAAACCCTCAAAAAAATAAATTTCCTCTTTCTCTGCAAAATACCCATTTATTGCCGACTTGAGTTCTTCATCGTCCGAAAATCTTTTTCCACGAAAACATTTTTTTAAATCCGGAAACAGGAAATAATCACTAGGGGCAAGGTCTGGACTATAGGATGGGTGTTGGATTTCTTCGAAACTATAATCTCGCGCAGCAGCCTTGGAAACTCGCGCCGTGTGAACAGGAGCGTTGTCATGAAGAAGCAACACACCCGCTGCGAGCTTACCCTGTCTTTTCTTTTTAATATCCTCCCGCAAATAATGCAAAGTTGAAGCGTAGGATACAGCGTTGATGGTTTCACCTTTTTTTAGTACTCAATGACCAAGATTCCCTTTGAGTCCCAAAAAACTGTGGCCATGAGCTTTCCGGCAGACGGAGTGACTTTAAACTTCTTCGGGGGGTCTGTTCCTTTTTTTTGCCAATGCATGGACTCTTGTTTGCCTTCAGGGACATAGTGGTGAACCCATGTTTCGTCCCCAGTATCAATTCGTTCCATAACACCGTCCGCGTTCTCACTACACATCTCCAAAAGTTCTCTACAGCATGCGATTCTCACTTTTTTCCGAGGCGCTCTGTGAGCATGAGTGGCACCCACCTTGCACTGACCTTTGGAAGGTTAAGATGGTCATGGAGAATGGTGTGAATAGTACAAGTTGAAAGCTTGGTGATCTCTGTCATCATTTTCACCTTTATTCGGGCATCCTCAAGAACAAGTTTTTCGACTTCTTTGATGCTTTCCCCCGTACAAGCAGTAGCCGTGGCGCCGGAGCGGGGGTCGACTTCAATGCTCTCTCTGCCTCTCTTGAACTCACTTGACCACTTTTGCACAGTTGATAATGAAGGTGCGGAACCCTGGTAGACAGCCAGCATCTCTTAATGAATAGTTTTTTTACTTTTTCCTTGCTTAGTGGGAAATTTAATAACAGCGCGATGCTCAATTTTCACCATCAATTTTCTCAGTTGCCATTATGATTCTGTTAAGCTAAAGATAAAACGCGAATTAATAATTACATTTATATGAAATTTTACATGAATGCACTAAAATAATAGTTTTACTTGATAAATAAATCCATTTATATATATAACCACAGCTTCAGCCCGATACCGAGAATATATTGAACGCCCCTCGTAAGATATAAACTTATAACAGCATATTGTTAAATTTGCAATATTGATTTAAATATTTTGAGTCTTTTATTTGAGGCTCATTTATTATGAAATTAATAAAAATTACACCAGCTCATGCTTATCCGTAGTTTGTCTAACAGACACCCTAGTTGCATGCTGTTCTCGCTACGATTTATGTATGAAATTTCAACAATTCCATACAAACTGGGAGATGACATGAATATGTGTTTATATAATATATATTTAGTTGGTCCTTTAGAAAATTAAATTATTTATATAGAAAAAAGGTAGTTACTCACCTTTAACCGAGTACGTTTTGTAATCGGCGTATTGTTCACCAAGGCCGACTTGTGTCGGTATTGTCGCCAGACACGTAATTTCCAATCGACCGTTGCTCCCAATATGTTGTTCAGTTATTTCCATGTTCAATTGGCTGATGGAAAACATACCTTGTGCCAATTGACTGGGTGTGGCCGATGCTGGAATTGGCGTTGAACGTAATGGGAAGTCACCGCTGCCAGCAAGTGCATTGTAAATACTGGCCATTGCACCAGAGCTGGAACCAGCCAAGCCACTGTTGCTCCTCAAAGCCAGCAGGTTAGCCCCACTGCTTCTCCGGTATTTACGATTTGATGAGTTTCTATAAAAGATAAATAATAATGCCAAAGGGCAAACAAGTTTTATAGTTTATTTTAAGTTTAGAGGGGATTATATAGTACTACTACAATAATGGAGCATGTGTAAAATTGCAATTGTCTCAATAGGTATTCTATCAACTACACTGTCTCACTTTGTCCTGCATGCTTGCAAACAAATTAACAACACAGAATATTTTTTTTTTTGAAGAGAATTGTCAACCTATTGGGGTATTATTTGTAGGAAGAGGTTAAAACCGAAGTTTGCACCGTGATTTGCAGAAATTTATACACTTTGCAATCACTTTGTGTCTTAAAACAATCCTTCAATCCTAAAGGTTATAAGATTGAATAGAATATTAAGGACACAAACCAACGGCGAACGGTATACCTATGTACATTTGTGACATAACATTTTTCAGTCTTTCATTTTATTCTTCCCGATAGGAAAGTTTGATGCCAAACTCGTTTAAATGCATAATAATAAGCGCTACAGCTTTTGTCCCATTGTATTGGTAATTGAAAATAAGTTATCAGACTCAATATTTAAACTTTGTAATTACCTATCACCTGGCATACTGGCAAGTCGTTCTGTAAATAGTCAAATCTTATATCTGTGGAAATTACAACACAAAATATTACTCAAATTAAGCTTCCCCTTGCGTTCTGATGCTTCATGAAATTCCATTTCGCGTGATAAACATATTTTGTTGTGCTTGCTCTGAAACAGGGAAGCCTATTTTATCAACTCGTCGTAATTTCCTTGAATAAATATTTTCCTTTTCGATATCTTCTTCTGTTTGCATCTGGTGGCTGTGATTGATTTTCGGATATCCTTTTCTTTTCCAGTTCGATGATGCCTGCACACACAAGACATACAACGCCAAGTGCAGTTAAGCTGTTTGATTTTTTAACAAAAATAAAGGAACAAAAAATCTTTTACAATCTTGAATTATTATTATTATCCGCTATAAATATAGAAATGAACATTGAACGTTGGAAGAATGCGATAAAGTCGTAATTCAAATGATTGCTATATCCGAGGTTTTAAATGTATGTATAATAACCCAATATCCTGGAAATGTAATGTTGCATTTTGGGATCTGATATCTATTATAATAAAAAAAATATTTTTAATTTTTTTTCAAAAAATTTTAAAGTTTAGTTTCGGTTACAACCTTCAGGAACGGAATTCAGCTATCAACTTGAAATTTCCACGTTTTTTTCTTTATTTAGGCAACAAACATTAAGAACTACGAAAATCATATTTAATACTTACGTGGGTGGCTTCGCCTAACTTTAAAATAAAATAGAAATTAATGTATGTATATATGAATCCTTGTTTAGTGAAATAGCAATTAATTTACCGATCTCTAGAGTGATATACTCACAAACGAAAGCGACTTATTCCAGGATTATACAACATTACATAGTTCTGAATAATTGGGACTATTGCGACATTGGCGAATCTTCAAGAATTCAGGATGATAACCAACACATAAGACCCGATTTGTCTTCTCATTTACACTGGGCCTCCACAAGCAATAATTTCTTTCAGAAAATCGAACATCCAATGGAAATTTCCAAAGCAGACCACGAATTTCATGAAATAAATTATTTTACGAAATCGTTTTTATCATTTTTTACTTGCAATTATAGGTACTATAACGCAAGTTATGCATTCGTAAAAAAAAAATTCTAACAATCAAATATGACATTACGATTATAGAGAAGCCTAAAAAAGTGATCGCTAAAAGATGTCTGTCTGCCATTCTGTATGTATAACGAGCTACAGCCTAAACGGCTTAAATGATTGCCTTCAAATTTGGTATGTGTGATTATTTTGGCATTCCTCAGAGGGGAAATTGAAATTTTATTTTTAGGCCTAAAAATAACGGGCCTGTCATATGACCTTGAAGGAAAATCTTATTTTTCTCTAAAACGGCTCCAACGATTTTGATAAAAAAAAATTGAGAATTTTTTTGTTGGTAAAGATATCATTTGATATGAACCACTCTTACAGGAAATGTCTATTAACGGTACCTTTTATATAACGGTTTTTTTTAATTTTTGGCTTTCTCGGTAACGGTACATTGGATTTCTGTAAAATTTTTCTATCTGAGAAGATATAAGTAGCTGAATTATTTTTGCATATGAAAATTTTGAATAACTTTTTTTTTTTAAATTAAAATAATTTATTAAATTTTTTTTGAAAAATCAATAATTTTAAAACCAATCAAAAAAAAATAATTTTAAATGTTATATTCACATGAACATTAATAGTCTCTAAAAAATTGCAAGCCAAAATTTCAAAAGAATTTTGTTTTCAAAAAACGAAAAATAAAAAACAGGATTTCATCAAAACCGGTTCTATGATTTTCGATATACTTTTTTATAAAATTTTCATTGATTAACGGCATCTAATGGCGTTCTTCATTTTTTCGAAAAAAAGTGATGGTTTTGGCAGTTTAAAAAACGATTTTTTCCCACCTATACACCATTCACTTTCATTATATAAATGTATGTACTTGTACATAATTACATTATTACCCTCCTAATTTAAATAAATAAAATCCATTTAAATATACATTTGTTGGCAGGTACCTATTTAACTATTCCTTGAATCATGCATTCGACAATTCATTATACTAAGAATCGAGGTAACTCTGCATAGGATAACTATATAGGCTAGCTACCTAACAAGAGTGTCAGTGAGTAACACTAAAGTTTTTAGCTACAAGAGCAAGTTTGTACGATCCACTCGTGCATTTTATTTTACTTGCGATTATAGGTACTATAAGGCAAGTTATGCATTCGTCGAGATAACAATCAAACCTGACATTACGTTGATATCGAAGATGAAAAAGATGGTCTAAAAATTCTGTCCCTCTGTATGTCTGTCTATCAGTTTGTCTGTCAGTCTGTCTGTATGTATGTATGGACACCTACAGCCCAAACGGATGGGCCAAATTGCTTTAAACTTGGTATATAGAGTTTTTTATGTATTGTACAGATGGCAAATTGACATTTTTTTAGCTCAAAAAATAACGGTACCTGTCATACAACCAGTACGTTAAAGCCTATTTTTTTCGGAAACGCCTCTAACGATTTTGATAAAAAAAAAAGGTGCAGCTTTTTAGGTACGACAGATGATATGATTGAAAAGAAAATTTAAAAATGTCTAAGAACGGTACTTTCCAAGGGCCGATTTTTTTATTTCGACTATCTCATAAATGGCTCGGCCGATTCTTTCGAAATTTCACATGTATATAGGTTTAGGTTGCCCAATTTATACTGCGTACGAATATTTTTAATAAATATTTTTTTGTAGTTTTAAAAGAATTGTTTAAAAAAATTTTTTTTTAAATTATATTTTGAAAACTGCTCAATAATTTTCTTTTTTAAATTACAGTTATATGAATTGGCATTTTTGAATTTTTTTTAAAAGTTTTTTCAAAAAGTTTTAAGAAAAAAACTTTTTTTCTCAAAAACCGCTCAACAAGATATAAAATGGCGTACATTTTTTTTGAGCTCAAATCAGTCTTAAACTATTTATTTCAGAATTTTGAATTATTTTTCCTTTGTTTAATCCGATTTATTTTAAAGTTTATATTATTAAATATTTAGGATACTCATACCAATTTTTTTAGAAAAAAAATAAAGAAACTTTGTGTATAAAAAATAAAGTAAAAAATGACTTTAAAAATATATTTAGATTTTAAATAGGAATCTTTTGCATACAATGTGATCGAACATAACAGCAAGTTCGTGCGATCAAGTCGTGCATTTTATTTCCTACGATCTTTGTGGAAATAAATGAAAAAAATATTTTGGCGTTTAATGTTAGTTCGACTAGCGTTTCGTTTTACCTTTGTCGTCGCTGTGCCTTTGACCTTTGTTATCACTGTTTAAGAAAACCGGCATAACTCAAAAAATTTAATTTTTGAATTAATGACACCAATCGACTAAAAAATCTTTTTCTATCGGTGTGTAAAATCGGTATGACTGTATCTCTTCGGAATCCCGCTAGATGGATCTTGTGCCATTTTGAACTTTGTCGCATTTCTTAATTTGCCAATGGAGAACACAGACATTACTCAGTAATTGACAGTTGTATCGTCGCCAACAGATGTGATTTTATGCGGAAAACCGGATTTTGTTGTGTTGTGTGCAAGATTTAAGGATATACTCGTATTATATAAAATAGTGCACTTGTTAATAATTGAGCAGTGTTCTTAAAAAAGTAAGTTCTGTGTTGTAACATTTTTCTGTTTTAAAATAAAATGGTTCACTTTTCTTGATAAATTGAAAAAAAAATGAGTTTATGAGTTATGTCATTTTTCTAGAATATATTTTTTTTTCTGATTTCATTGAGAAAACAATTGGTTCTCATATCTAAGCTCCAATCTTAAGTCATTCATAATTTTGACAAAGCTGTAATGAACTAACTCCAAAATAAAAAAAAACTTTGTCTGGACATCATAAATTGTTTCTGGAAAACTAATTTGAAATGATTTCCTTAGATCCTCATTTTTAAAACATAGTCGTATACTTTTTTATTTTTAAATTTGTTTTTAGTAAATAAAATGTGGAACCGATTAAAATTTGACACATAATTCGAATAAAATAACCCAAAACATTACAAAAAAATAAACTTTATGAAAATTTTGTCCGATTTAAGAACCTTAAACAGATTTTCTGAAGAAATAATGTTTTTTGAGTTATGCCGGTTTTCTTAAAGGGCGAAGATGTGCATATTGATGGGTTGAATTCCAGGCCGAAAATGTAAATATATTGGTGTTGTTAGCTTGGCCCACTGAACGAAGAAATAATTTTTTTTGTAATAATTGATGAAATAACAACACAAATAAAAAATTCTTGTGGAGGCGGTGTGAGTTTTTGTTATACTGAACAGGTGGAAGTGTTTGTTAGAATACCGAAATTATACATTGCTCTTTAAACTCTTGTTTGTAGAGTTTAGATATAATTTAAGTCGACAAATATCTGCTTAAAAAAACAAGATAGAAATTTTTTAGATTATTATTAACATCTAACCCTATATGTCGACACTTTTCAGACAACGATTCGCAACTTGGCGTTTAGCTATTCGGTAAATTGAATCTTAATATAAAAAGAAACATATATTTTTTATTTATAAATTATCCATTTATACACCGAAATAATAAAAAAGGATTTTGACGAATCGACAAAACAGAAATAAAAAATATTTTTTTTTATCATTTGCAACTCTTTGTCGTGTACTATGAATTCTGTAGAATTCTATTGTAATAAAAAAAATATGATTTGCTATGATAAAGAGCTATAAATACTACTACTCTGTGCGGCTTAGGCATCCCTATGGTTATTTGCTTTCTACAATTTTGCTAAACTACGGTTCATGGGTCGTTAAATTTCAACTTGAGTTTTCATGGCTGGTGGGCGGTGTTATGCGGTGGTATATAATTAAAACACCTCTATATTGCAACCAGAATACGTCAAAGGAAGTGATTTTAACTTCTTTTTAATGTATCCTTATGAGCTCAAATAAGAGTAGGATAGCTACCGTAACTTTAAGAGTTATAATTTTAAAGAGTGTGGGACTTTTGAAGAACTGTGTGTGATATGCTATGAAGGTATGGTTGTTGGAAAATAAATAAACATGTTTTCATCTGAAGATTGTGTTTTATTTGCAATGCCCGAGAGATAGGTGGATGAAATGTTTAATGAAACAATTTTAATAGAAGGTTTGAGAGTGCTTGAGTTTTGTTTATTTTACTTTTTTTTATGAAAGTATCTCTATTAAAATAATATTTTTTCGTGGTACGTTTTTGAACATTTTAAGCAAGAACTATTTTATTTGCAAAGTTCATATACACAATGTAGTATATACATATAATAAATATATACCTACACATTTCGGAATGTTTCATTCGGAAATACAATATACTAGGTTAGGTAAGGTTAAGAGCGGCGTACACAGCTCAAAGGCTGCTGCGCACAAAGCGCCTATTGGTCCATTGTGATCCCTACGAACCAGACCGTATTTGGGGCCTGGCGAGACTTTTGTTAGTCTCGTTTCGTCTCGGTCTCGTCAGAACCGAAAAATTTGAGTCTCGTCTCGGTCTTGGTTACGGACTCGGTCCAGTTTCGGTCTCGCCGAACCTAGTATCGTCTCGATTTTGGTCTCATCCTTAGTATTTTTTTGTAGTAAAATAAGATGTAATATAAGACGCGTGTTCAGATTGAAAAGATAGAGTAAGGTATCTCAACAGTTTTTTTGGTAAGAAAACTGCAAGGTGCGGAGTCTTGTGTGAAGTAAAATTTGAATTTTGTGGAGGTTTTTTAATCCATTTAAATCAGAGCCATCCTTCAATGGATATTAACAATTCATGGCTTGACATGTAGGCAACATTCTATTTTTTGACGTTTGGATAATATTTTTTTCCAAATGTCATCTAAAATTAATAAAATCAACTTTTTCCGGAGAAAAAAATAAAATCAGAAAAACTCCGAATTTTCTGAGGTAAAATTTGAATTTTGTAGAGGTTTTTTAATCCATTTGAATCGGAGACATCCTTCAATGGATTCTAACAATTCATGGCTTGCTTACCTACAATAATCTATATATTGGCGTTTCGAAAATACTTTTTTTCCAAGTGTCACCTAAGAGTCTTAAAGTCACCCTTTTACCGGAGGGGGAAACGAAGTCTAAAAAATGACATATTTCTTTTCAAACGAAATGCATACTGTGCCACAATGGAGGGCCTCCTAGTAGCCAAAGTTGCTGCTACTAAATGACAAATGGTTCCTAATAAGAACACCCGACAAGTGTACGAGAACTTACCGATTGTCTCTATCTTGACGCGTGGCGTTATTTAAATACATCATTTGGAAATTATTTTTACATTTTATTACCAATCGATACAAACTTAATCATTCAGATCAAAATACCCTTTCTGGTTTAATAATTCAACGCCGGCAATGAGATGGACGCACAAATTTTAATAGAAAAGCACTAAGCCAGCATAGTGTTAGTTAACCTTATACCTAATATTCTAAGCATTATGCTTTATCGCAAACAAATATAATCCTTATAATCTCTTAAAGCAGCCTCAGTTTCTAATTATTACCAACGGAATGACGCGCGGCGCTCTCCGTTAACATTGGGTCTTAGTTCTTGGCAAGATTCTATTTAAATCCCTTAAATAATTCAAGTCCTTATAATCGCTATAAAATTTCCTTCACACACTGAACACACAGAATATGATAGATAATAGGAAGTTCATTGCATGCAATCTTAAGAATATTAACGTAGGTTCACAACTACTTACATACCTATTAACTGCGATACGCATAGACCGCTCGACGCCGATCCGCGCACCGGCAGTGGCTTCGGTCGTTGTCGAAATAAATGTAATCCCTTTTTAAAACCATTAAAACTGGCTTTAAATTTTAATTAACTTGAGTACATATACAAATATGTATATGTATTTATGTGCCTATACATGAGTATAGCTATTATTCCCTTTTCGAATCCTTAAACACTTAAAGCAATTTAAAGCAGAAGTAGGTGTGGGAATGAGAAGGGGAACAGTAGTAAACAAAGCGACCTCCCAAGTAACCTGCAAATCGATTTTTTTTGCTCAAGCCAAGGAAGGTTTACTGTGCTTAGACTGTTGTGGCTGTAGTTTGGCGAAGATCTACGAGTACTCGTATTAAGAAGAACGAAATATCTTTCCGTCGAAAAAGAAGAAGGTTCTTCGAGTTCGAATACTTTCGGTATCTATATCATCATGTAGATATGTTATATTTTTTTCATTCGCATTCGCATTTGAAGAAAAAATTATGAGGATAAATGAAAAAGAATATTGGAGGAAGCTTCTTCATTCCAAAGGACAGAAGACAAAACGAACAATGCGATGGTTTTTCTCGATTCTCTTCTTAATGAAGTAAACTTTTAAATCAAAAGAATAAGAGATAGGTTAGGTATGGTTAAGGTTTTTTATTTTGACAAATAAAAAACAAACTTTTTGCACATTTTGGTCCTTGGAATTGTCAATGGTACAGACCTTTATTGTAATTGATAAACAATCCAGATCCAGACTGGACTTAGAAATATTTTTCAAATTAAAAAAGAACTCATGTGACAGTTTTGCTGGAAAATAAAATTTCGAATAAACTTTTGCTTTGTTAAATTTTACTTGCTATATAATATTTTATATTTTGGAATTATAGCCAAATTCTTCATTGCGAAAAGGAATCGAACTCAAGATTTTGATCAAATATTCCGATTATAGAGAACACAAAAAAAGTGGGTGTCGTAATTCTGTCTGTTTCTATTTCTGTAAGTTGTTTAGTCCCATAGCCAAAAGCTTAATCTTAATTAGCTCGAAATTGGATCTAATGATTTTAATACAAATATTTCAGAGCAATATTTTGTTTGCTAACCAACTCTGCGGGTGGCATTGGCTCAGTGGATATAGTGCTTGACTGCTAACTTAGACGTGTGGGCTCGATACCCACACTAGGCAGCATTATATACCTCCAATTTTAATTGGATGTCGCCCGTGGGTTAAAATGAGATATAAAATACGTAATTCTCAAAACCCACTGTGCCAACAAAAAATTCTTCTTTCCTATCTTCTATTCCTTCTAACTAATGCCGTGCGATTTAATTTTTATTTAAAAGACCTGAGGTCTTACAGGCAAATATGTAGTTATAAATAAGTAGTTTGGTTAAAATAAAATTAGAAAAATAATAAATAACTGATTTTATGAAGTAAATTGGTCTTAGAAGCTTTCACTTAAGACTGTGCTTCTATACAAAATGAAATTACACAAAACTGGAACATTTTGATGGGTTGGGGTCAAAATTCTGACGGGGTCAAAATTCTTTAACAAAATTCTGCTTTTAAAATTCTGCAAATAATAAAGAAAACAAAGGTTCGGAAAATTTAAGAAGCGCGCCCTTTTTAACATTTTCCAAACCATTCTTTACTTTATTATTATATGCAGAGTTTTGATAAGCAGAGAATATACTCTTACTTTCTTAAGAGCCAATTTTTCAATAGACAGTTAAGCAGTCAGTAAGTGCATATTCCCCAGATAGAGCAAAAATCAGTTTGTCAACTTAATCTAGCGATAAATTTATTATTTATGGAATAAAATTATCTGCTCAGAACGGAATAAGTAATAAAATAAATAGCTATCTTCAATGTCAAACAATGATTGCTTTGAAATAAACGTTACACAAAAATTAATTTCTATGAAAAGTTCGATACTCGAAATAAAATTGACGTTCATTAATCAATTCAATTATTCTGTAGATTGTTTTTTCTTGATTGAAAAAATCGATATTGTTAACTATGTAACTTCATATTTATCTGGAGATTGAAAAATCGGCTCGAATAGTTTTTCTTTGTATTTTTTTTTCATACATAAGTTAATTCGTTATTTACTTAATTTTCTATATAAAACAACTTCTTAATACAAAAAAAATAATTGGTATGACAATTTTAAATATTTAGTGATATAACTTTAAAACAAAATTTTAGAAAAAATCGTATTGAATTTTCAAAAAAAAAAAAGAATATTAGTTAATAACAAAATATGTAAAAACATAAAATGTAGACATAGCTAAAGTAGTACACATACTTTTTTTTAAATCAAAATCGTTAGAGTCGTTCTCGAGATAATAAAATGGTAAAAATGGTTGCATGGCAATTACCGTTATTTTGGGGCTAAAAGAACGATTCAAAAATCTATTTTAGATAATCACATAAAACGCCTGAGTACCAAGTTACAACAGTTAAACCTGTAGATCGTTCTATAGACAGATAGACATATCTATCACCGTAATGTCAAGTTTGATTAAAATCTCAAGTTCGATTTTTTTTCCAAATGCAAAACTTGCCCTATAGTACCTATATCTAAATTAAAAAGTGAATTAAATTTTTAAAAAATAAGCAGATTTTTTTTTCATTTTTGTTGAAGGACAGAATTTAGAGAAGCAGAATTTTGAAAAGCAGGAAAAATGAAAAAAGCAGAATTTTCATTTTAAAAGCAGAATTTTGAAGCCAGAACTGGTTGATACATCCAGTTCATTAAGGTATCTTAGTAAGTGCTTCCGATAACACGTCTTTTCAAAACTTGTATTTGCTTCTTTTCACACTGGACATCTCCCAATAAAATGGAAACAAAATTTCCGTTTCGACATATAATACATTTTAAGAAAAGGGCACTTAAATTCCCACGATGTGACAAGCAAAGTTAATATTCAATATTGCCTTCATTTAAGTTATGATTTAGTATGCTATTATATTGGGTATTGATGCCGTTTTTTTTTTTTTTTTTTTTTGTTGTTAACTATGCGCGCACTCAAGGGGTTATGAATACCCTTAAAATGTTTATACACAGTGCGAGCGGTTGGGAAAATGGGATAGGATTAGACAGGAGATGCCGATGTACATTGGTTTTAAATGCCTGATTATCGCAATGGGAGGGAAAAATTCGGTCGGGTAAAGCATTGCACATTCGTGTTGTGCGGCTAAAGAAAGAATCTCTATACTTGACAGTACGTCAGAAGTTGGGCTCAAGGGTAAATTGATGGACTTTCCTAGAAGTGCGAGTGTTACGGTTGAATAGTTTAAGGGGAGGAATGCAACTAGCTATTTCACTAAAACACTGTTTATTATAATACCGATAAAATAATGTAAGGCATGAAACATTGCGACGGTGCGAGAGGCTCAATTGTTTTAGTTATTGTTTCATCACCTATCATTTTTAAAGCTCTTTTTTGGATTCTGTCCAGGAGACTTAAGTGCGTTATGGGAGCACCTGCCCAAATATGACAATTGTACTCAAGCTTTGGACGAATGAAGGCTTTATAGATTACAGCCAGATCAAAAGGGGAGAAATATTTCTTGCATCGTCTCAGAAAACCCAAACATCTTGCAGCATTTTTGGCGACGTCGAATATGTGTTCATTCCACAAAAGGTGGTCAGTGATGCACATACCGAAAACTGAAAGTTGTTCGGTTTCCTCGATGCAAGCGCCGCTAATGGACAACGGCATTGGGGGAGGGTCCCGCTTTAACGACAAAAAGCAGCATTGGGTTTTTGAAGCATTAGAGTCTATGCGGTTTTTTATTCCCTATTGGACAATGCTGTCGAAATCAGGATTTAATGAGCTTGAGCTTATCATACGCTGCCGTTGATGTTCCACTTCCAAAGGACAAGGGTGTGAAACTAAGAACTAATATGAAAAGCTGAGGGTACTGTCGTCAGCAAAACAATATATTGGATTAGATGTTTCAGACAGAAAATCATTGATGAATATGAGAAAGAGAGTCCGGGCCAGAACGGAGCCCTGTGGCACACCAGCATTTATTTTATGAATATCAGACTTGAAACCGTCCAATCCGAAAGGTAATTTCTAATCCAACGAAGAAGAGATTCTTCGTTACCAAATGCACGCATTTTCGATAAGAGAGCCTGATGCCAAACTATCAAATGCTTTGGAAATATCAAGTGCAATAATCTTACTTTCTCCTAAACGATGTAAAGATTTGTGCCACTGTTCGGTGAGATATACCATCAGATCACCAGTGGACCTATTGCTACGAAAGCCATACTGTCGGTCATTAAGGAGCTTTCGTTCTTCAAGATATTTCTTAAGCTGATAGTTAATCAGCGTTTCCATGACCTTGGAAAGATGTGACGTAACTGCAATTGGACGGTAGTTAGAGGGTGAAGAAGATTCGCCTCTTTTAGGGACAGGCTGGACAAATGCTGTTTTCCACCCACTCGGAAAGAGACCAGTAGAGTAGGACAAATGGTAAAGCTTACACAGTTGTTTTGCCAGCGTAGAAGAACACCTCTTCAGAACAATAGGGGAGATATTATCTGCACCAGCGGATTTGTGTATGTCAAGATCTTTAAGAACTCTAGCAACTGTTGCCTCTTCTGCGTACCTAAGGATGTTATCAACCGGATTAGTAAGCAGCTGATAGAGTGGTTTTATATAGTTTTAATTAAAAAAAAAAAGCCACCGCCTAACTCAATGCAGTTTAATGGAGGCTTTACATGCATCTGCATCTGCAACCTTGAAGAAAAGTAGAGCGGGACCATAATATAAAACAAACGTAAAAGTAAGAAAAGGTACAAACTAATAACTTACTCGAACTCTGCTATAACTTTCTTGAAACATCTCATAATCACATGTTCTTAGCGTTCAGGTATGTAATTTTGAGAAGAAAGTTTTCGCTATTTTTATTGTTTTTAAGCAAACTGAGGTGAAATAGTAAAAAAAAAACTTGAAAAAACGTTACCTGAATGGAAAAAATTATGGTGCAGATGAAAATGCTATATTGCAGATGAACATGTTCATCTTCACTATACTCTGCAATCTTTAGGTTCATACTCCCTATAATCTTCATACATGAAGATGATCTCCATTTTGGTCTCTGCTGTCTATCGCAAAAGTGTAATTTTTTTATTTTGTTTAATCTTTTTTTGCAGATGTCGATGCAGATGAAGATGAAGATACATGTAAAACCCCTTAAATTGCCTATCAATTGCATTGAGATGACTACCGTTTTTATTAGCCGCACAATTTTTAGTTGCAGTTCATTCGTGCTATATTTTTGTTTGCGTAATTAGTGGTATCACAATAATTATAAGTGTTCGTTATTTCATTCAAAGAATTCAATAATTTAAGGTTGCTCATAAGAATTGCAGGTATGGTTTTCATGAAAAAAAATTCGTTCTTGTTAAAAAACAATTTCATTAATTGCAGGACTCTGTAAAATTGAATTATGGAAGCAGAATTTGAAAACATAATAATCAGCACTTTTAATTCATTAGATTTGAGGTCAAAAATTCTATAGGACAAATGCCAGTTTCCTGATACACAACTTAAGCATTTAAGATCTACTTAAGAACTTATGTGGCAGTTTACGCAGAGGAAAAGTAGCCCTTAAGCGTTTTAAGTTTAACATAAATATTTATGATTCATATCAGCACACGGGCTTAAGAAATCTAGGGCTGGCAGCGAGGCGAGACCGGGCGAGACTTTTGTTTGTTTCAGTTTCGGTCTTGCATAACCAAGTCTCGTTTCGAGCTTTGTCTCGCCTTTTCCTCGTGAACATTTGAATGTGCAGTCTCGTCTCGGTCTTAATCTCGGTCTCGGTCTTGGTGTCATCCTTAGTCAGAAAAATTTCGAATTTTCTGAGGTAAAATTCGAAATTTGTAGAAGTTTTTGAATCCATTTAAATCGGAGCAATCCCTCAATCGATTTTGACAGTTCATGACTTGACTGTTAGGCAACATATTGGTTTTTAACTTTTCGATGATACGTTTTTCCAAGTGTCGCCTATAGAAGTCTTAAGGTCAACTTTTTCCGGAAGGGGAAACAAAGTCTGAAGAAGGAGCAATTTCTATTTCAACGTCATGCATACGCAAATCGTATACGTTTTATTCTCTGGATTTTCGTAGTGCACCTATTTGAATATAACTATGTAGGTGCATGTGGTTTGATATTTTAACGCGCATAGTATATTTCACAAAAAAATTGTGTGAATATTATAAAAATTGAACAAGAATACCAAAAAATAATTAAATACAAAATGATTCTTTCTAGCGATTACCGAAACCATAACACCGAGACTAGTGAGACTCTCGGCCAAATGTTGGCAGTTGCATTCCACCCCTTATTTTAATTATTTACCACTTACTCGCACTTCTGGGAATACTTATCAGCTTACCCATGATCACAACTTTGGACGTTGATACGAAGACGAATTGTATTTCTTTTAAATTTTTTATTTATTTTGCAAACGCTCGCACTGCGTTTCATTATAACGTGTGATTTTTTTGCTACTTGGTTTTTGACGTTTATATTTTTGACGGATCACACATGACAAATTCCACGAACATTTGACATTTCGATTCAGTATTGTTTGCCATTTCATCATGAATAGACTAACGCCTGAACAACGTTTGCAAATTATTGAAATTTATTATCAAAATTCGTGCTCTGTGAAAAATGTGTTTCGCAAGCTACGTCCGTTTTTTTTCCGCTCATTTTTGGCTAAATTGATACGTGAATAAGCAGAATTGCCGTATTTGGAGTGAAGAGCAGCCAGAGGCAATTCAGCAGCTACCAACGCATCCCGAAAAATGCACTGTTTGGTGCGGTTTATGGGCAGGCGGCATCATTGGGCCGTACTTCTTCAAGGACGATGAAGACCGCAGGGTTACGGTCAATGGAGAAAGGTACCGTTCGATGATAACAGATTTTTTTTGCCGAAAATGCAAGAATTGAACTCGGTCGACATGTGGTTCCAACAGGACGGTGCCACATGACACACTGCACGCGAAACCATGCATCAATTGAGAGGCGAATTTGGTGAGCAATTGATCTCACGTTTTGGCGCAGTCAATTGGCCACCAAGATCATGTGATTTGACCCCGTTAGACTATTTTTTGTGGGGCTATGTTAAGTATATTGTCTATGGGGACAAGCCAAACACGATTGCTGCCTTGGAAGCCAACATTGAACGCGTCATTGGTGAGATTACGGCCGAAATGTGTGAAAAAGTTTGCCAAAATTGGACCTTCAGAATGGACCACCTGAAGCGTAGCCGCGGGCAACATTTAAGTGAAATTATTTTTAAAAAGCAAATGGCAGAAATTGATTTATCGATACAAATAAAAATTTCATTCACTTTTTACAAGTTTCTGTGTTTTTTTGAATTTTCAAAAACCAAGCTCTTAAAAACTCACCGTTTATATAGAATACTAAAAATCTTTTACTTTTAATTGTGAGCATAAAAAAGTTGGTGACAACAATTAAATTTAGATGTCTCTACAATTATCTGATATTTTGAGTTTAATTTCTCCGACAAAAAAAAAAACAAACACAATTGACAAATTTCGTTACCTAATCTACGACACGTCAATGCTTAAAAATTTTTTTATGCATAAATTTCCAGCGCAAAGCTGTACAAATTATTAAAAAAATCTAACCATCGCCGAAGATGTACAATTATTAATTTATATGCTTTGATATTATTCAAGTTCAAAAAATTCATTTACATCTTTACAAAATACACTATGGCATTTGCATACTAAATACAAAACATAAAGCCACAAAAATCATTAAATACTGAAACGATGCATAATCTATTTGCGCTATAGCCGCACATTTCTCCAAAGTTCGATGATCTTATCTGGAATGGGTATAAAGATCTACTTTGCTTTTATTATTAAGAATAAATTAAACCTTTCCCTTCTATCTGAAAGAGTATAAAACTTCACAGCTTCTCTGGATATTTAGTTCAGTTTTCGCAAGTAAGCGAAGTAGCCAGACGCAAACATGAGAACATTCATTGTAAGCTAGGATACTATAAGAATTGAGCAAAAACTAAAATTATATAATATAACTATTTCCTAGATCCTTGGATTTTTAGCTGCAGTGGCCAATGCTGGTGTCTTGCCTGGTTATAATTACGGCCCAGACGTATCAGGTGCTCAACAAGAAATTTTAGTTGGAGCTAACGGCCTTACTGGAAGTTATATTGGACAAGGCTCAAGCTGGAATAATGCAGTTGGCGGCAGTTATAGCAGTGGAGGACAGAGCAATTCTGGCAGTGGATTCATTAGCTCATCATCAGGAAGTGGTTTGACCAACAGTGGGGGATATAGTAGTTCAGGAAGTGGTTTAACCAGCAGTTTAGGATACAGTAGCTCAGGAAGTGGTATTTATAACAACGGGCAGTATCCTACAACTTATAAAATTGGTATTGACGCTGTTGACTCCGTTCCTCCAACCGTTGAATACAGCAAACAGTTCTACCATTTTGAAGCCCCCGAAGAAGCCCATGCAGAAGGAAAAGTCACAAAGCAACTGAGCAACATTTTAAAGAAGAACCTCCAGGTTGTCTTCATCAAAGCTCCTGAAAACAACGCTGCCACTAATGCCGCTCTTCAGCTAGCCAAACAAGCTATCGAACAAAAAACTGCTATTTATGTTCTTACCAAACAAAACGACGCTGCTCAGTTGGTGGGAAAACTTGAACAAATCCAAGAGAACGTTCAAACTGCTCCTGAGGTTCGTTTTGTTAAATACCGGACCGCAGAAGATGTGCAACGCGCCAAGGCATCCATCAAATCTCAATATGATAATTTCGGAGGAACCTCAGAGAACTATAATGGCGGTGTCGCTCCAGTCTTGAACTACGCTAGTGCTGGAAAACCATTAAGAATTGTTGTCGGCGGATCAAGCAAAACATCGACAGGTAAATATGGAGTTGCTGGTTCCTCATCTGGATCAACACAATTCTTTGGTGCTGGAAGCAATAACAAATTAGGCTCATCCATAAGCTCATCTCAGTCGATCGGCTCAAGTAATACCATTTCAGCATCTGGGTCAACACAATTATTTAATGAATCCGCTAGTCTTGACAGTTCTTCAAATGCAGACAACTTGTCCTATTTGCCGCCGAAATCACTCAAAAAATGAGCCTGACATCTGATATGTGTACCAGTATTTTTTAAATTAATGAATAAATCAGCATATATAAAAATTATAATGTAGTTTGATTTCATTTCGATGTTTCCAATATCATTTTTTTGATTGCAGGGTTCAGTGAACTATAATTTCGTCAATTTGATTAAAATTGTTATTAAAATTTACATATTTAATGTAGACATTGGGCTAAGTATGTGCGATACTTGTATTTTTTACGATATAAGTGGTATTTGATATTCATCGGCTAAATGAAACAAGATTGATACCATCTAGCCGGCCAAAAATATATGGAGGGATTGAAGAAGTAATTATTGCTTAAATATTCTGAATCTTAAATTAGGCTCAATATGAAAAATATGCGACTGATATGGCGCCCTTTAGCTTGAGCTTGACAAGAACCAAATTATTTACTTTAAGTTAAGCATCATCTGTTTTTTGATATCGGACTCTAAAAATTATAAGTTCAATCAAGAATCTGTACGCTAAGAACATTGCGATTGAGAGACGTGTCAAGAAAGTTATAGTAGAGTTAGATCAATCTGAGACATCAACCAGCACTTGTCTCAGAACATCGCGCCACACATCTTTCCTATTCTTCTTTCTCTTCTTCCACCGGATGCCGCGCTGTGTTAAGAAAAAAACATATAAAGGGTATTCATAATCCCTTGAGCGCGTGCAAAGTTATAAAAAAAAAAAAAAAAAAAAAAAGTTATTAATGTGTACCTTTACTTTTATGTTTATTTTATATTATGAGCTGTAAAGAGGTTGAGAGAGGTAAGGTTCCGATGTTATAAAGCCAACCCAACTGAGGAAAACCGGAATAAGTTCAAACAAGCTAGAAAGACCTGTAACAGTCATATTCAGCGAACCAAATTTTTACATGCGTAAAAATTAAGGCTAAGAATATTACAATGTCCCAAAGGTAGTAAACATTATTGGTCATTTGTAAAAAAACATACGAAATTCCACCTCCTCGTCGGTTCCAACGCTCGTTTTGGATAACATTCCTGTGGTAAGTTCCCAACAAAAAGCTTATTTGTTAGCAGCACAGTTTGTTGTAAATTCTACGCTTCCACAAAGTGATATGACTCCTCCTGTACTTGAGAACATTAACAGCTTCATGGGACGTATCTACATCCGTTCTCGTACAGTTGCCAGAGTTCTTAAAGAGCTAGACATACACAAATCCGCTGGTCCATATAGTATCTGCCTTATTATCCTGAAGGGGTGTTCTTCTACGCTCGCAAAACCTCTGCGTAAGCTTGTCCATCTGTCCTATTCTACTGGTCTCTTTCCGAGTGGATGGAAAACAGCATTTGTCCAGCCTGTCCCTAAAAATGGCGAATCTTCTTCACCCTCCAATTACCGCCCAATTGCACTTACGTCCCTTCTTTCCAAGGTCATAGAAACGCTAATTAATTATCAGCTTAAGAAATATCTTGAAGAACGAAAGCTACTTAATGACCTGCAGTATGGCTTTCGTAGCAATAGGTCCACTGGTGATCTGATGGTATATCTCACCGAACATTGGCACAAATCTTTACATCGTCTTGGAGAAAGTAAGATTAATGCGCTTGATATTTCTAAAGCATTTGATAGAATTTGGCATCAAGCTCTCTTATGGAAAATGCGTGCAATTGGTATCGATGAATCTCTTCTTCGTTGGATTAGAAATTACCTTTCATACCGTTCAATACAAGTTGTATTGGACGGTTTAAGTCTGATATTCACAAAATAAATGCTGGTATGTAACAGGGCTCCGTTCTGTCCCCGACTCTCTTTCTTATTTTCATCAATGATCTTTTGTCTGAAACATCTAATCCAATATATTGTTTTGCTGACGCTTGTCCTTCGGAAGTGGAACATCAACGGCAGCGTATGATAAGCTCAAGCTCATTAAATTCTGATCTCGACAGCATTGTCCAATGGGGAATAAAAAACCGCATAGACTTTAATGCTTCAAAAATCCAATGGTGTCTATTGTCGTTAAAGCGGAACCCTTTCCCAATGCCGTTGTCCATGGACGGCGCTTGCATTGAGGAAACCGAGCATCTGTCAATACTTGGTATGTGCATCACTGAACACCTTTTGCGGAACGACCACATATTCGATGTCGCCAAGAACGCTCCAAGGTATTTGGGTTTTCTGAGACGATGCAAAAAATATTTCTCCTCTTCTTATCTGGCTGTAATTTATAAAGCCTTCATTCGTCCAAAGCTTGAGTACAACTGCGATATTTGGGCAGGAGCTTCCATAACGCACTAAAGTCTTCTGGACAGAATCCAAAACAGAGCTTTAAAAATGATAGGTGATAAAACAATAACAGAATCAATGGAATCTCTTAAACACCTTCGCAATGTTTCATGCCTCTCACTGTTTCTAATCGGTTCATCCAACAGTGAGAAAGTCGAAAATATAAAAAAATGGTTTTATGGGAAGTACCGTTAATAAGTACGCAAAATAAACTATTTTATTTTTCTTAAAACCTGACTTTGAAACTTATAACAACACACACATTTTTTTATCATAACTCTTGGAGCCGGTTTTGAGAAATATTTTTTTTCAACATGTGTATATTGTCTTTTATTTTAGCAAAATAGTTTTTTCTAAACTATTCAAGATAATGTCAAAAACTACCAAATACGAAGTTCCTCAGAAATCGATTGAGTTATTTTCGAAATGTTGGTTTACCTACATTACTTTTTAAAATTCCTAGGAGCTTCTGCATAAAAAATTAAGAAAAAAAATCAAGGGAACTATTTTCCAAAAAAAATCGAAAACCAAAATAATAGTTCTACTACAGGTACCAAAAATAAACATTTTTACAAAAAAAAATTAACAACTCCATCAAATTCCCTTCCCTTCAGTACTGAACTGATTTTTTTTAAAAATAAGAATCGTTGGACCCGTTTTGAGAAAAATAAGATTTTTCTTTTCGGCAAAAAAAAAAATAAAAAATGAAAGGCTTGCGGGACCTACATTATAGGTGTTCTCCTTCATCCTAATGTCAAGTTTGATCGAAATCTCTAGTTCGATTTTTTTACGAATATGTATATATCGCAAGAAAAAAGGGTCATTCTTTTCAGGCATCTTTAAAATAGTGAAAATCTTACGGTCATCTGTTCCGATGTACGTGTTCCATAACTTTAGAACAGTGTTTTTCCAACTTTTTGAGTACGCGACCACTTTAAAAGTAAAAACACTGTCAGTTATTCAATAAGTCACATATACTGCCATTCCAATTATAAGTATGAGCTTTCTCTTATTCCCGATGAAATTTTCCCATGTTGCCAGAAATTGCAGTAATTTCAATTTTTTTTTATTCATATGTGCGCATTAGAATTGTCGTTTATTTTTTTTTACTTCCCTGCTTTGAAATCTTATAGATTTATAAGCAGACGGCATGCTGATAACGTAATACAATATTTAAGATCTATTGATGATTTCGAGATAAAGATAAAAGAAGAACATCCAGAGCTGGCAAAAGAGACTTTAAGATTGTAAATTCCTTAAAAAAAAGCAGACACACCCGTGTCACTTAAAAGATATGTGCTTTATTTTTTTTTTGTAGGTAAAGGACTTACAAAAGTCAAAATTCCTATCTCAAAAGTGTGTAAGTCTCATATAGCAGAAATTCTGTTTTTTTATAATAGCATTTCGCACTTAATTCACGGAATAAGTCCTAAACCTTCCCTAGTCCATGTTTATTAATTTGGGTGTGAGTGTATGAATAAGGATTCTAAATTAGATAGAAAATAATATTCGTATAACAAAAATGGTTGAAACAAACGACGACTGACGAAAGCAAGTTGCCATATGTATATGGTAGCTCCGAACATCGGAAGAACATATCTCATTTATCTCATTTTTTTGTGCTAAACAAGCTAAGAGCTAATCAGGATGTACGTGACACATGATACCAGATTGAATGAATATACGGTTTCTTAATAACCGAACGATGCGAAACTGGCAGAATTTCATTGCAATAATAACGTTTCTCGAAAAATCCCATTCTGTCATAGTGTATGTGAATGCGTGCAAAACAAATTGTTTTAATTCACATTACTCACACAAATTACAACTCTATACTAAAGAAGAATTCCATATGATATACATAAATAAATGGGATTTGCAACTCAATCATCATTTGTATTGAATTTGCTTTCGATTTAAGTCATAACCGACACGTATTCAATTTTTATGCATGAATTTTTTTTTACGTTTACAGGATATCTGAAGTATCTTTTTCATATTGCCGTTCTAAGTGATGGTGTATTTACATTTTTAATATATAGTCAAAATTCAATATGTCGAACTTTGATAACTCGAATACTTAATATCTCGAATGAAATTGTTTGGCAATAGCACCGAGACTTTAATTAAATCATTTATTTTCGAAACATGATACACTGTTTGTGTGGGAAGTGATGGTTCAAGTTATCGAACTGTATTTGACAGGGTCATTATTTTTATTCTCTTAAGTTATATTAGGCTAGAACACGCCAGCTTTAATAACATTTGCCCCAACGTGGGGCACGAAACTGATTCATTTTAAAACCATTCATCTGCCAAATTTCAAATTCTGCGATCTAATGGAAAATATTCAGAATACAAAAACTTTATAAGCTCTTTCTCAAGATTTATTATGACAAGAAGCGAAATTAGCTAGACTGACCAAGATCTAAATGCAGTTAAAGCCTTCATGGAAAATTCTCGTATAATTATTCCAAAGCATTTGAATCAACGGAATGTTACGTTAATGTGTAATTATTTTTATTTCTGCAATATTTATTTCAAAACTTTTTGAACAAAGTTCAACAAATCCAATGCATATGATCTCAGAAGTCTTGTAGAAATTACTAGAACAGAGAATATAGTCTAACTGTAACTTTTTTAGTCTTACACTAGGGCGTATGAAATTTAACGGACAATAGATAATCGGAAAAGACGGTCTGCAGGACCAATAATAACGATACATTACGCCGAATGAAAAAAAAACTCATGTTATCTGAATTCTGTGTACTCGAAGTGTCAAATTGGCATGTGTATTCATGCATCGACGGAATACTCGGATAAGCCTGAAAAAACAGATATTTTTCTACCTCAGAAATAGGTTGTTAAAATTTATAAAGGAAAGATTTTCTGCAAGCTGAAACATCTAGAATTTGATAGCTAAAGAAAAAAAACTAACCTCATTAACTGATCAAATCCATTTCCTTGAGAAATAGTTCATTGATTCTTAAATGTACGCAAGTATTTTCAAAGGGTGTTCATGAAAACGTCTGACGGTAAGTTAATTATTCCTCTATAGCGAATACCTATGCGGTTGTGTGAAAAGTCAGAAACTTAAATTCACAGTATCTAAGCCCATCAAGCACAGATGGCTTACCAAATTTCAAAGCATAAGCTTTAGTAGTTCCTGAGATATAGGCCGATAAAAATTGCTGACATATTATCAAAATTATGAAGAACTTCTCGACAGCCGTACAATATTTTACTTTCGTACAGTACATTTTTTTTCTCCCGGGCATCCGCTCATTTTCTTAGTTTATATCAACTATGTGAAGTATTTCCATTATCGAAGAATTATAAAATTTTGGGGAATATACAGGGTGACGCACGAATCGTGCTACAATAAAAAATTTAAATAATTTTTATTTTAATCGATGTATTTCATTAATTTTTTTTTATTGGATTAAAAATTAAATTTTATTTTAAATAACTAATGGTTTTTAGAGATGGTAGACCGCAAATGACCTCCAAATTGTTCATTGCGGCCTGAAGGGTTGAAATAGGGATCCCCTCAATTATTGTCTGGGTTTCGTTTTGTACACTTCCTGCTTGACAAAACCCCATACAAAAAAGTCTGGTGCCGTCAGGTCAGGTGACCTTGGGGGCCAGCGAAAAGTGCAGTTTCTGGATATCAATTTGTTTGGGAATTTTCGTTGGAGCTATGCCATAATTTGTGTGCACTTCCTCCATCTTGTTGAAACCTTGTTGTTGAAAGGGTGTACGTCTTCGGCGAAGTTCTGGGTAAAAAAAACTCCTTCAATATCTTTAAATAACGGTCCCCATTGACAGTTTGTGTTACACCGTTTTCTTCGCAGAAGTGTGGCCCGACAATACATCTTGATGAAACTGCGCACCACACAGTGACTCGTTCTGGGTGCATTTCCATCTCATGGAGAATTTATGGATTAGATTCACTCCATATATGTCAATTTTGCTTGTTAACATTGCCATTTAATTCAAAATGGGCCTCATCAATTTATCAATGTGTTGTCTTCTTCGGCCATTGCAATCATTTTTCGGCAAAATTCCAGGCGAACAAGCAAATCTTGAGGTATTAACTTGCTTGTAATTTGGACTTTGTACGGCAACAAGTTTAAGTCATCATGAAGTATCCGTTATAATGCCCGTCTGCTAACTTCAATTTGGCCCGATAGTTTCGAGTCGAAACACTTGGATTTGCCTGTATTGCCGATGCAACAACCACGATTGTATTCTGAACCCGAACATTGGGATCTCGATGATACGGTCTTCGTTCGATGCTTCCAGAATCGAGAAACATGTTCACCAGCCTCATAATGGCCCATCTACTCGGGGGAGTACCGCCAAACTACAGCCTAAATTCCCTTTGGACGGAAGTGACCGACTGCAAAGAATAGTATCGCTGCACTATCCAAATCCTTTATTCAGCATTCCAAGCATTCATTTTGATAAATCCTAATAGTAGCCTATAAAATAAAAAAAAATAAGCCAATTACTCACACTGAAAAAAATTATTACGTTTTATTTTTGTAGCACGATTCGTGTGCCACCCTGTACAAATGTAAATATATAAGCCCAAAATTAGTGATTTTTCTCTCGGGGGTGTTGCATCACCCACGAATTCTTTTTAGTCATACATTATCATAGAATTACAAAAGAATAACTAACTAACTGATTATAAAATTTCTTCATATTAGTGCAATGTTTTAATTAACTAAACCCGTTTTGAAATAGACCGCATAACGTAAGACAAAAGTGATCGCTCGCTCTAATTTTGATAAGAAAAACTAAACATTGCTTACTGATTGGCCATCTTTATGTTACCTTCGAATGGTGGAATGCAATTTTTACCTTTCCCTCAATCAAAAAGAAACTTGAAGTGCACAACTTTAGTAAAAACATCCGAAGGAAGTTATCTTGAGATCTTTGATGAATTAAACCAACTGACGATTGTTGACGAGCCAACGCAAGTCCCCAATGATTAAACTTAACAAATGCATTATCATGCTATACTTTTAAATTTTTTAACTTTTACGTTTTTTTAACTTTTTTTCTCTTTTTTTTAAATTTATAGATCTACTAATTCTTAATTTTCAATTTTTTGTATTTTATGTTTTAACTGCTTGCATTAAGCAGGCCCATGATCCTTCTTCTTCCATAAATACAAATTGGTGTGTTAGGCTTGCATTGGCAAAACACAAAAACTTTTATCAGGAATTTCATTGTTAAGTGCCGATATGATTGGCAATCGAATTTGCTTTCGTACTTGATGCAAATGGACCCCAGCGCCTGCGGTATCTGGGGGGGATAGAGGCGTGGGAATATTTATTCTATTGTGCAGGTTAAACCGCCAACATTCTAGAATTGTTTCTTGCCTCTGACCCTGTTAAATATAGATATTGTAAGCATATTATCGTATCTAGGCACATCAGACCATTTTTGTCATATCTGCAAATATCTCATGCCAACACCTCTCAGTTAAAGAAAACATCGCTTGGGAGAACCGTTTGATAATATGAGAAAGCCAACTGGGACCATCTCAATATTTTCTCTAGGAACTTTAACTGCTAACTATGCCTTCTTCGTAGTGAAATAGACCCCAACTCCAGGGCAAGTATGATAACAAATTTAATTCTTCCCGGAAAGAGAAATTTCATCCCGAATAGGGTGAAACCTATCAAACCGCAAGGAAAATTAGAGTTAGAGAAGTAAGTTTGGGGAAGTATGAAGGCAACATTGAGTGTTGTGCCAAGTAGAATATAAATGTAGACTACATCATTGTCTACATTTAGACAATTCGATGTAGACAATTCAAAATTGTCGACAATGTAGACACTGTAACCAATTCGTAAAACCATTATAAATCATAATTTTTCCTACTAAAATTTATCAAACCAAAAAACATAAATGTTAAAAAAAGCACCAAGTTCTTCTATTAAACAAAAACATGTTTGTAAGAACAAGATAATCGTGAAAAAATCATTTGATCTAAATCCAAAAGTATACCTAGTTCTATGTTTATACAAGTTTTAGTTTCAAATATTTAAATTAGGGATATCGAAAAACTTTAAATTATGGGAGAAATCTGTTATGATAAACCTACTCACGAAAATTTGATAGGTCCACTGCATCACTTCACTGGCTTACTATTGGTCAAGTCTTAAGTACCCTTTTAAAATTTGAGGAATTTAGTAATAAGATTAAAAATGCCAATAAACCTAGCAAATTTGGTTCAGTAATCACATCGTTATTTTTTTTTTTATAATTTCCCACGCGCTTAAGAGATTATGAATACCCTTTATATGTTTTTAACACAGCGAGGGCATCCGCTGAGAGAAGAGAAAGAGAGTTAGTAAGATGTGTGGCGCGATGTATTGAGACGGTGGTTGTTGTCTCAGATTTTATCTCCAGGGATGGCGGCTGACTAATGCGGAGAAAATTACCATGTCTTATTTATTTATGTCTCTTATAATTCGCTTTATTTTTTATTTTATTTCGTTGTAATATTTATGAGTAGTTTACTCAATCACATGCTGTTAGTGTTATGCCTGAACAGAATATAATGAGTAAACCAGGAACTCATTTTATCACATTTTTAGAATTGGTTTTTAATGGAATATAAGAAGACATAGACAACGGCAGGAATCGAACCTGAACCACGAGATTGACAGGCGAGCACATACATATCGCGCCACGGCCATTGTTAAGTTTCTCACATAATTTGGAGTTGTTTATTTTTGCTGGTATGATTTCAATCCTTTTTGCAAGGATTTTGGCGCAAGATTTTAAACAGTCCTCGTTTAGAGAATAAACCCAACTCTAGTTTAACAAATCGTCTAGTTGCCAGCCCTTGTCTAACTTTGTCTTAATTTCAAACGCACTAAACAATTCTTCTAATTAAAGTACATAGATAGATCTTTAGGGCCCGTTAATCAAACTTATGTTGATGAAACAGAATGAAAATTAAACATAAGCAGAAGAACAACAAAAATATATTCCTAAATATATAAAAGCTCAGGTAAGATTTGCAAGATTTCAATTAAAAATCGAACCGTTGTTTTTTCAAATCGGGATCTTGAATAAAATTCAAGGTCCAAAAATTTTCGCATTACACAACATGTATGGGGCGGTTTCAAGTCCGAAACTAATAAAATAAATGTTGGTGTGTTCCAGGTTTCCGTTTTGTTCCCGACTCTTTTCTTATTTTCATTAGTGATCGCTTAGTGACTCCTAATCCAATAAATTGTTTTGTTGACGATAGCACTCTCATCGTTTAATACTCGTTTTCAGATTCACCACCTTGTTCTCCGAATATGGAACTACAATGGCAGCGTATGATAACCTGATTAAATTCAATGGGGAATAAAAATCCATGTAGTATTTAATGGTTCAAAAACTCAGTGCTGTCTCCTGTCGTTAAAACAGGCCCCACCCCCTATGCCACTATCCAAGGGCGGCACTTGCATTGAAAAAACCCATCAGCTTTCAGTCCCTGTATGTGCATCACAGAACACCTCTTGTCGAAAGACCACATTATATTCGTCAAAAAGCTGCAAAGTGTGTGGGCATTCTTCGAAGAAATTCTTCTTCCAATCTGATCTGGCTGTATAAGGCCTTCATTCGTCCAAAGCTGGAGTATTATTCTCACATTTCGGCAGGAGCTCCTAAAACTCATTTGTATTTTTTAGAAAGAATTCAGAATAGAGCTCTACAAATGATAGGCGATAGAACTATAGGTAATGGAAGCATTTACATCTCGAGATCACCGTCGCAATGTTATTTGTCTCTTATTATTTTTTGGCTATTTTTATTTAAAAAAAAGTTCTAACGAAATAGCCATTTGCGTTCCTCTGCTTAAACTACTCAACCGTAATACTCGCGCTTCCAGGAATGCTTTTCAGCTTACCCTTGAACCCAACTTCCAGAAATTCTTTCTTTAATCTTACAACAAGAATATTCTGAAAATCTAAGACCAATGTTCATCGGTATCTTTTAAATCCTGCCGTATTTTAACGGTCGCGCTGTGCTTGATTATATTAAGGATAGTCAAAACCCCTTTAGTGCACGCACAAGTTAAAAAAAATTATAATAAAGGGTTATCCATTTTGTGGTTTCAAAAGTATAGGGCTGGAATACAACATCTGTCAAACTAAGTTGTTAAACCAATTTTTTTTTCAGTTGAAAGTCTGACATTTACAAGAATGGATCGCTGAACTATCGCACAACGCATACAAATTGTTAAGACCTACTAAAAAATGGTTATTCTGCAACAGCCACATATCGTGCTTTAAGAGGAGATTATGGTTTACATAATCGTCCAACTACGCAAGCGATTGACAAATTTGTGAAGAAATTTGAAGAGACTGGTTACAGATATTGTAAACCCTGTGCATCATCGTTTCGCTCGTACCACTGAAAATATCGCTGCTGTAAGTGAAAGTGGTGTCGATTTCTCGTCGTTCTCAGAATTAGGACTGTCTTACGGCACATTATGGATTATTTTGCATTTGTATCTACACCTTCATCCATATAAAGTCCAACTCACACAAATACTGAAGCCAGCCAGACCATTCACAACGTCGTAGATACGTCGAATGTGTGCTTGAGCAACAGGCGGTGGACGGCGATTTTTCGAACAAAAGTTTCTTCAGCGACGAAGCACATTTCTCACTCTGTGTCAATCAATTCGGTCATATGATAACCGACCGAAGAATACGACTAGAAGAATATGTGGTTTCAACAGGACGGTGCAACATGCCACACAACTCAAGCGAATATGGCTTTATTGTAAGAGACATTTCCTGGCAGCGTAATTTCTCGTCGTGGCGATATCAACTGTCCACCAAGATCAAGGATTTGACTCCGCTGGACTTTTTTTGTCGGGCTACGTGTTTATGCAAATAAACCTTTAACTCTTGAGTATTTAAAAACGAACATTCGTCAAGTTATGGCTGCGATACCGCCCAATATGTGTCAAAAAGTGGTCGAAAATTACCTCAAAAGAATCGATGCTTGCAACAATTCACGTGGAGGTCATTTAAATGATGTAGTGTTTCACACATAATGTCAACGTTCAGACTTTATAATAAAAAAGAAATATCATGAAAAAAATATTTTATATGTGTTTTATTTACGTTTACTTTTGAAACCGCAAAATAAATAACCCTTTATAAAACAATAAATCAAAGGCCACGGTAGTTCCAAGTTCTGGCACTACACCTTTTTTACAGGAACAAACTCAGGAGATGTTCGAAACCCCTCTAACTTCAGTTCCAGTAAAGTAAGAATTTGCTAAGCTCACCAGGCTTAGGGAACTCAACCAATTTCAATTCTTTAGCTTTAGGGGTTCCCGAGATATAAGACTGTAAAAATCGCAAAATCCGTAATTGACTTACTCACTCACTGATCATCAATATTATGAAGATAGGCCTTGTAGTATACACAAAGGAAAAAACCGAAAATTATAGATTTTCCATTCACGGGGCGTGGTACACGCCCATTTTCATAGAATTGATATACATCATTTGAAGCACTTCTGAATGTCGTAAATTGATGAAATTTGGTAAAGCGGTAGGGCTCAAGGTTTAGACAAAGGCCAAATTTTAAAATTTCAGATTTTATATTTAGGGGCGTGGCACCCGCCTATATGCATAGAATTGATATCAACTACTAGAGAACTACTGATTGTCGTAGAATGATGAAATTTGGTAGAGCGATATTATAGCGATAAACACCCATTTTCTCAGAATTAATATTAAATATATTGAGAGCACTTCCGATTGGTGCAGTATTATATATGTTAGAGCAGTCAGCTTTCAGGAGTATACAAAGAAAAAGTTGAAATTATGAAATTTTTCATGCGTTTCATCCAACTACTTCTTATCAATTATTACCGTTTCAATAGACACTTCTAACTAATGAATATTGGTAGAGGGGTAGGACTTGTAGCACATACCGCTTAAATTAAAAACTTACGTTACCTTATGAGGTATACATTGGGCGTTTTTTCCACCCACCTTTCCTGATAAAAATAATCTTTGCAAAAATTAGTGAAATCACACCAAAAACATCAATCTTAAAAAAATAGCCAAGTTCTTGAATATACACAAAACCTTTGCGTAACAAGTCAGCCGTGAAAAGTAGTGAGATCTAAAAGTACGCCAAGTTCTAAGTTTATTAATGTTAAATATCAAATATGGAAGAACCTCAAAATTATCAGAGTTATTTAATGATTACTGGCTTTATTTCTGTTGGTTACTTGACAAGTTTTCATTTCAAAATTGTGTAGGTGATAAGTTAATAAAATTAAAAGGCCAAGTTAACCAACAGAAATAAAGCCAGTAATCATTAAATAATCATTAAATAATTTTGAGGTTCTTCCATATTACTCTACTTAAAATATTTTATATTTAATATTAATAAACTAAGAATTTTGCGTACTTTTAGATCTCAGCACTTTTGACGGCAGACTTATTACGCAAAGGTTTTTGTATATAGAAGAACTTGGCTACTTTTTTAACATTTATGTTTTTCAGTGTGATTAAAATTTTCCCTAACCATTTATGAACATTTAATTGAGGTATTTTTTTGTATCTTCGAACTTTTTAGATTATGCCACTAGATTCTGTATAATAGACACTTCCCAGTGTTTTCTAAGTCCATAATATCTACTAGAATGAGAATCATCTAATCGCACATGCTATCATAGTATAGACAAAGATAATAGTACTAGATTATTGTTGTCATCTACCTGCTATCAGAAATGTCTGATTTAAAGATAACACCAATTTGGTAACAAGTGTTATTTTTATAACACTTACAATTCTGAAGGTTCGAAAACTTTCTCCAGTGAAACCAACAAATTTTAAGCAATAGGTATAGGTATGGTTACCATTCGTCCCCCTTTTGGGGGACTGTTCCTCTTTTTTACCACAAGATGTTTATTGTCCCCCAAAACCAAAAATGACTAAGTGGGACACAAATGTCCCTCTTTTTTACACATATGTAATAATTTTTGCACCTTAAGGCAATATGTTAAAAATCTAGTCGTAATAGACTAAAATGAAACGACCGACTTCGAGTAAGAATAGACTGCAACTAACTTTATTATATGGACTAAAAGTAATGCGAAAGCTTAAAACTAAATCAACAAATTTTCCAGTGAGAGTATTGTCAAATTTAAATATTCAAATGTGCAATTCATTATTATCTTAACAGAATATTTGCATACTACCTACTCTTTCCTATTTAAAAAAAATCTTAGCCGGATTCTAAATTAAAGCCGTGAATACTTCCATCATAGTAAATACACTTTTGCCAACTGGATACATCCATTTACTTCATTCAAGAAACGTTTCCAACTTCACATCAATTGTTCTATATCTATCAATACCAATACATGTTTATTCAATAATTCTTAGCCATAGTTATAAGTATAACTCTGCCACTTGTACAAGCTCCCCGCTTCCAAAAATATTCACGACCTCGGAGATTGCTGGTAGTAACACCAACAGAATATGTTATAAATTAGTTTATACGAAAGGTTATTTTCTTAGGCCAGTTTATTGCGGTCGCAATGCCAAAAAAAATAGCAAAATTCTTGCAAAAGAAAATCAAAACTCAAGCGCCGAATTGTTGTCAAAAGATCATCCATTTTCAATCACCACGGACGCATTCAACAAAAAATATTAAAATGTTTCCTCTCATTGTTAAATATTATTCTAGAGAATAAGGAATAGAAGCGAAATTATTTAGATTTTATGATTTCCCAGGTGAATAGTCAAAGCTTTTTTTTGTTCGGGTTTTGTATTTTTCAAAAACATGTTTTGTCCCTCTTTTTGAACATGTGTCCCCCTAAAAAACTCGCTATGTCCCCCTTTTCAACATTTTTAATCTGATATAGATATAGATAATATTATCGAATAATAAAAAATAAAATTGGACTTGGTTCAAAATTACTATATTAAATGAAACCTGCATAAACTATAAGATGGCGTATATATATGTAGATTTAGATCTATCTACTTTTCAGGCTTAAATCGTTACACATAGGTTTTTGTGGTCTTTTTGTTTAAATTTAAATATTGTCGTGATAATTTTCAGAGAATCATTAATAAAATGGCATTGTTGTTGGTAATAACATGCTCTTCTTTCGAATGTCCTCTACCTGCTGCTTTTATTTAACACGGATTTTTGAAATACACGAGTTCACTGGATTAATATAGCTAGGTACTTGGATACACAATATTCAAGGATATACTCGTGAATACGAAGATTTATAAAACACGTGTAGCTACATCACACATATCTATATAGATGTGTCAGAGTACTAGAACAAAATATTTAAATATTGTATGACCTAAAAATAAATAAAATATTATTTTTTTGAAAACTTGTTTGAGCAATTTCGAAAACAGCTTTTAAATAAAAAAATAAAAATAGTGTTGATGTCAAATTTTAATTTTAAATATGTACATACATACATGTATGACTAATAACATTTTCACAAACAAAGTATACATATGTAGCTATTCAATAAACAATATTTTTATGTTTTTTTTTTTATTATTGCCAAAAATATCGTATTATATAATTGTATTAAAAGCGTTTAAAGCATTAACAGATACAACATCAAAACAATTTGTGCCACTGCTATCTCGTTTGCATTCGTAGATAAACATTTCGTTGCACGATCCTGCCGCAGCTTCGCTAAAGTCCACATTAATAGTGTCGCCGGATTCTATGCTAAAATACTGTTCCGAATAATTAATGCCTGGGCTTCCACATTTCGATAGCCACTTGCCAACTCTGAAGGATACGTTTGCGTTGGCAATGTTGTGAATTATAACGGTATCTGCCCCAAAATCATCTTTTGCACACCGAAAACCTGTGTCTTGTCCCACTCTCTCGCAGGCAGTCGGTCTGCAGCTCACAAACAAGGGCAAGCCGAAAAAAATTACAAATAAGACTGTCTTGTACATTGTTCCTAAATAAACTGAAGATTTAAGCTAAGCTTGATATCAGTTTTTTCCATAAAAAATAACAGATTTCGATTATTAATTCGTTAGGTCAGGTCCGATCCAAGAGGAGGTTCTACGCATTTTTTTAAAATTTTTATAATTAACTAAAGAGATTTCTGTTTGTATACCAATTTTGTCACTGTCAAGATCATCCAATTTGTTTTGCATAAATCAAATGGCTTACAACAAAATCATATACAGATTTTGGATTCACCAGGATTAGTTGGGCCTTAGACAACATCTTTAAAAGCGAAAACTTTATTTATAAAATGCGTTAAAAACATTTTAGAAATGAAATTTTATAAGTAAACATTTTAAATACTAAAAATATAATAATAACGGGTCCGCCATCTAACGTTTTTTTTAACTAGTGCTCATTTCGTGAATGGTAACACTTAGCTCATGTCTGATTTGACAGATAATTAGATTTATCCTTCCGCTGAACGAATATGGTTGTGTATGCGCTTTAACAACGCTCGCTTAGTGGGCCTGCGATCGACTTAGAGAAGATGCCGATTTTGCCAAAAAAAATCAACTTTTCAAATGAAGCTCATTTTGATCTTGGCGGGTATGTAAGCAAGCAAAATTGTCGCATTTGGGGCACAGAAAACCCGCACACATACATTGAAAAGCCGATATATCCAAAACGAGTCACTGTTTGGTGCGGATTTTGGTCCAGAGGCATAATTCGAAAATGAGGAAGGAGTGGCCGTTATAGTCAATGGCGATCGTTATCGGGCCATTTTGAACGAATTTTTGTTCACAAAAATTGAAGAGGAGCATTTTGGCAAAATTTGGTTTCAACAGGAGGGTGCTACGTGCCACACAGCCGAAGGTACTCTCGATGTTTTGCGCCCATTTTCAAAAAAAAAAGTAATTTGGCGGACCATGTATAAAAAGGCCATTATTTCACCGTAACTTCCTCCAAACTGGCAAATCAATGTCGAAATGAGCTGAGTTCCGGCTGATATTGGCATTGAAAAGAATGACCGAGTGGATGAACCCTACCAGACAAAGATCAGCGCTTCATGATTCACTTACAGGTTAATTATAGCATTATATTTAGGAAGACTTATTCAACCTATAATAGACCCCGAACAAGTGATCTGATATAGAAACCCAGGCAATACATAGACAGGATTGTTCCTACCTGTAGTGATCATTGGCCAATATAAGAGCATGCGGTACATACATTTAATGTCGGACCTGTGGCGATCAGCTAAAAATGAATCCAGACATTCATTTCATTTGCAAATGCGAAAATCAGACCACAAACTGAGACAGACATTTCTTGATGATACTGACGAACTTTCGGAAATGTAGTTTTCACCGCAACAACATGCTTTAGAACGAACTTCGGTTACTTCTGCGCTCGGCGAGACCTTTTTCTGTTGGTCTAAGGGTTTTGACTAAGACTCAAGTTCGCAGTGGCCGGATGATCATTTGATGGGAATAGGTATTTGTTGCTTCATAGCCTTTATTGGGATAGTATAGGTACTTTTGAGGCTGGTTTGTTAGTCCAAAAGTTCAAAAATCATTGGAGTGGTTTTTTAATGAATTAATTTTTTATGTATACAATTTAGAAAACATTTTAATAAAAAAATTGAAACGGAATTTTGAAGATAAATATTAATATATATATAAAATTTAAATTTAAAAAAAAAAATCTGTTACTGGTTTTTGAAAAATCAATTTTGAATGTGTTTAAGAAGGTGTTTTTTTTTATAATACAATTCTATATACTACTGAAATTACTCAGCCAAGTAGAAGACTTAGCATTATATTTAATTGGACTTGTTGAATTATTGATTCAAAATAGCTTTTAACGGCCTTTAGTCGTTGAATCAATAATTCAACAAGTCCAATTAAATATAATGCTAAGTCTTCTACTTGGCTGAGTAATTTCAGTAGTTCATAGAATTTTATTATTAAGAAAAACACCTTCTTATTAACTATGTCTGTCCAATTACAAAATCTTCCCATTTTAATGATTAAATTTTTAATCTTGTTGGATATAGTTCACATTGCTTTTTTTCTCAAAAAATACATGTAAGTTGAACTGAACTTGAAAAAAATTGCGTATTGGTAAGGCGCTCACTAACCAACTGATGAGTTTAAGTGAGATTGCCGATTGCAGATTTTTGTCCTTATCGTTTTTTAACATTTGTATAGGAGGTACTGTTGTTTTTTATTTTGGAAAAATAATTTTCTTAACTTTTCAAGATAATGTCAAAAAACAACCAAATGCGAAGTTTCGAAAAAATCTATTGAGTCGTTTTCGAAATTTTGAGTTTTCAAAATAAAAAAAAAAATACTTTCTAAAAACAAATTTTTGGAAAAATTTTGGTATCCAATAGTGCTAAACTTTCCAGGAGCTTCTGCGTATAAAGTTTCAAAAAAATCAAATTTACCGTTTTCGAGAAAATCGAAAACCAAAAAATGTTTCCTAAAAATAACAATTTTTTCCAAAAAAAAAAAAAAAAAAAAAAAAATCAAACGGTCCCTTTCCCTTCATTAATGAATTGATTTTTTTTTATAAAAATCAATGAAGCCGTTTTTAAGCAAAATAAGATTTTTTATTTTTGGCCCAAAAAAAATGTATGGTAGCTACTGTTATTTGCCATCTTAAAAAAATGAAAAAAACGTGTGGGCATATTGCCGAAAAAACAATATATGTACCAAGTTTGAAGCAAATCTATCCAACCGTTTATTCTGTAGACCCGAGGACATAGACAGACAGAATGACAGACAGACAGACAGACAGACGAATTGGGGGATCCATTTTTTTAGTGTTCTCTATGATCGTAATGTCAAGTTTGATTGTTAGAATTTTTTTTGTTACGAATAAATAACTTAGTACTATAGTAGGTAAGCAAGCAAAAATAAAGTTTTACTGGATAAGTCTTACTTACCAGTATTTAGGCGAAAAGAAGAAAATCATAGCTGTATATAAAAACAATGAACCATACTTCGAAAGCCAGGATATTATTACTGCCAGAAAAATCCTCATTCGGCCATTGTGATGATTTTTTTATAAGCTGACTAAGAGAAATGTACGAGTCTAAAGTAATACAAATTTATAACAGTTATAACAGTTTTATGACAGTTGTTGCCCTAAAAAGTGTTAAATATTCACCGCGCTTCGTGGGGTTGGAGAGCTGCAAAACCAAACAACTAATTTGTAGAAATTGAATGCCCTTTAAACATACGGACTACGGGGCGCATAAATTCTACTTTTCTGTTACACAAAAACACTATTGGCATGTCTCGAGACACGTCCAAAAGAAATACCATGCTTAACAACTCATACGATCGATCTTATGCAATTGATCCTTTTCTCAACATGTGTAGGTATTTAAACAACCTCATATCGAGATTTAGTCATGAAATCGATTTCTACACTTTGAGATAGAGCTCACAACAGGAGATAGATCTAGGACTCAATAGCTATGTTCACTGAAGAATAGAGGAGAACCAAAAACCACAGAAAAGCATATAACACATCACAGAACAGAACAGATTAGAGCAGAAAAGTCAGACCAAGATAGAACAGTTAATATAACAAATTCATACCGAATAAAAAAATGGAATTCTTACGTTATTTCTTATTGATAATGCAAATTGTTTATATTATTAGATACTAGAAAATAATTATTAAAACAAAAGAGGAGTCCATTAACTATAACCACAAACCAAAAGAAAACAACACACGACTTGACACTTATCACGGTTCACGGTTCGGCTATAGCCAGATCAGAAAATATTGTTCTTTTCGGTTCTAATTAGAACACTTCCCTGTGAACATCAACTTATAGCAATTTAGAACGGAAAATTCCTCACTGAACAACAGAAAAATTTCACTGATATTATTATTTTTAATAATATTTGTCTACAAAGGTCTCTGGGAAATTTCTCAGAAAAGTGAGTAAAGCGAACTTGGACTTATCTTTCTATTTTGTTTGGAATACTTCAGGTGTTAATCGATGAGTGGAAAAAATAAAAGTAATCTATTTTATATGTTGGTCATTGTGTTATCAAAGTATAGTGACGGGGATGGCCGTGGCGCGATAGTTGTGTGTTCGCCTGTCAACCTCATGGCCACAGGTTCGATCCTTGCAGTAGTCGAGTAGTAGTAGTAGTAGTAGTAGTCGTCTTATTTTTTAATTAAAAACCAATTCAAAAATAAATGTCATACGAGTTGCTGGTTTACTCATAACATGCTGTTTAGGCATAGCACTAACATGTGGTTGAGTAAATCTAGTATAACGATGAATATGCCAACGAAAAAAAAATAATGCAAATTATAAGGGACATAGATAAATAAGACACGGAAATGTCTCCGCATTAGCTCAGCCGCCATCCCTGGAGATAAAAATCTGAGACAACAACCACATACAGCCTCAGAACGTCGCGCCACACATCTTTCCTTTCCTTCTTATAATATAAGATATAATCCCTTGAGCGCGTGTAGATTATAAGAAAAAAATGATGATGCTTTAATTATTTTGGCGAGTTAAACTTAGACCAATTATCTTTCATGATACATTTCGCATCAGTAAACAGATTTTAGCTCTACAATAGTATGATGTATTAGATAGCCTTCCAGACAAATATCGTTTAAGTAATGTAATATTTCGTGCAAGATTGGAAAAATTATTTTTAAATGCAATTTTAATAGTAAAAAGTTGGCTAAGGAACTTAAAGTTGAACCACGGTCCATAGAGTGAAAGATTTGTTAAGTTCTAATATTGACCTAAAAGTACGTTTCTATAATCTTATTTACGATTTTTTTTTTTAATTTTAGTGTTTCTTCTGGGATTCATGATTCAATGTTCTTTTTACCCTTTTAATATCCGCCCCTGTGTTTGATTACATATTATACATTATGCTAATTTTATTACGACATGTATATGCATATAAATATATACACTCCGAACCTGGTTTTTATTTAGCTAACTTGTTTAATTTTCGTCTTCATTAGGTTTTATAAAAAGATAACCATGCGAAATGAGCAAGTAAAATATTCAATAAGTATAGTATAATTTCTTAATAAAAGATAATTTATCATCTCTTTATAATTCCATGAAATCTAAGAACTAACTAACCTAATCAAATTAATATGAATCCACACTTTGTTTCGCAGTTTTTTTTCTCTCAACTTCTATGTTCTCAATTTAATTTGATCAACTCAAGACTTATTAAACTAGTTATTTTTTTTTTAGAAAATCTCTTAAATAAAACTTGTCCAAAAATCTACACAATGTGGACATTTTCAGTTTCAATGAATTTCTGTCGAAACGATACCCTTAAATTCAAATGGTAAACAAAATACTCGACTAAATGCTGCATAGTTTGCGGCGTTCTTTTAAATTAAAAAAAAAAACTACTCTAATTTAATAATATGTAATTTGATTATTGAAATAATGAGGGCTTGAGTTGTTCCTACAGTATTTCGCAAGATTCAATTTTTTTAAATTATCAAGGCTTATAAAACAAACAAACGATGATCTAAATAGATCTGAAACCTAACTTTATCTAGAATATGAAGTACACTAATGCCGCATTAACACGACTATAGTTGGCTAGATGACAAAATTTTCCTAAGTGGAAGAGCATATTGTTCACGCGAAAACGCTTAAAACTGTTTTCATTTGTTCCGTACAATTGTGGCATATTATAATTTTTTTTAATTAACCATTATCAATGCGTCAACTTTTACAGAACCATGTTTATTTAATTTCGTCGAATTCGATCAAATATATTTAGAATTTACTTTATAGATACAAAAAATTTAAATTCAATGTTTATTATTATGAATCTGAAATGGGAAATGTTCTAATCTGAAAAAATACCAACATTATTTTTGTAATTGTTATGAATACAAATCTGAAATTATTTCTTATTATACAGTCGATAACAGCTTATGTGACCCAGTCGTTGGTAATAAATTCAAGCGAGTAGGTAGGGCTCCTTAATAAGAAAATTATAAGCATAGTAAGAACGCAGAAGGTTTCATTGACTTTTAAACTTAAACAAAATACTTTATTAATTAATTTTAACTTAAATCTATCTATATATAACGGGTTATCCATTTTGCGGTTTCAAAAGTAAACGTAAATAAAACACATATACAATATTTTTTGACATTATGTGTGAAACACTACATCATTTAAATGACCACCACGCGAATTGTTGCAAGCATCGACTCTTTTGAGGTAATTTTCGACCACATTTTGACACAAATTGTGCGGTATCTCAGCTATAACTTGACGAATGTTGGTTTTCAAGTGCTGAAGAGTTAAAGTTTTATCTGCATAAACACGGTCTTTCGCGTAGCCCTACAAAAAAGTCTAGCGATGTCAAATCGCATGATCTTGGTGGCCAGTTAATATCGCCACGACGAGAAATTACTCGTCCAGGAAATATCTCTTGTAATAAAGCCATATTCGCTCGAGTTGTGTGGCACCGTCTTGTTGAAACCACATATTCTCCAAGTCGTATTCTTTAATAGCGGGCAGAGTAGGTTATCATATGACCATAACGCTCCGAATTGACGGTGACAGTCGTTCCATCATCGTTTTCGAAGAAGTAAGGTCCAATCACACCTCCGGACCATAGAGCGCCGCAAACAGTGACTTTTTTGGATGTAATGGCTTTTCTTCAATTACTTGAGGATTCTTAGAACCCCAAATACGACAATTTTGTTTATTAACATACCCATCGAGTGAGAAATGTGCTTCGTCGCTGAAGAAAATTTAGTTCGAAAAATCGCCGACCACCGCCTGTCGTTCAAGCACCCATTCGACGTATATACGGTGTTGTGAAGTCAGCTGGCTTCAGTTGTTATGTGAGCCGGACTTTTTATGAATGTAGGTGTAGATCCAAATGCAAAATACGCCATAATGTGCCGTAAGACAGTCCTAATTCCTGAGAACGACGAGGAATCGACACATTTGGGTCTTCGGCAACACTTTCACATACAGCAACGATATTTTCAGTGGTACGAGCGAAACGATGATGCAAAGGCCTTACAATATCTCTAACCAATCCAGTCTCTTCAAATTCTTCACAATTTTGCCAATTGCTTGCGTAGTTGGACGATTATTTAAACCATAATCTGCTCTTAAAGCACGATATGTGGCTGTGGCAGAATCACCATTTTGTAGTAGGTTTTAACAATTTGTATGCGTTGTGCGATAGTTAAGCGATCTATTTTCGTAAATGTCAGACTTTCAACTGAAAAAAAAATGGTTTAACAACTTAGTTTGACAGATGTCGAATTCCAGCCCTATACTTTTAAAACCGCAAAATGGATAACCCTTAAAAGGCAAATGTCGTCTGTGTGTACACGCATAACTCGAGAACGAATGGTTCGATTTTCGTGATTTGTGGCTTGATGAATTCGTATCGACTCAAGGTCATAAGATAAGATACTGATGGAGGAAAATCCTGTAAAATTTGCAGAAAAATTTGAAATCAGGAATCGAATTCGCACTGTGATTAATGATAATGAAATAGAAATCTCAGACGAAATGCGAGATTGCTTTAGCACTCGCCTCTTCTAGGATAGCGGCTACGTTGTTTGAAAGCCGGCCGAACAGCTCTTTCTGCATTGAAATTGCCATTGAACCTGCAAGTAAATGAAGAACCTACATGCAACATCTCAAAGAACTCTGCGATGGTGAAAGTTTTGCAGCAATGTAAGATTATCATCTGGGCCGAGTGCACAATAGCTCACAAACGTGCATTGGAAGCCTTAAATAGTACGTTGAAAGATTTACGAAATGATGAAAGACGTTTCGGTGGTGCAATGATTTTTCTATCAGGCGATTTTTGGCAAACTCTGCCTGTCATTCCAAGATCAACTCAGGCAGATTTATTGAACGCTTGCCTGAAATCATCGGCCTTATTGCAATATGTGAAGAAATTGCAATTGAATACAAATCGCTTTACGGAATGACCTGTTCCCTGTAGAGATCTGAACGATTATATTGTTGAAAAAGTGAAGCAAAACCCAAAATAACCGACACCAAAACTGAGTACTGAGTTGGTTCCGCAGAAAACAATCATGTCGTTAGAAATAATAACCTATACGGAAGAGTCGCACGCAAGCACTTGCTCCAAGGTGCAGAACAATTGGTAATAAGATACATTTTCCGGTTTTATCAACACAATGACCCGAAACAGAAAACGGGAATTATCCAAACTTGGCTTATTTAGAAATTTAAAGACCATAATGCGATTGAGAACAACATGTGGTCCATTTTAGAAGCAAATATTCGCAAACCCAATATTTCGAACAAAAATGATCAAAAATGTTAAAGACAGCCCTGATTTTAGGAATGGGCAAAAATACCTTCGCAACTACCGAAAAATTGATGAAATCATTTCCAAACTCGCTTAAAACAGTCATAGAGCGAAAGGGGTCATAATAAACGTTAATATTTGTTAATAAAATTTCAATTTACTTTTTCTTAAAAATGGGCCAAATAAGCTGTGACATGCAATTATTGATTTTTTAAAATTTGTTTTATTATTTTAAACTTAAATTAATAAATGAAGCTTGTGGGGCATATTCATAGCAACAGTATAAGCAGTGACTATGAATATGCCCCCATTTTGTATAAGCTTAAGACTCGGTGAACCTTTCTTCGTTTTTATTTACAAAAGAATTTTTAGCTTGGTCATAAAAAGGGGAGCCAGCGCCCTTACTAATTTGTCTTAGAAAATGTACTTACAATAAAAAAAATAAAAACGCGGTTAAAATTTTGCAATACAAAAAAAATTGTTTTTAATATATGTAGGTAATGACATTTTTATTTCTTTTCAATTTACTTGCGTACTGATGCCATTCAAATTCAATAAAAAAAAATAAAATGCACGACTGGATCGCAAGTACTTGCTAATATTTTCGATTACATTATATGTGCAAAATATTTTTAATAGCAAAATATTTGTATGTATTTTTAAAATCGTGTTTCACTTAATTTATATAATTCCCAAAAAGTCTTAATTTTTTGCTATAAAAAAATGGTACGAACATTTGAAATATTTAATTATATAAATTCAAAAACAAAATTTCAGAAAAAATCGTCCACCCGTTTCCGAAATATTGAATTTAAAAAAAAAAATATTTTTTTTCAAAAATCCATAAAACTATTTTTTGAAATGCAATATTATTTAAAATTTGAAGGACCTCGCATATAAAAATAGTGCTCGAAATCCGTTGAGCCGTTTATGAGAAAGTGGAAAATCAATAAAATGGTTGTATGGCAGGTACCGTTAATAACAAAATATTTAACAAAATTTGTTGGTCAAAATGTAGACTATACCAAAGTAGTACACACATCAAGTTTTATCAAAATCGTATGAGCCGTTTTTGAGATAATTAAGACGGTAGAAAAATTTGTATGGCAAGTACCGTTATTTTTGGGGTTAAAACAACAATTCAAAAATCTATTTTGGACAATCACCTAAAACGCTTAAATACCAAGTTTGAAGAAAATCGCTTTAGCCGCTTGGGCTGTAGAGAGTTGTACAGACAGACAGACCGAATTGCGTTACCCACATTTTTAGTGTTCTCTATCTTCTTAATGTTAACTTTGATTAAAATCTCGAGTTCGATTTTTTTTTCCAAATGCAAAACTTGCCCTAAAGTACCTATATCGCAAGTAATAGTAAGGTGTCATTTCCATTTTCAGTTTTCTATAAAACGCATTTTTACAGGGTGCGGTTAAACTTATGCAAAGCACTGTATATGTAACTAGTTCAGCTATACCCGCACAGAAGCCCGTTCTGCGTTGTGATAGTGCTGTAGAAAAAAATAACAATAATGATTTAAGCTAGGGCAATGTATAATTGACAAAAATAAAATTGCCCAAGGGATGATTTGTTAAATGAATATTAAATATATTTAATATATAGCTACCTTTGGATATTAATAATATCCAATCCGTTGTGTGTATTTTCACACCTGCCAGGCAAGAGTTTGTCACTTTACAACATTTAATTCATGCATAATAAAAGGTATCGAAAAGCTGACATTTTAATAAACATATCCCTAAAGATTGAAATTCTTAACAATTTTTTTTTTCAAAAATAACTTTTTGAAACCGTGTGTTCGTCGACTTTTTTTTGATTTTAATTGGAGCTTATCTATTTTTTCGCAAAGAAAAAATAAGAAAAAAAATATTCCAAAAACGGCATTTCAAACCTATTTTTCTAACTAAATATTCACAAACTACGCTACACACAAACAATACTAGACGAATATTTGTTGGCCTAGAAGTAGATATGATGTATTTGACATTAAACTAATTTTAGTGTAGTGCTCGAAATTTAACTATTCAGGACGAGTCAAGGTTGTTTTCTCTTTGTCGAATTCGGTCATTCGTTTGTTCCAAAATAATAAGTCTTCTTCCTAATAAACTGACAATAATCTCATAAAATTATTTAAAAATACCTTTTTTTTAAACATTCAATCCTATTACTCGACTACTGAACAATTTTCCAAGAACACACCAATTCCACTCAAAGAACAGACTTATGAAAATTGATTAGAATTGCGAATCATACAAAACAAACTTGTGTTAGTTGTCTTCGTATTGGCCTAATGATTGCCAACACAAGTTTAATTAATTGTCTTTTTCTTTCAAGAATTGAGATAAAAATAATAAAGTACTTGACAACTAAATAAATGAACAATGGACACTGGACAGGACACTGGACGGAGTATTCAACTTGATGCTCATCGTTGTTCCTCGTAATTCCTTCCTTCTCATTATTATTTTTTTTTATTTTTAAATTATAATGGCGAGGTAATAAGTAAAAAAAAGCTTAGGGAATCCACACAAAAGACCCATTAGACTACGAAGATTAGGTGCCTTTTCTAGATGGCACGCTATAACAGACATTTTGGCTTGTTTTGTGCTTCCAATTGAGATTGCGAAGAGAACGCAATAGGAGGATATTGCTCCTACCTCCTTTTAATTCATTGTTGTCAAAACGATTTATCGCATACTCTTGTGGAATATTTTAAGTGAAACGTGAAAATAAAGACAACAAATTGGAATTTAGTAATAAGCTCATAACAGTGGCCGAATTTGTTGTAAAAAAAAATTGAAATATGCAAGGATGGACAATGGACAATTTTATATAAGTTTAGGTATAGTTTTCATTTGGACAAAATGGGTATGCAGAATTAAATAAATTGCACGACTGGATCGTACGAACTTGCTCTTGTAACTAAAAACTTTAATGTAGCTAACCATTGAGGTTAAGTTAGTTAGGTGTAATTATCCTATGCAGATTTAAAGCCGATGTAGGTAAGATAAACCTGATTGTTAATATAATGAATTGTGGAATACATATGATTGAAGGAATGGTTACATAGGTACCTACCTACAAATGTATATTTAAAGGGATTTGAATTACGAAAATTAGGAGGGTATTATACATATACCTACATATATATAGAGAACCTAGGTATGTAGATATGTACACACATATGTATAAATGAAAGTGAAAGCTGTATAGGTGGTTAGAAATCGATTTTAAACTTATAAAAACTGTCGGTCTCGAAAATTGTAGGACGGATTTTGATAAAATCCGGTTTTTTATTTTTAGTTTTTTGAAAACAAATGCTTTTGGATATTTTGGTATGCAGTTTTGTAGAGTTTATTAGTATACACGTGACCATAAAATTAAAAATTATTTTTTTGGCTTAGTTTTAAAAATATTGATTTTTCAAAATAAAAAAATCATAAACTAATTTTAATTATAAGAAAAGGTTATTTAAAATTTTAATACGCAGAATTAGTTTCGCTAACTAATAATTTGACAAAAATTAAAAAACCGTTATATGAAAAGTACCGTTAATAGACTTTTCCCGTAAACTTGGTTCATATCAAATGATAGCTATTACCAACAAAAAAAAATGCTCAAAATTTTTTATCAAAATCGTTGGAGCCGTTTTCGAGAAAAATAAGATTTTCCTTCAAGGTCATATGGCAGGTACCGTTATTTTTAGGCCTAAAAATAAAAGTTCAATTTCCCCTCTGAGGAATGCCAAAATAATCACACATACCAAATTTGAAGGTAATCGCTTAAACCGTTTAGGCTGCAGCTTGTTATACATACAGACGGGCAGACTGACAGACAGACATTTTTTGTCGATCAATTTTTTTAGGTTTCTCTATGATTTAATGTCACGTTTGATCGTTAGATTTTTTTTTACGATTGCATAACTTTTCTTATAGTATGTACCTATAATCGCAAGTAAAAAGAATATGGAAATGTCAACCAAATATCTTGTTGGCTTTAAGAACTAGAATTACATATGTGAATCTAAATATTAAGAACCTTTTTGGAAATATTCTTATGATTAAATTAATAACAACAAAACAAATTCTTATTTAATATTTCAAAGTTGATTCAATCAAAAATTTTACCCATCCAAATATTTCAACTACTTATCAACAATAGATAAATTTCATTATTTTTGCACCCGCTGTTAATATCCACAATAGCTTCGTGATTTAATTTCATCCAACTACATGTCACTTATACTACATTTTCACCGACCACTAAAACGAGATTTAAGTGGATTTAGCTAAATCTCCTACAAATCTAGAAGATTTACCTTACAAATTTTAATCTTCTCAGATGAAGATTTAAAATAAATCTCATTTAAATCTTCAATCGAACTACCCTACTTCCATATCGAAATGAACAGTTTCATCGGGAAAGTGAATTTTCCTCTTCGGTTGACACAGATGAAGCTGCCTGCCTCACTTCTATATCATAAGAGAAACTGAAAAGATATATACATTTTGAATAGTGCTGTCAAAATTAATCTACTTTTGGAGCGGTGGAACCACATTTTGAGATTAGTAAATCTACAAGAGATTAAAGTTCGGTGGAAACGTATTATTAGTGGTCGGTGGAAACGTAGTATTACACGCGGTCTCCATTAGCGATAAATTTAAAAGCAAACGCAATAGCAATAGCAGAAAGCAGGTAGTAGAGAGACAGACAAATTTTCGTTGGTGGGCATTTCATAGCATACTTTTTTAGTTACTGAAGAATGTCGAAGGCAACTGATGCTGGTAGAAACAACAACAAATAATAATTGGAAACGCCATAACAAAATGAGAGTTCTCCTTGCGATGAAAGCATGCTTTCCATCGCATGCTATAAAAGCATGCTTTCCATCGCATGCTATGAAAATAAAGCTGCGATTTCAGTCTCCATTAAAGCATGCTCTAGATTCATCGCTAATGGAGACCGCATGTAATGGAGACCACATGTTATGTACGCCTATAGCGTGAATATATTGTGTATTGCCTTTTGTTTGGTTTCGCCTGATCCTACACACTAAATAAAGGGTCCGCCAAATAACTTTTTTTTTTGAAAATGCTATAAAAAAACTACTGAATATTTTCTCAAATATCTTTTCTTATTGAAAAGTACTAAAACTTCCGGTTAATATGGAAAATTATTTCATTCAAATCGCTGCCTCGGCTGACTATGCAGTAGCCTACACGATCGGACAATTTTTAAGCACATTATCGATTGTGTGTAGCTGTATTTCACCAATGGCTTCACGAATATTGTCCTTTAAAGCGTCAATTGTATCTGGCTTGTCGGCGTAACACTTATCTTTTACGGCACCCCACAAATAATAGTCTAACGGTGTCGAATCGCAGCTCCTAGGTGGCCAAACGACATCAGATCTGCGGCTGATAATGCGATCTTCCAAAACAGGGCGCAAAACATCGAGTGTAGCTTCGGCTGTGTGGCACGTAGCGCCGTCTTGTTGAAACCAAATATTGCCAATATCCTCCTCTTCAAATTTTTGTGAACAAAAATTCGTTCAACATGGCCCGATAACGATCGCCATTGACTGGAACGGCCACTCCTTGCTCATTTTCGAAGAAAAATGGCCCAATTATATCTCTGGACCAAAATCCGCACCAACAGTGACTCGTTTTGGGTGTATCGGCTTTTCAATGTATGCGTGCGGGTTTTCTGTGCCCCAAATGCGACAATTTTGCTTGTTTACATACCCGCACAGATCAAAATGAGCTTCATCTGAAAAGATGATTTTTTTGGCAAAATCGGCATCTCCTCTAAGTCGATCGCAGCCCAACTTAGCGAAGCGAAAACGCATTGGATGGTCAGTTGGCTTCAACTCCTAATCCAATTGGACTTTGTATGGCGTCATACCAAGGTCTTTATGCAAAATTCGTCTCAATGATGTCTCCGAAATGTTCAATTGATGAGAACGACGGTGAATTGATGTTGATGGCGCTTCGCGCACACTTTCTGCTACAGCAGCAATATTCTCGGGTGATCGAACTGTTTTTGGCTTTTCACGCTTTGGTTTATCGATGAGGATGCCAGTTTCATTCACTTTTTTCACAAGATAACGAACATACGGAGCTGACGGTGCTTCTCTTCTTCCAAAATCCGTACGCAATTTTCGCACACATTCTGCAACATTACCATGATTTTCAAAGTAATGTCGCAATATTTCCCAGCGTTTTTCAAGCGTATACACAACCATATTCGTTCAGTGGAAGGTTAAAACTAATTATCTGTCGAATCAGGCATGAGCTAAGTGTTACCATTCACGAAATAAGCATTAGCTGAAAAAAAAACGTTAGATGGCGGACCCTTTACAAGATAGTGGAATCATCCTAAATAGATTTTGAAGCCAAAGGATGCATTTTCAGGCGAGGTAAATTTGGAAGTTCTAAAATGTAATCCTTGTCTTACATAAACCCTATACCAATTAAAAAAAAGACCTAGTTTTTAACTATTATTAATTAGATTACAAGAGAAATCTAAGTTAATAATTGGTGAATTATAATGTCAACATTCAACGTCTACCCTACAATTGATTTCGGTTACATTTTGTCGACAAGCGTTCCACTATTTTTGCTACATACTGCAGAATTAAAAAATTGGAAACAAAGAGTGAATTACATTTACCAATACATGTATCTATGTATATGCTTACTCCCATTGTTATTTTTGAATAATATATATTTAACCATTCTTTGTTTTTATTCACCTCTAGTTTAATTTTTTTTCGGCGTTAATACTGATCTACATAATAATTATTAAAACCAAAACTTGACCAAAGGAAATCCCAATAATATATTTTTGTCAAAGGTGTAGTTTTTTTTACATTTTTGTAGAAGCTATTGATATTGGAGACAAAAGGCCTAGTGTTTTTTTATAGCTCAATAAAATTAAAAAACAAAAGTTATAAACAAATGCAAAACATTTTCTCGGCCTTAAACTTCATTTCTAAGTAATTTCTATTAATATCGGACTCAAGGTCAAAATTTGCATCAAGATGTTTTTTATGTTAAAGTTAAGTTATTCGTTGCTGTGTTGATTCATTTAAATGATGGTGAATATTTTTTTAAGTAAAAACTAGCAAAAATGATGTTGCTTATAGTTTGCATATTAATAATATGCGTCAGGAGACACGAGAAACTTGTGGTTCGGGAATTACAATCCCATACACTAATTAATTTTTTTAAATAAAAATATTTTTAAAAATCCAATGCATTTCTTGTATTTAATTAAAACTATAAATACTTAAACTGGCAAACATAACATAAATTTTAAAATCATCAGTTGTTTGACTTCTCTTCAAATAAATCTATAATTTTATTATTAATAAATGTTAATTCTTTCTAATTGTTTTCATTTCTTTAACTCGCCCAATTTTGCATACATTAAGACAAACCTCTTCTTAACCACAAAGAATTTTTTGTCTGCATGTGAAAAGACTCATTTAATTTTTGATTTGATTTGCATTTCTATGAAATAAATATTCTTAAATGGAAAGCACTTAATGATTCTTAAACTATATAATATCTTAATAATGAAATATTGAAGATTACATAATTGGCGTCACCTCAACTTATCATAAATTCAAATGAGGTGTAATATTAACATAAGAATCAGTTGAAGAATATTTTTCATTTATTCTTTTGAAAGTGATTTATCACGGAGTTAAGTGATGGTGTTAGATTGATTGACACAATATTAATAGATAAATTGGGAGACAGAAGTTAATCTTGTAGTGGAAATTAATACTTGATATTTTTAAAAATGATTTTTTTGTCGTTGACTATTTTTTTAATATTTTTTATTCACACATTAAAAATGTTATAGCCAGAACATGTCATTCCTAATACGAAACATTGTTGTATATTTTCCGAATTGTCAAAGTGACATATTCAGTAATGAAATGTGTTATTTATTTATGGTTTTACGTGCGATAATAGTAGGTACTATATAGGGCAAGTTACACTTGGAAAAAATGATTTTAATCAAACTTGACATTACGGTGACACTAAAAAAGTGGGTTCCGCAATTCTGCTTTTTTTTCTATATATTATTCATTTTTATTTAATCTTAACTTATAACTATCTTAAAGCTTCACAAAAATGTTTAAAACTAGCCTAATTATCAATAACTTACAACTAATTTACTGGCCCTTTACGTATATCTCTTAATACTAATGTCTTTCGACCTAAAAACTATTTTAATTAATTCTAATTATTTTATTTGCATGACCAAGAAAACTTTTTCAACAAAAAACTTAGTAACATGTGCTTTTTTTTAATTTTTACTTATAGACTACCTAAAGCTAAACTAAAAATAATTAAATCTAGATACAACTAACTTATACTAACTAGAAATACTAAAAAACTACTTACATCTACTTAAAAACTAGAACAGCCACAGCAGCTTTTTTCGGTTATTTTTATTTTTTTTTGTATATTTTGTATACGCATGCAGACACACAGAGCCATGCAACCCACACAGCCAAGTACATACATACATACATATTCGTATGTACATACATACACAGGCACGCAGCTGCATGCACAAATGACCCCGCAAACATACATATTTTTTAATTTTTGTTTGGGCCACCCCGACTGTTCCTTATACCTAATTTACCTAAATCTACGTAAGTCGGCCAAGACATACCATCCTAATCGACTTTATGTATCATAATGCTGTTCAGAGAGCCACCAGAACTGGTTCTTTTGTTTCGCCCTATCCCTTCGGTCCCGATCGGACACAGTCCTACTGAACCGAAGGCGCTCTTCTCCACCTTGAGCGATGACGTCTCGACCATACAGGAGTCGCATATCTACAGTTTTCCGGCTGACGTGGTAGATGAGCGGAACCGCCATTCCATCCTGTATCAGCCCTCGACTGTCTAAAAAGAGGAATGCCTCGGGAGGGATGTATCCACATAGCCGCGCACTCTCAAAATATTCATATTGGGGCTGTCATAAAACAGTCGTTTTGTCAAGGCAAAGGCTCCCATAGCCCTGGCCAAGGCAGCACCTATATGTCTGTCGAAATACAGGTACTGATCCAACCAGATGCCAAGGTACTTTGCTTCACTTTTACTCGCCAGTGGATGTCCATGTTGCCCTACGATCACCAGCTGGCGCCAGTTCTTTTTCGTATCTCTTGAGGCGCTAGACAACGGAGTCCTAAACAAAATAGTTTCCGATTTCTGGAAGTTGATCTTCAACTTTCAGTCATAACGATATCACTGAATCTTGTCGAAGTCACTCTGCAGAAGAATTTTGATGACCTCAACTGTATTAGCTGTTCTGTACGCAATTAGATCGTCGGCGTACGCAATTGTCTGAGTTAGACTACCTATCAGATCGTTGGTGTAAATGCTGAATATCCTGCAATTCTATCTCTCTGTATGTATGTACAATAGTCTACAGTCTAAGCGGCTGAAGCGATTTTCTTCAAACTTCGTATTTAAGCGTTTTAGGTAATTGGCTCAAATGGTTTCTGAATCGTTTTTGTTTTACCCCCAAAAATAACGGTATTTGCCATACAATTTTGACTGTAAGTATGTACACTAATCTATTTTTTTTAATTTCCCAACTTCTAATAAACGGTTCTACGGATTTCGATAAAAAATGTATATATGCGGTCTTCGAATTCTAAATAAAACTGCATACCATAGCGTACCGACTACAATCATTGGTACCTCTTTTTTTGACCCAATTATTGGCACCACCTCATACAATAAGGATTCTTACAAAAACTATCAATCTTATCAAGCCAATTTAATTTTAGTCTTAATCTACTACTTATTCCTCACATTTATACGTCTTTGTTTTGACAAATTAGTTCTTCTGTCGGTATGTGGAATTGAAAGTATTAACACGTTTTAAAAAAGTGAACAATTTTCAAAATGTTGTGTGTTTTTGCTAAGGGCATAAGATTTGGTAAGCCGTTTTTAGTTATTCTGTATTATATACAGAAAATCTGTTTTTTAATATCAGATAATACTAAATTATTCGTATTTAACTATTTTTTAAGAAATTAATTGCAATTTTTTTAATTAAAAGGGTGCCAATAATTGGTTCCAATAAAGAAGGGGTTTCAATTGTTGGCACTCGGGTGCCAATAACTGGTTATATGGAACTTTAATTTTTGGCACTGTCAATAAATATACTTTCAAGACTGTCAATAACTATACCATTAAAACGTTACTTATTTTAAGTTTGAAAAAATGCTGAAAACAAGAAAAACATACAAAGAAATAGATGTTCAAGAAGCCTTATTGGCCATAAAAAATAGACATATATCTAAAAAGCAGCTTCTAGATACCACAAAATACTGTGTACTAATTTATTTTTGTTGTAGACTTTTTGTTTATTTTTTTCATATTTAACTTATTGTTTACTTAATATATATTATTTCTATTTAGTTTTTATAATCCGGAAAAAGCGGTAAATGTTTATTTTATTTTCTTTTTTACTGAAATTAAATTAACAAATTTTATAAATAAAAAAACTAAAATCAAAATATTGCTTTTCTTTATTTCATAGGTGCCAATAATTGTATATTTTTGGGGTGTCGATAATTGTAGTTGGATGCCGATAATTGTAGTTTTTGGCAAGCTTTTTTTAATATCCCATTTTTAGCTCTTTTTTAATAAACAAATAATAAGAATTATATATTTATAAATAAATAAAGAAAATTCCATATAAAAATTTAGTATATTTCTCATATTTTTAACTTTTTAATTGCGAAAATTGCTCGCATTTAAAATTGAAAAATCCTTAATGGTGCCAACAATTGCATCCCTTACGCTACCAACATTTTCGAAAAATAGTTTCTTTGGATTTTTGAAAACAAAACATAATTATTTGGAAGTCCAATATTTCGAAAACGGGTAGACATTTTTTTTCTTGAAATTTAGTTTTAAAATTAATATTGTTAAATACTAATATTTGTAATTGCCATACTTACGAATAATTTTTAAGAAAAAAATTTAAAAAAATTTGTGTATAAAAAACTTGGTAAAAAACGACTTTAAAAAATTGTATTCCACTTTTACAAAATAACAATATTTATTTAAGTGCACTCGGAAGGGCTTCTCACCTAAGGGTATAATTGTCAGGTAATACTTAATTGGTAGTTAGAAAATAAGCGAATGCGAGGAAATCAACACTGCAAAAACTTAGGTTCCGGCTAGTTTTTTGTTCATGTTTACTTTTGTAGTGAGGACAAAGTACAAACAAAAGTGATAACAATCTGAAAGATATTATGTATACCTTACACGGTGTCTCCACGTTCTATATTTAATAGTATACTATTCAACAAAAGGAATTTAACAAACAAAAACAAGGAATTATAACGATAACACATACCGCAAACGTTCCCCAGCCACAAACTCTAATGTCAAAGTGAAAATGGCAGTCAAATAGTATACTATAGATAGAATGCTATGAGCAGAGCAATGTCTAGTAAGAATTTTTTATACTATGCTATTTGTGGTCTCCACGAGCAATTTTCATAGAATGCGACCTAGCTACTAGAAAAACTAGCTCGTAGCTATGTAACATTACGGCGGTTCTTAAGAGATATGTATAAGATTTCTGTAATAATTATAAATATTACATATAATTTTTATACATGAAAATGTGATATCCGTTATCAAAACTTTAACCGGTTCTCCACAGTGGGTTGGATGTAATTTATATTTCCATAAACTTACTTGCCTAACTTTAATAGATTCCTTACAGCTCAAATCAAACCATGTCTTATCTGTCGGACAGATGGATAAAGATTCAGAAAAAAATGTATTCAAGGTGAGATTGGTTGACCTTGAAGAGTTTACCCCCCGAGAAATTTATAAATCCAAATCAAAATTCAATTGTTAGTCTTTTTGCATAAAACCAGTACAATAAAAAAAAATGATTACCAGCACAAAAAGTTCCAATCAGCATTTTTTTTTTGTTATTGATACAATTTTTTTTATTAAATTTCAATCTAGGCCCATAATCTATTATGAGAAACGAAGTTTCTTTTGCGGAGGCAGAACAGTAATTGATTTTATTTTGAATAAATTACGCATTTATACAAAATAGTTAAATAATAAAAATTCTATGAGTTGCAAATATTATAGAAACATGATAGAGACAGGGCCATTTTTACCATAGGGAATGCAGTGGATTGTTCAGGGCGACAGTTTTTTGAAGGTGATTTTTTAATGAACAAAGTAACATTCTCTACAATTCTTGGTTTCCTTTTCTTTGCAAAGATGCTTTCAAACTCTTCGATTTTTAATAAAAGTTAACCTTGATCAAATTAAACAGTCTTCTTATTCTTTATCTATCGAAGTTCTCTGATTACTAAATGTCAAGTATGACAATAGTGACAAAAATGACATGGCAAATTGTACTTCCAGTTAAATTAAAATTTCAGGAACTTTAATTTACTCCAAAAGGTCTCCCGCCTATTTCAAAACAGTAGAATTTCGTTGGCTATGGCAGTAGTGCTACAGTAGAGTTCAGCGGGTATTGTGCACTTTGTTTAAGGAACTAGTTAAGTATAGATGACATCAACATATAGGTGTATTATGGTTACTGCGGTACCTACTTGGCTATCAGATTTTGTTTAAAATTGCTGCCAGTAAAATGTTTTTAGGGCGACCTAAAAATATCAGTCCGATCCGAGGCCGCAAAATGTATAAAAATGGCTCTGGATAAATACATTCTTAGATACCTGTTAGCTTTCAATAATTTAAACATGGTTTTGTTTTGGCAAAGATAAACACCTAAGGGAATTGATATTATTGAAGCTGATGAATTGCGTCACGTTTTAAATTATTTAGAAATACAGCGGACCAAAAAAGGTGCACTCAAGTTTAGAAGAAGTCAATTACTTGACCTGGTGTGGTTGTGTGCGAGAAATCCACTATGGCTTTAATATCCCAGTAGAAAATTTCAAAAAAATCATGCATGAATCACTAACTTTTTCATCAATGACACCCATGAATGTATGAATACATCGATGAATTTAACATGGGGCTGCCATAAGCGTTCACCAAGTGATTTTTGGGGTGAATATTTAACGGTGAAATCACGAAGTAGGGGTAACTAGTTTATTTATAAGCAAATTATATGTGATGAAAAATGGCATAAAGGGTAAGTTGTGAAATCACTAGTTATCTTAGAGTTGCTTATTCAGTAGGTAAAAAATGGCATGAATGTTCATCCATTAATTCACTCTGTTAATGTAACTCGTTAATTCGGATATGAATTTTATATGATGAAAAATGCTATGAATGTTCAGTTATGAAATCACTATGTTAAGTCCGTATGATACCTACTTCATTTTTTTCTTAATTTTGTATACATTAACTAACATGAAAGTGCCAGTTATCTGTGAAAAAGGAAATATGTTTTTTTTAAGGAAACAGAAACATTGTATATGTATGTTATACCCCCAAACATCATTTTATTAATTTAATTCGACGATTATTTAATAATATAAACATTCAATTAAGAAAAAAAATACGTTTAGCTAATAATAATTAAAATATAGTCTTGATAAAATCTTGATGCGAAAGTAAGCCTTATCAATAATTGATTCTTTTAAACTTGATCTGATGTCGGTCTTGGCAATTCATTTTGTTAATTCTGCTGCGTAGGTTTTGCACTTTCAGTCGCTAGCATCACGTATTGAGTAGGTATAATGCGCTAAAAGAAATATTGGCGTTTTTAAATTTTATTTTGAATAAAATCGAAGAAATACCTTCCAATCGCCAAATATCTAAAAGTTTATAATTGAAACCTTATAGCTGGCTCAATACAATTTCTGAACAAAAAAGTTTTGATAAAAAAAAATAAACTGTTGCTGTGTTAAATGATGATAATTATCGCGAACAAAACTGGAATATCTCGTTTATATGTTTTTTTCACTTTCTCTAAAAAACCCATGAACTCATGCCATGACCAGCGAAGACTGACTGCTGAGCGCATTTCTCAGGGCAGGTAGAAAAAGGGCAATGTTCGTCGCTCTTCCCTGGCAGATAAAACCTCTTTTTTTAAGGCTTTTTTGTTTGCATTTTTTTTTTGTTCTCGGGAAGAAAACAAAACAACCACCGAACATTTGCGAACTCATGAACCTATACATTACCCTTCATCAGTGGAATCATCGTTTATGATTTTGTAACTGAAAATGTAGTGAATTGTAAGCATTCAATTCATTTGAATTTAGTTAACTGATGAAAAAATGCTCAACCGTTTTCTTATGAAATCATAACATACTGCTCATCGATGGAAATAGTCGATGAATCCATTGATGAATTCACCAAAAAAATTCATTGACGTCGAAATTTCCTACTGGGATGCGTACTTTTTTTTTGTTGAAAAAAAAATGATCGGTTGCAGTTCAGCAAATCGCCACCTCTCTGGGTTTGTTAACAACCAAGATAATCGCTTTTCGATTAACACAAACATTAGACAACTCTACTAAGGAACTTTCCACTCAGTGACAGGGCCTTCAAATTCAAACTTGGAATTATAATGTACAGAGAAAACTTTTTCCACATAAAATAGAACAAAAATAATAGGATTTCTCTATGGTTTTCATCCAATAAGGAAGTCTTATTAAATTACAGAGATAATATTATCAAAATGTTGATTTTCGTTTTATGGGATATCCACACATTTTTAAGAAGATATCTTATGACTTCTTAAAACAATAAGAAAAGCTTATTGAAAAGTATGAGAAAATCTCTTTGAAACAACAAGAACATGTGACAACCTTTTAGATGCAATAAGATCTTATTGATAATATGTGAGATTCTTTTAGATACAATAAGAAGCTGTTATTGATAGTATGAGGTCTTTTTTGAAACAATAAGAAAATATTATTGATAGAATGTGACCATCTTTTAGATACAATAAGACGATCTTATTGACGTTTTATTGAAAAGGAGTGAAAATCTCACAGAAACAATAAAACAAACTTATTCGGTTAAGTCGGTGTGAAATAATGTGTAAGTATTTAAAGAAGCTTTATAGAATATTTTCCAAATTCATGTCTTTTAATGCTTGATTCATTTAAAGAAAAGAATAAAAATACATATTTTTTTTAAAACTATTTATTGTTTTTTTTTTAAAGTAACATGAGATAAAAATGGAACACTTTCTTGTGGCTTTAACTGGTATCGACAACACTTCATAATACACTTACATAACCATAAACATAAATAAATACATTATTATTAAAAAAGGAACGTGTTCTTATAAAGCCATGTTAAAGTGGACATTAATTTGAACATTTGATTTATTGTTTTCCATTTTTTAATAAAAATAACGAACACTTACTTATCACGTTAATTACTTTTTTCCCGGAGCAGATAACATACTAACCTTATCGTTTTAAAGTTCACAATTAATTATATTTAACTATACAAATCACCGTTGGGTGCAAACATCAAGCGCAAAGAGCTTGGATATGCACACACGCGTAAAAATAATCCTTTTTTCCCTGTGCGTACCCAAGCTCAAAGCACAATGATCATTTTCATCAATGATCTCTTGTCTGAAACTTCTAATCCAATATACTGTTTCGCTGACGACAGTACCCTCAGCTTTTCATACTCGTTTTTAGATTCTCATCCATGTCCTTCGGATTTGGAACTTGAAAGGCAGCGTATGATTAGCGTATGATTAAATTCTGATCTAGACAGCATTGTCCAATGGGGGATAAAAAACCGCGTAGAATTTAATGCTTCAAAAGCCCAATGCTGTCTTTTGTCGTTAAAGCGGGACCCCCCCCCCCCAATTCCGTTGTCCATTAGCGGCGCTTGCATCGAGGAAACCGAACAACTTTCAGTTCTCGGAATGTGCATCACTGACCACCTTTTGTGGAATGAACACATATTCGACGTCGCCAAAAATGCAGCAAGATTTTTGGGTTTTCTGAGACGATGCAAGAAATATTTCTCCCCTTCTGATCTGGCTGTAATCTATAAAGCCTTAATTCGTCCAAAGCTTGAGTACAATTGTCATATTTGGGCAGGTGCTCCCATAACGCACTTAAGTCTCCTGGGCAAAATCCAAAAAAGAGCCTTAAAAATGATAGGTGATGAAACAATAACTAAAACAATTGAGCCACCCTCGCAAGTTTCATGCCTTTCATTATTTTATCGGTATTATAATAAACAGTGTTCTAGTGAAATAGCCAGTTGCATTGCTCCCCTTAAACCATTCAACCGCAACACTGGCGCTTCTAGGAAAGCCCATCAATTTACCCTTGAGTCCAAATTCGGACGTACTGTCAAGTATAGAAATTCTTTCTTTAGCCGCACAACACGAATGTGGAATGCTTTACCCGACCTAATTTTTCCCTCCCATTGCGATAATCAAACACTTAAAACCAATGTACATCGGTATCTCCTGTCTAATCATATCCCATTTTCCTAATCGCTCGCACTGTGTATAAATATTTTAAGGGTATTCATAACCCCTTGAGTGTGCGCATAGTTAAAAAAAAATTATGAAGAAACTTATACTAATAAAAAGGAATTCTTTCTGATTCAAGAAGATTTCCCTTAGTTTACAGGTATAAAACCTGAAAAAGTCATACGGTTTTCTTATTGTTAATCAAACTTTTTGAATCGCTATGAAAAAAGAACGGAATTTGTTACCTACATATTTACAAGAAAAAACGTTTTGATTTAAGAAGATTTACTTACTAGCCTTTATTATAACTGAAAAGTAATAAGGTTTTCACATTATTTATGTATATTCTTTAATAATATGTTATATAGAAAAAGTAGACAAATCTTTTCAAAACTTCAATAAGATTTTCTTCATAAAATCAATAAGATTTCACTATGAAAATATCATGTTGGTAGCCTATGGTGGTCTTGGCTGTCTCCTTAATGATGTCGCGATACTGGTTCCACTGGTCGTTAACGCTTATGGCTGGGGGTACGGCAGAGAGTTTCCCGGTCAATTGCTCACTCTAGTCTCTGGCTTTCTCAGATGTCCTAAGGCAGGCGATGCTGAATTTGTTCATTTGGGCGGTCTTCGTTTTCTTTTCGTTTGGCAGTAGGGCTCTGAACTTTGTCAAAACAAGAAAGTGGGCAGAGTCCACGTTTGCACGTCGCAAGGTTCGCACGTCCATAATGTTTGATGCGTGAATTTCGCCAATTAGCATTTGGTCGATTTGGTTAGGGGTTCGACCATCTGGAGATCGCCAGGTTGCTGTATCCTTCGCCTGTTGTCGTTTCGTGGCGACTGTGCTCTCCAACTAATCCCCCAAAGATATTTTCTTTCCCGACTTTAGTATTGAAGTCTCCGAGCACGACTTTGACATCAAGTTTTTGAGTAGCACCTGGCGTATAGAGGGTCGTTACATTCCAGGTGCATACTCGTATGTCGCACTCCATTTTCGTTCCAGGTCTGGATGCCATTTGAGGGTGGTGGGGGGGGGGGGGGGTAGTTATCCGAGGCTGCTCGCGTGTCTCTCATAACAATATTCTTTTTTACTGTGGTCGGATCGTTAGCCCAACGCACTAACCTCTAATCTGTAGGGCCATAGGTTTAATATTACAATTTTTCCGTAATCAACATTCGCACTTACAAGTTTAGCAAGTCATAACATAAAGTCAAGACCAGTATCCGGCGGCTAGCAACTTGGAGGTAATGTAAGCACTTGATGTGCAGGAAAAGATACAGCTCGAGGCCCCCCGTTCCTAGAACATCCAACCGCCTATAACATGTTTCATTTATATTTATTATTCAATGGTTTTAAGATTTTTTGTTAAAAAAGATCAATAAGGGAATCTTATTGATTTTATGTAGTACTTTTTCGCTCTGTGTGTGCGTTACTTTTTTGGGAGGATGGTCGAATGGATGAAATTGATCTGGTTGACATTTTGGTTTTAACCCCAGGTCCCATAGGGTGGATCTATCAGAAGCTAAGCCAAACGTATGATCTTTTCTATTAAAATGTCTTTATTTCATGGCTGAAATTCAAAATTTTGAATGCGGTTTATAATAATGAAATTTAACACAATTTAAAAAAAAAAATTCAGTGCTTAAATATAAACTGGTCCGGTAAGCTGCAATTTAAGATTTCCAAAAATAGAAATATTATGTAGGTATCAGAAACTGCCCTGGGTGATCAAAAAATGGCATGCAGGACTAGATCGCACGTATACGTGATATTTATGTTCAATCACAAAATAACCACAAGATTCTTAGTAGAAAGGGCTATTAAATTTTTAAAATCATTTTTTACTTAATTTTTTATATATAAAAAATTTCGTTAATTTTTTCCTAAAGAAATGTGTACGTTTTTTTAAGGTTTTAATAATATAAATTTAAAGTCCACCTGTTTTCGAAATATTGTTTTCGATAACATATTATATAATCCAAGAAAAAACTATTTTCGAAAATTTTGGTATGCATTATTATTTAGAATACGAAGAAGAATTTAGATCAAAATCCGTTGAGCCGTCCAAGACAAAGTCAAAAATATCGCACATAGATATCTTTAATAATATATACAAAACATAAATTTTAAACCAAAATATAGATTTCTCCTATACCTATAGTGCACTGAATATATGTATCAAAATTTTTAAATCCGTTTTCGAGATAATTAAGATTATCGTTTTTGGTGCAAAAATTAATATGTATGGTAGGTGCCGTTATTTTTTCAGTATAAAAATGATTAGAAAAAATAATCAAGCTTAGGGACCAACTATAAGGAAAATGGCTTTAGTGGGTAAGGTCGTGGGACAGCCTACAGCTAAAAACACATACAGATATACGGAACCTCGGGACCCACTTGTTCGGTGTTATCTTTCATCGTAACATCAAGTTTGATTTAATTCTCAGTTCGATTTTTCTTCCTATATTGCAAACCTTGACTTTTAGTAGATTCCTTTATCACAAATAAAAAACTTTAAACTATATGAAGTTTTCTACAACAAAAAAAAACTAATTAAATTTATAAAAGAAGGGTGGAGTGTTGTTTTGGAATCAAACGCCGTTTTAAAAATCTTTCAAATATACGTACTTTGGACAACTTCATAGAATGTATTAAATTTAAAACATAGAATTATAATTAAATTATTTTACAATTATATTACTCAAAATATAACATTAAAAAGACTTATGTATGACGGCAAATCGTTCAACAATTTTGTGAAACAGAAATCATACAGCAGAATTTTGAAAATCATACATTGTATGTGTTGTATGATCTGTGAAACCGGGCCCATGTGTTTTTGTTTATTTTGTTTTTATTCATAAAACTCTTAATTAATCGAAATACATAAAATATATTAATATCAATATTCTTTTTAAATGAAACAAAATTTGATGTTTTATGTGTGTACGTCTCCATTAGATTTTGACATGCCCTGTTTAAATAATCTATAATTTGTTTTTGCTTACATTTTTTTCAGATCTGTATAAATTTATGTATGTGTCAACCTTATAAAAGCTTACAACCTCTCTTTGAATTTAATTAATTTTTGCTTTTTTTTATTACGACTTTATTTGCATGAATACGGAAGTATGTATTTAATTATAAATTATAATTTATTTTATTAATTTAAACGTGTTTTTATTATATCGTTATTTTTTTTTGTTATAGTCTACTAACTACTCATCAATATAAGCGCCACTAATAATTTTATGGAAATTGTTATTCAATTTACAAAATTATGTTTACTACATTTTTTCATCAATACATAAAGATCTTGGAAAATATTTCAATTCTTAGTTACGGGTTTCATTAATTTACTATTTTTTTTTACATGATATCCCCATTTGGCCCAATCCACATTCCATATTACATGAAGTTACTTAGAATTGGATTACCGTAACATGGGGTTACTTTGCCCCAGCATGGGTAACTTGTTAGTTGGATAGTTTTTGGATTCACGCTCAGGCATATAACATTCTAAATATTACCCGAACATAATTTACACACACATATATAACATGTTGCAACGGACCGTATACCGGCAGTTGATATGAAAGAAATTGACCTGATTGACAGGGCCATTTCAAAGATCTTGCTAATCACGACGAAGATGAAAACTTATTCCTCTATTTTCTCGAAGCAGATCTACAGGTGATCGCAAGAAAGTCCCTGTGGAAAAAGTTGTTCGAAAGGCAGAGATGTTTGTTGCATTCATATATGAAGGACAAACCCCTGATAAATGGTCGCATTCGGCGAAAAAACGATCACCATCCATGAACTCTATGCGCAGATCTCATAAGCTTTGGAAATCACACTCTCAAAAAGATGAAGATTCATACCCTTGGATTGGACTGATGTTATGGAGTCTATTAAACCGCCAAAAACAGAGGTTTCTAAAAGGGGCGCTTTTCCTGTCGTGGAGCTTACTACTTACTACTCATTTTTGAATTCATTTTATTTATAAAATATTTGGCGCAAAATTTTAAACAGCCTGATGTTAAGGGCTCACCATGATACTACTTAACAGTTTGCTAATACTAAAGGACTTTACTAATATTAAATAATTTTAAACACTTTTTAACTAGCACCATACTAAATCTATTTTCTTAATAAACTACAACTAAACACGCTTAAAATAGTGCAAAAAGTAAGCGAACATAACTTTTTGACGTTTGTAAATATCAAAGTGGCATATGGATTTAGTACGATACTAAGAAAATAAAGTAGCCATTTGTGATTTTTACTTTAGTAAAATGTTAAGAAAATAGTACGATACTAAACTGATTTAAAATTGGCAAAATCCTCTTTTAAGCCTGGTATTATACTAAAAATGATTTAACATATTACGAAATCGATTAAAATTTTGCGCCATTATTTTTTAATTCTATATAACTATTATTTTTAATTTTTAAAGTGAATTATTTTTTGTTTTGTTATATACGCTTATTTATGTATATTTTAAACATTTTCGATTAGATGAAGTTTTTAGTTTTTATTCTTTAATTTATAAGAATTTAATGAAATAAGAAGAGGCTGTTTTGTTTTTTTTTTTGTAAAAAATTATTGTTTTTTTTTTTTTTTTTTTTGTAACAGATTTGATCAGGGACATTGAAATACAATACTAAATTTGCTACAGTTCTTTAAATAAATAAAATATAGTCAAACGTTTCAGAAAGAGCAAATTAACCCCATCCCTTGGACAATTTTGCCTCAATTCTCAACCACAAAAAAAAGATTTTAAATATTATTTAAATAGTTTTCATAGTATAAATGCATTGCCTTAAATATTATGTGTTAATGAAACGGGGTGGAAAAATAAGATCAAAATGATTTGTCTAACATTTTGAAGAGGCTTCCAAAAATAGTGCAAAAAAAAGGAGTAAGGTAACCCCTTATTACCGGTACTCAAAATGTTTGAGTAAAATTTAAGCAAAGTGTAGTAACTAAAATTTGTTCTATAAGAAAGTGTTTTTTTTTCTCATCAACACAACAGAAATTCTAATTTTGATTTCAAAAACAAACTTAGGGTACATTACGCGAAAGCTTCCTTTTTGTCTGTATCTCTATCTCTCTCTGTCTGTCGATACAACGATATATAAATTAAATTTATTTTATTTTAAATTTTATAAAAAAAAACACAAACTTTTTATTTTTATGAGGATGAACCTCTTTATTTGAGTACTACTTACGAACTAACTTATGACAGAATTAGTTTCCTAAAATCTAACTGAAAAGTAACTTAATCTATCCAACCCGAGTTTGCAATTTGCTGTTGCATGTGCTGTCTCCAGACGCCTCGTCATCACATTCCTTCACGTAGTCACCTGGTGATTCTTATGAGTCGTGGGAAGCGAATCTGGATGTGGGACAGTTATCTGCTGATGCAAACATTTCTTGCGTTAACTCCTCCCTGCTCAAATTCGAACGCCCTCGTTCGACGTTGATGGTTTTATTAGATTTGGCAAATCCTTAATTCCTATGGTAATGGATCCTTGCTCGTTTTTAGGTGAGAATTCTTGGTTGGTGTTTTTCTTTGTTTTACCATAAAGGAAAGTTGTTATTATTATGAGGAGTATTATTACCAGGAATACGTTAATCCCAATATTTAATGCATTTTTCCTTTCCAGTAGATCAATCTGTTCCGTGCCATTCATCTGTAATTCTTTTATCATTCCCAGAGAAAGTACCTCTTTGAACTCTTGCACTGATGATCTAGGTTGCAACAAAGCTGGTAAAGGTTGATGTTTAGTTATCTCGCTGGTTTTGAAAATCTTTCCATTCACAATGATTGTGGTGTTTGAGTGTTTTATGATATACGTTCCATCTAATCGAATAGCCTCATTGTTAATTGTTACCGAGTCATTGAATTGGTTAAGGAATAATATGCCGTCCGAGATTTCTTCGATGGATGGTGTGTTTCGGTTATCGATAGTAGTGCAGGTGGGTATTTTGCTTTTCAACAGGTTGGGGATACACGTAGAGTTACTTATATCTACAATATTTCTACTATTACAAATAGAATGTTCGCTTATTACTAAACAATCTTGTTTTATACCATATGTTTTATTTTTACATTTTAAAATTTTTTTAAAAGGAATTTCGTTTATCTTTATTCCCATCTTTACTGCTTTTATTATAAGCATAGTACAAATATCTGAGTCTGTTGTTGGTATATCAATTATATAAATTAAATTCTTACCATTAGAGGCAATTTTAATATTACAAAAATCAAGTGCCTCGTCAATATTTATGAAAGGTGTATTTTGTTTTCTAAAAAATTCTTCCGTTAGCTTAATTTCAGAATTTGACAGTATAAAAGAATTCACTACATTAACTTTTGCCCAATGAATGGCGTATGCTATATTTATTAATTCTTCTTTTACTAAATCTAGTTCATATTTTAATTTTAATGTTTCAGTGTCTTTATTCTTTACTTCGTTTCTTACAATTTTAAATATTTCGTTTGTTACATTGGTGATTTCATTAATTTTCCCTATGGTCATACGGTTTATTATCATTTGCCTATTATTGTTTTCGAGTACGTTGTTCATTTTTCCTGTCAAAATTTCATAATCATGATGATCCGGACTACCGGCGATCCATTTCCAGGCGGTACCTAGGAAATCAAGTGATCTTTTCTTTTTCTTGTCTTCAACTTTCAATCCTGCCAGGTAGGTTTTTATTTTATCTATTTCATGAGAAATGTAAGGATAAAGGGGGTGATTTCGTGTGGTTTCTATCAGGGTATTTTCTATATTCCTTGTCAGGTTTTCGTAATGTTCAATGTTAATTATGTGGATTATTTTGAAAGATCCTGTCTGTATTTTCGAGGTTCCAACATTTATCTTGACCAATTGAGACTTTGAGTAATCCAATATTTGTATATCCGCTGCGCATAGCGGTAATAACCTATAAAGAGGAATTTTGATTCTTAATTAGATTCTTATGGACAACTTTTCCAGACCTAGTTACTATTGTAGAATTTTTGTTTTCGGCTACTATTTCTTTTCTATATTTAGGAGTGAGTTTGTTGCCTAGCCTTTTGTTAATTTTTACATAAATGGTATCTCCTATTGCAAAATTTCTAAAAGCTCTCTTTTTCTTGTTATGATAACTAAGATCAGCAGTTTGCTTATCTTTGATTGCTTGAGTGACAATTTGTCTCTCTTCTTGTAACTGTTCGGGGTTATTAACTTTATTTCGTGCAAAAAATACTTCGATAGGTTTTTTGTTTGTGGTGGTATGAACGGATCTATTATATTCGTAAATGGACTTGTCGAGCATTTCGGAGAATGAACTAAAGTTTTGTTCGGCTTTCATACAACGTAATAGTTCAGAAAGTGTTGAATGAAACCTTTCAATTTGGCCATTCACAGAACTTACGTATGGAGGGGCTTTAAACACTTTAATGTTGAAAAAATTCTCAACCATGAATAGAATGGAATTTGAGCTTAATGATTTCTCATTATCAACCACAATCCATTCTGGGACACCGAAAGATAATATGAGCTCTCTTAAGGGTTGCTTGATATGTTCTGTAGCTCTAGACGCTACGATTCTTGCTAAAGCATACTTGGAAAATTTGTCTATGGCAGTCAGTACAACCTTATTGTCAGTGAAATATAGGTCAATATGTAAGATCTGCCCAGGATATACGGGTATAGGGGTAGGTTGTAAGGGTATATTGTTGGGGTGTCGATCGTATTTTTGTTCCCTGCAAATTTGACATTTATCCGTAATGTTCTTTATTTTTTCCCGCATTTTTGGAAAATAAAACCTTTGTAGTAACTGAATTTTGTTTTCTCTGTTGTTTCGGTGAGCGCGATTGTGCTCTTTAAGAATTTCGGTTTCTTGTAAATTTTCGTCTGTTAGGTCTATTACCATGTTTCTTGAGAATAGTACTTTATAGAGGCTAAAATGTGAGGGAAATATTTCTTGGATTTTTCCGAGAATCGCTTCCTCGGCTTTGATTCCATTTATTACAGAAGGATTGAGATATTTTTTAAAAATTTCAACAAGTTTTTCTGAGGAAAAATTTGGTTCAACAATAGTATGACGATGATACGTTGGGAAGATGATTTCGAATTTATATTCAGAAGTATTACCGACATTAAGAAAGATTTGGTTTTTGAACACGTTTATGGGTTGATTCGCCATTTGGATAAGGTTTTGATTCGAGCTTTCGTGGCTATGTAGAGTTGTTGTTAAAGCATTTACTTGACAACATCTTGGTGGCCTAGACAGTGCATCGGCGACTATATTAGTTTTTCCGGGTTTGTACTTGATCTCATAGTTGTACTCTTCCAAAATTGACTTCCATCGCTTCATCTTAGAATTGTGGTTCTTATTACTGAGAGCGAAAGTCAATGGTTGATGGTCTGTAAATATTTTGACACGAGCAGTACCGTATAGGTAATTTCTTAGAGAAGTGAGTGCCCATATTATGGCAAGCATCTCCTTCTCGTTAGTTGCGTAATGCTCTTCGGTGGTACTTAGTGTTCTCGAAATGAATGTTATCGGTTTGTCACCTTGTGACAAAACTGCACCTATCGCGTAATTCGACGCGTCAGTAGTTAGCTCAAAACTTTTCGTAAAGTCTGGGTATGCGAGAATAATATCTTGCGAAGTTAGGGAGTTTTTTATCTTCAGGAAGGCATCTCTAGCATTATCGTCGAGATTAATTTTTATTTTATCAGAATTTACTTTGGACAAACGTCCTCCTTCCCCTCTTAAAAGGGATGTCAGGGGCTTAGCGAGCTTCGCATAGTCTTTAATGAAGCGACGGTAGTATCCTGACATACCTAGAAATGAACGTAGCTCCTTAAGGGTATTTGGGGCTGGAAATTTCGAAATTGCATCTACTTTAGCCGGATTAGCTAAAATTCCTTCGGAGGAAATAATAAAACCTAGGAATTCGACCTTGTTCTTAAAAAAGTCACATTTCTCCAGGTGAATTTTCATGTTCGCTTCGAATAACGTCTGAAAAATAATTTCCAAATGTTTTAAATGTTCTGATTCACTTTTACTAAACACTATAATATCGTCTATATAGACGAAGCAAATCTTTCCTATGTGTTCGCGGAGGATGTCGTCGAGTGCGCGTTGGAAAATTGACGGCGCGTTTTTTAGGCCAAATGGGAGCCTAACAAATTCAAACTTTCCATTATTTATTGAGAAGGCGGTCTTCTCTATATCAGATTCCTTAAGAGGTATTTGATGGAATCCGTTTTTTAGATCGAGAACTGAAAACATTCGGTTTTTGCCTAGTTGTGCTAGTACCTCGTTAATGTCTTGGATTGGGTAACGATCCGCGATAGTATTTGCGTTAAGCTTCCTATAGTCGATTACCAATCTATACTGTTTGTTACCTGCAGCATCAGGTTTCTTGGGTACAATCCAGACGGGCGAATTGTATGGTGACCGAGAAGGTCTAATAATTCCGTCTTCTAGAAGTTTCCCAAGCTGGTTTTCGATTTCTTCCTTAAGAGAAGTAGGATATGGGTAACACCTCGTATAAATCGGAGTGTCCGTGAAAGTACGAATTTCTCCAAGAACCTTTGTCGTGAAAGTTAGTTTTTCGTCGGGATCGGCGAAAAGTGAGGGAAAATGTTTGATAGTTGTGATAAGAGCTTCTTTCTGAGTTTCTGACATATGTTCGAACTGTGTGTCAATAGAATTGATAGTCATAGAGTTTTGTTGTTTAATTTTTACCTTAATCTTATTGAGGATTGTGATAAAATTCTCTTTTGTGTGTATGACGGCTGATAATTCTTTCAAGCTATCGTTCCCAAGTATACCATGGAACGATTTTAAATTTGGTAAGATGTAGAATTTTAAATTAATGTTCTGACCGAATAAATTAATAAAGGTGTGTTGGGTTATTGAAACATCGCCTGCAATTGATTTTGCAAGAAAGTTTTGTTTATTATCTAGAGGAGTTGTAACGAGTTGGGGCTGAATGTAATTTCTGCTAGACCCGGTGTCTATCAGGAATTTTAAAATGTTCCCACTCTTCGTCTTACATTCAAAAAATGGAAGCGAAGAGTCCGCTAACCTAAAAAATGGATATCTGCAAAGTCCGTAAAGTAGTCATGTTCAGATGACGTTCCATTTTCATCATATTGATTTAAAGAATTTATGTAACCTTGTAATTCCTCATCTGGATTTTCGAGGAATCCGCTCTGGTTTTGTTCATAAGGAGTATCTTCCGGAACAGATTCTATGTGAAAATGTGGTTGGTTTTGTTTTGTAACCACGTTATTTACTTTTCTAGTGTTAAGACTGGAATTCGGTTCTGGTTTGATGTTAGTCATATTAGGCTGATAACCTTTTTGAAGATTCTGTTGTTGCGGACGCATGGGTCTTAATTGATTATTATATGTGCTCCAGTTCTGGTAGCCTGGGCTTGAATAATTTGGAGATTGTCCATAATTTGGGGTTTGGTTTAATACGTTTGACATTGTCGGGTATCTGGAAGGATGAGGATTAGGGTATGTTGAGTATTGTTGCGGAACTGGTTTAGGTGCTACAGAGGGATAAGTTCTGCCAATCATATTTGGGTTTCTTCGGGGTATAAAGGGTTGTGGTTGTGGTTTTCTTGGTGTTATTTGGTGTTGAATATGATTAGATCTAATGTTTTGGTTTTCTAACTTTAAACATAAGTTCAGGGCATGAGGGAGATCAATCGGTTCTTTTATGGATAGTAATCTAGGTAAGTCTCCTCTTAACCCTCTTATAAAGGTATCAAGGGCTTTTGACCTATAAGTTTCCGTAAGAACTTTGGTTGCTTCAACACCCATATCCCCACAAGATATTTTATTGAGGATAAGTGAGAGATGTGAGTAAACTAATTGATAAAACTCGTGGACCGTTTTACTTCCTTGAACAAGAGAAGCCATTTGGAATTCCAACGTATTAATATCCCGTTTGTCTGCATAGTGCATAATCAAACATTGGGATATACTTTCCCAATTTAAAGGGATATTATATGATTCTAGAGCGATATCCGCTTCTCCCACAATTTTATTGCGTATAACGCTTAAAATTGCAAAGTATTTAGGAGTGCCTTTAAAAGGTTCATATATTCCGAGAATTCTCTCAACGCTTTTTCTCCAGGATCCAAATTCAGCTTTGTCACCTGAGAAAATTTTTAGGCACTTGACAATATCGGGGATTCTATCCATTTCTGATATGTCTGTTCTGAATTGTGCGTCAATACCTTGGTCTCTTTCGATATTTTGGGTGGGATTATTTTGAGTGGGCTGGCTTTGTTCCCTTAAGACTCGATTGACGATACTCGTGATGAGTATGTCTAATTCTGGTGTAGGTTGGATACTCTGACTTGTGGATGCCGCGTATGGCGGGAAATTATTTGCACCTGTACTAGCGTTTGTTGGAATAGGATTTTGCGGATTTTGTGAAGGGTTACTGGCAGAATTGGTTTCAGATGCAATACTATCGGTATTCGATCGTGTAGCCACCATGATTATGTTTGAATATTTGAGATATTTAGTTTGAAAATTATTACAAATTTACTATACTATAACGTTTTTTCGTAAAAAAATATGTTTGAATATTTGAGATATTTAGTTTGAAAATTATTACAAATTTATTACACTATAAAACTTTTCGTAAAAATAAAAATTAAAAATTAATTCACAATTGAAATTTCTAACCCTTTTCCTGTTTTCTTTAAAATATTTTTGTTTCAAAACAGATTTTTTTTTTAAAAAATTTATTCAAAATTGAGTTTTCCCTTTACCTATTAATCTTTTATTTTTTTATTTTCTTTCTTTTAACTTAAGTCTAACTTACATAAAAATGAAGAACATGATCCCACGCTGGTGAGTTAAGTGTTGATCCTTTTTTCTAGCTACAGCTGGTACTCAGGCACTTCCTTGTCTCACACTCCCTCGTGGTTTACTATGTCTACAGACTATAGCAAATTTATTCTTCTTGGGTTTGGCCGAAGAAGTGACACGAACACTGGTAATTAACTCTTCGAAACGTGGCGAGCTTCTTGAGGTCTATTTTCACGTTAGAGTTCTTGTTTGATTTTCTTTTCTTTCTTTACCACTTGAAGTGAACTAAGTCCTAAAACCCGACGAACTTCTTTAGGTCGATTTTAAGTTTTAAGTCATATCACTTTCAATGTTCTAGGTCTTGGAACGCGACGAACTACTTTAGGTCGATTTCACGTTTCACTTTTTAACACTTCCTCAGGCCAACCACGTTGGGCGCCAATTAAATTTATTTTATTTTAAATTTTATAAAAAAAACACAAACTTTTTATTTTTATGAGGATGAACCTCTTTATTTGAGTACTACTTACGAACTAACTTATGACAGAATTAGTTTCCTAAAATCTAACTGAAAAGTAACTTAATCTATCCAACCCGAGTTTGCAATTTGCTGTTGCATGTGCTGTCTCCAGACGCCTCGTCATCACATTCCTTCACGTAGTCACCTGGTGATTCTTATGAGTCGTGGGAAGCGAATCTGGATGTGGGACAGTTATCTGCTGATGCAAACATTTCTTGCGTTAACTTATATCCTAATCGTTTTTGCTGATTTCTCAAATAGATTTTTGAATCCATTTTTAGCCCCAAAACTAACGATATCTGCCTGCTATATAATATTTCCATCATCTTAATTATCTCGAAAACGGCTCCAACGATTTCAATAAAAAAATATCTGTCCAATACTATAGATATATTCTACAGTTTGGTTCAATTTTTTTTACATATTTTGTAATTAACTGTAACTGCCATGCCATACAACCATTTTTCTATTTAGTACTTTCTCATAAACGGCTCGAGGGATTTTGATCAATTTTTTTTATATAAGAATTTAAAAAATGCTAAATACCAAAATTTTCGAAAAAAAATGTTTAGTATTATACAACAATTTTTTTAGGTTATTATTTTCGCGGATGATATTCATATTACATAAAGTTTAAATTTTTCGGAACTTACCGCGTTAAATTTAAGAAATATTTTCAATTTCGTGAATGAGTCTCATCCCGTGACCACGAAGTTTGAAAGTTCTTCGAAACGTCGGGAAAAAGAAAAAGAAATTGAAAATATTTCTTAAATTTAACGCGGTAAGTTCCGAAAAATTTAAACTTTATGTAAAACATTTTTTTTTTTTTGAAAATTCAATATTTCGAAATCGGATGACTTTTTTTCGAAATTTTATTTATAAGCTTACATTATTAAATACATAAAATTGTTATTCAGAATTTTCTTAGAAAAAAATTTAAATTATTTTGTATGTAAAATATTTAATTAAAAAGACTTTAAAAATACAGGATGTCCGCCGGGAAGGTATACTACTTTGTTTTGCCGCAATTTTGGTAAACATTAGTCTTGACAGTTCGTATTTGGCAGTCTTGAAGTAGATACATGGCAAATTTATTATGGAAAAATATTCGAGAAACCAACGTTGTTAAATCGTTAAAACATTTTGTTAAAATCAATCATCGATTACTGTAACGATGAGAAAGTTAAGTGAAATTTTTGGTCGAAACAACGTGCTAACAAAATGCACTATTTATCGTGTAGTGAATGATTTCGAAGAAGGGGGGGTGGCCGTGGCGCGATAGTTGTGTGTTCGCCTCTCAACCTTATGGTCACAGGTTCGATCCCTGCCGTAGTCTATGTCTTCTTATTTTTCAATTAAAAACCAATTCTAAAAATAAATGTCATACAATGAGTTGCTGGTTTACTCATTACATGTTGTTTAGGCATAGAACTAACAACATGTGATTGAGTAAAACTAGTATACCGATAAAATATGACAAAGACAAAAAAATAATGCGAATTATGAGGGACATATATAAATAAGACACGGAAATTTCTCCGCATTAGTTCAGCCGCCATCCCTGGAGATAAAATCTGAGACAACAACCACCTGCAGTCTCCGAATATCGCGCCACACATTTTTCCTATCATTCTTTCTCTTCCTTAACCTCACCATTACGCGCTGCGCTGTGTTGAAACATTTAAAGGCTATTCATAATCCGTTGAGCGCGTGTAGATTATAGGTATGTAGGTGATAGGCCCAAGCATGGACCACAACGTACTGCAAGATCGGCTGAAAACATTACTGCTGCTGAAGGAAGTGTTCAAAACAATCCATCAACCTCAATACGTCACCGTGCTCAGGAGATTGGTCTTCAAAGAACAACTTTGGCCACATTTTTGCAAAAGGATTTGCATTTTTTTCCATTTAAGATTCAGTTAACATAAGATCTTCTTCCACAAGACCATTTACGCCGCCGTACATATGCCAATAGGATGTAACAGCTAGCCCATGACAACCCCGATTTTCATAAGAAAATATGAAAAATATGAAAAAAAAAATAAACAGAATTGTCGGTTCTGGGCAATGGAAAATCATCAAATTATTCATCAGTCACCTTTGCAACCATTAAAAGTTACAGTTTGGTCAGGAGGAATCATTGGACCTTACTTCTTTGAAAATGAAAACGACGTTACGGTAACTGTGAATGGGGAGCGATATCGTGATATGATTGAAAACTTTTAAACGCCGAACTGCATGCTTTGGGCTTGATTAACATGTGGTATCAACAAGACGGTGACACATCGCATACAGCCAGGTTTGCGATGGAATTACTGCGAGACCTCTTTTCACAACAAGTTATTTCAAGAAATGGTGATGTTGATTGGCCTCCACGGTCGCCTGATTTGCCTGCTTCGGACTTCATTTTGTGGGGATGTCTGAAAAGCAAGGCTTATGCAAACAAACCAGTAACGCTTGAGCAACTCAAACAAAATATTCGTTATGAAATTAATGAAATACCGCGTGAAATGTGTGAGAATATAATGAAAAATGTGCGCAAAAGGGCTCGAATTTGTGAGACTAACAGAGGCGCACATTTACCTGATATTGTATTCCATACATAATTGCCGACACTAAATAAAACATTTATCAATATACGATCCATTCTCTTTCATTTAATCAAAAATTATAAACAAAGAAAGAAGTATGCCTTCCCGGCGGACACCCTGTATATTTATCTGTTTCTGTTAAGAATATTGTGTATACGATGTGATCGAACATAAGAGCAAGTACGTGCGATACAGTCGTGCAGTTTCTTAAATTACTTATTCAAGGTATAAAAATGTCTCTCATAGAAACATGAAGCTTTTTCAAGTTATAAATAAAAATTCAAACGGAAAATTTAAACAAAGTGTAGTGACTAAAATTTGTGATATAAAAAATAATTATATTATTGATGATATTATGATGATACATATAATAATGATATAATTCATATTCGTGCTTTTTTTAATAGCACACACCAGAAATACAAATGTTGTTCTAAAACGTAAAGTTACATTACGGGAAAACTTCCTTTTCCTTCACAAAAGAAAAATACTGGGCAATAAGTAGAGAATTTTTTCCTGGAGAATTATGACGTATTTCTAGCCTATATTATATGTTGTTTGTAATTTGCAAAGAAAAAATAATCACATTTATTAACTTTGGAATTATTTTTGACTAAAAACAAATACATACATATATATAAAGGTATATAATTCAAAACAGATCAATAAGCGTTTTCCAAAATAAGAAAAAAAAACACAATGAATTAAAAATATAAATCCCTTCAATCATTAATCAATAAATTCTTTTAATTTACGTCACAAATTGGTCACGGATGGCTATGGTCGTTTTTGTCTTCATTAACTATTAATATTCCTGCCTAGAACCAAGATTTTGTTTCTTTTTTTTTTCTTCTTATTGTAAGACAACTTCTTAAACTATGCATAAAGAACCATAATTTGCATAAAGACATCAAATAAAAAAAGTATTAAAAACACAAAGATGCATAAATCTATTTGGGATTACGAAATTTCCCCGATATTCTTCTAGAATGTATCAGATTTATTAAATATTCTATTTTTCTATTAATTTATAATATATGTATTATAGTTGCTGTTTTTTTTTTGGCAAGTTTCTTACTTTTGCAACTATAAAACTGCCCAGCTCTTTTGAATATCTAGTTCAGTTTACACAAGTCAACGACGAAGTAAGACGTAATCATGAGATGTTTCATAGTGAGTTCGAGGAAGTTGGATATCCCATTTTAACAATTCTAATTTACAATTTTTTAGATTCTAGGATTTTTGGCGGTAGTCAATGCTGGACTTCTGCCTGGCTATAACTATGGTCCAGGATTGTCAGACAGCGGTGTTAGTGGTTCTGGAAGTCTTGCCGGACACGGATCATCAAGTTATAATAATGCTATTGGAGGAGGCTATAGCAGTGGTGGATCTGGTGGGGGATTTTTCGGTTCAGGAGGTGGTGCCATAAGTTCAGGATTAGGAAGCTCAAGTGGAAGTAGTTTAGTCAGCGGCAGTGGATATGGCAGCTCTTCAGGAGGCAGTTTGATCGGCAGTGGAGGATACAGTAGTTCATCGGGAAGTGGAGGATACAGACAAGGCTCTTCTGGATCTAACCTCAACATTGGAATTAATTCTCTCGACTCAGTTCCACAAACCGTCGAGTATTCCAAACAATTTTACCACTTCAGTGCTCCCGAAGAACCCCACGTCGATGGACAAGTCATGAGGCAACTGAGTAATGTCTTAAAGAAGAACCTCCAGGTTGTCTTCATCAAAGCTCCTGAAAACAACGCCGCTACCAATGCAGCACTTCAGTTGGCAAAGCAAGCTATCGAACAAAGAACAGCTATTTATGTCCTTTCGAAACAAAATGATGGTTCTCAATTGGTTGGACAACTTCAACAAATCCAAGAGAACGTACAAACTGCTCCTGAGGTAAGATTTGTAAAATACAGGACCGCAGAAGACGTGCAACGCGCCAAAGCAGCAATCCAATCTCAATACGAAAACTTTGGAGGAGCTTCAGAAAACTTTAATGGAGGAATTGCTCCTGTTCTAAACTATGCTAGTCCTGGACAAGCGAATAGCCAATTTATTGGTGGTTCATCGAAATATAGTGGAGGCGGAAGCAGCTACGGATCTGGTTCAAGCCTTGGTTCATCTCAATTGATTGGTGGCGGAAGCAGCTACAGCTCAGGTTCAAGCTCAGGAAGCAATTTCGGTTCAGGGTTCGGATCAAGTCTAAGCTCATCTCAATTGGGTTCAGGGTCTGGCACATCACAATCGATTGGGCTTGGAGGCATTGGTTCGACGACGTCATCATCTAGTTACTTACCCCCAACTCCTTTTAAAAAGTAAGTCTGAAAATTAGTGTTTAAGCAAAGCTTAAGTGAAACAAATTGTTAGATTTTTGTAAAAATAATAAATAAATGTGAATATCTTAACACGAGCATGTCTTGAGTTTTGGTTTTGAAAAACCAAAGTTAAACTCCGATCCATTTTCGATCGTCCCATTTCCATCCAAATTTTGTGACAGAATAGTTGCCAACGAACCTAGGAATGGCTTCGAACTTTATTTCAGTCTTTCCTGATTACAAACTGAGTCCCAGCAGCTAGCAAGACAACTCACTCTCGAGATGCATTACCAGTTATAAAAACATTTTGTTTGTGTCGTCTGGCACAGGCATGCGATATTAGTTCTACAAACCTTATGCGATGACATTGTAACGTACTAACCAAAACGCCGTCGCTTTTTGTGGGGATTTTTTCGTTTATCGAATCCCAGACCCACGAGATTTTTTGGATAAACATACATTTTTGAAAAAATTCCAAAATCCATGTTCCATTCCAAATTTTTCTTTAAATCTCGATTGTGTTTTTTTAAAGATCAATCTTATTGTCTCCTCCGTGTTTTTCCAATAAGTTGATAGAAATGCTAAAAATCAGTATTTCTTATTGAATCCCGCTTAAATTAATTGAAGATAACTCAATTCGTCGCCCTAGTATTGAAGTGCCGTATATACGCCATTTTCACATTTTTGGAAAATCGCATTTAAATGTTTGGAAGCCTATTGCGAAAAAACTAACACCTGACATAAGAATTCTCTTTAATATTATACAAATGGTCATTTCAACTGTCAAAGTAAAAGTGCGATTATAGTTATCTCTCTTATATTTTTTAAATTTTGAATAAAAATAAACTGATTTTTTGTTAAAAACATCACCAGAACTTTATGTTCACCATTTTGAAACGACATTTACAATAGTTTCGCGAAGAATTATCATTAAAAACGTAGAATTTAACTATCTTCTAAATTCACATTAAGTACATTTTAATTGCGGTATCACAGTTCGTCGATGAACCGTAAACGAAATTTAACCGAAATATCGCTAGAACAAAGTACGTCCGCCAAAAGGAACTCAGAATCTACCCCTACAAAAATGGGAATAGGAAATCTATCCGTTGCTGATCTCAAAAACATCTTAACTGACACCATTGATGAAAAGCTTAGAAATTTAGCTACAAAAGATGACTTTTTAAGTCTTTCCAATTAGCTGCTTTCCCTGAAGGAAATTAGTTCTGAACTCAACAACAAGCTATCAGTGAGATGTGAGCTTCTGCAAACACAACTGGAGATTCTTTGTCGCAAAAACAACGCCAAATCTATTGTAGTACACCTTCCTTTGGATGCAGACTACGATGCAATACAATTAGCAAAACATACTTGCAAGGGGCTTCTACAAACGAAAGAGGAACTGTCATCAAGGAACTTCCAACCGCGGAAATCACAGAAAAGCTTATTGCAGCCGCGCACACTTTAATAGGCTCTATCCCGAAAGAAAAGACAATCGCTGATGGAGATAAAAAACAAATTATTGCACACTAAGCCAAACGCAAAAAATTTATTAAGAGGAGACAACAAGTTGCTGATCAACAAAAAACTTTTTGTTTACATGTTGTCGCAGGGCTTACTTGTCAAATCAACAACAGAGGGACTGAAGTTGGCTCCGTTTTCGAATGATCCAATCTTATCCAATAACCACTCTCGAGCGCCACCTACCATACAAAGGATACAACGGGTTAGACATACTAGTCAATAGGTTAATTCTGTCGTCTGCCACCAGTTAAATAATATATTGAATATAATTAGTATATGTTGTTATGATATTACTGCCCTCAAAAACAAACTTTTACAACAAGATTTTTTTAAGTATTTTCAAGATTTTGATATCATAATTTTGATTGAAACTTTTATTGAAGCTCATAACTAAAATCATTACATAAAATATTTTAAAGATTTTAAGGTAATATTCACAACTGCTATAAGAGTTAATAATAATGGACGAGCCAGTGGGGGTATTTTATACGGTATTAAAAAACATCTATTAGAAAATTTTGTAAACTTTAAAACTATTAAAGAGAAAATAATTTTTGACGTGATTAGTAAAAACCAACACTATTACATTATACCTGAACCGTAATAACTGGGCAACCGAATTCAATCAGCTGGTAGATTTTATGAATAAAACACATATGAGAACGTTTTGATTATTGGAGATTTAAATTCTAGAATTGTTGAATTTCAAAATTTTTCTGACAACTTTTTAGATTCGCGTAATATTCTCCCATTTCCAAGAAACTCAAAAAATGATATTTTAAATAGCAATGGAAGAAGTTTGATTGAATTTATTACAGATTTCGGATTATATATTTTAAATGGTTATTCTAATAGTGATAAGGCTGGTGATTCCACTTTTGTAAGTGGCCAAGGGCAATCCATCATTGACTTTGTCGAAATGTCAACTAACTGGCTGGGTTCATTTGAAGATTTTGAGGTTGCTATGGTGAACTTTTTAGCCAACATCCCTATTATTGTCAAAATAAAAATTTCTGAGTAGATCAACGTGCAAACTCCAACTTTTTCAAGCTTAAATGGTCAGAAAACAACGCATTGCTATATAAAAAACTCTTAAATCGACATTTATGCTCTTTAGTTCAGCAATCTACACACACGGTCGAAGAAATAAGTCAAAGTATAAATAAAGTTATTATAGCTGCAGCATCTTTTGCACATAAAACTTCCAAAAAATTTGTAGCAAAAAATCCTTGGTTTGACAATGATTGCAAGCGTCTACGAAAACTCTCGTTTGTTTATTCGAAGCTCTTTAAAACTACCAATTCACAGTTTTTCAAAAGTTATTACTTACGATTCAATAAAAATTACAAAGATATTTGTAAAACTAAAAAAATATCTTATTTAAGAAATACAGCCGAAGACTTGAAAAACTGCACCAACTCTAAAGAGTTCTGGACTACAGTACGCGAACTAGGTGGACAGTCTGAAGGTGTGAAATTTTCCTTGGCAGCTGAGTTGCTGGCTGCTCATTTTAAAATACTACTCTCAGTTCACCAAAACCTTCACACCTTCGAGTATACTTTACCAAATACCCACGTGAATGAACTCGATGTCGATTTTTCTCTCTTGGAATTGGAAACTATTCTTAAGAATTGTAAAAACGGTAGTAGTCCAGGCATTGATGGAATTCCAGTAGAATTTTACAAGAACAGCACAACGGATTTCAAAAACTACTTGGTTAACTTTTATAATAAAGCTTACAACTCCTTGTCTGCTCCTACCAATTTAAAAAAATCCTTGATTTTTGCTATATTTAAAAAGGGTGGTGCCAACGAAGTCGAGAATTATAGAGGTATTTCAATATTAAATTCTATAGTAAAATTTTGTTCAGCAATTTTGTATGAACAGCTTTCTAAGTGGATAGAAAATAACAATCATCTAAGCATTTTTCAAGCTGGTTTTCGACGAGGGACCAAATTTTTGCAATTTCCAGCATGGCTCAAAAATTTATAGATAACAAAAAAAGCTTTACACTTGTTTTGTGGACTTCAAAGCTGCCTCTGACAAAGTCAACAGACAAGCCCTAATCTATAAATTGTATGGGTATATCTCGAAAATTCCTTCAAATGTATGAAAGACTTATTTCTTTGACTGACGCAAAAGGATGGGATGGTTTGAGGTTCTCAAACCAATTTGAAACTTCGGCACGAGTACCTCAAGGCTGTATTCTCAGTCCGTTACTGTTTGCCTTCGTCTGTGACAATCTTCCCGGAGGAGTTAGTTACGCAAATACCCTAATAAAAGTTCTGCTATATGCTGACGATCAAGTAATTTTTGCTCATAAACCATCAACACTTCAAATGCAAATAAACCCGCCTAAGTTCTTTCTGTCATACTTGGGGTCTTCAAATAAATTCTTTAAAAACTAAGAAGGTAGGCAATCAAGAAGACGGCCGGAAGAAAAATGGTTTATCAACACGGTCAGTATTGATATTGTACAGAAATTTAAGTACGTTTTACATCTGTCAGAAGATCGAATTGAAGACTGGCAAAAACAGTTTGCAGAAGTTATAGCTCTAGTAGAACAAAAATTATTTCAGGATAATCTAGCCAAAGCATCTATATCAGCCTCGAAAAACTACTACAAAAAATTGAACCGTCAGCTTCTTACCGCTCATAACTACTTTTGTAATAATCTTTCGGCCATTCAAATAAGTTTCATTTTTAGAACAAGAGTCGAAATCTTAAGTCTTAATTTCATCCCGCATCAACAAGATTTGCCACAGCTCTTTAATCTTTGTAATAGAAGAGAAAATGAAGATATTTACCACTTCGTGGCTAAGTGTCCCTTTCTTCAAGTGGTCCGAAGATTACACTTTGGAGTTAGCTTTTTTACTTTAGACATTTTTTTTGAAATCCTTAATGGAGAAAAGGGATGGTTGTGCCTAGTCAAAAATATTCAAGACGCTCTTTATTATAGAAATCAATTCTCTAGCTGATTTGCTCGATTACCTATTTATTTAATTTGTAAAAACAGTAGTTTAGTCCAATTAAATTTTCTTTTTTTTGTGTCTTAAATCACTTCAAAATTAATATCACATAGTCTAGAAGGTTAATACCTGTGAAATAAACACATTAAACATTAAATCTATTCTTGTGTTCCAAATCATGTCAAAATTGGTATTCCTAAATTGTATATTATATAAACTTATTTCTGTATATAAAAACTATGTAATTGTATATTATATTTAAAAACAATCTTTGTTTGTTAAATCAATAAAACTTATTCAAAACTTATTTGTGTGTCAAATCACGTCAAAATTGAGACATATAGAATAGAATAGTTAGCTTTTTGTACAAGTTTTTGATAACTTGCATTTTGATTATGTTTTTATTTATGTATATCATAAGAAATGTAATTTCAGGCAGACGGCAGCGTTGCCATGACCTTTTTTTATATAAAATTTTGTAAAACCTTATGATGAAAAAATAAAGAATCTATCATCTATCTACAAACGTTATTGGAGATCTGAAACTCTAATAGCTTTCAAAATATTTAAATTTGTGTCCAAAATGAGTTTGCTGTATACGCAAAAAAAACTGAAGTTTCTTTTCTTCATACACGTACGTCAAAAGAACGTATAAGGCATTACAGTAATGAAATTAAGATTCTGTATTCTCACTTCCTAAATGCTTCTTCTTAATAAAACACACAGTTTAAAACGAAAAATTCTTAAAGTATCGTCAGCCCATTAAACTTAAAATTTAACAAAAAGAGAACATTTTCAATGAATAAATAAATTACAATGGGGCGTATTCATAGTCATTTTTAAACTGTGTCTAAGTTAGACCTAGGCTTAGTTGAATTTTCAGACGTTGATTCTATTTTTTTAAGTTTATCATTCCAAAATATTTGCTTGAACGAAATTTGAGACAAATCTGGCCATTCGTATAATAGTTTGTTTTAGTAAAATATATAGCTAATGCATATTTTTTTGAAGACACATTACTTTCTGTTTAGAACCATATTGGATAGATATATTAAGAACTAAAATTATTTTAACAAACTTTTTACCAGAGGTGTCATATTCAGACGAAATACTTTTCAAAATGATCAGTAAAGTCTGTGGCAAGCTAGATTCTATAACAAAGTCAGGATTTTTAACAGTATCATCGCTTCGTATTAAAATATTATTCTGAGAAGTTTCCAAAAAAATTCGTGTTATTTTCATTTTTTTTATAAAAAAAAAAGTCTGAACCGCTGAACTCGAAGCATAATTTACATCATTCCGAAAATCCTCTCATTTAGTACCACCTCGTCAATTAATCTATAACATGTGAAACATTTGAATAAAACTTTATACAATTTGAATTATAAGTCCTTACTCCAGATTCGTATCGGTCACTGGAGAATTCAGTTTTAGCGATAGCGAAGCACTTCCTTCACACAGCTTAGAAGACTGTGATCGGCTGTGATATTTAAACTTTTTTTATCGACACAGCTAGGCTTGTATTCACATACGGCAAATGAAAAATATAATATTTGTCGTGCTTATGGCGTATGTATAGACGTATTCTAAGCATTATACTACAATTTGTGTGCACATACGTCAAGTCAATAGTGAAACGACCATTTGATTTTTCGTTACTTAAGTTACAAGACAGTAAGACAAACGTCAAAACAATTCTAATTTTTTTTCGTAAACTGTATGAAAAATTTGACGTAAATGCGAAAAGTTGGTGTTTACGTCAAAACACTATGTGAACTTGATGATTTTGATGGATATACGTCAAAACCATTCTGAATATCCAAGCAACGAAAAGAGATAGAATAAATCAGATAACAGATTTGAAAAGAGCGCCCGCGAAAACATAAGACTGCATTAACAGTTAAAAAAAAAATGCACGACTGGATCGTACGAACTTGCTCTTGTAGCTAACAACTTTTGTAACTACTGACGCTGTTAGTAGGTATAGGTAGTCTAGTTAACCTTTGCAGGTTTAAAGCCTATGTAGGTAAGAATACCTTGATTCTTAATATAATGAATTGTGGAATACATAATTCAAGGAATGGTTACATAGACACCTACCTTCAAATGTATATTGAAATGGATTTGAATTATGTAAATTAGGAGGGTAATATGTACCTACCTACAAATAGTGATCCTAGGTATGTGAAAATGTACATAATGAAATTGAATGTTGTACAGGTGGATTTAAATCGTTTTCTTAACTTATAAAAACTGCCAAAACCATCACTTTAATCATTTTGTCGAAAAAACGAAGAACGCCATTAGATGCCACGGATCAATGAAAATTTTATTAAAAATTATCCCGAAAATTGTAGTTCGGATTTTGATGAAATCCTGTTTTTTAATTTTAGTTTTTTGAAAACAATTGTTTTTTTTTTTTTTCAAATTTTGGTATGCAGTTTTTTATAGTGTATTAATTCACAATATTGTACAATGTTCAACAAGTATGAGAGTAAGCTGACGGCAGCTGATATGAGGCTACTTCGTATGACAGAAGGTGTATAACAAAGCTTGATTTGAATTAGAAGTACTAAGATCCGTGGAAGTCTTTACGTCAAAAATTACATCTTGCAAAGAAAGATCATGACCGGCTCAATTGGTATTTACATGTTCAAATGAGAAATCCGAAGAATCCCGTGAAAAAGGCAATATGTATCTTACAAAGTTCCAACACCATCGCGAAGAAGAAAAAGGAAGGGCAGACCAAATGCAAGCAAATGCAAAGACAGCAGCATTTGTTTGGCCTCAGACATGGAACAATTCAAGACCGGGATTCTAGCGTACCTAGTGATGTGCCAAAACGAAAAATTCTCAACCCGGGTTAACCAAAGTTAGATTGTGAATAACCCGGGTTGCAAACCGAGTTAGCTAACTCGGTTTATAAAAAAAATGTTCAGTTTATTCCTTCATTCCGGTGTTTTGATGAAAATATTATAAGAATACTAAAGACCTTTTTTTTTTGGACCAGGCATTTTTCACAAAAAAAAATTAACTAATTACACAACAAAAACAAACCGAAGCCAAAACCAAGATCAAATTAACATTCAACGCCCCATCAGCCGTTATACAAGGAACTTACCAAAAGCGAATACGAATTTAAAATCAGATATTCAATTAGATTGGAACTCTGTAAAAGCCAATCTGTTTGACTCTGTCCATTTCCAATTCTATAAAAAACAAGTAAAAATTTCGATTTCAACCCGAGTTACTACAAGTTGAAACGAAGTTATACAATACAATGGCAATCAAAAAACCGAACCGAAGCCCAATGCGCAGTACAACTCGGTTTGATTTAACTCGGTTTGGTTTAGCTCGATTTATATTAGCGAAATGTCATTTCTAACTCGAGTAGTTTACAAAACATTCAATATCAAACCGAGTTATATTAGCTACCGTCTATCTATGTTTGCGTTGCGATCAATTCACTTTGTGTAATGCTTCATATATCATAAACCTATAATACAACTGCAAAATTGGCGCATACAAAAACAAACAACACTTACGTCTGAAAATATAATACGGGAAGAACGATGGGTGAAACCGAGCCACAGACAGTTTCATTACCACCAAATCGACTATCGCATGTATATGTGTTAGTACATTGTGTTTGGTACAAACCGCAACAAAAGGAGGGTAGTTTTGATTATGTTCAAGTCGGTTTGCCTTTAGGCGTTTTTCTTGTTTAGTTCAGAGCCAAGTCTGAGTTGTCAAAAATTTTGTTTGTTTCTTTTTAACACAGAGCATACAGATCACCAAATGTGTGTTTCTTTTTTCTTTCTGAACATGTGTAGATCGCACTCGACGTGCTCGAACATAATTGACTGAGCATGTGAATAAATTGCTGAACCCACCAAATGCCATGTGTGCCAAGAAGAAGGAAAATGTGAAGAAAAATAAAATGCACAACTGGATCGCACGAACTTGCTCTTATGTTCGATCATATCGTATGCAAAAGATTTCTATTAAAAATCTATATATATTTTTAAAGTCATTTTTAACTCAATTTTGTATATGCATAGCATATACAAAAAATTCATTAATTTTGTTCTAAAATCAATTGGTATGACAACATTAAATATTTAATAATATTAACTTAAAAACAAAAGAATAAGTCTGTTTAATTAAAGAAAAAATAATTCAAAATTCTGAAATAAATACTTAAACTAATTTAAGCTGAAGAAAAAATACGCCATTTTATTTCTTGGATAAATTTGAATTTATAAAAAAAAATTTTAAATCTGTGGAGCGGTTTTTGAGCAAAAAACTTTCTGAAAATATTTTTAAAAAAAATTAAAAAACGCCAATTCATAGGTATTCAGAAAATACAAATAAATACGAGTATAATTTTTGAAAAAAATTTAATGAGCAGTTTTCGAATAATAATTTTTTAATTTTTTTTTTCTTAAAAATGATTTTAAGAATACAAAAAAATATTAATTAAAAATATTGGTACGCGGTATATTTTGGGCAACCTAAACCTATATTTTTGTGAAATTTCGAAATAATCGGTTAAGCTATTTATGAGATAGTCGAAAGCAAGAAATACGGTCCTATGGAAAGTACCGTTTTTAGACATTTTTCTAATTTTTTTTTCAACTATATGATCGGTCGTAGCTAAAAACCCACACTGATTTTTTTAAATCAAAATCGTTAGAGCCGTTTCCGAGAAAAATAGGTTTGAACGTAACGGTTATATGGCAGGTACCATTATTCTTTGAGCTAAAAAAAAATTCAATTTCCCCTCTGTACAATACCTTAAAAACTCTATACCAAGTTTGAAGCGATTCGGCCCACCCGTTTGGGCTGTAGGTGTCTATACATACATACATACATACAGACAGACATACATACAGACGGACAGAATTTTTAGACCATCTTTTTTCGTCTTCGCTATCATCGTAATGTCATGTTTGATTGTTATCTCACAACTTTTTTTTTTGGACGAATGCATAACTTGCATAGTACCTATATACGCAAGTAAAAATAATTAGATACATAAGTAAAGGCGAAAGAAGTTGATCCTTGTTGATTTTCTGTATCTGGTGTGTATCAGTGTAAAAAAGGGTAGGAATTGCTTTTTAAGGTTAAAAATGAAAAGGTATTCTGATTTGTGTGGTTCAAGTGTGTTTAAAAAACATATCAACGTTCAGAGCTCGCTCTGTTTAGAAAAAGTTCAGTGCATAATCTATGTGTTCGAACTCTGTTCATTGCTCTGCTCTGAACGAAAAAATAAAAACGCCTTTTACATTCATTAAATTAAAATAAAGTTATATAAACGGTGATTTTTTAAGAGCTTGGTTTTTGAAAATTCAAAAAACACAGAAACTTGTAAAAAGTGAATGAAATTTTTATTTGGATCGATAAACCAATTTCTGCCATTTACTTTTTAAAAATAATTTCACTTAAAAGGTGCCCGCGGCTACGCTTCAGGTGGTCCATTCTGAAGGTCCAATTTTGGCAAACTTTTTCACACATTTCGGCCGGAATCTCACCAATGACGCGTTCAATGTTGGCTTCCAAGGCAGCAATCGTGTTTGGCTTGTCCCCATAGACAATAGACTTAACATAGCCCCACAAAAAATAGTCTAACGGGGTCAAATCACATGATCTTGGTGGCCAATTGACTGCGCCAAAACGTGAGATCAACTGCTCACCAAATTAGCCTCTCAATTGATGCATGGTTTCGCGTGCAAAAAAAAATCTGTTATCATCGAACGGTACCTTTCTCCATTGACCGTAACCCTGCGGCCTTCATCGTCCTTGAAGAAGTACGGCCCAATGATGCCGCCTGCCCATAAGCCGCACCAAATAGTGCATTTTTTGGGATGCATTGGTAGCTGCTGAATTGCCTCTGGCTACTCTTTACTCCAAATACGGCAATTCTGCTTATTCACGTATCCATTTAGCCAAAAATGAGCGGAAAAAAAAACGGACGTAGCTTGCGAAACACATTTTTCACAGAGCACGAATTTTGATAATAAATTTCAATAATTTGCAAACCTTGTTCAGGCGTAAGTCTATTCATGATGAAATGGCAAACAATACTGAATCGAAATGTCAAATGTTCGTGGAATTTGTCATGTGTGATCTGTCCAAAATATAAACGTCAAAAACCAAGTAGCAAAAAAATCACCCGTTATAATTTTTGTGACCTTTTATCGTTAAAGATATATGTAACTTTTTGTGGGCTGAAGGTCAATAAATTAAAGATGTTAATTTAATATTTAGTGTGCAACGTTTCGAGCATGTTTATGCTCTTCAAGAAAAAATACACATTATACACAAAAATCTCGAGCAACAAAAACAAACGTCCATTACTATACTAAAGTGTGATTGTGTATAGTAATGGACGTTTTCTCCTGTCTACCAATCTTGTTGCTCGAGATTTTTGTGTATAATGTGTAATTTTTCTTGAAGAGCATAAACATGCTCGAAACGTTGCACACTAAATAATAACATCTTTAATTTATTGACCTTCAGCCCACAAAAAGTTACATATTTCATTAAATTACTCCGCTGTCGGTTCGGTTCTTTCATCGGTTCGCCAACTCGGTTTGCAAAAATGTAACCCGAGTTAACTCGGTATGGGCACAACTCGGGTTGGCTCGGTTTATTAAACTGGTTTGACACTAGTGTGAAGCAGACATGTAAATTGGATCACATTCAAGAAGAAGAAATATATTAAGTTAACGTTCGAATTATCAATGACATTAATGTATAAAAATATTCTATCAACACCAAATCCAAGCTATTGTAAACAAGTGTCAACATGACCAGAATATCAGGAACGACACATTAATGTCAATGGAAGTCAATGATGAATGAAATCAATATTCCTGAGACCCACATCCAGATTCCAATAAAATGAGATCATCTTCTGCCACAACAAGAGGATGGGATAACAATAAAATTATTATTAACAATTAGTTATAATTCAGATACAGAACCCTTCTGAATATTAAAGAGTAAAGAGTTGAAATCAGATACCGAAGTGTTCGGTTAAATTCTATTCTTAAGATTTAATTAATAGACCTTTTTTGAACTTCCATGTTTAAGTAAATTAATCAATTTATTATAATTATATAAATTTAATATTACAGAATGCTAGACTAAGGAACCATCATTTAAATTGTTGTCTTTTAATTTTGAGGTAAATTGGCATCTTCGAAAAAATTCCGACAAAGCTGAATTTTGGTAGAGAGCTTCATTTTTACGTCCTAGACATTTCCTTAAAAGTACCCTAAATTTGGAAAAGTGCAAAAAAATTTAGAGGTGAAGAAAGGTGGTAAAATTCAATCATTTTTCTCTAAATCTATCAATTGTACGATAGAAAGTGTCTTAATGTTTTTTAACTTTATGAGGTTTTAACAAATAAAAAATGATAAAACAAAATATATTATTTAAAGAACAACTATGTATAACAATTTATTTACTACATTTACGTATACTTAAGCTTTGCTTAAAAACTAACTATCAGATTTATTTCTTAAAAGGAATTGGGGGCAAGTAGCCAGCTGTTGAGGTCGATCCAATGCCGCTTCCAAGTCCAATCAAATTGGATGATCCAGAACCTGAACCAATCAATTGAGATGATCCAATGCCTGATCCGTAACCAATCAATTGACCTGATCCTAGCCCTGAACCGGATCCGTATCTGCTTCCACCTGCAATTAATTGGGATGAACCACCAATTAAATGATTAGTTGTATACCCAGGACTAGCGTAATTAAGAACAGGAGCAACTCCTCCATCATAGTTTTCAGAAGATCCTCCAAAGTTTTCATATTGAGATTGGATTGATGCTTTGGCGCGATGCACATCTTCTGGGGTCCTGTACTTAATAAATCTTACCTCAGGGGCTGTTTGTACGTTCTCTTGGATTTGTTGAAGTTGTCCAACCAATTGAGAACCATCGTTTTGTTTCGAAAGGACATAAATAGCTGTTCTTTGTTCAATAGCTTGCTTTGCTAACTGAAGGGCTGCATTGTTAGCGGCGTTGTTTTCAGGAGCTTTGATGAAAACAACCTGAAGGTTCTTCTTTAAGACATTGCTCAGTTGCCTATTGATGTGACCATCGATGTGGGCTTCTTCAGGAGCAGTGAAATGGAAAAATTGTTTAGAATACTCTACCGTTTGTGGAACTGAGTTGAGATCATTGAGTCCAATGTTGAGGGTAGATCCAGAGGACCCGCCTTGGCTGTATCCGCCGCCGCCAATGATACCGATTCCTGAATTGCCTCCATATCTCCCACTGCTAACCAAACCACTTCCCAATAAACCGTATCCCCCGCTGCCGATCAATCTGCCACCTGAAATGCTACCATATCGAGCGCTGCTTCCCAACCCAGAACCAATGAGTCCACTTCCTGAACCGAAAAGTCCTCCACTGCCGTAGCCTCCTCCACTGCCATACCCGCCTCCACTGCCGTAGCCTACTCCACTGATGTAGCCCCCTCCACTGCCATAGCCTCCTCCATTGCCGTAGCCTACTCCACTGATGTAGCCCTCTCCACTGCCGTAACCTCCTACACTGCCGTAGCCTACTCCACTGCCATAGCCTCCACCAATAACATTATTATAGTTAGATCCTAGTCCGATAAGACTTCCGGAACCGCTGCTTGACAATCCTGGTCCATAGTTATAGCCAGGCAATAATCCAGCGTTGGCTGCAGCCAAAAATCCTAATATCTGCAATAATAAGAATTATTAGAAATGCTCAAAGCGAAAATTCCGCTTTGTCAAACTCACAATAAAAGATTTCATGATTAAGTCTAAATAGCCGCGCCGTTGACTTATAAAATCAAACTGAACTAGATCTTCAATAGAGCTGAGGAGTTTTATAGTAGTTGCAAAAGGAAGAAACTAGCAAAAAATCCAACTATAATATATTTTAATGAACTGCAAAATAGAATATTTAATAAATCTAATACGTTCTCCTCATATAAGAACATAAGAGAAATTTAATAATCCCAAATAGATTTATGCATCATTTCGATTTTAATTGAATCTAGTTAAATTTATATTTTCTTATATTTGATGTGCTTATGCAAATGGTTCTTTTTCTATTTAATTCCAACACAGTTAAAACTGGAATGCAACATTTAACATTTTGCGTTAAAAAAAAATTTAAAAAAAAAAACATTATTTCTTGAAATACTTCCTTTTATCTTTAAGATAATACAATATTAAAAAAAATGCCTATTACTACTTACTAGATTCTATGAATTCTATGTTTCAATCTAGACCAACTCTTTGATCGCTTTACAAAAAAAAGCTGAATAATTAATAGATAACTATATCAACGCTTAAGATGGTACATAGGTATAGAAAATGTTGTTCGTTTGATAACTTGTTTTTATTAATAAACATAGGTGTTTCTGATACATAGCATATTTCCAGTATTGAACACTAAATGATTATTAACATTTCATTAAATTGTAAAAACTATTATATCCTATTGGCCGCATTGCGCAAAACGATAACTGCATGAGTGAAAGTATCTTCTCAACGGCATAAACGAATTGTGTACTCATTTCCGAAGTTTTCATTAAACACTAGCCCTGTTCTTTTGGTAAATCTATCGGCGTCAAAGCAGTAAATTCCAGAAGAACGATCCGCTGCAGCCTGATATTTTGTATCTTTAAGTTGGTATTACCGAACTTGTGTCTAATAATTAAATGCAAAAAATCTGCAATTGATTTGTTTTTATTTCTCAAAATTAAAGGCATTTAAGAAAACTAAAACTTGAATTAAAAGATGCAAATAAAATGGAATATAAAGCAGTAAGAAATAACAAAAAGTTGAATTTTCTACATCTGTGTGTTCCAAAATGTTAATTTTAAAATTATTTTATGTGTTTGACGTTTCTTTTCAATGAATCAGATCTTGTGGCAATGAAAGGGTATGTTTGCATTGTGTTTTCTTGCAAAAATGACCGCATTCATTATTTAACTATTAAGTATTTTTAAACTTCGTTTACATGCGGCTAAAAATTAGAGAGATTAATTAAAAATGAGTTATATGAAATATGGGCAGAATTCCCCTTTTTGAATCTCATAATTGGGGTAAATAGTCGTGTTTTTATAAAAATTACTAACGTCGCAACAAATAAACACTGAAAAAATGACGATTATGTCCACTTTTATTTTTACTGGTTGGTCAACGGTCAACACGACTCCGAATTCAAAATTACGTAAGATCGTCAAAATCCGTTTTGGCACGAATTTAAGGGTCAAGTTAATTGTCTACAAAATAGAAGAAAACGCAAATAATAATATATTTTTGTTTTTGCTTTTGTGGACTGGGTGGAATAAAGCCAAATTTAAGATTTTTAAGATTATTTTTCTTCAATTTGGGTTAATTGTCTACGACATCCATTAATAAAATTTGACATTTTCTGGCTAGGCAATAAGCTATATTTTGAAATATTTAGAATGTATTTCTTGCCAAATTTCGCCGAAAAGCTCTAAATCATCACTCTTCTCCGCAGGTGATAGTTAATCTGATAATTTCCAATTGTTGGTATAACCAAATTAAGATTTTTTAGAAGAAATCTTAATAATCTTCACAATCGAATTCGACAGTTTATGTCTTGCGCGTGTTATAAGTGCTCTATCGATAACATACACTTACGTACTGCTAATGAGTGCTTATTTATTACTAAATAAGAGATATGCACTGAACTGCTCTTTAAATGCTTGTAACTATTCCAATTTCAGAGCTTTAGTAGGGGGCGCAGCTCAAGTTTTAATTAACTATTTTTTAGGCAAACAGCAGCTGACACAAAGCCACTCAAACATCTTTTATTTGAGTATCTTTGATCTGGCAGTCTCGCACGAATAAGCTAACCACAAATAAGCCATACTAATACTACGTTTCCACCGAACTTTAATCTCTTGCAGATTTACTAATCTCAAAAAGTGTTTCCACCGCTCCAAAAGTAGATTAATTTTGACAGCACTATTCAAAATGCATATATCTTTTCATTTTCTCTTATGATGTAGAAGTGAGACAGGCAGCTTCATCTGTGTCAATCAAAGAGAAAAATTCACTTTCCAGATGAATGTGCTCATTTCGATATGGAAATATGGTAGTTCGATTGAACATTTAAAGGAGATTTATTTTAAATCTTCATCTGAGAAGATTAAAATTTGTATGGTAAATCCTCAAGATTTGTAGGAGATTTAGTTAGATCTACTTAAATCTCGGTTTAGTGGTCGGTGAAAAAATAGTATAAGATTGGAAACTTTCGTACGTTTTACCCCTCAAAGCTCATTTGTTTACATTGTTGTATTTGTACATTTGGCACTCTATCCATTAATAGATGTGAAAGCGTAATACAAAACAAAAACAAATTACTAAGGCTGTGTTATCTATGTGTCTCTAGGAAGAGGAAAAGAAAAGATTCTTGTGTGCGTTTATCAATGAGTCTATTGGAAGAGAAACGGAAAAGTTACTAGTGTGCGTGTTTTAGCTTGTATGCAAATGTCAAAAGACAGCAGAGGTTTCGGGTCTTTATGTTATTAGTTTATGAAGCTAACTTTAACTTTTCCTTAAATTGGAAGAAGGCATCCTACATATACTTATTAATATGATTTATAAAGCAACAAAAATTAATTAAACATATTTTTGGCCCAGTTTGTTGCATTAGACATTTTTATTTCCTGTACGTAAAAAGGTGTGAAAACATTTTCTTAAGAGAAGAACACATAATTAACCAAAAATTATTGATTCTTGACTGCTTTTAGCTAACTTTTCCGAATCGTTCGAATATATTAGAATTGTTTGGAATCCGAGATAACTTATCTAATAAATATGTGAATGTGCCCATTGACAAAGAATAGAACTCTACGAACAAGGACTTCGAGATTCATTAAAGTCATCTGAACTACCAACTAAACAGCATAATAACATTATAACAAATCAGACTTCTGCTTTTAGTTTTATCGAAAGCAGGTTGTTGTATTTGTAATGTGTAAATTCTGCTTTGCTGCCGACGTCATTTTGCTAAAAGAACAGCCCTACTAATATCGCATTGAAGTAGATATTATTCCCAATTGTTTTTTTTTGATAAAATATACTCACTGTACAGATATAACTGAACATGAACTTAATAGCAAAATGTGAATATGTATTGATCATTGAGAATAAGTAAATAAAATAATAACTGCAATGCACAAAATTAATGGATTAAAATTTGAAGTTAAAGATGAACGTGCAGAAGCCTTGACGAATTACCAAACGAATACCATCCCTATCCCGAAAGTTCCAGAATACCAATAACAGTGGATTCTGTCAACACGAAGCTGCTGAAATATATAAGAATAAGACTATTCAGAAGTCTGAAGTTATATCATTTGACAACATTTAGCTCTATAGGCATAACTTTGGTAACTTGAAAAGCATAATTAAATTATTCTCTTTATAAAATGCTTCTGTCAAAATTGTATTTTCCGAAATTCTGCAGATAATAACATAAATTGTTTGGAAATTGTAAAAAGGATACGCTTGTTTTTTATTTGTAGAATGTTGTGATAGCACCTATTTGGGACAAACTTCTTAGTGGAAGCATTTCCTTGAAAATGCAACGAGACCAAAGAGAACTGAGATCTCTCGGCTTATTGGTACTATATGGAAAGTTATGTGTTCGTAAAAAAATCGAACTCGAGATATTGATAAAACTTGACATTACAATGATGGCGAACATCAAAAAGTTGGTCCCGCAATTCCGCATGTCTGTCCCCGAGTCTACAACTTAAACGGTTAGATGGATTTGCTAAAAACTTGGTACATACTCGTATTGTTTTCTTTTTTCAATTTTTTAGACGAAAAATACCGGTACCTGCCTTACATTTATTTTGCTAAAAAGAAAAACCTTATTTTTCTCACAAACGGCTCCAACGATTTTTATAAATAAAATGCACGACTGGATCGCACGTACTTGCTCCTATGTTCGATCACATTATATGCAAAAGATTTTTAATATAAACGGCTAAATGTATTTTTAAAGTCGGTTTTCACTTAATTTTTTATATATAAAAATTCTTAAATATTTTCTTAAAAAAAAATTGGTATGAACATTTTGTATATTTAATAATATAAATTTAAAAACAAATTTTTCAGAAAAATCGTCCACTCGTTTTCGAAATATTGAATTTTCAAAAAAAAATAAATATTTTTTTTTTCAAAAATCCAAAACAACTATTTTTCGAAAATTTTGAAATACAGGATTATTTAGCATTCGAAGGAGCTCCTGTATGAAAATGTTGATGGAAATCTGTTGAGTCGTCTATGAGAAAGTTAAAAATCAATAAAATGGTTGGGTGGCAGGTACCGTTAAAAACAATACAATTATACTTGAGGTAGTATATACACCAATTTTTATCAAAATCGTTGGAGCCGTTTTCGAGATAATTAAGATGGTAGGAAAATTTGTATGGCAAGTACCATTATTTTTGGGGCTAAAACAACGCTTCAAAAATCCGTTTTGGACAATCGCCTAAAACGTGTAAGCACCAAGTTTGAACAAAATCGGTTCAGCCGTTTAGGCGGTAGATCGTTCTACAGGTAGACAGACGGACAGACGGAATTGCAGGACCCACTTTTTGGGTGTTCTCTATCATCGAATTCTCAACTTTGATTGAAATCTCGAGTTCGATTTTTTTCCAAATGCAAAATTTGCCCTCCATGTACATATATGGCATGTGCATGAAAAAATCACTACATTAACCAAGGAACGTCTTTGGATTTGTTTTTTAAATAAATGGTTATTTTGGTACCTCTATTAGAAACATTTACATACATATTTGGTTTTCGATTTTCTGAAAAACGGCTTTTTTGAATGTTTTTATGCAGAAGTCCTAAGAAAATTTAAACATCAAAATTTTTCAAACTTTTTTTTGAAATTAAAAACTTTTTAACTTTTATTTTGAAAAATCAAAATTTCAAAAACAATTCAATTGATTTTTTTGAAACTTCGTATTTGACAGCTTTTGACATCTTAAATATAGTTTAAAAGAACAATTTACCTAAAATAAAAAACAACGGTATACCTCCTATACAAATATTAAACAAAAAAAAAAAACCGTTAATGTCAGAATAACACTAACCAGTCTACGCGTACCATAAAACTCAGCTCATCGGTTTGCCTTCTAACAAGCAACCGAACAAACCCTTTTCCTACATATCGTATCTCATAAATACACAGTTGGTATCCCTGGATGGCAAGAGGGGAAATTTATTTTAAAAAATAGAAAGCAAACAGAAGAACATAGAATTGGAAGCAGCCACACCCGCTGGCATATTTTTTTGAGTAGAGTAAATTTGATAAAAGAAATAACTTGTATATTTAATTTGAGTAAAGTAAATTGAATGAAAAGAAACTGTAATTCTTAACACATGTGGACACGTCGCGTAAATAAGGAAGTTAAATAAATATAACTAGTTAAAAAACAGTGGATTTAATTGGTCACATAAAAGAGTGACAGTTAAGAAAAGAATTTTGATAAAAAATGTGTGCGTTCTTATATCAGTGCAGTATACTTTCTAATAATAAATTAACGGTACTTCCCATAGAACCACTTTTCATATTTTCGACTTTCTCACTATTGGATGAACCGATTCAAATTTTCTAAAAATAGTTTTTCGATTTTGAAAAAATAAATAAAATTTGTTTTGTTATATCGATTTTTCAAAAATCAGTCACTAAATTTTATATGTATATAAATAATTACTTCTGAATGGCGTATAAATTTTGTTTCTAAAAATTGTTTTAAAATTTTATAAATCAAAAAACATTTTTTCAAAAACCGCTCCAACGATTTTTTTTATATATTAACATTTATCCAAAAATTCAAACCGTATTTTACCCTTTAATTTTATATAGTACCTATATCGCAAGTATAAATATACATATTTTCACGAATCGCACCCCATCTTAATAATTCATGCGACGTCACTGCTATTCAATTATTATCATTCATTCTCCAATTCATTATACTAAGAGTCGGGGTAATGTTACCTACATCGGCCTTAAATCTGAGATAACTTGACTACCTAGACCTACCTACTAACAGCGTCAATGTTTACATTAAAGTTGTTATCTACAAGAGCAAGTTCGTACGATCCAGTCGTGCTTTATATTTTATTTGGAGAGTTTGTCGAATATCAAACACTAATTGCAATAAAGGAATAGTAGTGACTAAACTGAGTGGAGATATCGTCAAGGAGCACAACCCTGTGCATAAAAAAATATGTACAAGGCTCCAGCAATTTAGTAAAAATAAAAAATCACATTAAACAAAACTGATCTTCTTCCAAGCCAGATAAATCAAACAATATATTGTTGATATACTTCTGACTTTAGTCGATAGTCGATACGCTCTTCCCACGAGAAATGTCAAAAATTCAAAACCAAACGTTCTAGTAAATCTATCAATTTTTTAAAGAGCTTAAAAAAGCTAGAAAGGATGAATAAAGTTTTAAGTTTATTTTATATGTACGTTCTTCAAGTCGAATTGTTCATTTTGATAAAAGACAAAATTGTTAGCACAATTACACTTAGATCCGTTTATATGGAAAATGGTGCTAAAAGAGATGTAAGATACAACATTTTGACTTTTCGATGAGTGGAAGAGATATAGGAATCTTTCCGTTATATCAACAAATAAAGTTTTAATAAAGTTCCCCTGTTGAAGGTAGCAACCCCTGGCAAAAAGTCCGGAAGGATTATGTATACAAATAGTTTCATTGTTAAAAACTACAGGAAAAAAAGATTCCTATATCGCTTCCGCTCACCGATTAAATTCCAAATAGGTCAATAAATCATCTTTGATATTTTAATTCTTTAATTTAATTTAAGTTAGAAAGTATTGTAATTATATAAGCTGATATATATTCTCAAACCGGAGGGAGCGGGGTGGCGCCATATTAAAATTGTTTGAAAAATTTGTAAATTAAATGCTCCATTTCTCGCTTAAAAGAATCCTATACCCCGTATCTACATCGCTTTCTAAATGGTAGGTGAACTTAGACTAGGGCTTCTTTAAAAGGACCCGAGACGAGACTGTATTTTTGGTACCGAAATTCGCCGAGAGTCTCGCTGGTCTCGTTGGTTTGGTCTAGATTTTTGCTCGTAGAATTATTTTTTTTATTCAATTATTAAAATTTAAAAAAAATTTATAAAACTTGAACATGAGTACTATGTAAATGATCAATATTAATAATATTCACAAGTTTTTTTTGGAGAAATATTCTATGCGCGTAATAATATCAAACCACATAATGTATACATATGTATACGTAGATATACTCAGATAAGCGAACTGCTTAAATCCACAGAATAATTTATTTTATTTTTATTATAAACGGTGATTTTTTAAGAGCTTGGTTTTTGAAAATTCAAAAAAACACAGAAACTTGTAAGAAGTGAATGAAATTTTTATTTGGATCGATAAATCAATTTCTGCCATTTACTTTTTAAAAATAATTTCACTTAAATGTTGTCCGCGGCTACGCTTCAGGTGGTCCATTCTGAAGGTCCAATTTTGGCAAACTTTTTCACACATTTCGGCCGGAATCTCACCAATGACGCGTTCAATGTTGGCTTCCAAGGCAGCAATCGTGTTTGGCTTGTCCCCATAGACAATAGACTTAACATAGCCCCACAAAAAATAGTCTAACGGGGTCAAATCACATGATCTTGGTGGCCAATTGACTGCGCCAAAACGTGAGATCAACTGCTCACCAAATTCGCCTCTCAATTGATGCAGGGTTTCGCGTGCAGTGTGGCATGTGGCACCGTCCTGTTGGAACCACATGTCGATCGAGTTCAATTCTTGCATTTTAGGCAAAAAAAATCTGTTATCATCGAACGGTACCTTTCTCCATTGACCGTAACCCTGCGGCCCTCCATCGTCCTTGAAGAAGTACGGCCCAATGATGCCGCCTGCCCATAAACCGCACCAAACAGTGCATTTTTCGGGATGCATTGGTAGCTGCTGAATTGCCTCTGGCTGCTCTTCACTCCAAATACGGCAATTCTGCTTATTCACGTATCCATTTAGCCAAAAATGAGCCTCGTCGCTGAAACGGACGTAGCTTGCGAAACACATTTTTCACAGAGCACGAATTTTGATAATAAATTCCAATAATTTGCAAACATTGTTCAGGCGTAAGTCTATTCATGATGAAATGGCAAACAATACTGAATCGAAATGTCAAATGTTCGTGGAATTTGTCATGTGTGATCTGTCAAAAATATAAACGTCAAAAACCAAGTAGCAAAAAAATCACCCGTTATATGCATTTCGTTGAAATAGAAATCGCTCGTTTGTCAGACTTTGTTCGGAAAAGGGTGACTTTAAGACTTTAAGGGATACTTGGAAAAAAATATTATGAAAACGTCAAAATATAGTGTGTTGCTTACTGGTCAAGCCATGAACTGTCAAAATCGTTCGATGACTCCGAAAAGAAAATTCGAAATTTTTCCGATTTTATTTTTTGCTCCGGAAAAAGATAATTTTAAGCCTTATTGGTTAAATTTTGGAAAATAAATCGAGCGTTGTATGTAGATACTCTTTTTTTTAACATTTTATTTGTTTTGTTACGAAATAAAATAATTTACGCCATTCTTCAAAATGTTATTTTAACTTAACTCAAAATGGAACTTGAGTTGACAAAAAACTTGGATTGAATATCAAACTCTAATCTAACTGGACAGCTTTTCCATTTTTTCTTGCATTTGTTTATTTTTTATTTTAATGTTGTCTCTTTTCTTTACCCTACTGAATGCACCCTAGAAATCAACCCGCAACAAACGTGATCGTGGAGAGCAGGATTTCAAGTTGCTGTTGTTGTATTGCATGACTTTCGATGGTCCATATGAATCAAATCTGATAATAAAAATCGGCTTTTATTGCATACATTTGGCCCTGTTTAGATAATGGAAAGCATGAGTACTGACTGGCAAGTATCATCGTTTTAACAATAAAAACTTTCATTAGCCTCAAAATATTTACATTGAAAGAAAAAACAACAATTTTACACTTTCACTGTTTGAAATAACAACAAAAGACAAAACAGACTCACGGGTCTTCTTCGATCTTCTTACTACCAAAAAAAACGAAAGAAACCAAGACCAAGGATAAGACCAAGACCTTCCCAGACCGAGACAAGACTGCACATTAAAATTTTTTCGGGAAAAAGGCGAAACCAGGACGGAGACGAGACTTGGTTAGACGATACTGAGACCGAAACCGAGACGAGACTACATTTTTTTGGTTTTGACGAGACCGAGGCTGAGACGAGACTAACAAAAGTCTCACCTTGTCTCGTCTCGTTGTCAGCCCTAACTTAAACTAATTTAATCTTATTTACAAGTCTTAATTGCAACCAAATGGTATATGGAAAACAAATTAACCTTCTCTACATGGATCTTATGAAGACTTTTAACCATGATTTACCACGGTCTTATTTCCCACAATTTAACAAGATTGCCTTTCAGTATAGTATTCATCAAATGGCTAGGTTCATATTTATTCCGTAGGAGGTCAATGGTAAAAAAAATGGATGCATATATCAGACACTATTAAAGTGAATCGGGTCATCCATAAGGAAATCGCTACGCTTCACTTTTGTTCTTTATTTTTACAAGCGATTTGAGTTCCAGGATATAACGCGGATACTTTAATTTATATCTTACAAATTCAGTAGGGATTCTATTACAAATTTCGTTTTATTGAAACTTAATAAGAAAAATTAAATTTAAATTACATTGCTACTATTTTATCCTACTTTTTCTTCAAAGGAGGAAGGTACTTTGTAGTTACAGGTAAGTTAACTGATGTTAATTTGTTTGAGCCCAAGGCACCATTGATCGTAGTGATTCCAGATGTTCCCAACAATGGGCCTGTGCCAATAATTTTTGTCGTTCCAATTCCAGATCCCAGTAACGAACCATTGTCAACATAGGTGGTAGTTCCTAAGCCGGATCCTATAACAGAACCACCTCCAACTATGTTAGTAGATCCTAAACTAGATCCCAAGCCTGATACCAAACCTGTTCCCAAACCTGTTCCCAAACTTGATCCCAACAAAGCTCCCCCACTTGACAACGAAGATACCCCACTAGCATAGTTAAGAACGGGAGCAACACCACCATCAAAAGACTGAGAAGATCCTCCAGTAGTTTCGTATTCAGTTTGAATAACCTCTTTGGCGTAGGCAAGATCCTGCGGAGTCCTGTATTTAACAATTCTGACTTCAGGGACAGTGGGCACGCTCTCTTGGATTTGTTGTAGTTGTCCAACCAATTGCGCTCCATCGTTCTGCTTGCTAAGAACATAAATATCTGTCTTTTGTTCGATAGCTTGTTTAGCAAGTTGGAGAGCTGCATTTGTTGCAGCATTATTTTCTGGTGCCTTGATAAAGACAACCTGGAGGTTTTTCTTTAAGACGTTGCTTAATTGTTTGGTAATGGTTCCCTCCTCTTGGTGCTCTTCGGGAGCTTCGAAATGGAAGAATTGCTTGCTGTATTCAACAGTCTGGGGAATGGAGTCTAATGAGGGAATTCCAATCACGTTAGTTGTACCTGTTGAAATTCCACCACCTATAAGTTGACTTCCTCCACCGATTATTTGAGCTCCTCCATCGATTATTCGAGTTCCTCCACCAATTAGTTGACCACCTCCACTAATTATTTGAGTTCCTCCATTGATTAGTCGACCACCTCCACTAATTATTTGAGTTCCTCCATTGATTAGTCGACCACCTGAAATGCCTCCAATGCCAGAACTGATCAAGCCACCATTGCCAATAATTCCACCTCCATATCCGCCAGTACTGATCAGCCCTCTGTTACCAGTGCTAATTAATCGGCCTCCAATCAATCCACTTCCATAACGGCTTCCAATAAGGCCTCCATATCCACCCGTATTTATCAAACCACTGTTAACATTACCAATTAATCCACTGCCTGAACTGATCAGTCCATTGCCATAGCGAACTCCACTGAGGCCCCCAGTTCCACTTAGTCCAATAGTATCAACCAATGTACTTCCAGTGCCTATGAGAATTGGAGATTGTGTTGGGCCGTATATTGCTGCCGTCGATGCTGCCACCAAAAAACCTAGAATCTTTAACCGATAAAACAGTTAGATCTTCATCTAATAAATATTGTGCTTCTTGAAACCTACAATAAATACTCTCATTGTTGCGTCTTGCTTCGTCGTTGAATACAGAAAAATGAACTAGATCTTGCAAAACGCGGTGAGGTTTTATATAGTTGCAGAGGCTGATCACAGCATCAATATAGTTTTATTGTCAAAACAACTCAGTAACAAACTCCTCTAAAAGAACAGGTCGCAGTTGAAGCGGTTCTAACTTGATTTTGCGGGGTACTTACGTTGTTGATACAATTATTGTTACTTTTTTTTATATATACGAGTATGTGGGTATCTTATTAATGCAAATTTTGTATTTTTGCAAATGCTGTATTTTATTTTATCAAAAAAAAGAAAAAAACATCATACATACATAATCAAACCACAACCAAAATATCAAAGCGCAACGACATTGAATAAATATGAACATAAAATTCGGCCTTGAGACTAAACGCATCTCTTTTGCCTGCGTCAAATAGAAAGTTAATAGATTTTTAAGCATTACTGACCATGACAATGATAAAAGGTAATAAAATTTTGTTTTAAACTGCTTAGATGCATATCGAGGGCTATATAAGAAGCTATACTTTAGTTGGAGTGAAGCCCCACAAGCTTTAATTGTAACTATCCCTGATTTTAGCAGTCATTGTGTTTTTGTTGTTTTGGAACATACACTACAAATACAAAGGATATTACTATAAGAATACGAGTATCTGTTTTATTGTTTATTTTTCTAATAAGAAACAAAATATATGTAGAATAAAAGGACAGTTATCATGTTCTTGTCATTGGTTACGTTTTGAAGAGGGTATTGGAGGGTATTATGAATTCAGACACGTTTCTTGTCTCTGATTGGCCAACATTTAAAAAAATCGCCTTCCAATTAAATGCTCTTTTTTCGGAAAGTGCTGGAAAGCTAATAAAGAAATATGTCCGTTCATTTCCTTTCAAGTAAAGTGCTCCATATTTCAAAAAAAACTATTGTCCTTTGTTAAATTAGCTTTAAATGATTAAATTAGCCCACATATGAAAGTTTAAAAATCATAAATATCAGAAAATTCCGAATATCCACATTTGTTATTGCGATATAGGCAAGTCTTGCATTTGGGAAAAAAAATCGAACTCGAGATTTTAATCAAACTTGACATTGCCGCTAATGGAGAACACCAAAAATGGGGTCCCGCAATTCCGCCTGTCTGTCTGTTTCCTAGTCTACAGCATAAACGGTTGGATGGATTTGCTTCAAACTTGGTATACATATTGTTTTCCGAAAATATACCCACATGGTTTAATTCGTTTTTTTTTTATGACGAAACATAACTGTATATGCCATACATTTTTGTTTGGCCAAAAAGGTAAATTTATTTTTTCCCAAAAACGGATTCAATGATTTTAATAAAAAAATCACATCATTAATGAAAGGAAAATTAACTTTTTCGTAATTTAAAAAAATGGTTATGTTTGGTAACTCTAGTAGAACCATTTTTTGGTTTTTGATTTTCTGGAAAACGGTTTATTTGATTTTTTTTTGAAATTTTTATGCACAGGCTCCTAGAAAGTTTAAACACTAATGTAAGCCAGATTTAAAAAAAAAAAAATTTGTTGAAAACTCAAAATTTCGAAAACGACTCAATTGAATTTGTTGATACTTCGTATTTTGTAGTTTTTTGAAATTATCTTGAATACCTAGTTAAAAAAAAACTATTTTCTAAAAAACAAAAATGGTGAGTCACCCATTAATATGTTAAAAAAATCGATTTTTCAAAAAAAAACATAATATAAACATTAATACATTAACTAGGTTCGTTTTATATTATTTTTACTAAAAAATTAGTTTAAGTTCAATAATACATCGAAATTACACAAAACAAACCATGGTACCCGCGCATGTATAACAGTCTACAGTAATCTTTTTGTATGAATTTTTCCTTATTGATATCAGTGCTCGCAACTGGCAGCTTAGTTGGGCTAGGTAGGAAGAGGTACATTTGGTTTTTTTTTTGGTTCTACCTCTACCATTTTTTTGGTTTTCGATTTTCTGCACTCGTAGAAAGTTTTAACACTAATATAAGCCAATATTTTACAAAAAATGATTTTTTTTGGAAATTTAAAAACAAAAACTTTTTTTTTGAAAACTCAAAATTTCGAAAACGAAACTTTTCATATTTTCGACTTTCTTATTATTGGATGAACTCATTAAATTTTTTACTTGCGATATAGGTACTCGTACTATAGGGCAAGTTTTGCATTTGGAAAAAAATCGACCTTGAGATTTTAATCAAAGTTGACATTAAGCTAATAAAGAATACCAAGAAAGTGGGTCCCGCAATTCCTTCTTTCTGTCTGTCTGCCTCTAAAACGCTCTACAGCCTAAACGGCTGTATTTAAGCGTTATAGGCGATTTTCTAAAATAGATTTGAGAATAGTTTTTTAGGCTCACAACCAACGGTACCTGCCATTCAATTTTTTCTACCATCTTAATTATCTCAAAAATGGCTCTAACGATTTTGATAAAAAAAGTATGTGCATTATAGGGTATACCCACATTAAATTTAGGTATACCCTACATTTTGGTCAAACATTTTTTTAAAATTATTTTATTAACGGTACCGACCATATAACCATTTTTTGATTTTCAACTTTCTCATAAACGACTCGAAGGGTTTCCATACAAAAATTTATACAGGAGGTCCTTCAAATTATAAATAATACTACATACCGGAATTTTCGAAAAATATTTTTTTTGGATTTAAAAAAAAAATATATTTTTTTTTGATATTTCAATATTTCGAAAACGGGTGGATGATTTTTTTTGTTGAACTTATGTTCCATAACACGTATTTTTTAGAAAAAAATTGTAAATATAAAATTAAGAAACAACTACCTTGAAAATATATTCAGATTCTTAATAGAAACCTTTTGCATACGATGTGATCGAACATAACAAATTTGTTCGATCCAGTCGTGCATTTTATTTCCTTTAGTACACACTGTAATCAAAATAAAATATAAGCAAATTGGTATACATAAATGCCACAACCCATAGAATCCGATGGTCCGTTGTTCGGCTGTGGATTCTATAGGTCAGGATCTTAATATTAGTTGTTCTTACCAATATCGTCCTCATCCAGCGTCAAAACCCAAATTTGAGACATTAAATTTATTCTTTCAAAATGTTTATTGCCAGGTGATTTGATGACTTAAATCAATTGACACTATTATTGATGAAAATGAGTTCGCCAATTTTCCGACTGAATTTTTAAATTCTCTAAACATGTCAGGAATGCCGCCACACAAGCTCTGTCTGTCTGAAAATTGGTTCACCGGTTATTCCTTGCGTAACTTAAATCCACAAAATTATGCAACGGTGTACGATTAGTCATCAAAAGATACCGGAAACGTACTTGAAGCAACGATATTAACTTGAAAGTTTAAAGGAAAATTCCTTATATTACCTCGAATATCTATGATTCCATCAGAATCAACAATGCTTTTCAAAAGGCTACAATTCCCGATACGTTAGGCTTTTGTGATGGCATTAAATGAGCCGTAAAGGCAGACAATAACAATTTGTGGCTTGGACTTAAATAAACCGTGTTTCTCCCATGGATGGGCATCTGTAAATGTTACATGCCCACGTGTTGAAAAACCATCAAATTATTTGTTTTAACGAAAGATAGATTATAGGTTAATATCGTTCATCATTTAGTTCTTAATTAATAGAAAGCAGTTATTGCTACTAATTACAATCTTTATCAATCATTTCCTTAACAATACCAATTCTTATATCTAATAATTGAACGCAATACAATAAAGTCGCAGCAACGCGCGGCCGGGTCTGCTAGTGTATCTATAAAAATCAAATGAATATTAGTGTCTTGAACATAAATTAGAAAGCTATATGCATATAGTTACCTACCCACCTATATTCTTCTTTATTATTATTATTATTTACATATTTATTTACCAATGATCAACCTATACATGTAGGTACATATCGCTTACATAACTTTCATAATTAAAGCCATAAATAGATTTAAATATAGATTTGTAGGTAGATTCCTAAGCAACTATTCCTTCAATCGTCCATTCGACAATTCATTATACTAAGAATCAAAGTTATATTACCTCCAGCATTTTATAACCAAATTACCTACCTACTAAAAGTGTCAAGGTTGTTAGCTACAAGAGCTAGTTCGTACGATCCAGTCGTGCATTTTATTTGATTTTATAATTTAACAATTTGAAAGATATTTTATTAGTGGAAAACTTTTCAGCGATGGACCTTCCTAAGAATGTTTGAATGACAACAAGAGTACCAGCTTCCAGTTAATAAATAAAAGAAACACCCCGTCCTTATTAGATGTATTTAACTCTGGAAATTTTAAATAAATATGCACGACTGGACTGCATGCATTGATGTTGTGGATCATTGACCATTACTTACTATTGATGATGAAGACACATGTAGTATATCCTATTAATATTATAAATGTGAAAGTTTGAATGGGTGGATGTTTGGTTTTCAATCGCCCCAGAACGGCTAAACGGATCTGGGTGAAATTTGGCACAAAGATAAATTATACTGTGGAATAGCACATATGCGTAAAAACACATAGGCCGGTAGTTGAGAATGCTCTTATAATTAAATGTCAATTATTATCAATTGATAAGACGATGAAATTTGATAGGTGAATGAGGCACTGTATTAGTGGATTATCACATACATATTTCATTTATATCCCGAAAAAATTAAAGTTTCTTATGGGAAGCTTAAATATGCATCAACCAATGAATGGATTTTAATAAAATTTGGTAAGCAGATGGATTTGCAGATTTGACATTTATAAATTACTAGCGGACAAGGCGAACTTCGTCTCGCCCCAATTAAACGCCTTCAAATCAACTACAGAGCTATAATAAAACACAGATAGTTCAAATTTCAATGTGATTTATTTGAACGGAAAAAAAATAAGGATAGAGTAATATGACAAACAATATTTTTCGATTTGTTTTCTGGCGCAAAAACAAACAACAAGGCCGTTTACCAAGCTATCAACGACGTCCTTTTTCTTCGCTGCTTGTATTGCCCGTTCACAAATCCAATCGAGGTTTTTATAATTTTTTGCAATGCCGGGGAACACTTTACTTTGGCGATGAGTTTCTTCTTCGACGTTGTTAACTCGCAAAAATTTTCCGGGAATGATATCAATCTAGTCGAGACATCAACAGGAATTTGGTCATTGCCAAGCGCCGGCAGTTGTCTAGAGTATTCAACAGACGATGGATCGTTCTGCAATGCCACTCATATTTGTGGCTAATTTCAACTTATTGACATGCCGGCACAAAGATGAAGATCTTAAGCCCCATTAAGTTCATCGGCAACAGTAGATTTCGGGATGGCGGGAAGCGTTTGACGAAAATATCCGCAGAGCAATATCATATACCCACCACATCATCTCGAATCTCCTTGTAACTTCTTCACTATTAGGTCAACTGCCTCCAGAGCTTATTTATGCCCATCGTGCATTCATCCCAAATTATCAGTTTTGCATTCTCGCGCAATTTCGCTGTCGCCGAATTCTTGGTCATTGTACACGTTATTAACTTGTCAGGAATTCATCGCCAGCTTCAAAGCGGAATGTGCAGTTCGACCGCCTTCAAACAGTGTGGCAGCAATGCCATAGATGCCATAGGATGCAACAGGCAACGAAAGAGATCTTGGCCGAATTGCTGCTGGAATCAACTAAATGACGAATGTCTTGCATCTCCCACCGGGATCATCGGGCAAGTAAATGCGATTGCGGAATCGTATTCAAAAGCAGCGCGATTGAAGTCTACATTTACCACTTTTCTTCTTTCTAATAACTTTTTGGGTACGTCTCCATTTATTTCTTTTGCACGTAGCTTTTGCATTTGATTATCACGGACATACTGATTAATTGCAAGACGTGTACGTCGTCTAAGGCTAGATCGCAATTAGTGTAAGCAATACACAAAACTCGAAGCAATTGCATCAAGAAATATAGCACATTTGCTGAATAGAAAATTATAATGTGAAAAGGACACTTGTAAAATCACGCACAGCCTTAGTGAATGCATAACGCAATCTATCGGGCTATGGCATTGATCGCAGCACAGCGTCATCTAATATATTATATCTCATAAACGTTTCCTCCCAAAATGCACGCAATATGTCTTCTATCACAATGCATTTCACAATTAACCGAAATTTTCCAAGCAAACATGTGAGTAACATTTTTGGTCGTAACTCTGCATCTAGACATCGGACATATGTCCTAAGATCTCCTGAAAATTTCATTTAAATCGCACAACATAATTTGGATTGTTTTTATATATAAGAAGATTATCATTTGATAATCATACAATTATTTAATTAGACTTATCTGTTTATGAGAAAAAGCTCACATCCCCTTAAAATGAATTTCCGAAAATATAACACACATGTTACATAACGTACAAGATCGTTTTAATAACAAAAATTATTTCCTCATATCGCTGGCCGAGAACTATAAGGTTGTATGTAAAAAAAAATTCCGAGATAATCGTCTTAAAAGTTTAAAAGAGGGCTGGTTTTTGCATTAAATAGTTAGATATCAATTAAGTATTGTTGCAATATGATAAAGAAATATCAAAAAGCCATAAAACCAGTAAAAAATTGTTAGTTTAAACACGTTAGATGATTTTACAAGCATTTTAAAAAACGACACAGAACCTTGTTTGGAAAAAGTTTATTAAAATTTCCCAAAAATTCTATGTACAACACAGGACCTTTTAGTACTGAAGGGATTATATGGTAGGAGATACTTTTGTATGGAGAAAAAAAGTATAATCTTAAAAAAAGACCTAAACCTGTTCTAAAATAAAAAATATATTTTTCTCAAATGAAATAGTCCACAAATCACTTGAATTGATGTAAAAACTAAACGGATTTTAAATTATGAAAAATGGTTCTATGTCATCGAAAACGTAGAACTTTGTGCTGTAATTAAAAATGAATAAATTTAAAAACGTTCTATATAGATTAATTTTACAAAGCAAACAAGTTTTTTATGTGACAAATGTTCTATGTTGAACATAGAACCTTATAGTACTGAATGATAGTGCTAATTCAATTAAAGTTCTATGTCCTTTTGGGCTTTAGTGTTGCCAGAAATTTTTTTTAATTTTCCTTTTTAGTTCTATCTGAAAGCCGCTAAAATTACGAAAATTTTGGTATATAAAACTCATTTTTTCTCAGTTCTCAGCCAGCGATATAAGTTCCGCCTTACGATTACTAGGACAAAAAAATAGGGCCCTGTTTCACAGAATCGCAGTTTAATAATTCCTTTCACAAAATTATACCCAAAAAACCTAGTGCGAGTTTTCAATTAATTAATAGTTTTCCTAGCTTTATTTTAAGTTTAATTGATTTAAAACGTGGTACTTGACTTGTGATTAGTGACTAAGATATGAACAATTCACTTTCTTCGAGAAAAATTTGATAAAACTTATGAAATGCTCTTGTCCCTCTTTTTGTATACAATTTCACACTGCGCTTCATATTTTAAAATAATTTATGTTTTAAATAATTAAAACTTTCTGTTTTCTTTATTTGCTTCGATTCTGTCATCAGTTTGACACTTTAAGCCACAACTACCTGCCACACTCTAGAACAAATAACAGTATATGTGTCAAATTTTATTTCCTTAGATTTCCTTTTCTTAGGGCCGATTTTTCAATAGTCAGTTAAGCAGTCAGTTGGTACATATTTTCCAGATAGAACCAAAATCAGTTTTTCAACAGTCAGATACAACTTAATCTAGGAATGAAGTTATCTGCTCATTTTAGAACGGAATAAGAAATTATCTGAGGAATAAAATAAATGACTATTTTCGATGTCAAAAACACTTTTAAAAATTATTGCTTTGAAATAAACTTTAAACAAAATTTAATTTCTATGAAAAGTTCGATACTCGAAATAAAAGTGACGTTGTGTTTTTTGTTTATTGAAAAATTCGATGTTATTATCCTCCGGTTGTTTAACAGTCAAGTAAGTTTATTCCTCTGGTAACTAACTGGATGTTTATCTGGAGATTGAAAAATTGCCTCTACGAAAAGTAGCAAGTTTGAAAAAAATTGCTTAGGCGTCGCTGTAGATCGACCTATGTATATACAGACAGACAGACGGAATTACGAATGCAAAACTTGCAAGGCTTCGCAAGTGAACAAAATATTAAATGATAGGATTAACAATATAAACTTTTTTCGCTCCAAGATATATAGTCAATCGGCATTAAAGTTGATCAAATAAATTGAGATAAGCTGACAAAACTCTCTATGCACTGTTATGGATAAATCTACTGAAAGAAAGTTCACGCAAACTCTACAATTTACACACTTAGCCAATTGTTGTTTATGCTTAGTGTCAGTAAACAAAAGAACTTACATTTTATCAAAGTTTTGATTACCTTGTTATTAATAATATTTATTAGTTTTCGAGAGCGCTTTTAATTTTTAAGTGCTCATGACTCAAATGTTGTTGATGTTTGTCAATTTTTTTATTTCAAAGTTTTTTATAACAATTTTTTTGAAAGCGCTAAAGATTGATTATAATTTCGACAAACCTACTGCTCGCAAAAACTAACGGAAGGCGAACGTAGTGTTACGCGGTGTGGAAAAATCTATACGTTGTTCCTTCGCGGCCACTATGAAGGCAATATACCACAACTAGTAACATTTAATTAATTAACTAACAAAGTTTTGTGCGCAATATTGAAATTTTGTACCAATTAATGGCACTTATTAATTCAGGAGAACGGTCAACTGAACAAAACGTGGTTCAACTTTGGTTTAAGATTTTAACTCTACGTTTTTGGCGAATTAACTGAGGTCCAATCGTCCAACCAATGTTAAAGAAATTGGCTATTATTATTATTAAAATTTGAAATATGAATCAAGGTTTAACCTGTAAGTAAAAGGTTAAAATCTTGGAACTGAACCAGAGCTTAAATGTTTGTACAACTGACCCCAAAACACAAAAGAAGCTTAACTTAAAATTCAAACTAAGGTTCAAGTTCAAAAATAATCAGTTATTAATGAAAATATTCCCTCCACCGTTCATTTCACATAAATACAAAGCTTATTGTTCTTTTCTTCACTTAGAAATATACAAGAAAAAAAATACAAGAGATGAAATACATATCTCTTAAAAAATTTTAAACACGTTTCTTTTCAAAAATAATATTTAATATTATGCAACTAGCAATAGAACAATCAGGACAAGTTAAAAATTTGCAATTTAAATTAGAAATTAGTCGCCGATGACTAATGGGCGAATGGTGAAATTTTGAAGATTTTTTTTGTGGTATTGCAAATTTTTTGATTTTGTGTTCAAATTATGTAATGAGTTAAACCTTTGTCGAGTGAACTTGAAATATTATTGATTAATAAAAAAACGATTCTTGATGGTTAATAAAAAAAAGTTGTACCTATGGTGTAGAACTTGTTTATAGAAGATAAAAGAAAAAATAAATCACAAGGGATATAATAAGATAGTAAGTACCGACAAGCAAATTAAAAATAATGCGATTATTTATATATTTTGTGGAACAGGTGTGATCAAAATTACAACCCGTTTGTGTGATGTCAAGTGAGTCCCCAGTTTTTTAATTTGTTATTTGTTCAAAGTCGGCCCAGGTTATCCACGATTTGTTCCGAATTGTTGCAACACCATTCTTACTTACGATATATTGCAAGTCTTGGATTCGTAAGAAAAAATCGAGATTAAAATGAAACTTGATATTGTGACGATAGTGCGTGATAGTGGGTCTCACAATTTTGTCCGTATTTATGTCTGTCTATTCCCGAGTTTACAGATTAAACGGGTGGATGGATTTTGTTCTAACTTGGTACATTTGTTTTTTTTTTTTTTAATTTTTAAAAGACCAAAATGAACAGTACCTATAGCAAACATTTTTTTAGACAGAAACGTAAATATTACTTATATCAAAAATCGCTACAACGATTTTTATAAAAAAAAAACCAACAGATACAATTTCGTAGTTTTTTTTGTCAAGAAATTATTATTTTCGGTAGGATTAGATTTAGATTTAGATTTAGAATAGACTTTATTACCATAAAAGTTCAGTTTATAATTTTGATTACCAGTCTTTTATGACCTGGTTTAAAAACCGTCAGTCAGATTGACAATAAATTTATTTTAAACAAAAACAAAACTAAGGGAATTTAAATTTAATACATTTGAAATTAAATATTTATCTGGGAAACAGAATAAATAGCAAAATTTTAAACAAAGACTGATACATGTTAAAAGCTTCAGTAAGAATTATTCTATTTCTGTAAGACATTGCAGTTTGAATAAATTTGTAGAGCTTTTGCCCCGTTCAAAATTTGAATTACTTCCTCTGCATCAAATAGGTTCTTCCTAAAAATGTCTCGACGAATTTCTTGCAGAATTGGGCAAGTTCCTAGAAAGTGCGCTATATTTTCTCTTTTATGAGTATTGCAGATTTCACAGTTGATGGGTAATTCAGGTCTGAGAGGTATGAAGTTCAAGGGAAGTATCTCCCCTTTAGCTTGTAGAATTGAAGATATCATGTTGGTTGAATGCTTGTCATTGAAATAGTTTAATTCTCCTAAGTTGAACTCTAATTTGCTGCAGTATTCTCTATATTGCGATAATTTGGCCTGGTTGACATACGTCTGTCTATATTTATCATACAATTTGGAGACCATGGCGTAAAGACTTCTTTTAAATTCGGTTGGATTGTCAATCCAAAATTCTATAGATCCATCAAGCGAATTAGATATACTGCTCCAAGATTGAACACAATTAAGCTGGTTTGTAATGAGAAATTTTAACACTCTGTTGATCAGTCTAGGACTCCTTAATTTGAAGAATTTTAATCATGTAGTCGAAATGTATCTTCAGTGTGTCGATGAACATCGGAGGTACTCCTGTCTCGATATGAATCAAATAGTTCGATGTTGTGGAAGGGAGAGTGAAAACTCGCTTCATAAAGAATCGAAGTAATTTCTCAACATCTTCATATTCCTTGTAGCCGCATACTTGCGCGCAGTAAAACAGGATTGATCTGGCAACAGCTTTAAATAGTCTGTATTTCAACGAGTGGTGTATTGTTTTATTTGAAATGCAGTTTTTCCAAGAAACACAAAGTGCAGCCTTGGCTTCCTGTAGCTTAGCTTTAATGTGTTTTTTTCATGCACAGGTTACTTGTTATGGTCACACCCAGATACTAACCAATTTTACTTCCTGTCCCCGGAACTTCCATTTTTCATAACTGGCGTATCTTCCGTGTTCTTTCATAAAGATCATTATGTTTGATTTATTAAGGCTTACAGATAAATTCCAGGACTCGGAGTATTCTTCCAACTTTCCAATCATGACTTGAAGATGTTCGTGAGTTTCCGATAAAAGGACAATATCATCTGCATACAATAAACCAGGAATATTTTCTCCAGCAATGGACACCCCTCCTCCCACATGCTCTACTTAATCTTCCATAAATATCGTAAATAAAGGAGTACTCAATGCACATCCTTGTCTTAGACCCATTGAAGAGCTGAATTCTTCAGAGAGACTTTCGCCATCCCAAACATCTATAGAATCTTTTGCATAAAGCGCTCTTAGAACATCTAAAATTAGGATATGCCAATATTTAGCAATTTAAGAAAAAGTGCCTCTCTATCTATACTGTCCAAAGCTGCCTTAAAGTCTATAAAAAAGGCGTAGAGTTTTCTCCCAAGGTTAAGGTACATTTCAGCAATATTCGTAAGTAAAAACACCTGGTCCGTTGTTGAGTATCCAGGTCGGAATCCCGCTTGAAGATCACTGAGTTTTGAGTTCTCGCTCACCCAAACTGTAAGCCTACTAAAAATCATACTTCCAAATAACTTCATAGATGCATACAAAAACGAGATTCCCCGGTAGTTCTCTGCGACAAATGGATCTCCTTTTTTAAGTAATGGAAAAATAATTGAAGACACGAAAATAGACGGAATAGCTGCAGATTCGAAAATTCCATTATAACAGCTTAAGAGTACATTTATGAAATCTTGGGTAGCATACTTGAGGAATTCAATTGGAATTCTATCTGTTTCCCCTGCCTTGTTAGTTTTTGCTCTGTGCAACGCTGCCTTCAGATCATCTTCAGAAAAGGGAGAGTCCCAAAAATCATCCTCAATAAGTGGAATCGCATAGTGAAACCTTGAAACTCTGCATTCAGTATTTAGCAACGATGAAAAATATTGCTTTAAATCAGACGCCTTGAGATTACACGCGATTTTCAGCCTTGATCCATTTATTAGTTGCATCGCTCTCCAAAATTCCGTAGAAGATCTCGCCATTGACAGAGAATTAACAATGCTTCTATTATAGTCTCCTTTTTTTGTAAGCACCGTGCTTTAAACTTTACGTACCAAAGCTTAATGATGCTTCTGTTGCATGAGCGAAATAAAGCGAGAAATGAAAGAGAAAGACTCCGCGCATCTTCACATTCCTTATCAAACCAGGCTTGATTGTAATTTCGAGTGCTAGTTAAATTTCGCTTGCGTGGCGGGTAAGCTTTCTTTATAACACCGAGCAATTCGTCCATACAGGGGTTAGATGAAATTTCTTTTAGCAAAGATAGTTCCGAGTAGTTTAAATTTTGATGATATTTCTGCAGACACTGATCATTCCATTTTAACTAAGGGGGCAGCTTTAGCTCTGTTGTATTAAATAAAGCAGGAATATTACTGTTAATTGTGATGACTAATGGTATATGCTCAGAAAAAGTTTTAGATTCTACTTTAAGGTCTGCTAGCATTTTTACCCATCCGCCTGCCACTATGCAGTAATCTATCACTTAAGAAAACGGTTCATTTGATTTTTGAAAAAGCTCCTAAAAATTTCAAATAGTATTTTTTTTTTTTTGAAAACTCAATACTTCGAAAACGACTCATTCGATTACTTTTACGATTTGTATTTAGTTCCTTTCTTGACATGCTCTTGAATACTCGAAAAAAAATGTACCTTAAATAAAAAACTACCTCCCATGAATGAATGAATAATGTGGGGTTTTTAGTTCCACTGAGACTGTTTTATCTGCAACTAATGATTTTTTTCTAATTATTTTTATTATTTTAGTAACAGCGACCTTAAGAATTATTGTGCTCCATTCAGAGACAAAAATGGAACGGCTTATTTATAGCGCTCATAATTCTATATATAAAAAACAAAAATATTATTGTAAAATATTATATTGATATGTTTTTATTTAAACATTTGAATAAAAAGTCATTAAAACTAACTAACTAACTTACTATAGCGCTCATAATTCACTCTCTTCTATCTGGTGACGCCTCAGATATCTAAGTCTTTGATGTATAAGAATAAGTGCCATACAACTACCTAAAATGTAGTCCGACATCTCTTGGGATATCAAGTAAGTCTGTTACCGTGGACTTGCAAATCGAATTTCTTTTCATTTGATCAATGCACTTCCCAGTCACAACACCTTCGTTTACGAATCTCATGATGGCTCCTAGAGCAGCACTTTCTCTGACTAAAGCCGGTTTGCTGATACACAAATTAATCCATTTAAGTTCTACTTAAGAACTTATGTGACAGTTTACGCAGAGGAAAAAGTAGCCCTTAAGCGTTTTAAGTTGAACATAAATATTTTTGATTCCTATCAGCAAACGGGCCTAAATGCAATGGCGTCAAGTCAAAAATTACCTCCATAGCTGCTGGAGGGCATGTTTCCATTAATCCGGTAATGGGAACATGTATTTTTTCTAGGGATTTCTTAGTTGTGATTAGGTAGTTTTTTATGACATGCAACCACCCCATAAGTGTTGCTATCCCGTCTGTTTTATCAAGGTTTTTATTCCAGTTTACTTTTTACTATCTAGTGTAATTTCTAGATATTTAACTTTCTTTTAGCCCGATTATTTCCTCTGCCAACCCGATAGGTTTCAGAAGTGCCAAACGACTCTTCTATCGTGAATGGCACGATCGTGGGCTTAGTGGGGTTTATATTTAGCCCCACAAAACAGTTAAAAAAGCTGAAAAGACAATTTTTTTCTCCAAAAACCGAATCTAAGAATGTTGATAGAAAAATGTGAATGTTCTTAAATTAGTGCAGTCAACTTTTAATTTTTTTATCTTTTTTTGTTGTTAGATTATAGATTTAAATTTTTATTCATTGACATAAATTATATAGTATAGACATTTGCTTTTGTTTACATTATATCATCATGAATAGTTGATTCATGACAATTTATGTCGTCTGCCGGAATGGCTTTTCATTTTGATTGTTATTGCTCAATTTAAGTTTATATTTTACAATAATTCAGTTATAAATAAATGATTTTTAGCTTAGCTAACACGAAAAAAGTAATGTGCAGAACGCTTAGATTTACAATTGATTTTTGACCTTCAGTTCAGTTTAAAATTTACAATTGAATTTTGACTTTTGGTTTAATTTAAAGAAACAAAATTTACAATCGTTCACTTATTATTCTGGTTCTGTATGCTGCCTCCTCTTTATAATACGCCACAAACTGCATCCAATTTTTACCGTTAAAAATTCTTAGCACTTCGTTATCGGGCAAAACATTTTGGCCAAAGACTGCTCTTCTAATTTCGCTTAAAACTGGACACACTCCCAAAAAATAACCAACATCTTCCTTTTTGTTTAAGTTGCAGATACTGCAATTACTGATGGTTTCCACTGAGAAGATTGGGCTAAAGTAGTTCCGTTCTTTGAGGTTTCAACCAACTTTCGAGTAAAATGACCTTTCCGCTGATGCTTTTGCTTTTTCTTTGAATGCATACATTTTGTTCTCATCCGTTAATTGTATAATTTCGTAGAGTGACTTTTTTAATTACAAATAATTCGTACCTTTTTCTGGTTATGGGTAATACCACATCCCGCTGCTAGTGTTGTCAAATCCTGGTACCAGCTTTTCTTATATTGCACAACATATTGCCAGACTAGCTTTGGTAGTCGTGTCGCTTTCATGTTCAATATCCTAATTAGGTAATCCTCATTTAGCTTAAGAGTTGAAATAAATAGCGTTGACAGACCACTTTCTAAGTAAAACATATACTTTGGAGTACTTATTGGAAGCGTGAAGATTTTTCTAAGAAAGAAACATAGTATGTTTTCTACAGCTTCAAATGTTCATGTTCCCCAAACTTGTGATCAATAAAATAAGACTGATTCCACGGTTGCGTTGAAAACCCGATATTTAGAACTCAATGGGATATTTTTACTATAAAAGATCTTTTGCCAGTTTGTACAAACTGCTGTTTTGACTTTGTTTGCTTTCGATTTAAAATGTTTTGTCCATATATTAAGATAAAGCGTTAGCTCCATGCCTAAGTAAGTTCATTCTTTAACTACTTCCAGCTCCTTTCCGTCGAATTTCTATTTCTCATCTCTTGCAGCTAGCTCTTCCACTAACATTCTATATTACCTTCTAAACTCCATAATTTACAATAATCTGCTAGCCTATTTATCATTAGCTGAAGTGAAGCGACTGACTCCGCTAATAAGACAATGTCATCTGCATACATTATAACTTTAATTTTTTTATTTTGATATTCTCGACTTTCTCATTATTGGATGAACCGATTAAACTTATTTTTTTATGCAGATACTCCTTAAAATTGTTCTTACTGTGAATAACGGTATATGCCATAAAATTTTGTACCAAAAATAGTTAAACTCAATTATCACCAAAATGGATGTAATGATTTTGATGAAAAAAATCAGTGCATAACTATGGATATAAGACATTTGGGCTAAGAAATTTTTTTACACAAAATTTTATTAACGGTACCGGCCATTATTTCGACATCTCATTCACGGCACAACGGATTTCGATGAACATTTTTTTTACAGAAGGGGCTACGAATTTTAGATAATACTGCATACTTACCAAAATTTTCGAAAAAGTAATTTTTTTGGATTAAACATTTTTTTTTTTGAAATGCTATTTTTAAATTTATATTATTACGTACCTACCTTGTTTAGAAAAAAATTAAGAAATTTTGTATATAAACTAGGAAAAGACTATAAAAATATATTTAACTGTTTCTCCTAAAAATCTTGTACTTACAATATGACCCAACATAAGAGCAAGTATGTGCGATGCAGTTGTGCATTTAATTTCCTACATTACGTTGCGAAATCCATTTTATTTAAAAGAGTTGTTTAAAGTGCTAAGAATTATAAAATGGTTAGAGCCGGTTTTATTTTTAGGCAAATAATGTTTAAAATTTTGAGCCACTATTTCTCTTATTTCAAACATTTTCAAATTGCAAGTCAATTTATAACAGTTCTGGGGCCGAGTTTTGCAAAGTTTGGATGATTTTGCGTACACAATCTATTCACGCTCAGAACATAAATGAATAAATTTACCTATATCTAACTGTGTACACCTTATCTGCGTGTTATAATATATGTACCTTCATGAGTACTCAATTCATATATGTGTGAGTTTTATTTGTCTATAGGTACATTTTCAGCTCTTTTGATGATTTAATTCTTATTCTGCTGAAGCAAATGTTTTCTGATAAAAAAAATTACACGCACGAATTTATCTTATGTTCGATCATCGTATCCGTATGCACAAGATTCTTAGTGGAAACGGCTAAATTAAATATATTTGTAAGGTGGTTTTTTACTAATTTTTTTTTTTACACAAAATTTCTTTCCTTTTTTTCTAAAAAACAAATTGGTATGAAAATTGTATGTTTTTAATAATATGTTTTTTATAATAAGCTACAAATATAATTTTCAAAAAAATCGTCATCCGTTTTCGAAATAGATATTGAATTTTCAATTTTTTTTTTGTTTGTAAACCCAAAAAACTATTTTTAGAAAAATTTCGTGCAGTATTTATAATTAATTATGAAAATTCAAAATCTATTTCGAAAACGGATGGAAGGGCCTCATTTATCAAAATTTTGATCAAAATCAAAAAATGGTTGTATGGCAGGTACGATTCAAAAATCTATGTGAGGTAATCAACTAAATACCAAGTTTGACGAAAATCGCTTTCACCACTTAGGCTGTAGATCGTTGTACAGACCAAATCCAACAGACAGACGGAATTGTGGGACCTACTTTTTTGGTGTTCTCTATCAACGGTACGTCAAGTTTGATTGAAATCCCCAGTTCGATTTTTTTCCAAATGCAAAACTTGCCCTAGTACATTATATCGCATGTAAGAATTATGTAAAAATTTTTAGTTATCCGTCAAATAAATTGAATCTCAGCCTTGCGGAATGCCAATAATTGATGTGTACCCGATTTTCTCTATACGACTACACATAATACTCTCTTTTGAGTAATTGGGTCCCAATAATGTTGTGCGGCTCTAAAGAGCCGGGAGCACAAAATATTTTTGGAGCTTAATTTTCCTTTTTAGCCCTTTCTTGCCAACAGGGGCTCGAAGCTCGATAAATATTTCATACTATTAATAACAAACAAATGTTTAAATTCGAATTTCTCTGGTGTTAGTTAAATATTTTTTTTTCTGACAGGTTATTGTTTACACAATGCACATTTATGGTATGTTAAAAATATACGTATTTGAAGATAAGAACTTAGAAGTTATGGAACCAAGATGAAAGCAGGATTACTATCAACTGGCATACAACTCAAAGGGCAAAATATCATGCTATTATCGCTACTTGTTAGCAATTCTGTATACACAAGCAACACAATTTTTTCTTCTTCTTCTAATCGCTGCCAGTCGAAGCCGGGATTTAGTCAGAACAGTAAATTGAAACTGTTTTGAAGTAACAAAGTTTAAACGTCTTTTAAATTTGATTCGAAATATTATTAAAACAACAATAAAAGCTGATTCTTATTTGTACTGTACGCTCTTGATCCAGCCTTTTTGTAATTAATGCAAATCACAGTGAATGTATACTTAAAAGTGTATAGTCTTAGTCAAATCAACTGTCAGGCTTGTTTGCTTACTAAGAAAAATTAATTAGAAAATGACAATAAGTCAGAAAATCTTTGATTGATCACATATATTTTAAAGGGAAATAAAGAAAGTTTTTAAAATCAAGAACATGTTGCAGACTGTCCAAAATTAAAGCCTCGAAAAAGAAGTTTAACCTAAAACTATTGACTAACAATAGTGGTATCAAATAATTTAAATCTTAAAAAGTTGTCAGGTGGTAAAAATTTGAATAAGGTTTTCAAATAGGCCCAATGGTTACGTGTTACGTTTTTTAACATCCGACCGACGAAGCGACGACAATGTTTTGACGATAGGCAATACAGGGATCAATGACTTTTGAAAAGGAATATGAATTTTTTCAGAACCCATCCTGATCCACTTCCACAGTTAATAGTATACACTTTGTTATCTATATCGATGCTGATGGGTTCTTGAATAAAGGACCTTAGGAACATATAAAATATTGAATAGAATTTTTAACGACCGGTTTTCATTTTCCAATTTTTATTGTTCACGTTCATCAAAGCAATAAAAACAGAGATAAAATTTAATCGTAATAAAACATATGTATAAGTACATTATATAGGTAAAATCGATTCATCTAAAACCTCGAACAATTTTTTTTTTTAATTAAAACACGATATAACGACTGACAATCTGACAATTTAACCCCAATCCAACTTTGTTATAACCTTAAATCCAGCCACTACTTTTACAAATAAAAAAAAAACTCTCATTATAACGAACCATCCCAAATAAAGGCTCAAGCCACCTGAGGCTATTCAACTAGAAAAAGTCACGTCATCCGTTTGGTCTTATGACATTTGTTAGCAACACAGAAGACTACAATTTTTAAAATGAAAAAAAACTTACCTCTACTTTTTCTTACCTTGTGGAACTATTAGAACGAAAAAGGAAAAAAAAAGGAACAAATGGGGGAAGAAAATTAAAAGTTGTTTTTTCTTCACTATCAGCCAACATAGGTATGTTAACCAGGAAAGCATTCCTTTGATAGAAAATTCATTTCTTTGTTCATGAACGGATATCATGGTGATTGTGATATGGCCTTTTTCGTAGTTTTAACGTCTACAAAAACCACGACCTTTGTTGTGATTGTGTGAAAACGCCAACAGGTGAAAATTAGCCACTAAGTTGACCCTAACACATACCTAAATGTCGTCGAGTATGAAGGCTAAATGTCTTATTGAAGTCAACTTGGGACACACGGGGAATGCATATATACATATATGTTTGTAGTTACAGTTTAATTATAAATGCTCCGGATTGAATAGTTGAAGTTGATGGAATTGTTTATTTGCATGCCACATAGTAACATGTCTTTTTTAATGATTTTTTTCAGTTTGTCATAAATGTATGATTAGGCACTATATATCAAGTTTTGAGTTCGTACAAAAAATTAAAATAGAAATTTTTAACAAAGCTGTGTAGAAGGCTCTGGTTCGATGAGGACTGTCGGCGGCACATGCAGCCAAGGACGAAGCATATGAGTCAATGCTGCAAGCTAGGACCAGAACTGGTGAGAGAGCAGCCCGGGAGGTCTATGTGCAAAAAAGATGCTACAGCAGGGGTAACGCTCGAAAGTTCTATCGAAGGGTGAAACGATCTACCCAAGGATTCCAGCCCAGAATAGAAGCCTGCCGTGATAAAAATGGTAATGTCGTAGGAAATACGCAGACGGTGCTGAGAATTTGGAAGAAACACTTTTCCAAACTGTTAAGCGGCGAAGACTGCTAACCATCCGTTGCTATGCAGAACAACCCATTCAACTTGGACGATGATGGTCAAAATATCCGTCCTCCTGACCTAGAAGAAGTAAGAACGGCAATATCCAAACTTAAGTCGCACAAGGCCGCGGGTTCAGATGGCCTGCCAACTGAACTGTTTAAGGCAGCGGGAGATGACTTGGTCAGGAACATACACCAACTCATTTCTAGAATCTGGTCGGAGGAAAGTATGCCTAATGAATGGAAGCTCGGCATAGTGTGCCATATCCACAAAAAAGGAGATGCTCTGAACTGCGCCAACTACAGAGTTATAAGTCTCCTCAACATCGCATACAAAATTATGTCGGCTATTTTGTGTATCCGCCTAGAACCTTTTACCAACGACCTGATCGGATCTTATCAGTGTGGCTTTAGGCGAGGAAAATCGACTAACGATCAGATTTTCACACTCCGGCAGATCCTGGAAGAAACCCAAGAATTCCAAGTCGATACGCACCATCTCTTCATCGACTTTAAAACCGCCTATGATAGCGTTGACAGAGCCTTGTCACATCTCGGCATCCCCGCCAAACTTGCCCGCTTGTTCAGAATGACAATGAAGGAATCTCGCTGCTCCGTCAGAGTCGGTAAGAACTTCACCGACGACTTTGATGTCGAGAAAGGTTTGAGACAGGGTGATGCGCTATCATGCAATCTCTTTAACATCGTGCTAGAAGCAATTGTGCGCAACTCAAATGTCAACACCAGAGGCACAATTTTTCAAAAGTACGTTCAACTCCTTGCTTATGCTGATGACATTGACATCATAGGCAGAACAAAGCGAGCTGTCAGTGGAGCATTTCCAAGTATTGAAGCGGAAGCGGCGAAGATGGGTTTGACTGTTAACGAGACGAAAACTATGTATATACTGTCATCGAGAAGAGAAGTCCAACACCATCGACTGGGACAAAACGTCACGATTGGCGGTTATAACTTCGAAGTAGTCAGAGACTTTGTTTACCTGCGATCCACTATTACATCGCACAACAATATCAGTGCGGAGATAAAACGAAGAATCACACTTGCAAATCGCTATTTCTTCGGGCTTAGAAAGCATTTGAGTAGTAAAGCCCTCTCTCAAAGAACCAAAGAGACCCTATATAAAACTTTAATCATCCGAGTCCTGTTGTATGGGGCAGAGGCATGGACACTGACAAAATCGGATGAAAACCAGCTGGGTTGCTTTGAGAGACAGATTATTCGAGTTATGTTTGGCCCAGTGTGCATCGGTGGTGAGTGGAGAAGAAAATTTATCGACGAACTTAACGGGCTCTACAGCGATCAACCTGGGCAAACAGCTAAAAATACAGCGACTGAGATGGCTAGGTCACGTGGAGCGCATGCACATCGACGCACCAGCCCGACGAGTCTTCGTATCCAACCCCGGTGGACAACGCGATCAAGTGGTGAACGACCTCAACCAACTTGGTGTGCGTAACTGGTGGCAGCTAGCTAGGGACCGGGCTAGCTGGAGAGGTGTGCTGGTTGAGGCCGTGATCCATCCTGGATTGTAAGCGCCATTTAAAGTAATGTAAGCGTAGAAGACTGTATCGAGGCCATGTCACCTAAAAAAAATAGTGTAGAGGTACTGCGAGAAAATATAAAATCCTACAAGAGTATCACTTGTCTTGTAAAAACATATAATGTATTCATGCCATTTCTGGAGTCGCAGGTTTTCTACATGTAATTGGGATGAAAGGAAGGCGAGTATGTTCATATGGTTCATATCTTGCTGTATTTGCTTATATTGTTGCCTTTAGTCTCGTCTCGACAGAAAGAGCCGCTTTATTCAACAATTTGTGTTCAATAATCAGAGTTTGTTCAGCCAAAAAAGATAGCTTCAGTCTTTTACATCCGGGGATTAGTACATTTGCACATATCAGTTGTTACATATACCGGTAGAGTTACCAGACATTGCCCTTTTTCATAACAAAATGGTGTTTGCCCCTCTACACTGAGTGAAAAAATGCAACGTAAAATCTAATAAATCGTATTTGATTTAACTTTGGAAAAGATTATCACGAACGTATTTAATTTAAGTTTGAAAATTTATTGATTTAACTACGCAACGTTGTTTTAAGTATTGTCATTCTTGTTTTAAAGTGAACCTTAGTCGATTTAAAAGTGAAACAACTTTCATCAATTATTAAGTACAACGGTTTTTTTAAAGTCGAAAATGCTAAAATGTATCCAAAATTAAAATTCCATGCACAACATTCAAAGTATAACATAGTTGATTATACTTTGTTCAACATCATTTCGAAGTTGCAGCCACTTACAAATAATACTTAGTACATAAAATTATTCTTCCACAAGCATTGATGGAAGATTTTCAATTAACTTTAACTTTTAAAGGTCATCAACTTTAATTTGAATTCATTCGTACTCATTTTTAAGTGGACTAAATGTAAGACCGAAAGGCTTAAAATTTAAAGTATAAGCGATGTAGAAACAAAGTGAAACGTATTCATTTTCACATTGATGTTGCATTTTCAAACTACGATAGACGTAAATTCAAAGGGATTCATAGTTGATCTTAAGTGGATTCCATGTAGAATTTTGAAAGGAGCAAAAAAGAAACTACCTGCGACGTAGTGCCGGCGCCGGCGTCGTCGATCGTGAAAGCTTGCCTTCATAATGTCAGTCTTGTTTTGTCTTTCGGACACTATTAAGAAAATTTGAAATGGAATAAATTTTCCCTACGTTGAAAAGTAAGTTTTGTTTTAGTGAAATCATAAGAAAATTAATCATTGTTTGATGGAATTTTTTTTTTTTTTTTAATTTAACTATATGCCTGTAAGACCTAAGGTCTTTTAAATGCAACCTGAATTGCACGGCAGTAGTTTGGCACAGTGGATATGAGAACCAGGTATTGACTGTCTCATTTTAACCCATGGGCGGCATCCAAATAAAATTGGAGGTATAGAAAAGAATGGGGATACCGTGGGGATGAAACCCACACGTCTAAGTTAGCAATCAAGCACTTTATCAACTGCGCCATTGCCACCCATTTAAGTTTTTAAATATAAGTTTATTTGGAGTAATTCTTAAGCCAAAACACCATTCTCTGGTGCCTTATCCCGAATCCCAATGCAATTAAGAAACGTGAACCGTTCACATTTTCTTGGGTTATGCGGTTTGAAGCACAGCACAAGTTCATCCCTACATTAATATCCAGTAAATTCAAATTTTAATTACAAAATAAAAAAATAAAAATACAATTTTTATATTTCAAAATGATCGTTATTTTATTAAAAAAGTCAGAAGACTTTTATTAAATTCAGATTGACGTAAACCATGGGTGGATCCAAGTAGTTATTTTAAAAACATAAAATAGTAAATTCTACAAGGAATCATGGTTGGTAAGATTCGATCTCTGCCGTAGTATATGTCTTCTTATTTTTCCATTAAAACCCAATTCTAAAAATAAATGTCATGCACTGATTTGCTGATTTACTCATTACATGCTATTTAGGCATAGAACTAACAATATGTGATTGAGTAAGACTAGTATACCGATAAGATATGACAAAGAATAAAAAAATTTATGCGAATTATAAAGGACATAAATAAATAAGACATGGAAAGTTCTCCGCATTAGTTCAGCCGCCATCCCTGGAGATAAAAACCTGAGACAACAACCACCTACAGTCTCCGAATATCACGCCACACATCTGTCCTATCATTCTTTCTCTTCCTTAACCTCACCCTCACGCCCGCGCTGTGTTGAAACATTTAAAGGGTATTCTAATCCCTTGAGCGCGTGTAGATTATAAAAAAAAAAGTTTATATTTCAAAGTAATTTCTATTAGAATTTACTTTAAACAACATTGAAACTAAAATTTATAGATAGTAATTTCAAAGTTGTTTCGTAACGTTTTAAAGATGGAATACATTTAATTTAACGATGCACCATTCTAGAATCAAAGTTGTTCCATTTTGTTTTAAAGTTGGATGATATTGATTTAACTATGATTCCTACACCTTAAATCAAAGGAAATCCTATTTAAATCGAGCATGAAAACTATTCGTTTTCATATAAGAAAACACATTGAATCAATGACAATCAACTTTGATTCTAAAATTTTCATCTTTAACCCCGAATCATTCCTAAATATCTATAAATCAAAGTGCTTTTCTTTGATTTTACGTTGTTTTTCCTCTGGGTGTATAAAAACCTCCGTGCCGCTTATGAAGTAAACATTAGAAAAAATATCTTTCAATTGGAAAAAATTTTCATTAAATTGAAAATTTAATTTATTGAAGTTCAAAATCTTTCAAAGCTGAGCACATCCACTCAATAATCTCACAACAAGCGTAAAAGTTGGCATTCATCTGTGAGTTTATGATTTGTGCTACTGTCACTTTTTGTTTAAAAAATAAATTATTTTCGTTTGTATTTAAAATAAAATGACTTTTTAAAAAATGTCAAGTCAAGCGAAAGAAATGGTATACTTTTTATATTATTCTTACTTTTAGTATTCATATTCCTATTAGCGCTATATTATGAATCTACACACACTTACTTGCGATTATAGGTACTATAAGGCAAGTTATGTTTCGTAAAAAAAAAATTCTAACAATCAAACATGACATTACGGTCATAGAGAACACCAAAAAAGTGGGTCCTCCAAGTCCGTTTGTCTTTCTGTCTGTCTGCCTGTCTGTATGTCCTTTAGTCTGCAGCCTAAACGCTTTGATAGATTTGCTTCAAACTTGGTACATATTGTTTTTTTCCCACACGATTTTTTCATTTTTGTTAAGACGACAAAAAACAGTAGCTCCCATGCAATTTTTTTTGGCCAAAAACAAAAATCTTATTTTTCTCAAAATCGGCTCCAATAATTCTTATAAAAAAAATCAGTTCATTAATGAAAGTAATTTTTTTTGTTGTGGAAAAAAATCGTTATTTTGGGTACCTCTAGCACAACCATTTTTTGGTTTTCGATTTTCTCGGAAACGGTTAATTTGGTTTCTTTGAAATTTTTTTTCTCAGAAGCTCCTAGAAAGTTTAAACACTATTGTATACCAAAATTTTTCAAAAAAAATTTTTTTTGGAAATTAATTTTTTTTTTTTTTGAAAACTCAAATTCGAAAACGTCTCAATAGATTTTTTGGTGGTTTTTTGATATTATCTTGAATATTTAAAAAAAAAACTATTTTTCTAAAATAAAAAACACGGTACCTCCCATACAAATGTTAAGAAACCGTTAAGAAAAAAATGTATTTCTCGAGAACGGCTGCAAGAATTTTTATAAAAAAATGTGGGTGTTCTTAAATTAGTACAATTCACTTTTAAGAATAATTTTTTGCGTACTTATTAACGGTACTTCCCATACAACCACTTTTCATATTTTCTACTTTATCAATATTGGATAAACCAATTAAAATAAATTTTTTTATGCAAATACTCCCCTAAATTGTTAATAAGAAAAAAAAGTTTTTCGATTTTTAAAAAATTAATGATTTTTTTTTTTTTTTGAAAAATCGATTTTTCAAAGCCCAGTCAAAGATTTTTTTTTTAGTTTGAATTTTATATGTATATTATTAATATCTTCAAAATGGTGTTTCAAATTTTTTTTCTAAAAATGTTTTCAAAATTTTATACATAAAAAAATTAATTTATTAAAAAAGCGCTCCAACGATTTTTGAAATTTTTGTTTGATATATTTTTATTTATCAATGAATTCAAATTGCATCTTTGTTTTCCCTCAAACTATATCGACTAAGCAATATAAGAACATTTAAATATGTGTCTTATCCATTTATTTCTACCTTACCATTGTTCCTTTTTGACAGATTTTTGCGTACCTCACTGAATACTAAATACAATGTAGGCCCTCATACATTTATATATACATATGTGCTTTTAAAAATCACACGAATCTTATGTATGCATATTGCAACTAAATTATGAAGTTGTATCTATATAGCCACCTACCCACCTACACTCTTCATTTTCATTATTATATGTACATGTTTACATACTTAGGTTCCATCAATATGTACATATATGGAGATACATTTTACTCTCCTTACTTACATAATTAAAGTACATTATTTAGATTTAAATATACATATGTAGGTAGGTACCTATGTAACTATTCCTTGAATCATCCATTCGACAATTAATTATTTTAAGAATCAAGGTAATCTTACTTACATAGGCTTTACACCTGCATAGGATAACTACAGAGTAAGTTCGTGCGATCCAGTCGTGCATTTTATTTTTAAATGATTTCTTTTAGGAAAAAAGTTAAGTATTTCTGTTTCTAAATAATTTATTTTAGTTGATAAGTTAAAATTTTTGATTTTTGTGAAAGCTTTTTTTATTTATAGAAATTGAATGAAACGTTACTTCACTCTTTGCCTAGCGATTATGGGGACTAAGTATAAAGCAAGTTATGTAGCCGTAAAAAAGTCTAACAATCAAACATGACATTATACGTTCATAGAGATCATAGTGATCGACATAAAATGTCTTTCTGCCTATTATTCTGTCAATCTGTCCCTATATGTGTACAACGAGCTGCAGCCTAAACGACTTAAGCGGTTACCATCAAATTTATTATACGTGAAGTGTGATTCTTTTGGTTATTTTTTTTCGAAAACGGCTGCAATGATTTTGATATAAATTTTTGAGAATTTTTTTTGTTGAAAAATTAATGGCCCAAAATGTTAAACAATGTATTATTTAAGCCTTACTATATACATACATATTAATTTACTAAGTTTTCATTAATTTTAAACGTTTTGTTGACTAGTAAATTGCTAATAAAGCAGATAGTAGATCATTTGTATAGTTTAAATTGTTTTTTGAGCACAATTAATGTTTTTATGTGTTGTAAACTAATTATATGTATGTTGATGGAAAGCAAACATGTAAATATTTTTAATAAGGATGTATTCGATGTTATTTTCATCATTTAATTCATTATTTACAAAAAAATAAAAGTTGGTCTAACCGAAGGACTCGAACCTGGGCCCCTTGGGAACATCCAGATGTCATATGGATTTAGCACGATACTAAAAAGATAGAGCATCCATTTGGTGATTTTAACTTTAATATAAAATGTAAGAAGATACTAACTCGTTTAAAATTAGCAAAATTCTCTGTTTATCCTCATACTTTTAGTATCATACTAAAAATAATTTAACATATCTATTACTAAACTAAAATCTTGCGAAAATATTCTTAAAAACTAATAAAAAAAAATTTATTTTAATTTTATAATCATGTGTGTATATTAATACCGTCGAAAAAACTGCCTACCAAACATTCCCATTTTTTTTTTTAACTAAAAATAATAAACAGGATTTTCTCTTAATCCGTCACGTAATTTTTGAGATCCTTTTTTATAAAATCTTCAGTTTTATCAGTTTGCAAAACGATTTTTAGTACGACAAAAATTTGATATATTCATATTTGTCCAAGAATTTAAATGACATCTTTTATTCACTCAAACTATAAATAACATTTTTGTAAATGTCACTTTAAAAATCACATGTACTACATAACTTTCATTATACATGTATGTACATTATTTACATACATAGGTTCAATCTATGTGTATACATATTATACTTCTAATTTACATAATTAAAATTCATTTAAATATACATTTGTAGGTAGGTACCTATGTGACTATTCTTTGAATCATGTATTCGACAATTTATGATAGTCGGAACTAAGGACACTTCCCTATATCGGCTTTAAGCATACCTAACAATAATTATTCTACTTACCTGCTAACAGCGTCAGTGGTTTAGTTAGCCATATTAAAGTTGCTAGCTACAGGACCAAGTTCGTACGATCCAGTCGTTCATTTTATTTAAGGTGAGTTTCGTAAGCGAAGTATTCTGTCAATGTGGGTCATTTTCTCAGGGAGAGTAATTAATGAAAATGATTCAGCTAGAATCATTGACTTACGAGGAAACTAATAATAAGCGACACATGTATGTATGTACGAAATAATTGAAATTATCAAAGCAAACATTTATATGAATGTTCGTTTAACATTCAGTAAAAATGAAGCCTGTCTGAATATTTAAATTTGTATTTATTTCGGTGAATCGTTGAATCAAATCTTCTACTTGGCTGAATAATTTCAGTTGTAGCTATATAGAATTGTATTGTAAAAAAAAACATCTTCTTATTAACTATGTCTGGCCCAGGACAAAATCTTCCAATTTTAATGATTAAAATTTTAATCTTATTTGATATAGTTCACATTGTTTTTTTGTCAAAAGTGTAAGTTGAATTGAACTTGAAAAAAGTGCGTATTGGTAAGGTGCTCACTAGCCAACTGATGGGTATAAGTGAGATCGTCGGAACGAAACGCAAATTTTGTGGACTAAAGGCCGTTAAAAGTTGGTTTGAATCAACAAATCTGAATAATTGGCTAAAAAAAATCGAAATTCAATTTTGCTTCAAATAAATACCTTGGGTGCATTAATATTCTTCTTCATATATATATATGCATTTATAGGTATGTCTGTATGTATAAGAAGTAAATGAAGGAAAGTGAATGTTCTTTTCATTTCATTTTGAAAAAAAAAATAATAGCCGGCACAAGCAGCATGCCAAACTGGAACAAAAGTTATGCAAATTCAAAATGCGTCAGTTTAATTTTGTTTTTGAATAGAAAAAGGTCACTCAAATCGTTAAACAAATTTTCTACATATTTTTAAGATATGTCGAAAATAGAATAGTTAGTTTATTACTCCTCGAACCATAAGATCAGGTAGGTACGTGAAAACTAGTCGTGTATTTAAATAACTAAGACGAGTTAAGATAAATACATACATAATATGTAGAGACCAATTTGCATAATGAGACTGGGCTCATACTTGAAATCAGTTATATGGGCTAAATGCGGATTGTTTTAATTTTAATGAATCACATTCGACGCATTTAAATTATTCAAAAAGAAGAAGGTATGTAGTTATGGGAGATTGGTCACCAAAGTGAGTATAAGAGTTTCCTATTTACATTACAGGGTTTTCTAGAAAAGGCGTGTAAGATATTAACGAAAGGTATTTGAAATGCATATTGCCTATGTTATTTTGTATGAAATATGTTCAATCAAGTAAAACTCGGGTTAAAAACGCTAGAACTTTGACCAATTCTATTTATTATTATTAAAATAAAGTTGTCACCATCCTACAATTTCATTATAATCTTAATTTTAGTTACACGGTATTTCATATAATTTCAATACCCACTATCTTACTCAGAGGAAACAAACAGAGCAAATGGTGTATAAAGCAGAGAAATGATTCAGAGAACAAAAATGGTGTGCAAGAGAATTAATGATGTATGTACATACAATGCTCTCTATCACTTTTGCAGCACCTTCTGGAGTATCACAAGGCAGCCACCTTGGTCCATTTTTGTTCATTTTAACAATCAACGATGTTGCTCAGGTTCTTGATTGTGGTCTTTCTATATATGCAGACGATATAAATATCTATAAACGAATTTCATATTGCAGATCATGGTGCCCTACAGAACAATCTAAATGATTTTTCCCGCTGGTGCAAAAATAACCTCTCGGGCTCAACGTCAGTAAATGCCATATTTTAATGTTTTCACGTAAACGCCTTCCTCTACCTCTCCGAACTTATCGAATAAATGACGAAATGGTACACGTGGTCAATTCATCTCGTGATAAGGAGCTGAACTTCGCTCCCACATTGACAACACTATTAATAAAGCCAACTCGATGCTTGGGTTCATAAATCGCTGCTCTAAAGAGTTTTCCGACCCATACGTTGCAAAATCACTTTTCGTCTAATTTGTCCCAGCCATTTTTGAATACGCCTCTCAAGTTTGGTCCCTCATCATACTACGCATATCAAACGGATAGCAGCGTAGATTTATTCGTTTTGCCCTGTGTACTTTTCCATGGAGTGATAGTTATCTACTACCCTGTATTCTCATCGCCTGCAAATGATAAACCTTCAGTCGCTAGAAAAACGACGTGAAATCGCTGATATTCTTTTTATTCATATTAACTGGTAGTATTGACTGCTCTGAATTGTTAAGTCAAATTTCATTAAATACAAATGCGTCAAACCTTAGTTCAGTACCACTTTTGCGTGTCCCTTTTCATCGTACAAACTATTCCTTTTATAATCCCAAGTCTCCTATGCTCCACTCTAAAAACTGCGTGTAAATTTACGACGAAATTATATGTTATTTTTAGTGTAAAAGTATTCAAGTTACGTATTTATATACATGACAATAGCTAACAAACAAATTTTAACACATTATGTTGGGTATTACAAATATTTGTTGCAAATTTTCACAATCTGTGTACCTTTCAATCACCATTGTTCAGTATTAAACTAATAATACTTAAAAATTACGCCCACAATGTTTATAATTAAACAAATATTGTTTAAATTCCCACACCTTATGAAAAGTACACATAAAGTATTTGTAATTAAACAATCAATGCTTATACAGGGTTATCCATTTCGCGGTTTCAAAAGTATAGCGCTGGAATTAGCACATATCGTGCTTTAAGAGGAGATTATGGCTTACATAATCGTCCAACTACGCAAGCAATTGGCAAAATTGTGAAGAAATTTGAAGAGACTGGATTGGTTACAGATATTGTAAGGCCTGTACATCATCGTTTCGCTCGGACCACTGAAAATATCGGTGCTGTAAGTGAAAGTGATGCCGAAGACCCGAATGTGTCGATTCCTCGTCGTTCTCAGGAATTAGGACTGTTTTACGATACATTATGGCGTATTTTGCATTTGGATCTACACCTACATCCATATTGAGTCCAGCTCACACAACAACTGAAGCCAGCTGACCATTCACAACGTCGTAGATTCGTCGAATGGGTGCTTGAACAACAGGCGGTGGACGGTGATTTTTCGAAAAATATTTTCTTCAGCGACGAAGGCCATTTCTCACTCGGTGGGTATGTTAATAAACGGAATTGTCGTATTTGGGGTTCTGAGAATCCTCAAGTTATTGAAGAGAGGCCGTTACATCCACAAAAAGTCACAGTTTGGAGCGCTCTTTGGTCCGGAGGTGTGATTGGACTTTACTTCTTCGAAAAACGACGATGGAACGACTGTCACCGTGAATTCGGAGCGGTATGGTCATATGTTAACCAACTTTTATTTGCCTGCTATTGAAGAATACGACTTGGAGAATATGTGGTTTCAACAAGACAGTGCCACATGTCACACAACTCGAGCGAATATGGCTTTATTGCAAGCGACATTTCCTGGCCGCGTAATTTCTTTACGCGAAAGGCCGTGTTTGTGCAGATAAACTTTTAACTCTTGAGCACTTGAAAACCAACATTCGTCAAGTTATGGCTGAGATACCGCCCAATATGTGTCAAAAATTGGTCTTAAATTACCTCAACGAATCGATACTTGCAATAATTCGCGTGGTGGTCATTTAAATAATGTAGTATTTCACACATAATTTCAACGTTTAAACTTTATAATAAAAATGAAATATCATGAAAAAAAATATTTTATATGTGTTTTATTTACGTTTACTTTTGAAACCGCAAAATGGATAACCCGTTATTTACAACCATTTGGTGTAAGTTACATATTTTATGTGTACATTTGCAATTCGTTTGTGATGATGACGTTACGCTTGCATGTTCATTATTGATTTCATTCGTAATCAGACCGTTGGAGAACACAGAACGTCCTAATTCTCTAATTTAAAAATTATGTCTTATAATATTTTGTATTTAATAATTTGAACTTAGTTATCTTTTTCTCTTAAGTAAAAAAAAAAACTAAAATGACTAGATGTGTTATGTGTTTTTATTCAAATTGAATTTTAATAATAAAAAACTTTATTTAATTTTTAGCAAAAAATATTGTTTGCTTTTTTGTCTGCATTTTTTAATTTGTAAGCACAAATAATAGCATCTATTTAAGTGATATTCAACAGGTTTCTCGCAACGTTGTAATTTTGGTAGAGGTGGTCAACAACATCCAAACGTATTTAATTGTATTAATTTGGGCAAACAAGCGTAAAATTTTGTTTAATTTTTCATATTAAATAATGAATTTCGGCAAAAAGTTTAAGATCTTTAAAAGCGAAGTCCTATACATAAGTTCTAAGTCTAAACGTTTTCATACCTAATTTTGTTGGAAGGTTACACATTGCTGTCGAATTTCGCTGTAAATTTGAATATAAAAAGTTTAAATTTACACATTTCATGCTGATATTTAAGATTATTAAGCTCTTTCAAGAGCGAAATCACATAAATAAAGGTGTAATTTTAAGCATGTTAATACTTAATTTTGTTTGGAGTATAAACATTGTTTGTCGAATTTCGCTATAAGTTTACAAATAAAAAGTTTATATTTACACATTTTATGTTTCTATATAAGAAACATTTCCTTTAATTCTGTTGCATTTTAAACATAAATTATGTATATATACATCAAGTTTAAACATCTTGGGTGTAGAAATAAACATTTACATAAAAGATTTAACATTTACAGATTAAATATGTAGAATTAATACGTGTGTAAAAATACTGCAATTATGGTAGGCAACAAGTTTCCTCGCTTTATGATATTTAAATTACACGATTTATTTTTAGAGTGTACGCATTGCCAATAACTTTTCAAATATCTTTGATTTCAACACTTCTAAAAATGTACCTCGCAATAGTCTTTTGTACCAATAACTCATTTATCCGTCTCTTCCTTTAATATTTCTAGTAAACTGTCTTTATATATTATAATAAAATAATAATTTATTATCTTCATGTTATAATTATTACAAAAATTTTAATATTGAAATTATGCTTATATTTTTCTGAACGCATTCCACTCCTGACATTGTTCCTTTATTTATTTTCTATTTCATAGTCAATTTAGTATTCTTTAGTTCTAAGGATTCAAATGTGTCTTTTTAAGATATATGCTTGAATTAAGCTAAATAAAATATAAAATGCCAGTAATTTAATACTTTTCTGTAAACTGCACAATAAGCCACGATCATACCTCTTGTTAATAAAGTCCATCCCTGGAAGGTGATTGTGTGTATCCGTCAAAACTAATGAGATGAGCAACACAAATTTAAAGAGCACTGCGCAGTAGAATGGCCAAGTGATTTGGTTCAAGCTCTAGGAATCTAATTCCAGCCAAGTGATAATCCGAGCAAAAATCAACTACTCATCCAAATACTTCCGCTTTAAACGGCAAAGGACACAAGTGCATCAAAGAATGTATCGAAATATCAAAATTATCCACCACTTTCATAGGGTCTCCAAGATCTAGATTTTCTAGTAAGCTTGGTCGCATTCTATGAAAATTGCTCATGGAGACCACAAAGAGCATTCTATAAAAAATTTCGTACTAGACATTGCACAGCTCATAGCATTCTATCGAAAGTATACTATTTGGCTGCCATTTTCACTTTGTGGTTATAGCGTTTGTGGCTGGTTAACGTTTGTGGTGTGTGTATTGTTATAATTCCTTGTTTTTTTTTTTTGTTTAATTCCTTTTTTTGAAGGTTTCTTAAGTCTTGTAATGCTACTAGAGCAAGAAAACTGCGATACGTATTCCTTCGCGACATTTGTGCAATTGAAATAGTACCTATGCTAAGAAATGCCCAATGCCCAATTTTGTAGCAATCTCTTTTTCTTTCTTCCTATCAAAATGACAGATAGTATACTATAAAACATAGAAGGTGGAGACACCGTGGTATGATCAATGGGTAAGTTATTCCTCAGGAAATTCCAGTGGAGACTATAGTCAACTTTGAGTAGGGTAATTGCGGGAGAAATGCCGGGCTTTTTCAAAAATTAATGGTCAATTTTAATAAAATGAATTTTATTTATGCATAAAACTTAACAATAGACTTATGTTCTACCATAAAAAAAAAACAATTAAAATTAAAAAAATAACAATTTTCATAAGAAATACCAAAAAAGAAAAATACATTAAGTGTGCTATCTATCCCTGCAAGTGTGGGAGAGATGCCTCATGATAAATTCATTGAACTTAAAGAATTAATTTGACTGTGAAACATGTTTCTTTCGTTCTTGCTTACGTCCACAGTCTGTGCAAAGCGTAGCTTGAAGTGTTTAGTTTGTTGTACAGTTTTCTTGTAGCCATTTTTTTTACATTTTTACAACCAGTCTTCTCGTTTTTACCACAAATATTGGGATATCTTCAGTTAGCTCAACCTTCCTTTTATTTGGTATATTCTTTCTTTTTGTTTCTCTTCCGGAGACTTGGAGGTTTTATTTTTTCAATGAAACTGGGAGAAGTTAAAACCTCTACTAACTGCCTACACGTCTTGAAAAAATCGGCACTGGAGATTTAGTTTTGTTGGCATTGGGTTTTTGAAAGATGATGCAAGTGTGTGTTTCATTTTCGGAATGATTGCAAGCATGCTATTCATTCCTGGTATTTGGAATTACTTTTTCCAAGATTGTTTCATGACATGAATCGGTATTTTCAGAAGGAAGATGTTTCTTTAAAAAATTTGCGTGTACTAGCTGGTACGCCAAATAGTTTTCTGCTTATCGGAGAGACATTACATTATCAATGTTTTTCGGGCTTTTTCCAGCGCCTCTTAAGTACAATTATCACTTGTAGTTTAATTATTCACTTTAAAAAAAAAAAAGATAAACAAATTTAACATGCGCCATTTTTTCAAAAAAAAAAAAAACTGCGGTATCTCTCCACAAAGTGAGGGAGAGATACGGCGCTACACTTCCAGACTTAAGCAAAAAATTAAAAAAAAAACACACACGTATTCTTATAACACTTATTTATAAAATAAAATTTTTTGCGCTAGATGGCTAGATATATGAGTTTGGTTGAATGCTGCATCTATTTCTATACAACGCTGCCGAAGTGGCACGATCGTACACTTTTGGCACTTTTTAATTTAAATGGCACTCTCGCACTCAAACGCTTCAAATGGCACTCTAGAAATCAACGTGCAAATGTATTCAAATATATCCAAGTTCATGATCAGATCAGGTAGTGCGTCAGCTGAAAGGGTTGTTTTACGCTTAAATAACATTAAAACCCATAGTAAAAATCGCCTTTCTTATAAAGCAATAAAATCTCTTTTGTCGTTTAATAAAATAATAAAGGCTAAATTCATATCACCTAAAAATTTATATCAATGGCGTTTTTATTTGGCAGTCTGGAATTGTTCTTCGATCCGGGATCCCAACTAACACTTTTGTGTGATTCAGATGATTCTAATGAGATGATTTTAATGAGATTGTATGTTTGAAAATAATTGTGTACGTGAGAATATTCAAATTCAAAAAAAATGTTTATTGCACAATTATGATACACAAAATGAAAACAATCGAGTTTGACGTTCACGTATGACGTTCATGTGTGAGTGCTTCTGGTTCTGATTCTGATTTCAAATTCAGAATCGTTTGTTTCTAGATCGTTTGTTTTTGCAGAAACATTCTTAAAAATAAATTGACATGTAGTTGAATTTATTTAAAAAAATATTTTTCATGAAATTAAGATGATTCAGACATTGCATTAAAAATTACATATGAAATCTTCGCAATTTTGTTACTTTCTTGTTGATGCACCCAGTGGCCTAAAATGGCGCTTTCTGTTATCAGAATTGGCACTTACAAAATTTTGTTTCAGGCAACGCTATCCCTATATAAGTTTCGCACCGACTCGCCATTTATTACATCCTCCTGTTATATTTTCTGGTAGGATGCAGTGTGAACTGTAAGAATGAAAATGAAATGCCCATACTCGTATTGCTGATGTCGCATCGTAATATGATCTGCTAATGTTGACTTGGTGGGTGGTCGGTAACTAGTACTGGTGTGCGACTGGTGCGATTATTAATTTCAGGTTATGGATGGGGGCGATGTTGCTGCTGTTACTAATGTTTGTGCAATAGTAGTGTGCTGGTCGGATTAGATTGCTGGATCGGTGAGAGATTGTGTAACGTTTCGTTACACCTTTCAATTATGGCTATCTTATATAAGCAGCTACCTCGGTGTTAAAGATGACTTTTCGACAAGAAAAAAATGTATACAAGGAACATTTAATTTGATAAATAAGAAAAAAATAAGTTTTGTTTTATTTTCCATGGTAATTTGGCATCAGTCCATTGACTGAATAATATTCAACAGACATGACAGATATGGCTAATACAATATGACCACTACGAACTATCAAGTTCGATTGACCAAAATTGGCAAACCAATTTTCGGCTCCATCGATTTGAATAAAATTTTCAGGAAATCTTAAGACATGTTTGGAGAGTGCATATAAGAAATCTGTTTGCTGTCCGATGGCTAGAAGCGGAGTTATGACCAAAAATGTCACTCAAAAGTTTGTTATTACTTTATTAGTATAATTAATGCGTTTTGTGTTGTTCATTTTGGTTTCTCTTTGTTACCGCGTATATGAACACAACTATAGGATTTGATTCCAATTTTGTCGGATGTCTAGAATGTTCCGTGTATTTTTTGGACGACTTAGAATTGGAAAATTATGGTTGTGAAGCTTGGAAAATTTCGGTTAATTGTGAAATTCATTGTGATAGAAGACATTTTGCATGCATTTTGAGTGAAGAAGTTTATGAGATATATAATAGAGGGCGCTGTGCTGCGATAAATGCAACAACCCGTTAGGTTGCGTTATACCTTGACTTAGGCTGTGAGCGATTTTACAGGTGTCTTTATTTCTCATTATAATTTTCTATTCAGAAAATGTGCTATTTTTCTTGCTGAAATTGATTCGAGTTTTGCGTATTATTACACTGATTCCGATCTAAGATGGGATGACTTACACGTCTTGCAATAATTAATCAGAATGTCCGTGATAATCAAACATAAGATGTACGTGCGGAAGAAATAAATGGAGACGTGTCCATATTGCACAGCTTGGTAAATGTAGACTTCAATCGCGCTGCTTTGGAATGCGATTCCGCAGTCATACTTACTTTCTCGATGCTCCCGGTGGGACATGCAAGACATTCGTCATTTAGTTGATTTTGGCAACAATTCGGCCAATATCTCTTTCGTTGACTGTTGCAATCTATGGCATCTATGGCATTGCTGCCACACGGTTTGGGATGAAAGCACGATGGCGCATAAGCGAACTTTGGAGGCAGTTGACCTAACAATGAAGGTTTAAAAGGTGATTCGAGATGATTTGGTGGAGATATGATATTGCTCAGCGGAGATTTTCTTCAAACGGTTCCTGTCATCCCAAAAATCTACTGCTGCCGATGAATTTATTGCATGATTGAAATCGTCGTCTTTGTGCGGGCATGTCAAGAAGTTGAAATTGACAAGTAATATGAGTCGCATTGCAGAGCGAACTATCGGCAGCTAAGTTCTCAAGAACTTGGCAATGGCCAAATTCCTGTTGATGTCTCGACTAGATTGATATCAATCCCGGCAAATTTATGTGAGCTAACAACGTCGAAGAAGAAACTCATCACCAAAGTAAAGTGTTCCCCGGCATTGCAAAAAATTATAAAAAATCTCGATTGGATTTGTGAACGGGCAATTATAGCAGTGAAGAAAAGGACGTGCGTCGTCGATAGCTTGGTAAACGGTCTTTGTTGTTTATTTTTGCACCGGAAAACAAATCGAAAAATATTGTTTATCATATCACTCTTTCCTTGTTTTTTTTCCATTCAAATAAATCACATTGAAAATTGAACTATATGTGTTTAATTATAGCTCTGCAGTTCATTTGAATGCGTTAAATTTGGGCGAGACGAAGTTCGCCTGGTCCGCTAGTAATTTATAAAATAAAGTTTCGTCACGTAAGCCTCTTATGATTTATTTCAAAAGAATTCTTTTTTCTGGGAATAATAATAATTTTTAAATCTTAATAATTATTTTAAGCCACATAAATAAGTTGCAGGTATAACCAAGGATCGAGAACGTGTGACTCAGTCGTATATTTTATTTTCATGAACACGTGGAATTGTGGGCGGCCTTAAGCAGTTTTTTTTTTTGAAGAATGAATTTTTGAATGTCCCGTCCTTTGAAATCTATAATTCTTGTGCAAGAAAATGAAGTAAACTATTATGGCTACTGAAAATAATTGGTTGCGTGCCTTCAATTTTTAATTTAAAGCAATGCAAACGTTATGTCGGTTATAATTAGTGCTATAAACTTGTTTCAACATGCACTTATGGCTTACGAGTATGCTTTTTATAGGCATTCATGCAATGCAAGGTATGGAGGTTAATTTGCATAATAGCTTTAGAATTCTTATAACGCCTTGAAGTGAACAGGAGATATTTGATTAAGTATTTCTTAAATAGCCTTCATAAGCTTGTATACTTTGAATGACGTTGAAATAGGTTTTACTTATAACTTGATAAAGAATAATATTTTGTGTTCATGAAAGCCTTAAATATATTGTATCATTCGCATAAGAATCGCATGCCTAATCCTATACAGTTAGGTTTTATGTTCTTAATAGAAATGTTTATGTTTTATTCAATTATAACTGGAAACTAAAATGGCGTCAATAATGGATTGCGATTTGACATTTTTGTTGTAGTTAGGCAGAGAATGAATAAATTATTATTATTGATTATTTTACGTATGCATTCCTGGCCATAAAGTGACATTCAGGAGAATGAAAGTGCTGACAAGACAAGACGGTTAGCCCTTCATAGATCACTTGCGGGAAGAGTCAACGTTATGCTCGGAGTTACTGGTTAAACGCAATGGACTGCTGGGATGGCAGTGGACTATAAATGTCAAAAAATGATGTATGTACATCCTTATTATTATTCAATGTAACGAAATGGCTCTAGGACTAATTTCTATTATTTCTGTACCGTATACCTCTTGTCTAATTTTTAATATGGTGGCAATGGCCAAATCAGCACTCGTTCAGATTAGAACTGGCTAAAGTTTGGGTAGACTGCTTGAATGGGAGTGGTAGTCCGGTGGAGTGTGGGATCCGATAGCTTATAATTGTGCTAAACCAAAGACTATAAGCAAAACTTATACATCCTCTTTCGAATTTAATCCAATATTTGAATTGTTATTCACCAGTTTCCTAAAGTCGCATACGTACCCGTAATAAAACTAAAACGTAACATAAATACTACTAAAACACTGAAAAATGTATTTTAATTAAGGGCCTCATATAAATTATAGATATTTTAAGTTAAATTTAATTAATATTTATGAGAAGGTTTTTTTTAATAATACAAATTTTACATACTACTGAAATACATCAGCCAAGTAGAAGACTTAGAACTATAATGTTTGGACTTGTTGGATTATAAATTCAAAATAGCTTTTAACGGCATTTAGTCCAGCAAAAATTGGCGTTTCGTCCTGGCGATCTCACATGGACTCATCTTACATAGATTTCGTGAAGAACATCTAGTGTGAACTATATACTACAAGTCTAGAATTCCTAATCAATAAGTTCCGTTGCCTGAACTTGCAAAAATTACGTATTGACGAAGGTCCTCACGATTTAACTGATGATTCCATGTGAGATCGCCGGGAAACGCCAATTTTTGTTGGACTAAAGGCCGTTAAAAGCTATTTTGAATCTTTAATAAGTATAGCAATTAGAATTAGCAATATATGGTAAATAATCCATAAAAGGCAAATTGGAACTATCACAATAAGCCAAGCATGCTGATACATTTGTTACGGTAGTGGAACACATTTTTAACAATAAAACCTTCGAACAAAATTATTAATTGGTTTACTTATAGGTATAAGAAATAATAAAAAAAAGATCAATATTACTATCAAAATCTTTTATTCCTTTATAAGTCGCAAATTTAATAAGCTTCTGATATTTAAAGACGATTTTAAAGCAATTATCATGTATGTATGGGATACCGGCTTAGGGAATTGATGCTTGTTTCGAAAACTTCGAACTGCTCAAAATAAAGTTCTTAAAATTATTCTTCACCTCCCGTGGACCTTTTCAACAAATGAAATTTACAATATTTCAAAAATCGAACCAGTAAATATATTATATCTTGTCTTTCGTCTTTCAAAATTTTGATTTCAAACCTAGCTTTATAGTTTAATATTGTTTAAATATATTTTTGTTTTTCAATTTATTAAAGACTGATATTTTTTAATTGGTTATTTATTTATTATTTTTTATTTATTTTACGCTACAATAAAATACAAATACAAAAATTATTATATTTACTTGCGATATACAGGGTATCCCCCAAGTTAAAGTCAAGCAGATACAGGGTGATGGGATAGTTTATATCCGTATTGGGAAATGTAATACAAAAATTCATGTCGCTTGGTTACGTAATAATTGCAATATTTAGAAAAATAATGAAAATCAATACAATAGGCCACATAGATACTGCGTGATCACAAATTTCCAAATTTTGGGTTGTTTTTATTTTGTATGTAATTCTAAATAACCATGCTATTAATTTGAATCCAAAATCCAAAAATAAATATTGCATGAGTGGAAGCGATATGAAAATACTTCCGTGCGTCGGCTTTTTTGGTCACTGTAGTCTTAGTAATGAAAATATTTGTTTACATTAGCTTTCCCGACGTTTCGGCAGGGGTTGCTGCCTTCCTCAGGGTAACTTTATTACGACAAAAAAGACAAAAAAATATACATTGATTACATTCAGTATTATAACAATTATAACAATAAAGTGTACACTCACTATTTTTGTATTAAATGATTTTAATGTTATATGATTAGGAAATCATTTATAAAAGAGAATTAGCACTTCAAATGAAGATTAGTCTATTTATTAATACAAAGAAACTAATGTTTATGAAGATGAGACAAGAGAGCAATATACCGCAGAAATGTTTTGTGTGGCTTGTTTCCTATTCATGTTGTTGTTGTTGTTTATTATGTGTAATGTTTCCAGAGAATATCGTTTCGATACATGTTTCTCCGTCTGCAGAATTTTGACACCATCAAAATCTGGAGAATGGCCGCTTTCTATGCAATGGCTTGCCAGGGCTGTCTTCGCAGGATTATTAAGTTTTATATCAGACCTGTGATTTGACAAACGTTGTCGAAGGAATTGTTTTGTGGTGCCGATGTAGCACAAGTTACAAGTTTTTTCCGGCTTCCCATTACAATTTATCTTGTAAATAACATCTGTTTGCTTGTCTTTGTCAGGTTTTGCTTTAAGTTTTGTGTAGAGGTGAGCCAAGGTTTTATTAGATTTGATAGCTAAGCGAAAATTCTCGCTTAGGCTTGGCACATAAACCATACTTTTGAAGTAACCATCCATCTGATCCTTATTTTGTGTGGGGGAATTTTGTGCCTGTGTTTTAAAAGTAATCCACGAATTATGACCGAGGGATGGCCATTATCGATAAGAATTTTTATTATTAGTTAAAGCACTAACATTAATCAAAACAAGTTTCTAGAGATTCTAGACTTTTGCTTGAAAGAGAATAATTATCTACAATTTAAAGATGACAATTTCAAACAAATTTTTGGAATGCCTATGGGAAACCCGCTGTCACCCCCACCATTGCAGACTTAGTGCTAGACCACGTATTAGATGAATGCTTCAAGGAAATTGATGAGAAACCCACGTTTGTTGCACAAAATTCTATGTATTCTCAATGGATACCACCCGAAAATCCAGTTCACTATTGAAATGGAACAAAATAGAGCGATTGCTTTTCTTGACGTGAAGATTCACCGAGAAAATGACCATTTAATATTCGATTGGTACCAAAAAAATACAGCATCGGGCAGATTAATCAACTTCCGGTCCAACCAAGCCAGACACATAATAATAAACACTGCCTCCAACCTGATAAGTAAAGTTTTTACACTTAGTGATAAACGATTCCATTATGTAAATGAAAATAAAATAATAAAAATTCCATTACTAAAACTACAGTGACCAAAAAAGCCGACGCATGGAAGTATTTTTATATCGCTTCCACTCATTAATTAAATTCCAAATTGGTCAATAAATCATCTAACAATTGCATGTTTCGTTAGAAAAATAAAGTTTAACAAAGTCATAGATCAAAAAAAAAAATTGTAACTTTTAGTACTTGATATTTAAAAAAAAAATTACTACTCTACCCTCGGCAAAATGTCCCGTTTCATCAAGATTTCAAAATCGTACAACACTTGCTACTTTTTCATTCGTAAAAAATATTATAAACATTTAAACTGTTTTGGAGCATTTAAAATTCTGTCTTAAAATTGGAAATTTATATTATTGTATTATTATATTAGGTATAGATATTATTATTGTAGTATTCAGAAAGGTTAATTCGCTGGTGTGGTCCAAGATACTATTTCTGTATACATAAATGCAAGACACTAATATACAGTGGCGACAAAATAAATAGCACAGCTTTGTTAAGAACTTTGAAAAAGCCTTAAATCATAAGTTAATTTCCAATGTCAATACTGTAAGAACTTTTTTGTTGTGGCTTTTGATTGTAAAGTAACGGAATATTACTTCTTTTCAATTTATTTAATAAATAAAGTCAAATGTAAGTCAGAAGGTAAGCAAGGTGTATTCAAGTGAATACAATTTAAAAAGCACATATTGTTTTCTATGTAAACATAATGCATTAAAATTAATAAAATAATTAAATATTTTAAACATTTTAAAGGCAAATGGGAAAGCTTTGAGTTTTTTATTAGTTTTTTAATAGAATTGGTAAAATTATATTTGTTAAAATGTAGTATGGGTCGTGAATGCGGTAAAGCATTCCACAGATGCATTTATGCTACGAGTTCTCAATTTTAAAAATGAAGGTCTCCCAAATTACTCAATAAATCGAAAATTAACATATTCGAAGAAGGTTGTTAATGCTCTTCACCATTGTCAAGAAGCAGGAAGTGTCTAAAACAAAATACGCAAGAGCCGAACTGATGTTTCCATCGCCCTCATGAGCAAACCAGTTCCTCCATAACAGCTCTAAGAATTAAACAAGCAATACAGAAAGATCTAGCTGTGAACGTGTCTGTTAGGCCTATTAAAAAACGCCTCCGAGGAAAAATTGTTTGGAAGAATTGCCAGAAGAAAACCACATGCCTCCAAACACAATTTGCCACGTCGTCGGTTGAAGTTTCCAAAGGAGCATATTTCAAAAGATCAAAATTGGCGGAAAAATATCTTGTTGACGTATAAGTTAAGTTTAGTCGCTTTGGATCGGGTGGCAAAAAATATGTGCGACGCGGAAGAAATCAGGAATATTATGCAGAGTGTACCATCAAAATTGTTAAGAATGGCGGATGTAGCATTCTTGTTTGGGGCTCACTTCATATTGTAGAAGGTATTATGGATCAGATAAAATAAAAAGCAATCCTGAAGAATACAATGCAACCGTATGCTGATGAAGATATGGCATTGAAGTGGAAATTTAAGTAGGCCAACGATCCAAGGCACACCGCTTGGTCTGATAAGCAATGGTTATCCACCCAAAAAATCGCGGTTATGAAGTGATCAGCTCAATCCCCAGATCTCAATTATATTGAAAACTTGTGGAATGATGTGGATAAAGCAATTAATACATTCGTTACTTCAAATTTGGACAAACTTTAGCAGGTAGCTTACCTAGCCTGGTATTCGGTACCTGTTGTACGATTTGAGAGTCTTGTTTTAACTATTAAGCGTTGTGTGTCGCTGTGATTAAAAATAAAGGTTATCACGATCAAATGTTATGTTAACTTAATTGTTTTTCTTTTTCAAATGAAGTGTGTTATTTATTTTGTCCTAGAATAACTTCACTTGTTTCTAAAATTTTGTTTTTTTTCTTTGTTTAAATTCAATATTCATTATTTTTTCTTAATAGATCCAACATATCGTTGTTGTTACTACTTTATAAGTCAAAACAGTTGTTTAAAGTGTAACAAAGTAATAAAAACTTTTGTTACAGGAATCATATGATACATGTGCTATTTATTTCGTCGCAACTGTATTTATAGCCTGTTTCCTTATGGAGGCTGCAGAATCTGCACATCACAAGGCTCATTAAGCTAAGAACTGTCAGATTTATTTTAAGCTTCCAAGGCAAGAGGACCGTCATAATTTTAATTTTTTTTTTGTAAATTTAGTTTGATATAGCAAATCTTTCGAAATTTGTAAAATTCAAACAGCTACGCTGAGAGGGAATTTACGTCATAAGATACTCAAGAAGCGTAGAATTTCAAAAAAAAATTGTGTGGAATAACCATCAGGGATCCGAACCCAGACTCCGGCATAATAGTCCAAAGTACTAACCAATCGCCCAAGGGGTACTATAAAAAGTGGTAACCAATGCCAATGGATTGCAAGATCAAGTAAAGGCTTTTGAAATAGTACAATTCTCTTCAGTATAGTCACACTAATATTATAAAAAAAAATTGCACAATAGATAACATTTGAAAAACTATTTACCTGTGTTTCCTTGGCTCTGTATATTTATTGTCAAAATTATTGTGAGACATCTTATGAATGCTCGTCAATGAGCCGAAGGGATTGTTATGGACGTTGGGGGAATGATGTTGCCCATGATGAAGTGTATGGGCAATCAGGTCTTCTGAAATTAAAAAAAAAATAACATACTCAAATATTAGTAAGCTTATGTACAAACACATACATATACATTCGTAAGGTGACATACAAAAGTAGAATTACTCATATGACTACATCAAATAATCAATCTAAATTGCCTTTCTTAAAAAGAAAATTCCAGTTTGAAGGACAATTCAAAACTTCCAATCATAACATGATGCTATGAAGGTGCCTGTTCAAAAATAAACCACCTGCTGCCAAAGGTAAACAATAAAACACAACACCATAGAATAATGATTCTGAGGAAATTCATTGAATTTTCGCCCACGGAACATTGATATTTCCAATCGATTGGTTATTTCAGTTTGAACACGATGACATCATTATCATATGCTTTCCGATATAAATAAGTAATAAGGCCATTGTGTTAATGTGTCGGATACAACTGTGAGCCATAGTTAAGTCATACATACACTGAAGTATTAATTTAGCTTTGCTTTAAGGCTTTAATGCAATAGAAATCAATACTCTTAGTATAAATTCTGTAAAATTTTGAAAATTTTCTTGTTAAATAATATGTAAACGACCTTAAACATGCAAACGTTACGTTCACTCACAACATCAGAACTTCAATAAATACATTATTAAACAAATAAATTTGTAATCATTTTCCATTAATATAAATAATTAATATCAATACCAGAATCAATTCATTGGAAAGTTATTTCAAATAAGGAGTAGGTACATTTGTATAGATATCACCGTAAGCCACAACATTTGTCCTTGTCCTTCCTAATATTAACCAATAATTATTATCTAAGAAGAACAGATACGAGGCAAATATTTCCTTAGATTTCATATTCTTATTCTATATTGGACGTCAAATCTTTTGATATCATAGAGAATTTTAAATTAGCAAGCTTTACATATAAAATAAAACGCAAGACTGGATCCCACGAACTTGCTCTTATGTTCGATCTCATCGAGGTTTCTATTAAAAATCTAAATATATTTTTTTACTTAATTTTTATATAATTTTTTTTTGTTTTTTTTTTTCTAAAAAAAATTGGTATGACAATTTTAAATATTTAATAACTAGAAATAAAATTTTAAAAAAATCATCCATCCGTTTTCGAAATTTTGAATTTAAAAAAAAAAAATATATTTTTTTTTCAAAAATCAATTTTTTTTTTAATTTAATTTTTTATTTAAAATTTAAAGGAACTCATATATGAAAATTTTGACCGAAATCCATCGAGCCGTTTCTAAAAAAGTACAAAATAAAAAAAAAAATGGTTGAATGGCGGGTACCGTTAATAACAAAATATTTAAAAAACATTTTGGACCAAAATGTATAGTATACCTAGGATAGGCAACACACTTTTAACTTGCGATTATAGGTACTATAAAGCAAGTTATGTATTCGTACAATTTTTTTTTCTAACAACCAAACATGATATTACTATCATAGAGAACACCAAAAAAGTGGGTCCCGCAATTCCGTCTGTCTATCTGTCTGTCTGTCTGTAGTACGATCTACAGCCTAAGTGGCTGAACCGATTTGGTTCAAGCTTGGTACTTAGGCGATATAGGTGATTGCCCAAAATAGATTTTTGAATCGTTGTCTTAGGCCCAAAAATAACGGTACTTGCATTACAATTTTTTCTAACATCTTAATTATCATAAGAACGTCTCTAATGATTTCGATACAAATTGGTGTGTGTACTACTTTGGACATGGTCTACATTTAGGCCAAACAAGTTTTTAAAATATTTTGTTATTAACGGTACCTGCCACACAACAATTTAATTTATTATCGACTTTCTCATAAACGGCTCAACGTATTTCGATAAAAAAATTTATACAGGAGCTCCTTCCAATTCTAAATAGTATTGCATTTCAAAGTTTTCGAAAAAAATATTGTTTTGGATTTTTGAAAAAAAAAATATTTCGAAAACGGGTGACAATTTTTTTTGAAATTTTGTTTTTGTATTTATATTATTAAATATTTAAAATGTTCATACCAATTTTATATTTAGCCGCTTCATTAAGAAACATTTGCACATAATGTAATCGAACATAGGAGCAAGTACGTGCGATCCAGTCGTGCATTTTAATTTTATCAAAATCATTAGAGCCGTTTACGAGATAATTCAGATGCTAGAAAAAATTGTATGGCAGGTACCGTTAGTGTTGGACCTAAAAAACGATTCAAAAATCTATTTGAGATTAAATTAAATTAGACCCTTAAATACCAAGTTTCAAGAAAATCGGTTCAGTCGCTTAGGCTGTAGAGTGTTGTACAGAAAGGCAGGCAGACAGACATGCGGACGGAATTGCGGGATCTACTTTTTGGTGTTCTCTATCATCGTAATGATAATGATTTTAAGTTTGATTAAAATCTCGAGTTCGATTTTTTTTTTCAAATGCAAAACTTCCCTATAGTACCTATGTATATCGCAAGTAAAAAACAATACTGAATCAAAAAGTTGTAACTTCGTTTCTAAAAGATTCTAAAAATAATGCAAAATCAATTATTCAAGACGAAAAGAAATTCTGTGAAAAACGTCGATTGATTTCTTTCATTATAAACAAAAGACCTGTCACAATTTTTATATTGTGACCAACTCCTTGAAGTTTTACAGATACCTCATTCAGAATATGTAGCTGACGCCTACTTAAACAGTAATTGGACTCATTTATATATGTTCCTAAAAATTTATGTAAATCGTCAAACTATTCAGTGAGGGCAATGTTACCTTGATAGATGATAACAAGACGATTTCATGGATAGTTCAACAAAAACTGATTGTTTAGATATATACCTTAATTACAGACCGTTTATACATATCTGACATTCTGTTTCCGAGTGCATCGTAAGCAATCAAGGAATAGTAGCAGATATCAACGTCTCTATTGGAACATGTCCCATACTGAATTTGATCATAATAATTCAAGCTTGGAGAAAGAATAGCTTTGAATAGGGAATCTTTTTATAGGAAATTTATTCACAGTATCATTTTAGCTACAACATCCCTAGAATGCTACAGTGGATGAATGTTTGACGTTTATTCGAGACTCGAAGATTTTGTAGGATTCATAATTAGATTAAATTTCGATGGATGTTTAGTATTCAGTGGCATACGCAAACATTCGTAAAGAGGGAATAATAATAAGGTAGAAATAAATGCATAAAACACATACTTAAATTTTTTATATTGATTAGTCGTTATAGTTTGAGGGAAAACAAAGATGCCATTTAAATTCATGGATAAATAAGAATATATAAAAAAAAAATCGTTGGGACGGTTTTTTAATAAATTAATTTTTTGTGTTTAAAATTTTTAAAACATTTTTCGAAAAAAAAAATTGAAACGCCATTTTGAAGATATTATTAATATATATATATAAAATTCAAATTAAAAAAATTAAAAAAAAATTCTGTGACTGGTTTTTGAAAAATCGATTTAAAAGAAATGTATTTATTTTTAAAAAATAGAAAACCTTATTTTTGAAAATTTGAGTATGCAGTCTTATTAACAATTTTAGGGAGCATTCGTATACAAACTCTTATTTTAATCGGTTAATCCAATATTGAGAAAGTCGAAGATATGAAAAGTGGTTCTATGGAAAGTACCGTTAATAAGTACGCAAAAAATTTATTAATTATTTAATTTATACCATAAAGTGAACTGCACTAATCTGAGAACACACAAATTTGTTTATAAAAATTCTTGGGACCGTTTTCGAGAAATAATTCTGTTTCTTAACGGTTTTTTCACATTTGTGTGGGAGGTACCGTTGTTTTTTATTTAAAAAAAATAGTTTTTTTTAACTATTCAAGATAATGTGAAAAACCACCAAATACGAAGTTTTGAAAAAAATCTATTGAGTCGTTTTTCAAATTTTGAGCTTTCAAGAAAAAATTAATTTCCCAACAAATTTTTTTTTGAAAAGTTTTGGTACACAGTAGTGTTTAAATTCGAGCTTCTGCGTAAAAAAATTCAAAAAAAAATAAATTAACCGTTTCCGAGAAAATCAAAAACCAAAAAAATGGTTCTACCAGAAGTACCAAAAATAACAATTTTTGTCACAAAAAAAGATTATCAAAAGATACTCTTTCCCTTCGTTAATGAACTGATTTTTTTTATGAAAATCGTTGGAGCCGTTTTTGAGAAAAATAAGATTTTTGTTTTTGGCCAAAAAAAAATATTATGAGAACTACTGTTATTTGTCGACTTGAAAAAAAATTTAAAAAACTTGTGGGCATATTACCGCAAAAACAATATGTACCAAGTTTGAATCAAATCCACCGAATCGCTTAGGCTGCAGATTCGAGGAGAGACTGGCAGATAGACGGAATTGGGGGACCCACTTTTTTGGTGTTCTCTATGATCGTAATGTCATGTTTGATTGTTAAAACCTTTTTTTTATTTACGAAAACATAACTTGCCTTATAGTACCTATAATAAATCGCAAGTAAAAATGGAAGTGAAAGTTTTTCCACTCTTTGCTGAAATATTTTCTGGGACACGTGCCAAATTCCAACTATATCTGCAATTTTATATAAATCGATATCACTAACATCAATTGATCAATTTTAACAAATTTAGATTTCAATTTAGAAAAAAAAATATCAATCCCTATTGGAGGAATTCCGTTGTACTTTTATTTTTGGCTAACTAAGACCAATTTTTGTTTTGTGTTCAATTCTTATTGGAAGTTATAAATAAACGCAGTTTAGTAAAAAAAAACAATCTTTTTGTTAAGTTTGGATCTGTGAGGATATTGATTTAGTAATTTCAGAGTTTCCCCAAAAATATGAAAGCTCAAAGTCTGCTTTTCCTTCACTGTTTCATTTTTTTTTTGCTCCCTCTCCCAAAGTTTTTACCATATGTCCGTTGACCATAGATGTCGATTCACTATGTACATGGACTGGCTATTACAACATACAAACTATTTCCTTACTCCGCTTATAGGTTATGTGAATTCCACTGAGTGAATATCGACTAAAAAGCAAAACATTTTCAGAAAACAAATTTAAAAATGTTAAACAATTTTGTTTCATCATGTCAAAGTTACAAAGATTTTTAAAGCAATTAAAAAATCCCCAAAAGGAGAATTTGACTATAGTCTACGAACAAGCCCATTCACGTATAATTTCCTTCCTATTGATACAAAATAAATGTTCGAATTTAAATTTGCAAATAAAGAAAATTCCAAGCAAGAAATGGGTTTGAAACATAAAGTAATATTAGTATATTTGTCTCCTTCATTTTATGTGAAACAAAACTAATTATTATTGGTCATAATTTTGATATTTTTTTAATTTAGATTTTCACAGGTGTAACATTTTTAAAAGCTAGAAGCGGTACGGTACAATTAATATATTCCCGTAAAACACGGCTAATATTTACGCCATCCTAAAGTGAGATAACTTTTAAATGGGAACGCTCCTCCAGCTATAATAAAACCCCACTCAAGACTCAACTATGACTATGGACGCAAATTACTAACGCGAAGCTTTCAAACGCAATAATAATATACAATTAGCTATTAGCAAACATAGGTCTTATTCTTGTTTCAAATTACACTTTTTTCAGCTGACGACAAAAGCCACCCAATGATATTGTAAACTTTATATAAACATTGAATTTGGACAAACAATAAAAATCACAAATAAATAAATATTATATACGCATATCTATTTCTTCCAACGCCAAATTATAATGAATTTATTGAACATTAATCCGAAGCCAAAATTATAATTTAAGGTGGAACGCATAAAAAATGTTTTTTTTTTAAATAAAATATTCTTCTTACATAATTAATCAATCTATTGTGAATAGAACTCTCATCAAACATCCTACTAATTTGAATTTGGACTTAGATGAGGCTGAGTCGGCGGCGGCGTGTGCGCCCTGAGTCACTACGAATCATCTATCAAGCTTAAAAATGAAATTGGCAACGTTTTATTATGAATAATGATCCAATCAAATAAAACGACACGGATTAACAACAATACAACAACAATACATTTTCAGCAGTGTAATATGTTAAATAAGCCTTTTTTTGTTGTAAATTTTACCAAAAAAAAGAAAATAGAAAAAAAATAATATGGTCAATTTTAACTCTCTGCTAACTACTTGCGATTTTCATTTGGAAAAAATCGAACTCCAGATTTTAATGATGATAACGATAACGATGATAGAAAAATTGTAAATATGATGACACGTAAATATAGTGGGTATCGCAATTCCGTCTCCCTTTCTGTCTGTAAGTCGATCTAAAGCCTAAACGGCTGAAGCGATTTTCTGTTAATTTGATACTTCAGCGTCTTAGGTCATTGTTTCAAATAGATATTAAAATCTTTTTTTTCAGACAAGAAATAACGGTAACTGGAATAACATTTTATCTAACATCTTAAATATTTCGAAAACAGCCCCACGATTTTTACATATTTTGTTATTAACGGTACCCGCCATACATTCAATTTAATTTAATTTTAATTTTCGACTTTCTGATTAACGGCTCGACGGATTTCTATCAAAATTTGCATAAAGCAAGTCCTTTGTATTCTTAATAATATTGCATAGCAACAGTTTCGAATAATAATTTTTTCGATTTAAAAAAAAATATATTTTTTTAAATTCAATATTTTGACGATTGTTGACGATTTTTCTTCAATTCTGTATTTAAATTTATTATGTTACATACTTAAAATTATCATAGCAAGACATAAAAAAAAATGTATATAAGAAATTAAGTAAAAAAGGCAATGACGCAGTGGATAAAGTGCTTGATTGCTAACTAGGATGTGTGGGTTCGTTCCCCACGCTAGGCGCATTCTTTTCTATACCTCCAATTTTAATTGGCTGACCTTAGGTCTCTTATATATATATTTCAAAATATTACTAATGTTCATTTGTACACGTAATTTTTAAGGAACAAAGTTGATGTCGAGGACATTAACATAACTATATGATGCGACCAATAGGCAAGTTTTGCATTTGGAAATAAAATCGAACTCGAGATTTTAATCAAACTTGACATTACAGGTCCCGCAATTCCGTCTGTCTGCCCGTTTAAGGAGCTACGGCCTAAACGGCTAAAGCGATTTTCTTCAAACTTCGTACTTAAGTAAAAACGACTTTAAAAATATATTTAGATTCTTTAGCAAGTACGTGCGATCCAATCGTGGATTTTAACTTTTTTTCACATTCTGCCAACACCTTATTAGCAGGGAATTTGGTTTAAGCAATAAATTTATAAGGAATTCATATTATTAATCACTGCTAAAATAAAATATTACTTTAAGAAAATAAAAATCCATCAAAAATAAATGCATACTAACCCTAAACCCAAATAAATTCTTATGCAATAGACTACTTTTACATCATGCAAATTCATCTTGCGATTTTTAAGCATGTTGAAGGTCGTTTGTGGTAGTCGGGGTAGACAAGAAAACTCAAGTGGAAAAATTATACAGTTATCGTCCTTTCTTCGTTGTGATTTATGTTATGGTTGATTGAACTTTTCAAAATTAATTAGAGTAACGAGAGGGGAGATATGCGTAAGCGATACAGTGGGCGTGACCGTGGCGCGATAGTTGTGTGCTCGCCTGTCAATCTCGTGGTTGCAGGATCGATTCCTGCCGTTGTCTATGTCTTCTTAAATTCCATTAAAAACCAATTCTAAAAATTGTCATAAAATGAGTTGCTGGTTTACTCATTACATGCTGTTCAGGCATAACACTAACATCTGATTGAGTAAACTAATATACCCATAAATATGACAGAGTAATAAATAAAATAATGTGAATTATAAGAGACTTAAGTAAATAAGACACTGTAATTTTCTCCGCAATAGTTCAGCCGCCATCCCTGGAGATAAGTCTGAGGCAACAACGACCTCTAGTCTCAGAACATCGCGCCACACATCTTTCCTATCCTTCTTTCTCTTCTTTCACCGGACACCCGCGCTGTGTTTAAAAACATATAAGGGTTATTCATAATCCCGTGAGCGCATGCAAAATTACAAAAAAAAAAAAAAGTTATTGACACTCGTAAGGATTGTTTCCTTCGACACAACTGAAAAATATATTTGATATGGATATGAGACTCTGAGTACATTTCTCAATACCTAAATCAATTGATTTTCTTGCTATTTGTATTAAAAGCGAGTAAGAGAATCGTGGCATTGTTAAATTTTGATATTTCTAAGAGCCTATTAAAATATATAGTAATTGACACTCATGTACAACTATTGAAACCACTTTAGTAATGGACACTTATATACAACTATTGACACCACATATTTGTACAATTATTGACATATATTGGAACAGACAGTAAAGAATGAAATAGCTATCGTTTGGTTGAGGTTGGCTTAAATCATTTTTTTAAACCTGTAAGTTGCTTTATTATAAAATTTTTAAAAACAAAGGCGCAAAATTCTAAACAACCTATTATTAAGGCCTTAACACTATACTAGTTAGCACTTTATACATAGTAGTCCACAAACTTTTTATAAATTTTAAACCTTTTGTTAACTAGTTAAATGCTAATTAAGCAGATAGCAAACCATTTGTAGGGTATGAATTTTGATGAACACAATTATTGTGTTTATGCGTTGCAAATTGATTATATGTTGATGAAAACCCAACATGTGATCTAAACAAATATTCGATGCTTATATTTTTATCATTTTAACTTCACTATTTACAAAAATAAAAAAAAAATTACACCAGCAGGACTCGAACCTGGGCCTCCCGCGTGCAAAGTCGATATACTTTCAGAATGAATATGGATTTAGTACGATACTAAAAATTTAATGTAGACATTCGGTGGCTTTAACTTTAGTAAAATGTTAAGAAGTTAATTCGATAATAAACTCGTTTAAAATCCTCTTTTTAACCTAGTATCATACTAAAAATGATTTAACAATTACTACATCGTTTAAAATGTTGTGCCAAAAAATAAAAAACTTTAAAAAACAATAAAAATAACAATTATGCTTATTCTTAAGTTATTGACCAATTGGTTGAATTATTATAGGTGTTCGAGATTTGAAATATATCTCTGGAAATTCTGAAAAGGGAGAAACATGTCTCCAAGCAGTATGCTCTAGAAACGCTTCATATTATTAATAACAAAAACAATATGAATCGTACACAAGACAGCCAAAACATTTCATCGGTTTACTGCTCTTTGGTGACTAGGCATAATGCGTGACAATTTAAAGCCGACTTAACTTCAATCGAAGTGTTTTTTTATATCATAGAAAATTCTTTGTTTTTTTTAAACATTGCCTTATATTGGTCTTTCATTGTATTATTTGTATAAATCTGTAATACCTACTAAAGGTAAGTTTGCAAAATTTTTCATCAAATGTTCTTATGTGTATAATATGTTCAATTTATTTTTGTAAATAAAAGATCCCCTGCAGAAGACAGCAACCACCGTCGAAACGTCGGGAAAGGAAATGAAATTGTTTCATTAAAAAAACATTACGACCAAAACAGCCGAAAGATATATATTTTAAATCTCGAACACCTATAATAACACTTATAGTCATTTGTTGAGGCTGCCAACACGCATTTGGCCGCAATAAAAAATTTATTTCATCCCTATTGAGAACTCTGGTAGCATCGCTTAAAATGAGCAACATATTCTCCTGTTAAGATATTTTTCTATTAAAATAATCCACGATTATTTGATGGCTGGTGATCCAACGGTTGCGCTGACCGATATTACCGGACCAGTTGTTCTAAGACTTATTGAATGGCTCGGCTCAAAAACGTCTTAAACCAGCTATTCTCTGGAATGTTTTGTGGCTCAAAAGCATGTGTTCTCCAAGAAAATCCTTGACGGCATGAAAACTTTTCGCTGGGATGTGGTTATCCATTGTTCCAAACACTCTTTTTAAAGCGGATACAACAGTTTGCGTACTAGGCCTTGCTTGAACGAACTTCGAAATCAATCGAAATTATAAGTGTAGTTCGTTTTTAATAGTTTTAACTTTGTGCATGAAGACCTAAGGTCTTTTAAATGCAGCCTGGATTGCACCGCACTAGTATGAAGGAATAGAAAGATAGGAAATAATTTTTTTTTGGCAAGTGTAGTTCTAGGACAATTATACAATTTGGCTGCAGCTTCTTGGACATCTTTTGTGTCCTCACAGCATCAAGCGCTTTCTTGAGGTCATTTTCGGTATATTTCCCAGCACACTTAGGCATTTTTCCAGCTTAATTTTTATTAATTTAAGGAATAATATAATCATTGACACTATTTATAAATACAACTATAGGCACAGTGTCAACGTTTGTACTCCAATAGAAGACAGTTATTGACACAGAGCTGTCAATTATAGGAATTATTAAATCTTAACATAATAGTTGACACCCCATTTTTTTAAATATATATCAACAGAAAAAAACAAAAAAAAAATAAGTTGAATCCTCTTCCAGGGCATTATATTTCATTATAATAAACTAATATGATCAAGCTTGTATTAAATATAATGGCGCAAAATTTTAAACGATTTAGTAAAATGTTAAAGCCACTTTTAGCAATTTACTAAGCTAAAAAGATGATTTAGCTAATTTTAAACGATTTTAACATTTTACTAAAATTAAAATCACGGAATAGCTACTTTAACTTTTAGCAATTTGCTAAATCCATTATGGAATCTGATAGTATATCAGCCTTTCACGCGGGGTGTCCAGGTTCGAGTCCAGCTGGTGCACAATTTTTTTTGTTTTTTTTTGTAAATAATGACGTTAAAATGATGAAAAGAGAAATAACTAATACCTTTTTAGAGCACGTGTTGGGTTTTCATCAACATATAATTAATTTACAACGCATAACAACAATAATTGTGTTCATCAAAATTCCAACCCTACAAATGCTCAGCTTTCTGCTTAATTAGCAATTTAGGTTTAGAAAAGGTTTAAAATTTTTGAAATAGTTATTCAATCAATAAGCACTTAGGAAATTGATAACTAGTAAAATGTTAAGCCCTTAACAATGGGTTGTTTAAAATTTTGCGCCAATATAATTATCCACTAACATGTTCGGATTCCGTAACAAAATAAAGACTTTTTTCACAAAATTCACAGTCCTGTTAAGGTTTCGGAATTCACGACATAACTGACTACCTCCCTACTATATAAAAATAAAGAGTGAGAAAATAAGAAACAGGAAAGAACTTAAAAGAAATAGTTCTGGGAACCGTTCAGATTTGTACTAATGAAACGTTCTGTAAGAAGAGGCAGAGGGTGCTGAAATTTTGCAGTGTTAATAATTAAATCACTTACGCTATGTTTGAGAAAAGTTAACATCTAATAAATATCGTAGTGCTTAAAAGTATCTTTGCAACCTATATCAGCAACAGAAATTGGGATTAAACGCACAAACTTTTAACTAACGAAATCAATAAGCATTAAGCTTAATTAAAATTGGTCAGCTAAAGTTGTAAAATTTAAGAAGCAATCAAATTTGTTTGTTTGCTTGGATTAATCAAGGCATTGAAAATCTTAACAAAATAAACTATTTCTTTTTAGTTTTTAATTATTTATTTAAGATTAAGATCCAACATTCTAGAGGCAAAAAAATAACAAATTCAAACTCGGTATTTTAAACGTCACCTTAAGAGAAGTTCGGGAGGTCCATGCATATATTAACGTTTTTATAGTTCAAATGAAAGGATTTCCAGAGTTGGCAGGATTTTTGACAGTTTTTTTTTTTTTAAACAAAATTTTGTGTAGTCAAAAAATCGTGCTAATCCACTATTTTAAAATGATTTGAAATTTTTCATTGGGCACGCTGACCATATTAACTCTGGCTGCTGGCACGTCTTATAAGTGCAAATACTAATTATACTCGTAACAAACAAAATTAGAAGACACATGGTATTCTCTAAGTATTTCTAGTAGTATATAGAAATCTGTCGTGTCGTCACTTTTCTTAGTAAGTAAAGCAAGTACAGCAAGTAAAGTAAAGTAAGTAAAATAAGTAAAGTAAGTAAGGTAAGTAAAGTAAGTAAAGTAAGTAAAGTAAGTAAAGTAAGTAAAGTAAGTAAAGTAAGTAAAGTAAGTAAAGTAAGTAAAGTAAGTAAAGTAAGTAAAGTAAGTAAAGTAAGTAAAGTAAGTAAAGTAAGTAAAGTAAGTAAAGTAAGTAAAGTAAGTAAAGTAAGTAAAGTAAGTAAAGTAAGTAAAGTAAGTAAAGTAAGTAAAGTAAGTAAAGTAAGTAAAGTAAGTAAAGTAAGTAAAGTAAGTAAAGTAAGTAAAGTAAGTAAAGTAAGTAAAGTAAGTAAAGTAAGTAAAGTAAGTAAAGTAAGTAAAGTAAGTAAAGTAAGTAAAGTAAGTAAAGTAAGTAAAGTAAGTAAAGTAAGTAAAGTAAGTAAAGTAAGTAAAGTAAGTAAAGTAAGTAAAGTAAGTAAAGTAAGTAAAGTAAGTAACGTAAGTTAAGTAAGTACAGCAAGTAAGCGCTATTACCGGAATTTCGCAATATGGCAACTCTTTACATAATAGCATTAGAATATGGGAAAATACTAGAAACTATTAAATCTAATAAATGTAGCAAAATATAATAACTTCTACAAAATTTCAAATATTTTAAAATCATAATAACAACATACATATCTATTAAATATAATATGTACAAAGAGTTTTTAATTTAAACAAAACTCAAGCAATTAAAACTCCGAAACAGGATTTTGAAAATCAGTTAATCAAAACCTACTCCTGCTGGATGGAATGTACAAAATACTTTGGCAATTCAGAACTTTGTTGCTAAAACCCTGACGATTTACGAACTATGAACAACAAGAGAAGAGCACAATAACTGGAGTGAAGTGTGTAAGCAAGCATACACATTATATGAACTGTATAGTGCATATGGTTCAATTTTAAGTCTGGTCCTTGCAAGTTCGTATCGTAGAGGTATACCTAGTTTGGAAAATATAATCATCAAGGTCTTAGGTAAGGGAAAATTTATTTGTGAATTGTAACAACAAGGATTAAATTCAATTAAACAAAGTGCTAGCACATTAATTACCTCTCCAGTTGCTGCCACCCGATGCTATTCTCAGGCTCTTGTCGTATCTATCAACTCCCGGTAGATGGTATTGTTGAGGATGGTGATATTCGTGTTGATAGTATTGTTGTTGTAGCTGTTGTTGGTGCTGCTGTTGACTCCTCCGATGGTTATTCTTGCCACTCATGGAATAGACGTGATGGGTTCGGACATATTTTTCATCGACCTATTGGCAGACAGAATGAGTGATTTATGAGTGTTGTGTAAATACATAAATACATAAATGAATTTGGAAGAAAAAAACTTAATGGGCTCTATTATCAACTAATCAATTAATTAAAAACTATTTAATGATACCACACCTTCAAATAAAAAGAACGCTATACATAATTTATACAGGGTGTTCGCCGGGAAGGTGTACTAGTTTATTTGTTTATAATTTTTTATTAAATGAAAGAGAATGGATCTTTTATTGATAAATGTTTTATTTAATGTCGGCAATTATGTATGGAATACAATATTATGTAAATGTCCGCCTCTGTTAGTCTCACAAATGCGAGCCCTTTTGCGCACATTTTTCATTACATTCCCACATATTTCTCGCGATATTTCATTAATTTCATCACGAATGTTTTGTTTGAGTTGCTCAAGCGTTTCTGGTTTGTTTGCATAAGCCTTGCTTTTCAGATATCAACACAAAAAGAAGTCCGGAGCAGACAAATCTGGCGACCGTAGAGGCCAATCAACATCAACATTTCTTGAATTAACTTGTTGTGAAAAGAGGTCTCGCAGTAATTGCATTGCAATCCTGGCTGAATGCGATGTGGCACCGTCTTGTACCACATGTTAATCAAGACCAAAGCATGCAATTCGATGTTTAAAAGTTTTCAATCTTATCACGATATCGCTCCCCATTCACAGATACTGTTACGCCGTTTTCATTTTCAAAGCAGTAAGGTCAAATGATTCCTCCTGACCAAATACCGCTGACTGATGAATAATTTGCCCAGAACCGACAATTCTGTTTATTCACATATCCATTTAAATGAAAATGTGCCTCGTCACTCATTATGATTTTTTTATGAAAATCGGGGTTGTCATTGGCTAGCTTTAACATCCTATTGGCATATATACGGCGGCATAAATGGTCTTGTGGAAGAAGCTCTTGTGTCAACTGAATCTTAAATGGAAACAAATGCAAATCCTTGTGCCAAATTGTGGCCAAAGTTGTTCTTTGAAAACCAAGCTCCTGAGCAAGGCGCCGAATTGAGGTTGATGGATTATGTTGACCAATTCCTTGAGCAGCAGTAATGTTTGCAGCAGATCTTGCAGTACGTTGTGTTCCATGCTTGGGCTTATCACCTACAGACCCTCCTTCTTCGAAATCATTCACTACACGATAAACAGTGCGTTTTGTTGGCACGTTGTTTCTCCCAAAAATTTCACGTAACTTTCTCAACGTCACAGTAATCGATGATTGAATTTGATGAAATATTTTAACGATTAAAACACGTTGGCTTATCGAATATTTTTCCGTAATAAATTGGCCAAGTCTCTACTTCACGAATGCCAAATATGAACTGTCAAGACTAATGCTTACCAAAATGGCGGCAAACGAAGGCAATATACCTTCCCGGCGGACACCCTGTATAAGTAGCTAAATAAATGCTTTAATTTTTGCTCAGAAATACATATCTTAATACGAGTATCCATTATAGAAAAAGACGGGCAATATTTTTCTGCAATTTTTGCCAGGATTTAAAAAGCCCAAGAAAAAATGAAAACCCTGCGCTTATGACGTAAGTTTTTACATATTTTACTGCTGAAGATTTAAGCCTGTTTAAATATTATAGCTTCTTTTAAAAAAATCCATTGCGCAACCGTAAAGCTTAGAGTGCACGGCATGTAAAATGCAGCATTCGCACGCGCAGTGCATTTTGACGTCAGATCTGCTTCCCAATTACCGCATGACATACACTCGGCGTGAACATGAACATGTAGACTGCATGCGATATCAATAATGCATGTTTGGTTTATGCTGAATATTACCAAAAAACAATTTTCTCCATTGGTGCATGCAAATGATACAAGCCCCAAACATGCGCCAGCAAGAATTTCTGCCACCGCGTATTTTGATAAATGCGGCATGAAATTTTGCATTGGAACACTACGTTTGTAAGAAAAAGGATTTTTCATTTATTTTGTAGTTTATTTAACCAGAATTAGTTTTCTTAGTAAATTTTATAAAAAAGTTTAATTATTTCTATTTTTTTTACAAACGAACTTTTCTTCATTTTGGACTCTTAGCTTTCCGGAGGTTTTTTCTTTTATTTGCAATAGTAGTAGATTAAGTACTAAGCCAAGTTATGCATTCTTCGAAAACAAAAGTTTTGAGATAAGAATCAAACATGACATTACGATGATAGCGAAGATGAAAAAAGCTGGCGTTTAAAAAAAAAATTATGCATTAGTATCGCATTGTTGCCCTGGCGGACAGAGTCGGATAGTGCGGCCTTACTTTAAATATTTACAGACGCGAAATTTTTACTTTCACGTTAACAGACACCAGCGAGTTTATGCCATCAATTAAATAATAATGTATGCCTGTTCAATTCAGCTCCGTACGTCGCGGTAATACTTTTATCCAAACCTAGATTTTGTAATGAAACCGCTGTATTAAATGAAAATGAAAAGTAGAGCGAGAAGAGTATATTAATAAAAAACACGACGATATAGAAGAGAACGTAAGCATGAAAAATTCCGAAGAATTCGATCAAAGAAATAAGACAATAGACGTGTTCCTTTTCTGTCACTTATGCAAGTTTACACATGCACGAATTCACCAACGCGCCGGTGAATACTTTCATGAAAGCAAAAAGCAAATCCTACAATATTCCTTGAATTTCAGCGAATTTGGCACAATGTTAGAAATAAATAGTTTTTTACGAATTTTTAAATTAATCTATTGGCGAGTTTGCATCTGCATGGATTTCCCAGCCCCAGAGGTTACTTTTGCAAAAGTAAAAACTAACTTGCAAGTGTAAGCTTATGCTTACGCATCAGTTGAAAAATGTATGAAAGTAAAACGAAATTGGGTGGTCTAAATTTTCATGTGCCAGCGACAAGAGTTGGAAGGATCTTACAATTAACTGCCATTTTTTTAATTCGAAAGTTTACTGTGTTAACTCTGAAACAGTCGCAATATTGTTCTTTTCACAGCTACTGTCGCTGGAAAAGACTGACGGTAGGTTATGATCCAATTTTTTTGTTTATTTGTTTTTAATAAAGGGTCTGAGTTAAAGGAGTCCCTCCGAGGGATTCTAAAAAAAACGCGAACGGCAACCCGTAAGGGGTTGGCCTAACAGTTATACTTACAGTAGTTCAATGATAACAAGACAGTTAGATCAAAATACAATATTTATTCCAAGGTATGACCCGTACTCTATTAAGTCCAATTTAAGACTGCCTGAACAAACTCCAGCTAATTCTAAGAAGCAATCATAAAGCAATAATAGGTTCCCACCAATTATTGCTGGCATTGCATAAATGATGTTTGCGCGCATATACTAGGCTAGCAGTAACCAGCAAGTGACTAGACCAATGAATTACTGACTCAGTGGGAACAGGTTAATGCATGTTCCACAGTCGGATGGTGATAACTGTATGTATAAAAAAGAAATTATGTGCGTCTAGTAAATAAAACAAACAGAGTTACTATCGTTTTCCATTTCGGGTGCCCCCAAATCGTATACATTGTTTTGATTAGAGCAAATGAGTTAATTTCTTAGAAAATTTCCAAATTATATTCGAAATTACCTCATTTCCTATATAAAATCACATTTTGGCATTATCTCATTTAAGCTGCTTTTCGATTACGTAGGTTGCAAATTAGGTTAAGCAAAATCGAACATCCCTAATGTCAATACATCTCTGGAGAATTTGGAAATAAAATCCATGACAACGGGGGAAGTAAACAAAACAAAATATCAATTTAGAAATAATTTGTTTTGTCAGTGAAACGTCAGAAATGTTTGAGATATTTAAGATTTCTCGTGCAAATATTAATTTATACAATATTAAATTCGTAGCCATGGAATAAGGGATGCGGATGCAATCATATTTATGGCATCGAAGTTGTAAGACGCAAGTTTTTCTGTCATATACAGACAAACTGACATACAATCGAAATTAAAATTTTATAACTTTGGTAGAGATTATTATTTCTTGAATAGGTATCTCTTTAATTATGTAGGTAATTAAGTTTGTTGTTTGTATTATTTTATATAATTCTTACTCAAAAGTCGAAGGCAATAGATATTATAGTTTTCAGTTTTTGTTTAAGAATTAATCAGACCAACGAGTTTCAGAAAAAAAAAAATAATGTATAATTTTACAGTTTTGAAAAATTACACTTAAATTTTTATTTTATATTTTTCTTCCCAAAATTTGAGTTTCAAATCTGTTTTTTTTTTTTGTCAAAAACTATGTAAAGATTTTACTTTATTTAAAAATAAGCTAATAGAGTAGGTAACGCATGGGGCTTAAGAAAAAAGTTATAACACTTTTTTGTAAGTATTACCGTTATTTTTTAATATTTTTTCTTTTCTTTTTCTTTTTCTTTTTCTTTTCCTTTTTTTTTTTTTTTTTAATAACTTTGCACGCGCTTATAAGGATTATGAATACCCTTTTATATGTTTTTTCGTAACACAGCGCGGGCATCCGGTGGAAGAAGAGAAAGAAGGATAGGAAAGATGTGTGGCGCGATGTTCTGAGACTAGAGCTGGTTGGGGTCTCAGATTTATCTCCAGGGATGGCGGCTGAACTAATGCTGAGAGAATTACCGTGTCTTATTTACTTATGTCCCTTATAATTCGCATTATTTTATTTATATCGTTTCGTTTATGGGTATGTTACGAGTAATTTACTCAATCACATGTTGGTAGTGTTATGCCTAAACAGCATGTAATGAGCAGATCAGCAACTTATTTTATGACAATTTTTAGAATTGGTTTTTAATGGAATATAAGAAGATATAGACAACGGCGGGAATCGAACCTGCAATCACGAGTTTGACAGGCGAGCACACAACTATCGCGCCACGGCCACCCCCAGTACTTTTTTTTATGAAATTGCTCCTCTCGCTCAAACGGGAAGAAATAAACCGGTGCCGTGAAATATGGTAGAAGGCAATAAGATCGATCGACCTTAATTCCACCGAGGTGGAAATAAAACCGATTTTACATTTTCGGCATTATTGCCTAAACCGAAGGAAATAATGTCGAATCAAAATGTAGGTAATAAAAGCGACTGAAATTTTTACAAAACATGTTTTAGTGGGCAATTTGTAATTGGCAATAATATAGAAAAATATGGAAATAAAAGTCGAAATATGTTTTACCCAAATGGTAATAATATCGAAATTTATGTGGTACAATGCTGCATGCAAGCAAATGGAAATTGGTTTTGTTATCTGGTCATACATAACGGTGCGTAGAATTTTCAGCGATGTATACATACAGGTATAAAAAGATCACGGTGTATAAAAAGCTGTGCGCGGCCTTGCTTGGCCCAATTATAAGATTTGGGGTGGGGTCCAGTTTGGGTATATGCAAAATTTTGTTCGATTTAAATTTTTGTTTGATTTAAAACAAATTCTATTTAAATCCAACAAAATTTTGCATACACCCAAACTGGACCCTACCCCAAATCTTATAATTGGGCCAAGCACGGGGTTGCAGGGGGCAGCTAGCCCCCACTCGCGCGCGACTGATATTTTACGTAGCCGCCAATGAAATAAAAAAATAATTTTTTTCTTATTTAAATTGGGCCACAGGCCTCTTACGCTTTATTTAATTAATTAATCATAAGATACCAATTTAAAAAAAAAAACAAAACACCAAGATAGTCCGCCGTCCAAGCGTCGCTGCAACTATCCAGGTAGTATACTTATTATTGGGCTCCGCTGCGTTGCAATGTCTTTGCTTTTATATTCTTTTATTGTTGACCTTGCATTTGGTTCAATTATGGGTTGTTTACCCATTTGTGCTGTTGTTGTATCTGGTTCGATTACAGGTTGTCGACCCCAATGTGTTGATGTTGCGGTGGCTACATCATACGTAACTCGCGCAGGGGTTTATACGCCGCGATCTTTTTATACCTGTATGTATGCATCGCTGAACAAACTTACACAAAAATAAAATCTTATGTGTAATTTAGGTTACCTACTGACTTTATCATATTTGCTTGAATTTTTTTTTATGTTTATATAGTTTTTCTTATTTTATGGTATAAATTAAGTAAAATTTTTCACAAATTTCTTTATAAACACAAACACATTCAATTTTTTTCCAAGCTTGGAATAATTTTCGAATTGTGCTTGCACTACATTCATCATAAGTAAATAAATTCAGAAGTAAGAATTATTATGTTGCTTTCAGAAATAAACATGAATTTCATTGGTAATGATGTAGAATTGTCTTTTTCAAATGGAAATGCATCGAATGAAATTGAAATAACATCGAAACAAATTTTCTTTTCCACTGACTGGAAATAAGGTCGAAATGCCCATTTTTGTAGGAAATAAAGTCGAATTAAAAAAAATCCACTCTATTTCCAATTTTTTTGTGAAATAAAGCCGGTTCGACCTTATTGCATTCTACCTTATTTCACGGCACCGATAGACCCCTCTTCCATAGTATACAAAATGCTTGTATTGTACTGTTCTAAAAAACCGTTATTTTTTTAGTGCCCAAGTTATCATAGTCTTGCCAATTAATTCATATCACATCAATTTTTCATTCAACCTTAGAATGTGCGAAAAATTGAAATTCTCGTTTAAATGAAAAGGCATGATGCAGTTTTTACCCATCAGCACAGCGGTTTGGCTCTGATAAAAGCATAGCTTCGATTGATCGAATCGAATTTCGCCGATTACCTGCAGAACACATTTAAGCCTTTTGATGGGCAAGTACTCAACGAAAATTTAAATATAAGTTCTAACTCAAACGAAAATTACATTACAAGAAATGTTACCCTTGCCGAATTAAGTAGAGAAATAAGAAAGCTTAAGTATAAGAAAGCTCCGGGATATGACCTCATTACGGCCGAAGTTCTCAAAATGCTTCCTCGCAAAGGGTTAATTAATCTTCTTTACATAATAAATGCCACTCTAAGGCTAGAGTACGTTCCGAGCCAATGGAAGATTGCGGAAGTTATAATAATTCTCAAACCAGGAAAACCATCTCATGATAAGAAATCTTATAGACCTATTTCGTTTCTGCCCGTAATATGTAAGGTCTTTGAAAGAATATTACTTCTGCGCCTGTAGCCAATAATAGAAGAAAAGCACCTAATACCTGAACATCAGTTCCGATTTAGAAGCAAGCATTCGACAATTGACCAAGTGCATAGGATCACTGACGTCATTGAGAAAACTCTTGAAGAAAAGAAAATTTGTTCGGCGGTCTTCCTGGACGTGTCGCAAGCTTTTGATAAGGTGTGGCACGAAGGCCTAAATTTTAAATTAAGACAAATACTGCCTAGAGCACTTTATACGCTTCTAAAAGCATATGTAGAAAATAGACTTTTTAGAGTAAGACGTGGAAACGATTACTCGGATCTCAAAGAAATAGTGGGTGGGGTACCACAGGGAAGTGTTTTAGGTCCAATATTGTACCTATTATTTACACGTGATATACCTCAAATAGAAGACACTATCGTAGCCACGTTTGCTAACGACACTGCAATACTAGCAGTAGGCCAAACGATAAATGATTCTACGACAAAATTACAAAAAGCTCTAAATAATGTCAATGATTGGACAAAAACATGGCGGATATCGCTCAACGAAATAAAATCAGTCCATGTAGATTTTACGTATAAGAAAATTAATAGATTTCCGGTATTTGTTAATACGGTTCAAGTTCCGTTTGCTAACGAAGCAAACTATCTCGGAATGGCTCTAGACGCGAAATTAAAATGGAAACCGAATGTTAAAAAGAAATAAGAAGAGTTATATAATAAACTTAGAGATATGTATAGGTTCTTCGGGAAACACTCTTAGCTCAGTATTGAAAACAAGCTAAGTTTTTACAGACGGTGTACAACTCTGGGGTTGTACGCGAGATTCTAATTTAAATACCTTACAAACATTTGAAAATAAACTCGTAAGATCATTTGTAAGCGCATCTTGGTACATTAGAAACGAAGATCTCCGCAGAGATCTCGGGACTCCCACGGTTAGCGACGAAATAAAAAATTTTGCCCGAAATCATAGAAAACGGCTATTACAACACTGCAATAGTACTATAATCGAAATTATCGATAAGACGAATTTAGTACGCCGCCCGCGAAGGACAAAGCCTGGTGCACTAAACGAGAATCTGCTTTAAAATCGCGGTATAAGCAGTAACTATCACCGGATAGTTACCTGCAACACGTTAATTACATTCGTTAAAAATAAATTGCTAGATAAATGTCAACTTAGTTGCAATCGGGAGGAGGAGGTATTTTAGCGCAGTAAGAATCTCACACTCCTATGAGCGCGCGTTTTTCGGTCCTCATACCCACGTGGAAAAAAAAAAAAAAGAAAATTGTCCACGGTTAGTACTTTTTTATAGGGCTGGAATTCGATCTGTCAAACTAAGCTGTTAAACAATTTTTTTTTTGGTTGAAAATCTGACATTTACGAAAATGGATCGCTTAACTATCGCACAACGCATACAAATTGTTAAAACCTACTACAATAATGGTGATTCTGCCACAGCCACATTTCGTGCTTTAAGAGGAGATTATGATTTACATAATCGTCCAACTACGCAAGCAATTGACAAAATTGTGAAGAAGTTTGAAGAGACTGGATTGGTTACAGATATTGTAAGGCCTGTGCATCATCGTTTCGCTCGTACCACTGAAAATGTCGCTGTGTTGCCGAAGACCCGAATGTGTCGATTCCCCGTCGTTCTCAGGAATTAGGACTGTCTTACGGCACATTATGGCGTATTTTGCATTTGGATCTACACCTACATCCATATTAAGTCCAGCTCACACAACAACTGAAGCCAGCTGACCATTCACAACGTCGTAGATACGTCGAATGGGTGCTTGGACAACAGGCGGTAGACGGCGATTTTTCGAACAAAATTTTCTTCAGCGACGAAGCATATTTCTCACTCGGTTAATGTTAATAAACAAAATTGTCGTATTTTGGGTTCCGAGAATACTCGCGTGGTGGTCATTTAAATGATCAATGATCAATGTTCAACTTTATAACAAAAAAGAAATATGAAAAAAAATATTTTATATGTGTTTTATTTACGTTTACTTTTGAAACCGCAAAATGGATAACCCATTATTTTGTACCTTCTGAAATAATATGCCAATTCAAGACATGGCGATCAACTGCACTCAGATTCATCTAACAAACTGGAAACATCATGTTTTTCTGTTAGGGCTTCTTCGTAAATTACAAATTATTATTCTTTTACCTTACATAACATACATAAGCATGTGTATGTATGATAAATGCCCCCAGACGTTCTTATGTATGACATTGAGTGAAATAGTAAGATACATAAGAAGCTAAACGAATTATGTAATCTACAAGTCCTGGATTATAGTGTGAAATGAATTCTCCCTTTGTTAATACGAAACCGAATATGTTTTTTTTTTTCAGCATACAAACACATAGCAATAATGTGTTTGCTGCTTTTTCAGGTGGGCGATTTTTAAGGTAAAACTAGGTACAATAAATTGTTGCTGACACAACAATAACCATAAAAACAAAATTATACCAAAAAGGATAACTTCTGACGAGTGCGGTAAATGCCCTAAAAACCTCATATAAAGCGAGTGTTGATTTTCTTTTATAACCTTATGACATATTTTCGACAACCAGCACTGGTGCTAAAAATACATAGCTCTCCATTCTCTCACAGAAAAAAATACTGCTAATGACAACATAAAATTTAATATTCGACATTATAATAATTCCTGTCCTGTATATCACTGGCTTGATTCTTAAAATTTCAATTTTCATAAATTTGTTATTGGCCAGAAATTGTTTTTCGACAACCGCTAAATTAATCAAATCCCCAGGCATCTTTTCCATCGTTATAATTTTCAAGTAGTATAGGTAGGTTGATATGTATATGTATGTATATTATGGTGTGTGTATTTTTCATATTATTCAAGGATCGCCCTTACTTTTCTGACGGAAACCCACCATAACCATTATTAACATAAATCATTTTAACAATTTCATTTCTTTCAGTTATCAGGGCAATCCTCTGGATTGAATGGATAACGCAGAAGTTGTTGCTTCCAGTTTTCGTCGAGTATAATTTTCATCTTCAAGGTTGGTAAATGTATGTAGATTTATGCTTGAATCATTCTTCCCACACAGCATTAATCCCCCTACCCAAGAATTTTTGAAACAAAAATAAAATAATTCAAAATCAAGATAACAATGACGTGTCGATTTTGTTCAGTGGCGAAATTTGTTCAGCTATCGTTTTTCGCCAGGATCTTACATATCTAAAAAATACTGCAAAAATTATACCACTTTAAGTACCTACCAACATAACTATGCAACCAAATTTAATGTTATGAAAGGCTAATTCATAATTTATAGCCGAGGTAAGTAGATATATCTACATAATTTCCTTTCTGTTGCTGCTGCTTCGGAATCTGGAATGTGAGTGGTGTAGAGCAGGATTAGCTATAATCCTATATCCGTAGGTATGTTTTGTGCCCGGTTATGGTGAACGAACGTTGTTTATGTAACCTCAGGGATGTAGGCCAGTTTTATAACCAAGCAGATGGGGGAAATGTTAAGCATCCAGTGGATACATAAAGACCTACTACTTGTTGGGTTATGCTTAAAATATTTGTTTTAAATTTTACTCATACATAGGTACGCTTCGAAAGGGCTTTATACAGTACCGCATTTACTAAAAGAAGCAATAGGGCTCTCGTTGATTAGTGCCTTCAAAAGTATTAGGGTAGTAAGTCTCAGTTCTAAGTATTTAGCAATTGAAAGATACAAGTTTTTTAAATATTCTCGAAGGGAAGTTGAAGTTTGTCTCATTCTAAAAATAACATTACATCTAATTATGAAAAGGATTTTTCTCTGTTTTTAGACAAAATTAACCAAACAAATAAAGTTGAAGATGTCAAAGTACTTTGTTGATTCATATTGATAAAGCTTTTTAAATAAGATGTACAGTCGAACTCCGATAACTGGAACCATCACTTGCCAACAAAATAATTCGGGTTATCAAGACTTCGAGTTATCAAGCAAAACAGAAAATTAATATAAATAACGTAATATTTATTTGCGAATAAAAAAGTACAGTTGTTGTGATTATTTAAAATATTCTGTTATACTTGACTGACGAATGGATTTGCCGGAATACTATATTTAATAGCTCCATCCTTCTTTCTTGCCCCACTCTCCACCTCTTAATAATTATATTTATCTTGAAACGATGTTTTTATTGTTCGTTTAAGGACATATCCACGTTAGCTTTACTTTTAATGAAAACTTCACACTGCACTGTTCTACGTCAGTTTCGTTAGTCCGGTATTACACAGCGCGTGTTTACCACTGCGTGAATGAAGTGCGAAAGAGAAAGAAGAACGAAAAGATGAAACAGAAATAAATCTATCTGAACACGAGCGGGTAGGATTTTCCTTGCGTGTTTTTGACGTTTCTCTTTCTACTCTTTCTTTTTTTCTGATTTGCTTCATTTAATTTTCGTTGTAGATGAATGAATACCAATCCAAATGGCTTACGAATTTAAATGAAGCAAAGAAAAAATTTCTAAGCTTATTTTAAAATACGAATTAAGCCCCATTCTCTACAATCCTTGTCTTTGACATCCGGAACACCTATAGAAATAAATTTGCCTTCAATTTTTCTTTTAAAAATTATTTTTTTCTCATTATCTGGACTGGGCAAAGAAGATAAAATTAAAGATAGCTGTCAAATAAACGCGCAGTGATGAAGATTAGAAAAAGGCTTCATGTAATAACACGCGCGTTACCGAATAGAAGTTCAAAAGAAAATAACCAAGGCTTGCGCGTTACAGTCACGCGCTGTGTAATACCTGACTTACACATTTTATTTCGTCTTTTTTTAAATTTTTAAAATAAGACTTTGAATTCGTATTATAATACATACGTATATCAACCTAATAATGTGTGTTCTAACACCGGAACATACCAGCTTTTACTCACACTTAACGGAACCACAATTTTTAACACACACATATGTCTACAATATCATAGAACATGCAAACACAGTGCCCACAAACGCAATGCAATAAAGCATTATCCACAGAATTTGATAATTTCCCTAAAAAAATCGACTTATCGAAGGTGACGCCAAATAATATCTTCGAGTTATCGAGACATTCGAGTTATAGAAGTTCGAGTTATCAAACAAAAATTACATGTAAATTTCAGGCTTCGCGCTTTTGCCAACCAATTTCATTCGAGTTCTCAAATATTCGAGTTATCGAAGTTCGACTTATCGAAGTTCGACTGTATTTTCAAATAAAAATAAAATGGCTGCTTATGTTTATTATTGTTTAGCTTGAGCTTGTACCCAAGATAATTAAAACATTATATGTTTGACATTTTGAGGCTAACTGGGAGCACCCTCAACCACTGGTTTACCGTTTACCTTTTCATTAGGCACATGTCATTCAATTCAGTCATTTAATTCAAACATAATGCAATATCTCAAAATAAAAAAAAAAACAAGGGCTCAGGGAGTTTTCGTTAAGCAAATCTACACTACGGCGACGACACGGGACGATGTAATGCTCTCAAGTTGAAAACTGATGGCACTCCTTAATGAACAATGTATCGACAAATTCAAGTTGCTTCTTTCTAAAGTGGTTTATTTAAAATATGTTTAATAAACATTAATTATTATTGGCAACAATTTCAAAGTATGTATGTGTCTTAAAAAGCTGGCATATATAGGGGTAGCTTATAAGATTACTTAGTTGTAGATACTGCTCTGGAATTATTCAAAAAAAACCTTGACAATTTATAGGGAAAGATAAATACAAAGTTCCCGCGCCTTAAGCGATAATGTGGCAATTACTTACAATTATGAAAAACTTCTAATATCCTAGTATTGGGGCTGGGCGCGTAAAAAACAACACGATTTTTTACTTATTATATTTCCTTAGGGAACGCCATTAGAAAACATTCTTAGACAGTTGTTGTCGAGTACCTAAACATAACATTGAAAATGTTTATTCATTGTCATACCTTTAATATACACATGTCAATTTCGAATGAATGAGTTGATTTGAGTGAACTTTCAGGGATTATTCAATACATATTTCATTCATTAAGAGTCAACTATATTTTGGATGGCTTGAGTTCATTAGGTTAGGCGCACACATAAACCATAATGCGAAGCTATTCAATGTGATAAGTTTTTCAGATAATAATTTTATCAAGAAAAGAAGTGTCAAACGAAGTTTTACTTTGGTTTCCAAAAACAAAAAGTGTTTTTTGAACACAGCGCAGGACTCTGAACTGTCAAAAATAGCTTCTTTTTTTTTTAAATCTTGTCAATCAGAGTCAGAGCTAGCTCAGAGCGATCTTTTACGCGCAGAATTAAATGGTTTACCCAACTTCATTTTATTTTTAATGTGATTTGTGAAATGTGAACTTCTAGTTCGTGTGAAAGTTCATTGTTCAGGTGTAAAGTTCAGAGTTAAAAAGGGGATCTCTGATCATAATACGATCTCTTAATGAAAAACTCTCCGAATCCTCGACAGAAGGATGGATGCACATCCACAGTTCGTCCCAAAGTTGCGAAAAAATAACACTAAATTGAAATTCATGATACATAGTCTGAATTTGAAGAGAGTTTTCTACCATATTGATCACAAAAATCCTAAAAATGCAATAATTTAAGAATAGTCAAACATAAACGATGTTTATTAAAATTCGTTTTCGATTGTTTTATTTTTATTTTTTGTTACGATTTTTGTATTCAATAAGGTAGAAAACTTTCAATCATCATAATCTGGATTGTCTTAAACGTGATATTTTTGATAACAAAATTAGAAAAATCGGCACTGACTCATCATCCTTAACTTAATGAATATGCTGAGCCAAATATCAAGTGGTTGCCAAATTTCATGTTGACACTTCAACCGAAACAATTATAAATGATGACCAACAACTTAAATGTGTCCAGCTGCTCTCTGATTGCCTTGATTGCCTTTTTCCACTGATGGCAAATGTTCAAGTTTATCAACTGTTTCTTAATTTCGCTTAATGTAACTGCCTTTATTTTCGTCACAAGTTTGGGAAAAAAAGATCTTGGTGTCATATTTGATATCAAATTAGCCTTTTCCCTACACACTTTAAAGTGGCTAAAAGGCAAAAAATAGTATACAAGATTTTTGGCGTAACTCAAAATAGTTTTCTGTTCTCATCCGTACACACTTAGGGTGTATTATGCATTTGTTAGACCAACTCTCGAGTATTGCATTGCAATAAGGAGCACTGTCTATGCTATGCCATCTTATTGATCTGAAAACACCCCAAAGCGATTGACCAGTTTAGCAGTTTTTATGCTAAATTGGAATTCTAAAATCTCCTCTAATATATTACTAAATGTAGTCTTCTTGACTTTCAAACACTAAATACTTGCAGAAAATACTTCGCAATATTGTTCATTGGAGATGTTCTTAAAAACTGGATAGATTGTTCTTTTCTAGTGTCATTGATAAAAATATTTGTTCCTGTGAGAGGTCTCCGAATAGCAGTTTATTCTTTGAACACTATAATAGTTCATAGAGTAAACTATGGAAATGTGACCCGATTAGTTGATGTATGATTTGGATTTTCGTGAGGCGTCTGTACTTAATCAGCTTAGCTAATACTGCAAATGTAAAGCTTCTGACTTTATTGGTGTTGAAGTTAGAGGTTATCAAAAATCATCTATATCCTGTTAAAAGGATTTAGTGCCAGAATTTGGCTGTGCACTACAGCGTTCTGTGTTCTTTGATATCTAAAAACAATGTTAGTCATTTTGACACACTTAGTTTCACATCAAAGCATGACTTTTGAAAAATTTAGATAAACAACTTCGTTGTACCTAATTTATGTCAGATAGTGTCCGACCGAAGGTTTATTTGTAGCCGAAGGCGAATATTCGACTAACCAACAAGTTGTTTAAGATTGACTAAAAGTGACAAAAATAATTATTTTTTGGAAGTTTTTCTAGAATGTGTTCATGTAGTAAACAAACTAACGGGATAAATTAACTCTTCTAAAAAATAATTACAAATTAAACTAGTATCAATTTAAATACATATTTTAATGCATATCTAGTTAATAATTCAAAACAAAACAAGATGAGACAGCAGCTTTTTCGTTAACGGTTCTACGAAAAACAAAATTGAATTTTTCGCCACCTATTACGACGCACGATAACCATTAGTTAAACTTTCGGCTTCGGTGAAAAAATCGGTTTAGCCAAATGTGGCCGAAGCCGGTGATTCGATCGTACACTAGTGTCGGACAAGGTTCTTAACAGAGAAAAACCATTTAGAATGGGCTTATTAACAAAATTGATATATGTAAAAGTATGCATACACGACGAACATGCTCGCCAAACTTGGTCATTTGCGTTAGCTCTTAGACGGCGAAAATATCTGTCGAACATTCATTTCGTACTGATTCTTTAAAGTGTTAACATGTGCGATTTACCATGATTTATTTTTCCAACTGTACTTTTGTAATTTTCACTTTTTAAATCCCATGTAAATTCTTCGCTTTGCTCGCGAACATAGCCATACATGGCGAACATCGAAGCCAACGAACACGAAAAAATCGAGAAAAACACTTGACTGTTAAACAACTGGATAACAACACCGCATTTTTCAATCAAGAGAAAACAATCACAACAAAACATAAATGTTAAAAAAGTAGCCAAGTTCTTCTATATACAAAAACCTTTGCATACCAAGTCAGCCGTGAAAAGTAGTGAGTGGTGACTTGGTACGCAAAGGTTTTTGTATATAGAAGAACTTGGCTACTTTTTTAACATTTATGTTTTTGGTCTGATTTCACTAATTTTTGTAAAGATTATTTTTATTATGAAAGGTGGGTGGAAAAAACGCCCAATGAATTCCTCATAAGGTAACGTAAGTTTTTAATTTAAGCCTTTTGTATGTACTACAAGTCCTACCCCTCTACCAATATTCATTAGTTAGAAGTGATCTATTGAAACGGTAATATTTGATAAGAAGTTGTTGGATGAAACGCATGAAAAATATCATAATTTCAGCTTTTTCTTTGTATACTCCTGAAAGCTGACTGCTCTAACAAATATAATCCTGCACCAATCGGAAGTGCTCTCAATACATTTAATATTAATTCTGAGAAAATGGGTGTTAATCGCTATCATATCACTCTACCAAATTTCATCATTCTATGACAATCAGTAGTTCTCTAGTAGTTGATATCAATTCTATGCAAATGGGCGGGTGCCACGCCCTCAATGGAAAATCTTAAATTTTCGATTTCTTCCTTTGTATAGACCACCAGGCCTAACATTTTGAGAAATTACAAGATTCTACGATGTCGGAAAGTGCTCCATAATTTTGATGATCTGTCTGTCAGTGAGTAAGTGAGTGAGTGAGTCAGTTACGATTTTTGCAGTCTTATATCTCGGGAACCACTAAAGCTAAGGAATTGAAATTGGGCGAGTTCCCTAAGCCTGGTGTTATTAGCAAATGCTGAGAGTTTCTGACTTTATTGGTACTGAAGTTAGAGGGGGGTCGAAAATCGCCTGAGTTTGTTCATGTAAATAGGGCGTAGTGTGAGAACTTGGCTGGGCACTAACGTGCCCTTTGATATATAGATATAAAATAATTAAATTTCAACGTAGCTTTTATTTCGAGTATCGAACTTTTCATAGAAATTAATTTTTGTTTGACGTTTATTTCAAATCAATAATTTTTTTAATGTTTTTGACACCGAAAATATTTATGTATTTATTTTATAACTCCTTGTTCCGTTTTAAAATGAGCAGATAACTGTATTCCATAGATAACACATTTATTCGCAGATTAAGTTGTATCTGACTGTTTAAAAATGGAGTTTTGCTCTATCTGGAGAATATGTACTAACTGACTGCTTAACTGTCTATTGAAATTGGCCCTAATGTTTAAAATTAATTTAACTTTACTTCTTACTATAAAGAACAAATTATACATTATATACATTGCAGCCCAATTGGCATTCATCCATGCAGTCGACATTTACAAAGAACTGAATACATCCCTGTTTCCAAAATTTGGTTGAACAAATCTCTTTTTTTTTTGTTAAATTGCCCCTTACTCGTATTCATAGGACCCACATCTAATTTTCAACCCAACCCAGCACTACTTACATGGTGCTAATTAGAGAGTTTGGTTGGAACGTTTTACTTAAACGAGTGTGAGTGCATGTGTATGCCGTATATGTGTTCGTTAGTTACCTTTTTGCCATTAATTAACCAAGTTATGTGCGGAGCGGGACGTGCTCTGGTTGTATTACACATCGCTAATATACGTTCGCCTATAATGAATGGAGTCCTTTTGCGAAATTTTATCGTTGGTGGTCCTGTCTGGGGAACTGTAAAAAATAATAAATTCAAAATAATTTTTGTTTTTGTTAAATTGGGTTATTCTCAACCGAAAGGATATGTAAAATGTGGTATTTGTTTTATTAATTAATGTAATTTACGTGAAAAATAAATTTATTTATTAAATTTTCTAGGTGTAGGTATCTAAAAGGTAGTGGGGTGGCAGTATACTTACTAAAAACGTGTAAAAGTTCATCCGATGATGCTTTAGTAAAAATAGGTGTGTCCGTCGACACTTCACAATAATAATGTCCAGAAGCATCAAAGTCAAGCTTTTTCAGTGTCACTTGAGTCTCATTTGAGTTTTCAAACTGAAAGAATAAAAAATTAATTTTTTTTTTTGGAATTAGTTCATTCATATAATTTAGCAAATAAAAATGTATCGTTATTTACTTTTTGAATCTACACATTTTATATTGATGCAATTGTGGCATTGGCATGGCGCAGTGAATATAAGGTTTGACTACTAACTAAGACGTAAGCTGAACAGGATCCTAAATGAGATAGTAAACGCCTATGTAGGTACATATAGTTCTGAATTCACTACTAGAGCCATGCAATTCAGGTTGCATTTAAACAGCCTTAGTTCTTATAGACTTAAATTTTTCAAAAATTATTATTATTAAAACAATCTTAAGAAAATTAAATTGTTACTTGCAAATAATAGGTACCTACTTCAATATCAAGTTATGGATTCGTAAAAAAAATCGAACACAAGATTTTGATCAAACTTGACATAACGGTGATATCGAAGACGAAGTAGATCCCGCAATTCCGTCTGTTTGTCCTGGAGTCTACAGCCTAAACTAAGATGGATTTGCCTCAGACTTATTTGGTAACTACATTAATTGTCTTATCGGTAATATACCCATACGTTTTTTTTTACATTTTTTATAAGACGAAAAATAAAGGAACCTGCCCTACATTTTTCTTGGCCAAAATAAAAATCTTTCTTATTTATTTATTAATTTGTTAAGAAAAATTGTTATTTTTGGTACATCTAGTAGAACCATTCTTTTGGTTTTCGATTTTCTGGAAAAGAGTTTATTTATTTTTTTTTTAAATGTTTTATGCAGAAGCTCCTGGAAAGTTTAAATGCTAATGTTAACCAAATTTTTAAAAAAATATGATTTTTGAAACTAAAAAACTAATAAATTTTTTCGAAACTTCATATTAAGTGGTTTTTTGACAATTATCTGGAATACTTAAAAAAACTATTTTCCTAAAACAAATATAATAAACCGTTAAGAAAAAAATGTATTCCCCAAAATCGGCTATAAGAACATTGATGACAAAATATGTGTGTTTTTAGTTAAGTCCACTTTTAAATAAAAAAAATATTTAATTGTACGTACATATTTATTAACGGTACTTCCCATAGAACCACTATTCCTATTTTCGACTATCTCACTATTGGATGAACCTATTCAAATTATTTTTTCTATGCAAATGCTCCCTAGAAAAGAAGTGTTATGAAAACTGCATACTCAAATTTCAAAAAAAAAAAAAAATAGTTTTTTCGATTTTTAGGAACCACCTTAATAATTTTTTTTGATAATCGATTTTTCAAAAATCAGTCACTGAATTTTAAATTTGGTTAATAATTTATAATGAAATGAGAAAATATGAAATATGTTCGATCGCATTATATGAACAAGATTCTTAATAGAAGCGGCTAAATGATTTTTAAAATCGTTTTTCACTTAATTTGTTTATGTATAAAAATTCTTAAATGTTTTCTAAAAAAAGTTGGTATGAACATTTTAAATATTTAATAATATAAATTTAAAAACAAAATTTCAGAAAAAAATCGTCAACCTGTATTCGAAATATTGGCGCAAAATCTTAAACGATTAGTAAATTGTTAAAACCACTTTTAGCAATTTACTAAGCTAAAAAGATGATTGAGCTAATTTTAAACGATGTTAACATTTTACTAAAGCTAAAATCTCGGAATGACAACTTTAACTTTTAGCAATTTGCTAAATCCATTATGGAAATTGATAGTATATCAGCCTTGCACGCGGGGTGCCCAGGTTCTAGTCCTGCTGGTGCACAATTTGTTTTTTTTTTGTTTTTTTTTTGTTTTTTATAAATAATGAAGTTAAAATGATCAAAATATAAATAACTTATAGCTTTTTAGAGCACATGTTGGGTTTTCATCAACATATAATTAATTTACAACGCATAACAACAATAATTGTGTTCATCAAAATTCAAACCCTACAAATGCTCAGCTTTCTGCTTAATTAGCAATTTACTAGTTTAGAAAAATTTTAAATAGTTATTCAATCAATAAGCACTTAGGAAATTGCTAATTAGTAAAATGTTAAGCCCTTAACAATGGCTTGTTTAAAATTTTGCGCCATTGAATTCAGCCTTGCACGCGGGGTGCCCAGGCTCTAGTCCTGCTGGTGCACAATTTGTTTTTTTTTTTTTTTTTTTTTATAAATAATGAAGTTAAAATGATCAAAATATAAATAACTTATAGCTTTTTAGAGCACATGTTGGGTTTTAATCAACATATAATTAATTTACAACGCATAACAACAATAATTGTTTTCATCAAAATTCAAACCCTACAAATACTCAGCTTTCTGCTTAATTAGCAATTTACTAGTTAATTAGCAATTATAGTTATTCAATCCATAAGCACTTAGGAAATTGCTAATTAGTAAAATGTTAAGCCCTTAACAATGGGTTGTTTAAAATTTTGCGCCATTGAATTTTCAAAAAAAAAAAACAATATTTTTTTCCAAACATCAAAAAAAAATATTTTCCAAACATTTTGAAATGCAGTATTCTTTAAAATTCGAAGGACCTCCTGTACAACAATTAAATGGTTGTATGGCAGGTACCGTTAATAACAAAATATTTAAAAAAAGAAATCCTTAACCAAAATGTAGATCATAGCCAAAGTAGTACACACACCAATTTTTATCAAAATCGTAGAAGCCGTTTTCGAGATAATTAGGATGGTAGAAAAATTTGTATGGCAAGTACCGCTATTTTTGGGGCTAAAACAAGGATTCAAAAACCTATTTTGGACAATTACCTAAAATTCCTATGCTAAAGGTTTGAACAAAATCTGTTCAGCTGTTTAGGCTGTAGATCGTTCTACAGACAGACATACAGACAGGTAGACAGACAGACTGACGGTATTGCTGGACCCATATTGTTTGTGTCCTTCATCATCGTAATGTCAGCTTTGATTAAAATCTCGAGTTCGATTTTTTTTTCAAATTCAAAACTTGCCCTATAGTATCTACCAATATATATCGCAAGTAAAAAGAATTCACCATGAGATAAATGATTGATTTACTTAACCCATGATATTATGCATTATAAATATCAAAATGTCAGTGATTCTAAAAATAAACTGAAACACAAAATGTGAAATTTTTATAGTCAAGATTCTTTTTAAGCTGGAATTAAATGGTCAACTCGCTGACTATCTGGCGTAAGAATTACGTCAAAATATGTACCTTTTGTGCCACGCCGTGTGATTGTTAACAAAAAAAATTTTGTTAATGGTGACAGAGTGAAAATTAAATTTTTGTGGTGACTTCGGAAAGGCAACGCTATAACCGATTACGTTGACCGTGTAATTTTGGTTTTATGATTCTAAGAAAGAAAACCAAAAATTCATAAATGTAAAAGTCGGCAACAACAAAATTTATAATATTGTTTATTGAAAGGTTTTCTAGTTTTTAGAATGTTTCATCTCAATAATGAATAGCCGTGTGGCCGTGGCGCGATAGTTATGTGTTCGCCTGTCAACCTCATGCTTACAGGTTCGATCCCTGCCGTAATCTATGTAATCTTATTTTCCATTAATAACCAATTCTAAAAATAAATGTCTACTCATGGTTTACTCAATACATGCTGTTTATGCATAGAACTAACAACATGTGATTGAGTAAAACTAGTATACCGATTAAATATGACAAAAATAAAAAAAATGAATGCGAATTATAAGGGACATATTTAAATAAGTCACGGAAATTTCTCCGCATTAGTTCAGCCGCTATCCATGGAGATAAAATCTGAGACAACAACCACCTGCAGTCTCAGAACATCGCGCCACACATCTTTCCTATCATTCTTTTTCTTACTTAACCACACGCCCGCGGTGTGTTGAAACATTTAAAGGGTAGTATAATCCCGTGAGCGCGTGTAGAATATAAAACAAAAATTTATGAATTTGCTGGATGGATGGTAAAAATCGGAAAAATCCAAATCTTTTCCCTACCTACGGTGTCATTTTGAAATCAAACACATCTGCAAGTAGTTTTTTTTTTTCTTTCTGACCGTGCACGCAAGATTTAATATCGCTAGTGATCATTGATCAATAAATATCGAAAGTGCAAAGATGCTTAAAATGCAAACATGTTAAAGAAATTTTGAATCAAGATCTAGCATTTGTTGGTATTTTTGAAATGAGCTGCAATTAACCAAACATAAACAACAACAAATATAAGTAAGCAAATTAAGTTTAAGACATTTTTACACGCTAAATAACATGAATTTATAAATTGTATAAAATTTTCTATTTTGTACTTTAAATTAAATGACTCCCAAAGTATTGATAAACTGTTTCATCTATCAGCGATCCCAAGCCTAGCCTGTACTTATTAATAAGTGGTTCACGGCGAAAACCATCCGGTTTAGTGAAAGAGAAAGTGGCTCTTATTTTTGTCTGAAAGTAGGCAAGTCAAGTACTCGTTTTGGTATGACCAGAATGTCGAGGAAAAATATTTAAGTATCTTTCATTCCTGATCACGATGCTAAGTTGGAAATGTATATTGTTCTAACTGAAAAAGTAAATCTCATTTTATTCTGTTTTTCTTTTTTTGTTCTAAGAAAAAATAAAGGCTTAAGTCATTCAATAGAATGAGTAATCAACTTGTATTGGATAAACTCCTAATGTGGTTAGACTAACATCCGGCAACCGCATCTATTTTTTTTTATTGATGAAAATCTCATAGACAGATAATGATATTTATCACTTTAATCTAAGCTGGGATCCGAAAATTTGTATCTTAATTAAATAAAATAAAAAGCTAATAACTCTTTAGAAATAAGATTTGTGGTGGAATATACCAAAAAAAAAAATACATCATAAAACAAGCTCCTCTTCATATCAGGCATATGGGTAGGTACATATATTTGACGACTTGACCAATCAAATTCTAGTTTCGCGCGAACAAATTTAGTTCTTTCATTACCGCAATCTAATTAACATATCCATTTAGCACGCTAATAAGGCCTCATCAAGTTTGCTACATCGTTTGACCTATTCTTAAAAGTTGGAATATTATGTTAATAAGATCTAAAATCATCAATGTTTAATTTGCTCTCTTCAGTTTACAGTTTAAGATGTTTCTTGTTTAGAATTGCATATAAAAATCCAACGTTGTTTTATAAAATTATTGTATTTCCAATCAAGTCTGCGACAACGAAGGTGGCACTCATGATGAGACCTTATATTGTGAGTTATAAACTTAAATAGTTTAAAACTGTGTGCGTGATTATCCATTAATTAGGTTTTCAGCTTTTTTCTAGTAACAGTTTGTGCAGCAAGTTTGGGACAAAAAGTTGAAGTCAACGTGTCAGCAGCACCAACAGCAACTAATACTACTGAAACTAATCTGAAGTCTGTTGAACAACCAGCAGCAAATCACACTTCTGTAAGCGAATTACCAAACAACTACGTCATCGGAGCAAACGAAACAATTACAACCACTAAACTAAAAAAAGCTGGAGTGGAAGACAGCACAAATGCTTTGGATATTGGTGCAAAGACTCTCGAAGCCTTCACACAAGTTTTGAGTTCAGATGAATTGCAGGATTCAAATGGAAAGTTACACAAAAATAAAACAAAAACAACTGGAGACAGCTCTAAGACAGATGGCGTAAGTACTGATAAGCCTCTTGATGCAAAGCATGTTCACACGAGGGAAACTGATGAATTAATTGGACTTGGAAGTGGACTATTGCATAATGTTGGACTTATTGGCATTAACAATGGTATTGGAAATGATGGAGGAATTGTCAGATCAGACAGACTAATTACTACTGGAGGACTTGTCAATAATGGAGATATCTTAAGAACAGATAATTTTGCTATAAACGGAAGACTTCTTCCGTCGCATAACGTGGTATATAATCAAGGTGGTGGACTTCTTAATGCGGGACAGCTAGTCAGCTCCGGACAGCTATTGAATTCCGGAAGAAATTTTCAAACTGATGGTGTGCAAATATATAATTCAGGTAGAATTATTGGATCTGATAGAATAGGATCCGGGAGAATTATTCACAGTGGCCCCATATTAGGATCTGTCATTCAAGGAGTCAACAATAATGGTGTTCTGTTAAACAATTATCAAGGAGGAAATGGTCAAATTATTCCAAATTCTGTTGGAGGTAATAATCAAATCGTGTTTGGGTTAGATGAACTAAACTCTGTCCCACAAACTGTTGAATACACCAAACAATTCTTCAGTTTCGAAGCACCAGAAGAGCACCAAGAAAGTGGACAAATCACCCAGGAATTGAGTAATGTACTAAAAAAGAATCTACAAGTTATCTTCATCAATGCCCCAGAGAATACAGCTACAACAAATGCAGCTCTACAATTAGCTAAACAAGCTATTGAGCAAAAAACAGTAATATATGTTCTTAGCAAAGAAGCAGACGCTGCTCAATTAGTGGGACATCTTGAGCAAATTCAAGAGAATCTTCAAACAAAACCTGAGGTCAGGATTATTAAATATCGAACTGCAGAGGATCTTGAACGTGCTAAGTTCGAAATTCAAAGACAATACGAAGCTACTGGCGGAAGTTCGGAATCGTACAATGGGGGCATTGTGCCAGTCTTGAATTATGCGAGTGCTGAAGAGGCCCAAAGGGGAATTAATACATTGTTGGGTCCTGGTATCGTTACATCAACACTCTTAGGTGGACATAATGCTGATAGTTCCAATGTCGTATCAGTTATTGGTAATTCACCACACATAATCGAAGGTCAAAACATTGCTGCAGGCAAGGAAGCATTACTCGCATCCAGTGTTGGTCAACTTAACATAATTAAAAGCTCAAATATTGGTTCCACTGGTCTTGTTGGTGGTGGTGCTCTTTTGAATTCTGTATCACCTACTGTTTACAACACAAATTCTGGCTTATCAAGCGGTTCAGTTCAAACTGGAACATTGATAGGTTCTCGCACAGGACCATCGGGCTCTATCGATAGTAATGTACTGCACGGTTCAACAATTTTGTCACCAGTTCAATTTGAAATTGGTCCCCCAGTGGGATCAAGTGCTGGTTCAACAAAATTTTTCGGAACTGTTCCATTGATAAGTTCATCAAACTCTCTGGGAAACAAAGGGTTCACAAGAGAATTTGGCAGTAGTACAACAGTGACTCCCATTTCAAAATTTCCAGTTACAACCAGCCGAAATATTGTTTTAGGAAGTGGCTCGCTAATTGACTCTTACAATGTTGGAAAAAATGATGGCTTTGGGAGTAGCTCTTTGCAGACATCACTTAATGGATTATCAAGAGGTTCATTGGTTGGATCAAGTTCTGGAATATCAAATGTAGTTGTAAGCGGAACACAACCAGACTATTCAATTGGATCACCAAAACTTGCTGGCGCTGGTTCTTCAGTTGGTGGAGGTATTAAGGATGTTTCTGGGTTTTCAAATAATTTTCAAAGCGGTTCACAAACCGGATTGAATGTGGGATCTTCAAAAGTTGTTCTAGGTGGAAGCTTAACTTCAGGGTCTAGCCTAGACTCGGGAAATATTTCCTCATTTGGAACTGGATCGTCAAACGTTATTGGAAGTGGGTCTTTGCCAGGATCATCAAATACTGCCGGAAGTGGGTTATTGCTAGGGTCTAACTCTGGAAACAACAATTTGGGATCTATTTCTTCCTTTGGTAGTGGGTCGTTAAAAGATGCTGGAACTAAGCCTCTCGGCGGATCAGGTGTTGGGAGCTATGCTTCCCAATTAACTATTGACTCGTCAAAGTTAAGTGGAACTGCATCTCGATCAAGTAATGGATCTGGAAACATTGCATTTGGAAGTGGTCCAAATTTCGTTTCCGGATCTGCGAACACAATTGACGGTGTATCAGTTCTTAGCTCAACCAATATTGAAAATGGACTTAATGGATCTAAAGGTAGTTCAAGTGGAAACCTAGGTTCAAACAGTGATTATATCTCAGGCTTGGGAATTGGAACATCAATTGGTGAGCTTGTCAGAAAAGATAAATATTATGGTTCAACAACTGAAGGAACAATTGCGATTAAATGATGCAACGACACACAAGTGTAATACAAGTCTAAATGATAATGTAAATATTGATTCCATTGTTTGTTTTCTTTAAGTAATAATAAACATGAATTAACTTTTAAGGCTAATATGGCGAAACTTAAAAGTGTTTTATTTGACTTTAAAACTGAAAACATATATCTCTTTTGACCATCGAAATGTTTTTATTTAACAATGCCAGGCTAGTCCTTTTAATTTGTGTAAGTTCTTGTCTATATATGTACTGGAAATAAGACTACTGAATTAATTAATTATCAATTGGTGATATAGGTGACATTCTTACATCCTTACAACGAGCACTGAATGTATAAATGTTAAATGTTTTCAAACTAAAAGGATGTCAAAGCCTTACAAGAACTGCCCACTTTCTGCTCAACACATGCTACATAATTCCGTATGGAACATTATTTCTCAAATGCGAAAAGTTGAAAACATACAAATCAACGATAAAGGTATAATGCATCGAGTAGGCGTAAGTTGGATGAAAAATTTAGGGAAAACTTAGCTACCCTCTGTGACATACAATTACTCCAAAGCTATAGGGAATGCTTTATACTGTATTTGTTCATCCAGCACTTGCATAAGATTCACAGTATTTGACAATGAATGTAATGATGTAGGTAAAATGGCTAACAAAGGCGAGCTCGCATTTCGGACCACTTAGCACCGGAAAGTGCCGTTATGATACCAAAAACTCTTGCGGACCTGAATAAAAAGAAGATTTTTTAGCGGAAAAACCAATAGGGTAACCACACAAGTGAAGCATCACTAAAACCATTTCGTACCGTTGAGGAAAGAGATTAGGTTTTTGATTTTTGAATCAGATAGTTCTTTTAGATCAGAAAGGAAAACATTCCAAGGGATAACATTCTTCGTCTTCCCAAAGCGGGAAACTTGCAGAGAAAGTGAAGCACTGTTTGCTCTTTCAACTGGTTTTTTATTGCTACGGCAGTAGGTGTTATGGAGAATACCCAGCTTTGCTGCATGCTCACCCACAGGTCAGTATCCAGTGCAAGTAGCGACTACACCCGCTATGTCCCGCCACGGTCTGCAAATGCGGGATTTATTGTAGGTGGGCCATATCATTCTAGATATCGTACAGTTAGTCGGTAAGATTCTGTGATGATGGAATTCATTCCGAAACGAGTTGCTAAATAAATTATAAAATGAAATTATGTAAATTCTGTATTTTAAAAAAATGAACTAAACAAATTTTAATATTTAAAAAATTATTGATTTGTTTTTTCTCATAGTAAAAATAACAATATGGTTAAAAACCCGCACAACATGAGACAAGACACATAAAATGAAATTGAAAAAAAATTTGCCCTTCATAGCAGCGAGTGGGATAGAGGTGTTCACCGCAAGGGCCGACTCCTTTAATGCTATCTTGTCTACCCGTTCATTTCCCTTGATGCCGCTGTGTCCTGTAATCCATATTAAGCAGACTCTATAGTTGGGTCCCGGAAATTAAGCCAGAATTTTGTTTTGAAAAAAACGCAAGCAATTCTTCATTCTAGCCTTTTTTTACTAGGAAAAAAAACCAAAGTTTTCTGATAACATTTTCGAAATTTCTGGCCTTTTTTTCCAAAAAAAAATTCTGGATTTTTTTCCTTTCACGTTTGGACAACAGCCAGGAAATTGTATTTTGTATCAATTGTTGTAAAAAATTACCAGTTATGTTAGGCATTCTTTTTGTGGCGCAGGGACAAGCGTGCCCGGGACATAGGTGCCAATTTAGATCTTTGGTACTTATGGTCCACCTCGGTGGGACATAAGTCTCACAAAAATTAGTTGGGACTTTTGTCCCACTATTATTTTGTTTGGTACTGTTGTGTGAAGTGTTTCTTGCAATTAACTTCACGGCATACAAAAAGCTCGTCGCCCCCTGCCTTGGTTCAATTAAGGATTTGGGGTGGGTACAAGTTTGAGCATATGGATTTTTTTCTTGGATTTGAAGACCCGCGGTCTTCGTCTTCTTTGATAATACTTTAAAACATTTTATGGCCTTTTTTTAAAAACATTATTTGTAAATTAGACCAGAATATACTGATTTTCTGGCATAATTTCCATTTTGTTTTTAAACTCTTTTTTCACACCTACTTGGCATAATTTCAAATATTTCTGGCTTATTTGCCAAATAAATTTCTGATCTTTTTTCAAATTTTGAGCCAGACAAAAAATCTGGCCTTTTTTTCAACAAAAAAAAAATCTGGTGCAATTTCCTATGGCGTAATTTCCGGGGCCCTATATGACCAAGTTGTCAATCGGAATTGTTGGAACAGTTTCAAAGATATATTTGACGAATTTATGGCTTTTATAGCCGCTTGACTGTTTATAATTTATAATTTATTTAGAGACTTTTAGCGACTCTGAGAAAAGTCCATTCAGATCCTATCCATTTTAGATCCGCGTCGGTAAAAATTCTAACGTCTAAGTCTTTCGACACTTCGTCATCTTCTTATTTATTCCTGGATAGGAAGTTAACTTAAAAATTTTGCTGGCTGCAGTAGTCATAGTATTTATCGACAGAATATCTGGTGGAATCATTTTTTTCTGTCTTGCTGTAACTGTAAGATTTGGCAAACCAGCATTTTGACGCTAAAGGTCTTAGCGCGCTGCAAAAGACTTAATTAGTTTTGTATATGTTTCAAGTTAGAGAACCCGGTTCAAAAGCAGTCTTACAAGGTTCCAAATCGCTACAATACCCAACATTTTTTAAGGCAAATGCGCCAAAACTCACAGGCGGATAACTGGATGTAAGATAGTTAAGAGGGATGGCTTAGGATAAAATCAAGATCGGTAAAAGAAGGTACCCATCTATCAATAAATTTTGATCACCTACAGCTAAAAATTAATCCAGATTTTTGTTTGTGTATTCGTCCTCAATTTTCTAATCTAAATTCAAATATATGTATTGACGAAAATCGCACAAAGTTTGAAGGATTGCGTTGCAACCTAATGAATGATTTAAGATTGTAGAAATACTATTTAGATTTATAGGTTAGGCATAACTTAGCAATGTCTATAGATATTGTTATTAAACCAAATAGCGAATACTAAACAACTATTTACAAGTTTTTGTATAAATAAGATTGAACAGGGCAAGCAAATTGATGTGTTTTTTACAGATTTTGTAAAAGCCTTTGACCGTGTACATCGTGGTCTACTTCTTCAAAAACTGGAAAAATTAGGCTTCAGAAATAATTTTCTTAAATTCTTATCTGTGTAACAGAAAACAAGTTGTTCAGATTGATGGGTGTTACTCAAACTCTATTGATGTTCTTTCAGGAATTCCACAAGGAAGTCATTTGGGACCTCTGCTTTTCATTCTGTTTATTAATGATCTACCTGAATTTCTTAAATATAGTTGCTGCTTAATGTATGCGGATGATATAAAAATTTGTCTTGATATTTCTTCTCCTTTGGATTGTTCTAATTTGCAATCTGATATACAAAACTTCTTAGTTTGGTGCGCTGAAAACCATCTCGAGTTAAACTTCGCAAAATTCAAAATATTTAGCGCAACAAGGTCAACCTCCTCGAATACTTTTAATTACATATTTTTTATCGAACAATTACAACGAGTTGACGTTTTTGTTGGCTTTTTAAAACGGAATTCAACAGTTTTCAAAGATGTGTATACTCTTAAGACCTTATTCAAGAGTTAAGTTCTGCCTTTTTTGGAATACTCTTCAGTAATTTGGTTTCCATTTTATCCAGAATCGAAAGAATACATAAAATATTCACCCGGTTTGCACTACGGAATCTTAATTGGAATGAATGTTTACCAGACTATCTGTAAAGATGTGCTCTAATTAATATGAAAACACTTGAAACCCGAAGAATTTGTCAATGTATTTCGTTTGTAAAAGATATTTTTGACAATCGAGGGAATTCTAGTGAACTTCTTTCATCTATTTCTTTTTATGTTCCTGAAGGACGGCTTAGAAGTCGTAATGACTTATTTTATAATCCCGTACATAGGACAAACTATGGGCTTAATGAACCTATAGCACGTTCTCTGAAATTATTCAATTCAGTTTGCACTGAAGTCGACATTTGTATGCAAAGAGAAAAATTCAAATCAATAATTTTTTCACATATCTAAATTATAACTTTTTAATCTTTTCATTTGAAATTTATCTAATTAATTATATATGAACAAATTAAAAAAACAAAAAATTAATATTAATTTTGTAGTCAGCAGATTTATGTATCAATTGATGAAATAAATAAATAAATAAAACAAAGGGAGCTCCAATTGCTGACTGATGTACGAACGGCTGATGGCTCTTACAAGCGTTGGCCAGCAAACGTCAAATGATATCAATGATTATCTATTTTCTGATTTTAAATATTTAAATAATAATTTGTTAGCATCTTCGATGCATTTTTTGGCCGAATACCGAATATTAAATAAGTTATCGAACAACCCCAAATATATTATACCTTCGTAGTATCTTTGGTTGTCTTTTTGTCTTTTTCGTTTTGCGCAGTAAAACTTTCTATAAATTCTATCCGATAAGATACCTAAGGTATACCGAAAATGTTTAACATAACAGAAACACCTATTTTTACTGCTAAACACACTTACACGCATCTATGTAGAAACTTTGAATTTGTATATATTTCACATTACAATGTGTATTACAACATCTAAATGTTCGTACTTGAGTAAATCCCGTTGCCTCAAATTAAGGAAGATAACTTCAATATAAGCCTATATTACAATTTAAAAACCTCTTTCGTCTTCAACAAAAGTTATTTGTTCTCTGTAAATGGTTCAAAGCTTAATGAGAATTTTTTTCGGCATTCATGGTGTAGCATATCCTTACAATAAAAAAAAAGATAATAAAGAACAAGATAGCAATGAGATACAAAATCAGGTGCTGTTGTTTACAAATAGATAATAAGAGCACTCAGGATCTACGTATCCTCTGGTGCTATATCTAAACCTACCAGAAGCTGACATGATCAAAAAAATTTCTGTAACATCCTTAAAGCCATAATGGCTGATGGCAAGCGTATCTAAATGAACCAGTTCCATTGCCTTACAGTCATAATGGTGCACAAAACAAACGTACAATCGCACAGCACAACTCGGGAATATCAATACAGGATGAGCTTAAGGCAAAGGCAAAAAAAAAATCATACAAGGGGATAACAACAATCCTTGAAAGGAATGGTTCCGCACAAAAGGTGTATTTCTGCTTATGCTACTGTGAACCAAATCACTTTTGATTTCCTAACATATGTAATGTAGGTATGCTATCATAGTCACCGATAATAACAGGGCTGGATTTTGTTTTCATGCAAATTAAGGCTCAGAGTAACAAAAACAAATATTGAAAGAATCATACATTTACCAGGTTACATTGGAAGATTGCAACTCATCAGGGTATGATATTTTGAAATAATATAGGTAATATGTATTTTTTTCGAACATAACACCAACAAAGTTGCACAGGATTTCTAGTATATACATACGAAAACTTTATAGTCTACTTTTGCATTATTTTATGGTATGCAGAAGCAAGGAAGTTTATTGTAACAGTGGAGAATATTCATTGTAAAGTCTGCACTGAAGGCAATTCAGAAACACCATCTTTATTAAAAAATTTATATAATTGTACTTTGTGTTAGTTTCTTCCATTTCTGTATTCATCACTCACTTGGTTATGGTTTGAAGCCTTTCAGACTGTTTTCAGTAAGGACTAACAAAGGCTGGTATCTAGTTGATGTTCAATGTTGTCACTATAGTTTGCTTATGAGTTTCGTATAATATACTAATAATGCATGTTATACCTAAGGTCTTTTTAAATGCAACCTGAACTGCTCGGAACTAGTTAGAAGGAATAGTATTGCTGTATTTAATTATTATTTGCCCAAATAGTGAGGAAGCGAACACAACATATTTTACTTGCGATATATAATATTCGAAAAAATCGAATTCGAGATTTTAATCAAACTTTTCATTACTCTTCATCGAACACCTGTTTGTCTGTCTGTAGATCGATCTACAGCCTAAATGGCTTCAGTGATTTTCTTCAAACTTGGTACTTAAGCGTTTTGGGTGATTGCTTCGATTTAACGTTTTTAAATCTATATTTATTTACCTCTAAAAATAATGGTAACTGTCATGCAAGCTTGTAGATGAAAGAAGTCTTAAATATCTCGAAAACGGCTTTAAGGATTTTGATTAAAAAAAGTTATGTGCACTATTAGTACTATTATTCTACATTTTCATCAAAAAACAATGAATATGAAATAATCAATTTAAAATAATCAAAATAAAATGAATAAGAAATAAAATCAAGTACCTACGTACCTGGGATCCAGTCAGACATTTAATTTTTTTATAATTATGCACCCACTTAAGGACTTTTGAAAATTCTTTAGTGTTTTTTTTTTTATTTTTGACTTTCTCTTTAACGGCTCTATCGATTTCGATTATTTTTTTATACAGGAGGTTCTTACAATTGTAAATACATAATACTGAATTTTAAATTTTCCGATTTCTTCGGATTTATGGAAAATAATTTTTTTGAAAATTCAATATACTTATAGAAAATGGATCTGAGATTTTTTTTGAAAATATATTAAATGACATTGATTAATATTAAATAGCTAAAATTAGCACACCTGCACATTTTTTTTTAGAAAAAAATTAAAGATATTTTGTATTTATATGGAAAATTAAGTAAAAAACCAATCTAAAAATATATTTAGGTATTTCTTATAAGAACTTTGCATAACTGCAATGCCCAAATGAAATTGAGTGAACACCACAAACCAGCATGTTCAAGGACTTTATTTCTTCCTCATAATTTGTGTACCTATTGGCTTACATGTGAATCAATGGGAATGAATCATATTGCCCAATCCGAACAGTTAAATCGTTTGTAATTCGTAAGATGACTCCATTTGATAGCTGCTGACTTTTAAAAGTGTGGGCTAATGTGTACAAATTTTAGCATAGATCAAAAAAGTAGGAAGTCTAGCACTGAAGAAAACAATGGAACTTGCAAAAATATACTAATATGTTTGACAAAATGATCAAGTCATCCATTTTTCTTGCTTAGGTAAACCAAGCAAACATAATATTTTAGGGCCCACTTCAAAAATGTACAAGTACGGCCCTGAATTTAAAATTGCGAAATGGAAAATATACTCACGTCAATTTCACCGCCTTCCACACTCGAATTGCGAAACGGTGGATTCCTTCCGTTGATGTATTCAAAAAATTTACCCGTGTCAACTTTCAGCCATGTCACCTGTAAATGATGGTGAAAAAATGCGGAATAAAAACATGTTTTATTTTTAGAAGAAGAAAAATAAAAAGACATATTGTACATATGTAAATGGAAAATGTCACATGCCAGTCAAATTTCGAAATAATGCATTAATAAAAACTTATAAGACTCAATTTATTAATAAGGATCATCACACGAAAAACAATTTTGTCTAATATATATCATGTACATATTATGTATCTTTACATACAATACTTACATATATTAATACATAAAATTAATATTTTGATCATTTATTCTTGGGTAAAAACCATTCACCAGATTATGTAGGCATGTAGCAAGAACCACGGAATGTTATTTTATTTTTGGTAAAGGTATGTAGGTATGTATGGATACATTTACCTCAATGTTAAACCTTATAGACAAGGATTTGTTAAATTAGATTGAATAGACTTTGCCTTTGAGTATACTGTCTAAAGCTCGATTAACGATTGTTGATTCTAAATCGTATTATGGATAAATGCTGTCACTTTTGGGAGCAATCACTTTAAGAAGCTCAGGCTGATTTAACGCTGAGGTTGCATAGCATTTGGGAGTTAATTTCAAATTAATGAGAATACGAATGTTCCACATTGTCTTTCTTTTTATTATTGAGCCTTCAGATACTAACTTGAACTTCAATAAATTGTTTTAGAAGAACCATATTATTGTTTTTTTACGACTTGGCATTATACCACTGATGCGATGGCAATGTTTTGTATTTAAGTTTATTGAGGCTTAAGAGGATCTCTGTAGATATTTATAGTGGTGTACCTATGTGGTTTACAGAGGGAGATTTTATTTACTCCTTGAGTCGTGTAGGTATGCAGATACCTATACCTACACAGTAAGAATATTATACTTTGTCTCAATTTATTCTCGATTTTTGGTTACAATTTGAATTAATTGCTTTAGCCATCAGAAAGTTTTATTTCCAAATAAATAAAGCGATTCGACAATTTCTAATAATGACTATAATAATAATAACCAGGCTATATGCGCGCGTACATGAAGAACGACACCTAAGACACGTTCTACGAGCTCCTCATGGACAAGCAAAAGCCATATAAGAAATGCCCTTGCTATGACATTAAAATTGTCTTGGGTGATTTTAATGACAAACTAGGAAGAGAAGAGGTCTTTGGTGGCACAATTGGAAGACCCACCTCCGATAACGAACTAATGTTAATCGATTTTGCTGCAGGAAGGGTAGCTTACAGGCAGTTCCCGCATTTCGATATACACAAGGGATGATGGCAAATTCTCGCTGGTCAATTAACCGCCAACAAGATTGACCACATTACTATCGACGTAGGGCACTCCTCCATTATCACGGATGTCCGAACGTTTCGAGGAGCCAACGTTGACTCGGACCACTACCTCGTTGTAGCCAAGGTAATTGTACGGATATCCAGACTAAAGCCAAAACAGAAAACTTCTGTGAGGAAATTCGATGTCGGACTGCTACAGTCGTAAGAAATCACAAGGTCCTTTTCCAATCGAGTCTCTCTAACCCCCTTAAATAGTCCTTTGCCGCCAACTTCAAGTATCGAGAACCAGTGAAAGAATTGCAAGGAAGCCTCTGATGTGCTGGAACTTGCGTGACCACCACTGCAAACCCCTGGCTCGAAGAAGAATGCCGGCAAGTACATGCAGCAAAACAACAGACATATAAAGAGGCGCTGCATATAAGGCCTAGAACTGCTCGCGAACTCTATGAGCAGAAGAGGAGATCTTTTAAGAAGGAAAAAGAAAGAGCATGAGAAGAGTGCGATCGAGGAAATAGAGGAATGTCATTGCAAGAATGAAGTTCGGAAGTTATACCAAAATGTAAAAAAAACCTCCCCGGGCCACAAGGCCCGAACCGAAGCCTGCAAGGATTATCAGGGGACCATCATAATAGGATCACAATTAGCTTATATAACGGCGATGTCCGAACCGAATTCCGCTACCATGCAAATTGCACAATTCAACCTGCACGACAAGTAGGCCAACAATTCCGTCCGAGTCCCGATCTCGACAGAGCAAAGATAGCTATGTATATCTAAATATCCAATAAAGCATCTGGAGCTGATAGTGGCTATGTATTGGTTAGGAGTATGCACTAGGACCAGTTCATCTGCATAATATAGTCACAGGAAAGCGTTTTCGATTAATGGAACCTCAGCATTGTTTGGTCGATTCTCAAGAAAGGCGATCCTCTGAAATGCACTACTAAAGAGTAAACAGTCTTCTTAACATCGCGTACAAGATCTTCTCTGCCGTACTTTGTAATCGCCTGAAGCGATTCGTCATCAACATGATAGGCTCATATCAGTTTGGCTTTAGGCCAGAGAAGTCCACCATCGACTAAATATTCGCACTACAGCAAATCCTGGCAAAAATCCAGGAGTTTCAACCACCTTATCATCGATTTCAAGGTCGTGTATGACAGAGTCTATACAGGCATGCCTCGTTTTGACATCAGTCCCAAACTCGTCCGTTTGTGTAGGATGATGATGGAAAATACACGATCAAGGTCGGCAAAGAATTCACTGACACCTGTGATGTCAACAAAGGTTTTAGGCATGGGGACGCGCTGTCATGCGACTTCTTCAACATTGTTCTTGAAAGAATAGTGTAAGACTCGCACTCAACACTAGACACAATATATAGGCACAATATTTCAAAAGTCCGTCCAAGTACTCGCTTAAGCTGAGGACATTGACAAAATCGGACGATCAATGCTTGATGACAAGTGTGCTTTCGTGAGTATTGAGAAGATGCATATAAACGGAGAATGAAAGCAAAAGGAAATATATGCTGTCAACAAGAAAGGACATCTAACATCGACTCACGTCTCGGACACGAGACAGCACTATAGACAGCTACACAATTTTGAATTGGTCAGAGACATTGTATACCTGGGATCCACTATAAATTGATGTGCGAACGATACCAGTGTTAAGGTCAAACGAAATTACTGTTGCCAATCGCTGTTTCTTTGGGCCAAGAAGGCAATTGAGAAGCAAATAACAAGATAGGAAAGAATCTTTATTGTCACAGTTGAATTGAGAATTAAGTCTTTACTCTCTCTTTATAACTCACGGGGGCATCCAATTAAAACTAGAGGTATAGAAAAGAATGCTGCCTAGCATGGAGATTGAACTCACACGTCTAAATTAGCAGTCAAGCGCTATATCCACTGCGCCATTGCCAACCCCGATCCTGATATATGGTGCAGAGACATGGATATACTTTAAACGGTGGATGAGAATGCGTTAGACTGGTTTGGGAGGAAAATTCTACAGGTGATTTTGGTCCCGTCTGCATGGTGGGGAATGGATAAGAATAAAGAACAATGAACTGTACGGGCTGTACAGCTACACCGACTTAGCCACAAAAGTAAAAAGCCAACGGCAACAACTAAGATGGCTGGGTCACCTAGAGCGAATTGACATCAATGCTCCTGGCTGGAAAGTCTTTGAATCCAACCTCGTGGGTCAGAGCATTAGAGGTGAACAGCGTGAAAGTTGGCGCACGCAAGTGGAAGAGGACTTCAACCAACTTGACGTGCGAAACTTCTCCAGTTTCAGATAGCTAGTAACCGACAACCAAGTCGACTGGAAGAATCTGGTTGCTTCAGCACCAAGGCCACCTCGGACTGTAGCGCCAATTTAAGCATAAGCAAGTAAATAAGTAAGACAAAACAATCAGTCAAAATATAAGTCTTCCACTCATTGTTGTATGGTTTTATAGGTATATTGAAATATTTACATGCAATTAAATTATATGAAAATTTCAATAAAATATGATCGCGAGATTTGGGCAAAATAATTGAGTTGGAAGAAATAGGTTATATTGAGTGTGTCAAAACCGTAGAATTCTTCAAATTAGTGTGTTGTAAAAATTGAATTGAATTTAGTTCGTAATTTTTTCTTTGAAAAACTAACACCGGTGGGGCATGGAAATATCGGTCAACCACAGCTAACAACATGACAGTCGAATCAATAAGACTGATGAAGGACGTAGGCGTAAGAGTAGCTTGGAGTAAACCGAATACAAATTTCGCAAGCGTGATTCCTTTATAGAACGAACATTAAGTTTCCGTTAGAACTGCCACTGAATTTGTTGAAAATGACGATGTATAACATTGACAAAAAATCAGCAATGGGTAAAGTACTATAAAATATCAAAACGATCATTTGAGGCACTTAATTTTTGCAAACATTACTAGTAACTCCAGGATGTCATGGAATGGAATTTCTAACAACACTTAATATGCGAATCCAGTTACGAAATGAAGTATTTGCACGCAATTATGAGACAATGGCAATGAAATGAAAAAATTCCAGTTGTCGTTTACACAGGCCTCATTTAATGTCTTCTTAATTTTTGACAATTCACAACATCGAAAAAAATCATTGATCACGAAAGTGTTCCAGAAAACTGGTGAAAATTACAAAACCAATGTTAGCGAACGCATTTTTGAAGTGAAAAGTAGGGATGAAAAATTATCAAATGGATTTCCATCCAGTTTCCAGGAAACGGTTAATCTGATTTTTTTGAATTTTAAATACTATTCTATACCAACATTTTTCAAAAAACCATTTTTGGAAATTAATTTTTTTTTTTTTGAAAATTCAAAATTTCGAAAACGACCCAATAGATTTTTTCGAAACTTCGTATTTGGTAGTTTCTTGACATTATCTTGAATAGTTACAAAAACTATTTTTCTAAAATAAAAAAAGCGGTAACTCCCATAAAAATGTTAAAAAAACTGTTAAGAAAAAAATGTATTTCTCGAAAACGGCTCCAAGAATTTTTATAAAAAAATGTGTGTGTTCTTTAATTAATACATTTCACCTTCAGAATAAAAATATTTCTTTTTGCGTACTTATTAATGGTACTTCCCATAGAACCACTTTTCATATTTTCGACTTTCTCAATATTGGATGAACCCATTAAAATATTTTTTTTAGACAAATGCTCCCTAAAATTGTTAAGAAAACTGCATACCAAAATTTTCAAAAAAAAATTTTTTTCGATTTTTAAAAAATAAATACATTTTTTTTTTGAAAAATCGATTCTTCAAAAAGCAGTCACAGATTTTTTTTTTTAAATTTGAATTTTATATGAATATTAATAATATTTTCAAAATGGCGTTTCAAATTTTTTTTCTAAAAATGTTTTCAAAATTTTATACATAAAAAATTAATTTATTAAAAACCGCCCCAACGATTTTTAAATTTTTTTTTGATATATTCTTATTTATCCATGAATTCAACTCACATATATGTGTCTAAGAATCACATGAATCTTATGTATACATTGTGCACCTAAATTATAATATAGCTACCTACCCACCTACATCCTTCATTTTTATTATTATATGTACATGTTTACATACTGAGTTTCCATCTATATATGTATGTACATACATTTTACTCTCCTAACTTACATAATTAAAATCCATAACTTAGATTTAAATATACATTTCTAGTATTATTCATAATTCGAAAGGCCTCCTATATAAAATATATAAAAATTTTGATCGAAATTCGCCTAGCCGTTTATGATAAAGTCGAAAATAAAAAAAAATTTATGGCAGGTATTGTTAATAAACTGATATGTAAAAAAATGTTTGACCAAAATGTAGATTATATTTAAAATAGTGCACACACTTTTTTTTTATCAAAATCTTGATAGCCGTTTTCGAAATAATAAAAATGGTAGAAAAATTTGTATGTCAAGTAGCGTTAATTTTAAGTATTAAGTTTAAAAACTATACTATCTTAGGAACACCAGTAAAATAAACATTAAAAAAAATGAAAATCGGTTATATAGTTTCGGAGTTCATTCGACATATCAACGTGACACGAGACTTATATAATTAGCTCTAGGGTTTATTATTGTGGAGGAGTTAAATCGTGGCGAGACGAAGTTATCTGGGTCCGCTAGTGTATTTATATATTTTAATGAATTCCATTAAGAAGAGAATTCCAAATTGTTTGTTTTTTATTCTCAACTACAACCAGTAAATGTCAAATGTCAAATTAAGAGTTCAGTTGAGTTTCGACAAGCATAACAGTTAATTTGGTTTTGAAGAAAGGACGAGACAAATGCCTATTTATAATAGTTGTTCGCCATTAAAAGTTTGAAAAATTCCTCGCGCCTTGCTCCGTTGGTGGTCTGGTGAAATTGCGAGGCCGCATAAATTTTGCAGTATGTGTGAAAATATTAAAATAAAAAAATTGTTTAGATACATTTTTTTACTATAAAAAAAACTAATAAAAAGCATATTTTCGCAAATGAAAAACAACTTTATACAAAGACTTTTTTTTCAAGAAAAATTAAAAAGAACAAAAGATTCCACAAATTGATGAATTACAAAAAGGATAAACATAACTATGTATACAGAAAATGTTGTTTTAAAGATTACAAAACATTCTTAAACGCCAAGACATTATTAATTTACGGTTTGTGTTTTTATTGCCATTAAGGTACATACTGGTGTTTAAAGAAAATTGTTACATTGTTGTATGTCTGGCGACTAAGCGGAGCAGCAAAATTCAGGAAATTAAAATCTTCTAGCAAATACATATTTAGAGATCCTTCATCTTCTCTAGGTGTTCTAATAAGAATAATTGAATTCTACAATTTTAGTGCAAAATTAATTTTTTTTAAAGAATTCATTCGAAGACGAATTTAATAGGTACGTCCTCGTTGTTGTTGATTCTCATTGCTTGTCTGATGTCAGAAATTATTATGGAAATACAGCAATTTCCTTTATAACGGGTGTTTTTTAAAGCTTGAGAATTTCAAATAGTAATACAAGACAGAATTATTTTGCGAATGAATTTTTTTACTATAAAAATTTGGTAGACAATTTAATCGCAATTTATTTTTTGATATATGATGTCCGACATCCGCTGCGGCTACAATATACATAGTCCATTCTATCAGTACAATTATTGTTGACTATAGTTTTTCCAGTAAATCTGCCGTATTGCGTCAATGGTGGCTTGAATATTGGCTTCCAATGATTAAAGAGTTGTCTCTTTTTCTGTATAAGCCAATTATTTAACATAGCCACATAAAAAGTAGTCGATATGCGTTAAGCCGCACGAACGAGGGGCCAGTTAACAGGACCATTTCTGGAAATAAAGCTGCCACCAAACAGTTTTTGCAACAAATTTATGGTTAAGTGCGCTGTATGGTAAGATGCGCCGTCTCGTTGGAAGCAAATATCGTGGATGTTTAGCTGATTGATTTTTGGAAAAATAATTCACAGTCAGTATGGCTCGATAGCAATCCCCGTTCAACGTTACGGCAGATCCTTAATCATTTCGAAAGAAATAAGGACCGATGATGCCGACAGCGTGTAAAGTGAACCAAAAAGTCTTTTAATGGATCTAATTGTAATTCGTTAATGGCTTGATGATTGTCTTCGCTCCATATACGGCAATTTTGCTTTTTAACGAAGCCTTTCATCTTCGGTAAAAATGCTCATCTTCGGCAACGAAGTGCTCTATAAACTTCGCGAAAAGATTTTTTTTTTTTTTTTTCAAAGTAAATTTTCACAATTTGCAACTGATGATAACTGATGACCTTACTGAACATAAATGTCAACAGAGTTTGACATTCTCAACTATCAATCCATAGACAGCAACCATCGAAATTTTTCATGCAGCTAAAAAATCATAGACTGCTTTAACACAAGGTAACTGAGTTGCTGGCAACTGAAAGGGTCCCCTTGCTTCTTGCCCTTCTCGCCTTCAAAACTCCCAGATGTCGGCAACTCAGTTTCCTTGTGTGAAAGGAGTAATATAATGTAAGAGAAATGTAAGAATCGGCTCGGCCGATTCGGGTAAACCTTACAGTCTTACACGGAAAATTTTGATGCAAGATATCGTTATGCAGGAATCTTTCTGAAGTTGAAGGGAAACGTTTTGAGGAAAAACGTGTGCCGGAAAACGTAGCTAACCCCTGGAAAAGCATTAGAGACTGTGAAACTTAAGCATATAATATGTTATTTGTTATGAAATATGAATGTCTGTTTTTTTTTCAGTAAATTACTTTGAAACCGCTCCCTTTATCAGGATTCTCAAATATTTCAATCTAATCTTAATACCTGTAATAGACTAGAAATATGACAGCGTAGGTGATGCCTATATGCAAATGAAGCTGTTACTTTTTAAAGAATAATCCTGCAATAAAAGTAGGGTGGATCAACCAGAACGTGCTTTTATGAATATAAAACAACTAATTCGATTCCCGAGAGTCGTATAATATTCCGCTGCTTTTGCATGCTGCAAATAAGTTATTATTATTCAGCAACAGTGTCTTTTGAACTATATGTACATACTCGTAGATACATGTATCACACAGCTGTCATAAAGACGTGATTTATTACTATAAATCATGCATCGTAGTACGAGTTGACTACAGAATTTGTTTTATACTTCAATCGACAACTCAGAGAATTTGTCTTTCTTTTTAATCCATTCCACTAAAATCACTTACTCGTAAATAATAAATGTATTTTTTCTGTTTTACAAGACCTAACTAACGGAAACATTTTAAGGTTAGATACATTATTTATGCAAAAGGTATAATGAGAATTTAATTTCAATTCTATCTCCCTACTGATGATGAATACGTATAGGTATAGATAGTACAGCTTGATAGTAAATACCCAAAAACAAAAGCATTTTGTTGCGTGGGACAATTACATTAGTATTAAAAAATAAGCGAAAGATCCTTGAATATTCAACTTCCGAAAAAACATTGGTATCTGAGGGATTTTGTTACATATTGTTTTTTTTATTTACAAAATAAAGTAAACTATTTTTGTTAAATATTACCAATAATTCCTTATATGAATTCTGGTATTAGTGCAGGGATTTATAACATTAGTGGCACGAAATTGATTCAACTCATGGTTTTTCTTTCTAAAAAGGAATTAATTTCAATTCGATTCCTGTTTAGTAAAAATAATGGGTTATCCATTTTGCGGTTTCAAGAGTAAACGTAAATAAAACATATATAACATATTTTTTTTCATGATATTTCTTTTTTATTATAAATTTTGAACGTTGACATTATGTGTGAAACACTACATCATTTAAATGACCACCACGCGAATTGTTGCAAGCATCGATTCTCTTGAGGTAATTTTCGACCACTTATTGAAACATATTGGGCGGTATCTCAGCCATTACTTGACGAATGTTTGTTTTCTAGTGCTCAAGAGTTAAAGGTTTATCTGCATAAACACAGTCTTTCGCGTAGCCCCACAAAAAAAAAGTCCAGCGATGTTAAATCGCATGATCTTGGTGGCCAGTTGATATCGCCACGACGAGAAATTACGCTGCCAGGAAATGTCTCTTGCAATAAAGCCATATTCGCTCGAGTTGTGTGGCATATGGCACCGTCTTGTTGAAATCACATATTCTCCAAGTCGTATTCTTCAATAGCAGGCAAAAAATGGCGGATACCATATGACCATAACGCTCCCAATTGACGGTGGCAGTCGTTCCATCGCCGTTTTCGAAGAAGTAAGTTCCAATCACACCTCCGGACCATAGAGCGCCCCAAAAATTGACTTTTTGTGGATGTAATTTCTTCTCTTCAATTACTTGAGGATTCTCAGAACCCCAAATACGACAATTTTGTTTATTAACATACCCACCGAGTGAGAAATGTGCTTCGTCGCTGAAGAAAATTTTGTTCGAAAAATCGCCGTCCACCGCCTGTTGTTCAAGCACCCATTCGACGTATTTACGACGTTGTGAATGGTCAGATGGCTTCAGTTGTTGTGTGAGCTGGACTTTATATGGATGTAGGATGCAAAATACGCCATAATGTGTCGTAAGAAAGTCCTAATTCCTGAGAACGAAAAGGAATCGACACATTCGGGTCTTCGGCAACAATTTCACCTAGAGCAGCGATATTTTCATAATCTCCTCTTAAAGCACGATATGTGGCTGTGGCAGAATCACCATTTTTGTAGTAGTTTTTAACAATTTTTATGCGTTGTGCGATAGTTAAGCGATCCATTTCCGTATATGGCAGACTTTCAACTGAAAAAAAAATTGGTTTAACAACTTAGTTTGACAGATGTCGAATTCCAGCCCTATACTTTTGAAACCGCAAAATTGATAACCATTTAGCTTGTAGGTATCATAGGTATAATCAATTAAATGAATGGCTTTGCCGTCTGCCTGATTGACAATGAATTTAAATAATTACTTTATATTTTTAATATTCAATAAGTTACAGTATTCATTTAAAGACATTCATTTATAATTCTGTTTCTATAATTAATTGCCGTTTTACAATATTTGTATAATTTAGATACGTTCATTTCATTAAGAAGATTTAAAGTTTCGTCATCCGTAAAAAAGTCACTACCCAAAAAGTATCTTCTTGTTTCCCTTAATATCGGGCACCTTCCAACAAAATGTAATATATCCTCACGCTCCGCCATATTGCACATATTGCAAAGTATTTGTAGTTCTTCGCAATGCGGTATAAAATTCAAATTAAGAAGTTCACCTCTTAGCCGGAACATGCTTGAAATTTGATCGATGGTGTAGTCATCTCGGAAATAGTTACGTTCATTAATGTTATAGCTCAATTTACTGTAGATCATTCGGTGTAATGAATTTGATGCCTCTTCCTTGTATCTGTCTCTATAGATTTCATCTAGACGAATAATCATCGTATACAACGTAGGCTTCCAAGACCTCCATTCACTAGAATTTATTTCCAGACCTGCATCTTGTGAGAGTTCAATCCAGTTTTTAAACCATCCTGACTTGGAGTCTATAGCATGAAGAGCCGCTTTTTTTGGAAGCCGATTATTTGGCATCTTAAGAACTTTGTTAATGTAGTCAACTTGTAGTTTTAATGTTTTGATAAATAGTGGAGATAAACCCGTTTCCAGAAAAATCATATAATTCGGAGTGCCAGGTGGCAAACGAAATATTCGTTTTATATAATATCTGAGGAGTTTTTCTACTGGTTCATATTTTTTACCACCCCGCACTTGCGCTGCATAGAAAAGAATTGATTGTGAAACTGCTTCGAACACTTTATATTTGTTGCTATGTGCAATAGCCTTGTTATTAAAACACTCCCGCCATGTTACATTAATAGCTGTCTTAGCTTTCGCAAGCTTATCGGTGAGATGCCTTTCCATGTTAAGGTTATTGGTGAAATAGACACCCAAGTATTTGTAATCTTTCACAACTTCAATTTGTTCATCATTCAAACACCAATGTTCGTTAGACCTGGACCTGCCTCCACCTTTTTTAAATATCATAACCTTCGACTTGTTAAGGTTGATCAACAAGCTCCATCGCATACAATATTCGGCCAGTCTATTTATCATTAGCTGGAGGGATTCTGGTGAGCTAGCAAACAGTACAATGTCATCTGCAAAAAGAAGAGCTTTAATGATGACTCCAGTGTACTCCACGCCCCCTGGTAGTGCTTCAGTTAGATCATCGATGAATAGCGCGAACAAACTTGGACTTAGCGCACAACCTTGTCTTACCCCTGACTCCGTCGAAAACCAATCAGATATAGTTTTGCCATTCCAAACCGCTACTCTGTTATCCATGTACAGGTTTCGCAGAACTCGGCCAAGCTTAAACGACATTCCTAATCCATATAACTTGTACATCAATGCGTTTCTGTCCACGGTGTCGAAGGCTCCTTTCAAATCGACAAAAAATGTGTAAAGTTTTTTACTTCTCGAAATAAACCAGTCGGCGATGCTATTGAGCACAAATATATGGTCTATTGTAGAGTACCCTGTTCTGAACCCCGCTTGAAACTCACTTAGTAAATTATTTGAATCTATCCAAGTGTTCAATCTTTTTAGTAGTATCGTGGTAAAAATTTTATAAGATGAGTTCAAAAACGAGATGCCTCTATAATTTGCCGGATCCTCTATGTTGCCTTTTTTGTGGACTGGAAATATCAGGGCATCTTTGAACTGTTGAGGAATATCCCCAGTTTCCAGAATTTGGTTGAATACTTCTGTCAATTGCTTAGTTAGCTCTTCCGTTCCATATCTATAGAATTCCGTTGGTATTCTATCAGAACCTGCTGCCTTTCCATCAGATAGTGAATTTAGAGATGCTTTAACCTCTTCTTGGGATATTGACGTTTCCAAAATGTAGTCATGGAATCCAGGTGGGGCGTACTGCATCATGCATGGGTTTATGGCGTTTGAGTTTAGCAGTTCTTTGAAGTGATTTTTTAATCTATTACAATCGGACTGATGATGTATTTTGCTCCATTAAGTTTCATTTAGCTTGTATAACAAACGTTGTTAGGCATGATTTCGAGTTTGTAGCTAACGGTTGTGGTTATTTAATTGTGTGTACTTCTTTAATAATCTACAACTTCTATAAATAAACCAAATATGTTTAATTAGCAAGTGTGATGTTACTGTTGCTTTATGGCCAACCGCCCTGAAATAGAACTAGGTTTAAGCTGGGAGAAGTTGAGTTAAATGAATAAACGTGAAAGTCACATGAGATTTAATTTGATTTGTTATTTTTAAAACGGAAATAAAAGAATTCTCTAATTAATTTTCAGACGCAGACATACAAAATGGAAACCTTAGTTGTGGATTGTGCATAGGACCAAAAAAATGTACTAAGAACTTAAATTTAACATATTTCAAGTTTTAATTATTAAATGACATAACTTGGTTTTCTGCAACATTAAATTAATGGCCCTCTGGTGTTTTTTGGGAACCGAAAAACCCGTTTTTTTTTGGAAAACTCTTGTGGTTGTCAGAAAAACCCAGGTTGGCCCTGGGTAAAGTTCAACGAACGAACCTAATGTCAGTGTGTTGCAACCTTCCACTTTGCAAATTTTAAATAACACTGATTTATTAAAAAAAGCTCTAGAATTTGTTAATATATATAAAACAGACATATCTGAATCATTAGCCAGCGAAATTCTCAGTTTTCGGTCCACTTACAAAGATGAAATAACAAAAGTCTTCGTGTATTAGAGAACTTGCTGATTTATTAAAAATAAAGTGTTCAGCTTTCCTGAAATTAATGTTATTTGTTACAATTCCTTTGACTACAGCTAGTACTGAAATATCATTTTCGAAACTAAAATTAATAAAAACTTGTTTAAGAAACTCTGTGGCACAATACAGGCGTGTTGGCTATTCTGTCAATTGAAAATTCTATGGCCCCATCTTTAAATTTTGATGATGTTAAAGATACTGTTGCGGAACAGAAAGCTCGGAGAAAAGAATTTTATTAATACAAAAATCTTATTGAAAATAAATTTTTATTTCATTATAAATATTTGTATAAACCTATGCTCTCGAAAATAAAACTTGTTAGATATATAGACTATATTAAACTAAAATGCTCATTAAATTAATAGTTTTGGGCAACTACTTACTTCGGTGGTTTATATATTATTGAATTTTTTTATTGGGACGCCGGCCGGATTTCCCCATCCAAAATATTTGCACGGGCATTAGGATGGTATAGTTACGCCATTGGCAACAGCCTTTACGGTGCGAGTTATGAATATTCATAAATATATATATATATATGTATCTAATATTATCAATGTAATCAATTAATACTCATTTCAAATTGAATTATCAACATATAAATGTTTTACTATTCTTTTTTTTTCTTTCAAACATTATTGCATTTCATTTAAAATTGATTGTCAGCATATAGTTGCTTAATATTTAATTGTAAGCTAAAACCATTTAAATTCAGTTATGAGAAGCTTTCTACATTTCCGTTCTCACACCTAATAATAAATGTATGTATACTTTGTTCTTATGCTCCAGGTTATGAATTGAGTTCTCTGTGCATTTGATTGTTGGATTTGAATCAATAAAGTTGTATTTTTTTTCAACTTTGCTTGGTTGTTAACTTAATTTACGCAATTCCTCCTCATCTAACCTAACCTAACCTAGAAGTCAACCACTATATCCACTGCGCCATTACCACCATTTCGTGCATAATTTTCTTAATGTTATACATAAGCAAAAGAATCTTCACTCTTAAGCTTCACATATATCAAAAATCTATCTCAATAAAAGACGCACTGGTATTAATCTATACAAAACCTACATTGTACATGCAAACAATTTCGAAGGAGAGCATTCAGTTTGCTGCATGCGATGTATTCCTGAAATCGGGGACATGATTTTCTAAATATTTATGTAGCAGAGTTCAGTTCAAGCTTTTATACTATTTTTATGCTATTTTTTTTAATTTTTTTTAATAAAAACAAAAATGCTCCGTCCATGATTACCTATAATGCTTTGAAGAGTAATCATTCGACTCGCAAAATTTAACTATTAAAAGTTAGCCTGCAAGTGCTTCATCATTTTTTCTTATACATACATACAAATGTATATTTCAAATTAAAATTTCATGGAAAACTTTTGCGTGATGCTAGCAGCGAAAAAATTGGGATAAAGTTTTCTTTAATAATAAAAAAAAACATAACAAAATGAATTGAATTTATCCTAATAGAAAAACAACAATTTAATAATTAATAAAGTTCATAATTCCAAAAAAACTTAATATTTAATAATTTATAACTACAGTATAGCTGAGTTTTGATGGTTTCAAACATCAAAACTCAGCTAATCTCACTCACACATTTCACGACTTTTTTGTGAAACAGATTTTCATAATATTGTAATACAGGGTCCGCCAAATAACTTCTTTTTTTTGAAAATGGGCGCAAAACATCAAGTGTAGCTTCGGCTGTGTGGCACGTAGCGCCGTCCTGTTGAAACCAAATATTGCCAATATCCTCCTCTTCAATTTTTGTGAACAAAAATTCGTTCAACATGGCCCGATAACGTCCGCCATTGACTGTAACGGCCACTCCTTGCTCATTTTCGAATTATGCTTCTGGACCAAAATCCGCACCAAACAGTGACTCGTTTTGGGTGTATCGGCTTTTCAATGTATGTATGCTGGTTTTCTGTGCCCCAAATGCGACAATTTTGCTTGTTCCATACCCGCCAAGATCAAAATGAGCTTCATCTGAAAAGATGATTTTTTTTGGCAAAATCGGCATCTTCCCTAAGTCGATCGCAGGCCTACTTAGCGAGCATTGTTCAAGCGTTAACGCAACCATATTCGTTCAGCGGAAGGATAAAACTAATTTTCTGTCAAATCAGACATGAGCTAAGTGTTACCATTACCGAAATAAGCACTAGTTGAAAACAAAAACGTTAGATGGCGGACCCGTTATGTATTTATATTATATGTGTCATGAGTAGGATCTTCTTTTCCATTGACCGATCTGAGGAGGTGATCAGGTTCGAACGTTCTAACGGGGGCCATTAGTTTCTGCAAGGTCATCAAAGAATAACAAATTTTTTTATGTATATAAAAGTAGACTGTTTTGATAAGGAATAGGTAGTCAACTACACTGTTTTAAGTCTATTAACGAACTTGTCAACTTTTTTCAATTTTATTGTAAAGTGACACGGCACCTTCGAGAGATACATTTATTTAATTTGATATTTTAAATTCTTTTAATTTAGTCCAGTCGGGTTAAGCACTTGAAATGGAAAAAATTAATTCGTACAATTTTCTTTTACAGTTCGTTGGAGGGGGGCTCATTAGAAGTCTTAATTTCGGTTTCGGGAACTGGAGCTTCAGCCGCCATTTTGAATGTAATGAACATTTTATTTGGCCAATAACTTCGCCATTTTTAATTTCTCACAAAAATAATGTAGGTAAAACTTGCAGGAAATTTAATTTTCTACAACTTTAGTCTGAATATTTTTTTTTTTCAAAAAAGCTACCATTTGGGGTATTTGAACCATCCTCCATTCAATTTTTCAATGCAGTTATCTTTCTAGTATCATTCATATTTTATATGCTTAGATGTTGTTTGAACAAGTTTTAGGGTTATTTGCTTGTGGCCCGAATTATATGCTTTATTATACAGTGCAACCTTGATATAACGTAATTCAATATAACGAATTCCTCGATTTAAACAAAATTTTTTTAATCTCCTTGAATTGCTCATTAGAGTCATTGGAAAATTAACCTTTACATTCCCAACATTTTTTGCGAACAACCTCCTTATAACGAATGTTCTAGTATCAAACAAAAGTGTAAATTAGAGTTGTACCGAATAGTGATTTTGGCCGGCTACCGGATACCTGATATTCGGCCCGCAGCTAGGCCGGATAGACGAATACTCGGAGGCCGAATATCTGTCCAAATAAAAAGTTTAATAGTTTGGTGGTCTGGTACTTAAATCAAACCGGTAAAAGTAAAACCTTAATAACTTAAACTTGTTTTTTTCCTTCTCCTTAACTTCCACAAGATATTCTTATTTTTTACACTGCAAATAATATAGAGCATTTTCGCTTCCCCAATGTGCTGTGATTTCATATACTGGATGGAAATTTATTATTATTGAGAAGAGAAGTGTATTACTTTCTGGATTTTTAACAAATATTGCTACTAGTAAAGGATGTCCTTTAAGAGGACTCAAAAAAACCGCGAACGCCTACCCCTAAGGGGTTGGTATAACTGTTCGACTTACAATGGTTAAATTAAAATATGAATAGTTCAATTAAAAATATAATATTTATTTCCGATCTTTTACCGCACAAGCTAACTATTCTACAACATGAATGCCTCGATGCACCGTTGTTCAGTCACGATATCAAAGTCAGCATACCGTAGATGTGCTGATCGTGCACCACCGGTCAATGACTGGCAACTTCCCAGGCGACATAGGTATTCGGTATCTTCGAATAAATAGATGAATCATATTAACAGTTACCTGTGGGATCAGGTGTGCATTATGAAATGATGACACAGCAATTAGGGTTCACGCGCATGCCGAGGCGTACATGCATTGTCATAACTCTACTAAGTACTAGTTTTGATCACAAATAATAGTTTGGTTTTATTGTTGGCAGAAGTGTTGTTGACATTATACGAAAACAAACGTAATTGTTTATTATTTATTTAAAAAGATCTTGGAGTTATTTTTGACTCCAGAGTAAGCTTTATCACCCAAATCGAGTTTCTCGATAATAAAGCAAACTCCATGTTAGGTTTCATATATCGCAAACCTTTTGATTTAAATGATCCTTATTTATTAATATCCATTTACGTTGCTTATAAACGGTGATTTTTTAAGAGCTTGGTTTTTGAAAATTCAAAAAAACACAGAAACTTGTAAAAAGTGAATGAAATTTTTATTTGGATCGATAAATCAATTTCTGACATTTACTTTTTAAAAATAATTTCACTTAAATTTTGCCCGCGGCTACGCTTCAGGTGGTCCATTCTGAAGGTCTAATTTTGGCAAACTTTTTCACACATTTCGGCCGGAATCTCACCAATGACGCGTTCAATGTTGGCTTCCAAGGCAGCAATCGTGTTTGGCTTGTCCACATAGACAATAGACTTAACATAGCCCCACAAAAAATAGTCTAACGGGGTCAAATCACATGATCTTGGTGGCCAATTGACTGCGCCAAAACGTGAGATCAACTGCTCACCAAATTCGCCTCTCAATTGATGCATGGTTTCGCGTGCAGTGTGGCATGTGGCACCGTCCTGTTGGAACCACATGTCGACCGAGTTCAATTCTTGCATCTTCGGCAAAAAAAATCTGTTATCATCGAACGGTACCTTTCTCCATTGACCGTAACCCTGCGGCCTTCATCGTCCTTGAAGAAGTACGGCCCAATGATGCCGCCTGCCATAAACCGCACCAAACAGTGCATTTTTCGGGATGCATTGGTAGCTGCTGAATTGCCTCTGGCTGCTCTTCACTCCAAATACGGCAATTCTGCTTATTCACGTATCCATTTAGCCAAAAATGAGCCTCGTCGCTGAAGACAATTTTGCGATAAAAAAAACGGATCACACATTTTTCACAGAGCACGAATTTTGATAATAAATTTCAATAATTTGCAAACGTTGTTCAGGCGTAAGTCTATTCATGATGAAATGGCAAACAATACTGAATCGAAATGTCAAATGTTCGTGGAATTTGTCATGTGTGATCTGTCAAAAATATAAACGTCAAAAACCAAGTAGCAAAAAAATCACCCTTTATAAGATCGATTCTTGAATACATACTGCTGCGTAGTTTGAGTATTCAAAAAAAAATTCACTAGATTATTAATAAAGAAAATGTCTTCTTATAAAGTAAGATGCCAGCTTAGTGGCATCCAGACATCATCGCCAGATGTTCGCTTTTACATTTGTTCATGGCATTTTATGCATCATATAGATTGTCCTAATCTGTTAGCTCTAATCGATCCATACGCCCTTTCTCTTGCTCTTTGTTATGAACTTATGTTTATTATTATTTATTGTATATTACGTTTTTTGATTTTCTGTTTTAAATGTATTATTAATTAGTCTAATGTGTGTATTATTATAAGCTCTAATTGATGAAAGTACATAAAATAAAAAATAAATAAATAAAAGTACACATGAATGCAGGGCCATATAGGACGGATACCGAATACCTACCGGATATCCGTTATATTTCTAGTGTAAATACCTCTAATTAACGAATTTTTTCAACCCGAAACCTTTATAAAGGGTTATCCATTTTGCGGTTTCAAAAGTATAGGGCTGGAATTCGACATCTGTCAAATTAAGTTGTTAAACCAATTTTTTTTTCAGTTGAAAGTCTGACATTTACGAAAATGGATCGCTTCAGCACATACAAGTTGTTAAAACCTACTAAAAAATGGTGATTCTGCCACAGCCACATATAGTGCTTTAAGAGGAGATTATGGTTTATATAATCGTCCAACTACACAAGCAATTGGCAAAATTGTGAAGAAATTTGAAGAGACTGGATTGGTTACAGATATTGTAAGGCCTGTGCTTAGTGCATCATCGTTTCGCTCGTACCACTGAAAATATCGTTGCTGTAAGTGAAAGTGTTGCCGAAGACCCAAATGTGTCGATTCCTCGTCGTTCTCAGGAATTAGGACTGTCTTACGGCACATCATGGCGTATTTGGCATTTGGATGTACACCTACATCCATATAAAGTCCAGCTCACACAACAACTGAAGCCAGCTGACCATTCAAAATGTCGTAGATACGTCGAATCGGTGCTTAACAGGGCGGTGGACGGCGAATTTTCGAGCAAAATTTTATTCAGCGACGAAGCATATTTCTCTCTCGGTGGGTATGTTAATAAACAAAATTGTCGTATTTAGGGTTCTGAGAATCCTCAAGTACACTCAGAGAGGCCATTATGTAATGGACAAAAAGTAACTCTTTGTTCCAGAGGTATGATTGGACCTTACTTCTTCGAAAACGAGGATGGAACGACTGTCACCGTCAATTCGGAGCATTATGGTCATATATAACCGACTTTTTTTGCCTGCTATTGAAGAATACGACTTGGAGAATATGTGGATTCAAAAAGACGTTGCCACATGCCACGCAACTGGAGCGAATATGGCTTTATTGCAAGAGACATTTCCTGGCAGCGTAATTTCTCGTCGTGGCGATATCAACTGGCCACAAAGATCATGCGATTTGACATCGCTGGACTTTTTTTTGTGGGGCTACACGAAAGACCATGGTTATGCAGATAAACCTTTAACTCTTGAGCACTGGAAAACCAACATTCGTCAAGTTATGGCTGAGATACCGCCCAATATGTGTCAAAAAGTGGTCGAAAATTACCTCAAAAGAATCGATGCTTGCAACAATTCCCGTGGTGGTCATTTAAATGATGTAGTGTTTCACACATAATGTCAACGTTCAAACTTTATAATAAAAAAGAAATATCATGAAAAAAAAAATATTTTATATGTGTTTTATTTACGTTTACTTTTGAAACCGCAAAATGGATAATGCATTATTTTTGTGCGAAATGAAAAATGGCGTAGTTATTATACAAAATACAATTTTCATTAAATTCAAATGGCGCTGAAGCTCCAGCGAGATTTTCCCGAAAACCGAAATTTATACTGTTAATGTAAGAGAAAATTGTACGCATTAATTTTTACCATTCTTGCCCTTTCTTTTTTTTGACAACCGGACTGCACCAATTGGATTTATAATAAGATACGTTTTTGCCTCTTGTTTAATTTGTTCATATTGCTTTTATGTTAAACTAGCGGAAGCGGGCAAACGTCGTTTCGCTTTTTCATCTATGTAAAATGTGTTTAATTGTAACTCTTCATAAGCGATTATGTATTCAAATCAATCTTCTAACAACTACGGTTTGTGTTTCGTTTGGTGACTATTAAACTCCTTACTTATTTAAATAAATTCTGCCTTTTATTAGCATTGAAAGCAAATTAGTTTAACACACAGGGCTTTGGCTATCTGCATTTTACGTTTTCTTTTCTCTCGCGTAAATAAATAAAGAAGATAGCTTGCCAACTCCCGATTATGAAACATGGAAACTCAAACTTTATTCCGAAAATTTTCAACGACTGACCCTGAAATTTGTTTACAGGGAGGGATCGGTCCAGACTTAGGGGAAATTGCAGCCGTTTAAATTCGAATAGCAAGTCTGTTGGAAATGAGAATCATGCGGGATACATGCAATCCTGTCCGTACAGTCGAGGATGATTGATATTAAGCAACATGATGATGACTGAGGGTACTTTCAGTTGCAATTTGCGAAGTGGTAATTCCGGCAATTCTAGTGAGCTCAAGAGTTCTTAAAGTTGACTATTTCATCGTGGGCCCATGTTCTGTAACTCAGGCGATAACTTTTCATCAGTTAACGCCTCTGGAAAAATGGGTTTTCTGTAAGTTGAGGCGTTACCTTAATTTTTTTATTTGTTTGACTGGGATTTTCCAATGGAAGGCGATAAATTGAAAAAAAAAACCATTTTGGCATCTTAACAATAAAACAAACATATTTGTTTTTGTTTCTCGACTATTTTTATCGATTCGAAAGTTGCAGAACATCGGTCCTGGTTTATAACTCTGTCATTCAATTGATGCCCTGGTATAAAATTTTGAATAGTCTCAATTGAGATCATCTATATCTTTGTTTTCCGATGCCAATAACTTGTTCACTTAAAGCTAAATATCGTCCTTGAAATTTTAGACTATGTTTGGAAAAACACTTTGAATAAACTCTTCGTTGGATTCGGTCAGCTTGGCAACTTGCAGAAATTTGTGGTCAATGTGATAGATCCCGTTTAGATGTCAACTTCGATTGTGGCATTGACAATGTCTGACAATGCATGCAATTCAAACGAGTGATTGTCTATTTTTGTCAAAACTAGAAGAACAAGCTCTTCAATAATTTGTCTACGATCTAACTAATGTTATTATTTATTGATTTTATGCTTGACTATAAAGTAATATCTAAAGTATTTAAATAAATCTAGAGTTTCTTCTTATTAACATCGCATATTTTAGCAATATAGTATAAGTTCTCTGTGAAAGTCATAGGAATGACCCCTTGTTCTAATCTCACCAGGGTTTCTACTACATTTAAGACGGACCTGACTATGTGCGCACAACATTTTCATTATTCAAATATTTCGAGCTTGTGCTAAAAAATTGCCAACGATTTGTGCAATAAAATTAACCCATTTTGTTACAAGTAAAAACGTTAATATCATTTAAGCCAAATTCAATGCTCTTTTTTGTATTGTTCAATCCTTCTACTAACCCAAAACACACTCAATATTATAATTACCGCAATTAACTTTCATTAATAAAACAACCAATATTGTTTAATGTTCACCTCTGTATGTCACATCCTACCACATTTGAACATCGATCGCCATGAACTTGCAATACTGAAACAAACCAATTACAATCACAATCATGCTTGTTTGGCTGGGTAATTAGACCATTACCCTCGAAAAACCAAACCAGAATTACATTAATGTGACCCTAGAAATCCACCACAAAACCATACCCAGAAATAGCCCGTCTAACACACAAAGAGTCAATTTGAATTTCACAATAAGCCCCCACAAATTCCCAAAGTGTGACGAAGACCGACACCATGAACTGGACTAGCTCCCTAATTCCTCACTATATACAATACATACATACATATGTCTGACTCAATAACGTTAAACCAAACCCCAAACAAAGAAGGTGTGTTCATCTTCCTGATGGGACCGAAATGACGAAATTAAGCGTAATGATTGAGCCAATCCTTAGGTATATATAAACAGTAATAGATGCTGGAAGGACCTATTTTCTCATCAAGATCCAATGCTCCTTGAGTTCTTATTCACAAGTTACTTACTGACGCATACTTGAAGAAAGAAAGATAGAATTCCTTTTAAAAGAAAAAAATTTCTACCCTGAGTTTAAAATTCAATTTCCTACCAATCTTATCGAAAAATACGACGACGCCGACGAACTCCAATTGAACCCAATAAACCATTACCTAAGTAGCTTTGCTTTAGTTGCAGCACTAAATCAATAATGTGAATTCCATTTTGCGGAGAAAGATATAAAAGTGGATATGATGCAAGAGAAGACATACATATCGCAAATCCTTTTCGAAAGGAAGGATTTATACTCTATTTTAAAGAGTATAGGATCTGTTGCAATAATTCGGATTGAGAGTGATATAGAACTGAAAGCTTTAGTTATCACAGTTTATTTTCACTCTCACGTTGGCTAAGTCGTATACTTTCTTAAGATGAACAACTCTTAAAAGTAACCCAAATAATTAAAACTTTAATTTCCGTTGAGTGCACTTTATCTATCACCTACTATCTATCAATGCCTACCAGTGTATCTGAGCTGTACTTGCTCTTATTGTTGATCACATTGTTTGCACAAGATTCTTAGTAGAAACGGATAAATATATTTTCAAAGTAATTTTCTGTTTAATTTTGTATATGCAAACTTTCTTTAATTTTTTCTGAATAAGATTGCTAATATGAAAATCTTATGCTATATAAAAATAAATCCCTATTTGCCTATGTCACGACATCACGGGAGAACGGCTGGATCGATTTCGCTAATTCCTTTTTTGTTGTGTTTGTTATTATGAAAGAAAAAAATGAGAAAATGCGCGGAAAATGAGTAAATTTATGATTACTTAGCCACTATATACAATTATTTATAACCTAAGTTTTCTTCATTTATATTTGAATTTTCGTTTTTGAAAATGCCAGAAATTATCCTGTCTTAATTTTGAATATTGAATGCGTGCTTCAAATATCGTCAAAGAGGTTGTAAAAAAACTGAATATCATGTTTAAAACAGATGCTTCGGTCGGAGTTATTTTATTGATTAACTTTAATCTTTAAAATAAAAATAAACTTATACTCTTTGAACTAAAAGAAAGTGTCAGAATACCAAATGTCAAAAAATACAATAATTTAAAAAAATATTCTATTCTTAGATGCTCCCGGTGGGACTTGGCAAACGTATTTAATATCATTGATTTTGGCAACGATTCGATCGCAAAATGGTATCGCACTTGCACTTGCTTCGTCAGGTATTGTAGCTAAGTTGTTGGAAGACGGTGGAACAGCTCATTCTGCGCTCAAGTTACAGTTGAACATGCAAATAAATGAAACACACACTTGCAATATTTCGAAAAATTCTGCCATGGCCAAAGTGTTGCAGCAGAGCAAATTAATAGTTTTTGATGAGTGCACGATTGCACACAAAAAATTTTTCGAAGCACTAGATCGCACGTTGCAAGATTTACGAAATAACCAAAAGCGGTTTGGTGGTGCAATGATTTTATTGGCAGATGATTTTCGCCAAACACTACTGAAACACTACAAACACTTTACTGAAACTAAGGCCGAACTGGTCGAGATGGTTTTTCCAAATATTCGTCAAAATTACAAAGATCGTGTATGGTTGAGCGAAAGAGTTATATTGGTCGCAAAAAACCTTGATGTCAACGAAATGAATTTTCAGATTCAAAATAAGATATTTGGCAAACTAATGACATACAAATCGATTGATTCGGTTACTAACCGAGATGATGTTGTCAACTATCCAACGGAGTTCTTAAATTCGCTGGTCCACCTCATAATCTGCAATTAAAAATCGGATCGGTTATCATTATATTGCCGATTATAAATCAGCCACGTCTCTGTAAAGGCACCCGACTTGCAGAGAAGAAATTAATGAACAACGTCATCGAAGCCACAATTTTGAAAGGGAAGCACAAAGGCGAAAACGTTTTAATTCCACGTATTCCTTTGATTCCGAATGACATGCCATTCGACTTTAAACGGTTACAATTTCCAGTTCGGCTAGCATTTGCAATGTCGATAAATAAATCTCAAGGGCAGTCGCTAAGTGTTTGTGGCATCAAACTTGAGAATTCATGTTTTTTTTTTTCATTTTTTTTAAGACGACAAATAACAGTAGTCCCGAAACATTTTTTTCTGGTAAAAAATAAAAAAATTATTTTTCTCGAAAACGGCTCCAACGATTTTTATAAAAAAATCAGTTCATTAATGAAGCAAAAGGGAAAATTTTCGTAACTTTTGTTTTGGAAAAAAACTGTTACTTTTGATACCTCTAGTAGTACCATTTTTTTATTTTTCGATATTCTGGAAAACGGTTAATTTGATTTTTTGAAATTTTTTGCGCAGAAGCTCATGAAAAGTTTAAACACTATTGTAAATCAAAATTTTTCAAAAATAATTTTTTTTGGAAATTAAAAAAAAAATTATTTTTTTTTGTTGAAAACTCATAATTTTGAAAACGACTTAATGGATTTTTGAGAAACTTCGTATTTGGTAGTTTTTTGACATTATCTTGAACAGTTAAAAAAACTATATTCCTAAGATAAAAAACAACGGTAACCCCCATACAAATGTTAAAAAAAAATGGTTAAGAAAAAAATGTATTTCTCGAAAACGGCTTCAAGAATTTTTTTTAAAAAAATTGTGTGATTCTAAATTAGTACAGTCCACTTTTAAGTATAAAAATATTTTTTTGCATACTTATAAACGGTACTTCAGATAGAACCACTTTTCATATTTTCGACTTTATCAACATTGGATGAACCGATTAAAATAACTTTTTTATACAAATGGTGCCTTAAATTGTTAATAAAACTGCATACGAAAATTTTTTTTTCGATTTTTAAAAAATAAATAAATTTTTTTTTTTGAACAATCGATTTTTTTGAAATTGTAATTTTATATGTATATTAATAATATCTTCAAAATGGCGTTTCAAGTTTTTTTTTCTAAAAATGTTTTCAAAATTGTATACATAAAAAATTAATTTATTAAAAAATTTAACTGGCATCTTTGTTTTTTCTAAAACTATAACGACTAAGCAATATAAAAACATTTAAGTATGTGTATTATCCATTTATTTCTAACTACCTTATTATTACTCCCTTTTCACGAATTTTTGCCAATATCAGTGACTACTAAATACAAGGTAGGCCCTTATACATTTATTTATATATACATATATATGTTTAAAAATCACATCACCTAAATTATAAAGTTATATGCATATAGCTGCCTACACACCTACATCCCTCATTTTCATTATTATATGTACATGTTTACATACTTAGTTTCAATATATATATGTATGTACATACATTTTACTCTCCTAACTCACATAGTTAAAATCCATAACTTAGATTTAAATCTACATTTGTAGGTAGGTACCTATGTTACTATTCCTTGAATCATCCATTCGACAATTCATTATACTAAGAATCAAGGTAATCTGTCCTACATAGGCTTTACACCTGCATAGGATAACTGCACCTAACTAGCTAAACTTCAATGGTTAGCCACATTAAAGTTATTAGCTACAAGAGCAAGTTCGTACGATCCAGTCGTGCATTGTATTTTTTTTACATTTTCAACTTTTTCATAACCGTCTCGGCGGATTTCGATTGAAATGTTTATGCATGCAATTCTAAATAAAAGTACATACCAAAATTTTCGAAAAATATTTGTTTGGGATTTTTTGAAGATTAAAAATCATTTTTTTTTTTTTTTTTTTTTTTTTTTTTTTGAAAATTCAACATTCCGATAACGGGTGGACGATTTTTCTTGAAATTACGTTTTCAAGTTTATATTATTAAATACTTTAAATTGTTAAAATTGTATATATAAAAAATTAAAAACGACTTAAATATAATTTAGCCGCTTCTATGGGTCCGCCAAATAACTTTTTTTTTTAATGGGTGCAAAACATCGAGTGTAGCTTCGACTGTGTGCACGTAGCGCCGTCCTATTAAAACCAAATATTGCCAATATCCTCCTCTTCAATTTTTGTGAACAAAAATTCGTTCAAAATGGCCGGATAACGATCGCCATTGACTGTAACGACCACTCCTTGCTCACTTTCGAATTATGCCTCTGGACCAAAATCCGCACCAAAAAGTGACTCGTTTTGGGTGTATCGGCTTTTCAATGTAATTTTGCTTGTTACATACCCGCCAAGATCAAAATGAGCTTCATCTGAAAAGATGATTTTTTTTTGGCAAAATCGGCATCTTCTCTAAGTCGATCGCAGGCCCACTTAGCGAGCATTGTTCAAGCGTATACACAACCATATTAATTTAGCGGAAGGATAAAACTAATTATCTGTCAAATCAGGCATAAGCTAAGTGTTACTGTTTACGAAATAAACACTAGTTGAAAAAAAAACGTTAGATGGCGGACCCATTATTAAGAATCGATTGAATATGATATGATTTGTGATCGAGCATTAAGAGCAAGTACTTGCGAACCAGTCGTTCATTTTATTTTCTTAGAATGTAAACATAAATCATCCCTCAAAGTATACTGTGCGAATTAGGTGAAAAAATGTCTAATTAGAAAACTTTTGGACACAAAAGTGAACTCGAGATTTTAATAAAAAATCCAGAAAACCCAAAATCCGGACAACCCAAATTCCCGAATTGGTTCCCCAAAAATTATAGAAAATGCAAAATTTGCGCAAATTTTTCAATTTATTTAAATTTTTCGGAATTTCGATTTCGGAAAAATAATCCTAAGTGTAAAGTTAAGAATTAAATGCGTAATAAAACAATATTACTGTTTAATTCCGTTAATACCAATATTTCTTTGAACATAATTTCAAGTTGTTATTGTGCTTTCTGTAGTATTGTGCTATGATTGTATTAAGTGGGAAAAATTGTATAAAATTACGAGTTTTAATCTTATGGTGGTTATTCAAATAGTGTTTTATTTTACGTTTCATAGCTAGACTGAATGTGCTATTGGAAATAAAACACGCAGATACCTTCTTGAAACAAGGAAGTTTTATTGTAATATGAAAATTAAAATAATGGTGAATATTGAATTATAAGATGACAATTTTAGAGAGAAAGTAATGTTCAAGTGTTGCCACTTTGAGTTAATTTTAACATATGTCCATCGTAAAAACGAATAAAGGACGAAAGAAAATTTGTATTGATGGCTTTAGTTACCTTTATAACAAAAAACACAAAGAAGTGTTTTACTGGGAATGCGAGGAACGTAAGGAAAGGTTTTGTAAATTACGTTTGAGTACAGTTTTAAATAATGAAGAAAGCCATGTAGTAAAAAAAATCCTTCTGATCATTGTCATGTTGATTCCCTATCATTTGCAATAAATCTGTGTTCCATCAAAGTTTCATGGAACAGACAATTTTGATTTTTTTTTAAATTTGTCTGTTTATTTTTCGGGATCTTGATTTTTCGGGATTTTGAGTTTTTGGGATTTTGGGTTTTCGGGACCTTGGGTTTACACAGGACTCTGGGTTTTCGGGATTCTGGATTTTCGAGATTCTGGGTTTTCTGAATTAATTATTTCGGTATTCTGCTTGTCTCCCAATTTTCTGATTTCTCGAAAACCACTCAAACGGTCTTAAAGATTTTTTCAGAATTTATTTTAATAAACAAGAAAATATTAAAAAAGTTGTTTAGAAATATCCTCGCACGGCCACTTCGACTTTTCTTGGTTGCTTGCAAATGGCTTTAAAGATTTGGCTGACATTTTCATAGTTTGCTCTTATAAACGAGAAAATTAATTAAAAATTAGATTAAGTAATATTCGTCCATTCCACGCCCACTTTTATCACAACTTGGTTTATTGGAAACGGCTTTAACGAGTACAATAGCCCCACGTTAGCTTACATCTTTATAAGTGATATTTTCAAATTGATACGCTGTTTGTTTTTTTTTTGTTTGTGTCTTTTTAAGAACTGAACAAATGAAAACACAGACTACTCCTCAATCGTTCATTTTTCAGAAATCAATGATTATTGACAAATTCATCGAAATTGATAATGTTTACTCGAAAATTTGGATCGAAAATGTTTACCACGATTCAATCTTACTTGCGATATAAGTAGGTACTATAGGGCAAGTTTTGCATTTGGAAAAAAATCGACCTCTAGATTATAATCAAAGTTGACATTACGATGATATAGAACGCCAAAAAAGTGGGTCCAGCAATGCCGTTTGTCTGTCTGTAAAACAATCTACAGCCTAAACGACTTAACCGATTTTGTTCAAACTTGGTGCTTACGTGATTGTCCAAAATAGATTTTTTTTATCGTTTTAGACCCAAAAATAACATTATGTCCTTGCCACTCAAATTTTTCTACCATCCTAAAAAAAAAAGTATGTGTAATTTTTCCAAAATTTTGTTATACATAATGTGTTATTAACAGTAGATAGATGACATACAAACTTTCAACTTCTCATATGCCGTTGAACGGATTTCGTTCAAAATTCTTATAAAGAAGCTCCATCGAATTCTTAATAATACTGCATTTCAAAATTTTCGAAAAATATTTTTGTGGACTCTTGAAAAAAAAAAATATTTTTATTTTGAAAATTGAATATTTCGAAAACGGGTGGTTTCTGAAGGTTTGTTTTTAAATTTTTATCATTAAATATTTGAACTATTAATATCAATTTTTTTCCATAAAAAATTTAAGAATTTTTATCTACCTATACATGACTTTAAAAATATATTTATCCGTTTCTATTAAGAATCTTTTGCATATAATGTGATCGAACATAAGAGCAAGTACGTGCGATCCAGTCGTGAATTTTATTTGTTTGTGCAATTGCTGGAAAATTACCGATTTGAACGCTCCAGTCATCTTTCGTTTTGGTTTGTTTAAGTCAAGGATTCTTGATAACAAGCCACAGACTATTAAAACCCTCTAAAGAATAACCGATGATAGCAGTGAAAATTCGACCATCAAGGGCAACACACATTTACAACGACCGTGTATATACCAGAATATGTATAGATACGAAACATTTTTAATGTATGTACATTAACGTAGGTACATACACTCGTATGTACATTATATTCTTCAGTCGAATACAATATTATGTGATTACATACATGTTAAAATTAGATTTCTGCATAAAGGCCAATTTTCGTGGTTTCATCCTTTATTTAAGATTACACCTGTGGTTTTGGGTTGGGGTTAATATTTGACATAGGAAAAATCTTCCTTACTTCATGATATGAACTTTTCGACATTTTTCGTGGTCTGGGTATTACATAGGTTAATAAAACCGTCCTTCATTTCATACAATACATTGCTAATTTCACCGATCTAAAATACTTTCTTTCTTTTTTGTCAAGGTTAAACGAAGATGTCGACACGTGGTTGTCTAAAGTTATTGACATATCGAATCCAATTTGAATAATTGGCTAGGCTAGACACATTCTCATTAATCCAAAAATATGTATACGCATATACCTATACATAATTTAAAATGGAAAACCTTATGTTTAAGCAAAGTCATGAGGTTGAATCAGCTTTAGACATATATGATATCTCTTTAAAATGTCAATTAATTGTTTGTTTTGAAGATATCTGGTCTGATTGTTATTCTAAGCCCAATTATATTCGTTCTTAAATATTTTTTATTTTATATTATATAAAAAATGTCATAATATTATTGGAAAAATCACAACCTTCTTGTGAATTTTTTACTTGCGATTGTGTATTGAACGAGGAGTTTTGAATTTGAAAAAAAGAACCCAGCAGATATTTATGCGAAGGTTCAGATTCTAATCACCAAAAATGACGTATAAGATTCAAGAAACCTTCAGTTCCTACATCCTACAAATAATTACCGGGGAGACGCAAAGAGATACGTACTCTCTATGTGTCAAAATAAAACAGCACTCAGATCTTGGATCTTGCATCCTTTATATATCATAAACCCAGCAAACATTCATCTGAAGGTTCAGATTATAATCACCAAAAATGAAGAATAATATTCAAGAAACCTTCAGTTTTTTTAATGAATTATGAATGTATATAAAGATCCTACAAGTTCTTACCGGGCAGACGCAAAGGGATATGCATTTTCTGTGTGTCTAAAAAAAATTAAAAAAAACAACACTCAGATATTGTGGTCGATCCTTCATATGGAGATCTTTTTTGTTCGTCCTTTTATTTTTTCTTCTTACAAAGGGGTAATGATAACGGGTCATTGTCGCGACGAAAGTTTCATTTGCATAGTCGATTATCAGTTCGGAAAAGTTTTCCGATAAATCGGACGTAGCAAATATTTATAATAAATAATACATAATAGCTCAAAATAAATTAAAAATAATAACCATATAATAACCAGCCTATGTTTTTATTGTAAATAGTTAGCTACTTATACTTACAAAAAAGAAAACGATAAAAATAAAAGTATGTACAAAAATTGTGTTAAATTTTCTTAAAAACATATAAATAATTTCTTTAATTGTAGTAGCATGTAACAATTAAGAAGTCCCGGGAAGCTATAAAAGCCAACCAAGAGGCAAATAAAATATGTTCCAGAGGTTCACAGATAAAATATTCAATCATAAATGAATAAGAAATAAAAAATTCACTTATGATGCAATTTGAATGCTTTTACCTGGGCTCTTAGACACCTATATGAATCATTTTAATGATTCATTTATGATCTGAACATTCTGCAATTAAATGAACATATATAAGGTTTCCATATATTCTTTTAAATGATTAATCCCTGAACCTTTTATGAATCGCAAAAATGATTCCTATACGATTAATTGAAGTGAACGTATATACTTTCCTTCACTTAATTGAATTTTATTGGAATTATTTTTGTGATTTAGAAAAGATTCAGGCATTAATCATTTAAATGAATATATGGATTCCTTATATACTTTCATTTAAATGACAAATTTTCAGATCATAAATGAATCATTACAATGATTCAAATTGGTGTCTAAGAGCCCAGGTAAAAGGATTCAAATTGCATCATAAGTGAATTCTTTTACGGCCGGTTTCTTCACTCTTATGAATTAATTATCGTTCATTTATGAATTAAAATGTTTGCTGGGAAGAGATCTTTTTTGCTCGACCTTTTATTTTTTCTTCTTACAAAAAGCAACAAAAGTTTCATTTGCATAGTCGATTATCACTTTGGAAAAAAAATTGTTAATCGGACGCGACGTGGCAAATATAATATGTAATATATAATAGTTTAAAATAAAGTAAACAATACAAATAATAGTTATATAACCAGCCGGAGTGTAAATTTGAACACAAAAATATAAAAATTAAAATAGTTTTATTGCTGTATAAAATGTTAACTGTTTAAAATCTTGCGCCAGCAAACATTTTCGTCCTTTAATCTGGGCTCTTAGACACCAAATTGAATCATTTGAATGATTATGATCTGACAATTCCTCGTATAAATGAACTTACATAGGCTTTTTTGAATCGCAAAAATGATTCCTATGTGATTAATTATAGTCAAGATTTATACTTAGAAATCCTTCACTTAAATGAACTTTGTAGGAATCATTTTTATGATTTAGAAAAGATTTAGGCATTAATCATTTAAATGAATATATGGAACCATATATATGTAAGTTCATTTAAATGAAGAATTTTCAGATCATAACTGAATCATTCAAATCGGTGTATAAGAGCCCACGTTAGAGGATTCAAATTGCCATAAGTGAATTCTTTTTTGGGCGGTTTCTTCACTTTTATGAATTAGAATAGAATAGAATAGAATAGAATAGAATAGAATAGAATGGAATAGAATAGAATAGAATAGAATAGAATAGAATAGAATAGAATAGAATAGAATAGAATAGAATAGAATAGAATAGAATAGAATAGAATAGAATAGAATAGAATAGAATAGAATAGAATAGAATAGAATAGAATAGAATAGAATAGAATAGAATAGAATTGAATAGAATAAAATAGAATAGAATAGAATAGAATAGAATAGAATAGAATAGAATAGAATAGAATAGAATAGAATAGAATAGAATAGAATAGAATAGAATAGAATAGAATAGAATAGAATAGAATAGAATAGAATAGAATAGAATAGAATAGAATAGAATAGAAAAGAATAGAATAGAATAGAATAGAATAGAATAGAATAGAATAGAATAGAATAGAATAGAATAGAATAGAATAGAATAGAATAGAATAGAATAGAATAGAATAGAATAGAATAAAATAGAATAGAATAGAATAGAACAGAATAGGATAGAAGAGAATAGAATAGAACAGAATAGAATAAAATTTATAATATTTGTTTCTTTAAGATTAAGGACATGGCAATTGCCGTCTGCCTGAACGACATTTCAGATTTAGATTTTTTTTTTTTTAGATTTATAGATTTTTTTATTCATTTTAAAGATTTTTACAATAATTGTGCTACCCACGAAGCTTTATGCTTATCTGTGGGTGGTTGAATTTAAAAATGTTACTTGAATTGATTTGAATCTTAAATATTATTTACAGGTATAATTTCAATAATGTGCTAATTTTGCAAGTTTCAAAATTAAATATTGAATGCATTTTTTTTTTAATTTGTATAAGTAGGTTTACAAAAAAAACTATTTTGATTAATTTTGGAATTCAGTTCAAAAAGAAAAGCTTAATATATTTTTTACGTTTTTTGTAGTTTGGGATATTTTTCAAGTTTGCTGGAATCCGATTCATTATTGATGGTATAGTGTAGCTCAATTGTCTTCTGCCATATTTGTTGTACACAGCCGGAATTTCAAAGTGACCTTGCGCTCGTCTTCTGGTATTGATGTTGTGCGAAATATGTTGCTGGAATCTTTGATCATCATAGTATTCAAGAACTGCTGTCATCTTAAATATGTTGTCAACACTCAGACACTTGAAATGGTGATGGTTTTTATTATTCTACGCTGTAGATTAACAAGGTTATTCGTATGTGTTTTTGAAGCGTTTCCCCATGCTAGTACGCCATATCTTAATCGGGATTCAACTAACGAAAAGTATGCTTGTTTTTGGACATCTTTTGTTGAATATCTTTTCAGGTAAAAAAGAGCAAACATTGCACTTCTCATATTAAGTCTTAGGTTGTTAATATGTTCGCGCCATAGGAAGTGATCATCTATTGTGACTCCGAGATATTTGATTGATTTAACTACTTCAATTGCATTATTTTTTTGCGAAGTCTGACATTTTGGATTTTGATAGTAGATACTTATGCTCTCCTCCTTCTGACTTGGTGTACGAATATGCATCAACTTCGGTTTAGTAGCATTAACGACCAATCCAAAATCGTGACACCATCTGGAAACCTCATCAAACTCCTGTTGCATAATAGCTATAGCTGTTTTCAGACACTTGTGCCTTACGACTATTGCTATGTCATCTGCGTATGCAAGCACTGTGCTGTTCTTAAAGACATGAAGCAGAGCATTCGTAAAAAGAATGAAGAGAACTGGGCCAAGTTTCGATCCTTGTGGTACACCATGAGTACATATTCTTTCTTGACTGCAAGAACCTGACACTTTAACTTTAAAAGTTCTGTCGATCAGGTAGCTCTCCATCCATTTCCACAGTGTTCCTCTTATGCCAATTTTGTAAAGGACATCAAGAAGTTTTTCGTGGCTCAATGTGTCAAAAGCCTTGCTGAAATCTATGAACATTACCAGCACGTGGTGATTTTCATTGAGACTCATGTTGACAGAGTTACAGAATTCTCCAAGAAGTTTTCCTGTATTTTTCCCTTTTTGAAAACCATACTGATTGCCTTGTATCAAGCGGTGTTTCGTTATAAATTTATTTAAACGTCTCACGACAATTTCTTCTAGACATTTTTCAACTACTGGCAAGTTTGAAATTGGCCTATAGTTATGAATTTCGCTCTTCTTTCCTTCTTTATGTATCGGTCGAATAACTGATGTTTTCAAAATTTTCGGAACACATCCTTGTGTCAGACTTCGGTTGATAATTGTTTGTATAATTGGTGTTAGAGTAATAGCATTCAATTTTATATCACACGCTCTTATACCGTCAGCTCCTGGACTTTTGCTCGTATTCAGATTACACAGTATATTTCGAATTTCGATTTCGTCGGCTTCTTCTACATATATTGTTTGAGCAAGATATTTGATCGGTTGGCTGGAAGTTTTTTCATGACATATGTGTGCAATCTTCGATGCTTGTGTATAAAATAATTCAGCAAACTTTTCAGTTATTTCGGTGACGTTCGACTTAGTACAAAGATTTTTTTCTACTATTTCATCAATTGATGGCTTATTTCTACCCAACAATTCGTTTATAATACTCCAAGTTTTTTTTGGATCACGTTTTGCGTTTGTAAATTTTACTTTGTAAAAGTTTGACTTTTGTAATTTTATGTTTTTGTTGACGTAGTTTCTATATTTTTTGTATTCGGATTTGTAAATTTCATTTCTTATATTATTCCGCCATTTTCTATACAATTCATCTCTTTTCTTGCATAGCTCTAATATATCAGGCGTTATCCAGTTTTTGTTTTGGCGTTTTTTTCTTTTTTGAATTTCAACTGAATGATCGTATATTTTCATCATTTCCTCAACGAATTTATCATATATTCCATTTACATCATATTCATTTTCATACATTTCTTGCCAGTTTGTTTGTTGTATAAGTTGGTTTACTTTTACTTGGTTTATTTTTGTTACTGTTTTGCAAGATGTGTTTTCATGTTCCATATGTTGTTTAGTACCGTAAAAAGTTGTAAAATGATCAGATAGATTAGTTTCGATTACTGCTGAAATTATTTCGACCTTCGGCATTGAAACAAACAAGGGGTCGATTAATGATCCGGTGCCTGTTAACATGTTAATACGAGTACTCTTTTTTATCACATTCATTAAGCCTTTCGACGACATCATTTCAAGATAATTTTTCGTGATAGAGTTTTCAAAATCTTGAGTGTCAATATTCATGTCTCCAAGAACGATAACGTCTTTTTCATTTTTGGTGTTTTGGTCAAACTCATCGATAAATTGCCTTTTATTTAAAGATGGCGATCTATAAACAGCATGTATGTATTTACTTTCGCCACTATCTTCCATTCTTATACTTAGACTATCGTAGCTAATTGTGCGTGTATTAAGTCTTTCATAACATATGTCTTTCTTAATATACATAGCAATTCCTCCTAACCCAGAATCTTTTCTATGCATAAACTCCATATTAAAACCTTCAATATGATATGTGCAATTTTCCTCTTCATTGATGTTTATTTCAGTTAAGACGATTACATTTAAATAACGTTGAAAGCTTTGAATTTCAGCAATAAAACAATTCCAATTTTTTCGAAGTGAGCAAATATTCATACATAGACAACAAAAATTTATTTTTTTAAAATTAATAGCATTCATACCAAACAAACCATGCAACACCCTAAAATCAATTTCGATTTCGATTTCATTATCATCTTCCTCCTCCATCATATCAGTTGTTATCATTCGATCTTCAAGTTCTCTCATAAAATTGTTGGTTAGTTATGTATTTTGTCAATATCACTCACAGTGCATATAAGTGTTACTTGTTCATTTTCAATTTTGCGAGCTAATATCTTAGCAGATGATTCCCACACAAACTTCCAATTGCACTCTCTAGCTTTATTTTTGGCAAGCCAAAGCAAGTGTTTGTTAGTGGGTGTAAGATGGTTATTTACAATGACATCTGCGTCGCTTCCACTTCTCTGTTTCTCTCGCTGAGTCGTTTTTGCTTGTCTAATAAATTTTTGCTTACATGCGTAGCTTGTAAACGAAACAATGATAGCTGATCTCTGTGGATTTTTTGTTTTTGTTCTGTAAACATCTGTAACTTCGTGTGGTTGGATAGGACAGTTAATGGTCTCTCCCAATTGTTGAACTATATTAATTAGGTTTTCATTTGTTTTTGGTATGTTTTTTATTTCAATGTTTGATTTGAGTAGGTGTTGTGCAAATGTGTTTATTTTTGTTACCATTGTGTATATTACTGCATCTTTTTTTAAATTGTTTTCTTTTAATTCTTTTATTTCATTTGATAATTTCTTTATCAAATCACTGTTTTCGGTTATGTTTTTATTTATTTCATCGTATTTGCTGGCTACAAAATCACAGCTTGATTTTATTTCTGCCATTTGTTTTCTCATTTCTTTTAGTTCTTGTAGTATTGTTATATTGCAGCTCCCTCCTTCGTCTTGTTTAGTGCTCGCTTAAGGAGAAGATATACTTCGTGTTCGCTTCGTTGGTTTTGGTTGGGGGTTTTCGCTGCTGATCCCATCACGTTGGCTACTTCCTTCCTGCATGCTGAGCACCTCCACTCCTTTTTTTTCGTTGCAGACATTGTTCTATATGATCTTTCAGTGATAGTTGTGCATTGAAAGTGCATTTTTCCATCCCATTTAAAACAGGTAACAAGATCACCATGAGAGGGGAGATCAGAAGAACACTCACTGCATAAACTCATGTTTACAATGATGAAAAGGTTTAAATGTATGAGTATAGACAAAGGATTTATGTATGTAAAAAAAAAAAAAAAAAAAAAAAAAACGGGAAAAAAACAAAAATTGAATTAATTTTGTAGGGCCAATTTAATAATTTTAGGGATTTAATTTAATAAATAATCACTAGAGATTTGATTTAAATGAAGTCACCGAATGTTTTAAAATTGTTTTGTAATCACTAAAGGTAATTTGAGGACTTAAAAGGCACTTTTTTTTAGATTTAACTGGGAGCTTACGAAGAAACACAACTAATCAATTCAAGAAAATGAATAGAATAGAATAGAATAGAATAGAATAGAATAGAATAGAATAGAATAGAATAGAATAGAATTTTTTTTTTAGGTTTATAAGATTTTTATTCATTTTAAAGATTTTTACAATAATTGTGCTACCCACGAAGCTTTATGCTTATCTGTGGGTGGTTGAACTTAAAAATATTACTTGAATTGATTTGAATCTTAAAAATTATTTTCAGGTATAATTTCAATAATGTGCTAATTTTGCAAGTTTCAAAATTAAATATTAAATGCATTTTTTAAAATTTAAATAAGTAGGTTTAAAAAAAAACTATTTTGATTAATTTTTGGAATTCAGTTCAAAAAGAGAAGCTTAATACATTTTTTACGTTTTTTGTAGTTTGGGATATTTTTCAAGTTTGCTGGAATCAGATTCATTATTGATGGTATAGTGTAGCTCAATTGTCTTCTGCCATATTTGTTGTACACAGCCGGAATTTCAAAGTGACCTTGCGCTCGTCTTCTGGTATTGATGTTGTGCGAAATATGTTGCTGGAATCTTTGATCATCATAGTATTCAAGAACTGCTGTCATCTTAAATATGTTGTCAATACTCAGACACTTGAAATGGTGATGGTTTTTATTAATTGTTTTTATTATTCTACGCTGTAGATTAACAAGGTTATTCGTATGTGTTTTTGAAGCGTTTCCCCATGCTAGTACGCCATATCTTAATCGGGATTCAACTAGCGAATAGTATACTTGTTTTTGGACATCTTTTGTTGAATATCTTTTCAGGTAAAAAAGAGCAAACATTGCACTTCTCATAGTAAGTCTTAGGTTGTTAATATGTTCGCGAATAGAATAGAATAGAATAGAATAGAATAGAATAGAATAGAATAGAATAGTATAGAATAGAATAGAATAGAATAGAATAGAATAGAATAGAATAGAATAGAATAGAATAGAATAGAATAGAATAGAATAGAATAGAATAGAATAGAATAGAATAGAATAGAATAGAATAGAATAGAATAGAATAGAATAGAATAGAATAGAATAGAATAGAATAGAATAAAATAGAATAGAATAGAACGTTATTTTTTCAAAATTAAAAATTGCAATATTTTCTATTTAAATATTTATAAAGCATGGCTTGGTCTGCCAGTTAAATTTCAAAAAAATATATATATACAAACTAGAGAGAAAATTATTTAAATAAAGCAATTTAATCTATAATTAGGGTATTTATGAAACGGCAGAAAACCCGTATATACCTCAGAAACCAGGGGCCGAATTACCGCATCAGTGATCGAGTGAGTGAGTCCCATCAGTTATCAAATGAACTAGTGATCACTTTGGCATGATGGCATTCGTAGACTAACGTATCGTGTAACTATTTTAAATTGTAGTAATTCTATTCTACTACATCGAGTCTCTATTGATTTTTATCGAGTCTTTCTTGTTTGACATATGAAATTTGTATTCATTTAATTTATTATTGGACAAACAAATTTCATTTTTTTGTAAAAACAACAAATTTTTCGCGAGTTTCCAGTTTTTATTACAAGGATTTGAGGATATTTCTAAATATCCACTAAAATGGATTTTTTCTTTTTATCAAGCGATTCAGATGGTGGATTTAAAAAATATTTTTATACGTACATATATATGTACATAATAAGGAACATTTAATTCACATCAACCAGAAGATGAGATGTACGAAGCTATGGAGCGCAGACTCCTAAGGGACAAAAGCAATCCTCTGTCTTTGTCAAATTCTGCGTAAGTATCCAACAATTATATTATGTACATATAAATATCCGGAATTCAAATCAAATACGTTCTATCAGTCTACTTCTCATCTGACGAATAAAATTTAGTTCGATAACTGATGAGAGAATGTCAAATTATTGTACTAGACTGCTCGATAACGTGAGCGGTAATGCCAAATCTACATAATTCAGTCACGTATGACTCGATAACTGATGCGGTAATTCGGCCCCAGATAATTTCAAATAAATTATCTGGTTTCTGAGGCTTATACGGGTTTTCCGCAGATGCATGAATACCCTCAATATAAATAAATAAATTTAAAATATAGCTTTTTAAACAACATATACAATGCAAATATAATTTTAAAAACAATTTAAAAGGCGACATCTAGTTTAGTCAAAACAAACATTTTAGAGAACATCTTGAATATTTACGATATTAAAATTATAAATGTAAAGCATATTTTTGGAAAAATAAACAAATAGGTACTCGTACATTTTTGTTTTTATTACAACGAAAGGTTTTTTAGTTTGGTCAAAACAAAAAAATTGTGCAAACATCTTGAACACTTAATATAGATATATAATAATGTAGCAAAGCTAAAACAAAAAATAATAATTTTATGAATTAATTATTGTTCATTTATGAATAAAAATGTTTGCAGGGGAAGTGGCGGAAAATCTTTGACTCCTGTGATGGTGAAAGAAAAGTGTATCTGCAACAGCATGCTGTTTGGCAAGGGTGTTTAAGTCTATCAGTTGTAAACGATGTTTGTAATAAGGGAGAAGGAAGATAGGATCAGACCATGAGAGGTTTCGTTAAGCGAAGCGGATGAATCTACGATGCTCGTCTTCAATTCTACACGAGTGGGTGTTTTGATAAGGAGACCAAACTTGACTGGCATACTCTAGAACAGGTCTAACATAATGTGATGAAGAGTGATTTTTTTAATATGGGTTTGAAAATTCTTTCGACTAACCAGCCCTTTTAAGACCAAGGGAAGAGTTTGCCTTTGCAATAATAAAGGGTTATCCATTTTGCAGTTTCAAAAGTATAGGGCTGTAATTCGACATCTGCAAAACTAAGTTGTTAAACCAATTTTTTTTCAGTTGAAAGTCTGACATTTATGAAAATGGATCGCTTAACTATCGCACAACGCATACAAATTGTTAAAACCTACTACAAGAATAGTGATTCTGCCACAGCCACATATCGTGATTTAAGAGGAGATTATGGTTTCTTCAGCGACGAAGCACATTTATCACTTGGTGGGTATGTTAATAAGCAAAATTGTCGTATTTCAGGTTCTGAGAATCCTCAAGTAATTGAAGAGAAGACATTACATCCACAAAAAGTCACTGTTTGGAGCGCTCTTTGGTACGGAGGTGTGATTGGTCCTTAGTTCTTCGAAAACGACGATGGAACGACTGTCACTTTGAAGCGTTATGGTCATATGATAACCGATTTTTGTTTGCTGCTACTGAAGAATACGACTTGGAGAATATGTGGTTTCAATAAGACTGTGTCACATGTCACACAACTCGAGCGAATATGGCTTTATTGCAAGAGACATTTCCTGGCCGCGTATTTCTCGTCGCGTGCGTCGTGGCGATATCAACTGGCCACCAAGATCATGCTGGACTTTTTTTGTGCGCCTACGCGAAAGACCGTGTTTATGCAGATAAACCTTTAACTCTTGAGCACTTGAAAACCAACATTCGTCAAGTTATGGCTGAGATACCGCCCAATATGTGTCAAAAAGTGGTCGAAAATTACCTCAAAAGAATCGATGCTTGCAACAATTCGCGTGGTGGTCATTTAAATGATGTAGTGTTTAACACATAATGGCAACGTTCAAACTTTATAATAAAAAAGAAATATCATGAAAAAAATATTTTATATGTATTTTATTTACGTTTACTTTTGAAACCGAAAAATGGATAACCCGTTATAATCTATGTGAAAACAGAAATCGAGCTATTTATCACATAAAATGCCGAGATCGCGAAGGGAGGAAACTAAAGGAACCGAAAAGTTACGAGAAAATAATCATGATTGTGTTGACATTTAGTGTCATTGAGTTCGACGAAATTTTAGTGTACTAACTATGTGGAAGTGTCAATAGGAGTGGATATTACTTTCATAATTTTCATGTTGTCCGCATACATAGAATAGATAGGTCTGGAAAAGGAATATTGCTTTCATCATCATTAATGGTAAGGACAAATAAAAGTGTCCCGAGATGACTACCCTGAGGAACACCAAAGGAAGGATAAATAGCATTGGGCACAGAGCATCTGAATAGGGCTGGCAACGTCTCGAAAATCCATAGAAGAATACGTACGATTTATATATGCATGTCGTTCGAATAGAAATCACTCGTTTTTAAGACCTTTTTCACCTTCGCAGACTTTAATGTGACACTTGGAAAAAAATATTATCGAAACTACAGAAAATTCGAATCTTTTACTACCAAAAAAGAAGAAAGAAACCAAGAACAGGACCGAGATCGAGACATTTTTTACGATTTTGACGAGACATCTCGGCTGGTCTCGTAATGTTATAAGCCCTACATCTAAATTCAACACGATGTTGGCAGTTTTCCAAGTAGGATCTCAATAATTAAATTAACATTGAAGGAAATCCAAAGGCTCCTGATTTATTATAAAAAATTTGGTGACAGATCTTATCAAATGCCAAATCAGTAGTGATCACATCAAGATCGTAGAATTTATGCAAAGTACAAAGTGTTATGGAAACAAATTGGGTTAGATTCGTCTTAGTGGACCTGTTCTTAATAAAAACCATGTTATAAGGCGTTTTTCTTTTTTCGTTCAGAGCACAGCACTGAACAGAGTTCGAACACATAGATTATGCACTGAACTTGTTCAAAATAGAGCGAGCTCTGAACACTGATATGTTTTTTAAGAACACTTGAACCACATAAATCAGAATACATTTTAACCATAAAAAGGGTGGCAATGGCGCAGTGGATAAAGTGCTTGATTGCTAACTCTGACGTGTGGGTTCGACCCCCACGCTAGCCGCATTCTTTTCTATACCTCCAATTTTAATTGGATGCCGCCCATGGGTTTAAATGAGACTGTCAATACCTGGTTCTCAAATCCACTAGTGCCGTGCAATTCAGGTTGCATTTAAATGACCTTAGGTCTTACAGGCATATAGTTAAATTTAAAAAAAAAAACCTTTTTGTACACTGATATATATGTTCTGTAACTTTGTTGTAATGTTTGTTTTGTTGTTAATAAGCCAAAATGACTTTTTTAAATTTATCGCCTTCCATTGGAGAATCCCAGTCAAACAAATTAAAAATTTAAGGTATCGCCACAACTTACCGAAACCCAGTTTATCAGAGGCGTTAAGTGATGAAAAGTTATCGCCTGGGTTACAGAACATGGGCACAGACACAGAAAATCAATAAGAGATCAACTTCTTTTCCCTCCTGGCGCACATGGTATTTGGTGCGTTCAGCAATTTATTTACATGCTCAGTCGATTATTTTCGAGCACGTCGGTCGAGTGTAATCTACATATGTTCAGAACGGAAAAAGTAATACACTTTTGGAGCTCTGCATGCTCTGAGTTAAAAAGAAACAAAAACAAATTTCTTGACAATTCAGACTCTTCTCTGAACTAAAAAGGAAAAACGCCTATAGTGGGGAAACTAATGACTTACAATGAAAACAAAGAGTGTCATAGACAATACTTTCGAACAGCTTGGGTATTGAGGAAAGTTTTGCTTTCGCAAGATAGTTAGAGATTTCGTTCTTATTGCCCTTTTTGTGAATTGGAAAAATAAATAATTTTTTCCATAAAGTAGGGAAAACTGCGTTCAAAAGAGGTAATTAAAAACAGAATTGTGGGAGGTTCGCACAGCGCGTTAGCACATTTTTCGAAAAACCAAATGGCTGGTATGTTATCAGGACCAGGAGATAAGTCATCTATAAGTAGTTTAGTTTCACTGACCGACGAAAAAGAAATATCTCGGGGAAACTAAAGTGATGTGTGTGAACTGCTTGGATATCAGATACTCAGATATTAAAAATATTTTAATTTTAGATCAGGATTATTACCACATTCGCTATAAGACTGACTGAAAAAATTAGCAGAGGTTAACAATTACTTCCGAATCAGCAGATAAGGTGTAGTTTAAATTGAACGTAAAGGGAAGACAATCAGATTGTCTGTTTGCATTAATGAATTGATAAAACCACTTCGGTTCGGAGATAAGACAATTCTGCATTTGTCAGTATTTATGCATCATAGGTCATTGGCCAGATTTTTTTAATCTTTTTTTTTCCAAAAATAACGGTAGTATCTGCAATACAATTCTTATAGCAAAAAAAGTTCAATCTTCGTTATCTCCAAAACGGGTTCTACGATTTTTCTAAAAGAGGTACATCAAATTATTAATATTACTACATCCCTATATTTTTTAAAAATATTTTTTTTAATTTTTTCAAAAAAAAAAATCTATATTTCGAAAACATGTGGCCGATTATTTTTGAAACTGTGTTTTTAAATTTGTATTTTTAATTACTTCAAATTGACATACCAACATTTGTCTTAAAATCAAGTGTAAGAAATTTTTTATTAGGTAAGTAAGACATATCTTGTACCTACGATGTGATTGAAAATAATAGCAAATATGTGCGATCCAGTCGTTCATTTTATTGTAAGATACATTAACAGCCAGGCTATGGCTAATGAACTCTAAAACCGTTTTGAAAAAGCAACGGAAATATTGATTATGCTCACAGAATATCCTTGTGAAACTTGATGTGGTAAAATTTATCACAAAATCCATTATTTAAATACAAAAATATGCTCCACGAAATTTGTTCTGTACAAGTTCAAAGACCTTATGAACAAAGAAAACACGTATTTTTTCGGCCGGTAAAGTGAGCAAAAAAAGTAGGTAAAAACTGGACTTTGATCGACCCATTCAAAACCTACTTCTCTGATACACAAGTATGGTTAAACAAAGAACTCAATTGATGAGTCGTCAATAACTACTATCTATCTACACCGACGGCTCAAAAATTGGAACTAGGGTTGGTGCAGGTTTCTTCTCAGAAAACTTTAAAGTAGCCAGATCCGCTATACTTCCCGACCATACCAGTGTGTTCCAAGCTAAGGTATTGACAGTGAAAAATGCTGCTAAGTATACTTGTCGAGACTGGAGATACTAAATACAGATATCACCTTTTTTATTGACAGCCAAGCGACAATTAAAGCGATTTCTGCCGCAGTTACCAAGTCGAAGCTTGTAACTAGCTGTCGCGAAGAGCTAAACATTCTTGGCACGCAGCATAACATTAAAATCTGCTGGGTTTCGGGTCAGAGTAACATACCGGGCAACAAGAGAGCTGATGAATTGGCAAGGAAGGGTTCAACACTTGATGCTACACAAATAGACCCGTCGATTAGAATCCCACTCTGTGTCACTAAACAGAACATTGGAAAGAACATTTTTTCAAGAACCAACGGAAGATGGAATGAGCTCACAACCACGAAACTTTGGCCCAACTTCGACATGAAAAGAGAAGAAAGTACCATCCACATAAACAAAAATTGCCTTCGAACTCTTGTAAGCGTACTCACCGGACACAATCTTCTCGGCTACCATAAAAAGAAAATGGGGCTAAGCACCGATGACCTATGCAGAGGCTGTAATAACGAAGACGAACATGAGGACACCTCTCACTGTTTGTGTTAATGTCCAGCACTTTGCCATATAAGGAACAAATTCCTGGGCAGATACTTCTTCAGTGATTTAGGAGAGCCTGGCTGAACTTCATAAACGCCTCTAAATGGCTCGATAATGATTATCCATAGAACTCATATGTTATACAATTAGAATTTACAACACTTCAGGGTATCACAATGGATCTACTTTGATCTAAGTGTGCTGGTATCAAGATCAACTGGCAGCCAATTTATCTAAACTAACCTAACCCATAATCACCGTAAAATATTTCGATAATTTCATATCATGAGTTTCTTGTATGGCAATTTTATAATCTTGAATTTTGTTGTAGATAGATGTATTTTAAAATTCTAAATTAAGGATCTGTACATGAAAAGTAGCAATTAAGTAGAATTCAAAGAATAATAGACCAAACCTAAGTCCAATTTATTGGCAAGGACGTTGGCTAAGGGAATTCAGATATTAACATATATTTTTTTTATGATATTCAAGAAGAGCAATATCTTGTTATACCAACCAACCTTTCTATAATATCAAAAAAAATTGTATTTTTTAAATAACAAATTTCTATAGAACTCAACGTCGTCGTCGGTCGGTCGGAGTCCTTTTCGTCGTTGTCATCGGTGTTATTCAGTTTTATTTCATCCGCAAGGAATTTCAACGCATAACAAAAAAAAATTCTTCCACATTATAGAAGGTCCTTACTTACGAGTAAGTACATTGAAAAAAAAAATTGGTTGGTTCGGGTCTGGTTCTGGTTTTATTTATGAGATGAAACGTACATATATGCATAATTTTATGAGAGGCAAGAGTCCAAAAGTTTTTTGTATGCAAATTCGACAAAAAAGAAAGCCCTATACGTAAAAAGGTGCACAAAACCGAAATGGTTACGTGATATACTTGGAGAAACAAAAACATCGTATACATATTTACACATAATTTGAAATACATAATTTAACAATGAAGGGTCAGGAAGTTCAACATTGTAGTTGTATTTAAGACAAAGAGTTTGTATGTATACAATATTATCATTAGTATTATATATCTTTATATCTTTACTATTATATCAAGACGAAACAATTATTATTTATGTCATGGGTAATCTCAGAAAGTATTTAACCGATTTACTTGAAACAAATTTTATAATTTTCCTTATTCTCTTAAGCATGTCTTAGGATATTTTTTATATGTTAAATGTATTTGTTGAATTAGATTATTGAATTGAATTGATTTTATTCAGTACAATAATATAATTTGCACAATACATATCTTACAAAAATCATTTGGACATGGCTTTTGCCGTCTACCAGATTGGCAATTATTTAATATTCCAATAAGAGGTGTTATTTTGAATAGCCCGCTATTTCGGTAGCTGTCACTTTTGAAGCTGTCATTTTTTGACATTTGACAAGTAGAAACTACGCTATTAATAAAAATGGAACGATACACGCTTCAACAACGCATTGAAATTATTAAAATTCACTATAAAAATTGTGAAAATTTGGCAGAGACGGTTCGTAAAACTAAAACATTTTTGGGTCGTCGTGAAGCACCTTGTCGGACCGCAATACAGAAATTGGTGGACAAATTCGAGCTGTTGGGACAAGTTAGTGATGTGAAGAATAAAACCCGTGCACGTCGCTCAAGAACAACTGAGAATATTGCTGTTGTAGCCCAAAGTGTTGAAGAAAACCCAGGTTTGTCCATTCCTCGTCGTTCTTTGGAATTAGACATTCCACAAACGTCATTACACCGTATTTTGCATAAAGACTTGGGTCTTAAGGCTTATAAAGTTCAGTTAACACAAGAACTCAAGCCGGCTGATCATCAACAACGTCGTGGCTTTGCTGATTGGGTCCTTGAAATGCATGAAAATGAACCGGAATTTCATCGAAAAATCATCTTGACTGATGAGGCCCATTTCCACCTCGGAGGCTACGTCAACAAGCAAAACTGTCGCATCTGGGGCTCGGAAAACCCAAGAGTTATTGTTGAAAAGCCTCTCCATCCTCAACGCGTGACTGTTTGGTGCGGTTTATGGTCCCGCGGGATCATTGGACCTTACTTTTTCGAAAATGAGGCTGGAGCAACAGTTACGGTCAATGGATTGCGCTATCGCGAGATGATTAATGATTTGTTATGGCTTGAATTGGATGGTATTGATCTGGACAACGTTTACTTTCAACAAGATGGCGCTACGTGCCACACAAGCAATGAAACCATCGATCTTTTACGGGAAAAGTTTCCGGACCGTATTATCTCTCGAAGAGGTGATCACAATTGGCCACCGATATCTTGTGATTTAACACCTTGCGACTTCTTCCTTTGGGGCCACGTGAAAGATAAGGTCTACGCCAACAGCCCAGCGTCGATTCAAGACCTCAAAGATGAAATTCGTGAGGCTATCGAGGACATAGGGCAGCCACTTTGCGATTTGGTTATGGAAAATTTCATGAAAAGGATATGGTCCTGTAAGCGTGGTCTTGGCAGCCATTTGGCTAATGTTGTGTTCCATTATTAACGTTATACCTTTCTCTTTATAATGAAATAAACATCCGATCATTTATCTCCAAAAATGCCATTTTTCTTTGAATATCAAAATAACACCTCTTATTGGAAAACCCTTTACTTTAACAAATAACATGTTTCTTTAATTTTTCAAATTAACAACTTTTATAATATCATTTTCTCTTAAACAAAAAAAATTTAATAACTAGTCAGCATCAAAAAATTATTCGGTTGCGTAGCCTTAACGCGATTTTACAGAACTGGAACAGACTCGATACATTCATCTCATTCAGGTGGAATATAACTTCATCAGCAGTTAGGAAATCTTTCCCGAAAACACATCTTCTCGTTCCAATTAAAGTTGGACACTTTCCTAAGAAATGCACCACATCTTCTCTCTCCATCATGTTGCATAAACTGCAAATCACTGGAAGGTCTGCTCTGTGTGGTATATAGTTTAGATTGGGTATCTCACTTCACAGTCTAATCATCATGGATATTTCATCGATGGTAAGTTCATCACGGAAGTAGTTCGCATGTGCTAAATTATGGCTCAACTGGCAATAAATCGTTCGATGCAAGGAGATCGAAGCTTCTTCTATGTACACAGTTCTAATTTGTTCATCCACCTTAGAAATTAGTTGGTACATGTCGGTTTTTAATTTATTGATATCTTCAACGTTACAGTTCAGATCCATTCCGCAATCTAATGCCAAATCAAATCATTCTTCATACCAACCGCTTTTTGCATTTATTGCTTTGAGGGCCGCTTTTTTTTGCCAAACGATTGTCTCCTAAACTCAAGATCCTAGTGATGTAATCCACCTGCATCTTCAATGTTTAAATAAAGAGTGGTGAAAGTCCTGTTTCAAGCATTATTAAATAGTTTGGTGTATTCGCGGGTAAATGGAATGATCTCTTGATATAAAATCGGAGTAACTTTTCCACTATCGCGTATCTCATACTTCTTCAAGTTTGCGCAGCGTAAAACATAATGGATTCAGCTAACGATTCAAATATATTAAAGCTGCAACTGTGAGCTACAGATTTGTTGTTGAAACAGCTCTTCCAAGTAAGATTTATAGCCATTTTTGCCTTGTTCAATTTTTCATTTAGGTGTTTTTCCATACCTAAATTCTTCGTAATGAGAACGCCTAGGTATTTGAACTCCTTGGCCACCTCAATCAGCTGCCCATTGTATTTCCATTTTTCGTTAAAGCAGACCTTGCCCCCGAAAATAAATCCCCAACGTATGCAGTTGGCGATTAATCATTAATTGAAATGACTCTGGAGAGTATGCAATCATCACAACATCGTCAACAAACAACAGTGCTTTTATGATCGTCCCAACGTATTCAATACCAGCAGGTAACCATTCGATCAAATCTTCTATGAAAAGCGCAAAAAGAAGCGGGCTGAGTGAACATCCTTGCCTCACCCCTGAGGAAGATTGAAACCAATTTGATATGCTCTGACCATCCCATACTGCTGCTAGTGTGTCTTCGTACATCTTTTCGATTATCCTGGAAAACTTCAGGGACATTCCTAGTTCTAACAGCTTTAAAATTAGGGCTTTACGATCCACCGTTTCAAAAGCTGCTTTAAAGTCTACGAAGAACACGTAGAGTTTTTTGTCCTGGCTCAGGGATGAGTCTGCAATACACCGTAACTCAAAAATATGATCCACGGTTGAGTATCCTTGCCTAAAACCACCCTGAAATTCCTTAAGCAGCTTATATTCGTTGCAGTATTGCAGTAAAAATTTTATACGATGAGCTGAGGAAAGAGATACCACGATAGTTCGCAGGATCCGAAGAACATCCTTTTTTATGTATGGGAAAAATCAGCCCTTCCTTAAATTGTTGAGGAACAAAACCAGATTCATAAACTTTATTGAATAAGGTAATAAGGCTTTTACACATACCATTGCCGGCATATTTATAAAATTCGGTTGGTATTCTATCGGATCCAGCAGCTTTCCCATCCTTGAGACCACCCAATGCCAGTATTGCCTATCTTTGACTATTTCTCGATCGAGAATTTGATTTTCGAAACCAAGAGCAGCTTACTGAAAGGATACTCGATAAACTTCTGGGTTAAGTAGACTCTTAAAATGATCACATAATATATTTGAATTCAGAGCTCCATCAATTGCAAATTTTTTACCATTAAGCTTCCATGCTAGTTTCCAAAAGTCACAGGATTTTTTACAGCAGATTAGTCTCCTAGCTTCCCTTTCAAAATACTGTTTCCTTTTGTCTTTGCATATCTCTTTGAGTACCTTGTTTGCTTCAGTGTATTTCTTCTTATGAATATTATCATTAGAAGTCCTGAAAATGCTTGCAAATCAACCACAAAAATGATTGCCGTCTTAACTTATGACACTCAATATCAAAACACTGTTCTACAAATTTGTACGGCCTCTTTTGATTTGGTCCGAAACTGGGTACGCTGCTTTAATCAATTTCTCCAATTGGTCAAAGCTAATTATTTGTTGTTGATTAATAAGTGAGTTTTCTAGTTCACTGCGGTACTTATTTGCTTTTGACTCGCCCAAACTAATTTGGGAAGTAGTGTCAGTATTCGTTCGTCCTCACTCCCACAGGTTTCAAGTTGAAAGTAGACAACAATTGGTAGATAGTCAGAATATGGTACTTTGCCGACTTCCTAATCCGTCACGTAAGTTTTCCACTCTCCTCCAATCAGACTGTAATCAAATACTGCGGTTTCTTGTTGGCCTACAAAAGTTGATTCTCCACCTTTATCCATTTTGCTAGTTCCATTTTGTATTCGCAGACCAAAAGAGTTACAAAGTTCCAATAGTTTTTTGCCACGCGGATTACACATTTTATCTTTTGATTTCCTATTCGTGCATTCAGATCCCCTATAACAATAACATTAGGGTTAATACTCACAGCAAGCATATCTTGAAGTTTTTCAAAATCAGCTTCTCAGGATGTACAATTAATATAAGTGGGCAATATCCAAAAGGTTTTTTTTTATTAAATTGCAGGCTAAGATTAATAATTCCTGTCGATATCTTAAATTCACATTTCAAATTTGTAATCTTTCTTTTATAGCCAAAATAACAACCTCCACTAGCCCTTTCCATTGAATGATTTCTCGTTGCAGGAATCCAGATGAATTCATTGTTTTTTAATTTGTTTTCGCTTAAAGCATAGTTTTGTTCAGTTAAAAACGTTTCGTATAAGAAAATAAAATCAAAATCATTTATAAAATTATAGAACTCTACATATAAAGACTTATTTGCTAGACCAGAAAAATTATACGACAATATTTTAAATTGTTTTGTTTTAATATTTTTACAAATAGTTCTTTTCTTAAATCTAGTAGGGCAGACGGCAATATTAATTTAAAAAAATTGTTGACTACACGACCCAAGTGGCCGCTTCACTTCCTCTACCATCATCGCGCCGCTTGTGTTTAAATCTTTAAAATTTAATCTACTACAATCTATTACTTCTTCATCTGTCATCGCCAGAAATTGATTGTCACCCAGAAGTTTTCGAAGTATTAACGCGCTATCCTCTCCATCGCATATCAACTTGTTGTTTACATCATAATAAAATGTTTTTTCATCACTAATAAGGAGTTTCCTTTCATCAGAGTTTTCAAATTGCTTTTTCTATTGATTTCAGCTTTAAGTTTAAGCAGCCGCCTTTTCCTCTCTCTACTTGCAACTGGATAATCCATGTGCATTGATACACCGGCTTGTTCAGCCTGCTTGTCGAATTTAAGATCTTTCTCACATCATCCCTGTCGTGCACCTCCACAATAATATTTGCAGCAGTGTTATTCCTGGAACGTAAAGCTCTAACACCTGCGATGGCAGCAGGATCGTTGGTTTGCAGCAACTCCAAACATAATTTTCTCGCCTTCTCGAGAGGATTCATGCTATCGTTAGTAGGCATATGTACAACAACATTCTTTTCAGTCGACTTTTTCTCTAAAAGTTCTACCTGTCGCTCCAAGGAGTTACATCGATCTTCCATATGTTTTAATTGCTTTGTAAAGTAAAATTCGTTTGGTGCAATGTCTGTATCTTTGCATGGACGCCTTCAATGTCAGACTTGGTGGGGAAATTTTTAAGTTTCTCGTCTAAAAGCTGTGCCATCGTACCTAGTAACAATGATTTCAGTTCAGTGACAGCCATACTTCCTCCGCATTCTGCTCAGATGAATTGATTTTCGTTGCGTTTTCGCAGTCGCAGTTGTATCCACGTACGTGGCAGGTTGCCGATCATTTTTTTTATCAGATTTTAACGAATATTCCAGTTGACTCACCTATTCTTTGATGCCAAATTAATCAGAATATGTTGGTTTTTCTACGTAAAATTGTTCTTCATGAAAATGTTAAAACGGCTAACATTGTATACCCAGAAGCCTTGAAATAAAAAAAATTTAATATGTGCAAATATCAGTTTATTTTTTAAGAATTTATGGGTCAGCATCAACTCGTTTATTAGGCTACGGTAAGCATAACCATATTATTAACTTTTTACTAAAAATATGCCACAAATCATAGAAAAGGCCTTGGTTTCGTTTTGATAGGATATAACATTTATAGTAAAACAAAGTATTCTTAGCCTTTGCGAAGCAACGCGAGCACGGGTCTGCTAGTCTTATATATATGTATATTAGTATAAATTTTTTGTTTGTTTGATTTGTTAGTTGAATGAGAATATTGCTTTTTCTTTAACTTAAAGTCAACTATATTTTAAGGATGACTCACACCTACAGCTATATTTTTAATGATGTGTAATATAAAAAAAATCATTTTTTTTCATAGATTTATTATTTACTATTATTATTATTCGAATCCATCAAACTATAGAGTAATCTCTTTTCAGAATGTTACGTATAAAATATTTACATAAGTGCTATAAAAGCGCATTACAATATGCATTGAGTTGCATAACTTGGTAAGAGTTTCAAGCTGGCTTTGTATGTGTCCATGAAGTTAGCATCACAAGTGTCAGCATTTCAATTTTTTTTTTGAGTTCTTATCGCATTCATAGGCCCTTTTTCACGCTTTTTTCTAAAAATTATATGCTGGCGTGAAGTTACCGTCTCACTTTTTCAACTCAATTTTTTTGCGGTGAAATCAAGCAGAGCTATTTTGGCAATTTATCAGGATCTATAGAATTCATGTGCATGCGATAAGAACTCCCAACCAAAACTCAGATGTTGACACGTGTTATGCCGAAGTAGGCTTACCATTCGTCCGCATTTTGGGGGGACTGTCTCTCTTTTTAACCTCAAGATATTTATTGTCCTCCAAAACCAAAAATGGCAATGGTGGACACAAATGTCCCTTTATTTCACCCATATTTCATATTTTTTGCACCTTAAAGCAATATTTGTATAAAAAAAAATTATCAGGTTTCCAAATTAAGGCTGGGAATACTTAAATCACAGTAAATACTGGGGATGGCCATGGCGCGATAGTTGTGTGTTCGCCTGTCAACGTCATAGTCACAGGTTCGATCCCTGTCGTAGTCTATGTCTTCCTATTTTTCCATTAAAAACCAATTCTTAGAAAATAAATGTCATACAATGAGTTGCTGGTTTACTCATTACATGCTGTTTAGGCATGGAACTAACAACATGTGATTAAGTAAAACTAGTATACCGATAAAATATGACAAAGAATAAAAATTTAATGCGAATTATAAGGGACATCGATAAATAAGACATGGAAATTTCTCCGCATTAATTCAGCCGCCATCCCTGGAGATAAAATCTGAGACAGCAACCACCTACAGTCTCCGAATATCGCGCCACACATCTTTCCTACCATTCTTTCTCTTCCTTAACCTCACCTTCACGCCCACACTGTGTTGAAACATTTAAAGGGTATTCATAATCCCTTGAGCGCGTGTAGATTATAAAAAAAATACAATTTTCAAAACTGGATACATCCATTTAATTCATTCAAGAACCAGTCGAAAGAGTTTATAAAGGGTTCGAACCAATTAATGAATACTTTTTAGGGAAAGAGATGTGTTCACCACTGCTTTAAAAGTTTTTGGAAAAAATAGCTGAATTGTAAGCATTGATTTTTAAGTGAATTATGTTATCCAAAAATTGGAATTATTGACTTGTAATAAATAGTAAAGAAATTAAGATCGTCATTAAAAACAAGACTATCTGAACATTCTTATGGCTCAACCGCTCAACAAAAATTAAGTCTTTTCTTAACAAACAACAAATTACAAATTTTATAAAAACAGCTAATGCTTTTTTAGAAAATTTAATTAAATATATTGATACTCGTTTCTTTTCCAAGAAGTAATTTTAAGCAATTAATTAACTAATTAATAATAAGTAAGTAATTGCATGCTTGGAAATATAAACGGTACCTATAGAATAAAGTGTGTTTACAATTACAAAACTTGACCCTATGACTATCTAAAACAATTAGAAAATTTAAAATTGAATGAGTTTCCTGATTTAAGTGACTGCTTAGAACTTGTATCTTCTTTTGGAATTGCAACATAAATGAAGATAATATTTTCCAAGAGTACATAACTTTCAAAGAATGTCTTGATTTGATGAAACATAAAGAAGCTTCTTTGGAATTAAATTGGAGACTTTTATTTACAGTATGTAAAGTTCCAAATTAAAAAAAAAATTATAAATTTAATTTTTTCTCTTCCACACTAAAATGCCCAACCTGAAAGAATTTTCAGTTTGATGTTAAACGCTTGGAAAAAAGATAGAAATCGTTTGCTTGTAGAGTCCGTTGAAAATGAATTAATGATAAAGCAAAATTACAAGCGGGATTGTAAGGAATTTTACAAATTTATTATTCAAAATATCAGAAAAAAAACAAGTCAACTGAAACTTTGTTTAAATCTTAATGTTAGTTTTTAACCATTCATGTCCGTAGCTATTATATTATGAATTTACACTTACACATATGACCTTGAAGGAAAATCTTATTTTTCTCGAAAACGGCTCGAACGATTATGATACAAATTTTTGAGAAATTTTTTGTTGGTAATAGCCATCATTTGTTATGAATCAACTTTACGGGAAAAGTCTATTAACGGTACTTTTCATATAACGGTTTTTAAAATGTTTGGCTTTCTCGGTAACTGTTCATTGGATTTCTGTCAAATCTTATATCTGAGAAGATATAGGTAGCTAAACTAATTCTGTTATATTAAAATTTTCCGTGGCATCTAATGGCGTTCTTTGTTTTTTTAAGAAACTGATTGAAGTGATCGTTTTCGCACTTTTTATCAGTTTAAAACACGATTTTTACCGACCTATACACCATTCACTTTAATTATTATACATATGTATAACATATACATAAATATGTACATATATTTACATACCTAGGCGCCATCTATGTAGGTAGGTACACATTACCCTCTTAGTTTACATAATTAAAATCTTTTTAAATATATGTTTGTAGGATGGTACCTATGTCACCATTCCTTTAATCATATGCATTGGACAATTCATTATACTAAGAATCAAGTTAATCTTACCTACTTCGGCCTTAAACCTGCACAGGATAACTAAACTAGACTACCTATACCTACTAACAACTTCAGTGGTTAGCTACTATTTTCCACTAAAGTTGTTAGCTACAAGAGCAAGTTCGTACGATCCAGTCGTGCATTTTATTTGTATTATTTTTTATTACTTTTTTAATGAAAAAGTAATTTATTTTTGTTGTTTTTGTTTCCATTCATTTACTTTAGCTCATTAGTTAATTTTTGATTTTTGTGATTATGTTTTAATAAGAAAAAATCGAATAAAAATGTTGTTACTTTCATTTTTTTTTTTCGGATTTTGTGTTTTTCAATAACATATTTTGTCCCTCTTTTTGAACATCTGTCCGCCTATAAAACCCGCTATGTCCGCATGTTCAACATTTTCAATCTGGTAACCCTAATCCGAAGATGTAACGGCGAGGCGTCTCAACAATGGCTTGTGGATTATGATCACTCCAAATACGACAATGGTTAAACATAATTTTATTGTGAAAATCTGGATGCGTCGCGCGAACTGAACCATTATTTTGGTAATAAATTTGCACGATTTGCAACCGTTAATCAGGGGTAAGTCTATTCATTATAAAAATAGCAAACCAAACTGAGTATAAGTGACAGCTGTCAAAAACACCAACTCGGAAAAAGTATTACCAGATTGAAAATCACACGTCTAAAAGAAAAACACCCGTTATATTATTTTACTGTTTATTTATTTATTATCTATTTAAAAAGACAACTTTGTTTTCTTTTACTCATGATAGTACAAGTACTTACTATAATATTTAGAACAAGAACGTGCAGCTCAGATGGCCATTTTATTTTATTAGAAAGATGTTCTTAAAACCCCAGTGATAAACAATCACAACAAAACTTACTGAACTTTCACTTTTGTATGCACGTATGCTTCCGCAAACAACTGAAACTTTTCTCCTTTATTCATAGTCAGCATAGAAAAAAGAACAGTCGTTAAACTTTATTAAATAAATTCCCAAATTGTTCAAGATGTCAGCAAAAAATTAAAAAAAAAAAAACAAAGATGCCATATATAGGTAATTGAACAATGAATCCCAATGGTCTAAAAAAAAATAGAGATTTCAGATGCTGAGAGGTAGAACCAATATAATGTGCTCAGTTTTATTTTTCTGGCCATCGAAAATATAACAGGACAATTCCTTTCAGGTCAGCTCTATTTATTATTATTATTATCCGGATGGCAATTCAAGCAATACAAAAAACAAATATCTTAAAATTATACCAATACATTCCCTAACAGCCACACCTCGCCACCGATTCAATATTCTACTCGTATACCGACGAGGACGATAACGACCATTAAGTTGTACAAACATAAGGACGACGACAAGGACGAGAATATTCTTCAGCTCACGTTAATGGTTTTTCAAATCAATTAGGTAATAAATGTATTCCATATATGTATATATGTACAATTACATATATGTAGTACATACATACATATGTACATACATAGGTAATGTTTGTTTGCCTTACCTTGAATAGAATGTCTGGCCTAACGTTATGCTTGCACTGCAATGTTACGCTGGAACCTTTCTCCGCATACTTCTGCATAACAAGTTGCACATCAAATTCAGATTGTCCATCTGAAAGTTTATAAAAAAAATAAATATTTAAAAAAAAACAATTTTAGTTTCTTTCCTGCAAAAATTCTTTTTTAAAAATTTAACCTTAACAGTATCGCTTGTAGCTGGTTATATTATCGGTACTTTTATAGACGGTGTCAATTTTTTTTCACGTACATATGAATGTTTAATTGTTTAAGATATAATTTTAATAGAAGAAAAATTCGAAATATTCGATGAATACACAAATTTGACTGACATAGTTTCGAAACAATTGAAATGTCAAAAAAAAAAAAATAAATATTCAGTGTGACAATGTAAACGGCTGAGTTCATAATTGAAAAATATTTTCGGTAAGTCCCCTTTCACACAAGGAAACTGAGTTGCCGGCAACTGGGAGTTTGGTGGCGAGAAGGGCAAGAAGTAAGGGGAATGAAGAAAATCTCCCCGGTCAACGATTTGAAGAGATTTTTTTTACGTTTTGCTTTGCATTCCAATTAGCCCAATAAACTCTTCCCAGTTTCCTCCTCAGTTTCTTGGTGGCTGTTTCTTCGTGTGAAAGCTACAAGGCAATTAAAGGAAAACGTCAAAAAAATCTCCAGCAACTGGTATCCCTGTGTGAAAGGGGACTATCTCTACCGTAACGTTATTCTAAAACTTTTATGAACACAAAATATACAAATATACAGTATCATTGCAGTACACAAACCTGGTATAAACTCCGTTCATCGAAGTATTTTTTTTGTCGGATAGGTCTAACGTCATCGTGAGTTTCATTTGAAATGAAGAGGAAAAAAAATAATTCTTATTTTATTTTGTGTTTTTTTTTTAATGTTTTAAACGGATCCAATTTAGGAAATTTGCATCTTTTTTTCAATGATAAAAAGAAAACAAACCATTAATCGCGGAAGAAGAATGCTTTTGATTTCTAAAATATATTGCAAACCAACGATACATGGGTCTCCACTAGCAAGGTTTTCTAGTTAGCTAGATAGCATTCTACGAAAATATATTGTGGTCTCCATAAGCTCGTGGAGACCCCATGTCACGCCCGCGCTGTGTTGAAACATTTAAAGGATAGACAATTGCTTGAGCGCGTGTAGATTATTAAAAAAAAAATCGCTATGACGTTGCTCTAGTAGCATAAGCATCTAAGAACAATACACGAATATCCTGAAGACGTTTTTAGAAGTAATTTTTCTATGACTTCGAAGAAATCTTCAAATTGATCCAATTTTTGGAATCAAGCTGAAATATTTTAATTATATTCAGTTTTTGTATGATTACATACTTGCTTTTTAAAGCCATTTTTCGTATCATTTAATGACTTTGAATGCTCAAAAACAACTTGAGTGTGCTACCACCAAGTTTTTTTCTCAACTAATTTGGCTGGAATTATAGCTATTTCACGACTTGCCAAGGTCGATAATCAGACTCCTTTGCTCTAGTGGTGCTGGTCTACTTTTTCATTTTAATTGAAAAACTTCTTATGCCTTCATCGTGTATTGAACCATGACCAGCCGCTTAGCCGAAGTGCATTGGCTACTAAGCGGTTGGTCATGGTTCAATACACGATGAGGGCATAAGAAGTTTTTCAATTAAAATGAAAAAGTAGACCAGCACCACTAGAGCAAAGGAGTCTGATGATCGACCTTGGCAAGTCGTGAAATAGCTATAATTCCAGCCAAATTAGTTGGGAAAAAAAACCTACCACCAGCAAACTCAAGTTGTTGTTGGGCATTCAAAGTCATTATATATTTTAATTATATTCATTTATCATTTTTTAATAAAAAGTTGTTCTTTTACAATACAATATTGTAAAAGATGTAAGAAAAAACATAAGCATTACTCAAATGCTTGCTTGTATACTTTTTTGTAACAGAAAATTATAAGATACCAGGTTGCAATACTTTTACTGTAGTATTGCAGTATAACTACATTAATGAACACAAGTGATACCAAATTTCTACAGAAACATTACTAGTTTTTACATTAATGAACGCGATACTGGTATTGTTGCTGTATCTTTACAATTATGAACTCAGCCAACGCCATCACAGTTTTTGAAAACTTATACCGAAAATTAAGTTTTTGTGGAAAGCATATTCTGTTGTAATAAGAAAAAAGATAAACCCTCTAACGGTATCAAGTTGATATTTTTTCCAGGTAGATAAACCTATGTATAATAAGCTTAAATTTAAATTTTTAGTTGACAATTGTATGTACATCTAGTATCAATTGACAAATAATGGAGACCGTCTCAAGACGCGTGTAAAAAAATAGTTAATTATTTTTTTTATTTATTAAAAAGAAAAAAGAAACTTTTTTTAGTTTTGTGGTGATAATCCTAGAAACAATTCTTACTTGCTGAACAGCACAAATGAATATTTCATTGCAACACTTTACTTCAGTGTCTGATTTTTTGCAATGTTTGCACCTTTTTTTCTCGGATCTGGAACCCCATATTGGAAAATGGTTTTCTCCATCAAACCGAATATCAGGACCTCCGGTTGTATAATAAAATTTTTATCACCAAAGTTTTCATTCGACTTTTTCATTTTATCATTTCATTAAATCTAGAAATTTGATTCTGTTTTCACCCATGATAATATGAGCTGATTTTGCCCTGAATGTGTGCTGAATGCGTTCTGAATGAAAAATATATCATTATTTGACAGAACGCCTTGTAATATTTTAGAATTAAATTTGCTTGGCGCTAAAAAAACAATATTTATTTTGAAACAAGTTCTATTTTTATAAATATTTTGTTAGATGGAGAGCACAAGAAATACGAAAGGTAAGTAGCATAAAATTATGTATCTGAAGTACCTAAAGTTTTTTTTTATTTTCAGATGAAATTAGTGTGGAACAGAAGTTTTTTTAAGTAGCTTCATTTCGTGTGTAATTGGACTAATAAGTGGTAAGAGATTGAACATTTGTATTATTGCAGGAAAGGTGGACATTCAAAAATGTGAAAATTGTTTGTGAAAGTAATTTTATTATTTATGTATATTGAATATAATTGGATACTCTCGCATGGTGCATATAATTTGGCGACGTTTAATTTTAATTTCAAAACAATATTAAATTCACTTCTATCTGAAGGTAGAAGAATTCAAACAAAAATAGTGAACCATTATTTTCATTCAAATTAAATTCCAAGTTAAATAATTAGGCGACATATTTTTATTATTATAGTGAGATTCAATAAAGTACATAGTCAATAAAATTGTAAACATTGTGTTAGATTTTGTTTTTAAATAGTAAGATAAAATAAACTGCGAACAAAATTACACGGTTTCCTTTATCAATTTGTACTTTATCAGACAAAATCATGCCATGATAAAAAAAATTATCATCTGATAAATTTTTTACAATAGTTTTCATGTTTACACGAAACGGGAATCGCAAAATCATATTCATCGATGAAATGATTTATCATCGATTCTTTCACACGAATAGGTACCCAGCAATGGGAAGTCCACACTTTGAGACGATGGTGGTCGTCCAACTGCTCGTTTTTGCTTGAAGGAAACGAGTCCAGTTTCTATTTCTTCGCGAAACTGTGGAAGCTGGAGAAGTGATTGTTGCTCGGAACTGTCATTACGGTTTTCTGCACCGATTCGTTTGCATAAAATGTAGCTGTTCGTTGCGGCCATATCAATAAAATGGTAAAGAGTCTTGTCATGATATTTCTGCTTTTAGCTCGTATATGATACCGACCCATAAGTCCATCCACTAAGTCAACTCCGCCCATATGAGAGTTATATTCCCGGATAATTTCCATAAATGTTATCTTTTTCCTGTCAATTCGACAAGCTTTACCAGTATTTTGAGAACGACCGTAGTGAGATCCACTCCATCAACTGAAGCCATATACTCCATAGAATATAATCTACTTTCCTTGCTAACTTGACTGTCGTCCGGCAACTTACATACAGGTATACGATTTGCTGAAATATTAAACAAAATTTTATTATTTCGCCCAAAAACAACAACAAGGAAAAACAACATCACCTCTCACTGTTCCTAAGCTGAAGATTCATCGGGCCCGTAAATATACTAAAAGAGGTAGCGATGTAAGGTATCAAAGTAAATTATATGTTTAGCAAACTCGGGAATTATTTCAGATAACCGAACAACAACGTTGGACGTGGCGCGGCGCCTAGATCTGGCTTACCAGGTAAGATGATATTATCCGAGGCACCATTGTATACCTCAAGACCGTATGCAAATCCGTTCGAATCGCAAAGAACAAACAATTTGACACCCCATTTGTGCGGCTTGTTTGACATATATTGACGAAGATTTTTTCAATTTTGTTATCAAATGTTGAATTTACGATATGAACAATTTAAAACAAACACATCTTTTACCCCCAGTTTCACAATGGGAGTTTAAACTTAAGATAAACTGAACCTTAAACTAAGTTAAAATTTTTGGTTAAATTCATCCAGTTTCACAGTGAAATCTGAACTTCAGACCAGTGAACTTCGTTTAACTGTATTTTATGAAAATAATTGGCAGCATTTTTCTTGCTTCGTCCTACCTTTCTCTCTCTGACACAAAAAAAAACATGCGAAACACCGAGAATAATAAATAAAATGATATTCAAAATCACTATAACAACTCGATAACTTTTCAATACACAATTTTGTTTTGTTCATATTTTCTGAAAAAAAAAATCAATACAAATGCTGAACTGGTTAACATTAGCTGCAAATTGAACTCAGTTCAAGGTTTAAACTGATCTGAAGTTTAAACAGAATTATTGTAAACTAGAACAATCAACTCTTAACTATATTTAAACTTCACTTGTAAGCAATTTTTTCTTTAATTTTTGTCTCACTCCTATATTAAATAAAGAACTACCTTATGTTTTCTAAGCAACGTGAACATATTAAAATTGAACATGGCTTAATTTTTTTTTTTACCAAATAATATCGTTTTCCTATGAAGCCCCTGGGCGATCGTGTGCAGGTTTGTCAAATCTGGCGGCTTGAAATTTATTTCTGCAACTCCAAAACTTGTTTGGCTATGTACCCTAGAAAAGGCTATATTTCTCGTCTTTGGCGATTTTAATTTTTCGAATCGAAATCATAATACTTTTTTTATTTTTCTAATTTGCACTTAAAATTTATATATTTTCCATTAATGCATGCTGAATGAAGTCATCGAAATAGTAATTCTGAACGCAGCCACTAAAGACCGATTTCTTTCTCCTCCCTAAAATAAATGACGTACGTCAAACGTCAAACCAAATATCTGTGCAATGCAGTATGTACATGAATTAAAGAAAACAAGATTACGACACTTCTTTGTTTTTCTTATTTAATTGACGTCATATGTGAAGCAAAATCTGCAAATTGTTGTTTTTTTGTGGATTAATGGATTTTTGTGTCACATATGACGTCAATAGAATAGGAAAAACAAATAAGTGTCGTAATCCTGTTTTCTTTGATTTATGCAGTATGTAGACACTCACATTCTATCTGTTCTGTGAAGTTCCTTTTTCATATGATTGTACATACACTTTGTTTTTTACTGTCAAATGAAGGTTTTTGTCAGTAGTTCTCCTTCAATAGCTTTTCATTCTTTAAATTTATTAGCATACCGAAATATATTCTTTTCTCAGTTGTAAGATATAAACTAATAGACTAATACCCTCACAATTCACAATAACCTCAAAACTTAAGGTGAACTCATTTTTGTGACTTTTTGGGTATTCTGGTAAAACCCTTACAACTTGTGAGCATAATAAAAACTTGAAAATAATGATCTGCTTCTTGGAACACCACAACTCACCTACTTGACATATCAGTGAAACAAAACTATTAAAAAAAAAAACGAAAAAAGAACAAACATGGAATTGAATTTGATTTTGATACATCTTTTGGAAGTAGTTTCATCTATAAATGCAATAATTAATATAACTGTATTAATTGATTTTTTAATAAATCACTCTTTTGTTGTAGCGCAACAGAATTCTAAGATAGTTAAGGGATATGAATAATCCGTTTGTCATTCAAGATACAACTTTTATCTATCGATCTATATTTGCCGACTTTTAGTGAAGATTCATTTCGATTTCCACAAGAAAACTTGCTACGTAAAGGAGGAAAAGGTGTTATTTCTTCAAGTGCAAACATTGTTCGAGAAAATTTATATTTGGGGTGGCCGTGACGGGAAAGTTGTGTGCTCGCCTGTCAACCTCGTGGTCACAGGTTCGATTCCTGGCGTTGTCTATGTCGTCTTCTTATATTCCCTTAAAAACCAATTTTACAAAAATTCACATAAAATGAGTTGCTAGTTTACTCACTAACAACATGTGATTGAGTAAACTACTCATAAATATGACAATGAAATAAAATAATGCGAATTATAAGAGACATAAATAAATAAGACACGGTAATTTTCTCCTCATTAGTTCAGCCGCCATCCCGGGAGATAAAATCTGAGACAACAACCACCGTATCAATACGTCGCTCCACACATCTTTCTATCCTTCTTTCTCTTCTTTCACCGGATGCCGCGCTGCGTTAAAACATATAAAGGGTATTCATAATCCCTTAGCGCGTGCAAAATTATAACAAAAAAAAAATATCTTGTAGTGTACGAGACAATCATGAAAAAGATCATGATTTAAATGAAACTAATGCGAAGCAACAATGTGGAAAAAGGTACATTTTTTTAACCACGATTAGAAATTTCTATTAATTTTTAATTATTTCAGCTCTTCAAATGAACTGAAATTTAAATCTCATGATTTCAATGTACACAAAATTGTCTAAAATCGAGTGTGTCATCTTTGCGTCAAGATTTTTCTCCGCAACACGGCACTAGATCGACACCAATGACCGAGTGCATAAATCTGAAGGTACAATATGTAATATCTCCATCACAATCGGAAGATAAAACATCCCAAGGAATTTCAAGAAAGTCGAGTAAAGAGCAACAAAATTTATTTAATTTCTGTTTTTCATAGTTGAATTTTACTTTTTTTAAATTTTATAAAAACATGTATATTAATAAACTCTAAAAAACTGCATACCAAAAATTTCGAAAAAAAAATTGGCTTTGGCTCCGAAAGTTCTTCTTGAGAATCCCGGCCATCTGCTCAAATCTATCAAATAAATTATTATTGCAGATGTTTTTGAACAAATCTTAGGTAATTCATCACTTTTATTGTTTTGCAGATTATTTTGATATTTTTCGTTTTGACAAATCAGCTAGCCGCCATCACTAAAAAAATTCACCTTCCTGTGGTGAGTTTTCTTGTGAGGTTTCTTATGAGGGTCTCAGATTTAATTTTAGAAATTGTTTTTTTAAGAATAATAAATTTATTTATTTATTTTTTATTTTTTTGAAATTGTGACTGCCTCATAAGAAACTTCACAAAAAATTGTGACCTGTGCGCATCACAACGGCAAAATAGGGCTGTAAATATCATATCTCTGTACAAGCTGTGTGTATTCACTAAAATTAATGTAAATTGTAACCCTTTATTCTATTTATAAAAATCTATCTATAGTTGAAAAAAAATGTTGACTCCAAAATTGCAAGTTGCTTTTATTTATTTTAATTTACGATTTTTGAGTTTAATGGTGTACTCGTATGGGTGGAAAATTTTTTAATTTGGCCATTTTTTTGGCGATTTTTATTTCAAGTTTGGCGATTTCGCTTTTTTAAACCTGACAACCCTGATCGTGTGGGCTAGTCAAAGAGAAATTAAGGCCGTGTGTGAATTGCGTTAAAATGTTGGTAAAATTTTCTACCTTGGTTAAAATTTGACACTAGCATGGTGAATAAAATGGGTTAAAATGTAGGCAGCTGTGGAGCAGGCTAAATTTGCGTTAAAATTTAACGTTTCTCAAGATAGAGTAATTTGAAACTGTAAACGATAACCGAAAAGAAAGATGAACTCCAAAAAGTCCAGATCTACTGGGAAACCATATAATAAATGTAAGTTTTAATTTATTCAATTGAAAAATTAAATTACATTATTATTTTTGTTTGTGTAGGGTCTCAAGAGGAAAAAAATAAATATTATAATCCGTTGATATTTTAACAAATATAAAATAATTAATTAAAATACTCATTGTATTTCATTTTGCAAATTGAATAAAAATAGATTGATTTGTCAGCTTGTCAAATTATTCAGCTGTGAAAACTAGTGTTTACATACTAAATCAACAAACTAACCGCATAATGGGAATTGTTTTGAAAAGATTTGGAATTGTTTTAAAATATTAAATTAACGATGTAAAACCGAAACATATTAGTAAAACTGAGAATTCCTTACTTTTTTGTGCCAAATTATTAACTTTATATCTTCTAAGTCAGATTTTGGGAAAGAAATTAATTAACTTGAAGAACAAAAAAAAAATGTTTTTAGGGAAATTTCTTAGATCTTGAAGGAATTTTAGCCAAAATAGTGTTTTAATAAATCCCTTTTAACGCAATTCACACAGCAAAAAGCTAAATTTGATCCCACCACAAACCAAACTTCAAAATTTAACCAAGGTAGAAAATTTAACCAACATTTTAACGCAATTCACACACGGCCTAAAGTTCGAAATAGCAAACGCTGGATTCAATGTTCATATGGTCAGGTTAAGTGCTACGCATTATAACCCATGGAATACCTTCTAGAGCAAAGCGAATAAATTTATGTTGGAAGTAGCACTGATTTGTTAAAGATAAAGCCACGGCAGGATTAATGCTGCGAATTGAAATAAAATCAAAAGCATTTGAACTTTCTTCAAGAAGTAATTGTTTATGGCACTCTCGACAGAAATTTCGTTTTTACGACTCCAATCATTGGCTATAAATATATCGGCCAAACAATGTGGTCATTCCTAGTTTTTAAATTTGAGACATTCACTAAAATGCATTCGGAAATTTTCACAGGGCGTTTCGTTCTGTGTGGTTTTTTTCAGAAAAAAATTGAAAAAAGGGTAAGAATTCTGTTGATGTTGATACTTCTACAATATTTGCATTTAATGTATGATTTTATCCTAGCTCAAGAAAAAGGTCCAGAAACCAATACCTTTTAATTCGAAGATAATAATGTTGTGATTAAGTTCATCGATGGCTTTACAAAAGTCACTTTAATTTCAGTCAACATCATTATCTACTATTTCCTAAAGCATTACAACATTTATGACAGAAAGCAAGGGCATTTAAGATACATAGGTACTATAACCAATTTTCAAAGAGGCTTATAAAATACGAGACAAATTTACTTTTTAAATAGACACTTAGTTTGAAGTGATTTATAAAAATATAACGTGACTAAGAGCCGATTTTTCAATCTGTAGATAAACATCCAGTTAATTGCCAGAGGAATAAACTTATACTTGACTGTTAAACAACCGGATAACAACATCGAATTTTTCAATCAAGAAAAAACAATCTAGAATAATTTGATTTGAACGTCACTTTTATTTGGAGAATCGAACTTTTCATAGAAATTAATTTTTGTTTAACATTTATTTCAAAGTGTTTTTGACATCGAAAATAGCCATTTCTTTTATTCCTCAGTTAACTCCTTATTCCGTTCTTAAGTGAGCAGATAACTTTATTCCTAGATTAAGTTGTATTTGACTGTTGAAAAACTGATTTTTGCTCTATCTGAAGAATATGTACTAACTATGACTGCTTAACTGACTATTGAAAAATGGGACCTAAATGAGTTGCTTCTGTGACAAACAAATTAGTAGTTATAAGATTATATTTACACAACGAGCATATACTTAGAAGCAACGCTTACAATAATTAAATATTAACCTTCTAATCAAGAAAAAGCTTCGAAGCGCGATTGAACACAAAAAAGCGTCTGGATTTCTTAAAATTGTACATGGTAATAATAAGAACTGGGGCTGGCAACGAGACGAGGCCAGGCAAGACTTTTGTTAGTCTCGTCTCGGCAAAATTGAAAAATTTCAGTCTCGTCTCGGAGACGAGAGCCTAACGAAGTCTCGTCTGGATCTTGGTTTCGCCTTTTCTCGTGAAAATTTTAATGTGCTGTCTCATCTCGATCTCGGTCTTGATTTCATCCTTAGTCTTGGTTCTTTCGTGTTTTTTTTTGGTAGTAAAAAGATGTAAAATAAGAAGCGTGTTCATTGAAGACATAGAGTACGGACAGAGTTTTGTTTTTTCAAATGTCACCCAAATGGTCTAAAATCAACTTTTTTCCGAAGCAAACAAATAGAATCGGAAGAATTTCGAATTTTCTGGGGTAAAATTTAAATTTTGTAGAGGTTTTTTAATCCATTTCAATCGGAGCCAGTTCATGGCTTGATGGTTGGGCAAAAAAAATATATTTTGACGTTTCGCTAATATATTATTTTCAAGTGTCACTTAAGAGTCTTAAAGCCACCTTTTTCCGGAGGAGGAAGCAAAGCCTGAAAAATGAGCTTTCCAACGACATGCGTACATAAATCGATCTTTTTCTTCTCTGGATGTTCGCAGTGGGCGTAGCTCAGTATAACTAATAACTATGTACCTACATATTATATGTGGTTTGATATTTTAACGCGCATAGTATATTATGCAAAAAAAACTTTTGAATATTATAAAATTTGAATATGAGTACTAAAAAACAATTAAATAAAAAAATATTTCTTCTAGCGAAAACGGAAACCAAATCAGCGATGCCGCCGAGACCACCGAAACTCTCGGCGAATTTCGGTGCCAAAAATACGATCTCGTCCTGGTTGCTTTTAAAGTATTTTCGGTCTAGTTGCCGGCCTTAGTAAGAACTTTTATAAGTCCGAACCAATAGTATACAAATGTATAAGCTCGTAGGATACGAGTATATTAAATTAAAACCGCGAATAAAATTGTGGGTCACATATAATTTCCTTGATGAATGTATAATGTATCAGATCAGTCTCAATAATTTGTAATTGCCAATTTTCATCTTGTAGATTTTTTTTTCGGGCCAATACACTCTTTTGAAATGAATCTATTTTTTGTATGCAAATTTATTTGTTAATATAATATGTGCGCACAAAAAATCATTCCCGTAATCAATAACGTCTGCTTTCAATCTCGATATATTGCTTAAGAAGAGTATAATACCTTATAAATGTCTAAATTTCTGAACTTACCTAGACATGTTTTAAAAAAATTAAATTCAGAGAAGCAGTAATGTTATATTAGGGTGGTTCTTATTTAAATTGTTTGCAAAGTGTAAGTCTAATACATCCAATGATTTATACACGATAAAATGAAACTGCGAATTCTAAGCGTGGGTCTTCGAGGGGATCTTGTGTGTGCCCTTGCAATTCTGGGGCTTCCGATTGCATGAAATGTTTTAGCATAGATAAGAGTGATTGGGAAAATGACCATTTTCACAAAAAAATACTCACAGCAAAATTGTTGTGTTTTCCAGTCCAAATCATGATGTAGGGGAGACCGAGGCTAACAGGGGTAAAAATGGACAACTAAATATGAAACGGTTCGCCTGAAAATTAAGAAACACGTGAAGGAGAATATTGTTCGTCTACTTAACATCTATCGTTAAGTACCGGGTGTCCGTCGGAAAGGTATTCTACTTTGTTTGTTTATAATTTTTGACTAAATGAAAGAAAATGGATCTTATATTGATAAATATTTTATTTAATGTCGGCAATTATGTATGGAATACAATATCAGGTAAATGTCCGCCTCTGTTAGTCCCACAAATGCGAGTGCTTTTGAGCACATTTTTCATTACATTCTCACACATTTTACGCGGTATTTCATTAATTATATCACGAATATTTTGTTTGAGTTGCTCAAGCGTTTTTGGTTTGCTTGCGTAAACCTAGCTTTGCAGATATCCATACAAAAAGAAGTCCGGTGCATTCAAAACAGCCGACCGTGGAGGCCAATCAACATCATCATTTCTTGAAATAATTTGTTGTGGAAAAAGGTCTCGCAGTAATTCCATTGTAATCCTGGCTGTATGCGATGTGGCACCGTCTTGTTGATACCACATATTAATCAAGCCAAAAGCATACAGTTGTGGCGTTAAAAAGTTTTCAATCATATAACGATATCGCTCCCCATTCACAGTTACCGTTACGCCGTTTTCATTTTCAACAAAGTAAGGTCCAATGATTCCTCCTGACCAAATTGCACACCAGACTGTAACTTTTAATGGATGCAAAGGTGACTGATGAATAATTTGAGGGTTTTCCATTGCACAGAACCGACTATTTTGTTTATTCACATATCCATTCAAATGAAAATCTGCCTCGTCACTCATTGTGATTTTTTCATGAAAATCGGGGTTGTCATGGGCTATAGCTGTAACATCCTATTGGCATATGTACGGCGGCGTAAATGGTCTTGTGGAAGAAGCTCTTGTGTCAACTGAATATTAAATGGAAAGAAATGCAAATCCTTTTGTTAAAATGTGGCCAAAGTTGTTCTTTGAAGACTAAGCTCCTGAGCACGGCGTCGAATTAAGGTTGATGGATTGTTTTGAACACTTCCTTGAGCAGCAGTAATGTTTTCAGCCGATCTTGCAGTACGTTGTGGTCCATGCTTGGGCCTATCACCTACAGACCCTCTTTCTTCGAAATCATTCACTACACGATAAATAGTGCGTTATGTTGGCACGTTGTTTCTCCCAAAAATTTCACGTAACTTACTCATCATTACAGTAATCGAATATTTTTAGAAAATAAATTTGCCACGTGTCTACTTCACGACTGCCAAATATGAACTGTCAAGACTAATGTCCTTCCCGGCGGATACCTTTATAATTTAGCTGTGAGTAGGACATCCTAAAGAAAACTTTAAAGGGTAGTGCCCAAAATTGATACGTTTGTAACATTATTTTTTCTTTGAATTTTTGGTATTCGTCTGCACTCGGAAGAGATATAGTTCTAGTTGTTTTTTTTAAATATTTATTTATGTTTTGGTTAAATTTATAGAAGTAGCTGAGCAAGGTATGGTTAAGTTGTTCTTTTAAATTGAGTGATTTGTGTTAAATTTCATCTAGTTGTAACATTTTTGTGGGGTAAGTTGTCTTGTAACAAGTAAAAACAGATTTCGGTCATACTTTCAAACACATTTTTTTTTAAACCAAGACGATGTTAATGGTGTTCTATGTTTATATTTCGTTTTGCTTTGTTTTTTCTTTATTTTTTTATAAATAGAGAAAATTCCATTTGTCGTAAATCGTTGTCAAATAAGACTGAAGAGAAAAGAGGTCGCTCATGGGTTTTCCTGGCTTGCTAATTAGTTAAATACTTATATGCTTATATGTATATCTAATACTGGCTTTGGAATATATAATTACATTCCTGATTTTAATGTAACTAAATTCAGTTTAAAAAAAATTAATATTGATTTTGTTCTTTTTCTAGGAACATTATAAATTAATTAAATTTGTGAATCAATATTAATTATTTTTAAATTTTAATATTAATTTCATAAGTTTTGCTATATTTTTTCTTGTTAATCTTGTTTATAAATTGAGTTTTTTGCTACAATTTACCCCTGTCTATGTTACAACTGTACCCGCCTATGGGGTAAGTCGTAACAACGCGTTTTTTTGTCTAAAAGTTATATTTTTACAAATTCTGATCAATATTTTTTTTGGCTTTTTCATTGGATTTCGTAGCTGAACTATTGCTCTTTAAACAGTAATGAATTTTTCAAAATCGGGCTTCCCTATCTTATACTTATTTTTAATTTTTTTTTTCGTTTTTTGTGACCTTTAGTCCAAATTATGCGTTTCGCCCAGGTACTACAGTTGGGCTCATCAGTTAGATAAATAAGATAAGATAAGATAAGATAAGATAAGATAAGATTATTTGTGTCGGTAGCCATCGACTAATAATTTGGGTATTAGAAGAATACTACAGCAACTAACTGATAAGCCCAACTGTAGTACCTGGGCGAAACGCATAATTTGGACTAAAAGTAAAAAAAAAACAAAATTACAATTAAAAGCAGAGTCCACAAAAAAAGAAAAAAAGCAATTTCTACGTATGCACATGCGTTTGTATTGTTTTTACATTTCTTCTTAAAAATTTCTTATACTCTCCACACCCACCTAAGTAATATAAGGCCTATCAATCAAGTTAATAAAATACTTCACTCACCAGTCTCACTGAGTTAGCAAGAGCTTAGGGGTCATATTTTTTTAAGGACCACCTAAATGTAAAGTTTTAATATTGAATTTGTTTTTTGTGCCATTTTATTATATCTCTTTTGAAAACACACAATATACAGTATTCACTGCTTAATAACCTACTGCTAATTACTTATTAATTGATCTAAGAAAAGTCTTTAGCTAAACATAAAGCTATATCAAAATATATAAACTAGTACCTATTAAGAAATCGAGAGCTTTTACGAGGGCAACATTTCTTTTTCATTGGCTAGTCTAGTGTGTTTACCTAAATACTTAAATTTCCTTTCTTTCGGCGTTTGTATTAAGCGGTTAAGACTGTACTGCCAAACAAATAAGGACACACGAGACACACAGCAAAGCTTTTACGTACCATATTTTTGTTTTTCTCTTTGACATCACGTGTCGTGTCGGTTTTGTCGTTATCGCCGTCACGAAATGGGATAAAGCTAAAACCATTCAAGACTGCTGCCAGAACTGGGCTGAAAACTCTGGGATAATACAAATATTGATTTTGTAATGCGATTGGGAATTGCGGCTCTGAATTTCGGTGAAAGTATCTGCAGACATGACGATATAGTACATATGTACATGTATATGTATAGCTATACATTCTTTATCTTATTTATCTACATATTTACCTGCAAACAACAGAATTCTTTTTATTCTGGATTCGAGGAAAAAAATAATTTAATTCTTCATTCAATATAAAACCTTCAAGCTTTAAAGGAACAAAGAAGCAATTTACGGTTTCTGTCAGCAGTCAATTACCGCAGTAAAAGTTTCACAACGAAAAAAGTTGGCATCGATTTTTAACTTTTGATTAGAATTGAATGAGAAAGTTTTTTTTTAAGTTGTTTTGACTTGCGTTTCAAAATACCATCGTAGGTAGTAGGTTAATTTTTGTAAAAATATTGTATAGATTGTAGGTCAATAGTTAATTGCCATAACTTAGGCGAGCGCGAGGGTCATTTCGGATGGACTTTCAGAATATTTCAGACAATTTAAGAATATACATACTTTTAGTATTTTATTTTTGTTCAAGTCGTGAAAATAAAATTTTAAATTGAATTTGAATACACTGTTACCACTGGGACTCATGTGAGTCAAAAGGGACTCATTTTTTTTTAGATGTGACTCATTTTTTAAGAACGAGTTAATTTATAGTTTGAAGCAATTTTATTTTATTTTGGAGAAGATATTTAAAAAAAAAATTGACTAATCTGAACTACGCTTCTAATGGATTTTCCAATAAGAGGTGTTATTTTGATATTCAAAAAAAAGAAATGCGTTGTTGAAGCGTGTATCGTTCCATTTTTGTTAATAGCGTAGTTTCTACTTGTCAAATGTCAAAAAATGACAGCTTCAAAAGTGACAGCTACCGAATTAGCGGGCTATTCAAAATAACACCTCTTATTGGAAAACCCCTTATTTCCTTTCCTTCATTTGGATAAAACATATAAGAGTTTTGAATGGATGTTTTAAAATTAAGATATGCGTGCAAAGACCCTATTTTTGACAACATTTCTAACTTTATTATGAAATTGATGATGTTTCCTCAAAGTTCTGCAGAAAGAAATTTTTCGCCGGGTCGAAACGGAAATTTTGTGGACTAAAGGCCTTAAAAGTTATTGTGAATCAATAATTCAACAAGCCCAATTAATATAATTCTAAGTCTTCTACTTGGCTGAATAATTTCAGTAGTATATAGAATTGTATTATAACGAAAAAAAAACACCTTCTTATTAACTATGTCTGGCCTGGACAAAATCTTCCAATTTTAATAATTAAAATTTTAATCTTGTTGGATATAGTTCACATTGTTTTTTTTTATCAAAAAATTCATGTAATTTGTACTGAACTTAACAAAAAGTGCGTATTGTTAAGGCGCTCACTGGCCAACTGATCAGTCCAAGTGAGATCACCGAGACGAAACGCAAATTTTGTCAGCTAATCAAAACAAACAATTTTAATAGATTTAAATTATAAACTGTTGAAGAAATTATGTTTGCAAAGGAGTTATGTGCCTCAAACGATAAAGTTTGGACTCCAGATTAAAAACTATGCTATTGTTTATTTGTTTTCTTACTTTTATCTTATTATTGAAATGTTCCTTTTTTTTAATTTTTAAAAAATATGTTCTTAAGAATTACATTTTTTTTTTCAAAACGGATATATAGATTAAATTCATTCGTTAAAGCAACCAGACTTGACTTAATATAGCTCCCATTTGTGTAGAATGACAAGATCTACAATGTGTACCTATAACTTTTTTTCAAAATAACCTATGATTTTCGCTCCGCTCTAAATTTAGTGTACTTTTTAGAAAATGCGTAGGACCTTCAAATGAAGCCCTCCCCCAAAATTCAGCTTTGTCGGAATTTCTTAGAAGTAACATCATTTTTCATCTAATTTTCTTGGACTATTATGAATTGGATATTTTTGGATGTTTTCAAAGTATTTATTTTAGTTATTAAAAAAAGGTATTATAAACTTTAAAGGGATTTTCTATTGGGACTCATTTATTTTCAAAATGGCTCATTTTTTCAGCCTCTGGGACTCATTAAAAATTAAACCTGTGGTAACACTGATACTAATATTCTTTTGCCAGCCAAGCCATCATACAAAATGATATTAGGTTAGATATTATCAAAAATCGATTTTAAAAAAGCAAAACTATTACAGTCTATCTATGATTACTGAATTTCTTTATAGATATTGTACATAAATACATGTATTCTTAAAAGTAGTTTTATCCAAAGGGAATTATTTGATATTGCGAAAAATTTCTTATCGCAATCTTACACTCTCATCCGCAGAACCCAACCGTTACCCTGAACTTTTCTTTACGGATATGAAATGTATATAAGTGGAACGACAATATATGGACTTACGTACTACGATTATTCGTTAAACTATAAAAGAAGTCTGAACTTTGAACCCTTACCAATTTATAGAGAAATAGAGCCATTTAATTCCAAAAATTTCATAACACACAAAGATCAAGAGGAGAAGAATTTTCTTTTTCAAGAAGACGTCGACCGTATTAACCGAGTGAAAGCAGGTCCGTATTATTTGAGAGGTTCTCTGTTAGGCCCAATATTGTTGTACTGATATAACTCTAAGTTAGGGCAATTTTGTTTATAGGGCATGTTTCACAGTGCGATTGGTTATCCGAGACCTAAATATTGCCGCAATTCCACAGTTCAAAAGTATGAAATTAGAGATTTTTAACCCATTTATATGTAAATGACTCCAAAAACGGTTGGGTACTTTCCATATGATCTGATCATTAGATCGAAATTGTGAAATCGTAAATTCAAAAATTAACGTACGATTCATAAACACTATACCCTATATACCTTTTTGCATAAATACGAATGCAAACTCTGGCATAATACCATTAAAGAAAGTTTAGCATCTTGTGAAAGAGTGTGAGTACGAGTTTTGACAGTTAGAACAGATTGGTCATTTAACCGGCACACTTAATATCGAAATATCGGACAGGGTAGTTGCTGTTTAGACAGGAAACACGCATGTACGCAACTAGTTCTTTTTAAGAGCTTGAGAACTTTAAATAATAATACAAAACAGAAATATTGTTGGAATGAATTTTTTATTATTATAATCTGGTAGATAATTTCATGGCATTTAGTTTTTAAATATGATTTCCGACACATGACCGCCTTGTCTACGAGTTACATAGTCCATTCGATCAGTCCAATTTTTGACTACTTTTTCCAATAAATCTGGGTGTATGGAATCAATGGTTCCCAATGCTTTAAGTGTTGCTGGTTTGTCGGCATAATCCAATGACTTAACATAGCATACAAAGTAGTCGAGAGGCATAAAGTCGCACAATTGAGGGTCCAGTTAACCAGGTCAACTTCTTAAAATAAAACTGACAGCTTTATTTTGCAATGCATTTATGTTTTTCGCTCTGTATGACAAATTGCACAGTCTTATTGGAACCAAGTGTAGAGGATGTTTAGTTGTTTAATATTTTGACACAACAAAAAAAAATTAATCAGTGCTCGCCATTCACCGCACAGTAACTGCAGCTACTTCCTAATTTCGAAAGAAATAAGAATCGATGATGCCACCAGCGTGTAAACCGAACCAAACAGTCATTTTTAATGCATCTGTAATGGTGATTTGTTAATGGCTTGCGGATTTTATTGGATTCATATACTGAAATTTTTCTTTTTGACAAATCAGTTTAACCAGGCATGAGCTTCTTCACTAAACACAATTTTTCGGTAAAAATATGATCATCTTCGTCCATTTTCAAAGTAAATTTCCAATATTTTGAAGCGTTGTTCCGGTCTTCTCCACACGACGCGTCTCGTAGTAGAGTCGCTCAATAATTTTCATGCAGCAACGATTACTTGACACCTAGATTTCTGCACACGGGGCGTATCGCAATCGTCAAAGAAAAATAAAGGGTTATCCATTTTGCGGTTGAAATTCGACATCTGTCAAACTAAGTTGTTAAACCAAATGTTTTTTTCAGTTGAAAGTATGACATTTACGCAAATGGATCGGTAAACTATCGCACAACGCATAAAAATTGTTAAAACCTACTACAAAAATGGTGATTCTGCCACAGCCACATATCGTACTTTAAGAGGAGATTATGGTTTACGTAATCGTCCAACTACGCAAGCAATTATCAAAATTGTGAAGAAATTGAAGAGACTGGATTGGTTACAGATATTGTAAGGCCTGCGCATCATCGTTTCGCTCGTACCACTGAAAATATCGCTGCTGTCAGTGAAAGTATTGCCGAAGACCCGTATGTGTCGATTCCTCGTCGATCTCTGGAATTAGGACTGTCTTACGGCACATTATGGCATATTTTGCATTTGGATCTACACCTACATCCATATAAAGTCCAGCTCACACAACAACTGAAGCCAGCTGACCATTCAAAATGTCGTAGATACGTCGAATGGGTGCTTGAGCAACAGGCGGTGGACGGCGAATTTTCGAGCAAAATTTTATTCAGCGACGAAGCACATTTCTCACTCGGTGGGAATGTTAAAAAACAAAACTGTCGTATTTGGGGTTTTGAGAATCCCCAAGTAATTGAAGAGAGGCCATTATATTCACAAAAAGTCACTGTTTGGGGGGCTCTTTGGTCCGGAGGTGTGATTGGGCCTTACTTCTTCGAAAACGATGATTAAACGACTGTCGCCGTCAATACGGAGCGTTATGGTCATATGATAACCGACTTTATTTTGCCTGCTATTGAAGAATACGACTTGGAGAATATGTGGTTTCAACAAGATGATTCCACATGCCACACAATTTCTCGTCGTGGCGATATCACCTGGCCACCAAGATCATGCTGGGCTATTTTGTGTGGGCCTTCGCGAAAGACTGTGATTATGCAGATAATCCTTTAACTCTTGAGCACTTGAAAACCAACATTCGTCAAGTTATGGCTGAGATACCGCCCAATATGTGTCAAAAGTGGTCGAAAATTACCTCAAAAGAATCGATGGTTGCAAAAATTCGCGTGGTGGTCATTTAAATGATGTAGTGTTTCACACATAATGTCAACGTTTAAAATTTATAATAAAAAAGAAATATCATGAAAAAAATATTGTATATGTATTTTATTTACGTTTACTTTTGAAACCGCAAAATGACCCATTACATTAAGTCAAGTCTGCGTAACGGAAAACAAAGAGAAAGACAATTTTGGGTGCATCCCTACATCCTTCAGAATAATACCAAAAGATTATTTATTGCGACCAAAGAGTTAACGGAAGACGATTCTAAATACTATAGAATGTCAAAAAGAACTTTTAAAGATCTTGTGTTTGTTATAGGCCCTGCCTTTCAAAAACAAAATACTAACTTGTAGGAATGCGTTTTCAATTGTCAAACCATAGACAACAACCATCGACACTTCTCATGCCGCTAAAAAAAAACTCCCGTAAGATGCCAGTTATAGCGATCAGTTAATCGAATCAGGAAAAAGTTCTAATTGATAATTAACTATAATTCCATGCGTTTTAAAATACAAATGCTAAACTAATCGATGACAAATAACTCAGAGAATTTTTTTTGCAAAAAATATTTGCAATAGAACAATTATTTTTTGTTAAGAATGTATTTAAATATTTTCCTGATGAAAATTCATTTTTCGTGTCATATGATTGCCATTTGATACAAAATAAAACAAATCATTCCAATTTCTCTCGTTCCACTGACAGAATTATAGAAGAAAAACTTGTTCGTGTGTGAGGCTTGCCAACTGACATAATTTTCCTGCTTGCTATAAATGACCATCAGGAAAAATATTCACTTTCATACTGTTTCGACTTTTCCTGAGGCTTTTTTCTGATCGCTATAACTGGCCCCTTAAATACATATATTAATTTTGTATAAGATGCTAAAAATCATTGCATACTCTTAGATGTACATAATCTGAACAATAACTTCTTCAAGGCAAAGAGTAATATTAAAATTGCTTTAGAAACCAAATGAAAATAATTAGAACTAACCTAAATCAAGAACAAGAATGCCCTAAAAAGTACGAAATTAAAAAAAAATGGATTTAATGGTCTGGAAAGTGAGATGAAGGCACTTACATTAATATAAAACTAGGAACAAATTAAAATAAAGCGCTTTGATAAGGAATTGTCGTTTTTTTATGTTGGAAAAGTGTAGTATTTTGTTATGAGACTAAATGTTACGCCTTCAAATCAGAGAGACGTCAAATGGTACGGAGGAAAGTCAATACCGATATGAAAACACATAGAATTTGACCCCAATTGTGAACCATAGGGAAGGGGAGGTAATGCCATGAATTGGTGGTCGTTTTTTTTCTGATTATAGAACGGATAAAGTTAAATACCTAAGCATTTTCAAGGAAAATTGAATGAACAGTGTAAAGAAAAATTGGGCCTCATCAACAACCTTTGACTTCTGGAGCCCAACTCGGCAAGCGTGAATGATTTTCCGTGCAATAAATCTATTTACCCACAAAATGTGGTTGAATAAATTTGCCTATCTACGAGTATAAACATGTTATCTGTCAAACAAAAAAATTGATCCAAACCTTGCGGAATAGCAAATGTATGTGCACAGAGAAATTTCACGCTTGCGGAATTGGGCCCCTGTATGATAATGATGCGAAGGATAATCCGTGCTTGGTCAAATAATGGCTGCTATTCAATGTGCCAATGAAACTAAAACATCCTGCGCAGTCACCATTGCCATGAAAACCCTTCAAATATATTTTTAAGGCTCTATGGAACCCTTTCGCTTAAAATGACTTAAGTATTTTAATGATAAATTTACGAGTACTTGTTTTCATCTCATGGAAAATCCAGCACTGAGTGTTTCTGAATAAAGGAAACCATTGCCGAAGGCCCACACTGATGTTCGCTTAAGAAAGGCTGAACTGTATGTTGTAGAAACGTCCGTTTAGCACACTTGAAGAATTTCCAAAAAGCTTTCATTTTCTCCGTTAAACTTATAATTTTCAACATCTCATCTTTGTGTGGTTATATATTTATGTATCTACAGGCAAAGCCTACATGGCTTACGTAACAATTCTACCCGCAATTGCTGCATTTTCTTTGGTATTATAACTCGAATGCCAATTAAAGTAGAGCTCCTTCATTCTGATTTAACATAACAAATATCCTCGGTCATGGCTGGTGGCTGGGATTGTGTATTTCAATCACAATTTGTTTTAATTAGCATCTCATCTGTTTTATTGAGCCCACATTTACCAAAGCAACTGGGTTACTGGCGGACGTCGTCGTCGATATATCTTTTTAGAATTTATTCATTATGTATCTATATATATTTACATAATCGGGGGGATCGGTCGTCGACGGCCGTTTCCCTTAAAGAAAATTGAATTCCTTGAAAAGGGTTTTAGTGTAGGTACGAGTAGAAACCAAGTCGAAAGCTTCTTTCGGTGTGACACATAAAAATGAAGTTCCGTGTTTTCATTATTGTTAGCCCTGTTAACGAAACAATAATGGACGCAATATACACGCAAATATTTTCACTACCCAGAAACTGGCTTAGTAGGTACACTTTTACACAATAATTCGGTACAAGGTAATTGATTAATTTCCCAAAGTGGAACGAATATTTCGATGGTTAAAATTATTATTGATGACAGCTTCCAAATGTTTTAATTTCATTATATTACATAACATTTATACATATGGAAAACTCTTTATTTGCGGACAAATCCTATAATCGGGCATTATGCCATTCTCCATATTGTAGTTGTCAGCCATATCCTTAGCTTTATTTGTATTTCTAAAATATTAACATATAATAAAGGGCCCGCCATCTAACGTTTTTTTTTTGTAACTAGTGCTTATTTCGTGAACGGTAACACATAGCTCATGTCTGATTTGACAGATAATTAGTTTTATCCTTCCGCTGAACGAATATGGTTGTGTATACGCTTGAACAGCGCTGGGAAATATTGCGACATTACTTTGAAAATCGTGGTAATGTTGCAGAATGTGTGCGAAAATTGCGTACGGATTTTGGAAGAAGAGAAGCACCGTCAGCTCAGTGTGTTCGTTATCTTGTGAAAAAAGTGAAAGAAACTGGCATCCTCATCGATAAACCAAAGCGTGAAAAGCCAAAAACAGTTCGTTCACCCGAGAATATTGCTGCTGTGGCAGAAAGTGTGCGTGAAGCGCCATCAACATCAATTCACCGTCGTTCTCATCAATTGAACATTTCGGAGACATCATTGAGACGAATTTTGCATAAAGACCTTGGTATGACGCCATACAAAGTCCAATTGGTTCAGAAGTTGAAGCCAACTGTCCGTTTTCGCTTCGCTAAGTGGGCCTGCCATCGACTTAGAGAAGATGCCGGTTTTGCCAAAAAAATCATCTTTTCAGATGAAGCTCATTTTGATCTTGGCGGGTATGTAAACAAGCAAAATTGTCGCATTTGGGACACAGAAAACCCGCACGCATACATTGAAAAGCCGATACACCCAAATCGAGTCACTGTTTGGTGCGGATTTTGGTCCAGAGGCATAATTGGGCCATTTTTCTTCGAAAATGAGCAAGGAGTGGCCGTTACAGTCAATGGCGATCGTTATCGGGCCATGTTGAACGAATTTTTGTTCACAAAAATTGAAGAGGAGGATATTGGCAATATTTGGCTTCACAGGACGGCGCTACGTGCCACACAGCCGAAGCTACACTCGATGTTTTGTGCCCTATTTTTGAGGATCGCATTATCAGCCGCAGAGCTGAAGTCGTTTGGCCACCTCGGAGCTGCGATTTGACACCGTTGGACTATTATTTGTGGGGTGCCGTAAAAGATAAGTGTTACGCCGACAAGCGAGAGACAATTGACGCTATAAAGGACAATATTCGTGAAGCCATTGGGAAATACAGCTGCACACAATCGATAATGTGCTTAAAAATTGTAGCGATCGTGTAGTATACTGCATGGCCAGCCGAGGCAGCCATTTGAATGAAATTATTTTCCATTATTAACCGGAAGGATTGTACTTTCAAATAAAAAAAGAAATTTAAGAAAATACTCATACGTTTTTTTTTATAGCATTTTCAACAAAAAGTTATTTGGCGGACCATTTACATATTATTAAATATTTATTAATTCTAGTTTAAAGACAATTGAATTTTCAAAAAAAAAAAATATTTTTTTTTTTCAAAAATCCAGAAAAATATTTTTTTGAAAATTTTGAAATGGAGTATTATAAAGAATTCAAAGGAGCTCCTGTATAAAAATTTTGATCAAAATTGGTTGGTCAGCTTATGAGAAAGTCGAAAATCAATAAAATGGTTGTATGGCAGGTACCGTTAATAACAAAATATTAAAATAAATAAATTGGCCAAAATGTAGACCATACCCAAATTAGTACACGCACAAATTTTTATCAAAATCGTTAGAGCCATTTTCGAGATATGTAATTAAGCTAAAACAATGATTAAAAAATCTACTGTGGACAATCACCTCAAACTCCTAAGCAACAAGTTTGAACAAAATCGGCTCAGCCGTTTAGGCTGTTGATCGTTCTACAGACAGACAGACAGACGAACGAAATTGCGGGACCCACTTTTTTGGTGTTCTCTATCATCGTAATTTCAACTTTGTTTAAGATCTCGAGTTCGATTTTTTGATCCAGTCGTGCATTTTATTTACTATTAGATACCAATTAGTAAAACAAACATTTTGCTCCACCCTAACGTGTAATGCAATCGTGCATATTATTTAAATTGATACAACGCGCATAGTTCCTAGAGTGAAAAAATATTAATAAAAAAAATATTTTCTATTAATACCTGCCTTGTATATTATATATTTAATTGCCTTCATAGAGAAGCATAACGGAGCCTGAATACAAATTACTATCATTATCCTTCGCTGAAACACTCATCTTCCCCAAAAATATAGTAATTCCAATGTAACCAAACAAATGACACTCGAGTGGTGACATAAAGAACGGATTCCTAAAACCCCAAATTGGGTCTTTAAATTACTAACCTTTTCTATAGAATACGTATGACCGATAAAGGTGCAGGCAGGAGGCAGCGCGGTTCAGCGCGAGGATAGATATTTTAATGGTTGAGTAGTCTTGCGATTCTTCGCTCTTGGGGTATTAAAATGAACCCTAATTCCTTAAGGTATTTCTTTTTAGAATGACAAATACACCTAGAACTTAAAAAAAAAAAAGTTTTTTCTCTCGAACTTGAAACAACCTTCTTTATTGTTTGTGCGGCAAGTATGGATGTCATTTTGAAAACCCACTTGTATATCTACACCACCCTGTTGTTACATTGAATAGACCAGCAAATATATATATATATATATTCTATATCTATAAGCCAAATGTAGTTGGTAAGGGATCATGTTGGGCGGGTCGATTCGGTTGGGTATTCTAAGTTTTTGATTCAACACAGTATATACATACCAAAGTATATACATAGTAGAGGATTATTCATGAATTGTTGAGTTGAATCTCAGGTCGTCGTCTTCGCTAGGATATTTGCATGACTAATTCTTTATCTCTGCAGATGTTCTTTAATTGAATGAGGTTTTCAATTTGGAATTGTTTCACCTATAGTTGGTTGCAGGTATGGGATTTTTGTGGATAAATTTGTCTTAGATTTTAATTAGCAGTTTCGAAATGGGGCGTTTCTTAATTGTCTTTCGAATAAAGGAACATGTATGTTGATTAGGGTGGGTCAAATTTAAAGAAATTTGCTTTCAGTTTTTTATACCGTGAACATTAATTGATGGAGCCTTGCAAGATCGTATTTTTAATTGCGATATACATATGTACTAAATATTTAAGGGCAAGTGTTGTATTTGGCAAAAAATTCGAACTCTAGATTTTATGTATGTCTGTCTATCTTTCTGTCAGTCAGTCGGTCTGCTTGTAGTTCGCTCTACAGCCTCAACGGCTGGACCGATTCCCTTCAAACTTTGTAGGTACTTAAGCCTTTTTTTTTAAGAAGAAATGTAAAATGTAAAAACAATACAAAGTAAATTATGCGTTATATTATAATTCACAGTGTTTGCAAGCTGATAGTTTTATTTGTTGCGGTAGCCCTCGACTAATATTTTTCGTCTTAGAAGGGTATTACAGCATCTAACTGATTAGCCCAACTGTAGTACCTGGGCGAAACGCATAATTTGGACTTAAGGTCACAAAAAAAAAACATAATTATTGGGAGTGGCCGCGGAGCGATAGTTGTGTCCTCGCCTGTCAACCTCATGGTTGCAGGTTCGATTCCTGCCGTTGTCTATGTCTTTTTATATTCCATTGAAAACCAATTCTAAAAAATTGTCATATAAATAAGTTGCTGCTTTGCTCATTACATGCTGTTTAGACATAACACTACAAACACGTGGTTGAGTAAACTAGCATACCCACAAAATATGACAATGTAATAAATAAAAAAAATAATGCGAATTATAAAGGACATAAATAAATAAGACACGGTAATTCTCTCCGCATTAGTTCAGCTGCCATCCCTGGAGATAAATCTGAGACATCAACCAGCTCTTGTCTCAGAACATGGCGCCCCACATCTTTCCTATCCTTCTTTCTCTTCTTCCACCGGATGCCCGCGCTGCTTAAGAAAAACATATAAAGGGTATTCATAATCCCTTGAGCGCGTGCAAAGTTATAAAACAAATTAAGGTTGTACTTAAGCGTTTTAGGTGCCTCATGGCTCGATTTTTTTAAATCTTTTTTTTTAGCTCCAAAAATAACGATACCTGTCATACAAATTCTTGGGGCAAAACTGGTAAATCTCAATTATCTCGAAAACGTCTCCAACGATTTTGATAAAAAAAATATATAAGCTACTTTTTGGTCAAAAAAATTGTAATTGAAATTTTGACTATCTCATGAACGGCTGAACATATTTCGATCAAAATGTTACTGAAGGTCGTGCAAATTCTAAATGATATACTGGATACCAAAATTTTCGAAAAATGTTTTTTTTTGAATTTTGAATACATATTTCAATACATATTTCGAGAACGAGTGGACGATTTTTTTTTAAATAATGTTTTTAAATCTATATCGTTACATACTTAAAATTGCCATACCAACATACTCGTATTTTTAGAAAAAAATAAATAAAAGACATTTAGTGTCTAAAATATTAAGTAAAAAACCAACTGGAAAAATATATAATAAGCATATGTAGTATGTATATACGATTTGATCGAACATAAGGGCGAGCTGCACAACTGTCATATACTTTTAGTGAGTAATTTGGTGAGAAAACTGAGATCTCACAAATTTGGAGCAGATTGTTATTGAGGAGTCAAATCCAACATTTTTTCCTCAGTATTTGACACAAAAAAAAAAACTGAGAAATTTTACTATTAAATCCCGTTTCGAATGATGAGATGTTCTTAAGAGATAAATAAACTCACTTCTTTATTTATAGTTCAAAAACGGAAGAGGGTGGCGGGTTTAGTTATAGATTAGGCTAAATTTAAGTCGTCCTTATATATATATGCTGATGACATTAAATTTTTGAAAACAATTAATTTTACCTCTGACTGTCTGCTTTTACAAGAAGACTTAAAATTATTTAGAGAATTGTGCAATATTTAACGTCATGTTTTAAATGTGTACAAATGTAAGACCATGAACTTTACACAGTTTTGATTCTTGTTCTAAGTAGAGTAGTTATCTGTTTTTTTCTGACTTCTGAGTAGTTTTTGATTCGGAACTATTTTCTGACCATATAATTTTTGTAGTTAGAAAAAACAAATAGAGTCCTTGGTTTCATTAAGAGATTTGGCCGCGATTTCCGTGATCCTTATGTTCTCAAACTACTTTTGTTTCATTTGTGAGACCATTTCTTGAGTATGCGGTATGCCTATGTAGTGTGGGCACCATATCATATATGTACATACATTTCGTCACCATAGTATTGAAGTGCCGTATACGCCATTTTTACATTTTTGGGAAATCGCGTTTAAATGTTTGGAAGTCTATTGCGAAAAAACTCACCGCTGGCATTTTTTGATTTTTTAGTGTGATATAGTTAAGAATTCTCTTTTATATACAAATGTTATTGGACATCTGAAACTCTTTTTGTTTTCAAAATATTTAAATTTGTGTCCAAAATGAGTTTGCCGTATACGCCATAAAAATCAGAAGTTTCTTTTCTTCCTACGCGCACGTCAAAAAAAACGTATACGACATTACAGTAATAAACTAAATTAAGATTCTGTATTCTCACTTTTTAAATGCTTCTTCTTAATAAAAGACACAGTTTAAAACGAAAAATAAAATAAAATAAAAATTATTTCAAAATTCTTAAAGTTTCCTAGTCCATTTTTTAATCTAAAACTATCGTACAGTGTTTCAAAAAGTATATAACACTTCAAGTTATGATACCTACATAGAAAAAATTAAAAATAAACTTAAACTTAGTGACTTCATAAATTGTTACTTTTATAATTGAAAATTAACAAAAACTTAACATTTTCAATGAATAAATAATTAATTATAATGTGGCGTATTGATAGTTATTTTTAAACTGTGTCTAAGTTAAACCTAGGTTTAGTTGAATTTTCGGACGTTGATTCTATTTTTGTAAGCTTATCATTCCAAAATATTTGAAACTATTAATGTAATAAAACAAGTAAATAAAGTTATAACAATATAAAACCAACAAAATTGTCCTAAACTGTAGTTAAGTAAAACCTGGGTTTATCAGCGACTAAGAATATGCCCCAATATGTTTAAATAATTATCTGTATTTTCTTCCGAAGACATAAAAGAGAAAAGACTTTTATATCTTCAATTTTTTCCTTAGATATATATTTTTCTTTCGTTTCTGAATAACTTGTAACTGATGAGTACATATATTTTTCGGTGTTCAAAAATTGTTTTTTTAAAATAATTGAGCTCACTTGATGTCTCAAATCTCTCCCATTTTTCTTGAATGAAATTTGAAACAAATCTAGCTTTTGTTTTAGTTAAAATGTATAGCTGCATAATTTTTTGAAGGCACATTACTTTCAGTTTAGAAGAATATTGCATAAATATATTAAGAACTAAAATTATTTTAACAAACTTTTTACCAGAAGTGTCATATTCAGACGGAATACATTTCAAAATGTTGTGGCAAGCTAGATTCTTAGTATTAAAATATTATTCTGAGAACAATAAGTTTCCAAAAAAATTGGTGTTATTTTTATTTTTTTTTTATAAAAAAGTCTGAGCCGCTTGAACTCGAAGCATAATTTACATCATTCCGAAAATCCTCTCATTTGGGACCACCTCGTCGATTAATCTATAACATGTGAAACATTTGAATAAAGCTTTATTCAATTTGAATTATAAATCTTTACTAAAGAAGTTCCGGATTCATATCGGGCACTGGAGAATTCAGTTTTAGCACTTCCTTCACAAAGCTAAGCAGACTCTGATCGGCTGTGATATTTATACTTTTTTTTATCGACACAGCTAGGCTTGTATTCACATCCGGCAAATGAAAAATCTAATATTTTTCGTGCTTATGACGTATTCTAAGCATTATACTGCAATTTGTGTGCACATACGTCAAGTCAATTGTGAAACGACCATTTGATTTTTCGTGACTTACGTTGCAAAACAATACGACGCATGAACATTTTGACGTAAATGCCAAAAATTGATGTTTACGTCAAAACAATACGTGAACTTGATGATTTTGATGGATATACGTCAAAACCATTCTGAATATCTCAGCAACGAAAAGAGATAGAATAAATCGGATAACAGATTTGGAAAGAGCGCCCCCGAAAACATAAGACTGCCTACCCAGTTGAAAAAATGCAATTTGGCGTATACGGCACTTCAATACTGGGGCGACGATATAATGAGATTTGAAGCGATTCAAAAGAGGTTATTATGCCTTTGTCTCCGTTTTCTTCCCTGGTTCCGTGGAAACCCCCTTTTTCTCAAAGACTTGTTTTAATTAACTTTAATTTCTTGGCAAACCATAGATATTTACAATTTTTAATAAGCTTCAAAAACCAACAACAACTTGAGTATGCTACCACCATCTCCCAAAATCTCCCTTCTTATAAGAACAACAAAAAAGGTTGGCCTATAAATGATTAAAGAGAAAACAAGAAAGAACACGAATGAACAACTCTAATAAAAGCGCTAGTCGTTTTAACGCAATTGATAGACAGAAAAACCTGCGTTGAGTTGGATCTGATCATGTGGGCTCGGTGGCGTGATGCGTACTGCGTTGGCTTCTAAGCAGCTTGTTCATGGTTAAATAAATACACAATAAAGGCACAAGAAGTTTTTCGCTTAAATGACAAAGTAGACTAGAGCAAATAAATCTGATGATCGGCATTGGGAAGTCGTGAAATGGTTATAATTCCAGCCAATAATAATATGAGATAAACTTGGTGGTAGTACACTCAAGTTGTTGTTGGTCATTCAATCTCATTAAAATGATAAAAAAGTGCTTTAAATGTGAGCATGCAATAATTGAATATTTATAATTTTGATTTATCGCAGCAATAATAAATGGAGCAGTATCGTCACCTTCGGTTCTTTTTCGTCTTAACATTTCTGTTTTAGTCGCTCAAGTATACAACTCCAGAGACAACTCTATCAAATTTTTAATAAATCGACCTATGGTACTCATAGCCCTCTCAATCAATTAATTTAAATCTTACTAATATTATAAATGTGAAAGTTTGGATGGATGGATGGATGGATGTTTGTTGCTCAATAACTCCGGAACGGATCTGGATGAAATTTGGTACAGAGATAGATTATTGTCTGGAATAGTCCACATGCTACTTTTTATCCCGGAAAAATGTATGATTCCTGTCTGATAGGTGTGTTTAATTTTTCATAGAGCTCATTCTACAATTAGCCAACATAGCTTTTATTCACAAGGTGCATGAAATTTGATTGGTAGATGGATGGGGTACTGGATTCTCACATAGGTCATTTTTATCCCGAAAAAAATTAACGGTTCCTATTGGAGAGGCTTAGATATGAAAAAATATATACATATACTTGGGTGTTTGTTCCGCTTTCACGCCTCAACGACTGATCGGTTTTTAATTGTAGGTGTATAGATGTCATTAGATTCCCGTGGGATAGAAAGTCCGTATACCATCGCATGGACATCTGCTATTAAAAATGGTGTGAACAAATGTATTGTAATTCATCAATTGAGAACGAATGGGCCGATTTGGCTCGAACTCTTTTTTAGTTGTTCGTAAAATCCAGGAGAAAGTTTTTGCTAAAGAAAATTTTGAGTAAACCCTCCAGAAAACTTAGAAAATTTAAAAAATTGAAAATTGATTTTTTGTATTTAATTGTGTATGCAAATATTCCGGAATGGCTTTTCGAATGAAAAAATAGAAAATTCTTAAAGCTCGAAAAATTCTAGAAAAACGGGAAAATTTTTTTCTCGATGATATATATTTATCTATTAAAGCATGATTTGATAATTGTGGACAATGTAAAGGTGGAAAATTCGTTGTGAAGCTTGGAAAATTTCGGAATATCCTACTGATATTATAAATGTAAAAGTTTGGATGTATGGGTGGAATGGATGGATGTTTTTTGCTCAATAACGCCAGAACGGCTCAACGGATCTGGATAAAATTTGGCACATGGACACACACATACTCGATTATCACATAGGCCATTTTTATCCTGAATAATGGAACCGAACAGTTCATATGCCTACATGGGAAATGCTTATATATGAACAAAATATATACTTGGTTGCTTGTTCCGCATTCATGCCTCAACCATTCAATGGATTTTAATGAAATTTGGTAAACAGCTGGAAGATTAGCCATGATTTATTTTTCCCAATTTTATTTTTGTAGTTCTTACTTTTTGAATCCAATATTAAATCTTCGCTTTGTTCGCGAACATGTCCATACACTACGAATATCAAAGCCAACGAACACCACAAAATCTAAATTTTTGGCCAACAGCAAGCGTTCGCGACGCAGCCCACATACAAGAAGAGCACAGCGAGCGCCAGCATGCTGGGCGAGCATGTTCGTCGTTTGTGCCTACATTCAACGACTGAAGGGTTTTGAATGAAATTTTGTAGGTGGATAGATGATTTCATTAGATTCCCGTGGGTCCGTAGCATCGCACGGGTATTGCTAGTATTTAATAAATTTAATTTTGTAGTAGTTTCACCAAATGACAATTTTAATAATTCAAAATTCAAAAAATTGTTTTATTATAGTTTGGAAAATTAGTTGTTAAGCATATTTATAAACATTGTTCATGTTAGCATTTAACGAATTGAAATAAATCAAGTCTCTGTTTCCGTCACCCAGATCTTTGTAGCGTGTTCCAAGCGAAAATTCTGGGATTAAAGAGGTTTTATCTTGGCTACGGGAGAACTTGATAACCACATCGTATTCGTATTTTCTCAAACAGTCAAGCAGCCCTTAAATCATTCGGTGCTGTTTCCACAAATTCTATAACTGCCCCCACTTTCGATCATCTGTCAAGGAGATGGCAAAACATTCACTTGATTTGTGTGCCGGGAGATAAGGATATCTTGGGAAACGGCAAAGCCGATGAGCCTACAAGAAATGGAACCTTAATACCAATTCTAGCGTGTTCTCCAATGACTTTAGCAGAAGCTGCAGAAAATGTCACCACCACAATGATTATGAGACGACAAGTGTGTCTAAATCTAAGCTATTTGCGCTATATAGTGAGTTCATACTGAATGTCAGTTGCTATTTTTTAATAGAAAAAATAACATAGAAGAAAAAACTTCAAGATTGATGAAAATTCCACAATTTGACATTTTCCAATTTATTAAATTTCTAGGGCAAACAAAAAAAATGAATAAATTCAATTTAACCGTTATTGGATAAGAAAATAAGTCAATATAAAAGGAAAAAGGCAATCGCAATCTGTCTCTCGTTTCAATCAATCAAACAGTTCATTTCAGCCATTCAAGTCTCATTTTACACATATACGAGCCTATACCTACATAAAGCTTGTGCTATTGTTCTTATTCTTCGTCACGAAAAAAACAACGCACCCGCACGTTTGCCTTCACAGTATTAAAATGAAATTGATTGAGTGACAATTCGAAGTATTTCTATGACTATCAAACACTCGGAGGTCATATTTCGTCCTGCTTTCATGTTCTCATAAAAAAAGAAGCCGAAACTCCTTCTCATTGATTTTAAATCCAATAACACCATCAAAAGAGATGATAAAAAAAAACAGAATTACCATCAATTATATCTAAAATTTATTTTAAAAATGTGTCAAGTTGTTTCACCGATTTTTTACTTAAAAACTTCCCTGTAAATAGACTGTACCCAATTATTATAAAAAGAATAGACGGATTTTCAATGTACGAGTATACCGCTTCTGACAAATTAATTGCTTAACACGACGAACTGAATGGCAACACCACTTTCAGATCATATTTCATTTTTATTCGTACAAGTGGTGATTAATGGCCAATGATCGATTTCCCCGCATTTCGTCACCCTCTCACCAATCCATCTCATTCTACATCTACATGTACCACAACGAACAAAAACAAAAAGTCATTAATTTCAGGGAATTTTTTGAATGTTGGCACAGTGCCAGAGCCAAGAAGAAAACTCATTTCCAGACCAAACAATTGCACAACTGGTTGGTTGGTTCGTGGCCATGGTAAATGGTAATGTTCTTGGTTATGGTTAAATCCGAAGGGGTTACTGCTGCTTAATTCCAACTCCTATCGTGGCGTCCCATATATTATACGGTGGCCATACTTATTAAATTTTGAAACAAATAAGAGATTGTAAGTTTGATGACAAAATATTACAGAACATTTAGGTAACTAAATGGTTTTTTTCAATATAAGGAAGGGTAGATGTTAAAATAAAATTAAATAAGTTGGAATGGAGATTTCTGTGAATTTTTTGCCTTGATGAAATACCTCTCAAAACGAAATAACTCCATAAAAATTAATACCAAAAATCACAATATTGGTGAGCTGTTTCATTGGTTTTTGGAGACTTATTTCGTTGTCTAAAGCAGCGCCTCCACAGGCAATAATTTCTGTTAATAAATCGAACATGCAAAGGAAATTTTCAATGCAGACCACAAATTTCATGAAATTAATTATTTTACGAAATCGAATTCAGATTTTACTTTTACCATCTCTGTGAAAATAAATAAAGAAACACGCTCTGAATTTCACTGAGATTTCATGAAATAATTTGGCCACTGAACAAAGAAATTAAAATTTCTGTAATGATTGCTGATATAAAAACAAAAATTAAAATTACTTGTGAAGGCCCAGGGTAATTCTGTGAGCATTTTCATGATGAAATGAGTCTCCAATGATGGTCCAATATAAATATTCGAAATGAGGTAGGTATGAGTGGGCATGCTGGCCCCTTTACTATCTCACTGTTTGTGCGACTTAAACCTTATGTGCATTCTATGTATTTTGTAGATATAAGGAGTGTTTTTTTTAACAGCATAAGGAATTTCGATGGTTGCTGTCTCTGGTTTGACAGGTTGGGAATGTCAAACTCTGTTGACATTTCTGTTCAGTAAGTTTTGGCAATTCATCTTGAATCGTATAGCGCCGGAACAACGCTTCCAAATTGTGGAAATTTACTTGCGAAATCCATAGAGCAATTGGTCCATTTGAAACTGGACCAAGATGAGAATTTTTACTGAAAATTTGTGTTTAGTGATGAATTCTGGTTAATTGGCCTCGTCAATAAGCAAATTTTCTGTGTATAAAGACAAATGGAAATGCCTGAATTGAATTGAATTTGATTTATTGGCGCCGTTTACACGCTGTCGGCTTCATCGGACCTTATTTTTTGCGAAATGAGGAAGGAGCTGCAGTTACGGTGAATGGCGAGCGCTATCGAGCCATGCTGACCGAGTTTTTGTTTCCAAAAATTCATTAGCTAAACAACCAGTTTTATTTCCAGAAGTGTTCATGTTAACTGGCCCGATCCTTTATGTGACTTAACGCCTCCCGACTACTATTTATAGGGTTATCTTAAGTCATTGGTTTATGCCGACAAACCAGCAACACTTGAAGTATTAGAAGACAATATTCAAGCCACCATTGACTCCAAACGTCCAGATTTATTGGAAAAAGTAGTAAAAAAAATTTGACTGATCGAATGGACTCTGTAACGCGTAGCCAAGGCGGACACATGTCGGAAATCATATATTTAATAAATAAATGCCATAAAATTATCTACCAGACTATAATAATAATAAATTCCAATAATATTTCCGTCTTGAATTTTTTTATTTAAAGTTTTCAAGCTCTTAAAATAACACCCGTAAAATGCATGTCAAAAAAATTGAAATCGATGTACGACACTACCGAAAGGTTAATTACAATGGTGTTACCCCCTCAACTTTTATAATGAAAGGTTCCCCAGTTTCGATAGATCTTAGACAAGTGTAAGTAAAACTTCAATAAACCAAATGTTGTATCGACAACTACTGTTTACACATCATTTTTTGTATTAACATGAAAAAGTTTGTATTAAAACAATATACATGGTCACCCTCATCGAATACAATAAAGGACGATATTGCAACAAGTAATTGAATTTTTAGGGCTATTAGGTACTTTTTTGTTTCATGTTTATTGTGTGCAAAAACTTCAAATCTTCTTGACTGAATTCAGTGTGCAATTTTTTTTTGTCTGATATTATGCACATTGAGTGATTAAATAGGAATTTTATTTTGAAAATAATGGAAAACCTGTCAAGTGCTGCAGTTTTCCCAACACATTAAGCATAATAAATATTAATGCTGATTAATCATATTTTTTCCATGGGAATTGCTATAACAACCCTTGGATTATTAAATAAATAATAATTAGGAATTGGTTTGCGTGTCAAACATTATAATGGGGCGCAGAATGTGAAAAAGCGAAAACGGAAAAATTCTCTCAGTATGTTGTATATTATAATGTATACTTAGTATAGTTTGGTGTTGTTTTGATTTAATTTGTGATAGTAGGAAACTGTTTGAATAAATTGTTGATTTCGTTGATGAATTTATGTTGAAATAGCTGCCCAGAAAGTGCAATGACCTGTCGGAAATATTTACTATTGTTATAAGGAGAAATTGAATGTTTCTTGATAATTTATGGCAAATAACGGATATAATCGCAAGGTATGATAAATTTGAATACTAAATGTATCGCATATTGGTTGTTTAACACAGATCTTCAAGTCGTTCACTCTCTGACGTCATCAAAATCTAGGCAGTATCTGCATCAGTATCAGCGGTCATTATGTCAAGGTCAACGTATAATATACATGCACACCTCAAGTTATGACTCTTCGATTTCTGTCATTTCTGCTTATGACGTCAGAAAAATGTATGAACGTTACCTCGACTTACGTCATTTATGTTTCTACCTAAGACAACGGATGCGTTAGTAGGCGGTGAAAATTTTGAAAAATGAAGTTTGTAGAGGCATTTTTTTAGTTTATATCTTGCAGATCAAAGTTAAAAGTGTAGGATTGCTTAGCCTGTTTTTTTCTAAAAAAGTTAATGCTTAGGTATATATAAATATTACTGGAGTGACGTTTGAACTGTCATTTTAAATGCATAAGGAAAATTTACTGTCCGATTTTAATAATTAAATTTAAATATATTAAGGTTTTAAATATTAGTTATTTGTTCATTAACACTGCGTCTTTAAGTTCTGTTCAGCATACAATTGGAGTAATTGCCGGAAACCTACACAGGTACGAATTACTAAAGTTCAAGAAATTTAAGTACAATTACTGCTCTACCTATTCTTTATGAACAAAAGAAAAGTGGCAGATACATCACCTTTTCCAGAGTACACTTCAAATTATAAAAGATACTCACCTGAAGAATTTAAAGATATGGCAGTAGGAAGTTTGTCCGTAATAGAGCTTAAAGAGCTCATCAAAAATTCTATAAAAGATTTATCGACAAAGAATGATCTGGCAGCCATGTTATTGATGTACAAGGCCTTCGATCACAAAACGAACAACTGAGCTCTCAACTGTCAGAAATGGAAGAGCGCTGTGAATACCGCGAAGGGCAAGTAGAATGGCTTGCTAGAAAATCTAATGAATGTTGTCAAGTAATGCATATATGCCTAGAACCGCAACCTCCATTAATGCTACAACTGAAGCTCAACAAACGTGTGCAAACATATTAAAAATAAATTCGACGGAGGGCTTACCGATAAAAAAAGTGCAAGTAATTCGAACAAAAAACGAAAACAAATCTTTGGTGTCACTTGAGTTTCAATACGGCGACATTGTTGGGAAAACTTTAAGCGAGGCGCAAAGTTTAAAAAAGCAAGTTATCATAGTACACCGAGATTTAGCACCTTTTGCCCGTAATCGTCGACGAACACTAATGAATTTAAGACACAAACTTAAAGAAATCAACTCAAAAGTTACAATCTAAAAAAACGAAAAAATTGGAATTGGTGAACACGACTTTATTTATAAATCTGACAGTGGCGTTTATCTGACGTTATCTCTAATTTAAATATTTGAAACTTGTATTGTAACGAAGCGTTATAATTTCCATTTCCAAGCGACCGCCGACAGCAATTCCATACGACCAACATGGATCCATAACATAGAAACAGCGTACGACCACGACCGGCCCTCGGTCATGCGCACTTACCAGCAACACGACCTGAACACCAACCTAACGTTTGCGTTCGTCATTGTTACAGTTCACACCGCATCAAAGCCTCGAAAATATCAAGTAGATGTAATGAACGACGACGAAGAGGAGAAGAAACTTGTACACTCTATAGCAAGTCTTGATTGCGATTTGGGTTTTGCTGAGAAATAAGTTTCTCGTTGATCTCCAGCGGCAGCCAGCTGGATGATCAATTCCGTATAACAATTGGTTATTAAAGAAAGATTTTCCTTGGATTAGCCCTTGGGTAGGAATTAGATTCCTAACCGTTTTTCCCCTCTTACTGCTCCTGAGTAAGTTGTGGGCTTACCCGATTTTCCCTGGACTAACCTTGGGCATGAACCATATTCCTAACCGATATTCCCCTCTTGCTCCTTCTGAGTAAGTTGCGAGCGTGTCTATTCGCTATTCCCTGTCTGCTCCTTCCTAAGCATAGAACTAGGTATACGTGTAGATTTAGATCAAATAATTTTTTCAAGGCTATCTCACACATGTTTTTGTATTTTAGAAGAACTAGGTTCTTTTTTTAAACATTTATGTTTTGGGGTGTGATAAATTTTAGTAGGAAAAATTATGAATTAAGTAGGTTTTACGAATTGGCGACAAATTTATGTCGACAATTGAGAATTGTCTACATCGAATTGTCTAAATGTAGACTTAAAATCTACATGGTGCAACGCTGGTTATAAGACACCTAAAGATAGTCTGAATCTCTACTGTGCTAGGCGGCATTGCTTTCGGTGACTTTAAATTTAAACTACTATTAATTTACAATTCATTTTACAGACGTGGAGAAAAAGAGATTTGCTGGTTATTTGGAGAGCTAAGCCTAGTTAACTGTATCTATATTTACTAATTATTTCAGGAAGCCATTTTGTATAGCTGCTAAGCAATACTGCTCTAAGAACAATCTATCAGAAAGGATTCTTATTATCCTCGACAATTCCCCGGCCACCCTCACTATCTCGACGAATAGATCGAAATGTCAAAGAAATTTATCTTCCTCTGAATTCCTTATTTACGTCATTAAGTTATTACTTCTTTTAACGCTTGCAACGCAGTTCGCTGTTAATTTGACTTTGCTAGGAAGTGTTTTGACCTCTTCCAGTACTTGAGAGCATAAACGATTAAATGGGACAAATCTTGTGATGTTCTTTGTTTTCAGAGGGCGAGGTTTCTTTCGCTGGGGTTTGCGCAGTTTAGTTGTGTTGTGAATGGGATTGTTTGTGTGATTTATGCAGTTAACTGTGTAAAAATCAAACAATTTTAATATTTTTGCTCAAGTCTTAAATTTGTGCAATTATTTGTTTCGTAAATATCAAAAACTGTGCAACCGCTCAATTGAAAAATTGTATTTACGCAGTACACATTTTTTCCATTTTAATTTGGTTGATAAACAAAAGTTCGGGAGCGAGTTCCTCGAACTTTTTAAAGAACAGCCGGCTCTAGAGAGCAGGGTTACCTTTGAAAGAGTCCAAGAAGGTAGTACTGGCTAAGAAAATGGAGTCCCTTAAAGACTATAACACAAACACATTCTATCAACAAATATATTCCTATATACTTTATAAACATAACAAAACAATATTTTTTTCAATATAAATAAACGTAACACATTAAAACAATTCATTTATTTATTTACTTATTTAAATAAATAATTTAGTTTTCTTTATAATATGTAAAACAAATTAAAAAAGTCAGTTAATAACTAAAAATCTAAAAATATTAATCTGAATGATCTGAACTAAAATGGGGCCAGCAAGCCAATCCTATAGCTGCTCATATTCTAAAACGTTTAGGGTATAAAACATGGGTTGGCAAAATTGAACAAATGTAGATTGTAGGTAGTTATCTGTATTGTGTATACTGTAATCAGTTAGAAGAAATGAATTAATGCACTCGTACACAGACAAGACACATTCAGTTGAATGTCAAACATCAACAAATATAGACAAAGATTTGAATGAGTTCACAAAGGGCTGAATTCAGAAAAGAATCCGAGCAAATTCATAAGTTTTCAACGAAGATTTAGTATGAACAATATTATTTAAATTGTTAAAAAGAGTCCTGAATTTTTAAAAGGAGTCAATTTTCGACTATTTTACAAAAGTTGCGTCCTGGGGTCCAGATCTTAAAAGGAGCCAAAATGACGTAAAGGAGTTTTTTTTTTGTATAATTTTGCACGCGCTCAAGGGATTATGAATACCCTTTATATGGTTTTAACACAGCGCGGCATCCGGTGAAAGAAGAGAAAGAAGGTTAGGAAAGTTGAGTCCCAAAGGTAACCCTGATAGAGAGCTAATTTTGAACACATGCTTACTGAATGAAAACTTTTAAAAACTGAGAACTGTGCAGTTTACTTGTTCGTGTTTTGCACAAACCGGCTTGAATGAAATGTCAGTTTGCGCAGTTATTTTGTGTCGTGAATTGCCGGCCTTACGTGTTCTGTATAGTGAACTATGGTAATGCTGGCGTTGGTAACGATTCGACAGTAAGCGGCGTAGATACGGTTCTTAGGTGCTTAGTCTGGTTCTCTTTTTCGGTGTTGCTATGGTCTTCCCAAGTTGTTCTCGTGCTTTGGCGGCAATCAACGCCTTTTGTCAGCTATAATCGAACTTTGGCGGCAATCAACCTCCTTAGGCGGATATCAACGCCATTTGTAGTTAGTAGTGTAGCCACTGCCAAACTTCAAGAGTGGGGCAAATTTTGTAAATCTTTAAACAAAGTAAACAAACGCAAATTGGGTCATCTGTGTTTAAAACGTGATCCTTCGGATGCAAGGACAGAAAGTAGTGATGGGCATAATTAAATGATCAATCAAGACATTACATTCAATTACATTAAAAAAATTAAAAAAAAAAGAGTAAAACAACACGCAACACTCAGATCAGTCCAAAAAACATAAATATTCTAGAAAATAAAATGATAAAACACTCGAAAATTCCAGTGAACAAATATTAAAATTTTCCACTTCTCCATTTCAGTATAGTGAAGTAATAAAAACCAGGCATGTTCAGTATTTCGAGATTGTTCACTATTTCGAGAGAGAATTTTTATTAGTTTTTCAAAGCTAAATTTAATAAAAATCATATACATTGAGTAGTGTGAAGTACACACAACTTATTTTTACAATTCTTAAGTGTATATCAGCAATTTTGCAAGCATTAAATAAAATACATAGGGCTTGACAAAAAGCATAAGTATTTAAATTTTCTTTGACAAAATTTCATCAATAACACAAAACAAAAGAACATTTCATATCACGTTAAGACAAAAAAAAAACATAAATTAAAGCTCTACAACTCATTAAAACAACAACAACAAAATTAGTGGAAATTAATATTAAATATCGGTTACCAAGGTAAAAATAATGTTTTGTACTCCTATAACAAATAAAATGCCCGACTGCATCGCACGAACTTGCTCTTGTAGATTTAGTTAGTTAGGTGCAGTTATCCTATGCAGGTTTAAAGCCTATGTAGGTAAGATTAACATGATTCTTAGTATAATGAATTGTGGAATGGATGATTCAGGTAATAGTTATATTTTATAAGTACCTACCTACAAATGTATAATTAAATCTAAGTTATGGAAATGTATCTACATATATATACATATTGATGGAACCTAAGTATGTACACATGTATGTACATATAATATATAATGTAGTTATATACATACAACTTCATAATTTATGTGCAATATGCATACATAATATCCATGTGATTCTTAAAGCACATATGTATATATAAATGTATGAGGGCCTACATTGTATTCAGTATTCAGTGATGAAGGCAAAACTTCGTAAAAAGGGAATAATAATAAGGTAGAAATAAATGGATAATACACATACTTAAATGTTCTTAAATTGCTTAGTCGTTATAGTTTGAGGGAAAACAAAGATGCCATTTGAATTCATGGATAAATAAGGATATATAAAAAAAATCAAAAATCGTTGGAGCGGTTTTTTAATAAATAAATTCTTTATTTATAAAATTTTGAAAACATTTTTAGAAAAAAATTTGAAACGCAATTTTGAAGATATTGCTAATATATATATATATATAAAATTCAAATTTAAATAAAAATTCTGTGACTGGTTTTTGAAAAATCGACTTTTCAAAAAGAAAAATTATTTATTTATTTAAAATTTGAATATTTGTATAATTAAAAGTGAAATGTACTAATTTAAAAACACACAAATTTTTTTATAACAATTCTTGGAGCCGTTTTCGAGAAATAATTTTTTTTCTGAACGGTTTCTTAACATTTGTATGGGAGGTACCGTTGTTTTTTATTTTAGAAAAATAGTTTTTTTAAAAATTCAAGATAATGTCTAAAAACCAATAATTGCGTAGTTTTGAAAAAATCTATTGGGACGTTTTCGAAATTTTGAATTTTCAAAAGAAATTAATTTCCCAGAAAAAAAAATATTTTTAAATTTTAGTATACAATAGTGTTTGAATTCTCTGGGATCTTCTGCGTAAAAAATTTCAAAAAAATTAAATTAACCATTTACGAGAAAATCGAAAACCAAAAAAATTTCAATTCGTTAATGAATTGATTTTTACTTGGGATTATAGGCAATATAAGGCAAGTTATGTGTTCGTAAAAAAAAAAATTTCTAACAATCAAACATGACATTACGATCATTGAGAACACCAAAAATGTGGGCCCCCAATTTCGTCTGTCTGTCTGTCTGTCGGTCGTTCCTCGAGTCTGTAGCCTAATCGTTTCGTTGGATTTGCTTCAAACTTGGTACATATTGTTTTTTCACGTTTTTTTTTCATTTTCTTAAGACATACATATTTTTTTGGCCAAAAACAAAAATCTTATTTTTCTCAAAAACGGCTCCAACGATTTCTATAAAAATAAAATGCACGACTGGATCGTTCGAACTTGCTCTTGGAGCTAACAACTTTAATGTTGCTATAACCATTGAGGTTAGGCGCCGGTTATAGCTTTCATTGAAACTCATCATTGAAATTTTGACTATCAATTCTGAGGCACTTAAACACATAAAACTGATGTCGTTTTGGTACCAAAATGAAGGCAATAACATATATAATATTTTTTGTCAACAAAATATTGTATTTGCTCTACCAATTTCTTGTAAATTCACTTTTAATTTTTCAATGATGGAAAGCGTTTTCAATGATCATTCAATGATCATTGAAAAATGAAAATTAAATTTACAAGAAAGTGGTAGAGCAAATAAAATATTTTTTTGACAAAAAATATTATATACCTTATATACCTTCATTTTGTTACCAAAACGACATCAGTTTCATTTGTTTAGGTGCCTCAGAATTGATAGTCAAAGTTTCCAATGATGAGTTTCAATGAAAGCTATAACTGGCGCCTTAAGTTAGTTAGATGTAGTTATCCTATGTAGGTTAAAGGCCTATGTAGGTGAGATTACCTTGATTATTTTCTTTACTGCGTTTCTTTCTTTATTCCTGTTTGTCTTTAATTTTCAATACGAAGATTTTAATTTTCTACAAAAATAATAAATACCAGAAAAAAAAACTTGATAGCTTGAGGTTTTGAAAGTTCTTACACCAGTTACCCACAGGAATTCATGTAGTAAGAATTTACAACTTTTTCAATGTAGGCAAAGTTTTTCTTCTTCACTTTGACAGGCTTTTAAGTAATATGCCTGGTTGTAAACTAGAAATATTCACCAAGTTTACGAAACTTGGTTTTTTTCTCCTATGGGTTCTGACAGCAAAATGTCAAAACCCATAGGATTTGTGTACCACAAATAGCATACTATAAAAAATTTCTTACTAGACATTGCTCAGCTCATAGCATTCTGTCGTTATTATACATACTATTTGGCTACCTTTTGGACTAACGTTTCACGTTTGTGGTGTGTGTTATTGTAATAATTTCTTGTTTTTTTTTTGTTTGTTTAATTCCTTTTGTTGAACTTTTTTTTAAATTTTTTTGTAATGCTACAAAATTTTTTAGCATTCTATTTTTCTTTATTTCTATCTATACTATAAAATATTGGACGTGGAGACAACGGGTAAAGATTTTCAATAATCAGTTGAATGTAAATCGAAATTTAGTTTTCAATTATTTTCAAAATTTAATGACATCTTGCTAAAAACACAAATTGGACTAGAAACTTTCGGAGAGTTTCATATCAAAATATTAAGCTAGTCTGAAAGAAGTCGTGTTTTTTCGATTTGGGTCCAATTTAGGAACAGTGGACACTTACCTATTTCCGTACAGACAGATGTAGGACAGTATTTCGAAAATCGCATTCTTAAGCTCCTTTATCACAGTGATGATTTTAGATTTAATTAAAACTTCGATATTTTAATTCAAAATCAAGTGTCCTATGGACTGGCGAAATACTTCTTATAGCCAATTAAACTACCAGAGATATATGTACGTATATTTATATAGTATAATCCAAAAGTGGTTGTATTACAAATGAAATGATTTCAAAATGTTTATGTTTCGCTTAAATTTTTTTGATTCGAAAACAAACGAAACAGGTGCATTTGGTCACTTTAATTTAAGTGCAAAGGAGCAATAGCCAATTGAGCAAAAAGCATTCATGCATTACCCAAAAGTCATTACGAACATGCGGTATAGTGTATCTATAGAAGAAAAACTCCTTAAACGATAATGACATAAAATACGTCTTTTTTCCACACAACAAAAATGTGATTAATTAGCTTGAACCTTTCAAGAATTTTTTCTACTCCAAGAAGCAAACACCTGGTGTTTAACGTAGTCCCTCGTAGCTATGGTCCATCACCATCACTCTATGATTTAAAGAAAAACCCATAAAGACGAACACTTCTCTACTTAATATGACAGCCAAAAAAATGGTTTTTCTTTTCGTTTGAGGTATTTATATTTGGACACCCGTTTAAGAGAACATTAACATTTTTAAGAACAGCACTAGGTTAGATTTCAGCAAGCTCAACTTCCTATTTTTTATATCATATGTGAAACAAAATTGTCAGTACTGGGAAGGAGGTACGTTTGTATCTCAATTTGGTTACATAAGTCTCTCAAGTAGGTATAAGAGTTCTGTTCGTGATGCCGTTGTATTCGTATGCATAATAAATCTTTTTCGATCTTAAAAGCTTTTGAAAAGCTCTTGCGGAAAAACTAGAAAAAAACAGTTTAGATATTTTTTCATCTCATAGTGTGTTACTACCCAGCAAACATTTTAATTCAGAAATGAAGGATAATTAATTTATAAAAGTGAAGAAACCGTCCGAAAAAGAATTAACTTTTGATGCAATTTGAATCCTTTTACCTGGGCTCTTAGACACCAATTTGAATCATTGTAATGATTCATTTATGACCTGAAAATTCGTCATTTAAATGAACGTATATAAGGGCTCCATATATTCATAAAAATGGTTAATGCCTGAATCTTTTCTAAACCATAAAAATAATTCCAATAAAATTCATTTAAGTGAAGGATTTATAAGTATATACCTTCACTTTAATTAATCTTATAGGAATCATTTTTGCGATTCAGAAAAGGTTCAGGGATTAATCATTTAAAGGTATAAATGGAACCCTTATATACGTTCATTTAATTGCAGAATTTTCAGATCATAAATGACTCATTAAAATGATTCAAATCGGTGTCTAAGAGCCCAGGTAAAAGGATTCAAATTGCATCAAAAGTGAATTCATTATTTATGATTCATTTATGATTGAATATTTCATCGGTGAGCCTCTGGAACATTTTTTGATTTGCCTCTTGTTTGGCTTTTATAGCTTCCAGGACTTCTTAATTGTTACACGATGCTATAATTAAAGAAATGATTTTTATATTTCTAAGAAAATTTAACACCATTTTATACATACCTTTATGTTTTATCATTTGCTTTATTATATATATTTTTTGTTAAGTAAGTAGGTACCCATTTTCTATTAAAACACAAGCTGGTTATAAACCTATCTATACCGATCTTTCGAAAAACTTTTCCGAACTGATAATCGACTATGCAAACGAAACTTTAGTTATTACAATGACCCGTTATCATTACACCTTTGTTTGTAAAAAGAAAAATAAAAGGACGAACAAAAAAGGTCTCCATATGAAGGATCAACCAACAAGATATGAGTGTTGTTTTTTTATTTTTTTTGACACATAGAGAATGCATATCCCTTTGCGTCTCCCCGGTAAGTATTTGTTGGATCTTTATATACATTCATAATTCATTCAAAAAACTGAAGGTTTCTTGAATATTATTCTTCATTTTTGGTGATTAGAATCTGAACCTTCAGATAAATGTTTGCTGGCAAAAGCTATGCCCAACACAACAGAATCTCCACACATTACAAATGAGAACAAGTAAAAACGAGATTATGTTTTGGATAGATTTGTGACATTTATTGGAGTATCGAATGCAATTATTTGTTAAGTTGGTAGTTCCGATGACTTTCATGAATCTCGAAGTCAAAAATATATGTTAATTGATCATTTAGCTTAATGTCATCTTTTTCGGTTGTAACTAACTTAATATATTTATAAAAGGAGCAGCTAAAAAGATCTTTCTGTCCGTATTTTATATAACTCATTTTTAATTAAACTCTCTACTCCATTTATTTACTTGACACATGGTCGGTAATAGCAACTTAAAATATAAAAAAAATCTTGCGGTTGGGAATTGTTCTTTTTACTTGCGATTATAGGTACTTTAAGGCAAGTTATGCATTCGTAAAAAAAAATTCTAACAATCAAACAAGACATTACGATCATAGAGAAGCGTAAAAGCGTCTGTGATTCTGTCAGTCTGTCCGTCTGTATGTATTACGAGCTACAGCCTAAACGGCTTAAGTGATTACCTTCAAATTTGGTATGTTTGGTTCTTTTGGCATTCCTCAGAGGAGAAATTGAATTTTTATTTTTAAGCCTAAAAATAAGGGTACCTGCCGTACAACATTTTTGGAAAATCTTATTTTTCTCAAAAACGGCTCCAACGATTTTGATGAATTTTTTTGAGAATTTTTTTGTTAAGAATAACTATCATTTAATCTGAATCAAGTTTACGGGAAAAGTCTATTAACGGTACCTTTCATATAACGGTTTTTTTAATTTTTGGCTTTCTGGGTAACGGTACAATGGATTTCTTTCAAATGCATAATTTGTTTATGCAATTGAAATGTATGTACAATGAAAAAAGACTTTTTAGAATTGGAATTGAAATCGGTTAAAAGTTGAACTACTTATAGCTTATAACTAGTTACCACACTTCCATCGTACTTATATCTTTGTAGGTAGGTATGTCATAAATTTAAAGATCCCTACTATATATATTGACGTCGTAAAGGACTTATCTTTCATTATTTGTCGTTTTTACTCATTCATTCTTATCTTAACGTATCGTACGTAAATGTCAAGTATCGTTGAACGTTTTTAATCTGCATTCTGTATGTATAGGACGAAATGATAAAGATAGTTTAATAGATCGGTGGTATAATCCCCCCATAAATTTACCCACCTACATAGATACCTATACAAATTGAAAGGACTTAAAATAGTGTGTATTCTTGTTAAGTTATTTATTAAATGGATTTGGTTTTATTATTATTGAGGAGTAAAATAATAAAATATTATATTTATGTTAGAAGGTAGGTGAAAATAAATCATAGGGTAGACAAAAGCCATATTTAAAATTGATTAAAAAAAAAACGATGATGTATTTCAATATTTTAACTAGAATACATTATTGAACTTTGAAAATTAAACAAAAAATCGCATCGTGAAATATCTACTTACAAAAGGTAAAAAAGGTATAGCTACATAATTATTTATAGTTCATTGTATCACTATTGTAAAATATAAAAAAAAGGATAAAATGGAAAATTAGGATTTGACGTTAGAAAAAATAAGTCAAATCTTGCTAGTGTGCGCAAAGTCTATAATATCTTGCTAAAAATGCATAATTTTTTTTGGCGGAATAAAAACGATTTTGTCTAAAAAATTTGCTTTTCCGTATTCGTTTAAAAGCATGTGAAAAAAAATTAGACTTAATATGCATTAAAGATGAGCCCTTGAATTAAATTTGTAATTTTTTGATAAGATTTTTCACAAATGTATACAAGTTGTATTGTATTATTTTATGCAATTGCTAAATATATTTGATATATTAATTTTTAATTATTGCATATCATATGTGACTAGTTTTATTTATCTTCCATGTAATTCTAAATTGTAATCATATACAATGATATAAAATGGTTTTGGAATAATGAACAATTGGAGGTATTCGACGAATGTATGTAAGTATCTAGATGTAACTTTCTCATCGAACTCGATAAAAATAGATAAGCACACCAAAGCAAAATTCACAGTTGCACGAACAGCTATCAACTCGATATGGAAATTTTTGTACGGTAAACAAGTTATAGACACATCTGTAAAATATAAAATATGACACTTAACTTAAGCGACAACAATGAGCGATCATGGGCGCTAGGTGTGAACAAAACCTCCACCGTACTGAGTGAATTAAATCTCACATACATATGTACCTATTTAAATAAAATTTTGTAAACTTTATTAGCATTGCTATGTTATGTTTTCCTTTGTCCCACCTTCTTTCTTATAACTCATTGTAACACTCTGGCTCCATGTCTTATTTATTGTTATCCATTTATCTACATATATATATAAAATTCAAAATTTTTGTGCGTGTGTTCGGTATAGGCTTGAAAACTATACATTTGGTCATGCGATGATGTTTAGCCAAGTTGTTGTGCATAAGCCAGAAGTAGGTTTCTGAGTTGATACGACCAATTTTCGATAGATGGCGCGACTGTCATTACAATGTAAATTGTGAAATTCATGTTCGGCTCACACTGAAAAGACAATGGCTGTGTTTTGTCTGCGTCCAGGGCACATCGAGTGTAAATTTAATCCAAGAAAATATATAGAAAAACAAATGAATGGTTCTGATTGCCACGAGCGAAAGATTGTTGCTACAATGAATTCTGTAGTTGCTACGAGCAAATGTTCGTTGCTATGAAATTATTCTATTATTGACTTTGTTTTTTTTTTCCAATGTGACAATATTATAATTATTGTTTTTGCACTCAAAATTTCTTCACTCAACTTACACTAGAACTTATCCAGTGCAATTTTGTATGAATAATTGCACTGGTACAGGAGACAGAACATAGCCAATATTTTGCTTATTTTTACATTTGGGAGCGTTTTTCAACTCGTTTTGTGCATTTCAATGTGAGCTAAATTAATGTATTTCCTTCAAATATATTTAAGTTGGTGGCATGGCAACGCGCGCAGGGTACAGCTAGTATTCAATAAAAACTGAGTTTAGCGCTAAAAAGGAAGTTCTTTCCGTGTTCATACTTTTTGAACATACCCACCGATAGTAACCAAAAAATGGCTTCGGGGATAGTTATGTACCTTACCGGAAAAATTTTAGGCATAGTTGGGTGCGCTAAGCAGCTTGTAGGCAAAGCCATTTGAAAACCGAGTATTCGAATCTTTGTATTACTCATCATTTAATGGTTGATTTACAATGCCGGATTGGGCGTCGCTTTGACAGATTTTTCTCTCAACTCAAAAGTTCTAATATCACAATTTAGGTACATATTGTGCTTATGATAATGCGTTGAGTACTAATGTTACGAGTGGGCATATATTAGCAAGTACACAAACCAACGTAATATAACCGACAGCAACTATCAAATTAAAATTAACTTTTGCGCGCGTTTTGATATTCGGGTATTTCATTTTTCTACATCTTTATCCCACACTAAAATTTTATACATCACAGCTAAATTGATGTCTAATGGAAAATCCTAATTCCACTTTACTTTCGCTGAAAGTCATCTGTCATGTCTACGCGTCCGTTATGCTTGTTGGCTGGGATTACAATTGCCATATCTTTGGCGTGACATTCCAACTAAATTACCATTTCCTTCACCATTGCTTTTGGCTATCAAGCACAAAACGCACACTGGAATGGTATATAGTTGAAAGTCAATAGGCCAATGTTTGTCCGTTCGGCTGCCGCGCCCACAAAATTTACTTTTTTAAACTAACATTACCGCTATTAACGTTCCGGTGCAACTGGTCTTATAGCATTAGGTGTGTTTTGATGAGAATATAGCACAGTGAAGTAAAACAAATTCAAAAAAACGATCCACAGCAAATGTCTTTCTACTTGGTTAGCTATTTAAGGTTGGTGCCTCTGCTTGTTGTTCGTTCGACATAAAGATTTGTTCGATTCTTGAGCATTCCTAATTTATCAATTTTGGTCTAAGGCTAACCTCGCACTTTTTTTTAAGTTAGATTAAAAAAATATAGTCTCAAAGTGGGTGAGGATTTTTTACGATCTAACATTCGTACTAAAGAGAAGGGCGGATTGCCTGTTTCTTTTTCATGCATGTAAGATCGTAAAAAATCGTCATATTTAAACTCAGGTGTGGACAGGTACAAAGGGATTAAAACTGATAAAACTTGGAAGTACCCTGTCGACGTTCGATGATTCGAGCATTAAAACAACCACATGACAAAAGTGTTGTTTGATTTTCATAACTTTTTGAGCTTGGAGGCTTTTCAAGACATACAACCTATGTGAAGAAAATGTTGGTCACGTCTTTTTTATTTTTCACATATCGTGCAGTCAATTGTAGTGCTTTTTGCAATACTACCAAGTTAAGAAATATGAATTAAATAATGAAAACTAATTTCACCATCAACAATCCGTCCGTTCCGTTAGACAATTGACGTATTTCACTACCGATAATGACCCATATAGACCATGAGCCTTATTACACCATTCATTCGTTTCGTTATTCGTCATTTTGACAGGCACATACCTTCGTGATTACACTGTTCCTAGAAATATTATGTTATTTCGTTTATAAAATTTGTTGTTGTTTTGTGTAAAAATAAACTGAAGTAATAATTAAAAATGTATTTGAATTACTTCTTTCACAAATATATACCATTTAATTGTGAAAAAAAATACCAACTCAATAATTTAAATTTACATCGAGGATCATTGCGGTTGTCAAATCAGAAACATTAAAGTTCAACCATCGAGTGGACGCAAAAAATAGTATTCACTTAAATATAATAGAAAAATACATTCCTTGAAGGTGGTAAATTGAAAGAAAAAAAAACAATTAAAATAAGATTTGTGTAGCGCGGCCAATTCAAAGTTGGCAAATAGATATATCTATAGTTAAGTTAAAAAATGTAAAAAGGTCTATGTAAAGGAAAGAAAATCTCAATAAAAATATACATGCATTCAAGTTCAACCATAAAACGTGTTGAAATTTTCATTCGTGCTTTCGTTTCTTCCTCATAAAGACGAAACAAATCGGGCTACATCTCATGAAAATAAAACAATACATATCAGAGTGACAACAGCGCTTTACTTTCATCTCATTTTCCTTGTGTGTTTACTTTTCATGTAAATTTCTTTTTCTTTTCTTTGCCCTACTCTACCATCCCCAGAACTACATTTTTGGATCATGAAACGTGATTTCGATAGTGTGCAAGATCTTTTGTAATGCATGTTTCTTGATAATTCAATTCGGATAATAAAAAACGACTAATGTTGTATAAAATGATATTACATGTGAACCCCTCAATGGAAAATGATTTAACTCTAAATAACTATTTTATAAACTCCGCCTTAAAAAGTCACGTGCGTGACAAGCCTAAAGATCAAAAATCGAACACATCTATTGTAATCTAATATCAGGTCCACCAATATAGCAAATACACAAAATTATATCAGCGCCCTCTAAATTTGAACAGCACAAACGTAAAGTATGTAAAGGTAAAGTACTCGTAGATCCCAGTGGGTTTCTGTTGTTGTATCTCTTGTTACATTTTGGCATTACTGACTTTCTTTTTCTCATCAAAACACAACTATTGTAAGAGTGCAACTTTTTTTGCACCACAACAACAACAAACACTGGCTAAGATCTTACAACACTTTTGCTATACCTTAACCCTATTGCAACAGAAAAATACAGTGCTCCAACATTTGCCTGTTGTCGTTGTCAAATGTTATTTTCTGTCAGAAATGTTTGTGGTCGAACTGATTTTGTCATTTTTACTCCAGTGTTGCAGTAGAATAGAAAAGGTGCAAACTTGCATTTTTTTGTTGCATCGGATCGTGAATATATCATGTTAGTATGATATTTTATTTCGTTAATTTTGCACGCTGCAAATATTTATTCACTGGTTTTTTATTTACTTTTACTCAACAACTTTATCCGAGAAAATCTGTTTAAGATGTTTTGATTGATTGTATACTCATAGGAGCCTGATTAGGGTAAAAGGATAAAAATAAGTGATAATTTTACGTTCCTGTAATTAACTAATTTTTAAATAACTTATTCCGTAGAAAATTGTAAAACTACATTCTAAAAACTGCGTTTAAATTTACCATGAAATTGTATGTTATTTTTAGTGTAAATGTAAGCAAGTTGCGTATTTATAAACATGACAATAGGTAACAAAAAAAAAAATTAACACATTATATTAGATATTACAAACATTTGTTGTAAATTTTCACAATCTGTGTACCTTTCATTCGCCATTGTTCAGTATTAAACTAAAAATGTTTTAACATTACGCCCACAAGGTTTATAATTAAACAAATATTGCTTAAATCCAAACACCTTATGAAAACAACACATAAGGTGCTTGTAATTAAACAATCAATGCTTATATTTACTATACCATTTGATCTTTGATGTAAATTAAACATTTTATGTGTAAATTTGCAATTCGTTTGTGACGATGACAATACGTTTGCAAGTTCATTTCATTCATTATCAGACCGTTGGTGAACACAGAACAAAAAATCTTTTGCTCTCAAATAATCGTGAAAGAAAAAAAATTGATTCTTAGGAGACGAAGCTGTACTTTTATGAGAAGCTCACGAATCACAGTTTTTTTTTTAAATAAATAAAATAAAAATATAATAAAAATGAAAACGGTGATGCCTTGTTTCTGATAAGATTATGCTTAGTAAGGATCTATTTATTTGTGTTAATTTCTACACATACAAGTTTAAAATTTTGTTTAAATTTACATATTTAGTAAAGAATGACTGCAAAAATGTAGGATTTTTAAAGGCGAAATAATATACATAAGGAGTTTAAGCATTATAAATTTACAAATGAATAGTTTAAATTTACACATTTTATGCTTATTGAAATGAATTTTAAACATAAAAAAATGTATGTGTACATTAAAGGTTTAAACATCTTAGGCTTAGAAATGCACATTTTTACTTTAAATCTTTATTTGAAATTGCACATACAATATCTAACATTTACAAATTAAATATTTAGAATTAATACGTGCGTAAAAATACTGCAATTATGGTAGGCAACAAGTTTCCTCGCTTTCTGATAGTAAAATTACATGATTTACTTTAAGAGTGTATGTAGTAAAACTTAAATTTGAAAAAAAAGGTGCATAAGGCAAACTGTGCCTAATTTTCTTATTTACAAGAATTTTATATTGAAAATAATGGCATTATTATGTTATATTATTATTTAAAATAAACTACATTCATTGTTAAAATTACTGGCATACTATGTAGATACATACATTTCTGAAATTAATTCAACTTTAAATGGGAAAGTTAACCTGGTAAATATAAAAGTTTCTTGCTAAATTTGTCACTGATATTTTCCATTATTGATTTTCATTTTTAAAGCTTAGTAAAAGAAATTGAAAATGTTGTTAAGCAAACAAGAAAATATTGAAGAGCTCTGATATAATGTATTTAAAAACCTCTTGAATTATTCGTCAAATAATTTTTTTGTTTTCATTTTTCTTGAAGAGACTGGTTGATATTGAGTATTCTTGAGTTTAAATTAATTTTTTCCAAGAAAATCCATTGTGTATCATTACTCATTTCTAAATGCAATTATGATAGCTTTTTTTTTTGTTATTATATTCAAGAAATTGTTTGCCATAGGTATCAAGTAGGTACCTACCTAATTAAAATTGTTTGTTCACCTCTACAAATTTAAAGGTATCCATTCAGCCGGGAAATTATAACATTCCATTCAAATTTATTCTTGCTTCATCATTTCTTATTCTTCCTTTATACATATTTAGGAAATCTACTATAAGCTCTTCAAAAATGAATTTAAAAAAAAAACGGGATATAAGAACTTTTCTCAAGTGGGATTATAAAAGTTTAGCACCTCCACTTTGCATCCCCAATTATGAATTGAGAAATCATAAATTTGGAAGCAATGAAATTAAGCGCGACCAAGACTCCGAGGTGCCTGTTTCTTTACCCACTTCAACACTCCACGTTTTCAAAGCATCGCATCGTAAGTTTGCAAATCAATAGATTCCCCGCCCGCTGAAAACTTGATCACGAACGCCTCTGACACCACCTCAAAAACTAATAAATGAAAATAAAGCGAGCATTCTGGCATGAAAATCGATTGTGTTCGTCGAACCTAGTGGAAAGGCAAGGCAACAGCAGAGGTTTGGGAGGCTTTTTTCTACCGCGTCCGATATTACCAACGTCATTAATTTTTTTTTTTCATCGTTGTTTTTGGAGCTTATGTGTACGTACCCTAATGGGGGCGAAAATAATGTTCGTAATAAATTACGAATTGCAAATTTTCATCGTTTTCGGTAACAAAACTTTGATTGCACGTTAAGCACGCAAACCTATTCAAACTATGATAATATGGTTTACCACTTCCGTCGAATCTTTGAACTCTGTATTTATTTTAAAAAAATCAGAAATAATAGAAAGTGTTGTTTAATATAAGATCGAATTTTTTTTGTAAATCCAGATTTGTCGTAGCCTATAAAGTCTTAAAATAAAATAATTTATTCTATAAGGTCTTAAGGACTTTTCTTATGAAAGCGACCAACAACCGACGTATAAACGAATAAAAAATCCTTTTAAAAAAATTTACCAACCTAAATTCTTCACCAATTCTAAACAAAATTGTAGAAATATAATTTATATAAATGTAGAGACACAAACATTTACTTTTTAATGGCCACAATAAGATACATTTGAAAAAAAACAATATTGGTATTCGCGAATTGCATCTGATTGTTACGAACATTCAAACTCTATTCAGCTTCCACATACTATCCACCCTTCAACGAGTAATTTTTCCGCTCGAGTCCAAACTCAACATCAGTCTTTTAACTTATAGTCGTGAAGAAAAGAATTAAAGCCATGTGAACAAAATGTCACAATGGACGAATATTCGTTAATTCGTTGGTCGTCGGTGGATCTCATGTGTATAAATGCGCATAAAAACTATTTGCTTAAGCTTTCATCATGACTAGCCCTTAGGAGCAACTTAATTATTTTAAAACAATAATCACGAATGACTTAGTCCACTTACGCTCTCAATACCAAACAATTTAATAAAAAAACTAACTAACCGAAGATTATTCGTATGTAGTGTAAAACAATTTTTCGACCATAATTCTTCAATAATTATTACCAAAATGGTAGAAATATAATTAATATTATGGTTAGATACTAAAACTTGTTTTTTAAATGCCGAAATCCAATTGTTCTTCGGGCATTGCAATCTGATTTTTATGAGCTATAAAAATCTTTCCGAGTTCCACATAAAATCCACACTTCAACGAATAAATTGTTGGAAATAAATCAGAGACTTATCAATTATAAAATTTTATTCGCGACGAACAAAAAAGGCCATGTTAGCGAAATATCAAAATTGACGAATAATACGTTGATTCCTTCAGTAAATGTGAGGAATTTTTTTTAAAATTTATAAATTTATATTAAAATAAAAACAAATGGATATGGAGGAATTCCTTTCATTTAAATAGATATTCTTATAATAGGTACGAGTTGTGAAGGTGGTAACCTGGATTATGACCGAACTGGAATCACTCGTTATCGTTTTTTTATTTAAAGCCACCCAGAGTAAGCAGCGTCCTGTACACAGATGAGGGGTAGGTAAAGTGCTGTTCCGCCATACTTCGATTGCTGTAATTGAGAAGCGATAAATTGCAATGGCGGTTTGCCATTGCTATGCACCTGACTCCCGTTCAAGAGGGTGTATTTCGAAGAGTAATTTCATTTTGTCGAAAATAATTCGAAGCTCTATCAACGTTTTTTAGGTCAAAATTATTGATATTGCCTGGAGATGGAGACTGGAGTCCGGAGTCGTTCATGCAGTGGAGGTAGATTTATTGAACTGGATAGAAGGTATGAGCTTGCTGAGAAAAATAATGGCATTTTGTTTGTATCCTGGACTGGGTATGCATTCGTTTAGTTTTTTACTTTATCTTCTCTTTTTTGTTCAAATAGTGTCCTTCTGTCTATCTATTTATTACTATCTGTTAGATTGAATTTTTTTTTTTTATTTCAGTGAATCCAAGTTGATAAAGAGGATGTTTGTGATTTATTTTTTTTATGTGAGTTGATTTTGGACATACATATATATATATGGCGAGTCCTTGTAGTGTTATTTTAAATAAATGGAAAATTTGCCAGCAAGAGAATCAACAGTTTGTTACCTATGCTTTCCTTTTCATGCGTGAAATTAAATTTTGCTTGAATATAAATAGTTTCTTCTTTTTTTTTATTTTATCTTAATGGAGTGTATAATAAGCTCATTGCTTCAAATTATATAATGAAAGTTTTTGTTGAACTCAACCTCACTACCAGAGGTGAACTGATTTTTAACAATCCTAAGTCAATGGTGAGCTTGTTAAAGCTTATTGTGTGATTAGACATTACATAATATGGAATAATGGCCCAAGTCGGCTAGAATTACTTAATAAAAAGTCGATTAAAGTTCGAATACTCTAGTGAAAATTAAACATACTATGTACAGGGTGGCACACGAATCGTGCTACAAAAATAAAACGTAATAACTTTTTTTCATTGTGAGTAATGGCCTTTTTTTATTTTATAGGCTACTATTTAGATTTATCAAAATGAATGCTTGGGATACTGAAAAAAGTATTTGGATAGTGCAGCGATACTATTCTTTGCAGTTCGTCATTTCCGTCCAAAGGGAGTAGATGGACCATTAAGTGGCTGCTGAACATGTTTGCCGAATCTGGAAGCATCGAACGAAGACCGTATCATCGAGATCCCAATGTTCGGGTTCAGGATACAATCGTGGCTGTTGCATCGGCAATACAGGCAAATCCAAGTGTTTCGACTCGAAACTTATCGAGCCAAATTGGACTTAGCAGGCGGTCATTGCAACGGATACTTCATGATGACTTAAACTTGTTTCCGTACAATGTCCAAATTACAAGCAAGTTAAACCCTCAGGATTGCCTGTTCGCCCGGAATTTTGCCGAAAAATGATTGCAATGGCCGAAGAAGACAACACATAGATAAATTGTTTGTTCATGTCTGAGGTCCATTTTGACTTAAACGGCAATGTTAACAAGCAAAATTGTCGTATATGGAATGAATCTAATCCAGAAATGCTCCATGAGACGGAACTGCGCCCAGAACGAGTCACTTTGTGGTGCGCATTTTCATCAAGATGTATTGTCGGGCCATACTTCTTTGAAGAAAATGGTGTAACACAAACTGCCAATGGGGACCGTTATTTAAAGATGTTGACGGAGTCTTTTTTTACCCAGAACTTCGTGGAAGACGTATCCCTTTCAGCAGGATTTGGTTTCAGCAAGATGGAGCTAGTGCACACGTAACACAAGTTATGGCGGATATCCAACGAAAATTCCCAAAGAAATTGATATCCCAAGGTGACCTTACCTGACTGCGCCAGACTTTTTTTTATGGGGTTATGTCAAGCAGGAAGCGTACAAAACGAAACCCAGGAATTTGACTGAATTGAAGCAGTCCATTAAGACAATAATTGAGGCGATCCCAATTCCAATCCTTCAGGCCGCAATGAAAAATTTTCTGATCAGGTGCCGCATATGCGTGGATGAGCGTGGAGGTCATTTGCGGTCTATCATCTTTAAAAACCATTAGTTATATAAAATAAATTTTAATTATTAATCCAATAAAAAAAATTAATGAAATGCATCGATTAAAATAAAAGTTATTTAAGTTTCTTATTGTAACACGATTCGTGCGCCACCCTGTATATTGTCAATGTGTGCATGTTGATGTGTGGTATTATGTTAGGAATACACATAGGTTCAGTTCATAGGTACTCCTTGAAATGACTGACTATGCGGCGAAATAAATAGATATTGACATGTAATTCTTAATATATGTACTGCAATCCCCGGTTAATTACGCCAGCTTAAAAGCACATGAACGAATCTAGGCTCGGCGCCATTAGGCAGGGATTACTGTATTATTATATCTAGCAAATGATTTTTTTGGTTTTAAATTTGAGGGAGGAATTAATAATGCAAGTGTGTTCCTTTTAGAAAATTATTTTTTGGAGTATATTCACAAAATGTAATGTTAAGATTTCTTCAAATTGGCGAAATATTACTGACAAGTGTGAGGAGTAACTACTCAGACAATACCAGCTGTGACGTACATATGTATAATTTAATATTCTGGACAAGAATTTAGCTTTAATAAAGATTAACGTTTACCATTATATTCTAAATGATTTCGGGCAAGTGGCCGCCGCGGCCGGCTAGAGTAAATTTCAACCGAGAGGTTCAATTTTCGACCACTTTTTGCAGCAATTGGGGCCATAAGTCAGCAATAACGCAACGAATATTCTCTTTCAAGGTGTCAATCGTCTCGGGCTTATCTGCGTAGACAAGAGACTTCACATAAGCCAACAAAAAGAGTCCAGCGTGGTTAAATCGCACGATCTTGGAGGCCACGCCACAGTTCCCCAACGTGACGCACGCGAAATAATATCACCAAAAGTTTTCTTCAATAAATTGATTGTTTCTTTGACTGTTTTACATGTAGCGCGCACTTATTGAAACCAAAGTTCGTCCACATCAACATCCTCCAATTCCGGCACGAAAAACTCATTGATCTTGGCTCTATAGCTTTCCCCATTGACTGCAACATTATGGCCGGCTTCATTTTTGAAGAAATATGGAGCCATGATTCCCTTTGCCCATAGAACACACCAAACAGTGACTTTTTGAGAATGTAACGGCGTGAACAATGGCTTGTGGATTATGCTCACTCCCAATATGACAATGTTGCTTATTAACGGTCGTATTTAACCAAAATTTAGCTTCATCGCTGAAAAAATTTTCTTGCGATGCGTCGCGCGAACCGAACCATTATTTTGGTAATAAATTTTCACGATTTGCAAACGTTGTTCATTATATGAAATGGCAAGCCAAACTGAGCATAAATCAAGTGACAGCTGTCAAAAAGACCAACTCCGAAAAAGTATTGCCAGATAGAAAACCACACGTCTAAAGAAAACACCTTTACTATGTCACATAAGAAATCGCTGGAAGGTCTTCAGTGAAAATTGCAAGATCTTCGGTTTAGCCAGGAGCCGTTTTGCTAGAGCACTTTTTTTTATCGTCAAACTATTCCTTATAAGCCACTTTTTATCATCACTGATAATGAATGAAGTTCACGAAAATTCGCGAAACAGGCTTATTAACATTAATCATAAAGACAGTAAAACATCATCATCTTGTGATTATCCAAAATAAACGTTTCCCTAAGGAAGTCGTTCTAGAAGCAATCCGAAGCAATACAATATGAGCTAGTGGTTCATTGGACATTTTCGATATCAAAATTATGTTGTGGCGCATATAAGTCAGCCTCACTGCGAAGATTTACTTTGGTTACAATTTGTTCAACGTTGGTACTACTGTCTGTGTGATAGATTTATCTGATTCTTAAAAAACCCTTGACTCCCATCGCAACCCACCTGTTTAACATTTTTTCACACTAAGGTATTTTCGTGTTCGTATTCGCATTTAATTTAAATTTCAATGATATACTATTTATTTTACCTTGCACGTTCAAATGCTCTATTTTATATAAAACTATACCCAGTGTACAGGTGAATGTGGTGCATTGAAATTGCACGAATAAAAGGATACGTGATGCCACAAAAGTTTCCATAAAATAGACAAACAAAAAAGTATAATAAGACACAAAGGACGAGATAGAATTGGGTTAGCTCATTTCAATACTACTGGCATATTTATTGGATAATAGTTTGGACTCTATCTTCACGTTTCCACGTACAAAGTGTAAAGCCCTATAAAATTAATGATTTTTCTACGTTCAACGAAAACGTAATCCTTAATGTGACTGTAAAATGTGGTACGTAAGGGTCGGATTTCAGAGGACATAATAGGTATGCGAAAAAGAGTAAAAATGGAAAGTGAGTGGATAGGGGATTTTTAGCGAATTCCAGTTTTTTTTGCGACATACGTATGGTACATACATGTAATACATATGTATGTATGTCGCTACATAATTATGTAAGTAATATAGTGCGGCTAGTATAGGGCAAGTTTTGCATTTCGAAAAATAATTCAACTTGAGATTTTAATCAAAAATGACGGTACGATAGAGGACATTAAAAAAGTGGGTGACGCAATTCTGTTTGTATGTCTGGCTGTAGGTACTAAGTGTGTTAGTTAGTTATCCTTAACAGCTAACAGCCATTATAACCTAACCTTACCTAACCTAACCTGGCTGTAGGTCGCTCTACAGCCTAAGCGGCTAGGGCGATTTCCTTCAAACTTGGTACTTAAGCGTTTCTGGTGCCTGGCTCAATTTCATTTTTAAATCTTTTTTTTTAACGCCAGCAAATAACGGTACCTGCCATACACATTTTCAATTATCTTGAAAACGGCTATATCGATTTTGATGAACAAAATTCTATGCACCATTTTAGGGATAGTCTACATTTTGTTCAATATAAGTTTTTAATTGTAATGTTATTAATGGTACCTGCCAAGTGAACAGCTCAAAGGATTTCGATCAAAATTTTTATACAGGAGGTCCTTCAGTTTGTCTGTCAGTCTGTCCGCCTGTATGTGTAACGAGCTGCAGCTTCAAATTTGGTATGTGTGATTCTTTTGGCATTCATCAGAAGGGAAATTAAATTGAATTTCATCAAAATCCGTTCTACCTATATATGTAATTTTTTTATAAAAAAAATAAATACATATATAAAGTGATAATTCTTCGTATTAACACATTTATTATAAAAATAACTATTTATTATAGGTGTTCGAGATTTAAAATATATCTCTTTCGGCTGGCTTGGTCGTAATGTTTTTTTAATGAAACAATTTCATTTCCTTTCCCAACGTTTCGACGGTGGTTGCCGTCTTCTTCAGGGGATCTTTTATTTACAAAATTAAATTGAACATATTATACACATAAGAACATTTAGTGTAAAATTCTGGCAAACTTACATTTAGTAGGTATTACAGATAAACATAAATAATACAATGAAAGACAAATATATAGCAATGTTTAAGAAATTTTTTTTATGATATAAAAAAACACTTCGATTGAAGTTTAGTCGGCTTTAAATTGTCACGGCTTCTGCCTAGTCACCAAAGAGCAGTAAACCGATGAAATGTTCTGGCTGTCTTGTTTACGATTAATATTGTTTTTGTTGTTAATGTTTATGAAGCGTTTCTAGAGTAGACATGTTTCTCCCTTTCCATGATTTCCACTCTGTCAAAATCTGGTTTGTGTCCACGCTCAATGGAGTGTAAGGCCCAGTGCTTTTTAAATTAACGTTGGATTTGTGGTTTGAAATTGGTTGACGAAGAAGTTGTTTCGTTGCACCGATGTACATAAATCTCGAACACCTATAATAATTCAACCAATTGGTCAATAACTTAACAATAAGCAAAAAATAACTAAAGCAACAAATTCGTGCAACAAGTGTATTGTATTTTGTTTATATACATTTTAGGAAGGCAGGTCTGGAACATACTGTTTTGAAATCGTAATCGATGCCAGAAAACTTTAAAAGCTTAGAATCGTCTCGATTAGATTTAAATCCGATCCCTTTTTCCAGTAATAACAAAATGGTGAAAACGTATAAGATGTGCACCTGCACTTTAAAGTTTAATTACATGAAAAACCAACACTAGAGCCGACTACAACAGACAAATAGTGAAAAGAGTTGGAACATGTCGCAATTTATCATTGTGTATATTGCATTTTAAATTCCAAAGAAAATATAGAAAAATTGAAATAATTATATTATTACTCTAGGGTTCCGGGACATGGAACTTCGAACAAAGTTTATTATGACAACACATAATTTTATTTTTTGTTTGAAATCTACACCAAGGGCGATAATATTTTATGTTTGATGAATTCAGATTTAATGTGTTTGTTTTTTTGTTAATCAATGAATTTAAATATGTACAGCTGTCATTTTCAAAAATAGAGTATATTTTGGATGTTAACTATTAAATAACATTAAATTTTAATGTTAAAATGAAATGTGGGTCATTTTGTTGAATTAGTATCTAGCTATCACCCAAATTAATAAACATGGACTAGGGAAGATTTAGGACTTATTCCGTAGACTAAGTACGAAATGCTATTAATAAAATAGAATTTCTGCTATTTGATGTTTACCAACTTACCATCGAAGACGGTGGTCTAGTGAAGGACTAAGAATTGACACTTAAGAACAAAATTTACAGGGACATATAAATAAAAAGAGATGGAGTTGATAATTATTGTAGTAGATTTTGTTGGATTTTTTATTAATAGGAAATTTTAGTCCATGGTCTAACTCTTATTCCATTGTTTTGTAAGTCCATGGACTAAATGTGAACTAAGCGGTTTTTATTAATATGGCTGTATGTTTCTATAAGCGAGAGTATTATCAAATTAAATGCTTGACTGACCATGTCGGGTTATAGCTCTTTAAACTCCATTAGCTTTGTATTAATTATAAACAATAAAATCCTTCCAAGATTACGTCACATTGTGTATGAGTTATCATCAGAGGCAATAATTTAGTTAACTTGGCACTTAGAATTCACAAAGAAATGCATTATAGATATTTATACCTGTTGTATGTTATCGATTAAGGTGCTATGGTAGAAATCTTTTAAGCACATGGCTGACAGCTGATATTAATGCTTTAGTTGAAGAAAGATTTGCCACGTATCTGCTAATGGCTGTTTGGTGCGTGTTTGTTTTACTTTAACTCGAAAGTAATAAAAAAAAAAATAAAATTATTGTTTTGTAAATAATTAAATGCGAAGGTACACACAATATGAGTTAACATCAATTATTAAAATCGATAAGATTGACTGTTTGATGGATTGCTGCCCGATGCAGTGATATATTCCTTAATGTCATACACCAATATTTCCTGCTTTGCTTAGCCATTATACGGAAGTGGATGACCTCCATTAATGTCATTCCTAACAACACGCACACAAGGATCGTTCAGAGTTTAAGTTCATATGCACTAATTCTACGGAGAATTCACCATTTAAAAAAAAATCATGAAATATATCAATCTACATTTAAATACCTATTATTAGTAGTGAAGTTATATTATAGGATCAGCCTTATTTGGTAAATTAACTCCGATAACATGTAAGTTCTTACCATTTTTTACTTGCGATATACATATGGAATATACACAGGTACTATTATAGGGCAAGTCTTGCATTTGGAAAAAAATCGAACTCGACATTTTAATCAAAGTTGACATTACGATGATAGCGAACACCAAAAAAGTGGGTCCCGCAATTCCGTCTGTTTGTCTGTCTGTCTGTCTGTGTGTAAAACGATCTACAGTCTCAACGGCTGAACCGATTTTGTTCAAACTTGGTGCTTATAGGCGTTTTAGTTGATTGTCCAAAACACATATTTGAATCGTTGTTTCATACAAATTTTTCTACCATCTTAATTATCTCGAGAACGGCTCTAACGATTTTAATAAAAATTGGTGTGTATACTATTAAGTATGGTCTACATTTTTGTTGACATTTAAAAAATTTTTTTTTTTTTTTTTAATTATGCGCGCACTCAAGGGGTTATGAATACCCTTAAAATGTTTATACACAGTGCGAGCGATTAGGAAAATGGGATAGGATTAGACAGGAGATACCGATGTACATTGGTTTTAAATGCCTGATTATCTCATGGGAGGGAAAAATTCGGTCGGGTAAAGCATTCCACATTCGGCTAAAGAAAGAATCTCTATACTTGAGAGTACGTCCGAAGTTGGGCTCAAGGGTAAACTGATGGGCTTTCCTAGAAGCGCGAGTGTTACGATTGAATAGTTTAAGGGGAGGAATGCAACTGGTTATTTCACTAGAAAACTGTCTATTATAATACCGATAAAATAATGAAAGGCATGAAACATTGCGACGGTGCGAGAGAGTCTCAACTGTTTTAGTTATTGTTTCATCACCTATCATTTTTAAAGCTCTTTTTTGGATTCTGTCCTGGTGACTTAAGTGCGTTATGGGAGCACCTGCCCAAATATGACAATTGTATTCAAGCTTTGGACGAATGAAGGCTTTATAGATTACAGCCAGATCAGAAGGGGAGAAATATTTCTTGCATCGCATCGTCTCAGAAAACCTAAACATTTTGCAGCATTTTTGGCGACGTCGAATAGGTTTTCTTTCCACAAAAGGTGGTCAGTGATGCACATACCGAGAACTGAAAGTTGTTCGGTTTCCTCGATGCAAGCCAGCATTGGATTTTTGAAGCATTAAATTCTACGCGGTTTTTTATTCCCCATTGGAAAATGCTGTCTAGATCAGAATTTAATGAGCTAATCATACGCTGCCGTTCAAGTTCCACATCCGAAGGACATGGATGAGAATCTAAAAACGAGTATGAAAAGCCGAGGGTACTGTCGTCAGCAAAACAGTATATTGGATTAGAAGTTTCAGACAAAAGATCATTGATGAAAATGAGAAAGAGAGTCGGAGACAGAACGGAGCCCTGGGGCGCACCAGCATTTATTTTATGAATATCAGATTTGAAACCATTTAATACAACTTGTATTGAGCGATCCGAAAGATAATTTCTAATCGAACGAAGAAGAGATTCTTCGATACCAAATGCACGCATATTTTGTTATTAACGGTACCAGACATACGAGTACAACCATTTTATTGATTTTCGACTTTCTCACAAACGAATCAAAATTTTTATACAGGAGGTACTGCAAATTATAAATAATACTGAATTTCAAAATTTTCGAAAAATAGTTCTTTTGGATTTTTGAAAAAAAAAAAATATTTTTTTCTTTGAAAATTCAATATTTAGAAAACGGGTGGACGATTTTTTCTGAAAATTAGTCTTTAAGCTTATATTAATAAATATTTAATAAGCTTATACAATTTTTTTATTTTAGAAAACATTTCTGACGACCAAGGCCATATATATGTATATGTATATAAAAAATGAAGTGAAAAACGACGTTAAAAATACATTTAGCCGTTTCTATTTAGAATCTTTTGCATATAATGTGATCGAACATAGGAACAAGTACGTGTCATCCAGTCGTGCATTTCATTTTATTTGAAAATGAACTTTACAAAACAAGAAACTATGTGACTAATTGTTGATTGAATTTGATTTTTTTTGCGACCTTTATTCCAAAATATATGCGTATCGCCCAGGTATTACAATTGGGCTCATTAGTTAGATGCTGCATAGCACCTTTCTAAGACGCAATATTATTAGTCGATTGCTACCTACGCAAATAAAATTTTACAGTTTTCAAACACTGCGAATAATATTATACGTTTTTCTTATAACTAATTGTAGGATGTCTTATGTTTTTCTAAAACAAATCAATAAATATAAAAACTATATACTCGTATTAGAGGGTCTTACATCTGCATGCATATACAATAAAACCATCTTGTTCTGATTGTTCAACACTTTTAACGAGAGAGTTAGGGCTGGCAAAGAGACTACTTTAAAAGCGCCCAAGACGAGACCATTTTTTTTATACCGAAATTCGTCGAGATTCCCGCTGGTATCGGAGGTCTGAGACTCGGTGGTTTGTTTTCGGTTTTTGAAAGAAGAAACATTTTTTTATTTAATTATTCATGTTCAATGTTTATAATATTCACAAGTTCTTTTTCCGAAATATTCTAGGCACGTTAAAATATCAAACCATATATTTAGAGGGTGTCCGCCGCGAAGGTATACTAATTTGTTTGTTTATTATTTTTGATTAAATTAAAGAGAATGGATCGTATATTTATAAATGGTATATTTAAGGTCGGCAATTATGTAAGGAATACAATATCAGGTAAGTGTCCGCCTCTGTTAGTCTCACAAATGTGAGCCCTTTAGAGCACATTTTTCATGACATTCTCACACATTTCACGCGGTATTTCATTAATTTCATCACGAATATTTTGTTTCAGTTGCTGGTTTGTTTGTATAAACCTTGCTTTTCAGATATCCCCACAAAAAGAAGTCCGGAGCAGTCAAATCAGGCGATCATGGAGGCCAATCAACATTACCATTCCTTGAAATAACTTGTTGTGGAAAGAGGTTTCGCAGTAATTCCATTGTAATCTTTGCTGTATGCGATGTGGCACCACCTTGTTGATACATCATGTTAATCAAGCCAAAAGCATTCAGTTGTGGCGTTAAAAAGTTTTCAATCATATCACGAAATCGCTCCCCATTCACAGTCACCGTTACGCCGTTTTCATTTTCAAAGAAGTCAGGTCCAATGATTCCTCCTGACCAAATTGCACACAAGACTATAACTTTTAATGGATGCAAAGGTGACTGATGTATAATTTAAGGGTTTTCCGTTGCCCAGAATTCAAAATCATCATTATGATTTTTTTCATGAAAATCGGGGTTGTCATGGGCTATAGCTGTGAAATCCTTTTTTTTTTTTTTTTTTTTTTTTTTATAACTTTTCACGCGCTCAAGGGATTATGAATACCCTTTATATGTTTATCTTAACACAGCGCGGGCATCCGTTTGAAGAAGAGAAAGAAGGATAGGAAAGATGTGTGGCGCGATGTTCTGAGACTAGAGCTGGTTGTTGTCTCAGATTTATCTCCAGGGATGGCGGCTGAACTAATGCGGAGAGAATTACCGTGTCTTATTTATTTATGTCCCTTATAATTCCCATTATTTTATTTATTTCATTGTCATATTTTATGGGTATGCTAGTTTACTCAATCACATGTTGTTAGTGTTATGCCTAAACAGCATGTAATGAGCAAAGCAGCAACTTATTTTATGACAATTTTTAGAATTGGTTTTTAATGGAATATAAGAAGACATAGACTACGGCAGGAATCGAACCTGCACCACGAGGTTGACAGGCGAGCACACAACTATCGCGCCACGGCGCGATTCCTATTGGAATATGTACGGCGGCGCGGCGTAAATGGTCTTGTGGAAGAAGCTCTTGTGTCAACTGAGTCTTAAATGGAAACAAATGCAAATCCTTGTGCAAAATTGTGTCCAAGGTTGTTCCTTGAAGACCAAGCTCCTGAGCACGGTTTATGGATTGTTTTGCACACTTTCTTGAGCAGCAGTAAATATTTTCAGCCGATCTTGCAGTACGTTGTGGTCCATGCTTGGGCCTATCCCCTACAGACCCTATTTCATCGAAATCATTCACTAAACGATAAATATTGGGTTTTGTTGGCAATTTGTTTCTCCCAAAATTTTCACGTAACTTTCTCATCGTCACAGCAATCGATGATTGATTTTGATAAAATGTCTTAACGATTAAAACACGTTGGTTTATCGAATATTTGTCCATTATAAATTTGCTACGTGTCTACTTCACGACTGCCAAATATGAACTGTCGAGAATAATGTTTACCAAAATGGCGGCAAAAAAAGTAGTATACCTTCCCAGCGGAAAGCCTGTACATTGTACATAATTATACTTAGTTAGGCGCACTGCGAAAATCCAGGGAAGAATACGATCGGTTTATGTGTGCGTGCCATTGGAAAAATCGCTCATTTTTTCAGACTTTGTTTCGACTTCCGGAAAGGCTGACTTTAAGACTTTTAGGTAACACTTGAAATAAAATATTATCGAAACCTCAAAGTATAGTTTGTTACCTAAGAGTGAAACCATCAACTGTCAAAATGGGTCCGATTTAAATTGATTAAAAAACCTTCACAAAATTCAATTTTCTTGAATCTGATCACGCCGGTTATCTTACATTTTTTATTACCAAAAAAGACGAATAAAACCAAGACTATGGATAAGACCAAGAACAAGACGAGACTAATAAATATCTCGCCTGTTTTCGTCTCGGTGCCAATCTTAGAGAGAATTAAATATTAAAATTTAAAATAGTCCTTAAATCATTTAAGTGTCGGATATTATTAGTTTTTTGGTCTTCAAAAGTGTAGATAGTTAAAATTAACTATTAAAAAATATTCACTAAGATAATTGTGTTTAGAGAGAAAGATTTTAACGTAGTTGCATACACTTATCCCATGATATTGTGCGTTTTTTTTTATTAAAAAAATGATCAGACAATTTTTCCTCCTGCCTTACCGTTTGTGCTCCATTTTCATTCAAAAATTATCTATATACGTAGGTATACCTATTCTCTCATGCACATAAAAAAATAAATATAAAAATAAAAATTTTAAACTGCTTTCAAATGACGCGACGGACGGACGTATCAAAAGGTTTCCATTTAAAATAAATTTCCATATAAATACTATGTATATTTCACAAGGACCTACTTAAATTGTAAGTAGGTACACAAATTCCTACATTTTTTATCTTTACATGTGTCATTTATGTACAAAGTGTAAAAAAATGAATGGTGGAAAAAATATACATACCTAATGCGATCAAGATTGACCTGCTCTTTGAACTTTGCTTTCGTCAAAAATAGGTGTTATTAAGTGATTCTTACCTATATTTTGTTCTCTTTGTTGTCATTTGCATTTTGCTAAATAAGGATATAAAATGTGAAATGTTAAAAGGGAATAAAAATAAAACCTCTTGAAACTGATTCCTAGAATATTTTACTTAAGTCTGTTCGTGACAAAGAAATATTAATCATCCAAGAGACCAAATCGTTTATTTTCAAAAATGAACTACGTTTTTGTTAGATTCTGAAATTAATTAAGTATGTAGGTACACACTCATGTAACTACACATAAAGGATAGAGAGCAGGGGAGCATGTAGACCGCTAAGTGGCATTAACAGTAGTTTCGTCATTAAATCGAATTAATCTTTGTTGCGTGCCATTTCTACATATATATAACATACTAGTACCTAGTGCTGTTACATGGTTGGTTGTTCTGGATTGGGAAGAACTTCAACCAACCATCAGTTCTCTCAAAAGCGTATGCCAACTTTAAGTACAACTTACATTTTGGAAAAAAAAAATTGTTAAAACTATTTAATTAAGGATCCAGAATCCGGAATTGCAAGCTCACCCACAATGAGTCTGAATATATGCGTACCATACTTCCTTCTTCAAACATAATTTTGAAAAAAAAGTGTAATTCGACAAGCTAGTTCTGCATCTATTAGACATGTCAAACAGGATTAAGCTCAGGCTTAGATATAAATGCAAAAATGGGAGACAACAATTTAAAAGAAGTCCAGGACATGTAGAGGAATTATACAAGACGGGCGGACTCTGCCTACCCTTCCATGGATCCTGATTATTAAGGAGATTTTTTTTTAAAATTTAACTATATGCCTGTAAGACCTAAGGTCTTTTAAATGCAACCTGAATTGCACGGCACTAGTTTGGCACAGTTGATTTGAGAGCCAGGTATTGACTGTCTCATTTTAACCCATGGGCGGCATCCAATTAAAGTTGGAGGAATAGAAAAGAATGCGCCTAGCGTGGGGATCGAACCCACACGTCTAAGTTAGCAATCCAAGCACTTTATCCACTGCGCCATTGCCACCCACGATTTTTGTTAATGTAAAAGTGTACGTCGCGCCATTCGCTGTTGACATCATGATTATGTCAGGGAATTTTGACTATGGGAGCTCCTACTAAATTCCTTCGACAATCTCGACAAAACGAAACATTCAAAATAAAAATGGGATATCATTACATATTACTGGTACTGCAAAATGTCTTGGTCTAGTGATTTATCGTAAGCTAAACATTACAGAAAGATAATAAAAACTTTCACACCTGATGCAGTATAAGTTCTTAGAAAGGGATGGTGTTCTGTCTAGTAAACCGCTCACTGGACTTACACAGCCATAATAAGGCCAATTTGAACTTATGATTGGTTCGATAGTCAGCCAACATTCAGAAGTTGACTGTTATTGGCAATACTAAGTGTCTTAAGAAATACACGGAGAATATTATGAACTTTATCGTAATTCAAATTCAATAACAGACTAAACACTAAACTATTCCGTATATATTGATGAAATACATTGGTACTCACTCATTCTGTAACCACAACTCATTCGAACGACATCTTTTTTACTTGCGATTAAAGGTACTATATTAGAGTAAGATCCCATGACATTACGATCATAGAGAAGCCTAAAAAAGTAATCGACAAAAAATGTCTGTCTGACTCTCCGTCTGTCCTTCTGAATGTATAACGAGCTGCAGCATAAACGGCTTAAGCGATTACCTTCAAATTTGTTGTGTGTGGCATTTTTAGGCCTAAAAATAAATTGATAGACATAGTATTTATATTATATTGTATTAAAAACATAAAAATAAGCACATTAACTTTACCCGTGAAAGTAGATAAGTAAGGCCTTGTGCTAGGAACTGTCCAGAAACAAGTATTTTGTATTTTCCTTATGTTTATCTTGTTAAGACCAACAAATTTAGATTGTTCTTTAATCGTGGTAAGAACCACTATAACGGCTCGTTATGAGTGGCCAATGATATCAATATCCTTCCGCATACCCAAGTAATTATGGACGGATTTGTTGAAGAGACTGTCAATTCTTCGGACTATCTGATCAGAACTAACTAGAGCACATCTGCTCGGCGAAACCATATAAATGATGTTTGAAATAGTTGAGACGCTATTTCACAATGTGTTTGAAAGAAATAGGTCATGTATTTCAGAATCCCGAGTTCGGCCATCGCCATACAAGACTCTTGACATTGAATGATATGCAACCTTAATGTCAACAAAGAAATAATGGGTGTACGATAAGACTTGAAATTCATTGGTCTTTTGCAAGATTACAGGGTCGAAAACTTTGCTGATAACTGCTGATTAAAGCAGAACATTTAAAGACGCTTACTTAGCACTCAAGATATGATTTGGTGTGGATATGTCTAACAGTTTTTGCAAGACATTGAGGCATATAGAATTGATTGTACACTTGTACAGTCATCAAGCATATTCTCATACATATTTCGTGGCTGGTTTAATGCATTAGTCCCATCTACACATCCCCTTCCTATTTGTACAGCACCGATTATATTTCCTTGGGACTGGCTCCTTTTCCTTGTTCTCACTTTATATAGAGCACCCTATCTCTAGATTTGGCTATTTAAAAAATACTGTAACTTTTTTGTAGGGCCTCCATCGTGCAATTTTTACGTACGAAGAAAATGTGTGTATGTATTGTAGTCCGAGAAAGGTTTTAAACTTTTGTGAAAATGATGAATTAAAATATAATGCAAAAAATGGTTATAAGTCTTATCAGAAGCAACTTTAAATAGAATTGGGAATTCTTAAGACTTAAGTAAGCACAAGATATACTCAAGCTTTCGATTGATAATGGCATTGAAACTTACAGGGAGATAAGAAGGGATGCGCATTTCGTGCATCTTCAGATAAAACTTGCAAAAAATATGTGGTAATTCTACAAAAGGTGGACGGTGGACCCTGCTGCACATGCCAAGGACTGAACGATGTATAGTTTTTTTCCAATGAGTTTTTTTAACATTAAATTCTATACGGTTTTTTGATTCCCTATTAAAGAATGCTGTCTAGATTCAATGAGCTTAACATTCGCTTGCGTTCGAGGTCCACATCCAAAGTATAAGAATGTGAATCTGGAAATGAATATGGAAATATAATCCACTAAATAGAATAGAAGTTTCGGACGAAAGATCAATTATAAGGATAAGTGTCGGAGACAGTACGGAGTCCTCGGGAACACCAGCATTTTTGTTCAGTGATTCAGACTTAAAACTCTCCAATACAATTAGAGCGATCCAAAAGGAAATGTCTAATCCAATGAAGAAAAACTTACACTTATTTTTTCAGCGTTGTACAACTATTCCAGGAAAATTAGATAAAATAAAATGCACGACTGGATCGTACGAACTTGCTCTTGGAGATAACAACTTTAATGTAGCTAACCATTGAGGTGAAGTTAGTTAGGTGTAGTTATCCTATGCAGGTTAAAAAGCCTATATGTAAGTAAGATTAATTTGATTCTTAAAACACATATTTAAATGTTCTTATAATGCTTAGTCGTTATAGTTTGAGGGAAAACAAAGATCCAGTTTGAATTAATGGATAAATAAGAATATTTCACAAAAAAAATTCAAAAATCGTTGGAGCGGTTTTTTAATAAATTATTTTTTTATGTTGAAGATATTATTAATATACATATAAAATTCAAATTTAAAAAAAATTCTGTGACTGGTTTTTGAATCATCGATTTCTCAAAAAAAAAATATTTATTTTTATTTGTTTGAAAATGTGAGTATGCAGTTTTATTCACAACTGAAACGAGCATTTGCACGAAAAAAAAATATTTTATTCGGTTCATTCCATATTGCGAAAGTCGAAAATATGAAACGTGGTTCTATGGGAAGTAGGTACCGTTAATAAGTACACAAAAAAAAACATTTTTATACTTGAAAGTGAAATGTACTAATCTAAGAACGCACAAATTTTTGTATAAAACTTCTTGGAGCCGTTTTCGAGAAATACATTTTTTTCTTAACGGTCTTTTAACATTTGTATGGGAGGTACCGTTGTTTTTTAGTTTAGAAATACAGTTTTTCAAACTATTCAAGATAATGTCAAAAAACCACCAAATACACAGTTTCAAAAAGTCGTTTTCAAAGTTTTTGAATTACCAAAAAAAAAAAAATAATTTCCAAAAAAAAATTGTTTTGAAAAATTTTGGTATATACTAGTGTTTGAACTCTCTGGGAGCTTCTGCGTAAAAAAATTGAAAAAAAATCAAATTAACCGTTTCCGAGAAAATTGAAAAAAATGGTTCTACTACAGGTACCAAAAATAACAATTTTTTTCCAAAAAAATGATCGAAAGGTACCCTTTCCCTTCATTGATGAACTAATTTTTTTTTATAAAAATCGTTGGAGCCGTTTTCGAGAAAAATAAGATTTTAGTTTTTGGCCAAAAAAATGTATGGGAGCTACTGTTATTTGTCGTCTTAAAAAAATAAAAAAAACTTCTGGCCATATTTCTGAAAAAACAATATGTACCAAGTTTAAAGCAAATCCACCGAACCGTTTAAGCTGCAGACTTGAGGACAGACAGATGGAATCGCTATCATCGTAATGTCATGTTTGATTGTTACACAAAATTTTTTTTACGAATACATAACTTGCCTTATATAGTAGTACCTATAATCGCAAGTAAAAATGATGTAACTTCGAAAAAAATTCGACAAAGCTGAATTTTGGTTGAGAGCTTCATTTGTATCTCCTAAGCATTTCCTAAAAAGTACGAGGGGGGGGGGGGGGTTGAAAAATTCAGGTTTTTTTTTCAAATTACTCGAAAACTTTAGGTTTTTTTGAAAAAGTTGTAGGTACGCATTGTATTTAGATCATATCATTCTGTACAAAAAAGATTTGAAAAATAATTAACCCCCTCTTCCCCTCTAAAATTTTTTGCTCCGCTACACATTTAGTATACTTTTGAGAAAATGCTTAGGACGCGCCAAAATTCAGCTTTGTCGGAATTTTTTGGAAGTAACATCATTTTTTATCTAATTTTCCTGAACTATAAATATTATATGGACTCTTTTATTTAAAGGTTTACAAAATTTGAATAGAAGCAGTAAATCTAGTTATATATTTCTTCAGAATAAAAATTCTTCCTTTAAACTTGAGGAAACTGTTTCTATACATTCAATCCCATATGGTAACGCACATAAACACGCACAACAAAAATGATTCAACCTTATTTTTCTTGGTACGTAAAAGTTCTAAAAATATATTTTATTCATTGTTTATGTAGGTAGGTATTTCTTATTTCAAAATTCAACATTTCGTCTGTAGGTAGAAACCAACTTTTACGTATATATGTATGTAATATAAAATATGTTAGTTAATTTCCTTTGAATTTTCAAGAAGCAGTAGGATACAAAAGCAATTGTTCTTTGATCAATTGCACCCACAGGTTTTATGCTATACTACCTACAGTTGGTAATAAATCGATTGCCATGAATACTTAATGTCAAAATTAAGAAAACGAAGCAATATATTACGTATTAAAATATGTAACTCCCAAGCAAGAATATTAGAATTCTTAAATATTTTTTAGAAGGAATTCATCACGAGAACAATTTTTTTCCAGTAAAATTCTAATAGCATTAAACCAAAAATAAAATGCACAACTGGATCGTACGAACGTGCTTTTGTAGCTAACAACTTAGTATGTACTTTTTACTTTTATTATTTTACTTTTATTATTATTACATTTATTATATAAGTTGTTATCTATAAGAGATTGTAAAACTCTGCTTGATGAAAATAAACTAAACTAAACTAAACTAAACATTGACGCTGTTATTAGGTAGGTCGTCCTATATACTTAGATGGAACATATAGGCTATAACTATATATGCTAGGTGCATATGTATTTAAATAATGAAAGTGAAGGATGATAGCGTACCCACTACAATGGCAGCCTTTTTTTGAACCAATTATTGGCACCCCCTCATTCACTAACGATTCTTACAAAATATTTCAATCTTATCAAGCCAATTTCATTAGTCTTAGGCTACTACTTATTCCTCACATTTGTATGGCTTTGTTTTGATTAATTAAGTCTTCAGCCGGTGTGTGGTTATGAAATTGTTAACATGTTTTAAAAAAGTGAAAAATTTGCAAAATTTTATGTCATTTTGCTAAGGACCTAAGATTTGGTAAGTTATTAATATATGAATATTATATACAAAAATTGTGTTTTTTTAATATCAGATAATAATAAATTATTCGTATTTAACTATTTTTAAAGAAATTAATTGTTATTTTTTTAATTAAAAGGGTACCAAAAAAAGGGGTTCCAATTATTGGCACTCGGGTGGTTATAACAGGTTCTATGGAACTTTAATTATTGGCAATAACTATACCATTAAACCGTTACTTTTCTTAAGTTTGAAAAAATACCGACAACAAGAAAAACGTACAAAGAAAGAGATGTTCCAGAAGCTCTATTGGCCTCTCAAATCGTGATCCCCAGCCTCAGATTATTCGAAGCCACATCCGTCGTCATAGAAGTCGAAGATGACGCAAATCTAATAATCTTCAGCATATACAACAAATGCAGTGCAAGACAATCCGATATTAATCACGATCTTTCTATTTTCAGCAACATGGCCGCTCAGCACACCTATGGACTAATTGGAGGTGATTTAATGCCCGACACCCAAGATGGTACGATACAACATCAGCCGACGGCGGAAACTATCTGGTGAACTGGTTAGATGCAAATTTTGAGGACCATTCTTTCCTAGTGGTTTCTGCTGGTCCTGGCTGGATTTCTTCCTGGTTTCGTCCAACTTTATCCACATCGTTTCTGACTTTCAGAATAACTCATGCAGGACCCTTACTGGAGACAGATACTACGAACCAGTCGAACTCCACATCAATCTGGTTCAGTCGATTTTAACAGCCACAAAATGAGGTGTACATCAACTACAACTGAGTGGACATAGGGCGATTTCAAAGAATAGTCGAGGAAGCAATAGTTATGCCTAACGCCAAAAGAAACCCCCTAATAGCGAAATCGAGGAAGCCATCGAAGCTATGGAGATCATATTGCCAACGCTCTGGATAAAAAAAGAGACCGAAGAACTCGCAGGACAGATACCAGCATCTCCAAAAAGGGATCGTTCGACTTTACAATCATCGGCAGCGATTGAGAAAGCAAGTACAAAGAATTCATCAAAGGAATTGGAACACGAGTAGCAGCAACTATCAAATGTTGAAGAGTGAACTTAAATGTCCGCAAGTTATGTAAAGAAATGTCCTTCAACATTTCAACAACAAACAGTTCCAAAAGAGGTTACAATCCATCAAACCTGGGCCCGACGCGTTCAAGGAAATCAACAAGATCACCGGAAAGACAACAAATTCCAGAAATAATTAGCACCAGACAAGGGGATATCATAACCAGTGAGTACAAGGCGGAAGCATTTGCCAATATTTTGAAGAAAATTTCGCGCCAAACCCGCCCAACGATCCTGCATTATTACATGAAGTGGATTCAACAATAGAGTACTGTCGGAATACGTCACTGGCAACAAAATGGCAGATAAATCACTTTGGGGGAAAACATTGTTGCATTATCTTTATCGAATTGTTTTGTTTTCCCCCAAAGTTTCACTAGATGTATAGAGAAATGGATGGCACACTTTAGAGAGAAATAGCTTGGTAAAAAGCCCTATAGAGCAGTTGCAGCAGACGAGCAATGAAATAACTACTTTTACTGATGAAAATCCAGCAAGTGATCCAGAGATGATCGGAAGCTTCACCAACCCCGAATAAGTCGCCGAGCTAATTATTAGTGGACGACCCAAGAAATCTTCAGGACCAGACATGATTTCCAACTATATCATAAGCAAATTCCCCCATGTCATGATACTATTTCTCACGATGTTATTCAACAACTGCATCAACAACTGCTATTTTCTGAAAAGATGGAAGACAGCGAAGATTGTACCGATACCGACGGAAGTAGATAGGGGTAGCATATCAGGATATCGTCCCATATCTCTACTAAGCAACACCAGCTAAATTCTTGAGGCACTTATTCTTCAGAGGTTGAAGACATTCTGCACAAATAACCGGATCATTCCGGATATGCGGTTCGGAGCAACATTCAACCTTACATCTACTCCTGATATTCCAGAAGGATGTTTTTAATACCCTCTACAACAATTAGGTTGATGTTGGCTGCTTCTTGGATATTGAGAAATCATTCGACAGCATCTTGATTCAGGGGCTAATACACACACTAATCATTTTTAATTTTCCAAGTACACTAGGTAAAATAATTTGTAGCCTTCTTAATTCCAGATCGTTCTTTGTCTAAATAGATATCAGCAAGTCAACAAACCAAAAGCATCAGAGCAGGGGTTGCCTAAGGATCGAAGCTAGGACCATACATCTACAACATTTTCACATCGGATCATTCCCAACCAAACAATTCTATGAATTTGCTCTATACAGACGACTCGCTAATATATGCCAAATCTATGTATCCAGTTATTGCAGCCCGAAGAGTAGAAGAACATGTGAGACGCATGTCGGAATTCTACACAAAATGGGGCATCAAAGTCAACTCATCCAAATCCGAGCTGGTTTGCTTCAGAAGACCAGTGGGGCATCGGAACACGCAGTCAGCCACAAGTTGCCGCAGTATTATTATCAATCTGCCCGACGGATCACAACTAAGAACCAAACCAACTGTGAAATATCTCGGTACCAATTTCAAAGAGAGGTTTCGTTTCAGCCCGCACGTGACAGCTACCCTAAAAAGGGCGAATTTCGCTTTACACCGAATCCACCCCCTATTGGGGAAAAGGAAAGGACTCAGCCAGAAGACGAAACTGCTTTTCTATAAGCAACTTCTCTGGCCCATTATCACATATTGTTTTCCTGCATGGTTTACTGTATCCAAAACCAGCATGAGGAAGCTTGGAATATTTGAGAGGAAAATCCTCTGGATCTACACGGGACTCCAATTTGACCAGCGACGACAAAAGCATTTCAGCAACAAACGACTTTTCGAGGCGTCCGGAATAACACCCCTCGACAAGTACATGATCAGTGCTGCCAATAGACTGACGAGCAACCTAATCAACCACCCAAGCAGCCTAGTGAATAGCATGACCAGCGAAGAGAGATACCCCAAGCCAAAATATCTGGATGTGAGAGCGCTACTGGACGAAGGACTTATTTATATCAACGACGACGAAGCAATCCAATTCTACGAGGATGCAGCGTCAAACTACCACCCTGGCTAGATGCAACATTTACCCCCACATCACCACAAAACAGCCGGGTTTGAATAACCCGAGATTGTCCACACAGGTTTTAGTAAGTAGTACAAAAATTAAATTAATGTATAATATTAGCCCCTTAAGTGCTAAAACAAATTAAAATATTAAGAGCCAATTGTATATATATCAGTTCAATAAACATTATTATATAAATATACTTTCACAACTGCTCATAACTATATCATTAAACCGTTACTTGTTTTTGAGTTTGAAAAAATGCCGAAAACAAAAAAACGTACAAGGAAAGAGATGTTTAAGAAGCTCTATTGGCCATATAAAGTGGACATAATAACTAAAAAAAGCAGCTTTAAATACTACAAAATACTGCGTTCTACTCTGCAATTCCCATTGAGCATAAATTTTTCAAAGTACGTCCAGGACCCGCAACAGTTTTAACTGAGGTAGAAGAATTGACCATTGTTGAATGTCTAAAAGTTTCCCCAGAAAAAGGATTTCCTATAAGAAAAGATGTTATTTATGCTGTCCCGTAATTTCTAAGGCAAAGTTACAATTAAGAGCACTTATTTGGTAGCTATGGAATACCAGAAAAAGGATGGTTTAGATGGTCTAGATGGCTTAGATTACCGGTTTTAGTGATGAAGATTTGGCAAACGCCATAATCGCCGACCGAAATAGGCCCAATCCACTGTTAATTTCGAAGAATGAGCTCCAGCTCATCTTCGATTCATTAAAGAAAAGAAGTCAGCAGGAGTCGATGGTATATCCAACGTTGTACTACGACATTTGCCTCAAGAAGCAGTTGACATTTATACCACACTGTTTAACAACGGGCTGAATAATGCATATTATCCAGTGCGGTGGAAGACAGCTGTGGTGCACCCTGTCCCTAAAAAGGGAAAGGACAACTCCAATCCGGTGAATCTCCGGTCGATAAGTCTTCTTCCGAGTATCAGCAAAGTATTTGAAAAGGTTATTAATAGAGCCATGTTCAAGTAGGCGGAGGACAAAAATATCATCCCGGATAATCAGTTCGGTTAAGGCGGGACATGACACAGTTCATGCCGCGTCTAAACTGGTTTCTAATATCCAATGGAACAAAACTAAAAAGCAGTGTATGGGTGCCTGCCTGGTTGTTTTGGAAAAGGTCTTCGATACCGTATGGCTAGAAGGTCTTTATCTACTCGTAAGGTTTTCCAGACTATGTACAAGCAAACCTCTATTGTATATGCTTTATGACATGCTAAATGGTAGAAAGTTTGTTGTCAAGAGTGGCAATGTAACTTCTACCGCAATTTTTAAAATTAATAATGGTCTTCATCAGGGAGCGGTTAACTCGCCGATTCTATTCAGCATTTACACCAGCGATCTGATAGGTAGTCTAACTCAGACAATTGCGTTAGCCGACGATCCAATTGCGTACAGAACAGCTAATACAGTTGAGGTCATCAAAATTCTTTTGCAGAGTGACTTCGACAAGATTCAGACTTCCAGAAATCAGAAACAATTTTGTTCAGGACTCCGTTGTCTAGCGCCTCAAGGGATACGGGTAAGAACTGGCGCAAGCTGGTAATCGTAGGGCTACGTGGACATCCACTGGCGAGTAAAAGTGTAGTAAAGTACCTTGGCATCTGGTTGGATCAGTACCTGTATTTCGACAGACATATAGGTGTTGCTTTGGCCAAAGCTAGGGGAGCCTTTGCCTTGACAAAACGACTGTTTTATAGCAACCAACCAAAAATTAAAAATATGTATGTATGCGGAGGCATATGTGCATGTACCTGCGTAACTGTACATGTATGTGCGTATGTACATGTATGTATGGGGTGAATGTAGCTGTGTGGCTGGATGCGTATGCAAAATATAAACAAAAAAAAATTAAAAAATGCTGCTGTGGCTGTTCTAGTTTTTAAGTAGTTTTAAGTGGTTTGGGTATTTTTAGGTATCTTAAGTAGTTTAAGTTAAGTTTAGTTAGTATATAAGCTAATTGTATCTAGTTTTAATTATTATTGGTCTAGATTTAGGTAGTTTATAAGCAAAAAATGAAAAATGATACCAGACCGAGTTTTTTAAAAAAAGTTTTCTTGGTAAAACAAAAAAAATAAAATAATTAGATTTAATTAAAATAGATTTAAGGTCGAAAGACATTAGTATTAAGAGATATAGCTTAGTTTAGAGCGCCCGTAAAGGGCCAGTAAATTAGTTGTAAATTATTGATAATTAGGCTAGTTTTAAACATTCTTGTCTAGCTTTAAGACAGTTATAAGTTAAGATCAAATAAAAATAAATAAATACAAAAAAATGGTTTAGATTTTAGAAAAACAGATGTTGCTTAAAATGTTATACGAATTCAGCCAGGAAAATGTTATTTATCAGACCAGCCTAAGGGGTCGAAATCATATCAGGAACTTATTTTCGGATCCAGTCGAAGAAATCGGAGAAGACACAATTCGTAGTGGACAGATGTGCTTTTTCTGTACAATGTGTGCAATGACCAAAACAGTTGGAACTGGTATTTGTGGTATAAGATGTGCAAAATTATTATGTATTACCAAAAATGAATAGATCTTAAATATTTACCTCAACTTAATATTATGCGATCGGTATGAATTAATTTATTTTTGTTATATATTTTTATATATTTACCTTTTTGTTTACTTTATTCTTTATAACCCGAAAGAAGTGGTAATTTTTTATGCATTTTTTTTTTACTGAAATTGAATGAACCACACATTTTATAAATAAAAAAACTAAAAACAAAATACCTTTAATTCATAGGTGTCAATAATGACAATAATCCCTTAAGTGTGCTAACAATTGCATCCGTTACGCTATGGGCAATATACATAATACATATTTATTTGACATTTAAATAGGTATAGTGATTGCCTGCATAGTACGCGAAAAAAAATTTGACAGACTGACATACTGATAGACTCAAAGACTGACAGACCGACAGGCTGACAAAACTAACACTCAGACACAGTGACCGGCTAAAAGACAGAATTAGTAGACGAAAAAATTGAGTCTATTATCGTAATGACAAGTTTTATTTTGATCAAGTTCGATTTTTTTACGAATCCTAAATGTTTCATATAATGTAGGTAGTACATATATATGTATAGGTATATATCGCAAGTAAAAAGACATATCTGTCATCGGGCAAACTCGTACAATTGATTTATCCAGTAATTAAATGTTGATTTCATTATCCGCCTCTTGGTATATGTGATAGTGTACGATTATGAACATACCTACCAAAAATAATGAAGAGAATTACAGTGCAACGCGGATATATGAAATTCTGAAAATCCAAGAAATTTCATTCTTATATCGAAGTTTTCCTTATAATCAAACATCGGACATAAGAAGAAAAAATTCTTATATAAGAAACACGGGAATAAGAAATAAAATTTCTTTTAAGAACAATGGGCAAATGGAAATATTAGTCGTGTTCTCGTAACAATCAAGACAGCAAAACATTTTCACGAAAACGATCCACACTCTAACTTGATACTATTTATTTTAATATGGAGGGATTTTCACATCCGTGTTTTTTTTTGTCAAAAAGCATAAAAAATACAAGGAGAAAAACAAATAACTAAAAAAATCACTAAATGACCTATATAATTGAATAGACTTACTAATAATCGGAACTCAATTATACTTCGGATGAAAAGGAAAAGTAGGAGCTATTTTGTATTACAGGTGATAATCTTTAAAAATAATCGTCGAAACACAACCAGCAAAAAGATGTCAACCGAAAAATTTTAGAATATTTCCGACATTTCCAGTTTTTATATGTCAATCCATATTGGAAATTGGAAAGCTGTTAATAGCTGAGTTTTATTATATACTGGTCTGGGTTATTTTTAAACACACATTACAAAAAAACGCGAGATCCAGTTTTCTATCTGGGTTTGCAAATATTAGTATTAAATTCGACGAACAGAGGGTACATTTAAGTACATAACACAAATCGTTTTATTTTCACGGGGTGAACCCATATGGATTATTGGCTATAATAAAACACGGCTAATGAAGGTCTTAACACAAAGATGCGTTTTCCAAAGGTTTTGACACAAGTTTTTCTGACAATGTAAATTTCTTATAAGCGTAATTTTATTTCTAAGAATTGATTTTGGAGTGTAAGAAAGACCGTGAGTGCCCTTGGCGCGATAGTTTTGTGTTCGCCTGTCAACCTCATGGTCACAGGTTCGATCCCTGCCGTAGTCTATGTCTTCTTATTTTCCATTAAAAAACAATTCTAAAAATAAATGTCATACAATGAGTTGCTGGTTTACTCATTACGTTTTGTTTAGGCATAGCACTAACAATATGTGATTGAGTAAAACTAGTAAACCGATAAAATATGACAAGGAATAAAAAAATTAATGCGAATTATAAGGGACATAGATAAATAAGACACGGAAATGTTTCCGCATTAGTTCAGCCGCCATCCCTGGAGATAAAACCTTAGACAGCAACCTCCTAAAGTCTCAGAACATCGCGCCACACATCTTTCGTATCCTTCTTTTTCTTTCTAAAACAAAAAAAAAAACTACTCACACCCGCCCTGTGTTGAAACATTTAGAGGGTACTAGATTATACAAAAACAAAAAAAAACAGTGCTTTTCTTATATGCGAGTTTCTTATAAATAATTAATTTCGAATGAAATATACAGAAGAAAAGCACGGTGATTATCATTGCGTTTCTTATAAGCGAATTATGAATGTTTCTTTAATCCGTAAAATACTGTATTAAGTGGTTACATAATGTATAATGTATATGTACATAATATAGTTGTTGGTTTGAAATATTTTTTTTTTGTTTAAAGTCCGTAACTTATAACAGAGTCATACAAGTTGTAATAATAAAACAAAAATTATTGTGAAAATGTTTTGGAGTTGCGTGCTAGTACCGGAATAGTTTTTGTCACGAACAACTTAATTGATTTACCAACAAAAATTTAATTGGAAGGTTTAAATGGATTTGTTAAGGTACATAAAGGTATGTATGTAGATTGAGGTCCATTACTCACATTTTCATGGATATGTTCATTATATATTAATATGTATATACACATGTAAAAATGTTAAGGAACGAAAACAGTCTCAATCAAATTAATTGGACCATAATTATATCCACCAATTTTTTCCCCAGATAATTTTTTTTTATTTTGTAATTTGGCTTACAATAAACATTAACATACACAACATTCATAAATATATATTTTATACTATAACTGCTCCTTATTTTCAATGACGATTGGTAAGCGTTAGTAAAACAGTATTAAAGTGAAACAATTGTAGACACAAAAAATGTTGATTGCCTTATGATTGGTAACCGCTCGATCACTCAGGCCTTATGTGCCACGGCGCATATCGATTTGATAATATTTATTTGTTTAAGGTAACAACACAATCAAAATTAAAAATGTGGTATACCACTGATACAGGGGAATGATAACAGTTCGGAATCAAATTGTTATATAGAGCAAGAATCATAAATGTGAAGTGAAATTTAAACCACCTAAGCCACAAAACGTGAGGAACAACTTTCCAGTAATGAACATTATCTTGCTAGAAAGTCTTAAGCTAGTATTAGACGGTCCTTGTAATGTGTCATTGCCGTGACACTCTGACGTCACTATGACGTAGTTGTCTGTCCTAAAAGTGTCACCTCGTGTGATCGTCATTGTTTGGCATGTCATCATGTCATTACCGTGACAAAAACAATGACAGGCACGTCACTTTTAGGTCATTGCAATGACAAATTGCAGTGACCGTGTGGTAGCCCTTTCATTGTTGATGGGACACCGTGAGACGTAGCCTGAAGCTGCAAGGACTGTGTCCCAACCATAACACGGCAGGAATTTCTGCCATGTCATTGTTTGTCACGGTTGGGCATAGTTACATAGGTACCTACCTGCAAATGTGTATTTAAATTGATTTTAATTATGTAAATTAGGAGGGTTATTTGTACCTACCTACATAGATGGAACCTAGGTATGTAAATATGGACATTATATGTATATAATGAATGTGAAGGATATAGGTGGGTAAGTAATTATATATACCTATGTGACGTTTTAAAAAATGTTGCAGTTCTAGTTCTAGGGGAAAAAAGATGCCATTTGAATTCTTGGGCAACTACCGTAAATTATGTTCTGATTAAATACGTATCAATTCTCAAAATTTTGTATCAAAACCGTTGGAGCCGTTTTCTAGAAAAATAAGGTTTTCTTTAACAACCAAGACACAATGACTCGATTGATCTACACCTTGTGATCGTCACTGCTAAAAATGAAAGATGTCATTGCGGATTAGGCTCACCTCCAATGATCAGTTGTTTGATAGTTGTCACGTCGTGTGATAGTCATTGTTTTGCATGTCATTGCCGTGACACCGAGATACAAATATCACCATGACACACTTTGACGTTCATTGTATTTTGGGACAACAATGACAGACATGTGTCATTCGTGTGATAGTCATTGTAGCTAGCCATGACACGTTTACCTTTGTCATGGCAATGACGGTGGTAGGACCTATTTTGTTTTGACTTTAAAAATATACTGAAATTATAAGTATGTATTTCATATTAATGTTTTAAGATTTGAGCTTAGCGTAACACCAACGTCTTGCATTCCTATCAAACGACCCTGGGCTCATGTTCTGTAACTCAGGCGACAACTTTTCCTCAATTTACGTCTCTGAAATAAAATGCACGACGAACTTGTTCTTATGTTCAATCAAATCGTATGCAAAAGATTTCTATTAAAAATCTAAATATATTTTTAAAGTCGTTTTTACTTTATTTTTCTTTTATATATTCAAATTTCTTTAATTTTTTCCTACAAAAAATTGGTATGCCAATCTTAAATAATTAATAATATAAACTTAAAAACAAAAGATTAAATCGGCAAAGAAAAAATAATTCAAAATTCTGAAATAAATACTTAAACTAATTTGAGCTCAAAAATTTGTATTTATGAGAAAAAAAATTTAAAAATCTGTGGAGGGGTTTTTGAGAAGAAAGTTTCTTTTTAAATTTTTAGAAAAAAAAATTTAAAAAAAAAATTAAAAAACGCCACAGATATTCAGCAAATACATACAACTATAATTTTTGAAAAAAAAAATTATTGAGCAGTTTTTAAAATATAGTTATAATTTTTTTTAAATGCACTCAAAGATACAAAAAAATATTAATTAAAAATATTGGTACGCAGAATAAATTGCGCAACCTAAACCTCAATATGTCTGAAATTACGAAAGAATCGGTTAAACCATTTATCAGATAGTCGAACTAAAAAAACTTTCCTGTGGAAAGTACCGCTTTAAGACATTTAAAAAAAAAAAAATATCAATCCATCAGTCGGTCGTGCCTAAAGCTCTGCACTGATTTTTACTTGCGATATAGGTACTATGGTGCAAGTTTTGCATTTGAAAAAACAATCGAACTCTAGATTTTAATCAACGTTGACATTACGATGAGAGAGAACAAAAAAAGTGGGTCCGGGAATTCCGTCTGTCTGTCTGTCTGTCTGTAGAACGATCTATAGCTTAAGCGGCTGAACTGATTTTGTTCAAAAACTTGGTGCTTAGGCGTTTTAGGTGAATGTCCAAAATAGATTTTTGAATCCTTGTTTTAGCCCCAAAAATAACGGTACTTGCCATACAAATTTTTCTACCATCTTAATTATCTCAAGAACGGCTCTAAAGATTTTGACAAAAATTGGTGTGTGTACTGCCTTGAGTATGGTCCACATTTTGGCTGTAAAAAATTTCCGATTTCCCATCTGTACAATACCTAAAAAACTCTATATACCCAGTTTAAATAATTTCGGCCCACCCGCTTGGGCTGTAGGTCTCTATACATACACACAGATAGACTGACAGACAGACGGGCAGAATTTTGAGACCATCTTTTTCATCTTCGCTATCATCGTAATGTAATTTTTGATTGTTATCTCCAAACTTTTTTTTTCGACGAATGCATAACTTGCCTTATAGTACCTATAATCGCAAGTAAAAATGGGTTTCTGTACATTGAGCCGACACCCTTAAATTTTCAATTTGTTTGACTGGGATTTTCCAAAAGAAGGCGATAAATTGAAAAAGTCATTTTGGCATCTTAACAACAAAACATACATAGTTTTTTTCATTTCTCGACTACTTTTATCGATCCGAAATTTACAGAACATGGGCCCAGGTTTCATAGAATTGATACCTTTATTTAATTGAAGTACATTGTATAGCAATTTTCACACCTCATGTTGATATTCCCTTGGGCAAATCAACTACCAATTTCCATTTAGGTGTGAAAACTTAAAATTCCTGTATTTTTTTTTTAATTTAAACTTCCCAAATTGAACTTGCATTGGGTATAGTAAAAGTTCGGAAGGGAATATGGAATAAAAATATTTTTTCCAAAATGTAGCATGTCTCTGAGGACATCTTTTGGTTTTATCGGGCAATCGTAGGATTTTTATCAATTTGGAGGTTTATGGTCACATAATACATGGACATATTTCAGCAACCATAATTTTGCAATAAATTTCGCAAAAGAAGGTACATACTTATTCCCCGTGAATGTAAATTGTTTTCACTGAATAAAATCAGCTTAATCAGATTTCATGCAGAATGCACACCATGTTAATTTCCCAAAGGACACGACGCGACGTAAGTACATAAAGTTTTCGTATGAAAACTTGATACGCACATAACAGACTATACGCTTCACATAAACGAAAACAAAGATTGTTTACTCGTATTGTTAAGAATACCATCTATCACGGAACCACACTGACAGGCATGAAATTTATATTGTGACAAGAAAAAAATTGAAGTTTTTTATCAATTTTATCTACCTATCTCTCATTGGCAGTTTCTTTTTTGTATCACATGGATACCTATCTATAAAAATAACGAAAAGAATAAATAAATGTAAAAAGACACCTGTCACTTTGTGTGACACTGTGGTTATTTCGTTTAAAGTATTAAATAAATACTTGCTGCTGAACGCCCTCTATACACTTATGAGGTTAGCAGTCTTTTTCTTTGTTGGTTTGATTATTTATTTCCGAAAAAAAGCACCTTATGGAGAAGGAGTCCAGAGCCGATCGGTCTCTCTCGATGTTGTCATTTTTGTCACATGAAGGAGCAGATGTCGCCGCTTGAATTATTTAACGAAAACTGTCAAATTATATGGAAGGTTCATTAAAAATAAAGTTAACACCTTGGGTAGGATTGAAGGAAACAAAATTAAACAAAGATGCTCCAGCCCGCGTATTTCGATTTCCACATTGTCACCCACAGAAAAAACAAAGTAAAATCAAAGAAAATCACTTTGGTTTAAGTAAACTTTGGAATGATTCGGGGTTAAAGATGAAAATCTTAGAATCAAAGTGGAACATCATTGATTCAACGTTTTTTCCTATATGAAAACGAATAGTTTTCATGCTTGATTTAAATACGTTTTCCTTTAATTTAAGGTGGAATCATTATAAAATCATTATCATCCAACTTAAAAACAAAGTAGATCAACTTCGATTCTACTGTGCACCACATATTAGATTCAAAGGCATACGTCTTTGAAAGTATAATGATCCCACATTATTTTTAGAATGATGCATCGTTAGATTAAATGTGTTCGAGTTTAAAAATATTACGAACCAACTTTGAAATTACTAAACGGTGATTTTTTAAGAGCTTGGTTTTTGAAAATTCAAAAAAACACAGAAACTTGTAAAAAGTGAATGAAATTTTTATTTGGATCGATAAATCAATTTCTGCCATTTACTTTTTAAAAATAATTTCACTTAAATGTTGCCCGCGGCTACGCTTCAGGTGGTCCATTCTGAAGGTCCAATTTTGGCAAACTTTTTCACACATTTCGGCCGGAATCTCACCAATGACGCGTTCAAGGCAGCAATCGTGTTTGGCTTGTCCCCATAGACAATAGACTTAACATATCCCCACAAAAAATAGTCTAACGGGGTCAAATCACATGATCTTGGTGGCCAATTGACTGCGCCAAAACGTGAGATCAACTGCTCACCAAATTCGCCTCTCAATTGATGCATGGTTTCGCGTGCAGTGTGGCATGTGGCACCGTCCTGTTGGAACCACATGTCGACCGAGTTCAATTCTTGCATTTTAGACAAAAAAAAATCTGTTATCATCGAACGGTACCTTTCTCCATTGACCGTAACCCTGCGGCCTTCATCGTCCTTGAAGAAGTACGGACCAATGATGCCGCCTGCCCAAAAACCGCACCAAACAGTGCATTTTTCGGGATGCATTGGTAGCTGCTGAATTGCCTCTGGCTGCTCTTCACTCCAAATACGGCAATTCTGCTTATTCAAGTATCCATTTAGCCAAAAATGAGCCTCGTCGCTGAAGACGATTATGACGACCATAAAACGGACGTAGCTTGCGAAACACATTTTTCACAGAGCACGAATTTTGATAATAAATTTCAATAATTTGCAAACGTTGTTCAGGCGTAAGTCTATTCATGATGAAATGGCAAACAATACTGAATCGAAATGTCAAATGTTCGTGGAATTTGTCATGTGTGATCTGTCAAAAATATAAACGTCAAAAACCAAGTAGCAAAAAAATCACCCGTTATCTTTTTAATAATAATAACATAAGCTAATAATTGCTCACATGTAAAATTGAGGCCTCGGATTGAATAAAATGAAGAGAGAAGACCTCAGATGAAGAGTTGTTAAACAAATTCTTTAAAATAAAACAAATTCTCTTAAAGGATTGTAAAGTTGTATTATTCTCTCAATAACTGGTTTTAAAAATAGCCAACAAGTTTTTCTGTAACGAACTATTTAAAAGTATTTAGTCTGAGACTTTTCGTAAATTTACTTTAATTTTTTCAACACGGACAGTGTAGAGATAAAAAAAACGATTAGTATGGCTTGAAGTTTATCAAAAAGTGTTGTTCTTGCATTTCCTTGCTGACCTGCCAAAATTACAGTTTATGTTGTAAGAACAAATTGCCAACATTTTACCAAAGATTTATATATGTATTTTTAAGTAATGTCCGATGTTTCCCTTGAAAGATTTTCAACCTCCAAAGTCTTGACAACGATACCTATTTATGGTCAAAAATAACGAAACAAGAGCGGACAGTTTTGTACGGCCGTGATTAGAACAATCAGAAGAAACTGCCACAAAACTTACTGCGCAAAGAAGTTTTAACTCCTTCGATATAACTTGGTTCAAGAAAATTGAACACAAAAGCTTCACATTTTGTGCGTGCACAGCTTTTAATAAGTTTCGATATGCATTGTGCAATCAATATACCCGAATGAGTCCAAGTGCCTTCATTAATTGCATTCTTCCTTGCAGGCCCTTGAAAATTTGTCGAATTGAAAAAGCATCGTACATTTTGCTTGATAAATTGGCATCAAAATCAGATTCTTTGTTTTTTTTTTTGGTTTTAAGTGCTGTGAAATATCATATCTTCCACCACTGCTTATAACGGGTCCGCCATCTAACTTTTTTTTTTCAACTATTGCCTATTTCGTGAACGGTAACACCTAGCTCATGTCTGATTTGACAGATAATTAGTTTTATCCTTCCGCTGAACGAATATGGTTGTGTATACGCTTGAAAAATGCTCGCTGAGTGGGCCTGCGATCGACTTAGAAAAGATGCCGATTTTGCCAAAAAAATCATCTTTTCAGATGAAGCTCATTTTGATCTTGGCGGGTATGTAACAAGCAAAACTACATTGAAAAGCCGATACACCCAAAACGAGTCACTTTTTGGTGCGGATTTTGGTCCAGAGGCATAATTCGAAAATGAGCAAGGAGTGGCCGTTACAGTCAATGGCGATCGTTATCGGGCCATGTTGGACGAATTTTTGTTCACAAAAATTGAAGAGGAGGACATTGGCAATATTTGTTTTCAACAGGACGGCGCTACGTGCCACACAGCCGAAGTTACACTCGATGTTTTGCGCCCATTAAAAAAAAAAAAAGAAAGTTATTTGGCGGACCCTGTAGAAAACGTAGAAACGTATTTTAAACAGGTTACGGTATTGGCTTTTTCATTGTTGTTTATGAAGAAAAATTCCATCTGAAGATCCTCGCCGAATTCGCATTTCACAACTTTCTAAATTTATTGTAAATAATTAAAAGAAACAAATTCCATTTGTTTGCAGAAGCAAACACTCACATTTCAAATTTATGTATTGTTTTTTTTGTGAAGATACAGTAAGAAATGTGACATCTCAACGAAGGTGACACATTAATGCGTTCAGTGAACATATCCCTCTGAACCATTTGTTAAGGCGGATTCGCACTTTGACATACAAATATTAAACACATATTTTAATTATTGTAAATAAAATTGTTAAATTTTGTTAACGTTATTCGAATAATATAAATATATGGGACAAACTCGGGACAAACCCAGTACAAAAAATAAAATACGGGACAGTTGTACGTCCCGGCTTTACTTAAAATTTACCCGGGGCAGTAGAGCATAATACGGGACGGATGGTCACCGTAAGCATACATATAAATATTGATGCCAAATGTATTTGTAAAATGTAGAACAGATATATTTTAAAGCCACAAATGAGATTCTATCTCAAGGCTTTTTTAACTAAATAAAAATGAAATGAAAGGAAATGAAATGTAAATTCTGTTGTGCCTTTGCCAACAAAACGCCGCTAATTTCTCATATTTCTTCCTTCCTATTTTATACATTTACCCAAAGCAGACCAATACTTAAACACATTTACATACGTTTTTATAGATAAAACAGATAGATAGATACAAGACGACAAAATCTTGAAATAGAGAATGAGTGGTCACTGATGGGCTTCAAAAATAATTAGAATATTAAATAAAGATACATTTTAATTTACCTACTGAATTCAGCTCCATCTATTGTTTACATACAATGTACATAATATACATATGTATAATATTTATTCTTATTGTAACTGTAAATCTCATAGCCAACCTAAAAAATTGAGATAATCCCAAGGATACAAATTCTACCAATCATACCAGCCATCATAGCACTTGAAACGAAGGCACATCACAACACAATACACCCACACACTAGTAGTGCTTTTTATAAGCCAAGGCGAATTGGCTTAACGAATCAAACAAAAAGAAGCCGAAAAACAAAAAGAAATAATTTGAAACACAAACAAAGCACAACAGTCACGGTGGGCCGAGGACGAGGAGACAGTTGCATGAATAGAAATTAGAGCGAATTGAATTCAAAACGAATTTATTGTAAGGACTAAGGATTTGCCTGTTTTTGTCCGGGCTTCACAACTGAATCGACAATCGACATCGGAGTGAACTTAACAGTTGGAGAAGGGCAGTCCCCACGAGTTAGGCACTAGGGCTTCTAACCTTACTTCGTCATCGAAACGTCCCGGGACTGAAAAGGACATGGCTTGAATTTTGTGTGCGGAAAATAAATTGGCTTATTAACTTCATATGCATTGTATGACCAAGCCATATCTCATTCAAATTCACAATGACAGCTAGATTACCGTGATCCGATGACGGGCTTTTTCTGGTTTCCTCAACCTTAATGTCAACATTGACGTCGAAGATTCGGTCGGAAGTTGAAAGATTTGTTTGTGTGATGTGTTTATTGGTTTTTCTTATTCTATACTTGGGGTTGTGGTCAAATTACATTTACTATAGATATGTGGGTACATTATGTATTATATAGCTTCGTATATCTACAAACATATTTATTATGCAGGTTCGTTGGAATATTTAGATAGGTACTGAAATACAACTCAACAGTCAACACTCATGAATGTTTATGTTTGAATTAATACCTATCAGATATTCTGTCTATTTTATAGTGAATTCAAATTAATTGTATGCATTAAAAACGTAATTTGGCTATAATAGCATACCTACTAGTGCAGGAATATAATATACTCTTGCTGCCAAAAACATTTCGTATTTTTTCTCAGGATAATGCTTCTCTTAATATCAAGTAGAAAATTAATATCTTTACATATCTTTTTTTAATAATTTGTAAAGGATATGAGATAATTTATGTCGATTTCGTTTCAATAATTAGGATTCGCTACTAAAACCAATACGTTTTTGCTTTGAAACGAACGATTACGGACCGAATCTCTTTTTGGGACTGTGTGTGTTGCTTGGCAGCTCTAAAAAAAACGATTCTTCAATTCGTTAAAACATCATTATTTTGTTTTAATTTCCCGATTCCGACGCGGGGGAGTTCCTAAACCCACTTGCACTTATTTAATATTTGTTTTCAAGAAGTTTTTAACAATTTTTTTTAGTTTTTAATATATTAATTTACTTTTTCTGTACACTGGCACAAAATAAAAATTAATTCACAACACAACAATTGAGAAACTTCAAAACAAATATTGTAGTGTGTGTAAGAATCTGTGCACAAATCCGTTTTGAATCCGTCTCCAAAAAGAAATTCCATACGGATCTGTTTTTCCAGAAAAAAACTGGTTTTAATTTGAAACGAATTTGATTTTCAGAAAAAAATTGACGGCGGAGCGACGGCAGATCGATGTTTTTGTTGAAACGAAATCGACATTAGTAACAACCTTAAAAATATAATGCTATGATGAAAAAAACAATCAGCGCCAGAACTAAAACTCAGTAATTCAATCTCAGCTACAATTTATTTCAATTTCATGGAAAGCGGTCAAAGAACAACGAAGTTGACATTTTTTGATACCGGCACAGAGTGTGACCAATGAAATATTTCAAAACCCCTGTTTTAGCAGGATTTTTTGACTACAAAAACTGCTTAAAAAAATGCAATTTTTTTTTAGGAAAAAAAACTGCCAAAAATCCTGCCAACTCTGAAAATCATGCAAGTAGACCGCAAAAAACGTAAATATATATACCTGGAACAATCGAACTTGTATTGGTGTTACGTTTAAAATACCGAGTGCATATTTTTTTGTAGTTTTTTTTTTACTTTAGTATGATGAATTTTAAGTAACTAATCAAGACCAAAATAGAAGTTGTTTATTTTGTTAAGTTTATTTAAAATAAAATGCACGACTGGATCGCACGAACCTGCTCTTATATTCAATCACATTGTATGTAAAAGATTTCTATTTAAAATCTAAATATATGTTTAAAGTCATTTTTTACTTTGTTTATTATATACAAAGTTTCTTCAATTTTTTCTAAAAAAAAATTCGTATGGCAATCTTAAATATTTAATAATATAAACTTAAAAATAAAAAATTAAATCGTATTAATCAAAGAAAAAAAAATTCGAAATTCTGAAATAAATACTTAAACTAATTTGAGCTCAAAAAATAGTACGCCATTTTATTTCTTGGATAAATTTGAATTTATGAGAAAAAGATTTTAAAAATCTGTGGACTGGTTTATGAGAAACAAAGTTTTTTTTAAAAAACATTTTGAATTTTTTTTTTTTTAAATCAAGAGGCCATTTCATAGGTAATCAGCAAATACATATAACTATAATTTTTGAAAAAAAAAATTATTGAGCAGTTTTCAAAATATAAATTTTTAAACATTTTTTTTTAATTTTTTTTTTAAATACAAAAAAATATTTATTAAAAATATTGGTACGCAGTATAAATTGGGCAACCTGAACCTATATACGTGTGAAATTTCGAAAGAATCGGTTAAGCCATTTATGAGATAGTCGAAATAAAAAAAACCGTCCTATGGAAATTATCGTTTTTAGACATTTTTTTAATTTTTTTTTTCAATCATATGATCGGTCGTAACTAAATAGCTGCACTTATTTATTTTAATCAAAATCGTTAGAGCATTTTTCAAGAAAAATAGTCTTTAACGTATTGGTTATATGGCAGGTACCGTTATTTTTTGAGCTAAAAAAAAAGTTCAATTTTCCTTCTGTACACTACCTAAAAAACTCTATATACCAAGTTTGAAGCAATTCGGCCCATCCGTTTGGGCTGTAGGTGTCTATACATACAAACAGACAGACTGGCATACAGACATACAGACGGACATAATGTTTAGGCCATCTTTTTTCGTCTTCGCTATCATCGTAATGTCATGTTTGATTGTTATCTCAAATTTTTTTTTCGCCGAATGCATAACTTGCCTTATAATAATCGCAAGTAAAAAAAGGAAATAACCTTACAAATAGCTATTAATCCATTTCGCAACAAAACGAAACAAAAAAATCAGGTATAAGAGTATGTTAATCTAATTAAGTAAAAGGTATTTATATAGATGTTTTACTGCAAAAGTTGTCTGCTTCATTTAAAGCATCTTCAAAAATATCACTTCACGGTCAAATTAAATTTTGATGAAGCAACTTGTTTGATTATATTAGAAGGAATAATGAAGGCATCACAACATTTTTCAGATAAACTATCTCGGATAAAAAGTATACTATTAAACATATCAATTTTCATTCGACTCCTTCGTTGATCATTAAACTAAACACACTTTCAGCTGCAGCATTTGATATAGGCAAAACTAAAAACGAATTGACAACTCTTTGTAAGGGTTTTCATTGACCAAATTTCAACAGTATTTTAATTACTCTCCCATATTCCATTGCGATTTAATTTTGGAAATTAGTTCAGAATGCAAGTTTTTATCTTTATAAAAATCGCTTCATGGTTTCTTATGAATTCGCAAATATTTTTTAACAGAAAAGAAGTTTACTTGCTCTGTAACAAGCGATACGCATATATGTTTGATTAAGTTTTAATTTTTGAAAGTAATATTTTGTTTTAGGTTGGAGAAATATGAAAACCTGCTAGATTTCCTGCTAAAACCAAATTTCCTGCTAAGAAAACTGCCGGCAGGATTTGAAAAAATAAAATGCTAAAAGCAAACTTTTCCTGCTAAATTTAGCAGGAAGAATGCTAAATTAGCCAAACTGCCGGCACATATATTAATACAACAGAAAAAGCCATAGAGAGAAAGAACAATATTGTTAAATCTACGAAGTAGAGACACTGAAGCACTGGCAACGAGACCATTAGCTTTAAACATCACATAAATTAAATTAAATATTTTGTTATTAACGGTACCTGTCATACAACCATTGTATTGATTTTCGACTTGCTCATAAACGGCTCAATGGATTTCTATGAAAATTTCTTTACAGGAGCTGCTTCAAATTCTAAATAATTGCATTTCAAAATCTTGGAAAAACTGTTGTTTTTTTTTTATATTTGAAAAAAAAATATTTTTTTTTTTGAAAATTCAATATTTCGAAAAAGGGTGGACGATTTTTTCTGAAAATTTGTTTTTCAATTTATGTTATTAAATATTTAAAATGTTCATACCAATATTTTTTTAGAAAATATATAAGGCGTGTTTTTTTCTAAGCCTCGGGGAAATTGGACGATAAAAACGATGAGTAGGATTAACAATTTGCTTACTAAATCCAACAACAATTAATCCCCGGGGTGCTTAGCTTAAACCCAGAGAATTCTCGGGGCTTAGCTATTGGAGAGGATTAAAACTGTGCTACCAAAAACTTCTAATCTACCTTTTAATATACATTCCGCAACACAACACCAAATCAATTTTAATATTTTCCGCTTTTGTATTGCCTCTATGGTGTCGTAGATTTTTTCCACCTCGCCATGAGCACAACCTTCTACAGCGATTTTCATTTTTGCGTTGGTGCAAGGACATTAAGGCGCTCAAAATCAAAAGGTACCCAATTAAAGCCTGCAAATGTATTCCCTACAGTTAAGCATACTAGAGCCTCGCTGATGCTTTGGGCCTGGGGCTGTTTTTCGCGTACGGGCTAACGTCTTATACACCAAATCACATAAATTATGGACCGTTTTCAATAAAAAGACATTTTGCAGTCAATAATGCTTCTACATATGTATATTACGAGGAAGAAAAGAATAATGACTCCAAACATTCTTGAAAGCTGCTAAAAGAGTGGTTTGCGACTACAAATATTCGTGCATTAGAATGGCCGTCTAAATCATCCGACCTGTACAAAATTGAAAATTGTAGGCCATTTTAAAAAGGCGAGTTGGTAAATAACAATTACACTTTTTACAGCTTTGAAATGAAGGGGACAATATTCTTGCTTCTATTTTCAAGAATTTGATTCAGCTAATGCCTGCTCGATGCCGAGTTGAAATAAAAAACAGGGCTTACTGGAAAAAACATAAGAAAATAATAATAAATAATTGAACATATAAAACCTGGTTAGTTTGTCACATCAAAATTTTGAATTAGTTTTCAGTTTTCACTATTATTTTTTTACTTGCGATTATAGGTACTAAATATAAGGCAAGTTATGCATTCGTCGAAAAAAAAGTTTTGAGATAAGAATCAAACATGGCATACGATGATAGCGAAGACGAAAAAAGATGGTCTAAAAATTCTGTCCGTCCTGTAAGTCTGTCTGTCAGTCTGTCTGTATGTAGGTATGGAAACCTACAGCCCAAACGGGTGGGCCAAATTGCTTCAAACTTGGTCTATGGAGTTTTTTAGGTATAGTACAGAGGGGAAATTGAAATTTTTTTTTAGCTCAAAAAATAACGGTACCTGCCATATAACCAATACGTTTCTCTGAAACGGCTCTAACGATTTTGATTCAAAAAATCAGTGCCGCTTTTTAGGTACGACCGATCATATTTAAAAAAAAAAAATTTTTAATGTCTAAAAACGGTACTTTCCATAGGATCGTTTTATTTTATTTCGACTATCTTATAAATGGCTCGACCGGTTCTTTCGAAATTTCACACGTATATAGGTTTAGGTTGACCAATTTATACTGCGTACAAATATTTTTAATAAATATTTGTTTGTATTTTTAAAAGAAAATTTTATATTTTGAAAACTGCTCAATAATTTTTTTTCAAAAATTATAGTTATATGTATTTGCTGAATACCTATGAATTGGCATTTTTGAATTTTTTTAAATTTTTTTCAAAAAGTTTTTTAAAAAAACTTTTTGCTCAAAAACCGTCCCACAGTTTTATAAAATTTTTTTTTCATATATTCAAATTTATCCAAGAAATAAAATGGCGTACTTTTTTTGAGTTCAAATTAGTTTAAGTATTTATTTCAGAATTTTGAATTATTTTTTCTTTGATTAATCCGATTTAATTTTTTTATTTTTAAGTTTATATTATTAAATATATAAGATTGTCATATCAATTTTTTTTAGAAAAAAATTACAGAAACTTTGTGTATAAAAAATAAAGGAAAAAATGACTTTAAAAATATATGAAAATTTTAAATAGAAATCTTTTGCATGTGATCGAACATAAGAGCAAGTTCGTGCGATCAAGTCATGCATTTTATTTTAAGTGGTTGACCAAAAGATCCGGAATGTTTTTGTCACCACTGTTAGTCCAAGATCACAAGGCCTCCAGGTTTCTTATTTTCTGATAGATAAAATGTATATGATAGAGTGGTGTTAGTCCTACAGTTAACGTATGCATACCTGCTAGCTTGGGCCGACTGCCAATTCTCAGGCATCAGGTGTTAATGCACGTAAAAATGTTGGTAAATTCACTATTCTGATGGCTGATTTTTACGTATGTTTCACGGAACATTGTAAGTTGGTGGAGAGCTTCATTTTTACGTCTGAGCATTTTCTAAAAAGTACCCTGCACTTGGAGCGGAGCAACACATTTTAGAGAGGGGAAAGGGTTTTTTTTAGTTGTTGGTACACATTGTAGAGCATGACGTTTGTTCGTTCTACCCAAATAGATAAATACACTTTTTATCGTACAATTGATAGATTTGGAGAAAAGTGGTATGTGGAGTAGTACACTTATAAAAAAAAAATTTAATAAATGTATGTTTTTGAGTTTTTCAAAAAAAACCTATTGCTTAGATTTATTTTTTATCTAATTTTCCTATACTATTATCAATTTCATATTTTTTGTATTTTTTCAAAGTATTTATTTCAGGTATAAAAAAAGTTTTATTATAAACTTAAAAGAGATTTTTTATTATGACTCATATATTTTCAAAATGACTCATTTTTTCAGCATCTGGGATTCATTAAAAATTAAACCTGTGGTAACACTGCTTTATTTAGTCCCAGAAATAACTGTAGCTATCATATATTTTTTGGAGTAAGCCCTCTTAATCTTAATTATACCGAAAACAGAACATATATAATATTTTTGTTTGTAAAAAATTAAGTAAAAATGACTACTAAGAATCTTATGCAATCCTTGTGATGGGGCATAAGAACAAGCAGGTGCGGTGCAGTTTATTTTATTTAATATTAGGAACATGATTTTCTCAAGTATTCTAGAAAGTAAATACAAACTAGTGTAAATGAAATTGATTAAACGGTTTTCAAAATACATATTGGGTTTTCAAAAAAATATTTTTTATTTACTAAAAATTAAAAATTTTTTTTTATTTATTTTTATTTCGACACTGCCTGATAACAAAAAGTACAGTTGGACGTCATCTGCATACATATGGGAAGAGCAGTTATTAAATATATATGGAAGTTCATTAACGTAAATTGAAAACAGTAGTGGACCAAGTGTTGAACCTTGTGGAACACCGGTAACATTTGGGAGAAAACAAGACAAACTGTTCTCAACTAGCCAACTAGCACCGCTTGTTTTCTATTAGTTTTTTTTTTATATATAACTTTGCACGCGCTCAAGGGATTATGATTACCCTTTATATGTTTTTCTTAACACAGCGCGGGCATCCGGTGGAAGAAGAGAAAGAATGATAGGAAAAATATGTGGCGCGATATTCTGAGACTAGAGCTAGTTGTTGTCTCAAATTTACCTCCAGGGATGGCGGCTGAGCTAATGCGGAGAGAATTACCGTGTCTTATTTATATATGTCCCTTATAATTCGCATTATTTTTTTTATTTATCTCGTTGTCATATTTTATGGGTATGTTAGTTTACTCAATCACATGTTGTCAGTGTTATGCCTAAACAGCATGTAATGAACAAAGTAGCAACTTATCTTATGACAATTTTAAGAATTGGTTTTTAATGGAATATAAGAAGACATAGACAATGGCAGGAATCCAACCTGCAACCACGAGGTTGACAGGCGAGCACACAACTATCGCGCCACGGCCACCCCCCAGTTAAGTGAGAGTAGCCCCTGAAGAAAAACCAAATATCTGTATAAGCTTCTTACATAAAATATCGGGATTAATTTTGTCGAAAGCCTTCGAGAAATCAAGCAAAACCAAAAACTTCACCTCATCTTTATCAAACGCTTGCCTAATTTCTTCAGTGACGTTTAAAAGAGCTGTTATACAGCTGTGTTTTTTAAGAAAGCCAGATTGTTTCGGAGAAAGCAACGAGTTTTTGTAAAGATAAACATTAATTTGTCTTTGCAGGATTCTCTAGAAGACTTTTGATAAGTAAGGTAATATTGATATTGGCCTAAATTCTACACCTTTAGAATTTTTAAGAAAATGGTATGATCTTAGCAGCCTTCTACATATCGGGATATACTCCTGACATTAAAAATGTATTGAAAATATGAGTTATATAAGGCAGTACAACAGGAAGAATCATAAATAAAAACTTAGGGTGAATATTGTCTAGAACCTATTCGCTGGCTGAGAACTATAAGGTTGTGAGTCGACCAAAATACCAAAAATGAGTTTTATATACCAAAATTTTCGTAATTTTAGCGGCTTTCAGATAGAACAAAAAAGAAAAATAAATTTTAATTAACTTTTTCCCAACAATGTTCTAGGTCGTTTTTTAAACTTCTTGTAAAATCGTCTAAAGTGATTAAACTAACAAGTTTTTAATGGTTTTATGGCTTCTTGATGGTTCTTTATCAAAATGCACAAACCAGCCCGCTTAAACTTTGAAGGCGACTATCTCGGATTTTTTTTTTTACATAAAACCTTATAGTTCTCGGCCAGCGATTTGACTTAACAGACAGCAAACTTTCAACAACATCGGGATCATCAACAGCACTAAACCCAAATCCAGAGTATTCCGAGTGATTCATAAATGATAATGGAGTTTCTATACTAGATGATGAGGGCAGCGTCAAAGGTAGAAAAAGAAATGTTTTATTGAGAGCATCACCATCTATATTCCTTGCAGGCGCACTTCTTGACATGCCAATACCAATGTTGCGAAGGTTTTCCCACAATTGTCGCCCATTTAAACTGATATCAAGCCGTTGGGAAAATATTTGAGATTTTGGTATACGTACTTCAGCTATAACTCTATTTCGAAGTGAACAATACGTACGTCGCAACTCATTTAATCAATAGCCTTTCCCGTTATTGTAGGCCGTATCCCTTTCTTGTATTAGTATCCGCATACTACGCGTAAACCATGATTTGTAATTTGGTGGAAAAATTTTAGTTTTTAGAAACTTCTGTACAAAAAAAAATTATTTAAAAAATTAACTTTAGGTACCATTTCCCAGAAAATCGAAAAACAACAACAAGTTCTACTAGAGATAGCAGAGATATCCATTTTTTTCCAAAAAAAATGTACCTACATTCCCTTTTTATTTTCAAACGTTTTTTGAGAAAAGATAAGATTTCGCTTTAGACTTAAAAAATGCATTTTAGGTTTACGAGTAAGATGTGTTGGCCAAGCGAAAAAACAATAAGTATAAGTTTGAAGAAAATTAATCCAGCCGATTAGCCTGCATATGAACGGTTGACAGAATTACTATACCCACATTTTCGTCTCACTGTCACGTAATGTCAAATTTAAACAAAATATCGAGTACGAGCCTGATTTTTTTCTTCAAATGTAAGACTAAGCCTTTAAAAATAAGAATGAAATGCGTTGGAAAATACTACATAGATAGTATAGGTACTACTATATACTTACCTTATACAAATACTGACCTCCAAATTAAGGCACACATTTTCTGTACTCGTAGTCATAATTACCTTCAAGACCAAACAAGAAAAAGAAAAAAGCAGACTATTATATCTATGTACATACATATGTACAAGTATGCAATCCCTAAAGTAATTTGCTTCAAGTCCAAATTCATAAATAATGTAAGTTGACTATATACAAAAAAGCAATCGAATTTATACACAAGAAGACCAAACATTCTACTCAAGATACCAATTACCCAAAGACTTTTGTCTTGGGTAAACATGTGTTACTTACATTTATTGCCAATTGCCACTGTCACATTTCATTACGAATTATTAAAAGCGGCCTATATAATAAATACATTATACACAAATAAGAAACAAATTAAATATCAAATAGGGTAATCAATTTATTGGATCCGAAGTAAATTTAACAAAACACATTTTTGATTAAGATTACGACTAAGTGGAATATAATTCAAACGATATTTTCTATTCACTTTTCGATACGTACACCGGACAATAACTTCAACACTATAATATGTGACTTTGTTAAAAAAAATGTATTTAATAATAATTTATAGTCGCTGTGTTATGAAATTTAAACAATGAGTATAATGTCTTGAACGTTTTATGTCAATAAAAAAATTCAACTTGCCTTATCTCTCCTAAAAAATGTTCCGTCTTGTTGCGCCGCGCCGGCCGCACAGTGGGGGAAACATGGAAAAAATTCCAATTTTTTAATTTATTTTTTTGCGGTGTTTAATAGCCTATTGTTTTCATTAATAATCAGAGAAAACAGTTCTAATTCATTTTCTTCATTTCATTTTTGTTTGTGGCTCTGAGGGACTTAGTAAGTTCGACAATATTATTTTACCCAAAAATAATTTTTTTTGTATTCATTTTTATTTAATCTTAACTTATAACTATCTTAAAGCTAGACAAAAATGTTTAAAACAAGCCTAATTATAATTATAAAAATCATCTGTTTTTACTAATGAACAATTTGGCTTACCATGGTTTTATTTGTAAAGATATAAGTTTATACGCAACTGCAAATGTTTTTCAACAGAGTATTTTCTAGTGAAGAAATTCCATCATCATTCAAAAGGTCGGTAATATTTCCTATCCACAAAAAAGGAGACTTGAACAATGTTGAAAATTACCGAGGCATCTCCTTCATGAATGTACTTGCAAAATTATTCTGCGGTATACTTGTAAACAGACTAGAGACATGGGTTGATGTAACAAGTATCCCTTCAGACTGTCAGGCTGGTTTCCGGAAAAGCTATTCTACAACTGACAAAATATTCACAATAACATCTATTGTTAAAGCGTTCCAAGCAAGAAACAAGAAAGTGTATGCCTTTTTTGTTGATTTTAAAGCTGCCTTCGACCTTATAAATCGAAATGCTCTGTTTTATAAGCTCTCGAAATTAGGACTGTCTACAAAATTCATACATATTATAAAAGAATTGTATTCAGAGACAAAAGCAGCAGTATGGGATGGTTCGACTTACTCAGATTGGTTTGAAACCGATAATGGAGTAAAACAAGGTTGTCTTCTGAGTGCACTCTTGTTTGCGCTTTTTATAAACGATGTGGTAGCCTACCTTCCCGGTGGAATTCGAGTAGCTGATTTAAACATCAATGTTCTTTTGTATGCCGATGATCTTGTGTTACTATCTGAATCTCCAGAAAACCTCCAACTTTTAATCAATCGCCTGGCGAAATACTGTGATGAATGGGGCCTTGAAATAAACTCAAACAAATCAAAAGTGATGGTCTTCAGCAGATGAGCAAGAAGCCAAAATACATATAATTGGGTGTTCAATGGTGCTAGTTTGGAGATCGTAGAATAGTACAAGTATCTAGGTGTAAAACTGAACCGAACTCTTGATTTCAGCTTGCACCTTACAGAAAAATCAAATACTTCACAAAGTCTACTGATTGTGACATGGCGAAAAATATTTTCAAATAATCGAATCAACCTTCCAGCGAAATATAAAATATTCGAAGCCGTGGTGAGATCGACATTGTGTTACGCTGGCCAAGTTTGGGGAAGTGATGAATACGAGTCCCTCCAAAAATTCCAAAGGAATTTCTTAAAAAAGCATTTCAACTTGCCTTTGAAAACGCCAACTTACGCATTTCATCTTGAAACAGGATTTCCTAAATTGTATACATACACACTAAAGCTACAGGCCGATTACATCGTGAAAATGCTCTCTTATCAGGAAAACCGTCTTCCCAAGAAAAAGGTGTTATATGAATTGAAGAATGCGGATTGGTGGTTGTCCAATTGGAAACGTTTGGGAATCGCTTGTGATGTTATTGTCTTGATTGATACAAGTAATCCAATTTTGGTTAAGGATCAACTATATAGTGTTATCCAGAACCATGAAAATCTTGTTCGAGAGGAGTTTATAGTGAGAGCTCGGGAATCGGAGAGTAGAATTATTTACTCACAGCTTAATACCAACTTAATGGAGAAAAACTACTTTCATGACCAATATAGTTACAAAGAAATATCTCTTCTTTTTAAAGCCTATACAATGGAAGTTTCCACCAGTTTTGCTCCTTGTGTAACCTTAGGGCAAAAGAAGACTGCTTTCACTTTCTAAGTATATGCCCAATTTTCACGGAAAGAGAACTTTGTCGATGCAGGAAACGATTGCGATTTTGAACGATTTCAACTGGAAAGACCTTTACAACTACTTAAAACAAATTTCAACATATAGAATGTTACTGATAACAGAATTCACATAGTGAATATAAATTTGTACTTACTATTTAATTGAAAAAATTTTTTTTTTTTTTAAATTTAAAAAATGTATATAATAAATTTTGCTAACCGAGCTGACGTCAAAGCCATAGCTTTAAATTCGTTGTGTTGTATCAAATGAAATAAGAAAATTTGAAATAAATGACTTCTACTTGTAGAGATACAATTATGAAACTCACCATGTTTGTAGTTAATTTACAAAAGAAAAATAAAAAATATAAAATAGCCTAAATTTTTAAAATATGACATGAAAAAAAATAATAGAGCGAGTAGAAAAAAATAACCAGATAATGTGAGCTTTTGTAAGCCTACCAAAAAAAGCTCCGCTGAGCTCCGGTCTAAAATTGTCATTTTCTTAAAGCTTATACTATTGCCTTATATTCGTATAGATTTCATTGACAACTACAGACAAATGCCAAACAAAGTAATACAAATAAGAGTTAAGGTGCGACTCTTGAAAAGGCTATAAAATCATTTTTTCTCCACATTTGCTCTCCACATTCTAATGCTCAAAAAAACTGCTTAAAAAAAACTGGACCCTGTAAATCGGACTTTGAAAACAAGCGAAAATATGAAAATATATGAACAATTACAATTTTGTTTTTGTTTTTGTTTTTTAATTTTCTGAGAAATGACTGCCGTCACACAATGAAAGGAAAGCAAAAAGCTTTCTGAGAGCTAAATTTTCATTGTGTGACGACCCGAAAAGTAATTTCTTGAAAGCGTTTTCCGAAAGTGATTTGCTTTCTTGAAAACCCTTTCGAAAGAAAAAATTTCACTGTGTGACTGTTTAATGAAACCGTTTTCAAGAAGTCAAATCAATTCAAATAAATTTTTGAAAGCGCTTTTGAAAGTTTGTTCCTTTCGTGAAAGCCAATGTTTGTTTTTTACCCGATTTGCTGAACCAAATTGTTTTTTGGGGGAAGGGTAACATTGTGGTGGCATATCGGTAGGTAGGCCAATAGCAATAGTTTTCTTGGACAACAGTTTCCTTGGACAGCAGTATCTTGGGAGATCCAACACATAGTAACAAATCACTTGCATCTCTTCCGAAACGTGAGCAAAATTACGAAAGAATTCAATTGATAAAGTCAATAAGCCACCTTATAGTCTTTTTTATTTATTTATTTTATTGAAGTGTTTCGGCTATATAGCCATCATCGGAATATTCGACCTTCATATAAATTTTTAATATAATTATTGAATTTTTTAAAAAATAAAGTAAACAATGAAAACAAACTTCAATTCAAATTTTTACAAATATTGACAAGTGTCAGTCAGTCAGCAAATCCACAATTATCATTTAGTGATACGTTAAGTAATTTGTTAATATAGATTGACTCCCATATGTTTAATTGTCTGTATCTTTGCATTTATTTTAATAAGGATATGCTATTAGTCATCACTTAGTGTTGTTTTTTTCCTCTACCCATTGCATTATTTTCTTGGTGTATATGTTTAGGAATAAAAGTAGTTTTTGAGTTTTATTTTGTAACGGGTCCGCCATCTAACGCTTTTTTTTCAACAAGAGCTTATTTCGTGAATGGTAAAACTTAGCTCATGTCTGATTTGACAGATAATTAGCTTTATCCTTCCGCTGAACAATTATGGTTGTGTATACGCTTGAACAACGCTCGGTAAGTGGGCCTCCGATCGACTTAGAGAAGATGCAGATTTTGCCAAAAAAATCATCTTTTCAGATGAAGCTCACTTTGATCTTGGCGGGAAAACCCGCACGCATACATTGAAAAGCCGATACAGCCAAAACGAGTCACTGTTTGGTGCGGATTTTGGCCCAGAGGCATAGTTCGAAAATGAGTAAGGAGTGGCCGTTACAGTCAATGGCGATCGTTATCGGGCCATCTTGAACGAATTTTTGTTCACAAAAATTGAAGAGGAGGATATTGGCAATATTTGGTTTCAACAGGACGGCGCTACATGCCACACACCCGAAGTTACACTCGATGTTTTGCGCCCATTTTCAAAAAAAAAGTTATTTGGCGGACCCTTTATATCCAGTTAGTCTCTGAATCTTTTCTTGAGAGAACGAGAGGTTTGACCTATATATACTGCATTACCTCCATTACAGTTTAGCTTGTAAATTCCTGATTTGTCAAGTTGGTCTGTTTTTTGTTTTGTGCTTTTTATTGACTTTATCAATTTAATTTAATAGCGAGATTCATTGAAGAAATGATCTGCTCTTTCCGACAAAAGATTTCATCTTTTTGAATTTTGAGAGTTTCATTCCAACAAAAAGAGCATATCTAGATCAAATCTTATCACGAAAGGTTGGATCTCTGATAGGCTTGCGGATTTGATCTGAATGCACACATAGATGTAAAAAGTCTTTCTGTCAAGGGTCAAATGGAAATTTTTTTTTGTAATTAATTTGTTATGAACTAGTGCAAATCCGTGCTAAAAAAATAAAAAAATAATGGACGAAGAAGTAAATAATTTTTATTTTATAAATTCAGTGTAGTTTTTGATTGCTTCGTCGTCGTCTTCTTCGTCATCTGATGATAAAGATATGTTTTTTTTTCAGAAATGTGTGCGAGTCATTCACCAATACTACAATTAAATCTGGAAAAAAGTTTCATTGAAAAAATCAAATCTGGTTTTTGAGATGAGATCTTTGAAATTTGAATGAAACTCGTTACAAGCATTTTGGCTAAGCTTCCTTTTAAACAACGAAAGAATTCATCCCCCTCTGCACGCAAATCTCTCATAAGTGTGCCGTGGTACTGATTTTCAGCACCACGTTCCAGAATGGTCGCACCCAAATTGACCTACGATTAACCGCATTTCGTTCAGTCACATGCTGCGCAATCCATAGGATAATTTCCATTAGAGTTAATTGCCTCAGTTCTAATAATTTTTCCTCACAAAAAATTTCCTTAGCGAACAATAGAATTGAAAAGATTCAAAAAAAAACTTCACCAGATTCGTAATTTGGAAATTGGGTTGGAACATTCGTACACAACTAGATGTAAACTTCTTCGAATACAGTTACTGGCTAATAGAAGGAAAGTTTTTTCGGTGATGTTCATAAGTGATATTTTATCTAATGATATTGATAGATATTTATGCTCCATCTCAACAGCTAGGAGAACGTGTTATGTTTCGTAAAAGTGAACATGGGTAAGCTATGCACTCAACGAACCTATACTCGCTGTGTTAGAAAAAACAATCTTGTTTCTAACAATATTGCCATTAATTTTCATTTACATAGACTCACTTTAAAAAATAACTTAATGTTGTACTTTTCAAATTAGTTAATTATTTTATATTAATTATAATATGTACATACTTATTTTCATTAGTCTAATTGTAGATTTAAAGATCTCTAATTGATGTTAATAAATAAAATAAAATAACAGTAATGGAAACATTTACATATCTCGAACACCGTCGAAATGTTTCATGTCTTTCATTATTTTATATTCAACCGTAATAATCCTGCTTCTAGGAATGCTAATCTGTTTACCCTTGAGCCCAACTTCGGACGTACTGTCAAGTACAGAGACTATTTCTTTAGCCGTACAACACGAATGTGGAATGCTTTACCATGCTCGATTTTGCCCTCATTGTATTATATAAACGTCAAAACTAATGAACATCGATATCTCCATTTAAATCCTTCCCAGTTTTCCTAACGCTCACACTGTGCTTGAACATATTAAGGGTAGTCAAAATTCCTTTAGGTGCGCGCACAATTATAAAAAAAAAATCTACTACCTCCTTATCAGCGCTGCCGTTTTGAAAAACAGATGGGAGTATTTCAATGGTTTAGAGGGGAGTATTTTATGTTCGTGGGGAGTACGCAAAAAAAACTGACGAAAAAAAGAGATTGTACTTATTAACAATGTAATTTTATTAAAATATTTTATAAATTTGTACTTCAAGTCCATGTATCACCTAACGGTGAAATAAAAGAACACCCAGATTTATTAAATGCATAAGAACAACACATAAAGTTTTAATAACCAAAACAAACTTAAGCAAAGAAAAATAACATCTATTAAATAAGGAACTTACAAAACACACATTCAATGAAAAAAAAAAACAAATTGTATTGTTACGCAATCGGCAGTGCATATCAGACTTTTTTGTATTATTTGCAATAATTACACAAGAGCTCTTTTGAGGGTACCCTTGCGATACATGTTCATTTTGTAATAGAGATTTTACCATTAAAATTGAATTTACTGTGATAATGCTTAAGCAGTTTCTATTTTGTGTTTTTATTAAATGCAACTGGGAAAAAATGCGTTCAGCATTGGCACTGCTGTGAGGTAAACAAATTAGAGAACCAATAAATGTTTTCAATGCACCAAACATTGGCTCACCAAGGGCATTATTAATTGCCAACACATTTTGCCAGAACTCTTCCAAACTGCAATTTCGATTGAAGGATTCATTATTGTTCAAAAACCTCCATTCTTCATCTAGTTCCTCAAAATTATCACCCGTTACAAGATGTGGAAATATTTTTATAAGAGGACCTAGAGAAGGACTTTGCTTTTTGGTCAATAATGTTAAGCGCTTTTAACATTACATCATCGAAACTTATTCTCGAGCGCATTTCCTTACAGAGAATTACATAGTATTCACGACAGTTGTCAAGAATACCCTTAATATCATCTCGTGAAAGCTGCTCTCCAGACAGCAAGAGACTCGCTTTAGCACCTGTGTACGTTTCATCAAGGAAAATAGCATTATTTGAAAAGTCAAGATTATTGAGTGATTCATCATCAATATAAAAGGGCTTTATAAAATTTGTTAAAACCGTCTTATAGTACATTTTAACTGTAGGAAGGAGAACATGTATTCTGAACTCTTCAGATTGAAACTCCAAATTCAACTTATCTATTGTTTTTAAGATATACGAGTATGAAAGAAAATGAAAATAAATTTTGTTTTCTACAGACATATCCAAGAAAATCTGATAAGCCATGCTTCCAATTTTGTCTAACTCACACAACAAGATTACGACACTTCTTTGTTTTTTCTTATTTTATTGACGTCATATGTGAAAACAAATCTGCAAATTGTTGTTGTTTGTGTATTAATGGATTTTTTGACATATGACGTCAATAAAATAAGAAAAACAAAGAACTGTCGTAATCTTGTTTTCTTTGAATCATGGGTTAAACGCACTGAATGATATCGGATATGCCATCTTTAATGAATGTTTGTAAAAGTTTTGAACATTTTCGAGGGGAGTACATTTCGAGTGAGGGGAGTACGGGAGTACGGTAAAGGCTAGGGGAGTACGCATACTCCCTTAGTACACACTTCGGCTGCCCTGCTCCTTATTCAATCCCTTAAAAATCGACGTCAAGTCGGAGATGTACTTTTTATTTTTGATTTATTAACCAGTAACATTGAATGAGCTCCTCTGTTAAGTCCTGTGTCTTTTAATGCTAATCAGCATAACCCTATGTCAGTACCACTTTTCCCTGCGTCCAATTTTAACGTACTAACTAAAGCTTCTACAATCATATGTACACAGATTCCTACGAAATGTCAATTGTTCCTCAGTTGTTTTTTGGAATTTCGACTCCTCTGAGTCGGTCCTTGGAAATTCTCTTCCCTTATCCCAATATCTATCTTCACCCACCTAATACCTTTTTTATTTATTTTTTTATTGTGAGTTACATAAGTATTTATTATAAAATTTTAACTTTTTTTTCAATTCTTATATTTTTATTTTAAATTAATGTATTAGTTTTTAAGCTAAGCTAGTAATAAGTGCAAATAAAATACAAAATATAAACAAAAGTTTGTTTTGTTTACATCTCCGTAATAGATTTATAAGCCAAACATTCGTTGATCATGCGAAGGGGTTTGACTAATCAAAAATGTACTAACTGGTTTCACATTGAACACACACAGTAACCAAGGATACGAATTAATGTTAAAAGTATTCTTTTTATCATTCGCATTGTGATCATCCTAAAACTATTTACTTCACTTCCAAAATGATGCTCGACTTAAACAGAAGTTCAATTTTTGTATGCCCGCTCACATACTTGCTTTTAAAGCACAATGTAGTTGATAAAAAGAAAATCTGCATTGGGTTGTATCGGATCATGTGGGATCGGTGTCGTGATGCGTAGTGCTTTGGCTTCTAAGCAGCTTGGCATTGGCGGATTAACCTCATCGGCGCCCTGAGGCACGCTCAGTGGTTACCGCCCCTTTTGTTAATTCTATAGAAGGATCATTATTTGATTGGGCTAACAAAGAAGAGTTATGGGACACAGTTGCCTTTTTGGGGGTGAGTAATTTGAATGCGGCGGTAGTATTTTCGAAATATGTCACAGGTAATTGTTTTTAATAAATTGGATAGATTTTCTTTTAACAAAATTACATTACTAAGTGTTTACTACTATGGAGAAAATATATTTTCCTTATATTTCAACAAAGAAACTAAATTTTAAAACTGGGAACCCGTCAAATATTTTGGTATACGACAAAGGGGTATTGCGTATAGACTATTGTAATTAATATAATAATAAGACTTAGTAATATAAACCTAAGAAGTTGATTGCTTTTATCTTTAAACTAGCTGACCCGGCGAACTCTGTTCTGCCTTAGATGCAATAAATAAGCAGATTTTGGATTTTATTAAGTTCAGTTTTTTTATTAGGAAATGCAAATAAAAAAATTAAGTATTTTAATGATTCTTTATTGTTCATGTATTTCGGTGCATATGTTACACGCTTCAGTTAGATACCTTGTGATACACGACATTAGTTGTTTTAGATGATGATTTTCGATGCTGATAAAACTTTGGCAATTGCTGATTTTTGCAATATAACATGTTGCTTCTTCAATAGTTTGAATATGTAATGGCAATTTCAATGTCTCACCAGTTCCAAAAGTGGGCATCCAGGAAATATAAACCACCATTTCCATCATCAATAGCCTTCATTATCACAAACAACCTTTTTTGGGGTCAACAGGGCTACATTAGTTTGAACTGCTAAATCTTATTCCTGGTGATCATATTCACGTTCCCGTTCCAATTCTCGATTTAAGTTGTCATTTATTTCACGACTTGGCGCTGGCATTCTTAACCTGACTAATAAGCTACCGCACATGAGGTAACACATGTCTTCGATCAAGAGTAAAGCCCGATTATGCATCTCCTCATTCATCTGAAGATAGTGATATCTTGAACTAACACTAATTTGATGTAAAATGTCTTCTGACATATTATCCTTGTATTTGTGCCACACGTTAGATGGGTTCGATGGAAGGCATGTCGAAATGATGATAGCAAATAATGGGCGTATCTGACTTGGAGATGCAGAGATAATGGCTTCAACGATTGTATCACAATGGGTATCGTTTTCTAGTAAATTGAGTTATCCACATGTAGTACGATATGTTGGAAATATTATATACCATTAACAGTCCGTAGTGTGTCAAATGACATTGGCCCACGCACATTTAAGATCATCAATCGCAAGTAGAAGCATTCACTGATTGTTACTGATAACTGATTTCTGAAAAAATCTAATAATTATCAAAATTTCGACCATACTTAACCATAGACAAAATTACGTTAAGATGTCATTTGCGTTTTGCTTTGTCCTTGTTTTATAGTGACTTGCATTCTTTTTGACGTTTTATGTCACGTCACACGGGAACGCAGTCGAACGGGATAAAAAGAATCCTATGTCTCCTGGTTCTAAGCTACCTCCCCACCAATTATAGTCAAATCGGTTCAGCCGTTCTTGAGTTATTAAAAGTGTAACTAACACGAACTTCTTTTATATTTATAGATTATATGCTGTATATCTTAATGCTTTTTATTGTTTTTTCCTAGAGCTTTGGGGGTGCGGTCATGACTCCATTACCGCCCTCTAAATCCGCGCTGGCTTATTATATAGTTGTTTATTCTTTTGTTGTCAAAAAACAAATAATTATAGTTATTTGGTAGTATTATATTAAAAATGGCATTGGTATATACCTTTTCTTATAAAACTCCAAGAACATTTTTATTTATTTTAGTTAGTCTCAAAAGTACGCCCAGAGAAAAAACAACGTAAAATCAAAAAAACCCACTTTGATTTAAGTATATTTAGGAATATTTCGGGGTTAAAGATGAACATTTTAGAATCAAAGTGGAACATCATTGATTCAACGTTTTCTCCTACATGAAAACAAATAGTTTATGCTTGATTTAAATACGTTTTGTTTTGATTTATGGTGGAATCATAGTAAAATCAATATCATCCAACTTAAAAACGAAATGGAACAACTGCGATTCTACAGTGCATCATATTAGATTCAAAGGCTTATGTCTTTGAAAGTATAATGATCCAAATTAATTTTTAGAATGATGTATCGTTATATTAAATGTGTTCGAGCTTAAAAATATTACGAACCAACTTTGAAATTACTATCTTTCAATTTTAATTTCACTACGTTTCAATTTTGTTTTAAGTAATTTCTAAAAGAAATTACTTTGAAATGGAAATGTTTTTGTTTTAATCTTATCAACCATGAAACGTTGTAGAATTTACTACTTTGCGTTTTTAAAATAACAACTTGGATTCACCCATGATTTACGTCAATCTGAATTTAATAAAAGTTATCCAATTTTTTTAATAAAAAACCCATCATTTTGAAATATAAAAATGGTATTTTTATTTTTTAATACAAATTTGAATTTACTGCATAATAATGTAGGGGTGCTTTGCTTTAAGCCGCATATCCCAAGAAAACGGTCCACATTTCTTAATTGCATCGGGATTCGGGATAAGCCACCAGAAAATGGTGTTTTGGCTTAAGACTTGCTCCAAATAATCTAATGTATAAAAAATAAATAAATTTCAATCATACTAGGATTAATTTTCTTATGATTTCACTAAGACAAAACTTACTTTTCAACGGAGGAAAAATGTATTCCATTTCAAATATTCAAATATTCTTAATATAGTTTTATTAAAAGTTCATTGTCTTTAATTGGTAAATTAGACTGTTTAAGCTCCGACTGTTCTAAAAAAAAAGACAAAACACGACTGATATGAAGCCAAAGCTGCACGATCGACGACGACGCCGGCGCCGCCGACCCAAACCTACGTTGCACGTAGTTTTTTTTTGCTGTTTTCATGATTCTATATGGAATCCACTTAAGATCAACTATGAATCCCTATGATTTTACATCGATCGTAGTTTAAAAATGCAACATCAATGTGAAAATGAATACGTTTCACTTTGTTTACACATCGGTTCCAATTTAAATTTTAAACATTTCGGTTTTACATTGCGTCCACTTAAAATTGACTATGAATGAATTCAAATTAAAGTTGATTTTACATTGAAAATCTTTCATCAATGTTTGTGGAAGAATAATTTAATGTATAAGTATTATTTGTAAGTGGGTGCAACTTCGAAACGATGTTGAACAAAGTAGAATCAACTATGTTACACTTTGAAAGTTGTGTATGTTATTTTAATTTTGGATACATTTTAGAATGTTCGACTTTAAATAAACGTTGAACGTACTTAATAATTTATGAAAGTTATTTCACTGTTGAATCGACTACGGTTAACTTTAAAACAAGAATGACAGTATTTAATACAACGTTGCGTAGTGAAATCAATATATTTTCAACGTTAAGTTAAATACGTTCATGATACTTTTTCCCAACGTTAAATCAAATACGATTTCTTAGATTTTACGTTGCCTTATAAGTATTTTAATTCATTTTTAAAAGGATATCTTACAAGACTATCTAATATATTTATTTTTGACTAAAACGTGGAGTACGTGGTATTGGCGAATTGTCAGAATCTTAAATATTTATGTTCAACCTAAACCGCTGAAGGGCTAATTTGTTCTGTGCGTAAATTGTCACATAAGTGATTAAGTGGAACCTAAATGCTTAAGTTGTATATCAGAAAAAGGTCCTTAATATAATATATCGCAATATAAATTATAATATACCGGGCGCGAAGCGTCCATATAACTCGATTCCTTACGTCTTACCTTTTGAAAATCTCATCCTTAACAACTTAAGCTTCTGACAACATGACTCTAGCTTAACCCTACACCTGCACACGCTGTCAACATTAGTCTTCTCTCAGTGATTCTCTATACACATGTTTGCTTTTCAACTCACTCCAAGAACAAATTTGTTGTCTTTCATCTCCTTTCATATACTGTTCACTGCATTTGATACTTCTCTGTTCAATACACGGGTTCTTATGGTGAATTTGTATGTATTCCTCATGCTATTCATTCTGAAAAAGAGTCTCAGCTGATTAATCATATGTGTTGCTTATTTCGCTGCGACTTTTTTTGAAAATTTGTGTGTATGTATATATCAATCTCTGCGCTGATGAACCAACATGTATGGGGCAGGTTGTTTGACATTGAGGCATTGGTTAAGTTCACAAACGTCGAATAATTGCGCAGCGATTCGGCATCACTGCTTGTTTATGATGCTAATGATTACATAGATAGATAGATAGATAGATAGATTCTTTCTTTAAAATTTTTACAAATACAGTGTTAAAATTCTTGAATAATATTGTAAAGACATGACATGAGATGTCGTCTGCCTGAGGGGCATTTTTGTTTTTAAATTATGAAGAAGTAATTTTAATTTTTTGTTTTGTTTGTCTTATAAAGTAACGATAAGATACGAATTATAAATGAGTTTTTTCTTTCATTATTTTTTTTTTTACAATATAGTCAAGAGATTATTTTTTTTTTTTTTTTTTTTTTTTTTTTTTTTATTTAAAAGACTTTTAGTTTAGTTAAAACAAATTGTACGGACTTTTAGATTAGTTAAATCAAAATATACATTAAAGTGATTTTATGTTTAGTTAGATCAAAATTTCTGGCTTTCAGTTTATTTAAAACATATTTTAGGGACTTTTAGATTAGTTAAATCAGAATATAAAATTTTTAAATAATTTAGCAAAATGACTTTTAGTTTAGTTAAAACAAAATAATAAAGCTTCTTAGTTCGATAAACAGCTTCTAATGTGACTTGGATCAAAAACTTCCTTCCATTATTCGAGCTCTATAAGTTATCGCTTCTTTGTAGAACTCATTAAGATGCATCCAGTTTGCACCATTCAAATAGCTTGTTACCTCGCCTACATCCAGATAATTTTTTTGGAAATGAACAAGTCTGATTTCCGTCAGCATTGGGCAAACACCAATGAAGTGGATTACATCCTCTCTTTCATGCAGGTTACAGAGAGTGCAGCTATCGATGATTTCATTCCGGTGGGGCCTAAAGTTAAGTCTAATCAGCTCTCCTCTTATTTTAAATATGGTACCAATGATGGAATTGCTATATGCTCTGGTAAAATAGTTTCTGTCGTTGAGATTAAAGATGCATTTTGAATAATACTGCCTTTCCGTGGATGAGCGTGCTTTTTCAATAAAGGAATACCTTTCATTCTCATCCGTTACTGCTATTACCTCGTAAAGGGATTTCTTACATTGAGCAGCGTTCAAACTCCAATTCAAAGTGAAGCCACAGTTGGCGGCTAACAAGTTCCAGTCTCTTACAACTAGGGTAGTTCGATGAATCGCATAATCCAGTATTATTCTCGGTAACCTCTGCTCCTCCATAAGTAGGACTCTCACTACGTAGTCTGCATTCAGTTTTAGAGTTGAAATAAACAGTGTCGGTAGACCAGTTTCCAAATAATACATATATGTATTTTGGCGTGCTTATCGGCAAAAAGAATATTTTTCTTAAGAAAAAGCGCAATAGGCATTCAACTAGCTCATACCTCTGTAATCCCCATACCTGCGCCCCGTAAAACAGTATAGCTTTTGCAGTGGCATTAAAAACTCTATGCTTTAGTTCTGTAGAAATCAGCTTGTTGCTATAGATCCTCTGCCAGTTTACACATATTGCCGATTTAGCCTTATTTAGTTTGATTTTTAGATGTTTTTCTAATTTCAAGTTGCAAGTGAACTCCGTTCCTAGATAAGTGTAAGACTTAACTACGTCTAAGTTTTTCCCCCCATATTTCCAATGTTCCTCTTTCGCTGTTCTGCCAGATCCATTCTTAAACACCATGACTTTCGATTTTTCAGTATTAACCTCCAGCTTCCACTTTTGGCAATATTCTTCCAGCTTATTGATCATCATCTGTAGCGCGGTCGGTGACTCCGCAAGAATAACAATGTCGTCAGCGTACATGATCACTTTGATCCTTTTATTCGCAAACTCCACTCCGCAGTTGAGATAATCGACTAAATCGCCCAGAAAAAGAGCAAACAGTAGAGGGCTTAGATTACAGCCTTGTCTTACTCCTTGGTTCACTTCAATCCTCTCTGATTTTTCTTTACCATTATAGATGTATGCCGTTGTCTGTAGATAAAGTTTTTCTGTAATTCTAACAAAATTAGTTGATACTCCTAAGTTAAAAAGCTTATACCATAATGCATTTCTGTTGATGGAATCAAAAGCTGCCTTGAAATCGACAAAAAAGGCATATAGTTTTTTATTTTGCTCGAGTTTCCACTGCGCCAGCGAACGAAGCACAAAGATGTTATCCACTGTGGAATATCCTTTACGAAACCCACTTTGAAATTCACTAAGCTTGTTTTCATCTTGCACCCAATTATTCAATCTTTCGTAGAGTATAATTGTGAATATCTTTAATGCTGCATTTAGAAACGATATCCCTCTATAGTTTTTAGGATCCAGCACGTCACCCTTCTTGTGAATTGGCAATATAAGTGCTTCAAAGAAGTGTTCTGGGAACGTTCCAAATTTGAGCATTATGTTCAGCGCATCTTTCAATTTAATTTTGAACAAATCTGTGCTATTTTTGAAGAATTCCGCGGGTATACCGTTTGTTCCGGCCGCCTTGCCATCTTTTAGCCTCTGAAGGACAGTTCTCACTTCGTTTTCGGATATCTCCTTATCTAGTTCCTCAATCCTAGTTGAAGGTCGTGCAAAACTCCAAGATATTTCTGATGAAGAATTTAGCAACGAAGCGAAATGAGTACTTAAAAATTGCAATGGCACTCCAACTGTATTTTTTACTTTTGCATCACCATTTATTTTCCTCGTTAGAGACCAAAATTCAGCTGAATCTTTACATTGACTTAAGGAAATTGCCAAATTTTCTTCATACCTCATTTTCTTTTCTTTACATGTATTCTTGTATAGTTTGTTTATTTCCAAATAATCTGCCCTTACACTTTTAATTTCATATTTTCGGAGGAGATTGAGTAGGGCTTATGATCTTTTCCGTAGCTTTTCGCATGAAAAATCATACCACTGGTTTTTTTTTTTCTTAAATTGTTTGTATTTTTCATTAAATTTGCTGCTTCCCATATAATTCGTTCTAATTCGCAGATTGGAACAAACTTAAGTGAAGACCTATTTTCTAAATGACTAAGCATGTTATTCAAAGTATTTTGATATTTTGTTTTTGCCGATTCCTTCCATCTGAGCATAATATTGTCAGCGGGATTGCTTTTAGCTGATTCAAACTGTGAATTATTACATGTTATGTTCATGAATATTGGAAAGTGATCCGAATATGTAATACCTCCTACCGCAAAGTCCTTTACCAAAGCGCACCAATCGCCACCCACTAGACCGTAATCAATTACAGAGCATCCCTGCCTTGAAACAAACGTGAATTCACCTTTTTTATCACCTTCTGTGCTGCCGTTTAAAATACGCAATCCAAACTCGTTACAGAGATCAACCAATTGTTTTCCTTCGTTATTCGTTTTTACATTTTGCTTGTACGTTTTTGCCATCCATAAGTGTTTTCTGCTTCCATGTCTCCGGTTCTCACATTTATGTCACCAACTATCATTATATTGTGAGACTTAAGCGAACATAAAAAGTCATAAAATGCTTCATATTCTTGATGCCAGTTATTGCAATTTATATAAATTGGTATTATGTAGAGTTTCTTGTTTAAATTATTATTCATTATTATGTAGCCAATATTTTCCTCAATTTTAACTTCACATTTTGAGATAATGTTGTTTTTAATTGCCATCACTGTACCTCCGCTAGCTCTTCCTTTAATTGCTGTTTTTTTGGCTGATATCCAGACACAAGTAAATGATGGGAAATATTTTTCATAGATTTTGTCTCGACCTTCCAATAGATGAGTTTCGAATAAAAAAACTAAATCAAACTGTAATATATATTTAAAAAATTCTGGGTAAAAAATTTTGTTATTAAGACCGCCAACATTATATGCTAAAATTCTTAAGTATTCTAAATCATAAGTATCTCGTTCCTCCATGCCATTCCTGCGCTATTGACCATTGCGAATTGGCAGCACTAATTGATTCTGAACATTGTTGACATTTGTTCTGAACCTTGAATCTGTCATAGATGTGTCATCATTTGCTTCCCTGCATTTTGGTAAACACGTTCGGAAATAATCGTCTGGTAGATGTAAAGATTCACAAAGTTTGGAGAATCCACAATTTGCTCCACTTTTTAGGCCGACTGAATCGTCCCAAGTGTATGAGCTTCCATTCACCCACAGTGTATCCTCTTTTACGGCCACCTTAGCATTACTTTTCACGCGTTTAATCATTTGTCGTACGTGCAGTAGATGACCTCTTCGAGCTCTCATGTTTCGCGGATAATCTTTTTGGACAGATATCTTTGTGTTTTTAAGTTTTCCCGTGTTTTTTAATATGGTGTACAATGTTTTCTTTGTTTTAAGTTTAACAATAAAGTTTTTATATTTTGAATTCCACGATTTTTTTAAATTTTTGTTTGTTTATTTTGTATATGCATGCAGACACACAACAGCATGCAACCCACCCATACATGTACATACACACATACATATACGTACGCACATTCATGTACAGACACGCAGCCACATGCACGTATGCCCCCCCATACATACATATTTTTAATAATTTTTTTTTTTTGGTGCCACCCCGACTGTTCCCTATACCTAATTGCCTTAATCTATGTAAGTCGGCCAAGATATACCATCTTCATCGACTTCAAATATTATGATGCTGTTCAGAGAGCCACCAGAACTGGTTCTCCTGTTTCGCCCTATCCATCCGGTCCCGATCGGACACAGTCCTACTGAACCGAGGGCGCTCTTCTCCACCTTAAGCGATGACGTCTCGACCATACAGGAGTCGCCTATCCAGAGTTTTCCGGCTGACGTGGTAGATGAGCGGAACCGCCAGCGGAACGATCACCAGCTTGCGCCAGTTCTTTCTCGTATCCCTTGAGGCGCTAGACAACGAAGTCCTAAACAGAATTGTTTGTGATTTCTGGAAATTGATTTTCAACTTCCAGTCATCACAATATCGCTGAATCTTGTCGAAGTCCTGGGAAGCGATGCTTTCATCGGAGCCAAGGCCGTTGATATAGATTTTATATACAATGTTTGAGTTAGGTTTCTACATACCGCTTCCTTCTTATTTATTTTATGAATTTATATGTATCTCCCATTTATGCTGAATCCTGTATCTTAAAGTTTAAGGTTGCTACTCCACTACCACTAACATTGATATAAGATTAAATTTATTTTTGGCAGAAAGTGCAGAAAATAACTGCAATTTCAATAATGTGACACAACTGGCCCAAACAAATTCAGCAAATCCCAATGAGGCTTACACTTATTTTAAAAATTAAGTTTACAAAGAGAATACAGCGCAATACCTTAATAATTTATTGATGTTGTGTTTGTTGTGAATTTTGAAAATATTGAACTTTTAGATTTTAAACATTAAATTTAAAAGTGTGAAAAGTTTTTGGGTAGTAAGTTTTGGTCAATATGGCTTTAAAAGTTGTAAAATGATGCTTAACAGATTTTCTGTTAGAGGAGTCAAATAATTTTAATCAGTTAGTATTATTCAGAAAAAAAGTTGTAGAGTTAGGACGTTCTACCCCTTCCTTCCATGGAAATAGATTAAACACGAAAAGATGGTTTATCGTTTCCCATTTTAACGTTTCATTCTAACAAAAGTATACTTGATTGACGGGGAGTTATAAATTAAATAAAATTATTTGTTTTCCTTGCCCTCTTTTTTCAAACTCACCAAGTGTTTGGAGTATGATGCTCTACGGTACCTTTCGGAGGATGGAATTGAAGAAAGGTTTCTTGTTTTTTTTGGATTTTTTCTCGCAACGCAGATGAGCTGACAAAGCATATTTTTAGTATATGTACTTGATATATTCTCCTGCAAGGACAAACTAATTGGTCAATCTTACGATGGTGCGGCAGTTATGTCTGAGGAAGTGGGTGGTGTTGAAAAGAATGTCGTCGATGTTCTTCCAAATGCTAACTTTATTTTTTGCTAAGCTCACGTTTTAAATTTAGTTTTATCGCGATCACTTGATAATATATCGGAATTAAAAGTTATTTTTGGCAGTACTAATACTTTTGCCGATTTTTTTTTTAGCAAATCAACTAAACGTTCAAAACTTTTAAAACAAATACCCAACCGACGAAATCCTGGGGTATCAGAAACTGGCTGGTATTATCATTTGCGGATAATAAACGCCGTTTTAAATTGCATAGATTATATTATAATTCTAACTTTTATTAGAATATTAGACAACCCTAGTGAATGGTTCACTGAATCGCTTTCTATTGCCGAGAGCTTTTTAATTATATTAGAGGCAATAGATTTTTGTTTTTTTATTAATACACTTTCTAAAATGTCTGCTAAGACTGATTTTTTTTTCAATTAGTTCAAAATAAGCTGACGGATGTTGAATTTGCAAAAAGAGAAATCCAAAGTTTTGAGTCTTAGCATAGCTCTGACTTTCTTAATAAATTTGAATACATTTTGGAAAGCATAACCGATTGTGCGGAAACACCGCGAAAACGAGGATTGCTCGAAATTGATTCCAAAACACGTTATAAACGTCGTTTTGTAGAAATAAAAGGCAATATTATATCCCAAATAAATACAAGATATAAAACTTTCACGAATTTATTTTTTTTTAGATTTACTTAATAAATCAAAATAATAATAATTTCGCAGTTTCCAATGCAGATGAAAAAATATCTGCTTTAGTAATTTTTTTGCCTGGATTTTTTTTTTTGATTTTATAGCTTTAAAAAATTACCTTAAAGTTTTGCATACAACTGCTGCTCTTCGAAACCTTGATGTTTTAGCACTTCATAACCATTTAAAAAACGAAATATTGCGTAAAACATTTCCGCAAATTTTTAGCTTAACAATAAATTTATTTAAGATATTGTATTTGCATCCGCCAAAAAGTTTTCTTTCGAAACCGCTTTTATTATGCGTTAAGGCGGCTTTACATGGATCTGAATCTGCAGACTTGAAGAAAAGTAGAGCGGGCCAATAATATAAAACAAACATAAAAGTAAGACAGGGTACACACTAATAACTTACTCGAACTCTGCTATAACTTTCTTGACACATCTCACAATCACATGTTCTTAGCGTTCAGGTATGTAGTTTTGAGAAGAAAATGTTCGCTATTTTCGTTGTTTTTAAGCAAACTGAGGTCAAATGGTAAAAAAAAAACTTTAAAATTCGTTATCTGAACGGAACAAATTATGGTGCAGATGAAAATGCTATAATGAAGGTGAACATGTTCATCTTCACTATAATCAGCAATCTTCAGGTTCGTACTTCCTATAATCTTCATACATGAAGATGATTTCCATTTTGGTTTTCGCTCCCTATCGCACAAGTATGAATTTTTTATTTTGTTTCATCTTTTTTTGCAGATGTCGATGCAGATGAAAATGAAGATGCATGTAAAGCCTCCTTTAAGGCGGCTTTACATGGATCTGCATCTGCAGATTTGAAGAAAAGTAGAGCGGGCCAATAATATAAAACCAACATAAAAGTAAGACAGGGTACACACTAATGACTTACTCGAACTCTGCTATAACTTTCTTGACACATCTCACAATCACATGTTCTTAGCGTTCAGGTATGTAGTTTTGAGAAGAAAATTTTCGCTATTTTCGTTGTTTTTAAGCAAACTGAGGTGAAATGGTAAAAAAAAACTTTAAAATTCGTTATCTGAACGTAAAAATTATGGTGCAGATGAAAATGCTATAATGAAGATGAACATGTTCATCTTCACTATAATCTGCAATCTTCAGGTTCGTACTTCCTATAATCTTCATACATGAAGATGATCTCCATTTTGTTTTTCGCTCTCTATCGCACAAGTATGAATTTTTTATTTTGTTTCCTCTTTTTTTGCAGATGTCAATGCAGATGAAGATGAAGATGCATGTAAAGCCTCCTTTAAGCTCATTGTTACATTTATAACTTAAATGGCTTAAGGTATAACAAATTTGGTTTGAATTGCTCAACCTTATGGCTAAATACTAAGTTATGGATTGCACGAAATAATTTCAAGTAAACTTCCGAAATTTAATTTTTTGGTGACTAAATTTTCTTCGACTTACATTTTGAAATTATAAGCACCTCGCCACTGTAATATACATTATACTTACGAATAATTTAACAGACCTCGACGAAATTATGTTGTACTTGTGGTTGTACGCATTATGCTGCAGAGAAACTAGTTACTACTAACTAACAACTACGAACAGCGAACAGCACACGATAAAAATAAATGCATGTTGACTGTCGATATCTTAATCCTATCGCCTTATGAGTGAGAAAAACTCGTCGATTTTGGCTTATTCTTATTTAGCCGCCACGTATGTCTCATGTCTTACGCGTATTGCGTAATAATGCAACTTGCAAGTTATAACAAGAAGCCAATAATTTCTTATCGGGCGGTTTGTCAACACGTGTTTTCGAACCGTTGTTCGCGCAAATAGACGTTCCAGGAATAGGCGGAAAATCAGGCCAGAGATTTAAATTTCGTATTTCAGATACCAAAAATGATAAGTACCCCATTTGAATGTCATTAATCTTTTTCTTTTTTGTTTGCTTAAATTTTATTTTAGATTAAAATAAAATAACCTAACAAGTTTGCCGCTCCCTACAAGTTGCCGCCCTAGGCTCGAGCTTCACGAGCCTAGTGGTTAAACTGCCACTGCAGCTTGGTCATGGTTCAATACACGATAAAGGCACAAGAAGTTTTTCGATTAAAATGAAAAAGTAGTCCAGCACCACTAGCAAAGTAATCTGATGACCGACCTTGGCAAGTCGTGAAATAGCTATAATTTCAGCCAAAAATAGATAATATGAGAAAAACCATTATTGGTCATTCAAACTCATTAAAATTAAACAGAAGAAAATATTCAAAACAAACTACTAACGATAACAATTTATTGAAGAAAACTAAATCGAATATATTATGTAATGTGCACATATTATTTCAAACATACCTACTTATAACATTTATACGAACATATGTGTAGTCCAATCCTAGGAAATATGTACATATCATCTCTCATATTAAGTCCCTCATTAATGTCATTGACATCCAAAGAAATACATACCACTTTTTCTATAAGCCCCAAGGTCTTACAAACTTTTAAAGTTAAAAAATTCCCTTAATCCCGACATAAATAAATAATATTTAATTCCAAAGTAAACTATTCACCCCAAAAAGAACTAGGTATCAAATTTGAATTTATAACAAATCCCAAAGTAATAAAAATATCGATTTCGAAAACACACTCTCGTTTATAATTTAACCTTTTGTCATATAACTTGTATAGTAAATATCCTGCAGAACTTAAAAAAAAATGTAACTCACTTGTTGGCTGTAAATAAATTAATCCCATAAATATGACAATTATCCAAAACGTATCCATGGTAGACTGTTGAATGTATAACATATACTTATTTATGACGACAACAAAAGTTTTGTCGACCAAAAATAACTAATTATTGATATTATTGATTTTACCGCAAGTAAATTTGACAAAACAACAATTCACTCTAACTCGTTCAGTCGAATTTAATTGACTAAATCACAAACATTTCACTCGATTTTTATCTTCAATAAAATAAAATCACGGCTTAAAACTTGAATTCACTACAGAATCTATTAATTGAATCAAAACTGCATTAACTTCAATTAACTCTTAACTCATTCATTTATACAAAATTTTTATTGAACGAACAATTTTGCACAACACCAATCGACAAAAAAATTACATGAAAAGTTCCCGGGAAAACGAACGATTCGTGGAGGAACTTTACACTTGCCGACGCGACGCACACGATTGCGTTTTTTTATTAATTCAAAAATTTGCTGCTCTCTTAAATTTAAACCATTTGTTTGGATCTTCTTTTTTTGCAATTACAAATTGCCTTTTAATTGGCTGAACCGTTAGACCATTCACATCCTTATCCGGTTCACATCAATTCTTTCACCATCATCAATAAATTATTGTTGCTTTAATTTGTCACATTCACGCACTTGTTTTTTTTCTTGTAATTATAATGACTATGGAAAAATTGAAATTGTCGGTGGTGTCGATTGCGGTGGTAGTTGATGTTATAGACCAGTGTGAAATTCCAGAAAGTGGCAGTAGGGGAGAAATGTCCTAATGCACTGTAATTAATTTAATTAATTCACTTATTCCTCCACTTTTGAACCGAGAAAATTTACAACACGCACTTGTTGTGCCCGACTATAAAGTTTATCCTAGACTAAAAGGTTCCTTTTCTGGAAGAGCACAACGACAAAGTTATGGAAAAATCCTGTGGAGGAGCAACGCCTTCCAGTTTATATTATTTGCTCCCAGATTTTGTTGTGGGTGGAAGTCTCGATGTGGGTGAGGCAAAGGTTAAAGCTCATTTGTTGCGCCTAGAATTTGCAACAGTTTGGGAATCAACAATCTGTTTTTAAAGTAGAAAGGAAAACTCCTTGAATAAGCTTTTTGAATTGCTTCCAGTTGGCGGGGCCCACGATAACCGTTATTGGAAGTGAGACCTGGAAGTTGTAGGTGTATGCGTGAACTAAGGACATGCGTAGGATCGAGAGCAGTAAGCAGCAGAATCAACAGGCAGTTGTTTGCCATTTTTCACTGCGATGTTAAGGACCTGGAAAAAAGATAAGGTGTCGTCGGAGGACTTTAACCAAGCTCAAGCGATTAGTTTATAAGGTCATGCTGTATGAGGGTGCAGTTCGTCGCAAGAAGCTACTTCTATAGCAGCTGAGTTGTGCATTGTGGTTCATCGCGCAAGACCAATTATTCAACAACAAAAAAAAAGAAAAAAAATTGGATAGGTACGAGTAATGTTTCAGGCTTCTGAGAGGTTTGGAGTGTCAGGACTTAGGAGAGAATATTTTATTTTTTTTAAAGCATAATTCAAGAGAATGTTAATATGAATTTTTGTATTTCGGAACAGGTAGGCAAGGTACTCATGTCCCAAGGTTAGATTGTGTTAACATTGTTAAATGACTAATGCCGAGCATGACCTATACACAAATCAATCTTTAGTCTATGGAGAGTATAATATCATGGAAGCACAGAGTGCCTGGGGGTTACATGAAATCGACCGACGAACTTGGGTGCTGTATAGTGATTAGATTAAAGGTTATGTCGTTTGAATCTTGAGTGTGTAAAAATAGGGAGAAGTCATTCTACTCTAACTTTCGGGTGAATAATGATACGAATTTGCATATGATGTTATGCTATTATAATTTTTTTTCTTTTTTTTTATCTGGTAACACTTTATGGTTCAATGAATTGATTAGCAATAAAAATCAAAACGGTTTTAGAAGTTTTGAGTCATAAGGAAGCGAGCTTTTTTCTTAGTTAGAGTGTGGGAAATTCGGTAATCGGCTGTTTGCGTATTAACCAAAAAGAAAAAGACCATTTTTGAGTCTGATTACGACCCTCATCACATTGTTTAGGCAGCTTATCTGTATTTTATTTTTAATGAGATAATGTCAAAGTAAAGAACAATAAGTGTCTGTGACCTTTTTTTTGCTATCTCGAAAAGGGTTATGTTTCAGACTTTTGGCGAACATTGAAAGTGAATCTGAATGATTTGTATAAGTTTTAAAAGTACATAATTCAAATTACAGTATTTAATTTACCCGACCCACACTGTCCCTCCCATTGCGATATTCAGACATTTAAAACCAATGTGCATCACTATTTCCTATATAATCTTATCCCATTGTCTTATAGCCTATTCACACCAAACTTGTTTACTCTTTTCGTTTATCAAAACGAGTAGAAAGTGCACACCGCCCATTTACTTGTTTTTATTTGACATTTGAATTGTTTTTTTAAGAAGCTGTCAAAACGTTGATACAACATGAATGCTAAACAATCAAATCCTACCAGAAGTATCTACAAGCAGGAAGAATCGTCTTTTTCATTGAAAAATAATAATTGAACTTTTAAAGAAAAGAAAAATAATTGTTCAAAATTGTGCAATGCATAAAACCATGTGTACAAAGGTGTTTAATAAGAATATTCAGCCCAAAGTTCGATCAAGAACTTCTCGTCCGTACTTCCACAAAATCGTTAAGTTTTTTTCTTTTACATTTCCTGTAAATAAAAAGAACTCATGCATTAAAAATTTATTACAAATAAATGTTTGAAAAAATGTGGTTACCGCTGCCATAATTGTTTGAGCGATTTGAATTTAATTTTTTTGACAGCAAGCAATCAGCTATTCTTTTTTCCTGAGGGCCTATTCACAATAATATCAATTTCCCTTGACGGAAGATCTGTTCGTTTAATTCATCTTTGAGTTGCAACTCGTTTTCAAGTCGTTTTGCAAAAAAAGTCGTTTATGAAAAATCTATTGGAAAACGAGTAGTTTTTAGTATTTGTTTTGAGGAAAACGAGAAAAATCTCGCTAATAGTATGGTGTGAATAGGCTATTAATCATTCACACTATGTTTAAACATTTTAATAGAAACAGAATACTGAAAGATATTATTTTGTTAGATATTTATAGGTGCCTATACTTCATATATTAACATATGCATAATCCATGTTATATCTAGTCAGTAGGTTAAAAAAAACAGGGGCATTTCGAAGAACTGATTTAGATACTTTAAAATCAAAAACAATCGAAAAGCTGTTAGCATTACGAAGTATTCGAAACAAAGGGTTAAAAAAGAATAGTGTGCGGTGATAAGGGATTCGAAAAAGTACATTAGTTCTTACCACTGGGACTTATTTAAAACAAAAGGGACTCATTTTTTTTAGGTAGTCTCAGGGACTCATATTTTTTAGATGTGACTCTTTTTTCAGAACGAGTCAATTGTTTAAAAACTTTTATTTCGTTTTGCACAAAATATTTTTAAAAGATTGAATAATCTGAACTACGCTTCTATTTAATTCTCTTCTTTTGGTTAAAACACATAAGAATTTTGGATGGATGTTTTAAATTGTTTTGAATTGTTCCTTTCTGCTTACTCTTTAAAAAAATGTGTTCTTAAGACTTTTAAAATTTTTAATCATAATTTTCTTGTACATTATCGAAAATTATAGTTTTTTGTGATATATTGAATACGCATATGCATAATATGTGATTTTTTTCAATTCAGTTAATTTAATAATAGGTATTTATAGTCCAGGAAAATAAGATATTCACTTCGAAAAAATTTCGACAAAGCTGAATTTTGGCGGAGAGCTTCATTTTTACGTCCTAAACATTTTTTAAAAAGTAGCCTAAATTTGGAGGGGGTAAAATTCAAACAATTTTTGAAAAAATGTACTACAGCAAAATGTTTTCCACCATTTTTCCTTTGAACTATAAAAAGTTTTTTCACTCTTTTCTGTGTAGAATGACATGATCTACAATATGACTTTTTTAAAAAAGAAACCTATGGTTTTAGAATACCTAATTTGAAAAAAAAAAAACTGAATTTAACCCCCTTTCCCCCTCTAATTTTTTTTTCTCCGCTCCAAATTAAGGGTACTTTTTAGAAAATGCTTAGGAGAATGAAGCTCCCCACCAAAATTCAGCTTTGTGGGATTTTTTTTTAAGTAACAGCATTTTTTCTATAATTTACCTAGACTATATTGATATTTTTTGTATGTTTTCAACGCATTTATTTTAGTTATTAAAAAAAAGGTATGTATTATTATACTTAAGCCTAAAAGAGATTTTTTATTGGGAATCATTTATTTTCAAAATTACTCATTTTATGAGCCTCTGGAACTCATTAAAAATTAAAACTGTGGGAACAATGGTTCTTACATTACGATTAGTGTTACCAGTAAGTAAATCATGAATAAAGACGCAGTCATCTTTTGGTGAGGAAAAGAAACTCAGTCAGCCAAAATGTAACAAGAGATACAACAACAGAAACCCAATGGGATCTACTTTACCTTTTAATTCCAGTGAAATGTTACTTGACATTATTCGTTTGTGCTGTTCAAATTTAGAGGGCGCTGCTATAATTTTGTGTATTTGCTATGTTGGTGAACCTGATAATAGATTACAATAGATGTGTTCGATTTTTGATCTTTAGGCTTGTCAGGCACGTGACTTTTTAAGGCGGAGTTTATAAAACAGTTTTCTTAGAGTTAAGTCATTTTCCATTGAGAGATTCACATGTTTTACAACATTAGTCGTTTTGAAGTATCAGAATTTAACCATATTATGGATTATCAAAAAACATGCATTACAAAAGGTCTTGCACTCTATCGAGATCACGTTTTATGATCCAAAAATGTAGTTCTGGGGATGGTAGTGTAGGGCAAAGAAAAGAAACATAATTTACATGAAAAAAAAACACACAAGGAAATAGAGATGGAAGTAAAGCGCTGTTGTCACTCTGATATATATTGTTTTATTTTCATGCGATGGAGCCCGATTTGTTTCGTCTTTATGAGGAAGAAACAAAAGCACGAATGAAAATTTCAACACTTTTTATGATTGAACTTGAATGCATGCATATTTTTATTTAGCAATTTAACTATAGATATATCTATTTGCCAACTTTGAATTGGCCACGCTAAACAAATCTTATTTTTATTGTTTTTTTTTTCTTTCAATTTACCAACTTCAAGTAATGTAGTTTTCTATTATATTAAACTGAATAATATTTTTTGCGTCCACTCGATGGTTGAACTTTGATGTTTCTGATTTTACAACCGCATTGATAAATTTAAATTATTGAGTTGGTAATTTTTTTTCACAATTAAATGGTATATATTTGTGAAAGAATTAATTCAAATACATTTTTAATGATTACTACAGTTTATTTTTACACAAAACAACAACAAATTTTATAAACGAAATAACATAATATTTCCACAAACGTGTTATCACGAACGTTTGTGCCTGCCAAATGACGAATAACGAAACGAATGAATGGTGTAATCAGGCTCATGATCTATCGGAACTGACGGATTGTTGATGGTAAAATTAATTTTTCTATAGAATTTGTATTATTAAAAAAAACTTCTTATCTAAATAATGCCAGGCCACGAGCAAAAAACAAAAAATTCCAATTTAATGATTAGGAATTCTAGTCTTGTTGGATATAGTTCACACTAGATGTTCTTCGAGAAATCTATGTAAGATGAACTGAACTTGGCAAAAATTGCGTATTGACAAAGGTCCTCACTAGTCAACTGATGAGTCCATATGAGATCGCCCGGACGAAACGCCAATTTTTGTTGGACTAACGGCCTTTTTGAATTAGAAATTAGTTTTCTTTATTTAATTCATATTTTTAATAATTTAATTTTAAAACTTGGTAGTATTGCGAAAAGCAATACAATTTACTGCACGAGATGTGAAAAATAAAAAAGACGTGACCAATATCTGTTCACATAGGTGATATGTCTTGAAAAGCCTCCAAGCTCAAAAAGTTATGAAAATCAAACAACACGTTTGTCAGGTGGTTGTTTTAATGCTCGAATCATCAAACATCGACAAGGTTCTTCCAAGATTTATCAGTTTTAATCCCTTTGTACCTGTCCACACTATAATTTAACTATGACGATATTTTACGATCTTACATGCGTGAAAAAGAAACAGGCAATCTGCCCTTCTCTTTTCTACGAATGTAAGATCGTAAAAAATCCTCATAGTGATCAGCCACTTTGAGACTATATTTTTTTAATCTAACTTAAAAAAAGTATGAGTTTTGCTTTAGACCAACATTGATAAATTAGAAATGCTCAAGAATCGAACAAATCTTTATGTCAAACGAACAACAAGCAGAGGTACCAACCTTAAATAGCTAACCAAGTAGGAAAACATTTGCTGTAGATCGTTTTCTTGAATTTTTTTTACTTCACTGTGCTATATTCTCACCAAAACACACCTGATATCAGAGAATCCACGTCGTTTTTCTAGGGAGTGCAGATTAATAAGTTGCAATCAATTACCATTTGGAGGAAGGCGATAATTAGCATCTCACGGAAGAACACGCAGTCGAAATGCACAAAATAAATTTACCCAATACATACTCAAAAGTAATTTAATTTATTAAACAAATTATTATTTACCTACCTATAGAATGCGTTAAATATTCCTTTAATTTATATTATTAAGCTTAGTCAAATTTGTTTTTGTTTAGAAAATCTTGTTATTTCATAAACATCGTGTGTGATCTTGCGATTTCGCGATGAACGTTCATTAAAGCAAGGCTAGTGAGGCGATCTTCTCCCATATATGCCCGCGCATAAGTTTTATAGTACCTAAGGGTGGAGAATGGCCGATACGCTGACGCATGTGCGACGACGCTCCTAGAAAATGAAGCCATTATTATGTGAATGATGGGTGACCTTATTTGAATGTAGAGTTTTGTTTTTTCTAATTGGGCTTTAGATAGGCATAGACATGGACGAAACATCGAGAAAACAAATAAACTTTTGTTTCATTTATTGACCTAAAGCTCAGTTACAAAAAACAAAACTCTGAAGCTGGTATTTCCAACACCATATATATATTTGTGCATAAATCTGCCTTACAAACGTCTAACATTTGTGGTAGAGACTCTGGACGTCTATTGAATACAAAAATAGAAAACAGAAATTGAAAAATTACTTTCTGTTTTCTATTTTTGTATTAAAGTCTTGGATAACCATAGAAACTGGTCGATGTACATCAATACATTTAGAGACAAAATTCTGGGCATTGATGATTTTTTGGTAACTTCAAATAGTTAACGGATTGACTATTTATCTCTAACCGTAGCTTAAAATTTCAAACCACTACATTTCCTCTTTAGTGAAAAAAACAACTTAAAATGAAAAAAATATCAACGAACACATCCTCAATTAATACAAACCAGCTAATGTTCACTCAACAAATATTTTTGTACAACCCCATTGAGTGTCATTCTAATGTCTGTATTAGAAAAATCCAAACTTTATCATTTTATATGTTCACTATACCCATGCTGTTGGTACGCTGTTTATAAAGTGGGTAAATATTCGGTAGATAGATTACCTCTCCTCTCAGACCCAATAGAGATGATTGGAACATGGCAACAAACATCCTCAATAATCAGAATAGAATGGACAATAGATTCATTTCAACAGTTAATCGGTGGGTATAAGTCTACCGAGTCCAAGTCTATTCAAGTCTATGGAGAAGAGCTCAGGTTATCTTCATTCCCAAAATAGGGAAAATATACAACCCATCCAAGGTCATTCAGATAAATAATTAATTAAAAACAATTTTCATTAAGAACACGTTTTTGTGTTCAATCTTTAGAGCAAATTCTGTAATTTTCTTCCTCAACTATAATGAATGAAATCTAAAGGACAAAGTAATTGGTCAAAATCTTCAACCTAGAAGAAATTCCTTAATCCAAGAGACCAATTTACGAGTCCTTACAAGGGAGTATGCTCTTTCCTAGACCTAAGTGATTTTAAGTGTTACCTTATTTGCTTTTATATTATCATATGAACCTGCCTATTTTAACGTAAATGGTAACATTAAAACATTTTTAAACTTTTTATTTATTTTTTTTTAACATCAAACGTCATCAGTAAATGGTGATAAGCTTTGAAAACTTAAAGGACAGTGGTGATGAAGAATCTGGTCACAGTTTTCGTCTTTTAAATATGAAAAGTGTCGTCTGTCGTACTCATTCAATCTGAAAATAAAAAAAATACATTTATTTGTAGATATGTATTCTTATATTCATAAAATCAAATAAAAAATAATTGAATAATAATTTAAAAATAAAAAAAGTCTAACAAATATTAATGTCGCGGTAAAATTATCATCGCCGGCGCACTTGAGCAATTTAGCGAGTGAGTATTGCTGTTTGTTGGTGGGTGACAAGGTCGAAATATGAGGATTAATAAAAGAATATCCTTCCTAGACTGGAAAATGCACGTACGATAATGTACGTACGATGAATATCATATATAAAATTGGAAGAGAAAGAGAAAATTTTCAATATGAGATGTGTGAAGATTAAATCTTAAACTAAATTTTTAAGAAAGTTTTTAAAGAAGTAGTCAACAAAATAGAAAAATAAAGGGACAAACTAACATTCTTCTTTTACTTGCGATATATGCAGGTACGAATACTATATTATTATAAAGGGTTGTCCATTTTGCGGTTTCAAAAGTATAGGGCTGGAATTCGACATCTGTCAAACTAAGATGATAAACCATTTTTTTTTCAGTAGAAAGTCGGACATTTACGAAAATGGATCGCCTAACTATCGCACAACGCATAAACATTGTTAAAACCTACCACAAAAGTCGTGATTCTGACACAGCCACATATCGTGCTTTAAGAGGAGATTATGGTTTACATAATAGTCCAACTACGCAAGCAATTGGCAAATTTGTGGAGAAATTTGAAGAGACTGTATAGGTTACAGATATTGTAAGGCATGTGTATCATCGTTTCGCTCCTACCATTGAAAATACTGAAAATATCGCAGCTGTAAGTGAAAGTGTTGCCGAATACCCGAATGTGTCCATTCCTCGTCGTTCTCAGGAATTAGGACTGTCTTACGGGACATTATGGCGTATTTTGCATTTGGATCTACACCTATGTACATACATATAAAGTCCAGCTCACACACCAACTGAAGCCAGCTGACCATTCACAATGTCGTAGATAAGTCGAATGGGTGCCTGAACAACGTCGATTTTTCGAACAAAATTTTCTTCAGCCACGAGGCTCATTTCTCACCCGGTGGGTATGTTAATAAATAAAATTATCGTATTTGCGGTTCTGCGAATACTCAAGCTATTGAAGAGAGGCCATTACATCCACAAAAAGTCACTGTTTGGGGCGCTCTTTGGTCCGGAGGTGTGATTGGACCTTACTTCTTCGAAAACGGCAATGGAACGACTGTCACCATCAATTCGGAGCGCTATGGTCATATGATAACCGACTTTGTTTTGCCTGCTATTGAAGAATACGACTTGCAGAATGTGTGGTTTCAACAAGACGGTGCCACATGCCACACAACTCGAGCGAATATGGCTTTATTGCAAGAGACATTTCCTGGCCGCGTAATTTCTCGTCGTGGCGATATCAACTGGGCACCAATATCATGCGATTTGACACCACTGGACTTTTTTTGTGGGGCTACGCGAAAGACCATGTTTATGCAGATAAACCTTTAAATCTTGAACACTTGGAAAACAGCATTCGTCAAGTTATGGCTGAGATACCGCCCAATATGTGTCAAAAAGTGGTCGAAAATTACCTCAAAAGAATCGATGCTTGCAACAATTCGCGTGGTGGTCGTAGTGTTTCACACATAATGTCAACGTTCAAACTTTATAATAAAAAAGAAATATTATGAAAAAAAAAATGTATGTGTTTTATTTACGTTTACTTTTAAAACCGCAAATTGGATAACCGTTTATGGCAAGTTTTGTATTTGGAAAAATCTAACTCCAGATTTTAATCAAACTTGTCATTACGATTATGGAGAACGCCAAAAAAGTGAAACCCGCCATTCCGTATGCCTGTCGAACGATCTACAGCCTAAAAGGCTGCAGCGATTTTCTTCAAATAGATTTTTGAATCGTTTTCAGCCCCAAAATTAACGGTACTTACCATTTTTTCTGCCATCTTAATTATATCGAAAACAGCTCTGACGATTTTAATAAAAAAAAAACAGTGCGTGCACTACTTTCGTTATAGTCTACATTTTGGTGAAACATTTTTTTCCCTTAGATTTTTGCTTTAAAATTCATAAATTAAAAAGTGATAATCATAATCTACTACAATGGTGGAGACCAACTGGCTAGCTGTCACCGTCAAAGTAATTTTGTTCTGTACTGCTGCGATTCGAAGGTAAATCTGTAAGTTTGACATGTGTCAAAGATTGTTTTCATTTTGCGTACATATTTTAAGGTTTATTCATAATAATTGTGATAAATGCCTGGAATAGCCAGACAACTGATTTTACTTTCAATTAAACAAAACCTACAAATTCTCCGCTTGGTTAAAAGCAACACAAAATAAAGAAAGGAAATTGCTGATTAATTTAAATGCGATATTTCCACTATTAATCGAATAGCAAAAAAAAAACAATACAAAACTAGAAGAAGCTGCACAAACAAACCAAAAATCTAAAAGAAAAAGTTTGCGGAAGAGTTCTGATGAAAAAGTAGAGAAAGCTCTCACTAAATGTTTTGATTAAATGCGGTTTTAAAATGCAATAAATAGTGAAATTCAGCTAATGAATAAGGCTAAAGAGTTTGCTGATAAATTAAGTGAAGACTTTGGGCCAACAAGTGACTGGAGAAAAAATATAAGTTTCAATAAAATTTAAGGTGACGTGGCTGATGCAGATGCATCAGGAGCTGATATATGACGACTATAAGTGCCTATCGAAGTGGGGCGGCATTTAATATGAGGCACTCATACGAGTTTAACTGTATTTGGAGAATTCGGTCGTATTCTTTTTTATATTCAATTAAGGACAATGATAATTTGCATATACTATAGATAATGGAATGGATGTTGGTAGGAACAAAAAGAATCGTTCAAATCTATTCCTCGTTGTCGGTTTTGGGTAGATGGAAAAATCTTTTTTTTGTCATATGCGTTTTATTTTCAAATTTAGGATTTCAGGTCGATTTCATTTTCAATCTGAAAAGTGAATTTTACGCTCTTATAACGGCTATTAAAAATGTTGAGAGTGCGGTCGATGTCATTCTTTTTAATGACAGCTATCAGCTAATGACAGGTATCATCAACATAACGAAATAAAACTGGGGGAAGTAAGTCCTCACTTTGTAAATCCCACTCAAAATTGCACATGAAACATTCTGCTACTAGCGGAGAGATGCTATTTTCCATACTGCAGCCACAGTATTGCCATAAAATATTTTTATAAATCGGGAGATGTCCACATAAGAAATCGGTGAAATCGCGAATTAAAAGTAGAAATAATTTCACCTACTTTAAAAAAATTTGTTTGTTCATCATTTTATTTAATTTAAATTCATTTTTAAATTTCATATTATTTGAACACAGCAGGTAGATAATATAATAGATTCTTAAAATTAAAAATTAAAATTTCTCCTCTAAAATAAATATTCTTGCATATGGGTAGCTTATAAAAAACCTTAACATTAAGTGTTTCTAGCTTAAAAATTTGAAAATATGAAATGAAGAGTGTGGTAATGTTAATATCGATGAAATAAAGTTAGCCATCACTGGAAAGGTCAAACTTTGATTGCTCCTTTTTATATATTTTAATAGTATCATTTTAGTATTTTAAGTCAGTCATTGCCAAGCTAAAATGTTACAGATATTTAATTAAATAATAAATAATGTTTATTCAAGAGCGGATAATATATGAAAAAATTTTTAAATATGAAAATCGGCGGAAAGTGCCCTATTAACATAGAAAATTCGTGTATCGGAAATAGGTCTAAAAATCGGGAGAAATACGATAAGTCGGTGATTCTGGTAACACTGTGCAGCCGTGCTCACTTTTATAAAATTTTCCCTGGAAACAATTATACGCCATACAAATTTCAATCGCTGTTACGTAGGTTTGAATTTTTTCCTTTGGCTCTGTATGGAACTTCAAGATGAAAACGTATAACATCTATTGTAACATCGTTAGTAATCACTTTCAGTGATTAAATATTGAACAAACCTTTTTTCAATAAGTGATAAGACATTTCCATCGTTTCGAATTCTGTGGAAAAACCAGATGTAATGCTAGTGACATGTTCTTATGAAAATCTGTTTGATTAAAGATTGATAAATAAATCTATTGAACTATAGGTAAAATCAAGCAATTTCTAGGAAATAGAAATGTGATTGGATGGCGAAGTATTTATTCAAATTGAAATTTGCATAGTACAACAATCATCAAAACAGACGCAGTAAAAGCAAACAATAGAATCATATTGCGGGGAATAAATTGTCAAATAACGTGGTTTGATTGGCAACCACAAGTAAATTTCTAGTGAAATTCATTGGGTTTTGAATTGAAATTGTAAATGTATCTACTAATTAATCAATGATAATCTCACATTCTGCGTAGATGGATCTTATTCAGTGATATTTTACATATTGCCAAACAATGCAAACATACCTTTGTACGAGGTTTTAATTTCCATTTTTGGTCTCATTAACATCTGGCGCCATTCTATTAAACTGTGAGGTATATTAAAATTTATATTTATTCCATTCTATAGTGACTGGGTATGAAGTGTCTGATAGATTATTACTAAAATTTTAAAATAATCAATGAACCGCTAAATGAATTACATACATACTACAAAATTGTGCGACGCACTTCTTCTTCTACTTATTCAATAAAAGAGAGAATAAACTAAGTACTATATTTATGAAACATTCCACTGATTATGCATGGAATAATCTGCAACAGGTAAGTATGTCAGAAAATTGGTGTGTTCCCGTCCCGTACTCCCTAAAACTGCGAAAATCTGTGAATTTCTACGAAGAACAGCCAAATCCTTTTCCCGCACACCAAATGTTCGTAGTTTTTCATAGAAGAGAACGCTCATGATAGAGTGAGATGTTTCCCCATACTTTGAATTTTATTCCAAGAAATTTCTTTAGACAAGATTATGAAGACTGTCAAATGAAGGAAAAAGGCAAAAATACATAAGCTGTCAGTTGCAGGTGTATCATTAAAAAGCTTGAAATAATCGAATTTATCGTCTGGTCGGTCTTATTCGTGCTATAAATTAAAGTTTGTGATAGCAAATTGGTTATTTTAAAAAATTATTTCACATAAAACTTTATTATGTATTTTCAAAAATACACTTTTATGTTGACGTTTAAAAAATGGCTTAATGAAACTTTGTTGCTCTTTGAGAAATTATTACCCCCACTCTTGCAAAAATTACAGTCTTCACATTTCTGGGCACAAAGTACGAGAACACACGTAATAATATTTGAGGGCAACACAAATAAAAAGGATGTTTTCTTTTAACTTAAAAAATTCTTAAATGTAATATTATTTTCTAATACTATCCTTATGAATCTTTGGGCCCAAGTACAAGAATTGTCATTAATACGAACACGGGTATAGTTGTGTTACACCAATAAAGACAACTTGATTTGTTGAAATGGGTTGGACAAAGCTACCAACATGAACGCTTTAACAAAAGTACAAAGACTAGCATAAGCATAGGAATCAATAGGGCAATTAGGACCATCCTCACAGTTGGACTGATGGCTACATAAAATCCAACTATTGACCAATATCTACAAGAATCAACAGCTTACAAGGTTCTACTGCTTAGTAAATCTAACAGTAGAGTCTCAGTCAGATGCTCACATATACTCGTAACAGAAAATACCCCATTTTCAATTCGATTCCCGGCAGGGATGAAGAGTGTAATATTCATCTATACAGACGGATCTAAGATAAATAATGGGCGTTGGTGAATGCTTTTTCTCAGAAGCTCCTGAACTAGACAACTCCTTAAGACTACCTAACTAAACCATCAGAGCTGCTACACAAGCTGACCATTTCTATTGATAACCAATAAAAGATACTTCTACCAGAACATAATATTAGACCCTGCTGGGTTCCTGGTACAAATGTTATACCAGGCAATGAGAGATCTAATGAACAGGCAAGAATAGATTCAACTTTGGACACAAGCGGCAGGCAGAACCATCTATTAAGATTCCGCCTGTATTAAAAGTACACCCGAAATTAGAAGAAAAATACTAATGAAAACTTACCAAACGTCCAACTCTTTCGGTTACTGTAGGAAAACTAGGTAACTATGACCAAGTTTCGACAAAAAACTGGAAAAACTATCCAACTCCAAAAGTAATCCCTGTGTTATTTTGAGACTCTGTACGTACGCAATGGAGAGAATGGTGTGACGAAACACAAAAGAAGCAAATGAGAATAGCATTTTTGCGAAGTTATTTCTTTAATAATTAAGAAGAAATTCTGTTGTTGTTGAGTTAAGTTGAGACTGTTGAGTTGTATGAATGCATCAAAATGGTTTTATATTTCGTGGATATCGAAGGCTTATATCAAATGAGAGTTAAACTACCCCGGGGTATCATAATGATCTACATTCTACATTAACTCTTTTATATTACTAACATTCAGTCATTAACAATATATAATAAAACTTGCAGACCCGGCCGCGCGTTTCTGCGACTCTATTGTATTGCGTACAATTATTAGATATTAAAATTGGCATTATGAGATTTTAGGTTATTATTTTCGCGGATGATATTCATATTACATAAAGTTTAAATTTTTCGGAACTTACCGCGTTAAATGTTAGAAATATTTTCAATTTCTTTTTCCCGATGTAATAAAAATTGGCATTGTTAAGGAAGTGATTATTAAGGAATCAATGCCTTCCATTAATTAAGAACTTAATGATGATCACTATTTTTTGTTAAACTGTCTTTCGTTAAAACAAATAAATTTGATGGTTTTGCAATGTGTAAGCATGCAATATATAGTTGCCCATAGGAGAAACACGTATTCTCCAAGTCCAAACGTCTCAAATTTATGTTTTGACGCTGGATGAGGACGATGCTGGTAAAAAACACAGAACCAATGTTATGTATATTAATTTTCATATATTTTTCTTTGGTTTCAGGGTGTCCTCAAAAAAAGTTTCAGTACTGAGGACGAAGCGAGGGAAGCATGTTCAAACTTCAGCGAAAAATTGGAGGAATTTGAAGCTAACTTATCTTCAACACCAACAACGACAGCAACAACTATACAACCGCAGAGTATCTCCGTAGAATAATTGAATAAAATAAAATCATTGAGTAATTTTTTCGGACACCATGTAATGAGAATATTTTTTATGACAACTTACTGTCTCAAATCGCAATATTCAAAGTCTCATGAAATTCGGTCCACAATCACCAAAAGTATGACTATTTGGTATAGAAGCAAATAAGAGTACTTACGAGGGGCGTTCAATATATTCTCGGTATCGAGGTGAAGCTGTGGTTTTATGTATAAATTGACTATTAAGTAATATTATTATTTTAGTGGATTCATGTAAAATTTCATATAAATGCGATTATTAATTCGCGTTTTATCTCTAGTTAAACAGAATCATAATGGCAACTGAGACAATGATGGTGAAAATTGGGCATCTTGCTGTAATTAAATTTCTCACTAAGCAAGGAAAAAGTCAAAAAACTATTCATGAGGAGATGGTGGCTGTTTACCAGGGTTCCGCACCTTCATTATCAACTGTGCAAAAGTGGTCAAGTGAGTTCAAGAGAGGCAGAGAGAGCATTGAAGACGACCGCTGCTCCGGCGGCGCCCCCGCTACTGCTTATACGGGAGAAAGCATCAAAGAAGTTGAAAAACTTGTTCTTGAGGATGCCCGAATAAAGGTGAACATGATGGCAGAGATCACCAAGCATTCAACGGGTACCATTCACATCATTCTTCATGACCATCTTAACCTTTCAAAGGTCAGTGCAAGGTGGGTGCCACGAATGCTCACAGCGCCTCAAAAAAAAGTGAGAATGGCATGCTGTAGAGAGCTTTTGGAGATGTGTAGTGAGAACGCGGACGGTGTTATGGATCGAATTGTTGTACTGGGGACGAAACACGGGTTCAACGCTATGACGCTGAAAGCAAACAAGAGTCCATGCAGTGGCATACAAAAGGAACAAACCTTCCGAAGTATTTCAAAGTCACTCCGTCTGCCGGGAAGCTCATGGCCACAGTTTTTTGGGATTCAAAGGGAATCGTACTCTTTGAGTACAGAAATAAGGTGAAACCATCAACGCCACATCCTACGCTTCCACTTTACATAATTTGCGGGAGGAAATTAAAAAGAAAAGACGGGGTAAACTCGCAGCGGGTGTGTTGCTTCTTCATGACAACGCTCCTGTTTACACGGCGCGAGTTTCCAAGCCTGCTGCACGAGATTGTGGTTTCGAAGAAATCCAACACCCACCCTATAGTCCAGACCTTGTCCCTAGTGATTATTTTCTGTTTCCGGATTTGAAAAAATGTCTTCGTGGAAAAAGATTTTCGGATGATGAAAGCCTCAAGTCGGCAATAAATGGGTATTTTGCAGAGAAAGAGGAAATTTTTTTTTGAGGGTTTAAAAAAGCTTATCACAAGATGTAACAAATGCATTGAGGTTAGGGCAGATTATATTGAAAAATAAAAACAATTTAAATTGAATTCGCATTTTCCTTCATATCGATACCGAGAATATATTGAACGCCCCTCCTACACAATCAAATTACACGCAATTTCCATAAATGTACCAATTGTTGTTTGGTTCTATGAAAACTGAAACCAATACTCAAAAAGGTAGTTTCATTCTATTTTTATTAAACAATATACTAAATAAAATTAATTAAGTGTGAGCCCTGATTGGCTCACAACAATAACGACACAGAGAATCGTACATATCTATAGTTTTCCTTTTTTTTGGTTAATGGAATAAAAATGAATCGCACTTAATTGCTCACATCGTATGTAAACTATTTCTATTAAGAACCTAAATATATTTTTAAAGTAGTTTTTACTTAATTTTTTATATAAAAAATTTCTTTATTTTTTTTCTAAACAAAATTGGTGTGACAGTTTTAAGCATTAAATAATATAAACTTAAAAACGAAATTTGAAAAAAAAAATCATTAAGACGTCCTCGAAATATTGAATTTAAGAAAAATATTATTTTTTTTAAAAAAATCCAAAAAAATATTTTTCGAAAATTTTGCTATGCAGTATTATTTATAATTCGAAGGACCTCCTATATAAAAATTTTGATCGAAATCCGTCTAGCCGTTTATGATAAAGTTGAAAATGAAAAAAAATTGTATGTGAGGTATCGTTAATAATATGATATGTAAAAAAATGTTTGACCAAAATGTAGGCTATATACACAACAACTGAAGCCAACTCACCATTCACAACGTCGTAGATACGTCGAATGGGTGCTTGAACAACAGGCGGTGGACGGCGATTTTTCGAGCAAAATTTTCTTCAGCGAAGAAGCACATTTCTCACTCGGTGGGTATGTTAATAAACAAAATTGTCATATTTTGGGTTCTGAGAATCCTCAATCAAGAGGTGTGATTGGACCTTACTTCTTCGAAAACGACGATGGAACGACTGTCACCGTCAATTCGGAGCGGTATGGTCATATGATAACCAACTTTTTTTGCCTGCTATTGAAGAATACGACTTGGAGAATATGTGACACAAATCGAGCGAATATGGCTTTATTGCAAGAGACATTTCCTGGCCGCGTAATTTCTCGTCGTGCCGATATCAACTGGTCACCAAGATCATGCGATTTGACACCGCTGGACTTTTTTTTTGGAGGAGCTACACGAAAGACCGTGCTTATGCAGATAAACCTTTAACTCTTGAGCACTTGAAAACCAACATTTGTGAAGTTATTGCTGAGATACCGCCCAATATGTGTCAAAAAGTGGTCGAAATTACCTCAAAAGAATCGATGCTCGTAACAGTTTGCGTGGTGGTCATTTAAGTGACACATAATGTCAACGTTCAAACTTTATAATAAAAAAGAAATATCATAAAAAAAAATATTTTAGATGGGTTTTATTTACGTTTACTTTTGAAACCGCAAAATGGATAACCCTTTATTTATTAAGCTTAGTACAAGCACACATTCTTACTTAACCCTTACATTTATACTAACTTAAGATTAAAATTTATTAAGACTAGGTAGGGTAAGCTATATTTGCTTAATTGTAAGTCGAATAGGTTGTGCATGCTATTAGAGGTACGTAGCATACGGTTAATAGGTTCTTTGCTATCATAATTGGGGTAGCTGGCATACAAATTTTTCTACCATCTTAATAAATGTTTTTAAAATCTTTTTTGGCCAGAACTTAGACCAAACCCAAGTAAGTACACTCATTTTGTCAAAATCCTTAGAGCCGTTTTCGAGATAAGATGGTAGAAAAATTTGTATCTCAAGTACCGTTATTTTTGGGGCTAAAACAACGATTCAAAAATCTATTTTGGATAATCACCAAAAACGCTTAAATGCCAAGTTTGAAGAAAATCGCTTCAGCCGTTTAGGCTATAGAGAGTTGTACAAACAGGCAAACGGAATTGCGGGACCAACTTGTTTGGTGTTTTCTCTATCATCGTAATGTCAACTTTGATTAAAATCTCGAGTTCGATTTTTTTTCCAAATGCAAACATTGCCTAAACTATATCGCATGTAAAAAGAAGTAGGTGAATGCCAAATCCCTAGGGGCCGCACACGAACAAAGTCTACTCTTCTGTCACACTATTGGCATTCACCGAGTCAGGTGTTACAACAATACTTAATTCGGGACTTGTATCATTAAATATGAACAATTTTGCACACCTCATACTTTTATTTCCAAAAAAATCCAAAAAAGTACTTCCCAAATTAGCTAAACTTTTTAAGAATGAAGGAAGTGAATCCGTTATTCAATTCAGCAACAATTTTAAACAAAATGGAGCACGTTAGTTCCGTAACGTAATGTTCAATGTTACCCTGCAGTAAGCTTAGATGTTTGCAAGATGTTTTGAGGTATTTTATAAATTTGTTAGCCTAATTGACACAAATCTTCTTTAAAATAGAGCTGTTAATAAATAATGACTCCACGGTTAGAGAGTTATATTTGTCAAACAAACTGTTAGTTTATTTTTTTTTTTCTTATAAGCATTTTCAATTCTATGGTAAGGATATAACATAATAGTTTTAGAAATTCGTTTCCAAAATTTAAATTTTGTGCGACAAGCTAAATAGAGCGAATTTACTATATAACATTTAATTTGAAAGGAGCACTGGCACCGAGACACATACGATGAATAATTACTGAAGAGTTATTGATTTATATTAGGACAGCTGGGGTTTTTAGTTCTCCTTTATGGAAAATTTTACAATAGATCTTGGCTCGTGAAGGAATTAAAGTCAAGCGTCATTCGATTACGTGGATGGTTTTGTGAATCAAATCAAAACGGAACTATGTAGATCGGTAAATTTATCAACAAACAAATTTGCAAATGCATTGAAAATAATACGCATGAGTTTACTGAAGGCAGTGTTATGGTCAACTCTTTTCACTATAGAATAAAATGCACGACTGGATCGCACGAACTTGCTCTTATATTCGATCACATCGTATGCAAAAGACTTATATTAAAAATCTAAATATATTTTTAAAGTCGTTTTTTACCTTATTTTTTATATATACAAAGTTTCTTTAATTTTTTTTCTAAAAAAATTGGTATGACAATCTTAAATATTTAATAATATAAACTTAAAACAAAAAAGATCAAAGAAAAAATAATTCAAAATTCTGAAATAAATACTTTAACTAATTTGAGCTCAAAAAAATGACGCCATTTTATTTCTTGTATAAATTTGAATTTATGAGCAAAAAAATTTTAAAAATCTGTGAGCTGGTTTTTGAGAAAAAAAGTTTTCTTTTAAAAACTTTTTGAAAATAATAAAAAAAATAACTATAATTTTTGAAAAAAAAAAAAATATTGAGCAGTTTTCAAAATATAAATTCAATCGTTTTTTGAATGCTTTTAAAAATAAAAACAAATATTATTTAAAAATATTGTTACGCAGTATAAATTGGGCAATCTAATCCTATGTATGTATGAAATTTCGAAAGAATCGGTTAAGCCATTTATGAGATTGTCGAAATAAAAAAATGGTCCTGTGGAAAATACCGTTTTTAGACTTTTTTTTAACTTTTTTTTTTCAATCGGTCGTACCTAAAAACCCAAGAAACATTTTTAGCTTTATAAAAGCATTTATAGTCCTTCAAGAGCTAAATCTTAAAGCTGTTTATTTAGCAAGGAGCTCTATGTGTGGATTTAGAGCAAAAATCAAGCTCCCATGTAGCTAATTTATTGAGTTTGTGAAATCTTTTTTGCTTTTATTCAGCCTGTTATCAGTGGCAAAAGTGACTTGTAGCTGTGTAGTGCATGGGTTTCAAACTATTAAACACCACTTTTGACATATTATTGCTTGTATTGGTTTGTGTCCTACAAAATAAAAATATATGAATATTGTAATACTATTAAAGAATGAATGAATCGTTTCATAGGATGTAAAATAGAAATAACGAAGGTGACAATAAACAAATTAAAAAATACGAGTATCTTTATGAAAATAAATAAGAAAAGAAATTAAGATTTTCGATTGTTTGATAGTGAATTTCAAGTGCGCGTTTAATATTTTCACCCATATAGTGACGATACTTCTTTAAATTACAGTGCGCCTACATAATTCTGTGTAGTAGGTCATCAAAAATAATTTTAAAAAATAGCTAGATAATAAAAATATTTAAAAATTAATTTTCCAGAGGTGAAATAAAATTATTTTTGAAAAATAATAATAATTTCGTGTTTTCTTTAACTGCACTTCGAATATGATTCTTTTTTGAAATGTAAAAAAGAATAATTGAATTAATTTTATATCTCGTCGCCATTTTTATTGTCAGGCAAGACTTTTCTTCCAATTAAGCTACAATACTATCTGTTCTGGAGCTGCAATATTTTTTGCAATCCCCGGGGCAATTGGTTGAAAAAAACGACCAAGGCGCTTAGTGTAATACTTGGTAGCACTATTAATTTGCAAGATGACATTTAAAGAACAGCTTTAATGCAAGAAAAAAACAAACATCACTGTTTGCCTCATCCTCATCCTTCTAAAAATCATTGGGTTGATTTGTTTTGTGTAATTTCGATATATTTATTGAATTTAAACTACTTTTCTGGTAAAATGACATAAAAGGAAGCAAGTTAATTAGAAGCAAGTTTTAAGAAAATGTTAATCAAGTAATTGGAAAATTGAAATCAAGTATTTTGGAAATTGTTTTTAGCCGATGTGATTTTCTTTTAATTTAATTTTCAGAAATACAGTGATACATACAATTCGGAATCAGTGGATTCCTCAATGAGAAGCTTTCGCACTATTCAACCTTTGGAAACCTACCCCATTCGTGCTCTCCACTTCTCGGTCACTGGTGACATGTTATTAGTGGACGAGTTGCCTTTTCGGGCGGGACGCTCAGTTCATATGTCATTAGTAATTTAGGTCTGACCAAGAGTGGACGACGATCTAGATCCTCGTGAAGCTATATTGAAGTATGCCAAGGATGCAGCAGAGAATCTGTATTGGGTTGCTCCCGTATACAACAAAATCCAGCCGAAAACAATTTTCTCCTAGGAACCTTCGTTTTGGTGCTCATTTAATTCGTGTTTATTGAACGAATAACAACTTTTTAATTATAATTTCACAGTCAAGTTTTAATATACATATTATAAAAATAAACACAAAAATGAAAATCGCTGTAGAAGGTTGTGCTCATGGCGAGCTGGAAAAAATAGCTAAATAGAGCTAAAAAGAGCTAAATAGTGGAACACATGGCCAAAATAGTTGCAGTAATTCTGAATAAAGGTCATCAATTCTTCAGAACTAAAACCCATCGATAAATGGGCAAGACACATGAGGCGAATGCTGTTGTATTTTTGGTCATTGGTGGTTAATGTTTTATCAATTTCTGTAAGAAGCTTTTTTCGAATAGGTATTGTTGGGAATGTCTTCCTCGAGTGACTGAACCTTTTGAAACGAGCTGTCCATTTCAACCGTTGGTAGTTTTCTCGAAACATACTCTGGCATTTCGTGTGTTTTCATTTTGTTTAGATTCTGGACTTCAACGCCGACAGCTTTCGCTTGAGCTTTTATCCTTCCTGCTTGGGAAAAGTGTCTATATCGATTCTCGCAATATATTTCATTTATTATTTAATGAAGAATTACCTTTGAATTTAGCAATTCACAAAATTGATAAATCAACTGACATGTCAAAATGTCAGTTTAGACGTTTCTATACATTTTATCGATAACTTAATGACAAATAATTTGGTAGCACAGGTTTTATCCTCTCCAAAAGCTAAGTCCCGAGAATTCTCTGGGTTTAAGCTAAGCACCTCCGGGGATTAGTTGTTGTTGGATTTAGCGTGCATATTGTTAATCCCACTCATCGTTTTTTTCGTCCAATTTACCCGGGGCTTAGAAAAAAACACGCCTATTAATTACTGGTGATATAGAGCTCTTATGTCGCTTTAAAATTCATTGTACATTTTTTTGAGCTAGTTCCAACAAGATGGCATTTTCGTCTTTTTAGCTTCGTGCTATTGTTATAAGATAGGGTGCTTCAGAAATTAAAAGTCAATTAAAGCAAATAATAAAACAAATTTAGTTTATAGGAAGGAATTTTTTTTTTAAGGAATATTTCCTGAAGTGTATTTAAAGCCTAAGTTGCAATTTTTAAAGATAGAGTTTCAAAACTTTTTTTTAATAAAACTGCTTAGATTCACTGTGATACAGAACATTGGTATCCTTAATATGTAACCACATCTATCTTAAAGTAGGATAACATTTTGTTGTGCGTACGTGATTAGAATTAAAGCGCTGAAAAAAAGTTTTTTAATTAAATACTATGATTAAACTATGTAGTTATGTACATTAGTATGCAAAACGAGATTTATCGAATTTCTTCCGCATTGTTTAACAGAGTAAATTTATAGTTCCAATACGAACATAGTTATACATTCATTTATTTTTTATACAAAATAATACATTTTTTCTTTCTTGATAAAATAAATATTTCGGATTTATTTTGAGCAACACCCTCTTATAATATGGATTCATGAGTAGAATGTGTTAAGATATTAATACTCAGCTCTACAACCGATTTGAAGTTTGTCTTTTAATGCCATATTTTGGCATTTCGAAATGCCCATTCATTAGTATTTTACTTCTAAAGCTAAAGCTACTGTTTAGAGCTCTTATCACATCTTTTATTACATTTGTGTAGTTGAAACCTGTACAACGGCCCTTTGGATGGAGGAAATTCAAGAAGCTCGTTCATAGATCGCATTAAAGGTATTATGGAGCTAGTTTGGAAAACTAAACGTTGAACGAGCTGACAGTGCTGTTAAACTTCACTATAGAGCATTATTTAAAATAAAAATACATTGAGCTGTGAAATTATACCTTATAAAGCCATAGCTTTCGATTTCACTTGTTTGGAGCTGCAGAAGGACAATTTTGCATCTAATAGCTGTGACGATGTTACTTGGGAAGCCGCATTGATTTTTTTAAATCAAAATCGTTAGAGCCGTTTCCGAGAAAAATAGGCATTCCGTAACGGTTATATGGCAGGTACCGTTATTTTTTGATCTAAACAAAATTTCCCCTCTGTACAGTACTTAAAAAACTCTATATATACCGAGTTTTCAAGCAATTCGGCCCAATTAGGTGTCTATAAATACATACATACATACAGACTGACAGACTGACAGACAGACATGCAGATGGACAGAATTCTTAGACCATCTTTTTTCGTATTCGCTATCATCGTAATGTCATTTTTGATTGTTAAATCAAACATTTTTTTTTCGACGAATGCATAACTTGCCTTATATCTAGAACCTATAATCGCAAGTAAAAATGATCTACAAATTTTTCGTTCACCAATTGAATCGCCTAAATAAGATGTGTATACGGTTACAATCAACCAGTACAAGGAAGCATTCGATGTGTAAATTATTCTCTAAGATTTTATTGATTATTTTTTTGTAGAAACGTAAAGTCACTAGTCTACGTTGATAAACAAACGATTCATGGATGTGATTAAAGCTAACCATAGTTGAACGTCTATTTCACATAATGCAATGCAGTCATAGTAGAAGTTGTATTAAAAACGAATTGTTGAACACAAAAGGATTTTTATTTATTTTGCTCAACATAAAAAGAACACCCTGTACTAAATAAATATTTGTATATCCATAAATAGATATAACTCATGTATCCATGTTTAAATTTATAATAAAGATCAGCCTTAAACATAATTATATATAGAATATATACATATGTATATGCGAAATTCAATCAAAAGTTATCCAACACTTCACTCTCTAAAATCCTTATGACAAATTTTTATTGTTTATTTTATTTTGAAGACTTAACTTACTTAAACAAATGCCGCAATAGTTTAAATAAAATTCCATTCGCCATTTCTCCATCGGGTTTCCTTGTCGCCGTACAAAAGGCTTTCAATATACAAGCTTGGCCATCAAATCCTTGACTTGAAGACAAAACAACAAAACCGATAAATAAAACACCAGGTAAAATCAAATTTCTAATTCTACACATACTAGTTCAAAAGTTTTTTCAACATTTCGTATGTGTCTCTTCGGAATGGCCTCAATGCCTTGTTATCGTTTAGCAAATTCATATTCGCCTTCCAGCCTGATGCATGTGCCCAGATTGCTCCCCATGTTACGACATTGACTTTATAATTAACACGAAACTGAATTTATTGATTTATTTTACTTAAAATTTATTTAGAATTTCACAAAACATACATACAAATATACGAGTTTGTTCCAAGAAATCTAAGTACCGTCGAGGACGACTTAATATTGTGATATTATTTTTGCACTTAATTCCGTCTTCCAAACATTTTACAAACGATGTCATTAGGGAAAGTAATAACATTAATTTCACAACTAATTTCATAATTTGTTACACTTCTTGCACAGATATTGTTCTCTTTACTGAAAAATATACCAGAAGCCTTCAACAGGTTAATCTGAACTGATGTAGCTATACCTACTGCAAATGTAACACACAAATGTGACTTACCAATTTAATGGATATTATTGGATAGAAATGTACATAGGTGATAATTATGATTATCATCATCATTATCATAGAAAAATAAAAATATGCTTTGCAGTTGATGCGCGACTGTTTTTTGAGTAAATATTTTAGCATTTTCACAAACATTAAAAATTTTGAACCGTAGGGCACTGGTGGGTCATTCATTCGCCTAAAGCCGAGATTAGTTTAATTTTAAGAATACCATTGCAGCTTTTTTTTTATATTCTACACGCGCACAAGGGATTATACTACCCTTTAAATGTTTCAACGCGCGCGAGCGTGAAGGTGAGGTTAAGGAAGAGAAAGAATGATAGGAAAGATGTGTGGCGCGATGGTCTGAGTCTGTAGATGGTTGTTGTCTCAGATTTTATCTCCAGGGATGGCGGCTGAACTAATGCGGAGAGATTTCCGTGTCTTATTTATCTAAGTCCCTTTAAATTCGCATTAATTTTTTTATTCTTTGTCATATTTTATCGGTATACTAGGCTTACTCAATCACATGTCGTTAGTTCTTTGCGTAAACAGCATGTAATGAGTAGGCCAGCAAGCTTGAAGAAATATGTATATATGTACATTTTACAATGCTGTTATATTTATACAAGGTTCTGGAGTAGGTAAAGCCAAATTCCCTTATTTTAATAATATCTAATTTATTTTTCTGAACAAATTAATCAAATTATTTTCTCAATCACTTTATCCTTATGCATGAAACAGATTAAAACAGCACCAGTAAAGGTTTATGACTACCCTTAAAGGCGGAGATACCGATGCACATTGGTATTGAATATATAAATATCAAAATGGGAGGGGAAAATAGAGCGGGGTAAATTATTCTTCATTCACGTTGCACGGCTAAAAAAAGAATCTCTTTTTCCAGTATAGTTCTATCGACTATAATTCTTAGAGCTCTATTCTGAAATTCTGCCTACAAGATTCAAATGAAACTTTTGCTCAAATGTGAGAACTACACTCCAACTTTGGACGAATGAAGGCCTTATATATTACAGCCAGATCAGACGGGGAGAAGAATTTCTTGCATTTTCGAAGAAAGCTCAAACTTGGCGACATCAAATGTGATCATTGCACATACCAAGGACTGAAAGCTGATGAGCTTCTTCAATACAAGTGCCGCTCATGGGTAACGATATGGGAGGTGTGTTCTGCTTTAACGACAGAAGACAGCAGTAAGCTGTCGAGGGTTTATTATACGCTGCAGTTGCCGTTCCAGTGTTCCACATCCAAAGAAAAGCTGTCTGAACAAATGCTATTTTCCATCCACTCGAAAAGAGACCAGTAGAGTAGGACAGGATCGGTTCTCTTGTTTAACGTATACACCTGCCGGTTACGGCTTTATTACACGGTGGGCCTACCCACGTACGGACTCAACTTGAGGGCATGAGTGTTCCTTGTTACAGGCATCTATCTATGAGCGACAACACCGCCACTCATAGTATACGCGAATTGTATACAACCACAGCCACTGCGAGCTCTCCGAAGAGGCCTTCCCAAGACTTGTATTTTCGGGTATTAGCGGGAAAATAGTAGGATACAAGTCCCCGCAGTACCGAATTGCGGTATTACTGGAGTCTTTTCATCCACCTAAGTGAAGAATGCACTACCAGGTTTTCTTTGGCGAATACTACCCAGGAACGATAATCCTGCCCTTTTTTTATGTTTTGTAACTAACTTAGGGACAAGGGAACCCTATGTAGAAATTATTCCTCACCATCGGGATAATGGATCATCGTATTTCTACTTTAGACAAGGCCATATAGACCTTGCCACATGGCTAGTATCCCACAACTAGCCACATTGAACTTTCGTTCTTTTCCTTGATAACTACTGACAACTAATGAGATCGCATACTTGGGCAGACTCCTTACCCTCCATATACCTGATCGTCTACCCAGGCAAGCGACCTCCATCCTCTATCTCCTCTATTTCCTCTGTTTCCTCTATTTCCTCTACTTCCTCTATTTCCGCTACCAGCCCACATCCCCTTCCGAGCGTTTTACCCCACTCTTCCGGTTCGTGGACTGGTCACCGTCCTCATCTTGGTAAGCAGGGGCTTCGTTTCCAGTTCCATAGAACCTTCCACTTACTACTACCACCTCAGAGCTCGCCTTAACCAGATAGATTAGCCGCCCAGTGCAGAATAGCCTCATTAAAGAGAGCTAAACATTCCTGAACGTTGCCCGTCTTTCACCACGAGGAGGTGCTATCTTGGCTCATCACGACGGACCAGGAAGAACGGCTCCATTGCAAAGCAAATTCCCGTATATTCCCTTAGGGCCCGTCGATCAGATTTCCCGAAAGACTGTAGAGTAGGACAGATGGAAAAGCTTAAGCAGTGGTTTTGCCAGCATTGAAGAACACCTCTTTAGATCGATCGATGGGAGGGATACTATCAGGGCCAGCCGATTTGTGTATATCACAAATCTTTAAGAACTCTAGTAATAGTCCAGTCTGGTTGTCAAAAAAAAGGGCTGAAATAGGGAAAAATTATTCGTACAATTTTCTTTCACAATTCGTTAGCGGGGGTCATAAGTAGTCTAAAAATCGATTTTTGGGAAACACTGCTGGAGTTTTAGTCGCCATTTTGAATTTAATGAAGAATTGGTTATCGTTTTTTATACTTTAGCGCAATACCGTGGAGGTTCAGTTGAAGTAGGGGCGTTTTTTTTTTGAAAACTCAAAACAGTTTTTCATTAATATCTCGCGAACGGTAAATTTTTGGATTAAAATATTAAGACTAAAGTCGTAGAAAATTAATTTCCTACAAGTTTATTTTTATTTTTTGTGTTAGAAATCAAAAACGGCGAAGTTATTGCCCAAAGTAAAATTTTCATTAAATTCAAAATGGCGGCTGAAGCTCCAGAGCGATTTTCCCGAAAACCGAGATTTAGACTATACTTTTGACCGCCCTTAACGAACTGTGAAAGAAAATTGTACGAATTAATATTTTCTATTTCAAATGTTTAACCCGACTGGACTACAACTGCATGAGTGCGAAATAAGATTTGTCCCACGAAATCATTTAAGCTCTCAAGTATACTGGAGGAGTAAAAACACTTTCTGGCAACGCAAGCGTGGAATTAATAGCGAACTGCGCTGAAAGCAATAAATTGGCTTTTTCACAAGAACTGACAAAATGGGCGTCATTAATGACGAGCGGTGGAACCAAAGTCGAACTTGTATTTCATATGTTTTTTACAAATGACCAAAAATTCTTAGTACTTTTGGGACATTGTAGTATTTTTTGCCTTAATTTTTAGTCATGCAAAAAATTAGTTCTCTGAATATGAACGTTTAGGCGACTAATTTATTGTTTAAGCTTAAACAGTTTGGATTCTGAAAACGAAGTTTGGACGTGAAATAAAACACAACTTGCTCGGTCGGAGGTCGATTCCAGAATGAATCGTTCTTTATCTTTTCTTCGCTTGTACCGAAAACTTACATCTAAGGAAATTATATATGTATAGGTATAACAATAGTATAGAAGGGAATTATATATGTGTATAACAATAATAGCATAACGAATATTGCACTGGTTGGTTGATCAGTGTTGCCACTGAGCCTACATATACAAGTAATTACTACAAACGTTATCAATTTTTCTAGTTTGTTTTGTCTTGTTCCAGATTTCCTCAGTGTGGTTGGCTTTATAATTCCTTAAGCTTACTTCTCTTTTCCTAATAACCTCTTTATAACTCAAATCAAACCAGGCATTTTCTTTCGGTTTGATAGATTTCACCGTATTCCGGATAAGACTTCTCATTTCGTAAAACGTAGCCAGATAGAAATGTGTAAATTAAAATCGCCCGTTATGACGATTTCAGTATGGGAAACCAATAATGGAAACAATTATTTGAATGGAGTCGGACAGAGCATCAAATTCGTGAAAAGTGGAATTTCTGTCCAAATTTGACTCCGATAAATAAAACGTGTCCGTATAATGTGCTTGTTTACCGTGAATTTTAACCACATGCAATTAAAATCTGTGTTTGAGCACAAACCATATTGCTGTTAAAGTTGGTACGCAACATAATGTTCTACCTGTTGCTGACAGATTGAAAACCTAGGGAATTGAGCTTGAAAAGAACCACCAAATGGAGCTTATAACCATGGGGGTGGCCGTGGCGCGATAGCTGTGTGTTCGCCTGTCAACCTCATGGTCACAGGTTCGATCCCTGTCGCAGTCTGTCTTCTTATTTTTCCATTGAAAACCAATTCTAAAAATTAATTTCATACAATGAGTTGCTGGTTTACTCATTACATGCTGGTTAGACATAGAACTAACAACATGTGATTGAGTAAAACTAGTATACTAAGATATGACAAAAGAATAAAAAAAATTAATGCGAATTATAAAGGACATCGATAAATAAGACACGGAAATTTCTCCGCATTAGTTCAGCCGCCATCCCTGGAAATAAAATCTGAGACAACAACCACCTACAGTCTCCGAATATCGCACCACACATTTTTCAAATCATTCTTTCTCTTCCTTAACCTCACCCTCACGCCCGCGCTGTGTTGAAACATTTAAAGGGTATTCATAATCGCTTGAGCGCGTGTAGATTATAAAAAAAAAATAAATCAAGAGTGTATAGAGCTTAAAGCCAAATTCTACTTAATCTAATTTTAAGAAACCCTCACCTTTTTTAGAGCTGAAAAATATTCTATCAGAAATAACTGTTTTAAGCATGCGGGAGAGTTAGAACAATATATCGGAACTTAAAAAATTCTTTCTTAAAACCTTTCTGAGGGAATGGGATTATACAAAAGGGAAAAAGCACTAGTGTTAAGATAGCAGTTTAACAAACAGGAGCTCTTTTCATAGCTATATAAGATAGTCTAAGATTTTGCGTTTAGTTCTAGTTCTACCTATAGATATAGAATTCCAGTCTATGCAACCCAAAAAAATTAAATTTTTGTGCTGTTTTCCAAGAGCTGTGGCTCTTAGAAAAGAAAATGTTAGGTATATCAGGAGTACCCCTTTTATCTTTTACTAATTTCACTGTAACAAATTGAATTGGAGACCGAAAGAACAATATAAACGTTGCATTAGGATACATATTAAAGGGGAAATTAACATGGATAATGTCAATAATGAGTTTTCGATACAAGAACACTGATTAGAGAATTTATATAAAGGACATTACCTTATTCGTATTCGCCATGATATGTTAATGAATAAAACTGATAATACTTACGAGAGAATAGTCTTGAAAGTCTTGAACAAAATTCCTTCTTGATAGGGCCCACCTTTAAGCGAAGTACAAAAAGATTTTAAAACACACGCCTTGCCATCAAAACCATTCCTATACAAAGAAAGAAGTTAGAACATTTTTATTTAAAAATCATATCTCTGATTTATTTACCCATCGATAAAGGTTTCCAGCATTTGATAAATGTCCCTCTTTATAGCTCGCTTTTGTTTTTTATCATTTTCTATAGGATAGTTCGAACGAAATCCATATGCATACGAAAAAATTGCGTTGACATCCAAAATGTTGTTCTTCACATTTGCACGAAACTAGATAAATAAAGCATTTATTTGGATAAGGTCATTTTAATTGAATAGTCAAAATAAACAAAAACATTAGCACACATACAAAAACACGACTTGATTTCAAAAAATCTAAATACCGTTTTCCGCGTTCCAGTTTGACGGTTTTATTTAAAGTACCGCAGGCCTCAACTATCAAAATGGCATGCACTGCAGAAAAGATAATAAATTGTTTTAAGCTAAACTGCTTCATGATAAATCAGTAAGAGAACTGTTGACAAATAATTGAATTGAATTGCGTACAGGTAGGTAGAGTGGCGCCGCAATTTATTTGAAACCAAAATTGTGGAATTATTGAACTGAATGTGGTTAATTGATTCGTGACAGCATCTAACCAACGATCGTTGTATTTATGTAGAGTCTGCACAGCTACACTGAGAGAACATTTCGTTTAAACTTTCCATGAAATCCAAATTAGTCAGTTGATACTCAAATGTAAAGTTCGGTTTGCTGTATTTTTTTTTTTTGAATATTTAGTATAATATTTCGAAGTATTTCCCTAGTTTTGAAAGAATACGCGATTAAACTTAAAATATTTTTTCAGCCGTATTATGAGTTTCGCCAGGAAAATATTTCACACGAAACATTTTTGTTCGCCCGAAATTTTAGCAATTATGAGCTTGGCTCGAATGAAAAATGATTTACTTCCCGAAATAGCCCATTTTAATACAAAGATCTGTCAATTTTATTTTTGATTGTTATATTGATACCTTAGGGCAAGTTTTGGCTTTGGAAAAAAGAATCGAGATTTTAATCAAACTTAGCATTAAGTTAAGATGATAGAGAATAGAAGAAGTTAGGCTACTAAATGTTGTTGGTCTAAATAAAATGCACGACTGGATCGAACGTACTTGCTCCTATGTTCGATCACATTATATGCAAAAGATTCTTAATGGAAACCGCTAAATGTATTTTTAAAGTAGTTTTTCACTTAATTTTTTATATATATAAATTCCTAAATTTTTTCTAAAAAACATTTTAAGCATTTAATAATATAAATTTAAAAACAACATTTCAGAAAAAAAACGTCCACCCGTTATTTTTTTCAAAATCCAAGAAAAAAAAATTTTTTTTTCCAAAAATTTTGAAATGCGGTATTATTTAGAATTCGAAGTAGATCCTGCATGACAATTTTGTCGAAATCCGTTTAGCCGTTTATAAGAAAGTCGAAAATAAATAAAATGGTTGTATGGAAACTACCGTTAATAACAAAATATTTTTAAAAACTTTGTCATAAAAATGTATACAATTTTTATCAAAACGGTCATTGCCATTTTCGAGATAATTAAGATGGTAGAAAAATTTGTATGTGAAGTACCGTTATTCTTGGAGTAAAAACAACGATTCAAAAATGTATTTAGGACAATCGCCTAAGACGCATAAGCACCAAGTTTGAACAAAATCGGTTCCGCCGTTTAGGCTGTAGATCTTTCTATTGCCTGACTCACTTTTTTTGTGTTCTCTATCATCGTAATGTTAACTTTGATTAAAATCTCGAGTTCGACTTTTTTTCCAAATGGAAAACTTTCTCATCGCAAGTAAAGAATGTTTAGATAAGATGTTATTAACGGTACCAGCCATAGAGCTGATTTTTTTTAACTTTCGACTTTCTCATTAATGACTCCACGGATGTCGATCAAATTTTTTACACAAATGGTCCTTCAATTCCTATCAGTTTTTTTTTTTTTTGAAATTCAATATTTCGAGAACCGGTGGATGATGTTTTTGTGAATTATGTTCTTAAATTTACCCAATGCTTAAAATTGATCCACCAATATTATTATTATTATAAAAATGTTGAACACATTTTGTGTGCACATTATCAAAATAAAGTAAAAACGACTTTAAAAATATATTTACTCATATATGTATTGAGCTTACTATATTGTGAAACATAATAGCAAGTATCTACTTGCAAGCCAGTCATGTGTTTTATTTTTTCAATTTTATTTATTTGAAGTGGAATTTCATTCAGACGAAACTCGGTTCTTAAAATTTCCGGCGAATAAAAATGTATTGGATGATTAGCTTTGATTTACGAGTGGAAACCTTAATTATTATACGTAGTATCTTTGTATAGGGAAACTTCATTAATCATAGTAAAATGATTTCGTATATTCGTAGTAATCAAAAAGAAAATCACATTTTTAATTATTTTTAATTTGTAGTTGCGATATAGGTACTGGGGCAAGTTTTCGCATTTGGAAAAAAATCGAACTCGAGCTTTTAATCAAACTTGGCATAACAATGATAAATAACACCAAAAAAGTGGGTCCCGCAATTCCGCCTGTCTGTCTGTCTGTCTGTAGAAAGTTCAACAGCCTAAAAGTCTGAACGGATAACAGTACTCACGTGCTATACAAATTTTTCTACCATCTTACGAGTAGTTATCTCGAAATCGACGATTTTGATAAAAAGTAGTATGTTCACTTCTTTTAGTAGAATCTACGTTCTGGGCAAAAATTTTGCTTACATATTTAGTTATTAAGGCTTTCTCGGCTTTCTCATAAACTGCTCAACGGATTTCAATCAAAATTTTTATACATGAGGTTCCTCAAATTCTAAATAATAATGCATTTCAAAATCTTATAAAAATGTTTTTTTTTCGATTTTTTTTTTGAAAATTCAATATTTCGAAAATTAGTGGACGATTTCTTCTGAAATTTTGTTTATGAGATTATTTCATTAAATATTTAAAATTATCATCCCAATTTTATTTAGAAAAAATGTGAGAAATTTTTTTTATATAAAATAATTAAGTAAAAAACGACTTTAAAAATATATTTAGCCGTTTCTATTAAGAATCTTTTGCATAGAATGTGATCTATTGTGAGAGCAAGTACGTGAGATCCAGTCGTGCATTTTATTTTATAACAATTATTAAGTTATTTACAATCTTAATCTCTTGTTCAACTTTTCTTGGCGTGTTTCTTTAAGTTAGTTGTAAACTTTTTCGGGCTAATTTTTTCTTAGTGCATACTCCAAAAAAGTGTTGACAATTTATTATTTCAATTTGCACTGCTTATTCTATTTATCAACAGATGCCACATGGTATTAAGAAATAGGTAATTTTTAACTTTTTTTAAATTTCTAATCAAAGTGAAATTATACCTATACAATTTTCGTGATTAATTCAACATACAATTTTCTTGTGGCGGACAAGTTGTTGTTGGTCATTCAAAATCATTAAATGATACAAAAAAGTGATTTAAAAGCAAGTATGTAATCATACAAAAATAGAATTAATAAAGTTTAATTTTAATTGTTAGAGGGGGTGGCCGTGACGCGATAGTTGTGTGTTCGCCTGTCAACCTCATGGTCACAGGTTCGATCCCTGCCGTAGTCAATGTCTCTTTATTTTTCCATTAAAAACCAATTCTAAAAATAAGTGTCTTACAATGAGTTGCTGGTTTACTCATTACATGCTGTTTAGGCATAACACTAACAACATGTGATTGAGTAAAACTAGTATACCGATAAAATATGACAAAAGGATAAAAAAATTAATGCGAATTATAAGGGACATCGATAAATAAGACACGGAAATTTCTCCGCATTAGTTCAGCCGCCATCCCTGGAGATAAAATCTGAGACAACAACCACCTACAGTCTCCGAATATCGCGCCACACATCTTTCCTATCATTCTTTCTCTTCCTTAAACTCGCCCTCACGCCCGCGCTGTGTTGACACATTTAAAGGGTATTCATAATCCCTTGAGCGCGTGTAGATTATAAAAAAAAAGAAAAAATATGCATATTGGCACGACACCAAATTCATGACAAATTTGGTCAATATGGATGGAACTGCTGGCTTAATGCGTCGATTTTGACGACCGTTAAATTGTGGAATTGCACGAAAAATGTTTTAATAATTGCGGTACAAGTATTTACATGTTGTGATGGCAATGCTACCTGAGCAAATTTTTATGTGACAAATTTTATGCGTGAGCTGTCAAATCAAATATTTCCCAAATTTACTTTTTGATTCTGATTCGCAACATAGAAATGTTAAACTAGTTTTTTTTACCGCAAGTTTTCCTGAAGTGATTTGTTAACATTAGACAGTTTTCTTTTTTTTGTTCAGAGCAGAATCTGACTTGTCAAAAATGTGTTTGTGTTTCTTTTTAACTCAGAGCATTCAGAGCTCCAAATGTGTGTTTCTTTTTTCGTTCTGAATCTGAACATGTGAATATCGCACTCCATGTGCTCGAACACAATCGACTGCGCGTGTGAGTAAATTGCTGAAAGCATCAAATACCACATGTGGCCAGAAGGAAAATGTGAAGAACAAAATAATCAGTTACAATTAAGTTGGAGAAAGAAGTTGATGGCTTGTGTATATTCCTTTTTTTGGTTAAAATGAAAATGTATTCTGATTTGAGTGGTTCGAGTAACATATCAGTGTTCAGGGCTCACTCTGTTTCGAACAAGTTCAGAGCATACTCTATGTGTTCCAATTCTGTTCAGTGTTTTGATCGCAACGAAAAAAGGAAACGCCTATTGTTGGTTTCACCGCTAACACAGCTCGGTCAACACAAATTTCATGTCGCATGTGACCTGTTCTGATGACTTAAACTATTTGGGCAAATTGTCACATCTGATTCCTTAGGTACATTTTTTATATTTTCCATGGATTGAATGTCCACACTAAAGTAATATCAACCAATTCAGATAAACTATATACAGTGGTGGTCCAATATAACGAACGATATAATGTCCCGGTCCTTTCGAAAAATCGAAAAATTCGTAATATCGGCACACATTTTCCTAACAGGTTAAATAAATGTACGAATATTGTTTCTCTTCATAACATTTTATTTCATTTATTCATAAAAATAACAAAAACTATTCAAAGTAAAAAAACAAAAACAGAAAAATAATAAATATTTGGTTACGTTAATTATTTTTTCATAAAGAAATCGCCAATAAGCGTTTGCTTTCGTGAACATTGAATGCAGCAATTTACAGCGTTTTCCTGAAGAGTTCTTAGGACAAATATCTTGGAATATTCAGCGTTGTTTTCTTCGGGCCATTTAATACACGAGTTAAAGTTCTCAACCGCATCGGTATGCTTTACTTTCTGCACAGGGTTCGATTTCATTTCTGAGGAGCTACCATCTTCATTATTGTCAATATCAATAACATCGTTTTCCTCAAATGTGATAGTAGGAGCATCTTCTGCAAGAAACATTTCGGCATTGTTCCAAGACTCCAAATCGTTTCCAGTGAATTGAGTCTAAAATATAATGCAATTTCTCTAGCTTACAAAACATTTTCTTGACGTTTGCATGTGACTACGTCTGGGAAAATATGCTTGACAAGAGTCAACGTGTTCCTTACTGCGACCACCTCGTCTTAGCTACGTAAAACTGACGGAGGAATATCATCCACCTCTTCAAATTCCGTATCCGGGGTTGGAGCTGATATATTTTTCGAGCAATTGTGAAGCACAACCGTTGAAATATTTTGCCATGTCAAGGCAATAAGCGAAACAGCTTCATAAAGATTAAGTTCCTTTAGAGCAGTTGTTATACTTTTTTCCGAACTCGCAATTTTGCTCACCAAGCTATTTCTATAAAATAGATTAGTTAATCGAATCGCATTCTGATCCATCGGTTGGATCAGTGGTGTGACATTTGGTGGCATATACAACACTCAAATTCTTCGATCAGTCGTTTCTTTTACCAACTTGTCTTCGGGAGGATGACTAGGTGCATTATCTAAAAGCAACAAAGCCTGTATAGGTAGTTTCTTCCAAGAACTCTTCAACCTAAAAAAACACGTTAGTTAATTGCATTAAACATTTTTTTTCTTATTCCGAACCTGTGGACAAAATTCTTGAAAAACCAATCCTTGAAAAGACCAGCATTCATCTATACAGATTTAGGAAACGCGTAGTAAATTGGCAGAGTTTTGTTTTTGAAAGACCGGGGCTTTCTTGACTTTCCGATTACAAGTGGTTTTATTTTTTGAAACCGGTAGCATTGGAGCACTGGAGCACTTGTTTCACCGGCATGAACGTATGTTTGGTCTGGTAGCATTTTCCAATATAGCCCAGTCTCGCCTGCGTTCAGTACTGCATTTAAACTGAGCTTGTTTTCTTTAATGATTTCAGCCAATTTTTTTAAATGGGTTAACAAGATCTGCCCGCGAAGAAAGCTTTTCGCCAGACTGTTTGAGAATACGAATCACAAATCGCTTTTTAAATTTGATCAGCCAACCATTGCTCGCTGAAAATTCTCCGAGGAAGTATTTTTTTTTTTTGGATTTCTATAGCCTTGGCTCTCAAAATGTTTCCATTAATGGAAATGTGGCTCTCACGTTGGGTAATAAGCCATTTGTATAACGCTTTTTCCATTTGTGGGTACTCACCTTTCTTTGAAGAAAGTCGGCGAAAAGATACACTATGTGTATCCCTGAGGTTTTTGAGGATCTTGCTTTCAATTTTTGTATGGTACAAATGCTTGATTTTGGAATTAGAAACTTATTTGAAATAACTTTAAGTGGACTCCATTATTGCACTCGTCAATAATTTTTACTTTATCTTCCAGCAAAAGACGTTTGCGAATTAAAGACATTTTTACAAAAATTAACTAACTACGTACGGGCACAACATATAACACGACTGATAACTTTCGCTAAAATACACAAATGATCACGTGCGCCAGACAAAACAAGCAGAAATCCTGAACATAACAGAACCTGCAGAATTGAAAACATTAAATGTGAATTCAAACATAACATAGCATAACAGTAATGATTGCTCAGCAACAAAAAGTTAAGTATGTATATGGAACAGTTTTACACAGCCCATAAACTATATTCGTAATATCGGGTGTCAACCGTTTTTTCCATACGTTATATAGAGGCACTAAGGCATTTTAAAAAAGTGTACGTTATATCGACCATTCGTTATATAGGCTTTCGTTATACTGGACCACCACTGTATATAGTTTTCTGAATTCAAAATTCCGTAAGACTGCCAAATGTACATCAATTCAAAAGGTTATACCCTTGCACCTCCACATAATTGTAAAGTTATGGCGATGTAATATCGGTATAATATTAATATCGATAAACGATTTGAGCTTATATAAGATCCGAGCTTGAGGCCAGTGTTGCCGAATATCATGATTTATCATGATTTTCATGATTTTTCACGTTCATCTCATGAAATCATGAATTCATTGAAAAACTCATGATTTTTTTTATATTTTTTCCAAAAAAAAAGAGATACATAACTTTGTAAAAATTTCAAGACAAATGAGGAGAATATTTTATGATATTGACATATGCAACTCATTTGTTTTATTTAATTTAAGAAGATTCGAACAACTACCTATTCAACATTCATGTAACTCAAATGAAAGTCAAAAGAAAACGAACGAAATAAAAACAAGAAAATGAAAAAAAAAACAGCAAACCGTTTACAGTTATTTTTATTATTTTGATTCATAATCGGAATCCAGTTTGTTGAAGTAAAACAGTCAAATTTTAAATTAAAAAAAAAATATATCTGAATATTCGAAAACCTAAAATCTGGGAACAATTTTGAACAGAACAAGGCTTTCAAATTTTCAATGCCATTGTTTGTCTTTCTTAGTTAAAGTTAAATAAATTTACTAAAGATTTAATTTCAACAATAGTGTCTTCAAAGATATCGAATCTTTGTCTCCAAGGAATGTTGTAAACTAAAAATTCCAATCAATTTTTCCACTATTAAACATTTTCCAAATTTAGTAGCTGACGATTTTTTCAGGAAATATATAAAAAGTGGAGAATGCTTGTTAATTCTAACATTAAAGTATATGACAAAGTAATAAACGACATAGAAAGGGTATTCATGAAACCGCGTAAACTTTCCCACATCATAAAATGGAAAAGTTTACCACGCACATTTCATGAACGCACTTATAAAAATCAACTTGCGCAAATGTGGTAAATGATTATTTTTTCTTCATGTACTTTAACTTAACAAAGTGTTATTTCTCTCATTTAAAATATCTGCCAGAAATAATAACAGGAGGAGAGATAGTTATACCAAGATTATGACACATAAAACGTCAAAATTATACGTCAAAATTTTTTCACATTTACCAAACTCAGATGGTAAACTTTCCCACACAAAATTATGCGGAAAAGTTTACCATTTTTTGGTAAAGTTTTTCCATACAAATGTTGGCAGCTCATTTACCACATTTACCATTTTACCACGTTTACCGCATTTACGCGGTTTCATGAATACCCTTAGAAGAATTCTAGCAATATGTTGGAAAAATTAAACTGACCGACGATAGCATGGCACATCCAATTCTGACGAAATTTGTTTTTGAAATCATTTCATTGCCACCTTCTTCAGCTAATACTGAACGTATTTTTTTAAAGGTTACGCTTCTCAAAACCAAAATAAGAAATCGACTTGAGGTCGATTTAATCATAGGGCTTATTCATACAAATGACCTCCTCAAAAATCAGGACTGATTTTATTATAAAGTTCCCAATTGATTGACAAATATTTTAGCAAAGTCTACAATCAGTAAGCTTTTAAATATTATTTTTTTATTTGTGTCATATATGGGTGATTCCACAAAAATTGGGTAACTTGCTGTCATCAGTCATTAAAACTAATTGTTATTATATTTTTTATTATATTCTAAAAAAACTGAAAGTCTTTTATTTGGTCACCCAATTTGAGCTATTTATTTTAAATATTAGTTTATAAAACACCACAATATATTCTCAAAACGTCAGTTCTTTGGCATGTCACCACTCCAAAAATCCGGAATCAATTGGCTGTGTATTAAATATTAACTTCAATTTAAGCAAATTTGGTAATTCACTACAATCTGTGATGTACTTTATAACGTATATCACAATTTTCGTAAAATAATATTCTCACCGATGTTGTTAAAATAATAAGAAGCTTTGTGTTCAATTTTATTCGTCAGTCCGCTGTGTGTTGTTCGAATTTGAATTTTCCGCGAAATGTCACATACTCAAATTCAAATTACAGTTAACGTTGAAAGTTATTAGTAAAGTTAGCTGCAGACCACACTATTTGATGGTCGCCATTACTGTGCCAGTTCTAGTGCTGTGTTTGGCGTGGAAACACGTGCGTGTCCAGTCAAAATATCAGTCCTATGGTGAGTTAGTACTTTCTTATAAACATGTGTTTTATTTTAATTTATAGCTAATTCACTTATATTTATTCAAATGTAGCTTGCTTATATTCGAAAATGCCAAAATAGACGTTGGTTCTAATAGTAATCTCAAATTCATGCCTTTTTCATCAGGCCGTTGGCGTCAGTCCTTTGTCTGATATTGTGCCAGAGGACTGACGTGTTTCCAGGTTACTGATTTTTTTTTTGTTAACTTTTATTTCAACTATTGGAGTGCGTAAACATTTTTTGTTTCTTATTTTTATTTTTATTTAAAGCATAATGTCACCTCTTAAAAAACACAAAATATGTCATGATCGCTTTACCCCAGAACTCATAACTCATTTTTGCCTCTAGTAGCATGCATTTTGCCATTTCAATCAAAGACCTTTTCTTTCGTTCAGCAGTCCCGTTTTGTTGTCATGTATACGGAGCTGTGTGTTGATATACAATGCTTTCCTTTTGTAAATACTTTAAAACTCGACCCGCTGTGTATATTTATTTTTTACCATTTTTGTGTACTCTACCATGCGATCGAAAATTTCAGATTTCTTCCTAAGCAAATATACAACAGTGTATCTACTGAAATCGTCAATAAAAGTTAGAATCTTTACCCGCTAGGTGTTTTCGTTTGCATGTGTCCGCAAATGTCACTGTCTTTCTGTTTGACTTTTTTTATTTAAATGGTTGACGAGTCATTTTTGTTTCCATATAAATTTCACATTCCTTGATCTTATTACAATTTATAAACTTTAAAGGATCACTTACCATTTTTTCCGATTCTAGTCGTTTAAGTGATTCGTAGTTGCGATGGCCAAATGTGCGGTGCCAGTGATGTAAACAGTTACCTTCTTCGCTGCATTCTTCAATATATAAATAATACTTTGATTTCAGTTTCTTTTTGTGTGAGCTTAAAAAGATTTCCTACTAGATCTCCAACTGCTACCTCCAATCGATCTTTAGATGGAATTTCACATAGTTTACCACAAAAGAGAACTGTGTATCCTTTTTCCATTAACTTCTTTATTGATAGTAAGGTCCCTTGCAGATTTGGAAGATAAAGGACGTCTTCAACAAGTATTGTAACCTCTTTGTTCTTGCTGTTAGTGGTCTTTTTTTGCAGGTACCCCTACCTTCCGAAGTGATTTGGTCTCTATTTGTTACTGTAATATGAATTTATCCAGCTTGTTTGAGATATGTACCGTGACTCCTGAATCCAAAACCCAGCCTTCACCAACATTTTAGTAAAATCCGTACTCATCTTGTTTGCTACCTTCATACAGAATTACTTGGACCATTGTTTTGATTTTGGCGAGTATATTCTTCTAAAAATTTTCTTTCAACCAAGTTTCCAGAACTGTTACAAGTGTATTTTATTTTTGATGTAAGCTGCTGAGTAACATAGCGAAAGTCCAATTACGAGTATCTGATAGTTGATTCTCCCTAGAGCAATCAATTTTTCAAATAATGTTTCATCTTTTGGGTGTGTTCCTCCATGTTGCAACCTTCGTCCAGTTTTAAGTTACAAGTGCTACGCATTAATTGTACCTTATTACTAAGACTAGCCTATTCATGGTGTTCCCTGAGTTTATCCCATGCTGCCTTGTCTGTTTTAGCCCTTCTCACATGATGAAGATTGACTATCTTCTACTGATAGGCCAATAATAGTTCTAGGCTCGCAATACTTTTTGGTCCATTCCCAAGTGACTGGATATGGAATCGGTTTTATAATAATGACCCACAAACTATCCCTCCGTAGAAGGAGTTCCAGCTTAAATTTTCATATGAAGTAATTATCCGCTCCCAACTTCGAAATCGATGTTCGTAAAGAATCAGCCATTATTTAAATTGTTAAGAGCTCTGGGCCTATCACCTATTAAATCTAGTTTTGAACAAATGAATATATATATATCCCTTTGATATATATTGAAATAAAAACATTTCTGTATGGATTTTAATTTTAAAATAAAACAAAAAACTAAAGTTTTCTAATTACACAAACATATCTGCCTTCTAGAGGCAGTTTTTGCGTTGTATGTAGTTTGTATAGTGAATACAAGCATACGAAAATTATATTTAACAATTAGATCCTAAGAAACTTACTCTAAATATTAATAAATTCCATTATTTTCTTATAAAGTTGTGTATTTTATCAGTACTATGTCACCCTCTACAGTCCCCTGGCAGTGAAATTCAGAAAAAACGATATATCTCAGAATCTACTCGTACATAAAAAAGTGACTGGCCCAGTCATGTGCAATATCTTCATTAGATTAGCTATCTTAAATATCAGAATTTGTAGGAATTTGGTTTAAATAATATCATAAGCAAAATATCCCTAAAAGTTACCCAATTTTTGTGGAGTCACCCATATATAATGTTATATGATTCAATTATTTATTTTATTTTTGAAGCTTAATAAAAATGAAATAGAATTAATTAGTAATTTTTTTTACTTAAAAATTGTCTTATTTCTGTGAATCATGAGCATAGAGAAATTACTATAAAGAGGGAGATGTGCCTTCATTGTACAATGCCCCCAAGTTGAGCTGTCAAATCATTGATGATTTCGGACAAGTATGCGTTTTTTATGATTAGCAAATCGTCATTTCACCATAAAAGAGGAATAAGACGAAAAGGGAAAAAGTGTATGATCATAAGTTTGCAGTGATTTTTGTATGCTCAATGAAGAAAAAGCAATCTCATGATTTTTTTTGTAACCTAATGAAAAAAATCATGATATTTTTTTATTTAATTGGCAACACTGCTCAAGGCACAAATAATTAAGTGCGGTGTATATTGGAGATGAAATTAGCGATCTTTATGGGCTATAAATTAGTATTTTTGTTTTAAATTCATTAAACAAATATATTATCTATTCTCTGTAAGAGCGTAGAAAATACTATAAGCGATGATTTTCTTAAGAGCGAACTTAAACAGTTGTATATCAGTTATCCCTCATTAAAAGACTAAAATATTAATAATATCATGAAATCATAAAAATAATTTTTTCAATTAAATTAAATTAAATTATACCGACTACTCGTATCTAAACGTTATTTTTCATATCCAGACGCTCACCATTTCCATGGAATCTTGTAACCCAATTTCGTTGTCAAGATAATAACTAAAACGAATATGATTTAATATTCATGAATAATTTAGAATAGAACTTCTAAAAAATTTTAATTCAAAACGTGTAAACAACACACTATTCCAATTAACAGAAGAAAATATTTAGCTATGTAGATTTATATACAATACGTACCTAGATATTTTTTTGTACTTTAGCATAGTTATTCACTCTGTCAAACTAGCGTTTGTAAGTTCAAAGAAATTAAATTAAATTGTTAATTCTAAAATTGTGCCTGTGGAGATGAAATTCACAAGTACCCATTTTGAAACTAAAAATAAAGATAAAAAATGTGCATTTTTATTTGTGACACTAACAATTATTATAACAGGAATAATTATCTTGTACAATACACAGTCTGTGGATTATAAAGAAATAATTAATTTTATGTTAGTTCCATTGGGAACTCAGCTTCATCATGTTGCTGGAGGAAATGCATCAAATCCACCAAGTAAATCAGTGAAAAATAAATCTCTTGGTTTATATTTAAATCAAAAGCCTGAGGATAAAAAACAAAATTCATCTAAAATATTACTTTACCGGAAACGGCGCTACTTGCAATTCCCCGAAGGAAGCTCCTTACAATTAGGTACGTTGATGTTTTACTTCATCGAAATTTAACTAAAATTAAATCAATGCAAAAAAGCTAAGCGTGGTCCATTGAGTTCTTCTAATAGTAATAAGTTCAAAGAGCTTATGAATAAACAAACCATGGATCCTTCTAGGTAAACGAGTGAATTTAAACTAAAATATGGTCTACAAAATTTTACCGACTATTGTTAACTCAGAATACAGACCATACTTCTTTCTCCAGAAGGTTTTGGCATAACTTAAATTCAAATTCAGAAAACTCCTTGTGGAATCTGGAAGTATCTACTTTATTTAAATTCATTTTATACTTCACCAATCCTCCATTTCATTTTCAAGAAATCTTTGATTTGCTGTTTCGCCAGGCTTACCTGCTCGTAATTCCGGAAGCCTCGCCATTATGTATTATTGACAAAAAAAAAATTCAAAAAGGATTTTTCAGCGGAAAAGGCGGCTCTTAGATTTCGAAGCAAGTTTTATATGAAACAGTATTTGATTTTTATTTTTTGATTGAAGGCTTGCATTGGTGGAGTAAATCTGAGACCTTTGGAAAAGTAGTTATATGGTTCCGTGGACATAATTCTATTTAGTGTAGAGAGTGACTCTAGATATTCCAACTTATAGTATAGTTCTGTATATTTTTTCACACTTTTACACGTTTAATGAGGAATGTCTGTTATCTATATAAGTACTAGCTGACCAGGTAAACGTTGTTTTGCCATATACATTATTTCTAGAAAATAATTTTTTGACTAAATAAAAATAACTAACTTACAATAAGTGCATGGGGATGTGGTAATTTAAAGTGGAATGGAGCGTTGTAGACAATAATGTCCTATAAAATGACTATCAAATACGTATATTTAAAATTACATTTTTTGATAGCTATGTATACATAATAATCTATATTTCTAGTTTTCTACTCCTAATTATGGCAATTAAAAATAATCTGTTATTAATATCAAAGTGCGTTGGAGTGTAGGTACAATATTTTTGGTTAGTATGTCTGTAGCTAACACAAAAAATAAAAATACTGGATATTTTACACAGGCGAGAACATCCCACGTAGAGTGTCAGTGGCAGAAGCATGGTGTGTCCAAATATAAGCAACAAGCAGGCATCGCTTGGCCTTGGGACTTATCGATTGTCATTGCCAATACGAATGCACCAGTGCAAACGAGATGAATTCTTCCGGGTGAAAAACCAGTTTCATACATACTTTTTGCGCTCACGAGATGAACTATTCTGGTGGAAATCAAATGCACGACTGAATCGTATGAACTTGCTCTTGTAGCTAACCACTTTTATGTAGCTATGATTTTATGTAACCATTGAGGTTTAGTTAGCTAGGTGTAGTTATCCTATGCAGGCGTAAAGCCTATGTAGGTAAGATTAACTCGATTCTTAGTATAAATAACTGTCGAATTAATGATTAAGTTAATAGTTACATAGGTACCTACATACAAATGTATATTTAAATCTAAGTTATGGATTTTAATTATGTAAGTTAGGAGAGTCAAATATATCTACATACATACATATTGATGGAACCTAAGTATGTTAACATGTTCATATAAAAATGAAAATGAAGGATGTAGGTATATTCATATAACCTTATAATTTAGGTGCACTATCCATACAGAAGATTCATGTGACATAAATGTATAAGGGCCTACATTGTATTTAGTTAGTATTCAGTGATGTAGGCAAAAATTAGTAAAAAGGGAATAATAATAAAATAGAAATAAATGGATAATACACATATTTAAATGTTTTTATATAACTTAGTCAGTATAGTTTGAGGGAAAACAAGATGCAGTTTGAATTCGTTGATAAATAAGAATATATCAAAAAAAATTTTAAAATCGTTGGAGCGCTTTTTTAATAAATTAATTTTTTATGTAGAAAATTTTGAAAACATTTAAAAAAAAAATTGAAATGCCATTTTGAAGATATTATTAATATACATATAAAATTCAAATTAAAAAAAAAATTCTGTGACTGCTTTTTGAAAAATCTATTTTTCAAAAAAAAAATATTTATTTTTCAAAAATCGAAAAACTTTTTTTTTTTGAAGATTTGTGTATGCAGTTTTCTTAATAATTTAAGGGAGCATTTTTCTACAAAAATTTATTTTAATCGGTTCATCCAATATTGAGAAAGTCGAAAATATGAAAAGTGGTTCTATGGGAAGTACCGTTAATGAGTACGCAAATAGAAATATTTTTATACTTAAAAGTGAACTGTTCTAATCTAAGAACACACACATTTTTTTATAAAAATTCTTGGAGCATATATTTTTTTCTTAACAGTTTTTTAAGATTTGTATGGGAGGTACCGTTGTTTTTTATTTAATAAAAATGATTTTTTTACCTACTTAAGATAAATTCAAAAAGCTACTAAATACGAAGCTTCGAAAAAATCTATTGAGTCGTTTTCGAAATTTTGAATTTTCAAAAAAAAAAAATTAATTTCGAAAAAAAAAAATTTTGAAAAATTTTGGTATACAATAGTGTTTAATTTTTCTAGGAGCTTCTGCGTAAAAAATGTCAAGAAAATCAGATTAACCGTTTCCGAGAAAATCGAAAACCAAAAAAATGGTTCTACTAGCGGTACCAAAAATAACAATTTTTTTTCAAATAAAAAAATTATTAAAAGATATCCTTTCCTTTCATTAATGAACTGATTCTTTTTTATAAAAATCGTTGGAGGCGTTTTTGAGAAAAATAAGATTTTTATTTTGGCCAAGAAAAATGTATAGGAGCTACTGTTATTTGTCGTCTTAGAACAAAATGAAAAAAACGTGTGGGCATGTTCCAAGTTTGAAGCAAATCTATTAAAGCGTTTAGGCTGTAGACTCGAGCACAGACTGACAGACAGACAGACGGAATTGGGGACCCACTTCTTTGGTTTTCTCTATAATCGTAATGCCACGTTTGATTGTTAGAAATACACATTTTTTTTACGAATACATAACTTGCCTTATAGTACCTATAATCGGAAGTGAAAATGGAAAGTTGGCGAAGAACTTGTGATTTTAGAATCTTTTCAAAATGTTATTCGGCAAAATCAGGAAATCCAAGGGGTAGTTGTTGCAATTTCTTTTCACAACATTGATATGCGATCCAGAATCTGTAACAGAAAACATTATTAAGATTTGTATGTATGTAACTCAGAGTTGCCTTAGATATGCCTTAATTTTTAAATAAGCGTTTGTCACCATTCAGAGTTGCTTGAAGTTCGTGCAATATCAGACAGTCCAAGTAGTTTAGCTAATGAAATTATATTCATGCAAGTGCCACCTTGTCGCGGTGGTAGAAATCCAGACATGGGGCCTTGCATGCCCTCCAGTGGTTGCGTTGCCATAATATTGTTTGGATGTTCTCACTTTCTATGAATTATTTAATTATTTTTTTGCAGAATTTTTTTATAAAATTGTTTATTTTCACACTAATATTCTTTAGTTTCTCATTTGTACACTAGGAATTTAAAATTTATTGTGAAATGAAAAACACTTTTCTGCATTACAGATTTATAATTAAATAAACAATGCAAACAAAAATACAGACAATAGTAATTAAATAATTATAATATAAATAATATATTAAATGAAATTAAAAAATTATGAAACATATCTTGAGGTGTAACAAGTCATACTTTGAGCAGATCCAATTTTGCTTCTTTTTATTTTTTATCTCACTAGCTATTTTGCTAGTGATAAAATTTGACGTTTAAATCGAAGAAGCTTACAATTTTCAAAGATACAGAAATACATATTATCCCATTTTTCTAGTATTTCAGTTCCGTTTGTTTCAGTCGATAAAGTTAACATTTGTCAAACAATACAGAAACACGATGATGCGATAAATTGATTTTTGTTCCAATTTTCACCGTTTCTCCACCATTTTTATCGATTCGAAAGTTGCAGAACAGGGATACTGTTTGGAATAATATCGTTTGTTCTCCAACTCTGGTGTTCTGTGTAATACAAGGCAACGTCTAAGACACTGCCTCTCAAACACCCAGATAGGGCATGGCAGAAAGTTGTATATGTATTAGCGTCCCACCTCCAAAACGTGGTACATAGAACTTTTATTTCGTTTCGTTCCGCCCTTCGCTCTCCTAAAAATAGAATGAATAGTACTTTGGCGTTGGTGCACTGCGACCTTGAGATTTATTATACACCAGCCTCGAGCTGGGTGAGAATATCTTACAGCTCTTCCTCCAAATTTAGTTCCCTCATGAATTTGAGTATTTTGAGTATTCTTAGAGATGGTAAAACACTCTCTCCCACCTAGTATCGTCTCAGGTGTTTTTTTTTTTCTTTTGGTGGACAAGTTCATCATGGTTACCCAGAATATGGTCCGTCGTTTCCTCTTATGTATCACAGAACTTTCGTATGGCACAACTTGTTAGGCCAAGGATACTTAGCTGTGTTTTTTAATTTGCAGGTTTTCTGAGGTTGTTTCTGCTTAAGGTTATAAAGTCTGTGAAACGTTGTTGGTAATAATTCTCATGTAGTGGTTCGGCCTGTCTAAGTTTGTTGAGCTTTTTCCAATTCTTGGATCTTTTGGTTTCCTCTTCTTTTTTGATTTTGTTCCTTATCACATTTACTCCTATTCCGCAATATCGTTATGCTAAGGAGTCTGCCTCCTCATTGCCGTGGACACCTACGTTACCAGCTACCCAATGAAGTTTGGCATTATAATTTTTGCCGAGTTCATTTAATCTTTCTACATATTCCCATGATAGTTAAAAACTGATGGAATATGAGCTCAGAGCTTTGAGTGTGGCTTGGCTATCTGATATAATGACAATGGTTTGTTTAATGTAATTTCTTTCGAGGTAACGATCTGCACACTTTCCTATAAGTGGAAAATACTGGTAGACTGTCCCATCTGCATAGAAATTTAGGTTTTTGGTTTCGTCTTTATATAATAGTGAAAATAAACGAAGATTAAAAAATTTAAAATTTTAAATTAATTAAATTAAATTTAAAAATTTTAAAAATCATCAGTTTATTTAAATAAAAAAAAAACAATTTGACAAAGTTTATATCGATGAAAATATTAATTTATTTTTCTTTTTAAAATCAATTTATAATTTACACTACATACCGGTAATAACAGTATATAAAGATATAAAGGGCATTTTTAAAGCAACTTAAAAATTGCCATGTATAAAAGGGGACTTTGAGCAGAGTCAACGAACAAACGGATTTACTTAACATTTCCTTTTTATGGATACAAAATAGATGTTCGAATTTAAAATAATGAATAAAAAGGCAAACAAGAAATGGTTTTGAAACACAAATTAATATTAACACGGTTTTCTTATTTGTATATTTTATATTTTTATATTTTCTTAATTTTATCTCCAATAAAACAATTATATTATTATACTTCAGTTATTTCCAATGTATTTAATAGAACTTTACAATAAAGAATTTGAATTGACCGAGTTACATGAAAAAATGTATTTACGTCTCGAGGCATGCCAACAGCGTGAGAGAAAAGTAGAGTTCTAGGGATTCAAGGACATTCGAAATTCGAATTCCGGAATACGAGGTGCGAGGAATATTGAACACTCTTTTAAAGTCGAACAACTGTAATAAATTCACATTTCTCTAGACTCGTCCATTTATCTTATGTTTTATAATTTTTATTAAATTTACGAATTTGAGCGCGGGGCTGCTAGTAGGTAACTGTCATAAATTGGCATTTAGTCTCGTTGGTAGATTTATTAATTCATAAAAGTTGAATTTACAAAAACATTTGTTTTTAGTTTAACTTAAATCTTATGAGGCATGGCCTGAAGGACCGTCAGCCAGATGATAGCCTAAAATGATAATAATTTACAGTTTTCTGAAGTTTAATAGTGCTTTATATAAAAAAAAATATTCAAACTTAAAAGTCTTCTCTTATTATTATCTGTCTTCTATAATTAAGTGCACATTTTAAATACAGAGATAGTTTTTCCAATATGATCCATTAAGAATTGCAATGACTTCCGCTTGATCTAAATAACCTTTCCGCCATACTTGTCGCCGAATTTCTACTAGAATTGGGCACCTTGCGATGAAGTGCCGTACGTTTTCCCTTTCATTTGTGTTGCATAGGGAGCAGTTAAGTGGTAGGTCATTTCGATGTGGAATGAAATTTAGAGGCAAGTGTTCACCCCTTGCCCTGAAGATCAATGCTATTGTTTCACGGTTATGGGTGTCCTTGAAATAGTTGGATTCTCTTAGATCATGATGAAGTTGAGGGTAGAATTCAATATGTTTTGAACTTGTAGCTTGCTCTATACTTTTCTCTCTCGATTTTAAGTGAAGCTTTTCCAATAGATTATGAAGATATGGTATCCATTCTGCTAAGTTGTTTAAAGTTAGATTAAATGAGAGTTCAAAAGAATATGCTTGGTTTTTCAATTCTTGAAACCATGAGCTTTGCGACCTTATTACAGAGACTGTAATCTTTCTTGCAACTTTATCGACGTGGCTGTACATTATTTTGGTGATGTAATTGAAGTGAAGTTTAAGGGATGAAAGATACGAGTATAATGGTGATAAACCGATTTCGATGAGAAGCATGTAACGGGTGAATTTTTTGCTACTTGGTTTTTGACGTTTATATTTTTGACAGATTACACATGACAAATTCCACGAACATTTGACATTTCGATTCAGTATTGTTTGCCATTTCATCATGAATAGACTTACGCCTGAATGGGCGTTCTACTGGCCATCCAGGGCCAGTTGAACACCCTCCAAAACCAGATCAGGGAGCAGGCGACTAGGGTGGATTATCTCTACTCTGTTTTGCCGAGCTTAACGCAACTTAGAGGTTAAGGGCGCGCTGCCGGAGAGGCCCTTTAAGATCCTAGCTGTGAATGTAAATTCATTGATTAGGACCGAACGTAGAGCGAATTTATTCCAATTGCTTAAAGACATAAGTCCAGATGTGTTTATGGCTAGCGAAACTAAGCTTAACCAGAAACATAAATTGACTAACAACAATTACAATATCGTAAGAAGAGACCGACCCAACTCCACGCAAGGAGGAGGCGTCGCAATCTTTATACGTAAAGGCATTAGTCATAAGGTAATATATAATAGTGATGTGCGAAAATTTCGGACGTTAGAGGCATGCATCATATGCATTCATCTCCAACAGGGGAAGCGAATGTATGTGATCGCTGCCTATGCACCGGAAACACCTCAGCCCACGCAGTTTATAACAGAGCTTGAAAAGCTTTTTGAATGCTTAAGATTGAGCTCGGAAGAGAATTACTATATATTGGCGGGTGATTTAAACGCCAAGCACACAGATTGGGGAAATCAAATACAAAATCCTCGAGGTAACCATCTATTTAATTGGATGGGTCGATACAACCTTGAGTATCGCATCGATCTTCTAGCCACAGACAGGCCATCGTTCCCAAGAAGCGGTGCCTATCTGGATCTATTGCTTAAAGACGCAAGACTAACAATTACTGACGCTGTGGGTCAACGGCCAAGAAATTGTTTACGAACGATCGAGTACGACAGTGACCACTGCGGACTCGCAGCCGTAATACAACTTCCGAACCAGCTTATGGAGTTGGAGGAGTATGTGCCTGTGCATACTTACAATTACAGTAAGGTGCGCTGGCCACGTTTCTCCAATGCCTTATTGAGTGAATTACGTTCAAATGGTATATCCCCACCAAATGACAGGAACCTAACAAATACTGAAATCGACAGATACTTAGAACAAATTGACGAAACGATTCTACGAACAATGAACAGAACAATACCGAAATACAAAGAACGTAACGCAACTGACATGTACCGTAACGCGACAATTGACGCACTTCACAGACAAAAAAGTGGACTACTGACAAGACTAAAACGCTTGTACAGGCGGTTTACTGATACACGAGACCTGGAGATTAGGACACTGAAGTCGTCCATCAAAAACATCAACCAATTGATCAAAGAAAATTATAGATTGGCTATTAATTCGTTCTGGGACAATAAAATTCGTGCCGTTAACTCCAGCGACCCAAGTATGTTCCCAAAAATTAATAAGATTTTTAGAAGAAAGGATCAAAACGATCTTCCGTGTCTTAAGCTCCAGAGGACGACAGAGAACAGAGACGTACTTCTGACAGCAGGCATAGACCCAGAGGATGCCGTATTGGACGATGACCTCTATATAATCGAAGATCCGCAGGAGAGAGTGGAGGCTGTGGGGGCTGCTTTCCAGCAAGTGTACAAGGTGAATGCTAGCATTCGCCCGAATCATGACCTGGAGAACAGAGCTCTGCTTCATCGCTTATGGCTCCGGAACGATATAACCGATTGGCGATCTGAGAACCTTGGTTTCACCAGGTTTAATGATGAAGATTTGGCAAACGCCATAATCGCCGACCGAAATGGGCCCAGCCCCCTGTTAATTTCGAAGAATGAGCTCCTGCTCATCTTCGATTCATTAAAGAAAAAGAAGTCTGCAGGAGTCGATGGTATATCCAACGTTGTACTACGACATTTGCCTCAAGAAGCAGTTGACATTTATACCACACTGTTTAACAACGCGCTGAATAATGCATATTATCCAGTGCGGTGGAAGACAGCTGTGGTGCACCCTCTCCCAAAAAAAGGAAAGGACAACTCCAATCCGGCGAATCTCCGGTCGATAAGTCTTCTTCCGAGTATCAGCAAAGTATTTGAAAAGGTTATTAATAGAGCCCTGTTCAAGTGGGCGGAGGACAAAAATATCATCCCGGATAATCAGTTCGGTTTTAAGGCGGGACATGACACAATTCATGCCGCGTCTAAACTTGTTTCTGATATCCAATGGAACAAAACTAAAAAGCAGTGTACGGGTGCCTGTCTGGTTGATTTGGAGAAGGCCTTCGACACCGTATGGTTAGAAGGTCTCTATCTAAAGCTAACCAGACTAGGTATAAGTAAACCTCTATTGTATATGCTTTATGACATGCTAAATGGTAGAAAGTTTGTTGTCAAGAGTGGCAATGTAACTTCTACCGCAATTTTTAATATTAATAATGGTCTTCAGCAGGGAGCGGTTAACTCGCCGATTCTATTCAGCATTTACACCAGCGATCTGATAGGTAGTCTAACTCAGGCAATTGCGTACGCCGACGATCTAATTGCGTACAGAACAGCTAATACAGTTGAGGTCATCAAAAGTCTCTTGCAGAGTGACTTCGACAAGATTCAGCGATATTGTGATGACTGGAAGTTGAAAATCAACTTCCAGAAATCAGAAACTATTTTGTTTAGGACTCCGTTGTCTAGCGCCTCAAGGGATACGAGAAAGAACTGGCGCAAGCTGGTGATCGTAGGGCCACATGGACATCCACTGGCGAGTAAAAGTGTAGTAAAGTACCTTGGCATCTGGTTGGATCAGTACCTGTATTTCGACAGACATATAGGTGCTGCTTTGGCCAGGGCTAGGGGAGCCTTAGCCTTGACAAAACGACTGTTTTATAGCAGCCGTCTTGACAGCAGGGTGAAGGTGATTTGTTACATGGCCCTCATCAGGCCGATGATTGCCTACGGATGCCCGGTGTGGTTCAACGTTGCCTCATCTCAAATGCAAAAGATTCGGGTGTTTGAGAGGCAGTGTCTTAGACGTTGCCTTGGATTACACAGAACACCAGAGTCGGAGTACACAAGATATTATTCCAACCAGGTTCTATACAACGGAGCCAACATAAACAGAATAGATAATTTTTTGTTCAAGCTGATTCGGGGTCACGTTGCAAGAGCGATGTCCTCAACTAACAGCTTAATTTTTGGGGCTTATTACCCCAATAACGAATATTTTGAGAGTGCGCGGTTAAGTGGTTACATCCCTCCTGAGGCATTCCTCTATTTAGACAGTCGAGGGCTGATACAGGATGGAGGGGCGGTTCCGCTCATCTACCACGTCAGCCGGAAAACTGTGGATAGGCGACTCCTGTATGGTCGAGACGTCATCGCTCAAGGTGGAGAAGAGCGCCTTCGGTTCAGTAGGACTGTGTCCGATCGGGACCGGAGGGATAGGGCGAAACAGGAGAACCAGTTCTGGTGGCTCTCTGAACAGCATCGTGATATTTAAAGTCGATGAAGATGATATATCTTGGCCGACTTACATAGATTTAGGGCATTAGGTATAGGTAACAGTCAGGGTGGCACCAAAAAAAATTAAAAATATGTATGTATGCGGGGGCATGCGTGCATGTATCTGCGTGTCTGTACATGTGTGTGCGTACGTATATGTATGTGCGTATGTACATGTGTGGGTGGGTTGCATGCTAGTGTGTGTCTGCATGCATATAAAAAATAAACAAAAAAAAATTAAAAAAACGAAAAAAATGCTGCTGTGGCTGTTCTAGTTTTTAAGTAGTTATAAGTATTATTAGGTATTTTAAGTAGTTTAAGTTATTTTTAGTTAGTATAAGTTAGTTTTATTTAGTTTTAATTATTTTTAATATATATTTAAGTTTAGTTTATAGGTAAAAAAAAAAAAAAAAAAAAAAAAAAAAAAAAAAAAAAAATGATCAGATACCAAGTTTTCTGTATAAAAGTTTCTTGAAATATAAAATAAATAAAAAAAAAAAAAAATTTAGATTTAATTAAAATAGTTTTTAGGTCGAAAGACATTAGTTGTAAGAGTTATTGTTTAATTTAGAGCGCCCGTAAAGGGCCAGTAAATTAGTTGTAAGTTATTGATAATTAGGCTAGTTTTAAACATTTTTGTCTAGCTTTAAGATAGTTATAAGTTAATATGAAATAAAAATGAATTTAAAAAAAAAAAAAAAAAAAAAAAAAAAAAAAAAAAAAAAAAAAAAAAAGACTTACGCCTGAACAACGTTTGCAAATTATTGAAATTTATTATCAAAATTCGTGCTCTGTGAAAAATGTGTTTCGCAAGCTACACGAAACCATGCATCAATTGAGAGGCGAATTTGGTGAGCAGTTGATCTCACGTTTTGGCGCAGTCAATTGGCCAAGAAGATCATTTGATTTGACCCCGTTAGACTATTTTTTGTGGGGCTATGTTAAGTCTATTGTCTATGGGGACAAGCCAAACACGATTGCTGCCTTGGAAGCCAACATTGAACGCGTCATTTTTGAGATTCCGGCCGAAATGTGTGAAAAAGTTTGCCAAAATTGGACCTTCAGAATGGACCACCTGAAGCGTAGCCGCGGGCAACATTTAAGTGAAATTATTTTAAAAAGTAAATGGCAGAAATTGATTTATCGATCCAAATAAAAATTTCATTCACTTTTTACAAGTTTCTGTGTTTTTTTGAATTTTCAAAAACCAAGCTCTTAAAAAATCACCGTTTAGCTTGGTGTTGTGTTTGGTAGTCTAAACTGCCTTTTCAGAAAGAACCTCAGGAGTTTTTTAGTTGTTTCAGACTGATTCCAGCCCTATGATTCTGCAGCATACTGCATTATAGATTCAGACGTTGCGAGAAAAACTTTATATTTTGCACTAAATGCTAAGTCCTTATTTCCATACACATTTTCCCACACCGTCCCAATCGCATTTTTGGCCGAAAAACGTTTTTTCACTAGGTATTTTTCTAGGTTTAAGTTGCTCGTCACAGTGTAACCCAGGTATTCATACTCCCTCACAGTTTCGATTTGATCTTCTCCGTAATACCATTTTTCATTTGCCGCCAATCGCCCTGATCCTCTCCGAAAAACCATTGTTTTTGATTTGGAAAGGTTCACTCTTAGATTCCACTTCGAACAGTATTTCCGCAGTTTGTTGATCATTAACTGAAGAGATTCAGGAGATTCACCTAAAATGACGAGATCGTCTGCGTACATGAGCACTTTAATCCGAAACCCATCAATTGTTATACGTGCACGGCATGTCTTTTATTAGATCCTCGATGTAAAGGCAAAATGCTGAAGGGTTGAGATTGCAACCTTGTTTCAACCCTACTAAGGCGTGAAACTAATCAGATAGATTTTGTGCATCCCATACTGCATAGGTTGATTCTTGTAGATGTTTTCGATTATTTTTCCAAATTTCAGAGACATCACATCTCTGAACAATTTAAAAATCAGAGCTTTTCTGTCGATGGAATCGAATGCGGCTCGGAAATCGATGAACGACGAATATATATTTCTGCAATGTTGGTCAGGCTAAATATGTGATCGACTGTGGAATATCCTTTTCTAAGTCCAATTTGGAATTCACTCAGAATGTGTTTGCTTTCTATCCATGCTGTAAGTCGGCTTCTTAGAATTTCCATGAAGATCTTGAGAGAAGAATTGAGAAAATCGTATCTCCTTTTTTAAATATGGGAAAAAGAATAGATTTTCTGAAAGCATCCGGTGTTTCGCCTGTAGTGAAAATATCATTGTACACTTTTGTGAGAAGTGTTAGAAACTCCAATATTGCGTATTTCCAGAATTCATTCGGGATCCGGTCAATTACAGGAGCTTTGTTGTCTTTTATCTTGGCTACTGCTGCTTGGACTTCAGCGATCGTTATTTCTCTATCTAAAATTAGGTTTTCGATATTTGGTGTATTGGATTGGAGATCCAATAAGAGTTCCGGAGTCAATTGTACTTCAAAATGATGTCGTAATGTTTCAGCGGGCAACAGTGTTTTTGTAACAAAAGGTCTTCCTTTTATATTTTGTATTCCTTTCCAAAATTCCGAGGAGTTTTACAGTCTCTTAGGCTTTCTGCTTGTTTTTTGGAGTTATTAGCTTGTTTAAATCTACATAAAGTTTTGTGCGCTCGATTTGCTTCAAGATATAAACATAAAAATATAATACACTTACTATACGCCACTGGCGATTTTTGTTATTTAACGATTCTCAATTTACATAAAAAAAATAATTAAAAGCTTAATTTTCTTTGCCTTCGCAGTTTTCAATATTCTTATTCCAGTAATCGACTACACGAATTATGCTATATTAGGAATAACATGTGCTCTTGCATTTGAGTTACCAAGTAAACCCCTCAGCGAGCTTGAAGATGAATTAATTGAAAAACTCCACATGGATTCTTATAGATTGCCTCTTAATGATTCTGCGCTCGATTCGGATTATATTGATAAGAACGATGACATCAGCAATAAATTTGCTCACTTAATATACATTCATCCAACAGAATATGAATATCAAAGTTCGTTTAACTCGCCGAGCTTAAGTGGAACCAAGAACATATATAAAAATTATCTTGCCGGACCATATAGCCCTAGTTATAGCCAAAATAAGCCAATATACTATACAAATAATCGCTATAACTCTGGTTATAATTCTAAAAATGGAAAATCTGACGCTGGAAAAGCATTTGATTCATTTTGGAGGCCAAGTTACAGTACGAGGTGAGAACAAAATTAGTATTGCTGAAATATTTTAATTCGGACTTTGGAGAATTTTTAAGTGATTCTCTTCGGCTTTATTGGTCGTAATTGTGATTGAATGAAAGCAATTTTCATTTTATTTTCCCAACGTTTCGACGGTGCTTGCCGTCTTCTTCAGGGGTGTCTTTATTTACAAAATTAAAAAGAGACATAATGTTGTACATACTGATACAAGTAAACGAACAAAATATGACTTACATAACGTTAAATTTTAAGGTTTTTTATATACATAACAATAATTTGTTTGAAACATATAAAAAAAAAACAGATTTTGAACACTTCTCGTTTGAAGATTAGTCTACGTTTAATGACATTTATTGTCAGAAACTAATGAACAGTAAACGGCAGATATTTTTTTGTGTCTTGTTTGCGGTTCATATTATTTTTGTTTGTAAATTTCCCAACCATTTGCATCAGAAAAGAATTTCACACACAAAAAATTAATCAACTCAAAGCTGATCTGTGTGAAAAATTAAACATTAAAATGCATGACGATTGGTTTGTAAACAAAAGTGACGTAGAGTTTCTCGTCGAAATCAAATGGCTTCTGTCCTTGGGAAAGAAATTTTCTTTGCAAATTGGCAAAAATACGTTCCCTCTTTTCCAAATCATTGCAGATGGCGAAGAAATTATAAAAACAGAAAAAAATGAAATAGGACAAGAAGAAACTAGTGCTAAGTATAGCAATATGCTTCATTCTTTTCAACGTTACCACCACAACGACGCATTCGACAAATACATCACGAAAGTACACAAAGATGTGGTAACTTTTCTTAAAAAACACAAGAACATCATAATTGTAGCAGCTGGTAAAGGCAATGTGACTGTTGCGATGAATATGACCGAGTATGAAGACAAGATGACGGAACTACTGTCTGACCGCTCTACATACAGGGTCGCAAGAGCAAGCCCCTCACCACTCTACAAAACAAAAACAATGAATTTGTGAAATGGTTGCACAACAGCACAAATACCTGCAATATATGGCTTACCAAGGATTCACAAACCAAATATGCCTCTCCGGCCGATAACGTCATCGATTAAAGTTCCTTGTTACGAACTTTCAAAATACCTTGGTAAAGGTCACTAAAGAATCTCCTCACTATGTAAAAACTTCGATGGAATTTAAATCAAAGGCAAAAGATTTTGTACTTGACACAAACGATATTTTGGTTTCTTATGACGCTGTTTCTCTTTTTCTAATGTTCCTGTTCAGCTTGCAATCAACATTATTAAAAAGAAATGGGAAATTATATCTGAAAATACCAAGCTGAGCCAAAACACATTTATCGAATTATTACATTTTTGCCTCAAAGATAACAACTACCTGCAATTTAAGGACAATTTGTATAAACAAGTACACGGAATGCCAATGGAAAATCCTCTTTCACCGACGATTGCGGACTTGGTTTTAGATTTTTTACTCGAGTAATGTTTTAAGCTAAGCTACAAACCTAAGTTTATAGCAAACGTTGATGATATCTTTGCGATTGTGGATAGAGAAGAAATTGAAAATGTCTTACGATGCTTAAACCAGTTTAATGAAAAAAATACAATTCACCATAGAGAGGGAAAAAACAGATCGATAGCGTTCTTGGACGTTAAGGTCTACCGCGAAAATGATCGACTTTTTTTCGACTGGTACCACAAAGATATGACATCTGGGCGACTTGTTAATTTCCGATCTAATCAAGCCAAGCACATTCGTATAAACACTGCGTCGAACTTAATAAACAAAGTTTTTTCGTTGAGTGATCGAAAATTCCACTCCGCTAACGAAGAAAAAGTTACGCAAATACTCTTAGACAACAGCTTTCCGACAGAAGCTTTCAAAAACACCAAGTTCGTTCAGAAAATAATTTTGAAGAGAGGAGATGTGTTTATAAGAGTGTCGTTTATGTGCCCAAACTTTCCGAAAATTTCAAAGAAATGGTCACGAAAAAGAACCCGGAAGTCAAATTGGCATATAGGTTGAACCAGACTGTTACATCCCTATTCACCAACCTGAAGACGAAACACGACAAAAATTGCCGTTCAGACGTAGTTTATAAAATAAATTGCCAGGGGAAAACGGATGAATCCTGCAATCTTTGCTACATCGGCACCACCAAACAACTCCTTCGGCAAAGAATGGCGAACCACAAGTCAGATATTCGTCTAAAAAGATCTGAGAAGACGGAACTGGCTTCTCACATCGTTGATACCGGTCGCACACTAAACTTCGAGGGAGTGGAGATCCTTGCAATAGAAAAACATACATCTAAACGTTACATACTAGAGACACTGCATATAATTAACAACAAAAATAATATGAACCGCAAACAAGACACAAAAAAAATATCTGCCGTTTACTGTTCATTAGTTTCTGACAGTAAATATCATTAAACCTGGACTAATCTTCAAAAAAGAAGTGTTAAGAATCTGTTTTTTAATCTGTTTCTTAATCTGTTTTTTTAAATATTTTAAACAAATTATTGTTTAGCATAGTGCAATCATAAAATTTAACGTTATGTAAGTCATATTTTGTTCGTTTACTTGCATCAATATGTACAACATTATATCTCTTTTTAATTTTGTAAATAAAGACACCCCTGAAGAAGACGGCAACCACCGCACCGTCGAAACAATGGGAAAATAAAATGAAAATTGCTTTCATTTAATCACCATTACGACCAACAAAGCCGACGATAATCACTTCTTAAAAATTCTCCAAAGTCCAAATAAAAGCCAACTTGGTCAAAAACTTCTAAAATAAAATATTTTAAATTGCGCCAAACTGAATGGGTTTGGGTGCTTCATAATACAATTTTTTGGCTGATGAATTAAAAATAAGCCATATATTATATATTTAAGTACATAAGAGTATTATTATAGTATTATATTTATTTTATATATCTTAAATATTTTATTTTTTTTTTATTTTTTTATATTTATTTATTTACTCTAACATTTTCTATGCCATAAAAATTTAATTTATGTTGGATGACGTATTTCCCACCGATAACTAACAAAATACACACAAAATTAAAACAACAAAATATAAAATGCGTTTTCTCGAGTAATTGAAAATTAAAAAATATGCTAGGTTCAACCAAAGACAAATCCACAGTTATTAACAAATCTGGGATATATGAAATTAAATGTGGAGACTGTAACTCTGTTTACATTGGCCAGACAATGCGGAGCATTGGTGACCGTTTCCACGAGCACTCGAATCGCATCAAGTTCAACAGACCCGAAAAATCCTCCGTCGCTTTACACGTTCTTACCAGCAATCATTTCAACGTCAGCCTGCAAAATGTTAAGCTCATTAAACACGTCACAAACCACCGACGACTTGATGCATATGAAAGCTTCTATATTCACAAAAACAACAACATCATGAATAGTGATAACGGCAATATTATGTCATCTTTGTTCAACTTTGTTTAATGCTCTCTTTTACTCTAATTGTTTTCAAAAATGTTAAGCTTTCTTCTGTTTCGTTGTAATGTTTTGATTGTTACTTTCCTTTCTTTCTTCGTTCTTTTCCCAAATTAGTGTATTGCTGATGATGAACCACAGTTGGTTCGAAATGCATTCAAATAAAAAAAAAAATTAAAATGTAATACCTACAATTGTATTGTATTGTTTTAATTATTTAATTTTCTAATCGTTTGTGGTCAATAAGGTGTTTCTTATTCTACTTAATAATTATGTTGGGGCCCAGTTGAAATAAATTAAAATGCTCTACTCAAATAATGAACAAAAGTGCTTAACTAGAGGATATAAAGAAAACTAGAATCAAACTGTTAAAAAATAATTCAACTTTTTGCGTCTCTTTTTATTTGTTGGCTATTTTTATAAAAAAAAAATTCTAGCGAAATAGCCATTTGTGTTCCTCTACTTAAACTATTCAAACGTAATACTCGAGCTACCAGGAATGCTTTTCAGCTTACCCTTGAACCCAACTTCCAGAAATTCTTTCTTTGATCTTACAACACGAATGTGGAATGCTTTTGCAGGGTCTATTTTTCCTACCCTTTATAATATTCAGAAAATCTAAAACCAATGTTCATCGGTATTTTTTAAATCCTGCCCTATTTAACTAACGGTCGCGCTGTGCTTGATTATATTAATGATAGTCAAAACCCCTTTAGTACGCGCACAAGTTTAAAAAATTATAATAAAGGGTTATCCATTTTGCGGTTTCAAAAGTATAGGGCTGGAATTCGACATCTGTCAAACTAAGTTGTTAAACCAGTTTTTTTTCAGGTGAAATTCTGACATTTACGAAAATGGATCGCTTAACTATCGCACAACGCATAAAAATTGTTAAAACCTACTACAAAAATGGTGATTCTGCCACAGCCACATATCGTGTTTTAAGAGGAGATTATGGTTTACATAATCGTCCAACTACGCAAGCAATTGGCAAAATTGTGAAGAAATTTGAAGAGACTGGATTGGTTACAGATATTGTAAGGCCTGTGCTTAGTGCATCATCGTTTCGCTCGTACCACTGAAAATATCGTTGCTGTAAGTGAACGTGTTGCCGAAGACCCGAATGTGTCGATTTCTCGTCGTTCTCAGAATTAGGACTGTCTTACGGCACATTACGGCGTATTTTGCATTTGTATGTAGACCTACATCCATATAAAGTCCAGCTCACAAGACTACTGAAGCCAGCTGACCATTCACAACGTCGTAGATACGTCGAATGTGTGCTTGAACAACAGGCGGTGGACGGCGATTTTTCGAACAAAATTTTCTTCAGCGACGAAGCACATTTCTCCCTCGGTAGGTATGTTAATAAACAAAATTGTCGAATTTGGGGTTCTGAGAATCCTCAAGTAATTGAAGAGAGGCCATTACATCTAAAAAAAAGTCACTGTTAGGGGCGCTCTTTGGTCCGGAGGTGTGATTGGACTTTACTTCTTCGAAAATGACGATGGAACGACTGTCACCGTCAATTCGGAGCGTTATGGTCATATGATAACCGACTTTTTTTGCCTGCTATTGAAGAATATGACTAGATGAATATGTGGTTTCAACAGGACATGCCACACAACTCAAGCGAATATGGCTTTATTGCAAGAGACATTTCCTGGCCGCGTAGTTTCTCATCGTGGCGATATCAACTGGGCACCAAGATCATGCGATTTGACACCGCTGGACTTTTTTTGTGGGGCTACGGGAAATACCGTGTTTATGCAGATAAACATTTAACTCTTGAGCACTTAAAAACGGACATTCGTCAAGTTATGGCTGAGATACTACAAAATAAGTCAAAAAGTAGTCGAAAATTACCTCAAAAGAATCGATGCTTGCAACAATTCGCGTGGTGGTCATTTAAATGATGTAGTGTTTCACACATAATGTCAACGTACAAACTTTATAATAAAAAAGAAATATGAAAAAATATATTTCATATGTGTTTTATTTACGTTTACTTTTGAAACCGCAAAATGGATAACCCTTTATAAAACAATAAATCAATGGCCACGGTAGTTCCAAGTTCTGGCACTACACCCTTTTTACAGGAACAAACTCAGGCGATTTTCGAAACCCCTCTATCTTCAGTACCAATTAAGTCAGAAACTTCAAACTCTTTGCTTTTGCTAAGCTCACCAGGCTTAAGCAACTCCCCCATTTTCTTTCTTTCGCTTTAGTGGTTCCCGAGATATAAGACTGCAAAAATCGCAAAAGCCGTAAAGCACTTCCCGACATCGTAGAATCTTGTAATTTCGCATAACGGTAGGCCTTGTAGTGTATACAAAGGAAAAAATAGAAAATTATAGATTTTCCATTCAGGGGGCGTGGTACCCGCCCATTTTCATAGAATTGATATAAATTATTTGGAGCACTTCTGATTGTCGTGGAATAATGGAACTTGGTACAGCGGTATGGCTCAAAGTTTAGACAAAGGCCAAATTTTAAAATTTCTGATTTTACATTCAGGGGCGTGGCACCCGACCATTTGCATAGAATTGATATCAACCATGTTGAGAACTACTGATTGTCGTAGAATGGTGAAATTTGGTAGAGCGATAAGATAGCGATAAACACCCATTTTCACAGAATTAATATTAAGTATATTGAGAGCACTTCCGATTGGTGCAGGATTATATATGTTAGGGCAGTCAGCTTTCAGGGGCATACAAAGAAAAAGTTGAAATTATGAAATTTTTCATGGGTTTTATCCACCTACTTCTTATCAATTATTACCGTTTCAATAGATCACTTCTAACTCATGCAAATTGGTAGAGGGGTAGGACTTGTTGTACATACAAAAGGCATAAATTAAAAACTTACGTTACCTTATCATTATGAGGCATTCATTGGGCGTTTATTCTACCCACATTTCCTGATGAAAAGGATCTGTGGAAAAAGTAGTGAAATCACACCAAAAACATAAATGTTAAAAAAGTAGCCAAGTTCTTTCTCTATACAAAAACCTTTGCATACCAAGTCAGCCGTGAAAAGTTATGAGACTTTAAAGTACGGCAAGTTCTAAGCTTATTAATGTAAAATATCAAATATTTTTAAAGAGTAATATGGAAGAACCTCAAAATTATCAGAGAAATCTGTTATTTAATGATTACTGGCTTTATTTCTGTTGGTTACTTGGCAAGTTCTCATTTCAAAATTGTGTAGGTAATTAGTTAATAAAATAAAAAGGCCAAGTTAAGCAACAGAAATAAAGCCAGTAATCATTAAGTAACAGATTTCTCTGATAATTTTGAGGTTCTTCCATATTACTCTACTTAAAATATTTTATATTTAATATTAATAAACTAAGAATTTGGCGTACTTTTAGATCTCAGTACTTTTGACGGTGACCTGTTACGCAAAGGTTTTTGTATATAGAAGAACTTGGCTACTTTTTTAACATTTATGTTTTTGTGTGTGATTAAAATTTTCCCTAACCATTTATGAACATTTAATTGAGGTATTTTTTTTTATATCTTCGAACTTTTTAGATTCTGCCACTAGCAATATCGTCACTACAAGTTGTAATAAGAGAGAAAGTCTTAAAACTTCTTTAAATTCGGACAATATAAAAATAGCTCTCTTAAAAACAGGGTACTACAACACTATATACATATTACTCCGTGTCGGACGATTTGCAGTATGATCTTGTCACTAACAAATTTGTCATGAAATATCCTTAAATTGCGTAAAGAAGTACAACTTACAAAAAAGCTTTTATGCTATTCTTTATAAGAAGAATTAAATTATCTATACAAAACTCATTATTGCAACTTATTTGAATATGGTTATTTCGAAACTTATGTAAAGCTAGCTGATCGGAAGCCGAAAGATGTAGTTCTGTCGAATCTTTTAATCGATTTAATCTTTTGTTTTTTTAAGTTTATATTAACTACTAAATATTTAAGATTGTCATACCATTTTTTTTAGGAAAAAATTAAATAAACTTTGTATATATAAAATAAAGTAAAAAACGGCTCTAAAAATATATTTAGATTTTTAATAGAAATCTTTTGCATACGATGTGATCGAACATGAGAGCAAGTTCGTGCGATCCAGTCGTGCATTTTGTTTTGGATGTATCTCTTAAAAACAAACGACCGGTCTGTCCTTTAGAATTTTCAAACATGTCTGAAATCCACTTGGAATTTCATCATTTATCAATTAAAACACCATACCGCAAATTATAAGAATAGATTTTTGGTATTTACTTATAAGCTTACTTCATATTACAATCTCACCGTTTGTGAGAACAATAAGCCAATGTATGAAGATATCTATATAATATATACAAGGCCAATTAAAGTAGGTAATATGTTTTTCCCATTTACTGAAAGCAAATAATTTTGTCAATATAAATCTAAGTTTTTCGTTTGACACCATTTTAATGAAGCTAATATTTAGTGCATTGGCCGAAATCCATTATTTTTCAAGAAAATAAACCTAATATTTATGATGATTATATATAAAATTAAACCAAATTGTCAATTTTGTAGAAAAAATTTTTTTTTTCAACTCTACTAATGTGTGATATTTTGAAAGGAGGCTCCTTCATTTATATAATGTTTTTTTTTCAATAGTTCTAATATTCGCCGACAGGACGAAATGCCGAAACGGAAGCAACACGCTGTCTACCATATCATGGGCAAACGAAGTATCCAAGACATTAATGGACCAATAGTTGTTGAAGAAAATAACTATTGGCTGAAGGAACTTGACCGAATTCATTTGCGATACCATCGCTCGTCAAGGCATGATTTATACTCAAAACTCGAAAAAATGCTTGGCAGGTAATTTATGAGGTTTCATTATTTTTTTATATCCCGCTATTAGTTTTTCTTTCTTGTTTCAGACAAGGTAAAAACGGAACTGAGTGTATTTTGAGAGCATTGTGCGAAACTGGAAATAGGAGACATGAAACAGATCCTGGAGAATTATTGACTGAAATATTTCGAGCTGTTTTTACATTACCCAAGGACTTGGAGATAAATTCTAGAAGCTATCACCCTATACATAAAGCCCGAGAAGATGCTTACTGGAATCAACAGAATTGTTCGCAAGCATTTCCCTTGTGTCATAATTTTATATGGGACGATAAATTAACAGTTTAGAATGGTAGAAGAATAAAATAAATAATGTTCTTTATCCTGCTGTTGCTCTAAAAAAGAATATTTTATTTTATATTATACACAGATTTAATAGGAGATACCGGTGCACATTAGTTTATATTGAATGATGTAATATCCCATTGATAGGAAAAAAATAGGGTTCGGTAAAACATTTCATATTCGTATGGTGTGGATAAAGAAGAATCCTTATACTTGACAGTACGTCCGAAGAAGTGGTCAAGGGTATACTGATGAGCATTTCTAGAAGCACCTATATTTCGTTTGATTTTTTTTTTATTAATTGTTTTATCATTTATCTTTTTTAAAGCATGGCGCAGTGGATAAATTGCTTGATTGCTAACTTAGACTTGTGGGTTCGATCCCCATGCTAGGCGCATTCTTTTCTTTACCTCCAATTTAAATTGGATACCGCCCATGGGTTAAAATGAGACAGTCAATACCTGGTTCTCAGATCCACTGTGCCAAACTAGTGCCGTGCAATTCAGGTTGAATTTAAAAGACCTTAGGTCTTACAGGCATATAGTTAAATTAAAAAAAAAGCTCTTTTTGTATTCTATCCAGAATGCTTAATTGAGTTATGGGAGCACCAACCTCAATGTGAGAGTTATACTCCAGCCTTGAACGAATGTAGGCCTTATAGATTGCAGCCAGATAAAAAGGGGAAACATATTTCTTGCATCGTCTCAGAAAACCCAAACACCTTGCCCCGTTTATGGTGATATCGAATTTGTTGCCATTTCACAATAGGTGATGGTCGGTAATGCACATACCGACAACTGGAAGTTGTTCAGTGTCCTTTGTAGGCGCCGCTTATAGACAACGGCATTAGGAGAGCGTCCCGCGTTGACGACAGGAGATAGCATCGAGTTTTTGAAGCATTAAATTCTACGCGGTTTTTATTCCTCACAATGCTGTCAAGATCAGAATTTAATAAGTTTATCATACGCTGGCCGCTACCGTTCTAGTTCCAAATCCGAATGACATGCGTATGAATCTGAAAACAAATATGGAAGGCTGAGGGTACTCTTCTCAGCAAGAGAATATTTTGGATTAGAAGTTTCAGACAAGATATCATTAATGGAATTGAGAAATTGAGCTGGGGACAGAACGGAGCCCTGGGGCACACCACCATCTATATTATGAATTTCAGACTTGAAACCGTCCAATACGACTTGTATTGACCGGTCTGAAGGGTAATCTTTCATCCAATGAAGAAGAGATTCATCGATATCAAATGCACGCATTTTCGATAAGAGAGCTTGATGCCAACCTCCATCAAATGCTTTTGAAATATCAAGTGTAGAAATCTAACTTTCTCCTAAACATAAAGATTTGTGACACTGTTCGGTGATATATTATACCATCAGATCACCAGTGGGTCTATTGCTACGAAAGCCATATTGCCGGTCATTATGGAGCTTTCGTTCTACAAGATATTTCTTAGGTTGATAATTAATCAGCGTTTCCATGACCTTGGAAACAAGGGACGTTAGTCTAATTTAAGGGCAGTTAAAGGGTAAACAGGGTGGACAAATGCTGTGGAATAGGACATATGAAAAAGCTTACGCTCTAGTTTTGCCATTGTAGGAGAATACCTCTTTAGAACAATAGGGGAGCTACTATCTAAATCTGGGAGCTACAGCGGATTTATATATGGCTCAGAATTTTAGCAATTGTACGAGTAGGGATAAAGATACGTCCCATGGAATTGTTAATGGTCCCAAGTACAGAAGGAGTCATATTCATATCAATTTGTGGAAGCATAGAATTAGCAGCAAACTGTGCTGCTAGCAAATTTGATTTTTCTTGTGAGCTTACCACAGGTCATTAGAAACAAGAGTTGGAACCGAATTCCTTATATGTTTTTCACAAATACCCAATAATGTTTATAGATGTTTCTATTCTAGCTTCTTTGAACTTATTCGGGTTTCCCTCAGTTGCTTTGGCTTAACCTAATAACCATCAAATTAAACCTTGAGTTTTCTTTCGTTCTAATGCTTGTGGTTCTGATCGGTATAAAGGAAGAATTATTTTTCTAATAATACCAGCACTGGACTCCACGTCACTATCGAGAAACCACAGCGATGTTCAAATTCACATAAAAAAGCATAAACAAGTGTAAAAAAACGTAAATATCCCGTAAAAAACGTAAACAACTCGTAAAAAGGGTAAAAAAAAGGTAAATAAAGTAAATTAATGAGAAAAAAGAGAGAAAATGAGAGGCATTGTCATTATATGTCATGTATATTTTTCGCTTGATACAACTAATATTGAATGTGTAGATATTGATACTGAAACTAAATTAATATGAAACAATTAATAATTGAAGCATTTTATAATGAAAAACTTTGATGGAATGGAAATACAATATTAAACTTGTTTTTATAATTAAAAAATATTTTTTTCCCGCGTTATTTACTTTTTTACCTGTCTTACGGTTTTTACATAAATACAGTAAAAAATACAGCAGGTAAAAAACCAAGGTAAAAAAGTAAAAACAAATATAGGTAAAAAACGTAAAGTAAAGAAGTCGAACAACACTGGGAAACATAGTGATCAGTTAAAGATTCTGAGAATTTATTATTATTGGAACACAACAAAATACTTCCATAGATTTTGTTTAGTTTAGTTAGTTGGGTTTTTTCTTAAATTTTGTATTCATTTACAAAAATGAAATTTGACCAATCTTCATGTACTATTTATACATTATGTGCTTTTAAAAAAAGTTTTTCAATAAACAATTTTTTTAATAATAATTTCTAGCCGTTTTAAAAAATAAACACAAATCGATTTTTGTTTTCATCAAAAAATATAATAAAACTAGCGGACCCAGCGAACTTTGTCTTGCCCCAATTTAATGTACAGCTAACCGTGCGAAAAACAGCGGAATTCGGTATTTACTCCACAGACTTAAAACGATTGGCCTTGCGATTTATTAATTATCATCGCAAAACTCAATAGAACGTGGAACTGATGTCACTTGAATTGGAATTTAAGACCAGTTGGAATATGTGGAATTCGTGGGATAAGGACTTCCTGTCCTTTTAAATTGTCCTATATTATCATGGCTAGAATCATCGCAATATGATTATGATCGATGGCACCTTCAGCTCTAAAATATACGTCCGAGCTCCTGGCACATCAAGCGTGTTAAAAAATTTCATCGGATAGTTGGTCGCTTCATCCTCTTCGTTCACGCTGTTAACGGATTTGTACGAATGCCGTTCTCTGTATTGCCCATTGACAAATCCAATCCACATTTTTATAATTTTTCGCAATGCCGGGGAACACTGAACTTTGGTGATGAATTTCTCCTTCGACGTTGTTGACTCGCAAAAATTTCCAGGAATTTATATCAATCCAATCGAGACCTAGCCAGGAATTTGGCCATTAGCAACCAACCGTTGTCTTTAGAATGCAGATGGGTCGTTCTGCAATGCGACGCTCATGTTCGTGGTCAATTTCAAATTCTTGACATTATGCCCATAAAAAGACGATTTCAGGCATGTTTTAAGTTAATCGGCAGCAGTAGATTTCGTGATGACGGGAAGCGTTTAACGAAAATCTTCGGAGAGCAATATCAAAGCCCCACCAAACAATCTCCAATCACCTCGTAAATCCCTCATTTTCGGTGTCAACTGCATCCTAAGCTCGCTTATACACCATCGTGCATTCATCCCAAATTATGGTTTTGATTCATCGCCTGTTCAAAGCGGAATGTGCAGTTCGCCTGCCTTCAAACAGTGTGGCAGCAATGCCATGGGATGGTAACAGTCAACGAAATTTGAGATCTTGACCGAATTGTTGCCAGAATCAACAAAATGACGAATATTTTGCATGTCACACTTTGAGCACCGATAAAGTAAATGCGATTGCCGAATAGTATTCGAATGCAGCCTGATTCAGGTTTACATTTAGGACTGGTAGTTATTCTTCTAATAACTTTTTGTCGCATTTGAGGTGGTGATTGTACGGCCGGCGCCAACATGTGCAATATGGACACGTCTCCATTCATTTCTTCTGCACGTTCCTCTTCCATTTGATTATCATGGACACTCTGATCAATTATTGCAAGACGTGTAGCATCCCTAAAAAACAACAAAGTTGTTTTTGATTAATCCTATATTCAAAAGAAATGAATGAATGAATGTTTCGCAATGAATGCCCGCAGTCTAATGGATAACCTCACTTTTTATACTTTGAAAGAAAAAATGATCGTATGCGCGATATTCGGCTATCCTGAATCAGTTTGATAATACCAAAACTCGGATCAATTGCAGCAAGTAAAATAGCACATTTGCTGAATAGAAAATGATAATCTGAAAAGGGCACCTGTTAAATCGCGCACCGCCTTAATCAATGTATGACGCAATCTATAGAATAGTGGCATTGATCGCAGAACAGCATCATCTATTATATATCTCGTAAACATCTCCATCCAAAACGTCTTCTATCACAATGTATTTCAAATAACCGAAATTTTCCAAGCTTCAAAACGAATTTTCCACATTTAAATCGTCCAAAAAATCCATGGAACATTCTAGGCATCGGACAGCAAAAAGATTTCATATATGCATTCTCCAAATATGTCCTTAGATCTTCTGAAAATTTCACTCAAATCGATCCAGACAAAAAAAGTAGTTCGACCACAAACATAATTTGGATTGTTCTTTATATATAAGAAGAAGAGATAAGAAGATTTACTAAATAAAATTGATGAAGTGTGAGGCCTGATTGTCTCACAACAACGACGCAGATACTCGTACATATTATTGTTTTCACGTTTCTTTTTTTTTGCATACGGAATATAAAATAAAATGCACAACTGGATCGCACGTAATTGCCCTTATGCTCGATTACATCGTATGTAATTTTAAGAATTTAAATATATTTTTAAAGTCGTTTTTAATTTTTTTGTTGTAAAAAATTGGTGTGTGAAATTTAAATATTTAATAATATAATCTAAAATCGAAATTTCAAAAAAAATCATTAATACTTTTTGGAAATATTGAATTTTCAAAAAAAAAAATATTATTTTTTTTTCAAAAATCCAAAAAAAAAAATATTATTCGGCAATAATTTTCTATGCAGTATTTTAAATAATGCGAAGGACCACCAATATAAAAATTTTTATGGAAGTCTGGCCGTTTATGATATTATCGTTAATAACTATGTAACAAAATGTTTGACCAAAATGTAAACTATACCTAAAATAGTGCACACACTTTTTTTTATCAAAATCGTTAGAGCCGTTTTCGAAATAATCAAGATGGTAGAAAAATTTGTATGACAAGTACCGTTATTTTTAAGTATTAAGTATTAGCTGCGTTTTATTATCTACGGGTCTGTGTTATTTTTTAACACGTATTACAAAAACAACACGAGATCCACGTTTCTATCTGGGCTTGCAAATATTATTATTAAATTCGACAAACAGAGGGTATACATATGAGTACATAAACCAGAACCATATTGGTTATTGGTGATAATAAAACACGGCTATTAAAAACTATCATACCTTAGGAACGCCATCAAAATAAACATTTCAAACAAAAAAAAACATGAAAATCGGTTAGATAGTTTCGGAGTTCAGAATAGAAGAAAACGCAAATAATAATATATTTTTGTTTTTGTTTTTGTGGACTGTGTGGAATAAAGCCAAATTGAAGATTTTTATGACCTGTAGTCCAAAATGCGTTTCGCCAGGCACGATAATTGGGCTCATCAGTTAGATGCCATCGTACCCTTCTAAGACACAATGTTTTTCGATCGATGGTTACCGACTATTATAAAATTTGCAGCATTTACACACTGCAAATTATATTTTTTAGGGAGTTTCGGAGTTCATTCAACATATCAACGTGACACGAGATTTATATATAATATATAAAAGCTTCCCACGTGTATTCAATTATTTCAATAATTATGACAGCTGATATTTGTTTCTGCAAAGCGGAACCTTCCAATGATTTAAGTGCAGTTCCTTTTCTGTTATTTTTCTTTATAGGTTAACTTTAACCTCACTGTTAATATTTGTATAGATTAGTATACTTTTGAATGAAACCAATTTTTAATAATTCTTATAACCGACTTGTCAAGAAAATTCCATTGGTTCGCTGCTTTGTGTGTCAACGATGGTTTACAATGAAATAATAGTCCCCTTAGAAATAGGAGAAGATTAAATGATTTAAGCCTGTCTTAAGCAATGTCAGCCCTTTTAATTATGAATACTTATTCATGCCTTCTTTAAAATAAGTTAGTTCGCGAGGTGAAATATTCGATTAATAAAAATAACTAAAGGGTACCGCGGAAATTCCATGAAGAAAATCTATGATGAAGTTTTATTGTTCTGTAAATTAGTGACAAACGTCAACTGTTCAACTGTGGGCCTGAATAATGTGTAATTTTTTTGTGAAAAACTCGATTACAGTTATAGAAAATGTGTCTACCTGCTTATTCTGAAACGAACAGACCAAATTAGTTGATGTCAAGTCTTATAAGAATCCCGACTTAATCTTTTTTTTACGAATGCATAAGTTCGCTTTAATTACCTACATTCCTAAGATACATGATGGCAGTATAAGATTTCATTGACCTTAGTTAGTTAGTAAATAGGTTACAAGTAGAGTAGCTATATTGAAAATAATAATTAGCATTTATAACGATAAAGGTGCTAACAAACTGCAGCATGACTTCTTGGTTGGGTAGAACACATGACTTCTGTGTCCATATCGCAGCGTAATCAGACATCAACACCTTTCTGAAACAGAAGTATATTAAGGTTCATTGGCTCTTACAGCTGCCCGGCGTAAAAGCATTTCGAATAATATAAGTAAATATTTAACAAAGTTTATATATACATACAGTAATTTATTTAATCCAATTTAATTCGTGTTTGAACAAAAATAATTTTCTTTCCAAAGTACATATACATTCTCTATTTAATTTTCTGTTTGCTTAATATTTACAATGCAATTACCTTATAAACAGTATGTGGGATCGATTGAACTTTTATTTATCACATTATCATTCCTTATTTGTGTCAATTTGATAATGACGGATGAAGTAATAAGTGGCAATAATTTCAAAGAAAATAAATTGGATACATTTAAAGAAGAGCAAAACCTCCGAAGAAATGACCAACAAAAATCGCAAATTCTTTCAAGAAAGAGAAGATATTTGACGTTTCCTTCAGGAAGTTCTTTTCAACTGGGTAAGTATGAGAATAAGTATGTGTACATTAGTATAGTATATGTAATATTAGCGTAATAAAAACCATACAGTAAAAAAATATATTTTCATTTATGTCAAAAAAATGTTACATAACTTACTTACATATTTTGAACAGAATGCCAAAGTTTATGGATCCGATTTTTTTCCTGTTACTATTTGTGTATGTTACTTTTTGGAAATTAATTAGTTATAAAATTAAACTATAATAGTTCTTAACAATAAAAATACACACTAAAGTTTATAACAAAACAGTTGAACATTAGTATGTTTTACTTGAGATATATAGGTACTATATATGGCAAGTTAAGAATTCGAAACTCGAAAATTGACCTCGATGCTTTGATCTAACTGACGATGATGGAGAGCACCAAAAAAGTGAGTCCCGGTATTGCGTCTGCCTGTCTGTCTCTCCGTCTGTATGTCCTCGAGTTTACAGCCTAAGCGGTTTAATAGATTTGCTTCAAACTTTGTTCATATTGGCGCGTATTCATAGTCATTTTTTAACTGTGTCTAAGTTAAACCTATGTTTATTTGAATTTTCGGAGCCTGATTTTGTTTCTTAAGTTAATAATCTTATAAAAATATAAAACCAACAATTTGTAAGTAAAATCTGTATGTATTCATTGAGCCAAAATCGTCTTAAACTGTAGCTTAGTAAAACCTGGGTATATCAGTGACTATGAATATGCTCCATTGTTTTTTTTTTGTAAATATGGCAACATTACGTAAAACAAAAAGGTAAATCTAATTTTACTCAAAAGTGGCTCCAAATATTTTTAAAAAACCAGTCCATTAATAAGAGAAAATTTTTGGTAATCGTTTTTTCGGGAAACATGGTAATTTTTACCATATTTTTCTTTCGATTTTCTGGAAAACGGTAATTTGGTTTTTTTTATGCAAAAGCTTCTAGACAGTTTAAACACTAATGTAAGTCTAAATTTTTCAAACAATTCTTTTTTTTTATTGAAAAAAAAATGGATTTTTTTTCATATTTGTGGTTTCTTGTCATTATCTTGAATAGTTAAAAGGAACTATTTTCCTAAAATTAAAAAAAAAAACAATGGTATCCCCCATACAAATTTGAAATAAACAGTCAAGAAAAAAATGTATTTCTCAAAAACGGGTCCAGGATTTTTGATAAAAAATGTGTATGTTATTTAATTAGTTAAGTAAAAAATATTTTATTTTGCGTACTTATTGACGGTACTTCCCAACCACTTTTCATATTTTCGTCTTTCTCAATATTGGATGAACCTATTCAAATAATTTTTTCTGCAAATCCCTCATAGAGGTCTTAATAAAGGTGCAACTCAAATTTTCAAGAATTTGTTTTTTTTTTATTTTTAAAAAGTAATTTTTTTTTTGACAAATCGATTTTTCAAAAACCAGTCACTGAATTTTTTTGAAATTACATTAATAATTAGGTACTTCAAAATGGCGTTTCATTTCTTCTCTAAAAATGTTTTCAAAATTTTAGAACTCTAAAACAGTTTTTTTTTTTTTTAAATAGCTCCAACGTTTGAATCATTTATTCAACAATTGATTATTCTAATAATCAAGGTAATCGCCTTTAAACCTGCATAGGATAAATAGACTACCTACTAACTACCATCTACAGCGTCAATGTTTAGCTCAAAGTTGTTAGCTACAAGAGCTACAAGAGCTCCTACGATCAAGTCGTGCATTTTATTTTTTTTTAAACCTGTGGTGTTTGTCACTGTTTTTTGGAAAGAATAATGTCAACAAAAATAATAGTTACAAATACTTTACAATACGAGTACAACATATATTTAAGTTAAGATCCACGCTATTATTATTTTGAATGATTCCGCGCAGCAGTGGAATTTGTTTAAATTTAATAAGGTGTATTTTAATAATAATTGAATAATTGAAATTTTGTCATAAAATTTTATTTTCAAAACACTAATTCATTGATTCGTTCGAACATCATTCTGCCCCTTTCGCCAAAAAATTCCCATCAATTTAAAGGAACGACCAAAAGTATTCATACAGTCGGAATATATTTTTCAATTAAAGCTGGAGTTGCACAGTGATTTGTGCAGTTTTCGTTTGATTTTTTTTTTTTGAAAAAGTGTTCTTAAAATGCCAAAATTACCAAAATATCTATGGATATATATTCCATAATACATTTACGCTGATGATGTTCGAAATTATAGTATATATCACGCCTTATAACCCTTAAGCTTATGATACTTAGCCGATGCGTTAAAACGACAAACATAGTTTCGTTCATTCCCATGATTCATAATGCTGATCGCATAATCATCTGAATAAAAAATTAAGAAATTAAGTTCTACTTAAGCACGTAGTTTACGCAGAGGACAATAAAGCCCATAAGCGTTTTAAGTTGAACATAAATATTTATGATTCGTATCAGCAAACGGGCCTTACACAAACAATTCTTATGTGTACAATATGTTTTTTTTTTACCAATCGTATATAATATGCATGTCTAATAATAATGGCATAATCCGCTTCAATAAATAACTTTTGACATCCGATTAAATTTTTACACAAATCAGTGACTAGGAATTATGTAATCATGTTAATTTTATGCGATATGTTTGATTATGTGAATGACGAATGAAATATTGTATTGAAGTGTTTGGTGGCATTTGATTGTGACTAAAACGTACCTGCTGTACGAACATTAGAAATGAAGGTTATTATTTAATCGGTATCGGCTTTAATGTAATAATTGTGCTTTGACATTTATGTTTCAGTTGGAAGTTAAATGGCACCAAGCGGTGCAGAGCAACACACACTTATAGAACTTGGAATATTTTTGTTACAGCTTTGTTTGGACATTTTTTTCGACGTTTTCCGCGTCGCTCATTCTAAACCATGTATTCACGAAAAATCTAGAAATCCTGTTGGTTGCATGTCGTTCACAAAGTGGACTATTTTTTTAACACATTGACGTCATAGAAGTTTTTTACATGCGATATATATGTAGGTCAGATACTATATTTCAAATAGTTTAACCGTTATTTTTTTTATGAAGAAGCTCCAGAAAGTTTAAACCATTTTGTAGGCCAACATTTTTCATACAAAATTTCTTTGAATTAAAAAAATTTGTTTGAAAACTCAATCTTTTCAATCAAATTTTTTGAAAACACAATCAAAAATCAATCGAATACTGCTGAATTGATTTCTTCAAAAAATTGTGTTAAGTAGAATGATAAGATTTGTTACTTACTTGTAATTATTAAAGCAATGTTTTGCCAATTTATTAAGTTACAGTCAGTTTAGCTAAAAGTCTTCTACTATTTAATTAACATGCTGTAGAGACGCGAAGGAATTTTGGAAAGCAATTAAAATCTTCAACGGCAAAAGTATCCAGATAAGCGATAAAATCTCTATAGCGTTACTAAAAGATTACTTCCAAAACCTTTTAAGTCCATATATAGTTGCACCAGCTACACTCTACGCAAAACCTTTCTGCACTAATAATATTTTGGATTCTCCTATATCTGACGAAGAAGTGTATCTGTCAGCAAATAGGCTAAAAGATGGAAAAGCGCCAGGACCAGATGGAATCACGATAGAGTTCTTTAAATATGGAACAGTGAAACTGTTTAGAAAACTTAAATAGGAATTCACTGGAATATTAGAAACAGGAAAAGTACCGCCGCAGTTTAAGAAATCTATAATATTTCCGATTCATAAAAAAGGAGACTTAGCAGACCCAAAAAACTATCGTGGAATATCCTTTTTGAATTCCTCGTATAAATTGTTCGTTTCGATTCTAAACAATCGCTTAAGTGATTGAATTATTCATAATAAAAAGTTTAAGGAATTTCAGGCCGGGTTCAGGAGTGGATATTCTACATGCGACAACATATTTACTCTAAGAAGTATTGCGGGAACATTTTTGGAACAAAAAAAAGAAGTTGTACGTATTTTTCGTCGACTTCAAGGCGGCCTTCGACACGGTTGATAGAAGAGCTCTTTTCTACAAGCTGTAAAACGCTGGAATAACAACAAAGTTTGGAAAGCTCTTAGAAAGTTTGTATGAGGGGAACCAGGCAGCTGTTTGGAACGGAGAAGAAATGTCTCAGTGGTTCAACACACCAATGGGAGTCAAACAAGGTTGTCCCATGAGTCCATATCTATTTGCAATTTTTATAGACGATCTCATTGACTGTTTACCAGGTGGAGTAGAAATAGCTAGAATATTGATCAAAGCTCTGATGTTCGCAGATGATGATGTGCTCTTTGCATATTCGCCTGAAGCACTGCAACTCATGATTAATCGTCTTGATGTGTACTGCAAGTTATGGAACTTAACGGTGAATTTAAGCAACTCCAAAGTGATGGTGTTTAAAAAGGGAACAGGTAGAACATGCAGAAATGAGAAGTGGTATTTGAATAAGAAACCGATTGAAGCTGTTAGGTCCTATAAGTATCTTGGTGTTATAATAACAAGTAATTTGAATATGGAAAGTCATTTAAAAGTTAAACTAATAAGAGCAAAAAGCGCAATAAGTGCGGTTTGGAAGGGATGTTTTGAAAATAACCTTATTTCGCACAATGGAAAGTACAAAGTATTTGCAGCGGTGGCCGAATCTGTGATGATGTATGCGGCTCAAACGTGGGGTTATGAGAAATATGAAACGCTTGAAAAATTATTAACATTTTATATAAAAAGGAGTTTTAAACTACCCAGTAATACACCAAATTATATGGTAATTATTGAAACCGGAATGTCACCATTATTTATTAAAACACTCAAGTTGCATATCGACTATCTATTGAATGTTTTAAATATGCCTAATAGCAGACTGCAAAAATTATAGCGCAGTATATTATAGAGAGAAAAGGCCTTTGGTTTGGAAAATCAAAGGAACTGGCAGACTATTATCATGTAAATCTGAACCTCAATTTAAGTTTAAGCAATGAAACAAGGGAGGCTGAAAACGCTCTTTACGACCTAGTCTCAAAAGTAGATGAACAATATAGAATTGACTGTATCGGACAAGCTACTTCTTCGGTACACAGAGTCACCTACAGTATTCTACAGCACAACCTGTGTGAAAAAAATTATTTTCGGGCAGAATATAGCCAAAAACTTATCTCGTCAATTTTTAAAATGAGAGTAGAGCTAGTAAGACTGAATTTTATTCCACACCGTGAAGATTTGCCTATTATATGTAGTCTATGTAATATGTCAGCGAGAGAAGATGTCATACATTTCATTGGCATTTGTCCTGTCCTGAAAGAATTAAGAAGAACTTTTCTTGGCAGTAATCTGAAAACGTTAAAAGAAGTGGTAGAGATGCTCAATTGCGAAGGAGATGTGAAGCAGCTTTACAACTTCTATAGGAAAGCAATGTCTTACAGAAATCAGATATTAAATGAAGCCTTCTAAAATCTACAATCAAACAAAAACTCAATTAATATTAATCTTCTTTCACTTTTTTCATATTTACTTTATATTTATAATAAAAAAAACAACAATTATAACAAAATTCAGTTTTTCACAAATTACTCGAAAACTATAGGTTCTTTTGAAAAAAGTTGTAGGTACGCACTGTAGCTAATGTTATTCTACACAAAAAAGAATCAGACAATTTTTATCGCACAATTGATAGATTTGGAGCAAAATGGTCAAAATCATTAGGGTGTAATATATTAATTCAAAAAAATATAATACATTTATATAAGAAGTTTTTTTTTTTATATAAGAAGTTTTTTTTTAATAATACAAATTCTATATACTACTGAAATACATCAGCCAAGTAGAAGACTTAGCACTATAATATTTGGACTTGTTGAATTATTGATTCAAAATAGCTTTTAACGGCCTTTAGTCGAACAAAAATTGGCGTTTCGTCCCGGCGATCTCACATGGACTCATCAGTTGACTAGTGAGGACCTTTGTCAATACGCAACTTTTGCCAACTTCAGTTCATCTTACATAGATTTCGTGAAGAACATGTGAGATCGCCGGGACGAAACGCCAATTTTTGTTATACTAAAGGCCGGTAAAAGCTATTTTGAATCAATAATAAATTTATGTTTTTGAGTGGGGATTTTTTGTTTTTATTTATGTTTGCAAAAACATATTCTATGAAAAAAAAACAAATTTTAAGTGTGGAACCGGATGCGTAATGCTGACATCTTAAACATTCAAATTTCTTTATTTTGCTTAATAACTCTTGCTTAATAACTCTAACTAAGAGCAGATTCAAGACAATCGCAAAGATATCATCAACGTATTTTGCTATAAACTTAGGTTTGTAGCTTAGCTTAAAACAGTCCTCGAGTAAAAAACCCCTCACCGCTCTACAAAACAAAAATAATGAATTTGTGAAATGGTTGCACACCAACGATAAAATCGATAACAGGGAAAAAGCAATAACGACTACCTACACAGCACAAGAACCTGCAATATATGGTCTACCAAAGATTCACAAGTCAAACATGCCTCTCCGGCCGATAACGTCATCGATGAAAGTTCCTTGTTACGAACTTTCAAAATACCTGGGTAAAATATTACAGTGCGTTACGAAAGAATATCCTCACTCTGTAAAAAATTCGTTGGAGTTTAAATCCAAAGCAAAAGATATTGTACTTGACACAAACGATATTTTGGTTTCTTATGACTCTGTTTCTCTTTTTACTAATGTTCCTCTTCAGCTTGCAATCAACATTATTAAAAAGAAATGGGAAATTATAGCTAAAAAAACCAAGCTGAGCCAAAACAAATTTATCGAATTATTAAATTGTTGCCTCAAAGATAACAACTACCTGCAATTTAAGGACAATTTGTACAAACCATTTCAAGGAATGCCAATGGAAAATCCTCTTTCACCGACGATTGCGGACTTGGTTTTACATTTTTTTACTCGAGGAATGTTTTAAACTAAGCTACAAACCTAAGTTTATAGCGAAATACGTTGATGAAATCTTTGCGATTGTGGATAGAGAAGAAATTGATAATGTCTTACGATACCTTAAACAATTTAATGAAAAAATACAATTCATGGTAGAGAGGGAAAAAAACAGATCGATAACGTTCTTGGACATTAAGGTTTATCGCGAAAATGGCCGACTTTCTTTCGAGTGGTACCAGAAAGATATGGCATCTGGTAGACTTGTCAATTTCCGATCTAATCAAGCCAAACACATTCGTATGAACACTGCACAAAGTCTTTGCGTTGAGTGACCGAAAATTCCACTCCGCTAACGAAGAAAAATGTACGCAAATACTCCTAGACAACAGCTTTCCGACAGAAGTTATAAGGAATTTGATACTTCGTCAAAAACACCAAGTTCGTTCAGAAAATAAATTGGAAGAGAGGAGTTGTGTTTATAAAAGTGTCGTTTATGTGCCCAAACTTTCCGAAAATTTCATAGAAATGGTCGCAAAAAACAACCCGAAAGTCAACTTGGCATATAAGACAAACCAGACTGTTGCAACTCTATTCACCAACCTGAAGACGAAACCCGACAAAGATCGCCGTTCAGACGTAGTTTATAAAATAAATTGCAATGGGAAATCGGATGAATCTTGCAACCTTTGCTACATCGGCACCACCAAACAACTCCTTCGGCAAAGAATGGCGAACAACAAGTCAGATATTCGCCTAAAAAGTTCTGAGAAGACGGCACTGGCTTCTCACAGCGTTGATACCGGTCACACACCAAACTTCGAGGGAGTGGAGATCCTTGCAACAGAACAACATACATCTAAACGTTACACACTAGAGACACTGCATATAATTAAAAACAAAAATAATATGAACCGCAAACAAGACACACAAAATATATCAGCCGTTTACTGATCCATAGTTTCTGACAGTAAATATCATTAAACCTGGACTAATCTTCAAAAAAGAAGTGTTAAGAATCTGTTTTTTAATCTGTTTCTTAATCTGTTTTTTTTAAATATTTTAAACAAATTATTGTTTAGCATAGTGCAATCATAAAATTTAACGTTATGTAAGTCATATTTTGTTCGTTTACATGTTCAAACATTATATCTCTTTTTAATTTTATATTTTGTAAATAAAGACACCCCTGAAGAAGACGGCAACCACCGTCTCCAAAGCCCACATAAAAACCAACTTGGTCAAAACTTCTAAAATATTATCTAATCTATATATCCATTTTGATATTTATTTTATTTTATAATTAGACTTTGGTAGACTATCGCTTAAGAACGAATTGGCATACAGAAGTCGTTCATATATCATTTTGTAGATAATTTTGTTGTCTTAAATCCGATTTTAGAGTTTTTTTTTCAGGAAAAATAAAGATTTTGGGAGTTATTAAGCAAAATAAAAAAAATTTGAATTTTTAAGATGGCAACCTTACCCTTCCGGTTCAAATAAAATTAATTTTTAAATTAAAGCACCTATAACATAATTTTTGTTTTTCAGTATATGATTTAATTATTGGCGTTGTGGACTATACAAACTACTTGATTCTCGGTGTAACATCAGCTTTAGCATGGCAGCTACCCAGCGATGCTCCCAGTGAAATTGTGCAACATTTGAAAGACAAACTCAATGATGGTACCCTTGGCCTAAGCCGTAATGACACTATAGAAAATATACAATACATCGACACAAAACCAAAACATACTCACAAATCGACTTACATCAAAACTTATTCGAATCCATCATTTCTAAGGCCACAATCGTCCTCTTACTTCAGCAGCAATCAATTTCATCCACCATTGCACACGAAATACTACAACTCTGGTCACATTTCCTTCTCCAAGCCTGCACCAGATCCCGTCAATGTCCTTTCAAGAACGCACAACCATAATGTAGATAAATATTCAATACTAAGGAATCCGCTTACGGAATGGAAATATGCCAAAATAAGGAACATTTCACCTTCACCCTCATCGCCTTCAGCATCGTCATCATCATCATCATACTCATCCTACTTCCATCCTTCGCAATGGTCACCATGGTGGAAGAATTTTGGTAAACGGTATTTATATTCAAATAAATCACATTCAAGGACATCATTATTCACTCCTTTCTCTATTGTTCCATAGGACGTCTTCGCATAGAAAGCCAGTGTATGCGCGCCAGCATAGAGTTTATCCTGTATTTGCTAAAAGAGGTGTAGACAAACACAATCGACAGAAACGTCAGGGCATTGATGGCCCATCACTTACGAAAATCGACAAGATTCATCTTAGATACCATCGCAGTACACGACAGGAGCTTTACCTCAAAATCGAGAAATATTTAGAGACGTAAGTTTAAAATCCTGTAGGTGGGCGGGGCTTTTGAATTACTAATCAACCTCTTTAAATTACTCTCCTTCAAGGCACAATAAAAATGGTCACGAATGTGTTTTGAAGGCACTTTGCGAGACGGGTCAGAAGGGCAACGAAGAAGAACCAGGGACATTTGTTGGTGAAATAATGAGATCGATTTTTACAATTCCAGAAAGTGAAGATCCTGTTTATAGTTTGAAGCATAAACTATATGACCAAGCACACGCACAAGCTGGAAATTGTGTGGAAAGTTTTCCAAAATGTCCGGAAAGCATGTGGAAAGCCGACTTTATATTCTAATAGAAATAAATAAATGTCTTATCGAAATATTTGGATCGTTTTCCTTTCTTATTTTACGCATTTAACCCGAGAGATATAGGTATAGATAATAAGGTATATCTTATTCTAAATAATAAAATGGCAAACATAAAATGTGTGGTTTATGTACACTTTTTTTTTTTTTTTTTTAAACAAATCGAGGGACATGCTCGTAAGTTATACACAAAACTGATATACCATGCGTATAAAGTCCGTAAGGTAGAAAACAGTTATTTATTTTTTTCAGATTTGTGATTCAAATTTTATTGTATCTACTGGAAATTGTTCACATTTTGAAATCCAATTTAAAGATTTAATAGTAAATGCGTTTGATTCTTAAATACCAATATAGTCGTGAAATAAATTTCAACGCAACTTCCCAGCAAACATTTATCTGAAGGTTCAGATTCTAATCACCAAAAATGAAGAATAATATTCAGGAAACCTTCAGTTTTTTGAATGAATTATGAATGTATATAAAGATCCAACAAATTCTTACCGGGGAGACGCAAAGGGATATGCATTCTCTATGTGCCAAAAAAAAATAAAAAATACAACACTCATATCTTATTGGTGGATCCTTCATATGGAGATCTTTTTTGTTCGTCCTTTTATTTTTTCGTCTTACAAAGGGGTAATGATAACGGTTCATTGTCGCGACGAAAGTTTCATTTGCATAGTCGATTATCAGTTCGGAAAAGTTTTCCGATAAATCGGACGTAGCAAATATGTATAATAAATAATACATAATAGCTCAAAATAAATTAAAAATAATGGGCATATAACCAGCCTGTGTTTTTGTAGTAAATAGGTAGCTACTTATACTTTCAAAAATAAATATAAAAAAGAAAACGATAAAAATAAAGTTATGTAGAAAAATTGTGTTAAATTTATAAGTCATTTCTTTAATTATAGTATCATGTAACAATTGAGAAGTCCTAGGAAGCTATAAAAGCCAACCAAGAGGCAAATAAAATATTTTCCAGAGGCTCACCAATAAAATATTCAATCATAAATGAATAATAAATAAAGAATTCACTTATAATGCAATTTGAATCCTTTTACTTGGGCTCTTAGAAACCGATTTGAATCATTTAAATGATTCATTTATGATCTAAAAATTCTGCAATTAAATGAACATATATATTCCTTTAAATGACTAATCCCTGAACGGTTTCTGAATAGCAAAAATGATTCCTATATGATTAACTAAAGTGAAGGTATATACTTAGAAATCCTTCACTTAAATGAATTTTATTGGAATTATTTTTATGATTAAGAAAAGATTCAGACAATAATCATTTAAATGAATATATGGAACCCTTATATACGTTCATTTAAATGACGAATTTTCAAATCATAAATGAATCATTACAATGATTCAGATCGGTGTCTAAGAGCCCAGGTAAAAGGATTCAAATTGCATAATAAGTGAATTCTTTTTCGGCCGGTTCCTTCACTTTTATGAATTAATTATCCGTCATTTCTGAATTAAAATGTTTGCTGGGTTAACTCTTCTTGCGTAGCGAAGGTTTTTCAGGCGTAGGGCTGGCAACGAGACCAGACCAGGCGAGAATTTTGTTAGTATTGTCTCGATCTCGTCAAAAACGAAAAATTTCAGTCACTTCTCGGTCTCGCCTTTTTCTCTTTATCTTTTGTATGTTTTGGAAGTAAAAAGATAGGACGCGTCTTCGGACAGCGTTGCCGGAAACAAAATTTTGTAAGTGCCAATTCTGACAACAGAAAGTGCCATTTTAGGCCACTTGGTGCCACTAACAAAAAAGTAACAATATTCCGAAGATTTCATATGTAATTTTTAGTTTTGTTTATTGCACCTCAAAACTTAAAGAATAATAAGAATGAATAAACACAAAATTAATAAAAAAATAAATTAATAGATAAAATAAAAGAACTTCAGTAAACAAACATACAAATAGTAAATTAAAGCATCAATTAACTATATGTGTGTTCAATGAGAATGTTCGGAACAGATTAGAGCACCTTAGAACAGAAAAGTACAGGATTTTGCTGTTCAATGAGTCAGTTTCGAAAACTTTAGGACAAAAAACTGTCAAAACCAATTGATGTTGTTAAAAAAATTGGTGTTAGATTTAGTTGATAAATCATTTTCCGAATCATCTCAATTTCATGAAAAATATTTTTTTAAAAATAAATTCAACTCCATGTCAATTTATTTTTAAGAATGTTTGTGCAAAAATAAACGAACTAGAATTGTAGGTAAACAACAATATTTTTTTTATAATCTCTGTCAGATGGCTGACTGTTCTAATTACCTCCATATATTTTAAGACTTCAATTGATTAACCTCACATCTCTTTCTGGTCACAGAGAGTACTTGCAGTTCTGCTTCATAACTGGTGTTATTAATGGATCTATTTTATGTCCATCGTTTCTAGTTCGAATAGGTTTCAATATGAGTCAGACTAGCTTGAGAAGGAATTTACCACTTCGAACTATTTTCAGCAGATCAATAGTCCTCTTAATCAGTTAATCAAAAATTTCAATAAAATCTCTATTCTCATTGGTTCTGCAAATGATAATTTTAAATCTGAAAGCTTTAAATGTAATTTTTTTGATCTGAGTAGTTGAAATTTTGTTATAATTATATTTAATTAAATTTCTGTTTTTTTTTCGAATCTGTTCTGTTCTGCCCTGTTCTGTTCTAACTTTTTCGTCACTGAACAATCTTATGTCCGTTTTTATTTGGCAATCCGGAAGCCTTTCCGGACTCTTCTGAAAGAGTTCACTTGGGAAAAAAATGACGGTTCTAATTCTGAAAAGAAGAGATTTTTGCTTCTGGATTTGAAATCATAATCAGAACCAGAAGCACTCACACATTCATATACGTGAATAATTGTGCAACAAACATTTTTTTTTTGAATTTGAATATTCTCACGTACATAATTATTTTCACACATACAATCTCATTAAAATTCAGAATCGTCTGAATCACACAAAAGTGTTGAGTTGACATCCCGGATCGAAGAACAAATCCGGATTGCCAAATAAAAACGCCATTAATATAAATTTTTAGGTGATATGAATTACTGGAAAGTTTTAGCCCTTTTCATTTTATTAAACGACAAAAGTGATTTTATTACTTTATAAGAAGTCTATTTGTACTCGTATTATGGATTTTAATGTTATTTAAGCGTGAAACAACCCTTTCAGCTGATGCACTACCTGATCTGATCATGTACTTGGACATATTTGAAAACATTTGCTCGTTGATTCCCAATGTGCCATTTGAAGAGTTTGAGTGCCAGAGTGCCATTTAAATTAACAAGTGCCAAGAGTGCACGATCGTGCCACTTCGGCAACGTTGCTTCAAATTGAAAACATAGAGTACGGTATCTCAGCAGTTTGTTGGTAATTTCGAATTTTCTGAGGTGAAATTTAAATTTTACTCCATTTAAATCGGAGCCAGCCCTCAATCGATTTAGACAGTTTATGACTTAATAGGTATTCAAGACGTTTGGGTAATATTTTTTTTTAAATGTCACCAAGGCTTAAAATCAACTTTTTCCGGGGCAAAAAATAAGATCGGACAAATTTCGGATTTTAAAAACGATGCCGGTGCAAATTGATTTGGAAGTTCTGAAAATTAAATTGGAAGGGGAAAATATATTCAGGTACATCATTTAACTGAAATCGTCATAACGACCGATTTGAATTTACACAGTTCTATCTTCCCTTTTCGACCTAGACAACGCCCGAAGGAAGGTCTTTGCTAAGTTAAACCAATTGACTTGTTGAGTAGCCAACTCGAATCCCTGACGTTGCAGATCAAACCGCCAACACTTTATACTGGTTTCTTACTTCTCAACCTGGTAAGGGCAATAGTAGTATATAATCGCATCTAGACATCAGACCATTGTGCCATATCTGCAAATTTCTCATGCAAGCAATGCTCAGTTAAAAAAAAATCAGCTAAAAGATCCGTTTGGCAACATGAGAAAACCAACTGGGACGGCCTCAATAATCTCTTCAGGAACTGTAACTGGTCACTATGCTTACTCGGTAGTGACATAAACTTCAGCGCACATATGATATCTAATTCTTAATTCTTTACGGAATAAGAACTTTCATGTTTCATCCCGAATAGAGCGAAATCTATTAAACCGAAGAAAACTTCATGGTTTGATTTGAGCTGTAAAGAGGTTCTTAGGGAAACAGAAGTAAGCTCCCGGTATTATAAAGCCACTCCCACTGAGGAAAACCGGAATAAGTTTTAACAAGATAAATAGACTTGCAGCGTTCACATTCAGAGAACTTCTTACTTGTCCAAAAATTAAGGCAAAAAATACTACAGTCCCAAAGGTAGAAACAATGTAACATTTTAAAAAAAAACATTCGAAATTCAACTTCGTCTTCGGTTCCAACGCTCCGTCTTTAATGACACCGCTTTTATCATCCCTCGTGAAAAAGCCGCTGTTAATTCGCTGCTGTCAGAAAGTGTTATGACTCCTCCAGTACTTGAGAGCGTAAATGAGGAATAGTATCCCTCCCATCGTTCTTAAGAGGTGGTCCTCAACGCTGGTAAAACCATTGCTTAAGCTTTTCCATCTGTCCTACTCTACTAGTCTCTTCCCGGGTGGATGGACAAGAGCATTTGTACAGCCTGTCCTTAAAAACTCGAATCTTTTTCACCCTTCACAAAAGCTGGTTAATTATCGGCTTGAAAAATATCTTGAAGAAAGAAAGCTCCTTAATTGCCGGCAGTATTGCTTTCGTAGCAATAAGTCGCCAAAAACGCTGCAAAGTGTTTTGGCTTTCTTCGAAAATGCAAGAAATTCTTCTCCCCTCCTGATTTGGATATAATCCGTCTTCATTCGCCCAAGGCTGGAATATAATTCTCACATTTGGGCTGCAGCTTCCAAGACTCTTGGTATTGGTTGTAAATATTTTTTAAACATCAGTTGTAAGGTTAGAAGAATTAAAAACTCGTAGTATTTCGATAGAGTGCATATAAAATCACTATAACGAGTAAAAAAGCAATTAAATGAAAAGAAAGTTATTGAAAAGTAATTGACTTTATTTGTTCTTACTCGCAACATCTTTGGTCACCACCATTCCTTAGGATTAACAACAATCACACAAAGTGGACTGGTCCTGGTTCTAAACGTCACACGTTTTCTTAATACAATTTTTTTTTGTCAAGAAAATTTTAAACAATAAGCTTATAATTTAATAATTACAAAACTTAATGACATTTTAAATTTCTCAATTTCGTAAAAAAAATTCTTTGATTGGTCATGATGTAAAATTTTTTTCTACTTCACAATCGGAATACAAATTATTCTCACAAATTTCGGAGATTCCTTCTCTTTCCCCTGAAAAAAATTTTTCTCCAAGTGCTCCGCTTAAGAAATAATATTTAATAAAACATTTTAAACAAACAAAAATACATTCAACATACAAGGCAACAATCCTGACAATATCATGAATCATTGAGTATCCAGGTGACATCAAAAATTCCTTACTCATACAAATCGTCTTTAAAATACCACACTTTGCATTTGATCCAAATCTTAAATCATTAAAAGAACGTGTACAAACACTTTGCATTCTGTTCATACTTACAAAAAATCTAGTGCCAATTGTAGAGGACTCTTCTTAAACATATTGATTATTCCTGATTTATCAAATTTACTTGCTGTACTAGATCGTTCAAAAATCTTATGCATAACCCCTGATCTGAGACTTGGATTATTGACCTTAAGAGGATCAAAAACGTATACCTTAGCTGGATGTTGCTTATATTCATTGTGGTTTGGTTCGTTAAAATATGTATCGGACATATTTGGATATCTTTGCCGAATACTCTCAGGCCAATGTCTCTTTAAAATAACAAACAATTTAATTTATAAAATGTTTATATGTATGTATGTATTTTACTAAAAAAAAATTCAATATTTACCAGATTCTTAGTTTTGTTGGTTTTATAAATGTTTCGCTGCTTAGGCTTATTTAGCTTTATTTCATTTAACAAATCACTGATGACAGTTGGACCGGCAAAATATGAACAAATTTCATAGCTTAAGCTTAATCCTTTGGGATTGTTTCCAATGATACCTTTTGCCAAGCCAGCTGTAATTTTTATACTGCCATAATTTGGAAGCAATAACGATCGCTTCCGCCGAGATGACATCCTTAAAATGGGATTAAGAACCAGCGTTTGTTCCTTTGATTTATAAGCGACCGAAAAGACAAACAAATTTAATAATAGTGGTAGAATTGCAACCCTTAACAAATTCATATTACTTAACTGAAAGTGTGGTCCAAGACTGATTCGATGTCTACTAATAAATCTCAGCTTGTTTTTTGAAGAAGATATCATGTCGATATGCATAGCTGCTAGATGTAATTACTTGCTAATTAAATAAACCAACAAATTGTTTGTAATTGTGAATTCCATTCTTCGCATTATAAAAAATGCTATCTCTTGAATAAAGTTGTAATTTTTTTTGTCCACAAGACATCACTGCCTAAATTTCTTTGGTTTATATTTTGGTGTCTCACTTATTTTGCTTCATCAAATATTTATCAAGCTAATCCAAAAAAATTGAGTGTATAATCAGGGCAAGGTTGATATGGTACAATAGTATTTTGACAGCATGGCAAACAGAAGGCGAATATTCTTCCCCCCTCTAAGTGAGATAATTCAAAAATTATCATTGAAAATTGTATATGTTACTTTTTTCGCATTAATTGACATACGTGACGCAAACTAAAGCACGCTCAGCTTTTTCACATTCACACGTTTGTCCTTAGGATCTTAAACTGTATACTGTCATTGTCCAGAGAGCCAATTTACTATTGAGCTTAACTTCACACATGTGTAGGCTGACCAGACGTCCTCTTTTAAGAGGACTTGTCCTCTTTTTGTCTAAAAAAAAATGTCCGGTATCTTTTCCAAAAAAAATTGGCAGTTTGTCCTCTTTTTGGGTTTTGCCATCTTACTGCATTTTTTGACATCACTAAACTACAACAAAACTTTTTTTTCCAACATTAATTCAGAACAATTCTGCATTATTCTGGTGTGAACACCGCCTAAATTATGTTTGTACCTTAATCCATTCTCTTCTGTTCACAACGCCATTTTTTGTTTTATTTTTAATAATCGTCTGTACACATCACTTATGTGACAGCTCAGTCTATACCTCTTGATTTCTGCTTAGAGAAATTAAAACGGTTTACTTTGTTTGTTTTGTTGTGTTACTTGTCTGTGCTGTTTTATTGTAAAAAGAAGTGAATTGAGAAACAAAATGCCAAAGCCTAAATGTTCTTTTAATGAAGATCTGCAGAAAAACTACCCAATGTGGATGGCAATGGCGCAGTGGATAAAGTGCTTAATTTATAACATAGACGTGTGGGTTCGATCCCCACGCTAGGCGCATTCTTTTTTATACCTCGAATTTTAATTTTATGCCGCCCATGGGTTAAAAATGAGCCAGTCAATAATTGGTTCTCAAATCCACTGTTCCAAAGTAGTGCCGTGCAATTCAGGTTGCATTTAAAAGACCTTAGGTCTTACAAGCATATAGTTAAATTAAAAAAAAAAAATGTTTAAACAAAAAGATGAAAATGAACGACATGTTGGGGCAAAAGTTTAGTCGACTTAGTAATATATTAAATCAGTACCTGGGGGAATTGACCCCCAGGTTTAGTATGATACTAAGCTAAAAAGATAATTTTTCTAATTTTAAACCAGTTTGGTATCGTACTATCTTCTTAACATTTTGCTAATGTTAAAATCACAAAATGGCTACTTTATTTTTTTAGTATCGTACTAAATCCATATGTCACTTTGATATTTACAAACGTCAAAAATTTATGATCGCTTACTTTATTGCACTATTTTAGGCGTGTTTAGTTGTAGTTTATTAAGAAAATAGATTAACTATGGTGCTAGTTAAAAAGTGTTTAAAATTAGGAAAATATTAGTAAAGTGCTTTAGTATTAGCAAATGTTAAGTAGTATCATGCTAAGCCCTTAACATCAGGCTGTTTAAAATCTTGTGCCATTGTCTTTTGTCCGTCTTGTAATTCGTCATTCTCTGTGGCAAGCAAATGGAAAACAGATCTAGACCAGCATTTGCAAACTGAAAAACACAAATATAATGTACAATTTGGAAGGTCCTGTGAAAAAGTTACAGAATTTCTCATTCTAAAACATTCAAAATTAGAGGACCAAGTGTCTGCAGCGGAAAATGCACTCGCCTATCACACTGTAGCCCACCACTTTGGATTTCGATCCGTTGACTGCAGTCATAAGTTCTTGAAATGTATTTTACCAGATTCGAAAATTGCTCAGCACATTTCCAGCGCAAGCGCAAAAACATAAACCATCGTTATCAATGTCTCAGCATAACTCCCTTATCCCTAGACTGTGTTCTAAAAGATTTTAGTGAAATAAATTACATATCGATTTCTACCGACGCGACGCCAGCACTCATGGAAACCAAAAAGTATTTCCTGTTTTGGTGCAATATTTCAAAAAGGATTCAGGTAATAATTCAAAAATAATTATATGAGTTGTATTCTTTCCAACTTTTTACTTAACGTAGATGTTAATATAAAAGTAGTTGATATTCAATTAATGAAAGATGAAACATCGGACACAATAGCCAATTACTTGCTTTCGACTTTGAATAAATTTGACTTATCTTCGAAATGCATTGCAATGTCTGCGGATAATTGTAACACAAATGTTGGTGGTTTGAAACGCGCCAGCAAGAATAAATGTTTTTTCATAAATCACAAATTAATGGATATTCAAATTCGATTGGAATCGAATGCCCCGCTCATATTTTCACAACAATATTCAATTCGGGCCTTTGGATGTCGAAAGCATTGTTGTGAAAATATACAACCACTTTTCCGTATTTGCCGTGCGAACGGAAAACTAAGAAGTTTTTGTGAATCTGTGCAAATGGAATATAAAAATCTTCTCAGTAATTCCAGTACACGCTGGTTGTCAATATACACCCCCATTGAACGAATCTTGCAAATATTTTAAGGCTTAAAAACTTATTTCCTTTCCTTAGATAGTCCACCACTTATTCTAAAAAAAAATTCGAAAACGATCTTAAAGAAGCTTATGTGTGGTTTTTTCATTCACTTATGTATTTTTATAATGAACAAATAGGGGCAATAGAAAGAGAAAAGAATTCTATAGGAGAAACATTTGAGAAAATTCAACATGTAAAACAAATTTTGAATGACAGAATATCCGAGAAATGTATTCCATTAAAAGTGAAGGAAATATTAAAAAAAATGTAGTTAAAGGTGGAAGTGAAAATGATGCCTTAAACGTGGAAAAAAATGTATTAGAGGTTTATTTAAGATGCTTGGTGTGAATCTGTGGATGAATTTGATTGTTTTACATTGATGGATTTGAAAAAGGTGCTATATCGAAAATTCTTTGATTTACTTGCGAAACAAAGGTATCAATTTAAACGAAAATAAATTGTTTGATCAATTTTGTAATCTAGAAATGTTTTTAGAGCAAGAACAAAACAGTAATAACTTTATAAATATACCATAGAAAAATGATTAGAATATTTTTAAAAAAAAGTTTACAATATTGAATTACACAGTGAACTTTTCATAATAGCACAGTTTGTTTTTTTCAATTCCTGGACATAATGCTAATGGGAATATTTTCTTCGAGATCGAGCCAATAGACTGAAGAGTGTAATAAGCTTAAAGTGGAAAATGTAAAAGCAATTATTTTTTGTAAATATAATTTTAAAAATATGTCCTGTTCTGAATTTTACGATTATATTTTTAAAAGAACCTGATATCTTAAAAAATAAAATGCACGACTGGATCGCACGAACTTGCTCTTATAGCTAACAACTTTAATGTAGCTAATCATTGAGGTTTTGTTACTTAGGTGTAGTTATCCTATGCAGGTTTAAAGCCTATTTAGGTAAGATTAACTTGATTCTTAGTATAATGAATTGTGGAATGTATGATTCAAGGAATAGTTAAATAGGTACCTGCCTACAAATGCATATTTAAATCTAAGTTATGGATTTTAATTATGTAAGTTAGGGGGGTAAAATGTATCTACATATATATACATATTGATGGGACCTAAGTATGTAACCATGTACATATACTAATGAAAATGAAGGATGTTGGTGGGTAGGTAGCTATATGCATATAACTTTAAAATTTAGGTGCAATATGCATAAATAAGATTCATGTGACTTTTCAAGACACTAAATACATATGTATAGCGCCTACATTATATTTAGTATTCAGTGGCGTACGCAAAAATGTGTAAAAAGAAATAATAATAAGGTATAAATAAATGGATAATACACATACTTAAATGTTTTTATATTGCTTAGTCGTTATAGTTTGAGGGAAATTAAAGATGCCATTTGAATTCATGGATAAATAAGAATATATCAACAAAAAATTCATAAATCGTTGGAGCGAGTTTTTTAATAAATTAATGTTTTATGTATTAAATTTTGAAAACATTTTTGGAAAAAAAATTTGGAACGCCATTTTGAAGATATTATTAAAATACATATAAGATTCAAATTTAATTTATTTTTTAAAAATCGCAAAACTTTTTTTTGAAAAGTTGAGTATTTACAATTTTAGGGAGCGTTTGTATAAAAAAATTAATTTTAATCGGTTTGTCCAATATTGAGAAAGTCGAAAATATGAAAAGTGGTTCAATGGGAAGAACCGTTAATAAGTACGCAAAAAAAAATATTTTTATAATTAAAAGTGAACTGTACTAATCTGAGAACACACAATTTTTTTTATAAAAATTCTTGGAGCCGTTTTCGAGAAATAATTTTTTGTCTTAACGGTTTCTTAACATTTGTATGGGAGGTACCGTTGTTTTTCATTTTAGAAAAATAGTTTTTTTAACTATTCAAGATAGTGTCAAAAAATCAACAAATACGAAGTTTCGAAAAAATCTATTGAGTCGTTTTCGAAATTTTCAGTTTTCAAAAAAAATTAATTTCCAAAAAAATTTTCTTTTGAAAAATTTTGGTACACAGTAGTGTTTAAATTCTCTAGGAGCTTCTGCGTAAAAAAATTCAAAAAAAAATCAAATCAACTGTTTCCGAGAAAATCGAACACCAAAAAAATTGCTCTAATATAGGTACCAAAAATAACAACTGACTTTCTTTTTATGAAAATCGTTGGAGCCGTTTTTGAGAAAAATAAGATTTTTGTTTTTGGCCAAAAAAAAGTATGGGAGCTTATTTGTCGTCTTAAAAAAATGAAAAAAAACGTGTGGGCATATTACCGAAAAAAACAATATGTACCAAGTTTGAATCAAATCCACCGAACCGTTTAGGCTACAGACTCGAAGACAGACAGACGGAATTGGGGGACTCACTTTATTGGTGTTATCTATGATTGTAATGTCGTGTTTGATTGTTAGAAATTTTTTTTTACGAATACATAACTTGCCTTATAGTACATAGAATAGCAAATAAAAAATACGGTCAAACAACAAATATAATTAGAGTCAATAATTTAATCAGAGCCATAATTTTATTTTTATTTTCAATTTAAACTTAGAATTGGACTATTTTATTTTTATAACTTATTTATTCTTATTTATTTTACTTGAGTTTGTTAAAATTGAGGTTTTTTGTTTGACAAATTGAAAAAAAAAAATTAGCTAAATAAAGGGTTATACATTTTGCGGTTTCAAAAGTATAGCGCTGGAATTCGACATCTGTCAAACTAAGTTTTTAAACCAATTTTTTGTTTCAGATGAAAGTCTGACAGTTACGGAAATAGATCGATTAACTATCGCACAACGCATACAAATTGTTAAAACCTACTACAAAAATGGTGATTCTGCCACAGCCCCAAGCAAGCAATTGACAAAATTGTGAAGAAATTTGAAGAGACTAGATTGGTTACAGATATTGTAAGGCCTGTGCATCATCGTTTCGCTCGTACCACTGAAAATGTCGCTGCTATAAATGGAAGTGTTGCCGAAGACCCGAATGTGTCGATTCCTCGTCGTTCTCAGGAATTAGGACTGTCTTACGGCACATTATGGCGTATTTTGCATTTGGATCTACAGCTACATCCATATAAAGTCCAGCTCACACAACAACTGAAGCCAGATGACCATTCACAACGTCGTAGCTATGTGGAATGGGTGCTTGAACAAGAGGCGGTGGACGGCGATTTTTCGAACAAAATTTTCTTCAGGGACAAAGCACATTTGTCACTCGGTGGGTATGTTAATAAACAAAATTGTCGTATTTTGGGTTCTGAGAATCCTCAAGTAATTGCAGAGAGGCCATGACATCCAAAAAAAGTCACTGTTGGGGGCGCTCTTTGGTCCGGAGGTGTGATTGGACCTTACTTCTGCGAAAACGACGATGGAACTACGGTCACCGTCAATTCGAAGCGTTATGATCATATGATAACCGACTTTTTTTTGCCTGTTATTGAAGAATACGACTTGGAGGATATGTGGTTTCAACGAGACTATGCCACATGCCACAAAACTCGAGCGAATATGGCTTTATTGCAAGAGACATTTCCTGGCCGCGTATTTCTCGTCGTGGTGATATTAACTGGCCACCAAGATCATGCGATTTAACATCGCTGGACTTTTTTTTGTAGGGCTACGCAAAAGACAGTGCTTGTGCAGATAAAGTTTTAACACTTGAGCACTTGAAAACCAACATTCGTCAAGTTATGGCTGAGATACCGCCAAATATGTGTCAAAAATTACCTCAAAAGAATCGATGCTTGCAACAATTCGCGTGGTGGTCATTTAAATGATGTAGTGTTTCACACATAATGTCAACGTTCAAACCTTATAATAAAAAAGAAATATCATAAAAAAATATTTTATATGTGTTTTATTTACGTTTACTTTTGAAACCGCAAAATGGATAACCCATTCATTATATGTACAAAGTATACATATTCGTATGTATATCTATACAAAAATATAAATACCTAAATGTAAGTACATATATATGTATGTACGTATATACATATAAATTAAAAAATATATTTTGATGATGAATTATTTTTTTTATTTTGGTTGTTTTTATTGCTCTTTATTTTTGATTTGAGATTTTTAAGGGTGTCTGGTCACCCTACACATGTGTATACTGAGAATAAAATAAAAAAAACATATTTAATTTGGGACTACAAATAACAAATTTTGAGCCAATTTTTCAATAGTCAGTTAAGAAGTCGGTTAGTATATATTTTCCAGATAAAGCAAAAATCAGTTTTTCAACAGTCAGATACAGCTTAATCTAGGAAAAAAGTTATCTGCTCATTTTAGAACGGAATAAGGAGTTACCTGAGGAATAAAATAAATAGCTATTTTCGATGTCAAAAACACTTTGAAAAATGATTGCTTTGAAATAAACATTACACAAAATTTAATTTTCATGAAAAAGTCGAAAGTCGAAATAAAAGTAACCTTCAAATTAAATTATTCTATAGATTGTATTTTCTTTTAACAGTCAAGTAAGCTTATTCCTCTGGCAACTAACTGGATGTTTATTTGGAGATTGAAAAATCGGCTCTTAAAAAAAAATATTTTATTTTAATTACTATGGAAATTCAAAGCTTACCATTTTTTTCTTATTTTTGCAGCACTGAGTACATTAACTCAAAATCCTAACAATAGAAACTCAAACCGAATACAAATTGATAGTGCATCCTCGAATGTGTACTTAAATGTACAACATTGCTTTTGTATTTTTTTTTAAAGCTTTGAGATATTGTAACCCGCATTTTTCATCAGAATCCTTGATGCATTTTTACAATAAACTCAAAGCCACATCCTTTTGCCACATAAAGTTCAAAAACATCCATATGGGTATTGTAGCATAGTCGTTTCTATGAATAGGTGATCATATTCCTTATGGTATAGCCCAAGTAGGATATTCAGTGTTCACATCCTGCAAAATGATATGAATGGAGTATACGGCATACCTAAAAGACGTCTTGGGAAATTCAATTCCTGTTGTAGTGTGTCGACATATCCTGTTGCTTATGTCGGAAATGAGGCTACCAGTCATGGTATTCAATTCAGTATTTGTGTTCTTATTGTTTGTGTACGACATATGATTTTCCATATTTTGTGTGCGCGTGTGTGTGTGTGTAAAGATGACAAAAGGATATGCGCTCTAGGATTTTCTGTATTCTTTAGATTTGGTGCATGATTATTTAAATGTCTAGCACGTCAACTGTGAAATAAGATAACAATAACAGTTTCCATATATCCGTCTTTTGTTCAATCAAGAGGCTTTTTCTTTTGGGCATTAAAGCATAGATTGTTATCAACGGAATGTATCGATTATTCTTTGGACATGTGATAGGTCAAGCTTTCAAGGTATGGTACCCTTACAATGCACTAATGTCCATGATTTTCATTTTGCTCTTTAAAGCATTTTAGAGTACTAGATAACGCCCCCTCGATGGTCCTAGGTCCTACGATCAATGATAGGAAAATTCATATATGCCCCTCTTTGCGGTATAGAGCAGGTAATGCCAAACCACACTAGGGGAATCAATTGGATGCGGGTATAAGCAAGCAACCCAGCAAATCTGGTCAGGGTATGATCCTGTCGTTGGGTAGTGAAAAGATCTCACTAAGAGCGGATTAACTGCATACGGCTTTCAGCGGTATGATATTCTGGTTGCGGAGAAGCCTTCCTTATAAGGCCAACGGCAACAGCAACCAGTGTCTGTATCACTACCAATAATGGCCGGCTGTAAGGGACCTCTGTTTGCCATAGTCGGCGGCCTATATCTAGGTCTGGGTCATCCAAAAACGCGGTTGTGCCTGGCGAATAGAATGCTTGTGTGTATAGTATAGGTAATACGTTAAACATGTACGTGTTATTAACCGCATCCGGGAAAGCACCAATGGAGGGAGAAGTTATTATTTCATGAAATATTGGAACGATCGTTAATTCCACAAGCTTTGGGTGAATTCTTCCCAGTTTCTTTGGCTGTAGTTTGGAGGTGCGACGTGCGACATCTTTCATATAGCAATGGTAATCGCAATGCTTTCAATAATGAATCGACAATCAGACACTCTAGAAAGCTTTCCAAAAAAGTAATCAGGACAATAATTTGACTATCAAAAAATTTATGAACAGGTGGAATATGAAATAATTCAACACAACATCAGTTTTCTTCTGCTAAATGAGATGAAGTGGAAGGGAAAAGCCGAATACAGAGTAAGCTCAGTACTGACTAGGATGCTATATTCTGGGGACGAGGAGACAGATAGCGTTCATATTAAGAGAATCAAATTTTTGCATGACCAAAAGTAAAGGCTAAAAATACTTGTATGTACAAAAATGTTCCATTATTATACTATTAGTAAGAATTTTTGGTAATTTGTAAAAAAATATTCGAAATTCAACTTCGTCTTTGGTTCCAACGCTCATCTTTAATAACACCCATTTTGTCAACTCTCGTGAAAAGACCAATTTGCGTGCAGCGCAGTTCGCTATTAATTTGACGCTTCCAGAAAGTGTTATGACTCCTCCAGTACTTGAGAGCGTAAACGATTTCATGGGACGAATTTTCTTTCGCACGTGCAGTTGCTAGATTCCTTAAAGACTTTACTTTACTTACTTTAGATGGCGCTTACAATCCAGGATGGATCACGGCCTCAACCAGCAAACCTCTTCAGCTAGCCCGGTCCCTAGCTAGCTGCCACCAGTTACGCACACCAAGTTGGTTGAGGTCGTTGACCACTTGATGTCCCCCGGGTTGGATGCGAACACTCGTCGGGCTGGTGCGTCGATGTGCATGCGCTCCACGTGACTTAGCCATCTCAGTCGCTGTATTTTTAGCTTTTTGACCAGGTTGATACCGCTGTAGAGTCTGTAAGTTCGTCGTTAAATCTTCTTCTCCACTCACAACCGATGCACACTGGGCCAAACATAACTCGAAGAATCTTTTTCTCAAAGCAAGCCAGCTGGTTTTCATCCGATTTTGTCAGTGTTTATGCCTCTGCCCCATACAGCAGGACTGGGATGATTAAAGTTTTATATAGGGTATCTTTGGTTCTTTGAGAGAGGGCTTTACTACTCAAATGCTTTCTAAGCCCGAAGAAACAGTGATTTGCAAGTGTGAATATTGTTGAAGTCAAAACCGCCAATCGTGACGTTTTGTCCAAGTCGATGGTATTGGATTTTTCTTCTCGATGACAGCATATACTTAGTTTTCGTCTCGTTAACAGTTAAACCCATCTTCGCCGCTTCCGCTTCAATACTTGTAAATGCTCCACTGACAGCTCGCTTTGTTCTGCCTATGATGTCAATGTCATCAGAATAAGCAAGGAGTTGAACGGACTTTTGAAAAATTGTGCCTTTGATGTTGACATTTGAGTTGCGCACAATTGCTTCCAGCACGATGTTAAAGAGATTGCATGATAGCGCATCACCCTGTCTCAAACCTTTCTCGATATCAAAGTCGTCGGTGAAGTTCTTACCGACTCTGACGGAGCAGCGAGATTCCTTCATTGTCATTCTGAACAAGCGGACAAGTTTGGCAGGGATGCCGAGATGTGACAAGGCTCTGTATAACTCGTCTCTATCAACGCTATCATAGGCGGTTTTAAAGTCGATGAAGAGATAGTGCCTATCGACTTGGAATTCTTGGGTTTTTTCCACGATCAGCCGGAGTATGAAAATCTGATCGTTAGTTGATTTTCCTCGCCTAAAGCCACACTGATAAAATCCGATCAGGTCGTTGGTAAAAGGTTCTAGGCGGATACACTAAATAGCCGACATAATTTTGTATGCGATGTTGAGGAGACTTATACCTCTGTAGGTGGCGCAATTCAGAGCATCCCCTTTTTTTTCCTTAAAGACTTTGATATACACAAATCCGTTGCCCCGCGTAGTATCGACTCCCATCGTTCTGAAGAGGTGTTGTTCTACTCTGGCAAAACCACTGCGTACGCTTTTCTATCTGTCCTAATCTACTGGCCTCTTTCCGAGTCGATGGAAAACATCATTGGTCCAGCCTCTCCCTAAAAACCCCAATCTTATTTACCCTCTAACTACCGTCCAATTGTACTTCTGTCCTATCTTTCCATGGTCATGGAAACGCTGTATCATTATCAGAAATATCTAGTAGAACGAACTTAATAGCTAGCAATATAGCTTTCGTAGCAATAGGTCCACTAGTGATGTGATGTTATATCTCACCAAACAGAGGCACATATCTTTACATCGTTTTCGAGAAATTAAGAATATTGCGGTTGAAATTTTAAAAGCCATAATTTATTCAAAATAGAAACGCATCAACCTGGACCTTCCTCACCTAGCCTCTAAAGGAGGTAACAGGTATCCTATCCTAGTTTATGATCAAATAAGCCTTATTACCGCTCACTAACTTGGAGACACCTTCCTTTTGAAATTAATAATTTCCTTCTTCTATTTTACTGGAACCTTCCTTTACAAACTAAAATCATAGATTAAACATTTAAGAATAGTTTTTTTTCAAAATAAGAAAATTAAATAATATGTCTTGTTTGTTTCCTGATTTTCCTGAGCAATAACAATGAAATACTGAAAAGTATAGCGTGTTTTCGTGCACCATTACAATAGGATATAGTTGTATTCCGTCATAATAATTATTAGTAATATTTGCCTATATATAATTTGGAATAAAGCATTTCTATGTACAAGAAAGGATAATAATCAGCATGTCATAATTTGTCACCTTGCATAATTAATTTGGAAAAAAAAACTTAATAAAACTCTTTTTGTCGATAATTACATCCTGTCATAAAACAGATTAATATCCCGTTTTGTGTAAGCCAACAACGCCCAAGTAAACCATTTCAACATCGGTTAACCATATTATAAACCACTTTATTAACTTCTACCTTTTCAGCCCGGAAATAACATCATCAATCATCAATGTAACAACATTATGACTGTTATAGCGAATCGAATAACAATTTGACTTTGGGTAGGAAAGGATGAAGAAGTGGCCAGTCGATAAGGGGTGATTTGTATAATGTTGACAGCAGTATGACAACATGCATATCATCCACAAAATAGTGGAAAAATACCTACTATATCTCCGAGATGAAATATGTCTATTTTGTTAAGTGAAGTATAAATATTGACGTTTTGTTTTCATCGTCTGCAATGAGGCTTTCTTTTTCAACAGAAGTGACAGTTTTTTTTTTATCAGATGTGCGTTGCCTCAAAAAATCCAAACATGTAAGTGTAAATGTTTTTACATATTCATTTTCAACTGTGTATAATTTTTAATAAAAAAGTTCTACAAGTATGTATATACAGATATGGTCAAAATAATAGGAACACTTTGTAATTCTTGGTAATATTGTGTGTAGTACTTATACTAGGCAAATATTTAAAAAAAATAGTGTTACATATTAGTGGTAAGTATGTTGTTAATCTATTTTATATAATTTTTTTTTAAAGAAAAGGGGTTTGCAAAATTTCTTAGTCCTTTTAAATTAGGCTTCCAAACAAGCTGGTCATAAAAATAGAAACACTTGATTAATTGAAAAAAAAGACATTTTTATAACCAACACATCTTTTTTTTATTTATTAGCAAAGAATATTTAATATTTCGTTGAAAAACCTTTATTTTTCAATAGTGCATCCATTCGATTTGGCATAGAGTCTACCACCTTCTGGCACTTTCTTGTGGAATCGACTACCACACTTCTTGGACAATTCTCCAGACGTCCGTTTTGTTGGAAGGTTTATGCTAACTAACCTCAATCTTAGGATAATTCCAGAGGTTCTCAATATTATTAAGATCCGGTGATTGAGAAGTCCACTCCATAACCTCTAATTTGTTTCGCTGAAACCAAAGCTTTGTTGATTTTGCCGTATGCTCAGGGTCGGTATCTTGGTGAAAAAGCCATTTAAGTATCATATTTTCGTCAGCCCACGAAAGAAAACATTTTCCAGTATATCCCCATACGACTTCTTTGTCATTATGACGTCTATAACGAGTATTGGACCAACGCCCGATCAAGAAAAATATTATGCTATCACATCCATGCTTCACGGATTATACACCTCGCACACAAACAAACTATGCCCCATCCATTCGTTTCGTCGCTCCAATGCACATTCCTCCACTGCTTCTTGACATGAACTGTTTTTTTTTTTTGTAAATTCATTTTTATTTAATATTAACTTATAACCATCTTAAAGCTATACAAAAATGTTTAAAACTGGCCTAATTATCAATAACTTACAACTAATTTACTGGCCCTTTACCGGCGCTCTAAACTAAACAATAACTCTTAGAACTAATGTATTTCGACCTAAAAACTATTTTAATTAAATCAAATTATTTTATTTTTATTTAACCAAGAAAACTTTTTAAAAATCTCAGTCTCAAATCATTTTTAAATTTTTACTCAAGAACTACCTAAAGATAAACTAAAAAGAATTAAAACTAGATACAACTAACTTATACTAACTAAAACTAACTTAAACTACTTAAAATGCCTAATAATACCCAAAACCACTTAAAACTACTTAAAAACTAGAACAGCCACAGCAGCATTTTTTTCGTTTTTTAATTTTTTTTTGTTTATTTCTTATATTCACACAAGAATATGCAACCCACCCATACATGTACATACGCACATACATATACGTACGCACATTCATGCACAGACTGGCAGGTACATGCACTTATGCCCCCGCATACATACATATTTTTAATCTTTTTTTTTGGTGCCACCCCGACTGTTCCCTATACCTAATTACCCTAAATCTATGTAAGTGGGCCAAGATATACCATTTTCATCGACTTTAAATATAATGATGCTGTTCAGAGAGGCACCAGAACTGGTTCTCCTGTTTCGCCCTATCCCTCCGGTCCCGATCGGAAACAGTCCTACTGAACCGAAGGCGCTCTTCTCCACCTTGAGCGATGACGTCTCGACTATACAGGAGTCGCCTATCCACAGTTTTCCGGCTGACGTGGTAGATGAGCGGAACCGCCCCTCCATCCTGTATCAGCCCTCGACTGTCTAAATAGAGGAATGCCTCAGGAGGGATGTAACCACTTAACCGCGCACTCTCAAAATATTCGTTATTGGGGTAATAAGCCCCAAAAATTAAGCTGTTAGTTGAGGACATCGCTCTTGCAACGTGACCCCGAATCAGCTTGAACAAAAAATTATCTATTCTGTTTATGTTGGCTCCGTTGTATAGAACCTGGTTGGAATAATATCTTGTGTACTCCGACTCTGGTGTTCTGTGTAATCCAAGGTAGCGTCGAAGACACTGCCTCTCAAACACCCGAATCTTTTCCATTTGAGATGAGGCAACGTTGAACCACACCGGGCATCCGTAGGCAATCATCTGGCCTGATGAGGGCCATGTAGCAAATCACCTTCACCCTGCTGTCAAGACGACTTCTATAAAACAATCGTTTTGTCAGGGCAAAGGCTCCCCTAGCCTTAGCCAAGGCAGCACCTATATGTCTGTCGAAATAGAGGTACTGATCCAACCAGATGCCAATGTACTTTGCTACACTTTTACTCGCCAGTGGATGTCCATATGTCCCTACGATCACCAGCTTGCGCCAGTTCCTTCTCGTATCCTTTGATGCGCTAGACAACGGAGTCCTAAACAAAATAGTTTCTGATTTCTGGAATTTGATTTTCAACTTCCAGTCATCACAATATCGCTGAATCTTGTCGAAGTCACTCTGCAAGAGACTTTTGATGACCTCAACTGTATTAGCTGTTCTGTACGCAATTATACGTAGGCAATTGCCTGAGATAGACTACCTATCAGATCGCTGGTGTAAATGCTGAATAGATTAGGCGAGTTAACCGCTCCCTGCTGAAGACCATTGTTAATATTAAAATTGCGGTAGAAGTTACATTGCCACTCTTGACAACAAACTTTCTACCATTTAGCATGTCATAAAGCATATACAATAGAGGTTTACTTATATCTAGTCTGGATAGCTTTAGATAGACACCTTCTAACCATACGGTGTCGAAGGCCTTCTCCAAATCAACCAGACAGGCACCCTACACTGCTTTTTAGTTTTGTTCCATTGGATATCAGAAACTAGTTTAGACGCGGCATGAATTGTGTCATGTCCCGCATTTAAAACCGAACTGATTATCGGGGATAATATTTTTGTCCTCCGCCCACTTGAACAGGGCTCTATTAATAACCTTTTCAAATACTTTGCTGATACTCGGAAGAAGACTTATCGACCGGAGATTCGCCGGATTGGAGTTGTCCTTTCCCTTTTGTTGGGAGAGGGTGCACCACAGCTGTCTTCCACCGCACTGTATAATATGCATTATTCAGCGCGTTGTTAAACAGTGTGGTATAAATGTCAACTGCTGCTTGAGGCAAATGTCGTAGTACAACGTTGGATATACCATCGACTCCTGCTGACTTCTTTTTCTTTAATGAATCGAAGATGAGCTGGAGCTCATTATTCGAAATTAACAGGGTACTGGGACCATTTCGGTCGGCGATTATGGCGCTTGCCAAATCTTCATCATTAATCCCGGTAAAACCAAGGTTTTCAGATCGCCATTCGGTTATATTATTCCGAGACCATAAGTGATGAAGCAGAGCTCTGTTCTCCAGGTCATGATTCGGGCGAATGCTAGCATTCACCTTGTACACTTGCTGGAAAGCAGCCCCCACAGCAGGCCTGAACTGTGTCGTATTTCATGTGATGCATTTTGACAAAACAAATCCGCTTCTCGGTGTGTATTTTTTTTAGTAAGGGCACTTTCCTTGGAGATCGTGCGTGAAGGTCAGCATCCTGCAAGGAACGACGAATAGTTTTAGATCTGACTGGCGTCTCTATACCTCACTGCAAATATTTTGAGGACATAAACGGGTTCGTTTTAGCTTTTCTCACCAACGTAGTTTTGTCTCTTACAGTCATTTTAGACGGACGCACTCTGGTTTCTTCAAAATTGTTGGAGTTTATAGCATTCCACACCATTCTTGCAGAGCCCCCAATGACTGTTGCGATCTTTCTCATGGATCCACCGTTGGTTGTTTTGCAGAACTAAAATGGATTCGCGTTGGTCTTCATTGCAGTGCTTCGCTCTTCCCATTTCTAAGTGGCATATTAAAAAAAATGAGGCCAAAATTTCAAAATTATTCTCAGATAAAAAAATCTCACCAAAATCTTGACTTCTTTAAGCTAATAACATTTTTTTTTTTTTTAAATGAATGAAAAAAAATGTTTCTATTTTTTTGACGAGCAAATTTTGTAGTTCCAATCTACTAAGTGCATAATATAGGGTTTTCCAATAAGAGGTGTTATTTTGATATTCAAAGAAAAATGGCATTTTTGGAGATAAATGATCGGATGTTTATTTCATTATAAAGAGGAAGGTATGCCGTTAATAATGGAACACAACATTAGCCAAATGGCCGCCAAGACCACGCTTACAGGACCATATCCTTTTCATGAAATTTTCCATAACCAGCCATAACCAAATAGCAAAGTGATTGCCCTATGTCCTCGATAGTCTCACGAATTTCATCTTTGAGGTCTTGAATCGACGCTGGGCTGTTGGCGTAGACCTTATCTTTCACGTGTCCCCAAAGGAAGAAGTCGCAAGGTGTTAAATCATAAGATCTCGGTGGCCAATTGTGATCACCTCTTCGAGAGATAACACGGTCCGGAAACTTTTCCCGTAAAAGATCGATGGTTTCATTGCTTGTGTGGCACGTAGCGCCGTCTTGTTGAAAGTAAACGTTGTCCAGATCAATACCATCCAATTCAGGCCATAAAAAATCATTAATCATCTCTCGATAGCGCAATCCATTGACCGTAACTGTTGATCCAGCCTCATTTTCGAAAAAGTAAGGTCCAATGACCCCGCGCGACCATAAACCGCACCAAACAGTCACGCGTTGAGGATGGAAAGGCTTTTCAACAATTACTCTTGGGTTTTCCGAGCCCCAGATGCGACAGTTTTGCTTGTTGACGTAGCCTCCGAGGTGGAAATGGGCCTCATCAGTCAAGATGATTTTTCGATGAAATTCCGGTTCATTTTCATGCATTTCAAGGACCCAATCAGCAAAGACACGACGTTGTTGATGATCAGCCGGCTTGAGTTCTTGTAGTAACTGAACTTTATAAGCCTTAAGACCCAAGTCTTTATGCAAAATACGGTGTAATGACGTTTGTGGAATGCCTAATTCCAAAGAACGACGAGGAATGGACAAACCTGGGTTTTCTTCAACACTTTGGGCTACAACAGCAATATTCTCAGTTGTTCTTGAGCGACGTGCACGGGTTTTATTCTTCACATCACTAACTTGTCCCAACAGCTCGAATTTGTCCACCAATTTCTGTATTGCGGTCCGACAAGGTGCTTCACGACGACCCAAAAATGTTTTAGTTTTACGAACCGTCTCTGCCAAATTTTCACCATTTTTATAGTGAATTTTAATAATTTCAATGCGTTGTTGAAGCGTGTATCGTTCCATTTTTATTAATAGCGTAGTTTCCACCTGTCAAATGTCAAAAAATGACAGCTTCAAAAGTGACAGCTACCGAAATAGCGGGCTATTCAAAATAACACCTCTTATTGGAAAACCCGTTATAACGAAAAACTTTTGTTTAACCACAAGATCATACGTTGAATAGATTGACAATATATAAACCGTTACAAGAGCACACCAATTTGTTCACATGTTCTCCTAACTAAAGTGGAAGATACAGTATTACCTTAAAGTAAGGAGCGTTCCTATTATTTTGTCTATGTCTGCCCCTAATATTAATAATGTACTCATATACATCAGCCTAATTTTTTTTAGATTGCTTAGTTGTTAACACTTGAGGAAAAAACAGATGTCATTTGAATTGTTGGATAAATGTGAATATATTACAAAAAAATAAAAATCCTTTGACAGTTTTTTTTTTAATTGCGTTTTATTTCTAAAATTTTTAAATAATTTTTAGAAAAAAACTCCATTTTGAAGTAATTATTAATGATTCAAAATAGCTTTTAACGGCCTTTAGTCCAACAAAAATTGGCGTTTCGTCCCGGTGATCTCACATGGACTCATCAGTTGACTAGTGAGGACCTTTGTCAATACGCAATTTTTGCCAAGTTCAGTTCATCTAACATAGATTTCGTGAAGAACATCTAGTGTGAACTATATCCAACAAGACTAGAATTCCTAATCATTAAATTGGAAATTTTTGTTTTTGCCCATGGCCTGGCATTATTTATATAAGAAGTTTTTTTTAATAATACAAATTCTATATACTACTGAAATACATCAGCCAAGTAGAAGACTTAGCACTATAATATTTGGACTTGTTGAATTATTGATTCAAAATAGCTTTTAACGGCCTTTGGTCCAACAAAAATTGGCGTTTCGTCCCGGTGATCTCACATGGACTCATCAGTTGACTAGTGAGGACCTTTGTCAATACGCAATTTTTGCCAAGTTCAGTTCATCTAACATAGATTTTGTGAAGAACATCTAGTGTGAACTATATCCAACAAGACTAGAATTCCTAATCATTAAATTGGAAATTTTTGTTTTTGCCCATGGCCTGGCATTATTTATATAAGAAGTTTTTTTTAATAATACAAATTCTATATACTACTGAAATACATCAGCCAAGTAGAAGACTTAGCACTATAATATTTGGACTTGTTGAATTATTGATTCAAAATAGCTTTTAACGGCCTTTAGTCCAACAAAAATTGGCGTTTCGTCCCGGTGATCTCACATGGACTCATCAGTTGACTAGTGAGGACCTTTGTCAATACGCAATTTTTGCCAAGTTCAGTTCATCTAACATAGATTTCGTGAAGAACATCTAGTGTGAACTATATCCAACAAGACTAGAATTCCTAATCATTAAATTGGAAATTTTTGTTTTTGCCCATGGCCTGGCATTATTTATATAAGAAGTTTTTTTTAATAATACAAATTCTATATACTACTGAAATACATCAGCCAAGTAGAAGACTTAGCACTATAATATTTGGACTTGTTGAATTATTGATTCAAAATAGCTTTTAACGGCCTTTAGTCCAACAAAAATTGGCGTTTCGTCCCGGTGATCTCACATGGACTCATCAGTTGACTAGTGAGGACCTTTGTCAATACGCAATTTTTGCCAAGTTCAGTTCATCTAACATAGATTTCGTGAAGAACATCTAGTGTGAACTATATCCAACAAGACTAGAATTCCTAATCATTAAATTGGAAATTTTTGTTTTTGCCCATGGCCTGGCATTATTTATATAAGAAGTTTTTTTTAATAATACAAATTCTATATACTACTGAAATACATCAGCCAAGTAGAAGATTTAGCACTATAATATTTGGACTTGTTGAATTATTGATTCAAAATAGCTTTTAACGGCCTTTAGTCCAACAAAAATTGGCGTTGGCAAAAACAAAAATTTCCAATTTAATGATTAGGAATTCTAGTCTTGTTGGATATAGTTCACACTAGATGTTCTTCACGAAATCTATGTTAGATGAACTGAACTTGGCAAAAATTGCGTATTGACAAAGGTCCTCACTAGTCAACTGATGAGTCCATGTGAGATCACCGGGACGAAACGCCAATTTTTGTTGGACTAAAGGCCGTTAAAAGCTATTTTGAATCAATAATTCAACAAGTCCAAATATTATAGTGCTAAGTCTTCTACTTGGCTGATGTATTTCAGTAGTATATAGAATTTGTATTATTAAAAAAAAACTTCTTATGTAATTATTAATGTACATATAAAATGTTAATTTCAAAAAAATTCGGTGACTGGTTTTTTAAAAATCGATTTAAAAAAAAAAAAAATATTTTCTTTTTAAAAACCGAAAAACCAATTTTTTGAAAATTTGAGTATGCATACGGAGCATTTGCATAAAAATAATAATTTTGATCGGTTCATCCAATAGTGAGAAAGTCGAAAATCGGCGTTTTTCTTTTTTCGTTCAGAGCAGACCACTGAACAGAGTTCGAACACATAGATTATGCTCTGAACTTGGTCCAAACAGAGCAAGCTCTGTTTTTTAATCACACCTGAACCACACAAATCAGAATACATTTTCATTTTTACCCATAATAAGCAATATAACACAAAAACCTACCCTTTTCTTGTACACTGATACACACCAGATTGATACAGAAAATCGACAAGCGATCAACTTCTTTCGCCAACTTATTTACATGCTCAGTCAATCATATTCGACCACGTCGAGTGCGATCTACACATGTTCAGAACGAAAAACAAAACACGCATTTGGAGCTCTGCATGCTCTGAATTAAAAAGAAACACACAAAAATATTTAACAACTCAGACTCTGCTCTGAAATGAAAAAGAAAAACGCCTAATATAAAAAGTGGTTATATGGGTAAGTTTCAAAAAATCCATTGAGTCATTTTCGATATTTTGAGTTTTCAAGAGCTTCTGCATACAAAATTTCGGAAAAATCAAATGATCCGTTGTCCGAAAAATCGAAAAACAACAAAGTGGTTCTGCTAGAGGTACCTACTAACCATTTTTTCCACAAAAAATGTTTTCCAAAAATTATTTTTACCCTTCATTAATGAATTTATTTTTGTATAAGAATCGTTGGAGCCGTTTTTTGAGAAAAATAAGATTTTTCTTTTTTTGCCAACAAAATTTATTGCATGTAGCGTACCGGCTACAATCATTGGTACCCCTTTTTTTACCCAATTATTGGCACCCCTTCATTCAATAAAGATTCTTACAAAAACTATCAATCTTATCAAGCCAATTTAATTTTAGTCTTAATCTACTTCTTATTCCTCACATTTGTACGTCTTTGTTTTGATAAATTAGCTCTTCAGTCGGTGTGTGGAAGTGAAAGTATTAACACGTTTTAAAAAAGTGAACAATTTGCAAAATTTTGTGTGTTTTTGCTTAGGACATACATTTTGGTGAGCCGTTTTTAGTTATTAATATATGAATATTATATACAAAAATCTGTTTTTTAATAACAGATAATACTTAATTATTCGTATTTAACTATTTTTTAAGAAATTAATTGCTATTTTTTTAATTAAATAAGGGTGCCCAATAATTTTATCCAATAAAGAAGGGGTTCCAATTATTGGCACTCGGGTGCCAATGACTGGTTCTATGGAACTTTAATTATTGGCACTGCCAATAAATATACTTTCAAGACTGTGAATAACTATACCATTAAACCGTTACTTTTTTAAAGTTTGAAAAAATGCCGAAAACAAGAAAAAAATATAAGAAATAGATGTTCAAGAAGCTCTATTGTTCATAAAAAATGGACGTATATCTAAAAAGCAGCTTCTAGATACCACAAAATACTGCGTACTAATTTACTTTTGTTGTAGACTTTTTGTTTATTTTTTTCATACTTAATGTTTACTTAATATCTATTATTTCTATTTATAATCCGGAAAAAATGGTAAATGTTTATTTATTTTTTTTTTTACTGAAATTCAATGAACCACACATTTTATAAATAAAAAAAAAACTAAGAAAAAAATATTGTTTTCCTTTAATTCATAGGTGCCAATAATTGTACATTTTTGGGGTGTCGATAATTGTAGCCGGATGCCAATAATTGTAGTTTTGGGCAAGCTTTTTTTAATATCCCATTTTTAGCTCTTTTGTAATAAACAAATAATAAGAATTACATATAAAAAACAAAGAAAATTCTATATTAAAATTTAGTATACATTACATATTATACTACTCCGTAGATAAATCTACGAAGTAGAGACACTGAAGCACTGGCGACGAGACCATTGGCTTTAAACATCACATACATTAATACATCAGAGAGAGACAGAGAAAGAAAGAACAAACAACAGAAGAAACACATGTCAATAGCACCTGGTTGGTTTCCGGCGGTCCTCCATCGAAGTACTAACCACGCGCAACGATGCTTGATCACGCTGATCAATGGGAAGCGATGCTTTCATCGGAGCCAAGGCCGTTGACTCAAGACAAACATAAAAATTCAAAATAAATCTAATTTTCACTAAGAAAAAACTAAACATATTCCATATTTTACATGTCAAGAGTAAATAAACATCTGTTATTTCTTTATTAAATATAAGTCAAATTGAAATATTTTATGACCTTTAGTCCAAAATGCGTTTCGCCCGGACACGATAGTTGGGCTCATCAGTTAGATGCTATCGTGTCGCTCTAAGACGCACTATTTTTTGGTCGATGACTACCAACTCTAATAAAATTTTCAGCACATACATACTGAAAATTATATTTTTCTAGGGGAATTTGGTCAAATTCATGCACCCAGAAATATATGTATGTTATGCCCGTGGTCTGGCTAGTGGTAAATAAAAAGAAGAAAACGCAAATAATACCTTTTGGTCAACGACCAAAAAATAGTGCGTCTTAGAGCGACACGATAGCATCTAACTGATGAGCCCAACTATCGTGTCCGGGCGAAACGCATTTTGGACTAAAGGTCATAAAATATTTCAATTTGACTTAAACCCACACAGTCCACTAAACCAAAAACAAAAATAATATGTAGGTATTATTTGCGTTTTCTTCTATTTATTTAATAAATATATTCAATTAGTACTTCGTTTGGCTCTCCTTAGATCTTATAACTTCTTCAAGTCTACCTGGCATGGATAAAACAAAGTTATTTGTAACATCAGAGCATATTTGGGACCATACTTTAACTAAAGCCTTTTTTAAATCTTCTTTGTTCTCTATAGTCCTTTTACGAATTTGAGTGCTGAAATGATCCCATAAACGTTTATGGTGCTTAGGTCCGGCAATTGTGAGGGTGATCGAGCTGTTTTGGAGTTCGATAAAGCAACCATTCTTTAACTAGGGCGATGTATCCTTTGGAACATTGTCTTGTTGAAAGATCAAATTGCTAAGCAAACCTTATTTATCTACGCTCGGTTGCACGTTACTCTTTAGGATGCTAAGATAATCTTGCTTTTTCATTGTTCCTCCAATGAACACAAGATTTCCGATCACAGGTAACGCCATACACCCCCACACCTTCACTGAACCTCCACCATGTTTCACTGTGTTTCTTACATTTTGTTCACTAAATTCTTTATTTAGCTTTTTTAGTCTTCAAGTACGTTTGAAATTTTCCAATGTTTTAAATTTCTCAAATTTATCAATACTTTTTTTACTGAACAAGGTTTCGATTAACAATTTAGCCATTTTCCCCATATGATGTTCCTTTTTCTTCAAATCCACAATAGATTTTTGGGTTTCCTAAGAAATTTCACTTCTCATTGATAAAAAGTAATTTTGCACTACTGTTAAGCTCTTAAACACAACTACAGCTTGCAATCTGAAGTGATGTAAAAAGAAAGATTTACATCCACCGCCATAACTATTAATTTTTTTTTATATTTTATTAGTGACAAATGTACTATTTTTATTTTGAATTTTTATTTTTATTTACTGCTAATAAATGAAGCCTTTCTTTTATGTAATTGAAATTTCATTTATGATTATTTATTTTTATTAAATTGTATATTATTCAAGTAATCATATGGGTGGTTACTCACTTTTGACACTCACTGTACCTATATAATAAAATTGAAGGATGTAAGTGGTAGGTAGCTATAAACATATACATAATCTCAATGATTGGTGAAATATACATAATATTTATGTAATTTTTAAAGATATGTAAATTTAAATGTATGATAACCTACATGGTACCTATTATATAATATGTATGTAAATAGCAACAACATGTCTGTATATAGGGAAAAAATTGAAACGCAAATTTAAAGTAGTAATTTTATTAATATATGTGTGTAGATGGTCCGAATAATAGTTTAATTTAAAAAAAAATCAATGATAAAATATATTTTTGTGTTCTTAAAAGTGGACTGCACTATTCTAAGAACGCACACATATTGTTTTATCAATTTTTTTTTCTAACATTTGTGTACCCGTTGCTTTTTGTTTCGGCACAACATTTTTGCTAAAGTACCTATTCAAGATAATGTCAAACAACTATTTAGTATATTTAGTATATTTTTCATATTTTTAACTTTTTAATTGATAAGGATGCCAACAATTGTATCCATTACGCTATATACCGTTATTTTTCGTCTTAAGAAAATGCAAAAAAAAATTGTGGGCATTATACCAAAAAACTATTGTTTTATATATACAAATTTTGAAGCAACTCCATCCAATCGTTTATGCTGTAGAATTGGGGACAGACTGCCAGAGAGGCAGACAGACAAACGGGCAGACAGACGGAATTGCGGGACCCACTTGTTTCGTCTCGCTATCAGCGTAATGTCAAGTTTGATCAAAATTTCGAGTTGGATTTTTTTACGAATACCATACGGCAAGTAAAAATCTGAAATAAATGCGCTTTGGCATTACTCATATTGACTTCAAAAAAAAATTTTTTTATGATTTTAAAAATGGAAGAAAATCTTTGAATTGGTTAAGGAAAATAAATTCTTATATGATAAGTTCTTGTTATACGCATATTTTCCTGAGGGACAAAAGGAGCAGAAGAATTTGTTTCCATTCCAATTCTAGTAAATTTTAATTCTTTTTACCGCGCAATGACCTTTCCAATTGGTTGCGTTCCAGAATTTCTAATACAGGATAGTATCTACGTAAGTTCCTGAACACCCAAGACCATATATTTTGTATATAATCGTGCATGTGTTATGGCATTTCTCATGTGATACAAAAGAATACCATTTTTTTCGGAAAGCTTGATATTTATATTTTTTTAGCAGCTGTTGTTGTAGTGAGGTTTGTTTTTGGACGGTATTACAACAACAACAACTTATCCGGAAAGCTATGGATCGATTTCTGAATGCGGCCATCATTTTTGCAGAATGTACATAGATAAATAGCCGTGTTTTATTGGGAAATTTATCCGCTGTAAGTTTATCCGTCGTAGTATTTTACATACAATTCGCTACGGTCAATAAAAAGCTAAAGTAGAAGCTACGGTGGATGGCTGGTTGACGTTCAGTCCAGTCTCGATTCTGATTTTGTTAGTTTTGTTGGTACGATTGATAATTGGATTGAATCTCGATGGATGTGTTCATGGAGTGTTATAATTATTAATTTCATTCGCCGTGGCGCGATAGTTGTGTGTTCGCCTGTCAACCTCATGGTCACAGGTTCGATCCCTGCCGTAGTCTATGTCTTCTTATTTTCCATTAAAACCAATTCTAAAAATAATTGTCATACAATGAGTTGCTGGTTTACTCATTACATGCTGTTTAGGCATAACACTAACAACATGTGATTGAGTAAAACTAGTATACCGATAAAATATGACAAAAAGGATAAAAAAATTAATGCGAATTATAAGGGACATCGATAAATAAGACACTGAAATTTCTCCGCATTAGTTCAGCCGCCATCCCTGGAGATAAAATCTGACACAACAACTACCTACAGTCTCCGAATATCACGCCACACATCTTTCCTATCATTCTTTCTCTTCCTTAACCTCACCCTCACGACCGCGCTGTGTTGAAACATTTAAAGGGTATTCATAATCCCTTGAGCGCGTGTAGATTATAAAAAAAAAAATCGAATTTTTTGATTCTTTTTTTTAATAGTTGGCCAGTTTATATTTTTCAAATCTTAGATAATTTCATTTTTTAATAAATTACTTGCTCAATTATTTTCTCAAGTACGTCTAAAATTGCAACTATATCTGCAATTTTGCATACCTCTAATGTCAATTAATCAATTTTAACAAATCTTGATATCCATTTTGAAAAAGAAACCAATATTTATCGAATGAATTCCGTTTTACTTTTATTGACTAACCAAGCCCAACTTTCGTTTTGTGTTCAATTTTTATTGATAGTTGTAAATAAACGAAGTTTGGTGAAAAAAAATCATCTTTTTATTTAGATCTACATAAAAGCAATTTGAGAAGACAAACCCCGCATTGGGTGGAACTGCACTATAGAGGAATGCTCCACAGTGCGCCGCAAAATATGTATTCGTTGAAATTATATGAGCTACAAGGCTAGGCGCGCAAATCTGCAACTTTCAGTTTTGCAACAGTTTGGTTGCTAAAGTGAATACCATGAGAGTGCCCGCAAATGCAGTAACAATTCAGTCCAAGATTCGAGCAACTTAAAAGTTTGCGTTTTGGCACAAATCGAACGATCGCCCCAAATAAGTTCTTCAGTTTGTATCACACCGAACTATAATGTAACTGCGCGCACATTAAATCAAAATATTGTTTGTGTGCTGGTTTATCTGGTTGATTAATTTTAAGTTGCTAATGTGCGCGATCACTAGTGATTAAACTATTTCGTTTCGGAAAAATTGCATGTGAGCACCTAGCTAAAACGCACTAAGCGGCAACTGAACTTCACAAAAGGTGCTTTTTCTTCACTGTTTAATGTACGTTGGCCATGGACGGTATTCGCTTCACTACATGGACATGGACTGGGCGTACATTTTTGTGCTCCTTTTTTTTTTTCTGGACATGTGCATGGAAATGACAAACAAAATGTTAACTACTTGAAAGCAAAACATAATCAGAAAATAAATTTATAAATTGACTTGAAAAATAAAATTCTAGCTATCGATCTACTCAGAAAATAAATAAAAGCATGAAATATAAAGGTGACATGTAATGGATTGAACAATTTAAACTACGCTGTAGTGTGCGGTCAAAACCAAGAAACATTTAAAGGAAACAAGCAAATCTCCGTCAATTTTGATTCCTCGTGTGAAAGGCATAGAAGATTTTTAAAGCAATACAAAAATTGCCCTGTGTAAAAAGGGACTTGACCATAGTCTAAGAACAAACCCATTCACTTATCATTTCCTTTATATTGGTGCAAAATGAATGTTCGAATTTAAAATTGCAAATGCAGAAAAAATGAAAACAAAAAATAGGTTTGTAACATAAATTAAATATTGGTACGTTTTTCTACTTTCTATTTTATATGAATAAAAGCTAATTATTGGTCATTATTTTGATATTTTCTTAATTTTACTTTGCAAAAGACTCTTTCATTACTTGTGACTGCTGTGCAGGTGTACCATTCTTACAAAAATAAAAAAGCTTCGGTCCATGCTACGTTCGATGCGTTTTTTTGGGCTTTACTTACGGTACTATGGATATATTCCCAATAAAACACAGCTAATGTCAAAGATAAATATAAAATAGTATGCACATGTGTTTCGGTATAGGTACAGTAATTTATTTCTTTGTTGACCTCAGAATAATAAAATTTACAGGTGTAAACATGTATTATTTATAAAAGTACTTTGCAAAGTTCAAGATGGCCCCAACTCATTTTTACTTATCAACGATTTCGAAGACATTTTTTTTACAAACAGCAGAAATATATTGCTGTTATACTTCATGAACCTTTATTAAAATTTCGTGTAGGTTGGTACCTTTTGGACGAAATATTAAGTAACATGCACATATAATTTGCTGAATGTATTTCCTTTGTCATCGTAAGCCCCTCTAGCTTTTACCGTTTTTATTTTTTTAATGCTTAGTACATTTTTCTTTGACTTTGAGCGGCTTATTACAATTTTCAACTTGAAAAAAAAAACAGTTGATCCTGCGAATGGGAAATCCTCTAGGTATATCTAATTAGCTTTTCACGTTCCTTTAACATTTCTATGTTTTTCTTTATTTTTTTTTTTGAAAATTTACCCAAAATTTAAAATAACAAAAAATTTACTTTTTTATTATAAAATTTTAATGAATTATTCATTATTGCATAAATTACGTTAATTTCCAGGAACATTTTCAATACGCTAATGTTAATCAGATGTGCGTGAATATTCTAATATGTAGGTAGTGCATCTCAGTGGTGTGAGTTCTAATTTCATTGAAACTCCAGATATTTCATATTCATGCATATAGTTATCGCTAAGAATCAACATTGACTTCACTGGCTGACTAAGGTAGGATCAGAGGGGGCACAATACGTTTAGATTGGATGTATATATATCATTAATTTATTTTAAATACTATTAATTGTGGGATTCAAGAAAAAAAGGTCACATTTTTTTAAAGCTTAGATATTTCTGAGTTACGAATTTTAAATTCAATGTAATTCGGTACATAAATATAAAAAAAAGAATGCCAGGTGAACTCGCTTATGATGCCGGACTATCAATTCAAGAAGAAGTTTCTCGAACAATGTTTGAATGCCTTGACCGATTTAAGCAAGAATTGTCCCATCGATGTGCATCTATGAAGGAAATAAACGACATTTTCCAAATCGTTCAAACTAAGTTAGTGCTTGAAGCCTCTGATGACGATTAAAAAAAAAGTGCTGGAAGAAATAAAAAGATATCGTAGACATTTGCGTGCAACAATATGAGTGTGGACGTTGCTGCGAAATGGACAGCACAAGAAAATCTACAGTTAATAATTGATTGGGACTTTAGCGAATCATTTCCTTACACATAAATCATTATCGAATATTTATTATCCTATCATGCGAAAGGAGCTTTTCAAAATTGAAACTTATAAGTGTGGTGGGTGGCAATGGCGCAGTGGATAAAGTGCTTGATTGCTAACTCAGACGTGTGGGTTCGATTCCCACGTTAGGCGCATTGTTTTTGTACCTCCAATTTTAATTGGATGCCGCCCATGGGTTAAGATTCGACAGTCAATACCTGGTTCTCAAATCCACTGTGACAAACTAGTGCCGTGCATATCAGGTTGCATTTAAAAGACCTTAGGTCTTACAGGCATATATAGGGTCAACCAAATAATTTTTTTTTGAAAATGGGCGCAAAACATCAAGTGCATCAGTAGCACCGTCCTGTTGAAACCAAATATTGCCAATATCCTCCTCTTCAATTTTTGTGAACAAAAATTCGTTGAACATGGCCCGATAACGATCGCCATTGATTGTAACGGCCACTCCTTGCTCATTTTCGAATTATGCCTCTGGACCAAAATCCGCACCAAACAGTGACTCGTTTTGGGTGTATCGGCTTTTCAATGTATGCGTGTGGGTTTTCTGTGCCCCAAATGCGACAATTTTGCTTGTTTACATACCCGCCAAGATCAAAATGAGCTTCATCTGAAAAGATGATTTTTTTGGCAAAATCGGCATCTTCTCTTAGTCGATCGCAGGCCCACCTAGCGAGCGTTGTTCAAGCGTATTCAAGCGTATACCCAAGCGGAAGGATAAAACTAATTATCTGTCAAATCAGACATCAGCTAAGTGTTACCATTCACGAAATAAGCACTGATTGAAAAAAAAGCGTTTGATGGCGGACCCGATAGTTAAATTTAAAAAAAAATTAAGAAATTACCTTCGATAGGGTCATATTAGACCCAAGAGCGTCTAGATAATCTCTCCGTTTTATCAATTGAGAGAAAATCTCCAAGCAAAATTGATTTGAACAATGTCATGGAGTTCAGCAGAATGAATGCATGAAAACATTTATAAAATAATTGAAAAAAAAACTACTAAGTGTATCTATAAGTAAGTTTCTCTAAAAACATCTATCTAAAATTATTATTGTTTGTATACATATATGTATGTTCCTTATAGACCCCAAAACGACATAACTGGTTATGAAATAATTTCCAGGCAATCTTCAGATTAGTCCAAGACTTTAAATCCTCTGATGTAGCGATCGGATCAAAAGAATTTCGATTTTTGGTTTAAGTAAAGCTCTTCCCATACAACGCCGGGGTGGGTCGCTTCTCTTAAATAAAATTAAATAAAAACTCTTATTTTGTTTTCTATTCATCATTTTTTTTGCACTCTACCTGTTTCTTGCCTTTCCAAATGCTATAATTAATATGATTGATGATTTTTTGTTTTGTCATAAAAGCTGACGTTAAAGAAACTACAAACAAAATCTGAACACATAAAGGGGAACCATTTAGCATTGCCGCTTTTGGCCTATAACAAGCTTAGTCTGTCAACGATTTATTTATAAGTATTATGTATGTTGAAATGTTGCAAAAGTTATCTTGTTGCAATTATTAGAAATTCGTAAGTATTGAGTCTTCATTTCAAAAGCAACTTGTTTTAGATTGGCCTTGATATTATATTTTTAGTATTCAATGTTAGCACCACTAGAGCAAAGGAAACTGATGATCGTCAAATAGCTATAATTCCAGCCAAAAATAATATGAAACTTGGTGGTAGAACACTCAAATTGTTGTTGGTCATTCAATATGATTGAAATCCATCATGTTTATGTTCTATACAGTGCTGGCCACTTCACGGTACGAATTTTTGTTTCCAGCGAACCTATTTAAGCTAGCTTAAGTTATATTCTTGAAATTTGTTTCTATTATTCCCATAAGCTCACCAGAGAAATGCAAGTACTTGGGTTTTGGCCGAAACTTCTTTCTTGCCACCAGAATGTATCCAACGTTTGATAAATTCCGAATTCTTTTACTTTTGAATATAAATTTCTGCAGTTTTTCTTCTGTTTCGAAACAGTGCACATTTGGAATAATAGCTTCGTACATCAAAGCTTACCTCTTACTTGGTATATTTTTGAATCGTTTACATACAATTATTTCAAGCTGTGGTCTTTAAAGCCAATTGCGCCTTTATTAATTCTTTAATTTATATCCCTTTAATTTATTCTTTAGCAGGCAATCATTTGTCCTCTTTTTACTAAAATGTCCTCATAACATTTTTCCTACAGAGTAAAGTACTTTCTTCAGGACTAAATTACTAAAACATAAAAAAAAGACAGCACAGGTTATAATAATTCAGTTCTGTCATCTGGGCTTTGCTATTGTGAATGTCCATTTGTCAAATTTTTATGACATTATTTTTGTGGAGATTTTAAGACCTTAAGAAATCGCGATAACATCTTAAAAATAACACTGAGAAGAAAAATACAAAAACTAGCAGTTTCTTTGAGTTAAACTCTTAAATTAAGTACTTAAATATTTATTATTTTATTTTTATTTTGTATGTTATAAGTATTTTTATTATTGTTTTTTAATCTGTAACCTGAAGTATAAATATTTTGCATAAATATTGCTTAAGCTAATTAAAGGTTGTCCTCTTTTTTGCATGTGGACAAATGTTCACAGTAATCATACCAAAAGAGAGTTGGAGAAGACACATTGCCATAGTAAAGCCCACATTATTGAAGGTTGCGAGTGAAGGGTGGTGTTTTATTCAATATTTACCTAAATTATAGATCAGCCACAGCAATTTGCCACTCAAATACCAACCACTTTCGGAGAATTCGGTGGAAGAAAAGCAATTCGCTCTTTGGAATACGAAAATACAAAAGCGCCACCAAAAGCGAATCGCCGCGGTTTTTGGAATCGGCCTACAGTTCCGGACGTGCAATCGGAAAGGCAATTAATAATTTTAAAAAAAAATTAATATAATTATTTTAAGAAAACCAAAAGAGCGCAGTTTTTCTTACGGAATTGAACATTCTAAGTAGGTAAAACTTACACTTCATACGCATTCAAGTTTAAATGATCTCTTGTAACAAATTTATTACTACCGCTTTTTATCCTTAACTTGAAGGCAAAATAATTTTAGTAGCAATAAATATAATCAGTCTTGCTTTATAGATACTTTTTCCTTGGCTGTGTATCTACCTCAACTATCAGAAAACACCTCCTCAACATCAAAAGGTGCTGTATACCAAATTCAAAGTACCTAAGTCAAGCGACGAGGTCCTTGTGCAAGAATCAAGAAATCCTCATTTAGCGTGTAAGCTTCTAGGTCATGTACACTTTTCAAATTTCAAACTTTTTTTTCCAAAGTAACGAAACTCTACACCTGCACTCGCTTGGGATACAGGAACTACAAGCAGCTAACAGAAATAAACGAAAAAAAAAGTCACAGAGAGTAGTAAGGAAAACTTTTACCTGGCTGTGTAACCCTAAAACGCTGCTTTACAATCAGCCCAAAAAGTTGAAGGCGTGTACTCTGTTGCTGTTCAAGAAGCCGTTGAGTCTGTTTCTCATAACAAGCAATAGCTTTGAATTTAAGGGCATTTTTTTTTATTTTGATTTTTTTAATGGAAGGAAAAAAATAAGAAAACTTTCGTAAAATCGTTTTTACATTTTCTTTATTTTTTTTTTTACTTTTGCAACAAGTTGGTGAGTCAAGGCAAAGTACCAACGAAACTAATTTTAAAGTTTTCTAGGCAATACGTGTTGGAAGCTTTTAGGATATTAAAGAACATTTCAGTAAAGTTTTTGGTTTGACGTATTCAGCTACACTACTTAAAAACTACCTACCAACTTTAGCTAAATTCTAATTTGTTGAGGTTGTGCAGCTCAATTAAATAACGGTAAGCGGTGTTTTGTTAAATTATTCAAACCAGTTGTTAATTATTATAAATGCAATACATATTGTTGCCACGATAAAATAAGCGAAAAAATGACTCATGATTTGAACCGGGGCAAAACCGCTGTTAATTACAGACAGAGCTTAATGGCGCAGAAAAAGATGTATGAATAGATTGGTGTTTGACTTGTCTAAGGTTGAAACGTTTTCCCACGGCCTAATTTCATTTTATTTTTGTGGTAAATTAAATATCAGAACAATTCAAAAATATATCTAAAATGTCGAATTAAAATAAGATCTATTAATTAACAAGCAAACAACCCCATCTTCCAATTGCACAATCTTCACCGCAATTCGAACCATTTATCCATGGTACAGAAATTTTAGTTCACCGATGTCGGGGAGATAAGTGACGTTCAGCGTTGGTTCAAATTTTAATCGGTGGTTTAACAATTTAAACTCACCGATTAACATCTTTCAAATCACATATCATGCGCAAGACATGATATGTGACAAATATCACTATAAGTAGCTTGTAACTATAAAACCATTCTCCAATTTAATGGAACAAAACATTTCATGACAAGATTTAAGAAAATAATATTAATAATAACTAATTTTCAATTATTTAATCTATTAATTTAACGTAACGCGACTACGTGAAATGCCTTATTTTGTATATTTTCTTGTGATTAATTTTTATTTATCATTAACTTAAAACCATTACGGAGGCCAATATGTTTGTTCCTGATGCACTTGAACCTAGATTTCACTTATCGACAAAGAACTTTCGGAACTTCCTAAAAAGAAGGATTTCGAGTGGAGATATCTTCCAACAAATCTCAAACATGCAAGTGCAAAACGAATTACTATCAAAAGAAGTGCTGGCTATCCGAGAAAGGAACAGTAACCTGGACAGAAAACTCGATTAGGTACCTGGAAAAGCAATATGAAGCTTATCACATCCTCTGGCAAGAACAAACTATCATTTCACAAATCTTGAAAAATTCTTGCAAGTTAAAACGACCCCATGTTTATGTTAATCCTGACTACACGCGGGATGAGCAGCAAGAAAAGAAAATCGTTGCTGTTGATAAGACTTGCAATCAAGAAAAAAAAAACACAAATCGGCGAATCCATTCGTACATGTTCTCAAACTACAAATATAAATAATAAAACCATATTTTGAAATACAAATCTGAATCTACCCAAAAATTATTGGATTCATTTAAATTTGCTTGGAAATTTGAGGAACAGCTGATTCAAAACTGAAAATGTATATGCAATACAACTGATTTAAAAGAGAAAGCTACCTGGATCAGAGCAAAAAAGAACAAAAGAGCTACTAAGGCATCTTGACCAGCCTAGTGGCTTCGTACACGAACGCGACCATTAGAATTAATTCCACCAACAACGAGCTTCTTTTCAACATCAGCTGTCCATTCAGAAATTCCATTGGGGACGTTCAATCAATGGGGGCGTTCGGTAGCGCACAGCTTTGCTGTGCAATACGTTCGTTGTTGTTGTAATACGTGTTAAATATCTGTCAATTAACATCTGACGACCATAACAACGAACAAAACATATGATTTCCAAATCGAAGCCAAGCTAGCGCTAAATTTCTGATATACTTAGGTATCGTAGTACAAAGCTGACTACGAAATCAGCTGTCTTTTCAATTATTGTTTGTAAACTTTAATTACGTACCTAATACATCATCTTCTTCTTCTGAATCGGTTGAAATATTTGTGGTTCTTACTTCCTGATTCATTTTTAATTTATATTTTAGCCAACAAATGTATGTTTAATTCACTTTGAGATGAAGCGTTTTTCTGTTTTGACTTTTGACAGAAATGATTACCTTTTGCGTTTTATACGTTCACAAACGCACAATATATTTTTCAGCAATGTATCAGAAAGCTGTACGACACCGAACGCCCTCAATTATTCTCAGCATTCGGGAATCATTTTTTGTTGTTGTAATGCGTGCAATAGCACATCTGATGAAATAACAGGTGTTCTCATAAAAGCTATTTTAAGTTACCCCAAAAAAAATTGGAATAACTATAGCTATCCGAGAAGAAATTATAGAACAGCTGACTGCAAAATTCATTTGGTATGCGTTTTGTTGTGATTTTTTGACAGCTTTCAGCTAACATATCTGATTCGTCCACAGATATACTCCAATAGCATGGTGTCCGAGATAACATATCTCACAAGTGAGTGAACGCCCGCATTAACTCTACCGCCGACTGAAATAGTGTTGCCATCTGTCAAAATGTACTACCAAAAAAAGTAATAACTTAAATAGTAGTGATAATGAAATAAGTAAAATAATGTTGAGACCTTATAATATTGCAATGCTTGAAAACCTATATTATTATTTAAAGACTTTTGTTAATTTTGTAAAAAAACATGATATATTCTTTATCTTTGGAAACATTTACAACAAATAAAAAAAATGATAATTATTCTAAATAATTCTAAGTATTAGCAGTTCACCAATCGAATTTTGGAAACCTAGTGGTGGTAGGGTCTTAAGAATGTAAAAAACTTAAAGCCGTTTTTATTGATTTCAACAACATATGTTATATGTCGAGATTTCATTTAGAAATTGAGTTATGGTGCTAACTTACACAAATTTTGTTAAATTGCTATGTATTTTAAATTATTCTCTAATCCAAAATGTTATCCTCATGGGAGATATTAAAGCATGCATCGGTACAAACCAAATTACTTGGGTAAATATTTGTGAAATTCCGCATTCTTCTGAAATCCTCGAAACCCGTTCTTCTAAAGAAACAATTAAAAAATAGGGCTTCAATTCTTGAACTTATGTCAAGCTCATGATCTTTGTATACATAACGATTGCAGCAAACAGGATAACAGTTGGAATTTTGAGAACTTAAACGATACTTGTTTAGTTTCTGATACAAATACAGAATTAGAATCACCTGATAAAATGTATAAAAGCTGCTACTATTAAGAGAAACATCAATCAAACTAATAATTTCATTAATTACATCCATTTTAATTGCCATGAGAAGCCTGCAGTTAGCAAATAAGAAACGTTCAAGGCTTAACAGGAAAAGTCTTGAAGTTTTCATTTGTGTTTTCGTTACTTCCTTCCCTCTACATTTCAACACTCTCATTCCATCTGTGAAAGAGAAGAAAGACGAAACCAAAAAATCATTTAAGTCTGCTTCTTTTAAGGCAGCGATTTTTAAGCAATGATTCTATCCTATTCCCCTTTCGGTTCCAAGAGTGCTTTTATACAAATGCGAATTTTAAAGAAAGTTTACTTTGTTAAGTGAGATTAATATAATTTCCGCTTTTATTACTCCACTTAAATGTATCGTTACAGCTCCACCGAAGTGAGGAGTATTCGTACTCCCCTGGCCGTTCACAGTACTCCCGTACTCCCTTCACCGGAATATTACTCCATTCGAAAATATACAAAACTTTCCCAAACATTCATTTTAAAGATGACATTTACGATTTAATGGATGCGTTCAACCCTGATATATTCTAAAGGAAATCATCAAAAAATCAAAAAGTGTTTTAAAAAAAGCAAGTATGTGATCATACAAAAATTGAAGGAAATCATTCATATTTCTGTAAAAGTATGCTTTACATCGGCTGCTATTTCTGATATCATACAAAATCGAAAAACTACTTTTTATATTTTTACCGACATGAATGACAAACCAAAAACATATTTATAATTAATTATAATCGCTGATGCAATCCTTGGAGTTCATTTCAGTCAGTTTCGCTTGCAAAAATTGTAGATCTGATCCCGACTTTTTTAGGCAAAACCTGGCAGCTGATGATATTTTGCAAAAAAAAAAATAAGAGAAATGTTTTCAAATCTTGTAACGGGTAATAGTGTTGCGGAACAAGATGAAGAACAAATGCTTCAATTGAGTTTGGAAGAGTTCTGGCAATATCTCTTGGTAACTAAAACTGCTCTTGCAACGATTTTCATAAATTTTACAGAGCTAAGTAACTAGTTTTTATTACTTTCACTGTGGAGCTATTTTGTCTCATAACAATCCTTTGAAAAATCGATAGTGCGAAATGTGCATGAAAACGAAGCAACAACAGCAATAAATATTTGAAACAACTTTTTAATAATAAAAATAATAAAGAATACATGGTATGATATTCAGCGTTAACTTACGTCACTTGATGACAAAAATGCAAACAAATACAAATTAAGAAACAAAAAACAATAGTGAGGTGAGCTACGTCACTCAGTGACAATGTGTGCGAGAGAGATAGGATAATAAAATGCGGAATATTATACCAGGATTCTTTATTCCATGCAACTTGAACTTTTTTTTCTACTACAGCTACAACTTCAATTGCAGAGATGTTACACGATTCAACTTTACCTTTGTACCCAAGCAATGACAACTCGAACACGAAGGTCGAGAACCGAGAAATCAGACCGAAAGATAAAGAGAAACACACAGAGCCGAGAACTCTAGGCGTTAATAATTGTTTGCTTGCATATACATACACTCCTTGCCACGTTGATAGGACATAAGTTCTGTTTTCTGACATTCATTGCTCCTAAACCAAGCATGATATACTCTGTTCAATTTATATTTTCAGTACAGGCCTAATGGGAGCCTGTAAACACATTGGTGCCTTTCGCACCACTGAAAATAACCACTGAATTACACACAAATTATTTTTGCAATCTTGTTAAAACCAAGGTATATCCACTATGACCTAACTACTGCACATCCAAGTACACTACACACTGCTTCTTGTGTGCCTTCTCCATGCACTCAACCCTCGTTGTGTGCATTTAAGTTCTACTTAAGATCTTATGTGACAGTTTATGTAGAGAAAAAAGTAGCCCTTAAGCTATTTAAGTAGAACATAAATATTTATGATTCTTATCAGCAAATAATAATTATTATTTTACCAAAAGAAAAGTTAAATGATTAATAAAAAATTATTTAATAAAAACCGTCATAATGCGGGGTCCAAATTTTGGGCCACTTGAATATGACACTTAAATGAAGAAAAATTTTTAGAGAATTTTGATTCATTTTATTTCAAACATTACTTAAATTTAAGGCAATTAAATAATTTTTTATTAAAAACGTTTTTTTAATAGTGTGTTCATCCACCTTTCCGCTCCAAAACTTCACACATCCGGTTTCGAATTGATACATACAAAGTGGCCAAATAATTTAGCGAAATCTAGCTCCAAGTTAAATCGATGGCTTGGGTTAGTTCGGTTTCGGGTGTACTCGAATATTGTTGTCTTGATCCATATATTTGAAATGTCATCCATCCCCAAACAATTTCAATGATCTTTAAATCCGGTGAGTAGAGCGACCAGCTTAATAGTTCCACATTTTGGATCTATATATGTATGTTTTAACTACCCGGGCTGTATGTATTGGCGCATTATGATTTTGATAAGTTCACGGCAAGGTCCAAAAAGGGTATGAAAGAATGGAAAGCCCTCTTTTAATATACCATTTTAAGTCAATGCATTTTTTATGGTGGACAAAAGTTGAAGTTTGCTGGTGCCGTAATAGGAAATGGCCGCCACACAATCACACCTCAGACTCTGCTATGCAGCCGGTCCAAATAATGAGTTTCTTTCCGGAGGTCATGAAAATAGTAGCTATAGCTTATATATTCAAGTGGCTCTAAAATGTTGTTTCCATTTCAACGAATGTCAACATAAAGACGTCATGTGAAACTAATAACTTACCAAACATTGATCGAAGAGAAACTGCCCGTCATATTATAATATTAATAGTTAACTAATTAAACGTTTCCAATGATCAAGGGGGGGCCCCCCGTGGATCCGACAGTGCTGCCTTCCAATTTTTCAAAACTGCAGCACTTGTAGGATAGTTCGCTGAACAACAAGAAAAAGCACAAAGTTAATAGGAAACGATAACTGCAATTTTGTTTCAATGTCAGCACGTGCTTAAAAATCGCATGCTCAAATAGTAAAGTGTAATGGCAGTCTAATCGATTTCGGTCTTACCGAACATTTCTAGAAAGGTTTGTACAATGGTTTTACGTAATAGTTCGTGCATCATTGACATAATATATATGGACTGCTAGTTGTGATTCATTTCCATACAATATTTGCAAAAATTATGGTTCCCTGGATTCAACGACTATTTCAGGCCAAGCGGCGAAAAGAAAAAACAAATTGAGCACCATCTGTTGTCCTTTCTCCAAATTATAGGAAAAGAAACTAGAGCTATCTATTGGCACATAGTATAAGAAGCCCTGTCATCTAGTGTTTGTTAGTCAGTTAACAATTGATGTAGTGCTGGGGGACAGTAAGAAAAATTCCTTTTTCTTTTAGCTTATATCTTAAAGATTGCTTATAGAGTTACATTCGAAATAAATGAAATGCATTTCAAACCTTCAAAATACGTTGTTGTTGGTCACGTGATAAATATTCAAATGCAAGTTTTTTAATTTAAATTAATATTTGCGTTAAATTCTATTTTTTTTCATATTGTACAAAAAAATAACCAAACTCTGGCAGACGGCTTTTAAATTCATAGTTATATATGATTTTTAAACCTTTATAATTGTAAAAGTATGATTTTAAAAAAATAAATCAAATTATATATTTATCTTATTCTTTCGTCGAAAAGTTGAAACAAAAAATGGAATGTAATTTCAACTTATATTACGCAGTATTTATTAAATTTTATTCGTTTAGTCGAAAAGTAAAAAAAAAACTAAACTTATATTTGATCTTGCTTTAATCGTATTTCGTTCATCCGCAAAGAACAATAATATAGTTGTTTATTGTTTTCTGTAGAAAATAGAGAAAAGGAAATTTTTGGATTCGTGTAGAGATTTCCTTGAAAAAAAATCCCTTAAGCACTGGATTCACTTGATAATATTCTTAACTACCGCAAGGACGCAAGGACTGAAATGGTCTCTGGTGATGCTTTTTTCAAAAGGAACCATCGTGAAGTTGGCTCTTAGCAGTCCATATCTAGTATGTCAATGTCGTGCATACTTCTTACATTTTTTAAAATGGTTATTGAATTTGGTTAGGGATGTCCTTAAACTTAAAAAAGTCCTTCCCAAAGTCAGGAAGCTTTTGAAATAATCATTTATCAAATTCCCCAACCATTTTAACAAAATGTGAAAAAGGTGAATTCTAGATCAGTTGTTAAATCCCTTATCTAATCCCCGCCTGTGGTTAAATTGAGATAGTAAATAAATAATTCTCAAATCCACTACGCCAACAAAAAATTCTTTCCTGTCTTTCTATTCCTTCTAACTAGTGCCGTGTAATTCAGGTTGCATTTAAAAAAGACCTTAGGTCTTACAAAAAAATCTATATTTGGACTTAGAAAAATTTACTAAACTGATATATGAGTAAGATCAAACTTTTGTTAATTCAAAGTGGAATAAGGCTAAATGTATATTTTTTCATGGTTATACATATGCAAAGCAAATAATAAACATTAAAAATGTTGTCTCTTTGAGCGTCCAAAATCCGAGGTTTTGAATTAATATATTTTCTTAGATTTTCTGTTTGTTATCCTTTTCAAGTTTTTTAATGGCTTCCTAGGAAAACTTCTATTCACAGATAAGCAATTCAATTCAATTTAACGTCGAACGATAGCACTTAGCTTTAAAAGCATCAAGTTCCGCTCTACTTTTCCCTTGTCACCAATTTCCATTATAAAAGAGATGGCGATGTCAAGGTTGAACTTCAACAGCGAGGACATATTAAATCGATAAGATTTCATATCCTGTATGTCTGTCATAGTCCTCGTTGGTAGCTTTCATCAACTTTTCAACCAAATTGAATGTGTGTGTGTATATTAATTCAATTAAAGAAAAATAATAAATTGTCTCAATGCTTGTGCTATGGCCACATAAAAATGCAATGCAAGCTACCTAAAGTGCAACATTTTTACGTTTTAATTCACGTCAATGGAGTAACAAGTTACAACCTACCAACGTACCAAATTAGCAGCATAAGCGTCATTCGGGGCGATTTTGTTAGACTTCTCTGTTAAAGCAATGTTGAACATTATGGGAGCTACTTAATAAATATAAGCTTGTACAAGGTGTTCTAGTATTATAATATACACACATGTTCTGCATTCCGAGTTAAATTGAATTGAAAACGAATTTCAATTTCACTTAAAATGAAATAACATGTTCTGCATTTCGAGTGAATTCACGGGGAATTCATTTTCGAATTGTCAAAATCACCTGTTACCTGTTGTATAAAAACGGTTCGTATTCGGAATGTAGAACACGAATTTTCATATTCAGAACACTAAAATTCCACATTCGGCATGAGCTATTTACAAGCTTTATTTTATGTGGAATACAGATCATATAAATTCACTTTCGTTCCTCAAATTCACAAAAAGTGAAATACAGAACATATGCTATAATATTATTATTATTATTAAAAAAAATAGAAACTTTTTTACTGTGACCTCATATATCTAAATAAAATAAAATGGTGTTTGCAAACGAGCACGAAAACTTAGTTTATTCATCTAAAGCACGCATACATTGTAAGACCTCTTCAGCAGCATATCCCTTTTATGTATAACACATTTTTGTTGCACTATTGCAGCTATCAATTAGCACTCACACAATCATAAAAATAATCTCGTCCCAACATCATTTAGGTATATTTATATTTTCCTAGAGATCTTGGGTTAAAGTCGGGCTTACGATTCAAAATTCGGTTTAGTAAAATTATTTATTGTATTTAATATTTCAAAAGCATTTGATAGAATTTGGTATTAAACTCTCTTATCGAAAATACATGCATTTGGTATCGACATTTCGGACAGCTCAATACAATATACAAGACGTATTGGAGGGTTTCAAGTTCGAAATTCATAACATAAATACCCACCGTTCTGTCTCCTACTCTCTTTCCCATATTTATGAATGATCTCTAGTCTGAAACTTCTAATCTAATTATATTGTTTTGCTGACGACAGTACCCTCAGCTTTTCATATTAGTCTAAATAGATTCAAGCACATGTCCTTTGAATGTGGAACTACAAAGGCTTCGTATGCTAAGGTTATTTAATTGTTATCTTGATAGCTTAGTGAAATGGGGAATAAAAAACCGCTAGAAATTTAATGCTTCAAAAACTCAACGCTGTCTCCTGTCATTAAAGCGGGACCCACCCCCAATGCCGTTGTGCATGAGCGGCGCTGGCATCTAGAAAACTAAACAACCATCAGTGCACGGTATGTGCATCACCGACATCCTTTTGTTGAATGACCACATATTCGATGTCTCCAAAACCAAAATCTAGGTGAAATGTTAAGGTTTTCTAAGACGATGCAAGAAATATTTCTGGCTGTATCTGCTCCAAAGCTTGAGTACAAGTGCAACAACCATAATAAATATATGGAGAGGGGCTCCCATACCACTCTTAAGTCTTTTGGACATAAGCCAAAAAAAGAGCTTTGAAAATGATAAGTGACAGTGATAGGGCAAAACTGGAAATAATCGCATCTCTTGAACACCATATCAATATTTCTAGAGACAATGCTCTAATGAAACAGCCAGATGCATTCCTACTCTTAAGCTATTTAACCATAATACTCGGTCATCTAGGAATGATCATCAGTTTACCCGTGAGCCCAAATTTGGGCATATTGTCAAGTATAGATATATCTCCTTTAGCCGTATTTCACGAATGTAGAAAATTTTAACCGGCCCAATCTTTTCCTTCACATCGTGATATTCAAACATAAAATAATATCCCATTGTCCTGGTCGCTCGCAAGATGTTTGAACATTTTTTTTATAATGTATTTCGATAATAAACACATATCATGTCATATTAATGAAAATGCTTAGGTATTCCACGTCTAATCCATGACTTTACCATAATATAGAATAAAACTTAATCCAAGAGTTAAAATTTCGATTAATAAAAATAGAGGATCCGTCCGAAAAAAGGCGAAAATCTACTACAATAAGCATTGATTCTATTTTCTTTTTTGTTCTATGTTTTTGTAAATTGTGTTCCAAGTATCAATTTTTATTCCTTCACTACACCACCATCTTCGATCGAAGGAATAAATTTGTAAATATCAAATGCCAGACATTTTCTTTGTGAGTACGTGCATTGGCAATAAATTTTCTCATAATGCTCATCCTGACATGAAATCTCCTATGGAGTCGCGTTGTTTCTTGTTGTGTTGGGTTGTCAGCGAGCTCTCTCTTCGATTTTGTCTTGATATCGATGCCTGGCATCAAATTTGACGGCTGCGTTTTTTCTTCTTTTTTTTGCTGATCTCATTTTTTTTGTCTCTCACGCTTCACTACTCTCTTGGCGCACTTAAAAGATTTGTGTTTGTACTAAAATTCTTCAAATACACCATTTTTATTAGTTAATGTTCATTAACAGGAGTATATCAGATCAGAAAACATTATTAATTAATTATTAATTTTTCATAATTCTTCTCAATCATCCTTACCTACACCTCAACCTCTATTGCATGAATAAATTGTCAAGACATGGACTGCCCAGCCAAGACAAAAAAAATGCCCTGATACTTAACGATAAATATTTCGTTGGCGATTCACATATCAAGTGGAGTCGGCATGTTACACGCGGTCTCCATTAGCGATGAATCTAGAGCATGCTTTAAAGCATGCTCTCAGTATCGCAAATGGAGACCGAAATCGCAGCTTTATTTTCATAGCATGCGATGGAAAACATGCTTTCATCGCATACTGCTCATCGCTTGCTTTATCGCAAGGAGAACTCTCATTTTGTTTTGGCGTTCGCAAATATCATTTGTTGTTGTTGTGTCTACCAGCATTAGTTGCCTTCGACATTCTTCAGTAACTAAAAAAGTATGCTTTGAAATGCCCACCAACGAAAATTTGTCTGTCTCTCTGCTACCTGCTTTCTGCTATTGCTATTGCGTTTGCTTTTAAATTTATCGTTAATGGAGACCGCGTGTTACCCTAGGCCTCCACTTGAAATAAATGATTGCAAGAAATGTGTCATGTAGTCAATATTTCTTGTGAAGGCCCCTTATGTCTGGATTTTTTTTATTTTTAGATATAAAAATCTGTATTTATTTCTTGTCTTCTCGGAGGAAATAAACGCAGAAATAAAATTTGACGTTTCATGACATCCCACATAAATCGTGCAGATGAGACAGATTATACCTATTCTAAAGTACATAAAGCGCTTAGCGCTTCTTGGAGAAGAATGAAATTTCACGATTTATTTTTGCCCACATAGCAAAGAAGTATACATTTTTAGCATAAACTAATAATGTAAAGACCGGAAACTTTGCTTTCATTTGACATTTGCCTAAAAGCTGAAACACGCACACAAGTAACATTTCTGTTCCTCTTCCAATAGACACATTGTTAAAAACGCACACAAGAATCTTTTCTGTTCCTCTTCCTACAGACACATAGACAACACAGCCCAAGTAATTTGTTTTTGTTTTGCTTTTCGATTTCCCATCTATTCATGGATAGAGTTTCAAAGCTACAAATACAACAATGTAAACAAATGGGTTTTGAGGGGTGAAACGTACGAAGGTTTCCAATCTTTATTATGGCTTATTTGTGCATTTTTAGTAGTAGTGTACGCAATAATGCCCGAAATAAATATTTCTAATGGAGTCGCGGCCTTATGAACGACGTACCTCGAAAATGTCATACTTCCAAAACTCGCATTAAAAAAAAAAACAATGCAAAAACTTCATTCTCTGCCGAACACGTGTACAGTAAAGGTTGCTATTCGATACGACCAGTTTCGATGAACAAAAAACGCGTAAAAAACGTACAAGTTAACTGTGTTTTTTTATAATTTTGCTTTGTGTTTGGCTTTGGATTCGTTTTTCTTGGTAAGTATACATCGCTGGTGTTCGGTTTGAAGAGCAGAATATAGTGTTGTTGTGTTACGGGAAATATTTGCCACGAAAGGACAACTTGGCTTTTTTTATTGTGTTGTGAAAAAATGATTTTTGTGTTATATCGCGCAGACACTATGGTGGCATTATGGCTCGGGTGCGCCATAAGGACCTTATGAAGTTTTCAGGTAAATTATAGTTTCATACCTACCTAAAGCGGCTTGGCTTAGTAGGTAGCGCCACATGCAGGTAGCCGGTTCTTTGATACAAAGGAGGAAACGCCGGACCATATTCGGGGCAATTGTGATACACTTGTGCATCAAAAGAAAAAACACCTTGGACGATACCAGGTGAAAGAGAGTGATTTACCATTTCCAAAAATAATTTAAATACTCAAATTCATGAGGGAAATAAATTTGGAGGAAGAGCTGTAAAATGAGCTATCCTCACCCAGCTCTAGGCGGCGAACAATAGATCTCAAGGTCGCAGTGCAGCTACGCCATAATAATATTCATTCATTCATACCTAAAGCGGCCCTTTCATATGACTCTCGTGTCGACACCGGTGTCATAACACAAAATATCCATTCAGACACACGCGCAACCCAATCCGCATACATTAGTTGCAAGCAACTGAAACATTCCTCGAATGTGTTATACATATTCCCAGACACAGAACATGGATAGAGTCACAGATACGAAAAATCAAAATGTTTTGAATTAGTCGACAAGGTGTTCTGCACCAGAAATCTGTGTACACACAAGCCCACACACACACCACATTCAATTAATAACGCTTAACGTCTCCTTTCGTTGCGTTTTATATTACATAGTTATGTATGTTATGTGATGCATATTATATAGATAATTATTCATTGTAAAAATAGTTCTTTAACCCCCAGTTTCACAGTGCGAGTTTAAACTCCACTTTTGGTTTAAGCTTCAGATCAACAATTTATTCGATTTTACAGTGCGGTTTAAACCGTGAACTGAGTTCAATTTTTGGTTTAAGTTAACTAAGAATATTCTGCCGTTTAAACTTCAGTTCAACGTTTGTATTGTTTTTTTTTTTTCAGAAAATGTTATGAACAAAACAAAATTGTGTATTCAAATGTTATCGAGTTGTTATAGTGATTTTGGATATTATTTTATTTATTATTCTCGTTGTCTCACGTGTTTTATGTCAGAGATAGAAAGGGAGGACGAGGCAAGAAAATACTGCCACCTATTTTTCATAAAATGTAGTTAAGCGAAGTTCAACTGATCTGAAGATCAGATTTCACTGTGAACCCGGATGAATTAAACCACAAATTTAAACTCATGTTTAAGGTTCAGTTGATCTTAAGTTTAAACTCGCACTGTGAAACTGGGGGTAAATGTTAGTTATTTATTATTATTTCAGAAATTCCAAATATTCGCAAAACATATATAAGGTACGTACCGGATTTAATTGCTGCATTAATAATATTAAGAAAAAATAACTCTCAATAAATGATGGGCAAAGCATAATAGGGTTCCGGCATCTACCATAATTAGAAGGCGACGTCATCCGACGAAGACAACTTCGAGATCCAGCTACCTGACGAGTCTGATTGGTTCAAAGATTTCGGGGAGAACATTAGTGCTGGATGTGGTGAATATTACACCACCACAACAAAAAAAACAACGTGTGGATGCAGTGGGCCCTTTATGGACAGTGGGTCCACGATTCCCCTACTGGACTTAAGAACACCTGCGATAGATCTGGACCTTCAAATCAAAAAATATAAGCTCCACGCCATTTTGCGTTCATGGGTGAGTCATATTTAAAATCTTTTTAAATTAATTTATTTTTTGTTAAAGGACTTGAATGATTATTTTTATTTAAGTTATTTATATTACTTTTTCTCTAATTTATTTTTTTTTAAATGTTGAACTATAAAAAGTTGTTCGTATTAAAGTTATTTTGTTCGTAGTAAAGTTAGGTGCGCCATATTGCCCGAACAAACCCTACCTTTATTTTGTATATCTTCATGTAAGAGCCGTAAGCCACAAGAGCATTCTGGTTTAGTTGTAATAAAGGGTTATCCATTCTGCTGTTTCAAAAGTAAACTTAAATAAAATACATAAAATATTTTTGTTCATGATATTTCTTTCTTATTATAAAGTTTGAACGTTGACATTATGTGTGAAACACTATATCATTTAAATGACCACCACGCAAATTGTTGCAGGCATCGATTCTTTTGAGGTTATTTTCGACCAATTTTGACCCATATTGGGCGGTACCTCAGCCATAACTTGAGGAATGTTGGTTTTCAAGTGCTCAAGGGTTAAAGGCTTATATGCATAAACACGACCTTTCGTATAGCCCCACAAAAAAAAGTCCAGCGGTGTCAAATCGCATGATCTTGGTGGCCAGTTGATATCGCCACGACGAGAAATTACGCGGCCAAGAAATGTCTCTTGCAATAAAGCCATACTTGCTCGAGTTGTGTGGCATGTGCCACCGTCTTGTTGAAACCACATATTCTCCAAGTCGTATTCTTTAATATCGGGGGGAAAAAAGTCGGTTACCATATGACCATAACGCTGCGAATTGACGGTGACAGTCGTTCCATCGTCGTTTTTGAAGAAGTAAGGTCCAATCACACCTCCGGACCAAAGAGCGCCCCAAACAGTGACTTTTTGTGGATGTAATGGCCTCTCTTCAATTACTTGAGGATTCTCAGAACCCCAAATACCACAATTTTGTTTTTAACATACCCACCGAGTGCTTCGTCGCTGAAGAAAATTTTGTTCGAAAAATCGCCGTCCACCGCCTGTTGTTCAAGCACCCATTCGATGTATCTACGACGTTGTGAATGGTCAGCTGGCTTCAGTTGTTGTGTGAGCTGGACCTTATATGGATGTAGGTGTAGATCCAAATGCAAAATACGCCATAATGTGCCGTAAGACAGTCCTAATTCGAGGAATCGACACATTCGGGTCTTCGGCAACATTTTCACTTACAGCAGCGATATTTTGAGTGGTACGAGCGAAACGATGATGCACAGGCCTTACAATATCTGTAACCAATCCAGTCTGTTCAAATATCTTCACAATTTTTGGCAATTGCTTGCGTAGTTAGAAGATTATGTAAACCATAATCTCAAGCGCGATATGTGGCTGTGGCAGAATTACCATTTTTGTAGTAGGTTTTAACAATTTTTATGCGTTGTGCGATAGTTAAGCGATCTATTTTAGTAAATGTCAGACTTTCAACTGAAAAAAAAATTGGTTTAACAACTTAGTTCGACAGATGTCGAATTCCAGCCCTATCCTTTTGAAACCGCAAAATGGATAACCCTTTATAAAAGAAATAAATTGGTTTTCAACTAAACAACCCCAATATTTCTTTAAACTTTCATTATTTACCTAGATCACCCTATAGAAAATTTCTTACATCGTTTTAATGTGGGCGTGATTCTAAAGCAAAAATAAAATAGTTTCCGAACTCCCACATTATGTGGCCTTATCACCCACTTTCACTTTGTATATTAAATGTTGTTCAGATAGCTGTGCTTTCAATTTGACTTTTTTTATGTAAGAGCAATTGTAATGTCCTTATTTTCCTTACTCTCAACAAATATATTCAACGTGTGCGTCGTTTTTCTAAACACCTACTTATATTTTCACAGAATAGCGTCACTGTTTTGCTGGTGTGGTTAACGTCTCTATAAAAATGACATTGAAGAAAAATGTATGAATCGTCGTGTCGGCCGTAGGTGTCCTATGGTTCAAAATGGCTTTGACAATCTTATGCCAACAATTCTATACCTAAGTCGGTAGATACAGCATGTTTTGATATAATGGCAAGTAGAATGTTGAAAATATTAATATGGAATATGGTCGTCATCGTATTAAAGTGATATAAAATAATATAAATGTACATATATACATCTATGTATGTACATAAATACAATAAAGTGTTACAGCAAACACGACAGAAATAAAAGAGTCTGGATGATGGACTGCCCGTTTGGTTGGAAATAGCTAATGTGGATGATTGAAATATGATGGGTGGGGCATCACTACAAATTATAATGGACTCCTTAATGTTTCATATTTAACATTGGCAATGGTGTTTGTTGAAGTCCTTTTTATCATGTTTAAAACATGTATTATATATGTACATAATGTAATGTATATGTAGGAAAATGGGCGCTTTTGTTCCAAGTGTTAAACAACTTTTTGACTGTTATCATTATCTCAAGGAGTATTATTTAGGGTTTGGCTTATCGAAAGAAATTGAGCTTCAAATGGAAAAAGGTTTGCTGCATTAAATAATGCCTTAATCGTAATGTTTTATATTTAACATTTTCTATTACACAAGGGCGTACGGTCATTTCCAGAAAAGGGTGACATGCATTATGTCCATCCAATTTACTTCAGTCTTACAAAAAACACAACTAGTTTAAGCCACGTCTATCCGTGAATGATTCCGATTTTCAGATATTAGTGTAAAATGCGGTTGAGTTTTAATTTAGACTTTTTTTCACAGTATCAGAATTGGTCGAAGAGATCTTATAGCAAGCTCCGTCTTGCGACCAATGGTTTGCCAACACAGAAAACTGTGTTATACCACTGGCTCATCATTTAGTGCAGTGTTAGTTGTTAGTACCCAGCAAACATTTATCTGAAGGTTCAGATTCTAATCACCAAAAATGAAGAATAATATTCAGGAAACCTTCAGTTTTTGGAATGAATTATGAATATATACAAAGAACCTACAAATTCTTACCAGAGCGACACAAAGAGATATGTATTCTGTGTCAAAAAAAACAACACTCAGATTTTATTGTTGGATCCTTCATATGGAGATCCTTTTTTGTTCATCCTTTTATTTTTATTTTTATCAAGGGGTAATGATGACGGGTAATTGTAATGACAAAAGTTTCGTTTGCATAGTCGATTATCAGTTCGGAAAAGTTTTTCGAAAGATCGGCTTAGATAGGTATATAACCATCAGCTTGTGTTTTAATAGTAAATGGGTACCTACTTACTTAACAAAAAATATATATAAAAAAGCAAATGATAAAACATAAAGGTATGTAATGATGTTAAATTTTCTTAGAAATATAAAAATCATTTCTTTAATTATAGCATCGTTTAACAATTAAGAAGTCCTGGAAGCTATAAAAGCAAACAAGAGGCAAATCAAAAAATCTTCCAGAGGCTCACCGATGAAATATTCAATCATAAATGAATCAGAAGTAATGAATTCACTTATGATGCAATTTGAATCCTTTTACCTGGGCTCTTAGACACCGATTTGAATCGTTTTAATGATTCATTTATGATCTGAAAATTCTGCAATTAAGCGAACGTATATAACCGTTTCATATATTCCTTTAAATTATTAATCCCTGAACCTTTTCTGAGTCGCAAAAATGATTCCTGTACGATTAATTAAAGTGAAGGTATATACTTAGAAATCCTTCACTTAATTGAATTTTATTGGAATTATTTTTATGATTTAGAAAAAATTCAGGCATTAATCATTTAAATGAATATATGGAGCTCTTATATACGTTCATTTAAATGACGAATTTTCAGATCATAAATGAATCATTACAATGATTCAAATTGGTGTCTAAGAGCCCAGGTAAAAGGATTCAAATTGCATCAAAAGTGAATTCTTTTTCGGCTGGTTTCTTCACTTTTATGAATTAATTATCGATCATTTCTGAATTAAAATGTTTGCTGGGTAGGCAAACTCTATTACAAATAACACTAACACAAGTACAACATGAAAATATAACATATAATATTACGTCCATACAAAACAAGAACATAGCAATAAACAAAAAAACATTTAGGAGCGTGGAACACTGGTTTTGAGTAGATTTTTTAATTTAATTTTACTGATATTGAAATCAAAAACGTTTGAATTCCAATTTAAAAGTCTACCCATACGTGTCAAGGGCTCATGCATCCCATAGTTGGTCCTATGTGTTGGGACTTTAATCAAGTCGAGTCCACGAATATTATAACCTCCACCCCGATAATTAAAAAAAAACTGAAAATAGTAGGCCTGGTACATCTGAGACACCTGTTATTATTTTGTGGAAGAATACCAAATCATTGTTTGTTCTTCTCTGTGCCAGTTTTTGCATTTGAAGAATAGATAAACGTTGGTCATAAGGCAGGGCATTAGAAGGATCACTCCACTGAAGTCCTTTCAATGCGAAACGGGTAAAATTTCCTTGAACAGATTCTAATCTCTCAATATGAACATCGTAAAGAGGAGTCTAAGCCTGCGATGCATACTCAAGATGGGGACGAACGAAGCAGTTGTATAAAGCATTGGGATCAACAAATTCTTTGGACCAACGTTTAATAAATCCTAACATTGAATTGACTTTGTTAACTATGATATTAATATGGACAGAAAAGTCTAAATTTTGCGTGAAGAAAACTCGAAGGTCCCGTACAGTTATAACACGAATTAAAATGTGCCGTGAAATAATATACTCATGAGCAGAAGGAGAACGTTTTTTTTGAAAATGTCATTGCTTGACATTTTGTCGGGTTAAGTTTCAAACTGTTCTTTTCACACCACAAGGCAAAGTGGTTTATATCCTCTTGCAATAGAGTTCGATACTTTGAAGATAATATATTTTTATAAATCTTCATATCGTCTGCAAAGATAAGAATTTCGCTATTGCGTACACAAAGAGGAGCATCATTAATAGCCAAAGTAAATAGTAATGGTTCTTCAAGATGGCTTCCCTGCGGAACACCTGATTTGGCAATAAAGGGTCTTGAGTAAGAATTTCTGAATTTGACTTGATATAACCTATCTTCAAGATACGAGGATATACACTTGATGAAAGATGGAGGAAACCCGTATGAATTAAGTTTAAACTTTATAATCTCATGCGACAATTGATCAAAAGCTTTCGAGGAGTCTGTGTACACACAATCAACTTCTTGACCACTTTCTAGGAAGTTTAAACATTTATTCAACTAGATTAGTAACAGTAGACCGTTTCTGCATAAAACCATGCTGTTGGTTGCAGATAATATTTTTACATACAAATGTCAAACTAACACATACAACTTGTTCGAACAACTTCGGAATGCAAGAAAGTTTAGAAATTGGTGTATAGTTGATAATATTGGTTTTATCTCCCTTTTTATATACTGGGGTTATAAATGCATTCTTCCAAACTGAAGGAAATTTACCTAATTTCAAAGATAGTTCAAAAATATTACTCAGAGGAAGAGTTAATACTGCAGGTGGTATTCCATCAGGTCCAATAGAATAGTCCTCTTTTAAATGTGACAAAAAGCTCAATATTTTTTCACGCTCTATTGTAATATTGTTAAATGATACTTGAGGACAATTTCGTAAAAAATAAAAATAGTTTTCGTCAAAACCAACAAGAGGAGAATCAATGAATGATTGGCTAAAATTACTTGCAAATCCCTTACAGATTTCAGAAGTTGTATTCAAGATTACGTCATTATAAATGGGGTTTACTGGATACCCGTCACATTTCTTTTTAGAATTTATAAATGTCCAGAAGTTTTTCGGGTCTAACTTCAAAGAACGCCCCATGGTTTCCAGATATTCGTTATAGAGTTCAAAATAGAGTTTTTTGAATTCTTAAAAAGGGAAATGTAAACTACTTGATTCTCTACCGTCATGAACCTAATGTATTTTTTCCAAGCCTTATTTATTTTATATCGGATACATTTCAGTTCTTTTGTGAGCCAAGGATAACAGGAAGAATTGGAAGGAATAGATCTTTTTTTAGGAACTGTTTCATTAATGCATCTCATCACAATAGAATAGAAGCTTGAGATAGTTGAGTCAAGATCATTAGAAATCGGTAAACGTTCTATACCGGAATTTATTAAACTATTCAAAAGCTTTGAAAATCAAAAGTATGGGAGCAATCATGAGGATTACTATTTTCATGAGGATTACTATTTTCTAGTGAATGACCACTCAAGTCAAGAAAAATGACAAGATGCTGGTGATAACTATCTATGTTAGATAAAGCAGAGGTAGATTCTACCACTACTGTACTAACGGCGTCAGAATACAAGGTCAAGTTGTCTATTTTTAAAATTGTCTATAGAGCTAACTTGATATAAATCCGTAGAGATAATATTATCCAACATTTGGAGCTCCTGTTGGGATGAACTTGAGGAAGCTTCGAAATAGGATTCGTCATCATAGGGAACCCAATAAATGTGAGGAAGATTAAAATCCCCTAATAGAAGGATATTACTGTCAAGGCTAGCTAAGCTAAAAATAAAGTCGAGTGCTAAAGAGAGTTCAGTGTATACTGACACTGGAATTCTAGGTGGAATATAAACATTTAAAACAAATAAGACTAAAGATTCCTTAGTTATTTTGACGCACAAAAATTCAATTGTCAGATTGAATGGGAAGACTATTTGTGTAGAGCAGAAATTACTTCTTACAGCAATAAGTACTCCGCCACCAACTGAATTCATAATATCAATATGACGATCCTTTCGGTAAACTAAGAACTCGCTTTCAAAAAGTTGTGTGTCTAAAATTGAGGCATTAAGCCAAGTCTCAGTCAGGGCATAAAGATCGTATGGCAAAGATAGGGAATTATTATATGTCTTGGAAGTTTTGCTTCGAAGACCTCCTACATTTTGGTAGTAGATGCAGAACCTGGGCAGTTTTTTTGAATTTAAATTTAAACCAGAAGCCGAATTTATTTTAGATTTCTTTCTCATGGGGGCTATAAATTCTTAAATGGTGAAAAGATTGCGAGACTGTTATTTGACTTCGGTTTTCGAAATAGTTTATTTTATTGTTATTATTATTAATCTTCTTTATTAATCATATAAGATTTGAATATTTACAATTTTTATAAAAGAAAAGCATAGCTTTATTTTAAAATTAGGCATTAAAAATAAAAAAGATATAAAAAGAGTAACCAGACAAATTGTTACAAATAAAATTAAATATTCATAGTATAACATATGTATATGTATATGTACGTACATCATAATTATTAGAAAACCAAATTGTTGAAATTATAACAAAATTTATTCCAAGAAACTATTGCAATACCTATAGGCATGAATACAATACTGTGATAATATCTTCCAACCGTGAATACCATTTAAATAATCCCAACCTTCTTGATAGAAAGCTTTGATAGAAATACAGACTTTTTAAATCAAGTAAAATTGCACATTCTGCTATGAAGTCGAAAACGCTTTCATGTAGACTTAAATTACAGAGACTACAAGATATCCTTAGATCCCGTCTGTGCGCGATATAAAATTGAAATATAGAGATTCAATCCTCATTATAAATATAGTGCTAATTTCGTCGTTTGTCAAGCTGCCACTGAAATAATTATTTGAGCATATAGAATGATTAAGTGTTCTATACAGATATCTTGACTCAGATAGTCACGCCCTATTAAGACAGCTTTCATAAAAACGTTGATAGGTCTGCGCTATGCCGTCATAAAACTTATTTCGCAAATCATCTAAGTCTTCTAGAGTTAAATGAAGTTCCACTCCGTGTTTAAGCCTGCATTTTTTGTTTCTTGTTACTTTGATCTTGGAACGAAAATCGCTAAAATATCACTTAGATATTTGGAACACAAGGTCTTATCACGAAGGGTTTTTCACAATTCGTATGCAAATTTACTTCGGTTAAGGAAAACCCGCTTACCTGGAAAACTCTGTTAACTGACAAAAATAAAATGCTGAAAATGAAAATCATGGAATAACATTTAAACAGCTCCGCAAAACTGTAGTAACACAACTGAATGCGCTCATCACTAAAGTATGTGTTTCTTCAATTGAATTCGTTCAATTCATTCGACATTTCTCTTTGACTGGTCCATGAATTTTGACAGCGAAATATTATTTTAATTTTAGGAACCGATTATACATTCTGAATGAGGCTTATGATATAAATAATTATGTTATAGAAAATTAAATTTTCTATACGTCTTACCTTCACCATTTTCAAAAATGGCGAAGTTATTGGCCAACATAAATTGTTAATTAAATTCAAAATGGCGACTGAAGCTCCAGCGCGATTTTCCCGAAAACCGATGTTTAGAGTACTAATGACTCCCGTCAGCGAACTGTGAAAGAAAATTGTACGAATTAATTTTTTCCATTTCAAGTGTTTTTCTCGACTGGACTATTATTTTTCTTACGAAACTGACATATTTATTTTTTGGGTTTGTGATTGGAATTAACAGCATGCTTATGGATTTTTACTTGCGATTATAGGCACTATAAGGCAAGTTATGGACTCGTGCAAAAAAAGGAAAAATCTAACAATCAAACATGACATTACGATCATAGAGAACACCAAAAAAATGGGTCCCCCAATTCCGTCTGTCTGTCTTTCTGTCTGTCCACGAGTCTCCAGCCTAAACGGTTGGATGGATTTGCTTCAAACTTGGTATATATAGTTTGTTCGGAAATATGCCCACACGTTTTTTTAATTTTTTTTAAGACGACAAATAACAGAAGGTCCCATACATCGAAGCAATGAAGCAAAAGGGAACATTTTAGTAATTTTTGTTTTGGAAAAAAATTGTTACTTTTGGTACCTCTAGTAGTACCATTTTTTTTGGTTTTCGATTTTCTGGACAACTGTTAATTTGATTTTTTTGAAATTTTTTGCGCAGAAGCTCATGAAAAGTTTAAACACTATTGTAAGCCAAAATTTTTCAAAAATAATTTTTTTTGGAAATTAAAAAAACAAAACTTTTTTTTTGTTGAAAACTCAAAATTTCGAAAACGAATTAATGGATTTTTGCGAAACTTCGTATTTGGTAGGTTTTCGACATTATCTTGAACAGTTAAGAAAACAAATGTCAAAAAAAAAAACGGTTAAAAAAAAAAATTATTTCTCGAAAACGGCTCAAAGAATTTTCTTAAAAAAATATGTGTGTTCCTAAATTATTACAGTCCACTTTTAAGTATAAACATATTTTTTTTTGCGTACTTATAAACGGTACTTCCCTTAGAACCACTTTTCATATTTTCGACTTTCTCAACATTGGATAAACCGATTAAAATAGTTATTTTTATACAAGTAGTGCCTGAAATTGTTAATAAAACTGCATCCGAAAATTTTCAAAGAAAAAGTTTTTCGATTTTTAAAAAATAATTAAACATTTTTTTTTGAAAAATCGATGGTTCAAAAACCAGTCACAGAATTTTTTTTTGAAATTTCAGTTTTTATATGTACAATGGTCGGAAAAAGTATTTTGACAAAACTATTTTCCTTGTTATAATGCTTGTTTTAAAGAGCTGAGAGATATAACGGAACTCGTGTGATGCTCGAAACAAAATATCTACGTGATTGTAACTGTTAGTTACAAAATATTTTATTTTTCCTTACACATTAGTTCTTAATCATGTTCAATGTATGGAGTGAGTTGAAATTAACTGGAAAAAAGTATTTTGACATCATATTCTTTTTAGTTCATTTCGTTTCGTGCGTGCGATCAAAGTTAATATTTGTTTAAATTAAGCACATGTAAATACAGAAATTTTATTATAAATTTTTTTTTCAATTTAATTGATTATAAAGTGGAAAACGGCGGAAATACGCGAAGTTTTAAGAAATGAAATTATGATCAAGTATGATGCTGGCATTTCGGTTGAATACTTAAGCAAACTATACAAAGTGCCTCGCCAAACCGTGTATTACCAAATAAATAAACAAACAAATCACAAATCAACGCGAAACTTACCACGTTCAGGACGCCCACGCAGGACAACCAAAACAGAAGACCGTTTAATCGTCGGAAAATTTAAAGAAAACGTGCTCAAAACGCCTAAATCTGCAACAATAGAAATGAAAAATCAGTATGTTATTGAAATTTGTGAAAAAACTATAAGAAATCGTTTAAATGAGGATTGGTACCAAGTCTCCTGTGCCGTTAAAACAAACACATCCCCAAAACATTTCGGAGCCTCCAACATGGGGCACTCGTTCACAAAGAGGTGCCACTTTTTTACGCATTTTCTTAGGGATTCTGCAGAAAGTTTTCTTTTTTGAGGCATGGTACTGAAATGAGCTTTCATCAGTCCACAATATTTTTTCCCAAAATGATGAAGGCTTATGTAAAATTGTTTTGGCGAATTTCAAACGTTTAAGTTTGTTTTTATGTGATATTTGTGGTATTGTTCTGGCTATGTAAGTGGCAAAGCCAGCCTCTTTTAAACGATTTCTTATAGTTTCTTTCAAAAATTTCAATATCATACTGATTTTTCATTTCTATTGTTGAGATTTGGCGTTTTGAGCACGTTTTCTTTAAATTTTCCGACGATTAAACGATCTTCTGTTTTGGTTGTCTTGCGTGGGCGTCCTGAACGTGGTAAGTTTCGCGTTGATTTGTGATATTTTTGTTTATTTATTTGGTAATACACGGTTTGACGAGGCACTTTGTATAGTTTGCTTAAGTATTCAACCGAAATACCAGCATCATACTTGATCATAATTTCATTTCTTAAAACTTCGACTATCTCCGCCGTTTTCCCCATTATAATCAATTAAATTGAAAAAAAAATGTATGTAATAAAATTTCTGTATTTAAATGTGCTTAATTTTAACAAATATTAACTTTGATCGCACGCACGAAACGAAATGAACTAAATAGAATATGATGTCAAAATACTTTTTTCCGGATAATTTCAACTTACTCCATACATTGAACATGATTAAGAACGAATGCGTAAGGAAAAATAAAATATTTTGTAATTTACAGTTACAATCCCGTAGATATTTTGTTTCGAGCATCACACGAGTTCCGTTATATCTCTCAGCTCTTTAAAACAATATAACAAGGAAAATAGTTATGTCAAAATACTTTTTCCGACCATTGTATATTAATTATATCTTCAAAATGGCGTTTCAATTTTTTTTTCTAGTAATGTTTTCAAAATATTATACATACAAAATTAATTTTTTTAAAAACCGCTCCAACGATTTTTGAAGTTTTTTTTGATATATTCTTATTTATCCATGAATTCACTAAGCAATGTACAAACATTTAAGTATGTGCATTATCCATTTATTTCTACCTTATTATTATTCGCTTTTTACGAATGTTTGCCTACATCACTGATTACTAAATACAATGTAGGCCCTCAGACATTTATATATACATATTGTCTAAAAATCACATGAATCCTATGTATGCATAGTGCACCTAAATTATAAATATATGGAACTTTTTGTGGGATGTAGGTCAATAAGTTGAAGATGTTTTTATTTAGTGTGCAACGTTTCGAGCATGTTTATGCTCTTCATCAGGCATTTATTAAAACAAAATATAAAAGTAATATATACATAAATTAATATAAAAAGTTTTTATATACATATGACATCAAGTAACTTACAAACAATTTTCAAGGAATTCAAGTAAGAGCAAGAAAATTACACATTATACACACAAATCTCGAGCAACAAAATCTATTACAAAAAACATCAACTTGATTAGTGAATTTAAATTTTTTTTTGATTTCGAATTAAAATTTACTGGTAGACAGCAGAAAACGTCCATTACTATACACAATCCTATGGGCAGCTGCGCTTCCCCAATTCTAGCGGATTTAGTGATGGAAACTTTACTAGAAGATGTCTTGGGTAAATTGGATTACAAGCCTAGGATCATAACCAAATATGTAGATGACCTGTTCGTTGTGATTAAATTCGAAGAAGTACAGAAAGCACTCAATTCATTGAACTCTTTTAATAACAAAATTAAATTCAGGGTCGAAATGGAATCAAATGGCGAACTCTCATATCTGGATGTGAAAGTTTAAAGGCAAAACGACAGATTGATTTTCGATTGGTATAAGAAACCTACTGCTTCAGGTCGCCTTATCAATTATCACTCCAAACAACCCAAATCAATAATTATCAACACGGCACAAGACTTTGTCAACCGCATACTCGACACAAGCGATGTTTCTTTTCACCAGAAAAATATTAATATTATCCGTAACACCCTGTTCTCCAATTCCTTTCCCACCATCATAGTCAACAAACTCATCAAAAACTACAAGCAAACGGGAAAAGAAAATAAATTTGATGCCCAACAAGCTACTGTTTACAAGAGTGCACTTTTCATTCCCCACCTCTCCAACCGTATTAACACTGCACCTATTAGAGACAAGACGAAGACAAAAATAGCTTTCAAATCTGCGAATCCCCTGCAAGACAAGCTTTTTACTAACATCAAAGGGAAAGTGGATAAGATGGAGAAAACCAACATTGTTTATAAAATCAGCTGCTTGGGTGGGAAAGAGACGACATGCTCATCGGTCTATATAGGTACCTCCAAGCAAAAACTTAAAAATCGCCTGTCTGGTCATAGATCAGATTTGAATAGCGGGTCTGCACAAAAAACTGCACTAGCTCTCCACTGTTTGCAAGAAAAACATAAACCAGATTTGGATAATGTGGAGATTTTGCAAACAGAGCAACACTACTCAAAGAGAATGTTGCTGGAGATGCTACATATAATTAACAACAACAATGCCGTCAACCGAAGATCAGACTGCGAAAAGCTCAGCAGTGCATACAGCCAACTGATCAAGCGACCAACAACACACAGTAGGTTTAAGTATAGGTGATTGTGTATAGTAATGGACGTTTTCTCCTGTCTACCAGTAAATTTAAATTCGAATTCAAAAAAATTTTAAATTCACTAATCAATTTGATGTTTTTTGTAATAGATTTTGTTGCTCGAGATTTGTGTGTATAATGTGTAATTTTCTTGCTCTTACTTGAATTCCTTGAAAATTGTTTGTAAGTTATTTGACGTCATATGTATATAAAAACTTTTTATATTAATTTATGTATGTATTACTTTTATATTTTGTTTTAATAAAGGCCTGATGAAGAGCATAAACATGCTCGAAACGTTGCACACTAAACAATAACATCTTCAATTTATTGACCTACAGCCCACAAAAAGTTACATATATCTTTAACGATAAAAGGTCACAAAAATTATATATAATTTTACTTAAATTATAAAGTTATATGCATATAGCCTATAACCTACCCACCTACACCCCTCATTTTCATTATTATATGTACATGTTTACATACTTAGTTTCCATCTATATATGTATGTACATACATTTTACTCTCCTAACTCACATAGTTAAAATCCATAACTTAGATTTAAATATACATTTGTAGGTAGGTACCTATGTAACTATTCCTTGTATCATCCATTCGACAATTCATTATACTAAGAATCAAGGTAATCTTACCTACAGAGGCTTTAAACCTGCATAGGATAACTACACTTAACTAACTAAACCTCAATGGTTAGCCACATTAAAGTTGTTAGCTACAAGAGCAAGTTCGTACGATCCAGTCGTGCATTTTATTTTTTTACTTTTCCCAATACATGTATAAGCTACCCTATCACCCTGTATTCGCTTGACGTTGACTTACGGGTCACCCTGTATACATAAATATATAGTTAAATAGAAGATAAATAGATAACATATTATTAGCCACGCCGTTTTATGTCATACGTTTTTATATCTTATATCTTACCGTAGTTGTTATACTGATTGTATTTCATATAAACATGCTTAAAGTATGATACAATCTGTTAAACGGATTTAATCTTATGTGTCAAGCATTAAAAAATACCGCAAAAGCGTGTGCCATATGTACGATACATTTTTTCTCAGTTTGGCACCATCAAAATTTTATTTACATTAATCATTTTCATGGAAACCCAAACGTTTATATGCGTTACTTATGTGAACATTTTTTCTTACTATGAAAATATGACCTTTTTGTTGATATTTTAAAAGGGTTGTTTCTGGGATTCCAGTCATAAAGGAATTATTAATACACATTACACATATATATGTACATATGTATGTCCTTTTTTATTTTTTACTGCAAACTAAGAAGATTGTGTATCTTTACTGTACCAGAAGGTTAAACCAATAAAAAACAAAAGTTCTGACTTAGCAACATTTTGAAGTCAATAGTATATATTGACATTTATTATGAAAATTTTGAAATCCTGACAAATGTCAAGCTGTACCATAATAAGTAGTCAATTTTATAAAATATGTTCTAGAATTGATTTACTCGAAAATATAATTTTCAAAACGCAATCATTTTTTTTTTTTTTCAAACACGTGGAAGGAATCGCGCGTCCCTTGTTGTACATTGCGTTAATAATTTAACCGCTTATTTTATTTACTTTAAATTCTCAAAGGAATAATTCAAAGCCTATAAACACTTAACATAAATAAAATGAGAAGAACAAAAATTAACTTTATTAGATTCCAAGCATTTTGCATCCTTAGGGGAGAGCTTCAATAGAATTGCCAAAATGTATTTAATCAACAAAGCGAAAGTTTCTCAATTAACACGGTTACCGCATCCGAATTTCAAATTTGTCTTCTCATCTTAGGCATGGCCACAATGCAAAGGAGATATTCCAACCATTTCAGCCTTAATTTCGCCGTTGCCGACCAACGAAAGAACCAAAAACCATTCGAGGTTACATTTAATCAATCTTAAGGCAATTGTCGTTGCTTTTTTTTTATCCGAATCACACAGAAACTAAACTAGAGAATCCCCCCAAAAAAAAGTTTGGAAAAAAAATGTTCAGAAAATGTTCATGACAACTTAGTAGATTAATTTCTGTTTCAATTTTACCAGAGAAACAATCTCCTTTAGATGTAGGTAAAATGGACTAATTAATATAAATATTATCCTTAATTTAAATTTGATTGTGATAGGGGAGGTTTTAAGATAAAATTGCACACTTAGACGTAATAAATTGATTTTACATTTAGCTTGTTTCTTGATTTTGATTTCAAGGACTTAACTTTGGTCATTGGGACCTGAGAGCTCAAGTTTTTGGCTTATAGTTTTTTTCACGCTAGATTAAAATAAAATGCGCGACTGGATGGTACGGACTTGCTCTTATGTTCGATCACATCGAATGCAAAAGATTTCTGTTAAAAATCTAAATATATATTTAAAGCAGTTTTTTACTTCATTTTTTTATATATACAAATATCTTTAATTTTTTTCTAAAAAAAACTTGGTATGACAGTCTTAAATATTATAATATAAACTTAAAAACAAAATATTAAATCGGCTTAATCAAAGAAAAAAAATCAAAATTCTGAAATAAATACTTAAACTAATTTAAGCTAAGAGAAAAATAATTGTTAGATAAATTTGAATTTATGAGAAAAAAATTTTAAGAATCTGTGGTGCGGTTTTTGAGAAAAAAAGTTTTTTTTCAACTTTTTGAAAACATTTTTCAAACAAAATTCAAAAACGCTAATTCATAGGTATTCAATAAATACATATAAATATAATTTTTGAAAACAATTTCATGAGCAGTTTTCGAAATATAAATTTAAAATTTTTTTAAAAATACAAAAAAATACTAATTAAAAATATTGGTACGCGGTATAATTTGGGCAACATAAACCTTTATATGTGTGAAATTTCGAAAGAATCTGTTGAGCCGCTTATGAGATAGTCGAAAGCAAAAAAAAACGGTCATATGGAAAGTACCGTTTTTAGACATTTTTCTAATTTCTTTTTCAACCATATGATCGGTCGTAGCTAAAAAGCCGCACTGATTTTTTTTATCAAAATCGTTTGAACCGTTTCCGATAAAAATTGGTTTGAACGTAACGGTTATATGGCAGGTACCGTTATTTTTTGAGCTAAAAAAGTTTCAATTTCCCCTCTGTACAATACCTAAAAAACTCTATATACCAAGTTTGAAGCAATTCGGCCCACCCGTTTGGGTTGTAAGTGTCTATACATACATAAAGGCAGACTAACAAACTATAAGCAAACCCAAGTGTCTATAATCGCAAGTAAAAAGAACAGAATAGAACTTTCCAAACGAATCATTTTGTTTTTTGTTTTCCCTTTTGATTATTTATTTTTAACTCCTTTTTTGTTTAAATAATTATTTATTAAAAAATTAAACACTTGTTTTTTTCACAAATCAGCAGTTTAAACAAATTAAAATTTATACGTTGTACTCCATTTTTCCTTTTCATATTTTTTACTTGCGATATATACATTAGAGCTATATGGCTTTTTGGATTCGTCAAGAAATCGATCTCGAGATTTTGATCAAACTTTTCATTGCGGTGATAGCAGAGCTGGAGTGGGTCTCACAATTTTTTCTGTCTGTACACGAATCTACAGACTAAACAAGTGGATGGATTTTCTTCAAACTTGGTACACATTGTTTTTGGGTGATTTTTCGATTTTTTTAGAACCAAAAATAACGGTACCTACCATTTTTTTTATCATACAACATAAATCTTATTTTCCTCAAAAACGGCTCCAACGATTTGTATAATAAAAATGATGTTAATTACAAAGGGAATAAGTTCTCGTAATTTTTGTTTGTCAAAAAATTGTTATAATCGGTACCACTTCTTTTCTTCTCAAATTTTGAGTTTTTTTATTTTTGTTTGTGGAGAAGCCCGTCAAAAGTTTAAAAAGTAGTAGAAGACAAAATTTTTCAAAAAAAAAAAATTGTCGAAAAATAAAAAAAAAACATATTCTTGATTGCACAAGGGTTTCCGTCGTCCAATTATGACTTAAAACTATTAAAACTACTGAATACTCTGCCCAGCATCCGGTTATATTTTGTACAACGAAATATACTTAATTAATTTCTTAACTCCTTGACTCTGGCGCGTACTGCACAGAGCCCCAACTACTGCGTTCTGTTCCGGAAATGCGTTTGGGCACTCCCCAACTTTTTCCAAAGATTATCTGATTCCTTCTCGACTGTTCTGCGACAAGTTTTTGTCTGGCCACCAGGTCTTCTGCCATCCTAAACAAAAAGTTCCCACTCCATTGCATGTCAGAGTCTTCAACGCGCCTATGGGATTGACCTATCCACTGCCACTGCCTCTTGCGGATGACAATGTCGATAGAAATCTGGCTATTCGTACTGTACACGTTACTCTTCGACACTTTTGACAGCATGCCCAAAGCAGCTTTTGCTTTGCCAATTTGGCATCTAACATCTTCATCTATACCACCACCGTCTTTTGAGATCACACCCAGACCTAGGTACAGAAAGTTGCCCACCGCGTCAACCTGCCTACAACGTTAACTTGACAAAGTTTCCGGAAATGTTGAGTATCTTCGTTTTCCCGTTATTGATCCTTAGTCCAAATTTGTTCGCTTCTATTTCCAGATTTCTCAATATCGGGTGCAAATCCATAATCTTACGTGGGAGCAAAGCAAATATCGTAAACTGTCGACCACCACTATTACTTTCGATACCAGATACCTTTCCGTTGTGCAAGAATTCGTAAAGTTATACATCCTCGTAGGTAGCATTGATAATAGCCATAAGCTTCTGGAGAATTTCTCTCTTTCGTGAGGCGGAACTCCACGCATTGTTCGATTATGATCCTTAAGGTGTTAATATGATCTATGCAGGAAGAACCTGTCCGGAATACGGCTTGCTCTTTATCGAGAGAATAATCCAGCTCTTTCTTGATTCGAATCGTTCTCAGATTATTTTCGCCATTATCTTAACCACCGCAGAATTTAGTATTTTTTTTTTTTCAAATTACTTTGAATTGTACATATGTAACTTTAAGGTACTTAAGACTTGACCCTCAGTTAAAAATATTTCATCTAATCCAGCTTTTTTGTATTTAAATCATAGTTTATTTCTGCGGTTTTTCAATCTCCGCACTTCACTATCATACCAACTTGGAGCAAGTGATTTTGATTTAATAAATAAATATAAGACAATATCTACTAAAACACAAAGAAATATTTTGTCATAAAATTTGAAAACCATAGAATTGATATATGAACATTGTCAAAATCTAGTTTACTACTCGTTTCAAAGTTTTTGTCTGATGACGAAGTCTTGGCGACCGCGCAATAAAATTTAAGCTCGCGCAATTTTGTATTAAATTTTTTTTTTCAATCATTCAACTATATTGTACAATCGTCTATATTGTGCAATATTATTATAAGTGTATTGGGTTCCTAAGGCCGGCAATTCACGACACAAAATAACTGCGCAAACTGACATTTCACTCAAGTCGGTTTGTGCAAAACACGATACAAGTAGACTGCACAGTTATAAGTATTAAAAAGTTTTCATTCGGTATATATCAGGGTTACCTTTGGGACTCCTTTGCGTCATTTTTAAGGTAGGGTGGCCGTGGCGCGATAGTTGTGTGTTCGCCTGTCAACCTCATGGTCACAGGTTCGATCCCTGCCGTAGTCAATGTCTTCTTATTTTTCCATTAAAAACCAATTCTAAAAATAAATGTCATACAATGAGTTGCTAGTTTACTCATTACATGCTATTTTTTTTTTATTTTTTTTTTTAAATTCATTTTTATTTCATATTAACTTATAACTATCTTAAAGCTAGACAAAAATGTTTAAAACTAGCCTAATTATCAATAACTTATAACTAATTTACTGGCCCTTTACGGGCGCTCTAAAATAAACAATAACTCTTAGAACTAAAAACTATTTTAATTAAATCTAATTATTTTATTTTATTTTATTTTTTAAGGAAACTTTTACAAAAAAAAACTTGGTATCTTATCTTTTTTTTTTTTTTTTTTTTTTACATAATTAAAATAATTTAAACTAAATAAAACTAACTTATACTAACCAAAAATAACTTAAACTACTTAAAATACCTAATAATACTTAAAACTACTTAAAAACTTTGTTTATTTCTTATATGCATGCAGACACACACGAACATGCAACCCACCCATACATGTACATACGCACATACATACATATACGTACGCACATACATGTACAGACACGCAATTACATGCACGAATTTTTTGGTTTTTTTTTGGTGCCACCCCGACTGTTCCCTATACCTCATTACATGCTGTTTAGGCATAGAACTAACAACATGTGATTGAGTAAAACTAGTATACATATAAGACATGACCAAGAATAAAAAAATGAATGCGAATTATAAGGGACATAGATAAATAAGATACGGAAATTTCTCCGCATTAGTTCAGCTGCCATCCCTGGAGAAAAAATCTGAGACAACAACCACCTACAGTCTCCTAATATCGGGCCACACATCTTTCCTATCATTTTTCTCTTCATTAACCTCACCCCGCGGTGTTTTGAAACATTTAAAGGGTATTCATAATCCCTTGAGCGCGTGTAGATTATAAAAAAAAAAAAAAGGTCTGGAACCCAGGACGCGACTTTTGTAAAATAGTCGAAAATTGACTCCTTTTAAAAATTCAGGACTCTTTTTAACAATTTAAATAATTTTGTTAATACTAAATCTTCATTGAAAACTGAATTTGTTCGAATTCTTCTATGAATTCAGCCCTTTGTTAACTCATTCAAATCTTTGTCTACATTTTCACATGTTGGACATTCAACTTCATGTGTTTTGCATGTGTACGAGTGCAATAATTCCTTCCTTATAACAGATAACAGTATGCACAATACCCCCAATCCACATTTGTTCAATCTTGCGAATCCATGTTTTCTACTCTAAACGTTTTAGAAGATGAGCAGCTAGAAGATTGATTTCCTGGCCCAGTTTTAGTTCAGATCTATAGGCAAAATATTCCCAACAATTAATATTTTTGGATTTTTGGTTATTAACTGACTTTTTAAATTTTTTTTATATATTATAAAGAAAACTGAATTGTTTATTTATTTAAGTTAATAAATAATTGAATTGTTTTAAGTTGTAACCTTTATTTATTTTGAAAAAAAAAAAATTGTTTTCTTATGTTTCTAAAATATATAAGAATACTAGCAGATACCAATGCGATGCTACGGAACCACGGGAATCTAATGAAATCATCTATCTATTTGTTTTATTTATTTGTTTTATTTTTTTATTTTTTAAGAAATTAAACTCTTATAATAAGTGATGTTTTACATTGAGGTTATAAATTAATTATTACATAAGGTAATAAAGTTTATATTTAGAACAAACAAATTTAACAAATTTTTGAGAACAGGGAAAAATAATTTTAAAAAATTTATTTTAATTATTCGATTTCAAAATTACAAAATTTACAAAATAATACTATTTACATATTCTATAAACATACGCCAATATAATACTTAAGAAAAGGAGACTAAGTATACATATAAATTATAGGTAATCAAAATGAGCTAGCCAGAAGTTTGAATGAAAAAGGATATCAGTTCGCTGCGAGAATACCGAGTGCCACCCGTCTCTCGAACATGCATTGGTAGAGAATTCCACAAACGGATGGAGTTAATGAAAAACTGAAATACTATATAGTGTTATAGAAAAATGGGAAATTCTGTCGAAACGCCTTACGTTAAAAACTTATCGTGAAATATAATTAAATGCAACGTTTAGTTTTCTCCTGCTAGAAGAATCACAGTTGCAGAAAAACTCACATCCGTAAATCAAGCTGGGAACTAAGAGCGTTTTCGCTAGCAATAAACGCGTTTTTATGGGAGTAAAATGGTGGGATAGCCAAAGCTGCCGTAGAGTTCCATAAACTTTTCCGACGGCAGTGCTTATGTGTTTATCCCAAGTAAGCGTTCTTTTGAAGACCACTCCCAAATTTCTTGCATTGTCAACATATTCGATTATTGAGTCACGAAGCATGATATCAGGGAAATATGATAGGTCAAGCTGTTTCTTACTGACTACTAGGCATTTGGTTTTTATAGGATTTAGAAATAGACCGTTTTCGTGTGACCAATCAGCGATCCTATCTAAATCGGCATTTATAGCATTTGCACAGTCCTCAATAAAACCCAAGGAACAGCTTCTATATACTTGAACATCATCGGCGTACATGTGGAGGGAAGAGGAAACTTTCGAAGGAATTTCATTTACGTATAGTGAGAACAGAAGCGGTCCATGAACGGAGCCCTGGGGAACAAATCTGCTGTTATTACAGAAATTGGACGTTTTGTTGCCTACCGAAATTACCTGTGATCTGGACTTTAAATAAGATGAGAGAAGAGTTATTGCAGAATTTGAAAAACCGTATAAAGTTTGGAGTTTATTGCAAAGGTTAGTGCGGTCAACCGTATCAAAGGCCTTTGAAAAATCCAACAGTACTAAAAAACTAACTCTGTCTTCGTCCAAAGACTCTCTTATATCTTCCACCACATTTATAATGGCGGAAACACAACTATGATGTTTTCTAAGCCCCGATTGTAATGGAGATAACAAATTATTTGTACTGATGTACGAGTTGATTTGCCTTTGGAGGACTCTTTCAAATATTTTAGACAGAAACGGCAGGATAGATATTGGTCTGTATTCATGACAATTGGGACTTTTTTGAATGGGTATAATTTTGGATTTTTTCCATTGCGGGGGATAAGTAACTGTTGTTAAAATAATGTCAAAAATATGTGGTAAGGATGGAAGAATAAAAGGAAGAATAATTTTAACAAATTTTGGATGGATTCCGTCAAAAACCAAAGGCGTTTGATTTTATTGATAGCAAACAATCTATTCACCGACAAAATTTCATTAAGACCCATTCAGACGTTGAATGTAGGCACAAACGACGAACATGCTCGCCCAGCATGCTCGGGCTCGCTGTGCTCATCTTATAAATGGGCTAGTTCGCGAGTCGCTTGCTGTTGGCGAAAAATGTATGTTTTGTCGTGTTCGTTGACTACGATGTTCGTCGTGTATGGTCATGTTCGCGGACAAAGCGAAGATTTTGTATTGGATTCAAAAAGTGAGAACTGCAAAAATAAAGTTGGGCAAAATAAATCATGGCTAAACGTCCAACTGCTTACGAACTTTAATTAAAATCGATTCAATGGATGAGGCATGAATGCGTAACAAACACCCATAAGTATATTTTGTACATATTTAAGCCTCTCACATAGGAACTGCTCGGTTCCATTTTTCGGGATAAAAATGACCTATATGATAATCGAGTGTGTATTTGTGAATGTGTCTGTGTGTCTGCATGTGTGTATGTGTATGTGCTTTTTGGCTACTTGTGAACGAAAGCTATGTTGGCTATTTCTAGAATGAGCAGATAAAACAAATCTATCCCACGGGAACGATACATTTACCGGGACAAAAATAATGATGTGTGTTATTCCAGACAATAATCTATCTCTGTACCAAATTTCATCCATATCCGTATAGCCGTTCCGGAGTTATTTAGCAACAAACATCCATACATACATCCAAACTTTCACATTTATAATATTAGTAGGATATAATTTTTGTTGATAGAATGTGTTTTTATTATACTTTTTAAGGGACTCCATTTTTAAGCCACCAGGACTACCTTCTTGGACTCTTTCAGAGGTAACCCTGCTCTCTAGAGCCGGCTGTTCTTTATAAAGTTCGAGGACTCTCTCCAGAACTTTTGTTCATCAGCCATTGTAAAAAAGAAACAATGTGTTCTGCGTAAATAAAATTTTTCAACTGAGCGGTTGCATAGTTTTTGACATTTACGACACAAATAACTGCACAAATTTAATACTTGAGCAAAAATATTAAAATAGTCTGATTTTTACACAGTTAACTGCACAAATCATACAAACAATCCCATTCACAACACAACTAAACTGCGTTATTTTGTTTCGTGAATTGTCGGCCTAAGGAATATAACTCTATAGTCGGCAGACTTCTTCAGGGAACTTTTACTGAGATACGGTCAATCCCGCTACTGATTTTTAAGCAGTAGTTATCCCGACGGGACCGACGGGACGTATTTCTAAAAGTTTCGCCTCTATAAATTCTAAAGATATTGGTGTATTTTATGTTTTCTTCTATGAGAAATCTATCTCATCTGGAGGTGTGAAATATTGGTGCCAAATACCATTATGTGCCTGAGGCAAAAAATCTCCAAGGAATGAAATCCCTAAACTGAAAGCATTTAACACATGAAATGAGTGAAACCATCAATAGAATCAAAAGAATTGTATACGAGATTTAGTGATTTACATCGTGAGTATTGCTTTTCTTAAATGCTTTGTATTTTGAAACTTTTCACCCATGACGCTGTCAGATTCTTTTTTATGTACAATACATATCTACCTTTACAATTTCTAAGTTGAAGGTGTTTCATAGAACTCAAAAGATTTGCGATAAAACCATCCGACTCGTAAATCAATAAAAATTTTCACAGATGAGTTGGGGGGACAAGACGAAGCCAAACAACTGAAAGCAATTTTGGCAGGAAAACAAAGCCAATAATGATTTATTGCCTGGAAAATATTTTTTTTTCTTTTTGTATCAAATTTTCCACCTCTTTAACAGATGGGGCGTAAAGTTGATTACCTGTTTACTGTCGCGTGTTATATTGGAAATATAAAGTTTGACATAGGGAGGACATAAAATTTTGTGTAAGTTTTTCTTTTCCTTTTTTTCATACAAGTATGGGCATAGCCGTTTCTATGTATATTTTTTATAAATACCTGGTCTGGATTTTTATTTTTTCTACTGAAATGGGTAACCATCATGTAAGTATATAGGGGAGATTCTCTTGACTGGTAATGAATGTGCCCTTGATCTTTGTTTTTGATTAACGATGGGTTTTAGACTACAGTGATACATTATGGTGTTTATTAAAAATCAATGGTTAGCGTTTTTTTTCGCTCAATGTCTATGTTTATCAAAAATGTATATCTTTTAGATTTGAGAAAAGGAAATAACGAAATTTTAATAACAGTTGTCATCTTAGTTAGGGACCAAACTAAAGAAATAGGTACCTATTTCTAACAGTGAAAGGATATGTGTATATATTATTTAATGTTTTTAATAAAACAACAACTACTTCTTCAGAGTGCCTAGATTAGGTTAGGTTATGTTATGTTGAAGTGGCTGTCAGGAAAACGGCTGTTACACTAAGATCTCAGATAGGTCCATTGTGATACTACGTGCAGAGATATTAGCTCTTTAATTAAACCATTTGGAGCCTCTACTGAAGCGATATATCTTATGAATCTCTATCTGTTCTTCACTGGGGTCGTCGAAGAAATATTCTTCCAGGTATAATCTGCGTCCTTGGGAGAGGCCAGGAAATGAGCAAATAAAGTGGGAGATATAATATCCTCTTCCTCCTCCTCCTCATCCATACAATTTCTGCAAAAGTCATTGGAGAATACGCCAAGTCTCTTGGGCGTGTCTACCAATTAAGCTTAAGCAGTGTCCATTACCATGTTATGAAACCTATTAAGGAACCAAGATGTTTCCTGCTGAATGAGGACAGACCTTTTGAGCGTCTTTGATCCATTATTGGCCAGGTCTGTCTGGAAGCCAGGCAAGTAGTGATGTTTTCTTTCTTACTTTTTGCTGTAACATACACATAAGTTTACAAGTCGTATTAGGGTTCCATTTCTGGCGAGTTTAACGGCTTTGCAGTTTCTAAAGATATTGCCCTATTTAACGGCAGACACATTTTAAATTGTTTTGTCATCCCGACAGTTGCAGGCAGTTATATAGTTTGTGGAAACGAATTCAGGACAGCGTGACTGTCTGAGAAGATACGGATAACCCATGTGGATATCGCGTTTTCCCTTAGTTAGGATAGAAACTCTTTAATCGCCAGAATGTCCGCTTGAAACATGCTGCATTGGTCAGACAGAAGGAACGAGTAAATACCGCCACCCACTCCCTCTTCGTTGAACTGCCTGAAAGGAAATGAGCTGATAACTCTATTAAGAACATCTCATTCTCAAAATCAGATCTTGGTGGGATGGTAACTTGGAAGATCTTGTCGAAGATTAACTGGTGTATCACACCAGTCCACCACGGATCGTCCTAGGTTTGATCCGAATGTGTTCAGAATATTAGAATGGACTATCAAATTGCTAGTCCATTGAACGATATATAGCTTTACTCAGCGGTTTGCTAAAAATATCGAGGGCTGTAAGGTTAAGTAGTATGTTTAGGGTAACCGAGGGTTTAGAGCACAGTGCTCCACTGATACATAAGCTGGCTTACTTTGGACCTTATTTAATTTGTCGCAGTATGTAATTTTGTCCAATGCAGTGCGGATAAGCCCATTTATTCCCAATGGCTTTTTGTGCAAGAGTAGAGTGCAACTGTTGCTTCTCCTACTCTTTCTTGTATATTGAATTTCCAATTTAGCTTTTTGCTTGTATGAGATCTAGATACTTGTCTTCATGTGAGAAAGTTAGTGGCGTACCATTTATTGATAGGGGTATAAGCTTGGAAATTTAATATTTCTTAGTGAAAAGGGCAAATTCTGTCTTGTACGGGTTTATATCCAGACCACAAAAATTTTTAGTCGATTGAGAACATTTTACATTAAGTCTGTTATTGCTGGAGTGTGATTTCCTGATACAACAATGACAAAATCATCGGCATAAGATATTACCTTTTATCCCTCTGCTTCCAGATCTACCAACATTTCGTTTGCCACAGTATTCCATAGAAGTGGGGATAAAACACTACCCTGCGGAGTCCCTCTACTGACAAATCTACTTTCTTAGTAGTCCCGCAAGGTTGAGTTGATAATACTGCTGCATAGCATGAGATTAATCAACTCTGTCAATGATCATTATTTCCACTTTACTAACATTGTTGAATGCACTCCTTATGTTGCAATGAATATCCTATATTTTGTCAGTGTGCCTACCATAAAGCTTTTTATTTGGCTGATACAGGGTGGCCCACAAATCGTGCTAAAAAATAAAACGTATTAACTTTTTTTCAGTGTGAGTAATCGGCTTATTTTTTTTATTTTATAAGCTACTATTTAGATTTATCAAAATGAATGCTTGGGATATTGAAAAAAGTATTTGGATATTGCAGCGATACGATTCTTTGCAGTCCGTCATTTCTGTCCAAAGGGAATTTAGGCTGGAGCTTGGCGGTACTCCCCCGAGTAGATGGACCATTATGAGGCTAGTGAACATGTTTGCCGAATCTGGAGCATCGAACGATGGCCGTATCATCGAGATCCCAATGTTCGGGTTCAGGATACAATCGTGGCTGCTGCATCGGAAATACAGGTAAATCCAAGTGTTTCGACTCGAAACTTATCGGGCCAAATTGGAGTTAGAAGACGTCATTACAACGGATACTTCATGATGACTTAAACTTATTTCCGTACAAAGTCCAAACCACAAGCCAGTTAAATCCTCAGGATTCGCCTGGAATTTTGCCGAAATAATTGCAATGGCCAAAAAAGACAACACATTGATAAATTGTTTGTTCATGTCTGATGAGGCCCATTTTGATTTAAAAGGCAATGTTAACAAGCCGTATATGGAGTAAATCTAATCCAGAAAAGCATGAAGTGTACAAAACTAAACCCAGGAATTTGACTGAATTGAAGCAGTCCATTAAGGCAATAATTGAGGCGATCCCAATTCGGGCCGCAATGAACAATTTTCTGATCAGGTGCCGCATATGCGTGGAGGTCATTTGCAGTCTAACATCTTTAAGAACCATTAGTTATTTAAAATAAAATTTATATTAATGAAATACATCGATTAAAATAAAAGTTATTTAAATTTCTTATTGTAGCACGATTCGTTCCCCACCCTGTATTATAGCTATTTCATGATTTGCCAAACCTATCAGTAGATTTCTTTGTATTTAATATACCAGCACCACTAATTATCAAAAAACTTAAAAATTCTTATGTAAGGTCTTATCTTATATCATCTATAAATCTAGTCTGAACCAATATTCCACAGTGTATTTAACGTAATCTAAAAGTTAACAACACGAAAACCAACATTTTGGGCATTTAGTCATTATTCGAAGCGTAATATCTTCTTAAGAGAAGATTGTAGGAAACAAAATATTAACAGCTTTTTTTGAAAATCTTAAGATCTAGAACTCTTAGGCCGGTTTGCTGATATGAATTATTAATATTTATGTTTAACTTAAAACGCTTAGGGGCTACTTTTTCTCTGCTTAAACTGTCACATAAACATGCCACATATGCTTAAGTAGAACTTAAATGCTTACCCCCAGTTTCACAGTGCGAGTTGAAACTTAAGTTCAACTGAACCTTAAACTGAGTTTAAATTTCTGGTTTAATTCGTCCGGTTTCACAGTGAAATCTGATCTTCAGATCAGTTGAACTTCACTAAACTACATTTTATGAAAAATAGTTGCAGCATTTCGCTTGCCTCCTCCTCCCTTTCTCTCTGTGATATAAAAAAAACAAGCGAAACAACGAGAATAATAAATAAATAATATTACAAATCACTATAACAACTCAATAACATTTGAATACAAATTTGTTTTGTTCATTTTATTTTCTGAAAAAAAAAAACAATACAAACGCTGAACTGAAGCTTAAACGTCAAAATAATCTCGGTTTAAACGATATGTGAAACCGAATAAATTGTTGAACTGAAGCTTAAACCAAAAGTGGGTGGCAATGGCGCAGTTGATAAGGTGCTTGATTGCTAACTTAGACGTGTGGATTCGATCCCCACGCTAGGCGCATCCTTTTCTATACCTCCAATTTTAATTGGATGCCGCCCATGGGTTAAAAATGAGACAGTCAATACCTGGTTCTCAAATCCACTGTGCCAAACTAGTGCCTTGCAATTCAGGTTGCATTTAAAAGACCTTAGGTCTTACAGGCACATAGTTAAAATTAAAAAAAAAAAAAAAAAAAAAAAAGTGGAGTTTAAACTTGCACTGTGAAACTGCGGGTAAGTTGTATATCAGCAAACGGGGCCTTAGATAAAATAATTTTCGATAATTCTAAGATTTTTAGAATTATGAGTGAAAAAGTGATGTTTTCGATATTTGACATTGAATCGGATTCATAAGGACATTTGTTCGGTTTTGTTATGATGTTGCACTATGGTCTACCATTTCAGCGTAGTGAAGAATATTCTGAGGTTAAATGACCATTTTGACTGCACTTAATTCAAATTGTACTTCTTATATTCAAAAAAGTGCAGAAATATTTTAATCAGACACTTTTTGGGCTGGCAATGAGACGAGACCAGGCGGTTCTTCAGTTAGTCTCGTCTCGGTCTCGTCAAAATCGAAAAATTTCAGTCTCGTCTCGCCTAACATAGTTTCGTCTCAATCTTGGTTTCTCCTCTTTCTTGTGAACATTTTAATGAGCAGTCTCGACTAGGTATCGGTCTTGGTCTCAACCTTAGTCTGAGGTAAGATTTGAATTTTGTAGAGGTTAATTAATCCATTTTGACAGTTCATGGCTTGACAGGGAGGCAACAAAGTATATGACGTTTCGATAATATTTTTTTCCAAGTGTCACTTTAAAATATTAAAGTCACCTATTCCGTATGGGAAAACAAAGTCTGAAAATGAGCAATTTCTATTTCAACGGCATGCAAACATAAATAAATATTATTAAAATTAAACATGAATACTAAAAAATAATTAAATAAAAAAATATTTATTCTAGCGAAACCCGAAACCAAACCACCTAGACGAGCGAGACTCTCGGCGAATTTCGGCACCAAAAATACGTTCTCGTCTTGGTCTCATATCGGGTGCTTTTAAATAGATCGTTGCCAGCCCTAGTCACTTTTAACAAAGAAATGGCTATCATTGTATTGTGAAGACGACAAGTTCCAAAAATGCACTGAGAACGACTTCAAAGCATATCATCACAGACAAATGCCATCAGTATTTGTTGGTGACGACGGCGCGGCGCGCTTTGTATATAATGCTTGCGTGCTAACTTAGCGGGTTTTAGCCCAGGCCAGCATTCTCTTCTCTATAGTTCTAGATTTAACTGAATTCAATCTATAGGTTCTAATAAGATAGTAAACAACTATCTTTATATTCTTTATCTTAATATTCATTTTAATTACACACGGCCGCGCAGTTCTGATTGCATTTAAAAAGTACCTTATGTAGATTAAACTATAAGAGTAACAGTTCTTTCTTATTCAGCCAATGAAGTTTAATGTAAAGAAATATTCTCCTCTATATTTTTTAGCTTATCTGCGGTTACCACAATTTTTTCCTTAATATTTCTGAAAGGACAAAATTTACACCTAGAACTTAAAAGCATGTTTTTATCCCTTTATAAAGTTTCTTTTTGCAACATACTCACTCATCTTACCTTTTAAGCAACACAAACTTAACTTTGTGATACATCGTAAAGTACATACCTTCGTATCGTCAAATTTAACTTTGTGATACATCGTAAAGTACCACCTACCGTCGTAACGTCTTGTTTTCACAGCCTTTATAAGTTTTACTCTTTGACAAAACCTTCATAGCCTTACTTACTATGGAAACGAACTCATATCACAAACCAAATCAAAGTAAAGCTGATGGCATCGAGGTCGCACAACTTAATTGCAATCGCATGCCACCAGGACATGAAGGGAATGAAATAAACCAGCCAGCTAGCTCAAACCGAAGAACCGTGGTAGACTAGTAACTTGGAGCCAACCTTATCGGTCGTGTTTGCAATAAATTGCCATGCCATCCGTCTAGCAGTATTTACCTCATCATTTCAATTCATTTAATTAAAAAATGTTTACTTTACTTGTGTACGTGAATAAAAACTGTTTGGTTTGCTGCAAAACGAAAGGGCTTGGATCTCCTGAACTGCCTGAATGGTTCATTAGCTTTCCCGCCCTTTCGCTTTCAGTGCTATACTACGACCACCACCACGTACATAAAGGGCAATGTGTCCCGACAGAAGGGAGCCGAATCGAACCGCGTGTGGGGGTGTATTTGCACATGCACACAGACCATGTAACTTAACCGACAAAAGAGCAATACCATAAAGTCTCCCCTTTGATAAGGATTTATAGCTCATTTCATCTAATTAAACTTTGGTCCTTTTCTGCACTGATAAAAGTTTCCTCTGGGGCTTATATCTTCTACATCACACTCAAGACGACTGCCCCAAGCATCACCCATTACAAACTACGAATACGACTGAGTCCAACGCCTCCAGAGTTCTTTATTTTATTATATCCGGTTTTGATAGAGTCTCGTAGAGTGTGTCAAAAAGGACTTAAAACTTAATACCCAATGAATGGGAATTTAATTGCCTCTCATATGATTACAGTTTGAATCGCAATTGGTATTAAGCAAGAAGAAAAAAATCACACTCTCTGGTTTTATCTCTGTGTGATGTCCTTGAAGAGAGGACGAACTTTTCCAGCAATTCTCCTTATACCCCGAAGTTATTGAGGGCGAGCAATTTCCTTCAATTGCACGCAAAGTGTTGTATTTGACAGCAAATAATGAGGCCGCAGTGTTGGGGTAACCTAAAGAACCATTCTCCCAGCTCCCGAACTTATCCTAATGTTAACCTATACTTGTATAGCCACAGTTATGACCGTCCTCGTCGCGACGGTTGTACATAATATATGTATATGTTTATACCTACACATCGATGAGATTCAAATCTTTTAATAAGTTTAGCTTCTGAGCCCCTTGCCCGTTGGCAGTCTTTAGATCCTCTATAGAATTTCCTCTTTTTGTGTATCCAGTTACGTTTCGATTTCAGATGGATTTTCCGTAATCCTCGACATTTTTAATAAAGTCCTTTGTATACAAAGGAAACGAAACGATATCCTTGCATTGGCTTTCTATTAAACTTTGGGATTGTAAGGTTTGTATTATGGCATATAGGAGGGATGAATACTGAATAAAATTTCTACTAAAATGTGCTTTGAGAATATGGAAATTAAAATAGGAAAATTAGTCTGAAATGGAAATGATTCATATGCCCAACGATGGATGATTGATGAACATGAGAACAAATAAATTGAGGTTTAGTTTCAGGGTTCGTCTGCATGATGAATTTCAAAACAAATGCTATCTCACAGCAATGAATTGTATACTAAGTATTATAAAACATATTTTCTAAAAAAAAATTTCATTAAATTGGGTATATACAAACACATAATTAATTCTGTTTTTAGTTACTTATTATTATAACATAATGATTTGCGCATTTTGAAAAATTAAGTTAATCGTGATGACTTTGAAGAATCTGGTTCTTCTTCGGTTTTCAAGATTTCATAGCGTTTCAAGAGATATCTTGGCAAAATGCATCTCCGTGTGCAGAATTTCCACCTCTTAAAATTCCAGCTGGTGGTTGGTTTGGGTCACCAGTGATGTCCTCGAGCCGCTTTTTTTTATATACAGCTTTTCTCTGCCGCAGGAACTGTTTTATTGTATACCCACATAACATTTAGGTATGAGTTCTAGTATCACATTTCTACAACGATCGGTGGCCACTTGTGTGCTGCTAATGTTGGAACATAAATCACGGATCAGTTTCAATGTTCTATAACGAAGCGTTAAGTTAATGAGAGATGGATGTCATCATACCCCTATCTTATCAGATAAAGAGTACACATTGTTACAGCGTATGAGAGATATACATATCTCATTCGTCGATGTCAAGACGGCCACGAGTTCTTGGAGTTTACGGTCGACGAGGAAACGAACATTAATTCTGTTTAAAGTGGCAAACCAATAAATTAAACTATATCCATAGTTATTGTTTTATTTAGTCGTCAAGGCTTTGGCTCCGATGAAAGCATCGCTTCCCTTTTAGTTTTTAAGTAGTTTTAAGTGGTTGTGGGTATTATTAGGTATTTTAAGTAGTTTAAGTTATTTTTAGTTAGTATAAGTTAGTTGTATCTAGTTTTAATTATTTTTAGTCTATCTTTATGTTTAGTTTATAAGTAAAAAAGAAAAATATGAAATGATACCGAGTTTTTTGGCAATAACTTTTCTTGGTTTAAAAAAATAAAATAACTAGATTTAATTAAAATAGTTTTTAGGCCGAAAGACATTAGTTCTAAGAGTTATTGTTTACTTTAGAGCGCCTGTTAAGGGCCAGTAAATTAGTGGTAAGTTATTGATAATTAGGTAGTTTTAAACATTTTTGTCTAGCTTTAAGACAGTTATAAGTTAATATTAAATAAAAATGAATTTACAAAAAAAAAAGCATCGCTTCCCATAGATCAGCGAAATCAAGCATCGTTGCGCGTGGTTACTACTTCGATGGGGGACCGTGGGTCGGAAACCAACCACGTGCTGTTGACATGTGTTTCTTCTGTTGTGTGTTTTGCCTTTCGGGAAATCTGATCGGCGAACCTTAAGGGAATATATGGAAAGTTGCTTTGCAATGGAACCGTTCTTCCTGCTCCGTCGTGATGAAAGACGGGCAACATTCAGGAATGTTTAGCTCTCTTTAATGAGGCTATTCTGCACTGGGCGGCTAATCTATCTGGTTAAGGCGTGGCTCTGATGCGGTAGCGGTAAGCGGAAGGTTCTACGCAACTGGAAACGAAGCCCCTACTTACCAAGATGAGGATGGTGGTCAGTCCAAGAACCGGAAGAGTGGCGTAAAACGCTCGGAAGGGGGTGTGGGCTGGCCGGGATATTAGAGAGGTGCGAATGGTGAACTGCTAGACAGTGAGCCACGGAACATCAGGCCGTTAAAGGTAGAGGTCGCTTGCCTGGGTAGACGATCAGGTATATGGACGGTAAGGAGCCTGCCCGGGTATGCGATCTCAGAGGATGACAAAGAGTATTTGCTACGTGAAGCTTGCTAATTCCGGTCAGCACTGTGAAGCCTACCTCGTAAGTAACGAACTATACATAGCAATTATGGCAACTGCTGCGGCAGTATGTACGTAGTTCAGTAATCACAGGAGTAAGTGTGTAGCTAAAACTACATATTCAGGAGCAACAGGTCTAGAGGATCGATAGACGTATGGCACTTGTGCCATCATCTCCTTGCGCAAGCAAGGGTATATATTATTCCTTTATAATACATGCAGTCCTTGAGTAAGCTTCGGCTTATTGATCAGTTTGCCTCCCTTCGGGATTTATCCTAATAGGCGGTTGTTTTTTTGGTAGTGGAGGTGCGAACCGAGCTTGCTTGGGGACATCTCCACAGTAGTAAAGAACGAAAGTTTAATAAAGCTAGTTGTGGGATTCTAGAGATGTGGCAAGGTCTATATGGCCTTGCTTTTAGTAGAAATACGATGATCCATTATCCCGATGTTGAGGAATAATTTCTACATAGGGTTCCCTAGTCCCTAAGTTGAGCAGCAAAACTTAAAACAGGCAGGATTATCGTTCCTGGGTAGCCATTCGCCAAAGAAAACCTGGTACTGCATTCTTCACTTAGGTGGATGAAAAGACTCCAGTAATACCGTAATTCGGTACTGCAGGGACTTGTATCCTACTACTTTCCCGCTAATGCCCGAAAATACAAGAGCTCGCAGTGGCTGCGGTTACTATACAATTCGCGTATGCTATGAGTGTTTGCTCATAGATAGAAGTTTGTTGCAAGGAACACTCATGCCTTCTCGTTGAGTCCGAATGTGGGTAGGTCCACCGTGTAATTATGCCTTAACTGGTCGGTGTACACGTTAAAGAAATTCATTGTTCTGTTGTGTGTTCTTTCTTTCTCTGTCTTTCTCTGTCTCTCTCTGTTGTATTAATGTATGTGATGTTTAAAGCCAATGGTTCGTTGCCAGTGCTTCAGTTTCTCCACTTCGTAGATTTATCTACGGAGTAGTATAGTATGTAATGTAATGTTTTATTTAACTTTACAGTTACCAATTCCTAAAAGACCGCGCCGCAGTAAAGTAAGTACTGATCACCAAATCCACACGGCGGCACTGTGCGACTACAACCAGTACTTGATTACTGGCTGAACAGAATGGACGCGCGGTGGTTAGCTCACATCAGCCGCCGACGCGAGAAGCACCGCTTCCAAAAAAAATAGAATACAATGGACCGCGCGGTGGTTTCAAAAGTGCGGTAAGAAATTGTTGTTTTTCATTGATCTTGTACTTATTTTGCAAACTTTCAATTTGCAAATTTATAGTGAATGTGTATTTTTGCGTCAGAGGGACCCGACGAAGATCAAAAATTGCGTTTATGCAACAACCAACAAGATGTTTTTTTTTTGTTATCTGTCAAACGACGCGCGGAAAAAGGGAAAAAGTTAAAAGTTAGCCAATGTTAAGCGTCGCGAATCGCGGTCGCGGCTGCCTTGTATTCACTCAAACGAGTTTCTATGAATTTTAACTTTGGCAGAGCGTTTTTGAAGTGCCGCGAGATCGACCGCGCGTCCATTCTGTTCAGTTATGCGAATATACCGCGGAGCGCAATTACCAGCAACTTATTCGAGCAACAACATACGACCAGAACACCACCCTAACATTTGAGTTCGTCATCCTTATGATTTGCAATGCTTTAGAGCAAGAAGTACTATGTAAAAAGTAGAGCAGGAATGACGATGAAAGGTGGAATCTTAAACACTTGAAAGCAAACCGTGACTACCTCTGGGCATGAACCAAAAATAAGCCATAATAAGATTGGAAACAGTCGAACGTTTCACCCCCCAAAACCCATTTGTTTACATTGTTGTATTTGTAGCTTTAAAACTCTATCCATGAATAGATGGGAAAAAAAACAAAACAAATTAGTATATCTGTGTTTTCTATGTGCAGAGGTTCCGAGTCCTTATTAGTTTATGACATGAACTAGGATTTCTGGACTGTTTTTAACTGTTGTGAAAAAAAAAACTCAAAAACAGCAAACATTTGTTTTTGAAATGCTGTTTTTACTACTAGACACGGAAGTAAGAGGTTATTTTAATTACGAGTTATTGATGGCGGTTATTCAAAATTAACCGGTTTTTCCGGTTATTTTCCCTTCCGGTTTAACCGGACAAAAAAAAAAACGGTATTAAAAAGACCGGTTTTCGGTTTTATATACAAAAATTTTAAGTTTTTTTATTTGCTTTAAAAACGATCATGTCAAATAAAATATATTTGTACAAGCTATTATCTTTATATATAAAAAATGTTGTCAAAAACGTATGACGCTAATGATCTCAGTTGGCATTCGACCATTTTCAATATACTTTTTTTTTATAAAAAATATGGTCGAGAAGAAGGTTTTAAGCTATGTGCTATGTGCTTATGTCTATTGGTTTTTTTTGCTCTTTTGTTAGCTATTAGAATTTAAAAATTCTTACTCAAATTGTTAAATCTCATGAACTAGAACACATAAAAATAAACAATAAACATAAACGTAATAATCAAACGCAAGAGGTGCGTGCAGAAGATATAAATGGAGACCTGCCATATTTCACAGCTTGAACTGCACAATCACCACCACAAATTCGACAAAAAGTAATCAGAAGAAGAAAAGTGGTGAATGTAGACTTCAATCGCGCTTTGAATGCGTATCGGCCATCTCATTTACTTTCTCGATGCTCCCGGTGGGACATGCAAGACATTCGTCATTTAATTGATTCTAGCAACCATTCGGCCAAAATCTCAAATTTTGTTGCATGTTTCATCATATGACATCTATGGCATATGATGTCTATGGCACACTGTTTGAAAGCGGTCGAACCACACATTCGGCTTTAAAGCTTCCGATGAATTTTCTCACGGTTGACAAGGCAATAACGTGGACAATGACCAAGAATTCGGCGACAGCGAAATTGATGCGAGAAAGCAAAATCCTAATTTGGGAAGGAATGCACGATGGCGCATAAATGAGCTTTGGAGGCAGTTGACCGAACAATGAAGGATTTACAAGGTGGTTCGAGATGATTTGGCAGGGATATGATTTTACTCAGTGGAGATTTTCGTCGATGGCTTTCCGTCATCCCGAAATCTACTGCTGCCCATGAAATTAATCGTCGCCTTTGTTCCGGCATGTCAAGAAGTTGAAATTGACCACAAATATGAGAGTCCCATTGTAGTGGTGCTAAGCAATGGCCATATAATAAATCACATTGGTAAATTTGAACTACGAGTATTTGTGTTTTATCATAGATCTGCAGTTCATTTGTAAGCGCTAAATTGGGGCGAGACGAAGTTCGCCTGGTCCGCTAGTTTTCAAAAAAAAACTACACTTCGTGAAATACACCCACACAAACGAAAATTACTGATGCGACAACATATTTCAGTTAATAATTTTATTTTAAATAATAAATTATTTACAAGTTCACAAACGTTAACCGGTCAACAACAACCGTATCGCAATGAGATGAAATCAGCTGACAGATAGGAAAGTAAACATACTCGTAAGCCGTCTGTAAATCTCATTGAAGGAAAGCCAATATCAAAGGTTACCTACCTTCAAATAGTGTAGGTTTCGACAAACAACTCAATTTTTCGAAAGTGTGTGCAGAATTATTTCAAAAATATTACATCTAAAAGTAATTTGGTGACAAGACTACTTTTGGTTTTGTTAATGCTTCCTTTGAAAGTATGAAGTTTTGATTCTAAAAAGATATCGCTCGCTCCAAAATATTTTTAGATTGTGAATTTCAAGGTGGGCCGTAAATAGCTTTTGGAGTATATCTTTGGAACGGGTTGCATTTTCACTTTTTCATCAGTGGGGTTTCTTCGTGGGCTTGTATTTGTACTTGACCGCTCTGCTACGCTGTGTTTATGTAATTCATTTCGCGAATGCTCTTTGATCGATTCCCATTTAACTATAGGTCTTGCTTCCTCAATTAATACCAAAATCGAATGAATAGTATAAATGCATGGCCTTATATGTCAAATCCAATCCACAAGTGATCAGCTTGCAAGCAGCTTGATTTGCTTTCAAATCCATGAGCAGTGCATTTGCCATACGATGGTTCAATTACATTAAACAACTTCGTCCAGAAAAACCAAAAGAAGGTAGCGATGGTAATGCGATTTAAGTGAATTGTCATCATCTTCTTTCTATCACCACAACAAAGGACTATCGAGGCCATCACCAGAAATTGTAGACTAAATAACAATGTCCATCCCGTGCCGATTTTCACGAAGTAAACATTAAACAGATTGTCTGAATGGGAGAAATAATTTCTTGGGTATGGTATAAAATCGCCAATCAATGAGATCAGAAACAGGCTTCCCAGATAGAGGGCTATTTTGAGGTGGGTATCGTTTAAGATGGCCTTTTTGCAACCAAACATTATTGTGGTAACGATGATTTCCTTAATTGTCGTTGGTGCAGCGGAAGGCCACTTACCTTTGGCTTCCGCCCTGGATACATCTTGTCCCGACCAGGTTGGAAATTCTTATTCGTACTGCCAGTAGCGGGCGGTCGATTTGATTTTTTCTTTGTGGCAATTGACTTAATTTATGTGTTGAAAGTATGTCGTTAGAAATGGTAAGTGTTTTTTTATATTTATATGTGTCAAAGGTCGCATGGAATTTAAAAGTCGGAGTAACAAATGGATTTTAAAAATCGTGACATATGGACAGTTCATTGCAGAACAAACTACTGAATCTTGTTTATAATACTTTTATTTAGTAGTCACTTAAAATAAATTAATTTTAAAAGAACATATGTAGATTATTTTTAATCTGAAATGGGCTTAGCGCAAAAAAAACAGTACTTGTGAAAGTAAAAATTTCGGGACTGTGAAAGTTTACACAGCAAACTTGATTTTCTTTGAAAACTTAACATGTGCCAATGAAAAAGATGACAGTTAAGTGTAAAATCCTATCAACTCTTTAGCTGGCCTATGAAAAGTTGGGACCCACCAAATTTTGGTTTACTTTCATACATATATCAACTTACGCGAAAGCATGAGCTTACACTTGCAAGTTAGTTCTTACATTCACAAAAGTAGCCAATGGCGCTGGGTAATCCTTACAGATGTAAGCTCGGTTAATAGGATAATTTCAATATTCTCAACAAACTATTAATTTCTAACATGGTGCCAAACACCGCGACCTTACGCTGAAATGCAAGGAATATTGCATGAATTCACCGGCACCTGTAACCGTGAAAATACAAGATTTCGCGATTGTATGTGTTTACACACTAAAATAAATTTTCCTTGCAACCTTGAAAAAATTGATAGTTCAGTGCGAAACCTTAGCAACTTTTTTGCTTTCATGAAAAAAGTCGTGGCGACGGTCAATTCATGTATATATGTATGTGTTTAAGCCCCGTATAACTTACAGAAAAGGAACACATCTAATGCCAAATTTCTTTCATCGAAATCCTCGGAATTTTTCATGCTGGGGCCCTGTAAGCGTTAATCTAAAAATGTCAGGTCTTTAAAGGTTTAAAGTAAGACCGCAGTAAAGCGACACTCTCCGACACTATGCAACATTTTTTTTTTTCAACCCGCACTTGAATGGCAGCCTTTTTCGTCTTCGCTATCATCGTAATGGCATATTTGATTATTATCTCAATTTTTTTTTTCAAAGATTGCATATATTGTACTAACTATAATCGCATGTAAAAAAACAAGAGCGAAGAGTCTAAAAATGAAAAATAGTAGGTTTGTAGACAAAAATACAAATAATAAATCTTCTTTGTTAAATAATTCTTTTCCTTAAAAATTTTGTTTCTTAATTTTTTATTTCATTTGGAAGATATTGCATTAAGAGACTTTTGTCTCGGGTGCCCGGGCAACATCGGGGACTTTCTACTAGTTTGGAAATAAAATACATAACAACAGCGGAAGTAAACAAAACACAAAGTCAGGTATTACACTGCACGTGACTGTGACGCGCAAGTCTTTATTATTTTCTTTTGAACTTGTATTCGTTAACACGCGTGTTATTACACGAAGACTTTTTACACTTTCAGTAGTGGGCGTTTATTTGACAGCTATCTTTCATTTTATCTTCTTTCCCCACTGCAGATATCGAACAAAAAATCATTTTTAAAAGAAAAATGGAAGGCAAAGTTATTAATAAAGGTATTCCGGATGACAAAGACAAGGAAATTACAAAATGAGGTTCATTTGGTAATTTAAAATAAGCTAAGAAGTTTTTTCTTTGCTCCATTTAAATTCGTTAGTCATTTGGATTGGTCTTCATTCATCTACAGCGAAAATTAAATGAAGCAAATCCGAAAAAGAAAGGAGTAGAAAGAGAAACGTCAAAAACACGCTAGGAAAATCGTACCCGCGCGTGTTCAGATAGATTTATGGCCTTTTCGATTGGCCGTCCAGAACTGTTCTGACCCCACAAAATGACAGTTGTTACTCTAAACAGAACTTTAAAAAATTCTGGATTTCATTTCAGAATAGAAAACAGAATCACTAATACACTTACACAATTAATATGTCAAAATAATCGGCTTGATTTGTTGTGTAATTTCGTTGTGTTTATTGAATTAAAACTCCTTTTCTGGTAAAATAACATAAAAAGAAGCATGTTCTAATTATTATTGATACAAGAAAATGTGTATCTAAATTGAAATCAAGTGTTTTGGAAATTCTTTTTAGCCGATGTGATTTTCTTTTAATTTAATTTTCAAAAAATACAGTGATACAAATAATTCAGAATCAGTCAAATTGTTTACGGCTGTTTTATTGGGAGAACGTGTTCCGGACGTCCAATAGAAAAGAACGAAACGATGAAACAGAAGTAATTTTCATCGCTTCGTTTTTTTATTCTCTTTCGCACTTCATTCAGGCAGGGGTAAACACGCGCTGTGTAATACCGGACAAACCAATTTGGATATAAAATCCGTGGAAACAACAAAACGTAAACAAAACAAAATATAAATTTGGAAATTCTATTTCCAAATCAGGATATATTTAAGAGGTAAGTGCAAATATTTGGGTATTAAGCATATAAACTTTATATATTAAATTTAATAGCCTATAAGCTGGCCAAAAGACAACAGATGATGATACAATCATTTTTATGGCGTGTCAAATGGTAAGTCGTCAGTTTATCTGTCATATAGAGACAAACTGACATCGAAAAAAAATTAGACTTTTATATATTTATTAGAAGAGATAGAGATATTACGACAGCTTCATAGATAAACAAGGAGACCCTTTGCCATGAGATACACTTTTGAAACGTTACAAAAACAAGAACAACCTGAACAGGAAACAAGACACATAAATACTTTGACTCTTTTTTAACTAAATAAGCATAAACGTCATACTTGCCACCAGGTGTCTTGTATCTGCTGATCATTGTAAATGCCAAGGGTGTTGTGCGAATTAGCTATAGGGGGGACCCCACACCGAATACCAGATAATTAAGAAAGCTAAATAATTTTACAAGATGCACGAAATAATGAGTAAATAAACTAAAGTCCAGACTATTTTTATTATAGATTAATTGGTTTATTATAATAAACGATTTGTTCTAAACTAAGGTTTGTAAAAGGTTTTAAAGGCATTTCTTTACCGAAGTTTTGTGTTTTCTTCAGATCAACCCTGGAAATGCGACAAACAAAAGCAAAACCTTGGCTGGAAAGCAAAAAGCACATCATAGTATCGTACTTGCATTAAATTCAATATTTTTGTATTGCTGGTTATTTTTAATACTTCACTACTCCGTTACTGATAAGGTCGAACGAAATCATAACCTTTTTTTAAAGTTTTTTTTGTTATTTCGGCGCTAACGGTCCATCTAGAAGTCTTAGTATAGACAGCGGTGGAATACCATACCTTAGGCGCAATAGAGAAGAAAGAGTTTAACGAACTATTCGTGTGTAACTCTTGGCAGCTAGGCCATGAAAACTATTGTCGGTTGACACCGTACCCTACTATAATATAATTTATGATAGTTCTGTCAGAAAAATACAAAATTTTTTAAATGATTTTGTTTAAAAGTATATATATTTTTTTTTTTTTTTTTTTTTTGAAAAATTGAAAACAAAATTAAAACTATATAACGGGCAGTAATTCGTTATCGAATCATAACAATACATCACATTTTTAAAGAACAGCAGGAGGCAAGTATGCCTTTTGTGATGAAGCATCAGATCCTGATGCTAATGCAACATTTCCAGAGTGTTGGGAAGAAGAAACCTGAGCGTTTGAAACTGGAGCGCTGGATGCATAGTTGAGCACAGGAGCAATACCTTCATTGGAGCTCTTTGAGCTTCCACCAAGAGAGTCATATTGAGCCTGAATGTTACGTTGGGCATTGAGAGCATCTTGGGCGGTCCTGTACTTGACGAAGCGAACTTCTGGTTTCTGTGAACGGACCTCTGAAATTTGTTGCAATTGCTGAGATATTCCTGAGACATCAGCTTCCTTGGTGAGGACATAGATAGCTGTCTGATCTTCATTTATTTGTTTGGCAACTTGGAGAGCAGCATTTGCGAGTCCGTTGTTTTCTGGGGCCTTGATGAAGATTACACGAAGATTTTTCTTCAATGTTGTTGTTGAACTTTGGCTGTTGCCACCGCTATGAGAGTGTTCCTCGGGAGCAGAGTACAAATAGAATTCCTTACTCAGTTCAGTAATTGTTTGAGCAGGAGCGCTGTATCCACCAATACTGCTGCCACCGGAACTGTACCCACCACCACTACTGAACGATCCAGAGCTTCCACCAGAGCTGAATCCACCACCACTGCTAAACGATCCTGAGCTGCCACCGGAGGAGCTTAGCCCTCCACTATAAGAACCTCCGGAGCTTAGTCCCCCACTGCTTAATCCACTTCCAATACCACCAGCGTTATATCCGCTATTAGGAGCATAGTTGTATCCTTGAGCTGAAGCAACAGCAATAAGGCTAAGTATCTGCAATAAAATAGTCGTTTAATTGATTTATATCCCTCGAGCTCAAGCTCTTTGTATATCTTACCAAAAATCCACGCATATTGTCGGTTACAATACGAAATTCAAACAGAGAATGATAACCCATGAACCGTCTGCAGGTGCTTTTATAGTAATGGCCACTATTTCACAAACTCGTCATAAATTCCATTGTCAAACTTACATGCATATGCAGATTGACCAGCTAGACAAACATATTTTTTTAGTTTTTGATAATAGGTCTAGTTTGATTCGGAAAATTTGGTAATAATAAAATATACCTTTATAATCATTACCAAATATGTGATGCGTTGATATGCAGATTAGTATCTAAACAGTAAGGTCATCTTTCAGACATATACAAGACATTATAAGAAACTATAAATATGCCGGCCGCAAAGCATACACATAAGTTTATGTATGTACATAACATGTATCAGTTCCGTTTCACCTTTCTGTTTGGTCTGGACCGTATTTGAAAATATACCAGTGAAGGCCTCTAGGTGTTTTTTTTTTTTCAATATTAATGCTTATGTATTGTCCATGCTGTCATTGGATATTTTGTTGATACCATGAAATGTGGGTTAAAACTATCGGCCATTAGTTATTACTGAAAACTAGAACTCAGTCCAAGACTCGTAGCAATAAACCGTCAATGTCACTTTTTGTCATCTAAATTTAATTTAATTTTTCAAGAGGAGTGGTTATTTATTATTATTAATTAATGAAGCTTCAAATGTTAAAAATATTGTGCCAGCAGTTACAAAAATAAATTCTTTTTTGATATTATCCTTTTTTGACAAAAACAAATTTAAAATTTATTAAACAAAAAATTTAAGTTTTATTCGTTAAAAATTTGTTTTAATAAAATAACGTATGCGTTTCAGACAGACAACCTGCTCATCATCAGCGTTTTCCACGACAATAACAAAATTAATACAACACAAAGTAAATAAAAAGAACAAGACAAAGTTGAAAAGTGATAGAAAGACCTTTTTTAATTTTAATGTTGCTATCCTTAAATTACATGAAAGAAAATTAAGGAGCAACAGGTAATAAAATTGTTGTAATAAATAAAACTGATTATGATAATAACGAGTCCGCCATCTAACGTTTTTTAAACTAGTGCTTATTTCGTGAATGGTAATACTTAGATCATGTCTGATTTGACAGATAATTAGTTTTATCCTTTCGCTAAATGAATATGGTTGTGCATACGCTTGAACAACGCTCGCTAAGTGGGCCTGCGATCGACTTAGAGAAGATGCCGGTTTTGCTAAAAAAAAATCATCTTTTCAGATGAAGCTCATTTTGATCTTAGCGGGTATGTAACAAGCAAAATTGTCGCATTTGGGGCACAGGAAACCCGCACGCTTACATTGAAAAGCCGATACACCCAAAACGAGTCACTGTTTGGTGCGGATTTTGGTCCAGAGGCATAATTCGAAAATGAGCTAGGAGTGGCCGTTACAGTCAATGGCGATCGTTATCGGGCCATGTTGAACGAATTTTTGTTCACAAACCTTGAAGAGGAGAATATTGGCAATATTTGGTTTCAACAGGACGGCGCTACGTTCCACACAGCCGGACCCTATAGAATCAAAGAATTATTGCGGAAGACGGTTACAGCACTCTAAACAAATCACCATCAAACAAATTGATTTGCGATGCTAAACTAATAATCAAAGATAGTTGATCAACTTTCAACGTCGACCAGTTTAAATTAATACTGTCCAATACCTCGGGATACCAAAAAGTATACCTAAAGTACACAAAACGGCAGAAAAAATTCGAAAAATTGTCTCAAGCGTAAATTCCGCTTTAGTAAAAATCTCTTAAAGGCTTGTTGTAAAATGCATACGGGTTCGTAGAAAAAACAAAAGATGTTGTGATACAAGATAACGAAACCATCGTATCTTTTGACGCCCAAGCTTTTTTCCCTAACCTTCCTATCAATATAGCAATTGATTCACTTAAATCACATCTTGAAAGATATGAGGTAGAGAGTGAAAAATTGAATATGGCTCTGGCACATAGACGAAACACATCTTCAGTGTATTAAGAAAAAACAAAGCACAGAACGTTTTCAATGCAATAAACAATCATTAGGTCTGATCCACACTCTGCCAATTGGCACAAATTGGCACCAATTTCTGCCAAAACCTGTTCCAGACTTACAAATTTGGTAGTTTTGGCAAAATAGAGCGCTCTTGAGAGAGTAAAATATTTCCCCTTCCTGACAATTTTTTGCCAATTCCTGACCAATAAATTTTTGTAGGCAGCAATTTGTGGGCAGAAAATTTACAATTGTCAGACTGACGTTTGTCATAAACGAAAAAAAAACGGTTCTTAGTTGGTGTGGAAAAATATTTTTTGAACAAATAAATTAATTTAGAAATACTAAAATACAAAATAATTAGTTTGAAGAGAAAAAAATGTGAATTTACAGCAAATAAAGAAATAAAAAAAAAACAAATTTGTTGACGTTTAAAAATTGGCAGAAAATTGTGCACAAGCTGTTCCAGACTTTTTCGGACTTTATTTCTCAATGATCTCCCCACTCTTCAAGTTTTGACAATCTACCAATTTCTGCCCAAAAAAAGTCTGGATCAGAACTATTGTGATAGCATCAAGTTCACTTATGGAGAAGAAGACGACAACAAATCCATTCCTTTTCTGATGTGCTGTGTAAGAAGATTAACAACAACATTAAATTTGATGTATACAGGAAAAAATACTTCCACCGATCGTTTCATCATAAGCGCATCTTTTTGTTCAAAGTTCACACCAACATAAAATCGCAGCTTTCCACTCCATGAAACGAGATCACTACATTTTGTAAACAGAATAAAATGGACAAAACAAACAACGCGCATCAGATTTCACTAACCAACGACAACCAATGAAAAAGGAAAACATAGTATGAATCCCCTCTCGAATTGACTGTTGACTGTTTTATGCTTTGCAACACTGTTTTCCCGCGACATTACCTGTCATGGACTTACCGCAATTAAGAAATTAAATACCTGTCAATTCTGACTGATAGGTCACAATAACGAAATTGAATCACACTGAATTTTGTACAATGTTATGATTGTCTTGCTTCACTTTAGTCAAAATATGCATTTGTACTTATATGTATTAATTTAGCGATCAAGTAAGCGCATTGTGAAAAGTTCAAACACTATAAAAGTGAATATTTTTTCTCGTGATCGATTATAGCGAACAGCATAGTTATGTCAATTAACAATCAAAAAATTGCATCAGAACCAATTTTCCACCCAATATTCCTAATTGAAATGCACACGAAATATTTCTTCGTCCACAATGGCGCAGTGGATATAGTGCTTGAATGCTGACTGAGACGTATAGTTTCGAGTCCCACGCTAGGAAGCTTTCTTTACTATAATTCCAATTTTATTTGGATGCCACCCGTGGGTTGATAATGAGATAGTAAATAGATACCTAATTCTCAAATCCACTGTACCAACAAAAATTCTTTCCTATCTTCCTATTCCTTCTAACTAGTTGGGTGCACTTTTGGTTGAATTTAACAGACCCTTGGTCTTACACGCACATACGTAATTAAAAAAACAGAATTGGAACTTAAACCATTAGAATATCTCGTATTCAAATGATGTCAGCCATTTTTTATGAAAAGTTATAATTTTGCTCGCGCTCAAGGCATAATGAATAACCTATATATGTTTTTAATACAGTGTGGTCATACGGGACAAGAAGAGAAGGAAGGATAGGAAAGATGTGTGTCGCGATGTTCTGACACTAGAGCTGGTTGTTGTATCAGATATATCTCCAGGGATGGCGGCTGAACTGTCTCTTATAATTCTATGTATGTCAAACTTTTTCAAAAAAAATGCGGTTCTTTATCACTATTAGCATTAATAGCATTTATATTACAAAATAAGTGAGAACAACATGAATTATATATTAAATAATTGGCAACCCTGCTGTGAAAAGTGTAAGAATACTGTGTTTTGCTCTCAAATTCGTATTTTAAATTTAAAGGTTAAATAAATATCACCAAGTAAAATGCACCACAATATTTAAACAAAACAATTCTGGGTAAAATGAGTATCAAATTTGACTGAAAAGTGAGTTATAGTTTATCTAAATTATTAGTATAAGAATTATTCATCGTGGCCGAGAAATTGTTTGCAATTATCAAAATAAGGCACCGTATTTTCGTAGATCCAACACAAGCCTTAGCGAGACGAATCATCACCAGATTTAAAAATGACGGACAAAAAAGAAAAAACCACTTCCTTTAAGGTATCCGAAATGAGTACTTGAGCAACTGTTTGACTTTAAGCAAAAAGGGCCTGCAACTAAATCAGAGGAGTTAAGCAAGATCTGTCACTTGTAGATAATTAAAGAAAATCAATTTCTCAGGGAAAGGGTAGAAGATTTGGAAAAAAGATATATCCTGGCTGAAGCGCAATACAATGCAATCCAATCTTAACCTAAAGCCAGCGACGTCTAATATCAGCTAAATGAAAAAAATTTACTGGTAAAACTCGTTTCAAAGAAACCGATTGACCAAAGAATGGAAGTTGTCGAAATTTGCTCCAGCATTGCGACCTGTCGGGGAATTGTCCAACCGAATGACATAAGGGCACTATGAACTTCGAACTAGTTAGTTTTGGTAGTAGAGATTGCCGCATATAAAGTCATTAAAAACACAAATATGCTAAGAAAACTCAGGTGTCTCAATCCAAAAGGATTATCCATTGGCTGCTCGACAAACCCGCGGAAAAGTTCTGTAAGTGAGAAAACTTATTTGAAAAAAGTCCGTCCCGATTTCCGTGTATCATTACGAGACGAAATACTTGTAGTCAACGACTTGGAGTTTACTTGCAAAAACATCCGGACTTCGCTTTAAAAAAAATTGCGGAATTAAGAAGCTTCAAGAATTATTTCAATTAAAAAGAGGATTTTTTGAAAATATTTTGCAAAACATTTCTGACACTTCACTATCTGCAATAAAAAAAACTAAAATAGAATCAAAGTTAGCGCCAGTTGCAGTACCATTACAAAAGTAACTGCATTACCGATCGCGGGAATAGCGAATACACCAACCGCTACGATGGAACAGTAGCAATATCCGGTCTGCCATGAAACACAAAAAACGTTTATTTTAAAAATGAGAATAGTATCCTATAATATTTCTGGATTAAATAATCAGTTATTGTATTCAAACTTTTTTAAACTTTTAAATTGTTATGAAATTATTTGTCTTTTTGAAACCATATTATTAGCAATAGTTTTTTCGGAATTTGAAAAGTATTTTTCAAAGCATAAATGTGAATGGTTTTCTGCGTGTATAGAACTCAAGCAAGAGGTAGATGGATGGTTCTTGATAGCACTAAAAAAAACTATGTCAAAAAACTCGTGTAAAATAATTGAAATGAAAACACGCCAATTGTTGTCATCGCTCTTGAACAAAAATCATTTTACATTGTCCCCCAATATATTAACTGCAAACCATCTGATTAGAGACTACTGATTTTCTGTGTTGGGAGATATGAACGCCCGAATCGGAAATACAGATACTGCGACTAAGTACGCATATGAAACCAGAAAATCAAAAGATGTCGTTTGTAATAAGGAGGGGAAGAAATTACTGAAGCTGTGCAACGCTTTTGGCTTATAAGTTTTGAACTTTTATTTGAGAGAGAATAGCCTTACGGCTGAGCAGCGTAAGAGATACTGCAGAGTTTTGGAGACTAACAAAACAAATTAACGGCGAAACTACAACCAACATATTAAAAGTAGATATATGTAGATGACGTTTGTGATGCACTAGCAAAAATATCTTCAAATAAAGCACCCGGATATAATGGAGTACCAACTGAGTTTTACAAAAACAATCCAGATGAGCTTAAAAAGCATTTGGCAACTTCATTGAACATAATATATCAGTTTCGGATTGTTCCAGAATACTTTTAAGATGCTCTTCTAACACCCATTTATAGAAAAGGAAACCCTACTCTCCCAAGTAACTACTGGTGCATTTCGCTATTGAACTCAACCTTAAAAATCTACACATCGCTCCTGCTAAAGCGCCTTACAAATTGGGTCGAAAGTAACTGGAAACTAAGTGAGTTTCATGCCGGCTTCAGAAAAGTTTATAGCACTGTAGGCAATGTGTTTATATTGGCCAATTTAGTAGAAATGAAACTGAGCAGAAAACAAAAAATGTACGCTTTCTTTTTAGACTTTTGAGCAGCGTTTGACTCTATTGATCGAAAATAACTGTTTTACAAGCTAAGTACCATTGGAGTTACAAGTTTATAAAAGCAATAGAAAAACTTTATGAATCTACAACTGAATGATATGCGATGGAGATCATGTTTCTCAAAAATTTGATGTGGAAATAGGAGTTCGCCAAAGGTTGTTGTATCAGTTCATTGTTGTTTTCGTTGTATATCGATGACATCGCAGAACAACTACCGGGAGGAGTTTCCTTGACGGGGTCGAAAATTAAAATAATCCTTTACACCGATATGACATCGTCTTACTAGCTGAAGATCCTAAGGTGTTGCGGTTAATGATAAATAAACTGAACACTTATTGCCAAAAGTGCAATTTACAAGTCAACACAAATAAATCAAAATCGTAGTTTTCAAAAATGATACTGAAGCTTTAGTCAGGAAGAGAAATGGACTTTTGGAAGTGAAAGGCTGGAAGTTGTCAAACTAGGGCGTGGCCGTGGCGCGATAGTTGTGTGCTCGCCTGTCAGCCTCTTGGTCGCAGGTTTCATTCCTGCCGTTGTCTATGTCTTCTTATACTCCATTAAAAACCAATTCTCTAAATTGTCATAAGATGAGTTGCTGGTTTACTCATTACATGCTGTTCATGCATAACACTAACAATATGTGACTGAGCAAACTAGTATACTCATAAATATGACAATGAAAAAAATAAAATAATGCGAAATATAAGGGACATAAATAAATAACACACGGTAATTTTCTCCGCATTAGTTCAGCCGCCAATCCTGGAGATAAATCTGAGACAACAACCAGCTTTAGTCTTAGAACATCGTGCCACACATCTTTCCTATCCTTCTTTCTCTTCTTTCACCGGATGCTGGGCTATGATAAAAAGATATAAAGGGTATTCATAATCCCTTGAGTGCGTGCAAAATTATTAAAAAAAAAATAATTTCAGTATTTCGGTATAAATCGATCGTTTACTCTTAATTTGGAGCATCACTTAAATACGAAACTTGAAAAGGCAAAAGAAGCTATTTGTATTTATTGGAAAAATATTTTCAACTATTCTTATATTTCAAAAAACCACAAATTCAAAGTTTTTGAATCCAGAGGTCGAGCTATAATGTTCTATGGTGCCCAATATTGGGGCTTCAAAAGTTATGAAACTGTAGAGCATCTACTTCGTTTCTTCATTAAAAAAATGTTTAAGCTTCCGTTTTCCTGTCCGAACTACTCTATTTATATAGAAACTGGATTATCTCCGTTATTTTTATCAACTCTTTAACTTCATTTGCACTATCTCCTAAAAGTGTTAAAAATGAACGCTGCTCGACTTCCCAAACAAATCGCTTTATATGCGCTAAGAAAAAAGATACTTTGGTTTCCTGAATGGGAAAGAATTGCAAACAAGGGAATGAAAATAATCTAGATGATTTAAAAATACAATTTTACGGTTTGTTCCAAAAACACGATGAAAAAGAACGAACAATATTTTTGGAAGAAGCAAGGTCTTCGAGTCAACGGTTAGTATATCGAAATTTAAACCACAACTTGGAACTAAGAAATTACTTCAACTCTTCATACAGTATATCAATGATATCTATTACTTCAACTCTTCATACAATATATCAATGATATCTACTATTTTCAATGAAATGATATCGTTCTGTTGTGCTCTATGTGCATCTGAAATGCACGCGAAAATATAACAACACACTTTTTTGAACGATGCGCGATCTTCGGGGAACTTCTATACTATAGTAAGAACGAGTTAAGTGACTTCGAAATCTACAGTATTCTGAACGGTGAAAACTGGAAAATACTTTTTGAATTTTTTTAAGAAGCATTGATATATAGAAATAGAATAGCTTCTGAATTATTTTAGAGTAAATGAGAAGAAAATAGTTTTTAAAATTAAAAATATGAAAAAAAAAAAATAATGAAATACAAACTGAGAAAAATGTAAAATTAAAATACAAAAATGTTAACAAAACAACAAATACAGTCGAGCTTCGATAACTCGAACCATTACTTGCCAAAAAAATAATTTGAGTTATCAAGACTTCGTGTTATCAAGTAAACACACAAAATTAATATAAAGCACGTAACATTTATTTGCGAATAAAAAAGGCACTGCTATTGTAATTATTTAAGATGTTCTGTTATACTTGAATTGTAAGTGGTTTACCGGAATGCCACATTTAATAGCCATATCATTCTTTCTTGACCCACCGTTCACCTCTTTTATTAAATAAAATTTATTTGCAATCGATAATGTTACACACTGCACTGTTAATAACTGCGGCAGTTTCTTTACACTTTTTATTTCGTCTTTTTTTTCAATTTTTAGAAGACGCCTACAATATTGCCTTTTTTTCATAATGAAAGAATTCGTTATAATACGTATACCAACCTAAATGTATGTGTGTTCTAACATCGGAACATGACATCTTTTACTCACACTTAACAGAATAACAATTTTCAACACACACAATATATGTATAGAAGGCCATAGAACACACAAATACAATGCCCACAAACGAAATTATGAAACGCATTACGAAATGAACCTGTAAACATCCAAAGAATTCGGGAATTCCCATAAAAAATTCGACTTGTCGACGGTGACGCCAAATTATATCTTCGAGTTATTGAGGAGACTTTCGAGTTATCAAACAAAAATTACATGTTAACTTCAGGCTTCGCGCTATTGCCTCAAATATTCGAGTTATCGAAGTTCGACTGTAATTAAATTATTAGGTGATAATCTGGCAGACGACAATAAGCATGTCATGCCTATAAGTTTTGTTATAAGAAACAATAAACGTTACTGAAATTTTAATAAATAAATCTATCTATATTAAATAAAACATTTTTCCTGAATCGCTGTAACTTGCACCTACCTTTTGGAACGCGAAAGTAAACAAAACACACTATTTTGCTTGAAGCTTATCTCTGTTGACAAGAAGTCCTCTCTAAAAGAACAGGTCGTCTATCGTAAACAACCTTGTCATGTACATTTTTTGAAAGAAATAAAAATGTGTCCTTCTTTTATTTGTCAACCATAAAAGCAATAGGTAAAAATTTTTTTAACAATTCACAAAAGATATTTGGTGTGAACATGGTGTTAAAATTTTTTTATTGATTTACATTTTTATTGTATGTTATATTTTCCTTTAATAACATTAAATGGATTGTTTTTGATTCAATAAATTAAAATAAACAGTGTAGTACTTTTTTTAATTTGTTTTTTGTTGTGTCCTATTTTCCTTAAAAATATTATCTGGTCTTCTTAGGCTAATCGAAACAAACTGGATTAGATTTCGATTACTAGCAGATACCCGTGCGATGCTACGGACCCACGGGAATCAAATTTAATTTAAATCCATTCAATGAATGAGGCATGAATGCCCTATGGAAAATTAAAATAAAAAATCCAACGGTGCCAAATTTTACCCAGATCCGTTCAGCCATTCTGGCGTTATTGAGCAAAAAACATCATATCCATACAAACTCCTACATTTATAATATTCGTATAATTATCCGAAATTTTTCAAGCTTCACAACGAATTTTCCACCTTTACATTTTCCAAAATCATCAAATCAAATATATCTATAAATCATTGAGAAAAAAAATTCACGTTTTTCCGGAATTATTCGAGTTTCCACTAAGAATTTTCTATTTTTTCATTCGTAAAACCATTCCAGAACATTTGCATACACAATTCCATTCAAAAAATCAATTTTTTATTTTCTTAAATTTGCCGACTTTTCAGGAGGGTATTCCCAAAAACCTTCTCCTGGATATTACGAACAACTAAAAAAGATTGCGACCCAAATCGGTCCATTCGTTCTCAACTGATGAATTAAAATACATTCTTGAACACCATTTTTAATAGCAGATGCCCGTGCGATGCTATTCAGACTTTCTATCCCACGGGAATCTAATGACAACTATCAACCAACAAAATTTCATTAAAAACCGTTCAGCGGTTGAGCCGTGAAAGCGGAACAATCACCCATATTTAAGTCTCTCTCATAGGCACCGTTCATTTTTTCGGGATAAAAAGCCTGTTTTCTATTCCAGACAATAACTTATATCTGTACCAAATTTATCTGTTCCGGAGTTATTGAGCAACAAACATCCATACATCCAAACTTTCACATTTATAATATTATTAGGATTGTGAGAGTAGAAATATTTTCAACAGAGAGTCAAGTCTTAGGTACATTAATAGTATCTAAACGAAAATCTTGTCCATATAACTGACAGTTCTTCAACATAAAAATAATCTCAAACCATGGCCCACGTATCATAACGCAACTATTTTCGGATTTTTTTGAAAGTGCATACATATTGTGATTGTCTTAACTGTGATCAATATTCCAGCTGTCATAACCAGCTGTGATGATTTAGTTATTTAAAATCTTATACTCCTTGGACTGGTATAAATCTTCACATAATTATTGACGATATTACGACGAAGATAATGACACATCTGTTCCTGACGGAGTATCAGCTTCAGTTCTGGAAAAATGTTAGTCATTTGTCGATTCCACTTGCTGTTCTTTTTATCATGTATGGAATAAATCTTTCATTATTCCTCTGCATAAAAGAGAAAAAAGTCCGAAGCTTTTTGAAGCATTTTGAATTATACAAACTTGATTATTGTTCCTTACCAACTTGGTTTCTCTAAAAGCCGGTTAACTGTCATTCCTCTTATAGAGTTAGCGGAGTTCTATTTTGTTTCCTTAAAAAACAAAAAGCAAACGGATTGTGCTCTTACAGATTCCAGCAAGGCATTTGATAAACTCTTACATAAAGTTTTGCTTCAGAAAATGAGCAAGCTGGGTTTTGGGTTGAACTTCATTCCATGGCTTAAATCTTATTTATTTATGGAGTTCCACACAACAGCTATTTAGGTTCAGTTCTTTTTATATTAATTATAAATAATTTTTCATCAGTTTTGAAGTACCTACTCAAACTGCTGACGATGGTTAATATTAGTAAAACCATTTCTAATAATTTTGCCTGCGAAAAGCTTTTAATTAAACGAAATTATAACAGACGCTCCTGTTTATATTTTGTTTTCATTGTTAATCTTATTGATTGAAATATAAGTACATGTTTTGAAACTTTTTTCTCACGTTAATCTTAATCTCATAAATTACGATTTTCCAAATCGTAATTTATGAGACCCAATTTATATAGCACACTATCGTACCAACTGTGAACGGAATTCAACTTTGAATAGCATCTTTAATTTGTATAACGTAAACCATAATTTATTAATACAGTTTTCTGATGTAACAAATACTGGTTATAAAAAAATATTTTATAACAAGTAAAGTATAAGTAATCTAAATATTATTAATTTGATTCAAATAAAAAACAAATTAAAGTATGTTTTCAAAAATAATTTTCATATTGCACGCACAAGATACCTTAAAGCCACAAGTCCAGCCCTGTATTTTGAAATAATTTATTCAATTTGTGGGTGATCAATTATGATTTTCAGTGTCAATGGCATTTGATATATGAACAAACCAATACTAAAGCTGGTTGTTGTGGTCTACCTTTTTTTACAACCTCTTAATTTCTAAGCCTACAGAAATTTAAAACAAGTTTGTTTTACAAAGCTTCACATGTTTGTTTACAGAATGCAGCAATCGATTGAAGAAGAAGCGAATACTCGTATATGAGCTAAAAAGATTAATGAAAAATTTAGAAGATTATTAAAATAAGGTGTTCAATTCAACACAGTAACGCATTAATTTGAAAATTTCGTTTTCTTTTTTGTGTTTTATTTTATTTCACTTTCGCATGTGGGACTGTGTGTCAGCTTGGGAAGCATTGAAAATAAATTTATTATTGAAATCTTTGGGTTGTTAAAAACGGCAAAACCAAGGTCGTGTTAAGATGTAATAATGATGGATGGCAAATCGATTATGGGTCAATTAATTAGTCAAGTTATTGCATTATAGCCAAACATTTTGTTTTTAATTAATTTTTATATAAATGTGTGTTAGTTATAAGTTATGTAATATACTAACAAAATGCATATGGGTTTAGAAGTGAATGTTTTGATGAGTAATTGACAAACTCTGAAAGGTAGTTAGTATCTGAAGCGACTTATGAAACTTCCGGTAGCGTTAAGTTGCTTCATATAAAATCGCTTTTATTAATATTTTTCTTAATTTTAATACTTAATGTAGGCATATTTGTGGATCCCTGATAACAAACGTGCATTCAATTTCATATGGCCTTCAAATGTTCTCATAGGAATAATTAATGCATTAGGAATTTATTGCACACATAACCTGCATGACAAAGATTGGTTTCCACCCACGTTACATACGTTCCCTTTCCTACAAACTTAACCAACTTAAGGTAGGCACAAACGCGCTCGCTGTGTTTTTCTCGTATATGGGCTGATTCGCGAGACGATCGCTGATGACGTAAAATTTCGAAATGAATCATGACAAATCACACATGTTAATACATTGAAGAATCAGCAGCAGCACGAAATGAATGTTCGGCAAATGTTTCCGCCGCTTATCGTCGTTGTGCCTACATTTAGTTGTTAGACTTTATCCTTAAGGGTTCTGTAAACACTCGAACATGGTACGAATACGAGTACCATGTTCGAGTTGATTTGACTTGTCTGCGGGATGGTTCGAGTACCAATTTCGAGTAAACCAACAAGGCTGCGCTTTGAGTACTCTCCTGTTCAATCTATTTATCGATGATTTGGTGGAGCAGGTTGGTGGGGGGGTGAAGATTTCTGACGAAACTATACCTGGCCTACTATACGCAGATGACATCGTGCTTTTTGCAGACTCGCCTACAAGACTCCAAGAAATGATAGTGAAACTGGAAGAATATTGTGTCACGTGGATCTTATCTGTTAATCTCGAGAAATCAAATATAATAATTTTTAGAAGGGGACATGGAAGATACTCTTGAGAGGAGAAATGGAACTTTCAAAGACAGGAGATTAAAATAGTCAAAGAATTTAAGTACTTAGGAGTGACTATAACAAGTAATCTTTGCATGAAAAAACACGTCAGAGCTAAACTTCAAGAAGCCAAAGCGGCTCTTTGTATTTCATGGAGAAATTGCATCACAAACAAAGCTATCCATCACTCTACTAAGTACAAACTCTTCCAAGTCGATTATGCTTTACTCAGCGCAGGTGTGGGGCTATAAAGAATATGAAGATGTTGAAAAATCTCTTCGGTTCTTCTTGAAGCGAGTTTTCTTGCTTCAATATTGAAACGGGGTTAACTCCGCTGTTTATTGACAACCTTAAAGCCCATTTCGATTATGTGCTCAAAATACTAAAAATGAGGTCAACAAGACTGATTAAGAGAGTGTTAGAATATCTGATCTCAAACAAACTCAACTTTGTCGGCGTTTGGTTTGATATTTCTAGTTCCTTGGATGGAACGCTTGAACTAAATTTGGAGGATCAATCGGTTTTAAAACAAAGTTTGTATCAGTTGTTGGCCAAATTAGATGAAAAAATCCATCAAAGCTTCATCAGCAAAGCCAAAGCATCACAATATAGAGAGTATTACAGCAACCTGCAGCTTGACCTAGGCCCTCAAAACTACTTTAACGATAAGAATCCCACAGAGATGATATCAATTATACTATGAGCAAGAGGGGAAATTCTGGCTCTTAACTTCATACCACATAGACCGGACTTGCCTATCGAATGTGAAATCTGCAACATGCGCCCTAGAGAAAACGTGGCTCACTTTATATGATCATGTCCGATTCTCCAAGAAATTAGACGAGATATTTTTGGAAAAAAACCAGATGACTCCAGACGAAGTCATTCTAATTCTAAATGGGGCAGAAAGTTGGGAAAATTTGTACAAATTTGTTCGTTTGGCACTAAGCTATAGAAAGAGAATCGTAACAGAAAGCGTTTGATATATATTTTCTTTTAATAAAAAAAAAACTGTATAAAATTTATATTAACTGTTATTTTATTATTTCAATCTGACCGATGGTTTTATAGCAGGTCGTACCCGACTTGTATTCAAACATTGTAATTTAAAATGTAAAGCCTCAATAAAGTCTAAATCTAAAATCTAAACCAAAAATTTTATCTCACCAAAGTCTTTAATATTTTTTAATGTTCGAGGGCTGGGCTTCTGGAATCAAGTTCAGGTGTCTGCGGACTGGTTTTACCGCTTTTACTCGAAATGTCAAATTGTCACAGTTTATGTTGGTAAATGCATGAGCGCTCATCTGAGAAAACTGAAATTTTATTTTGGGATTATACAAAAAAAAACGGAGTTCGAGTAGTTTGGTCTCAGTTTGGTTTCACTATCTGGGGGGCTTACTCAAACTAAGTTTACTCATACCATGTTCGAGCGTTTACTGAGCCCTTTCAAAATCCATAGTTCAAAATTCCCATAGTAGATAGTTTAAAAAATACAATCAATATACAATCGATAGTTTTCTGAAGTATATTGTAATGGTTTTGAAAAAAAAAACAGCTGATGAACTAAACATCTGATGTCAACCAGAAATGTCTTGCTAGCCTACAAACATTGGATTCATTTGTAAATATGAGGCACATCTGATTCAAAATTGCAGCTGTGTATATATATTACAACTCACTTGCATAGAAAATGCTAACTGGGTCCTGGATCGCTCGAAAACAAAGCCGCTCCCAAGTTGCTTTGCTAGTCTAGCTGATTCGTGCTGACTAGACTACGATCAATAAATTACATGCGCTTACATTCAGGATATCGAAGGCTCGAGTTAGAATAGGGTCGGATTTTCGAATCAAGTTCATTTTAATTATATACAGACTTCCAAAATTGTGAAGCGAGCTTGAAGCTGTAAAAATGTAAAACAAAATAGTTGACATATGCCATTGGTCGCATTCACAAATCGAAACATAGTCTTCCGTATAGGTTGGTGTTGTTGAAATCACTTGTAAAAGAACAGCTGAAGAAAATAAAGATCAAGCTATAAGAAAAACTGTCAAAAATATATCCAAAAGCCCATACAAATTTAACCTATCCGAGAATGGTTGTTCAGGAACTTAAATGGATACTAAATCTTTAGCTAAGTGTACACGATTGGTAAATCTTACAATATAGTCAGATCCATCAGTGAAAAATATTGGCACCAATTTCTGCCAAAACCAGTTCCAGACTTACAAATTTGGTAGTTTTTGGCAGAAGAGAGCGCTCTTGAGAGAGTAAAATATTTTCCCTTCTTGACAATTTCTTGCCAATTCCTGCACAATAAATTTTTGTAGGCAGCAATTTGTGGGCAGAAAATGTACAATTGTCAGACTGACGTTTATCATAAACGAAAAAAACGGTTCTTAGTTGGTGTGGAAAAATATTTGTTGAACAAATAAATTAATTTAGAAACACTAAAATACAAAATAATTAGTTTGAAGAGAAAAAAATGTGAATTTATAGCAAATAAAGAAATAAAAAAAAAACAAAATTTGTTGACGTTTAAAAATAGGCTGAAAATTGTGCTCAAGCTGTTCCAGACCTTTTCGGACTTTATTTCTCAATGAGAGAATTTTATCCCCACTCTTCAAGATTTGACAATCTACCAATTTCTGCCCATAAAAAGTCTGGATCAGACCTAATAATTGTGTACACACACAATTTATTGTCAGGCTCTCAATAGGTCTGACGTTTCTGACAATGAAAACATTGTAAGATGTACTTTTTTGTACATCATACAATTTTGGTATTGTCAGACAATTTACAGTAGTTTTGGACGTCGGCATCGGTGTCGGCGTCGGATTGACATTTGGGCCGAGAGCCCCAATTTTCGACAACTTTTTCAAGCAGTTGGGGCCGTATGTCAGCAATAATCTGCCGAATATTCTCTTCCAAGGCGTCAATCGTCTCGGGCTTATAAAATAGTTCAGCGGTGTTAAATCACACAAGCGGTGTTAAATGTAACAAGCCACGCCACTGGCTCACGACGCGAGATAATACGCTCACCAAAAGTTTCCTTCAATAAATTGATTGTTCCGTTGGCTGTTTGGCATGTAGCGCCGCCTTTATGGAACCTAAGGTCGTCCACATCTATTAGCATTCCCAATTGATTGTAACATTATGGCCGGCTTCGATTTTGAAGAAATATGGACCAATGATTCCCTCTGGCCATAGAGCACACCAAACAGTGAATTTTTTAGGATGTTACGGCGCGGCGTCTCAGCAATGGCTTCCCAAGTGGCACACATTTAAATTTTGTGACAAAAAGCAACAAAACTTGTTACATTCGCGTTACTTTGAAGTTTTTCTAAAACAATTGAGTTGCTTAGATATTTCTGAAAAGTTTTTCAACTTTTCCCAAAAAAAACAAAATAATATGAGTTCTATTTATGTTAGATAAAGGTTTTTGCGCCTATAGCTTGCGACTGAAAAGTGATGGTTCTGAACATAAGTTACTAAGAAGTTACACCACAGTTTCAGTACAATCTAATTCGAAACTGATTTTGATTGTAACGGAAATTGAAACAATTCAGTAACTTTCATCTTTCCCAACCTGCGAGTAACTCAACAGTAACCGAATGTTGACACGTTATGGAGAACTGAATTGCAACTCATATGGAACTTAAAGAAACTTAAACCTTGAATACTTCACAGGGATTGAATAGAGACAAAGTAAAATTAATAACTTGAATGTAACACCACAATAACTAATTTTGTCATAAATCAAAGTGTCAAATATTGCTGTTTATTATTTTCCATCACAAAATGGCACCAATTGAAAAATGTTTAATGTAATATAAAAATGTTGTCAATGACTCAAACACTTGTTCATTAAGCATCAACTCCCGTTGACTCTGCGGCAAAAACTGAAGTATTTGACCAGTTTCGTCCATGTAAATAATCATGTCTTGATTTTCGTTTTTCCTTATTATTTGTTTCCAGGTTATATGGTTGATTAAAGGCTATATTGTTTAGGGGAGATGGTGGTCATCAAAGGATGGAGAAATCATCAATTCGGCCTGTAATTAAAAACTTACCGGAGGATTTCTTGTCATAGGTTCTGAAAGAGCTAAAGTTGAGAACTTGAATTTTGTTGGTCTTGTGGCAGGCACTTTCCGGGTTGATCGCGATAAATTATCATCAGAGGCTATAATATATTGGTGACTATCAGCTATCATTTCTGCATCCTCGGGGGATTTATTTGCAGCTATTAATTAGCAAGGAAATGATTTCCAATTACTAACATTAGGGACAGATTCCGGATCCTTTGGCAGCGTTACTCACCGGTTTTGTGGTCAAAAAACATATGAACCCAAAACCCATTTGTTGGGCACAACTTCTATAATTGGGGTTGCATTAGCTGTTTTTCTTGTTTGCACTACGCAAAAATCCATTTTTATATTATTTTTTTGCACAATTCTTATTAGAATAACCAAGTTTATAAAAATGTTCTTGTTATGTATGATTCTCTTGATAGTCGAAACTTTCTTGTTTCTATTTAGTAAGTTTGACAGATGTTTTTACGACATCTATTGTTAGTATATTGTTACTAAGCAGTCATAAAGAGGTTTCAATTTTTTTAGTTACTGAACGATTACGAAGACATACTGTTTCTAACTTCACTAATGAAACGAATTTAGTTTTTTTAATTTTTTATTTCAAAAAACTTTTATGAAACTCCTCAGTAACTCAAACGGTGTCTACTTAAAAACTAAATGAGTCACTAAAAGGTTTCAATAAAGTGTTTTGTAACAAAAATTAGTTACAATATGTTTTCGAGAATAATGAGCAGAAAAATTATATCATGGTGAACACAACCCAGAGCTGGCGACCAAAAAAAAAAACTAATATTTATTGCTACTAAGTGCAGCGTTGCATTTTGGTGAGTGATTGTGTAGCCATTGATTTTTACTTTTTGAATAGATTATTATAAAGTATTTTTTTTTGTTAAGAAATAGCTTGGTCACCACCTTGCTTTTTGGCATTATAGAACTGGCCATAAATAATTTAAAACAAAATTTGTATTTTGGATTTATCATATATACTACTACTATTTAATACAATTTTCTATTAGTCTTTTATTGTCCTTTTCCATTTGCAATTGAGAGTAGAAAAATATCCAGGTATGAATCGTAATTTTTCTATATAAAAAAACCTTTCCAGAACTAAACAATAACAAGCGTTAAGATATGTACATACGTGTGAATCTACTACGTATGCAAATAAGTAAATCTGGCTTAAAATCCGTGTGGATAGTAGGAATTTTAAAAAAAGTTTAAATATTACGTTCTGCCGCATTTTAGTATTTAGTCGCTGGAAAAGTATAAGTGCAAATTCTGGAGTTGTAAGTTAATACATTTTTATTTTTTTTAAACATTATATGTATTGAGCTTTCAAATTGTTTTCAAAAAATAATTTTCTAATGACAGCACTGATCACATTTAAGCAGTTCTTATGAGGGATACTATGTGGTAACAAGAAGAACAATTATCGTCAGCCATATTTTTCGACAGAAATAAAAAATATTTATTCTCTTTTATAAAATTATAAATGATAACTACGAATTTGATGCTTATAAAACGAAGACGTTACATGTGATTTGTTACAAGGATTTCAAGACAAATAGATTTTTCTTTCTTCAAATTTTATTTATTTAAAGCGCGCGAATTTTATAGGGGGTAGAAAGTCATATTTCATGGTATAACTGCGAGCGTTTAAAAAATTCAGCTTAGAACAGGCCGAAAATAGATACTCGGATTTATAAATTATCCATACACAAAAATAATCACATTAAGTCATAAATTCTTACTGTCATATTTTAGAATGCTTGATTGATTGTAAAGTGTACTAGTTCGAATTTAATGGTTTCATTTTTATTACAAAAAAGTATTTTGAAATTAAAAATATTATGTATCCTACAAAAACTTTATTGAAACTTACTATCAGTTACAATAAAGTTTGCTCCAATCTTGTGTAAAATTATTAATCTGAGTCTAGCAAAAGCAACTATACCAAAACAACTTAAGAATGCTGTGGTAAAACCCATTTATAAAGGAGGAGCGAAGAATCAATTGACTAATTATAGACCGATTTCAAATCTCCCGGTCTTTGGAAAATGCCTTGAAGGAATTGTAGTTAATAGATTACAAAATTTTGTTGAAAAACACTCTCTGATTAACAAAAGACAGTACGGATTTCAGAAGAACAAAAATACAGGACAATTGATTGGTGAATTTGCTAACTGTGTGAACGAGAGATTGAATAAAGGTCACCATGTACTGGTATTGTTTATGGATTTCAGCAAGGCTTTTGATACACTCAAGCATTCAAATCTTTTAGAAGCATTAGGAAGAATGGGGATTCGCGGTTTGATGGCTGATTGGATGACTGACTATCTTAACAATAGAAAGTTTTGCGTTAAGATAATAGATGTTTATAGTGAGTTAAAAATTTTACGTATAGTGTTCCATAAGGATCTAATTTGGGGCCTCTACTATTCATCCTTTATACCAACGAGCTTCTTCGATTGTTTAAATTAAGCATTCCGATCGCTTTTGCCGATGACACTGCTATTGTTGTTCGTGATAGGTCCATTGATACTGCAACAACGGTGATGCAAAAGAAATTTGATGCAGCTATGCGATGGTGCCACGACAACGGGTTGGTAATAAACGCTTCTAAAACAAAATTAATGCATATCCGAAGTCCACATTTCAAAAAAACTGACAAGCAAACATACTTCACGAATGATTCATGCCCAAACACGCACAAAGAATGCATCGAAGTAGTCGAAAGTTACAAATATCTTAGTGTTGTTATTGATTGCCATTTCCTTTGGGACAAACATATAATTAAATTACGAAATGAACTGAAGAAAAGTCTTTATGCACTCTCTCACTAGAGATACCATGTTGCTGAGGACGTTTTGCGACAAGTCTATTATGCACTACTAGAGTCGAAAATAAGGTGGTATACTTCCATGGGGAAACGCGGCAACAACTCACATCAACAAGATCAATAAAATTCAAAACTCAGTCTCGTAAGACTGAACTGTAACTACTTTATAATTTGCAATCAAGTAACAAGAAACCACTTTGTAACAATTCAAAATGATTACACACAAGTTGCATATGTAACTTCATAGGAACTAGAATTTAGTTGCAAATAAATGCCAGTCTTGCGGTTTTTTGGTTGCAGAGAGGTTGTAGCGACTTATTTGTAACTTCGCCATAACAAAGTGTGCCACTTGTGTTATGGATAATGATCACTCCAAATACAACAATTTTGCTTGTTAACATTTACCCAAAAGTTAGCTTCTTTGCTGAACAGAATTTTCTTGTGAAAATCGAAATCGGTGGCCATCTCGTTTTCAGCCCATTCACCGAACGCGCGTCACGTTGTTTGAATCAATTTTTCAAAAATGAAATTATTTATTTTTTTAAAATCAAAAAAAATATTTTTCGAAAATTTTGATATGCAATATTATTTACACTTTTAGGGGCTTATACATAAATAAAATAATTTTAATCGATTCATTAAATAGTGAGAAAGTCGAAAATATGAAAGTGGTTCTATGTGAAAGTAGGTAGTGTTAATAAGTACGCAAAATAAAATATTTTTTTTTTAATAGAATGGGACTATACTAATTTAAGAACTGACACATTTTTTTTATTAAGATTATTAGGCCGGCAATTCACGACACAAAATAACTGCGCAAACTGTGGCTTGCGCAGTTTAGTTGTGTTATGAATGGGATTGTTTGTGTGATTTGTGCAGTTAACTGTATAAAAATCAAACAATTTTAATATTTATGCTCAAGTCTTTAATTTGTTTGTTGAAAAATTTTATTTACGCACTACACATTGTTTCTTTTTTATAATGGCTAATAAACAAAAGTTATGGAGCGAGTTTCTCGAACTTTATAAAGAACAGCCGGCTCTTGAAAGCAGGGTTACCTCTGAAAGAGTCCAAAAAGGTAGTCCTGGCTAAAAAAAATGGAGTCCTTAAAAACTATATAAGAAAAACACATTCTATCAACAAATATATTCTTATATATTTTATAAACATAACAAAACAATTTTTTTTCAAAATAAATAAACGTTAAAACTTTAAAACAATTAATGTATTTATTTACTTAAATAAATAAGAAATTCAGATTTCTTTATAGTAAAACAAATTAACAAAGTCAGTTAAGAACTAAAAATCTAAAAATATTAATTGTTGGGAAAATTTTGCTTTTAGATCTGAACTAAAATTGGCCCAGGAAACCAATCTTTTAGCTGCTCATCTTCTAAAACGTTTAGGTTAGAAAACATGGATTGGCAAGATTGAACAAATGTAGTGTTGTTTCCAAATTTAAAACAAAAACAGCTTTTTAGAATTTTATAAATTTAATTTTAACTAGCAAATGTAATGAACAAAAGTTGGACAAATAAATAAAAAGAAAATTAAATTTTAAAAAAGACTAAAAAATTCTGCTGCTTCTTCTGTGCTCTTTTCAATTTTTCTCATAATTTTTCATCAACAAGATAATAAAAAAACAAACTTGAAATCAATGAATTAACGAAATTAAATTAAAAGTACAGTAATTAAATTCAAAGTGTTTTGAAATATATATGTCATGAGCGGGTGATTTCGGCGAAAACATGTAGATTGTAGGTAGGTATCTGTATTGTGTAAACTGTAATCTGTTATAAGAAAGGAATTAAGGCACTCGTAAACAGACAAGACACATGAAGTTGAATGTCAAACATGAGAAAATGTAGACAAAGATTTGAATGAGATCAGACAGGGCTGAATTCAGAGAAGAATCCGAGCAAATTCAGAAGTTTTCAACGACGATTTAGTATTAAAAAAAATATTTAAATTGTTATTAGTTTATGATTTGTATGTTATTTTTTGTCTGACAACTTTAAAAACGGTTTTCAAGTTGTCATAATACTGTCCAAAAAAATTGGTAAAAAAAGACTTTCTAAATATTGATTTAAAAAAAAAATGGTTTACAATAGTGTTTAAACTTTTTAGGAGTGTCTCCAAAAAATAAACAAATCAAATGAAATATTTTCGAGAAAATCGAAAACCAAAAAGAAAATTGGTACAGGTACTTACAATAGCCATTTTTTCAAAAAAGACCTTCATTAATGAACTGATCTCTTTTATAAAAATCCTGATTCAAACAAATTCAAAAATATCAGCACGTTTTGAATAATCCAAGCCCGGGAAGGTTATGCCCACGAGTCCTGAGGTCAATTCTGCTATCCAAGGAGACAGATAATTTAATGATAAGCTGCAAATAGTTCTGAGAGCATTTGCAAATTTATTACTTTTTTTTTAATCACAATTCAGTGTTTTAATCTATGGAAGATTTATTTTCTAAATTAGCATTGCATTTTAAAAGTAAAGTCTTTTAGGTATGTATAAAAACAAGCTTAAAAGCACTTTTACGCCGTTCCTTTTGGTTGTGATAATTCAATAACACGTGGAGATGCCTTAGCTTTCAAAGCAGCAGGAGATATCAAGAAAGGGTTTTCTCGAATATGTCCCTGCTCATATTCCTTTGCTTGTGATAATTCCACAACACGATCGCTAGGCTTGGCCTTAAGGGCGTTAGCCGGCACGCCAAAAGGATTTTCTTTCAGATCACTCTCTCCTAAACGCTTTTCCGCCCTAGTTGCTAATTGCATTATCCGTTCAGTTGGCTTATATTTTAAAGTTCCTGCCTTGATTTTAATTGGTAGGGTCTGCTGATGAAGAGTTTCGTCAGTTTCCTTTTTACTCAAGCGAATAATTATTGGTGTCGGTTTGTAATTTTTAAGAGTAGGAGTAAGTTCCCACTTAGAAATAGCAGGCTCTAAGCGTTCCTTGGGCTTGCAAAGATACTTGAATCGATTCATTATGGAGATATCTTTCCACATGTGCACCTATCAATGATTTTATTATGTATATTTATTTTGAAGAATGTCAATTTAGGTCCGACTCACTTTCTTTGGGGATTTGAAGATTTTTTTAGGTTGGGCAAGCTTACACAAATGTCGTCTATGAACTGCCCATTCCTTTTTGGTCCATTTGCCTACAGGCTCCCTTGAGAAAGAAGAATTATTTAAAAAAAAAAAATATTTTTATTCTAAAGTTGGTTTAGATGTACTTCTCTGCAGCATGCTGACAATTCGCTAATCGACTGTACAGGGAAAGCATACTTTTCCTGATAGTTCGATTGAGTATTTTGAGCCTTCCGTCACCTAAGATATGTTTGAAGTTTTCTCGGATTGGTAAAATGTTCCTAAAACAAGTTTCCAATATTAGACAAAATGTCAAATAGTCAAGATCAAGAAAAATTTCATCTGTACATACCTCACACGAGGATAAGCCAGTTGTTGAGTTCTAGTCAAACTTGGTAGCTCTCGAATGATTTCAGTTTTTAAGGAGCAATTAGGCTGACCTGTATTTGTGGTTACTATTTTTGACATAAAATACTTTGGACGAGCTAACATTTTTATTCGACGTTGGTGTCGTTTCGGCTGAAGTTCTTGCAACCGAACAAGAAGTTTCGAGTATTCCCTGCAAATATTTTTACCAAAACAATCGATTGTTGTTTGTTTTTCCGCACACCAGTAGTTACTATCGAGTTCAATGTTTTTTGATTCCATTTTCATTTTTCCTTTTTTTTTTCTTTTAAAATGTTTTAACTAAAAATTTTGATATCGATAAATAATTTCGTTTGAATGTAAATTTTTTGCTACTGTTGTTAGTTTTAGTTACAAGTTTTATTTTTAATTTTTTGAAACTGAAGGTTCAGTTTTTTAGAAAGTAAATAATCCTAGACTAAAGATGCCGTCACACTATGAAAGAAAATTGTTTTCTGAAAGCGACTTTTTACTTTCAAGAAAGCAAAATTTCTGAGAGCACTTTTCGGGTCGTCACATCCCGCAAGAGAAAGTGTTTTCTGAAATTGCTTTCTGAAAGTGATTTGTGTGTAAACGGGTGTCATATTTGCCACTTTGAGCTTAGTTTCATTAATTGTTTTATGTAGGATAGCTGCTAAATGGAGTTAGCTGAGGAAACTTTTTGCGATTAAGAATTATTAGAACTGAGGCAATTAACTCTAATCGTAGGTCAATTTGCGTGCGACCATTCTGGGAACGTGGTGCTGAAAATTATTACCACACCACACTTATGAGAGATTTGCGCGCAGAGGGAGACGAATTCTTTCGTAATTTTGCTCACGTTTGGGAGGAGCAATTTAATTTTGTATGTGATAAAGTACGACTGTTTGTTGAGAAACTAAATGCACCATACCGTGTGCCCATCAGCGTAGAGGAAAGACTAGCTGTGACATTGAAACACCTTGCACATAGCGATAGCTACAACACACTGTCTAAACTGTCAATATAAAATACAATAGATTCAATAACCTTTTTCGCCTTTTCAGCCAGTTTTTAAAGCAATAAATGCACGACGTAAAGTTTCCAACGAAACAAACAAGACAATGAAGTAAACTACTTTCAAAAATGTTTAATAAATGAATTAATGACATTGCATTGAATCGATACAAGCGCTTGCGGAAAATGTTTGCTGCAAGTGATTTGTTACTGTGTATTTTTTTAGAGGAAAGAGGACCCTGGAGGGAGTTAAAATCCTTTAAAACAGCTAAGGGTTCACCTAAGATACTGCTGTCTAAGAAAACTGTTCTCCAAGAAAACTATTGCTAGGTGCCTACGTACCGATATGTCACCCCAATGTTAACCTTCCCCCCAAAAAACAACTGTAGACTTAAGACCCACTTCCATTACAAAATAAAGGAATTTGACCCAGCAATTCTTCTTCCACTAAATTGTTTTGCTGACGATAGTACTCTCAGCTTTTCATTTTCGTTTTCAGATTCACTTCCTTGTTCTTCGGATATGAAACTGCAACGGCAACATCTTGACAGCATTGTCCACTGGGGAATAAAAATGTGGAATACTTTACCCGGCTCTATGTTCGCCTCCCATTTTGATATTCAAAAATTCAAAGCCAATGTGCATCCGTATCTCATCTTGCATCCTTCCCTTCTTTTCTGATGCTCGCACCGTTCTTGTTCATTTTAAGGGTAGCCAAAGCCCCTTTAGTGCGCGTATCGTTATAAAAAAAATCGCATAGAAAACAAACATTCACTTTCACGAAAGCAACATACTTTCATAAGCAGATTGTGAAAGCGGAACGCGCTTTCAGAAATTTATTTGAATTAATTTGCTTTCTTGAAAACGCTTTCATGAACTAGTCACACAGTGAAATTTTTTCTTTCGAAAACGTTTTAAAGGAGGCAAATCACTTTCAGAAAACGCTTTCAAGAAAGTACTTTTCAGGTCGTCACACAATGAAAATTTAGCTTTCAGAAATTCGTTTATTAAACTTATAAAAACTGCCAAAACCATCACTTTAATCGGTTTCTCGACAATAACATGAAAACGATCAATAAAAATGTATTATTTTTAGTTTTTTGAAAACAAATGTCTGTTTGAAATCTTAGCAGTTTTAAAGAGTTTATTAATGTACACGTGACCATAAAATTTAAAATTATTTTTTTGATTAGTCTTAAAAATATTGATTTTTCAAAATAAAATATTCAAAAATTAATTTTAATTATAAAAAAAAAAGTATTTAAAATTTTAATACGCAGATTTGGGTACATAGGTCTTCTCAGATATAAAATTTGACAGAAATCCAATGAACAGTTACCGAGAATGCCAAAAATTAAAAAAAAAAAAACATTATATTAAAAGTACCGTTAATAGACTTTTCCCGTAAGCCTGGTTCATATCAAATTATACCTATTACCATCAAAATAATTCTAAAAAATTTTGATCAAAATCGTTGGAGCCGTTTTCGAGAAAAATAATATTTTCCTTCAAGGTCATATGGCAGGTACCGTTATTTTTAGGCCTAAAAATAAAATTTCAATTTCCCCTCTGAGGAATTCCAAAATAATAACACGTACCAAATGTGAAGGTAATCCCTTACACCGTTTAGGCTGCAGCTCGTTATACATTCAGATGGACAGACTGGCAGACTGACAGACTGACCGACTGACATACTGACAGACAAACAGACATTTTTTGTCGATCACTTTTTTAGGCTTCTCTATGACCGTAATGTCATGTTTGATCGTTAGAATTTTTTTTTTTTACAAAAGCATAACTTGCCTTATAGTACCTATAATCGCAAGTAAAAAGCAGCGGAAATGATATATATTTTTGGGCAGCCTATCAAAGCAATATCCAGCGAGACAATAAGATCCAAGGCAGTGGCAAAGTGCCGAAGCGTACTAAACATTATCGATAACTCTAACCAAGTCAAATTCTATCGGGTTCCTGGACACATCAATGTAGAAGTATATAGCAGATGATATGGCAATGAAGGTTCAATAGCGAATAGGGACAGCAGCAACTTATTGGGTATGGGTACTGAAGTCCCGATTGGCGTAGTGAAATAAATAAATCTTGGATATCCGGGAGCCCAGTATATTTTATTACTATATAAAAAGAGCATCAGAACCTTGATAATGTACTAACAGGACATTGTGCCATAGGTACATTGGCCACTATACTGGCTGTATTGGCAACCGATTTCTACAGGAGAAGAATATACGAGTAGAGAGTACGGGCTGGTTCGTAAATGAAATAGTCTTTATAAAACATTAGTTAGGGACATCTCTGTGTGAAAGGGGATCACAATGGACCTATAGGCCTCCGTGTACACCAGCAGCCTTTGAGCTGCGCACTAACCTAACCCAACCTAACTTTCCAAGAGCTCCAGGCCAAGATATCTTAGAGGTACAGACTCAAACTACAGCAATACGAAAACGATCTTATATTAGAAAAATTATAATATCTACTCCCACCATACTTCGCCATTTAATCCTCTCCTTAAACTTCGCCTTTCCTACCCGGGGATCGCAATGGAATAATTAGGATCCGAGTGAGGTGAGGCGGCTAGCCGTTTCTCCACCCCTTCTAACCTATAACCTTACCTTACCCACAAAAACAGCAATCACCAGGGGCAAGGATAGCAGGTAATCAGAATTGTATTCAAACTGGATGGCCCGTCATTCAAATTGACTTGAATCACTGCACTATGCTATATGGTACGGTTGCGGTTATTCTTCAGCATATCAAGGAATGCCTTCAATTTATTCGACTTTGATCGATGGTGTAGGTAATAATTAATTGAGAAGTCCTATATGCTCTCTTCCCTACAATCAGAAGAAATGGGAGCAATGAAGACGCTATAACTAGCACGATGTTGGGACATTTTACTTTTATTAATACTGCTTGTGTAAAAGCTGAAACAAAAGTGTCGGTCTAGAAAATGTCAACTTTTATTTTTATTTAAAGAAAGGCCGTCAAAGGTTAATACTGATAAATTATATTCATCCGTTAAACAGTTTTAATCTTCAAATCAATATCAATCAATCTGTTTCTTTTCACTAATTTCTGTGTAAATTAAATCCAAAAGGGATACCAAGTTGATGTATTCTATACCCATTGTATTAAAGCTTTTGACCGAGTCCATCAGTGGTTACTATTCCATAAGCTTACGATGTTAGATTTTCACAGTCATTTTCCTTAAGGGTTAGAGTCATACCTTTTTTGATAGAAGCCGAATTGCTTATATTTCTGGATATTATCTAATCCTCTCAGTGTTGATTGAGATTTACCTTGGTCCATTGCTGTTCGTCATTTTTATTAATGACTTACCTTTGACCTTTTATATATCTAAGATTTTATAACCAAATTAGATTCGCACAGTAACGTCGGAGGTATGGCTCCATCGCCATCTTCCACCATTCGTTGTATATTCAGCTTGTGTTTCTTGCCCTTTTGTGTCCTTATTTTGTCTATGAAGCTGAAGCTTAAATACAAAAATGACTAGGAAATCCGTATACAATCCATACAATAATACATATACGTATGTACTTATATTAAATAAAATACCTTGGTCAGATTTTAATTTTTGTTTGTTTACAAATAATTCAAAATGTTAAAAAACAGCTGTCGAGTATAAAATGTACAAAGATTTCAATTCTATTGTAGCAGATTTTTAAATTTTCTCGCGTTACGTTACAGTACAAATGGGAAATTGATTATAGATACGAATTTAAATGATGCTGTCTAAAGGAAATTTAAATATTTAAGCAATCTTAACTAAATAACCCCTAAGAGGCAGAAAATCTTATAGATATTGTTGCATCAGCAACTTGATATACAATGGCAACTCTTGTTTGCATATAAAATTATGACATTTCTTCTCTTTATACATTTATCAATATTTTACTTTCTTGTGAATTCCTACCTCATGGTTAACCTCACTTTGAATTCTGCTTTCCGCCTAAGAGGTTATCCAATTCCAATTATCCTGCAATTAATTTAAACTAAGTCAATATATATATATGTTAAATTAAGCAAAGTCTTTTAATTTGATACTCAACGTTGAAAACACAACATTGTGGCGACGAGGATTGGTGAAGTAGCTATACCTACAATGGATAAAGCAGCAATGGAAAAACTGCTTTCGCAGCAACAAGCTTGGATGGAAAAAATCTTTGAGTACAACAAAGAATTTATGGAGAAGGCCTTGCAGAAGAGTGCAAGAGGTTCTTCATCGTCAGTTCCATCGTTTCGGCAGTTTAATTCCGAAAAAGAAAGTTGGGAGAACTACCTTTTTCAGCTGCAACAACATTACACCGCAAATTCTCTGGAAGACGATAACCTTCGGAAGTCGCATTTTCTGGCAGAGTGTGGCCCAGATGTCAACGAACTACTCAGGAAGCTCTTTGAAACAGAGAACGTAAGTACGCACACTTTTAAAGAACTCACGGAAAAACTAACTCGTCATTTTTCGACAAAATTACATGTGTTGGCTTCGCGCTGTAAATTCCTGCGCACAAAAATGTCTCCAAGCCAGTCATATGCTGAGTGGATCGCGGACTTAAGAGGAGTAGCAAGAAATTGTGTTTTTGTTTGCGGTAAAGAAGGTTGCGGTCAGTCGTATGCAGATATGATGATACGCGACATGATAGTGTTTCACACTCCGCATGATGCAGTCCGCAACGCAGCTACACAGAAGAAAAATCCTACGCTAGAAGAGATAGAGGATATTGCCACCGCCTATGAGGCTACCCAGCTTGCAAGTGATATTCTAAAAGACAAAGGAAAGTATATTGCTTCTGCTGAGGTTAATGCAGTGAGTGCAGTCAACAAATTCAAGAAGACCAATGATAGCGAAGCAAGGTCTTGTCCAGGTTGCAATATATACCACGATCGAAAAGATTGTCGTCATTTAGATTCAGTTTGTGACCTATGCAATAAGAAAGGGCATATCAAAAGCGTATGTTTATCAGCAACACAACGATCCGAAGGTGGAACAAAAAAAAAGCAAAAGTACAGGCGATCAAGGTCACGTTTCCGTTTCGCGAAGAAACAAAGCAATGAGAATAGCAAAAAAGAACATGAATCAGCACATTCGATTCATCAGCTAGAAGAAGAAACATCAGAGACTAAGAAAGTGGAAAAGGAAGCACTCTTCTCAATCTCAGATGAGGTGTCATCAGCTTGGGAGGTGGAGCGAAGGGGGCGAAAGATGTATATACGGTTAGACATAAATCAAACCCCAACCACTTTTCAGGTGGACACAGGGGCTAGCTCTTCACTAATTGGACTGGAGAGTTTCCGAGAGCTTAACTTAAAATTGTTACCCACAAGTCGCACTCTCAGGGCATATGGTAATGTGCCCGTTTCCATTAAAGGTGAAGCTGTTGTTACAGTTCAATGGCGTGACGAGAAGAGGCAGCTAACTTTACTCGTTGTCGACAGTATGAGTGCCTCAAACATAATGGGACTTGATTGGTTTGAAGCCTTCGAGTTTAAGGTTAAATATCCGAATGATGAGAACATTTTGCTGTTGACAGATGGATCTCGTGATCAGCTTACAGAACAGGCACAAGCCCTTTGTGCGGAGTACAAATCTGTTTTCACATCCGAACTCGGCTGTAGCAAACATTTCATTGCTCATCTTACAATGAAACCTGATAGCCATCCACGATATTTCAAATATCGGCCAGTTCCTTTTGCTCAACAAGCTGCTGTTAAAAAGGAAATTGAGAGGTTAGTTAGTTTGGGTATTTTGCGAGCCGTAGAAACTAGTCAGTGGGCAGCCCCCATTGTAGTTGTGAAGAAGCAGAATGGAGATCTTCGACTTTGCGGTGATTTTAAGGTCACCATAAACCCTCAGTTGGAAATAGATAGACACCCAGTTCCTCGGATTCAAGAATTGTTTTGTCGTCTTCAAGGTGGTCGATTTTTTACAAAAGTCGATCTCTCTGACGCTTACCTCCAAATTCCACTGGATGATGCATCCAAGCGCCTGTGTGTCATCAATACGCATCTTGGACTATTCGAATATTAGCGTCTACCTTTTGGGACCGCAAGCTCAACGGGAATTTTCCAACGGTACATGGAGCAACTGACAGCTGATCTAGATTTTTGTGTATCATATTTAGATGACATCATCGTGTCAGGCCGAAACAATGCTGAGCATCTTCAAAACCTCAAGACACTATATCAACGATTCGAAGATCATGGATTGAAATGCCGTTTGTTGAAATGCAAGTTTGCCGAGCCCGAAATTGAATATTTAGGGCACATAATTGACGAAAAAGGAATAAGACCCTCAGATACGCGAGTCAAGGCCATCAATAACTTACCAGAACCAAAAAACCTTAAGGATTTGGAAGCTTTTCTAGGTAAGTTAAATTACTACAACCAATTTATACCTAATTTTGCGCAGCTAGCGGCACCACTTAACAAGCTCAGATCCAAAGAAGTACCTTTCGTTTGGGGTCCACAGCAGCGAAAATCGTTCAATGATTTTAAGAATAAAATCATGAAGATTTCGAGCTTGGTTCATTTTCAAAATGATTTACCTCTTTCTCTAGCCACAGACGCGTCATCGCATGGCATTGGAGCGGTGATCTCCCATCATTACGCCGATGGAACTGAGAAGCCAATCGCGTTTGCTTCAAAAACGCTTACCGAAACGCAGAAAGGGTACAGCCAGATAGAGAAAGAGGCATTGTCAATCATTTTTGGTGTAAAAAAATTCCACCAATATCTGTATGGCCGACAGTTCGAGTTAATTACGGACCATCAACCTTTGGTCACTATTTTCAGCCCGAATAAAAAATTGCCTGTTATGACCATTCATCGGTTACAAAGGTGGGCTATTATGCTTATGAGCTACACATACACTATTCGCTACAGATCTACGAAATCGCATGGAAATGCGGATTGTTTATCCCGTTTACCCCATGGACCAGACGAGGAGTTCGATAAGTCAGAGGAAGATAGAGTTCATCTTATAGAGAACATGCTCGAGGAGTTTCCTGTTAATGTTGCAGAGATAGCTGCTGCGTCAAATCGTGATGAACTAATTAAAACGGTCATGTCGTATGTTCAGCAGGGCTGGCCAAATTTTATACCTTCGTCTGAAACCGAGTTACTCCCATTTTTCCGTAGAAAGTTCTGTTTATGTGTGTGTAATGATGTTCTTCTTTTTCAGAGCGAGAGTTTTTGTAGAGTAGTCGTACCTAAAGCTTTACAACCAAGAGTATTGCAGATGATTCATCATGGACATTGGGGCATGACTAGGATGAAGCAAATTTCGAGGAGATATTGCTGGTGGCCTGGTATCGACGACCAGATACATGTGACAGTAAAGGAGTGCCGCGCATGTCAACTAAATGCCAGTCATTCGCCGAAAGAATATTCCAGCTGGCCAACTACTGCTGAGGTTTGGGAGCGATTGCACGTGGATTTTGCGGGGCCATTTAAGAAGAATATGTGGCTTATCGTAGTCGACTCCAACTCCAAATTTCCTTTCGTGATCAAGATGACATCAACTACTTTGCTTGCAACCACACATGCCTTGCAAACTATTTTTGCTTTAGAGGGTTTGCCTAAGACCCTGGTTTCCGATAATGGGCCGCAATTTACATCCAAGGAGTTTGCAGTATTTTGCAAGCGAAATTCTATTCAACACTTAACATCGGCACCCTTCAATCCCGAGTCTAATGGGGCAGCAGAGCGTATGGTACGCACTTTCAAGACGTCCTTGTCTAAAATCTTGGAGGGATCATCTCAAGATGAGGACTCTTTGGCCATATTCTTGGCAACATATCGCTCAACACCAGACAGTTCAGGGATCTCACCAGCTGAAAAGTTGCATGGTCGATTGCATAGAACAGTTTTAGCTGCCATGGTTCCAGAGAAACCCATTGATACTAAACAATTCGAGAGTAAAAGTAAATTATCTCTGCAACAACCGGTATTTTTCCGTCAATACCTTAACAAACAGAAGTGGATACCTGGTGTAATCTTTAAAAAACTTGGTCGTAAGATGTACATCGTTCACACTAATAGTGGAAATTACAGAAGGCACCAAAACCAACTTCGAACTCGAGAGAATCATCAGAAATCGCGAGAAATGCATGATGGAGCAGTCGATAGTAATCTATTTCTTAATAATCGTTCTAAAAATCTTATTGCAGAAACTAACCATCAAAAGTCACCACGAACAAACCCCTCAGATGACTCTATAATTTTGGAGAGCCCTACTATTGCAAGTCCTGTGGACTTAACTTCTCCAGCAGCATCTTCAGGTCAAGAAGTGATCACCTCTCATCAGAAGAAAGTTCCAAATCCGAGCACACCCAGAAGAGCTGACCGTCTACGTTTCAACAAAGTTACGTATTTTCCTTAAATTAAATGGGAGGGAAGCTGTTGCATCAGCAACTTGATATACAATGGCAACTCTTGTTTGCATATAAAATTATGACATTTCTTCTCTTTATACATTTATCAATATTTTACTTTCTTGTGAATTCCTACCTCATGGTTAACCTCACTTTGAATTCTGCTTTCCGCCTAAGAGGTTATCCAATTCCAATTATCCTGCAATTAATTTAAACTAAGTCAATATATATATATGTTAAATTAAGCAAAGTCTTTTAATTTGATACTCAACGTTGAAAACACAACAGATATGGCTGTTAATTTATTCAGACGATGTAAAATTGTTTTAACCCATTCGCTCGTTAAATGATTGCTTAAGTTTGCAGATGGAAATATATCTTATCTTAAAGTGGTGCGAATATAACCATCTAGAACTAACTTTTTTGAAATGCAAGACTTTTGTTGCAACTAACAATTAACCTTATAAAATATTCATATAATTTCAATTATGTAACAGACAAGGATCTTGGTGCTCGTTGATTCAAAATTGGATTTAAGGGCGCACGTCTATTTCGTAGGGTCCAAATAGACCAAGAGCAAGTAGCAAATTTTGGGAGTATAGGTATAACCAAAATTCCAATGGTGGTATGTGTAGGTATACGCAGTACTATGCCAAATCCAACCATCTGTCAGGTTTTTTTTCAGCCGGGGCTGGGGGTGGGCGTTTGAAAATAGTATTTTTTTCGATTTTTGTGTCTGAGGTATACCACTTTAATTTATATACAATCAATAGATGATTGTGGGCTGAGGTCTCAGACGACTCAGTTTCAGTCTTTGTCCCGCCAGACGACTGTTAAGTTTGCAAAAAAATCAACTTTTTTAGTTCGAGGTATAACCATATAAATGATACACCAAAAATTGAGAAAAATTCGCCTGACTGTCGAAAAGTCGGTCTCACACTTTTTTTCAGCCGTAGGCCTCTCTGACACCATTAAATATTTCAAATGCATTTTTCAACTGAAAACTTTAAAAACTTTTTTCTTTCGTAGACTGCTACAAACAGAACAGTAATTATAAATATCATATAACTAAACGGCGAACATGTGTTTTGTGGTACACTTTTCGCGGCCCACAAAAACCGAAGGGGCATAAATTATAAATTACATATAAAACGAAAGCATTTTTTGCATAGATGTGCAGAATGGCAAAATTATTTAAATATACTACACAGAAAATGTCTAAAACAATAAATAAAAATGCAAAAATTTACACACATACACTAGCGACATCTGTTGCTGAAAAAAGAAAATGGTTTAGAAATTGCATACTCTTGATTGTTCGTTGCATATTTATTTATTGAATTGTGTTAGTGTTTGGCAATGCTAGGATGGTGAATAGCTAGGTACAGGAAAGTGGTGGAAAAGTGTAAATAAATATTTAATTTCTAATGAAAACTTATGTTGAATACTTGAACAAAGACCGTCACAATAAATTTAGAAAATAATTAAGTTTCATTTTCGAAGTTAATATAATTGAATTCATACAAATTAATACAATCAATTTTTATTTCATATGTGGTGGCATTTCATAAGAGGTAAAGTGTGGTGAAAATACGAGATGTGTGAAGCGTGTCCATATCTAAATCTATTCTTTTGGGTTATTTTGATATTTCTCGAATTTTTTTAAGACGTCAGGATTGTTGTATGTACGTATTTTGGTTTAGCATGGAAATAATAAGTGTGTTCCCGTACTTTGTGCACAAAAATGTGAAGACTGTCATTTTGCCAAGAGAGGGGGTAAAAATCTCTCGGAGAGCAACAAAATTTAACAAAAGTACGGGAACGCTTTTAACAACCATTTTAGCCACTTTTTAAACGTCAAAATAAAAGGGTATTTTTGAGAATTTTTTTTAAAGGACTTACATGAAATTATTTCTTAAAATAAGCAATTTGATATCACAATTTTAATTTATTGCACGAATAAGCTAGACCAATCTATAAATTCCATTATTTTTAACTTTTGTAACGATACACATATGTCAACTGACAGCTTATGTATTGTTTTTTTTTTCCTTCCTTTGACAGTCTTCATAATTTTGTCCACAGTAATTACTTGGACTGAAATTCGCAACATGGGGAAATATTTTACTCTCTTATGAGCGCTCTCTTCTGTGAAAAACTACGAAAATTTGGAATACGGGAACAGGATTTGACTGTTTTTCGTAGAAATTCGTAGATTTTCGTAGTTTTAGGGAGTACGTGACCGCACCTAATGAAAGGGGCAAGAGTAAGAACCAGAAACATTTGTTGTTGTACCAAAATTGTTAATGTGTCAAAAATTTGTTCAGGTTTGAAAGTTTGTTTACCATTAACTGTTTTCCTTTGGACTCCATGATTGAGTGCTTAGTAGGTACTTCTCATTGCATTCAACAATTTAAAAAAAATCATGAGCTCTTTTATTGAATGATAATGAATTAAATAAATAAATTGGCACTCGAATTTCGAGAGCTGGGTCGGCTAGTTAAGATTTTAAAATGCTAAATGAAAATGACCGATTGTATAGTGAAATGTTATATCTTTACTCTCTCATTTTGTTAAAATTGTCACTGATTGTCTTATATTATTTGATAAATACTGTGTGGACAATCTCGGGTCGTACATACGAAGCTGGCTTTGTGGTGATGTGGGGTTAAGGTGGCATCTAGCCACGGTTGTATTTTGACCACCTTCGTCCAGTAGCGTTGTCACATCCAGGTATCTTGACTTTCTTCGCTGATGGTCATGTTATTCACAAGGGCGCTTAGTTGGTTGAATAGGTTGTCCATCAGTCTTTTGCCAGCACTAATCATGTACTTGTCCAGGCGTGTTTAAGCGCCTTTCGTATGGGCTGATATTTTTTTGGCATTGGCCGTTCGCAGCACATGTGAAAGGAGCTTTTAAATCTTATAATTGTTCCTCCGCTAAAGTCACTTCTCCCAAGTCTTTATAAACCAAACTGAAGAAAATTCTTGGAAATTGTAAGATTTTATTTTTTTAGAAAATAGGTACATACATACATTAATTATCATTAAATACATACATACTCGTACCTACATAGATTTTACAAAATAATAAAATTTAACTACATATGTATAAATTGGTATTTGAAAAAAGCGTTGGTTGAACAATTTAATAGTTTAAGTTAAATATTTAAAAAGACAATTAATAAAACAATATTTGAAATTAAAATGAAAATAATTTTGAAAAGCTTGTACAAGTTTATAAGCAAGAATCAAAGGAAATACGATAAATTAAAAATATAACAGAGTGTTTTTTGAACTGAGTAGAAATGTTGATTTAAAAGTAAGGCACCGCATTAAAAACTGTCAAAAGTTTTTGATCTTGAAGTAAACGAAGGCAAGACCAATTGCTGCTTCTGTTCTATCTAGTAAATATCGTCCCTATTTAATTTTCTTTGAAGCAGTTAAAGAGTTCACTTTGAAATAAACTACATTACTCAGCGAGTGAGACAAACAAAATTGATCGAATACTGCACGATAATCAAAGAAAATACACGACTGGATAGCACGTATGCTCTTATGTTCGAACACATCGTAATCACAACGTTCTTAGAAGAAACCGCAAAATATATTTTAAAGGTAATTTTTGAAATAGTTTTTTTTTTAATTTCTTATATTTTTTTCTAAAAAAAATGTTTGTTTGTGGTATTGGTATTTTTTTTTTCAAAAACGATCTAATAACTGCTCAGGCTTTGAAAGAAATACCATCAATAGCCTTCGCGAAACTCCAATTTATAATTAACGCATGCCTTAAACTAAGATATGTTCCACATCATTGGAAAATTGCAGAAGTCATTGTTATACCTAAACAAGGTAAGCCACCAACATGAGTAACATCTTACAGACCAATAACGCTTATACCAATCATGGCAAAAGTTTTTGAAAAACTGCTACTGAAAAGGCTTAACAAAATAATAGAAGAAAGAAGACTAATTCCGAGCTATCAGTTTGGATTTAGAAATAAACATTCCACGATAGACCAAGTGCATTGAATTACGGATGTCGTGGAAAAGGCACTTGAAGAAAAACAAGTATGCTCGGTTATATTCTTAGATGTTGCTCAAGCCTTTGACAAGGTTTGGGACTTGAGTACAAACTGCATAGGAAACTTCCAGGCAGTACTACGAAATAATGAAATCCTACGTTACGAACCTACCCTTTAGAGTACGGTACGAACAAAATTACTCGGAACTAAAGAAAATTGAAGCCGGTGTACCACAAGGAAGTGTTCTAGGACCAACCCTGTATCTGTTATATACAAGGGATATTCCAGTGGACATCAACGCTATCATGGCCACCTTTGCTGACGATACGGCAATATTGGTGCCAGATAAATCCGTTACGAAGGCTACACTAAAATTGAAAAATTATGTCGATAAAGTAAGTGATTTGACGCAGAAATGGCGTATCAAATTAAACGAAACAAAATCGACGCATATAAACTTTACTAACAAAAACATAAACAATGTTCCAATATTTATAAACAATACAGCAGTACCTTACTCCAATACCGCCAAATACCTTGGAATGACTTTGGATGCAAAGCTTAAATGGAAAGAACACATCCAAAAGAAACTAGAAGAACTAAACTTGAAGTACAGAAAATTGTACTGGTTACTAGGAAAGAACTCTGACCTATCTATCCAGAACGAACTAATGTTATATAAGCAAGTACTGAAACCCGTTTGGACATATGGCATCCAACTATGGGGCTGTACAAAGAAAACAAATGCTGAACCCATCCAAAAATTCCAAAGCAATGTCCTTCGTGGAATAATAAATGCCCATTGGTATATAAGAAATAGCGATCTACATCGTTACCTTCAAATTGAAATGGTTACAAAAGTGGTTAAAAAACACGCTGTATCACAAAACCAGCGATTGCAAAGTCATACTAACTCTGAAGTGGAGACCGTCTTAAATGTACGGGAAAATGTTCGGGGATTAAGAAGAACCAAGCCTCATGAGCTGATGGTCTAAAAGCTATAAAAACTTTAAACTTCCCCCAATGCGATTTACATATAAATTAAGAAAGTAAGATCATTTGTCGATTTTTCATAGATTTGTCCTGATTTCACCGGTGGTTTTAGTGCGGTAAGTCCCACACTACCCGGTACCGATTCTTACCGAGTGTCTATTGACGATTTCCATGCAGTATTATTTAGAATTCGAATGAGCCGTTTATCGGAAAGTAGAAATAAAAAAAAAACGTTGTATGGCAGATACCGGATAAATCGGAGGCGGCGTGAGGCATGGGTGGTGTGGGCAACCACTTACACTTGTGAAAACACTTGAAGATTAAATTTTAATCTTCTCAATTTAAGCCGGATTATCTTTAGGTGAAAACGTAGCATTATTAGAAAGCCAATCAAAGTCTGCTATTACACAATGAAAATTGATGCACGCCACTTTTCGTACAACGTAAGTGCAGGAGAGAAAAAAATCTAAAATATTAGACGAAAAAAAAAAACTGCCGTGTTCGCGTGTGTAAAATTTTCGGTGCAACAATTTGACATTTCTCTTTTCTCTTGTCCGTTTTTTTTTTACTATTCTGCTTCATATTAATTAATTCTCCCAGGAGTAAAATGTCACTGCCATGCAAAGCACCGGATATTCAATTAATTTTGTTTTTATTATAAATCAATAATAGAGGAATGAAAACAAAATACAAAGAGAAATACTTTTTTTGTATTGCTTCTTTATTTTAAAGAGCGACATAGACCAGCAATGAAAGGGTAAAATGAAAAGAAATGTCAAATTGGTTTCATGAATTTGTTTTTGTTCGTCTCATGTTTTCGAATTTGTTGTCTCCCTTGTTCGAAAAGTCGAGTGCATCATAAAGCGTTTTTCTCTTTTTAGTTCAGAGCACAGTCTGAGTTGTCAAAAAAGTTGTTTGTGTTTCTTTTTAACTCAGAGCATTCAGAGGTCCAAATGTGTGCTTCTTTTTTCATTCTAAACATGTGTAGATCGCACTCGACGTGCTCGAACATAACTGACTGAGCATGTGAGTATATTGCTGAACGCACCAAATGCCATGTGTGTAATAAGAAGGAAAATATGAAGAAAAAAATAGAACTTAGAAATAAGTTGGCGAAAGAATTTGATGGCTTGGTGATTTTCTGTATCTGGTGTGTATTTGCGTTCAAAAAAGGGTAGGTTTTGTGTATATAACACTTTTTATGGTTAAAATAAAAATGTATTCTGATTTGTGTGGTTCAAGTGTGTTTAAAAAACATAGTGTTTAGAGCTAGATCTGTTTGGAACAAGCTCAGTGCATAATCTATGTGTTCGAACTCTGTTCAGTACTCTGCTCTGAAAGAAAAAAAAAAACGCCTATAGAAAAAGAAATGAGCAAGAAGGCAAACCATTACTTCTATTGACGCGCAAGATCTATTTATTTACATTGTTGCTTTTGTAACACGTAATCCATCTGTGATCTTCCCAAAGGTGCACTCAAGGAAAGTTTAGTAGGATTGTGTGTTTAATTGGAGGTCCAATGCTGTATTTAAGCTGTACTCAAAGATGTGTTAGTGATATGTTAAGGGCTTAATATTGTTTTATACTATTTGATTTTGCATAATGCATAATATTAATGATCGTCTATAGATAATATTGCATGGTTGTGCAATATATTGTGTGAAATTAAAACGCTTTTGATATTTATTGCGCAACCTAAAAATATTTAATCGTCTGTCGGTATTATTGTACAATATTTACTTGGTAATTTTTAAGTGTCGAGAAGTGCATCCGCAAGTAATTTATTTAGTAATTATTCGAAGAAATAATGGACCGCCTAGAACACTTAGCCAATAATATTGTGCAAAATTTTGCACAGTTATATTGAGCGTCTAAGGACCGCTTTAATTAATAAAAAACTGATTAATTTTAAGTGATTTTTTATTTTATATATTCCCTTCTACTTGCATCATCATAGGGCTCGCGAAATGTACCTTGCCAACATTAATTTTAGGTCTTGCGCCGCCACTGGCGTTAATCTACTTATTCTACTTCGTTTTCTACTTCTAACAATCCAAAATTTGGAAGAAAAAAGTAATTTTCGTTAGAATAGTGTTAGAAGTAGAAAATTGCAGTATTATATTCGAAACATATTCAGCCAAGAGTTTTGAATCGACTTTTATTATCACAAGTTGCGTTTTTTTATACAAGTTTTTTTTCTTTAATGTAAATTGTATTTTTTATTTCTTTTGTCGGCTTGAATTTCACATAACTATTTTTTTTAGGTATGAGAATCTCTTCGCGAATAGTGATTTGTTACACCCGAACAAAACGGCGCAAAATTTAAGTCGATTTAGTAATATGTTAAATAATTTTTAGTATGATACTAAGCTAGAAAGAGGATTTTGCTAATTTTTAACCAGTTTAGTATCGTACTATTTTTTTTAACATTTTACTAAAGTTAAAATCACAAAATGGCTACTTTATTTTTTCAGTATCGTACTAAATCCATATGCCACTTTGACATTTACAAACGTCAAAAAATTATGTCCGCTTAATTTTGTGCACTATCTTAGGCGTGTTTAGTTGTAGTTTATTAAGAAAATACATTACGTATGGTGCTAGTTAAAAAGGGTTTAAAATTAGAAAAATATTAGTAAAATGCTTTAGTATTAGCAAACTGTTAAGTAGTATCATGTTAAGTCCTTAACATCAAGCTGTTTAAAGTTTTGCGCCCATATTTGTATATGATATTTCGATAAGCAGAACTATTTTGGAAAATTATCAGGAGCTATAGAACTCATGTACATGCGATAAAAACGCCAAAAAAGAGATGCTGGCACTTGTTAAGCTAACTTCACGGAAACGCATTAGGAAGGCAAATGAAGACGTACCTACTTCCTAAACCGCAAACTGTATGAGCTGCACAAAGTTGATGGATGTATTCCTAAATGTCGAAACACATCGACGGCGACGCGACGACGGTATAAATTGGTTGTGGTTTAAAAATAGATTATTTTGTGTGTAAATTAAATTGAATATTATATTAAAATTATCATCTGCATTAAAAGGTCGTCTATAGTTATTTGTAGATTATAAAAATATGTTAATTCAAATCAAACAACTTTACAAGGCAACCTGAATTTTGTATACCAAGGCAAATATTAAATTATATAAAATATAACTGTCTCAATTTGGTGAATATAATTTACCGAAGAATGAGTCGTATAAGCAGTCTTCAAGCCAGGTGCGTATTACTCCATGCTTGTATCAACTGATTCTTTATTGATCATTATACGACATTAATTCTGTCCAATTTTTTTCATCTTTAAACATTACATTAACACATTTATTTTACACCTTATACATATACCCATGAATATAGTTATTATGTACATAAACACATTCACACACCACACTCCTCAGATGAAATTGTTATGTGTGGACACAAAATCTCTCTTTAATTATTTTAATTCAATTACGAATTTTTATAGGTTGGAAGTCACGACTTTTTCTGTGTGTAAAGTATACACTTCATAGAAGCCCATATGGATTATAACTTACATGTTGCTCCATGTAAATGACGACAAAAAAGAGTCAATCCTAATCTGATTATTGTAAACATATCATACATGAATTAATTACCTAATGAATAATGCATTGTGATAGCAGAAGTCATTAAAAATACTTTTATTGCTAAAATAAATTCAAAGATAAATTTTAATGATTCAAATCATCATTAATATTTATAATAAAACTACGAACAAGACATTAATGGTAAACTTTCTAGGTTATTTAATAAGTGGGCGGGGACAATTTACGCCGTTATAATGGTTAAATTCAAGATTTCTGTTCTTATCAGAAATTTTGTGCAGATGAAAAAAAAAACTGGAATCTCTAAATAACCGTTAAGTTTGAAAAGTGGTATTGAACTTATATACTTACTTACTTATTAGAAGTAGTGACAGGCATCCCCTACCCCAACCCTCCTGGATCCGGAGCACGTTTCTTCCAGTCATCTAGACCACGCGCCCCACAATCGGCTATAGCTTAGTGGTCAGGCAAAATAATAAAGTTTTTGTATTTTTCGTTAGCATATCTTGTGTTTAATATTGTCGAATAGAATAATTAGATAGTTTTCATAGAGAATAAGAAGCAAGTTTATGTTAGTCGACTAAATCGGCCAATGGGCAACAAAATAATAATAATTTTGAACTATATGCCTGTAAGACTTAAGGTATTTTAAATGCAACTAAATTTCACAGCACTAGTTAGAGAGAAAAGCAAATTGAGAATAAATTTTGTTGGCACTGTCGATCAAGAATTCCTACAGGTGAAATCGCGATAAAATTGGTCAAATAATATGCCTCCTAGACTGGCTTGCACAATTGACACACCGCACAACTAGTAAATTGTAATCAATTATTATAAATGTCCACAGGTGTTTTTAGACTCCATTTTCTTTACTTGTCCCAAGAATATTAATTTTTGTTTTCAAATATTCTCTCCGATTGCCGTATTATGACAGATCAGAGTCTTACATTTTATTGCCATATTATACATTACGCTTATTTGCCTTTTACATATATCCGGACAAAGAATAAATTAGATATGTATATTTATATGTCGAACTTCGTATCGTCCCAATTTAACGCCTGCAAATGAACTGGAGAGCTATAATAAAACAAAGTTCAAATTTCAATGTGATTTATTTTCCGGTACAAAAACAAACAACAAAAAGACCATTTACCAAGACCATTTACCGACGACGTCCTTTTTCTTCACTGCAAGTATTGCCCTTAAACAAATCCAATCGAGATTTTTATAATTTTTTGCAATGCCGGGGAACACTTTACTTTGGTGATGAGTTTCTCCTTCGACGTTGTTAACTCGCAAAAATTTGCCGGGAATGCAGTCGATGCAGTCTATACATTAAGAGAAATTTGGCCACTGCCAAGGGTCAGCAGTTGTCTCCAGAATTCAGCAGCCGATGGGTCGTTCTGCAATGCGTCTCTCATATTTGTGGTCGATTTCAACTTCTTGACATGCCGAAAAAAAGACGACGATTTCAAGCATGCATAAGATTTTGGGATGACGGAAAGCGTTTAACGAAAATCACCGCTGAGCAATATTATATCCCCACCAAATCATCTCGAATCACCTTGTAAATCCATCATTGTTCGGTCAACTGCCTCCAAAGCTCGTTTATGCGCCATAAATTCGATTGCGGAATCTTATTGCAAAACAGCACGATTGAAGTCTACATTTAACTCTTTTCTTCTTCTAATAACTTTCTGTCGAATTTGTGGTGGTGATTTTTCAGTTTGAAGCCTTGTAATATGGACACGTCTCCATTTATTTCTTCTGCACATACCTCATGCGTTTGATTATCACGGACATTCTGATTAATTATTGCAAGACGTGTAAGTCAACTAAGGTTAGATCGGAATCAGTGAAATCACGCAAAGCCTAAGTCAATATATACTGTAATCTGTCGGATTGGGACATTGATCGCAGCACAGCGTCATCTAATATATATCTCATGAACTTCTCCCCCAAAATAAAAGCAGAACGTCTTCTATCACAATGAATTTCACAATTAACCCAAATTTTCCAAGCTTCACAACGAATTTTCCATCTTAAGTCGTCCAAAAAATCTATGGAAATTTCTAGACAACCGACAAAATAAAATATCAAAATCCATTAAATGGGAATCACGCGGCAACAAAGAGAATTGAAAATGAAGTGTATACTAAACAAAACACATTACACATAAATTAAATTTTATTTTAAATAACTTATGGTTTTTAAAGATGATAGACCGAAAATGACCTCCACGCTCATCCACGCATATGCGGCACCTGATCAGAAAATTGTTCATTGCGGCCTGAAGTGTTGAAATTAGGATCGCCTCAATTATTGTATTAATGGACTACTTCAATTCAGTCAAATTCCTGGGTTTTGTTTTATACACTTCGTGCTTGACATAACCCCACAAAAAAAAGTCTGGTGAAGTCAGGTCAGGTGATCTTGGGGGCCAGCGGAAAGTGCATTTGCTGGATCGCAATTTTTTTGGGAATTTTCGTTGGAGCTCCGCCATAACTTGTGTTACGTGTGCACTTGCTCTATCTGGTTGAAACCAAATCCTGCTGAAAGGGATACGTATTCGGCGAAGTTCCTCGAACATCTTTAAATAACGGTCCCCATTGACAGTTTGTGTTACACCGTTTTCTTCAAAGAAGTATGGCCCGACAATACACCTTGATGAAACTGCTCACCACTCAGTGACTCGTTCTGGGTGCAGTTCCGTCTTATGGAGCACTTCTGGATTAGATTCACTCCATATACGGCAATTTTGCTTGTTAACATTGCCGTTTAAGTCAAAATAGGCCTCATCAAACATGAAAAACAATTTATCAATGTGTTGTCTTCTTCGGCTATTGCAATCATTTTTCGGCAAAATTCCAGACGAATAGGCAAATCCTGAGGGCTTAACTTGCTTGTAATTTGGACTTTGTACGGAAACAAGTTTAAGTCATCATGAAGTATCCGTTGTAATGACCGTCTGCTAACTCCAATTTGGCCCTATAAGTTTCGAGTCGAAACACTTGGATTTGCCTGTATTGCCGATGCAACAGCCACGATTGTATCCTGAACCCGAACATTGGGATCTCGATGATACGGTCTTCGTTCGATGCTCCCAGATTCGGCAAACATATTCACCAGCCTCATAACGGTCCATCTACTCCGGGGAGTACCGCCAAACTCCAGCCTAAATTCCCTTTGGACGGAAATGACGCTCTGCAAAGAATGGTATCGCTGCACGATCCAAATCCTTTTTTCAACATCCCAAGCATTCATTTTGAAAAATCTAAATAGTAGCTTATAAAATAAAAAAAATAAGCCGATTACTCACACTGAAAAAAAGTTAATACGTTTTATTTTTGTAGCACGATTTGTGGGCCACCCTGTATTTTTACTAATAAAGCAATAACAAACATGTGAGTGATATTTTTGGCCTTAACTAAAGTTCTAGACATCGGACGGCAAACAGATTTCTTATATGCACTCTCCAAAATATGTCATAAGATCCCCTGAAAATTTCATTCGGATCGATCGAGCCGAAAAAAAGAAGATAGCGCACAAACATAATATGGATTGTTCTTCATATATAAGAATAAGAATATATAATATTTGCTTGGCATTGGTTTTCTTAACATTTGGCTATATGTGTTGCTAATGTCGAATTCCAAACCACCATTTCAAATCGATTTCAGATCGTTTATTTTGTTTGTTGAATGGAATTCATTTTTTGTTCGTGATTCTATGAGTGTGATTTGACATTATAGCTTTGCGTCAAAATCTTATCAAAATTTTAAGAACTAATTTAAATTGAAGAATAAAGCGTATAATAGGTTCACTATTATATAGCTGGAGATATTGAAAACGTGCCATTTGCCGACGTTGACAAATCTTATGGATATATAGAATATACTCAGCCATCTAAAACCGAAATTCCCCCAGAAAAAGGTAGTGTTTGGTTTTATAAAATAAAATTGATATGAAGCCTTCGTACTCTAATCATCTAACTTCAAAAGTCAACATGGGCAGCAAAAAAGTGCCCTTCCATTCGTAGTATCAAGGTGTTCAAGTGGGACGAAGAGCAAACAACATGTATGTTGCACTTATATGCCAACTTTTTGAACTGAATTGGTCCAGCTAAAAAATGTAAAACAAAGAAGCTTATGTGGGTCCACCTAGCGATGCAATTGAACACAAAATTCAACAATAATACGATTGGAGCCGTCCGAGAGGAAACCGAAAACGATGACGAAATATGATATCGTGCAACAGGACGATTCAATTGTAATAGATTGTCCGCAGGTAAATATTACCAAAAACAGGACGTGTTTCCTGCAAGAGTGGAAAATGGAAGCTCGCAGAAATCTGATCGTCCTGCATCAGGAACGTCATCATTTTCGTTTGTTGCGATTTCGCCACCAGCACCATCCAGCAGCAGCACCGTGTAAGCTGTAATTTGAATTTCCATGATAGAATTGGAAAACTAAAAAAAGACCAAATCATTTTCATTTTTGTATTTAATACTATTTAATTATGTACAAAATGCTACAGAATCTGTACATATTATTATAATAGCTACATACATATGTACATCCAAATAAGTAAATGGATTTTCAATATATTGATTGTGTAATTTCATTTCCTTTAATCACCCCTTTATGGAGCAAGACATTTTCCAAAATGACATCATCATTATTTTCAGCAAATCTTTTTTGAGCCTGATCTTCTATATCAGGATAATTATTAGCATCATCCATATCCAACCACAGGTCGCCTTCATCGATGCCTACAGTGTGCAAATTTTGCCATCCTCATGACTGTAAAATAGTCCAAACGCAATAGCTGTCTGAACCTTTGTTTTAGCAGGCCGAAACAAATTGCTGCAGATTCATTACGCAGATTCGATCAAGTGCCTCAGAATTTCCTTTTTATATTGTGAACTCAGCGTGTAGGTTTGATTTTCTATCTACATATGTCACATGTATAATAAACCTTAAATTAGAAACATTAATTTATTTTACAATTATCCAACAAGGCAACATATCAAAAGCTCTGTCAACTTACATTCATGTTCATGTCCGTAAGCTATTTCATTTCGTAGAAATATTACCGGACTCAGGTAACGAATTGCAGCTTTAAGCAGACACCTGCAATCGGAGGCAAAGTAAGCTGCTATAACTTTTAATCCCTGTATATGCGAATACCAAGATGCAAAGCATTGACCGTTCTGCAGCAACTCTTTCTATAGCACCATTTGGCCCACAAAATACTACATTATACGAGTATGTATACATCCAAGTTGTCCACCTGAGATATAATCACTTGTATTTTTATTGTAACACATTGACGAGCTTGATAGATCAATCGACATCGACACTAAGCACTTGGAATAGAAGTTCATGATATCACAATAATTATACACTGAATATTGAAAATATAAATTTATTTAATCAGTTAACACGAAATTCAGTTGAATTACTTTCAATTAACGTTTCACTAGAGGCGCGGGGGTGAAAAGTTTTTGTTTTGTTATGATTTATTTGTGGGTGGCAATGGCGCAGTGGATAAAGTGCTTGATTGCTAACTAGGACGTGTGGCTTTGATCGCCACGCTAGGCGCATTCATTTCGATACCTCCAATTTTAATTGGATGCCGCCCATGGATTAAAATGAGACAGTCAATATCTGGTTCTCAAATCCACTGTGCCAAACTAGTGCCGTGCAATTCTGGTTGCATTTAAAAGACCTTAGGTCTTACAGGCATATAGTTAAAATGAAAAAAAAATGTATGTTCCCGCAATTATTTTTATATGTTTGTTTGCAAATTTATTGTCTACTCGTACTTAACTCAAACTTTTAATTTGACGTCTGAGAAATGTCAAGTCTTGCTAGTGTGCGTGTAATATCGATGAAATCTTGCTAAAATCGCAAGATTTGTTTTGACAGATTTTGCTTAAAAATAAATGGATTGTGTTCAGAAAATAATCGATTGTTTGGTTGTTTGGAATTCGACATAAGATTTTCACAGTCAGATCTTTGATTAATTGCAGTTTTGTTGTTGATTGGAACATTTCTAGCAACTTTCTTTGAGAAAATTTTCCTCAGTCTATATTTCTTGAAAGGGCTCCAAGCCTTGCGTATTTTGTTCTTGATAAACAACAAGAACGAGCAGGTAGCAACCTTATATGGAGATCTATTTTTTTATCAGAGCTGTGACCAAAGACCATGAATCAAACAAAACAAGATTACGACACTTTTTTATTTTTCTTATTTTTTTGACGGCACCAAAGATCAAAAATCTGCAAATTGTTGTTGTTTGTTGTTTGTGGATAAATGGATTTCGATCTCTGGTGACGTCAATAAAATAAGACAAAAAAAGAAGTGTCGTAATATTGTTGTCTTTCATTCATGACCAAAGACTAAAGAGTCTACTTTTTAAATTCTGCTATATTAGGCGCAGGAGGCAAGACATATAATTTCTTTCTATCGCCGATAGTTTTTTCTTATATTCGATGTCAGAATTGTCTACGTGAACGCTTTTGTAGCATTAAGTTCAACATACGCACCTACCCATAAGCGATTTAAGTTGCCCATAAATACTTATGATTCGTATCAGCAAACTTTTAACATGCGATTAAAGGTACTATAAGGCAAGGTATGTATTCGTAAAAAAAACTGAAAATGGCTGAACACAAGGGAGTGCTGCAACTGCTATATTTTACATGTCCACAGTGCTGCAGTGAAATTTTTTGTTGAATTGAAAAGAGTTTGATTCTCCTTCAATCACATGTATACGTTTGGTTTGACTCGATTGTGCACGTGATTTTGAAATATCAAAAAAGCTGCAAGCAATAGGCATTCTAACTCAACGCCTAATTTACATGGCGTTCGATATGTTGTTCAACCTCACTTCAAACTAAACTTGTCTGCGAAATATAGATTTGTAATAGCTGTTTAAATGAAGATCATCTTTATACATAAAAAAATGTAATGAAAAAAAATATTGTTTTTGACAGTAAAGTAGACTTTTAACAATGTCTATTTACTGTCCAGCCGTCAATTTGTTTGACAATTCAGTTGACAACTAAATTGAATCGTGAATAATTAAGCCAGTGATGAAGTTATGTATGTGAGGAATGAACAGCATAGTGCGTTTCACTTTCTTTCGAGTTTGTTGGTAATTTTTGATGAACTTATCGATGATTAGAGGGCAGAAGTACAGGGTATTTCGAATCATAATCTTATTGTTTTAATAAGTAAATAGCCAACTCAAATTGCTCTAAGAAAAAATATTACATAAGTATTTATTTCCCTTTTTGGGGAAATTCAAAATTATATGTTGGAGTAGCTAGCCATATTGACAAAAATTAATTTTGCAGAAAAATAATTGTATTTAAAATTTTGTATTACTAGTAAGACAAAAGCTTAGGTCAACCAAACAGTACAAAGTCTACGATCTTTATTTAAGAAAACAATTTTTTGCTTGTACAGTAATATCCGGATAAGAGTCTCTCGCTTAAGTGCATAACCCGCATAAGTACCTTTATTTTTTAGAAATTCTGAAGATTTTATCATATAAAACTCATCATATAAGTACCTTCCTCTGTATTACCTTTCCCGCTTAATTGCCTTTTATTTTGTATGCTTTCATTGAAATTTACCTGACACAAGTACACATTTGAAATTAGCTGATAAAATACAACAGTTTGTTTTCCTTTAGCGCTTCCTATTATTTTAAGATTCAAAATTCATAAGTAAAAGAGTAATAATCTTATTCTGCTATAATGATTCGTAAACCAAAAACCGATTAACTATAAAACAAAACACTTTCCGAATTAACTATGTCTGGCCCTACAAAATTTTCCAGTTTTAATTATTAAAATTTTTAATCTTGTTGGATATAGTTCTCATTGGTTTTTTGTCAATAAATCCATGTAAGATGAACTGAACTTAACAAAAATTGCGTATTAGTTGGGCCATTACTATCCAACTGACGCATCCAATTTTATCGACTAAAGACCGTTAAAAGCTATTTTGAATTAATGTTTTTTTTTATCAAAAATTTGTGTTTTAATTTTTGTATATGTATGTAAATATAGAGATAAGTACCTATGGGCACTTAATCGGATTTTTATAACTGCCTAACCCATATGAGTGCATATTAAAGTGGGGCATTTAGCGAGAGGCACTTATCCGTGTTTTACTGAAGTTAGTTCAAATCGAATTGTTTAATCAAATGCATTTAGAATTTAGTTTTGCAAAATCTAAAGGATAAAGGAATATTATCCACCTCTTCGAAAAAAAAATCTGTTCATTTTGAATAAAATTAGTGGGAAGTATAACAATACTATAATTATCGCAGCTCCGAAACCGATAGTTTTTATTTTGCCCTGAACTGAAATTCCTTTTATCAAGAACAAATCCATTTTTGATATATTATATGCAAATATATTCTGTAATTATCTACAACATCAACGGTTATTGTATATGAATTTATTTCTCTTTATGTATGTATATATTTTTATATTTCGTATTTATATTTCCATATTTGTTTTTATTTTGATCCACTATACAGTTTTCTTCTTTTATATTATTTTAATTAAATAATAGTTCTTTATATATATATATATATATATATATTTATATATATGTATGTATTTATGTATCTTATCCATAAACATCAACAAAATAAAGATTTTACTTTTGTTTATTTTTATATTATAAATTTTAATAATATTTATTAATTTATTTATTTATACATAGCTATTACCTTTTTTAATTTCTTTTAGAAATTATACATATCTTTTCCTTATACATTTTCCATTTCTGTTTTTATTTATAAAATATTTTTTTTTTTTCAATGTTGGCCCCCGAAAGAAAAAAATTAAACTACCACATTATTATTTTAGATAACAAATTTTAAGAAGAACCAAAGCTAAGAAATTTCTATATGAGTGTGAGCAAATTACCTAATTTTAAGTTTTCAATATTAGTTGAATGCTTTTAGGAAAGTATGTAGTACATATATACTTTTGGAACCCGAGAACTTTGAATTTGAATAAAAATTTATATGACTAAAAATTAGACATCATTCGTAATTGTATAATAAAAATGTTGGGTAATTTTTTTATATTTATTATATAATTATTTTTAAAATAAAAAAAATGATTTTAACATATTTTTCTTATTATAAAATAAAAATATTTGTATTTGGATATTATTTTTAGTTTTGAATTCGGTATTGAACAAGTTTAATTAATTGAAAATAAAATTATTAATTTTGGTTACGTACTAAATGCCGCATCATCGCGCTTAGAGCTCATTTTTTTAAAAATTTAGTTGATTCAACAAAATGATATTTAAAAATCATCACTTAGTTAAAACGATTATAATCATATATATTTTTGTTTTTTTTTTTAACGGATGCGCGCACTAAAGGGGTTTTGACTACCCTTAAAATGAACAAGCACAGTGCGAGCGTTAGGAAAGAAGGGAAGGATGCAAGAGGAGATACCGATGCACATTGGTTTTGAATTTCTGAATATCAAAATGGGAGGGGAAAATAGAGCCGGGTAAAGTATTCCACATTCGCGTTGTACGGCTAAAGAAAGATTCCCTGTACTTAACAGTACGACCGAAGTTGGGTTCAAGGGTAAACTGATGAGCATTCCTAGAAGCGCGAGTATTATGGTTGAAAAGTTTAAGGGGAGGAATGCAACTGGCTATTTCGCTCGAACATTGTTTATAAAAATTTTAACATTTCGACGGTGTTCTAGAGATGTAAATGTTTCCACTATAGTTCTATCGCCAATCATTCTTAGAGCTCTATTTTGAATTCTATCCAAAAGATCCAAATGAGTTTTGGGAGCTCCTGCCCAAATGTGGGAGTTATTTTTGTTTGCTGAAGAATACTATTCATATTGCGTAAGTTTCAGACAACTTAATTTATGAAATGGCCTAATATTTTAAGATACTTAAATAGATCTTTATTAAATATAATAAACACTATACATAAAGTCATTGAGATTGAATATTTTTAGACCTTACATAACTGTCATATGTAGGTACACAAAATATTTTATTAAAATTCATTTGGGTTCCAGGTATTCCAAGCCTTCTGTATTTCAAGTCCTAAGAACACTCCACTATATGTACTTAAAATGTTTTATAATAATGTAATAAGATTTTAGTTTTAAAATAAATTTAGTTTTGAATGCATCAGTAGGTACATTATCTATATATATTCATTTATGTAGGTATGTTTAATATCTATATATTTTGCATTGTATATTATAATGTGTATAATTTTATTTAGAGAGGAAGTTGGAATTGCTGTAATATATGTATAACTATATTTGCAGACTATGTTTTTTTTTGTTTTATGATTAAGTAGTGTATAGTGTGGTATTTTTTTTTTATTTTTAATATTTAAGAGTTTTATACACATATCATACATATATTTTTGTTTTAAGTTAAGTTTAAGTACATATTTTGTCTTTAGTAAATTATCAACAGACATGCATTTAATTTTTCTATTTACATTTTCAATGCATGTATGTGTTAAACATTTTAAGTTCTAATCTATTGTAATTATCAGGTATAAATCTGTGTATGCTTTTTTTTTAGTTTTATTGTAAAGAATTCATACATAAAGTACAATATCCTTAAGAATTAAATATATATAAATATATTCATTCATGTTTGCAGTATAATGTGACTGTCATCAATTTATTGTATATACAATTTGTTTTTGAATGTTTTTTTTCTATTTTTTTTTTTTGTAAAAGGTTTGTAAACTGCCACATGAATTCATGTATTTTTGTAAATTTCGAATCAACAAGAGAGTTATTTAAGAAAGTGTATAACAATGATATACATGAATGTTAAGTTTTCTGTGCGCTTTCTTGTATGTTTTTGCTTTTTTTTATAAAATTGTATTTTAGGAATAAATTATTAATTAAATATAATTTCTTTCCAATTAACAATTTTGATTGCCAAACCGGAATAATAAAAAAAAAAATAAAACTATTAGTATCAGGGCAGTGTCATTTTAGGTAATTAGACACTGTCCCAATTGGCTGGTTGCAAAACAAAAAAAAATTATCAATTTGATACAATATTATTTACATAAATATTTCACCATAAATCTTTATTTTCTGTTTTTTTTTCTATTATCAGGAAAATATTCTTATGTAAAGTAAAACTAAAATGCTTGTTTTTGTTTTTTTTTGTATAAAAAAACATTTCAAGCAATTTTTCTTAACATTATAAATTATAAGCAGACAATTGTTTTGATAGCTCTCTTTATTATTTATATAAGTATATTTTGATTGAGAACTGTAATAATATAAATTTCATGTATGATTTAAAAAAAAAGAAACAAAAGAAAACAATAAGAAAGTTGGAAATTTAGCTATCTTTCAAAAAAGTGATCCTTTTAACTTCTTCATACAGACGTTTGTTGGAAAAAATGACCATACTTGAGCTAATTTTCAAACTGTTAGTAGTCGAATGGTAATAGAAATAATGACCTTATGACCCTTGCATTAAATCTCGGCTAAAAACGGAAGTAATATATCAAAGAATATTTAAAATATTATATTTATTGACCACTAAAAACTTTAAGAACATATTTATTTTCAAAAACTTCAATTCCTTATGCGTAATAAATTATCTGCCCAATTGTAAATATTCCCTGGGAAAATTATTACTCCCGGGGATATGTGTTCTCCCGGGAGTTGAATTCTACAATTATGAATTCAAGGGAGACTATTTTTATCATCGAAAGCGAGAAAGAGAATTCTGAATGCTCGAATCAGCTGTTTCAAAGAATTTGACATATAAAAACAAAAACTAGGGGAATAAATGTGAAAGTGAATAGTTAAATAAATAAAGTTAAAAATCAATAATAATAAATAAAATATCTATAAAGTATTCAGCATCACATAAAGAATTTTTAATGAAGAGGAGTTTGAAGAAAACTGACATCGACAGCCAAGAGCTATTAGAATATCCTTAAGGGATGCATCGAATCCACTGGAGATGACTCAATGGTTGTATAATGTGCTTTCATAAAAGCATTATTAGTATTATGATTAGCGTAGGGAAAAGGAAAACATTTTCCCGGGAATTGTCATTTAGAATTGGGATGTTGAAACCAAGGTTTGAAGATGAAGCTAGTTTGAATATGTGAACAACTCGATTGTTATTCTTTTTTGCAAAAACCAAGGTGGAATGATAAACCTGTAGCTCAATTCTTGATTAACAATTTTAAGGAACTAGAATTATTTTCCTAATGTTCGGAAGGCAGCATTAAAATTTAAATTGTATTTGAAATATGTATGCAATTTAGACATCTAATAAATCTTTAAAAAAAAAAAAAGGAATATATTGCAAATGAAATCCCTATGTGATTTGCAAAACAAATGAAATATAAATGCAAAGCTATTGGAACAAAGTTTTAATTGTCTCATGTTATAATAGCAATTTATTTAATTTTAAAACACTTTACTAACATTTTAAAAATTAAAAATAGTACCGTTATAAATCGTATTGTTTTAAATAAACTACCTCCCTACCTACTTTATGGGGGTGGCCGTGGCGCGATAGTTGTGTGTTCGCCTGTCAACCTCATGGTCACAGGTTCGATCCCTGCCGTAGTCTATGTCTTCTTATTTTTCCATTAAAAACCAATTCTTAAAATATATGTCATACAATGAGTTGCTGGTTTACTCATTACATGCTGTTTAGGCATAGAACTAACAACATGTGATTGAGTAAAACTGGTATACCGATAAAATATGACAAAGAATAAAAAAATTAATGCGAATTATAAGGGACATCGATAAGTAAGTAACGGAAATTTCTCCGCATTAGTTCAGCCGCCATCCCTGGAGATAAAATCTGAGACAACAACCACCTACAGTCTCCGAATATCGCGCCACACATCTTTCGTATCATTCTTTCTCTTCCTTAACCTCACCCTCACGCCCGCGCTGTGTTGAAACATTTAAAGGGTATTCATAATCCCTTGAGCGCGTGTAGATTATAAAAAAAAAAAAATACATATTGGCTCTGAGCAAACATATCTTTTTTTAATATTTAAAAATGTCAAATGAAATATGGAGTTATCACGATATTAAAAATTATAAATAAGGATAACAAAGTGCTACTTATATAATTTAAACTAATAAATCGTCTTTTTAACTTAGTATAGTATTACAATAAATTAATTCTTACATCCTACTCTGGCAGACTTGGTATATTTTTAACTAAAATTATTGTACTTTTTTATGAATGACAAAAAATAAAGATAAACCTGATTTAATTTAATATATAGCATTCGTTCATTTAATTAACGCATTAGCAAATAACTTTTACCAAAAAGGAAATAAATTTAACTCTAACGCAAATATAGTGTTTACCCTAAGCGTAAATACATTTAACCTTTTTACACTGTTAAATTTTCTCATATTTTTTAAAGTACGGATATTAGATAAGACTACTGTGAGTGATTTAATGCTGAAAGAAATTTTCGAAGCAACCGATGAACCGTTATTTTGTTATTAGACGTTCTCGTTCACACTTATTGAGCGACCTATGTGTGTTCTGTTTGTGAGTTCGAAAAACCAGTGTTTAGGTTTGTTAATTTATTTTATTGTTAATATATATAATACCATATTATATAAATTGAGTAACGAGAAAGATAATTCAAACAGTTCCTATCAAACATCTCAAAGTTCTGATAAAATCAGGAAAAAAAACTTTGAGAAATTTCTTAGCACCACACAGAAGTATTCGAGCTAAATTTTTGATATGTTTAAGGGGATAGTGTTTCAAACTTTGTTTGACACTTGTCAAACACCTACAGTGGGGCGTTTCGTCTGGCAGACGCCTTATCAAATAACGTGAATGAAATCGTAAAGGTGTCTGCCAAACGAAACGCCCAACTGTATGTGTTTGCCAAGTGTCAAACAAAGTTTGAGACACTATCCCCTTAAACATGTCAAAAATTCAACTTTAATAAAATAACGTAATTGGGTATGCACCTTTAACACTGCATATCTCCGAAAAGTCCCAGTTTTGAAAATTCGGAATGTCCATTCGTTCTTATCTACTTTGGGATCTATTCACAGAAAATCTTTCAGCTATAATAAAATGACGTATGTCTGCCGGCCATGAGACCTTGGTCTATTTGATATATTCAAGATATAAATAATATAACAACCCCTTTTTACGTGGATCCAATAAAAATGTCCTTTAGTTTTGTTGCTAAATTTTGATATGGAATTTTTAATTTTCGTAAATTTTATTGATATAAAAATTATGTACCTACATACATTAATACTATATTAAAACAAAATGTCTTTTCAAAACATTTTAGGCTTTTGATAAATTATTATACCTACAAACAGAAAACAACGTTTTTTTTTTTGTTTAGTTTTAAAAATTCTGAATTTTTTTTTCCATAATTGGTAAGAACAAATTATTTATTCTCTAAACAAAAGTTGAATTATTCAAAAAGATTCATTTAAAAACAAAAATACTTTCCGTAAAAAAAATAGTAATTTTAATAATTATGGCTACGACCCCGTCTTGTAATTTCGTAACCGATGATGTTTTTATTCTTTCGCGTTGAAAGGTTGTTTTTTTTATCATTTTCCATTTTAAAAGTGAAACATAATAGTTTATCAATTTTGTTTATTTTACGCTTGATTAGAATCTTTCATGCTTTATTAGTCTATTACTGTCAAAATATTTATACCTGTTCATAAAAAAATAATCATAAAAAGCAATATTAATGAGACCCTTTTTTGGTGTTTTCTTAACGGGAAATACATTGAACGTCAAATCGACAAAATCTCTATCTCCAATTGAAAGGTCACGCTGACTGCCAGGTGCCGTTACTCCATGCGTCAATACTCCAATTCGGCATTTTTAAGTGTCAAAAAAAAAGGATTGTTTGCTTTGTTTTTAACAAGAAATGCCAATTTTTAGGCGTGATAAGAATTATTGAATTTATTAAAGTAAATATGTTTAATGTGATGTCAGTTCTAAATTGTGTAAAATTAAAGTTAATATAATTTTAATAATAGAAAATTGATAAGTATTTTGTGTAGCTACTACCTACAAAACATAAACTTTTTCCGGCTCCATGATATAAATAGAATTTACAGGATACTGACGTGAGAATTAAACAAAGCTTTCAGATGATTTGTTTGTATTAACTGAATCGAAATAACATGGAGGAAATACAATGATCAACAAAGATCAAAGAATCAGTGGGCTGATTAGGGAATACGAAGCAAATCGTTTTTAATTCGATATCTCATTTTCGACTCGCTTCGTTTTGATCAATTAACGAATTCGAAGCGAATTGTAAATTCTACTTCCAAGATTTCTATATAATTGACAGCTGATTGCCAGTGAATATTTATTATTTCAATCAAAATCATTCATTTGTGTTTTGTCCGAGATGCATTAACTTTGTAATAAAATATTTATTTAAATAAAAAATGGGCGCAAATATTATTTATATAAATGCTTAACGTGAGGAAGAAAAAAGAATCTTAAAATTCAAACTTGAGAAGAAAATTATTAAGAAGTGCTTCTTCACCTTTTGATCTTCCTTGCTTCGAATCAGTGTTTTTGCTTAGCGTGTTTATTATTTGTTAAATTAGTTTTATTTTATAAAAAACTTGGTTCGATAAGTTGTTTCGCCTTTCAAAAGAAACATTTAAAATTGTCTTGGACGAAATAAAAGAAAAATATAGACCACGGAACAACAATGGGACACCACCAATTATAAAATTAGCTGCAACATTGAGACGGATCATACCAGAAAATGGTTGGGCAGGAAACAAACATTGGAATGGCGCAAACCACAGTATTCAATTCAATGTCCGAAGCTCTAGACATATTGCAGAGGACGTTGTATGTTGTGCCCTTTGGCTATCCCTTCATTTTCCCTCATAAATTCGATGAGCGGAGAAAATTGTTTCTGGTTGGGGTCTTACTGTCTTGGACGCCTACAAAAAAAATGATTGTTTATTTCTTTAGTTTATTTTTATAAAAAAAAAAATAATAGTTAAACTCATATTTTTATTTGTTTAATTGAAAAAGATCCACCAAAATATCTCTTTCGACCCTGTCGATAAACCAATCCGCCAAAGAAATGCACGAGCTAAAAATTGAAATGTCAAATCAAATTCGCTTTCGATTTCGAAAATAGGGCGAATGTAAAACGAAAGAGACGAAAGCGAAAACAGTAATATCAAATCTCGTTTTCGCCACCTAAAACGATTCACTTCGTATTCCCTAATCAGCCACAGCAAACTTACATGGAGCCAGAAACTAATAAAGTTAGATTTGCACTCTATTGTTTACGGAGTAAACATTCTTTTGTAACCTCTAATGTTTTTTAGGAGCGTCAAAGGCATTATTTTATGTAGATTGGTAGAGCGAAAACCTCTTAGCTCTTTTCTTGTTTATAAGATAGGTTAAAACCATAATGGCAATAACAGATATTGTGCATATATGTATTCTGATCTTATCAATTTACATTAATGGTAGGTACAGTATGTATGTCAGGTATCATTACTCGAACTAACCAGAACAAATTTCAATGTCATGATATCTATATAGTAATAGCTTTCCCCAATACGGTAATAGTCTGCTAAGATATTAGGTAGCAGCTTATCTTATTACTATTGAAGAAGTATGGGGTTTGGCTTATGAAAAAACGAAATCTTAGGTATACATTATACTAACCAATTAACTATATTAATACTTATATAAACAAAATATCGGTTGCATTATAAAATAAATCTAAATTATATTCAAATATTGATAGCAACTAAATTTTCTTAATTTTTTTTTGTCTTCAGTAATGAAATTTTTAACGAAACAATTGGAATCAACTTAAATATCAAATAATGAGATTTCAAATTTTTTCCAACAACGTAAATACTATGTCCATTAAGTCATTCTGCCGTCATGCTTCCTTAGTTAGATATTAAATGATTATTTATTTACTTTAAAGTAGAACTTTTAAAACATAAAAAAAAAGTATCATTTCTTCTATAATTTTGGAATCAACACGAACAAATTTAAATTGCATGAACACACCTTGAGTGTGCCTGATGAGTTTAACCCATATTAGGAAAATTTAACATGTTTGTTTTAAATTTCTCTTCGACTTAAACTATAATTTTTTAATTGTTTTCATTTTAAATAAAAAGTAAAATTAATTAATTTTTAACAAAATTTTCATTTTAAATTAAAATAAATTATAATTAAGCTTCAATTATTGAAACTGCAGCCTGTATCCTTGTTAGGTGTCTGATTGCATTTTTTTTTTTTTGTTTATTTTAATGCATTTTCTTCTCTTCGTGAGCTTTTTTGACTATTGCCAATTTTGAGTGTGGAGAAGCCGGTGATAGTGATCTATAGGGTGGCTCCTTTGTCCCATGGAGAACTAGAGACCATTCTTTTATCCATCCGCTACGAGGTTGTTGTGAATTGAAGCGAGCCTAAAAACGATGGAATTTATAAATAAATGTATAATAAAGTTCGTGCAAGAGGAACAATTAAATTTTTGGAATAATAACATTTAAAAAAAATAGGGCTCAATAAAGATATGTATTTTTAATAAAATAAAACAGTATTGGCAGATTCTAGTAATACTGGTATTAAAATATTTTTTTAACTCTAGAGCTAAGGTGTATAGAAGAATTGAATTTATTCAAATAAACCGCCCTAAACATGACGAAGCACACAAAAGGTACAAAATTGTTAACTGACAGGTCATAAGAAAATTGAAGATTCCACCGTTGTACCACCAAGTGATGACGTCATCAGAGGAAGTAGGTACACAAAAGGAACAAGCTTGCTAACTGACAGGTCACAAATTGTGATATTTGATTTAACGAAAGCTTTAATTATTGCTCTTCGCCGACATACAGTTCGAAATAAATTCTTCATACGTAAAAAATAATTAAAAAAGTGTCCAATTTCATTGGAAGATAATAACAATAGTCATGTTCAGAAGACATAAGCGACTTCATTGTATAGTCAACTGCATTCTTTGCATTGATTTTTTTCGCATTTTATATACAAAATGTATGTCAAACTTGTAACTTTGCTTCAAACACTTATGTGCGAATAAAATAAATTTAATAAATAAATCATTACTTTGAATATTACCACTTAAAATGCATTTTATCTATGAAGAGTCCAGAGGAAGTGCTATAGTAGTATGGAAATTAAAATTTTCACCCATTGCAACATAGGCGCACAGTCGAAAGTTTTTGAAACGAGGCGAGGGTGAGTTTTTGCCAACAATTTTTAAGTAGGCCACGGGTGGCCGTGGCGCGATAGTTTTGTGTTCGCCTGTCAACCTCATGGTTACAGGTTCGATCCCTGCCGTAGTCTATGTCCTCTTATTTTTCCAAATTTAAAAACTAATTCTAAAATAAATGTCATACAACGAGTTGCTGGTTTATTTATTACATGCTGTCCCAGAAAAATAGGCAGTGTATGCAAGATAGGACGTTTCCCTCTCATTCTCGCTACAGTGGATTGCATAAATCGGTCACTCAATAAAGCTCTCATAGGGTTGTCATAGTGTGTATTTTAAATGGACTTAAATAAGAAAGAATAGTATGTAAGGTTACCACTCTTTTCTTCAATAGGATTTTTTTTAATTGTTTTGTTTGTAAAAAAAATAGAACTCATTTATATTTTCCACACCAGGTAAGATAAAAAGGTGCGTTTTTGAAGGGTATAGCCAGTAGGCCTAATCCATTTAAATAAAAAACAAGCAAACACAAATTATTCATTATCAGATTTGTTTTTCTTTGGTTGGCGAATTTTGGCCTTTGGAACTGTTTTAGTTAAGAAGTCTGCAAACTGTTCGTTCACCTACAGGAAAAATATCAACTACTTGCTTAATAGCTTCTGTCTTATTTTGCAAATTTTTATGAATTTTTTTGTCGCGTCAACAATGTCTTTTTTTCGGTACATAAATCCTTTGAAATCCTCGAAGCCATTTCGAACTAATTGTACAAAACTTTAAAAAAAACACACCTCTTTAAAAATACACGAGTCAAAAATACAAATTGCACAAAACTTTAAAATAAATAAACCTTTTAAACATACATTTTATATAAAAATACTTTACTCCACATTAATTCAAATCTACGCAAATAATGTTCCTTTTCAAAGAAAACAGCTTAAAATGTTGCATTTTAACGTAGTTTCCACACATTAAGAGAAGTGCAAAAAATAATAACAGTCCGCGATAACACTCAGCATTCAAAACTTTTTTTAAAACTGTCAAATCAAAAGCACCTCAAGAGAAACATAAGAAAAAAAAAACAGATCGAGTTAAGAAAAGGTCACGGGTAACTCCGAAAGCACATCAATATTTCATGGGGGTTGAATGGCAGCAGCAGCCACGGCCAATTCAGTCGACAGTTCGACACTCAGATATGCGCTGAGTAGGACGTTGGGTCTGCGTGATGCAATGAAATTTGTTTTTCATTATTTTATATATTTACGGGAGTGCAAATACTTTTTATGGAGAATTAAGTATGGTGCAAAAATATGACACGCTACTGATTTTGTAGAAGCTTTCACATAAGACGTGTACTGCCTGTTTTTCTGGGACAGAGTATAGTATACCGATAAAATATGACAACGAATAAAAAAATATAATGCACGACTGGATGGCACATACTTGCTCCTATGTTCGATCACATTATATGCAAACGATTTTTAATGAAACGCCTAAAAGTATTTTTAAAGTCGTTTTTCACTTAATTTTTTTTAATAAAAAATCGCTCACCCGTTTTCGAAATATTGAATTTTCAAAAAAAATTTTTTTTTTCAAAAATCAAAAAAAAAACTATTTTTCGAAAATTTTGAAATGCAGTATTATTTAGAATTTGAAGTATATCCTGTGTACAAATTTTGATTGAAATCCGTTGAGGCGTTTATGAGAAAGTCGAAAATCAACAAAATGGTTGTATGACAGGTACCGTTAATAACAAAATATTTTTAAAAAAATTTCGGCCAAAATGTGGACATGTAGACCATACTCAAGTTAGTACACACACCAAATTTTATCAAAATCGTTAGAGCCGTTTTCGACATAATTTAGATGGTAGAAAAATTTGTACCGTTATTTTTGGGGCTAAAACAACAATTCAAAAACCTATTTTGTAGAATCACCTAAGACCACTTAACACCAAGTTTGAAAAAAATCGGTTCAGCCGCTTAGGCTGTAGATCGTTCTACAAATAGACAGACAGACGGAATTGCCGGACCCACTTTTGTAGTGTTCCATATCATCCTAATGTCAACTTTAATTAAAATCTCGAGGTCGATTTTTCTTCCAAATGAAAAACTTGCCCTATAGTTCCTATACCGCAAGTAATAATGCGAATTATAAGGGACATAGATAAATAAGTCACGCAAATTTCTCCGCACTATTTCAGCCGCCATCCCTGGAGATATAATTTGAGACAAGAACCACCTACATTCTCAGAACACTGCGCCACACATCTTTCCTATCCTTCTTTCTCTTCCTATTTAGAGTTTACTGAAAATGCCTTGTCAAGCTTATAAGAGAAAATACCTGAAGAGTTAGGGCAATCACATTGGCTTCAAAATGATGGGTGATCTGCACATTACACGGTGCCAATTTTATGGCCTCCACATTCGCTAGACCTGAATCAACTAAAAAAATTTTATTGCGGCTTCATAAAAGAAAACGTGTACAGCAAGCCGATAAGGTCCCTAGAGGAGCTCCGAAGGCGTTCTGAGGCAGCTGCTATGGAAATTACTAAGCGCAACTTAGGGGCAACGTTAAAACTATCATTTATTTGGAGGTACAGATTATGCATACGAATGGGTGGAATGCAACTTGAACAATTACTACGAAAATTTAAATGAATAAAAAAACTAACAATTATTTAATGTTGTTGTTTTTATTTTTCATTTATGGTCAGTTAAATTATTTTTTTTTACAACTTGTACTTGGACTCATGGAAGAGTATTTTTACAAAAAAAAAAACTATCCAATTCATTAATTTTTATTCGTTATATTCAAGAAACGATTAATTTATTAAATCTATTTAATTCGCTCAATCGCTTCAATCCCAAAATCAGCTAGACCTTGTGTCGATCAACAAACGTGCAGCACGAAGACGAAAGACACCTTCGTCAATATATTTATTTATTTATTTATTCAATTCTGACAAGTACAAAAGACTTTCATAGAATAGCTTACAAACTATACTTAAATCTAATTCTTAAATATTACACGCAAGTAAAGCTTTACATTCATTACGATTTAAATGGAATTCTAAAAAATCTTCGTATTGATTGAAAAAGCAAGCAGCATTGCAAATGGGATTATTTGAACCGTAGTTAGTATTGTGTCTAGGGATATAAAAGAAGTCGTTCTCTCTAGGTCGTAGTGGACGCGCCGGAGCATAAATATTAAATAACGATAGCAACCTAGGGCTATCGATGTGGCTACAAATAATATCCCTAGCAAACAATGCATAATAATAACCTCGCCTGCTATGAAGGGGTTTCAAGTCAATTAAAAGACATCTAACATTGTAAGTTGGCATGTTTGAATACAAATAAGTTCTTCGCAAAGCAAACTGTGAACCTTTTCTGAATTCGTTCAACCCGTAATGAACCTTTGTTATAGTACGGTGACCATATTATACAGCAATATTCGAGATTTGCCCTAACCATAGCGACGAACAGACATTTCAACGTGTAAGTGTCACTGAATTCCTTAGAATTTCTAAAAAGAAAACCTAGCATAGCATTTGCTTTCGAGATCAAAAAGTCTAAATGCAAGGCAAAAATAACCCCCAAATCCTTTTGAATCATAACTCTTTTTAGATCACTTATAGATATTTTATGTTCAAACTTAATTGGATTTTTGGATCGAGAAAATGTCATAACAGAACATTTCAGAGTATTTAAATTTAAATCACACCAGTTCATTAGCCTATTAATATCATGTTGAAGTTTGATACAATCGGACTCAGTTTTAATTTGTCTAAATAGCTTAAAATCATCGGCAAAAAGTAATCCATTGGAGTCCAAAATAAAATCGTAAATCGTTTATAAACAAGAGGAAAAATAGAGGACCTAAATGACTTCCTTGTGGAACACCCGAATACTTCAAAATAGCTTTAGAAAGATGCGAACCTAATTTAACATACTGTTTCCTGTTCCTTAAGTAACTCATCATCCAGCTTAGTAAAGCATAGTTAAAACCTAAATTCACAAGCTTACGCTCTAAAATATGAAACTGAACACGATCACAAGCTTTAGCGAAATCTGTGTAGATAGCATCAACTTGAAAGTATTGTTCCATATTGCAAAGACAAAAGTTTGTGAAAATCGCCAAATTAGTTGTCGTTGATCTACCACTGACAAACCCATATTGAACCTCAGATATAAAAGGCCGAGTGACCATATAGAGCTTTCGTTTGACAATGGCTTCAAATACTTTAGGAACCAATTGTAATTTTGCAATATGCCTATAATTTTCAATATCCTGCTTAGACCCTGATTTGTGAATTGGAGTGACAAAAGAGTACTTCCAGCATTCCAAGCAAACACAACAAGTGGGGTGTTAAATTGTTTGTTCTTTGCGATTCAAACGGATTTTTTACGATTTAGAGGTGTACAATGGTGGAGTGATTTTTTCGTCTTACTTGGCACACCGGATCTAGAAGCCACATCCAATGTTGTTGTTCGGTTAGCCCAACCAACACCCGAATTTGTAACGATATTCTCTATTTCGATAACTCTACGCATTAATACCTCTTTTGATCTATTTACGAGCCCGAGGAATATTCAGCCAAATAATCCGCGAAAATGATTCTTATATGAGAGGAGTTGACCGTATGGATGGTCTTATGGGTCTGTATCATATTCGAGCTAAGAGCCGAAACATAATGAGGAAGCTCTTTTATTATTTTATTGACATGGTCGCTACGAAGGCATTCGTTTTATACAAAAGAATCCATCCCGAAAAACAGAATAATTTGTCTTAAAAAGAACTACTTCTGCAGCTTCCATAATTTCGGGAGGAAATAGCAGCAGGCTCAAAGTGTGGGGCAACCAACATCACCAGTTCCTAGCACATCCAGTGTTTGAAAAAGAATTGTTCATCCTGTTGCTGATGTTTGTATTGATTTTCTGCTTTGGGTTGATAGAATGGAAAAGAAAAGCTATATAAGCACTGCAAAACTTCTAAAATAATTCCCACCTAATGTTTTACCTGAAAATTTCAATTTACGCTTCTTTTACCGACATCTAGATGCAGAAACTTTATCAACTTGGTAGGACCATTTTGACTGTACATATATATTTGTTAATTTTTTATATATTTCTATTAGAGTCGGTAGACATCGACCAAAAATATTGCGTCTTTTTTTTTATAATCTACACGCGCTCAAAGGATTATGAATACCCTTTAAATGTTTCAACATAGCGCGGGCGTGAGGGTGAGGTTAAGGAAGAGAAAGAATGATAGGAAATATGTGTGGCGCGAGACTGTAGGTGGTTGTTGTCTCAGATTTTATCTCCAGGGATGGCGGCTGAACTAATGCGGAGAAATTTCCGTGTCTTATTTATCGATGTCCCTTATAATTCGCATTAATTTTTTTATTCTTTGTCATATTTTATCGGTATACTAGTTTTACTCAATCACATGTTGTTAGTTCTATGCCTAAACAGTATGTAATGAGTAAACCAGCAACTCATTGTATGACATTTATTTTTAGAATTGGTTATTAATGGAAAAATAAGAAGACATAGAAACCTGAACCTGTGACCATGAGGTTGATAGGCGAATACGCAACTATCGCACCACGGCCACCCCCAAGGGTACGATAGCATCGAAATTGATGAGCCCAGCTATCGTGCCCGGGCGAAAGGCATTTTGGGCTATAGGTCACAAAATATTTCAATTGGCTTTAATCCACACAGTCCACAAAAACAAAATTAATATGTAAATATTGTTTGCGTTTTCTTTGAATATTATATTTGTTTACCAATTCACCGGGAAATACATTTAAGCGGAATAAGCGGAATGCATTTAAATGAGAAATCGTGTGCATTTTTCTTATAAGATCTTGTACTTTTTTATTTTTCAGGTCAATTAAACGGGAAACTTATTTACGGCAGGGGAAATTATACGGAGATCACTGAACATACGTTGGAAATTATTAAATAAGGGAAATTAGTTTATTTATCGGACCTTGGTAAAATATAATAATACTATTAAATTTTTAAAAACATGTGGTGGTTTTTAAGTTAGAGAAAGTCACTTCGACTAAGCACAATAAGGAATGCGTCACTCGTTTAATCGATTGGACTGTACTTTGAATTTATACAGGGTGTCCGCCGGAAAGTATACTTCGTTGATTGTTTATAATTTTTTATTAAATGAAAGAGAATGGATCTTACATTGATAAATGTTTTATATAATGTCGGCAATTATGTATGGAATACAATATCATGTAAATGTCCGCTTCTGTTAGTCTCACAAATGCGAGCGCTTTTCAGCACATTTTTCATTACATTCTACACATTTCACGCGGTATTTCATTCATTTCATCACGAATATTTTGTTTGAGTTGCTGAAGCGTTTCTGTTTGCATAAACCTTCCTTTTCAGATATCCCCACAAAAAAAAAGTCCCCAGTCAAATCAGGCGACCGTGGAGGCCAATCAACATCACCATTTCTTGAAATAACTTGTTGTGGAAAGAGGCCTCGCAGTAATTCCATTGTAATCCTGGCTGTATGCGATGTGGCACCGTCTTGTTGATACCATATGTTATTCCAGCCCAAAGCATGCAGTTGTGGCGTTAACAAGTTTTCAATCATATTACAATATCGCTCCCCGTTGACAGTTACCGTTACGCCGTTTTCATTTTCAAGGAAGTAAGGTCCAACGTCCAATGATTTCTCCTGACCAAATTGCACACCAAACTGTAACTTTTAATGGATGCAAATGTGACTGATGAATAATTTGAGGGTTTTCCATTGCGCAGAACCGACTATTCTGTTTATTCACATATCCATTCAAATTAAAATGTGCCTCATCACTCATTATGATTTTTTCATGAAAATCGGGGTTGTCATGGGCTAGCTGTAACATCCTATTGGCATATGTACGGAGGCGTAAATGGTCTTGTGTCAACTGAATCTTAAATGGAAGCAAATGCAAATCCTTGTGCAAAATTGTTGACAAAGTTGTTCTTTGAGGACCAAGGTCATGAGCACGACGTCGAATTGAGGTTGATGAATTGTTTTGAACACTTCCTTGAGCAGCAGTATTGTTTTCAGCCGATCTTGGACTACGTTGTGGTCCATGCTTAGGCCTATCAACAGACCCTCTTACTTCGAAATCATTCCACTACACGATAATTAGTGCGTTTTGTTGGCACGTTGTTTTTCCCAAAAATTTCACGTAACTTTGTTATCGTCATAGTAATCGATGATTGATTTTGATAATATGTTTAGATAGATAGATAGGTAGATATTTTATTTTTCATAGATTAACGATAACGATTAAAACACGTTGTTTTATGGAATATTTTTCCATAAAAAATTTGCCACGTGTCTACTGTACGACTGCCAAATATGAACTGTCAAGAATGTTTACCAAAATGGCGGCAAAACAAAGTAGTATACCTTCCCGGCGGACACCCTCTATTTTGAACTAATAGAGCTATTTTGTTTAAACTGAATATTTTGACCGTGTTTTTTATAACAGGTACTGTACGTATCGAAGCCTGACTTATTTTAGCCCGAGGGCAGTAGTTAAGAAATTAAAGATATGCTCGATATTCCAAAAAGAAATGTCTCAAAAATATGGTACCTCTAGTTTCCACGTCCCATGTGGGTATTCACCCCAAGTGTGTGTTGTCATAAATGGCCATTTAGTAAATCCATCCCTATGATCATCATCGTTAGCTCGTCGTGATAAAATCATTGATCTGCTGAAATGAATTAAAAACAAAACACAAATTTAAAAAATTTTACTCCTGTTTCTTATAAAATTAGTATCATGAAAAATTCCTATCACCTCGTTCCCATGGGCGATGTCAAGAACAATTCCAAATCACCTCGTCTTGAGGCATTGGCTGTTATAACAGCTTGCACGTGCTCCAAATAGTTTACTTCAGTATCTGTTCCTTTGCATGCATCTGTTTTTATTTCAAGATACAGGGATTTACCTGATGATATTTGACTTGGGGAAAAAACATTAATAAATTGGTGTATTAATTAAAAAAAAAATTATTGTATAATTACTGTGGTTTAGAAACGGCACCAGCTTCACAATGATACCGTGGCGGTACTGTTCGCCATTGTTTGGCTAAAGTTACCATTGCTCCAGCGTCTAGCACTCCAAAGCCAAACAGATGGTTAAATTCTAGCCCCACCCCATTCATTGTCCAATGAAAACGGTTCTTGGCATCGAAAAGGGAATTCCTCTTCGACGTCAAAACAGTTAAATGCTGAATATCACGCCATGTTAAACTTGGGCTGATGAAGAAGAAATAAATCAATATTACACTTTTTATACATAAACACCAATGAAAGGATATGTTCCTATCAATTTTTTCATATGTATGTATATATGTAATCATCTCGTATCATAGATATGACGTAACAAAACAGTAGATAAACTCACTTGGCTTCCAGAGCTAACGCAAACACTCCAGCAGCTTCGGGTGCTGCGGCACTTGTTCCCGAATGTGTTGTTGTGCATTTCCCGTAGAGATCGGTAGTGGCGACTCCGGTGTTTGGATCCTTTGCACCATTACTAAAAGTGCTAGCCAACGTCGAGGAACAGCTCTCGTCGTAATGGGCATTTTGACCATCATTTATGGCACTGTTAATGGAAATAGTCCACATAGATGCAGCATATCCATCGCAATTACAATCGTCCTCCTCGCCACCATCACCAGAAGCCCATACGTAAATATTTCCTAATCCGTTTCGTCCCTGAAGCAATTAAATAAGAAACAGTTATTTACATACGAACATTTGACATTTTATTGAATGTAGCTTTTAAGTACCTCATTAACACCCTGCACAATGGCCCTCATGGTAGCATTACGTGGCCCATCAACTGTCTTGCCGTCGTCAGTTGGGCCCCAAGACGCACTATAAATATGAATCTTGTGAGGCTCGTGTCCCATGGAATTGGCCTCAATCAAATCTGTCATGTAGGGTTGGTCCAGCATTCGTATCCCTGTGTATACAATCAAGGAGATATAACATACATTCATAATTCAATATGTCTGTTGGCCGTATTTTTCCTTACCCGCAATTTTACTATCATAAGCAACTCCTACGCCACATATGCCATTATCACGTGCGGCAGCAACTTCTCCTGCACATCGTGTTCCATGACTGAAAAGAATAAAACCAATCAAAACGAAAAGGATGAGTTCAAAATAACAAAAAAATAACATTATTAAAGGATTTGTTATTGTTGTACCTGTTGAACCAATCATCCGTGTATCGAGGATATGGAAATGGGTCGTTACTGCTAAAGTCATAACTGGCTTCAGCGTTCTGTAAAAAAAAAAAAAAAAACAGATTAAATTTTTCTTTTATTAGGTTATGTGGGTTTACTTGGTAGTAATACTTAGAAATAAAATTGAAGTTCAACAAGAGCGGAACAATGGTAATAGATACTATTCTGAGAAAGTTGTCTGCCTCTGCATTTGAGATAGATTTCTTTTTAAGGTGTTATGCAATGCTTACAGTTCTTGTTACACATTATTTTAAATGAGCTTATTAAATTATGTCACTTCGTATCTGTGAAGCAATCCGTTGGCTATAATGTAATATAATTCAAAGGGCACCACTTAAAAATTATTTATAATCGTAAAAATGCTTCGACGACGGTTCCTAATTCTCAATGATCAGAATGAATTTGAGTGTCTACGTAAGGCGTCAGATACAGTTTCCATAGAAGCCATATCTAAAATGCAATCAGTGAATGGGGGCGTTCACTCACTTATTAGATACGTTTGTTATATCAGATACCTAACTATCCGAGTATATTTGTGGACGGATCAGATGAGTTAGCTGAAAGCCGTCAGAAAAACGGAACAAAACGCATACCAAATGAAGTTTCCAGTCAGCTGTTTTATACATTTGTTCTCGGACAGCTAGTTATTGGCCTCATTCAATAACCGAACTATATACATAGCTATCTGGATAAGTTGCTGTTGTTGTATTCCAATTTAAGAACACAGCTGATTATAAAGCAACTGCTGCCCAAAAAAAAAATCTCACATGGAAATACAACATCAACCTATCCGGATAGCTAATGGTTCTGTTATTGATGGGACCATTTCTTTTTTTTTTAATACATGCGCGCAATCAAGGGGTTATGACTACCCTTATAATGTTTAAACACAGTGCGAGCGATTAGGAAAGTGGGATAGGATAAGACAGGAGATACCGATGCACAATGGTTTTAAATGCTTGAATATCGCAATGGGAGGGAAAAATTCGGGTGGGTAAAGCATTCCACATTCGTGTAGAACAGCTAAAGAAGGAATCTCTATATTCGACAGTACGTACGAAGTTGGGCTCAAGGGTAAATTGATGAGCATTCCTAGAAGCGCGAGTGTTAAGGTTGAATTGTTTAAGGGGAGGAATGCAACTGGCTATTTCACTAGAACACTATCTATAAAAATTCCGATATAATAATGAAAGGCATGAAACATTCCGACGGTGTTCGAGAGGTGCAATTGTTTCCGTTATTGTTTCATCACCTATCATTTTTAAAGCTTTTTTTTGGATTCTGTCCAGAAGACTTAAGTGAGTTATGGGATCACCTGCCCAGTTGTGACAGTTGTATTCAAGCTTTGGACGAATATAGGCTTTATAGATTACAGCCAGATCAGAAGGGGAGAAATATTTCTTGCATAGTCTCAGAAAACCTAAGCTCCCTGCAGCGTTTTTGGCGACGTCGAATATGTGGTCATTCCATAAAAGGTGAACGGTGATGCACATAATCAGAACTGAAAGATGTTCGGTTTCCTCGATACAAGCGCCGCTCATGGACAACGGCATTTGGAGAGGGTACCATTTTAACGACAGAAGACAGCATTAAATTCTACGCGGTTTTTTAGTCCCCATCGGACAATGCTGTTTAGATCAGAATTTAATGAGCGTATAATACTCTGCCGTTTAAGTTCTACATCGGAAGGACATGGGCTTGAATCTAAAAACGAATATGAAAAGCTGAGAATCTGTCGTCAGCAAAACAGTATAATGGATTAGAAGTTTCAGACAAAAGATCATTAATGAAAGGAGAAAGAGAGTCGGAAACAGAACGGAGCCCTGGGGTACACCAGGATTTATTTTATGAATATCAGAGTTGAAACCGTCCAATACGACTTGTATTGAGCGGTCCGAAAGGCAATTACTAATCCAATGAAGAAGAGATTCAACAATACCAAATGTACGCATTTTCGATAAGAGAGCTTGGTGCCAAACTCTATCAAATGCTTTTGAAATATCCAGTGCAATAATCTTACTTTCTCCAAAACGATGTAAAGATTTGTGCCACTGTTCGGTGAGATATACCATTAGATCACTAGGGGACATATTGCTACGAAAGCCATATTGGCGGTCATTACGGAGTTTTCGTTCTTCAAGATATTTCTTAAGATGATAATTAATCAGCGTTTCAATGACCTTGGAAAGAATGGACCTAAGTGCAATTGGACGGTAGTTAGAGGATGAAGAAGATTCGCCTTTTTTAAGTACAGGCTGGACAAATGCTGTTTTCGATCCACTCGGAAACAGACCAGTAGAATAGGACAGATGGAAAAGCTTACGCAGTGGTTTTGCCAGCGTAGAAGAACACCTCTTCAGAACAATAGTGGAGATACTATCTGGACCAGCGGCTTTGTGTATGTCAAGATCTTTAAGAACTCTGGCAACTGTACGAGTACGAAAGAAGATACGTTCCATGAAACGGTTAATGCTCTCGAGTACACTTTGTGGAAGTGTAGAGCTAGCAGCAAACTGAGCTGCTATCAAATTTGCTTTTTCTTGTGCGCTTCACACAGGAGTATTATTGGAAACGAGCGTTGGAACCGACGAGGAGGTGGAATTTGGTACATTTTTTACAAATGACCAAAAATTAAAAACATTTTTCGGATAACTTGAGATAGCTTTCATAGGAACAACTGATTTCTCATCAGGTGTGCTTTTGCACGCGTTACAAAAACAGAAAGTTATTCCAGATTGCTGAGAATAATTGAGCGAACACCCACAATCATTGGAATTTTCTTGAAAAATCGGTATTAGCAAAAATTAAAAAGTTCAAAAATCTGGACAAAAATTTATTTTGAGGTAAGAGCTGATTATTGAAAGAAATAATGACAGAAAGGAACCTAAAGCCGTTTTCCATTGCTTTCCCTCAGGTACTCATTCATTCTGAAATCCAATGGAACAATGCTGATTGCTTCTACTCAATTCTGATGTTTCTATTATCAGAATCGTCAGAAGAGCATTTTTTGACAATGGAATAGTTTTAGAAGACTTCCGAACGCTTTTTAATGCTTCTGGATGCCCAATGGAAAACTACTTAAATAAATGGAATGATTGTGTTTTCAGCAAAGTGAAATAAAAATCAGCTTTTATTGAAAACGATTTCGATGTTTGATCACTAAAATAATAAAACTGATTTTAATTGTAAATCGAGTTAATTACTTTTTGAACAAAACAGAATGCACTACTACTACTACGAACTTACCCTTGTAGCAAAAAACTTTAATGTAGCTTAACATTGACGTTATTATGTTAGCAGGTAGGTAGTCTAATTATAATTGGAGGTCTAAGACCAAAATATGGTAGATTAATTTAACCTAGTTCTTAGTATAATTAATTACCTACAAAGCTACGACTTTTCAACCCTACGGTAACTGTTTTTTTTTTCGTGATGAAAGGTACTTTTGTACTTAACTATACCCCTGACAATTTTGAACCAACCCCGACGAAGAGCTAGGCGAAATATGCAAGCATGCCAGCATTCCTAGCATGGACACCTTCTACTTCCTGCTGTATGGATTGGCCTTATGGGACTGTAGACGTTAGGTCGAAAAGGTGGTATAGGATACCAGGGGGCAAACACCGGTTCCCTTAAAATGTTCCTTTTTAAACTTCAAAAGAAAGTTTTTGCAAATTACTGTATTGTCTAAAGTTTTTAAAAACTTCTACATAAACCAATTTTTAAAAAAAAAACGAAACCATTTTCCCAAAATTAAAAAAAAACTGCATAGATTCTAAATAGGGGCGATATCCCCTTCCAATGAGCGATAAAGATTAATAATGGAGCGATAGAGCGTCCGAGAGAGAAATTAAAACATTGGCTAACAAGCTAAAAAAAACTCTTAATCAAATAAAATCGCAGTCCACAAAAATAAAGAACAGAAACAATCCCAATGTATGTACATACGTTTGTATTGTTTTTAATCATCTTCTTATAAAAAAAAATATTTTAAATATAAGTGTACAGATTTGGGTTTTAGATTTCTTCGGACACAAAGATACGGAAAAGTTTTTAACTTTTTCACATCTATCCTTATCTACTTTCGACAATTATCATCCTCCCCTAATTCTCTCATTCTATCATGATTGTCCACTACCAACTAATCTCCCTACAAATCAGTACTCCTTTGATTTTCATAAGGCAAATTTCCGTCATATTAATGAATATCTTAACAGAACTTCCTTTAATTTCGATAGCCTTATCATGAAAGATGCCACAGAAAAATTTTACAGGGAAATATTTAATTCTATTTCTCTCCGTGTACCCTTTAGTCGACAAAAGACATCGACTGCCTCCCCACCTTGGTATAACCGCAAGCTTCGCTCTTTGCGTAACAAGAGAAACAAGTTGAGGGCAATTTCCCATTGTACCCGATCGCCCCCTGATTATTCTAACTATTTTGTTTCTTATCTTCACTTTTCCGAGCTATACAACACCCTTTACCAACGCTATTTAATAGAAACACAAACCAACCTTATAAATGATCCTAAGTCGTTCTTTCAATTCGTCAATTGTAAAAGAAAATCCGATGGTTACCCTTCCTCTCTTTCCTTCAATACCGAAACTTCGAATAATCCGCAAGATATAGCCAATTTTTTTGCCACATTTTTCGAGCAATCTTTCACCGACGATTCCTTCATACCTGAATCAGATTATTTCGATTATTTGCCAAATTTCGCACTAGGTCCTTTTCTTCCTCCTACCGTCGTCGACCCATATATCATCGAAAATAAGTTGAATCAACTTAACGATGAATATCTTCCCGGCCCTGATGGCCTCCCCGCAATATTCCTAAAAAAATGTTCTTCAGCTCTCTCTTTTCCGCTCTCCATATTGTTCAGTATATCATTATCTCAAGGAGAATTTCCTCAGATATGCAAAACCTCTGTCATTGGGGTTTTACAAAAAGGGTACTAAGAGCGATATTAAAAACTATCGTCCCATTGCCAAACTTTCACATATCCCTAAAATATTAGAAAGTATTTTGTACAAAATTTAAGTTTCCGTTGTAAGTCGCTCATTTCCCCTAGACAACACGGCTTTCTCAAATGTAGGTCTACAACAACTAATCTAGTTGAATTTGTATCGTTTACAGTCTAAGCTCCAGAAAGCGGAAGGGAAGTAGATGTTATCTCTACTAGCCTTAGTAAGGCTTTTGACAAAATTTCACATAGACTTATACTTTTCAAATTGTCCACCCTCGACTTCGAACCTATTTTCTTAAAATGGATTTCTTCTTATCTGGAAAACCGGTATTACAATGTTCGTTTCAGATCTGCCTACTCCAATTCATTCTTAGCTACCGCCGGGGTCCCCCAAGGAAGTCACTTAGGACCTCTCCTTCTTATTCTTACAATTAACGATATTGAATTGATTATTAAACATTCCCATATCTTATTATACGCTGACGATACCAAGTTTTTTAAGAGAATTTCTTCTTCACACGACTCTTCCCTTATTCAACTAGATCTCGACAGTTTCTCTGTCTGGTGTGTCAAAAACTGCTTAGAGCTTAATATTGCTAAGTGTCAATCAATCACTTTTTCACGCAAACGCATAAAATCTTGTCCCAGGAGCTACTTTCTTTACAATCAACCCGAGACCGAGAGCTCAATTTCATAACACACATCGAAAATATTATCTCAAAAGCCAATTCAACGCTTGGTTTTGTGAAACGATGGTCCAAAGAATTCTCCAACCCCTACGTCACCAGATCACTCTACATAACATTTGTCCGCTCGTTACTTGAATACGCCTGCCAGTTATGGTCCCCATATCAAAAAATTTATATTTCTAGAATCGAGAGCATTCAACGCCGTTTTTTAAGATTCGCCCTTCGTGGCCTGCCTTGGAATGATTCTGCCCCCCCCCATCAAAATCGCCTCAAACTAATTAACCTCAATACCCTGCAAGAGCGAAGAGAAATAACAGAAATCCTCTTCATTCATCGACTTCTCTCAGGTTCCGTTGACTCTGAAACACTCTGCAACTCTTTCTTTCTCAATACTAACCCCCATGACCTAAGAAACCCTCGCCTCTTCTACCTGCCTACTCATCGTACCTCTTATGGCTTCAATGAACATATTACCCGAATGCTGCGAAGGGTTGATTTAAACAAAAACTGTTTCGACTTCAATCTCAGCACTCCCAGCCTTAAAATCCTCCTGTGAAATCGTCCGACCAATTCAATCCAATCATAGCCCTAAGTTTCATAGTTTTAAGTTAGGTTAAGTTATGAAGCTTGTATTAAGCCAAATAAATGGGGGTATTGCCCCCACCAAAATTAACCAACATTAAGCTATAGCTACTTAGAAAACTAACTTAATGTAAAATTTAAATTTGGATATCAAGAGTTCTGGCCTTAAAAAATCATTACCAGGTCTCTGCAAGTTTACGTATAATAAACGCTCAAACTATCTTAATTCATTTTAATTTATCCTATACGGCTGATTATGAATTCAGTGAGGTCCTTATCTTCTTTCAAATAAAATGCACGATTGGATGTCACGCACTTGCTCTTATGTGCGATCACATTGTAAGCATAAGATTCATGGAAAACGAACAGAATTTCGAAAACAAATCGTTGACCCGTTTTTGAAATATTGAATTTTCAAAGAAAAATTTTTTTTTTTTTTTCAAAAATCCAAAAAATAATTTTTTGAAAATTTTGGTATGCAGTATTTTTTTAGAATTCGAATGACCTCCTCTCCAAATGTTGATTTTATACTCTTTCGTGTTGATTCTCATACTTTCCAAAATAGTTGGAAACTTAATTCTAGTTGATTCTCAATGATCTTAGATGAACCAAAAAATTGACACTTATCGACATTTTGTATTTTTTTTCATAAGTAGGTGCATATGGTAATATTGGATCGCCACTGTATATTCAATTTAAATTCAAAATAAGACAAAATATTCTCTTTCAATAGATTAAATTTTGAAGTTGCATTGTTTTCTCATAACATGAATATGGGTACCAACCAAAAGCATTATAAATTCTGCAAACAAAAAAGTGGTACTTTTATTGAGTTATCAAACTTGTATTTCCCTGTTTTGAAGACAGTATGATACTCTTGTCAGAGATGTATGGAAATGGCCAATATAAACTCAGTCTCGAAGTTAAAGTTAGTGTCCTTTGACATTTACAATTCAGAACTTGTGTATTCATAATAAACCTGCTCCTTACAGAAGTGCATATGTAAGTATTATATCAGAAAGCAATGCGGTTGATACTTAGCAGTGAACTACTTGTAATTTGAAAGAAGAAGAATAAAAAGTATTTTTTTGAGATCTTGAAATATGCATACGAGTTTGCTCTTATATAATGCAAGACCACTCCTATTGTATATTTCATTGTAACTTTATGATATAAATATAAGTTACTTGCAGATGGTTTTGAAATTATGTTATTCAATGGTATTGGAGTCAATTATTTTTCATTTCAAGGGTTTAATTTTATATCCTTTACCTTGACTGCAAAAGTCATTGCTGGCATACTTTCATTTTATGGCGATACATAATATGTATATCTACTTACGTTTCATACAATAGAATTGAGTTTCATATTCCTCAGAAAATTTCGAAAAGATTTAAAAAATTGTTACGATTTAGAACTTATTATATTCAGTATTTCATTCTAAGTATTTAGCAACATTTTAAATGGCGGCATTCAGTTCCAATAGGAACACTGAATGAAGTTGCTTTTTGAAGTTTTGGCCACTTTTTGGTGCATGTTCGATGCTTTAGTAATTTGTGTCTTGGGATCTTCTTCTAGTGGGCGATGTATTATAACTCTTCAGAAAAAAATGGAAACGTCTTTAATCCAGCGGTAACTGCCATACAATCATTTCTCCCATATTAATTATCTCGTAAACGTCTATAACGATTTTGATTTTTAAAAAATAGCTATGCTATAAATCTCTTATTCGTTTGATTAGAAATTACTTTTCGTACCGCTCAATACAAGTCGTATTGGACTATTTCAAGCCTGAAATTCACAAAATAAATACTGGTGTCCCGCAGCCCCAGGGCTCCGTTTTGTCTAACACTTCTAAATTGTTTTGGTGTAGATAGTACTCTCAGCTATTCATTTTCATATTCGTTTTCCTGTTCTTCGGATGTGAAACTGCAACGGCAGCGTATGATAAGCTCATTCAATTCTGATCTCGACAGCATTGTCGAATGGGTAATAAACAAACTGTGTAGAATTCAATGCTTCTAAAACCCAGTGCTATATTTCGTCGTTAAAGCAGATCACCCCCCACTTGTATTTAAGAAACCGGTCAGTTTCAATCATTTGGCAAGATGTCGACAAAAACGCTGCAAAGTGCTTGAGCTTTCTTCGAAGAGGCAAGAAATTCTTCTTCCCTTTTGAGCCCAACTTCGGACGTACTGTCAGGAACAGAGAATTTTTTTTAGCCGTACAACGCAAATTTGGAATGCTTTACCCGGCTCTATTTTCGCCTCCCATTTTTATATTCAAAAGTCGGTATCTCCTCTTATATCCGTCCCTACTTTCCTTACGCCAACACTGTTCTTCTTCATTTTAAGGGTAATCAAAACCAAAAACGACACCTGACATAGCACCATTTTTTTTTCGACTCAATGGACTTAGATCAAAATTTTTACATAGGAAATCCTTCGAATTTTAAATAGTTCAGTATAACAAAATTTTCGAAAAATATTTGTTTGGGTTATTGAAAAAAAAAACATTTTTTTGGAAAATTCAATATTTCGAAAACTGATCGACAATTTTTTTTTTTTTGGAAATTCTGTTTTTAAATTTATATTGTTTAATACTAAAACAAAAATAAAATAATCGCACCTTCATTTTTTTTTAAAGAAATTTTGTTTATACAAATTAAGTAAAAAATTACCTTAAATATATAAAAAAAATATTTATCCATTTCTACTAAGAATCTTGTGTTTAAGATGTTATCGAAAATTAGTGCGATGCAATTGTACATTTTATTTGTATTAAGAGCTTTTGAAAAAATTTAGGATTAAACCATTAAAGAAGCCGCTAAACAAATTTTTAACTGTTTTTTTTTTTCTTTTTTGACAAATATAATTTTAATTGTATGATTTAAGTTACTATATACTGTTACTAATTTTATTTATCTCTCCTGCAATTCTAAATTGTAATGATATGCAATTAAAAGTGAGCTTAGCACAAAAAAATATAGTGCATTCCGTTTGCATACGTTTTGAACACACCCATAGATTTTTATTAAATAACCTGAAAAACGTGCGGTGTAGGAACCAAATTATCTATATGTGCGGTATGGAAGAGGAACCAAATGGATACTTGGCTGCGTTTTTTAGCTTGGAGGCAAATGCGAATGACAGCAGAGTTTTTGGGTCTTTAAATTTTCGGTCTATGGCAGTAACTGAGGTCAATACTAAAAAACATAAAAGAGGACTCAATATAAATACAAGAGAACCAAAAAAGAACTTGAAGAAAAATGGGTGAAAAGATCGGCATTAAAAAGAGAACATTATTCTCTTGAAAACAAATGTTCTATATATACAATAAAACTGGAATATAACAGAAAAGTTATTATCCAAAAAAATGCGAACAGCGAAGCCGCGGTTCTCCTTGATTTAAATCATGATGTCAAATCAATTGAATAGTGAATATGTACTGAAAACAATGAATCACGAGTATTGAATTTTTTGTCAAGCTTTGCCATACCCTATAAAGTGAAATCTCACTTATAATCGAACTTCCGTAATCCAATAAATATAATACATAATAATTTGCTGCGACTCATACAAAACTCTGTTAATTGAAAGAAACCTAAACTCAATTTACCTCTTTCGTTAAATAATTGAATGTCGATTCTATTTGTTTTCTTTCAGTTGTTCATTGAAGGTCCCTCTACATTTGTATTCATTAAAAAATGTTTGCCAAATGTCATCAATAATAAATATATTGTATTTAGATGATGGTAGGCATGTTTATTTGTACAGGGTGGCCCACGAATCGTGCTACAATAAGAAATTTAAATAACCTTTATTTTAGTCGATGTATTTCATTAATTTTTTTTATTGGATGAAAAATTAAATTTTATTTTAAATAACTAATGGTTTTTAGAGATGATAGACCGCAAATGACCTCCACGCTCATCCACGCATGTGCGGCACCTGATCAGAAAATTGTTCATTGCGGCCTGAAGGGTTGAAATTGGGATCGCCTCAATTATTGTCTTAAGGACTGCTTCAATTCAGTGAAATTCATGGGTTTCTTTTTGTTCACTTCCTGCCCCCAAGGTCACCTGACCTGAGTGCATGGTCAGGTGACCTTGGGGGCCAGCGGAAAGTGCAGTTTCTGGATATCAATTTGTTTGGGAATTTTCGTTGGAGCTCCGCCATAACTTGTGTGGCTACGTGTGCACTTGCTCCATCTTGTCAAATCCTGCTGAAAAAGATACGTCTTCAGCGAAGCTCTGGGTAAAATAACCCCCTTCAACATCTTTAAATAACGGTCCCCATTGAAGAAGTATGGCCCGACAATTCAACGTGATGAAACTGCGCACCACACAGTGACTCGTTCTGGGTGCAGTTCCGTCTCATGGAGCACTTCTGGATTAGATTCACTTCATATACGGCAATTTTGCTTGTTAACATTGCCGTTCAAGTCAAAATGGGCCTCATCAGACATGAAAAAACCATTTATCAATGTGTTGTCTTCTTCGACCATTGCAATCATTTTTCGGCAAAATTCCAGGCGAATAGGCAAATCCTGAGGGTTTAACTTGCTTGTAATTTGGACTTTGTACGGAAACAAGTTTAAGTCATCATGAAGTATCCGTTGTAATGACCGTCTGCTAACTCCAATTTGGCCCGATAAGTTTCAGTCGAAACACTTGGATTTGCCAATTCATTGTATCCTGAACCCGAACATTGGGATCTCGATGATACAGTCTTCGTTCGATACTTCCAGATTCGGCAAACATGTTCACCAGCCTCATAATGGTCCATCAACTCGGGGGCGTACCGTCAAACTCCAGCCTAAATTCCCTCTGGATGGAAATGACGTACTGCAAAGAAAGGTATCGCTGCACTATCCAAATCCTTTTTTCAGTATCCCAAGCATTCATTTTGATAAATCTAAACTCAATTTTCCCTGTACATTGGTACATTAAAGAATTTTGTAAATTGTTAATATACATACATATGTAGAGGTGTATATTTAATGTATACCCATATATCTTATAAAAAGATTTAGAGATCTAAAATTTCTCTCTCGTTGAAAATTTATTCCAATGGTTATTTAATTAAAGTCTCTGTAGCCCGGAATTAATGCACTCCTTGATAAGAAAATTAACTGCCATTATGTGACTGAAAATCCAATTAAAATGTTTTTTTCTCCTCAATCTATGCACAGGTGTTAGGAATACTCCGTTCAACGTTATCACACTCACACAACATGTTATTTAGTAAAACATTTGTTTAAGGTAAAACACAAAAATAATAGAAAATAATTTATGTTTGTGATTCAATTCAGGAAAAACCGATTTTGCATTGAATTCGAATTGTAATAATTACAGTCTAAGAGTCTCAAAAGGTTAAATTTAATTACTTGACATATCAACCGTGTGACAGTGTGGCAGTGTTGTGTCACAGTCACAGTGATTCAAGTTTCTTCGGTTTTAAGTGTGATAGTGTGACACTGTTAATATTAATGTAATCACGGATATGTTACAGTGTGACAGTCATCCAGGCGCGTGGTGGCCTTATGGGACACCGGGAACTTTCCCGGGGCGTTTCGATTTTGGGGCGTTTTTTTTTGGGAAAAAGTTGAAAGAAGCACTGCATGGGCAACGAACACGAAGGTCAAAGAACAAAAGTTGTGTCGATGATGTATTAAGACAATTTGAGATTAAAAACTTTAATGTTATTTTTGACAAAATTATTATGGCTATTGAAATGCGTTTTTCACAACATAAATATTTTTATGGAAACGTTGAATATTTCGATCCAGGAACGTTAAAAAAATTGCCGAAAATGGTTTGCCAAATAACGCTTTGGACAAAATATGTAACTGCACCAATACAAAAGACGAAGACGTACGTGATGAACTTTTGTCCTTTGCCGTTTATTTCCTTCCATTGCTCTAAAATCAATAACGAAAGTGGACGATAATGTTGTTGGAATTTGGGATTGGGATGAATTGTCCGACGAAGAAGATTTACTTGGCAAAGTTGATGAATCAGCTCCAATTGAAAACAAACATATTGAAGCTTGCAATTTTTGCGTCGGCTGTGTTTATAAATTAATAGTTGATTACAGAATGTTTTCTTTGGAATATAAAAATGTGTGAAATGAGATAGAATATCCAAAAAATTCAAAAATTCCGTGGGATCTTTAGTGGCTTCGTTTTCACCCATTACGGAGTCTACCGATTTGAATAAATGTAACTCACGGCGATTTGATTTTGAATGATGAAATTCAAATGATCGACATCCTTGTTTTTCGCAGCCAAAATCGCTCGTGATCTCAGCCAATCATAGTTAATTTTTTTGATTTAATTTTCTTTTTAATTTTAGTTGACCGAACGCAAAAGCAAGTACCTACAATTCAATTCGAATGAATTAACGAAAAGGACACCTCATATTCATTCCTTAGGCCATCCTTCAATCCCAAAATTTTGAAAATCAAACGATGTTTCAGGGTTACCAATTTTCCTGAAAATGTTCGTGAATTTTCATCCAGAGTATCCTATATGTCCTTCCTAGGGCCAAAAGTCCTAAATCGTGAACAGATTTTCCTCTATTATTCTAGAACCTTTTTTGAGCCAATACGAATTTATCAAGCCATAAATATTGAAAATCGAGGTAACCATATTCTCGAGATATGCACTAAAAAAAAGAGGATGATATCTGATTTCCAATTTTTCTGATTTTTTTTCGGTATTTTCCTACAGTGCCTTATGTCCTTCCTTGGGTCAATACGAATTCATAAAGCTCAAAACCATGAAAATCGAAACATCTGTTCTCGAGATTTGCGTGCACACACGAACAACATTTCTCTTTTATGATATCCTTCAAGAAATCAAGAAATGTACCATTGTAGAAAAAATATGTGAAAGTAGTTCCGAATGCAGTACTCTTTTACAGTAACATTATATGGATTCCTTTTAAGATATATGTGTAATTATGAAATATATATTTGTTAATAAAAATTAGTGTTTGAATTATTTTTGGTATAATTGCTTTTAAAATGGATTTTTTATTTCAAAAAAAGGAGAAGGGGGCGTTTTTTATATAAAATCCCGGTAGCAAATTTGCTCCCACCACGTGCCTGCATTCATCCAATGTAGAAGTGTAACAGAGTGAAAGTGTATCATTTTTTTGTATGCGGCATGCCAGAAATATTTAGTTTTATTAGTGCGACAGTGTGTATAAGCTGGAAAGTATTAAAGTGAATTCGGTTGTAGGAGCGACAGTGTGGAGGTTTGACAAAAATCAGTGTAAAGATAAATAGGTGAGGAGACAGTGTGAAATATATGTAGATAGCATGGAATGAGATGAGAGTGTGGGGAAAGGAAGAAGATAGGCAGTTTAAAACAGTGTGAAAGACAGAAAATGTCACAGTCTGAAATATAGATAAAATATAATGAGGAAAGATAAATAGTGCTAAATTGAACTAGTGCTAAGGTATGACAGTGTTACAGTGCGAAAGTGGAGGGTATGAAACATAGGCAGTGTAAAAAATTGTATTTAACGAACCGGAATTGTTTTATTGCTGCAGAAATAGATAATTCAGAGCAAATGGGTAATCTATTAAACGAAATACACTTCCCGGAACAAAAGATAGTAAGATAGTATGTTTCCCATCCGAAAAGCCATTAACCTTCCGGAGCAGTAAGAAAACAGAAAATGTTGGATATTTTATAGCCTTTTTTAATCCATCGACATCGTAGCTTTCCTTCAAAGGATCTTACAGTTATTGACTTTGCCGGATGTGCGCATACTTTTTGTGCCAGGAGGTGTGGTTCGTTCCATATGTCATCCATTAGCGATAAAATATAATTTTTTTCGGAGCAGTAAAAAAAATTTGAAAATTTCTGCTATCTTGGAGTTTTTTTTAATCCATCAATATCGTAACCATCCCATACGAGATTTTGACAGTTAATGGCTTGCCAGATGGTGGACATACTATCTTTTGTCTCATTTGCTGTGAATGTATTTTTCCAGAGCAGTACAAAAAATTCTGACCATTAAAAGCAAAATTATTAAGACACTGTCTATCTTTCACACTGGTTACTTTCGCAGTATTGCACCGTCACACTTTACAACTGCCATACTTTAACACTGTTTAATCTTTCCATACTCTATATTTCACACTGTCTCTCTTTGAAACTATCCCTTAACTATTTATCTTTACACTACCTTTCTTGCACTTCACAGTATTTATTATTTTTATTTTTCAGAAAGATGAAGAGGAGAATTTTGTAAACTGCTGCTTGCACAGAACAGGATAAGCTAAGGTAATTCCTACAAGGTTAACCATTTCGGTTAAAACGTACGAGATTACTTGGATTATCGTAGTAGATTTCTAATTCCTAGATGAATTTATGAAGTGGAGTAGAGATATAGTGAGGAATCTAATCATTCTTCTCTTCATCCATACAGTTTCCAGACGGACATTGTTCCTTTTTAACACCTGTTATGGAAGTAATATTCAGTCCATTTATAGAGATATCACTCGTTGAAACCTCTTCATAGCCCAGCTTACATATATTGTTTCCCAACATTTATGAAGAAATTCCACCTAAAATTTGTCCTGCATTTGACATTTCGATGGCGTTTTCTTAAACGCACTTCAAAATTTCTCACAAAGCGCAGAATTGGTCAAGTTAACTCTATCGTTCAATTTGTTTTAAAGTTTTTTCTTAATGAACACAAAAATATTGAAGCTATAAACAACGAATATGGAGCGCTAGATGACTGTGAATATAAAGGGTTATCCATTTCGCGGTTTCAAAAGTATAGGGCTGGAATTCGACATCTGTCAAACTAAGTTGTTAAACCAATTTTTTTTTTCAGCTGAAAGTCTGACATTTACGAAAATGAATAGCTCAACTATCGCACAACGCACAAAAATTGTTAAAACCTACTACAAAAATGGTGATTCTGCCACAGGAAGAAGAGGAGATTATGGTTTACATAATCGTGCAACTACGCAAGCAATTGGCAAAATTGTGAAGAAATTTTAAGAGAATGGATTGGTTGCAGATATTGCAAGGTCTGTGCATCATCGTTTCGCTCGTACCACTGAAAATATCGCTGCTGTAAGTAAAAGTGTTGCCGAAGACCCGAATGTGTCGATTCCTCGTCGTTCTCAGGAATTAAGACTGTCTTACGGCACATTATGGTGTATTTTGCATTTGGATCTACACCTACATCCATATAACGTCCAGCTCACACAACAACTGGAGCCAGCTGACCATTCACAACGTCGTAAATACGTCGAATGGGTGCTTGAACAACAGTCGGTGGACGGCGATTTTTCGAACAAAATTTTCTTCAGCGACGAAGCACATTTCTCACTCGGTGGGTATGTTGATAAACAAAATTGTCATCTTTGGAGTTCTGAGAATCCTCAAGTAATTGAAGAGAGGCCATTACATCCACAAAAAGTTACTGCTTGGGGCGCTCTTTGGTCCAAAAGGGTGTGATTGGACCTTATTTCTTCAAAAACGTCGATGGAACGACTGTCACCGTCAATTCCGATCGTTATGGTCATATGATAACCGACTTTTTTTTGCCTGCTATTGAAGTATACGACTTGGAGAATATGTGGTTTCAACAGGACGGTGCCACATGCCACACAACTCGAGCGAATATGGCTTTATTGCTAGCGACATTTCCTGGCCGCGTAGTTTCTCGTTGTGGGGATATCAACTGGCCACCAAGATCATGCGATCTGACACCGCTGGACTTTTTTTTTGTGGGGCTACGCGAAAGACCGTACTTATTCAGATAAATCTTTAACTCTTGAGCACTTGAAAACCAACATTCGTCAAGTTATGGCTGAGATACCGCCCAATATGTGTCAAAAAGTGGTCGAAAATTACCTCAAAAGAATCGATGCTTGCAACAATTCGCGTGGTGGTCAATTAAATGATGTAGTGTTTCACACATAATGTCAACGTTCACACTTTATAATAAAAAAGAAATATCATTAAAAAAAATATTTTATATGTGTTTTATATACGTTTACTTTTGAAACCGCAAAATGGATAATCCATTATTAAGAAACTAGAGCTGTGTCAATAGTGATTGATTCGCTCTTTATGACCCGTTCATTGAAAAGATTGATTGATTGCAATTAGAGTAGTAAATCGAATCAATCTATTTCAACACCAATCGTTGTCCGCTACACTACAATTTTAATCAAATGATTGAACGCAAAGTAATCATATTTCGTTCATTCCACTTATTTTCAATCAAAATGAATTACATTGATTGGATTCACGTTTCACTACATTCTTTCGTTCTGAAGAACGAACGAAACTGAATGGAAATGAAATATGTATGTATTAGCTATTCTCTTTATTTTGCCATAATATTTATGGGTTTGTTTACTCGAAACTAAAGAAATACCTATGTTTTTACCAAATTTTGTTCTTAATTTTTTTTTAAAGCATCAGTTAAATTTCACATACATTCGCCTCAACCACATCACATATGCACATACATATGTATATATGTTGAATGAAAGTAAAAGATTGATTGACTTCACCCTCACACAATAATGAGATTGTTTCAATTCAAAAATGTTTCCATACGGATCGCAACTGAAACAAATGATTGATTTAAAAAATGTAAAAAATGATTGAGCCCAGTACTATTGTATTTGTTTTTGTACAGTACTATTTAATTTCAGCGTTCAGTATAATCGAAAAAATCGATTTCCATCACTGATCACACACTCAGAATCAGATATTTTGCAACAACTACTCAAAAAGGCGAAAAAACGATCATATAGGGTTTTCAAATAAGATGTGTTATTTTGATATTCAAAGAAAAATGGCATTTTTAGAGATAAATGATCGGATGTTTATTTCATTATATAGAGGAAGGTATGCCGTTAATAATGGAATACAACATCAGCCAAATGGCCGCCAAGACCACGCTTACAGGACCATATCCTTTTCATGAAATTTTCCATAACCAAATCGCAAAGTGGCTGCCCTATGTCCTCGATAGCCTCACGAATTTCATCTTTGAGGTCTTGAATCGACGCTGGGCTGTTGGCGTAGACCTTATCTTTCACGTGGCCCCAAAGGAAGAAGTCGCAAGGTGTTAAATCACAAGATCTCGGTGGCCAATTGTGATCACCTCTTCGAGAGATAACACGGTCCGGAAACTTTTCCCGTAAAAGATCGATGGTTTCATTGCTTGTGTGGCACGTAGCGCCGTCTTGTTGAAAGTAAACGTTGTCCAGATCAATACCATCCAATTCAGGCCATACAAAATCATTAATCATCTCTCGATAGCGCAATCCATTGACCGTAACTGTTGCTCCAGCCTCATTTTCGAAAAAGTAAGGTCCAATGACCCCGCGCGGGACCATAAACCGCACCAAACAGTCACGCGTTGAGGATGGAGAGGCTTTTCAACAATAACTCTTGGGTTTTCCGAGCCCCAGATGCGACAGTTTTGCTTGTTGACGTAGCCTCCGAGGTGGAAATGGGCCTCATCAGTCAAGATGATTTTTCTATGAAATTCCGGTTCATTTTCATGCATTTCAAGGACCCAATCAGCAAAGACACGACGTTGTTGATGATCAGCCGGCTTGAGTTCTTGTGTTAACTGAACTTTATAAGCCTTAAGACCCAAGTCTTTATGCAAAATACGGTGTAATGACGTTTGTGGAATGCCTAATTCCAAAGAACGACGAGGAATGGACAAACCTGGGTTTTCTTCAACACTTTGGGCTACAACAGCAACATTCTCAGTTGTTCTTGAGCGACGTGCACGGGTTTTATTCTTCACATCACTAACTTGTCCCAACAGCTCGAATTTGTCCACCAATTTCTGTATTGCGGTCCGACAAGGTGCTTCACGACGACCCAAAAATGTTTTAGTTTTACGAACCGTCTCTGCCAAATTTTCACCATATTTATAGTGAATTATAATAATTTCAATGCGTTGTTGAAGCGTGTGTCGTTCCATTTTTATTAATAGCGTAGTTTCTACTTGTCAAATGTCAAAAAATGACAGCTTCAAAAGTGACAGCTACCGAAATAGCGGGCTATTCAAAATAACACCTCTTATTGGAAAACCCGTAATATTCGCATTATAATGAGTGATTTAAGTCTTGTAAATTTGCATTAAAAGAATATTTCAAATTTTAAAAAAGCAAGAATTTCAATATACTCGTACACAAAAGCAATTCATCTCCTGCTCAACGACTAAGATCTCATTTATATACATCATTTTTTTAAGGTCGAAGACGTGTCTAAATTGAGCTTCCACTTAAAAAGAATGACTTGGCATGCATTATAAAAGACATGAATAGATATTACTACCTTAGCATAGGTGTTTTGCGTTCTTAGCAATATTATACAAGAATTGGTACCTTTACCTTGAAAGCATTCTTTTATATCAAAAAATACCAAAAATATTCAATCCTACCGTTCTACCTACAACAAACCAACTCCATTTAAGTTTCCTGTCCATGCTACACCATCCACCTCTCACGCCCCTCACGGTCCAACGCGCGAAAAGGATAATTTTTCCAACTGTTACATTTTGTAGTTCTGAGAAACCAATATCAAATTCCAATAGAGGGTATAATGGCCCTTGATACGGTTCGTGCGTGTAGCCACATAATTTCCCTCAATACCTTAACCATTATAGAAATAATATACAGAGAAAAAAAAGTTGAATTCCTATGAGAGCTTGAGGAGATCCAAAGTACTTGAACTTTACATTAACCAATAATAAAAAATACATTCTTGAGACTTTCTGGTCCTGCTTATTTTAGTTGTTTCCCACTTTGATTTACATATATTCACAAGGCAATATCGATTCTATGACTTTTTTAAAGGATTTACTTACATAATTGTACTTCAAATCAGGATGCATATAGTCGACTCCTGCAAAGAAAATAAATGAAGAAAAATATGAGAAATCTCTATTCTTAAAATCATTTTCTTTTTTGCGTGATGAGCATTTTTAATCAGAAAAGAGGACATCCAATTTCCAAGACCACACCATCGCATCTTTCTTACCGTCATCCATAATGGCAGTGGTGACATTTTTTCCAGTAATTCCTTGGTCCCATGCTGCTTGAACATTCAGGTCAAGACGCACTTTGCCTCCATTCTGTCCAGTGTTCTTTAAATACCATTGAAAAGGGAAATACGGATCAGTAGGTTCGACTCCTTGTGTACTAGGTACGCCATTTATAGATGCGAATGGAAGTCCATGTATAGCTGGAATAGCAGGACGTAATCCACGCTTCACTCGTATAAAGCCCGGCTGTTGTATGGCATTATGAATCTGGAAATAAGAAAAACAACGTATTCCATGACAACAAATAGCTAAATTAGTTTAATATTAGAGGGATGGCATGCTGTGAGTTACTGAGAAAGGGAATTATTTTCGGAAATTGTACCACGCAAGTAAGATTTCATTATTCTATTTTTGATGAAATTATGCGATGTTTCAAGGGAATTTTGTTGTAATTTATATGAAAAGGGATGCTCATATGGGAACATATAAAAATAGAACTAGTGTTACACATTAATGCTGAAAATTTAAGCTCCTGGACAATACATTTTATATAATTGTTATAATTCGGATCAACCTTGTTTTTCGAGTACTATGTAATAAACAAATATTTTCTTAATTTTTCCAGAAATTACCTCATTGTATCTTATCCCACGTTTTATTTTTTTTTTTTTTTTATTTATTATTTTCATCAATGGATTAATCTGCTGATTACATTTAAAACAATAGGTTAGCTTACAAAATAAACAATTATATTACACAACAAATATGAATTAGACATTTTAATTACAATAAATTTACAAACATAAAGTTAAAAACTCTAAGACTTTTCGCTTAAATTGATCCCTACTCATTACGATGTCGACATCATTGCAGACGGTATTGAAAAATATCAAAGATCGTGAGATAGGCTCATTTAAACCATAGTTAGTTCTATGACTAGATACATAAAATAGAACACGTCTGTTCCGAAGTAATCTTTCCGGGACATAAAACGTAATAAAACTCAATAAATCAATAGAATCAATGCGATTGGAGAGAATGTCTTTAATAAATATGATACTATGTGCTTTTCTTCTAATTTCAAGCGTTTTCAAATTAATAAGTGCACATCTTGAAGTACAGGGTGCGTCAGAGAAACTTACTTATTTGAAAGGTCAATAAAAACAAAAGTACTTCAATTATTGTTTTAATTTTTTTTTATTTGAGAATACAATATCCCAATTTTTTTTTTCATGCAGTCTTGAAAATGACATCGGATAAATGGCGACCCCCATTGCACATACACTGATGAAGTCGATTTTTAAAATTCGTCTCCACTCTTTGCAGCATATCAATCGGTATGTTGGCAATGGCGTCGCGGGCAACAAAATCGTGTTCAGTTAATTCTTATTCTTGCACAACAGGCAATTTATAGGGATGAAATTGAAGGTCTTCATGGAGAATTCGTCGAACAGTGGTGTCAGAAATTCCCATAACAGCTGCGTGTTTGCGAGCCGAACGCCGGGGAGAACGCACAACTGACTGTCTCACTCTTTCGATATTTTCCGGAGTTCTGATGGTCCGTTTTGTTTCTACTTACTATGTAGAATGTACAATGAACATGTACTACATAGGTACTAAGGGCAAATTTTTCATTTGGAAAACAAATAGAGCTCGAGATTTTAATCAAACTTGACATTACGATGATAGAAAACACAAAAAAGGTGGGTCCCGCAGTTCCGCCTGTGTGACTTTCTGTCTGTCTGGCTGTATGTCTATAGATCAATCTATAGCCTAAGCGGCTGATGCTATTTTCTTCAAACTTGGTACTTAGGCGTTTTAGGTGATTGTCTCAAATAAATTGCTCAATCTTTTTTTAGCTCCAAAAATAACACCACATTTTTTTCTGCCGTCATAATTATCTCGAAAACGGATCTAACGATTTTGATTAAAAAAACGTACCTATGTAAATACTAAGCGTATAGTCTACATTTTGGGTAACATTTTTTTGTTCTTAAATATTTTGTTATTAATAATACCTACCATATAACCATTTTTTTGATTTTTGTATTTTTCATAAATCCCTCTACAGATTTTGCATATATTTTTTACGTAGGGGGTCATACCAAAATTTTCAAAAAACTTTTTTTTTGATTTTGGAAGAAAAATATTTTTTTTGTGTAATGGTGGATGGTTTTGTTTTTAAGTTTATATTGTTAAATATTTAAAATTGAAATTTTTGTACATGCAAAATTAAGTAAAAAACACTTTAAAAATATATTAAATTCTTATTAGAAATCTTTTGCATACGCTCTTATGGAACATAAGAGCACGTACGTGCGATCCAGTCGTGTATTTTTTTATTTTAATTGAAAAACTTTTTATTTTTGCATCCGCGAGTACTGAACCAAGACAAACCGGCTTAGAATAAAAGCGCTAGTCGTTTTAATTCAATTGGTAAGCAACAATAAAAAAAAAACCTGCATAGGGTTGGACCTGTTGATGTCACCTCGGTGGTGTGATGCGTACTGCAATTTAATGCGGCTGGTCTTGGTTCTATACTCGTGCAGTCAAAAATAAGAACTTTTTCGATTAAAATGGAAAAAAATAGACCAGCACTACTAGAAAAAAAAAAAACAAACAATACAACACTCAAATTGTTGTTCATTCAAAATCATTCAATATCTAAAAACGTTTAACGTGTGATTATTTTCAAACGCGAATAACTCGACACCCCAAACTGTTAAATTAACTCAGCAAATATTATTAAGATTTTTCTTATAATGTATGGGGCACTCGCGCGTATGTGGAACAAAATAACTTGGTAATAAAAAGAAGAATTACTACATTAGAAATAAAATGCACGACTGGATCGCACGAACTTGCTCTAATGTCCGATCACATCGTATGCAATAGAAATCTAAATATATTCGTTTCGTTGTTTTTTATTTAAATTTTCATATATACAAATTTTCTTAAATTTTTTTCTCAAAAAAAGTTGGTATGGCAATCTTAAATTTTTAATAATAATAACTTAAAAACAAAACACAAAAGATTAAATCGGCTTAATCAAAGAAAAAATAATTCAAAATTCTGAAATAAATACTTAAACTAATTTGAGCTCATAAAAAAAGTACGCCATTTATTTTCTTGGATAAATTTGAATTTATGACAAAAAAAATTTTAATCTGTGGAGCGGTTTTTGAAAAAAAAAACTTTTTGAAAAAAATTCAAAAAGGCCAATTCATAGGTGTTCAGCAAATACATGTAAATATAATTTTTGAATAAAAAAAATTTTTTTTAAAGAAATTCTTTTAAAAATACAAACAAATATTTATTAAAAATATTGGTACGCAGTATAAATTGGACAACTAAACCTATATACGTGTGAAACTTCGAATGAATCGGTAGAGCCATTTATGAAATAGTGGAAATTAAAAAAAAACGGTCCTATGGAAAGTACCGTTTTTAGACATTTTTTTAATTTTTTTTCAATCATATGTTCGGTCGTTCCTAAAAAGCTGAACTGATTTCGTTTCCGTTCCCGAGAAAAATAGGCTTTAACGTATTAGTTATATGGCAGGTACCGTTATTTTTTGAGCTGAAAAAAAATTTTCAATTTTCCCTCTGTACAATACTTAAAAAAATCTATATACCAAGTTTGAAGCAATTCTGCCCACCCGTTTGGGCTGTAGGTGTCTATACATACATACAGACAGACTGACAGACAGACTGACAGCCAGACTGACAGACAGACTGACAGACAGACTGACAGACAGACTGACAGACTGACAGACAGACAGACAGACTGACAGACAGACTGACAGACAGACTGACAGACTGACAGACTGACAGACTGACAGACTGACAGACTGACAGACTGACAGACTGACAGACTGACAGACTGACAGACTGACAGACTGACAGACTGACAGACTGACAGACAGACTGACAGACATACTGACAGACAGACAGACTGACAGACAGACTGACAGACAGACTGACAGACTGACAGACTGACAGACTGACAGACTGACAGACTGACAGACTGACAGACTGACAGACTGACAGACTGACAGACTGACAGACTGACAGACTGACAGACTGACAGACTGACAGACTGACAGACTGACAGACTGACAGACTGACAGACTGACAGACTGACAGACTGACAGACTGACAGACTGACAGACTGACAGACAGACTGACAGACATACTGACAGACAGACAGACTGACAGACTGACAGACAGACTGACAGACAGACTGACAGACTGACAGACTGACAGACTGACAGACTGACAGACTGACAGACTGACAGACTGACAGACTGACAGACTGACAGACTGACAGACTGACAGACAGACTGACAGACAGACTGACAGACTGACAGACTGACAGACTGACAGACTGACAGACTGACAGACTGACAGACTGACAGACTGACAGACTGACAGACTGACAGACTGACAGACTGACAGACTGACAGACTGACAGACTGACAGACTGACAGACTGACAGACTGACAGACTGACAGACTGACAGACAGACTGACAGACAGACTGACAGACAGACTGACAGACAGACTGACAGACAGACTGACAGACAGACTGACAGACAGACTGACAGACAGACTGACAGACAGACTGACAGACAGACTGACAGACAGACTGACAGACAGACTGACAGACAGACTGACAGACAGACTGACAGACAGACTGACAGACAGACTGATAGATAGACTGATAGATAGACTGACAGACAGACTGACAGACAGACTGATAGATAGACTGATAGATAGACTGACAGACAGACTGACAGACAGACTGACAGACAGACTGACAGACAGACTGACAGACAGACTGACAGACAGACTGACAGACAGACTGACAGACAGACTGACAGACAGACTGACAGACAGACTGACAGACAGACAGACTGACAGACAGACTGACTGACAGACTGACAGACAGACAGACTGACAGACTGACAGACTGACAGACTGACAGACTGACAGACTGACAGACTGACAGACTGACAGACTGACAGACTGACAGACTGACAGACTGACAGACAGACTGACAGACAGACTGACAGACAGACTGACAGACAGACTGACAGACAGACTGACAGACAGACTGACAGACAGACTGACAGACAGACTGACAGACAGACTGACAGACAGACTGATAGATAGACTGATAGATAGACTGACAGACAGACTGACAGACAGACTGACAGACAGACTGACAGACAGACTGACAGACAGACTGACAGACAGACTGACAGACAGACTGACAGACAGACTGACAGACAGACTGACAGACAGACTGACAGACAGACTGACTGACAGACAGACTGACAGACAGACTGACAGCCAGACTGACAGACAGACTGATAGACAGACAGACATACAGACGGACAGAATTTCTAGGCTATCATCGTAATGTCATGTTTGATTGTTATCTCAAAACTTTTTTTTTCGACGAATGCATAACTTGCCTTATAGTACCTATAATCGCAAGTAAAAAAGAGTGTGTGTACTTATGTATGCACTCCGTTAGAAGTAAATCTTCCCTAACTTGAAACAAAATTTTTCTTTCATAATTCAATTTCATGGAAATCGGTTAAAGAACAACGAAGTTGAAATTTTTGATACCAGTCCAGTACTTGCATAAACGCATCCCCCTAACGACCATATCTTCCAATTGTACAAACGTCACCTTCGTTCGAACTTTGATCCATAGTTCAAATTTTGATCGGTGGTTTAGCAATTTAAGCTCGCTGATTTCAACTCAACGATTTAATCTCTCCGAAATCGGTTCTACATTTAAGAAAAGAATGATTCACAATGCGCAAGGCATAATATGTGATATGTATCACTGTAAGCATTTTGTAATTATAAATCCATTCCCTAATTTAATGAAACGAAACATTTCACAACGAGATTAATGAAAATAATATAAGAGCTAACTAGTTCTCAATAACTAAATTTACTAACTCAACGTAACGTGACAACATGAAATGCTTTATTATTTGTATTTTTTAATTCATTTTTATTTATCATAAACTTATAACTAACTTAGTTTGTGTTTTCGTTTTTCTTCATAGTTTGACACTAATTTAACAAGAAAGATGAGATCTCATCACACTTACTAATGATTGCTTCGATTTTGAAAATGTGAACGCTCCATCATGCGATTTGTGAACCATGCTGGATGGATCATGGATATAAAAAAAAGTTTGATATTTAGCTGACATGACAATCATATTTCATTACAGGCCGACTCCACTAGCTCATAGCCATACAGATGCCTAAGATCACAACCACTATCCAATCTACAAACAGTACATTTTTAATCACTTTTCAACACTACTTCTATTTTTTCCATCACATTCATATACCCATTCGACAAAAAATGGGCCCATACATGAAACGTCAATCTATGGCCAGTCTTTGAACATTTCTTCCGACTATATTCATGACCCCTTCAGCAACAGTTTTAGGCATACTTCCAAAATGTATAATTTTAATTTTGGTGGGGGCAATGCCCCCATTTATTTGGCTTAATACAAGCTTCATAACTTAACCTAACTTAAAACTATAAACTTAGGGCTATGATTGGGTTGAATTGGGCGGACGATTTAACAGGAGGATTTTAAGGCTGGGAGTGCTGAGATTGAAGTCGAAACAGTTTTCGTTTAAATCAACCCTTCGCAGCATTCGGGTATAATGTTCATTGAAGCCATAAGAGGTACGATGAGTAGGCAGGTAGATGAGGCGAGGGTTTCTTAGGTTACGGGGGTTAGTATTGAGAAAGATAGAGTTGCAGAGTGTGTCAGAGTCAACGGAACCTGAGAGAAGTCGATGAATGAAGAGAATTTCTGTTATTTCTCTTCGCTCTTGCAGGGTATTGAGGTTAATTAGTTGGAGGCGATTTTGATGGGGGCAGAATCAAAGAATTATTCCAAGGCAGGCCACGAAGGGCGAATCTTAAAAAACGGCGTTGAATGCTCTCGATTCTAGAAATGTAAATTGGGTGGACAATTTGAAAAGTATAAGTATATGTGAAATTTTGTCAAAAGCCTTACTAAAGTCAGTAGAGATAACATCTACCTCCCTTCCGCTTTCTGGAGCTTAGACTGTATACGATACAAACTCAACTAGATTAGTTGTTGTAGACCTACATTTGAGAAAGCCGTGTTGTCTAGGGGAAATGAGCGACTTACAACGGAAACTTAAAATTTCGTACAAAATACTTTCAAATATTTTAGGGATATGTGAAAGTTTGGCAATGGGACGATAGTTTTTAATATCGCTCTTAGTACCCTTTTTGTATATTGGGGTTATGACAGAGGTTTTCCATACCTGAGGAAATTGAGATAATGATAGACTGAACAATTTGGAGAGCGGAAAAGAGAGAGCTGAAGAACATTTTTTTAGGAATATTGGGGGGAGGCCATCAGGGCCAGTGAAATTAAATTATTCATGTAAATAAAAATATGAAAAAAAACAACACACTTACTTTATAATAGAACTTTGTAATACGCAGGCGCAAACACATGTCCTAGAACATTCTCTCGCCGACTGTGTTTATTTTTTATCGTGACGTATTTTCGTTTCATCGACTTTCAAATCACAACGATTTTAAAGAAATTTCTTTTCAGAAAGTTTGTTTTTATGTTGTAATTAAAGATTATCGCCAATGATTACTGCAATTCTTTGAACTAGGTATTTATGATAAGTTGAAGTAATTATAAAAAAAAGAGAAAAGAAATTATAGTCATTTTACTATTGTACATATCTAAAAATATTTCAAACTCTAATTATTTACAATTCTACAAAGCTACATCTGATGTCTTGCACACCAAGTGCACTAATTGATGTGAAAATAGATTATAAGAGCATAGGTAGTTCCCTCTACACATCAATATTTGCCTTCTATTACATACCACGAATTCAATTCATAGAACCCTAAAGCACTCCAGATTAAACTCGACCAAATTTGATTAACAAAACTTACAACCCTTTGTCTGACAATGGAAATTTCGGATGCATATCATTAACTCCTACCTGCACAAATGCATATACATACAAAATTGAATCAATCAATAAATCGTAATTCAACAATCCTTAATACTTCATCCATTAGCAATAATTGTGCGAATAATTCTCAATCAAAATATTTGACCTCTGCACTTAGTCCTTCCTTCTAATATATACTGCACGATGTTATAACTAAGCGGAAGCATACATTTTTGTAAATTAAATATGTACATATACGAGAATAATGATATACTCGTATGTTCATATTGTGCGATTCTTTTATTTTAATTAATGGATATGATATGAAAAAATCACTTTCTGTGCTGGAACATTTTAATTACTTTTAGAATAAAAAATTGACTGTTGTTAAAAATACATAAACAGTACATTTTTTTAACTTTGTATATATTCTCTGTCGGGCTGTATTCTGCACCTTTAAATCGCGGCTTGTTATTTTCAAAATCAATTTATTATGCAATTCTCTTAAAAGCATGAAAGTCATTGTATATAAATAAATTTTATTTCAGGTACGTTCAAAAGAATATAGCTAATCCGTTGAAGCCAGAGGAAGTCTGATTTTAATTCAGGTGTACTGCCTGTCTCTTGTCAGGAAGTACAGAATCATCCAATTATAGGTAGGTATATCTTGTCAGGATTAAGAGCCTGATTACACGATTCCTTTTTTTGTAAATTTCATTACTCGTCTTTTTAGCAAAGCGGTTGAGGAAAACGATGGAAGAATGGAATTTGTAAGACCTTTTTTGGAAATGGAAACATTCTGACAAGACAAGCACAATAAATTATTTGAACAGACAAATAACTATTTAAATATTGTGAAAATGTTGTGGAAAATTAAAATACAACTTTTACTTCATATCAAGACAGGCCAAATTTAAGATAAAAATAAAATGCACGACTGGATCGTACGAACTTGCTCTTGTAGCTAACAACATTAATGTAGCTAACCATTGAGGTTTCGTTAGTTAGGTGTAGTTATCCCCTGTAGGCTTAAAGCTTATGTAGGTAAGATTATCTTGATTCTTAATATAATGAATTATCTAATGGATGATTCAAGGAATAGTTACATAGGTACCTACCTACAAATGCATATTTAAATCTAAGTTATGGATTTTAATTATTTAAGTTAGGAGAGTAAAATGTATCTACATATTGATGGAACCTAAGTATGTTAACATGTACATATAAACTGAAAATGAAAGATTTAGGTGGGTAGGTAGCTAAATACATACAACTTCATAATTTAGGTGCAATATGCATAAATAAGATTCATGTGATTTTTAAAGACACATATTGCATATATAAATGTATGAGGGTCTACACTGTATTTAGTATTCAGTGACGTACGGAGAAATATGTAAAAATAGAATAATAATAAGGTAGAAATAAATGGATAATACACATAATTAAATGTTTTTATGTTGCTTAGTCGTTATAGTTTGAGGGAAAACAAAGATGCGATTTGAATTCAAAAATCGTTGGAGCGGTTTTTTAATTAATTATTTTTTTATGTATAAAATTTTGAAAGCATTTTACGAAAAAATTTGAAACACCATTTTGAAATATTACTAATATACATTTAAAATTCAAATTTCAAAAAAATTCTGTAATTGATTTCTGAAAAATCGATTTTTCAAAAACAAATTTTTATTTATTTTTTAAAAATCGAAAAAAATTTTTTTTGAAAATTTTAGTATGCAGTTTTATTTACAATTTTAGAAAGCATATGAATAAAAAAAATTGTTTTAATCGGTTTATCCAATGTTGAGAAAGTCGAAAATATGAAAAGTGGTTCTATGGAAAGTGCCGTTAATAAGTACGCAAAAAAAAAATATTTTTATACTCGAAAGTGAACTGTACTTATTTAAGAACAAACACGTTTTTTTTATGAGAATTCTTGGAGCCGTTTTCGAGAAATAAATTTTTGTCTTAACGGTTATCTTTAACACCGTTGATTTTTATTTTAGGAATATTGTTTTTTTCAACTATGCAAGATAATGTCAAAGAACTACCAAATACGAAGTTTCGAAAACATCCATTAAGCCGCTTTCAAAATTTTGAGTCTTCAAAAAAAAAAGTTTTTTTTTTTAATTTCCAAAAAAAAATTTCTGAAAAATTTTGGCTTACATTAGGGCTTAAACTTTCTAGGAACTTCTGCGCAAAAAATTTCAAAAAAATCTAATTAACCGTTTCACAGAAAATCGAAAACAAAAAAATGGTACTCCTAGAGGTAGCAAAAATAACAATATTTTTGAAAAAAAATATTATCAAAAGGCACCCTTTCCATTCATTAATGAATAATGAGAAAAATAAGAATTTTGTTCTTGGCCCAAAAAAATGTAAATTCATTTTTTTCCAAATTACTCGAAAACTATAGATTCTTTTGAAAAAATTTATAGGTACGCATTGAAGATCATGTTATTCTACAGAAAAAATATTAACATACTTTTTATCGTACAGTTGATAGATTTGAAGAAAAATGGTCGAAAACATTGGGGTGCAATACATTTTTCAAAAAAATGTAGTAAATTTATGTTTTTGAGTGGGAAAGTTTTTTTGTTTTCATATATGTAGGTATATACTTTTGGAAAAACATGTTCTTTTAAAAAAACAGAGTTTTAAGTTTGTGACCGGAAGGAAAATGCTGCCATCTTAAAAATAATAATTTATTGTTATTGTATTTCAGTATTATATAGAATTTGTATTACGGGCGGGTCAATAAGTCCGTGACTTTTGGAATAAAACACAGATTTTTTGATAAAAAAATAATTTTATTTTTCAACGTAGTCTCCCTTGAGCTCTATACACTTTGTCCAACGCCTCTCCAATTTTTGTATCCCTTCCAAAAAAAAAATTATTTGTCGAGGTCCTCAAAATAGGCCTTTGCTTGCGAGATGACTTCATCATTGGAGTCAAATTTTTTTCCACCAAGCCATTTCTTCAGGTTTGGGAACAAGAAGTGTCGCTCGGAGCCAAATCTGGAGAATAGGGTGGATGAAGGAGCAATTCATAGCCCTATTCATGGATTTTTGCCATGGCAACTGCACATGTGTGCACCCTTGCATTGTCTTGGTGGAAAAGAACTTTTTTCTTGGCCAAATGAGGTCAGTTTTTTTTTAAATCGTCATTGAATCGGCCCAATAAGTTGGCATAATATTCTCCATTGATTGTTCTTCCCTTTTGAAGGTAGTCAATGTGGATTATCCCGCGTGCATCCCAAAAAACAGTCGCCATAACTTTATTGGCTGACAAACCCACCTTGGCCTTCTTTGGCGCCGATTCACCCTTAGAAACCCACTGTTTTGACTGTTGTTTGGTCTCTGGTGTGTTGTGATGGATCCATGTTTCGTCCACGGTTACAAAACGGCGCAAAAACTCCTCCATATTCCGACTAAACAACGCCAAACCTTCCTTTGAAGTTGTTACACAATTGCGTTTGTGGTCGACTGTGAGCAAACGCGGCACCCATCTTGCGGAAAGCTTTCTCATGCCCAAGTGATCATTCAAAATTGAAACCACTGAGCCATGCGAGATCCCTACGGCTTCCACAATCTCTCGCACTTTCAATCTTCGGTCGGCCAACACCATATCGTGAATTTTTTCGATTGTTTCGGGTGTAGAGACCTCAACTGGGCGTCCAGGACGTTCGGCATCTTCAGTGCTTGTACGGCCACAACGAAATTCAGAAAAACCACTTTTTTACCATTGAAATCGATGGTGCAGAGTCCCCATAGTAAATTCACTTTTTTTCCATTTTCTCCTCAAATTAGTGAGTAGTCTGATAAAAATAGCTGTCAAACACAAACTAACTGACGCAGCAAGTTTAAATTTTGACAGGAGTCAACTGACAGATGCCTGTTGACAGGAGCAGTGTTGCTGTTTCAGTAGAGGTCAGAAATTCAAAAAGTCACGGACTTCTTATATAAATAATGCCAGGCTACATACAAAAAACAAAAATTTCCAATTTAATGATTAGGAATTCTAGTCTTGTTGGATATAGTTCACACTAGATGTTCTTCACGAAATCTATGTAAGATGAACTGAACTTGGCAAAAATTGCGTATTGACAAAGGTCTTCACTAGTCAACTGATGAGTCCATGTGAGATCGCCGGGACGAAACGCCAATTTTTGTTGGACTAAAGGCCGTTAAAAGCTATTTTGAATCAATAATTCAACAAGTCCAAATATACAGTTTGGCTGATGTATTTCAGTAGTATATAGAATTTGTATTTTTATAAAAAAAAAGCTTCTTAAATAATATATTTTATTTTGTTCAATAACTCCCAAACTCGTTAGGTTGTTCAAAATTTTCTAAGAACAGCTTATAGACAGTAAAATTATCTACAAAATGACATATCAATGACTTCTGTGTGGTAATTCGTTCTTAAGTTATAGCGTACCAACGCTTAATTGTTCGTCAAAATGGATATTACACGGACAGACAGACAGACATTTTTTGTCGAGCACTTTTATAGGCTTTTCTAGTATCGTAATGTCATGTTTGATTGTTAGATTTTTTTTTACGAATACATTACTTGCCTTATAATACCTATAATCGCAAGTAATAAGAATGCACGACTGGATCATGCAAACACAATGTGGGTATTCAGTGAATTAATATATAACGAAAGTTTTGAGTTTCAGCTTCATTAGATTGTTTTCAAAGGGTATGTTACTGGGCTCTTTTTTTTAAAAAAAAAGCCTCAATAAAGCTTAACTTAATTTTTATTTGTCTTAAATTAAAATACAAATAACCCAAGTTAGACTAAGTTAAGTGGTATGTACCCTACTTATTTTTGAATTAAAGTCACAGGGGCTCTTCGTATTTGCATCTTTTGTTCAGGGCCATGCCACCCAAAGCAAAGACTAACATTACTATGGCCTTGTTTTTAATTCTTAACCAGCCATCTGTGCTCAAATGTATGAAGGTATAATTATTTTCTAGGTGAAAGTGAAAACTGAAACTGGAATGCGGGCAAACTAATAAGAGTGGCTAATGAATGTTTGCATACCAGAACAACAACAAGCCGTTGTGAACGAATTCCACAAACACACCCTTGTTGTTATTTTGTTTTCCGTAGAGAAAAACTGACTAAAAATAAAAGAAAAAAATGGAGGTGATTGCTTGTTTTTTAAATAATAAATAAGTCGGGGGTAGGCGCCCAGTCAATTGGGTCTAAAGCTTTTCGACTTCAAGTCGGAAACAAAACATTAAAACTCAATAGGTATCGCACTTTGACTTTATAAAGAAACCATCGTTAGACATACTTACCTATACCTATTTCTACTACCCACGTATGTTGACTAAACTAAACACCGTACGATAAAATTGACTGACAATGACAAACTCAATTTCTATAAGGCCAGTGTTTTGGAACATGCGAATTCACGGAGCCCGTAAACTACGTGATATGTATGTACATTATTTAACTGACAGCCAGCCATCCGACTCTCATATTATTGATTCGTCTGGTCCATTGCCTTGATTCTATTTTAAGGAAAGAATTACAGGTTAGAGAGAGAAAAGTTGGAAGAACTGTGGTTTATAGTCAGCCACAAGATGAAAACTAAATTATTCAGATTGAGTTCGATATAATTAATTTTTTTTTAAGAAACAAATATTTAAGTTTCAGACCCTTAAACCTTACCTATAATATACAAAGGTGTGTATACGATGAGATAAGGGTATTTTGTGGTAATAGATTCCACCAAAATATGTATTAAGAATGAATAGCTTTTTATCTACATTGGCAAATATTTTGATTAAAACTATAAAAAAAATAATTAATTGATATTCGTGAACATACCAGATATGCACACAATAAACATATTTAAAACCAGATTCAAGGAGTCGCAGATAATGATTTCAGTTAAATGGCATCAAGACACATAATAACCGGGAAAAACATAAATTTAATTTAATTTGAAACTTAATACAAGCATAAGTAAGACTATATATTATAAATATCTTAGATCTAAATTACAATTAAATCTTAACCTAAGTAAACTACAATTAAATAGATAGGAGGGTTTGATAAAGAGGAAAGGGGATTATTATAATTGAAGAGCATTTTTGATTCCGTTTTTAGAAAGGCTGAGATCAAAAATGGAAGAATTATTTACTTTCCGAAGCATTCTCGTGATATGTTCATTTTGGCCATATTCAGTACGGTGAAATAGGATATTGAAGAGTGGTATGGATCTCAGACGACGAATCAAGAAGATTTACACTATCTAAGCCACCAGTCAATAGCTGGTGTACGAAAAGAATGTCAGCATTATCGCGACAACTACTTAAGGTGAGTAAACTTAATAGTTTCAGACGGCTTACATAAGGTGGTAGATTGTATGGATCAGCCCAATGAATGCCACGCAAGGCAAACCAGATGAACCGGCGTTGAATAGCTTCAATACGATTATTGTGAACATGATGGTAAGGTGACCACTCAAGAAGAGGTCTCACAAAGGTGACATAAAGAGATTTTGTAACATAGGGATTTTCAAATTCTCTGGACCAGCGTTTGACGAACCCTAGAGTAGAATTAGCTCTATTAATTATATTTCCATAATAGGCACGAACATTGTGTTGGTTATCACATATAACACCTAGATCGCAAATGGAAGTTACAATCGAAACAGGTTCATCATTAATGAAATATTGGCGACTGATAACGGAGTGCGTTTTCTAGAGTACGTAATTGCTTGACATTTTTTTACATTTAGCTCAAGAAAGTTGTGTTGGCACCAGATGAAAAAATTGTTTAGATCAGTTTGAAGTGTTTGAGCATCAGCCATACATTTTATGCGTTTGGAAATACGCATGCCATCAGCGTAGATTTGAAGGTCAGATCCAACTAGGGTAAGTTTAACATCATTAATAGCCAATAAAAAAAGCAGTGGACCTAAATGGCTACCTTGAGCAACCCCAGATGTTGCACAAATTGGGTTTGAAGTGCATGATCTAAAAGTAAATAGCTTATGTGCCTTTAAAAGCTTGTTTCACGCGATATGAAGTAGATGATGAATTTTGATTTGAAATCTATTGATTTGTTCAAGAACTTAAATTAGTGTGTGAAAATTTGTTGTTTATGGTTAATATTATGGCCTGTCCGGCAGCCTCACTATACTCTGTCCAACAAAAATAGTCACTACCGGGAATATAGGACGCTTGCCTCTCACTCTGACTGTAATAGATGACAATAACTTCGTACTGTTTTAAAACTCTTACAGGGTTGCAGTAGTAGATAAGCATACTTAATTACCACAAAATTAGCAGTAGTAACTCTGAGTCAATGACGCACAATTTTAGTCGATTTAGTAATATGTTAAATCATTCTTGGTATAATATTCTAATACGTTTCCACCGAACTTTAATCTCTTGTAGATTTACTAATCTCAAAAAGTGTTTCCACGGCTCCAAAAGTAGATTAATTTTGACAGCACTATTCAAAATGCATATATCTTTTCATTTTCTCTTATGATGTAGAAGTGAGACAGGCAGCTTCATCTGTGTCAACCGAAGAGAAAAATTCACTTTCCCGATGAATGTGTTCATTTCGATATGGAAATAGGGTAGTTCGATTGAAGATTTAAATGAGATTTATTTTAAATCTTCGTCTGAGAAGATTAAAATTTGTATGGTAAATTCTCAAGATTTGTAGGAGATTTAGCTAAATCTACTTAAATCTCGGTTTAGTGGTCGGTGGAAACGTAGTATTAAGTATTCATCTGAGAAGATTAAAATTTGGATGGTAAATCCTCAAGATTTGTAGGAGATTTAGCTAGATCTACTTAAATCTGGGTTTAGTGATCGGTGGAAACGTAGTATAAGGCTAAAAAGAGGATTTTGCTAATTTTAAACCAGTTTAGTATCGTACTATTTTCTTAACATTTTACTAAAGTTAAAATCACAAAATGGCTACTTTATTTTGTTAGTATCGTACTAAATCCATATGTCACTTTGACATTTACAAACGTCAAAAAGTTATGTTCGCTTATTTTTTGCACTATTTTAAGCCCGTTTAGTTGAAGTTTATTAAGAAAATAGATTTAGCTAGTTAAAAAGTGTTTAAAATTAGGAAAATATTAGTAAAGTGCTTGAGTAAGTTAGGTCTCTTTCCGCAGAGAGATTAAAAAAAAACAATTTTTATTTTGTGGAACGTTCTTTATTCACTTCTAAAATAAGACTCGACTTAATTCTATCCTAACAATAGAATTTATAATCTTAACTACCTAAAGTTGTTGTAATAGGTATCCCACCAAAGTTGCTGATGCCGCTTGTCTGGTACGTTGTCGCTTCCAGGAACAGCTTTGAGTTTGATTCGAGTGCTGTTGACCGTGGGAGTGCAACTCAGCATAAAATGGTTATCAACCTGGAGAAGCGGCGCGGCATGTGCCAGCGTAAATGTGGTTAACTCCTCCCTTCTTAAATTCGAGTGTCCTCACTCGACGTTGTGTAAAGAACCGGTATTGATTTTGGTTGACATGGTTCGACATCCGCTTGGACTTTGAGCTGAATTTCAGGTACCTTATTTTCCCTTCTTCGGCTAATAGTCTGTCTGATTAAGATGACAATAATAGCCAATATGACAAGTGATGTTATGCTGTAGCTAATGGTGGCGTGCATCTGGCCTTGATCTTGAACTTCATTTATATGTAGAGTGTTGTTGATATGCAATTCTTTCAGCATCTCCATTGTTAGAAGTTCTTTGTAGGTTTTCGTAGAAGAGCTCGAATGCAGAACTGCAGGTAACGGTTTTGCAGCTGGTATTTCTCTTGAGATAAACTCTTGGCCGTTTATGGAAATTGATGCATTATGATATTGCAGGATGTACGTGCCGGTAAGATTGACGATATTACTATCGACTAATATTGATCCATTGAATTGATTTAGAAGTATGGTTCCTTGCTGTAGTTCTTCGACGGTGGGTAAATGTTGGCTGTTGATTTCATTGCAACTTGATGGTCTACCTTTTATTAAATTTGGAATACAATAATCAAGACTTAAATTTATTATTTCATTCTTATAACAAACAGTTAATTCATTATATGATTTACAATTTGTTTTTATAGCATATATGTCATTTTCACAAATTAGTATATTTTCATATTGCAGCTTTAATGCTTTATTATGATATTTTATAGGTTTTAATAAAATTCTTTCACATATATATTTTTCCGTTGTAGGTATACTTATTATATAAAGAATAGTAAATTTATCTGATGCTATTTTGATTTCGGCAAAACTTAAAGCTTCTTCTAAATTAATGAAGGGTATGCTACTTTGTATAAACTTTTCTTTTACAAGTTTAATTTCTGAATTGGAAAGAATAAAAGAGTTTACAACTTTGTTTTTCGCCCAAAGTAAAGCGTATTCAATGTTGGTAATTTCTTCTTTTAAAATATCTAATTTATACTTAATATCTAGAGTATACTGATTCTTTAAAACATTGTTCGATTTTAAAAATTCTATTACTTCATTCGTTACGTTAGTTAATTTATTGATTCTTTTGGCATATGTTTTATTAATTATAACTTGTTTATTGTTATTACCCAAAAGCTTTTGCGTATGTGATTTTAAAATTTGAAAGTCATCGTGGTCGGGACTGCCTGCGAGCCATTTCCACGCGCTTCCTAGGAAATTTAGGGATCTAGGAGTTCTAATTCTTGGTTTAAGGATCCTTAGTTGGTTAGTGATTTGGGTTATTTGATGGGATATAATGGGATAAATTGGGTCGGATTCGGTTATATTTCTCATTTGTAGTCTAATATCTTCTATTATATTTTCGTAAGCTTCCAAGTCTATTACATGGATTATTCTAAATGCACCTGTCTGCAACTTTGCAGTGCCCATATTTGTTGTAACAACTTTCGAATTGGAGTAGTCCAGTATCTGGATTTCGGCGAAGGTTTGAACAATGAGTGATCTGAAAAAAAAAATTAATTCCTAATGTTATTTTTGTGGACAATCTTTCCTGACTCTGTGAGAATAATAGTATTTTTATCTTCCTTAACTATTTCTTTTTTATATCTTGGTGAAAGTTTAGTGCCTAGTCGCCTGTTTATTTTTACAAAAATAGTTTCGCCTGGGGAGTATATTTTAATTTTCTGCCGACTTTTGTTGTGGTATTCTAGATCAGCATTCTGCTTTTTTGTTAATAGTTCAATTATTTCCTGTCTAGATTTCTCATACTGTTCGGGGTTAGTGCTGACTGTTCTACCAAAGAATACTTCGATAGGTCGTCTTTTTGTAGTCGAGTGTATAGAATAGTTATATTCATATACGGCTCGATCTAGTAGTTCGAGAAAGGATCTATGAATGCGATCTGTCTTTAAGCAACGCATTATCTCCGATAGGGTGGAGTGAAACCTCTCCACTTGACCATTCACTGCGCTTGTATAAGGAGGTGTTTTGTAAATCTCTATGCCTAATTGGTCTTGAAGCATGAAACATATTGATGCTGAACTAAATGTTTTTTCGTTATCGTATACGACCATCTTAGGTACACCGAATGCGAAAATGATCTGTCTTAATGGTTCTCTAACATCCTGAACTGCTCTTGATTTGATGATTCGCACTTGAGCAAATTTTGAAAATTTGTCAACTGCGGTGAGGACAAATTTGCCATTTGTGGAGTAAATGTCAATGTGGATTATTTGACCTGGATAACGGGGTAAAGGAGAGCTTTGCAGTTCTGGTTTATTCGGTTGTCTGTCATATTTTTGTTCTTTGCAAACTTTGCATTGCCTAATTATTTCGTGAATTTTAGCTTTCATTTTAGGGAAATAAAATTTTTGTAATATTTGTATTCTATTTTCATTACCATTCCTGTGAGCTCTGTTATGCTCCTTAAGGATTTCCTCTTCCTGGTCTATTGAGTTTTGAAGGTCGCTAACCTGGGATTGGGTAAAACGTATCTTGTAAAATCTGAAGTGGTGTGGATAGATTTCTTGAATTTTTCCCATTGTCGCTTCGTCGGTGTAAAGCCCATTTATAACACTAGGGTTAAGAAATCGCTTGAACAATGTAATGAGATCTTCGTGAGTATAATTAGATTGTATAAAAATGTGTCTATGATAGGTGGGAAAAGGTATTTTAAACTGGTATGGCTGCTCGTTTCCAATGAGCAACATTAACTGGTTTTTAAATACGTTAATCGGGGTTTCTACTGCAGGGATCAGATCGTGAGATGAACTCTGATCGCTATGTTGGGAGACTGATAAGGAATTAACTTGCGAGAACTGTGGTGAACGAGAAAGTGCGTCCGCTACTACGTTACTTTTTCCAGGCTTATATTGTAACTCATAATTATATTCCTCCAGAATCGCTTTCCAGCGTTTCATTTTGGAATTATTATTTTTATGACTTAAAGCGTAAGTCAGTGGCTGGTGATCTGTGTAGATCTTAACGTGTGCGGTACCGTAAAGGTAATTCCGAAGAGAGTTGAGTGCCCAAATGATGGCGAGCATCTCCTTCTCATTGGCCGCGAAATGTTCCTCGGTTTTACTCAATGACCTAGAAATAAATAGGATAGGTCTATCGTTTTGCGATAGTACAGCACCTATAGCTGTATTAGAGGCATCTGTGGTTAGTTCGAAGGTCTTTTTGTAATCAGGATAGGCTAGAAGTAAATCTTTTGAAGTTAGGGAGTTTTTTATTTTCTGAAAAGCGGCGAGTGAATCTGCCTTGAGGGTAATAGGAATTTTCTTTGATTGAGTTTTAGATATTCTTCCTTCTTTACCACGTAACAGTGTTGTAAGTGGTCTTGCTATTTGAGCGTAATCCTTGACAAATCTCCTGTAATACCCAGAGAGTCCAAGGAAAGATCTTAGTTCCTTGAGGGTAGTAGGAGTTGGAAAGTTAACGATAGCTTCTACCTTAGACGGATTTGTTGTTACTCCTTTTGACGATACAATGAAGCCCAAAAATTCAACTTCTTCTTTAAAGAAGCTGCATTTGTCCAATTGTACTTTCATATTGGCTTCTGCCAAAGTTTTGAATACCTTACTCACATGCCTAACATGTTCTTCTTCCGTTCTACTAAAGATGATAATATCATCAATGTAGACAAAACATATCCTTCCTATATGTTCCCTCAAAATGTCATCAAGTGATCTTTGAAAGATCGAAGGTGAATTTTTCATTCCAAACGGGAGACGAAGAAATTCATATTTCCCGTTGTTTACCGAAAAAGCGGTTTTTTCGGTGTCGGATGCCTTTAGTCGGATTTGATGAAATCCGCTTTTGAGATCTAGGACAGTGAAGAATGCGCATTGTCCTAATTGCGCCAGAACCTCGTTTATTTCGGGAATCGGATATTTGTCTGAGATAATAACGCTATTCAGTTTCCTATAGTCTATTACGAGTCTATACTGCTTGTTTCCGTTCGCATCATCCTTTTTAGGTACAATCCACACCGGGGAATTGTATGGGGAACGAGATGGTTTAATAATGTTATCATCGAGCAGTTTTTGAATTTGCTTTTCCACTTCCTCTTTAAGTGAGGCAGGATATGGGTAATATTTCGAATATACTGGGGAGTCTGTTTTTGTGCGTATTTCGCCTATTACTTTCGTAGCATATGTGAGTTTTTCATTTGGATCGGCAAATAGTAAATTAAATTTTTGAACCAGAGAACCAATAGCATTCCTCTGTGAGACTGACATGTGATCCATTTTAACAGTTATAGGATTGACTGAGGGTGATTCTAACTGCCTGATTTTTATTCTGACTCTGCCTAGGATAGACATGTAATTGTCCTTTGTATGAATTACAGCTGAAAGTTGCTTGAGGCTGTCATTTCCCAAAATTCCATGAAAGGATTTAAGAGATGGGAGAAGGTAAAATTTTAGCTTAATATCTTTTTGATTGAAGAGGTTAATAAATGTGTGTTGAGTTATTTTTAGCTCGCCTGCTATTGATTTTGCCAAAAAAAACTGTTTATTTGAAAGAGGTTTTTTAACTAAACTAGGTTGAATAAAATTTTTACTTGAGCCTGTATCTATTAAGAAATTTAGAATTTTCCCACTCTTCGTTCTACATTCAAAGTAGGGCAACGAAGAGTCGCTTAGTCTAAAAAATTGATATCGTTTTGGTCAATTTCGAGGTCCTCATTAACATGCGCTGGCTCGTTTTCCTGTACTGGTTCGGCTTGCTGCTGCATGTAGTTATAGAGGTCGGGATCGTGTGCGGCTTCTTCTACATATGGCTGTTCGTAGAAGGCATATAGATCATTTGGTGAAATATATCCTGTTGGTTGCAACAAGAAGTTTGGGGGCATAGTTGGTGACGGATTGTCGACACTTATGTGGTAGTTTCTCTGAACTTTCGGAGGGACTCTATTTTGGAACGAGGGGGTTTGGACCTGTGTCCTTTTTCCGGCATATTTAAAAGGTTGAGGATTATTCTGGTAATTTATCGCGGAGGATCTGATCGTAGATGTTTCCATCGGAATTGGTCTCGGTTGAGGTTTAGGCGGGCGTGGAGGAGCCAAATTAGGGTTATAATTCGGGTAATTATTGTGGGAATAATGAGGGTAATTACTGGGATAGTTATTGTAAGAGTTATTTGGGTGGTTAGAATAGGAGTTTTTGGGGTAATTGGGATAAAAGTTATTAGAATAGTTAGGATAAACATCCAAATTGTTCCTAAATTGTTGCGGTTGTGGTAGATATGCTATTTCAGGATAAAAGTGTTGTTTATGTTGAGGGAGTCTCTGTGGGGGAGAATACCTGTGTGTTATCGGTGGGGATCGAGGCGCTGTCTGTTGCCATTTTTTTGAATAGTTTTGATGATTGCTTGCGTACTGCGACCTAAAGTTCTGATTCTCAAGTTTTTGACACAAATTTAGTGCTTCGGGTAGATCGGTTGGTTCTCGCATACCCAAGAGCCTTGGAAGATCTCCATTTAGTCCACGTATGAACGTGTCTAAGGCCTTGTCCCTATATGTGCTCGTTAAGACCGAGAGAGCCTCCGGACCAACGTCCATGCAGGAAATTTTGTTTAAAATAAGAGACAAGTGTTTGTATACGGATTGATAAAAAACTTGTATAGAAGAGTTTGCTTGGATTAGCGAAGTCATTTGGTACTCTAAAGTACCTAAGTCTCTTTGATCCGCATAATGGAGCAAAAGGCATTTGGAAATAGCTTTCCAATCCAAGGGTGTATTGTACGATTCCAATACTGCATCCGCATTTCCTACTATCTTGTTCCTTATAATACTTAGGATACCGTAGTATTTCGGAGTACCTTGGAGTGGTTCGTAAATTTTAAGAATACGTTCTACGCTTTTACGCCAGGAGCTGAACTCTCCTGGTTTTCCCGAAAAATCGCGTAGGGATCGGACTACGTCCGGTATTTTATCGAGTTCTTCGATATTTGCTCTGAATTCAGGGCTTATATCTTGATCTCGTGTGGGTATTGCATCAAAGTTTGGTCTAACAATAGAGTTAACTACGCCTGCAATAATGCTAATTAACTCCGGGGAAGGAATTATGGGGGCTTGGGCTTGTTGCTGAGGTGGATTTCCTTCGTTTATTCTTTGTTGTGGCAAAGGGGGATTGTTGCCAACGGGGGGACGGACAAGGTTATTAGGGTTGGACATTGTGTTTTGAAAATTAAAATTGGAATATATGTATGAATGTTTACTTAAATGTTAGATTAACCTAGTAATTGTTAACTTCAACTTATGTGTGCGTATTGTACGACTTGTTTTTCAATTGAATATTTCACTTAATAAAATAATTTTTATTTATTTTAATTATATATTTTTTTGTTCTAATTCTCAATTTTATTCAGATATTTTGTTTCTTTAAATTTTAAGCAATTTTAGTAATTAATTTTCACGAATATTTTAAATTTGTTTAATGAATTGCTTTCAAAATCTAAATCTATTTTTTCCTTTTTTAGTTTGGAATTTTCTTAAGAATTTATTTTTTGTTTTGATTCTATTTTTACGAATTATTTTCGAAATATATTTTTACTTTCTGTTTAAACTTTTAAATTCACGCAAATATTTAATTTCTCTTAATTGCTATGTTACTTATTTACTACACAATTATACATACGATATTATCAAAATATCCATTCCGAAGCGGCTGGCAGCAGAACTGTCTCCTTTTTACTGTTCCTTCAGTTACTAAGGGGCCTTAAGATTTCTCCGGAGGAGTTTATTTTTTTTCCAAAGAAGTGCGACGTTCTTGTTTCTCTTAGTCTCTCCACAGTACCCTTTTTTTCGGTTTTAGCGAATCTTTTTTTTTTTCACAGCACTTATTTTATATATTTTTTCGGGATTAGCGAATAATTTACTTTTACAGCACTGTCTTTTCTCAATTATATTTCTTATTTTACTACTTGAGATACATTTATAGTAGTCACGCTCGGTAATTATATTTAAATAAACCTGCTCGGTATTTCACTTATTTCGATAAACCTGCTCGGGATTTAACTTATTTGCTCGGGATTTCACTTATTTGCTCGGGATTTCACTTATTTGCTCGGGCGCCAGTTAGGTCTCTTTCCGCAGAGAGATTAAAAAAAAACAATTTTTATTTTGTGGAACGTTCTTTATTCACTTCTAAAATAAGACTCGACTTAATTCTATCCTAACAATAGAATTTATAATCTTAACTACCTAAAGTTGTTGTAATAGGTATCCCACCAAAGTTGCTGATGCCGCTTGTCTGGTACGTTGTCGCTTCCAGGAACAGCTTTGAGTTTGATTCGAGTGCTGTTGACCGTGGGAGTGCAACTCAGCATAAAATGGTTATCAACCTGGAGAAGCGGCGCGGCATGTGCCAGCGTAAATGTGGTTAACTAGTATTAGCAAACTGTTAAGTAGTATCATTCTAAGCCCTTAACATCAGGCTGTTTAAAATTTTGCGCCAATGTGTTTATTTTAAAAGCACACAACGAGGATTGAAGTTGAATGCATGGTGAAGGCACACAAGCAGCAGTGTGCGCTTGGATGTGCACTAGGTAGCCGGCCATGGTGGAATACACGCTGGTTTTAACAAGTTTAAACAAATTTTGTTTGTAACTCAGTGGTTATTTTCAGTGGTAATTTCAGCAACAGGCATCAGTGTATTTCAAAAAGCTCTCCCATAAGCCCTGTATTGACTATTTTTGTTGGACTGAGTATAGATTGTGTCGATTATAGCAACATTGGATTGCGTTCTTTCGGAATGAGATAAATGAATTGATGGCCGCACATCTGGGAACAGATTGTGGGTTTTTAAAAAAGTAAATGGACAGCTGCGTATCCGTTTGGACGCAGCTCAGATTTCTCCAATTTTACTAGCGCGGGTACCAACTTCAAATATAAATTGAAATTAAGTGTTCGACTTAATAAAGCATTTTATTAGTAAATATTATATTGCTGATGGACTAGATTTCATTATTCCTTTTTTTAATCGCCTAAAAGAACTGTCTAACGTATAAATTGCCTTTCAAATGAGATGCGAACTGCGAATAAATAATTCAAATCGATTTCAAGAGAAAATATCACCTTATTTTTGTTTTAACTTTTCAAAGAAGTTAAAGAAGTAAAAAAATGATCTAATTTACAAAATTTAAAAAGAAAACACGACACATTCCACAAATCAGCAAACAAATAAATCGCTCGCTCGAATTTATCCTCAAATTAGTTTCTTTTAAAAATAAAACGTCAAAAGAAAATTTTTGGGAATTGCAAAATACAAAGGAGATTTTGGTACGGAGTCCTCTTACATTCTGATAAGGACATTACGTAGTTGGGGTTTTGTTATAAGACAATGGCTGCGAGGCAGGATTATTGTTAAAGACGTGGCTTTTGAAGACGTTTTATGAATGGAAAACGTTTTGAGTTAAATGGAAAAGCGTATGTGGCGGAGGTCTTTTGAAACTGTAGAGGGCGGAATACTAAAGCCTTCATTAAACCGTGTAGGTATAGATTCTTTTGAGAGCTGAAGGGTCGGTTGGGAGACCTTCCTTCTATATAGATACTTCAACGTCGTAGTATCGTGTAAAAGTGCGAGTTAAAGAACAACATTCCCATATTTAGCTTGGTATCACGTAACCTTGACATCAGGTATCGGCGGTTGATTTCATTGATTGTTGGCTTACGAACACTGAATTTGGAAGTGAGTTTGACAATGGGTGGAAATATACGATCGAAGATTTTAGGAGGAAGAAGAAGAGGATGGCCCGATTTATAGGAACCTTGATTTAATTAAAGTGGACGTTGAAATGTATGATTTAAGCCCGTTTGCTGATACACAACTTAAGCATTTCTACTTAGGCACTTATGTGACAGTTTACGCAGAGGAAAAAGTAGCCCATAAGCGTTTTAAGTTGAACATAAATATTTATGATTCGTATCAGCAATCGGGCCTTAGAGTATGAGAAAGAATAAAATCACTATACTCTACTATGGCAGAAGACCTTATACGTTTGGTGTGGAAATAGAGTAGTTCCGTTGGAGAAAAGGGTAAAATAATTTTCAAATCATTTATTATAAGAATTTTATTTTTTGGGGCATTTAATGAAAAGCTAATAATTGAGTTGGAAGCAACGTTGCCGAAGTGGCACGATCGTGCACTTTTGGCACTTTTTAATTTAAATGGCACTCTGGCACTCAAACGCTTCAAATTGCACTCTACGAATCAACGAACAATTGCTTGAAATATTTCCAAGTTCATGATCAGATCAGGTAGTGCATCTGCTGAAAGGGTTGTTTCACGGTTAAATAACATTAAAACCCATAGTAAAAATCGACTTTCTTATAAAGGAATAAAATCACTTTAGTCGTTTAATGAAAAAATAAAGGCTTAAACTTGCCAGCAATTCATATAACCTAAAAATTTATATTAATATTGTTTAGTGACGAAAAAGTTAGAACAGAATAGAACAGATTCGTGAGAAACTTCAGAACAAGATAGAACAAATTATTATTATTATTATTTATTTAATAACAAAAATTTACTTAAATCTAAATATAATTAATTATAATTATAACAAAATGTCAACTACACAGAGCACAAAAATTACATTTAAAGCTTTCAGATTTAAAATTGGAGAAACAAATGAGAATAGAGAATTTACTGAAATTTTTAATTAACTGATCAAGAGGACTATTAGCGCCATAGTTTGATCCGCTAAAAATAGTTCGAAGGTAGTCTGACATACATTGAAATCTATTCGATCGAGAAACGATGGACATAAAATAGATCCATTCATTCCTCCAGTTATGAATCAGAACTGGAAGTACTCTCAGTGACCAGAAAGAGATTGGAGGTTAATCAATTGAAGTCTTAAAGTATATGGAGGTAATTAGAACAGTCAGTCATCTGACAGAGATTATAAAAAAAATTATTGTTGCTTACCTACAATTCAAGTTCGTTTATTTTTGCAGAAACACTCTTAAAAATAAATTGAAATGAAGTTAAATTTATTTTTTAAAAATATTTTTCATAAAATTGAGATGATTACGACACGAAAAATGATTTATCAACTAAATCTAACACCAAAATGTTTTTTTTTTAACAACATCAATTGGTTTTGACAGTTCTTACAAATTTGTTCTAACCTTTTCTACCTAAAAAGTAAGTGCAGAAAATCCTGTTCTAAAGCGTTCCAAACTTACTCATTGAACACCAAACCAGAACAGTTAAGAACAGAAAATTTCTCATTGAACAGCAAAATCCTGTATTTTTCTGTTCTAAGGTGCTCTAATCTGTTTCGAACATCCTCATTGAACACACATATATTTAGTTGATTCTTTTATTTATTTTTTGTATGTTTGTTTAATGAAGTTCTTTTATTTTATCTATTAATTTATTTTTTTATTAATTTTGTGTTTATTTATTCTTATTATTCTTTAAGTTTTGAGGTGCCATAAATAAAACTAAAAATTACTTTTTTGTTGGTGGCACTTAGTGGCCTAAAATGGCACTTTCTGTTGTCAGAATTGGCACTTACAAAATTTTGTTTCCGGCAACGCTGGTTGGAAGTCCATCCTGCAATGTACTGCAAGTTCTCAAAATATTACTTCAACCATACTCGACAATATTTTGAAGGCTAAATCAACAAAACTTGAATCGCTTGCTAGAAAATTCAAATTATAAACTAACCGCATTATATACTCGTACAACCTTTTCTTGGGGATCGTATATCTTCTGAAACACAAAATTTGGTAATATTTTTCAATGGGCATTCGGAAATATTGATGAAACCAATTGGGTTAGTTTTCAAGTTGATTAAACAAGGTGGAAAATAATCCATCTTCGTGGCGATTCATGTAAATGTAAATTTTTCGGTTAATTGAACGTCCCACAAAATGTTTTTTAATCTTTAGTAAATTGTAATGACATTGAAGCAATGAATTTGGCTACACTGCTCAATTATAAAGAAATAATACCCCGGATGTCATTTATATTTGGCTACAAGCTCCAAGCCCACATTATGTTCTTTAGCAAAAGTATTAACGCATGGAATCACGGTACCTGGCAGTCAGCGCGTGAACTTTCAATTGATTTTCTTTCGATTTGACGTTCGATGTATTTCCCATAAAATATAACCAAAAAAGGATCTCATTAATATTGCTTTCTCTGATTAATTTTGCATGAACAGGCATAAATATTTTGGTAGTAATAGACTAATAAAGCATGAAAGATTCTAAATCAAGCACTAAAGCCCGTATGATACTACTTTTTTTCTCATTTTTAATGCATTAAAAATGCAAATAGAGCAGTACAACAATTCTCAAATGGAAAATCCCATTAAGTGTAAGTGGGTACACAATATAAACAAAAATGCAAAACTGTCAAGGAAAAAGTACTAAAAATGAAAGTGAACTTACATTTTTCATCCATTGGTAACTTTTTTATGACATTTGTACATTAAAATTTGACACATCAACAAAACTTTATTATTTTATCATAAGTGTTTGATTTTGGTTTGTTTTCTTGAATTTAAATATTTTATGAAATGAATACGGAACTCTTGGGTTTATGTGCAGCTAATTTAAATTTAATAGCTTCTGCATTGATTGTTTTAAATAAAAAAGAAAAACCGAAAAAAATACTTTGCAAAGTGGCTACTACGGAGAGAAGATGACTGTAATTTGAATTTGTATATTATTATGTAGGAGCAATCATATCCAACTAATCGTTTTAACTATATCAGGTCTTAGTCACAAACTGATCAGAGAAATGTATCGCAATATTTTAAGGAGGACTCCTGTTTTAATTACTTTTTAATTGCTTTTTTTTTTAAATAAAATGACGTTTGAGGGCATACCATACATAAACAATATTTCTGTTTCGATGAAAAAAACATACTTTCTCTTTCACACAAATCTGACACTTTCATGTGATTTAATGGATTAAAAATGAGAAAAAAAGGAAGTATCATACGGGCTTAAATAAATCGAAATTCATAACTATAATGCTTTACTTTTAAAATGGAAAATGATAAAAAAAAACTTTCATAGAGAAACAATAACAACATCATCGGTTACGAAAAAACAAGACAGGTTCGTAGCCAGGATTATTAAAATTACGATTTTTTTACGAAAAGTATGTTTGTTTTTAAAAAGGAATCTTTTTGAATAATTGAACGTTTGTTTAGAGAAAAAATAATTTGTTCATACCAATTATGGAAAAAAAAATCTAAGAATTTTTAAAACTAAAAAAAACATTGTTTTTTGTTTGTAGGTATAATAATTTATTTTTTGATAAACTGAGGCGTTTTATTTTTGTATATTATTATATTATTTATGTATGCAACTTTAATATCAATAAAAGCTACAAAAATATAAAATACCATATCAAAATTTAGCAACAAAATTAATGAACATTTTTATTGAATCCACGTAAAAAGGGGTTCTTATATTATTTATATCTTGAATATATCAAATGCTTATGTTTATTGAATAAAATATATTTTTTAGTTCTCTTTAGAAAATCATATTAATTAATTTCATAAACGACAAATGATTTCATCAAATTTCTGCTAATAAAAAAAATTTAATAAATGCAAATAACCTTTAAATTAATACAAATACCTACATCCATATTATAAGCATATTTGCGCAGGGCCCACCTCCCTCATTTTGACATATAGAGCTTTAGCTTTATAAAATATGGGAACATAGACATTCATTAACCCCTATTTCAATTTAGGTTCTTCAGCCCCCTTCCAATACTACGCACATGATATCACTTTGACTGACGACATGAGCTCATTTAAAAAAAAAACAACAACAATTCGGACTTGTTTGCATTTCTGATCTGCAAAATAAAGCGAATTAAAATTAAGTTTAAATTCATAATATGTGTACCCTTTCACATAAAATTAATTAGTAAAATGAATGTTTTTCAGACTCTTTTTTTGGTTTTTTTCTTATGAAAAATACATTGAACGTCAAATCGAAAAAAAATCTATCTCCAATTGAAAGTTCACGCGCTGATTTCCAGGTGGCGTGGAAATCAACTTACCAGGTGTCAATAGCTTTTCTCGGCTACTCAGTTATGGTGTATGTGTTTTTCTGAAGTTGTCCTAAGTAGTTTACGCTAAAATTTGTATCTTGTGTTTTTTAGATAAATAATTTATATTTTTATTACGCTGAATTATACAGGTCGTTGAATACCTAATGCGGGATTTTATTAATTATGCTACCCGAAAAACTGACCCAAATATTTGAAAATAAGTTTAGTTCTATTAAGTGGGCAATACTGTATTATGTTTGTTATTGAACTTTAATTACTTTATTTCATCAAAACTTCCGCAATAGATATATAAATTATATGTTGTGCGTATATAACAACATTTTTACTTGAGTTATTTTTAGCTTCGTTTACGTCCGCGTCCGTTAGAATCAATAAATTTTATTTATAAAAAGAGTTTTGTTTTCAATTTCGACTTACCAAAGGATGACTCTTCAATATTCTCGAGTGTGCAATGCTCCGACGGGATCTAGCATGTGGCAAAGTACGATGCTTAAAATGATACTCATGACCGTTTCCTCCAACGAGCTAAAAAAAATTAAAAAGACATAAAATTTGTTATTACCATCGTTACCAAGAAGAGCTAAGAGAAGTAATATGAAGCATCATTAAAGAAGCATTTCGTTGCCAAGAGGGCATGGGGTTGACGTTGTACATATGTAGTAAATACTACTCGCAAAAGAATATAATTTGAAACCCTTTTTTACGAAAAACCAACCCATAAAATAAAATCCAGAATATTTTTCTATAGTATTGATTGCACTTTAAGCCTCAAAGGGTTACTTAAATTGAGAAAAGTTTCCTTGTTCTCGTTAAAGGGTCAGATTTCTAACTGATTTTCCACAACTACTACCTACTAAGGATATTCAATTTCCTGATAAAGTAGATGTGTACATATGTACAGACATAGTTCATAATTCAATTTATTTTTTCGAGTTATTTAATTTTTTTTTTATATTTGTTTTACTATTAAAATTAATTAGGAATAGATTTTATTAAAATATTAAAAATAAATAATCTTAAGCTTAAACTAAGCTCTATTTTCGTGTCAAAGAAAATCGATTCGTCAAAAACCCTGCATTGTGAAGTTATAATAAATAAATAAATTATTTAGTGCTGAAACACTCTTGGTATGAATTTTGTGGAGAATTCCACTAACTAAGATAAGAGGTAATTAATCATGAAATGTCGGGGAGAACTATACACATTATTATTGAAATACATTTCATATTTCATTTGATTATTATTATTATTAGAATTTCTTATTTATTTTCTTAAATTATAAATTACAAGCCGTGCGCCCGATTGAAGCCTTATTATAAAAATATCATAAAAGGATGTGTTTAGGCACCTACATATATTTATTATAAGAAAATTATATTTAATTATAAATAAAACCAGGAACTGACAGATCTACAAATCAAATCTTTACGTTTAATGGAAACAGAAGATTTAAGCTTTAATGTATTTATCTTTTAGTTTGGATAAAACAAAAAAAAAGGATGCAAGGATCTGCATAATTAATAATAATTCGTTGTGTTAATTTTGATGTACCAGTACTGCTTGAATTTGTTTATTGGAGACTGTAGTATCACTGGATAAAGAAATGACAAGGTCCTCAGCATACAGCAACACTTTGATTTGAATATCACCTAAGCATATGTTTCCAGGAATATTACTCTCGATATCGTTAATAAAAAGTGAAACCATAAGGAGACTCAATGTGCAACCTTGAAGCACATCTTTTTCAAACCTGAAATGTGTGGACTGAGCTTTTCAATTTGCCACTACCGCTGTCATATTCAGGGAAGTTGCTCATAAATTCTTATTGAAAGCCCAATAGGAGTGAATTTAAATAAAAGTGATCTTCTGTTAAATCTTGGGAACATGTTGTTCATTTTATCAATAAATCGCCTGGAAATACTGGTCAGAGCGAAAATTTAATCAATAGTGGAAAAATTAGCTCTAAAGCCAGCTTGGAAACAACTAATCATATTATTTATTTCAACCCAGCTCATTAACCTATGATAAAGGATTTGACTGAAAAGTTTCCGAAAAGAACTTAACACAAAAATATCTCTATAGTTTTCGGGTAAATTGCAAGAAACATTTAATCGAGTTTATAAATAAAATTGAAGAATAATAAAAAAAGAAGATTTCCTCCTGGATAATTTTGAGAAAATACTACTAATCTAAACACAATGATATATGTATCTGTTGGTTTAGCGTGTAGTACTGTCAGATTTGGCGAAATATACCAATGTTGCCTAATCTACTTAAACTTTCAATTAAAAGCCTTAGCCATATTTCTACATTTCTGTGATTTTTTGATTAACGATAACCCCCATTATTTCAGGGCTGAACGCATCCGATGAAATCGGAAATGCCATATTTAATAAATGGTTGTGAAAGTTTTGTATATTTTTGAGGGGAGTACAATTCTAGTGAGGGGAGTACGTTAGTACAGTGAAAGGCAGGGGAGTACGAATAATCCCTTAGTACTCACATACGGTGTCGAAGGCCTTCGACACCGTATGGTTAGAATGTCTCTATCTAAAGCTAACCAGACTAGGTATAAGTAAACCTCTATTGTATATGCTTTATGACATGCTAAATGATAGAAAGTTTGTTGTAAGAGTGACAATGTAACTTCTACCGCAATTTTTAATATTAATAATGGTCTTCAGTAGGGAGCGGTTAACTCGCCGATTCTATTCAGCATTTACACCAGCGATCTGATAGGTAGTCTAACTCAGGCAATTGCGTACGCCGACGATCTAATTGCGTACAGAACAGCTAATACAGTTGAGGTCATCAAAAGTCTCTTGCAGAGTGACTTCGACAAGATTCAGCGATATTGTGATGACTGGAAGTTGAAAATCAACTTCCAGAAATCAGAAGCTATTTTGTTTAGGACTTTAGGACTCCGTTGTCTAGCGCCTCAAGGGATACGAGAAAGAACTGGCGCAAGCTGGTGATCGTAGGGCCACATGGACATCCACTGGCGAGTAAAAGTGTAGTAAAGTGCCTTGGCATCTGGTTGGATCAGTACCTGTATTTCGACAGACATATAGGTGCTGCTTTGGCCAGGGCTAGGGGAGCCTTTGCCTTGACAAAACGACTGTTTTATAGCAGCCGTCTTGACAGCAGGGTGAAGGTGATTTGCTACATGGCCCTCATCAGGCCGATGATTGCCTACGGATGCCCGGTGTGGTTCAACGTTGCCCCATCTCAAATGGTAAATATTCGGGTGTTAGACGTTGCCTGGGATTACAGAGAACACCAGAGTCGGAGTACACAAGATATTATTCCAACCAGGTTCTATACAACGGAGCCAACATAAACAGAATAGATAATTTTTTGTTTAATCTGATTCGGGGTCACACTGCAAGAGCGATGTCCTCAACCAACAGCTTAATTTTTGGGGCTTACTACCCCAATAATGAATATTTTGAGAGTGCGCGGTTAAGTGGCTACATCCCTCCCGAGGCATTCCTCTTTTTAGACAGTCGAGGGCTGATAAAAGATGGAATGTCGGTTCCGCTCATCTACCACGTCAGTCGGAAAACTGACTGTAGATAGGCGACTCCTGTATGGACAAGACGTCATCGCTCAAGGTGGAGAAGAGCGCCTTCGGTTCAGTAGGATTGTGTCCAAATGGACCGATAGGGATAGGGCGGAACAAGAGAACCAGTTCTGGTGGCGTATGTTTTCGGGGGCATTTGTGCATGCAGCTGCGTGCCTGTGTATGTATGTACATGGCTGTGTGGGTTGCATGTATATGTGTCTGCATGCGTATATAAAATATACAAAAAAAAATATAAAAAAAACCCAAAAAAGCTGCCGTGGCTGTTCTAGTTTTTAAGTAGATTTAAGTAGATTTAAAATATTTGAAGTTATTTTTAGTTAGTATAAGTTAGTTGTATCTAGATTTAATTATTTTTATTCTAGCCTATAAGTAAAAATTTAAAAAAAAGCACATGTTACTAAGTTTTTTTATAAAAAGGTTTTCTTGGTCATAAAAATAATATAAATTGAATTAATTAAAATAGTTTTTAGGTCGAAAGACATTAGTATTAAGAGATATAGTTTAGTTTAGAGCGCCCGTAAAGGGCCAGTTAATTAGTTGTAAGTTATTGATAAGTAGGCTAGTTTTAAACATTTTTGTCTAGCTTTAAGATACTTCTAAGTTAAGATTAAATAAAAATGAATAATAAAAAAAAATTAAAGATGTTGGAGGGTAGGTAGCTATGAATATAACTTTATAATTTAGGTTCAATATGCATACCAAAAATTGATGTGATTTTTAAAGACACATATTATGTATATATATATATATGTATAGGGCCTACATTGTATTTCGTATTCAGTGACGTACGCAAAAAAGCGTAAAAAGGGATAATGATATGGTAAAAATAAATGGATAATATACATAATTAAATGTTTTTATATTGCTTAGTTGTTATAGTTTGCGGAAAAACAAAGATGCAATTTGAATTCATGGATAAATAAGAACATATCAAAAAAAATTTCAAAAATCGTTGGAACGGTTTTTTACGAAATGAATTTTTTATGTATAAAAGTTTAAAAACATTTTAAGAAAAAAAATTGAAACGCCATTTTGAAGATATTATTAATATACATTTAAAATTCAAATTTCAAAAAAAAATCTGTAATTGGTTTTTGAAAAATCGATTTTTATTTATTTTTTAAAAATCGAAAAACTTTTTTTTTGAAAATTTTAGTATGCAGTTTTATGGACAATCTCAGAAAGCATATGTAAATATAAGAAACATATTTTAATCGGTTTATCCAATGTTGAGAAAGTCGAAAATATGAAATGTGGTTCTATGGGAAGAACCACTAATAATTACTCAAAAAAAAAATTTGTATACCTAGAAGTGGGTAGACTGTACTAATTTAAGAACACACACATTTTTTTATAAGAATTCTTTTAGCCGTTTTCGAGAAATAATTTTTTTTCTTAACGGTTTTTTGTAACATTTGTAAGGGCGGTGCCGTTGTTTATTATTTTAGGAATATAAAAACTACTAAATACGAAGTTTCGAAAAAATCCATCAAGTTGTTTTCGAAATTTTGAATTTTCAAAAAAAAAGTTTTTTTTTTAATTTACAATAAAATAATTTTTGAAAAATTTTGGCTTACAATAGTGCTTAGGCTTTAGCTTCTGCCCAAAAAAATTCAAAAAAAAAATTAAATTAACAGTTTCCTAGAAAATCGAAAAAGAAAAATATGGTACTACTAGAGGTACCAAAAATCCCAAGTAACATCGTATTACACAGCTATTAGATGCAAAACTGTTCTTCTGCAGCTCCAAACAAGTGAAATTGAAAGCTATGGCTTTATAAGGTATAATTTCACAGCTGAATGTATTTTGATTTTAAATCATGCTCTATAGTGAAGTTTAACAGCACTTTCAGCTCGTTCAACGTTTAGTTTTTCAAACTAGCTCCATAATACCTTTTATGCGATCTATGAACGAGCTTCTTGAATTTCCTTTATTAAAAAAAGTTTTGAAACTCTTTCTTTAAAAATTGTAACTTAGGCTTTAAATACACTTCAGGAAATATTCTTTAAAAAAAATTTCCTTCCTATAAACTACATTTGTTTTATTATTTGCTTTCCTTGACTTTTAATTTCTGAAGCACCCTATCTTATAACAATAGCATGAAGCTAAAAAGACGAAAATGCCATCTTGTTTGAACTAGCTCTAGAAAATGTACAATGAATTTGAAAGCCACATAAGAGCGCCACCATTAATTAATATTGCAGCTCCAGAACAGATAGTATTGCAGCTTAATTGGAAGAATCGTCTTGCCTGACAGTAAAAATGGCGACGAGATATAAAATTAATTCAATTATTCTTTTTTTCATTTCAAAAAAGAATCATATTCGGAGTGTAGTTAAAGGAAACACGAAATTATTATTATTTTTCAAAAATAATTTTATTTCACCTCTGGAAAATTAATTTTTAAATATTTTTATTATCTAGCTATTTTTTAAAATTATTTTTGATGACCTAATACACAGAATTATGTAGGCGCGCTGTAATTTAAAGAAGTGTCGTCACTATATGTGTGAAAATATTAAACGCGCACTTGAAATTCACTATCAAACAATCGAAAATCTTAATTTCTTTTCTTATTTATTTTCATAAAGATATTTTTTAATTTGGTTATTGTCATCTTCGTTATTTCTATTTTACATACTATGAAACGATTCATTCATTCTTTAATAGTATTAGAATATTCAAATATTTTTATTTTGTACTACACAAACCAATACAAACAATAATTTGTCAAAAGTGGTGTTTTAATAGTTTGAACCCCATGTACTACAGAACTTCAGGTCACTTTGGCCACTGATAACAGGATGAATTAGAGCAAAAATGAGCTCTCAAACTCAATAAATTAGCTACATGGGAGCTTGATTTTTGCTCTAAATCCACACATAGAGCTCCTTGCTAAATAAACAGCTTTAAGATTTAGGACTAAATGCTTTTACGAGTATGCAACTAAAAATGTTTCTTGGGATAAATATTTCTTTCCAAAAAAAAATTACCGAACTATTCCTTTCCCTTCATTAATGAAATCATTTTTTTTTTATAAATATCTTTGGAGCCGTTTTTGAGAAAAAAAAAATTTTTGGTCCAAAAAAATGTATGGGCGAGCTACTGTTATTTGTCATCTTAAAACAAAAAAGGAAAAAACGTGTGAGCATATTACTGAAAAAACAATATCTACCAAGTTTGAAGCAAATCCATCCAGCCGTTTAGGCCGCAGACTTGCGGACAGACAGGCGGAAATGGGTGACCCACTTTTTTGGTGTTCTCTATGATCGTAATGTCATGTTTGATTGTTAGAATTTTTTTTTGCACGAATCCATAACTTGCCTTATAGTACTTATGTTTAATCGCAAGTAAAAATAAAAATTTCAGCCACAAAAAAGCAAACTTGTCAATCTAATTCACTTATTGCTAAACGCTTTTTGTTAACTCAAAAATTATAAACGATTGACTTTCATAATAACTTCTAATAACTAGCTATTTATTTTTTTTTTTCTTACTCTTACATTTCCACCAACCAGAAATTGTTCTCTTGAGGTATAGGGACCCACGAGTATAAATATAAAATTCCTCTATTAACCTTTATGTCCTTGCCTTTAACCCTTTGGCAATTTAATTTATTGTTTGGATGTTTTCCTTCTTACTACAAACTTATGTGTAGACGTAAAACTGGGGTATTCTTTGAAAAATATAGAATTTCAGCATTACCTGCCGCCTCACAGTCACAGATTCAGAGAATGTAACCATATTTTATCTTTCGGAATTTTAACATTTTGTTATGGCTACATTTATGATGTACAAAAATAGGAATTTTACGTAGGCATCATCGTCATTCGTTTGTAAGCATAATGCTAAATGTTTTTCTCAGTCCAAATGAACTCATGAAGAATGAGCTATATGTTTTTGAATTAAATATTATAAATGATTGGGTAAGAAGAAGAATGCCTTACCTAATAAGATTGAGCATTGATGTGGTGATTTGTAGACATGTAGTTTAAAATATGCTGCGATATGAATTTTTCAATTTTTGAAAGTATTTTTAATAATATAGTATTCAGGTTTGAACAAAATTTATTAGATACATAAGGACTGAAAGTTCTGCCCAAGTCAAACAATATAGATAGACTAAGTATAGTATACAATACTTTAAAATAATATTGCTTCGATTTAGATGGCTTAGTTTTTGAATTATTAGATTTTAAAAAATCCCTAAACAGTATCTTCATAAAGCTCGCTGGTTAAGTTTCTTAACTTGTTATAATGGGTTATCTATTTTGCGGTTTCAAAAGAAAACGTAAATAAATCAAATATAAAATATTTTTTTTCATGATATTTCTTTTTTATTATAAAGTTTGAACGTTGACATTATGTGTGAAACACTACATCATTTAAATGACCACCACGCGATTTGTTGCAAGCATCGATTCTTTTGAGATAATTTTCGACCACTTCTCAAGAGTTAAAGGTTTATCTGCATAAGCACGGTCTTTCGCGTAGGCCCACAAAAAAAAGTCCAGCGGTATCAAATCGCATGATCTTGGTGGCCAGTTGATATAGCCACAACGAGAAATTACGCGGCCAGGAAATGTCGCTTGCATTAAAACCATATTCGCTCGAGTTATGTGGCATCGTCTTGTTTGAACCATATATTCTCCAAGTCGTATTCTTCAATAGCAGGCAAAAAAAAAGTCACACCTCCGGACCAAAGAGCGCCCCAAAGTGTGACTTTTTGTGGATGTAATGGCATCTCTTCAATCACTTGATGATTCTCAGAACCCCAAATACGACAATTTTGTTTATTAACATACCCACCGAGTGAGAAATGTGCTTCGTCGCTGAAGAAAATTTTGATCGAAAGATCGCCGTCCACCGCCTGTTGTTCAAGACCCATTCGACGTATCTACGACGTTGTGGATGGTCAGCTGGCTTCAGTTGTTGTGTGAGCTGGACTTTATATGTATGACGGTGTAGCTCCAACTGCAAAATACGCCATAATTTGCCGTAAGACAGTCTTAATTCCAGAGAACGACGAGGAATCGACACATTCGGGTCTTCGGCAACATTTTCACATACAGCAGCGCTATTTTCAGTGGTACGAGCGAAACGATGATGCACAGGCTTTACAATATCTGTAACCAATCCAGTCTCTTCAAATTTCTTCACAATTTTGCCAATTGCTTGCTTAGTTGGACGATTATGTAAACCATAATCTCCTCTTAAAGCCCGATATGTGGCTGTGGCAGAATCACCATTTTTGTAGTAGGTTTTAACAATTTTTATGCGTTGTGCGATTGTTAAGCGATCCATTTTTGTAAATGTCAGACTTTCAACTGAAAAAAAAATTGGTAGATGTCGAATTCCAGCCTTATACTTTTGAAACCGCAAAATGGATAACCCTTTATTATGGAAAACTTTAATCTAATGAAACAAAGTAAAATATTTTAATACTTCTTTTCGTACACATGTAAGTACACATTTTGAGCGTTGGACTTCTCAGAAGCTGTGTTTGTTTTTGAAAGCTTAGTCAAACAAAACGCTTTTTCAACCAAAATAGGTACTTTGTCTTCTCCGAGAGCCATTTTCTTTCTACCTTACATCGAACGTCCAATACACTGGTTCAACTCAAAAACATTCTTCAACCTGCTATAGACAACATACCAGACGATATGCTGGGGAGAGCGGAGAAACTTCAAAACACGACAAACTCGATTGGATCGTACGAACTTGCTCTTGTAGCTAACAACTTTAATGTAGCTAAACATATTGACGGTGTCTAGTTATCCTATGCAGGTTTAAAGCCGATTTAGGTAATATTACCTTTGTTCTTTATATATAATGAATTGTCGAATGGTTAATTAAATACATGTCTACCTACATATGCATCTATAAATCTAAATTATAGATTGATAATATCCTTACATAAGTTAGGGGAATAATATGTAAGTATACACATAGATGGAACCTAGGTATGCAAAATGTACATATATAATGAAAGTGATGGATTTAGGTAGGTAAGTAGGTAGGTATATGCATAGAACAGAAGAAACCAAGAATTCTTATAGTGGGAATGAAAGAGGAAATTAACGACATCGATCTTGTTCACGCGATTAAGTGTCAAAACCAGCTCAGTGGGAACGAGATAAAATGTGTGTGATGGTTGAAGTTGACAGTGCTGCCTGTGCGCAAATATTAGAATTAAACAAAATTTGTGTTGGTTGGGATTATTTTAAAGTTTTATCCACGTGAATACAATAATTTAGTGAAAAACTGCGAAAACTGTGTTAAATGTCGAGGAAACCATGATATTAAAGAATTCGGGTATTCACGATCCGAAGCAACAAAAAGGTGTAAAATTGTGATTTTTTTTCCTGTAAATCATGAACGCACCTATCTATTCTATTGCAACTCTGGAGTAAAAATCCAAAATCAGTTTGACCACATACATTTCTGACAGAAAATAACAGCTACCAAACTGTCAACGACACCAGACAAATTTTGCACCATTGTATTTTTCTGTTTAAATAAGGTTAGAGTATAGCAAAAGTTTCAGTGTAAGTTGTTGTTGTGGTGCAAAAAAAAGTTGCACTTTGGCATTTTTACAAATGATACTAGACCAGTTGCACCGGATCGTGAATACCCCTAACGTGTCAGTGAAAAAATGTGTTAATTGTGGGTTAGCAAAACAAAATCACCCATTAAAATTTGTACTGATCACCCCGCGCATGACCCAAACTGTCAATCGCTTCTCAGTAGCTAAAGACCGCTTAGAATGCCAGCAATTAAATAATAAAGGGTCCGCCAAATAACTATTTTTTTTTTTAAATGCTATAAAAAAAAACTACTGAATATTTTCTCAAATTTCTTTTTTTATTTGAAAGTACAATCCTTCCGGTTAATAATGGAAAATAATTTCATTCAAATGGCTGCCTCGGCTGGCCATGCAGTGGCCTACATGATCGGTCCAATTTTTAAGCACATTATCGATTGTGTGCAGCTGTATTTCACCAATGGCTTCACGAATATTGTCCTTTAAAGCGTCAATTGTCTCTGGCTTGTCGGCGTAACACTTATATTTTACGGCACCCCACAAATAATAGTCCAACGGTGTCAAATCGCAGCTCCGAGGTGGCCAAACGACATCAGCTCTGCGGCTGATAATGCGATCTTCAAAAACAGGGCGCAAAACATCGAGTGTAGCTTCGGCTGTGTGGCCCGTAGCTCCGTCCTGTTGAAACCAAATATTGCCAATATCCTCCTCTTCAATTCTTGTGAACAAAAATTCGTTCAACATGGCCAGATAACGATCGCCATTGACTGTAACGGCCACTCCTTGCTTATTTTCGAAGAAAAATGGCCCAATTATGCCTCTGGAGCAAAATAAGCGTGCGGGTTTTCTGTGTCCCAAATGCGACAATTTTGCTGTTTACATACCCGCCAAGATCAAAATGAGCTTCATCTGATGAAAGATGATTTTTTTTGCAAAATCGGCATCTTCTCTAAGTCGATCGCAGGCCCACTTAGCGAAGCGAAAACGCATTGGATGGTCAGTTGGCTTCAACTCCTGAACCAATTGGACTTTGTATGGCGTCATACCAAGGTCTTTATGCGAAATTCGTCTCATTGATGTCTCCGAAATGTTCAATTGTTGAGAACGATGGTGAATTGATGTTGATGGCGCTTCACGCACACTTTCTGCCACAGCAGCAATATTCTCGGGTGAACGAACTGTTTTTGGCTTTTCACGCTTTGGTTTATCGATGAGGATGCCAGTTTCTTTCACTTTTTTCACAAGTTAACGAACATACGGAGCTGACGGTGCTTCTCTTTTTTCGGACACATTCTGCAACATTACCATGATTTTCAAAGTAATGTCGCAATATTTCCCAGCGTTGCTTAAGCGTATACACAACCATATTCGTTCAGCGCAAGGATAAAACTAATTATCTGTCAAATCAGACATGAGCTAAGTGTTACTGTTCACGAAATAAGCACTAGTTGAAAAAAAAAGTTAGATTGCGGACCCTTTATAAATTGTGTTGTGTTTTCTTAAATGTCCAAGGATTGGCAAATCATTATTCTGAAATACAGTGCATGGTTGACAAGGTTAAAATGATGTTCTAATAAATATTAACAGAGGCACAATAAACATTAAATCATGATTTGAATTCTCTAAAACTTGATGGCTATTTTTTAATAAGAGTGAATCAAGCCACAAGTGTTGAATTACGTTCTACGTAAAAAATAATTTTAAATGTTCACTTGTCAAAAATAAATTTGTCGCAAAGAAATGCTGGTGTTTAATTATAAAAATGCAATATTCTAACAATACATCTGTTATTTACATTGGTGCAATAAGCCTATAGATCCCAATAATGTTCGAAAGTTGTCTTCTGTGATAATTTTGAGTATTAGGTTGACTTCTTGCAACAATGCAATAATTTCTTCGTGTTATGTGGTGACTTAAACATAAATTGGTTTGAAATCGAAGATACGTATCAACGCCGAATAGCAAAATATTTGAATGATAAGCGACCTAGTATGACCACTAATGAACCTACGAGAATAACCCCGACTTCGAGAATCCCTATCGATTATGTTATAACAAATGATTAATTAACTCTTAAGTATTCAGTTCGCCTTAAATAAGTGATCATGAATCCATCAAAATATTAATTAATAGCAGGGAAGAGAAGACTACTGTTGACAAAAAAGTTATAAAATTCTGCAGGTACAATACTGACGAACATATATTTAAATTAAATATTATTGCTTTCTTTACTACTTTTAACGCAGATGAACCATATAATATCAATGCACTAATTGAATGATTTGCATCAAATTTAAAAAGTGTTGTGAATTCTATGCTAGTTGAAAAAAGTGTCCCTTTTTGTAAGCGTTCAATGGTTTACATATGATCTCCAGCAAGGCAAAGCCCATAAAACGTATATGTACCAAAGAGAAGCACTTACAAATACTTATAGCGACTGGTGTGAATACAGGCGGTAAACTGGTTCAATTTGAAGTATACCGTTAATAAGTAATAAATAGAAAGTATATACGCAGAATAAAATATTTTTTTACTTAAATGTGGACTGCACTAATTAAGAACACACACATTTTTTTATCATAATTCTTGGAGCCGTTTATGAGAATTTAATTTTTTTCTTAACCTTTTTTCTTAATATTTGTATGTGGGGTAGCGTTGTTTTTTTATTTTATGAAAATTGTTTTTTATTACTATTCAAGATAATGTCAAAAAACTACCAAATACAAGTTTCGAAAAAATCCATTGAGTCGTTCTCGAAATTTTGAGTTTTCAAAAAAAAATTGTTTTTGAAAAATGTTGGCTTACATTAGTGTCTAGGGACTTCTGCATAAAAAATTTCAAAAAAATCAAACGAACAGTTTTCCAGGAAAATCGAAAACAAAAAATAGTTCTACTAGAGGTACCTATCAAAAATATCCATTTTTTTCCCAAAAAAAAATCACCAAAAAGTACCTTTGCCCTTAATTAATAAATTGATTTTTTTTTTATAAAAATCTTTGGAGCCGTTTTTGAGAAAAATAAAATTTCTTTTTTGGTAAAAAATAATTGTATGGCAGGTAACTTGTCATATACAGTGGCGACAAAATAAATAGCACATGTATCCTATGATTCCTGTAACCAAAGTTTTTCGAACTTTCTTACACTTTAAAGAACTGCTTGACTTATTAAGTAGTAATATAAACGATATGTTGGATTTATGAACAATTTAATGAGCAGTTATCAAAACAGAAATTTAATTACCGTTATTTTTTTTAGCTAAAAAAAAATTTCTGTACAATACCTAAAATCTATATATACCAAGTTTGAAGCAATTCGGCCCACCCGACTGACAGACTGACATACTGACAGACTGACAGCAGACAGATGTTTAGACCACCTTTTTTCGTCTTCGCTATCATCGTAATATCATGTTTGATTGTTATCTCAAAACTTTTTTTTTCGACGAATGCATAACTTGCCTTATAGTACCTACATATAATCGCAAGTAAAAAATTAGGATTTTTATGATGGCAGCATTACCCTTCCGCTTCCACACTTAAAATTTGGATTTTTTCATAGAATATGTTTTTGCAAACATAAATAAAAACAAAAAAAATCCGCACTCAAAAACATACATTTATTACATTTTTTTAAATGAATGTACTACACCCCAATGTTTTCGACCATTTTTCTCCAAATCTATCAACTGTACGATAAAAAGTGTCTTAATCTTTTTTGTGTAGAATAATATTGGGTACAATGCGTACCTACAACTTTTTTTAAAAGAACCTATAGTTTTCGAGTAATTTGGAAAAAAACTGATTTTTCCACCCCTCCCTAAAAATGTTTGCTTCGCACCAAATTTAGGGTACTTTTTAGGAAATGCTTAGGATATTAAAATGAAGCTCTCCACCAAAATTCAGCTTTATCGGAATTTTTTCGAAGTTTCGACATTTCTGTGTCTAATTTTCCTGGACTATTATGATTTTTAAGACTTTTTTCAAATTTCTAAACAAAGTTATGCCACTGTATGTACATATGTACCTAGAACCTATTATATCGCGTGTATAAAAACTTTAATTGTCTCATTATAACTTCGAAAAAAATTAAACTCATATCGAGTATACCTACTATGTAGCTATTTGTGTTATCAGTTTTTATCATAAGGTAGTTGGTTTTCTTCCGCACTTTGTAGACTCATGTTTATGCTTAGAATATTAATACATTTTCTCGTGCGTCTCCATCTCCATGAGCAGTACGACGTCGTTGCATGGATGACGACACGTGCGTCGCGGCGCACAGACGCAGAGCAACAAAGCAATGTAGTTTTCTGAATTCGCAACCTCTATTAAATGTTTACTAAATTTTCAGCATACCTATACACATTTTATTTTGAATCAGCTTTCATTGCCTGAATTCACACTGCACAGTTGGTCTTATTAAATATTTATTTACTTTCGCGATTTTAGTGTAAATTTCAATTAAAATAACATGTATACCTACCTGAATGTACGTAAAATTCAGTCGCATGTTTTTTATATATGTCAGCTGTCTAACTTTTGCTTGTTTAGCAAACAACCTACACAAGTACAAATTTTAAATGTATGGCTATAAGACTAGAATTTAGTAATAACCAGCGTTACCCCCTACTTAAATTGTAGTGTTTTGCTACACTTTTTTTCAAAAGCACACACTACGCAAGCTTCTCCAAGCACTAAATATTTTTTACATCAGAAATGTTTTAATATTCTTAAAATTGAATAGTGTTTTTGTAAATTTAAATGTTAACAAATACTTTTGGGTCCGTTTGCTGATACACATCATAAATATTTATGTTCAACCTAAAACGATTTACAATTACCAGTGTTCACAATTAACCAACTTGACAATATGACAATCTTAAAAAATTAGAAAATTTAAAATTGAATTTCCTGATTTTAGTGATTGCTTAGAACTTGTATCTTCTTTTAAAATTGCTAACATAAATGAAGATAATCTTTTCCAAGAGTACATAACTTTAAATAAATGTTTTGATTTAATAAAGAAGCTTCTTTGGAATTAATTTTTTTTTTATTTCATCTATATGCCTGTAAGACATAAGGTCTTTTAAATGCAACCTGAATTGCACGGCACTAGTTTGGCAGAGTGGATTTGAGAACCAGGTATTGACTCATTTTAACCCATGGGCGGCATCCAATTAAAATTTGAGGTACAGAAAAGAATGCGCCTAGCGTGATCGAACCCACACGGCCTAGTTAGCAATCAAGCACTTTATGCACTGCGCCATTGCCACCAAAAGTGAAGACTTTTATTAACAGCGTGTAAAGTTCCGAATTTTGAAAAAATTATAAATTTAATTTTTTCTCTTCCATACTCAAATGCTCAACCTGAAAGATTTTTCAGTTTGATGTTAAACGCTTGGAGAAAAGATAGAGATCGTTTGCTTGTAGTGTCCGTTGAGAATAAATTAATGATAAAGCAAAATTACAAGCTGAATTGTAAGGAGTTTTATAAAATTAATTTTTCAAAATGAAAGGAAAAAAAGCAAGTCAACCGAAAACTATGGTTAAATCTTAATGTATTAGTTTTTAACTATTCATGTCCCAAGCTATTATATTATGAATTTACACTTGCTTTGTTGAAGAAACTGTTGAAGAGGCTTATTTTTATTATTTTTTTTAATGGAAAAGTAATTTATTTTTGTTTCCATTGATTCACTTTAGCTGATTATTTAATTTTTGTGATTATGTTTTAATAATAAAAATCGAATAAAAATGTTGTTACTTCCCTTTTTTTGTTCGGGTTTTGTATTTTTCAATAACAAGTTTTGTCCCCCTTTTTGAACATCTGTCCCCCTAGAACACCCACTATGTCCCCCTTTTCAACACCTTCAATCTAGTAAACCTACTCATAGCAATGCAACTGCAGAGAGGTTTTTCTCAAGTAAGAAATAATTTAAATATTTCAATAGTTGATGCAATATGCAATTGAAAGAACTTTTGAAAGACGTATAGGAATAGAGGGAATTTTTTAAGTCCCCCGCGAAATAAATTTTTCACACAAATTGAATTAACACAATGCAAGTCATTATAAAAAAATTAATACTTAAATGTATATTTTTGGTTAGTAAAGATTTAAATAAATAGTTCATTTATTATTATATGTATAAGATATTTTTTATGAGTTTTGTACACTATCGTTTATTATACCTATTTATGTACATATAAAAGTGAATTAGGGGATTAAAAAATTTGTAAAATTTATTTGGTTTTTTTTCTATACATTTTTTTCTCAGTTGAGGGGACAGCACTGGTTATAACATTGACTGTTCTGTTATACATAAGCCCTGCATATATACCTACATAATATAAATGGAAAAAAAACTGATACTGGTTTATGACGTTGTGGAGTTATACCCAGTTATTCATACATACCTTCTCACTCATTCTCTAATTTCATATAAAGAGTAGAGAATTATACGTATATGTTGTTGGTGTATCTATTGTGAAGAAGTGTGGAATATTTTGTGTATTTCTACGAAAGGAATCGTGTTATTCCTTCTCTATAAAGCGTATTATGCACTCTGTATATCGTATGATATTTGTAGGTATTTGAATTTTGTTTGTGGTATTTTTATTCATTCGGAAGTAAATTTACCACTTAAACTGTGTAAGTGTATTTTCTTTAGTCTATCTTTAGTTGTGAAAAGCCATAGAGAGAGTGTGGACAGTAAGAAGAACTGTGTAAATTTATATCACGTACAATTTTCATAATATTAATTAAATTAAGCTATGGAAAGGAGGACTTTTAAAAAGGTATTTTTTTGTTTGTTTCGCTTTTACATCCATCTAAGATTTAATTGATTGTAAATATTCATAAACGATTATGATTTCATAAGAAGGTGTTTTTTTATAATACAATTCTATATAGCCATGTATGTACTACTGAAATTATTCAGCCAAGAAGAAGACTTAGCATTATAAGACTTGTTAAATTATTAGACATGTTTTATTGGGAAATTTATCCATCGTAAATTTATCCGTCGTATGATTTTACATACAATTCGCTACGGTCGACAAAAAGTTTAAGTAGAATGCTATAATGGATGGCTGATTCCTGGTTGACGTTTATTCGAGTTTCGAATTGATTTTGTAGGTACGATTGATAATTAGATGGATGTGTTCATGGAGTAGTTATAAATTATAATTATTAATTTCCATTCGTAAGACAAATCGTTCTTTTTGATTCTTTTTTTTTTGTAGTTGGCCAGTGTATATTTCTAAAATCTTAGATAACTCCATTTTTTAATAAATATATAAGCCGTTCTTCTGAAAATTTTCTCACTTTTACTATTAAAGTGTATTATTTGCTCAATTATTTTCTGGAGCACGTCTAAAATTCCATCTATGCCTGCAATTTTGCTGACCCCTAACGTCAATTGATCAATTTTAACCAATCAATTTCGATTTCCATTTTGAAAAAAAAGATCAATATCTATTGTATGAATTCCTTTTTACTTTTCTTTTTGACTAACTAAGACCAATTTTCGTTTTGTGTTCAATTTTTATTGGTAGTTATAAATAAACGGAGTTTGGTAAAAAAAAAATCATCTGGCTATTAATTTAGATCTACAAAAAAGCAATTTGACAAGTTTGGATGGGTGAAAATATTGATTTATAGTAGAACCGCACTGGGTGGAACTGTACTACAGATGAACTGCTCGACACTGGGATGCAAAATATATATTCGTATGAAATTCTATGAGCTATAACGCACTAAGCGGCAACTAAACTTCACAAAATGTGCATTTTCTTCACTGTTTAATGGACGCTGGCCATGGCCATGCACGGACTTCCCTTTACTACGTGGACTGGGCGTAAATTTTTGTGATTCCATTGTTTTTTCTTTCCGGAAATGTGCCTAGAAATGACAAATTTTAACTATTTGTGGCTTACTCCGCGTATGTTAATAGAAGTATGTTAATTGAAGTCTGAATTGTAAATTGACTTGAAAAATCACCAGCTATAATGAGTCCAAGTAAGATCGCCGGGACGAAACGCAAATATTCTGGACTAAATGCCGTTAAAAGCTATTTTGAATTGATTATGTATTCCAATCAATCTTTTAACTCCTATATGATTTGTGTTACCTTTGGTGATTAATGTCGTTTGCGATTGGTCTGTTGCTTTCGAATGATTCCGAAAATGTTCGCTTGATATTAAATTACAGTTTTTCTCCTGAAAAGAAGAGAAATTCGATTCTGGATTTGAAGTCAGAATCAAAACTAGAAGAAGCACACACACAGTCACACCCATTTAATTTCAATGGAACTCAACGTTGTATCGGCCATGTTTAGAAAATTAAATTATCACAAATGTGAATTTGACATTCTTTCCGCGGCACGAGTACGATAACTTTGGCGCCAAGATATAATAACGGTTTTTGGTAGAGGGGCTTAATAAAATCATTTTTTACTATGGGAGGGGGGGGTCTATCTCCCCTCGTTTAGGCGGGAGGGGCAATTTTATAAAAATTTACTTAAAATCTTTAAAAAAATATTAAAAAAGAACGGCAACACTTACCGTTATAAATTATACCTTTTTCAAAAGTCAGAACTCTACAATTTATAATAAATTTTAAGTTAAGTTGTTCCAGAATATAGTTTTTGAAATAATTAACTTCAAACTCAAAATTTATGAAAAAAAAGTTAAAAAAATCACTTTGTGTATTATTTTTCTCATGATTATAAACACCAATAAAGAAGTAATTGATGCAGTTAACTGTTCTAATTATTTTTTAATCAAACACTGAAAACTATTCGTTTCTATGTTTTCTAGTTTTTGAGAAAATTGAAAAACAAAAAAAAAATAATTTTGTATCAGATGGGTGCATGTAAAGTGTCTTTTGCATGTAAAGAATCTGGATTTAAAAAAATAATTGATATTATATACATAAACGTATGTACATATGTCATGTCCATTTCAATCTCTTTTTTCTAAATATTTGAGCATGAAAATTTATTGCATTATAAAAAAATTTGCATTACCTTTACGACAACACAACGGCAGCAAATTCTCATAGTTTATTAATATGCACATATGTTTGTGTCATACATAGATATGCATATAACTATGTACACACATATAATGCAGCCACAGTAAAAAGTATGTATATAGTTAGATCATAAAAAACAAGACCAAGCATTCGATGTTTGTACCGTTATTTTTATACAGGTTTGGTGCAGGTTATTGTTTACCAAAGCCATTCTTCATTTAACGTTTGAAAGAGTAGTGTTTCCTTTTTAAGAATGGCGGCTAAGCATCCACTTCTTCACCCAAAATTAAATAATTTTTCGATTTTTTGTTCGTTTGGGGATTTGGTGTCAACAAACGAAAAAAGTATCCCGTTTTTAGAAGAAATCGGGTTAATTCCCTCCAAAACGTCTACTCCACCTCTGTGTTGTGATATTTTAATGACCGTGGAAAATTCAAAAAGTGCAAAGTTCGGTTGGTAAATAACCGCATTAACTGTAATAAAATCACAAAGGTATATATGAAATTTACGATGCAAACAGTGAGATGCCTAAGGGGGGGGCATGCTGCCCCCCTGCAACCCCCCTGCTTGGGCTCACTATAGGCTTTGGGGAGGGTGAAAATTTTATTATATGCAAAGTTTCTTTAAAATTAAAGAATCTTTTGGGTTTAAAGAACAAGTATAGTTTTACTATTTTTCAATTACATATCTTAAAAACTAGAAGACATAAAAAGAAGTAGTTTTCTGTGTTTAATAAAAAAATAATTGGAGCAGTTAACTACATCAATTATTTTTTATCGATATCCATAATCATGGGAAAAATAATATTCAAAGTGATTTTTGTAACTTTTTTTTCATAAATTTTGACTTTGAAGTCAATTATTTAAAAAACTATTGACTAAAACAACTTTATTTAAAATTAATTATAAATTGTAGAGTTCGGACTTTTGAAAAAGGTATAATTTATAACTGTAAGTGCTGCCGTTCTTTTTTAATATTTTTTTTAAAGATTTTAAGTAAATTTTTATAAAATTGCCCCTCCCGCCTAAACGAGGGGAGATAGACGACCCCCCCCTACCATAGTAAAAAATGCTTGTATTAAGCCCCTCTACCAAAAACCGTTATTATATCTTGGCACCATAGTTATCGTACTCTCCCCCTTTCCGCTTTGCAAATACATTTTCTTTCAACTTCAGAATCGGTAATCTGGTGCTGTTCGATTGGGTCCCAAATCGGAGACTTTTTCGGGATTACCAATGGAAAACGATATAAATTAAACCCTTTCATTATTCAAATTAATTGTATGTCTTTTATAAGCATTGAAAAGAAAGTTAACACATAATAAAAAGTTTTTCGGTAAACTAGGTTTTTCGTTTTTTTTTCTTTCGCGTAAATAAATGAAGAATGTGGATTGTCGGGAGCGTAACTTTTTCCCGGAAAACAATTGCCCGAATAACGATTACCCGCAATTATTTTTGGAATTTTTCAGAATAGTTTCCCGATTTTTTATAAATAATTATATAATAGAAAAAAATGACGATGCGATTGACTGCGTATGTACTGTTAAAAATCCAAAATAGTATTAATTTCACAGATAAAGGTAGCGGGGAATGGTAATCGTGATAGGGGAATTGGCTTTGCTGGCAATCTTTACACGGGAAATTGTTTTCCGGGCAATCGTTATCCCGGAAATCATAGCCAAACTGGTTTGTCGACTCGCGACCATTTGGCATATAGAGTTGCAAACTTTCGATCACTGACACCGAAATTTGTTTATATTCAGACGCACTGGGAATTGTAGCCATTTAAACTCGAATGTCAAGTCTGTTGGAATCATCGGGATGTGTGGAATCAAAACAATCATCCCATTGTACTTTTTCCTTTCCTCTGGTAATTGTAGCATCGATGACGTTGGCCATAAGCTAAGCTTTTTCACAGCCAGTCTCGTTCCGTTCACAGTCAAGGTTGATTGATATTACGAAACCTGATGATCACTGAAGCCTACTTTCAGTTGCAAATTGTGAGGTAGTGATCTGCGCAATTCGAATGGGTTCAAGAATTCTGTGGTACAGTTGACTACTGCATGCTATTTGATAACCGATTTGAAGACTGCCCTGGTAGGAAATTTTGAATGGTCACATTAAGATTGTCGACATCTTTGTAATTGGTCACCAATATTGCTCGTTCATTCAATCAGATATGGTTCTTGATGTTTTGGACTATGTTTGGAAAAACACGGTAAATAAGTTCTTCCTAGGTATCGGTCAGCTGGCAAAAATATGTGGGCAATGTGATAAATAACAATGCGATTGTACTATTGCCAATGTCTCACAGTTGTCTCGAAAAAACCATCTGTATTCCGGTCTTGTTGCAAAAACACTTTTTCTTGGAATTCCGCCACAATTTTGATAATTTTAAACAAGCATTAAGTTCTTCAGCCACAATTGAAAGTTGAATGACGGGAAGGGTCTGACGAGAATTCGCATGATGTCTTGCCCACACCGGAACACATGACATACATTTGTCCAATGACCATGCCAGAAACACGGAAACTCGCAGTTAATCCCGCAAACGAGGGGGTTAACAGGATCACTTTTCACATTTATGGTTAATCGTACTATATGACAAGTTACGCCGGATTCAAATTTTCGTAAAAAAATTCAATTTGTATTAAATATAAATATAAAGACTGAAATTGGCATACAAAAAAACTTTTTTGGAAAAATTAAAGAAATATCCTAAAATTTTTAAGAATTCGTTTCATAAAAATTTTAGCGAAATTTATTGTACCAGAAAAAAAATTGTAGTGCCGATAAAACTGCTAGAAACCTACTCTTTTGTAGATAAAATCTCAGAAACGAGACCAAAAATCAAAAACCCGTTAAAAGTCGAAAAAAAGCGAAAATTGTCAAACATACACATGAAGTCGTTGAAGTCTGCTTAATTAAGCCACGTCTTGTGATTGTCAACGAAAATTGTTGTCAATATATTGATGAGGGATTTTACATCTGCCGGTGTCGTGATGCTGACAGAGTGAAAATAAATTTTGTGGTGATGTCAAAGGGTCAATTAGATCGACGGAGTACCACAATTCCAAAGCGTACTTAAAGTTAAAAAAAAATATATAAAAAGAGAATAACTTGTGTTATTTGGGACACTTATCTTGTCCAGTATATGTCTTCCTTTAGTTTTAATATTTAGTTGCATGCCCTTTATTGAACACAACGTTTTGGCATTGATTCAACCAAGCCCTGGCATCGAATTAGCGGAATTTTGCTCCAGGACTCCTTAATCGTTTCCAAAGTGATTCGTTGCTAGTTGGCTTGGCATCAGCAACTGCTTTTTTTTACACCAGCCCACAACTTCTCAATTGGATTGAGTTCTGGTGACTGCGCAGGCCACTCCATGACGTCCACTAAATGCTCTCTGAACCATTTCTTAGCTTTCTTGCTGGTGTGTTTGGGGTCGTTACCTTGTTGAAAGACCCACACCAAACGCATCTCGTATTCTCCATAAGGTAGCAACATTTTTTCCATTATTTCCACGTATACGTGTTGGTCCATAATTGCTCTTATCCAATGTATTGGGCCTATGCGGTAATACGAAAAGCAAGCCCACACCATTTTTAATGGTTTAACATGTGTATTGAGGATTGTATTCTGTATTTGGAGGGCGTCTGACGTATGAACGAGATCCTTTACCGCCGTACAGGACAATTTTACATTCGTCTGACCATTAGATGTTCCTCCATTTTTCAACTGTCCATTTCAGGTGTTCTTTTGCAAACTCATGCTACATGCTTCGCACTTAGGAGTGGAACTTTTCTTGGGCTACACTTGTGATGTCTTAAACAGCTACGAACTGTTTGCACCGTTGCAGCTATATTAAGATGCTGTTTTTAGTTCAGTTGCTGGTTTAAAAGGATCTTTCTTGCTAAGGTGGATCAACTGATTTTCAACCAACTTCGATATGGCTCATTTCCGTCTTCGTGTTTTAGGTTTTTCTTTAAAAATTATGGCATTGCGTATAATTTTGTTGGAACATCCAACAAAAATACGCTCTTCGCTGTAAGTTTTGCCCTCTGAAACAACGTTGCCGAAGTGGCACGATCGTGCATTTTTGGCACTTTTTAATTTAAATGACACTGTGGCACTCAAACGCTTCAAATGGCACTCTAGGAATCGACGAGCAAATGTTTTCAAATAAATCCACGTTTATGATCAAACTTAGTTTTACCACATGGTAGTGCATCAGCTGAGCTGGTTGTTTTACGCTTAAATAACATTAAAATCCATAATAAAAATCGAATTTCTTAATGCCGGTCTTCCACTGGTTCCACTAGGCGTTCAACGCATTAATTTCGAGTTCAACACATTCAACTCTAATGTACGATGTTCTCAATTCCATTCAACCAACGAGTTTAATCCGGTTGGAGATCGTTGTTCAACGAATTGTTGAACAAGTGTACGGCTAGTGTACGAGCTCGTGTTGGGCGTTAAAAATTTTGGTTTAACGCGTTGAACAACGTTTTCGAGATAATGTGTTGCACATTATTTGTTCAACTCGTTGATCAACTTTTTTAATTTTGTTTGGTGTTGGTTGCCTTTGAGGTGAAAATATTTATTATGCGTTGCGTTGGATGAGTGCGTCCATCAACTTGTTGAACAAGCATATCAAAAACGTAGTTGATAAACTTGAAAAACTTTTTTTCTTTTCAAAATCGAACTAGTGTACGAGGTTATTCAACTTTTGGGTAAGTTTGTCATCTATAATGTGTACGAAGCTTCAACAATTGAATACGTTGACCAACTAGGTGTACGGAGTTCTCCAACAATTGAAGCAGTTGATCAACTTACTGTTCGAGGTTATACAACATTTCACTAAGTTTGCCAACTATGCGTACGGAGCTGCCAACACGTTTTGTTGTGATGAACGCAAGTTTGTGTAAGAGGTTGTAAATTTTTGAATCCAAAGATGGAGTGAAATGAGAAGTACGTAGTGGACGACCGGAATTATAAAATTATAAAATCACTTTTGTCGTTTAATGAAATAATAATGGCTGAAAATTGCAAGCACTTCATACTACCCAAAGACTTATATTGTTAATTTATGCTTTTATTTATTTTTTATGTTTCGTTTTATTAAGTTCTTGTATTTATAATTTATTTATTTTGTGTTTATTTATTCTTTAAATAAAATTAAAAATTACATATGAATTCTTCGGAATTTTTTCACTTTTTTGTTGGTGGCACCTATTGACCTAAAATGGCACTTTCTGTTGTCAGCATTGGAACTTACAAATGATTTTCTCCGGATAAATTCTCTTTTTTCTGCACTACAATGATCTCCGCGACCCATTGCGTCGCCTTAACAATGGATTTAACATTGAATTTGGGTCAAAACTAACGATAACCACAGAAACACCCAAACTTGTACAGGGGACAAATTAATATCTAAATTAAAATAATGTTCTCTTCGACAGAATTGTTAACGGTGCTATTATTTTTTCCTTCGATTTTATATTTTTCTCTGAAAATCTCTTAAATTGAATAGAAACGTAATAATTAAGAGCGAAAACCTGTTTTCTGCGGAAAGTCAAGATGTTGAGTAATGAAGGGTTATCCATTTTGCGGTTTCAAAAGTAAACGTATATAAAACACATATAAAATATTTTTTTCACGATATTTCTTTTTTATTATAAAGTGCGAACGTTGACATTATGTGTGAAACACTACATCATTTAATTGACCACCAAGCGAATTGTTGCAAGCATCGATTATTTTGAGATAATTTTCGACCACTTTTTGACACATATTGAGCGGTATCTCAGCCATAACTTGACGAATGTTGGTTTTCAAGTGCTCAAGAGTTAAAGGTTTATCTGCATATTACGGTATTTCGCGTAGCGCCACAGAATAAAGTACATCGGTGTCAAATCGCATGATCTTGGTGGCCAGTTGATATCGCCACGACAAGAAATTACGCGGCCAGGAAATGTCTCTTGCAATAAAGCCATATTTGCTCGAGTTGTGTGGTATGTGGCAATCGTCTTGTTGAAACCACATATTCTCCAAGTCGTATTCTTCAATAGCAGGCAAAAAAAATTCGGTTTTCATATGACCATAACGCTCCGAATTGACGGTGACAGTCGTTCCATCGTCGTTTTCGAAGAAGTAAGGTCCAATCACACCTCCAGACCAAAGAGCGCCCCAACCAGTGTCCTCCCTTCAACTACTTGAGGATTCTCAGAACCCGAAATACGACAATTTGTTTATTAACATACCCACCGAGTAAGAAATGTGCTTCGTCGATGAAGAAAATTTTGATCGAAAAATCGCCGTCCACCGCCTGTTGTTCAAGACCCATTCGACGTATCTACGACGTTATGAATGGTCAGCTGGCTTCAGTTGTTGTGTGAGCTGGACTTTATGGATGTAGGTGTAGATCCAAATGCAAAATACGCCATAATGTGCCGTAAGATAGTCCTAATTCCTGAGAACGACGAGGAATCGACACATTCACTTACACCAGCGATATTTTTAGTGGTACGAGCGAAACGATGATGCACAGGCCTTACAATATCTGTAACCAATCCAGTCTCTTCAAATTTCTTCACAATTTTGCCAATTGCTAGCATAGTTGGACGATTATGTAAACCATAATCTCCTCTTAAAGCACGATATGTGGTTGTGGCAGAATCACCATTTTTGTAGTAGGTTTTAGCAATTTTTGTGCGTTGTGCGATAGTTAAGCTATCCATTTTCTTAAATATCAGACTTTCAACTGAAAAAAAAAATTTGTTTAACAACTTAATTTGACAGATTTTTGACAAAGTTAACCGTGATTATTCTGCCGTTTAAACTTCAGTTCAGCGTTTGTATTGTTTTTTTTTTTCAGAAAATATTATGAACAAAACAAAATTGTGTGCTCAAATGTTATCGAGTTGTTATAGTGATTTTGAGGCAAGCAAAAATGCTGCCAACTATTTTCATAAAATGTAGTTAAACGAAGTTCAACTGATCTAAAGATCAAATTTCACTGTGAAACCGGACCAATTAAACCAAAAATTTAAACTCAGTTTAAGGTTCAGTTGATCTTAAGTTTAAACTCGCACTGTGAAACTAGGGCAAGTAATTAAATTTAAACAGTTTAAGTTTTAATTATTAGAAGACATCACTTGATTTCAAATTTGAAAATATATAAATAGGTATAGAGTATTTTATAAATTATGATGACTATTTACCTCGTTAACAAATTATTTTAAATGTAAATATATGATATTTGAACAAATAGATGTTATTATTTTGTTGATCTTCTAAAATATTTAATTTAATATATAGCCAAACTATCTATTCAATTCCAGAGACCAATGAAGAGAAAACGGCAATTGCCCTACCGAAAATGGAGTGATTATGAAACTACGATACTTGTGGATTACATAAAAGAAAATGAATTTGAAGTAAGTGATGATTTTACTTCTTAATTTTTTGTTTTGTTTGGCTTGTATTTAATTTTGATTAAGTTTTATATTATTTTATTTTAATAATACATTTATATATTCGTATCAATATAGAAACCAAATGGAAGGATATTTTATCAAACATTTGTTCAAACTTTTCATATGAACATTGAATGGACGTTGGTGAAGAATAAAATTCGTAACCTTAAAACTTTGTATGAAAAAGCACTATCTTGGCAACGCTCAGATGCTGCACAAAACATACCTGACGGTGAAACTGTACAAAGTGAGATTATAAATTCTGTCAACATGAAATTGTTTTTTTTTTTTACCAAATTTGTGTCTTTTTACTTTTCTTCTTTAAAATACTAGGTATCATTAACAGAATATGTCCTTTTTTTGATTCCCTAAACGAAGTATTTGGTGGGAAAATAAATAATATGGACCAGTGTACCGCCACCCCGAGCCAATACAATTCCTCTTTAGAAATACAAGATTCACAAAATGCAGTATTCAAAAGCTCATACAGTGCACCATCATCTCCCTCACACTTTTGCGAACAAGAAAAACCAGTTGTTGGAAGTATAACAGTTAACGATAATATCACGAAAGAAAGTGCAAGTATATCAGCAGTTAACAGCCACCAGACATCGATTCAACCTGAAAATATAAAAGCTGTCGAAAACACCCCCAATAAATCCGAACCAAGTCAAAATCATAACGCATGTGATTGTTTGATGGAAATTATAAAGATGATGTCATCTTATCAAAGAGAACAGAGTGAATATCAAAAATCTCGTCTTGAGTTAGAACATAAAAAGTTTGATTTTGAAAAAGAAAAGGCAATCCAAGATCGTGAGCTTAGGCAAAGAGAAATCGAAAAAAATGAAAGACTTCAAGTCTTGGAAATAGAATCTAAGGAAAGAATTGCATTAAAAGAACTTGAATATAAATATAAACGTTTGTAAAATAAGAAAAATATAAAAAATGTATAATTTAATACAAATAACGATCATAATACTTTATTTTTTAAAACTAGTAGTGTTGTCATTTTTTACTTGCGATTATAGGTACTCCATTGTATTTATATCTACATAGTACTACCATGCAACATGAAAATCTGTTTATCAGCGAGTCTGTTCAGATGGCGCTTGTGTCGAAAAATTTGCCTTTGCCAGCAATTGTTTGAGAGCGGGGTAGAGAAATAAAAGAGGGAAAAGAAGAGATGAGGTAGTTTCATTTCTGTTCTTATAGCAATACTTAATAAAAGCGAGAAAACCAAATGTGGTATATTTTTTTGACATCACATTTGTAGTTTACTATTTTATATGAGGATAAGGCAAAGAGGAATATAAATACAATGAATTTATGAATGGATTTTATTTTTCGTTTTGCCTTAATGTAGCAAAGTAAGTAATTTTGTTACTTCCATCGCTTATTGTTGTTCATACGTGAAAACGTACCTACAATGATACATACGTATTATAAGTTTGGTACTGAATTGTTGGGGTAGTTTGGATGTGTACCTCCATGTTTGGATTTTAGTTTTCTATGATTTGGATTTGGTGAAAAGATGAAATTATTCTAAAAAATTTTAAGTACCTAGGTATTATTTTATTTAGCCTTTTAGAGTTGATTTCTTCTGATATATGGTAGGTATTTTACCAAAAGCGGCTCAGTCGCGCTTAAAACAATCGTAGGTAGGTAAATTAACATTTATAATGTATAAGACAAATGTACTTACATACACACCTAACTATTCTTACTTACGATTATAGGTAGGTACTAGGCAAGTTATGCATTCGTAAAAAACAAGAAAAAAAATTCTAACAATCAAACATGACATTACGATCATAGAGAAGCCTCGACAAAAAATGTCTGTCTGTAATGTATAACGAGCTGCAACCTAAACGGCTTGAGCGATTACATTCAAATTTGGTACGTGGGTATTTGTTTGGCATTCCTCAGGGGGGAAATTGAAATTTTATTTTTAGACCTAAAAATGAAGGTACCTGCCATACAACCGTTAAGGAAATGCTTATTTTTCTCAGCTCCAACGATTTTTTGCGTTTTTCGGTAACGGTATACATTGGATTTATCTCAAATTTTATATCTGAGAAGATCTAGGTAGCTAAACTAATTCTGCATATCAAAATTTGAATAAGTTTTTTTTCTAATTAAAATTAATTTTTAAATGAATTTTATTTTTTTATTTAAATAGGCTGCATGTGGGTGATGTATGTCCTAGAAACTAGGTCACGTATCATGTTAAAACTATTATCTACTATAAGTGCTTTCCTGTTATGTTAAATTATTTTATGTTTTTTTTAACATATTTAAGGTTGTTAAGTATAGGTAGATATTAAAACTTTAAAATAAGAAAAACTTAAAAAAAAACATATTATTAAAATGCAGTACCTATATTAAAAAAACAGGAATGAATAAGGAAGTCTTAATAAACGTTTAGGACTTATTCCATATGGTGTGTGCAATAATACAACAGAATTTCTGATATTTCACATTTAAAAACTTAGTCTTTCGCTAAACCATCGAAGACGGTGGTTTAGCGAAGGAATAAGAATTGACATTAAGATAAAAATGTACATGGACAGATTCAAATCAGGACTGGATCGTACGAACTTGCTCTTGCAACTAACAACTTTAATGTTGCTAAACATTGACGCTGTTAGTAGGTAGGTATAGCATGGTATAGCATATGCAGGTTCAAATAGAATAATAAATTGTTGAATGGTACCTACCTACAAATATATATTTAAATGGATTTATTTTTAATTATTAGGAAGGTAAAGCTATATTTTATGTACATACATACATAGAAGGAACATATATATGTAAATATGTACATATAATAGTGAAAGTGAAATATATATGTAGGCGGGTATGTATCAGTGGCGAGGCGTGAATAATTTCAAAAAGTAGGTCGAAGAAAATTAGTCACCAAAAATTAAATTTCGGAAGCTTACTTGAAATTATTTCGTTCAATGCATAAGTTAGTATGACACCATAATGTTCAGCAATTTAAACCAAATTTGTTATACCTTAAGTCATTTAAGTTAAATGTAACAATGAACTTAATGAATAATAAAAGCGGTTTCGAAAGAAAAATTTTTGGCGGATGCAAATACAATATCTTAAATAAATTTATTGTTAAGTTAAAAATTTGCGGGAATGTATCACGCAATATTTCGTTTTCTAAATGGTTATGAAGTGCTAAAACGTCAAGTTTTCGAAGAGAAGAAGTTGCATACAAAATTTTAAGTTCATTTTTTAAAGCTGTAAGGTCAAAAGGCCCAGGGCAAAAATGTATTAAAAAAGACATTGTTTAATTTTGATTGGAAACTTCGAAATTATCGTATTTTGATTTATTAAGTAAATCCTAAAAAAATAAATTCGTGAAAGTTTTACATCTTGTATTTGTTTAGGATATAATATTGTCTTTCTTTCTACAAAACGACGTTTGAAACGTGTTTTGAAATCAATTTCGATCAATCCTCGTTTTCGTGGTGTTTCCGCGCAATCGCTTATGCATTCCAAAATGGATTTAAATTTATTAAGAAAGTCAGAGCTCTGCCAAGACTCAAAACTTTCGATTTCTCTTTTTGCAAATTCAACATCCATTTGCTAATTTTCACCCAATTCTAAAGGAAGTCTGTCTTAGTAAAAATTTCAGAAATACTATTAAGAAAAAAAAATCTAGTGCCTCTAATACAATTAACAAACTCTCGGCAATAGAAAGCGAGTCAGTGTCCCATTCACTAGGGTTGTCTAATATTCTAATAAGAGTTAGAATTATATCTAATCTACAATTTAAAATGGCGTTTATTATCCGCGAATGATAATACCAGCGAGTTTCCGATAACCCAGGCTTTCATCGGTTGGCTATTTGCTTTAAAAGTTTTGAACATTTAGTTGATTTATTAAAAAAAAATGGACAATAGTATTAACACTGCCAAGAAAAACTTTTAATTCCGATATATTTTTAAGTGATCGGGATTAAACTAAATTTAAAACGTGAGTTAGCCATTCGACAAGCATCAAGGACTTTATTTTTAACACCACCCACTTCCCCAGACATAGCTGCCGTAAGATTCGCCAATTAGTTTGCCTTGCAGGAGAATATATCAAGTACATATATTTAAAAATATGTGGCGAGACTCACTAACGTCAAAAAAAACCAAGAAACCTTTCCTCAATTCCGCCCTCCAAAAGGTACAGTAGAACAGCACTCCAAGCACTTGGAGAGTTGGAAAAAAGAGGTTAAGGAAACAAAATATTTTATTTAAATTACAAATCCCTGTCAATCAAGTATATATATATATATATATATATATATATATATAAGTATACTTTTGTTATAATGAAACGTTCAAATAGGAAACGATAAACCATCTTTTCGTGCTTAATCTATTTTCATGGAAGGTTGAATGTTTTGAAAAATTTGAAAACAATCAAATGAACCGTTTTACAGAAAATCGAAAGCCAAAAAATGTTTTTTATTAGAGGTACCAAAAATAACCATTTTTTTCAAAGAAAAGATTACCAAAAACTACCTTTTCTATTTATTAATGAACTGATTAAAAAAACGGTGTATTATTTTCGAAAAAAATTGACTTATGCTGTTATGAGCAGACTCCATAAATATTAGAACATAATTTAAAACAAAAACCAAACAAGTAAATAAATATTAAATTAGAATTTATTGACAAATAAAACAAACAAAATAAAACAAAAATCTTTTTTTTTAATTGCGATACATTTGGTGTATATATTTAGGCACAATTGGGTAATGTAATAAAAAAAATGTATATACTCGTATTAAGATTTTCATCAAACTCAGCATTCCAATGCTAGAAGCTGAAGCGTTTTTCTTCAAACTTGGTAGACACATACTTACATAGTTTTGTTTTGTTCATCATTATGAAAATCCAATCGATCGTTAAAGGAAAAGCGAACGTTTTTTAATTGATTGATTTTGACACATGGAGTGAATATTCTACTGAACTATTCTCTTAGTTATCGGTCGAAAATCCAACTCGATTTTTTTAAATAAATGTGTGAAAATTAGTAATAAAAATACGCTAGCTTTCAGTGGAATTCTCCGTTATTTATTCATAATAACGACAATATTAACTTACGCAGGCAAACTCCAAGTTCTAGTGCATACAAAAAAGAACCATGGAATCATTTTTTTACGATTTTCGAAATCCTCGATATGAATCAATTATTTTTTTTTTATTTTTGAAAAAAGTTAAAAATATTCATAGGCAATCTTCCGAATAGTTTTTTAAGTCAAATCCAATCCTGGTTGCAATAGGTGCACGTGAAATATAATTTTCCTACTGTAAAAAAAGATAAATTGTTTTCTATTAAATATCTGTTATTAATATATAATGGAAATATTTTTTAATTTTAATTTTAAATGTTTGTAAATGCATAAAATATTTGTATATGTAGGTATTCCTTTCGGATTTATTTACATTATATTTCAATTCAATTTCAAGGCTTGATATATGTATAATGTAATATGTGCAATTCAAATTTCAAATATGTAGGTATGTAGGTATAGAACCATTTTTCATATTTTATACTTTATCATTTTTGAATGAACCGATCAAAATAATTTTTTAAAAATGAAAATGCTTCCGAAAATGTTTAATAATTTTGCATATTCAAATTGCATATTCAATTGATAACTAGAATACCTACTTTCTAACAGCTTCAATTCTTACCTACATTAAGGTTGTTAGCAACAATATCCAGTTTGTACGATCCAGTAGTGGCGCATTTTATTATTATAAGAATGCATTTTTACTCACTGCAGGTAGGTACCTACATACCTAGGTATTTTGATCTGAAAAAAATATTTTTATGTACCTACCTACCTATAGGTAGGTAACTACTATATAGGTATAAAGATATTTCACAATTTGTTCACCCAACATCACGAATTAACTTCAACTTCACAAACAAAAACACTTTATCACACAGAAATAAAAAAATACCGAATTGCATTTTTTTTACACACAACCGACGGAAAAATATATTTCACACACGTACCTACAATCGCCAAAGAAAAATTACACAAAATCTTGGTTAAAAAAACCAAAACAAAGCGAAATATACATACCTATGTATATCCTAAACAAAAGTAGGTCGAACGGGTTACTTACAAATTGAAATTGGGATATTGTTCCTACATAGGTATTTTCTCCAGTTTATGATAAATGTGAAAGAAAAATGCAAAAAATATATTTTCTTTTATCCTGCTTTAGCTTTTTGCATTCTTCTCCCTCATTATCTATTTGTCTTACCTTATTTTTTATTTGTCAATCCTTCAAATTCTCGCTCTCTGAGAGTCTGCCCAATCAGCAGAGTTGTAAATCTGAGCGATGTCACCAGAGGGCGCCTCGGACGTTCCGCTTCATGATAGTACTATGCAATATAAATACAATGGGTACTCTAAGGCAAGTAATGCACTCGTCGAAAAAAAAAGTTTTGAGATAAGAATCAAACATGACATTACGACGATAGCGAAGACGATAAAAGATGGTCTAAAAATTCTGTCCGTCTGTCTGTCAGTTTGTCTGTATGTATGTATAGACACCTACAGACCAAACGGGTTTGCCGAATTGCTTCAAACTTGGTATATAGAGTTCTTTAGGTATTGTACAGAGGGGAAATTGAATTTTTTTCTTAGCTCAAAAATAAACGGTACCTGCCATATAACCAATACGTTAAAGCCTATTTTTCTCGGAAACAGTTTGTAAAAAAAAAACTTTTTTTCTCAAAAACCGCTCTCCAGATTCTTAAAATTTATTTCCCATAAATTCAAATTTATCCAAGAAATAAAATGGCGTACTTTTTTTGAGCTCAAATTAGTTTAAGTATTTATTTCAGAATTTTGAATTATTTTTTCTTTGATTAATCCGATTTAATTTTTTGTTTTTAAGTTTATATTATTAAATATTTAAGATTGTCATACCATTTTTTTTTTAGAAAAAAAATTAAAGAAACTGTGTATAAAAAATAAAGTAAAAAATGACTTTAAAAATATATTTCGATTTTAAATAGAAATCTTTTGCATACAATGTGATCGAACATAAGAGCACGTTCGTGCGATCCAGTCGCGCTTTTTTATTTTTTCTAAAATGGGCGAGCAATTTGAAAAATCTTGTACCAGAAATGTATTTGTGGTAACAAAAATAAGTAGTTTGCAGATACGGTAAATTGTGTATACCTACTATACAATTTATTATAAGGCATTTTGAAAAAATAAAGGTAAGTATAATAAAAGTTTTATTTAACATTTTAATATTTTCTTGATAATAATGAATTTGTTGTTGGGTGTTGTAGCTCAAATCCCACGTATAATTGGTGGTTTGTGCCACAGTAGGTACACAAATTTTAAGGTACTATATTGCGCATGTTGTCAAAAATTCGGTTGTCCAATTTGACAAAATGTTTCTGGGATTCGACACATGCACTCTCATTTTTGACAGATCCACATACAAAAAGGGGGGCGTTCGATATTTCAGTAAGAGTCATTCAGTAACAGGTTTTTTAATTTTTTTTTTCTAAAAATCAAACATGCCATTACGATCATAGAGAACACCAAAACATGGGTCCCCCAATTCGGGTTATCTGTCTGTATGTCATCTGTCAGTCCGTCTGTCTGTTCTCGAGTCTACAGACTAAACGGTTGGATATATTTGCTTCAAACTTGGTACTTACATATTGTTTTTTCGGTAATATACCCACACGTTTTTTTTTTCATTTTTTAAAACGACAAATAACAGTAGCTCTCATACATTTTTCTTGGCCAAAAACAAAAATCTTATTTTTCTCAAAAACGGCTTCAACGATGTTTATTTAAAAAAATCAGTGCTACCTTTTGATATTTTTTTTTTTGTTGGAAAAAAATTGTTATTTTTGGTACCTCTATTTGAACCATTTTTTTGTTTTCGATTTTCTCGGAAACGGTTAATTTGATTTTTTTGAAATTTTGTACACAGAAGCTCCTAGAAAGTATAAACAGTATTATATACCAAAATTTTTTTTGGAAATTAATTTTTTTTTTTGAAAACTCAAAATTTCGAAAGCGACTCAATAATTTTTTTCGAAACTTCGTATTTGGTGTTTTTTTGCCATTATCCTGAATAGTTAAAAAAACTAAACTAAAATAAAAAAAAACTTTACCCCCATACAAATGTTAAAAAACCGTTAAGAAAAAAATGTATTTCTCGAAAACGGCTCAAAGAATTTTGATAAAAAAATGTGTCTGTTCTTAAATAGTACAGTTCACTTTTAAGTATAAAAATATTTTTTTTTCGTACTTATTAACGGTACTTCTCAATATTATATGAACCGATTAAAATAAAAAGTTTTATGCAACTACTGATCACTAAAATTGTTAATTACTGCATACTCAACTTTTCAAAAAAAAAAGTTTTTCGATTTTTAAAAAATAAATTAAAATTTTTTTTTGAAAAATCGTTTTTCAAAAACCAGTCACAGAATTTTTTTAAATATGAATTTTATATGTATATTAATAATATCTTCAAAATGGCGTTTCAAATTTTTTTTCTAAAAATGTTTTCACAATTTTGTACCTACATAAAAAATTAATTTATTAAAAAACCGCTCCAACAATTTTTGAATTTTTTGTTGGTATATTCTTATATATCCATGAATTCAAATTGCATCTTTGTTTTCCCTCAAACAATAACGACTAAGCAATATAAGAACATTTAATTATGTGTATTATCCATTTATTATTCATTTTTACGTTTTTTTGCGTACGCCACTGAATACTAAATACAATGTAGGCCCTTACGATATATATTCAATATATTCTCGGTATCGGGGTGAAGCTGTGGTTATATATACAAATTGACTTATTTATCAAGTAATACTATTATTTTAGTGCATTCATGTAAAATTTCATATAAATGCGATTATTAATTCGCGTTTTATCTCTAGTTAACAGAATCATAATGGCAACTGAGACAATGATGGTGAAAATTGAGCAAGGAAAAAGTCAAAAAACTATTCATGAAGAGATGGTGGCTGTTTACCAGAGTTCCGCACCTTCATTATCAACTGTGCAAAAATGGTCAAGTGAGTTCAAGAGAGTCAGAGAGAGCATTGAAGACGACCCCCGCTACGGCGCCCCGTCTACTGCTTGTACGGGAGAAAGCATCAAAGAAGTCGAAAAACTTGTTCTTGAAGATGCCCGAATAAAGGTGAAAATGATGGCAGAGATCACCAAGCTTTCAACTGGTACCATTCACACCATTCTTCATGACCATCTTAACCTTTCAAAGGTCAGTGCAAGGTGGGTGCCACCAATGCTCAGAAAAAAGTGAGAATCGCATGCTGTAGAGAGTTTTGGAGATATGTAGTAAGAACGCGAGCGGTGTATGGATCGAATTGATACTGGGGACGAAACATGGGTTCACCACTATGACTCTGAAAGCAAACAAGAGTCCATGCAGTGGCATAAAAAAGGAGCAGACCCCCCGCAGAAGTTCAAAGCCACTCCGTCTGCCGGGAAGCTCATGGCCACAGTTTTTTGGGGCTCAAAGAGAATCTTGCTCATTGAGTACAAAGAAAAAGGTGAAACCATCAACGCCACATCCTACACTTCCACTTTGCTTAATTTGCGGGAGGATATTAAAAAGAAATGACAGGGTAAACTCGCAGCGGGTGTGTTGCTTCTTCATGACATCGCTCCAGTTCACACGGCGCGAGTTTCCAAGGCTGCTGCGCGAGATTATCTCAAGATGTAACAAATGCATTGATGTTAGGGGAGATTATATTGAAAAAAAAAACCATTTAAATTGAATTCGCATTTTCCTTCATATCGATACCGAGAATATATTGAACGCCCCTCGTAGGTTCCATCAATATGTAGATACATTTTACTCTCCTAACTTACATAATTAAAATCCATAACTTAGATTTAAATATACATTTGTAGGTAGGTACGAGTACCTATGTAACTATTCCTTTAATCATCCATTCGACAGTTCATTATAATAAGAATCAAGATAATCTTACCTACATAGGCTTTAAACCTGCATAGGATAACTACACCTAACTAACAAAACCTGAATGGTTAGCTACATTAAAGTTGTTAGTTACAAGAGCAAGTTCGTATGATCCAGTCGTGCATTTTATTTAATTCACCTACCTGTTATTGAAATCAGATTTAAAATTTCTAAATTTCTATTTTGATAATCTTTTCACATTAACAAAAAGTTAAGTCAATTTCATTAATGATTTCGTTTATTTGATTCGAAAAGCGTATTATAAACAAAATCCAGAAAATAAACAGGTAGAATCACTATTAATTAAATTGAAACTCTAAAATCGCATGTAAGCATGCATATATGTAAGTATACATATTCTTAAAATAAAAAATAAATAAAATACTATACAGGTACCTTTAAGGTATTCCCTATTTAAATACATTGATAAAATTGCTGGCAAAGGCAAATAATTTAATGGGCAATAACTTAAAATTTCCTAATACTTCCGACAAAAAGCAGTTAGGCTTTAACATTTATTTTAAAAAGAAAAAGAAAAACTAATGTGAAAACTAAAAAAAGAAAAACTGATGGACAATCGACAAATTTGTCCGAACCGAATAGCGGAATATATTAATAAAGTGATGTATAATTAATTTCAAAATTGGAGTAGAAAATATTTTATTAAAATTGTTATTTTACTGACAATTTTTGATACATAATTGTTTATTTCGGGGAGAGTACGACAACTCAGGCGCCAAAAAATAAAAATGGATTCTTGTAGAACAGTTATTTACAATTATTTTAACATCTCTTCCCGTTCAGGCGGGAGGGGTAATTTTCTAAAAATGACTTAAAATGAAAACAAAAAATTAAACAACAACAGCAACACTTACAATATAAAAATTACAAGTCTGAAAGCCCTAATGAAACCTGTTCTTTTATATTTGGTTTCGGTATAGTTATTTGTTTAAACAGTTTTTGAAAAAAATACTTTCAAACTCAAAATTTATCAATTTTTTTTAATGTTACTATTTTCTTATTCATTGTGAAGTAGAATTACTGGATTGGCCTCAATTATATGATATTTCTATAAATTCTTAATCAAACACTGAAAACTAGATGAAGTTATGTTTTTAGTTTGAGAAAATTGAAAATTACCAAAACTACTTTTTTAATATGCATTGTAAGTTTTACCGTTGTTTTAACTACTAGCGAAAAATGTTTGATTGAGGTTTGAGCTGCAAACCACAGATGAGCAATACAAATGTGGGAAATTTCGGCAGCTATATTGGCAGTTTGCCTACAAGCTAGTGTAGTTGTAAAGCTGATATTTTTGCATCAGTGTATGATAAAACTGATATTTTTGCATTTGTGTGTAGTTTCACTACACCACGTCAATTTTACAAATACAACACTGTAAGCAAATGGCTTTGGAGGGTGAAATGTACGAAAAAGTTTCCCATCTTGGTATTACTCATCTGTGTTGGAAGCACTTTTACAAGTGATAAGTGATTCGATCAATGGTGAAACTTTAAGGAGGCATTGCATGGATGTGCATCTGCAGATTTGAAAAAAAGTAAAGCGGGACTATAATATAAAACAAACATAGAAGTAAGACAACGTTACACACTAATAACTTCCTCTAACTCTGCTATAACTTTCTTGAAACATCTCACAATCACATGTTCTTAGCGTTCGGGTATCTAGTTTTGTAAGCTATTTTCGTTGTTTTTACTCAAAATGAGGTGAAATGGTAAATCTTTCAACGGCATTGGCTCTGATGAAAGCATCGCTGCCCATCGATCAGCGAAATCAAGCATCGTTGGGCGTGGTTAGTACATACTCCGAAATCAACCACGTGCTGTTGACATGTGTTTCTTCTGTTGTGTATTCTGCCTTTCTTTTCTCTCTCTGTTGTATTAATGTATGTAATGCTTAAAGCCTAGTACGCTGCTGATGCGAAACGAAATTTTTCGGTGGTCTCCACTAGGAGAGCGAAATGCTAACGAAAACCACAGCGGAAAAATATTTGCGGAGAGTTCTGTAAGCTGTCAAAAACAATTGACAAGTTGTAAAAAAAAAAGTAATTTTGTCACCAAATTATTTTTAGATGGAAAATTTTTTGTCGCCAAATTACTTTTAGATGTAATTTTTTTTGAAATAATTCTTGGATTTAAAAATTGTTCTTGTTACACATAGAGGATTTAAAATAAAACTCAGAACCGTTTAAATGATGGAATGGAAATTAAGCAAATACTTTGGAACTTATTACCTGGTTTATCTGCCGATTTGATGAAATTTCTATCGATTTTAAGAAAATCAATGAAATTCGGAGGTAAACCACTCTATAATTCGAAAACTACGTGCTTCATTGGGATGGTGTAAACGGTTATGAGTTCTAATTTGTGGTTTCTTACTAATTCCGCATACCATTTTCAAGTCCAAGATTTATTTCAAAAAAATTATATATAAAGGAAATTTCGTGACAAAAAAAATACATCTAAAAGTAATTTGGTGACAAGATTACTTTTGGTTTTGTTAATGCTTCCTTTGAAAGTATGAAGTTTTGATTCTAAAAAGATATCGCTCGCCTGTATTGGACAACCCGTTCGAAGATATAGTCCATTATATTTATATTATATAGTCTGATTATATTTTTCAGATTATATATTTCAAAGTGAACAGTGAATAGCTTTTGGAGCAGGGCATCTGCCATACGATGGTTCAATTACATTAAAAAACTTCTTTCAGAAAAGAAAAAGAAGGTAGCGATGGCAATGCGAGGTCGAGGTAAGTGATTTGTCATCATCTTCTTTCTATCAAAACAACAAAGGACTATCGAGGTCATCACCAGAAATTGTAGACTAAATAACAATGTCCATCCCGTGCCGATTTTCACGAAGTAAACATTAAACAGATTGTCTGAACTTGAGAAATAAGTTCTGGGGTATGGTATAAAATCGTCAATCAATGAGATCGGAAACAGGCTTCCTAAATGGGGGGGGGGGGTATCGTTTAAGATGGCCTTTTTACAACCATACATTATTGTGGTAAAGATGATTTCCTTAATTGTCGTTGGTGCAGCGAAAGCCCGCTTACCTTTGGCTTCCGGCCTGGATACATCTTGTCCCGACCAGGTCGGAAATTCTTATTCGTACTGCCAGTAGCGGGCGGTCGATTTGATTTTTTCTTTGTGGCAATTGACTTAATTTATGTGTTGAAAGTATGTCGTTAGAAATGGTAAGTATTTTTTTATATTTATAGGTGTCAAAGGTCGCATAAAATTTAAAAGTCGGAGTAACAAATGTATTTTAAAAATCGTGACATGGACAGTTAATTGCAGAACAATCTACTGAATCTTGTTAATAATATTTTTATTTAGTAGTCACTTAAAATACATTAATTTTAAAAGAACATAGGTTATTTTTAATCTCAGCAATGGGAAAAGTCGATAGTTGGTTATAGTAAGCACTCCAAATAAAGATCCTCTATATCTTGTTGGCTGATAAGATATGTGAAGGGTGTGCTTCATTCAAACTTCCCATTTTCATTTTGCAGATTTAGTTTAGTCGATTTTGAAATTGATTTAAATACAAAAATTAGAATTGAATTTATTTTTAATAATTTAATACAGAAAATGCACAGAAAAACCAGACACTAGAGAAAGCCCAAAGCCAAAGAAAAATCAAATAAACAAAACAAGTTTGACTTTTTTTTTTATAAATAAAATGAAATGTCAGAATTTCGCAGGCAATTAATGTGCAGGTCAATTAAATTGGGAACGAAAAGAGTGGAGAATTGTACTAAGAAATCTAGTACAGCTATACACATTTCGTCGTTCAGCAGCGTACTGGAAAACGAAAAGTAGAGCGAAATTTTTCGTTCATGATTTCGTCGTGTCATTTTTGTATGAGATTTTTCGTTTCGCATCAGCAGGCTTAAGCCAATGATCTCGTTACCAGTGCTTCAGTGTCTCTACTTCGTAGTATAATATGTAATGTAATGTAAAACTTGAAAACACGTTACCTGAACTGATCAAATTATGGGGCAGATGCAAATGCTATAATGAAGATGAACATGTTTATCTTCACTATAATCTGCAATCTTCAGATTCATACTTCTTATAATCATACATTCATAAAGACTATCTGCATTTTGATCTCTGCTCTCTACGCACAAGTATGATTTTTTTATTTGTGTCCTCTTTTTTTGCAGATGTCGATGCAGATGAAAGATGAGGGTGCATGTAAAACCTCCTTTATCAATGAGTTCCCGGTTAAGTTGACTTTTGGTTTGATATTACATAACGAAAAATAAATTCTGAAGAACATTTTGGGCATTTCAAAAAGCCAAAAATGTATGTATGATTAAAGTTGGAGAATAGCCGTTCCGTCGAAAAAAATGGTTTTATTTTATGGTTATTGTATTTACCCACAGTAAAAAAGACGATTTAATCAAGTATTAAACTTATACACAGCAAGCTTTTAATGAATAATAAAGAACTAAACAGTAATAGATATTTTTATTAATTACTATTTGGACTTTGGCACGCTGTACTTAAAACACCATCTACACTCGACAAAAACAAATTTAAATAATTAAACAAAATTTAAATAACTAAAGAAAATTGAAATAATTTTTAAAAAAATTAAATAATTACAGAAAAATTGAAGTCTATGCCAGAATGCTCTGTATTAAATTGATGGTCGATAATTCTCACCAGGAAATTGTGTGCGACGAAATCAGATGGATATTTACATCTCTTTCTTAGGCCCGCTTGCTGATACACAACTTAAGCATTTAAGTTCTACTTAAGCACATATTAGACAGTTAACGCAGAGGAAAAAATAGACCATAAGCGTTTTAAGTTGAACATAAATATTTATGATTCGTACGACAATCCTGGTTCTGTTTGATGAAAAATTGCCGCGTTCATCCGAGATCCCGTTAAAAACGTACATTTGTTAAGAGAGTTGTTTAAAGTATTTAAAACTTTCAAAAAATTGAAGGGCTCGCAAATAAGCAACTTCTTTAACTGGGGCCCAATTCCGAAAGTGTGAATGCTTTTTTGTGCAAAAAAATTATTCACCCTCAAATTATCCGTGAATAAATTTGCCGATCTGTGTACACGTAATCTGTCAAATAAAAATGCCTCGTACCCTTGCGGAATCGGAAAAATGTATGTGTACACAACTTTCTGTATACACAGAGAAAACTCACGCTTGCGGAATTGGGCCCCTGGAGTCGCGTTTTTCATTAAACGAGCATTCTTTAATAACTTTGCGCTAATGGCGATTTTAAGCAGTTTTAATATGATAGAAAAAGAGAAAAGGAGGATCTTAAACAAGTTAATTATTATCGAACTATCTTTTAAAATTTTACTAAGGTAAAAATCACCAGATAATTTTTTTTTCTTCACATCATATCTAAATCTATATGACACTTCGACATTTACAAATGCGAAAAGTTATGTTCGCTTACTTTTTTGAGTAAAGAAAAAGTAAAATTTAATTTTGTCTTCGAACATGTGATTTTCAACTGTCTCTTGTGTCAATTTAGATTTAGTCATGTCGATGATTAACACAATTTTAACTTTTCTATCTTAGTCCTGAAAAGGGATTTAAAGATTTTGCTACAAACTCTTAATTTAATTTCAAAGCTCCAATGCTCCAACTTTTCCTCCTTCAAGAATGAATTCTAAAATAAATTATTACAAATCCATTATTATGTGGGTATGTACATAGGTATGCCATTCCTTCCTCATCAAAAAGTTTATTTAATTTTAATACAGAAGCCATCATCTTATTAAAACCCAATTTAAACATTGAATTTTTGATGAAATGAGAAATTGCATTAATCAAAAGATAAGAGGACCAACCAAGAAACTAACAATGATAATAATTGTTTGAGTAAGGTCTTATTGGAAATCCCAATAATGTAGGTAATGATGTTCGAGCGTAGGTAGCTTGGAGTGGTGCCATTGGATGTTAACTCAATTATAAAAATAATTTATATTCTCAGACAAGAATGAATTATTCAAAAGCAGTAGAAAATGGCTTCATTGGATTGGTTGACGCAAAAAAGCGTCACAAGGAAGTTACAATAAATAATTTTTTTATTATAATCTGTAGTAAAAATTATTCAATGAGAAATATCCTTGAGAAGAAGGAGGTGATAAAGAGAATTATAAGAGAATATTTTTATAACGTATTATTATGCTTTTGAAGTTCCCTAAATCATCTATGGAAAAAGATTCTTTCAATTTCCAAATCTGAAATTAATGTTCTATTATCTAAGTTTTTGTATTGAAACATATATTAAATTAATTCGCATATTAATTTTTTTTATATCATTTAAGATGGCACTTTAGCCGTGTTTTATTATCTACAATAACCCATATTGGTCACCCCGTGAAAATAAAACGATCTGGGTTATGTAAATGTACCCTCTGTTTGCCGAATTAAATACTTATATTTGCAAGCCCTGATAGAAACCCCGATAGAAAAATGGATCTCGTGTTGTTTTTGTAATACGAGTTCAAAAATAACCCCGACCCAGACCCGTAGATATTAAAACGCAGCTTTTGTTGTTACATCCTAAAAAATAAAAATATATTATATTCGATTCAAATTCGTAGAACCGTTTGGAAAAATGTAATATGGGTTATAAGGGTCGATTATAGTTATTTGCAATATGATTGTTAAGGCAGTTTTTTTTCGTTTAAATAATTGACAACAATTAGATTTTATATCTCTGGATTCATGTGGTATCACAAGGACCAATCTCTGATCTGACCTAACCTAACCTAGGTACCCAGAGATGAACTTCGACTGTTTCCTTTTTTTCTGCTGCTTTTAATGTTTAATACCAAATTTGTGTTAAGTCTAAGTATGACATGAAACAAAGCTACAACCACGACGACCGATATGTACTGTTCCAAAAAAATGCCCCGTTTAGACGGTAGACATAAGCCGCCTGTTTTTTTTTCGAATGGATTTTTTGTTACAGCTATCAGGTAAAGTTGAAGCAGTATGAAAGTGAATATTTTTTCCTGATGGTCGTTTATGACAAACATGAAAATTATGTCAGTTGACAAGCATCACTACCAGTCCAAGTTTTCCTGATTGAAACACATGAAAAAATTTTCGTCCCCAATTCTGTCATTGGAACGAGAGAAATTGGAACCCAAATTTTGTGTCAAAAGACAATATCTAAATTTTTAACAGAAAATAGTTGTTCTATTGCAAATATTTTTTGCCAAAAAAATTCTCTAAATTATTTGTCATCGGTAAGTGTAGCATTTGTATTTCAATACGGGTGAAAACTTCATAAATTATCCATTAGAACTTTTTACTGATCGGTCCTAAGATAGAAAATTAATTTCCAGATTCGACTTCTTCGAGAACAGTTAAACTGTTTATGGCAAATTTTCAAGACTGGACTTATACGTGTTAAAAATAAAAACTATTCCTATGTATAACAGTCGAATAAAAATCTTTTCAATTTTTGAACTATCTCTGCAACAATTCGAATGAAATTTTGTATACAAAAACCCAAAAACAGTTTTGTAAAAGAAAGAAAATGTATTTTTTTTAAAGCTACTACAATTGTTTAGAATGATAACACAACATGTCAATCCGAACAAATAATTTTATATTTAGCCCTTTATTTAAAATCAAGGTTATTTAACGAACAATTAATTTCATTTAAATTGTTAGCACAATAAAACCGGTCAATTTCGTTTGAAATTTTATAAGCGGTTTATTTTTGACGATTTAACCATGAAATGCCTATAAGCGGGAAGGTTTGTGTACAGTACATTGATAATGATTTTTTTAAATAAGATAAGATTTATTAATTTCTTCGAAAATTTAAATCAAATTGAATTTATAAATGTTGCTAATAGAATCTTGTGTTTGCTGCTTAAACAGGGAACGCATTTAAGTCAGGGGCAATTATCTAGGGATTAATATACCTACATACATAGGTGCGAACATTTTGTATGATCCGTAATAGGTTTTGGCATTTAAACATAAACTACATATGTTAAACTTAATTTGAGTTTTTTTACGACATTTACTCCAAAAATACATAATCCAAAAATAAAGAAATGAAGCAATATCTACGTACACGCGACTAAAGAGCCCTACACACGATCAATTTTTATTGTCAATTTTCATTGAACAAGTCATTGTTCAATGAATATTGATCGTTTGTATGCTCATCAATGTTATTGTCAATGAACATTGAAGACATTGTAGGCAATCAAAATCGATTTGGTTTTCTTCAATGTCGTCAATGTTTATTGACAATTTTTTGATCGTGTGGTGGTACATATAATTTTTATGTCGTTGAAGTGTCGTTTGTACAAAAGAAAATAAACAAAACAATTAAAAATGGCTGACTTTGAACTTATAAGAACAAATTGCACCTTTAAATAATAGTTGTTTAACGCTAATTCAATTAATAAAAGTTCGTTCATATTTTGGAAGAATGTATGTAACTATCAATGTTAAGGCTTGTGAAATGTCAAAAAAAATGTAAATATTCATTGATACGTATGGTGGCGATTTTTCTTCAATGTTTTTTGACAGAAAATTCTTTCAATGAAAATTGACAATAAACATTGATCGTGTGTAGGGCACTTAAGAGATATACACTCGAAACGTTGCATATCATCAAAAACAGCAACAAAATTAATTGCAAAATTGACACACAAAACATATTCCCTGTCTACTGCTCTCTAATCTCTGACCAAACGTCATGCATTTGTTTACATAAATATTTATATTGAGTTATGGCCTTTTCGATTGGTCGTCCAGAAGGCTTCCGAAGTATTCCGAATGCTTCTGAAACTATCCGTTTGGTATAAAATGACAGTTCTTCACCTGGAGAATCAAAAGATTCAAAACCAGAAGCACGCACACACTCACATACTAAATGAAAAACGCGAATTCAACAGTTGTATAGGGATGAGCGATATGTAAATCATGGATATGAACATCGAAAATGCAATATCGATATCAGAATATCGATGTTTATTAACATCGATATCTTTTAATCTTTTTAGAAAAGTAATAGCACGTTCAAAAATCAATTAAAAATACAATATATTATGGACTCAAAATACCTTCATTGTTTTGAAAATTGTGGCAATGTATTTTATAGCAATTTTCTTTTCCCTTTTTGCGTGTACCAGCTACATTCAATCCCACATTAACAACAATTGAACTTCAAACAATTTCACAGTTTCGTCGAGGACGGTCTAACCTTTATAAGCATGAGTTCATTGACAATAGATTTCAGCTTACTTTAAGTCGATGATTTAAATCTTAACATCGATGCTGCGATGTTTCACATGCTTCAACATTGATGTTGAAACGTCGAAATTTTTTTTGTTTAACATTGATCTTTTCCCAACATCAATGAACATCGCCCATACCTACATTTTCATATCGTTATTTTGTTTTACCCGCCTTACACATACACTCACATTGAATGAAGTGTAACTTGTTGGATTGGAATACCGGATCGGAGAGTTCTTCTGGATTACCAATCGAAAAGGATATTAGACTAATCCTCAGTTTGAAGTGTTAGAAATTTAATTTTATGTTCCGAATAACTTAATTTAAAGCTAATTTAGTTTGATTTTTTTTTCATACATTTATGTTTCATACATCTTTTTTTTTAATCACCGTAAGTTTATTGTTGATTGTTTTTTTTTAAATCTGTTACATTCCTAATTATGTTCTATGTTTAATAAAGTTATCCTGACAAAGGCAGCAACCCCTTCCGAAACGTCGGGAAAAGCTAATACTAACTTAATTGTTTCATTGCCACATCCATTGTGACCATAAAAGCCAACGCAAATAAAATTTTAATCTTATACACAACCAGACTTAATCTAAATTGTTCAATAACTTATGTTTAATACGTTTGTATTGTTTTTATTTTTGTTCTTCTTATAATTCTGTTAAACTTAAACAAAATATTTAAAAGCTTTATTAGTTTAAAGTTCATATAATAAAACATGTGGATCATATAGAAGTAGCTACAGTCTATAAATAGATGCATGATGTTTTCTGTATCTACAGTATCTACGCATAGTTACTTTATGAGCAAGTCCTTGAATCAATTTGATGTCTGGCTTAGACGAACATAATGAATTGACTATGTCACAAACACTTAAGCAAATAACTTGTATTCATATTAAATTCCAATGAATACTTAAACGTGTTATATATCCTTGTTAAGTCATTATTCACAAATTGACGTCAGAGTTCGATTTTTTGCCAATAGTAAGTTAGCACTCATAGAAAAACATCTTACTGATTTGTGATTAATTACGCGTCGTAAGTCAGGACCGATTTAACACAAAATTGCGCCCTGCACAAGACCAAACGAAGAGGAAGGGGCAATCAATTTTTTTATTTTACCAGTTTGATAAGGATTGGATGGATGCTCATTGCTCATGTAATGTAATTTTACAGATTAGTCCCGAAAATTATATTCTTCTTAGCTAACCTCAAAGAGATTTAATTTTTGGGACTGTAAGGCATTTAGCATTTCATTTTTGTCGTTCAATTTTACTCGGGCTTTGTAAAAACATACCTATTATGTCTTACAGAAAAGATTATTAAATTAGATACAGAAAAAGAATCGGAGACAAAACAACTTCGACTTCAACTTAGAAGTATTTTTCAATTCACAGAAGCATAAATCTGATAACTTGGTATGTTGGGAGCGTAACTTTTTTCCGGAAATTAATTGTGAAAGTACTATTTCGTACTTGTACATTTTTTTTATTTATTTCTTTAATATGTAGTACAATATTGTACTTATGACAAAAATGTTTTATTTTTTATTAAATATGTTTGGTTTTCTTATAATAAAAATATTATAAAGAAAAACTTTTTTAACCAACTTTTTTTTTAATTATTATATAAAAGAAAAAAATGACGATTTTGAAAAATGATTGGTTAAGTCCACAAAAATATTTAAACTTTGCATAAACCAAAACTCGACCTCAGGACCAAATCCTATATTGGTTCAACCAGGGAGATTGCTGGTGGGCAGCAATCTCCCCCTACGCTCCTTGATGACAAAAAGAAATTCCTCTTCCAAAATTAAAGAATCAATTCATTTCTGCATACTGTTAAAAACCAAAAATAGTATTAGTTTCACAGATAAAGGTAGCAAATGCGGGGAATTGGCAATCGAGACACGGGAATTCGTTTTGTAGGTAATCAATACTCGGGAAATTGTTTTCCGGGAAATCATAGCCAACCCGGTATGGGTGAACGTTGTCACGAAACGTTAAATGGTAGCTAGCATTAAAAAAAAAAAGAAAAAGAAAATACATACAGATGAATATGACAACGAATAAAAAAAATAATGCGAATTATAAGGGACATAGATAAATAAGACACGGAAATTTCTGCGCAATAGTTCAGCCGCCATCCCTGGAGATAAGATCTGAGACAACAACCACCGGCTCAATACATCGAGCCACACATCTTTCCTATCATTCTTTCTCTTCCTTTACCTCACGCCCGCGATGTGATGAAACATTTAAAGAGTAGTATAATCCGTTGAGCGCGTGTAGATTATAAAAAAAAGCAAAAAAAGAAATACACCCTACCGAATGATGAACGAAAGGTACCGTTTCGATTTCGACTACACTTGAAGTAGTGTGGTAAATTTAATTTAATCGATTAGTTTAGCTTTGACGGTGCGCCGACGAAGTAGGTCGATCTGGCCAATTCTAGCTTATTGCTTGAAACTTTCCACCACAAGTTGTACGGTCTTTCATTGCAGAGAACTAGGTATCAGCGCTAGCTATTTTTGTGCTACGCCTTTAGAGAACACCAAAATAAGTGGGTATCTGTACGACTATATACAGCCTAAGCGACTGAAGCGAATTTCTTCAAAATTGGTACTTATATAAGCATTTCTTAGCCCCAAAACTAACTGTACCTGCTCATACAATTTTTCCTACCATCTTAATTATTTCGAAAACAGCTCTAGAGATTTTGATATAAAAAAATTTGTGCACTACCATAGATATATTCTATACATTTTGGTTAAAAAAAAAATTTACATACTTTGTTATTAACAGTACCTTTAATACAACCATTTTTTTTATATTTTCGACATTATTATAAACGGCTCGACGGATTTCGATCAACATTTTTATATAGGAATCCTAATTAGAAATAATACTACATACATACCAAAATTTTCGAAAAATTGTTTTTTTTTTTGGATTTTAGAAGAGAAATACTTTTTTTTTGAAAAATAAATCTTTCGAATACGGATGATGATTTTCTTTTCGAAATTATATTTTTAAGTTTATATTAATAAAAATATTAATAAAAAATGTATATACAAAATTTAGTAAAAAACGACTTTAAAAATATAACGGGTCCGCCATCTAACGTTTTTTTTTCAACTAGTGCTTATTTCGTGAATGGTTACACTTAGCTCATGTCTGATTTGACAGATAATTAGTTTTATCCTTCCGCTGAACGAATATGGTTGTGTATACGCTTGAGCAATGCTCGCTAAGTGGGCCTGCGATCGACTTAGAGAAGATGCCCATTTTGCCAAAAAAATCATCTTTTCAGATGAAGCTCATTTTGATCTTGGCGGGTATGTAACAAGCAAAATTGTCGCATTTAGGGCACAGAAAACCCGCACGCATACATTGAAAAGCCGATACACCCAAAACGAGTCACAGTTTGCTGTGGATTTTGGTCCAGAGGCATAATTCGAAAATGAGCAAGGAGTGGCCGTTACAGTCAATGGGGATCGTTATCGGGCCATGTTGAACGAATTTTTGTTCACAAAAATTGAAGAGGAGGATATTGGCAATGTTTGGTTTCAACAGAACGGCGCTACGTGCCACACAGCCGATGTTTTGCGCCCATTTTCAAAAAAAAAATTATTTGGGGGACCCTGTATTTGATGTTGATATGTGATGTTTTATTTGTGTTTGTACATTTTTTTTAAGAGCGTGTTGTGTTGTGTTGTCGGTTTTACAGCTCCATAGAAAACGTTTACCCCCAACGCAACGCCTCAAAAGAAGTTTTACTTCAAAACAAATACGAAATACAAAGTTTCGAAGAAATCGATTGAGTCGTTTTCAAAATGTTACGTTTTATATACATACTCGTATGTGTATCAATATACATAACGTATACAAACATAATTTGGATTGTCCTTTATATATAATAAGATAAAGAACAATCCAAATTATGTTGTGCGCGATTTTCGATCGATTTGACTGAAATTTTCAGGAGATCTTAGGACATGTTTGGAGAGTGCATATAAGAAATCTGTTTGCCGTCCGATGTCTAGAGCTGGAGTTATGGCCAAAAATGTCACTCACGTGTTTGTTATTACTTTTATTAGTATAATTAATTTGTTTTGTTTTTTATACACACACTTCATTTTGTTTTCTCCTTGTTGCCGTGTGTATGCACACAACTACAACATTTGGTTCCCATGAAATGGGTTTCGATATTTTATTTTGTGGGTTGTGTAGAATGTCCCAACCCGACAGATTGCATTATATATTGACTTAGGCTTTGCGCGATTTCACAGGTGTCCTTTACACATTATAATTTTCTATTCAGCAAATGTGATATTTTTCTTGCTGTAATTGATTCCAGTTTTGCGTATTATTACACTGATACTTCAATCGCGCTGCTTTGGAATACGATTCCGCAATCGCATTTTTTTTCTCGATGCTCCCGGTGGGACATGCAAGACATACGTCATTTAGTTGATTCTAGCAACAATTCGGCCAAGATCTCTTTCGTTGCCTGTTGCATCCTATGACATCTATGGCATTGCTGCCACACCGTTGAAGGCGGTCGAACTGCACATTCCACTTTGAAGCGGGCCATAAATTGTCTCACGGTTGAAAAGCCAATAACGTGCTCAATGACCAAGAAGACGGCGACAGCAAAATTGATGCGAAAATGCAAAATCAGAATTTGGGATGAATGCAAATGATGGCGCATAAACGAGCTTTGGAGGCAGTTGACCGAACAATGATGGATTTACAAGGGATTCGAGATGATTTGGTGGGGATATGTGGAGATTCAGTGGAGATTTTCGTCAAACGCGTCCCATCATCCCGAAATCTACTGCTGTCGATGAATTTAATACATGCTTGAATTCGTGGTGCTTGTGCCGGTATGTCAAGAAACTGAAATTTATGACAAATATGAGAGTGGCATTGCAGAACGACCCATGGGCTGCTGAATTCTCAAGACAACTGCTGGCGCTTTGCAATGCCAAATTTCTGTTGATGTCTCGACTGGATTGATATCATTCCCGGAAAATTTTGCGAGTTAACAACGTCAAAGGAGAAACTCATCACCAAAGTAAAAGGTTCACCGACATTCCAAAAAAAAATTTTAAATCTCGGACGTCGTTGATAGCTAGGTAAACGGTGTTTGTTGTTTGGTTTTTCGCCAGAAAACAAATCGAAAAACATTGTTTATCATATCACCATATTCTTATATTTATTCCACTCAAATAAATCACATTGAGATTTGAACTATCTGTGTTTTATTATAGCTCTGCAGTTCATTTGAATGCGTTAAATTTGGGCGAGGCGAAGTTCGCCTGATCCGCTAGTAGTTACATGCTGTTGGCTTACATTATATATATTTGTGTTTAATCATTTTAGTAGCTTCTGCATAAAAAATTCAAAGAAATCAACTAAACCGTTTTCCAGACTACCAAAATGTACCTTTTCCATGTATTAATTAAATGTTTTTTTATATAAGATCGTTGGAGCTGTTTTTGAGAAAAATAAGATTTAGCTTTTGGCTAAAAAAAATGTATGACAGGCATAGTTATTTTTGGTTAATTAAAATAGTGTGGGCATACTATCGAAAAACCAATACATATTCGGTGCGTTTTTTTTGCAATCCCCGGGGAAAAAAAATAAACATCACTGTTTGCCTCATCGTCATTCTTCTAAAAATAATCGGGTTGATTTGTTTTGTGTAATTTAGATATATTTATTGAATCTAAACTACTTTTCTATTAAAATAACATAAAAAGAACCAAGTTAATTTTTATTTATACAAAAAAATGTGAATCAAGTAATTTGAAAATTGAAATCAAGTATTTTGGAAATTGTTTTTAGCCGATGTGATTTTCTTTTAATTTTAATTTTAACAAATACAGTGGTACTCGTACATAGAATTCAACTACTTGAAAACTACCCCATTCGTCGGTCACTGGTGACATGATATTAGTGGACGAGTTGCCTATTGGGGACGGTATGCTCAGTTCCTATGTCATTAGGAATATGAACTGAGCAAGAGCGGACGACGATCAAGAAGATTGAAGTATGCTTAGGATGTAGCAGATAATCTGTATTGGGTTGCTCGCGTGTACAACAAAACGCAGCCGAAAAAAATTTTCTCAGAGAAACCTTTGTTTTGTAGTTCTTTCAATTCTTGTTAATTGAACGAATATCAACTTCAGGAAATGCTTTTTTATTTAATAATAATTTCACAGTCAAGTTTTAGTATACATATAATAAAAATTAACGCAAAAATGAAAATCGCTGTAGAAGGTTGTGCTCATGGCGAGGTGGAAAAAACCATAGAGGCAATACAAAAGCGGAAAATGTTAAAATTGATTTGTTGTTGTGTTGCGGAATGTATATTAAAAGGTAGTTAGGTTAGGTTGACATGGCCGTCAGGAAAACAACTGACACACTTAGACCAAATGCTCAACCAAACCAAACAATCTGACATGTCAAAATGTCTGTTTTGAAGTTTCTATACATTTTATGGATAACTTAGTTAAGAAGTTTTTGGTAGCACAGTTTTTATCCTCTCCAATAGCTAAGCCCCGAGAATTCTCTGGGTTTAAGCTAAGCAACCCCGGGGATTAGTTGTTGTTGGATTTAACATTCAAATTGTTAATCCTACTCATCGTTTTTTTCGTCCAATTTCCCCGGGGCTTAGAAAAAAACACGCCTATTAATAAGTTTCCAAGTTTGAAGTAAATTCATCAACACGTTTAGACTGTGGACTAGCGGACAGATAGACCAACAGTATTGTGAGACCCATTTTTTCGTCGTAAGTCAAGTTTGATCAAAATCTCGAGATGGATTTTTTTACGAATCCAAAACTTGCAATATACTTCCTACATATCCATATGTACCTAACCTACCTATACCGCAAGTAAAAATGTTCAATGACTGGCTCGTACTATTATGTAAATGCAAGTAAGTTGAACTGAAGTTAATAAAAATTGCGTGTTGGTAAGGCGCTCACTAACCAACTGATGAGTCCAAGTAAGATTGCCGGGATGAAACGCAAATTTTGTGGACTAAAGGCCGTTAAAAGCTATTTTGAATCAATAATTCAACAAGTCCAATTAAAGTCTTCTACTTGGCTGAGTAATTTCAGTAGTATATAGAATTGTATTCTAAAAAAAAAACACCTTCTTATTATGTAAATAGTCAATCAATTAATAATAAGGACCAAACAAACACATGCATACGTTTAATACTGTATCAATAAACTACTGTCGACTTCTATAACGCACTTGACCTATATCTGGGCATCTGGCACAGTGAGTTAATCTGTATCCATTTACCCCTACCTCATAATTGAGTGCTGATTCATGTCGGAGACGAGCCTATGGAGTTGAGTAGAGTTTCTACAAATATGCGTTCTTTTACGTACACGTATGTACATGTGTATGTAAATATAATTATATGTGCACAAAATTTGATGTTTTTTTGGAAAGGAATGGGGGGAAATCAAAAGGCGTTTAACTAACCTACATGCAAATCATATTATGGTCTTCAAAAATCCATCATATTTCATACCTACACAATCATAGCAAAAAGGAAAAATGTAAACATAAATTACTTTTATTATATTTTTATGAATGTAAATAGTTAATGCTTGCTTTCGAAAAACACTTTATCCCTGCCATTTGCATATCGAATTTTATTTGCACAAAATAAGTAGTTTATCGGTCTTTAAGTGCTGAGAGAGTGTTAGGTTGTAAATAAGATTGGATGTATTTTCTGTACATTCATGTATAGAGGTGGCTGGTATTGTACAAGTTAACGATGACGACGCCGAAGCTGCAGGCGAAACGTATTGCATGAGCCGAATATGAGAAAGAGGAATGCAGGTGTCAGCGTCTAGGGCTTTGATGAGAAAAATAATGAAATCTGAATACCTGGATATCTGTGGGAATGAGTTGAATTGGTAATGTGCAAAAATTAGTATTTAAGCTTGAATATTTTAAGTAACATTGTCATTCTTGTGTTTATAACGCTGCCCGTTTGAAAATAAATCTTTTTTAAAAATAAAAAAAACTTAATAAAATTTAATTGGCGCCCAACGTGGGGCCCAGGAAAAAACTATCAGTCGCGAATAAAATGGTATACTGTCTTAAGCCGACCTCAAGAAGCTCGCCGCGGTATATTAAATAAGCACGTGAAAGTGAAATAAGAAAAATTCCGATCTAAGTCGACCTAAAGAAGCTCGCCGCGGGTAAATAAATCGCGATAAGTGTAGTGAATCCTGGGTCCGTCAACCGTCGACCTATATAGCCACGGTAAAGACAGACAAGAACAAAGTGTGAAAAGGAAACTTTTTTGGCTTTCATCGGTAGATATAAAGCCACAACGAGGGAGTGCGAAGAAAGGCCCCGAAGTAACTTGAAGCAGACGAACCGGAACTAGCCCATTTGCCAGCGTTGGAAATGTGGTTCCTTACCACTTTTTTGTAAGATATCTAGTTTAAGAATTATAATAAAAGAAAGTAAAACAAAAAAAATCATATTTAAAGTAAGAAAAATTTGCATTGGAAGGAAATTATTAAGTGAAAAATTTTAAAACTTAAGACTTAGTTACTTTTACAAAATTAAATAAAAAAAGAAAGGCTGAAATTATTGAAGTGAAAAATTAAAAAAAAAAATATTAAAACTTATTTACTTTTAAAAAGTTACATAAAAGGCAGGCAAAGTGCTAACATAAGGTTCAAGGAACCGCGAGAAAAATCTAGAATAAAAATAAAAATAAATAATAGAAACGAGTCAATAGAATAATTGCCCTTATTTAAAATCCTTTTCTTCTTTTTCCCTCTTTACGAGTATTGTAAAAAAAAAACACGTAAAATGGTCCTCTCAAGGTCAACAATGAATTAATCACATTAAATGGTACCTACCTGATAAAGCATGTCAACTCCCCAATCGAAGTAAATAATAAAGTGTATGAAACCATGGAGATTACGAAGCATCAACCGTTGCCTGCTATTTTACAACCTAAATCAGAAAACGCAACCCTGGAAGAGAAACTATCTCTCGAGATGATGAAGGAACTGAGCATAAACGGAACTTCGCAGATAAGTTTATTAACCACAAAAAACAACATCAATTTCGCTACCAACATCGGACTTACCATAATAATATTCATCTTGTTCGGTGCTTACCTCATATCCAGATTCATACAAAGGAAAGAACTAAGAAATAGTGAACCGCATCAAGTTCCTAAAAACGTAGCCTCCACTGTCACCTTGGCCTGGAAGATATTTCTCATCTTTTGAGACCAGCTACGTCGAACGCGGACGTTCGATCTTAAGGCGGGAGGAGTTAACTATGACGACGCCGAAGCTGCAGGCGAAACGTATTGCATGAGCCGAATATGAGAAAGAGGAATGCAGGTGTCAGCGTCTAGCGCTTTGATGAGAAAAATAATGAAATCTGAATACCTGGATATCTGTGGGAATGAGTTGGGTTGGTAATGTGCAAAAATTAGTATTTAAGCTTGAATATTTTAAGAAACATTGTCATTCTTGTGTTTATAGGCAGAAATGCTGCCCGTTTGAAAATACATCTTTTTTAAAAATAAAAAAAACTTAATAAAGTTTAATTTATATATGGACAATGGTTTAGGATCAGTTATATACTGAGGATTCCGATAATGTGGCTTATTATTTATTCCTAGGTTAATTTAATATTTTATTCATTTCGTAACTCAATTTATTTGGACTGTGGCATTAACAAGATTTTATGGGAAGAATCCACTTTTTTACCTTTTCCAAGATGGCGACTCGATTAACTTCTTAATGCGAAGTTGAATACGAAGCGATGAAGGTACTTTGACATGAATGAAAGTATATAGTGATTACGACACTTCTATATTTTGGCTTTGTTGTTGTAATTTTCGGCAACTCGTGTGATGTAACACGAGATTACAAATGAAAACGAGATAAAAACGAAACAAAGTTTGAATTTTGTTATTGAAATTGTATATTTTGTTTTATGTGAAATAGCCTAAAAATGTTGTGAGCTGTTTGCAGGTGTATCCTAATAATAAAAACAATAAATTAAGAAGAGAAGATGTGTCATACCACAGTTTCTCAAAAGATCCTGAACTGCTGAAAATTTTGATTAATTTTTCTAAAAGAAAGGATGCCATTAATGCAAAAACAGATAGAATCTGTAGTGACCACTGTACTGCAGATGACATAGAAACGAACCTCCAATTTGCATTGGGTAGGTGCATTTGAGTTGCTTTATAATAAATAAATTAAAAATATATTCTATACATGGATAAAAAACGACGTGGCTTTAAGCCTGGTTCCATATACCAACAGTGTACAAAGCAACGGGAAACGCTGATTTATCTGGATGGTCAACAAAGTTTAGGCCAGGGACAATAAAAAAAATAGTAGACGCAAGCAGATTTGGATTCAAGTATGTGTTGTCGTACACATTTGGTGTGTTACGTCGCAAGGCAAGGCCTCCATTATCATCCTGATAGAGAAGAATTCTTCTTTAGATTAAGGTCCCACAGTTTAGGACACACCGAGGGTGTTATTTCGGACGCAGCAAATGTAAGAGCTTTGACGATACCCCAGATATGGGAGCGCCATGAATCTATTTGCAGACATTGCTTTTGCTTATACAAACAAATAATCTGAAATGTCATTTTAAGTACTATATTTCAAGGCATTGCTTGGGAACCAAAAGAGGATAATACTGATAGCAACAAAGATGATCAAGATTTGGCCACTTTAGAAAGCGACGGCGACGGGCTAAAAAATATGGCCGGATACATATGCCATAAGCTAAAAAAACAAAATTGCAGCGGAAGAAAATGTCGCATCGTATTCATGGGTAGACCACATAAGTGAAGGCGGCTTGTCTAAGGCTCTTGAATGACTTGATGAACTTAGACAACATCTTCAAATCCTTCAACGGAGAATACTTAGTAATTTGTCCAGGCTACCAAACAAATCTTCTTGAATTGGCCAAAGCGATGTGAAAATAAAAAAAAATGTTTCCGTGCGAGAATGTATTTTACAATAAGAACACTTAAAAGAACAATTGTAGACCTATCCAAATAGAAAAAAACGAAAATACAATAAAATTACAACATAATTAAAACATTTTCCAATTATTTAATGCACAATAATCTTCACTTTTTACTTATAGACGGAGAGCCAGCGACAAAAATGGTAACGTCATTTCATTAAGAAAGTTTTTCGGTAGAGGGTGCTAAAAGGGTACAAAATCTTATGACAAAAACGTGATTTCATTGAAGCTGAAATTTGGTTTGCTGACGCTAAATAATATTTTATGTAACATATAAAAAAGGCAGACACTTTGGGTACTACGAAGATTATAGCAGACAGAGGGGAAGGTCAAGAAAATAAGGGATTAATTAAGTTATTTCATTAAAGTTGGAATAAGGGCTAACATTTTTAAAATTGTATAATAAATCCTGTAAATAAAATGGCAGACATATATTTTGAGCTGAACACACCTGCAGATACAATCTCTGTTAATATTTATTAGTAAAAAAAAAAAACATGTGAAAAATGCAGATTTCAAGGAAATCATGTTCCTAGTTTTACACATATTCTGCTAAGAATAGTTTTGCGCCTTTTGACTGCCCTCATCAAAGTTGAAAAATCCGTAATGCTTTCATCGTCATCATCATCCTCATTCACTTCATTATCTATCAAATTTATTCAATAATTTTTTTTCAAAAATGAGTTCATATTAAATATACTTATACATACCTGGAGCATAAATTTTCTGGTTGAACTATAGCGTCGTTAACCAAAGGTGGTAGCGGATCACCTTCAGTTTCAGTCCATCCATACTCAGATGGAGACAATTCAGTTGGCTTTTTCAAATGTGCATTTGTCCATAGGCCGCAAATATATTGAGATGTTAATAGCTGCTGATGTAGTTCCGATTGTCATGGAGGTAGATTGGAAGCATCAACATTTTTAAATTTTGTATTGAATGCCTCATTTCCGTCCTTTGACTTAAATGTTTTTGCGTAAACACTTCAAACCTTGCCTCAATAACCGTAATCACATCTTTCCCATTGTACAGATGTAATTTTCCATTACCAAAAATACATATATCATTCCTTTCAGACTCGGACAGATTATATTTGGCGAGTTTTGAGAATGCTTCTTGATACTCGGTATTTTTAAGAAGCAATGTGAAAGGTCTGTTTTTTCCTTTTTTAAAAAATGCTGGATTGTAATCACAATGGCGTGAAATTAAGGTAGGGCTTCCTAAATTACCATGTAGTGAGGTGACTTCAGTGAACCTTCGATTGTTGCCAACACCCGTATCCAACCAAATATTCAACGACTTAAGTAGGTAATATATCTAGCATTTCTATAAGAACGTCAGTGTCTGAAATAAACTTCTTCGACTGCTTGAAGACCACCTAGTAACAGAAATATAGGAGGAACGCAAATCACAGTAACGATGAGAACAGCCAAATGATGCAAAACTAGATAATTGTCTACAATTATATGTTGACATTTTTGGCGTGACGGTATACAAAATCAAAACACCCGAGTGCAAGGGACTGGAAAAATTCGAAAATATGAGGAGGAAAAAAATTGCTTGACAACCAGAGACGAATGCGAAGAAAAAAGAAGACATTCGCGTCAACGCATACAAGTAGACAATAATGAGAGAGAGAGTGATGGTAACATCAACCAGAGATAAGTGTGAACTGTTACGAAAGTTTTGAAAGTTACATTTTTCACTTGTTTTTTTTTACTAATAAATATTAATAAATATTAACAAAGATTATGTCTGCCGGTGTGTTCAGCTCAAAATATATGTCTGCTAATGAAATTTTAAGAAATTTAGCATAAATTCCAACTTTAATGAAATGACGTAATTAATCCCTTATTTTCTTGACATTCCCCTCTACCTGCCATCATCTTCGTAGCACCCAAAGTGTCTGCCTTTTTTATATGTTACATAAAATATTATTTAGCGTCTGCAAACCAAATTTCAGCTTTAATGAAATCACGTTTTTGTCATAAGATTTTGTACCCCTTTAGCACCCTAAAGACGGCCTCCCCACCAACGGATAAGTGGCAGATAATTCATTTAATGTTTTTTAGTATCTAGTTTTAATAATAAAAATTTGCTTAGTGAAATGCGTTACCATTTTTAGACTAGTAATTTAAGTTAAATCTTCGATATCCATTTAGCACTCTTTCTTCCTTGACTCTTGATTTTTTCGCAATTAATTTAAATTCAATTAAAGTAAATTTAATTCAACAATATTCAATTATTTAAACAAATTGTATGGATATATTATTCGCGCACGAAAAATCTATTAATCCCCATCGGACTAACAAAACAATTTCTTTTGCTGTCAGATTTTTTAATCTCGCATGACGTCAGCCAAATAAAACAAAAAAGAAGTGTCGTAGTCTCAATAATTTCTTTAGGAAGTTTAACTGGTCAATTTGCTTCCTCGGTAGTGACATACATATACCGCAGCGCAGATATGATATTAAATCTTGTTATAGGCAGAATAAAAAATGATTCGAGCTGCAAAGAGGTTGTTAGGGTAAGAGAAGTAAGTTTCCGGAATTATAAAGCCAACCCCACTAAGGAACACCGGAATAAGTTCAAGCAAGGTAGAAAGACTTACACCGTTCACATTCAGAGAAACAAATTTTTGCAGTGCCAAAAATTAAGGCAACAAAATACTACAATAAAAAAGCATTCGAAATTTAAGTTCGTCTTCGGTTCCAACGCTCGTCTTTAATGACACCCCTTTTGTCAGCTCTCGTCAAAAAGCCAATTTGCTTGCAGCGCAGTTCGCTGTTAATTAGACGCTGCCAGAAAGTGTTATGACTCCTACAGTACTTGAGAGCATAAGCGATAAAGAATATTCGTCCTTCTTCCGCACTCGTGTTGTTGCTAGAGTCCTCAAAGACCTTAATATAAATCGTTCTTAAGAGGTGTTCTTCAATGCTGGCAAGACCATTGCGTAAGCTTTTCCATCTGACCTCCTCTACTAGTCTCTTTCCGAGTGGATGAAAAACAGATTATTTCATACTGTCACCCTTTAACTACCGTCCAATTCCAGTAACGTCTTACGTGCCTTATGGAAACATTGATTAAGTATCAGCTTCAGAAATATATTGAAGAACGAAATCTCCTTAATGACCGGCAGTATAGCTTTCGTAGCAATAGGTGTCCTGGTCTTTGATGGTGTATCTCACCGACCAGTGGCACAAATCTTTACATCGTTTTGGATGAAGCTCTTTTATCGATAATGCGTGCATTTGGTATCGATGAACCTCTTCTTCGTTGGAATAGAAATTACCTTTCGGACCGCTCAATACAAGTAGTATTGGGTGGCAATGGAGCAGTGGATATAGTGCTTGACTAGGTATACGTAAACCTCTATTGTATATGCTTTATGACATGCTAAATGGTAGAAAGTTTGTTGTCAAGAGTGGCAATGCACCTTTAACCGCAATTTTTAATATTAAAAATGGTCTTCAGCAGGGAGCGGTTAACTCGACAATTCTCTTCAGCATTTACACCAGCGATCTGATAGGTAATCTAACTCAGGCAATTGCGTAGGCCGACGATCTAATTGCGTACAGAACAGCTCATACAGTTGAGGTCATCAAAATTCTTTTGCGATGACTGGAAGTTGAAAATCAACTTCCAGAAATCAGAAACAATTCTGTTTAGAACTCCGTTGTCTAGCGCCACAAGGGATACGAGAAAGAACTGGCGCAAGCTGGTGATCGTAGGACCACATGGACATCCACTGGCGAGTAAAAGTGTAGTAAAGTACCTTGACATCTGGTTGGATCAGTACTTGTATTTCGACAGACATATAGGTGCTGCTCTGGCCAAGGCTAGGGGAGCCTTTGCCCTGACATAACGATTGTTTTATAACAGTCGTCTTGACAGCAGGGTGAAGGTGATTTGCTACATGGCCCTCATCAGGCCGATGATTGCCTATGGATGCCCGGTGTGGTTCAACGTTGCTCCATCTCAAATGGAAAAGATTCGAGTGGCTGAGAGGCAGTGTCTTCGACGTTGCCTTGGATTACGCAGAGCACCAGAGTCGGAGTACAAACGATATTATTCCAACCAGGTTCTATACAACGGAGCCAACATAAAGAGAAAAGATAACTTTTTGTTTAAGCTGATTCGGGGCCACGTTGCAAAAGCAATGTCCTCAACTAACAGCTTAATTTTCGGGGCTTATTACCCCAATAACGTATATTTTGAGAGTGCGCGGTTAAGTGGCTACATCCCTCCCGAGGCATTCTTCGATTTACACAGTCGAGGGCTGATACAGGACAGAATGTCGGCTCCGCTCATCTACCACGTTAGCCGCAAAACTGTAGATAGGCGACTCCTGTACGGTCGGGACGTCATCGCTCAAGGTGGAGAGGAGCGCCTTCGGTTCAGTAGGACTGTGTCCGATCGGGACCGAAGGGATAGGGCAAAACAGGAGAACCAGTTCTAGTGGCTCTCTGAACAGCATCATGATAATTAAAGTCGATTAAGATGGTATGCCTTGGCCGACTTTCACAGATTTAGGGTAATTAGGTATAGGGATCAGTCGGGGTGGCACCAAAAAAAAATTAAAAACATGTATGTATGCAGAGGCATATGTGCATGTAACTGCGTGTCTGTGCATGTATGTGCGTACGTATATGCATGTACGTATGTACATGAGTGTGTGGGATGCATGTTGGTGTATGTCTGCATGCATATACAAAAATAAACAAAAAAAAATGCTGCTGTGGCTGTTCTAGTTTTTAAGTATTTTTAAGTGGTTTTGGGTATTATTAGGTATTTTAGGTAGTTTAAGTTATTTTTAGTTAGTATAAGTAAGTTGTATCTAGTTTTAATTATTTTTAGTTTATTCTTAGGTAGTTTTTAAGTAAAAAAAAAAAGTAAAATGTTTTGATACTGAGCTTTTTCTAAAAAAAAGTTTTGTTGGTTAAATAAAAATAAAATAATTAGATTTAATTAAAATAGTCTTTAGGTCGAAAGATATTGGCGCATATTCATAGATAATTGATAAGTTGTTACTAAGTTGTTTCTAAGCTAAGCCAGAGTTCATGTAATTCATAAACAATTTAAATCCATTTCTAAAATAAAAACTCGAGTCTAACGTCAGTCACGACAGATGTTTTCTTTAAGTTGTTTTTAACTCTACCGGACATCATAAATACTTGTGACAAAAGTGATTTGAATTAAAACAAAGAAAAATGCCAATTGATGGAAACATTGAAGAAGATTTTGATATCTTGGTTGATTTGGAAATGGTACTACAAGAAGACGGAAGCGCTATAGGATCGACCTCTTTGAACTGTTTAACGACGAGTTTTATGAAAGGCATTGATTCGACAAATAAACGGCAACTTTTGTAATTGATTTGCTAAATATTAAAGACCAACCAACTAAAAGAGGTTGGCCAATATCTGGAAGCCTTCAAGTGTTAAAAGCTTTAAGTTTTTTTTGGCTACTATTGTTCACTCCTTTAAGAAATCCACAAAGTCGACAGGGGGGAAAATTCAATCCTTATCACATTGCCACAAGAAGCAAGAATATTTGGGCAGAATTAAACGGACATTTAAATTAAAACGATATTTTATAGAACCAAAAAGGAAAAAAATTAAATATTTTATTAAAACTTCATAAAACACGTCAAAGTTAATTTAATGTAAAATAGCTTTTTAACAGTTGCAGCTTTTGAATAGTATCTAGTTTCTATTGAAGCATGGCGTTTCTTCCTCCTGCATTGGATCACTGCATCAACCTCTTGTGGATGATCGTCAAAATCATCACAAAATTGTATCTTTGCAACTACTCTGGAATTGATATCTAAAAGTATTTCATCCTAAATAAAGTCCGGATAACGGCACTACATTTCTAAAATTTGTTTTTTTTTTGTGTCCCCTCGTTTTGACATATCGATGTTTCAGTGATTGATTGAAGGAAAATTGTAGCAGAGTTGTATAGAATTAATGTTAGAGTCGGGTTTTACTAAACAGAGCTACAAAATTCTCTATGAATAGTAACTGTGTCTAACCTGTGTGATAAGTTTGGACATTAGTTTATCTAGACTCGAGTTTAAAATATGACTATGAATATGGGCCATTAGTTCTAAGAGATATAGTTTAGTTTAAAGCGCTCGTAAAGGGCCAGTAAATTAGTTGTAAGTTATTGATAATTAGGCTAGTTTTAAACATTTTTGTCTAGCTTTAAGATAGTTATAAGTTAATATTAAATAAAACTGAATTAAAAAAAAAATAGTGCTTGATTGTTACCTTAGACGTGTGGGTTCGATTCCCACAATAGGCAGCATTATTTTCTATACCTCCAATTTTAATTGGATGCCGACCGCTGCCGTGGGTTAAAATGAAAAAGTAAATACATAATTCTCAAATCCACTGTGCCAATCCAAAATTCTGTCTTATCTTTCTATTCTTTCTAACTAGGGCCGTGCAATTGAGGTTGCATTTAAAAGACCTTAGGGCTTACAGGCATATAGTTCAAATTATTATTATTATTATTATTATTATTATTATTATTCTTATTATTATTATTATATTCACAAAATAAATGCTGATGCCCCAGAGTTCCGGTTTGTCTCCAACTTTTTTTCTCATTTTCATTAATGATCTCTTATCTGGAACATCCAATCCACTAAATTGTTTTCCTGATGATATTAATCTCAGCTTTTCATATCCGTTTTCAGGTTCACCTCCTTGTTCTCTGGATGTGTAACTGCAAAGGGAGCGTATGATAAACTCATTAAATTCTTATCTCAATAGTCCAATGGGAAATAAGAAACTGCGTACGATTTAATGCTTCAAAAGCTCTACGCTGTCTTTTGTCGTTAAAGCAGAATCCAGAAGTCCAAAGTCAATTAAAATGTACTCCTGTCTTTTAAAATATTTTCAACTTCAGAAAACTGATTTCAATTTAAAAATTAAAAAATAAATAATTTTCATATACAAAAATAGATTAAACTAGGTGAGGGAACAAATGTATATACATATAGTTTATTTTACTACTTAATATTTCGGATCCTGGTATCAATCAATGAAAATATTTTTACCAGATGGAAAAACGGATTTTGGTTTCAGAAGTTACTACAGTCTTGTAGGAAAAAGTAGTATGTACTTGATGAACGCTGTCGCCATTATATAGTTTGCACGAATTTAATGTGATTTTCCATTTGTAAAATAAATCAATTATGGATGTAGATCTGTCAAAACACCGATTTTGTCCTTTTTTGCGTTCCATCCACAACACATTTTTGTTTATTTTGATTTCGTTAAAAGTTTGTTTAGGTCTCCATCACTTGTCTTTTACAGGCAAAAATTGGTCTTTTTTCGTATCAGGCTTTTTTTTAAATACGTTAAATTAAGCAAAACAGATGGTTATAACAACATTTCACATTCCAGAAATCTTGAATGGCACATGAAGTTGAAAAGGCCAAAATCGGCACTATACTTTCCCTAACCCTTTGATTCAGTAACATGTTTTTAACTGTTTAAAATGTGGGAAAGCCATTAGGCTGGATCCGACAAATTTCAAAGCAAACCCAAAACAAGGATTAATGGAATACAAAAATTGTTTTATCGCCTACGGAACGAAGGGAAAGTGTACAGAACAAGAAGCAAAAGTTCGCAAGACCATAAACATGATATAAATCCTTTTTGCAATGTAACTAAATATGTATATAGGATTAAAAAGAATGTTCAACTTTTTTGCAAACTCATTTTATATCCTTTAACCAAGATCCCAGGAGTATGTAATTACATTGGGGCACGTAACCTGATTTTTCCACGAATCAAGTTGGAAGCAGATTTTGATTTGGCTTAGATTTAATTTTTAAGTCCTTTCTGCGTACATGTCACTCCTCTTTTAGAAGCCAAACGTTTTTATCATCTTTAATTAATTTCAGGAAGCAGAATTAGAATAAAATATTTTTTTTTTCAGATAAGATTCTATAGTGTTTGCTCTTCCCTCCAATAAATTTAACGTCAATGTAAATCAATGTACAACTCCATACAAAACAAAATGCACGACTGGATCGCACGAACTTGCTCATATGTTCGATCACATATGCCAAAGATTAATTCGATCTATTACAAATATAAATATATTTTTAAGGTCGTTTTTTACTTTATTTTTTATATATACAAAGTTTCTTTAATTTTTGGCAATCTTAAATATTTAATAATATAAACTTAAAAACAAAAGATTAAATCGGCTTAATCAAAGAAAAATAATTCAAAACTCAGAAAAAATACTTAAACTAATTTGAGCTCAAGAAAAGTACTCGAAATTTTTTTTTGGATAAATTTGAATTTATGAGAAAAAAATAATTAAAAATCTCTAGAGCGGTTCTTGAGAAAAAAAGTTTCTTTTTAACCTTTTTGAATTTTTTTTTTAATTAAAAAACGCTAATTTATAAGTATTTAGCAAATACATATAACTATAACTTTTGAAAAAAAATTATTGAGCAGTTTTCAAAATATAAATATTAATTAAAAATATTGGTACGCAGTATAAACTGGGCAACTTAATCCTATATATGTATGTTTGAAATTTCGAAAGAATCGGTTAATCGAAAAGTACCGTTTTTAGACATTAAAAAAAATGTTCAACAATATGGTAGGTCGTGACTAAAAAGCTGCACTGTTTTTTTTTTTAAATAAATCGTTAGAACCGTTTCCGAGAAAAATAGGGTTTAACGTAACGGTTATATGGCAGGTACGGTTATTTTTTGCGCTAAAAAAAATTTCAATTTCCCCTCTGTACAATACCTAAAAAACTCTATATACCAAGTTTGAAGCAATTCGGCCCACCCGTTTGGGCTGTAGGTGTCTATACATACATATAGACAGACAGACAGACATACAGGCGGACAGAATTTTTAGACAATCTTTTCGTGTTCGCTATCATCGTAATGTCATATTTGATTATTATCAGCAAGTAAAAATGAGCTAAAAGGAAAAGAATCTTACTTGCTTTTCTTGCATGTAAAATAGATTGTTTTATATTTGTCATTATTTAGCAACTGTATTGCACGATTTTCTTAACCTGTATTGATATTCTGGAAGTTGTGAACAGTCATTTTTTGGAGATATTCTTTTTAAGATTTTATGATGGAAATCAATTCGTTTATAAATACAACTAGCAGATAGCCATGCGATACTACGGACTTTCTATCCCACGGTAATCTAATATGATGACATAATATATCCACCTACAAAATTTCATTAAAAACCGTTCAGTCGATAAAGCGTGAAAGCGGAACAAATACACAAACTCTCCCATTTGAATCGATAATTTTTTAAGGATAATCCAATTTTTCATCCATCTGCTGTTGAGTGCGTGCCTTTTGGCTTCTTGTGAATAAAAGATATGTTGACTATTTTTAGAATGAGCAGATATGTTATATGTCCTCTATACAAAATTAAAACATATATATCCCACGCGAACCATACATTTTACCGGGATAAAAAGTTGTCTATGTTATATTACAAATTATAATCCATCTCTGTGTCAAATTTCATTTAAATCCGTTCCGCCGTTCTGGTGTGTTTGAGCAACAAGCGCCCATCCATCCAAACTTTTACATTTATAATATTAGTAGGATAAATAATGTTGGACCTAAATGGCTTTTTTGTGACACACCAGAGTTGACATTAAAATGGTTACAATGTTCATTTCGAATATTAAGACAATAATTTCTATTTTCTAAGTCAAGACACATTTTATTAAAAACTTTACTAAAGTCATTAAAAACACAATCTACTCTACTTACTTGTTTAAGATCTTCAAAGAAAGCAAGGTAAGAAGATGTAAAATGAAAAATGTTTGTAACGGATGATTTATGTTGGGCGAAACCATGTTGACTTTCATAGATCATAGATCTACAATTAAGACATATAATGGATTATACATATTACAATAAAATGAGAGTAATTTTAATTGTTGGACAAAAAATATGAATATCAAAAAAACATCAAAAATCGTTGCAGCGGTTTTTTTTTAAATAGTTTTTTATTTATAAAATTTTGAAAACATATTTGGAAATAAAATTGAAACGCCATTTTAAAATAATTATTATTGTGCGTTTAAATTTTAATTTCAAAAAAGCTTTTACTGGTTTTGAAAAATCGTTTTTTCAAAACAATATCAATCAATCAATGAAAAACCAATTGTTTGACAATTTTAGTATGCAGCCTTGTTAACACTTTTAGGGAGCATTTGCATAAAAAAATAACTAATCGGTTCATTCAGTAGTGAGAAAGTCAGTATCATTTTTTTTTATTTTAGAAAAAAAGTTTTTTATTAACTATTCAAGATAATGTCAAACAACTATTTACTAAATAAGAAATTTAAAAAAAACATAATGAAAAATGTTTGCTTACAAACTTTAGTGTTTAGACTTTCTAGCACTTCTGCATAAACAATTTCAAAAAAATCAAATTAACAGTTGTCCAAAAAAATCGAAAATCAAAAAAATGTTTTACTAGAAGTACCAAAAATAACCATTTTTTCAAAAAAAAAATACCAAAATTTACCTTTTCCTTTATTAATAAACTGATTTTTTTTTATTGTTGGAACAGTTTTTGAGAAAAATAAGATTTTTCTTTTTGGCCAAAAAAAAATGTACGGCAGTTACCTTTTTTTTTTAAATGAAAAAAAAAAAACCTGTATGTATATTGCAGAAAAAACAATATGTACAGTTAATAAGGTGTTTTTTTGTAATACAATTCTATATACTACTGAAATTATTCAGCCAAGTAGAATACTTAGCATTATAAAGGGTTATCCATTTTGAGGTTTCAAAAGTATAGGGCTGGAATTCGACATCTGTCAAACTAAGTTGTTAAACCAATTTTTGTTTTTCAGTTGAAATTCTGACATTTACGAAAATGGATCGCTTAACTATCGCACAACGCATAAAAATTGTTAAAACCTACTACAAAAATTGTGATTCTGCCCCAGCCACATATCGGGCTTTAAGAGGAGATTATGGTAATGAAATATGAAATTTGAAGAAACTGGATTGGTTACAGATACTGTAAGGCTTGTGCATCATCGTTTCGCTCGTACCACTGAAAATATCGCTGCTGTAAGTGAAAGTGTTGCCGAAGACCCGAATGTGTCGATTCCTCGTCGTTCTCAGGAATTAGAACTGTCTTACGGCACATTATGGCGTATTTTGCACTTGGATATACACCTACATCCATATACAGTCCAGCTCACACAACAAGTGAAGCCAGCTGACCATTCACAACGTCGTAGATACGTCGAATGGGTGCTTGAACAACAGGCGGTGGACGCCGATTTTTCGAACAAAATTTTCTTCAGCGACGAAGCACATTTCACACTCGGTTGGTATGTTATGGAACAAAATTGTCGTATTTGGGGTTCTGAGAATCCTCAAGTAATTGAAGAGAAGCCATTACATCCACAAAAAGTCACTGTTTGGGGCGCTCTTTGGTCCGGAGGTGTGATTGGACCTTACTTCTTCGAAAACGACGATGGAACGACTGTCACAGTCAATTCGGAGCGTTATGGTCATATGACCGACTTTTTTTTGCCTGTTATTGAAGAATACGACTTGGAGGATATGTGGTTTCAACAAGACGGTGCCACATGCCACACAACTGGAGCGAATATGGCTTTATTGCAAGAGACATTTCCTGGCCGCGTAATTTCTCGTCGTGGCGATATCAACTAGCCGCCAAGAAAGACCATGCGATTTAACACCGCTGGACTTTTTTTGTGGAGCTACGTGTTTATGCAGATAAACCTTTAACCCTTGAGCACTTGAAGCCAACAGTCGTCAAGTTATGGCTGAGATACCGCCCAATATGTGTCAAAAAGTGGTCGAAAATTACCTCAAAAGAATCGATGCTTGCAACAATTCGCGTGGTGGTCATTTAAATGATGTAGTGTTTCACACATAATATCAACGATCAAACCTTATAATAAATAAAATGCACGACTGGATCGTACAAACTTGCTATTGTAGCTAACAACTTTAGTCTTACTCACTGACGCTGTTAGTAGGTAGCTAGTCTATTATAGTTATCCTATGCAGATTTAAAACTCATGTAGGTTACCTTGATGCTTAGTATAATGAATTGTCGAATACATGATTCAAGGAATAGTTAAATAGGTACCTTCAAATGTATATTTAAAAGGATTTTAATTATATAAATTAGGAGGGTAATAATGTAAATATGTACAAGTACATACATGTATATAATGAAAGTGGATGGTGTATAGGTAGGAAAAAATTGTTTTTTAAACTTAAAACCAAAACCATCACTTTAATCGGTTTTTCGAATAAACGAAGAACGCCATTAGATGCCACGGATCGATGAACATTTTATAAAATAGTATCTCGAAAATTGTAGGACAGGTTTTGATGAAATCCTGTTTTTTTATTTTTCGTTTTTTTAAAACAAAAATTCTTTTGAAATTTTGGTATTGAATTTTTATAGAGGCTATTAATATTCATGTGACTATAAAATTTAAAATTATTTTTTTTTGATTAGTTTTAAAATTATTGATTAAAAAAAAAAAAAATAATAAATTATTTTAATTTAAAACAAAAAGTTATTCAAAATTTTGATATGCAAAAATAATTTAGCTACTTAGATCTTCTCAGATATAAAATTTGACAGAAATCCAATGTACCGTTACCGAAAGCCAAAAATTAAAAAAAAAAACGTTATATGAAAGGTACCGTTAATAGACTTTTCCTGTAAGCTTGGTTCATATAAAATGATAGCTATTACCAACAAAAAAATTCTCAAAATTTCTTATCAAAATCGTTGGAGCCGTTTTAGAGAAAAATAAGATTTTCCTTCAAGGTCATATGGCAGGTAGCGTTATTTTTAGGCCTGAAAATAAAATTTCAATTTCCCCTCTGAGGAATGCCAAAATAATCACACTCTTAAGCCGTTTAGGCTGTAGCTCGTTATACATACAGACGGACAGACTGTCAGACAGACATTTTTTGGCGATCACTTTTTTAGGCTTCTCTATGATCGTAATGTCATGTTTGATTGTTAGAATTTTTTTTTTTTTACGAATGCATAACTTGCCTTATATTACCTATAATCTCAAGTAAAAAGAAATATCATGAAAAAAAATATTTTACATGTATTTTATTTACGTTTACTTTTGAAACCGCAAAATGGAAAACCCGTTATTTAATTGGGATTGTTGAATTATTGAGTCAAAATAGCTTTTAACGGCCTTTAGTCCACAAAATTTGCGTTTCGTCCCGTCTATCTCACTTGGACTCACCAGTTGGCTAGTGAGCGCCTTACCAATACGCACTTTTTGTTAGGTTAAAAGCTATTTTGAATCAATACAGTGTTTGAAGAAAAACCATCGAACCATTTAGGTTGTAGGCTCAAGGACAGACAGAGGGAATTGCGGGACCCACTTTTTTTCGTCTTCGCTATCATCGTAATGTCAAGTTTGATCAAAATCTCGAGTTCAATTTTTTTTACGAATCCATAACTTGCAATATTGAACCCATATATAGCAAGTAAAAATGTGTGTAGGTATTGTTAGATTAGCGCAGTCCACTTTTAGGTAAACAAAATGATTTATTTTATTTTAAATACCTATTAACCGTACTTCCCAGAGAACCATTTTTCATATTTTCGTCTTTCTCATTATGGGATGTACTCATTAAAATTAATTTTCCAATACAAATGCTGCCTAAAAGTACCTATAAATAATATTGCATATAAATATCCACAAAAAAGGAGACCTTCTAAACTGCGCCAACTATAGGGGAATAAGGCTCCTGAATATCGCGTACAAGATCGTTTCTGCTGTATTATGTGAACGTCTGAAACCATTTGTCAGCAACCTGATTGGACCCTATCTGTGCGGTTTAAGGCCAGGAAAGTCCACAATCGATCAAATGTTCACGTTACGGCAGATCCTGGAAACTACCCAAGAACTTAAAATCGATACCCACCATTTCTTTATCGATTTTAAGGCCGCGTACGATAGCATTTATAGAGACGAGCTATACAGAGCCATGTCTGGTTTTGGCATTCCCACAAAACTCATCCGACTGTGTAGGATGACGATGGAGAACTCTCGCTGCTCTGTCAAGTTTGGTACTGACCTCACAGAAGCTTTTGATGTCAAGAAAGGATTCCGACAAGGTGATGCGCTATCGTGCGATTTCTTCAACTTAATACTTGAAAAAATTGTAAGAAATTCCCAAGTTAACTCTACTGGAACAATTTTTTTCAAGTCTGTGCAATTGGTAGCATACGCTGATGACATAGACATCATTGGCAGAACCCATCGAGCTGTCACTGGAGCGTTTGCTAACATTGAAGCTGAAGCGGCTAAGATGGGACTAGTAGTCAATGCGGCCAAAACGAAGTACCTGCTGTCCACAAAAAGGGACACACAACACCGGCGGATTGGACAAAACGTCACAATAGACAGGTACAACTTTGAGGTAGTTAGGGACTTTGTCTACCTCGGATGCGCTATAACATCTAACAACAACATCTCGTTAGAACTAAAGCGAAGAATAACTCTTGCCAATCGCTGTTCCTATGGGCTAGGGAGGCAATTGAGTAGTAAAGCCCTCTCTCGAAAAACAAAGGAGACTCTTTATCAGACTCTGATCATCCAGTCCTGCTCTATGGCGCGGAGACATGGACTCTATCAAAAGCGGATGAAGATATTCTTAGTCGTTTCGAGCGTAAGGTTCTTCGCAAGATTTTCGGCCCTATCTGCGTTAACGGGCTTTGGAGGAGAAGGTACAACCACGAGCTATACGAGCTGTACAGCGACATTGACCTGGTACAAAAAATACGTATATCATGTTTAAGATGGCTAGGTCATGTAGAGCGTATGAACAACAATGCCCTGGCTCGCAGGATCTTCGATTCCAACCCAGAGGGAAGACGCAGTCAAGGAAGAGCTCGCCTAAGGTGGCGCGCTCAAGTGGAAGATGACCTCAACCAACTTGGAATGCGTAACTGGAGGCAGCTAGCCAAAGACCGAGCTAGCTGGAGAGGCATGTTGGTTGAGGCCCATGTTCGCCGCGAACTGTAGCGCCACCTAAGTAAGTAAGTAAATACAAAATAATTTTTTGAAAACAACGATTTTTGGAATTTTATTTTCAGATATTCGTATTTAACCAAAAATTCAAATGACATCGTTTTTCCCTCAAACTATAACAGCTGAGTATGTAATCTAAACAATTTTATTATGCGTATCATTCAATTATTTCTACTTAACAATGTTCATTTTTACGCATGTAATTGTACACACAACATACATGGGTACATATTTTTGGTATCTACATCACGAATCTATACATATATACCTAGTAAGCCTGCCTAAGGCTACGTACGTAACACCTTCAATTTTTAGCTTCATTAAAGTTGTAAGCTATAAGAAGAAGTTCGCACGATCTTTTCTTGCATTTTATTTTTATTTGTTTAGCCCAAAAAAAGGGACTCAATCCAATATTTTATTAAGGCGGCTTACTACTAAGTCAACCAGAGGCGCATAAGCGAGCTTTGGATGTAGTTGACCGAACAATGAAGGATTTACGACATGATTTGGTGGGGCTACGATATTCTTCCGGGGATTGTCGTCAAACCTTTCCCGAAATTTACTGCTGCCGATGAACTTAAGACATGCCTGAAATCGTCGTCTTTATGGCGGCATGTCAAAAATTTGAAATCTACAACGAAAATGAGAGTCGCATTGTAAAACGACCCATCGGCTGCTGATCTCTCGAGATAACTGCTGGCGCTTAGCAATGGCCACATTCCTGTTGATATCATTCCCGGCAAATGTTTGCGAGTTAACAACATCGAAGAAGAAACTCATCATCAAAGTAAAGTGTTCCTCGGAATTGCAAAAAATTATAAGAATCTCGATTGGATTTGTGAACGGGCAATACTAGCAGCTTAGAATAAGGACGTCGTCGATAGCTTGAATTTCGTTATTCAAAGTCAAATCGCTGGAGAACTGCATTCTTACAAATCCGTTGATAGCGTGACCGGCGAGAATGAAGCGACCAACTATCCGACAACATTTTTAACTCGCTTGATGTGCCAGGAACTCCTGCGCATATTTTACAGCTGAAGGTGGGATCGATCATCATCATGTTGCGGTGATCAGGGCTGCCAGAAATCATAATTTATCATGATTTTCATGTTTTTTAGACCCAAATCATGTTTTCATGGTTTTGAGTCCAAAATCATGTTTTTTTTTCTGACACAAATTTTGTCCCTATAAACGCAAAACCCAACATGTCCAAACCTACCCTACATAAACACAAACACGAAACTAATGTCGATTTCGTTTCAATAATTAGGATTCGCTACTAAAACCAATACTTTTTGGCTTTGAAAAGAACGATTACGGACCGAATCTCTTTTTGGGACTGTGTGTGTTGCTTGGCAGCTCTAAAAAAAAAAACAAATCTTTAACTCGTTAAAACATCATTATTTCGTTTTAATTTCCCGATTCCGACGCGTGGGAGTTCCTAAACCCACTTGCACTTTTTTAATATTTGTTTCCAAGAAGTTTTTAACAATTTTTTTAATTTTTTAATATATTAATTTACTTTTTCTGTACACTGCCACAAAATAAAAATTAATTCACAACACAACAATTGAGAAACGTCAAAACAAATATTGTAGTGTGTGTACGAATCTGTGCACAAATCCGTTTTGAATCCGTCTCCAAAAAGAGATTCAATACGCATCTGTTTTGTTCAGAAAAATATTGGTTTTAATTTGAAACGAATTTGATTTTCAGAAAAAAATTGACGGCGGATCGACGGCAAGTCGAAGTTTTTGTTGAAACGAAATCGACATAAAAGCAAAGAGCAGGCTGAACACTTCATTTGTATTGTAAGTACACCTACTCTTTGTTTGTTTTTATTTGTAAAATGCACCAAAATAATAATGCAAAAGAGAACACATATTATTTTTTCATATTACTCTTTATCTATGCACTCTTTCTCTCGCCTCGGACCTTGCAATATTTTTGACAGCTCAGCTATCACCTCGAGTAACGCAATGAGATGATGAGTAAAGGAGATCAGAGGATGAAATTGTGTCTTTTTTTCCTTTTTTCAATTATTAAAAGTGTCAATCGTTCTCTTCTTTTTCAATCCTTTTTATTTTCCTGATACCAATTTGCTTTGAACATTGAGTTCAGCTTCAGCAATTGCATAATAAACTGTTACGTTAATATATTTGTTTTACTCATGATATGGTTTCCAAATTTTCTATTTGAATTCTTTCTTTTGTTTTTCATTTAACGCGTATCTAACTAAGAGATATGTCCATCATGTTTTTTATCCCAAATCATGTTTTAAAATTATGTTTTTTTAATTTTTTAATGGCAACACTGGCGGTGATTCCAGCCATGTTTATTCTGATTTTTCCAACTGATGTTTCATTCCAATTCAAGCGGATTCAGTTCGGATCGTTGTAAGTCTGTGGAATAAATTTGGAATTTCTCTGTTTTTCGCACGGTCAGCAGAACGTTCCATATTCGCGTGTTGGCCAACCGTCTTCGTTGGTTTTGCGCCGGTAAACAAATCGAAAAACATTGTTTATCATATCCCTCTCTACTGATTTTGATTCCAATCAAATAAATCACATTGAAATGTTAACAATCTGTGTTTTATTACAACTCTGGAGTTTATATGAAGTAGTTATAAGGGCGAGACGTAGTTCCGCTAGTATAATATAAGACATACATAAATTGAGCCATATTAATATGTTAATTTTTCCAGAAGTTGAGATTTTGAGTTTTGTTTATGGGTTGCGCACATAACTAAATAAAATTGACATTAATAAAGCAAAAAATAACTATTTCCTCAATATAACCTTTCCCGTTTGAAATAATCTCCCCATTTCAATATAGATTAGAACAAGCCCTAAAAAAAGAACTTCTTAATATGTATACTAATAAATACACATAATTTCATTCGCCTGTCTAAATTATCATCATATTTTGCAAGATTATATATTTCCATAAGGCTAATACATACTCGTACGTACATTGTTCATAATATGTAATGTAAATAGCTATTTTATGCTGCTTCCCCTTAATGACAATTTTTTTTTCTAATTAAAAATATTTTTTGACGTACCTACAATATTTTTATTTGCAAAGCACTTAATTTTGTTACCAATTGAATTAAGTGTATGTGGCATTGTAATTTAATCGATCGGCAGGACGCAAATACAGAGCGTCAACAAGATAATAAAAGCAAAAATCCCAGAAACACTCATAGTGTTATAAACTATTTTATGACTAATGTGTCAGATTTTTTTGTTAATCATCAAATATCTGGGAACATTACTCATCATAAATACTCAATTAAGTTTGACGTGTTGGTAATCGATACTAGTCAGAAACAAATCACGGCAAGATACATTTGAGCAAAAAAAAAATTAAAAGCTACTCAAATTTCTAAATTACAATAGTATGAACAAAAACAATGGCGCGAAATTTTAAACGATTTTAGTAATATGTTTAATCATTTTTAGTACGATACTTGCCTAAAAAGAGGATTTTGCTCATTTTAAACCAGTTTAGTATTGTACTCTTTTTCTTAACATTTTACAAAAGTTAAAATCACAAAATGGCTACTTTATTTTTTTAGTATCGTACTAAATCCATATGCCACTTTCACATTTACAAACGTCAAAAAGTTATGTTCGCTTACTTTTTGCACTATTTTAGGCGCGTTTAGTTGTAGTTTATTAGGAAAATAGATTTAGTATGGTGCTAATTAAAAAGTGTTTTAAATTAGGAAAATATTAGTATAGTGGTTAAGTATTAGCAAACTGTTAAGTAGTATCATGCTAAGCCCTTAACATCAGGCTGTTTAAAATTTTGCGCAAATTTGTTTAACAACTCTTATTGAAACTTTAATTATTTATAACTTTATGCAATATTGTCGTTTCGATATTATATAGGCGAAATATTTTAGATTATTAAATACGATATTAAAGCAATTTTAACACAAGTTTAAAAAGAATATTTTGTTAATTTTAAACTAATTAATCCATCTTTTACCATTTTTTTGGGGGGTTGGGGGTAAACAAATTTTTATTGATGCAACGGCAACGACAGATATTTGGAATTTTTTTTCGTTTGGTGGATATTCATAGATGAGTGCAGATATGTTATCTACATTAGGCGTTTTCCTTTTTTCGTTCAGAGCAGAGCACTGAACAGAGTTCGAACAGATAAATTATGCACTGAACTTGTTCCAAACAGAGCGAGCTCTGAACACTGATATGTTTTTTTAAACACACTTGAACCACACAAATCAGAACACATTTTCATTTTAATCATAAAAAGCAATATAACACAAAACCTACCGTTTTTTGTAGACTGATACACACCCAGATACAGAAAATCAACTAGCGATCACCTTATTTCGCCAACTTATATATCTAATTATTTTTTTCTTCCTATTTTCCTTCTTGACACATGGCATTTTTTGCGTTCAGCAATTTTTACTCACATGCTCAGTCCATTATCTTCGAGCACGTCGAGTGCGATCTACTACACATCTTCAGAACGAAAAAAGAAACACACATTTGGAGTTCTGCATGCTCTGAGTTAAAAAGAAACACAAACAATTTTTTTGACAACTCAGACTCTGCTCTGAACTAAAAAAGAAAAACGCCTTTTGTGAGGATTCGCTGAGGATTTTTTTTGTTGGTAGGTATGTGTTGTGGATTCTCATTCTGTAGGTGCCTACATACATAAATCGTGTGTAAACGAGAAATTCTTTTTGTTTTTTGTGTTGCTTTGTTTTTTTTTTGTTTTTTAATTTTTTGTTGTATGTTCGTTTTGGAATCGCATAGATTTATGTAGTAGGTATACGCATTCTGGGTATTCGACGGGAAATTTATTTTGGTTCGTTTTGTTGATGCTCATACATTAGTGTATATTGTGTTGTATTAATGTGTGTAATGTTTAAGTCGATGGTCTCGTTGCTAGTGCTTCAGTGTGTATCTACTTCGTAGATTTATATATACAGAGTGGTATAATGTATGTAATGTAAAATTGCTTAACCACGAATCAAATAAAACAAGATTACGACACTTCTTTGTTTTTCTTATTTTATAGACTTCACCAGAGAACACAAATCTGCAAATTGTTGTTGTTTTTTGTATGTGGATCAGGATTTTGTTCTCTTGGTGACGTCAATAAAATAAGACAACAAAAGAAGTGTCGTAATCTTGTTTTCTTTGATTCATATTGCCGAACCATGAATCGAATTTCGAACGACGCGACAGTGATGTGTGTACGTACAATTGTAGCGGACTTAGAATTACGAAAGAAAAAATTGTTTTAAATCAGGAAAGTTTTACTTTTGGCGCGTGTACAGAAAGAAGTACACACACTCTTTTTTAACTTAAGGCCGCCAAACGGCTACATATGTACATATGTACATATGTATGTATGTGTGTACTATATAGCAAGTTTTGCTCTCGAAATAAATCGAACTCGAGATCTTAATCAAACTTAACATTACGATGATAGAGAACGCCAAAAAGTGGGTCTCGAAATTCCGTCTGCGGCCATTCCACAGCCTAACCGGCTTAAGCGATTTTCTTCAAACTTCGTACTTTATGCCTTTTAGGCGATTGTCTCAAAAAGGTTTTGTGAATCGTTTTTTTAGCCCCAAAAAAATGTTCCAGCCATACAATTTTGTTAACCATATTAATTATCTCGAATACGCCTCTAACGATTTTGACAAGATTTTTGTTTACATATTTTGTTATTTTTGACTTTCTCATAAACGGCTCGAAGGGTTCCGATAAAAATGTTAGGTCCTTCGAATTCTAAATAATACTGCGTACCAACATTTTTGAAAAATATTTCTTTCGGATTTAAAAAATTAATCATTGAAAATTCAATATGTATTTCGAAAACCGGTGAACGATTTTTTTTAATTATGTTTCAAAATTTATAATCTTAAATACTTAAAATTCCCATACCAATATATTTTTTTAGAAACAAATTAAAAAAAATGTGTTTATAAAAGAGAATTGGTGGTAGTTTTTTAGGTAAGTTTTAAAAAGTGTTTTAATATTAACAAAATGTTAAGTAGAATCAAGCTAATACCTTAACATCAAACTGTTTAAAATGTTGTTCTTATGTACTTTCATAACTTCTTCATTACTTTGACATACATTTGACAGTTTGCAAAGGAACAAAATCTAATTTTTTTAAATTTGTTTCGCTTATAATGATCAATAAGGCATTTTTTTAACATCTGCAACTAGAATTGCCTTGAAAAAATTGGTGGATTTTTTACAGAATTTTTGCATGTTCCAGTACTAAAACGTAAACAAATTTTTGCATGTTCCAGTACTAAAACGTAGCATGTATTTGGTTTAAAAGAAAAAAACCTAAGAATCAAAACGGTTCCCCTGATTGGTACTGTAAACTCAGAAAACATGTGAAGATTCTTGGCTTAATTTGTAGTAAAACGTGCAGATTCTGCAGTCTTTATGAGTTGACACCGATACATTATAGGTACATAATGTGCTGCAATTATGCAATAAAGATATTTGGGACAGCATCAAAATGAACATACTCCAAATCTAAATACTTAAGTTTCTAAAAAAAAAACTTGCTTGGGTGGCAATGGCGCAGTGGATAAAGTGCTTGATTGCTAACTAGGACGTGTGGGTTCGATCCCCACGCTAGGCTTATTCTTTTCTATACCTCCAATTTTAATTGGATGCCCCCCATGGGTTAAAATGAGACAATACCTGGTTCTCAAATCCACTGTGCCAAACTAGTGCCGTGCAATTCAGGTTGCATTTAATAGAACTTAGGTCTTGCAGGCATATAGTTAAATTAAAAAAAAAAAAAAAAAAAAAAAAAAGATAAGATAAAAGCAAACTCATCCAGCTCTAAATGGGGTTTTACAATAGATCTAAAGGTCGCAGAGTGCAATCCTCAAACATTCATCCAATATGAGTTATTCACAGTTATATTCATGATTGGTTAAGGTAGCCTTTAAGTTTGCTTGCCATTCACTTCTCGCTTAATAATATTTGTCACATTTATTGTAGGTATCTCGCTTAGTTCATTTACTTTCAACCCATCGCCATTCTTGAATAAACAAATCATGAGCCGTTAAAAACGAAAAAAAATCCGTCTTTAACCTCAATAATGTCAACCATAAAAATCTAAAAATATACAATATTTTTATTTTTTTGATTTTAAATTTGAAGAAAATGCTACGCTGTCAATAAATTCAGTTATTATTATTTGTTAAGGATCAAATACAAATACAAAACAATTTCCATTTTGTGGTTTCGTCCTTGTTTTTTAATGTGTTTTTTTTGTGTACTTTTCAACGCACATTGCATTATTATTTTCAACACGTGCAAAAGAGTTATCGAAAATAAGAAAAATAAAATAAAATAAATTTTACAAAATGTTTATTGAAGTGATGGATTCACGAGACTTACAAAAGATTGAGTTGAAAAATAATGTACGTACATATATGTCAATATAGACACTTGGTTGTATAACATGAATGTCAAATTAGCAAAGTAACATAGGTATACATAATATGTAGATAGATCTTTATTGTTATTAAATTCTTATCATATTTTCTTTAAAAATCAAGGTAGCTTATGTTATGACCTTTTTGATTGGTCGTCCGGAAAGCTTCCTAATTCTTCTGAAGCTGTTCGATTGGTATCCAATGACAATACTTCTGGATGTAATTTCCTCTTGGATTTTAGATCAGAATTAAAACCAGAAGCACGCACAAACTGACAAACACAAAATGTCGAACTCGAATTTAATGTGAACAAGAATGACGTGTATGGATGAGCAAAAACAACATCGATGTCAATATCGAATCAGAAATATCGATACTTTTTAATATCGATGTTTTTTAATTAATTTTTTGAAAAATAAAAGCACAAAAAATCGATTAAAAATTGGTATATTATAAATGCCTTCATTGTTTTGAAAATTGTAGCAATGTTTTTTTTATAGTAATTTTCTTTTCTCTTTTCGTGTATATGAACTAAATATATATCGCACTAAATGCCAATGGAACTTTACACAATTTCAAATTAATAGTTGTGAAGCACAGTTCCACTGAGTGCAGCTGAACGTTTATAAGCACGAGGTCATTGACAAGAGATTTTTGTTTATTTTAAGTCGATGTTTTGAATCTTACCATCTATGCTGCGAAATTTCACATGCTTCAACATCGATTATTTTTTTCGTCTAACATCGATGTTTTGTCAACACTGATGAACATCGCCCATCCGTACATTTTCATGTCATTGTTTTGTGTTTTCCCGCCTTACACAAACACTCACGTTAAAATTCATAATCAAGAATCTAGTGTTATCTTGCACCTAAAATTTACTATAGAAATTCTTTAGCCTTGCTAATAACCAGTTTCATTCAAATTTCTAAAATTAGTTCTCAAAATCGTGACTTGATCTTTTCAATGAAAATTGTTTCCAGATTTAATTGTAGTATTTTTGAATACATTTCTGTGAAAAGATAATAAGGGTATTCATGAAACGGCGGAAAATCCATATAAACCGCTGAAACCAAATAATTTCAAATAAATTCTCTGATTTCTGAGGTTTATACGGGTTTTCCGCCGTTACATGAATAGCCTTAATATCTTCTTCGTCAGATGACGAGGAAGACGAAGCAATCAAAAACTCCACTAAATTTATAAAATCTAAATTATTAACTTGTTCGTCCATTATTTGTTTTTTTTTTTTTTTTAGCACATTTCACAACAAATTAATAATAATATATTGTTCATTTGACGTTTGACAGAAAAGTCTTTTTCCATATATGTGTGCATTCAGATCAAATCTGCCAACCCATCACCGATCAAATCTTTCGTGTTGAGATTTGATCCAGATTTGCTCTTTTTGTTCCAAGGAAACTCTTCAGAAAGATCAAATCTTTTGACAGAAAGTGCAATTTTCTTTAATGAAACCCGCCATTAGATAATAAAGTATGCGGAGAAATGCCCGCTCAAGAAAATTTGACAGTTCTTCGACTATTTGCTTTCTGCTGCTACTATTGCGATTGCGATTAATTTGTCGCCAGTAGAGCCGGCGGCTTGTTAGGTAGAAGTGGCTGTCGATGAAAAACCGACACACTTAGATCATTGATTGGTCGTTTTGGTACTCATTAAATTATTTAGAACTTTTTATAAAGTGTGTAAATGTTTAGTGAACGATTTTACCTATTGAATGTAATATTTCGATAAGTTTGAAAGCAGAAGTGATCCTAGAGGTGGTGGGGTTGCCATTTACATTCGCAGCTCCATTAACCACAGGTTTGTTCTTAAATCAGACGTGCGTCGCCTCGCTAGCTGACTATTGCTTCACAGAAATTTTGAATTGTCGAAACAAATGTTTAGTAGGCATAGCTTATAGTCCAAACAATAAAAATGACTTTGCACATAATATGCTTACGGCATTAGAAAATATATCGTGTACTTATACTGAAATTGTCTTAGGAAGCATCAAAAGCTTTTATCGACAGAATGAAGAGCCTTAATCTCTGGACGAATAACTTTAGTAATCCAACTCATTTTACAAGCGATGGTGCAACACTTTTATATGTTTTCTTTACTAATGACATTGAAAATATATTGCTGTATGATCAGCTTTCAGCACCACGTTATTTATAACATGACTTAATTTTTGCAACTTTTAATATTGTGCCCCGCACAGTAACCTCTACATTTGCATTTATTATAGGTTAATTTGCAACAAATATATTTTATGACTTCCGCTGATGATGACCAGGTAAATTTATTTCAAAACATTATTCGTAACCTATTTTATAAATATGTAAAACTTAGAGTAACACTACCTTTCCACCGACCACTAAACCGAGATTTAAGTAGATTTAGCTAAATCTCCTACAAATCAGGAAGATTTACCTTACAAATTTTAATCTTCTCAGATGAAGATTTAAAATAAATCTCATTTAAATCTTCAATCGAACTACCCTACTTCCATATCAAAATGAACACATTCATCGAGAAAGTGAATTTTTCTCTTCGGTTGACACAGATGAAGCTGCCTGTCTCACTTCAACACCATAAGAGAAAATGAAACGATATATGCATTTTGAATAGTGCTTTCAAAATTAATCTACTTTTGGAGAGGTGGAAACACTTTTTGAGATTAGTAAATCTACAAGAGATTAAAGTTCGGTGGAAACGTAGTATAAGGGTAGTTAAATATCAGCATAATTCGTGGATTACACAAGAAATTAAAGAATTGATTAAACAAAGAGACTTAGCTTACAAACAATGGAAACGTTTTCCATTAACAGAGCTCTTCAACTCTTTTCGTGTCATTCGTATCAAAGTGCATGTAAAAATAAGGGAAGCTAAAATAAAATGTATTCAAATCATCTTAGGAAAGATCTTCCTTCTAAAACGCTTTGGAAAAATAGTCGTGATCTTGGGGTTGGTAAGCCAAAAGAAAACTATCCTGAAAATATCAATCCTGACGTTCTTAATACTGTTTGCTATAGTTCAAGCCAAATCTTTTTGCCCAATAGTAAATCAAACTGATGAAATAGGACTTTCAAGCATTTCAATTTCAAAATGCTGATGTTGTGGCCAACATCTTAAAAATTAAATCCAAAGCCACTGGATTTGATGCAATATACCCCTTGTTTATAAAAATAATTCTACCTCATATTCTGCCTACTATTACATACATTTTCTATAGTATCGTTACAACAAGCTCTTTTCCTTATTGCTGGAAATTTGCTAAAGTTATCCCTATTGTAAATAAACCTACCACTTGTTTATCGCATACTGAGTACAGGCCTATATCAATACTTTTATTTCATTCAAAAGTCCTAGAAAAAAATTAACATAATCAAATTTCCAATTTTAATAAAAATAACAATTTGTTGTGTTAACCAATCGGGTTTTAGAAAAAATCATAGTTGCATATCTGCTATTCTAAAAGTTACTGATGATCTCAGATGTGCCATAGACGAAGATAAAGTGTCATTTTTGGGACTACTTCATTTTTCCAAGGCTTTTGATACAGTAAGCCACAGTATTCTTTTGTCTAAAATAAAAGCGCAGTTTCAGTTTTCACAGTCGTCTTCCAATTTAATGCTTTCTTGCCTTTCTGGGAGAAGACAAGCAGTATTCACGGGAGAACATGTCTCTGGATTTCTGGAGCTTTTTACTGAAGCCCCTCAAGGGTCCACCATTGCTGTTTTCAATGTGTATAAACGATCTTCCAGCACAAGTTCAGAATTCTTCCATTGACTTATATGCAGATGACGTTCAGATTCGCCTAAGTTGCAAATTGGGAATGATATTGGATGGCTTTGGTCAACAAAACAATGATTTTGATAGCATTTTTCGTTGGTCTGCAGCAAATAACTTGAAATTGAACCCTGCAAAATCAAAATGTTTAGTTATTTACAAACAAAAGCTTGACCTCAATTATTTTCCGTCCATATACATTGGAAGACAGATAATAGAATACGTGGAAAGGTCCAGGAATCTAGGAATATAGTTTAACTGCACCCTTGGCTGGGACTCCCACATTCAAAATATCATTGGGAATATTTATGGCTGGCCCCGTAGTCTTTCTTTTACGAGGCAATATAAAAAAAAGATCCAGGGCCTATAACACAATACATAAAGTGTTTGATCAACAAGTGAAATTCATCAACTTTTTAAAAATTGTGTAACACGGAACAACAAGTCTGCGAGAACTATAACAATTGTTTTGACTTCATTCAACAAGTGGGAAATTTCACTATTTCACCGTTTCTGTAACTGAAAAAAACCAGAGTTAAAAAAAAATTAACTTATTGAAAAGTTGATAAATTTCAATCGACTCGACGGTTCCGGGCTAGTTCAAAGTCAACAAGTTAGAAATAAACACTTGCAGTAGTGTTAATTATGTGATTACATCGGACGGATCTTGAGAATTTATTTAGTGGCCTAGAGTTTTGTGAAATTTGTTTTTGATTCTGAATCGGACATTGACAGTGAGGGCCAATGGCAAAGGTGTTGAAGGAAGGAATAAGCTTTGAAATAGACATTTGGTTTATGGACAAATTCCGTGTGCCGTAGAAGTTGTTGACTATATGATATCTTACCGAAAGTATCTCCCACAAGTTACGTTCGCCCACTAATAAAAGTAAATCACTTAAGTGTAAGGCAGAACATATTAATCGCCTTACATTGGTTTGCAACTGTTCACAAGATTACAGTTTGTCGATGTATCAAAGAAGTCACATTTGCAATAAATACTTTTTTTTTCTTCGGAAATTTTAAAACTCATCTTGGTAGGTTTACTTGTTCAACTGATTCAACAAGTGAAGGGAATTTTTTTCTATTGACATTGTTATGGTTTTTATTGTGTTACAGAAATGATTTTTCCCTTGTTGAAGAAACATAGTTGAACAAGTAATTGTTGACTAGTTGACTTTTTGCTCTGTGTTATAGATCCCTGGTGTGTTATTGCTGTTGTCACAGTGATCTAAGACTACTCACCTTAACAAACCCAGTTACTTATATATGTGGGATGGTATACTATGTTCAGTCACTGGAACAAGAAAGAATGACTTCTTAAGGATGCGAACGGCAGATGGTCAACAATTGAAACCTGACGGGTTTCGAGAAATATTTACTGCACCTAAGCAGGCCTCAACTAACACTTTTGGTTGAAATCGTAATGAATGGGTATCAACTCAATGGGAACCCACATAAACAATATTGGTATCAGTGTATTCAATTTATGCATGGGATGTCAAGAATATTGACTCAGGATGAAAATGGAGAGCACTTCTCATGTTATTTTTTAATGTAGCAGCCAAGTTAGAACTAGAAAATCAGCCCTTGGCGAATACTTCTTTGATGGTCTAGTCTAGACGACATCACAGCCACTATGGAACATCCTAAAATTCATTCAGAACTCAGGTTAGTTTAGGGAGTCATCCCATACAAAAGTTCCACCTTCTCACTCAATTTTTTTTTTTTTTTTTTTTTTTTTTTTTTTTATAACTTTGCACGCGCTCAAGGGATTATGAATACCCTTTATATGTTTTTCTTAACACAGCGCGGGCATCCGGTGTAAGAAGAGAAAGAAGGATAGGAAAGATGTGTGGCGCGATGTTCTGAGACTAGAGCTGGTTGTTGTCTCAGATTTATCTCCAGGGATGGCGGCTGAACTAATGCGGAGAGAATTACCGTGTCTAATTTATTTATGTCCCTTATAATTCGCATTATTTTATTTATTTCGTTGTCATATTTTATGGGTATACTTGTTTACTCAATCACATGTTGTTAGTGTTATGCCTAAGCAGCATGTAATGAGCAAAGCAGCAACTTATTTTATGACAATTTTGAGAATTGGTTTTTAATGGAATATAAGAAGACATAGACAACGGCACGAGGTTGACAGGCGAGCACACAACTATCGCGCCACGACCACCCCCAATACCAAGTTTCACGGATTCACCCCGCACGGCACACCCCATACAAAATGTCTACGACTATCAACAAGAACCGACAAAAAACTTAATTTCCGAGACTGTTTACAGGTATTTCCGAATTTATATTATTAAACGAAATTCTGGTACCTTTTTGTGAAAAAAAAAACGTTTTAAATTTGTTAAATAAATTTCAAATAACTTTAGTATTCAGTCAAACGAGGATTTCTTTTTTTTTAGTGACCTCTCTCTTTGAACACATATACATTCAATATACACACGTACAATGTATATCGCTGTTAAATTGTCTAGTAAACTATATTCTTTGATGACAATAATTATTTCAAAAGAGTTTCCATCTACCAAGGATGAAATTTCAAATCCTTTTGTGAAAGTCAACACAATTATCTCAAAGAATTTGTGTTATGTATATTTTTTGATATAATAATGTACATACGCACACATACATAGATAGCCGTCCTTGCATTAATAATAATTAAAAAGATGTGTTGAAATAAGGCTACAGTTTTATCAAAAGTGCTTTTATTTTCCAAACATCTTATCTTATACGTCAAAGTATTAAAAACTAATTCTAACTTTTGTGTGTTTTATAGATAATAACGATTAACTCGTAAGTTTAAAACAAAACTTTTTATTTAAGTTTCCTATTCAATCTATTTATAACCAGTTAAAATAGTGTCGGAGGATTTGTGCATGTCTTATTTCGCAATCAGAAGATTAAAATTGCATTCCCGTTAAAAAAAATAAGTACACGAGAAGTTGGTGATATTAGCTTAGAAGGGGTTTGTGCTAAGCCTCATTATTTAACTTTTAGGTATTTTTTTTTTTCAGAGTAATAGAGTGTGTAAAACGCATTCTGAATAAAAAGAAAAACGGCAGTGACAGTGAGTGGAGTACATGTGTGTCGTGAAAATTAAAGACAAATAAACTGCGAAAGATCACAACTTTTAACAAAAACGAAATTAGAAAACAAAAGTGGCAATGGCGCAGTGGATAAAGTGCTTGATTGCTAACTTAGACGTGTGGGTTCGATCCCTACGCTAGGCGATTTCTTTTCTATACCTCCAATTTTAATTGGATGCCGCCCATGGGTTAAAATTCGACAGTCAATACCTGGTTCTCAAATCCACTGTACCAAACTAGTGCCGTGCAATTCAGGTTGCATTTAAAAGACCTTAGGTCTTACAGGCATATAGTTAAATTTAAAAAAAAAAAGTAATTTGTTTGGTTTTATTTTATTTTGTATGTATTTCAGGTCAAATTCGACCCATCCTCAGCAATACACTATTTAGTTTTAATAAAGGAAAAAATAATCAAAACAAAATACAAAAGCTTAGAAAATGTCAGAAAAAAAACGAATTGATTGATTTATAGGTGGATACAGTGAACAAAAAAAGGAGAAAACATTAAATCAGATTAATTTAAATTAATTTAAATAAGATTAAATAGAGAAGACACTAGATGTGTTTTATTGGGAATCTATCCATTGTACCGTAAGTAATTCCCAAAAAAAACGCATCGACCGTAGCATGGACTGTAGCTTTTTTGTTTTTGTAAAAATGGTACCCCTGCGCAGTAGTCACAAGTAATGAAAGAGTCTTTTGCGAAGTAAAATTAAGAAAATATCAAAATTATGAACAATAATTAGCTTTTATTCATATAAAATAGAAAGCAGAAAAACGTACCAATATTTAATTTATGTACAAACCTATTTCTTGTTTTCATTTTTTCTGCATTTGCAATTTTAAATTCTAACATTCATTTTGCATCAATAGAAATTCAATTCAATTCAATTTTATTTCAATTTGGTGTACAAGTAAGACTTAGTCTTTTATAGTACCTTAATATGGTTAAATTCAATAATATAATAGTATTCTTAAATATAATTTCCTACTATAACAAATATTAATTACTAAATATTTATAAATCAAAATAAAGAAAGAAGAAAGAAAGAAGCCTGTGTTATCCTAACAATTTACATATATTACAATTTGTGTTTTCGATGTTGCTATTTGTATGTCAACCATTTTCTCCCTTTCATAACCTGTCCTTACCCCCCTCCCCCTCCAATTAGTTGTAGGTTTAAGTTTAAGAAAGGAAATAATAAATTAATGGGTTTGTTCAAGTCCCTTTTTACAAAATCATTGTAGTGCTTTAAAAATCGTCTATGCCTTTCACACGAGGAAACAAAATTGGCGGAGATTTGCTTGTTTCCTTTATGTTTCTTGGTTTTGAACGCGCACTACAACGTAGTTTAAATTATTTACTCCCCTTACATTTCCCCTCTATATTTCATGCTTTTATTTATTTTCTGTGTAGATCGATAGCTAGATTTTTATTTTTCAACGCAATTTACAATTTATTTTCTGATTATGTTTTGCTTTCAATTCAATATTCACTCATCAGACTGCACTTAACAAACGCGGAGTAAGGAACAATTAGTTAACATTTAGTTCATTTAGTCCATTTCCATGCTCATGTCCAGACCAACGTCCATTAAACAGTGAAGAAAAAGCACATTTTGTGAAGTTCAGTTGCTGCTTAATGCGTTTAGGCTAGGCTCTCACATGCAATTTTTCCGAAACGAAATAGTTTAATCACTAGTAGAATTATGATCGCGCACATAAGCAACTTAAAATCAATCAACGAGATTAACCAACACACATACAATATTCTGATTTAATGTGCGCGCGTTCATTATAGTTCGGTGAGATACAAACTGAAGAACTTATTTGGGGCGATCGCTCGATTTGTGATAAAACACAAATTTTTAAGTTGCTAGAATCGCGGACTGAATAGTATTTGCACGTGCGCACACTCTCATATCAGTCCATGGTATTCACTTTAGCAACCAAACTGTTGCAAAACTAAAACTGAACTCCGTTTATTTATAATATTCAATAAAAATTGAACACAAAACGAATATTGGTCTTAAGTTCAGGAAAAGTTGAAACAATATGAAAGTGAATATTTATTCCTGATGGTCGTTTATAGCAAACAGGAAAATTACGTCAGTTGGCAAGCCTCACTTCTAGTCTGCCATCAAGTTTTCCTAATTGAAACACACACAAAAAAGTCTTTCGTCCACAATTCTGTCAGTGAAACGAGAGAAATTGGGACTCAAATCATTGGAATGATTTTTTCAATTTTGTGTCAAATGGCAATCAGCTCTCACGGAAAATGAATTTTCATCAGGAAAATAATTAAATACATTTGTCACAAAAAATAATTGTTCTATTGCAAATATTTTTCCAAAAAAAAAAATTCTGAGTTATTCGTCATCGATTAGTGTAGCATTTGTATTTTAAAACGCGTGAAATTATCATAAATTATAAATTAGAACTTTTTTCCTGATTCGTTTTCCCGACCGCTATAACTCGTCTCTTAGTCAAAAATAAAAGTAAAACGGAATTCATTCAATAGATATTGATTTTTTTTTTCAAAATGGAAATCAAAATTAGTTAAAACAGCTTATAATTTATTAAGAATGGAGTTATCTAAGATTTTAGAAATATAAACTGGCCAAAAAAAAGGATCAAAAAGATCGATTTGTCTTACGAATGAAATAAATAATTTTAACACTCCATGAACACATCCATCGAGATTCAATCCAATTATCAATCGTACCAACAAAGCTAACAAAATCAAATTCGAGACTCGAATAAACGTCAACCAGCCATCCAACGTAACTTCTACTTTAGCTTTTTATCGAACCGTAGCGAATTGTATGTAAAATGCTACGACGGATAAACTTACGGTTGATAAATTTCCCAATAAAACACGGCTATTATGTTGTCACTATCCCCGTTCACCAGATGGTCGTTGATATGTATGTAGACACTCTCGTATGCATCAAGTCTTCTTGCATTAGTCACATTTTTTTAGCAATTTGACATTCGTGAGAGTGAAGTCGAACTGGTTGCGGCTTAGAGCGTGGGCAGCAACCGAAGAATTTTGCAGCTCGGTTGAATTTGATGTGGCTGCAATGTTCGGTAAAACGAACCCTAAGACTTCGTTTGGTCTGCCCTATGTACTTGTCACCGCAATCACCACACTTCACTTCACAAATATCCTATTTGTCTTTAAGTTCGGTTTTGTCCTTAGTTGTGCCATTGTTGGAGAAAACACAATCTATATTTTTGCGTCGAAGTTTCGGTTTCAATTTGTTGGTTACTTGTGGAATATACGTCATGAAAGCGCGATCGAAATTGTTATTGTTTTCATTGTATTTTTGTTGTCTAAATAAAGTTCATAATGATGATTTTTTTAATTTTATGTGTGTGTTTTTTATTAAATGGTCTACCATTAGCCGTGTTTTATTATCGCCAATAACCCATATGGTTCACCCCGTGAAAATAAAACGATCTGGGTTATGTACTTAAGCCTAGTACGCTGCTGATGCGAAACGAAAAATCCCATACAAAAATGACACGACGAAATCATGAACGAAAAATTTCGTACTACTTTTCGTTTTCCAGTACGCTGCTGAACGACGAAATGTGTAATTTTAGTGGATAGCTGTAGTAGATTTCTTAGTACAATTCTCCACTCTTTTCGTTCTCAATTTAATTGACCTGCACATTAATTGCTTGCATTTCATTTTTTTTATACAAAAAAAGTCAAGCTCTTGTAATGCTTACTTGATTTTTCTTTGGCTTTGTGTTTTCTCTAGTGTCTGGTTTTTCTGTGCATTTCCTGTATTAAATTATTCAAAATACATTCAATTCTAATTTTGTATCAAAACCAATTTCAAAATCGACTAAACTAAATCTGCAAAATGAAAATAAGAAGTTGGAAAGAAGCACACCCTTCACATATCTTATCGGCGAACAAGATATAGCTGATCTTTATTTGGAGTGCTGATTATAACCAACTATCGACTTTTCTCATACCTAGTGCTAGTGTTTAGATTAAAAATAACCTATGTCCTTTTAAAATTAATTTATTTTAAGTGACTACTAAACAAAAATATAATCAAGATTCAGTAGTTTGTTCTGCAATTAACTGTCCATGTCATGATTTTTAAAATACATTTGTTACTCCGACTTTTACACCATATAAATATAAAAAAACACTCACCATTTCTAACTACATACTTTCAACACATAAATTAACTCAATTGCCACAAAGAAAAAATCAAATCGACCGCCCGCTACTGGCAGTACGAATATGAATTTCCGATCTGGCCGGGACAAGGAAGCCAAAGGTAAGCGGCCTTCCGCTGCACCAACGACAATTAGGGAAATCATCGTTACCACAATAATGTTTGGTTGCAAAAAGGCCATCTTAAACGATACCCACCTCTATTTAGAAAGCCTGTTTCCGATCTCATTGATTGGCGATTTTATACCATACCCCAGAACTTATTTCTCAAGTTAAAATAATCTGTTTAATGTTTACTTCGTGAAAATCGGCACGGGATGGACATTGTTATTTAGTCTACAATTTCAGGTGATGACCTCGCTAGTCCTTTGTTGTGTTGATAGAAAGAAGATGATGACACATCACTTACCTCGCATTGCCATCACTACCTTCTATTTCTTTTCTGGACGAAGTTTTTTTTTTTTTAATGTATATTGAACCATCGTATGGCAGATGCCCTGCTCGTGAATTTGATAGCAAATCAAGCTGCTTGCAAGCTGGTCACTTGTCAATGGGATTTGAAATATAAGGCCATGCATTTTTACTATTCATTGGATTTTAGTATTAATTGAGGAAGCAAGACCTATAGTTAAAATGGGAATCGATCAAAGAGCATTCGCAGAGTAGCAGACCGGTCAAGTACAAACCCACTAAGAAAACTCACTGATGAACAAGTGAAAATGCAACCCGTTCCAAAAATATATTCTAAAAGCTATTCACTGTTCTCTTGGAATATATAATCTGAAAATACTTTGAAGTGTATCTTTGGAACGGGTTATCCTAAAAACTTGGTTGATACCTTTTTGTAATCTACTCTTGATGCTCTCAAAATCAGCATCAAAAGTTTTTATGTAGAAGCCTTATTGCAAAAAATCACTCTTGAAATACGCATATTTAGAATGATGTATGCGTATTCCTGGAGCTATTTTTTTTAATACAACTTCTTTGAAAAAATATTGATGCTCCCTTTGAAAGTATGAAGTGCTGATTCTAAAAAGATATCGCTCGCCTTTATTGGACAACCCGTTCCATAAGGCTTCTACATAAAAACTTTTGATGCTGATTTTGAGAGCATCAAGAGTAGATTACAAAAAGGTATCAACCAAGTTTTTAGGATAACCCTTTCCAAAGACACACTTCAAAGTATTTTCAGATTATGTATTTCAAGGTGAACAGTGAATAGCTTTTGAACTATATCTTTGGAACGCGTTGTCCAATAAAGGCGAGCGATATCTTTTTTGAATCAAAACTTCATACTTTCAAAGGAAGCATTAACAAAACCAAAAGTAGTTTTGTCACCAAATTACTTTTAGATGTATTTTTTTTGTCACCAAATTTCCTTTATATATAATTTTTTTGAAATAATTCTTGGACTTGAAAATGGTATCCGGAATTAGTAAGAAACCATAAATTAGAACTCATAACCGTTTACACCATCCCAATGAAGGACGTAGTTTTCGAATTATAGAGTGGTTTACCTCCCTATTTCATTGATTTTCTTAAAATTGATAGAAATTTCATCAAATTGGCAGATAAATCAGTTAATAAGTCCCAAAGTATTTGCTTAATTTCCATAATTTAAACGGTTCTGAGTTTTATTTTAAATCCTCTATGTGTAACAAGAACAATTTTTAAATCCAAGAATTATTTCAAGAAAATTACATCTAAAAGTAATTTGGCGACAAAATTACTTTTTTTTTTACAACTTGTCATTTGTTTTTGACAGCTTACAGAACTCTCCGCAAATATTTTTCCGCTGTGGTTTTCGTTAGCATTTCGCTCTCCTAGTGGAGACCACCGAACAATTTCGTTTCGCATCAGCAGCGTACTAGGCTTTACATGTACACTCTGTTTGCCGAATTTAATATTAAATTTGCAAACCCAGATAGAAACCTGAATCTCGTGTTGTTTTTGTAATACGTGTTAAAACATAACCCAGACCGAGACCCTTAAATAATAAAACGCAGCTATTGATTCTTTATATCCATTTAATGTAGCTGTGTTTATATTCGTTTAAGTAATTTGACACGGATAAGGGATATTTACACAATCGGTGGATCATTGAGTGAAATGCGGCTGATTTATGTTCTATAGGTACGGTGACAATATTTCTCTGAGCAAAACCCGGGACATAAATTTAAAAATTGAAAAATGTGTTTAGTACGAAATAAACAAAATTCTCAAAAACAATAAAAAAAAATTTAAAATAACAGCGCAAAATGCAAGAACTTTTTTTTAGTATTCAACCTTTTTTTAACCAAGTCTTTCAAAAATAAACATTAATAACACATTATCAAACAAATTTTCGGTAATTGGTACTTTTTTGCCTAACAAATTTTTTTGATGATATTATCGTTTTTTATTAAATATTATTTAAATTCCTGGCAGCTAAAATTATAGTTTAATTTTACCATTAACATGACCCTGAGAGTTTCAACATTCAGTTGTGTGTTTTCATTTGTCCAAACATTATTCATTATGGATAAAACTCTCTCGGTTGGAGCATTTGAACCTGGCAGACAGAGGCCTAACTTGACAATAAATAAGAGATTTTTGAAGTTTATACTTTGTTTGCAAAAAGGGTAAAAAATGTCTTTCCATTTCTCGGCCACAGTTATTTTGTTCTCTATCCATTTTGTTACAATTTTGTGACAAACAAATTCGTCGAAACAGGTGGAATCATTAATATTTGTACCCCTCGGCTTTTGGTTCACAAAATATAACGAAGATTCTATTTCTGGCCAGATAGGAAAAAGGAATTTTTCGAAAAATTATTCAACTAAAAACTTCATATTCTTTAAAAGATACATCCCAATTATTTAAGTATTCGTAACACGTTCTGGAAAATTAGGAATATTTGCTTTACATAACTTTTGGTCAATTCATTTTTTGTTTACAAACAAAATTATCAATTGTTCTCCTCTAGAATTTAATTTAAATTTAAGACATTTAATTGCTGGCGCAACTTTGGACATCCAAATTTGTTGCCACTCTGCTTATAATATTATGCTCACAGGAAAAATTTAGGACTCGGATTGAATAAAATGGAGAAGAAGGACCTCAGATGAAGGGTTGTTAAACAAATTCTTTAAGATAAAAAAAATCTCATAAAGGATTATAAAATTGTATTATTCTCTTCATAGCTGGTTTTAAAGATATCCAACTAGTGTTGATATAACCAACAAGTTTGAAGTAAGTAAGTAAGTAAGTAAGGAATTCATTTATTGTTTCGTTTTCGTTTTTGATATAATGTTTATAATTTTTGATGAATTTTATAGCTATGGCATTGCCGTCAGCTCGGTTAGCAAATTAAGTACATACATTAATACTGATTTTTTTCTTTTTTTTAATAAATATTTAAACAAATTCGGTAAGAAGTAACATCCTATACTTATAAATAACTTTCAAAAAAGAATAGAGTCTTTTCCAGTCGGAATCATTTAGCACTGAAATAGTTTCAAGGAGCGTCATAGTTTCCTTTCCAACGAATGTTTTTCTGTGGGAAGCAAAAATGGGGCATATACCTATGACGTGAAAACAGTCCTCTTTGGCTTTCAAATTACATAAAGTTCAAAATCGGTTAAAACTATTGTTTTAAGGAGATCCGTTTAGCGTAAGAACTTCACATCTTGTTTTAAATATTAAAGATATTTCTCTACAATTAAGTGAATCAGTAAAGTAGTTTGATTGCATAAGGTTAAGTTCCAGTTGTGAGTAAAGTAGTCTGCTATATGATTCTCGAGCTTGTATTATAAACCCATCGCGTTCAGAATTTTCGTGCCCTTGTATTATTTTGTAAAGCTGTTGTTTTGCATGGCTCAAATTTTGTGAATTTAACGAAACTTCTTCACCACAATTGTTTCCCAGATGTTTCCATTTTGACACCCGCCAGTCCTCGTTTCTTAGCTCATTTAGTCAGTCGGTCATCGCGATGAGACAACACCTTGACAATGTAGTCTGCCTGTCATTTCAGAGTGCCAGTAAAAATGTTGGGTAGCCCTGTTTCCAGATATAAAGCATAGTTCGGTATATTTAAAGGTAAATTAAAAAGTTTCTTCAAAAAGCATCTGTGAAATTTTTCTATACAGTCGCATTCTTTAATTCCCCATACTTGGGCAGCATAGCAAAGTGAACTCCTAACAGCAGCATCAAATATCCTCGAAAAGATATTTCTCCAAGATAGATTTAACAGACTTTGTGTATTTTTAGCTTTGATGGTTATATGATTGTTGAAATCTATAGTTTTATTAAGAATTACTCCAAGGTACTTACACTCAGAAGCTACCTTTAAAAGATTTCCATTGTAGTACCAATTATATGTTAATTGATACCGGGCAGATCTTGAGAATACCATTACTTTTGATTTATCTGCGTTAATGGTAAGTCCCCATTTCCTGCAATAATCCGCGAGACGATTAATCATTAGCTGGATATTGACTGGAGTCTCGGAAAGTATAACTAAGTCATCAGCATATAAAAGGACATTTATGGTCAAATCAGATACCTCCAGGTAGGTAAGATTCAACATCATTTATAAAAAGGACGAATAGAAGTGCACTTAATAGGCATCCTTGCTTAACACCAGAATCTGTTTCAAACCATTCTGAATAAGTTGATCCATCCCACACAGCTAGTTTGAAGTATTTATTCTCTTATTTTGTAGACTACCAGCTAGTTTGAAATTTAGTCTGAAGAAGGTACTGTGTGCCGAAACAGCTGTAACACCATTAAACTAATTAAAAATAAAAGTGGATATTAAAACAAATATTTTTGTTTTTTTAGTATTTAAATTTAAGTATTTAGTCTGAGACCTTTTGCAAATTTCCTTAATTTTTTCAACACTAACAGGTGTGAGCAGCACAATTAACTCCAATGAGATCATTACCGGTAATGGCTTCAAGTATATCAAAAATGTTGCTCTTGCATTTTCTTGTTGACCCGCCAAAATTTTAGTTTATGTTGTAAGCGCAAATTGCCAAAATTTTACCAAAGTTTTATCTATGTATATATTTTGAAGTGATTTCCGATGTTTCCCTTGGAAGATTTTCAACCACTAAAGTCTTGACAACGATACCTATAGTTGTGGGGTAAAATAAGGAACCAAGAGCGGACACAGTTTTGTACAGCCACGATTAGAACAATCAGAAAAAACTGCCACAAAACTTACTCTGCATAGAGAAGTTTTAATTTCTTCAATATAATTTAGTTCAAGAACATTGAACACAATAGTTCACATTTTTTGCTTGCACTGGAATATATTTGATCAAAACTGCTTTTTAAAGTTTCGATGTTCACAATCATTAGACCTGAATGAGTCCAGGTGCCTTCACTAATTGCGCTCTTCTTTGCAAATTCCATTTGTTTGGACAAATAAGCACACACATTTTTTTCTTTCTTCGGTAGAAGTACATACATATGCTTATCTTTTTAAAAATGATGACATATATTTCAAATTTCCCTTCAAGCAAAAACACGGACCCGAATTTCTCGGTTCACTTGGGAATCACTTTAGAATCCAAAAAATCTGAGCGTCTCACACATATTAACAAATTTTCTGGGCACGCATGTAAAAAGAAGAACGAGAATCGATATTATTTTTGTATGGGCCGGAAAATAGAGAGAGTCGATATTCGAGTTGGGAGTATTTTTTATGGACTAGAAATGAAGACAAATGGAGGGAAACAGTAATTGTTTTTTTTTTTCAATTTTGCAGAATAAGCACGCAACAAGAAATTTGTATCTTCAAGGAAACCTTAAAATACATAACAAGTGTAAAAAATTATAAAATAATACTTTAAAATAAAAAAACGGGATTATTCAACAAAATGTGATTATTGCAACAAAGAAGTAGAAAACTCTCTCTCTCACAATACATGCACATAATGGATCCGTGGTGATTTTAATTTCCATACCAATTTGATTCGATTGGGAATCGTTTCCGATCCGTTGTTGGATCCGTTTAGAAGTGGTTTCGGATCCAAAACGGGGTCGCTTGCTTGAAGGGTTCCCTTCAAACTAAAATACGGACCCGAATTTCTCGGTTAATTTAGTAAGCGCTTTGGAATCTAAAAAAAACAGACTGTTTTACGCACATTAACAAATTTTCTGTGTACGCATGTAAAAACGGAGAAGGAGGGAAATTAGTCGATATTCGAGTGGGGAGTATTTTGTATGGACTAGAAATGAAGACAAATGGAGAGAAACAGTTTCTCAATTTTTATCTTCAAGGAAAACCAAAATACTTAATAACAAACGTAGAAAATTTATAAAATAATACCTATTTAAAAATGGAAAAACGGGATTATTATCAAGTAAACAAAGAAGTATTTAATATGTGTAGAAGAGAGCATACTTATTTCTTATTAAATTATTCATTTAGATTAGATTATTCATTTTTGTTGGATCCTTTTTAGATTCCATTTAGGTTCCGTTTTCGCTGAGTATGGTGAAATAGATAACTACTCTCCCTCACAATACATTAACATAATGACTTCGTGGTGATTCTAATTTTCATACTAATTTGATCCGGTTTGGAATCGTTTCGGATCCATTTTTGGGTCGTTTATGAAGTGGTTTCGGATCCAAAACGGAGTCGCTTGCTTGAAGCGTTATATATTGTGTTTTTTTGTGAAGATACAGTTTAAAGACAAATCTGACAACTCAACGAAGGTGCCAAATTAATGCGTTCAGTGAACATGCTTTTACAGTAAATCCCCCTGAACGATTTGTTAAGGCGGATTCGCTCTTTGACATAAAAATATTAAACACATAATTAAATTAATGTAAAAACTTGTTATAATTTTTCAACGTTATTAAAATAATATAAATATATGGTAATATCGGACAAACCCGGGACAAACCAGGGACACAAATAAACTACGGGACAGTTGTATGTCCCGGGTTTTCTTAAAATTTAACCGGGACAGTCGAGCGTAATACGGGACCATCCGGGAAATACGGGAAGGATGGTCACCGTATGTATAGGGCAATATGAATAACTAGTGATGTACCTGTCTAAGGAGGTAGATTTTCGGTAGATGGAAAAATCGAATTTGTTTTTGACCTTTGTAACGAGAAGGTCCAAGAAGGATAGTTTGTTGTTTTCTTCACATTCTTACGTGAAATTGATACTTTCAAATTCAGAGTTTAAAACGCTCAAAATTTCATCGATTTGATTTGCTTTTATGACAGCAAACACGTCATCGACATAACGTAACCAAATACGTGGAAGTAAACCTTTTAGTATGAGGTTAGTTTCAAAGTTGGCCATGAAAACGTTTGCTATTAAAGGGAAAGTGGGTTTCCTATACTTGTTCCAAGACCAATGGTGTAGAATTTACCTTTGAATTGGAAAAAATTATGAGCCATTCAAACTTTTGCCGCATCGAGATGTTTGTTTTTTTGTCGTTGTATTTTTCGCTCGAATCTAGGTGAATCTTCAATGCATTATCACATTTCTAGATTTTTTGTTTTTTCTTCAAAGTCAAAAGTATTTTAAACAGAAAGGCTTTCAAATGGAAACTTTTTCATCTCAGTGACCAACCATTTTGCTACCTTTACTGAGGGTGAATTCATATTTGAAACAATGTTTCTCATCTTTTCACCTAGTTTGTGTACTTTAGGTAAAGAGTTCAATTTTGGTACTTCAGGGTTTGAAACATTAAATTTTCAATTTGGTACGGCAAATATTTGGTGGATGTTTTTTAATAAGCGCTTTCGATTCTCGGATCATCTTCGTTAATGGTATTTTGGTTAAAACATTGAACTTTCCATCTGTGATTGATTTTTGCACTCTTTCTTCGTAATCATTTTTGATCATGATAACGACCTTATTTCCTTTATCGGGCCTTCATTGGTATTGGTATTTTCTCCACAAAAGTTTGGATTTGTTGATAACTACAGATGTTCTGGAATAGGTAACGGTGCACTTGACCTTGAATTTTTTCTGAGTTCTTATCGCATGCATATTAGCTCTATAGTTCTTGATAATTTTCCAAATTTTCTGCGATATTCAAGTCAACAAAAATGAAAAAATTATTTAGCTTTTATTTTTTTTTTCGACTTGAATATCACAAAACCACTGCGTGAGCCTTTTCATCTGACCTATTCTACTGTCTTTCCGAGTAGATGAAAAACAGCATTAGTCCAGCCTGTCCCTAAAAAAGCGAATCTTCTTCACCCTCTAACTACCGTCCAATTTCACTTCCGTCCCTTCTTTCCAAGGTCATGGAAACGCTGATTAATTATCAGCTTAAGAAATATCTTGAAGAACGAAAACTTTTTAATGACCGGCAGTTTGGCTGTCGTATAGCAATAAGTGATAGGTCCTCTTGTAATTTTCTATTCATCGTTTTTGAGAGAGTAAAATTATTGCGCTTGATATTTCAAAATCATTTGATAGTTTGGCATCAAGCTCTCTTATCGAAAATGAGTGTATTTTTGAATTTGGATTTTTTTTTGTTTTAATTTAACTATGCCCGTAAGACCTAAGGTCTTTTAAATGCAACCTAAATTGCACAGCACTAGTTAGAAGAAAGAGAATGATAGGAATGAATTTTTTGTTGGCACAGTGGATTTGAGAACCAAGTATTGACTGTCTCATTTTAACCCAATTAAAATTGGATGTATAGAAAAGAACGCGCCTAGCGTGGGGATCGTACCCAAACGTTTAAGTTAGCAATCAAGCACTTTATCCATAGCGGCATTGCCATTGGTATCGATGAATTTCGCTTCTTCGTTGGATTAGAAATTATCTTTCGGACCGCTCAATACAAGCAGTATTGGACGGTGTCACGTCTGTTATTCACAAAATAAATGCTGGTGTGTCCCAAGGCTGCGTTGCCTGTCTTCGATATATCCAATATATTGTTTTGCTGATGAGTGATGACAGTACCCCCAGCTTTTCATACGTTTTTAGATTCACACCCATGTCCTTCGGATGTGGAACTTGAACGGCAGCGTATGAATAGCTCATTAATCCAATGGAGAATAAGTAACCACATAGAATTTAATTCTTCAAAAACCCAATGCTGTCTATTGTCGTTAAAGCGGTATCCTCCCCCAATGCCGTTGTCCATGAATATCGAGGAAACCGAATAACTTTCAATTCTCGGTATGTGCATCACCGATCACTTTTTTTGGAATGACCAAATATTCGATAACGTCAAGAACTCTGCAAGCTTTTTGGGCTCTCTGAGACGATGCACGAATTCTTCTCCCCTTCTGATATGGCTGTAATCAATAAAGCCTTTATTCTTCTAAAGCTGGAGTATAACACTCACATCTGGGCTGGAATACCAAAACTCATTTGAGTCTCTGGATTAGAAATCAAAGTATTCTCAAATCCACTGTTAAAAAATTCTTTCTTATCTTCCTATTCCTTCTAACTAGGGCCGTGCAATAAAGGTTGCTTCTAAAAGACCTTAGCTCTTACAGGCATATAGTTAAAATTATTATATAATATTATTATAGTGACCAGTTAAAGGTCATGAAAAAGTCATTGAGATGGTCTGATGTGACTAAAGGCGATAATACGTGCTTAAAGCATATTTATCAGGGTCAGAGGTAAGACAAAAATCAAGAGTTTTGACGGTCGGATTCGAGTTGGCTCAGCAACTTGATTCATTAGTTGGTTTAACTCGCAGTGAAGACCTCAATTCTTATTTCAGGTTTTCTCTGACCCGATAATAAACTACGGCAAAACCGTTATGGAAGTCCATTATCATAACTCTCCTTCACAAAAATATTATATGTAGCTATAGCAAACAACACGTGTTAAATAAAATGCACGACTGGATAGCACGAACTTGCTCTTATGATCGATCACATTGTATGCAAAAGACTTCTATTTAAAATCTAAATATATTTTTAAAGTAATTTTTTACTTTATTTCTTATACACAAAGTTTCTTAAATTTTTTTCTAAAAAAAAATTGGTATGACAATCTTAAATATTTAATAATATATAATTAAAAACAAAAAATTAAATCGGATTAATCAAGAAAAAATAATTCAAAATTCTGAAATAAATACTTAAATTAATTTAAGCTAAAAAAGTACGCCATTTTATTTCTTGGATAAATTTGAATTTATGAGAAAAAAATTTTAAAAATCTGTGGAGCTGTTTTTTGAGAAAAAAAAAAAGTTAAAAAAAAAACTTTTTGAAAAAAAAATTTTTAAAAAAATTCAAAAAGGCCAATTCATAGGTATTCAGCAAATACATATAACTATAATTTTTGAAAAAAAATAATTGAGCAGTTTTCAAAATATAAATTAATTTTTTTTTTAATTCTTTTAAAAATACAAAAAAAATATTTATTAAAAATATTGGTACGCAGTATACATTGGGCAACCTAAACCGGTCGAGCCATTTATGAGATAGTCGAAATAAAAGAAACGGTCCTATGGAAAGTATCGTTTTTAGACATTTTTTTTCAATCATATGATCGGTCGTGCCTAAAAAGCTGCACTGATTTTTTTAAAATCAAAATCGTTAGAGCCGTTTCCGAGAAAAATAGGCTTTAACGTATTTGTTATATCGCAGGTACCGTTATTTTTTGAGCTAAAAAAAAATTCCAATTTCCCCTCTGTACAATACCTAAAAAACTCTATATACCCAGTTTGAAACAATTCGGCCAACCCGTTTGGGCAGTAGGTAATGTCTACAATGCATCGTAATGTCATGTTTGATTGTTATCTCAAAACTTTTTTTTTTCGACGAATGCATAACTTGCTTCATAGTAACTATAATCGCAAAAATCAAACATGCGAAACACGTCGATATGGTGTCTGTTGTCAGACATATCCAGCTTCCCGATAGGCTAAATTTTGTATGAAGATGCGTCGTCATATTATTTCGTCGTATTCATAACAACTTAAAAAGGTTGAATGCAAAAATTCTATTTAATTTAGCTATTTTGTATAAAATGAACAATTATTAATTCTTTTATTAAAGAAGCACACTCACACAAATTTTATACAACTCTTAAAACGCCTAAAATAATCTCCTTACTAGTCAGTTTGAAATAATGTACCTACGCAAAAGTTAAACCTAATTTAGCATTACTTCGGTAAATTTTATTTGCATAATTTATACTTAGCCGATGTAAACATAATAATTGAACGTGGGTCACGCATAAATCCTTTTTCTTAAATTGTGAAGAGAAATGTTTTTAGGTGTATGTATCTACCCTACTGGCCGGGCCCTTGTTAAGTCGCCATGGTTCACTCTTGTGTACGTGAACATATTATGTATTTGTTTTTTAGGAAAGAGCAGTTGGTCCGCAAAAGACTAAGGTTCTATAAATAATGTTTCTCTATTTTGGAAAATAAAGATTTAAGTTTTGTTTTGACCTTCGCGGACGGCCGGCGGCGGCGGCCGACGCACGGTTCTTGAATGAATACCAACGTGCATACATTTGCTCTTAGCAAATGAGAAGGTATAATCACCAAAAGTTAATTAATAAATATCAAGGGTCAGATTTGAAACACACAATTTGAACAGGAAAGACTTTTTTTTTAAACTGGTTTAACTTACTTTTAGTTGTGTATTTTAGACAGTATTTCACTACACGCATCCCGGCTTCTTGGTATATCATTTGAAAATCTGTTCAATTTTCGAGAGTTAAGTCTGTTTTTGGATATACTTACTACTATCCGATTAAGCGGTAGATCCCTTCAGGGAAATATATATTTTTCTTTAATTTAACTATGTTATTGAGACTCTTATTTATCCCCCGTTATAGTTGTCTTGCACCTGAACGCCAGTGTTTTGTCAACCGGATACGCCAGTAGAATTCATTATGCCGACAAATTAGAGAATTTAACGAGATAAATAAATAGTAGCGCTGTGCCGCGATCATTGCCACAACCCATAGATGGCGTTATACGTTGACTTATAAGCTGTGCGCAATTTAAAGGTGTCCATTTCGCATTGTCATTTTCTGTTGCGCAAATACGCTATTTTTCTTGCTGCAATTGATACGAGTTTTTTATAACATCCGCAAACGGTACATTACGGTCAATCGAAATTTAATGCGATATTTATCAATAAGATAATTTTTTCGGAAAATAAGTTTGCGCGTATAGTGAGGTTAATCAATTAGATTGCGGGCATTCATACGAAACATTCATTCCGTAAACTAAATTTGGATGGAGATGATGGATAACACCAAAAAAGTGGTTCCGCAATTCCGTCTGTCGGTCTATCTTCTATCTGTCTGTCCTCGAGTCTACAGCCTAAACGGTTGGAGGGATTTGCTTCAAACTTGGTACATATTTTTTTTTCGGTAATATGTCCACACTTCTTTTTCCTTTTTTTAAAGACGAAAAATAACGGTGCCTGCCAACGTTTTTTTTTTTGCCAAAAAGCGAAATCTTATTTTTCTCAAAAACTACTTCAACGATTTTTATAAAAAAAATCTGTTCATTAATGTAGGGAAAATTAACTTTTTCGTAATTTAAAAAAAAAATGATTAGGTAGTAGAATTTAATTTTAATGCAGACGCTCCTAGAAAGTTTAAACACTAATGTAAGCCAAATTAAGAAAAAATAAACTTTTATTTTTGAAAACTCAAAATTTCGAAAACGACTCAATTGATTTTTTTGATACTTCGTATTTTATAGTTTTTTTGGAAATTATCTTGAATACCTAGTTAAAAAAAACTATTTTCGACAAACAAAAAAAATGGCGGGTCTCCCATTAAAATTTAAAAAAATCGATTTTTCAAAAACCAGTCATTGAATTTTATACAAACATTAATAAATTAACCATCTTGTTTTTATATTATTTTTACTAGAAAATTAGTTTAAATTCAATAATAAAAGGTTATCCATTTTGCGGTTTCAAAAGTATAGGGCTGGAATTCGACATCTGTCAAACTAAGTTGTTTAACCAATTTTTTTTTCAGTTGAAAGTCTGACATTTACAAAAATGGATAGCTTTAATATCGCACAAAGCATAAAAATTGTTAAAATCTACTACAAAAATGGTGATTCTGCCACAGCCACATATCGTGCTTTAAGAGGAGATTATGGTTTACATAATCGTCCAATTACGCAAGCAATTGGCAAAATTTTGAAGAAATTTGAAGAGACTGGATTGGTTACAGATATTGTAAAGCCTGTGCATCATCGTTTCGCTCGTACCACTGAAAATGTCGCTTCTGTAAGTGAAAGTGTTAGCGAAGACCCGAATGTGTCGATTCCTCGTCGTTCTCAGGAATTAGGACTGTCTTACGGCGCATTATGGCGTATTTTACATTTGGATCTACACCTACATCCATATAAAACCCAGCTCACACAACAACTTGAGCCAGCTGACCATTCACAACGCCGTAAATACGTCGAATGGGTGCTTGAACAACCAGCGATGAACAAAATTGTTGTATTTGGGGTTCTGAGAATCCTCAAGTAATTGAAGAGAGGCCATTACATCCACAAAAAGTCACTGTTTGAGGCGCTCTTTGGTCCGAGGGTGTGATTGGACCTTACTTCTTCGAAAACGATTATGGAACGACTGCCACCGTCAATTCGGAGCATTATGGTCATATGATAACCGCCTTTTTTTGCCTGCTATTGAAGAATTCGACTTGGAGAACATATAGTTTACATGCGATTTGACACCGCTGGACTTTTTTTGTGGGGCTACGCGAAAGACCGTGCTTATGCATATAAACCTTTAACTCTTGAGCACTTGAAAACCAACATTCGTTATGTAATGGCTAAGATAACGCCCACTATGTGTCAAAAAGTGGTCGAAAAGTACCTCAAAGGAATCGATGCTTGCAACAATTCGCGTGGTGGTCATTTAAATGATGTACTGTTTCACAACATAATGTCAACGTTCAAACTTTATAATAAAAAAGAAATATCATGAAAAAAAAATATTTTATATGAGTTTTATTTACGTTTACTTTTGAAAGCGCAAAATGGATAACCCATTAGATCGAAATTACACAAAACAAACCATGGTATCAGCGCCAGCGCACGTATAACAGTCTACAGTAGTCTTTTTGTATGAATTTTTGTTTATCTCTATAAAAGTCTCACTGACCTCTATCAGTGCTCGCAACTGGCAGCTTAGTTGTGTTTCATCACGCTCTGCCCAAAACTGCGAATTGCCACAAATTGGCACCAATTTCTGCCAAACTTATGGGGTTTCTCGTTTGGTAAATTATTGTTGATCTATACAATTTGTTTTTGTAACGAATTGAATTCGTTTTCAGATTGTGTCTGTTAACCATCAGCTGCCAAGTATTGACTCAAAGCTTGTTTTTAATTTCAAGTTTGTAAGTCCGAAATTGATCTGGACGAATAAATTAATTCAGTTAAAACTGCTTTCATTTGAACTCAAAATTAGTTTAATTCTTTCTTGCAACCGAAATAAATTATTATTATCAATCAAGAACTTAATGGGTAGATCTGCCCAAAAATACAAATCTGCAGAATTGATTTAAAATCAAATAATGAAGCAATTGTCAAAATCAGTTTTTTGACAGATCTAAATCAAAAATAAATTGATTTTTGTTACCAAATGAAAACCCCATTAGAGAGCGCTCTTCAGAGAGTTAAAGACCCTTCCGGACAATGTCTACCTAATAATAATTTTTGTATTCCGCAAATTGTGGGCAGAAAATTTATGATTCTCAGGTTAACGTTTGTCATAAAGGAAGAAAAAAAGTCTTGTGGTTGTTGTGGGAAAAGATTTGTTGAACAAATAAATTAATTTAAGAGTTTAGTGCAAAATTATTAGTACTTTTCTAAAACTTTGTCGATGAGATTTTTACTCCCACTGTTGTAAAAATGAATCTTCATATTTTTAGGCACAAAGTACGGGAACTTACTTATTTATTGAGCAAAAATTGTCAAGAAATTTTCAGTAAGGGAAAATATTTTACTCTCTAAAGAGCACTCTCTTCTGCCCCAAACTACTGAATTTGTAAGTCTGAAAAAGGAATTGGCAGAAATTTGTGCCAATTGGCAGTTTTGGGCAGAGTGTGGATCAGACCTAATATTTAGATTCACTCATATTATTTTGGCAACCACTGTATGTATTAATATTTATATGTACTTTCAAAATGATTTTATAAGTTTTTAATGCATTTTAATTTTAAGTTTTTTGGTGGCCCCTATTTTTCAAATTTTAAATAATAGGTGTTAAGCTGGGGCGAGTTGAGGTAAGCAAACAAACAATTGTATAATTACATACTTGCTTTTTAAGCTATATTTTCCACTAATATTACATTCATACGGGTCGGAATGATAACCTCCATTTTTCAAAAGTCGGTCAGAAATCGCACCATCTCTGTAAAAACAATTTTATAACTTATATTTTCATTGCAAAGGGCGGCGATGAGGCTGGATCGGGCCCTGCTACTGATCATGTGGGCTTGTTGGCGATAGGCGTAGTGCGTTGGCTTCTAAGCAGCTTGGTCATGGTTCAATACACGATCGAGGCACAAGAAGTTTCAATTAAAAATGAAAAAGTAGAAGAGCACCACTAGAGCAAAGGAATCTGATGATCGAACTTAACAAGTCGTGAAATATCTATAATTCCAGCCAAAAATAATATGAGAAAAACTTGGTGGTAGCACACTCAAGTTGTTGTTGGTCATTCAAAATCTTTAAACGAATAAATTGTCAAGGTCGCATGAGATCTGAATTCTGAAATAGGGATGAGCGATATTAAGAAATATCGATATAATATCGAGCACTCATCATCGGTGTTAATAATTATCGACTTGAAAATATCGATGTTTTTAACGAATTTCTTTAATTCCTTCCTTGAACATCGATATTGAGGCATCGTTTTTTTTTGTTGTCTTAACATCGATATTTCGTAAAGATCGATGAACAGCACTCATCCTTAGTTTGAATCATTTATTTTGATGTGGAAATTAAACATTCGTCAAATTTATTTTCTTACACAGAAATAGAAAACAAAAATAAATTATGGATTATAAGCTAAAGGCAAAAAACCTAGCTCGACCCTGGTTAAAGTTCAACGAACTAGCCTATAATATCTATCATTTAAAGTTAGGAAATAACCCCCTTCAATCGTTCTACTTATTTGACGATTATGACCTATTTTTGTAGCAATCACACATAATTCATAACTAAGACCTTCCAGTAAATGAAGCAAGTTTCATAATTTCATATTTTTTTGTAAAGTTGCCTTGGTAACAATATAATAATTACCTAGTCGCTAGTCCTCCTTAAAAGTAATTTAAAACTAAATGCACTCTACTTCCGAAGCCAGGCTAAATATAATGTGCAGTTGCGGCATAACAACATGACGTCTTTCTCCACATTTTCAAAGCAGGTGGTTCATAAAACTTAACACCCACAAGGTCAAGTTTCAAAAACAACCCTTAGTTTGTATTGGAATGTGGGTATTTGTAAATAAATGTATCTATAGTACGATTATTATATTATAATGTTTATAAAGCACCTTACATTACTTTAACTATCAAGTAAATGTTTTTTTTGTATTTTGTTTAAGTCGTTTGTATTTGATAAACAAAAAATAATTCTACCCCAGGAATCTGAAGAAAAAGAGAGCCACTTCCACTATGCTCCTGGCAGATACAGAACATTCTTTGAAATCTAAATTCACTTCCATTTGCAAGTTCAACGTCAAAATGATTTTCATTGATTTTTCTCAAAAATAAAAAAAAACGTAGAAAAGGTTGAAAATTTGGTTCCTTGACATAGTTATCTGCATCTTTAAACTTAACTTACCGGGCCTAGATTATCGAACCCATATTGAGATGCAATTTCATGAGCCAATTCATTCTTAACGCTTCGTCGAAATCTAACTAAAAATGAGCTTGTGAAGACATCATTGCCAAATCCTGCACCAGAAGCGTTAGAAACACTGATTAAAGATAATACTGCACAGATTAGTGCCCAACAAAGAATAAATCCTTCGAATTTTAGCATCATTTCATAAAAATTAATGTTTTATTAAAAAACAGAACTTAGGGTAACTTTCACTTTTTTATAAAGAAATTTTCAAATCTATTCCACAAAAGTATTATTTTTTTTTTCACGTCCGCTTGTTTTCCGGTTAAGGATGTTTGTGTAGGTTGAAACTGATTTCTAGGGAATTAACACTTTTAGTTTTATGAATAACGCTATTGTAAGGTAAAAAAAAACAGCGTAGAAAATGTTTATTTTTTTAACTTTTTCACCCGCGCAATGATGTATCAATCCGTTCGATGAAACAACGACCAAGCAAAATTGTGTTTCAAATGGAAAAACCTTTTGGGGGTTCACTATATACCTTTAGTCGGATGGCTTTTTGATTGTGTAAGGCCAAATGAGCTTTTCCCTCTAGTACATGCATAAATATTGAGTGAGTATTGAATGAAAATGGAAAAAGATATTAGTATTTGTGAATATGCAGCCATAAGTTGTTATCTGACTCTAATATATGTGAATGAATAATGGGGGTGGAAAAGTATAAAACTGTCTGGTACGCCTGTCAAAAGGAGCATAGACGTCACCACTTTCAGATTAAGAGTGGAATGCTTTTTATTATTTTTTTTTTTTTATTTTTGATTTGGTTTTTGAAATGTTTTGCATATTTACATCCTGTCAGTCGAACGGATGTTGAAACACAAGAAAGAGTTTCAGGTATACCTATACGAGTTACAGGTAACAGAAACAGAAAAAAAACTGATTAACTTTTGCAGCTACATACGTTGGTAAACTTGATTTTATGATTTGAATGCAATATCAGCTCATTTTATGAACAGCTGTTGCCATATATTTGTGCACATACATACATATTATGTACTGTTTCATAAATTTGTATGTATGTTCATACATACCTACATACATTATGTGCATCTGATATTTTTTGTTTTCAATATGTTTTTCCTATTGTCTTTTGGTTTGCGGATTAATATATGGAAAGTAATTAGTGCCTCCCTACTTATGAAGGTTAACTAGCAATTATATCGACTACAGGGTTTGTCTTATATGGGCCTTTCACATTCCGGCCAACATTTCGAAATTTTTTTTTTTTTGTTTTATTTTATACGTAGCAAATCGAAAAATATAACTTTTTAAACAACATTTTTACAACCGTTGAACTTGTGCTACCTATTAACTCTTTAGAATTGGTTTGGTTAGACTTCGATTAGAAAAATGTATAGTATCATCTTAATTTTTACTTGCGATATATTAATATAGGGCAAGTTTTGCATTTGGAAAAAAAATTGAACTCGAGAATTTAATCAAAGTTGATATTACGATGATGGAGAACACCAAAAAAGTGGGTCCCGCAATTCCGTCTGTGTGTCTGTACAAATTTCTACAGCCTAAGCGGCTGAAGCGAATTTCTTCAAACTTGGTACCTATTTAAGCGTTTTAGGTGATTGTCCAAAATGGATTTTTGATTTTTGAATTGTTGTTTTAACCCCTAAAAATAACGGAACTTGCCATACAATTTTTTCTAAAATCTTAATTGTCTCGAAAACGGATCTAACTATTTTGATTAAAATTGGTGAGTGTACTACTTTGGATATGGTCTACATGTTGGCCAAACATTTTTTTTTTTAATATTTTGTTATTAACGGTACCTGCCATACAACTATTTGATTTATTTTCGACTTTCTCATAAGCGGCTAAACGGATTTCGATCAAATTTTTTATAATTTCAAATTTAAAATTCAAATTTTAAATAATACTGCATTACAAAACTTTCGAAAAATAGTTTTTTGGATTTTTGAAAAAAAAATATTTTTTTTTTTTTGAAAATTCAATATTTCGAAAACGGGTGGACGATTTTTTCTGAAATTATGTTTTTGAATTTATATTATTAAATATTTAAAATGTTCATACCAATTTTTTTTTTGAGAGAAATTAAGAATTTTTATATATAAAAAATTAAGTGAAAAACGACTTTAAAAATATATACAAATAATTTTGTCGGACATAGGAGCAAGTAAGTGCGATCCAGTCGTGCATTTTATTTTAATTGTACTAGGTACCTACATAATGTACTGTACATAATGTGTGTGCTAGGACTATGGTTACCATTCGTCCCCCTTTTGGGGGGGGCTGTCCCTCTTGTTTACCTCAAGATGTCTATTGTCTTCAAACTTCAATCATAGTAAATACAATTTTGACAACTGGATACATCCATTTACTTCATTCAAGAAACGTTTCCAACTTCACATCAGTTGTTCTATATCTATCAATACCAATACATGTATATTCAATAATTCTTATCGCCACTTGTACAAGCTCGCCGTTTCCAAAAATATTCACGAACTCGTAGCTTACCGGTAAGTAACGCCAACAGAATATGTTATAAATTAGTTTATACGAAAGGTTATTTTCTTAGGCCAGTTTACTTGCGTTCGCACGAAATGCCAAAAAAATGGCAAAATTCTAGCAAAAGAAAATCAAAACACAAGCGCCGAATTGTTGTCACAAGATCATCCATTTTTAATCGCCACACGCATTCAACAAAAAATTTTAAAATTTTTCCTCTCATTATTAAATATTATACTAGCGAATGAGTAAAAGAAACGAAATTATTTAGATTTTATGATTTCCCACGTGAAAGGTGAAAGCCATATACAAATTTTGTTACTTCACTCTTTTTTGTTCGGGTTTTGTATTTTTAAAAAACATGCTTTTTCCCCCTTTTTGAACATTTGTCCCCCTATAAAACTCGATATGTCCCCCTTTTCAACATTTTCAATCTGGTAACCCTAGCTAGGACAAGAAACAAAAACTTTTAAAAATTAAATGCACGACTGGATCGTTCAAACTTGCTCTTGTAGCTAACAACTTTAGTGTTACTCACTGACGCTGTTTTTAGGTAGCTAATCTATTATAGTTATCCTATGCAGATTTAAAAACCATGTAGGTAATATTACCTACCTGAATTATGTAAATTAGGAGGGTAATAATGTAAATATGTACAAGTACATACATATAAAGCGTATACACAACCATATTCGTTCAGCGGGAGGATAAAACTAATTATCTGTCAAATCAGACATGAGCTAAGTGTTACCATTCACGAAATAAGCACAAGTTGAAAAAAAAAAGTTAGATGGCGGACCCGTTATATAATGAAAGTGAATGGTGTATATGTGGGAAAAATTATTTTTTTAAACTTATTTAAACTGCCAAAATTATCACAATAATCGGTTTTTCGAAAAAACGAAGAACTCCATTAGATGCCACGGATCAATGAAAATTTTAGAAAAAAGTATCTCGAAAATTGTAGGACGTGTTTTGATGCATTCCTGTTTTTTATGATTCGTTTTTTGAAAACAAAATTCTTTTGAAATTTTGGTATGCAATTTTTTAGAGACTATTAATGTTCATGTGACTATAAAATTTAAAATTATTTTTATTATTAGTTTTAAAATTATTGATTTAAAAAAAAAATTAATAAATTATTTTAATTTAAAAAAAAAGTTATTTAAAATTTTGATATGCAAAAATAATTAAGCTACTTAGATCTTCTCAGATATAAAATTTAATAGAAATCCAATGTACAGTTACCGAGAAAACCAAAAATTTAAAAAACCGTTATACGAAAGGTACCGTTAATAGACTATTCCTGTAAAATTGGTTTATATCAAATGATAGCTATTACCAACAAAAAAAATTCTCAAAAAATTTTATCAAAATCGTTGGAGCCGTTTTAGAGAAAAAATAAGATTTGCTTTCAAGGTCATATGTCAGGTACCGTTATTTTTAGGCCTAAAAATAAAATTTCAATTTCCCCTCTGGAGAATGCCAAAATAATCACATACCAAATTTGAAGGTAATCGCTTAAGCCGTTTAGGCTGTAGCTCGTTATACATACAGACGGACAGACTGGCAGACAGACATATTTTGGCGATCACTTTTTTAGGCTTCTCTCTATGATCGTAATGTCATATTTGATTGTTAGAATTTTTTTTTACGAATACATAACTTGCCTTATAGTATAATCGCAAGTAAAAATCAGAGTCGCCTCGGAACTAGTCCTAAAGTCGATTTACGTTTTTAGCAGAGGCGAACTAAGCAATAAACTGCTAAAGTGACATGGTCTATAACACAATACATAAAGTGATTGTTGAACAAGTGAAATTCAACAACTTTTTAAAAATTGTGTAACACAGACCAACAAGTCTAGGGGAACTATAACAATTGTTTTGGCTTCATTCAACAAGTGGAAAATTTTACTATTTCACAGTTTCTGTAACTAGAAACAACAATAATTAAAAAAAGAGAATAAACTTGTTGAATATTTGATAAATTTCAACCGACGTTTCCGGACTAGTTCAAAGTCAACAAGTTAGAAATAAGCACTTGCAGTAGTCTTAACTAAGTGATTACATCGGACGGATTGTAAGAATTCATTTAGTGCAGTGATAGTGAGAGCTAAAGACAAGCAAAAGTGTTCAAGGAAAGAATAAACTTTGAAATAGAACCCCAAAATTTTCGTTTGCCGTCGAAGTTGTTAACTATCTTACCGAAAGTCTCTCCCACAAATTACGTTCCCCCAATAATAAAGGTAGAGCACTAAGCACATTGGTTTGGAACTGGATCTCAATACCATGTTATAGGAGATGTTCATGGAGTTCACAAAAAGACAGCTTGTCAATGTATCACAGAAGTCACATTATCAATAAATACTTTTTTTTTTTTCTTCTGAAATTTTAACACCCATCTTGGTACATTTACTTGTTAAACTGATACAACAAGTGAAGGTAAATTTTTTCTATTGACAATTGTTACGGTTTTTGTTGTGTTACAGAAATGATTTTCACTTCTTGAGCAAACATAGTTAAACAAGTAATTGTTGACTAGTTGACTTGTTGTTCTGTGTTATAGGCATGTGTTTTGGTATGGATTCGCGTTTTGTATGTATTTCTTATTTTTGAAATTTAAATGAAATTTAATTGAATCTAGAGCAAGCAAATGGAAACCGAAATCGCAGCTATAATTTCATAGCATGCGATAGATATGCATTCATCGCATACTATTCTGGCTTGCTTTATCGCAAGAAGTTCCATTTAGGAGCAATTATGCTCTGGCTGTATGTAAATTGTATAATTCGCTATCGGCCTTCTTCAACTAAAAAAGTATGCTATGAAATGCCCAAACCAGAAAATTTGGCAGTTATTCTTCTATCTGCTTTCTGCTATAAATGTTATCGCTAATGGAGACCGCGTGTTAATAACGAACTTATGCATATTATGTCCATTACATATTACGGGGTGTCACAAGCTATCCATTCGATGCTTCATTTTTTTGGAACATCGACGTCCCTATGCTTTGTGCAATATACGCGAAACGCTAAGACAAGTCAATACAAGGAAACTGGGGCCCTACTGTGTAACTTCGTTCTACTTTCGTATCTATTCGAAAGTTGTTTTCTATGCTATTTTTACGTGATACTGAATTGGAAAATTGCATCCAGTGTTCGGGTGTTCGACTCTTCGTCACTCAATCTGCAATTACCTGCTTTTTTTCATTTAATAAGTGCTTTAATAAAGAATTGGCAAGTTGAAATTTGGGAATTCGAACAACTTTCTTGAAGAATCGAATTACATAGTTCCGCCCCTGGGAGTGGATGGAATTCGAATGGCTTCTACAAACGTGGATGTCAGACGTTTGACTCCCTCTCCAATTTACAATTCCTTTATGTTGTCGACATAACAGTTCAGGTCAAAACTTGATCTGAAACACTGAATCTGCTTAAGCAGATTGCACATGAGGCCCGTAATTGGTGTCATAACCGGACACTGCATCATAGGCAGGCACGCAACGAGGCTTGGCGTTTATTCATACGATTTTTGCAGAAGCTGCATGGACGAAGAAGAGGCGAAATCTATTCCTCATTTTCTGTGTACATGCCCTGCTCTATCTCAGGGACGTAAGCTACATATTGGAGGCTTTTCCTTCGCTGATCTCAGCGATTTTAACAAAATAGGCATCTACAGTCTCTTACACTTCATTAGGAGCTCCAAACGGTTCAATGAATAGGGAGATTATCTCAGGATTCATATGGTATCACAAGGCACCAACTGTGGTCTAAGTGTGTCAGCTGCAAAGCTGACAGCCACTTCAACCTAACATTACCTGTGTTGTCGACTCAGTACAAAACACAAACTTTTCACGTATCTTACATTCATTTTTACTTGCGATTATAGGTCTGGAGCCTAACGGTTAAATGGATTTGCTTCAAACTTGGTAGACATTAGCTCCGTTTTATTATCTACGTGTATGGGTCTGGGTTATTTTTTAACACGTATTACAAAAACAGTACAAGATCCAGGTTTCTATCGGGTTTTCTGTCTGGGTTTGCAAATATTAGTATTAAGTTCGGCGAACAGAAGGTACATTTAAGTGCATAACCCAGATCGTTTTATTTTCACGGGGTGAACCATATGGGTTATTGGCGATAATAAAACACGGTTACTGTAAGCAAAATTTTTTCAAAAAATGTTTTTTTTTGAAAACTCAAAATTTCGAAAACGACGTAATGCATTTTTTTCGAAACTTCGTACTTGGTAGTTTTTTGGCATTATCTTGAAAATTAAAAAAAAACTATATTCATAAAATAAAAAACAACGGCGTAGCATGATACTACTTAACAGTTTGCTAATACTTAAGCACTTTACTAATATTTTCCTAATCTTAAACACTTTTTAACTAGCACCATACTAATTCTCTTAATACACTACAACTAAACACGCCTAAAATAGTGCAAAAAAGTAAGCGAACATAACTTTTTGACGTTTGTAAATATCAAAGTGGCATATGGATTTAGTACGATACTAAAAAAATAAAGTAGCCATTTTGTGATTTTAACTTTAATAAAATGTTAAGGTTTAAAATTAGCAAAATCCTCTTTTTAGTCTAATATCATACTAAAAATGATTTAACATATTACTAAATCGACTAAAATTTTGCGCCATTTTATTTTGCGTACTTATTAACGGGAATTCCCATAGAACCACTTTTCATTTTTTCGACTTTCTCAACATTGGAGGAACCGACTAAAATAATTTTTCTTATACAAAATGCTCCCTAAGATTTTTAGTAAGACTATACATACTAAGCTTTTCAAAAAAAAAAGTTTTTCGATTTTTAAACAATAAATAAAAATTGTTTACATTTATTTATACTCGTAGTATATAAATGCGTAACATGAATATTATGTATGTATATTGCACATAAATTGTAAAGTTATAAGTATATATCTACCTACCCGCCTACATAGTTCATTTTCGTTATTATATGTACATGTTTACATACATATTCAGGTTCCATCTATATGTATATGTAAGTAGATACATTTTACTCTCCTATCTTACATAATTAAAATCCATAACTTAGATTTAAATATACATTTGTAGGCAGGTACCTATGTAGCTATTCCTTGAATCATCCATTCGGAAAGTCATTATACTAAGAATCAACGTAATCTTACCTAAATCCGATTTAAACCTGCATAGGACAACTAGACTACCTACCTATTAAATAGCCTCAATAGTTAGCTACATTGAAGTTGTTAGCTACAAGATCAAGTTCGTACTATCCAGTCGTGCACATTTTATTTTAAATTATTTCTCTCTAGACGGAAACACGTCCGTTCATGGCGGTAGCCAGAAGCCAGCCTCAAGGCTTCTAGACTCTTCTCAAAGTGTTCATTTTGGAAAAAATGACAGTTCTGATTCTGAAAAGAAGAGAATTTTGCTTCTGGATTTTAAATCAGAATCGGTTGCTTGCATAAAAGCATGGTTGCGAATGTCCGGCGAATGCATAGCATTCATAAATTCAAATGAAAAATGTCAGTGTTTCATAAATGTAAAACGCAAATATTTGCAGCGCTTCGATTTGTTTCTTAATGAAAGAGGCAGAAGGTTCGTTCGTTGAACTTTACCTATGGTCGATCTAGGTTTTTTTGACAACCCCATGAGTTGTCAAAACAACCGAGTTTTTCAGTTCTCAAAAAAACCCTGGGTCCATTAATTGTAGGTTTGTTCGTTTAGCGCTGAAGTCGCCCTAGGGTGATGAACAAATACTGTGTTTTTTTTTAAACCAAGGAAGGGTCGCCCTCAACTCGCCATGAAGTAGATCTAGGTTCTTAGATGGGCCAAATTGAGGTAAATGAATAAACGTCGAAGTCACATGAAATCTGATTTGATTTGTTATTTTTAAAATGGAAATAAAAGAATACTCAAATTAATTTTCAGACACAGACATGCAAAATGGAAACCTTTGAAGTTGTGGATGCCAAAAAAAATGTACTAAGATGCTAAATTTAACATATTCCAAGTATTAATTATTAAATGGCTTTTCTGCAACAAAAAATTAATGGCCCTCGAGAAAACCCAAAAACCCAGTTTTTTTTGAAAACCTAGGTCGGCCCTGGGTAAAGTTCAACGAACGAACTTACTATGTTGTAGAAAAGCAAGTTATGTCATTTAATAATTAAAACTTAAAATATGTTAAATTTAAGTTCTTAGTAGGGAGGTACCTACATTTTGTTTGGCCTTATGCACAATCCACAACTTTAAAGGTTTCCATTTTGCATATCTGTGTCTGAAAATTAATTTGAGCATTCTTTTGTTGCCATTTTAAAAATAACAAAATGCATACAAAACGAGAATTCAAAACAACTCCAGAATAGGGATGATCGATGTTCATCTATGTTATCGAAACATCGATATTAAAATAAAAAAAAATCGAATTGGCACGATCTTGAGTCAAAATGTTTTCAGATGATTCGTAACAGCGGAAACTTACGATATTTGCGTTAATAGCTCTTCCTGAACAATAAAAATCCTTGCCATGTTCAGGAGAAGCTATTTTTAATCAAATTCTTTTACATAATTTGCACTTTTAACATTAATATTCGCGTAAAAGTACCATGTCAAGTCACATCAAAGGTTAATACTAATGTATAAATCCTCTCATAAAATACCTTGCACGTTTTTTGTCTTCATCTAAAATTCTTTTTCGTCGCTTTTGATCAATCAATTTTCTCTGCCATAATGCAGTTAATCCAATTTAGATCCCTACATATTCCTACCTACCTATCTATCCTCAAGAAAATACGAACATTTTCTCACTCGCCTTAACATTGTCACTTGCGTTATGATAAATAGGTATATACGAGTAACTTCCCTAAAATACTTAAACCGGTCCTTTAAAAGAACGAGACGTAGATAACACGATATTGACCATATGTTTTGATTTTATATCCAAATGACGTCAGTAGAAGTTTAGCCAAACCATACTGCCATGATAAAACTTTAGGGTACAAATAAGAGAAGCGTTAATTACATTTCGGGTTAAGTATTCACACTCTTGTACCATTTATATAAGGAAAAAGAACTCATCGTTTATTTATTCGAAAGTATTTTGGAAAAACGCAAACATTTACATCGATAAAGCCCTACTTTTTGTTTGAGCTTTTTATACATGGATGGCGAAAACCTATTATTTTACACGTGTTCGCTATCTCTGGTGTTGTTCTTCGCGTTTATAACAACCAAACACCCTCCAATCTTAATTCGTTAAAATTATAGTACATAGTGTTATTGTAGATATGTAAAGCTTTATTTTGTATTTCTGTAGCAATTTTAATTTCTTCAAATTTAAGCTTTTTGATGTTACATGCGCAAACAAAATACCTTAAATGTATTTGTTGAGCTCTCCAAACTAAACCTTGAGTGGATTTCTACGTATCTATTCATTAAGCTTTACTACATAATTAAAAGGCAAAGCCAGTGCATTTATAATAATTTTACGCAGCAGTTGTTAGCCTTTTTTGAATCTTGATAAACGTACTGGAGGAATCATTACACAACTAAATTCACATTTAACCAATCAATCAATCAATTTTCATTCATAACATTACAATGATATTCTCTATTGGGAATTCCCCTGTGAATTTTGTATCCCATGGATTATAATATTCTCTCGAAATTTTTTCGGCGATTTTTAATTTCTTCCGGAATAAATTTCCCTCGAAAAAAAAATCGTATGAACTGGGAGCAAATGTTAGATCATCATTCACGATATATACTTTGTCTATGAGTATAGAGTGTGCCTTCTCTGACCGACAAGATCGAGCACTTCCGAAATAACCCTCGAAGGCCTTAAAATAACTGCTCTATATCAGCTCCATGTAGGTACTGGAATTGATTTGCAACAGGTGAATTCTATTTGCAAAAAGTTTGATTTGATTTGTAAAAAGGTGTATTTATTTTGAAAAGACTGTATCGTAAACAAAAAATAAAAAATATAGCTATTTCACTGTACATATGTTTTGAATTAAATTTCCCATATTTTATTAAGAATTTATTCTCTTGATTTGATTTTTCATTAAAAGTGGACTTTGCGAAATGAACTGAAGTGTCTTCTGAAAGAACTTTGGGAAGATATATGTAACTTTTTGTGGGCTGTAGGTCAACTTTGGGAAGTCTTAGTAAAAATCACACACAAAAACTTTAAATTATACGCTAGATTAAAATTGAATATGGCAGTTCTTGTTTTATTCAGCCTTATCACGAGTTCCATTGTAATCGGAAAGTTTGACGAGTCCAGAAAAATATGATCGCAGAATCCGTTCGTAATGGAAATTTGTATGAGCATTTCCGTGATATATTTTTTCGGGATTCGTAACAAGTTTACGATTACCATGGAATTCGTGATAGGGCTTATTATTCAAAAATATCCCACAGATACCCTTTCAAACTAGAAGTTAACCAACTTTATACACAACACAAGTGATACACTGGTACACAATTTTAGATGGTTCCGCTTTTCGCGCCAGACAACACCCGAAGGAAGGTATGCTCAGGTCTATGCTGAGTTAACCCAACTGCTGACTCAGTTAACTAAAAGTTCTTAAAATTATGAAAAATGTTAACATTTGCTCAGTTTTTTAAAAGAAATCCAATTATAATTTTGTATTTTAGAGTAACTTTTTGCAAAAAAGTGTTAAATTATTTATAATACAATGAATATGCAAAGATTGCCCCTCAGGCGGACAAGAATTATAATAATATACTCTGTCAGACAAAATAAAGTGCAAATGAACTTGCATCGCTTTTAAGATTCTGCGATCAAACAGTGAGAAGGATTTATCACTCTATTTAATGCTCTATCGTCACATATTCTCATATCTTATCAAACCACTAAAAATGTTCCGTTGTTTTGTTTCTCTGTTCAATTAGAATAGCATAAATATTACAGCACATAAGGTAGGCACGTGACAAAATAAATTGCAATTTTGGTACTTCTCTTTAAAAATTGTCTTAAGTTATCAATTAAAAAAAATATTACTATAATCGAAAGGTAATAATATTAAATGTGAATTTATAAATTTTCTAGCATCAAATTTAATTTTATTTGCCTATAGCCTTGAAATGAAACAGCTATCGGTCTAATTGAAAGAATTGTTAGTTTTGAACCGCCAACCTAGGTTGACATTCCTTAATCTCGCTGAAAATTATGGACTGCCCATACCTGGAGCAAGGAAGGTTTGTATAACCGTTATTGAAAGCGGATCTACTTACAGTTTTAGAAGTCGGTGTGGAAGGAAGAGGACGTTCAGGAGCTGATGACCGCAGAATCAAAATTGAGGCCAGAAAAAATCCATTATCTTCAGCTAGAATTATCAAAGACCTGCAACTTCCCATAAGAGTAATGACAGTTCAAAGGCGGCTAAATGAAAGCGGTTTAAGAAACTAGTTAGCTAAGAAAAAACCATTGCTTCGCCAGATAAATATTAAAAAACCACTTGCTTTCGCTAGGAAGTATTTTGCAAAGCCGCAAACCTTTTGGGAAAACATTATTTGATCCGATGAGTCTAAGTTTGAGTTAAAAACTCAAAATCTAGAAAGAGTTTGGTGTAAATCCTCTGCAAGGCTTGGCCAAAGGTGCATCCAAAAAACGGTTAAGCATGGTGGAGGGTCTCTTATAGTCTGGGTGTTTTTCTTTTAGTGGCGTTGGTAAGATTGTCAAAATTGATGCCAAAATGACAGGTCCTCATTAGGTAAACATTATGAGAGAAAACTTGGCTTCTTCTAGACGCCGAAGATATCGTTGGAAACTTATATATTTTCCAACAAGACAATGACCTGAAACAAACGAGCAAAGTGGCAAAGCAATTTTTCGCTCAAAACAATTTTGAAGTCTTAGAATGTCCACCTCAATCCCCAGACCTGAATCCAATAGAATATCTTTGGTCATATTCGATGCCAGGATTCCCTTAGATGAGCGCCAAAATTTATCATCTTTTTGGGAAAGTCTCAAGTATGAATGGGAGAGAATTCCATCTAATATTTTGGAAAATCTGGTCCGCAGCATATCCAAGCGACTTGCAACCATCATTCAAAACAAAGGGGGAGCCATAAGCTATTAACTAGCTTTTTTTTATATTTTGTTAGTTAAAATTTCGAATTTGCATTTTATTTTGTCTCCTTTTTTTTTTGCTAAATATTTTAATACTTTTTATTTCTTATTTTAATTTTATTTATATTATGTTTATCATTTATTTATTGGTTGTTTAACAACTTAAATACGACAAATAAAGTTGTGTTGAAGTAAAATAAGATAATTCGATGTACAATAAACATGATATTATTCGAAGTATGATTTTGCACTTTATTTTTTCCAGCAGTGCACCTACTTTTTAAAAAAGTTTTAATTGAAGAATACAGAATATATATGTTCCTATTTAAATTTTTCTAACTGACTTCTTCTAATCGAATATATAAAATATATTTTAAATTTGAATTTGTAGTAAGAGTACGTAAGTATCTATATGTCTATTATTGGAATACAAGCAATAACTTTTCCTACGGGAATAACATACACACAACGTTTGCATGTCAAATTAGAAAATCCAAAGATCCCGAGCAAAACTAGGTAGAAAAAAAATTAAAAAAACCTAATTAGTGAACTTTATTTTATGTCATTTACCCGTGGAATTTTCAGAGGTACTTCTGCTATTTCAAATTTGCTATAATCAATAGGAATCCTACTAATATAAATGTGAAACGAATCTAGATGAAATTTGACACATAGATAGATTATAGTCTGGAATAGGACCATGCTACATTTTATCACAGTAAAATGTATGGTTCCAGTGGGATAGGTTTGTTTTAATTTTGCATAGATCTCATTCTAAAAATAACCAACATAGCTTTTATTCACAAGACGCCTAAAAGAACACGGATTTGGATGAAATTTGATCGGTAGATAGATGGGGTACTGGATTATCACATCGAAAAAATTAACGGTTCCTATGGGAGAGGCTTAAATATGAAAAAAAAAATACTTGGGTGTTTGTTTCGCATTCAAGCTTCAACCATTTTTAGATTTTAATAAAACTTGGCAAGCATCTGAATGATAAACAGGATTATCCTACAAAAATTATCGATTCAAATGGGAGAGTTTGAATATTTGTTCCTCTTTCACGCCTCAACGACTGAACGGTTTTAAATGAAATTTTGTAGATGGATAGGTTATGTTGGAAACTTATATATAAGTCCGTAGCATCGCAAGGGTAATCTGCTTGTAATACATAAACAGTAAATAGGGAGTACCTTCCCAGCAAACATTTATCTGAAGGTTCAGATTTTAATCACAAAAAATTAAGAATAATATTCTGGAAACCTTCAGTTTTTTGAATGAATTATGAATATATACAAAGATCCTACAAATTCTTACCAGAGAGACACAAAGAGATATGTATTCTGTGTAAAAAAAACAACACTCAGATTTTGTTGTTGGATCCTTCATATGGAGAATGGAGATCCTTTTTTGTTCGTCCTTTTATTTTTCTTTTTACAAAGGGGTAAGGTATATAACTAGCTTGTGTTTTAATATTAAATGGGTACCTACTTACTTAAAAAATATATATAAAAAAGCAAATGATAAAGCATAAAGGTATGCAAAAAATGGTGTTAAATTTTCTTAGAAACATAAAAATAATTTCTTTAATTATAGCTTCGTGTAACAATTAAGAAGTCCTGGAAGCTATAAAAGCCAAACAAGAGGCAAATCAAAAAATGTTCCAGAGGCTCACCGATGAAATATTCAATCATAAATGAATTAGAAGTAATGAATTCACTTATGATGCAATTTGATTTAGACGCCGATTTGAATCATTTTAATGATTCATTTATGATATGAAAATTCTGCAATTAAATGAACGTATATAAGGCTTCCATATATTCCTTTAAATGATTAATCCCTGAACATTTTCGCAAAAATGATTCCTATACGATTAATTAAAGTGAAGTAATATACTTAGAAATCCTTCACTTAATTGAATTTTATTTTATTTATTATTTTTATGATTTAGAAAAGATTCAGGCATTAATCATTTAAATGAATATATGGAGCCCTTATATACGTTCATTTAAATGACAAATTTTCAGGTCATAAATGAATCATTACAATGATTCAAATCGGTCTAAGAGCCCTGTGGGCTGATTAGGGAATACGAAGCGAATCGTTTTTAATTCAATATCTCATTTTCGACTCGATTCGTTTTGATCAAATAACGAATTCGAAGCGAATCGTAAATGCTACTTCCAAGATTTCCAGATAATTGACAGCTGATTGCCGGTGAAAATTAATTATTTCAATCAAAATCATTTCATGTTTTATCGGAGGTGCATTAACTTTGTAATAAAATATTTATTTAAATAAAAAATGGACGCAAATGTTATTTATATAAATGCTTAACGTGAGGAAGAAAAAGAATCTTTAAATTCAAACTTGAGAAGAAAATTATTAAGTAGTTCTTCTTCACCTTTTGATCTTCCTTGCTTCGAGTCAATGTTTTTGCTTAACGTGTTTATTATTTGTTAAATTAGCTTTATTTTATAAAAACTTGGTTCGATAAGTTGTTTCGCCTTTCAAAAGAAACATTTAGAATTGTCTTGGACGAAATAAAAGACAAATATAGACCACGGAACAACAATGGGACACCACCAATTATAAAATTAGCTGCAACATTGAGATTCCTTGCAGACGGATCATACCAGAAAGTGGTTGGACAGGATACAAACAAGCGCTACACATATTGTAGAGAACGTTGTATGTTGTGTCCTTTGGCTAACCCTTCGTTTTCCCTCAGAAATTCGATGAGCGGAGAAAATTGTTGCTGGTTGGTGTCTTGCTGTCTTGGGCGCCTACACGTTTATTACAAAAAAAAAGATTGTTTATTTCTTTAGTTTATTTTTATAAAAAAAAATAATAGTTAAACTCATATTTTTATTTGTTTAAATGAAAAAATCCACCAAAATATCACTTTCGACCGTGTCGATAAGCCAATCCGCCAAAGAAACCCTACAAAAAAATTGAAATGTCCAATCAAATTCGCTTTCGATTTCGAAAATAGGGCGAATGTAAAACGAAAGAGACGAAAGCGAAAACAGTAATATCAAATCTCATTTTCGCCACCTAAAACGATTCGCTTCGTATTCCCTAATCAGGCCACAGGTAAAAGGATTCAAATTGCATCAAAAGTGAAAGTGGGTTCTAACTAGCTTACAGTGTTATTTTACTTTTGTATTTGTATCAATTTTCTATCAATGCATTTCTGGAATCAAAATCAACGATTTTTTACAGTAGGTTTCATTGTAAATACATTCCCTAATATACTTGCCTGCAGTTTTTTTTAAATATATTTATAATTGTAAGTTACAAGCATTATGGAAATCTTTTGGCGCAACAGTTAAAAACTAAACAAACCATACTGCACAAAATGCGAACTTAAAATTAAAATTTATTTCATAACAAAAACTTATCACAATTATATTTGATCGTATAACGGAAACAGATGCTTTAAAAGTTCTTCCAAAAAGAACTTTAAAGTACAAATATTAAAGCTAATTAAGTATAATGTAATATCCCCATTAGCAGAAGGGAAAAAACAGCACATCATAATTTTGGGATACTAATTCTTAATTCATAATTACTGCGCATCTTGTGTAGGTGTGAGGTCATTTTATCGAAACTTACTTTTTGTTCGTAAAGTACTACTACTCGGATATCGTCTCATCTTCGATGTATCTGGACTTGATTTCAAAATGTTTGTTGGTTTTGAAGGTGGAGATTCTGCTGGCATTGACTTATACCTTTGCAGTGAAGTCCTAGGTTTTTTTGGATCTGCTGAAAATACTTCATCATCAACGAGAGCAAAGCAATCATCAAATGAATCTTGAAGAAAATCATAAGTCGAGGACTTTTCCTTGTCAACTGAAGTGTCTTCAAAGGAATGTTCAAGTTCCTTTGTGCAACCTTTCTTTGTTTTTGTTTCGATTGATGTTTCCACACGCTGTGATGCTTCCAGTAAAAGTCCTTCAGATTCCGAATCGTCCAATAGATCCAAGTCTCTGTCTTTGGGTGGCAATCCAATAGGAAAATCGGCTTTCCTAACTTCGACAGTCGGCTGCTTGTTTCTGGGTGTACTTTTATTCTTTTCGAAAGACACAGATGGTTTTTCTAGGTCTGTATGTACTAAATCCAGTAGTCCATCAAATGCAGAATCATCGAAAAAATCATTTACCTTCCCCGTTGAACAAAAGCCGGAAGATTCTGAGGAGGATGGTTTGTTCTCTACAAAATCTTTATCAATAGATTTCATGGAATCGCATTTTTTCGAAATAATTAATTCCATTTGTTCGCATTGTTTCTTTAACAAATCGTCCCTTTTGGTTCTATTAGTTTTCCGTTTTTCTAATTCAGCTCTACGAATTTCTTCTTTCCGCTCTACTGATCGCTTTTTGCGCAGTTCTTTTATATTTGCGCTGTTTGGAGTTGATTTCAAAGTATTGGATGAGTTCTCTGTTGAATTATCATCTTGGGTCCACCGCCAAGTTACGTCTGGGCTATTGTTAGAAGATTGGGAAAGCCTTGAGCGAGGAGAAAATTCAGATTCATTCGACGGGGAATATGGTAAATTAAATGTGAATTTTCTATGAGGTGGTGTCCCTTCTACTAATCCATCGTTTTGAATTGCAATTGGTGACGATGGATCTATGGAGTTTCTGAGGCGATTTCTTGGTGATGGAGAGGCTAATAATACCAAACAAATTTTAACTAAAATCATCAAGTTTATCTTCATTTGGCTTTCTTACCACTTGAACGATTTCTCAAACGAGACGTTAAAGAAAGGGACTTTCTTTGCAATTTCGGTGTCATTTCCATTTTAATTTTTAACAGCTCAACTTGTTTGAGTATTTTAAAAATATTTTAATTTCAAAATTAATTTTTTTTTGAAAGTTCTTTTGAAAAGTGCGGCAAGCAAAAGTCAAAAAAATTGCTTCTCAACAGGAGTATCCGCTGTAACAACCGGCTGCGTTCGAAGACTACCTCTATTGAAATTCGGAAAATCGAACAATACTGATTTTAGAATACACAATGGGGACGTTCACTCAATTATTCTGAGCAATCTGGAATAACTTTCTGTTGTTGTAATGCGTGCCAAACCACATCTGATGAAAAAACAGCTGCTCTCATGAAAGCTATCTTGAGTTATCCCAAAAAAATTGAAATAACTAGCTATCCGAGAACAAATGTATAGAACCAGCTGACTGCAAAATTCGTTGGTATGCGTTTTGCTTTGATTTTTTGACAGCTTTCAGCTAACCTATCTGATTCGTCCACAGATATACCCCGATAGCTTGGTATCGAGATAACATATCTAATAAGTGAGTGCTCGCCCGCAATTTTTAACTTCGACTTTTAAGCCATTATCGATAGGACGTTTTGAGTTAGACAATTCAATTCGAATTGACCATTACCTATGGCAACTGGACAAAAAGTGAAAGTAGAGTAACTACGAAAAACCAATCAAAAAACTTAGAACCAGACATTTTAAGGTATGTTGTCAAAATACGGTTGTCATTGTTCAAAAATTCGGTTGTCTATTTATGAGGCAGTCAAATTTCGTATTCTGTAAAGACCCTCATAAGAAACCTCAGAATAAAACTCACCACCGGAAGCTGAATTTTTTTTAGTGATGGTGGCTAGCTGGTTTGTCAAAACAAACATAATATCAAAATAATCTGCAAACTACAAAAGTGATGAATTACCTAAAATTTGTTTAAAAACATCTGCAATAATAAAATATTTGATAAGAATACAATCAGTTTCAATCAAGTAATAACTAAAATTTGTGTTATAGCTTGTAGATGCACTGAGCAGATGGCCGGGATTCTCAAGATGAACTTCCGGAGCCAAAGCCAATTTTTTTTTTGAAATTTTGGAATGCAGTTTTGTAGAGTTTATTAATATACATGTTATTATAAGATTAAGAAAAAAATAAAATTCACAAAAACACAATTGAATTAAATTTTGTTGCGTTTTCCTCGACTTTCTTGAAATTCCTTGAAATGTCTTATCTTTCGATTGTGATGCAGATATTACATATTTTACCTTCAGATTTATGCCATCGGGCATTCGATTTTAGACAATTCTGTGTGTACATTGAAATCTTGAGATTTTAATTTCAGTGCATTTGGAAAGCTGAAATAATTAAAAATTTATAGAGATTTCTAATCGTGGTTAAAAAATGTACCCTTTTCCACATTTCTGCTTCGCATTAGTTTCATTTAAATCATGATCTTCTTCATGATTGGCTCGTGCACTACAAGATATAAATTTTCTCGAACAATGTTTGCACTTGAAGTAATAACTCCTTTTCCTCCTTTTCGTGGCAAGTTTTCTTGTAGAAATCGAAACGAATCGATAGTCGATCTTCACTAAAAGTCGGCAAATATAGGCCGGTAGATAAAAGTTGTATCTTGAATGACAAACGGATCATTCATATCCCTTAACTATTTTAGAATTCTGCTGCGCTACAACCAAAGAGTGATTTATTAAAAAAAAAACAATTAATACAGTTTTATTAATTCTTACTTTTTACATTTATAGATGAAACTTCTTCCAAAAGATGTATCAAAATCAAATTCAATGCCATGTTTATTCTTTTTTCGTTTTTTTTTTATAGTTTTGTTTCACAGATATGTCAAGTAGGTGAGTTGTGATGTGCCAAGCAGCAGATCATTAATTTCAAGTTTTTGTGATATTCACAAGTTGTGAGGTTTTTACCAGAAAACCAAAAGGTCAAATTAGTTCACCTCAAGTTATGAGCTTATTGTGACTTGTGAGGGTTTAGTGAGGTTGCCAGAATAAGGCTATAAATCTGGTGATAAAAAAAGGTTTCGTGCAGGCTAGCCACTCTAGCAGCCCTATTAATAAAAAAAAATTCAGAGTCCACCGCTAGTATATGACTTTAATAAACCATGGAATAAAATCTTTGTATATATAACCTCAATGTACATATTTACAAAGACGACATTCATTCAATTTGCTTTCGATGGATTCACTTATAGCATCAATTGCGAAAATTAGTTGAATTGTGGCTATATCACATTCGCCGAATTCACTAATAGCCATGAAAAGTTAGTCTGCAGACTAAAATTTTCAATCGAAAAGCCATGAACAAAATCTACTACAATCAGTATCAACTCTATCTCTTTTTCCCAGTAAATGGGGGCGATCACTCACTTATTAGATATGTTATTTCGGATACCAAGCTATCGGGGTATATCTGTGGACGAATCAGATAGGTTAGCTGAAAGCTGTCAAAAAATCAAAGCAAAACGCATACCAACGAATTTTGCAGTCAGCTGGTTCTATACATTTGGTCTCGGATAGCTAGTTATTCCAATTTTTTTGGGATAACTCAAGATAGCTGTCATGAGAGAAGCTGTTTTTTCATCAGATGTGGTTTTGCACGCATTACAACAACAGAAAGTTATTCCAGATTGCTGAGAATAATTGAGTGAACGTCCCCAATTTTGTTCTTAATGTCAATTCTTAGTCCTTCACAAGAAATTTTGTATACCTTATCCACCAAGTAATTCACTTACAAACGTGCTTAAGAATCGAAGAGAAAATGTGTAATGTAAAAGCAGTCTTTACCTAGCGCACTAATCTACCGATTGCATTACAACTGTCAAGCAATTTTCCATTGAACTGATTTTTATGTCAAATCGAGGGTTTCCTCGAATGAAGTTTGAGTGGTGATGTGTAACAAAATTATTTTAAAACTTATTTTTTGACTATAAACCGAAGTTAATTAAAAATATCCCCAGTGAATCTCATTCCTGAGATAAACAATTACCATGAACTTCAATTCCAATCCAGCTGTTCGACAGCGTAAGTTTGATAATTGTAAGGAAAACTCGCAAGCAAGTACAATTTAAAAAAAATATATAACTTCCAATTGTTGCAATTCGGATTTGATTAATCACTAAAACAAGTTTTTTTTTCTAAAATAAAGTGTGTTATTGACAAAAAAATATATTAGATTTGTAGAGCAAGTAGTTAAAATCCTTACTACTGCTGATGTAATCCCCTTCCCAGTTTGCTTTGCGATTTTTCTACTGCACGTCTAAATTAAATTAATATCTGTTCATGGTTTTCATTAGATCAAGGTCCTGCCGGCAGGAAACCCAAAAGAGTTAGCGATGTAAGTGCATTAGGGCCAAGTGCCTCAGTTGCTCCTCCACAATATAATCCACAAATTGAACCAATGATGGTTCCCCAGAATATTCCATATGCCGGCAACCAGACTTACAGCAATGTTTCATCGCCAATGCATCAGGATTTTCAGTATACCACAATTCAAGCGCCACAACAACAGCAGCAGCAACAACAACAACCACAACAGCAGCAGCAACAACAACAATCACAACAACAGATTTACCCACCTTATCCAAATATACCTTCACAGAATGCACCTCAATTGCCACAACAATTTAACAACATGTTTCAGCAGCCAGTTGTGCAGGACATGGCAATGCAATATGGACAGCGTTTGGCTGATCAAGGCAAACAAATAGTCGAGACTCAATTCGAAAAGTATGTCCCAGTAGCAAAGCTTAAATATTATTTTGCCGTTGACAACAATTACGTGATCAATAAGTTACGACTTCTATTTTTCCCATTCACGCACAAGGCAAGTATTTTTTTTTTTTTGTTTTCTAGATTTTTGTTTAAGGTATTGTCAAACCATTAGTGTTGTGTCTATAATATTAGCTCATTTGCATCTGAGTGTGAGTCATATAAGAAATGAATTGATCTTTTAAATGTCTAAATATGTATTAGGTTTTATTCACAGTATTTATTTTAATTAACGCGAGTACTTTGAAAGTACTCGCTGAGGATGATAAAAAGTCGAAAGGCATCAAAAAAAGAAATTCTTTGTAATTTCATTTAATTCTCCGCGTAATGAAAAATTTTATCCCGAATAGGGTGAAATCTATCAAATCGAAATAAAATGCATGGTTTTATTCGAGCTGTAAAGTGGTTTTTAGGGTTAGAGAATTAAGTTTCCGGAATTATAAAGCCAACCATTGAGGAAAACCGAAATAAGTTTCAATAAGCTAGAAAGACCTACAAGATTCACATTCAAAGAACCAAATTTTTGCATGAATTGCTTGAGTTCTTTAAGACCTTGATATACACAAATCCGCTGGCCATGATAGTATCCCTCCCATCGTTCTGAAGAAGTGTTCTTCAACCCTGGCAAAGCCATTTCGTAAGCTTTTTAATCTGTCCTACTCTACTGGTCTCCTGGCGAGTGGATGGAAAACAGCAATTGTCCTGCCTGTCTCTAAAAAAGGCGAATCTCCTTCACCCTATTATCAATTTGCAATTATCAATTTGCAATTGCACTTACGGTCCTTCTTTTCAAGGTCATGAAAACGCTGATTAATTATCAGCCAAAGAAATAACTTGACGAACGAAAGCTCCTTATTGACCGGCAGTAGGGCTTTCTGATAAAATTATCTAAATGAAAGTCCGTTATAACGAAAACAAAATACAAATTTATTTATATTCAAACTTATTATATTTACTGGAAACTCTCATACTTCTAGCTGCTTCCACAAGTATTCGGTTTTCACGTTCTGCAGCTCTATTCTGCTGTGGGGTATACATTGTTCTATCCCAAATTTTGACAACACTGTGGCAACATCTTTACTGTCGAACTCTCTTCTGCTATCGCATCTTAACCTTTTGACAATATGCCCAACGGTTATGACTTCATTCAAGAAAGTTTCAAGAGATTTACATACCTCGCTTTTATGTTTCAAAATGAAAAGCCTACGGAACTTGCTAAAGTCATCTTTAAAACAGACATAATATCGCGATCCTCCAACTGATGTTGTTTCAACAGGTCCAAGGACATCTGCGTGAATGAGTTCGCCAACCTTAACTGGTCGATCACTTCTTGGCTTGAAAGGAAGTCGGTGCATTTTACCAGCAGCACATCCATCACAGAATTCTTCCCCGCTTTCAGAAGCGGTAATGTTCATTTTGGTAAGAATTTTCTTGACATGTCGCTTATTCTGGTGGGCAAATCTTTCATGGTATACTTGAAGGCTTTCTAATACGTTTGACATGTACACCTGTTCTTGAGGTTTCATTACTTGTATTTTGAGAACATACAACTCATTTTGGAGATACCCCTCTACTGCTACTTCACTATTTCGATGGTTTTGTATTGTAACAGTTTTGTCGTCCATTGCTGTTCGAAAACCATTTCGAGCTGCAGCTTTAACAGAAAATAATTGTGCACTTGCATCAGGGACGTACCATACATCCTTCAAAGTTGCTATTTCCCTAACACCTTTAATGCTCACCTGAATTCTAATGTACCCTTGACCATACGCCTTTATTGTGACGACTTGCTTTCCTAGGCAAATTATTTCTGGCACATCGAATGGCTTATATGTTTCGAAATCCGATTTGTTCGGCGTAATATGACTGGAAGCCCCACTGTCACAATACCATTGATTTGGTCTTAATAAATTTTTCGTTATTGCATTCAAGGAGAATGTCAATAAAGCATTGTATTTTTGATTTTTCTTAATGCCGCTTTGTCCGGGTTTGTTCTGTGGACATTCAGCAGCCCAATGTCCAAGTTCCTTGCACTTGTTGCACGGAAATTTCAACTTCGCACGTTCTAATTTATTATTTGCTCTTTCTGGTTGCCTTTTCTTAAAATTTCCTTTTGTGACAAAAGCAGCGCTATCACTTGGATGTTTTATGTTCTCTACTTGTTTCGTTTCTCTTGTTTCGATGGCGCATAACTTCTCTATTAATAAGTTTAGAGTTTGCTTTTCTGCAGGAATCGTATCCAACAAATCTCTAAAATTATCAAATTCTTTACCAAGAGTTGACATAATTCTGCCATTTAAAATCCATTCAGAGAGGGTATTTTCGTTATGCTTGGATAGCTCTTCATTGAGATCTACAAATAGCTTTTGTAGTTTCGCGATGTGTGCACTGATGTCTTCTTTTCTGGCTTGGGAGAAACTGTCTATTAACATGTTGAGCCTTTGGATGCTGCTTCTTTCGAAAGGAGCGCATAATTTATCTCAAATGTCCTTAGAATGCTCGCATGTTAAAACAAGTTCAGCGATTGGTGAGCTTAATTATGCAGCGATCAAGCGAGCAGCTTTTGCATCATCCTTCAGCCAATCGTTGAATTTCTTTTTTTCTTCAGCCGTTGACGTTGATATGATTAAGGGACAAATCATAACGATTTTCTTGAGATCGTATGCACGAAAAAGCATACCCATTTGCCATTTCCATTTCGCCCAATCGCTAGGGCCCTCAAGCTTATCCACAGAGACTTTAAATCCATTTGACGACATTTTCTTCTATTGCAGTTCACACGAGACTGGGCCCATAACCTGATAAAATTATCTAAATGAAAGTCCGTTATACCGAAAACAAAATACAAATTTATAATATTCAAACGTTCCTTTTGTTTCAGGTTTTCTTTTCACAATAATATTAATTATTTCTGTCACTCTTTTATGTGACCAATTAATAAGATCTGATTTTTAACTAGTTCTCTTTTACATATGTTAACTCTACCGAATTTACGTTTATTTGAATAAAACAGTTAATAATAGTAATTATAAGAAACTTTACTTTACGTTAAAAATTACAGTTTTTTTATCAAATTCATTCTACTCAAAATCACCCAAAAATATAATCTGTTGGTGTCGCTATTCCAGATACTTCTCCCTAGCCGTTGGTTCTCTACTTTTTCAAAAATCATTTCCCCTCCTGCCATTCAGGAATACCAACTGTGCCACTGTGTATCTGTGAGATTCGATATGCAGGAAAAGGGTTTGTTCGGTTACTTGATAGAAGCCAAACCGATGAGCTTTCTTTAGGGTATGTGTAAACTGGTTGGTGTTATTCTGACAATGTCCAAATTTATTATATAGCAAAAAACGATACTTAGATATACATAATTTACAAATTATTATGAAGGTGTTTTATTGTGCGGTGATTTATCACGTTTTAACACTTTCTTAGCAATAAGTCCACTGGTGATCTAATGTAAATATCTCACCGAACAGTGGGACAAATCTTACATCGTTTTGAAGAAAGTAAGATTATTGCGCTTGATATTTCAAAAGCATTTGTTAGAGATTGGCATCAAGCCCTCTTATCGAAAATGAGGGCATTTGGTGTCTATGAATCTCTTCTTCGTTGGATTAGAAATTACCTCTCGGACCGCTCAATACAAGTTGTATTGGACGGTTTCAATCTGATATTCCAAAAATAAATGCTGGTGTGGCGACTCCGTTTTGTATCCGACCTTTGTATATGAAATATATAGTACTACTATGAGACAGAATTTTTTTAGCTAGTAGTTCGATCGTTAGGGTGCGCTAATTTCGCTTTTTTTGAAATTGGGTTGTTGTGGACGAAAAAGCGTAGAGGCATAAATGCAAAAAAAAGAAGCAAAACGTTCGAATTTTACTAGTTCTGACAACAATAAAGGGGGTAAGGGAAAAAACCGAACAAGCTGCTTTTGCCATGGCAACCTTCAAAATATGGCGGTTATAAATAAATTATATCAAGATATTGCCGTATACATGAATTTTAAGCAAGAATGTATATGGGTATACATGCATGTATAGGTTATTGTAGAATTTATTTTAAATTTTTCTTTCAAATTTTGGATATTTGGTGGATTTTAGGATTTTGAATTGTAGCAACATTGCTAATTTTCACTTTTTCTATGCACAAATAGCATAGCTATGTTGAGCTATTGCAATAGTTTTTGTTTAGGCAGGTACATATGTACCCAGATACCCACCTACATACAATTATGTATGTACATAGATACTTTTTGTTTTTTTTCAAATAATATCTATTGGGAATAATTTAATTTTTTTCTCCACAGACAGATTTATTTGGAAATAAAGTATGTAGGTACCTAGGAAGTACAGAATATTTTTTTATATATTTTTACTAGTGATATTATATACCTATATATGTACTATATTGCAAGTAATGAATTCGTAAAAAATCGAACTCGAGATTTTGATCAATCTTGACATTACGATGATAGCGAAGACGAAAAAAATTGGTCCCGCAATTCCGTCTCTCAGTCTGTCTGTCATCTAGTCTACAGTCTAAACGTGTTTTTCATAAAAATGCGCCCAGTTTTTTTTTCATTTTTTTAAGACCAAAAATGACGGTACCTACCTACCTGCCATACATTCGTTTTGACCAAAAAGGTAAATATTATTTTTCTCAAAAACCGTTCCAACAATTTTTATAAAAAAATCAGTTCATTAATGAAGGGAAAATGTACTTTTTGATATTTTTTTTTGATTTATTTTATGCAAAAGCTCCTACCACTAATGTAAGCCCAAATTAAAAAAAAAATTAATAACAAAAACATTTTTCTTGGAAACTCAATATTTTGAAACTTCGACTTAATCGATTTAAAACAACGGTACCTCCCATAGAAATGTTCAAAAAAAAAAACGTTAAGAAAAAAATGTATTTCTCAAAAATGGCTCCAAGAATTTTCAAAAAAAAAATTGTTATTAAATTTTATTATATTTTTTGGATTTTGAAAAAAAAAACAATCACCCTTATTACGATTGGCGTTTATCTTGAACGACAGCTCTCACTTTTTGTGTCGAGTCACTTTTTAGGCGTTTTAGTGTCGGTATTACGATACTAAAACGCCACTTGTTGTCGATCGAAATACGTTCCACATAAGCAGCTGATTTTGAAAAAAAATTATTTTCAATGCAACTGTTATTAATTTTTCAATTCATATTCAATTTCTGCTGATTAAATTAATAAAAGTCGCTAAATAAATAGTGTTGCTGCATTTATTTTCTCAAGAAATGCGAACAAGAAAACAACAAAATTTATATACATAATTAAAGATCCAAATTCCAAATCAAATCCGTAAGATTTGTCAGATGAAGTAAGTAGATGGACAAACCAAATTCCTAATATTTTCAATTAACATTATTCTCTTCTTTCCAGATTTGTAATGCGCATAAATACTTCAGGCTGAATAAGGTAGCCTTTCTTTACAACAAAATGTCACACAGAAGAAGGATATTGTGTGTCAATTTTAAAATTGGGTGTTAAAGAATTAAATGTTGTGTTATGATTGCAATTTGATTTTGTTTTGTGCATTTTGTAATACCTCCTCCTCTCTTAAAATTCGTTCCAATAACTCCACGTGATGCTTCATTTGTTCAGCTTTGTAATTTTTACCCTTTTATAATCCCAAATTTAATAAAAAGTGTATAGATATAAAAAACAACAAAACTTATATTTTCAGGCAATTTCGCGACGAGTCGTTTAAACATTTTTGTTCGACAAAAAAGAGCGTATTAGTTGGCGTATAAACAAGGCGTAACGCATATTGTAATAACGATGAGTGACGTTTCTCTAAAAAAAAATTAAGTTCCACTCGAATTAAAACGTTACGCTGAGAAAAATGACTACAACGCCAATCGTAATACAAATATTTGAAAATGACATTCGTTATTTAAGCGAAACGCCATTCGCAATAAGGCTGAATATTTTGCAAAATTAAATATCTTGAAGATTTTTTTAAATAATATTTTCAAATGTATTTATTGTTGAATACTTATTAAAAAAAATAAGTAAAAAACGACTTAAAAAATATTTAATACCTATTAATAAACAATTCTTATTTGAAAATTCGTCAACTCGATTTTTTTTACGAAATTACTTATCAAATCTGAATTTTCAAAAAAAATGAATCTTTTTTTTTTCAAAATCCAAAAATTATTAATATAAAATAAAAAAAATTTTGTCACAAGAACAATTTTTTTTCACAACGATTAACAGAAATCTCAAATTTTAACTGTTAAATTATTATCATGTTTGTGCATTTGATAAAAAAAAACTTTATTTTATTGAGTAGTGACCGTTGCACGCAAGTGTATACCTGAATATTTAAATATACCCTACAGCCATCAAACAATTTTCATTCTATCTGACCGTAGAATAAAAAACACACAAAACCAGCTCCTACTCAACAAAAAAATCTTCATAAAAAAAACACAAAAAAAAACTATGAAATACATTGTTTTCCTTTCCTCCTCTAACTTATAATAAATTGTGTGTATATTTTTGCTCACCAATCTATTATCACGCTATTCGTCTTCATATTTGCTTTTCTTTGCACACTAACACTACCTAACCTCCGATTTGGTAGTGGAACTCATGATGAATAGTGGACCTTATTGCAGGCTGGATTGAATTTCGTCGTCATGATTGTACTTTTAATATCTATATACAATGATCCGACCATTTTTCTCATTTTCATTAATGATCTCTTATCTGGAACATCTAATCCACTAAATTGTTTTCATGACGATAGTAATCTCAGCTTTTCATATCCGTTTTCAGATTCACCTCCTTGTTCTTCGGATGTGGAACTGCAACTGCAGTTGCGTATGATAAGATCATTAAATTCTGATCTTAACAGCATTGTACAATAAGGAATAAAACACCGCGTAGAATTGAATGCCTCAAAAACTTAGTCCTGTTTTCTGTCGTTAAAGCAGAACTCACCCTCCATGCCAGTATCAATGAGAGGCACTTGCATCAAAGAAACTGATCAGCTTTCAGTCCTTGGTATGTGCATCACAGACCATCTATTCTGGAACGACCACATATTCGATGTCGCCAAGTGTTTGGGCTTTCTTCGAAAATTCGAAATTCTTCTCTCCTTCTGATCTGGCTGTAATCTATAATTCTTTCATTCGTCCAAAACTGTAGTATAACAGCCCTATTCTGTTAAACGCTCTCGTGAATATTTGTACTTTGCTATCCTACGGAAAAAAACGAATAGTTCCAAAAAGTATATTAATTTCTATCAAAAATAAATTTTAACAATTATATTCTCTTAAGAATTAAACAACAAAAATATAAGTAAAGCTTTAGATCCAAAAGAAATTTGAAAATAAATAGTAAAAAATTGAGTGAAATATTCACGTGAATAGAAAAATTCGATCGGATAACAGAATAGGGCTGTAAATCTCACATTTGGGCAGGAGCTCCCAAAACCCATTTGATTCTTTTGGATAGAATTCAAAAATTGAACTTTAGAAATGATAGGCGATAGAATTATAATGGAAACATTTACTTCTCTAGAACACCGACGTAATGTTTCTTCTTTTCATTATTTTATCGATATTTTTTATAAAGAATGTTTTAGCGCAATAGTCAGTTGCTAGTACTGTCAAGTACAGAGATTCTTTCTTAACCGTACAACGCGAATGTGGATTACTTTACCCGGCTCTATTTCCCCCTCCCATTTTATATTCTGAACTTCAAACTCAATGTACATCGGTTTCTCCAAGGTCCAATTTTTTGCGACTCCTTAGAGCATAGCGACTGGTATCTCGCGAATAACTCGAGTAACCTTGGCTTCCAATGCGTCAATCGTTGCTGGCTTATTCCTGAAGACCTGAGACTTTACCTATCCCCAGAGAAAATAGATGTGATATCGTACGATCTAGTCGGTTAATTTACCGTAACAAAGCGTAAAAATAAGTGCTCACCAAAATGATTTCTCAATAAGCCCATTGTTTCACGCGCTGTATGGCTCGTAGCGCAGTCTTATTGAAACCAGAGCTCATTGAGACCATGTGCAAGTTCTGTACAATTCAGCATGTTGCAATGCATTAAAAACTTGCTCTTTGGAGCAATTCATCCAATCAGAAATTTGTTTATATGTAAGATTCAAATTTCTAAACTCCAAAATAGCTTTTCGAATGGCTGGTGTGCAGCTGGCTGTTTTTCCCATTTCTAACGAATGTGCTAATGGTGAATTTAGAAATGAAAATTGGGTAACGTTTTATTTATTAATCAATACATACCAACGTTTAAAACGTTATAATAAAAATCCCTACATTTTACCGATTTTAAATATTTTGCAACCTTATCACCTCCAAAAACACTCTAGAAGTCAACTCAAAAGTAATATGTATTAAAATAATTTAAATGGCAAAGAACGCAGTTACATTTTTAACGGTTCATTTTTATTTGTTGATGCTTCGTTTCTAATTAGTTGCTCGTATATAATGAGTAAAGTAAACCCAATGATAACAAAATATTATACAATTTATGAACATAATTTAAGTAAATTCGATCTCAACTTATCACGTTTTTATTTGACAATCCGATCCGGGATCCCAACTGAACACTTTTTTTATTCAAAATTTTAATGTGATCGGATGTGTGAAAATAATTTCGTACGTGAAAATAATCAAAATCAAAACTTTGTAAACGAAGACCTCACTCTCAACTTAATATTGATAGTAACGAACTCAATAGAAAGTTCGTAATTCCTCTAAACACCCCACTATCGATAGGTAGAATTTCCCACTGTAAAAATTTCATTTTCACCATTCGGTTTTTCTGATATTATTGAACTTGACGTTTTAGAAAGCGTTATTTCAGTGAAACCGAATGCAGTTGGAGTTGACGAGATTGATCCCATCTTTCTTAAAGCCATAATTATGTTCTTGTTGCCTTTTTACTTGCTTATAGGTACTAGTTATAAGGCAAGTTATGCATTCATAAAAACAAATTCAATGAAACATGACATTACTGTCATAGAGAAGCCTAAAAAAGTGATCGGCAAAAAATGTCTGTCTGTCTGTCTGCCAGTCTGTCCGTCTGTATGTATAACGAGCTACGACCTACACGGCTTAAGCGATTACCTTCAAATTTGGTATGTGTGATTCTTTTGGCATTCCTCAGAGGATAAATTGAAATTTAATTTTTAGGCCTACAAATAACGGTACCTGCCAGCCATATAACCGTTTAGGAAAATCGAAAACGACTCCAACGATTTTGATGAAAATTTTTGAGATTTTTTGGTTAGCAATAGCTATCATTCAATCTACACCAAGTTTACACGAAAAGTCAATTAACGGTACCTTTCATATAACGGTGTTTTTAATTTTTGGATTTCTCGTTATCTGTACATTGGATTTCTGTAAAATTTTATATCTGAGATCATCTAAGTAGCTTAACTAATTCTGCATATCAAAATTTTGAACAACTTTTTTTTTTTCAAAAATCAATATTTTTAAAACTAATCAAAGAAAAAATAATTTTAAATTTTATAACCACATGTATATTAATAAACTCTAAAAAAACTGCATAACTATAGGCCAGCTACCTACCAACAGCGTCAGTGAGTAACAATATAGTGTTGTTAGCTACAAGATCAAGTTTGTACGATACAGTCGTGCATTTTATTTAACACGCATTCTTAGCACTGTTCTCACAACCGATATTTTCCAAAGTCAATGGAAATTGGGTAAGATTACACCCATTCTTAAAAATACAACATACGTTGAATTTAGACTGATTTCAATTATGCCCTTTCTTTCAAAACTTTGCGATATGATTTATGAAAAACAAACTGTTAGTTGATATTCAGTCAGGATTTCGACCTTAACATAGCTGCATTTCTGCGCAAATGAAAGCTATTGAGGGTATCAGGAGGGGTCTTGATAAGGATGATGTTACTTTTTTGGTACTCTTAGACTTTTCGTATGGGTTCCACTCCTTTTCTCATTATATATGGAATCGCTACTATCGTCCTCCAAACATCTAGACACTTTTACGCCGATGATATTCAAATATACAAAAGTTGCCCCTAAGACTAATAGAGAATAGTGTACATATTCACAATTAATGAGGAGCTTAGCTTAATTTCTGACTCGTCGATCAGTAACGGTTTAAGTCTCAATGATTTAAAAATGCAAATGGCTTAATTTTGAAAAAAAAATCGATTTAACATACTTTTCATCAATTATTTTAAATAATACTGTACTCGAATTTCTAAACACTGCTAAGAACTTAGGGATGATTAATTAAAATTTAACAAAATTTTTACCTTTAACAATCTCATCTATTTTATTGTCGGAAAAGCATATGGAGTGTTCCGTACTCTATGGACTTGCCACCATTTCACACCAATAAATACCCGAATTATATTTGCAAAAACTTTAATTATACCGGTTCTTTCTCATGGCTGTGAAATATTCCTAAATTGTGATTCCTCTTTCAAAGCAAAATTAAGGATCGCATTTAATAGCACTATTCGGTAAATGTATGGACTCAGAAAATATGATCATGTTCATATTTCCCCGATTTAATTGCCTGACATCAGAAAGTCAGTTTTTCATCGCTGCAATCCGTCTCTGGAACTCAATTCCCTCCTACCTGAGAAAAAATTGTTATACAAAACATTTTCACAACGAATTATCTATTTTCTTACACAACCCAAGTAATTAACTTCATCTTCAATATTACTTTTCTTCTAATCTTTTTCAATTTCCCTATCTTCTTTCTACCATCCTATGCCTCCTATACATCTACATATTTTTTATACGATTCATACTAATAATTACATTATTATTATTATTATTATTATTATTATTATTATTATTATTATTATTATTTTTATTATTTATACATTTTACAAACAAGAATTATCTTACCGTGTTCACCTATATGCATAATAAATTAAATTAAATGAAATAATAATGTGCCGAAGTAGAGCTATCTGCACAGGTATTAATAGCGAGTTTTATTCAAATAAAGATTAGCTCTTTCTTTAAAAAGATAGGATCTTTTTGAATTTTCAGAGTTTCATTCCAACACAAAGATCAAATTTTAATAGCGAATTTCATTCAAGAAAAGATCTGCTCTTTCTGACAAAATATTTATTTTTTTTTGAATTTTGAGAGTTTCATTCCAACAAAAAGAGCAAATCTAGATCAAATCTTAACGCGAAAGATTGGGTCTCTGATGGGTTGGCAGATTTGATCTGAATACGCACATACATGTAAATAGTCTTTTCTGTCAACGGTCAAATGGTAAATATTTTGTTATTAATTTGTAGTGAACTTGTGAACTAGTGCTAAAAAAAATTAAAAAATGAACAAATAATGCACTAAGATGTTATAAATTTAGTGGAGTTTTTGATTGCTTAGTCTTCGTCATGTGATGATGGAGATACGTGTTTTTTTCAGGAATATATGTGTCAGTCATTCACCAATACTACAATTAAATCTGGAAAAAAGTTTCATTGAAAAGATCAAATCTCTATTTTGAGAGGTGATCTTTGAAATTTGAAGGAAACTCGCTAAACAGTTTTTCCTCACTGAAATAATTATTATATTGTTATAATTTTTGGATTTACCCTATTTTAGCGGAATAGATAATAAATATATAAATATAACTTTAAATCACTTATTTGATCCATTAATAATATTGTTGATAAAAGTTTTGATAGACATCTGAATTAAAACCAATTTTTTGTTTATTATAAAACAGGACTGGTCTTTGAAATATGATCAAGACAATCCAGTGCAACCTCGATATGATATTAACGCTCCGGATCTCTACATACCCACAATGGCGTTCATAACTTACGTCGTTGCAGCCGGTCTAATGCTTGGTATGCAAAGTCGATTTTCGCCTGAACAACTTGGAATTCAAGCGTCTAGTGCTTTGGCTTACAGCGTTCTTGAATTAATTGTCTACTCAATAACTCTCTACGTTGTCAACATTAAAACAAGTCTCAAGACTTTGGATTTACTCGCATTTTCTGGATATAAGTTCGTTACTATCGTTGCGTGTCTGTTGACAAGTACTATCTTTCACAGTCTTGGTTATTACCTAACTTTGATATACTCTAGTCTCACGCTTGGTTTTTTTTTGGTAAAACTATTAAACTAAATTAAAAAAAAAAAAAAAAATTACTAACCAATCATTCCTACCAAAATATATTTCAGTTGAGAACACTGAAAACGAAAGTTTTACTAGAAACTACAGCTGGCGCTCCCGATGGACCAATTAATTACGATCCTTATGGAAATCCACAGCAACTCGATTATACTGGAGACCGAAAAAGAAAGTTGTACTTCCTGTTTTTGATTGTTGGTGGGCAAGCTCTTCTATCGTTTTTATTATCCAAACATTTATTTCTAAGGGAGCCGACGACACCAAGTGTTGGCCAAGTAACTTTGTAATTATTTTATTTCTTTAAAAAAAATATTCGTTGCATAAATATGTTGAGGGAAAGTGTACACATTCGTAGTTCATTGCACGTGTGCCCTTTCAGGAAAAAAATATTTCTAAAGAAAATAATAAACAACAAGTAGAACAACAATAATGAATGGTAACATTTGAAGTAAAATTATTTTTTATATTTGTAAAATTAAAACTGATAAATACATTTAAATATATAAATATACCCAACGCATTAATTCCCCTTAAATCGATAATCTCATATTATGGGGTTTTCTTTTGGTAACAAAAATAGATTTTTTTCCCCCTCAGATCTGTCAAAACACAGATTTTTACAATTAAAAACTTCCAATGGGCAAAAAAATCAATTTATTTTCTGATCGGAAATCAATTGTGCAGATCTACCCCTCTTTTACTAATACCATTATGGCGTTTTTATTTGGCAATCCGGAATTCTTCTCCGATCCGGGATCACAACTGAACACTTTTGTGTGATTCTGACGATTCTGAATTTTAATGAGATTGTATGTGTGAAAATAATTGTGTACGTGAGAATATTCAAATTCAAAAAAAAAAAATGTTTGTTGCACAATTATGATACAAAAAATGACAACAGTCGAGTTTGACGTTCAAGTATATGAATGTGTGCGTGCTTCTGGTTCTGATTCTGATTTCAAATCCAGAAGCAAAATTCTCTTTTCAGAACTAGAACTGTCATTTTTTCCCAAGTGAACGCTTTTAGAAGAGTCCGGAAGGCTTCCGGATTGACAAATAAAAACGACATTACACCACCAGTACAATTGGCAGCCGTCATTTTGACAAGATTTTGTTTCAGCAATTAATGTATGTGAATAGTGAAATAAAGTTGTGAAAACATAAATAAATTTAAAAAAAATAGCAATTGAGTAATAACAATTTAATTGTATAAAATTTCAAAATTAATTTCGGCATTCGTTTTTTAAATATTAAAATAGCTGCGTGTTACAAAAGAAAACAAACTTGAATGAGGATACAATTTTCGAGTCATTTGCCATCCGATACTTTACTGGGTTCCACAGCCACGAATATACACCAATACCATGATAAAATCAATCAATCTGAAATCGTATACCATTCGCGACGAAAAAATTAAATTTCCGATCAAAATCTGAAATTACCAAAAGAAAACCCTATTAATCATGTGGCTTTTGAATTTTCTTCTGATAAATGAGGTTTCAGTTGGTATATCAATCAAATAACGGACCCTATCGGAAATCTCCCAAGGAATTTTGTTTCTCTGCTTTTTTTTTTGCGATCATGAATCCCCCGATAAAAATTTCCCTAAAACAAAAAATGACATGAGGTGAAATTACGATTCCCCAGGAAAATTTCTTCCCGATACCAATAAATTCCGAGGGAAAATTTCGACCAGCATTCACGTTCCTTGCAATCAAAGGAGTTTAATATTTTCAGGGCATTTTTTCTTGAAAATATTTAATGAAGTTCGTCGCAGATGCCACTATAGCCGAAAATCATGGCAATGTTAGAAGAAGGAGTCAAGTTTACTTCTACTCTCAATGAAGGGTCTGGTCTGGTAAAAGTGAACCACCCAAAGTCAGTATCAGTCAGAAGATCTCAAAAGCATACAAAAATAGCCGTTCCAGTCTGCGAAACTGGAAGCGTTCACTCACTTATTAGATGTTTTGCCAACATGGATGTTAGGCGAAAAAATATCGAAATATCGCAATATCGGTGTTAAGATTCAAAACATCGACCTAAAGTAAGCTAGAATCTTTTGTCAATGATGTAATGCTTATAAAGATTAGACCGCACTCAGCGGAACTGCACTTCAGCGAAACTACGCTTCACAACTATTTATGTGAAATTGTATGAAGTTCAATTGGCGCTTAGTGGAATATATGTTGCTAATACACACGAAAAGGGAAACAAATACGATAAAGATAAAAGAAATACATCAGCGAAAATCAGTATTAACTCAACATGGCATTTGATATATGATAATGGTGATCTGGATGTAATTTAATATGATTTGTTAACTATAATTCAGGCTTACAGATCCTTGGTTTCCGAATGCAAATAAAACACTTATTTCATTCTTTTCCCGACGTTTCGTTGGTATCTTCCAACTTCTTCAGGGTTGTTTGAATTTATTGTAGTGAAAATTTACATTAAATTATCACAGAGTATTAATATTTACGTTAAATTATAAAAAGATGCTATTTCGAAACAAAAGTTACAAATAAATATATAAAGAAATACAACAGGAACCTTAAAGCTATATCACAGACTCTTGACATGGCATTGTTTCTTGAGTAAACAAATTATTACCCTAAGTTCTAAGTGGAAACTTTTCAAACTTATAGCGCTCAGGTCTGGTTTGGATTGTTTGAAGAGGTGAATAAGCTTCAAAGCTATTTTTTGAAGAGAGTTTTGAAAATACCGTCATGCGATGTCGCCGTTCTCGATTGAAACAGGAGCTGAAGATGGACATATTTATACATCTTAGGTATGTTAAGAAAACAATGTTCGAATATTATAACACCACGCTGCCGATAAGGCTCACTCACCAAAATTCTACTGGAAAAACAACATTGGCAGTAGGTTTGGTTTACATTATGATGCGCGTATGATAAATGAAGGAGACTGGCACACCAAACGTTCACAGATTCCGGTGCAACTAAATTCAGAGGGTTACCAAGAAGCAGTACATAGAAAGAGGGGATACATAGCGAGAATTTTTCACCGATAATTTCGAGGCAAATAAAGTAACTTGGCTTTTTAAAGCCAGGTGTGATCTTATCTATCTTAATGGAAGCAGATTTGGAAACAACGGTTCAACACTTTTTAGGCAGCTGCCCCGTGCTTAGGGGATTTAGAATAAAATACTTCGAAAATGCGTATTTAAATGAAGAAGAACTCATCATTATACTCAATGGAAGAAACATGGCTGATTGATACAGATTGGCAATGTTGCAATATCCTATAGGAAACAAATCTTAAGAGAATTTAATTAATGAAAAATTTGTATCCTTTCTTTTATTCCTCTAATTTATTGTAATCAAAATTAAGATTTGTACGTAATTTAGCTGAGATAAAATGAATAGTTATTTTAATTTACCGGACGGTTTCAAGCCTGATATCCACAAAATAAATGCTGGTGTGCCCAGGGCTCCGTATTGTCTCCGACCCTTTTTCTCATCAACTTAATTTTTTTGCTGACGATAGTACTCTCAGCTTTTCATATTCGTTTTCAGATTCACCTCCTTGTTCTTCGGATGTGGAACTGCAACGGCAGTGTATGATAAGCTCATTAAATTCTGATCTAGACAGCATTATCCAATGGGGAATAAATAACCGCGTAGAATTTAATGCTTCAAAAACTCATTGATGTCTTCTGTTGTTAAAGCAGAAGCCATCCTCCACGCCACTATCCATGAGCGGCACTTGCATCAAACAAACCGATCAGCTAGGTATGTGCGTCACAGACCACCTCTTCTGGAATGAACACATATTCTATGTCGCCAAAAACGCTGCAAAGTGCTTAGGTTTTTTTCGAAGATGCAAGAAATTTTTCTCACCGTCTGATCTGGCTGTAATCTATAAGGCCTTCATCCGACCAAAACTTGAGTATAACTCTCACATTTGGGCAGGAGCTCCTAAAACTCATTTGAATCTTCTGGATAGAATTCAAAATAGAGCTCTAAGAATGATTGGCGATAGAACTATAGTAGAAACATTTACATCTCTCAAACATCGTCGAAATGTTTCATGTATTTCGCTATTTTATCGGTATTTTTTTATAAACAGTGTTCTAGCGAACTAGCCAGTTGCATTCCTCCCCTTTTACCGTTATACTCGCGCTTCTAGGAATGCTCATCAGTTTACTCTTGAGCCCAATTTCGGTCGTACTGTCAAGTACAGAGATTCTTTCTTTAGCGTACAACACTAATGTGGAATGTTTTACCATGCTCGATTTTTCCCTCCCATTTTGATATTCTAAGCTTCAAAACTAATCTACTTCGGTATCTCCTTTCAAATCCTTCCCTATTTTCCTAACGTTCGCACTGTGCTCGATCATATTAAGGGTAGTCAAAATCCCTTTAGTGCGCGCAAAATAGAAAAAACGACGACTTGTTATGTCATGCAATTATCGTACATTATTACCTCTTAATAGAAAAGAGTTAGTAGATAAAAAATCAGCAAACTACTTTACGTATTTTCATAAATTTAGTTGAAAATAAAAATAATTACTTACTACTTACAATGCTACAGTTTTCAAAACAATGCAGGTATTTTGACTTTATTTTTGAATGCGCTATTATTTTTCAAGAAATGCATTTAAAAACATCGATATCGATATTGTATTTTCGATGTTTACGTCCATGTTTTTTCAATATCGCTCATCCCTACACAACATTGTTGTTTACATTAAATTCGCTTTTGACACATTAGGTTCGTTCGTTGAACTTTACCCAGGGTAGACCTAGGTCAAAAAACACCCGAGGGCCATTAATTTTTTGTTGCAGAAAAGTAAGTTATATCATTTAAAAATTAAAACTTAGGCCGTGTGTGAATAGCGTTAAAATGTTGGTTAAATTTTGTAACTTGGTTAAAATTTGACACTAGCGTTGTGAATGGGGACGTTCACTCAATTATTCTCAGCAATCTGGAATAACTTTCTGTTGTTGTAATGCGTGCAGAACCACATCTGATGAAAAAACAGCTGCTCTCATGAAAGCTATCTTGAGTTATCCCAACAAAATTGGAATAACTAGCTATCCGAGACCAAATGTATAGAACCAGTTGACTGCAAAATTCGTTGGTATGCGTTTTGCTTTGATTTTTTGACAACTTTCAGCTAACCTATCTGATTCGTCCAACAGATATACCGCGATAGCTTGGTATCCGAGATAACATATCTAATAAGTGAGTGATCGCCCGCAATAAAATGGGTTAAAATGTAGGCAGCTACTGTCAAATTCTTCAGCTGTGAAAACTAGTGTTTACTACTAAATCAACAATCTAACCATAATGGGAATTGTTTTGAAAAGATTTGGAATTGTTGTTTTAAAATATTAAATTAACGATGTAAAACCCAAACATATTAGTAAAACTGAGAATTCGTTACTTTTTTCGTGCCAAATTATTAACTTTATATCGTCTAAGTCGGATTTTGGGAAAGAAATTAATTAACTTGAACAACAAAAAAATTGTTTTTAGGGAAATTTCTTCAATCTTGAAGGAATTTTAGCCAAAATAGTGCTTTAATAAATCCCTTTTAACGCAATTAACACAGCAAAAAGCTAAATGTGATCCCACTACAAACAAAACTTCAAAATTTAACCAAGGTAGAAAATTTAACCAACATTTTAACGCAATTCACACACGGCCTTAGAATATATTATATTTTAGTTCTAGTGCACTTGCTTTGGCCATATGCACAATCCACAACTTAAAAGGTTTCTATTGCATGCCTGTGCCCGAAGATAAATTTGAGAATTTTTTTTTTCAATCTCCATTTAAAAAATAAATTGCATACAAAACGAGAATTCGCAACAAAACAAAAAATCGACGATTCAATATCGATGTTGAAGGAAGAATAAAGGAAATTTCTCAAAAACATCGATGTTTTCGATTCGATAATTATTAACATGTATGATGTACACATATTCAAATTATTAAATATTACGAAAACGCTTTAGGGTGACTTCAGGGCTCAACGAACAAACCTCCTAATAGCGACCTTTAACGTTCGCTTAAAAATAAATGCCGCCAAACATAAATTCCTATAACAAAACAAATGACGTCAAATCCTTTTTGAATTTTTTGTTTTGTGTGCTTAATTCTGTAGAACGCGATTAGAAAATGCCAGGCGGATCGCTTTTGGCGGTCCTTTTGTCTTTTCGCATTCCTAAAAGTCATTCGCTTTTCTTCCGCAATTTCAAATGTTCTGAAAGCGGTTGGTGTTTGACTGGCAAATTGCGGTAGGTGTTTTATAACTAAATAAAACCCCACACTTCACGCAATACCTTTGATGCTGTGGGTTTAGCCATACCAATGTGGAAGTCTTGTCCAACTACGCTCTTTTGATATGATTCTTCTGATAAAAAGAAGAATGGCAGCAAACTTCAAATAAGAAGGCACAAAGCTATTATTCCATCGTTTTTTTCTTCAAATATATTTATAAATAATATTTTTTTTACCAATAGACCAAAAGAGCCTAAATCAACAGAGCGAAAAAGTTGTACACAAAAATGGACAAATTCATATCTAATTTATAATAATTTATAAATAGGTTCATTCGTTTACCCAGGGTAGACCAAGCTTTTTTGACAACCCCAAGAGTTGTCAAAAAATCTGGGTTTTTCGGTTCTCAAAAAACACCCGAGGGCCATCAATTTTATGTTGCAGAACAGCAAGTTATGTCATTTAATAATTAAATTTTTATATATGTTAAATTTAAGTTCTTAGTAATTTTTTGTTGACCCTATGCACATCCACAACTTCAAACGTTTCCATTTTGCATGCCTGTGTCTGAAAATTAATTTGAGTATTCTTTTATTTCCATTTTAAACTATTTCAAATCAAATCAGATCTGTTTTTTGAGAATCGAAAAACTTAGGTCGACCCTGGTTAAAGTTCAACGAACAAACCTTATATAACCTTATATTTATTTTAATAAATTAATTTGAAAATCTAAAAGGAGAAGATCCTCTTCTAATTCATTTCCTTTGGATAACTTTTTTGCTTTATTTCTTGCTTTTCGGTATGCAGAAAAATACTATTGGAATCTGTTTTTTTTAACTTATTTTTTTTTAATGTTAAAGCATTTTATAAATATTAGGAATTGTCACAGAAAAAAAACAATTCGTCTGGAACTTGTTGTCATAATCTTAGAAACTTCTGGAATTCCAACGGGAAAATTGGAAATAAAAATGGAAACAACGTGGAAATAGCCGACATTTTAATAGAAAATTGGAATGATCGTTTTTGGCAATGATCGCTTTCAATGCGATCCGCCGCACTTTTTGCAATCGGGCTACCGTATTTTTCTACCATTTAAAAAAAACAGTTATGCTAAGCAACATTAACTTAATTTGAGGAAAAATATTCGTTATATTTCTAATCCTTTAGAACTCCCGAAAATTTGTAAACATACAAAATTAAATTAAATTTACAAAAAATCAATATTTCCATTCCTTTTAATTTTTGTTTGTACTTCCGATTGGAGAAGGATGCTTTTTTGTATCTCCTCAACGAAATAGGATGTATTAAAGCCAACACAAAAACTATGCAGTTCCAGCTCTTATAAAATTGGTTTGCGCATTGGTATTTCTTGGAAGTGGTTGCTACCATAACTGTGTCGGTAATGATTTCGGCTTGGGACTTAAACAGTCAACTGTGTCAGGCGACAAGTTAATTTGGCAGATGTGTCCACAGCTTACCTCAACAGTAGAGTGAGTTAATAACAGATGAGGTTTTCATGAAACAACCTGAAGGCTTCTAAGATAGATTTCCTGAACGCGTTTAAGTTGAACAAGGCGATTTATGACTAAACCAGTCTGGTCGTGCATGGAATTCTAGTTTCTAGACTCGAAAGTGTGCTGAGAAACATTGGATTTACACCTTGGGAACCCTGTTTGTACAGAATCCACAGGGAAGGTAATGTTAACCTAATAGACGTATTAGTCTAAGGGCCGGCTGCAAATTTTGGGACTTGGGAGTATAGGTATAACCAAAATTCATATGGTGGGTATACGCAGTACTATACCAAATCCAACCGTGTGTCAGGTTTTTTTTTCATCCGGGGCTGGGGGTGGGCGTTCGAAAATGGTATTTTTTTCCGATTTTTGTGTCGGAGGTATAAGCACGTTAATTTATATACAAACAATAGAGAATTATAGACTGATTACAAATTTAAAGGTCTCAAACGATTTAGTTTCAGCGTTCGCCCCGCCAGACGACCGTTACGATTGCAAGAAAATCAACTTTTTTTGTTCGAGGTATAACCATATAATAAGGGGTTTTCCAATAAGAGGTGTTATTTTGAATAGCCCGCTAATTCGGTAGCTGTCACTTTTGAAGCTGTCATTTTTTCACATTTGACAAGTAGAAACTACGCTATTAATAAAAATGGAACGATACACGCTTCAACAACGCAGTTCTTTTTTTTGAATATCAAAATAACACCTCTTATTGGAAAACCCTTATGTAAATAATACACTAAAAATTCAGAAAAAATTCTCCTGATTATGGAAAAGTCGATTGCAGACGTTTTTTTTTAGCCTAAGGACTCTCAGACGTGATTGAATACTTCAAATACATTTTTAACTGAAAACTTTAAAAACTTTTTTCTCTTCAAATATGGCCAAATGTTGGTCACATGGCAATACTATGCAGATATTCCCTGAGTATTTAAGTCTCAGACAAATTTGTGTCAGCCAACCCGCTCCAGACGTTATTAAATTTATTCTTCTTAAATGCACACACACTAGAAAATGCTATTTTATGTGCTTCAAAAACCCCTGATGTTTTTGAAGCCTTTCTCAGATTCTTAACTTCTTGCATAAATCTGGCAAGACATATTTTGTGGTATTTCAAAACATCTTTCTCGTGACTGTTTATACATTGTTGGCAAACAGAATAACTTTACAAACAACATCCTCCAAAGAAGATTTTCGTCGTATTTTTTTTTTAATATTTCTTAACACGACCACAAAAAATGCTATTTTCAGTTGATGGATCTGTTATTTGGACATTTGGTCTGGTGCGATAGTATTTTTTTTTTCAGAACTTACATTAATAGGCGTTTTTCTTTTTTAGCTCAGAGCAGATTCTGAGTTGTCAAAAAATTTGTTTGTGTTTCTTTTTAACTCATGCAGAAATCCAAATGTGTTTCTTTTTTCGTTCTGAGCATGTGTAGATCGCACTCGACGTGCTCGAAGATAATTGACTGAGCATGTGAGTAAAATGCTGAACGCACCAAATGCCATGTGTGTCATGAAAATGTGAAAAAATAAAATGCACGACTGTATCTTACGAACTCTTGGAGCTAACAACTTTAATGTAGCTAACCATTGAGGTTAAGTTAGTTAGTTGTAGTTATCTTATGCAGGTTTAAAGCCTTTGTAGGTAAAATTACCGTGATTAGTATAATGAATTGTCGAATGCATGATTAAAGTAATAGGTACATAGGTAGCTTCCTTCAAATGTATGTTTAAATCTGTGTTATGGATTAAAATTGTTATGGGTAAAATGTATCTACATACATACACCTATACAAGAAACTTAATATGTAAACATGTACATATAATAATGAAAATGAAGGATGTAGGTGGGTAGGTAGCTATATACATACAACTTCACAATTAAGGTGCAATAATAAATACATACGATTCATGTGATTCTTAAAGCACATATGTATATATAAATGTATGAGGTATGGATAAATAAGAATATATCAAAAAAAAATGTCCACAATCGTTGGAGCGGTTTTTTTTAAATAATTTTTTATGTATAAAATTTTGAAAACAGTTTTAGAAAAAAAATTTGAAACGCCATCTTGAAAATATTATTAACATACATATAAAATTCAAATTTAAAAAAAATTCTGTGACTGGTTTTTGAAAAATCGATTTTTCAAAAAAAATGTTTATTTATTTTATTATTAAAAATCGAAAAATTTTTTTTTGAAAATTTATACTCAAATTCTATTAAAAATTTAGGGAGCATTTGTATAAAAAAATGTATTGTAATCGGTTCATCCAATATTGAGAAAGTCGAAAATATGAAGTGGTTCTAAGGGAAGTACCGTTAATAAGTACGCAAAAAGAAATTAACGGTTTCATAACATTTGTATGGGAGATACCGTTGTTTTTATTTTAGAAAAATAGTTTTTTAACTATTTAAGATAATGTCAAAAAACCACTAAATTTTGAATTTTCAAAAAAAATTAATTTTTTGAAAAATTTTGGTAGGTATACAATTTTGTTTAAACTTTCTAGTAGCTTCTCTTAAATAAAATTCAAAAAAAAAATCAAATAAACCATTTCCGAGAAAATTTAAAACCAAAAAAATGGTTCTAACAATTGTTTTCAAAAAAAAATATCGAAATGTTTCCTTTCCCCTTCATTAATGAACTGATTTTTATTTATAAAAATCGTTGGAGCCGTTTTTGAGAAAAACAGGATTTTTGTTTTTGGCCAAAAAAAAATATGGGAGCTACTGTTATTAAATAAATTTTGTCGTCTTAAAAAAAAATTAAAAAACGTGTGGGCATATTACCGAAAAAACAATATGTACCAAGTTTGAAGCAAATCCAACGAACCGTTTAGGCTGCAGACTCGAGGACAGACAGATAGACAGACGGAATTGGGGGACCCACTTTTTTGGGGTTCTCTATGATCGTAATGTCATGTTTGATTGTTAGAAACTTTTTTTTTACGAATACATAACTTGCCTTATAGTACCTATAATCGCAAGTTAAAATAATTAGATACATACACGAGTTGGCGAAAGAAGTTGATTGTTTGTTAATTTTCTGTATATGGATGTGTATCTGTGTATATAAAAGCGTAGGTTATGTTTAATGGGGTTTTTGTTTGTTAAATTTATATTTTGATCTATAAATTGATTTTTTTCGTAACGATTCGAATACGTTTTCAGATTGATTTTTATTTGGTATAGTATTGGTGTATATTTGTGTCTGTGAACCAGCTATGGATATCAGCTGTCTTGTCAAACTGATGGCTGTCAATTATAATGCATAGTGGTGTTACTAAAGCTCGATTGACCGTCCGGAACAGGTTCCCCCAATAAAACAGCCGTAAGCAATTTGACTGATTCTGAATTATATATATCACTGTATTTGTGAAAATTAAATTAATAGAAAATCACATCGGCTAAAAAGAATTTCCAAAACACTTGATTTCAATTTAGATACACATTTTCTTGTATCAATAATAATTATAACTTGCTTCTTTTTATTTTATTTTACCAGAAAATGAGTTTAAATTCAATAAACACAACGAAATTACACAACAAATCAAGCCGATTATTTTGACATTTTAATTGTGTAAGTGTATTAGTGATTCTGTTTTCGATTCTGAAATGAAATCCAGAATCGTTTTCTGTTCTGTACAGAGTAGCAACTGTCATTTTGTGGGGGTCAGAACAGTTCTGGACGGCCAATCGAAAAGGCCATTAGACGGTCCTTGTAATGTGTCATTGCCGTGACACTCTGACGTCACTATGACGCAGTTGTCTGTCTTAAAAGTGTCACGTCGTGTGATCGTCATTGTTTTGCATGTCATTGCCGTGACAAAAACAATGACAGGCACCATGACACGTCACTTTTGGTCATTGCAATGACAAATTGCAGTGACCGTGTGATAGCCCTTTTATTGTTGATGGGACACCGTGACACGTAGCCTGTCGCTGCAAGGACAGTGTCCCAACCGTGACACGGCAGAAATTTCTGCCATGTAATTGTTTGTCACGGTTGGGCATAGTTACATAGGTACCTACCTACAAATGTGTATTTAAATAGATTTGAATTATGTAAATTAGGAGGGTTATTTGTACCTACCTACATACATAGATGGAACCTAGATACGTAAATATGGACATTATATGTATATAATGAAAGTGAAGGATATAGGTGGGTAGGTAATAATATATATGTGACGTTTGCAAAAATGTTGTAGTCACAGTTTTAGGGGAAAAAAGATGCCATTTGAATGCTTGGTCAAATACCGGTAATTTTGTTCTGATTAAATGATAGCTAGTACCAATTCTCAAAATTTTGGATCAAACCCGTTGGAGTCGTTTCAATTCTTTAACAACCAAGACACAATGACTCGATTGATCGACGCCGTGTGATCGTCAGTGCTAAAAATGATAATTGTCATTGCAGATTAGGCTCACCTCCAATGATCAGTTGTTTGAGAGTTGTCACGTCGCGTCGGTGATAGTCATTGTTTTGCATTTCATTCGTGACACTCTTTGACGTTCATTGTATTTTGGGACAACAATGACATACATGTGTCATTCGTGTGATAGTCATTGTAGCTAGCCATGACACGATTACCTTTGTCACGGCAATGACGGAGGTAGGACATATTTTGTTGTGACGTCAGAGTGTCACGGCAATGACACATTACAAGGACCGTCTAATACTAGCTTAAAAGAGAGGTAGATCTGCCGAAAAATCCAGATCTGCAAAATTGATTTAAAATAAAAATAATGACATTTATTTGGCAAATCGAAGGCAAATATTGTCAAAATCAGTTTTTTTACAGATCTAAATCAAAAATAAATTTATTTGTGTTACCAAAACGATAACCACATTATATTGCTTTTTATGATTAAAATGAAAAAGTGTTCTGATTTGTGTGGTTCAAGTGTGTTTAAAAAACATATCAGTTGTTCAGAGCTCGCTCTGTTTGGAACAAGTTCAGTACATAATAGATGTGTTCGAACTCTGTTCAGTGCTCTACCCTGAACGAAAAAAGAAAAACGCCTAATGGAAACTAGAGAGTATTATTGACATGTGACCACATTTGGTCATATTTAAAAAGAATTTTATTTTAAGTTTTCAGTTTAAAACTCCATTTGAAATTACTCAAATGGCGTCTGAGAGGCTTAGGCTGAACACAAATCGTCTGAGACCGACATTTCGATAATCAGGAGAATCTTTCTGAATTTTTGGTGTATCGTTCATTTGTTTATATAAAAAGAGAAAAAAGTTTTTCAGGTTTAAGGTTGAAAAATGCGTTTGAGCATACTTTAATGACGTTTGGTGGAGAGTTGGATGGCACAATTTTTTTTTTGTCTGAGACTTAAATACTCATAATAGGGGCTATCTGCATAGTATTGCCATGTGACCAACATTTGGCCATATTTGAAAAGAAAAAAGTGTTTAAGGCTTTCAGTTGAAAAATGTATTTGAAATATTTAATGGCGTCTGAGAGGCCTAAGGTTGAAAAAAACGTCTGAGAGAGACCGACAAAATACTCGATGAGTATTCAGAAGCAACCTCTGTATGGTATTTTTTTATTAGGCTTTGCAGGGTTGTCGGTTTGATGCCGTATTTTGTGCTGACTTTCTTATGGACAAAGTCTAACCCAAAACTTCCTTCATCGCTGTCTTTACTGTATGAATCGAAAAATTACTTACGAGGACCGAAAACACTTATCGACTTGTCACAAAGAATGTCTACACTGAGGTCGAGGTTAGCTGTTACCGTACACACATACACGGAAACTGACTGCGCTCGCACAACACAGCTGGCGCAAAATGTTCGATAATGTAGATATGACAACTGTACGAATGCTCCCGCTGTTCGAATCCACGCTGTTTTACCCTGCTCTTTATGAATACTTTTTCTGCCGTTCTACGGATTTAAACTCTTGTAATTATATTATAGCTTACCTTTGTATAATTTTATTTTAACTTCACACTTCTCAATGAACTTTTGTCCTAAAAGATCGGTTTTGCCTTTGAATTCTTTGGGATCAATTATATAAATCTAACAAGAAACTTTTAATTACCCATACTACTTTTCATTTATTTCATTTATTGATTTTTTTTTAGTTTCTTTTCTTCGTTTATTTATACTTTTGCATTTCTTTTAAAATTTAATTGCAATTAAATCAATATAACTTTTAATGTACATTTGTTTCCTAATTTTATTTTATTATTTTATTTTAAATTTTATTTATATTATATTTTTTTTATTTAAACTATATTTTATTTTAGTTCAACATGATAATAAAATTATATATATTCTTATTCTCACATTATTTAATAATAAATCAACATAAAACTAAATAATATATTTCGACATATAATAGAGCAATAATAATTATATTAATATATAATACATAATAAAGTAATGAATTAAAATATAAAAAAAGAACGCTTTCAACGATCCTTTGTATGTTATATTCAAAAATCAAATAAATAGAAAATTAAAACTTTGTAGAAACAGATTGTTAATTCACATACAATAATTAACATTAACTGTTTTTGATGATCACTTGTGTTTGTGTTTTTAATGATAAAATGTGAGGATTTACCTTTTTGTGTTTTTTTTAATCAAATTATACAAGGTTATTTCTTAATATGTAACAATTATATAAAATCGGAATTATTTTTTCCCTGTTTTAAGATCTTATAAGGATTCATATAGAAATACAAAAATCCTATAAAAACTCCATTCTCAGACAGATTCAAACAAACTTCTCTTATCTGTTAAAAAATGCAAACATTATTCAAAGAATTTAATTATCATATTTAAAAAGAAATTAATAATCAATTAAAATTTAGTTGCACACAATATATTTATGCTTATACATATTTATGTACAAATTTATTTAAACAAAAATCTTTGGTGTAGTCAAAAAATTAATTTTGTTTAGTCGCCTGCCAAGCACTGCGGGTTATTATTTTTTTTTTTTTTGTAGACAAAATAACAATTTTTTAAAATTTATTAATTGGAAGAGAGCCAATTGATTTTTTTGATGGATCTATCACAAACAAATTAATTACATTTAGTCAATAAAATAGATTAACATCCTGATCTGTGTTGATGTTTAACCGTTGTTTACATTTTTACAAGGACGGATAGTTTTTGTTTCTGTTGTTCATTTTTTTTTTGTTTTGTTAACCATCGTTAATAGAAAATATTAGATACAATCCACATTAAACATATCAACTAGACCGCGATTTATTTTAAAGATGATACATGGATAAAAATCGGCGTATTAGAAGGCTTTGAGCTTATTTTCTAAACGCATTAAGCATTTGAACTAGCTTTAAAATTTTATTTATTATGCTTATCATTATTTTTACCAATGAACATTTAAGTAAAAATCCATGCACTTGAATATGTTTTAATTATGTAATCAGTTCTACCGGTTTATAGTGAAAAATCTAGCCTTAACTTTGTGGCAGTACACTTAATTTGTCGTTGGTTCATTCAAAAAAGCCTTTATTCAATGTTATATGTGTGAATTTTGTTTTAGCACTGAATTTTATTTTAGACAAGTGCAATAATAAATTCATACTTTAATCAAAGTATCCATCAGCCTTATTATGCTATTTTTCCCATGAAAAATTGTACTCTGATATCTGCCTAATTTATAAATTTGGCAAAGACGTTTTGGAGAAATTGAGAAATTTAAACTGCAAAATTATCAGTCTATTTTCTTTAAACCTTATTCTGCGATATTTTCTTTTTTGCCTAGAGATGACTGCTTCAACAAAATGAATAGCGAGTTTAAAAGCTATAATCGTGTAAAAGCAGTATAAATATGTTTTCTCTAAATAGACCTAGCATCCTTAAAGCCTAGTGCGCTGCTGATATGACACGAAAATTTTCCATGGTCTCCACTAGGAGACTAAACGCTAGGGAAAACGAAAACATGAAAAAACAAATTTTCAAGAAGAAAAAACAATCAAAATCATAAAAAATGATAAAAGAAACAACAAAAAAACACGTCTTCAGAATGAAAAGCAGAACGAACATTTTCGTTTATGATTTCGTTTCGTCATTTTAGTATGGAATTCCTCGTTTCGAATCAGCAATAACTATTATTATCGAATTTTAATTTATTTGAGAACGTTTTAGGTAAACTTTGGATCCTAATACTGAGTTATTATATAACGGCATAAAGAATTGTAGGCATTATTTTTTAAAATTGTAAAACTCGTAACTGACTCACTCACTGTCGGATCATCAAAATTATGAAGCACTTCCCAACATCGTAGAATTTTCTTTTTTCGCACAACGGTATACAAGGGAAAAAATGAAAATTTTAGATTTTCCATTCAGGGGGCGTGTTACCTGCCCATTTTCGTAGAATTGATATAAATTATTTGGAGCACTTAGGATTGTTTTAGGTTGTGAAATTTGGTACAGCGGTAGGGCTTAAAGTGCAGGCAAAGGCAACATTTTAAAACTTGTGATTTTTAATTCAGGGGGCGTGATATCCACCCATTTCCATAGAATTGATATAAATTATTTGGAGCACTTCTGACCGTCGCGTCGTAGAACGATGAAATTTGGTACAGCGGTAGGGCTCAAAGTACAGGCAAAAATAAAATTTTAAAATTTGAAATTTTAAATTCAGGGGCGTGGCAAACGCAAATTAGCATAGAAATGATACCAATTATAAGGAGCAGGAGAATGATGAAAATTGATAGAACGGTAGAGCTTGATGTGTATTCAAAGCGAAAAATGGAAAATCTAAAGTTTTTCATTCGAAGTGTCTGCTTATTGTCATTTTTAAAATATACATGCATCTTGAAAATTCATGAATTTTCTAAGAATTGAGAGTGCCGATGTGATCTTCCATGTTAACAACAATGAAAAAAGAAAACATTTGCATTTGGTGGGCTAACTTCATTAAGATTGCAACACAAACATCATCGTATCCTCAACAATTATTGCATTTAAATCTTTGCAAAAAGGAGTGAGATGAGACCAAAAACATAAATGTTAAAAAAAGAACCAAGTTCTTCTATACAAAAACCTCTATTTAATAATTCAGCCGTAAAAAGTAGTGTTTTTGGTCAATGGAGCAACGTATTATTATAGAATATAATACCGGAAATGCACTTTTACGTATGTTTTCCAATTAAAAAATATGTATTTTAAAGTTAATAATATTGTGATGGAATTAAGTGGATATAATTTTTTTAGAAGTCGTTTTTTATTACATTTATAGATTTATATATTTTCAAACAAGAGGTAAGAGGAAATCAATGTGAATACTAAGTCCATTTAATTTTTTGTTTCTTATCCAAATTAATTTGCTTATTTACCGTTAAACGATGATATTAGATTTTAACAATAATGTTAGTTGTTCTGAACTTTATCCAATTTTTTATTTTAAAAAAAACTTGAAATGTATGTCATTGGTTGGTTTTTTGCCGCGGCTAGGTTCAGAGAGAGATAGTTTACTAAAACAAAAAAAATCGCAAAATTTTTTCACTGTATGACTTAAATTCAATAAGCCTACGTGCAAGTCTTCATTCAAGCAGTTTTTTTTTAAGACTTCCAATCCCTTAATCTTTTAGTAAATTTGCAAAAAAAAGTCATGATAAAATAATAAAATGCATAGAAATATATCGAGATGAAAGCATAATAGGGAATCCAAAACATAAATATCACAAGGATAAACATATGGTTACAATGAATAAATTTTGTGTATCTTTTAAAAAAGTATTTATTTAATCCTTATTAGCTTAAAGATGGATACAAAGTATCGTATTGCTGATACTACATGGGAATACCAATATAGGAATTACAAAAAAAAAGAAACTAATTCCTATTTATTTTTAGCCTACATAATATAAAAACGAATAAAAACCTACATAGTTGTCTCCTACAGTGGACCACAGCTTATTTCTTAGAGTGGTTATTTCCAAAATAAAGGCAGAGTATATCTCCAAAGGTACAAAGTTTATGTCCGAAATTTAAATTTAGGCTTTCGCATCGCATTTAACATTCACACATTAACCTTAATATTCAAGCTACTAATAGGAAATAGTAATATTTGACCAAAAAACACTTCACAGCACAGATTATTTGATACAACAAATTTAGTACACCTAAGCTCCAAATTTTTAGGCAGTTGATTTTTATTTATTTTTTCCGTTACATACATTTTTATTTGTTTAAATTGATAAATTTATCATAATTTCGAGTGATTTCGCGAGCCAAGAAAACAATTAGCGTATTTTGTTTTTTAAATGGGTCCCCGCACAACAGTTGAAATCCGCGAATGGGTTATTCATCACTATAATACAGGACAATCTATTCGGCAAATATCAAACTGTATTGATTTGAGTGCCTTTACAGTGCAGGAATTAGTGGAACCATTTGTTCTGGAAAATAATTAGAGACTAGCGAAGAATCGTACCGAACAAATTTTTTAACCCGTCTGATGATCAATTTATTGTTCGGAAATTTAAAATTAATTCGAAGTTATCGCCCCAAAACTATAACTGAGATTCTGCAAGCATCAGGAAAAATGTGTACTGCTGATACTATTCGCCGTGCGCTTCGCTAGCATGATTTAAAGAAGCAGACTTGCCAAAACTAAATTCTCTGACTTCTGGGATAGTGTTATTTTTGTAGACGAGTCCAAGTTTAATAGCTTTAGGCTCTGACGGGATGTCCTACGTCTGGAGGTGACCAAATACAGAGTTTAAAACGGAAAACTTTAAAGCAACTGTAAAAAATGGCGGAGGAAGCGTTATGGTATGGACCTGTATGTATATACTAAAATATAATTTGATTCAAAGTGCCAAAAATGTGGGTATTCGTCAAAAATTTATGGTTCTACAAGGACAATGGCAGGAATTGTGCGGGCCTGGCTCGTTTGGAAATGCCCTCACCAGATGACACCTCCTGCGCAGTCACCTGACATTGAATCTGATCGAAAATTTATTGTAGAAGAATGGCAGAAAATCGCCCAAGCATAACGAAGAAGCTTATTGATTAAATGTCAAAAAGACTCCAGGCTCTTGAAAATGCCAAAGGATATCATGCAACATATTGAAACTGCCATGAAAACTTAGTAACTTTGATTTATTTATAAGAATGCTCGTCTGTTTCAAATAAGCTGTGACCAGAAATTGAACAGTGTTTTTAGTTTGTATGTTCTTAATGTATATATGTGTATAGTTACTATATAAATGGAATTGAAATTTTGTCGACTATATTTCTAGTGGCTGTGGGCCACTGTATATTCTTCCTATATTTTAGTCATTAGGCATTTATTCAATAAATGTAAATGATACGATTTACATTTCGTGAATTTTGTATTTCGCAGTTCATTTCATGCCCCTACTAGACTTATAAATCAAAATTCAGATCGCCAGATTACTTCGTTCGCGTTGAAGGAAACATTTTTCATTGGTAAATAGCAGAATAAAGAACATTTCAGGAAATACTACCTTTTAAATTATCATATGAATTTCGAAAGATATACATACATACATATACTGAGACGATCCGTTCGAAATTACCAAATCAAATATATATGTATAATCTATATACCGGAAGGAGATATTTTGCTAATATATGTACATATGCGCATACATCCCCGATGAAAAGAAAATATGTCTAACGATTTCAAAACATTTCTCAAAAACTATACCAAAGATTGTTGCCGTTCAGTCGACGTGACGTATAGAAAAATTTAATGGCAGAGCAAAAGGGAATCGAATGTTTGATAAACATAACGGATAACGGTACATAATGTGCACTATTTGAAATCTTGAAGGAAATTTTGTTTCCCTGGAACTTGTTCCTGCTACCTCTATGGAATAAATGAGCCCTAAAAAATAGCCGTATGATATGCAAGCCAATAATAACCCTGTGGAATATATTCCCGATTCAAGCTTCATTCACGATTCAGGCTTCATTCACGTTCCCTATGTTTGAGAAAGGAAAATATTCCCAGGAAAATTTGTATTCACGACAATCCTTATTATTAACAAATCCCTAACGTTGCTTTTTTACATGTTCTCTCAAAACAAATATAATCAACTTGTAAAGTATTTTACGTAGAACTAATGAATCATTTATATTTCTTTCACTTAAAATGAAAATGTGTAGTAAATTTGTTTGTTTCTTTTATGATAATGATAATAACAACAATAACAATGTGGTTTTTAACATAATAGGTTATTTTGATAGGGATGTTTGTTTTAAAAATTGAAAAAATATTTATAAAAATCGCAATTATTTTTGTTTATTATAATGTACTATTGAATTCGTCGCCAGTTTCAGCTATGAAGCTGTTGTTTATTTGTTTGTTAATTTGTATTTTTATCAGTTCCTTGTGTAATGCCAATCCTTTGAAGATAGTAGCGTTGGATTATTAGTTTACATTTTTATTTTAAAAGTTTTCTTATTAATAAAATGTTTTATTTTGAGTTTGCTGTTTGCTTTATAACCGTGCTGATTATTTGAATATTATTATAGTATTATTATTTTTATCAGATTTTCGTGACAAATTGTATTTATTAATTTTATTAAACTATACTACTGTGCCTCCTGGAGGTGCACTGGGACTAGGTGACATATGTTGAGGAACATTCTGAAAGGAAATACAATAATACAATAGAATACAAAAAATGATAATAATTTCTGGGAGAAAGGGAGAGTATCCTGTTGTTGTTAGAGAAATTGTCGTACTTGGACCTTAATTCAACGTATGTATATATGTCTGTTTGTTATCTTGTGTATTTGTTAAATTCGTAACAATTTGTACAAATTTTCACAAAAATGCTATTTGTTAACTCTAAAATATTACTACAAATACTGTCGAAGTGGAGGAAAAAAACTTCCCCTACGTTGAAAAAGTTGTGAATTCTTACTACAGACATTTTTGTAGGTAACTGGTGTAACAAATTTCGAAATACCAAGCTGTCAAGTTTTTTTTGCTATTTCCTTGTTTTAGTGATGGGCACATCCAAAAGAAATGAGAACTTGACCGAAAACTTCATTATTTTTGAACTAGAATGAAATATTTGTACTGAAAATTAATGACAAAAAGAAATAAAGAAAAAAAAAACGCAATAAGGAAAACACAAATAATAGAGAAGTTTGAAATTTTAATCTTTGTTCACTCGAATTCTCGAATGTTCTCTCATTTTATTCTATAAAATATTTTTGTTTTGTTCACTATTCCTTGTGTTGCGTCTTGTTCTCTTTTACTTTTATTTTTTTGTTTTTAATTGTGCCCATCGCTACTTTTTATGAAATTATTTGTTTTGGATGTAACAACTTAAAATGTTGTTTCCCTCCATGATTCAACTAAACAGTAAACTTCTTTTTCAAATTCTCAATACAAGCTTTTATTATAAAAACTGCCAAAATGTAATTTGTAAGTTGAACGGGAATGCGCTATCTTGTTTTTAAAATATTAAATTTTCAAAAACAATCGATTTTGTTTAAACTAACAAATATTTGTTATTGATTTACGTGACCATTTTTACAAATTTAATATGAACTGGTTGCTGCAGGCTTTAGGTCAATAAAAGATGTCAATTTAATGTAACAACGTTTTGAACGTGAATACGTTCTTCATCAGGCCTTCATTTTTTAATATTCAAAATACAAAAATAAACTAAAATTAATTCACCAAATAAAGTGAAAAGCCAAACAAATAATTAAACTTACAAAAAATGATGTTAAATACGTCTTAAAAACACAGTAAGAATCAAAATTTTAGAAAAAGAATTAAATGCATTGCAACTGAAAACACAACAAAACTATTTTTGTAAATAAAAGTTAAGTTAACAAGTATAGTTTTTAAAAAATTACTTATTAAAGTGCAAGCAAAACAAAAATGTATTCTTCCTCTAATCTCTAATTTTGCACGACTTCGACTTGGACACACATAAGCTACGCATCAACATCTCCTCAACAAAAACCCCTAAATCACATTTTAGAACACTGTCCTGTATTGCAACCCATAGCCAAAAATATATTTAACCATAAATGTATCTATGAAATTCTCCAAAGCCCTAGTTCCACAAATATCGAAAAAATATCAGTTTTTCTTTTAAAAGCAAACATTTTAATTTAAACTATTTCAAAATTGAGCCAAGTCTCCGCAGCTAGGCTCGTTAAAATAAGTATTACCATGTAATTTTAATTACCTGTTAATAAATAATAATAATAATAATAAAATGTTTCCTTTTAAAGAAGAATGATAAGGGTGATAACAATGAACTTATCATCATCACCCACGCACAAGCAGACCCGCTTTAATTAACCAAACATATTCGGTCTCTTTATCAGTTGGCTGTATGTGCTGCTTAGATTCTTACAATCCGACCGTCGGTTTACTGCATTGTCGGTGTTGATAATGTGCCACATCTCAATGAGAAATCTATTCGCTTGGTTTTTCTTTTCTAATATTGTCCGAATCCGGTTTATGGTTCTCTTTTATACAATGAAGAGCGAGTACTGTTTTTTGTGCACTCCCACAATTGATATCTGTCCTGTGGCCATTTTGTACCGTTCCCTCCTAGGCAATTAATTTGGTATATCACATTGAATATTTCCACATTATTTAATTTTCCTTTGGTGTTGGTGAAAAATTGCGAGCGTGTAGGATTTGCAGGTTTAAAAGCTATTTTTTTGTTTTTTCTTTGTCTCTTATAGGTGCATGGAGCATGCGGTTGGAAAGAAGGGGGATGTATAGAGAACTTTTGTAAATTACTGGTTGTTGGACATTTTATGTAGGTACTTTCTCTTTGTTATGGTTAACTATCAATTTGTCAATGGAAATGGAAAAGAGTTGAAACATGGGGTGTTTCGTATTAAGTTAATATTTTTTTAATGGAAAATTTTGTTACTTGTATTGATTACACGATTGATGAAATTCTGTCCTGTATTATAGATGACCCCTTTTGGCTGTTTTGAATTGAAATTGATAAGTCGACCTGATGAGGTAGGTTTCATGTACCAGTCGAAAATTATGCGGTCATTATTTCTAAATACTTTCACGTCTAGATACGGTAGGCAAGAAGGTATCTTTCTCAATTTCCACTGTGAATTTAAGTTTGTTGTTAAAAGACTTGAGTGCTTCAAACGTTTCATCAAGTCTAGACGATTTAACCACAGCAATAAAGTCATCTACATATTTTGTTAAAATTTTGGGTTTGATGCTAAGCTTGCCTAAAACTTCATCCAATAATGCTCCATTACTATATCAGCAAGAACAGGTGATGCTTGCTGATATAGTAATGGAGACATTATTGGTTGAAGTTTAAGGCAAGCTTAGCATCAAACCAAAAAAGCATGAAAATAAAGACCTGATGAAGAACGTAAATATAAACACGTTCGAAATGTTGTTCCATTAAATTGAAATGTTTTATTGACCTAAAGCCCGAAGCAACCAAAAACTAACAAATATATTTTTGAAAATTAATCGATTATTATTATAACTTTCAACTGGTTCTTAAACGGCTATAATTAAAATAAATTAAGTTATGTATGTATAGTATACCGATATATCCATACAAAGAGATAGATGAAGATTTCTTATCTAAGTCCGAGAACAGGCTTTAAAATTAATGCTCATATAACTAAATTAATAAGCAAAATAAGAGTATGTAAAACTTTTTGTCGATGGTATAATTTATAGTTATATTGGGCAGTTGATTCCATTTCCAATTAGAGAAGAAATAAAATGTACGACTGGATCGCACGAACTTGCTCTTAGGCTCGATCACATCGTAAGCAGAAGATTTTGAGTGAGCTTGCTTAATAGATATATTCTTAGTCGTTTTTACTTGCGATTATACATAGGTACTATAAGGCAAGATATGCAATATGCATTCATAAAAAAAAAATTTTAACGATCAAACCTGACATTTCGATCATAGAGAAGCGTAAAAAAGTGATCGACAAAAAATGTCTGTCTGTCTGTCAGTCCGTCGTCAGTCTCTCTGAGTCTGTTCGTCTATATGTATAACGAGTTGCAGCCTAAACGGCGGGCGTAAGCGATTACATTCAAATTTGGTATGTGTGATTATTTTGGCATTCCTCATAGGGAAAATGAAATTTTTAGGCGTATAAATAACGGTACCTGCCTTATAACAGTGAAGGAAAATCTTATTTTTCTCGAAAACGGCTCCAACGGATCTTGAGAAAAAAATTTGTTGAATGTTTTTGTTGGTACTACTTATCATTTGCTATGAATAAAGTTTACCGGAAAAGTCTGTTTACGGTACCTTTCCTATAACGCTTTTCTTAATTTTTGGCTTTCTCGGTAACGGTACATTGGATTTCTGTCAATTTTTATATCTGAGAAGATCTAGGCTGCTAAACTAATTCAATTTTTGAATAGATTTTTTTGTCTAATTAAAATTAATTTTTTTTTTTTTTTTGAAAAATCAATATTTTTAAAACTAATCAAAATAATTTTTAATTTTATATTCACATGACCATTAATAAACTCTTAAAAACTGCATACCAAAAAAAAAATGTTTTAAAAAAATAAAAAACAGTATTTCATCAAAATCCATCCTACAATTTTAGAGATACTTTTGAATAAAATTTTCATTGATCCGTGGCATCTAATAGTGTTCTTGGGTTTTTGGAAAAAACCAATTAAAATGATGGTTTTGGCTGTTTTTATAAGTTTAAAAAACGATTTTTATTTACCTATACACCATTCACTTTCATTATATTATATATGTATACATATGTATGTACATATTTACATATCTATGTTCAATAGATATACATAGGTAGGTACATATTACCCTCCTAATTTACATACATAATTAAAATCTATTAAATATACATATGTAACCATTCCTTGAATCATGTATTCCACAAATTCATTATATTGAGAATCAGGGTATTCTTACCTACATCGGCTTTAAGCCTGCATAGGATAACTAGAATATTTATACCTACTAACAGCATCATAACAACTAAAGTTGTTAGCTACAAGAGTAAGTTCGTATTTTTTTTATATTAGTATGAAAATTATAAGCATTTAACAATTTAAATTCATAAACATAATTTCAAAAGAAATCGTATAGCCGTTTTTAAAATATTTAATTTCCCATTTTTTTTTTCAAAAATCCAAAAAAAAAACTCTTGGGAAAATTTTGCTATGCAGTATTATTTAGAATTCGAAAGAACTCCTATATAAACACTTAAGTCAAAATCCGTGGAGCCGTTTATGAGAAAGTCCAGGTGCCGAAATATGTAAACAAAATGTTTTGGCCAAAATGTAGACTATACTCAAAGTAGTGCACATACCTTTTTTTTTATCAAAATCAAGATAATTAATATGGTAAACAAAATTGTATGGCAAGTACCGTTATTTATGGGGCTAAACCTAAACAACGATTCAAAAATCTGTTTGAGATAATTACCAAAAACGCCCAAGTATCAAGTTTGAAGAAAAGCGCTGTAGCCGTTTAGGTGTAGATCGATCTACAGACAGATAGACGGAATTACCGGACCCACTTATTTGGTGTTATCTATTATCTTACAAATTAAAATCTCGAGTTCAATTTTTTTACAAATGCAAATCTTGCCCTATAGTACCTATCTATATCGCAAGTAAAAAATTGAATGAGAAGTAACTAACAGGTGCAAACTTTTTTGGAAATAAAAGCAGGCATTTAATTCTAACGGAATAAAAAATTCAAGGAAATATTTTTTCGCAGCAACTATTCTACTGGTAATGGCATATGAATCACAAATTTGGAGTATTTCGGCAAAATCCGCAAACAAACTTTTAATAACACAAAGAGCAATGGAGACTTCTAGATAACATTTTTGTAGAGGACAATGACAAAGAAATGAATTGATACGAGGCAAGAAGGATATCGAGATGTCTCCAAGAAGGAAAAACAGGAGAAATCAAACTTGGCTGGTCATGTATTCCTATTGGCGAACAATTGGTGGACCATAAGGTTAACACAAATACGCTGGATATATGATATCCCCCGTAATAAATGGGGGAAAGAATTGCAAGAGATAAAAAATCATGGAAAGCCTTGTGAGTTATTAATCAAATAATTAAAAACAAAAATTGTAATCTATTTTGCGCATAATGTGAAACTATAATTTATATAACATTAAAAATTTTAAATTGTATACATTTGAATGGATCAATAAAGCTCATAATAATAATAGGTACATTGTAATTAAAATAATAATAATAATAAATATAAAATCAAAAGCATTTTAAAACTAATAATGTCTTACCGATGAATATGCTGGCCTCGCCCAAGTATAAATAAATCCATCCTGACAAGCCGTAAGAAAGCAATCCTCTCGAAATATCAGTGCAGTTAGCCGTTCGTGAGCGATCTTCTTACACACAAGTGGCTCCAACAGAGGGCATTCGTCAAACCTAGGGCACGATTGCGTACCGATAAGTTTCATTGGATCGTACGACGTAACAATTGCACCGGTAGGTGATTGAAGTGTTGACGTCTTGGATCCTAGTTTTAAGGTGCCTCCAATACTAATCCCATTACCATCAACTGAATTATATGCACTATTATTTGGTGCTGTCATAAGAGATGATTGGTGGTTGCTACTGCTGTTGCTTCCACTAACATATGACTTAAACAATTTTCTATGACTACTGTGTCGCCCGCCACCACCAGGATTACTTTGATGATTATAATGGTTGTTTGGTTGACTGTTATCAAAAACTGTTGTCGCCGAAGTTGACGAAGAGGTCGAAGATGATGAGGACTTCTTTTCATTACTAAAAAAGTTCGATACTCGTTGTGTTAAAGTGGTAAGCGTTGATAGATTCGAGTCAGCTGACTTGGTTGATGAACTGCCAGATGATGATTTCGTATTAATGTTGTTACCTATGCCAACACTACTGCTGTTGCTGCTGCCAACGTCGATTAGATCAGACGTGGTTGCACTGATGCAGTTGGGGAATTTCAATGGGTTATTAGATGGTCTACTACTACTACTATTACTACAATTTGATTTGTTTGCTACAACTACGTCGGCTGCATTGCCAGTATTTATCGCTGATGATCCAGGGTCAACGGCTGTATCATTCGCCGGTGATGCTGTGGACGACGATGATAACGTACAATTCGCTGTTGAGAATTTGCCTGAACTACTATTACTACTATGTTTACTGCTACAATTACTGCTATCATGATCCTTGGTGACAATCGAACTCGGATTACTACTATTGGTAACTCCAGAAGTAGATGCCATTGCAAGTGGTTTGATAAGTTTAACGTCATGGATGTCTCCATTCAGATGCGCACTGTTGTTGTTGCCAATGGCTGTAGTAAAGCCACTTGTATTGTTGCTAGTTTCATTCAAATTCGTACTGTTGACTCGCTGCCGGAGAGTCAACGGGTGCCTAAGCACGTCCTCGGTTATATCCCATAGGCACAATTGAGTGTCTTGACTGACTGAACCTAGGCGATAGCTTATGGCTAGTTTATCAGGAGCTAAACTTTCTCGGAATGAATTCGGTCGCTGTCGCGAATTGGGTGTGGAATTTTTTTCACCACCGCTACAATCGAAACCGTGGTTCGAATCACTACCACTCCCATAGCGGTGGTTGCTGTACTCACTGACCTGATTTTCGTCATCGGAAAAATCTCCTCCATCCCAATTTGAGTAACAAGTTGTGTAAGGATCAAATGCCACCACAGACACCCACGACCGGTGTCCCTGTCCACGTGCTACTACTCGACGTTCATGCAAAGACCACACAGTGACCAGGTCATCTTCACCACCTACTACTATATATTTTCCATCTGGTGACCAACACACGCAAAGGAATCCTCCGAAATAAGATCGAGCAATACCAAGCAATTCCATTGTGTCATAGTGAAAGACTCGCAAAAAACCATCCTGCGAGACAATAGCAAGATTCGATCCACAGGGCGAAAAGCAGAACTCATTTATGCTGCAGTTTTCGGTGCCAAACACCCATTTGTAGAGGGGATTACGGGTGGACTTAGACTTGCATGTGAGAATCGTAAAACCATCGCCCATTTTAAAAGGCTGGTAATTTGGCGAAGTTGGCGTGCAGGGCAATTCTTCATTATACAAATAAAGATGACCTGATGCATGAGATGCTAAAAATAGATTTGGAGAACGTGGTAACCACTTTAAGCAAGTTACTTTTGTTTTGTCAATCAGGCGCTAAAATAAAAAAAAATATTTTGATTATAGTGGTTTGTAAGTTTCTAATTCAAATTATAAACACCTCTTCATTGTAAATTTTTCTTAGTTCACGTGGACCTGGCTGAGGTTGAACTAGTTGGATTTGACCTGTTGTGAATCCAACTAAGAGAGGGGCCCCACTAGGTATAGCCGCATGTGCATTAAAGTCATGGCAACTCGGATTTGTACCTTTGTAGAACTTTTTATCAATTGGTTTGCTTAATTCAGAACCCTAAAATTATAAAGAGGAAAGAGTAGAGTATTTTATATCTTAGCTTCGTGCACGTTAATCCAATATTTATATCATTCATGGAAAAGTATAAAAGTCTACTAAAATGTTTTATGTTCGACCGGTAGCTGAATCTCTTTGAATCACGTCAGAAAATTACTTTATAAGCCATGGTCTACCACAGAAGGTATTCGAGGGATGGCTAAAGAATGATAAATAATAATAATAATTTGCAACTTCGAATGTATCATTCGACTATTTTTATCGATGCGCCTTCAAGCAAGCGAATCCATTTTGGATCCGATACCACTTCATAAATGAACCCAAAAACAGATGCGAAACGATTCCAAATCGGATCAAATTAGTATAGAAATTGGAATTACAACGGAGTAATTAGTTCCGTTCCCGTACTCCCTAAATCAACGAATTTCTACGAAAAACAATCAATTCATGTTCCCGTACTCCAAACTTTTCGTAGTTTGACAGAAGAGACCGCTCATGAGAGAATAAAATAAATTTGGACAAAATTATGAAGACTGATAGATCTGTCAACTGAAGGATAAAAGAAAAAAAAACAATACATGAGCAGCTACCATGTGTATCGTTACAAAAGTTGAAATTTATGGAATTTATATAGTCTGGTCTGGCTTATTCGTTCAATAAATTGAAATTTGTGACATCAATTTTGTTATTTTAAGAAATAATTTCATGTAAATCTTTAATAAAAAATTCAAAAATACACTTTTATTTTGACGTTTAAGAAATGGCTATACTTTTTTTTCAAAGCGTTTCCGTAACACTTTGTTGCTCTCTGAGAGATTTTTACCCCACTCTTGGAAAAATGACAGTCTTCACATATTTATGCAGAAATTACGGGAACACACTTATTATGCAAATGTATTGCGAGGGAGAGAGAGTTTTCTATTTCACCATTCTCAGAGACAACGGAACCTAAATGGGATCCAAAATGGATCAAAAAAAAATTAATTAATCTAATAAGAAATTATGCTCTTTTACAAATATAAAACCCTTCCTTGTTTATTTAAAAATAATCCCGTTTTTTCATTTTAAAATATTATTTTATAAATTCTATACGTTTGGTATTATGTATGTATTTTGGTTTTCCTTGAAGATAAAAATTTCCTTGTTGCTTGTTTGCTCTGCAAAACTAAAAAAAACGATAACTATTTCTCTCCATTTGTCTTCATTTGAGTCCATAAAAATACTCCTCACTCGAATATCGACTATAGTTTCTCTATTTCTCGGACCTTAAGAAAACATCTCGATTATCGTTCTTCTTTTTACATGTGTACACAGAAAATTTTTTAATGTATGTCAAACACTCAGTTTTTGTTGATTCCAAAGTGATTCACAAGTGAACCGAGAAATTCGGGTCCGTGATTTTGCTTGAAGGGCATTAACTACTAAAAGTCGTTTAAGTATTTCGCAAATAAATTTAAAATGCGACAAGAAATTACAGATTTCAATCGAGGTTTCATTTGGAAAATCATATTTTCAATTCACAATTTATTTGTGAATTGTTCTGCTGTATATTGGTGTTTATAAAAGGAAAACGCAAACAATATGTTTATATTATTTTTGTTTTTGTTTTAGTGGACTGTGTGGATTTAAAGCCAATTGAATGAATTTGTGACCTTTAGTCCAAAATGCGTTTCGCCCAGGTACTACAGCTGGGCTCATCAGTTAGATGCTGTAGCACCTTTCTAAAGACGCATTATTTTTTGATCGATATTTACCGACTTTAATAAAACTTACAGCGATTACTCAATGTAAATTATATTTTTCTAGGGGAATTTGGTTAGATTCATGCACCTAGAATTATGTTTTGCCCGTGGTCTGGCCAGTGAATTAATTGAAGAAAACGCAAACAATATGTTAATATTATTTTTGTTTTAGTGGACTGTGTGGATTTAAAGCCAATTGAATGAGGTCACAAATTCATTCAATTGGCTTTAAATCCACACAGTCCACTAAAACAAAAACAAAAATAATATAAACATATTGTTTGCGTTTTCTTCAATTAATTCACTGGCCAGACCACGGGCAAAACATAATTCTAGGTGCATGAATCTAACCAAATTCCCCTAGAAAAATATAATTTACAGTGAGTAATCGCTGTAAGTTTTATAAAAAGGTGTGTAAATACAAAATTGTTTGCCCTCTGGAAGGTCATGTTCATAATTGTCAAATCGCTGTTTTGTATGTAAAAGGAAATATTTTTAACATTGGCGAAATGACAAATTTACCATTTATAACTATTATTAATTATGTAGGAAATAGAATATATATTCCACAAAAACCAAATTTAAAATTTATTATTTAAAATAATGTAACCTTGTACGTCCTTTTGGCAGACACAAAAAAGATACAGATGCAATGTATTAAATAATAAATTTTAAATTTTATTTTTGTGAAATTTTCGTGCTGATTAGTCTTTCTGCCGCTTTTTTTTAAATATAAAAATGTTGTGATACCTATAGTCTATTATTATTTGTTGACTGATGAAGAGTGCATCGAAACGTTGCATACTAGTATATAGTAACGGGTTATCCATTTTGCGGTTTCAAAAGTATAGGGCTGGAATTCGACATCTGTCAAACTAAGCACATATCGTGCTTTAAGAGGAGATTATGGTTTACATAATCGTCCAACTACGCAAGCAATTGGCAAAATTGTGAAGAAATTTGAAGAGAATAGATTGGTTACAGATTGTCGTATTTGGGGTTTTGAAAATCCTCAAGTAATTGAAGAGAGGCCATTACATCCACAAAAAGTCACTGTTTGAGGCGCTCTTTGGTCCGGAGGTGTGATTGGACCTTACTTCTTCGAAAACGACGATGGAACGACTGCCACCGTCAATTCGGAGCATTATGGTCATATGATAACCGCCTTTTTTGCCTGCTATTGAAGACTTCGACTTGGAGAACATATAGTTTCAACAAGACGGTGCCACATGCCACACAACTCGAGCGAATATGGCTTTACTGCAAGAGACATTTCCTGGCCACCAAGATCATGCGATTTGATACCGCTGGACTTTTTTTGTGGGGCTACGCGAAAGACCGTGTTTATGCAGATAAACCTTTAACTCTTGAGCACTTGAAAACCAACATTCGTGAAGTTATGGCCCAATATGTGTGGAAAAGTGGTCGAAAATTACCTCAGAAGAATCGATGTTTGCAACAATTCGCCTGGTGGTCATTTAAATGATGTAGTGTTTCACACATAATATCAATGTTCAAACTTTATAATAAAAAAGAAATATCATGAAAAAAAATATTTTATGTGTTTTATTTACGTTCACTTTTGAAACCGTAAAATGGATAACCCTTTATATAGCAACAACTTGTTATTGACCTGGAGCCTTTTTTTATATAAAATTTTATGGAATCAGAATACATATAAAACCAAATAAATAGTAACAATTATTATAAACATAAAAATTGTTATTTTACATATAGAAAATTTAATCATAGTCAACAAAAACTACCAGCAAACGAATAAAGAAATAAACTTGATGCCCAACAAGCTGTTTACAAGAATGCACTTTTCATTCCCCATCTCTCCAACAGTATCAACACATTTTAGAGACAAGACGAAGACAAAAATAGCTGTCAAATCTGCGAATCACCTGAAAGACGAGCTTTTCACTAACATCAAAGGGAAAGTGGATATGATGGAGAAAGCCAACATTGTTTATAAGATCAATTGCTTGGGTGGGAAAGAGACGACATGCTCATCGGTCTATATAGGTACCTCCAAGCAAACACTTAAAAATCGTCTGTCTGGTCATAGATCAGATTTGAATAGCGGGTCTGCACAAAAAACGCACTAGCACTCCACTGTTTGCAAGAAAAACATAAACCAAATTTAGATAATGTGAATATTTTGCAAACAGAGCAACACTACTCAAAGAGAATGTTGCTGGAGATGCTACATATAATTAACTACAACAATGCCGTCAACCGAAGATCAGACTGCGAAAAGCTTAGCAGTGCATACAGCCAACTGATCAAGCGACCAACACACACAGTAGGTTAAAGTAGAGTAAAGGAGGCTTTACATGTATCTTCATCTGTGTCCCTGTTCTGTAACATTTGAATCGATAAAAATAGTCGAGAAACGTTGAGAATCGGAACAAAAATCAATTTATCGCCTCATCGTGTTTCTGCACCGTTTGACAATCGTCAACTTTATCGACTGAAACAAACGGAACTGAAATACTGGAAAAATGCGATAAAAAGTGTTTCTGTATCTATGAAAATCGTTAACTATTTCGATATAAACGTCAAATTTTGTCACAAGCAAAATAGCGAGTGAGATTAAAAATAAAAAGGAGGAAATATGGTTCTGCTCAAAACAAGACGTGTTGTACGGTTTGTGGTCATTTAATTTTTTTATTTTCCATTTTGTTAACATATATTTTTATTTAGATTTTTTTGTTTACTCGAAATGTATATTAAATCGGTAATTACTGATGATTTCAAATCGTATGCTAGACTTACGGAGATTCATGGTTATGATCGAGAATTCATATCAATCACTGGTTTAAATGAAACTCGAAAATAAAACATTGGATTCTTATGCTTTGTACTTGGTATAAACAACTTGGGCTAGGTAAGCTCGCCTTAAACGGTAGGAAATATATAGTTAAATAGGTGCCGATTTAATGCCTTATATTTAAATATGTACATTGACATGGCCTCGCCTCTTGTGGCTTTATTTATATTTTCTTACCGCCACTAATAATTAGATATGCATACATGAAACAGAAGATTATAAATGTATAAAATAGGTGAGAGCTAGGTTCCCTCTGGTATTTAAAAGCGGACAGGCTGGTGTCACAAAGGCAAATGTAACTCTTGTTTTTGATAATTCCGATCCCGATCAGTGTCCACTAGGTTATGAAAAGTGCCGAGAAATTTCCGTTACAGCACAAATTGTGGTCGGTGCAATAATAAATACCTAATTAATGGAAAACTTGTAGAAAATAAAAAGGTCACAGATTTTTGTTTACTCTGTGCAGCTTAACGTGAACAATCCGAACTTTTAATCATGCAAGGTCGTGTAACGAAAGTTTTAAATATGAGGTAAGGATGATTCAGATATTCTATGAATTGATTGTAAAGATTTAGTCGCTTTTAATAGATTCTTTCTATAATTAAGGAGGCTGCAGGAACTAGTATGTACAAAACAAAGAGAGAGGCCACAACTAATCTTATTGAAAAGAAAAATGCAAAAGTACGAGAAACTGACACCCTTTTGCTATATAGGTATTATTTTATACTTCTACAAAATACATTGAACGAAAGTTGATTAAAATTTTATCAACATTAGACAAATAAATATCAAACCAAAATAAAAAATTGGTTGTTTTGTTTTTGAAATGCCAAAATGACATTTCAATTTATCGCCTTCCATTGGAAAATTCCAGCCAAACAAAATGGAAAATTTTAGGTATCGCCTCTATTTGCAGAAACACATTTTTCCCAGGAGGCGATAAGTGAGGAACGTTACGTTCCATTTTTTAACGATGCGAAAAGTTATCGCCTGAGTTGCAGAACATTGGCACTGCATCGACATCTGCAAAAAAAGATGAAACAAAATAAAAAAATCATACTTGTGCGATAGAGAGCTAAGACCAAAATGGAGATCATCTTCATGTATGAAGATTATAGGAAGTATGCATCTGAAGATTGCAGATTATAGTGAAGTTGAACATGTTCATCTTAATTATAGCATTTTCATCTGCACTATAATTTGTTCCGTTCAGGCAACGAATTTTCAAGTTTTTTTTACCATTTCACCACAGTTTGCTTAAAAACAACGAAAATAGCGAAAATTATCTTCTCAAAACTACATACCTAAATGCTAAGAACATGTGATTGTGAGATGTGTCAAGAAAGTTATAGCAGAGTTCGAGTAAGTTATTAGTGTGAACCTTGTCTTACTTTTATGTTTGTTTTATATTATGGTCCCGCTCTACTTTTCTTCAAGTCTGCAGATGGAGATCCATGTAAAGCCTCCTTAATGGACGTTTTCTCCTGTTTACCAGTAAATTTAAATTCGAATTCAAAAAAACATTTAAATTCACTAATGTATTTGTTGCTTTTTGTAATAGATTTTGTTGCTCAAGTTACTTGACTTCATATGTATACAAAACTTTTTATATTAATGTATGTATGTATTTCTTTTATATTTACATATATCTTTAACGATAAAAGGTCAGAAAAATTATATATAATTTTATTTGGTGCGTTCAGCAATTTACTCACATGCTCAGTCAGAACGAAAAAAGAAACACACATTTGGAGCTTTGCATGCTCCAATTTAAAAAGAAACACAAACAATTTTTTTGACAACTCAGACTCTGCTCTGAACTAAAAAAGAAGACGAATAATGAATCTAAATGTTGATTAAATTTTCTACCATGGTTAAATTTTGACGTTTGGCTTGTGGTGGTATCAAATTTAGCTTTTTGCTGTGTTAAAAGGGATTTATTAAAAAACTATTTTGGCTAAAATTCCTTGAAGAATTAAGAAATTCCCCTAAAAACATTTTTTGTGTTGTTGTTCAAGTTAATTAATTTCTTTCGCAAAATCTGACTTAGAAGATATAAAGTTAATAATTTGGCATGAAAAAATTAACGAATTCTCAGTTTTACTACGGTTTTACATCGTTAATTTAATGGCATTTTCAATTGGCCGTCCAGAACTGTTCTGACCCCCACAAAATGACAGTTGTTACTCTAAACAGAACAGAAAACGATTGTGGATTTCATTTCACAATCGAAAACAGAATCACTAATACACTCGCATAATTAAAATGTCAAAATCATAGAAAATTCTTTTTAGTCGATGTGATTTTTTTAAATTTAATTTTCACAAATACAGTGATACATAGTATTCAGAATCAGTCAAATTGTTTCCGGGTGTTTTATTGGGGGAACGTGTTTCGGACGACCAATCGAAAAGGCCATAATATTTTAAAACAACAATTCCAAATCAACTGAAGAATTTGACAAGCTGACAAATCAATCTATTTGTATTCAATTTGCAAAATGAAATACAATTAGTATTTTAATTAATTATTTTATATTTGTTAAAATATCAACGGATTATAATATTTGCTTTTTCCTCTTGAGACCCTACACAAACAAAAATAATAATGTAATTTAATTTTTCAATTGAATAAATTAAAACTTACATTTATTATATGGTTTCCCAGTAGATCTGAACTTTTTGGAATTCATATTTCTTTTCGGTTATCGTTTACAGTTTCAAATTACTCTATCTTGAGGAACGTTAAATTTTAACGCAGATTTTGCCTGCTCCACAGCTGCCTACATTTTAGCCCACATTATTCACCACGCTAGTGTCAAATTTTAATCAAGTTACAAAATTTAACCAACATTTTAACGCAATTCACACACGGCATAACAAATGCATACATTTTAACCCACTTTATTCACCACGCTAGTGTCAAAATTTAACCCAGGTAGAAAACATAACCAACATTTCTTTTTTCTTTCTTTTATTTTCCTCTTTCTTACCTTAAATACTAATGTTGTTATTATTTGGCAATCCGGAAGCCTTCAAGACTCTTCTAAAAGCGTTCACTTGGGAAAAAATGACAAACATTTTTTTTGAATTTGAATATTCTCACGTACACAATTATCGGAGAACAATTCCGGATTGCCAAATAAAAACGCCATAAGATACATCCTCCTATCCTACATAGTATCAGCTACAGCTAATACGAATCCTATGATACAAAATATTAGATCCGTCGATAAAAACTCTATAACAGAAATATTATGATATCTAAAAGAATATTAGTTTCGAAGCTAATATTTTTGCATCATAATATTTTTGGTATTAGTATCATTTGTCGAATGTTATGCTTAACGCCGAGTTCCAAGTTTGAAAGGTATTTGTTTGACTGCTGGACTTCGCGAGCACAGGAAGGACACCTAGATATTTCGACACCAAATCTGTTCAAAGTAAGATTTTGGAGGGGCCCCATACAGCTGCCAATATTAGTCAAGGGCTTCAGCATATTATTGATTAGTGGAAATTAAATATTAACAAAACCAAAGCGATGATATTAAACGGTAGTACAAATAGAAACATTAATGTTAACAATCAGGATATTGAAATAGTAAATGAAATCAAATATTTAGGTGTTATAATTGATGAACAATTAAATCTAAATACACATGTGAACTATATTGTTAAAAGATATCTAAAATTATTTTTTGAGTAGAAAAATGAAGAAAATGTCAACAAAGACATCAATTAATGTATATACTACAATGATTAAGCCTCATTTTGAATATTGTTCAACTATTTTGTTTATGTGTAATAATCAGATGATGAATAGATTACAAAAACTTCAAAATCGAGCCATGAGAATTGTCTTATAGCGAGTTTCATTCAAATTTCAAAGATCTCCTCTCAAAATGGAGATTTGAACTTTTCAATGAAACTTTGTTTCTAAATTTAATTGTAGTATTGGCCGCGTTCGGTGGCATACCTTAAGCAATCCGGATTGCTTTGTGTTATTGTAACGCCTAACGAAAAACCAGATGATGAACTAAACATTATGTTGTCAAACACAAATCTCAAGCTGCCCAAAAATTATTATTTATTTCAGGAACAGTTGATTCAAAACTTCAGATTTGTATGCAATACAACTGACTTAACAGAGAAAATTACCTGGATCGTTCGATAACATACCCGCTACTAAGGTATCGTGGCTAGCCTATCGGCTAGCCTATCAGTCATTCAGCGTCCAATGTTGAATGACTGACACACACATTTCTGAAAAAAAAAAAACATATCTTCATCATCAGATGATGAGGAAGATGAAGACAAAGCAATAAAAAACTCCGATCAAATCTGCCTACTAGATCTAGATTTGCTCTTTTGTTGGAATGAAACTCTCAAAATTCAAAAAGATGAAATCTTTTGTCAGAAAGAGCAGATCTTTTCTTGGATAAAACTCGCTATTAATGTGTAATGGATTAACTACAATAAGAGAAATGTTGATTAAGTTATCTTGGATGAGGGTGAACCAAAGAATAATGTTTAATGCCATAATATTTGTGTTTAAAATTAAATTTAATATTTTACCAAATTATTTAAATGAATATATAATGTATGTTAGAGAAGCACAACCTTTTTCGTTGCGTAATGCTGGTGACTTTAGGTTGCCATTGTATAAAAACTTGAAAACAAAAAATATGGTTCTTCATAGAGGATTGAAAATGGAAAATAAATTGAGAAAATTAAAAAAACTTTTAATTGATTATGTCAAGAATAGATTTATTAAAAAGAAGATTGTAATTATTATTGTAATGGAACTTTTAAATGGCAACATTTTTGCCAAATAAACGAAATAATAAAAAAAAAATAAAATAAAAATTATAAAGCTAGACGGCTAAAATAGGAATAGGCCGGCCACATAGAACGCTCGATAACCGATTGACCAAACTTGTAACATAGTGGAAACCTTTAGATGGAAAAGGAAAAGTAGGTGAACAATGGAAGAGATGAAGAGATAATTAGTAAAATATTGCAGGAAGATGCAGAAGCATAACTACCAACCGGCCCGTTCAACAATGTAACGAAACATATTAGGTTTGTTCGTTGATCCCTGAAGTAAAGCGTTTTTCGAAAAACCTGCTGAAGTCACATGAGGTCTGAAGTATGGATGAGAAAAACATCCAATACTCATCACCGATGTTAATAATTATCGAATCGAAAATATCGATGTTTTTAAGGAATTTTCTGTATTCTTCCTTCATCATCGATATTGAAGTATCGATTTGTTTGTTTTAATATCAATTTTTCCTTAACATCGATGAATATCGCTAATCTCTATTTGATTTGTTTTGAATTCTCGTTTTGTATGGAATTTGATATTTTTAAAATTTCACTTCGAAAAAAATTCCGACAAAGCTGAATTTGGTGGAGAGCTTCATTTGTACGTCTTAAGCATTTCCTAAAAAGTACCCTGAATTTGGAGCGGACCAAAAAATTTAGAGGGGGGAGCGGCTTAATATTAAGTTTTTTTTCCAAATTACTCCACTTACTTGGTAAGGCGCTCACTAACCAACTGATGAGTCCAAGCAAATTTTGTGGACTGAATGCCGTTAAAAGCTATTTTGAATCAATAATTCGACATTCTAATTAAATATAATGCTAAGTCTTCTACTTGGCTGAGTAATTTCAGTAGTATATAGAATTGTATTATAAAAAAAAACACCTTCTTATTAACTATGTCTGGCCAAAGGCAAAATCTTCCAATTTTAATGATTAAAATTTTAATCTTGTTGGATATAGTTCACATTGCTAAGTTGAACTGAACTTAACAAAAATTGCGTATTGGTAAGGCGCTCACTAACCAAATGATGAGTCCAAATGTGATTGCCGGGACGAAACGCAAATTTTGTGGACTAAAGGCCGTTAAAAGCTATTTTGAATGTATAGTTTTTTTTTTGAAAAAAGTGGTCGGTGCACATTGTACATAGATCACAAGATTACGACACTTCTGTTTTTGTCTTATTTTATTGACGGCACCAGAGACCAAAATCCATTAATCCACATCGGACAAAAAACAACAATTTCCAGATTTTTGGTGCCGTCGATAAAATAAGACAAAAAAAGAAGTGTTCTTATCTTGTTTTCTTTGATTCATGCATAGATCATGTCATTCTACACAAAAAAGATTTAGACACTTTTTATGGTACGATTGATAGATTTGGAGAAAAAAATTTCAACAAAATAATGTAATACTCGTAAATTTATGTTTTTAAACGGGAATTTTTTTTTGTTTTTATATACATACATATGTTTAAAAAAAACATGTTCTTTAAAAAAAAAACAAGTTTTAAGTGTGGAGCCGGAAGCGAAATATTTGCCATCTTAAAAATAATAATTTATTTTATTTTGTTCAAAATCTATGTTTTTCGCAAAATTTTCTTAGAGCATCTTATAGACAGTACAATTATTGTCTACAAAATTTTTAACAAAATATTTACTAACAACTTCTGTATCATTATAGGTGTTCGAGATTTAAATATATCTCTTTCGGCTGTTTTGGTCGTAATGTTTTTTTAAATGAAACAATTTCATTTCCTTTCCCAACGTTTCGACGGTGGTTGCCGTCTTCTTCAGGGGATCTTTTGTTAACAAAAATAAAATGAACATATTATACACATAAGAACATTTAGTGTAAAATTTTGGTAAACTTATATTTAGTACGTATTACAGATAAACGTAAATAATACAACGAGAGACAAATATAAAGCAATGTTTAGAAAACAAACATTTTATGATATAAAAAAAACACTTCGATTGAAGCTTAGTCGGCTTTAAATTGTCACGGATTCTGCTTAGACACCAAAGAGCAGTAAACTGATGAAATGTTCTGGCTGTCTTGTTTACGATTCATATTGTTTTTGTTGTTAATAATATGAAGTTCATATCGGTACAACGAAACAACTTCTTCGTCAACGAATTTCCAACCACAAATCCGACATTAATTTAAAAAGCACTGTGAAGACAGCATTGGCCTTACACTCCATTGAGCGTGGACACAAACCAGATTTTGACAGAGTGGAAATCCTGGAAAGGGAGAAACATGTCCCCAAGCGGTATACTCTAGAAACGCTTCATATTATTAACAACAAAAACAATATGAATCGTAAACAAGACAGCCAGAACATTTCATCGGTTTACTGCTCTTTGGTGACTAAGCAGAATCCGTGACAATTTAAAGCCGACTAAGCTTCAATCGAAGTGTTTTTTTTATATCATAAAATGTTTGTTTTCTAAACATTGCTTTATATTTGTCTCTCGTTGTATTATTTACGTTTATCTGTAATACGTACTAAATATAAGTTTACCAAAATTTTACACTAAATGTTCTTATGTGTATAATATGTTCATTTTATTTTTGTTAATAAAAGATCCCCTGAAGAAGACGGCAACCACCGTCGAAAAGTCGGGAAAGGAAATGAAATTGTTTCATTCAAAAAAACATTACGACCAAAACAGCCGAAAGAGATCTATTTAAATCTCGAATACCTATAATAATTCAACTAATTGGTCAATAACTTAACAATAAACTTCTGTATCTCAATTCAAAACTATTGTTTTTTCTTAACACCAAATTAAATTATATAGAATTTAAAAAAAATTATATAGAATTTTTCAAATTAATAGTTTATCAAACTTAATAAACATATATACATACATATGTACATATGTATGTAGTTACAATTATAAATACTCTTTTAAACTTATCAATGTCAACAAAAAAAGCAGTAGTTTTGATTTGTATTGGTATATACATACGTCAAGCCCACACAAAACGTTCTATCAATTTTAATTCGCCGCCACTAGGTGCTATTCTTATCAGTACTTGATTTTTATAGTCATCTAAGCAGCCCATCATCAAATAAATGATGTGACAAGTTGAATTTGTATGTATTTTTGCCTCAATTACAAGTAGGTAGATTAATGTTACCCTCCTAAATTCTATTCTAACCAAAAAAAAAATAGAATTTATTACACTATGAAATGTGAAAAAATGTCAACTGTTGAACAGTTACCCATTCATCTGACTTCCGGTTTTCTGAATAAGATTTTCAGACAAACTACTTATGAATAATGTACATACAGCTGTCAAGCAGCAAAACTCTGTCATTTAAACTAGGAGAATTCCAAAAACAAATAGATAAATACAGATAAATTGTATTGTGTGAGGTGCACCCAGAACCTTCCTGTAAGCAATTTCTAACTGGCTAATAAGTGACGGGAAACGGCGCGGTGTATATGAAGATAGCGGCCACAAACAGTAATCAATTAGCAGCAAATGGTTCGTAACCCGTCGTTGTCGCCGTTACCCTCCGCCACCGTCGAAGCTCAACGACTAAACGTATTACCACCCTCCTCATTTACATCTTTACTTTAGGCTTTTTGATATTGCGTAAGAAGACCATTTTATTAAGTGCGTGATATATTTCATTTGACTGATGTGGATAAATCTGTCACACTATTTGCAAAAAAATCGGATCTCACGAGGCCTACATAATACCAAGTCCAACTTAATTTTCTTTCTTACCTTCTTAACCCCACGAAAGGCATAAACGTAGAGTTCCCTTCCGAAATTGAAGCAGATTCGATCACCGCCAAACATGTTACTACCGCCGAGTCCGTTATGATCGCCATTCATGTGGATACCAGAAATTCCAGCACCCAGACGCGAATCGATTGAAGAAGACGATAACCCAGTGATTACTGCATTGGAATTTGAGTAGCTATTCTGTCGATCGTTGTTGTTGCAGGAATCTCCTCCACCGCCATTGCCAGATGACACCGAATTTACACCCGCCACCACCGAACTACCGGAGGAACTATTGATGGCGCAGTTGGTGGTGGAGGAGAGCGGAACATTTGTAGGATTTGGCAAGGTAACGATGGACACCCGCACTTGAGGTGAACTTTGACTATTTGTGTAACCGACCCGATTAGGCCGTGAATATTCCGATAGAGTCATCAGGCGATAGGTTCCTTCTCTTGTGACAAATTGAGTTTTCAAATCGTCCTTAACATTAGGATCTAGTTGGCCAGCCATTATTGATGTTCTGTGTTTTTCCTAGTAGTGTTGCTTTCTTCGTCCTTCTGGCTAGTCGTGGTAGTCGTCGTTCGATGATATAAATAATAAATAAAAATGTAACTGCAAACTTTGTTTTCACTTTGTGACAAATACATTAGAGATTTGGGAAATTTGCAATTTTGTTTTTGTATATATTAGCGTGGACAAAAGACAACAGTATTCTACGGACAATTTACTTTAGAGATTTATATTTTAGCAGGCATTTCTGTTTTATTTTTTAGTTATTAATTTTTTTTTCGTTGCAAAGAACGAAAAATTTCCACTTTTCAACTTTTCACAACTTGACGGGTTTAAGGTTTTTGACGGAATTCATTTTCAATTTTTGGAAAATGAAAGTGAAGTTGAATGTGCTTCTTATTGGAAAAGTTCATCACAATTTTATTGGTAGGAAAAGACAGGCATGTTATATGAGCCTATTTGCGTAGGCATGTTCTTGATGTGTGTTATTTGGGAGTTCCTAGAAAATGTTTGTCCCTCTTCTACATCCCAACAATAATAAGGGTTTACATTTGTTATTTAATTATTTATTCAATTTGATGTTTTACGTGCCGAATGTAAAGCGATTTGAATTGATTTTTTTTGTTATGGAATTGGCGTAGATTTATTTCTGTGAAGCTTGTAGCTGTCAAACTAAATGCTTCGAATTGTAATAGCGCTTAGTAGTGTTATGGGGTTTTCCATTGGTAAATTCAGAAATTTGAAATTTTTTTTTGAAATTTTTCGTGCCGATGGGACGGGGTTTGAACTAAATTTTCTTTGCTTTGATAAGCTGATAGTTGTCAAAATAAATGCTTCCAATTGTACTAGGGTTTAATGGTGTTAATAAAAATTGATTCACCGGAAAATACGAATCTGCGAATTTGAATCAGAATTTAAAAAAAAATAATTTTTTGTTGCCCAATGAAAGGATTTAATTGTAGAAATCCGTGTTTTGGCAGATTTGTTTTAGAAAAGATTTAAATTTTGTACCAATGAAAAACCACATTAGTTAAAATAGAAATACGGAAAAATACGGATCGTGGAATTTGATTCAGAACCAAAAATATGTCAAGGGTATTAAATCAACGGCGGAAACCCCAGATAAACCTTAGAAGCCAGATAATTTTATCTCTGCAGAAATGAACTGTCAAAGTATGTATGGGAAAAATATTCTGCAAATCAGACAGAGAATAAATAAACCTCATAAATTTAGTTCAATGAACATCTGATTATTTTCTACATTTACGCAAGTATTTTTAAGGGGATGGTCATGCAAATATCTGGCGGAAAATTATGTCTTTCTGCAAAGCGGAAAATTATACCGTTGCATATTATTTTTCTTTGCGCATTTAATTTTCGAAATCTGTTTTTTTGCATATGTATTTGTATCAAAAATAAATTAAATGCTTGTACCAATGGAAAACCGCATAATACCAAATTAGTTTCAAATGTTCAGTAGGACCTGTTGCACAATCGTGGCGGTTAAGCCTTGGTTCACGATTTGAACCATGTTTAGCTCTTAAGCTAGGGTTCAAGCATTTGATTGGCTTTTATTTAGCTCTTGGTGGGAAATGCTTTTTACATACATTCTTTCTCACTTCAATCGTAACCTTTTCCGCTTTGCAGAAAGATATAATTTTCCTCCAGATGATTGCATGAACACCGCTTTAAATACTTGCGTAAACTAAATCTACTTAAATCTCGGTTTAGTGGTAGAAAATAATTTAGCCTTTCGTTAAACAAACTTAATGAGGTATATTACTTATCTTTCTACATCAAATTCTTGAGATAATTTTATCTTCTTTCCAAAATATTTTTCCCACACAAACTTTGACAGTTCATTTCTGCGGAGATAAAATTATCTGGTTTCCGAGGTTAATCTTGGTTTTCCGCCGTTGCATGAATATCCTAATTATAAGATAAATTGTTACTTTAGTCTATATAGTTCAAAATAAGTATTTTTCTATAACATGTGTTCATAGAAATAAACCAAAGGATGTGTTTTAAACAAAGATCTTTGTTTCATTTCATTTATTTAAATAAATACAAATTGTGAAATTATTGATGATAGATTTATAAAATTCCAACGAACTGAGGTAACAACTGAAATCGCGAGGTATCCTCATTTATTCTGAGCAATCTGGTGGGCTGATTTGCCATCATACAAGAATTTATGAACGAAAACTTAACTGGAAGTATATGAATGTTGTATGAACCTGTTTCACATTTATTTTAATAAGTCATACACCAGTTTAATGTCAAATTTATCATACATTTCATACAGCGTAATATATTGTTCTTGAACAATTTGTTTCGTTCAAAAATGTTTGCAAATAAGCGAAAATATACCAAAGTAAATATATTTTGTTAACTATTTTGTTTCTTGATTTAGTATTTTATTGTTCATAAAAGAAGCAAAGGAGCAGCAAATATAAAGTGGAGATATCCGAAGCTTGGAAGAGAGTTGTGAGATAAGCTCTCGCTCATTGACTTCTCAACAATAGCGATGAGGAAAAGTTTAGTAACTTGGAAAAATTGGCGGCGGACTGCTATGGTTAATTATATATTTTTCTTTTTCTTAGTTCTTGCGACATGATATACATAAGTTAGTTACAGGCTAAAGTTTTTTTTTTTTTTTTATAATCTACACGCGCTCAAGGGATTATGAATACCCTTTAAATGTTTCAACACAGCGCGGGCGTGAGGGTGAGGTTAAGGAAGAGAAAGAATGATAGGAAAGATGTGTGGCGTGATATTCGGAGGCTGTATAGGCCAATAGTTGACATGCGAACACACAACTATCGCGCCCACGGACACCCCCATAAAGTTGACAGGAAGAAGCGTATGATAGAAGGTGGTGCTACCAACAAAGATTTATTAGACGAAAGTGACAAGCTCATGCTAGCGATTGTGGGCGATGAGGTAAGATTTTTTGTTAGACAATTATTAAGAGTAAGTGCCGTGGACGCGAAATTAAACTAGACATTCCTCCATCCAAATATACATCATCGATATACATATATTTCGTCTCAATCGTCTGAAGATAAATCTTTATTTTTCTACAGTATTTGTTAGTTTTTATTTATCATACTCTTTTTAAGTTTGACTGCCTAAGAGATTCCACTGCATCTCTGTCGTCAGAATCTATTTTCGACATCAATATCTCCACCATCTGCATTATCCTCCACATTGTTAATATCCGCGAAAATAATTTCATATTCTTTTACCATCCTTTTGCGGATATTATACAAGGTGACGCATGCATTTATAACATTTTCATATCTAGAAGTGGTCTTTAAACGTAATCACTTTAAACAAGGAAAAATGTACTTTAGCTGCCCAATGCTACACACAATAATTTCGGGTTTTCTTTAGCTTACTAACAAAATGATTCTTAGCTCGGCTTTCTGGAATATTATTAGAAACATTACATTTAAATATCCATGTTCTCAGTGGATAGGCTGAATCACCAATGACAATAGCTCCTAGGAAAGGAAGCCATTCCTCATTATTCCATTTGTTATAGAATCCACTGGACAGCATTATGCGACTATCATGAACAGATCCTGGGAAGTTGCAATTAATAAAATAGAATGGATAGTCTGCACCAGCCACTAGCATAACATTCAAAGAGTGATGTCCTTTGCGATCGACAAACGCTGGCTCAATCACCGAAGGAGCATCAATTCAACTAAGTTAGCCATAAATAGCCCCAGCAATAGAAGGCATTTCAGATTTACGAAAAAAACTCCTCGGCTACAATGCTTGAATGGTGGGCCATTTTACTTCTTCAATTTGTAAAATATAAAAAGAATAGTAGGGAAAACCAAGTTGAGTGAAAAAGAGTAATTTACATAATAATGTTGGGAAATGAGCTAACAAATTTTATTAACACAGCGACATATTGTTGCCTTTGAAACGACATGAATCGACACCATGATACTGGCCTCCATGACCAAGCCAATGAAGTGTTTATAAGATTTATTCTAATGGCGACAATGCTTCATTGCAAATTGTAAAAACCGCTATTGATGCTCCCAAGCGTTCTAATAAAAGCCCAACACTAGAATGTGTGTCGCATTCTGAATTTTTCAATAAAAGATGGGTCTTTCATATTAAAATTCAGACGTTCCAAAATGATCCTAGGGTGTCTTCTAACCCTAAAATTACAATCGATTACGTCCAACACATCTTCACCATCAAATAGCAAATTCATTTTCTCCTAATGCACTAATATTTACATCAGTTTGTTACTGATGAGCCCAACTGTAGTAGCTGGGCGAAACGAATCTTTGACTACAACTATAGGTCATAAACGTATTCAATTTGGCTTTTATTCAAACTGTCCACAAAAACAAAAAAAAAATTAATATTAACCTATTGTTTGCGTTTTCTTCAATATATTTACTGACCAGAACACGGTCATAACTTAATTCTAGGTGCATGAATTTAACAAAATTCCCCTATTAAAATATAATTTGCAGGGAGTAATCGCTGTAAATTTTATTAAAGTCGGTAAACATCGACCAACAAAACATTGCGTCTAAGAAAGGTACTACAGCATCTAACGGGTGAGCCCAATGCGAAACGCATTTTTTCAGACAACTTTATTTGCAAATCAGACAAGAATATGTTTTCTATATTTTTGTCTCCGCGACAATTATTTTATAAAATATTTGTATTAAAAGTTAACAAATTCCGAACTCGCCAGAAGTAGATAATCTTCTTAACAAATCTATAGACTACGAATTAAGGCAATCGGAGGTCTGCAGAGCTTAAACAAAACCTAAAGATGCTGAAAAAAAATGTTCTCGATAGACAATTGTCAGTTATTCCAGATATCCAAGATTTACCGGGCGAAGAAAATGTTGCAAAGAATCAGGTTTGTTGGGAAATAAAACAAACCCTTATATTTTTTTGTTAATTTCTTGAAAATTCCCCCTGGCAGCAACAATTTTTTCTCTTGGTTTATCAAGAACAAATCATAGACATTCAGACCTCAAAAAAAATACCCAGATCTGACAGGCCCTAACGAAAATTGGAATGTCTGAATTTGAAGGTAGTGCAATTCCAGAAAACCGCAAGCTTAACACAGAAGATGATTCACCTAAAGCCAAACCATCAAATGGTTAAATTTTATTTTAAGAACTAAGTAAAAAAAAAAACATTTTATTGTTGTTTTTGCTTAATATAGCAAATATACTATTGTATTAAATAAATAAATTATAAAATTTGTCCTTTTTGTCGCTGTTTAATTCATCCCAATGAAACAAGTGGTTTGGAAATGACAGCTTTTTATATGAACACTTCAAAGAATTTCAAGAGAAAATCATATGAAATTCTTGTAAGGGTTACGTTTAAAATGCAGTCGTTCCCAACCTACTTCCTTCATTTTATTGATTTAAATGGTTTTGAGTTCTTTTTGCAATTGGCTTGGATGTCCTTTTAGTCATTTTACATTTCAGGGCAAATTTAAAAAAAAAATGTGTATAGGACAAAGATTTTTTTTTAAGAAAGTACATCAACACTGGCATTTCTAAACCACTTGCTTTATTTGGATGATTCAAACGGTTTTGAGTTCTTAATTCAATTATCTTGGATGTTCTCTAAGCCATTTTCCAATTTAGCGAAAATTTCAACAAAAAAATCATATGGGACAAGCTTCTGGTAAATGGAAAACACTGTCGTTTCCAAACCACTTGCTTCGCTTGGATGATTTAAACGGTCTTGGGTTCTTATTGCTATTATTTTGGATAGAACAAGTTTCAAGATTTTTTTAAAGAAAGTACATCAATTGGTAGATACAAAAGACAGCCATTTCGGAACCATTCGCCTCATTTGGATGATTCAAAAAGCCATATTTCAAGAAAAACTCACCTATGTGACATTGTGGCACACAAAATTATATTTTCCTTGAAAAGACAATATTTTTTTGGCAATAAAGAAAAATGTTATTGAAAAAAATTAAGTGATACACAATTCTAAGCTATATGTTTAAGAAAACACTAATTTTATAATCCGGCAATAATGACTTCATGCTGGGCTTCATGGCCCATTTTGGGCATTTCTTATTTGTGTAGAACCATTGATTGTGTGGCCTGACCTTTGTTATTGTTCGTCATGATTTTGAGATGAATGGTAGGTGTTGTTTGTCCTACAAAATTATAAGAAAAACAAACACTCAAAAATATTTCAAATTTTTTGTGTTTAAAGTAGGTACCATATTTCTGCTTGACTGAATGCTGATTCATATACTGACCAAAAATCTGTTCACAAGCTACAGATACAGACCGAGGCTTGTCGGTCAACATGAGCATATTGATCTGGTTCATGAGGTTGCCAAACCTACGCTATATTTCTTGACAAAAAGGCGAGGCTAAATGTCCGCTGTCGACACACAATGAGTATTCCAAGTATTCCAATACTTTTCGGACTATAATATCGTGGTTTAATCTGTTCCAAGTGGGTAGAATTTATTTTGGGTTCCTTAATGTCATTATTCGCAAAAACAGCTAGACAATCACGTTTAAATATTTCAGTTTATAATATTGTCTTGAATCCTCAATCAAAGTGAAAGAGGACATACTTGCTGACTGGCTAACATGAAAACCAGTTGTGTCTGCACCTTTATCATCAGAAATATACGTATTTATTTCAAAAATAGAAAGTCCCCTTTCACACAGGAAAACCAGTTGCTGGAAATTTTTTTGACGTTTTCCTTTAATTGCCTTGTAGTTTTCACACGAAGAATCTGGCACCAAGAAACTGAGGAGGAAACTGGGAATATTTTGTTGGACTAATTGGAATGCAAAGCAAAACGTCAATAAAATCTCTTCAAATCGTTGATCGGGGAGATTTTTTTCATTCCCCTTACTTCTTGCCCTTCTCGCCAACAAACTCCCAGTTGCCGGCAACTCAATTTTATTGTGTGAAAGTAGACAAAATATATTAAATGAAACTCGGCGTTTTGCTACGAAAATTAAAATGAAAATTTGTTGTGCACTGTGCTTATATTATTTATATCCTTTAACACTGAAGAATGAACTTATGCGTGTGATTTGTAAAGTTATCTGAAACGAAAAAAAAACATGTGCGTCTCGGGACGCCCAACAGAAGTGATAACTATAACTAATCTAAGTTGAACTATTTATAATTAAAATTGTTTAACTTGAGAAAAGCTTCAAAAGTTCTCCATTAATTTGATTTTTTTTTTTTTTTATAATATACGCGCGCTCAAGGGAGTATGAATACCCTTTAAATGTTTCAACACAGCGCGGGCGTGGTGGTGAGGTTAAGGAAGAGAAAGCATGATAGGAAAGATGTGTGGCGCGATATTCGGAGACTGTAGGTGGTTGTTGTCTCAGATTTTATCTCCAGGGATGGCGGCTGAACTAATGCGGAGAAGTTTACGTGTCTTATTTATAGATGTCCCTTATAATTCGCATTAATTTTTTGATTCTTTTTATCATATTTTATCGGTATACTAGTTTTAATCAATCACATGTTGTTAGTTCTATGCCTAAACAGCATGTAATGAGTAAACCAGCAACTCATTGTATGAGATTTATTTTTAGAATTGTTTTTTAATGGAAAAATAAGAAGACATAGACTACGGCAGGAATCGAACCTGTGACCATGAGGTTGACAGGCGAACACACAACTATCGCGCCACGGCCACCCCCGTAATTAATTTCAAAAGTTCTCCGAATGAGTTAGAGAAAGGCAAGTCAGACAGATTGGCGCCGTAATCCGTTACGTAACAAATCGGCTTATCCCATAAGAAGTTAACACTTCAAAAAATATTTTTTTTTTCCAAAAAACTTTTTTTCAATTATTTTGGAATGCAGCATTATTTAGAATTTAAAGGACCTCCTATATAATTTTTTTTTATCGAAATGCGTTGAGCCGCTTATGAGAAAGTTGAAAATAAAAAAAAATGTAAACAAATTTGTATACCAAAATGTGGAATATGCGAATATGCCTATAATAGTACAGAGATTTTTTAAAATAAAAATGGTGAAGGCCGTTTTTGAGATAATTGAGTTAGAAGAAACGATTGTACGGCAATTACCGTTATTTTGGAGGGTTAAATCCAAGTTTGAAGAAAATCTCTTCAGTGGTTTAGACTGTAGACGATCTACAGACAAGCGGAATTGCGGGAAACACTTTGTTGGTGTTCTCCATCATCTTAATGTCAAATTTGATTAAAACTCTAGAAAATTTTTTTTCCAACTGCAAACCTTGCCCTCAAGTCTCAAGTTAATCTCAATGGTACAATTGGGTGCAACGTGTATAATAGATAAGAGAAGAGATATGACCAGATTAGATGTCACCAAAAGTCTTAATCTCTTCCCTACATATTATTATGTACACATATACGCATATATTCTAGAAAACCTACCATTTATATTGGAGATACCAACGCCATTTGTAACGATCTAAGCATTTACATACATACATATGTGCGTAGATAAAATATACATAAGATACTCTCTAGACTTTCAACAACTTAATTTTGCTTTAATTTAATTGACAAATTTGTAGGCAAATTTCTTGAAAACATCTTTACGCCTTTTCTGATACATATATATCTATATGCTTACTCCAGCACTTTTGTAGACGATGACTGGGGCAATAACATTTTGGAAAACTGTTTTTAAAAATATTGAATTTTGTATCCACTTTTGCATTTATAATGTCAAAAAACGAATAAAATTGAATAAATTTGTTCTTTTAACCCCTCTAAGATAATATATTGTTATTTTTGTTATTTTTATATCAGCATATAGGCCCAAGACTTACCTCAATTTTAAGAACGCTCATAAATAGTCACTATAAATGCTTGGTGAATAAGTTTAAGAGCCTCTTAAGTTATGACCCCTACTCGGTGAATACCGGCCAAGTCTCATAAACTTAAGATCCACTTAAGGCTTTTTTCTTTTTTTCGTTCAGAGCAGAGCACTGAACAGTGTTCAAGCACATAGATTATGCACTGAACTTGTTCCAAACACAGCGAGCTCTATGAACACTGATATGAATTTTAAACACACTTGACCCACACACATCAGAATACACTTTCATTTTTAACCATAAAAAGCAATGCCTACCCCTTTTTGTAAGCTGATACACACCAGATACAGAAAATCAAAAAGCGATCAACTTCTTTCGCCAACTTATGTATCTAATTATTTTTTTCTTCGCATTTTCGGATTGACACACATGGCATTTGGTGCGTTCAGCAATTTACTCACATGCCCAGTCAATTATGTTCGAGCACGTCGAGTGCGATCTACACATGTTAAGGCGGCTTTACATGGATCTGCATCTGCAGACTTGAAGAAAAGTAGAGCGGCCAATAATATAAAACAAACATAAAAGTAAGACAGGGTACACACTAATAACTTACTCGAACTCTGCTATAAATTTCTTGACACATCTCACAATCACATGTTCTTAGCGTTCAGGTATGTAGTTTTGAGAAGAAAATTTTCGCTATTTTCGTTGTTTTTAAGCAAACTGAGGTGAAAGGAGGCTTTACATGCATCTTCATCTTCATCTGCATTGATATCTGCAAAAAAAGAGGAAACAAAATAAAAAATTCATACTTGTGCGATAGAGAGCGAAAAACAAAATGGAGATCATCTTCATGTATGAAGATTATAGGAAGTACGAACCTGAAGATTGCAGATTATAGTGAAGATGAACATGTTCATCTTCATTATAGCATTTTCATCTGCACCATAATTTGTTCCGTTCAGATAACGAATTTTCAAGTTTTTTTTTACGATTTCACCTCAGTTTGCTTAAAAACAACGAAAAAAGCGAAAATTTTCTTCTCAAAACTACATACCTGAACGCTAAGAACATGTGATTGTGAGATGTGTCAAGAAAGTTATAGCAGAGTTCGAGTAAGTTATTAGTGTGTACCCTGTCTTACTTTTATGTTAGTTTTATATTATTGGCCCGCTCTACTTTTCTTCAAGTCTGCAGATGCAGATCCATGTAAAGCCGCCTGAAATGGTAAAAAAAAACTTTAAAATTCGTTATCTGAACGGAACAAATTATGGTGCAGATGAAAATGCTATAATGAAGATGAACATGTTCATCTTCACTATAATCTGCAATCTTCAGGTTCGTACTTCCTATAATCTTCATACATGAAGATGATCTCCATTTTGTTTTTCGCTCTCTATCGCACAAGTATGAATTTTTTATTTTGTTTCCTCTTTTTTTGCAGATGTCAATGCAGATGAAGATGAAGATGCATGTAAAGCCTCCTATAACGAAAAAGGAAACACACATTTGGAGCTCTGCATGCTCTGAGTTAAAACGAAACACAAACAAAATGTTTGACAACTCAGACTCTGCTCTGAACTAAAAAAGAAAAACGTATTTAATAGCCGTCGGTGGATACCGGCCTAAGGCTAGGCACGCACATGCAATTTTTTCCGAAAGGAAATAGTTTAAGCACTAGTTGAAGGATGATCACACACATAAGCAACTTATGGCGATTTTGTTTCAATAAATAGTATTCGCTACTAAAACCAATAATTTTTGGCTATGAAACGAACTATTACGGATATAATCTCTTTTTGTGACTGCGTGTATTGCTTGGCAGCTATAAAAAAAGCAAATCCTCAATTCGTTAATACATCATTATTTCGTTTTTATTTTCTGATTCCGCCGCGTGGGAGTTCCTAAATCCACTTGAACTTTCTTAACAATTGGAAACAAATTCCAAGAAGTTTTAATTTTTTTTTTATTTCTTAATAATATTAATTTACTTTTTCTGTACACTGCAACAAAATAAAAATTAATTCACAACACAACAATTGAGAAACTTCAATACAAATATTATAGTGTGTGTAAGAATCTGTGTACAAATCCGTTTTAAATCCGTCTCCAAAAAGAGATTCAATACGGATCTGTTTTTCCAGAGAAAAATTGGTTTTAATTTGAAACTAATCTGATTTGGAGAAAAAAAAATTAAGGCGGATCGAAGGCAGATCGATGTTTTTTATTGAAACGAAATCGACATTAAAAATCAATCAACGAAATAAGCCACACACAGACAATAATTTGATTTACGGCCCGATTCTCCCCAATATCACTGATAAATCCCAAGTCACAAGCAGAGGTGAAATTAATTTTGTGACTTCTTCGGATTCTCCCCCAAAGTCACAACTTGTGAGAGTCATAAAACAATCGAAATTGCGACCTACTTCAGAGCAGGTCACAACTCACAAATAGTTTGAGTTCGACATTTCGATGCGGCATTCGATATTTTGTGAAACAATTTCTTTTATATTACAACACAAAGTAAACCGAAATATAAAACTTTAATTTGAGATGAAAACTGCAGCAGCGACTACCAGAGAAAAAGGGTCAGATAATCATACATAAACTCTTTGAGGGCGTTCGGTGTCGCACAGCTTTCTGATACATTGCTGAAAAATATATTGTGCGTTTGTGAACGTATAAAACCCAATAGGTAACCATTTCTTCCAAAAGTCAAAACAGAAAAAAAACTATTTGCTTATGATTACGCTTCGGCTCAAAGTGAATTAAACATACATTTGTTGGCTAAAATATAAATTAAAAATGAATCAGGAAGTAAGAACCACAAATGTTTCAACCGATTCAGAAGAAGAAGATGTAATTAAAGTTCACAAACAACAATTGAAAAGACAGCTGATTTCGTAGTCAGCTTTGTACTACGATACCTAAGTATACCAGAAATTTAGCGCTTCGATTAGGAAATCATATGTTTTGTTCGTTTTTATGGTCGTCAGATGTTAATTGACAGATATTTAACACGTATTACAACAACAACGAACGTATTGCACACCAAAGCTGTGCGCTACCGAACGCCCCCTTTATCAGTAAGCACACTATAGTGTGATTATCTGTAGCTATTTTGTTCATTCTATAACATTTCATATCAAATATAAATCCTTTAACATTCTCTTGTTTGAAAATGAATGAAACGGATTCTATTTGATAGTTGTTTATTGTTTTAAACAAAAATAAACTCATTTATACTTATTTGCGTATCTTCATTATTATATCTATAATAAATAATCCACATCAATTTCAATTTTTATTTTGTTTCTAATATTCAGCTGTTCCAATAATGCTACTACGCAATTCATCTTTAGCTGTGGTGAGTTTCGTTGTGAGTTTTCTTGTGACGATTGGGGGAGAATTCGGTAAATATTATCGAGTCACAATAATCCCCACATGGAATAGTCACAAGGGGGAGAATCGGGCTATTAATGTGCGCGCAGTTACATATAGTTCGGTGTGATACAAACTAAGGCCGTGTGTGAATTGCGTTAAAATGTTGGTTAAATTTTCTACCTTGGTTAAATTTTGAAATTTGGTTTATGGTGGGATCAAATTTAGCTTTTTGCTGTGTGAATTGCGTTAAAAGAGATTTATTAAAACACTATTTTGGCTAAAATTCCTTCAAGATTGAAGAAATTTCCCTAAAAACATTTTTTTTGTTGTCCAAGTTAATTAATTTCTTTCCCAAAATCCGACTTAGAAGATATAAAGTTAATAATTTGGCACGAAAAAAGTAACGAATTTCTCAGTTTTACTAATATGTTTCGGTTTTACATCCTTAATCTTTTCAAAACAATTCCCATTATGGTTAGTTTATTGATTTAGTATGTAAACACTAGTTTTCACAGCTATAGAATTTGACAAGCTGACAAATCAATCTATTTGTATTCAATTTGCAAAATGAAATACAATGAGAATTTTAATTAATTATTTTATATTTGTTAAAATATCAACGGATTACAATATTTGTTTTTTCCTCTTGAGACAACTACACAAACAAAAATAATAATGTAATTTAATTTTTCAATTGAATAAATTAAAACTTACATTTATTATATGGTTTCCCAGTAGATCTGGACTTTTTGGAGTTCATCTTTCTCTTCGGTTATCGCTTACAGTTTCAAATTACTCTATCTTGAGAAACGTTAAATTTTAACGCAAATTTAGCCTGCTCTACAGCTGCCTACATTTTAACCCATTTTATTCACCGCGCTAGTGTCAAATTTTAACCAAGTTACAAAATTTAAACAACATTTTAACGCAATTCACACACGGCCTAAGAATTAAATATCAAGTCGTTTGTAAAATTCAGCTTTTACATCATTCAATTTGAGATTGCGATTCTTAAGCACGTTGGTGAGGGACGTATGTGGTGGCCGGGTAGACAAAATTGCTCTTTGAAAAATTGCAGTTATCGCCCTTTTTTCTTTGTAAATTTTCGTTATGATAGGATTGAACTTTTCTAAATTATGTGTAGTAAAGAGTGCGAATATATGTGTGAAGAAAGTTAAAATCTATTAAATATCGCAGTGTTTAAAAGTATCTCTGCAACAGAAAGACGTCCAATTCGGAAACATGGATTAAAAATAAAATATTAAAAATATCTTTAACGTGTAAAAGCGGTGAATTCCACGCAAAATCAAAGAACAAAAAATAAAATAACTAGAGTGTAAAAGCAGTTCATCACAAAATATGTTAAGTGCAACTTGATTTGTGTAACATCCCTGTTTAGAAGCAGCATTTTGCAATCACATTTGAAATGTCAACTTCTTGCCGCAAAAAATTGTTTACGTTTCTCTTTTAAGTTGGATGTTGCAAAACGTATTGTTAAAACCTCCAATCACAGTTTTTTTTTTTTTTATTAAAAGTAAATAATGGAAACGTGTTCACATTTGCTTGAGACTCGGAAAGTAAGTTATTTTAATCTACAAATTGTTCCTATTTAACAACATATAATTATTCTTTGTTAAGGTCATGGATAAGTGCCTTGTTTGTGATATTCAAGTGAAGGGTATTACTCTCTCTGCAACAGGACTTGAAATTCAAACCAACAAGTGGTTACACTTAGAAGATTGGCTTGAAATCGATGCAGCTATTGAAAGATTACTAGAGCCATATATTCAATCAGAAACATTAGATGGCTTTGAATCAAATAACTTTCATCTCGGAGGAGCTATACGGATTGATTGTAAGAAAACCAAAGTTTCTAAATCACATAAGAGGATACTGGGTGAAGATAGGCAGTATCTTCCTATTGCTCTGAATATACAAGTTACCAAGATCAATACAATAGCCCTAATGGAACAAATTACAATGTTTGAAGAGAAACTCAGCCAATTGAATACAAACGGGAAGGTTACCCCGACAATCGAAGAAGACAAAAATCAGGTTCATAAAGAAAACCTACGTGAATATGATCCAACAGCTCACATTCCGGTCACCGATAAAAATTCTAGTGAGTATGTTCCCTACACACCTTCTGTAAAAACACCTGAAGCCTTAGATACTTCTGGCTCCGCAATTAGTGAACCATACTCTCCCAAACCAATTTCAGTGGAATTAGGTTCCCCTGACCAAATATCTGAATCACCCAATCAAGTTCCTAACTACAAGCCAGCAAGAATTAGTCCCACTAAAGAAAAAGAAATAGAACTGATTGAAAAAAACAATGAGAGGCCTAAGTCAACTCGACGAATGCAATCTCCAGAAGTTAAATTAAAGAAGTCCAAGTTTAAAGAATTATCGCGCAGCCATGTAACAAAACGAAATACGTCACAAAACAGCAAACCTATACGAAATTCTGAGCTCTTTGGATCTGATGACTCTGATCAAGAACCGAAAAGCTTGGTGAAAACTTCTTCCTCGAAGTCCCATAAAAGTTCCAAGCAACCAAACAGTATAATTCCCAAAACTTCTTCTCCTGATAAAGAGGGCACGCGAAAACGAATGAAATTTCGACATGAGTCTTCTCGCAAAAATTCAATTGATAATTGGCTCTCGAAAGGGTCCAATAAAAGCTCTAGCAAATCATCAGAGAAAGTTAATGGAAACCCATCATCAAAGAAGTCATCGCGACATGAATCCTCGAAACCACATATTTCCAAAGATGATCATCAGCAGCAAATAGAAATTCAGGAGCAGCAAATTAAAAATCTCGCAGTACTTAGAGACGCACTCAAGTCCAAGCGGAAATCTCCCCCGCCAGAAATAGAGATCCTGTAAGTGATGATAGGAAATGTTTTATTAGTTTAACGTTTGAGCAAGAGAAAATTTTATGTTTTTTAATTCTAACTTTGTTTATATGTAAATGCAGACCTATTAAAGTATTTAACTTTATAAATGTTGTGGTAAAAATCGTTTGCATGTTAAATTCTTTTGCCTCGAATTCTAACGAAAATAGTTCTTGTTACTTAAATCGATTCTTGTGAAGAAAAATGTAAAGTAAAAATGCTGTTTTGTTTCCTTTCCTTCTATCTAGTAGTTACTTCTTACGTATGTATTTGTATACAAATTAGATATTATAAACTACAGTATCTAAAAATCTTGGAACAAAACTCATCTTATGAATAAAAACAAGATGATTTTTCAAATCACATTAAAAATTAAGTGAACTTGGTCGAGCTCGGCTTTCGGATATGTCTGTTCAGAGACATTTTAATCTGACCTAGAGCGCGCTCCAAGCGTAGTAACTTTGATTCATGGTTCAGCAATAACACATTATATTACTCATTATACTACTCCGTATATATGTATAAATCTACAGAGAAAGCCATTGAAAGAAAGAACTATATGTGGGTACAAATTTTTCGTTTTGTCAGTTTGAAATTTTTTAACGACGCAAAAGAAGTTTACTTCAAAAATCCAACAATTTTCAAAAGTTGTTCGGTAAAATTTAACCTATTGTACTAAAAATATATATGAATGTTTGTGATCAAGGCTTATTTAAAAGTGATATTTTTTCCCCTTAAAATCAAGTGTTTTTTCTTGCGATTATAGGGAGTATATGGCAAGTTATGCATTCGCAAAAAAAAAAAAAAACATGACATTACGATGAAAGGCAACACCAAAAAAGTGGGTCCTGCAATTCCGTCAGTCTGTCTGTACAACGAGCTACAGCTTAAACGGCTAAAGCGATTTTCTCCAAACTTGGTATTTAAGAGTTTTAGGTGATTGTCTCAAATAGATTTTTGAATTAATAACGGTATTTGCAAATTTTCTATACAATTTTTCTACCATCTTGAGTATCTCGAAAACGGCTTCTACGATTTTGATAAAAAAAGTGTGTGTACTACTTTAGGTATAGTCTACATTTTGGTAAAAAAAATTGGTAAAAAAAATTGTACATATTTTGTTATTAATGGTACCTCCCATACAAAAATTTTTTATTTTCGCCTTTCTCATAAACGGCTCGATGGAATTTGATCAAAATTTTTATATAATGAGGTCCTTCGAATTATAAATTTTTCTGCATACCAAAATTTTCGAAAAATAATTTTTGAAAAAAAAAACAATTTTTTTTGAAAATTCAATATTTCGAAAACGTGTTAATAATTTTTTTTTTGAGATTTTGTTTTTAAATTTACATTATTAAATGTTTAAAATTGTCACAGAAATTTTGTATATAAAAAAATAATTTATAATATTTAGATTCTTAATAGAAATCTTTTGCATACGATGTGATCGACCATAAGAGCAATACGTGCGATCCAGTCGTGCATTTTATTATTTTATTTTGATTATTATTAGGAAAATATTATTTATAGATATTATAAGGCATGTTATGCATTCGTAAAAAAAATTCTAACCATCAAACATGACATTACGATCATAGAGATTACCAAAAACGTGCGCCCCGCAATTCCGTCTGTCTGCTCGAGTCTACAGTCTAAACTGTTGAATGGATTTGCTTCAAACTTGGCAAATATTGTTTTTTCGTTAACATGCCCACACGTTTTTTAAAATTTTTTTTAAGGCAACAAATAACGGACCTGCCATACATTTTTTTTGCCATAAAGGTAAATCTTATTTTTCTTAAAAACGGCTCCTACGATTTATATAAAAATAAATCTCTGCATTAATTTTGTTTTTATTCTACACGCGCTCAAGGGATTATACTACCCTTTAAATGTTTCAACACAGCGCGGGCGTGAGGGTGAGGTTAAGGAAGAGAAAGAATGGTAGGAAAGATTTGTGGCGTGATGTTATGAGACTGTAGGTGGTTGTTGTCCCAGATTTTATCTCCAGGGATGGCGGCTGAACTAATGCGGAGAAATTTCCGTGTCTTATTTATCTATGTCCTTTATAATTCGCATTAATTTTTTTTATTCGTTGTCATATTTTTATCGGTATACTAGTTTTACTCAATGACATGTTGTTAGGTCTAAACAGCATGTTATAAGTAAACCAGCAACTCATTGTATGACATTTATTTTTAGAATTGGTTTTGAATGGAAAATAAGAGGACAAATACTATGCCAGGGATCGAACCTGTGACCATGAGGTTGACACCACCATAATGAAGGGAGGGAAAATGTACAATTTGATAATTTTTTTTTTTAAATAAAATGGTTATTTTTGGTACCTCTGGTAGAACCATTTTTTTGGTTTTGAGAAAATTTAAACACCATGTAAACACAAGAATCCATTTTTTTTAAAAATAAAAAAACTCTTTTTTTGAAAACTCGAAATTTCGAAAACGACTCAATCAATTTTTTTCAAAACTTCGTATTTGTAGTTTTTTGACATTATCTTGAATATTTAAAAAAAAACTATATTCCTTAAATAAAAACAACGATACCTCCCATACAAATGTTAAAAATAAAACGTTAAGAAAATAAAATGCACGACTGGATCCTACGAACTTGCTCTTGTAGCTAACAATTTTAATGAAGCTAAACATTGACGCTGTTTAATAGGTAGGTAGTCTAGTTGTCACATGCATGCTTAAAGCCGATGTAATTAAGATAACCTTGATTCTTAGTATAATTAATTGTCGAATGGATGACTCAAGGAATAGTTACATAGATACCTACAAATGTATATTTAAATCTAGGTTGTGGATTTTAATTATGTAAGTTAGCAGGGAAATATGTACCTGCATACATAGATGGAACCTAGGAATGTAAAAAAATGTACTTATTTTAATAAAAATGAAGGATGTAGGTTGGTAGGTTAGGTATACAATATGCATACATAAGATTCACGTGATTTTTAAAGAAACATAATATGTATATACAAATGTATGAGGGCCTACATTGTATGTAGTATTTAGTGATGTACGCAAAAATTAGTAAAAAAATAAGTGCATTAATAAAGGAAAAACGAACATTTTGGTATTTTTTTTTTTGGAAAAAAAAATTGTTATTTTTGGTACCTCTAGTAGTACCATTTTTTTTGTTTTTCGATCTTATGGGAAACGGTTAATTAATTTTTTTTTGAATTTTTTTTGCGCAGAAGCTCCTAAAAAGTTTAAACACTATTGTAAGCCAAAATTAAAAAAAAATTTATTTTGGAAATTAAAAAAAAAATATTTTTTTTTTTGAAAACTCAAAATTTCGAAAACGACTTAATGGATTTTGTCGAAACTTCGTATTTGGTAGTTTTTTACATTATGTTAAAAAGTTAAAAAAAAAATAAATTACTAAAATAAAACACAACGGTACATCCCATACAAATGTTAAAAAACCGTTAAGAAAAAATTGTATTTCTCGAAAACGGCTTCAAGAATTTTTATAAAAAAAATGTATGTGTTCTTAAATGTACAGTCTACTTTCAATTAACGGTACTTCCCATAGAACCACTTTTCATATTTTCGACTTTCTCAACATTGGATGAACCGAATAAAATATTTTTTTTTATACAAATGCTCCCTAAGGTTGTTAAAATAACTCCATACCAAAATGTTCAAAAAAAAAGTTTTTCGATTTTTAAAAAAATAAGTAACATTTTTTTTTTTGAAAAATCGATTTTTCAAAAACTAGTCACAAAATTTTTTTTGATTAAAATTTTATATGAATATTAATAATATCTTCAAAATGGCGTTTCAATTTTTTTTTCTAAAAATGTTTTCAAAATTTTATATATAGAAAATTAATTTATTAAAAAACCGATGCAACTATTTTTGATTTTTTTTATATATTCTTATTTATCCATGAATTCAAATTGCATCTTTGTTTTTCCGCAAACTATAACGACTAAACAATATAAAAGCATTCAATTATGTGTATTATCCATTAATTTCTATATTTATTATTATTCCCTATTTACGAACTTTTGCGTACGTCACTGAATACTAAATACATTGTAGGTGCTTCTACATTTATATATACATTTGACATGCCTTTAAAAATCACATGAATCTTATGTATGCATATTGCACCTTAATTACAAAGTTATATGCATATAGCTACCTACCCACCTACATCCTTCATTTGCATTGTTATATATACTTAGGTTCCATCTACATATATGCATATGTATGTATGTACATACAATTTACTCTCCTAACTTACATAATTCAAATTCATAACTTATATTTAAATATACATTTGTAGGTATGTACCTATGTAACTATTCCTTGAATCATCCATTCAACAATTCATTATACTAAGAATCAAGGTAATCTTACCTACATAGGCTTTAAACCTGCATAGGATAACTACACCTAACTAACCAAACCTCAATGGTTAACTACATTAAAGTTGTTAGCTACAAGGGCAAGTTCGTACGATCCAGTCGTGCATTTTATTTATATATACATATATTTATTTTGCAGTATTTTGCCATTTAACAAATGCATTACAATCATTTTATATTATACATAATAAATAAATCTATTTTCAACATATCCGAATAATTTGGTTTTGACTCTTTGTAAATTATGATCATTTTTTTAAAATATAAGGAAGGCTGTTATAAATATCTACACCTCTATGTAGAACCATATTTGTGATCCGAAGGTCTCTTAATGTTGGTAACCTCAAATCACCAGTATTATCACCAAAAGGTTGTACATCACCAACAAAAGATACATATTCATACAAATAATTAAGCAATATATTAAATTTGATTTTAAATACAAATACTATCACATTATACATAATGTTAACACTCATCCATGACAATTTAAGCAACATTTCTCTTATTGGGGTAAATCCATTACACATTAAAACAATTCTCATTCCCCTATTTTGAAGTTTTTGTAATCGATTCATTTTTTGATTATTACACATAAACAAAATACTTGAGCAATACTCAAAGTGTGGTTTTATCATCGTATTATACGCATTAATAGTTGTTTTCATAGACATTTTTTTTTCGAATTCGGCTCAGGAAGTACAGTTTGTTTTTGATATCTTAAGGGCTTTTCGCATGAGAGCGACCAACGACCGACTAATAAACTAATAAATTCCATTTAAAACAATTTAACAACCAAAATTCTTCACAAATTCTTAACAAATTGTAGAAATAAAATTTATATTAATGTTTAGACACAAAAATTTACTTTTTAATCGCCAAAATAAGATAAATATAAGAAAACAATATTGGTAGTCGCGAATAGTGTCTAATTGTTACGAACAGTCAAACTCTATTCGCGTTCCACATACCATCCACCAGTCAACGAATAAATTGTTCGCGCGCATCTTACCTCAAAATCAGACTTTTTACTTGTATTCGTGACGAATAAAATTAAAGCCATGTGAAAGAAATGTCAAAATGGACGAATATTCGTACATTCGTTGGTCGTTGACGACCGATGCATAAATGAATAAATTCCACTTAAAACAATTTACCAACCTAAATTCTTCACAAATTCTAAACAAAATTGTAGAAATATAATTTGTATTAATGTTTACGACAGAAAAAATTACTTTTTAATAGCCAAAATAAGATAAATTTGAGAAAACAATATTGGTCGTCGCGAATTGCAGCTGATTGATACGAACAGTCAAACTCTATACGCGTTCCACATACCATCCACCCTTCAATGAGTAATTTGTTCGTGCGCGTCTAACCTCAAAATCAGATTTTCATCCTATATTCGTGATGAATAAAATTAAAGAAATGTCAAAATAGACGAATATTCGTTAATTCGTTGGTCGTTGGTCGCTCTCATGTGCATAGTACTTTATTACATACATAATCAACATGAGCATTTGAAATTAATTTATCATCAATTACACAACACTTAGATATTTTATTTCATTTACTGTTTCAATATTATTACTATTTATAATGATTCTTCTATAAGTAAAAGCATTTTAAATCACAGGCGTAAGATTTTAGTCGATTTAGTAAAATGTTAAATCATTTTTAGTAGGATACTAGGCTAAAAAGAGGATTTTTCTAATTTTAAACCAGTTTAGTATCGTACTATTTTCTTAACATTTTACTAAAGTTAAAGGCGCAAAATTTTAAACGAATTAGTAATATGTTAAATCATTTTTAGTATAATACTAGGTTAAAAAGAGGATTTTACTAATTTTTAACGAGTTTATTATCGTATTATCTTCTTAACATTTTACTAAAGTTAAAGCCACCGACTGGCTACTTTAAACTTTTAGTATCTTGTCAATTTTTTTTTATTTTTGTAAATAATGAAGTTAAAATGATGAAAATATAAACACCGAATACTTAGAGCACATGCTGGGTTTCTATCAACATATAATGAATTTACAACGCATAAACACAATAATTGTGTTCATCAATATTCAAACCCTACAAATGCTTTACTATCTGCTTAATTAGCATTTTACTATACTCTGTTCAATTTATATTGTCAGTACAGGTCTTATGGGAGAGCTTTTTCAAACACACTGGTGCCGGTTGGTGTTTGCAAGGCATACAACTTAAGAAATTGCTACTGAAATATTCCATAAACCCACGAACACTCCACCAAAACCTGTCTGCTCCTCGGCTGAGAGGAGACTGATCTCCAATTTGACTCTCGCTTATAGTGCTTATTACAAAAATAAACACACTGATTAAGAGTTACCATTGGTCCGTTGATTGAAATTCTAATACATATTTCTTTGGTTTTCGCCACGAAGCTTTCAGAATCGAAGCTTTCTTAGAGCTTTTGAGAGCGTATATTTTCAGTTTAAGGAGAAAGGTGTTGTCGGCGCGTGCTTTTCTGTTTCATCTTTTTTTTTTTTTGGAAAACGGTTAAAATGCAGCTATATTATATTATTTGTTGGGTATTCTTTTTGTAAGGAAAAACTACTATGTGAGCAAGTTTTTGATGGAGTTCGGTTCATTAATTAATTGCAACTTTAAATTACCAAATAGTTTTTTTGTTCATAAAAATAAAATGAAGAAGGTTTAGTGTATATAAATATAATATCTAAAATAGTGCAGTGCAATTTGAGGTGATATTATTATTTTTATGCTGTGTTTATTTACATTTAAAATGGCTTCATGTTCTTGAATAAGGACACAAGTTCCTTATTATATCTACCTTATTTATAGGTTTGTTTTCTGTGATTTATTTTCACCTTAAAATAGATTACTATCTTACTTCCTGGTGGTGTGGAGAAAGATAAATTTATTTTTATTTGGATTTAGTTTAATTTTTTTAGATTTAGTTTACCATGTACATGTTTCGGTTCATGAAATATAAATTTACAATTGGTAACCCTACAGACATTTGTGAGAGAAATATGCCAATTTATAATGCTAACTACGACAACCATAGAAAATGAAAAAGCTTTATAGAAATAGAGATAGCTTATTGAAATCCATAATAGTAAGGGTGAAAGGCATATATCCTATCTTCCCTGCACTGAAATTGAACAGAGTATAGTTAACAAAGGTTTAAAATTTATGAAAAAATAGTAGACTACTATGTATATAGTAAATTGCTAACTAGTATCGCGTTAAGGCCTTAATAATAGGTTGTTTAAAACTTTGCGCAAAATCACAAAATAGCTACTTTATTTTTTTAGTATCGTACTAAATCCATTTGCCTCTTTGATATTTACAAACGTCAAAAAGTTATGTTCGCTTACTTTTTTGCACTATTTTAGGCGTGTTTAGTTGTAGTTTATTAAGATATAGATTTAGTATGATGTTAGTTAAAAAGTGTTTAATACTACGTTTTCACCTACCACTTAATCCAGATTTGAGTGGATTAACCAAAAATCCTCTTTTAAATCTTCTGAAAACTGAATTTTAATCTCCTCAAAAGAATTTTAGAAGTTAATCTCATTGCAATCTTCTTCGAAGTAGAAGATTGTCAAAAGAAACAAACCTTATTTCATAGATCGCGCCTATTCTAATGTCATTTCCTCCATTGACATTCAAAAAAAAAAAACTGTCCAACATTATTTAATTTGTTTTTGTCTGGTGAAACTTGTCTTTGCCTTTGAATTCTATTTTTGTTTATAAAAATAAGAAATGCAATAAAGCTACAAAGACCAAAGCGTTGCCTCAAATTTGTAACGGAAGATGTTTTAGCGACGAGTTGCTATTTTGTAAGCGAGGTGGATAGTGTGACTTGTCTTCGAGTGTTTGAAGCATTCAGGTTGACAGGGAGTCCATTAGCTGGATGTGTTGGTCCGATAAAGCTGCAAATGTCCATTCAGCCAGTTGGTTTTTCATTTTCCTTCTAGATTATCGACCTTGTGTCCTGGACAGATTTCATGCATTTATTATAATATACCTACTGCTTGAATTTTGAATGATAAGATGTTGGGATAACAATATTTTTAAGTTATTACTCATTTTTATTTATTGAAATTTAATTTGTCCACTGCACCGGAATTATTATCCTTCTTTCTAATTATTATTTTGTTTTACTCTCGATATATTGACTTTTGAGTGACAATTCAGAGTGAAAACGTCAAACTTATCTTTTTTTCTCTGGTGAAAACACTTCAAGATTAATTTTTAATCTACTCAATTTAAACCGCATTATCTTTAGGTGAAATCGTAGTATAAAATTAGGAAAATATTAGTGAAGTGCTTTAGTATTAGCAAAATGTTAAGTAGTATCATGCTAAGCCCTTAAAATTAGGCTGTTTCAATTTTTGCGCCATAGCTTTTGTTTTATTTATATTTAATTTTATTACATACATATTACTTTCAAACCAGTCCTGTAAATTTTGAAGATCTAAATTAATTTTATCTATACATTCATGGATATTATTAACAGATATAAACAAACGCGAACAAACCAATTTTAGAAAAACAAACAGCATTTTCCACATCGTTGATGTAAACCAAAAACAGCAAAACTCCAAAAAAGATCCTTGAGGAACTCCATGAAGAACAGACACAGGGTTTGACAGGATGTCGTTTTCGTTCTTTGAGTTCTATTTTCGAGGTATGATTTGAAACAACTTAGTTCTCTATTTCTCACGCCATACATTTTGAGTTTATCAATTAAGATCAATTGGCCTGCAGTCCCACTTCGTTATGACAATATTGAGTAGGGATTCACAATTGATTTTTTAGAAACCAGATTGGTAGCATGAAATAAGATTATAGGATTCTAAATAAGATTGCAGCTGATTATATACAATCTTTTCAATAATTTTACTTTCCAGCCTCATATTGACAGTTCTGGAATCTTTCGCTTTCTTAGAGTATTTAACTTTTTGAATAGGGGCATAAACCGATTCTTTACAACAACTTAGAAAACCGCCATTAATCAAAGATAAATTAACGATTTTAAGCAACATTTCACCACAAATTTCAAAAGCGTCAAGATACATTTTAATGTTCACTCCGTTCGTATCTTTTTTATTGTTCATGGATTTGAACACAGATCTCAAGTCATCCAAATTTATTTCTTTATGTTGAAAATATAAGTAATAATAATTAAACGCAGAATTAATGTATGGTATGTACTGCTTCTAATTTCGACAATACATTCGACAAAAAATAAGTTTAAGACATTGGACATTTCAAGACATTTGGTGTATTTATTGTTATTGTGTACAACTTCACTGATATTTTTGTTACTTTCTTTTAAAACGAAGAGCTTTAACATTCTCTACATTGATTTTTGATCACTACATTTTTCATTTTTCTACTGATGTATTTGTTTTTTAGGAAAATAGTTTTTTTAATGAGATAATGTCAAAAAACTACCAAATACGAAGTTTCAAAAAAAAAAAATTATAAAATTTTTGGTTTACAATAAAATCAAATTAACCGTTTCCCACAAAATCGAAAACCAACAAAATGTTCTACTAGAGGTACCAAAAATAACCATTTTTTCCAAAAAAAAAAAAATATCAAAATTCCGTAATTCGATTATCGTCAGACTATATGGTCTGAACTATAGTGATGCCTTTATTTGCTTCACGTAAGTCGATAATCGTCAAAACGCTATCGTCAAAATGTTAGCGTTTGGACGATAGCTAAATATGTATCGTCTTGCATTAATTTTGAAGTTTGTAGGTGACTGTACTTGAATAATTGAGTAGCCACTGTAGTTTGACATCTTGTTTTTTGTCTATCTGTTGTATTTGCAAATTTAAGTTAAAATGTTTCGGCGCAGCAATTTTCTTGTATTAGAAAGTGGAAATGAAAACGCAAGTTGAAAATACAATTAATACGAATGCGAAGATAGTCAAGAGACACATCGGGATATTCGTCCATATATCGATTCAAAATACCAATCTGAGACTGTGTGAGTCCCCTATATATAAAATGATGTATTTACATTTATACATATCAATTTGTACAAAATATTACAATAAAATAACTTACATTTTTGTCCAATTATATAACTTTATTCGCACCAAATACAAAACAATACACAACTTTATTGACATTTATGGCAGTCCATTTGATAACTCAACAAAAGTTTGAGAGTTTCTGAAATGTACCAAATGCTCTCAAATTATAATTGATTGACGAGACGATAGTGGTTGAGTTACGTGAGTCAAATTAAAGACGATCTCGTCGACGATCATCGTTTTGACGATTATCGTTTTGAAAATTACGGAATGACCCTCCTAATTTTTTTTTATAAAAATCGTTGGAGCCGTTCTTGAGAAAAATAAGATTTTTGTTTTTGGCAAAAAAAAGTTTATGGGAGCTAATGTTATGTGTCATCTTAAAAAACAAATGAAAAAAAAACGTGTGGGCATATTACCGAAAAAACAATATGTACCAAGTTTGAAGCAAATCTAGCCAGCCACTTTTTTGGTGTTCTCTAGGATCGTAATGTCATGTTTAATTGTTAGAATTTTTTTCACGAATCCATAACTTCCATTATAGTACCTATAATCGCAAGTAAAAATGTATTTCTCCAAAACGGCTCCAAGAATTTTTATAAACAAATGTGTGTGTTCTTAGATTATTACAAAGAAAAGTATACAAATATTTTTGTTCACGTACTTATTAACGGTACTTCCCATGGAACCACTTTTCATATTTTCTACTTTTTCACTATTGGATGAACGGTCTCTAAAGTGTTGATAAAACTACATACCTACTCAAAATTTCAAAAAAGATTTTCGATTTTTAAAAAATAAATAATTTTTTTTTTAAAACCGATATTCCAAAAAACCATTCACTTCAAAATGGCGTTTCAAACTTTTGTTTTCTAAAAATGATTTTAAAATTGTATACCTACATACAATTTAATTTTTTTAAAAACCAATCCAACGATTTTTGATATATTTTTTATATATTCTTGTTTGTCCAAGAATTCATATGGCATCTTTGTTTTCCCTCAAACTTTAACAACTAAGCAATATAAAAAGATTATATTATGTGTAATATCCATTTATCTCTACCTTATTATACTTTATTTTTATTGTATTCATTTATCAACATCAATTAAAGATCCTTAAATCTACAACTATACTAATGAAAATAAGAATATACATATTTATAAGTAATATAAAATAATTTACAAGTTTGAAAAGTACAACATTAAGTTATGTTTTAAAGTGAGTCTACTTAAATGAAAATTAATGTCAATATTGTTAGAAACAAGATTGGTTTCTCTAATACTACGTTTTCACCTAAAGATAATCCGGTTTAAATTGAGTAGATTAAAAATTAATCTTGAAGTGTTTTCACCAGATAAAAAAAGATTAGTTTGTCTTTTTCACTGTGAATTGTCATTCAAAAGACAATGGCGAAAAATTTTAGTCGATTTAGTAATATGTTAAATCATTTTTAGTAGGATACTAGGCTAACAAGAGGATTTTGCTAATTTTAAACCAGTTTAGTATCGTACTATTTTCTTAACATTTTACTAAAGTTAAAATCACAAAATGGCTACTTTATTTTTTTAGTATCGTACTAAATCCATATGCCACTTTGATATTTACAAACGTCAAAAAGTTATGTTCGCTTACTTTTTTGCACTATCTTAGGCGTGTTTAGTTGTAGTTTATTAAGAAAATAGATTTAGTGTGGTGCAAGTTAAAAAGTGCTTAAAATTAGGAAAATATTATTGAAGTGTTTTAGTATTAGCAAACTGTTAAGTAGTATCATGTTAAGCCCACATCAGGCTGTTTAAAATTTTGCGCCAATGTATGAAGAGTAAAACAAAATAATAATTAGAAAAAAGAATAATAATTTCGATGCAGTGAACAAATTTAATTTCAATAAAGACAAAATGATTAATAATTTAAAAATATTGAAAACAATGACAAATTTCGCCAGATAGAAACAAATTATATAATGTAGGACAGGTTTTTTTTTGTTGAATGTCAATGGAGGATATGACATTAGAATAGGCGCGTTCTATGAAATAAGGTTTGTTTTTTTGGCAATCTTCTACTTCGAAGAAGATTTCAATGAGATTAATTTCTAATCTTCTTTTGAGGAGATTAAAATTTGTATGGTAAATCTTCAGTTTTCAGAAGATTTCAAAGAGGATTTATGGATAATTCATTTAAATGTGTATTAAGTGGTAGGTGAAAACGTAGTATAACACAGCGAGAGTTATAGTTTCATTGACTGCATAGTTTACCATATGTTCCCTTTCGCGAAGTATGCGAAAGTATGCACGTTCTCTTAGCTGTCGAGATGGAGCATAAATATCGATCAGAGATAAAAGAAAGGCGCATTTAATATTAGATAAAAATCATTTATGAACATTACCGAGAAAACTTTCCATCTTTTAGCAAGTGACTGTATTCCAAGAAGTTTACGTCTAGTTGAGTACGAGGGAGTTTCGACGTTCCAACCCAATTACCAAATTACGAATATTGAAGTTTTTTGAATCTTTTCAATTCTATAAGAATGAATATTGTAATATGGATACCAAATCACACAGCAATACTCTAAAATAGACCTCACATATGTGCTTGAAAGGATCCTTAAAGTCTTTGGAGTTACGTTTAACAAAACCTAACATGGAGTTTGCTTTGGCTGCAATATATTTCACATACTTAACAAATTTTAATTTAGATTCAAAAAACACACCTAGGTCTTTTTTTCGGATACTCTTTCTAGAATATGGCTCTCAACTTTGTATTAAAAAAAACTTGTATATAATTGCGAAAAAAGAAAAACATTGACATTTTGAGACATTTAAAAACAGTTAAACACCATTTAGTTAGCCTTTTAAGGTCTTTTTGCAACAGAAAACAATCGTTAACAGATTTGATACATCTGAAGAATTTTAAATCGTCGGCGAATAAGAGTTAAATAGAATATACAAATATGTTAGGCATATCGTTAATAAAAATCAGAAAAAGAAGTGGGCCAATATGACTTCCTTGAGGAACACCTGGCGATATACTTATCGGATAAGAAAGGAATTGACCATTGGAAACGAATTGTATTCGACCTTTTAGGTAAAATATTAACCACTTTAACATACTTGAATGAAAACCTAATATTTCAAGTTTTTTAATCAAAATTGAGTGACTAACTCCGCCGAAGTCGGTGTAAATAACATCGATTTGGTAACCTTGCTCGAGTTTGTTAAGGATAAAATTTGAGAAAATTAAAAGATTGGTGGTTGTTCACCTTCCTTCTACAAAGCCATATTGAAATGGTGAAATATATTCTATTTAGCAATAACAATTTTTTCAAAGAGTTTGGGTAGTGTCGAATGCTTACAAATAGAACGATAATTCGAAATTTCTTGCTTAGGGCCAGATTTATGGATTGGAATAATGAATGATTTTTACTTGCGATGTAGGTATTATTGCGCAAGTTTTGCATTTGGAAAAAAAATCGAACTCGAGATTTTAATCAAAGTTGATATTACAATGATAGAGAACACCAAAAAAGTGGGTCCCGCAATTTAGTCTGTTTGTCTGTCTGTAGAACGATCGACATCCTAAACGGCTAAACCGATTTTGTTTAAACTTGGTGCTTAGGCCATTTAGGTGATTGTCCAAAATAGATTTTGATAAGTTGTCTTAGCCCCAAAAATACCGGTACTACCATCTTAATTATTTCGAAAACGGCTATAACGATTTTGATAAAAATTGGAGTGTGTACTACTTTAGCTGTGGTCTACATTTTGGCCAAACATTTTTTTTTGAAAATATTTTGTTATTAACGGTATCTGCCATACAACCATTTTATTAATTTTCGACTTGCTCATAAACGGCTAAACGGATTTCGATCTCTTAATAATACTGCATTTCAGTTTTTTTGGATTTTGAAAAAAAAATATTTGTTTTTATTTTGAGAATTCAATATTTCGAAACGGGTCGACGATTTTTTCTGAAATTTTGTTTAATTTGTATTATTAAATAGTTAAAATGTTCCTACCAATTTTTTATTAGACAAAATTTAAGAATTTTTATACAGGGTGTACGCAGGGAAGGTATACTACTTTGTTTTGCCGCCATTTTGGTAAACATTAGTCTTGACAGTTCATATTTGGCAGTCATGAAGTGAACACGTGGCAATTTGATAACGGAAAAATATTCGATAAACCAACGTGTTTTAATCGTTAAAACATTTTATCAAAATCAATCATCGATTACTGTGACTATGAGAAATTTACGTGAAATTTTAGGAAGAAACGACGCGACGTGCCAACAAAACGCACTATTTATCGTGTAGTGAATGATTTCGAAGAAAGAGGGTGTGTAGGTGATAGGCCTAAGCATGGACCATAACGTACTGCAAGATCGGCTGAAAACACTACTGCTGCTCAAGAAAGTGTTCAAAACAATTCATCAACCTCAATTCGACGTCGTGCTCAGGAGCTTGGTCTTCAAAGAACAACTTTGGCCACAATTGTGCTGAAGGATTTGCATTTGTTTCCATTTAAAATTTAGTTGACACAAGAGCTTCTTCCACAAGACCATTTACGCCGCCGTACATATGCCAATAGGATGTTACAGCTAACCCATGCCAACCCCGATTTTTATGAAAAAATCATAATGACGAGGCACATTTTCATTTGAATGGATATGTGAATAAACAGATTAGTCGGTTCTGGGCAATGGAAAATCCTCAAATTATTCATCAGTCACCTTTGCATCCATTAAAAGTTACAGTCTGGTGTGCAATTTGGTCAGGAGGAAAATGAAAACGGCGTAACGGTAACTGTGAATGGGGAGCGATATCGTTGTATGATTGAAAACCTTTTAAGGCCACAACTGCATGCTTTGGGCTTGATTAACATGTGGTATCTACAAGACAGTGCTACATCGCATACAGCCAGGATTACGACGGAATTACTGAGCAACCTCTTTCCACAACAAGTTATTTCAAGAAATGGTGATGTTGGTTGGCCTCCATGATCGCCTGATTTGACTGCTTCGGGCTTCTTTTTGTGGGGATATCTGAAAAGCAAGGTTTATGCAAACAAACCAGAAACGCTTGAGCAACCCAAACAAAATATTCGTGATGAAATACCGCGTGAAATGTGTGAGAATGTAATGAAAAATGTGCTCAAAAGTGCTCGCATTTGCGAAACTAATGGGATTTTCTTTTGGAAACAAAAATTAATCTTTTTCCAGATTTACCCCTCTTCTACTAATACCATAACACCATCAGAACAATTGACAACCGTCGTTTTGACAGGATTTTGTTTTCAGTAATTATGTGCAAATGAGGCTGTGAAAACATTCATATATTTTAAAAACATAAGCAATTATGTGTTAACATTTGTGTAATCCTCCAAATTTATTTCGGCATTCATTTTTTAAACCTTGAGATCGCTTCGTGTTACAACAGAAAAAAAAGCGTGAATGAAGGAACAATTTTCAAATTATTTGCCATCAGATACCTTCTCGTTCCCCAGACACGAATATACACCAATACCGTGATAAAAAAAAATAAATCTGAAATCGTATACCATTCGCGACGAAAAAAATCAAATTTCCGATCAAAATCTGAAATCACCAAAAGAAAACCCCATAACAGAGGCGGACATTTACCTTATATTGTATTCCATACATTATTGCCGACATTAAATAAAACATTTATTAATATAAGATCCATTCTCTTTCATTTAATTAAAAATTATAAACAAAAAAGTAGTATACCTTCCCGGCGGACACCCTGTCTTATAAAAAAATTTAAGGAAGACGACTTTAAAAATATATTTAGCAGTTTCTATTAAGAATCTTTTGCATATAATGTGATCAATATGCGCAAATTACTTAAATTAATTAAGGTCGGGATTTAGATAAAAATTTTGTCATTCGTGATTCTTGTGATTACATGGTAATATTCATCAGTTGTTTTTTTTTTAACAATGTGCATGTACCTAAGACCTAAGGTCTTTTAAATGCAACCTAAATTGCACGGCATTAGTTAGAAGGAACAGCAAGATAGGAAAGATTTTATTTCTGCAAAGTTGATTTGAATTAGAATTAAATATTCACTATCTCATTTTATAGAAAAGAATTTTGGCAGCGTGGGGATCGAACCCATACGTCTAGGTTAGCAGTTCAAGCACTATATCCACTGCGCCATTGCGTTTTGAATCAAATAATTTTAAATCCGTATATCTTTTATATTTTATTTATTAGTGACTAATTTTTATGACTTGAAACCACTTCTTCGAATGTTAATTGTAATTACTTATTTAACGTGATCTGAATCTGTCTAGGGTGAATATACCAAAGCTTAGTATCGCATATGCACTGAGTAAAACTTAGATATATATACTGAATATGCAGCATTTCATTTATTGCTATTAATATTTTCCCATCACCAAATTTCAACTACAATGGTCGCTGAGCTAAACTAACTGAATCGACAAGCTAGCTCGAATTCTTCGCGTAGCAGATCTAACACCCAACATTCTAGATTTGTTTCGTGCTATAAGCAAAGGTAATATTTTTATAAATCCTTAGTTTCTTGTTTATATTGTGACAAAAAATCATCCTACTGAAAATATGTATATTAATACAAAAACAAATGAATGGATCGCATGTACTTGCTCTTATGTTAGATCACATTTCGAGCACAAGATTCTTAGTAGAAAGAGCTCAATATGTTTTTAGTAGTCTACTTAATTTTTTAATTACAAAATTTCGTTAATTTTTTTCTAACAAAATTTTTAGTATGACAATTGTATATATTTAATAAAATAATTTAAAAACTGAATTTCAAATAAAAAATCGTCCACCCATTTTCGAAATATTGAATTTTCAAAAAAAAAAAAATTCCGTTTTTCAAAAATCCAAAAAAAATATTTTTTTCGAAAATTTTTGTATGCATTAATATTTATAATTCAAAGGACCTCCAACAAAACATTTTGATGAAAATCCGTTGAGCTGCTTATACCGTTAATAACAAAATTTTAAAAAAAATTTACCAATATGCAGATTGTTATATCTATAGTATTCAATGTTTTTGAATGAACAACGACAACTTGAGCTACAACCAAGTAATTTCTCTTATTATTTTGGCTGGAATTATACTATTTCACGACTTGCCAATCGCCGATCATTAGATTCCTTTTCTTTTCTAGGGGAGATCGATTTTTCTCAAATTCAAAAATTGCCCTATATTACCATATCGGAAGTAAAAAGAGCTTTGAAAAGAAGTTTGATCACTTGAAATCAAACCATCCAGACGTGTATCGATAATTTTTGTAGAATATAACGCGAAAATCCTTGAGGGGTCGATTATTTTGGGTGAAAAGAAAATGACATTAGTATTTCTATAGCTTGTGTGTATTGTGCAAGGTCTTACAGAATTAATGTTTGTTGAAATCTTTTAGTATTAAGAAATAATTGTGATTTTTTTTTTCAATTGTACTATTGCATCGCGGTAGGAGCTTTTATATGCTACAGACGTTATTAATACGTCCATACTGAGAAACAAACGTTTTCTCACAAGGAAAAGCGGCTTAAGACGCTAGTTATAGCTTTCATTGAAATTCATCATTGAAAACTTTAACTATCAATTCTGAGGCACTTAAACAAATAAAACTGATGTCGTTTTGGTACCAAAATGAAGGTAATAAGATATATAATATTTTTTGTCAAAAAAAAATATATTATTTGCTCTACCGCTTTCTTGCAAATTTGATTTTTGATTTTGCAATGATGAAAAGCGTTTTCAATGATGTTCTCAGCAATCTGGTTATATAGAATATATAAGAATATTAAGACAATTGACATACCCCTTTAAAATTGTTTGCTCCGCTCCAAATTTAGAAAATGCTTACGGCGTAAAAATGAAGCTCTCCACCAAAATTCAGCTTGTTCGGAATTTTTTTGAAGTGAATCACCCCTATCGCAGAGTCCCTCGTAGCAAAGTTCTGAATGTTTTGTTACGCTACGAATACGAATAAATTCACATCATAAGCCCCGAACGAAATCAAAACATCATTGCCTCACAGCAACCCATTTTTCGGAGTTTCAAATTTGTGGGTGGCAATGGCGCAGTGCATAAAGTGCTTGATTGCTAACTAGGACGTGTGGGTTCTATCCCCACGCTAGGCGCATTCTTTTCTATACCTCCATTTTTAATTGGATGCCGCCCATGGGTTAAAATGAGACAGTCAATACCTGGTTCTCAAATCCACTGTGCCAAACTAGTGCTGTGCAGTTCAGGTTGCATTTAAAAGACATTAGGTCTTACAGGCATATAGTTAAATTAAAAAAAAATTCATCTGATTTACGTCAATATATGAGAAGAAAAATGGATTTTAATTTTTGTGCTTAATATTTTGACAATTTAATTGTTTTGTTAATCGAAAACGGATTTAATAGGAATTTTGGAATATCCTTGTGAGTTTTCAGGATTCTCTTGGAGCATTTCAAAAAATTTATATATTTTCATATTTAATTTCGCAATAAAATATCTTATTTTTCTGGTCTGATAATAATACGTTTTTACGGCCTTTAAAACGTCTGGCTATAAAAACCGCCGACGGAAGGTGTCTGACAGTAGTGTTTCAACATTTCTAACAATGTTCCCTGAAACATACGTAAAAATCAGCCATCAGAATATAAGTGAAGTTAGCAACATTCTTACGTGCATTTAACACCTGATACCTAAGAATTGGCCGTCGCGTCGGCCCAAGCTAGCAGGTACACATACGTACACTGTACGTACTAACTCTGCTCTTTCATATACATTTTATCAATCAGAAAATAAAAAAGGTCTGGGGGCCCTGGGATCTTGCTTTATTAACTTTTCTGAATTCTTGACTTTTCCGAGATACCTATCAATTTTTTGAAAATTTGTTCGTAAAATAAGAAAAAATCATTGTGTTTCTAGGTGTATTTACATATTTTAAAATTACGCACTTTGCGGCAATTGAAAAAGCCTCTTCTGTTTATACTTTCCCGACATTAACCGCGTTTTATTATGAGCTTTGCATGCATTACAACAACACTACACGATCTTATATTTATCGAGTTCAATTTTCTTGACCCAGAATTTAATAAAATATCGCCACCAGTGCAACATTTTAACTTGTACAAATTGGTTTTGAATTGTCAACCACGGTGTTGCCAAATTGGCAAACAACTACATACATATAATTTACATTTATTAAGTCTGCTTTTACAATAGTGCGAATTTTATGTGGTTTCCGATTGGTAAATGATATCAATTTGGTCAAGTTAAATCCTTCCATTAGCAACCAAAAATTATTTTTTTTTTATTCTGAATCAATTTTGCGGATCCGTATTTTTCTGTGGATCAACCTCTTCTTAATAACACCACTAAGGACTAGTACAATTGGGAGCATTTACTTTGACAACTACTACTTTAATACATACGAATATAATCCGATACCATATTGAAAACAAAATAAATTAAAATCGCATTCCATCAAATTCTATTCCCATTAGAAAAAAGTTACTTTGTTCAAGTTAAACAGAATCATTTCTCTGCACTCCTTATTCTTTAGAAGCTATAATTCAGTAATTTTGTTTACCCCCACTACCATTCGAAAGCTGCTACTCGGAGTAAAACATTAAAACACCCAGCAAAACACTTATGCGAATCATATACCGCATTTACATCGTCAGTTGTTGGGCTCATATGAGCAAAGAACGAAAGTTCTGTCAATAGCCGTGTTTTATTATCGCCAATAACCCATACGGTTCACCCCATGAAAATAAAACGATCTGGGTTGTGCACTTAAATGTGCCCTCTGTTCGCCTAATTTAATACTAATATTTGCAAAGGATCTCGTGTTGTTTTTATAATACGTGTTAAAAAATAGCCTAGGCCCAGACCCAGATTCGCGCCGAAAGTTTATAGTATGGGAGTGGGGGAGCCTTAGTGAATTTGTTTAATACATAACTACTGGCAACTCCATTTTAAACCAAAACAAAAATAAATTGTAAGTAGTGAATTTCTATAATAATAAAAGTATATTTGAGATCGAAATCATTTTTGTAGAAGATGGAGCCTGTCTTCGATTCATAAGTAATTCGATAGAAAATAAAACAAATTAAAAATACTATGCAGATTTCTGGCTCGCTGTGAAAAAAGCACAACTACTGAAGTAAGCAAAATTTATTCAATGCAAAAAAAATGAAATTTAAAAAGGTAATTACAGCTGCCAACAATGCAAAGTAAAATTTTTTTATAACCCATATCGTTTTATTTTAACGGAGTGAATTATAGTGGGTAATTGGGCATAATAAAACGCGGCTATTGTCGCAATAAGATTCAATCACGCACTAAAGTAAAACGATATGAATGTGTGTGGTCTGAAACTTCATATGTACATACTAACCGGGAAACTATATGTGCCATTGGCATTGTTTGAAAAAAATCATAACGGTATTTTAACGATTTTTCTTTAATGGTTTTTGCTACACATATGCACAACACTACGTAAGAAATATCGACGATGAAAAAATACCATCAAATCAAAATGGATTCCAAAAAGTTAAGGCAAAAATTAACTTTTTAGAAACACCCGTGGAGACAGAAACCTTCTTAACTTTTCCGTACACTTACATACATTTTCGTGTGTTAACTTTTTCAAGTATCCACTGTACCTATTATAAATTTAAAATACCTTCATTGTTTTGTAAATTGTAGCAATGTTTTGTATCGTAATTTTGTTTTCCATTTTCGTGTGTATGAGGTACGCACTAAGCTGCAAATAAACTTCATACAATTTCACAAAAATAGTTGTGAAGCGTAGTTTCGTTAAAAGGCAGTTCCATCGAGTGCAGTCTTACCTTTATAAGCATGATTTCTTTTCCAAAAGATAATTTGAAATCGACGTTTTTAATCTTAAAAATGATGCTGCGATGTTTTACATGCTTCAACATCGATGATTTGTCAAAACCGATGAACATCGCCTATCCCTACATTTGTTTTGTTTTTTTTCCGGCCTTACACATACACTCACATTAAAATCCAGAATCATGAATCGATTGTAAACCTGTTTGATTAGAATCCCGGATCGGAGTTCTTCCCGATTATCAATCGAAAACGACATAAGACTAATATGGTTTTCCATTGGAAATCCAGAATCATTCTGAAGCGTCCGACAATCTTCTAAAACTATTCCATTGGCAAACAATCATTTTCTGACGATTCTGGTAAGAGAAATTCTCTTCTTGATTTGATATTCGAATCCGTAGTAAAAGCACTAATACAATCATACTTCAATTATCAAACCACTAATTTTCTATTTGTTTTTTCGTCATCGGCGTCATCAGATGTTAATTTATAACGTTATAAGCTTCTAAGCAGCTTGGTCATGGTTCAATGTACTACGAAGGCACAAAAAGTTTTTCAATTAAAATGAAAAAGTAGACCAGCACCAATAGAGCAAAGGAATCTGATGATTGAACTTGGCAAGTCGTGAAATAGCAGACCGTGCGTCGTAACGCCCCTTGTTATGCGTAAAATATTTATTATATTAAATTATATTAAAATATAATTTAAATAATATCAAAACAGAATCCATTATTAAAACTTAAAAAAAAGTGTTCAAAAATTAAATAAAATTTTTCAAAAAACTTCGCCATATTCAATTAGATGAATAATTTTTGCAATTATCTATTAATATCTTTTAGAAGCCTTACACACCTTTCATTAGAAGACATATTAGATACATTTAAAGGAATAAAACCAGTTTTGGATCCAATTTTTGAAATATACTCTAAAAAGTCTAAAGTAACTGGCTTTGAGGGCATTAATCATATGAAAACTTTAATGCTTATAGAAGATAATAAACAGCTACAAATGCTCAGTTTTCTTCGTGAAAATTATCAACCCGATGAGAAGGGAGTTCCAAGTGTAAGTTTAAATATACATAGTTAATCTAAAATCGCATAAAAGTAACGTGAACTTATCACAGCTTACAGATTTATACATCAACGCTATGGTTCCAGAATGGACTATTAATCTTTTTATGAAAGAGTTTAAGTTCACACGCTCCGAGGCTATAGATAGACTTCAAGCTCAAGAGGATCTTACTGCACATCACAATAGTAAAGAATTACTCAACATTACTGGGCCCATATGAAAAACAACAATTATTTTATCAGTTGTAAAAATCTTGTGATTATAAAATTTTTTAAAAAAAGTAGTTTTGTTTTGGAATTTTTTAAAATAAATTGTTTTTTTACCTGCAACAATTTTTTTTAAATTTAATGTGTATTTCGAAAACCACTCAATCAATTTTTTCGAAACTTTGTATTTAGTTTTATTACCTTACGCTCGATGTGTTTAGTAGGTTCTTGTCATTAGGTCTGTTTGTAATCTTGTGAATTTGTACGAGTTCGTAACAATTTGTAAAAAAAGCTGTTTGCTAACTCTAAAATATTGTAGTAATATGGACTGTCAAAGTACAGGAGGAAAACTTCCCCTACGTTGAAAAAGTTGCGAAATCTTACTAAATACAAGAATTTTTGTTCTGATGCAAAAACTTTCAAAGCAACAAAACGGAAAGATTGTTCTGCCATTTACTAGTGTTAGTGTTGGGCACATTCGAAAGATATGAAAACTTGAGCGAAAGTACATTATTTGTGAATAAGAATGAAATATTTATATTGGAAACTAGCGACAAACGGGGTGGCCGTGGGGCGATAGTTGTGTGCTCGCCTGTCAACCTTGTGGCCGCTGGTTCGATTACTGCCGTTGTCTATGTCTTCTTATATTCCATTAAGAACCAATTCTAAAAATTGTCATAAAATGAGTTGCTGGTTTACTCATTACATGCTATTCAGGCATAACACCAACAGCATGTGATTGAGTAAACTAGTAGACCCATAAATATGACAACGAAATAAATAAAATGTGAAATAAAAGAAACATTAATAAATAAGACACGGTAATTTTCTTCGCATTAGTTCAGCCTCCAGCCCTGGAGATAAATCTGAGACAACAACAAGCTCTAGTCTCAGAACATCGCGCATTGACATACTAGATATGGACTGCTAGTTGTGATTCATTTCCATACAATATTTGAAAAAAATATAGTTCCCTGCTTTCAGGGACTATTTCAGGCCAAGCACCGAAAAGAAAAAACAAATTGAGCACCATCTGTTGTCGATATTACCTTTCTACAAATTTTAGACAAAGAAACTAGAGCTATCTATTGGCACATAATATAAGAAGCCCTGCCATCTAGTGTTTGTTAGAAAGTGAACAATTGACGTAGTGCTGGGGGACAATAACAAAAATTCCTTTTTCTTTCAGGTTGTATCTGAAAGATTGCTTTTAGAGTTACATTCGAAATAAATGGAATACATTTTAATCCTGCAAAATACGTTGATGTTGGTCACGTGACAAATATTCAAATGCAATTTTCTTAATTTAAACTTATATTACGCAGTATTTGTGTTAAATTCTATAAAATTAATTCGTATCGTTTTTTATCATATTTTCTTTTTCATATTGTACAAAAAATAACCAAACTCTGGCAGACGGCTTTTAAATTCATAGTTACATATGATTTAAAAATCTTAATAATTGTAAAAGTATTATTTAAAAAAAGAAAATGAATCAAATGAATGAATCTATCTTATTTTTCGTCGAAAAGTTGAAACAATAAATGAAATGTAATTTCAACTTATATTACGCAGTGTGTGTTAAATTTTATTCTTTTCGTCGAAAAGAAAAAAAAAACTAAATTGATATTTGATCTAGCTTTAATCGTATTTCGTTCATCTGCAAAGAACAATAATATAGTTGCTTAGTCCCCTTTCACACAGGGAAACTGAGTTTCCGGCAACTGGGAGTGTGTTGGCGAGAAGGGTAAGAAGTAAGGGGAATGAAAAAAATTCCCCCGGTCAACGATTTGAAGAGATTTTTTTTAAGGTTTTGCTTTGCATTCCAATTAGCCCAACAAAATCTACCCAGTTTCCTCCTCAGTTTCTTGGTGCCAGTTTCTTCGTATGAAAGCTGCAAGGCAATTAAGTCCCCTTTGACCCCTTTCACACAAGGAAACTGAGTTGCCGGCAACTGGGAGTTTGTGGGTTAGAAGGGCAAGAAGTAAGGGGAATGAAAAAAATCTCCCCGGTCAACGATTTGAAGAGATTTTTTTGACGTTATGCTTTGAAATTTTCTTAGGTTTTCATTTTGACTTTTGCCTCTGATAGATGTCAAACATATTTTTTTTAAAAGAGAAATTGTTTCTTACAATTTTATTATTACATTAACCAAACCAAGTGAGCTACTTAAATAAATTCATTGTGAAAGAAAATTTCAAGTTTTAATTCTTGTAGGCAAGGCATTTAATTCAATCCATCACGAGTTGGTACACATTTCATACATAAAATTATGCGCCTAGATATGGAAAATCGACAACTAAACGGACGGACCAACTAAGCTCTCAGCTTGTGGCTTCATCATCACATTTGGTTTATAATGACGTTCCTGTATTAGCGAGCAGCACCACAGGTATCAGTCATATCATCCTGTCAGTGGTTTATGTGTCCAACTGAACCAATAAAGCTTCGGTGCATTCCAATAAGCCCAATATAATCTTCCCATCATCACTATTATGTGTTGGGTCCAAGATTTGGATGGCAAGAGAAACACACAACAAATCTGCACACAAATCAATTTTCTCCTGGGTCATTGTTTTTCCGTGACCTCTTAATATATTAATTTAGCAAACTATTATTAACAACCACAATAAAAAAAACAACATTTACCTAATAATCGCACCAGGTTTCTTTATTTTGAATTTATTTTTCTAAAAATAAGATGCGGTTAATTTGTAACTGAAAATTGTGTAGAATTTTGCAGCCGCGAAGCAAATTGTTTGTTTACAAAAAGCGAATGTCAAATCAAAAGCTATTCAAAAAACGAGCAACTCAGTTTCCTCATCAATTTTTTCGTGTGAAAGCTACAAGGCAATTAAAGGAAAACGTTAAAAAAATCTCCAGCAACTGGTTTCCCTGTGTGAAAGGGGACTTTCACACAGGAAATCCAGTTGCTGGAGATTTTTTTGACGTTTTCCTTTAATTGCCTTGCAGCTTTCACACGAAGAAATTGATGAGGAAACTGAGTTGCTCGTTTTTTAAATTGCTTTTGATTTGACATTCGCCTTTTGTAAATAAACAATTTGCTTCGCGGCTGGAAAATTCTACACAATTTTGAGTTATAAATTAACCGCAGCTTATTTTTAGAAAAATAAATTCAAAATAAAGAAACCTGGTGCGATTATATAGGTAAATGTTTTTTTTTTTTTATTGTGGTTGTTAATAATGGTTTGCTAAATTAATATATTAAATCACGGAAAAACAATGAACCAGGAGAAAATTGATTTGTGTGCAGATTTGTTGTGCGTTTCTCTTGCCATCCAAATCTTGGGCCCAACACATGATAGTGATGATGGGAAGATTATATTGGGCTTGTTGGAATGCACCGAGGCTTTATTGGTACAGTTGGTCACATAAACCACTGACAGGATGATATGACTGATACCTGTGGTGCTGCTCGCTAATACAGGAACGTCATTATAAACCAAATGTGATGATAAAGCCACAAGCTGAGAGCTTAGTGGGTCCGTCCGTTTAGTTGTCGATTTTCCATGTCTAGGCGCATAATTTTATGTATGAAATGTATACAAATCGTGATGGATTGAATTAAATGCCTTGCCTACAAGAATTAAAACTTGAAATGTTCTTTCACAATGAATTTATTTAAGTAGCTCACTTGGTTTGGTTAATGTAATAATATAATTGTAAGAAACAATTTCTCTTTAAAAAAAATTTATTTGACATCTATCAGAGGCAGAAGTCAAAATGGAAACCTAAGAAAATTTCAAAGCATAACGTCAAAAAAATCTCTTCAAATCGTTGACCGGGGAGATTTTTGTCATTCCCCTTACTTCTTGCCCTTCTAACCCACAAACTCCCAGTTGCCGGCAACTCAGTTTTCTTGTGTGAAAGGGGTCTTAGGGGTATTCACGATCCGATGTATCTGGTCTTGTATCATTGTAAAAGTGTAGCATTTTTTGCACTACAACAACAATATATGCTGAATGTCAAAGTCATACACTCTTACAATACCCGAAACCTATTGACGCATGGAGTCACGACACCTGGCAGTCAGCGCTTGAACTTTCAATTGGAGATAGATTTTTTTTCGATTTGGCGTTCAAAATTTCTCATAAGAAAAAACCAAAAAAAGATCTCATTAATATTGCCAACTATGGGGAAAAAATCTAAGAATTTTTAAAACTAAATTTTTTTTTGATAAACTGAGGCATTTTATTTTTGTTTAATATATTATTTATGACAGTCACGCGCTGTGTAATAACTGACTTAGAAAAATAAAATTCAAACTAATACGACCGGATAGTTGAAATGATGAAGGCCAAGCCAGATTCGGCATTGTATATATAATCTATAGTAATATCACGAGGTAGCTTTTATTTATGCTGGATAACGACTTGTGAGGGCGCTAGTTTCTAGATTAAAATTGGTAACATTTTCAGATTTATCGCAACATTTTGAATATACACACCATTTTAGAAAGAGCAGGTTATATTAGGTACATTAAATAAAGGAGAAAGAGAGTTGAATAAAAAATATAATTTTTTGTCATATCAAGGACAAAGAACAGATAAATTGCAAGTAAATAGAAAAAATATTCAGTGCTTGTGTGTGAATTTTACATTTAGTTTCGTTTTGTTTTGTTTTGATTTATTTTTGGCAATTTTTTTAAAGTTCTTAATAATAATAAAATAGTGAAAAATGTCCAGTTGAATATGGGCAGATTACATACCTACATAATTGTTTTGTGATTTTGTGAATTTCAGTTTGTGCTGTATGTAGAAGTTTTGTGTGAATTTCGTGGATAAAATGTAGATATCATTAAAACACCTACAATCAATTCTATTTGCAAATGGACTTTTCTTCTCGGCTACCATAAAAACAAAATGTGGGTAAGTAACGATAACCTATGCAAAGGGTGCATGAACACGAGAACAGCTCTCATTTCCTATACCATTGTCCAGAACTTTGCTATATAAGGGACAAATTTTTGGGCAGCTATTTATTCATCGATTTAAAAGAGTTCTCGATTCTTTCAGGCAAAAGCCTGCTGAGCTTCAAAAAATCCTCTAAATGGCTAGATAATGATTATCTTTTGATCTAATTGTGCCGGTAACAAGATTAACTGCCAACCTAACCTAAACTAATTTATTTCTTCATTTTAATTCTTCAATTAAAAACTAACCACGCCAATCTTCTAATGAAAATGGCAATTACCACCTTTACCTTAATTAATTAATCACCTTAGGGACCAGTTATAGTGATCAGGAAAAAAGTTCTAATGGACAATTTATGTTTTCACGCGCTTTAAAATAAGAATGCTACACTAATCCATGAACACTTATTTTATAATCTCGTTATTTGACATCGACTAGTGTAGCAATTGTGTTTTAAAACGCGTGAAAACATTATAAATTATCTATTAGAACTTTTTTCCTATTTCGTTTTCCTGATTGCTATGACTGGCCCCTTATCAACTGTCAACAATCATGTTAGCAGATACCACACCTGGCATTACATGACATTACCATCCCCATATAAATAAAATGCACCTATATTCGATCACATTAGCTGCGTTTTATTATCTACGGGTCTGGGTTATTTTTTAACACGTGTTACAAAAACAACACGGGATCTAGGTTTCTATCTGGGTTTGCATATATTAGTATTAAATTCGGCAAACAGAGGGTACATATCAGTACATAACCCAGATAGTTTTATTTTTACGGGGTGAACAATATGGGTTATTGGCGATAATAAAACACGGCTATTATATGCAAAAGATTATTAATAAAAACGGCAAAATTGTATTTTTAAAGTGGGTTTCACTTAATTTTTTGGGAACGTAATTTAATCCCGCGCCATGAAATCGCGCGTAATTAAATCCCGCCGATTTAAGTTGAATTTTTTGGAATTACACACGTACAGATATATATTGAGATTTTTCACTACTATTAGACGGGATTTCCAATACTTTTTGGAAAATACTATTTGGTACTTTTGAAAAAATAAATATATATTTTAAGTATTAGAAAAATATTTTTTTTTAAGTTTTGGAAAAAAACTTTTCTTACCAACTTTTTTTTCGATTTCTTTTAAATAATAATATCTCTTTGAAGAAAATCTTAAGTTCTGAAAAGAACTTTTTATGAAAAGGTGCCCTAGACCTCCACCTAGGGCAAAAAATCGGCCAATTGGTCTGCTTAAGTACTTTTATTAGACGACAAATTTTTTTACAGAGCGAATGAAATTCCTCTTCGAATACAGAAGTATTTAAGCAAAAGTAATTGTGCCGTGTTTTTTTTTGTGAATTATCAATATGTGTTGTGTATTATTGTTCGGCTACGAAAAAATTTTTTTTGTAAAGTTATGGAAAAAAGTACTTTTTTATCTCAATCCGTCCTTTTTAGGACGACCAAATAATCACAGAGGTATAAAATGATTTCAGACATTTCTAACTAATTATGATGCTTAGTTAGCCGCAAATCGAGTGAAAAAAAATATGTCGATTTTAAAAACTGATCGGTGAACACTCATGTAGTTTCTTTAAGTCCAAAAAAAATGTTTAATTCCAAAAAGCTTTGCATACACCCAAAATGAACCCACTCCAAATATTATAATTGGCCCGGGCAAGGGGGTTGCAGGGGGCAACATGCCCCCCTTACGCGTTGTGCTTTTTGCAGAAAAAAAATTAATTCGAGCTTAAAGAGAAAAAAGTGTTAATTTCCAAGGCTTTAGGACGCTTAGTTTGGCTGCAAATCGAGTTTTAAGATTGGCCGATTGAAAGGTGACTCTCAATAGATCACGAATATGCAAATTTTAAGTCGCTAGGACAAGCCGTTTAGCTGCAAACAGAGTTCAAAGTGTGCAAACTTTCATGCCTCTAGGACGATTAGTTTGCCCGCAAATTGAGTTTAAAGATAAACATTTTTTTCGAAATAAATTTAAAGTTTTAAAAAAGAACTTTATAAGAAAAGTTGCCCTAGACCTCCATCTAAGACAAAAAAATCGGCTGATTGATCTGCTTAAGTACTTTTATTAGACGACGAATTTTTTTTTACAGAAACAATAAAATTCTCCAGCCAATACAAAAATTTTGAGCAAAAGTAACTTTGCAGCAGTGGACGTAATCCGACCACCCACCGCCCATAAACTATACCGACCACCCACCATACCTACCTACTTACCTACCAGCCAACCAACCACCCACCCTCCGTTTGAAATCTATTTTGTATCTCTTATTGAGGTCCTGCCACTGCCGAGTTCTAAAAAGAACTGAAGAATTTCCGGAATCAATCCTCATTTTATACATTTTTTTCCTTCGTTCTCCATGATTCTCACTCTTTCAAGTCACTAAAACTAAAAGTAGTGAAAATCTGAAAAAGAGCTGTCTTCTAAAAATGCAAAAGGGGAGGAGTCTTGATTTGATTGGCCAAAATAACAAAATCGTATGGAGAATGAAAATTTAATATAGCGCCGTCGCTTTCTGACAAGAAAGGTAGTAAATCGGCAGGATTTCGTTGCGCGGGATTTTGTGGCGCGGGATTTCGTTACGCGGGATTATTTGGTGCGGGATTAAATAGCAAACCCTAATTTTTTATGTATAAAAATTCTTAAATTTTTTCTAAAAAATATTCGTATGAACATTTTAAATATGTAATAATATATATGTACTTTAAAAACAAAATTTCAGAAAAAAAAAGTCCAACCGTTTTCGAAATATTGAATTTTCAAACGGTTTTCAACGGTTTTTTTTTTCAAAAATCCAAAAAAAACTATTTTTCGAAAATTTAATTATTTAGAATTTGAAGGAGCTCCTGTATAAACATTTTGATCGAAATCCGTTGAGCCGTTTATGAGAAAGACGAAAATCAATAAAATGGTTGTATGGCAGGTACCGATAATAACAAAATATTAAAAAAAAAATGTTTGGCCAAAATGTAGACCATACCAAAAGTAGTACACACACCAATTTTTATAAAAATCGATAGAGCCGTTTTTCAAATAATTAAGATGGTATAAAAATTTGTATGGCAAATACAGTTATTTTTGGGGTTAAAACAACGATTCAAAAATCTATTTGGGAAAATCACCTAATCACCAAGTTTGAAAAAAATCGGTTCAGCGGTTTAGACTGTAGATCGTTCTACAGACAGACAGAATTGCCGAACCCAATTTTTTGGTGTTCTCTATCACCGTAATGTCAACTTTGATTAAAACCATAGAAACTTTTTTTTTGTTAAGTTTTTATTCGACGTGATTGACGTTGGAATTTTTCTAAAACAAATTTGTTTTTCTCTTTTTTAATAAACTAAATTACAATTTGAATCCACTATCAAAACAATAAATTGATTTGATCTAAAGTAAATACATAAGTAGGAATTTAAAAAAAAGTGATGCTCCTTAACGTGATAGAGAGCACAAGCCAACGCAACGAATGAATACGAAATAAAAACTTTTGCTGTGTACGTTAATACAAAAAAGTAAAGAATAAATTCAGTCTGTTGATTTACTTATGTACTGTTTTCTACAGCTCATCATGCTGCTCCTCATCTTCGTCGGCTTCTTCTGGGACTTCATCTGGCTTGTCCGATTCACTGGAATCAAAGTCATTATCTTCTTCATCGTCGAATTCAGGCTGCTCGTCTAATGGTACTCCCAATGTCTGTCTCATCATTCGCTCTACACTGTCGGCAAAATCTGCCGTCTCCGATAGCATGAAACCTGAACGCAGAGTAGCTGTACGGAACATCATTATTGCCATTTCCTTTGCTGCATCATCGGCTTCGTCAGCCTCAACGCGACGCAATAGCTCACGGATCAATGGATGGCGTGGATTGATTTCTAGAGTTTTCTTTTGGTTCAAGTAGTAAGACCTCTGAGGATCATCGGATTTCTGATGGGCATTTGACATGGCTAAACGTTCCATGTTTCCAGTCCAGCCAAACATACCAGCGACCAGCGCACAAGGTGAGTTGCTTAAACGTTCAGAGACTTGAGCCTTTAAGATTTTATCTTTCAATGCATCTTCATTCAACCATTTGACAAGAGGTTCAAAGGTGGCCTTGAGCTCCTCAAATTTGCCCTTGTTCTTTTCGGATTCGGAGAGTTTGAATCCTTCCTTTGCGACATTTTGGAATTTCTTTCCGTCAAATTCTGGCAGAGCGGAAATACAATATTCATCGACCGCTTCAACTAGATATAGAACTTCGAATCCTTTGGCAAGCAGACGTTCAACGAATGGTGAACTTTCCACCTCAGAACGGCTGGAGCCAGCAATAAAGTAGATGTGTTCTTGGTTTGGCTTCATGCGTTCAACGTATTCACTTAGACCAGTTATTCCCTTGCCCTTGGATGATTGGAAACGAAGTAACTTGGCTAAGCGAGAGCGGTTACTAGGATCTTCCATTATTCCAAGTTTGATGCTGAAATAAAAATTTAATTTTTAGGTTATGTATAACAAATAAAACATAAGAATCTATTTACTTGGTTGAATATTCCTTCCAAAGTTTTTCGTAGCTTTCTTTGTCGAGCTTCTTGATCATGTCCAAAACCTTGCGAATCAACTTCTTCTTGATAACCTTGATGAGTTTATGCTGTTGGAGAGTTTCACGTGATACATTTAGAGGTAGATCATCGGAGTCGACGACACCACGAATGAAATTCAAATAGTTGGGCATCATATCATTGAACTCATCAGTGATGAAAACACGGCGAACGTAAAGCTTAATGTTGTCTGACTTAGTACCATAGCGGTTGAAACTCTCAGATGGCTGAACCTTTGGAATGTATAACAAGCTCTTGAATGTAACCTCACCTTCGGCCACGAAATGAGTTTGCGCTAAAGGTTCAGATGAGTCCTTGGTGAGACTCTTATAAAATTCGGTGTATTCTTTTTCAGTGACTTCACTTGGCTTTCGTGTCCATATTGGTTTGCTTTCGTTAATGAGAGACCAATCCCATACGGTCTTGGTGACTTTTTTGGTTTTTGGCTTTTTATCCGCGGAATCATCCTCTTCTACCTTAGCATCTTCGTCTTCATCAATTACATTTTCATCGTTTTTGTTGTCTTTTATTTCTTCTTCCTCAATTGGTATTTCTTCATCGATGTTTTTACTCTCCCACAAATAAATTGGGAAGTTTATGAACTGAGAATATTTGCGGACCAATTGTTTAATAGTTTCTTGTTCGAGAAAATCTTGAGCTTCTTCCTTCATATGCAAAGAGATTACTGTTCCACGTTGTAGAGTATTTCCACGGGGATCATCAGAGATGGTAAAACTATTTGAATCACTCTCCCAGATGTATTGTTTATCAGCGTTATTTTTGGTTGTGACAACAACACGATCAGCCACCAAAAAAGCCGAATAGAAACCAACACCAAATTGGCCAATCATATCATTCAGATCTTGACCTTCCGTTTGTTTGCTTGGGTCTTGCATTTTCGCAAGAAAATCAGCAGTACCTGATTTCGCAATTGTTCCCAAATTATTGACTAGATCTTGGCTTGTCATACCAATACCAGAGTCCATTATGTGAAGAATTTTGTTCTCTTTGTCGGCCTTTATTCTGATTAACAATTCGGGATTAGTTTCAAGTTCATTTCGGTCAGTAAGTGCAAGCAGACGAATCTTATCAATAGCATCGGATGCGTTTGAAATCAATTCACGCAAGAAAATTTCTTTGTTTTTGTACAAAGAGTTAATAATCAGTTTCATCATGCGGTTTACTTCTGTTTGGAATGTGAACTTTTCCGCCTAGAATTGAAATAAAATTTATATTTAGTCAGTTTAGAAAACTAAGATCTCAGAAATTTCGCTCCACCAATAATTGAGACGCGAATCCAACAGCAAAACTACGATTTTTTTTTTAATGTATGTACTAATTTTGTAAGATTTCATTAAAACGAATAATCTAAAGGGTATCATTTTTATCTAATTTCTTGAAAATTGAATTTCAAAATACTTCATACGGTTACGGTCATTGAATTCAACAGAAATAATCGAGAAAACAGATTGATACAACATATTTTAAAGTGGATAAGTTAGGTATTTTATACATCGTACAATTAATAATAAAACATAGACGGACATTTTTAATTAAATAAAATCATGAATATTTACCCACTTCTTTTTTTTTATAAAACGAAAAATAATGGTACTTGCCAACAAATTGGCACATCTTCCAATAAATTTGATAAGTGGTTTTGTAAAAAAAATTTAATACACCTCGCCTTTCAAATTTCTGAGTAGCTCGGTCCTACAATTTTACAATTCACAGAGGCAGGCGGATAGGGCGGTCTGGTGCAATTTCGTGGCCAGGTCGCTCACCTAACTTAAAACCCTCTGGAATTCTTTCTTTGAGGAGCAGTAAAAGAAAAAATCTACTCTAAACCGATCCAAAATTTAGCCGATCTGCGCCAAAAAATCCCGAAAGGTGTTGCAGGCACAACTCAAGGAGATTCTCACGTCTTATGAACCGATCTTTTTAAAGAAGAAGTAGGTCTTGCATTGCCTTTGGAGGCAAACGATTTGAACATTTGTTATAGCTAATCTAAATAAACTTTTGATGTAATTTTTCTTGAAAATTTTAATTTTATTTAAAACTTAAACCAAAATAATAGAAATGAATCATTATCTGACAGGCCTGGTAGTAGTTACTTATAAACTAATGTTCACCCCAACTTAAACTTAGACACTAGAAAGCATAAAGTTTGTTTTAATGAATTAAAAAGAATAACCTTCAGAACGGGTTACTTGAGAAAATTATTTTTTTTTCCGTTATTTATGGAATATTCTCAAAAATGTTATACCATTTTGAAATGAGAATTGAAGACGCCATTTTTTAAGGTGAATTAGGGTCATGTAAAAATGTTGAGTACTTATTTTGGCAAAAAAGTGATATTTTCTTTAAAACTGATGCAGGTGTTTAAATTCATGGTTCCATAACAAAACAAAATTGAGAAAAATTAAGATTTGTAATCACGGCACTTGAAAGACCGTCACAGGGTGATCTTTTTTCAAAAGCCTATAACTCACAAAATGGTTACGATTTTTTTTATTATTTTTCTGATAACTGTCACCACCTACCCTATCACCCGTTTCCGTTTCGACGCTGACTTTTGGGACACCCTGTATAGGTACATATTACTCTCTTTACTTATGTAAGTACAATGGTCGGAAAAAGTATTTTGACAGAAATCAAATCGCACATTTTAATTTACATCTTTTTTTATTGGTAGAAAAAAAAATTAAAAATTACATAATAACGGTATAGTTATGGGATTTCAAAAACAACATTATACTTCTTAAACTAAAAATTATTTTTCAAAAAATCTAAGCGGAAAAAAGAATTTTTACGAAACATTATTAATTAAAAAAAAATGACGTGACAGTAAATTTATACAACAATTTAAGCAAAACTTAATAGAAAGTGAAATTTCCGTTACCGTTGATGACTTTTTGTAACCGGCCGGGTATGGATTTTACCAAATTTTGCAGAGTTTGCAGAGAAACTTCTTTCCTCAGCAATTGTCTCTTCGCGCGTTCTTTTCAAACATGGACTTCTCTTTCGCTTTATATACGCCCACACATTCTCTATTACATTTAGATCAGGGCTATGAGGTGGCCAGTCTAATATATTTACATCCACTTCCTTGAGAAAATTGGTTATCAGTTTTGCTTTGTGACAAGTTGCGTTATCTTGTTGCAAGATAAATGACTGTCCAATTAATTTGTCACCTAAACTAAAGGCGGTTATTTAAAATATCCAAATATTTATCCTTGTTCATCGTTCCTTCAATCGGTACCAAGTCTCCGGTGCCGTTAAAACAAACACATCCCCATAACATTACGGAGCCTCCACCATGGGGCACTCGTTCACAAACAGGTGCCACTTTTTTACGCATTTTTTGGCGAATTCCAAACGTTAAAGTTTGTTTTTATGTGATATTTGTGGTATTGTTCTGGCTATGTAAGTGGCAACGTCAGGCTCTTTTAAACGATTTCTTACAGTTTTTTTTTCACAAATTTCAATATCATACTGATTTTTCATTTCTATTGCTGCAGATTTTGGCGTTTTTAGCACGTTTTCTTTAAATTTTCTGACGATTAAACGGTCTTCTCTTTTGGTTGCCTTGCGTGGGCGTCCTGAACGTGGTAAGTTTCGCGTTGATTTGTGATTTTTTTTGCTTATTTATTTGGTAATACACGGCTTGACGAGGCACTTTGTATAGTTTGCTTAAGTATTCAACCGAAATACCAGCATCATACTTGATCACCATCTCATTTCTTAAAACTTCGCGTATTTCCGCCGTTTTCCCCATTATAAAAAAAAATTTAATGTAATAAAATTAATGAAAAATAAAATATTTTGTGACTTACAGTTACAAATCACTTAGATATTTTTTTTTGAGCATCACACGAGTTCCGTTATATATCTCAGCTCTTTAAAATAAGCAATATAACAAGGAAAATAGTTTTGTCAAAATACTTTTTCCAACCATTGTATATTATTAATCCGTAATTTAGATTTAAATGTACATTTGTAGGTATCTAACTAGTCCTTTAATCATCCATTCGACAATTCAATATACTAAGAACTAAGGCTTTAAAGCTGCATAGGATAACTAGACTACCGGCCTACTAATATCGTCAATGTTCAACTACATTAAAGTTGTTAACTACAAGAACAAGTTCGTATGATCCAGTCGTGCATTTTTAGTGAGAATTCTTGTTCCAATAGTATAAATAGTGGCGGTGGTGCTTATATTGGCGATTGTAAAACGTTTTTTTTTGTTATTCAATCTATTTTTCACCTAAAGTTAGCATAATTATGTTAATATGTTCCTATATATTCTAAAACAATTATAGAACTGGTCCTTAAGACAAAGCAATAAAGCCCAATCAATTAGAAACAATTAACAAACACAAGATATGTGAGCAACTTTTGAAATACACATGACTAAGGGACTATGTGCATGAGAGCGACCAACTAATTAATAAATATTCGTCCATTTTGAAATTTCGTCCACATCGAATCTAAGTTGATAGTGGGATTTTGAGGTTAATCGCGTTGAAGTGTGGATGGTATGTGGAACGCGAATAGGGTGTGTTGTAAAAATCAGATGCGACGACCAATCGGCCAGAGTTTCCCTCTGAATATCTGTCACACGAAATATTTTTGCTCGCCCAAAATTTCAAAAGCTATGCGAGTTTCGCCCGAATAAAATTCCAATTCAAATAAAAAATGAAATTTCAAATAAACATAATATGGTGTATTAAATTAAAGAAGTACAGTGTATTTTAATGATTTAAAAAAAAAAAAACAAATGTTTCCTTTTAGCTATAGAATCCACTAAAGAACAGCAAACAAATTAATTCTACAATTTGTTTTATTTTAGGGAAATAAACTAAAGACAAATAAGGTTAGTTGATTATTTCTGAAATAAACAAGCATTGCAATAAGGTTCGGAAAAGTAAGCGTTCTTTGTACTTTTCCTTATGACTTGATGCTGATCAAATTTAATCAAAATTTAAATCCAATTGATATGCATTAATAAAACATCAAGTTTTAAAGCTTTTAACTTTAGGGACTACGACATATTCGTTTAAAATTAAATATAAAATAAGAAAAAAATACCTATACGTAAAACACTTTTCCCTACTGTATCATCACAGATTTCGATCAATTGATTTGATATTTGAAAGTTTTGAAATAATGTACCAGGCAAAATGTTGTTGTGTGAAACTCAAAATATACAAAATACTGTTTTGTCAAATTTATCTAGTTTTGGCAGGAAATTTTAGTGTCTTAGATAGAACAAAAATGAGTTTTTCAAAAACAGTAAGATACAACTTAATCTAGGAATAAAGTTATATGCTGATTTTAGAACGGAATAAGTATTTATCTGAGGAATAAAATAAATAGCTATTTTCGATGTCAAAAACATTTTTAAAAATTATTGCTTTGAATAAAATTAATTTCTATGGAAAGTTCGATAATCGAAATATAATTGATGTTCATATTAAATTATTCTATAATTGTTTTTTCTTGATTGAAAAATTCGATGTTGTTATCCCGGTTGTTTAACAGTCAAGTAAGTTTATTCCTCGGGCAAATAACTGCCTTTTATCTGGAGATTGAAAAATCGGATCTTATTATAAAAATATAAATTATATTTCTACTAGTTTGTTTAGAATTTGTGAAGAATTTAGGTTTGTTTTGTTGTTTTAAATCAGATTTATTAATCGGTCGCTCCCATGTGAATAGTTCAGAAAATAATCTTGACTTTAAAATAAATTAGAGATATTACAAAATGTTATCGGTGGCCTGGAGATTTATCAAAACAAAGTGCCAGAAAAAAAGTAAAGAAAAACGTTTTGGGTAAATTTGGTAAGTAAAGAAAATTATCCATTATTAAAAACTAAAATTATGTATTGTTAAGAACTTCTCATTAAAAGAGATATTAAAAAAGTACAATTGGATTTAATAATTCCTCCGCAGCCGAACCAGTAAACAGAAACAAAATGATGATGAATTAACGAATTGAAGATTTTTTTACAGGTGCCAAGCAACACACCCAGTCACAAAGAGATTCTATCCTTATCCGTTCGTTATTAAGCAAAAAAGTATCGTTTTAGTAGCGAATCAAATTTTTGAAAATATGGCTGCTAGTGAAAGCGTGCTTATCGTTTGATTTGGATTTGTTTATAGTGGAGAGCGCATAATAATTTTAATGTTGGAAAAGGACATAAGTTTTAATTATTAAAATGAAGCTGTTACGGAAGTCGTAACAAAAAAGGAAATCGACTTTTTCAATATATTTGGCAACAAAAACTCATTATTGGAAACTCACTATTTAAGAAGAAGCCAAAAAATCAATAAAATGAATGGACTTGGATAATTCCAGATCGAAAACACGAACACACACTTCTATATTCAACTATACCCAAAACAAACAACAACTGAAGACCAATTAATTCAGCAACAAGTAAATCTCGAAAAAAAATTTACGATTCGCGTCCTCTTAGCGCCTGACACTGATGTACGGATGTACGAGCGGCGATTTACAGTTTGTGTGCCGCGGCGATTACAGGCCGACTTTATTGGAGTCGCGTTGTTTCTAGTTGTGTTGGGATGTCAGCGATCTCTCTTTTTGATTTTGTCTTGATATCGATGCCTGACATCATATTTGACGGCTGCGTTTTTTTTTTCTTTTTTTCTGCGTTTATCTCATTATTTCTTGTCTCTCACGCCGGTAACTATTCTGTTGGCGCACTTACAAAATTGTTGTTTGTACTTAAATTTGTTAAATACACGATTTTGTTCATTAACAGGAGTATATCAGGTCAAAAAACATATTTTTCATGAAATTAATTTTTGATAATTCTTCTTAAACAGCCTTACCTACAACCTCTATTGCTTGAATGAATTGTCAAGACATGAACTCCCCAGCCAAGACAAAAAAAAATGCCCTGATACTTAACGACAGATATTTCGTTTGCGATACAAATATCGAGTGGGCCTGATATCTGCGTCTAACAGTTGTTTGCGTCTCTGACGCGACGCTTCGTGTGCAGATGGCCTACGTTTGTAAATGTCAAATTGCAGAAATTCTATTTTTGCATTTCGCACTTAGTTCTCGGAATACGTTTTAAGCCTTCCCTAGTCCTTGTTTATTGATTTGAGTGATAGAACTTATTGTGAATAAAGATTGAATAATAATAATAATATAATGATAATGAATCTATACTTTTATTGCAGGTGATCGGTCAGTCAGACTACGCCTTTTTTTTTAAATTTTTTAATACAGGTCACTTTTGTTATCCCCACTCCCGAGATTATTGTTAAAAATATAACACAATATGGACCTAATGTGATGACTGATGAAGTTATGAAAGAAACAGGCAAATTACCTAATATCCTGAAATAAGAGTAGATGAAGTACCTAGACAACAAACTACCAACGCCATGAATTTACATGTTCTTGACCCAATTGTAGTAATTAAGCGTGTAGTTTCGTTGAAAGCAATTTATGTCAGTTTCAATAATTAAACTCACTATCAGAATATCTTGAAAAATCCAACCCTTTATTATACATGTGTTTGGCAACGTTAAAATTCGTACGAATTTTCACATTTTGCTGTCAGAACCCATTGGAAAAAACCCAAGTTTGGTAAATTTGGTAAAATTTCTTGCTACCAAGCAGGATTATATGGAATTATTTTGCCTGTTTAGTAACTAGAAATAGGTATTCACCAAGTTACCCACTCTTGGGTTTTTTCCATGTTTTCTGAAAACAAAATGTGAAACTATGTACAAATTAGTACTAATTTTCACGTTACCAATCACACCATTAATTAAATCTGGTATCCATACAACGGGTGTATCAATTATAAAACGCCCTTCATTAAAAATCAAGTCAACAAATTTCTTACCTTTTCACGGAGTTCCTTCAGTTGTGCAACATTTAGGCCATCGAGTTTTATAGCCTCCTCTTCTCTTTTTAAAGTTTCAGCATCTGGAAAAATTATTCTCTCGTTGATAAAAATAAAACAAATAGGTAGGCAAAACAATTTGTACCCGTTCGAGAACCTTCCTTGAAGGCTCCCACATCCAGTTCAATTTCTTCAATGGAATCATCTCCCTCTGCTGATATTTGACAGACTCCTAATAGAAAATTGAATAATGTAATAAATTTATATATATATTTATTCATTAAAAGTTAATCCACCGGTAGTTTAACAGTATACAAAAAAAAAACTTACCAGAAAAGAATATTAACCCAACAAGAAGCAAGTACTTCATTGTTTTGTCCATTTTTTGTAATAATATATAATAGTTCTTCCCAGGAATTTGTATTTATATTAAAAAAAATGTATGGAGGACAATGTTCTTCCCTAAAGGAAACAAAAATTCGGCCACGACACAATTACCCGCTTTGAAAGAAAATGAAAACCGATAATGAAATGACAAATACCAATACCCACAGATTAAAAATCCCAAAAACGTGAGAATGGGCGGATAAGCGCGGTGCAACTGTTAAGCAACAACAACAATAAGAATTGGATAAAAATGTATTGCATTTGGTAGCTCTTTTTGCAAATAAAAGAAGAGCAAAAACCAAATGGCGATTTGTGATTGGTCCAGATCAGAAAGCAAGCTAATAAGTAAACCACAGATGAGTAATATTCTGATTGGAAACTTTTGCGTTCCACCATCCAAAAACCATTCGATTAAATTTTTGTATTTGGTCAAGAATCGTGTCCATGAATAATTGTGAATTACAAAAACAATTTACTGCGGTGATAAATCTCAGCCATTTACAGTTATGTTCAATTTTCATACTTTTATTGGGTACATTCGGATGTCGGTATGATAGCTTATCTAAAAGCCCACAGGTCACAATTTTTTTTTGATGTTGTTTTTGAGAATTTTCTTATGAAGCGGTCACAATTTCGTATTCTTTTGAGACCCTCATAAGAAACCTCACAAGAAAATTCACCACCGGAAGGTGATTTGTCAAAACAAACATAATGAGGGCGTTCGTTGTTGCACAGCTTTCTGATACATTGCTGAACAATATATTGTGCGTTTGTGAACGTATAAAACCCAATAGGTAACCATTTCTGTCAAAAGTCAAAATAGAAAAAAAAAACTATACGCTTATGATTACGCTTCGGCTCAAAGTGAATTAAACATACATTTGTTGGCTAAAATATAAATTAAAAATGAATCAGGAAGTAAGAACCACAAATGTTTCAACCGATTCAGAAGAAGAAGATGATGTCTTAGGTACGTAATTAAAGTTCACAAACAACAATTGAAAAGACAGCTAATTCCTTGTCAGCTTTGCACTACGATACCTAAGTATACCAGAAATTTAGCTCTAGCTTGGCTTCCATTTGGAAATCATATGTTTTGTTCGTTGTAAGGGTCGTCAGATGTTAATTGACAGATATTTAACACGTATTACAACAACAACGAATGTATTGCACAGTAAACCTGTGCGCTACCGAACGCCCCCAATTTCAAAACAATCAGCAAACTACAAAATTGATGAATTACCTAAAATTTGTTTAAAAACATTTGCAGTAATAATTTATTTGATTAGAATATAATCAGTTTCAATCAAGTAATAATTAAAATCGGTGGTATAGCTTATACATGAACTGAGCAGATGGCCGAGATTCTCAAGAAGAACTTTTGGAGACAAAACAATTTTTTTTTTCGAAATTTTGGTATACATTTTTTTTAAATTTTAATACATGTTATAATAAAATAAAAAAAAAAATAAACTATGAAAGACACAAATTAATTAAATTTTGTTCGTTTTCCCCGATTTTCTTGAAATTCCTTGGCATGGTGTCGATCTAGTGCCGTGTTGCCGGGAAAAGTCTTGGAGCAAAGATGACACATTGGATTTTAGACAATTCTGTGTACGTTGAATGCATGAGATTTTAATTTCAGTTTATTTGGAAAGCTAAAATAATTAAAAATCTATAGAAAGGGTATTCATGTAACTGCGGAAAACCAAGATAAACCACAGAAACGAGATTATTTTTTTTTCTCCGCAGAAATGAACTCTCAAAGTTTGTATGGGAAAAATATTCTGCAAATCAAATAAAATTCTCTCACAAATTTGATGTAGAAAGAGAATAAATAAACCTCATAGATTTATTTCAAAGAACATCTGATTATTTCCCAAATTTACGAAAATATTTTTAAAGGGGTATTCACCCAAACGTCTGGCGGAAAATTATATCTTTATGCAAAGCGGCAAATTATCTCGTTGCATGTATACCCTTAGAGATTTCTAATCGTAACTTGAATGACAAACGGATCATTCATATCCCTTAATTATCTTAGAATTCTCCTGCGCTACAATCAAGGAATGATTTATTAAAAAATCAATTAATTTATTAATTCTTCTTTCATTTATAGAAGATTTTTATAGTTTTGTTTCACAGATATGTCAAGTAGGTGAGTTGTGATGTACCAAGAAGCGTGAAGATTTAAATCAGATTTATTTTAAATCTTCATCTGAGAAGATTAATACTACGTCTCCACCGAACTTTAATCTCTTGTAGATTTACTAATCTCAAAAAGTGTTTCCACCGCTCCAAAAGTAGATTAATTTTGACAGCACTATTCAAAATGCATATATCTTTTCATTTTCTCTTATGATGTAGAAGTGAGACAGGCAGCTTTATCTGTGTCAATCGAAGAGAAAAATTCACTTTTCTGATGAATGTGTTCATTTCGATATGGAAATAGGATAGCTCGATTGAAGATTTAAATGAGATTTATTTTAAATCTTCATCTGATACTATGTTTCCACCGAACTTTAATCTCTTGTATAATTACTAATCTCTAAAAGTGTTTCCACCGCTCCAAAAGTAGATTAATTTTGACAGCGCTATTCAAAATGCATATATCTTTTCATTTTCTCTTATGATGTAGAAGTGAGACAGGCAGCTTTATCTGTGTCAAACGAAGAGAAAAATTCACTTTCCCGATGAATGTGTTCATTTCGATATGGAAATAGGGTAGCTCGATTGAAGATTTAAATGAGATTTATTTTAAATCTTCATCTGAGAAGATTAAAATTAGTATGGTAAATCCTTAAGATTTGTAGGAGATTTATCTAAATCTACTTAAATCTCGGTTTAGTGGTCGGAGGAAACGTAGTATGAGAAGATTAAAATTTGTATGGTAAATCCTCAAGATTTTTAGGAGATTTAGCTAAACCTACTTAAATCTCGGCTTAGTGGTGGGTGGAAACGTAGTATTATGGGGTCTATTTTTTGTTGTTGGTTTGAAGGTATTATATTAGTGTAGGTTATTTTGTACCTACAATTTTTTTCATCTTTGCATTGTTGGCAAAAAAATGCTTACTGATATTTGTATATAACCTTGAAAAAAGAAATCTATTCGTAAAAAAGATGTTTTAAATCTTTTTTACGAATAGGTTTCTCGATTCAAGTTCAAGGACGTATGTCAGTAGAAATAATAGATTATTTATTTACTATTCCCTGTTTATAAGCTATGTGATAGCCTAAACCTACCTACCTATCTGTAGGTACCTATTTAAGTGTCTTAGGTGATTGTGTAAGATAAATGTTTGTACAAATTGGCTCTAAATTAAGTTAGTTTGTACAAATTGGCTCGAAATTAACTAAGCAGAAAAAGATAACATCGGAAAAAATTACCTCAACTTATTCTAAAAGGTCATTTCAAAGCTACAGTTTTTATTTTATCAATGTCTAAAAGTGAGACAGGTAGCAAAAAATTGTTTCTTGTGAAACTATGTCAATATGCAAGGTTTTTTCGATTTGTAAAACTTATGAAGGAAATATTTTAAAAATATTTTTCAATAAAATTTTACGAAAAATTTTTAGTAGGTATACTAAGGTAAAATGAAATAAAATAAATTTTAAAGGAAAGTTTATAGGTATCAAATTAATCAATCTTGACATTAAGGTGATGAAAGAGAAGACGAGAAAAAAGTGGATATAATACCTATGCCGGCACGTTCTTTTCATTGTTTTAAACATTAAAAAATGGCACCTGCCTTACAAACATTTCACACAATCCGTCCTTTACCAAAAATAGATCTAAACATTTTGATAAAAAAATGAAAGTGTTTTTTACCTAAATACATTTTTCTTGCGTTCTTATTAACGGTAAGTAGGTAGATAAATGTTTTATGGTCGTGTGAAGAGGAGATATATCTACACAGTATTTCGATAAATTTGAAAGAATAATGAATAAGCAAGATTATCTTAACATCCTAAAGAATAATGTGCAACCGAGTGTAGACAAATTAGGTTTGTTTAGCAATTTTATCTTTCAACAAGACAATGATCCTAAGAAAGATAAAAAGAATGGTTGCTTTATCGAACTCCAAAACAGCTCGATCACCCTCACAATCGCCGGACCTAAGCACCATAAACGTTTATGGGATCATTGGGACACTAAAATTCGTAAAAGGACTAAAGAGAACAAAGAAGATTTAAAAAAGGCTTTAGTTAAAGAATGGTCCCAAATATGTTCTGATGTTACAAAAAACTTTGTTTTATCCATGCCATGTAGACTTAAAGAAGTTATAAAGTCTAAGTAGAGCCAAACGAAGTACTAATTGAATATATTTATTAAAGAAATAACATATATTTATTTACTTTTGACATGTAAAATATGGAATATGTTAAATACAGACTACCTTATACATCGTTATGGATAGTGGCTACATCAAACAAATTCTATAGGCGTATTTGCCTATACATTATTCAGGATTGGCAAAGCCTCATACTTAAGAGAGGATAAACCTGTTATCAATTTGATTTTCCTTATCAAGAAAACTGAAAATTTTAGGTTTTTAAAAAATAACATTAGTGATTTTATAAATATGAACCTCATGCTCAGATTTTTGTTATATTTCCATTGTTGTCGGTTTTTGTACTCTTAGGGGGCACCTTCGGCGGATAGAGTGTAGATGCATTCTTTTTGAAATATTTACTTGAATTGAAAACGGTTTCAAGAACTTACAAGCTGAATTAAAACTCACAACAGTTTAAATCATCGAGATGAAGCAAGTACTTTGGAAATGAGAGCTTGTCCAAATTAGCAATTCCAAGAAATTTCTACTTATATCAAGGAAAATCTCGAAATCAGAACTTATGCAAAGCTCTCATTTCCAAACTACATGCTTGATTTCGATGATTGTAACTGTTCTGAGTGTTAATTTACCTCAGCTTATAAAGCTTCAGATTTTAAATCAAACGAAGATTTCGAAAAATTTCTATCTAAAAGTAATTTTTTCGTGATCTTAAAAAATATAAAATTACAAAATTACTTTCAGATGCAAATTTTTTGTCTTAAATTACCTTCTACTTACTTCAGGAGCAAGATTTTGTAATAAATAATAAAACGAAGGCGATTGTTCGTTTTTCAAGAAATTGTACGAACGCGTAGAAATAAATGGATGAAACAAATAATAAAATTGTTTAGAAGGCAAAAGCTTAAAATCCAAAGAAAACAACTGAGCGGTGCATGCAATCTATTTGATATCGATGAAAACTTGTACCTAGGTATTGATATGAATCAACAAATTTAAAAATAATTAATATAATAAGATTTTCGATGAAGATGGATTCTGTGATAGGGCCGATTTAATTGTTTTAAATTTTGAGTATTCTTTAATGTAGCTAAACTTTGACGCTGTTAGTATGTAGGTCCAATTATCAATAGGTAAGTTTAAGGCCGATGTAGGTAAGTTCTTAGTATAATGGATGGAATGTATATTTCAGGAAATAGGTACTAGGTACCTACCTACAAATGTATATGTATATTTAAATCTATATTATGGATTTTAATTCAGTAAATTAGGATGGTAATATGTACCTACACTGCATACATATGTATATGGATCCTAGGTATGTAAATATGTAGGTACATAATAATGTATAATAATGGTTATGTAGATACATATATGCATATAAAACTTTATATGAAAGTTGTAATATACATACATAATATTTATTTGATTTTTAAAGATATATATTTATGTGGTTATCGTCTGGTAACACAAATCAATTTATTTTTGATTTAGATCTGTCAAAAAACTGATTTTGACAATATTTGCCTTTGATTGGCCAAATAAATTGATTTATTTTTTGATTTTAAATCAATTTTGCAGATCTGTATTTTTCGACAGATCTACCCCTCTTTTACTAACACCACATTATAATTGACAAATATACACCAATACTATAGCAAATAAAAATCAATCTGAAAACGTATTCGAAGCGTTACGAAAAAATCAATTTATAGATGAAAATGTAAATTTACCAAACGAAAACCCCATTATATAAATGTATGAGAGCCCAAATAGTATATAATGTATGCATGTAGGTATTCAGTGACGTAGAAACACTTTTGTAGGTATGTAGTTTAGTCAGGACAAAAATGCGGAAAATGAAATATAATAGGTAGAAAAAATGGATATACATATTTAAATCGACCTATAGAGAGACAGATGGAATAGCGGAATATCAAGTATGATTACAATTTCGCGTTCGATTTTAAATTAAAGTAAAATTTGCAAAAAGTTATTTCGTATTCGAGATAAAAAAACGTTTTTTATTGATTTTTAGTAAATTTGTAATAGTAGTTAATTTTTTTGTAACAACTTATTGTCAAATATACTGGCAATCCACTAAATAGATAAAACTTAACTTATTATACTTACTATGAATTCTTTTCACTTTTTCATCGTTGAGTAGGTCTACTCTTTTTTGGTTGATAAACATTTTGCTTTGTTTCTGATATGGAAATTCATCTTAAAGTAAAAATTAAACACAATATTGTTAGTAGAAAAGGTTTAATATTGCAAAAGGTTATATTAACAAAAGATTATATCTCACACTATTCTTACATCCGGTGGGAGTTGTTTTGGACAATCCATGCATATATTTCTTTCACTGGCAATGCTTTATATTTGGAGTATTCGATTGCCATGAAGATGAAGGAACAGTTGGGAGCTAAATTGTGCCAGATAGTGGGAGTACATTGGGAACCAAACATTTCCGCTAAAATGCTTTTCTAAATTTTAGCTTGGCTAAATTTTGGAGAAAATTTTGTATGGCAGCGAAATTTTAGCGCGATCTGCGTACTATGCCTTAGAAGTTAAATATAACATTTTATTTTTGTATGAAGTTTCATCTAACTTACCTACAATTATATGGCGGTTTATTTGTGTATATGCACCAATGGATCATGTGGCACATTCGTTGGAAGTTTTTACTTTGAAGGAGTGGGTGATGATTTCTGGAGGGGTAGCGGTTGATGTTGATATTGATTTTGTTGATGTTTTTGTTGTGAATTTTGCTGTGTATTTATTGACGAAGGTATCCGACCATTGTTTGTCGAAGGTACTGATATAAGTTCAAAATCTTTGAGCGAATCATTCTCGTAGCTGTTTGGGGAGTATGAATGATGCCCAAATTTTCATGCCACTATGTAGACATAAATTTTGTGTATGGTATTCTCTTGGTGATTCTGGAGACAGTGTTGAACTGATTAAAAAACAATAAATCTTTGAAAATATAATTTAAATAATTCAAAAAATTCGTGCACTCATTCTTGCGACGATGTATGCCTGACAATGGATATGGCATAGTTTGTGGCAGATGAAGCTCGAGAAGTTTCTTTAACGTAGCTAAAATTTGACGCTGTTAGTCCAATTTTCATTCGGTAAGTTTAAAGCCGATGTAGGTAAGTTCTTATTATAATGGATCGAAACTTTGTTTCAGGAAATAGTTACATAGGTACCTAACTACAAATGTATGTATATTTAAATCTATGAAGGTGTTTTTTTTATAATACAATTCTATATACTACTGAAATTATTCATCCAAGTAGAAGACTTAGCATTATATTTAATTGGACTTGTTGAATTAAAAATTCAAAATAGCGTTTAACGGCCTTTAGTCCACAAAATTTGCGTTTCGTCCAAGTGAGTGAGCGATGAGTCCAAGTGAGAACGACTGTGCGAAATGCAAATTTTGTGGACTAAAGGCCATTAAAATCTATTTTGAATCAGTTTTTAAATCTATGTTATGGATTTTAATTCTTAAAATTAGGATGGTAATATGTACCTACACTACATACATATATAGAGCATAGGTACGTAAATATGTAGGTGCGTATTACTGTATAATGAAGGCGTTGTATTGTGATGGTTAGGTAGATATATGCATATAAAACTTTTATATGATATTTGTAATATACATAGTATTCATATATTTTTAAAGATATATATATATATATATATATATAAATTAGCTGTACCCTGTCTGTACCCAATATCTAAAATAAATTTGAAGGAAAGACATTAATTTAACTCACAACGAAATGCACAAAAATACGGACAATATTGGCTATGTTTTTCCTGCTGTACCAGTGTTAATATTCATACAAAATTGCCTGGTTAAGTTCTAGTGTAAATTGAGTGAAGAAATTTTGAGTGAAAAAGCAATTATAATATTGCCATTACAGACAAACACAATAAATAATTCTATGTTGGTATCAAAATTGGTTCTTAAAAGATTTACAACGGTGTCGAAATCAGTATTTCGTTCTATTTGGTCATTTGCCAAACTTTCCGAAGGCAAGCGACAAATAAAAATATTTAAAATAGCGCGCATACCGTAACATAAGATATTGCATGTTTACTTCCGAATGATTTGTTATAAATGTAATTTTACGTCACGTATTTTAACAACCCTTTTCCATTACCATTCTGTTCCGCTGGGAGCTGGATGGGACTCATTTGATCCAAGCTGAGGAGAGATCCAACGTGAAGTTGGCTCCCAGCAGTCCATATTTTAGTATGTCAATGACTGCGATAATCGAGGTACGCTAAATTATTCGCAACTTATCGAATGTTCGATTCGCTATTCATAATGAGGGCATATGAAGCCAGACATTGACGATGTTAGTAGGTAGGTAATCTAGTTATCCTATGCAGGTTTAAAGCCGATATAGGCAATATTACCTTGATTCTTAGTATAATTATTTCTCGAATGGATGATTCAAGGAATAGTTACATAGACACCTACCTACCAATGCATATTTAAAAGATTATGGTTTTTAATTTTGTATGTAATTTAGGTGAGGTAATATGTACCTGCATTCATAGATGTAGTATAGGTAGGTATCGAGTCGATCTCGTACTGTGGAGGTGTTAAGACGTTTTCGGCTTCCCAGTTTTTCCAATTAAATTTCGTGTGTGAGCTGAAGTTCTAAATTAAATCAAGATTTCATAAGTGGTGCAGTAGCACAGTGATAGAGTGGCCGACCGAGAATCCAAGGGTCGCCAGTTCGATTCCCAGGAGGGCATCAGAACTTTATCAGCTTTTTTTCACAACCGTGAAGTAGTTAACTTTATTGGTTGGGAAAACGAACAAAGGAGAAGGAGTATAAGCACCGGGGCATCGAAAGGTGTCCTAGGGCCATTGAGGCCAGCGATGGCATCAGCTGAGGGAACATCGAAAGATGTTCCAACTACAAGCAGTGATTCTGCAGCAACAACATCAACAGCAATAACAACAACGGCAACATCATCCGATGCTAATCAAAAGCGCAGAAAGAGGATCAAGTGAGCACCAAATTTGGTAAAAAGGAGATCCACGGCCGCCTCAGCAAAGCTGCCAGCTGGGGTGCATACGTCCGATATAGACGAGACATCAGAGGCAGCAAGACAAACCGAGCTAGACACTTCACCCGAAGAGCGTATAGCATATATGTCTGAAGAAGGAGAAGGGCACTTCACGACTGGCGATAGTACTGCCTTCGTGAACCTCTTCACATCAGAGGCGTCAGCTGAGGAGGACGAGGAACAGAGAATGGTCGCCCAAATTGAAGCTTTGGAGGCAGAAATCGAAAAGATAAAAACCAAAGTTAAGGCCAGCCAAGAAGCGCGCCGAGCGAGGCAACTAAAAGAACTCGAAGAAAAAGAACAACAACAGAAAAAAGAACAATTACAAAAACAACAGCCACAGCAGCAGCCAAAACAACAACGGCAAAAACAACAACAACAGCAACAGCAGCAGACACAAGTCCAGAAACAACCGCAAGAAAAACAGCAGCAGCAGATTCAAAAGCAGCAGAATCAACAGCCGCAGAAAAGTCAGTCTCAGCAGCAGCAGCCACAGCCGCCGATTATGAAAAAAGAAAATGTGCCACCCATTAATACTTATAAAATGGAGTTACAGGATACCATAAATCTATGTAAGTTGACCATAGGTCAAAATTTTACTATTAAAAGATTAAATAACGATAGGCATGCTATCCAGTGCTTCACACTGGAACAGCACAAAAAAATTAAAGAGTTGCTAAAAGAAACTACTACCGAATTCTTTAGTTTCACCCCTAAAACCGAAAAATTTCAAACGGTCCTTTTGAAGGGCATAGATTCCTACACGGAACCACAGGTGCTCTTAAATGAACTCCGCCAAAAAGCGTATGACGATCTCGACTTTATCGGGGTCAAGCCGTTCGCTACAGTTAGAGCTAGGCGGGAGAAGCGGAGTCTTCCCTTCTTCCTTGTTCAACTTTCGCCCAGCAGAAAACTGGATAGTTTGAGGAGTATATCCGTCCTCAACTGCCAGGTTGTAACTTGGGACAAATTAAAAAGGCGCGGCGACATGCTTCAATGCATGCGCTGCCAAAGGTTCGGCCACGCCGCAGCAAACTGCGAAATGCAGTCACGCTGCGTTAAGTGTGGAGAGAACCACAATGCAGATGAATGCAAGTTAGGAAAGGAACGGGTCGAAGATAGGACCCAGCTTAAATGTGTACTCTGCCGAGGCGCCGGACACCTCGCTAATTATCGGGGATGCCCGACGTTTCAGCTTATAAAAAACAATAAAGCAGCAAAGCAAACAGTGGTAGAAAAGCGTCCAACAGTGCGCCCTCCTACAACAACGCCCGTCAACCCACAAATTTCTTACGCCCAAATGGCGTCAGGAAGGGGAAGCACGGTACAGCCTACACCAAAGGTCGCCCAACAGGCCCCCGTGCCTAAGGCGCCGGCGGCACAGGCGGACATTATGGGCGTTCTACTGGCCATTCAGGGCCAGTTGAACGGCCTCCAAAACCAGATCAGGGAGCAGGCGACTAGGGTGGATTATATCTACTCTGTTTTGCCGAGCTTAACGCAACTTAGAGGTTAAGGGCGCGCTGCCGGAGAGGCTCTTTAAGATCCTAGTTGTGAATGTAAATTCACTGATTAGGACCGAACGTAGAGCGAATTTATTCCAATTGCTTAAAGACATAAGTCCAGATGTGTTTATGGCTAGCGAAACTAAGCTTAACCAGAAACATAAATTGACTAACAACAATTACAATATCGTAAGGAGAGACCGACCCAACTCCACTCAAGGAGGGGGCGTCGCAATCTTTATACGTAAAGGCATTAGGCATAAGGTAATATATAATAGTGATGTGCGTAAATTTCGGACGTTAGAGGCATGCATCATATGCATTCATCTCCAACAGGGGAAGCGAATGTATGTGATCGGTGCCTATGCACCGGAAACACCTCAGCCCACACAGTTTATAACAGAGCTTGAAAAGCTTTTTGAATGCTTAAGATTGAGCTCGGAAGAGAATTACCATATATTGGCAGGTGATTTAAACGCCAAGCATACAGATTGGGGAAATCAAATACAAAATCCTCGAGGTAACCATCTATTTAATTGGATGGGTCGATACAACCTTGAGTATCGCATCGATCTTCTAGCCACAGACAGGCCATCGTTCCCAAGAAGCGGTGCCTATCTGGATCTATTGCTTAAAGACGCAAGACTAACAATTACTGACGCTGTGGGTCAACGGCCAAGAAATTGTCTACGAACGATCGAGTACGACAGTGACCACTGCGGACTCGCCGCCGTAATACAACTTCCGAACCAGCTTATGGAGTTGGAGGAGTATGTGCCTGTGCATACTTACAATTACAGTAAGGTGCGCTGGCCACGTTTCTCCAATGCCTTATTGAGTGAATTACGTTCAAATGGTATATCCCCACCAAATGACAGGAAGCTAACAAATACTGAAATCGACAGATACTTAGAACAAATTGACGAAACGATTCTACGAACAATGAACAGAACAATACCGAAATACAAAGAACGTAACGCAACTGACATGTTCCGTAACGCGACAATTGACGCACTTCACAGACAAAAAAGTGGACTACTGACAAGACTAAAACGCTTGTACAGGCGGTTTACTGATACACGAGACCTGGAGATTAGGACACTGAAGTCGTCCATCAAAAACATCAACCAATTGATCAAAGAAAATTATAGATTGGCTATTAATTCGTTCTGGGACAATAAAATTCGTGCCGTTAACTCCAGCGACCCAAGTATGTTCGCAAAAATTAATAAGATTTTTAGAAGAAAGGATCAAAATGATCTTCCGTGTCTTAAGCTCCAGAGGATGACAGAGAACAGAGACGTACTTCTGACAGCAGGCATAGACCCAGAGGATGCCGTATTGGACGATGACCTCTATATAATCGAAGATCCGCAGGAGAGAGTGGAGGCTGCGGGGGCTGCTTTCCAGCAAGTGTACAAGGTGAATGCTAGCATTCGCCCGAATCATGACCTGGAGAACAGAGCTCTGCTTCATCACTTATGGCTCCGGAACGATATAACCGAATGGCGATCTGAGAACCTTGGTTTTACCGGGTTTAATGATGAAGATTTGGCAAACGCTATAATCGCCGACCGAAATGGGCCCAGTCCCCTGTTAATTTCGAAGAATGAGCTCCAGCTCATCTTCGATTCATTAAAGAAAAAGAAGTCTGCAGGAGTCGATGGTATATCCAACGTTGTACTACGACATTTGCCTCAAGAAGCAGTTGACATTTATACCACACTGTTTAACAACGCGCTGAATAATGCATATTATCCAGTACGGTGGAAGACAGCTGTGGTGCACCCTCTCCCAAAAAAGGGAATGGACAACTCCAATCCGGCGAATCTCCGGTCGATAAGTCTTCTTCCGAGTATCAGCAAAGTATTTGAAAATGTTATTAATAGAGCCCTGTTCAAGTGGGCGGAGGACAAAAATATCATCCCGGATAATCAGTTCGGTTTTAAGGCGGGACATGACACAATTCATGCCGCGTCTAAACTAGTTTCTGATATCCAATGGAACAAAACTAAAAAGCAGTGTACGGGTGCTGTTTCTGTGTAGCGCTGGTAAAATTTAGTTTCCAAGAGAAAAATGAAAAATAACTCAACTTTTAAATTACGTTATAACGTTTTATTTTTAATATTTAATAACCGGTGTTGTGTAGCTTACAGTTCTCGAAAAAGTGCCCTTCTTTTAATAAAAAGGTTAAAATATTACATAGTATTATTATGTACATTATTTTTTTTCATAGTTTGACATGAAGTGTCATATTAAATAGGCAAAGAATTCAAGTTCATTCAATTCGTTATTTTAGATGACAAATTCACAATAAGTATTTTAAATATATTGTTGTAATTCAATAAAATAATAATAAAAAAATTGAGTGATGACCATTCTCCGCCCCGGTGAACAAGTTCGCAAAGGCCCTTTACATATTGAAGGCGGCCCTGTACATTCTCATCAGTAAATTCGCTTCAGTACGGCACACGAAGAATTGATTTGCTTTCTTGATTACATGCAAAGAGAAAAAAAAACTTAAGCAAAAGAACTTAAACAAAAAAAAAACAAGTTCAAGGGCAAAAGACACAACTAAAATAACAGTTATGCTCTTATGCATCAACAACATTGTTATTTCGTTCCTTTTCAGAAATTCCATTCAAAGCTTTCTGAACAGTTAATCCATTGAATAAGTGCGTAGTGTGCTTGTTGTAGTTGTTGTTTTTACAACCAAATACAATTTGCCGGTCATCTCAATTGAAAATAGGATCATTAGATCGGTGCGAAAATCATTGACGGTCGGTTCTTCGGTTGAGTGGTTTTTTTTTTTTTTTTATATTTTTGTTACGTGTTCGTCTTTTAATTGAAGTGTTGTTCGGGATAATAATAGTAATAATTAAATTGTCTAATCGGTAGTGCGGTTACCGATTAATTCGTTTTGAATAATTATTAATATAATTCAATTAATTATTGTGATTGTGATGTGTTGTGTGAGTGGTTCCTGGATGCTGGGTTGCTGTTGTTGCTGATGGGTGGTTGCTGCCAACCCTGCATATAGCGCGGGGTGGATTTTGTTTGCTAAGTTTAATTTTTTTTTGTATTTATTTAAAAATTTGTTTTTTTTTTCTTTTAATTTTGAATCTAATTGTTTTTATATTTTAATTTTTTATTATTTGATTAATTTCCCCTTTTGTCTGTTGGTAGGTTTGTGTTTGTGCTTGGGTTTTTTTTATCGTTTCGGGTGTTTTTTTTTTCGAGTGAATTTTTTTGCGAGTCGGTTACGAAAAATTGTAGGCGGGTACTTAGCAAGTGAGTTATTTTTTGTTGAGTGCAAAGAATAAAAATTTGCAAATGGCTGACTTTTGCCAAAATATTTAAATGACGTAATTGGTTTTCGGTTTAAGTTTAAATTCAATTTCGGGTTTTTGTTATTAATTTGATAAAGTGAATTGTAGTGCAGGGAATTTAGTGACCCAATTCAAATAAAAAGTATTAAATTTAATGATGTGTTGTGTTTAAGTGTGGTGTATTTTATGATTAAAAATGTTGTGTAAATGTAGAATATACATTTTATATTATGTGAAATGCCGTCGGCATATTGATTTATACTTTATAAAATGTATAGTGTATTATTATGCTTTTATTTGTGTTGTGTTGAGTTAAATTCTGTGTTGTGATAAATATTTTAAATTATTTATTAATATTAAAATTCATGTGTGTTGTTATTCATAATGTTGATATTACATGCTTTTATTTTATGAAATAAAATTATAAAAAAAATATTTTTCCTTTTTATGAGTTTTTATTGTAGAGGCTTTTTTTTGTGTACAATGTTAAATTCGGTTTTGATTTAGCTGGGGTTTTCATCAAATGCGATATGATTCATTGTGAATTATTATTACTAAATTTTCATTTTTATTAATAAAGAAATTAATTTATTTAAATAATTGTGTCTCCATCATTGGATTTGTTGCTTGGAAGATAGCATATTTTTGTTATAGGTCGTTTTATAATACCATTTTTCGTTTTGAGGGTTACGACGCGTATTAATTTATCGACTCCGGGGTGTGTTTCGGTGATTCTGGCTAATAACCATTGATTTGGTGGAAGCCTTTCATCTTTAACCAGGACAAGTCCACCGATCTTAGGCTCAGCTTCTTTTCTTGTCCATTTAGGCCGTTGTTGAAGTCGTGAAAGATATTCTCCATTCCACTTGCGCCAAAAAGCGTCCACGAATACTTGAGTTCTCGTCCATCTGTCAAGGTAATTTACAGGTGCTGAAGGTGATATGCTTTTTTGAGGTATGGATAAAAGAGGTTCTCCAATTAGGAAGTGTCCTGGGGTTAAGACATCTAAGTCATCAATATCATCCGATAGAGGGCATAAAGGCCTTGAGTTCAAACATGCTTTGATTTGCGTAAGAAGCGTGTAGAGCTCCTCGAAGGTTAACTTCTCATCTCTGATGGTTCTTTTAAGGTGATGTTTGACTGATTTCACCCCAGCTTCCCACAGACCACCAAAATGGGGAGAAGCAGGGGGAATAAAATTCCAGTTAGTTCCTGAATTGGCAAGAACTCCAGCAATTTCTTTCCAATCGTGTTTAGCTTGTTCTAGCATCCGGGCTAATTCTCTATTAGCTCCCACGAAATTTGTGCCGCAGTCGCTATAAATTTGGGTACAAATGCCTCGTCGTGCTGTGAAGCGACGAAAAGCTGCCAAAAATGCCTGCGTGGTCATATCTGAAACTGTCTCAAGGTGAATGGCCTTTGTAGCCAGACAAACGAAAATTGCAAAATATCCTTTGAAAGTCTTAGCTCCTCTTCCTTTCCAGGCTTTTATTTCAATAGGTCCGGCGTAATCCACGCCAGTATTGGTGAATGGTCTGGACATTTGTACTCGTGGTGATGGAAGACTTCCCATGAGCTGTTGTAAATTTATTTTTCGGTGTCTGAAGCATATTGGACATTTATGTATATAGCTTTTTACATGTTGTTTGATGCTTATAATCCAGTAAGTCATACGAATATAAGCCGCAGTCTGCTGATTTCCTCCATGCAGTTGTTTATTGTGTGCATCTCGTATCACAAGTTCGGTGAAATGATAGTTGGGTTTTAAGATAATCGGGTGTTGCTGGCTATATGGGAGTAGTGTGTTCTGCAACCGGCCACCGACGCGTAGTATGCCATCACCATCGATGAAAGCGTTGAGTGAGAGCAAGGATTTTGGGACTGTATCCTTATTCTCATATTCACCCAGTTCTTCGGTGAACATAAGCCTTTGTACTGCTTTATGGACCAACAACGCTGCACATCGTAGTTCCTCGGTGTTTAGTTCTCCTGAAATCCTCGACATTTTCCTTCTTTTAGCTAGGCCATTTGTTCGAAAACGGCAACAGAAGGCTATTGCTCGGATAGTCTTCGAGAGTCTCGAGCATCTTAATATGCTTTGGTTGATGTCATCATCTAATGCATCAGAGTTGGCTAAGGTACATTGTTTTTTTACAGCTCGTTTTTCTTCCTCAGTGTCGAATATAGATGGCTGCTCGGGTACTTCATAGTGCCACTTCTCCCGCAAAAATGATGGCCCTGTCCACCATAGTTCTTGGGTTTCTAAAATTGAAGGTGAAATGCCTCTAGATGCTAGGTCAGCTGGGTTGTGATCGGTTGGAATATGTTTCCACGTATCGCAGCTTGTGTGGCGTTGAATTTCTGCAACCCTGTTGCTGACAAAAGTTGTCCATTTGGACGGTTGTGCGCTAATCCATGCCAACGTGATCATCGAATCTGACCAGGCGTATATTTTTGCGTTGTGTATATTGAGTACTTCTTTTGTGTAGCTGAGCAAAGATGCCAGTAGGGCAGCTGCACAAAGTTCAAGTCGGGGTAGACTGATTGTTTTTAGTGGAGCGACTTTGGTTTTCGAAATTATTATGTGCATGTGGATATTGTCAAAGCTGTCAAGAACACGCATGAAGACTACTGCGCCATAAGCCTTCTCAGACGCATCGATGAAGCCATGTAATTCCATACATTTGTTTGTGTTGTGTGTTTTTATCCACCTTGGGATTTTAATGTGTTGTATGGTAGGCAGTTCTTTTCGAAAAGTTTGCCATTCTTGTTTTAAATCTGATGGAATCGGTTGATCCCAGTCATTTCCTCTGCACCATAACTTCTGCATCATAATTTTTGCCTTGATCACACATGGTGCAATCCAGCCAAGTGGATCAAAAAGTTTGGCAATCGCTGATAACATCGACCTTTTAGTAACTTCTTCAGTGTCGTGTTGAAAATTTTGAAACGAAAAAGAATCTTTTTCTGGATGCCATCTTATGCCTAAGGTTTTAACATGATCAGTTGATCCAAAGGGGAGTTCAAAGCTTATCTCACAATCTTCCTTCGGTAGGTCTTGTAAGAGATCTTTGCAGTTGGACGTCCACTTTCGAAGCTTAAACCCTGCAGATGCCAAAAGATTGCGTGCTTCCTCGCGTTTTATACGAGTTTCATCAATGGAATCTCCTCCACTAATAAAGTCATCAACGTACATATCCTCCTTGATGGCTAGAGCTCCTTTTGGATATTTGACAGCCTCATCTTCAGTGGCTTTGTGTAAGACACGGATGGCCAAGTAAGGCGCACACGCCGTGCCAAAAGTGACCGTTTTTAGTTTGAAAACCTTTGTGGGCAGATCAGGGTTTTCTCTCCACAGAATAAGCTGATAATACTGATCTGGTTGTTTGACGGAAATCTGTCGGTACATCTTCTCTATATCAGCAGTCATTGTAAATTGATATGTTCGCCATTTTAAAATGATATCAACGATGTTTTTTTGTAATTTAGGGCCGATCATCAGGTGCTGATTTAGGGATGTCCCATCATGGGTTTTTGCAGCTGCGTCAAAAACGACTCTTAGTTTTGGTCGAACTAGATTCCTTGAACACAGCATGATGGGGAAGGAAATAATGATAGGGTGATTTCAAAATTGAATCATTTATATTTATTTCTTCCATATGATTTAGGCTAAGGTACTCCATAATGCATTCGCTGTAGCTCACTTTCAGGTGTGGCTCCTTTTCAAATCGTCGTTCTAGAGATGAAAAGCGCCTCATTGCATTCTCAATGCTGGATCCAAGTTCGGGATAAAATCCTCCTAGGAACGGAAGTGCAACCTCATATCGTCCATCTGGCAGACGTTTGGTAGATTCCAAAAAATGCTTTTCGCAGATGGCATCTTCATCTGTCGGTTGAGTCATGAACGGAGTCTCTTCAATTTCCCAAAACATTCGAATTTGCTTATCGAGATCGACGTGTTGAAAAAAGCTGCGGATGGTTTTCGGAATTGTCTCATGAATTTTACCTAAAACAATCCATCCAAAATGGGTCTTCTGAGCAATAGGTGCGATTTCATGCTCATTGCGAACTATCTCCGGTAAAACAATGTCTGGATAGACATCTGCACCGAAAAGTATGTCGATGGGAGCGGGAATACCGAAGTTGGGGTCTGCCAACTGTAAATTAGCAAGGTGTTCCCAATTGTGAAGTACCATTTTGTGGGCCGGAAGAAAGCCAGTCAATGACTTGAGAATGAATGCGTTGGTTGTGCCTTCAAAAATTGACTGTTTGGAAGCAAACATTAGTTCAACATAGCTTTGACTGATGCCATTACTAACCTTCCCTAACCCTGATACCTTAACATGTGTGTGGTGTCGTGTTAAATTGAGTAGTTTTGCCGCAGGTTCGGATATAAAGGTAGCATCTGAGCCCGGGTCAATTAGGGCTCGTAGGTCAGCAAATTTCCCATCTCCAGACTGTACCTTCACAATAGCCGTTGCAAGCAAAATTTTTGTTTCGTCCAGTTGTGACGCAAAAAAATTGTGTCGAGTGCTGAAATTTGATGTACTATTACCTGTGGGCTCAAAAGCAGAAGCATTTGGGTTAACGGCTAAATGATCATTCCGAGGTTGAGCTATTTGATTTTGTGATTGGGCTGGTGTAAAAAAACTTGAATTTTGTGTTGAGTTGGTTTTGTTATAAAACAAATTTTGTGTGTTTGATGAATTGTTGTGTAAAAGCGAGTGGTGTTTCTGATTGCAAAAGTAACAACTACGGTTACTTAGGCAATTTCGTGTTGTGTGGCTGTAAGCAAGACAGTTCTCACAAACCCCAATCTGACGAACAGCTTGTTGTTTTTTAGCATAATCCATAGCTAAAAATTGATTACATTTCCTAAGAGAGTGTTGGCCCTGCTTGCAAATTTGACACACGTATTGCTGCGTATTTGCTTGTGGTTTTCCCTGCGTTTTAGCATGAAAAGCTTTGGCTAAAACGGATGGCGTTTTCACTGGCTTGGATTCTGCATTTGAACTCCCTTGCTGTACGATAGCTTCTAACGTCCTGAAACGAGACTTAAGAAAACCAGTAAATTCGGAAAATGTAGGAAGATTTTTATCATTGCCTAGCTTTTCTTCCCACAATTGTTGCGTTTTGCTAGGTAGTTTTTGAAAAAGAATATAAATTAAAATTGTATCCCAATGTTCCACTGGCAATTCTAAGTTTTGCAGGGCGTGAACAACTTCGGTAGTTGTATCTAATAAATTTTTAAGATTTTCTGAAGACTCTTTAATCTGTGTGGCTTGACCAAAGAGAACTTTAAGATAGGAGTTTACTAAGACTCTCTTATGGTCATATCTCTCTTTAAGTAAATCCCAGGCCTTTTGGTAATTTCCTGTACTGAGGTCTAAATGATGTAAAAGTCGTTCTGCCTCACCAGTCAAACTTTCCTTTAGAAAGTGCATTTTTTGAATTTCATTCAAGCTTGAATTATTATGCACAAGAGAATGGAAAATGTCATGGTAAGAACGCCATGTTGTATAAGAACCTGAGAAAGTTGGAGGTTTAATAGCAGGAAGCTTAAGGACATTATTATGTGGAGCCTGTGTGGTTGCTGGAGGCAATAAAGCGGGATTTGTAGCAAGAATTGTCGGCGAAGTTGGAGCAGGAGCAGGTGGAGTGATCTTGTCAAGCGCATCCATCAAATCACTCTTATATTCCAGATACTTGTCGCGAATCTGGTCATATACAGCTATCATATCTTCCTTTTTAAGTTCCTCCTCAAGCTTTCCCCCACTAACAATTTCCTCGTGATATCTTTTGGCATTGACTAAATTTTCTTCCAAAAGTTCTAGGCGCGTTTTCAAATAGTTGACAGTACGCCGAGCTTGGCCTGTCTTTTTAAAATTTGTGAAGTCACGTTCTATTTGTGACAAAACTTCATTTTGAAGCTCCCCAAACGACATTGTGGACTTTTATTTATAAAATGTAATAAAAAAAGACTAAAAAAATACTTTAAAAATAAGGACTTACGTAGTGTGCCTTCAGTAAAAATGGTGATGAATGTGTTGTTGTTGGTTACACGTCGCGGGAATCCCGATTTGCACAGCACAAATGTTCTTGAATTTTTAATTGTTCAATTTATTTTAAAATTAATTTAATTTAATGTGAAAGTGAAATCTGATATATATATGTATACATATACGTAACTATATATGTACTTTTGTACTTATAATTTTCACTTTTAATTAAATGTCAAAAAAATCAAAATTCACACACACACTTTTTTATAGTTTTTTCTTTTCTTTTGTGTTGTATATATTTTATTTTAGGGCTCGAAGGACCAATGTTTCTGTGTAGCGCTGGTAAAATTTAGTTTCCAAGAGAAAAATGAAAAATAACTCAACTTTTAAATTACGTTATAACGTTTTATTTTTAATATTTAATAACCGGTGTTGTGTAGCTTACAGTTCTCGAAAAAGTGCCCTTCTTTTAATAAAAAGGTTAAAATATTACATAGTATTATTATGTACATTATTTTTTTTCATAGTTTGACATGAAGTGTCATATTAAATAGGCAAAGAATTCAAGTTCATTCAATTCGTTATTTTAGATGACAAATTCACAATAAGTATTTTAAATATATTGTTGTAATTCAATAAAATAATAATAAAAAAATTGAGTGATGACCAGGTGCCTTCTGGTTGATTTGGAGAAGGCCTTCCACATCGTATGGTTAGAAGGTCTCTATCTAAAGCTAACCAGACTAGGTATAAGTAAACCTCTATTGTATATGCTTTATGACATGCTAAATGGTAGAAAGTTTCTTGTCAAGAGTGGCAATGTAACTTCTACCGCAATTTTTAATATTAAAAATGTTCTTCAGCAGGGAGCGGTTAACTCGCCGATTCTATTAAGCATTTACACCTGCGATCTGATAGGTAGTCTAACTCAGGCCATTACGTACGCCGACTATCTAATTGCTTACAGAACAGCTCATACAGTTGAGGTCATCAAAAATCTCTTGCAGAGTGACTTCGACAAGATTCAGCGATATTGTGATGACTGGAAGTTGAAAATCAACTTCCAGAAATCAGAAACTATTTTGTTTAGGATTCCGTTGTCTAGCGCCTCAAGGGATACGAGAAAGAACTGGCGCAAGCTGGTGATCGTAGGGCCACATGGACATCCACTGGCGAGTAAAAGTATAGTAAAGTACCTTGGCATCTGGTTGGATCAGTACCTGTATTTCGACAGACATATAGGTGCTGCTTTGGCCAGGGCTAGGGGAGCCTTTGCCTTGACAAAACGACTGATTTATAGCAGCCGTCTTGACAGCAGGGTGAAGGTGATTTGCTACATGGCCCTCATCAAGCCGATGATTGCCTACGGATGCCCGGTGTGGTTCAACGTTGCCCCAACTCAAATGGAAAAGATTCGGGTGTTTGAGAGGCAATGTCTTAGACGTTGCCTTGGATTACACAGAACACCAGAGTCGGAGTACACAAGATATTATTCCAACCATGTTCTATACAACGGAGCCAACATAAACAGAATAGATAATTTTTTGTTCAAGCTGATTCGGGGTCACGTTGCAAGAGCGATGTCCTCAACTAACAACTTAATTTTTGGGGCGTATTTCCCAAATAACCAATATTTCGAGAGTGCGCGGTTAAGTGGCTACATCCCTCCCGAGGCATTCCTCTATTTAGACAGTCGAGGGCTGATACAGGATGGAGGGGCGGTTCCGCTCATCTACCACGTCAGCCGGAAAACTGTGGATAGGCGACTCCTGTATGGTCGAGACGTCATCGCTCACGGTGGAGAAGAGCGCCTTCGGTTCAGTAGGACTGTGTCCGATCGGGACCGGAGGGATAGGGCGAAACAGGAGAACCAGTTCTGGTGGCTCTCTGAACAGCATCGTGATATTTAAAGTCGATGAAGATGATATATCTTGGCCGACTTACATAGATTTAGGGCATTAGGTAAAGGGAACAGTCAGGGTGGCACCAAAAAAAATTAAAAATATGTATGTATGCGGGGGCATACGTGCATGTATCTGCGTGTCTGTACATGTATGTGCGTACGTATATGTATGTGCGTATGTACATGTGTGGGTGGGTTGAATGCTGGCGTGCGTCTGCATACATATAAAAAATAAACAAAAAATTAAAAAACGAAAAAAATGCTGCTGTGGCTGTTCTAGTTTTTAAGTAGTTATAAGTATTATTAGGTATTTTAAGTAGTTTAAGTTATTTTTAGTCAGTATAAGTTAGTTTTATTTAGTTTTAATTATTTTTAATATATATTTAGGTTTAGTTTATAGGTAAAAAAAAAAAAAAAAAAAAAAAAAAAGATCAGATACCAATTGTTATTGTTTAATTTAGAGCGCCCGTAACGGGCCAGTAAATTAGTTGTAAGTTATTGATAATTAGGCTAGTTTTAAACATTTTTGTCTAGCTTTAAAATAGTTATAAGTTAATACGAAATAAAAATGAATAAAAAGAAAAAAAAATAGGTAGGTATGTAAATATGTACATATAATAATGAAAATGAATGTTGTAGGTGGGCATATGCATATATCTATTGTTATGTTGCAATATGCATACATAATATCCATGTGATTTTTAAAGATACATATGTATATATAAATGTATAATGGCATACATTTTATTTAGTATTCAGTGACGTACGCAAAAGTTCATAAAATGAGAGTAATAAGAAGATAGAGATAAATGGATAATACACATAATTAAATGTTTTCATATTGCTTAGTTGTTATAAATTGAGGAAAAACAAATATATTCCTGGATAGATAAAAATATATTTTAAAAAAACTCTAAAAATCGTTGGAGCGGTGCGGTGCCATTAATAAGTACGCAAACAAAATATTTTTATACTTGAAAATAGACATTAGTAATTTAAGAACATAAGAACACACATTTTTTGATAAGAATTCTTGGATCCTTTTTCGAGAAATAAATTTTTTGTTTTTTATTTTAGGAATATAGTTTTTTTTTAACTATTCAAGATAATGTCAAAAAACTACCAAATACGAATACTATGTATGGGAGCTACTGTTATTTGTCCTCTTAAAGAAATTGAAAAAACGTACCAAAAAAACAATATGTAGTAAGTGTGAAGCAAATACATCCAACCGTTTAGGCTGCAGACTCGAGGATAGACAGACGGAATTGAGGGAACCACTTTTTTGGTGTTTTATATGACCGTCATGTCATGTTTGATTGTTAGATTTTTTTTTACGAATGTATACTCGTAACTTGCCTTATATGTAGTACCTGTACTCGCAAGTAAGAAATACATAAATATGCTTACTGCATTTTTAATTTTTAAATATATTAGGTTTCGTTTAATTTAAAATATACTCACTTGTATTGAAAGCTTAGATGTTGCACTCCGGCATAGAAAGTGTTTTGCAAGATTCTTTAAGCATGTATACTACATTGGAATCAGGATATCAAGACATTATTAATGCAAGTGACCAAAGCATGTATCAAAGTGTTTGAAATTATGTATTAATTGAGAGCATAACGATCGTTCCTTGCTCTTCAAAGGCAGGAACATTTCACATTCATCTTCAAAGACTATCTTTATTTGTAATGCATATTATTTGCCTTTCAGATAAAATACTCAACCTCTTCAATTTGTGTACGCAAAGTTGCATACAAATAGCTGATGCAGGAATTTGCCCTGGTCAAGGTGATAGATTTTCATTCAAAATTCAGACCCAAATATGGCTAGAGTGTTCAAGTATTTTATAATAAAATCTAAATATAATCACCAATACTCACCTGATCCGTAATTTGTCTAATGACCTTCCTGAGATGCATATCAATCGTTTTAAAAACATTCCTGAATGAGTCTTTTGCCTTTGGATGAAGAGCAATTTATGAACAATTCCCATTTATTTATTAAAAACTGCGTTGTTTTTACAAAAGTCTAGAAGCCAAACTAGTTTTCTATAGTAAAACGATCACTATACAATCGAAAATAATTACAAAACATTGATGTACTGTGCTTGGAATCATATCTCTAAAGGCAGCTTCAGTGTCTTCGCGTAATTCTTCTTCATGAATATTGGTCTATGAATTATTGAATTATGTTTATGTCGTTGTATGCGATAACAGTATTTATTTTAATATATCTATATGCTACATGATGTTGGGATAACAATATTTTAAAGTTATTACTCATTTTTATTTATTGAAATTAAATTTGTTCACTGCACTGAATTATTATTCTTCTTCCCAATTATTTTGTTTTTGTCTTGTTGTATTAACTTTTGAATGACAATTCCTATTGAAAACGTCAAACTAATCTTTTTTTACCTGGTGAAAACACTTCAAGATTAATTTTTAATCTTGTCAATTTAAACCGGATTATCTTTAGGTGAAAACGTAGTATCTAAGGGGTTTTCCAATAAGAGGTGTTATTTTGAATAGCCCGCTAATTCGGTAGCTGTCACTTTTGAAGCTGTCATTTTTTGACATTTGACAAGTAGAAACTACGCTATTAATAAAAATGGAACGATACACGCTTCAACAACGCATTTCTTTTTTTTGAATATCAAAATAACACCTCTTATTGGAAAACCCATATAAGCCAAAGCAACTGCTGTCAAAAAAATGTACATTGGAATACAACAACACCAACCTAAGTTGATAGCTGAATGAGTCCATTGATAGTCGCCGAACCATATTCTCATTCTTGTTGGGCCATGTAAGCCGCCCTAATAGCTGCCGAAATTTCCCATCTTTGTATTACTCATATGTGGTATAGACGTCATATTTACATATACAACAGTATAATTAATTGTCCAGAATCAAAGTGGTATTACTTATCTGTGGACGAGACTACATTCTACAGGTGATCTGTTGCGTCTCTTCAATTTTTATTTTATAACAAGCATTCAAAAATAGATTTAAATATCGGCAATTGATAAGGTCTTGTTCACTGATTTTAATATTGTAATTGTAAGTCAGTATTGTTGGATTAATGATGGTATTTGTATGTAATTATGACGATGATGAGGAACCGAACTAAAATCAAAAACTAGGAGGTTTGGTTACGGTTAACTTAAAAAGATCGCATGGTTTATAAATTTAAATATTATTTTCAACTACCTACATACTTTTCTTTAATATGAAGTAATTCTTTCGATGTATATTTTAAATTAAATTTATAAATTATGTATAATGTAACACTTAAATTAGAAAGTAAAACAAATTGTTGCACGTGCGACGCGACGAGCTTGTATAAATTATTTGCATGCCCCCATCTACATGATGTATGTATGAGCATCTTTTTTCTTGCGAATGGTCGTAATTCCGAGCATCGTTCATGCTTATACGAAGCGGCATAGTATGTATATGGAATACTATATATATACCTACTTGGCTATAATTTCACCAGTGAATTCACAGGGTGGTTTAATGTGCAAACCTATGTGAATGCATATAAACTTGCCGACTTAAATAGAAACAAAGTTTTAATGATCACTTGTCATAAAACATTTGTAGCTGCGTTTTATAATCTACGGGTATGGGTCTGACGTCTAGGTTATTTTTTTAAGACGTATTAAAAAACCACGAGAGCCAGGTTTCTATCGGGAATTGCAAATGGGTATTCTCTATCACGAGTTCCATCGTAGTCGGAAAGTTTTACAAATCCCGAAAAAAGATGCCGTTGAATCCGTTCTTAATGGCCATTTGTATGGGAATTTCCGCTACGGCATTCTAACAAGTTTTCGATTACGATAAAATTTGTGATACGACTGATTAGTATTTTAAGTTTGATGAACGGTCGGTACATTTAAGTACATAACCCAGATCGTTTTCTTTTCACGGGTTGGGTTAATACCGATAATACACAGACTTATAATTCAATCCAAATAAACTTGTTTCATTTAAATTATTCAATATTAAATGTTTATTGTATATATTTGCCAAAAGTGATCCTCTGAATAAAAAAAAAATGGAATTATGCATTTTCTGAAAGTTCACGATTATTTGAGTCAAACAGCTGAACAAGGAGCATGCCAAAAGGATCATTTATATTTCTAGTTTTCTATTAAAAATTAACCAGATAATGTGAACTTTTGTAAACCTACAAAAAAGCTCCGCTGAGCTGCGGTCTAAAATTGTCATTTTCGGAAAGCTTATACTATTGCCTAATATTCCTATAGATTTCATTGACAACTACAGAACACTGCCAACAAAGTAATAAAATAAGTGTTGAGGTGCGACTTTTCAAAAGACTAACATCATTTTTTAATTTATTTTTAAAACTAAGTATGAAGTTTTACTCTCCACATTCGAATGCTCAATTAAGGTGGTTGAAGTTAGTTTAAAACAAAACAGAACCCTGTAAATCGAAATGTGAATACAAGCGAAAATCTGAAAACATGAATAATTACAATTTTGCTTTTATTTTTTTCAATTTTCTGAGGAATGACTATAAGTATTTATATTCTCTTTTGAAAACTCAGTCCTCAATTATAAAAATTAAATTGGAAAGCTGCACTGCTTTCTCACCGTTATACCTATAACCACTGAAAGTTTTTAATGTCACAACAACAATTTAGTGCTCTATTACAAAGAAAGTATGAATTTGTGGTAGACCACCAAGTTGTTGCATTCAAAACTTTCAATGTTAATATAAAGGTCCGAAAGCAATGCGGAAAAGAGTATATTTGGTTATTTTATATTCAAAATATTTTTATATTGATAATGTCTTTCTTAATTTATATAATAATCAGTCAGACTTTTTCTTAAAGAGTGTAAACATATTTATCATTATGGAGTCAATTCAGATAAAATATGATGATCTGTGTGTGAAATTGAAATTAAATCGAGTTAAATTGATTTAAAATTAAGTGAAACTTAGGCCCGTTTGCTGATACGAATCATAAATATTTATGTTCAACGTAAAACGCTTAATGTCTACTTTTTCCTCTGCGTAAACTGCCACATAAGTTCTTAAGTGGAACTTAAATTCTTAAGTTGCATATCAGCAAACGATACTTAATTTGTAAATCTTATTATAGAATAACATTATGTAAGAATCATAAAAAATAAAATGAAAGTTTTTCCATTAGTTTCCCGCCATCTCTTTCTAAAAACTGTAACCTTGGTTAAAACCATTTTTTGTAAAAGTAGCTTGAAATTTTCACCGGTTGTTTCTTATAATATCCCCCACATGCCTGAAAATTTCTTAAAAATAGTTCAAGTAGTTCAAATTTTATTGAACTAAGAACAATTCTATACACAAAAAAAGCTTTGTATTAAAACAGGAAAAAACTAGGCGGGGTAGTGGGCGGAAACTAATAGTCTAAATTTTGTCTTATCATTGACTATCATTCCTTAAAATTTCATTAAAATAGGATTAGTGCTTTAGTTTTTATTAAAACGAAAAATATGTAGGCGCGTCAGTGGGCGGAAATTGATAGACAAAATTTCTTTTGCCATTGATTATCATTCCTGAAAATTTCAACAAAATCGGTTTGGTGGTTTAGTTTTTATTTAGTTTTTTTTCGCTCTCCCATACAAACGGACCGACTGTGCGGCGTGGCGCCTTGTTAAATTTTCATTCTCCATACGACTTTGTTATTTTAGCCAATCAAATCAAGACTGCTCTTTTGCATTTTTATGAGACAGCTCTCTTTCAGAATTTCACTATATATACAATTTTTTATTCAGCTCAAATTGTTACAGAATGGTACATATTTACAAATAATTAATTCCTAAGTCTAATATTATATATCTGCGAGCACAGAAGGAGCTCTGATTCGTTAAATTGTTGGTTTATTTTATACATTTTATACTAAAAAGTGTCTTAAGTCTAACATAGGTTTTTTTTTTAATAAAATTTGAATTTATCTCGTCGGCTTGAGCAGTGCTGACTGTCGTCGTTGATTGGTGTGGTTGAGATGGGGTTGGATTGCCTTTACTCCTGTTGCTTGTCAGCTGGTTTAGTCCTGTGGTGGCTTCAACCTCTGTTGTACTGCGTTCCTGCAGCTACGTAGAAGTTTCCGAAGCTGTCATCTGACCATATTCCAAATGCTGGATCCATCATGGATAGCACGTGAAGATACCGGTCTTCTGTGTCTGGGTCACCTGTAATTAAGTTAATAAGAGGGCTGGGTTGGGATGGTATTTTTTGCAGCATCTTTACGCTGAGGTTGTACATGTATTTGTCTATGGGGGCAATTCCTGAAGTCAGAATTTCACTACTTTTATTCTTAGTCACTAGAAAGAGTGAGAATCACGGAGAACGAAGGAAAATAAAAAGTAATGAGGATTGATTCCGGAAATTCTTCAGTTCTTTTTCGAACTCCATAGAGGCAAGACCTCAATAAGAGAGAAAAATAGATTTCAAATGACAGGTTGATGGATGGTTGGTTGGGTTGGTGGTCGTGGGTGTTGGCTATGTTGGATGAGTGGTCGGCTGAGTAACTTTTGTCTCAATACTTATTTTATTGCTTCTGTAAAAAAAAAAATTGTCTTCTAATAAAAGTACTTAAGCAGGCCAATTGGCCAATTTTTTTGCAATAGATGGAGGTTTATGGCAACTTTTGTTAAAAAGTTCTTTTCAGAATTTCAAATTTGCTTCAAAGATGTATGAAATATCTTAAAATTAAATTTGCTGCGTGTAAACTTGCTAAGTGTTATAGAGGCATGAAAATTGACAATTTTTTTCTTAAGCTCCATATACAGCTTTGTATTATGTTCAAAAGCACGGCGGGTAAGCAACCCCCTGCTAGACCGTGCTTATTATAGGATTTGGGGTTGGGTCGAGTTTGGGTGTATGCAAACTTTTAAAGAAATGTTTTTTAATAATTCGTAGTCTATGAATTATTAAAAATTGCCAAAAAGAAAGGCAAAATTACTCTTGCTTAAATACTTTTGTATTCGTCGTCTAATAAAAGTTCTTAAACAAGTCAATTAGCGAATTTTTCTTTTCGGAACTTCAAATTTTCTTTAAATAGATACAATTATTACAAAAAAAACTGGTAAAAAATTGTTTTTTTCTTACTAGGTACTTTAAAAATATATATTTTTTCAAAACTATATACCAAAAACTATTTTCTAAAAAGTACATATTGGAAATCCCGCCTTATAGGAGCGAAAACCTCAATATTTGTCTGTACGTGTGTAATTCCAAAAAATTCGATTGCAATCAGTGGGATTTTATTACGCGCGATTTAGTTAAAATATAAATAATATCTACGTACGACGTAGACACGATTGGAACCTTTACCACCATCACATATATCTTAGTGAAATGGAGACTTGTCTTATCTTTGAACCTAAGCGTTTTTACCAGTTCATAAACGTGAAAAGAAAATCAGATGGTATTCCTTCAACCCTTAGTTTCCTCGACGCCTCTTCCTCTGATCCCAAAGTAATAGCTAATTTCTTTGCGACCTTCTTTAGCCTATCTTATGTCAATACTTCTAATGCTCTTGACCTTGAATACCATAGATTTTTGTCTAACTCTCCACATACATCTCTCGTTTCCCTTTCTGTCTGTTCCCGTACCGTCTATGACAAATTAATTGTGTTGAAAGATGACTTTTCAGCCGGCCCAGATGGCATCCCAGCAATTTTTCTTAAAAAGTGTGCTCATGCTCTCTGTGAACCCCTTTCTAACCTATTCCAACTGTCTCTCTCACAAGCAGTCTTCCCCTCAATTTGGAAAGAATCGTTTATTTTTCCGACCTTTAAAAAGGGCTGTAAGAATGAGATTTCGAACTATAGGCCAATAGCAAAGCTCTCCGCTATACCCAAGCTCTTTGAAAGCATAGTGTATGACTCCCTATTTTTTCATTGCAAGTCAATTGTTTCTCCATTACAGCACGGATTTTTAAAGGGCAGGTCCACCACGACTAACCTTACACAATTTGTCTCATCGACACTCTTAGCTCTAGAAAAAGGATTTGACGTCGATGTTATAACTACTGACTTTAGTAAAGCGTTTGACAAGATCAATCACCAAATTATTTATATCAAACTCAACGCCTTCGGCTTTCCTCCTTTGTTTATTGAATGGATCAAATCATACCTCGAGAGCCGTGTATACAGAGTTATCTTTAGAAATGCGGTATCTGATCCAATCTTCGCCTCATCAGGGGTTCCTCAGGGCAGCCATCTTGGCCCACTCCTATTTGTGCTTGCCATCAATTATGTGGGTAATATCATTTCCTTCTCCGATCTCTCAATTTATGCTGATGACATTAAAATAATAAAAGTAATCTCATATTCTCGTGACTCTTCCCTTCTTCAACAAGACCTAAACACCTTTTTTACCTGGTGCAATAAAAATTTTCTAGAACTTAATGTTCAAAAATGCCAGGCTATGTTTTTCTCTCGCAAACGTTTACAATCGACTATTCGAACGTATCACTTCTGTAATGTATCTATTCCTATAGTTTCCTCTATTCGCGATCTTGGGATAATATGTGATAAAGAGCTAAATTTTCGATCTCACATTGATCATATCGTTGCCAGAGCAAATTCTTCCTTGGGCTTTATTAAACGATGGTCTAAGGAATTCCCCAATCCCATGGTTACAAAATCTCTTTACACCACATATGTTAGGCCAATCCTCGAGTATGCAAGTCAGGTATGGGCTCCTTTTCAAATAACTCATTCTCTCAGGATTGAAGCTGTACAACGAAGATTCCTTCGATTCGCTTTACGCAATTTACCATGGTCTGACCCCCTTATATTACCCCCTTATGAATACCGTTTACAATTAATTGACTTACAGACTCTTGCTCAACGTCGTCGTATCGCTGATATCCTGTTTATCCACCAACTTATCACTGGAGTCATTGACTGTCCTGAATTACTCAAATTAATTAATTTTAATACAAATCCACGAAACTTAAGATCCGTTCCTTTCTTCCGCCTTCCAACCCACCGCACCAACTACGCCCATTTCAACCCTATTTGTAGAATGCTCCTCAGCTAATTCAGTACATGATATCCTTGATTTCTCCCTTAGTTCTCCATCCCTCAGAAAAATCCTATTAAACACCTCTCCCTAACCCATTAACATAGTTTTCTTTTTTTTTTCTTTTTTAAATTAGTATTATGTTTATATTATTGGCATTATTATTATTATTAAATTATTATTATTATTAAATTATTATTATTATTAACTTATGTTGATCTAAAATGTAACTGCTTGTATTAAGCTAAATTAAATTAAAATTAAATTAAATTAAATTAAATTAAATTAAATCACTACAAGGATATAAACCCCTTAAAATCTACACCGATGCGATGTACCCCACAAACTGCTCGAAACAAAAAAATTAGCAATTTTGCTAGAGTTGGACTTGGACACACCACTGCATCCCATCAACACCTCCTCAACAAAAACGACCAGCCAACCTGCTCCATTTGCAACACCCGTTTTGATTTAAAACATATCTTGGAACATTATCCGTTGTCGCAGTCCATAATTTAAAAAATATTCGAAAACAACTCAATATATGAAATCCTCAAGAATCCCAGCATAACCAATGTAAATAAAATCACTGAGTTTTTCAAAAAAACAAATATTGTAATTTGAATCCCCAACCAAAAAACCCAATAGTCTCTGCAGCTAGGCTTGTTAATTTTTGTATTAGCTTGTAATTTTAATTGCTTGTTAATAAATATTAATAACAATAATAATCTACGTACATACATAGCTGCATAAATAATATGAATGTAAATACCTAAATAAACAAGATCTTACAGGGTGGAAATAATTTGTTTTCCAAAACATTTCGGACAAAATCAATTGATAGGCTTGTTGTGCATGAGTAACAAACTGGCATATTTGCGTCAACTCCCGTTTTTTTTTATTTATTTCAATGTTATCAATGACCTATTCCTGATAACAAATCATGGGTCAAACCCCCTGGTGGACAGAAATAGCCAATTTATATTATAATGTATTCAAAAATATCTACGAGTAGTTTATCACAGGTTAGAATTAATAATATTTCTTATTCTCTAAGTTGTCGTCGAACGCTTTGGTTGTCTCTTATTTAACGTTTTCATTTTCATTATATTGAAATACATTCTATTATTCCACAGTTTTGATTCAGAATGGCTCCAGGAAAGTTAGGTAGGTGTATCGTAAAAAAAAGAGAAGTATTAATTCAATATCTTATAATTTAGCTTTGTTAAGTGTTTCCGATAAATCTGGACTGGTTGATTTTGGGAAAAAATTAAGCAATCTTGGTTATAGACTTGTGGCAAGTGGAGGTACTGCAACTGCTTTACGTAGTGCGGGATTAATTGTGAGAGATGTATCCGATATCACTGGTGCCCCTGAAATGCTTGGCGGTCGTGTCAAAACACTGCATCCAGCTGTTCATGGTGGTATTCTATCAAGGTAAGATAATTTTGAATTAAAATATGGAACATCATTATTAACTTTTTTTTTCTATAGATTGACCGAAAACGACCTCGCTGACCTTAAAATACAGAATTTTGATCTTATAGACTTGGTAGTGTGTAATTTGTATCCATTCATTGATACAGTCTCCAAACCAGGTGTAACCGTAGCTGATGCTGTGGAAAACATTGACATTGGAGGTGTTACGTTACTGCGCGCAGCCGCTAAAAACCATGAACGTGTAACTGTTATTTGTGAGGCCAATGATTATAAAAAGGTTATAGAAGAAATAGTGAATACTGGAGACACAACACTAGAAACAAGGTTCTTAACTTAATTAAGTTTTTCATTCTACTAATCCTGCCATAATTCTATTAAAAATACTTCTGAATAATTATGAACTATATTTGTTTTTAGGAAGCTCCTTGCATTGAAGGCATTTACTCATACTGCCACATATGACGATGCAATTTCAGATTATTTCCGCAAACAGTATTCTGTCGGAGGATCACAATTAAACCTTCGTTATGGCATGAATCCTCATCAAAAACCAGCGCAGTTATTTACGCAGCTGGAAAAATTGCCACTTCAGGTTTTAAATAGCGCCCCAGGATTTATAAATCTGTGCGATGCCCTCAACGGATGGCAATTAGTGCGAGAGTTAAAAAAGGCGCTAAATTTACCGGCAGCAACAAGTTTTAAGCATGTATCTCCGGCTGGAGCTGCAGTGGGTAACCCGCTAAGCAAAGATCAAGCCAAACTATGTATGGTTGATGATCTATATGAAGTTTTAACACCTCTGGCTACAGCTTATGCAAGAGCAAGAGGAGCTGACCGAATGTCTTCTTTTGGGGACTTTGTTGCATTGTCTGATTTGTGTGATGCTGTTACTGCCAGGATAATCTCACGTGAGGTTTCCGATGGTATAATTGCTCCTGGCTATTCTCCAGAAGCACTAGAAATCCTTAAAAAAAAGAAAAATGGCAGCTATTGTATTTTGCAAGTAAGCTTGATTTATTTTGATTAAAATCAAAATATTTAAAGAAGTACATTTTTTTTTTACATAGATAGATCCTGACTACGAGCCTAATATAATCGAACGCAAAACTATTTTCGGTTTAACTTTAGAACAAAAGAGAAATGATGCTGTTATCGATAAGAGCTTATTTAAAAATGTGGTCACCAAAGTTACTAATTTACCTGAGGCGGCAATTCGAGATCTCATTGTGGCAACAATTGCATTGAAATTTACCCAGAGCAATTCTGTCTGCTATGCCAGAGATGGTCAGGTAATCGGAATTGGGGCAGGTCAACAATCAAGAATTCACTGTACACGATTGGCTGGTGAAAAGGCTGACAATTGGTGGTTACGCCAACATCCTCGTGTATTAGCAATGAAATTCAAACCTGGCGTAAAACGTGCCGAAATATCGAATGCAATTGATAATTATGTGAATGGAACTGTTGGCAAAGATATGCCTTTGGCCCAGTTTCAATCAATGTAAGATTATTCTAAATGAAAAACTTTAATTATTTGTAATTTATAATCTAATAATTTTTTATAAGGTTTGAAGATATCCCCTCACAGCTGACACAGGCAGAAAAAACGGAATGGTTAAAACAACTTAGTGGAGTTGCGTTAGGTTCGGATGCGTTCTTCCCATTCAGAGATAATATTGATCGCGCTAGATTGGTAAGGATGTGAAATCTTCGAGTTCCTTGTAAAAATGAGTTTCGTTTTTTTTTTGTTACAGAGTGGAGTTTCATACATTGGCAGTCCATCTGGTTCTACAAATGATGCTGGTGTTATTGAGGCTTGTAATGAACACGGAATTATTTTGGCACACACAAATCTCAGATTATTCCATCATTGATATTAATTTATAGAATTTATTATATACAGAATATCTGCAATGCATTTTAATGTTGCAATAAAATTATATATATATTTTACATATTCAGTTCTCTCTTTTAGTTATTTTAATAATTTAATACATTTTAAGTTATCCATTTTTATACTGATGGATCAAAAACTGATGAAGGGATTGGTGGGGGTGTATCCTCAAACACTCTAAAATTAAGTCTCCCTTTCCGTCTTCCTAATCATTTGTAGCGTGTTCCAAGCGGAAATTATGGCAATCAGAGAAGCCCTCTATTGGCTGAAAGAAAACGTGATTACTGATATCCGTATTTTCTCGGATAGTCAGGCGGCTACCGTTCATCTCTCATGAAGATGGCGCAGCAGTTCAATATTCACCTATGTTGGGTGCCAGGGCACAGGGATATTCCAGGGAATTGTAAGGCTGATGAACTTGCCAAAAATGGAACGACGCTGACTCTTGCCTGAAAGGGAAATATAGGTATACCCATCGCTGCATGTAAGTTAATGCTGAAACAAGATGCTGTAGAAAGGACAAACCGAAAATGGAGAAATACAACAACCTGAATGACGACAAAACAGTCTGGTCAAAACTTGATCTGAAACGCTCCAGGTGTTTGATATTCTTAAGCAGATTGTACACTGCCTCATAGGCAAGCACGCAACGAGGCTTGGCGTTTATTCAAACGATTTTTGCAGAAGCTGCATGTACGAGGCGGAGGTGGAATCTGTTCCTCATCTTCTGTGCACATGCCCTGCTCTATTTCAAAGACGTAAGCTCTATCTTGGAGACTTTTTCTTCGATGATCTCAGCGATCTAAGCAATATAGGCATCTATAATCTCTTACGCTTCATTAGGAGTTTCAAATGGTTCAACGAATAGGAAGCTTATTTGAGGATTCATGTGGTATCACAATGGACCAACTCTTGTCTAAGTGATCTTCAACCTAACCTAACCTAATACATACAGTGTCTCTCAGCTAAAATGATGTAGTCAATTTCTTTGTTTAAAAACTAAAAAAAAAAAAACTCGTAAAAAATGCAAATGGAATAAAAAACAAAAATGTCATCTTATTAACAGGGTTCGTCTAAATAGTGGATCAACAAAAAAAAAAGAAAATTCATATTTTTAGCATTAGAAAATGAATTAATTAATTTTGGTAATACTTTGTAGGGTATCCTTTTTGTGAAAAACGCCAATTCATAGTTATTCAGCAAATACATATAACTATAATTTCTGAAAAAAAATTATTAACCGTTTCAAAATATACATACATTTAAAAAAATGTTTTTTTAAATGCTTTTAAGAATACAAAAAAATATTAATTAAAAATATTGGTACACAGTATAAATTGGGCAACCTAAGCCTATATATGTGTGAAATTTCCAAAGAATCGGTTAAGCCATTTACGAGATACTCGAAAGAAAGAAAAACGGTCCTATGGAGAGTACCGTTTTTTAGACAATTAAAACATTTTTTTGCAACAATATGATCGGTCGTACCTAAAAAGCTGCACTGATTTTTTAAAATCAAAATCGTTAAAGCCGTTTTCGAGAAAAATAAGCTTTAACGTAACGGTTATATGGCAGGTACCGTTATTTTTTGGGCTAAAACAATTCAATTTCCCCTCTGTACAATAACTAAAAACCCTATATACCAATTTTTTTTTGTTTTTGTTTATATATAAAAATTCTTATTTAAAAAAAAATTGTTCATTTTAAATAATTAATAATATAAATTCAAAAACAAAATTTGAGAAAAAAATGTCAACCCGTTTTCAAAAAATTGAATTTTCAAAAAAACAAAAAAATATTTTAGTCGTTTTCGAAATATTGCGTTTTCAAAAATGTATTACCAAAAAGTACCTTTTCTCTCTAATAAAGTCCCGTTTTACTTGCGACATAGGTACTATAGGGCAAGTTATTCATTTGGAAAAAAATCAAACTCGAGATTTTAATCAAACTTGACATTACGATGATGGAGAACACCAAAAAAGTGGGTTTGTCTATCTGTCTGTACAACTATCTCTCTTTAGCCCCAAAAATAACGGTACTTGCCATACAAATTTCTCTACCATCTTAATTATCTCGAAAACGTCTCTAACGATTTTGATAAAATATGGGGTGTGTACTATTTTGGGTATGGTCTACATCAGCGGCTCCCAATATTTTTTAGTCGCGGAGCACTTTTTAAATGGAAAATTCCTTTCGGAGCACTTCATCGCACTTATATGCTATTTATTGCAGTTATGTTTATGTAGAAAATTAATTAACTGTTTTTTTATATATGTATTCTATCAAATTCACGTAAAACAAGTAACTTTAACGAAAAAATAAAAACAATGTTAACTTAAGAAAATTAGAAAATCAATAATATTTTAAAATATATAATATACTTATACGTATTTGTATTTCAATAAATAGCTCAGAAAGTTTCTTAGTGAGAATAATGTTCCTGTTTTGTTCTGCATAATGCTGATATATCTGGTTGAACTTGGGATAACTGCAACCGAATATCTCCCTCTGCATCGAGACGGGATCTATATTTTGTTTTGGTTCCAACATAGGGGAGAATCATGATTCGAGTATGTTGTTGCAAACGGCAGAAGATTTGTTTTGGATTTATCAGTCATAATTTTGAATTCGTCCTTCAACATGCAACAGAATTCTGATAAAGACTTCTTTGTTTCAAAATCTGCTTTCGTCGAAGGATCTGATATCAAATCAATCTAGCACTCAAACTGCAATGATGTCAGAAAAGCTGGCTTTTCCAACGCGGCAGAGTATGGGTCTGCAACCCATAAAAATTGATTTTATTTTTAAATGCTTCTACTTTATTACTGGCATCGAAAACAGTTATTGAATTTCCCTGAAGTGATATACTCAAATCATTTATTTATTTATGTAAATACATCGGCTAGATACGCCAAACCTCATTACACAACCTGTCGCCCAAATCAAAGTTGTCGTTAATAAGGAAGGTTCTGACTTCAGCCCTCATTTCGAAAAGCCGCGTCAGGGTCTTAAGTACTATGCACATGAGAGCGACTAACGAATTAACGAATATTCGTCCATTTTGAAATTTCGTTCACATGGTTTTAATTCTGTTCGTCACGAATATAAGTTGAAAGTCTGATTTTGAGGTTAGACGCGACAAGCAAATTATTCGTTTAAGTGTGGATGGTATGTGGAACGTGAATAGATTTCGACTCTTGGTAACAATCAGGCGCAATTCTCCACAACCAATATAGTTTTCTCAAATTTAACCTGTTTTGGCAATATAAAAGTTAATTTTTGTATTTCAACATTAATATAAATAATATTTGTTCTTGTTTTAAATGGAATTTATTCGCTTATTGACCGTCGCGTCGTTGGTCGCACTTATGTGAAAAGGCCTTTACCACGAGAAAGCACCTTACTTCTGCTTGAAGGAGTAAAGACGTATGTAGACTACCCATGTCATCGCACAATACTTTGAATAGCCTTGTATTCTAAGGCCGTGATTTAAAGTTAAGTTGATCATTTTCACGCTGTCGTTTAAGACCTCTTTTAAGGAGAGTGGCATTTTTTTCATTGCAAGGGCATGGCGATATAGAACGCAATGGATTCCGTTTTTTTTTGTTTATAACTTTGCACGCGCTCAAGAGATTATGAATACCATTTATATGTTTTTCTTATTACAGCGCGGGCATCCGGTGGAAGAAGAGAAAGAAAGAAAGGAAAGATGTGTGGCGCCATGTTCTGAGACTAGAGCTGGTTGTTGTCTCAGATTTATCTCCAGGGATGGCGGCTGAACTAATGCGGAGAGGATTACCGTGTCTTATTTATGTATGTCCCTTATAATTCGCAGTATTTTATTTATGTTGTCATATTTTATGGGTATGCTAGTTTATTCAATCACATGCTGTTAGTGTTATGCCTAAACAGCACGTAATGAGCAAAGCAGCAACTTATTTTATGACTGTTTTTAGAATTGGTTTTTTAATGGAATATAAGAAGACATAGACAACGGCAGGAATCGAACCTGCAACCACGAGGTTGACGGGCGAGCAATGGCTCCGTCTATGCACGCATCCACGCAGTTAACCTATGGGATGTCATTAAAAATGAAGAAATTGTCTATTAATTTAATTTTTTTTTAATTTTTCCGCGAAGCAGTTGGATATTCTTCTATTCTGATTTCCTTTGTTTCGCCATCATGCATTCGTTTCACAGTGACTATTAGTGCTGTCCCCTGTTACCCCATCCCCCTGCTTGGGCACACTAAGCTTTGGGGTGGGTGCAATGTTTCTTTTGCATTTCAACAGTCTGGATTTAGAAGACATAAAGTCATATGGTTTTCAAGAATTAATCAGAGCAACGATTTTCTGAAAACAAAAGTTTTATATAATTTTTCAGTTTTGAAAAATTACACTTAAATTTTGTTTCTTTTTCTTTCCAAAATTTGAGTTTAAAACCCGTTTTTTTTTCTAAAATTATGCATAGATTTCACTTGAATAAAAAATTCTATTAGTTAATTTTAAGTAATTAATTATTACTTATATAATTAATTTTAGTAAGGTATTCGCTTTAAAAAGTTATAACACTTATTTGTTAACCATTATTTTTTAAAATATTTGTAGTACTTTTTTATGAAATTGGTCCTCCTAAAACGGGAGAGATAGACCCCCCTCCCATATTAAATAAAATGTACGACTGGATCGCACGTACTTGCTCCTATGTACGATCACATTTTATGCAAAAGATTCTTGGTAAGAACATTTTAAATATTTAATAATATAAACTTAAAAACAAAATTTCAGAATAAATTGCCCACCCGTTTTTGAAATGTTGAATTTTCAAAAAGAAAATATTTCTTTTTCTTCAAAAATCAAAAAAAAAACTATTTTTCGAAAATTTTGAAATGCAATATTTTTTAGAATTTGAAAGAGATCCTGTGTATAAATTTTGATCGAAATCCGTTGAGCCGTTTATGAGAAAGTCGAAAATCAATAGTAGAAAAATTTGTATGCCAAGTACCGTTATTTTTGGGGCTAAAACAAAAAATATTTTGGACAATCACCTAAAACGCCTAACCACCAAGTTTGAACAAAATCGGCTTAGCCCTTAAGGCTGTAGATCGTTCTACAGACAGATAGACAAACAGACGGAATTGCCGGACCCACTTTTTTGGTGTTCACTATCATCGTAATGTCAACTTTGATTAAAATCTCGAGTTCGATATTTTTTCCAAATGCAAAACTTTCCCTATAGTACCTATATCGCAAGTAAAAATACTTGTAAGTAATTATTCTACACGAATCCATTTTTACTTTTTGGCGCCTCATTTATGGTACTCTCCCAAGAATCGGCTTAGTAGAATAATGGCCTTTTCGATTGGCCGTCCAGAACTGTTCTGACCCCCACAAAATGACAGTTGTTACTCTAAACAGAACAGAAAACGATTCTGGATTTCATTTCAGAATCTAAAACAGAATCACTAATACACTCACATAATTAAAATGTCAAAATCATCGGGTTGTTTTGTTGTGTAATTTCGATGCTCATTGAATTTAAACTACTTTTCTGGTAAGATAAGGTAAAAAGAAGCAAGGTATAATTATTATTCATACAAGAAAATGTGTATCTAAATTGAAATCAAGTGTTTTGGAAATTCTTTTTAGTCGATGTGATTTTTTTTAATTTAATTTTCACAAATACAGTGATACATACAATTCAGCAGAATCAGTCAAATTGTTTCCTGGTGTTTTATTGGGGGAACGTGTTCCGGACGGCCAATCGAAAAGGCCATAACACTATGAATACCATCATCCCAAATTGGTTAGGTTACTCGTTCATTAGATCACTGGTGACGGTTCACACTCACTCAGTCACTGAATCAGTAGTTCGACCCCTCTCCCACTTTAATGTAGTTTAAATTGAATGGGCTTTTTTCATATGACACTACAGAACAAAATAAAATCAAAACCTGACTGTGGAGTGTGAGTCTCTTCATTAATTTTCCATACGATTCAAAAATCCCTCCTGAAGTCATATTTTGTCATTAGGTTTTAATTTTAAAAGCGTTTTTAAATTGAATTGATATTAACCGTGAATGATTACGGATTAACAAAACACTTTTTTCTGAATCGATGCATTTTATATTTTTAATCGAGATTTAAATTCAATTGAAAAAAAATATAAAATTATACAAAAGTATTCATGTGTTGTATTCATATGAAAAAAAAGTCAATATTCACTATATTATTCGTCTTCTTTCATTTATTTCTTTTTTAATTTTCTAATGTGATGTTATAAGATCTTAACAATTAGTATTCTATATAAAATCATTTATGGTATAAAAAATTATATTATTTTTAAATTATTTAATTCTTAATCAATAACACCCTAATACGTTTTCCTCGGTGCACGTTTAAAAAATCTTCTACAGTTGAAACTAAAAATAATGAAAGTAAACACAAAGAGTATTACAGATGATATAATTAAAGCAATAAATGTTGTTTCCTCCATGTTTGATGGATCAAGAACATGCTGTTGTGGTAGTAGCTGAAAATCGACTAGCACTTGTGTTCCATTTGGTATTGGACATGGTTGTTGGACAATTATTTCCTGATGTTGAACCTTATTCAAAACAAACAATATGAAAAAAAAATTAGTTTAATTAGAAACTATATAAGTACATATATCAACTAACCTGTTTATTTCGACATAACTGAAGTCCGGCTGAATTGGTCAATGTTTCAAGACTGTATTCATCGGCCACCAGAACAGGTAACAACCATTTCTGCGGTGAAATTAGTTGCAACCAATGCCACATTTTTGAAACATTTCTCGAATGTATTGAATATCCACCAACAGCTGTTAAAGCCAGCGTTAGAAGAACATTAAGAACAGTGGCGGACAACTTCGTTGGAAGCAGATGGGCACAGAAGATAGCTAAAGTTTGAATAACGGTGAGATATGTGAGCATGAATCCTAGGAAAAAAATCAAATATTGAATTAAGAAGAATCTTTAAAATTTGCGGCAATTTACCCATATACAAATAAATTCCAGTGTCACTACTGGTTGAATAGGTATACAGACCAGCCATACTGTGTGCAGGAAGAAGGTAGGCCAACCATATACATAAGCTTGGGAATAAGCCCATGAAACACTAAATCAGGAAAATGCACTTAAAATCATTTTTCGTATCCATTGTATTTAGATATAGCTTAATCATACCTGAATTGTAATATAAAGTTCTCTTGAATACATTCCCAGTCGAATATCTCGCTCAACATGTTTTCGGTCATCTTGAGCATCTCTGATTGTGAGCATGAGAAGCGGCCAATATGCAACTGCCATAATGCAATGATGGTAACCAAATCGGTCATTATATGTGAGTTGTGGATCTGATGCAGGCACATCCCAGAATATACATCCTATACAAAGAGACAGAACAGCCGCAGCTATAAGTTTGCTAATCCATGTGAGCAACGATCCTGGTTGTTTATAAGCACTAAAACGTTTTATCAAAGCTTTAACTTGTCCCAAAAATCCAGCTTTCCGTGTGAAAGCTGGAAGTGAAGCAGGTGGTGCAGCCAGAGGAGGTTCTGAATTAATTTGATCCCAAGAATTTGCTAAGGACTCAATACGGGCTGAAGATTCTAACATGGCAGCTGCAGATAAATCGTCTAATGTCACCAAGTCCACTAAAAATATAATATTATAAAAGATTCAATATATATATTATACACATATCTATTTATTATTAAAAAAAAAACTTACAATAGTAATCAGCTGGATTTTTAAATGGTGGACAAGGATAACCAAGATTACCCATATGACGCGGTAGATCTGATCTACTGCCAGAAAAAACTGTTCTGCCGCCAGAAAGCAGAAGAACACCAGAGCACATTGAAAGAATCTCGAAAGTGGGTGGCTGAAGTGTCATTATAACTATTCTGCCACCACTGCACCATTGTCGTAGATATTCCACTAAAAAGAATGTGTCGAAAATGTCCATATTGCTCGTTACTTGATCTAAAATAAGTATCGAAGATTGAGCTAACAGCTGACAGGCTACGCTAAGTCTTTGCTTCTCCGAATGCGTCAGTGAGGATATGTTTGAGGCGCGGAATGTTGTTAGTCCAAGGTCTTCTATTAGAATATCCATCTGGAAATTTAAGAAAAAACACAATATACACAAATATTAGCACTATTATGGCTTTATAATATCCGTATTAATGCTTAGCAGTTATTATCGTTTTTGAAACAGTTCCATGGATTTAATATTTATTTTTTGGAAAGTTTTCCTACAAGCTACGATTTTGATAATATTTTTATGAATATTATGGTATGATATTGTATATTACTAGCGTCCTTATAACTAGATAGATACAAGTTTATTTTAAAAATTTGAAATATTATTTTTATTTAGGTTAATCTTTATTAAAAAATTCAAATAACGTTACATTATAAATTAAAAAAAAAAACACTTAAATTTTGGCGACATCGAAGAGAGGTTGATGCCCAACTCTATCAAATGCTTTTGAAATATCAAGCGCAATAATCTCACTTTCTCCAAAACGATGTAAAGATTTGTGCCACTGTTTGGTGAGACATACCAACAGATCACCATTGGACCTATTGCTACGAAAGCCAAAGCCATACTGCCGGTCATTAAGGAGCTTTCGTTCTTCAATATATTTCTTAAGCATTCCATGCCCTTGGAAAGAAAGGACTTAAGTGCAATTGGACAGTAGTTAGCCAGAGGGTGAAGAAGATCCGCTTTTTTAGGGATTGACTGGTCTTCCATCCACTCGGAAAGAGACCAGTAGAGTAGGACAGATGGAAAAGCTTACTCTGTGGTCTTGACAGCGTAGAAGAACACATCTTCAGAACGATGCGTGACGATACTATCCGGGCTAGCGGGTTTGTGTATATCAAGGTCTTTAAGGAATTTAGCAACTGCACGAGTGTGAAAGAAAACTCGTCCCATGAAATCGCTTACGTTCTCAAGTATTGGAGGAGTCACTCTCTGGCAGTGTGAAAAATTTTAAATCCTGCTAAAATAGTGAATTTAGCAGGATTGTGTTAGAACAAAAAAATGCTAAATTTCTTTTAGGAAAAAAACTGCAAAAATACTGCAAATTCATGTAATTAGAACGAAAAAAAACGTAAATATACACTAGCATCAGTCGAACTTGTCTTAGTCCCCTTTCACACAGGGAAACCAGTTGATGGATATTTTTTTGACGTTTTCCTTTAATTGCCTTGTAGCTTTCACACGAAAAAACTGGCACCAAGAAACTGAGGAGGAAACTGGGAAGATTTTGTTGGGCTGATTGGAATGCAAAGCAAAACGTCAAAAAAATCTCTTCAAATCGTTGGCCGGGGAGATTTTTTTCATTCCCCTTACTTCTTGCCCTTCTCGCCGACAAACTCCCAGTTGCAGGCAACTCAGTATCCTTGTGTGAAAGGGGACTTAGCAATTGAGCGATGACACTCAAAATAAAATGCAAGACTGAATCGCAAGTACTAGCTCTTATGTTCGATCACATGGTATGCAAATGATTTCTATTAAGAATCTAAATATATTTTTAAAGTCCTTTTTTACTTATTTTTTTGTATGCAAAATTTCTATAATTTCTATAAAAAAATTTTAATATTTAATAATATAAACATAAAAACAAAATTTCAAAAAAATCATCCACCCGTTTTCGAAATACCTATTCAATTCCAAAAAAATATTTTTCGAAAAATTTGGTATGCAGTATTATTATTAATTTAAGGTCCCGCCGGCCGGCGTAAAAATTTTGATTGAAATCCGTCCAGCCGTTTGGGAGAAAGTCGAAAATCAAAAAATTGTTGTATAGCAGGAAACGTTAATAACAAAATATTAAAAAGAAATTTCTTTCCTAAATGTAGATTATACCTAAAATAGAGCACACACCTATTTTTATCAAGACGTGTAAGCACCAACTTTCAACGAAATAGGTTCAGCCGTTTAGGCTGTAGATCGTTCTACAGACAGACGAACAGACAGACAGACAGACGGAATTGCGGGACCCACTTTTTTGGTGTTCTCTATCATCGTAATGTCAAATTTTATTAAAATCTGGATTTCGATTTTTTTTCCAAATGAAAATCTTGCCCTATAGTAGCTATGTACATACATATATCGCGAGTAAAAATGAAAACACATGAAATCTTATGGAGGTGGCCACATAAATCCTGAAAGACTTGCAATTTTTTTAAGCGACAGAGCGACGTCGCTCTAAAGTCCAATCTGTTTTATTTTTTCAGTCGATCGCTGAGCGACGAATTAAAAGTTTGATTTCTTTTTTTTTGCATATTCTCAACTAATCGCTCAGCGGTGACGTTCAGTAACTGGCCCTTCTTATCGCTTAGATTAGTCGCTCAGCGACTCGTCGCTCAATCACTCATTGCATGGCGAAGGCTTAGGGTGACGTTTAAGACGCTTTTTTTGTAGTTTTTTTGGCTATAGTATGTTGAATCTGAAAGAAATTATCAAAAACAAATTGTTTATTTTGTTAAGACTTGATTAGCCCAAACGAATTTGATTACTACTTTATTTTTATAACTTTCGCTGACCAATTTTAATTTTCATAGGCACAATTCTTATATACAGGGTGGCACACGAATTGTGCTACAAAAACAAAACGTAATAACTTTTTGTCAGTGTGAGTAATCGGTTTATTTTTTCTATTTTATAGGTTACTATTTAGATTTATCATAATGAATGCTTGCGACACTGAAAAAAGGATTTGGATATTGCAGCGATACCACTCTTTGCAGTCTTTTATTTCCGTCCAAAGGGAATTTAGGCTAGAGATTGGCGGGACTCCCCCGAGTAGATGGACCATTATGAGGCTGGTGAACATGTTTGTCGAATCTGGAAGCATCAAACGAAGACCTTATCACCGAGATCCCAATGTTCGGGTTCAGGATACAATCATGGCTGTTGCATCGGCAATACAGGCAAATGCAAGTGTTTCGACTCGAAACTTATCGGGCCAAATTGGAGTTAGCAGACGGTCATTACAACGGATAATTCATGATGACTTAAACTTGTTTCCGTACAAAGTCCAAATTACAAGCAAGTTAAGCCCTCAGGACTTGCCTGTTCGCCTGGAATTTTGCCGAAAAATGATTGCAATGGCCGAAGAAGACAACACATTGATAAATTGTTTGTTCATGTCTGATGAGGCCCATTTTGACTTAAACGGCAATGTTAACAAGCAAAATTGCCATTGCCGTATATGGAGTGAATCTAATCCAGAAATGCTGCATGAGACGGAACTGCATCCAGAACGAGTCACTGTGTGGTGCGCAGTTTCATCAAGGTGTATTGTCGGGCCATACTTTTTTGAAGAAAACGGTGTAACACAAACTGTCAATGGGGACCGTTATTTAAAGATGTTGAAGGAGTTTTTTTTACCCAGAACTTCGCCGAAGATGTATCCCTTTCAGCAGAATTTGGTTTCAACAAAATGGAGCAAGTGCACACGTAGTCACACAAGTTATGGCGAAGCTCCAACGAAAACTCCCAAACAAATTGATATCCAGAAGCTGCATTTTCCGCTGGCCCCCAAGGTCACCTGACCTGACTGCACCACACTTTTTTTATGGGGTTATGTCAAACAGGATGTCTACAAAACGAAACCCAGAAATTTGACTGAATTGAAGCAGTCCATTAAGACAATAATTGAGGCGATCCCAATTTCAACCCTTTCAGGCTGCAATGAACAATTTTCTGATCAGGTGCCGCATATGCGGGATGAGGGTGAAGGTCATTTACGGTCTATCATCTTTAAAAACCATTAGCATATTTAAAATAAAATTTAATTTTTAATCCAATAAAAAAAATTAATGAAATACATCGATTAAAATAAAAGTTATTTAAATTTCTTATTGTAGCACAATTCGTGCGCCACCCTGTATATAGATAAAAGTTCGTTTTATTTGTGACAGACTATGTTCCTAGTTTATCATCTAATTCCCTTACATGCCCACTCAATTTGTCTTCTGTGTGTATCCACAAAACTGATTTTTGTTTACGTTCGTGTAACCAGGCTCTTTGATGATAACAATAAATATCGTTAATAAGCAATGCGAACAGTAGCGGGCTTAAACGCAACCTTGTGGTCGACCTGTTTCTGTTCTAAAAAATCTGACTGGCTTTTTTACCACTGCTGACGTATTAAGTATAAGCTATTCATATGCCCGAATAAATTTTGTTGAAACTATAATCATTGCGAGTTTATTTAGAAGTGACCTTCTATTGAGAGTGCAAACGCCGCTTTAAAATCTACAAATTGTGCCTATAAAGGCTTTTTCTTATCAATCAACAGTCTTGCTGTGGTAAATTTGATCAGCCGTTCGAAAAATTAACAGCCTGAGCCCTGAGGTAAAGAATTTGGGTGAAAAGTTTTTTCAAGAACTTAAAGCCCAGATGCCTATAACTTTCTGCGCGCATTTCTATTTCCTTGTTTAAAAATAGCAGATAATTATCTTCGCCAAACGAATATTCATAAAATGTATCTATATCTCAGCAAATTCTTTAGAAAATTACGTCAACTGTTCGGAAAAAAAACAAACCCGACCGATTTATTAATGTCAATGCACGAAATCAATTGTTGTTTTAGATGCACGCTCAGAGTATCAATTATAGGACACCCCTTAGATCGGACGTCCTGAGCATGTGCCCAGAGTGGCCAATAGGAAAGAAAAGCCTGATTATACTTTCGGCATGGACGACCGCAGTTGTTTCCTGCTCCATAGCTTGATACATAGATTAGTCAATTTAATGGTCGTGTTTGGTTATCTACGTATCTGGATCATAGTTAATTTTCAACACGTAATCTTTCTTAATATCGGGATCTATTTTACTGTGATGGTAGAATTCTTTTAGTTTTGTAAAAAATGTCAGATTGGTATATTAAAATAAAATAAAATGCACGACTGTATCGCACGTTCTTGCTCCTATGGTCGATTACAATATATGAAAATTTTATTTTTTTCTAAAAATTAATTTTTTTCTAAAAAAAATTGGTATGAACATTTTAAATATTTAATAATATAAATTTAAAAACAAAATTTCAAAAAAATTTTCCACCCCTTTTCGAAATATTGAATTTTCAAAAAAAAAATATATTTTTTTTAAATAAAAAAAAAATATTTTTCAAAATTTGAAATAAAATTTTGATCGAAATCCGTTGAGCCGTTTGTGAGAAAGTCGAATATCAATAAAACGGTTGTATGACAGGTACCGTTAATAACAAAATATTTGTAAAAAAAAATTGACCAATTTTTATCAAAACCGTTAGAGCCATTTTTGAGATAATTAGGATGCTAGAAAAATTTGTATGGCAAGTACCGTTATTTTGGGGGCTAAAACAACGAAATACTATTTAGGACAATCACCTAAAATGCCTAAGCACGAAATTTGAACAAAATCGGTTCAGCCGTTTAGGCTGTAGATCGTTCTACAGACAGACAGACAGGCAGACGGAATTGCGCGACCCACTTTTTTTGTGTTCTCCATCATCGTAATTTCAACTTTGATTAAAATCTCGAGTCCGATTTTTTTTCCAAATGTAAAATTTGCCCTATAGTGCCTACATATATCGCAAGTACAAACCGATGATTCAATATGTTGAAGGAAGAATAAATAAAAATCCTTCAAAACATCGACATTTTCGATTCGATAGTTTTGAACATCGATGATGAGTATTCGATATTTTTCTCAATATCGCCAATCCTTACTTCATTCAGATCTCAGACTCTGACGTTAATTCATTTATATCAACTTGCCCCAGCTAAGATCCTAGTTCTACTTCAGGGCGAGTTGAGTGCGGCCCTAGGTTTCAAAAAACACAGAATTTGTTTATCAGGGTGACTTCAGGGTTTGCAAAAAACGAGCCTTAGGGCGACTTCAGGGCTCAACGAACAAACCTCATTTTATGACAAGAAATGATGTCATATTAATTTTACTTCTGGAAAAAAATGACTTTTGGTCAAATTATGCCGGTATGCGATAACTTTATTCTAGATGATTTTAATAATGTTTTAAAAATGTTTAAGACGAAATTTAATATTCTAAGCAAAATTTGCTATTTAAGGCTTTCGCAGATTCTAGACAGCAGATTTTTAAACTCAAAAAACGAAGGCTTCAATTTATGTCTCATAATTATTTTACGTACAAAATTTTAAAAAAATTGAACTAAACATTTTTTTTTATTTGCGTACCTTCTCTTTGAAATCACTGCGGTCGATTGGTCCGCGTAATGCTGCATGGAAATTTAATGTACACTGCACGCTCATACGAGGATCAAGTGATGAACTTTCCAGGGCTGGAACATAACTACACAACTCCCTCAGTCCTCGTCTATTTATTTGTTGACCATTTACAAGTACCTCGCCAGAAATTCGTTCTCTCAATCCCGCAAGACATTCTGTAAGTGCGGTGCCTTCTGGCTGGGAAGTCGCCATTATTGCAAATAGATCACCGGCCTTTGCCTGCAAGGAAACTCCTCGTAGGCCTGGATTTACATCCAAGCAATGCACCTGAATATTGGGATAAACCAAACCTAAGCTGGAATGTTTTCGATTTGACATTGTGTGTGAGTAATATGAATTGTGTTGATTATGGTTTTGATTGTGCTGATTGTGATGATGATGGTTATCCATACGACTTCGATTAGTTGTGTAAGTTCGAGAGTCATAGTCGCCATATGTCCCCATGTCAGCCCCGAGAAGATCGGCCTCACTATGTGAACGGTTGCCATAGTGCTTCCCGTTAGGGATATAATGTGAGTTCACATGGTTTCCAACTATGGATTATCAAATAAACGTCTCAGAAGTTTCGACACTTCAAAAAAAATCTTACCGGCTATACTAGCGCGACTATTAGCTTGCCGCAAAGCAGCCATTGGGACACCCTGCGCCCTTGAATCTGGCCTTGGTGTTGGAATTCCTCCAATAGCTCGAAAGTCTGATTCACTTCGGTATTTTCTAAAAAAAAACGACCTTAATATTATTTTGTATCCTTTATTGGTGTGTATAACAGAGATTCCTACCTTAAATTTGGTGGCACTCTACTTCTCGTTGTCTCATTGTCACTGCTGTCATATCCTGACGAACCTGCTGGTGGGCCTGAGCTGTCTCGAAACCCTCGATTTATCCGACCTCTTCCTGGGCCTGGCCCAGGCCGATGAGATCTCTGAGATCCAGCATTTGGAGGGAACACCCGAGGAAGGCCAAACTTTAGGTACGTGTACATATTTGAACCTAAAGGTGATCTAATTGGAGGGCAAGAAAACTCATTAAAATCCGATAATAGGTCAAATAATTTGACTCACTTTGGACCGTACCGTGGATGATTAAGTATTGATTGGACGGTCGTATCGCGTAGCTGGAAGTTTCCATATGGCAGCGGGGATTTATCGGATGAACCTAGGGCAGAGTCTGTGAAGTCTGAATTAAGGTTTTGCCTGCAATCAAAATCATTGTTAAAAAAAAACACACACAATATGTCCACCAACACCGGAACCATTTAACCACCACACCCAAAAGTAACAAATTGGTAATCATAAGTCCAAACCAATCCCAAGTTTGTGGATTGAAGTTTATTTATGACTGTTTAAATTGTTATTGAATTGTGGCAGGCTAGCAGGTGAATGTGGAGGCAGTAGCACCAAGTAAATGTGCAATCAAGCGCATTTTGATTGATAAAAGCCGGAAATGCAATTAATATATTATACAGTCACAGAAAAATTCCATCAAGCGAATTGATTTGCATTGTGGTTAATCATCATTCCATTATTTCAGGAAGTCGTCATAATATCACACAAAACTTTACCTGTAGATTGACCATGCGTGGAGGTCTTCTGATGCGGCTGGTGGTAAAGGTGTGTTTGGTCCGTGCGGTACAGAATATCTACGTTCTTCACGGGACAATTTTTTGGAAGAAAAATTACTCATTTCCATATTCTGTAAAAGAAAATAAATAAATAAGCATGTATCTTAAAAATGTTTAAAAGATTGTTTTAATAGTTAACTAGTTAAGCTCTGAATCTGCACCCTCGCAATACAATCTTGTGCATCTACATAACATGTACCTACCTCTTCTACATGGGTTTAACTTCCTTGAAGCCATAAGAAAAAACATTATTCATACAGAAGAGATCTAAGTCCGGCTAATGCCGGACATTATGCTTTAAATCAAAATTAATAGTTACGTTTAATATCTGAAAACAAAATTAGTATGGAGAACAAATTATTTGTACATATATGAACCTCTTTAATCTAAACATTTTCAGGTCATTTTGAAGTTAAATATCTTTGTATACAGTATTCCGGGGTTAATTGACCGAAAATCGTTTAATTGCACGAGTCAGTGAATTATATATGTAACTTAGATTTTACTATACAAATTCCAGCGTCAACTTATGAATTCTTCGGAAAAAACCGACAAAAAAAAATAAATGAAATCCACGACTGGATCGTACGAACTTGCTAATGTAGCTAAACATTGACGATGTTAGCAAGAAGTAATCTAGTTATCTTATGCAGGTTTAAAGCCGATGTAGGTAATACTACCTTGATTGTTAGTATAATGAATTGTTGGATGGAAGATTCAAGAAATAGTTAGATGTGTACCAACCTACCTACCTACAAATGTATATTTAATTTTAAATTATGGATTCATAATATCCGTGTGTAAATATATACATATAATAATATTCAGTGAGGAACGTAAATTGCGTAAAAATGAAATTTAATTAGGTAGAAATAAATGGTTAATACACACAATAAAATCTTTTTAGATTGCTTAGTTGTTAAGGTTTGAGATGTAAAAAGATGCCATTTGAATTTTTGGACAAATTAGTATATAAAAAAAAATTCAAAAGTCGTTGGAGCTGTTTTTTAAAAATAATTTTCTATTTATAAATTTTTAAGAACATTTTCAAAAACAAAATTTGAAACGCCATTTTGAAGTAATTATTAATATACATATACAATTTTAATTTAAAAAAAGCAAAGACTGGCTTATGAAAAATCGATTTTTCAAAAAAAAAAAATATATTTTTTTAAACATCGAAAAAACTACTTTTTTGAAAATTTGAGCATGCAGTTTTATTACCTTTAATGAGCGTTCGCAAAAAAAAATAATTTTAATTGGTTTATCCAATAGTGAGGAGTACTGCGAAGTACCGTTAATAAGTACACAAAATAAAATAATTTTTACGTAAAAGTGGACTTTACTAATTTAAGAACATACCTACACTTTTTTTTATCAGAATTCTTGGAACCGTTTTTAAGAACCAAATTTTTTTTCTCAACGGTATTTTTACCATTTTGTTTTGTATTTTAGGAAAATATTTTTTTAACTATTCAAGATAATGTCAAAAAACTACCAAATGCGAAGTTTCGAAAAAATCAATTGAGTCGTTTTTGAAATATATACTCGTATCTATCTACATATGTATTAAGTTTAAAAAAAAATGTTTCGTATATTTTAATTATTTTTTTTTTTGAAAAATGCTTACATTAGTGTTTGGCATTTTTAGGAAAGTGCATACAAAATTTCAAAAAAAAATTAAATGAACCGTTTTCCAAAAAGCGAAAACCAAGGAAATGCTTCCGATAAAGGTAACAAAAATAATCATTTTTTCCAAAACAAAATTAATAAAAAGTACATTTTCCCTTTATTAATGAACCGATTTTTTGCTTAAAAAATCGTTGGAGCCGTTTTTGAAAAAAAAAATAAGATTTTTCTTTGTGACAAAAGAAAATGTATTTCGTCTTAAAAATTATAAAAAAAAACAATATTTACAAGTTTGAAGCAAATCCGTCCAACCGTTAGGATGTAGACTCGAGGAAATACAAGCAGATGGAATTTCGGGACCCGCACTTTTTTCGTCTTCGCTATCACCGTCAAGTTTGATTAAAATCTCGAGGTCGATTTTTTTCCAAATGCAAAACTTGCCCTATAGTTAATTTTTGGGTTTATTGAACGGTGTTATAAATTATAATAATTGCCAGAACTACTCATTGAATAATAAATTATAACCCAAAACACTATATCTATAGATACACCCTGCTATTTCTATTTGCCTACAAAACTAAAAAAAAAACGAATGATCACATATTTGCAAAAATATGCGTTATTTAATTTTTAGGTACTATAGGGCAAGTCTTGTATTTGGAAAAAAATCGAACTCGAGATTTCAATTAAAGTTGACATTACGATGATAGAGAACACCAAAAAAGTGGTTCCCGCAATTCCGTCTGTCTGTCTGTACAACTCTCTACAGCCTAAACGGCTGAAGCGATTTTCTTCAAACTTGGTATTTAAGCGTTTTAGATGATTGTCCAAAATAGATTCTTGAATCGTTAGTTTAGCCCCAAAAATAACGGTACTTGCCATACAAATTTTGTACCATCTTAATTATCTCGAAAACGACTCTAACGATCTTAATAAAACTTAATGTGTGTACTACTTTTGGTACGGTCTACATTTTGGTTATTTTTTTAAAATATGTTGTTACTAACGGTGCCTGCCATACAACCATTTTATTGATTTTCGACTTTCAAAAATACAGCAGCTCCTTCAAATTCTAAATAATATTGCATTTCCAAATTTTCAAAAAATCGTTTTTGTTTTTTGAAAATTCAATATTTTGAAAACGGGTGGACGATTTTTTCAGACATTTTGTTTTTGAATTTATATTATTAAATACTTAAAATGTTTATACCAATTTTTTCTTAGAAAAAAATTAAGAGTTTTTATATATACAAATTAAGTGAAAACCTACTTTAAAAAATACATTTAGCCGTTTCCCTTAAGAATATTTAGCATATAATGTAATCGAAAATATTTTATTTGCATGTGCCTTTAGTCTACAGTTTTGTTTAAAACTCATTTTTACATATTTTGTTATTAACGGTACCTAACGTACAACAATTTTATCTTGCGATTATAGGTACTATAAGGCAAGTTATGCATTCGTAAAAAAAATCTAACAATCAAACATGACATTATGATCATAGAGAAGCCTAAAAAAGAGATCACCAAAAAATGTCTGCCTGTCAGTCTGTCCGTCTGTATGCATAACGAGCTACAGCCTAAACGGCTAAAGCGATTGCCATCAAATTTGGTACGTGTGATTGTTTTGGCATTCCTCAGAGGGGAAATTGAAATTTTATTTTTAGGCCTAACAATAACGGTACTTGCCATCTGACCTTGAAGGATAATCTTATTTTTCACTAAAATTGCTCCAACGATTTTGACAAAAAATTTTGAGAATTGTTTTGTTGGTAATAGCTATCATTTGATATGAACCAAGTTTACGGGAAAAGTCTATTAACGGTACCTTTCATATAAAGGTTTTTGTAATTTTTGGCTTTCTTGGTAAGGGTACATTTAATTTCTGTCAAATTTTATATCTGAGAATATCTAAGTAGCTAAATTAATTTTACATATCAAAATTTTGAATAACTTTTTTTTTAAATTAAAATTAATTATTGAAATTTTTTTTGAAAAATCAATATTTTTAAAACTAATCAAAAAAAAATAATTTTAAATTTTATATTCACATGAACATTAATAGTCTCTAAAAAATTGCATACCAAAATTTCAAAAGAATTTTGTTTTAAAAAAACCAAAAATAAAAAACAAGATTTCATCAAAACCCGTCCTACAATTTTCGAGCTACTTTTTTAGAGAATTTTCATTGATCCGTAGCATCTAATGGCGTTCTTCATTTTTTCGAAAAACTGATCAAAGTAATGATTTTGGCAGTTTAAATAAGTTTAAAAAACGATTTTTTCCACATACACACCATTCACTTTCATTATATCCATGTATGTACTTGTACATATTTACATTATTACCTCCTAATTTACATAATTAAAATTAATTTAAATATACATTTGTAGGTAGGTACCTATGTACTATTCCTTGAATCATTCATTCGACAATTCATTATACTACGAATCAAGGTAATATTACCTACATGGGCTTTAAATATGCATAGATTAACTATATAGGCTAGCTACCCACCAACAGCGTCAGTGAGTAACACTAAAGTTGTTAGCTACAAGAGCAAGTTTGTAACGATCCAGTCGTGCATTTTATTTTATTCTGGACTTTCTCATAAGCGGCTCGACGGATTTCGATTAAATTTTTATGGGAGGTCCAATTCTAAATAAAACTGCATACCAAAATTTGCGAACAAAATTTGTTGGATTTTTGGAAAAAATGAAAATTCAATATTTAGGGTGGCGATTTTTTTTTTAATTTGTAAGCTATATTATATACATAAAATTGCCATACCATTTTTTTTTTCAGAAAGCAATTAAAAAATTAAAAAATTATATAAGAATGACTCTAAAAATATATTTTGCAGTTTCTACTAAGAATCGTTCGCATATATACGATGTGATCGAACATAAGAGCAAGTACGTGTGAATTTAAAATGTTTCAAGAAATTTGTTTTAGGTACAAATTGTGGCTACAAATTATGTTTTACCAAATTCGAATTACACAAAATACCAAATGCCAAATTAATCGTAAATCCTGTTTTTTTTTTTGGTGAATTTGTAATTCCATTTAAGTAATATTTTCGCAGGAAAAAACTAAACAAATGTGAGAAAATAATTGAACAAAATCGAAATAAATAGGCCCTTGCCCTACACAGCCTACATACATACATACATAATTGAAATAAACTTGGTAATTTTATGAAATTATTATTGATGCCGCTGCGCTCTCGTGACGGATACGTGCATTGCAATCAATTTTCTCTCAATGAGCTTGTAAAATACAACTTTATCAATGTCTAAAGTTAAACCTGACCGACCGATGATGCCGACGAAGCACGGACACGACGAAGACGACGCGATTGGCGACCTATTTTAATTAATTCATGCGTAAAATGAAACATGACGGTATCTATTCGAATGCTGAACCCTCATCGTTAACTTGGTAAAAAAGAGGTTTGTCATGAATAGAGGCTTAGTAAAGACATACATTTAAAATGTATCTGAACGTGAATAAATGAAGTTGACTATCTATAGTGAAACGGTTTCTTATCATTTCTTTTGCAAAATGTATAAGCTAACGGTGATGGAATTGTTGATTGTAGTGTACGTTACCTATAATAACTACAAACTTTCTGGTTTAGTGGGTTTAGGTGACGCTACGAGTTCTCATTGTATTTAAAGCCCTTATCTTGCCTTACAATTATTATAAGATCATTAGACAATGAATGACCAAACGAATCCAAAGAGCTGAGACCCGAACTCATTTATAAATTTGAATAATTTTAATCAGATTAAAATTGTGCGTTGGAATACGCATAGCATTTAACTGTAATGGAATTTAAGAAAGTCTTACATTTTTGTATATTATTCTAAAATTATTCCTTAGTTAAAAATTTGAACTTGTTATAAAAAATAAGCGAACAAACGATAAATAAATTAAACCAAATTTACGAATCTTCATAGATATTGTTTTTGATCAAGAGTGATCAACAAATCTTATGACTATATAAAATGTACATTCAAAATGCCATAATATGAGTCATAAAATTGAATTTATTAAAATTTAATTTTTTGGTCCAAAACAAAAATACGTTTGTTTTAAACATGTTTTATTTATTTGTTAAATGTTGACTAAGCAGTTCACAATTTTGTATTAATAATCTCCGATTCCGGTGGATTAACTGTACATCATTTGTCGATATTAATGACACAAAGCTCATTTTAAAGATGTATTGGAAAAACCAAAGTATAAAGAAAAAAATGCACGACTGGATCGCACGAACTTGCTCTTATGTTCGATCACATCGTATGCAAAAGATTTCTATTAAAAATTTAAATATATTTTTAAAGTCATTTTTAACTCAATTTTGTATATGCATATACAAAATTTCATTAATTTTGTTCTAAAATAAATTGGTATGACAATATTAAAAATTTAATAATATAAACTTAAAAACAAAAGATAAAATCAATTTAATTAAAGAAAAAATAATTCAAAATTCTGAAATAAATACTTAAACTAATTTGAGCTCAAAAAAAAGTATGCCATTTCATTTCTTGGATAAATTTGAATTTATGAAAAAAGTTTTTTGAAATCTGTGCAGAGGGTTTTGTGAAAAAAAGTTTTTTTTTTCAAAACTTTTTGAAAATATTTAAAAACAAAAATTTAAAAACGCCAATTCATAGGTATTCAGAAAATACAAATAAATATAATTTTAGAAAAAAAATGAATGAGCAGTTTTCGAATAATAAATTTTTACAAAAAAAATATTAATTAAAAATATTGATACGCGGTATAATTTGGGCAATCTAAACCTATATTTTTGTGAAATTTCGAAAGAATCGGTTAAGTCATTTATGAGATAGTCGAAAGCAAAAAAAACGGCCCTATGGAAAGTACAGTTTTTAGACATTTTTCTAATTTTTTCAACTGTATGATCGGTCGTAGCTAAAAACCCACACTGATTTTTTTAAATCAAAATTATTAGAGCCGTTTCCGAGAAAAATGGGTTTGAACGTAACGGTTATATGGCAGGTACCGTTATTTTTTGAGCTAAAACAAAATTCAATTTACCCTATGTACAATACCTAAGAAACTCTATATATAAAGTTTAAAGCAATTCGGCCCACCCGTTAGGGCTGTAGGTGTCTAAAGTCTGACAGACTGACAGACTGACAGACTGACAGACAGACATACAGACGGACAGCATTTTTAGACCATCTTTTTTCGTCTTCGCTATCATCGTAATGTCATGTTTGATTGTTATCTCACAACTTTTTTTTTCGACGAATGCATAACTTGCCTTATAGTACATATAATCGCAAGTAAAAAGGAAGTTATCTCAGAAAAAGTCCTACTAAATTAAAATTTTTTAGATGGCAGCATTTCCCTTCCGGTACCACTCTTAAAACTTGTTTTTTTTTTTGTAATAGAATATGTTTTTCCAAACATAACAAAAAACGAAAAATTTCCCCACTCAAAAACATTAATTTATATATTTATGACCCAATGTTTTCGACCATTTTTCTCCTCTCTATAATTTGTACGATAAAATGTGTATGAATCTTTTTTGTGTACAATGACATGAGCTTCAATGTCGACCTACTACTTTTTTTCAAAACAACCTACGGTTTTCAAGTAATTTGGAAAACTGAATTTCACCCCCTTTCCACCTCTAAAGTTTTTTGTTCTGGTCGAAATTTAGGGTACTTTATAGAAAATGTTTAGAACGTAAAAATGAAGCTCCACCAAAATTCAAGAAATGATATATACGTACATATATCATGACCTGATAAGTCGATTTTAACAAAACCATCAATCATTAAACAGATATTTCATGTCTTTTTTCAGATTTTTCAGAAATGATTAAATCGCCAAAATTTTTTTCCACTGAAAATTTCATTATTGCTTCTTATTTCAAACAAAAACGAGAATCCAGTCCACAATTTTAAATAATCTATAAATAATCTTAAACTACGTGGCTTACAAAAATGAATTTTGTAATATTGGTGTTTGTGTTTTATATTTGATTTGTAATGAAAGAAGTGAAAACAAAATTTGAGGATAATTGTACGACAGACATTCGAAAAAAGTTCGTTTAGTTGAAAAAATAGATTTACTAGGACTTACGTCATGACTTCACTACTATCAAATTATTTTTGATCAGTGAGTCGGAAATAGCATTCATAAAAAAAAATCATTGATATTAACTGAACGAATTCGGTGCAAATCCATGGAATTATTTTTTGCCAACAACTAGAGGTACGAAAAAATCAAATTGTATAGGTACTAACACATACGCCATTCTGATTATGTTATAAAATTTGTGCAAAAATTTCAGGTTTTGTGAAAGATTTTATATACATATTACGAGTATTTCTGTGGCCAAACTCCTTTTTTCTCATGTGAGGGGGGGGGACAAAACATATTTGTTACTTCTGTTGTTTGTATTATTTTTTCTCATTTATAAAAAACCGAATGCACACAATTAAATATCACTCTTCAAAAATTCAAATGCTAAATGTGGCTTAATTAATGGGGCCAGAGTGGTAGTCACATACCTACATGGTACACTATAACGGCTGAGCTGATTGATTCTGGGAAAACTTTTGTTATACGCCGCATAAATCTTACTCCATCTGACCAATGAAAGTTGATTTTGCTATGATATCAACACGTCTCAAGGACAAACATTTGAAAGAACTGGATTATACGCAGTTTTTACTCATGGACAACTCTATGTAGCTTTTCAAGAGTAAAAAAATCAAACAACATATATATTTGTATCTATTAAAGAAAATGATAAACAAACAATTCATAATGATTTCATTCTTACATCAAATATTGCTTACGAAAAGTTTTTGTAATATAGAGATAATTTAAAAATATTCTAACAAAATTTAGAAAAGTTAGGGTAAATAAATAAATAAAATTCGTTTTGGTAGCAACAGATGTCTTGTTGATTGTAGTCGATTTGTTTGAAAATATAATTATTTACCTCCTACTAATAACGGGTTATCCATTTTGCGGTTCCAAAAGTAAACGTAAATAAAACACATAAAATATTTTTTTTCATGATATTTCATTTTTTTTTATAAAGCTTGAACGCTGACATTATGTATGAAACACTACATCATTTAAATGGCCACCAGGCGAATTGTTGCAAGCATCGATTCTTTTGAAGTAATTTTCAACCACTTTTTGACACATATTGGGCGGTATCTCAGCCATAACTTGACGAATGTTGGTTTTCAAGTGTTCAAGAGTTAAAGGTTTATCTGCATAAACACGGACTTTCGCGTAGCCCCACAAAAAAATCCAGTGGTGTAAAATCGCATGATCTTGGTGGCCAGTTGATATCGCCACGACGAGAAATTACGCGGCCAGGAAATGTCTCTTGCAGTAAAGCCATATTCGCTCGAGTTGTGTGGCATGTGCCACCGTCTTGTTGAAACCACATTTTCTCCAAGTCGTATTCTTCAATAGCAAGCAAAAAAAAGTGGGTTATCATATGACCATAATGCTCCGAATCGACGCACAGTCGTTCCATCGTCGTTTTCGAAGAAGTAAGGTCCAATCACACCTCCGGACCAAAGAGCGCCCAAAACAGTGACTTTTTGTGGATGTAATGGCTAAATTTAACAATTTTGTTTATTAACATAGCCACCGAGTGAGAAATGTGCTTCGTCGCTGAAGAAAATTTTGTTCGCAAAATCGACGTCCACCACCTGTTGTTCAATCATCCATTCGACGTATCTTCGACGTTGTGAATGGTCAGCTGGCTTCAGTTGTTGTGTGAGCTGGACTTTATATGGATGTAGGTGTAGATCCAAATGCAAAATACGCGATAATGTGTCGTAAGACAGTCCTAATTCCTGAGAACGACGAGGAATCGACACATTGGGTTCTTCGGCAACACTTTCACTTAATGCAGCGATATTTTCAGTGGTACAAGCGAAACGATGATGCACAGGCCTTACAATATAAGTAACCAATCCAGTCTCTTCAAATTTCTTCACAATTTTACCAATTGCTTGCGTAGTTGGACGATTATGTAAACCATAATCTCCTCTTAAAGCACGATATGTGGCTGTGGCAAAATCACCATTTTTACTTGCGATTTTAGGTAACTATATTAGGCAAGTTATGCATTTGTCGAAAAAAAAAGTTTTGAGATAACAATCAAACATGACATTACGAGGATAGCGAAGACGAAAAAAAATGGTCTAAAAATTCTGTCCGTCTGTATGTCTGTCGATATACGACCGATCATATGGTTATATTGAAATTAGAAAAATGTCTAAAAACGGTACTTTCCATAGGACCGTTTTTTTTTCTTTCGACTATCTCATAGTTGGCTCAACCGATTCTTTCGAAATTTCACACATATAGGTTTAGGTTGTTAAGGTTCAAATTTATCTAACAAATAAAATGACGTAACTTTTTTGAGCTTAAATTAGTCTAAGTATTTATTTCAGAATTTTGAATTATTTTTTCTTTGATTATGCCGATTTAATATTTTGTTTTTAAGTTTATATTATAATATTTAAGACTGTCATAAAATTTTTTTTAGAAAAAATTAAAAATATTTTGTATATATAAAAAAATGAAGTAAAAAACTGCTTTAAATATTTATATATTTATATTTTTAACAGAAATTTTTTGCATTCGATGTGATTGAACATAAGAGCAAGTTCGTGCGATCCAGTCGTGCATTTTATGGTAGTAGGTTTTAACAAATTTTATGCGTTGTGCGATAGTTAGGCGATCCATTTTCGAAAATGTCAGACTTTCAACTGAAAAAAAAATGGTTTAAGAACTTAGTTTGACAGATGTCGAATTCCAGTCCTATACGTTTGAAACCGCAAAATGGATAACCCTTTATTATAAATGTGAAAGTTTGCATGGATAGATGGATGTTTGTTGATCAATAACTCCTGAACTGCTAAACGGATCTGAATGAAATTGGGCACAGAGATAGATAATAGTGTGGAATAGCACACAGGATACTTTTTTTTATCCCGGTAAAATGTATGGTTCCCGTGGGATAGATTTGTTTTAATTTTGCATATAGCACATATCAAATATCTGCTCATTCTACATACAAATAGCCAACATAGCTTTTGTTGAGAAGAAGCTTGAAAGCACACCCACCCAAATACTCCCCCCCCCACACTCACACACAAACACATACAACCAACATGCAGCTGCCGTTCTAGTATCCAATTCAGTGTTTCAGTAAAACAAAGCAACACGAAAGCTCTACTTACTAATATATATTATAAATGCGAGTGAATGTTTGGATGTTACATCCGCAATAACGCATCTACGACTTAATGAATTTGGATGAAATTTGATATTAAGATAGATTATCAAATAGGCCATGGATTTTATTAATTAAATTTTGTAAGTATTTGTTCCGCGTGCACTCAACGACTGAACGGTTTTTAATTAAATTATGTAGTTCGATAGATAATGTCATAATGTAGATTCCCTTGGGATAGAAAGTCCGTAGCATCGCACGGGTATCTTTTAGTTTTTAATAAAATAAGGCCACCGAAAATTCCAAGGTTATGAATTCAAGAAAAAAAAGATGTCTAATAATGAAAAGCACCATGACGCACCAGCATCAGAATTTGAAACTTAATGGTACATAATAGTTTGCCAGGCTGTTGAGAGCTTATGCCGCTAAGTCCAAAAATAAAATATGGCTTGCGAATAGGCATTGACGGATCCATAGGGGGGCGTCATGTGGGTCATGACCCCCCCAGAACCCCAAACCAATGATAAAGAATCTCCACTTATAACCATATAAAGTAGCAACATAAAGAAGGGTTTTGGTAAGTTTGTGATAGGTTGGTATAAATTCAAAGGATATATTCTGATACTAAACAGAGATATGAATAACAAAAAAATATTTGGTACACAAAAACGTTATTTGTTTAATATTATGATAGAAGCGTTAGGTTTTTTTGTTAAAAGGTATATAGTATTTTAAATGGGAATGCAATGTTTTATACTACATATAGGTATAAACAGCACGTTAAACTTAATTATGGCAAATTTTTTATTGATATTGAAATTGTATACACTTAGCAATAAAAGAAAATAGTGCGCATTAAGAAAACAATTCTTAGAGCGTGTTAAGCGAAATGCGATGTAAATCACGAAAAACGAATCCAGTTGTCTTAAATGTTGATATTGACACTTAAAAGTCTTGAATCATCACTTTTTAATATCATTAATTTGAATGAAATAAAACAATATTGCCATCAACGAATCGCAATTTAATCGAAACATTTACCAATTTTATATTATTCTTGATTGTAAATTGCAAAAGAACTAATCGCAAATTACCGATTTGCAACAAAAATTATTGGATTTATAAATTTGAATGCGTTTTGGAATTAATTTGGTATTTTCTGGTAGTAAATTAAAACTTTTTTTTGTACTAAATTTCTATTTTTTTTTTACAATATCACACAAAGTGATTCGAATTTTTAAGAACCTTAGAAAGGGGGATTTGTTTGCATTTGTTTCGTTATAGCGTAGCTGATATTCTTTATCCTGGATGTATATTAATGTATCTTATTTTTAAAAATTGAGTAACATACTTGAACTCGTAAGCTAATGCACAGATCGAAGGTGCAACCTCTGTGCCAAATGAATAAGAAGATGATTTAGAATTTTTGATTTACATTTTTGAAGTATTTTTAATATTATTCTGTGTTTCTGAAACGCTACAGAAAGCTTAGTCCCGTTTAATTATTGCTCCTAATTCTTATGTCATCATCTGATAAAAAAAGGCTTGTCTCACGTAAAATAAATTTTCCTATCTTATACAGATACACATTATATATAAAAAAAAAGTGAATCGCACCCTGTACACGACTTTCTGTTTACACAAATAAAACTCACGCTTGCGGAATTGAATCACAGGCTGTGAATTTGACATTAAATTGCTCACTGAGATTTTATTTGATCGGACTGAGCTGTCGGGAATTTCTCAGGGAATATTTTATTCCTTAAAAAACGTTCCTGTGGTCGTGAATCTCCCACGGAATAAATTTCACTCGAACAAAAAATCTTTTGAAACGACAGTAAAATTCCCTAGGTACGTTTATTCCCGATACCAATAAATTCCAATAAAATTTTACCGTGTTATGCGGGATATACACTGTTCAAATGCGTGACATGCACGTCTTTTTAGGTATTTATCATAGACATAACTGGGAAATATTGCGACATTACTTTGAAAATCATGGTAATGTTGCAGAATGTGTGCGAAAATTGCGTACGGATTTTGGAAGAAGAGAAGCACCGTCAGCTCCGTATGTTCGTTATCTTGTGAAAAAAGTGAAAGAAACTGGCATCCTCATCGATAAACCAAAGCGTGAAAAGCCAAAAACAGTTCGTTCACCCGAGAATATTGCTCCTGTGGCAGAAAGTGCGTGAATCGCCATCAACATCAATTCACCGTCGTTCTCAACAATTGAACATTTCGGAGACATCATTGAGACGAATTTTGCATAAAGACCTTGGTATGACGCCATACAAAGTCCAACTGGTTCAGGAGTTGAAGCCAACTGACCATCCAATGCGTTTTCGCTTCGCTAAGAAGATGCCGATTTTGCCAAAAAATCATCTTTTCAGATGAAGCTCATTTTGATCTTGTAAACAAGCAAAATTGTCGCATTTGGGGCACAGAAAGCCCGCACGCATACATTGAAAAGCCGATACAGCCAAAACGAGTCACTGTTTGGTGCGGATTTTATTGGGCCATTTTTCTTTGAAAATGAGCAAGGAGTGGCCGTTACAGTCAATGGCGATCGTTATCGGGCCATGTTGAACGAATTTTTATTCACAAAAGTTGAAGAGGAGGATATTGGCAATATTTGTTTTCAACAGGCCGAAGCTACACTCGATGTTTTGCGCCCTGTTTTTGAAGATCGCATTATCAGCCGCAGAGCTGATCTCGTTTGGCCACCTCGGAGCTGCGATTTGACACCGTTGGACGATTATTTGTGGGGTGCCGTAAAAGATAAGTGTTACGCCGATAAGCCAGAGACAATTGACGCTTTAAAGGATAATATTCGTGAAGCCATTGGTGAAATACAGCTGCACACAATCGATAATGTGCTTAAAAATTGGACCGATCGTGTAGACTACTGCATGGCCAGCCGAGGAAGCCATTTGAATGAAGTTATTTCCCATTATTAAACGGAAGGATTGTGCTTTCAAATAAAAAAAGAAATTTGAGAAAATATTCAGTAGTTTTTTTTATAGTATTTTCAAAAAAAAAAAAGTTATTTGGCGGACCCTACAGACACACCTTCACACGGAAAATATATACTGAAGATCCTTAAAATAGAACGTGTTGTTTTCGTATGAAGCGTTTGACAGTCTGCCTGCCGAAAAGTATTTTAGAAGGGCCGTTCATAATTCCCTACTGGATTCTATCGTGACAGACCTGAAAGATCGTCTTTCTTCGGATGTGCTGGCAATATTTCAGCTAGGAGTATTTGTGCGCAAAATGGCAAAAACCACATTCTTTACATAAGCCCTTTTTATTGGTAAATGTATAGGCAGCGCAGTAAATTTTTATTCAGTAAACAACAACAAAGGAAAAGTGCGAATAAATTGAGCAGTAAAAATAGTGCCGATAATAGTGTAGATAAAGCTTTGGAATATTTGGAATGGAACGACTCTCTCGAGTTGCAGACAAAAAGCATGTTTACCATTGTTGGCAGGCAGAGGGAGATGTAAAATATGAGTTTATATAAAATGTGCATAATAATTTTATTCAGAGTCTCATTACTGCACTACCTATAGGTTACCATAAAAAATATACGGCTATTTTGTTTTTTGCATTAAACTCTTTGTCAACTTATTTTGTGTTGGGGTTCAATAAATCTTTTTTTTATCAAATACATATTTTCAAGATTGTTGATTTTTGAAACTACTGATCTATATTATATGATCATATTAAATATAGGTACCTGCATCTTATAATAGCTGTGTTTTATTTGGAATCTATCCATTGTACCGTAAGTAATTCCCAAAAAAACGCATCGACCGTAGCATGGACAGTAGCTTTTTTATTTTTGTAAAAATTGTACACCTGCACAGCAGTCACAAGTAATGAAAGAGTCTTTTGCAAAGTAAAATTATTAAAAAATCAAAATTAGGAACAATAATTAGCTTTTATTCATATAAAATAGAAAGTAGAAAAACGTACCAATATTTAATTTATGTTTCAAACCTATTTCTTGTGTTCACTTTTTCTGCATTTGCAATTTTAAATTTGAACATTCATTTTGCACCAATAGAAAGGAAATGATAAGTGAACGGGTTTGTTCATAGACTATGGTCAAGTCCCTTTTTACACAGGGCAATTTTTGTGTTGCTTTAAAAACACAATTGCCGGAGATTTGCTTGTTTCCTTTTAATGTTTTTTGGTTTTGAACGCACACTACAACGTAGCTTAAATTGTTCACTCCCCTTACATTTCCCCTTTATATTTCATGCTTTTATTTATTTTCTGAGTAGATCGATAGTTAGAGTTTTATTTTTCAAGTCAATTTACAAATTTATTTTCTGATTATGTTTAGCTTTCAATTCAATATTCGGAATAAGGAACAAATAGTTAACATTTGGTTTGCAATTTCCATGCACATGTCCTGAAAAAAAAAACAATGGGATCAAAAAATAGTACGCCCAGTCCATCATGGCCAACGTCCATTAAACAGTGAGGAAAAACACATGTTGTAAGTTCAGTTGCCGCTTAGTGCGCTTAGGCCAGGCGCGCACATACATTTTTTTCCGAAACGAAATAGTTTAATCATTAATTGAACGATGATCGCGCACATACGCAACTTAAAAATCAATCAACGAGATAAACCAACACACAGACAACATATTGATTTAATGTGCGCGCAGTTACATTATAGTTCGGTGTGATTCAAACTGAAGAACTTATTTGGGGCGATCGTTCGATTTGTGTCAAAACACAAACTTTTAAGTTGCTCGAATCGCGGACTGAATAGTTTTTGCATGTGCGCGCACTCTCATATAAGTCCATGGTATTCACTGTAGCAACCAAACTGTTGCAAAATTGTAAGTTGCATATGTGCGCGCCTGGCATTATAGCTCATAGAATTTCATACGAATAAATATTTTCTGGCGCAGTGTCGAGCAGTTCTTCTATAGTGCAGTTCCACTCAATGCGTATGTCTTCTCAAATTGTTTTCTTGTAGATCTAAATAAAAAGTTGATTTTTTTCACCAAACTCCGTTTATTTATAACTATCAATAAAAATTGAACACAAAACGAATATTGGTCTTAGTTAGTCAAAAATAAAAGTAAAACCAAATTCATTCCATAGATATTAATTTTTTTTTCAAAATGGAAATCGAAATTTGTTAAAATTGATTAATTGACATTAGGGATATGCAAAATTGCAGATATAGGTAGAATTTTAGACGTACTGCAGAAAATAATTGAGTTTTTAATAGTAAAAGTCAGAAACTTTCCAGAAGAACAGCTTATAATTTATTAAAAAATGGAATTATCTAAGATCTTAGAAATATAAGCTGGCCAACTATAAAAAAAAAAGAAAAATAAAAGAATCAAAAAGATCGATTTGTCTTACGAATGAAATTAATAATTATAACACTCCATGAACACATCCATCGAGATTCAACCCAATTATCAATCGTACCAACAAAACTAACACAATCAAATTCGAGACTCGAATAAACGTCATCTAGCCATTTGTAGAATTGTATGTAAAATGCTACGACGGATAAATTTCCCAATAAAACACAGCTAATATAATTTTTCTTAGTGTTCTATCTTCGATCAACATGACCCCTCCAAACTGAAATACTGGATCCGCCCCTGCGAGTAGGTATACCTATCTCTAAAGAATCTCTTAACATGACGTTATTTGAAGTTTTTTGTTTTTGTTACATTTATTTGGCAAAACGGCAGAATAGTAGGTTAATATTAATCTAATATACACCTTTGTGCTAGTTTTAAGCCAGACAAATTTAGTTCCCACTCTGCATGAATGAATGAATGAATGAGCGATAAATAAAGTTAACTCGTTGTTGGCGCAATGCATGCAGACGCATACCCCGATTTGAATCCCACAATATCCAAAGTTAATAGTTGTTATGATTTTTTTTTTTTAATAGCCTCATGCTTGAGCGAATTTTACCGACTGAAACAGGGAAAATAAAAAACAAATCAAGTAATTGTTGTGGATGGAAAAATTTCACTTTCTCAGCATTCCAATGCGAATAACCTGACGCGATCACTAAAAGAATGCAGTATTTCTACCATACCGACCAAGTCTGGTATATACGCTGCACCTGTTTTGTAAATATACAATTTTTTTTTAAATGCGCGTCGCCGCCCTGCCCGTCGTCATCGTCGTTTTTTCGGTCAGTTGGTGTGTATATACGAGTATATGATATTATACAAATTGAACATGAATTGAAGCCAAGTATCAAAACTTGCTGCAAAACTCCGTCACTCTATAGCTCCATCAGCTTGGTTGGGAACATTTTGAAGTTGACCTAGTTGTTGCTATTGGATGAGCGAATCGACTGACGCGACCACAACACAACGATGCAGCGATGCAGTGGAGCCGCTAAATGCGGAATGCTGCATTTACTGCTTTCGCAAATTTATTAATTTGCATTTGAATTTACTGTAAATACGTACATACATATGTATATTTGTATGCATTAGCTATACGAGTTACGATCTTCTGGTCAATAGATATCGATGATACAATGAGGTTTCTAAGCGGTATTTTTACTATATGACAAATGATGCCATACGCGGATGTTATGGTAACATGTATATGCAATTCAAGTCTAATACAGGCCGTCGAAGCATCATATCATACTTATAATACCGACTCAATTTGATAACTAAAATAATAATAATAAAAGTTGTATAGCTTGTAGACTAAACGCATAAATGCATCTTTATTTTCATAGATATTTGTATACAACAAATGAATGATGATTTAATTCTGGTTTTCCCAGAGTTTTCTAAATGTGCATAAATATTACTTGTTTTTGATTTTTAAGTTATTGCCACGTTAATCAAATAATTTTATCACCCATACTTCCTGTTCATTTTTAGAGAAAAGAAATCGTTTCATATAAAGTCTTATAGGTATGTATATTCATCAGAATTAGGCGAGGAATTAATGTGAAGTGGCTTCCGAATTTTCTTCGACTTTTTATATGTAGGTTAGGTACCTATGCGTTTTTTTAAAAGAAATTAGCGGTACTAAATAAATTTATTCTAAAAATAGGATGAAAAGACGATGATTTGCAAATTATAATATACTCGTAGTTAAGTATTTTCTGATGTCTAACATTTTAACATTTTATTTTAATGAAAATTCTGAGTTCCTCCTCTTATGTGTGTTATCCGTTTTCAAGAAGAAATATAACGCATATAACTTAATGTTATGTCCAATAATTCAGCTTTAAGCCTAGTACGCTGCTGATGGGAAACGAAATTTTTCGGTGGTCTCCACTAGGAGAGCGAAATGCTAACGAAAACCACAGCGGAAAAATATTTGCGGAGAGTTCTGTAAGCTGTCAAAAACAATTGACAAGTTGTAAAAAAAAAAGTAATTTTGTCACCAAATTATTTTTTTATATTATATTATATTATTTAGATTGAAAATTTTTTGTCGCCAAATTACTTTTAGATGTAATTTTTTTGAAATAATTCTTGGATTTAAAAATTGTTCTTGTTACACATAGAGGATTTAAAATAAAACTCAAAACCGTTTAAATGATGGAAATTAAGCAAATACTTTGGGACTTATTAACTGGTTTAACTGCCGATTTGATGAAATTTCTATTAATTTTAAGAAAATAAATGAAATGGGGAGGTAAACCACTATATAATTCGAAAACTACGTGCTTCATTGGGATGGTGTAAACGGTTATGAGTTCTAATTTGTGGTTTCTTACTAATTCCGGATACCATTTTCAAGTCCAGGAATTATTTCAAAAAAATTATATATAAAGGAAATTTGGTGACAAAAAAAATACATATAAAAGTAATTTGGTGACAAAACTACTTTTGGTTTTGTTAATGCTTCCTTTGAAAGTATGAAGTTTTGATTCTAAAAAGATATCGCTCGCCTTTATTGGACAACCCGTTCCAAAGATATAGTCCAAAACCAATTCACTGTTCACCTTCCAATTGACAAGTGCCCAGCTTGCAAGCAGCTTGATTTGCTATCAAATCCACGATTTGTCATCATCTTCTTTCTATCAACACAACAAAGGACTATCGAGGTCATCACCAGAAATTGTAGACTAAATAACAATGTCCATCCCGTGCCGATTTTCACGAAGTAAACATTAAACAGATTGTCTGAACTTGAGAAATAAGTTCTGGGGTATGGTATAAAATCGTCAATCAATGAGATCGGAAACAGGCTTCCCAAATAGGGGTGGGTATCGTTTAAGATGGGCTTTTTACAACCAAACATTATTGTGGTAAAGATTATTTCCTTAATTGTCGTTGATGCAGCGGAAGGCCGCTTACCTTTGGCTTCCGGCCTGGATACATCTTGTCCCGACCAGGTCGGAAATTCATATTCATACTGCCAGTAGCGGGCGGTCGATTTGATTTTTTCTTTCTGGCAATTGACTTAATTTATGTGTTGAAAGTATGTCGTTAGAAATGGTATTTGTTTTATTATATTTATATGGTGTCAAAGGTCGCATAGAATTTAAAAGTCGGAGTAACAAATGGATTTTAAAATTCGTGACATATGGACAGTTCATTGCAGAACAAACTACTGAATCTTGTTTATAATATTTTTATTTAGTAGTCACTTAAAATAAATTAATTTTAAAAGAACATAGATTATTTTTAATCTAAGCACTAGCACTAGGTATGAGAAAAGTCGATAGTTGGTTATAATAAGCACTCCAAATAAAGATCCGCTATATCTTGTTCGCCGATAAGATATGTGAAGGGTGTGCTTCTTTCCAACTTCCTATTTCCATTTTGCAGATTTAGTTTAGTCGATTTTGAAATTGGTTTTGATAAAAAAATTAGAATTGAACTTGTTTCGAATAATTTAATACAGAAAATGCACAGAAAAACCAGACACTAGAGAAAACCCAAAGCCAAAGTAAAATCAAATAAACAATACAAGAGCTTGACTTTTTTTATAAATAAAATGAAATGTCAGAATTTCGCTGGCAATTAATGTGCATGTCAATTAAATTGGGAACGAAAAGAGTGGAGAATTGTACTAAGAAATCTAGTACAGCTATACACTAAAATTACACATTTCGTCGTTCAGCAGCGTACTGGAAAACGAAAAGTAGAGCGAAATTTTTCGTTCATGATTTCGTCGTGTCATTTTTGTATGGGATTTTTCGTTTCGCATCAGCAGAGTACTAGGCTTTATTATAAAGTTAAGGGCTTGCCATTATGTTTTAAAAATGATTGCGGGCTAGTGGCCACCGCGGCTAGCTCGAATAAATTCCAGCCGATAGGCCCAATTTTCGACCACTTCTTGCAGCAATTGGGACCGTCTACCAGCAATAACGCGCCGAATATTCTCTTCCAAGGCGTCAATCGTCTCGGGCTTATCTGCGTAGACAAGCGACTTCACATAACCGCACAAAAATAGTCCAACGGTTTTAAATCGCACGATCTCGGAGGCCACCCCACAGGCCCACGACGCGAGATAATGCGCTCACCAAAAGTTTCCTTCAATAAATTGATAGTTTCGTTGGATGTATGGCGGCCTGTTTTAACTAAAAGTAGTCCACATCACATCCTCCAATCCAGGCATTGATCATGACTCTGTATAGCGTTCCCCATTTACTGTAACAATAATGGCTGGCTTCATTTTTGAAGAAATATTGACCAATGATTGCCTCTGCCCATAGAGCACACCAAACAGTGACTTTTTGAGGATGTAACGGCGGGCGTCTCAACAATGGCTGGTGGATTATGATCACTCCAAATACGGCAATTTTACATTGCGGGCATTCACTTACTTATTAGATAAGTTATTTCGGATACCAAGCTATCGGAGTATATCTGTGGACGAATCAAATAGGTCAGCTGAAAGCTGTCAAAAAATCAGAACAAAACGCATACCAAATGAATTTTTCAGTCATTCCAAATTTGTTGGGATAATTCAAGATAGCTTTCATGAGAACATCTGTTTTTTCATCAGATGTGCTTTTGCGCGCATTACAACAACAGAAAGTTATTCTAGATTGCTGAGAATAACTGAGTGAACGTCCCCATTTTCGTTCAAGTTCGTGCATGTGTCAAAACTCAGAGACACTCGTCTCACATTTAGCATGGGCATATGTATAGCAAACTGTTAGTTGCAACATCTGTTACTGCTACTTTTAAATAACAGTTACAAATAGCTGTTACTGAAATCAAATTTGTCGATTGACCTAATTGCTTTATTCCATAATTTTTTAAATTTTTAGTTTTCACATTAGTTTTTATTTAAAAAAAAAAGTTTGTGGTATTCCTGCCTTGTATCAGAAACTACACAATTTTAAGCTGTACCCGATTCAATTTAATTAATAGTGATTCTATCTGCTTATTTTTCACGATTTGTTTTATGTTACGAATTTGAATTTATACATATAAAAGCAGTTCGAATCAAATAACCGAAAGCAGTACTGAAATTGAGATAACTTTTTGTAACGATTTCGAATTTATGCGATAACTCGGGAATCAAGAATTACCGATATGACTATTAAGCAAAATATGTAATTAGAAAATAATAACTACTACTCGACGACTGAATTCAATAATATAAATAGAATCTGAGTTAATCAGTAATCAAAGCTTAATAACTTTTGTTAAAGTGAAAAGATAATCAAAATAAAAATTTAGAAATTTTAAATCTGATTTCAATAACAGGTATTTTCGATCTGCTAATACCTGTTACTGACTCTTACTGAAAAATCGGCCCATCCCTATTTCTATTTGAATCTGTCAAAAATCACTGCGCATATGTCAAATCTCCAAGATATTTTGCCAAATATGACAACGGAATTTTTGAATTATTATGAAAACTGAATTTTGACAACATGTTGCAATATATTACCTTAAAATATATCCTTAAAACTTGAATATTTTTACACTTTATAACTTATTGGTGAGGTCGGGCGAGTTTGTTGAATACACATATTTAACCAAATAAAGATATCACTGTAAAAACGAGATCGCCCGATAGTCTTACCAAATAAGGCCCTAGTTTCGCCAATTCACGTTTAAGCTTTGTTGATTAAGTTATTGATTTATTTACCTTCAATAAAGTACGTACTTTTTTTTCAAATATGGCATGTGAGCTGAGCTCACTTTAAAGTTGTAGTGCCCGATCCACAAAAAAGGAGACCCCCAAGTCTGCGCCAATTATAGAGGTATAAGTCATCGCTTATAAGATCCTGTATAGCGTTTTATGTGAATGTCTCAAGCCTTTTGCTGATGATCTAATAGGTACTTACCAATGCAGCTTCAGGCTTGGAAAACCTACAACCGACCAAATATTCACATTAAGCCAGATTCTGGGGAACACCCAAGAATATAACATCGATACCCACCACCTGTTCGTCAATTTTAAAGCAGCCCACGACAGTGTTAAAAGAGTTTAACTGTATCGTGCCATGTCCAACTTTGGACTTCCTGCTAAACTGATACGCCTTATCCGGATGACGTTGGAAAATGCTCGCTGTTCCGTCAAAGTTGTTAGGAACTCTATTCCTATATGAAGGACCCATGCCAGCACATCGGGCACTATCTTCAATAAATCGATACAACTACTTGGGTTTGCGGACGACATTGACGTGATAGGAAGAACAAAGCGAACAGTACCCGTGCCTTCACTACTATGGAGTCAGCAGCAAGCAGAATGGGATTGAAGATATACGAGGGCAAGACGAAGTAGTATATGCTTTCATTAACAAAAGTTCAATCCCACCATCGAATTGGCCAGAACGTGACCATTGATAGGCATAACTTCGAGGTAGTCAGTGAGTTTATCTACCTGTGTACTGCTGTAAACACAGGCAACAACATCAGAGCTGAAATCAAACGCAGGCTTAATCTGGCTAATCGCTGTTTCTTTGGGCTGAGTAAGCAATTGAGGAATAAAATTCTATCGAGAAGAACCAAGGTGACTCTGTATAAACCACTCATTATCCCGGTCCTGCTATTTGGTGTAGAAGCATGGAACCTCTCCCAATCGGATGAAAAGTCACTTGGAGTCTTCGAGAGAAAAGTTCTGCGTACGATCTATGGTCCTGTCTGCGTAAATCGAGAAAATATCGGGCGAAGAAGATACAACGACGAACTACATATATGAACTGTCCATCGACATAAGCCTAACCAGAAAAATTCAACGAATTCAACTACTAAGATAGCTGGGTCACGCTTCAGCTCGTAAAGTTTTCAACGCCAAACCATAGGGGGCGAGAAGCCAAGGTAGACCTCATCTCCGATGGACCGACCAGGTAGAGGGAGACCTCTGACATTTTGGAGTGCAAAATTGGAGACGGCAGGCTAGAGATCGAGACGGCTGCACGGCCATACTAAGCAAGGCCCGGAGCACCACGCTGTAGTAGTGCCATAAGTAAGTAAGTAATTGTACTTACTTAAATTTTTTTTTTAAAGAAGTTTGTAACAATGTTTTTAATGTTTAATAATATTAATTTATTTTTTCAGTACACTGTCTGTAAGCTGCCACAAAATAAAACTTCATTGACAACACATAATATTTGAGAAACTTCAAAACAAATATTATGGAGTATGTGAGAATCTGTGTACATATCCGTTTTGAATCTGCCTTGAAAAAGAGATTCAATACTAGTCAATGTTTTTCGAGAAAAAAACGAAGCTGATTCTTAGAAAAAAAAATTGAAGGCGGATCGACTGCAGATCAATGTTTCTATTGAAACGAAATCGACGAAAGGCGTCATGTTATGACATAAGAATATCTTGAAGTTCGATTAAAATACAAATAGGTATTTTCATTTGATATTCTGTTCAGGCTAATTGATTTCCCTTTTTAAGTTAGCGGGTTTCCTTTCTCACAAAACGTTTGACTTTTAAACATACAAGCTTTATTCACAGTATACGAGTATTATACATTTATTGCTTATAGGGTAAACGACCGACTGTCACAACAGTTTTGTTAAAAAAAAATTACGTGCCTAACTGATTATATAATACCTATATGGATGGTATAAGTTATCCGTATCTATAAAGTAGATTTGACATTGAAAATTGCAACGCTCTATGAGCTTTATAAAATCCCTTTATGGGAACTTCGTGTCGCCATGTCGCACAGTGGGACAACATTGCATAGTTATGGAAGAAAATTGGTAGATACTACTCGACAAATTTGTTTTTAAAGTTAATATGAAATTGTGTGCAACGATGAAGTAAAACAATTTTTGTATCATAACGATTACAAAATTACATATCATTCACTTTACAAGCAAACATTTGTATATACGAATCAAAAGTGGCTTAGGTCGATCGAGAAATATATACATTCGTTTTCTATTTCGATTTAAATTTTCTATGATACTAGAAAGTTTAAAAAGTTGTAATGAAAAAAATCTTGGAAAGAAAAGGGAAAAACTTTTAAAAGCCGGTACGAAAAATCTAATAATCTCGAAACGTATATTTAAACGATTTTTAATTAAAAAAATGGTAAAAACGTTTTTACCAGATCATATATTAGCATGGACTGTCGGCCAACAGTGTGTGTCTGTCAGCAGTCCGTCCTTCTGGGAAAAGAGACCATCAACGGAGAGTACTATGAATCAATGGTTACAATTTTTGTTTTTGCATATAAGACAATAAAAAGAAATTTAGAATTTAAGAAACAAATTATTTCGTTACGGATATGCACTGTATTCCCAGTAAAAAATTAATTGAAAACGAGTTTCAAATTCAATTAAAGAAGTTACGTGTTCTGCAATTCGAGTGAATTTTAGTTCTTTCAATTCACTTCGATTTTATATATAAGTCATGTTCTCGTGACAATCAAGTACAGCTAAGTAAAACATTTTCACAAAAACGACTTGATTTTATTTATTTTAATATGGAGGGATTTTCACGTCTGTTTTTTTTTCTGTCAAAAAGCATACAGAATACATGGAAAAAAAACATATGTAGTGTCTCAGATAATTTTGACAATAACTAATTTGTTCGATATTTGCAACTACGCAGTAGAAATTCCAATGTAGCGTTCTATTGGGAGTATTTCATTGATGGCAACTATTAGGTTTCGGAACGACTGCTTAGAGATGATAATTCTAGTAAAATGAAAAACTGTGTTTATATTAAATGATTAACAAATCACTTCCACAAATTTAATGATAGAAAAAATGTATTTATAAAAGTTAACAATTATTTGAGAATGAAGGTTAATTTAACGCGTGTGCTCTATTGGACGCCGGACGACAGACTTCGATCGGTTTAAACCCAGACGGGAATTATTTAAATGTTGGGAAGTTCCCTTTTGGGACTTTTCTGTACAGTTCACAATTAGGGATATTATTTGTTCCCCTTTTAGGTACAGTAGGAGTCAACCTATTGAATTACACTTAGAGTCAGGTTTCTGGAACTTGGTGTTCGCACCTAGATGTTGCGACTGGCGATGCAGTGTCGCCACACATACAATACTAAAAAAATCACTTCAATGCCCTCTTTGATTGAATAGACTTACTAATTATTGGAACTCAATTAAATTATTCTTCGGATGAAAAGGAGAAGTAATTGCCACTATGCTCTTATTGTTTTTTTCCTTGTAATTTTTTTACTTTGCTATACTTGTTATTCATGAGAACACGACTATAATGTCAAAATCAGTAAATACACATTTTTAAATGCTTGTATTAGTATATGACCAAAGTACAAAAATATTAATTGCAATGCCCGATTTACACCAAAGTTGCCAGTATTTCTTCTGCCAAAAGAATGGCAAAATAATGGCAGAAATAATTTTTTAATTACATTCATTTACATGAGTTCAATAAATGGCATATTTCAATGTTGACATTATTTTGTCAACATTTATTGGCAAGGATAGAATTTTTGTATTTACACTACTGCCATAAACGTACCAAAATAACGGGATTTTTCGGAATTATCAAAAAAAAAGCTTAACACACAAGGCTAGAAATAAAAATGGAATCAAGAACTAATGTCGATTTCGTTTCAATAAAAACATCGATCTGTCGTCGATCCGTCGTCAATTTTTTCCTGAAAATCAGATTCATTTCAAATTAAAACCAATTTTTTTCTGAAAAAAACAGATCCGTATTAAATCTCTTTTAAGAGACGGATTCAAAACGGCTTTGTACACAGATTCTTACATTACAATATTTCTTTTGAAGTTTTTCAATTGTTGTGTTGACAATTAATTTTTATTTTGCGGTAGTGTACAGAAAAAATAAATTAATATTACAGTCTTTTCAAATCAAATTTAACTTTTTGCAAATCAGATTAAACTTTATGCAAATCAAATTAAACTTTTGCAAATTAAATTAAACTTTTTGCAAATCAAATTCACGTTTCTGGAGATCAGATATTTGTTTTAAGAGAAAAACATCAAACGATGTGAATATATAAGAATTTATTTCATGCAATTTAAATAATGGCGTACTAAAGTACTATGTACATGAGAGCGACCAACGAATTAACGTCGTGCTACAAAAACAAATTTAAATCACTTTTATATTAATCGATGTATTCCATTAATTTTTTTTTATTGAATAAAAAATTAAATTTTATTTTAAATAACTAATGGTTTTTAAAGATGATAGACCGCAAATGACCTCCACGCTCATCTACGCATATGCGGCACATGATCAGAAAATTGTTCATTGAAGCCTGAAGGGTTGAAATTGGGATCGCCTCAATTATTGTCTTAATGGACTGCTTCAATTCAGTCAAATTCCTGGATTTCGTTTTGTACAATTCCTGCTTGACATAACCCCATAAAAAAGTCTGGTGCAGTCAGGTCAGATGACCTTTGGGACCAGTGGTAACTGCAGTTTCTGGATATCAATTTGTTTGGTAATTTTTGTTGGAGCTCCGCCATAACTTGTGTGGCTACCTTTGCACTTGCTCCATCTTGTTGAAACTAAATCCTGCTGAAAGGGATACGTCTTCGGCGAAAAAACTCCTTCAACATCTTTAAATAACGGTCTCCATTGACAGTTTGTGTTACACCGTTTTCTTCAAAGAAGTATGGCCCGACAATCCACCTTGATGAAACTGCGCACAACACAGTGACTCGTTCTGGGTGCAGTTCCGCCTCATGGAGCATTTTACATTACCGTTTAAGTCAAAATATGCCTCATCAAACATGAACAAACAATTTATCAATGTGTTGTCTTCTTTGGCCATTGCAATCATTTTCGGCAAAATTCCAGGCGAGCAGGCAAGTCCTGAGGGTTTAACTTGCTTGTAATTTGGATTTGTACGGAAAAAAGTTTAAGTCATCTTGAAGTATCCGTTGTAATGACCGTCTGCTAACTCCAATCAGGCAAGTCCTGAGGGTTTAACTTGCTTGTAATTTGGATTTGTACGGAAAAAAGTTTAAGTCATCTTGAAGTATCCGTTGTAATGACCGTCTGCTAACTCCAATTTGGCCCGATAAGTTTCGAAGCGAAACACTTGGATTTGCCTGTATTGCCGATGCAACAGCCACGATTGTGTCCTGAACTCGAACATTGGGATCTCGATGATACGGTCTTCGTTCGATGCTTCCTGATTCGGCAAACATGTTCACCAGCCTCATAATGGTCCATCTACTCGGGGGAGTACCGCCAAACTCCAGCCTAAATTCCTTTTGGACGGAAATGACGGGCTGCAAAGAATGGTATCGCTGCACTATCCAAATCCTTTTTTCAGTATCCCAAGCATTCATTTTGATAAATCTAAATAGCAGCCTATAAAATACAAAAAAATTATCCGATTACTCACACTGAAAAAAAGTTATTGCGTTTTATTTTTGTACCACGATTCGTGTGCCACCCTGTATTAGATCCTTAATTATTAGAGGATCTTCAAGTTGTGTGATATTGTTCCTTCGTTCGGTATTGTATTCCCCATTTAGTGAAGACTTTGGCTGAATCCAAATGATTTGCCATAAACTTGAGCAAAATAGTTTCTTGCGGCGAGTTCTAGTGTTTTCCATACAATCAAAGTTTATTCAACAAAATCATGAAAAGCCTTCAACATTTTAACTAACATTTTTTCCAAATTACGGAACAAATGTAAAGTTCACTTCACTTAAAGTCAATTGCATTAAATGTGTGATAATTCAAATGGCTTCTAATTAATATCTTAAATATTTTTAAAACTATTTTTTTGTAAACATTAAAAAATTGTATGGAACGGGACACTAGATATGAATATTTACAACAGTAATTTATTTTCAGACAGCTACTGCGTACGGCTGCTAGTACATTCAGTTTTTTGAAGTCACTCGAAGCGTGTAGAACATTTTATGCTTTTAATGGCCATATACTGTTATATTTATAACTGTTAAAAATTGGATTAGTTTTGTTTGCATGTAGATACCCTTTTTTCAGGTAAGATTAATTTATTGCATTCATTAAAAAGTTTCTCATTTTATTTAAAATATTAAAATAGAAATTAGAAGAATTAAAACATTAAAATCTGAACTGTAACTGGGCACTAAGAGGTTTCCATAATTTGTTCGTCTAAATTAATTAGACTATTATACAAAAAATATCTTAAAATATCTGAATGCAAATTCAAAATGTATATTTGAATTATTTTATGGGCAGGCATTTATTTAAGTTCTGTGTAGAAAGTGGATGTAATGGTTAACAAATTAGTTGCCGGTCTTGCTTTGGTTTCATTTTGTATCTAATTTCATTAAAGATTTAATTAATCCGTTGCAGTTTTTTATTCTACTGTATAACGCTCGCCGGCAGTATAATATCTGAATTGAAGGGTATACTTCTGTATGTTTTAGCTGCCGAAATAAAAAACATAAAAAGAGACAATCAAAAAATGGCCTTGTTTATAATGTACATAGACGAATATACAATTTTGATTACTTTCGTGTGTCATCACCATGTCAAATGGGCAAGATGAGAATCTACAAAAATATGTATTTGATATACATAATATTTTGATGAATTCAGCTAGTAACCTAATTTTGGATTTGTGGCAATGTCATGCACCAGTAATTTTAGGTGTTCTCGCTGGAAGTCTTCGATGAACATTTTTATTTCATTTGCAATATTGTAGTTGGATGTATGTAAGACCTTAGTTGTTATACCTTGGTTTTTTGATTTAAGACAATTTATGGGAATTTAAAAAATGTTAACTTAACCTTCAGGGTTAATGAGCAAATAATATAATTTTCAAGAACATATTAAGTTAACTGCTATTGTTAATGTATCTTCTTTTTTAGCACCTAGCATTCTAGCTGAAGGTGCGAACCATTCAAGCATTTTGTTAACTGAATAATTAATAAATTATTAAACGCTAAACAAAGAAAAAAGAAGCAATATATTTATAAGCTTGAATGCAACTGCATACCATTTTATTATTATTTGTTTCATATATAAAGTTACACCCACTATCATGTTTATGGTTCGGTTAATAATAATTGTTTTTAATTAATTTCGTTTTCATTAATAGGAATGCATACAACATATTATAGTAAGTGCTTTTAGGTGCCAGGTAGTATAGCTATCAATGAATATAATAATAGAAAACTTTAAATGTAAATTTTGAGAAAGTAATATCAATGATTATTTTTATGCTTCTGACTTAATTATTATGCTTGGGCAAAAAAAATATATTTTAGTTTGGCTACAATTATTTTTAATTAAATTAAAGTGCATGTCATAATAATCATTGATTATTAAAATTCATTTTTTGTGTTGGTTAAAGATAAATAATTATAGCCGTGTTTTTTTGGCAAAAGCTAACCGTAGCAAAGCAGAATTTACACACGTTACAAGTACAGGAATCTGATCTTTCGATAAAAGTAAAAATAAAAGTCTGTTTTGGATAGATTTGTCACATTTGTTTAATTATCGAATGATTATTGTTTTGTTGGTAGTTCCGATGGTTTTCATGAATTTCAAAGTGTTTGTTCATAGAGTTTTTCTTTCTGTCAATGGCCACGTTCACCCATTTATTAGACAAGTTAACTTGGATACCAAACTATGCGAATATATTTGTGAACGATTTGAAAAGGTAAGTTGAAAGCAGTGAACAATCAATAATTCTTGGTCAATGTGTATGTGTTCCTTTCTCAAAATAATTGTTTTACATAGCTATTCACGTCCCTGAACTAAATTGTTGGTGCTTTATAAATCATATTAATAAGCAAATGTAGGGGGCGCTCTTCCACTTTCACGAAAAGTTAAAGTTAGCTTATTCGCGCGAAACTGCCAGAATAAAGGTACATTATTAAAAGATTTGAGTGGCTTTGTGTCAGCTGCTGTCAAATTGCCTAAAAATTAATTAACTAAAACTTGGAGCAAGTCAGGGCAGATCATCTATTATTTGTTAATAAATAAGCACTCATGGCGGACGTTCACTCACTTATTAGATATGTTATCTCGGATACCAAACTATCAGAGTATATCTGTGAACGAATCATATAGGTTAGCTGAAACCTGTCAAAAAAATCAGAACAAAACGCATACCATTTTTTTTTTTTTTTTTTTTACAAAAAGTCAGTTAATTATCGAAGCAGAAGGTACTTTTTAGGAATTTTATATATGTCAAAAAGTACCCATAGTAGAATCAAAGGTTAGATTGATTTTTACTTGAGATTATAGGAACTATAAGGCAAGTTATGCATTCATAAAAAAGTGATCGACAAAAAATGCCTGCCTGTCTGTCTCTCTCTCTCTGTATATTTGTCTCTATGTAAGAGCTGCAGCCTAAACTGCTTAAGCGATTACCTTCAAATTTGGTATGTGTGTTTCTTTTGGCACTCATCAGGGAGGAAATTGAAATTTTATTTTAAGGCCTGAAAATAACGGTACCTGCCATATAACCGTTAAATTCTGATTTTTTTTGTTGGTATACTATCTTTCATTTAATTTTAATCGAAAAGTATGCGGTACCTTTCTTAAAACTTTTTTTTTGGCTTTCTCTGTAATGGTTCTTTAGATTTCTGTCAAATCTTATATTTGAGAAGATCTATGTAGTCAAATTTATTCTGCATATCAAATTTTGTAACTACTTTTTTTTTTAATTAAAATAAATTTTTGACTTTCTGTTTTTTTTTGAAAAAACAATATATATTTTTAAAACTACTAAGAAAAAATTATATATGTATGTAGAAGAAAACTTAAGCCTTACCCCTTACCCCTAAGATGCAATATTTTCTGCCGACCGCAGTGAGCTAAACAAAATTATTTTAAATTTTATAATCACATGTAAATTAATAAAACCTAAAAAACTGCACACCGCAATTTCAAAAAAGGAAATTGTCTAAAAACTAAATAAAAAACAGGATTTCATCAAAATCCGTCCTACAATATTTGAGATACTTTTTTATAAAATTTTCATTGGTTTTTTGACAAAAAAAAACCATTAAATTGAGAGTTTTGGCAGTTTTTAGAACTTCACAAACCGATTTTTACTTCGAAAAATATTTTTTTGATATATTCATATTTGTCCAAGAATTCTAATGGCATCTTTTTTTCGCTCAAACTATACGTATAACATGTTTGCATACGTCACTATATACCTACTTATTCATGTACTATGTAGGCCCTCATACATTTATGTACTTATAATACCTTTCAAAATCACATGAATATTATGTACATTGCACTTATGAGGTTATATGTAACTATATAGTTACCTACATCCTTCACTTTCATTATATATGTACATCTATGTAGGTAGGTACATATTAACCTAATAATTTACATAATTAAACTCCATAATATTGATTAAAATATATATTTGTAGGTAGGCAATATGTAACTATTCCTTGAATGATCCACTAAACAATACATTATACATAATAAGAATCAAGGAAATATTACCTACAAACATCTTCAGTGGTTTGGTTAGCTACATTAAAATTGTTAGCTACAAGAGCAAGTTCGTACAATCAAAAAACCTTTGATTTTGAGGAAAGAGCCTAATTCATCCCATTTAGGAAGGATACCCCCTCTCTCGGCGGTGCTGCCAAATACCTACGTTTAATGGGTTAATCTGCTACCCACAAAGTTTAGTTAGTTGCAGTTTAATTAAGCGATAATTTGCTATTGCTCGTAATATACAAAATAAAATTGCGTAATAGTTTTATGTATGCAGAAAAAATTATGACATATGAGCCGTAAACGTTTTGCGCATATACACCAACATAACATAACATACATATGTGTATATATATTATTTGTGGCACAGTGGAAGCTTTGCTTCGATATAATCTTTGTGGTCAAATGAACCACACTAATCAAATTGCAGCAAATCAACAATCGTTTAATGCACTAGAAACATAACCGTACTTAGGAAATTAATTTCATTCACTCACTTATTCAATGCTGTTGAATACGAGTATGATAGGTATTAGTAACATGTATAGTAGGTATGTACATAAATACATACATGTACATATTGTAGTTATATGAAAAGTTTATAGATTGGTAAAATCCAAAGTGGCGGCGATCTAAACCGATTGAAGGCAACGCGATGCCAGCCATGGATGTAAACGGTAAATTGTAACGGTCACTCGATATATTTCTTTGTGCATTTGAAGTAAGCATCTTTATGTGTCAGAGCAGTCCGCCGACAGACAAGCCAATATACTTAAGAGCTATGAAATACTCCTTGAATGGATCATAAAAATGATGATCTACATTCTACAAGAAGCTTTGACGTTGTTATTACTGAAATTGAAATACCAATACAATGTAAAGCAATGAATACCGTGGAAAAGATCACATTCCTATTGAATTGTGCCGTGATTTTGTGAATTGATTTGTTGTTGGCATTTAATTTTTTAGAAATGAAAAAATTTACCATAACTTTGTATGGAACTTAGTTATTTCAAATGAGAAATGATTGTGAGTGAAAAAATAGATTGATTTTTCTATGCTACATAAAATTGAATGAATCAGCTAAAATTAACACTTTTGTGGAAATTTAGATAAATTCTAGCACAATTTTGTTTTGAGGGTTTTCCACGACGCTTGAACTGAGATATTCAGGCTTACGTGGCATGTGGCAAGGGACATCAATTAGTTGGTACTAAACTTCAAAAGAAATTCAAAATAGTGCACGACGCATCCCGATTTACACAAGAACATTTTGTTCAGCGATGAAGCTCCCTCTTGGTTAAATGGGTATGTTGATAAGCAAAATTGTGGTATTTGGAGTGATCATAATCCACAAGTCATTGTTGAGACGCGGTTACATCCTCAAAAAGTCACCGTTTGGTGTGTTCTATGGACAGAGGGAATCATTGGTCCATATTTCTTCAAAAATGAATGCGGCCGTAATGTTACAGTCAATTGGGAACGCTAAAAAGCCATGATTAATGACTTTTTTGTGCCTGAATTGGAGGATGTTGATGTGGACGACCTTTGGTTCCAACAAGACGGCGCTACACGCAATACAGTCAAAGAAACAATTAATTTTTCGAAAAAAATTTTGGTTAGCGCATTATGTCGCGTCGTGGGCCTGTGGGGCGTGGCCTCCAAGATCGTACGATTTAACACCGCTGGACTATTTTTTGTGGGGTTATGTGAAGTCGCTTGTCTACTTAGTTAAACCCGAGCGCTAGACGATTGACGATTTAGAAGAGAATATTCGGCGCGTTATTGCTGACATACGACCCCAATTAATGCTAAAAGTTGTCGAAAATTGGACCTATCTGCTTCGACCACTTGTCTGAAATAATTTTAAAAACATAATGGCAAACCCTTATCTTTATAATAAAGCTAAATTCTTGGCCATTACTTTAAATTATATGCGTTTTATTTCTTCTTGAGAAATATACGTCTAAAAAAAGCACCCGTTATATGTGACCCCGGTGAGTCCGAAGTACACTATACTTTTTGTCGGATCAAATTGATGATGAACATACCAGAACTACGTAATTGCAATACAATTTGTGTAAATGAGATCTTATTGTAAATTTTCCGTAAAACACGATATTGGAAAGTCTACCACGCTACGATGCCGGCTTATTGAATATGGTTGCCCGTTATTTGACGTTTGAGTCTATATATATTTATATACCCATGTATGGGGTATCATTTTATATATTTTTTGAAAAAGGGAATTCAAAAATAACATCAAACATTGGTTCTGATGACTAAGTAAAGTTAAGTTTTCAAGTTTTAATTCAATAAATAAGTTACAATTAAATATTTACCTAAGTCATATTATGTTTGGCGTATGGCCGTCAACCAGGTTGACAAAATGTGGGTGGCAATGGCGCAGTGGGTAAGGTGCTTGATTGCTAACTTAGAAGTGTGGGTTCGATCCCCACGCTATGCGTATTCTTCTCTATACCTCCAATTTTAATTGGATGCCGCCCATGGGTTAAAATGAGACAGTCAATACCTGGTTCTCCAATCCACTGTGCCAAACTAGTACCGTGCAATTCAGGTTGCATTTAAAAGACCTTAGGTCTTACAGGCATATAGTTAAATAAAAAAAAAAAATCAAACTTGACATTACGATGATAGAGAACACCAAATAAGTGGGTCCCGCAATTCCATCTGTCTATCTTTCTGTAGATCGATCTACAGCCTAAACGGCTGTAACTTGGTACTTAGGCGTTTTAGGTTATTGTCTTAAATAGATTTTTGGGTCGTTGTCTTGGCCCAAAAAATAACGGTACTTGCCATGCAATCTCGAAAACGGCTCTAACGATTTTGATAAAAAAAAGTACATATGTGTACTACTTTAGGTATGGTCTACATGTTGGCTAAACATTTTTTTTTACATATTTTCTTATTAACGACCTGCCATACAAGTATTTTTTTGACATTCGAGTTTCTCATAAACGGCTTAACGGTTTTCGATTAAAATTTTTTACTGGAGGTTCTTCGAATTCTAAATAATACTGCATTTCAATTTATTTTGAATAAAAAAAAAAGATTTAATACGATTTTTTCTAAAATGTTGTTTTTAAGTTAAGTATATCATTAAGAGCCGATTTGTCAATCTCGAGATAAACATGCTGTTAGTTGACAGAGGAATAAACTTACTTGTCTTTTAAACAACCCGATAACAACATCGAATTTTTCACTCAAGAAAAAACCACTGATCTCTATAATACTCGTACACTGGATAGTGTATTCACACAAAAAAATCGACCCCAATAGGAAACTGTAATAATTGTAGAGGGTCCATGTCAGTATAACAATATAACATTTTTGTTGCCAAAGTTACATTTCAAGATGGTTGCTTATGCTTGAAATTAAATTTACTTAATCAACCATACCAAGGGCATCTTCTTCAAAAAAATATAAAATTTAAATTACACATCTATTTTCAACAAATGTAAGTACGAATTTTTCTTAATAAAAAAGCCATACTAATGATATATTTGATTGTTTCTAGTGTGTATTAAATATTAAATATTGAATTGAAAGTTGTTTCGGTGCTAGCTTAATATTGCCAAAAGCGGCTTCTTAAGCCGTACCTTGTATCACTTATAACGGCAAATTTATCTTAGGCTGGCGATGAGGGTCAACTCTTTGAAGTTCTCATAAACAATTGAGATTGGATAAAAATCGACCAGAAAATCGAAAAAAACAGCATAATCATTCTATCACCAACCCGAAAACACATTTCTTTGAAACGTTCTGTTACCAGATTTTTAATATCTATTGTAAATAGACTAGAATTTTAAGACAAAAAAGACAGAGAGACCCACAATATTGACCTCCATTTGTAAAAGAACTTGAACTTGTTTTATTTTCCCAACAATTACATTGCAATAATTTCAGCTTCCATATTTAATGATAATTTTTCGGCAATATCTTTCACGTTCTTGTGACGTGGTTCATCTTCTTTGTCGTCTTCTTCTAAATCTTATCTGTATTCGGCAAACATGACAAATCGACACCATGTTGATCGTGGTCATCACTACCAAAGTCGTCGACTTCATCTTCATCTTCGTCTTCGCAATTCTTGCTTTTTGATTTTTCTTTTCAACTTTGTGCTTAGCTTTGACAATTTCCTTGAAACGTTCTTATCGAATTTATCTTCTTCACGAAGGACTTCTTTGCAGTTTCAATATCAATTCCTCCCTCGTCTTGATTGATATAATCTCTTGCGAGATCCAATTGTCCAGGTCTTCCGTGTCCGTCTGCCGTCTTTCCTTTTCTGAATTTTTTATAGTTCGTATTATCTTGATTGAAACTGACAATAAAAATAAATTGTTTTTCAATTTTTTTTTTGAAAAGGAGTGCAATCTATCTCTTTCTCTCTTTTTATAAAAAAACGAGATAGGCAATTGCAATGGTGCTACTGTCAAATTCAAATGGAGTCAAAAAAACTGTTATACTTTGTAGGGAATACACTATCCAGTGTATTATAGAGATCAGTGGAAAAAACAATCTACAGAATAATTTAACTTGAACGTCAATTTTATTTAATTTTATCGAACTTTTCATAGAAATTAATTTTTGTTTAACGTTTATTTCAAAGCAATCATTTTTCAAAATGTGTTTGACATCGAAAATAGCTATTTATTTTATTACTCAGAATAACTCCTTATTACGTTCTGAGCAGATATCTTTATTCCATAGATAATAAATTTATCCCTAGATAGGCACTAACTGACTGTTAAAGTATAGGTGATTGTGTATAGTAATGGACGTTTTCTCCTGTCTACCAATTTTGTTGTATAATGTGTAATTTTCTTGCTCTTACTTGAATTCCTTGAAAATTGTTTGCCTGATGAAGAGCATAAACATGCTCGAAACGTTGCACACTAAATAATAACATCTTCAATTTATTGACCTACAGCCCACAAAAAGTTACATATATCTTTAACGATAAAAGGTCACAAAAATTATATATAATTTTATTGACTGTTAAACTGCCTATTGAAAAATTGGCCCTTATAAAAGTAAGAGTATATACTCTGCTTATCAAAACTCTGCAAATAATAAAGAAAACAAAGATTTAGAAAATGTTTTTTTCATTTAAGAAAAGGTTAAGTTTTCTGTAATAGTTCCTAAATAGTGACGATTTGGCTTCTTTAATATATTGACGATGCGTATATCTCCTTACCAGCATGATCTCATTTCAGCCCTGTGGACAACAGCAAACTTGGTTTTGTTTACCAAATATCTATTTGATCTATCTGTGAAAGCAGATGACCAAAGGATATATTGTTTTCACCGTCTGTATTAAAACGTTAGCCACCGAAAAAAATCAAAATAAATTGTCAAATTAGTTTGTCTGTATTCGAAAACTATGAAAGTGTAATATGGTATCCCTCATGGGAGTCATTTGGACCATTGTTTCTCATTATCTTTATAAATCAAATTCTATGATTATTGTTAAAAAATCCCCGGCGTTATAAAAGTTAGTTAGGCATGTTTTTTTGATATCCGCAAAATGTATCTATTACAAAATCCTCTAAGTTCAAATTCTCTATACAAATACGAATAAAGATCTAATTTTGGAATGATGTTAATAAGTTCAGAAAATGTGTCAAAATAAAATGTCGAACACAATTCGAAGGAATGCTAATTGCAAGAAGCTTCCCAAATATTTTAAAACCAGTTTTATACTCCAATTAAAAAAATATATACAAACAATAAACAGCTACATTAAATGAAGAACAATTTAAAAATAAAAAAAGTGTGTCATCATGTTTGTTTGCATTAACAATTTTGACACGAATTGACATTGATTTCTCCTAAAGTGAAGTTTATTTAAAGTCTATTTGATTTCGAGTCATGTCGAAGCTTAGGCAAATTTATTATAACGACTATAATATACGCACTTAATTATCCGAATATGTTCAAATTCCACAATTTGGTCATGATGGAATTTCACTTAGAAAGATTTCCCCTTGAAGTACATTTATGTAGGTATGTACAGTACATATACAAAAGTGATAATTTGTGAATCAAATAAAAGCCAAACATTAAAGAGATACAGTGACGTGACAAAAAGAATCGAAAATAACTACACTACATAACTAGTTAAACTTTCTCGTTGCCTTAAGGCTTGGTCGTAAATCAGTAGGTCATTCCCAAAGTATTAAAGTGAGTATATGCCAGGGTATTCGCATTCGCATTCGCATTGGATTAGTTGACAAAGAAATGCGAAATGTGCATTCACACATACGTATGTACATAGATAAAGATTTGAGATAAGATCTGACAGTGTTTGAGCTGCAACTCTTGCTTATACATATTTAATATTTGCCTAAAAGTTTACATTTTTGTAGTCAGACCGGTTTTGGTCGGTATCGTTGAAACTGTTGCTTCATAAAAACGGATAGGTACATTTATGTCAATGGTATGAAAGTCATATCAAATTTGAAGGGTATAGACACAGCTTTTAAGCGAATTTTCTTGATGGTGAATGCGAGATTCTCCTGACATGAACATTGTTTTTCATGAACAAAACTGTTTACAGTGTAAAATTTCTAACACCCAAATTAATAAACATGTGATGGTTTTGGCAGTTTAAATAAGTTTAAAAAACGATTTTTTCCCACCTATACACCATTCACTTTCATTATATACATGTATGTACTTGTACATATTTACATTATTACCCTCCTAATTTACATAATTAAAATCCAATTAAATATACATTTGGAGGTGGGTACCTATGTAACTATTCCTTGAATCATGCATTCGACAATTCATTATACTACGAATCAAGGTAATATTGCCTACATGGTATTTAAATCTGCATGGGATAACTATTAGGCTAGCTACAGCGTCAGTGAGTAACACTAAAGTTGGTAGCTACAAGAGCAAGCTTGTACGATCCAGTCGTGCATTTTATTTCTATTAAACGCACTTATTGTTTACGATCAACACAAAAATGTTCTTATTTTCCTTACTATTTCCTAAGCTATACTCAATTTTCAATTAAATTTAATGGCGCAAAATGTTAAACGATTTAGTAAAATGTTAAAGCCACATTTATCAATTTACTAAGCTAAAAAGATGATTGAGCTAATTTTAAACGATTTTAACATTTTACTAAAGTTAAAATTACGGAATGGCTACTTTAACTTTTAGCAATTTGCTAAATCCATTATGGAATCTGATAGTATATCAGTCTTACACGCGGGGTGCCCAAGTTCGAGTCCTGCTGGTGCACAATTTTTTTTTTTTTTTTTTGTAAATAATGAAGTTAAAATGATGAAAATAGAAATAACTAATAACTTTTTAGAGCACATGTTGGGTTTTCATCAACATATAATTAATTTACAACGCATAACAACAATAATTGTGTTCATCAAAATTCAAACCCTACAAATGCTCAGCTTTCTGCTTAATTAGCAATTTACTAGTTTAGAAAAGGTTTATAAAATTTGAAATAGTTATTCAATCAATAAGCACTTAGGAAATTGCTAACTAGTAAAATGTTAAGTTCTCAACAATGGATTGTTTAAAATTTTGCGCCAATTTTTTTAAAATCAAATCACAATTTTAGTTGTTTTTGTGACTCTTATAAGTTCTTGTTAATTCCAAAATGTTGCACAAAATCAATTTCCCCGCATTTTATGAAGTAAACGGTGATTTTTTAAGAGCTTGGTTTTTGAAAATTCAAAAAAACACAGAAACTTGTAAAAAGTGAATGAAATTTTTATTTGGATCGATAAGTCAATTTCTGCCAATTTACTTTTTAAAAATAATTTCACTTAAATGTTGCCTGCGGCTACGCTTCAGGTTTTCCATTCTGAAGGTACAATTTTAGCAAACTTTTTCACACATTTCGGCCGGAATCTCATTAATGACGCGTTCAATGTTGGCTTCCAAGGCAGCAATCGTGTTTGGCTTGTCCCCATAGACAATAGACTTAACATAGCCCCACAAAAAATAGTCTAACGGGGTCAAATCACATGAGATCAACTGCTCACCAAATTCGCCTCTCAATTGATGCATGGTTTCGCGTGCAGTGTGGCATGTGGCACCGTCCTGTTGAAACCACATGTCGACCGAGTTCAATTCTTGCATTTTCGGCAAAAAAAAATCTGTTATCATCGAACGGTACCTTTCTCCATCGACCGTAACCCTGCGGCCTTCATCGTCCTTGAAGAAGTACGGCCCAATGATGCCGCCTGCCCATAACCGCACCAAACAGTGCATTTTTCGGGATGCATTGGTAGCTGCTGAATTGCCTCTAGCTGCTCTTCACTCCAAATACGGCACTTCTGCTTATTCACGTATCCATTAAGCCAAAAATGAGCCTCGTCGCTGAAGACAATTTTGCGATAATTTCATAATTTCGACATTTTTCACAGGGCACGAATTTTGATAATAAATTTCAATAATTTGCAAACGTTGTTCAGGCGTAAGTCTATTCATGATGAAATGGCAAACAATACTGAATCGAAATGTCAAATATTCGTGGAATTTGTCATGTGTGATTTGTCAAAAATATAAACGTCAAAAACCAAGTAGCAAAAAAATCACCCGTTATAAGTGATGTTGGAGGCCTTAAGATTTATTCTTGCAAGGAAAACATGCTCCATTTTTCATATAATATTTCATTAAACGCATTTATTTTAAACATTGACATTCATTTTTATCACAAATGAAAAATTATTTAAATGTTCTACGCGGGTGGATCTTTCATATCAAACCTACCTATAGAGCGTGACTTCACTGTTACATCAATCAGACGTTGGCGCTTTAGTGACTTCTCGCATATAAGATATAAGATTACAATAATCATCTCATACTTATTATTAGTCGCAAATTTAAAAAAAAAAAAAAAAAATAGAACATTTTAAGCTGATCCATTAACTTGCCTCACTGATTCTAAAATTACAATTTCTTAACACCGTACTAATGTGCGAGTCAAAATGTGTTAATTTATGATAATACCAAATGGGAAAATAATTTGTATTAAAACAATAATGATATATTTTTCATTACTATTGTTTAAGTAAGTATGTCAAAACGATATACAAATTAAAAAAAAGTTTTTTTTTGATAATTATCGCAGTGCCGTGTGAAGTGAACAGTGGCCGCTACTCTACACCCAGAGAAATAACAATGTAAAATCAAAGAAACCACTTTGATTTAAGTATATTTAGGATTGATTCGGGGTTAAAGATGAAAATTTTAGAATCAAAGTGGGACAATATTGATTCAACGTGTTTTCCCATGTAAACGAATAGTTTTCACGCTTGATTTAAATACCGTTTCCTTTGATTTAAGGTGGAATCATAGTAAAAACAATACCATCCAACTTAAAAACGAAATGAAACAACCTCGATTCTACTGTGTGCCGTATTAGATTCAAAGGCACACGTCTTTGAAAGTATAATGATCCAACTTTATTTTTAGAATGATGCAATGTTAAATTAAATGTATTCGAGCTTAAAAGTATTACGAACCAACTTTGAAATTACTACATTTCAATTTTAATTTCACTATGTTTCAATGTTGTTTTAAGTTATTTCTATAGAAATTACTTTGAAATGGAAATGTTTTAGTTTTAATCTTACCAACCATGAAACGTTGTAGAATTACTTTACGTTTTATAGATAACAATTTGGATTCACTCATTATTTACGTCAATGTGAATTTAATAAAAGCTTTCCAATTTTTTTAATAAAAAAACGATCACTTTGAAATATAAAAATTTTATTTCTATTTTTGAATACAAATTTGAATTTACTGGATATTAATTTAGGGATACACTTGTGCTTTTATTCAAACCGCATATCCCAAGAAAATCTTAATGGTCCACATTTCTTAATTGCATCAGGATTCGGGATAAGCCACGAGAAAATGGTGTCTTGCTTAAGACTTGCTCCAAATAATCTAATTTTTTTTCCATTTCAAATTCTCCTAATAGTTTTACTAAAAGTTCAACGTCCTTAATTGGTACATTAAACTGTTTAAAAAAAGACAAAACACGACGGAATTATTTTTTTTATAATTTTGCACGCGCTCAAGGGATTATGAACACCCTTTATATGTTTTTAACACAGCGCGGCCATCCGGTGAAAGGAGAGAAAGAAGGATAGGAAAGATGTGTGGCGCGATGTTCTGAGACTAGAGCTGGTTGTTGTCTCAGATTTATCTCCAGGGATGGCGGCTGAACTAATGCGGAGGGAATTACCGTGTCTTATTTATTTATGTCCCTTATAATTCACATTATTTTATTTATTTCGTTGTCATATTTATACGTATACTAGTTTACTCAATCACATGTTGTTAGTGTTATGTCTAAACAGCATGTAATGAGCAAAGCAGCAACTTATCATATGACAATTTTTAGAATTGTTTTTTTTTTTAATGGAATATAAGAAGATATAGACAACGGTAGGAATCAAACCTGCACGAGGTTGACAGGCGAGCACACAACTATCGCGCCACGGCCACCCCCGCCCTATGAAGCCAAAGTTTCACGATCGACGACGCCGGCGCCGACCAGACACTACGTTGCAGGTAGTTTTTTTTTCTTCTTTCATGATTCTACGTGGAATCCACTTAAGATCAACTATGAACCCATTCGATTTTACGTCGATCGTAGTTGGAAAATGCAACATCAATGTGAAAATACGAAAATACGTTTTACTTTGTTTCTGCATCGCTTCCACTTTAAATTTCGGTGTTACATTGGGTCCACTTAAAATTGACTATGAATGAATTCAAATTAAAGTTGATTTTACATTGAAAATCTTTCATCAATGTTTGTGGAAGAATAATTTAATGTATAAGTGTTATTTGTAAGTGACTGCAACGTCGAAATGATGTTGAACAAATTAGAATCAACCATGTTACACTTTGAAAGTTGTGCATGGAATTTCAATTTTGGATACATTTTAGCATTTTCCATTTAAAATCAACGTTGATAGTACTTAAAACTTATGAAAGTTGTTTCACTGTTGAATCGACTACGGTTCACTTTAAAACAAAACTGACAGTAATTAAAACATCGATGCGTAGTTAATTCAATATATTTTCAACTTTAAATTAAATACATTCATGATACTATTTGCCAACGTTAAATCAAATACGATTTCTTAGGTATTACGTTGCTTTTTTTCCCTCAGTGTAGGCGCCTGTTATTCAGGCTGACTAGCAAAATAGTACCTAAAAAATCTTGAATCTACAAATCTTAATTGCAAAATTATTCTTTAAAAAAAATGGTAATTTGTAAGCGCTGTAGCTCCGTGCCGCAGCCACAATGCATCCACTATATTGCAGCAGTTCGTGTCGTTCACTTCTGCTGGCTGACAGTGTAGTCGATCCAATTATTCATTGAATTTATAGTGTTGGTGTCCTATTCTTAGCGAGAGAAATGACTTTAATAGGTCTTTTAAGGATTTTGTTAATTCGCTGTATTATGTCAATGTTGTTACTAAGTTTTAAAGGAAAAATACAGAAATTTTATTTTTACCTATACACTTAATGAAGTTAAAGATAAACGGCCACTAAATCGAATCTCTTAATATAGGTACACATACAATTGTGCGGTCAATTAGGCATTTAACTTGGCCAAAATTCGCACGTAACCCACACTTTCACATCAGTGCAAGTTTTAACTCCACTTTTGGTTTACTCTTCAGATCAACAATTTATTCTGTTTCACAGAGTCGTTCTAACCTTGAACTGAGTTCAATTTGTAGTTAAAATTAACCGAGATTATTTTACCGTTTAAACTTAAGTTCAGCGTTTGTATTGTTTTTTGTATTCAGAAAATATTATTAACAATAATAAAATTGTGTATTATTATTGCTAAATCCTTTTTTATACACAGGAACTGATTTTTTGAATTTATATCCATTTTAAATATTATTTTATTTATTATTCGCAAAATCAATTCAGCAAAATCAAACTAATGACTTTACTGATACTTTGAAACAAAATTAATCTTCCCTTGCTTGTCAACAGCACAAAAATATTTGTTGTTGTTTCACGTGTTTTTTGTGTCAGAGAGAGAGAGAGAAAGGAAAGACACGACAAGAAAAATACTGCCAACTATTTATACAAAATTTAATTAAACGAATTTCAACTAAACTGCAGATCAGATTTCACTGTCAAACCGGACGAATTAAACCAAAAATTTAAACTTAAGTAAAAATAGATTAGAATAAAGTTGTAGATCATACAATTCTGTACTAAAATTGTTCTAATACTTTTTTTTCGTACGAATACCCATTCGTTAGATATCGCAATTTTAAAAGTTGAAAATTTCATATTCTTCATAAGATGCACACATTTCCGCACCACCTTTTTTTTTTTTTTATGCGCTACATGCGCTCAAGGGATTATGAATACCCTTTAAATGTTTCAACACAGCGCGGGCGTGAGGGTGAGGTTAAGGAAGAAAAAGAATGATAAGAAAGATGTGTGGAGCGATATTCGGAGAATGTAGGTGGTTGTTGTCTCAGATTGTATCTCCAGGGATGGCGGCTGAACTAATGCGGAGAAATTTCCGTGTATTATTTAACGATGTGCCTTATAATTCGCATTAATTTTTTTTTATTCTTTGTCATATTTTATCGGTATACTAATTTTACTCAATCACATGTTGTTAGTTCTATGCCTAAACAGCATGTAATGAGTAAACCAGCACCTCATTGTATGACATTTGTTTTTAGAATTGGTTTTTAATGGAAAAATAAGAAGACAGACTACGGCAGGGATCGAACCTGTGACCATGAGGTTGACAGGCGAACACACAACTATCGCTCCACGGCCACCCCCTACCTATTAGGTAATGCACTTGGCGCATTATTTTAACGTGCTTTCATCAGTAGACATACACTGTGCATGGTACGATTGCTAATGTTCAAAGTGGAACATATTAGTTTCTTCTAATGTAATTATTATTATAGCTAATTTTCTAAATCTACTTCAACAATTATTTCTTCATCTTCATGTTCTTCTTCTTCTCAGAAGAAAAGCGATGGATCAACTGTCTCTTCATTAATATCATATAGATATTGTCATCTGTTGTATTTGATTCAATATTCGAGCAAGTCTGACCCTGGCAATGAATACATAGTGATGAACAAAATAATCGCACTTTTTGACAGCGACAATTCTTACTGCCCAAAAACCTATCTCTTAATTGCCAACACCATTCTTCTGGGTCTTGTTTATTGCCTAACCACAACCTTACTTGAACTTGTTATTTAACACGATTACAAGTGTTGAAAGGCAGAATCACATGTTGAAAGCGACAAGTCAACTGTACATACTGTTTGAATTTTGTATGCAGATTTTTCAATTCTGGTCTATACTATGGAATCAATTTTTTTTGGAGCATCATTCATTGCAAAAAGAAAATTAATTCAATTTGTAACGATGTCACGTGGAGAAGATTCAATATTTTTAAATAATTCTGCCTTCTGCGCAATCAGTTATATCATTACGTTTTTCAAACAATTTTATTTCGCCTCTGTGAAAAAGGGCTGATGTAGTATTCCAACCAGTTATTGCATGTAAAAATAAAATATGAGTTTGACATTTTGGTTAATCAGGACTAGAGCTTTCTCAGGTTTCAAGAAGTAAATAATTTTATTGACTGGAGTCCGTTCAATCAGTAGTATCAACATATCAACATCTTCACCAACCACGCGACGACAGTTGTATTTGGTCTATTGAATAGTTGTTCTATTACTGTTTCAATTATAAAAGGACATGACCATCATTATCAGCTTGTTTTATTGAAATACCAGTAGCTATTAATTCTTCACAGAGCATTGAAATGAAGCGAGACACAAATGCAAACCAATATATTGTATCATATGCATATTATGTAATACATGAATTTTTCAATTGTTAAAATCGCAATATCTCACGAATAGTGCTTCGTACGAAAAAAAAAGAATTAGAAGAATTATTTTAGTAAAGAACCCCAAGTTTCACGGTGCAAGCTTAAACTTAAGATCAACTGAACCTTAAACCGAATTTAAATTTTTGGTTTAATTCATCCGGTTTCACAGTAAAATCTGATCCTCAGATCAGTTGAACTTCGTTTAATTACATTTTATGAAAAATATTTGGCAGCATTTTTCTTGCCTCGTCCTCCCTTGCTCTCTCTGACACAAAAAAACATGCGAAATAACGAGAATAATAAATAAAATAATATTCAAAATCACTATAAGAACTCGATAACATTTTAATACACAATTTAGTTTTGTTCATAATATTTTCTGAAAAAAAAAACCGGTAGTGTAGTTTGGTTAACCTATGTTAACTTAAACTACAAATTGAACGCAGTTCAAGGTTTAAACGACACTGTGAAACCGTATAAATTGTTGATCTGAAGTTTAAACCAAAAGTGGAGTTTAAACTCGCAGTATGAAACTGGGGGTTACGGTTTCAGAGAAAAAAGGGAAAAATCTGAATTTTTGACCTTTGAACTTGGATAAATTTTTTGCAGAAGCACGATCGAAGGATATTTGTGGCATTTCATTTTTAATGTTTTATTAAACGTCTATACCAATTTTTAGCTCTATGCGAATTTTAGCTAAGTTATAATTACAAATTAGTTTTGTCTACCTTTTGACCGAGTTAAAAGTGCTAATCCAACTTGACAAAATCTAATACCTTTTGCTTAGCAGTTCATCTATTTCTAATACCGCTGTTTTGAACAACGCGCTAAATAATGCATATTATCCAGTGCGTTGGAAGACAGCTTTGGTGCACCCTCTCCCAAAAAAGGGAAAGGACAACTCCAATCCGGCGCATCTCCGGTCGATTAGTCTTCTTCCAAGTATCAGAGAAGTATTTGAAAAAGTTATTAATAGGGCCCTGTTCAAGTGGGCGGAGGACAAAAATATCATCCCGGATAATCAGTTCGGTTTTAAGGCAGGACATGACACAATTCATGCCGCGTCTAAACTAGTTTCTGATATCCAATGGAACAAAACTAAAAAGCAGTGTACGGGTGCCTGTCTGGTTGATTTGGAGAAGGCCTTCGACACCGTATGGTTAGAAGGTCTCTATCTAAAGCTAACCAGACTAGGTATAAGTAAACCTCTATTGTATATGCTTTATGACATGCTAAATGGTAGAAAGTTTGTTGTCAAAAGTGGCAATGTAACTTCTACCGCAATTTTTAATATTAATAATGGTGTTCAGCAGGGATCGGTTAACTCGCCGATTCTATTCAGCATTTACACCAGCGATCTGATAGGTAGTCTAACTCAGGCAATTGAGTACGCCGACGATCTAATTGCGTACAGAACAGCTAATACAGTTGAGGTCATCAAAAGTCTCTTGCAGAGTGACTTCGACAAGATTCAGCGATATTGTGATGACTGGAAGTTGAAAATCAACTTCCAGAAATCAGAAACTATTTTGTTTAGGACTCCGTTGTCTAGCGCCTCAAGGGATACGAGGAAGAACTGGCGCAAGCTGGTGATCGTAGTGCCACATGGGCATCCACTGGCGAGTAAAAGTGTAGTAAAGTACCTTGGCATCTGGTTGGATCAGTACCTATATTGCGACAGACATATAGGTGCTGCCTTGGCCAGGGCTAGGGGAGCCTTTGCCCTGACAAAACGACTCTTTTATAGCAGCCATTTAGACAGCAGGGTGAAGGTGATTTGTTACATGGCCCTCATCAGGCCGATGATTCTCTACGGATGCCCTGTGTGATTCAACGTTGCCCCATCTCAAACGGAAAAGATTCGGGTGTTTGAGAGGCAATGTCTTCGACGTTGTCTTGGATTACACAGAACACCAGAGTCGGAGTACAAACGATATTATTCTAACCAGGTTTTATACAACCGAGCCAACATAAACAGAATAGATAATTTTTTGTTAAAGCTGATTCGGGGGCACGTTGCAAGAGCGATGTCCTCAACTAACAGCTTTATTATTGGGGCTTATTACCCCAATAACGAATATTTTGAGTGTGCGCGAATATTTCGAGTGTATTTCTGTGTTACATGTTGTTGTGTGTCTACATGCATATAAAAAATAAGCAAAAAAATTTAAAAAACGAAAAAAACAAATGCTGCTGTGGCTGTTCTAGTTCTTAAGTAGTCTTAAGTGGTTTTGGGTATTATTAGGTATTTTAACTAGTTTAAGTTATTTTTAGTTAGTATAAGTTAGTTGTATCTAGTTTTAATTATTTTTGGTCTAGCTTTAGGTTTAGTCTATAAGTAAAAAATAAAAATATTGGTTAAAAAAAAAATAAAATAATTAGATTTAATTAAAATAGTTTTTAGGTCGAAAGACATTAGTTCTAAGAGTTATTGTTTAGTTTATAGCGCTCGTAAAGGGCCACTAAATTAGTTGTAAGTTATTGATAATTAGGCTAGTTTTAAACATTTTTGTCTAGCTTTAAGATAGTTATTAGTTAATATTAAATAAAAATTAATAAAAAAAAATACCGCTGTTTCGAAATCTACTCGTAAAAGTAAAGAAAACTTTTATTGATTTATAGGGCAAATATCTAAACCCACACTAACTGTGAACTCCTACAATTTAACAATTATTATCGAAAAGTTTATTCATACAAAATTCTTTAAATTACTCAATATCCGTTAGCATAGCATAATTAAACACATTATTGAGAAATGAATACATAAAAGTATGTATGTACGAGTATCTACATTTTACAATTTGATATTGAAACACATTTTTCGTTGGAATAAATCTAGGTCAGGCAAGGTACATTGTTTGGTATTAAACTCAATTTTTTCTAAGCAAAAAATTGTGGACACAAAACTGTTATACATATTTACCAGTAACTAGAGATTCTTAAATACTTAATTACTTTTTTTGAATTTTTATTTCTGAAAATAAAAAAAAAATAAAAGGTAAGGCGAGTGAGTCATTTGGAATGGTGAAGAATAAAGATATGTGTGTGTACTTAATTTGCTTTGTATTAAGCTTCTGTGTAAGAAAAGCTGAATAAAACCGATAAGCTCAACTGTAGGAGGGCACTTCTTACAAGCTTATTAACAAACATTTAATTTTCGATATTTCTTGGTAGACCAAATTCAGTCAACACTCTGTTCATGTATGTATGTAAGTACCAACAATCTACTGAGAAATGTATAGGTGTTTTGTATGTTTTTATTCATTGCCTGTCGGCTAAGTTAAGTTAATAATCTTATGTATGTGTTTCTCACGAATGTGACTAACTTAACGAACCATGATATGGGCCCACAATACCAGTTCATCATACCTTGGCTCATGGCAATTCCTAGAACCCGCGGCGCGGCGGCGGATGTTGAGATCATCGAAGAATTTTTAAAGGGAGTTACCCTTACCCTACACCAGTTCAGCAAAGGTAAGTCGTCAAATTGGATGAAAATATGGTAGATAACTGGTATACCTACATATTGCAAAAGTTGGTTGGATTATAAAAATACATAGAAAGACAAAAAAAAAGAACTCAATTAGGACGCGAAAATTGAGCTTGTCGTTTAGGTATTTTAATTCTATGTAATTTTTCTGTTTACATTTTAGACGTGAAACTAGACATGAAGACCCCATGGCCCTGGCCAAGTGAATGTGTATAATAATAGCAAGCCAACCTACTTTTGTTGCTGCATTCCCAGGAAAATACGTGAATCCATGAAATGGAATTTTTACAAGGCGGAGGAAATGATTGACGGTAATGATGACGACGACCACGATGAGATAGTTGAGACTGAGAGAGACATGATGAAACTTAAATTTGATCCAATCCGTGTAATGCAGGTGTAGGTATAATTTATTCTACAATTATATATGTACTACATATTTGGAGAGTATGATGGTGTCTTTGGTGACGGTAGTAGCAGTAATGTGTAATTTTTTCTAATGTATCTGACGGAATTGAAATAATTACCTCATTGTCAGGGTTGGTAGGTACCTATAACATTTTTGTTTGCATTGTTTGTTGGCTTCAATGTGACGGATTGCTCAGAAATGCGATTGTCTGCTTGTGCCTTGTGAAGACGATGAATACCTATATTCAGCTAAATAGATATTTATAAACTTTTTTTCTATATTCCAGAAAAAAAAACAGTTTAAAATATAACCAGTAATATGAACAATTTGTACAATCAAATAATCGGGGATAGTATGCCTTGAATGAATAAATGAATATATAAATGGGGGTGCTGTGCACGGTTATTAGGTTTTCTCATTAAAGCTCTTCCTCAAATTTATTCCTCTTAGAAATCTTAGTGTATGGAGTGCATTTATAGGGCGCAGGGACATAGGTCCCAATTTTGCTCTTTGGGACTTATGTCCCACTTAGGTTTGACCTAAGTCAACAAAAAATATTTGGGACTTTTGTCCCACTATTAGCTTTTTTTTGGTTCTTGTGTGAAGTGTAAGGGGGCGTGATGCCACCTTTCAAACACCCTGCTTGGCCAAATATAAGATTTGGGGGTGGTACAAGTTTGGGTATATACAAGTTTTTTTGGATTTGAAGATTTCATTTTCAAAAGTTCAAAAAAAAAAAAAAATTGCATACACCCAAACTTGTACCACCCCCAACTCCTATATTGGGCTAAGCAGGTGGCTTGCAGTGCAGAGGAGCAGCATGCCCCCCTTACGCGGCGAGCTTTTTTAAATTTATTGTTTATATTTGAAATCTATTTTATGTTTTGAATAAATATTTCACAATGTTTTATATGTCCATATTTATGTCTTATAAAATTTGGGAGTTTTGTCCCATAACACCAAACAAAAGTTGGGACCTATGTCCCACCGAAGTGGGATATATGTCTCAAATTAGTTTTCACGACTTATGTCTCACCTATGTTGGAGACTTAAGTCCCAAATAATAACCTAGGAATTTTTTCCTGTGGTTCATTAGTGCACCTATCTGCCTAGGATGTGGTCTGGGGTTTTGTCCTCGTCCTGGTAGAATCTACAAGTACAAATGCCTTAACTTCAGAAGTTTCTTCCAATTTGTTAATCTTCGGGTCTCCTCTTATTTTTTTGATTTTATTTTTAATCACATTCTTTATTATTCCGCAATAGGGTTCAGGAAACGTTAAGGTCCATGTTGCCCATTTTTTCGCTAAGGAGTCTGCCTTCTCATTAACCTGGAACCTGTTTATCTCTAATCGAAGGTACCCAATGAAGTGAGACCATATTGTTTTTGCCTAATTCCGTTCAGTTTGCCTCCACATTGCCAAACCAATTTGAAGGTAATGACGTAAAAGCTTAACGCTTTCGATGCGGCTTGACTGTCCGATATGATGGCAATACTTTGGTTAGGATAGTTTCTTTCGAGATTGCGATCCGAACATTTTCCTATTACATGAACTTCCACCTGAAAAATTCTTGTGGACTGTCACATCGGTATTGAAAGATTTGTTCTATGCCCAAATACATATTCAAGTACCAGTCTTTATAGACGATCTCGATCCATCAGCGTACAACATGATGGCATGAAGGGCTAGATCCCTAACAACAAGTCATATCCAGGTTCATCTAATTCACTGTTTCAATCACATACACATATACATCAAACCAAACTGCCATCCGAGATTGTGTACATATTTTTAGGTTAACCATTTTACGAAATGGATTATTTAGCAATCATTAAACTTGTCAAAATTTTCAGAACTAACTACAAAAATTATAGTCTGCATCAACATACTCATTAAGAGATGAATCCAGCTGCCCTTGAAGTTTGGATGACAAATTTTCACAAATTTGTCTCATTTGTCGAAATATTGCATTCATACAATACGCGGGGTAAATTCCTAGAAACATTTTCTGAAGTTAATTCCAAAATGAAAATTAGGAGGATAACTATTCATGCATAGACAAGTTTACAATTTGCTTAAGCTTATGATTGGGTTAATGAACTGTCAAAATTTGTATGGAAAATGATTTTCACAAATTGGATAAAAGTCTAAACAAATTTGGGGGGCAAAGTGACCAAACTTCATTGCACTAATTTGAAATAAAACGGGCGCTTATGCTTGTGATTTTATAAAATTGTTAGTCTTACTTCTAGCGTTATTGCCATTGAGTACTTTTTTTGAAATTATACATTTTGCTAGTTAACTTTAAGACACTGTAATCGCTAGAGTATCAACTAAAACTATAAACTGAAAAACAAGTAAATGTTGCATTTATGTATCTACTTTAGTTTAATTCTTTAAACTTTAGGTTTGGCAAAATAAAAATATTTTGAGCTGTGAATTTTCTCTATGATTTAAACATTATGGTATGTTTCTACTTTACTTTCCAATTTTTGTTTCTCATTTTTATTGAATTTTAATTCTCAAAGAAAGATCTTATCGAAAGTTGAAGCAGGTTCAAGTAACCTTTCTTCAACACTTTCACTGAAACATTATAAAAATATACATAATATATGAAGAAGGTAAATTGCTTCTAGTTTTAATGTTTTAGTTTTTATTACTAAATCTTGATTAAGAATCTCATAAAAGATCTTGAATTAATTAGGAAAGGAAGCAATTTTTCATGAGAAAGGCATGTATAAAGTAGGAAACAAAAATTTACAAATCTTATAGTTTAGTATATTATATACTACGTGTATATAAATATATGTATCTATGTACATACAAACATAAATCTTCATGTTAAACAGAGAACAAAGTATACCTTGTTATATTTTATTATTTAAATTTAGCAATAGTAGTTATAAACAAAAAAATTGAGGTCATTAAGGGTTGTGGACATGGCTTTGCTTCAGAGAGCCGAAAAACTGGACCCAAGTGAATAATAAAAAACAAAAACAAGCAAAGCAAAAAAAAACCGGAATTTAACGTTTATTAGAATAACATCAATGAATTCTGAACCATTTCAACGTAAACATCTCGAAATATTTTCGTTGCGACATTGTTTTTATTTCAAACATTTACTCCGTTTATATGAGTGAATTGAGGAATCGAATCGAATCGAATTGAGATTTCGATTCAGGTATATGGCCTCGTGGGATTGGAAGATTGAATTAGAATGGAATCGAAGTGACAATTTGAGTTTACAGAATAAACAACAAAAACATGCAAGAGAAAAAAATACAAAGAAAACGGAAACCAACTGAACACAAAATGACACTACCCAGCAAACATTTATCTGAAGGTTCAGATTCTAATCACCAAAAATGAAGAATAATATTCAGGAAACCTTCAGTTTCTTGAATGAATTATGAATATATACAAAGATCCTACAAATTCTTACCAGAGAGACACAAAGAGTATGTATGTGTAAAAAAAAACAACACTCATTTTGTTGTTGGATCCTTCATATGGAGATCCTTCCTTGTTCGTCCTTTAAGGGGTAATGATAACGGGTCATTTTAATGACAAAAGTTTCGTTTGCATAGTCGATTATCAGTTCGGAAAAGTTTTTCGAAAGATCGGTTTAGATAGGTATATAACCAGCTTGTGTTTTAATGGAAAATGGGTAAAAAAAAATGGAAAACAAATGATAAAAAATAAAGGTATGTAAAAAATGGTGTTAAATTTTCTTCGAAACATAAAACTCATTTCTTTAATTATAGCATCGTGTAACAATTAAGAAGTCCTGGAAGCTATAAAAGCCAAACAAGACGCAAATAAAAAAATGTTCCAGAGGCTCACCGATGAAATATTCAATCATAAATGAATCAGAAATAATGAATTCACTTATGATGCAAATTGAATCCTTTTACCAGGGCTCTTAGACACCGATTTGAATCTTTTAATGATTCATTTATGATCTGAAAATTCTGCAGTTAAATGAAAGTATATAAGAGTTCCATATATACCTTTAAATAATTAATCCCTGAACCTTTTCTGAATCGCAAAAATGATTCCTATACGATTGATTAGAGTGAAGGTATGAGTATATACTTAGAAATCCTTCACTTAATTGAATTTTATTGGAATTAGTTTTATGATTTAGAAAAGATACAGGCATTAACCATTTAAATGAATATATGGAGCCCTTATATACGTTCATTTAAATGACGAATTTTCAGGTCATAAATGAATCATTACAATGATTCAAATCGGTGTCTAAGAGTCCAGGTAAAAGGATATAAATTGCATCAAAAGTGAATTCTTTTTCGGCCGGTTTCTTCACTTTTATGAATTAATTATCGTTAATTTCTGAATTAAAATGTTTGCTGGGTATTGGTGCACACACACACCATGAATCAGATGTGAATTCGATTCTTCAATTCCTCGATTCAGGTATATACATACATTTTCAATTCGATTCAGCTCTTCTAGTGGGATCGGATCGAGTAATCCTATTTTAATCCGATTCAAGTATACAAATACCTAAATCCTGATTCAATACCGATTCAATTCTCCATTTAAACGTAGTAATTGTTTTGGTGACTGTCCATTGAATGAATAGTAAACACGAAAATGGCAGCCATTTTTTTTAAATAAAGCAATGTATTAATACTCTTAGTTCTGAACTCACACAATAAAAATGAATCTACTCAGCTTAAGAGAAAATATTATGAAGGAGAAAGAACGAGATAACAATAGGAAACAATTCATTATCATAGGCAAAAAGTAAGTTTTACTATTGTAGATTTTATTTCATGTATGCGCATTAAAATAGCAGTGGTCTGTAAGAATTTGATATTCTTTTTTAGTTTAATTAAAAATAATATTAAAATAAGTGAGTTTCTTTTAACAAATATTTTTAACCAGGTATTGGCTTTTACAATAACTCTTCTTTTTGTATCAACAAAAGTTGGTCGTAGTAAGTATTGCACCGGTGAGCAACGACATTTGGCGTTTTTATTTTTTATCTCCGAGCAGATCTCTGAGCAGAGCCTGAGTAAACAGATTTGGATCTGAGTAGAGCATGATCAGATATCTCCGATTTAATTTTGAAATAAACTTAAGCCCAGAACTGTCATATATTATTATAATTGTTTTTATTAAAACTTATTTACCAGCAAATCCAAAGCTTTCGTTTACCGAATTAATTTTAAATTGGTTTTACTTTAGTGATTATTGTTAAAATTATGATTAAAGTTAGCCGCGCCCAGCACTTTGCTCCTTTTGATCGGTCATTTTATTCTGAGGTAATGGTTCATGCCCCGATTTAGCTCTGATTTAAAAAAGAAACACGAGTTGAGAGATTAAATGTGTCGGAGCTAAAAAAGAAACACAGATCTTTTCTTGCCCTCTGAGTTCTTTACTCGGAACTAAAAAAGAAAAACGCAAATTGTATATTGTTGCCACGCAAAAATGGGGAATCTTATACAGAAATCCAGCGTATTTGTTCATATGCTTCTCGAAAAATGATAACCAATGCTATAAAATACATTAAAAAACCTGAAAACAGAGGTGGAATAAGTAAAACAACCTTCCAGGATAAAAGATAAATAGATTGTGAGATCAACCAAACTAGATTTAAAAAAGTCGGCTGTACAAATCAGAAAAGAGCTAAATTTGGAAGTGAGTGATATGACCGATCGAAAACGGGCTTACTTACAACAAAAAAACATATGGAAAAACGTCTAAAGTTCGCTAAAAAATGTTCTTACTTTTCTGGGGGAAAATGGCGAAATATTTTATGGGCGGATGAGTCCAAGATTATTCTGTATTGTGACACTGATTCCCGGCATTTCGTTAGACGTCCTCCAAACACCAAATACGTACCAAAATACACAAAGAAATCCGTCAAGCACGGTGGTTCATCGCTCTTGGTATGGGGATGTTTTTCTTATTACAGTATAGGCACAGTGCACAAAATCGATGGAATCAAGGACCAACATTTTTTACATCTTGGAAAATGGCATGTTACCATATACTCAGAAGAAATAAAATGTACGACTGGATGGCACGGACTGCTCAATATGTTTTTAGTCTTTTTTACTTAATTCTTATGACAATTTTAAGTAATTAATAATATAAATTTAAAAATTGAATTTCAAAAAATAAAATCTTTCTGCCATTTTCAAAATATTGAATTTTCAAAAAAAAAAAATATATTTTTGAAAATTTTTGTGTGCAGTATTATTTAGAATTTGAAAGACATCCTTTATAAAAGTTTTGATCGCAATCCGCAGAGCCGTTTATGAGAAAGTTCGAAATAAAAAAATCGTTGTATGGTAGGTACCGTTAATAACAAAATATTAAAAAAATAATGTTTCACCAAAATGTAGAGTATATCTAAAATAATGCCCACATTTTTTTTATCAAAATCGTTACAGCCGTTTTCGAGATAATTGAAATGGTAAAAAAATTGTATGGTAGGTACCGTTAGTTTAGGACCTAAGAAAACATCATTCAAACATCTATTTTAGACAATCATCTAAATCGCTTTAATATCAAGCTTGGAGTAAATCGGTTCGGCCGCTTAGGCTGTAGAACGTTGTTCAGACAGACAGACGAAATAGCCTGACCCACTTTTTTTGGTGTTCTCTATCATCGTAATGTCAATTTTGATTAAAATCTCGACGGGACAATGAAGTTCATGTAATGGACTGGCCGGCCCAGGCCCAGGCCAAGTCCCTGACTTGAATCCTATTGAAAACCTTTTGGTGGTCCTTTAAAGAGCTGTTCATGACGCCTTTGGGCAGCAGTTTGAAATAGATGGTATAGAATACCAGCGGAGTATTGCAGCGTTTGGTGGATTCTATGCTACGGCGATGTCAGGCTGTTAATGAAAACAGGGGAAAAACAACAAAGTACTAACGCACAGAATCTGGTTTTAATTTCCACTGTTTAATATAAGACTAATTGAAAAAAAACACTGCTTATATTACTTTTGAAAATTTATTTTAAATTTTTCTTAAGCTAAGAAAAAGCGGTGCATTTAAATTCAGTTCTTTATTATTTGCCTTTACTAAATATCTCTGTTGACTCTTTTAATTTTAACTGAGTTGGTTTGCATTAGTTTTATTTTAAATTTAAATGATAATTTATCTGCATTAATATAATTTTGTATCTGAAATTTCTGCTTAAGCGCAAAATTTGAATTATGTTTTAAGCATAAAAAGAATATCCAAACATTACAGAAAACCATCTTTAAATTTTTGAACTTTAGGTAATATACATTTGTATACAAAAAATTAAATTACAATGATAAATCAAGCAACACTACCTCCTTGACTACTAAGGTAGAGCTAAATAGAAAAGAAAATAACTTCTTTTGCTTTAAGTTCTACGAACGTTGGTTCAATACTTCTCGACTAGCAACTTGTGTCCCCTAGGCAAGCTCCTTCTTCGTCTCATTACACGGCAGCGCGTTCTATTCTACCAGTAAAGCCTTCTTACACGTTGACTATAAAAGTATCTATAAGTCTGTTGGTATGTTTACAAGATCTGCTGAAGATCTTTGACCTTCTGCGTCGTGTATATCCATAGTCGCGAAGAGCGTTCTCTTGCTAACTTTAACTTAACAGTACATTCCAGTTGAAGTAAAATGAAATAAATGTATCTGACAGAATGATTATTATATTTTGTCTACAGTGCAGACACTTGATGAGATATATCTTTATGGTTAGTTAGGATTGTTAAGACTTTATTTATTATCCGGACTCGTTCTAAAAGATGTTGTACACAAGTGTACTAACTCAATTTAATTAAATATTTTGTAGAAATATACGTATCTTTCTTTTTTTTTGTTTTTGAAGTAATTTGAAATATTCATAGTTTAGGTACTTACCATTGAAGCAAAATTATAATTGGCTTACTGCAGTCTTTAATTCCTATTGTGCATTTTTTGTAGAAACTTTAGTAGCAGGGTAATCCATAAAATATCCAATCAGAAGTAGTAATTTTCACTAATAAGATAAAATAATATCTTCACTAATACACTGGATATCTAAATCCACACTTAGGCCAAACGTAAAATCGCACTTTACAAAATTGTATCTAATTTTCTTTTTTTTATTTTTATTGTGTTATTGCACTCTTATGCACTTAGAAAAAAATATACATATGTGCTTATTATTTCAAGGATTAAATTGACCGCGCCGAGCGCAGTACACTATGCGCAAAACTCTCTGAGAGAACTAACCTTTAGAGTGACGCCATTTTAATCCAAGACCCAAATCCAACAAACTATCTTTCTATCTATCCAGTTGGATACCTGTGTTTTTTTGTTTTTCCAGTATGTCAGGTAAATTAGTTGTAATGGTGTTAGTAAGAGGTATGAATTGTTGTTTTTGATTGACTTGAAAATGTTGCCAGACACAAAAAATTGTTTATAAAAAAAAATTGCTGATTTTAGTGCATCTCTTAAAGTAAAAAATAGTATGAAATTAAGGAATAAAATAGTGATGACATTATTGCAAGTCTCCGAAATATAAATTGTTTCTGGACTTAAAATAATGTTTAAAACAAATAATGCGTAATTTTTACATACAAAGCTTTAGCTTTATTTTGCATATGTTTGTGAAAGTTTTAAATAATTGAAACTAAAACAACTTGCTATGGCTGACATTATTTTTGAAATGCCATGACGTGTTCATATTATTTTAACGGATATTTATTGAAATTAAAAACATTTTTTTTTAAATTATTTTTATAAGTTTATAATTTTGTAAATTATAAGAATATCATATTTTTTAATTGAGGTTTGTAAACAAATGATAATTGGAATATTTAATTCCAATTACGTCTATTTTGAGTTTCGCCATGAAAATTATTCAATAGAAATATTTGTTGCGTATTGATACAAATCTCAAGTGTTGTTCGATTACTTCCAAAAACTGCCCATGTCTTTCAATTGTATGGGGTTTTCTTTTGGTAAATTTATATTTTGATCTATAAATTGATTTTTTTCGTAACGATTCGAATACGTTTTCAGATTGATTTTTATTTGCTATAGTATTGGTGTATATTTGTGTCTGTGAACCAGCTATCGGTATCAGCTGTCTTGTCAAACTGATGGCTGTCAATTATAATGTATTGTGGTGTTAGTAAGAGAGGGGTAGATCTGCCAAAAAATCCAGATCTGCAAAATTGATTTAAAATCAAAAAATCAATCAATTTATTTGGCCAATCGAAGGCAAATATTGTCAAAATCCGTTTTTTGACAGATCTAAATCAAAAATAAATTGATCTGTGTTACCAAATGATAACCACATTAGTTTGAAGAACTTTATATTTTAGATTTATATTTATTTCATCGATATAAATGCCAGAAGAGATTTCTCTCATATTTGGCTGTACATATTTTGTTTTATATTATCTTATCTATCTTATATTAAGATGGGAAGTTTTGGGGAGTAAACAGAGATGATATGATCACTGGTGATGCTTACACATCTGTTACCTTAAGATAAATCATATATCATAGAAAAATTTATTTATTTTATTTTCATCCGCTATATGAATTTAATTACAGTATTTATTGGTTCTTCTTAACCATAATGAATAATTGGCGATTAAAGTGATGCCAAACGTTTGCGTTCGTAAAAGTGTTTCGCAATTTCAATCTAATTTTTTTTCAGAAACATTTTTAATAAGCGGCCAGATACATTTTATAAAAACGATTTGTTAAAAAAAATAAAATACAAATTCTCTATGTAAAATGAAAAGTGAAATGCCGACAATTGCGTTTAAAGCCTTGTTTGAAGGTTTTCAATTTTTTATGCAAGTTGCATTGCCAAACAGTTCTACGAGATTTCCTTCAAATTTTGTTTGTTATTCCGTTCGCAATAATATGTGTTGTTGCTTAAAAATTTTAGTGTATAAACCTAATTTTATAAGTAAACTTAGTACAAGAAACTTAAACGTTATTTTTTTAAAGTCCATCTTTGCTTCACATCAAATGATTACGACAGTGAAAAAAACTTGAAAATTTAAATCGATATAAATTTTCCAATCGATAAAAAAGTCGCGTCAAATAAGATTAATTATCACTTTTTTGAGCCGTCATTAATCCAATCAAACTTAACTTCTCTTTTTCAAATACAATGTTTATTCATATTTTTTTTTAAATTTTATCTTTCGGAAAACAGTGAACGGGTTTTTTTTAAATTCTATCAAATATCTACAATTGGCTTACTAAGATTATATATATTTAGAAACAATTTAAAGAAATTTGGTATATAAAACATTAATTAATAATTAAAAACCTAATACTACGTTTCCACAGAACTTTAATCACTTGTAAATTTAATAATCTCAAAAAGTGTTTCTACCGCTAAAATGCATATATCGTTTCATTTTCTCTTATGATGAAGAAGTGAGGCAGCAGGCAGCCGAAGAGAAAAATCCACTTGACTATGAATGTGTTCATTTCGATTTGGGAATAGGGTAGCTCGATTGAAGATTTAAATGAGATTTATTTTAAATCTTCATCTGAGAAGATTAAAATTTGTATGGTAAATCCTCAAGATTTATTGGAGATTTAACTAAATCTACTTAAATCTAGGTTTAGTGGTGGTTGGAAACTTTGTATAAGGATTTTTTAAAAGTTTGTTTGCATAAGTTGATATTAGTTATCTTAAAAGAATCATATGTTGTGCTCGAACATAAGATCAAGTATTTATGCGACTCAGTCTTCCCTTTTATTATAAATTAAATTAATTTTTATATCTCAAACTATAACCTCATTGTAAATTCTGAAATTTTAATCTGGTAACATTTACTAACGCAAGCAACTTAAACATATCTAAAAATATAAAGAAATACAGTTGGATTTGTTGTTAGTGTATTGGTTTAAAACTAGTTTGAAATTTCCAATAAGAAGTCAAAAAGTTATTCCTTTCCAGTTCCAGCTCGTTGATCACAATAGTTTCTCTTGTTCTCATACCGTGTGTGTCGTCGTCGTCGTAAATAGAAATGTTGCTATTGGAATCAAAGATATTCCCTGTATGATAAAACCGTACGATAGCTGCTAGCAGTCAGCTTCAGTCGGTTTATCCAATTCAGTATTTTCTTAACTAACAAAGTGTTTGGTAGATATAGGAAAGTGCTGTGAATTTTTGTGTTGTTGTTATTGTTGTTGTTGTATTTTACATGTAAACCAGAGATAGATATATAAGCAAACAAACTTTTTGCAGACACCTGCTTTCACCTGTAAATCCAACAACTGATTTTTTTGACAGAGAGAATAAACTACGTGACGTCATTGATATATAAAATGATCGGCAGTGATTATGTTCTTGAAGCGCATAACATTTTCCACACTACAGAGGTTTGGTCTCAATTAAATAAAAAAACAAAACAAAAACAAAACTGAAGTATTTGTACTTATATATATATATTATGACACATATTTAATGAAATACAATAGCTTATGTTGTGGAAAAATAGTTTATTTTTGTTTTGGATGTAGTTAATGAGGAAACGTAAACAAATAAATAAACAAACAAACTTACGTATGAAATGATGAGATTAAATTTCAGTTTGGACGTCAGCTCTTTTGTTTTATTTTTTTTTTGGTTTAATTTTCTTGTCGATGAAATTATTTTAGTTTATTAATTGTATATGTATGCTGTACCTTTTGCATGATTTGTTAGGTAGATGGAGGAGGATGTTTTAATGGAGGCGGCAATACTGCTATGGTACTTAAGGGTGTCAATTTAACTGTTCACAGCGGGGAAGTGATGGCAATTCTGGGATCAAAAGGTGAGATTTAAAATTATAAATATGATTTTGTTTGCTTCTTATAATTTTTATTATGCCAAAATACGACTATGTATATATTTTAATAATGAACCGTTTAAAATTTGATATATCAAATTAAACACTTGTGTCGAAAAAAATCGTTAACTTTTTTCGTTAAAACTTGTAAGAATACATTTATTGTGTTTTTCCACAAAATTTACCATGTCTGTGGAATAAATCACCTGAGACTTAGGATCGAATCCCAGTCTATTCCACCTAATTTTTTTTTCTCATGGTGTTGGCACCAGCGTTGCCACAAGGAAAAGAATATTTAGGACCTTTCTGAGGGCCATTTCCAAAAAGTGAGGGCAGAATTTTGTTTTTCAAAAAAAAAAAACTTTAATAATTATTAGGTAGCATAAATATTTATTCATATATATCCTTATTCCAGCCTCCATACACTGTACCGATACATAGTTTCGATAAAATTTTATGGTCGTGTGAAAAGGAAATATAACGACAAAGTATTTGGATAAATATTATTCTGGTATAGTGGGCCGACATGGAATGTAAAAAGATTCGGAATGGTTTACCGATGCGGTTTGCTTTTTGTTTGTTTTGACTGCCCTTAATATGTCAAGCGCAGTGCGAGCCTTAGGGAAATAGGTAAGGATTTAAAAGGAGATTCCGATGTACAATGGTTTTGAAGTTCAGAATATCGAAATGGGAGGGATAAATAGAGCCTGGTAAAGAATTCCACATTCGTGTTGTACTATTAAAATAATAATACATTTTTTTCCGTGGGTAGGTGTAAAACCTTCAAAAGGCTCTATGAGGACCGAAAATACGTCCTCATAGGAGTGTGAGATTCAACTAAGTTGAAACTTATCTAGCAATTTATGTTTAACGAATTTAATTAACATGTTGCAGATAACTATCCGGTGATAGTTCCTGCTTATACTGCGATTTTAAAGCGGATTCTCGTTTAGTGCACCAGATCGTAAGACTGAGTCCTTCGCAGGCGGCGTACTAAATTCGTCTCATCGATAATTTCGATTATAGTACTATTACAGTGTTGTAATAGCCGTTTTCTATGATTTCGTGCACATTTTTTTATATTTCATCGCGAACCGTGGGAATCCCGAGATCTCTGTGGAGATCTTCGTTCCTAATGTACCAAGGTGCGTTTACAAACGATCTTAGCAGTTTATTTTCAAATGTTTGTAAGGTATTTAAATTAGAATCTCGCGTACCACCCCAGAGTTGTATTCCGTAAGTCCAGACAGGCTTAAGCACCTGCCTGTACAAAATTAGCTTGTTTTCGATACTGAGCTTAGAGTGTTTCCCGAGCAATCAGTACATATCTCTGAGTTTATTATTTAACTCTTCGCATTTCTTTTTAACATGCGGTTTTCATTTTAATTTCGCGTCTAGAGTCATTCCGAGATATTTTGCTTCATTAGCAAACGGAACTTGAACCGTATTAACAAATACCAGTAATCTATTAATTTTCGTATACGTAAGATCTACATGGACTGGTTTTACTTCGTTGAGCGACATCCGCCATGTTTTTGTCGAATTATTGACATTATTCAGAGCTTTTTGTAATTTTGTCGCAGAACCATTTATCGTTTGGCCCACTGCTAGTATTGCAGTGTCGTCTGCAAACGTGGCTACGATAGTGTCTTTTGTTTGAGGTATATCACGTGTAAATAATAGGAACAATATTGGACCTAAGATACTTCCTTGTGGTACCCCAGCCACTATTTCTTTGAGATCCGTGTAATCGTTTCAATGTCTTAGTCTAAAAAGTCTATTCTCTAGATATACTTTTAGAAGCGTATATAGGCCTTCGTGCCACAACTTATTAAAAGCTTGCGATACGTCCAAGAAGACCGCCGAATAAATTTTCTTTTCTTCAAGAGTTGTTTCAATGACGTGAGTGATGCTATGAACTTGGTCAATTGTCGAGTGCTTGCTTCTAAATCCGAACTGATATTCAGGTATTAGGCGCTTTTCTTCTATTATTGGCTGCAGGCGCAGAAGTAATATTCTTTCAAATACCTTAGATATTACGGGCAGAAGCGAAATGGGTCTATAAGATTTCTTATCATGTGATGATTTCCCTGGTTTGAGAAATTCCGCAACCTTCCACTGGCTCGGAACGTACTCTAGCCTTATTGGCATTTATTATAACGGGTCCGCCATCTAACGTTTTTTTTTCAACTAGTGCTTATTTCGTGAATGGTAGCACATAGCCCATGTCTGATTTGACAGATAATTAGTTTTATCCTTCCGCTGAACGAATATGGTTGTGTATACGCTTAATCAACGCTCGCTAAGTGGGCCTGCCGATTTTGCCAAAAAAATCATCTTTTCAGATGAAGCTCATTTTGATCTTGGCGGGTATGTAAACAAGCAAAATTGTCGCATTTGGGCACAGAAAACCCGCACGCATACATTGAAAAAACCGATACACCCAAAACGAGTCATTGTTTGGTGCGGATTTTGGTCCAGAGGCATAATTGGGCCATATTTCTTCGAAAATGAGCAAAGAGTGGCCGTTACAGTCAATGGCTATCGTTATGGGGCCATGTTGAACTAATTTTTGTTCACAAAAATTGAAGAGGAGGATATTGGCAATATTTGGTTTTAACAGGACGGCGGCGGTACGTGTCACACAGCCGAAGCTACACTCGATGTTTTGCGCCCATTTTCAAAAAAAAGAAGTTATTTGGCGGACCCTATATAAAGAAGATTAGAAGATTAGTTCACCCTTTGCGAGGAAGCATTTTGAGAACTTCGGCCGTAATTAGGTGATATCCCGGAGCTTTCTTATACATAAGCTTTCTTATTTCTTTACTTAATTTGGCAAGGGTAACATTTCTTGTTATGTAATTTTCGCTTGAGTTAGAACGTACATTTAAATTTTAGTTGAGCCCTTGTCCATCAAACGTTTAAATGTGTTCTCCAGGTAATCCGCGAAAACGTTTGCTTTCTCCTTGTCGCTTTGTGCCCATTCGTTTTAATTATTCTTAATCGGAGGAGCTGGGAGCTTTGGTTTTTTCTTTACTTTAACAGTTTCCAGAGTGAGTAGTTGGATTCTTTTCCAGCTGTCAAGCTTTTAAGATAATTTCCAATTTCAGAATTTTTGAATTCTTCTATCATCTTTTTAAGTAAATTACACAGCGATTTAAATTTACCTTGTGTTGAGGAGGTCGAGTTTGTTGGCATTTCTTACGTGCTTTTCGTTTCTCTTTTACTAAATCTTTTATTTCATGCGGATATTTTACGTTTTACAGAGCGGCATTTCTTTTTGCTACGGGGTGTTGTTCCATGCGGCTTGTTGTACGATATTGATGAAATTGTCTACTGCTTCTTCAGGTCCGAGATGCGTTTGTAGTGATACCCTTAATTCAACGTTATCCTCTGTATCTTTCCTAAAACCTTCTCAGTTGGTTTTCCCATTGGTTAGCGTGGGTGGTTTTTCATTTTGAACAATATTTTCGCTCATAGTGAGAAGAGCAGCAGAATGATCTGAGAAAAGATCAAAGCTTTCTGTTATGCTAATTTTATTTGAGGGTATTCGTTTGACCACAAAAAATCAATAAGGTCAGGTATATTTGATGGATCAGTCGGCCAGTAAGTCGGGTTGCCAGTCGAATGAAAATCGCAATTATTTTCCATTACCGCTTCATAGAGCATTCGACCCTTTTGAGAAATTCCTCTAGATCCCCAAAACCTGTGCTTCGTATTAATGTCAAGGATAAAATTTTGTTTAAGTAACTTTAACACGTTCATAGATTTATTCTTTTCAATTTTACATCGCGGAGGACAGTATATGGAAGATAAATTCAGTACAGCATTCTGAGTTCTAACCTGTACACCGATTAATTGCATTGATTCAATCGTATGCTTGATGCATTCTTTTTTAAATACAGATGCCCCACCTCTTGCTTTGTTCGACGGATGAGTTGCGTGGTATTTTAAAATCCATTGATCTTACTATTTGATTGTTTCTTGACATACGTTTCCCATATCAAACAAATATCAATATCTTTCTCATGCATAAACATTTCTAGTTCTCCAACTTTTTGCCATAATCCCTTGGCATTCCAAGTAATTATTTTGAGCTTAAGAATATATGTACTTAACAGTTAGTGCGAAGTTAGGCTGTTTTTTTTGTAACTTGACTGTTGCCTCGTGGTTTTGAATTAAGTGAGTGAATGCATGATTCTTCATCCTGAAGTAAATATTTTATTAGAAGTAATTAAAGATAACAAAATTGTCGACCAAACGGACACGAAGGGGTTCGACATTTTTTTCAAAATAGTATCTATTGAACTTAAAAACAGAAACATTCTTAAATCATCGTCCGTTTTCTCTTCAACTATTTTTTTTGGAAATTATTGATAATCATAATTTTTGAAATCCCAACACCGACATACAGGGTGCGTAAACTTCCATACAGAATCGGATTGCTTTGTCGGTAAGATGTTTCGATACTGGTTAGGGATAACAGTCGCGTCAGTCTGAAGTAATGAATTCAGTGCGCCTTCAATATGTAAACTTGCTTATGGAAGAAACACATTGAACATTTTTGTGATGAAATTTGAAAGATTAATTTATAAAATATTACAAAAATTGAGATATGTTGGCCATTTCATGTTGGCGCGGGCCAAGGGCCGGAATAAAATACAGGGGACAAATGGCCCGATTGTAGCAATAATTGCCACGTGCGAAGAAATTAAGAATTCTTTAAGGAATATGACTGAATTCTGTTTCCTCAAAAGCATTTCTTCTTTACGCAAGATTAAATTATGGCGTTTTTATTTGGCAATCCTGAATTGTTCTCAGATCCCGGATCTAAACTGAACACTTTTATATAATTCTGACGATTCTGAATTTTAATGAGATTGTATGTGTCAAGATAATTGTGTACTTGATAATATTCAAATTACAAAAAAAATATGTGTTGCACAATTATGATACAAAAAATGACAACAGTCGAAATTTGACGTTCAAGTATATGAATGTGTGAGTGCTTCTGGTTCTGATTCTGATTTTAAATCCAGTAGTAAAATTCTCTTCTTTTCAGAATTAGAACTGTCATTTTTTCCCAAATAAACGCTTTCAAAACAGGCTTCCGGATTGCCAAATAAAAATGACATTAGTCATATTGTATGTATGATAGTTCTAATCACTTACAGCTTTGATGTCAAATATTTTCTATCCTCGCTGTAAATCAGAAATTGTAAAACATTTAAGATACACTGCAAACATGTGAAATTGTCTTGATTTTTTTTTATTATTTCACAATACGGGGGTGGCCGTGGCGCTATAGTTGTGTGCTCGCCTGTCAACCTCGTGGTTGCAGGTTCGATTCCTGCCGTTGTCTATGTCTTCTTATATTCCATTAAAACCAATTCTAAGATTGTCATAAAATAAGTTGCTGCTTTGCATATTACATGCTGTTTAGGCATAATACTAACAACATGTGTTTGAGTAAACTAGCATACCCATAAAATATGACAATGAAATAAATAAAATACTGCGAATTATAAGGGACACAAAAAAATAAGACACGGTAATTCTCTCCGCATTAGTTTAGCCGCCATCCCTGGAGATAAATCTGAGACAACAACCAGCTCTAGTCGCAGAACATCGCGCCACACATCTTTCCTATCCTTCTTTCTCTTCTTCCACCTGATGCGCGCGCTGTGTTAAGAAAACATATAAAGGGTATTCATAATCCCTTTAGCGCGTGCAAGTTAAAAAAAAAAATTATTTCACAATATATTCACGTTTCACGTCTCAAATATGCCAAAGTATCACAAAGGGGTAGCTCACGAAAAACAGTACTGCTAAGTACGAGTATTAAAAAGGCATCATTTACGAGTGATCGCTAAATGAAAATTTCTAAAGTTCAGTGTTCAGCCTATATCTGGTTAGAGTCTGTTTGAATTCTTGTACTTTCTTTCTATTTTTGAAAACTATAACAGTTGAATAATTGAGAGCGTATATACTAAGAGTTGGTGCTTTAAAACCTGTTGCGGTTTTGATTAATACAACTAGAATGGGGAATTGAGACTTTCCTAATAGAATTTTGTCCTGCCTTTACCTAGCATACCTGTCATATACCTTATACCGTCGTTAAAGTCAAGTAAATCTGTACAGTTAAAAGAAAATCAGAATTGTTAGAAAATAATATATCATTTACATTATTACAATTATTTTATGTGCTTCGAATTTATTTAAAATTGTATTGTATAATTACAATATTCTCTATATTTTAAAAATTGACAAAAAAGGCAGTGGAAAACGAGCTCTTCTAGATGTTATTTCTCGTCGATCTGAAGGATCTACCCGTGGTCAAGTATTGCTAAATGGAACACCCCTTTCTAAACCACTATTCCAACAGAGATGTGGTTATGTTACACAATCGTGCACATTTATTCCGGGACTTACAATTGCTCAAACTCTACATTACACTGCCACAATAGTACGTTATTTCATATTTTTATTTAATATTTAATTCTAAATTCTTTATCTTAATTAACATCAAACATTTCTTTTTAGCTATCTGGTTACTTAAAGAGTTCCAAAGTACGTCAGGTATTAGCTGATCTCGCCTTATCCCAAGTTGCTCACAAGCGTGTTGAATATCTCAATATAAGTGAAAAAAGACGTTTGGCAATAGGAATTCAACTTGTTCGAGATCCTGGTAAGTATTAATTTAATTAAATAAAAATTAGACATTTTTTTGAAAGTTTTTTTTAAAAATATTTTTAGTTATGATGCTTCTTGATGAACCAACACAAGGTCTTGACCCACTTAGTGCTTATTTACTAATTTCAATTCTTTCAAATACTGCAAAAAAGACTGGTTGTGGAATATTGCTTTCATTAGAGAAACCTCGTTCGGATGTCTTTCCCTTCTTGGATCGAGCGCTATTTCTCTGCCTTGGTGGAGTTGTCTATTCTGGAAGTACTCGAGCGATGTTAGAATACTTCCATGGCATTGGTTTTCCATGTCCACAACTAGAAAATCCTTTAATGTATTATTTGTGTTTGTCAACAGTTGATCGGAGGTATGTTTTGTTGCATATGATATTTAACTTTGCTAAATTTTATATATTATTAACAGGAGTCGAGATCGATTCCTTGAATCAAGTCAGCAAATTGAGGCGCTAGTAGAAAGATTTTCCAGAGAAACACCCATTTCTGATGCACCTCTCAATTCTATGGGAAGCGGAAAAGTTCCACTAGCTTATGGGAAGCCTGGCGAATTAAAAGTTTGGCTTATGCTGTATCTGTATGTTTATTTTGCTAAAAGAAAATGAGTTCAATTCCTGATTATGTTATTTTCTATTGCAAAGGAAACTTTTGGCTTCGACTTTCTCTTGTGGTGTTGCAGGAATGCGTTCGTTGTTCTTAAGGCTATTTCTTTTACCACTAGCGATGTCAACTCTATGGCTATTTTATTGGAATATAGGGGTAAGAAAATATTAGTTTTATTTATTTAAGAATTCAAATATACAATATGTATTTAAAGTCGAAAGACATTTTTGTACCACATAATTGGGTAATTTCTATACAAATATTACAAATGGGTAATTTTGTTTACTTAATTCAAAATTTGTTTACACTTGACGAATGCATAAATATATTTACTTTTTATCGAAGCTACAACTCTAGACCAGTGTATCGGGCACTCAGTGCCCAGTTCGCATTTCAATTCAAGTTTACATATTTCTTATAGTATGACTTTCCTAACTATGCATTTACAAAGGTAAACCATAATGTTTAGCATCATAATAATGCACTTTGGCATGGTTTGGCTTGATATTGGAGCCTGGATAAGCTGGCAAAGAAAGCAACCCAGAGTGGATTTTGTTTGGAAATTATTGGTTTGGGTATTGATTTTGCAACAGTATTTTTTATTGATTTTTTTTAACTGTCGGGCTACGCTTACCTTCACTTGCTTGAACCAAAAATATAAAAGTAAGACGTAGTTTGGCAAGGTGGGCACAAACGACTAACATGCTCGCCGAGCGTGTTCGAACACGACAAAATCGAAATGTTTCGCCAACAGCGAGCAGCTCGCGCTCCCAGTTTTTTTCTCGTGTATGGGCTGGTTCGCGAGCTGCTCGCTGTTGGCGAAACATTTCGATTTTGTCGTGTTCGTTGGCTTCGATGTTCGTCGTGTATGGCCAAGTTCGCGAAGAATTTATGTGGGATTCAAAAAGTGAAAGCTATGAAAATAAGGGTGGGAAAAATAAAGCATGGCAAATCACACATGTTAATGCTGTGAAGAATCAGCACGAAATGAATGTTCGGCAAATGTGTTCGCTGTGTATGAGCTAACGCAACCGCCAAAGTCGGCGAGCATGTTCGTCGTTTGTGCCTAGCTTTACTAGAAACTTAATAAACCAGAATCATAGAGGTGCGTAAAACAAAAAATCACAAAAGATGTAAAAGAAACTTTGATCTATTAAAAATTCAGGTGTTGTTGCTTACATGTTACAGAATTTTGAGTTTTTTTTGTGTTACTGCTAATTTGGTTCTGCAATTATTTTCACAGTCAAAACCCTCTAAGTCATAATCATTTGCAAAACTTACAAAAGCGATAAAAGTAGTTTCAGCAAATTTGCAGATATAGTAATTGATAGATACGGACTCTTTTTTTTCAAGAAAAGCTTTACAAAGCTATGGAAACAGTAAAATAAGAAAAAAAAGGTATATACAGGGTGGCGCACGAATTGTGCTATAAAAACAAATTTAAATAACTTTTATGTTAATCGATGTATTCCATTAATTTTTTTTTATTGGATAAAAAATTAAATTTTATTTTATATAACTAATGGTTTTTAAAGATGATAGACCGCAAATGACCTCCACGTTCATCCACGCATATGCGGCACCTGATCAGAAAATTGTTTATTGAGGCTTAATGGACTGCTTCAATTTTTTGGGTTTCGGCTTGTACACTTCCTGCTTGACATAACCCCATAAAAATAGTCTGGTGCGGTCAAGTCAGGGGGCGAGCGGAAAGTGCAGTTTCTGGTTATCAATTTGTTTGGTTATTTTCGTTGGAGCTCTGCCATAACTTGTGTGGCTGCGTGTGCACTTGATCCATCTTGTTGAAACCAAATCCTGCTGAAGGGGATACGTCTTCTGTGTAAAAAACTCCTTCAAAATCTTTAAATAAGGGTCCCCATTGACAGTTTGTGTTACACCGTTTTCTTCAAAGAAGTATGGCCCGACAATACACCTTGATGGAACTGCGCACCACACAGTGACTCGATCTGGATGCAGTTCCGTCTCATGGAGCATTTCTGGATTAGATTCACTCCATGTTCGGCAATTTTGCTTGTTAACATTGCCGTTTAAGTCAAAATGGGCCTTATCGGACACGAACAAACAATTTATCTTCTTCGGCCATTGCAATCATTTTTCGGCAAAATTCCAGGCGAACAGGCAAATCCTGAGGGCTTAACTTGCTTATAATTTGGACTTTGTATGGAAACAAGTTTAAGCCATTATGAAGTATCCGCTGTAATGACCGTCTGATAACTCCAATTTGGCCCGATAAATTTCGAGTCGAAACACTTGGATTTGCATGTATTGCCGATGCAATAGAGACGATTGTATCCTGAAACCGAACATTGGGATCTCGATGATACGGTCTTCGTTCGATGCTTCCAGATTCGGCAAACATGTTCACCAGTCGCATAGTGGTCCATCTACTCGGGGGAGTACCGCCGAACTCCAGCCTAAATTCCCTTTGGACGGAAATGACGGACTGCAAAGAATGGTATCGCTGCACTATCCAAATCCTTTTTTCAGTATCCCAAGCGTTCATTTTGATAAATCTAAATAGTAGCCTATAAAATAAAAAAAATAAGCCGATTACTCACGCTGAAAAAAAGTTTTTATTTTTGTAGCACGATTCGTGCGCCACCCTGTATAAAACTTTCGCGTTACAGAATATCGACTGTTTCCTAATAGAAAGTTGCTATTGTTTTTTTTTTTATTTTACACTGGTAAAAACAATGAGTTTGTGCAAACAAGTGATTTCAATGGTAATTTTTATTGATCTCATCAAATGCTCTTCATTTTTTGCAAAAAGAAAGTTTTATTTATAAACTAAAAACTAAAGCAAGTATTTTTATATCCATGTAGATCATATAGTCTATACTCTTTTTATTTATGAATGCTTTTAGAGAACTATGGTTCCTATAATGGGACATTTTTTTTATTTTATAAATGCATCTTCCAATCGGGAACTGACTGCATCCGAACCAAGAATTTTTTGACGAACATTATTCTCGGTTTCTCGATTCAGAAGAAGATGTGATTGAACCAAATGCATCAGAATATGAAGCCGATCATGATGAAGGTTTTTCGGATGCTGATAATCCGAATTATGAGCCAAATACATCCTTGTTAAACAATCGAATTGTGCAAGCGGGTTTCGACATTGAAGAAGGAGAAGAAGAAGGAGAGGCAGATAGTCAGCAGCAAGGCAATCGGCAAAAGGAAGAAGAAGATCCTGTTGCACCTAACAGAGTTATGCGTTATCTTGCCAGAAATTCAAAATTCAATAATATTTGGTGGTCGATGCCGAATGAAAGTGAGAACCGAAGAACAATTAGAAGTCGGAATAAAAGACTGAGACATTGGTTTCTCCTAGTATTATTAGAAATATTGTGATTGAAACTAACCGAAAAACCAAGAGAACACTATAAAGAGAATTGCGAATGCGTAGATGGTATAACACGTCTGAAGCCGAAATGTATGCCTACATTGCCTTATTGCTATATGCTGGTGCTGAAAAAGCCTATGGAGTGGAAACGAAAGACCTTTTTCATCAAAGCTATATGGCATTCTATCGTGCCGTCTTGTCCCTGGAAAGGTTCGAGCAAAGATACTTAGACAAGACAGTAATTACAATATTACCACAGACAATTATTTTACATCGATAACACTGGCTTTGTAATTAATGAGACGAAAAACAACAACCATTGATACTATAAAATCCAATAAGCCCCAGCTGCCGAAACAATTTACACCAACTGAGAAAGTATTCAAACGAACGAGGGAGAAATTCTCTATAATTTTTTGCTACTCCCATTGTATGCAGTTGTGCATAGGTAACAAAAAAAAATGTTCTTATGCTATCAACTGCCACCCATCAGGACAAAATCGATGAATTTTCCAAAAAACCATCGGTAATCATGGATTACAATGGGGGCGTTCGGTGTCGCACAGCTTTCTGATGGGAGAGGACCAAAATCCCGCACCACAAAATCCCGCATCAAGAAATTCCGCAAGAAAAAATTCCGCGAGAATTATTTTCGCTACTATTTTGGAAAATATTAGCCAACTCGCGGGATTTTTAAATCATATGAGAAAATAATTTCTTATAATATTACAATACCTTTTTAATACTTTTTGGGAATATTTATTTTAAATTATTTTTCCGAGTTCATTTATTTCTTTTTTTTACCTTTTTCAAAGAATAATTTTTTCACAAAAAAGAAGCCATTTTTTGTGATTGTATAGAGAAAAATATATCAATTTTTAAAAATTGGTTTTTCATATCATGCGATACATCGATTGAAAGGTGGGACTCGGTAGATTGCGAATATGCTATTTTTGACTTTCTAGGATGCTTGGTTTGGCCGCAAAGTGAAAAATATGTCGATTTTGAAAAATTAATGGTGAATCCATATGCAAAGTTCTTAAATCCAAAAAAACTTTGCTTACACCCAAATTGGACCCCACCCCAAATCATATAATTGGTCTAAGCAGGGGGGCTGCAGTGGGGCTGCAGTGGGGCTGCAGTGGGGCTGCATGCCCCCCTTACGCGTTTTGCTTTTTGCACACAAAGTTTTATTTCGATCTTAAAAAGAAAAAAGTTTCAATTTTGAAGCCTCAAGGACGCTTAGTTTGGCTGCACATCGAGTTTAAAGATTGGTCGATTGAAAGGTGACATTCCATAGATCACGAATATGCAATTTTTACGTCGCTAGGGCAAGCCGTTTAGCTGTAAACAGAGTTCAAACTATGTAAACTTTCATGCCTCTAGGACGCTTAGTTTGCCACCAAACCGAGTTTAAAGATAAACATATTTCTTCGAAATAAATTTAAAGTTTTGAAAAGAACTTCATAGGAAAAGTTGCCCTAGACCTCCATCTAGGGCAAAAATATCGGCTAAATGGCCTCCAATAAAAAATTTTTAAGCAAAGGTAACTGGCCAGCAGTGGACGTAATCCACCATACCCAGCCCCCATTCCCACCAACCAACCCTCGACCATCCATTTGAAATCTATTTTTTTATGAATTTCTTAATGAAGCTTCACCTCTACCGAGTTCTAACAAGAAAAGAACTAAGGAATTTTTCGAAATAAATTCTCCTTTTATACTTTTTATTCAACGGTGAATCTTTTTTCCTTCGTTTTGCATGCTTCTCATCATTTCGAGTGACCTTAAACAAGAATATATTAGGTCGGATCGGAGTAGTTCATTTCGTATTTAAAAAAAAACAGTACAATGTTCGTTCTTATTGATTCTCATGCATTCGAGTCACCAGTTCTACCAAAGAATTACGCTAGAAACTAGTCAGTTTAGTACTATAAACGGGATTTTGGGCTGCGGGATTTTGTGATGTGGGATTTTGGGATGCGGGATTTGGGGGCCAACCCCTTTCTGATACATTGCTGAAAAATATGTTGTGCGTTTGTGAACGTATAAAACCCAATAGGTAGCCATTTCTGTCAATAGTCAAAACAGAAAAAAAAAACGAATTGCTTAGGATTACGCTTCGGCTCAAAGTGAATTAAACATACATTTGTTGGATAAAATATAAATTTAAAATTAATCAGGAAGTAAGAACTACAAATGTTTCAACCGATTCAGAAGAAGAAGATGATGTATTAGGTACGTAATTAAAGTTCACAAACAACAATTGAAAAGACAGCTGATTTCGTAGTCAGCTTTGCACTACGATACCTAATTATACCAAAAATTTAGCGCTAGCTTGGCTTCGATTTGGAAATCCTATGTTTTGTTCGTTGTTATGGTCGTCAGCTGTTAATTGACAGATATTTAACACGTATTACAACAACAACGAACGTATTGCACAGCAAAGCTGTGCGCTACCGAACTACCCCAATGCAACGAACGATGGAGTTGATACTTTCGACCGCCTGGCAACAGCTTACGACTGTAAACGAAAAAGTATTCGATACCGGTCACATTGTTTTACAATCGTTTTGACTGCGCTGGAGTGGCATCTTATAGGATTTTTGATATTTGTCAGCCTAACTGGTATACCAGCAAAAAGAGGTCCGAAAAGAGAAAAAAAACTTTTTAAAAGAATTGGCCAACTATGCAAGCAAGTGTTAAAACTGCGATAAAATTGATTGGATATGAGATTGAAACCGTCAAAAGCTAGGCAGAAATAAGAAAAAATAACGTCAAACAACGCTCTGAAACGTGTTAAAAGAAAAAAAAAAAAAAGATAACAAAACTACTGCAGTTTGTGATATCTGCTGTTCTGCAGCTTGTACTAAGCACTATATAAGAATGTGTGAGAAATGCTTTGTTGTTAAAAATAATAACTATTTTGTGGACACCGAAGATAATGAATAAACCGAAGACGATTCCCTTCCATCGACATCGTTTGGCGTATGAAAAATCTTTATGGGCACTCAGACACCAAGTACGCCGAATCCAAAATATTTTAAGTACACGGGTCTAGGGTTAAAGTACAATAAATGTCCATTACAATTCTTAATTGGCTAATTTGTTGTGTCTCGACTCGATATAGTGATCTGATCTTGTTCTTCTTTAATTGCGGCGAAGGTATTTTGTCCTCTGACCAATGAAGTAATTAAAGTGATGTATGTGTTTAGCGACCAAATGAAATTCAATGAATTGGTGTTGAATTTCGTGCTTTTTTCAGAGAATTCCGATTTCCAAGACACACCGAGTCTAGAGTTGAGTCAACGCAATTGCTTTTATTCGAGTGTGTTTTGAAGTTACTTATGTGTCAAATGTCGACTATGCTTGCGCCAGGTTCTCTATTATCGCAATTGAATTAAGACCATAAGTTCCTTCAGATTTATTTCCTTGTAAATTCAAACGGTGAAACGTAAGATTATCTTACAATTAGAACAACTCGTACACTTATAATAATGACTTGGCTTAAGTTAAAAACTGCATTAGAAGCGATGCCGTATGATATGATTGGTGGGGTACATACACGACAATTCAATGCGTCCACAATTGGCTATTGGTGGTCTGTACAAAAATCTACAGCGTAAACGGCTGAAGCGGTTTCCTCCAAACTTGGTAATTAAGCGGCTTACGTGCCTGGCTCAATTCGTTTTTTAAATCTTATTTTTGGCTCCGAAAATAACGGTACCTGTCATACAAATTATTGGTCAAAAATGGTAAGTCTCATTTATAACGAAAACGGTTCTAACAAAAAATAAAATGCACGACTGGATCGCACGTACTTGCTCCTCTATGTTCAATCACATTATATGCAAAATATTCCTAATATAAACGGCTAAATGTATTTTAAAGTCGTTGTTCACATATTTTTTTATATATAAAAGTTCCTAATTTTTTCCAAAAAAAAAATTGGTATGAACATTTTATATATTTAATAATATAAATTCAAAAACAAAACTTCAGAAAAAATAGTCCACCCGTTTTCGAAATATTGAATTTTCAAAAAAAAAAAAATATTTTGTTTGCAAAAATCCAAAAAACTATATTTTGAAAATTTTGAAATAATGTATTATTTAGAATTTGAAAGATGTCCTGTATAAAGTTTTTATCAACATCCATTGAGCCGTTTATGAGAAAGTCAAAAATCAATAAAATGGTTGTATGGCAGGTACTGTTATTAACAAAATATTAAAAAAAAAACTGTTGCCCAAAATGTAGACCATACCCAAGGTAGTACACACATCAATTTTTATCACAATCGTTAAAGACGTTTTCGAGATAATTAAGATGGTAGAAAAATTTATATGGCAAGTACCGTTATTTTTGGAGCTAAAATAACGATTCAAAAATATATTTTGGACAATCATCTAAAACGCCTAAGCACGAAGTTTAAACAAAATCGGTTCAGCGGTTTAGGCTGTATATCGTTCTACAGACAGACAGATAGACAGACAGACGGAAATGCGGGACCCATTTTTTTGGTGTTCCCTATCATCGTAATGTCAACTTCGATTAAGATCTCGAGTTCGATTTTTTTTCCAAATGCAAAAGTTGCTCTATAGTACCTGAAGACCGAACCTCCGCTACAGAGACCAAGCGGTTACAGACGCAAGAGCCCTTGGTCTCGACGACTGGAAGGAGCGTGCGAGGAACCGCAATCGATGGAAGACCGCTATATGTCAGGCAGCGACCCTCCATGGCTCGGGAGCCGGATAAGTTATTAGGTAATAATGTGAGGATATTGCGGGCGTTTTCTTCGAGATGGGCAGAATCAATTCGAAGTAAAAAAAAGAGGAGTACTTTATTGAACTTTACAAATGCCCGAAACATTATGCATGGATTTAATAGATAAATTAAAACCATTCCCGCAAAAAAACGCAACATGCCACGTGAAGGTGTCAATTTCTCTGCGATTTTTTATCACGGGTGGTTTCCAAAGAGTTGTTGGATAAGATTCTGTATCGGCTTGTCTCAGAAATTAGTGAGTCGGTGTGTTACATTTCTACTGCGTTAAATAGAATAGAACATAAATGTGTGAAGTTTCATACAAGGGATTAATTTCCAGCGCTAAAAAGGAAATTCTATCAACAATTTGATACAAAATAAATAATACAACAACAAATTTGTTATATACTATGTATTATTTCTGTAACTAATTTGTCCAGTTTTTTTTTGTTTGTACTCATCTTTACAGAACAATTGACTGTGATAAAAAATCTTCGTATAAAAAATGTATGTCATTAGCTTCACTTTTTACGTATCGAGAATCGAATTAGACGTAAAAGCGTGATAAAATTTATCACTTCGCAGCTTCACAGATTGGGAATTGACCCCCAGATTATAATAAAAAATTCATTCCAACAATATATCAGTCTTGCATTATTATTTAAAGTTCTCAAGCTGCAAAAAGACACCCGTTATTTAATTATGTTTTTCATTGCAGGACGATTCATATGGATTTTTCAGTAAAAATGGTATGATTCTGAACATAATTGGTCTATCATACGGAAGTGGAATTCTTGCAACAGTTAGTTTGTGTATGTTGAACTTAAAAGCAGTTTCCGCAAATCTATTTCAATTTTTCAAATATTTTTAGACCCCATATGGAGAAAACGATTTTCCCAGGATAACCCCGAAGGACTTTATACGGGAGCAACCTTACTGATTGCATATAATATAATTTCAATTCCATTTTCTATAGTTTCTTCGGCAATTGCTGGTTGTGTTTTGTATCCGTAAGGTTTTTATATATTTATTGTTTCATAAGACTCAATGTGTACTTGCATTAAAGACTTTTTTTGGATCCAAACACTCCTAATGGCACAATATTTGCCTACCTTTGGGTAGGCCTTTGGACCAGTTTTGTCATGGCCGAGCAGCTTTCAATTGCATTTTTATTGGTTGTTAAAATTCCATTTAATGCAGCTATCGCAGTAACATATCTTCTTTGCATAAGCTTGGCTTTAGCGAGTGGAACAGTACGGTAATTTGAAAAAAATATAATAATAATAATAATAAAAAATTCATTAACTTCTAAATAATTATTACTATACAGATCCTACAAAGGTCTTCAGCCATGGCTGCAAGACAACACCAAGGGAACTCATACTCGGTACGTGTCTTCTTTATTACATAGCGTTGCCTTTCAATCGCATAAACTGAACTGTACTCCTACTGCTTCTGTGATTTGTCCCAAAGCAGCCGACTTCTTGCATGAACGATTAGGACAAGCTGATCCAGATGTAAGTTCAAGTTTGTCATTTGTTATTGTTACAATGATAAATTCATTATATTGTTCTCTTAGGAGACCATCGATGTGGCAGCATCTTGCGCTTTTGCCGTGGGCTTGGCAGCTTTCAACATGCTTTTGTATCTCTTTCCAATGCCTCGCTGTGTTCGACAAAAATTTAAAGACTGAACTTTAAAATGAATAAAAAGATTAATTTTATAATTTATTTAAAATAAATTCGTAAGCTATTTATTTTTAATTTTTAAATTAATTATTTTTTTTATGTAAGACTCCGATGCGAAACGAAAAGACTTATTTCTCAGTTAGTAGAAATTAAATGTTGACTTTTTGTCACAATTTGCAGCTTTTTCTAGAGCGGTCCAGCATACTGTTACGCCATAAGTAAAAATTGGCCTGATAACCGAAGTATATAGCCAGTGAGTAATACAGGGTTGAAGGCCCTATTTATTCCCTATAGCTTTTCTGCATTAGAAAAGTGCCACTGTGGCTTTTTAAACTCTTTCTTCTTTATTAGGTTTTCAACTTATTTTTTTTATAGGTAATAAGACAAGTTATGCTTACTTACTTACTTAGGTGGCGCTACAAGTTATGCATTCGTCGAAAAAAAAAGTTTTGACATAACAATCAAACATGAAATTACGATGATAGCGAATACGAAAACAGAAGGTCTAAAAATTCTGTTCGTCTGTATGTCAGTCTGTCAGTCTGTCAGTCTGTCAGTCTGTCAGTCTGTCAGTTTGTCAGTCTGTCAGTCTGTCAGTCTGTCAGTCTGTCAGTCTGTCAGTCTGTCAGTCTGTCAGTCTGTCAGTCTGTCAGTCTGTCAGTCTGTCAGTCTGTCAGTCTGTCAGTCTGTCAGTCTGTCAGTCTGTCAGTCTGTCAGTCTGTCAGTCTGTCAGTCTGTCAGTCTGTCAGTCTGTCAGTCTGTCAGTCTGTCAGTCTGTCAGTCTGTCAGTCTGTCAGTCTGTCAGTCTGTCAGTCTGTCAGTCTGTCAGTCTGTCAGTCTGTCAGTCTGTCAGTCTGTCAGTCTGTCAGTCTGTCAGTCTGTCAGTCTGTCAGTCTGTCAGTCTGTCAGTCTGTCAGTCTGTCAGTCTGTCAGTCTGTCAGTCTGTCAGTCTGTCAGCCTGTCAGTCTGTCAGTCTGTCAGTCTGTCAGTCTGTCAGTCTGTCAGTCTGTCAGTCTGTCAGTCTGTCAGTCTGTCAGTCTGTCAGTCTGTCAGTCTGTCAGTCTGTCGGTCTGTCAGTCTGTCAGTCTGTCAGTCTGTCAGTCTGTCAGTCTGTCAGTCTGTCAGTCTGTCAGTCTGTCAGTCTGTCAGTCTGTCAGTCTGTCAGTCTGTCAGTCTGTCAGTCTGTCAGTCTGTCAGTCTGTCAGTCTGTCAGTCTGTCAGTCTGTCAGTCTGTCAGTCTGTCAGTCTGTCAGTCTGTCAGTCTGTCAGTCTGTCAGTCTGTCAGTCTGTCAGTCTGTCAGTCTGTCAGTCTGTCAGTCTGTCAGTCTGTCAGTCTGTCAGTCTGTCAGTCTGTCAGTCTGTCAGTCTGTCAGTCTGTCAGTCTGTCAGTCTGTCAGTCTGTCAGTCTGTCAGTCTGTCAGTCTGTCAGTCTGTCAGTCTGTCAGTCTGTCAGTCTGTCAGTCTGTCAGTCTGTCAGTCTGTCAGTCTGTCAGTCTGTCAGTCTGTCAGTCTGTCAGTCTGTCAGTCTGTCAGTCTGTCAGTCTGTCAGTCTGTCAGTCTGTCAGTCTGTCAGTCTGTCAGTCTGTCAGTCTGTCAGTCTGTCAGTCTGTCAGTCTGTCAGTCTGTCAGTCTGTCAGTCTGTCAGTCTGTCAGTCTGTCAGTCTGTCAGTCTGTCAGTCTGTCAGTCTGTCAGTCTGTCAGTCTGTCAGTCTGTCAGTCTGTCAGTCTGTCAGTCTGTCAGTCTGTCAGTCTGTCAGTCTGTCAGTCTGTCAGTCTGTCAGTCTGTCAGTCTGTCAGTCTGTCAGTCTGTCAGTCTGTCAGTCTGTCAGTCTGTCAGTCTGTCAGTCTGTCAGTCTGTCAGTCTGTCAGTCTGTCAGTCTGTCAGTCTGTCAGTCTGTCAGTCTGTCAGTCTGTCAGTCTGTCAGTCTGTCAGTCTGTCAGTCTGTCAGTCTGTCAGTCTGTCAGTCTGTCAGTCTGTCAGTCTGTCAGTCTGTCAGTCTGTCAGTCTGTCAGTCTGTCAGTCTGTCAGTCTGTCAGTCTGTCAGTCTGTCAGTCTGTCAGTCTGTCAGTCTGTCAGTCTGTCAGTCTGTCAGTCTGTCAGTCTGTCAGTCTGTCAGTCTGTCAGTCTGTCAGTCTGTCAGTCTGTCAGTCTGTCAGTCTGTCAGTCTGTCAGTCTGTCAGTCTGTCAGTCTGTCAGTCTGTCAGTCTGTCAGTCTGTCAGTCTGTCAGTCTGTCAGTCTGTCAGTCTGTCAGTCTGTCAGTCTGTCAGTCTGTCAGTCTGTCAGTCTGTCAGTCTGTCAGTCTGTCAGTCTGTCAGTCTGTCAGTCTGTCAGTCTGTCAGTCTGTCAGTCTGTCAGTCTGTCAGTCTGTCAGTCTGTCAGTCTGTCAGTCTGTCAGTCTGTCAGTCTGTCAGTCTGTCAGTCTGTCAGTCTGTCAGTCTGTCAGTCTGTCAGTCTGTCAGTCTGTCAGTCTGTCAGTCTGTCAGTCTGTCAGTCTGTCAGTCTGTCAGTCTGTCAGTCTGTCAGTCTGTCAGTCTGTCAGTCTGTCAGTCTGTCAGTCTGTCAGTCTGTCAGTCTGTCAGTCTGTCAGTCTGTCAGTCTGTCAGTCTGTCAGTCTGTCAGTCTGTCAGTCTGTCAGTCTGTCAGTCTGTCAGTCTGTCAGTCTGTCAGTCTGTCAGTCTGTCAGTCTGTCAGTCTGTCAGTCTGTCAGTCTGTCAGTCTGTCAGTCTGTCAGTCTGTCAGTCTGTCAGTCTGTCAGTCTGTCAGTCTGTCAGTCTGTCAGTCTGTCAGTCTGTCAGTCTGTCAGTCTGTCAGTCTGTCAGTCTATCTGTATGTATGTATAGACACCTACAGCCGAAACGGGTGGGACGAATTGCTTCAAACTTGGTGTATAGAGTTTTTACTTGCGCTATAGATATGTACCTACTATAATGGCAAGTTTTGCATTTGGAAAAAAATCGAACTCGAGATTTTAATAAAAGTTAACATTACAATAATAGAGAACACCAAAAAATGGGTCCCGCAATTCCGTCTATGTGTCTCTCTGTATAACTCTCTACAGACGGCTGAAGCGATTTTCTTTCAAGCTTTGTACTTAAGCGTTTTTGGTGATTGCCTAAAATTGATTTTTGAATCGTTTTTTTTTTAGGTCCAAAACTGCCATACGGTAATGGTAGCTGCCATACAATTTTTTCTACCATCTCAATTATCTCGAAAACGGCTTTAACGATTTTGATAAAAAAAGTGTGTGCACTTTTTTAGATACAGGCTAAATTGTGGTAAACATTTCTTAAAAATATTTTGTTAATAACTGTACCTGCCATACAACCATTTTTTTTTAATTTTGAAAATTCTCATAAGTAGCTCGACGGATTTCGATAAAAAATGTTATGTTCTAGCTCCTTCAATTTATAAATAGTACTGCATATCAAAATTTCCGAAAATATTTTTTTTGGATTTAGGACATTGGAGTTCTTTCCTGATACTGCATGAGCATGTAGCTCTTCGCAACTCATTTGCTACTAGATTCCCAGGGATAGGATACCGCCTTGCGGTATGCATATATCTTTATTGACAAACCTTGCCCAGCTTTAAATTAATAACCCTGCTTATCAGCATTTGACTAATCAACGGACAGGACAGGACTTTTTTAAGAAATAGGTAACAATTTTGGATTTAGTCTATTTCAGTGATGCTGCTTATGCGGGGGATCCTATACAACCCGACGTTCTACAACACTGGCTACATTTTCATCATCGCTAATGATCCCGTTTCTTGGTCGTCACAGAGATAAAAGCCTGTTTCTCTATCTACTTTATCTACTAAGCAGTCTAAGTACGTAGCGGCAGTGGAAGAAATAGTATGGCTATGAAAGTATGTAAGAGTTCATATCTCTTACAATGAGACTTACGTTAAGATGACCATTTAGTAAAGCCTCTGGCAACCCTTTTATGTTCACAGACATATTATGTAAAAGAAGGAAAGCTTTAATGTTAACACATAATTTACTATTTATTCAATTTGCTTTATCTCCAATACGTAACAGCATGATCGAACGATCATTAAACAGATTGTATGTACTCGTATTCTCTTTTAATGTTTACCGTATTGTTAAGCTTTTCTATGATTATTGTTAGGACAGTTTCAAGTTCAATAAAGCATTGTAACCATCAACAAGTCGTCTTGTATTTTGTTTATGATATCGCACGTACTTTGCATGTTTTAATTTAGTTTTATTGCACGCTTAATAAATTGAAAAGTAATTTTAAAGATTTATTTTGATATTTTTGGAACGTTTACAAGTATAAGATCAGTCAATCGCTTTTTATTTTTTATTTATTTATTTATTTATTTTATTTCAGTGAATATCTTAAACACAGTAAGATACATATCTTATAAAATAGTGCAAAGCTCAAATAGAGAAAACCAAAAATATAAATGAGAGCTACATGAGTTTTTAATGGAAAATTCAAAATTACATGTTTTAAATAATTTTTTCAAGAGAAAAAAAAAAGAGATAAAGTATGGTAATAATTTATAATTTATATACATAAATGTTTAATAATGATTCAATACGAAAAATAGAAGAAAGATTAAAATATTTTATTAGACATTACAGGAATAAATGTGTCCTAACCTTCTTTTAAATTTTGTTGTGCTATTAATCCTTCTAATATCCCGAGGCAAAGAATTCCACAGCCTTATAGATTTAATGAAAACTTATGTTCCGAGCTCGGAGGTCAAACAAGAACACCCAGGATGGATCAACTGAATCGATCTAATCGAAGAGATACAACTAATTTTGTGATAAAGATATGAAGGTTGATGTGATACGAGTATGTTAGACAAGAGACTCAGTGCACAAAACTGCAAAAGGTTGTTGAATGACATGTTATACAGATAATTCGCATACATTCCAAAAACATAGCGCACAATGCTGTTAAAAGCAGTATTTAGCTTGCGTTTGGATGCATAGGTACAGTTAAAAAATATTTCACAACCATAGGTTAGGATGGACACAGGAAGTGATTTTGCAAGAAGGCATCTGGTTTTAAATGGGGTAAGGGAAGAAGTGGCCCACAAAGTGCGAAGTATACCATACGTTCTACCAACAGATATATTTATGTGATTGTCCCAAGTAAGTTTCCTATTTAAGGTGACGCCAAGGTTTTTAGCAGTTCTCACGTACTCTATGTAACATTGTTCAGAAAGATGGAGGGAAAGTATGATAGATCCAAAGGTTTTTTTGAAATTACTATGCAATTGCATTTGTTATGATTCAAGATAAGCCTGGAATGATTTGACCAGCTTGCTATTTTAGCTAGATCTTCATTCAAACAGTAAGCACCATGCTCGATTAAACCCAATGGACAACTCAACACTAGCTGAACGTCGTCAGCATACATATCAATGGAATTGTGCTTAATAAGGCTTGGAAGGTCATTAATATACAATGAGAAGAGAATGGGCCCCAAGATGGATCCCTGTGGAACACCAGTCTTGACAGAAAGAAACTCGGATAAATTATCATTTATAGCTACTGCTTGCATCCTATCCGTTAGGTAATATAAAACAAGTTTAACAGCACACGGCGAAAAATTATGCAATAGAGACAGCTTGTAACATAAGAAAGAATGGTCAACCATATCAAAGGCCTTAGAAAAATCTAATAAGACCAGGAATCAAACTTGACCATCATCAAGAGCAGAGCGTATTTCTTCTGAAACACCAATTTTGGCAGTGGTACAGCTGTATTTTTTTTTTCTGAATAAAGATTGCCTAGGGGACAGTAGGTTATGTCTAGAAAGATGGTGATTGAGTTGCTTCTGTAAAACTTTTTCAAATGCCTTAAATAAAAAAGGAAGGGTGGAAATTGGTCTGAACTCATTACCTTTCAAAGTTTTTGGGACGGGTATAACTTTAGCTGATTTCCAATGTGAGGGGAAGATACCCGTAGTCAGCACAGAATTAAAAACATACGTAATATATGGGAGTAGTATAGGCAACAATATTTTCAAAAAATGATGAATGAATTTCGTCAAGTCCTACCGCATTAGATTTAATACATAGTATACTTTCAAGCACATCGGTTGAGCGTACGGCATTAAAACAAAAGATAGGGCGACGAGAAGGTAGGGATAAGCTTTCAATTTCCTGAGGAATTTGTTGAATGCTGAGATGAAATAAATTGATGATTAAGGACATTAGGGTCGAGTACATCAAGGTTGATACATTTAGATTTACCAATTCCAATATTACGCACATTCTGCCACTAAACTTTACCACCGAGTGACACATTTAGTCGACTAGAATACGTTTGTATTTTAGCTGCTCGTATCTCACAGACCACTTTGTTGCGACGAGAACAATAGATTTTTCGGTGTTCCTCTAAACGATAGCGCTTCCAACGCGTTGCAACGGTTATATGCACAATCACGCTGTCGCATAAGAAAGAGTATATGATTAGATAGCCACGATACACTATTGGTTTCTATAGTTTTTGTTTTTAGTCGAACGTACGAGTTGAAAAGATGTAAAATCTTAGAGTTCAGAAAATTAACTTGTTCATTGGGACAAGAAAGAGAATACAAAGTATTCCAATCAGTGCTGCGCACTTCTTCTTCAAGAACAGGGTAGTTAATATTCTTAAAGTCTCTATATTTAAAAGTTGGAGGCGAGGTAAGAGGTAAGATATAAAAGAAAGCTGATCATAAAAAAGAACTTTGCTTTTAGTACTGACAAGAAACAAATCTAGCAGCAGGCTGGAACAGTTGTATTGACAGAAAATAAGTTAAGTGAGCGCATTTCATCGATAAAAGAGCTTTCCGATAAGAGTTTGTTATGTATGCAAAATTTGTTTATTTTTAAGTATCATTTTTATAATTAATTATTACATTTTTCAGTTATTTTTCAATCTTCTTCGTCATCTGCCTTAAGAATATCCTTAAAACTAAATGGAATAAAAGCATGACCAGCACCTTCGTATATTTTGCTCATAAATTCAACCCTATGCACAAAAAATTGGTGATTAATAATTTAAAAATTTAAAAATTAAATAACTTTACTTACCAATGAAGTCGCAAAGTATGTAAGAAAGCAGACAACCCCTCCATCATTACCAAAATGGCTATTGTAAAAAAGCTCCAAGCTGTAAAATTTATTAACAGCATTACGGGACCAATATAGTACGATGGTATCAAAAAACTAGTTGAGAGTACTCTGCCCCAAAGTACTTCAGACAACTCTACAAAAAAAAATTATCTTATTGAATTGCGATCGAATTAAGGTCCGGGGAATAGTGTTGCTCTGATAGTATTGGTTAAGACACAAGAGTAAATTTCATTACGGACTAAGATTTGATTTAAGTGTGTCCGTTTTTCACTGAAAGCGAAGTAATTGGCCACATGCCATAGACTTGTGGTGACAATGAAATTAAATTTTAGACTTTGTCATATGCAACACTCCCTTTTACCATACTTAATTAGACTTACGAGCATGAGCCAGAGATAAAGCCCACAAACGCAAATATGAAGCGGTATGAGAAATCGTACTTAGAACGTACTCGATAGTGTGAATTGCCTGCTGAATTAATATTTCCCCCATGGGCTCATCATCATGACCATGCCCAGCAGCACCACCTACGGCAGAACTTTCTGGAGCATTACCATTCTGGTTAACCTATAAAAAATTGGTGAGTGAAAAATTCTTATATAATATATTTAACTAAACTAACCATACGAATCTTGTTTTTTCTACTAAAATGAATATAGAGAGGTCTTGAAAACAACATCCATGGAATACACAGTATCCCTATAGCAACAAATCCCATTTGCAAATAATACTGAGCCTCAAACATATGTTCCTTGCATCCTTCCAACGGAGGTGTAGACTTAAAAAGCATCATGTTAATAAACATAATCAGCACCGAAGGCGCACACCCAGGTGTATTAGAAAGAATATCTGACTTTGCGCTGAACTTAACCCACTTGAAGAACATCATGAATGCCATATAACCAAAAAGCAATAGCAAAAATAAAACTTGTGGCACAAACTCCATTAAAATGCTTCCCCATCGACGAAAATGAATGTGGTTGACTACGCTCATGGTTATACCAAAGAACATGTGAGTTACACCAAAGATGATGGATAACTTCATTTTATAAGAGTTTTGGAAAATAATCTTATTATCTGCCAATTGCCAAATGGGATCCATTCCCATATTGTAGACGCCTACTGTGTAGTTTTTGGGATTCAACTGCAACGTTGGGTTGTCCTTGACAGTAGAATAATTATAGTGGACCCGCCAACCGGAACCGAAAACATTCATAGACTTGGAAAACAAGTCGTTATAGATGAACCCGGTGTAAATAGAAAAGAATCCCATGAGAAGGATAATGTAACGTCCACCAAAGAAGATCGACCAAATTTCTCCGCCACCTCGCAATTTCGATAAGCTTTTCTCCCATATAACCATCCACGATCCAAACAATAGTATAATGACACCATGACCGACATCACCAAACATAACAGCGAATAAAAATGGGAATGTAATAATTGTATAAAGTGCAGGATTAACTTCACGATAAGAAGCAATTGAATAGGCATCGATGAGGTTTTGGAACCCTAGAGTAAACTTATTTATCCGATTATAAGTCGGTGGCGACTCATTTGTGTTTATCACATTTAAAAACGATGGTATTGAATTTCCAACCTCATTAGAGCCATGGGCTAATGCTTCTTGAACAATGGCCAGATCTTTTGTAGGGACCCAGCACTCACCAATCATACATTTTTGGGTAACGTCCATATTGAAGAGATTAAGTGTAAAGTAGATTGCCTTCATTTTCTTGACCATTATACTCCAAGTAGGTAGGTTTTTTGATACAGTTGCTAAAACCCTGGAGCGGTGATCATATGTTTGATTCAAAACCATTTTAAGGTCCTCCAATCTTGTTCGAACACCACTCATCATTTCGTGGCGCTCATTATGTGAACTGGGACATGGGTACATCGCAGCATGAAATCCAGCGCAAACTTTCTTTATTCGAGTTTTAAGCTCTTCACCCTGAAAAAATGCTACAAAGACTGTCTTGTAGATTTCATGTCCTGTTGTTGGATCTTTGAATGGTTCATCCAAATCGACACGTCTTAGAAAGACATTACCACGTGATATTCGCCAAAGCATTCGTTCGAATCCGAAAACCCGTTCGCGTTTTATGATTCCTGCTACAAAAGCCAATTCTCCTCTCCTGCTTTGATTGATAATTGCATTGATCGAATATCTGCGATTCGAATCAAGATTGAGAACTTCATTATCGGAAAAGAAACCTTCGGTATTTTCTAAAACTTGACGCAGTTCAGTAAGTTCATTATAATTCGATTTCAAATTAACTGCGTTTTGATTAAGTTCCAACATTTCATTTTCGGTCTTTTCGAGGTGAGCTTCTAAATTGATTATTTCCCTGGGATTAGGTGCACTAGGAATATTGTCGATTACTTCAGGTAGTATAATGTCTTCTTTAGAAAGTTCTTTTTCGATGTAGCGAATTTTTCTTTCCAATTCCTCACATCGACGTACTTCTCCAACAAATTTTCGTTGAAATAAATTAACTCCATCGTTTAACTAAAGTACATAGAAAATACATATTTGTTAGCAAGTTAGTTACGTAATAAAAATTAAACCTAAATTTAATATGTCATGACTATAAACGTTATCAAAAAGTTGATCTCTGAATTAACCATGATAACTTCTGCACTGTGTTATTCGTCAGATACTTAAGGCAAGGGCAAGTGGCTTGGCAGCGTTTCAATACCACTTAAGCAGCTGCCTTTTATGGCTCATTGTGCCAACATTGAAAAACCATGCGAAACTCTCCGATCCTATCTGGTATACCAAGTGGCAACACTTTTTTTGATTCTGAAGTTTGTACTTCGGAGGACCAAACGAACATGGTATAATGCCATGCCGGTCGTCCACTACAAGATCAACCAATTTCGTTCAACTTTTCATTCAACTTCATCGTTGAAGGACAAATTGTTGAATTTCTACTGGTGCACAAACTTACGTTCTTCACGTTGAGCAACGAAGCCAGACGTAAAATTGAACAAAATATGTTGGGACCCTTGTGCACATAGTTAGCAAAATTAGTGAAATGTTGAATAACCTCGCACACCTAGTTAATAAACTCGTTCAATTGGTGGACAACTTCGTACACTTAGTTGATCAACGTATTCAATTGTCGAATAGCTTCGTACATATAGTTGGCAAACTTATTCAAATGTTGAATAACCTCGTACACTAGTTGATAAACATGAAAAAGTTTTTTTTTAAGTTGATTAACTGCGTTGATGTATATACCTCCTCAGAAATTGATATGACATAATTTTGACTTTAGTTCGGTACAAATTTTTAGTGTCAGTGTCAGACACATCTCTGTTGTAGACTTTGTCTAAATTAAGCATGATTTCCTCTCAAAGAACAAAAAAATGGCTGCCGCATTAATATTATTGGAAAATGAACTACGATAAAAAAGATGAGCTTTTTCATATTTTTTTAAACACGAACTGAGAGTAACTGTCAACAGCCAGGAAGTACGTTTTCACGTCATCAACCAAATTGTTAAAAAAGTCACTTCTATTTACTACATTAAATTGATAAAAACTACTGTCTTATCAACGTTTGCACAACAATCGTTTGACCCAGTCAACGGTATTTCATTTAAATTGATATCTAACGTCTTTATGTCCTTCAAAGTGTGTATACAATATTAAAAGTACAAATATAAATCGGCCGGCTTCACTTACATCACGAAATTGAACACAGCCAACTTCTCCTAATACCGAAACTGATGCATACGCTGCTTCCGGTTGAATAAAAAGCTGGCAGAGAGCCATTTGTTCACTGCGAAACATGTCCCCCATGACTGAAGCGTGACGTCTATGATGTTTTCTTTTATTTGAATAAAAAAAAGGATTATGGGGTGGAATTTTCTTTAGCTGACCTTCGAGGTACATATGTATGTCCAGTTACTCTAGGAGACTTTTAATAACTGAGCTCTTAACAGTACTATCAAAACCAATCAACTAGCTTCAATCTATCCAATATTTTTGCTTTTAAATGTAACACTAGTGGTCAATTAGTTGTTTAAAATAACCTTCCTTCTTCTTTTTGAAACTAATGCACTTTATTTATATTCGATAACTGTCTTATCAGTGATTGTTATACGACTTAATGTTAGTACTTCAGATGTATCACGACTCACGAGTTTTGAATTACGATGATATTGATTGCAAATGATTAAGTTTATTGAGAGTCAGCAGTTAGATATCTATAAGAGTGATAAAAGTATGTATAATGTCCGTTTCCAATTTTATCTAACGCCATTGATTTTAGAAATCTACAGAATTATTTATGGTTTATAAACAAAATAATTAGATCAATGAACTGAAGTAAAAAATAGAAGTAGTTAGTAGAAAACTTTTAATTACGTCATTAAAAATTACACTTGAAGATAAATGATGTTTGTAATAAGTAGAAAGAATAAGAAGAAACAATCACATTCATTCAGGGTAGAGTTAATAAAATCCAAATGTATATTGATTTGATTGAAAGACCTATTAGATCCATAATTCATTTGCTTCAAAATTTCGGTGAATCGGCCCAAAATCAACAGACATAAATGCTTCAAAATAGGGCAAATATTTTTTCTTTTGGATGGTATTGATCAGAGATGTATTTACAAATGTGCTTTTTGCTTTCAAGTCTAGGGTTTTCTCGAATGTTAGCCAGGGTTGTAATGAAGAATAAACGAAACTCCAAATGAAGGTCTTATTACAAAATTTAATTAAAAACAACTCACTAATTCACAACACACGAAATTTAGTTCAAATGATTTCTTGTTACGGCAGGTCTTCCGTGGAGGTACTTTCTCGTTAAAGTGCAATTATATTCAGGTTTTAAATTTTTAAATAGTCCTTAGTGTTACTTCTGGATCTATTATTACTTTCGGAATTTCAGTGTTCGGATGACGTTGGATTGTGGTAGTCCTTCAAGCCCTGGCTTGTCATGTATGGAACTACAGCAGGCATAAGCCCTGGTACATCAGCAGGTACTAGGCCGCTGGTGGTACTCGACACAGCAAGCCGAATCCCCAATAGCTTTAAGTGTGGTCGAAGAGGCCATGATTTTCGTTCGTCATTGCAGGTCCTCATATAATTTTTTTGGGAAGGGACCAAGTGTGAACTGTAATATGATGAACGAAAATCGAAAGAAAAGTAAATACTATTTCAATTTTAATATAAAAGCGGTAGTGCGAAAGTGGGGAAAAGATGAAAAGTTCATGTCATTACCACGAAGATTGTAATTTGAAATTAATCTAAACTGTCCATTACCAGACCACTTAAGAAATGTATTCAATACTTTAAAACAATAAAAATCATGGACATGAAGAATTTTAAGATCATAAAACAACAAGTAACTGGGTTGTAGTTGATTTTTACGACACATATTTCTCAGCTGATTTTTGTTCAGATTAGCTCCTCCCAACGAGCAATCCCATATTGAAGCCTAGACTGATAAATTCGGCAGTAAATTATGTACAGTAAAAAAGAAGAGATATTTCTCAGGTAACAGTAGTGTCTCTAAAAGCACAACGGAAATATTTGCTCAAAGTCTCTGTGTGATTAGAAAAAACTCATCCTCGATAGATCTCGACATAATATACATACTCGTACATTTTCTGTTCCAGATAGTATCTACCCTATTGTTCTGAAGAGGCATACTTTTAGGCTGGTAAAACAACAGCGTAAGTTTTTCCAGCTGTCATACTCTACTCGTCTCTTACCGAGTGGATGGAAGACAGCATTTGTCCAGCCTATCCCTAAAAAAGCCAAATCTTATTCAGCCTCTAACTACCGTCTAATTGCAATCACTTCCATTCTTTCCAAGGTCATGGGAAATGCTGATTAATTATCAGCTTAAGAAATAGCTTCAGGAAAGAAAGCCCTTAATGACCGCCAGTATAGCAATGATAATGATGGTATATTTGAGCAAACAGTAGCATCAATCTTTACATCGTTTTTGAGAAAGAATGGGCTCCGTTCTGGCTCCGACTCTCTTTCTCCTATTCATTAATGATCTTTTGTCAGAAACTTCTAATCCAATATATTGTTTTGCTGACGACAGTACACTCAGCTTATTTTGATTCAAATCCATGTTTTAAGGATGTGAGGAATAAAAAACCGCGTAAGATGTAATGCTTCTAAAACTTAATGCTGTCTCTTGTCGTTAAAAACCCTGCACCAATGCCGTTGTTCAAGAGCGCAATGTTGTTTTATGAATTTCATGTTCTATTGAAATATTCAGTTGCATTCCTCCCCTAACACAATTCAACCGTAATGCTCGCGCTTCTTGGAATACTCATCAGATACAATTTCAACTTCATATGTTAAAATCCAGGGTTGTCTGGTAGTTTGGAGAACAAAATTGTCTGTGTGGAAAAAGTAGAGAAAGTCCTGCAAAATCGGACCATGTCGTCGGAGTAGATTTGTTTTCCTTCAAAAGTGGTGCAAGTTTGCTCAAATCGGAGCTAGGTTCGAACACGGATTACTGCCCAGACAGTCATTGCAATTAATTTTGCTTTTACAATTGCAATCAATCGATTTGGTACTCAGAACATTCATTTTGAAATACCTACTGGAAAACTTTAATGTTCACGAATACGTAATTATGTATTTAAAAATTCTGTAGATGATATCAAAAACATACCAGTGCTCCACTTAGATTATATTTACTTTCCAAGCAGCTAATGTAACATAAAGGGTTATCCATTTTGCGGTTTCAAAAGTAAACGTAAATAAAACACATATAAAATATTTTTTTTCATGATATTTTTTTTTAGTATAAAGTTTGAACGTTGACATTATGAGTGAAACACTACATCATTTAAATGACCACAACGCGAATTGTTGCAAGCATCGATTCTTTTGAGGTAATTTTTGACCACTTTTTGACACATATTGGGCGGTATCTCAGCCATAACTTGACGAATGATGGTTTTCAAGTGCTCAAGAGTTAAAGGTTTATCTGCATAAGCACCATCTTTCGCGTAGCCCCACAAAAAAAAGTCCAGCGGTGTGAAATCGCATGATCTTGCTGGCCAGTTGATATCGCCACGCCGAGAAATTACGCGGCCAGGAAATGTCTCTTGCAGTAAAGCCATATTCGCTCTAGTTGTGTGGCATGTGGCACCATCTTGTTGAAACCACATATTCTCCAAGTGGTATTCTTCAATAGCAGGCAAAAAAAAGTCGGTTATCATATGACCATAATGCTCCGAATTGACGGTGGCAGTCGTTCCATCGTCGTTTTCGAAGAAGTAAGGTCCAATCACACCTCCGGACCAAAGCGCGCCCTAAACAGTGACTTTTTGTGGATGTAGTGGCCTCTCTTCAATTACTTGAGGATTCTCAGAACCAAAAATACTCGTACGATAATTTTGGGCTGAACTTTCGTTTATGGGAGCACGAATTTTAACACGCGGATACTTTTATTCGACAGATTTATGCTTAAAAACAATAAACATAACAACAGGAGGAAACTTGTATTTCTATTTTTAGTTAATTTTTAAAGTTTTCATTTTTCATACAAAATGTAGCAAATGTTGACCACCGACAACTTTTTTTTTGTGTGTTGACAGTTGTTTACCAATCCACAAATGAATGTATGCAACTTCGGTATGGTAAGTGTTGTGGTATGTGCATTTTTCTTGGGATAATATAAATTGATTTCAAACTATGTATTATTGTGGTTTCGTTTCATGTCAAATCCTAAAAAAACTTTGCATACACCCAACCTTGGCGCCACCCAACCTTGGCGCCACCCAACCTTGACCCCGCCCAACCCAAATCCTATAATTGCAGGGGGACAGCATGTCCCCCTTTCCCAACGAGCTTTTTGTACGCTGTGAACTTAATTACAGAAAAACTTGACACAAGTAGGTTTTTATCTATACATACGGTTTGTTTAATGTTTTTTTTTTTAATTTGCAATTGGTTTTTACTGAGAGTAAATAGGTAGGTACATATGTATTTTAAAAGTGATGCATAACTACTTTTCGAAAAATATGATATTTGATTTAGTTAAATGTTTTCACGTAAGTTTTATTATCGAAAAAAACTACACTTGTGCTTTTAATACAAAAAATGTTTCCATTAAAATTTCCCCAAAAAAAGCACCTAGGTACAAAAAAAAACTTATCAGAACACTACAGTTTTTCGTTGCCGCGAATTTTTTATATTGTGTATTAATATTGCAAACTTTAAAAATATGTTAAAAATAGAAGAACTTATATTTTCATATTAAAACTGTTTTAATTATTATCTTTTATAATAAATCTACCGAATATAAGTACCCGTATGTTGAAATACGTTCTAATTTAAAGACAAATTGAACAGTGTTGTAATAAAAAGGCCAAAATTGAAAATAAAATCATATTTAATAGTGCTTCCTCACCGTAATATCTTAAACCTGTTCTGTAGAGACCCCTACCTCACTGTAAAAAAAAAATCAAAATTCTACGCCTGCTCCCCTAATGGAAAGTCGCCCCCAATTTTCCTTATTAACATACCCATGGAGTGAGAAATGTGCTTCGTCGATGAAGAAAATTTTGTTCGAAAAATCGCCGTCCACCGCGTGTTATTCAAGCACCCATTCGACGTATCTACGACGTTGTGAATGGTCAGCTGGTCTTCAGTTGTGAGAGCTGGGCTTTCTATGGATGTAGGTGTAGATCCAAATGCAAAATACGCCATAATGTGCCGTAAGACAGTCCTAATTCCTGAGAACGACGAGGAATCGACACATTCCGGACTTCGGCAACACTTTCACTTTCAGCAGCGATATTTTCAGTGGTACGAGCGAAACGATGATGCACAGGCCTTACAATATCTGTAATTAATCAAGTCTCTTCAAATTTCTTCACAATTTTGCCAATTGCTTGCGTAGTTGGACGATTATGTAAACCATAATCTCAAACTAAATGTCAGACTTTCAACTGAAAAAAAAATTGGTTTAACAACTTAGTTTGACAGATGTGGAATTACAGCCCTATACTTTTGAAACTGCAAAATGGATAACCCTTTATAAGATATTCAATTTACGGAATAATTAAATATCGAATATGTTCATACATAATTTACTATTCATTTACAGAATATTGGTCATTATATTCTTCTTATTTAAATTATAAAATGCTATAAGCTACATATAATTTTCTTAAGCTCAATGCCGTTTTAGAAACACAAATAAATATGTCTTATTTTTTTCAAAAACGGCTACAACGACATCAACATTTTTTAAACATATATTTTTTTGATAAAAAATACCTGTATTTATTTTATAATTTTAATTTTCATATTAAGTTTTTTAGGTGACATTGTATAATAAATTCTTAGTAATATAACAATCATGTTCCTAATATCTTGCATACATCGTGGACAGTTATGAGATAATTTGTATTTAGATTGTATTAGTTTAGCTAATACCCTTCATTTTTAAGAATTATTTTGAAGCTGAACGGAGCGAAAGCGTATCCTTCACCTTGATAGTGTTTACTCATAAACTCAACCCTATGGAAGAAATTTCAATGAACACGATTTATTTATTGGCTCAAGAAATGACAATTTATAACAGTATTGTTTATATTGTGCAGTCCTCCAGGACCCGACTGTTTGTTTTTTGTTAGCCACGAAAATCGATTTGAACATTTTAAATAGCGATCAATGGTTAAAACTGTTATAAATTACCATGCCCAATTATTTTTAAACTAAATTTACCAATGTAAACGTAAAGTATGCAGAAATGCAGATAAACCTTCCATTAAAACCAAAATCGAAATAGTAAAAAATATCCAAGATAAAAAATTAATGTACAAAACAACTGGACCTATGTAGATTAATGGTATTGCTAATCCAGTTGACAGGACTCTATCCCAAAGTACTTCAGATAATTCTGTAATAATATTAGAATTTTTTTTATTTGTCCTTGCTTCAAAAAAAAAAAAATCACTTACGAGAATGAGCCAGCGACAAAGCCCAAAGGCGCAAATACGACGCGGTGTGAGAAATCGTACTAAGAACGTATTCAATGGTGTGAATAGCTTGCTGGATACAAATCTCGCTCATTGGTTCATCTGAATTTCCATTTATCTTGAAAATGTTTAGATACAAATATTAATTCCTAAGAGAACATAAGGTAACTTACCAATTCATTGCTTTGTTTTCTTCTCATATAGATGGACAATGGCTTCGAAAATAACATCCATGGAATGCATAAAAGGCCAATTGTGATAAAACTTAACTTAATATTTTTCTGCCCATCAAACATGTATTCCTTACAACCATCTAATGGCGTAGTTGATTTGAAGAGCATCATATCAATGAACATGATAAGTACAGAAGGTGCACATCCAGGTGAATCCGCAAGAATTTCAGTTCGAGCATTATACTTAACCCATTTGAAGAACATCATGAATACCATGTAACCAAACAGGAGCAATAGAAATAGCACCTGTGGAACGAATTCCATTAATATCACATCCCATCGGCGGAAATGTACATGATTTACAACATTTAAGAAAAGACCAAACAGCATATGGGTGACTCCAAAGATAATCGACAATTTCATTTTGTAAGAGTTTTGGAATATTATCTTGTTCCCAGCCAATTGCCATACAGGATCTATTCCCATGGTATATACACCTTCTGTGGAATTTTTCGGATTCAACTGTAAAAACATATTACTCATGACAGTTGAGTTGTCCAAGTGAATTCTCCATGCCGAACCAAAAATATTAATTGATTTTGAAAACACGTCATTGTAGATTGTCCCTGTGTATATTGAAAACGCACCTATTAGTAAAATTATGTATCGTCCACTAAAAAAAATTGACCAAATTTCTCCAGCATCTCGAATCTTAGTCAAACTTTTTTCACAAATACACATCCACGCCCCAAACAGGAACATGATCAAGCCATGTCCTACATCACCAAACATCACGCCGAACAAAAAGGGGAATGTTATGATTGCATACAAAGCCGGATTTATTTCGCGGTAAGAAGCTATTCCATAGGCATCAATAAGATTCTGGAAACCTTGGGTAAACTTATTTGTCCGATTGTAGGTAGGTGATGGCTCCTTGGTATTAATAACGTTTAAAAACGATGTAATTGAGTTACCGACTGTTGTTGATCCATGTGCCAAGGTCCCTTGAACAATGTTTAAGTCAGTTGTTGGGACCCAACACTCTCCGATCATGCATTTCTGAGAGACGTCTATATTGAAAAGATTAAGAGTATAATATATGGCTTTCATTTTCTTTACCATTACACTCCATGTAGGCAAATTCTTTGAAACGTTAGCTAATACCCTGCGCCTGTGGTCATTTGTTTGATTCAAAACCATTTTCAAATCTTCCAAGCGTCTCCGAACATCTGCAATCATGTCATCGCGTTCAATGTGAGAACTGGGACACGGATACATAGTTGCACGGAATCCTGTGCACACTTTTTTGATCCTACTCTTAAGCTCTTCTCCTTGAAAGAAAGCTACAAAAACTGTCTTCTGACTTTCATTGACCGACGATGGTTCTTTCAATTCAGCTTGTCTCAAGAAGACATTACCATGCGATATTCGCCAGAGCATTTGTTCAAATCCAAAAAGCCTTTTACGTTTTACAATTCCCGCAACGAAAGCTAATTCCCCACGTTCATTCTTATTTATAAGTAATTCTTTAGACTCCATACGATTCGAGTCTAGGTTAAGAACTTCCTGATCGGAAAAGAAATCTTCTGTATTTTCCAAAACTTGGCGCAATTCGTTCAACTCATTGAAGTTAGATTTTAGCTTATTTTCATTTTCGCTTAGTTCAATCATTTCACTCTCGGTCATCTCCAGATGAGCTTCTAGGTTAATCATTTCTTTGGGGTTCAGTGCCCCTGGGATTTCAATGTCGTTGTTTATTTCAGGTAATAGCATTTCTTCTTTTTTAATTTCAGTTGTTACGTAGTGGATTTTGCGTTCTACCTCATCACAACGACGAATTTCACTAACAAATTTCCGTTGAAATAAACTTACGCCGTCATTTAGCTACAGATAGTTTTTTATAAAAAAAAATTAAATAAGTTTATTTTAAAGAAATATTACACACATCACGAAATTGAACACATCCAATTTCACCCATTTCGGAAACAGTTTGGTAAGCAGCTTCGGGTTGTATGAAAATTTGACAAAGAACCATAGGTTCGCTGCGGAATATGCTTCCCATGATGACGAGGTTATTTAAACTGCAAAAATTTTCTGCAATGAAATTAGAATATTTTATTAGATGCTTAATATTAAGCCAATTTTACATAACAAGTATATTAATTGCGTTTTGAGACGTTCATATTTTTAAACATGGACACAAATACATTCCAAAAACTTGTTGTATCATATGGAGTCATATGAGTGAAGGAAAGCATATACCAAGAGAAGGCCAGCGATACAGCGTTACTTATATCATCTTAGCTTACTTATTTTAAACTACCATTAAATCTTGTAACAGGCTATTTCAATTTCAGTGTTATTTGGACAGCGACAGCGAAAAAATAAAGATAAAGGTGGGAGATATTGAATTTTCAAAAATAAAAAACATTTTTTTTTCTAAATACCAAAAAAATATTTGTTCAAAAATTTCAGTATGCAGTACCGTTAATTTAAGGGCTAAACATCATAAAAAAATGAACACCTAAAACGCTGAAGTACCACGTTTGAAGAAAATCGTTTCAGTCACTTAGGCTATAGATCGTTCTACAGACAGGCAGCCAGAAAGACGTAATTGGTGATTATGCCACAGCCACATATCGTGCTTTAAGAGGAGATTATTGTTTACATAATCGTCCAACTACGCAAGCAATTGGCAAAATTGTGAAGAAATTTGAAGAGACTGGATTGGTAAGTAGTAAGTAAGTAAGTAAGGAATTCATTTATTGTTTCGTTTTCGTTTTTGATATAATGTTTATAATTTTTGATGAATTTTATAGCTATGGCATTGCCGTCAGCTGGGTTAGCAAATTAAGTACAAACATTAATACTGATTTTTTTCTTTTTTTAAATAAATATTTAAACAAATTCGGTAAGAAGTAACATCCTATATTTATAAATAACTTTCAAATAAGAATAGAGTCTTTTCCAGTCGGAATCATTTAGCACTGAAATAGTTTCGTGGAGCGTCATAGTTTCCTTTCCAACGAATGTTTTTCTGTGGGAAGCAAAAATGGGGCATATACCTATGATGTGAAAACAGTCCTCTTTGGCTTTCAAATTACATAACGTGCAAAATCGGTTAAAACTGTTGTTGTGAGGAAATCCGACTGGATTGGTTACAGATATTTTAAGGCGTTTCGTTCGTACCACTGAAAATATCGCTGCTGAAAGTGAAAGTGTTGCCGAAGTCCCGAATGTGTCGATTCCTCGTCGTTCTCAGGAATTAGGACTGTCTTACGGCACATTATGGCGTATTTTGCATTTGGATCTACACCTTCATCCATATAAAGTCCAGCTCACACAACAACTGAAGCCAGCTGACCATTCACAACGTCGTAGATATGTCGAATGGGTGCTTGAACAACAGGCGGTGGACGGCGATTTTTCCAACAAAATTTTCTTTAGCGACGACGCAAATTTCTCACTCGCTGGGGTTCTGAGAATCCTCAAGTAATTGAAGACAGGCCATTACATCCACAAAAAGTCACTGTTTGGGGCGCTCTTTGGTCCGGAGGTGTGATTGGACCTTACTTCTTCGAAAACGACAATGGAACGACTATCACCGTCAATTCGGGAGCGTTATGGTCATAAGATAACCGACTTTTTTTGCCTGCTATTGAAGAATACGACTTGGAGAATATGTGGTTTCGACAAGACGGTGCCACATGCCACACAATTAGAGCGAATATGGCTTTACTGCAAGAGACATTTCCTGGCCGCGTAATTTCTCGGCGTGGCGATATCAACTGGCCACCAAGATCATGCGATTTGACACCGCTGGACTTTTTTTGTTGGGCTACGCGAAAAACCGTGTTTATGCAGATAAACCTTTAACTCTTGAGCACTTGAAAACCATTATTCGTCAAGTTATGGCTGAGATACCGCCCAATATGTGTCAAAAAGTGGTCGAAAATTACCTCAAAAGAATCGATGCTTGCAACAATTCGCGTGGTGGTCATTTAAATGATGTAGTGTTTCACACATAATGTCAACGTTCAAAAGTTGATTTGAAGACAATGTTCTTCTCTAAAAAATGTTAAACACTTTTTATTTTGCATACAAACCACTGTAGTGAGGATGTATATAGATAGAAGATCTAAGCAGACTATCACATTTTTAGTGACACTTTATACTTTTCCAAATTCTTTAAAATCATCCTCCACTTTAATGTGGACGTTTCTTGAATTATTGAACAATTGCGAACAATTCAAACATTTTTTTCGAAAGATCATCTTATTTTTGTACTTAAATTAAGTTTTTATTTTAAATTATAAAAAAAATAGCTAATATGTAACAATATACGTAAAAGAAATTGTTTTTTTTTTTTGTGATAAAAAACTTTGTTGTTCTGTTATTTTTAATAAACAAAATGGAAAAAAATTGATTATAACATTGTCTCCTTTTCTCGAAATTCTTAGGTGAAAAATCAAAAGTGGTGAGTATTCTAATATGGAAATGGATCTTTTTGTTTAATCTTCATGATGAAGTTTGCATGTGAAGAAGTGAAAACAATGCTCTGAAAATGTAAATATTAGAGTAGGTAATACATAAAAATATAGGAAACTTAAACATATTTGCGTTGAAATTATAGTGCTTAAATTAATTATGAAAGACTGAATGAGCATCGATGTTGATTAGAAACATTCGTCCTTAATTCTAATTAATACTTTCCTGCTTTAAAACGAGAATAATACGTTCGTTTTTTTTAGTTATTTTATTTAATTAATAACTTATATTGGTATTTTAAGGAAACAAAACAAAACATTAAATAAAATTTCAATGTTGTTGACTAATACGATTTTCATGTTTCTAATATCATAATTGTTGATTATCAACAACAATCGTGCTCAATTTTATATTAGTACGACCACAAAAATGGTCATACCAATATTTGAATGTTTAAGGAAACACTATTTTCAAAAACGTTGTTGGTTAACAATGGTTAGGCTCATGCTACTATTATCTAGTGATAGTTTGAGCACGAAATTGAAAATGGCGTTGTGGATTTGAACAATGAAAATTGTATCACTTAAACAAAAAAATTGACAATGCTAGCTTGTTCAAATTAAGTTTGTTCCTGCTTAACGCAAAAACAAACAAGTTACATGCTTGATTTTATCAAGTTTTTTTTCGGCGTTATATTTCATTTTTACGCAATTTTACGTACGTCACTTAATATTATTATGTGTACATATTGGAACTGAAGAACTGGGCAACTGCAAACTCAAGGTTAAGACATGCAGAGGTACTCGACAAGGGGATGTACTATCCCCCCTTCTTTAGCTTCTGGTCGCTAACCAGATCTTAATAAAGCTAAGTCCAACTGGGGTCAAAGTCGTCGCATATGCTGATGACATAGTGCCGTTGGTATCAGGGAAATTCACCCACATACTGTGTGAAATTCTTCAGAACGGCCTTGACAAACTCACTAATTGGGCCAGTAGTTGTGGACTAAACATAACCCCATCAAAGACCGAGCTAGTTTTGTTTACGAGGAAACGTAACATTCCAAATATAATCCCCCCCCCCCCCATCATAAATGGGACGCCGCTATGCATTACTGGCACGGTTAAATATCTGGGTCTAGTTATAGATCGTAAGCTGAACTGGAAAGATAACATAAAAGAAAGAGAGAAAAAAGCTACAACAGCTTTCTACACACGCTATAGGTTATTTGGTAAGAGATGGGGTCCAAGCCCCAAAGCTATTATTAGCCCTATTTTGTCATACGGATATTTGGTCTGGTGGCCGCCCTTGGAAATGAAACCAATCTTAAGACCATGACGAAAATACAAAGACTAGCGTGTATAGGTACAACCAGCTCTACGAGAACTACACCAACCGCAGCCTTTGAAACGTTCCATTCTTTAACATCACTTGACCTATTTACAAAAGAGTTGGCGGCCAAGAGCGCTCTACGTCTAAGAAAGTGCAAGAATTGGAAAATGGGCCAGTATATAATAAGTTTTATAAATACGACAATTCAAACAGACCATATCTCACCGATCATTGATTTTAACCCCGTCGTTCCAACAGTTATCCCAACAAGGGAAAGCTAGAAGGAAAACCGGGTCATCAACAAACATCATGTTTCGATCTTTACAGACGGATCTAAGTCAGAAATGGGGGTAGAGTCGGGATTCTGTTCGGAAAATCCTCCCTTAGCGAAATCATATAGACTTCCAGATTACTGCTCAGTATTTCAAGCGGAGGTTTTAGCAATAAGTGAGACGCCTAAACATCTCTCCGCATATAAAATGGTCAACAAGAATATAGATATCTTCGTAGACAGCCAGGCAGCAATCAAAGCCATTTCCTCAATTATCACAAAGTAAAAACTAGTGATCCGCTGCCGCAATGAACTAAGATTGCCAAGCGAATCGAACTTAGTCACCCTAATCTGGATCCCAGGACATAGTGATATACAAGGAAATAAAATCGCAGACGAACTGGCCAAATACGGATCATCATTTGAACCGACCCAAATCATTTCCGGGGTATTTGTGCCACAGGCGCAAGAAAATTTAATAATTGAACAAACTTTCTTCAAAACCGCAAGCGTCAGATGGTCAGGAATTGACAGCCGTCGGGTTTTGAGAAATCTTTGGACAGAAATCTCTAAGGAAAAAACAGATTATTTACTAGGGCTTAACAGACCTCAACTGTCCCTCCTAATGGGCATCCTAACGGGTCACAACTCAATGGGAGCCCACATGACCAGAATGGGTATCAGCACATCTGACTTTTCTAGAGGTTGTATGGACGAATAGGCGGAGGAGGGCTTATATCACCTTTGTGAATGCCCCAGTCTAGCCAGAACAAGGAAAGAGGCCCTCGGAGAGCACTTCTTCGACGAAAAGGGCGATGTCTCGAATAAGCCACTTAAACATATCGTGCAATTTATTCAAAGTCAGGATGGTTTAAAGAGGCCCCTCAAACTCACTTAACTGTTCCAATTTACTGCATTCCTTAAATTTTACCCTTCCTACCCTGGTGAGGCGGCTTGCCGTTAACTAGACTTCCTTAATACTAACATTGTCATTGCGCAATAGCAAGCTTGTGCGATCCAGTCGTGCATTTTTTCTTTTTTTTTATATTGTGCGCGCACTAAAGGGATTTTGACTACCCTTAATATGATCGAGCACAGTGCGAGCGTTAGGAAAATAGGAAAGGATTTAAAAGGAGATACCGATGTACATTAGTTTTGAAGTTTAAAATATCAAAATGGGAGGGAAAAATCGAGCATGGTAAAGCATTCCACATTCATGTTGAACGGCTAAAGAAAGAATATCTGTACTTGACAGTACGTCCGAAATTGCACTCAATGGTAAACTGATGAGCACTCCTAGAAGCGTGAGTATTACGGGTGAATAGCTTAAGGGGAGGAATGCAACTGGCTTCTTCGATAGAACAGTGTTTATAAAAATACCGATAAAATAGCGAAATACATGAAACCTTTCGACGATGTTTGAGAGATGTAAATGTTTCTTCTATAGTTCTAACGCCAATCTGTCCAAGATATTCAAATGAGTTTTATGAGCTCCTGCCCAAATGTGAGAGTTATACTCAAGCTTTGGTCATATGAATGCCTTATAGATAATGTACAGCCCGATCAGACGGGGAGAAGAATTTCTTGCATCTTCGAAGAAAACCTAAGCATTTTACAGCGTTTTTGGCGACATAGAATAAGTGTTCTTTCCACAAGAGGTGGTCTGTAATGAACATACCTAGGTCTGAAAGCTGATGAGTTTCTTCGATGCAATTGCCGCTCATGGATAGCGGCATGGGGGTTGGGTTCTGCTTAAACGACAGAAAACAGCACTGAGTTTTTGAAGCACTAAATTCTACGCGGTGTTTTATACCCCATTGGATAATAAGCTTATTATACGCTGCCGTTGCAGGTCCACATCCGAAGAACAAGGAGGTGAATCTGAAAACGAATCTGAAAAGCTAAAATACTATCGTTAGTAAAACAATTAAGTGGATTAGAAGTTCCAGATAAGAGATCATTAATAAAAATGAAAAGGGTAGGAGACAATACGGAACCCTAGGGCACACCAGCATTTATTTTATGAATATCAGACTTGAAACCGTCCAATACAACTTATATTGAACGGTTCGAAAGGTAATTTGTAATGCAACGAATAAGAGATTCATCGATACCAAATGCACGCATTTTCGATAAGAGAAATTGATGCCAAACTCTATCAAATGCTTTTGAAATATCAAGTGCAATAATCTTAGTTTCTCCAAAACGATGCAAAGATTTGTGCCACTGTTCGGTGAGATATACCATCAGATCACCAGTGGACTTTTTGCTACGAAAGACATACTGCCGGTCATTGAGGAGCTTTCGTTCTTCAAGATATTTCTTGAGCTGATAGTTAATCAGCGTTTCCATGACATTGGAAAGAAGGGACGTAAGTGCAATTGGATGGTAATTAGAGGGTGAAGAAGATTCTAATTATTAAGGGACAGGCTGGACAAATGCTATTTTCCATCCAATCGGAAAGAGACCAGTAGAATAGGACAGATGGAAAATCTTACGCAGTGGTTTTGCCAGCGCTGAAGAACACCACTTCAGAACGATGGGAGGGATACTATCTCGTCCAGCGGATTTGTGTATGTCAAGGTATTTGACGACTGTAGCAACTGCACGAGTTCGTAAGAAGATTCGTCTCATAAAATCGTTTAGGCTCTCAAGTACTTTGTTTTAGGTCTAAGAAGGCATTCCCTTTCTTGAATTTATAATAATCAAATATTATAAATTCATTTAGATAATTTTGTGTAAGCACACATATTTAACAAGCAATTTAAAATTACGTTACTCCTTGAATTCCAATAGTTTTCTTTTTAAAAGTTTATTGACAAATCTATTAACATTTTTTTCAATATACTAAACCAAATTTTACTTGATGAAATAATTTAGAGTGCAGTATCTAAAACAGTGTAATTTTATACTTACCTATGTACAATTTATCCAAAATGTCAAAAATTAACAATATCGGTGTATTCCTGTCGTCATTTTTATAACTGAAGTAAAGAGAGTTTTAAATTTTTATTTATAATTTTCATAGGTTCTGGAAGGACATAAAACCATAACTACCATCTCTGGATTTTTCACTGCTGTAATATATTCTCCTCTAGGTGTGTTTATCTTTAAGCTGTCATAAACAGTTGAAGCAGCAATCCTAGCTAATGAAATCATACCTTAAAACTTAAATAACTATAATAACACAAGTAATAATTTAGAAAAGGTACAGAATCGTCTAATATAAACACCACATATGTACATAGTCGTAGGAGCAGCGGATAAAACAGGTTTCTTGAATCGTTTATCGCAGTTCAAACGTGAACTGTAAATAAACCCTTATTGACCTTAGGTCCCTGGGCGTTATTACACTTTATGACATTGTACGCACAACACAAAATTATAGTCAGCCAACTCTAAAAATTAGAAAAAAAAAATCACAATAGATACTCGTATACTAAATTCAAATTTAGGAAGAGCGCAGTAGTAAACACTATTAACAATTATTATTAATAATTTCAAAATAAGTTCTGAGAAGATTATAAACAAATTAATAAACTGAATGTAGTTTTGATAACTGTAGCGGATTTTCAAAAAAATAATTGCACGAACATATTTGGTTTGGCCATTCACACATGTCCATGTCGCGTCTACGCGTCGTTGGAAAATTATTCCCAATGCCTATGATTTCCGAATTGATTTAAATTTATATGTATGTACGTAAATAGATTTGTCTTAAAATTCTATGATAATCTTTGTACATGCTTCCCCGATAATAATAATATTTTAAAATTTCTTATCAAGTTTCTGAACGTTGCGACGCCTTTGCGTTGGTCGCATCACGAGTTACGAGTCACATTTTTTACTGACATCAATATTCTAACTTGTGATTTGATATAAAAAAATTAAACATGATATTTTATTTGATAACAAAAAGTCTCATTCAGAAAATCTGTAGTAATTTCGGTGCTCTTATAGGTATATTTGAATAAGGGACATTCACTCCTAAATTATAAAATAAAATGCAAGACTGAATTGAAAGTACTTTCTGCTTAATTCGATCGCATCGTAAGCAAAAGTTTCTTAGGGGAAACTTCTAAATAGGCTAATTACCGTTACAGTCGTTGCTTACTCAAATTTTTATAACAAATATTCTTTTTCTTTCTACAAAAAATTCGTCCACCAGTAATCGGTATATTGAATTTTCAAAAAACCCAATTTTCTAAAAGCCTAATAAAATATTTCGCAAATTTTAGTATGCAGTATAATTTAGAATTTAAAGCACCTACATTTTTACTACGATATATGTAGGTACTATAGGGCAAGTTTTGCATTTGGAAAAAAAATCGAACTCGAGATTTTAATCAAAGTTGACATTACGATGATAGAAAACACGAAAAAAGTGGGTCGGGCTATTCCGTCTGTCTGTCTGTCTGTCTTTCTGTAGAGCGATCTACAGCATAAGCGGCCGAAGAGATTTTGTTCAAACTTAGTGCTTAGACGTCTTAGGTGATTGTCCAAAATAGATTTTTGAATTGTTGTCTTAGACCAAAAAAAACGGTAATTGCCATACAAATTTTTCTACCATCTAACGATTTTGATGAAAATTTGGTGTGTGTACTACCTTAAGTATAGTCTACATTTTGGCTAAACAATTTTTTAAAAAATATTTTGTTATTAACGGTACCTGCCATACAACCATTTTATTGATTTTTGACTTTCTCATAAACGGTTGAACGGATTTCAATCAAAATTTTTATACAGGATCTGCTTCGAAAATTCAATATTTCGAAAACGTGTGGACAATTTTTTCTGAAATGTTGTTTTTGTGTTTAATAAAATTATATATAATTTTTGAGATCTTTTATCGTTAAAGACATATGTGTAACTTTTGTGGGATGTAGGTCAATAAATAAAAGATGTTATTACGAGTATTAAGTGTGCAACGTTTCGAGCATGTTTATGCTATTCATCAGGCCTTTATTAATAAAAAATATAAAAGTAATACACACATAAATTAATATAAAAAGTTTTATATACATATGACGTCAAGTAACTTACAAACAATTTTCAATGAATTCAAGTAAAAGCAAGAAAATTACACATTATACACAAAAATCTCGAGCAACAAAATCTATTACAAAAAACATCAAATTTATTAGCGAATTTAAAATTTTTTGAATTCGATTTTAAATTTACTGGTAGACAGGAGAAAACGTCCATTACTATACACAATCACCTATACTTAAACCTACTGTGTGTTGTTGGTCGCTTGATCAGTTGGCTGTATGCACTGCTGAGTCTGATCTTCGGTTGACGGCATTGTTGTTGTTAATTATATGTAGCATCTCCAGCAACATTCTCTTTGAGTAGTGTTGCTCTGTTTGTAAAATCTCCACATTATCCAAACCTGGTTTATGTTTTTCTTGCAAACAGTGGAGAGCTAGTGCGGTTTTTTGTGCAGACCCGCTATTCAATGATCTATGACCAGACAGACGATTTTTAAGTTTTTGCTTGGAGGTACCTATATAGACCGATGAGCATGTCGTCTCTTTCCCACCCAAGCAGCTGATTTTATAATCAATGTTGGTTTTCTCCATCTTATCCACTTTCCCTTTGATGTTAGTAAAAAGCTTGTCTTTCAGGGGATTCGCAGATTTGAAAGCTATTTTTGTCTTCGTCTTGTCTCTAATAGGTGCAGTGTTAGTACGGTTGGAGAGGTGGGGAATGAAAAGTGCACTCTTGTAAATAGTAGCTTGTTGGGCATCAAGTTTATTTTCTTTTCCCGTTTGCTGTTAGTTTTTGATGAGTTTGTTGACTATGATGGTGGGAAAGGAATTGGAGAACAGGGTGTTACGGATAATATTAATATTCTTCTGGTGAAAAGAAATTTCGCTTGTGTCGAGTAGGAGGTTGACAAAATTTTGTGCCGTATTGATAACTATTGGTTTGGGTTGTTTGGAGTGATAATTGATACGGCGACCTGAAGCAGTAGGTTTCTTATACCAATCGAAAATCAATCTGTCGTTTTGCCTTAAGACTTTCACATCCAGATATGGGAGTTCGCCATTTGATTCCATTTCGACCGTGAATTTAATTTTGTTATTGAAAGAGTTCAATGCATTGAGTGTTTTCTGTACTTCTTCGAATTTAATCACAACGAACAGGTCATCTACATGTTTGGTTATGATCTTGGGCTTGTAATCCAATTTACCCAAGACATCTTCTATTAAAGTTTCCATCACTAAATCCGCTAGAATTGGGGAAGCTGGGCGCCCATAGGTACACCTTGTTTTTGTTGGTAAATGGTACCTGAATATTCTAAATAGTTATTATCAATGACACACAAACAATACTGCTGTAGAGTTCCCGTCGGATGTCAAATGGCTTCTGTCATTAGGCCCAAAATCCAGTCAGCCAAAAAAGGTGAATTTCCACTCTTTGAAATTATCACTGATGGAGAAGAGTTGATTAAAACTCTGGAACAGGGTGACCAGGAAATAGCTCGATCTAATTTTACAGAAGAGAGAATTTTGCTGGAGATGCTAAATATAATTAACAACAACAATGCCGTCAACCGAAGATCAGACTACGAAAAGCTCAGCAGTGCATACAGCCAACTGATCAAGCGACCAACAACACACAGTAGGTTTAAGTATAGGTGATTGTGTATTGTAATGGACGTTTTCTCCTGTCTACCAGTAAATTTAAATTCGAATTAAAAAAAATTTAAATTCACTAATCAATTTGATGTTTTTTGTAATAGATTTTGTTGTTCGAGATTTTTGTGTATAATGTGTATATATTATTAAATATTTAAAATCTTCAAACTTTTTTTTTTGTAGAAAAAATTTAAGAATTTTTATATATAAAAAATTAAGTGAAAACCGACTTTAAAAATACATTTAGCTGTTTCTATTAAGAATATTTTGCATATAATGTAATCGAACATAGGACCAAGTAAGTGAGATCCAGTCGTGCAGTTTATTTTTATTGAAAACCGTAGAGCCGTTAATGAGAAAGTATTAAGGTGATTAAGAGGATTTGACAACGCTTTTAAATAAAAAGATTTAACTCTTATGAAGGCCAACACGGAAATGTGTATAAATATTTTGTTTGATACAAACGTTAGGTTAGTATAAGATTAAACTTAGTATATGTACATATAGTATATGGTTATATAATGGTATAGATGTGCAATATTTTAATTCGTTAATTTTAATACTCCTCCTGAATATTAGAATCAGTTAAACTGCATTCCTAATTTGTTGAAACAATAAACATGTTTTTTCAACTGGGATTGTGAGTGCATCAGCAGGAGTTTGGTCGGATTGTAAGATTGTCTTCTCTTCGATGGTATTTATAATGTATGTGTTTGGTTCTGGCAAGGTGTCTTTGAGCTTTGAGAGTCTAAGTAAATAACAGTCGGGGTATCAACCAAGTAGCCCAACTCGTCTAACAGCCATCGCAAATTATGGGCTTTTTCGCAGCACAATTTAACGCAATGTAATCAAATTTGGCACCAGACGTTGCCAACAGGCGTTGTTTTCTAGACTCCCAACTCACTGCTGCACCTGCAAGAATAAAGTAAAACCCAGTTTGAGATTTTCGATCATTTAAATCTTCCGCAAAGCTTACATTTTCTATCTACAAAACAAATTAAATCCACGGCTGAATCGCACGAAATTGCTCTTATGATCGATCATATCTTAAGTACACGATTTTTAGTAGAAACAGCTGAATATGTTTTTAGTCTTTTTTACTTAATTTTTTATATACAAATTTTGTTCTAAACAATCTTATGTATTTAATAATATAAATTTAAAACTGAATTTCAAAAAAAAATCGTCCATCCATTTTCAAAACATTGAATTTTCAAAAAAAAATATTTTTTTTCAAAACTCTTACCACCAGTTTTACAGTGCGAGTTTACCATCCAGTTCAAACTTCAGATCAATAATTTATTCGGTTTCACAGTGTCGTTTAAACCTTGAACTGAGTTCAATTTGTAGTTTAAGTTAACTGAGATTATTCTGCCGCTTAAACTTCAGTTCAGCGTTTGTATTGTTTTTTTTTCAGAAAATATTATGAACAAAACAAATTTTGTATTCAAATGTTATCGAGTTGTTATAGTGATTTTGAATATTATTATATTTATTATTCTCGTTGTTTCGCGTGTTTTTTTTGCATCAGAGATAGAAAGGGAGGGCGAAACAAGAAAAATGCTACCAACTAAATATTTTTCATAAAAAGTAGTTAAACGAAGTTCAACTGATCTAAAGATCAGATTTCACGTTGCAACGGGACGAATTAAACCAAAAATGTCAATGGCGATCGCTATAGGTCGATGATCACCAACTTTTTGTGGCCTGCATTGGATGATATGGACAACAAATACATACATATGTTTTCAACAGGATGCCGCTCCGTGCCACACAGCTCAAGACACAATCGATATTCTGCACGAGCTGCTTCATTGCATGGTTATATCTCGCTCCGAGGCGACGTGAATTGGCCTACAAAGTTTGTGTGATTTGACCCCTTTAGACTGGGGCTTTCTTAAGATGCAGATCTATGCGAATAAGCAGCAAGTCACCGCAGCCCTCAAAGACAACATAATCAATGCCATCGATAAAATTCAGCCTAATTTATGTGCCAAAGTCATTGAAAACTGGAACTTTCGAATGCACGCCACCCCAGCGGCGGCCTTTTGAACGATGTTACATTTCACACATCATATAATTGATAGGGCTATCAAATAAAGATAAGACCTCATTGATATCTCATATACAGGGTGGCCCACGAATCGTGCTGCAGAAATAAAACGTAATAACTTTTTTTCAGTGTGAGTAATCGGCTTATTTTTTTAAATTTTATAGGCTACTATTTAGATTTATCAAAATGAATGCTTGGGATACTGAAAAAAGGCTTTGAATAGTGCAGCGATACCATTCTTTGCAGTCCGTCATTTCCGACCAAAGGGAATTTAGGCTGGAGTTTGGCGGTACTCCCCCGAGTAGATGGACCACTATGAGGCTGGTGAACATGTTTGCCGAATCTGGAAGCATCGAACGAAGACCGTATCATCGAGATACCAATGTTCGGGTTCAGGATACAATCGTGGCTGTTGCATCGACAGTACAGGCAAATCCAAGTGTTTCGACTCGAAACTTATCGGACCAAATTGGAGTTAGCAGACGGTCATTACAACGGATACTTCATGATGACTTAAACTTGTTTCCGTACAAAGTCCAAATTACAAGCAAGTTAAGCCCTTAGGATTTGCCTGTTCGCCTGGAATTTTGCCGAAAAATGATTGCAATGGCCGAAGAAGACAACACATTGATAAACTGATTGTTCATGTCTGATAAGGCCCATTTTGACTTAAAAGGGTAATGTAAAATGGTCCATGACGTGGAACTGCACCCAGAACGAGTCACTGTGTGGTGCGCAGTTTCATCAAGTTGGATTGTCGGGCCATACTACTTTAAAGAAAACGGTGTAAAACAAACTGTCAATGGGGACCGTTATTTAAAGATGTTGAAGGAGTTTTTTTTACCCAGAACTTCGCCGAAGACGTATCCCTTTCAGCAAGATTTAGTTTCAACAAGATGGAGCAAGTGCACACGTAGCCACACAAGTTATGTCGGAGCTCCAACAAAAATTACCAAACAAATTGATATCCAGAAACTGCACTTACCGCTGGCCCCGAAGGTCATCTGACCTGACTGCACCAGCCTTTTTTATGGGGTTATGTCAAGCAGGAAGTGTACTAAACGAAATCCAGGAATTTGACTGAATTAAAGCAGTCCATTAAGACAATAATTGAGGAGATCCCAATTTCAACCTTCAGGGCGCAATGAACAATTTTCTGATCAGGTGCCGCATATGCGTGGATGACCGTGGAGGTCATTTGCGGTCTATCATCTTTCAAAACCATTATTTATTTAAAATAAAATTTAATTTTTAATCCAATAAAAAAAATTAATGAAATACATCGATTAAAATAAAAATTATTTAAATTTCTTATTGTAGCACGATTCGTGCGCCACCCTGTACAATTTGTTTTATTCAATTTTAAAATCGATCCGCCCTTAATGGAAAATCCTTAACAACGTATTATTATTATAGCTAACATAGCTTAATTCATAGTGGAAAAGAAAAATGTTTCTCCTAAATCTGTAAGCAAAAATAGCTTGTTATTAACAAATGTAAAAGAAATAATGTATAATGCTACTTTTTGAATAAATAGATTTAAAAAAAATCATCCTTATTTAAAATGATTTCTTCTTAATAGTGAAATGAAGTGGCTTCAGCCTGAGTTTGTGCTGATGAGGGTTCCGATGAAGTTGTGAAGAGGTTTTGGAGCTGACATATCATGACGGGATTTCCGCGTGGATTCAAGGTTCAACCACTTTTTGAAGCCTGGCAAATTTGCTATGCTGCAGCATGTTCCATTTGAGATAAAGCTTGCATATGGCTTGGGGCTTCTCCAGTTGCATTTATTTCCTTAATATTCTGGATAATTTTCTTCTTTACTTTAAATTTTAGAAAGAGCCAAGCTTGAAAAAAGCAAAAATTTTCAAGTTTTGTATATTTTTTTAAGAATAAGTGATTCAAATCTTTTATCAGCCATCTCCATCGAAAATTTTTTTTTCTGAAAATGTGAGTATTGCAGTTTAAAAATTAACCGTGTCCCGGAAAATAGAAAACCAAAAAAATGGTACCAAAAATAACCATTTTGTTCCAAAAAAAATTATATCAAAGGGTAACCTTTCGTTTCATTACTGAACTGATTGTTTTATAAAATTTGTTGGAGCCGTTTTTGAGAAAAATAACATTTTTGTTTTTGGCCAAAAAAATATGTATGGGAGGTACTGTTATTTGTCTTCTTGTGGGCATATTGCGTTAAAAACAATGGCGCAAAATTTTAAACAACCCATTGTTAAGGGCTTAACATTTTACTAGTTAGCAATTTCCTAAGTACTTATTGATTCAATAACTATTTCAAGATTTTTAAACCTTTTCTAAACTAGTAAATTGCTAATTAAGCAAAAAGCTGAGCATTTGTAGGGTTTGAATTTTGATGAACACAATTATTGTTGTTATGTGTTGTAAATAAATTATATGTTGATGAAAACCCAACATGTGCTCTAAAAAGGTATAAGTTATTTCTATTTTCAACATTTTAACTTCATTATGTACAAAAAAAAATAAAAAAAACTGGTGCAACAGCAGGACTCGAACCTGGGCACCCCGCGTGCCAGGCTGACATACTATCAGATTTCTAAATGGATTTAGCAAATTGCTAAAAGTTAAAGTAGCCATTCCGTGTTTTTAACTTTAGTAAAATGTTAAAATCGTTCAAAATTAGCTCAATCATCGTTTTAGCTTAGTAAAATGCTAAAAGTGGCTTTAACATTTTACTAAATCGTTTAAAATTTTGCGCCAATATGTACCAAGTTTGAAGCAAATCTATCCGTTTAGGCTGTAGGCTTAATGACGGACAGACAGATTGACAGACTGGAAGAATGACAGACAGACTGAGGGAATTCCCGGACCCACTTTTTTGGTGTTCTCTATGATCGTAATGACGTCATTTTTTACTGTCAGAATTTTTTTATAGTACCTATAATCGCAAGTAAAAATGACATGTAATTGAAACGTCAGTTATTTTAGCTATATGCCTGTAAGACCTAAGGTCTTTTAAATGCAACCTGAATTGCACGGCACTAGTTAGCACTAATAGAAAGATAGGAAAGAATTTAATGTTGTCGCATCGGATTTGATAATTAGGTATTTACTATCTCATTTTAAGCCATGGCCACGGGCGGAATCCAATTAGGATTGGAGGTAAAGTAAAGAATGCTGGGGATCGGACCCAAACTTCCAAGTAAGCAGTCAAGCGTTTCATCCACTGCGCCATTGCCACCCACCTGTCCTTTGTTTTTGATGACAATTTTCAAGTGCGAATGCCCTAATTTGTGAATACCACATTTTCATATTCGATTGGAATCAAAATCAATTTGAAAATCTAATAAACAAAAACAACATAACTGCTTAAGTGTTCATATCACTTTTTAAAACGCATTGAATAATTTTGCACAAATTTATTTTAAACTTAGTATTTTCAACATAATATTTATTGAATTTAATAATATCGAGCTCTTCATTAAGAAAAATATTGTCAATAAATCATTCTTCTTCTTCTTCATTGAGTATCTTTTCGAAACTGAATGGTGTAAAAATATAACCTAACCCCTCGTAGAATTTGCTCATAAATTCGACCCTGAAAAATTAAAATAATTATAATCAACAAAAATCTAAAATCATTTTAATAATATATACCAATGCAACCGCAAGGTATGCAAGAAAGCTGAAAGTCCTTCCATCATGACTAAGATAGCCAACGTAAAGAAGCCCCAAATAGCAAAAATTACAAAAAGTAATACGGGACCAACGTAGTGTGATGGCACTGAAAATCCAATTTGCAAAAGCTGACCCCAGAGTACTTCAGATAGTTCTGGAAAAAAAAAACATATTTAGTAAATGAGCTGGTAAATTTTAAGACGTGATCTTACGGGCATGAGCCAATGATAAGGCCCAAAGACGCAAATATGAAGCTGTGTGTGAAATTGTACTAAGGATGTACTCAATTGTGTGGATAGCTTGATGAATCAGAATCTCACTCATTGGTTCATCTTCCTGCGCACCATGATTACCCTAGAAATAACAATAATCTTAATATTTGTACTCTATTGAAAGAATTAAGGATTTACTACTTGTTTCGTCCTAGTTAGCTTTATGAACAAAGGCTTTGCCAGCAGCATCCAAGGAATACAGAGTAATGCCACCACTAGATATGCTTTCTGTAACTTTGACTGCCGTTCGAACATATGCTCCTTGCAACCATCCAATGGCGGAGTCGAACCCAAGAGCATCATGTTGATGAACATAATCAGCACAGATGGAGCACATCCAGGTGAATCTTCTTGAATATTGGTTCTCGCATTATACTTAACCCACTTGAAGAACATCATGAAGGCCATATAGCCGAACAGTAATACCAGGAAAAGAACCTGAGGCATGAACTCCATGAAGATGTTTTGCCATTTGCGAAAATGGATCTGATTCACCATGCTCATAAAAATACCAAAAAGCATGTGAGTTACTCCGAAAATGATGGACAGCTTCATTTTGTAGGAATTTTGAAAAATGATCTTATTTTCGGCCAACTGCCAAATGGGATCCATGCCAACGGGATAGACACCTTCTGTGAAATTTTTGGGATTTAGCTGCAGAGATGGATTATCCTGGACCGTTGAATAATTGTAGTGAATTTTCCACGTTGAACCGAATATATTCATGGACTTTGAAAACACATCATTGTATATTAAGCCGGTGTATAGGGAGAACATACCCATAAGCAATATTATGTAACGCCCTCCAAAGAAAATATTCCAAACCTCTCCACCACCTCGTGTCCTTAACAGTTTCTTTTCCCAAATCACCATCCAAGCACCAAATATAAGCATAATCAGACCATGTCCAACATCTCCGAACATAACAGCGAACAAGAATGGAAAAGTTATGATTGTGTAAAGAGCAGGATTAGCTTCGCGGTAAGAAGCTATACCATAAGCATCGATAAGGTTTTGGAAGCCCTGAGTAAACTTATTGGTACGATTATAAGTCGGTGGGGGCTCATTCGTTCTGATCACATTCAGAAATGATGGAATTGAGCTTCCAACTTGTACTGAGCCATCAGATAGTGCTCTTTGCACAATACCCAAGTCATTGGTTGGTACCCAGCACTCACCAATTAAACATTTTTGGGTGACGTCCACGTTAAAAAGATTAAGAGTGTAGTATATCGCTTTCATTTTTTTGACCATTATACTCCATGTTGGCAAGTTCTTGGAAACCGTGGCTAACACCCTTGCTCGGTGATCGTCTGTCTGATTGAGTACCATTTTTAAATCTTCAAGCCGTGTTCGAACGCCTTTTATCATTTCCATGCGCTCCGTATGCGAACTTGGACACGGATACATAGCTGCGTGAAATCCGTTGCATACTTTCTTGATGCGATTTTTAAGTTCTTCACCTTGAAAGAAAGCAACGAACACTGTTTTCTGTATCATATGACCCGTCGTGAAGTCCCTAACAGGTTCAAGTAAATCGGCTCGCTTAAGAAACACATTTCCACGCGAGATACGCCATAACATTCGTTCAAAAGAATAAATACGTTCACGTCTAATAACACCGGCCACAAAAGCCAAACGTCCACGATTTTGATTAGCAACGAAATCATCGGCTGTTATACTTTTTCGACTGGCATCAAGATTTAGTACTTCTTGATCATCGAAGAACGCTTCAGTGTTTTCCAAAACTTGGCGTAATTCAGTGAGTTCCAAGAAATTTGACTTAAGATTGACTTCGTTTTGGGCCATTTCAAGAATTTCATTTTCTGTTTTCTCCAAATGAGCTTCTAAATCGATAATTTCTCTAGGATTTGGTGCCCTGGGAATGTCATCGATAATTTCGGGCAATACGATTCCATCTTTTTTCAGCTCGGTTTCAATATACCGAATTTTTCTTTCCCATTCGTCACAACGTCGAACTTCTGTGACGAATTTCCTTTGAAATAAACTGACGCCATCATTTAACTGTTATAAATAAATTAAAACCAAAACAGTTATGTATTATATATTTGCTTTAAAAGACAGGAGCGTATTCAAATATGCCTACAATATTCGTCGATTTGGGGTGTGATTATTAATAACGTTTGCTATTAATAGGCCTGTACAAAGGATTCAGTTTGGAAAACGGAACTGTGGGTACATTCTCCATAAAACTTCCCTGATTATTGTTAAAGCAACTAAACGATTTGCTTTTCTTAGCCGATATCATCATTTGAATTAAAATTGTAGTAGAACACAACCTCAAACTGATTGTCTACTAAATACAGCAATATTTTTGAGGCAGGAAATTATTTAAAGGGTTTTCCATTAAGGGCGGGTCCATTTTAAAATTGAATAAAACAAATTGTATATGAGGTATCAATAAGGTTTTATCTTTATTTGGGAGCCCTATCAATGACATTATGTGTGAAATATGACATCAAACCAGTTAAAATGGCCGCCGCGGCTTTGCTGGATGGCGAGCATTCGAAAGGTCCAGTATTCGATGACTTTGTCGCATAAATCAGGCTAAATTGGATCTTCGTGGCCAATTCACATCGCCTCGGCGCGAGATAACCATGCCATGAAACCGCTCGTGCAGAATATCAATTGCGTCTTGAGCTGTGTGGCGCGTAGCGCCATCCTGGTGAAAATGTCTACAGTGTCCATATCATCCAATTCAGGTCACGAGAAGTTGGCGATCTCCGACCTATAGCGATCGCCGTTAACAGCGATGGCCTGACAAGCATAATTTTGGAAGAAGTACGGACCGAGGACGACTCCAGCCCAAAATCTATACCAAAAAATTACTTTATTTCAATGCATTGGCACCTCATGAATCACGCGTGGGCTGGTGTCGTCCAAAATCCTGCAATTTTTTTTATTCACGTATCCTTTCATCTAAAAATGGGCCTCATCACTAAAGAGTCCTTACTGACCAATTAAAAGACGATATTTTTACAGAAAGTAAAAGAAACAATATGGCCGCCACGAGCTGTCAAAATCAACCCATCCCTATTGGAAAACTCTTAACTTATGGCCTTTTCGATTGGTTGTCCGGAAAGCTTCCGAATGCTTCTAAAACTATTCGATTGGTATCAAATGGTAGTTCTCCTCTGGAGAGAAAGATATTTCCTTCTGGATTTGAAGTCAGTATCAAAACTAGAATCATCACTTATATATTGGTTCATCATAAATAAATAGCTGATAAAGCAGTTGCCCAAAAGTATCAACGACACATAAGAAATAGCCTACTTAGCACATCCGCTGCATTTTAAATGAGATATCATATTTCATAAACAATATTCCAGATCCAGACGGATGACATCATCTTCTCCCACAACAAGACGAAAGAATATTAAGTATTAAAAAGGTTTCTTCGATCACCTATAAGTCAGTTCTTAAGTAGTATCTCAACGTATAGCTGAAGATTTCCTCCCACCAGTGGTAAGAGATCTGAAACTTATTAGCTATTAAGTGCTTGAACTTAATAAAGACTTTTTTAAAAGATACTCCATGAAGTATTATAATTCGCACCCACTAAATGTCAAACTCGAATTAAATATGAACAACAATGTCGTGTAGGCTCATAGCTAAAAACATGGAATTTAAAATCGAATAAACAACATCCATGTCAGAAATTATCGAATCAGAAATATTGATATTTTTTAACAACGATGTTATTTTAATGTATTTTCATCGAAAATCGTAGCAATGTTTTTTTTTATCGTAATTAGCTTACGTGTGTATGAGCTATATATATCGCACTAAGGGGCAATTGAACTTAAATAGTTGTGAAGCATAGTTTCTCTGAAGGCTGAAGTGCAGTTCCGTCGAGTGGGGTCTAACTTTTAGAATCATTAGTTCCTTGACAAAAGATTTCAGCTTATTTTAAGTTTTGAAGCTTAACATCGATGCTGCGATTTCTCACATGCTTCAAGATCTATGTTAAAACATCGATATATCCGTCTTACATCGATGTGTTGCCAACATTGATGAACGTTGCCCACCCCTACATTTTCATGTCAGTTTTGTTTTCCCACCTTACACATACACTCACTTTTCAATTCAAATCAAGAATCGAGTGTTAACTTTTTTTGATTGCAATCCCGGATCGCACTTCCAATCGAAAGGGACATTTAGATTTTTAGTGAACAAAATGAAAGTTATAAATTAGCGCTAAACATTAACCTACAGTTTTATAAAGCGTAATTTATCAGTTTTTGTTTTCGGTAAAACGAAAATGCCTAATGCAATTAAATTGTATAACACCCTTTCCTTTTTGCTTTTATTGATTTTTCAATAGTGAATTTTATTTTCTTGTGACCACTCTTAATCTAATCTATTATATATACATATACTTATATATTATACCTTATACATAAAAAAAAGCAAATGTGCGCTTTTTCTTCGTAAAAAAACGCTTATCTTTTTGTTATCAACAAATACTAGATTAATAATAAGTACTCTTTAAGTTAAAATATTATTGATTGATACATAAATAACTTTAGGATAAGATTGTAAAAAGATTTATTGGTATATGTGTAAGCAACAATTAAAAGCTTGGTTATTTTAGATATAGGCAAATAATTATGCTTGTTAGGTATTAACAGATATAATTTTTACTTTCGATATTGGTAGATACTAAGGGGCACGTTTTACATTTGGAAAAAAAAATCGAAATCCAGATTTTAATCAAACTTGACATTACGATTATAAAGAACACCAAAAATGTGGGTCCCGCAATTCCGTCTACCTGTTTGTCTGGAGGTCACTGTACAGCCTAAACGGCTGAAGCGATTTCGTTCAAACGTGCGCTTTAAGCGTTTTAGGTACCTGGCTCGATTCCTTTTTCTAAATCTTTTTTTTTTCAAATAAGGCTCTCCTATCGAAAATGCATGTCTTCAGTTTTGACGAATCCCTCATTCGTTGGATTAGAAATTACCTTTCGGACCGTTCAATACAAATAGTATTGGTATTGGATGGGTTCAACTCTGAAAACAACAAAATAAATGCTGGTGTTCTCCGCCCCCCACTTTTTAATTTTTATTAATGATCTCCTGTCTGAAACTTCTAATCCACTTATCTGCTTCGCTGATGATAGTACCCTCAGCTTTTCATATTCGTTTTTAGATTTACAACCCTGCTCTTCGGACGTAGACGGCAATGTACGATAAGCTCATTAAATACTGACCTAACAGCATTGTTAAATGGGGAATCAAAGATCGAGTAGAATTTAATGCGTCGAAAATACAATGCTGCCTACTGTCGTTAAAGCATAATTTACCACCTTTGCCACTATCATCAAGCAAACTGAGCATCTCGGAATTTTCGGTGATAATATCATTGTTACGTCGCTTGAACACCATCGTAAAGTTTTGTATCTCACCCTTTTCTACCGTTATTTTAAATTCTATTCTTCTTATTCTAACGAAATAGCCAGTTTCATTCCTCCCCTCAAACAATTTAACCGTAATACTCGTGCCTTCAGGAATGATCATCAGGATACCCTAGAGCCCATCTTCGGTCGTACTGTCAAGTTCAGAGATTCGATCTTTAGCCGTACTATGGAAATGTGGAATACTTTGCTACACTTTATCGTTCGCGTTCATTGTAGTGTTAAGGAATTCAAAACCAACACGCAACGACACATCCTTTGAACCCCTCTCGCTCTCTTTCCTAATGCTCACACTGTGTTTTGGCATAATAAGGGTAACAAAAATCTCCTTGAGTGTGCACTCATCATAAAAAAAATGATACTGACGACCAATATTTTCGAAATATACTTTTTGGATTTTTTTTGAAACGGATGGATTTTTTTTTTTTGAAATTACATATGGTTTTAAGCTTCTATTATTAAATATGTACTTAAAATTGCAATGCAAAATTATTTCCAAAAAATTCAAGGCATTTAGTATTTAAAAAATTATTTAATAACATATTTAGCCGTTTCTACTAAAATTCTTGTGCCTACGATGAATCGAACATAAGAGTAAGTACGTGCGATCCAGTCGAGAGTCGTGCATTTTGTTGTTGTTTTGCTATAAATGTCAATCATACAAAATCGAAAGTGATACATAACTGAGTACAGATAGATATGACTATAAATCACATGTTCAATCAAAATCGGTCAAATTCTGTCAATTCCTTGTCAATTATAATTTGAAGAAATAACTTATTACGGCCCGTTTGCTGATGCACATTATAAATATGTATGTTCTACTTAAAACGCTTATGGGCTACTTTTTACTCTGAGTAAATGATTAAGTAGAACTTAAATGCTTAAGTTGTGTATCAGCAAACGAGCCTAAATCTATTAAATTCACCTATCCATTTTTTAAATTAAATTTTAATGCAAAGGGCATTAAAAGTTAACTCCCAAAATTGAACTTTTTATCTAAATTTCAAAGTTAGAATTAACAATGTAAGTTCCTATAATCAAAACTTAAAATTAGTCCTAAATACACTATGTAATTCTCAATTTTTACCTACATTAGGTACATAGCGCAATTATGACATGACATTATATGACACGTAATCAGCCCAATATAAAATATTCTCCGGGAAAAATTATCCCCAGGAGTAGTTTTTTTCTGGGAGTAGAATTCTCCAATTATGAATTTCCCGGAAGACTACTTTTCCCTTCGAAAGAGAATTCTTAATGTATTACCAGTTTCACAGAATTTGACATATGTACCTTTCAAAACAAAAACAAAAACAAAACTAAATGAAACAAATAATTTATCCAATGTGATACACACAATAGTTAAATAAAGAGTGAAAAATTAAATAGATAAAATATCTGCCAACATTCTGAGCATTGTACTGAGAATTTTCCTGTCAGTTTCCTAATTATAAAATTGAGTGCGTTTTTGCATTTCTTTGCTGAAAGAAAATACCAAACAGGACTTGAAACAGGTTACAGCGTTGGTTTATCCCAACCTTGATTTAGCAAAGTATTTCCAAAGTCCTGGAAATGTATGACGCGCAGCTATGTCCACAATTTATACAAATCCATACAACCGACAAAAAAAGAAAAGTTGCTTTGGTTTTTTACACGAAACCCAACTTTCCTTTTTGTTCTTTATTTTTGACTTCAAAAAAAAATTGATTTTATTTATATTTGAGTTGAATAAAGTAAAAACTCAAATTTTTTCTCAATTTTGATGTTTACTTAGAATAATGGAAGAGGGAACAAATCCCCGAATTTTTTTGTTTGTAATAAGATAGTAGGGATTAGGGAAATATTTCCCTGGGAATTGTCCTTTAAAATTGGCTCGCTTTTGCTTATTTTCACTGTTGTTCATCGACACTGGCTGGGTATGAACAGCTTTGTATGAATAAAGTCGCTCTTGCAGAAAATTTGCCACTGTGGTCCTTGACAATTCAATATGAAATTCGCTTCGAATTCTTAGCTGGATTCTCTGCAGTGTCATGCTGCAATCTGCCTCAGCCCATGAAATGGCGATGTCAACTTGTTCCTCGGTAAGTTTCTTCGGCCGATTTCCACCTCTGGCTAATGCTGCTGGACGGCCAAGACTCACCCATGCCCAAGCTGTTTTGTACTGAACACCCAGGGATAGCGCCAATGATATCCAGTCGTCTCCTCTATTGGTTGCAGCGAAAACTCGTTCGCGATCTTGCCGACTATGAGTCGCATAGCGTTTGCGCAGACATGGCTCTACGTCTGAACAAAAAAAACCTTTTATTCACTTTAAAAAAAAGCAGATTCGTTCTTACCATTTTTATGCTCGCGGCAAATTGGATAGGAAGGGTTAGTGCTTGTGGTTATGGGGGTTAAGCAGTTCTCGTGGAACATATGCCTGCACGGGATTATCCGTCCTACATTTTTAGTTCGCATTGAAGCGTGGCAAATAGCGCAGTTGTCGTTAAATTCGATTTTGATTTGGTTAGAAATAATGAAAATCTCAACAAATTTTCAAAGATAGCAAGTGTTTTTTTCTCCATAAAAGTTCAAATCTGAATTCCACATTACTTTTTCTGAAATTCATTTGACCTTTTCGGAATTTGATTTGTTATTTTCTAAATTTTATTTTACTGCATCTGATTTCAATTTTGCATTTCGAAATTTTAATTAATGCTTTCTGAATTCCATTTGACAGTTTTCAAATATTATTTTACCTTATCTGAAATAAATTTGACCGTTCTGAATTTCTTTTAACCTGAATTCAATTTTTTTAGTAATTGCATGTGACTATTCTGAAATTCATTTACCTGATTCCGAATTCTATTTTCCCATTCTTACTCGTATTTAAAAATAACATTTTCTGAATTCATTTTGACTATTCGGAAATCCATAATTCGGCTTCTGAAAGCAAATTATCTTCTTCTGAATTCAATCTTAAAATGGTGTAGAGTTATGCCTGTACTGGTATTTTTATCTCGGAACACAAACTCTAAATCACACGAGGAGGTTGTTGCGATAAAAACAAACACTGTAACGTCTCTCAAGTTTGTCCCTCAAATATTAAAACCTTGATCAACTCTGCTTTTTAAACTGAAATTTTATGTTTATCTCCAGCTACATGAATTATTTTAATAATTAAATAATTTTAAAAGCATGCGCTTACTTACTAATTGCGATTAATATAGGTATCTACTAAATATGTAAATACTTATTAGTTGTTATCTAATGTGGTTATCGTTTGGTAACATAAATCAATTTATTTTTGATTTAGATCTGTCAAAAAACTGATTTTAACAATATTTGCCTTCGATTGGCCAAATAAATTGATTTATTTTTTGATTTTAAATCAATTTTGCAGATCTGGCTTTTGGCGGATTTACCCCTCTTTTACTAACACCATTATGCATTATAATTGACAGCCATCAGTTTGACAAGACAGCTGATACCGATACCTGGTTCACAGACACAAATATACACCAATACTATAGCAAATAAAAATCAATCTGAAAACGTATTCGAATCGTTACGAAAAAAAATCAATTTATAGATCAAAATATAAATTTACCAAACAAAAACCCCATAAGCAATATTATGAAAAACATTTACTTTGTTTTCTTAACTTTAATTTTTTCTTCTAAATTTTAAATTAAAATTATGGATATTAATTGTTTCATATTCGTCTTTGGGATTAGCGATATTATAATTGAAAGAAAATAAATAATTTATAATTAACACAAAACACAACAAGAAGAAGAAGATATAATAATTATCCTAGAAAGTCTCCGCCATTTTTATTAATATTAATATGTTTGGCGCTACATAAATAAACAACTTTAACTGTTGCTAGCTGACGAAATTATTTACTGGATAACAATCCCTTTTCTACGATGAAGGAAAGAATCAATCAATTTCGATGAATGTCTCCACTAACCAGGAATTATTTTTTGTATGTATGTATGTATTTAGACAGCAACATTAATTAAATAAACTTACGTCACGAAATTGAACACACCCAGCTTCTCCCAATTCTGAAACTGAAGTGTATGCCGACTCCGGTTGTATGAACATTTGGCATAGAACCATTGTCTCACTCCTGAACATGTCCCCCATAGTGAGGATTTATTTGGCTATACTGCAAATGAAACCACACTTTTTTAATTAATTGAAGAACAGCTAAAAGTTCAATTAAACTAAATTACACTTCAAAGGGAATTTAAGAAGATATTTCACTCTGAGGTATATCCAGTTCCTCTTAAGGGTTTTGAAAATGTGCTCTGATAACTTTAATTTTTTAAAAACTAAACTTCCGTTCTATAAGGAATTCTTCGTTAAACTGCCTGGCATGGATTTTCGATATAACATTTTAATTTCAAAGCCGCCTAGTGCTTTTCTTTCTATGGATTTTATTAATCTTTATCTATACTATGATATATATATATACTTACCTGTGTAGTAGTGTTTTTTTCCCAGTGAAGTTATCTTATCTTTTTTTTTGTTATTTATTAATTGGGCTTTGCAACATAGTCACGAGCAAATTGATTTTAAATTTCCCCGAATGTTAACCCAATCATCTCCTTAACGTTTTTTTACTTCGAAATTTGTAATCTATACAGCCTTTTTAATCTTAGAGTTTTGTTTTTTAGGTGGAAGAGTAAGATAAAGAAATACGTATCTATTAAAAGACGAAATACATTCCCATTGAAAATGCATAAACTATTTCACGATTATTTGTATAAGAAAATATTACAATAAAAATAAATCTTAAATTATTAAGTCTGAACTTAAACAAAAAACAATATGTCAGTCAGTAACTCAATCTGAATAAAGCCCCAACACCATCTTATATCGCCTATTCTAACAAGGCACTTAGAGAGGAAATTCCCAATAAACGATTTTTTGGCCACGTTACACTTAGAAAAAAGCAGCAGGCAACTAAATGGCCTGTTCCTGACACTAACACTAGGCTAATAAGTGTTGAGTCACCCGCGATAGTGAACTGTACCCACGTCACACTTTGAAGAAGTAATGTCGCGGGAGCAAACGGTTGGCGATCCTTGCTTCTAGTTCAAATCTAGAAGAAAAACGGTGGCTGACCCGCCGCGCCGTTGGCCACAACTGCCACAATACACTTAGATGAAGGGTATGCGTGGGAATAAACATTCAGAAATGAATCTTCCTGTCCCTAGCACAAAACTAGGGAAATAATCGCAGATAATGAGGAAACCTCTGTCTACGACATATTTTAGAAGAAAACGGATCGTAGAAAAAATCTTTCGGACAAAATTTAGAAACTACTAGGGGATACACTACGTGCCCCTCAGTGTGTTTCGTTTATGAATTCTACCTTCAAAGTACACTTTACACTATAGATTAGTAATGGTACGCGCCAACAAGTAAGACAGAAGCCCCTTTATACCTAAAATCAGACTTGCTTATGTCATAGTTGGTGGACAATCAAAATGTGAAGTGAGACAACAAATAAACGTAAAGCCTCAAGGTAATGCAATGCTTACTTCGTCAGCGATGGCATACTTTTTCATCTTAAAGTTGTTACATACGTATGGGTAGTAAAAAGTGTAATCCCAGTGGGAAATATTCAAAAAATCGCAACGGAAAAAGTAGCTCTTTCCTCAAGGAAAAGAAGTATCACCAATGAATTTCCTGGGGAATCCTATAATGAATTTAACATGCGCTTGGCCTAGGACGTAAGTAGGTGCACCCATTCTCTATGAAGATTTTATAATGAAATCACCGGTTACATGGAATCATGAAATTCATGAGTTCATTTTTTTGGTGAAAAAAACCGATGCTTCAGATGTCATGAATATATGAAATCCGTGTGGTCTTGAAATCTTCGAATTCATAAGTTCTTTTTGTTGGCAGTAGCAGGCCAAAAATCTTTTTATGGAGGAAATCTTCTCCTCTGGTTTTGCATTTAATTCATGCATTTGAAAAATGATTGTGCATTCATTAAAGTTTTTTTTTTGTTGTCTATTCTCTACCTCCTTACTTAAGCTAAGCAGAACATGCTACTTAAATGATAATCTGGTGACCGGCTGCATTACCTTTCATGAGTGAAATCAATGATAATCTCTCCTATATGACGGCTGTCATATAGGATTTCGCCGAGGCATTTTTCATTGAGGAGTGAATTTCCTACTGGGATGCTTCGTTAGAAGTTCTATATGGAACATGGTTCAGAAGCAGGGTTTTTTTTAAGGCAGTACTATATCGTACTTATTATAGCACCACGGTATTTGTCCACAATACAAGGGCTGGGTCTGTTGATGTCATCCGAGAGACAAAGTCTTGCTCCAATTTTTAAGACATTTGCGTCTGTCTGCCCTTGTATGGCAGGTCTGCAAATAGGGTGCCCTAAGACATAAGGGAGAATTTTTTTTTCGAATTCAGACACGCATACCGTAACGTCTTTTTTCCATTGATAGGTAACAGAACCCAGTGCCGATTTGCTGTCAAACTTAGAACATAACAAGGTGTATTGAATCAACTTTAAAGTAATTCAGAAATCATGATAATGAAACTCTGAAAATTCAGAATGTGTTTAAATTTATTTATTTACTGAAACTTAATTATTAAGAATGTGTGGCCGAATTCAGTGTATTGTCTGGTTGTGTTGTCACAGACTCTGTGATTTAAATTAAACTTGATGCTAAATTTTCTTCTGTACCCATATCTTCAAAGCTTGAAATTGACGAATAATACACACGAAGGTGTCGTAGAGGTATTTTTTAATTCTCCGATTTTCTTCTTCAATAGCCCTTATTTGTGCCCTTTTTTGTCCACACGTGACCAGGTCGTCCTGGCTCTTTTCGTCGTTGCAAAAGGATTTTGTATTTTTCTATTTTTATTGTCAAATAAATTGTCCAAATTGTCTATAAACTCAAAGTTGATTAAAGTCGACAAATTTTTAAAACTTTTTCATAAAAAATATATACACTCCCGAATAACTAGATTTGCACTTTAATTCATAGGTAAATTCACTTCACAAATATTGCAAAAAAAAAAAAAACGAGCGAGAACTTATAAGTTTCGATCTCGTTATTTGGTGATTTGTTTCTCCAATCATAAAGATTTTGAAGCTTTTAGAACTCCGCAATTTTCCCGACATATTTGTGCTTATTAGAACAAAACATCAACTAAACAATTCAAGTTGATCTTGTGCAGGCCTTATTTAACTAAAATACACGTGGACTTGGTACCTATGTATGCGTTTTGCAAGTATACTGACATAGTGACATGACTATCGATGCAAGTCGGCATAGTTTACTAAGATTTAAATCTCATTAAATTTGATTTACTGGCGTTTTGTACCAAAACGGAAAGCACTTTGATTTCCTTGAGTCACCCTAGTTGTTGTTGTTGGCTTGTTAGCGACTTATAGTATCCTCAAAGTAAAAAATCAAGAGGCTTCAAAGACAAGATCCTATAGGTCGATTCACTCGTAAAAGTCCGTAACGTGAAATTAACCTTTTATCAAATGTCCCCTCGATAAGTTTTCCTGTATGACATGAAGTATATAGAGTAGTCCATAGAATATAAAGCACATAATAGACTTGATAAAAATTAATGCTAAATTTTAAATTTATTTTTTATACTAGGAACTATCACTGTAAATACAATTACATTTTGTTTCTCAATACAAAATCCAAAAACCGAATTAGAACGCCATCGTTGACTTTGTATGAAAGATGAAGCCTCTAAGGTTTTTAGGCTAGCCGTTCTCATAGTTTCAGATTTGTAGTACGCATGCGAATACTATTCGAAAACGCTCCCCACCAAATGGAACCGAATATATCATATAATAGTCTATAGTTAAACAACTGGGTAAATAAGTATGGCGTTTGGGGTATCTGAAAACAAACCTGCTATGACAGCTTGTCTATAAATGAATGGCTTTGAACGAGATTTAGCTGGCAACCCCGGTGGCAACACTATAAGTGTGAAAAGAACAGAAGCACAATACACATACTCGCATATTACTGTTCCTTAGAGTACCTGTTTTATTAATTTGAAAAACCAAATTGTTTGAATTGTATTCTTTTCCCACCATGTTACCGCCCACTTCAACCACAATATAGTTTGTGCTCAAACACAAATTTTAATTTCATGTGGATGAAATTCCCGATAAGCAAAGAATTGTTTCCCATTAGCCTCATACTGAAAACTTAATTACGGACAATTTAAATATACACAATTCTAGCTGGATCCTCTTTCCGAGACAGCAGATAACACCAGAACGAATTTATGGAGAGGTCTTTGCTGTTAAGCCAACTGATCAGCTTTCATTAATAAAACAAAATTTATGGTATTTGACATTTAGAACCTTATTCCTTCAATCATCATCTATCGGAATAAGTTTCAAGAAGCTGAAAGACTTGCGTTGTTCACATTCAGAGAAGCAAGTTTTTTCCAGCATTAATTCAAAAAATAATACAATTTCCAAAAGGTAGTAAGAATTTTTGGTCGTTTCTATAAAAAAACATTCGATATACAACTTCGTCTTCGGTTCCAACGCTCGTCTCTAATGACACCTCTTTTGTCAGCTCACATGAAAAATTCGACGCTGTCAGAAAACGTCATGATTCCTCCAGTCCTTGACAGCATAAACGCTTTAATAGGAAGAATCTTCTTTCGCACTCTTGCAGTTGTTATAGCCCTTAAAGACCTCGATATACAAAAATCCGCTGGCCCGGATAGTATCCCTCCCATAGTTCTGAAGAGGAGTTCTTCAACGCTGCCAAAACCATTATGTTAGCTTTTCCATCTGGCCTACTCTACTGGTCTCTTTCCAAGTGGATGGAAAATTGCATTTGTCCAGCCTGTCCCTAAAAAAGTCGAATCCTCTGATCTGATGGTATATCTCACCGAACACTTGCGCAAATCTCTACATAGTTTTGGAGATAGTTAGATTATTGCGCTTGATATTTCAAAGGCATTTGATAGAGTTTGAAAATGAGTGGATTTAATATCGACGAATCTCTTTTCTTCGTTGGATTAGAAATTACCTCTCGGACCGCTCAATACAAGTTGTATTAGACGGTTTCAAGTCTGATATTCTCATGGGGCTCCGTTTTGTCTCTTTCTGGAACTTCTAATCCACTAAATTGTTTTGCTGACGATAGTACTCTAAACTTTTCATATTCGCTTTTAGATCATCTTCCTTGTTCTTCCGTTTTGATCTGGCTGTAATTTATAAGCCTTCATTCATCCATAGATGGAATATAACTCGTACAATTGGTCAGCAGCTCCCAAAACTCATTTCCATCTTTTAGATAGAATTCAAAATAGAGCTCTAAGAATGATAGGTGATAGAACTATAATGGAAACATTTACATCTCTCGAACACCATCGATATGTTTCATGCCTTTCATTAATTTATCGCAATTTTTGTAAACAATGTTCTAGCGAAATAGCCAGTTCCATTCCTCCCCTTAAACTATTTAACCGTAATACTCGTGCTTCCAGGAATGCTCCAGTTAATCCTTCAGCCCAACTTCAAACGTATGTACGGTTAGTACAGAGATTATTTCTTTAATCGTACAACATGAATATGGACTGCTTTACAAGGCTTTATTTTTACCTCCCATTTTAATATTCTGAACTTTAAAACAAATATACATCGGTTACTACTTTTAAATCCTTCTATGATTTCCTAATACTCGCACTGTATTTAATAATAAAGGGTTATCCATTTTGCGGTTTCAAAAGTAAACGTAAATAAAACACATATAAAATATTTTAACTTGCGATTATAGGTACTATAAGGCAATTTATGAATTTTTGAGATAACAATCAAACATGACATTACGATGATAGCGAAGACGAAAAAAGATGGTCTAAAAATTCTGTCCGTCTGTATATCTGTCTGTCAGTCTGCTGTATGTATGTATAGACCTACAGCCAAACAGGTGGGCCGAATTGCTTCAAACTTGGTATATATACATTTTAAGGTTTTGTACAGAGGGGAAATTGAAATTTTTTTTTAGCTCAAAAAATAACAGTACCTGCCATATAACCGTTACGTTCAAATCTATTTTTCTCGGAAACGGCTCTTACTATTTTGAAAAAAAACCAGTACGGCTTTTTAGCTACGACCGATCATAAAGATGGAAAAAAATAGAAAAATGTGTATAAACGGTACTTTCCATAGGACCGTATTTTTTGCTTTCGACTATCTCATAAACGGCTCAACCGATTCTTTTGAAATTTCACACATATATAGCTTTAGGTTGCCCAAATTATGCCGCGTACCAATATTTTTTTGTATTTTTAAAATCATTTTGAAGAAAAAAATGTTTAAGATTTATATTTCGAAAACTGCTCATTAAATTTTTTTCAAAAATTATATTTATATGTATTCTCTGAATACTTATGAATTGGCGTTTTGAATATTTTTTTTAATATTTTCAAAAAGTTTTTAAAAAAACTTTTTTTCTCAAAAACCGCAAAAAACAGATTTAAATTTTTTTTTTCATAAATTCAAATTTATCTAAGAAATAAAATGACGTACTTTTTTTTGAGCTCAAATTAGTTTAAGTATTTATTTCAGAATTTTGAATTATTTTTTCTTTAATTAAACCGATTTATTCATTAGTTTTAAAGTTTATATTATTATATTATTAAATATTTAATATTGTCATACCAATTTATTTTAGAACAAAATTGAAATAATTTTGTATATGAATATACAAAATTGAGTTAAAAATTACTTAAAAAAATATATTTAGATTTTAATAGAAATCTTTTGCATACGATGTGATCGAAAATAAGAGCAAGTTCGTGCGATCCAGTCGTGCATTTTATTTTTCATGATATTTCTTTTTATTATAAAGTTTGAACGTTGACATTATGTGTGGAACACAACATCATTTAAATACACACCACGCGAATTGTTGCAAGCATCGATTCTTTTGAGGTAATTTTGGACCACTTTTTGACACATATTGGGCGGTATTTTCAAGTGCTCAAGGGTTAAGGTTAATCTGCATAAGCACGGTCTTTCGCGTAGTCCGAAAAAAAAGTCCAGCGGTGTCAAATCGCATGACCTTGGTGTCCAGTTGATACCGCCACGACGGGAAATGTCTTTTGCAATAAAGCCATATTCGCTCGAGTTGTGTGGCATGTGGTACCGTCTTGTTGAAACCACATATTCTCCAAGTCTCAGTAGCAGACAAAAAAAAAGTCGGTTATCATATGATCATAACGCTCCGAATTGACGGTGACAGTCGTTCCATCGTCGCTTTCGAAGAAGTAAGGTCCAATCACACCTCCGGACCAAAGAGCGCCCCAAGCAGTGACTTTTTGTGGATGTAATGGCCTCTCTTCAATTACTTGAGGATTCTCAGAACCCCAAATACGACAATTCTGTTTATTAACATATCCACCGAGTGAGAAATGTGCTTCGTCGCTGAAGAAAATTTTGTTAGAAAAATCGATGTCTACCTCCTGTTGTTCAAGCACCCATTCGACGTATCTACGACGTTGTGAATGGTCAGCTGGCTTCAGTTGTTGTGTGAGCTCGACTTTATATGGATGTAGGTGTAGATCCAAATGCAAAATAAACCATAATGTGCCGTAAGACAGTCCTAATTCCTGAGAACGACGAGGAATCGACACATTCGTGTCTTCGGCAACACTTTCACTTACAACAGCGATATTTTCAGTGGTTTTCAGCGAGCAAAACGATGATGCACAGGCCTTACAATATATGTAACCAATCCAGCCTCTTCAAATTTCTTGACAATTTTGCCAATTGCTTGAATAGTTGGACGATTATGTAAACCAAAATCTCCTCTTAAAGCACGATATGTGGCTGTGGCAGAATCACCATTTTCGTAGTAGGTTTTAACAAGTTTTATGCGTTGTGCGATAGTTAAGCGATCCATTTTCTTAAATGTCAGACTTTCAACTAAAAAAAAAAATTGGTTTAACAACTTAGTTTGACATATGTCGAATTCCAGGCTATACTTTTGAACCGCAAAATCGATAACCCTTTATTTAGGGCCAGTTTCAGAGTGCACACTAAGTTCGCCCTGAGTTTGAGTAAACGTCGAACGATAAATGGCACTTAGATTTGTTTTCTGTTTCACAGTCGCTTAAAATTACTTCATTCGAAAGCATGTATAACGGTGGCAAACCTTGTTTTTTTGACGTTATATTTAAACTTTTATTCAAAATGGGAAGCGAGCGGATGTAAATTTAATGAGATGAAAGAGATTTTAAATATTTAAGTAGCTCTTAAGTGCCCAACAAGGGCCACTTAATGCCCACTTCAACTTTGGTTGTGTGAAATTGAAATCTTACCCTGACGGAAGTTAAGGGGGCAATTGGCACTGAGGGATAAAGTGTGAAACTGGCCCTAAAAAGTTAGCCCCTTAGAGCGTGCTCAGTTATAACAAAAAAAATAAACAAAAACCAAACGCGTCTAGGCGAAAATTATGTTAAACTTTCTACGAGTTTGAAGCAAAAGCATTTTGATTAACTCTCATTTTATTGATTTAAATTTGATCTTTTTTAATTTATGTTCTTAACGTATAAATACAATTTATTTTTTAATTGATATTTTGTTTTAACAAGCTCAAAGATTAGTTTAAATATCATTATTATAACCTTACCATAACATTTCTCAATATTATCTAAGAGTATTCATTTTGTTATTTATTATTAATAAAATACAAATTCTTATTTTCTTTACAATAAATCATAATACAGCATCGTTGAGACATTCCTTGTTTGTTCTTTCATCTTTCACAGTTTCTCTTCCTCTTGTTCGTTAAGAATTATTTTAAAGCTAAAAGGTGTGAAAGCATATCCCAAACCTTCGTAGAATTTACTCATAAATTCGACCCTGGAAATAATAATATTCAAATTAATAAATAATGGTATGAAATTGAAAAAAAAACAAATTATTAAAACATACCAATGTAAACGCAAAGTGTGTAAGAAAGCAGACAGCCCTTCCATCATAACTAGAATGGCAAGTGTAAAGAAGCCCCATATGGCAAATATAAGATAAATCATAATGGGACCAATAATGTATGATGATGGTACCGAAAATCCCAGTTTTAAAAGTTGACCCCATAGAACTTCAGATAGTTCTAGAAAAAAAGAAAAAAGGACCAAAGATATTGTATTAATAATGATTTTAATTTTGTGTGCGTATAAAACTTACGAGCATGAGCCAGTGATAAAGCCCATAGGCGCAAATAAGAGGCAGTGTGCGATATTGTACTCAAAACATACTCAATTGTGTGAATAGCTTGTTGAATATAAATTTCACTCAGAGGTTCATTATCGTGTCCGTGACCGGCATGTCCTCCGCCACCCAAACTTGGTGCATCAGCACCATTTTGATCAAACTAAAATAAAAAAAATAATAAGTAAAGATTTTAGCAGTTTTATTTGAATTCACATAATAGATAATTATTGTTGGTCATTAATCACACTAAAGGCAGTGGTTCAGCTTTGGTTCAAGATTTTAACCCTATCGGTGGATTACATAATCTTTAATCAGGAGCCAAGCATGCATTTAGTTTTCGCCATCCTACCTCCTGCTAATTAATATAAATGTGAAAGTTTGGTTGGATGTTTGTTCCTCAATCACGCCAGAACGACTGAACGGATATAGATGAAACTTGGCACAGAGATAGATTATAGTCTGGAATAGCACATAGGCTACCTTTTATCCCGATTAAATGTATTATTCCTATTATATGGATTTGTTTTAATTTTGCATAGAGCACATAATAAAATATATCTGCTCATTCTATAAATAACCAACATAAATTTTATTCACAAGAATTTGAGGTAAATCTGAGACAACAACCAGCTCTAGTCTCAGAACATCGCGTCACACATCTTTCCTATCCTTCTTTCTCTTCTTCACCAGATGCCGCGCTGTGTTAAGAAAAAACATATAAAGGGTATTCATAACCCCTTGAGCGCGTGCAAAGTTATAAAAAAAAAAAAAAAAAAACAAGAAGCCAAAAAGCACACATACATACACAACATGCAGCTGCCGTTCCAGCATCCAATCCAGTGTTCCAGTAAATCAAAGCGCACGAAAGCTTTACACCAAATCAGTTGTACAGAACAGACTACAGCCAAGCAAGCTGTTTTGTTTTAATTCGGACACTCATATGATTGCATATGTTTGGAACCGAGGAAAACCGTTTTCCAGTGCAAAACGAAAAATCTTCAGCCAATGAATGTTAAATTAAATAGACTGTCGGAGAACTAAACAACTCGACGGATCATCATGTAATTTGATACGCATATTGTCAGGTCTAAAAAAAATGTTAGCGTGGGGTTGAAAAGCCAATTATCAATTATATCATCCAGAATCATCATGTAACCCCAGTTAATCCGCCGAAATCAGGGTTTTACAAAATTAAAATGGACAAATACGGTCTTTTATTTTGTAGCCTTAAAAAAACTTTAGCATGACTATACTAGACGTATACTTTATCCTGTGAACGTTTATTTAACGAGATTAAATGCATGACGAGAGTGATTTTTAATCTTCGTTTTCCATTTAAATTTCCTTTCAGTAGCAAATGTTCTTTTAAACTGTGGGTGGCAATGGCCCAGGGGATAAAGTGCTTGATTGCTAACTTAGGCTTTCGGGTTCGATCCCCACGCTAGGCGCATTATTTTCTTTACCTCCAATTTTAATTGGATGTCGCCCATGGGTAAAAATGAGACATACCCTGTTTATATGAGTGAATTGAGGAATCGAATCGAATCGAATTGAGATTTCGATTCAGGTATATGGCCTCGTTGGATCGGGAGATTGAATTAAAATGGAATCGAAGTGACAATTTGAGCTTACAGAATAAACAACAAAAACATGCAACAGAAAAAAATACAAAGAAAACGGCAACCCACTGAACACAAAAAAACACTATTGGTGCATACACACACCAAGTATCTGATGTGAATTCGATTCTTCAATTCCTCGATTCAGGTATATAAATACATTTTCAATTCGATTCAGCTCTTCTAGTGGGATCGGATCGAGTAATCCTATTTTAATCCGATTCAAGTATACAAAGACCTAAATCCTGATTCAATACCGATTCAATTCTCCATATAAACGTAGTAACAGTAAATACCTGGTTCTCAAATCCACTGTGCCAAACTAGTGCCGTTCAGGTTGCATTTAAAAGACCTTAGGTCTTACAGGCAAATAGTTCAATTAACAAAAAAAAAACTCTAAGTATAAACATGCCAATTAACTTCTTACATTTATTGCGAGTCGAATTTCGGGTCAGTTGTCTTCTTTTCTATTTCTACATATGTACGTATATACATATGTATGTGCGTACTTATGTATAGTTAGTCAAACCATTTTTCTCTCAATAAATTGTAGTTAAAAACGTCAAATAAATCGGTTCACTTGGTTAGGCGCACGAATTAATTCAGTTAGTTACTTAATGCTAGGTAATGCCAATTTAATTTGGTTAATGACTGTGTTGTTAAAGTTTTCTTGAGAGTTTAAAATGAAAATGGGTAAAAAAATCTGTCAACGGCGGAGGAAATGACAAACATTGGCGCCTACCACTCAATAGGGTATTATATGAGGGAATTGCAAATATAGGACAAATTAATAAAGCAGTTCTAAATTGTATATCAATTCCAGCCACCTACGGAAAAAACAACAAAGGAAGGACAAAAACAGTCTTAACACCGCACAAGTGGCGAAAAAAAAATAAGAATTACCTCTAATTCACCACACTCGACGATAAAAAATCAGATAATTAGCGGGGGTAAGAGCCAGCAAATCAACTGCTCGTCGAGCTATTTTGGAGCTCCACATTTGAAAATCAAAAAGCTAAAAAAAAATCTACTAAACTTTAAAAGTTGAAAGGAACATCGGTTGGAATTCGCGCTTCTTTACATGACACAGGATCAGTGCTGTCGTCTGATGATTTTTTGAAAAACAGGAAATTTCCTGTTCAATGAGTAGAAAAGAAAAGGAGATTACAGTTTACATAAGACCACCTATAATTGCGGGCATTACATTTGATTAAACTCAAATTCCTTATTGAACATTCTGCCAGTATTATAACTGCCTTACAACCTACGAGTATTTTTCGGAAATTACTTACACTCAACATCATTGATTTTTGTACCAATTTTTCCTCTTAATTGAATATGTAATGTTTAAGTTTTCCAAAAATTTGAAAGTTGAATCTCCAACCTTAATAAGGAATAAGATGAGGGGAATAATTTCAAAACTCTTCTTTTCTACTTTTTTCAAAAATGAGTTAAGAATGAAGAAATGTTTTTGAGGTTAGCCGGCATAAACGTATATAACTAAAATTTGTCAAACCATATTATTTCCAATACTTATCGTCACTGAAAAAGAAATTCCAGTCAGTAGTCATTTAATTCAAAACTCGTCTTTTCCCATACAAATCGCAAAACAAAACAAAGTAGTCAGTTTCAAAACGCTTGTATTCTAATGACATTGAAAAAGGCGGGAATTTTTGATATTTTCAGAGCAGTCAATCAAAATCTTGATACAGAACTTGAAAAAAGTCAAGTTTGTGGAAAATAAGAGGAAATTAAAGATCTTCGTGTATTATAAGACTTTTAATGTTTACTGAATTATGAAGACTGAAATTCGATTTGTTTTTGTTTAACTTTTCCTTTTTTAATCATTTAAAAAACATTTCTATAATCTTATTTTAAAATAGTTTTAATAATTTAAATACTTTTTCGAGACCTAAATTTAAAAATTGTTGAGCTTTTAATTATGTCTCTGGTTAAATTTTGTATTGTTAAATTGTTATTTTTGTTTTAAATAAAAAGACATGAATTAAAGTGAAAAAAACTTTTCTTAATTTTTTTCCAAATTCCTCTATTCTTCAACAGGTTGAATCAAAAGTCAAGTTTTCGAATCGTACTTTTCCAAACTCTTCATTTCCAAATCAAATGTATTATTTATAATTTTTAGGTTCATCTTGTAGGTTCGAAACCATAAAAAAAATGGATAAAGCTCCTTAAAAACCTGTTTTCTAGTCTAGCATTCAAACTATTATTATATCCCTCAAATGAAAAAAAGTCTTAAGATCTCCATTTGGTGTAATCAGACTAGAAATAATTTTATATATTTTTTTTAATCCAAATTCCAAATCAGCTGTGAACTGCAACAATTTTTAAACTGTTATGCACACTACAAAACAGGCATGAACTTGAGGAAGAACTTGAATAGTATATAGTAAAATTGTTTCTTTGAGTTGAAAATGACGCATAATGTGTCAAGATGTTACATAAACTTTAGGAAGTTTGTAATAAGTATAATAAAATTTTTTATTAAGAAGCTTAAAATAAGGGTATTCATGCAACGGCGGAAAACCCGGATAAACCTCAGAAACAAAATAATTTTATCTCCGCAGAAATGAGCTGTCAAAGTTTATATGGGAAAAATATTCTGCAAAGCAGATAAATTTATCTCACGAATTTGATGTAGAAAGCGCAGAAATAAACCTCATAGAGATAGTTCAATGAACAGATGATTGTTTCCTTCATTTACGGAAGTAGTTTTAAGGGAGCGTTCATGCAACGTTCAGCGGATAGATATTTCGTTTCATGAATTCCATTAATGTATAATAGTAAGAGAGAAGAAATTGAGGAAAATATTTCGTGGAAACAGGAGGCAGTAGATTTGAATTTTTTCGATGGAAAAACAGTAGTCTACTGGCGTAACAGTAAAAACGGCAGCACTACATATGATATGCATGTTAGTAGTGTTTTAAATTGGAGAAATGTGGTATTTTCTGATGAGAAAACCTAGATAGTCCTAATAGTCCTGAAGGGTATAATTTGAATTTCCATGACATTCGCACGGACGAATGCTTTTTGAATCGCAATAATTTCAAGAAAGGAGGAGTAATGGTGTTGAGTTGGTTTTTGTGTCTCACAAAATTTCAGGAATTTCTTATAAAGCTCGTTCGCAAACAGCTTTTTTGACCTATCTAGTGGACCTTACAACAAGACAATGCCCCGATTCTCAACGCGCATATAGTGAAGCAATTCTCGCCAGTAAACATGTGGAATCAATGTATTGGCCACCATACCCACCTGATCTAAACATCGTTGAAGAACTTTGGAAAAGGATGACCCGTCAAATTTAAGGACGCAAGCAGTGTGAAAGCTGTGAGGAGTTTATTGCCACAATTAAAGAAGCCTTGTCTAAGATTTCAATAGATAATTTAAAAATATAGTACGAATCTCTTAAAAGCAGAATTTTGTATGCCATTTCAAGTGATGGGTCATCGGTATTAGATTGAAAGGTTAGATATAACCGAAATAATTTAGTACTTAAAGATACATAGATAAATTTAAAGGGTTAGGTTATGAAATAATATCTAATATTTTACTCTCTAACTATACTCACCACACGATTGCTATGCTTTTTTCTAGAGAACTGAATAGACAAGGGTTTCGCCAGCAGCATCCAGGGAATACATATCATTCCAATAGCGACAAATGTCATTTGTATTGTATATTGTCCTTCAAACATAAATTCACTGCAACCTTCCAATGGAGGAGTTGACTTAAACAGCATCATATTGATGAACATGATCAATACTGACGGAGCACAACCTGGAGAATCGCCAAGAACTTCCGTCTTTGCAGTATATCTGACCCACTTAAAGAACATCATGAATGCCATGTATCCGAAAAGAAGCAAGAGGAACAGCACCTGCGGCACGAATTCCATAATAATATTTCCCCATTTCCGAAGGTGAATTTGATTCACCAAACTCATAATAACACCAAAAAGCATATGAGTGACTCCAAAAATAATAGACAACTTCATTTTGTATGAATTCTGAAATATTATCTTGTTCTCAGCCAATTGCCAAACGGGGTCCATACCCATTAGATAAACACCATCTGTGCAATTTGTTGGGTTCAACTGCAATGTTGGATTATCATTTATTGTTGAATAGTTATAGTGAACCTTCCACGAGGAACCAAATACATTCATCGATTTTGAGAACACATCATTATAGATGAACCCGGTGTACAAGGAGAACATGCCCATAAGTAGAATAATGTATCGACCACCGAAAAAAATCGTCCAAATTTCACTCCCGCCACGCTTTCGTGACAACTTTTTTTCCCAAATGCACATCCAAGCTCCGAACGTTAGCATTATCAAGCCATGTCCAATATCCCCGAACATCACAGCGAACAAAAATGGAAATGTAATTATTGTGTAAAGTGCTGGATTGGCTTCACGATACGAAGCTATTCCGTAAGCATCGATAAGGTTTTGGAAGCCCTGTGTGAATTTATTGGTCCGATTAAAAGTTGGTCGCGGTTCGTTTGTGTTAATAACGTTTAAAAACGATGGTATTGAACTTCCTACTTGTGCTGATCCATCAGAGAGCGCCCTCTGTACAACATTTAAATCTTTTGTTGAAACCCAGCACTCACCGATCAAACATTTTTTGGTAACATCAACATTGAATAAATTGAGAGTGTAGTAAATGGCTTTCATTTTCTTTACCATAATACTCCAGGTGGGTAGATTTCTTGAAACTGTTGCCAAAACTCGATTGCGATGATCCTCGGTTTGACTTAATACCATTTTCAAATCTTCCAATCGTGTGCGCACACCTTTGATCATTTCGTCACGCTCCTGGCGTGAGCTTGGACATGGATACATAGCAGCGTGAAAGCCATTGCATACCTTCTTTATACGATTCTTTAGCTCTTCACCTTGGAAAAATGCTACAAATACAGTTTTATAAACTGGATAGCCAGTTGCTGGATCCCTGAAAGGTTGATCTAAATCCGAACGCTTAAGAAACACATTACCCCGCGATATACGCCAAAGCATTCGTTCAAAAGAAAAAACTCTTTCTCGATTTATTACCCCAGCAACGAAAGCTAATCTCCCTCTACTCTGGGGTACTAAGTACTCAGTTGGAGGTATATTCGTTTGACTAGAATCGAGATTAAGCATTTCATGATGTGAGAAAAAGGTCTCTGTATTTTCTAAAACCTGGCGCAATTCAGTGAGTTCCAAATAATTTGACTTGAGGTTGACTTCGTTTTGGGCCAATTCGAGTATTTCATTTTCGGTCTTCTCCAAATGAGCCTCCAGGTCGATTATTTCTCTGGGATTTGGCGCACGTGGGATGTCATCAATTATATCAGGTAGCTTAATACCATCTTTTTTTAGTTCGGTTTCAATATAACGAATTTTTCTTTCCCATTCGTCACAACGTCGAACTTCAGTCACGAATTTACGTTGAAATAAATTAATGCCATCGTTTAACTGCAAAAAATTATTTAAAAAAAAATATATTAAAAAATATTCCTAAATGGAAACAAAAATTAAAATTTGTTTAGCTTGTTATAATGTTCATCCAATATTAAAATAAAATAATACCGGAAGTAGATAAAAAAGTTATGTATTATTCTATTCGTTTGAATTTTAAAAACTTTTGTTAAACTTTTGTTAACAATATTTTAAAGTATGTACCTAACTACAATCATTATTTGAATTTTTTTTTTAACTGTAACCTAAAATTTGTATCAACATCGGTGCAGCTAATTTTTAGTTTATTATTATAAAAAACTCCAAAGAGAACGGTGGGTATATAATTTGTGCCAGCTAGCTCTTTGATCATGATTAGGTTTGAGCGGTACAAGTTGTTTGATACAACTTGTATCAAACACAACATGTAGAGTTGGTTGGGTTTGGCGCGTTGTTTGCATTGCGTGCGTGCGTCGCGTCGGTGCAATATGGGACTTCTTCCGACAACTTCATTACACCCAGTTCGCATGCAAGGCAGAGCGAAACGCTTAATTATCAAAATAATTGATCTAATAAGCAATAATTATAAGTAATTACACGTTCTTCAGATATGCATCAGTCCATTGATTGTTTGTAATTATCCTGATGACTATTTTTCTAAACTAAAATAATTTTGTCTTAACACAATAGTTATACATTGACATGTCTTCCAAAAAAAATAAATTTACAAAGAATAATGAAATTGATTCTGTACAAAATGAATCCCACTTCTTGGAAAAATATTTATAGTGCAGAATACCTTTTTCAATATTCGTTTTGTTTCATATTAAAGGAAATTTGGAAATTTTGTATTATTAAAAATGATATTAATTAAAAAAAGCGTTCTTTTTAATTAATTTGATTAAACAACATTCACAATTTTTTAATTGCGATTATATGTGTATACAAGTTATGACTTCGCAAAAAAAATTGAACTCGACATAATTCATCAAACCTGACATTACGATGATAGCGAAAATAAAAAGAGTGGGTCCCGCAATTCCGACTGTCTATCTGTCCTCGAGCCTTCAGCCTTAACCGTTGGGTGGATTTGCTTAAAACTTGGTACATATTGTTTTTTTAGTTTTTTTTCTTCATTTTTTTAAGACGAAAAATAACGGTACCTGTCATACATTCTTTTTTTGAGAAAATTTTTTATTTCTCGAAAACGCCTACAACGATTTTAATAAAAACAAATAAGTGAAAAAAATGGTATGTGTGGTACCTCTAGTAGAACCATTTTATTGGGTTTCGATTTCTGGAAAATAGTTAATTTGATTTTTTTAAATTTCTTACATTGTAGTAAATCAAAACTTTTTAAAGGCAAAATTTTAAAATAAAAAAAAACATTTTTTTTAAACTCAACATTTCGAAAACAACATTCGATTTCCCGAAACTTCGTATTTAGAAGTTTTTTGACATTATCTTGAAATACTAAAACAAAAAACAGTGGTACCTCCTATACAAATGTTAAAAAACATTTAACAAATATATGTATTTCTCAGAAACAACTCCAAGAATTTCGATAGAAAATGTGTGTTTTTTTTAAATCGAGCAGTCCACAATCTAGTAAAAATAAAATGCACAACTGGATCGCACAAACTTGCTTTTATGTTCAATCACATCGTATGCAAAAGGTTTCTGTTAAGAATCTAAATAAATATATGTTCAAAGTCGTTTTTTACTTAATTTTGTAATACAACATTTTTTAATTTTTTTTCTAAAAAAAAACTTGGTATTACAATTTTAAGTATTAAATAATATAAACCTAAAAACAAAATTTAAAAACAATTATCAACCCGTTTTCCAAATATTGAATTTTCAAAATAAAAAAATATTTTTCGAAAATTTGGTTATGCAGTAGGTATTATTTATAATTTAAAGGAACTGCTATACAAACATTTTGATCGAAAGCCGCTGAGCCGTTAATGAGAAAGTTGAAAATCAAAAAAAATATTTGTATGGCAGGTACGGTAAATAACAAAATATTAAAATTGACCAAAATGTAGGGTATACCTAAAGTAGTTAACACAATGTTTTTTTTTATCAAAATCGTTAAAACCGTTTTGGAGATAATTGAGATGGTAGACAAAATTGTATGGCCCGTAACGTTAGTTTTGGACCTAAAAAAACGATTCAAAAATCTATTTTAGACAATTAAATATAATGTTTGAAAAAAAAATCCCTTTAGCCATATGGGCTGTAGAGCGTTGTGCAGACAGACAGACAGACAGACAGACGGAATTGTGGGACCCACTTTTTTGGTGTTCTATATCATTGTAATGTCAATTTTGATTAAAATCTCGAATTGGATTTTTTTTTTCAAATGTAAAACTTGCAATATAGTACCAATGTATATAAGAAATATTTTATCTTGGTACTTCGACTTCCTCATAGAACCAATTTTCATAGTTTCGACTTTCTCACTATTGGATGAACCGACAAAATGATTTTTGTGTGCAAATTCTCCGTAAAAGTATTAATAAAACACCATACTCAAATTTTCAAAAATTGGTTTTTCGATTTTTAAGAAATATAAATATATTTTTTTTTTTTTTTGAAAATCGATTTTTTAAAAACCAATCACTGACGTTTCAATTTTTTTTTTCTAAAAATGTTTTCAAAAATTTTATAAATAAAAACCTATTATTTATAAAACCGCTTATAAACCTACATCGGTTTTAAGCCAGCATATGGTAACTAGACTACCTACCTACTAAGACTACTAAATTTGTTAGTTACAAGAGCAATAGCATACGATCTAGTTGTGCATTTTATTTATTGAAACTCAACTCACTTTTTTACACAAGCATAGTAGTTTTTTACACAAGCAAATAGATAATCTTCGAAAAACTTCCCGCAATTTCTGGGCTCACTAAAGTATCTAATTATAATTTTATAACAAAAGCTTTTAATCTTGTTTTTAAATTATATAAAAATTTAATATACTTTTATTTCTCAATATATGAATTTGTAGAATCTACATACATATGCAAATAAATTAATTCTAAAATATATTCATCTATTCAATACTTTGTTTCAGGTTTATTGTTGACATACGTACATATTATATATTTCGCTGTAAATTAATCTCAAATTTTATTTTATATTGAACATATTAATAATAAAAATTAGTTTTTTCAAAAACTACAACTTGTTTCCGTCAACAAAAATTCATATGGTACCGACTTATATTTACATAATATATTATGAGATATTTAAACAAATTTATTTAATTAACTTACATCACGAAATTGAACACACCCAGCTTCTCCCAGCTCCGAAACCGATGTATAAGCTGCTTCTGGTTGTATGAACATTTGGCATAGAACCATAGTTTCACTTCGAAACATGTCCCCCATTATGAGGGCTTATTTAATTATCCTGTAAATAAGCAAAAGAGGATATTCAAGTGGTGTTATTTAAAACATTTGAATTTTTTTTAAAGAAATATGTATAGTAGTTTTTATTTTATCTATCTCTCACTCTCTCTCTCGTTTTATACTCAAAATAAAAAAAATCTCTTGAGAGTTTTTATTTTTAAGCACGCGAATAAACCAACCGTTCTAAATTAAAAACTATATATAACTGGCCTTAATGGATTTTTACTGCTGAGTAAAAAGTGGATTGTGTTAATCTTTATTTAACTTTATTACTTCAATCATATTTGTATTTATATTTTAGTTAAGATAACTTATCTGGCTCTTTTACGTATTGATTGATTGATTATAGTTGATTACAGTTTGAGGAAATCCATAAGCCTTAAACAAGATGTATCTATGGACTTATACTCGCGTAGAACGGCTTTTTAGTAAAATTAGTTTTTGTGTTTCAATAGATATGAGGACTATATATATATTTAATTTTTGTATGAATCCATACTTGCTTCTTCTAAGCGCTTTTTTATGATGTAATGTTTTTGAATGATCAACAATAACTTGAGTGTGCTACCACCAAGTTTTTGCTTCTTATATTTTTGGTTGGAATTATGGTTATTTCACGACTTGCCAGGCATCGTATTACCAAACTGTTTATCAGCACACATCTCCATAGACTGTGCTAAGCCATTTCCTGCTCAACGAATTTGACAGCTGATGGGGTCGAGTTTAAGTGTATTCAAAGTTTTTTTTTGGATTTAAATCAGGTTCAGTTAAAAGCCAGATATGTACTTCGCTCTTAGAACTCAAAGACACAATACAAGATAGATACATTATAATGTATTATCAACATAAATGTGTAGTGTACGAACCAACCTAGAACGTAAGCACGAAACAACTCAGAAGAGACTGCTTTTGCATTTTGCTCTGATATAGTAGGTACACAACATAGTCTGCTCTTAATTTGAATGAGCATACTATTAGGGCAGGCATGCAACCAAAAACTGTCCCATGGGCAGAGAACAGAAAGCCAAAAAATTCCACAACATATAAAGAAAAAAAGAAAACTGGAAACAAGCTTAGAAACACAACAGACCAAAATGCAATAGGTTTTACTTACAATATAGGTACTATAGGGCAAGTTTTGCATTTGGAAAAAAAATCTAACTCGAGATTTTAATCAAACTTGACATTACGATGATAGAGAACACCAAAAAGTGGGTTCCGCAATTCCGTCTGTCTGTCCGTCTGTACAACTCTCTACAGCCTAAGCAGCTGAAGCGATTTTCTTCATTTTAGGTGATTGTCATAAATAGATTTTTGAATCGTTGTTTTAGCCCCAAAAATAACGGTACTTGCCATACAAATTTTTCTACCACCTTTATGATTTCGGCTGTAACGATTTGATAAAAATTGGTCTGTGTACTACTTTGGGTGTGGTCTACATTTTGGCTAAAATTTTTTTTTAAATATTTTGTTATTAACGGTACCTGCCTTACAACCATTTTATTGATTTTTGACTTTCTCACAAACGGCTCAACGGATTTCGTTCAAAATTTTTACGCAGGAGCTTCCTACATTTCAAATTTTTCGAAATATCTTTTTTTTTTTTAACTTAATACTTAGAAAACTGGTGGGCGATTTTTTCTGAAATTTTGTTTTTGAATTTATATTATTAAATATTTAAAATGTTCGTAAATTTTTTTTTTAGAAAAAAAATTATTATTTTTATATATGAAATATTCGGTGAAAACCGACTGTAAAAATACATTTAACCGATTCTATTAAGAATATTTTGCATTTAATGTTATCGAACATAGGAGCAAGTAGGTACGTGCGATCCAGTTGTGGTTATAATTTTTGTTGCTAACGCAGACATAAATTATTAAATCAAATCAGATTTAAGGAACAAAACATAATAGTTAGTTAATTTACTAAAACATTAAATATTTTGTTATTAACGGTACCTGCCATACAACCATTTTTTTTTTTAATTTTTAACTTTCTCATAAACGGGTTGATAGATTTTTATCAAAATTTTTTATAGCAGGTGCGTCAAAATGTAATGAATACTGCATACCAAAATTTTCGAAAAACTATTTTTTTGGATCTTTGAAAAAAAAAATTATATTCAATATTTCAAAAAGTGGTAGCTGATTTTTTTTAAAGTTTTATTTACCGTTTTTCTTAAAAACGAATAAAAATAATTGTATATGCAAAATGAAGTAAAATACGACTTTAAAAATGTATTTAGATTCTTAATAGGAACCTTTTGCATACAATGTAATCAAGTCCGAGCAATCCAGTCGAGCATTTTATTTTTATTTCGATTACACTATTTTTGATTAGCTTTTGGATCAATTTTTATTTTTGGAAATTTTAAACGTTCTGATTCTCTGTTTTCTTCATAATGGTGACTTCGTTAGCTTTTGAATTCTGTTTTCCGAATTTTCAATGTCCATTTAGGCTCAATTGCACAAATTATTATAGTGATTTATTCGAAGTATGTACATACATATTTAGAAACTATTGCGCAAAATTTCAGTCGATTTAGTAATATGTTAAATCATTTTTAGTATGATACTAGGCTAAAAAGAGGATTTTTGCTAATTTTAAACCAGTTTAGTATCGTACTATTTTCTTAACATTTTACTAAATTTAAAATCACAAAATGGCTACTTTATTTTTTTAGTGTCGTACTAAATCCATATGCCACTTTGACATTTACAAACGTCAAAATGTTATGTTCGCTTACTTTTTTGCACTATTTTAGGCGTGTTTAGTTGTAGTTTATTAAGAAAATAGATTTATTATGGTGCTTGTTAAAAAGTGTTTAAAATTAGGAAAATATTAGTAAAGTGCTTTAATATTAACAAACTGTTAAGTAGTATCATGCTAAGCCTTTAACATCAGGCTGTTTAAAATTTTGCGCCTATAATATTATTAAAAAAAAATTATAATATTGTAACATTCTGACAATAGACTTTAATATAAAACTTACTTTTAAAATTTGTGCGTATTATGCGATATTAATTTTAATTGATTCCAAAAAAATAAAATGCAACACCATATTAGAAGTGTGAAGCTCTCTTTTTTCAAGTTAAGATAAGAGTTAATTAAAGTTGGCACATTTGTTTAAGTTTGAAAATCTTCGAAACGGCGCCTAGTCCCCATACATCCGCCTCTGCGTAAATGTTTAAATTGGTTAACCTATTGCTTTATTTCTCGCTTCTAATATCTAATTTCAATATTGCCGTTACATAGAAATAAAACAAGAATGTTGCGTGCATTGCATGATTGACGAAAATTGATTGTAAATAAAAATGAATTCAGTACTTAAAAAAACTACACGCAAGACTTGAATAAGATTCTTTTAAATAAACTGTGCCTTCTTTTATGCCCGGAGGTTAATAAATTTCTTTTAACATTACTTGCGATGTACGTAGGCACAATCAACTACATATGTAGGTCAATAATTAAAACTATATTACAACTCAGGATGAACTTAAACATGTATCTTATTAAAAGTCAATGGCGCAAAATTTTAAACGATTTAATAATATGTTAAATCATTTTTAGTATGATACTGGGTTAAAAAGAGGATTTTGCTAATTTTAAACGAGTTTGGTATCGTATTATCTTCTTAAAATTTTACTAAAGTTAAAATCACCAAATGGCTACTTTAATATTTTAGTATCGTACTTAATACATAACGTCATCTGATAGTATATCAGCCTGGCACCCGGGAGGGCTGTACTCGTGTACATTTTTTTTTTGTTTTTGTAAGATAATGAAGTTAAATGATTAAAAAATAAACTACGAATACTTATTTAGAGCACATGTTGGGTTTCCATTAACATATAATTAATTTACAAAGCATAAATACAATAATTATGTTCATCAAAATTCAAACCCTACAAATGCGTTGCTATCTGGTTAATTAGCATTTTACAAGTTAACAAATGGTTAAAAATTTATAAAAAGTTAGTAGACTACTATGTACAGTGGAATCTGTTTATAATGACATCGAAGGGAATTGACAAACACGTCAAACGGATGTCATACAAACCATTTTTTGTGAAAAAAACAACCTTCTTTTTTTTAGAAAAATACTTATCTTAATAGAAACATAGCATATATAACCAAAATAAAATTGACGTAACACATGTATGTATTGTACATATGTATATTTTTCATTTTTTACTTAAGAAATCTGTTTTTTTTTTATAACTTTGCACGCGCTCAAGGGATTATGAATATCCTTTAGACCCCTTTCACACAAGGAAACTGAGTTGCCGGCAACTGGGAGTTTGTGGGTGAGAAGGGCAAGAAGTAGGGGAATGAAAAAAAATCTCCCCGGTCGACGATTTGAAGAGATTTTTTTGACGTTTATGCTTTGAAATTTTCTTAGGTTTCTATTTTGACTTCTGTCTCTGATAGATGTCAAACATATTTTTCTTAAAGAGAAATTGTTTCTTACAATTATATTATTACATTACACCAAACCATGTGAGCTACTAAAAATAAATTCATTGTGAAAGAAAATTTCTAGTTTTAATTCTTGTAGGCAAGGAATTTAATTCAATCCATCACGAGTTGGTATACATTTGATACATACAATTATTCGCCCAGACATGGAAAATCGACAACTAAACGCACGGACCAACTAAGCTCTCAGATTGTGGCTTCATCATCACATTTGGTTTATAATGACGTTCCAGTTTTAGCGAGCAGCAGCAGCAGCAGGCAGCACCCCAGGTATCAGCCATATCATCCTGACAGTGGTTTATGTGTCCAACTGTACCAATAAAGCTTCGGTGCATTCCAATAAGCCCAATATAATCTTCCCATCATCATTATTACTCGTATTTGTTGGGTCCAAGATTTGGATGGCAAGAGAAACGCACAACAAATCTGCACACAAATCAATTTTCTCCTGGTTCATTGTTTTTCCGTGACCTTTTAATATGTTAATTTAGCAAACCATTATTAACAACCACAATAAAGAAAACAACATTTACTTATAATTATAATCGCACCAGGTTTCTTTATTTTGTATTTATTTTTCTAAAAATAAGCTGCGGTTAATTTATAACTCAAAATTATGTAGAATTTTCCAGCCGCGAAGCAAATTGTTTGTTTACAAAACGCGAATGTCAAATCAAAAGCAATTCAAAAAACCAGCAACTCAGTTTCCTCATCAATTTTTTCGTGTGAAAGCTACAACGCAATTAAAATAAAACGTCAAAAAAATCTCCAGCAACTGGTTTCCCTCTGTGAAAGGGGACTTATATGTTTTTCTTAACACAGCTCGGGCATCCGGTGGAAGAAGAGAAAGAAGGATAGAAAAGATGTGTGGCACGATGTTCTGAGACTAGAGCTGGTTGTTGTATCAGATTTATCTCCAGGGATGGCGGCTGAACTAATGCGGAGAGAATTACCGTGTTTTATTTATTTATGTCCCTTATAATTCGCATTATTTTATTTATTACGTTGTCATATTTTATGGGTATGCTAGTTTATTCAATCACATGCTGTTAGTGTTATGCCTAAACAGCACGTAATGAGCAAAGCAGCAACTTATTTAATGACAATTTTTAGAATTGGTTTTTAATGGAATATAAGAAGACATAGACAACGGTAGGAATCGAACCTGCAACCATGAGGTTAACAGGTGAGCACACAACTATCGCGCCATGGCCACCCCCAAATTTGTGTCTGATTTTGTTATTTTTATTTTATTATAATAACAGTCTCTAATACTATTGTGTATAGAAGACATTGCCATGGTCAAATTATCATTTGCAGTTTTACTACGAATAAATCGTGATAATAATTCTGCAGCCTTTAATGCCTCTTCTGCGGTAGGTAATGGTTTTTCCTCGACTTCCACTTCTCCATCACTTTCGAGTTGTTCCTTAGCATTAATATTCTGTACGATATTTTCATCTGTTGTTTCTTCGGATTTGAGGAGAGCGCCATCGATGTCAATATAATCTTCCCACATTTCAGGTTCTGCCAGAGAATCTGAATTTAGCGTTCGCGACCACAAAGATAAAGGGATGTCATCTTCTTCATCAAATTCATGTTCTGGTATTTGAATTGGTATACCGTCTTGGTTTTCAATGAATCCTGTTGGATTGAATGGTACCTTAAGACATATTATTCTAGGCATCATAAACCAACAGAATTGTATCTGTCACCGTTATTTTTGTAGAATTAGCATCAAGACAATTAATCATTTTGAGCACTAGGATCTTTCTAAAGTTTGCTTTGAGTGATCGCATTATTCCTTAACCCATTGGCTGTAGTATCGATGTTGCATTCGGCGGAAGATCAGTCATTTTTGGATGCGCCGGGCAATTATCAACCAACAATAACATCTTTTTTTCTTCACCAAATCACGATTCCAATCTCGAAGCCAAGCTTCACGATTGTTAGCATAATCGACAGGTAACGATTTGACACTTCTAAGACATCTTGGTTTTTGTGACTTTCCTTAACGAGCAATTTCTTTTTTTTTGTGCCGCTCAAATTTGCTGCTACCATGACAGTTATTCTATCTTTCGACAATTTACCTCCACTACAATTCTCACCTCTAAATTTTAAAGTTTTGTCAGGCATTAATTTAAAAAAAAGGCCAGTTTCATCAGCATTAAATATCTCATCATCAGAAAATTGTCTTCGTAGATTCGGCCATACAGACGACAACCAGTTTGTTGTTGATTTTTGATAGACAGACGAAGATTCACCGACAATTTTTCCCGCCTCAATATTATGTCGAACTTTAAAACGACTAATCCAGCTGGCAGAACAATTGAAGTCGGTAATTCCAAAACGCGTGGTAAACACATTTACCTTTTCCTGTAGCATAGGTGACGGGTATTCCTTTGTTTAATGATTTAAAACACATCAACATTTTCTTGTCGCGATTTTCGAAGCATCTTCGGCTTCAAAACATTTGAATTGAACGATTGCTTAATTCGGCTCTTGGTTTTGAAAATCATTGAGATTGTCGAATGACCCACGGCAAATTCCTTTGCGAGAGATGAGTTTTATTCTCTATTTTCTAATCTGCATATTATTGCGCCTTTCTCCTCAATTGTAAATGCTTTACGATGTTGAGATGACATTTTGTTTACATAGGATATCACTAAAAACAATGCGTGCAGTTCAACTATCAATTACTCACTGAGATTCAAAAACAAACACAAGCCACGTGCCGAACATCGGCGGGAATCAACGAACATTGCCGAAGGTGTAAAGAATCATGTCGTTCACTATAATCGGACAAAATTTATTAAAAATGTGTCATAATAAGCGACATGCCACTGTAGGCGAAGTCATTATATCCGACTTTGTTACAAATAATTTTATATGAAAACGAAACTTCGTGGTGTAATTACGTCATAATAGGCGGTTGGTCAATATAGGCGGATTGTCAACTAGTAAATTGTCAACTAGTATCTTGTTAAGGCTTAATAATAGGTTGTTCAAAATCTTGCGCCAATGATTTTATAATTTACTAAACAACCACATGCAAACGTTTTGATTAAACGTCCATGAATGTGATAGATTTTTATTAAATTTGGCAGTTAGCCTTATTTTAACATTCTCCGGACTTAGAACAAACAATCTCAGTTGAAGCCATAATTCCAAATTGTGTAGCGCCAACACAATAATTCATCATCACTACTCACGTATTTTTAAAGTAAACTAAGAAAAAGAAAGGTGATTTAAAGAAATGAATTTGTGTTCACTACCTACATTTTATAGTAATCAACAACTATCCATAATATACTCGTATTTTAAAATTGTTTGCATTCCTTGTATATACAATAGTTTCTTATTTTAATGTTTAATTTAAAAAAAGCACGGAAGAACTTCTTATTCAAAAAAAATCTTTTGAAAAGGAAACACATATTTTAAAAACACATTATAATATTAATAGAATTCATGGCTGTGGACAAGAGAGACACTTATTATAATTCAACTTCTGAGGCAAACTGTATCTTCTAAAGCCTCATTCAATTAATTTAATTATTTCATTCCACCCACGTAATCATACTCGTAGGAAGGTTAAATAGTTTTTCATTTTTATAGTAAAATTAGTCAAATGCACAGTCATCCATACTGCTTTACATTTGCTCATGGTTATTGTGTTGGTTTTTGAAAAATGATTAAGGTTTTATACTAAATTCATAATATGATGGTATATATAGTTAGTGGGATTATATACCAAAGCTGTATATTAAGAAGTGGTAGTTTTGACTCTTTCAAATCAATCTTATAACTCTCTAATTTGGATGCCCTTTTTGAAATTGTATTTCAATAACAAATGAAATAAAATGCACGACTAATCGCAAGTACATACTTGCTTTTATGTTCGATCCAGTGTTGTTCCATGTAGACAAAAAATGTAGACTACACGATTGTCTACGTGTAGACAATTCAACGTAGACAATTCATCATTGTCTACATGTCAATGTAGACAATGTAGACAATCAATTTTATTTCAATTTTTTAACTTTTTTTTGTCTTCTTAATCATATAAACAAAACAAATTTGTATTATTTGAGTCTTTCACTCTGCATTTTTTATTTATTTCAACAAAAATAAAAAATCGTAAATTCCTATGTATTTCATAAATACAAAATTATTCGTTTTCGTCTTCGACGTCTTCATCAATTCGATTCTCAGTGAATAATAAAGATGAAGGAGTTTCTTCGATCATGCGACCAACTTGAAAAAATTATTTCAATTTGAGCGGAAGAGGCTGGAATAAGAATAAGTTTTTTTGCCAAATTTGCCAGATTTGGATGTTTTATAGAGGCCATATTCCAAAAAAAAATTGGCTTTTTAATATCTTTTTCATAAAAAATCTTAAAATTGATTTTTCTATTAAAAGAGTCCCAATCTTCAATTCCATCACTATTCAGATGCTTAAACAAAAACTGGCACACGATTTCATTTTGACTAACCGTCAGCTTCCCATTGTCAAAATGAGGGTGTAAATAATAAGCTGAGAGAGTATATTTGTCCACGCGCGATTTCAAATATGTTTCGTGTTGCGCCTTAAATCTATCTGGGAGTTTTAAACTCAACCAAAGATGAACTGCTTCTCCAGCAGAACATTCAACCGCTTGACACCTGTTTATTAAAGTGCAGACTGGATCAAGAAGCTCGATGTAATTCTTAACATCATCAATAAACTTTTCATCAAACATCAACAAAGCTACAGTCTGCTTTATTTTTTTGGTAGTTGATTCTGCTGCTACAATTTTCATTATATCATAATTTTTTAGCAAGCATTTATATGAATCACGGTATGAACACCATCTGGTTTCACAGGGCACTATAATTCTGGAGCCTCCACGATTTACTACCATTTTTTCAAAATCTACTTGTTTGAACTCTTTTAAAATTAAAGCAACCTTGGCATTAATATTTTTGTTGATTAAGTCTTTGGCTAAAAGATTTGTAATATGACTACTACAAGTGCTATGCCATACAAAATGCTCTGCATTTTTCCCATTTTCTTCATAGGCTGAACGTTCCCTCCAGTCGTCGAGACCAAGGGCTCTTGCGTCTGGAACCGCCTGGGCCCTGTAGCGGAGGTTCGGTCTTCCTGGTCGTCTCAAAACTGGGGCTGGGATTCGAAAATTTTCTTGGCTGGAGCGTTACTGTCCATTCGCTGGATGTGGCCGAGCCGTGTAGTCGACGCGCTTTGGCTCTTTGGACTACATTCACATTTTGGGACAGCTCGTACAATTCTCGATTGAATCTTCTCCTCCATTCGCATATAGGACCAAATATCCTCCGCAGAATTTTTCTCTCGAAAGTGCGCAGTATCAATTCCGCTTTTTTACTTATCGTCCAGTACTCGGCGCCGTAGATTAGGTGATATATACTTTTTAACTCTGAAAGTTACAACAAAATGTCTCTTTCTTTTTTATTCAAATTTATTTAACAACTGATCTGCAAGTGCATGTTTTATAAAAAAAAAATCTGGATCTGTGAAAGAAGAACACGAAAACTGGCCCGAGATCTATGCGGGATCGATTTTTCGGTTGAAATGAAAACGACATTATCAAAAAATAAGTAATTTTGCTGATTGACATTAACATTATTGATGTTCGATTAAAAATCGTACAATCGTGGTTCAGCCTTGGTTCAATATTTGAACTCTGTTGAACTCCTACGAAGTGTTGTATTATCTAGGCTTAGACGTAACTCACCGCTGAATTTTCGATTCTCGAGTTCTCTTTTGTGCTCGTTTTATATTTTGTCAGCAAGACTTCGAAATTCGAATTCGAAAATTTCGTGCGCTATTAGAAAGCAAGACATGGTGTTGTTTTTTATTTACGTGTTAGTTGTTAAGAATTAATCTGAATTAGATCATGTGAAAATAAAACGCAGCTAATAATTTATAGTTCATTTTATCACTATTGTAAGGTATTAAAACACAACTTCAAATTCGAATTTCATAAAGATAAAATGGAAAATTGGGATTTGACGTTCGAGAAATATCGATGTTCGATTTTGTTCAGGAAATTCCACAAAATAAAATGACAGTTTTAAAAAACCTTTCTTGATACGAGGTGTACTTAAATCGTACCTCATTTGCACGGAATATGTTTCTTTGTATTCATTTAAAAGCATTTGAAAAAAATGTAAGCTTCATTCATTAAAAATGAGCCTTTAACCTATGTAAATTTAATTTTGAATTCTTAGATAAAACCACTTTTTTCAAGATTTTCCACAAACAATAAGGATGATGACAAAATTAAATTGATTTAAGTTATTATATACTACTAGCAGAAAGTCCCCAGCGTTGCCCGGGCACCCGAGGCAAAAGCTTTTTCATGCAATATCACCCAAATGAAAAGAAACAAAACTTGTAAGAAAAATTTATTTTGTCGTTCAATACCCATGTTCTGTAACTTTCGAGTCGACAATAATAGTCGAGAAACGAAAAAAAAATTGTTTGTTTTGGTTTTAAGATGTCAAAATGGCACTTCAATTTATTGTCTACCATTGGAAATAATAACATAACAAATTAACCCCCTGTAAGTAAGGAAAAGTTATCGCCTGAGTTACAGAAGTTGGGTACAGGATTTGTTTTCTTATTTTTTTTAACAAACGAACTATTCTTCATTTTGGTACTGTTTGCTTTCCGAAGGTTGTTTTTTACTTGCGTAGGTAAATACAATTTAAAGCAAGTTATGCATTCGTCGAAAAAAAAAGTTTTAAGATAACAATTAAGCATTACATTACGATGATAGCGAAGACGAAAAAACATGGTATAAACATTCTGTTCGTCTGTATGTTAGTATAGAGTCAAACTTTGTATTGAGTTTTTTTTTTGGTGAATCTGCCATTATGTTAAAGCTCATTTTTGTCGAAAATGGTTCTAACGATTTTGATTTAAAAAAATCAGAGTATTTTTTCGGTATGAACTATTATATGGTTGGAAAACAAATTACCAATAATAGCTAAGAACGGTACCTTCCATAGGACCTATTTTTTTTTTGCTTTCTACTATCTGGGAAACGGCTTAGGTGATTCTTTCGTTCTTTCGAAATTTTACACATATTTATAGGTTTAGGTAGGCCTAGTGATGCATACAAATATTTTTAATTACCTAATATATATTTGTTTGTATTATTAAAAGCATATTTTAAAACTTTTTTTTATTCTTACTAATATCATAAATGTGAAAGTTTGGATGGATGTATGGATGTTTGTTGCTCAATAACTCCGGAACGGCTGAACCGATCTGGATGAAATTTGGTACAGAGATAGATTATTATCTGGAATAGGCCACTATGTATGGTTCCCGTGGGATAGGTGTGTTTTAATTTTTCATAGAGCTCATTCTACAAATAGCCAACATACCTTTTATTCACAAGGCGCATAGAAACACACTCATTTACATGAAATTTGATTGGTAGATGGATGGGATACTGGATTCTCACATAGATCATTTTTATCCCTAAAAAAGTTAACGGTTCCTATGGGAGAGGCTTACATTAGAAAAAATGTATACATATACTTGGGTGTTTGCTCCGCTTTCACGCCTCAACGACTGAACGGTTTTAATTGTAGGTGTATAGATGTCATTAGATTCCCGTGGGATAGAAAGTCCGTATACCATCGCACGGGCGCCTGCTATTAAAAATGTTGTGAAAAAATGTATTGTTATTCATCAATTGAGAACGAATGGGCCGATTTGGCTCGAACTCTTTTTTAGTTGTTCGTAAAATCCAGGAGAACGTTTTTGCGAAAGAAAATTTTGGGTAAACCCTCCAGAAAAGTCCGGAAATTTTAAAAATCGAAAATAGATTTTTCGTATTTAATCGTGTATGCAAATGTTCCGGAATGGCTGTTCATTGTTCGTAGAATCGTTTCATCAATTTGTTCTAAGTATCTGTCGATTTCAGTATTTGTTAGGTTCCTGTCATTTGGTGGGGATATACCATTTGAACGTAATTCACTCAATAAGGCATTGGAGAAACGTGGCCAGTGCACCTTACTGTAATTGTAAGTATGCACAGGCACATACTCCTCCAACTCCATAAGCTGGTTCGGAAGTTGTATTACGGCGGCGAGTCCGCAGTGGTCACTGTCGTACTCGATCGTTCGTAAACAATTTCTTGGCCGTTGACCCACAGCGTCAGTAATTGTTAGTCTTGCGTCTTTAAGCAATAGATCCAGATAGGCACCGCTTCCGGAAAAATAGAAAATTCTTAGTGGCAAACTCGAAAAATTCTAGAAGAACGCGAACATTTTTTTCTCGATGATATATAGATAAATTTAAAGCATGATTTGATGATTTTGGACAATGTAAAGGTGGAAAATTCGTTGTGAAGCTTGGAAAATTTCGGATAATCCTACTGATATTATAAATGTAAAAGTTTGGTTGGATGGATGGGTGTGATGGATGGATGTTTTTTGAGCAATGACGCCAGAACGGCTGAACGGAACTGGATAAAATTTGGCACATGGGCACACAAATACTCGATTAGCACATAGGTCATTTTCATCCCGAAAATTCAAACGAACAGTTCCTATGCCTATTTGGGAGAGGCTTATATATGAACAAAATACATACTTGGTTGTTTGTTCCGCATTCATGCCTCAACCACTGAATGGATTTTAATGAAATTTGGTAAGCAGCTAGAAGATTAGCCATGATTTATTTTTCCCAACTTGATTTTTGTAGTTCTTACTTTTTGAATCCAATATTAAATCTTCCCTTTGTTCGCGAACATGACCATACACGACGAGCATCGAAGCCAACGAATACGACAAAATCTAAATTTTTGGCCAACAGCAAGCGGCTCGCGAACCAGCCCACATACAAGAAGAGCACAGCAATCGCGATCATGCTAGGCGAGCATGTTCGTCGATTGTGCCTACATTTAACGACTGAAGGGTTTTGAATAAAATTTTGTAGGTGGATAGATGATTAGATTCCCGTGGGTCCATAGCATCGCACGGGTATCTAGTAAATTAATATTTTCAAAATAGTTGATTATTTTTTCTTTCAAATTATAAGTACACACAATATGCTTTATTCCTAGAAACTGCTCCACTGATTTTAATAATTTTATTCTCATAAAGTGAAATTCATCTTTATCAATTCGTTTGCTATGGCTAAACCCGGAAACCACACCTACAATTTAAAAAAATGCTTTTTGTTTTGAAATGTTATTTGCAAGTATCTTGAGGGTTAAAAATTTTTTTTGCAAAACTAAGCTGTTTGTAGGGTGAAATGGGCTAAGCGCAAAAAAACAGTACTTGTGAAAGTAAAAATTTCGGGACTCTGAAAGTTTACACATCAAACTTGATTTTCTTTCTAAACTTAACATGTGCCAATGAAAAAGATGGCAGTTAAGTTTAAAATCCTATCAACTCACATGAAAACACATGAAAAGTTGGGACCCACCAAATATTCTTTTACTTTCATGCATATATCAACTTACGCGAAAGCATGAGCTTACATTTGCAAGTTAGTTTTTACGTTCGCAAAAGTAGCCACTGCCGCTGGGGAATCCTTGCAGATGTAAGCTCGGTTAATAGGCTAATTTCAATATTCTCAACAAACTATTCACTTCTAACATGGTGCCAAACACACGCGGCCTTACGCTGAAATCCAAGGAATATTGCGTGAATTCACCGGTGCCTGTAACCGTGAAAATACAAGACTTCGTGATTGTATGTGCTTACACACTAAAATAAATTTTCTTGCAAACTTGAAAAAATTGATAGTTCAGTGCCGAAACCTTAACAACCTTTTTGATTTCATGAAAATAGTCCTGGAGACGGTCAATTCATGTATGTATGTGTATAAGCCCCGCATAAAATACAGAACACGTCCAATGTCGAATTTCTTTCATCGAAATCTTCGGAATTTTTCATGCTGGGTCCTTGTTAGCGTGAAACTCAAAATGTTGGGTCTTTAAAGGTTTAAAGTAAGACCGCACTAATGCGACACTCTCCTACACTATGCATTTCCAAGCCGTAGTCGAATGGCAGCCTTTTTCGTCTTCGCTATCATCGTAATGTCATTTTTGATTACTATTTCAATTTTTTTTTCAAAGAATGCATAACTTGCCTTATATTGTGGTAACTATAAACGCATGCAAAAAACGAAAGCGAAGGGTCTCAAAATGAAGAATAGTTCGTTTGTAAACAAAAATACAAATAATAAATCTTCTTTGTTAAATTTAGGGCCAATTTTTCAATAGTCAGTTATGCAGTCAGTTAGTACATATTCACTAGAGCAATAATCAGTTTTTCAATAGTCAGATACAACTTAATCTAAGAATAAAGTTATCTGCTCATTTTAAAACGGAATAAGGATTTATCTGAGGAATAAAATAAATAGCTATTTTCGATGCCAAAAACACTTTGAAAAATTATTGCTTTGAAATAAACGTTAAACAGAAATTAATTTCTATGAAAAGTTTGATAATCGAAATAAAAGTGACGTTCAAATTATTTTATTCTATAGATTGTTCTTTCTTGATTGAAAAATTCGATGTTAAACAGTCAACTAAGTTTATTCTACTGGTAACTAACTGACTCTTTATCTGGAGGTTGAAAAATCGACTCTTAATGAGAAAACTAGTCCTGGTTAAATAAACGATAAAATAAATGATAAATCCTTTTCCTTACAAATTTTGTTTCTTAATTATTTATTTCATTAAAAGACTTTTGCCTCGGTTGCCCGGGAAACACCGGGAACTTTCTGCTAGTTTGGAAATAAAATCCATAACAACAGCGGAAGAAAACAAAATAAAAACCAATTTGGATATAAAATCCATGAAAACAGCAAAACGTAAACAAAACAAAATATAAATTTGGAATTTCTGTTTCAAAATCAGGATAAATTTAAGCGGTAAATGCAAATATTTGTGTATTAAGCATATAAAACATTACTTATATATTAAATTTAAAAGCCTATAAGCTGGCCAAAGGACAACAGAAGATGATACAATCATTTTTATGGCGTGTCAAATGGTAAGTCGCAGTTTATCTGTCATATACAGACAAACTGACATTGAAAAATTAAATTACACTTTTATATATTAGTAGAGAAGTAGAGATAGAGATTACTAAATTTATTTACCTTCAATGAAATTCTAAATTGATATAATCTTCATTGAGATTGGCACTAAAAAAGAAGTGCATTACGTTTTCAGTTTTTGACTATACCCACCGATTTCAACATATCGGATGGATGAAATTATAAGAAAAATGGCTGGCTGATGGATGAGATGAGATTATAAGAAAAATGGCCTGCGGATGAATGACTGCTTCTATGGCTGCCTTCTGTACGGATAGTTGTATGCGTTAGCAGCTTGTAGGCAAATCCGTTTGACCGCTAACAGCCAAAGATCCCCATCTTGGTATTCCTCAGCTGTACCTAAAATGTTCTTGTTGAAGTTTGCCAAGACAATGCTTTCCACAATTTAAGTATTTTCACAAAATAATAAAATAATACAACGTGGGGCAAAATTAATGTCAAAATATTTATAGGTTGTCAAATTTTTGGAAATGAAAAATATGAGGCTACGTTTTGACGGAAGGTTCTTTTGAAATTGTAAAGTTGCTGACATTGAATTAGGAAGATTACTTCGTGCAATTGTCTTTCATTTAACCGGGTGCTGGTCTTGTAGAAATTTTTCATTGTTATTCGCAAAACTTCTAATTCCAAATTGATGATTTTCCTTCAATTTAGGCTTTTACGACTCTGTAATGCCAGATTTACACGACTGCCAAAATACTGCTGTCATTAATTTAATTAACGACATTCGTTTACACGAAGCTAAAATAATGACAGATAAAAATACTGCCAACACTGGCAGGAAGGAATGAGCAAGTCCATTCTTTATTGCAAATTGTCATTATTTGAAAATTGTTGGCGGTACTGGATTTATACGATGTCAGTATAATGCCACAACTTAACGAAAATTCCGGCTGGCAGTTTTTTAATGACAAATATATACTGCCACATTTTCGACACGACAAAAAATATAATGCCAAGATTTTGACAGTAATACTGCCAATTTGACAGTAGTGTAAATCCGGCTTAAAGTTTTGTGGTTGGTTGTTATCAACGCGATATCTTAAAAATCCTCAAGGAATAAGTCTGATGTCGTCATTTTCGCTGCGTTAGAACAACAGACAGCAAATTGCTCAATTTAGTAGTAATAGTAACAATAATTCTCTGCTTTTGTTTTTATTTTGTTACACTTTTTGTAAAATAAAAATGACAAACGTTTTACCATGCAAGAAACAAGATATGAATTAAAAGATTTATGTTTTCAACGTCCACGATCTTAAGTTGATGTTGCGTATCACAGACCATCTTTTCTGGAATGATCACATGTTCGATGTTTTCAGAAATGATGTTAAATGTTTCAGTTGTTTTGGGGGATTTAAGAATTTCTTCTTATCTGGCTGAAGTCTATGGGCTACAATATTACTCTCACATTTAACTCTTAACTCCTAAAATGTATTTAAGTCTTCTTAATAGAATTAATTATAAAGTTCTAAAAATTATAAGCGATATAATTTTAACAGAACCATTTAAGTCTCTCGAATACCATCGTAATGTTACATGTTTTTCACTATTGTCGAGTAAAGTGATTCTGCCTTTAGCCGTACAACACGAATGTGGAATGCTCTAGCAGGCTCTATTTTACCTTGCTATTTTGATATTTGAAACTTCGAATCCAATGTACATCGGTATCTACGAGTATCTATCAATCTATATCAATATCGGTATCTTCTTTAAAAACCTTACTTATTAGGCTAAAGGGTAGTCAAAAATCCTTTAATGCGGGCTTAATTTTTAAAGAAAAATAATGTGTTGCTTAAAATTGCCTTTATAACTAAATATTTATATTTTTCTGCAATTAAATTAACAGAAGAGTAAGTAAATTACGACTGTGATATTTTTATAATACCTTCTGAAAAGAAATAACTTATAACAGTCCTAAAATTGTCGAACAATTTCGACATTTTTTTTTTCAATTTGAAATTTTCTTTCTATATACAATGTCGCTTGGAATTGTTTTTTTTTTTCAATTAAGCGTGAATACTCCTGATTTTGATATACACGCATTGTTGACAAAGGCACTTAAAGCTAATTGACCCACAATCAAACACGAACTATGAACAGACGTCAGGATGATTAGCTGTTTCTATGAATAAAGATTTATGTGTAATTTTCTTTTGGTTGTAATTTTGTCCGGCTCGAAGTAAATCATTATCAATTGTTGATAATTGAAAGGCCTTTCAGAAAATACGTGGTTTTCACAATCACTATAAAAGCTATTGGGTTAGTTTTTTTTAAATTCGAAAGCTTAAAAGATGTAAAAGATTAGCACTTTTAAGTTCATTTTTTATACATCAGTTGCCTATCAATAATAAATAATAGGTACAATTTACTTTCATATATATAAAAAATATAATAAGAAAAAGGCCTTTCAGAAAATACGTGGTTTTCACAATCACTATAAAAGCTATTGGGTTAGTTTTTTTTAAATTCGAAAGCTTAAAAGATGTAAAAGATTAGCACTTTTAAGTTCATTTTTTATACATCAGTTGCCTATCAATAATAAATAATAGGTACAATTTACTTTCATATATATAAAAAAATAGTTTGTAAATTTAAGCTTTTTAATAGTACATATACTGAAATTTCAATAAAATTCACAATTCAATTTTCTAAAGTAAACATATTAACCTATTTATCAGATGTTCAGTATCGAAACTTTTCATGGAATTGGTAGAAGTATAACATAACAATATTCTTTACCGACTTGATTGTTATCGCTACAAAATTTCACAAAAATTTGAAAAATAAAAAAACTGGAGAAAAAAAATTGAAATCAAAAAATTGATCAAACAATTTTGACTCAAACTTTTGATTTTGAATTGTTCACCTTCCACACAGAGTGAAGACTATTTCAGTTATCAGTATCTCTCGTTATAATTTTTTTTTTTTTGATAAGTAGACAAACAAAATAAAAACAACGAAACAATTAAGCAAAAAAAATCCAAACAAAAAAATATTAAACACATTTTTAGCATGAAAAATAAATTATTATGTAGGTATGTACTTAAATCTCATCTACTAACCTTTGGAACAAAACTTAAGGCGATATCATTTTAATTTCAAAACCGGAGTAACTTACGTTTAATAAAAATGCATTGCGCAAATAAAAATAAACAAAAGCCAACAACTAACACAAAAAAAAAACACGTCCTGAACACTCAGTCAGATCTGCCAACTGGTATCATCTATCATGACGACAACTCTATCCATGGGGTTAAAATTTGCTTGAACTAGCATTTAACAGCTAATACTCGTACCATCTTTCTAAGACTTAATTTTTGTCTCGTTCTATCTTCAAGATAGATAAGCGCACCACACTGCAAACTGATAATTTAATACCGGAAAAACAGGGGTGGCTTTCAAATATATTAGCTAATATAAGGCGGCAGTTATATTTTTCATTGAAATTCATTTTTGAAACACAAATCAGTGAAACGGTCAAATTTTTGTTGGCAAGTCGGTTAGCTATCATAGGAACTTGGTTGTCTTTAAAAAGATCTGTCATAACCAAATGTAGTTTTGAGGTAAGATTTGATGATTCAATATACACTGATAAACAGGAATAGAAGGGACCACAAATCATTAGAACGATTGTTGAAATTTACCCAAGGTCGACTCAGGTTTTTTTAACAACTCCAAGAGTTGTCAATTAAACCTTTGTTTTTCGTTATGTCATTTAATAATCAAGACTTAAATATGTTTAAATTTAATTTCTTAGTTCATTTGCACTGCCCATATACACAATCCACAACTCCAAAGATTTCTATTTTCTAAGTTTGAGTATGGACATAAATTTAAGTATTCTTACCTGGAGTATGTGTATATAATATCTCGAAAACGACTCTAACGATATTGATTAAAAAAAAAACATACTATAGGTCTAGCCTACATTTTGGTTAAAATGTTTGCTTACATATTTTGTTATTAACCGGTACCCGCCATACAAGCATTTTCTTGATCTTGGCCTTTATCATAAACGGCTCAACGTATTTCGATCAAATTTTTTTATATAGGAATTCGAATTCCAAAATTTTCGAAAATTATTTTTTTTGAATTTTTGAAAATATGAATATTTTCAGTTATTGAATTAATATTATTAAATACATAAGGGGTATTCACGATCTGGTGTACCAAGTCTTGTAAAATTGTAAAATTTCATTTTTTTACAACAGACTGTGAACACACCTTTACTAATCTGTAGCAACACTGAAGCAAATGTCAAAATCTGTTTCACATTTGTTCTGACGAAGGCTTAGTTTGTGTTAAAAAAAAATCGTACACCCTTGTATTTTTCTGTTACAATAGAGTTCAGGTATTGTAAAAGGGTAAAAGTGTAAGACTTTGACATTCAGTATATTTTGTTGTTGTAGTGCAAAAAAATGCTACACTTTTACACTTTTACAATTATACAAAACCAGATACATCGGATCGTGAATACCCCTATACAATTGTCATACTAAACATTTTTGAGAACAAAATTTACGAAATTTTGTAGGTATATAAAAATTAGGGCGACTTCAGGGCTGAACGAACAAACCTCGTGTTTCTATTTTGGGAATAAAATATTAGCTGTTCATTGAAAACGCTTTCCATCATTGAAAATACAAAAGTGATTTTACAAGAAAGTGGTAAAGCAAATAAAATATTTTTTTAGCAAAGAAAATTATATATCTTATCAGCTTCATTTTGGTATCAAAACGACATCAGTTTTATTTTGTTTAAGTGCGTCAGAATTGATAGACAAAATGTTTAAAGATGAGTTTCAATGAAAGCTATAACTGGCGCATAAGTTAGTCGATAGTTATAGCTTTCATTGAAACTCATAATTGAAAACTTTGACTATCAATTCTGAGGCACTTAAACAAATAAAACTGATGTCGTTTTGGTACCAAAATGAAGTTAATAAAATATATAATACTTTTTGTAAAAAAATATTTTATTTCCTCTACCACTTTCTTGTAAATTCACTTTTGATTTTTCAATGATCATTGAATAATCATTGAAAATGCTTTCCATCATTGAAAAATCAAAATTGAATTTACAAGAAAGTGGTACAGGAAATAAATTTTTTTTTTTACCAAAAATATTATATATCTTATTACCTTTATTTTGGTACCAAAAATAGATCAATTTTATTTGTCTAAGTGCCTCAAAATTGGTCAAAGTTTTCAATGATGAGTTTCAACGAAAGCTATAACTGGCGCCTTAAACCACAAAAAATATGGCGAAAGTGGTATTCCTAGCGAGGTTCTCGAAAATCATTTTTTTTTGCCTAAAAAAACTTGATAATTTATTTTTTTCTCTAAATAAAAATTGTGACTGTAAAATATTTATATATTTATACATATATACATATACACTTTTACATATATCATAAGATAATAGTAAGACGTAAGGTATTTTAAATTTCAAACTGAATTGCACGGCACTATTTAGAAGGAATAGAAAGATAGGAAAGAATTTTTAATGGCACAGTGGATTGAGAATTAGGTATATTTACTATCTCATTAGAAATCACGCACGTATCTAATTAAAATTGGAACTTTGTACTTACACATTGCTCCTCACTCTGGCTAGGCTTCATTATTGCTCCTTTCTCGAGCTCTTTTCCCTGATTGTACACTAAGATAAAGGTTATAAAGTGAAGAATGGTATAGCCAGAGGTTGTGACTCAGCTCTATCCACTCAGCGAATTCGATTCGACTCGAAATTTCAATTATTTTGTTTGTCCGCTATTATGAATGAAGAAAATAAGCATGGTTTGCTGGATCTTATGATTTCAAGACGCGGATACTATTTAATGTGGTGCTAGGCCGCTAGAATCCCGGGACCGTGTGTTGCACACTTCGTACACCCCTTCCTCACCGCCGTTGATAGGGCAGTGTTGCCAACTTTAGTTACTAGAGTTGAGTCGTTAGATTAAGAGAAAAATGTGCAGGTTTAAAATTACTTATCTGCATATTTTAATATCATTTAAGCGGATTTTAATTAGCCGTAGAAGCCAAATGTCGAAATTTCAAGACTGGTAAAATTTTACCGTCACATTATAGAAATTTTGTGTCAAAAACTGCCATAATCCTATTTATGACAAGCAAATGATATGATTTTGCAGTCCAAATTATAAAAAAAAGCTACGAAAAATTTTATGTTCGTATAATTATTATTTATTATTTTTTATAATTATTATTATGTACAATAGTGTTTTTTCTTATATTATTTATTAGGGTATTCATGAAACGGCGAAAAATCCAGATTAACCTCAGAAACCAGATAATTTTAAATAAAATAAAATAAGTTATCTGGTTTCTGAGGTTTATACGGGTTTTCTGCTGTTGTATGAATACTTCTATTATGTGTTTGGTTTCTTATACGAACTACTTTCATTTCATTGACATTATTTTCTCCCGGGTAAAACAAAAGTTAATTATCAGCAAATTCAAAAACTAAGCTCATGGTGGAATCAGGCGCAACGCGCCTTAACATTCATTTTATAAAAATGATAAAGACGTCCCCGTATCGCGTTCCTTTGGGAAATGAGCTATAAAAATCCACAAAGTAATTCTACACACACGTACAAATATCTGCGCTGATAAGCATTTTTATACAAATTATTATAAAAAAAAAACATACTATAGGTCTAGCCTACATTTTGGTTAAAATGTTTGCTTACATATTTTGTTATTAACCGGTACCCGCCATACAAGCATTTTCTTGATCTTGGCCTTTATCATAAACGGCTCAACGTATTTCGATCAAATTTTTTTATATAGGAATTCGAATTCCAAAATTTTCGAAAATTATTTTTTTTGAATTTTTGAAAATATGAATATTTTCAGTTATTGAATTAATATTATTAAATACATAAGGGGTATTCACGATCTGGTGTACCAAGTCTTGTAAAATTGTAAAATTTCATTTTTTTACAACAGACTGTGAACACACCTTTACTAATCTGTAGCAACACTGAAGCAAATGTCAAAATCTGTTTCACATTTGTTCTGACGAAGGCTTAGTTTGTGTTAAAAAAAAATCGTACACCCTTGTATTTTTCTGTTACAATAGAGTTCAGGTATTGTAAAAGGGTAAAAGTGTAAGACTTTGACATTCAGTATATTTTGTTGTTGTAGTGCAAAAAAATGCTACACTTTTACACTTTTACAATTATACAAAACCAGATACATCGGATCGTGAATACCCCTATACAATTGTCATACTAAACATTTTTGAGAACAAAATTTACGAAATTTTGTAGGTATATAAAAATTAGGGCGACTTCAGGGCTGAACGAACAAACCTCGTGTTTCTATTTTGGGAATAAAATATTAGCTGTTCATTGAAAACGCTTTCCATCATTGAAAATACAAAAGTGATTTTACAAGAAAGTGGTAAAGCAAATAAAATATTTTTTTAGCAAAGAAAATTATATATCTTATCAGCTTCATTTTGGTATCAAAACGACATCAGTTTTATTTTGTTTAAGTGCGTCAGAATTGATAGACAAAATGTTTAAAGATGAGTTTCAATGAAAGCTATAACTGGCGCATAAGTTAGTCGATAGTTATAGCTTTCATTGAAACTCATAATTGAAAACTTTGACTATCAATTCTGAGGCACTTAAACAAATAAAACTGATGTCGTTTTGGTACCAAAATGAAGTTAATAAAATATATAATACTTTTTGTAAAAAAATATTTTATTTCCTCTACCACTTTCTTGTAAATTCACTTTTGATTTTTCAATGATCATTGAATAATCATTGAAAATGCTTTCCATCATTGAAAAATCAAAATTGAATTTACAAGAAAGTGGTACAGGAAATAAATTTTTTTTTTTACCAAAAATATTATATATCTTATTACCTTTATTTTGGTACCAAAAATAGATCAATTTTATTTGTCTAAGTGCCTCAAAATTGGTCAAAGTTTTCAATGATGAGTTTCAACGAAAGCTATAACTGGCGCCTTAAACCACAAAAAATATGGCGAAAGTGGTATTCCTAGCGAGGTTCTCGAAAATCATTTTTTTTTGCCTAAAAAAACTTGATAATTTATTTTTTTCTCTAAATAAAAATTGTGACTGTAAAATATTTATATATTTATACATATATACATATACACTTTTACATATATCATAAGATAATAGTAAGACGTAAGGTATTTTAAATTTCAAACTGAATTGCACGGCACTATTTAGAAGGAATAGAAAGATAGGAAAGAATTTTTAATGGCACAGTGGATTGAGAATTAGGTATATTTACTATCTCATTAGAAATCACGCACGTATCTAATTAAAATTGGAACTTTGTACTTACACATTGCTCCTCACTCTGGCTAGGCTTCATTATTGCTCCTTTCTCGAGCTCTTTTCCCTGATTGTACACTAAGATAAAGGTTATAAAGTGAAGAATGGTATAGCCAGAGGTTGTGACTCAGCTCTATCCACTCAGCGAATTCGATTCGACTCGAAATTTCAATTATTTTGTTTGTCCGCTATTATGAATGAAGAAAATAAGCATGGTTTGCTGGATCTTATGATTTCAAGACGCGGATACTATTTAATGTGGTGCTAGGCCCCTAGAATCCCGGGACCGTGTGTTGCACACTTCGTACACCCCTTCCTCACCGCCGTTGATAGGGCAGTGTTGCCAACTTTAGTTACTAGAGTTGAGTCGTTAGATTAAGAGAAAAATGTGCAGGTTTAAAATTACTTATCTGCATATTTTAATATCATTTAAGCGGATTTTAATTAGCCGTAGAAGCCAAATGTCGAAATTTCAAGACTGGTAAAATTTTACCGTCACATTATAGAAATTTTGTGTCAAAAACTGCCATAATCCTATTTATGACAAGCAAATGATATGATTTTGCAGTCCAAATTATAAAAAAAAGCTACGAAAAATTTTATGTTCGTATAATTATTATTTATTATTTTTTATAATTATTATTATGTACAATAGTGTTTTTTCTTATATTATTTATTAGGGTATTCATGAAACGGCGAAAAATCCAGATTAACCTCAGAAACCAGATAATTTTAAATAAAATAAAATAAGTTATCTGGTTTCTGAGGTTTATACGGGTTTTCTGCTGTTGTATGAATACTTCTATTATGTGTTTGGTTTCTTATACGAACTACTTTCATTTCATTGACATTATTTTCTCCCGGGTAAAACAAAAGTTAATTATCAGCAAATTCAAAAACTAAGCTCATGGTGGAATCAGGCGCAACGCGCCTTAACATTCATTTTATAAAAATGATAAAGACGTCCCCGTATCGCGTTCCTTTGGGAAATGAGCTATAAAAATCCACAAAGTAATTCTACACACACGTACAAATATCTGCGCTGATAAGCATTTTTATACAAATTATTATATCCATACGTACGTACATTTGAATTTAAAAAAAAAAAACCTATTGAGTCATATTTCTTAATTTTGCTGGAATGGAATGTTTTATTAGCTGGCTGACATACTATAGAACACGATACTATTTGCTCTCATAAACATGGACCGCAACCATATACACGCATGATTTGATAAATAGATTATGCGTACATTTAAATTGTATTGTTTAAGTGGTATTTATGAGATGCACGTTGTATCTTCTATTTATAAAATATAAGTAGGTATAAACAAGGTCAAACGCAATTTGCCGTTTTAATTTTTAAATAAGCATATTATAACTCCTACAAATTTATTCTCAAACATTGGGACAGTCCTTCAAATTAATATAAGTAAGTAGGTAATAAATGTAGCTTGAAGACGATTTGGATTGCGAAGGCTCAGTAAAAAGTTGGAAGAAGTTTTTTGTTGTTATGAGTGTCTTTTAAAGGCGCTGTTTGTATCTCATTTAGGGTTTCCAGACGTCTCCCTTTAGGAGGGACAGTGCCCATTTTCATATCAATAGCTGTTTGTCCCATCTATTAAAACATCTGCCCCTTATTAAGTAAAAATTCAACAAAAAATCTTAAATTGAAAACTGCAATGAAATTTTTATTAAATATAAAATATTTAGTCCTATTCTGCAACATCTGTTATTCAGCTATGAATTTTTTTTGTTATGATGCCTTATAGATCCCCACCATAAAAAATATTTTATAATTGGTATGCAGGAGTTCGATCTTTATAAAAGTATGTTATGGAACTTCGAAAACGAAACATTTATATGAACAGACCTAAGACCTGCTGTCAAATTATCAGCTGTAGTAAATAAAAAATCTCGGGAGTCGCTAATAAAATTAACCTGTGGAATAAACGTGTTTTGTTTCGCGTAAATAAATAATTATTCTACGTAATTTGTCCATAACTGTTCCTGAATTTAATATATCCAATATCAAAAGTTGTACGAAACGCACACCCCAAGATAAGCGACTATAATATCTTATCCATCAAATGTGTTCTGTGCTTTCGTGTATTGAAATATTTAGTTTGAATTTACTTACATATTTGTTTTTTGTTATTATGCATTTTAATAAAATTTTGTTATTATGTCTCCTTTTAACAACAATTCATTAACGAAATAAAAGTTTTTACAACTTAATTGAAATCTTTTTTTGATAAAAGTAACACAAATGTGTCTTTTATTCTTTTATGATTCATAAAAGATTGCATAACAGTTTGTGGCATGCTGAATACCAAAAATGCAGTTTTAAAAGACTTGTTGAGAATTTCAAAGTTTTGACAGTTCATAAGCAGATTTCTTAACAGATTTCATAGCAGATTTAGCATACTGAATATTAAAATTATAATTCATAAAAGATTTTCTGACAACTAAGCTTTTGTATGGAAATTCATAACGGAATAAAAGATTTCGCCGCATAAACCTAATTTTCTCTATTTGATCTTCAAAATCCTTTCAAAGCTGAACGAAATCACTTAATGAACTACATCCCACTCCACGCCTTAAATTTATCTTTCATCTGTCAGCTTATGATTTGTGCTGCTATCTGTCATTTATAATTTTTTTTACAAAACAAATTATTTTCGTTTGTATTTTATTTTAAAGTGAAATGACAGCTTATTGAAAAAGTCAAGGCGAGCGAAAAGTATGTATAAATCGTACATATACTTTTTTATATAAATTTTAACGTTAGTATTCACGTTCCTATTATATTATGAATTTGCAACCACTGTAATTTTGTTTTGCTCATTTTTTTTCTATTTCATATATTTTAGGTAGTTGATAAATTATAATTTTTCATTTATTGATTGTTTTTTTCTAATACAAAATTTTAATTGACTTTCTTATCTTTGCTTTTTCAAAAATATGTTTTGTCCATCTTTTTGGAACTTGTCCCTTTAGAAATCTCAAGATGTCCCCTTTTTAGTAATTTTCAATATGGTAACCCTAATCTATCATTGGACGTTTTTGTGTGATCAAAAAATCGTTTTCTCATTTGCATTAGATACTTTTATTATTATTACTCTTTTAGAGAAATCATGAATAAACCATTAGGTTTATAAGATCAGGTTCATCGCCAGTAATTATTGTATTCATAAATAAATTGACAAAAAAGTCAATGTTTCAAAAACTCCTCCAAATACTATAGATATTAAAACTTTTCAAATAGGCAACCTTACATAAATAGATAGGTACATACATTTATAGCACATGTATTTTTTTTTTTAATTAATTCACAATAACAACACAAAATTCACTACATAGAATTGTTTGCCCAAAAAGATTGTAGGTATGTAATTTACCTACTGAACTATGACAGCAGAAATTCCATGACTTCAGAATTCGAAAATGAAAACAGAAATGCAAGTTTAATTCAATTAACCACTCACCTACTTCAACTGTAAGTTTTTAGATTAATAAGACTATATATACGTAGATTCTACACAAAACACTGACGTATGATATTTTTAATAGTTTATAATTATGCAAATGTAACACAAAAAATATCTAGCAACAATAACATAGTATTATACACAAATGGAGAAGTTATATGCCTTCTCTATGATTTTCACCGCAATTCGAATTTAACAGCATGTTTTCCAAACGAACCAACGAAGACTGATTTAAGTGGAACTATTTTATTTTATTTCAACCTGTTGAACTGGTCGAGTCTTGAGTGTCGAAGTTAGTTTTAGATTAGTTAAACAGTTAGTTACAGAAACGTATTGATTATTATACAAATTATTATTGTAAAAAATATAGATACTTATTTAAAATTTAAGTCAAATCAGAAGGATAGAATTCCACAAAATTTGAATTAGAGATTAATAGCGCTAAGAGTATCTTTAAATTATTTTAGATATAAATATAAGTTGACATAATGAAACAAGAAAAAAGCTTGACGTAAAATTTGTCGATTCTTTTCTGAATAAATTTATTATGCTTACCTGTTTTGTTTAAAACTTTCGCTGTCCACATAAAACGAATTCCTACTTGAGTATCTTCGATTGCCCTAAAGGTATTTGGTTTGGTCCCCATAAACACTACATAGGTAGTACTTAGGTGTTTTTCAGTTGCATATTGTTTTTACTTGGGATTATAGGTATTATAAGGCAAGTTATGGATTCGTGAAAAAAAATCATAGAATCAAACATGACATTAAGATCATGGAGAACACCAAAACAGTGGGTCCCCCTATTCCGTCTGTCTGTTTGTCTGTCAGTCTGTCTGTCTTTCTTCGAGTCTACAGCCCAAGCGGTTAGATAGATTTGCTTCAAACTTGGTATTGATTTTTCGGTAATATGCCCACACGTTTTTTCATTTTTTTTCCAAGACGACAAATAACAATAGCCGTGTTTTATTATCGCCAATAACCCATATGGTTCACCCCATGAAAATATAACGATCTAATATTTGCAAACCCAGATAGAAACTCCGATAAAAACCTGGATCTCGTGTTGTTTTTGTAATACGTGTTAAAACATAACCCAGACCCAGACCCGTAGATAATAAAACGCATTTTTTTTACTTCTAGTGGTACCGTGTTTTTGTTTTTCGATTTTATGGGAAACTGTTAATTAAATCTTTTTGCCCAGAAGCTCCTTAAAAGCCTAAATACTATTGTAAGCCAAAATTTTTCAAAAAAATTTGTTTGGAAATTAAAAAAAAAAAACTTTTTTTTTTTTGAAACTCAAAATTTCGAAAACTACTTAATGGATTTTGTATTTAGTAGTTTTTTGATATTATCTGGAAAAGTTAAAAAAAAAACTATATTCCTAAAATAAAAAAACAATGATGCCTCCCATACAAATATTAAAAAAAATTATTAGAAAAAACTGTATATCTCGAAAACGGCTCCAAGAATTTTTATAAAAAAATGTTTGTGTTCTTAAATTAGCACAGTCCACTTTCAAATATAAAAACATTTTTTTCTCGTACTTATTAATGGTACTTCCCATAGAACCACTTTACGTATTTTCGACAAAATCATTTTTATTATACAAATGCTCGATAAGGTTGTTAATAAAACTGCATACCAAAATGTTCAAAAAATAAGTTTTTTGATTTTCAAAAATGAAATAATTTTTTTTTTTGAAAAATCGATTTTCATCACAGAATTTTTTTGAAATTTGAATTTATATGTATATTAATAATATCTTCAAAATGGCGTTTCAATTTTTGTTTTAATGTTTTCAAAATTTTATACATAAAAAAATGTATTTATTAAAAAACCGCTCCAACGATTTTTTTTAATTTAACTATATGCCTGAAAGACCTAAGGTCAATGCAACCTGAATTACATGGCACTAGTTAGAAGAAAAAGAATGATAGGAAAGAATTTTTTGTTGGCACCGTGGAATTTGTTTTTTAAATATCCGGGAATTCAAATTGCATATTTGTTTTCCCTCAAACTATAACGACTAAGCAATATAAAAACATTTTATTGTGTGTGTTATCCATTATTCCCCTTTTAATTATTTTTGCGTACGTTACTGTATACTAAATATAATTTAGGCCCTCACACATTTATATATACATATGACGCATCCTTAAAAATCACATGAATCTTATGTATGCATGTTGCAACTTTATTACAAAGTCATATGCATGCAGATAGCTACCCACCTACATCCTTCAATTGCGTTATTATGTGTACAAGTTTACATACTTAGGCTATATCTATATGTATATGTATGTACTTACATTTTAGTCTACGAGCTGACATAATTAAAATCCATAAATAGATTTAAATATACATTTGTAGATATGTACCTATGAAACTCTTCCTTGAATCATCCATTCGACAATTCATTATACTAAGAATCAAAGTAACCTTACCTATAGGCTTTATACCTGCATAGGATAACTGCACTTAACTAACTAAGGTTATGGTTAGCTACATTAAAGTTGTTAGCTACAAGAGCAAATTCGTACGACCCAGTCGTGTATTTTATTTACTACACTTTTAGACTTCGTTTAAAGAGGGACGGGCAGATGTTAAGATTAACTGAAGCAAGTTGTGTGTGAGATTTAAACAAATTTTTTGTTCACTTTGAAAGTGCTATAAATGACAATAAGTGCTGAATATGACATCGCTTAGCAGAGTGACCCGCATCAGAGAAGTCCAATTTTCGATAACTCCTACTCTAATGTGCGCATAGATCAGGCTTAAATTGAGTAATGGTAATGGCACATGTATGTTGACTTATTGGTTTATCTTCGTATATACACAATTTTTTCTTTTCTTTAAAATTGAAGGCGTTTGGACTACCCTTAATAGCATTTAACAGGAGATACCGATGCAGATTACTTTTGAAGTTCAGAATATCAAGATGGGAGTGAAAAATAGAGCATAGTAAAGCATTCCACATTCGTGTTGTACGACTAAAGAAAGAATCTCTGTACTTTTAGTATGTCCGAAGTTGTTGGGCTCAAGGGTAAGCTAAGAAGCATTCCCAGAAGAGCGAGTATTACAGATGAATAATTTAAAGGAAGCAATACAACTGGCTTTTTCGTTAGAATATTGTTATATAAAAATAATGAGAGACTTATAGCATTTCTACTGTGCTCTAGAGATGTAAATGTTTTCATTATAGTTCCATCGCCAATCATTGTTCGAGCTCCATTTTATCTAAAAGAATCAAATAAGCTTTGGGAGTCCAAATATGCGAGTTATACACCAGCCTTAGACGAAGGCCTTATAGATAACATCCAGATCAGACAGGGAGAAGAATTTCGTGCATATTCGAAGAAAGCCCAACCACTTGCAGGGTTTTTGCCGACATCGAATATGTGGTCATTCCACAATATAAGATTGGTATCTGTGACGCACATACTAAGGTTTCTTCAATACAAGTGCATTGAGATGGAGACAGGACGGAGCCCTGGTGTACGCCAGCATCTATTTTATAAATTTCAGACTTGAAACCGTCCTATATAACTTGTATTCAGCGGTCCAAAGATTAATTACCAATCCAACGAGGAAGAGATTTATTGCGGTTTTTTATTCCCTTTTATTCCTCATTTGTAAATGTTTTCTAGATCAGAATTAAATGTGCTAATCATACGCTGTTCCACATCCGATGAACAAGTGAATCTGAAAATGAATATGAAAATCTGAGCGTACTTTCGTCAGCAAAACAATTTGGTGGATTAGAAGTTCCAGATAAGATAAAGGGTTATCCATTTTGCGGTTTCAAAAGTAAACGTAAATAAAACACATATAAAATATTTTTTTTCATGATAGTTCTTTCTTATTATAAAGTTTGAACGTTGACATTATGTGTGAAACACTACATCATTTAAATGACCACCACGCGAATTGTTGCAAGCATCGATTCGTTTGAGGTAATTTTCGACCACTTTTTTACACATATTAGGCGGTATGTCAGCCATAACTTGACGAATGTTGGTTTTCAAGTACTCAAGAGTTAAAGGTTTATCTGCATAAACACGGTGTTTCGCTTAGCCCCACAAAAAAAAGTCCAGCGTTGTGAAATCGCATGATCTTGGTGGCCAGTTGATATCGCCACGACGAAAAATTACGCGGCCAGGAAATGTCTCTTGCAATAAAGCCATATTCGCTCGAGTTGTGTGGCATGTGGCACTGTCTTGTTGAAACCACATATTCTCAAAGTCGTATTCTTCAATAGTAAGAAAAAAAAGTCGGTTATCATATGACCATAACGCTCCGAATTGACGCTGACATTCGGTCCATCGTCGTTTTCGAAGAAGTAAGGTCCAATCACACCTCCGGTCCAAAGTGCCCCCAAACGGTGACTTTTTGTGGATGAAATGGCCTCTCTTCAATTACTTGAGGATTCTCAGAATCCCCAATACGACAATTTTGTTTATTAACATACCCACCGAGTGAGAAATGTGCTTCGTCGCTGAAGAAAATTTTGTTCGCAAAATCGACGTCCACCACCTGTTGTTGAATCACCCAATCGACGTATCTACGATGTTGTGAATGGTCAGCTGGCTTCAGTTGTTGCGTGAGCTGGACTTTATATGGATGTAGGTGTAGATCCAAATGCAAAATACGCCATAATGTGCCGTAAGACAGCCCTAATTCCTGAGAACGACGAGGAATCGACACATTCGGGCCTTCGGCAACACTTTCACTTACAGCAGCGATATTTTCAGAAACGATTATGCACTGGCCTTACAATATCAGTATCCAATCCAGTCTATTCAATTTTTCCAGTTGCTTGTGTAGTTGGACGATTATGTAAGCAATAATCTCCTCTTAAAGCACAATATGTGGCTGTGGCAGAATCACCATTTTTGTAGTAGGGCTTAACAATTTGTATGCGTTGTGCGATAGTTAAGCGATCCACTTTCGTAAATGTCAGACTTTCAACTGGAAAAAAAGTTTGACGGATGTCGAATTCCAGGCCTATACTTTTGAAACCGCAAAATGGATAACCCCTTATTATTAATATAAATGGGAAAACGAGATGGAGACAAAACGGAGCCCTGGGGTACGTCAGCATTTATTTTGTAAATTTCAGACTTGAAACTTGTATTGAGCGGTCCGAAGATTAATTACCAATCCAACGTTGAAGAGATTTATGGATATCAAATGCACGCAATTTCGGTAAGAGAGCTTTATGCCAAATTCTATCAAATGCTTTTGAAATATCAAGCGCAATAATCATACTTTCTTTAAAACGATGCAAGGATTTGTGGCACCATTCGGTGAGTTATACCATCAGAACATTATATGACAAATGTCAGAGTTTATAATTATCAAATTACGTTTGATTACAACAATTGGGTTTTCCTTCGTAAATAAAACTAGATTCTTAACATTGAGTAGGCTTTGCAACATATTGCAAAAGTGTTCGAGTACGCAAACCAAAAAACATAAAACTACTTCTGAACATTATCAGCTAGGCCCTAAAAATCGAGTGAAATTGAATGGAAATCGAATTTGCAAATAGAGTGAATTTGTTATCAGAAATCTACATTTAGCCACAGAAAATAGAAAAATAAAAACCGGTTTAAGTTTAAGGATTTTATTTGGAAAAATCGGAATTGGCTTTTTTAAGTAAATGATGTGTATGGTTGTACGTCTCAATTCTAATTGCCTCACCGTTTCAATATAAATATCTGTCTTCTGTCAATCTGCAGCGTTACCAGAACTGCCAGCCACATACATTTCACTCGAAATTGAATTAAAACCAGCTGTCAATTGTCATGGTAGGTATTCAGTGACGTGCCCAAAAATGCGTAGAAATGAAATATAATTAGGTAGAAATAAATGGATGATACACATAATACAATTTTGGTTAGTTGTTAAAGTTTGAGGGAAGAAAAATATGCCATTTGACATCAAGACAAATATATCAAAAAAAAAATTAAAAATCGTTGGAGTGGTTTTCTTTAAACGTAAAGGGTATTCATGTAACGAGATATTTTTCCGCTTTGCAGAAAGATATAATTTTCCAGACGTTTGCATGAACACCCCCCCCCCCCCCCCCCCGCCCCTTGACTACCTTGATTCGTAGTATAATGAATTGTCGAATGCATGATTCAAGGAATCACGGGACGGTAATAATGTAAATATGTACAAGTTAATACATGTATATAATGAAAGTGAATGGTGTATAGGTGGGAAAAAATCGTGTTTTAAACTTAAAACCAAAAACCTACACCTTAATCGGTTTTTCGAAAAAACGAAGAACGCCACTAGATGCGATGGATCAATGAAAATTTTATAAAAAAGTATCTCAAAAATTGTAGAACTGCTTTTGATGAAATCCTGTTTTTTATTTTTCGTTTTTTGAATACAAATTTTTTTTGAAATTTTGGTATGCAATTTTTTAGAGCCTATCAATGTACATGTGAATATAAAATTTAAAATTATTTTTTTTCATTAGTTTTAAAATATAGATTTTTCAAAAAAAAATTTCAATAATTAATTTTAATTAAAAAAAAAAGTTATTCAAAATTTTGATATGCAAAATTAATTTAGCTACTTAGGTCTTCCAAAGTATAAAATTCGACAGAAATCCAATGCACCGTTACCGAAAAAGCCAAGAATTAAAGAAACCGTTATATGAAAGGTACCGTTAATAGACTTTTCCTGTAAACTTGGTTCATATCAAATGATAGCTATTACCAACAAAAAAATTATCAAAAATTTTTATCAAGCTTGTTGGAGCCGTTTTAGAGAAAAAGAAGATCTTCCTTTAAGGTCATATGGCAGGTACCGTTATTTTTAGGCCTAAAAATAAAATTTCAATTCCCCTCTGAGGAATTCCAAAATAATCACACTACCAAATTTAAAGGTAATCGCTTAAGCAGTTTAGGCTGTAGTTCGTTATACAAACAGACTGACAGACTGACAGACTGACAGACTGACAGACTGACAGACTGACAGACTGACAGACTGACAGACTGACAGACTGACAGACTGACAGACTGACAGACTGACAGACTGACAGACTGACAGACTGACAGACTGACAGACTGACAGACTGACAGACTGACAGACTGACAGACTGACAGACTGACAGACTGACAGACTGACAGACTGACAGACTGACAGACTGACAGACTGACAGACTGACAGACTGACAGACTGACAGACTGACAGACTGACAGACTGACAGACTGACAGACTGACAGACTGACAGACTGACAGACTGACAGACTGACAGACTGACAGACTGACAGACTGACAGACTGACAGACTGACCATATGCTGGAGTTTCTTGTTTGTTGATAAGCAATTCGGTTGTTTGCTGCTATATACGACGCATAACAGTATGAGGTGAAAAACGATCGATTGTTTTTACTATCGATAGACTATAGGTGTTTAACAAAATAGTGACCCAGGTGTGTCAATTAAAAAATACACTTTTCCTTTGAAGTTTGAAAAATTGGCTAGAATTTTCGTTCAATGCGTTCCCGAACTCTTGTGAAACTTTGCCTCTATCTGAGAGATTTTTACCCCCATTATTGCAATAATATAAAATCAATAAATTCTTGTTTGTTGATAAGCAATTCGGTTGTTTGCTGCTATATACGACACATAACAGTATGAGGTGAAAAACGATCGATTGTTTTTACTATCGATAGACGATAGGTGTTTAACAAAATAGTGACCCAGGTGTGTCAATTAAAAAATACACTTTCCCTTTGAAGTTTGAAAAATTGGCTAGAATTTTCGTTCAATGCGTTCCCGAACTCTTGTGAAACTTTGTCTCTATCTGAGAGATTTTTACACCCATTATTGCAATAATATAAAATCAATAAATTAACTTGTAATTTGCAAACATGTTTTGAAGATAGTATCACACTATACACCATTTTTTTTTCAAATCGATTAAAATTTTGTCACATAAACATTTACTAAATTTCAGTTCAGTTCTGAATTTTTTTGTTTGTTTTTAAATGATAATAGAGAACAGAATTTAATAGTAATTACATTGCTTAAAAATGTATCTTATTTCAAAATATATGCTTGCTCCCGGCATATGTTAACATACAAGTTGGCAAGACAAGTTAGGCCAAACTTAAAACTAATAAATAAAATAAAATAAAATAAAGTTAAATAACATTTGAAGAGTTTTGCATAGACTTTAGAAAGTTACTTAATTCAGAATATATTTAAATGTGTATATTGGAACAAGAAACTTATGATCTATACAAAATCTATCAAAGAGGACTTAAGGATTTTAGGGATACATAAATAGTTTATATTTACAATATTTTTTCCCAAGGTTTAGGTCAAATAACACTTTTATCTATTTATTAAATTATTCCCGGATAACATTTAAAGACGCGTTCTCATAGAAAGAAAGAGTAAGGTTATTATTTACTTGAGGCTCTAAGATTCGGGATCCATTTTGTAAGGTATTGAATGGAGATACGTAATACTGGATATTTGTGCTTTCATTTACATTCGTATCCCATAGATTTTTAATAACAGGATTTGGATGATTTTCCATAGATTCTAATTTAATCTTTAATAAGGATGTCATGTAGATCATTAAGGGTCTTACTTTAGTTAAATTATACAAAGTATAGTTAGTAAACCATTTTTTATTTGGTCGACGATATTTTCCACAGCAAAACCGCAAGATTGTCCGTTCGAACTTTCCTAGCTCTCTTGCTGCCGTAGGTGATATGGTGAACCAAGAGCTAAAACCATACGAAATTATTGGTCTAATGAGAGTTTTATAGATACGAATTTTGGTGTTTTGTGACAGATGTTTTGAGGACAGCAGTTTTTTTTTTGAGCGTTGCGGTGGCTAATTTTGCTTTAACTAACACATTTCTGGCGTGTTTATTGAACCAAAACTTATTTTGGAACAGAATGCCTAGGTTTCTTTTTTTAATGGGACGGTTGTATCTTCGATACATAGTGAAAGGTTTTTGCTTTCTTTTACTGCTTTTCGGTGACCCTTGCCAGAAGCGTTTCTAAAACAAGTTAGTCCGCATTTGTTAGTGTTAATGCTTAAGCCCCAGGATTTTAAATATGAAACTAGAATTGGCAATGCGTTTTGAATTTGCTCTAAAGCGTTTGTCGGCCTGGTGGCTGAAGCTAAAATTTTTGTGTCATCTGCATAGAGAATGGCTTGAGGCTCAGAATCTGTGTTGCAAAATGGCATGTCATGTAAATACAGATTAAATAATTTCGGTCCCAGTAGTGTTCCTTGGGCAACTCCTAATTTTATTGGAAAAACTTCTGAGAGTTGCTAACCAATTACAACAGACCCATATCTAGATTGAAGAAAGCTAATAATCAACATGATGAGAGGTTTGGGGCAGTTGAGTCGTATGAGCTTATGCCAAATCGAATCAAATGCTGCCTCTAAGTCGATATCTAGGACGACAGTGCATTTCTTTTTTCTTAGATTGCGTATGATTTTATCATTTAGAACTAAGAGACAATGTTCAGTTGAGTGTTGTTTTTTGAACCCAAACTGTACATTTGGAATAATGTTAGACTCATCCAGGAATTTATCTAAGGATTCTGCTATAAATCTTTCAAAAAATTTGCCCAAGTTGGAAAGTAAAGATACTGGTCGAAAATTTTTAATATTTAGAGCATGATTTTTTTTTTGCTATGGGCAAAATTTTGGAAGTTTTCCATGCATTTGGAAAATAGCCATTGCTTATACAGTGATTAAACAGGCAAGAAAGAATTTTGTCGAGAGAGTTTCTTAAAATGAAATTTGAAATGCGATCAAAACCGAAAGATTTTTTATTATTCAAATTATTTCGGAGCAAATTTATTTTTTGATGCGTCGTAAAAGGTAAGGAAGGTTGATTAGATGTGGTGTTCACCTGAGTGAAAGAAGTGAGAGGAACATTAGAATGAATGTTACAATACTCTGCAAAAATTGAAGTGACATCATTGCTTAGATTTAAATCGAAAGATGGTGTTCGGCTTACAAAACGATTTGAATATAGTGTTCAGTTTAGTAAATTTACTAAATTTATTGCAGTTTGATTAGATAGGTTTAGGCGAATTAACCAACGAAAATCTAGGATAAATCCTCTAAGGCTTAACTTTGATTGGCATTTCAATGGAATAAGAAAACTTACCTTAAATATTTTTAAGTTTATTTCGACAACAAATCTCAATTAATTTATTACGAAATCAGTATTATTATTACTGATTTTAGTATTTAGATTTTATAACTTTAACGAATAAAATTTATTTATCTAATAACATAAAATGCAAGAATTTTTACATTTTTTTGCTGAGGTATGTATTTAATCAAAATCAACACTAAGTTTTTACTACTTTACTTTTCACATATATACTATAATTTTTATGTTTTTGTTTTTATTTTCACTGGACCAATATAACAACGAACTTGATGGTTTTGACTTTGAAACATCACTAAATCTTCACGCATATTTGTCTACACCTCTATACACAAATTTTTTTCCGAAGATCATTATTCTTTTTATATATTTTTGTCTATTTCCGTAAAACAAAAAACGTCTGGTGAATTTTTAGAAAAATAAAAAAAATAAATACAAAATTTGTCCACACGATCTATCTGTCTGTCCACGATGTGCTTTATAATAAAAACAAAAATACAAAATATGTAGGTACAAACAAAAATTTGTTAAGCTTCGTATGTTTCTATGTTATGTTCATATGTATGTTTGTACTTGTCCTAAACAATAAATAAATACAATTCACAGATAATAAATAAAATCATTTTTAGGGACATTTAAGTGGTTGCACAAAACCAAGCGAAAAGAAAATAAATGCACAAACTTGCTCTTCTAGCTAACAACTTTAATGTAGCTAAATGTTAACGCTGCGCTATTATGTAGTAGTTAATAGGTCGGTAATTTAGTTAACATTAGGCTGGTTTAAAGCCGATGTAGGTAAGATAAGATTACCTTGGCTCTTAGTATAATAAATTGTCGAATGGATGATTCAAGGAATATGTAGTTATATAGGTACCTACCTACAAATATGTAGGCCCATTAAATGTATTTTAATTATGTAAGTAAGGACGGTAATATGCAACTACCTATATAGATGGAACCTAGGTTTGCAAATATGTTCATATATAATGAGGGTGAAGGATGAAGGTGGGTAGGTAACTGTATTCATGTACATAACCTTATATGATAGGTGCAATATACATGATATTCATGTGATTTTTAAGGACATATATATATAAATGTATGAGGGGCTATATAGTAGCTACATAATAATGTATTGACATATGCACAAATGTTAGAGTTATAAAGGGTTATCCATTTTTCGGTTTCAAAGGTATAGTGCTGGAACTCTACATCTGTCAAACTAAGTTGTTAAACCAATTTTTTTTTCAGTTGAAAGTCTGACATTTACGAAATAGATCGCTTAACTATCGCACAACGAACACAAATTGTTAAACACTACTACAAAAATGGTGATTCTGCCACAGCCACATATCGTGCTTTAAGAGGAGATTATGGTTTCCATAATCGTCCAACTACGCAAGCAATATTGGCAAAATTGTGAAGAAATTTGAAGAGACTGGATTGGTTCCAAATATTGTAAGGCCTGTGCATCATCGTTTCGCTCGCTGAAAACCACTGAAAATATCGCTGTTGTAAGTGAAAGTGTTGCCAAAGACACGAATGTGTCGATTCCTCGTCGTTCTCAGGAATTAGGATTGTCTTACGGCACAATATGGTTTATTTTGCATTTGGATCTACACCTACATCCATATAAAGTCCAGCTCACACAACAACTGAAGCCAGCTGACCATTCACAACGTCGTAGATACGTCGAATGGGTGCTTGAACGCGATTGGACATTACTTCTTCGAAAACGACGATGGAACGACTGTCACCGTCAATTAGGGGCGTTATGGTCATATGATAACCGACTTTTTTTCGCCTGCTATTGAAAAATACGACTTGGAGAATATGTGGTTTCAACAAGACGGTACCACATTCTACACAACTCAAGCGAATATGGCTTTATTGCAAGAGGCATTTCCTGGCCGCGTAATTTCTCGTCGTGGCAATATCAACTGGCCACCAAGATCATGCGATTTGACACCGCTGGACTTTTTTTTATGGGGCTACGCGAAATATCGTGTTTATGCAGATAAACCTTTAACTGTTGAGCACTTGAAAACCAACATTCGTCAAGTTATGGCTGAGATAGCGCTCAATATGTGTCAAAAAAGTGGTCGAAAATTAACTCAAAAGAATCGATGCTTGCAACAATTCGCGTGGTGGTCATTTAAATGATGTATTTTCACACATAATGTCAACGTTCAAACTTTATAATAAAAAAGAAATATCATGAAAAAAAAATATTTTATATGTGTTTTATTTACGTTTACTTTTGAAACCGCAAAATGGATAACCCGTTAGTTTGAGGGAAACAAATATGCCATTTGAATTGTTTGATGATTATATCAAAAGTAAAATTAAAAAATCTTTGGATCTATTGAATAGATTTTTAGAAAAAAAATTAAGCCACCACTTTGAAGTTATAATTAATGTACATATAAAATTTTAATAAAAAAAATTCAGTGACAGGTTTTTGAAAAAATCGATTTTTCAAAAAAAAAGTTATTTATTTTTTTTAAATCGAATTTTTTTTTGTTTAATTTGAATATGCAGTCTTATTAACACTTCTAAGGAGCATTTACTTACTTTGCTTACTTGGGTCCTCGGACCTGTTATATCCGTGAGGTTCCCCTTGCGGAGCATAGGGCCTCCACTACTCCTAAGCTCTCTCCAACTCTTCCCCAGTTGTGCTGATTCCTCTTCGACCGTCCTTCGCCAAGTACTTCTAGGTCGGCCCACACGTCTACCTCGCTGCGTGAGGGGGTTCCATTGCATCGCCTGACTCGCAATCCACTCTTGACCTTTTCGAAACTTATGTCCAATCCACTGCCACTTTCGTTTTCGTATTATATAGTAGAGTCGACGGGTTCATGACCTGTCCTCGCATGAAGTTCATCATTGCAGATATGGTTTGGCCAGAAAATCCTCAAGATATTTCGCAGACATCTATTCACGAACGTTTGCAGCTTTCTTGTGACAGCGGGTGTTACTTTCCAAGTGCTGCACCCATACAGAAGCACGGACTCAACATTGGAGTGGAACAGTCGTAGCTTGGTCTTAAGGCTTATAGAGTTGTTTCTCCATATTTTGGACAGCATTCCGAATGCAGCCTTTGCTTTCCAGATACGACTTGTTATATCTTGTTCGGTTCCGCCATCAGTAAAGACAATACTCCCAAGATATTGAAAACTCTGTGTAGATGATGAAGTTCCAAGGCTGATCGTTTTTGTTTTTGCCGTATTGATCTTAAGCCCGATGGTTTCGGCTTCTCTCTCCAACATTATTGTCATTTGATGGAGATCCAGGATCCTATGAGAGAGTAAGCATACGTCGTCCCCGTAGTCCAGATGTTTGAGGAATGATTGCAGATTCCACTGAATTCCTCCATTTGCAGACGACAGAGCTGCATGCAGCACATCACTTATCATCAACAAAAACAGTATTGGTGACAATATACAACCCCGTCGAGTCCCACTTTGGATTTCAGACTTCTCCGACAACCTTCCTTTATGCAGCACATGATATTTGGACCCATCATATGTAGCCCTAATAATAGCAATCAATTTAACCGGGATTCCCCTCCTGCACAAAGCAAGCCAGATAAATTCTCTATTAACACTGTCGAACGCCTTTTCGAAGTCGACGAACAGCAAGTGAAGTGGTGATCGATATTCAACAGCCTGTTCGATGATGATTCGCAAGATGTAGTCCACACATGAAGATCCAGAGCGGAATCCTGCTTGGTGGGCGTCAAATGTTTCTTCGAGGTGGTCTTTTATTCGCTCCAGGACGATTTTTGCTATTACTTTGGCTACTGCAGACAGCCCGCAAATTCCTCTCCAGTTTTCGTACTGCGTAAGGTCACCTTTCTTTGGGAGCTTCACAATCATTCCCTTTTTCCATTCCCCAGGAAAACTCTCTGTTTCCCAAGCTCTCTCAATGAGTGGGTGCAGCAGCTCACTCGATGTTGTTGGCGCTGATTGTAAGAGATCTGCGGGAATACTGTCAAGTCCAACCACTTTGTTGTTCTTCAGTGCTCTCATTGCGGTTAAGATTTCTTGCCTACTGGGGGATACGGTACGTATTCGAGAATTTGTTACTGCGGACATGTTATTGCGTGTTGGGATATCTTCACTGTTGAAAACGCGGTTTAAAACTACAGAAAAGTGCTCCTTCCACCTAAGGAGCGTTTGCATTAAAAAAAATAATATCAGTCGGTTCAGCCAATAGTGAGAAAGTCGAAAATATAAAAAGTGGTTATAAGATAAGATTGTGTCTTTATTTTTTTTTTCGAATGATTAAAAAATACAACATATTTGTTTATAAGATTTACAAAGCATGGCTTTAATAAGCCGTCTGCCGTAAGAATTCATAAAATTAAAACAATAATACAATATTTAGAGAGAAACTTATTACTACAGATAATTTTAATGCATACTAGATAGTATTTAAAATAAAACAAACAATAATATTAGCGCGACTTTTAGTTAAGTCAAAACAAATGAATAAATATTTAAAAACCTTTGTAATACAAAAGTTTAATTTTTATATTTAAATCAAAACAGTTTTAATAAAGCGACTTTTAATTTAATCAAAAACAAGAGGCTTTCAGTTTAGCTAAAACAAAAAAAAATATAAAAGAGTTACATTTCTATAAGTAGCTAAAAATAAAAAAGAAAAGAGAAAGAAGAACTCCTTACTTATTTTTTTATAGGTATATAAAAACTTTTAGTTTGGCTAAAACAGAAAAATAATAGTTATATCTGAAAAAAAATAACTAAAGAAAAATTCAAATATTCACTTCGGAAATTTCTTGCATGTGAGACATAGCGTAGAAGAGGCTTCCGACCATAGTCTCCGTTTAGAATTCAGACACATTCTGATAACAAAAGAAAACTAGAAATAAAATAAAGCCTTCGAATCTCCTGTAAGATTGGACAAATGCCTAAGAAATGTAAAACATCCTCGTTCTGATCAATGTTGCAGAGTGAACATAGAGGGTTAAGATCTGTTCTATGCGGTCTATAATTTAAATCAAGCATTTCAGTTCTTATTTTGAAAATAAGACTGATTTCAGGTAATTTGAACTCTTGTCTAAAATAGTTCTTTACCCCGAGTTTGAAATTAAGTTGTTTGTAAGAACATCTGGATGTCGATTCTGTCCCCCTCATAACACACAGCTGGTACATTTTATCATCTATGGAAGAAATACAGTCGTAAAGTGAATTTTTCAGCTGTTCTACATTGTTCGCTGTCAAAGATATTGCCAAGTTATTGTGATATAGCAAGATCATACCAATTCTTGATTGGGCTATAACCGTATCGAAATGAAATAAGGAGGATCCTCTTTTGCAAGTTTTGGTCAGATCGATTCATTACTTTTAAAATATAATCCGCTTTAGCCTTTAAGTTTTTAAGGAATATTTGAGGCAAACCAGATTCCAGGTGAATAGCGTAGTTCGGAGTGTTAAAAGGTAACCTAAAAATTCTCTTGAAAAAATACTCGTACCATTGTATGTTTGCCATTTCTTTCATCTTTTCTTACCCATATACTTCATTCCCATAACAAAATCAACTATTCACATTGGCGTTGAACACTTTGAATTTAGATACTAGCCCCACGGCAAAAACTGGGACCACATTGTAACTACATTGTTTTAATTTTTTTTTTGTTAAAATTATTAAAAAAATTGTCCTTGAATTCTTTTACTACTTATTAAAACCTGTGTGGATAATCTCGGGTTGTTCAAACCCGGCTGTTTTCTGGTGATGTGGGGGTTAGTGTGTATTCTAGCCACGGTAGTAGTTTGACGTTGCATCCTCGTAGAATTGGATTGCTTCGTCGTCGTTGATATAAATAAGTCCTTCTTCCAGTAGCGCTGTCACATCCAGATATCTTGGCTCGGGGTATCTCTCTTCGCAGGTCATGCTTTCACTAGGGTGTTTGGGTGGTTGATTAGGTTACTCGTCAGTCTTTTGAAAGCACTGATCATGTATTTGTCGAGGGGTGTTATTCCGGACGCCTCGAAAAGTCGTTTGTTGCTGAAGTGCTTTTGTCGTCGCTGGTCAAAGTGGAGTCCCGTGCAGATCCGGAGGATTTTCCTCTCAAACATTCCAAGCCTTCTCATGCTGGTTTTGAATACAGTAAACCATGCAAAAGACTATATGTGATAATGGGCCTGAGAAGTTGCTTATAGATAAGCAGTTTCGTCTTCTGGCTGAGTCAATTCCTTTTCCGCATTGGGGGTTGGATTCGGTGAAAAGCAAAATTTGCCTTTTTTAGGGTAGCAGTCACGTGCGGGTTTAAACGAAACATCTCTTCTGTTCCGATGACCCGCTGGTCTTCTGAAGCAAACCAGCTTGGATTTGGCTGAGTTGACTTTGATGCCCCATTTTGTGTAGAATTCCCACAGGCGTCTCACATGTTCTTCTACACTTCGGGCTGCAATAACATAGATATCGCATATGTTAGCGAGTTGTCTGCATAGAGCAAATTCATAGAATTGCTTGGTTGGAGCTCATCCGATGTGAAAATGTTGTAGAGGTATGGACCTAGCTTCGATTATTGGGCAACTCCTGCTCTGATGCTTTTGGTTGTTGACTTGCTGTTTTCTATTTGGACAAAAAACGATCTGGAATTAAGAAAGCTAAAAATTATTTTAGTTAGTGTACTTGGAAAATTAAAAATGGTTAGTTTGTGTATAAGCCCCTGTATCCAGATGTTGTTCTTTTGAAAAAATACCTTTACCTTTTTATCTGTTTCTACCCATAACAAAAACAACTATTCATAGTGGCGTTGAACACTTTGAATTTAGATACTGGGCCCACGTTTTTGTTGGCAAGAAACTGGGACCACATTGTATTTATTGCAGATTTTGTAGCCTTTGTTTTTGCCTTTATATTTACGTGCACATTCAGGTTATATGTCATTATGTATCCAATATAGTTAAACTCATCTACAACTTCAATTGTCTCACCATCTAATGTCCAGTTCCGTGTATATCCAATGGATTTATTACGAGACCTGAATACCATTATTTTTGATTTTGCAGGATTTATATTAAGATCCCACATAATACAAAACTCATTTAGCTTGTTAATTTGGAGCTGTAGAGTTAGCGAATTTTCCGACAAAATAACGAGATCGTCTGCGTAGAGTAAGACTTTTACATTTACATCTCCAAAGAGTAGAGTATGCCCCCAGGTATTTGGTTCTCGGCATCGTTTATAAATAGTGCGATCATGAGCGGGCTCAAAACAAATCCCTGAGGAACACCAGTTGCACGTTTAAATTGCTTTGACTTTTTGGTACCGTTCTGTACAGATGAGATCATGTTTTCAAGAATTTTTGTATACACTCTAATAAATTTGGTCGACACTCCAACTGCTGAGAGCTTATAAAGTAGAGAACTTCTATTGATCGTACCGAAAGCCGCTTTTAAATCGACGAAAAAAGCATATAAATACTCCTTTTTATCAATAAAATGCCTGGCAATAGTGCTGAGTGCAAACATTTGATCAACGGTTGAAAGGTTGGCTCGAAAACCAGCTTGACAACAACTAATGATGTTATTTTGTTCGACCCAGTGCACAAGTCTTGCATATAGGACATGCGTAAACACTTTTCTTAACTAGTTTAGTACAGCAATATCCCTATAGTTTTCTGATAGATTGCGGTTTCCTTTTTTAAAAATGGGTGTTATTCTGGACAGCCTAAAGTTTTCGGGAATCATCTCTTCACGGATTGGTTATATGGAAGTACATACCGTTAAAAAGAGGGAAAATGAGATCAGAGACGTACTTCTGACAGCAGGTATAGACCCGGATAGCGCCGTCTTGGACGATGACCTTTACATATTCGAAGATCCGCAGGAGAAGGTGGAGGCTGTGTGGGCTGCTTTCCAGAAAGTGTACAAGGTGAAAGCAAGCATTCGCCCGAATCATGACCTGGAGAGCAGAGCTCTGCTTCATCACACCTGGTTGCAGAACGATATAACCGAATGGCGATCTGAGAACCTTGGTTTTACCGGGTTTATTGATGAAGATTTGGCAAACGCCATAATCGCCGAATGAAATGGGCCCAGTTCCCTGTTAATTTCGAAGACTGAGCTCCAGCGATCTGATAGGAGCTCCAGCGATCTGATAGGTAGTCTAACTCATGCAATTGCGTACGCCGACGATCTAATTACGTACAGAACAGCTCATACAGTTGAGGTCATCAAAAATCTCTTGCAGAGTGACTTCGACAAGATTCAGCGATATTCTGATGACTGGAAGTTGAAAATCAACTTCCAGAAATCAGAAACTATTTTGTTTAGGACTCCGTTGTCTAGTGCCTCAAGGGATACGAGAAAGAACTGTCGCAAGCTGGTGATCGTAGGGCCACATGGACATCCACTGGCGAGTAAAAGTGTAGTAAAGTACCTTGGCATCTGGTTGGATCAGTACCTGTATTTCGACAGACATATAGGTGCTGCCTTAGCCAGGGCTAGGGGAGCCTTTGCCTTTACAAAACGACTGTTTTATAGCAGCCCTCTTGACAGCAGGGTGAAGGTGATTTGTTACACGGCCCTCATCAGGCCGATGATTGCCTACGGATGGAAAAGATTCAGGTGTTTGAGAGGCAATGTCTTAGACGCTGCCTTGGATTACACAGAACACCAGAGTCGGAGTACACAAGATATTGTTCCAACCATGTTCCATACAACGGAGCCAACATAAACAGAATATATAATTTTTTTTGTTTAAGCTGATTCGGGGTCACACTGCAAGAGCGATGTCCTCAACCTACAGCTTAATTTTTGGGGCTTACTATCTCAATAATGAATATTTTGAGAGTGCGCGGCTAAGTGGCTACATCCCTCCCGAGGCATTCCTCTATTTAGACAGTCGAGGGCTGATACAGGATGAAGGGGCGGTTCCGCTCATCTACCACGTCAGCCGGAAAACTCTGGATAGGAGACCCCTGTATGGTCGATACGTCATCGCTCAAAACAGCTCTAACGAATTTGATAAAAACAACTCTATTCACTGCTTTCGGTATAGTCTACATTTTGGTCCAAATTTTTTGTTCACATATTTTGTTATTAACGGTATGTACCTACCATACGACCATTTTTTTTATTCTTTTTCATAAACGGCTAAACGGATTTCCATCAGGAGGTACTTGGATTCTTTGAAAAATATTTTTTTTTTTAATTTTTGAAAAAAATACATACAATATTTATTTTATTTATTGTTGTCGAAAATTTAATATTCGAAAATGAGTTGACGATTTTTTTTTTGAAATCAAATTTTCAAATTTATATTATTAAATACATAAAATTGTCATATATAATTTTTTTTTCTTCCTAAACTTGTTTAAGTTAATTAAAGGTTGACCTGTATAATGGTCATCGTACCTCTAGTACCTACATACATCGCAATTAAATATATGATTAAAGTACAAAATAAGCGGTAATCGTATTGCAATGTACGAAAAAGAATGTTAATCAATTTACCCAAAAATCGGTAAGAAAAAAAAACAAATTTAGTAAAATAAAAAAATAAACTTATAGACCTCTCCATATATACTTACTTACTTATCGCCAAAATCAAATTATTAATTAATAATTTTACAAATTCTTATTGTTTAAAAGAAGAAAAGATTTACGATGATTTTTATACACAAATTCTTATTTAAATTACAAAAAACTATATTAAATTATCTATTTACATAGGTAGATACATTATACATTATATTATTAATTTTTATTTAAATCACATTTTCTGGTTATAACTAGATAATGCATTTATTATATTTCTGATTATTTTTGAAGAAATATTTTCTTCTTAATCGTCCTGCGTTAGCTCGATGTTAAATATGAATGGCTCGAAAGTATAGCCTAGTCCCGAATAGAATTTACTCATGAATTCAACCCTATTTAAAGTAATAATTGTACAATTACTGTTTAGTTATTAATGATTTAAAACCAATATACCAATGCAATCGCAATGTATGTAAAAATGCAGATAATCCTTCCATCATAACTAAAATAGCCAGAGTTAACATCGCCCATATCCCAAAGATGACAAAAAGTATTATAGAACCTATATTCGAATTAGTATGTAAGGCCAAAGACAAAACCATACTCCAAAGAACCTCAGACAATTCTGCAATTACAAAAAAAGTAGTTCAATTGTTAACAGCCTATACAAATAGGAGTACTTTAGAAAAATAATAATTAAATTTAAAAAAAATAGATTAAACTGAAGATCCGATAATGTACTTACGAGCATGGGCTAGCGACAAAGCCCACAATCTCAAATATGAAGCAGTATGCGAAATCGTACTTAAAACGTACTCAATAGTATGTATTGCTTGATAAATGAAAATCTCACTCAATGGCTCATCATTTTCATTATTTTCAACAGGTATGTGCTCTGGCGAAGTACTGATAAGTAAACAGGTTTCATCGGTTTCTCGAATTTCTATAATTCGATCGTCTGGAAAATTATCCATGGGAGAAGAACTTTCATTTAATGAAGAGTTCATCTGGAATAATATTATATGCATTATGTAAAAATAAATTTAGAATAATATTCATCCCTATTACAAAAAATGGCATTCTGTTAATTTTTTATTCTATTTTTTGATTTCGCTCTTCGAATTATTTTTCTTTTGTTTTGCTTTAGAATTGATCGATCGACTATTAATATTCTGTGTCGATGTTATCGACTTAAAATGTGAACAAAATTGACTTACCGCACTGGTCCGCTTTCGTTTGAATTTTATGTGCAAGGGTTTTCCTAATAGCAGCCACGGAATGCACACAAGTGCAATTACTATGAAAACATTTTGAATTGATTTCTGGTTGTTAAACATAAGTTCATTGCAGCCTTTTAGGGGTTTAGTTGATTTGAAAAGCATCATGTTGATAAACATTATAAGAACAGAAGGTGCACACCCAGGAGTATCAGTTTGAATTTCAGCTTTAGCTGAATATTTTACCCATTTGAAAAACATCAGGAAGACCATATATCCGAACAAAAACGTCAAGAATAATATTTGTGGTAAGACCTCCAATAAAATGCTGATACGTTTCTTAAAATGCCGGAAATTCACAACGCTCATGCAGACACCGAATAACATGTGAAGAACACCAAAAATTAAAGAGAGCTTCATCTTGTAGGTGTTAAGAAAAATAATCTTGTTCTGTGCCAACTGCCATATGGGATCCATACCAATTGGATAAATTCCAAAACTATCGTATTTAGGATCCAGCTGAAGTTTCCGATTCGTTAGTATTGTTGAAGTATTATACTTTACGATCCACGACGAATTGAATATCTTAATTGATTTGGAAAATACATCATTGTATACAAATCCAGTGTACATTGAGAACAGCCCCATTAATAAAATTATGTACCGACCGCCAAAAAATATGTTCCAAATCTCTCCGCCGCGTTTTTTCGCCAAACTTGTTTCCCACAAACACATCCAAGCACCGAACAAAAATAAAATACAACCATGACCCAAATCACCAAACATCACGGCAAACAAAAATGGAAAAGTAATAATAGAATACAAGGCTGGGTTTGCTTCACGACAAGAAGCAACACCATAGGCATCAATTAGATTCTGGAAGCCCTGAGTGAACTTATTCGTACGGTTATAAGTGGGTGGCAATTCTTTTGTGTCAATGATGTTCAAAAACGATGCCACAACACTTTCATCTTCTCTACCATCAGAGAGTGCCTTTTGAACTATCGGCATGTCACTTAGTGGCAACCAACATTCTCCAACTAAACAGTTTTTTGCTATGTTTATGTTAAACTTATTGAGCGTATCAAAGATACCATTGATTTTTGTAACGGCAATTTTCCACTTTAACACGTTGTCGAGAACATGGTTTATAGCCCGCGATAGTTGTTCTTCAGTTTTATCTAATATTGTGGCTAGATCTTTTATCTTATCACTTAGTTCATTCATCATTCTTAATCGATTATCTAATGTATTTGGACAATCGTAGATTTTTGCATGAAATCCAGTGCAAAGTTTTAAAATACGGTTTCGAAGTTGTTCTCCTTGGAAAAAAATAATAAAAACATTTTTGACCGTCTTCACTCCAGTTCTTTGATCTTGTAAATAAAATGATAAATCAGATCTTACATAAGCATTGCCACTTGCTATACGCCAAAGCATACGTTCAAAACTATATTGACGTAAAGGATCAATAACACCTGCTATGAAATTCAAATTTGTAAAATGTTCTTGAGCAGCTTGGAATGTAATGCACATTGTACTCAAATCATCATCGGTCAAGAAACCATGGACAATTTCCAAAACTCGAAGTCTGTTGGTGAGTTCTTTGTAACTGGATTTTAACTTTTCATTATTTTTAGTTAGTTCGCGAAGTTCAGATTCAGATCTATCCAAAACAACTTCTAAATAGCTAATTTCTTTAATTTCGGGTGCTCTAGGTATTTCTGATGGAATTTTTGGAAGATTTGAACTATTTTTTTTGGAAACGGATTCTATAAATTGTATTTTCGTATTCATTTCTGCGCAGCGACGGACTTCGGAGACGAGTCTTCTTTGAAATGTATTCGTGTCATTGTTTAACTGTTATGAAAAAAAGAAAATCCTTCAGAATGCAAATCGTATGTTCACTGCTTATATTACTTACATCTCCAAATTGAACACATCCAGCTTCTCCTAGTTCAGATACAGTAGCGTATGCAACTTTTATTTATTTTATTTATATAAAAAAAAAAATATTGGTAAAAAATATGCCTACTTTTAATTTAATTGCTTAAACTTTAATGAACGATTCGTAGGCATGTAGTAAGAAAATAAAATGCATGACTGGGTGGTATTAAAATCATTAAGATAATTATTGTTTTTGCATTATGTACCTTATATTATATTTATTTTTATTTTTAAAACATTTTCGAAAATTTAAATTTTTGTACTCAAATTTAAAACAAAATTGATATATATATTGGCGGTATTGAAAATTTGGATTTTCTAATTTTCCAAAGTATGTTTTTCCTTGAAAAATCATTTAATAGTCTAGGAAAATAAGATATTAATTTCGAAAAAATTCCGACAAGGCTGAATTTTGGTGGAGCCTTTGTATATGAAACCTATAGTACTACTATGAGACTGAATTTTTTAGCTAGTAGTTCCATCGTTGAGGGCTCTAGTTTCTCTTTTCTTGATAGTGAATTGTTGATGTGGAAGAAGTAAATGTAGAGGCAAATACGAAAAAAAGCAAGGGAGACGGTCGAAACTTACTAGTTCTGACAAAAATATAGTGGGTAAGGGAGAGAACCGAATAAGCTGTTTTTGCCATGGCAACCTTCGAAATATGGTGTGTAAAAATAAATTATATCAAGGCTATTGGCGTATACATGAATTTGAAGTAAGAATGTATATGGATATACATGCATGTAAAGGTTATTATAGAATTTATTTTAAATTTTTCTTTCAAATTTTAGATATTTGGTGGATTTTAGAATTTTGAATTGTAGCAACGTTGCTACTTTTGACTTTTTCAATGCGAAAATAGCAAAGCAATGTTGAGATATTTCAATATGTTTTGTTTAGGTAGGTACATGTGTACTCAGATACCCATCTACATACAATATGTATGTACATAGGTACTTTTCGTTCTTTTTCAAATATAATATCTATGGAGAATAATTTAATTTTTTCTCCAGACAGTTTTATTAGGAAATAAAGTAGGTACACCTAGGTAGTATTTTTTTTTTATTTTTTTTTTAAATTATATATACTATATTACAAGTTGTCAAGTTATAAACTTGACATTATGATGATAGCGAAGACGAAAAATGGGTCCGCAATTCCGTCTCTCTGTCTGTCTGTCCTCGAGTTTACAGCCTAAACGTTTTTTCATAAAACTGTCCCCAGTTTTTTTCAGCTTTTTTAAGACGAAAGATGACAGTACCTACCTAGGTACCTGCCAAACTTTCTTTTTGACCAAAAAGGTAAATATTATTTTTCTCAAAAAATTTTGTTTTTCTAACAATCAAACATAACATTACGATCATAGAGAACACCAAAAAAGTGGGTCCACTAATTCCGTCTGTCTGTCTGTCCTCGAGTATACAGCCTAAACGCTTTGATAGATTGTCTTCAAACTTGGTACATATTGTTTTTTCAGTAATATGCCCACACGGTTTTTCATTTTTTTAGGACGACAAATAACAGTAGCTCCCATACATTTTTTTTGGACAAAAACAAAAATCTTATTTTTCTCAAAAACGTCTCCAACGATTTTTATTAAAAAAAATTAGTTCATTAATGAAGGGAAAGGGTTTTTTTCGTACCTCTAGTAGAAAAATTTTTTTGGTTTTCGATTTTCTCGGAAACGGTTAATCTGATTTTTTTTAAATTTTTTTACGCAGAAGATCCTAGAAATTTTAAACACTATTGTATACCAAAATTTTTCAAAACAAATTATTTTTTTTTTTGGAATTTCAAAATTTCGAAAACGACTTAATAGTTTTTTTTCGCAACTTCGTATTTAGTAGTTTTTAGACATTATCTTGAATAGTTAAAAAACTATTTTGCTAAAATAAAAAACAACGGTACCTCCCATAGAAATGTTAAAAACCGTTAAGAAAAAAATGTATTTGTCAAAAACGGCTCCAAGTATGTTCAATAAAAAAATTGTTATTAAATTTTATTTTATTTTTTGGATTAAAAAAAAAATAATATTTTGCAAATAAATATTAAATGTTTTGAAGATTTTTTTAAATAATATTTTCAAATGTATATATATTTAGTTGAATACTCATTTAAAAAAAAAAAGTTTAAAACGACTTGAAAAAATATATAATACCTATTAATAAACAATTCTTATTTAAAAATTCGTCAACTCGATTTTTTACGAAATTACTTATCAAATCTGAATTTTCAAAAAAATTATTTTTTTTTTCAAAATCCAAAAATATAAAAATATAATATAAAATAAAAAAAATTTTGTCACAAGACGAATTTTTTTTTGCACAACGATTAACAGAAATCTTAAATTTTAACTGTTAAATTATTATCATGTTTGTTCATTTGGTAAGAAAGTTTATTTTATTGAGTAGTGACCGTTGCACACAAGTGTATACCTGAATATTTAAATATTCCCTACAGCCATCAAACAATTTTCATTCTTCATTCATTCTTTCGTAGAATAAAAAACACACACAAACAACCAGCTCCTACTCAACAAAAAAATCCTCATAAAAAAAAAACAAAAAAACCTATGAAATAAATTGTTTTTCTTTTCTCATCTAACTTATAATAAATTTTTTATATATTTCTCTCATCAATTTATTATCACACTATTTCTCTTCATACGCATTTTCATAACACACCAACACTACCTAACCTCCGATTTGGTAGTGGAACCATGATGAGTAGTAGAACTTATAGCAGGCTGGATGAATTTCGTCGTCATGATAGTACTATTAATATCTATATACAATGGCGGAGTTTTATTTTTACGTCATAAACATTTCCTAAGAAGGGAAGGGGTAAAATTATTTTTTTTTCCAAAATTACTTGGAAACCGTAGGTTCTTTGGAAAAAAGTTTTATGTGCAATTGATAGATTTGGAGTAAAATGGTCGAAGACATTGGGGTGTAGTACGTTTATTCAAACAAATATAATAAATTAATGTTTGTGAGTTCGTAAGTTTTAGTTCTAATTTGTGTTTGCAAAAACATATTCTATTAAACAAAAAAAAACAAGTCTTAAGAGTGGTACCCGTAGGGAAATGCTGCCATCTTAAAAGGAGTAATTTGTTTTATTTTGTTTAATAACTCCCAAACACTTACTTTGTTTTTCCTAAAATTACCTAAAAACAAGTCCGGTATTACACAGCACGTGTTAACCCCTGCGTGTATGAAGTGGGAAAGAGAAAGAAAGAACGAAACGATGAAACAGAAATAAATCTATTTGAACACGCGCGGGTAAGATTTTCCTTGCATGTTTTTGACGTTTCTCTTTCTACTTTTTCTTTCTTTTTCGGATTGTCTTCATTTAATTTTCGCTGTCGATGAATGAACACCAATCCAAATGGCTGACGAATTTAAATGGAGCAAAGAAAAAACTTCTAAGCTTATTTTAAATTACCAAATGAACCCCATTCTCTAGAATCCTTGTTTTTGTCATCCAGAATACCTACATATATAAATAACTTTGCCTTCCATTTTTCTTTTAAAAATAATCTTTTGTTCAATATCTGCACTGGAGAAAAGGAGAAAAAGAAAAAGGCTTCCTGTAATAACACGCGCGTTACCGAATAGAAGTTTAAAAGAAAATAACCAAACCAGACCAACTTGTAGACAGTACCTACAATTATCTACAAAATGACATATTAACGACTTCTGTACGTCAATTCGTTCATAAGTTATAGCAACCCAAAGTTCAATTTTTCGTCAAAATGGGTATATATAGATATTATTCAAGCCATAAAATAATAATATAATGACCCGAAACCTCTGCTTTAATTTGACATTTGCCTACAAGCTGAAACACGCACACATGTAACTTTTCCGTTCCTCTTTCAACAGACACATTGATAAAAACGCACACAAAAATATTTTATGTTCATCTTCCTATAGACACATAGATAACACAGCCCTTGTAATTTGTTTTTGTTTTGTTTTTCGCTTTCACATCTATTCATGGATAGGGTGTTAAATGTACAAATACAACAATGTAAACAAATGGGTTTTGGGGGGTGAAACGTACGAAGGTTTCCGATCTTAGAATGGCTTATTTGTGATTCAAGCGTTCAGGTTAATATCCCCCCCCCCCCCCCTAGAATTTATTGTTGGGATTTTTTCGAAGTAACGTAATTTTTTTCGAATTTTCCTGGACTAAAAGTAGTGTAAAGAAAAAGAACCGGTAAGTATAACGTTTCAAAACTATAATGGGGGATATCGTGAATAAAATTTTCCCTGGAAATTTTTCTCCAATTCGAAAGTTTGGGAACGTGAATAATACTCAAAAATTTCCCACAGAATTTATTGGTATCGGGAATAAGCATTCGCAGGGAATTTTGCTGTAATTTCATAACATTTTTTGTTCGAGGGAAATTTATTCCGTGGGAGATTCACGATGGCATGAAAAATCTCCAGGGAATAAAATATTCCGTGGGAAACGAAATTCCATGGGAGTCCCCTAATAAATACACTATTTCTTGCACATGATTTAACACTTCGATATCGCGTTTTTTATCGATTTCGTTTTTCTGCTCTTCACTTTCTAACGAGGCATTAGGTACTTCGAAATTTAACAATTGTTTAAAAAAAATTCACAGTTCAAAAAGTCCAATTTACAAATAAATTTCACAAGAAATGCAAACCTGTCTTGAGTTAAGCACAATTTTATAAGCAAGAGTTAGGTACCAAATTAACATTTATTAAATCAATATTCTCAACTCTTAGCCCATTTTCATATTTTTTTAAAGATGAGCTTCAATTGGTTTTCAAATTATATACATTTGTTGTGTGTTAAGAGCTGTGTATATTTTTACTAAAATGTTCGAAAAGTTTCCAAATGTAAACTACTCTCATTCTAGAATACCAAAACATTAGATGATTTAAAAAAGAATCCCCTTTTTGAAACAAGAAACTTTAAGTTTGTTTTAAATTTGTAGTTAGGAAGATACAAAGTTTAACGAAGTTTCACTTACTGACGAATAAAAATAACTAATAATGACCAACCGAAGTATAAACGTTCTATTAAAAGATTTTGTTAGAACCCAACTTAAGTCATTCAAATACTTTAGTGTTTTGTGTACCATGCACATAATATGGACAAGATTTTTTTTCAAGAGGATTTTTATAAAGCACTAGTATTGGTTTCGTGTAAAAAAAATGTGTACAAGTATCATTCAAACTTACATTACAACCATTTTAAAACTTATCAAACATAAGTGATCCGTCAGATTGTGTCTTTTTGTATGCATCCCCCTTTACATCGATTTAAGGTCTAAGCTGATTAAATTTATTATAGAGCATTTTTATGTGTGTACATTGTACGTACATAAAAGTTTAAAAAATAAAAACATATACATCTTCAGCTAAATGTTTCATAGTTGAAATAGTCAACTGTCATCGTCAGATATTAGTCGAGTAAAGTACAGCTATAGCCGTATATCTGTATAAAAAGTCAGCTGCCCTTAGATCCTATATATTTAGTAGATAATGCTTTGCGTTGCTAATAGTCTTCTTAGGCCCATTTGCTGATACACAACTTAAGCATTTAAGTCTACTTAAGCACTTGTGTGAGAGTTTACGCAGAGGAAAAAGTAGCCCTTAAGCGTTCCGTATCACCAAACGGGCCTTAATCACTGATCTCTATAATACACTGGATAGTGTATTCACATACAAAACTCGACCCCAATAGAAAACTGTAATACTTGTAGAGGGTCCATGTCAGTATAACAGTATAACATTTTTGTTGCCAAAGTTACATTTCAAGATGGTTGCTTATGCTTGAAATTAAATTTGTTTAATCAACCATACCAAGGGCACCTTCTTCAAAAAAAATATAAAATTTAAATTACACATCTATTTTCAACAAATGTAAGTACGAATTTTTCTTAATAAAAAAAGCCATACTAATGATATATTTGATTGTTTCTAGTGTGTATTAAATGCAATACAAGGAAGAATTACAATCGAAATCGTACCAATGGCCTACGTTCATATTAAGAAAAGAATTGAAAGTGGTTTCGGTGCTACCTTAATATTGCCAATAGCGGCTTCTTAAGCCGAACCTTGTATCACTGATAACGGCAAATTTGTCTTAGGCTGGCGGTGAGGGTCAACTCGTTGAAGTACTCATAAACCATTGTGATTGGGTAAAAATCGACCACAAAATCGAAAAAAAACAGCATAATCATTCAACTCCACCAACACGAAAACACATTTCCTTGAAACGTTCTGTTACCAGATTCTTAATATGTATTGTAAATAACCTAGAATTTTAAGAGGAAAAAAGACAGAGAAACGCACAATATTGACTTCCATTTGTAAAAGAACTTGAATTTGTTTTATTTTCCCAACAATTACATTGCAATAATTTCAGCTTCCATATTTAATGATATTTTTTCTGCAATATCTCTCACGTTCTTGTGACGTGGTTCATCTTCTTTGTCGTGTTCATTTGAATAGCTACCAGTTACTGAAGCAATTCTGGTCGGTGGTTGGTGAACCAAGTTTTCACTTTCACTTACTTCTCCAATACCATTATCACCATTTTCTTCATCATTATTTGAATCACTGTTTAAAACATTCCACATCTTCATCTTTGTTTATCTTTTGGGCAGCTGCTTGTCGTTTTTTTAAATCGCCCCAGAAACCGAACCCTGGGAACAACGACGAGTCCAAGCGATCTCGCATATTCTTCCGTATTAAGATGGCTAACATTAAAGATTTTCTTGTTCTTCATGATGTACGACACAAACGCACGCTGGGCAGTTTCTTTAAGTTCTTTGATTCGAGCCAGGAATCCCTCCATCCTTCCTTTGTGAGAGAAAAGTTTTCGCGGGTCAATATGAATCTGATCGATTACTATTTTGGCAGTTTTTAGTTCGTCAACCATGCCATCTACCTGATAAGGAAGCACCACGAGCTTTATGACGAGCCGTCCTTCCTGCCCGATGGATGTACTTATAGCACCTATTCCATCTAACCAGGTCCATTTTTTTGATGAATAAGTCCTCTATCACCTTGAAAATTTAAAAATATTAAGCAAAAATAATTCAATTTTTATTATTTCTTGAAACTTACTTTATTATGAATTGTTTGGAGTTCTTATTATATTGATTGAAACTGACAATAAAAACAAATTGTTTTTAAATTTTTTTTAAAAGGAGTGCAATCTATCTCTTTCTTTCTTTTTATAAAAAAAACGAGATAGGCAATTGCACTGGTGCTACTGTCAAATTCAAATGGAGTCAAAAAAACTGTTATACTTTGTAGGGAATACACTATCCAGTGTATTATAGAGATCAGTGGCCTTACTCAATTATGTTTTCAATAAATATTAATTTATTTTGAAAAAAATTCAAAAAATATCCAAACTTTTGACAGAAAAGAGAAAAAAAGAAAAGATATTTCTTGAATGAAACTCGCTACTAATTACTTAACTATTTTCATTTGAATTTTGAACAGCGGTTGCACATTAGCAGTGCAAAGTGTATTTCTTCCTATAATTTTACTAAATATATGTAAATATATGTTAAAAACAAATGCAAAAATACATTAATTGTATCTACTTTTGAATTTTGTACACGTTCTCAATTAGGTATAATGTATTTCTATTGTGAGAGGCCAAATGCCAATGTATAACAGTTTTTCGCCATTAAAAGCATGCAAAGCTTACCATGCTTTAGGAATTATAATATTAAATATTACTTATATAAATAGGAAAGGAATAAATTTGGATATCTATACTTCTATAGTCAATTCACTTCAATTTAAACTTATAATAAATATATACTTTGAATAGATGTTCAGTTAACAGCTTTGAACCATAAGAGCCAGTTCGTGCACTACATTCCTGCATTTTATTTTAAGAACCAAATGTTTATTTCTCCACCTACTTTGTTCTTATTAAAAAAAAAACTTCCCGTTCAGATTTAACCACAGAGCACAGTTGTATTATGTACATTACATACATATCTACTCATTGAAAAAAAATGAAACAGTGGGTACTTTTTTGCAATTCAATATAAAGAGAAGATACTGTGGTATATTTCCTTACCAAACTTCTTATCAGCATACAGAAGAACATTTCTGATTCATTGATACATAGGTACAGTGCGGTGTAACATTTTGTTTAGCTCTTCCTATTTGTTTTAAATTTATATCAGAATTTCTTTAATTTTTGGCGTGGGATTATTTATTTATATAAATTTTGCTCATAATGCCAATTCTTTGTCCTTCACTAAACCACCGTCTTTGATGATTTAGCGAACGACTAAGTTTGTAAATGCCAAATAGCAGAAATTCTTTTTTATTAATACCATTTCGCACTTGCTCGAAGGAATAAGTCATAAACCTTCCTAAGTCCATATTAATTAGTATGGGTGTAAAAAACTTAGATATCAGAGAACTTTTTTATTGGCTGCACTGTAGTTAGATTTTATGTTTTCTTTTGTCTTCTTTTGTGTTCATTGCTCTGGTCAGCCTTTTTTGTGTTTAGTCCAGTCGAGTTAAACATTTGAAATAAAAAAAATTAATTCTTACAATTTTCTTTCACAATTCATTAGGGGGGGTCATAGGTAGTCTAAATCTCGGTTTTCGGGAAAATCCTGATGGATATGCAGCAGCCATTTTTAATTCAATAAACATCTTACTTTTGGAAATAACTTCGCCATTTTTGATTTCTGACACAAAAAATAAAGGTAAAACTTGAAAATTTAATTTTCTACAACTTTAGTCTTAATATTTTTTTTTTCAAAAAAAGTTAACGTTCGCGAGATATTAATGAAAAACTGTTTTGACTTTTCAAAAAAAAACGCCTTTACTTCAACTGAAACTCCAGCAGTATTTTCCCGAAAATCGATTTTTAGACTACTAATGGTCCCCCCAACAAACTATAAGAGAAAATTGTACGCATTAATATTTCATAGTCCCAGAAGAGGTCACAGGACCCAAACAGTTTTCATTAATATTTCGCGAACGGTAACTTTTTGAAAAATAAACATGATGACTAAGGTTGTAGAAAACTAAATTTCCTACAAGTTGTACTTATATTATTTTTGTCAAAAATCAAAAATGGCGAAGTTATTGCCCAAATTAAAATTTTCATTAAATTCAAAATGACAGCTGAAGCTCCAGCGCGATTTTCCCGAAAACCGAGAATTGGACTACTGCCTAACGAACTGTGAAAGAAAATTGGACGAATTAATTTTTTCTATTTCAGTCCTTTTTTTTGAGTACCCGACTAGACTGGACTAATTCCCAAGCTTTCTAATGGGCACATTCAAATGTCGGTACGAATAGCATATATCTAAGATTGGTTAGTGTCCACTTAAGTTCCTGAACAACCAAATTCGAACTAGTCTGCCACAGCCACATATCGTGCTTTAAGAGGTGATTATGGTTTATATAATCGTCCAACTACGCAAGCAATTGGCAAAATTGTGAAGAAATTTGAAAAGACTGGATTGGTTACAGATATTGTAAGGCCTGTGCATCATCGTTTCGCTAGTATCACTGAAAATATCGATGCTGTAATTGAAAGTTTTGCCGAAGACCCGAAAGTGTCGATTTCTCGTCATTCTCAGGAATTAGGACTGTCTTACGGCACATTATGGCGTATTTTGCATTTGGATCTACACCTACATCCATAACGTCCAGCTCACACAACAAGTGAAGCCAGCTGACCATTCACAACGTCGTAGGGGTGCTTGAACAACAGGCGGTGGTCGGCGATTTTTCGAACAAAATTTTCTTCAACAACGAAGCACATTTCTCACTCGGTGGGTATGTTAATGAACAAAATTATCGTATTTGGGGTTCTGAGAATCCTCAAGTAATTGAAGAGAGGCCATTACATCTACAAAAAGTCACTGTTTGGGGCGTTCTTTGGTCCGGACTGTCACCGTCAATTCGGAGCGTTATGGTCATATGATAACCGACTTTTTTTGCCTGCTATTGAAGAATACGACTTGGAGAATATGTGGTATCAACAAGACGGTGCCACATAACTAGAGCGAATATGGCTTTACTGCAAGAGACATTTCCTGGCCGCGTAATTTCTCGTCGTGGCGATATCAACTGGCCACCAAGATCATGCGATTTGACATCGCTGGACTTTTTTTTCGTGTTTATGCAGATAAACCTTTAACTCTTCAGTTCTTGAAAACCAACATTCGTCAAGTTATGGCTGCGATACCGCCCAATATGTGTCAAAAAGTGGTCGAAAATTGCCTCAAAAGAATCGATGCTTACAACAATTCGTGTGGTGGTCATTTAAATGATCACACATAATATCAACGTTCAAACTTTATAATATAAAAGAAATATCATGAAAAAAATATCTTTTATGTGTTTTATTTACGTTTACTTTTGAAACCGCAAAATGGATAACCCATTATTATTTAAGTACGTAGGTCTTATATCAATAAAAGCAAGAAAATTAATGAAAATTTTTATTGAATCCACGTAAGAAGAGATTATTATATTATTTATATCTTTATATCAAATGTTTATATTTATTCAATAGGATGTGTTTTGTTTTTATAAAAAAATAAAGGTTATATTAATTTATTTCACGAACGCAAATGATTTTATCAATTTTCTGCTAATAACAAAAATTAAGAAATACTTATAAGCCTCAAATTAACAAAAATATCTATATCTATATTATAAACATATTGCAAAAGGTCATCTTCCTTATTGTTGATATTACATATATATAGTATATTATAAAATAAGGCAACATACAAATTCATTAAAACCCCTATGTTACTTTAGTATCTTAAACCACCTTCCCATACTACGCACTTGATATCATTTTGACTAGCGACATGAGCTTATTTTAAGAAACAACAACAACAATACGGGCTTGTTTGTATTTTTTATCTACAAAATAAAGCCAATTGAAATTAATGGTGTTTTTATTTGGCAATCCGGAATTGTTCTCCGATCCGGGATGCCAACTGAACACTTTTGTGTGATTCTGACGATTCTGAATTTTAATGAGATTGTATGTGTGAAAATAATTGTGTACGTGAGAATATTCAAATTCAAAAAAATGTTTACTGCACAATTATGATTCAAAAAATGATAACAGCCGAGTTTGACGTTCAAATATATGAATGTGTGAGTGCTTCTGGTTCTGATTTTGATTACAAATCCGGAAGCAAAATTCTCTTCTTTTCAGAATTAGAACTGTCATTTTTTCCCATGTGAACGCTTTCAAAAGAGTCCGGAAGGCTTCCGGATTGCCAAATAAAAACGACATAAGTTTGCTACATATTATTCTTGATTTACATACTCAAATGTATTCTTATTATATTGCATTCATAATATGGGTAAACGTTAATATACAATTATTTAGTAGACTTAATGTTTTTCAGACTTTTTTTTTCGTGTTCTCTTATGGAAAATACATTGAACGTCAAATCGAAAAAAAATCTATCTCCAATTGAAAGTTCACGCGCTGACTTCCAGGTGGTGTGGAAAGCAACTTACCAAGTGTTAATACACTTAAAACCCTTTACATGAGTATTAATAGACCGTTATTTATATTGCATTAGTGTTCTATGTTTTGAGAGCAGATGTATGCTTATTGACTCTTTTCAAATCGAGAAGAAAATTAAATTCTGTACTTTTTACATTTGATGTACTTTTTATTATATAAATTTTCCAGTGTTGTCAGCTATAATATTTAGTACAAGTTATGCTGAGCTAAGCACAATCCCATTACAAATACTTGTATTGATTTTAATGAATTTGATTTGATAATGAATTTGATTTTAATATGAAAAGAAATGAAATACAGAAACTATTATCGCAATTAATGTAATTCATATTATAATTTTCTATTTTTTTTAAATAAATAAGCCTTGAGTGTAGTCTCCATAGAGTTTTGTAACTTGATAGACGATAAATATATAAATCCTACGACCTTTCTTGGTTTTTAGTAACCGATAATGTTGTTATTATTTCTCGTTGAAAAGTGATTTTTTGCCATTTTCCATTTTGAAAGTAAAGCATTATAGTTTTCAATTTCGAATTATTTTACGCCGCTTGATTTAGAATCTTTACTGCTTTATTAATCTAATATTGTCAAAATATTTATACCTGTTCATATAAAACTAATCAGAAAAATCAATGTTAATGAGACACTTTTTAAATTGCCATGGCTAAACCACCAGTATCGAAAGGTTAGAGTGAATTGTGGAGTTTTATTCAATATTTACCACTGTTACCACTGGGACACATTTGAGTCAAAAGGGACTCATTTTGTTTCAATTCAATTAAAAAACGGTTAAGAGCAGTCTTGCAAAATAAAAAAACGGAATGGAAGGCCAGTAAAGGAATTGCTTCAGCAGATAACCACGCAATTGTAGACCTTGCTGTATGGCAAGAAGCAATACCTTGTTGTAATATATAGTCTCCATCACAAGCTTGAAGTCGTGGTATTGATGAGAGAAGTTCATTTTGCAGAATATCTCTGTACTTGGCAGCATTGATAATTCCATTTACAAAATGTAAATTGCCCGGACATGCATCCCCATATCATTTGAGATGCTGTAAACTTGAGCGTTTTTTTAAGGCAATCTTTGTGAAAAGTCTCTTTTGAATTTCTAATTACTCGTTTTCGTTCATCGCCCACGCAGACCTCAAGCCTGGACTCATCAGTTTTTACGTTGCTTTTTCTTTTGTTTAGGTGTTAAAAGTGGTTTTTCTTTGACCTATGTTTTTAACGAATTAAAATAGATCTAATTTAAATAAATCTAAAACCAACCTTATAAAATTCGTATCCAATTTTCATATTCCCCTTACAGTGTCGATTAAAACACTTTGGATATTTCTCTCCATTGAACAGTTATTGAAGCCGCAGTTTGACGTCGATTTTCTTTTATTATTTGCTTTAAAACTGGGCAATCTCCAGTATTCGTAATTGGTGGGCGTCCCGTTTTTTACCAATCTTCACATTTCCACTATTTTTTAACTTTGAGATAATGTTTCGGATTGATGAACGCGGTAAATTTAATTGTTTTGCGATTTTATAGCTCGATAATCCCGTTTCGAAGACTTTAATTATGGATTCCCTAGGGTCTCCTGATAATGCAACGCCACTCACGATGGTTGACATTAAGCTGTTGATGTCTTGCATAAAACAAGAGATCAATAAACAACAAAACAAGTACATGCCATTTTTTTAATAACGGTTAACATCCCAGAGAGAGTAGTTGAACTATTATGCTCTATCTTTGTTTAAGAGAATGCGAACTGGAGCCATATTTGTTTTCGCAAATTTAGTTCTGTTTGGTCTAATTTGCGTATTAAATGTAATATTACATTGGCAAACAAAATTAAACAACAACTGCTTGAGACCAGAAAATATAGGTATATAAAAAGAGTTAATTTGTTAATTGATGAGTAGGCCAACTAGTTTGCGTTTGGGTTGTATATCCTTTTCTGATTTCCAAATATCAAAATTAAACTTTTCAAATATGTAGTTCAAACTTCAAACCTTTGAATTAAACATTGATTGAAGTCAGATCTAATAGACCAAAATCCCATGACTGTCAGGCATACGTCATTTTATCATAGCTGAATTTTTGTCTGTGAATAGATAAGAATGAATGGACATTCCGAATTTTTAAAGCTGTGACTTTTCGGAGATAACAGGACTTTTCGGATTTAACAGTGCATACTCAACTACGTTATTTTCTCGAAGCTGATTTTTTGATATGTTTAAGGGGATAGTGTCTCATACTTTGTTTGACACTTGTCGAACCCCTAAAGTGGGGCGTTTCTTCTGGCAGACACCTTTTAAATGTCATCTTGTATGTGAATTATTTAAATTAAATTAATTTAATAGTATTTATGAAATTGATATTTTCTGTGTATGTTTTCAAAATATTTATTTTAGTTATTAATAAAAAAAGATATTATTATAAACCTAAATCAGTTTTATATTGGGAGTCATTTATTTTCAAAATGACTCATTTTTTCAGCATCTGGGTCCATTGGCATACTTTACATGGACTGCTAGTCGATTGTCAGTTCTATACAAAAGCTCTATTGAAAATGAGGAGAACGATCTTTACGCCCCTTGGAGCAAAGTAGCAAACAAAAATATTACTTTAAAAAGCCATCTATTGCCACTCTTGGCGTGCGTACCATATTTAGTCAACAGACAAAGAAACTAGGGCCATCTATTGTTATTTTGTATAAGAGAAGAAATAGATATAGGAAGTACACAATGCTGTAATTCTGGGGGACTATAAGAAAAATTCCTTTTTTTTCATTTTATGAAAGAGATTGCTTTTAGAGTTGAATTCGAAATAAAACGAATAAAAATCTAATTCTAATATTCCAAGTAAATTAATTCTTTATTTTAAATCAATTTATTTATAAAATTGTTTCTCTTTTGTTAGTTTTCCGTTTCACTAGTGCTTTTAAAGGCAGCGATTTTTGTTCTTCTTAAAAAATGCAAAGTTTTATATAAACAATTAAATAATAATTTCGAATTACATTTTTTTGTTTAATTTGCATCGGCCAGAAAATTGTTAAAAAAAGTGAAATTTAAATAAACCCATGTACTTTCCATATATATGTACATACATACTTGTATGGAAGAACTAACTAACTATTGAGGTTTGCGGCTCGAATTCACTTCTGATGGTTGATTTAAATAGTAGATTTATGCGAGTTCAGTATCTGCTTTATACATTAAGAGTATTCATGAAACCGTGTAAGCCTTCCCACATCGGAAAAGTTTACCACACACGTGTCATGAACACACCTAAAAGTCAACTTGTAAGCGTGGTTAATGATTTTTTTTCTTCCTATATTTTCCCTTGACTAATAACGGTTTGTTTATTACTCTCATTTAAAATGGCGGCCAAAAATAATACTAGGAAGAGAGATAGTTACACAAAGACTGACACATAAAACGTCAAAATTAAATGTCAAAAGTTATCCACATTTAACAAATTCAGATGGTAAGCTTTCCCACACAAAATTTTGCGGAAAAGTTCACCATTTTTTGGTAAACTTTTTTAATTTTGACAGCTAATTTACCATTTTACCAGTTTAACTTATATCTCGCAGTTGTCTTAGATCTTATAGATTTTATTCATTTCGTCGAAAAGTTAAAACAAAAACTTAAATGTATTTTAAACTTAAGAGCGTGTGCTAAATTTTATTAGTCGCGTCGAAAAGTAAAGAAAAAATAAATTGATATTTAATATAGCCTTAATTGTATTCCGCTCATCCGCAAAGAACTTCTAATATTTTTTTTCTATTTTTTTCTGTAGAAAATAGAGAAAAGATAATTTTTGGATTTGTGTATGGATTTCTTTGAAAAAAAAATCCCTTAAGCACTGGTACTTAATAATATTCGTAATTTCCGCTGGGAGCTGAGTGGCGCTCGTGTGGTCCTAGCTGAGGAGAGATCCAACGCGAAGTTGGCTCCTAGCAGTCCATACGTAGTATGTCAATGGCTGGGTCTCATTAAAAATTGACGCTAATATTTACCTACATTTTATTATAAGTCACACATCGCTATTTGCCGCACAAACACCAACTGCTTTCAGGACATTTGGAAAATCCTATCGCTTTCAATGAAATGGCGCTTTTAGGAATACGAAAATACGAAAGGATTCGTGTCGATGAATAAAAGTGAGTTTCACAGTGCCTTCGTACAAGAGCGTAAAAAGTAATCAACTTGAGAAAGAGATCGGATGATTTTTCGAAAGGTACGAGTATGAAAATATTATATACATTGACATACTAGATATATATACATATATACCTATATATATACATTTAATGCCGTGATTGAACGCACACATTTACAGCTAAAGTCAATTTTCAGCTTGTAGGTAAACCAGCTTAACAGCCAAGGATTCATTTTTTTTTTGTAAATTCATTTTTATTTAATATTAACTTCTAACTATCTTAAAGCTAGACAAAAATGTTTAGAACTAGCCTAATTATCAATAACTTACAACTAATTTACTTAGAACTAATGTCTTTCGACCTAAAAACTATTTTAATTAAATCTAATTATTTTATTTTTATTTAACCAAGAAAACTTTTTAAAAAACTCAGTGTCAAATTATTTTTAAATGTTTACTTAAGAACTACCTAAAGATAAACTAAAAAGAATTAAAACTAGATACAACTAACTTATACTAACTAAAATTAACTTAAACTACTTAAAATACCTAATAATACCCAAAACCACTTAAAACTACTAAAAAACTAGAACAGCCACAGCAGCATTTTTTTCGTTTTATAAATTTTTTTTTTTGTTTATTTTTTATATGCATGCAGACACACAACAACATGCAACCCACCCATACATGTACATACGCACATACATATACGTACGCACATACATGCACGGATACGCAGCCACATGCACATATGCCCCGCATACATACTTATTTGTAATTTTTTTTTTTGGTGCCACCCCGACAGTTCCCTATACATAATTGCCCTAAATCTATGTAAGTCGGCCAAGACATACCATCTTCATCGACTTTAAATATTATGATGCTGTTCAGAGACCGGACACAGTCCTACTGAACCGAAGGCGCTCTTCTCCACCTTGAGCAATGACATCTCGACCATACAGGAGTCGCCTATCCACAGTTTTCCGGCTGACGGACGTGGTAGATGAGCGAAACTGCCCCTCGATCCTGTATCAGCCCTTGACTGTCTAAATAGAGGAATGCTTCGGGAGGGATGTAGCCACTTAACCGCGCACTCTCAAAATATTCATTATTGGGGTAGTAAGCCCCAAAAATTAAGCTGTTGGTTGAGGACATCGCTCTTGCAGTGTGACCCCGAATCAGCTTAAACAAAAAATTATCTATTCTGTTTATGTTGGCTCCGTTGTATAGAACCTGGTTGGAATAATATCTTGTGTACTCCGACTCTGGTGTTCTGTGTAATCCAAGGCAACGACTAAGACATTGCCTCTCAAACACCCGAATCTTTTGCATTTGAGATGGGGCAACGTTGAACCACACCGGGCATCCGTAGGCAATCATCGGCCTGATGAGGGCCATGTAACAAATCACCTTCACCATGCTGTCAAGACGGCTGCTATAAAACAGTCGTTTTGTCAAGGCAAAGGCTCCCCTAGCCCTGGCCAAAGCAGCACCTATATGTCTGTCGAAATACAGGTACTGATCCAACCAGATGCCAAGGTACTTTACTACACTTTTACTCGCCAGTGGATGTCCATATGGCCCTACGATCACCAGCTTGCGCCAGTGCTTTTATCGTATCCCTTGAAGCGCTAGACAACGGAGTCCTAAGCAAAATAGTTTCTGATTTCTGGAAGTTGATTTTCAACTTCCAGTCATCACAATATTGCTGAAACTTGTCGAAGTCACTCTGCAAGAGACTTTTGATGTCCTCAACTATATTAGCTGTTCTGTACGCAATTAGATCGTCGGAGTACGCAATTTCCTGAGTTAGACTACCTATCACATCGCTGGTGTAAATGCTGAATAGAATCGGCGAGTTAACCGCTCCCTGCTGAAGACCATTATTAATATTAAAAATTGCGGTAGAAGATACATTGCCACTCTTGACAACAAACTTTCTACCATTAAGCATGTCATAAAACATATACAATAGAGGTTTACTTATACCTAGTCTGGTTAGCTTTAGATTGAGACCTTCTAACCATACGGTGTCGAAGGCCTTCTCCAAATCAACCAGACAGGCACCCGTACACTGCTTTTTAGTTTTGTTCCATTGGATATCAGAAACTAGTTAGACGCGGCATGAATTGTGTAATGTCCCGCCTTAAAACCGAACTGATTATCCGGGATTTTTGTCCTCCGCCCACTTGAACAGGGCTCTATTAATAACCTTTTTAAATACTTTGCTGATACTCTGAAGAAGACTTATCGACCGGAGATTCGCCGTATTGGAGTTGTCCTTTCCCTTTTTTGGGAGAGGGTGCACCACAGCTGTCCTCCACCGCACTGGATAATATGCATTATTCAGCGCGTTGTTAAACAGTGTGGTATAAATGTCAACTGCTTCTTGAGGCAAATGTCGTAGTACAACGTTGGATATACCATCGATTCCTGCTGACTTCTTTTTATTTAATGAATTAACAGGGGATTCATACTTCTCCATGAGTGTAGCCATTAAAAAAGTTCTGTTATACAAATATCTTAGTTCTTGTTAGTTAGCCTCTATTCTAAGATTCCCTGGGATATTTCAAGTTTTAAAATTTTAGTATCAGATGACATAACACATAACTTCTTGTTTTTTTGAAAACCGAAAAACCGATGGGCAAATTCCTAACGTAAATCTTGCGCATAATATAATAAGCAAACTGTCCCTAAGCGCAAACAGGAAAATGTCTGCTAAGCACACTGTCCCGAAACGCAGTTTATTCTTTTTTCTTGCGCAAACTTCAATGCAATTATGCAAGTTTTAAACTTGTGTTGCGCACTTCATTTGTCTTTCAATTTTTATCGGGTTCGTGAATTTGCTTAGCATGAGACTTGCTTTGCAAATCTTGCGTTTAGGAATTTGGCCGATGTTTTTTGACAACTCTTGTAGCTGTCAAAAAAAACCTGGGTCAACCCAGGGTAAAGTTCATCGAACGAACTTATTGTAAAATAGTGAAAAATAATAGGGGTATTCACGATCCGATGTAACTAGTCTTGTATCATTGTAAAAGTTTAGCATTTTCTTTGCACTAAAACAACAAAATATACTGAATGTCAAAGCCTTACACTTTTACTATACCCTAACCCTATTGTAACAGAAAAATACAAGATTGTAACACAAACAGAGATATTCCAGAACCAATGTGAAACAGATTTTAACATTTGCTTCAGTGTTGCTAAAGATTAGTAAAGGTGTGTTCACTGTCTGTTGTAAAAAAATAAAATTTTACAATTTTACAAGACTTATTACACCAGATCGTGAATACCCCTAATGATACGATAACTGAAGAATATATTTCAATATTATAGTTTATCTGAAACTTAAATCAAATATTGTGAAACAAAGACCAAAAAAATATTAATACTCCAGCAACAATTAAAATAACAAATTAAATATACACATATATTTATTATCACTTTAATGTGAATATAGATCCATATGTATCTATTATGTATAAAGGTGAAAAAAAAACGTTTTCGTAGGAATACTATTTGATTGTGCATACATTTAAATTTTTTGAAAGTTAAATTTGTAAAAGAAAAAAAAACAAATCCTTTTTAGCGAGAGAAAAAATGATTAACAGAAATAAAATATTTATATATGTTTGTAAGTTGTTTTAAGAACAAAAATAACTAGGGATAAAATACTGATTTTATTTTATTCTTCTTCTTCAGCTTCAAGAATTAATTTAAAGCTGAATGGTTGGAAGGCATAACCAAGACCGGAATAGAACTTGCTCATGAATTCGACCCTGTTTAAAAATATATAGAAAATTTGTTGAGTAAAATAAACTTGAAAACGATTTTCAAAACTTACCAATGCAAACGAAGCGTATGCAAGAAAGCCGATAGACCTTCCATCATGACCAAAATTGCAAGAGTAAACAGTGTCCATGCCCCGAAAATAAAGAACAGCATAATACTTCCAGTGTAGGAACTACTCTGCATACCCAACGATAGCACCATACTCCAGAGTACTTCAGAAAGTTCTGAAAAATTAAACAAAATTAATTTTACAAGACACTCAAAACAAAAACACTACTTACGAGCATGAGCCAAGGACAAAGCCCAAAGACGCAGATAGGATGCCGTATGCGAAATAGTACTAAGCACATATTCAATAGTATGAATGGCCTGATGAATGAAGATCTCGCTCATCGGCTCCTCCTCTTCATTGTGCCCACCCTCTTGACCTTCTGATCCAAGTGGTAAAGGGCTATCGGTTTCCGGAGTGAGTTCCATTCCTTGATTGACATCACCATTATGTTTGACATGGCCTTGATTTTTTCTGGTCAATTTCACATAAATGGGTTTGCCTAACAACATCCAGGGAATACACACTAAACCAACACATATGAAAATAAGTTGCATTTGATGCTGCGACTCAAACATGTATTCGTCACAGTTTTCAAGGGGTTCCGAGGATTTGAAGAGCATCATATTGATGAACATAATGAGCACAGATGGAGCACATCCAGGTTTATCGGCAGTAATATCAGACTTGGCTGAATACTTCACCCACTTAAAGAACATCATGAAGACCATGTAACCAAACAAAAGAACTAAGAAGAGAACTTGTGGCAGAAACTCTAAGAAGATGCTAACTCGCTTTTGGAAATGATTGAAGTTAACTACACTCATACACACACCAAAGAACATGTGAATCACACCGAATATGATTGAAAGCTTCATCTTGTAGGTATTCAAAAAGATAATTTTGTTCTCTGCCAACTGCCAGATAGGATCCAGTCCAATGGGATAGACACCATCAACATCAAATGTTGGATTAAGCTGAAGATCCGGGTTACTTTGGACTGTCGAAGTGTTATAGTTTATTCTCCAAGTCGAGCCAAATATGTTGAAAGATTTGGAGAAGACATCGTTGTACATGAATCCTGTGTACATAGAGAAAATTCCCATGAGCAAAATGATGTAGCGACCGCCAAAGAAAATTGTCCAAATTTCACCAGCACGAACCCTCCCCAATTTTCTTTCCCAAATACACATCCATGCGCCGAACAAAAGCAATATAAATCCGTGTCCTAAATCACCGAACATTACAGCGAACAGGAATGGGAAAGTGATAATGGTGTACAAAGCAGGATTAGCTTCCCGATATGTAGCAATTCCATATGCATCAATGAGATTTTGGAAACCCCGAGTGAATTTATTGGTGCGATTGTAAGTCGGTGGTGCTTCATTTGTGTCTATTACATTCAAAAATGATGGTATAGTACTGCCAACGGCTGCCGAGCCATCGGACAAGGCCTTTTGGACGATAGGTAGGTCCTGAGTTGGAACCCAACACTCTCCAATTAAACACTTTTTAGTGACGTCCATATTGAACAAGTTCAGCGTATGATATATTGCTTTCATTTTCTTTACCATAATACTCCATGTAGGTAAGTTCTTGGAGACAGTAGCCAATACCCTGCTGCGATGGTCTTCGGTCTGACTTAAAACCAGCTTCAAGTCTTCCAAACGAGTGCGAACTCCCTTGACCATATCTTCGCGCTCTGTGTGTGAACTCGGGCATGGATACATCGATGCATGAAAGCCTGTGCATACTTTCTTGATGCGGTTCTTCAGCTGTTCACCTTGGAAGAATGCTACAAAAACGGTCTTATAGATTGGATGCCCCGTTGCTGGATCTTTCAAAGGCTCATCCAAATCAGATCGCTTAAGAAAAACATTACCACGTGAAATACGCCACAACATGCGTTCAAAGCCGAAAACTCTTTCGCGGTTTATGACACCAGCAACGAAACCCAAGCGACCCCGGTTCTGGTTGACAGTATGTTCGTCGGTCGGTAAATTAGATCGCATTGAGTCCAAGTTTAGGACCTCTTGATCAGAGAAAAATCCTTGAGTATTTTCCAATACTTGACGCAATTCGGTTAGTTCCAAATAGTTTGATTTAAGATTGACCTCATTTTGTGCCAGTTCCAGAATTTCATTTTCTGTCTTTTCTAAATGAGCTTCCAAATCAATTATTTCCCTTGGATTGGGTGCTCTTGGGATATCGTCAATAATATCGGGCAGAACTATGCCATCTTTTTTGATTTCTGTCTCGATGTAGCGTATCTTTCTTTCAAGCTCATCACAACGTCGAACTTCGGTGACGAACTTACGTTGGAATGCGTTGACCCCATTATTTAACTGAAAATAAAAAAAAATATATATAAGATTGGTGTTCCCAATTTTGGTAGTGATTGAAGACAAGTCAATTTGTAATAGTTTATAAAAGACTTTGTTTACATAGGCTTAACTACTGTTAATGCAAAGGCCTTGAGCCCTTCTCCAGTGGGCATTACTCAGCATTCAGCGTTAAGTATTTCTCATTTAAAATGGCGATTAATTGTTATAACTATTCTAACATGTCTCTGATCTCGTTTATATTTTATTAACTCATTTTAAAAATATAAAAAATGAGTGAGCGAAGTGGGTTGGATTGGATTTTTCCTTACACTGCATGTCAAATATTATGTACTTGGCTTCAATCAAGCAAAACCGGTGATCGATTCGCACAAAGTTATACTTCTGGTTCAAGTAATTTTTTCAGCCATAAATACAACAAAAGCTGACATTTCTAAAGATAAATTTTTAACTATACAACCATGCCTGTAAGGCCTAAGGCGTCTTTTAAATGCAACCTGAATTGCATGGCACTTGTTAGAAGGATAAGAACGATTAAAGGAATTAGAATATCCAAATGGCAGAACTCAAATTATTAACGTTATAAATCTAACCTTACCGAGCATGAACAAAGAAGACTCCACTAAAAGAGGATTTAGTGACATGAATCTTGCGAATACACTTTTGAAAGCAGCAGAGGCTCGTCGGTGAATGACTGTTGTTTCCTTTCATACTTAGGTTCAAATATGGTAGAAGCCTTTAGTGTTGGTTGTGAAACCTTCTCAGACCATATATCATTAATATGCTTCTTAAGATCCCCTCACAACAAATTCCAGACACCAAAGTCTTCCTCGAATTAAATGGTATGAAACCCGATGTATCTTCAACAATACTATACTGGGGTCACTTGTACATTCCAAAATAATACCAACAGATTCTATTGATGATCGTTACAAATTAATTCAAAGTTGCATCTATGAAGCTTCTATCCGACAAACTATTACGTTTGAGCTCAAGAAGCCTTGGTTTTATTTAGTTTTTTTTTAGCCCGAAAAACAGCTTTTAAACACCTCAAAGCCTTTCGAAAATTAAACCTTGACCTCTCCAGAAAAAAACTATAATGATGCCAACAAAAAATACAGTAGTTTATGTAAAACAAAAAAGCAATCTTATTTCCAAGACATTGCAAAAAGTCTACAATTTCTTCGGCCAAATAGATTGGTGGAAAATTGCCAAAGGCATACGTGGGAACACTTTTAATATACTAACAGGGATTGTTACAGTCTGTAAACTTAAAACTAATTTTAAGAAGTTAATAAAGCAGTCAATTGATAGGAGTATAGCTACTATCTCATATGCTATTTCTCAAAAACAAGTTCCTGAGTTGGATTCCCTCATAGAGCTTGACGAGATAGGTACATATATTCTGCTATATCTGCCGGAAAAGATCACAAAACTTCTGGTTTGGACGAAATACCTTATGAATTCTATAAGAAATGCGAACAATTCTCTGGTTATGGAAATACATACGTTATTTACCTAAATTTTTGATACTGCAACTATACCATCATCGTTCAAAAAATCAATAACATAACAGGTGAGAGTCTTTTCTGGACACGCTTTATAAGTTATTTACTACAGTTCTCTTAAATATAGACTGACGCCTTGGCTGGAAATAAATAACATCATACGCGACTTTCAAGCTGCTTACAGGAGAAACTACTCTACTGTGGACCAAGCTTACAATCTTTCATGTATTATAAAGCTTCAACTATGCCAAAATATGAAGATCTATGCATTTTTCATTGATCTAAAGACTGGTTCTGATAACGTTAATAGAAATGTTTTAATCCACAAACTATATACTCTGGAAATCTCTTCGAAGATGATCGCTATTATGAAGTCTCTTAATCAGGACTCTGCTGCTGCTGGTTGGAATGAGCTGGTCTCTCGGATTTATTATCCACTAACAAAGGTGTACGAAGTACGACAGGGTTGTGTACTAATCTCTCTTTGACATCTTTTTAAATTATCTACATATCGAACTACCTATTGGCTTATTTCTAGATGGTCTTCAAATTAACGCACTCTTATTGCTGACGACATTGTCCCCTTATCGGATACTCCTGCTAATCTACAACAACTTATTGATAGTTTTATTACATACTGCAACAATTGGAACCTTGAAGTTAAATTTGGTAAATGTGAAGTTGTCGGAGAGCTGATTATGAAAAATGGTTCTTCAATAATGCCGAAATAAATGTGCCAAATCCATACAAATATCTAGGTGTCGCGTTCTTTTTTACCATAACATGTCTTGGAATGAACATTTAAATAAAAGATTGGGATCATCTAAGAACTCCATCAATGCAACAAGGTCCAGACTCCTACGGGATAAATTTGTCCAATATTCTACACAATTTAAAATATATGATGCTGCTTCTAGAGCTATAATCCCGCACTCTCTGCTCAGGTATAAGGGCATCCTTAACACAACCAAGTAGAAAAATTGCAACGATTTTTTTAATAGTTGCTTCCTACTACCGTAAAACACGCTAAACTATGCTTTGCAAATAGAAACAGGTTTATCTAAGCTTTCCTAACGTCTTTAAAGTTTCACTTTTCTTATAAAGAGTTATCCATTTCGCGGTTTCAAAAGTATAGGGCTTGAATTCGACACCTGTCAAAGTAAGTTGTTAAACCAATTTTTTTTTCAGTTAAAAGTCTGACATTTACGAAAATGGATTGCTTAACTATCTCGCACAACGCATAAAAATTGTTAAAACCTACTACAAAAATGGTAATTCTGCCACAGCCACATATCGTGCTTTAAGAGGAGATTATGGTTTACATAATCGTGCAACTACGCAAGCAATTGGCAAAATTGTGAAGAAATTTGAAGAGACTGGATTGGTTACAGATATTGTAGTGCCGGTACATCATCGTTTCGCTCGTACCACCAAAAATATCGCTGCTGTAAGTGGAAGTGTTGCCGAAGACCCGAATGTGTCGATTGCTCGTCGTTATCAGGAATTAGAACTGTCTTACGGCACATTATATGGCGTATTTTGCATTTGGATCTACACCTACATCCATATAAAGTCTAGCTCACTCAAAAACTGAAGCCAGCTGACCATTCACAACATCGTAGATACGTCGAATGGGTGCTTGAACAACAGGCGGTGGACGGCGATTTTTCGAACTAAATTTTCTTAAGCGACGGAGCACATTTCTCACTCGGTGGGTATGTTAATAAACAAAATTGTCGTGTTTGGGGTTCTGAGAATCCTCAAGTAATTGAATATAGGCCATTACATCCACAAAAAGTCACTATTTGGGCCCTCTTTGGTCCGGAGGTGTGATTGGACCTTACTTCTTCGATGGACCGAATGTCACCGTCAATTCGGAGCGTTATGGTCATATGATAACCGACTTTTTTTCCCTACTATTAAAGATTACGACTTAGAGAATATGTGGTTTCAACAAGACGGTGCCACATGCCACACAACTCGAGCGAATATGGTTTATTGCAAAAGACATTTCCTGGCCGCGTAATTTCTCGTCGTGGCGATATCAACTGGCCACCAAGATCATGCGCTTTGACACCGCTGGACTTATTTTTTTGTGGGGCTACGCGAAATGCCGTGTTTATGAGATAAACCTTTAACTCTTGAGCACTTGAAAACCAACATTCATCAAGTTACGGCTGTGATACCGCCCAATATATGTCAAAAACTGGTTGAAAATTACCTCAAAAGAATCGATGCTTGCAACAATTCGCGTGGTGGTCATTTAAATGACGTAGTGTTTCACACATAATGTCAACGTTCAAACTTTATAATAAAAAAGAAATATCATGACAAAAAATATCTTATATGTGTTTTATTTACGTTTACTTTTGAAACCGCAAAATGGATAACCCTTTATAAGAATAACCTTCTATGTTCCCAATGGTAGATTACACAAAATCTTATCTGAAGCAATTATTACTTTTAAAAAAATTCTGGCTATAAGGAATGGTTGGGTCTTTTTCATAGAACGTCGATTGAATTACTTTTGACATAGGTTTGTTAGAAATGGCATGGACTGCATAGTCCATATCTTTTATCAAAGCTTATAGAAAAACACTGGATTGAATTTACCACCAGCGCTACGTAGTCTAAATTTGCAACTTGCTGTACTCCAAAGTACTTAACCTTAATGGAAGATCGTTCCAGAGAGTTACGGACGGTATAAGTACAATTTGTAACATGAATACATCGGAAAATACTTCGCCCTTCGTCGGAACATGTAAAATCTTAAAAGGGTACAGAAGAACATTTCTATAGGCAGTGACGTGCTTTCTCGCTCTCAACTTCTTAACGTTTTGAAATGCAACTGCTTCTCAAACCTATACAATTTTTAATTGCGGTATACATAGGCACTATAGGGCAAGTTTAGAGAGATTTTAATCAAACTTGACATTACGACGATAGAGAACATCAAGAAGTGGGCCCACAATTAGGTCTGCCTGTCTGTCTGTAGACCGATCTACAGCCTAAGCGAATAGATTTTTGAAACGTTTTTTAAGCCCCAAAAATAACGGTACATGCATGCAATATTTCTACTATCTTAATTACCTCGAAAATGGCTCCAACGATTTTAATTTAAAAAAAAAGTATGTACACTACTTTGGATATAGTCTAAATTTTGGTCCAATTTTGTTTTGACATATTTTGTTATTAACGGTACTGCCGTACAACCATTTTTTTGATTTTCGACTTTCTCATAAACGGCTTGACGGATTTAAATTTTATTATTTAAATATATATATATTACATTTCTTAAAAATATGTTTTGGATTTTTGAAAAAAAAAAAATTATTTAAGTTAGTAATTAAAAACAAAATCTATATTTCGCAAACACACAACGATTTTATATTTTAAAACTTAGATCCATTAGATATGTAATTTAATCTACTGACTTAATTTAATTTTTTAATTTGATAGGCAATTTATTGTCAAAATTAATCTTATACCAGCATACTCTATGTTTTTGTTCTATCTATCTATCTATCTAGCACTCCACTAAAACAAGCAAAACTGAATGATTTTTTTAATACAAATAGATTTTATAGATTTTAATTTATGTCTTTTAACAAATTATTAACTAGAAGGAAGAAAACTGTGAGCATCATCTTAAAGTCTTAATGTACGAATGCAAATTATTTACATGTTACCAAGGATTAATTCTACGCCATCGATGTCCTTCGAACGAAACATTTCTTAGTTTTCGTCACCATATTAATGAGGTTACGCTTACATTATGTCTACGACAACGCATTCAAAATGCACTAGAAATTGTCTACAAAATTTAAATTACTAGACACATATGTATTTATGTTTATATTTTAAAATTAAAATATTTGCTAGAAATTCTATAGTTGCGACCGTTCATATTCATACCTCTAGCAAGATGCTAGACATTTTCAAGCCCACCTAATTTTTACTACCATTTTCTCATAGTTTTAAAATTAAATAAAAAAAATATTATACCAAAAAGCAGCACACAATGCAGACAACGTTAATAAACTATCTAAAATAAGTATATTTTTTTGAAAACAAAAGCACAATTTTTTAAATTAGGTCCATCATAAATATTAGAAAAAAACATCATTTTTATGTACTTGAACTTGGCAGTCTGATTTTTCTTTTATATTAACTAGATCATATGCGGACGATGCCCTACTTAAACAAATGAGCAGACTTTATTCATAAAACCAATATTCACTATCAAAAGTAAAAAGAGACTATAAAACATTTATCAATCTTAAATAGTAAATTAAATTCTTGTGATCATCCAAGAAATTATAATCCAAAAGCAAGAAACATTATTTCCATCAATAATTTCTCAAATTAATCTACATAAATAAACTTACATCACGAAATTGGACGCATCCAGTTTCTCCCAGTTCAGAAACAGACGTGTACGCTGCCTCTGGCTGTATAAACATTTGGCAGAGAGCCATCTCTTCGCTGCGGAACATGTCCCCCATGATGAAGACTTATGATTGCTCTAAAAAAAATTCTTTAGTTAGCCAAATGAAATTAAAAAGTATGTAGGTAAACATGAAATAAACAAACAAATATATTTACATATACATATGCATGCACATTACAAAGTACAATATCCCCAACTTCAAATGAATTTATCAAACAAATAGGGGTAATACTACGTTTCCACCGACCACTAAACCAAGATTTAAGTAAATCTAGCTAAATCTCCTACAAATCTTGAGGATTTACCATACAAATTTTAATCTTCTCAAATGAAGATTTAAAATTAATCCCCTTGAAATCTTTTTGTTAACCATAGATTGTCAAATCAAACAAACTTTTTTTCGGAGAACACTTGTGAAACTTACCCATGTAAACGCAGTTTTCTTTCGTTGACAGATGAAAATAAGAAAAATCAAAGAAAAATCAAAACAAAAACAGTATCAATATTCAAGATAATAAACACGAGAAATTGTTGAGATACTAAAGAATTTAAGTCACTAATACTCATTTTTAAAAACAAATCAATACTTTTTAATTTAAAACACATTAATTTATCTCAATGAAACAATAGATACAACTTTTATACTTTTTTTGTTTCAAATGTCGAATTAATCTTTTCCAGATTTATTCAAATCTTTTGCCTTAAATCCCAGATTATTTCTTGGTGGAAACGTAGTATAAAGCACAAATATCTAAACTCAATTAAAAAAGGAATACATAATGTGCAAGGTGCCGAACGTGGGGTTTTTTCTGCCCTAGTCAAATTATAAATTTTCCGCCCCAAAATTAAAAAAAAAGAAAATTGTACAAAGTAATATTTAAAAGTTTTATTTAATACATTTTTATTTTATTGAGATTAAAATGCTGCTCTTCGCGATTTCATTTTTGGAAATCCTGTAGCGATTTCTTCTTCTTCAATACGATTCAGCATAAGCATGTCTTTTTTCAAAAGAAATCGTTGCCAGTGCTGTTAATCGCTCTTAAGTCATTAGTTGAGCGGAAAAATTTAAAATTGATAGCGGTTAGAGATCAGTAGTATTAGACGTTTGGTTGAATAGATTCAAAATAGCTTTTAACGGCGTTAAGAAGACAAAATTTGCGTTTAATCCCGGCAATCTCACTTGGACTCATCAGTTGGTTAGTGAGCGCCTCACCAATACGCAATTTTTTGTTAATTCAGTTCAACTTCCCAGCAAACAATTTAATTCAGAAATGAACGATAATTAATTCATAAAATTGAAGAAACCGGCCGAAAAAGAATTCACTTTTGATGCAATTTGAATTCTTTTACCTGGGCTCTTAGACACCGATTTGAATCATTGTAATGATTCATTTATGACTTGAAAATTCGTCATTTAAATGAACGTATATAAGAGCTCCATAAATTCATTTAAATGATTAATGTCTGAATCTTTTCTAAATCATAAAAATAATTCCAATAAAATTAAATTAAGTGAAGGATTTCTAAGTATATACCTTCACCTTAATTAATCGTACAGGAATCATTTTTGCGATTCAGAAAAGGTTCAGGGATTAATCATTTAAAGGAATATATGGAACGGTTATATACGTTCATTTAATTTCAGAATTTTTAGATCATGAATAAACCATTAAAATGATTCAAATCGGTGTCTAAGAGCCCAGGTAAAAGGATTCAAATTGCATCATAAGTGAATTCATTACTTCTGATTCATTTATGATTGAATATTTTATCGGTGAGCCTCTGGAACATTTTTTGATTTGCCTCTTGTTTGGCTTTTATAGCTTCCAGGACTTCTTAATTGTTACACGATGCTATAATTAAAGAAATGATTTTTATATTTCTAAGAAAATTTAACACCATTTTTTACATACCTTTATGTTTTATCATTTGCTTTTTTATATATATTTTTTGTTGAGTAAGTAGGTACCCATTTACTATTAAAACACAAGCTGATGGTTATATACCTATCTAAACCGATCTTTCGAAAAACTTTTCCGAACTGATAATCGACTATGCAAACGAAACTTTTGTCATTACAATGACCCGTCATCATTACCCCTTGGTAAAAAGAATAATAAAAGGATGAAAAAAAAGGATCTCCATATGAAGGATCCAACAACAAAATCTGAGTGTTGTTTTTTTTGACACAAAATACATATCTCTTTGTGTCTCTCTGGTAAGTATTTGTAGGATCTTTGTATATATTCATAATTCATTCAAAAAACTGAAAGTTTCCTGAATATTATTCTTCATTTTTGGTGATTAGAATCTGAACCTTCAGATAAATGTTTGCTGGGTTACTTGCATTTTTTGACAAAAAAGCAATGTGAACTACAGGGTGCGCCAGAGAAACTTACTTATTTGAAAAAATTTCCGCGCGGTGATTTGGGCGGTTAGAGGGGAGAGAGGGGGCGCATATGGAGGGGGAAGTTCCCAATTTTGTTTCTCCCTCCAGTCAGTTGCCATCATGCTCTGGTCTAGAGAGCAGCGGGCCTTCGCAGTCGAGAGCTTCTTTTCTAACGGTCGCTCACTTGTTGCTACGCAACGTGCCTTCTGCGCTCGCTTTGAAATTCCTCCTCACAGACTCGTTCCTGGCCGTAATTCGATTCTGTCGTGGGTTAACTCATTTCGGGAGTGTGGAAGTGTTGCTAAAACCAGAAATGGACTTCAACGGACCATCAGAACTCCGGAAAATATCGAAAGAGTGAGGCAGTCAGTTGTGCGTTCTCCCCGGCGTTCGGCTTGCAAACACGCAGCTTCTATGGGAATTTCTGACACCATTGTTCGACGAATTCTCCATGAAGACCTTCAATTTCCTCCCTATAAATTGGCTGTTCAGCAAGAATTAACTGAACGCGATTTTGTTGCCCGCGACGCCATTGCCAACATACCGATTGATATTCTGCAAAGAGTGGAGACGAATTTCAAAAATCGATTTCATCAGTGTATGCGCAATGGGGGTCGCCATTTATCAGATGCCATTTTCAAGACTTCATGAAAAAAAAATTGGGATATTGTATTCTGAAATAAAAAAAAAATTAAAACAATAATTGAAGTACTTTTGTTTTTATTGACCTTTCAAATAAGTAAGTTTCTCTGGCGCACCCTGTATATCCAACAAGATTAAAATTTTAATCATTAAAATTGGAAGATTTTGTCCTTGGTCAGACATATTTAATAAGAACGTGTTTTTTTTATAATACAATTCTATTTTGAATCAATAATTCGACAAGTCCAATTAAATATAATGCTAAGTCTTCTACTTGGCTGAGTAATTTCAGTAGTATATAGAATTGGTATTATAAAAAAAAACACCTTCTTGTTTGGTTGAATATATGAATTAAACTCAAGAGATCCTTATAGCTTTAACATTCTTTTAAACTTTGTCGTCAGTTCTTGGTGCTAAAATTGCTTCAAGTTTCTCGCAATCCTTAAACTCCACATTCTTCAACTTCCAGAAATCAGAAACTATTTTGTTTAGGACTCCGTTGTCTAGCGCCTCAAGGGATACAAGAAAAAACTGGAGAAAGCTGGTGATCTTGGCATCTGGTTGGATCAGTATTTGTATTTCGACAGACATAACGGGTGATTTTTTTGCTACTTGGTTTTTGACGTTTATATTTTTGACAGATCACACATGACAAATTCCACGAACATTTGACATTTCGATTCAGTATTGTTTGCCATTTCATCGTGAATAGACTTACGCCTAAACAACGTTTGCAAATTATTGAAATTTATTATCAAAATTCGTGCTCTGTGAAAAATGTGTTTCGCAAGCTTTTATCGCAAAATTGTCTTCAGCGACGAGGCTCATTTTTGGCTAAATGGATACGTGAATAAGCAGAATTGCCGTATTTGGAGTGAAGAGCAGCCAGAGGCAATTCAGCAGCTACCGGTGCATTCCGAAAAATGCACTGTTTGGTGCGGTTTATGGGCAGGCGGCATCATTGTGCCGTACTTCTTCAAGGACGATGAAGGCCGCAGGGTTACGGTCAATGGAGAAAGGTACCGTTCGATGATAACAGATTTTTTTTTGCCGAAAATGCAAGAATTGAACTCGGTCGACATGTGGTTCCAACAGGACGGTGTCACATGCCACACTGCACGCGAAACCATGCATCAATTGAGAGGCGAATTTGGTGAGCAGTTGATCTCACGTTTTGGCGCAGTCAATTGGTCACCAAGCTCATGTGATTTGACCCCGTTAGACTATTTTTTGTGGGGCTATGTTAAGTCTATTGTCTATGGGGACAAGCCAAACACGATTGCTGCCTTGGAAGCCAACATTGAACGCGTCATTGGTGAGATTCCGGCCGAAATGTGTGAAAAAGTTTGCCAAAATTGGACCTTCAGAATAGACCACCTGAAGCGTAGCCGCGGGCAACATTTAAGTGAAATTATTTTTAAAAAGTAAATGGCAGAAATTGATTTATCGATCCAAATAAAAATTTCATTCACTTTTTACAAGTTTCTGTGTTTTTTTGAATTTTCAAAAACCAAGCTCTTAAAAAATCACCGTTTATAAGTTCTGCTCTGGCTAGGGCTAGGGGAGCCTTTGTCCTGACAAAACGACTCTTTTATAGCAGCCGTTTAGACAGCAGGTTGAAGGTGATTTGTTACATGGCCCTCATCAGGCCGATGATTGCCTACGGATGCCCGGTGTGGTTAAACGTTGCCCCATCTCAAATGGAAAAGATTCGGGTGTTTGAGAGACAATGTCTTAGACGTTGCCTTGGATTACACAGAACACCAGAGTCGGAGTACACAAGATATTATTCCAACCAGGTTCTATACAACGGAGACAACATAAACAGAATAGATAATTTTTTGTTTAAGCTGATTCGGGGTCACACTGCAAGAGCGATGTCCTCAACCAACAGCTTAATTTTTGGGGCTTACTACCCCAATAATGAATATTTTGAGAGTGCGCGGTTAAGTGGCTAAGTCCCTCCCGAGGCATTCCTCTTTTTAGACAGTCGAGGGCTGATACAGGATGGAATGGCGGTTCCGCTCATCTACCACGTCAGCCGGAAAACTGTAGATAGACGACTCCTGTATGGTCCGCTCATCTACCACGTCAGCCGGAAAACTGTAGATAGACGACTCCTGTATGGTCGAGACGTCATCGCTCAAGGTGGAGAAGAGCGCCTTCGGTTCAATAGGACTGTGTCCGATCGGGACCGAAAGGAAACGGGCGAAACAAGAGAACCAGTTCTGGTGGCTCTCTGAACAGCATTATGATACATAAAGTCGATTAGGATGATATGTCTTGGCCGACTTACGTAGATTTAGGTAAATTAGGTATAAAGAACAGTCGGGGTAGAACAAAAAAAATTAAAAAATATGTATGTTTGCGGGGCATCTGTGCATGCAGCTGCGTGCCTGTGTATGTATTTACATACGAATATGTATGTACGTATGTACATGGCTGTGTGAGTTGCATGTCTCAGTGTGTCTGCATGCGTATACAAAATATATAAAAAAAAATATAAAAATAACCGAAAAAAGCTGCTGTGGCTGTTCTAGTTTTTAAGTAGATGTAAGTAGTTTTAAGTATTTCTAGTTAGTATAAGTTCTAGTATCTAGATTTAATTATTTTTAGTTCAGCTTTAGGTAGTCTATAAGTAAAAATTAAAAAAAAGCACATGTTACTAAGTTTTTTGTTAAAAAAGTTTTCTTGGTCATAAAAATAAAATAATTAGAATTAATTAAAATAGTTTTTAGGTCGAAAGACATTAGTATTAAGAGATATAGTTTAAGTTTAGAGCGCCCGTAAAAGGCCAGTAAATTAGTTGTAAGTTATTGATAATTAGGCTAGTTTGAAACATTTTTGTCTAGCTTTAAGATAGTTATAAGTTAAAATTAAATAAAAATGAATAATAAAAAAAAATCCTTATAGCTTTAACATTCTTTTAAACTTTGTCGTCAGTTCTTGTTGCTAAAATTGCTTCAAGTTTTTCGCAATCCTTAAACTCCATATTCTTTGAAATATCGCAGAGAAACCCGAAGTTTTCTTTCAGATATTTATACTGTCCACAACGTTCAATCGAGAGAAGATAACGTCACATCGATTACGTGTTAGAAGAAATCAACTTTAAATTTAAATTTTGGATCAATTGTTTGAGATTGTTCATACTGATAACGGCGACTACGTAAGCTCATTCTACTATTCAAATCTACTTGCTTATTCAACTTTGTAGCAATATCTATAGCGTTCTTGTATAACGGTACTGCCGCAGTTTATCTCAATGTTCTAAACATGCGAAAAAGTCCATGGATTTTGACTAGACATCTTTGAAAGGACATTTATTTTTCCTAAGAACTCATTCCACATAATCGTTGACAAAACAAATTTGAATTTGTATATGCGTTTACTTAGTTGAGTTGCCTCTTTGAAACTTCATCAAATTTTGCACTCTATGGGATTTCGATTAAAAAATCCTAAATCTCTCATAATTTTTTTTGGTCTGCTTGACCAACGTGTATCCGATAAATTTTCAAAATAATTGGTTTAGAATAGTTAGCATATTTTTGGCGAATGGCTTATCTAAGTAAGAAAACGCAAGGCAATGGAAAAGAAAGAAAATCAGATCTGCAGAAGTAAAAACAAATCTAAAATAATTTTTCGCTGATGTCAGATTATAAAAGTCAAATCCCATGTACAAGTATTTTTGCGTATTACGTTGGGCCATAGCATATATGGCCAACTTCAATGATTATATTTATGCTATACATACGCTGTACTGTTCTTTTAAGCAACGGTGAATGGCAACAAGCTTCGAATATGTTAAACACTATTCCAGCGTGACAGAGAGGTATATACGGAATAAATTTGGATATCCCACAAAAAACGAACAGCAAAGAAGAATGAAAAAAATAGAATGCAATAGTTATTGTCTTAGAGCATTTGCTTTAGTCTGTTTTCTGTTTTAAATTTGTTGCACCAATTTCGCCGCCCTAGTTGAGTGCCGCCGGAGGTAAATGTCGGTTTTGCCTTCAGGCAGGTACAGCACTGGTGTGCAAGCATTGCGTTTGCATTGCAACTGCAAGCACAACTGCTGGAAAAGGCATACCGCAAAGAAGTACGGTTTTTTTTTAGTTCGAATACATATTTTGTTTACTTTTTAGAAAAGTATTAAGGGTATTCATGCATCGTCGTAAACTTTTCCTATTTCGTAATTTGTAGTTAAACTTCTTACGTTCATTTTATGTAATACGGTACAACATGGTAAGAAAGAGTTAAACAATAGGTCTGTTTGTTATGTTGTGAATTCGTACTAATTCGTAACAATTTGTACAAATTTTCTACTACATGAATTTCTGTGGGTAATTGGTGCAAAAACTGTCAAAACACCAAGATGTCATGTTTTTTTTGCTATTTCCCTGAGCTAGTGATGTGCACATTTAAACGAACCGATAACTCGGGCAAGAAGTTCATTATTTGTGCAGTAGATTTAAATTTTCGTCTTGGAAATTAAAGATAAACATGAATAAAGAAAGAAACACAGTAGGTAAAACACAAATAATGGAGAAGAAGTGAAAAATTTTAATATTTGTTCACTGGAATTCTCGAGTGTTTTCTCATTTTATTTTATAGAATATTTTTGTTTTGTATACTGTTATTTGTGTTGCGTGTTTTTTTTTCGTTTTTTCTAAATCTTTTTAGTTGAGTTTTGGTAGTGTCTTGAGTGATCATTACTTATATCCTTTTGCATGGGGACCATCTCGTTTTAAGCACGTTTTAAACACAAATGATCAAATTTGCATTTGTTTACTTTGTTGCAAGATTTACAAAATGCCCCCTCTTGAAGCTTGACAGTTGTTACACTTTTTTGCATTTGGAAAAAAAAACGAACTCGAGATTTTAATTAAACTTGAAATTAAGATCACAGAGAACACTAACACTGGGTCTCACAATTCCGTCTGCCTGTCTGTCTGATGTCGATCTATAGCCTTAACGGTTGAAGCAATTTGCTTCAAGCTTAGTACTTAAGCGTTTTTGGTGATTGGCTCATTTTTTTTCAAATCTGTTCTTTTAGTCCAAAAATTACGGTACCTGCCAAACAATTGTTTGAACAAAAAAATGAATCTTCTCAGAAACCAGAAGAACTCACTCGTTCATATAAATACTTGAACCTCAAACTCGACTGTTGTCATTTTTTGTATCATAATTATGCAACAAACATTATTTTTAATTTTGATTATTTTTACGTAAGTACACGATTATTTGCACAAATAGAATCACATTAAGATTAAGAATCGTTAAAATCAATATAAAGGGTCAATTGGGGATCACATATAAAAAAGGGATTCCGGATTACCAAATAAAAACGCCATTCATTTTCACGAAAACGGTTCTAACATTTTTGATAAACAAAATTCAATGGACTATTATAGGAAAAGTCTACATATTGGTTTAATTTTTACTTATTTATATTTGTTGACCAGTGTAACCAAAATTTGTTGCATACATATGTTTAAAGCATTTCAATTTTCCATTTTAATGGCGAACAAAACAGTCTGTCCAAATCGGAAAAGAAAATAGTTTTTTTTACTTTTTTCTAATATAAAAACTGTTGTTCGTATGAATTAGTTAAAGAAAATATCAAATTATTTTCATATGGGATTATCTTCACGTGCAGTTTGAACAAGACAATAAAAATGAATTGCTTGTCTCATTAAGCGCAAGGTAATCAAACACACACATCAAACCACAAAAAAAAAAACATTTCTGAGTGCCCGATAATTTTACCTTTCGGGGTACTATGTCGTAAACGTTATTTTTATTACATATATTTTACATGCGATACGATACATAGGCACTATATGGCAAGTTACGGATTCGTACAAAAAATCGAACTCGATATTTTGATCAAACTTGACATGATGATGGAAAACAAAAAATAAATTGGGTCCCGCAATTCCTGCCTGTCATTGAGTCTACAGCCTAAGCTGTTGGATGGATTTGCTCTAAGCATGGTATGTATTTTCTTTTTCGGTATTATTCCCACAGGTTATTTTCAATTTAGGACGAAAAATAACGAAGTATGCCATACATTTTTTTGGCCCAAAAGAAAAACCTTTTTTTCTCAAAAACGGCTACAACGATTTTTATAAAAAAAAATATCAGTTCATAAATTAAAGGAAAATGTAATTTTTGATAATTTTTTTGAATAAAAAATGGTTAGTTTTGGTGGCTCTTGTAGAACTTTTTTTTTTGGTTTTCGATTTTCTGGAAAACGGTCCATCCTAGAAAATTCAAACACTAAAATTGCTATTTTTTGTTCAATACAAACCTGAAAAACGACTCAATCGCTTTTTTCGAAACTTCGTCTTTAGTAGTTCTTTTACATTATCTTGAACACTTAAAAAAATTATTTACCTAAAAAAATCAACGATACCTATCCCATACAAATGTTAAAAAACCGTTTTAAGAAAAAAAATGTATTTCTCAAAAACGTCTAAAAGAATTTTGATAAAAACATGTGTGTATTGTTAGATTAGTGTACATATGTATATATTTAAATAAAGGAACGATTTTTGATTTGTTTTTTTCATATTTTATGGCATCTCTTTTTCCCTCCAACTTTAACAACTAGGCAATTAAAAAGATTTTATTATGTGTATCATCATCATCCATTTTTATATATATATATTTTACTATTTATATATTTTCGCGTATGTCACTATGTAGGCCCTCACACTTTTATATATATGTATCTTCATCACATGAATACTATGTATACTGCACCTAAATTATAAATTTATAGGCATATAGCTACCTACCCACCTACATCCTTCACTTTCATTATTATATGCACATTTGTTTGAATTGAATGCCTAGGTTCCATCTACATATGTATATAGGTACCATATTTCTCTCCTAACTTACATAATTAAAATTCATAATCTAGATTTAAATATAATTTAAATAATTAGATTTAAATATTCCTATGTAACTATTCCTTGAATCATCCATTCGACAAGTCACATTATAACGATAATCAAGGTTATCTTACCTACGTCGGTTTCAAACCTGCAAAGGATAACACTATAGACTACCTACCTACTAAAGCGTCAATGTTTTCTACATTAACCTCAGTCTTGGATTTCCACCTTGGTCCTTGCACGACTGGATCGCACGAATTTGCTCTTGTAGCTAACAACTTTAATGTAGCTAACCATTGAGGTTTAGTTAGTTAGGTGATGTTTTCGTATGCAGGTTTAAAGCCTATGTAGGTAAGATTTACTTTATTCTTAGTATTATGAATTGTGGAATGGATGATTCAAGGAATAGTTACATAGGTACCTAGCTTAGCTACAAATGTATATTTAAAGTTAAGCTTTGGATTTTAATTATTTAAGTCAGGAGAGTAAAATGTATCTACATATATTTACAAGCTGTCGCGCAACTTAATATTTAAGACTTTTTTTAAGGCGTCTTTTTTAAAGCGCCTTTTTTAGCAATAATTCTGACCTTCGGTAGAATAAAATTTATTTCTTTAATATGTCCAATTGTTTTATTTGCAACCAAGATTCAAAAATATTGCTATTCCACTGTTTTTTTTTTCGACAAAAATAAAAACATTCCAACAGGCAAAAAACCATATTCTAATACTATTTCTTATTTATGGTGTACTACATAAATATTTGTTCAGTTCAGAAACAAAAACAAAAATACTAACTAGTCCGTGCCTTACGAGTCTCTATCTTGTCCACAAACAATCTCAATCTAAGCAGCAGCGTGTTCTTAATATCCAAAGTAGTCAAATGTGCAAATAAAAACTCAAAAAAAAACATATACGTTACCTTAATTGTGAACGAATTGAATATACATATTTATGTATGTTTGTTCATGAATTAAAAAAAAATAATCTATTTCGATGCAATTTATGATTGTTTAGATTTTTAAATAAATAAACCATATTGTTAATGGAGCATCCTTATTTAAATTTGCTATTGCAAAATTGACTACCGATAGATATACATACCTGAATTTATAGAGATTATAGTACATAGGTACATATGTATAATACAAACAAAAGATAGGCATTTCGTAAAGTAATTTCAGTAGTGGAATTGACGCATCTAATATTGCTTACCATTGAAACAAAGAATGGGGTATGTGATTCAAAAGGGAGCAAAAATTCTAAATTCCAAACTAACTGTTGGTTTTGACTGTAGCGTATTAGAAAGCTGTGATGGTGATGGTAGCAGAGAATTTACTTTTATTCGTGGTTCAGCATGCTCAGTAAAAGATTACAGTTTTTTTTCTGTATATTGGTACCCGCTTTGTAAAGATTTTAGAGTAGCAGTTAAAGGGTTTTTAGACCATATGTCATTAGAGGTATTCTTCAAATTTAAAACACATTCAAGTGAAGCTACTGTGCCCGTGCTTGAGCTTCTTCCAAAACTAATATGGAAAGACGACTCCCGGCCGCTATTTCAGCGAAACCTAAAAAGGAGATTGAAACTCGGGTAACCCTCATTGTTTTAAGAATTCCCGATAAAGAAACTCTAATCAAAATGATAAAAAAACATCCACACAAAAGACATAAGACAAGAAGCAAAAATGGTTCGATAATGAATGATTCAGAGCTAGAAACGCGGCTGTTGCTCTTTTGAATATAGTGAGAACGATCAGGTTAGGTTATGTTAGAAGGGGTGGTGAAATGGCAAGCCGCCTCACCTCACTCGGATCTCAATGGAAGGAAGGGGAGTAAATGGGGAGATAATGTTTTGGGGGCCTCCATAAACCATACTGATTTTTGAATAAATTTCAGGATATGATTAAGTGGCTTATTAGAGTTTGAGAACGACCAACAAGACTGTTACTTCAAATTGCTTTATGAGCAGGCGAATAAAGTTCTGTAGGTAATTAAAAAAAAGTGAAATGGATCAAAGAAACATAGATACAACAAACAAAATAATAGTTCGGCTTGTAAGTGGGAAAAAAACTTGTCCTGCTCAGTTATCAAAATAGAGGAGTTAAAAATGCATTTCACGAATCTCATCAATACAACACAAATATCAGCATCGTTTCAGTACCTTACATAATTGACGAATACTTTGATGTTCCTATCTCGCTAGCTGAGGTAGAAATGGTTATAGAGAGCCAAAAATGGGAAAGCACCGAGAGAGCATAGAATACCATTTGAATATTTTAAAAATCTAACACCCGCATTTGTCAACCTTCTAACTGTCGAGAACAGGTTTTGTCAACAGCACGTTTGAGACAAGTTTGGGAAAGTTTAAGAAGAGCAATAATTTTCCCCCTACATAAGAAAGGAGATCCTGAAGATCCGATTAATCACAGAGGCATTGCATTTCTCAACACAGTGACATAAATATTTGGATCAATACTGTGCAACCGATTAAGCGAGTGGGTCAAAAACAGACAGATTTTTACATGAATTCCAAGTGGGTTTTACGAAAAACCATTCAACTATTGATCAAATTTTCTGTCTGGTTAATATTAGCGATATCTATAAAAAGAGAGGGAAGAAGATGTAGGTGTGCCTTTTTTGTAGATTTTGGGACAGCAATTGGGAAAGCACTTTTACAATACGGAGTCTCTACAAAAATGATAGCTGTCATCAGAGCAATCCACAAAAAAAATGCTGCAAGGGTATGGGATGGTAAATTAGTCTCAGACGAATTTGAATTATCAATGGACGTTAAGCAAGAATGCTTTCTCAGTATTCTATTTTTTGTTTTATACATAAACTACATTTACTTACTTAAGGTGGCGCTACAGTCCGGGGTGGACCAGGGCCTCAACCAACAAGCTTCTTCCAGTCGGCTCGGTTTCTAGCTATCTGTCTGCAGTTTCGCACTCCAAGTTGGTTGAGATCCTCTTCCACTTGCGTGCGCCACCTTTTACGCTGTCCACCTCTACTGCGCTGTCCCACGGGGCAGGATTCAAGGACTTTCCGGGCCGGAGCATTGGTGTCCATTCGCTCTAGGTGACCCAGCCATCTCAGTCGTTGGCTTTTCAATTTTGTGACTAGGTCCTTATCGCTGTACAGCCCGTATAGTTCGTTGTGGTATCGTCTTCTCCATTCCCCATCTATGCAGACGGGACCAAAAATCACCCGGAGAATTTTCCTCTCAAAACAACCTAACGCGTTCTCATCCACCGTTAACATTGTCCATGTCTCTGCACCATACATCAGGACTGGGATGATGAGCGTTTTATATATGGACAGTTTAGTTGCTCGAGAGAGGGCTTTGCTTCTCAATTGCCTTCTTAGCCCAAAGAAACAGCGATTGGCAATAGTAATTCTGCGTTTGATCTCAGCACTGGTATCATTCGCTGAGTTTATAGCGAATCCTAGGTATACAAAGTCACTGACCACTTCAAAATTATAGCTGTCTATAGTGACGTTCTGTCCGAGACGCCGGTGCTGGGTGTCCTTTCTTGTTGGCAGCATATATTTTGTTTTGCTTCCGTTCACGGTTAAACCCATCTTCTTGGCTTCCTTCTCAATACTCACGAAAGCACCATTGACATCACGCTTTGTTCGTCCGATTATGTCAATGTCGTCAGCGTAAGCGAGTAATTGGACGGACTTTTGAAAGATTGTGCCTCTAGTGTTGACGTGAGAGTTTTGCACTATTCTTTCAAGAATGATGTTAAAGAATTCGCATGACAGCACGTCGCTCTGCCTAAAACCTTTTTTGACATCAAAGGTGTCTGTGAGGTCTTTGCCGATCTTGATGGAGCAGCGTGCATTCTCCATCGTCATCCTGCATAAACGAACGAGTTTGGTAGGGATGCCAAAACTAGACATGGCTCTATATAGCTCGTCTCTGTAGATGCTGTCATACGCGGCCTTGAAATCGATAAAAAGGTGGTGAGTATCGATTTGAAATTCCTGGGTTTTTTCCAACATAAACTACATTATCGATTGTCAAAAAGGGGGAATTGTTATGAAGGCGGAATTGTTATGAGTGAAAAACACATACCAGGCTTGATATTTGCAGATAATTTGGTCTTCCTATCGGAAACTTTTATAGCTTGAACGAAATTACTTGGCCAACAACGGTGTCGATTGTGCAGAAAAAGGATTCTAGAGAACAAAAATGGTACGCAAGATATTTAATAAGTGCAATGCCAGAGATGAAAACTGCACAATTAACCTCGATAAATGTAAACAAACCCTGGAAGGTGATTGTGTTTTTTTTTTGCAAAATTAATGAGACGAGCAAAGAATGGCCAAGTGAATTGGTTCAAGTTATAAACAGTGACGTTTAAGCGTAGGTGCGCAGGTGTTCACCGTACACCCTACCAAAATCATCTGTATTTTGCATGTGTTACCAAAATCCCTAAATGTTCTCATTTTTATTTTTATTCCAACTACCTGCATTATTCAAAGATTTTCTCATAACTTCAACGAAGCGATTCCACGTTCAAAATTAAAAAAAAAAGACACGAAATCACGAAATTCATGCTCCCTTTTTTTTATAATCTACACGCGCTCAAGGGATTATGAATACCCTTTAAATGTTTCAACACACCGCGGGCGTGAGAGTGGGGTTAAGGAAGAGAAAGAATGATAGGAAAGATGTGTGGCGCGATTTTCGGAGAATGTAGGTGGTTGTTGTCTCAGATTTTATCTCCAGGGATGGCAGCTGAAGTAATGCGGAGAAATTTCCGTGTCTTATTTATCGATGTCCCTTATAAATGCACACATTTGGGTGTTCTCCCAACATCAGCGCACCCAAGTTAAACAAATCCCCATATTTAAAAAATATCAAACAGAAAGAGAATAGATAACTGCCAGTACAAGCCTATATGGTTAGGTGTTCAACAACATTCAGTGTACCGTCGGGCAGCGTCGTTCATTCCACCATAGGTTTTCTGTATCGGTAGTGCAAAACAATCAGGATCAGTACACAGTACGCAGAGAATTGGTATTCATTTTCATTGACCCTGCTGTGGCTGTGCTCTGTGATGCGGATTCGTACCTTATAGCCTTTTCACACCAAACCCAAAACACGGTTTTCGGGAAATTATCTGTTTTGGCTGAAAACCTAAAGCGAAAACACAAGTTTTCCCATACATTTTTGATAAACCACTCGTTTTGATAAACTACAAGTTTTAAATAAAACCTGTCGAAAACATGTTGGATTTGCAAGATGAACTAAGCAAACACACCTTGTGAAACATTCAGTGCTCAATTAATCGTCACATAAATAGCTGATGCGTTGCTGCCAGGAAAAACGAAAATAAAAAACAACTGTCTGGGGTAATTTCAATTTCAATTCCCAAAGTATTTGTTGTTGTCTGTGGTGCCAAATAATAAAAATGTCAAACGAAAACTTGTAAATGTTCAGTGTGAACGGTTTTCGAGTTTTCGTTAGCTTTTAACTGAAAACCCGGTTTTGGGTTTGGTGTGGAAAGCCTATTGTACTTATAGATCGATATTACCATAACACGCGGTCTCAATTAGTCTCAATAAATTTAAAAGCAATAGCAATAGCAGAAAGCAGGTAGCAGAAGGAGAGACATAATTTCTTCGGTGGGCATTTCATAGCATACTTTTTTAGTTACTGAAGAATGTCGAAGGCAACTGATGCTGTTAGAAACAACAACAACAAATGATATTTGGAAACGCCAAAACAAAATGAGAGTTCTCCTTGCGATAAAGTAAGCGATGAACACAGTGAGCGATGAAAGCATACTATCTAACGCATGCTATGAAAATATAGCTGCGTTTTCGGTCTCCATTTGCGATACTGAAAGCATGCTTCAAAGCTTGCTCTAGGTTCATCGCTAATGGAGACCGCATGTAATAGAAACCAGATATACCAGCCAAGACAATCAATGCTGCCATGCGAGATGCGACACGTGAAAAACAGGATAAATAGAAAAGAGAGCTTTAATTTCTTTTTATAGTAGGGGTATTCACGATCCGATGTATCTGGTCTTGTATCATTGGGAAAGTGTAAAAGTGTAGCATTTGTTTGCACTACAACAACAAAATATACTGAATGTCAAAGTCTTACACTTTTACACCCTATTGTAACAGAAAAATACAAGAGTGTAAGATTTTTTTTAACACAAACTAATGTGGTTTTCCATTGGTACAAGAATCACATTCGTTTTTGATACAAATCTACCAAAACATGGATTTTAACAATTAAATCCTTCCATTGGGCAACAAAAATTAATATTTTTTTGATTCTGAATCAAATTCGCAGATTCGTATTTTTTGGCGAATCTACCCCTCTTACTAACACTACTATGCTCAAGTGCAATTGGAAGCGTTTATTTTGACAGCTACTAGTTTCACTGACGCGAATATAAGCCAACCCCTTAACAAAAAGAAATTAAATCCAAATAACATTCCATTCACCACGAAAAAAATTAAATTCCGCATCAAATTCTTCCTTTACCAATGGAAAACCACATAAGCATTCTTCAGAACAAATGTGAAACAGATTTTGACATTTGCTTCAGTGTTGGTACGGATTAGTAAAGGTGTGTTCACAGTTTGTTGTAAAAAAAATAAAATTTTACAAGACCAGGTACACCCGATCGCGAATACCCCTAGTGTTTGGATGTTATTTTGTTCACTGCGCTGTGCACATGCGGTGCGCATTCATTGCGTGTACCAAGTACAAAAACGAACATACTCATAAGCGACGTTGACGAACAGGTGTATAAAGCGACGTCGAACAAAATACAAAATGAATTAATTAATGCAGTATTAAATGTTATTTCTGATTCTGATAACATTTAATGCACATTTCGTTGACAGCGCTAGATTTCAAATAAATAACTTGAGATCGAGTTTTCATCATATTTTTGGAGCATCCAAAAATGCTTTGATCCTTTTCCAAAACGAGGCCTAGAAAGTATGGCGATATCGCCAATTATTTTTTTTTAGATAATCTTCAAATTGAAATGCAGTTCGAGTCGTTGACAAAAGTTAAGTTACCAGTTATACTTTCTACAAAAAACTTTGTGAGTATGAAATAAAATGTTCTACTGAAGTTATTGAATGCCTAAATTGTTAATATGGTGCATTTTTTGATTTTTCATGGCCGAAGAATGCATTAATTGTTTTTTTTAAGTGTTCTCAGTTTAAAAATATCTCCGTTAAATAAATTTCAAGAATATTTGATGCTCTTGAATTAAAAGAAACTTTTTGGAAAATTTTTAAATTAAGTTGACTTATTAACCACATCGAGTGACTCTATTGAACTTTCTTTTTCTGCTCTTAAACACGTTAAATCGTATGATATAAATAGAATACAAGAGCAAAGATTATCGCAACTGGCAATTATATAAATAGAAAAATTATTTTTAAAGGAAATCAAAGTAGAAAACAGTTTCTATGATGAAGTTTTGAAAGTTTTTTTGAAGAAATATCGACGAATTATTTTTTTTATTGAAGTTTTCCTTTCTAAATTATAGTTTCCTTACAAAGAAAACCACAAAAAAGTATAAAAACAAAAACTCAAAAAAAAAAATAATATAAAAAACACAAACAAAAAAAATAAAACAACGTTCTCGTCGTAATCCTGAATCGTAACTAAGAATAGACAAAATTTGAAGGAGCAGTTAGTGAATGCCTTGCTTGAAGCACCACGGCACGTCACTGGCTTATAAATGTATGCAAGTAATGAAAAACCGACTCGAACGCTACTGCAAAACATGGAATGGAATTTATAGTTTAATCGTGCCAAGTCAAAAATTATGATTAAGAGACACGGGTGTTTCGGGTATTTGAGACGTGAAAAGTCGGAGTTTGAGGATTGCTTCTTACCTAAAGCTAAATACGCATCTTCAATACAAATCATCTGGAGCTAAACGAGCTATAATATAAATATATTATAATAAATTATAATAATTAAAGGGTTAATATTTATATAAATAATGTGTGTTCTGTATGGAGAAGTTGTATTGATAAGAAAATATTTTTTTTCCGTGGATAGGTGTAAAACCTTCGAAAAACGCGTGCTCATAGAAGTGTGAAATTCTTACGCACTAAAAACACCTCCTCCTCTTGAAACTTATCTAGCAATTTATTTTTAACGAATTTAATTAACGTATTGCAGGTAACTATCCGGTGATAGTTCCTGCTTATACCGCGATTTTAAAGCGGATTCTTGTTTATCTCATCGATAATTTCGATTATAGTACTATTACAGTGTTGTAATAGCCGTTTTCTATGATTTCGCGCAAATTTTTTTATTTCATCGCGAACCGTGGGAATCCCGATATCTCTGTGGAGATCTTCTTTCCTAATGTACCAAGGTGCGTTTACAAACGATCTTAGCAGTTTATTTTCAAATATTTGTAAGGTATTTAAATTAGAATCTCTACAACCCCAGAGTTGTATACCGTAAGTCCAGACAGGCTTAAGCACCTACCTGTACAAAACTAGCTTGTTTTCGATACTGAGCTTAGAGTATTTCCCGAGCAACCCGTACATACCTCTGAGTTTATTATTTAACTCTTCGCATTTCTATTTAACATACGTTTTCCATTTTAATTTCACGTCTAGAACCATTCCGAGATATTTTGCTTCATTAGCAAACGGAACTTGAACCGTATTAACAAATACCAGTAATCTATTAATTTTCTTATACGTAAGATCTACATGGACTGGTTTTACTTCGTTGAGCGACATCCGCCATGTTTTTGTCCAATCATTGACATTATTCAAAGCTTTTTGTAATTTTGTCGCAGAATCATTTATCGTTTGGCCCACTGCTAGTATTGCAGTGTCGTCTGCAAACGTGGCTACGATAGTGTCTTTTGTTTGAGGTATATCACGTGTAAATAATAGGTACAATATTGGACCTAAGATACTTCCTTGTGGTACCCCAACCACTATTTGTTTGAGATCCGAGTAATCGTTTCAATGTCTTACTCTAAAAAGTCTATTCTCTAGATATGCTTTTAGAAGCGTATAAAGTGTTTCAGGCAGAATTTGTCTTAATTTAAAATTTAGGCCTTCGTGCCACACCTTATTAAAAGCTTGCGACACGTCTAGGAAGACCGCCGAACAAATTTTCTTTTCTTCAAGAGTTTTCTCAATGACGTCAGTGATGCTATGAACTTGGTCAATTGTCGAGTGATTGCTTCTAAATCCGAACTGATGTTCAGGTATTAGGCGCTTTTCTTCTATTATTGGCTGCAGGCTCAGAAGTAATATTTTTCAAAGACATTAGATATTACGGGCAGAAGCGAAACGAGTCTATAAGATTTCTTATCATGTGATGATTTTCCTGGTTTGAGAAATTCCGCAACCTACCATTGGCTCGGAACGTACTCTAGCCTTAGTGGCATTTATTATATAAAGAAGATTAATTAACCCTTTGCGAGGAAGCATTTTGAGAACTTCGGCCGTAATTAAGTCATATCCCGCAGCTTTCTTATACATAAGCTTTCTTATTTCTCTACTTAATTCGGCAAGGGTAACATTTCTTGTTATGTAATTTTCGCTTGAGTTAGAACGTATATTTAAATTTTAGTTGAGCCCTTGTCCATCAAACGTTTAAATGTGTTCCTCAGGTAATCCGCGAAAACTTTTGCTTTCTCTTGTCGCTCTTTGCCCATTCGTTTTGATCATTCTTAATCGGAGGCGCTGAGAGCTTTGGTTTCTTCGTTAATTTAACAGCTTTCCAGAGTGAGTAGTTGGATTCTTTTCCAGCTGTCAAGCTTTTAAGATAATTTCCAACTTCAGAATTTTTGAATTCTTCTATCGTCTTTTTTAGTAAATTACACAAGCGATTTAAATTTTCCTTGTGTTGAGGAGTTTGCTGCCATTTCTTACGTGCTTTTCGTTTCTCTTTTACTAAATCTTTTATTTCATGCGGATATTTTAGGTTTTTAAAGAGCGGTATTTCTCTTTGTTACGGGATGTTGTTCCATGCGGCTTGTTGTACGATATTGACGAAGTTATCTACTGCGCCTTCAAGTTCGAAAAGCGTTTGTAGTGATACCCTCAATTCAACATTATCCTCTATATCTTTCTTAAAACCTTCCCAGTTGGGTTTCCCATTGGTTAGCCTGGGTGGCTGTTCATTTTTAAGAAGTTTTTCGCTCATAGAGAGAATAACAGCAGAATGATCTGAGAATTGTTTATTTCAATTCGTTAAATCCTAACGTGAACAATATGTTTATAAATAAATACTTAAAACTACTTAACACTAAATTTCCAAGCTATTGTAAAACAATGTTTTGTATTTTGAATTTTTAAAATTGTCATTTGGTGAAGCCACTATAAAATAAAATTTATTAAATATTTCAACTAATTGATTGAAACGGCTATGAGCACCATACTTCGATCTACTAAACATTTGATTCAGTGGTCTTTGAAGTCGTATACTTGAGCGACTAAAACTAAAGTTAAGACGATAAAGAACCGATGGTGATGATACTGCTCCATTTATTATTCCTGCGATAAAACAAAATTGTAAATATTTTCTATGATTTGCCAAGGAAGAAAGGTTAATTAAAGCAAGTCCTTGAGAATAAGGGGACAGAGGGTTTCCACGGAACCAAGGAAGAAAACGGAGACAAAAGCGCAAGAACCTCCTCTGACTTGCTTCAATTCTCATTATATGTACAGAATAATAAGGTGCCCACACTACACAGGCATACTCAAGAATTGGTCTCACAAATGAAACAAAAAGTAGTTTGAGAATATAAGGGTCACGGAAATCGCTGCTAAATCTCTTAATGAAATCAAGGATTCTATTTGCTTTTCTAACTACAAAACTAATATGGTCAGGGAATGTACGTTCCGAATCTAAAACAACTCCCAAATCAGAAAAAACAGATACTCTACTTAAAGAACAAGAAACAAACATATAATCAAAAACAATTGCAACTTTCTTCCGTGTAAAACTCATGGTTTTACATTTGTCAGCATTTAAAATGAGATGATTAATCCCTAAATAATTCTAAGTCATCTTGCGAAAGTGGACAGTCAGATTTAGAATTAATTCTTTTGAAAAGTTTAATGTCATCAGCATATATAAGGACAGACGAATTTTTTATGATCGAAATCAAGTCATTTATAAATAAAATGAATAAAATTGTACCTAAATGACTGCCCTGGGGGACACCAGAATTCACTACAAACGGAGTCGAACATTCATTACGAAATATTACTTCATATTTTCTATTTTCTAAGTACGATGAAATCCGATTTAAGAAATTGTCGTTAAAACCTTGACGAAACAATTTAAAAATTAGTATTTTATGGCACAACTTGTCAAATGCTTTACTAAAATCAGTAAATATACAATCTACTTGAGAAGAGATCAAAGCTTTCTCTTATGTTAACTTTATTTGAGCGCATTCCTTTGACCACAAAGAAATCAATAAGATCAGGAAGAAAACATCGTGCAAAGATTCAAATCTTTCTATCAATCTTTTTTACGGAACCCAAGTATGGGGATATCTTACCTTCGAGGTTATGGAAAAATTCCTTCGTTTTTTTATTCGAAATACTTTCAGGATGCCTGGTATTTTTCCAAATTCTATGTTATACTTGGAAACAGGTATATCACCGCTATTTTTGGATAAGCTCAAAATGCATTCCCATTACGTGGCAAGAGTAATGGCGATACGAGAAGAAAGGATTCCAAGACTGATTCTCATGCAGTTGATACATTCTGGGGGGGGAACTTGCGTTAATGAGTGGAACAAATTGACCAACGAATCTTGAGCTGATTTTACAGTATCAATCAACGATAATAATGAAGCCCTGAAGTTTAAATTCAACAATTTGCAATTTGCTAAGGAAAGTTGGGAATATGATGTATGAAAAGTCATCATAATACAGAACATACAACAGCAAATTTAATATTTTTTTTTAAATACCAATACTTATTTTCTGGCACAAGACTCAACAGAGCATTATCAGCATGATATTCAAAATAAGAGGTGAAGTATTTGCTTTAAATTATATTCCGCATCGGCCAGAACCACCATTATTGTGCGATCTATGCAATTTGAAAATGCGCGAAGATGTATTTCACTTTCTGGGAATCAGTCCAATACTCAAGGAATTTCTAAGGCGTTTCTTTGCAGTGGACACTCTTAGTTTAGAAGAAGTTATCAATAATTTGAATGGAGAGCGTGATTAGGACCTTTTAGTTGGGTAGGGTATATTTCAAATGCTTTTTGCTATAGAACACAAATAATACCATTAAATGCTTAAGATTTGTTTTGAAATAATAATGCAGAAGTATTTACAAAAAAAATGTATATTATAAACTTTTTTATTTTTTGGAAATGTATAAATTAAATTTTAAATGTCATTCTGGTAGACGGCCTTCGGCCGAACCATAAAACACTTAGTAGTATCAAAAGCAAAAAAAAAACTTGTTTATATATTTATGAAGTCAATAAACTAAACAAACTAACTAATTATTTTTGACTTCCACAAAAGCTTATACAAAGTAAACAAATATTTCAGTAACAATTCCGCGCATATATTCTCGTTGTTAATTTTTTGTTTTTGTTTTTGCTTCATTATTAAAGTGTTTTTTGCACATTGTAATATTGTGCCAACATGTTTACTGTCAGCAAAAGTATCTTTCGCGGACTCTGGGCTATTAGGGGATGTCCGTAAGCGCGAAAGAAGTCCTTTTGTTCGGTCGTTGGCGTAAAGGGGTTGAGTTGGAATGTTTGACGAACAGTTTTTTTTTAATTTTGAGGACGAAACCGTCTTCCACCCGAAAATGTCTTTGTCAAAAAATAAGTTATGGCTCTTACTGAACGTCGTCATTGGTGAGCAAAAGATTAGGTTTTGAAGCTCCGAAGAAGTCTTGCCTTCCAAAATCATTCATTGACCGCAACTTTACACAAATGTGTGTACATGTAGCTACCAATTGTTAATGTATTTAACTCTTTTAGCAATAAATTTTAATTCAAGTATATTTTTTATTAATTAAAGTTTAAGTGTTTTCGGCACACTTACGTTCTCTTCTTATCGATAAGTACCTAATCTTCGATTATGACTAATAAACACTTTAAATTTATATTTCAGGAGCACTTATAGTTAAGTTTAGTTTTTATTGATGGACAATCTCTGATTGTGACTTAATAATCTTTTTTTCAATTTCATTGACAAAATTGATTCACAGATTGATTTTTATAATCATTTTAAGATAATAAATATAATCAGCTACCGCTATATCGGATATAGATTAAATTATCGGTGTCTAAGAGCATGACCAAGGTTTACATTACTTAAATCGGAGCCGTGTAAGTACAAAAATTAAGTGAGATACATACCTACAAATTTTCCTAAAATAAATAACTAATGAAAATAATAGTGAAAAGTGTCTCCTTAAAACAATTAAATGCACGACTGGATCGTGCGAACTTGCTCTTGTAGCTTACAACTTTAATGTAGCAAAACATTGAATCTCTAGTCTAGGAACCCTTAGGCAGGGTAAAAGCCGAAGTAGGTAAGATTACCTTGGGTCAGAGTATAATGAGTTTTAAGCTATATTATGGAACCTAGGTATGTATGTATGTATGTTAATATAGTACATATAATTAAAGTGTACGATATAGATATGCACATAACTACTTGTGGTAGGTGCAAGTTACATAATATTCATATGATTTTCTAAATATACGAGTAGATAGATAGGTATGGAAACCTACATAGTACATACACAAACACATGTATGTAGGTATTCAGTTACGTCGTCGTAAATACCAAGAATTTGTGTATGTACATACAGTGGTGGACAATTAATTAGAAGAAAACTATTTTGCTACGAACTAAATCTTATGATTTTATTTCTATAAATTATTAAGAATAATTTTTTAATTTCATTATATTTTGGGATGTTTAGACGCCATATTTAGAAAAACCAAATCTAAAAAAATAAAATGCTCGACTCGATCGTACGAACTTGCTCTTGTAGCTAACAACTTTATTGTAAAGTAGTAGCTAACCACTGTAGTTGTTAGTAGGTATAGGAAGTCTAGTTTAGTTATTCTGTGCAGTTTTAAAGCCGAAGTAGGGATCAATGAAAATTTTATAAAAAAGTATCTCGAAAATTGTAGGACGGATTTTGATGAAATCCGGTTTTTCATTTTTAGTTGTTTGAGTTTTTTTTTAATTTTGGTATGCAGTTTTGTAGAGTTTATTAATATACATATGACTATACAATTTAAATTTTTTTTTGATTGGTTCATTGATTTTTCAAAAAAAAAATTCAAAAATTAATTTTAATTATATAAAAAATGTTGTTTAAAATTTAAATATGCAGAATTTTTTTGCCTACCTAGATCTTCTCAGATATACAATTTGACAGAAATCCAATAAACAGTTACCGAGAAAGCCAAAAATTTAAAAAACCGTTATATGAAAAGTACCGTTAATAGACTTTTCCCGTAAACTTGATTCACATCAAATGATAGCTATTACCAACAAAAAAATTCTCAAAATTTTTATCAACATCGTTGGTGCCGTTTTCGAGAAAAATAAGTTTTTCCTTCAAGGTCATATGGCAGGTACGATTATTTTTAGGCCGAAAAATAAAATTTCAGTTTCCCCTCTGAGGAATGCCAAAATAACCACAAATACCAAATTTGGAGGTAATCGCTTAAGCCGTTTAGGCTGTAGCTCGTTATACATACAGACGGACATACTGACAGACAGATAGACAGACATTTTTTGCCGATCACTTTTTTAGGCTTCTCTATTATCGTAATGTCATGTTTGATTGTTAGATTTTTTTTTTTTTTTTTTTACGAATGCATAACTTGCCTTATAATCGTAAAAATCGAAAACAAAATGTATTACCCGTTATTACAGAAAATATATTTTTTTCTGGAAATATAATTAGAAACAAATAAATTCAGTCTTTATTTGCTTCATGTTTTCTATAAAAAAAATCAATGCATTAAATTCTTCTTGATACTAAGGTTTACTAGTTCGTTAGATAGCCTTTGTTTTTTAGCACTGCTTCACAGCGCCTCTGTAAGTTTGGCACCAAATTCTGGCATGTTTTCAGTGGAATTCGTTTCCATGCCTCCTCGATATTTTCAAACAAATGGGCTGCATTTGCAGTTTTTCTTTTTTGACAGCTCTTTTTACGTGTGTCCATAAAGTCTCAATGTCAATCGGGTTGAGATCCAGATTTTGCGATTACCACTTCAGAACTTGAATATTTTCCTCCTCAAACAAACAATTCACAAGACGTGAAGTGTGTTTAGGATCTTTATCCTGCTGGAAAATATAAGAATGGTAAATGCTGAAATGCATAGGGCTGCATTAAGTGTTCTAGTATGTTTTTGTAATGGAACTGATCCATTCGTCCTTCAATTTGCACCATTGGGTCAGCACCATATTTTCGAAAAAAAATCCTTTGATATTGAATTTAAAAAAAAATTTTTTTTTCAAAAATAAACAAAAAAAAACAATTTTTCGAACATTTTTGTATGCAATATTATTTATAATTTGAATTACCTTCTATATATAAGTTTTGATAGAAATCCGTCAAACCGTTTATGAGAAAGTTAAAGTTAAAGTTAAAGTTAATAACAAAATATGTAAAAAAAAATTACCAAAATGTTGGTTATAGTAGTGAAAATATTTTTTTTATCAAAATCTTAGAGCTATATTCCAGATAATTAAGATGATAGACAAAATTTTAAGGTAGGTACCGTTAGTTTTGCGGTTAAAAAAACAATAATTCAAAAATCTATTTGAGATAATCACCTAAACACACAAATTTGAAGAAAATCCCTTCAGCCGTTTAGTGTCCTTTGTATGTATGTATTGCATGTATTGCAAAACATTAAGATTTAATGCCGTGATCATAATTATTTTGATAGAAAATTGTGTTTTTTTTTGCGAAAAAGGTTTATTTTGTCATAAATTTTAAAAATAACATATCTACCACAGACGATAGTTGGTGAACAAAACACCATTTACCTAGCTATCTGTAGGTTTGTTCGTTGACCACTGAAGTCGCCCTAGGGTCGACCTAAAGCGTTTTTTGAAAAACCTGAAGTAACCCTTATAAACAAAATCTGTGTTTCTTGAAACCTAGTGTCGCCCTCAATTCGCCCTGAATTAAAACTAGGTTTTTAGCAGGGGCAACTTGAAGTAAATGAATAAACGTCAAAGTCACATGAGATCTGAGGTAGGAATGGGCGATATTTAGGAGAATATCGAGTACTCATCATCGATGTTAATAGTTAAAACATCGATGTGTTGAAGGGGTTTCACGATTCTTCCTTCAACATCGATATTGAATCATCGATTTTTTGTTTTAATATCTATAATATTCAATAACATAGATGGACTTATCCATCATCCCTAATCTGAAGTATTTGTTTAGTGGTGAATCCTCGTTTTGTATGCAATTTGTTATTTTTAAAATGTAAATAAAACAATAGGTGCGTTTTTTTGCAAGCCCCGGGATAATTGGTTGAAAAAAACGACAAAGGTACTTAGTGATAAAAATTGGCAGCACTGTTAAATTGCAAAATGACATTTTAGAAAACAGCTGTAAAAACAAGAAAAAAAACATCAACGTTTGTCGTCATCCTACTAAATGAAAATGTTAAAAAGCCACAAAATATTCTTGTTCTGAAAATGTTTTCTTAATGAAAAATTGTTTAATAGAAGTTATTTTTGTAAATCTACGAAAATCAAGACATTAATCGATCAAAAATATCGTTCGGCAATATAAACTTAAATCAGTTCAGCGCCCAACCACCACTAGATACAATGATATGGAATTGTTGGATTTGGTCGAAAGGCCAAAAAATTCGATATCAATGAAGGTAGCTTCCTAACTAAAACCTTGAAACTAGTTAATCACAGATATTTTGTGACAATTTTCCAGGCAGAAATTGAGAGAACCCGCAAAAGTGATCCGGTCTAACCAGATACTAGCAATAATAAAAGCGAAGATGGCCAAAAGGATGTTGAAAGTGACAGCATTGGATCTTTACCTTCAACTAAAAACCCTTATCGGATGGCGAAGAAGATGATAATGGCTCTGAGGACGAGGATGACAATATATGAAACAAAATCCACGACACACGAGGTTAAAAACCAAAAACGAAACGCAACAGCAAATTATTTGAACAAAAAAGAAAACTAGTTACATAGCTATATCTCGTTTTTAAATTATGATGTGAAAAAAAATCAAATAAGTAATTTATTATAGTTAATTTTGAAACATTTGAAGTGTATGTACCTACACAATGCCATTTTTTTAGACTAATAAATTAGCAATTGCATTTATTAAAATAATCCTTAAGGCTGATTTTCTCACTCTATGCAAATCTATTTTAACAGCTTTTAGAGCGTCAATAATCCATTCTGGCATAGGATCTTCTCCAAAGTGACTACACAAAGTATTTAACGAATCTGGGAAATTCGTCTTTTTTAATTGCTTCCCGCATACTATTCTAAAGCCTGAGTTGATACGCTACTTTGTGAATACTCAATCAGCTAGGTGCAACTGGGTCTACAGTTGCGATATGTGATGAAGGTAAGAACGTTTGTACATCTTGCCAAGTGTTACAATGACAGTTCTCATCTCTCGGTCGGAGATCCAGAGCGTACTTTTGTTGTTTTAGATTCAATTGTGCACTATCAACAAGAGCACATCCAAAACGTACTGTTCTCGTTCGAAATACGACCAAATCTGAAGCGACCCCAACGCCCATTAAGTATCGAGGTTTGTCATTTGGGAGAAGATTCGTACAGGTGTGAACTGTCCGTCAAAATTCGTGTTTGTTTTCGCCTCCACTAAGTCCACCAATTGCAAAGCCCCGCACGGTTCGTTCAGTTAATTCTGCAACACAATGTTTTCGCAAATCGGTATATAATCCAATCCCCCTTGGACAATTGGAAATAAACTGTTCAATGTCTCGCTTATGAGCCGATGTGCAGCGATCAAACCAACGAATTGTGCGGAGCATTGCTTCTTCTACTCTTGGCCCGGTTTTTGTTGTCTTGATTACGTCATCCAATTGCATTATTATATCAGTGCCAATAGTGTTTTGGATTGTAGTGGAATGTTCTGTAGTAAACATAAAACTAGAACTATCGTACGGAGAATTGAAGTTCACACTTTATTCCAGTTTCTTTGATTTCAGAATGCTGCAAACTAACTTTGGAATTACCTTTGAATTTTGCAATTCACAAAATTGATAATTAATTGACATGTCAAAATGTCAGTTTTGAATTTTCTATACATTTTAACGATAACTTAGTAAAAAAGTTTTTGGTAGCACAGTTTTATCCTCTCCAATAGCTAAGCCCCGAGAATTCTCTGGGTTTAAGCTAAGCACCCCCGGGGATTAGTTGTTGTTGGATTTAACATAGAAATTGTTAATCCTACTCATCGTTTTTTTCGTCCAATTTTCCCGGGGCTTAGAAAAAAACACACCTAATAGTCAAATTAATTTTCAGACACGGACATGAAAAATGGGAAGCTTTGTTGAAGTTGTGGATTGTGCATAGGGCCACAAAAAATGTACTAAGAACTTCAATTTAACATATTTTAAGTTTTAATTATTAAATAACATAACTTGCTTTTCTGCAACATAATTTAATGACCCTCGGGTGTTTTTTGAGAACAGAAAAAACCTGGTTTTTTTGACAACTCTTGGGTCCTGGGTCGACCCTAGGTAAAGTTCAACGAACGAACCTTGTGTATTAAGACGGTATACCTTGAAGAACATTATCCACAAATTGAATAGGTATGTATTTCTTTAAGTAGTTTTCAATTCATTTATGTAATTCAAAATTCTTCACCTCACTCTTTTTTTAAAAAATGTAACCTTAGTTTTTTTTAATTGAAGCATTGGCTAGGCGTTAATGCAAATATTTACATAAATATTTGTTTCTCTTCTACGAATATTCGTCAATAAACATACAAAATTCAAAACAATTAAAACAAGGTTCGCTTAGCTATTAAAGATGGAAGATAAAATATACATACATATGTATGTAACTTCTACACATAGGTATATATATACATACATACATATGTACATTTCAATTAAAATTCATTAAATGAATTCGTATGAATAAAAAGTATTAATTTAATGTACTCGTAGATATGTAGCTACATAATGTATCTGCTCTCTCCCTGAAGAATTAAAAAATGCTGACGTATTCATCGGTTTCATTTTGTTTATTTTTCTTTCTCACAGAAATTCATAAAATAAATGAATAGGGATCTCAACCCTACTATTCTTCTTTGCAACATTTAATTAGAATCTTATCAGTGTTAACCATCAGAGAGTAATAATATCTAATTATACCATGTAGATTCATATATGTATAAGATCAGAACAAAAAAATATTAACTTAACATTCAATTATATAATAGCTATAAATTTTTGTATCCATTATTTATTGTGAAGTTTCGTACCAACTCCGTATCAGAAGGCACATGACGTGATGAATAAATTGATCATAAATTAATCCTCAAAAATGTCCAAAAAAAAAAAACATCAAAGAAACAAAAGTGATAAGACAACAGTTAAAACTTATTATAACAAGTTAACCATATTTGTATTCTTGTTCTGGAAAAGGCTTGACAATTAGGTTTGATGTATAGGTACGTTTAAATACCTGTTCGTTTTTGGATGCAAAAAATGTTCTTAACTAGTTTGCCCTGAACACTCATACACTTCCAATCGCACACACTGAAAACTCGATCACTGATCGGTGATCGTGCTGTACCAATTATACGCTACAGGCTATACCTTTGAAATAAGCAGGTAGTTTTTTTTATTTATTTACTCGATCCCATGACTGATCGCAAGTCAGAAAAATTTATTAAAAAAATCACGTGCATGTTTTCTAGTGATAGTTAAGAGGAGTTTTTCTATAGGAATCTAAGTTTGACCCTTTGTCCCACAAGACACGATACAAAAAACGAGAAATTGTTATTCTTGTCACCAGAAAAAAAAAGACTTCTTGAATTTATATCTAAAAATATCTGCAAAATTATCAGATCATCTGGGTTTGCTGTCGCCAGAAGATTTTTTGTTCACTAAATTAAGAACCCTACCTATTTAGAAATACTTTACTTACCCTGATTTATTTGAAATTCAGATTTTTTTTCAAATGCACGCAAGTCCAATAAAACACTAATTACTTTTCCAATAAATATTTTATTTAATGCACCGCACCTACGAGAAAAAACAACTATTGCGCGTTTACCCGTTCGAAGTTAGTAGACGTCTGCCAGACGGTTGGCTCTGTTCCCAAATTTCAAGCTCAATCCAATTTTTTCGTTAATACAAAAAATGACAGCTCTGGGTGTTTGTTGCAGCCAGTGAGTGTTATGCGAAGTTTTTACTCAATTTATAGAACTGCTCTTGAGTTGAGTGGAATCTTATTATTATTATACAATAGAATTTAAAATGTAAAAAAAACGAAGATGTTTGTTATTGTTCCGACATTCACATTATTGTCCACTTGAATGAATATAATGAGGATTAATATTTTTGAAGTTAAAATTATTTGGGTGCGTTGAGAGTGAAACCCTAAGGTTGAGTTCTATGAAAACGAAAAAACATAACGTCACATGCGAAGCGTTGACATCATTAATTAGCCAAGTGGTGGGTGGTAGAGTAAAAGAACTTAGGTACACATTTTCATTCATTGGCCGATATATTTTACAGTGGAATAAATTTGTATTTTTTGATAATTCATATTATACGAGTAATAGCAGATAAAAGAGAATATGTTTTCGTATGTAAATAGGTATACCTACATATTTTCTAATTTTGTTAAATAGAATGCTACACCCAAATTAATAAACATTGACTAGGGAAGGTTTAGGGCTTATTCCGTGGACTAAGTGCGAAATGCTATTTATAAAACTTAGTTCTTCGCTAGACCATCGAAGACGATGGAACATAGAATAAAAAGAAATAGAGTTTATAATTATTGTAGTAGATTTTGTTCGATTTTTTATTAAAAGGGAATTTTACTCGATGATCTAACTCTTATGCCATGGTTTTGTCAGTCCATGGACTAAAGGTGGACTAAGCGTTTTTTATTAATAGGGCTGCCAGAGTTTTGAATTAAGTTTAGTGAATTCTTACACCCAAATTAATAAACATGGACTAGGGAAGGCTTAGGACTTATTCCGAGGACTAAGTGCGAAATACTAAATATTAATAAAACACAATTTCTGGTATTTGACGTTTACCAACTAGGTCGTTCGCTAGACCATCGAAGACGGTGGTCTAGTGAAAATTGACATTTAAGAACAAAATTTACAGGGACATAGAATAAAAAGAGTTAGAGTTGATGCTTATTGTAGTAGATTTTGTTCGAGTTTTTATTAATAGGAAATTTTAGTCCATGGCCTAACTCTTATTCCATGGTTTTGTAAGTCCGTGGACTAAAGGTGGAATAAGCGTTTTTTATTAATATTGCTGTTAGAATCTTAATAAAAGTGTTTTATAAACGGTGATTTTTTAAGAGCTTGGTTTTTGAAAATTCAAAAAAACACAGAAACTTGTAAAAAGTGAATGAAATTTTTATTTGGATCGATAAATCAATTTCTGCCATTTACTTTTTAAAAATAATTTCGCTTAAATGTTGCCCGCGGCTACGCTACAGGTGGTCCATTCTGAAGGTCCAATTTTGGCAAACTTTTTCACACATTTCGGCCGGAATCTCACCAATGACGCGTTCAATGTTGGCTTCCAAGGCAGCAATCGTGTTTGGCTTGTCCCCATAGACAATAGACTTAACATAAAAACAATAGACTTAACAAAAAATAGTCTAACGGGGTCAAATCACATGATCTTGGTGGCCAATTGACTGCGCCAAAACGTGAGATCAACTGCTCACCAAATTCGCCTCTCAATTGATGCATGGTTTCGCGTGCAGTGTGGCATGTGGCACCGTCCTGTTGGAACTACATGTCGACCGAGTTCAATTCTTGCATTTTCGGCAAAAAAAAATCTGTTATCATCGAACGGTACCTTTCTCCATTGACCGTAACCCTGCGGTCTTCATCGTCCTTGAAGAAGTACGGCCCAATGATGCCGCCTGCCCATAAACCGCACCAAACAGTGCATTTTTCGGGATGCATTGGTAGCTGCTGAATTGCATCTGGCTGCTCTTCACTCCAAATACGGCAATTCTGCTTATTCACGTATCCATTTAGCCAAAAATGAGCCTCGTCGCTGAAGACAATTTTGCCGGACGTAGCTTGGGAAACACATTTTTCACAGAGCACGAATTTTGATAATAAATTTCAATAATTTGTAAACGTTGTTCAGGCGTAAGTCTATTCATGATGAAATGGCAAACAATACTGAATCCAAATGTCAAATGTTCGTGGAATTTGTCATGTGTGATCTGTCAAAAATATAAACGTCAAAAACCAAGTAGCAAAAAAATCACCCGTTATATCTCATATTCGTTTGCATATGGAAACCAGAATTATTATATACTTTAAACTATTTATATCAAAATAGACTAGGTTAAAAAATAAAATGTATGACTGCATCGTGCAAACCTGCTCGTGTAGCTAAACATTGACGCTGTTAGTAGGTAGGTAGTCTAGTTATCCTATGCAGACGTCTTCCAGAAAATTAAAAATAACCTAAGATACGGTTTCCCTTCAATAATGAACTAATTTTTTTTATCAAAATCGTTGGAGCCGATTTTGAGAAAAATAAGATTTTTCTTACGTTACGGTATTTTTGAGATTAAGCGCGACGGTTTCAAAAAAAAATAAGTAAAAAGTCTGAAAGTACTCATATTTTTTTTTTAAACACAATAAAAATTATTCCAATATTTTTACTTGCGATATAGGTACTATAGGGCAAGTTTTGCATTTGGAAAAAAAACGAACTCGAGATTTTGATCAAACTTGACATTACGATGATAGAGAACACCAAAAAAGTGGGTGCCGCAATTCCGTATGTCTGTTTGAACAACGCTGTACAGCCTAAACGGCTGAAGCGATTTCCTTCAAACTTGGCATTTAAGCCTTTTAGGTGATTGTCTAAAATACATTTTTGAATCTTGTTTTAGGTCCAAAGATGCAATTTTTTCTACCATCGCCCATGCAATTTCTTCTACCATCTCAATTATTTTGCAAACGGCTCTAACGATTTTAATTTTAAAAAAAGTGTGTGCACTTTTTCACGTATACTCTACATTTTGGGAAAAAAAAAATTAACAAACATTTATTTGATTTTACAAACATTTTATTGATTTTTGACTTTCTTACTAATGGCTCAACAGATTCCTATCAAAATGTTTATACAGTAGCTCCTTCAAATTCTCAATAATTCTGCATTTCAAAATTTTCGAAAAATATTTTTTTTTTGATTTTTGAAAAATAAATACTTTTTTTTGAAAATTCAATATTTCGAAAACAAGTGAACCATTTTTTCTAAAATTTTGTTTTTAAATTTATATTATTAAAAAATTTAAATGTCCATACCAATTTTTTTTTTCGAAAAATTTAAGAATTTTATTTATTTATTTATACAAAATCAATTGAAAAACGATTTTAAAAATATATTTACCCGTTTCTATTAAAAATCTTTTACATATAATGTGATCGACCATAGGAGCAAGTACGTGCGATCGAGTAGTGCATTTTATTTAATTTTCAATTTAAAACTGTTCGTTATATGCGATATCGTTAAAACCGATATTTGGTTAGTACAATTAGCATGAACCTTGGTCGGCACTTAGATATGTCCTTATAACCGGTTTTGACTGTATAAATAATAATGCGTACCAACATTTTTGAAAAATATTTTTTTGGATTTTTGAAAAAAAAAATATTTTTTTTTTTTTGAAAATAGAACATGTATTTCGAAAACGGGTGGATGATTTTTTTTGAAATTTTCTTTTTAAGTTTATATATTTAATATTTAAGATTTTCATACCAAGTTTTTTTATTAGAAAAAAAAAGTAAATAAAAATGTATACATGTGTACATATATAAAATTAGGTAAAAACGATTTTGAAAATATATGTAGATTCTTAATAGAAACCCTTTGCATACGATTGATCGAACATAAGAGCAAGTTCGTGCGATCCAGTCGTGCATTTTATTTTTATTCGTTGAGAAAACTTTATTTAGATTTTATACGAAGTTGACATAATTATAATTATTAGATGTGTTTTATTGGGAATCTATCCATTGTACCGTAATTAATTCCTAAAAAAACGCATCGACCGACCGTAGCTTTTTTATTTTTTGTAAAAATGGTACACCTGCACAGCAGTCACTAGTAATGAAAGAGTCTTTTGCAAAGTAAAATTATTAAAAAATCAAAATTAGGTACAATAATTAGCTTTTATTCATATAAAATGGAAATTAGAAACACGTACCAATATTTAATTTATGTTTCAAACCTATTTCCTGTGTTCACTTTTCCTGCATTTGCAATTTTAAATTCGAACATTCATTTTGCACCAATAGAAAGGAAATGATGAGTGAACGGGTTTGTTCATAGACTATGGTCCAGTCCCTTTTTACACAGGGCATTTTTTGTATGGCTTTAAAAACCGTCTAAGCCTTTCACACTAGGATACACAATTGCCGGAGATTTGCTTGTTTCCTTTTAATGTTTCTTGGTTTTGAACGCACACTACAACGTAGTTTAAATTGTTCACTCCCCTCACATTTCCTCTTTATATTTCAAGCTTTTATTTATTTTCTGAGTAGATCGATAGCTAGAGTTTTATTTTTTAAGTCAATTTATAAATTTATTTTCTGAGTATGTTTAGCTTTCAATTCAATATTCACTCAACAGAGATCATACTGCACTTAACAAACGCGGATTAAGGAACAAATAGTTAACATTTGGTTTGCAATTTCCTTGCACAAGTACAGAAAAAAAATACAATGGGATCTCAAACATGTCCATGTAGTGAAGCGAATACGGTTCACGGTCAATGTCCATTAAATAGTGAGGAAGAAGCACATTTGTGAAGTTCAGTTGCCGCTTAGTGCGCTTAGGCCAGGCGCGCACATGCATTTTTTCGGAAACGAATTAGTTTAATCAATAACTGAACGATGATCGCGCACATAAGCAACTTAAAAATCAATCAACGAGATAAACCAACACATAGACAACATATTGATTTAATGTGCGCGCAGTTACATTATAGTTCGGTGTGATTCAGAACTTATTTGGGGCGATCGTTCGATTTGTGCCAAAACACAAACTTTTAAGTTGCTCCAATCGCGGACTGAATAGTTTTTGCATGTGCATAAGTGCATGGTATTCACTTTAGCAACCAAACTGTTGCAAAATTGTAAGTTGCATATGTGCACGCCTGGCATTATAGCTCATAGAATTTCATACGAATAAATATTTTGCGGCGCAGTGTCGAGCAGTTCCACTCAATGGGGTTTGTCTTCTCAAATTCCTTTTTTGTAGATCTAAATAAAAAGATGATTTTTTCACAAAACTCCGTTTATTTATAACTATCAATAAAAATTGAACACAAAATCTATTATTGGCCTTATTTAGTCAAAAATAAAAGTAAAACCGAATTCATTCCATAGATATTGATTTTTTTTTTTTTCAAAATGGAAATCGAAATTTGTTAAAATTGATTAATTGACATTAGGGGTATGCAAAATTGCAGATATAGGTGGAATTTTAGACGTACTCCAGAAAATAACTGAGCAAAGAATATAGTTTTTAATAGTAAAAGTCAGAAGCTTTTAAGAAGAACAGCTTATAATTTATTAAAAAATGTAATTATCTAAGATCTTAGAAATATAAACTGGCCAACAAAAATAAAAAAGAAAAAAAAAAGAATCAAACAGATCGATTTGTCTTACGAATTAAATTAATAATTATAACACTCCATGAACACATCCATCGAGATTCAACCCAATTATCAATCGTACCAACAAAACTAACAAAATCAAATTCGAGGCTCGAATAAACGTCATCTAGCCATCCACCGTAGCTTCTACTTTAGCTTTTTATCGACCGTAGCCAATTGTATATAAAATGCTACGATGGATAAACTTACGGCGGATAAGTTTCCCAATAAAACACAGCTATTGTAAATTAATGAAACCAGAAGAAAAGTTAAAATCTCGCTGGCAATAAACTCAGCTCTTTAAAAGACACATTTTGACAACACAAAGTGATTTAACAACAAATACAGTGATTGCAGAGAGTTTGTATCACTACCCTGTCTTGTTAAATTTTGCTTTCATCTCTTTCTAAAAAAAAACATTAATTTGAAAAATTTCTTCATCAAGTGAAAGTGATAACCCCTCAAAAAAAACTGATGATAACAATTGCTTTTTTTTGAAGTTTTTAACGAAAAATATTGTACAGATAACAAACAGTCAGATTTCGGAAGTAAAAAAAAAAGAAAAGAATGGTAAAAAACAATCCTGTTGCAGCAAATTGCTAAAACAAAAAACATGTTCGTCTCAGGACTCCCGACAGAAGTGATAACTTAAACTAATATAAGTTGAACTATTTAATATTGAAATTGTTTAATTGAGAAAAGCTTCAAAAGTTCTTCGTTAATTTGATTAAGTTCAAAAGTTTTCCGTATGCGTCAGAGAAAGGGAAGCCAGACAGACTGGCGCCGTAACGCGTTACGTAACAAAGCGGTTAACTCTGCCATATGAAATTATGACTTCAATAACTATATAAGCAGATTGAAGAGGTGTCACAAAAATAAGACATATAACAAAAAAATAAAAATAAAACCATAGAAACAAGAACTATGGGATTTGTTTAATGTAGATGAAGGCTCACAAAATCTAAACGCTGTACTTTATAATGTAAGAAATTATTTTGTATAGCACTTCTATTATAATATTTTGTTTTCTTTTTAACATTTATTGAATAATAACCAGTAGATATTTTGAAATTACTTTTGAAAACAACAAAAAATCTATAGATTGGACAAACGGACATACAATTCCTGTATTTGCGCCAATACATGTCGAAAAGGAAACAAAACAAAATTGAATTTTCAGACTTTTTCTTGCTGTATTTGGAAACTCAATCCAATCACCTTTATGCCTTCGTTTATAGGTACTATAAGGCAAGTTATGCATTCGTCGAAAAAAAAGTTTTGAGATAACAATCAAACATGACATTACGATGATAGCGAAGACGAAAATAGATGGTATAAAAACTCTGCCTGTCTGTATGTCAGTCGTCAGTTTGTCAGTTTGTCAGTTTGTCAGTCAGTCAGTTTGTCAATCTGTCAGTCTCTCAGTCTGTCTGAATGTATGTATAGACACCTAGAGCCCGAACGGATGAGCCGAATTGCTTCAAACTTGGTATATATAGTTTTTTAGGTATTGTACAGATGGGAAATTGAATTTTTTTTAGCTCAAGAAATAACGGTAACTCCCATATAACCGTAACGTTAAAGCCTGCTTTTCTCGGAAACGGTTCTAACGATTTTCATTAAAGAAAATCAGTGCAGCTTTTTAGGTAGGGTCGATCATATGGTTGAAAATGTTTTTTTTTTTTAAATGTCAAAACAATACTTTCCATAAGACCGTTTTTTTTGCTTTCGGCTATCTCATAAATGGCTTAACCGATTCTTTCGAAATTTCACACATATATAGGTTTAGGATGCCCAATTTATACTGCGTACCAATATTTTAAATATATATTTTTTGTATTATTAAAAGCGTTTTAAAAAAAATTTGTATAGTTTGAAAATTGTTCAAAAAATTTTCACAATTTATAGTTATATGCATTTGCTGAATACCTATGAACTGGCGTTTTTCAATTTTTTTTCAAAAAGTTTACAAAAAAATTTTTTTTCTCAAAATCCTCTCCACAGATTTAAAAAAAATTTTTTTTTTTCATAAATTCAAATTTATTCAAGAAAATGGCGTACTTTTTTTTGCTCAAATTAGTTTAATTATTTATTTCAGAATTTTTAATTATTTGTTCTTTGATAAGTCCGATTTAATCTTTTGTTTTTAAGTTTATATTATTAAATATTTAAGATTGTCATGCCAACTTGTTTTACAAAAAAAATTAAAGAAATTTCGTATATATAAAAAATAAAGTAAAAATTAACCTTAAAAATATATTTAGATTTTTAATATTTAATCCAGTCGTGCAGTTTATTTATTTGCAATTTAGACTCCAACTTCTACGATTACTCTTGAAACGGAACTTTGGTCGATGTTGATCTTCTTCGGAAATATCACATTGGAAACCATGATCTCCTCGAAACGTAGGAAAACCACCATTGTGGTTTTATTACTAAATAGACTTGCCCGAAACTCCTTATTAGTTTGAAACAAATAAATTTGTTAATGCTTCAAAATGGGATGGGGTAAACCTATAAAGAGTTTTATAGTTCCTTCTCGGCTCAAAGGATCAAACATATTAAGTTATTCAGCATTGTAATTCCTGAGATAACTAATTTGCAGGCTCATCATTTTGGTAGATTTATCTCATTGGACTGAGATTTGTTTTTTTTTCTGCATACGGAAATCTCTGCATACGAAAGCTAGCAATTGCTAAAAAAAAGTGAGATTTGAAACAGAGTAAATGGCTTCTGCATACCACCCAATATGTTAATATTATTTTTGTTTTGTTTTTGTGGACTGTGTGGATTAAAGCCAAATTGAAGATTTTTATGACCAGTCCAAAATGAGTTTAAAACTTTCAGAAATTGTTGCCAACTTAGACGGATATTTCTTTCCTTTCTTACATAACCACAAAAATACCAAAAAATAATATTTTTTTCGAGAATAGCTTGACGTGATAGAATCTTTCTGAGCTCAGATTAGAATATAGCAAATTTTTGGGATAGGTGAAGCCCTGTTTGAGATTTTAACAGAAAATAAAATTCTCTGACGTAAAAATGACGTCAAAATAAGTCCTTAATGTGTCACTTCGTGTGATAGTCATCAAAAATGTTTTCAATGCGTTGACGAGAACGTTGACACTTACGTTGACGCGAATTTGTGTGTCAGCGCATTGACCCATTTCGATGTCGGTTTAATGACTGTGTCAACGTAATTGGGACGCGTTGACAGATTTCTTAGAACTATTCGCACAGTTTTATATCCGCGGCCAACGTAGCTTTGAGATTTTAATTGATACAATCGGTTTTGCTTTATAAAATAAAAACAAATAATATACAAATAGTATAGTGTATACTAACTCGAGGTAAGATGTTGTTTTTTTTTTTTTTGTTTATTGTGAAATTTCATACTTCTGCACCTTAAATTAATTTGGTTTATTTTGAGGGTGTGATGTTTAAAAAAAACGAGTAATGGCGGTGACCTAGCCTCATGACAGGTAGAAGAGCCTTCCGATAAAGCAAACAAGAAAAAAGTTAAACAACGCAAACGAAAAATATTATACCCATGGACTCAGCTGTCTGAAATTTCTGCATTAATTATGGCTATTCAGAAAAGATCAGCGCTTTGGAATGCTTCTTGCATTAAGTACATGCAGAATAATTATTGTCAACATTGCACACACTAGGTCAAAGTGACAGATACACGTCTTTCGGTTAATTTGCAGCTTGAAGCTCGTATGATGCAAGTCATATAATGATTTTTTGAGTTCAAGAGCAGAATTAACCAACATCTCTTCAGACACCACTCAAGTCACTACCAAATCTGCAGAGATCGTAGAAGATGTTGAGGATAATGGTGATATCGACCTGATTTCGATATAAAATTAAATTTATGTGCAAAATATTCTATGTGCTTATGTAACTTATCCATGGATTGATCTTATAAATAAAGCTTAGACCAAAAAACGGTTAATCTTTTTTTAAGTTTTATTAGAGGGTTAGCAGGCTAGAACGTCTAAGAGCTCGAAGGTTGAAAAAAACGTATTTCGGTTGACACGGTGAATAAATATATTTATACGTACCTATGTATATGTTAAAACACATACATATTTATCTACTTATGTAGCTACATATCTATATTGCCATGGAAGTTCCTATTTGTTTTCATTAGGAAATTGTGGAGCACTGAGCATGCAAGCACAACTTTCTTAATTTTTGCATGTTGCAATAGAATGGGACATAATACCAATACAAAAGGTAAGAGAACGTTGCGCATATGGCAAAATTAATATTCACAATTAACTTTAATCTATTTTTTTTTTACAAACTCAAACCTATATCCGCTCAAACAAAACGTGAAAATTGACCGACCTTTTTTTTCTCATAGGGTCATAGGGTCGCATTTGAATTTGGTCAACACGTGTGATCGTGCCTTACAATGATTTCCAACCGCAAGCCTTCTTAAGCCGCCAGATGGCGATAATTTCAGCGACCACGAAATAGGTTTGCTGATTTAAATTTTGGAGTCACTGATCTTTAAGGCACTGCATCTGTTCTTTAAAAAGTTAAATAGCTCATATATGGTTAAAGCCTTAAAGCTAGTATTAGACGGTCCTTGTAATGTGTCATTGCCGTGACACTCTGACGTCACTATAACGTAGTTGTCTGTCCTAAAAGTGTCTCGTAGTGTGATCGTTTTGTTTTGCATGTCATGACCGTGACAAAAATTTTGCCATGACCGTGTGATAGCTCTTTCATTGTTGATGGGACACCGTGACACGTAACAGTCGCCAGGAATTTCTGACACGTCATTGTTTGTCACGGTTGGGCATAGTTACGTAGGTGTACCTACCTACAAAGGTATATTTAAATAGATTTTAATTATGTAAATTAGGAGGGTTATTTGTACCTATCTACATAGATGGAACCTAGGTATGTAAATATGGACATATAAATAAAATTTTGTTCTGATTAAATGATAGCTAGTATCAATTCTCAAAATTTTGTATCAAAATCATTGGAGCCGTTTTCTAGAAAAATTAGCTTTTCCTTAACAACCAAGACACAATGACTCGATTGATCGACGCCGTGTGATCGTCACAGCTAAAAATGATAAATGTCATTGCAGTTTAGGCTCACCTCCAATGATCAGCTATTTGAGAGTTGTCACGCTGTGTGATAGTCATTGTTTTGTCTGTCATTGCCGTGACACCGAGACACAAATGACAACAATGACATACATGTATCATTCGTGTGATAGTCATTGTAGCTAGCCTTGGCACGATTACCTTTGTCACGGCAATGATGGTGGTAGCACCTATTTTGTTGTTACCGTCTAATACTAGCTTAACGCGTATGTATCACTATCTGTTTTATTTATCAAATTGTCCGTGGATGAACCACGGATATACACCACAAGTATATTTATATTTATTGCATGAGTACTTTTAAGGCATTTCAATATTCCATTTGAAGGGCGAACAAAAAAAGTCTGTCGAACTCCAAAAAGAAACACTCTTTTCTAATTTAAAAAAAAGTATTAAAAATCCTTTTCTTATTGTCATCGTAATAAAAGAATGTCGGTTTATTATCAACTACAGTTTGAACAAAACAGTAAAAATTAATTTGTTGTCTCATTATGCGCAAGAAAATCAAACCCATCAAATCAAACCACAAATTTTGTTATAATTTTACGAATCCTTAATAAATTTATAGCAAAATCCGTTCGTAATTGGGATTTTTAGGAAGTTTTCCACTATAGATGGGAATTTTCGGGACTCGTAAGCAGTTTACGATTACGACAGAATTCATGATATGGCTGCAGGGCTGCATACATTAAATATGGCACTTTGGAGTACAACGACTATACAAACTTAAAATTTAATAAAAAATATTTCTGAGTGTTCTAGTTTTGCTTTGTACGATAATGTTACCCTTCGGGGTACTATGGCGTATACGTAATTTTGTTTACATATATTTTTAATTGCGATTAAAAAAAAACTCGAGATTTCGATCAAACTAGACATCGTGATAATAGCGAAAACGAAATAAGTGGGTTTCGCAATTCCGTCTGCCTATCCTTGAGTCTACAGCCTAAGCGGTAGGATGGATTTGCTGCAAACTTAATACATATTGTTTTTTTCGGTAATACGTTTTTTTTTTCATTTTTTTAAGACAAAAAATAACGGTACCTGCCATAGATTTTTTTTTTTGCCAAAATGAAAAATCTTATTTTTCTCAAAAGCTCCTCCAACGATTTTTTTATAAAAAAAATCAGTTCATTAATGAAGGGAAAAGATTAATTTCTGTTGGTAAAAAAATGATCATTTTTGGTAACTCTAGAAGAACAATTTTTTTGGCCCTCGAATTTCTGGAAAACGATTCATTTCATTCATTTTCTGGATGATAAACAAATTGAAAATTAAACGCACGACTAGAACGCACGTATACTTGCTCTTATGTTCGATCACATGGTATGCAAAAAATGTCTATTAAGAATCTAAATTCGTTTTTACTTAATTTTTTATATACAAAATTTCTTTAATATTTTTCTACACACAAAATTAAAACAAACGCAATTCCAAAAAAAAAATAATTCACACGTTTTCGAAATATTGAATTTTCAAAAAAAAATGTATTTTTTTCAAAAATCCAAAAAATTATTTTGCAAACATTTTGGTAAGCAGTACGATTTATAACTTGAAGGACCTCCTATATAAAATTTTTTATCGAAATCCGTCTAGTCGTGTATGAGAAAGTAGAAAATCGAAAAAAAATGTGTATGGGAGGTACCGTTAATAACAAAATATGTAAAAAAAAAAATTGACCAAATTGGAGACTATACCTAAAGAAGTGCACATTATCAAAATCGTTAGAGCCGCTTTCGAAATAATTAAGATGGTAGAAAAAATTGTATGGCAGGTACAGTTAGTTTTGGCCCTAAGAAACGATTCAAAAATCTATTTTAGGCAATCACCTAAAACGCTTAAATACCAAGTTTGAAGACAATCGCTTCAGCCGTTAAGGATGTAGAGCATTGTACAGACAGACGGAATTGCGGGACGTACTTTTTTGGTGTTCTCTATCATCGTAATGTCAAGTTTGATTTAAATTTATTATAAAAGAATTCCTTAAATTCTCCAATTATCAAATGAATTTAATAATTTTTAAATTGAAACTTGTTTGACAGCTTCGCAGCTGATTTCGAAAACGTTTTATTGATTTTAAGTTGCCTGCACTGCAAATTGAATCCGGCTGGAAATCAGAACAGATCAGATTATCTTGAATAGTTAAAAAAAATAATTTTGCTAAAATAAAATACAACGGTACCTGCCATACAAATGTTAAAAAAAAAACTGCTAAGAAAATATTCATTTCTTAAAACGGCTCCAAGAATATTGATAAAAAATATGTGTGTTCTTAAATTAGTGCAGTCCACTTTTAAGTAAAAAAATATTTTCCTTTTACTTAATAACGCTACTTCCCATAGAACCACTTTTTATATTTTCGACTTTCTCACTATTGGATGAATTGATTACAATTATATTTTTGGTGCAAATGCTCCTTAAAAGTGTTAATAAAACTGCATACTCGATGAAAAATCGATTTTTTCAAAAACCAGTCACTGATTTTTTTTTCATTAATAATAACTTCAAAATGGCTTGTAAATTTTTTTTCAAAAATATTTTCAAAATTTTAGAAATATAAACCTATTTAAAAAAAAAAAAACGCCCCAACGATTTTTGATTTTTTGTTTGATATATTCGAATTTGTCCAACAATTTGAATCTCATCCTTTATTCCCTCTAGCTTTAAGAACTAAGCAATCTAAAAAGATTTAATTATTTTTATCATCCATTTATTTTTACCTAATTACATATACCTATGTATTTCATTTTTACGAATTTTTGCATACATTACTGAATACCTAAATACTATGGCATCTGGTCATAACAGCATAATTCATTTTTTTCGAAAATGAGTTAAGTATGCAGAATTATTTTAAAAAATCTATTTTCGTTTAGTCTTAACAGCATATCTCTAAGAAAACTGGGTCCAAAGATATTCAATGGTCCTAACCACACTTAACTCCATTTTTTTTAATAATGTTTGATCATAATGTCATAACTCAACTTGTGCTGTTTTCACCAAACAAAACAACATAACTCAGTTTCTTCACTTTTTACTTTCTATATATAGGTACTAAAAGTTAATTTAGATAAATCCAAAATGATGGTCTTCAGAGATGGTGGTGGTAGATATGCCCGCAAGGAAAAATGGACGTATAAAGGTGAACTTGTGGGTATAGTTCGTGAGTATAAGTACCTTGGAATATCAATCACAGCGAATCTTAGAATGAAAAAACACTTCCAGCACAAGCTAGGTGAGGCAAAAAGAGCTGTTTCTGCTATTTGGGGTCGATGTTTTAGTAACAGGTATATTGAAAATAGTTCAAAAATAAAGTTATTTCGTGCCACCGCTGCTGCTATATTGATTTATGGTTATAGCCAAATGGAAGCTGTTGAAAGGTTTTTGAGATATTTTCTGAAACGAATTTTTCGCTTACCAACAAGCACACCAAATTATATGCTTCATCTTGAAACAAAAGTACCACCATTCTATGTAGACACTCTTAAGATGCATTTTGAGTATATAATTAAAGTGTTGGAGATGGACGATAGGAGGCTGCCCAAACAAGTACTTAAACATGTGTTAGCTACGAGGACAACTTGTTGAAATATGGGAAGAGCTGAGGTCGGATATAGCAGATTCCGGGAGCATTTCGGGTGATATAAGCCCTGCGGATTTAAGGAGCGTGTTTAATGCAATATTGCAGAAAGTAAGCCACTCTGCATATGAAAGATGTCTAATAGATGCACAATCTTCCCAATATAGAATCTTGTACAGCCAACTCAACTTTGACCTTCGGGAAAATACTTATTTGCAGAATTGTTTTACTCTGAGCATGATAAATGTAATTTTTAAAATAAGAGGAGAAATAGTAAAGTTAAATTACATCCCACATCGAGCAGACTTGCCAATTCTCTGTGATCTATGTAATCTTAGGGAGAGGGAGGATGTATATCACTTTATTGTAAAATGCCCAATCTTAAATGAGTTCAGTATGAGGTACTTTGGTGTTAATTCATTGGATATGAACGAAGTGTTGAGCATTTTGAACGGCAATCTCGGTTGGGAAATTCTATACAAATATACATCAACTGCACTAATCTACAGGCACCGTATTATTGAGGGAGACTTTTAATAAAACGAAATTATGTATTATGTTAATAAAATAAAACAAATGTTAATCTGGTGGACGGCCTCTGGCCACACCATATAAAACTTAGTATAACCAATTGTAATAATTTATTTTTAATATGGAATGAAATAAAGTTTCTGTCAACTAACTAACTATATAGGTACTATGAATACGACAAGTTATGGATTCGTAATAAAATCAAACTCGATGTTTTGATCAAACTAAACATTAAGATGATGGAGAACACCAAAAAAGTGGGTCCCGTATGTCTCTCTGTCTTTGAGTTTACAGCCTTAACGGTTGGATGAATTTGCTTCAAACTTGGTATACTCATTGTTTTTTTCCGTAATACATAGACGTTCTTTTAATTTTTTTTTAAATGAAAAATAACGGTACCTGCCATACATTTTTGTTTGCCAAAAAGAAAACCTTATTTTTCTCAAAAACGGCTGCAACGATTTTTATAAGGAAAATGAGTTCATTAATAAAGGGAGGAAAATGGTACTATTTTATAATCTTTTTTTGTGAAATAAATGGTTATTTTTGGTACCTCTAGTAGAACCCTTTTTTTGGTTTTCGATTTTCTGGAAAAGGGTTCATTTGATTGTTTTGAATTTTTTATGAACACTAATGTAATAGTGTAGTATTATTTAGTAGGTTTTTAAACATTATCTTGAATAGTTCAAAAACCTATTTTCCTAAAACAAAACAAAAAACAACGGCATACCTTCGATACAAATGTTAAAAAACCGTTAAGAAAAAAATGTATTTCTCAAAAAGAGCTCCAAGAATTTTGATAACAAAATTGTGTGTATTCTTAAAATAATTTAAAATACATGTATGTATATAAGATGTACATTTATTTACAGGATGTCCGTTGGGTATAAGTAATCTTTAAAAATCATATGTACATATATTGCCCCTAAATTATAAAGTTATATGCATTATTATATGTACATCATTTACATATCAAGGTTCCATCTATGTATGTAGCTACATATTATTCTCCTAACTTAGAAATCCAAAATCCAAAATCTAGATTTAAATATGTACTTATAGGTAGCCACCTATGTAATTATTCCTTGAATCATCCAATCGACAATTCATTATTTTATTTAAACCTGCATAGAATAACTAGACTACCTATCTACTATCAGCGTCATAAACATTGATATTCTTAGTTAAAAGAGCAAGTTCGTACGATCTAGTCGTGCATTTGATTTTATTCTGCCCATGTAAAATTTTTCCTTAATGTCAATTTTATTCCTTCACTAAACCAGCGTCTTCGATGGTTTAGCGAAGAACAAGTTTGTAATTTTATTAATAACATTTTCCACTTAGTCCAGAAAAAACTCCGAAAACTTCTCTAGTCCATGTTTATTAATTTGGGTGTATAAGTTCCTCATTCGTTTCTGATTTTTAATACTGAATTTTAATAATATATTTTTTACGTTTTTTCTTATTTTATTTTGTTAATAAAGTTAAATAAATTCGTTTACTAATAAAAAATCTTGTTTTGCAACTTATTTCAATATTGGTATTACGGGCACAATTCGAAATAATCTTTTCCTTGAACAAAAAACAGTTTGGTCAAAACAGCATATCTCACTAAAAAAAAAATATAAACAAGCTTAAAAATTAACTTTTTTATTATATTCGTGTAAATATTATTATTTAAAACAAAATTGTATCCCAATATAATAAAACAGGATTTTGAAGATTTTTTCTAAACTTAAAATGCATTTATCTCAAAACTCAGATTTTAGACTTATGTTGTTTTGACCAAACTCCATAGAATGTATACTATGTAAGCTCTCATGCATTTATATACCCATATAAATGGTTTTAAAAATCACATGAATATTGTGTATATTGCACTTATATCCTTCAATTTCATTATTACATAAATGTACATATTTACCTACCTTGGTCCCATCTATCTATGTAGGAAGGTATGTACCTATCAATTTCCTAACTTACACAATTAAAATCCATACTCTAGATTTAAATATACATTTGTAGGTAAGTACTTGCCTAGTTACATATTCCTTGAATAATCCATTCGACAATTCATTATACTAAGAACCAAGGTAATCTAACTTACATCAGCTTTAAACCTGCATAGGATAACTACGTATCACTAACAGCGTAAATGTGTAGCTACATTAAAGTTAGTTGTTAGCTACGAGAGCAGGTTCGTACGATCCAGTCGTTCATTTTATTTAATTACGTAAATACATATTATACGCAAATGGATTACGTATCCAAACCAAATGAGTATTACAGCCGGATTCTCCCCAACATCACTGATACCTCACAAGTCACAAGCAGAGGTGAAATTAATTTTGTGACTTTTTCGGATTCTCCCCCAAAGTCACAACTTGTGAGAGTCATAAAAAGAGTCGAAATTGTGATCTACTTCAGAGCAGGTCACAACTCACAAATATTTATAATAGTTTGTGAAACAATTTCTTTTAAATGTAACATGAAGTAAACAGAAATATGAAGCATTAATTTGAGATAAAAACTTCAGCAGCGACTACCAGAGAGAAGGAAAAAGGGTCAGATCATCCTACATAAGGCGTGTTTTTTTCTAAGCCCCGGGGAAATTGGACGAAAAACACGATGAGTAGGATTAACAATTTGCATGTTAAATCCAACAACAACTAATCCCCGGGGGTGCTTAGCTTAAACCCAGAGAATTCTCGGGGCTTAGCTATTGGAGGGGATAAAAACTTTGCTACCAAAAACTTTTTCATTAAGTTATCAATGTATAGAAACTTCAAAACTGACATTTTGACATGTCAGATAATTATCAATTTTGTTTGGTTTGGTTGAGCATTTGGTCTAAGTGTGTCAGTTGTTTTCCTGACGGCCATGTCAACCTAACTTAACCTACCTTTTAATATACATTCTGCAACACAACAACAAATCAATTTTAACATTTTTCGCTTTTGTATGGCCTTTATGGTTTTTTCCACCTCGCCATGAGCATAACTTTCTACAGCGATTTTCATTTTTGTGTTTATTTTTATTGTAGGTATATTAAAACTTGACTGTGAAATTATTATTACATAAAAAAGCATTTCCTGAAGTTGATATTCGTTCAATTAACAAGAATTGAATGAACAACAAAACAAAGGTTTCTCTGAGAAGATTGTTTTCGGCTGCGTTTTGTTGTACACGGGAGCAACCCAATACAGATTCTCTGCTACATCCTTCTTGATCGTCGTCCGCTCTTGCTCAGACCTATATTCCTAATGACATAGGGACTGAGCGTCCCGCCCGAAAAAGCAACTCGTCCACTAATATCATGTCACCAGTGACCGACGAATGGGGTAGTTTTCAAGTAGTTGAATTCTATGTACCACTGTATTTGTGAAAATTAAATTAAAAGAAAATCACATCGGCTAAAAACAATTTCCAAAATACTTGATTTCAATTTTCAAATTACTTGATTCACATTTTCTTGTATATATAATAATTAACTTGGTTCTTTTTATGTTATATTAATAGAAAAGTAGTTTAAATTCAATAAATATATCGAAATTACACAAAACAAATCAACCCGGTGATTTTTAGAAGGATGAGTATGAGGCAAACAGTAATGTTTATTTTTTTCTTGCATTACAGCTGTTCTTCAAATGTCATCTTGCAAATTAATAGTGCTAACCAAGTATTTCATTAAGCGCCTTGGTGGTTTTTTTCAACCAATTTCCCCGGGGATTGCAAAAAAACGCACCTATAAACTCTTTACCAGTAAGCACACAATAGTGTGATTATCTGTAGGTATTCTGTTCATTTTATACCATTCCAGATCAAATATAATTACTTTTACATTTTCTTGATTGAAAATGAATGAAACGGATTATCTTTGATAGTTGTTTATTTGTTTAAACAATAATAAATTCATTTATACATATTTCAATTTCAATTTGTATTTTGTTTCTAATATTCAGCTGTTTCAATAATGCCACTACGCAATTCACCTTTAGCTGTGGTGGGTTTCGTTGTGAGTTTTCTAGTGACGATTGGGAGAGAATTCGATAAATGTTATCGAGTCACAATAATCCTCACAAGGAATAGTCACAAGGGCTTATGACTTGTGATTCGTCACAAGGGGGAGAATCGGGCTGTTAGATACCTAGATAATGAGCTTGCGTCACATAAAAATCATTTTGGTTTCAATTGAAATTATATGATTTATGATGCACTTCTTTCGAGTGCATTAAGATACCTAATTGAATGGTATCAATTCGTCTATCGCATATAATATCGGATGACACGTTTTCAGTCCCTATCTGGATAGGTCTTTAAAGGTCCTAAAATATAAAAATCCAAATAAGATGATCTGTTATTATAAAATAAACAATACATTAGTATAATATTTATGTATATGTAGTTCACATAGTGTTTATTATTTCATTTGAGATTTTATTCTAGTATCACAAACAAATATTAACTAAAAAAAATTGTAAGATTCAAGTGTAAATATTATAAACCATCAATAATAAATTGATAGATACATGGATATTTAGATAAATAAATTGCCACAAAAACATAAAATACCTTTCGGTTATAACATATAATATTATTATATAGGTAATGTAATCAGATGATTTTGTAATGGTGCTTTTGCATCAATTGTTATGTTATCAAAATACATTAAAATTTTTATATTTTAATAAAAGATAATAATTTTAATACTGGAAAGACAAAGCAATTTATAATGTGATGCTTAAATAAAACATAATAATGTCTCATGGGAGTTCAACGAGATTTCGAGATAAAAAAAAATTATATCTTAATAAAAGTGTGGAACTTAATTTATGAATTTAGTATATACTGTATGCAAATAAGCTTTTTAGAACTTAAAGCATAGGGTTCCTAAGATTAGTTCAATAAATTCTAGATTGACAAATGAAAGTTTTGTCAGCATTATTATAATGTGTCCTTAACACTCCTCCTTTATTAGTATGTCATAACTTTTTGATTTTACTATTGGATTATGCTTAAATTTAAAAAAAACTATTGCTTCTTCAGTTGGAAGAAAGTTTATCAAAAACGATACTAAAAACACTAATGTCCATATTATTATTTACTTTTTTCAAAACCAAATTTGCTTTAAAACTAGTTCAGAGAAAACCGAAAATTTTAAATTTTTCCAATAATAGTTTTGTCATTTTGAACTAGAAATTTGTTATTAAATATTGAAAAGCGTCCATACTACTTGTACAGAAAATAAACAAATTTTTTTTTACAAAACTCGTTTTGAAAACAGTCAATAATATGGTTGTACGAAACAAAAAAAAGCAAATCGAATAAAATTTAAATTGTTTACCTAGAGACCCAATTGGATTTTGTTTCATATTAAAAATGAAACTAGATTTTGATTCTAACTAATTGTCATTTAAAGATATTTTATAAATAATGTACATATATATGAATATTACCATAATATGAAAAATTAGTTATCTTTGCGCCTAGCAAAATAATTTAAAACTTAATATTTTAAACTTATGTTCTTCATGATACCAGCGGCTTGGTGGGTGGGCGATCTCCGCTCGCATATACATAAGTGCGAAATGCCTTGGTCATAAATAAGTATTTTTCGAGTTATTTTTTTTTTTGTTTAAAAAAAAGGAAATAATAAAAGTTTTGTTCTTAAACAGTCCATAGGATTTGAGCTACTATACATTATATGTGAAATATAAGTAATGTCTGTGTGTAAAAAATGTGTGTTCATTTGGAAGGGCAGCAGAATATAGCACTGGCTAGCTGCACCAAATGAACACAGCCATAATTAGCAAACAAACAAATTCGTAATATAATAAATTATACAAAAGAAACTACTAATATTGTTATTTCATAAACATGGCGCTAGTAAATAACTTGTATAAATGAATTTTCCAACTAATAATAAAAATGATATATTAAATTTATGCAATGATACCAATAATAATTGTTGGCCTAAATTATATTCGAGGTTGGTGACACGTTTTAATTTTAGATTTAACTGCTGAAATGATGGAAACAACAGCAATAAATTAGCAATATTTTGAAAACCTCTTGCTGTTGGTAATGATGATTTTTTTTGGGCTATTGCTTCTAATAGTATGACTAAAATAACTACTACAACTATTATGCACATTGATAGATTGAATAAATTACTGCTGATGATGATTAGATTTTGGGATACTAATTTAAGTAATATTAATATTTGAAGATTCTTTTTGATGAAATATTTGAAGTATATCTTGATCAACTTTAGTTACGGATTAATCTGCTTTTTGGGTTTTTTCAATTCAGCATCTTCGTCACGTTTGATTTCGGTGTAACGTTCACCTTTGAGTGATACGATTTTATTATCACGATAGCGAACTAGTTTCTTTGGTTCGACTTTTGGTACAAATGGCTTATATTCGCGAGTGGCAGCATTTTTGTCAACATAGGAATACCTGGAATAAAAAGTAATTATTACAATAGCTGATTTGTTTAATAATAATAATAACAATTTTAACTATATGCCTGTAAGACCTAAGGTCTTTTAAATGCAACCTGAATTGCACGGTTAGAAGGAACAGAAATGCGTATTTAGTTATAAATGAAAAAATCTATTAGTTTAATTAACAAGATAATTACAATGAAACCGCATTATCACGTGTGCTCTTATTGAAAGTGGAATTTTAAATGTGTCTGGGAGATGTTTGGCCCCAGGGTTGGTCAGGCTACAAAAAGTTTTGAAAGAGTCCCCTAATTATAATATATAAAAATTAAGCATCAGACTATAAGTAAAATTTTGTTTATTTTTTTACGGCCATTAAGGCGTCTGGCTATAAAAACCGCCGACCGAAGGTGTCTGTTAGTAGCGTTTCAACATTTCTAACAATGTTCCGTGAAACATAGGACGTAAAAATCAGCTATCAGAATATAAGTGAAGTTATCAACATTTTTTCATGCATTTAACACCTGATACCTGAGAATTGGCCGTCGGCCCAAGCAAGCAGGTATGCATACGTTAACTGCACGTACTAACACTACTGTATCATATACATTTTATCCATAAAAAAATAAGAAAGGTCTGGGGGCCCTGGGATCTTGCTCTATAATATTGATTGAAGAATTTAAAAACAAAATGTTTGCACTATTTATTATTATGATTTTCAGATATAATATTCTTCATCGATCTCTGGCAATTTATCTTCTTTCCCTGTTATCGACGATATGAAAATATTTATTTAGGATTGAACAAATCTCATTTGCATCTCGCATTCCATCAATTTCACCAAAAAAAAACATAAGCATTACGAGTTCAACTCCCATATACTGATTCGTTATAAAACGAGTATTTTCTTGAGCATATTCTGTGGAACATTTCTTTTTGCAGGACAAAACTATCAAAAACAAATGAAGGGAAATTCTTGGCTTATTGCTGATCTGAGAATGTTTTGATATTAAAAGTTTCTGTTGATATTGAACGTTTTGAAAATTCCTCGAAATATTTTTTTTGAGACAGCATTTTTACCTTCCTCCATTTGTTTTCCTTTATAGTTCCTGTACAGATTGGAAACTCTAAAATATTTGGGCGCAAATAAGTTCGATTTGTCTTTGAACGACAATAGTGATATGGAACTTTGTGGACAAGCTTTCATTGAAAGTGCGAACTCCCGCTTTCAGATCATCGGAAGTAGCATTAGATGTAGTTGTTGAACTTCTTTTGCTTTTTCGGGTGTATTTATGACTGTTTTTTTTCAAGGGCATAAGACACAGGTTAGGTTAGGTTAGACCTTAGATATAGGTTAATTGTGATACCACATGAAGAGAAATTTACTTTTTAATTAAACCAATTGAAGCCTCTAATGAAACGGTGTAGCCAGTGAATCTCTATGTGTCTAAGATCACTGGTGTCGTCGAAAAAGTATTCCCTTAGGTGTAATCTACGTCCTTGGGAGAGAGCAGGGCATGAGCAAAGAAGATTGGAGATAGTCTCCTCTTCCTCCTCATTCACACAGCTTCTGCAGAAGTCATTGGAGAAAACGCCAAGCCTTTTGGCGTGTCTTCCAATTAAAAAGTGTCCAGTTACAACACCTATTACGGAGCCAAGATGTTTCCTGTTCAAAGAGAGTAGACATTTTGAGCGTCTTGGGTCTATTGCTGGCCAGATTTGTCTGGTAGTCAGGCAAGTAGTGATGTTACCGATTTCTTTCATTTTAGGTAGAATAGGTATATGGGTTGCTTTTCTGGCGAGTTCATCGGCTTTGCAATTTCCCAAAATGTCTCTATGTCCCGGCGGCACCCAAATCAGGTGAATATTTAACTGTTTTGCCATGTCCCTGGGAGATAATCGACAGTTGCGGGCAGTTATAGAGTTTGTGGAAACTGCGCCAATTGATTTGAGGGCTGCTTGACTATCAGAGAATATACGGATTTCACGTTTTCCCTTAGCCAGGAAACACCTCTTTAATCGCCAGAATTACCGCTTGGAACACGCTACAATGGGCGGGAAGACGGAAAGAGAGACTAAAATTTTGTCTGTCTGAGTACACATCACCGCCCACTCCCTCTTCGGTTTTTGAACCGTCCGTATAAAAGTGGGCTGACTCATCTTTTAAGAACCTCTCATCATTCCAATCTAATTTTGGTGGTATGGTGACTTTTATAAGTCACAACTCGACTCCAAATGTTTAGCGTTTTAAGTAAAAACTGCATACATACTTGGATTTTCTTACATTCAAAATTTATAAAATATTTTGAAGTATCCAAATCTCAACAAAACTACTTCGTACAATTATTTCAAATCAAAGACATTAATGTCAAAACGTGAATAATTTAGCCGACAAAAATAGACCAAATTCGAATTGGACCAATGTTCTAAGCGACAATTTCTGTTAAACTAAACGTCATACAACATTTTTTTTATAGAAATTTTATTCTTTACGACAATGAGCCTTACTAAAATAGTGCTTAATATAATTATTTTGGGGCATAGTACAAATTTTAGGTAGCAACATTCACCCTTATTACGATTGGCGTTTATCTTGAACGACAACTCTCACTTTTTGTGTCGAGTCACTTTTTAGGCGTTTTAGTGTCGGTATTACGATACTAAAACGCCACTCGTTGTCGATCGAAATACATTCCACATAGGCAGCTGATTTTAAAAAATATAATTTTCAATGCAACTGTCATTAACTTTTCAATTCATATTCAATTTCTGCCGATTAAATTAATAAAAGTCGCTAAACAAATAATGTGATGCATTTGTTTTCTCAAGAAATGCGATAAAGAAACCAACAAATTTAATATACCAAACGAAGTAAGTAGATGGACAAATCAAATTACTAATATTTTCAATTAATATTATTCTCTTCTTTCCAGATTTTTAATGCGTATATAGATACTTCAGGCTGAATAAGGTAGCCTTTCTTTACTTGAATAAATAGCAGTACAAAATACCACAAGGCAGAAGGATATTGTGTGTCAATTTTAAAACTTAGTGTTAAGGAATTCAATGTTGTGTTATGATTCCAATTTTATTTTGTTTTGTGCATTATGTGATACCTCCTCCTCTCTTAAAATGTGTTCCAATAACTCCACGAGATGCTTCATTTGTTCAGCATTTGTAATGTTTACCTTTAATTAACCCAAATTTAATAATATAATAATTTATATAATAATATTTTTAGGCAATTTCGAGACGAGTCGTTTAAACATTTTTGTTCGACAAAAAAGATCGTTTTAGTTGACTTATAAACAAGGCGTAACGCATATTGTATTAACGATAATTGACGTTTATCTCACAAAAATTTAAGTTCCACCCGAATTAAGGCGTTATGCCGGATTTACCCGAGTGAAAAATCGCCATTAATTCATGCCATTATACTGGCAAAATAATGGTAAAATCAAATCAATAATGATAAGCATTTACACAGGGCAAAACAATAGTTTATTATATAAAGGCTGTAGACTTTTCAACTCACTTCCTTCCGAAGCAAAAAATGAAACAAATTTAAAAACGTTTAAAAGATATGTAAATGAGTTCATCAAACGTAATTATCATTAATGATGTAAATATTGTATATACATATATAATTTAAGTTTAAAAATTGTAAACAAAATTGAATATTTAATAGCAGAGTTCTGCTAAATAAATAAACTAAACTAAACTAAACTAAAAAAGCACCGATTTTCAAATAACCATTAAAATTAACAACACTAACATTGAACGAGTGCATTCTATAAAATACCTTGGCGTGGTTTTAGACAGTGAGCTCAACTTGAGTACATTGTGAAAAAAATATTGTTTTTTAAAAAGAATACGTAAACTCATATCTAATATGTGCGCAATAAATATTTTTAATACAATAATCAAACCACACTTGGCATTTTGTTCAAAAATATTGTATATGTTCAACTCAGCTCAAATAGACAGACTTCAAAAACTTCAAAACAAAGCGATGAGTCATCTTGAAACGCAGTTTTTATACCCCAATAAATTGTATGCTCTCTTGCCTGCAATGGCTTAACATCAAACAAAGGATTACGTACAATGCAGCAATATTTGTATTTAAGATTAAACATAAAATAGTACCTGATTATCTTTCATTAAACGTAAATTTAGTTCATGAAATGCAAATTCATAACCTAAGAACAAATAATGATTTTAGATTACCTTTTGATAGAGATAATAGAACACAAAACATGATCATGTATAAAGGAGTAAAACTATTTAACGAGTTGCCAAACTTTATAAAAAAAATAATCAAACTTTTATTGCTTTAAAAGATTATTAATATCTTACATTAAAACGAGTATATAATATTGTTTTATATTTTTTATTGTTCTAAGTTGTTATTTATTTTATTAATTAATATTAGAATGAAAAGAAGTTACTTGGACTGAAATTTTATATAAATGTAAAAATTTACTTATTGTTAAGTTATCGACCAATTGGTTGAATTATTATAGGTGTTCGAGATTTAAATATATCTCTCTTGGCTGTTTTGGTCGTAATGTTTTTTGTTTAATGAAAACAATTTCATTTCCTTTCCCGACGTTTCGACGGTGGTTGCCGTCTTCTTCAGGGGATCTTTTATTAACAAAAATAAAATGAACATATTATACACATAAGAACATTTAGTGGAAAATTTTGGCAAACTTACATTTAGTACGTATTACAGATAAACATAAATAATACAATGAAAGACAAATAAAGGGTCCGCCAAATAACTTTTTTTTTTTGAAAATGCTATAAAAAAAAACTACTGAATATTTTCTCAAATTTCTTTTTTTATTTGAAAGCACTATCCTTCCGGTCAATAATGGAAAATAATTTCATTCAAATGGCGGCCTCGGCTGGCCATGCAGTAGCCTACACGATCGGTCCAATTTTTAAACACATTATCGATTGTGTGCAGCTGTATTTCACCAATGGCTTCACGAATATTGTCCTTTAAAGCGTCAATTGTCTCTGGCTTGTCGGCGTAACACTAATCTTTTACGGCACCCCACAAATAATAGTCCAACGGTGTCAAATCGCAGCTCCGAGGTGGCCAAACGACATCAGCTCTGCGGCTGATAATGCGATCTTCAAAAACAGGGCGCAAAACATCGAGTGTAGCTTCGGCTGTGTGGCACGTAGCGCCGTCCTGTTGAAACCAAATATTGCCAATATCCTCCTCTTCAATTTTTGTGAACAAAAATTCGTTCAACATGGCCCGATAACGATCGCCATTGACTGTAAAGGCCACTCCTTGCTCATTTTCGAAGAAAAATGGCCCAATTATGCCTCTGGACCAAAATCTGCACCAAGCAGTGACTTGTTTTGGGTGTATCGGCTTTTCAATGTATGCGTGCGGGTTTTCTGTGCCCCAAATGCGACAATTTTGCTTGTTTACATACCCGCCAAGATCGAAATGAGCGATATTGAGGATTTTATTGCTTAGATACGTACATATTACTGCTACCCACTTACACCTACTGGTTCCTATTATTGCCTCAAAAAAAAATTCTTGGGCATTCGGCATGTGTCATGTCCAGTCGATGGAAAGAGACTCGTGTCTTCAAAGAGTCTGGGTGAACCATTGATCCGGATGTTGTTTTGCAGCTACTGTGCAATAGGATCCCTAAGGAAAAAGAGAAAGTACAAAACGGCTTTAATATGGGCCGATCGAACTGCTGCTTGGCTCAGCAGCGAGTTAACTGCAGCGACTCAGACGGTGCGTGGACCAGGACTATGAAATCCGATTGGGAACTCACCTGTCAGACGGTTGTCCAAGGACTACGGTATGCACATTGTAGATGTGTGATGGTGTATAACGGGGGTGGATAGGCCAACTGGACCTGGAGAGACTTCCACCGCATAGGGACGTAGGTCGGATCCGGAAGTCCGGTGGAGGCACAGAAGCCGAGGGTTGCCTGATTGCAACGGAGGTGGTGTATCCTCCTCGTTTTATTTTTACCACTTGTTTTTTTTTTGTTTTCAAACATTTGCTTTATGTTATATTTTTAGTACACTATTTTATTGTCCTTTTGGTGTAACTTTTGTTCGTACAATACTGTTTTTATATTTTTTTTTTATAATTAATTGTTCAATGCGGAGCGAAAAATGTGCAGGACGACCTTATTCAGGAAAGCTGGTGGATTAAGTGTGGACGATTCACAATTTGAGTCGAAATTTATGGGTCGCGTACCTAATAGGTTTGTTTCTCAGCTTAATAGGAAGGTAGTGAATGGTAATGTTTGGAATAGGCTACGGATTCTCATTTTCCGGTATTTGTGCGAACCGTTGAACTATCGGTGGTAAACCTCTAATCAGACAAACTTTTCGTAAGAACAAAGAAAATTTGACACGGTTAGGCAAGTGATTACCGTAGGACAGATTCTCTTTGTCATTACGATTTAAAATCAGTCAGTGCTCACGTCGTTAAAATTTGAGGTGATACTGGAATAGCATAATTTTTCAAATATAAGATTGCGCGGGTAAAATTTGAATTCGAATGTAATTAATTCTTGTGATATCATAAGGATATTTATTTTAGAGTTTCTGTTCGGATTCGTTGGGATTATAAGTGTTTATTTTGAGAAATTAAGTCCTTTAGTGGATATTAATCTTGGTGTTGCCAACTGAAAAGTGGATTTAGTTAGTGACGTGCACCAGGTAATAATATTAACAAAATTTTGATAAAGAGGGAAATTCTGAAGGATGTCCTGTTTTCAGTAAGGAAGAATCGACGGCTAACGACGTAGACTCTGGGTTGTTGCCGCCGATGGTGTTTTTAACGGTCTAACTGTGGATATCCCCATTGTGCATGTGCTCTTGGCGTATTGAAAAGTGGGAACGAGCTCGCCTAACGACTCATATTGTCAAGCTAGAGCGCCTCTGGGACTAAGAAGGGTACGGAAATATCTACAATTCGATTGGCTTTGATCGATTACCTTCCTACCGCTATATACTCATAACGCTTGGTGCTTCTGGGCACACATATTTAATTATTCCGTACGCCGGTGGTTGGCGATCGACGATTATAGGCAGGAGCCGTTTATATATATATAAACAAAAAACAAAAAAAACAACATTGGCGTGATAATGAGACTTTTATGTTATGATTAAGTGTTGATTTTCATTTACTTTTATTATAGCTTTTTATCAGTTTTTTTTTATATACCTACATATTTTAATTGCTGGGTGGTGGGATAAAAGTGAACGTAATCCATGCGGATTAAGTTATTCATAATAGCCTGGTAGTGATAGCAAGATTTTGCGAACCCTTAGCTACCCACAGAGAGCTCTATGTAGGTAGGATAACGGGGGTTGATAATACCTTCATACAAAATAGAAGGTCAGTTAGAAAGGCCGGTAGAAAACTGAAAACTTGAACCTAGCGGGAGCAAACACCGTTTCGACCGTTGGTAACCTTGCGTCGTCACTTTTAGCCGATTTACCGGGAATTTAAAATTTCTATTGGTTTCAAAAGTTAATTAATTTGATTGATAGTTTTTAGAGATTAATACCAAACTCTATATGAACATTATATTCATATTGAGTTTTAATTTTTGTCTATTTTATGTAAGTTGCTTTGATCAATAAAATTAAGCTGTAAATCACGTCGAATGCTGATGAAACTTCACCTCTTTTTATGAGCTTCCAAGGGGCTTAACATGGTACAATAAATTTTCTTTCAGGGGGTGTGGAAGGGCTAGCAATGGACATACAGTAGCCTGAAGATACTATGGTTCGATCGCGATAGTAAATCCGATCTGATTTGCGACTAAGGGGAATTCCAGATTCGGGCCGAATGAATTCCAGGTGGGGCGGGTATAGGCCAATCTGCCATGGCAGCCGCAGCGTTCCCGAAGTGTTGATTATAATGTGGTGGCTAAGTCGGATAAATATATTTTTTTGGCATGATTCTTGTTTTTTTTGGAATAGGCGAGGTCTGGCTATGGGGGCAAGATCCCCCCCTAATCCGTTGAGCTGAGTCGAGCATAGCGAGCATGCCATCGCCTCCATAGCGGACATTCTACCTCCTCTCAGTCCAATCCTACCCACTCCTATCCTCATAAGTTTCTACTCAATTCTTTTTTTTTAATGCAGCTTCTACTTCCACCCTACCTACCTCCACCTCCATTCCTTTTGCCTTATTTCAAAGACGGAAACCACCGTCGAAACGTCGGGAAAGGAAATGAAATTGTTTTCATTAAAAAAAAGCATTACGACCAAAACAGCCAAAAGAGATATATTGAAATCTCGAACACCTATAATGTAATAATTTACATCATAAGTTATATTAAATTTGTTTTGTAGTAGCAAATAGTAAATTATACTAAATAAATTAGTACATACATACTAAAAAAGCGCCTCCGTAATTGTCATAACCGAGCACTGTCTTATATGCAAGCACGAAACGCGCAAACAATTTTTGCAGAAGTGCATGGAGAAAGAAAAATCGATTTCTCATCTTAAGATCTAGTAAATATACCAGTAGTAGTCCCGGGCGCTTTATATGAAGCTCTAAATGGTTTTAACGAGTTGGGAGCAAATTTCCAGATTCACTTGGTATCAAAATGGACCAACTTATGGTCTAAGTGTCAGTATTTCAACCTAACCCAGTCTATTCAAACCTATAACCGGCTCCAATTAAAACTTTAAAACTCAACTTTGGAGCTGCAATAGTAATCAATTTTTTACCAGTCGAGGAACACATTAAAAAAGTTTAAAATGTCCATTTAGGATAATTAGATCAGTGAAATAGCAGCATGGTTACTTATTATTAATGAGAGAATAAAACTGGTTGACTCCAAAATTTAAAAGCCTTCAAAACAAGCTTGAAATTTTATTTTACTGCACTAACTCAATATATATCCGGTTTTAAATCTTTTGAAACAAAAGAGCCAAATACAAAAGACTCCACGATATTATCGCGCAATCGCTCATATTTGTTGCTTTTAATTTTGTTCTTTAAAGACGAAATGAGACAAACTCAATTTCATGTATCTATGTGATAATACATATATATTTTGTACCTACCTTGCAATAATACGATTCTTCAGTTCAGTATCATTTACAACATTATTTTTCCTTCCTTGCAAATTATTGGACTTATCTGTCAAAGACTGTCCAGTCTCTTGACGATGCAATAGAATTTGTGTTGCACTATCTATGTCACCCTTGGCAATAGCAATACAATGTTTTACCTAAGTAAAAAAAAAACAAAAAAAAAACAATGCTAGATTTTCCGGGTTGTACCTAGATAGCAATTGATTTTATTAGCTAAATTCTTATTACCTCAACGTAAGACGTCTCTGGAAACATTTCTTGAAGAACTTCACATTCATCCAGAAAATAATCACAACCAGAGCTGTCTGTTGATCCGCAATCACTGGTTTCAGATAGGTGTTGGGCTCGTTTTCCGGTTCCAGAACCCAGTCCAGAGCACTCATCTTTCTCGGAAATGGATGATGGACGAGCGCGGAGTTTGGATTCTGGGATAATATCAGAAAGACTCAAAGAACTGAAAGTACACACAAATTTTTTTCGATTTTTTTTTTCTGATATTTAGGTAGGTGTTAGCTTTTTACTTACTGAAGTGAGATATTAGCCGAAGTCTCATTGTCACGGCTCTTCTCCATTTCAGACAGTTCACTCTCTAGCTTAAATATCCAGTTACAAATAACCCCAGAATCTATAAGGGAAAACTCTGAGAAGTAAGCACTCATCATTTCGGTGAAGCCTTCCACATCGAAACAAGGATCCTGCGATGCCTCCTCTAAAATCGATATTATGTACGAAAGAACAATTTCGTCCACAACACTGAAATCGGCTTCAGGAATATGTCCACTAACAAACTGAATCAAACTTTTCTTAACAACCTCGTGCTGCTCCTGGAGATTGGTCATCTGAAAAACAGTTAAAATTTTACCGAGCAACAAAAAAGTACAAATTTAATTTTCAGATTCTTGTGTAGACATTTTTCACTTGGGCTCAGGCAAAAAAAAACTGTATTGTATGTACATAAATTACTACTAACCTTTGCTTGGTAAAACTTTTGCAACCTTTCCTAACAGAACTAGAATAAATTCAATAAAGTTTTACACAAAATTGGAGATACGATGAATTGTTATCAAACTTAAAAAAGCAGTTTAACCAAAAATTATAGACAATTCTGCGGTAAAATTGAAATTTCTTCTTCTTCTTTTATTCTCAAACACAAAACAATCAATAAAAATCAATATTCATTTTTTGGATTTTCTTGTTTTTTTTCTTCTGTGTTCTTTCTTTTTTCTTTTTGTTGTTACATTTTGACAGACGTTGTGGTGAAATTTATTCCTGTGGCAAAGTCATCTCATTAAAGTAGGGTACACATTATCTAACTTGCGTGACATTCGTGTTGGTTATCAAACACGCCCGAAAAGTTTTGGGCACTGGGGCCCAATTCCGCAACCGTCAATGCTTTTCCGTACAAAAAATTATTCACCCTTTAAAATTTGCGTGAAATTGCCTATCTGTGTACACGTTATCTGTCAAAACATATGCATCGCACCCTTGCGGAATCGGAAAAAAGTATGTGTACACAACTTTCTGTGTACACAGAGAAAAACTCACGCTTGCGGAATTGGGCCCCTGATCTCTGTTTTGGGCTTGCTAATGTCGATTTCGTTTCAATAAAAACATCGATCTGCCGTCAATCCGCCGTCAATTTTTTTCTGAAAATCGGATTCGTTTCAAATTAAAACCCAATTTTTTTTATGGAAACACAGATCCGTATTGAATATCTTTGTGGAGACGGATTCAAAACGGATTTGTACACAGATTCGTACACACACTACAATATTTGTTTGAAAAGTTTCTCAATTGTTGTGCTGTCAATTAATTTTTATTTTGTGGCAGTGTACAGAAAGAACACAGAAGACAAGGATGACGACACCAAGGATGACTTCTACGAGCTCCTCGACAAAACCTATGAGCGGTGCCCTAAATATTTTATCGTACTAGGCGATTTTAACGCCAAGGAAATCTTTTGGTAGGACTGTCGGAAAACATATCCTACACGACACAACGTCTGAAAACGGACTTAGACTAATTGACTTTGCGGCGGCACGTAACGTCACCATTGCAAGCACACGGTTTCCTCATCTCGAGATACACAAAGGGACTTGGAGGCATTCAGATCAAATAACCGTCAATCAGATTAATCATGTTGCGATCGCTGCAAGGCACGCCTCCAGTATTCTGGATGTTCACACCTTCCGAGCAGCTTACATCGACTCGGATCACTACCTTGTTGCAGCCAAGGTAAGAATGCGAATAACCCGAACGTCCCATCAACGGACTAATACTGTGAGGAAGTATGACGTCGAAAAACTGCAATCGCAATAGATCGCCAGAACCTATGCCGATCGAATATCCCGTAACCTCTCAAGAAATTCATTGCCGCCAGCATCAAGTGCCGCAGACCAGTGGCAACGCTGCCAACAAGCCATCAGACGTGCCGCAACTGATGTGCTAAGTTTAACCAGACCTCCACCACGAAACCTCTGGTTCGTTGAAGAATACAGGCAGGCATATGCAGCTAAGCAAATGGCATATAAAGCGGCGCTGCAAAGAAGGACGAGGGCTGCTCGCGAGCTCTACGAGCAGAAAAGACGGGAAGAACACCGGCTTCTCCAGAAGAAAAAGAGAGTGCATGAGAAGCGCGTGATCGAAGATATTGAGAGATGCTACTCCAGGAACAACGTGCGAAAGTTTTACCAACAGGTAAAAGGAACGTGTCAAGGCATAAAAAAACCGCACAGAAGCCTGTAGCGATAGGAATGGAAACCTCGTAGTAGAGTCACAGTCGGTGCTTAGTATATGGAAAGACCATTTCTGCAGACTGTTAAACGGCGATGAAGACCAAACTCCCGCTGTCAGGCAGAATGAACCATTCAACATGGACGATGGCACACAAAACTCTACCGTCCACCTGAACAAAATGAAGTGGGGATAGCAATATCCAAACTAAAGAACAACAAAGCTGCTGGCCCCGACGGACTACCCGCCGAACTCTTTAAAGCAGCCGGAGATGACCTGGTATAGTGCATACACCAACTAATCTCTAAAGTCTGGTCAGAAGAAAGTATACCTCAGCATCGTTTGCCAGATCCACATAAAAGTAGACCCTCTAAACTGCGCCAACTATAGAGGAATAAGTTTCCTGAATATCGCGTATAAGATCCTTTCTGCTGTATTATTTGAACGTCTGAAACCATTTGTCAGCAACCTGATTGGACCCTATCAGTGCGGTTTCAGGGCAGGAAATTCCACAATCGATCAAATGTTAATGCTACGGCAGATCCTGGAAACTACCCAAGAACTCCAAATCGATACCCACCATCTCTTTATCGATTTTAAGGCCGCGTACGATAGAATTTAAAGGGACGAGCTATACAGAGCCATGTCTGGTTTTGGCATTACACACAAAACTCATCCGACTGTTTAAGATGACGATGGAGAACTCTCGCTACTCCGTCAAGATTGGCACTAACCTCACAGAAACTTTTGATGTCAAGAAAGGATTCCGACAAGGTGATGTGCTATCGTGCGGTTTCTTCAACTTAATACTACAAAAAATTGTAAGAAATGCCCAAGTTAACTCTACTGGTACAATTTTGTTCAAGTCTGTGCAATTGTTAGCATACGCTGATGACATAGACACAGGCATCATTGAACCCAGCGAGCTGTTACTGGAGCGTTTGCTAACATTGAAGCTGAAGCGGCTGAGATGGGACTAGCAGTCAATGAGGCCAAAACGAAGTACCTTCTGTCCACAGAAAGGGGCACACAACACCGGCGGATTGGACAAAACGTCACAATAGACAGGTACAACTTTGAGGTAGTTAGGGACTTTGTCTACCTCGGATCCGCTATAACATCTAACAAATAATAAATAAAGCGAAGAATAACTCTTGCCAATCGCTGTTCCTATGGGCTAGGAAGGCAATTAAAGTAGTAATCTCGAAAAACAAAGGAGAATCTTTATAAGATTCTAATCATCCCAGTCCTGCTAAGTATATCACGTTTAAGATAGCTAGGTCATGTAGAGCGTATGGACAACAATGCTACGGCTCGCAGGATCTTCGATTCCAACCCAGAGGGAAGACTCAGTCAAGGAAGACCTCGCTAAAGGTGGCGCGCTCAAGTAGAAGATTACCTCAACCAACTTGGAGTGTGTAACTGGAGGCAGCTGGCCAAAGACCGAGCTAGCTGGGGAGGCATGTTCGTTGAGGCCCAGGTTCGTCCAGAACTGTCACCTAAGTAAGTAAGTAAGTAAGTACAGAAATAATAAATTAATATTTTTAAAAATAAAATTATTGTTAAAATTTTCTTGGAAGCAAATATTAAAAAGTGCAAGTGGATTTAGGAATTCCTCCGAGGCGGAATCAGCAAATAAAAACGAAATATTGATGTACATATTTACGAATTGAAGATTAATTTTTTTTTATTGAAGCTGCCAACCAACACACACAGCCACAAAAAGAGATTAGATCCGTAATCGTTCTTTTCAAAGCCAAAAGAATTGGTTTTAGTAACGAATCCAATTTATTGAAACGAAATCGCCATAATTATGCTGGATTTACACGAGTTCCAAATTGCAATTATTTCTTGCATTTCTTCCAGTTACTGACAAAATCGTGTAGATGGTTTCAAAATTTGTCATTATTTTCGTCATTAAAAAAATGGCAGGGAAGACTGGCATTTGCCAGTATAATGTTAATGCACATAATGATGCCATTTTGAAAATGATGGTGCACTGCGCGGAAGAATCACTGAACTCTATAATAAAGATCAGTGGGAAGAATGAACTTACTTATTCTTTAATGGCAGATTGCCATTATCAATCAATCAGTCATTATTTTGCCTTGTGTAAATGCTTATCATTATTGATTTGATTTTACTATTTTTCCAGTTTAATGGCATAAATTAATTGCAATTTGTATTTTACAAATACAGCAATGTAAGCAAATGGGTTTCGGGGGGTGCAACGTTCGAAAGTTTCCGATCTATAGCTTATTTGTGGTTTTGGGTACAGTTTTGTTGGCCGTTTGCCAAACAAAATTTTTATTTTCTATCCAATATCTAGCTCAATCAACACATAAAAATATTTTTCTTATACTTCATACTGACAAATATTCAAAAATTAACTAACTAACAACAAAAATACTTGGTGAATGTTCGATGAATAATTTGCATACACATCATCGATCAAGAACGCTGCGACAAGTGATATCAAAAAAATTTGTGAGCAGCCCTTCATGAGTGACATGCCATCATACAAGTGTACACACTGTCACGCAGGCTCGATAATAGGCATTGTAGTGACTTATCATTCTTCTTTTAAAATACTTGGGTAAATGTAGGAAGCAATCAGCATTCTACGTTTTCTACAACAAATTCGTGAGATAAATTTATCTGCTTTGAAGAATATTTTTCCCATACAAACTTTGACAGTTCATTTCTGCGGAGCGGTGATAAAATTATCTGGTTTCTGAGGTTTATCCGGGTTTTCCGCCGTTGCATGAATACCCTATTATTGTATGTATTATGAGTGTGTTTCTTTATTTATTCCGGATAAGGAATAGACTAGATGGAAAAGACAAAATGTTTATCCAGAATGGAATGAATAAAGAAACACAAATAATATCTGGAATAGAAAAGAAAAACATGACATCAATCAGCCGTTTGAAATTGTTGTGATGATGACAAAAAAACAGATATCTCTATGGGAAATAGTAAAAATAAAAAAGTATTGATTTATTAATTAATGAAAACTCACATTTAATTATTATTTCTATATTTTTTTCAATAGTAAAAATATAAAAAATGTCTGGTTTTCCATTTTGTTTGCTTACTTGGTTTTCGTCTTTGACTGCTGTCATTTTGTTTTGCTTTCATGTGAGTCATTCCGAGAATATTCTATTCATTCCGTGTTTAACATGGAATAAAAAGAATGCATTCCAAATGTTCCGGAATGAATAAAGAAACAACAAAATAGTTTATCCGGAATATTCCATGGAATAAAGAAACGCAAAATAGGTTTTCCGAGTGTTCTGGACATATCAGAATGAATAAAGAAACACATTCTCTATGTTATTTGTTCCTATACAAAAGTGTTTGTATAATGATGTATGTATATATAATTCAAAACACAAAAATATTGAGCTACGCATTGTAGCCTAGGATATGGATAGGCAAATAAAAGTAACTTATATATACTTTGCGGCTGTGGTTCTTGCCACTTAAATATATAAATACAAATATAATGTTATGTTGTATTTTAGGTATTTTTGTAAATAACTATGTTTATTTTAGGTATTTTCTCATTGGCCTAACGCCGCAAGCAATTGCATACATAACACTCTGTCATAGCCAGGAGTGAGAAAACATTTTATTGACCGAAATGAAGTAAATATTGTATAATTATTATAATACAAATAAATAGAAAGAGTAGCCAATACATTATATAGTCGCCAATTCACGTAGTTGAAACAGTCTTAAAATTTGAATTTACAATAAGACAAAACTCTCAAAAAAAAATTCAATTCAAAATTCACTTTAGGGAACAAACTGTCAACTGTTTATTGAAAACGCTTTCTATCATTGAAAATTCAAAAATGATTTTTCGTTTTGTGCGGTTGATCAAAAAAATAGTTTTAACAAATAAATTATAAAATATCTTTTATGGTGAATATCTGTTATGCATCATAACCGAAAATTCATAGCTGAATAACAGATGTGGCAGAATATGCCTAATTCATAAAAGATTCTATAACAGATTGTGGCATGCTGAATACCAAAAATGCAGTTCGTAAAAGACTTTAAGAATTTCGAAGTTTTGACCGCTCATAATCTGATTTCTTAGCAGATTCTATGGCAGATTTATAAGAGATTTTTTGACAGCTTAAACTTTTGTATGCAAATTCATAACAGAATAGCAGCGGAATAATGATTGTTTGATTGATTATGCAATCTGCCACTAAAGAATGAGCAAATTTGTTATTCCTCGCGCTGTGCCATTATTTTTAAAATGGTGTCACTATGTATTTTCATGACGCCATTTAATGGCAATATTTAATGACAGTTTCCCTGCCATTTTTTAATAACGAAGATAATGACAAATTTAAAAACCATTTACAAGATTTTGACATATCAATAAAATGGAAGAAATAATGAATTTTGTCCCTCGTATAAATCAAGCATGTCTCCCAAAATAGTGCTTAAAAAACGCAAGGCACAATTTAATGGATAAAGTACTCATATAAGTTAAATTGCAAGGCAGGCGGCACTGGAACTGGGACTGATACACTTAGCATGACAACTGGCTGAAAAGAATACCGTGAATGGATCTTCCATGTTTTTGCCGCATAGTTTATTTACTTTGAAAATTGTTGAAAAACATGGTGTAATTGATAAAACAAAACTTTATATAAACAACTTCAGTTATTAAAGTTGTTGTCATTAAATTATTCCAATGATATTGAGAACTATAGGTAAGAGTAATTTTTATTAACAAATTGTTTAATTGCTTCATACGTTGTTTTGGTCCGAAATTAAGCACTGTATATAAAATGATTCTATAGTACATAATTAAGTTAATACCGATCCAGTCGTAGTGTTAACGTGTTTTTTTCTTAAATTAACATTGCCAAAATATATATCGTTCTTTTAAAGTTACACATTCAAAGTTTCACACCGTTTCCTGTACAAAACGAAATATGTCACCGTTCTAGTTCTCCAAAAGGTAATCAAAACCTATTATAGTTTTATATGTTTATATCTGTTTGAAATGCCCCAAAGGAGGGAATGTATTAAAATTTTACCTTATCTGAATCTGCAAATCACAGATTTCTTACTCACTTACACAGCATAAACTCCAATCAAGACATCATTTTCAATTACTTGTCCTTAAATGTAATACAGGTACATACATAGATTGCTGTGAACACGAATCTATTGAGGTTTATAATACATTACACCTAATTATAGTATCAGACTAGTTATTCAAACTCTTGTTTAACTGCAACTAGATTTGGTAGTAGGTATACTGTTAGATATATTTATTAATAACTTGGTAAGTTCAAAGTTCGTTTTTTTGTTTGAAATTACTAATAATTAATAAAATATTTGTCTCAAAAAATAAACTTCAATGAATGAAGTACTAATTTAATTATTATTCTAATGGCCGATTTCTGGACAAAAGTTCTAACTGTTTAATGTGATGAAAGTGCTGAACGTGCACAAAAAGAACATACGTATAGATTTCTATATTGATTTTTGTTACTCAAATTAATTTAAGAGCAGTGGGACATGTTAATTGTTCCAAAGTAACAACAACTACCCCTGATCGATTAAAATATTATAGGAAGTCATATAACGAGTCACTCTAAACAAGAAGCACTAGGGTAATCAATACCCCTTGTTTTATTATCGCTAATAACATATATGGTTCACCCCTGGAAAGTAGAACGATCTGGGTTATGAAAAATTTGTACTTAAATGTACCATCTGCTCGCCAAACTTAATACTAATATTTGCAACCAGACCCATACCAGTAGATAATAAAACGTATCTTATATAATATTATCAGATGAGTGCAACAGAAAAATTTCTTGCAAATAAGATCTACAAGCTGCAAAAAAAATGTTATCCACCTCACGAATGCATCAAAGTTAGCGCACTTTATTAGAAGTTGCCCTTCAGGTAATATGCCTGTTTGTTAACTAGAAATTTTCGCTTACGTTTACGAAACTTGGGTTTTTTCTCCTATGGGTCTTGACAGCAAAATGTGAAAATTCGTACGAATTTTCACGTTAACAAACACACCTAATGTTAATTTTTACCACAGAGCGTTTAATGGTAGGAAAAACTTGCAGAAGAGGAAGTTATTAATCTAATAAAAATAGTTGAAATGGAAAATCTGAACTATTTTGCAAGTGGAGATTTGTTGAAAGTTCGGAACACAGCTCCTATAAATAAGTTTTCTTTGGCTTTATGTTTTCTCTCAGTTCCAAGGTTCTATTCAAATAATCCACACCCAGCTTGTAAAAGATATGTGTTACTAACCAACAAATATTAAAATACCGTAACATTACTATATGATATTTGTGGATAGACAAATTGAAAAGTAGCAACGTTTCTACAATTCGAAATCCTAAAATCCTTCATTTTATTTTACTATCACTAATAGAATAAAAATAAATTTTCATAGTCTGGGCTTAAATAAAGCCGGGGATCTAGGCCCATAAGTAGCTGATTTAATAAAATACAATAAATAGATAAAAGAATTTTTAGAGAAAAAATTATTTATTTTTGTCCGATCCGCCATATTTTGACAGTTGTCATGATTTTAATAAGATGATGGGCCCAACTGTAGTACCTGGGCGAAACGCATCATTTGGACTAAATGGTAAACTTTATTTGTGTCGGTAGCCATCGACTAATATTTTGCGTCTGTGAAGGGTACTACAGCATCTAACTGATGAGCGCAACTGTAGTACCTTGACGAAACGCATGATTTGGACTAAAGGTCACAAAAAGGAGGGAATGTATTAAAATTTTACCTTATCTGAATCTGCAAATCACAGATTTCTTACTCACTTACACAGCATAAACTCCAATCAAGACATCATTTTCAATTACTTGTCCTTAAATGTAATACAGGTACATACATAGATTGCTGTGAACACGAATCTATTGAGGTTTATAATACATTACACCTAATTATAGTATCAGACTAGTTATTCAAACTCTTGTTTAACTGCAACTAGATTTGGTAGTAGGTATACTGTTAGATATATTTATTAATAACTTGGTAAGTTCAAAGTTCGTTTTTTTGTTTGAAATTACTAATAATTAATAAAATATTTGTCTCAAAAAATAAACTTCAATGAATGAAGTACTAATTTAATTATTATTCTAATGGCCGATTTCTGGACAAAAGTTCTAACTGTTTAATGTGATGAAAGTGCTGAACGTGCACAAAAAGAACATACGTATAGATTTCTATATTGATTTTTGTTACTCAAATTAATTTAAGAGCAGTGGGACATGTTAATTGTTCCAAAGTAACAACAACTACCCCTGATCGATTAAAATATTATAGGAAGTCATATAACGAGTCACTCTAAACAAGAAGCACTAGGGTAATCAATACCCCTTGTTTTATTATCGCTAATAACATATATGGTTCACCCCTGGAAAGTAGAACGATCTGGGTTATGAAAAATTTGTACTTAAATGTACCATCTGCTCGCCAAACTTAATACTAATATTTGCAACCAGACCCATACCAGTAGATAATAAAACGTATCTTATATAATATTATCAGATGAGTGCAACAGAAAAATTTCTTGCAAATAAGATCTACAAGCTGCAAAAAAAATGTTATCCACCTCACGAATGCATCAAAGTTAGCGCACTTTATTAGAAGTTGCCCTTCAGGTAATATGCCTGTTTGTTAACTAGAAATTTTCGCTTACGTTTACGAAACTTGGGTTTTTTCTCCTATGGGTCTTGACAGCAAAATGTGAAAATTCGTACGAATTTTCACGTTAACAAACACACCTAATGTTAATTTTTACCACAGAGCGTTTAATGGTAGGAAAAACTTGCAGAAGAGGAAGTTATTAATCTAATAAAAATAGTTGAAATGGAAAATCTGAACTATTTTGCAAGTGGAGATTTGTTGAAAGTTCGGAACACAGCTCCTATAAATAAGTTTTCTTTGGCTTTATGTTTTCTCTCAGTTCCAAGGTTCTATTCAAATAATCCACACCCAGCTTGTAAAAGATATGTGTTACTAACCAACAAATATTAAAATACCGTAACATTACTATATGATATTTGTGGATAGACAAATTGAAAAGTAGCAACGTTTCTACAATTCGAAATCCTAAAATCCTTCATTTTATTTTACTATCACTAATAGAATAAAAATAAATTTTCATAGTCTGGGCTTAAATAAAGCCGGGGATCTAGGCCCATAAGTAGCTGATTTAATAAAATACAATAAATAGATAAAAGAATTTTTAGAGAAAAAATTATTTATTTTTGTCCGATCCGCCATATTTTGACAGTTGTCATGATTTTAATAAGATGATGGGCCCAACTGTAGTACCTGGGCGAAACGCATCATTTGGACTAAATGGTAAACTTTATTTGTGTCGGTAGCCATCGACTAATATTTTGCGTCTTAGAAGGGTACTACAGCATCTAACTGATGAGCGCAACTGTAGTACCTTGACGAAACGCATGATTTGGACTAAAGGTCACAAAAAAAACAAAATTAAAAGATAGTTGTCATGGCAAAACAGTTTTCTGCTTTAACTCTCTATATTATGGTTAGTACTACTACAACACGATCATCTGTCTTCTCTTATGACATAATTGTAGTTGTCTTTCTTCAATTAACATTATTGTTTTTCCAAATTCTTCACCTCATTTTTGACTGTATTTTTCTCCAATTAACATTTCTGTAGATACCATTACAAAGTCTATTTTTAATGTACTGTACCCAGATACCTGCATATACCCATACACCTAATAAGAATGATTTAAGTGTTCTCGATAGATGATCAAAAGAAATTGAAATAAAATGCACGATTGGATCGTACGAACTTGTTCTTCTAGCATACAACTTTAATGTAGCTAACCACAGATGCTGTTAGTGGGTAAGTAGTCTAGTTATCATTAGGTAGGTTTAAAGCCCATGTACGTAGATTATCTTGATTCTCGGTATAATGAATCGAATAGATGATTCAAGGAATAGTTATGAAGGTACCTACACCTAAAAATAGGTCCGTTCCCGTGCACCCTAAAACTGCGAAAATCTACGAATTTCTACGAAAAACAATCAAATCCTCTTCCCGTACTCTAAATTTTCCTAGTTTTTCAAAGAAGAGAGCGCTCATGAGAGAGTAAAACTCTGTGTCACGAAACAGTACATTGGAACAAAGATTCTTTTAAAAACCAACGGATGATGGAATGGGCTCCACAAATGTGCCACAACCAGGAAACTATAGCCCAACTTCGACAAGAATAGAACAGAAAGTACCATCCACATAAACAAAAATTCTCTTCGAACTCTTGTAAGCGTACTCAACGGACACAATCTTCTCGGCTACCATAAAAAGAAAATGGGGCTAAGCAACGATGACCTATCTTCAATGATTTAAAAGAGCTCTCGAATCTTTCAGGCAAAAGCCTGCTGAACTTCACAAAAGCCCCTAAATGGCTCGATAATGGATATCCATTTAACTCATATGTTAAACAATTAGAAGTTACAACGCTTCAGGGCATCACAATGGATCTACTTTGATCTAATGGCATTTTTATTTGGCAATCCGGAATTCTTCTCCGATCCTGTATCCCAACTGAACACTTTTGTGTGATTCTGACGATTCTGAATTTTAAAGAGATTGCATGTGTGAAATTCAAATATTCAAATTAAAAAAAAATGTTTGTTGCACAATTATGATACAAAAAATGACAACAGTCGAGTTTGGCGTTCAAGTATATGAATATGTGAGTGCTTCTGGTTCTGATTCCAAATCCAGAAGCAAAATTCTCTTCTTTTTTAGAATTAGAACTGTCATTTTTTCCCAAGTGAACGCTTTCAGAAGAGTCCCGAAGGCTTCCGGATTGCTAAATAAAAATGTCATTATCCCACCTACCACACTATTCTTGACCTACATAGCCTGCTCTACAACTGCGACATTACTAAACCATAAATCTCGAATACACTAAAAGATGATATTATAAGGTTTGTTCTTTGAGCACTGAAGTCGCCCTAAAGCGTTTTTTTTTTGAAAAAAAAACCCTGATAAATAAATTCTGTGTTTCTTGAAACATAGGGTCGCCCTCAACTCGCCCTGAAGTAGATCTATATTTTCAGCTGGGGCAAGTTGAGGTAAATGAATAAATGTCAAAGTTCACATGAGATCTGAAGTAAGGATGGGCGCACGATAAACAGATAATAAGGTATGCTGATTGTGTTTTGAGAGCTCTGGTGTGACGTCATCGTCGACTGGTTCGGATATAAGATGAAAGAAAAGAATACCATTTCATTGCATTGTTTTTATTATTTTCTATTCTTACAGTTAATTTCACTTAAAAATAATTTATTTTTATAATTCTAAAATACAGTCTGCACTTAAAAAATAATTACAAAAAATTTTACACTAATATCTAAAGGCACAGCTTCAGCATTTTTTAAATGTTTTTCCAGGAACTTACCTTCTGTGTATAGATGTTCTTTATTGTGTTTCATACAAATATTTTCCAAAAGTCTTAACATTTTCAAGGAATGTATCGCTTGGTTTCTTAAGTCCACCTTCCGACTTTTCATCCACCCAAGTAAAGCTGCAGGATGTATTAGTATCGTGCGGAACTTTGCATTTTTTTAATTAGGAATCCTGGAATTCAATTGCATCTTCTTTCAACTCGTCGAATTCAAGTGATGAAATTTCTTCCTCTTCTTCTGTTGGTAATTCGTCTTCTTCGACATCAGCAGCTTCTGGATTAATTTTTGATTCCAATACTTTAGAAAGCATTTTTGGTATAAGTTGATTATCGTCGTAGTTGTCCTCATCTCTTCTCTCGACGTTGCTGTAGTCACTCACTTGTTGCGTGGCATCCGACATTCCTTAAAAGATTAGATAAAGTAAATTTATGTTAGAGAATAGCAATTGTGTATTCATTTTGTTAGTAAGTTTTATAATAAGGTACAGCACTTTATTAATGGAACTACCACCAACTAATAACTAAAGACAGCACGGACATGTATGTTTTATGGAATATAAAATGCTTATCCCAAATCCAGGAACATAACCTATACTTAAATTCTAATGGTGTTGGATGGTCATGAAGACCACCCTTATATCTAATAACTCTAAAAAGAGCTCTAATTCATCTTGATGATTCAGTCTATTTGTAACAATATACTCTAAACTATGATTAGAACTTACATAATCTAATAGAAGAGGCAAAGATGCATTGCTTAACAAAATTCCCTTTTGAAAAAGGAGAAGTTTTTTTGATTATTATCCGGTGTTCATCTAAGGCTAATCCAAATGCACTCATCATTGGCCTAGAGTCAATGGATGGGCATTTTGAATTAAAAATGTCAAACCAATCATTGGCGACTTTCAGGAAATCAGCACATTCTAAGGAATTAGGTGGAAATGATTTTAACAAGGTTATACTACGTCTTATGGATGCGAAAACGGAATGTGAGAACAGCTGAGTGGCATATTTTACTATCTGACGGTCACTACGTCGCACGAAAAGGTGCTTATTAGAAATTTTAATGTAAATTTTTAAATCATTGACTGAGTCGACATTAATTATTTTTCCGTTAAGTACAAACCCAGTGTCAATGAAATGATTTCTCAAAAGTTTTATCATGTGTGGAGTATCTGCAAAGAAAAATATCTTTTTCATAGGGTTACATGGATGAAAAATAAAATACTGGTTTTCCGAAACTAAAAGTTCTCTCCAAAAAGAAACATTTGTGGGCCCCATGTCAGAAACTACAGCTATGAATGTAAAACATATTTCTACAAGTTTAGAAATGATAAATTTTAAAATAGTTGGAGTCATGGGTGCATCAAGGTCATAGTAGACCACTTGCTTCCAGTTTTTGACCAGCCCTCTTACCCTAACAACTTGTGCATATTTTTTCGGGCACATAGCAATGTCATTAGCCTTGTCGTATTCATAAGTTGATTTGATTTTAACTTCATCAAATGAGAGCACACGTAGCCGCTCATTTTGGTCATAGTCATACTTAGACATCAATTGAATTATATTGTTTAATATACCTGGTCCGATGTCAATTTGTTTGGTCCATCTACGTAGAGTAGAAGGGGCGGGTAAGGGGTAGTTTCGTTTGCGAAGTAGCCTATAGAATCTGACACCATCAGAATATAGGGACATTGCTGAAGAAATATCCTCAGCTTTCCAGCGTGCCTTTTTATTGGGATGCTCCAATTGTTCTGCTTGGGTAGATGTAAATATCCCTCTTAAAGATGTCCTCATAGCCTCATCATTTTGTGCCTGCTGATTCTTCCGCTTCAGTTCCCTCTTCAATCTGCTGACTTGCCTTTCCAGTTCCATGATTCTTAGTTCCTTGCTGCAGTTGTATTCAACTCTATTTTAGAAAATAGAATAAAATAAAATATTATTTTAGGTAACTCAAAATGATTTCCAAGTATATCTTACTCTGTTTGGGTGCTAACATTTATATAATACAAACAATCCTCCTGATCATGGTCTCCACAAAATTCTTTTTCTTGTGGACTTTCGGGGACAAAGTTACTTGTCGAGGGTTCGTGACAACTATAGGTATTAAACATGGTTAAATATATGAGAGTTTATTTCAAAATTATTACTTTTCGAAAGCAGCTAGACATTCATTAACGATCCTTTTGTTTTCTCTTATTTCTTGTCTTTTTTCTCTCGAAGATTGCTGAGGTTCATTTGGCAAATTTTTTGATGGTACTGATTCTTTCCTTAAAGCTCTCTTGTTTTCAGGAACATTTAAAAGTATATCTTTAAGTGCATAGTCGCTTTCAACAAAATGTTCTGAGCAAACACGACTGCTTTTTAAAGAATAATATTTTTTATTACCACAAGCACTAATCCACAATTTGCACATTTTAGTGTCTTTCGGGAAATAGTGAAATCTTAATTTTATTTCATTGTTTTTTCTGTCCGGAGAATTATTACACCCCAAAACAGCACACACAACCATTTTCAAATTTTAAAATTCAGTTCCTAAACGCGAAAACAAATAAAATTAAAAAAAAACAATTGATAAATTACATTAATAACCTCGCTTGTCAAACTAGCAGAACACGATGACGTCACATCATAAGCAAGATGGCGAAATGGGTGTATCTAATGAGCATACCTTATGTAGATTTCGTTTCAATAAAAACATCGATCTGCAGTCGATCCGCCATCAATTTTTTTCTGAAAAACAGATCCGTATTGAATCTCTTTTTGGAGATGGATTCAAAACGGATTTGTACACAGATTCTTAAGCCCGTATGATACTTCTTTTTTCTCATTTTTAATGCATTAAAAATGCAAATAGAGCAGTACAACAATTCTTAAAGGAAAATCCCATTAAGTGTAAGTGGGTACACAATATAAACAAAAATGCAAAACTGTCAAGAAAAAAGTACTACAAATGAACTAAAAATGAAAGTGAACTTACATTTTTCAGCCATTGGTAACTTTTTTTATGACATTTCTACATTAAAATTTGACACATCAACAAAAGTTTATTATTTTATCATTAGTGTTTGGTTTTGGTTCGTTTTCTTGAATTTAAATATTTTATAAAATGAATACGGAGCTCTTGGGTTTATGTGCAGCTAATTTAAATTTAATAGCTTCTGCATTGATTGTTTTAAATAAAAAAGAAAAACCGAAAAAAATACTCCGCAAAGTGGCTACTACGGAGAGAAGATGAAGGTAATTTGAATTTGTATATTATGTAGGAGAAATCATATCCACTAAATAAGTTTTGATTATAGGGGAAACTCAATCGTCACTTCAACTTCCCTTTCGAATACAACAGTCGACAATTTCAATAAATCTTAAAGAAACTATTCCAGCAATATACAATGCTCTAAACGAAGATGTTTTGAAATTTCCCTAATTGCTTCTCTGCTTAAAGCCCGTATGATACTTCTTTTTTTTCTCATTTTCAATGCATTAAATCACATGAAAGTGTCAGATTTGTGTGAAAGAGAAAGTATGTTTTTTTCATCGAAACAGAAATATTGTTTATGTATGGTATACCCTCAAACGTCATTTTATCTTTAAAAAAAGCAATTAAAAAGTAATTAAAATAGAACAAAAAAACATAACAGAAAAAAAGATACATAAGGTCATTAGAGAAGCAATTAGGGAAACATGATGACCAATAAAAGCAAATAAGGGAAGGAAATGAAGAAAGGGGTATACATATAAGAAATGAGATTCAGAAAAAAGGGATCAGTTATTATTTTGAAGTCAACGTCTTAATTTAGGATTTTAAACCCACCGCCAATAGCTCCAATACAATTTGGAAAACCCCACATTTTGTAGAACTCCGTGGAAATGTTTACCCAATCGTTTTCACAGTGTTGAAATTTCAAAACATCTTCGTTTAGAGCATTGTATATTGCTGGAATAGTTTCTTTAAGAAATCTTGAAATTGTCGACTGTTGTATTTGAAATGGAAGTTGAAGTGACGATAGCCCTCTATAATCAAAACTTATTTAGTACCTATATGAATAAATATAAAGTTGTTCAAAAAAATACCCACCAGTCGATACCTTAAGGTTAATTGTAACCTCTCAACTGGCCCAATACAATTTCTAAACCTTGTGTCCTGTTTTGTTATAAGAGGTCCAACTTTTTCCAATATTTTTGGAAACTGAACAGGAGTCATCATTAAAATATTGCGATACAATTTTGTATTTTCACTATTAATTTCTCTGATCAGTTTGTGACTAAAACCTAAGATAGTTAAAACGATTAGTTGGATATGATTGCTCCTACATAATAATATACAAATACAAATTGCCTTCATCTTCTCTCCGTATTAGCCATTTTGCAGAGTATTTTTTTGGTTTTTTTTTTTTTTATTTAAAACAATCAATGCAGAAGCTATTAAATTTAAATTTGCTGCACATAAACCCAAGAGCTCCGAATTCATTTTATAAAATATTTAAATTCAAGAAAACAAACCAAAACCAAACACTTATGATAAAATAATGAACTTTTGTTGATGTGTCAAATTTTAATGTAGAAATGTCATAAAAAAAGATACCAATGGCTGAAAAATGTAAGTTCACTTTCATTTTTAGTTCATTTTTAGTACTTTTTTCTTGACAGCTTTGCATTTTTGTTTATATTGTGTACCCACTTACACTTAATGGGATTTTCCATTTGAGAATTGTTGTACTGCTCTAATTGCATTTTTAATGCATTAAAAATGAGAAAAAAAAGAAGGATCATACGGGGTTTACTTCAGATCTCATGTGACTTTGACGTTTATGCCGGATTTACACGATTGACAAATTACCATTAATTCAATAATTGATTGATTAAATTAATAAATGGCAAATTTTCAAACCATTTACACGATTTTGTCAGCAATGTCAATAAAATGGAAGAAATAATGGCAATTTGTCACTCGTGTAAATCCGGCATTATTCATTAAAAAAAACCTAAATACTTCAGGGCGAGTTGAGTTGAGGGCGACCCTAGGTTACAAAAAAACACGGAATTTGTTTATCAGAGTGACTAGATTTTTCAAAAAACGCTTTAGGGCGACCCTACGTCGACTTCAGGGCACAACGAATAAACCTTATGTTTAGTACATCAGCTGTTTTTTCCTTAGGAGTTACAACAACACAAATAAGTCAGGATTGCTTTGGATATGCTAACGAAAGCGGCCGTTGTTATAATTATTTATATCCGCCATATTTGGTTAGTATCTTGCCAAAACAGTCTTAAGGCGGCTTTATATGGATCTGCATCTGCAGACTTGAAGAAAAGTAGAGCGGGCCAATAATATAAAACAAAGTCCCCTTTCACACAGGGAAACCAGTTCCTGGAGATTTTTTTGACGTTTTCATTTAATTGCCTTGTAGCTTTCACATGAAGAAACTGGCACCGAGAAACTGAGGAGGAAACTGGGAAGATTGTGTTGGGCTAATTGGAATGCAAAGCAAAACGTCAAAAAAATCTCTTCAAATCGTTGACCGGGGAAATTTTTTTCATTCCCCTTCTTGCCCTTCTCGCCTTTCCTTGTGTGAAAGGGGACAAACATAAAAGTAAGACAGGGTACACACTAATAACTTACTCGAACTCTGCTATAAATTTCTTGACACATCTCACAATCACATGTTCTTAGCGTTCAGGAATGTAGTTTTGAGAAGAAAATTATTTTCGCTATTTTCGTTGTTTTTAAGCAAACTGAGGTGAAATGGTAAAAAAAAACTTTAAAATTCGTTATCTGAACGGAACAAATTATGGTGCAGATGAAAATGCTATAATGAAGATGAACATGTTCATCTTCACTATAATCTGCAATCTTCAGGTTCGTACTTCCTATAATCTTCATACATGAACATGATCTCCATTTTGGTTTTCGCTCTCTATCGCACAAGTATGAATTTTTTATTTTGTTTCCTCTTTTGTTGCAGATGTCAATGCAGATGAAGATGAAGATGCATGTAAAGCCTCCTTTATCCCTTAGTCCCCTCTCACACAGGGAAACCAGTTGCTGGAGATTTTTTTGACGTTTTCCTTAAATTGCCTTGTAGCTTTCACAAGAGGATACTGAGGAGAAAACTGAGAAGATTAGTTGGGCTGATTGGAATGCAAAGCAAAACGTCAACAAAATCTCTTCAAATCTTTGACCGGGGAGATTTTTTCCATTCCCTTTACTTGCCTTTCTCGCCAACAAACTCCCAGTTGCCGGCAACTCAGTTTCCTTGTGTGAAAGGGGTCTTACTCCCCTTTTACACAGGGAAACCAGTTGCTGGAGATTTTTTTTGACGTTTTCCTTTAATTTCCTTGTACCTTTCACATGAAGAAACTGGCTCCAGGAAACTGAGGAGGAAACTGGGAAAATTTTGTTGGGCTAATGGAATGCAAAGCAAAACGTCAAAAAAATTTCTTCAAATCGTTGACCGGGAGATTTGTTTTCATCCCTCTTATTTCTCGACCGCAAACTCCAAGTTGCCGGCAACTCAGTCTCCTTGTGTGAAAGGGGACTTACTCTACATATATTGTTGTTAGACTATACAACACAACCATTTCGTCTTTTTTTCCTTTCTCTAACTTTTTTCTTCCACATTATCCTTCCTAAATGGCAAAAACAGTGAAATTATCGCCTCTAACGAGCATATACTACCATCTAAAATATTCTGCTTCATAGTTCATAGTAGTAGCACTAGAGATTTCATATACAATGCCACTGCAAAAGTATATTATAGAAATCTAAAAACTATAATCTCTTGGTTGAGACGTAAACGCTTGTTTATTTCAACTTTCAAGCGCTGAACGTCAAAATTTAATCATGGCAAACCATGGGGGTATTTTTAAATGAGAACACAGCACTGTAATCCAGCTGTGGCCTGTGATAAGTAAATAAATAATTTTTTTGGCGCTTTTTATTCCCGCCAACAAACATTTTTTTTTGTCGTACAGAAAAGGTTATTCTTTTTGAAAATTTTCACTCATCACAGTCAGCACCAGCAGTTCATATATTTTTGTTAAATAATTTAATTTGTCTGTAACTTTTTTTATTTGAATAAATGTATTATTAACGGACTTGCTTCACGAAATCAAGCCTTTTTATTGGGTTTGATTGTATAAGCTCGAATCAAATTAGTATAATTTTTTTATTTGGATACAAAATCATATAACCAGGACGACAATTGGCTACTATGTCGGGCGTTGTCAACTTAAATAAATATGCTGCTGGCAGTCAGCCGTTTACAGTCCTAATTGAAGGTAACATCGGTAGCGGAAAAACAACATTCCTAAATCACTTTAACAAGTTCCAAAACGACATTTGCCTTCTTACCGAACCAGTAGAGAAATGGAGGAACTGCAATGGGTTCAACCTGTTGGTGAGAATCATTTTTTTTAATACAAACATAGGTATGTCTTATCTATTGGTGTTTAGGAACTTATGTACACGGAACCAAATCGTTGGGCAATGCCATTCCAAAGCTATGTCACATTAACCATGTTACAAAGTCACACAATGACAACAGACAAGAAAGTCAAATTAATGGAGCGTTCCCTTTACAGTGCAAGGTAAGTAACAAATAAAATTTGTGTAGCATTAGATAAACCTATCAGATTACTTTGTTAATAAATATTTTGATTTTAGATTCTGTTTTGTGGAAAACTTACGTGCTAACAAGACACTTCACGACGGGATGTATCAAATTCTCGATGAATGGTATAAGTTCATAGAAAAATCTATTCACATTCAAGCCGATCTCATCGGTAAGTTTATCTAATGCATTTTTTGCTTAAAAAACGGAAGCACAGTATATCTTCATATTACAGTTTACCTCCGAACATCTCCGGAAATTGTTTACGAACGAATGAAGAAACGTGCACGCTCCGAAGAGAGTTGTGTTCCACTTAAGTACCTACAAGAATTACATGACCTTCATGAGAATTGGCTGATCAAAGAAAGGACAGGGCCAAAAATTCCTGTAACAACAAAATATATTTCATTTAGTTTTAACTGATTTTTAAGAAATGATTAATATAAATTTTAGGTTCTAGTTTTGAATGGTGATTTAGATTTGGAGCATATTGGCACCGAATACATTCGATCGGAAGAGAGGATTATAAACTTCTCTGATGTCGAGAGGCAGGCAATTCTAGTTTCACCCAACAAACGACATCGGCTGTCTTAGAGTATTGTTTTCTACATGCATTTGGTTTCTTCATTACATCACCACTTCAACTTATTTGTTTGTATTATTAAAAATTATTTTAATTTTTGTAAATTTTTATAATTGACGATTTTAGCACAATTTTTGTTTTTTGTTTAAATAATGTATTTCAAATTTAACGATTGTATGCGTCTGACTATTACATGTATGTACCGATATTTGAGAGCTTTATGATAATATACATGTGTAAAGTAATATTTCATAATAATGAATTGTGACTACTTAATTACACGCAATAATTAATAGAAAAATTAAATAAATATTTATCACTTATAGATATATTTAAAGTCTTACTTTTTTATACAAGGAAATTTGACTTTTTATTTTATTGAAAATAATACATATTATAATTTACAGCCGTATAACAAAAGCAATCGATCGATTAATTGAATGTGGTTTTTATAATTTGTTCTCTTTATATTTCCCTGGAAATTTTTCTCTCATTCGAACATTGAGAACGGGAATGACGCTTAAAAGATTCCCTGGGAATTTATGCATATCGGGAATGCTTTCAAAGGTAATTTGGCTGTGATTTCATACGATTTTTTGTTCGATGATAATTTAATTATGTGGGAGATTCACGATCGCTAGACAAATTTTCAGGGAAACGAAACGAAATTCCCTATGAGATTCCCGATAGGGCCCATTATTACTGGGCCCGTCTGCATAGATGAGGAATGAAGAAGACGATACAACAAGGAACTATATGGGCTGTACAGCAATAACGACCTAGTCACAAAATTGAAAAGCCAACGACTGTCACCTAGAGCGAATGGACACTAATGCTCCGGCCCGAAAAGTCTTTGAATCCTGCCCCTTGGGACAGCGCAGTAAAGGTGGACAGCGTAAAAGGTGGCGCACGCAAGTGGAAGAGGATCTCAACCAACTTGGAGTGCGAAACTGGAGACAGATAGCTAGAAACCGAGCCGACTGGAAGAAGCTTGTTGGTTGAGGCCCTGGTACACCCCGGACTGTAGCGCCACCTTAAGTAAGTATCATTACTGGGCACAACCTACTGGGATATCACAAAATGAAAATGAGCCTCAGCTTAGTTTCTATTCCAAAAAAAACTACAAAGTTCTAAGTAAGGTTCGCAAGGCAGACCAAACCGGTGCAATTAATGTAAATGTAGTTAATATAATATTTCTGCGGACTTTTTACGTAGAAGATGGCAAGCAGCCGGCGTGGGCACTCTTTTTTCAATAAATTGTTTTAACATATGATATGAAACTAATGGCAAATAGTCATTATTAATCTATCAAGATTTAATAGACGTGGACAATATGCCACAAAGTATACTCTGCTTGCATCATTATCGCATGCTTTGAATTTATGACGAATTTAAGCACTTGCCATTAATGTTTTTTTTTTTTTTAATTTAATTGGATTTTATGTATTTTTTCTATTCAAATAATAGAAAATATCCACGATTTGCAAGATTCATGCTAATTTATATGCAGCAAGAGTAAAGAATAAGTGAACCCAATTTATGTGAAAAAAATGCATTTAAATAATTTTTCGATAAATTATGCATAAATTATGCAACAGATAAGAGAATTAAATCTGAAACGAAAAGTATTCCACAGACAAGGTTTATGTATTTCAATAAAATGAACACAATTTATGTATTTAGAAATCTTAATATAAAAATTAAAGTTTAGTAAACTACATCGTCAATTATTTTGGGGGAGGTCCATTCACTAAGGGTGGTCGCATTCCCATCGCACCAATTGGAGGCGGTGGTCCCATCATACCCATAGGGCCCATCATCGGAGGTGGACGCATACCCATCATCGGTGGAGGTATTGGTCCATGAGCGCCCATCATCATAGGCGGCATTCCCGGAGGCATCATTCCTGGACGTGGTGGAGGTCCTATGTTTGTTGGTGGTGGAATAGCAACACCACCTTGTTTTGGTGGTGCTGTGGCGAAAGGATTCTGTGATATTTTCCCAGCTTTAAATGCTGCTGTAGTAGCATCGATTAAGTGTTGGGCTTGCTCCTCCATCCATTTCTGATAGTAGAACTTAACATTGTCACGATGCTTGCGGCCAGTACAGTGAGTTTTTCGTACGCTAGGCGAGTCATGCGTTAGATATGTGTCGCAATAGTCACAATAGTATTTAGGCATCGCCTTGTTTTTTTTAGGATTTTAAATGTATTAAAACAATAATTATAATTATAAAACGAATTTATAAAAAAAAACAATCCTGACGTCTGTCAACGATTAAAGTGATTTTGAGAAAGACAAGAGAACACAAAATTGAAAAGAAAGTCACGCTGACAGTTTGTATGCGTGTGCTCCATAATTACCTCTTAAGGCATGAACAGATTTTAAACAAATAATGCCGCACTTACATGAGGGACAATTTGCTTAGACTGCTTTTACATCTTACGTTTTACGATTTTTAAGAACAATGGTTGGACGTATGTGGGTGACGGCCAGGAGCCAATTTCACATATCATACACTTCATATATTGTGTGATTTAGACAACTATAAAGCATTAATTCTGTTTCATAGAAGGTATGATCGCCTTTCATACATCACAAAATTGGCTGGAGTGTTTGCAGTGAGCTTCTGTTTCACAGAATATTTGACCACCGTATAGTTAGCAGCCAAAAATCTGGAATTTTAAAATTTTTGATGCAAATAATTTAGTGAGAATTTGGTGAATTTAGTGAGCCATATCTCAGAATTTGGTGAATCATAGTTTAAAAGTTATTAACAATTTAAAGTTCGCGTATAGTTAGCAGCCAATGGAAACAAAAGTGAGCTTTATTGGTATCAATCGATGGGGAATGGTTTCCCGAATTTAGTGAGCCTATACTCAAATTTGGTGAAGCTATTGTTCAATAAATAATTAAGAATAACTAAACAAAATGACAGTTTTATAAACAAATACAATTTACACGCTTCGTAACGCAACGTATTCGAAATTGTCATTCATGAAGGCAGTACCAACACACAAAAACAAAATTCTGTCTAAATCTCCCCTTCCAACTGTCAAAATGTTTTTTTTACAACATCTGTGTAACCAAAAACCAAAACCAATCTTATTTCGGTGTGAGAGGTTGGTTACTGGCTTTGGCCAGGAAAGGACGTGTGTGTGCCTCGTCACACATCAAAAATTAAGAAACGGTAACAATAATAAAAAAACAATTTAAAAAAAAAAAAAAAAAAAAGTGATTGTTTTCTAAACAAATAAAAATTACACATAAAAGCAAACAGTGCCTTCATATATGTTGTGCAAATTAACTAAACATAAGGATGATGTGTCGAAACTAACGATCGGAACAGCAACAGAAAAAGCCAACCAATCTCCATATATTCCCAGTTCCAGGTTTCGCACATTGACCACAACCGCACACATCTTCCGCAATGGAAGATGCTGTATTAAAACTGAAGCATCCCCAGGATAGCATATTACATAGCAGCCCTTACTGCAAAATTGGAGCCACCGAAAACAAAACCCGCAAAAGCACACCATAAAAGCCGCTATAACCAACGGACCAAAATACAGTTCTCGAATCGAACTATAAAATTTACAACAATTCCACCAAGAAACAGTGAATTATGTTTATCATAAAAAAAAAAAACCAAACCCGCAAAAGACAAGCCATAAAATCCGCTATAACCAACGGACCAAAATACAGTTCTCGAATTGAACTATCAAAATTACAACAATTCCACCAAGCAACAGTGAATTATGTTTATCATAAATATACATACATAAATGTACAAGTGTTTTTCTATATGTATATTCTATCAACCTATTCGCGACAATTAGGTATCAAAAGAAATTTAATCTAACAAAAAGAAAAGAAAGTATTGTGTAATTATTCATTTTATTTACTTCTAAGTGTTCGCTACTTTTCATGTATCTAGTATATGTTATCCATTCAAATCACAGTCATCATTATATATAACAAACCCCTTGTGCAAAACATGCGCTCTCGGTCATTGAAAATGTAAATATATATATAGTATAGATATAAACTAGTTTTTAAGTATTATTGTACATATACAGTTGACACCACGTCACACATTATAGACATACTCCTGAGCAAGAGTATTTTTTTTTCTATCCCACTTTACAACAGCCATGTGGCAAACATAAAAATTTTATATCATAAAGCAGGCAAAACTTAATAGCCGCAGTCTAACTATACATAGTAACAGATATATAAAATTGATTATTATACGTTTTATAAAAGACTCAATAAAGAAATCAAATCAAATCAAAAATCTTATTTCGGTGTTAGGTAGTTGTGTCCTTTTTGTTTTGTAATTAATAAATACAAAATCTACTTCATAGACCATAGACTATCTGGAATCACTGATGACTAAACGTGCAGAATAAGAAAAAAACTTGAGATATTTCACCCAATTTTAAAGATCAAATTGTTGCCATGACATTGGATACAGAATTCGAGGTGGCTGTTCATGCTATTCAACTTGGTAAGTCGAACCAGAATGGCATAGATTATTATTTATGTTTCTTATTGATTTTGACTACAGAATCGATCATTACATTCTGGCGGACAAAGATTTTGAAATTGTTTATGAATTGGTCCATTCCTCTTATCGCGTGATTGCTCATTTTTCAGCTGAATTCTTAAATGTACTCGTACGTATGTTTCATTTTTCACCCGACATGAAGGAAGTTAAGACCAAACGTGACAAATTACATCTGCCAAATAAATACACCACTGGTACTTGAATTGGGGTGTATTGTGTGGATTCTTTCATTGATCACAATACAATGGTAAGATACTGGCTATGTATGAAATACATACAACTCGAAGAACCAGGTGCGAACGAGAAACAATTAGACAACAAGCAGGATTCTACTTACATAATCAGTCGTGTTAATAGCAATCCGACAGTGGCTCGAGCAATTAACCGAAAAATAATAATTCAATTAAAAGGCACTACTGCACAAAATAGGACAAATTTTGTATAAGCACACCGAAGTTGATGCTCTCTAGAGACCTATAATAAGACGCGGGAATACATGTGGCTTCGAAAGAAATGCTACATATCCACGATAATTATCCATAAGAATGAGGATATGCCATAGACGAATGGCGCGTTCTCAATGCAGATAATAAATTTATAATCTTTATGACAGAGATATGTTATCATTTTTTATCTCCACGATAATAGTACGTATCTGAAGTGGCATGCAAGCAGCAGTTTTGCAATGTACAACTGAAACAGATTGCTTCTGTAATCCTGGTGCTTGGCAGAGTCATTTGAAGCTGTCGAATAAAGACATTATAAGTAATTCAAAGTGGGCGACAAATGCAGACATTGCAGACTTGATCGATGGCATCTCTTTTAATTGATTTCCCAGCTATAACCAATTATTGGTTTCTTATTATATTCAACTAAATAAATTGGAAACACAACTCATGGATTTTATTTTTAAAAGAATTTCATTTTATTTATTTTATCGTGGAAATGAGTGTACCTATAAAGTAATATGCATTTATCGATTGAATCTTTTTACGAAAACATTTGTTTTCGAAAAAAAAAAATAAATAAATAGGATATAGGTAAGGAAAATTATTTTATTCTTTTTTACATTTCTTAAAAAAAAATGTATTCCCAGGCGGTGAATTATGTATGTACAAAATTTGCTCTTCGTATACCATCATTCTTTAGGTACCTATAAAATGCCAAAGTAGTTAGTTTCCCAGCAGCAGCTGTTAGTAGCAATATCATTTTTGGTTGCCGCTGAAGAACCTGTCGTTGGTTTTACTATGGTTGCAGAAATCCTTTTAGATGCGATTGAACGTCTAAAATTAAAAAATACAATTGGGTAATCATTTAGCCATTTCCATTTCATCAAAAATAGCTTACTTATATCCCAGGGACCATTGATGGCAATAAAGAATATGCAATCCATGCTTATAAAACAGTTCTGGTAATGATTCAGGTTGAAAAGACCATTTAAGTTTTCATTTGATGTTGTTTTTAGTTGAAGTGGCTTTTGTTTTGTTTTTTTTGCTTTGTTTTTTTTTTTCATAAAATTGACAGCTGAGAAATGAACACTGAACTGAAATTTCAAGAATTGGGACATAAGACAGATGTTTGTATATTTCAGATGCCCTTACATTAGGTCAGTTCGCTTTTAGGTTTGCTTGTTTTATTAAATTAATAAAACCTAAATTGTTTTAATTAAATATATACATTTATACATTTTTCTTATCCTTTTTTCGAATATTAGAAATTAATTTTAGAATAAAGTGAACTATATAATTCTTAAAATAGTTATTCACAATTTCTTAAGAAAATACACTGCTCGTTTGGGAGAGCGTTGCGCTGATAAATTATTATTTTTATAAATTAAATAGGATTCACTGAATTTTGAAATATCTTTTTAAATAATTCTTGATTACGTCTAAGTTGAAACCCAAAATTTCATAATTTGGTGAATACTATAGTTTTTAAGAAAATGAAACTTTTGAATAAAATACACAAAATGTTTCTCAGAGTGTCACTTGCAATAAATCATATATGTATAGCAAACTAACTGTGATTCACCAAATTATGAAATAAACTTTTTTAATACTTCCTGATTATATCTGAGTTTGAAAACAAAATTTCAGAATCATGAATCCAACTTTTTAGGATTCATGCACTTTTACATGAAACTACATATTTTTATTTGAGATAGCGTCGCGCTTATATATAATTACTTATAACTCAGTAACTAAGATTCACCAAATACTTAAATCTCTTATACAGTCTCATAAGCTAGGTCTAAGCTCGAGCACCAACTTTCAGACTTTGGTTAATCTTAGTTTTTAAGTTACAGGCACTTTTACATGCAACTAGTTGGTTTTATTCGAGATAGTGTCGCGCTTATATATAATTGCTTATAACTCAGTAACTAAGATTCACCAAATTCTGAAAGTTGGTGCTCGAGCTTAGTCCTAGCTTAGAAGACTGTATAAGAGATTTCAGAATTTGGTGAATCTTAGTTACTGAGTTGTAAGCAATTATATATAAGCGCGACACTATCTCGAATAAAAGCAACTAGTTTCATATAAAAGTGCCTTTAACTTAAAAACTAAGATTCACCAGATTCAGGTTTTGTTTTTAAACTCAGATATAATCAGAAAGTATTAAAAAGATATTTCATAATTTGGTGAATCACAGTTAGATCGCTATAAATGATTTATTATGCATGCGACACTCTGAGAAACGTTTTGTATATTTTCTTCAAAAATTGCGATTTTAAAAACTATGATTCACTAAATTATGAAGTTTTGTTTTCTAACTTAGATATAATCAAAAATTATTAAAAAAGATATTTCAGAATTCAGTGAATCTTATATAATTTATAAAAATAATAATTTATCGGTGTGATGCTCTTCCGAACGAGTAGTGTATTTTCTTAAGAAATTGTGAATAACTAACTTTAAAATAATAGTTCACGTTATTATGAAATTAATTTCTAATACTAAAAAAGGAGAAGAAAAATTCTTAAAGGTGCTCGAGAAATTGGGGAAATGTACTTATGAATTTAAAACATTTTAGTTTTTATAAATTTAATAAAACAAGCCAACTAAAAAACAAACTGATCTAACGTAACGTGAGGGCATCTGATAAATACAAACAAATGTCCCATGTCCCAGTTCTTAAGAATTCAGTTCAGTGGTCATTTATCAGCTGTCAGTTTAGTGTCAAATAAAGTAAAAAACGAAACTAAAAAAAAAATTATTTTGCGTTCTATTTTGCGAAGAAAAATCCACAATTCCTGATTGAAATCCCTGTTGGCAAATATAAATGGACAAGAGTTTTCAGTTTAATTCTTCAAAGAAAGGATCTCAGAGAGCGTTTGCAAATGGTAGGATTATGTCAATTTATTTAATTTTATTCCTACTAATTTATTTTTATTATTTTGTCTATTATGTAGATTTCGTTTTAATAAAAAGGATTCGCAACTAAAACCAACACTTTTTTGCTTTGGAAAGAATTATTACGGATGATTATATATACATATACTTACTAAAATATAACCCATCGCTTGAATCTCTGGCAACAACAAAGACTTCTCTTCGATGTGCAACTGTAAAAAGGTAGTCATAACACAATGCATTTCCACACTACCCAAGAGGTATGCATTATAGTGCGTTAACCGTTTTTTTGGTAAGGTGTTCGGTTCCCCAATAGGCCTATTACACCGACTTTCAGTTACCTTGTAGTCAGTTTCCTAAATAAATAAACAAAATAAAAAAAAATAACTGTGTACTTATAATAAAAAAGCCATTGCTACCTTCTTTTTGTTTTCCTGGACGAAGTTTTTTAATGTAATTGAACGTATGGCAGATGCACTGCTCGTGGATTTGAAAGCAAATCAAGCTGCTTGCAAGCTGGTCACTTGTGGATTGGATTTGACATACATATAAGATCATGCATTTATACTATTCATTCGATTTTGGTATTATTTGAGTGTATCTTTTGAACGGGTTATCCTAAAAACTTGGTTGATACCTTTTTGTAATCTACTCTTGATACTCTCAAAATCAGCATCAAAAGTTTTAAGGTAGAAGGCTTATTGAAAAAATCACTCTTGAAATACGCATATTTAGAATGATGGATGCGTATTCCTGGAGTTATTTTTTTTAATACAACTTCTTTGATGCTTTCTTTGAAAGTATGAAGTTTTGATTCTAAAAAGATACACTCCAAAGTATTTTCAGATTATGTATTTCAAGGTGAACAGTGAATAGCTTTTGGATTATATCTTTGAAACGGGTTGTCCAATTAAGGCGAGCGATATCTTTTAGAATCAAAACTTTATACTTTCAAAGGAAGCATTAACAAAACCAAAAGTAGTTTTGTCACCAAATTACTTTTAGATGTCATTTTTTTTAAATAATTCTTGGACTTGAAAATGGTATCCGGAATTAGTAAGAAACCATAAATTAGAACTCAGAACCGTTTACTTTTCGAATTTAAGAGTGGTTTACCTCCCAACTTCATTGATTTTCTTAAGATTGATAGAAATTTCATCAAATCGGCAGATGAACCAGTTTATAAATCCAAAAGTAATTGCCTAATTTGGATCATTTAAACGGTTCTGAGTTTTATTTTAAATCCCCTATATGTAACCTGAACCATTTTTATATCCATTACATCTAAAAGTAATTTGGTGACAAAAAAAATTTCATCTAAAAGTAATTTGGTGACAAAACTGTGGTTTTCGTTAGCATTTCGCTCTCCTAGTGGAGACCACCGAAAATGTTCGTTTCGCATCAGCAGCGTACTATCCTTTATCCGAAAAGCTTAAAAATGTGTATGGTTTATTGAAGAAATCTAATAATTTTGAATGGAAAATAGAATGACAAAAGGAATAGTAATGAGGATAGTATAGAATATTTGATAAAAAATAATTCATTGATTCATTATGATGAACATTTATACTTATTATTATTGCTTCCGACCCAAGTCTCAATGGGGTAGGTGCGGTTTTGTCCCACCTCGTAGATGGAGTAGAATTGCCAGTTCTTTTTGCGAGTACTACGTTGAGTAAGGCTGAACACAGTTGCATTGTGAAGCCTTAAATGTTGTCATATAAATACATATGTTGATCACACTTATATGAAACTTTTTAGGCATATTTATATGGAGAGTTTGCATATTTATATAATAAGTGTAATTCTGCCTTTTAGCTATAATTTTTGTTATTAAAAAATTTCATAATTATGTGTATGATCGAGAATTCACGATTGTTAGTGACCACGAACCCCTAAAAGATATTTTTAATCCCTAAGTGTACGCTACCAGTAACCGCCGCGCAGGTACAAAGATGAATTATATTTATGGGTATGTATAAATACAAAATTATACATAGAAATGGAAAGATATTGGCGAATGCAGAGGCTCTTCGTGGCTGCCACTATCAAAAGATTTGGAAATTGAACCAGGCATAATTGGAAATATTATTGAAAAGAGTAATTTCCCATTGAATTTGGCAGTTGTTTCTAAGTATACGAAAGCGGATTGCCCTTTGATTAAGTTTTTGGATTGCGGTAAACGCATGGAATCAATTGGAATGCGAAGAAGATTATATATTTTTCAGGAATAGATTAGTTATTCCAGAAAAGCTCCAATGGTAGCTCCATGTGTGGGTATAGTAAGGATGAAAAAACTGGCAAGGTTGTATGTATGGTGAAAGTCTTTAGAGAAAGAAATTAAGCAGTTGGCTAAGGAATGTAAACTTGTTTGGCTCTTCAAAATTATACCAAATTGTTCCTTTAGGATCATGGAGAGCTACAACTGCATCTTATGAACGAGTGCGTTTAGATTTTTCATATTTAGAAGGGCAATTTTCTTATATTAGTGGATGATTTTTATTTTAAATGTACATATTTTTTCAATCATTTCAGAGGAAACGGTAACATATAAAATATGTATATGTATGTATGTAATTTTTAAAAGGTTTTTGATTTATAAAACAAAATAAATGTTAATAATACTTTAATCAGATATTTTTTTAAATATGTTCGAAGGATTTTTTTTTCGTTCGAAGGGATACATAAATAGTTTTGGTTTCGTAACACTGGTAGGCATTCAGTTGAAACTGGAAGTAGGTATAGAAAAGAATGCTCTAAGTTAGCAGTCAAGCTCTATAGTGTTCTGAGGGCGAGAAGGGAAAGAAATATGGCGAATTCCACTTACTTCTTGCCCTTCTCGCTTTCAAAACTTTCAGTTGCCGGCAACTCAGATTCCTTGTGTGAAAGCAGTCTTATATTTTAATTTTTGTTTAAACTTTCAACTATTTACACGACCGACAAAATTACATTTTATTTTATTATTTTTTTTTTTAAATTTAACTGTATGTCTTACAGTCTTAAGGTCTGAATTGCACGGCACTAGTTAGAAGAAAGAGAATGATAGGAAAGAATTTTTTGTTTGCACAGTCGATTTGAGAACCAGGTATTGACTATCTCATTTTAACCAATGGGCGGCATCCAATTAAAATTGGAGGTATAGAAAAGAATGTGCCCAGCTTGGGGATCAAACCCACACGTCTAAGTGAGCAATCAAGCACTTTATCCACTGCGCCACGCCATTGCCACCCACATTTTCTGTCATATTTTAGTCTTTTATATATAAAATCGCGTTTAATGACAAAAATGAGTAACAAGGCAGAAAATATGTCAGTCGTGTAATTAAGCAATAACGAACTATAAAAGACAATGTAAATAAAATGCACGACTGCGGGGCATAACTCGGCAATTCGATTCGAAAGTAAAAGCCGTTCGAAAGTTGTTTACGATTCTAATTTCAAAGTTAGTTTGGTACAAGTTTCGAATCGAAAGGAAATGTCGCAAAATAACCTTTGCAACTTTCGAATAAATGTTCGGAACTCGAGCTCGTTTTTTGTCAAAAATGACATTTTAAATTTAACAACACTTAAATAGTATTCGTTTTTGATTATTTTAATTTTTATACTTATATTTATAATTATAATTCTTATATTACTAACACATATTTTTTCTAGTTTTGTTAAAAATGATTGTCTTTTAAAAGATACACTTATGTATGTTATGAACAGCATAAGTGGATGATCTGCGGAAAAGGAAAAGATTTTCTTCAATGGCTGCAAACTAGGTGCAATTCTTAAATTTGTTGCACAAGTTGGATACCAGCACCTGTTATCGTTATTTTAAAGAAAAATATTTATTTTAAAGAAATAAATAAAAAGAATTTCTAATTTGCAATAAAATCGCAATTTTTAATTAAGTTTATTTTTTTGACCCGGTTTTCGTCTTCAACTTCAAGATTTGCTTTTTAACTCTAATTTGGTAACATTATTCTGGCTTTTTCGGCTTCAATTTTTTTTTATTTCAAATTTTTCCTTTTCTAGCTCTCCTCTCATCAAGTTCTATATGTTTTTTTTGTACTTCTCATCCAAGTCAAATTGCTTTCTTTTAGGGCTGGCAACGAGACGAGATCAGACGAGAATTTTGTTAGTCTCGTCTCAGGTGATTTTAAAGTAATTTCGTCTCGAAGACCGAGACTCATCTATCTACAACAACGCTATTACTTTTTCTTCAAAAGCATTGAAACTGCACCGGCCACTTCCTGCTCCCGAAACACAATTTTTATTTTTCCATGCTTTGGACTTGATGTGATTTTTATAATCGGCCAATACCTAATAAATATTTTTGAATTTGTTAAAAGTGATTGTTTAAATGCTTACCTTTTTCCAAGCATATTCTTCACGTATTGGTTGACCAGCTGCGTTTAAATCATTTGCTTAACGCTTCCACAGGTTACTTGAAGTTCTCTGTGCTTCTGCAATTTTTAAATAGCATTTATATAAATCCAGATGGGAACACATAAATTCAACCATAATTTCAAATTGATTTTGTTTTGTGTTAATATTCTTGTTTGTGGTTTCCCTTTAAAATAATAATATGTTATCATAAAAATATTATTATATTTATTCTATTTCTTCAATAAGTGTATAATATATATGTATATATAATAAACATTTAACCATCAAAAATTATTTATGTATTTTTTTTTAAATACTTACATTTTAGCTTTCAGCAAAACTTTTCCGGTTGTTGAATAGATATCGAATGAAATTTCAGAAATTCGAATGTATTTAGCAACGAAAATAGCGTTGCTAAGTACGAAATTTCCCATTTTCGATCCCAAATTCAGATTTAAATTTCCGATTTTCAAATACACAGTACATATTTTCCGAATTCAAACGATTTAACTTTAGAATCGAATTACAGAGAACTTGCTCTTGTAGCTAGTAGGTAGGAATTCTAGTTATCATTAGTTAGGTTTAAAGCGGATGTAGGTAAGATTACTTTGGTTCTTAGTATAATAAATTGTTGAATAGATGATTCAAGGAATAGTTACATAGGTGAATACCTACAATTGTATATTTAAATGGATTTTAATTATGTAAATTAGGAGGGTAATATGTACCTACTTACATAGATGGAACGTAGGTATGTAAATATGTACAAACATATATGCACATGTTCTGTATTTCAATTTTTGTGAATTGATTGTTCTGTATTCCACATAAAAATGTTCTGTATTCCACATAAAATAAAGTTTGCAAATAGCTCACTCTGAATGTGGAATTTTAGGGTTCTGAATATGAAAATTCGTGTTCTACATATCGAATATGAAACGTTTTTATACAAATTGTCTGTTAACAGGTGATTTTGACAATTCAAAAATGAATTCGAAGTGAATTGGAAGGAGTTGAATCCACTTGAAATGCAGAACACGTTATTTCATTTTAAGTGAAATTAAAATTCGTTTTGAATTAATTTTCACTCGGAATGCAGAACATGGGTGATAATAATGAAAGCGAAAGCTGTCGGCGTTGAAGTCCAGAATCTAAACAAAATGAAAACAGACGAAATGCAAGAGTCTGTTTCGAGAAAACTACCAACGGTTGAAATGGCCAGCTCGTTTCAAAAGGTTCAGTCACTCGAGGAAGACATTCTCAACAATACCAATTCGAAAAAAGCTTCTTATAGAAATTGATGAAGCATTAACCACCAATGGCCAAAAATACAACAGCCCCATTTATCGATGGGTTTTAGTTTTGAAGAATTGGTTACCTTTATTCAGAATTACTGCAACTGTTTTGGCCATGTGTTCCACTATTTAGCTCGATCTGGTCTCTTGCTAACGCTCGAGGAAGATAAAGTACTCGAAGTAATCTCGAACTTAACATTGGGCAAATTCCAGCAGACCGAATTCCAGGCAAATGCCAATCGTCTTAGGCTTTCAGTGTCGACAGCTGGTGCGGACAACACCTATTCTCGCGACCACGAAGGCGGAAAAACTTACCGCTTATGTCTTCAATGAACTTTATATTCCACTCAGTTGGCCTCGATTTTGGTTAAGTCCACTAGAATCGATGATTCAAGACTCAAATTAGAAATGGTTGAGACAATGCAGCTACATTTCGCATACCTGTTTGGTTTAAGTAATATAAAACAAGTACAAGCAACACTTAGGAAAGTCGTGAGAAACAATGTGCTTCCGATGAAATCACGGACGGTTTTTGCTGTCGGTGGTGTAATCTATGCAGAAATTGGTGCTTCCCTCAACATCTGGTGATTCCTCAAACTATAACAACTAAGCCATATAAAAACATTTTATTAAGTGTATTATCCATTTATTTCTATACCTTATTATACCTTTTTTACGAATTTTTGCGTACGTAACTGAATACTACATACAAAGTAGGACTTCCTACATATAAATATGTATGTGTCCTTAAAAATCACATTAATTAATAATATACGCATATTGTATATCTATCAACTTCATCCTTCATTTTCATCAGCATAAGTACATATTAATATATCTAGGTTCCATCTATGTATGTAGGTACATATTTCTCTCCTAACTTACGTGATTAAACCCAAAACCTAGATTTAAATATACATTTGTAGGTTCCTTTCTTAAATCATCCATTCGACAATTCATTATACCATACTCATCAAGGTAATCTTACATCCATCGACTTTAAACCGGCGTAGTATAACAGCGTCAATGTTTAGCTGCATTGTATTTTATTTTTGATATATTCATAATTGTCCAAGAATTGAAATCGCATCTTTTTTTCAGTCAAACTATAATTATTATTTTTGCACACGTCAATGAATACCTACATATACATATACTATGTAGCCGGTCATACATTTATATAATTCTCAAAAATCACACGGCTAATATATATATTGCACCCATCATATAACGTTATGCATATAGATACCTACCCACCTACATCCTTCACTTGCATTATATATGTGCATATATAGATACCTAAGCTCCATCTATTTAGGTAGGCACGCATATATTACCCTCCTAATTTACTTAATTAAAATCCATTTAAATATACATTTGTAGGTACAGGTACCTATGTAACTATTCCTTGAATCATCGATTCATGATTCAACCATTCATTATACTAAGTATCATACCTACATCGCCTTTAAACCTGCATATGATAACTAGACTACCTACCTACTAACATGTTGGTACAAACAATTGTATGGCAGGTAACGCCAATTGGGATTTAAAAAAGACACGAGCCAATCACCTAAGACTTTAAGTACTAACCTTGAAGCAAATCGATTACGCACTTTAGGCAGTACATCGACCTACAGACAGAGAGAAGATACTTTAAAGAAGATGAAATATAGGTTATCCATTTTCGTATTACTTTTTGGTTTAAATTTAAATCTTCAATATTACTTAACAAATCAGAAATTCACAATTCCAATATTAAAAAGCCAAAGAACCCATTTTATGCTATTTATTTTTAACTAAAAACAAAACTTTTTGTCTATACATATTGTTAAAAAATAATAAGTTGAGACAAACATTTAATAAATTCAAATGACATTTCATTTCCCTCAAACTATAAGAACTAAGCAATATATAAAAACATTTTATTATGTGTATTATCTATTTATTTTCTTATTATGAATTTTTGCCTAAGTCAGTGAATACTAACAACAATGTAGGCTCCCATACATTTATATTTACATATCGATATTTAAAAATCACATAAATCTTATGTATGAATATTACACATAAATTATGTTAGTTATATGCATGTACCTACCTACCAAACTACATCCTTCATTTCCATTATCATACGTAGGTATAAGACACCATCTTCAGGAATATCATAATACAAAATAATCATAATAATTCAAGGAATAGTTACATAGGTACCTACAAATGTATATTTAAATCTAGGTTATGGATTTTAATTATGTGAGCTAGGTGAGAAATATGTACCTACATACATAGATGTAATTTAGGTATGTAAATATGTAGGTAGGTAGTAGGTACTATGCAAAAGTTGATGACTCGATGCACATGTTTCATTTGAAGCTTTTCCAAGGTTTTTAAGCATACAAAACAATGAACAATAAATAAACACTCTTCTAGTTGGCTTCGGAGTACGGTGAAAAATCATGGTAACCTTTAAAGAAGTCATGGCTTTTGTAAAATCCGGATAGACCAGCAATTCGGATGCCATTGACCATGACTACACCAGCGTAACCCAAATAGATGTTTGGAGCGAACCATCCACCGTAGGGTAGTTCTTGCAGGTTGTTAGATGCTTCGTGGTTGCCAGCAATGTATATGGTCAAAATTGGCGTTATTTTTCACCGTTGTAGTACCTTTGGAAACAAATGAAATTATCTTTTCAATTTCTATAAATAAAATTCGTTTTCTAGTAAACTTACTTGTAAGATGTACACAATGACCATGTATTTCTTGGGCACAGCCGTGGTCTCGAGATCTTCTAGATTCCTGGTGGATTAGAAATCACCACAGCACCGCCTTCCGCCTTTTGTATTGCATATGGTGTCGTAGATTTTTCCAGCTCGCCATGAGCACAACCTTCTACAGCGATTTTCATTTTTGCGTTTATTTTTATTATATGTATGTATTTTAAAGCTTGACTGTGAAATTATAATTTAAAAAAAAGCATTTGCTGCAAAGTTGTTATTCGTTCAATAAAAAAGTATTAAATGAGCCACAAAACAAAGGTTTCTCGGAAAAAAATGTTTTCGGCTGGGTTTTGTTGTATACGGGAGCAACCCAATACAGATTCTCTGCTGCATCCTTGGCATACTTCAATATAGCTTCACGAGGATATTGATCGTCGTCCACTCTAGCTCAGACCTAAATTTCTAATGACATAGGAACTGAGCGTCCCGCCCGAAAAGGCAAGTCGTCCACTAAAAACATGTCACCAGTGACCGAGAACTGGAGAGCACGAATGGAGTAGGTTTCCAAAGGTTGAAAAATGCGCAAGCTTCTCATTGAGGAATCCACTGATTAGGAATTGTATGTATCACTGTATTTGTGAAAATTAAATTAAAAGAAAATCACGCACCTTTTATAATTTGTAATTAATATAAAAAACAAAAAGGACACAACTATCCAACACTGAAGTAAGATAAGTTTTGGTTTTTGTTTACATAGATGCTGTAAAAAAACATTTTGACAATTGGAAGGGGAGATTGGGACAGAATTTTGTTTTTGTGGGTTGGTACAGCTTTCGTGAATGACATTTTCAATAACGTTATGTTACGAAACGCATATAGATATGTAAATTGTAATTGTTTATAGAACTGTCATTTTGTTTAGTTATTCTTAATTATTTATTGAACAACAGCTTCACCAAATTTGAGTATAGGCTCACTAAATTCGGGAAACCATTCCCCATCGATTGATACCAATAAAGCTCACTTTTGTTTCCATTGGCTGCTAACTATACGCGAACTTTAAATTGTTAATAACTTTTAAACTATGATTCACCAAATTCTGAGATATGGCTCACTAAATTCACCAAATTCTCACTAAATTATTTGCATCAAAAATTTTAAAATTCCAGATTTTTGGCTGCTAACTATACGGTGGTGAATATTTGGACGAATTGTATGACTGGGATGTTTGACATCTTTCCATTCACTCAATACTAGAAAAAATTGGTGTTGCTCGCTAGCGCAAACAGTCACGGATGTTTATATTTAGATTTTTCTATTATTGCTATTTATTCAGGGTGTTCATGCAACGAGATAATTTCCCACTTTGCAGAAAGATATAATTTTCCGCCAGATGTTTGCAAGAACACCGCTTTATAAATACTTGCTTAAATGTGGGAAATAATCAGATGTTCATTGAAATAAATTTATTTTTACATCAAATTCGAGAAATAATTTTGTATGATTTGTAGAATAATTTACCCATACAAACTTTCACAGTTCATTTCTGCGGAGATGAAATTATCTGGTCTCTGATGTTTATCTGGGTTTTCAGTCGTTGGCATGAATACTCTTATTATTTGTTTTTACACGCAAATAATTAGTCTAAAAATTAGATCAAAAATGATATTACTTCGAAAAAATTCCGACAAAGCTGAATTTTGGTGGAGAGGTTCATTTTTACGTTATAAGCATTTTCTAAAAAGTACCCTAAATTTGGAACGCAGCAAACAATTTTAGAGGGGTGGCGGCGGAAGTGAGTAAATTCAGTTTTTTCCAAATTACTCGAAAACCATAGGTTTTTTGAAAAAAAGCTGTTGGTACACATTAGACGTGTTTTATTGGGATATTTATCCACCGTAAGTTTATCCGTTGCAGGAATTTTAATACAATTCGCTACGGTCGATAAAAAGCTACAATAGCTGTGTTTTATTGGGAAATTTATCCGCCGTAAGTTTATCCGTCGTAGCATTTTACATACAATTCGCTACGGTCGATAAAAAGCTAAAGTAGAAGCTACGGTGGATGGCTAGATGACGTTTATTCGTGTCTCGAATTTGATTTTGTTAGTTTTGTTGGTACGATTGATAATTGGGTTGAATCTCGATGGATGTGTTCATGGAGTGTTATAATTATTAATTTCATTCGTAAGACAAATCGATGTTTTTGATTCTTTTTTTTTCTTTTTTTTTTATAGTTGGCCAGTTTATATTTCTAAGATCTTAGATAATTCCATGTTTTAATAAATTATAAGCTTTTCTTCTGAAAAGTTTTTGACTTTTACTATTAAAAATTATATTCTTTGCTCAATTATTTTCTGGAGACGTCTAAAATTCCACCTATATCTGCAATTTTGCATACCCCTAATGTCAATTAATCAATTTTCACAAATTTCGATTTCCATTTTGAAAAAAAAATCAATATCTATGGAATGAATTCGGTTTTACTTTTATTTTTGACTAACTAAGACCAATATTCGTTTTGTGTTCAATTTTTATTGATAGTTAGAAATAAACGGAGTTTGGTGAAAAAAATCATCTTTTTATTTAGATCTACAAAAAAGAAATTTGTGAAGACAAATCGCATTGAGTGGAACTGCACTATAGAGGAACTGCTCGACACTGCGCCGCAAAATATTCATTCGTATGAAATTCTATGAGTTATAATGCCAGGCGCGCACATATGCAACTTACAGTTTTGCAACAGTTTGGTTGCTAAAGTGAATACCATGCAAAAACTATTCAGTCCGCGATTCGAGCAACTTAAAAGTTTGTGTTTTGGCACAAATCGAACAATCGCCCCAAATAAGTTCTTCAGTTTGAATCACACCGAACTATAATGAAACCGCGGGCACATTAAATCAATATGTTGTCTGTGTGTTGGTTTATCTCGTTGATTGATTTTTAAGTTGCTTATGTGCGCGATCATCGTTCAATTAGTGATTAAACTATTTCGTTTCGGAAAAAAATGCATGTGCGCGCCTGGCCTAAGCCGACTAAAGGGCAACTGAACTTCACAAATTGTGTTTTTTCCTCACTGTTTAATGGACGTTGGCCATGAACGGTATTCGCTTCACTACATGGACTGGGCGTACAATTTTGTGATCCCAATTTTTTTTTCTCTAGATATGTGCATGGAAATTGCAAACCAAATGTTAACTATTTGTTCCTTAATCCGCGTATGTTAAGTGCAGTATGATCTCTGTTGAGTGAATATTGAATTGAAAGCTAAACATACTCAGAAAATAAATTTGTAAATTGACTTGAAAAAAAAAACTCTAGCTATCGATCTACTCAGAAAATAAATAAAAGCATGAAATATAAAGGGGAAATATAAGGGGAGTGAACAATTTAAACTACGTTGTAGTGTGCGTTCAAGACCAAGAAACATTAAAAGGAAACAAGCAAATCTCCGGAACTTGTGTTTCCTCGTGTGAAAGGCATAGACGGGTTTTAAAGCAATACAAAAACTGCCTTGTGTAAAAAGGGGCTTGACCATAGTCTATGAACAAACCCGTGCACTTATCATTTCCTTTCTATTGGTGCAAAATGAATGTTCGAATTTAAAATTGCAAATGCAGAAAAAGTGAACACAATAAAAAGGTTTGAAACATAAATTAAATATTGGTACGTTTTTCTACTTTCTATTTTATATGAATAAAAGCTAATTATTGTTCCTAATTTTGATTTTTTAATAATTTTACTTTGCAAAAGACTCATTCATTACTTGTGACTGCTGTGCAGGTGTACCATTTTTACAAAAATAAAAAAGCTACGGTCCATGCTACGGTCGATGCGTTTTCTTGGAAATACTTACGGTACAATGGATAGATTCCCAATAAAACACAGCTAATAGCTGGTTGACGTTTAATCGAGTCTCGAATTTGATTTTGTTAGTCCCCTTTCACACAAAGAAACTGAGTTGCCAGCAACTGGGAGTTTGTGGGCGAGAAGGGCAAGAAGTAAGGGGAATGAAAAAAATCTCCCCGGTCAACGATTTGAAGAGATTTTTTTGACGTTTTCCTTTGCATTCCAATTAGCCCGACAAAATCTTCTTAGTTTCCTCCTCAGTTTCTTGGTGCCAGTTTCTTCGTGTGAAAGGTACAAGGCAATTAAAGGAAAACGTCAAAAAAATCTCCAGCAACTGGTTTCCCTGTGTGAAAGGGGACTTAGTTTTGTTGATACGATTGATAATTGGATTGAATCTCGATGGATGTGTTCATGGAGTGTTATAAGTATTAATTTCATTCGAAAGACAAATCGATCTTTTTGATTCTTTTTTTTATAGTTGGCCAGTTTATATTTCTAAAATCTTAGATAACTCCATTTTTACTTGCGATTATAGGTACTATAAGGCAAAGTTATGCATTCGTAAAAAAAATTCTATCAATCAAACATGACATTACAATCATAGAGAAGCCTAAAAAAGTGATCGCGATAAAATGTCTGTCTGTCAGTCGGCCCGTCTGTATGTATAACGAGCTACAGCCTAAACGGCTTTAGCGATTACCTTCAAACTTGGTCTGTGTGATTATTTTGGCATTTCTCAGAGGAGAAATGAAATTTTTTTTGTTGGTAATAGCTATCATTTGGTATGAACCAAGTTTACGGGAAAAGTCTATTAACGGTACGTTTCATATAACGGTTTTTTTAGAAGATCTTTTTTAGAAGATCTAAGTAGCTAAATTGATTTTACATATCAAAATTGTGAATAACTTTTTTTTTAATTAAAATTAATTATTGAACATTTTTTATTGAAAAATCAATATTTTAAAAACTAATCAAAGAAAATTATTTTAAATTTTATGTTCACATGTACATTAATTGTCTCTAAACAATTACATACCAAAATTTAAAAAAAAATTGTTTCAAAAAACGAAAAAAAAAACAGGATTTGATAAAAACCCGTCCTACAATTTTCGAGATACTTTTTTATAAAATTTTCATAGATCCGGGGCATCTAATGGTGTTCTTCGTTTTTCAAAAAACCGATTAAAGTGATGGTTTTGCCATTTTAAATACAGTTAAAAAACGATTTTTTCCCACCTATACACCATTCACTTTCATTATATACATATGTTCTTGTACATATTTATATTATAATACCCTCCTAATTTATATAATTAAAATCCATTTAAATATACATTCGTAGGTAGGTACCTATGTAACTATTCCTTGAATCATGCATTCGATAATTCATTATACTAAGAATCAAGGTAATACGAGTATTACCCACATAGGCTTTAAATATGCATATGATAACTGTATAGGCTAGCTGCCTACCAACAGCGTCTGTGAGTAACACTAAAGTTGTTAGCTACAAGAGCAAGTTTGTACGATCCAGTCGTGCATTTTATTTAATAAGCTGTTCTTCTGAAAAGTTTCTCACTTTTACTATTAAGAACTGTATTCTTTGCTCAATTATTTTCTGGAGTACGTCTAAAATTCCACGCGCTCTGTGAAAGTTAAAATGCATACTCGGTTGAGTGAATACAATGGATGTAATTATTTTCTCTATGACAATGGAGCCGCGGCCGCGTGTCGCGACGCTAAACATTGTTTAACTTTGACCCCTTTCACACAAGAAAACTATGAGTTGCCGGCAACTGGGAGTTTGATTGCGAGAAGGGCAAGATGTAAGGGAAATGAAAAAAATCTCCCCGGTCAACGATTTGAAGAAATTTTTTTGACGTTTTGCTTTGCATTCCAATCAGTCCAACATAATCTTCTCAGTTTCCTCCTCAGTTTCCTGGTGCCAGTTTTCTCGTGTGAAAGCTACAAGGCAATTAAAGGAAAATGTCAAAAAAATCTCCAGCAACTGGTTTCCCTGTGTGAAAGGGGACTTTCTCCGTTTTTCCGCGCGTCGTTTGACAGATAAGAAGAAAACAAAACATCTTGTTGGTTGTGCCAGGCCTAGGGTTATAATAGTCTTTTTAGGCAATTAAAAGATGAGACAAAAAACAGAAGGTAGTGACGCGAACCGAACGAGGGGAAAACCCAAAAAAAAAAAATCTTTTTATCGAGAAAACCTTCGCGTCCGGGTTTGCATTGAATTCATGCATATGAAAAAGGATTGTGTATTCATTAAAGTTTTTTTGCCTTAACTATTCTCTACCTTTTTACTTGAGCTAAGCACAACATGCTACTTAAATGGCAAACTAATGACCGACTGCATTATGTTTCAAGAGTGAAATCAATGATAATCTCTCATATAGGATTTCATCAAGACATGTTTTCATTGAGGATTGAATTTCCTACTGGATTAGTGTGTTTGGTTTGTTTTGGGATCAAATTTAGCTTTATGCTGTGTGAATTGCGTTAAAAGGGATTTATTAAAACACTATTTTGGCTAAAATTCCTTCAAGATTTAAGAAATTTCCCTAAGAACATTTTTTTGTTGTTCAAGTCAATTAATTTCTTTCCCAACATCCGACTTAGAAAAAATAAAGTTAATAATTTGGCACGAAAAAAGTAATGAATTCTCAGCTTTACTAATATGTTTCGGTTTTACATCGCTCATTTAATATTTTAAAACAACAATTCCAAATCTTTTCAAAAGAATTCCCATTATAGTTAGTTTGTTGATTTAGTATGTAAACACTAGTTTTCACAGCTGAAGAATTTGACAAGCTGAAAATCAATCTATTTGTATTTAATTTTAAAAATAAAATATAATGAGTATTTCAATAAATTATTTTATATTTGTTAAAATATCAACGGATTATAATATTTGTTTTTTCCTCTTGAGACCCTACATAAACAAAAATAATAATGTAATTCTATTTTTCAATTGAATAAATTAAAACTTACATTTATTATATGGTTTCCCAGTAGATCTGAACCTTATGGAATTCATCTTTCTTTTCGGTTATCGTTTACAGTTTCAAATTACTCTATCTTGAGAAACGTTAAATATTAACGCAAATTTAGCCTGCTCTACAGCTGTCTACATTTTAACCCATTTTATTCACCACGCTAGTGTCAAATTTTAACCAAGACACAAAATTTAACCAACATTTTAACGCAATTCACACACGGCCTTAAGCAGAAATTTCAGTTCTTCTTTCACTTCCTTTATTCACCATTAAACTGAAATCAGATTATATTTAATCTAACGACATATATTCACCGAGGTAGAGCTTACGATTAGTATTGTTCCGAAATCGATGGGCTGCTGTACAATATCCATCAGATAGAAGTGCCCTTTATTTATTTATTATAGTTTATTATTTTATATTTATTTAACTAAAATAAAACAAGAAAGGACAACTTCCGACCACCGCAGTAAGCAATTTATTTAATGTAAAAAAGAAATGAAATGTCAAAAGGTAATCACAGCTGCCAACCATGCAAAGTAAAAAATGATATAAAACGTGGCTAAAACTACACCGAATGTAATTCTCAGGATAGTCTCTCAAATGAATTGCAGAGAATCACATCACCAGCCACTTTCAAGAAGAAGATTTTTTCCTATTATAAAAACTAAACTAATTAAATTTCACCATCTCCAATATTAATAACCTTTTTTCTGTTTTAATTTATAATAAGGGTATTCATGTAACGGCGGAAAACCCAGATAAGCCTCAGAAACCAGATAATTTTATCTCCGCAGAAATGAACTGTCAAGGTTTGTATGGGAAAAATATTCTGCAAATCTGATAAAATTATCTCACGAATTTGATTTAGAAAGAGAATACATAAACCTCATAAATTTATTTCAAAGAATCTGATTATTTCCCATATTTATGCAAGTATTTTTAAGGGGGTGTTCATGTAAACTTGTGTCGGAAAATTATGTCTTTCTGCAAAGCGGAAAATTATCTCATTACATGAATACCCTTACACCCAAATTAATAAACATGGACTAGGGAAGGTTTAGGACTTATTCCGTGGACTAAGTGCGGAATACTATTAATAAAACAAAATTTCTGCTATTTGACGTTTATCAATTTAGTCCTTCGCTAGACCATCGAAGACGGTGATCTATAGATGGACTAAGAATTGACATTTAAGAAAAAAATTACAGGGACATAGAATAAAAAGGGGTAGAGTTGATACTTATTGTAGTAGATTTTGATCGATTTTTATTAATAGGAAATTTTAGTCCATGATCTAACTCGTATTCCATGGTTTTGTAAGTCCATGGACTAAAGGTGGACTAAGCTTTTTTTATAATAGGCCTGTTAATGTTTAAATGTATTATTATACATAATTTTTCTTTCTAATAATAATTTTGATTTAAATAGTCTGTTTATATATGGAATTTGTTTTTGTCAATAATTATACTTGGTAATCAATCATTGAAAATTTTAAAAATTTTTTGATCTTGTTGTATAATGTTAGTTTTAATTCAATAAATACAAATACAAATACAAACCTGTACCAGGACGACCATAGACAATGAAATCTTATCTATATATATATACCATATATACCTTACCTCTTAATCATTTTATATTTGTTAAAAGAACTACAAACTAACAAATCTTATATATAAAGAACAATCTAAATTATGTTTGTGCGCTATCTTCTTTTTTCGGCTTGATCGATTTGAATGAAATTTCCAGGAGATCTTAGGACATGTTCAGAGACTGCATATAAGAAATCAGTTTGCAGTCCGTTGTCTAGAACCGGACTTATGACCAAAAATGTCACTCGCATGTTTGTTATTGTTTTCTTAGTATAAATAATGTGTTTTGTTTTGCATACACACACTTTATTTTGGTTTCTCTTTGTTGCCGCGTGTATGCACACAACTATAGCATTTGATTCCCATTAAATCGAACTTTCTGGAATGTTCTATGGATTTCCTCTGATTTTTCCGGACGTTTCTCGAACTGTCTAGAATGTTCCATTAATTTTTTTTGACGGCTTAAAGGTGGAAAATTCCTATGGCATTGCTGCCATACTGTTTGAAGGCGGTCGAATTGCTCATTCCGCTTTGAAGCTGGTGATCAACCATGAGAAAGGTTGACAAGCCAATAACGTGCACAATTACCAAGAATTCGGTGACAGCGAAATTGATGCGAGAATGCAAAAACATAATTTTGGATGAATGCACGATGTCGCATAAATGAGCTTGGACGCAGTTAAACGAACAATTTGGGATTTAAAAAGTGATTCGAGATAATTTGGCGGGGATATGATATTGCTCAGCGGAGATTTTCGTAAAACGCTTCCTGTCATCCCGAAATCTATTGCTGCCGATGAATTTAATGCATCATTAAGATTATTGTCTTTATGGCGGGATGTCAAGAATTTGAAATTGACCACAAATATGAGAGTCGCATTTGAAGAACGACCCATCGGCTGTTGAATGTTCAAGACAACAGCTGGCGCTTGACAATGGCCGAGATTCTGTTGATGTCTCGACTGGATTGATATCATACCCGGCAGATTTTTGTAAGTTACCAACGTCGATAGAGAAACCCATCACCAAAGTAAAGTATTCCCCGACTTTACAAGAAATTATAAAAATCTCGATTGTGAACGGGCGCTACTTGCAGGAAAGAAAAGGGACATCGTCGATAGCTTGGTAAACGGTATTTGTTGTTTGTTTTTGCGCCGGAAAACTAATCGAAAAACATTGTTTATCATATCGCTTTCTACTGATTTTTATTTCATTCAAATAAATCACATGGCGAGACGATGTTGGCTTGCGGTCCGCTAGTAGCTTATAATCACTACCTACCCACTTCCAACAAACCACACCGACAACCCACTTTTAATAGGAAAATCATTCTCAATTACGTAGTACCTAACCCGATTATTCGATTGTTTTAAAAAGGGCAGCATTTTCGCGGGCAAACGTTACCCCGGCAAACGTGAGAAAAGATATATGGTTACATAGGTAACTGTGCTGCGAGGAAACGTTATGCGAGAAAACGTGTGCGGTGAAACATTATGCGAGAAACCGTTTTGAGATCAACAGTACCCAACCCTACCGAAGTAACATTTCCTCTCGTATGTATTGATAAAGAATTGTGAAAACAAACGAACACAGTGGCTTGTAGTAGTAAATTGCATACCTACCTACATTTTGTATGAAAAAGGGAAACTTTAAAAAATAATTTAATATAAAGGATTATCCATTTTGCGGTTTCAAAAGTATGGGGCTGGAATTCGACATCTGTCAAACTAAGTTGTTAACCAATTTTTTTTTCAGTTGAAAGTCTGACGAAAATAAATCGCTTAACTATAGCAAAACGCATAAAAATTGTTAGAACCTATTACAAAAATGGTAATTCTGCCACAGCCACATATCGTGCTTTAAGAGGAGATTATGGTTTACATAATCGTCCAACTACGCAAGCAATTGGCAAAATTGTGAAGAAATTTGAAGAGATTGGATTGGTTACAGACATTGTAAGGCCTGTGCATCATCGTTTCGCTCGTACCACTGAAAATATCGCTGCTGTAATTGAAAGTGTTGCCGAAGACCCGAATCTGTCGATTCCTCGTCGTTCTCAGGAATTTGGACTGTCTTAAGGCACATTATATCGTATTTTGCATTTGGATCACACCTACATCCATATAAAGTCCAGCTCACACAACTGAAGGCCAGCTGACCATTCACAACATCGTAGATACGTCGAACGGTTGCTTGAACAACAGGCGGTTGACGAACAAAAATTTCTTCAGCGACGAACCACATTTCTCACTTGGTGGGTATGTTAATAAACAAAATTGTCGTATTTGGGGTTCTGAGAGTCCTCAAGCAATTGAAGAGAGGCCATTACATCCACAAAAGGTCACTGTTTGGGGCGCTCTTTGGTCTGGAGCTGTGATTGGATCTTACTTCTTCGAAAACGATGGTGGAACGACTGTCACCGTCAATTCGGAGCGTTATGGTCATATGATACTTATGATTTTTTTTTGCCTGCTATTGCAGAATACGACATTGATAATATGTGGTTTCAACAAGACGGTATCACATGCCGCACAACTCGAGCGAATATGGCTTTATTGCAAGAGACATTTCCTGGCCGCGTAATTTCTCGTCGTGGCGATATCAACTGGCTACCAAGATCATGCGATTTGACATCGCTGGACTTTTTTTTGTGGGGCTAGCATGTTTATAATTATTCAATTTAGCATTTTTGTTAGAAATGGTATATGCTCACAACAACAACATACACTGACTACGATTTTACAAAACTCTTGCTATACCCTTAACTTATTGCAACAGAAAAATGCAATGGTGCAAAATTTGCCTGGTGTTATTGCCAGTTTGGCAGCTGTTATTTTCTGTCAGAAATGTTTGTTGTAAAACAGATTTTGCATTTTTATTCCAGAGGGGCCGACTTTCCATTAGGGAGCACGCGTAGAACTTTGATTTTTTTTTACAGTGAGTTATTCGTCTCTATAGAACATCTTTATAATAATACGGTGAGGAAACACAGTTAAATATGAATTTTTTTAATTTTCAATGTTGGCCTTTTTAGTACAACACTTGTTCAATTTGTCTTTAAATTAGAACGTATTTCAAGACACGGATACTTATATTCGGCAGATTGATTATTAAAGATAATAATTCAAACGGTTTTAATATGAAAATATAAGTTCTTCTATTTTTAACATATTTTTAAAATTTACAATATTAATACACAATATAAAAAATTCGCGGCAACGAAAAACGGTTTGGACAGTTCTTGTTAATACTTCCCTCTGGTAGTGTTCTTTTAAGTTTTTTAAAATTTTAATGGAATCATTTTTTGGATTAAAATTACAAGTGTAGTTTTTTTCAACAATAAAACTTACGTGAAAACATTTAACTAAATGAAATATCACATTTTTCGAAAGTAGTTATGCATCACTTTTAAAATACATATGTACCTACCTATTTAGGGCGGCTTTACATGTCCAACATTATTTAATTTTTTTTTATGTTTTTTTAATGTTTTTGTTTTTAAATAAGTATAAAAATAAAAAATGCAATAAAGCTACAAAGACCAAAGCGGTCCGTGCCTCGAATTTGTAATGGAAAATGTTTTAGCTATCCTACAGTAATACTTTGAAGTTGTTCTTTCCCAAATATATAAAAACGAAAACCGTGCATAGGCGATTACAGTTTTATGTAAATTTATCTATTTGCTGCAAGATGTTGGGATAACAATATTTTAAAGTTATTACTCATTTTTATTTATTGAAATTAAATTTGTTCACTGCACCGAAATTATTATTCTTCTTGCCAATAATTTTGTTTTTGTCTTGTTGTATTGACTTTTAAATGACAATTCATAGTGAAAACGTCAAACTAATCTTTTTTTCACTGGTGAAAACACTTAAAGATTAATTTTTAATCTTCTCAATTTAAACCAGATTATCTTTAGGTGAAAACGCAGCATAAGACAGGGTACTAATAACTTACTCGAACTCTGCTATAACTTTCTTGACACATCTCACAATCACATGTTCTAATGTCGATTTCGTTTCAATAATTAGGATTCGCTACTAAAACCAATACTTTTTGGCTTTGAAACGAACGATTACGGACCGAATCTCTTTTTGGGACTGTGTGTGTTGCTTGGCAGCTCTAAAAAAAAAACAAATCTTCAATTCGTTAAAACATCATTATTTCGTTTTAATTTCCCGATTCCGACGCGGGGGAGTTCCTAAACCCACTTGCACTTTTTAATATTTGTTTCCAAGAAGTTTTTAACAATTTTTTTTATTTTTTAATGCATTAATTTACTTTTTTCTGTACACTGCCACAAAATAAAAATTAATTCACAACACAACAATTGAGAAACTTCAAAACAAATATTGTAGTGTGTGTAAGAATCTGAGCACAAATCCGTTTTGAATCCGTCTCCAAAAAGAGATTCAATACGGATCTGTTTTTCCAGAAAAATATTGGTTTTAATTTGAAACGAATTTGATTTTCAGAAAAAAATTGACGGCGGCGGATCGACGGCAAGTCGATGTTTTTGTTGAAACGAAATCGACATAAGCGTTCAGTAATGTAGTTTAGAAAAGAACATTTTCGCTATTTTCGTTGTTTTTAAGCAAACTGAGGTGAAATTTAAAAAAAAACTTGAAAATTCGTTACCTGAACGGAACAAATTATGGTGCAGATGAAAATGCTATAATGCAGTTGAACATGTTCATCTTCACTATAATCTGCAATATTCACATCATAAACTAATAATGTAAAGACCGGAAACCTCTGCTTTCATTTGACATTTGCCTACAAGCTGAAACACGCACACAAGTAACTTTTCTGTTCCTCTTCCTATAGACACATTGATAAAAACGCACACAAGAATCTTTTCTGTTCCTCTTCATATAGACACATAGACAACACAGTAATTTGTTTTTGTTTTGCTTTTCGATTTCCCATCTATTCATGGATAGAGTGTCAAAGCTACAAATATAACAATGTAAGCAAATGGGTTTTGGGGGGTGAAACGTACGAAGGTTTCCAATCTTTATTATGGCTTATTTGTGATTCACATTCATACTTCCTATAATCTTCATACATGAAGATGATCTGCATTGGTCTTCGCTCTCTATCGCACAAGTATGATTTTTTTATTTTGTTTCCTCTTTTTTTGCAGATGTCGATGCAGATGAAGATGAAGATACATGTAAAGCCTCTTTTAAGGAGGCTTTACATGCATCTTTATCTTCATCTGCATTGACATCTGCAAAAAAAGAGGAAACAAAATAAAAAAATCATACTTGTGCGATAGAGAGCGAAAACCAAAATGGAGATCATCTTCGTGTATGAAGATTATAGGAAGTACGAATCAGAAGATTGCAGATTATAGTGAAGATAAACATGTTCATCTACATTATAGCATTTACATCTGCACCATAATTTGTTCCGTTCAGATAAAGAATTTTCAAGGTTTTTTTTACCATTTCACATCAGTTTGCTTAAAAACAACGAAAATAGCGAAAATTTTCTTCTCAAAACTACATACCTGAACGCTAAGAACATGTGATTGTGAGATATGTCAAGAAAGTTATAGCAGAGTTCGAGTAAGTCATTAGTGTGTACCCTGTCTTACTTTTATGTTTGTTTTATATTATTGGCCCGCTCTACTTTTCTTCAAGTCTGCAGATATCCATGTAAAGCCGCCTTTACTCTCAGTAAAAACCAATTGCAAATTAAAAAAAAAAAACATTAAACAAAACGTATGTATAGATGTGTGAAGTTTTTATGTAATTATGTTCACAGCGTACTAAAAGCTAGGAGGGTAAGGGGGGGCATGCTGCCCCCCTGCAACCCCCCTGCCAGGACCAATTATAGGATTTGGGTTGGGGTCAAGGTTGGTTGGAGTCAAGGTTGGGTGTATGCAAAGCTTTTTTAGGCTTTGAAATGAAACGAACAACAATAGTACATAGTTTGAAATCAATTTATATTATCCCAAGAAGAATGCACATACTACAAAACTTAACATACCGAAGTTGAATACAGTTATCTGTGGATTGGTAAACAACTGTCAACCAAAAAAAAAGTTGTCGGTAGTCATCAAATGCATACATTTTGTATGCAAAATGAAAACTTTAAAAATTAATTAAAAATATAAATAAAAGTTTCCCCACTTTAAAATTGTTATATTTATTGTTTTTAAGCATAACTCTATCGAATAAAAGTATTCGCGTGTTAAAATTCGTGCTCCCCTAAAGAAACTTCAGCCCTCATGAGTTCCAATAGAATAGAAAAGGTGCGTTCAGGATTTACAGAAAAAAATAAAATTTCGCAATTTTCACTTTTTGTTGCATCGCATCTTGAATATCCCTATAGTTTTTGTAAATGTTATTTTCTGTAAAGTCAGGGTGTAATGCTGAATATGGCTGAATATGAAAAAGAGAAATGCTCTTTTCTATTTTGTTTTCATTTGACATTTGTTTCTCTCTCTTAGGAATTTTCTCATCCACTTTGAATTTGCATTTGTTTTCTGTATTTTTCATTCATCAATCGAACGTTGTCTGCGCCGGAACTGCGTGTACGCCTGTCTGTACGGTGCCGTCTCCACCGATTTATTTATTTATATATTTTTTTGTTCCATAAAAAAAACCAACCGGCAATTGTGAAATTGTGTTGTCAGCTTGTTGGACTTGGGTTCGTTTTCATCTATAAGAAAAGTTGAAAACTAATAAAAGTTACATCCAACAAATAAAAAAAAAATTGCACAACAATTTACCTAATTGCAAAAAAATAACAATAGGAATGAGTCTTATCTTCCTTCGGAGTAATACAAAACACAGTGTCTTCCACACGAATTGTTCGTACATTGCAAGCAAACATAACCCAATCTAGAGCCCTTCTTTACCTTTAATTATAATTCACACAGCAGATGCCGACAGTCTCCTCGTCCGGCTCAGCAGCACGGCAAAAGACGCAGAAAAAAAAGTGGTTATTCCAGTTTTTTGTTATTTCGTTCGCCTCGTTGTTGGTTTGTCCGTGTTCGTTTGTGTATTTAATTTATTTTGTAGGTATTCCCTCCTCTCGTTTTCTAGTTTTTTTTTTAAGAAGTGTAGAAGTGGAAAAGGTGCTGCTGCCACCTCAAACCCAACCCGGGATTCAGCACAGAAATCAGTGGGAAGTAGTTTTTCTCAAACAGGAGCAAACAAATGTAATATTTGTTACAAATCAAATCTAGCGTCAAGTGGTTGAATGGAAAAATTGTGAGTGTTTTTTTTTTTTTTTTTTTACAAAACTGGTGCTATGTTGGAGAAACTGTTCTTCAAATCCTGTATTATAATGAGTTGAATTGGGTTAAAGCGAGGAGAAAAAAATAATGCCATTCGTACAACGCGTTATACAACCAACCTATCTGTCGCGCTCCCATGGCAATAACAGTTCTGACCATCGTCCAAGGACAACGGGTGCGGTCGTTGTTGCAAGACAAAAATCCACCCAAAACCCAAACACTGCCGCCATAGTCACCTCTGCTGCCACAACAACAACTCGAGTTCTTGTGCATTCCAATGCTGGTGCATCAAGTGCTGAACCATCTGTTAGCATCAATGCTGCAACACCTTACAACCAAGAAGAGAATGCTTGCTCCTCACCCTTTCATAGTCCACCTTCTACGTCCAATTGCTGCTGCACTGTTGTTAATTTAACAACTCAGCACAAGCAACATTGTTGCAACAATGATGCTGCTGGCATTAACAATAACAACAACAACAACAACGCCAGCAGCAAGAGTAAAGGTATAATTGGAAGCTGCTGCAATGGTAAAACGAACTCTCTAAGCAGCTTCAGCTACTCCGCAGACATCGATATTGAGGTAGTTGACGATGAAGTTGATTCGAGTGCACCAATTCCACCAACAAGCGGCCACAGACATCCATCGAAATGCCGAGCAGGAGTTTTATCCATGGAGGAACGACTGAAAGCCAACAGTCCAAGCGAAAGAGAAGAACATGAACAAAACGAGGAGGATGAATTAAAAGAATTCCTAACAAGCAGCAACAAGAGATCCGGTTATGGTGGTGGCATTGATTGTTATTCTTCATGCAATGGCGGCAGCAATAGCTTACACCAAGCTAATGTTAAGGGAGATCATAATGAAGAAGAAGATGATGAGGTGAATGTGAATGACGACGATATTTGTGATGCTGCTGCTACAATAAGTCAAGCACCGGCAATAGTAACTGGCTATGAACTGGAATCTATCAGTAATATTACTCTGAGCAATGCACTACGGCAATTGGCTTCTTTGGTTATAATTGCCAGTGACATTTTTCATAATCTTAATAAGGAGCTGCAAAATGTTGGCGATCGAACGAGAGGCATCAAAGCTAAGATTGATCTGTTGGACAGGAAAGTCAGTGATTTTGATCCTAAATTGGTCACAGTTCGTAAGTATACTTTTTGTTTGCTCATATGTATTCATATAAAAAAAATAATATCGGAAAACTGTACAGTTCAACGACACAAAGTCGAAGAAAAGGGGTTTTGTCGTTTTTACATAGGTACTATGGGGCTAGTTTTGCATTTGAAAAAATCAAACTCAAGGTTTGATCAAACTTCACATTAAATTGATAGAGAACAAACAAAAATTGGGCCCTGCAATGCGGTCAGCTTTTCTGTAGGTCGATCTACAACCTAAGTTGTTGGTGAAGCAATTTTCTTCAAAAGTAACGGAAAATGTCATACCTACAATTTTTTTGTACCAACAATGGTAAAATCTTTAAATACCTATAATGGAAATCGGATTTCGATCAAATTTTTTTTTGCAGGAGATACTTCAAACTTAAAATAATATTAGGTCTGATACACACTCTGCCAATTGGCACCAATTTCTGCCAAAACCTGTTCCAGACTTACAAATTTGGTAGTTTTTGGCAGAAGAGAGCGCTCTTGAGAGAGTAAAATATTTCCCCTTCCTGACAATTTCTTGCTAATTCCTGCCCAATAAATTTTTGTGGGCAGCAATTTGTGGGCTGAAAATTTACAATTGTCAGACTGACGTTTGTCATAAACGGAAAAAAACGGTTCGTAGTTCGCGTGAAAAAATATTTGTTGAACAAATAAATTAATTTAAAAACACTAATGTCCTTTTCGATTGGTAATCCGGAAGAACTCTCCGATCCAAAATTCCAATTGAACAAGTAAACACTTGATTCTAGATTCTGAAAATTTATTTGAGTGTATATAAGACGGGAAATGTCAAACGCACGTTTGTGATTATTTTATTTTGTAACCATGGCTGACACAAATGTAGAAGATTTCGAAGTTTTTCCTGATGAAAATGCGAAGTTAAAGTTATTGACGGGACAATTTGTCTTCGGAACAGATATCCATAATTTCAATTCTCTAAATAGAAGAAATTGAAACTACAAAATTTCACACAAACCAAAACATAACAATGACGTGAATAAATTAATTTGAATTTTCTGGTTTTGATTCTGATTTCAAATTCAGAAGAAAATTTCTCTTCTATCCAGGAGAAGAACTGTCATTTAATACCAAGCGAACAGTTTCAGAAGCATTCTGAAGACTTCGGAAGCCTTCCGGACGACCAATCGAAAAGGCCATAAAATACAAAATAATTAGTTTGAAGAGAAAAAAATGTGAATTTACATCAAATAAAGAAAAAAAAAAAAAAAACAAATGTTATGACGTTTAAAAATTGGCAGAAAATTGTGCAGAAGCTGTTCCAGATTTTTCCGACTTTATTTCTCAATCAGAGAATTTTATCCCCACTCTTCAAGTTTTGACAATCTACCAATTTGTGCCCAAAAAATGTCTGGATCAGACCTATTGTATACTAGAATTTTCGAAAAATATTTTTCTTTTGGATTTTGGAAAAAAATCATTAATTTTTTGAAAATTCTATGTGCCAATTCGAAAACGGGTGGACGATTTTTTTTGATATTATGGTTTTTTTTATTAATAAATACACATCTACTTAAAATTGAAATACCTAACTTATACCAATTTAATTTTTTTTATAATTAAAATTAAAGAAAACAAATTATTTTGTTTTCCTCGTGTTAAATAAAAACTAAGATTTGAGTTCGTATTCGTACCGACCAGTATACCAACCAAGTAATGCGAGTTCTAAACCAAACTTACAAGAAATTTTATAATTCCCACTTACACAATGAAATTTAGATTTTGTAAACGTGCCTATGTGTAGTAGGTCATAGACACGTACAGTGATTTATAAAAACAATGCCCTATAAAACGAACTTTCCTTCAGAATTCGACTTATCGAAGGCGACTTCAAATAATATCAATATCATTATCCAGACATTCGAGGAATAGAAGTTTAAATTATGAAAAAAAATTCACAGTCTTGGAGCTATTTCCAACCAATTTCATTCGATTTATTAAACATTCGAGTTATCGAAGTTCAACTTATCTAAGTTCGACTTATTTCCAAAAATACTGTAGTACCCATATGCCAATTTTAAGTTGTCAGAAACTCGAGTTTTTCAGTTCTCAAAAAAACAATTAAAGCTTGTCAATTCTGATTTAACAAGAAGTTGCGTCCTCTGATAATTAAAATTTAATTCGCCTGATGTACAATTTGTTTACTTAATTTATTATTTAATTTAATTTAATTTAATTTAAATTAATTTAATTTAATTTAATTTAATTTAATTTGATTTAATTCAATTCAATTTAATTTAATTTAATTTAATTTAATTTAATTTAATTTGATTTAAATAAATTAATTAAGTTTTAGGAGTCTTATAGCCAGTTTCATTCGAGAATAGATTTGCTCTTTCTGTCAAAAGATTTTGATCTTTTTGAATTGTGGAAGTTTCATTGCAACAAAAAGATCAAATCTCAACACGAAAGATGATCTGTGATTGTTCTGAATGGACACATATGTAAAAAGTCTTTTCTGTAAAACGTTAAATAGAAAATAGTGTGCTATTAATTTGTTGTGAATTTCCAGTCCGTGCTAAGAAATAAAAAAAAATAAATAATGGACGAAAAGTTAATAATTTAGATTTTAGAAATTTAGTTGAGTTTTCTATATCTTCGTCTTCCTCGAGTCATCATCAATATTGTGTGTGTCAGTCATTCACAAATATTACAATTCTATCTGGAAACAAGTTTCATTGAAAAAATCAAATCTCAATTTTGAGGTTAGATCTTTGAAATTTGAATGAAACTCGCTCTTAAGTTCGATCTGAAAAATAAAAAAAAATACATACAAAACACGAATCAGAACCGTGTAACTTTTAAAGTTCTCCCCGATACAAACCAAGATTTCTTTAAGGGGAATTGGGGGCGACAATAGTTCTTTTAAAACACAAAACTTGCACACTAGGTAGACCTAGTTCGTAAACATACAATGTGCAGTAATCGGAAGATAACAGATTAATGTCGTTTTTATTTGGCAATCCGGTAGCCTTCCGGACTCTTTTGAAAGTGTTCACTTGGGAAAAAATGACAGTTCTAATTCTGAAAAAAAAAAGATAATTTTGCTTCTGGACTTGAAATCAGAATCGGAACCAGAAACACTCACACATTCATATACTTGAACGTCAAACTCGACTGTTGTCATTTTTTGTATCATAAAATTGTGCAACAACATTTTTTTTGAATTTGAATATTTCCACGTACACAATTATTTCACACATGCAATCTCATCAAAATTCAGAATCGTCAGAATCACACAAAAGTGTTCATTTCGGATCCCGGATCGGAGAAGAATTCCGGATTGCCAAATAAAACGCCATAAGATTGTGTTAAAGGAAAACAAATCTCCTGAAAAAAAGAAAACAATCAAAACATATTTTATGGGTAAGTAAAGTGTGTGTAAATATATTACGTGGGTTATTGATCGTGTGAAAAAAAAAAATTTAAGATCATTTGATCAAATGAATTCCTTAAGATGAGGTAAGTAAAACAAGATTGCGACGATAGAACTTCTTACTCAGTCCTATCACGAATTCCATCGTAATGGGAAACTTGTTACGAATCCCGAAAAAATCTATCACACAATCCACCGTAGAGGAAATGCTTATACAAATTGCCATTACGAACGTATTCTGCGTTAACTTTTTTCGGTATTCGTTAAACTTTCCGATTACGATGGAACTCGTGATAGGGCTGAATGTGTGTTAATTTAGCTCTACCACTTCAAATGAAAAAAAAAAAACTATTCGATTAATTGTCGTGAATGACAAAAAATTGTCGCGCTTGTTTTTTTTAGCATTACCACCCAACTAAAACGATTTATATGAAGTCAAAAAGTAATAAGGGCTATGCCATTAATTGTCGTAAATCAATGGCGAATTTTTTTTTTAATAACTAAAACTTTACTATCTAAACCATAATTTATCACAAAATCTAGCCCTACTATACCGAAAGTAAGGGGTTATCCATTTTGCGGTTTCAAAAGTAAACGTTAATAAAACACATAGAAAATATTTTTTTTCATGATATTTCTTTTTTATTATAAAGTTTGAACGTTGACATTATGTGTGAAATACTACATCATTTAAATGACCACCACGCGAATTGTTGCAAGCATCGATTCTTTTGAGGTAATTTTCGAACACTTTTTGACACATATTGGGCGGTATCTCAGCCATAACTTGACGAATGTTGGTTTTCAAGTGCTCAAGAGTTAAAGGTTTATCTGCATAAACACGGTCTTTCGCGTAGCCCCACAAAAAAAGTCCAGCGGTGTCAAATCGTATGATCTTGGTGGCCAGTTGATATCGGCACGACGAGAAATTACGCGGCCAGGAAATGTCTCTTGCAATAAAGCCATATTCGGTCGAGTTGTGTGGCATGTGGCACCGTCTTGTTGAAACCACATATTCTCGAAGTCGTATTCTTCAATAGCAGGGGAAAAAAAAGTCGGTTATCATATGACCATAACGCACCGAATTGACGGTGACAGTCGTTCCATCGTCGTTTTCGAAGAAGTAAGGTCCAATCACACCTCCGGACCAAAGAGCACCCCAAACAGTGACTCTTTGTGGATGTAATGACCTCTCTTCAATTACTTGAGGATTCTCAGAACCCCAAATACGACAATTTTGTTTACTAACATACCCACCGAGTGAGAAATGTGCTTCGTCGCTGAAGAAAATTTTGTTGAAAAAATCGCCGTCCACCGCCTGTTGTTCAAGCACCCATTCGACGTATCTACGATGTTGTGAATGGTCAACTGGCTTCAGTTGTTGTGTAAGCTGGACTTTATATGGATGTAATTGTGTCCAAATGCAAAATACGCCATAATGTGCCGTAAGACAGTCCTAATTCCTGAGAACGACGAGGAATCAACACATTCGGGTCTACGGCAGCACTTTCACTTACAGCAGTGATATTTTCAGTGGTACGAGCAAAACGATGATGCACAGGCCTTACAATATCTGTAACCAATCCAGTCTCTTCAAATTTCTTCACAATTTTGCAAATTGCTTGCGTAGTTGGACGATTATGTAAACCATAATTTCCTCTTAAAGCACGATATGTGGCTGTGGTAGAACCACTATTTTTGTAGTAGGTTTTAACAATTCTTATGCGTTGTGCGAAAGTTAAGCGATCCATTTTCGTAAATGTCAGACTTTCAACTGAAAAATAAAAATTGGTTTAACAACTTACTTGAAACCGCAAAATGGATAACCCTTTATATCTTTTACTACTTGTTTTGCAATAAAATTTGTTTAAACATTTTAGCGCGCCTTTTTCTTACAAAAAACAAACTTTTAGTATGGACTATAGCATTTTCTATGAGTATGTACACCTATCTGGAACATACACTGAAAATCGGATTCGCTAATCGAATTTTTTGATAGGTAGGTATCGGTAAGCTTTTTCAATAATTCAAATATTCATATATGGTAGGTAAGACGTTTTTTGGAGGAATCTGGACTGTTTTCTTTGTTACTATCGAGAGTTATTAATCCCAACAGATATAAGTAAATATATTTAGTCTTTGGCTAGAAAAATACACAGCGCGAAAATATGTAATTGCCAATTTGTAACTTACATGTAAATTTTATATATTAGACGGAATACTTCATGTATGGATTGCTAACTAGTCTTCGCCCAATTCCCGAAATTCGACAAAATCAAATAATACGGCTAAGCAAACTGTCCCTGTAATGCAACCTATAGCAAAACGCAGTTTATTATTTTTGCTTTCGCAAAATCCAGTACATTTGTGCAAGTTTTAAAGTTATGTTGTGCACTTCACTTGCTTTTCAATTTTAACCGGGTTCGTGCATTTACTTAGCATGAGACTTGCTTTGCAAATCTTGCCTTTAGGAATTTGTCCATAAATTATATCACGTTATTGAAATAAAGACTGAAATAATTGTGTTTTCAACATTTTAATATTTTGTTGTTGTTTCAACCACTTTTTATAACTACTATTTTCTCATAAATTTAGATCATTACAATACAATGGTTTGTTTTATCTTGTTTTGGCAATATGTGTGTATACATATACAGTCGTGTGCAAAATAATAGGTGTGTACTAAAAAAATGTTGGGTTGGTCTTAACAGCTGTTGTAATCTGTCGGTTAGTGGTTTTAGTTATTTTTTTGGATGACTGGTGCATTTTAATGCATTTGTGAACATGTTTTGAGAACAACCAACCTGTCTCGCGATTGTTTTATATGTGTTTGCTTCTCTTCGAAGCTTTTTGATAATTTCTCTTAACTGATGAAAATAACGTGATTTACCCAGTTTTACTCCTATCAGTTTAAAAATAGTTAAATTAATTAATAAAAACAAATAATAACTTACTTCTCTTAATTTAAAACCACGAAATTTAACAAAGGTAATCATTAAAGGGACAATAAATCAAAAGCACTTGTTTCACTCTTTATTAAGAGACTAAATCCTATTATTTTGCACACCACTGTATATAGAAAAAATCATCCCCATTTATTAAACACCATTAAACCGTGTGAAACATTATAAGCAAACCACTATTTCGACATGAGCAACCACATCCTTTTTAAATTTGAATAAAATAGGGATAAGTTTTCATTTATACACACCTTTCATGCTTCCTTCCGATTCAGAAGTTGCTTAAAAGATAAAAGTTGATAAATCCACGTCAGAAAATTAACAAAGTTGAAAAAAAAAATGTTTGATTGCAATAAGTAAATGTATTCATTAGTGGATTGTTTTTTTTTTAGACGTGTAGTTTTCAATCTTTCAATACTTCTTTTCAGAGTTGGTCTCTTTGACAGCTGCCACTTGATTTATACTCAGTTTGGTTTGCCATTTCAAGAATTGATGCCGAAGACCATCAATTGCTTCGCACTTTCAGTGAATGGGCCCAACGCGAGATGGCCACTGATCCCGATTTTCACAAGAAAATTTTGTTCAGCGAAGAAGCTCACTTTTGGTTAAATGGGTACGCTAATAAGCAAAATTGTCATATTTGAAGTGATCATAATCCACAAGCCATTGTTGAGACGTCGTTACATACTCAAAAAATCACTGTTTGGTGTGCTTTATGGTCAGAGGGAATCATAAGTCCATATTTCTTCAAAAATCAAGCAGGCCATAAGGTTACAGTCAATAAGGAACGCTATAGAGCCATGATTAATGACTTCTTCGTACCTGAATTTAAGGATGTTGATGTGGACGACCTTTGGTTGAAACAAGACGGCATACATACCATACAGCCAACGAAAAAATCAATTTATTGAAGGAAACTTTTGGTGAGCGCATTATCTTGCGCCGTGGGACTGTGGCGTGGCCTCCACGATCGTGCGATTTAACACCTAAGATAAGCCCGATACGATTGATGCCTTGGAAGAGAATATTCGGCGCTTTCAAAAAATGATACAAAATGGGGCCACTCGGCTTGAATTTATTCGAGCCAGCCGCGGCGGCCACTTGCCGAAATAATTTTTAAAACATATAATGGCAAACACTTATCTTTATAATAATAAAGCTAAATTATTAGGTATAACATTAAATTATATGCGTTTTATTTCTTCTTAAAAACCACACGTCTGAAAAAAACACCCGTTACAAGGGTGTCCGGTAAAGAATGTATACCCCTAGAATGGCTTATAGCAGACTATGAGCGTTCTATAAACAGAAATATTCAAAAGCAGACCAATAGATACGTGAATTTTTTGTTCAGTTTAGTTTTATTTGCCCTAATTCACGTGTTTCAATATCACGATCACGACTACAAGTAAATAAATTCCATAGTTTTTTCTTGCAATATTCTACAAAATACTTAGACCAAAGGTGGTAGAAGATTTTAATAACTGCAGTTTTCTGCAAACAAATTAATAAATTTTTTAATGCAAAATGCGTCAAAAAATAATTTTTCAAAAAGTTTAATCACAAATGGTATAAAAAAAATTTATGGATACCTTGGACAACCATTTTAAAAATATGTGTCTTAAATGCAATTTACAAAATGGTATAATTTTGGATCATAGCTAAGAGTGGTCTCAACAACAGTCATACATTTTTGTATGGAATTTATTCACTTGTTTTTATATTCTCGACTACAAATGAATAAATTCCATATACAAACAAATCTGGCTGTATGGCGTCAATGTTGGCTGGAATATTGGTTTCCAATGCTTCAAGAGTTGCTGGTTTGTCGGCATAAAGGAATGACTTAACATAGTCCCATAAAAAGTAGTCGAGATGCGTTAATCGCACAACGAGGGGGCCAGTTAACAGGACAACTTCTGGAAATTAAGCTGTCATCAAATTTGTTTGGAGATATAATTATGGTTAAGCGAACTGTATGGCAAGTTCCGCCATCTTGTTGAAACAAACTGTTCTCTTCAAACTCGAATTCTGCGAATACAGTGGGCTGATTAGGGAATACGAAGGAAATCGTTCTTAATTCGATATCTCATTTTCGACTCGCTTCGTTATGATCAATTAACGAATTCGAAGCGAATCGTAAATGCTACTTCCAAGATTTCCAGGTAATTGACAGCTGATTGCCAGTGAATATCTATTATTTCTATCAAAATCATTAACTTTGTAATAAAATATTTATTTAAATAAAAAAAATGGACTCAAATGTTATTTATATAAATGCTTAACGTGATGAAGAAAAAGAATCTTAAAATTCAAACTTGAGAAGAAAATTATTTTGGTGGTAACCGTGGCGCGATAGTTGGGTGTTCGCCTGTCAACCTCATGGTCACAGGTTCGATCCCTGCCGTAGTCTGTCTTCTTATTTTTCCATTAAAAACCAATTCTAAAAATAAATGTCATACAATGAGTTGCTGGTTTACTCATAACATGCTGTTTAGGCATAGAACTAACAACATGTGATTGAGTAAAACTAGTATACCGATAAAATCTGTCAAAAAATAAAAAAATTAATGCGAATTATAAGGGACATCGATAAATAAGACACGGTAAATTTCTCCGCATTAGTTCAGCCGCCATCCCTGGAGATACAATCTGAGACAACAACCACCTACAGTCTCCGAATATCGCGTCACACATCTCTCCTATCATTCTTTCTCTTCCTTAACCTCACCCTCACGCCCGCGCTGTGTTTAAACATTTAAAGGGTATTCATAATCCATTGAGCGCGTGTAGATTATAAAAAAAAAAAAATTAAGAAGTGCTTTTTCACCTTTTGATCTTCCTTGCTTGGAGTCCTGTTTTTGCTTAACGTGTTTTATTATTTGTTAAATTAGCTTTATTTTATAAAAACTTGGTTCGATAAGTTGTTTCGTCTTTCAAAAGAAACATTCTTGGACGAAATAAAAGACAAAAATATAGACCACAGAACAATAATGGGACACCACCAATTATAAAATTAGCTGCAACATTGAGATTCCTTGCAGACGGATCATACCAGAAATTAGACATATTGCAGAGAACGTTGTATGTTGTGTCCTTTGGCTATCCCTTCGTTTTCCCTCATAAATTCGATGAGCGGAGAAAATTGTTGCTGGTTGGTGTCTGGCTGTCTTGGGCGCCTACACGATTATTACAGAAAAAATATTGTTTATTTCTTTCGTTTGTTTTTATAAAAAAAAAATAATAATTAAACTCACATTTTTATTTATTTAAATGAAAAAAAAAATCCACCAAAATATCACGTTCGACCGTGTCGATAAACCAATCCGCCAAAGAAACCTTATCGGAAATGCACGCGCTAAAAATTGAAATGTCAAATCAAATTCGCTTTCGATTTCGAAAATTGGGCGAATGTAAAACGAAAGAGACGAAAGCGAAAACGGTAATATCAAATCTCATTTTCGCCACCTAAAACGATTCGCTTCGTATTCCCTAATCAGGCCACAGTCTTAACAAACTCCGAATCCGCTTTGAACTTAGAAAGGCCGTCAGACGTCTTGCTTTTTATCCTTCTATCTTTAAGGACAATCAATATCAAAACTTGCTTCTCATACAATCTTAAGTAACAACATACTCTTACTATAAAATATCGACTTATAATAATATTTCATTCCATAAACTCTTAAGTGTTTTACTATTTCGGCGCTCACTGTTATTAAAGATCACTTGCAGCAATGCTTCCATGTTTATCAGGAATGTTGCGTGTTTATGTGGGATTAATGTTTATTTATCTAGATACATAACCCATCAATGTATTTTGTATATTTTAGTTAGTATCCACTGCATTCTTTAAAGATCTTGCTTCTCTAAAAGGCATTTCTAGGTTCTGGACTTTATCATAGACTTTCTTAAGTTCAAAAAACACTTCACCTGTGTCTATGTATGTTTCAGATAGTATCTTTCTATTATAATTTATTCCATGTCAGTTTTCTTGCTTTATTTATATTTGATAAAATGAGCAGCACTACACCCAGGTTGTTGTTGTTCTTATGCATGTGGATGTCGATGTGGATCCTTAAAGTTGTTTGTTTATCAAAAATTCAATTTTGAAGAATTTCCTACAATTCTTGTTTTTTTTTCTTTTTTAATTGGCTGCAAGATAGAAGTTATGTTGTGTTTTAAATCGATGAACGTCTGCTTCTTGGTCGTTGTCGACGGCAAAAGCGAGTGAGTCGCTTTTCTCTCCTGATGGTCCGGTAGAGATATGTTCGCCAACCAACCTGTTTAAGCGTACAACATACAATATATACATTAATACTCGTAGTATGTATACATATGTACATATACATACCTATAAGTTTTTTTATATTGAATTTATTTTTTCAAACTAACCACACATTATGTTTGTAGTAATTGGTTGTGCACGGGATCGCGAGCAAGGTATATAGAGGAGGGAAATTACTTTTATGACCATCGAAAACAAACTCCTAGGTCTTCTTTGCTTACCTTCATATCATAGCTTATACAATAACCACGGAGAAATGACGGAACCACTAGAGTGTGGTAGACCCTTGTGTTTTGTTGTTGTTTTTTTTTGTCTGATTTTGGTAATGTTGATGAGTATGAGTTAAGAGTTACACTTGGCTGAGCGCAGGTTGAAAACAACGATCAACTAACTGTGTTTTCATACATACATACAAATATAGACGCAATAATTGCTTTACTGTTACTGGTGTTTTAATTTATTGGTAGGTATGTAAGTGATAATGCATGTAAACCAAGTAAATATTGAATATTCCAGAAGGAATTTTATTTCTGGTTGAATAAGTTTCCTATCGTAGTGTTGGTTCTAACGAAAAGCGCGGCAATTTTGTTTTTTTTTTGTTATGTACAAACTTAAATGTGTGCAGAAAATAAACCTGTTTTGTTTTTATATGTGAACATACCCCAACAGAAATTTTTAAATTTTATAATGTTTTTTTTTTTGAAACTTGGTAAGCGTGGTTTGTTCAGATGTGTGTTTTCATTTGAATGAATTCTCAGAGTTGGCTATGATTTCCCGGAAAACAATTCCCCGGATAACGATTTCCCGGATAACGATTGTCCGGAAAATAATTTCCCGAGTAACGATTGCCCGCAAAACAAATTCGCGTATCACGATTGCCAATTCCTCGCATTTGCTACCTCTATCTGTGAAACTAATACTATTTTTGATTTTTAACAGTAAGCAGAAATTAATTATTGATATTTAATTTTGGAAGAGGAATTTCTTTTTATCATCACGGCCGGTGCGTAAGGGGGTATGGTGCCCGCCTGCAACCTCCCTGCTTGGCCAAATATAGGATTTGGGGTGGGATCGAGTTTTTGTGTATGTAAAGTTTTTTTTGGATTTAAAGATTTTTGTGGACTCAACGAAACTACAAAGGGGTTCTCCAATCATTTTTTTCAAAATCGTGTTTTTTTCTTTTATATAATATTAAGAAAAGTTGGTTAAAAAAAGTTTTTTTTTTAATATTTCAGAAAAACCAAAAACATTTAATAAATAAATAAAATATTTTGCCATAAGTGTAATATAATACTATGTTCATATTAAAGAAATAAATAAAGTATTTTTGATAAGTACTAAATAGTACTTTTCCAAAATTTTCGGGCAATCGTTATCCGGAGAATCATGAATTAATAGGTTTGTTCGTTGAACTTTACCCAGGGTCGACCTACATATGTTTTTTGACAACCCCAAGAGTTGCCAAAAAAACCTGGGGTTTTAGGTTCTCAAAAAACACCCGAGGGCCATTAATTTTATGTTGCAGAAAAGCAAGTTATGTAATTATGTTAAATTTAGCATCTTTGTACATTTTTTGCCCTATGCACAATCCACAACTAGAAAGGTTTCCATTTTGCATGCGACTGTGTCTGAAAATTAATTTGAGTATACTTTCATTTCCATTTTTGAAATAAAAAATCAAATTATATCTCATGTGACTTTGGCATTTATTCCTCTATCTCAACTTGCCCCTGCTAAAATCTAGGCCGAGTTGAAGGCTACACTGAATTTGTTTATCAGGGTGACTTCAGGTTTTTCAAAAAAAGCATTGGGGCGACCCTATGGGGACTTCAGGGCTCAACGAACAAACCTAATATTCTGAAAAATTCAAAAAAAAAATTGCGGGGAATCGTTATTCGGGCAATTGTTTTCCGGGAAAAAGTTACACTCCCAATTATCCACTAAAAAATCGCTTTCTAGTTGACTCGGGGTTATTTTTTTTTTGGGGGGATTAACTATTTCTTTAGAGTCAACTGATCCTCTTAAAACCTGGTCTCTTTGAGACGGTTTTTTTTTTTTTTTTTTAGCTCAGATCACGCTATTTTAGCTTACACCTTATGGGCTTTTTCACCAAACCCAAAACCAGGTTTTCAGCTAAAAGTTTACGAATCTCGAAACCCGTTCACACTGAACATTTACAAGTTTAAGTTTGACATTTCAATTATTTTGGCACCACGGACAACAACAAATACGTTGTGAATTGAAATTACCCTAGTCAGCTGTTTTTTTTCGTTCTTACTGGCAGCAACCCATCAACTATTTATGTGACGATTAATTATTGAGCACTGAATGTTTCACAAGGTGTGTTTGTTTAGTTCATCTTGCAAATCCAACATGTTTTCGACAAGTTTTATTTAAAACTAGTAGTTTATCAAAACGAGTGGTTTACCAAAAATGTATGGGAAAACTTGTGTTTTCGATTTAGGTTTTCAGACAAAACCGATAATTTCGCGAAACCGTGTCTTGGGTTTGGTGTGAAAAGGCTATTAGATCTCTCAGCTTGTTTTTATCAATCAAAGCTAGTTCGAAAGGCTCTTAAAAAATTCAGTGCCTTACACCTGACGTTACTTACACATTACTTTTTTTGTACAAAGGGTAAAAGAAGAATCTGACCGAATTGCAAATTTGACGCCTTGCTTGAAATGTACTTTAGCAAGAGAATGAGAAACTTAAGAATCAGGTCCATCCAGGTAACAACAAATTGAAAATGTTCAAAGGCAAAATACGGATACAAATATTTAAAGTCGAAACAAATAGCGAAGTGGATCCAATACAATAGGTGACATACATTTGTGTTCAACTGTCAATCGATTCCGATGTTATAGCTCGCCAAGATGAAAGAGAAATAAATTCAAGGAATAAATAAATTCAAAAGATAAGGTCTGATCCACACTCTGCCAATTTGCACCAATTTCTGCCAATTCATGTTCCAGACTTACAAATTTGGTAGTGTTGGTCAGAATGTCTTGCCAATTTCTGCCCAAGAAATTTTTGTATAGACAGTAGGTCTGATCCACACTCTGCCAATTGGCACAAATTGGCACCAATTTCTGCCAAAACCTGTTCCAGACTTACAAATGTGGTAGTTTTTGGCAGAAGAGAGCGCTCTTGAGAGAGTAAAATATTTCCCCTTCCTGACAATTTCTTGCCAATTCCTGCCCAATAAATTTTTGTGGGCAGCAATTTGTGGGCTGAAAATTTACAATTGTCAGACTGACGTTTGTCATAAACGAAAAAAACGGTTCGTAGTTGGCGTGAAAAAATATTTGTTGAACAAATAAATTAATTTAGAAACACTAAAATACAAAATAATTAGTTTGAAGAGAAAAAAATGTGAATTTACATCAAATAAAAAAAAACAAATGTGTTGACGTTTAAAAATTGGCAGAAAATTGTGCACAAGCTGTTCCAGACTTTATTTCTCAATCAGAGAATTTTATTCCCACTCTTCAAGTTTTGACAATCTACCAATTTCTGCCCAAAAAAAATCTGAATCAGACCTAGTAATTTGTGGGCAGAAAATTTACAATTGTCAATTTGACGGTTGTCATAAACGAAAAAAAAAACGTTTCGTAGTTTTGTATGTAAATTAAAACTGTTAATCTTTCTGAAATAAAAAAGAAAAATAGTGTTATCTCTTTACTCTGTTGTCTTCTTAATATTTTTCTGGTATTTCGTAAATTTACATTCTTTTTCTTTCAATAAGGAGAGAAACGAGAAAATAAGGAAATAAGGCAATTAATAGAGAAAGTAAAAACCAAAAGTCAATTATTTTCAGGTTAAACATGAACACGGGGTTCTATTTCCTCTTGTTTATGCGGGAATTTCAATCAAAAAATTTTAATAAACGACTTTTGAAATCTTATTTTACAGTCAACATTTTAAAAACAAATTGAAAAATGTTTTTCATGGTTACTAATGTCGTATATATATATTATATATATTATATCTTTCAGTCGAATGCTAAATATATGCACCTATAAGTTTTACCTATTTTTTTAAAATATGGTGGAGGGTACTCCAGCTGTCAAAATTAGATAAATTATTAATCCCTCATAAGCCTTGTCTTAATCTACGCGTCTCACCTTTTTGGCACATTTTATGAGAATTACCCTGTAAGTTATAGTGATTAATAATCATAATTAAACATTTCTTTAAGAAACACTTAAATGTATATTTCTAATAGTTTTCTGAGCTAAAAAAAATCTAATTTCAAAAACAAGGCGGCACGCGTTTGATTTAATAGATTGAACATTATTTTGTCTCGGCATTGAACCAATTTTATATCGTAATCTTATACCAACCTTTTCAATCTTTTTTTCTTATCATGTTCAACACTAATAAACGTTTTTATCTTTGAAATATTTGTTTTTCCAAATAAATGCTATTCATATCCATTTTTCTAATTTTTTTCCCTCATGGTTATCGTTTTGAAATTATTTGTAGGATTGGGTCAATGTCATTCGTAATTGCTTATAATAGTAATTTTATTTAAAATTGATTAGTCAATCATAATTGATTTGTAAATGGTTTTTTGTATTTTTGTTTTTCAAAATTAAATAAGAAAGATACATATTTTTATTCAGATGAACGAATTAATTATAAATAGATATTTCATATACAAACTGTAATTCCCTTATTAATAAACGGCGAACAACAGCGAGTTATCAAATGTGCATCTTATAACTTGTTATTCTTATTACTTTAATATAATATATGTATATAAAAGTAATAAGTAAGTACGCCTTAAGGCATAAAAAAATCTTTTAAAAAAAATTCTTAAACTGATGTGTAAATGTAGATGTTTCTTAAAGAACTTATCCCTAAACTCGAGTTAATCGTTTATTCAAACGAAACAATATTTACCACTAAAATCCAGAACTCCAAGTTATATAATTGACTTAAACATTTTTCAGTCAACTGAGGGAAATCTATTGTTTATATTTGTTTTATTTATCCAATCATAAAACATATTCATAAACACGACTAAATAGTAATATTACGTTTCCACCACTAAACCGAGATTTAAGTAGATTTAGCTAAATCTCCTACAAATCTTGAGTATTTACCATACAAATCTTAATCTTCTCAGATGAAGATTTAAAATAAATCTCATTTAAATCTTCAATCGAAGTACCCTATTTCCATATCGAAATGAACACATTCATCGGGAAAGTGAATTTTTCTCTTCGGTTGACACAGATGAAGCTGCCTGTCTCACTTCTACATCATAAGAGAAAATGAAAAGATATATGCATTTTGAATAGTGCTGTCAAAATTAATCTACTTTTGGAGCGGTGGAAACACTTTTGAGATTAGTAGTAATTAGTAATTAGTAATCTGCAAGAGATTAAAGTTCGGTGGAAACGTAGTATAACACTTAATATCAAAAAGTAATTTCAAAATCGACGAGTTTTACACATGCGTGCACTAACTTTTTTCAATTTCAATTTTCAATTTTTTCAATTTTATTTACCAAATCAAAAAATCAAAATATTACAGACTTAGCAGATTACTTAAATAGATACAAAAATGAGAATTTTTCATTGAGCTTACATTTATATGCATATATAGATAAGTCAGGTATTACACAGCGCGTGACTGCAACGCGCAAGCCTTGGTTATTTTCTTTTGAACTTCAGTTTTCTTATTTTGGTCCAGTCCATCATGTATTTTTTCCAAAAAGCTAATAAGGGCTCCTTCATTTGATTTACCTGCTTAAAATCCATATTGGTAATCACTTAATAGCTTATATTTTCGTAAAAAAAAACTTGTCATTCGGCTTACAATTATTTTCTCCAATATTTTAGAGAAAATAGTGAGCAAAGATATTGGCCTATAATTACCGCTCTGCACCTCCTCGGCATACTCTCCATAAGATTTAAAATAATGGAATTTGGAATACTATTCCAAGCCTCTTTAACATGGTGAAAGAAAGCATTCCTATTTCTGCATCTTTCGCGGACAATTCTCCTAACTACAATCTTCCATAGATTTTCTTTGGAGTTGAGATCAGGACACTGCGCTAGGCTTTCCATTACGTCAATTTTTTGAAATCTAAACCATTCCTTGATTATTTTTGATGTTTGCTTCGTGTTCGGATCGTTATCATGGAGTGGAACATTCTCCAAGATATGTCTGTACATAAATTCACTCATAATGCCTTCTATTTTATGAATTGGTCCATAAAATTCCCTCCTCCATGCTTAGCAGTATCCTTTGAAAACCGGTGATTAAGGGCTTGCTTGATTGGCCGACAGACAAGTCGACAACGGTTCGATTATTTCAAATCGAATTTGGATTCATCGAAAAATAACACCGTCTTCCATTTGGACACTGTTCAATTTATATAATCTTTGGCAAATTACAACCTTGCATTTCTGTTCTTTACCGAAATAAAAGTTTTTTTTACAACCTTAAAAGATGATAAACCGCCATTAACCGCTCCGACGAATCGTTCTTTCGCTCACTTCTAGGTTTATTTAATTCCTTAATTTTTTAGAACATATGAAGGGATTTTTTTTAAATTGTGCTTATTAACGGATTTATCTCTCGCAGTGTTGTGACTCTTGGCCTACCACCTCGATGTATCGTTTTGACGGAATTGTCAGAGTTATAAAATTTTATCCAACGGCATATCACTGATTTGTTAATGCAATATTTCTTTGATAATTATGCTTGTGAAGATCCACTCTAAAAATCGTTTTATAATTTCGATTTAAACTCGGTACAATATTTATTTCGCGCCATTTAAGAAAATCTTATGGTATGTTATTTTTAAGCAAACTGAGAAGAGTTAAGGACTCAACTTTCTTGTTTTATACTGTGACACAATCTGAGTAGTTAGTAAGTAGTTTTTTTGTCTCATACCATCATAGTGCAAAAAGAAAGAGAGCGCGTGATGCCGAACGTCCACTACATGCAAAACGAGCTCAACCAATTTAATTCAATTTTTTATTCAATTCCATGGTTGGATGAAACAATTAACAACCTCTTACACTAGTACACAAACTGCGTTCATCAAGTTGAGCAACGAAGCCAGGGTTATGCCGGTCGTCCACTAAGTGCGCAACAAGCTCAACCAACTTCATTCAACTTTCCATTCAACTCCACCGTTGGATGTCAAAATTTACAACCTCTTACACTGGTGCACAAACTTGCCTTCTTCACGTTGAGCAACGAAGCCAGAAGAAAAATTGATCAAAACGTTGGGAGCTTCGTACACATAGTTGGCAAACTTAGTGAAATGTTGAATAACCTCGTACACCTAGTTGATCAACTCGTTCTATTGTTGGAGAACTCCATAAACCTAGTTGATCAACGTATTCAATTGTTGAATAGCTTCGTACATATAGTTGACAAACTTACTAAAAAGTTGAATAACCTCGTACACTAGTTGATGAACTTTTTTTCGATTTTGACAAAAAAAGCAAAGAAACACTTGAACTCTTAATGAATACACATTTCCCTGGCTGTTTGGATCCTGAACAGACAGGTTATACACAATCAGACTCTTTAGGTTCTATTCAGTCAGTACCAGAATTGTATAATATTATCACAGAGCAGAAGATTATGTGGGCAATAAACTCGTTCAAACCCTATAAATCAGCTGGACCAGACGGGATTATTCCGGCAGATAATAACCCCATGGCTTAGGGTCATCTTCAAAAGTTGTATAGACTTAAATACGTCCCTTTCAGTTGGAGGAAAGTCAAAGTGGTTTTTATTCCAAAAGCTGGAAAACCGACACACTCGACGGCAAAGGACTATAAACCGATAAGTCTCTCCTCGTTCCTTCTCAAGACACTGGAGAGAATCATTGATCTATATGTAAGTGACCTTCTCTGTCCAAACAACTTGTGCAACTACCAACACGCTTACCTTAAAGGTAAATCAGTGGAGACAGCATTGCATGAAGTCGTTTCAATAATAGAGAAAAGTCTTGAGCACAAAGAGCTCTCCTTATCAGCATTTCTGGATATCAAGGGTGCGTTTAACAACGTTAAAACGAATTCCATTAAATCTGCATTGAAGAAGGTTGAAGCGGAACCCGCCATTGTAGGCTGGATATATTCTTTGCTGAATGGTAGGATCATAAACTCACAACTTGGGGACACTATGGTAGAGAAAACAGTTACAAGAGGCACACCACAAGGAGGAGTAATATCTCCTTTTCTATGGGTCCTGGTAGTAAACAATAATCTTACAAGATTTAAAAACAAAGGAATTAAAGCAGTGGCTTATGCAGACGACATAGTAATTCTTATATCGGGTAAGTTCCTTACCACCATCAAAGATATAATGAAATCTGCGCTTTAGGAATTATCCTCGTGGGCAGAGCAAAACGGTCTTAAGGTTAACCCCGCAATAACTGAACTAGTTCTGTTCACGAGGAAAAGGAAACTGGAGGACTTCATACCTCCCAGGCTGAATGAGATCCCTCTGAAACTTTCCAGAGAAGCCAAATATCTGGGAGTACTCCTAGACTCTAAGCTAACTTGGAAAAGGAACACAGAGGAAAGAATGAAAAGAGCACTCTGCGCCTTCTACACATGTAAAAAAAACCTTTGGAGCATAATGGGGCATGCGACCGCATGTCATCCATTGGATGTACACAGCGATCGTTTGCCCCATACTTACCTACGGGTCGATTGTGTGGTGGAAAGCTGTAGAGAAAGATAGCTATCTCAAAAACCTAAACGAGGTACAGAGATTAGCCTGTATGGGAATAACGGGGGCAGGAGGTCAACGCCACAAGCAGGCCTGAAAATCATTTTAAATCTTCCAGGTCTGGACGAGTACATAAGGTGCACAGCGGCCAAGAGTGCCCTTCGGCTTAAAGAAACGGGCTCTTGGAAGCACAGTACCAAAGGTCATGGATCTATCTGGCAAAGGTAAGGAAATATGGCTGAACTTGATGTGACAACTGACTACTTACCACCGAGAATTGACTTCAACAGGAATTTCACGATGATAATACCCGACAGACATGGATGGGAACCTAGCTCACTATTAAGAGAAAAGGGTGTTCCCATCTACACTGATGGGTCTAAAATGGAAGAAGGAACAGGAGCCGTGGTGTTTTGTAAAGCCCTTAATATTAAGGAATCGTATAAGCTCCCAGATGAATGCAGCGTCTTTCAGGCTGAGATATATGCAATTGAAAAAGCAGCTGAAATGATCCGTAGGAGAAAGCTGATCTCATTAGAGATCACATTTTTCGTGGACAGCCAAGCAGCTATCAAAGCACTATGCAGCGAGACAATAAGATTCAAGGCAATGTCAAAGTGCCGAAGCGTACTGAATGTCATTGGTAACTCTAACCGAGTCACAGCAATGTAGAAGGGAATGATATAGCAGATGAAAGGGCAAGGAAGGGATCAGTGGCAAATAGGGACAGCAGCAACTTATTGGGTACAAGTCCTGAAGTCCCATTTGGCGTAGTGAAAAAGAAAGTAGACATAAAAATGATAGAGCAAATAAACATCTCCTGGATATCCAGGAGCGACTGTGTTATCTCTAGAAGTTCATGGCCTAGATTCAATGAAAAGAAACCCCAGCATATTTTATCACTGAGTAAAAAGAGCATCAGAACCTTGATAGCTGTACTAACAGGACTTCTGTAGGAGCTGTCAAGACGCTGTTGAAACAGAAACCATTAAACACATGCTCTGCGACGACTGTCTAAATCTACAAACTAATCGCCTCCGACACTTCGGAAACAGGTTTGTTGACGAGCTAGACGACCTAGTGCATATACCAATGGTAAATATGAAAAAATATATAGAGAGTACGGGCTGGTTTGTAAATGAACCAGTTTTCCTGAAACAATAGTTAGGAATATCTCTGTGTGAAAGGGGATCACAAAGGACCAATAGACCCCCGTGTACGCAGCAGCCTTTGAGCTACGCACGCCCCTCCTAACCTACACTAACCTAACCTAAATACATCGTACGTTAGAGTTGAATATTTTAAACTTGAAATTTTTGCGTTGAAAGCCTAGTGGACGACCAGCATAAGTTTGTAATTAAGTAATAAGTAAGTAATGTTTTGACCAACAGCGGTAAATTGAAATGAATTCAATAAATTTTTTAAAAATGAACTGTTGATAAGAGCTTTTGGATTTTGTAAAATAATTAACAATATTATGTATGTACCTATGTAATTTTTTAAAATTAAAAGTCTTCAAAAAAATATTCGGTTTGGAGGAGGTATCGTAACTAGCCAACCATCCCTATACAATTGTATATGTATGTACGTCCATCTGGGGCGATGGTGTTTGCAATCATAAAAGTAATCAAATGTTTGATTATGTTACAATAAAAACGTTGATAGGGCGAAAGTGTAGCTGTGCAAATATTTACTTTAAAAAAATATTTCAAGATACGGAACGTTTCAATTGACTGAATGTACCTGTTGCTTTATTTTTGTTGTCTAGAAGTAGACGACTAGCAGCTGAAATTCAGCTGTTGTTTAAATTGAAACACATTCCCTGGAACTGCATACATACATATAATGTATGTAAGTACAAGACGTCTGGCTGCAATTTTTAAATGAAGTGACGTATAATTAACATCACTTGGAAGCATTATTTTACCCCTGCTTAAGTGTACAGAACAAAGTAGGGTGAGTAGATACTAGGAACCATGTGGTATCCCTATGCTGCGTTCTTTTAGGTTTGTACATCTGCCGTTTGGAGTTGTATTTTTTTTTTATAGAAATAAAATAGAAATGCACATACCTATTTATGTTAACAATTCTTTCCAAATTCGAGCCCAGACAGGGAGTAAAAGTAAACATTAATTTCAATGAGAAATTTATCTTTATTCAAAAACTTAAAAATAAAGGTTTTACATATACAATTTAGCAGTATTTTTTTGTTTATTCTCAGAAACGTAAACTTTTAATGACTTGTAGCGCAAAAAAAAGATACAAGTAAAGTTGTTTTTTAAAAAAAAAAAAAAAAATGCACGTGATAGTACCTATACTTAAAAATGTAGACATACATTGTATTTTGCGCTATTATTTACAAGCTGGGTTTCTTTTTTTTTATAGTTAATGACAGCGCTGCCGTTTTGAAAATTTGGATGGGAGTATTTCAGAGGATTAGAGGGGAGTATCTCGTTTTCGTGGGGAGTACGCAAAAAAAGCGTAGCAATTTAACTTTATTAAAATGTTTGTAAAATTTGGTAATTCAACTCATTTTATTTATCATTTTAAGGTTCTTCGACAATTTAGAAGAGCCCTCGAATCTTTCAGGCAAAAGCCTGTTGAACTTCATAAAAGCCTCTAAATGGCTCGATAGTGAGTTTCCATAGTAATCGTAGGTTATACAATTCAAAGTTACAACACTTCGGGTTATCAAAACGGATCTACATTGATCTAAGTGTGCCGGTAACAAGATCTACTGGCAGCCCATTTACCTAACCTAAGGTGAAATAAAAGAACACACTGAAAACAAAAGTAATAAGAAGTAACACAAACTTAAGCAAAGAAAAATTATTTGTATTAAATGCATTCAATGTGAAAAAAAGAATCTGACTTTATTATTACGCAATCCTCAATATGAGAACTTTTTGTACATTATTTGAATTAATTGATTCACAAAAGAGCTCCATTTGCGGTCACTTATATTGATGGATTTGCATTTTGAAGAAGAGATTTTGTCAATAAGATTGCCTAGCGGCTTCTATATGTTTTGCTTAAAAACAACTGGGAAATAATGCGTTCAGCATTGGCACAGATGCGGGGTAGGTATACAAATTAAATGTTATTATTTATTTCAATTCGTTAAATTCTAAAGTGAACAATATGTTTATAAATAAATACTTAAAACTACTTAACACTAAATTTCCAAGATATTGTAAAACAATGTTTTGAATTTTTAAAATTGTCATTTAGTGAAGCCACTATAAAATTAAATTTATTATGTATTTCAACTAATTGATTGAGAGGGCTATGTGCACCATAGTTCGATCTACTAAAAATTTGATTCAGTGGTCTTTGAAGTCGTATACTTGAGCGACTAAAACTAAAGTTAAGACGATAAAGAACCGATGGTGATGATACTGCTCCATTTATTATTCCTGCGATAAAACAAAATTGTAAATATTTTCTATGATTTGCCAAGGAAGAAAGGTTAATTAAAGCAAGTCTTTGAGAATAAGGGGACAGAGGGTTTCCACGGAACCAAGGAAGAAAACGGAGACAAAAGCGCAAGAACCTCCTCTGACTTGCTTCAATTCTCATTATATGTACAGAATAATAAGGTGCCCACACTACACAGGCATACTCAAGAATTGGTTTCACAAATGAAACAAAAAGTAGTTTGAGAATATAAGGGTCACGGAAATCGCTGCCAAATCTCTTAATGAAATCAAGGATTCTATTTGCTTTTCTAACTACAAAACTAATATGGTCAGTAAATGTAAGTTCCGAATCTAAAACAACTCCCAAGTCAGAAAAAACAGATACTCTACTTAAAGAACAAGAATCAAACATACATATACTCAAAAACAATTGCAACTTTCTTCCGTGTAAAACTCATGGTTTTACATTTGTCAACATTTAAAGCATTTAAAACATTTAATATTACACCATTCCCTAAATAATTTTAAGTCATCTTGCAAAAGTAGACAGTCAGATTTAGAATTAATTCTTTTGAAAAGTTTAATGTCATCAGCATATATAAGGACAGACGAATTTTTATGATCGAAATCAAGTCATTTATAAATAAAATGAATAAAATTGGACCTAAATGACTGCCCTGGGGGACACCAGAATTCACTACAAACGGAGTCGAACATTCATTACGAAATATTACTTCATATTGTCTATTTTCTAAGTAGGTACGATGAAATCCAATTTAAGAAATTGTCGTTAAAACCTTGACGAAACAATTTAAAAATTAGTGTTTTATGACACAACTTGTCAAATGCTTTACTAAAATCAGTAAATATACAATCTACTCGTTCACGTTTCTCAAAAACATCTAAGCAAAAGGACGTAAAAGTAAACTGATAGTTAACAGTACAACGCTTTTTCACAAAATCATGCTGGTTATCACAAATAATTGAACTACAATGAAAGGAAAGGACACTACATACGATTGACTCAAATAGTTTAGGTACGAGTATTACGGATAGCTTAGCAATATGTCTATAGTTCATTCTTTCATTTTTAGGACCTTTCTTGTGAATTGGTACAATAAATGAGCTTTTCCAAATAGTTGGAAAAAGCGAAAGAGAACACTTAAAGGGTACGACAGATAAGAAACGCTTTTTTTTTAATAGGGGATGGCACACCATCAGGACCAGAACTAAAACACTCATCCAGTTTTAGTATGTATTGTATAATGGTTTGTTCACTTATTTCAAAATTAATATCATTTAAATGCGGAAAGTTTAAAACTGAAGAAGAAGATTAAGAATGGTTTATAGTGTTTAAATCATCAAACGCTTCTCTGAAATAGCTTGCAAACATGTTTGCAATAACTTTTGGTTCATGACTAGATGATGACGAATTTGACATAGAGTTAGGGTACCCACAAGTTTTTTTTCTTACAATTGACAAACTTCCAGAAATTATTTGGATTAGATTTAAGATCAGCTTCCATTTTATGAATATACTCATCATATAAAGAGTTTGAATAGTCATTAAATAATAGTTTAAGGATAAGGAACGTTCTATAATCATCATCAGATCTTGTTTGATTATGTTTCACCCAAGCTTTGTTTCTTTTATGCTTTAAGTTTTTGAGATGTGAATCGAACCATGGTGGTACATGCGAGTTTTTACGAGATTTTTTAAATGGAATTGTCTTACTGAAACAGTCAAAGAGGGTATTATAAAAAACATTACACATATCATCAATATTCAAATTTAAAAATAATTGGTTCCAGTCTTTGGTACATAATAAATCAAACAAATTCATAAAAATTAAGGTTGACAGGCGAGCACATAACTATCGCGCCAAGGCCACCCCCACTTATGAACTATAACGCCATTTGGCCAAAACGACGACGAGCTTAAGACATGAAAGACTGAGTCTGGTACACGTATTTTGAACGATGAATATTTCGTGTAATTCCGATGAATAATTTTCTCCACATTGAGGACCAGAGAGGTACCAAGCTTACCCGCCAAATAGTTTTTAATGTCAAGAGCGTTCGTTGATGGAGCAAGCTAAGATAAAAATAGCACCTTTTGTCCTTCTACAGATTTAAGTCCTGATACAATAGGATGTGTAATACCCCACTGTACTTCGGTATTTATATTCATACTATTTGAAGCAAGAATGGGGTCCAGCTGTCTTAAAGATGAGTTTTTCTTCAAAATGGTTGACGTTTGTGAAATTTCTGATGAGTTACATAGTTGTGCCAATAAATGTTTTCAATTGCCTTAACATTGGTTCGCCAAGAGCATTTTTAGTTGCGAACAGATTTTGCAAGAACCCTTCTAAGCTCTATTGCAGAATTCGTTGTTGTTCAAAAGTCTTCATTCTTCTTCTAGTTCCTCAGTATTTATACGTGTTAAAAGATTTGGATATATTTGCGTAAGTATGGAACTAGATTCTCATGTTGGTAAATAGATTTCCAGCATAATTTTGCAAAAATATTAATATTAGCAGTTTTACCATTTTGTGTGCCAAAAGAAATGATAGCTGAGCACTTAGCAGCCAAGGTAACACATCTTTTTGCAAAAATATAAATGAATACCTTCAGACCTTTTCAAAGTTCACCGAAATGCCATCTTTAATTAATATTTGCGAAAGTTTTGGATATTTTCGAGGGGAGTACAATTCCAATGATGGGCGTACGAGAGTACGAATATTCCCTTATTACTCGTTTCGGCAGCGCTGGCTCAGTGACATTGTACAACTAAGCAAATATTTCCTTTGTTTGTAATTTTTTCTGTTTCATTATAATTAAATTACCAATCGTTAATGCCATTAAAGCTAAATATTTTCAAAATAGTCTAATCAAACGAAGCATAGTGTATTTACCTAGTAAAGTTGTTAAAAGCTGTTACAGACAGATGTGTATTTGGGTTGTTGTGTAATGTAATCAACGATGAGAAAAAAAGCGTTTTTTTATATTTTAAATTCCTTTGCGCTATGCCTTTGCCTGTGGCACAACTTTTAATTATGGCACAAAAATGCGAAACAATCAGCTAGAGACCGTTGCTTTTGTTTAAAATTGAATGCCGCAATATGGTTGAACATATTTTTTTTTGTTACTGTATACAATGTGGAGTTTTTGTTTACGAATGATCTAAAAATAATTATTGAAAATTCGTGCAAAAATTGAACATCATGTGCAATCAAGGTTCATTTGGTAAAAGCTTAATAAATTTTCCAAACTAAACACATCCCATAGTTTGATGTACAAACATTAACAACTAATGTATGTATATCTATAGCTTCCAAATTATGGCAAAATGACGCATCAGAAACGCAGAGGAAATGTACTAGAGTCGATAACCATCATGGGGATAGTCTGCCTGATGGTGCGCTGTGCCGCTATCATCGATTTCTTCAATAAAAACAAACGTTCATGTTGAATTTAAATTGAGTTATTCTGCAGGATTTAACATTCAAGGAAGTCAGTCGTTTAAAAATAAATCGTATCCTGTCGAAAAAGGCGAAGCTCAAATGTGTTATTGTTGAATTACAAAAAGAAATGTTTGATTTAATTTAACAAAATTTATTAATGTGAAAACAATTTAATATCACGATGTACAAACTGACAGACCAGTCTAATTAAATAAAAACAAGAAAATATCATTGCAATAATAATTTTTGTTGTAAATATTTTTGTTTCAGCTAAGTGAAGTGATTTCGGTATTTGATAAATTCAATTTGATAATTTCAATAAGGCGATATTCAAAATATCAATATCTGACTTGGAGTGCTTTTTATTTCATTTTGATTTGGATAGATCATTCCAAATTCGTGTAGTACGGTTAAAAAATTAATCTCTGTACGTGACATTTCTTCTGATGATGAAACCATTCAAGGGTAACTTGGTGAACATTTCAAGAAGTACGAGTATAAAAGTTGAATCGTTTCAAGACAGGAATACAACTGATAATTTTGATATAATTGCAATTTAGATTTTTTAGATTAGATTAGATTTATTTATTACAAATAATACAGTTTATACCTACATTTTCTTTTTTTTTCATTTTAGATTCAAGAAAATGTTAGGACATGACAATAATTCCAATTTATATTTGCATTACAGGGAAGGTAGGACATTTGCCTTTCATTGCCGCAAATTATACAAAAATATCGATAGAGTTAACAACTATTTATTTATATACGCACATTTTATAATCCAAAACAGTGATAACCTAAATAAATTTAATTTATCGTTTTCCACATCACCAAGAGGTAAGATAGCAGGTGCGTTTTTTAAGGTATCTATCCGCAGTAGGCCTTCTGTAATTCTTTTTATTTGTACATATTTTCATAAGCCCAAAACTAGTTAGCTTTGGACTTCAAAATCAAAATTGCTTGAATATTGGACCAAACTTCATCAAAAATTCGTACGAATAAAAACTCTCTAAAAAAACAATAGCCAACAATTGTGTAACTGCTTTTTAATTTTGAATTTTTTTCCATTCATAAAGGAAAACCTAAAGCATGAATAATACATAAAAACACCAAGCGTCAACACCTTATTTTTTAAAGTAGAAATATTTACTATCAAAAGCTCTAAAAAGCTTAAATCCTGAAAGATACCTACATCTCAAAACCAAAGAAAATGCCATAACTCAGTGTTTCTTATTTCAATGGCAATTTCGTAAGTAAAGGTGCCGCGCAAGCATCAGCAGGCACCAATGTTTCTGTAAAGGCTCTCCCATAAGGCCTGTACTGCAAACATAAATTGGACAGAGTATAGAACTTTATTTATAAATATCATAAACAAAAGATTAAATTGAATTGTTGTACAAACTATCTTGTATTGGATTGTCTGAAAAGCTTCTGCTGATGTATTTAAATTTTATTTCGTCCTTCCCTATTTTCCTAATGCTCGCACTGTGCTTAAACATATTACTGCGCACTAAATTATCTGATTGGTTTGATCCAACAGCAGGTGTTCCACAGGGATGTATTCTTAGTCCGTTGCTATTTGCCTTATTCATCGATGACATCTGTGACACCCTTATTTGCGGGTGTTAATGGCGCATTGGATATAGTGCTTGACTGCTGACTTAGAGGTATTTCTATACCTCTAATTTTAATTGGATGCCGCCAGGTTGGTCATAACAAGATAATAAATGCCTAATTCTCAAATTTATTGTACCAACAAAAATTCCCTTCTATGTTTCTATTCCTTCTAACTAGTGCCTTGCAATTAGGTTTCGTTTAAAAGACCTTATGTCTTACAGGCATATAGTTAAAAATATTACAGTAAATTACGCTTATAAGAAACTGCAAAATGCCACAATTTTTGTTTCTTAAAATCGTGGTTCTTATATCCTAACCACGGATATAAGAAACAAGTTACTTATAAAAACACACGGATAGAAGAAACAGAAGTTTCTTATAAAAAGTGTTCTTTAAAAAAAAACTCTTACCTTGCTTGGGGCCAATTTTAAACTGTGTCTAAGTTAAACCTAGGTTCAATTAAATTTTCGGACGTTGATTCTATTTTTTTAAGTTTATTATTCCAAAATATTTGAAGCTATTTGTGTTCTAAAATAAGTTAATAATCTTATAAAAATATAAAACCAACAATTTGTAAGTAAAATAAGTCTGTATTCATTGAACCAAAATTGTCTTAAACTGTAGTTTAGTAAACCCTCAGTTTATCAGCTACTGCGACTATGCTCCTTTATGAAACAATTAAATCTCTTGAACACCTTCGCAAATTTTCATGCCTTTCAGTGTTTTATCGTTATTTTATAGAAAATGCTATGATAAAATAGCCTGTTGCATTGCTCCCATCAAACTACTCAAACCGTAATACTCGCTCTTCTAGGAATGCCTAACAGTTTACCCTTGAGCACAACTTCGGACGGACTCTTAAGAATAGAAATTCCTTCCTTGGTGCGTCTCCACACGAATGTAGAACGCTTTACCCGATCCTATTTTTTCCTCCCATTATGATATTCAAACATTCAAAACTAATGTGTATCGGTATCTCCTATTTTCCTAATCGCTCACACTGTGTTAAAATATCTTAAGAGTCCCCTTAGCCCCTTTAGTGTGCGCAAAATATTAAATTAACTTTATTTAAAAATAAAAAAATTTACAGCACTTTAATTAGAAAACTAAAAAAAATATGTATCTACTGCAATAATTCAATAGTAGACTGTAGGTGGCTACGAGTAGTATTATTTTGAAGAAAACTGAAACTTAAGTTTCTTAAAAAAAATATCGGTCAATTGTATTTTGAGTTAAATATTCCTCCCTTTGTTTGAAAAGAAGATCTTCAATTTTTTTCGATAAATCCCTCATATTCCTCATTGTTGTCTAAATAAACATTTTAATTTTGTTTTCAATTTCTCACAAAACACAAACAACATTTATTTCAGACTGACATTTATGATACAGGGTGGCGCAGGAATCGTGCTACAATAAGAAATTTAAAATCGATGTATTTCATAAATTTTTTTTATTGGATTAATAATAAAATTTTATTTTAAAGAACTAATGGTTTTTAAAGATGATAGACCGCAAATGACATCCACGCTCATCCACGCATATGCGGTACCTGATCAGAAAATTGTTCATTTCGGCCTGAAGGGTTGAAATTGGGATCGCCTCAATTATTGTCTTAATGGACTGCTTCAATTCAGTCAAATTCCTGAGTTTCGTTTTGTACACTTCCTGCTTGACATAACCCCATACAAAAAAGTCTGGTGCAGTCAGGTCAGGTGACCTTGGGGACCAGCGGAAAGTGCAGTTTCTGGATATCAATTTTTTTTGGAATTCTCTTTGGAGCTCATAACTTGTGTGGATACGTGTGCACTTGCTCCATCTTGTTGAAACCAAATCCAGCTGAAAGGGATACGTCTTCGGCGAAGTTCTGGGTAAAAAAACTCCTTCAACATCTTTAAATAACGGTCCCCATTGACAGTTTGTGTTATACCCTTTTCTTCAAAGAAGCATGGCCCGACAATACACCATGATGAAACTGCGCAACACACAGTGACTCGTTCTGTTTGCAGTTCCGTCTCATGGAGCATTTCTGGATTACATTCACTCCATATACTGCAATTTTGCTTGTTAACTTTGTCGTTTAATTCAAAATGGGCCTCATCAGACATGAACAAACAATTTATCAATGTGTTGTCTTCTTCGGCCATTGCAATCATTTTTCGGCAAAATTCCAGGCGAACAGGCAAATCCTGAGGGTTTAACTTGCTTGCAGTTTGGACTTTGTACGGAAACAAGTTTAAGTCATCATAAAGTATCCATTGTATTGACCGTCTGCTAACTCCAATTTGTTTCGAGTCGAAACACTTGGATTTACCTGTATTGCCGATGCAACAGCCACGATTGTATCCTGAACCCGAACATTGGGATCTCGATGATACGGTCTTCGTTCGATGCTTCCAGATTCGGCAAACATGTTCACCAGCCTCATAATGGTCCATCTACTCGGGGGAGTACCACCAAACTCCAGCCTAAATTCCCTTTAGACGCAAATGACGGGCTGCAAAGAATGGTATCGCTGCACTATTCAAATCCTTTTTTCAGTATCGCAAGGATTCATTTTGATAAATCTAAATAGTACCCTATAAAATAAAAAAAATAAGCCGATTACTCACACTGAAAAAAAGTTATTACGTTTTATAAGGAGTTTTTTTTTTTTTTTTTTTTTTTTAATAATACAAATTCTCTATACTACTGAAATACATCAAGTAGAAGACTTAGCACTATTATATTTGGACTTGTTGAATTATTGATTCAAAATAGCTTTTAACGGCCTTTAGTCCAACAAAAATTGGCGTTTCGTCCCGGTGATCTCACATGGACTCATCAGTTGACTAGTGAGGACCTTTGTCAATACGCAATTTTTTAAAAGCTATTTTGAATCAATAATTCAACAAGTCCAAATATAATAGTGCTAAGTCTTCTACTTGGCTGATGTATTTCAGTAGTATATAGAATTTGTATTATTAAAAAAAAAAAAAACTCCTTATATAAATAATGCCAGGCCATGGGCAAAAAACAAAAATTTCCAATTTAATGATTAGGAATTCTAGTCTTGTTGGATATAGTTCACACTAGATGTTCTTCACGAAATCTATGTAAGATGAACTGAACTTGGCAAAAATTGCGTATTGACAAAGGTCCTCACTAGTCAACTGATGAGTCCATGTGATATCACCGGGACGAAACGCCAATTTTTGTTGGACTAAAGGCCGTTAAAAGCTATTTTGAATCAGTTATTACGTTTTATTTTTGTAGCACGATTCGTGCGCCACCTTGTATTTCTTCGTATAATTCTAAGGGTGTTTTGACATTTGAAGACCGTGAGACGATTTTCTTGTGTCATAAAAAAGCATCATATACACATCCAATTTTACAGTAAAAGTGGGAATCGCTGTTGTAAAAAAAGTTCAATATCTCAGTGTTTTTCTTATAAGCATGTTTCTTATAAGCATCATTTACTGTATTATTAATAGTGGGATGGCTACGCCTTTATAAATATTGTCGACTCGCTCTTTCTTACCGTAATAGTATACGGCATGTTATGTATTCGTAAAAAAAATCAAACATGACATTACGATCATTAGAGAACACCAAACAAGTGGGTCCGCCAATTCCGACTATCTGTCTGTCTGTCCTCGAGTATGCAGCCTAAACGGTTCGGTGGATTTGCTTCAAACTTGGTAGATATTGTTTTTTCGGTAATATGCCCACACGTTTTTTTAATTTTTTTTTAAGACGACAAATAACAGTAGCTCCCATACATTTTTCTTGGCCAAAAACGAAAAATCTTATTTTTCTCAAAAACGGCTCCAACGATCTTATAAAAAAAAATCAGTTCATTAATGAACCTTCTGATAATTTTTTTTTTTGGAAAAAAATTGTTATTTTTGGTACCTTTAGTAGAACCATTTTCTTGATTTTCGATTTTCGGGAAAACGTTTAATTTGATTTTTTTGAATTTTTTTACGCAGAAGCTCCTAGAAAGTCTAAACACTATTGTAAACCAAAATTAAAAAAAAAAAATTGACATTATCTTGAACAATTTTTCTAAAATAAAAAACATCGGTACCTCCCATAAAAATGTTAAAAAATCGTTTAGAAAAAGATTTATTTCTCGAAAATTGCTCCAAGAATTTTTATAAAAAAATTCGTGTGTTCTTAAATTAGTACACTCAAACTTTAAAGCATAACAATATTTTTTTTGCGCACTTATTAACGGTACTTCCAATAGAACCCCTTTTCATATTTTCGACTTTCTCAACATTTGATGAACCGATTAAAATAATTTTTTTATACGAATGTTTCTTAATATTGTTAATACAATTTACAAAAAAAAAAGTTTTTCGATTTTTAAAAAAATAAATACATTTCGATTTTTCAAAACGCAGTCACTGAATTTTTTAAAATTTAAATTTTCTATGTATATTAATAATATCTTCAAAATGGCGTTTCAATTTTTTTTTCTAAAAATGTTTTCAAAATGTATACATAATAAAATAATTTATTAAAAAACCGCTCAAACGATTTTTGAATTTTTTTAATATATTCTTATTTATCCGGAAATTCAAATTGCATCTTTGTTTTCCCTCAAACTTTAATGACTAAGCAATATAAAAACATTTAATTATTTGTATTATCCATTTATTTCTTTATTACGTATTTTTCCGTACCACACTGAATACTAAATATATACAATGTAGGCCCTCATACATTTATATATACATAGGTGTCTCTAAAAATGACATGAATCTTATGTATGCATATTACAGCTAAATTTTAAAGTTATATACATATAGTTACCTGGGGGTCAATTCCCGATCTGTGAAGTTTTGAAGTGAAAAAAAAATATCATTTCAGTTTTCACAGAGGTTTATCATTTTCCAACTTCACGCACACGCCTAATGCGTTTCTAGAACTCATTGTGATAAAGTTTGTACTAAAAAGTACTAAATGATAAATTCTGTCATTTCTGATTAGATTTTTTGTTGGGAAAATTAAATATTTCATTTAAGTTTCTAAATTTGCTTGAGAATAATGTCCTGAATAATAATTAGTTTAATAAATTAATAAAAGACGTCGTACTGAACAATTGTGGGTTTTATATTATATTCAATAGTATCTCTGTTTTGAGTAAGATTTATTATTTTTTCATGTGAGGATATTGAGGCTTTCCCTTCGAGATGGGCAGAATCTATTCGAAGTTACAACTAGGAGCACTTTATTGAGCTTTATAGATTCCCAAAACACATGCATCCATGGATTTAATACGTGAATTGAGAGCACTTATAAGTGCGCTTCAAAGCCATTTAAATATGGTAAAGTGCTTTGCATTTTTTTGCAATTGGTAGTTTCCAACGGTCGCGGGAATGAGCAACGTCGCGTCGGCTGTTGTGAATCTGTTGATTTAACAATTTTGTTATTTACAAATATAACTTACTGCCAAATTAAATTTGTGTATAAATATAATTGTTGCTTACTTGTCAAATCCTGTTTTTCTTCTTAATATTCGATTAGAAACATTTTCTTCTCAAAACAATTGACTGTGATAAAAAAATTATCATATGAAAAATGTTCAGCATTTAACTTCACTTTTTCAGGAATCGAAAATCGAATTAGACGTGAAAGCGTGATAAAATGTATCACTTCACATCTTCATAGATCGGGAATTGACCCCCTGCCCATCTATACACCCTTCATATTCATTATTATATGTACATGTTTACATACTTAGGTTGCATCTATATGTATATGTGTGTAGATACATTTTACTCTCCTATCTTACATAATTAAAATCCATAACTCATATTTAAATATACATTTGTAGGTAGGTACCTATGTAACTATTCCTTGAATCATCCATTCGACAATTCATTATACTAAGAATCAAGGTAATCTTACCTACATATGCTTTAGACCTGCATAGGATAACTAGACCTAACTAATTAAACCTCAGTAGTTGGCTACATTAAAGGTGTTTAGCTACAAGAGCAAGTTCGTACGATGCAGTCGTGCATTTTATTTGAGTTGTATATTAGTTTTATTATTGCTTTCCTAAAATTTCCAATGAGAAGCTCTTAAAATTTATTAAAATTAATATTTTGTTTATATCATTTAGTATAATACTTTTTACACTTGTTTTTTATATCATTTCATTAAATCGCATGAAATTCCGTATCAAGCAGACGGCAGGATTGCCATGCCCTTATTCATAAAATAAAGAATTTATCTATCTATCATCTATCTACCTCAACATCTTTCTAGACAATTTGTATTTTAAGCGATAAATAAAGAAAACATTGTAAAATTTGGAAATTTTATTTTTACTCAATTCACACTCACATGCCAAACCAAAATGGATTTCCATTTTATAATATACATAATTATGTAGGTAAGGTAGGTATTCCTGTAGTTAGCTGGCTTGGCTCTATGTTATCATTTCTTAATTCCCTGTTTTAGTATTAAAAATAATTGCAACATAAATTAAAAAAAACCAAACCCATTTGTCAATGTTTAGTGAACCTAGTAATTAAGAGAACTAGTGATTAAAAATTGAAAAAAAAAATACTTTCCTTTAACGCCGTCGGCGTCGGCGTGTCGGTCGGTTACCTACCAGCGTACTTACATACATATTGCTTACCAGTTAGGTATCCATCACACACTAAACCCATTCGTCAGAATAATTGTTTAATAAAACCCTAAATAGTTTTAATGACCGGAAACTTGACTACACTTAGTCTTTTCAATGCAATGTTAATATACCGTTCTCTTCCTATTGAAACTTTTCTCACCATCATCGTCGCGTCATTTCAATGTAACTGGGAAAAGCGTTGAATTACCTCGGTCCTAACATGGTAGGGTGTACAATACCTACTTCAACAATCACAGTAAACTTCAACAAGCTAAAACATAAACTTTTAACAGTCATTCATCCAACTTTCTCTCAATCCTCAGTTGGAGTTGTATATATCGTTTGAGTTAAAAAAAAAAAAACATCAATATAAAAACTGTGTGGGACAATCCGGTTGGATACGGTTAAGCAGAGACATACTTTACAACACTACCTCACAATAGGAAGGTTTTAGCCCAGAAATTATAGGAACAACACAATTCGTGCATCGTGCAACAGGTAAAAATCAAACCTAGAACACGTTACTATTTTCAATTGGCCATAGATGGATGTTGATCCATGCTTTTTGTCGGCGCTGATGTTAGTATGTGTACATTAATCTTCACGCTTCGAACGGTCGAGTCTACAATCAGACAGGTTTTTCTGATTTTATTTTATTAAAGACAAATATTCTAACAATTCACACCTATGCACATGCACACTATTCTTTAGCGGTTTTCTGGCCTCTCTCTGTCTGCCTAAACAACCGGCCTATCCCTTTAATTACATATGCATTATGCACATGCTTGTAAAGCATACAATGAAATATTCAGATAGTCGACGGACGGAGGGCAGCGCCACCGGCCACCTTTCAACAGCCCTAATCTGAGTAAAAAGATCCTTTGACATATGCCATGCAGAACAGATTAGTGAGTATGTGTCCTTATAACTATAAAGAGGTTCATGGCATTATTATTAAATCAGTTTTACCGCAAAGGTTTACTCTCTCTATAAATATATGACAGCTGCATTGCTGTCACTTGTCAAAAAAAAAAACTCGTAGGGTTTAGATTTAGGTACTCAATTAGATCATTGGAAAATACTCGAATTTATATTCTTACACTGCTGTGTGGAAAAACACACGTGTCAAATTAATTTTTCATTTAAGTTTTCGTAAGCGTACTTACTATTTATTGTAATATATAGTTTTTTTTTATGTTAAACTAAGCAGCTCTCAGCTATAGGCAACAAATTAATTTTACCAACATTATAGTAAATTCTGTTGAAAACAAATTTTAAATTGCTTTAAAATGAATTTTGATAAAGTTCTTGAATATTTATTTATTTTTTTTCCTTTCATATAAATTTAAGAATATGTAATATTAATTTTAAAACACTACTAAAATTTTCACTTTTACCCATATTAAAAAAAAACAGGATCAAGTGATGGTTTATCTTTATAACACGTAGACTAAGTGCAAAATGTATCGAATTTTTCAAGCCACGGCCAAAACCATAATGTGCTATGCAGCCCAAGTTTGGGGTCACAGAAAGTTTGATGAAGTGGAACAGCTCCGTACATACTCGTACTTCCTAAAACGTACTTTAAAATTACCAAACAGTACGGCAAACCACATACTAATGCTAGAAACAGGCCTTCCCCCCTTATTCATCTCAACGCTTAAAATGCAGGTGGACTATATTCTTAACACTATCAAGATGGATGATAGAAGACTTCCTAAGAAAATTACGATGTTGGTGATGCGGAAAAAAATCTGGTGGTATGAGTCCTGGCGAGCTGTATACTGTGGACATCCATTCTCACTCCAAAATGATTCGATGGACATATGGAAAAGCGAGGTCTACAGCCTCATTCGCTTATTGGATGAAAAAACAAGGGAGCATTACATTTGGAAAGCCAGAACTTCATTCCACAGGAGTATCTATGCAAAACTAAATCATAATCTAACAACAAAAAACTACTTCAGGACGGAGTATCCAACTAACCTCATGTCACTGATTTTAAAAACACGGGGTTAGATACTTCCCTTGAATTATATCCCTCATAGAAGCGACCTAGAAGAAATTTGTGGGCTATGCAACCTTAGGCAAAGGGAGGATGTGTTTCATTTTATAGGTAGATGCCCTATTTTTGCTGAAACTAGAAGGAGTACATTCGGAAAAAATTATTTAAATGAAGTTGAAATGATCAACATACTCAACGGTGAAATGGATTGGATGCCTTTGTACAACTATATAAAGCTAGCAATCCGTTATAGAAAGCGGATCTTAGAAGAACTTTTTTAATACAAAAATAAAATCAATGTTAAATTATTTAATCAAATTTAAGTTTCGAAACATGAATGTAGTATAAATTGCCAACTGACAGACGGCGTAAGCCATGTTAAATAATGGAAAATTTGTAAATTATGTACTTTTCTTTTTATGAAATAAAATTCCTCCTTTGAACTTGAACTTGAACTTGAAATGCAAAATGTCATTAATAAAACAGAATTTCTGCTATTTGAGATTTACAAGTGTATTCCTTCGCTAAACCATCGAAGGCAGTGGTTAAGTGAAGGAATAAGAATTGACATTAAGAACAAAATTTATGGGGGCATAGAGTAAAAAGAGGAGTGTTGATACTTATTGTAGTAGATTTTGTTCGTGAATTTCCGATTTTTAATTAATTGAAAATTTTAATCCGCAGATTAACTTTTATTCTATGGTTAGCGGTGGAATAAATATTTTTGTATTAATAGGCCTGTTTTTAACTAGCGTTATACTTGAATTGTTTTCATTATGAACACCAGTTTAACACACTTAAAAGAGTGCAAAACTTAGCAAACATATCTTTTTGGTCATTTTAAATGTCAAAGTGTCATATGGATTTAGTATTTCGCTAGAAAGATAAAATAACCCTTTGGTGATTTTTACTTTAGTAAAATGTTAAAACATAGTTTGATTAGTTGGATAATTAACACGTATTAGTAAAATACTCTTTTTAGTCTATCTAGTAAAGGGTCCGCCAAATAACTTTTTTTTTTTTGAAAATGCTATAAAAAAAAACTACTGAATATTTTCACAAATTTCTTTTTTTATTTGAAAGTACAATCCTTCCGGTTAATAATGGAAAATAATTTCATTCAAATGGCTGCCTCGGCTGACCATGCAGTAGCCTGGCTTATCGGCGTAACACTTATCTTTTACGGCACCCCACAAATAATAGTCCAACGGTGTCAAATCGCAGCTCCGAGGTTGCCAAACGACATCAGCTCTGCGGCTGATAATGCGATCTTCAAAAACAGGCCGCAAAACATCGAGTGTAGCTTCGGCTGTGTGGCACGTAGCGCCGTCCTGTTGAAACCAAATATTGCCAATATCCTCCTCTTCAAGAACAAAAATTCGTTCAACATGGCCCGATAACGATCGCCATTGACTGTAACGGCCACTCCTTGCTCATTTTCGAAGAAAAATGGCCCAATTATGCCTCTGGACCAAAATCCGCACCAAACAGTGACTAGTTTTGGGTGTATCGGCTTTTCAATGTATGCGTGCGGGTTTTCTGTGCCCCAAATGCGACAATTTTGCTTGTGTACATACCCGCCAAGATCAAAATGAGCTTCATCTGAAAAGATGATTTTTTTGGCAAAATCGGCATCTTCTCTAAGTCGATCGCAGGCCCACTTAGCGAAGCGAAAACGCATTGGATGGTCAGTTGGCTTCAACTCCTGAACCAATTGGACTTTGTATGTCGTCTTTATGCCTTATTCGTCTCAATGATGTCTCCGAAATGTTTAATTGTTGAGAACGACGGTGAATTGATGTTGATGGCGCTTCACGCACACTTTCTGCCACAGCAGCAATATTCTCGCGTGAACGAACTGTTTTTGACTTTTCACGCTTTGGTTTATCGATGAGGATGCCAGTTTCTTTCACTTATTTCACAAGATAACTAACATACAGAGCTGACGGTGATACTCTTCTTCCAAAATCCGTACGCAATTTTCGCACAAATTCTGCAACATTACCATGATTTTCAAAGTAATGTCGCAATATTTCCCAGCGTTGTTCAAGCGTATACACAACCATATTCGTTCAGCGGAAGGATAAAACTAATTATCTGTCAAATCAGACATAAGCTAAGTGTTACCATTCACGAAATAAGCACTAGTTGAAACATATCATCGTACTTAATCGTTTAAAATGTTGTGCTTATATTTTCGTCAATTAATTTTGACCGACCGCAGCCAAACAGTATTGATAGAGCTTATATGAATAAATATAGCTTCATTAATAGTTTTTTTTATTAATAAGAAATATTGATTCATTAGTTAACTTTCGATCAACGTTTAATTTCATTTCTGAATTGAAGATGATTATATTTATTACTAAGCATTGTTTTTGTTTATAAATAAAGGAGTGTATTCATAGTCATTTTTAAATTGTGTCTAAGTTAAACCTGGGCTAAGTTGAATTTTCGGACGTTGATTCTTTTTTTTTCCAGTGTATCATTCCAAAATACTTAAAGCTATTTATGTGGTATAACACATTAATTCTTATAAAATATAAAACGAATAATTTGTAAGAAAAATCGGTCTGTATTCATTGTGCCAAAATTGTCTTAAACTGTAGATTAGTAAAACCTGAGTTTATCAGCGACTATGAATATGTCCCAATGTGATTTACTTACATTAGTAGTGGTATTCATATTTTTTTAAGCACTGTATGTTTATTATTAATTTAAAAAACTGTTTCTTTGACTTGCAGCTTGTACAGACTTCTAGAAAATTAAAATCAAACACTCATCAGCTGAAATGTATTAACCGACTATAGCCAATTGTGCATGCCTTCCCATTGATGTTATGTCAACTAAATAATAAAAATAGGGTCACCCAACTGTTCGAATGGATGAACGAAATTTAAGAGTACTTTGTTTGTTTTCAGAGATTTTAAGGGGACGAACAGACTGAGTACTAGAACTTAGCGTGTCCGTATCCTATTCTTAAAAGGCGGTATAATTTTTCAGTTATTTCCGTTTTTTTTTTTATTGTTCTGTTCTTTCTGGTTGAGTGACATAAACTAAAAGATCCTGTTTTGAAGCTGCTGTGTAACTATGAGTGACGAACTCGACTTGAACGTTAAACCCTCTCTCGTGTAAGGTAAAATTGTTGAAGATTTTCCGTGTAACATATGTACCATTGAACATAGTTTTATGGCAAAGGGAAGTATATTTTCGTGTGCATTTACGGTTTGGATAAATGATTTCAAGTTCCGGTTTTCGACAAGGACATTTTTTTTATGGCGTTTAAGATTGATTATTTTTGTTTTTTTTTTTTTTGTAAATCATGCACTTGCATATGAATGTGGTATTATAGAATTTAGTTTTTCTTCTATTTACTTAGATAAAAAAAAATTGCTGACCCAAAGTTTGATATTAAAATAATTGCAATTCGTGCAGCATACACGATGTGCCAAATCGTGCAGTAACTAACCAACAACAACAAATGACTTGGTGCAGTTGAGATAGTGAAGAAATTGCTTACGCCCAAACACGAATGAAATGAGACTTCGCTTAGGGCAAGGCTGTGATGAAGCATTATGCAGTGGATATAGAAATGAGAAATGAAATATACACTGCGGTTCCTATAGTTAGATATGCTACAAAAAATCGAGGTTTTTACCAAGTCAAAAATTACGATGATGGATGATTTCAAAGGAAGTTTTTGACTTCATACAGTCAGGTCCGTCGGTTTTTTCTTTATGCCTGTTCACCTTGGTTTAAGTGGATTAAATTCAAATTTAGCACAAATCATGTATGTGATTTCCTTAAAGATAACAACATTTTAGCTGATCAAGATTAGTTGCAATTCGATCTGGAGTTTCCTCAATATTATGGATAAAACCTCTAAATTGCATTTAATTTTGTTGCTTTAATTAAACCAACTGCAATCCTAAATAATATCATAACTCATGACTGAAACCCAGGGTCTTGAAGTGCTTTGAGAAAATTGCATCTTGTCTTATATTATCTTATCGTATCTTGTTAATGGCTTAACTTAAATTGTTATAATTTTCTAATATGGTACTTCTGAGTACATACTTCAAATGGATCAATTGCTTGTTGTTATGCATTGTACAACTTTTTACGAGATGTGTTTTATCGTTTAGAAGTAAACGTACCTAATGTGAAAACGTTTCATGATTTCTGGAATTAATGCCCGACCAGTTTCCCGAATTGATCCGTGGTTTTTTTCAAAATAAATTTGAAAGATTTTTTAAATGTTGCTCAGGCATATATGATCTTACTCATGATAAATGACCAAACCAAACTATAACTTCAATCGAGATCGAAAACTTTCAAATCTGTCAAAACTGTTAAAAGTTGATAAAGAATAGTTAAAATAAAAAGGTGAAGCACGCTTCTAAAAAACTCTGATCAGTATTGTTAATTTGAAGTTGTCCACCTTTAAAAAAAACACCCTATTAGTTAGCTTTCAGTCAAAAGTGACAAGTACATCTGGTAGATTTTAGAAAACCTGGGGCCTGTAAAACAATACAAAAAGTGCTTGTTGAACAAGTGAAATTCAACAACATTTTAAAATTTTTGGAACACAGAACAACAATTCTAGGATAACTATAACAATTGTTTTGACTTCATTTAACGAGTTGGGAAATTTCACTATTTTACCGTTTCTGTAACTGGAAACAACAAGAGTTAAAAAAAAAAGAGAATAAACTTGTTGAATAATTGATAAATTTCAACCTACGGTTCCGGTCTAGTTCAAAGTCAACAGTTTAGAAATAAACACTTGCAGTAGTGCTAATTAAGTGATAACATCGGACGGATCTTGAGAATTTATTTAGTGGCCTAGTTTTGTGAAAAGAAAAATTGCCAAGGACAGGGAAAGTGTTCAAGGAAAGAATAAGCTTTGAGATAGAACCCTACGAGTTTATTGTAAAATTTCGTGTGCCGTAGAAGTTGTTGACTATCTTACCGAAAGTCTCTCCCACAAATTACGTTCCCCCACTAATTACAGAAAAGCACTAAGTGTAATGCAGGAAATATTGATTACCTTACATTGGTTTGCAACTGGTTCTCAATATTATGTTATAGGAGATGTTCTTGGTATTCACAAAGTTTGTCAATGCTTCAAAGAAGTCTCATTTTCATCGGAAATTTTAATAATCATCTTGGTAGGTTTACTTGTTCAACTGATTCAACAAGTGAATGGACATTTTTTCTATTGACAATTGTTACGGTTTTTATTGTGTTACAGACATGATTTTCACTTGTTGAACAAACATAGTTGAACAGAACAGTGGATTTTGTTTAACGTGTACACCGGCCAGTTAAGGCATAATTAGCCACTGCGAGCTCTCCGAAGAGGCCAACCCAATACTTGTATTTTCGGGCATTAGCTGGAAAACAGTAGGATACAAGTCGCCGCAGTACCGAATTGCGGTATTACTGGAGTCTTTTCATCCACCTAAGTGAAGAATGCACTACCTGGTTTTCTTTGGCGAATGGCTACCCAGGAACGATAATCCTGTCCTTTTTTATGTCTTGTTGCTCAACTTAGGGACAAGGAAACCCTATGTAGAAATTATTCCTCACCATCGGGATAATGGATCATCGTATTTCTACTTAAAGCAAGGCCTAGACCATGCCACATGACTAGTATACCGCAACTAGCCATATTAAACTTTCCTTCTTTACCGAAGTACTTCCCCAAGGCAGCTTGGTTTGCACTTACTCCTCACTATACCGGACCGCCTTTAGGGATAAATCCCCGAAGACGCCAAACTAGATCGTATGAGCCGATGCTCAATCAAAAATTGCATAAATTGAAGAAGATCAATATATGACCCTTGCTTGTGCAAGGAGATTCATTCATTCATCAATCTTCTAGACCTGTTTCTCTTATTATGTAGTTTTAGCTACACACTTACATCTGTGATTACCGAACCGCGTACAAAACTGCCGTAGCAGCTGACATAATTCGCTACCATTGGTAGCCAGAAAAACCAAAACAAGGTAACCCACTTGGACAGTCTCCTTACCCTCCTTATACCTGATCGACTGCCCAAGAGGAAAACCAAGATACCTCACCACTACTATGGCACGATTCCTATCAGTTCCGGACTACCTCGTGTATCAGTCGTTGCCGTACTTACTAGTCAATCGCCCGCTTCCCTACCTCATCTTGGTGAATGACTTAAACGTCCAGTTCGCAAGGAACCTTTCATTCATCGCCAAACACCTCAGAGCCCGCCTTTACAAGATAGATTAGCCGCTCAGTGCAGAATAGCCTCATTAAAGAGAGCTAAACATTCCTAAAAGTTGCCCGTCTTTCACCACTAGGAGGGACTATCTTGGCTCATCACGAAGGACCAGGAAGAACGGCTCCATTGCAAAACAGCTTCCCGTATATTCCCTTAAGGCCAATCGATCAGATTTCTCGAAAGACACATAGTTGAACAAGTAATTGTTACTAGTTAACTTGTTGTTCTGTGTTATAGGCCCCTGATATGCATAAACATTTAAGTGGAAAAATATTTCGAACCGCGAATAACCTAGGGAATCTTACTGTATGTAAACATATATGGCAATGGCTTATACGCTTGGAGTCAGTGTAATAAATATTTTCTTCAATCATTGCTCTTTGACTGCATAGCATAGCTTGAGTAGGTACCTATGTATGTATATATGTACATAGTTACAGAGTTAAAGATCTCTTAAGTCGTCAATGTAGCCTTGTCGTCGTTCTCCAAGTCGTGTGGTGCCCACCCAGAAATCTTCCTTCATGTCACATTTTAACCGTAGATTTATTTTGGAGCACTTTTCGAGTTGAAATTGAATTGATTTTTTTTTTTGCTGTGTCTGAGTTGAAAAAGTATATATAAATAAAAAGTTAATTGCAAAAAAAAAATTGATCAAAATATAGACGTACCTACTCGACAAAGCGAAAAATTCGTTTACTTTAACTTTTTGATTAATAAAATATTTGAGTCGGAATAGCCAGAAAACGAATTAAAAAGAAATTACATTTTAAAGGCGCTCCAAAGAATACATTAATGCGAATAGAGATACATATATATAATCCACAAGAACATTGGAAATTTTCTAACTGATCGAGTTTGACCACACACACTGCTTCTTTTCATTTTTCTTAATCGGTGTAATAAATCAAAAAACACCATAAGAAAGGGTCTTTGTTTTCTTTTGTCGAGTTTTTTTAAGTATCTATTATCTTCTGAATATTTAGTAGCTTCCCATTACGTTTGAATGGTTTTCCCATCACTTTCACACTTAAACGTTCAGAGCTTAATGGTTAAAATTACCATTTTTTACTTAAGGGGTTTTAATCTTTACTTAATTCACTTAATTCATATTACAACTCTCTTGCTAATGGATAAATAAAATTTAATATTCTCCGCGGACTTTTTACTTGCGATATATATGTAGGTACTATATGACAAGTTATGGATTCGTAAAAAAATATCAAACTCGAGATTTTGATCAAACGTCACATTATGATCATAGCGAAGACAAAAAAGTGGGTCCCGCAATTCCGTCTGTCTGTCCTCGAGACTAAAGCCTAAACGGTTGGATGTATTTGCTTCAAACTTGGCACATATTGCTTTTTGGGTAATATGCCCACAAGTTTTTTTTTTAAATGTTTAAGACCAAAAATAACGGTACTTGCAATGCATTTTTTTCGTTGGCCAGGAGGAAAAATCTTATTTTCCCCAAAAAAGGCTCCAAGGATTTTATAAATAAAATGCACGCCTGGATCGGACGTACCTGCTCCTATGTTGGATCACATTATATGCAAAAGATTCTTAATAGAAACGGCTACATGTATTTTTAAAGTCTATTTTCACTTAAGTTCTTATATATAAAAATTCTTAAATTTTTCCTAAAAAATAAATTGGTATGAACATTTTAAATATATAATAACAAAAATTTAAAACCAAAGTTTCAGAAAAAATCGTGCACCCGTTTACGAAATATTGAATTTTCAAAAAAAAATATTTTTTTTTCAAATATCAAAAAAAACTATTTTTCGAAAATTATGAAATGCTGTATTATAAGGAATTCGAAGGAGCTCCTGTGTAAAAATTTTGATCTAAATCCATTGGCCGTTTATGAGAAGGTCGAAAATCAATAAAATGGTTGTTTGGCAGGTACCGTTAATAACAAAATATTTAAAAAAATGTTTTGCCCAAAATGTAGACCATACGCAAAATAGTACACAGACCAATTTTTATCAAAATCATTAGAGCCGTTTTCGATATAATTAAGATGGTAGAACAATTTGTATGGCAAGTACCGTTATTTTTGGGGCTAAGACAATGATTCAAAAATCTACTTTGGACAATCACCTAAAACGCCTAAGCACCAAGTTTGAACAAAATCGGTTCAGCCGTTAGGGCTGTAGATCGTTCTACAGACAGACAGACAGGCGGAATTGCGGGACCCACCTTTTTGGTGTACTCTGTCATCGTCATGTCAACTTTGATTTAAATCTCGAGTTCGATTTTTTTCCAAATGCAAAACATGTCCTATAGTACCTACATATATCGCAAGTAAGATAAAATACACGACTGGATCGCACGAACTTGCTCTTATGTTCGATCACCTTGTATGCAAAAGATTTCTATTAAAAAGCTAAATACATTTTAAAGTCGTTTTTTTACTTAATTTTTTATATATATACAACATTTCTGTAATTTTTTTCAAAAAAAAAATGGTATGGCAATCTTAAATATTTAATACTATAAACTTAAAAAAAGAAAAAAATAATTCAAAATTCTGAAATAAATATGTAAACTAATGTGAGCTAAAAAAAGTACGCCATTTTATTTCTTGGAAAAAATTGAACTTTTCAGAAAAAAAAATTTAAAAATCTGCGGAGTGGTTTTTGAGAAAAAAAGTTTTTTTTTTCAAACTTTTTAAAAACATTTTTCAAAAATAATTCAAAAACGCCAATTTATAGTTATCCAGCAAATATTTTCTCAAAAACCGCTCCACAAATTTTTTAAATTTTTTTCTCATAAGTTCAAATTTATCTAACAAATAAAATGGCGTACTTTTTTTTTATCTTAAATTAGTTTAAGTATTTATTTCAGAATTTTTAATTATTTTCTTTGATTAGGCCGATTTAATATTTTGTTTTTAAGTTTATATTATAATATTTAAGACTGTCATAGAAATTTTGTTTAGAAAAAAATTAAAGATATTTTGTATAAGTAAAAAATGAAGTAAAAAACTGCTTTAAATATATATTTAGATTTTTATCAGAAATCTTTTGCATTCGATGTGATCGAACATAAGAGCAAGTTCGTGCGATCCAGTCGTGCATTTTATTTTGCTATGCAGAAGCTCCCAAAAAGTTTTTAAACACTAATTTAATATTTGGTAGGTTTTTGACATTATCTAAAATATGTAAACAAAATCGGACGAACCGATTAAAATTATGTTTTTTATCAAATGCTCCCTAGAAGTGTTAATAAAACTGCATATTCAAATTTTCAAAAAAATGGTTTTTCTATTTTTAAAAACTATATATTTTTTTGAAATGCCGATTTTTGAAAAACATGTCACTGAATTTTTTTGAAATTAAAATTTTACATGTAGGTATTTCTTAATATACCTACATATTGCTTGAAAATGGCGTTTCAGATTTGTTTATAAAAATGTTTTTAAAATCGTACCTATACAAATTAAAAAATGTCAATTATTTAATGACGTATAAACCCAGTAGCAAAGTTAACGTTTATATAAAACTAAAAAGAGAGCATTATAAGAACTAAGGAATTTGAGGTTTTATATTATTTACTAGGTAGGTACCTATAATTTTCCTAATAATCCAAAGTTCCAAATTTATAAATTAATATATTCCTGAAAGTAAAAGTTAGATAACTACAAAATCGATGTCTGTAAAAAATACCGTGACAAGGAGCAAAACCTCAGTGATGCAGAGCAATTTATTTAACAAAATGATGAACACAAATCAAGTATGTAGGTAGGTAGGTACTATGATCATTATATGTATGAAAGATAAAATATCTATATAATTCCCAAGAAACAAATTTTTTTCTGTGTTTACATTTACACGAAGATTACAATCAAAAATGATGTCAGTTTGCCAGAGAATTTCCCATAAAAATGACAGACCTTAGTTCCAGGTGTGGTGAACTGGTGAGGTGACGACCGACAACAACTCTATAAGTATTTGGCTCACTTGCTCGTTTCGGTTTTCTTTATTCCTCGTTTTAAAATTTTCGTTTCAATCTATACCCAAAGGGATTTAATTTTTTTTATATCTTTATTTTTCACTCTTACCACTGAGATTTCTCTTTTTCCTTTATTTCTTTTTCTTTTATTCGAAATTCAGCCCTAAAGTGACAAACTGGAAATAATTTAAAGAAGACGATTGTGTCGCGAACACTTGCTCCATCGGTAGATTTAAATTTAAAAAAAAATGTTCATATTTTTATTTAAGTTGTATAAACACACACAATACCCGTGTTTCTTTGAGAAAGCTATATATTCGTAACACAGTAGGACCCTATTACGGGTTTTTACCAGCTATCTCTCTCTAAAGTGTCCCATCCCTTTCTCTACACATCGAGTGACACTTTGAGGGAAAACAAAACAATTTGATATAGAGAATCCAACGATGTTTTCCCTCAAAGTGATTTATCTGCCATTTTTTTGCCATTGACGTATTCCTCTGGTACCCTATACCCGTGTTTCTTTGAAAAAGTTATTCGTAGCACAGTAGGAACCTACATACTTATTATTATTATTATACATTTAACATATGAACTGGCGATTTTATACATATTTTAAATTTATCAAAATGGGTATAGGTATATCTTTTGTAAAAAAATCAATTTATTTTTATTATAGGATCTTTTAAAATACATATTACTGCCATTGGGTAAAAAATTTAATTGAAATCGTAATACATTCGCCAAAAAGAAAATCAAATTTTTGAAATCATACACTGCGATTCACTTGAATAAAGGTATTTTTTGTATAAAAGCATGCATTATTAACATTCTTAAGTGAAGTAAGGTTTCAGAACTTCTGAAGAGAATGTACTCCAAAAAACACTTTGCTGTACCAAGAATCGCGATTTTTTCAAAGTTTTCAAAAAGCCTTGTAAAAATAAGCAACGAAATTTGGCAGTTGTAAAATTACTTGCAGAAGTCAATATTTCTTGAGAAAACTATTGCAAAATTATAGTTCAGTAAAATTAACGTGAAATACAAATTTTGGATAAACATGTGAAGAACAACAATTTTAAAAAGAGCCGAGAAGGCAAAAATAGATGTTTACCACGCGGAAGGTTATTTAAAGCGCCAAATTGCAAAACAAATTGAATTGAAAAAAACCTAAATGCCGTGCGTAAGGAGCATCGACTTAAGTTTGCTTGGACTATAGGCCTAAGCCAAACTTAAAATGATTTGCGAATGGTTGTCTTCAGGGATAAAAAGAAGTCTAATATAGATGGACCAGATGGCTACAACTTTTATTTTCATAAGAAGGTGTTTTTTTTTTGTTTGTGTTTTTTTTATAATACAATTTTATATATTTTTTTATAACTTTTGCACGCGCTCAAGGGATTATTAATACCCTTTATATGTTTTTCTTAACACAGCGCGGGCATCCAGTGGAAGAAGAGAAAGAAGGATAGGAAAGATGTGTGGCGCGATGTTCTGAGACTAGAGCTGGTTGTTGTCTCAGAATTATCTCCAGGGATGGCGGCTGAACTAATGCGGAGAAAATTACCGTGTCTTATTTATTTATGTCACTTATAATTCACATTATTTTATTTATTTCGTTGTCATATTTTATGGGTATGCTAGTTTACTCAATCACATGTTAGTGTTATGCTTAAACAGCATGTAATGAGCAAAACAGAAACTTATTACAATTTAAAATTTTATTTTTTTATGGAATATAAGAAGACATAGACAACGGCAGGAATCGAACCTGCAACCACGAGCTTGACAGGCGAGCACGCAACTATCCCGCCACGGCCACCCCCTAAATATACTACTGAAATTATTCAGCCACGTAGAAGACTTAGCATTATATTAAATTGGACTTGTTGAATTGTTGATTCAAAATAGCTTTTAACGGCCCTTAGTCCACAATTTTTGTGTTTCGTCCCGGCGATCTCACTTAGAATCATCTGGATGCTAGTGAGCGCCTTACCAATACGTACTTTTTGTTAAGTTCAGTTCAACTTACATTGATTTTTTGACAAAAAGAACAATATGAACTGAAATATCGATGAATTATATAAAATCTTTGAATGAGTTCTTTTGTATCAGTTCCATATCGAATTTTTGAATTAATTTCTAAAAACGGTGGTCATACATACTGCTAAATTATTTGTTTATAATAATTACCAAAAAAAAAGAATCAATAAAATCAAAATGTTAAACTTTTCCACAATGTTTCCTGTTGCCTTTATTCGTGAACCGATTTTACCGATTACTTTTTCATTGAGAGATTAAAAATCTTGGCCATAACACACAGTTACGTGCAATTATTATAGTATATTATAGGTACAGGTGCAACTAAAAAAAAGATAATGGTAGAAGATAAAATGTTGAATATAAATATTATATATCAAATTTCATCAAAATCAATTTATATTTCACTAGATCGCAAAACTTAAAAAAAGGTGACTATGAGAAGGAGGTATTCTGATCTAGTCCAATAAGTATTTACAAAATTTGGAAAAGTGGCGATTTATATGTTAACATAGTCTCTTTTTAGCTGGATAAGCTTGATCCATCGATGCTCCAACTTATTTAATCCGTTCTCATTGGACTCAAATTTCTGCCCGGCGACAGATTTTTTCAAGTTTGAAAACGCACGGGGCCAAATCTGTAGAATACGGTGAATGGGGCAGCAGTTCGTAGTGTGATTCGACCAATTTGGTCGGGGCGATAGCGGAGGTGTAAGCCGGTGCGTTGCTATGGTGAAAGAGCACTTTTTTCTTCGCCAAATGGGGTCGTTTTTTCTTCAATTCGGCGTCGAATCGACCAAATAATTCGGCATAGTAGAGCCCTGTAATCGTTTTGCCTTTCTCCAGGTAGTCAATGTAGATCACACCTTGTGAATCTCAGAAAACGGTAGCCATCACCTTTTTGACCGATTGGACAGTCTCCGCCTTTTTTGGAGTACGTTCCCCGGGTGAAGTCCACTGTTTCGACTTATCCTTGGTTTTTGGTGAGTGCTAGTGGATACAGGTTTCGTCGATCGTCACGAAACGACGCAGAAATTCCTTCGGAATGCGTTTCAACAGCTCACGGTTATGCATGTTGCCCGGAGTGAGCAAAAGTGGCATCCATCGCGCCGACAGCTTTTTCTTTGACAGTAGCCGTTTAACAGTTAATCTCTCTTGTGATACTGGCACCATCGGGAGGTAAGGCTAAGTACTTATCGGACCACCCTCTATAAGGTCATAATTATAAGCTTTTTCCATATATGTAAACATACATATACACATACATGCACAGTACATAAATTAAGATGGTGACAGAAATTGGACCCAAAATCGTACAGAATATAAAAATGTTCCTACCTATTTATAAATATAATCATGTCACAAACTTTTCTTTTAATTTTTTTACAATTCGATTACTTGTCCTTAATTCTTCCCTTATCACAAGTAAGAAAATACACATCGCCAGGGATACTCAAGTGCACAGTGCACTCACGGGTTTGACAATATCTGCCTGTTGGATGATGGAAAAATATTATATTTCCCCAGAGGCTGTTTTTGTTCATTTCACTGCATGCTCGCTTTCAAATCTTGAATTTGGATTATGTAAAACCTCTTCAATTTAGTTTCATAAAAAAAAGAGATTAAATGAAAATAAAATTAATTTAAATAAATAACAATTTAAAGATGATATTAACCAAACTAAAATTTTGGTGTGATTGTTATTTATGAAACGATTGCCTTTTGTGTATTTGTTTTAGTATGTAAATTAAAAAAAGAAATGTCATAATTTACATAACTTACATAATTTACATAATGTACGTATTTTTTTTAAAGTATAATCGAATAAAAAAGAAAGGAAAAAATTATTCAAATTAGCGTTATTAACCTTTACCTACTTATTAACATATTTTTCCATAATACCAAATTATCGTCCAATTAACGTGACGATGTCTTGTGTAATTGGAAGTGGAAATAGTGGAAATTATTGAGTGGACAAAAATTGATTGAAAAACAGATAGTTTTCCTAAGATTTTTTACTTGGGATTGTAGATGCAATGCAGTGCAAGTTTTGCATTTGGAAAAGAAACTGACATTGAAATTTTAATCAAACTTGACATTACGATGAAATCACTAAGAAAGGGGTCATGAAATTCCGTCTGTCTGTCTGTTTGTCCTCGAGTTTACAGCCTAAACGGTTGGATGGATTTGCTTCAAACTTGGTAAATAATGCTTTTTCGGTAATATGCCCAAACGTTTTTTCATTTCTTTTAAGACGAAAAATAACGGTAGCTGCTATAAATGTTTCTTGGCCAAAAAGAAAAAATTGTGATTGGGTGATTTGATCAAATTGGTTATTATTATTTGTAGGCGGATGAGATTACCCTCTAAAAATTGTACATTTTAACGTAAGTGTTTAACCACAATAATTGCTATTGTGTATTTTCTTTTGCACATATGTTATCTTTAATTGTTATTATATACTTTTTTGACCAAAGATCCCGTGAAGAGCACAGTAATCCCTGTCAATATAACTTTGTTTCATTGCCAATTCCAGTGACCAAAAAAGCCTAAGCAAGAGGGTATTCTCATCCACCTATAAATAACAAAAAGAAAAATCTCATTTTTGTTTTCATAAAAAGAGGTCCAATTTAATTTTTTTTGAAAAAAAAAAGTTTATTTTTGGTACCTCTAGCAGCTCCAATTTTTTTTGGTTTTCTATTTTCTGGAAAACGGTTCATTTGATTTGTTTTAAATGTTTTATGCAGAAGCTTCTAGAAAATGTAAACACTAATTTAAACCAACATTTTTCAATTGAAAACCCAAAATTTCGAAAACGATTCAATCGATTTTTTTGAAACTTCGTATATGGTAGTTTTTTTGACATTATCTTAAATAGTTAAAAAAAAAACTATTAAAAAAACAACGGTACCTCCCATTCAAATGTTAAAAAAACTGTTAAGAAAAAAATGCATTTCTCAAAAACGGCTCCAAGAATTTTGATAAAAAAATGTGTGCGATCTTATATTAGTGCAAAATATTTTATTTTGCGTACACCAACGGTACTTCTCATAGAACCAATTTTCATATTTTTTTACTTTCTCACTATTGGATTCAAATTATTTTCTTATGCAAACGCTCTCTAGAACTGTTAAACAAAACTGCATAATGTTCAAATGTTCAAAAAGATGGGTTTTCGATTTTTAAAAAATAAATAATTTTTTTTGAAAAATGGAATTTTCATAAACCAGTCACTAATTATTTCTGAACTTAAAATTGTATATGAACATTAATAATTACTTCAAAATGGTGTGTCAATTTTTTTTCTAAAAATGCCTTAAAAATATTATAAATAAAAAAATATTTTTTTTAAAAACCGCTCCAGTGATCTTTGAATTTTTACTTGCGATTATAAGTAATATAAGGCAAGTTATGCATTCGTAAAAAAAAAAATTCTAACAAACAAACATGACATTTCGATAATAGAGAAGCCTAAAAAAGTGATCGGCAGAAAATGTCTATCTGTCAGTCTGTCCGTCTGTATGTATAACGAGCTACAGCCTAAACGGCTTAAGCGATTACCTTCAAATTTGGTATTTGTAATTATTTTGGCATCCCTTAGAGGGAAAATTGAAATTTTAGTTTTAGGCCTAAAATTAACGATACCTGCCATATGACCTTGAAGGGAAATCTTATTTTTCTCGAAAACGGCTCCAACGATTTTGATAAAAATTTTTGAGAATTTTTTTGTTGGTAATAGCTATCGTCCGATATGAATCAAGTTTACAGGAAAAGTGTATTAACGGTACTTTTCATATAACGTTTTTTTTTTAATTTTTGGCTTTCTCGGTAACTGTTCATTGGATTTCTGTCAAATTTTATATCTGAGAAGATCTAGGTAGCCAAACTAATTCTGCATATTAAAATTTTAAATAACATTTTTTATATAATTTAAATTAATTTTTGAATTTTTTTTTTGAAAAATCAATATTTTTAAAACTAATCAAAAAAAATAATATTAAATTTTATAGTCATATGTATATTAATAAACTCTACAAAACTGCATACCAAACTTTCAAAAAAAGTTTGTTTTCAAAAAACTAAAAATGAAAAACCGGATTTCATCAAAATCCGTCCTACAATTTTCGAGATACTTTTTTTTTATAAAACTTTCATTGATCAGTGGCATCTAATGGCGTTCTTTGTTTTTTTCAAGAAACTGATTGAAGTGATCGTTTTAGCACATTTTATCAGTTTAAAACACGATTTTTACCCACCTAGACACCATTGCCTTTCGTTATTATACATATGTATAATATATACATAAATAGGTACATATATTTACATACCTAGGCCCCATCTGTGTAGGTAGGTACACATTACCCTCCTAATTTACATAATTAAAATCTTTTTAAATATACATTTGTAGGATGGTAACTATGTCACCATTCCTTTAATCATATGCATTCGACAATTCATTATACTCGTACTAAGAATCAAGGTAATCTTACCTACTTCGGCTTTAAACCTGCATAGGATAACTAAACTAGACTACCTATGCCTACTAACAACTTCAGTGGTTAGCTACTACTTTACACTAAAGTTGTTAGCTACAAGAGCAAGTTCGTACGATCCAATCGTGCATTTTATTTTTAATGAATTCATATTTATCCAACAATTCAAATGACATCTTCTGTTTTCCCTCAAATTTTAACAACTAATGGTTAAAACAGACGTGCAGCATGTCTGCACGCAGCGCTGCATATAACGCTGCGCCCGAAACACATGTGCATACTCTTTGACATTTATGATGCATAGTTTTGCCAAAATTATGTCCGCATTCAGAAATCGATACATAGCTATCCGTAGAGGTTGGTGTTGTTGTAATCCCGTCTAAAACCACAGCTGCTACCAAAAAATAAATCTCAAGGTTTTCGAAAAACTTTTGTATACTCTTGTATCCCATGAGAAATTTAATAACATATGAACGAAAATCTACAAATTTAATCAATCCGGTTTTGGGTGTTCAGAAACGTAGATAGATATTACCTTATCTTAGATAGGCTATCCTACCGACAACTGAACGCGCCCAATGAGAACAGTCATTGTGGGGTAAAAAAAATTAAATTTATTAAAAATGGATATTAATGAATTAAAAAGGGAAAAACAAATTCGTAGGCACATTTTGTCTCTCATGAAGATTCTTATAACAAGAGCTTACGATATAAACATTAATTTTTAATTCTTCTCCAATTCATAGATTTTCTCCCAATTTTTAAATCATAAAACAAAAAATATTATTTTTTTAAGTCAATATGAGTAATGCCAAAGCCGAATTATTTCAGATTTTTTCTTTGCTGTTGTGGTTGCAATGAAACTTGGCAGCCAATTTAGAAATAGAGACATCGTGCAGAGAGAGCTGCATGCAGCCTTTGGAATGTGTCAATCCTCATAACAACCTGTGTAATTTATTTTCGCTGCATGTGAAAAAGCTGCACATCTGTTTAGGGCATAAGCAATCTAAAAAGATTTCATTATGTGTATCATCCATTTATTTCTGTCTAATTATATTTCATTTTAGAAATTTTTTCGTACGTCACTGAATAGCACACATATATGCAACGTGCCCTCATACATTATTTTTTTATCTTTAACTTTAAAAATCACATGAATCATATGTATATTGCAACTAAGTTATAAAGTTATATGCATATATCAACCTACCTACCTACATCCTTCACTTTCATTATTATATGTACATATCTAAAAACCAAGGTTCCATCTAAGTATATTATTGGCGTTTTTCTTTTTTAGCTCCGAGTAAAGAACTCTGCTGTCAAGATAAGATCTGTGTTTTTTAGCTCAGACACATTTAATCTCTCAACTCGTGTTTCTTTTTTAAATCAGAGCTAAATCGGGGTATGAACCATTAGCTCAGAGTAAAATGACCGATCAAACGGAGCAAAGTGCTGGGTGCGGCTAACCTAACTCATAATTTTAACAATAACCACTAAAGTAAAACCAATTAAAAACAAAAATGAATTCGGAAAACGAAAGCTTTGGATTTGCTGGTAAATAAGTTTTAATAAAAACAATTATAATAATATATGACTGTTCTGCGCTTAAGTTTATTTCAAAATTAAATCTGAGATATCTGACCATGCTATACTCAGATCTAAATCGGTTTACTCAGTCTCTGCTCAGCGATCTGCTCGGAGATAAAAAAGAAAAACGCCATATATAGGTACATATTACTCTCCTTACTTATGTATGGATTATGGATATTATGAATCCATAACTTAGATTTAAATATACATTTGTAGGTAGTACCTAAAATGTATGTAAATATTCCTTGAATATTTCATTCAATAATTCTAAGGTCCTAAGTATTAAATATGTTATATTAGATTATTATCTACATCGGCTTAAAACCTTCATAGGATAACTAGACTACCTACCTACTAACAGCGTCAATGTTTAGCTACATTAAAGTTGTTAGCTACAAGAGCAATATCGTAAAATTCAGTCGTGCATTTTATTTTTTTAAATAAAACGAAAATTTCTCTAAGTACCTATGTGTATCAACATTATGTAAAAAATAGACCTATTTTCATAATGCCTGCACTATATCTTAGGGAATATATAAACACTTAAATTCATCTCTAAAATCTATCAAAGAAGTATGTCGAAAGAATAAACGGGTTAAACACTACTTATGTCTTGTAGGATAACTATCAGATAAGTTCATAGAATATTGTAGGCGATAAGGCTGTGCAACCTTCTTAAGCAGAAATGCTGCCAAAAGGGTTCAACCTGAAATTAACCTAAGAAACTAACAATATGCCAGATTTTCTTATAGTTTATTTCGTCAATGGTGTTCAATATAATGTACCAGGTAGGCTGATTTTTATTTTTCTAAGAATTAGTTTCTGTTGATGAAATAATGCGTTACACAAAGCAAAGGGATCACACTTACATATTCGAAATTCATTTAAGTTACACGAGTTAAATATAGCAAAATGCCCACGAGTGTATTTCCTTTTGGAGTCAGTAATCTATGTATAAGTCACGCCAAAGATGTAGGTAGGTGGAAAAAAACAAATTATTGTCTGCTACATATTACTGTCTTAAGAGTAAGTTACCCTCACCTGTCTAAGTGTCTAAATCAGTATAATATGAGAATAGATACTTCTTTAAACAAAGTAAATTTAAGTTCAATGTACAAAATAAGTTCAATGGAAACAGATGTTTTTTTTTATTTTTTGAAAAATGTGTATTGACAAGACAATTGAAGAACACATCTTTAAAGTTAAAAAAAAAATAAAAAAATGTCTTCTTCTATCTTAAAAGTCGATCCATAGTGACAAAGCTTAAGTTAATATGAGTATATAAGGCCCGTTTGCTGATACACAACTTAAGCATATAAGTTCTATTTAAGAACTTATGTGACAGTTTACGCAGAGGAAAAAGTAGCCCTTAAGATATTTAAGTAGAACATAAATATGTATGATTCGTATCAGCAAACGGGCCTAAAACACCTTCCTTGAGCGTGGTTACACGAGTTACAAGAACCAAGTCTATTACAAATACAACAAAACGGAAATGGCACGAGGAAACAAAGCTATTGGGTAGTACCTTCTCCTTGGGCGGCAAAATAAAAATGAAAATATCTGCCAAATGGGAACGTTTTAGAATGAAATATGATATTTAACGTAATACTCATACCTAAAAATGAGGAAAATGATGAAACTTGCCTTTTTTTCATCCCTTTCTTTCATTCGTAAAATCATCCGCTCTCTTTCTTAAGTTGACTACTTCTTACGCTTGTGTAACCATGCTCTTTTTGTATATTTAGCTAACAGGAAGTTCTATTTTTATGTAATAATAAGGAGATCTGGCGAACACTCCGGGCCTTTGGGCACTTCGTACATCTATAATGATTATCTGTTTCAAAAGCAATTTTTGTATGGTATTAAGGTTCAACGTTGCCGAAGTGGCACGATCGTGCACTTTTGGCACTTTTTAATTTGAATGGCACTCTGGCACTCAAACGCTTAAATTGCACTCTAGGAATCAACGAGCAAATGTTTTCAAATATATCCAAGTTCATGATCACATCAGGTAGTGCATCAGCTGAAAGGGTTGTTTCACGCTTAAATAACATTACAATCGACTTTCTTATAAAGTAATAAAATCACTTGTCGTTTAATGAAATAACAAAGGCTAAAACTTGCCAGCAATTCATACGAAAAAGTTTTAACAGAATAGAACAGAACAGGGCATAACAGAACAGATTCGTGAGAAACTTCAGAAAAAGAAAGAAATTATTTTTTTTAAATTTAACTATATTCCTGTAAGACCTAAGGTCTTTTAAATGCAACCTGAATAGCACGGCACTTGTTAGAAGAAAGAGAATGATAGGAAAGAATTTTTTGTTGGCACAGTGAATTTGAGAAAAGAATGCGCCTAGCGTGAGGATCGAGCACTTTTTCCACTACGCCATTGCCACCCACAATATAATACGTTAAATTACAAAAATTTACTTAAATCTGGAATTTAATTAATTATAATTATAACAAAATTTCAACTACTCAGAGCAAAAAAAAATTACATTTAAAGCTTTCAGATTTAAAATTATTATCATTTGCAGAACCAATGAGAGTAGAGAATTTATTGAAATTTTTGATTAACTGATTAAGAGGACTATTAGCGCCATAGTTTGATCTGGTAAAAATAGTTCGAAGTGGTAAATTCCTTCTTAAGCTAGTATGAATCATATTGAAACCTATTAGAACTAGAAACGATGGACATAAAATAGATCCATTTATTACTCCAGTTATGAAGCAGAACTGCAAGTACTCTCTGTGATCAGAAAGAGATGGGAGGTTAATCAATTGAAGTCTTAAAGTATATCGGGGTAATTAGAACAGTCAGTCATCTGACAGATATTATAAAAAAATTATTATACAATTCTAGTTCGTTTATTTTTGCAGAAACATTCTTGAAAAAATATTGAAATGGAATTGAATTTATTTAAAACAAATATTTTTCATGAAATTGAGATGATTCCGACACAGAAAATGATTTATCAATTAAATCTAACACCAAAATGTTTTTTTTTTTATAACAACAGCAATTGGTTTTGACAGTTCTCACAAATCTGTTCGAACCTGTTCTACCTAAAAAGTAAGCGCAGAAAATCTTGGTCGAAAGTGTTTCAAACTCACTCATTGAACACCAAACCAGAACAGTTAAGAACAGAAAATTTCTTATTGAACAGCAAAATCCTGTACTTTTCTGTTCTAAGGTGTTCTAATCTGTTACGAACATCCTTATTGAACACGCATATTGTTAGTTGATGCTTTTATTTATTTTTTGTATGTTTCGTTTAATGAAGTTCTTTTATTTTACCTATTAATTTATTTTTTATTAATTTTGTGTTTATTTATTCTTATTATTCCTTAAGTTTTGAGGTGCAATAAATAAAACTAAAAATTACATATGTAATCTTGGGAATTTTGTTACTTTTTTGTTAGTGGCACCCAGTGGCTTAAAATTGCACTTTCTGTTGTCAAAATTGGCAAATTTTGTTTCCAGCAACGCTGTAAAGGTTAAAACGTATTCTCATTTTCACCAATACTATAATCCAGGTTGTATTCAAATGACAGACACTTGCAGAATACCCTCCGTCTGGAAGAGTCTTTTTTCTCTGGTAAGCACACGTTGCACGCAAATAATTCTGGTACTATTTTAGCTTCTATTAGGTTTTGCATATGTCTAATCGAAGCTTACTTGACTTGCTAACCCTTATCGAAACATTAATGTTAGTAGGGAACTGAATACGAAATTTGGTAATATTTTTGAAGCAACGCACGTTTCGAGAATTCTCTGTTTGACAAAAAAATTATATACTTCTATTGAAAGACTTACTTAGTAATTGACTTTGAAACTATAATTTTCCGTCATGTTATAATCATTAGACTTTATACTGCATGTTAAAATATTGAGGCCCCCTACCACTCAGTCAACGAATATGCCCACGTCAATAACCAAGGAACACTCAAGCCATTGAAATATGTTGTTTTTTTTTTGAAACTGCACTATCCTTTTTTAATTTTTGTGTAATTTTATTTTGCATGTATTTCCAAAAAATATATATTTTGAATTTCATATTTGTTTTTATATAATCTTTAATTAAGTTCTTAGAACCACTAGTTCGCATCTTTACTCGTATGTTGTAACATGACATCCTGCACAATTTTCACATAGATATATTGATCCATAATTATGCATTCAATTCCATGTATTACACCAACAACACATCAAACGATTATACTTGGATCCTATGTCTGCGCAATTGGGAATATACGCCCGATGCACTACTATTATTTTTTACGAAAGAATCCCAAGTTCTGGTTAAAACCGGTTGTGTAGTTGCCATCTTTACATAGCAACATAAATATTTACATACATAAGGGTTGAGAAATTATTATTTTGCCAAAGTATAACAATTTAATTTTTTTTAAATAAATTATATTTTTACATGCTTTTGATATGTTTTTCGTAAGTACATATTGAGGTATTAAGTTCATTGTGATGTGCCTTTTCATCCCAACCGAATTTTCCTCGTTAGATTTCTTAGGTCAATCTGAAAAAAAACACAAAACTCCAATAAAGAATGGTCTTTAAAACCTTATACAAATCTTTATTGAAAACAAACCTTTTATTTTATACCGAGAACAAATAATAATCTTTCTTAGAACTAGTCTGCAATTCAATTCATTTACTCCTTATGTCGTGCATCTGGTTCCACTAGTTATCTCCTCAGATCATATTGCTTTGGATCTCATTAACCAGTTTATTATGATATCTGGTTTTCCTTATTGTCTCGTTTCGGTGTCGGATTTCCCTTATATCTAATTTGGATTACGCCCTTGGCGTTTACAAAGGTTAGTAGGTATAAGGCTCCTGGTGGGGCTAAATCAGCAGGTATGTGGCTTGAGGCCCCTGGTGGCTCTAGATCCGCAAGTACAGGGCCACTGCCTGGTGGCACTAGATCAGCAGGTACTCTAGGCCGGCTGGTAGGCACACCCAATGCATATGCACCCACAGATCAGAAGGCACCAAAACCCCTGGTGAAAATTAGGCCATTTATGCTTCGATCCAAAGACTACTTAGTCCTTACTCGAGTCGGAGCGAAAACTGAGGAACGAAATGGTCAGACAATTTCAGCTGCCATGTAAGCTGAATTCGAGGTGGTCAGCTTGAACCATGTCAAACACATGACTCCTCCACAAAAGTATATATTGCTTGGTAGGACTGAGTGTGAACTATATTGAGGTCGAATGCAAATGACAAATGTGTTCAGTTCAGCTGTGACGTAACATATCGATAACGACTGTGTATTTGGGAAGTGTATTAAATGTCATGTCTCGCTGTTTGTTTGGTATGCTCGATATCTGTGGTGTCGTATGATTTGTTGTGCATGCCGTGTTGTAGACTACTGCTACTGAGGCGGTGTTGTTGGCTGCGGTATCACGATCGGAAATGATTAAATTCGCGATGAATGGGTAGCATGTATTATACAATAATAGTTATTTCTTTTTATTAATTTAAACACAATATGGTCTTATCAGTTTCAGCTTTTCTAACAAATTGCAAAATTACAAAAAATTATGTATATTTTCCTTATTTTATTAATTAGTAGACATAGTAAAATTTCACTGTCATTTTTCATGGAATATGTCGACAATATGTTGAATTTTAGAGCATAAAATGACAAGTGTTGGTTTCACAAAAAAAACCCTCAAATCGAATTCATTTGAATAAGAAGTAATTATGAATTTATAAAAAAAATAAGACTTTATTTTTAGATCTTTTCAAATATTAATTTGGAGTTTTTCTTTTAAATATAAAAATGGTGTTATCTACTTTCCACTCTAATCCGACGCCGACGACTTCCTTGTTTGCTTCTAACAACTATTGCCTTCACATTATTTTAATGGCACTTATATTATTGCTTTTCTCATTTATCAACCACGTTTAGTTGTGTAGTTTCATCAGAACTGTTATTCAAATATTTGTCAAGAAAACCTCATTGAAATAACTCGAGAAACGGACGTCGTGCCATGCAACATTTTCTGTTAAAAGCAGAAGAATTTCCTTGTACAAACAAAAAGAAAAAGAATACAAAAAAAACTCAATATTTACATTTCAAAGAGTCACAGATCATTTAGCGTTTAACGTTCGCTATTTATAAGTTAAACAGTGTGAATGTCAAACATTGATGCCATTCATAATATTGACAGACTATGTCAATTCATGCGACATTCAACAGATGGGATAGAGGAAATATTTTTTGTGTTAAGTCTGTAAAAGTTTAGAATAATTCAAAAACAGTGTCAGATGATGAAGTTGAAAATTTGTTTGGTGCCTTGGTGATGAATGTAAATATCTTGCAAACGTTTTAGATCATCACTTTCTAGTATATATTATTTGTCATATTATAGCTTTTTATGGCCTATCGACTTTACTAATGCTTCAATTTAATATTTTTTTTGTATACATATCTTATAAGTGCCTAAGCTTAGGTAACGTACATTAAGGATCGTTTCTGTTCTACTTAAATGACTTAAGGACTACTTTTTCATCTGCGTAAACTGTCACATAAGTTCTTAAGTAGAACTTACTCGTAAATGTATGGCCGTGTGTGAATTGCGTTAAAATGTTGGTTAAATTTTGTAACTTGGTTAAAATTTGACACTAGCGTGGTGAATAAAATGGGTTAAAATGTATGCAACTGCGGATCAGGCTAAATTAGCGTTAAAATTTAACGTTTCTCAAGATAGAATAATTTGAAACTGTAAACGATAAGCGAAAAGAAATATGAATTCCAAAAAGTCCAGATCTACTGGGAAACCATATAATAAATGTAAGTTTTTTAAATTACATTAATATTTTTGTTTGTGTAGGGTCTCAAGAGGAAAAATTAAATAATATAATCCGTTAATATTTTAACAAATATAAAATAATTAATTGAAATACTCATTGTATTTCATTTTGCAAATTGAATGCAAATAGATTGATTTGTCAGCTTGTCAAATTCTTCAGCTGTGAAAACTAGTGTTTACATACTAAATCAACAAACTAACCATAATGGGAATTGTTTTGAAAAGATTTGGAATTGTTGTTTTAAAATATTAAATTAACGATGTAAAACCGAAACATATTAGTAAAACTGAGAATTCGTTACTTTTTTCGTGCCAAATTATTAACTTTATATCTTCTAAGTCGGATTTTGGGAAAGAAATTAATTAACTTGAACTACAAAAAAAAATGTTTCTAGGGAAATTTCTTAAATCTTGAAGGAATTGTAACCAAAATAGTGTTTTGATAAATCCCTTTTAACGCAATTCACACAGCAAAAAGCTAAAATTGATCCCACCGCAAACCAAACTTCAAAATTTAACCAAGGTACAAAATTTAACCAACATTTTAACGCAATTCACACACGGCCTTAAGTTGTGTATCAGCAAACGGGTCTAAAAGCTATAGAGGCATGTCGTGCAAGTTTTATTTTCATTTGTTTGAAGTTTCAACATTATGGGTTGTTCAAATACTGTACCTATTATAAAGTAATTTCAAACCTTTATCACTATTTCCACTTAAGAACAATTTTGTGTTTATGTGCTTAAAAGGTGTAGATACATTTTTATCTAATAAGCACAACGTTATTTTTTCTTTTTACAATATCATCACGACCATTTTTTAATACTTAATAGCAATAAATGCTCAAGAGCCATTGATAATAACAAATAAACCCAATTCTTAAAAATATTGGAACATTTTGTTTAATCTATAAGTATTAATATGCATTTACGCTTCTATAAAAGTTTTATGTATGAATTTAAGAATGCGTAGGCGTTATTTTTGTTTGTACAATAATCAGCTTGTTAGTTAAATTTCTACTATTAGTTGAATGACCGCTTTAATTTCTTAGCTTCAAAATATTTAGCTGCAAACAGTCAATCCGATCTTCATTATCATACCAGCCCATATTTAAAATCCTCATAAAACAGCTGCATTGAAGCCCGAATGCCCACATAAAAATATTGCTGTCTGTTGCAATGTATCTTAAAACCAAACCGCGATGTCAATTTGATTTTGACTTCGATGGTTTGTTACATTGATGGCGACCTCTTTCATTATAGCTCCTTTTCCTTGGCTGTTTAGTTGTTTTATATATATTTTTTTTTAAATTTTGATTAACTTTCAGTGTAAAGCCATGCATTAAATAAATTAAACCGCAATCACCAGGGCTGAACCGGTAATTGGCAGAGCCTGTGTGCTCATTACTAAAGTTTTGTTGGAAAAGCCACGCGAAATTTTTAAAGTCAAACATTTATGTATGATTCTGTGTTTCTGAATTAAGAACTATTAATCAATCGATCGATCAATCGGATTAATAATTGATTACTTTTGTATATAAATCCGATTTTTTTAACGGATATAAATTATCATATAGAAGAAAACGCAACCAAGATGTAAATATTTGTTTTATGTTTTTGTAGACTGTGTGGATTAAAGACAAATTGAAGATTTTTATGACCTCTGGTCCAAAATGCGTTTCGCCCGACAGTTGGGATCATCAGTTAGATGCTGTCGTACCGTTCCAGACGCAATGTTTTTTGGTCGATGATTGCCGACTCTTATAAAATTTACCTACAACATCTACACACTGCAAATTATATATAAATTATCATCATTTAAAAAAAAGAGATTGTAAAATGACTACCTCAATATAAATACATTTCGATATCACATACATTTTAATTTATTTACAAGAAAACAGCAACACATCAGGCTTATAACAAAAACAATTCCTAAATGCTGACTTATCTGCACCTCAATCCGATTTTGTCTTATATTAGGCGTGTAAACCGATTTTGAGCTTCTGGGTTGTCAAAAAAATAGTTTGTGTTTCTTTTTAGAGCGTTCAGAGTTCCGAATTCGTTGCTTTTTCGTTCTGAGCATGTTCAGAGCGCCCTCGACGTGCTCGTAAATAATCTTCTAATCATTCTGAATAAATTTCTAGGCACACAAAGTATGTGGTTCTTTTTATTTATTCCTGATAAGGAATAGAATGGATGGAAAAAACGAAATGTTTATCCAGAATGGAATGAATAAAGAAACAAAAATAATATCTGGAATAGAAAAGAAAAAGATAACTTCAATCAGCTGGTGGAATATGATGTGATGATGACAAAAAATACGGGTATCTCTGTGGGAAATAGTAAAATTAAAATATTATTGATTTATTAGTTAATGAAAATTCAATAATAAAAATTTAAAAAAATGTTGGCCATCCATTTTTTTTACTTACTTGGTTTCCGTCTTGGCAGCTGTCATTTTTGTTCACATATTTGACATGGACATGAGGGGGATATTCCGAAAATAATCTTTTCATTCCGTGTTTAACATGGAATAAAAAGAATGTATTCCAAACGTTGCGGAATGAATAAAGAAACAACAAAATAGTTTATCCGCAATATTCCCTGGAATAAAGAAACGCCAAACTACTATTCGGAATATTCTGGACATCACAGAATGAATAAAGAAACACACACAAAATGTCATGTGTGTCAAGAAGGAAAATGTGAAAAAAAAATCAGATATAATTAAAATGGCTAAACTGTATCTGTGTACAACATAAGGGTTGTTTTGTGTTGTATTGCTTTTTATGGTTAAAATAAAAATTTATTCTCTTTTGTGTTGTTCAAGTGTGTTTAAAAAACATATCAGAGTATTCAGACCTTGTTCTGTTTGGAACAAGTTCAGATTCAAACTTCAGAGCATACTCTTTGCGCTCGAACTCTGCTGTGGGTGATTTGTCTGTATTTCTGGCGCCTTTAGTAGCGCCGCACTTCGTACTTAGGGATTTTTGGATCCTGACAATGTGCGACAAACACAATACCTATTACAACCATTATAGTTTAGTTGAAGCTTGGAGCAAGAAGTCGCAGTTTGTTTTATGGACTCCGGTTTGAATGTCGTCAAGACAATGTTGGTTGTATGTACGAGTATCTTTGTTTTTATTCTCTTTACATTTCCATGTTGTTTTCTTTCATTGTTGCGGTTATTACATCTTTTATGATTTTTACCTCAACAAAAGATATTCCTTGTCTCATAAATTTAATTAACTATATTTTAATGTGGATTAGACTTACTAAGTAAAGTACCTCAACCAAAATACAAAAGGAAACACAAAACCGTTCAGTGGTTAAAGAAAATTCACCATCAAACGGTGTGAAGTGGATTCCGATTACCAATTGTCTGAAATTACATTTATATATACCTACATACTACTTTGGTTTATATTTTTTTTTGTATGGTTTTTTTCTGTTTGGTTTGTTCTCTTTATCTTTTAGTTTGGTTAATTAGAAATCAAAAAGCGTGTAGACTTGTTAAGTTTAGACTCTTAGTGTTGATTTCAAGTTTAATTAGTTTTCCGTTGGATATCGATGTTTGTATTGTTTTTATCTGTTGTGATTTCAAAGAAAAATGGCTGATCATTAAAATATAAACAGCTTACAGTTATCTTTAAAAAAAACCGATAGAGTTCCTCCAATGAACTTACATCTTTAAATGAAAATGCATACCTACTTACCTATGTGTAAGTTCATAGTTATATTCTGGTTAAGGCAAATACCTACGCAGCTAAAGTGAAACGATTCCGGCGGTATCGAAATGCAGAGCGAAATGTAATACGAAAACCACAGCTGAAAAGTTTGTATGGAGAGGTCTGACAAGTTGTGACTGTCAGCTGTAAACCAAAGTGAAAAAAGTTTATAAAATTGTTTTTTTATTATAAAATTATTTTCAAAATAATAAGAATACGAGGATTTTTTATTATTAACGATAGTAATCTCCTCTGCATGTGTATTTTTATTGATGGTTATGAAAAGAAACAAAAATCTATTTATGAGCGTTAGCCCATATCTATTTCCTCGGATTCTTCTTGTAAGGTCTCGCCTTGATCTAAAGCACTTAGATTTGCCTCACTGCCCAACCTCATCTCCCTGCATGTGACATGGTAGTGTATGCTATCACGTAAGGAACGGTACATTGTCTTGCAATGTTCCACTGGAATAAAAAAGCTTACATACGGAATTCTATTTATTCATATTTTATTGAACAGTTACCTGTTTTTTTTTAATTTCTTCAGCTATATTTTTCCAGAGACTCGCAATGACTGAATTATTTTTATGAAGCCTATGCTCCAACTTCCAAATAGCTTCACTGGCTTCGACCAACGTAGCCAGTTTCTTTTTTTTTCACCGAGAAGAAATCAATTGTTTTTTTCCTTTTCGGTTTATTTTTTGGCAGTCGAAGTTCACTGCCCGTCTTCATAAATTCTTCAACATCAACTATAACATCTTCAACATCATGACTTTCCGATTCAGAAATGTATTGTTCAGGGATTATGAATACCCTTAATATGTTTTTAACATAGCGCGGGTATCCGGTGAAAGAAGAGAACGAAGGAAAGGAAAGATGTGTGGCGCGATGTTCTGAGACTAGAGCTGGTTGTTGTCTCAGATTTATCTCTAGGGATGGCGGCTGAACTAATGCGGGGAGAATTACCGTGTCTTATTTATTTATGTCCCTTATAATTCGCATTATTTTATTTATTTCGTTGTCATATTTATGGGTATGCTATTTTACTCAATCACATGTTGTTAGTGTTATGCCTGAACAGCATGTAATGAGTAAACCAGCAACTTATTTTATGTCAATTTTTAGAATTGGTTTTTAATGGAATATAAGAAGACATAGACAAGGGCAGGAATCGAACCTGCAACCACGAGATTGACAGGCGAGCACATAACTATCGCGCCACGGCCACCCCCGTTGGAACACATTATCAAAATCCATTTTATCTGAAATTCTATCTTTTAAAAATTTCATGAAATTAAGGTCAATATTCTTGCTCCATTTCTCGGTTTCAAAAGTATAGGGCTAGAATTCGACATCTGTCAAACTAAGTTGTTGAACCAATTTTTTTTTCAGTTGAAAGTCTGACATTTACGAAAATGGATCGCTTAACGATTGCACAACGCATAAAAATTGTTAAAACCTACTACAAAAATGGTGATTCTGCCACAGCCACATATCGTGCTTTAAGAGGAGATTATGGTTTACATAATCGTCTAACTATGCAAGCAATTGTCAAAATTGTGAAGAAATTTGAAGAGACTGGATTGGTTACAGATATTGTAAGGCTTGTGCATCATCGTTTAGCTCGTACCACTGCTGTAAGTGAAAGTGTTGCCGAAGACCCGAATTTGTCGATTCCTCGTCGTTCTCAGGAATTAGGACTGTCTTACGGCACATTATGGCGTATTTTGCATTTGGATCTACACCTACATCCATATAAAGTCCAGCTCACGCAACAACTGAAGCCAGCTGACCATATAGATACGTCGAATGGGTGCTTGAACAACAGGCAGTGGACGGCGATTTTTCGAACAAAATTTTCTTCAGCGACGAATCACATTTCTCACTCGGTGGGTATGTTAATAAACAAAATTGTCGTATTTGGGGTTCTGAGAATCCTCAAGTAATTGAAGAGAGGCCATAACACCCACAAAAAGTCACTCTTTGGTGCGCTTTTTGGTCCGGAGGTGTGATTGGACCTTACTTCTTCGAAAACGACGATGGAACGACTGTCACCGTCAATTCGGAGCGTTATGGTCATATGATAACCGACTTTTTGTTTGCCTGCTATTGAAGAATACGACTTAGAGAATATGTGGTTTCAACAATACGGTGTCACATGCCACACAACTCGAGCGAATATGGCTTCATCAACTGGCCACCAAGATCATGCGATTTGACACCGCTGGACTTTTTTTGTGGGGGTACGCGAAAAATCCTATTTATGCATATAAACCTTTAACTCTTGAGCACTTGAAAACCAACATTCGTGAAGTTACGGCTGCGATACCGCCCAATATGTGTCAAAAAGTGGTCGAAAATTAACTTAAAAAAATCGATGCTGGCAACAATTCGCATGTTGGTCATTTAAATGATGTAGTGTTTCACACATAATGTCAACGTTCAAACTTTAGAATAAAAAAGAAATTTCATGAAAAAAAAATATTTTATATGTGTTTTATTTACGTTTACTTTTGAAACCGCAAAATGGATAAAAGAAAAAATACAAAAAGAAATAAGTTAGCTTAAGCTTTTTATATTTGATGATCTGTAAAGGTCCTAGGTTGTTTAAATAAATAAATAAAAGAAATCTTGGACACATTATAATGTATACCTAAATAATACAATTAAGTATCTAACATTAAGTTACTTATAACCAATTATTGTTTTCACTACCTTAAATCTTAAGAAATCTCAAATTATAGTATACCTAATTTTAGGTTTTAATTTTGAATGTTTCATTAAAAAAAAAACTAAATTGTTGAATGTTATAAATTTTCCTAACCTCTTAATTTAATATCTAAATAGGGTATGTACCTATATTGTAAAGAAAATCCTATTTATTGTAAGTATTCTCTATGAATTCTTCTAAATGAAAGCCCTGATTCACACTGCGTTTTCATTAGAGCCAATACAGAGCAATTGAAAATATGATTACGAAATCTAAGTACATAATAATTTTCTCTGAAATCATTCATTTCTTAACAGAGTAGCATTTCGCAAAGGTTAAGAAAGTGTTGTTGAAGTCTATGAAGTTCTATCAATTGTAAAACCAATTGTATTTTTATTAAAAAAAAAAATGCAGATCCAATAAGTTTCTAAAACTGCCACAGGTTTGACGAGAAAAGTTTGGCAGCACTGTTTACCTCCATTATAGAATTCTTCCACATTATTTAAAAAAAACTGAATCGCTCAACGAATACAAATCAAGACTTTTCTGAAATATAAATAGCCATTAAATGAAAGTAGGTAGGTACCTACATAATGTAAATATAAGTATGTGAGTCTTGCTCGGCATATTATCTTTCTCACGGTCTAAATTAGTTACGTGATTTTTACTCTACATTTGCTCTTCATTACATCCCTATTCTTATTTAAATATTTATGCATCTTCATCTTCTGTTTTCCTGCATCACTGAACAATACACCTAATCAACTTACAATCCTCTACCTTACCATCTTGATCCATATTTCCGGGGACAAAAGAATAATCTAATATTACAAAAAAAAAGACAAACAAAGCAAATGGTTTCTTTAAAAAAAAAAAAAAAAAAAAAAAAACACCAAATATGAGCGGAAACCAAATAAAATGTCACAACTACTCGCATATCTGTCAACATCATCAAAAATAAATCCACTCGACAGAGTCGACAGTCGACAAAAGAAACAACTTAAAATAAACACTAAAATAAAAAGATGAAGAAAAAATTACCAAAAAATAAAGATCAAATAAAATTACTCTCCATAATGGAGACCCCGAAAAAATGTAATAAAATATATTTGAAAAAGATTGTTATAATTTCGGGACATGCAAGAACGATGAGTTGCGACTTGCGACTACGAGCGACTTGGTTATAAAATAACACACAAGAACGTATTAATTACAATTCGAACCATCATCGGCAAATGAATGCAGTTCTTCTCTTCCTTCCTTCCTGTCTAGTTGATTCCTTGGAGAGGTCATTAATATCTTTGTCTCCCTGCTGGTTTAGTGATATCGTGGTGGCGGAAGATTTTATAATACAAGAAAGACTAACGCCTGCTTACCAGCAGTATGCCACCATCAGACAACATTCCATTAAAATTTATCGTTTCTAAGTTAATCCCGCAGGTCCCGGTCCCGGTTCTGCTACTAGCCCCATACCCATTCCCGGTACTAGTACCTACTGCACAAGAAATTATTTTCAATTTTTTTTGTTCACGCCAGATTAATGCTAAGGACGCTGAAGCAACAATAAATACAACTCCGATGACGATGTTGCGGATGCCTCAGAGAATGTGTGTTTATAAAAATATGTTTAGGGAAAAAAACCTGGGGGCTTTTATAGTCGTGGACGGTATTTTGGGTGCACGACTGACAGCAGAGACGAGTTGCATTTGTTTTAATTAGGTGGAGGGAGCAGCGCGTGGTATGTTTATTTAATGGTAACCCCAAGGCAAAAGAGAGGAGATTCCTACTCCAAAAAAGGTGGATATAAGTAGGTATGTTGTTAAGTGCACTATTTAACGTGCGCACAGCAATATCAGAATCAGAAGCACATACGTATCTATGTATAAAAGGCGACGTATTAAGTGAATGCTTTGTATTTTTAGATAAGGACACACGAACAAATTTTAGGAATCCCAAAAAGAACACGGAAAGTGTCAGACTTTTAGCGGTAGCGGCGCGGTGCGTCGGTCGTTTCGTCAGCAGTTGAAATGAACGTGTAATAAAATTTAATTTCATTCGAGTAATTTTTAACAGGGTGTTCCAGATAAATAATTAAGATAAACACATGAACAGAAAGAATATACCTGCCTTCCCAGCAGGAAATTTCAAAAAATTCATTCATGAATCACAAACTTTTTCATCAATGAGTGTTTTCATACCCCATGAATTTGGTATGAAAACATCGTTGAATTTAACATGGGGCTGTCGAGGTGAATATTTACCAGTGAAATCACAAAGCAGGGGCAACTAGTTTATTCATAAGCAAATTATATGTAATGAAAAATGGCGTGAACGTTAAGCTGTGAAATCACTGCTAACTTAGAGTTGCTTATTCAGCAAGTGAAAAATTAAATGAATGATCATCTATTAATTCACTCTGTTAATGTAACTCGTTAATTCGCATATGAATTATATATGATGGAAAATGCCATGAATATTGAATTATGAAATCATTAGGTAAAGCCCGTATGGTAGCTACTTCTCATTTTTAATCCATTAAATCACATGAAAGTGTCAGTTTTTTGTGAAAGAGGAAATATGTTGTTTTTGTTTGTACCGAAAAAGAAACATTGTATATGTATGATATACCCGCAAACATAATTTTACTAATTTAATTTTTTAATTCGACGATTATTCAACAATATAAACATTCAATTAAAAAAAATACGTTTAGCTAATAATAATTAAAATGTAGTCTTGATAAATCTTGATGCGGAAGTAAACCTTATCATTATTTGATTCTTTTAAATTTGATCTGATGTCGGGTTTTAGCAATTCCTTTTGTTAATTCTGCGAAGGTTTTGCACTTTCAGTCGCCAACATTACGTATTGAGTATATATTCGCTAAAAGAAATATTAGCTGCGTTTTATTATTTACGGGTGTGGGTCTGGGTTATTTTTTAGCACGTATTACAAAAACAACACGAGATCCGGGTTTCTATCGGGGTTATAACTGGGTTTGAAAATACTAGTATTAAGTTTGGCGAATAAAGGGTACATTTAAGTACATAACACAGATCATTTTATTTTCACGGGGTAAACCATATGGGTTATTAGCGATAATAAAGCACGGCATCTTTAAATTTTGTTTTGAAAAAAGTCGAAGAAATACCCTGCAGTGGCCAAATATCTTAAGGTTAATAATTGTAACCTTTCAGCTAGCTGAATACAAATTCTGAACAAAAAAAAAACACTGATAAAAATAAACTTCTTTTGATGTGTTAGATCACAATGATCGCGAACAAAACTGGAAATTCTGGTTTATATGTTTTTTCCACATTCTCTAAAAACAACCCACGAACTCATGTCATGACCAGCGAAGACTGAGCATTGAGCACATTTCTCGGGGCAGGTAGAAAAAGCGCAATGTTCGTCGCTCTTCTCATGGCAGAGAAAACCTGTTTTTATTTTTTTAATACTACGTTTCCACAGACCACTAAACTGAGATTTAAGTAGATTTAGCTAAATCTCCTACAAATCTTGAGTATTTACCATACAAATTTTAATCTTCTCAGATGAAGATTTTAAAAAAATCTCATTTAAATCTTAAATCGAACTACGCTATTTCCATATCGAAATGAACACATTCATCGGGAAAGTGAATTTTTCTCTTCGGTTGACACAGATGATGCTGCCTGTCTCACTTCTACATCATAAGAGAAAATGAAAAGATATATGCATTTTGAATAGTGCTGTCAAAATTAATCTACTTTTGGAGCGGTGGAACCACTTTTTGAGATTAGTAGATCTACAAGAGATTAAAGTTCGGTGGAAACGTAGTATAAGGCTTTTTTGTTTGCATTTTTTTTTTGTTCTCGGGAAGAGAAAAAACAACCACAGCACAACAGAGAACCAAACATCATTTGCGAACTCACGAACCTATGCATTTCCCTTCATGAGTGGAATCATCGTTTATGATTTTGTAACTGAAAAGCATTCAGTTCATTTGAATTTAGTTAACTGATGGAAAAATGCGCAACCGTTTTCTTATGAAATCATAACATACTGCTCGTCGATGGAATTAGTCGATGAATCCATTGATGAATTCACCAATAAAAATTCATTGATGTCGCAATTTCCTACTGGGTTAAGAAAGTTAAAGTATAGATTTCTTCTGAGTATGTATTTCATTTTTTTGGCTTTTGAATTAAAGGAATTTATTTTCCCAAATTGTAAAGTGGAATGCTAAATGTATCCATTAACCAAGAAGAAAATACTCAGATGAAGAAACAAATGATAGGTAGTCGTACTATAGAGATACCCCACGACGATATTGATATAATCAGTAGAAACAGATTGATGTCGAGTATGCATTTCTGGTTATTGAGATGGGTGTATTTAACGGCCAACGAAGGTAATACCAATTATATGCTATCAAAAAATGAGACCTACGAAGTTTGCAGAAGTTGAGGACTTTATATGCATATGCTTCGCCATAAGCCCAAACAACGATGCCACAATGTTACCTTACCTTCCATATATATGAAACGAGGTATTTACATACCGATGACGTGCCAACGTACACGATGGATTAAACACCAAATACTTCGTTAGTGGAGCGTGTACCTACTAGATTTACTAGATTTACTAATCTCAAAAAGTGGTTCCACCGCTCCAAAAGTAGATTAATTTTGACAGCACTATTCAAATTGCATATACTTTTTTTCATTATCTCTTATGATGTAGAAGACAGTCAGCATCATCTGTGTTAACCAAAGAGAAAAATTCACTTTCCAGATGAATGTGTTCATTTCGATATGGAAATAGGGTAGTTCGATTGAATATTTAATTGAGATTTAGTTTAAACCCTCATCTGAGAAGATTAAAATTTGTATGGTAAATCCTCAAGATTTGTAGGAGATTTAGCTAGATCTAGTTAAATCTCGGTTTAGTGGTCGGTGGAAACGTAGTATTAGTTAGGTCTCTCATTTTGTCACTATACTATTTCATTCCAGTCGGAATAAAATAAGTTTTATCATTGCTTAAAGAAATAGTTGTATTTCACTTTTTACGTTCAGATATCCGAATTTTCTCAAACAATGAAGCTACTTTTAAATCACTGCAGCCATATTGCAATTTAATTGGAAGGCATATGGACCAACACAACCTATTGGTACATACCTATACTTATGTAATAAGCTGAAAAGAAAACAAACCTTACCCTATGCCTCCACAAGCAATTTTTTTGTTGTTTTTATTTCAGCAATTCTTGCAGAAATTTTTATTTCTTCGTTCAGTGGGCAAATTATTTCATGAAATCTTATTGACAATCAGAGTGCCAAGCAAACAAGACCTACTGTATTTACATTTTCGGGCGGGAATTCCAACTCAACCCATCAACATATCTATGTCAGTCGAAGATTAAACGCCAAACTATGTCTGCATTTATTTCCACAGATATGGTAAGAAAAAAATGCCAAAATCGATTTCGGAAATTTCCATTGTTCGATTTTCTGAAAGAAATTATTGCTTGTGGAGACGCAGGGTTAGATAAAACATTATCGTGTAACTTGCTTGGCGACAATATAAATCTGACCAAATCTTTAAGTATAAGTTCATAAGTGGAAGAATTCACGGATGTTGTAAAAAAATCGATTCCCAGTAGATGCAAGGTAACAAAAAAGAGTACAAGTCTGTCAAGTCAAGTTTAGAGAGAAATGGTTTGATGAGGAGATAGCTGCAGCAAGGAACATATCTTTTGTCTGGTTAAGAATGCTACGCAAAAACCCACACAACAATTTCCTAAGACAAAAGCATGAACAATAAAATAGCAACTACAAAAACTTGTGCAAAGCTAAGCGTCGATCATATTCCGAAAACATCGCAAATTGTAAATCCAATTGGAAAAATGCGTCCTATTGATACTTGGGAGTTAATCGGGTTTCTAAAGAGACTATTCAACGGCGGTTGACCACATCTACACAATCACAAATATTGGTGAAATCTATATAGGCAAAAAACGAAAACTGTACTTATTCTTTATAGATCTTAGAGTAGCCATTGATACCATAGATAGAAGAGCACTAATGTAATTGAAAGCAGAAGGTAACGAAAAGTGGAAGCTCTTAAATGAGTAGATTAAGGCTGTAAATGAGACAGTTACTTAGGAATGGTTATTACGAGGAATTTAAATATGAAAAAACAAAATATGCACTAAACGCAACCTGGATGACTGCTATGGCCCATAAGGAGGAGGATGCAGATACAAAGTACGGAGTGTTTCAAGCAACGTCACTAAACCACATACTGCTTCTAAAAACTGAACTTTCTCCCCTGTTTATAGCTACGTTGAAAATGCAAGTGAACTATGTTCTCAAAACACTTAGGCTCGAAGACAATAGGTTACCAAACAAAATTAGTATGAACTTAATAAGGAATCAAAACTCTTGGGTAGCAGAGTTGAAGCGGATTATTGTAACAATTCTCTTGATCTTCAAAGTTGCAACTGGGATACTTGGGAAGTAAAGCTGTATGACTTCATAAATGCAGTCGATGCAAAGAAAACTAAGGAGCCAGCTTGGATTAATGAAGAGATTTTCAAAAGAATTTAATGATCGTTATATTTCTGCTCATAGTCCTGCTTATGAGGTTTCCATTACTAAAATTGAAAGTGTTCAAAACAACTTCTGTTACTCGTTCTCCGTGATCTTCCTTGGGATCCCAATCAACATCGACCACCATATAAAAATCGTTCGAAATTGCTCAGCATTTCTACGCTAAAGAAGAGGAGGGAAGTGAATAATGTTCTTTTCCTTTTTCAACTTTTATCGGGATCAATTTATTCTCCAAACATCCTGAGTATGCTGAACATAAATTCACATCAGAAGTTAACCCGTGATCCTGCATTCTTTTATATAACTTCTGCCAGAGTTGATTATGGATTAAATGCATCTTTAAATATTATCTGCAATGATTTTAATCGTTTATATAACTTAATTGATTTTAACGTATCGAAAAATTGTTTAAAAAAAATATTATTATCCTGTTAATTGTTTTATTCTATTTCTTTTACATATCTAAAATTTTATTTCTTTCTCATAACAAATAACAAACAAACAAAAAACAATGAAATTAAAAAAAAATTTAAATAAATGAAACGAAATTAAATTTTTGTGTTTTATCTTGTGTAGAAATACTTTTAGTACCAGATTTTAGCATCCATAGACAAATCAAAATTACTAAAACTTTTTTGAAGGCCTTAAACTTTTAAACCTCAATGACTCAAAAACAACATTTTGTGACTTGAGCTATTTTTGCAGCATACCGACGATATGTGTTAGTATATTCAAACTTGCTGTTGCATTGTATACGTAATTTTTTTTTAACAACCTAGACTGCAGTTGAAATAAATAAATTAATAAATAAAGTCGATCGAATTAAAAGCCAGGAATGCGAATCAAATAGTAGTCTATTCGCAACTTAACCACAATTTGTGCAAGAACAATTATTTTAGTCCCGCTTACCAAACTGGTTTCTTTACAACTGTCTACAGAAACCTGGGGCCCAATTCCGCAAGCGTGAGTTTTCTCTGTGTACACAGAAAGTTGTGTACACATACATTTTTCTGATGCATATTTTCTTGATAGATAACGTGTACACAGATAGGCTAATTTATTCACGCATATTTTGATGGTGAATAATTTTTTTGCACGGAAAAGCATTCACTCTTGCGGAATTGGGCCCCAGACCAAATATACTTTTTTTAAATTTTATATCAAGTAGGAGTGATCTGTCAGAGCTTTGTGGACTAAGCTACCTGAGGTATAAAGAAGGCGTGCTTTACTTTTTGGGAAGGTGCCCAATTTTGATGGAGATATGAAAGGACGTTTATACGTAAAAAATCAACTCACAACAAATGAACTGTCAAACTATTTTTTTTAAAAGAAAAACTGATTAATAAAAGTCATTCAAAATTGAAAAACTGAAACAGTGTAATAACCGAATACTATCTAATAGTAGTATTTTCAAACGTAATATTTACAAGCAGAAGAGAAGCGAACCAACTTTTCCTCTTGTCTGCACATGGCCTGTCCTTTTCCAAGGACATAATTTGGTTAATTTGTACAATATTGAAACTATTAGTCTTGCAGGCTTCATAAGAAGCTCCAAATTGTATGAAGGAGTTTCCTTAAACCTTCACAACAGTGTATCAGTATTTTTTACTGGCATTATTGTTACCCAAACCAAACTTATGTGGCCTGCAAAAGAAGTATTTGCTCTTGATAATTTATGTAATTTCAATAAATAAATTTAATTAACCTAAAACCAATGAAATTGTTTGTACTAGAACACCCTTTACATCTCGTACATAGCAGTGCATTTTCCCACAAAGCATTTTGTTTCTTGAAATATTATCCAGTACTTACAAAAAAAAAAAAAACTGAAGAAGGACTCGTATAGTATAAGGCTTCCTCCTTCAAGATGAAAACTTACTTACTACATACACACTCGAAGAATCCTTACAATTCTAAAGGAAAGGGCAAAATATAATTCCTTTTGGGGGTAATATCGTCCTAAATGGCGGATAATAAAAATTTACCTTTCTAAGGATATATTATATACATATGTATGTACATACATGTGTGTATATCGTTAAAAAAATAACATACACGTAGTAATTTTGGTCTTGGAACTTTCAACAATACTAAAGGCATTTTCATATTAATAATGCCAGTGTATATATACTTAGGTACCTATTTTAAGTCCTGGGGGCAATGAAGGAAACAAAAAGGTGAACCCCTTCTACACTTCATTACAAAAAAAAATGTTTTTTAAAGTGGTGGGTATTCTACGAATTTGCCTGAGGACAAAACTTCTTCAAGATATGATTAACTCGACATTTTTCTTCCCAGCAGCTATCATTTTTCATATAACACACATACACCTATAACTATAGGCAGTAACTATATTTTCTTTTCTTGTTAATAGGACGTGCATACCGTTAGACTGAGCATTCACTATGATTGTAACTTGAGCTGTTGAAATTCTCGCTGCATTTGTATGACATTTTCATGATTAAATTGGCATTTTGCATATTTTGTGATCTTCTCGTTTTAAAGTGTAAACAGAAAACCAGTCTCCGCCGCCCCTGTTCGCTTATACTGTTGGCTGCGAAGTAGGCATTCATTTTGGTTGGGTCATGTTGCATTATTTGAAGTATTTAGGGTTCGACGAATAAATAATGTTGGCTTCTAGGGAGTGTTTCCAAAAAAGGTGAAGATTAAAAATAAATGATTAGTATAGGTACATAGGTATTTATAATATGATGAGATTAAGCAGCAAATAATCAAGAATAGTTTGTCAACAAGGAGCTTAATCCTCTTAAAGTATTTTAATCATTATGATACTGGAGGCTACTTTTTTTTTACTATCGTTGCACAGCATTAGACAATGCACAAGCCTTTAAGACAAAAAGTACTTTACTAGCTAATTGAATAATTGTGCGTTCAGATATTGAATTACCTTCAGTAATCCTCCTAATAAAACCAAGTTTAATTAGTGTATTCTTACTTGTGATATATAGAAGTAGGTCATAGTACTATATGGCAACGTTTGCATTTAATAAACATCGAGATTTTTTTATAGGGAACACGAAAAAAGTGTGTAGGTAAATCTACAGCCTAAACAGCTAAGCGATAACAAAAAATCTGTGCACTTTTGTAAGCATATTCTTTTTTGTTTTTTTACAGTATCAGAATTGGCCGAAGAGAGTTTAGAGCAAGCTCCATCTTCCGACCAATGGTTTACCATGACAGAAAACTGTGTTATACCACCGGCTCATCATTTAGTTCAGTGTTAGTTGTTAGTAGGCAAACTCTATTACAAATAACACTTACACAAGTAGAAAATGAAAATATAAACAAATAGTATTACGTCAAAAACGAAACAAGAACATAATATGAAACAAAAACATTTAGGAGCGTGGAGCACTGGTTTTGAGTATATTTTTTAATTTAATTTTACTGATATTGAAATCAAAAACGTTTGAATTCCAATTTAAAAATCTACACATACGTGCCAAGGGCTCATGCATACCATAGTTGGTCCTATGTGTTGAGTCTTTAATCAAGTCGAGGCCACGAAGATTATAACCTCCTCCCCGATAATTAAAAAAATCGGACCATATTAGGTCTGGTGCATCTGTGACGCCAGTTATTATTTGGTGAAAGAACACCAAATCATTGTTAGTTCTTCTCTGTGCAAGTGTTTGCATTTGAAGAATAGATAAACGTTGGTCATAAGGGAGAGCATTAGAAGGATCACTCCACTGAAGCCCGTTCAATGCGAAACGAGTAAAGTTTCTTTGAACAGATTCTAATCTCTCAATATGAACATCGTAAAGAGGAGTCCAAACCTGAGATGCATACTCAAGATGGGGACGAACCAAGCAGTTGTATAAAGCACGGGTAAGATTGGGATCAACAAATTCTTTGGACCAACGTTTAATAAATCCTAACATGAATTATCTTTGTTAACTATGATATTAATATGGACAGAAAAGTCTAAATTGGGCGTAAAGAGAACTCCAAGGTCCCTTACAGTTATAACACGAGTTAAAATGTGCCGTGAGATAACATAGTCATGAGAAGAAGGAGAACGTTTTTTTGAAAATGTCATTGTTTGACATTTTGTCGGGTTAAGATTCAAACTGTTCTTTTCACTCCACAAGGCAAAGTGGTTAATATCCTCTTGCAATAGAGTTCGATTCTTTGGAGATGATATATTTTTATAAATCTTTATATCGTCTGCAAAGATACGAATTTCGCTATTACATACACAAAGAGGAACATCATTAATAGCGAATGTAAAGAGTAATGGTACAAGATGGCTTCCCTGCGGAACACCTGATTTGGCAATAAAGGGTCTTGAGTAAGAATTTCTGAATTTGACTTGATATAACCCATCTTTAAGATACGAGGATATCCACTTGATGAAAGATGGAGGAAACCCGTATGAATTAAGTTTAAACTCGATAAACGCATGAGATAATTGATCAAAAGCTTTCGAAAAGTCTGTGTATACACAATCAATTTCTTGACCACTTTCTAGGGAGTTTAAACATTTATTCAAAAATATAACTAGATTAGTAACAGTAGAACGTTTCTGCATAAAACCTGTTGTTGGTTGCAGATAATATTTTTACATATAAATGTCAAACTATCACATACAACTTGTTCAAACAACTTCGGAATGCAAGAAAGTTTAGAAATTGGTCTATAGTTGATAATATTGGTTTTATGTCCCTTTTTAAATGCTGGAGTTATAAATGCATTCTTCCAAACTGAAATAAATTTTCCTAATTTCAAAGATAGTTCAAAAATATTTCTCAGAGGAAGAGCTAAAATGGACCTCCATTTTTTTAATACAGCAGGTGGTATTCCATCAGGTCCAATAGAATAGTCCTCTTTTAAATGTGACAAAAAGCTCAAAATTTGTTCACGCTCTATTGTTATATTGTTAAATGATACTTGAGGACAATTTCGCAAAAAATGAAAATAGTTTTCGTCAACAACTACAGGTGAATCAGTGAAGGATTAGCTAAAATTACTTGCAAATCCCTCACAGATTTCAGAAGTTGTCCTCAAGATTACGTCATTATACATGAGATCTACTGGATACCCGTCACATTTCTTTTTAGAATTTATAAATTTACAGAAGTTTTTCGGGTCTAACTTCAAAGAATGCCCCATGGTTTCCAGATATTCGCTATAGAGTTCGAAACAGAGTTTTTCGAATCCTTCAAAAAGGCAAATGTGAACTACTTGATTCACTACCATCATGAACCTAATGTATTTTTTCCAAGCCTTATTTCTTTTATTTCGGATACATTTAAGTTCTTTTGTGAACCGAGGATGACAAGAAGAATTAGAGAGAAGAGATATTTTTTTTTCGAACTGTTTCATTAATGCATCTCATCAAAATAGAATAGAAGCTTGAGATAGTTGAGTCAAGATCATTAGAAATCGGTAAATGTTCTATACCGGAATTTATTAAACTATCCAGCAGATGTTGAAAATCACCTCAAATCATAGCTTTTGTTCCAAAAAAATGTACATAAAATGTTTTAAACGGTAACGACTTTCTCATATTAATCAAACGTTTTAAACACGAAGTCCTTCAAATCCTAATAATATTATAAATGTGACAGTTTGGATGGATGGATGTTTGTTGCTCAATCACGCCAGAACGGCAGAACAGATCTGGATTATATTTGGCATAAAGATAGAATGTGATCTGGAATAGCACATATGCTACTTTTTATCCCGGTAAAATGTATGGTTCCCGTAGTATAGATTTGTTTAATTTTTGCACAGAGCACATATTCCATATCTGCTCATTTTACAAATAGCCAACATAGCTTTTATTCCCAAAAAGCCAAAAAGCGCACAGCCACACTCTGGATTATCACATAGGTCACTCCTATCCCGAAAATTTAACAGTTCCCATAGGAGAGGCTTAAATATGAAAAAAATATATGCTTGGGAGTTTGTTCCGTATTCACGCCTCAACCATAGAATAAATTTTAATGAAATTTTGTAAAAATTATCGATTCAAATGAGAGTTTGTGTATTTGTTCGGCTTTCACACTTCAACGCTTTTTAATGAAATCTAGTAGCTGGATAGATGATGTCATTAAAAATTAATTAATTAAATGTCACACAAAATTAAGTAAAAAAAACGACTTTTTAATATATTTAGCTGTTCTTATTAAGAATGGCTTGGTGCCAGGGCACAGAGATATTCCAGGGAACTGCAGGGCCGACGAACTTGCCAAACATGCAACAAGGCTACCCTTTTCAACTGACTACAGTAACCTGGGTATTTCAATCGCTACATGTAAAATTTTGCTAAGGCTAGATGCTCCGGAGAAGACAAATCTTAGGTGGACTAGTGGTAACACATGTCTAGCGGCAAAAAAGATTTGCCAAAACTGGATCTTGAGCGCTTTAAGGCTTTGATCTCTCTATACAAATACAGAAACAGGTGTCATTACAGGACACTGCATCATAGGTAGACATGCTGCAAGACTCGGCGTGCTCGCAAACGACTTCTGCAGAAGCTGTTTAGATGAGGAGGAGGAGGAAACAATTCTTTATCTCGTCTTCTGGGAGACTTCTTCTTCAATGACATTAATGAACTGCCACACTCAGACATTAATTCTCTCTTCCGCTTTATAAGAAGCTCAAATTGGTTCTAAGTTCTTTTTGGGGTAAAAAAACACAACTCCGGTGGTATCACAATGGTCCTTTGTTTTGGACTAAGTGTAACCTAACCTACTAAGAATCTTGGACTTTCTATATGGTCGCATATAAGAGCAAGTACGTGCGATCTAGTAGTGTATTCAATTTCATTAGCATTCTTATTAAACCTAGAAGCTAGAACTATAGAGGGGCGACAAACTAATCGAACCATCTAGTAGCTGGTTCCCTCCGAAGTTTCCCTCAGGATAGCTGGTGCAATTAAAAATTATTTAAAATAATCTTATCTGGTAAAGCGAATGATTAGAGGCCTTAGGGTCGAAACGATCTTAACCTATTCTCAAACTTTAAATGAGTAAGAACCTAGCCTTTCTTGATATGAAGGTTTTAGGTTATGATATATTGTGCCCAGTGAGCCACTTTTGGTAAGCAGAACTGGCGCTGTGGGATGAACCAAATGTAATGTTAAGGTGCCTAAAAACAGAAATGTAACCCAGATTATTGATCATTTCAGGCTAGGTTAAAAAAAAACTCAAAACAAGTTTTGAGATAGTCCCGATTTTTGTTATTTATACTTATAAGTTGTAGTTAGTCCATAAAAATTTAACATCAAGTGGATTTAAGTATGACGAACAAAATTCTTTAATATTTTTAAATGACGCTCTTGAGATTACTGTCTCATACGAGTATTTTTTAAATTTTAATCTACTTTATTCCATGTTGTTAAATATACATTAAAATTATGGCATGTTCTTAAAAATCCATTATGCTCTCAATCAATCAGTTTTATCTTGTGAAAAAAGCTGAGAGCTCAATTGATTTAATTGTAAATTAACGCCGCGCCGGCCGCCCGCCATATGTTTATTGTTACAATGACACTGACTGCTCACAACTCTCATCCATGTGTCTTTGTAAATTTGAATTAATCATATATGACAACAACATAATGCAACCAGCACTCAAATAAATATAGTTCAGGACTTTAAGTTGCATTTATCGTTATAATTATTTTAAATCGTTTGTATTATAGTCGATTGAAGAAAATAAACAATAGTATAAATAGTATAGTGATGTTGCTGTCATTTGGGATCATGTGGAATGTAATATTATCCATTGAAATTATCACAACTAATAATACAACATTTTGTTTAGCTTACAAAAAATTGGTTTCAGAAAACAAACATTTAAATTTACGAAAAAGTGATAAAATACAATCTTTCTCTTTCATAGCATCAAAATTGGTCATGAACTTAACTATAAAATTCAAAGGTTCAAAGGAAATTACGCCCAAAACTGTTTTGGACACAAAGCCCAAACAAATTTGGGAGTAATAACTTTGGAAATTTGTTTGGGGTAATTTGAGGAAGTCCATTCAAATTGACACTAACTACACTTTTCGCTGAATTATTTTATACCTTCCTATTTTGAATTAAGTGAATGATAGGCTTTTCATTTTAATAATTGATCATCATCATGCAAGCAATAAAACTGCAGTATTTATTTAATAATATATAATTATTAAATATTTCTTAAAAAACAACATTACCGATTCAAAATAACTTTTAACGGCCTTTAGTCCAACAAAAATTGGCGTTTCGTCCCGACGATTTCACATGGACTCATCAGTTGACTAGTGAGGACCTTTGTCACTACGCAATTTTTGCCAAGTTCAGTTCATCTTACATAGATTTCGTGAAGAACATCTAGTGTGAACTATATCCAACAAGACTAGAATTCCTAATCATCAGTCAACTGATGAGTCCATGTGAGATCGCCGTGACGAAACGCCAATTTTTGTTGGACTAAAGGCCGTTAAAAGCTATTTTGAATCAATAATTCAACAAGTCCAAATATTATAGTGCTAAGTCTTCTAATTGGCTGATATATTTCAGTAGTATATAGAATTTGTATTATTAAACAAAAAAAACTTCTTAAACAACATTACCTTAAATTTTAATTTTTATAAATAATAAATATTAAAATGATGGACAAACAATCGATGACACCTGGCAACGCTGCCCACCGTGCTATAAGCCTTGATAAAATTAATGTTGCTCTTGGTTGTCGCATCGTTATTATCATGTTCTGTCGTTTGCCGCACAATCATTACAAGCATTTTCAATCGTAAATCAGCACTTTGATATGGGAAAATCGATTAAAACTTATATACGCCTTATAAAATAAAAGAAAGAAATGTTTTTGGAATGCATGCTCTGCATCGAAGACAAATGGATTCTTATATAATTAAAGGAACTTTGTTTTCACAATGCATCTTGCGATTGTTTCGGCTCCCACGAGACACAGTATCTGTAAAAAAAAAAAAACGATTTTTTTTAGATGTAGTGATAGAACACGAGTTTAATGTGTTCTTCATTACCACAATAATTATTAGACAGATGGGGAAAAAATTGAAGAAAATGTCCTACTCAGAATATGTACATATATTGGTCGGAAAAAATTCTCTAGATGTGGGTTTGTCAAAGTGTTCTTGACATTAAAATTGATTTTCAAAATTTAACAATGAAATGTTAAATCTACTCAAAATACGGGTAGATAATGTATCTGAGTTTGAAAACAATAAATGTATCTTTCAACTAGCGCAGAGCAGACAGGCGGAAATAACTTCCTGTTCATCTACAATAAACAATTTAAAAATTGAAAAATCGTGTTAGAAAATTTACTACTACGGTACGTACGAGTACTTGTTCTCTTTATTATGTACAACGGCTCTACACTCAATGGTTTTTCAACTTAATGCGTGAAATAAATTTTACTGTTGGGATTACCGAAAATAAAAAAAAAGATCTTAAATCATGTGCATGTGTTGTTTTAGGCGACATGCTGCGCTATTCTAAAAATACCTGACTAATTTAATTTTGTCCATCGAGGAAAAACCCTATCGCATTTTATTCGTGTTACTCGAAAAATAGTTTATGGTTGTTGTTGCAGTGCATATTTCCTTATTTACCTTTCCTTTCCAAGTATTTTAGTAAGGTTGGAATGTTTTTGACTGAATAGAGAGGCAAAAAGTGTTTTTGATATAAAGGGTATTTTTGTTAAGAGCTTGAGAACTTAAAATAATAATACATGACAGAAATATTTTTGGAATTAATTTTTTATTATTATAATCTGGTAGATATTTAAATGGCATTTATTTTTTTTTTTAAATATGATTTCGGGTATATGTCCGCCGCAGCTACGAGTTACATAGTCCATTCGATCAGTCCAATTTTTGACTACTTTTGTCAAGTAAATCTGGCCGTATGGCGTCAATGAATGGTGGCTTGAATTTTGGCTTCTAATGCTTCAAGAGTTGCTGGTTTGTCGGCATTAACCAATGAATGAACATATACCCATGAAAGGTAGTTGAGAGGTGTTAAGTTGCACGAACGAGGGGGCCAGTTAACAGGGCAACTTCTGGAAATAAAGCTGTCACCAAATTGATATTGCAATAAATTTAGGGTTAAGTGCGCCGCCGCGCCCGTCTTGTTAGAAACCAAATGTCGTGGATGTTTGGCTGATTAATTTTTGGAAACAAAAAATCAGTCAGCATGGCTCGATAGCGCTCGTCATTCACAGTAAAGGCAGCTACTTCCTCATTTCGAAAGAAATAAGGACCAATGATGTCGCCAGCCTGTAAACCGCACCAAACAGTCAATTTTAATGAATGCAATGGTGATTTGTTGATGGCTTTAGGAAGAGGGGCATTTACTCATTTATTAGATATGTTATCTCGGATACTAAATTACTTACTTACTTATACGGCTCCTGATCCATGGAGGGTCGCTCCCTGACATATTGTGGTCTTTCATCGGTGGCGGTCCCTCGCACGCTACCTCCAGTCGTCGAGACCAAGCGCTCTTGCGTCTGGAACCGCCTGGTCCCTTTAGCGGAGGTTCGGTCTTCCTGGTCGTCTAAAACCTGCGGGATGGGATTCGAAGATTTTCTTGGCTGGAGCGTTGTTGTGCATTCGCTCGATGTGGCCGAGCCAGTGTTGTAGACGCGCTTTGGCTCTTTGGAAAACATCCACATCTTGGTACAGCTCGTACAATTCTCGATTGAATCTTCTCCCCCATTATTTGCCCTCTTCGCATATCGGACCAAATATCATCCGAAGAATTTTCTCTCGAAAGTGGCCAGTATCAATTCCGTTTTTTACTTATCGTCCAGCACTCGGCGCCGTAGAGTAGAACTGGTAAAATTAGCGTTTTGTATAGCGTGCACTTTGTCTTTCGAGACAGGAGTTTTGAACCCATTTGTTTGGCCAAACCAAAGTAGCAGCGGTTCGCTAGGGTAATTCTTCGTTCCACTAAGGTGTCGTTCGTGGAATTGATGTTTGTTCCGAGGTAGGTGAATTCCTTGACTACCTCGAAATTACTGCTACCAACAGTGACGTTTTTAACTAGGCGATGGACAGATGAGGCTTTGTTTGTTGTTAGCATATACTTGGTTTTGTCCTCATTCTACTCGTATTCAAGACCAACGCATTTCGCCTGTTCTTCAATAGCTGTGAATGCTTCAAGTACAGCTCGCTTGGAGCGACCGATGATATCGATGTCGTCCGCATAACCAAGCAGTTGGGAAAGACCTGTTGAAGATAGTGCCTTCCAGGTTAACACCACTCTTGCATACTATCTGCTCCAGGACTATGTTGAAGAAGTCACATGATAGCGCATCTCCTTGTCTGAACCCTGTACACGTCTGGAAAAGTTCAGATCAGCTGGATCAGATTTTCGGGATCCCGAGTTCCGACATCGGCAATATAAGCTCTTGGCGACTTATGCTATCATATGCAGTTTTGAAGTCGATGAAAAGATGGTGCGTCCCGACTTGAAATTCGTTGGTCTTTTCCAGGATTTGCCTCAATGTGAAGATTTGGTCTATCGTTGATCTGCCTGGCCTGAAGTTACACTGGTACGTGCCAATGATAGTATTGCAGAAAGGTTTTAGACGCTCACATAGTAGGTTGGATAGGATATTGTAGGCAACATTAAGGAGGGATATGCCTCTGTTGTTTTTGCAGGACATAGGATCGCCTTTTTTGTAGATTGGGCATATGGAGCTATTTGGCCAGTCGTTGGGCATGCTTGGTTGATGAGCTTGTGCATGCGCCCTACTAGGACTTCTCCTCTATACTGGAAGAGTTCCGCAGGTAGGCCATCCGAGCCGGCGGATTTGTTGTTCTTAAGCTTGTGGATGGCTTTCTTAACCTCTTCAGTAATGGGCGCTGGGACTGGATCTTCATTAACTGGTCTCATGCTTCTTTGTTCTCCTGTTGCTTCCTCTACTTAATGTCCATTAAGCAGTTGCTGGAAGTGCTGCTTAAACGCGTCTACAATTCCCCGTGCTTCGGTGACTAGGTTCCCTTCGCTATTTCGAAGAGCTTGCGTGCCAGTCCTATAACCAAATGCCAGTTGCTTGGCTGTTTTGTAGAACCGGCGGGTGTTGGTGGCGGTGCAAGATTCCTCGAGATACCTGAGCTGAGAGGCTGCGGATGCTCTTTTCTTTCTTCGCAGGGTTTTTTCTCGTTCCTTCTCTTTTCACGGTACTCCTCCCTTGCTGCTCTTGTTTTCCGTTGTAGCATTTGCATTCGGTCATTTTCCGTCTCCTGCTTCAATACCGCACATTCATGATCATACCACGGGTTCTTTTTCGTGGGTGGTTGGTAGCTTATGGTGGTCTTGGCTGTCTCCTTAATGATGTCGCGATACTGGTTCCACTGGTCGTTGACGCTTGTGGCTGGGAGTACGGCAGAGTTTCCCAGTCAATTGTTCACTGCAGTCTCTGGCTTTCTCAGATGTGCTAAGGCAGGCGACGTTGAATTTCTTCCTTTGGGCGGACTTTGTTTTCTTTTCGTTTGACAGTCGGGCTCTGAACTTTGTCACAACAAGAAAGTGGTAAGGGTCTACGTTTGCACCTCGGAAGGTTCGCACGTCCAAGATATTTGTTGCGTGCCTTGCGCCAATTAGCACGTGGTCGATTTGGTTACGGATACTAAAATATACGAGTATATTTGTGAACGAATCAGATAGTTTCGCTGAAAGCTGTCAAAAAACCAGAATGAAACTCATATCAAATGAAGTTTGCAGTCAGCTGTTCTATACATTTGTTCTGGTATAGCTAGTTGTTCCAAATTTGTAGGGATAACTTAAGATAGCTTTCCTGGGATAAGCTGTTTTTTCATCAGATGTGCTTTTGTAAAGAAAGTTATTCCAGATTGCTCAGAATAAATGAGTTCCATATATTTCATATTATTGACGAAGTCATTTAACCAGAAATAAGTTTTATCACTAAACAGCGTAATACTACGTTTCCACCGACCACTAAACCGAGATTTAAGTAGATTTAGTTTAATCTCCTACAAATCTTGAAGATTTACCATACAAATTTTAATCTTCTCAGATTAAGATTTAAAATAAATCTCATTTAAATCTTCATAGGGCCAATAGATATACAAATCGAACTAACCGATTCCCATATCAAAATGAATACATTCATCGGCAAAATGAATTTTTCGTATCGTTTGACTGAGATGAAATGCCTGTCTCACTTCTACATCATAAGAGAAAATGAAACACTATTTGCACTTTGAATTGTACTATCAAAATTAATCTATTTTTGAGAGGCGAAAACACTATTTGAGATTAGTAAATCTAAATCTAGATTAACGTTCAGTGGAAACGCAGTATAAAATGAACAAAGTGCTATATGAACTTCGCGAACAGATTTATTTTTTTTCCAAAGTAAATTTCCACAATTTGGAAGCGTTGTTTCGGCGCAAAACGATTCATGATGAATTGTGGTAACTAAATCATTTACGCCAGTGAAAACACGTTTATTACTTGCAAAGACTTTGGTTATACCCTTATTGATTTATGGGTGTGACATTTTTTGTAAGAGTAACTATGTATGCAAAAGAAAGTTAAATGTCGCATTTAATAGCTCTGTACGCTATGTGTTTGGATTACGTAGATATGACAGATTGACCGGCTTTTCTGATTATCTCCAGCTTCGCAGCTTAATATTTCTCTCTGACATATTGTTAACTCACCAACCACATTCCTGTTTCGATAGAATTCGAATTGCTTCGTCGCACAGGTCTTCTCAATTAATTCATCCTCGATGTTCGTGTTTAACTTCCGAGCGCCAATTTTTTGTCAATGCTGTTCGTTTGTGGAATTTACTGCCGCGTAATATTAGAAATATACAGAACACGACAAGCATTAAAAAAGCATTGAAACTCCACTTTTCACTAAGTTAAATCTTCTTTTTTTTATTAAATTTTCTTCTTTTTTAATTAAATTTTCTTTTTTTTTATTAATAATTTGTAAATTATAAATTCATATGTATGCTATATGCTTTTTATAGTCAATTTTGTTAAATTTTTATCTTGCTCTCTTATGTAAAATTAGCTTATAAGATATTGTATCTTACAGTTTTTAAGCACTTACGAATAAATAAATAAATGAAAAATGAAAAATGAATAATGAGTGATAGGCGATAGAACAACATATAATGGAAACATTTATATCTCTAGAACAACAATTAGATATTTCATCTTTACACTATTCAAAATTTGTCCATTAAAACATTTGGGAAAACATTTAATTTGAAACTACATAGTTAACTACATATACACATTAGCTGTGTTTTATTGGAATTCTATCCATTGCACCGTAACTAATTCCCAAAAAAACGCATCGACCGTAGCATGTACCGTAGCTTTTTTATTTTTGTAAAAATGGTACCCCTGTACAGCAGTCACAAGTAATGAAAGAGTCTTGTGCAAAGTAAAATTTTCTGCATTTGCAATTTTAAATTCGAACATTCATTTTGAACTAATAGAAAGGAAATGATAAGTGAATGGGTTTGTTCATAGACTATGGTCAAGTCCCTTTTTACACGGCAATTTTTTATTGCTGTAAAAATCGGTTAAGACTTTCACACGAAAAAACAAAATTGCCGGAGATTTGCATTTTTCCTTTTAATGTTTCTTGGTTCTGAACGCACACTACAACGTAGTTTAAATTGTTCACACCCTTAAATTTCCCCTTTATATTTCATGCTTTTATTTATTTTCTGAGTAGATCGATAGCTAGGAGTTTTATTTTTCAATTCAATTTACAAATTTATTTTCTGAGTATGTTTTGCTTTCAATTCAATATTCACTCATCAGACTCCACTTAAAATACGCGGAGTAATGAACAAATAGTTAACATTTGGTTTGCCATTTCCATGCACATGTCAAAAAAAACAATTGGATTACAAAAATGTACGCCCAGTGTCCATGTCATGTAGTGAATCCAATACCGTTCATTGCCAAACGTCCATTAAACAGTGAAGAAAAACCTTAGTTGCCGCTTAGTGTGCTTAGGCTAGGCGCGCACATGCAATTTTATGCGCGCAGTTATATTATAGTTCGGTGTGATACAAACTGCATGATTTTATGTGTGGTGATCGTTCGATTTGTGCCAAATCACAAACTTTTAAGTTGCTCGAATCGCGGGCTGAATAGTTTTTGCATGTGCGCGCACTCTCATATAAGCCCATGGTATTCACTTTAGCAAACAAACTGTTGCAAGACTAAAAGTTGCATATATGTGCGGGCCTATCCTTATAACTCATAGAATTTCATACGAATAAATATTTGCGGCGCAGTGTCGAGCAGTTCCTCTATAGCGTAGTTCCACCCAATGCGGCTTGTCTTCTCAAATTGCTTTTTTGTTGATCTAAATAAAAAGATGATTTTTTTCGCCAAACTCCGTTTATTTATAACTATCAATAAAAATTAGAAACAAACGAATATTGGTCTTAGTTAGTCAAAAATAAAGGTAAAACGGAATTCATTCAAAGGATATTGACTTTTTTTTTAAATGGAAATCGAAAATTGTTAAAATTGATTAAGTGACATTATGGGTATGCAAAATTGCGGATATAGGTGGAATTTTAGACCAAAGAATACATATTTTAATAATAAAAGTGAGGAACTTTTCAGAACAGCATATAAGTTATTAAAAAAATTGAGTTATCAAATATTTTAGAAATATAAACTGGACAACTATAAAAAAAGAATCAAAAATATCGATTTGTCTTACGAATGAAATTAATAATTATAACACTCCATGAACACATCCATCGAGATTCAATCCAATTTATCAATCGTACCAACAATACTAACAAAATCAAATTCGAGACTCGAATAAACGTCAACCAGCCATCCACCGTATCTTCTACTTTAGCTTTTTATCGACCGTAGCGAATTGTATGTAAAATGCTACGACTGATAAACTTACGGTGGATAAATTTCCCAATAAAACACGGTTAATGTAAGTATTATGTAAATGTTATCTTATATTTGTATTTTAATAATTAATTAACATAATAGTTGTTAAATTTTTGTTGTATAGTTAAATTCCTCACTTGAATGACACACCTCAAAATCGAAGTTTCTTAAGTATCCCTATTCTTCACAATAGCTTTGAACTTATGCCGCATACATACATATATATAAATATTCATAATTGATGTTAATTGAAGCATTTACTTAATTCATTGGTCTTAATAGTAAAATCCAACCTATTTCACAAAACGTGATCAACGCATTCAATGCCGATGGACGCCACGTTAGTGGCGGTGAACCTTAAACAATAATTATTTCTAGCATTTCCTGGTAATTTTATTTTGATTATAACAGTTTTCATATAGAGCGCATACGCATACCTAGTAAAACGAATGAGTCTTCAAAAGCACGCAATCTAAAGATGGAGAGGAGGTTTTACACATCCGACCAGAAACTAGACATGAATTTCAATGAATCTTTAGTTCTTCTAATAGTGAACACCCCTTCACTCTCTCCACCTAAAATAACACACAAAACGCATAATAAATAGCTACATACATATAATGTTTTTGAACAAAATTTAAATACACAAACCAAACGGTGGCAATTTATACATACATTGACATACTTTGGTCAGACTACATTGAGTGCGTATGGTGTGTCTTTTGTCAATCAATTGGGCGTGTTTAGTATTTTATGAGCGTAAACTCTGAACCCGTGTGATAGAGAACGTCAAACTAAATATAGAATAATTATTTTACTCTTAAACAATTATGGCAAAGTGGAAGGTGGTGTTGTGGCATAGTTCATAGATTTGACGTTTCCAATAAAGATTATGAAGTTGATGACTTAACTGTTTAATAATTATGACATTACAACAAGACTTTACTTTCAATTTAGATCGTTGTTAATTATGTAAACGGATGTTCAATTAAAGGCTTATACTAACTAATTTTTGCATCTTCTTCTTATTTGAAGCACAGCTCGAAGGCCTATCGGCTAAGATGGCTCGATTGAAGAGAAAGATAATAATCGTTTCTTTAAATAATTCGTTGATAATAATTAATTCAATTAGAGCCGATGCTGACATTTGCAAGCAATGAAGTTTTGTTGAAGCAAATCTGCCTCTGGATCATTCTGTCTTCCGCTGCGCCGTAATATTATGAAAAAAAATCATAATACTAACGTAAGTCGCCTTTTTTTAATGTTCTTAAGCTGAAAATGAATAAATCGTTAATCACAAACATACAAGTATTTAAATAACCATGTGTTCGATTACATATAACTTAATCGAGAACTTTCGCAACTCGTTTCAAAATTAAAACGAGGTAAATAATTTTGATTGCTCGAAGTATGTGTATATATTTTTGGGCTCCATGGAATTACGCCGCGCCGTAGGAAATTACACCCAAAAGTATTTTGGAAAAAAAGCCCAAACAATTTGGGCGTGATAATTTTGAAAAAAAAAACCAGCAGCATATTTTAGGAAAAGCGCCAAAAAGTGAAAATGAAAATTACACCGAAAAATATAAACTTTATGGCTTAATTTCCTAACTTTGCTTAGAAAACAGAGTTTCCTGGCGTAAATTGCAAAACGGTTTTGGAAATTAGGCCCAACAAATAAAAAGATTGTGCAAGGATCTTTTAGTCACTGCGCTGTCGTAATTCCGTAAAGATGACTCAGAGAAATAACGAAGGACATTGATTGTGAAATAAGGCCAAATTCAGTCAGAAGATAAATGTTACATAAAAAACATATATGCATATATCCAAAGTCGATCCCACCCCAAATCCTATTTTGGGCCAAACAGTGGGGTAGCGTCGTTATTTTGTAACTTGTGTTTGTTCCAAAATATGGAGAATTTTCTGGCGTTTTTTCCTTTTTGAATTGGTAAAAGCACTCAAAACTTAGTTCTCTGCCATTTTTTTCCTTTTTGATTTGAAAAAAAAGGCCAGTTTTTTTTAAAGCATTTTTGCAACAAAGATATGAAAAAAAAACAAAATTTCTGGCGAAAACGCCAACAAAATTGGGCCTTTTTTTCCTAGGCAAAAATACCCAAATAGCTATTGTGTGGATTTTTTTCGCCATTTTTTCCTCATTATTTTTACTTGCGATGTAGGTACTATAGGGCAAATTTTGCATTTGGAAAAAAATCGACATCGAGATTTTAATCAAAGTTGAAATTACGATGATGGTGGACACCAACAAAGTGGGTCCGGCAATTCCGTTTGTCTGTCTGACAGTCTGTAGAACGATCTACAGCCTAAACGGCTGAGCTGATTTTGTTCAAACTTGGTGGTTAGGCGTTTTAGGTGATTGTCCAAAATAGATTTTTGAATCGTTGTTTTAGCCCCAAAAATAACAGTACTTGCCATACAAATTTTTCTACCATCTTAATTATCTCGAAAACGGCTCTAATGGTTTTGATAAAAATTGGTGTGTGTACTAACTTTAGTATGCCCTACATTTTGGCCGAAAAAAAATTTAAACATATTTTGTATTAACGGTACCTGCTGTACAACCATTTTATTGATTTTCGACTTTCTCATAAACGGCTCAACGGATTTCGATCAAAATTTATATACAGGATCTCCTTCAAATTCTAAATAATATTACATTTCAAAATTTTCGAAAAATAGTTTTTTTTTGGATTTTTGAAAAAAAAAATATGTTTTTTTTTTGAAAATTCAAATTTTCGAAAACGGGTGGGCAATTTTTTCTGATATTCTGTTTTTAAGTTTATATTATTAAATATTTGAAATGTTCATACCAATTTTTTTTAGAAAAAATTAAAAAAATATATAAAAAAATATATGTGAAAAACGACTTTAAAAATACTTTTAGAGGTTTCCATTAAGAATCTTTTGCATATAATGTGATCTAACATAGAAGCAATTACGTGCGATCCAGTTGTGCATTTTTTTTTTTTACCTAATTTCCTATGGCGTAATTTCAAGGAGCCTTTTTTTGTTCTCATAATTTCGAGGACAAGGCTTGCAGTTTTTTTGACAACAACCAATTCCTTCTTAGGTAATAAAATTTAGCAAAAAAAAGGAAAGAATTGAATTAAAAGTGATAGTGTATTACCAGGTTTGGAAATTCGTTCGGCATAAACGCATTGTTTTGAAATTTCGACACTATAAAATTGCTACAATTGACAACGCAGTAGTCTTGTGGGTGGCAATGGCGCAATGGATAAAGTGCTTAATTGCTTACTTAGACGTGTGGGTTCGATCCCCACGCGGGGCGCATTCTTTTCTATACCTCCAATTTTAATTGGATGCCGCCCATGGGTTAAAATGAGACAGTCAATACCTGGTTCTCAAATCCACTGTGCCAAACTAGTGTCGTGCAATTCAGGTTGCATTTAAAAGACCTTAGGTTTTACAGGCATATCGTTTCTGACCAAGAACATCGATGGATACATTTCTTGCAATGTTTTCCAAGTAGTTATTTCACATTGGTAATTGTATGGAAAAATTCAATCCAAAAAAAAATTTGCATATACCCAAACTTATACCCACCTCAACTCCTATATTGGGCCAAACAGCGGGGCAGCATACCGCCCTTACGCGCCGATCTTTTTGTAAGCCGTAAACCTAATTGCAAAAAACACTTCACACAAACCGGAATTTTTGTCTGGCTTCTTTCCAATTTTTTTTCTGCAATTTTTCCATTTTAGGAAATGGAAAAAAAGCCATATTTTTTTTGGAAAAAGGGTCAGAAATTTGGAAAAGATTATCAGAAAACTTTGGCTTTTTTTCATAGGAAAAAAGGCCAGAATTTTGTATGAAGACCTTTCTGGCGTTTTTTCGAAAAAAAATTCTGCCGTAATTTCTTGGAGCTGTTTTAGGTGATTGTCTCAAATAGATTTTTGAATGGGTTATTTAGTGCCAAAAATAACGGTACTTGCCATACAATTTTTTCTACCATCTTAATTGTCTCGAAAACGGCACTAATGATTTTGATTAAAAAAAAGTGTGTGCACCACTTCTGGTATAGTCCACATTTTGGCCAACATTTTTTTTTAATATTTTGTTATTAACGGTACCTGCCATACAACCATTTTCTTGATTTTCGAATATCTCATAAACGGCTCAACGGATTTCAATTACATTTTTTTTCCTTTGAATTAAAAATAGTACTGTTTACCAAATCTTACGAAAAATATTTTTTTTTTGATTTTATTTTCAAAATTGAATAAATTTTGTTTTTAAGCTTATATTATTAAATATTAAAAATTGTCATACCTATTTTTTTTTTAGAAAAAAATAAGAAACTTCGTACATAAAAAATTAAGTAAAAAATTAGTTAAAAAATATTTAGATTCGTAATAGAAATCTTTTGCATACGATGTGATCAAACATAAGAGCAAGTATATGCGATCCAGTCGTGCATTTTATTTTTAAAGACATTTTTCATATTTCTTTTATTTTTTATTTTTTTTTAAACTCCTTTTCCTTAACCTGGGGCGATTTTTTCAGTTTGATATTGGATCATTTTTGATTATGAAAAAAGTTCCATTTTATTTTTCTTGTTTGGAGTCATTTTTTATTTGGGCCAAATTTCGTGCACCCAAAGTATTCACATCAAGATACGAAATTAAAGCGTTCTTCTATTCAAATGTCGAGGCATACTTCTTATAAAATAAAAATAATATCCCCAATTCTAAAAGGAGAATCCATAAGCAATGAGGCATTAATACACTGTCTAACATGAATCATACGCATGTATGGCACCTCCAAATCTATTTCTATAATTCAAATTGTCAACATGAACGCCAATCCTTATAAAGAAACAGAATTGCAAATTCGATTTGGATTTCCTTATTAATGACAAACCAACTTGTATAGAATGATTGAAGTAGAATCATAATGATGACATGAATCAGAATCGGATTCGTCATGGAGCGTTCCCCAGCATGTGAATTGTGTAGTGTGATTCTATAATTATGACTACGCGACGGACGACTATGACGATGATATACATAACATACATATACATATACTATGCATAAAAACCATAAAAAAACACAAAAGATTCATAACAACGTAATTTTGACGACACGACCAATTAATAATTATTATGACTCTTCTGCCCGGTTTAGTTGAAGACATGAAGACATATACCATGCTGCTCCCCAATATGGGTTGCAAACTTTTCTTGTTTTTTCGTTTTTCGTTTCCACAAACAAAGAATATTTTGATAATGGTTATAAATCAATTCAGTTGTCAGTTGTCTAGATCTACACAAAATAGATGAAAAATGAATGGGAAGTTTGGGTTTGTTTTTTGTCTTTTAAAGAATTCATATTTTATTTATGTAAAATTTATGCAAACGAAATAATCTTAAGCATTTGTGTGCTTTTTGAGGGTAAAAAAATTAGCATTATGTGTATTTTTTTTTAAATTAATTTAAGTCAAATATGTTAATTTTGATCAGAATTGATTGTGACAGCATTCGCACGACAACGTTTGGCCTTAAAGAATGGTGCGTATAAATACTCTCTTGATTGTTTCGAATGAATGAGAGTATAGATAAATACATTGCTGCATAATTTAAACGTGTTAGTAAGATGTTAAAACAGTAAGCTTAAAAAGGGGTTTTGTTAATTTTAAACAAGGGTTTCATTAAACTACCTTTAACATTTTACTAAAGTTAAAATCACCAAAAGGCTATTTTATCTTTTTAGCATCATACTGTGTAGTTTGTCACGAAACGAGGCTTAGAATGGTGCTAGTTGACAAATTTTTAGAATTAGGAAAATTTTAGTAAAGTGCTTTAGTATGTATTAGCAAACTGTTAAGTAGTATCATGCTAAACCCTCACCATCATGATGTTTAAAATTTTACGCGATTGTATTTTATTGAGCCTTGAAGCCGGTTTTGAAAATATTTTTTTTTTCTTCACGGTATTTTAACATTTGAATGGTTGAATGACCATTGTTCTTTATGCTTTAGGAAAATTTTTTTCTCAAAAACCTACTAAATATAACGTTTCGTTTTCGAAATACATATTGAGTTTTCAAATAAAGAAAATGTTTTTTTTTTATGTTAAAACAGTTTTTTGAATTTTTTTTTACTTGTTTAGACATTTTAGGAGCATTTCCATAAAATATTTAAAAAAAAGCAATGATTTTCCAGAAAATCGAAAACCAAAAGAAAATGGTTCTACTAGAAGTACAAAAATAACCATTTTTTTAAATTACCAAAAAAGTACCTTTACCCTTCATTAATTAAATAATTTTTTACTTGCGATTATAGGTACTATAAGGCAAGTTATGCATTCGTCGAAAAAAAAGTTGTGAGATAACAATCAAACATGACATTACGATGATAGCGAAGACGAAAAAAGATGGTCTAAAAATTCTGTCCGTCTGCATGTCTATCTGTTAGTCTGTCTGTTTGTCAGTCTGTCAGTCTGTATGTAGGTATGTATAGACACCTACAGCCCAAACGAGTTGGCCGAATTGCTTCAAACTTGGTATATAGAGTTTTTTAGGTATTGTACAGAGGGGAAATTGATTTTTTTTTTAGCTCAAAAAATAACGGTACCTGCCATATAACCGTTACATTCAAACCTATTTTTCTCGAAAACGGCTCTGACGATTTTGATAAAAAAAAAATCAGTGTGGGTTTTTACCTACGATCGATCATATAGTTGAAAAAAAAATTAGAATAATGTCTATAAACTGAACTTTCCGTAAGACCGTTTTTTTTTGCTTTCGACTATCTCATAAATGGCTTAACTGATTCTTTCAAAATTTCACAAAAATATAGGTTAAGGTTGCCCAAATTATACTGCGTACCAATATTTTTAATTAATATTTTTTTGTATTTTTAAAATCATTTTTAAGAAAAAAATTATTATTCGAAAACTGCTCAATAAATTTTTTTCAAAAATTATATTTATTTGTATTTTCTGAATACCTATGAATTGGCGTCTTTGAATTTTTTTAAAAATATTTTTAAAAAGTTTAAAAAAAAACTTTTTTTCTCAAAAACCGCTTCACAGATTTTGAATTTTTTTTATCATAAATTCAAATTTATCCAAGAAATAAAATGGCGTACTTTTTTTTGAGCTCAAATTAGTTTAAGTATTTATTTCAGAATTTTGAATTATTTTTTCTTTAATTAAACAGATTTAATCTTTTGTTTTTAAGTTTATATTTTTAATTATTTAATATTGTCATACCAATTTATTTTAGAACAAAATTAATGAAATTTTGTAAATGCATTTACAAAATTGAGTTAAAAATGACTTTAAAAATATATTTAGATTTTTAATAGAAATCTTTTGCATACGATGTGATCGAACATAGGAGTAAGTTCGTGCGATCCAGTCGTGCATTTTATTTTATAAAAAATAGTTTTTTTTTTTAAATTATAAAAACTGCCAAAAACATCACTTTAATCGGTTTCTCGAAAAAACCAAGAAAACCATTAGATGCCACCGATCAATGAAAATTTTATAAAAAAGTATCTCGAAAATGTAGGACGGATTTTGATGAAGTCCGGGTTTTTTATTTTTAGTTTTTTGAAATTTTGGTATGCAGTTTCTTAGAGTTTATTAATACACACGTGACCATAAAATGTAAAATTAAGTTTTTTGATTAGATTAAAAAATATTGATTTTTCAAAATAAAAAATTCAAAAATTAATTTTACTTATAAAAAAAAAGTTATTTAATATTTTAATATGCAGAATTAGTTTGGCTACCTAGGTCTTCCCAGATATAAAATTTGACAGAAATTCAACGTACAGTTACCGAAAAAGCCAAAAATTAAAAAAATGAAAAGTACCGTTAATAGACTTTTGCCGTAAACTTTGTTCATATCAAATGATAGCTATTACAAACAAAAAAAATATCAAAAAATTTTATCAAAATCGTTGGAGCCGTTTTCGAGAAAAATAAGATTTTCCTTCAAGGTCATATGGCAGGTACCGTTATTTTACCGTTATTTTTTCAATTTCCCCTCTGAAGAATGCCAAAATAATCACACATACCAAATTTGAAGGTAATCGCTTACACCGTTTAGGCTGCAGATCGTTATACATACAGCCGAATAGACTGACAGACAGACATTTTTCGTCGATCACTTTTTTAGGCTTCTCGTAATGTCATGTTTGATCGTTAAATTTTTTTTGTTTTTACGAATGCATAACTTGCCTATAGTACCTATAATCGCAAGTAAAATGTGTGCCAGCGGACCAATTCCGCAAGTGTGAATGCTTTCCAGTGCAAAGAATTTATTCACCTTCAAAATAGGCGTGAATAAATTTGACTATCTGTGTACACGTTATTCTCTGTCCCAGAAAAATAGGCAGTGTAGGCAGAATAGGACGTTTGCCTCTCAGTCGCGCTACAGTGGATTGCATAAATCTGTCGTTCAATAAAGTTCTCACAGGGTCTTCGTAGTTTTTATTTTAAATGGACCCAAATATGAAAGCTCTCAAATCAAAAGCACATCAACAGAAACCCAAGGGAAAAAAATCCGAACAAGTTAAAAAATGGATACGGGTAACTCTGAAAGCACATCAATATTTAATGGAGTTGAATAGCAGAAGCAGCAATGAAATTTTCCTTTATTATTTTATAGATTAGAGGCGGGCAAACACTTTTTATGGAGAACTTCTTTAAATTTAGTATTGTGCCAAAATATGACACGCTACTGATTTTGAAAAAGCTTTCCCATAAGACGCGTACTGCCTATTTTTTTGGGACAGAGTATAGTTATCTGTCAAAGAAAAATGAATAGCACCCTTGCGGAATCGCATATACAGTAGAATCTCGGAAACATGAACGGTTCTATTAGATGAACAGTTGCGAAAGTCAACGTTTTCTTTCACCAAAGATGAACGGGTTGAAATTTAGGTAGGTAGGTACCTACTAGAAAAGATGAACACTCGAATTCTAATTTTATTTTTTCCTAATTCATTGACTTTAGTTTGACTTGTTATATTTAAGTTACTATACCTATTTAGTATTTTCGTGCGTTTTTAACTTTTTAATGTTCGGATATATGTTCTACTTCTCTAACTGAAATGTTAGTTAGATAACAATTGAAAAGATGAACAGGGCCTGTTTTATATCTGTTGTTCATCTTTCTGAGATTATACTGTACATATGTATGCGTACCCGATTTTTGTGTACGCAGAGAAAACTCACGCTTGCGGAATGTATGTTATTAAAGATTTAAAATTGCCATACCATTCTTTCGTTAAAAAAAAAATAAAGAAAGTTTTTCTATAAAAAATTAAGTAAACATACATTTAGCCGTTTCTATGTGTTCGAAAATAAAGAACAAAAATGGTTAGAGACGAGTTTTTGGAGAAATGGAAAAAAAGTTTTTCTTTATTTATAATTTTGGTTTTTCGGCATCTAGAAGTACACATAAACCCATAAACCTTGCCTTTGAATCTTGCCAACAAGATGGTTGCCCAAAATGAAGAAAGATGCTTTATTAATTCTGCAAACTGCGGGAATTGTCAGTTTATTCGTAATATTTTTCAAATAATATCGGGTGATTTTTTTGCTACTTGGTTTTTGACGTTTATATTTTTGACAGATCACACATGACAAATTCCACGAACATTTGACATTTCGATTCAGAATTGTTTGCCATTTCATCATGAATAGACTTACGCCTGAACAACGTTTGCAAATTATTGAAATTTATTATCAAAATTCGTGCTCTGTGAAAAATGTGTTTCGCAAGCTACGTCCGTTTCAGCGACGAGGCTCATTTTTGGCTAAATGGATACGTGAATAAGCAGAATTGCCGTATTTCGAGTGAAGAGCAGCCAGAGGCAATTCAGCAGCTACCAATGCATCCCGAAAAATGCACTGTTTGGTGCGGTTTATGGGCAGGCGGCATCATTGGGCCGTACTTCTTCAAGGACGATGAAGGCCGCAGGGTTACGGTCAATGGAGAAAGGTACCGTTCGATGATAACTGATTTTTTTTTGCCGAAAATGCAAGAATTGAACTCGGTCGACATGTGGTTCCAACAGGACGGTGCCACATGCCACACTGCACTCGAAACCATGCATCAATTGAGAGGCGAATTTGGTGAGCAGTTGATCTCACGTTTTGGCGCAGTCAATTGGCCACCAAGATCATGTGATTTGACCCCGTTAGACTATTTTTTGTGGGGATATGTTAAGTCTATTGTCTATGGGGACAAGCCAAACACGATTGCTGCCTTGAAAGCCAACATTGAACGCGTCATTGGTGAGATTCCGGCCGAAATGTGTGAAAAAGTTTGCCAAAATTGGACCTTCAGAATGGACCAACTGAAGCGTAGCCGCGGGCAACATTTAAGTGAAATTATTTTTAAAAAGTAAATGGCAGAAATTGATTTATCGATTCAAATAAAAATTTCATTCACTTTTTACAAGTTTCTGTGTTTTTTTGAATTTTCAAAAACCAAGCTCTTAAAAAATCTGTAATTAATTAGATTTAGATTTATCGGCTCTAGCAAATATTTACTAAGGACCAATTTTTCAGTGCGATATTATCCTAGGTTCACTGTTAAGTGTAAGTTAACTCCTGTAAAGTGTGTTAATTTAGATCCCGATTTATGTAACTCAAAAAATTAGATGTTCAAGATTGGTTGAATAAAAAAGGCTATCTAACTTTTTTTACATGTTGTTTATTTTTCAGCTTGCATCTTTTATATATATATGTATCTTATTTTTTACGTAAATAATAAATAAATGGTTTATCTAAGCAGGAATAAATACACATAAGTATCATACTTCGCCAAAAATAAACATTTACTTAAATCAAATACAAAATTCTCTCATAATGATTTTTCAAGCCAAATGCGATTTTCCTGGTTATATATTAGCAGTGTATGTTCATATGATATATATTTATATCTACATTAAACTGTATAATCATTCGTGCTTGCTAACTTTTATACCAGGAAAGAAAATATAAACTGCAACTCAAGCATGAAACAGAATACATTATACGCGTACAATCCAACTAGTAGACCGGCCGGCATGAAACTGGTATGATACAAAAATACTGCAGCGAAATTATTATCTTCACCAAGCTGCCTGGAGTCTAAAAATTTCACCCAGTTGACCAACAACAAAACAAAAAAGCAAAAATCTTGTCCACTTCATAAGCCCCAGTCAGCCACACCAGATGACACCGAACTCCCTAAATTAGCCATAGCTCTCATTCTCTGTCCATTATTTTGGCATGAGATTTACCTTTTGTGATGATGATGCTGCTGGTGCTGCTGCTGCTCCTGCCACTGCTGCTGCTGCTTCTTTCTATGAGTATAGACTCTCCTCAATACTTAAATATGTAAGCATGACGACAAGAAATCCCAACTCTTCCAGAAGAAGCATGATCTTTTGGTTAGTATTCTGATGATGATGATGCTCCTGCTGGTGCTGCTGGTAGGTACCAAAAACATCCATAAATCATCTTAAATTTTCCGCAATACAAGACACCAGCAATGGTGGTCATATCATTCTGACACATCTTTGCTGCAATCAAGAGAAACCGTCACACAAGTTGACTGCTGCTGTATTTCGGTTTCAACATGCAGATCCCCATCTGGGTACTTTTCTCTTCATATACTGATACTTTAATGGCTGCAATGCAAAAGTTGCCATATAGTTTATATAGAAAGGATGGTTGTCAAACTTAGATTAGCTGTCATATCTCTAATGATGTTTTATAATTTTCTGAAATATTTTTTTTTTTAATTTGCCATCATTATGTATGATGGTCTTGTAGAAGGAAATGTATGGGTCTGCTTAATGCAAGCAGTTAAAAAATAAAATACAATAAAATAAAAGAATTAAAACCTTAGATCTATAAATTAAAAAAGAATAGAGAAAACATTTTTAAAAAAAGTTTAAAAAAAACGTAAAAAATAAAAAACTAAAAAGGTATTGAATGAAGTAAAATGTAAAAAGCGTTTTTTTTATAATTGGAACTTATGCTATATTTCCAGAAATGTATTATATTTTTTAAGTTTATACAATTAGTGTAATTTCACTGCAATAATATAAAACTAATTAGGTTTTAATTATTTTTGTTGTTCATTTTAGTAATGCTAGAAAGTAGGTGATTTTTTTTTGGTTTTTAGAACATTGAAATTTATGATTTTTTTAACGGTTTTTGCTTATGCAAATATTTTCAAGTTTTGCATTTGAAAAAAAATCGAACTCAATATTTTACTTACTTACTTACTTACTTAGGTGGCGCTACAGTTCGGGGCAAACCTGGGCCTCAACCAACATGCCTCTCCAGCTAGCTCGGTCTTTGGCTAGCTGCCTACAGTTACGCACTCCAAGTTGGTTGAGGTCATCTTCCACTTGAGCGCGCAACCTTAGGCGAGGCCTTCCTTGAATGCGTCTTCCCTCTGGGTTGGAATCGAAGATCCTGCGAGCCGGAGCATTGTTGTCCATACGCTCTATATGACCTAGCAATCTTAAACGTGATATACGTATTTTTTGTACCAGGTCAATGTCGCTGTACAGCTCGTATAGTTCGTGGCTGAACCTTCTCCTCCAAAGCCCGTTAACACAGATAGGGCCGAAAATCTTGCGAAGAACCTTACTTAAGAACGACTAAGGATATCTTTATCCGCTTTTGATAGAGTCCATGTCTCCGCGTCATAGAGCAGGACTGGGATGATCAGAGTCTTATAAAGAGTCTCCTTTGTTTTTCGAGAGAGGGCCTTACTACTCAATTGCCTCCCTTGCCCATAGGAACAGCGATTGGCAAGTGTTATTCTTCGCTTTATTTCTAACGAGATGTTATTGTTAGATGTTATAGCGGATCCGAGGTAGACAAAGTCCCTAACTACCTCAAAGTTGTACCTGTCTATTGTGACGTTTTGTCCAATCCGCGGGTGTTGTGTGTCCCTTTTTGTGGACAGCAGTTACTTCGTTTTGGCCTCATTGACTGCTAGTCCCATCTTAGCCGCTTCAGCTTCAATGTTAGCAAACGCTCCAGTGACAGCTCGCTGGGTTCTGCCAATGATGTCTATGTCATCAGCGTATGCTAACAATTGCACAGACTTGAAAAAAATTGTGCTTGTAGAGTTAACTTGGAATTTTCTTACAATTTTTTCAAGTATTAAGTTGAAGAAATCGCACTCAATATTTTAATCAAACCAAAAAAGTGGGTCTGCTCCACTCTGCAGTCATCACGAAAATAGCTATACTGGTTCAAGTTATAATTACGTCTGCGGTATATCATCATGTGCATTGATCCGGCTGCCTCTTCTTAAAACTTTTCTTGCTTGATCGTCCAATTTAGCAATTAGCTGGTAAAGAAGTGGTTTCCATGAACTATGTTCCACAGTGTTGATTTCAACTCCCGCTTGTTGAGCCAGATCGATCCATTCCGCAAACCATCCATTTTTGTTACGAATCGCTTGAAGTGCCGCTTTCTTTGGAATGCGGTGATAAGGCAGTTTCAAAACGCTCAGAATAATGTCGAAATGCAGTTTCAAACTTTTGATAAAGATGGGTTCAATTTCCAACATAGCCATGTAGTTAGGACTATTTTTTTAGGAAGTCGAAAGATTCGTTTTTTTTTTTAATTCAACATATGTTAAATGGATGCACGATTTTTTTAAAATTTTTGTTTTTAAGTTTATATTATTAAATATTTAAAATGTTCATACCATTTTAAAATTTTATACATAAAAAATTAAGTGAAAAATGACTTTAGAAATATATTAAGCCGTTTTTATTAACAATCTTCTCCATACGATGTGATTGAACGTACGAGCAAAAACGTGCGATCCAGTCGTGCATTTAATTTAAATTAGACTGAGAACGTGTATGCCTTATAAAAGGTGGTCGTTATAAAACTGAATATAAGGTTTTTGTCGAAAAGTTAACATAACACGGTTTTGTAATTTTTTTAAAATTAATTTCAATTTTTCATCCTATTTCTTTTATATAGTTCAAATAATATTGCATTTAATAACTTGAAAGCATTTTTTTCATTTGTTTTTTTTTTATATTTTTTTCTGTTTGCTCATATTTATAAGATATTTGATCTTCCCGTCTAAACAGGCGAAAATGACAACAACCTTCCCATCACTTACGATTTTTTATTGCGTCAAACTAATTTACATACACATTTACCTTATTGTCTCGTCTTATACGAATAGTCTTATATAAAATTACGAATCCCAAAAAAAACGTTTCTTTTATACCTCAGATACTATACACACTTAAAAATGATCAGAAACTTGGATGTTTTATATCAGAATTAGCATATTTACTACTTTAAGTCAGGATCCAGATATTTATATTTAATAATTTTGTTTAGTACCGGTTACCTTTTGATGATGATTCTTTGAGTTAGTTTTACGATGCCGCATTTGGCAACCTTCTTGCCACACACAAGCAAGTATATAGCATTAGAATTGGCTAGGCTATTTTTCAATTTGCAACATTTTTGTCGTTGTTCCTTTTGCGGCTCGCCACTCATGATCTAAGTCATTAGCACGTTCTTTAAGTTAAAAAAGCAAAAAAAAAAAAACTAAAATCACAGCGCAGTGCTTAATTATTCCGACAGAGTGCATCCGCGGGCCAAGTCCCGTTCCAATAGTCTAAAGATGTGATGCAAAAACAAGAAAATTTTTCATGTCTAAGCAAGTATTTATAAAGTTCATTTTTCTTTCTAGGTCATACATAAGAAAGATGAATAAAAAATAAGTACAAAAAAAAAATTATAAACGGTACAAGACCGAAAAATTTATTCCATGTTAATTGTATTGGAGATGCTTATCATAATACTTTGCACTCAGCGGGGAAACAGCTTTAAAGGCAATCATCGCATTATTTGATTGCTGGCAATGTGTCTGCTTTATGTATGCAGTATGCTCTCTATACGTATGTATAGGGTTATCCATTTTGCGGTTTCAAAAATATAGGGCTGGAATTCGACATCTGTCAAACTAAGTTGTTAAACCAATTTTTCTTTTTCAGTTGAAAGTCTGACATTTACGAAAATGGATCGCTTAACTATAGCACAACGCATAAAAATTGTTAAAACCTACTACAAAAATGGTGATTCTGCCACAGCCACATATCGTGCGTTAAGAGGAGATTATGGTTTACATAATCACCCAACTACGCAAGCAATTGGCAAAATTGTGAAGAAATTTGAAGAGACTGAATTGGTTACAGATATTGTAAGGCCTGTGCATCATCGTTTCGCTCGTACCACTGAAAATATCGTTGCTGTAAGTCAAAGTGTTGCCGAAGACCCGAATTTGTCGATTCCTCGTCGTTCACAGGAATTAGGACTGTCTTACGGCACATTATGGCGTATTTTGCATTTGGATCTTCACCTACATCCATATAAAGTCCAGCTCACACAACAACTGAAGGCAGCCGACCATTCACAACGTTGTAGATACGTCGAATGGGTGCTTGAACAACAGGCGGTGGACGGCGATTTTTCAAACAAAATTTTCTTCAGCGACGAAGCACATTTCTCACTCGGTGGGTATGTTAATAAACAAAATTGTCGTATTTTGGGTTCTGAGAATCCTCAAGTAATTGAAGAGAGGAAATTACATCCACAAAAAGTCACTGTTTTGGGCGCTCTTTGGTCCGGAGGTGTGATTGGACCTTACTTCTTCGAAATCGACGATGGAACGACTGTCACCGTCAATTCGGAGCGTTATGGTCATATGATAACCGACTTTTTTTGCCTCTTAATGAAGAATACGACTTGGAGAATATGTGGTTTCAACAAGACGGTGCCACATGCCACACAACTCGAGCGAATATGGCTTTATTGCAAGAGACATTTCTCGTCGTGGCGATATCAACTGGCCACCAAAATCATGCGATTTGACACCCCTGAACTTTTTTTTTGTGGGGCTACGCGAAATATCGTGTTTATGCAGAGAAACCTTTAACTCTTGAGCACTTGAAAACCAACATTCGTCAAGTTATGGCTGAGATACCGCCCAATATGTGTCAAAAAGTGGTCGAAAATTACCTCAAAAGAATCGATGCTTGCAACAATTCGCGTGGTGGTCATTTAAATGATGTAGTGTTTCACACATAATTTCAACGTTCAAACTTTATAATAAAAAAGAAATATCATGAAACAAAATATTTTATATGTGTTTTATTCACGTTTACTTTTGAAACCGCAAAATGGATAACCCTTTATATCGCAACATACTGGAGATTCCTGACTTTCGTTTAAATATTTTGCTGACAACTCAACGAGGGTATTTATGATTTTGATAATTCATATGAAGAAGGATGCAAGCAGTTTTGTGAAACCTTTAATTATACTAAATATATGCATACATATATTTAATTCTCAAGGTTATGTACCATCCTTTTCCCGATCCCAAAAATATGAATTGTTTCCCTCTTTAAGTGTTATAATTTGCATTCTTTTATGTATTTTTTTAAAAAGGATGTGGCTTTTAAGCAATATAGAGAGATAAGAGTGTTCCAGACAAAATCGCAACTTTTTGAATATAATTTTGAAGCGTAATGTATTTGTTTGGTCAAATCTAACAAATTCTACTATCCAAGCCTGACTTTTGTAAGTTTCATACTGTCTACTTGGTCTTGTTCGTCGTGGACTCGTCTCGGTAGGGTCTCAATATCGTTGAGATTTTTAACCTTGAATTTAAATAGAAACTGCAAACTATTTTCTGCATTACACAATTCAGTTTTAAAACAGTTTAAAAATACATTTCTTAAAATTTTCAATCTTTAGTGCCGAAGCCACAAATATCTGCCCTTAAACGGAAACCGAGATTTGTTGAACTATGTGAGAATTCTATAGAATATTCTAATGCAAATTTTGGAAACGGGTGGACGATTTGTTTAAAATTATGTTTTTAAATTTATACCTAAGGCCTGTGCGAATATATTGCACATTCAAAAAGGTTTTGCAATTAAATTTTCAATTAGAATGTTTGAACAAAATAAGTAATTTTTTTATCGATGTGATAATAAACGGTGATTATTCAAGAGCTTGGTTTTTGAAAATTCAAAAAAACACAGAAGCTTGTAAAAAGTGAATGAAATTTTTATTTGGATCGATAAATCAATTTCTGCCATTTACTTTTTAAAAATAATTTCACTTAAATGTTGCCCGCGGCTACGCTTCAGGTGGTCCATTCTGAAAGTCCAATTTTGGCAAACTTTTTCACACATTTCGGCCGGAATCTCACCAATGACGCGTTCAATGTTGGCTTCCAAGGCAGCAATCGTGTTTGGCTTGTCCCCATAGACAATAGACTTAACATAGCCCCACAAAAAATAGTCTAACGGGGTCAAATCACATGATCTTGGTGGCCAATTGACTGCGCCAAAACGTGAGATCAACTGCTCACCAAATTCGCCTCTCAATTGATGCATGGTTTCGCGTGCAGTGTGGCATGTGGCACCGTCCTGTTGGAACCACATGTCGACCGAGTTCAATTCTTGCATTTTCGGCAAAAAAAAATCTGTTATCATCGAACGGTACCTTTCTCCATTGACCGTAACCCTGCGGCCTTCATCGTCCTTGAAGAAGTACGGCCCAATGATGCCGCCTGCCCATAAACCGCACCAAACAGTGCATTTTTCGGGATGCATTGGTAGCTGCTGAATTGCCTCTGGCTGCTCTTCACTCCAAATACGGCAATTCTGCTTATTCACGTATCCATTTAGCCAAAAATGAGCGGAAAAAAAACGGACGTAGCTTGCGAAACACATTTTTCACAGAGCACGAATTTTGATAATAAATTTCAATAATTTGCAAACGTTGTTCAGGCGTAAGTCTATTCATGATGAAATGGCAAACAATACTGAATCGAAATGTCAAATGTTCGTGGAATTTGTCATGTGTGATCTTTCAAAAATATAAACGTCAAAAACCAAGTAGCAAATCACCCGTTATTAGTCAGGTATTACTCAGCGCGTGAATGTAACGCGCAAGGCTTGGTTATTTTCTTTTGAACTTCTATTTGGTAACGCGCGTGTTATTACACAAATCCTTTTTCTCATTTTCAGTACTGCGCGTTTATTTGATCCTTATCTTTCAATTTATCTTCTTTGCTCAGTGCAGACATTGAACAAAAAATAAATAAAAATGAAAGGCAAAGTTATTTATATAGGTATTCCGGATGACACAGACAAGGATTGTAGAGAATGGGGCTCATTTGGTAATTTAAAATAAGCTTAGAAGTTTTTTTCCTTGCTCCATTTAAATTCGTCAGCGATTTGGATTGGTGTTCATTCATCTCCAGCGAAAATTAAATGAAGCAAATCCGAAAAAGAAAGGAACAGTAGAAAGAGAAACGTCAAAAACACGCAAGGAAAATCATACACGCGCGTGTTCAGATAGATTTATTTCTGTTTCATCTTTTCGCTCCTGCCAGAGCCCCAAACCAAACAAAAAATTAAATTTCCTACAAGTTTTACCTATATTATTTTTGTCAAAATAAATATGATTTCGGTTTTAACCAATCTTAAAAGTTATATTTCTAACCGACTTCTTCTAATCTCACGTGTAAAATATATTTTAAATTTAAATTTATAATAAAATAGTATGTAAATATTTACCTACCCATTATTGGAGTACAAAACATTTACTTAACAGAGGAACGACAAAAAGTATACTTTAACGTTAAAGAGGTCCTCTAACTTTAAACACAGGAATTCGCTTCTTTATCTTTATTAAACTGTAGGGGTGACCAGGGCTTCTAGATTCAAAATTTACTATTTTTTTTATATACAAAAACTAAGATAGGTATCAATAACATTTAATTCCAATTAAAATATATTATAGATAAGTATTGTTTTTTTAAATTTTGCCAAATGACCACCCGTGAGTCAAGCACCGGTGTAAGATGACCAACGCTATGTGGTAAGTTGACTTTACTATAATGTTGAGTGTTTGGAGTATGAAACTGAAATTTTGCACAAAAAAAAATGTCTGCTTAGAAATACATTGATTGCTAGGTATCTTGTAATACCTGTCAGATGCAAAATAGCCCATAAGCTCTGAATCAGGATAAATGTTTTCATTCACGGGTTTTCGTAAGCAAATCCACTATTGTCGTGAGCAACAGATGGTACCTATACTATTTCCTTGATTAGTATAGATGAGCTTTAACGCACGGTCCATTAGAGATTGCTCCATATAGTGCCTCTGGATATTTTTCTTACAAAAGTTCTTTTTTGACGTTAACTAACCAGACTGATCTTGTGGCACTGAACGTCAATTTTTCGGTAACGGGAAATTAATATATAGAAATAAAAGAACAAAGACGCAACCTAAGATACACATATTGTATGTATGCAACAAAAAAGTCTCCGCCAGACACATAAAACTTACCGAAAAAAGCAAAACAAATGTAGGTTTGAAGTTATGGGTATTTAGTTTACATGCCCCTGAAGACAAACAGCTTCGGTTGCCCCTACTTTTTCCAGTTGACGTTTGACATTTCATGTCAAATAAAATGCACGACTGGATCGCACGTACTTGGTCTTATGTTCGATCACATTGTATGTAAAAGATTCTTAAAATTCTTAAATTTTTTCTAAAACAAAATTGGAATAAACATTTTAAATAGGTATTTAATAATATAAATTTAAAAACAAAATTTTAGAAAAAAAATAAATTTATATAAATGTATGCAGATTGAAAAAATATTTTTTTTTAAATCTAAAAAAAAAACTAGTTTTTGAAAATTTTTAAATGCAGTGTCATTTACAATTCAAAAGACCTCCTGTATAAACGTTTTTGATCGAAATCAGTTGAGTCGCTTATAAGAAAGTAGAAAATCAATAAAATGATTTTCTGGAAATTACCGTTAATAACAAAATATGTAAAAAAAAATGTTGTCCAAATTGTAGACCATATCTACCTAAAGTAACACACATATTTTTTGTAATCAAAAGCGTTATAGCCGTTTTCGAGATAATTTAGATAGTTGAAAAATTTGTATGGCAAGTACCGTTATTTTTCAGGTACAAAACAACGATTCTAAAATCTATTTTAGACAATCACCTGAAACGCCTAGGCAGCAAGTTTGAACAAAATCGGTTCCGCTGTTACAGACAGACAACAGACGGAATTGCGGGACCCACATTTTTTGTGTTCATCATCATCGTAATATTAAATTAGATTAAAATCACGAGTTCAATTTTTTTTCCAAATGCAAAACTTGCCAGAACTATGTATGTATATCGCAGGAAAAAATGAAAGAAAACTGTTTTCTGAAGAATAAGATTATAATATTTCTGCCGATTTTGAGCTTTTTAGAAAGCCAAAAATATATAAAGTTCGAACAAATCCGTTTGAAAAATTTGAGGACCTTAAATTTTAGTCTAGATGCCGATTTGAAAATACAGCCGGTTCAATTTTATAATTGAAAAATGTACGTGAAAGCCGATTGATACAGTCAATTCCTCTTGTTGGAACATTTGTTTCTTTGTTTGAAACGAATTATATATGAAAACCTTTTATTTTGAAACTTAAAAAATCTTACCTGAGCTTTTATAAATTTATGAATATATTTTTTGTGTTCTTTTGCTCATGTTTAATGTTCGTTGTATTCCATTACTCTATCAAAATAAGTTGTGTTCAGCATAAATTTGATTAACTTAACCCTAAAGATCTATTTAAATTAGATGAGTTATTTAGTGTTAAAATTAATACAAAGTTAGATAAGGGCTGGCAACTAGACGATGGATTTAACAAGATTTGGGCTTATTCTCTAAACGAGGATTGTTCAACATTTTGCGCAATAAAGTTTTCATGTTTCCAGGTATTAAAAAATTAAGTAAACAACGACTTTAACAATATAATTAACCGTTTCTACTAAGAGCGATGTGATCGAACATAAGTGCAAATATGTGCGATATAGCCGTGCATTTTATTTTTCAGTATCTGACGTGATTTTAACACATATGGTCCATAGATTTCCTGGACTAAAATCACATTAATATGAACCAATCAACAACCTGACGAACGGCATCATATGGTTTGAAATAATAAGGCTAAAAATGTCTTGTATGATATAGGCGATGTTAAGGAGACTGATGTCTCTGGAATGAATTGTTGATCTATAAATCGTCAAAATTTAATGACGAACTTATATTCGTCATCGCTTAACCAATTCGAAAATAAAGCATTTAAAGTAACAAATCCTATATCGAAATTATTTCTATTTCCCAAATTGAATTCTATATCATAATTGGTAAAGAATAATAACTAAATTAATAATAATGTTCATACCTGATGAAAATTTTATGAAGTGAAAGAAAATTCGAAAGAAAAAAAAATGGTAAAATGATGAAATATTCTCATGGACAGAGTTCGTCCTGCCAGAGCCCCGAAACCCAGCCACTTCAATTTATACGATATATCTATCACTTAGAAACATTCATCTACACATGTGTATGAATGGATGATTTAAAGGTGACCATCCGAAAATAAAGTGATGCATAAGCTAAAAAAAAGAATGGCATGTTACTTAATGTTGATAAGTGCAATGTAATTTCATTTTTAATCAAAAAAAGTGCAATAAATATTGACTATTTTATTGACCCGCAAAAGCTAGTTAGAATTGACACTGTTAAAGACTTAGGAGTTCTACTTGACCAAAAGCTTACTTTTAAACACCACATGGACAAAATACACTCTAAAAGTCATGGTATGCTAGGTTTTGTAAGAAGAAGGTCAAGGGAATTTAACGGCCCTTATATTACAAGGGCAATTTATTGATTTGTTATTCGAATATTAGTCATTTGGTCTCCGTTATACAGTATTGATGTGAAAACATTCAAATCCCTCAGAAAACAATTTCTGTTGTTCGCTTTAAAAGGTCTTGCATGGAACACAGATTCTTTAGTGTTACCTCGTTATTTCCACCGTTTGAAGCTTGTCAATATCTGTAGTCTTGCTAATCGTAGGGAGTTATCTGAGGCTTTATATGGGTTTGATCTTCTGAAAGGTAACATTGAGTCAATTTATCTGTGTTTCAAAGTGTTAGTAAACCAAAATATTCGAGACTTGAGACACACCAAATTTTTAAATGAAATAACATCAAAAAACTAATTATGCATTTCCTTTAATCGGTGTTCGAGAGCTTTTTATAGGTAAGTACCTAATGTGACTTGTTTGATATAACAATGAGCAGAAACTGTTTTAAAAACAAAATGATAGTTGAAGAATCTTCGTGACGTTTCGAAATTAAATGTTAACTTTATCTTTTTATTAATCTAAAAATTTCAAATCAATTTAATACAGTAAAATTCTGTTTGTTATTATTATTTTTTATTTATTTTTTCTCATACATAATGTATATTGTCACTGTAATTTATAAGTTATGTTGTCTTATTTTTGGCAAAATTAAATAAACAATGAAGATACTAGGTATATTGAACATTTTTTTCAATCAAATTCCTCACACTGATGCTCAAAGGCTGCCCAAGTAATATTAAAAAGCAAACATAATGTGTGTTCAATGAGGCTGTTCGGAACAGATTAGAACACTTTAGAACAGAAAAGTACAGGATTTTGCTGTTCAATGAGAGATTTTCTGTTCTAAACTGTTCTGGCTTGGTGTTCAATGAGTCAGTTTGGAACAGTTTCGAACACTTTAGAACAGGATTTTCTGCACTTGCTTTTTAGGTAGAAGAAGTTAGAACAAATTTGTGAGAACTGTCAAAACCAATTGTTGTTGTTAAAAAAAAATATTTCGGTGTTATATTTAGTTGATAAATCATTTTCCGTGTCGGAATCATCTGCATTTCATGAAAAAATAAATAAATTCAACTCTATTTCAGATTATTCTTAAGAGCTTCTATGCAAAAATAAACGAACTGGAATTGTAGGTAAACAACAATAATTTTTTTTTATATTCTCTGTCAGATGACTGACTGTTTTAAGTTTTTCTATCTTGTTCTGAAGTTTCACACGAATCTTTTCTGTACTGTCCTGTTCTGTTCTATTCTGTTCTAACTTTTTCGTCACTGAACAATCTTATAAATTTCACGTTCACGTAGTCAAAAATTACGAATAAATTTTTAGATAATTCTGACTTATTATTAAAGTATGTTTTATTTATTCAATTTTCAGTCAGTAGAATATTTTGTATGTCCCTACTTTATGTGAGTAGATTATGTAATGTACCTACATAAAGTTACTCATTTTGAAATATGGTAACCATGGGTTGAAATTAATATGTTTACAGAGACGAGACAAATAGAATTTAAAAAAAAATGTGCTCACGTATGGAAAATCACTTCAATATATCTCCATATACATAGATACCATTCTTGAAATATGTAGATACATCCATGCACATCCATGGGATGGGACCATGAAATAATTATTTTCATTCCTCTTCAGTTGGTTGTTTTATGGTAAAAAGGGGAGTCTATTGTGTCTTTACCTACTAAAATCAAAAAAAAACTTAATAGGGTTGTGTGACTGTGTGTATCTTAAGGCTTTTGTATAATCTACAAGTAGGTAGGTATATCTCTTCTTTTTTTTAATATCACTTCAAAATGACCTCGAAGATCGTACATATCGAATTCCTTCGAAAATTAAACAAGTTTTTTTTATATTCTTTCTTTTTAATCTTAGTTGAATACGAGAATTTTAAATGACCAAAGAATAATCGAAATTTATGCCTATAAGTACTCTGTCTATTCAAAGCTTAAAATAAATGCCTGTGTCTTACTGTGTGTCAGAAAAAAAGGTCACTGATATCTTAAGCTTTGCTATAATTCTTTAAAAAAATAAAACGCGCGCAAGAACTGCAAAGAACGTTTATCCATTCGAAATCCAATTAGACACAGAAATCAACCACTTGAGATACATTATTCATTGTTGACTGACGTTATTTGTATTGCAATTGGTTTGTTTAATTTGCAGCTTATTCTGTAGACCTTACGGATCTATAATGTTCAATAAGTTGGAACATAACTCATGTTTGCTGCTATAAGTGGATAATAATAAAAGAAATATTATTTACTTACTCGTTTATGTTATCTACGTATATACATATATGTATGTATGGACAATCCATCCACAGACAATCAGAAATCGGCCAATACTGCAAAGCTAAGCCTACAATTTTGAGGCTAACTTACAGAACCCAATTCCTAGAGATATAATGGGTTATCCATTTTGCGGTTACAAAAGTAAACGTAAATAAAACAATATAAAATATTTTTTTTCATATTTCTTTTTTATTATAAAGTTTGAACGTTAACATTATGTGTGAAATACTACATCATTTAAATGACAACCACGCGAATTGTTGCCTGCATCGATTCTTTTGAGGTAATTTTCGACCACTTTTTGACACATATTGGGCGGTATCTCAGCCATAACTTGACGAATGTTGGTTTTCAAGTGCTCAAGAGTTAAAGGTTTATCTGCATAAACACGGTCTTTCGCGTAGCCCCACAAAAAAAAGTCCAGCGGTGTCAGATCGCATGATCTTGGTGGCCAGTTGATTACGCGGCCAGGAAATGTCTCCTCAATAAAGTCATATTCGTTCGAGTTGTGTGGCATGTGGCACCATCTTGTTGAAACCACATATTCTCCAAGTTGTATTCTTCAATAGCAGGCAAAAAAAAGTCGTTTATCATATGACCATAACGCACCGAATTGACGGTGACAGTCGTTCCATCGTCGTTTTCGAAGAAGTAAGGTCCAATCACACCTCCGGACCAAAGAGCACCCCAAACAGTGACTCTTTGTGGATGTAATGACCTCTCTTCAATTACTTGAGGATTCTCAGAACCCCAAATACGACAATTTTGTTTATTAACATACCCACCGAGTGAGAAATGTGCTTCGTCGCTGAAGAAAATTTTGTTGAAAAAATCGCCGTCCACCGCCTGTTTTTCAAGCACCCATTCGACGTATCTACGACGTTGTGAATGGTCAGCTGGCTTCAGTTGTTATGTGAGCTGGCTTTTATATGGATGTAGGTGTAGATCCAAATGCAAAATACGCCATAATGTGCCGTAAGACAGTCCTAATTCCTGAGAACGACGAGGAATCGACACATTCGGGTCTTCGGCAACACTTTCACTTACAGCAGCGATATTTTCAGTGGTACGAGCGAAATGATGATGCACAGGCCTTACTATATCTGTAACCAATCCAGTCTCTTCAAATTTCTTCACAATTTTGCCAATTGCTTGCGTAGTTGGACGATTATGTAAACCATAATCTCCTCTTAAAGCACGATATGTGGCTGTGGCAAAATCCCCATTTTTGTAGTAGGTTGTAACAATTTTTATGCGTTGTGCGATAGTTAAGCGATCCATTTTCGTAAATGTCAGACTTTCAACTGGAAAAAAAATCAGTTTAACAACTTAGTTTGACAAATGTCTAGATCCAGCCCTTACTTTTGAAACTTTTTGGAAGACTTGCCATTGTGTATAGTTTATTGTCTGATAATTTAAATTCCACACTGTAAAAAAAAGAGTGCGTGCTTATATATACGCGCCTGAAGTACAACTTCACTAATTTGAAACAATTTTTCCTTTCGTAATTCTAATTCAGCTACAACATATTTCAATTGTGAGAAGGACACAATCCCGAAAACCCAAAATCCAGAATCCCGAAAATTCAGAATCCCGAAAACCTAGAATCCCGAAAACCCAAAATCCCGAAAACCCAGAATCCCGAAAATCCAAAATTCCAAAAACCCAAAATCCAGAAAGGCCGAAATCCCGAAAACAAAAAAACTTTTATTGAACAGAAAGAAAATAGTCATATATAACAAACAGAATTTAACAATAACAAAACTTCAACAAAAAAGAAGTAAAATAACAATAACAGTCAAGTGGTTAAATACATACCGTTAGGATTTAGGATTATTTTTACGAAATCGGAATCCCGAAAAATTACATAAAATGGAAAATTTGCGCAAATTTTTCATTTTATATAATTTTTCGGGATTCTGATTTCGGGATTTCTCGATTTTAGATTTTCAGGATTCTGGTTTTTCGGGATTTTGGGTTTTCGGGATTTTGGATTTTCATGATTTTGGGTTTTCGGGATTTCGGGTTTCTGACCGCAACCCATTTCAATTTCATGCAAACCGGTCAAAGAACAACGAAGCTGATACGGTACCCGTACTTGCATAAAAACATCCCCATCTTTCAATTGTACAAACGTCACCGTCGTTCGAAATTTGATTCAGGTTCAGCAATCTTACATTACATTACATTACAAATACTACCTACTCAATATATATAAATCTACAAAGCCCCAGTAGGAAATTTCAAAAAATTCATGCATGAATCACTAACTTTTTCATCAATGAGTGAAAGCTACACCCCATGAATTTGGTATGAAAACATCGATGAATTTAACATGGGGTTTTCATAGGCGTTCACCAAGTGATTTTCGGGGTGAATATTTAACGGTGAAATCACGAAGTAGGGGTAACTAGTTTATTCATAAGCAAATTATATGTGATGAAAAATGGCATGAACGGTAAGCTGTGAAATCACTAGTTAACTTAGAGTTGCTTATTCAGCAGGTGAAAAATGGCATGAATGTTCATCCATTAATTCACTCTGTTAATGTAACTCGTTAATTCGCAATGAATTTTATATGACGAAAAATGCCATGAATGTTTAATTATGAAATCACTACGTAAAGCCCGTATGATACTTCTTCTTTTTTTTCCTCATTTTGAATGCACTAAATAACATGAAAGTGTCAGTTTTCTGTGAAAGATGAAATATGTTTTTTTAACGAAACAGAAACATTGTATATGTATGTTATACCCCCAAACATCATTTTATTAATTTCATTCGACGATTATTCAATAATATAAACATTCAATTAAGAAAAAAAAAATACGTTTAGTTAATTATAATTAAAATGTAGTCTTGATAAAACCTTGATGCGAAAGTAAACTTTATCAATAATTGATTCTTTTAAATTTGATCTGATGTCGGTCTTAGCAATTCATTTTGTTAATTCTGCTTCGTAGGTTTTGCACATTTAGTTGACTTACTTACTTTACTTTACTTTAGATGGCGCTTACAATCCAGGATGGATCACGGCATCAACCAGCAAACCTCTCCAGCTAGCCCGGTCGCTAGCTAGCTGCCACCAGTTACGCACACCAAGTTGGTTGAGGTCGTTCACCATTTGATCGCGCCACCTAAGAAAAGGCCTTCCTCTATCGTGTTGTCCACCGGGGTTGGATACGATGACTCGTCGGGCTGGTGCGTCGAGGTGCATGCGCTCCACGTGACCTAGCCATCTCAGTCGCTGTATTTTTAGCTTTTTGCCCAGGTTGATATCGCTGTAGAGCCCGTAAAGTTCGTCGTTAAATCTTCTTCTCCACTCACCACCGATGCACACTGGGCCAAGAATAACTCGAAGAATCTTTCTCTCAAAGCAACTCAGCTGGTTTTCATCCCATTTTTTCAGTGTCCATGCCTCTGCCCCATACAGCAGGACTGGGATGATTAAAGTTTTATATAGGGTCTCTTTGGTTCTTTGAGAGAGGGCTTTACTACTCAAATGCTTTCTAAGCCCGAAGAAACAGCGATTTGCAAGTGTGATTCTTCGTTTGATCTCCGCGCTGATATTGTTGTGCGATGTAATAGTGGATCCCAGGTAAACAAAGTCTCTGACTACTTCGAAGTTATAACCGCCAATCGTGACGTTTTGTCCCAGTCGATGGTGCTGGACTTCTCTTCTCGATGACAGCATATACTTAGTTTTTTCGTCTCGTTAACAGTCAAACCCATCTTCGCCGCTTCCGCTTCAATACTTGCAAATGCTCCACTGACAGCTCGCTTTGTTCTGCCTATGATGTCGATGTCATCAGCATAAGCTGGCAGGCCGTCTGAACCCGCGGCCTTGTGCGACTTAAGTTTGGATATCGCCGTTCTTACTTCTTCTAGGTCAGGTGGACGGATATTTTGACCATCATCGTCCAAGTTGAACGGGTTGTTCTGCATAGCAACGGATGGTTGGCAGTCTTCGCCGCTTAGCAGCTTGGAAAAGTGTTCCTTCCAAATTCTCAGCACCGTCTGCGTATCTCCTACGACATTACCATTTTTATCACGGCAGGCTTCTATATATATATATGGGCTGGAATCCTTGGAATCCTTAGTCGACAACATTACATATTGAGTAGGTATAATGCGCTAAAAGAAATATTGGCATTTTTAAATTTTGTTTTGAATAAAGTCGAAGAAATACCCACCAGTCACCAAATATCTTAAGGTAAATAATTGAAACCTTTCAGCTGGTTCAATACAATTTCTGAACAAAAAAAAACATTTTGATAAAAAAATAAACTTTTGTTGCTGTGTTAAATGATGATAATGATCGCGAACAAAACTAGAATTTCTGGTTTATATGTTTTTTCACTTTCTCTAAAAAAAAATCCCACGAACTCATGTCATGACCATCGAAGACTGACTACTGAGCGCATTTCTCGTTGCAGGTAGAAAAAAGGCAATGTTCGTCACTCTTCCCATGGCAGATAAAACCTCTTTTTTTAAGACTTTTTTGTTTGCATATTTTTTTTGTTCTCGAGAAGAAAACAAAAGAACCACCGCACCGCAGAGAACCAAACATCATTTTCGAACTCATGAACCTATACATTACTCTTCATCAGTGAAATCATCGTTAAGATTTTGTACCTGAAAATGTAGTGAATTGTAAGCATTCAATTCATTTGAATATAGTTAACTAGTGAACAAATTCGCAACCGTTTTCTTATGAAATCATAACATACTACTCATCGATGGAAATAGTCGATGAATCCATTGATGAATTCACGAAAAAAATTCATGGATGTCGAAATTTCCTACTGGGTAGTAGATGTACTGAAACACTATCAACGAGACCATCGACTTAAACATTACACATATTAATACAACAGAGAAAGCCATAGAATGAGAGAATATAGTGGTTATACATTTTTTTAGAGCTTGTCGTGTCGTGTCGTCGGCTTGCAAATTTTTACCCCCAACGCCACAACGAAATTTTACTCGAATAACAATATATCAATGTAAACAGTTCAAAAGTTAAGAATACCCATAATTTTGAAACACTTATTATTACGTTTGTTCGAATTCGAAAAGTATTAAAATTGGGCATTAAAATGAGACTAAAAATATACAACCATGGTATTTAAAAGTAAATCTCTAACCATATTGAGTCTGGAATTTCTTGGCATAGGTACCTAAGTATTTGAACACGTTCTCTAAGTTATTCTTTACAAAAAATTGCAAATAACTAGAGCTTAAATACAACTTATCACATATTTCAAAGTTATCCTACAAAGAATATTTTTTTAATAATACGTTAGGCAAAAAGGTCTTAAGTCAAAAAATTGCGTTTTGGGTTTTTAATTGGGTTAAACTCAATTTTTTTTCTCTTTCGTTTGGTATTAACGACTTAAGTCTAACACAAGTGCTTTATATCGCAATAATTTAGTCTTTAGGCAATAAGTCAGAAAAATGCATATTTGATTTGGTATTAACGTCTTAAATTCATTTAAGTCTTTGTGACCGATGTCTCTTTGGCATGTAAGATTCTTCTAAGGACTTAAGTCAACTTAAGTCTTTTATACCGAACGGAATAATCAAATAGTAGAATAGCATAGATATACTTATGAATCATTCAAAAAAATTAAACGAGAAACAAAAGAAAAATAAACGGTTATTTCATCATCTGATTAGTCTAGCGCTTTTTTATGAGTTTGAATTGAATATACCTCGGTAGGCTGTGCATATGTACTAAATCTTTGGTTCTCTGAATTCGATTGACACTATTTTTAATATCAAATTATTATTGATTATTATAACAATAATTGTGCGTCATAATGAGTGAAAGGAGTAAATATATATTGAATTTAGCTTAGCAAAGTCTGGAAACCATCGTAAGTGGGCTATATTTTTAAAAGAGAGTATGTAATATTAAGAATTCAATAAACTTTTTATCAGAAAATGCTGAATTTGCTTCTGCTACTGAGCAAACAGCTTCGCATGAGTCTTCGCCGGCTCCATCGTTACCTGCTGATATGCCCAACATTTTCGATTCCGATGATAGCGTTATGGATGAAGATTTTATTCCAGAAGAAGAATCCAGTGCTAGCGGAATTAATGAAGTCGCAACTAGTTCAACTCAAGTAAATGAAATGACAGCAGGTAAGAACATAGAAAATAATGGTAGGAAGTGGTCCAGGAGCATTAGGAAAAAACGAACTGAACAAATACATAGCGGCAAGAGTTACGTGAGTGTAAGCGGAAAAGCTGTTCAGGCAAGAGAATTACAAAGTTTAAGACAATGCAGGAAAAAATGCAATTCTTTCCTTAAAGAGGACACTAGGAAAGTTATTTTTGACGAGTACTGTTCCCTTGGCACCCACGACAAAAGGGTAACCTTCATCGCAAATCTCATAAATGTTAAGGAAAAACAGGTTTCGCGCAAAAGAAAAGCTGGCAGTACAAAAAACAGAGAAGTAACTTATGAATACTTTCTTGAAGTAAACGGTGAAAGAGTTTCTGTGTGCAAGTGTTGCTTCAGAAGAACTTTAGATGAAAAGGAAAATTTCATATCAAACGCCGTCAAAAATAAAATGCTTAACACATCCGGCATTACAGTAGACGACCAAAGAGGTAAAAAATCTTCGAAAAACAAAAAGTCTGAAGAGGAGCTTAATGATGTCGTGGCTCACATAAAATCTTTTCCAAGCTATGAAAGTCATTATACCAGACGTACAAATGAGAAAAAGTTTTTACCTTCCTATTTAAACTTGCGCGTTATGTACGACTTATACAAAGAAGGACGAGAGAATTTTGTTGGTCGTTCAATTTATGAGAGGGAATTTCATAAATTAAAACTCGCCTTTAAAAAGCCAAAAGTTGACACCTGCTACAAGTGCGACACCCTTCATATGCGCGTTCAAGTTGCTGCTAATCAGGAAGAAAAACAGGAAGCAGAAAACGATCTCATAATCAACCAGGAGCAGGCAAGTGCAGCATATGATGCCAAAAAAAGCTGATAAGGTGACTGCACAAGACAGCGCGCAAGAAAGAAAGAAAGAAAGAAATGCTTCAGCTTCGATCTTCAGCAATGCTTGCCAACACCGTTTGTTGGATCTTCGGTAGCATTTTATAAAAGGCAACTATGGTCCTATAACCTCACTGTTCACGATAATGCTACCGGAGATTCAACGCACTACATGTGGCACGAAGCTCTAGCTGTTAGAGGAGGAAATGAAATAGCTTCCTGCGTATATGCTCATATGAAGAAGCTGCCTGATTACATTTCTGAGGTGACATTTTACTCAGACACATGCGGGGGACAAAATAAAAACAGTCATGTGGCGGCAATGTTTTTAATGGCTTAAGTTAAGTTCCCAAATGTGACCATAAACCACAAGTTCCTTGTTATGGGTCATACACATATGGAATGTGACGTGGATCATTCCATGATTGAGAAACAAAACAAAAACACCTGTTTACCACCCCCACGATTGGTACCAACTAGTACGAGCAACAGGCCTAAAAAAGAAGGTGCACGAAATGCAACAAGAAGAATTTTTTGATTTTCTGAGCAGTTTTCTTGGCATAGCGTGCAATGGCTCCAATACCAGGAGAAAGGCTTAGTGAGGTATAAAAACAATTTAAACCACTCTGAAGAGTTCAAGATTTTAAGCTTCCTAAGAAGAGGAAAAATAGATGTCTCAAAGATTATCCACTCCAAGTAAGGTACAATACTTTAATCCCGATATCTGAGGAGAAAAAAAGGGATTTGTGCTCTCTTCTAAGCTTATTGCCACCTGTGTTTCACGAATTTTATAAAAATTTACCAACTTTTAACTCCGCAATAAATGATCCAGATTTGGAAGATGAAGAAGAAACAGAAACAACATAATCTTGTTATTAACTATATATTTTTTTGCCTTTTGTTTAATTAAACAATATCATATTTTATAACTTAATGACAATGTTTTATTTTCTGACTTAAGTCTTACAAAGAAATAAAACTTTTACAAATAATACAAAATGAGAGGATCCTAAGGACTTAAGTCATTAAAAAAATGATAAATACCAATGAATTTGAAAAAAAAAAATTAACATATTATATAGGTCTTCGTTTAAAAGCTTATTTACCATCATTTTTGTTGTTTTAAACAAATTTAATCCCGATTTGCAAATAATCAAACTATTTTCAATTTGGTTTTACGAAAAACTGGAGTTTCTGACTTAACACCTTTTTGCCTAACGTCAAAGTATATTTTGGGCACCTCATTCTTAAAGCCTTTTTTTTAGATTGAAATTGCCCCACCCTGGTGTACAAATGTAAATACACAATATTACCTATAAAATACCTATGAACAATTCACTACATACACAATTATTCAATAATTGCATACGTAATCAAATTCCTACATTTTTGCACCAATTATTATTTGTCTACAATTAATAATAATTAAAATTACAGTCATTGACCCCAATTACACTTTTGAGTTCGTCTTATTGATTTAAACAAAAAACCACGAAGTAATCATTATAGTTGCTACATAATGCCAACCAAATCACGCTTCATGCCTAATGACGATGCACATCGTATAGCACCGGTTATAATGCAAATGAATGTACTCTTTACCCTGCTTATATGATTCACTGTTAACTCCAACAGGCTATATAACTATTATAATTCCGTGTATGGTTGCATATTTAATTTATAAATATGTACATATAAACATAAACAAATTGGAAAAAAAAATATAATAATGAAATTGCACTGTCAGCCAGACGTGACGGCGCTTAATCAGAATTCGTTTTGCAAAACTAAAGTTCTGGACTGGCGATGTAGTAAGACTAAAGAACGTTCGTGCTCAACAATCATGCGCTGGTGAATTAATAGAAAGACTTCTAAATAAACCAGAACCTGGTATGTATACTTCTGCGCTTTTAAGCAAGCCAGGGTTGATTTTGTTTTATTTTGACATGCGATACATACCTATTTAGTTGTACTACAGGGTGTCCCTTAATTAATTCGTCAATAATATTTTAGGTCACGATTCTTGGATATGTTCTAAAAAAGAGTTAAGTAAGAAAAGGCTTAGTTTGGTGTACCATGACCGACGTCAACAGCAATTGCGTTATTAATACTAACGATAGAAACGTTGTTTAGCCCTTTTGTTTTTTAGAAGAAATACCAGACTTTGTGTTTAAATAAATTTGATATATTATTATCCCAGTCTTATGATATCCAGTTTTTAGCCTGTTGCATTTCTCCTGCTCACACTAATTTTTTGACTTTGGCCAAAAATGCGAAATAAACGTAACGTTTTACCATTTTTTTTTAAATAATAGAAATAAAAATTGATGGCAAGTTTGCGGACAATCTTATGATACTTAGTTTTGCCTGGAAAAGTTAAAAAAGAAAAAAGGAATTTTGCTTTAAGCTCCAAAGGCTATTAATAAAATAAAATGCACGGCTGAATCGGACGTACTTGCTCTTGTAGCTAACAACTTTAATGTAGCTTAACATTGACGCTGTTAGTCGTAAGGTAAATCTAGTTATCCTATGCAGCCTTAAAGCTGATGTACATAGGTAATAATACCTTGATTGCTAAGATTGTATAAGACTTATAATACAATTTTTTGACATAGCTTAGTTGTAAAAAAAAAATTGAAACATTTTGGTTTGTATTAGTGTTTAGACTTTCTAGAAGCTCTTCATATAAAAATTCAAAAAAAATAAAATCTCTAGTTCGATCTTTTTACGAATGCATAACAAGTAGGTACATATATTCCGCAAGTATAAAAATTGGTATGGGAATTTTAAATAATTAAAAATACTACCCAAACGTAAAATTGTTGGACTACCTATGATAAAAAACAAAAATCTGCTGATTCTTAATTTCCATAGGAAATAAACTCAATATTTTGGTATATTTCTTAAGATACATTTATTTTGTATCTTGAATAAGTAACAAAAACAAAATTAATTCAATTAAATAACGGTGTAGAGCAGTCTTACACAAAATAAAATAACGATTGATACATTTTTTTAAGTGCAAACTAGTTGGCCTACGGGTCTTAATTTTCATTTCACAATGTTTTTATGTCACCTTTGGCCTTGATAACTGCTTCTATGCGCCGCGTGCGTCGTGGCGTTGTGTCAACTAATTTTTGACATTCGTCGATACCAAAAGATTCCCAAATATTTATGATTTTAGCTTTTAGGTCTTGAAGAGTCCGGCATGGTTCTTTTCGCCGCTTTTGCTTCATTTTATGCCAGACAGTTTCAATTGGTGAAAGGTCAGGTTGCTGGAAGGCCATTCCAGTAAAGGAATTGCTTCAGCAGATAACCACGCAATTGTAGACCTTGCTGTATGGCAAGAAGCACCATCCTGTTGTAAAATATAATCTCTATCACTAGCTTAAAGTCGTGGTATTGATGGGAGAAGTTCATTTTGCAGAATATCCCTGTACTTGGCAGCATTGACAATTCCATTTACAAAATGTATCCCCTTATCATTAGAGATGCTGGAACTTGAGCGTTTTTTAAGCCAATCTTTTTGGAAGGCCTCTTTTCAATTTCTAATTACTCGTTTCATTCATCGCCCACGCAGACCTTAAACCCTGGACTCATCACTCTAAATAATGGACCGCCATTGACTTGCCCAGTTTTTACGTTGTTTTTTTTTTTTTTTTTTTGTTGCAACGAACGAACACGCAAGAGTATGCAATTTCTAATTCCTTTTATATATTTAATTAAATTATCCAATGCACAAACTATTTTCTTTTTTCTGCAACAGATGTCACTAGTGTAGGTGTGTATTTATTTTATTTATTGTTTTAAACAATTTCTGTGTAGTATATTTAAATAATTTTGGCATTCTGCAAATCTATGCAAAAAATGCTTTCGTTTGATATGTAATTTATGTCCCTTCGGTTTTTGAGGGCATACTTTTAAGTATGAAATGTGCTCTATACAATTGAGGACAGAATTAAATAACACAGGTCGCTATTCAAGCGATGAAAACTGCCATCTAGGTTCGAATTCTTTACAAGTAGCCAAATATCGTTAACTTGGTATTACTATAATACCTAGGCTAACCTTAAATTTGCACCTAACCTACAAAAAAAACATAAAGAATCGAAAAAAGATCTGAGCTGCCCGTGGAAAAATGTGCAATGCAGGAATGATGTGACGAGCAAATCGAAATACAAGCTCTTTGAAGCAACTGTCCAATCAATAATGTGTAATGGATATGTCAGGTATGGGAATATGAAGAACATGAAGATGTGGATAAGCTCTAAAGGCACTTCATTAAGCAGCTCTTCAGGCTTCCCAGTCATACTCTCATGTACATGGTATATTTTGAAACGGGTCTGCCATTACTTCCGCTGTTTACATTTCAAATATAGCCTGAAAATACTGGAACTTCCTGACTATCGTCTACCCAAAATCGTTTTTCTGCATCTGCTTCGAAGGAATTCAGGATTCTTTGCGAAATGACAAGAACTAAGTGAAGAACTAGGAGTGGAGTTATCCTTGGGATGGGAAGATAGAGCAACTTGCAGATCAGCATTAGATACTATTCTACGTAAACTGGATGAGAATATTAATGCACCATTTTTGAAAGAAGCCGATAATTTATATATCCGTTTGATTTAGAATGAACTAACTTATAAACTATTAGAAAGCAACTACTTCCACGAAAGATTCAGTATACATAAAATAAGTATAATATTTTTAAGACGACCAATTTTAATTTTCTGTTTTCTGTAGTCTTATAATATTGCAAAAGTTTTTTTTTGTACAAAACTCAGACGGTTTATTAAGCAGTCCCTCATTTGTTGTTTCTAACTTTCGCAGTCATTAGAGCTTGAACAAGCAACCCAGTCTTGCATCTTATTTTGTTTCTCGTTTCATTTCGTTTTAGTCAAGAGCAAAAAAAAAACACTAGCTATACTTTGCCAAATAGCCTTTGAAATCCTCTTCGTTTTCTTCTTGTACATCGTCGGGTACCGAAAAATGATAGCCTTCATTTAAATGACTACGTTACCATTATATGATCTGCCTTGAACTACAGAGTCAAATGGAATTCCTTTATTTATCTGACAAAGGGCTGTCGGAATAATCAAATTGTATATAAATGAAATTCTGTACTTTGCCTGCCACTCTGAAATATCAGAGGCGATTCACAAAACATGCCTAGGTAATAAAATGGTACAATTGTGTATGTACGTTAAAAGTGCGAAGAAATAAAAGTTGATTTTGTGTGTTTTTTTTTTTACATCTGAAAAAAATAGGTACATACAAATATACGAGTACTATACAAAAAATTTTGTTTGATTAACACTTTATTTATTTCCTTAACACTTGCGATTGCTTAATGTTTTGATATGAAAAAAAATTAAATAATTTAGAAATCATATATGAAAGGTGGCGGTTTATTTAAATTATTATGTACAAAGATATAGCACTCATGTCTAGATTTATTTTATTCAGGGCCATATATATGTATTTGAATCTCTGTAATTAATTTCCTATGAGCGATAGCCAAGCCTTTTGTAAAACGGATGTAATTGGTCAAGAATTCAGCTTTGAACTTTATAAGCTAAGAAACTATTTTGAAATTTTTATTATTGCTATACTCCAACACCCATAAGCACCCATATTAAAAAAACACGATTTAGTGACGGTTTATCTTTGACACATAGACTAAGTTCAAAATGTCATAAATAAAACAGAATATCTGCTATATGACATTTACAAACTTATTCCTTCGATAAACCATTAGAAGACGGTGGTTTAGTGAAGGAATAAGAATTGACATAACAAAATATACAGTGACATAGAATAAGTTTATAATAATTGTAGTAGATTTTGTTCGTGGATTTTCGTTTTATTAATTGAAAATTAACTTTCATTCTATGTTTTAATAAAGCCATGTATAAGCGGGGGAGTAAGCATTTTTTTATTAATAGGGCTGTTACATTTTATTAAAGTTAACATCACCGATTTTCTATGTTTTATTGTGACATTTATGCCAACAAATGTGGGTTTGCATGGGTGTTTTACTTGCGATTATAGGTTAGTACCTATAAGTTATGCATTCGTTATAAAAAAAAAATTCTAACAATCAAACATGACATTACGATAATAGAGAAGCCTAAAAAAGTGATCGGCAAAAATGTCCGTCTGTCTGTCCGTCTGTATGTTTAACGAGCTACAGCCTAAACGGCTTAAGCGATTACCTTCAAATTTGGTATTCGTGATTATTTTGGCATTTGAAATTTTATTTTTAGGCCTAAAAATAACGGTACCTGCCATATGACCTTGAAGGAAAATCTTTTTTTCTTCTCGAAAACGGCTCCAACGATTTTGATAAAAATTTTTGAGAATTTTTTTGTTGGTAATATCTATCATTTGATATGAATCAAGCTTACGGGAAAAGTACTTTTCATATAACGGTTTTTTAAATTTTTGGCTTTCTCGGTAACTGTTCATTGGATTTCTGTCAAATTTTATATCTGAGAGGATCTATAGGTAGCCAAACTAATTCTGCATATTAAAATTTTAAATAACATTTTTTATATAATTAAAATTAATTTTTGAATTTTTTTTTTTTGGTAAATCAATATTTTTAAAACTAATCAAAAAAAATAATTATTTTATTTATGTATATTATGTATATTAATAAACTCTAGAAAACTGCATACCAAAATTTCAAAAAAAGTTTGTTTTCAAAAAACTAAAAATGAAAAACCGGATTTCTTCAAAATCCGTCCTACAATTTTCGAGATACTTTTTTATAAAAATTTCATTGATCCGTGGCATCTAATGGCGTTCTTTGTTTTTTTTTTCAAGAAACTGATTGAAGTGATCGTTTTAGCGCTTTTTATCAATTTAAAACACGATTTTTACCCACCTATACAGCATTCACTTTCATTATTATACATATGTATAATATATACATAAATATGTACATATATTTACATACCTAGACGCCATCTATGTAGGTAGGTACACATTACCCTCCTAATTTACATAATTAAAATCTTTTTAAATATACATTTGTAGGATGGTACCTATGTCACCATTCCTTTAATGATATGCATTCGACAATTCATTATACCAAGAATCAAGGTAATCTTACCTACTTCGGCTTTAAACCTGCACAGGATAACTAAACTAGACTACCTATAGTGGTTAGCTACTACTTTACACTAAAGTTGTTAGCTACAAGAGCAAGTTCGACCGATTCAGTTGTGCATTTTATTTTTCTGAAAGTATCTCTGTTTTAGTCATATTCATGTGAATAGCGTATCGAAATTCCGCCTTCTAACATACTGTTTTTTTAATCTTGATCTATTATACTATTCCCCTTTTTAAAATCCCACCCAAAACTAGACCCACCCCAAATCTTATGTGGTTTTCCATTGGTATATAGATTTCAATCTGGATTTTGATTTTTTTTCGAGCCCCATCGAACGTGACCTTAGATTTAATTTTTTTGTTATTCTATTTGGACAATGTCGTGTCTGTCAACATGTAGCTGTCTAAATTTGTTTATTTGATAATTGAGGAAAAGATTTTAAAATATTTAATTTTTCAAGAAATGAAACATTTTAAATTTATGAAATTATTAATGGCTGATTTTTTTTTAAATCTGCCGAAAAGTCAAGATTTGCAAAAATTATCTAGATTCAAAAATAAATCAATTTATTATGCCCAATGACACGCAAAAAGGGTAAAATCGGTTTTTTGACAGATCTAGATGTAAAATAAATTAATGTATCTTACCAATGGAAAACCACATTAAATTAGCCCTAGCAGTTGGCTTGCAGGTTGCAGCATGGCCCCGTTAAGCGGCGTCCTTTTTGGACCGTGAGTTGATTAAAAAAAAATTAATAAACGGGATTGTAAAAAACGGAATATTAAGAAACTGGATAATAAAAAGCTGGATATCAAACACGACCCGCCCAGATGCACTCTATTAAAAAAATAGTCTTAGCACGATACTCTATTTTAAAAGTTGTTAAATATTTAACTTCAGAACGATCAAAGTGTTTCAGGAGTATATCATGCTAAGCTGAACATTAGACTGTTTAACTATATAATGTACTTCAGAACTCATTCTGGTTACTATAAAATGTATAATGTACAATGTGTCTAAAAATTACAATAAAAAATAAAATGCACGACTTTTTTTTACGAAAATCGTTAGAACAGTTTTCGAGATAATTAGATGGTAGGAAAAATTGAATGCAAGTAGCGTTATTTTTGGGGCTAAAAGCGATTCAAAAATCTATTTGAGACAATCACCTAAACCGCTTAAATACCAACTTGGAAGAAAATTGAAGAAAATTTCTTCAGCCATTTAGGCTGTAGATCGGTCTAAAGACAGACGGATTTGCGGGACCCACTTATTTGGTGTTATCTATCATCGTTATGTCAAGTTTGATTAAAATCTCGGGTTCGATTTTTTTTCAAATGCTAGTAAAAAAGATCTTCTTAAAAAGTTGAAAATCTTAATAGATTATGAAAATTATCAAATAAAAAATCCGTTTCAACTTTTTGTGCTTAAAGATTCTTTGAAGCAAATGTTATAAAGTATGAAAAAATTTAATTTTATTTAATTCTACGATGTTAGTATTAAATTTCTTAAAGATCAAGATTTATGAGTTTTGTATACAAATGTATGAATGCTCCATCGAACGTGCGCAGAGATTGAGTTCATTGAAATTTTATTGCAGAAGAAATAAAAAATTAATAGAATTATTGTTTCCACTAGTCAAACATGTTGTTAAATTTGTTTGGGATTGTGCACACACTTTATTTCAGTATTTCATTAATGGATGTATTTAAAACGAATGCATTTATATATTCACATGTACATATATAAGTGTTTCTAAACTACTACCAAAAGGAAGTGCTGGCGATATGACTTTTGAGTAATCTAATTAGATATAGTAAATGTTAATGAATCGAAATTTTGTTCGGTTTAAAAGTAAAATTGAAAATTCAAAATTATGAATTGGTATATTTTACAAATCTTCAAATGAACATTTTATTTTAAGTGAAACGTGCTGTTTTATAAAATGAAAATTATTGTTTTTAAGGAAATGAAAAATTAGCTTGGACTTGTTAGGAACTTGTTAAATATCCTGAATTGCTTGTGATTTATAAAAATATATCTATTAGTATTTAATGTACTTATTTTGACATGTATCTAATTTAGATTTCTTTTTATTTTCTATTTTCCAGCTGAGAGTGACCTGGGAACATTCGCGCAACTGAAATCTCATTACCATTGCGACAAGTCATTCCATAAAGAGCTCTTTACTAGCGAAACTCGTCCTACCAGTGTTAAAGTGCTATACGAGGAAGCAGCAAAGATCTCAGAGTGCCGGTTACAGTCGTCGCGAAATGACACCACTACGGCGGTGGACAGCAGCTGCACAAGTGCTCTGGACGAACTGGTTTGTACGCCCGTTTTTGGGAAGGCTAATCGCAAGATGAGAACTAGAATTGATGCTGAAATTGAAATAAGATTGGTAAGTGTACCTATCTAGAAGAAAAATTGTATGTATTGTGTTGTGCATTCAAAGTAAGTAAGTGTTACCATCTTTAATTACTTTCTGCTTAAAGAAATTCGTCTTCGTACAAAAATAGTAACTTTTTTACTAATTTTGTCTGGACGAGTCTAGAGAAATGCCAATTTATAACAGTTATAACAGTTGTTTGCCATTAAGAGTGTTAAATATTCCGATGATGGGCAACAACTAATTTCCGAATATCGAATGCCATTTCGCAAACTCTGATTTTCTGTGACACCGTCACTCTGTTGGCATGTCTCGAGACACGCCCAATTTTTCTCTTGAGTATAACAGTTCACTCGAAGAAAAATACTGTGAAAGGGTGTATAGTTTAGTTGCCGAACCTGGAAATTTTTCCTCCCTATTCGAAAATTGTTATTCTGCCGCCTCAAATAAAAAAAAATATAAAGACAACACTCAAATTTAAAAGGCTTTGGCGCAAAATTTTAAACGATTTAGTAAAATGTTAAAGCCACTTTTAGCAATTTACTAATCTAAAAAGATAATTGAGCTAATTTTAAACGATTTTAACATTTTCCTAAAGTTAAAATCACTGAATGGCTAATTTAAATTTTAGCAATTTGCTAAATCCATTATGGAATCTGATAGTATATCGCCGATGGACCCTAGGGTCCCAGGTTCGAGCCCTGCGGGTGCACATTTTTTTTGTTGTATTTTTTTTGTTGTAAATAATGAAGTTAAAATGATAAAAATAGAAATATCATATACATTTTTAGAGCACATGTTGAGTTTTCATCAAAATATAATTAATTTACAACCCATGACAACAATAATTATGTGTTCATCAAAATTCAAAGCCTACAAATGCTCAGCTTTCTGCTTAATTAGCAATTCTCTAGTTTAGAAAAGGTTTAAAAATCTTGAAATAGTTATTCAATTAATAAACACTAAGGAAATTGCTAACTAGTAAAATGTGAAGCCCTTAGCAATGGGTTGTTTAAAATTTTGCACTTTTTTATAAAATTTTAAAACAAAAAATAATAAAAAATGTTAAATAACTCCAAAAATTTTTATTTCTTATCAGAAAAAAAAACCTAAGAATTGTAGACAGTATAATTATTAACAAAACGACATATAAACAACTTCTGTATATCAATTCGTTTTTAGGTTATATCGGTCCAAAGTAGAATTTTTCGTCAAAATGGGCAGGGTATATACATATATATTATTCATTCCTTAAAGCAACCAGACTTAATAAAGCTGTAAAATTAAGCAATCCACCACCTTCATTCAGCTCATCATAACAGCCTCTTTAATAGTCTATCCCCACGTAAGAAAGTGGATTAATAATGAGTTAAATCTTTGGGTGGAAGATGGAACAAAATATACTTGAACCCGTTTAAAACCTTTTGCCACCAGCTCAACAATATATTTTGCAATTGCTCTAGTCTTAAGCATGTAACAAAAGTTGCAGTTATACAAACTAGAATTAAAATTAAATTAAGCTGCGCTTTATTATGCAGGCATTGTAATGGGCAAGCATGTTCAAATGCCACCGAGACGAAATAGAAATGTACCTGGAAAATGATCTCACTTAGTTTAACTTTGTTTTGATTAGTTTTTGATTTTTAAAAGTGGAAAATGATTTTAATTTAGTTTTTGAATTAATTTTTTATTTTCAATAGTGGTTCGCAACCACAACAGGAGTGAGGCAAGGTTGTACACTAAGCCCCCCCTTGTTTGCGCTCTTCATAGATGACCTTGTAGACTATCTTCCTGGTGGAGTTGAGTTCGCTGGAGTGCATATTAAAGCACTGTTGTTTGCTAATGATGTAGTCATTTTTGCATATTCCCCAGAAACACGACAGCTCATGATAAACAAAGCATATCATTACTGTAAGCTATGGAACCTCATAGTTAACATCGAAAAATCAAAGCTGATGATATTTAAAAAGGGTCGTGGGCGTAATGCGGTAAATGAAAAATGGAATTACAATGGAGAAAACATAGAATGCGTAATCGAATACAGGTATCTTGGCATTAATATAACAAAAAACTTAAATATGGAGAAAAATTTTAAAAAGAAAATGCAAAAGGCGAAAAATGCTATCAATATATCTTGGAAATTGGAATATTTAACAATAAAAATATATTGCACAGCAGTAAATTCAAGCTGTTTGAGGCAGTAGCTGGGAGTATACTTTTGTATGGTGCGCAAGTATGGGGATGTAGAAAGTTCAACACGGTTGAAAAACTGCTAACATTTTGTGTAAAGAGAATTTTTCACTTACCTCAGAACACGCCAAACTACGTTATTATGCTTGAAACTGGAATCTCGCCGCTATTTATAAAAACATTAAAGCTCCAAGCGGATTATTTACTAAACGTCTTCATAATGGATGAATCGCGGCTCGTTAGAAAAGTAGCTATTAAAGGTATACAAGATCGTAATAGCTGGTACAGAGAGTGGTTATGTCTTGCAGAAGGATGTCATACACATTTTAATTTAAATATAGAAGATTTATCAAACAGTAAGGCCCTCTTTTATGACGTCATATCAAGGGTTGGTGAAAGATGTAGAGCTGAATATATAGCTGAAGCTTCTGACTCCATATTCAACGTACAGTAGGCTAAATCATAACCTGGCTGAAAACAACTACTTTTGTGATTCCTACAATGAACACGTTATTGCTAAAATGGTAAAACTTCGTAGTGAACAACTCAATCTGAACTACATTCCACACAGGCCTGACTTACCAATCGAGTGTAATATGTGCAACTTGGCGAAAAGAGAAGATGTTATTCACTTTATTGGAAGATGTCCCATTCTCAGGGAAATTAGGAGAGAAATATTTGTAAGTGACATTTTATCGGAGGAACAAGTTGTTCGTATGTTGAACGAAATGGATGTAGTCAAACTCTACGATTACTGCACAATAGCACAAAGGTATAGGACTGCAATAATGAATGAAAACTTTTGATTTCCCTTTCGTTAATTTTTTCAAATTAAATTGTTTAATTTCAAAATATTTTTAAATGGCTTAATACATAAATTGTTCTGAATTGTCAATCTGGCAGACGGCAAATGCCATGCTAAAATAATTTTTTGTTCATATAATTATGTAAATATAAATATTAAAATGTATTGCAATAAAAATTTGTATCTAATCTAAATCTAATCTATTTTCAATAGTGGATATTACATAATTGTAAAAGTATTAACTTTTTGGAGTTATTTAACAAAACAAAATGAATCAGTTTTTTTTTAAGATAGCACCATTCTTCAAAATAATAACATACATACATTTATGACATTTGTAGGATGACATGAGCTACAATATGTACCTACCTTTTTTCAAAAGAACCTAAAGTTTTCGGGTAATTTAAAAAAAAACTAAATTTTCGGAAATTTTTAAGTTTTCAAGAGCCGTAACCAAAACTTCAGATTCTTTTCTTTTATAAATATCTCGAGGCTTTTGGTTTTTTTTTTATTGTTCAATCTTCAATCTTGGCTCATAAGATCGAAATTTTGATCAGAAATATGTACAAATCGAAATTAATTCGAAATGTATCAATCAACACTACTTGTTGGTTAATTATTTCCGAATTCCAGATAATTGGTATAATTATCCACACGAAGAAACAAATCATCAGCAGATTCCGTTTTTATTAAACGACGAATTGACTTAGAGCGGAAAACTTCAATAACACATATGAATCACAGGCACGTTAAAAATTTGCAAGCCATTTTGCGGGCATCAGCAAATGGCACATTGAATACCTTCGATTTCGAATTGTGTACTACTAAAAAATTTGTATTCGAATTCAGGTGCTGTTGCAATTGTTGCAAACGGCGGCGTTTTTCCCAAATTTTTAACTGAATATCGATGTTAGTTTCTTCTTCCACTAAACGTGCTTGTTAATTCATAGATTCATTTTCGAGTGGGGCTTGATCATTGTTCTGAACTACTTGCTGATTGATTGAATCGGTAACAGCATCGTCTTCAGAGTTTCCACGATTGTTAAGTCCTTGAATCATTTGACTACTCTCTTTATTATACAGCTTCCTTCAATGTACATATGTAATTGTAGTTGAAAAATCAACTGCTTGCTCCTGGACCCAAAATTGCAATTCAGAACTATTCATTTCAATCTTCCTTGTAAAAATTATTCAGTATTTATTTTCGAAAATATCCCACTTCTGAAGTTGTTTTACGGCCTTATTACAAATAAAAGCCAATTGATATATATTTATTAATCTTAATCTTACAATTTAGCGTTTTTTTTTTAATTAATAAAAAATGAATTTTATTTTGTATTCTTTGGAAATTTTAAACATTTTGTTTATGTTTTATTGTCAACGATATTTTGTCACTGGAATCGTTTGTTAAGTTGAAATAAACACTAAAAACTCTCTTATTTACATACATATATGGAATATCGTTTTCTATTTTTTTTTAAATTAAAAAAAATAATTATTTATTCTTATTAAAACGATAATTAAAGTATTTTTTTTTAAATTGCAACATAAATACTACCATTCAAAAAAATTTTCAAAGCCAATGGTCACATTAAAAAATAGAACATACTTTTTCATCTCAGGGGAGCATTATTTTACATTTTGGAATGTCTTGTCTGAACATACAGCAGGTATATAATATATGTATGTACTTAACAAGCATACATTTATATGTATTTTCATGAACAGGTATGTTCAATGTATGGAAAGGATGACAAGATCAATTTGGTGACTATAGCCGAGACAAGGATATACCTTTATACATATTTATATTGGATATAGAAAATATACAGTTGTTCTCTATTAGTTTGGTCATCTATTACATGTGGCGGCTAAAAAGGCAGGCGATTGTAGAAGCCGGTTTTTTTTCTTGTGCAAAATAAAATAAGTTTCTAATAGGTTGATGTAGCATAAAATTAAAGAGGTTATCGCTTCTTGATTAGTTGGATCGACATATTTTTCTTCTAAAATATAGAGATAATTTATTTTATTAGGTTCATTTGATGCTACAGTTTCTGAAATCGGTGTTCTGTTTCATGCTTCATTACCATATCTCTGTGATTTTTTTTTTGTTATTATTGTTTAAATATTGTTGAGATGAGAAATACCAAGATGGGAATCTTTCGTACGTTGCACTCTCCAAAAACCCATTTGTTTACATTGTTGTATTTGTAAATTTGACATTCTATTCATGAATACATGTGAAATCGAACAAACCAAAAACGTATAGACATGCTTTATTTATGGGAAGAATTTGTTTGCATGAAAAATATTTCTGGTAGTGTTACCAGAACTTTTTGTTCTGTGGCAGTTGACAGATTTGCAAATAGGGATCTTGATCTGCGATTGCGGATTTTTCTGTGCGTGTTCCTTTTAAATTATATGTGTGTGTATGTATTCTGTAGAGTAAACAAAACCGTTTGACAATTCAGCAAATATAGCTTTACTTCGGTGTGTGTGCAAGTGCGTGTTTGTAAAAAAATTGGATCTGTGATTTTGATCCAGAAAAGAACGCAAAAACTGTTCCGTGATCAAAAAAATTCATGAGGGATCGATTTTTTGGGTGAAATGAAAACGACATTATTCACAAACAGGTAATTTTCCTGATTCCGCAAACAAATTCCAATCTGAAATTTTCTAATTTTATTGACATTAACATTGATTGTTCTTCGATTAACTGGGTTAACAATCGTCGTACAATCGTGGTTACGTCTTGGTTCAAAATATGAACTCGGTTTAACTCCTATAAAGTTTTGTACAATCGAAGCTTAGACTTAAGGCTTTACATGGATCTGCATCTGCAGACTTCAAGAAAAGTAAAACGGGACCATACTATAAAACAAACATAAAAGTAAGACAGGGTACACACTAATAACTTACGCGAACTCTGCTATAACATTCTTGACACATCTCACAATCACATGTTCTTAGCGTTCAGGTATGTAGTTTGAGAAGAAAATTCTCGATATTTTCGTTGTTTTTAAGAAAACTGAGGTGAAATGGTAAAAAAAAACTTGAAAATTCGTTACCTGAACGGAACAAATTATGGTGCAGATCAATATCATATAATCAAGATGAACATGTTATTTACGTGTTAGTTGTTAGGAATTCATCCGAATCAGATCATGTGAAAATAAAACGCAGCTAATTAGTAGTTTACTACTGTAAGATATGAAAACTAAACTTCAAATTCGAATTTCATAAAGATAAAATAGAAAATTAGAATTTGACGTTAGAGAAATGTCAAATCTTGCTAGTGTACGTAAAGTAGATAAAACCTTGCTACAAATGCAAAATTTGTCGATTTTGTTTAGAAAATTTTCGATTTTGTCCAGAAAAATTGTTGATTAAGTGGGAATTCCAGAAACAACTAACATTTTTAAATAACCCCTTTTGATATGGGTTGTATTGTTTAAAAGCGTTTGAAAAAATTCATTGAAAATCAGTTTTTGATAAAAAAATTCATTGAAAATCAGTTTTTTCAAGATTTTACACAAATATGTAAGGTGTATTGTATCATTTGAAGTAAAATTTTTAAACATATTCGATGCCTATATGCGTTTTAGTTTAAAAACATTGGCGCAAAATTTTAAACGATTTAGTAATGTGTTAAATCATTTTTAGTATGATACTAGGTTAAAAAGAGGATTTTGTTCATGTGATGTGATGTTTTCTGAAAGTATATCGGCTTTGCACGCGGGAGGCCCAGGTTCGAGTCCTGCTGATGTCAATTTTTACTTGCGATTATAGGCACTAAAGGCATGTTATGCATTCGTCGAAAAAAAAAGTTTTGAGACAAGAATCAAACATGACATTACGATGATAGCGAAGACGAAAAAAGATGGTCTAAAAATTCTGTCCGTCTGTATGTCTGTTAGTCTGTCTGTATGTATAGAAACCTACAACCCAAACGGGTTGGCCGAATTGCTTCAAACTTGGTCTATGGAGTTTTTTAGGTATTGTGCAAAGGGAAAATTGAATTTTTTTTACCGCAAAAAATAACGGTACCTGCCATATAACCGTTCCGTTAAAGCTAATTTTTCTCGGAAACGGCTCTAACGATTTTGATTTAACAAAATCAGTGCAGCTTTTTAGATATTCACAGATTTTAAATTTTTTTTTCTCATAAATTCAAATTTATCCAAGAAATAAAATGGCGTATTTTTTTTGAGCTCAAATTAGTTTAAGTATTTATTTCAGAATTTTGAATTTTTTTTTCAAAATTTTTCTTTGATTAATCCGATTTAATTTTTTGTTTTTAAGTTTATATTATTATCTAAATATTTAAGATCATCATACCAATCTTATTTAGAAAAAAATTAAAGAAACTTTTTGTATAAAAAATAACGTAAAAAATGACTTAAAAAATATATTTAGATTTTAAATAGAAATCTTTTGCATACGATGTGATCAAACATAAGAGCAAGTGTTATCCAGTCGTGCATTTTATTTTTTTTTATTTTTGTAAATAATGAAGTTAAAATGATGAAAATATATACATCGAATACTTATTTGAATCACAATCAAAATATAATCAATTTGCAACGCATAGACACAATAATTGTGTTCATCAAAATTAAAACCCTACAAATGCTTTGCTATCTGCTTAATTAGCCTTTTACTAGTTAACAAAAGGTATAAAATTTATGAAAAGTTAGTAGACTACTATATATATAGTAAATTGCTAACTAGTATCGTGTTAAGGCCTTAATAATAGGTTGTTTAAAATTTTGCGCCATTGATTTAAATTGCTTACTGTTCTTAATTTTATTTATCTTTAATGCAATTAGCATTAAAAAAGAAGCGCATTACGTTTTCATAGTTTTTGAACATACCCTCGGACTTAAACGGATTTCGGATGGATGACATTATAAGAAAAATGGCTGACGGATGAATGAGTTTATAAGAAAAATGACTGCTGAACGGATCACACTCTATGTGTGCGTTCTATAGGGATAGTTGTGTGCTTTAGCAGCTTGTAAGCAACCCCGTTTGACAGCCAAGGATTCCCATCTTGGTATTTCTCGTCTGTGGCTAATCATGAATGCACTCATACATGTATAATAACATTTAACATTTGAGGTGATTTGCTGAATCTTTTTAACAATAATAATTTTTACTATTTTCCTGTAACACCTAAGGTCTTTTAAATGCAACTAGTTAGAAGGAAAGGAAAGATACGAAAGAATTTTTGGTGACGTGGATTTGAGAATTAGGTATTTACTCATCTCATTTGAACCCACGGGCGGCATCCAATTAAAATTGGAGGTATAGAAAACAATGTTGCTTAGCGTGGGGACGAACCCACAGTCAAGCACTATTCACTGCGCCATTGACACCCATGAATCTGACTTTGTAAAATACTAAAAGCTTGCTTGGAACTAAAGTTAAAATTCATATTTCCAAATAAAACATTTAGCCATTTTTTAAAAAAGCATAAGAAATTTATTTAAATGCATTCCACTATTTAGCAGAAGTCATGGTTGGAGTAAACTTTCTATTAATACGGTTCTGTCAATGAAAAATTTGTATGCAACACGTTCTTAGAAAATAGTATTTTTTTCTTTAATTTTCTTTTTTAGCAAGAAAAAATATTTTTCAAACTTTGGAATAAAATGTTGTTAATCCCAAAACAGGGGAGAGTACGATAACTGAGGTCTACTAGTTATAATCTCTGAAGAAAACACTCTGGAATATACATACATCCGGTTCGGTTTTAACAAGATTTAAACGAATACATCCATCCATACCACCTACAACATACATATATATGTGCTATTCCCTTGTGGGCCAATCCAAGCGACTTGTTTTTTTAACGGAAAAACGTTATTGCTAATTATATTTGGCAAGTACATTTTTAATGAAAAAATTCTGAAACATTAACATCAATTAGATTTACACTTTAAATGAGTCACAATTTGCAACCTGTCGGCTATGACTCTCGCCTATGTTGTGACGTCCTACTTATAAAAAACTTAGTCAATCTTCGCTATGAAGCTTTAACGGGAATACTTAATTTATACCCTTCTACAGGTTTGTGTTTTTTAATTGCTTCAATTAATTTGATGGTATTTTTAATGACTTGAAAAAAAAATGGAAGTTCCATTTATATTCCTAATGGTATTGAATCCTTTGGCCGGTTGGCGTGACTTGTAAACATTTCCCATGTGGTCATGTTGCCATTAAAACCTTATTCTTTGTTTGATAAGAGCTTCTCCTGCAATTGAGTTTTTATTTTATTTATTGCCAAATAGACCCTCAGTGATGGTTTTGCAAGGCTTAATAGATTTCTGTCATCAAACGCTTTTTTATGAGTTATAATAAATAAAATCAGCTATACAGCTACATGAGTATCTTTTTATACTTCCGGAAATTGTTCTATTCGAATAAATCATAATTTATGTTTAAGTCATTGTATACACATACATAATAATGTAGACACAATGTTTACCGAAATCTTTCTTTAAAAAAATAGATTCTTTAAACTTGTACTTACCTTAATTAACGGCAGATTTATTAAGGTAATACACAGACTTTCTGTGTATTATTTTTATTATGTAATAATATTCCGGACAAAGGAAATTTTTTTCAGTTTAAGTCGCTTCAACTTAAGTATTCCTATATTCCAATAAGAAGTGTTTTTAAAGTGCCCTGGGGTGTCGCAAAGAATTACTCGGAGGGTCGCGTTCGCAAGTCAGTAAGATTAAAAAACAATTGTTGGCTAAATGCTAGCAAATGCACGAACCCGGTTAAAATTGAAAAGCAAGTGAATTGTGCAACATATGTAATTTTAAAACTTGCACAAATATACAGGATTTTGCGCAAGAAAAAAGAATAAACGGTGTTTTGAGACAGTCTTCATTGCAAGGATTTTTATGTTTGCCTTAAGGGACAGTTTGCTTATCATTTTTTGCGCAAGATTTACGTTTAGGAATTTTCACGTTGTAAGTCCTGTAATAAAAAAAAATAAAACTCAGATTTTTTTAGTGAGGCGGATGTGTCTGCTTGTTTTTTAAGGAATGTTCAAACCCTGGTTTTATCTTTGAGACGCTAACAATCACATATTTTTTTTCAAATAAAGCCTATTTCTCTTCTTAGTTTTTATATCTACCATTGAAGAGAACGTGAGTTTACATAGGTATAAAGTGGCGAATGGCACTAACAATCTTAAAGCCTCTTTTGCCAGCACTGGATGTTCTCATTTTCTCTTTAAATCTATAAGATTTCATCTTTATTGGCGAGTTGGACTTACATATTCACAAAAGGGTTTAGTATTCATCTTTATCCATTTCCACCATCAGAATCCAGTTCTGGAAAGTAACTTGATAATTTCTTCTCCAAATTATGCAAACTCAGTATCATGATATGAATTTGAGAGCTAACTGATACGAGTAAATCGATTAATCTGATTAAATATGTTCGAAATTCGAAAACAACACAGCACAACACTTACGCCGATTTTATTCGGCAATCTAGAAGCCTTCTGGACTCTTCTGCAAGTGTTCTCTTGGGAAAAATGAGAGTTCGAAAAGAAGAGAATTTTGCTTCTGGATTTGAAATCAGAGTCGAAACCTGAAGCACTCACACATTTATTTACCTACTTGAACACTCGACTGTTGCCATTTTTTTTGTATTATAATTAGGCAACAAACATTATTTTTGATTTTGATTATTTTCACGTACACAATTTTATTCAAATATACAATCACATTAAAATTCAGAATCGTCAGATTCAAAAAACCGTTCAGTTGTGATCCCGGATCGGAGAGGGATCACGGATTGCCAAATAAAAACGACACTAACCTTTTGACCAATAAGTACTCTCACTTGAAAAAAAAAAAATAAAATGCACGACTGGATCGCACGTACTTGCTAACATGTTCGATCACATTATATGCAAAAGATTCTTAATGGAAACGGCTAAGTGTATTTTTAAAGTCGTTTTTCACTTAAATTTTTATATATAAAAATTCTTAAATTTTTTCTAAAAAAAATTGGTATGAAATTTTAAATATTTGATAATATAAAAATAAAAACAAAATTTAAAAAAAAAAATATTTTTTTCAAAAATCCAAAATAACTATTTTTGGAAAATTTTGAAATGCAGTATTATTTAGAATTCAAAGGAGATCCTGTGTAAAAATTATGATCGAAATCGGTTGAGCCGTTTATGAGAAAGTCAAAAATCAATAAAATGGTTGTATGGCAGGTACCGTTAATAACAAAATATTTTTAATTTTTTTCCTCCAAAATGCAGACCACACTCAAGGTAGTACTCATACCAATTTTTATCAAAATCGTTAGAGCCGTTTTCGAGAAAATTAAGATGAGAGAAAAATTTGTGTGGCAAGTACCGTTATTTTTGAGGCTAAAATAACGATTCAAAAATCTATTTTATTTCACCTAAAACGCCTAAGCAGCAAGTTTCAACAAAATCGGTTCAGCCGTTTAGGCATTCTACAGACAGACAGACAGAATTGTCAGACCCACTTTTTTTGTGTTCTCTATCATCGTAATGTCAACTTTGATTAAAACCGAGTTCGATTTTTTTTCCAAATGCAAAACTTGCCCGATAGTAGCTATATCGCAAGTAAAAATAAGGGAAAATTCAAAGTCGCATATAGAAATAAAAAAAATTAAAATTACTGCAAGGCTAGCACCATTTTGTTGTTTTCATTTTTTGGCAACAAGGGAAAGTTTCATCAGGAATAAGTAAAACCTCATACTTATATATTTAATTACACTGAGTATCAAAGAGCAGTGTGTGACTTTTTAAATCTTTTGAAATAACTGACTTTTTCACAAAAAAAATACCAAAAAGTACATTTTCCCTTCATTGAACTAATTTTTTTTCTAAAAATCGTTAGAGCCGTTTTTGAGAAAAAAAAATAAGATTATTTCATTTTGACAAAAAAAAAATTATGGCAGGTACCCTTATTTCGTCTTAAAAATAAAATGCACGACTGGATCGCACGAACTTGTTCTTATGTTCGATAACATCGTATGCAAAAGATTTCTATTAAAAATCTAAATATATTTTTAAAGCCGTTTTTTACATAATTTTTTAATTTATATACAAAATTTCTTTATTTTTTTTCTAAACACCTTAAATATTTATTAATATAAACTTAAAAACAAATTATTAAATCGGCTTAATCAAATAAAAAATAATTCAAAATTCTGAAATAAATACTTAAAATACTTTGAGCTCAAAAAAAGTACGCCATTTTATTTCTTGTATAAATTTGAATTTATGAGAAAAAAATTTTAAAAATCTGTGAAGCGGTTTTTGAGAAAAAAAGTTTTTTTAAAACTTAAAAAAAAAATTAAAAAGAAAATCAAAAGCACAAATTCATAGGTATTCAGCGAATACATTCTATAATTTTTGAAAAAAAAAACTTTTGAGCAGTTTTCAAAATATAAATACATTTTTTTAAATGCTTTTAAAAATACAAAAGAAAAAATGAATTAAAAATATTGGTACGCAGTATAAATTGGACAACCTAAGCCTATATATGTGTGAAATTTCGAAAGAATCGGTTAAGCCATTTATGACATAGTCGAAATAAAAAAAAAACGGTCCTATGTAAAGTACCGTTTTTAGACATTTAATTTTTTTTTCAACCATATGATCGGTCGTACCTAAAAAGCTGCACTGATTTTTTTAATCAAAATCGTTAGGTCCGTTTCCGAGAAAATAGGCTTTAACGTAACGGTTATACGGCAGTACCATTATTTTTTGAGCTAAAAAAAGATTTTCAATTTCCCCTCTGTACAATACCTAAAAAACTCTATATACGAAGTTTGAAGCAACTTGGGCTGTAGGTGTCTATACATATATACAGACAGACTGAGAGACAGACATACAGACGACAGAATTTTTAGTCCTTTTCTTCGTCTTCGCTATCATCGTAGTGTCATGTTTGATTGTTATCTCAAAACTTTTTTTTCGACGATTACATAACTTGCCGTATATAACCTATAATCCCAAGTAAAAATGAAAAAAAACTTGAGGGCATATTACCGAAAAAACAATACTCACCAAGTCCAATACCTTCGCCTTCATTGCGATGATCAAGTTTGATCAAAATCTCGAGTTCGATTTTTTTACGAATTCATAACTTGTCATCATATAGTACCATGTAGAAAATAAGTTGTAGTTCAATAAGAATTTCATATATGTATATATTTGTATGTGAATTATAATGTACATATAAATGACATATGTGCACGATATTTGAATTTACTTATTTTGAATTTTCGCTACTATAATCAATATTATTTAAATTTTTCAGCCGGCCGGTATTGAAGACCTTCGAAAGTGGACATCTTCCGAGGCACTAGGTGATGTTACAGTCACTCCCGATTGTATGAACCGTGTAGATGCATCCATAAGTACATCAATGATAATTGGTGATAATGGAGTTCTTACGCCAGCCCTATCTCCGTCCGTGTTATCAGCTGATGCTGTTGACGCCATTTATTCCATTAATAATAGTAACGATAATTTGCATATTCCTAATGATATTAACAAAGATGTGCCTTTAAACCATCGACTGCCTTCCCCGGAGGAACAATGTAAACTCTTAGCTTTAAGGTAAGTATTCAACTAAATATTATATCTAGTCTTTCAGATGCAGCACCATATCAGCCAATCCCCAAAATAACCCTTTTCTATATTTAATTTTCAAAATTAATTGTTTTTATCGGTTTGACGGATGAGCTAGTTTTAATGTCAACCTCCAACCGTTTTATGTTAATTTGTGTGTGTTAAATTGAATTTTTGGTGTATTCCGGGGTGAAGGTATTCCACATAAAATTAAAATGAATTTTAAGTTGAAGAACCCTAGACATAGACACACATGTCAAAAGCTGTCAGGAACAACCAACCGAATCGTATTAATTTATTATTCCTGGTTTGGTGAAGTGAGAATAATGTTTCAGAGCATGGGTTGAGTTGGCTCTATTTACATTTTAGTTTGCCTTTGTTGTTGTAATTTTTGTTCCAGTCGAGTGGAGATGTAGATGCGGGCTTACTTCCTGATAGGGTTACCATGTACACATAAATTAATTCGACATAAATGCCAGCTAATTGTTGATTAATTTGCTTTATATAAAAAGTTGATAGGGGATAAAATGCTCAAATATTTAATCAACTAAAAGTTACATTTGAGTTTAATATTCTTCTAGAGTGAATTTTTTTTTTGATAGTGAGTTTGTTTGTTTTGAAAGAGGGTTGAAAAAAGTGTATGTTTGTAAATGGCAACAACTATGTGCATATAGGCATCTGCTACTGCCACCGTTGGCACCTGTTGATATTCATTTTAAATTAAAGGACTGCGCTGTTATGGGTCATAAAGCTAAATATTATATTTATGATAATTAATAAGTAAGCAATTTTAGTTTTAGAAATACAGTCGAACTTCGATAACTCGAACCATCATTTGCCAAAAAAATAATTCGAGTTATCAAGACATCGAGTTATCAATTAAAACAGAAAATTAATATAAATTACGTAATATTTATTTGCGAATAAAAAAGTACAGTTGTTGTGATTATTTAAAATATTCTGTTATAATTACCGACGAATGGATTTGCCGGAATGCTATATTTAATAGCCACATCCTTCTTTCTTGACCCACTCTCCACCTCTTTTATTAATTTAAATTTATCTTCAAACGATGTTTTTAATCTCATTTAACGACATATCCACGTTAGCTTTACTTTTAATAAAAACTTCACACTGCACTTTTAATATCTACGTCAGTTTATTTACACTTTTTATTTCGTCTTTTTTTTTAAATTTTTAAAATAAGACTTTGAATTCGTATTATAATACATACGAATATCAATCTAATAATGTGTGTTCTAACACCCGAACATGACAGGTTTTACTCACACTTAAGAGAATCACAATTTTCAACACACACATATGTATACAAGGTCATAGAACATACAAAGACAGTGCCCACAAACGCAATACATTATGAAATGAACTTGTAAAAATACACAGAATTTGATAATTTCCCTAAAAAAATCAATTTATCGAAGGTACACATATTAATATCGAGATATTCGAATTATCGCGACATTCGAGTTATAGAAGTTGGAGTTATCAAGCAAAAATGACATGTACTCGTAAGATTCAGGCTTCGCGCTATTGCCAACCAATTTCATTCGAGTTATCAAATATTCGAGTTATCGAAGTTCGACTGTATATAATATACAGATTATTTTGGCAATTCTTGTTTATTAGAATGTATGGTCGTAATTAAAAATATTTAGATACACGAAAGATTCTAATCGACATAAAGTTTTATATTAAATTGGTTATAACAAGTTCATACATGATTCAATGAAGATAGATAGCACATAATTTATTTAATCAAGTTCAAATTGATTTAATTTGATAGTGGAGATTTTTTAACGTGTTTTTTATTATAAATTAAACATTTTATTTTTTTACAACTTTAAACACAAATTATTTATTTTTGCTTAATTGTACATTTCAGAAGCTATGCTTCCATCGTCATTAAGCTATATTTAAATAATAATGACATTTATATTAAATTGATATTTATATTAAAATTCAATACAAACAACAAATTCAATACAAACAACAAATTACACAAACAAATTTACAGTGAATTTAAGGTCTAATATAAACTTTTTTGAAAATTGGACTTCTTATTGGTCCATCGTCACTATTCATTAAATTATTTTTATTTTTAAATATATAAAGAGATTCGAAAGCATCTAGCTCATAAGGATTATTTACATTACGTATTAATTTCAAATTTTGTAAACTAAAATTATGGTTATTATCTAGCATGTGTTGTGATACACTTGATTTTACTAGTTCATTGTATTTTAGATGCGCAAAATGTTCCTTAAATCTTTGGAGAATTGGTCTTCCTGTCTGCCCTATATATTCTTTATTACAATTGTTACATCCAATTGAGTAAATCCCTGATTGCTGTAATGTTTCAATTTTGTCCTTCGATCCACTAATCAGATTCTTAATTTTTATGTCACTGCTTTGGCTAATTCTGATATTTTGTTTATTAAATATTGGTTTTAGCTTAGATGTAATTTCTGGATGGAAATTAAATTTTGACCATTTCTTTTCTGAATCTTGTTCATTTCTGATTAAATCTAAAGTTGTATAATTCCTTAAGTTTTGTTTTCTTTTATGAGCAATCAGTATATCATCAATTAGTTGTTCTGTATATCCATTTATTTTTGCATTTCTTTGATTTCTTGAATTTTACTGTATTCTCTTTCTTTTGTCATTAGAATATTAAAGGCTCTAAAAATCATGGAATGAAAAGCTGATATTTTTTGTTCAAATGAATGAAATGAATCAGATGTTATGTATCTAAGAGTATTTGTAGGTTTTCCATAAAAATCGAATTCGAAGTTTTCATCTTCTCTAATTATAGTTAAATCTAAAAAGTTTAATTTTCCGTTTATTTCTTCTTCATAAGTAAACTTGATTGATGGATATTTTTATTTATTTAACCTGTTTATTAAACTTCGAAGTTCATTCTTTTTGACTATGGCCCAAACATCATCAATATATCTGAACCAAATTCTTGGAAAATTTCTTTCATTCTTCATTTTAGTCTCTAAATTTGACATAATTAAGTTTGCTAAAAATGGACTTAAATGTGAAACCATACTGCAACCAAATTTTTGTCGATAGAATGTTTGATTAAACTGAAACCAATTTTCATCCATGCATAGTTTAGTAAGACGGACCAGTTCAGTAATTCCTTCTCGTTTTAGAAGATTTTTTTTTAACCATTCTCTGAGAAAATTTAAAGTTTCATTAATTGGAACATTTGGATATAACGAGATAACATCAAATGAAAATTGAATTTCGTTATTGGTATTTTTTTTTATTTTTAAATTTTAAAAAAATAATAAAAAAAAATGATATTCTTCAAAATAGTTTGAGTAATTTTCAAAATAATTAAACTATTTTATAGACAGTGAAAGTTCTACTTGCGGACAGCTCCAAAAGCCACAATTCCATTAAACGGACATAGCTATTTTCGGGAACAAACTTCTTTTTTGTATTTCTTATACAAATTACTTTCCTACAAACGGACACTCCCATAAACGGACTCGGACACTTTGTCATGGTCATTTTATATAGAAAACCTCACATACGCGGGCACAAAATTGTATTGAGGGATTATTTTTTATCAACAAATCAAAAAACCAAAAAATAAAAAACGAAAGGACCATTCTCAGTATATTTTATCTTTTATTTTTGATACGTAAAAAAATCCATAGAAAATCTCTGATAACCGGACGCGAAGCTCTACTAACCGGACAGAGCGATGTTTTGTTAGAAACTTACTCAAGTACTTCTCGGGTAACTAACTGGCTGAACGGAATGTGCGCGAACGACAGCGCGTCCATTCTGGTCAGCGAGTAAGTTGGTGTAATTTTGAAAGTGTTTGGTTCCCTATTCCGGCGGCGTTTCATTGTTGCACGTCATTTTCTTGCCTTCTGCTCTTAATTTTTACAGTCATTTGCTTTCTTATTCTTTCCCTTAACCGGACAGTTCTCATAACCGGACAAAAATTGGGCGACCGTGAGTGTCCGCTTATTAGAGCTTTCACTGTAGTTATATTTAGGGCTAAAAAATAGGTATTATAGAATTATCCTAAGCTTATAGAAAATCCCTCCAACTGTAGATGTACCCAAAGACTGGCGGAATTGCTGGACCCCCTTTTTGTGTTCTCTATCATCGTAATGTAAAGTTTATTCAAAATCGCGAGTTCGATATTTTTCCAAGTAAAGTATGTATACTTTTCCTTGTTGCTCTCAAAAAATTAACTTTATAGACCACACGGCGTCTTTTAAAAAGTCTAACTATCCACAATGTCTAATAACTAGTGAAAACTGCTATGGGCATTTAATAATAACCTCTAAAGCCTGCAAGACCGGACGGTATAATTCCAGCCGATCTGCAGAGAAACTCAGATCTTATTCCACCAATTCTGGAGAATCTGTTCCACAGCTGCTTAGTTAAGTTAAGGTTGTGTTGATACACAATGCACCCAAACTATCCCAAAAGACCTAAGACCTATTAATCTATTATCTTTCCTTCTAAAAACTCTTGAAAGATTGATTGATATCCACTTACGTATACTACATCGATACGAGACTTTTGTCAACGGCACAACATGCGTACTGCACCTAGTACTAACTATGGAATACTCCCTCCCCCATAAGGAGTATCCTATGGTCGCTTTCCTGGACATAGAATGTGCTTTTAACTATGTCGTCGTATCTGCAATCGCATCTGCACTGTCAAGTCTAAAAGTTGATGGATCGATTGGTGAACTGATTATTCCAATGATGACTAGCCATGTTTATCAATTCAAAACTATGTGGTTTCTCTACAAGAAGATTTTTCAGTAGAGGTACGCCACAAGGCGGTGTTTAATATCCTCTTCTCTGATGGATCTGGAAGCGGAAAACTACATAGTGGCTGCTTATGTGGACGATGATGCAATTGCCGTACAAGGAAAGTACACCAACGTCCTAAAAGAACTCCTACATAACTCTTTAAGCTTTAAGCTAACAAATTGGACAGAAAGGTGTGGCCTAGGAGTGGACCCTCAACGGAGCTTGTCCTATTTTCAAGGAAATACAAAATTCTTCACGTAGATCCTCCTACTATCAAAGGTACTCCTTGCCGTGAAATGAGGTAGATGGGAATAGGGTCGATTGAGTTTCAGTCGAAATTATTTCCATCGAGGGGGAAATAAGACCGATTTTACGTTGTCTGCATTATTGCCCAAACCGAAGGAAATAATGTCAAATGGAAAAGTAGTCAATAAAAACGACTGAAATTTTTGCAAAACGTGTTTTACTGGGAAATTTGTAATTGATAATAATATAGAAAGATATGGAAATAAAACCGAAATATGTCCTACCCAAATGGTGATGCACCTGCCCACCTGTGACGTACCCGGTTTAAGAGAGTGAAGAAAATGACAGTGCGACATGCAGCAAATGGAAATTGGTGTTGTTATATGGTCATACATAACGACGCACTCGCAAAAAAAGTTTGTATACACCCAAACTGGACCCCACCGCAAATTATATAACTGGGCCAACCTGGGAGGTTGGCCCCCCCCCCCTTACGCGCTGAGCTTATTATACAATAATTTTAAACATTTGGTGATAACGTTGAATTGTGTGTTTTCAAATGGAAATAACGAACGAAATGGCAATAACATCGGCAAAATCTTCTTTGTTTGTCAAAAAATGCAAGTAAGTTGAACTGAACTTAACAAAAATTGCGTATTGGTAAGGCGCTCACTAACCAACTGATGAGTCCAAGTGAGATTGCCGGGATGAAACGCAAATTTTGTGGACTAAAGGCCGTTAAAAGCTATTTTGAATCAATAATTCAACAAGTCCAATTAAATATAATGCTAAGTCTTCTACTTGGCTGAGTAATTCCAGTAGTATATAGAATATTGTATTATAAAAAAAACACCTTCTTAATTTTTATATAGCAAGATATTTACTTATAGATAAGCGATATTTTCAATTGAACATTATTTGCATTATTTCATTTTTGGAACTTGATCTGGAATATTAGGTACCTCTTTAAGTTTTTTAATTCGTATTGAACTTGGTCATGCAGGAGCTTTAATTGGTGATGACCAAATCTATAATGTAATTGTTACAGCACATGCTTTTATTATAATTTTTTTTATAGTAATACCAATTATAATTGGAGGATTTGGAAATTGATTAATTCCATTAATACTTGCATCTCCTGATATAGCATTCCCTCGTATAAATAATATAAGTTTTTGATTATTACCACCTTCATTAACACTTTTATTATTCTTATAAATAAATTTACAGTTTATCGCCTATATTTCAGCCATTTAATTATTTATTAATTTATTGCAACAATTTCAATGTGAAAATTATAAATGTTTTTTTTAATTATTTACTCAAAATTATAAGACAGAAATATTTTTTTTTATGATTATTTGAGCTTACGAGATACATTATACATTGTCCATTCGATCACTACAATTTTTGACTACTTTTTCCAATAAATCCGGCTGTATGGCGTCAATGGGGGCTTGAATATTGGCTTTCAATATTTTAAGAATTGCTGGTTTGTTGGCATAAAACAATAGCTTAACATAGCCCCATTAACAGTAGTCGAGAGGCGTTAAGTCGCAAGAACGATGGGCCTGAAATTAAAGCTGTCACCAAATTGACTTTGCAATAAATTTATGATTAAACACGCTGTATGTCAAGTTGCGCCGTCTTGATGCAACTAAATGTCGTGAATTTTTGGAAACAAAAAATCAGTCACCATGGTTCGATAGCGCTCGCCATCCTCCTTCCTCATTTCGAATGAAATAAGGACCGATGATGCCGCCAAGGTGTAAACCACACCAAACAGTCAATTTTAGTAGATGTTATGGTGATTCGCTAATGTCTTGATGATTGCCTTCGCTCCATATATGTACATCAATTTTGCTTATTGACTAAGCTTATCACTGAACACACTTCTTCGGTAAAAATGCTCTATGAACTTCGGGAACGGATTTCTTTCTTTTTTTTTTCAAAGTGAATGTCCACAATTTGGAGGAATTGTTTCGGTGTTAAATGATTCATGATGAATTCCCAAGCCTTACTAAACAGAAATCTCAACAGACGTTGAAATTATCAACTGTCAAACCATAGACAACAACCATCGAAACTTCTCATGCAGCTAAAAAAAAACACCCTATATTCACAATTTCATAAACCAATTTAGTGTTTATTTATAAATCTACATACATATTTTAAATAATTACGTACGATCTTAAAAAAGCAACAACAAAATAATGGTTTTCTCATAAATAAATAGTAATGGACTTGATAAACTTTTTTATTAGAAAAAAGAACGTTATTATCACGCATTTGTATAAGTACTCGTAAGCTTTCAAATTACCACCGAAAAAGCGGTGAAAAACATATTTACAAAAACAAATAAATCAACTATATAACTCCTTCTTAGGGTCAAGGTTAGTTTTTGTACAATAACATTACTACACGTTTTGCTTTAATGGTTTCGTGTTACCAACCCATGTTGACTATTTTTTTTTTTTTTTTATTTGCTTAAAGATATCCTGCCGAAGTTATATCAGTGGACACATCTGGAAAACGTTTTGAACGCATGTGCCTAGCCAGAAAATCAACCACCGGCTGTGCCCTTGGTATGTCCGAGGGCAATAATTTGAACGATGACGTGCAAACTGTTAGCCGTCGTTCGAGATCACGAAAGGTTCGTGGAAAACGAAGGAATACAATCGCAGGAATCGATCAAAAAGAGATTCAGGATGCAGCTAATGGGTATGTTTTTTTTCGTTTTTTTTTCTTATATCAAACTTCAATGTTTTTTTTTTTTTAATTAATAACTTCATAAATCTGAATGTCGTTTTTGAAATAAAATAATTATTATTGTGTCTGGTTTGTTATGCTGTTGTTAATAGAAATGTATAAATATTATTATTATTTTGGCAAATATAATCGATGTTTTTGTTTTTTTTTTCTATCACTACATACAACAATAGAGGCATGTTTTATGTCCCCTTATATAAAAAAAATAAAATACATATTAGTGTATTAATATGGAATGTTCCACAAAATTATTATTTTTTTCAAATTTAGTTTTTTTTTTTTGACGAATAACAGTTATAACAAATTAACGTCTAACAAAAACAAATAAAAATTAAGGTACACTACTTGTATATGTATATAAAATAATAAAGAAAAATTATAAATTATTTATAGCAAACTTCAGTATTACACATTTTATTCATATGGTTTGTGAGTATAAGCAGCACATTATCGTATAAAAAAAACTTGTCTTTGCTTTTGCTTTTTATTTTGCCATGACAAGCGAATGAATTCGCACAAAAGTGTTCATAAAACACTAGTTTTGCTTTTCCTAAAAATCATTTTTTTTGTTTAAGCTTTATACCATCAGAATTCATTTTCGCTTTTTTTGAGATATTATACTAGAGGTTTTGATTTCAAGTTTTCAAAAAAAAAAAAAGTTTGTACATACATACATATATTATGTAACTTCGAGGTACTGAAGCTTATAATATTTAATTTAATGATGATTTTAAATTAATTAAACTTTTAGAAAAATTGCGATATCGTTTTTTTATAGGTTCAAAATGGCAACATCTCAAATTTGACTACTCTTTCAAGCAAGAACTTACCTTTAGCTTTAAAAATTGTCTTCGAGAAATGTATAGATGACTGTTTTAATGAATGTAGTAGAATTTTGACGGACGCTTTTTTATCCAAACTACAGATATTAAGGTATATATGTAAATATATTCAGAGTAGGGGAGTAGGTACTTAAAAAAGATGTTTGTGACACTTGACCCCGATTAAAAAAATTATTAAGACATATAATGCAGTTAAATACAAATTATCGTATTCCTATTTTTACCATTAAATTAATCTTTGTATGATTAAATGAGTCCGGATTTATTTTTTCTTTGCAACGGCCAGTTGGACGATAAGCAAACATTTGGTATCGCATCGCAGGATTATAAATCACCTCTCAGGTCGCACAAAAATAATAATATTTTAGAAGTTTTTGACCAAGTTGGTTTTTATTTGGATTTGGAGAATTTTTTAATTTTTTTTTCTCGTCGGCTTTATTGGTCGTAATGGTGATTAAATGAAAGCAATTTTCATTTTATTTTCCCAACGTTTCGACAGTGGTTGCCGTCTTCTTCAGGGGTGTCTTTATTTACAAAATTAAAAAGAGAATTAATGTTTTACATATTGATACAAGTAAACGAACAAAATATGACTTACATAACTTTAAATTTTAAGACTTTTAATATACATAACAATAATTTGTTTGAAACAAATAACAAAAAAAAAAACAGATTGAAAACAGATTTTGAACACTTCTGGTTTGAAGATTAGTCTACGTTTAATGATATTTGTTGTCAGAAACTAATGAACAGTAAACCGCAGATATATTTTGTGTGTCTTGTTTGCGGTTCATATTATTTTTGTTGTTAATTATATGCAGTGTCTCTAGTGTGTAACGTTAAGTTGTATGTTTTTCTGTTGCAAGGATCTCCACTCAGTCGAAGTTTGGTGTGTGACCGGTATCAACGATGTGAGAAGCCAGTGCCGTCTGAAGACAAGATGACGGAACTACTGTCTGACCGCTCTACATACAGGATCGCAAGAGCAAGCCCCCTCACCACTCTACAAAACAAAAACAATGAATTTGTGAAATGGTTGCACAACAATAACATGATCGATGATAGGGAAAAAGCAAGCAGTCAGCACAAATACCTGCAATATATGGTTTACCAAAAATTCACAAACCAAATATGCCTCTCCGGCCGACAAAGTCATCGTTGAATGTTCCTTGTTACGAAATTTCAAAGTACCTGGGTAAAATATTACAGTGTGTCACAAAAAAATCTCCTCACTCTGTAAAAAATTCGTTGGAGTTTAAATCCCAAGCAAAAGATTTTGTACTTGACACAAACGATATTTTGGTTTCTTATGACGGTTCTCTTTTTACTAATGTTCCTGTTCAGCTTGCAATCAACATTATTAAAAAGAAATGGGAAATTATAGCTTAAAATACCAAGCTGAGCCAAAACAAATTTATCGAATTATAAAATTTTTGCCTCAAAGATAACAACTACCTGCAATTTAAGGACAATTTGTACAAACAAGTACACGGAATGCCAATGGGAAATCCTCTTTCACCGACTATTGCGGACTTGGTTTTAGATTTCTTACTCAAGGAATGTTTTAAACTAAGCCACAAACCTAAGTTTATAGCAAAATACGTTGATGATATCTTTGCGATTGTGGATAGAGAAGAAATTGAAAATGTCTTACGATGCTTAAACCAGTTTAATGGAAAAATACAATTCACCGTAGAGAGGGAAAAAAACAGATCGATAGCGTTCTTGGACGTTAAGGTCTACCGCGAAAAACACCAAGTTCTTTCAGAAAATAAGTTGGAAGAGAGGAGATGTGTGTATAAGAGTGTCGTTTATGTGCCCAAACTTTCCGAAAATTTCAAAGAAATGGTCACGAAAAACAACCCGGAAGTCAACTTGGCATATAGGTCGAATCAGACTGTTGCATCCCTATTCACCAATCTGAGGACGAAACCCAACAAAGATCGCCGTTCAGACGTAGTTTATAAAATAAATTGCCAGGGGAAAACGGATGAATCCTGCAATCTTTTCTACATTGGCTTCTCACATCGTTGATAACGGTCACACACCAAACTTCGAGGGAGTGGAGATCCTTGCAACAGAAAAATATACATCTAAACGGTACACACTAGAGACACTGCATATAATTAACAACAAAAATAATATGAACCGCAAACAAGACACACAAAATATATCTGCGCTTTACTGTTCATTAGTTTCTGACAACAAATATCATTAAACGTAGACTAATCTTCAAACCAGAAGTGTTCAAAATCTGTTTTCAATCTGTTTTTTTTTTTTTGTTATTTGTTTCAAACAAATTATTGTTATGTATATTAAAAGTCTTAAAATTTAAAGTTATGTAAGTCATATTTTGTTCGTTTACTTGTATCAATATGTACAACATTAATTCTCTTTTTAATTTTGTAAATAAAGACACCCCTGAAGAAGACGGCAACCACCGTTGGGAAAATAAAATGAAAATTGCTTTCATTTAATCACCATTACGACCAATAAAGCCGACGAGAAAAAAAAATAAAAAAATTCTCCAAATCCAAATAAAAATAATAATATAATAATAATAATTTTAACTATGTACATATATGCCTGTAAGACCTAAGTTCTTTTAAATGGAACCAGAATTGCACGGCAGTAGATAGAAAGAATAGAAATATAGGACAGAAAAACACTAGTTTTAAATGGTGTCAAGTATGAAATATATGAAGGGTCCGCCAAATAACTTTTCTTTTTTTTTTGAAAATGCTATTAAAAAAAACTACTGAATATTTTCTTTTTTTTATTTGAAAGTACAATCCTTCCGGTTAATAGTGGAAAATAATTTCATTCAAATGACTGCCTCGGCTGGCCATGCAGTAGCCTACACGATCGGTCCAATTTTTAAGCACATTATCGATTGTGTGCAGCTGTATTTCACCAATGGCTTCACGAATATTGTCCTTTAAAGCGTCAATTGTCTCTGGCTTGTCGGCGTAACACTTATCTTTTACGGCACTCCACAAATAATAGTCCAACGGTGTCAAATCGCAGCTCCGAGGTGGCCAAACGACATCAGCTCTGCGGATGATAATGCGATCTTCAAAATCAGGGCGCAAAACATCGAGTGTAACTTCGGCTGTGTGGCACGTAGCGCCGTCCTGTTGAAACCAAATATTGCCAATATGCTCCTCTTCAATTTTTGTGAAAAAAAATTCGTTCAACATGGACAATAACGATCGCCTTGCTCATTTTCGAAGAAAAATGGCCCAATTATGCCTCTGGACCAAAATCCGCACCAAACTGTGACTCGTTTTGGGTGTATCGGCTTTTCAATGTATGCGTGCGGGTTTTCTGTGCCGCAAATGCGACAATTTTGCTTGTTTACATACCCGCCAAGATCAAAATGAGCTTCATCTGAAAAGATTATTTTTTTGGCAAAACCGGCATCTTCTCTATGTCGATCGCAGGTCCACTTAGCGAACCGAAAAAGCATTGGATGGTCAGTTGGGTTCAACTCCTGAACCAATTGGACTTTGTATGGCGTCATACCAAGGTCTTTATGCCTTATTCGTCTCAATGATGTCTCCGAAATGTTCAATTGTTGAGAACGACGGTGAATTGATGTTGATGGCGCTTCACGAACACTTTCTGCCACAGCAGCAATATTCTCGGTTGAACGAACTGTTTTTGGCTTTTCACGCTTTGGTTTATCGATGAGGATGCCAGTTTCTTTCACTTTTTTCACAAGATAACCAACATACGGAGCTGACGGTGATTCTCTTCTTCCAAAATCCGTACGCAATTTTCGCACACATTCTGCAACATTACCATGATTTTCAAAGTAATGTCGCAATATTTCCCAGCGTTGTTCAAGCGTATACACAACCATATTCGTTCAGCGGAAGGATAAAACTAATTATCTGTCAAATCAGACATGAGCTAAGTGTTACCATTCACGAAGTAAGCACTAGTTAAAAAAAAAACGCTAGATGGCAGACCCGTTATGTTATCTGCATGTGGTCAATTAATAAAATTAGCCAAATACGAGCAATTGCAATTTAATTCTGATACCACAACATCCATCTGACCACGTAGGGAAAGTTTATGTGTATAATTAAACGAAAAGACTTAAGGTTTGAAGGTTTTGGGTGAAGGTGTTCGCTTCAGGTTTCCTTTCATATCAGAAATGCTCATATTTCATCCATTTGTCTAATATCGTCGCTTCAAATGTTAACTAACAATAGACTTAGCACACACATGATGTAATCTCATTTAATTTTTGAAAAAATTAAAAATTACGTAAATTATGTACAGTAATTGTTTATCAAAAATATACGGGCTTTTGAATTTTTTCCTGAAAGTCTTAAACATAAAATATTCCATTGCTTCTCCCCAAATGTTTCCCAATGGGTGGTTTTTTTTAATTCCATAATTTATAAACGGGTGTTTTTTTTTTGCCGCATGAGAAGTTTCCATGGTTGTTGTCTATGGTTTGATTTTTGAAAGTTGAGAACAGACATTTCTGTTCAGTAAGGTTTGGCAATTCATCATGAATCGTTTAAGGCCGGAACAACGCTTCCAAATTGTGGAAATTTACTTAAAAAAAAAAAATTTGTTCGCGAAGTTCATAGAGCAGTTCGTATATTTCACGGTCGACATAACCGCCCTGGTGTGCAAGCAATTCGTTCAGTTATTGATCGTTTTCGCCCTAAGATTTGTCTTCTCGATTCAAAACCATCAACAATACAAAGAAATGTGCGTACCGAAGAGAATATTGATGCTGTAGCGCGAAGTGTTCTCTCGACTACGTGGAAAATTTTACATAAGGATCTTGGCTTACGTTCCTATAAAATAATTTGGTAGCTTTATTTCCAGAAGTGTACCTCTTAAATATGGCTACCTCGTTCGACCGACTTAACGCATCTCGACTACTTTTATGGGCTATGTTAATTCATTCATTTATGCCGATTAACCGGCAACTTTTTAGGCGCTGGAAGCTAATATTCAGGCCATTTATTGGAAAAAGTTGTCGAAATTTGACAAATTTTCAAAATATCGCACGGAAATCGAAGAAAAACAAAGACTTGTTGAGGCAATAAAAAATGTTTTAAAAGCGAAAGATAAATTGGAACAAAACTGGTATTTTTGTATTATTTCGAACTGAGTTATTTTTAATTTGGTTTTTTGTAGACGCCTGATGGAGTCCGAGTTTGAAAGCCATTTTTGGTCTTATGTAATAATTCATAAACCAAATGGTCTATAAAGAAACAATAATAAAGATTGGCGCTTAAGTAACGTTTTATGATTTCTTTTAAATAGGTACCTTTTTTCTTCCTGATTTTATTTAACTTTTTAAATTTAAATATAATCACCCTTATTACGATAGGCGTTTCGCTTAAATGACGGATGTCATTTTCAAATATTTGTGTTACGATTGGCGTTTTATAGTTATTTTTCTCAGCGTTAGGCCTTAATTCGATGGAACTCAATTTTTTTTTTTGATATAAACGTCACTCATCGTTATTACAATATGCGCTACGTCCTTGTTTATACACCAACTAAAACGCTCTTTTTTGTCGAACAAAAATGTTTAAACGACTCGTCGCGACATTGCCCAAAAATATAAGTTTAGTTGTTTCGGATAATCTTTTTTAACACTTTTTATTAAGTTTTGGTTTATTAAATGGTAAAAATTACAAATGCAGCATTTCGTAGACTTATTGCACCGAAATCCATCTCTTGAAGCTAATTTTAAGAGAGGAGGAGGTATCACAAAATGCACAAAACGAAATTAGAATCAAAAGCACACCATTGAACTCTTTAAGACCGAATTTAATACACACAATATCCTTCTTAAATTATGACAGCTGCTTTGAAAATAATTTTTTTTTCAAAATCAGCAGCCTTTGTGGAACGTATTTCGATCGACAATGAGTGGCGTTTTAGTATCGTAATACCGTCAATAAAACGCCTAAAAAGTGACTCGACACAAAAAGTGAGAGTTGTCGTTCAAGATAAACGCCAATCGTAATAAGGGTTAATATCTCTCTAATATTACCCATTGTTTGCTTCGACCCTGAATGAATGAATAATTGAAGGTTTTTAGTTGCACTGCCACGTTAAGATCTATTGTGCCACCATTGAGAGACAAAAATTACACTGCTCAAGAAGAGCTATAACTTCTTCCAATTTTATTGCATTGAGGAACCTTAGTATTTGGAGTTGCTTCGAGTTTATTTAGTACCGAATAAAATTCACGTCAAGTTCGATCATATCGTAAGTACAAAGCAAAAAGTTCTTTTAAGTTACTTACTCCAAAAATTTTGGAATAACTATCTATCTGCCAACAAATGTGATTGCAAACTTTATTTGATGAATTCTGTTTTGGTTTTGGACCGGTTTCATCTAACCTTTCCGAATAGTTCACAAATATATTCGGATAGTTTGGTATCCGAGATAACTTATCTACTAATTGAGAGAAGGTGACCATTGACAGAAAGAAGAACTCTACGAACAAAGACTTCGAGATTCATGAAATTCTTCGAAACTACCAACTAAACAACATAATATCATTCGATACTTGAATAAATGTCACAAATCTATCCAAACAGACTTTTGTGTTTGCTTTTATTGAAGGCTGGTTGTTATATTTGTAATATGTGTAAATTCTGTTTTCATTCGGATAGCTTTTGCCAAAAAACAATCCTCATATGTGTATGTTGTCTGGAAATGTAGTTTCAACAACTAAACCTACCTCAGCAACTAGCCTTAAACTGTCATTTCCGACTATGCGAGCAAGTATTCAGTCTTGAATTTTATGAAACAGTAAAACCTTGGTTTTTTTGTGATTAAATAATCACAATCTGAATACACTATTAAAACTGCAATTGCGTTAGAAAATATATAAACTTCCAAAAATATTAGAACATTATATCAGATATCTAATGTATGGCGTTTTTATTTGGCAATTTGGAATCCCTCTCCGTTCCGGGATCCTAACTGAATACTTTTTTTCGATTCTGAATTTTAATGTGATTGGATATCTGAAAATAATTGTGTGTGTAAAACTTATTAAAAATCAAATTGTTGCACAATTATGACTTAAAAAAATGACAACAGTCGAGTTTGACGTTCAAGTACATATAAATGTCTGAGTGCTTCTGATTTCGATTCTGATTTCAAATCCAGAAGCAAAATTGTCTTCGTTTCAGAATGAGAAAAAAAAATTGATAAAATACAACCACCTGCCTGATGACAAAACGGTTCTGGTCAAAACTTGATCTGAAACGCTCAAGTGTTTGATATCCTTTAGCAGATTGAACATCAGCTCCGTAATAATTGGTGTCATAACCGGACACTGCCTCATATAGGCAAACACTCAACAAGGATTGGCGTTATTCAAACGTCTTTTGCAGAAGCTGCATGAATGAAGAAGATGTGGAATCTGTTCCTCATCTTATATTTAAGATTCCTCATCTTCTGTGTACATGCCCTGCTCCCTGCTCTATCTCAGAGACGTAAGCTCCATCTTGGGGACTTTTTCTTCGATTATCTCAGCGATCTAAACAAAATAAACATCTACAGTCTCTTGCGCTTAATTAGAAGCTCCAAATGGTGCAAGGAATAGGGAGATTATCTCAGGATTAATGTGGTATCACAAGTGACCAACTCTGGTCTAAGTGTGTTAGCTGCAACGCTGACAGCCACTTCAACCTTTAGCGTTAAACTACACTTTGAGTCGTTTAAAATTACCAAAGAGTCGACTTCCGCCTCAAAAAAACAGTTTTTAAAGTGGACTCCTGCTTCAAAAGGGACTTAAAGTAAACCCCACATAGAAGCGATTTTACACTATTTATTCATGTACATGGTGTGTCCATACATATGCTATTTACAAATTTAACATATTTTTTAGAATCAATTATAATTGTAATTATTTTTAAAAATCTGAATTAAGTTCATTTCATTAATTTAAAAAAAAGTTTATTTGCGAATATAGTTAGGTCAAACAAAATTAAATTATTAATTTTAGAAAATTACTTTTGTGCCTTCGTATTTTTCTAGGTATGTGTAATTTCTATTGTTCACAAATCCAAGCTTCAAATCAGTATTTAATGCTTAATGTTCATTGAAATAATAACCAATAAAATTTTCAATTTCAATTCGTTTCCATCTCATTTCCCTTCGCACAAAAAAAATCAATTATATCAAAGCAATAAAAAATCTCTATAATCATTTCGAAGACCTTTTAATGGAAAAAGTCTTCACACTGAATCATAAGCCCTCAAACTGAATTTATTAATCAATCGACAAAATATTTGATTGCTAGATTCAATGAGAGCACATCTTCTCATAAACAAAATGAACACTTCAATAAAAAAAAAGCAACTAATGGTCTTGCATGGAGTGATTTAATAAAATAGAGACTAGAAAAACCCCTATTTCTGGTTTGCTCTTTGAAGCATTCTTAAATTACTCACAAATCAATTACAAAAAACATATTGTAATACTGAAGTTTTAAATAATAATTTACCATCTTAAATAGAAACAAAAAAAAAACATATTTTTACACATTTCCCCCTTATAAAACAGGACGGATATCCATGATAGCGGTAAGAATAGTTTAGCAGCAACGACAACAGCAGGTGATACCGTTAATCCGAATGACGGTTTTATTATTGCGGGCAATGAGGAAAAAAATAAATTCGGTCGAAGCAAGTCAAGTGATATCTTAAAAAAAGAATCTGTTGCCTTGCCATATGACAAAGGAAAGAGCACTCTGGCACGCCTAAATTCCCTAAAACAATGGGGTCGTAACCGCTTGAAATTTATAACACCTAGCGGTGGTAAGTCGGGGCATAGCAACAATAACAAATCATCGCCACCAAAGTCAGGGTCGGTTGTACAAAACACCAACATTGACATTGATGATGAATGTATTGTGCATGAGCTAACAAGCAAAAAGAATGAACTTTTCGAAAAGGAAGGCAGATTTTCGCACGAACGAAAACCTTCTTATTCCTCGTCGGAGAAGAGCGTTTCCTTGGCCAGTAATGGTGGCAAGTCGTCGCAAGGGGTTGCGCAGAAGCTAGCGGCACTGGGCAGCGGCAATGTCAAATTACGCGATACCTCGTCATTGAATCGTCAACGACGGAACGGTATAAATGGCCATAACAAGGATGAACCACATTCGTCCAGTGGTAATTGGAGCGCCAGTTCTGAGTCGGGTCGTACTTCCATTGGAAGTGAAATCACCATTCAACCCAAGTCGAGTGCATCGAATACATCACTGAACGTAAGTAGCTTTCATCCGGGCAGTGGCCCACCCAGTTCAATAATTAGCAGGCGACGATTCCTAAATACATCGGCGTCGAGCAGTGTCACCAGTGAAGGTACTGCCACCCCAGACTTGCAGGTAAACGACGACGACGAGACTAGCTCTGCATATTCCTGCGACACTGAGGGTTACTACACCTCGTTCCACATGGATTCGGGTCTGCGAACTTTAAAAGAAGAAGAGCCAATGTCGCCCCTGCAGACAAGTTCAACCCATCCCAGTAACTACTCCTTTGGCAGTGTGTCAAATCAGACGGTCTTAACGGCCGAAAATGAATACGAGCTCTTTGGCAGAGGTTCAACATCTACCACCACTAGTTCAGCTGGCACCGTATGCACCACTCTCCTGGTCAACGACCATGGGCCAGATGTACCAGAGCGCATTAGTTCTCTTTCGAAATTAAACAATAGTGCCAGCACAAGTACCCTCGAACGAAGTTACTCGAGCAGCACAGTGGGAAGTACTTTAGAGCGAACTGGTACAATAAAGAGAAATGTCTTGGCGACAACAGTGCCAAAGGATGCGGAAGGAAAAATCACTTCCACCACCGACTCTTCGCCGGCGAGCCAAGAAAGTGATTACACCTTCGAAACGCGCATATCCGAACGCTCCGCTCAACCCCTGCCATCTTCCGAAGTCGAATATTCTGAGAGTTCAGATTTGGAAGGAGTGGAACGTATTGAAAGAATCAAACAAAAGACTGCCATGACCGCCAAACGTATTCCCTCCATGTGCATAATCACTCCATCAACCAGTGACGATGAAAATATCAAAGAAACAACAGCCGTCAATTATGCAACCCCATATGCTACAGTCGATATGATTGATATAACAAAAAAAGATCACAATCTTAACCACTTGAAGCGCACTCTTCAGCATCCACTTCATAATATGCTCGATAAGCTAAAAGTCGTTCTTCCCAACAAGAGAAAATCCCCCGCCAAGCAAGATGATGCCACAATCTACGATGCGGCAGGTGAATATGTTACCATAGCTGATATAAGCAATAACAACAACAACCACCATAAAAAAACGGGAGGAAATCTTGGAATATACTATTCCAATGACATAGTTCGTCGCAAATTGAATCCATCTTCGCCTTCGTTGGGTACAACCACAGTTGGTAATTGCGAGAAGAAGGAATATGTTTCCCTGAATGAATTGCCATGCAATATTCGCCGCAACCAGTTGGTAGGAAACATAGTGGCGCATCCTTTTGCACTGCCAGGAATTGATAACGCGACTGAAAAAATCAATAGTCAGTTGTCGTGCGCAGCATCAGGAAATGTCGACAACGACGACAACAACCAAGTATTGTTAGCATCATCCCTTTATGGAAGAGAAGAGGATGAAATAACAACAACAGCCCCATCGTCATCATCATTGAATGTAGCTGTAGCGGCGGCGAATAGGGGTGCGCGTGTCAAGATGAATTCGCAGGGGAAAGCAATTTACGATTCAGATAGTTTGAAACGTCGCAAAGGAGCGCATACAACATTCGCACCTGGACCGTACGTAAAAGAAACCGAAAGTGCTCTGCTATTTAACGACCATCGTCAAACCAATAATAGTGACGCTCCACCCAGTGAAAGTTCCACTCCTGTCATTGTAGCTGCATTAGCATTAAAAAATAAATCACTTGTATCACTAATCAATGGCGGTTGTGTCAATCGAAAAGTGCCAAATGTGCGTCCAGTAATAGTTTCATCATCGCAAAATCATAAACCACCATTGATTGTTAATATGACGACAAAATGTCTAGATAGACCACAACCCTCATTACCCCAAACTATGGTAACTATGGTGGCTGCAATGCCATCACCGTTATCTTCTTCTTCGAAATCATCGACTTTAACGTCATCCAACTCATCATCGTCATCATCGACAACTTCAACCAGAACAGTATTAGATGAAGGTAAGGCATTTCCAAATGTAACTAATAATAATTTTATTGTAAATAACACGAAAAATTGCTTAACAAAAATACATTCCACAATTACTACACAAAAAATCAACTGCAACAACAACAATAATAATATAAATAACAATTGTATAGAAAAAATTACTGAAAAACATTTACCAATGCATTTAACTACTTTCGCCCAAAAAGTATTAACTCGTCATGATAGAGGGGGTGTTTCTTGTGACTTATCGATTCATGACCTAAATAATCTTGAAGAAGATTCAACTACTACTGTGCTTGGTAGTAGCAGTAACAGTAGCAATATAAATCAATTGCAACAACAACGACCTCTGAAGCGTAACAACAGCTATAGGCTGGCCAATGATGAATTAGTCAGCAGTGGCATTAAGAGTACCTGTATGATTTATACAGATGACATGCAAATCGATACACGAACAATGGATGTTGTTGGTCTTTTGCCAAATGCACCATCAGCATCCGCAAACTCCAACTTCAAAGTTCGGAAGATTGCCAAGTCTTTTGAGCGTCTAGTCGATGAATTCTCTTTATCCACAACCACCACTTCATTGGATTCGTCCTATTTGAAAAATAAGTCTTTAGAGAATTTCGACACATCCGAATCCAGCGTTGTTGTTGGTGTCGATGAGGATCTCGAATCGGATTGTGAATTCATGGAGTCATCCTCCTCGACGGCCACTCAGCCAAAGTATCAAAAATCTTTTATTGAAGGTGTTTTGCTAAAACCATTTAAAATAATACAGCCAACTGGTGATATTAAGAAGCATAGAGAGAGAATCCTTCAGAGATTTGATGTTATGCAAAGTACAGAGATTTGGTAGTCCCTATAGTCCCTATATGTTTCATATTTTTTTTTTTTGTATAAGGGGGTTTGTGTTCTACTCTTGTCAGTCATTTTTAAATTTTCTTTGTTTCTTTATTCAAGTTTTGAGTACAATGTTCTCTATTGAAGTGGATTTGTTTTTTTTTTTGTTTCCTTTACTCATTGTGAAAAAATGTAGAGTATGTGTCTACCGCTTTTATAATTAACCATTTCCATGTGAATCGTTCCATTCATTCTGTTTATGATGTGACGAATCCCTCTTGAACATGATGCACTTGTTAGAGGGCTAGTAGGTAGTGCTGGCGGGTGATGGAACTTTTATGTTTAAAGAACTATTCCAAAGGAAATTTATGTGGACGTGAGAAGGAAGGAGACATACATAAAGAACTTTGGCCTTTATTTTTTTTATAATTTTTAAAATGGTTAAAAAAAATGTCTACAGGGCAATTATTTGTATAATGTTGGTTTAAATGAAAGGTTAATCTCAGAAGTTTTGGAGAGGACGATACTTAGAGGGTTGGTGTAACTATGTATATTAGGAGATGTTAAAAACAATGTGCGAATCATGTTCAAGTAAAACACAAAAATTCTAGAGGAAAAATTCTTTATAATAATGTAGCAAATAAAATATTAAAAATCAACGGCACCCGCACTCTCTTATGACATTTTAAATGTCAACAGTTTCTCCTGGTGCATATGTATCGGGAACGGGATTTTCGAGGGGAATTTTATGTAAATTTGATTCTCTTTTCTCTTGTTCTCAGGAGAGGAAGTGTCATTGTGAATGAATAAAGGATAACATATTTCATAGAGTTTAGTGATCTAAACGCTGCTGCAGTACCAAAAGTATGGATATTGCTTTTTTAGCTCCACTACACGAATATGAAATTTTTTTCTCAGCCTATTTTCCCGTCCCATAAGTGTTTTATATTTTATTTTTTAACTTGAAGGCATTCTCATTAAAAAGTAAATTATCGTATAGCTAGTGATGCTTATAAATGCATTTAACAATTTGAATTCGAACTACATAAATTATTCAAACGTAAAGTTCATTTAGTTTAGTTACAAACATACTCGTACCTTTGGAGAGTAACAATCAGGCCCAATGCTCACGGAGCATTGCACCTCGAATTACAAACCAGTTAAGGACTCAACGGCGACTTGACAGCACACACGAGGAAACTCATCACCAATCAAAATCTCTATAGTTCGATCAGTGTCGTCGTGGATACCGGGCGTGAAGTGTCTTCGGAAGAGTCGAGCGATGATGAAACCGTCATGTTGTATTATTATCTCAGTAAGAGGGCAAGAATATTAGGAAGGTTTTGGGTACATCCATATACCTTGAAAACAATTCTTACAATCGTTTGTTCGTTGGCTAAATAATTAGAACTTTCGGATTCGAAATTTTTAGCATTCTTAGTCCAGTCAAATTAGGGTTCAACCTGTATACGAGAGATAATAAGCTGCAAACTCGTATACAGCTTCATATTGGCGTTCTAAAAGTTTTTAGGAAAGTCACATAAAATCACGTGTCTGGAACGTAAGTTATTTAAGGTCAAATGTCACAAATATCGTTTTTGGCTATTATCTCGGTTTCTATAGCTCCAATGATGTTAACATCTAAGTAAAATTGTAGAGCATAAAATTTCCTACAGATTTTGCCTTAAACATTTTTCAAGCGTTCGACCGGTTTTGAGATAGAGGGCCGATACATACTGTAATGCAAGGTCTACCGTGAACCACGGTAAATAATACCATGTATTTATAAAATTATTAAATCATTCAAACGATTAATTTGTAATATATATTAGTTAATACATCGTATTTAGTAACATTTTACTTATATGTACATATACATTTTCATTTAATAATACAGGATGGCGCATGAATCGTGCTACAATAAGAAATTTAAATAACTTTTATTTTAATCGATGTATTTTATTAATTTTTTTATTGGATTAAAAATTTAATTTTATTTTAAATAACTAATGGTTTTTAAAGATGATAGACCGCAAATGACCTCCACGCATATGCGGCACCTGATCAGAAAACTGTTCATTGCGGCCTGAAGGGTTGAAATTGGGATCGCCTCAATTATTGTCTTAATGGACTGCTTCAATTCAGTCAAATTCCTGGGTTTCGTTTTATACACTTCCTGCTTGACATAACCCCATAAAAAAAGTTTGGTGCGGTCAAGTCAGGTGACCTTGAGGGCCAGCGGAAAGTGCTGTTTCTGGTTATCAATTTGTTTGGGAATTTTCGTTGGAGCTCCGCCATAAATTGTGTGGCTACGTGTGCACTTGCTCCATCTTGTTGAAACCAAATCCTGCTGAAAGGGATACGTCTTCGGCGAAGTTCTGGGTAATAAAACTCCTTCAACATCTTTAAAAAACGTTCCCCATTGACAGTTTGTGTTACACCATTTTCGTCAAAGAAGTATGGCCATACACCAGTGTGTATTGTCATACTCATTAAGTATGACAATACACCTTAATGAAACTGCGCACCATACAGTGACTCGGTCTGGGTGCAGTTCCGTCTCATGGAGCATTTCTGGATTAGATTCACTCCATTTACGACAATTTTGCTTCTTAAGATTGCCTTTTAAGTCAAAATGGGCCTCATCAGACAAACAATTTATCAATGTGTTGTCTTCTTCGGCCATTGCAATAATTTTTCGACAAAATTCCAGGCGAACAGGCAAATCCTGAGGGTTTAACTTGCTTGTAATTTGGACTTTGTACGGAAACAAGTTTAAGTCATCATGAAGTATCCGTTGTCATGACCGTCTGCTAACTCCAATTTGGCCCGATAAGTTTCAAGTCGAAACACTTGGATTTGCCTGTATTGCCGATGCAACAGCCACGATTGTATCCTGAACCCGAACATTGGGATCTCGATGACACGGCCTTCGTTCGATGCTTCCAGATTCGGCAATCATGTTCACCAGCCTCATAATGGTCCATCTACTCGGGGCAGTACCGCCAAACTCCAGCCTAAATTCCCTTTCCTTCCAAATCCAAATCCTTTTTTCAGTATCCCAAGCATTCATTTTGATAAATCTAAATAGTAGCCTATAAAATAAAAAAAATAAGCCGATTACTCACACTGAAAAAAAGTAATTACGTTTTATTTTTGTAGCACGATTCGTGTGCCACTCTGTACTTAGCTAGTTTTTGTAATCAGAAACTTATCAAGTGAAATATTTGTATTATTGAATATTTTAATTTTATATCAATTTATTGAAAGTAGATTTTAAGCAGAAATAAAACGAGTAAATACATATATTTTAATTTTATCTATATTGAGCAGTTGTAAATTTATTATATTATATAGAAGATGATCGATATTGTCCTCAGATTTAGGAGAATTGTATATCACTAACAAGATGCGTACTCCATTTTGGTATAATTGTAGAAAAACTTCAGCAAGTTGGTCGAAATTTGCAAGTTTTTCTTGCAATTTTATGAGAGTTTTTTCCCTTTTTTAAACAGCGCAGAAGTTGTATCACAGCCACTAAATGCATGTAAAAATAAAATGTGTTTTTTTGAAAGCGGATATTTGTTATTTAGATTTGTGTTTTGACATTGCACAAATCAAACACTTCATTCCTCTTTTTACGAGGTCCACTGGTTGATGGTAAAGGTTCACCTTCTTCTAGGCGTCGTTTCGATGCTGCTATGCAATTTGTACTGGTGTACACTTTTCGACACTCAACATACACATTCACAAAGGTTAAAGCATTTAAGAAGTCTATGTCACCGTCATTTCTTTCGATACCTGCAGTTTTTAAAGTTTTTAAGCCACACACTACATTAAGAGAATCACCTTCTGAAAGTAACTTCTCACAAATAAAACACAAATCAGCCATCTGAAACCAACGACAAAATTGAACAAAAAGTTACTAAAATTTGTAAATAACGCTTCAACTTTTCTTACCTTAAGCCACAATATTTATATAACTATTTATTTATTAAAAAGTTAAGAAAAGTTGATTCCAAATTCCCTGAAACACAGTATCTATTTGTTGCAACTTAAAATTTAATTATTAACTTTATAACTTTTAGTTTCAAATCAAGTCTTTAAAGATTATTTATTTTTAATTTATATTTCGTTTGATGAATGTTGCTGCTGCTTTATCTGGCGTCTGTTTACTTTTGCGCGAATTGTTCTGGAAATTCTTGCTGAATTTTAATATTTGCGAAATGTTCTTGCTGGATTTGAAAATTCGCCTACTTTGATTCCAGTTTTCAAATCAGCTACCAAAATCAAGTTTTGTTCACGATTCTGGTCAGCGTTGTCAACAAGTAAAATGTTATTAAATACAATGTATTAACTAATATATAATACAAACTATTCATTGTTAATGATATTTGAATGATTTTATAACTTTATACATGGTTTTATTCACCGTGGTTCACGGTTGACCTTGTATTAAATACAGTATATATCGCTCAGCGCTGCGCTCTCACCGCCCTCTATCTCAAAAGCGGTTGAACGCATGAAAAAATGTTTAAGGCAAAATCTGTCATAAATTTTATACTTAGATGTTAACATCATTGGAGCTATAGAAATCGAGATAATCGAGAAGAACGATATTTGTGACCTTTGACCTTGAATAACTTACGTTACAGACACGTGATTTTATCTGACTTTCCTATCAACTTTTAGAACGCCAATATGATGGTGTATGCGAGTTTCCATCTTAATATCTCTTATATACAGGTTGCCCCCATTTTTTAGCTTATTTGACTGTATTTGGAACTTGTGAAAGTGGTTTCCCCTGTAATTCAGAAGCAAAACACCAGTATAATTTCTCTTATCTTCGACAAACTAGAAACTGAAAACACTAGGCAACCCAACATGAAAATCAACAGACGACTGGTTACGGTTTTTTTTTGTGAATCGGAAACGAGTCTTCAACCAGTAGCGTCGTGTTCGTCGTCCCATTTGATTACACAATGTTATGTTTCAAAGCAAACTAGTTGCCAACTCGCATCGCTGATCAGTTTTTTTCGAGTTGCTCCGTATACATTGGGCCTTAGCCCTGCTTTTCTTCGGATGCAATCTTATGTCATTTTGGATTGGAAATCCGGGATAACACTAGATTCTTGATTCTGTTTAATGCCAGTTTATCTGTAAGGTGGGAAATGTCAAAAATATATTTTTGAACGTTCTATTATTAAATAAAATGCATTAAAAAACATTGCTATTTCTGATTCGATAATTCTGACATTGATTTTGTTTTTTCGATATTAACATCCAATTTTCAATATCACTCAATCAATACCAGTGTTTTATTATCGCCAATAAACCTGATATGTATCCTCTGTTCGCCGAATTTAATACTAATATTTGCAAACCCAGATAGAAACCTGGATCTTGCGTTGTTTTTGTAATACGTGTTAAAAAATAACCCAGACCCGTAGATAATAAAACGCAGCTAATATCACACGTCATTGTTGTTGACATGGAATTCGAGTTTGACATTTAGTAGGTGTGTACGTGCTTCTGGTTTTTATAATATATTTGTTTGTTGAGCTCTGAAATCAATCTGGGGTCGCCCTTAATCGTTTTTTTTTAGGAAACTGAGTTGCCGGCAAATGGGAGCTTGTTGGCTAAGAAGTAAGGGGAATGAAAAAAATCTCCCCGGTCAACGATTTCAAGATATTTTTTTGACGTTTTGCTTTGCATTCCAATTAGCCCAACAAAATCTTCCCAGTTTCCTCCTCAGTTTCTTGGTGCCAATTTCTTCGTGTGAAAGCTACAAGGCAATTAAAGGCAAATGTCAAAAAAATCTCCAGCAACTGGTTTCCCTGTGTGAAAGGGGACTTAGATGAAGTCACGAATAAACTGTCAAAGTCACATGAAATCTGAAGTAGGGATGCGCGATATTGAGAAAGAACATTGATGTAACATCGAATACTCATTATCCATGTTAATAGTTATCGAATCGAAAACATAAATAATTTGAACGACTTTACTTCATTACTTCCTTGAGAATCGAATATCAATTGTTTTAACTTAGATGTTAGCGTTGGCATTGGTGAACATTGCTCAGCTCTAATCTGAAGCATTTGTTTTGTTATGGTTTCGCGTTTTGTTATTTTTAAAATCGAAATTAGAAGAATAATTAAAACTTATTTCCATACACAGAAATAGAACCATTTGAAGTTGTGGATTATGCATATGGCAAATGCAATAATGAATCAAATTTAAACATATTTTAAATTTTAAGTATTAGATGACATAACTTGTGATAAAATAAATTTCAAATTACAAATTACATCAGAACTCAAAAATCACAATTTATCTAGCAAAATAATGACTCGGATGTTATTTGTCTTGGAAAAATTAAGTGGAGATTTTTGTATGAATATTTTAGTTCGAAACAAACATTTTTATTTTGCGTTGAGATGAATACCAGTCAGGGAAAATCCGAGATAAAATTTGTTTTGGGAAAAAATTATATGAGAAATAATATTTTCCCGGACTACTGGACTTAATGCCAAGATTTTGTTGTACATAACACCTATTATTTTATTATAATTAATTATTCCTAATTGATAAACTATTAGCTGCGATCTAACATCATTACATCATTACAGAACATATAGGATTCAATATCTTAGTGCCCTGAAAAGTAGTATTAAAGTTAAAATTTTAAGCTATAGGCCACTTCTCTTCGATTGTATAGTAAATTCTCCTCATTTCCACTCATTTGTGTTTTTTAACAGGGTCGGGCGCTCACCAAATCTCTGGTCTCTACTTTGAACATGACAGAAAAAGTAACTTATTATTTAACACTTTCATAAACCCGTTATAAGACTAAGATTGCTAACATCGACTGCAATTTATCTCATACTTATTGTAACTAAATGAAGAACTTCAACTTAGGCTCGTTTGCTGATACAGAGCTTTAGCATTTAAGGTCAACATAAGCACTCATGATTTAAATTGAACACAAATATTTATAATTCGTATCAGCAAGCGGGGCTTAAGGACTATTCACATGAGAGCGACCGACGAATAAACGAATAAATTCAATTTAAAACAATTCACCAACCTAAATTCTACACAAATTCTATACAAAATTGTAGAAATATAAATTATATTAATGTTTACGACAGAAAAATTTTCTTTTTAATCCCCAAAATAAGATAAATTTGAGAAAACAATATTGGTCGTCGCGAATTGCATCTGATTGCTACGAACAGTTAAACTCTATTCGCGTTTCACATACCATCCACCCTTCGACGAATAAATAGTTCGCGCGCGTCTAACCTCAAAATCAGACTTTCTACTTGTATTCGTGACGATTAAAATTAAAGCCATGTGAACGAAATGTCAAAATGGATGAATATTCGTTCATTCGTTGGTCGTTGGTCGCTCTCATGTACATAGCACTTTAATCTTTATTTAATTTTATACAGCATTCTTGATTTAATACCAACTCCGCAAATACTAATCAATTACACAAAATATGGGCTCTAGTGAATACTTATAGCGAGTTTCATTCAAGAAAAGATTTGCTCTTTGCTCTAACTTAACAATAAGATTTGCTCTTTCTGTCAAAAGATTTAATCTTTTTGAATTTTGAGTTTTATTGCAACAAAAATAGCCAATCTAGATCAAATCTCAACACGAAAGATTTGAATTCTGAGGGGTTGGCAGATTTGATCTCAATGCACACAATCATACATGTAAAAAGTCTCTTCTGTACGTAAAATGGAAAATATTAACTTATTGTGAACTTGTGCCAGTCAGTGATAAGAAATAAAAAAAAAATAATAAACAAATAATGGACGAAGAAGCTAATTTTTTTGATTTTAAAAAATTTAGTGGAGATTTTGATTGCTTCGTCCACGTCATCATTAATATTGTGTGTGTCAGTCTTTCACCAATACTACAATTAAATCATGAAACAAAGTGTCATTGAAAAGATCAAATCTGAGAGCAGATCTTTGAAGTTTGAATGAAACTCGTTATTAATAAATTAATAAATAAAAATACAAATTTGTATATATGTACATGCATAATACATACATATGTATTACATATAACAATTATGCTTTATTTTAATAAAAAAAAATCTGTTTTATGCCAGCTAGTATCAATGTTTGATCGGACATTTTTATTGGAAGAAAAGCCCGCCAGGTAGTGTAAAGCGAAAAGTTTGTAGATCAATATAAGTTGATCAATTTGCCCGTCACTTCAGCCAGAGCTGGGCTTTCCTTTAGTATCCTTGCTTGAACTTTTCAATGGACCGTCTTTCAGGATTTTATTCTGTTTCGATAAAATTATGATTGAAGATGAAAACAACTTCGATGTACATGTCTCGTTTTCTCGCTGGCATATACATATGTACATATATAGTATATACTGAAGTATTCTGCTGAAAAAGCTAGAAAATTTCGTTAAGAAAAATGGTGAACAAAATATGACCAATGATTCTGTACTAAAATGACTACCGGTAGTCATAGTGGCATAAGAATATATTATGAAATATTCAAATTTAAAAATTTGACAATTATTTAATAACAACGGACATTTTCGCATCCCTCCTCTTAACTACATAAATTATACCATGGTTTCTCTTTACAAGTATGTTCCAGGGTTCACAGCAATCCGTGGCTGGCGGGCGATTGACATAAATTCCTTTCACTAAAATCAAATGTTGAATATCATGAATACTTTCTGCCCTCTTATACATAAATGTGTAACTCACATCTTTTCATCGTTATAGTTTTGATTTAATTTTTAGATTAGCAATTGGTGTTATTGAAAGTTAGATATGCAAATTTTTTTTTTCAATAAATAGTATTTAATCATTCAGACTGTACCTTTACTCTGCTATATTAGTCAGCCTACCTGATCACACCATTTGAGAATTAATTAATTAAATTATTTTAATTTTCAGATTAAAATTATATTACATTTGCTTTTAATTTTTTAAGGAATTCGGGAAAAGTACTGAGTCATTTAATTTTATAAAATAGCTCGTCCTATAAAATGCACGACTGGATCGCACATTCTTAGTAGAAACGGCTAAAAATGTTTTTAAAGTAGTTTTTTTTTACTAAATTTTGTATATACAAAAATATATACAAAATTTCTTTAATTTGGTATGTCAATTTTATGTATTTAATAATATAAGCTTAAAAATATAATTTCCTAAAAAGTCATCCGTTTTCCAAATATTGAATTAATAAAAAAATATTTTTTTTTTAACCACACAAATATTTTTCGAAGATTATAATTATTATTTATAATTCGAAGGGCCTATCATATATAATTTTTGATCGAAGTTCGTCGAGGTTAATGAGCAAGTCCGAAATAAAAAAATGGGTTGTATGGCAGGTACCGTTAATAACAAAATATTAAAAAAAAATACCAAACTGTAAACTATACCTAGTAGTGTACAGAGATTTTTGACTTGCGATTAAAAAAATCGTACAATCAAACATGACATTACGATCACAGAGATGCCTAAAAAAGTGATCTGTCAGTCTGTCCGTCTGTATGTATGTATAACGAGCTGCAGCCTAAACGGCTTAAGCGATTACCTTCAAATTTAGTTATTCGATTCTTTTGGCATTCCTCAGAGGGGAAATTGAAATTTAATTTTTAGGTCTAAAAATAACGGTACCTGCCATAATATAACCGTTAAGGAAAAGCTTATTTTTCTCGATAAAATTTTTTGAGATTTTTTTGTCGATACTAGCTATGATTTAGTCAGAACCAAACTTACGATAAAAGTCTAATAACAGTACCTTTCTTATACCTTTTTTTTTAATTTTTGCCTTTCTCGGTAATGGCTCTTTGGATTTCTGTCAAATTTTATATTTGAGAAGATCTATGTAGCGAAACAAATTCTACATACAAACATTACTTCTTCTGCAAAAAAATTTGAATAACTTTCTTTTTCTAAAATTAATTTTTGAATTTTTTTTTTTAAATCAAAATTTTTAAAACTTGATTACTTTTATTTGATTTTAAATTTTATAATCACATGTTATAAACTCTAAAAACTGCATATCAAAATTTCGAAAAAAAATGTTTTTTTCAAAAAACTAAAAATAAAAACAGGATTTCGTCAAAATCCGTCCTACAATTTTCGAGATACATTTTTATAAAATTTCCATTGATCTATTGCATCTAATGATGTTCTTGGTTTTTTCGAAAAAAAAAAAAACGATTAAAATGATGGTTTTGTCAGTTTTTATAAGGTTACAAACCGATTTCTACTTGGACAAATATTTTTTTCATGTAATTATTCATATTTGTCTAAGAATTCAAATGGCATCTTTTTTCCTTAAACAATAACTATAACATTTTTTCATAAGTCACCTATGCCATATATCTAGGTAGGTAGGTACATATTACCCTCCTAATTTACGTAATTAAAATCCATTTGTACATTTATATGTAGGTACCTATAATGGAACTATTCCTTGAATCATTCATTCGACAATTTATTATACTAAGAACCAATGTAACCTTACATACATCGGCTTTAAACCTAATGATAACTGGACTACGTGCCTACTAACAGCATCAGTGGTTAGCTTCATTAAAGTTTTTAGCTACAGGAGCAAGTGCGTACGATCCAGTCATACATTTTTTTAAATCAAAATCGTTAGAGACGTTTTTGTGACTATTAAGATGGTAGGAAAAATTATATGGCAGGTTCCTAAAAACCGATTCAAAAATGTATTTGAGACAATCAACTAAAACACTAAAATACCTAGTTTGAATAAAATCGTTTCAGTCGTTTAGGCTGTAGATCGTTGTACAGACAGGCGGAATTACGGGAGCCACTTTTGCTGTGTTCTCTGATCTGCTATCATAATGTCAAGTTTGATTTAAATAATCTCGAGTTCGATTTTTTTTTTTCAAATGCTAAACTTGCACAATAGATAGTACCTACGAGTACATCGCACGTAAAAATTGAAAATATATTTTTACATTAATGAAATATCTACTAAGAAAATAAAATGAAATATTTCTAGCATGATGAAGCAGAACAAAATGCATTTAAAACAAACATATATATGTATGTGCCCCTAAGGTCACCTTCTAAGCAAATTTGTCTGTGCACTTTGTTGCACTTTTCAAGTTTTTATGACATTTTGGTTCTTATTGTTTTATTTTACATTTTCACATATGAAATATTTTTTTCGTGTTTAAACATTTGTATTTTTTGCACAAAATAGTTAAACAAAATTCAATGAAAACATTTATTGATATACAGGATCCGCCAAATAACTTCTTTTTTTTTTTTTGAAAATGGGCGCAAATCATCGAGTGTAGCTTCGGCTGTGTGGCACGTACCGCCGTCCTGTTGAAACCAAATATTGCCAATATCCTCCTCTTCAATTTTTGTGAACAAAAATTCGTTCAACATGGCCCGATAACGATCGCCATTGACTGTAACGGCCACTCCTTGCTCATTTTCGAATTATGCCTCTGGACCAAAATCCGCACCAAACAGTGACTCGTTTTGGGTGTATCGGCTTTTCAATGTATGCGTGCGGGTTTTCTATGCCCCAAATGCGACAATTTAGTTTGTTACATACCCGCCAAGATCAAAATGAGCTTCATCTGAAAAGATGATTTTTTTGGCAAAATCGGCATCTCTAAGTCGATCGCAGACCCACTTAGCGAACGTTCTTCAAGCGTATACACAACCATATTCGTTCAGCAGAAGGATAAAACTAATTATCTGTCAAATCAGACATGAGCTAAGTGTTACCATCATAAACTAATAACGTAAAGACCGGAAACCTCTGCTTTCATTTGACATTTGCCTACAAGCTGAAACACGCACACAAGCATCTTTTCCGTTCCTCTTCCAATATACACATTGATAAAAACGCATACAAGAATCTTTTCTGTTCCTCTTCCTTTAGACACAATAGATAGCACAGCCCTAGTAATTTGTTTTTGTTTTATTTATCGATTTTACATCTATTCATGGATAGAGAGAGAAAGCTAAAAATACAACAATGTAAACAAATGGGTTTTGGGGGGTGAAACGTACGAAAGTTTCCAATTTTATTTTGGCTTATTTGTGGTTACCATTCACGAAATAAGCACTAGTTGAAAAAAAAAAAGTTAGATGGCGGACCCGTTAGTTCGAAAAAAGAAAACGAAAAAAAAACACCTTAAATTTTTGATCACCAACTATTCTTGGGATTTACATAATATAAACATTAACGTTTTCGAATAAAGGGGCTGATGAAAAAATTACTTGGAAAAAACAGACATTTCTATGCTTAACCCAATATGTCATTGATTCTTCAACTCAAAACCCGTAACTCTTCGTACCAAAGATGTATTTGTACCCAAGAAATGTATTGTGTGCAAAGAGTTGCTTTAATTTTTGGTAACTGTACAACGCCAATCACAAAACCATCAGAAAAGCGACTCTTGGAAAATTAATTCATAATTAAAATCCCCCTTTTTGGTTAGAAAATGCATTGGTAAAAGTTTTCTATTTAACATTGTAAATTGTGTATATAACACATTTGTTTTTTTGTTTATTTAAATTTTTCTATCGTGTTCCGTTTTTAACTCTTGTTCTTATTTTTTTTTTTATTTTGAATTTGTATGATTTATTTAACAAGAATTGTTTAAGATTTAACAAAAAAAACAACGCTTGGCTTTATTACATATTTACAGTATGTGCATTTGAATTTTTTTGTAATATTCGTATTTAAAATTAAGGAAATAAATGTTTTTTGCACTATCAAATAGTTTAAGATAAAAAATTATATCCGCTGTTTTTCTAAGAAAAAAATATTTAAATATACATAATATAGGAAGCATAAATAATAAAATAAATATAAAGAAAATTGCGCACTCAAGAGGCATTGAAGCTAAAAAAAAACGTAATTATTTTATTAAAATAAGATTATTTGTACATGTCCTTATACACCACGGGGTTTTCTATTTGAAATTTTCAATATATGATTTTTTGCAGCAAGACAAATGCACGGGTATTTTCGAATTTTGATTTTATTTATGGGAAAAGTGCAACAAAAATTTATTTTCTTATTATTTTAATGTAATATGGTAATCTTTTTGTAAATGTTAGAATATATTGAAAATTTCATGTAGATTTTCCTATACCTTCTTTATAAAATAGCTCTCGGTAAATTTGTTTACGCTTTAAATGTTTATTAAAAACTCCTGCCATGTTTATATTTAGCAATTACATATATAAACTTTTTATCTAATAATAATTTTGTTTAAATAAATAAAATAATACATTTATAAAAATAACGTGCACTATTTATTATTTTCTGCCACACACATGCAGTCACATTGTCATGATGTCATTCATCTATTTGGGAATATGGTTTGGTGTTTTTATTATACACATTGGTTTTCCAATTAAAACTAAAATATTTGCTACAGCTGTAAATTTTTTAGCTGAATTTAGGATTTGGGTTTTGTCTCATATTTTCTTCCACCAATTAATAATATAATTATTTCTATTCAAAGTTAACTCTTGAAACCTAAGTTATTTCAGTCGCCTATTGCACCAATTTACAAGTTACAATCACAAACTTGTGTACTTGTAATTAACAATCACAAATATTAATATTTGTTGCACTATCTACAATGAAGTGAGTTTACAAATTTATAAAGAGAAAAACAGGTCTTCAATCAAATTTGTTCAAATAATATTTCGCTAAAAAAAAAAGAATTTAATAAATTTTAGAAATGATTCAGAGGGGTCATTCCGTAATTCCATTATCGTCAGACGTTATTGTCTGAACTATAGTGATGTCTTTATTTGCTTCACGTAAGTCGATAATCGTCAAAACGCTATCGTCAAAAAGATGGCGTTTGGACAATAGCTAAATATGTATCGTGTTGCATTAATTTTGAAGTTTGTAGGTGACTGTAGTTGAATAATTGAGTAGCCACTGTAGTTTGGCATCTAGTTTTTGTCTTGTAAATTAAAGTTAAAATGTTTCGGCGCAGCAATTTTCTTGTATTAGAAAGTGGAAATGAAAACGCAAGTTGGGAGAAAATAACGGGTGATTTTTTTGCTACTTGGTTTTTGACGTTTATATTTTTGACAGATCACACATGACAAATTCCACGAACATTTGACATTTCGATTCAGTATTGTTTGCCATTTCATCATGAATAGACTTACGCCTGAACAACGTTAGCAAATTATTGAAATTTATTATCAAAATTCGTCCTCTGTGAAAAATCTGTTTCGCAAGCTATGTCCGTTTTTTTCCGCTCATTTTTGGCTAAATGGATACGTGAATAAGCAGAATTGCCGTATTTGGAGTGAAGAGCAGCCAGAGGCAATTCAGCAGCTACCAATGCATCCCGAAAAATGCACTGTTTGGTGCGGTTTATGGGCAGGTGGCATCATTGGGCCGTACTTCTTCAAGGACGATGAAGGCCGCAGGGTTACGGTCAATGGAGAAAGGTACCGTTCGATGATAACAGATTTTTTTTTGCCGAAAATGCAAGAATTGAACTCGGTCGACATGTGGTTCCAACAGGAGGGTGCCACATGCCACACTGCACGCGAAACCATGCATCAATTGAGAGGCGAATTTGGTGAGCAGTTGATCTCACGTTTTGGCGCAGTCAATTGGCCACCAAGATCATGTGATTTGACCCCGTTAGAATATTTTTTGTGGGGCTATGTTAAGTCTATTGTCTATGGGGACAAGCCAAACACGATTGCTGCCTTGGAAGCCAACATTGAACGCGTCATTGGTGAGATTCCGGCCGAAATGTGTGAAAAAGTTTGCCACAATTGGACCTTCAGAATGGACCACCTGAAGCGTAGCCGCGGGCAACATTTAAGTGAAATTATTTTTAAAAAGTAAATAGCAGAAATTGATTTATCGATCCAAATAAAAATTTCATTCACTTTTTACAAGTTTCTGTGTTTTTTTGAGTTTTTAAAAACCAAGGTCTTAAAAAATCACCGTTTACAATTAATACGAATGCAATGACAGTTGAGGGACAAATCTGGATGTTCATCCATATATCGAGACGAAATATCAATCTGAGACTGTGTGACTGTCCTATGTATATAAACGGTGATTTTTTAAGAGCTTGGTTTTTGAAAATTCAAAAAAACACAGAAACTTGTAAAAAGTGAATGAAATTTTTATTTGGATCGATAAATCAATTTCTGCCATTTACTTTTTAAAAATAATTTCACTTAAATGTTGCCCGCGGCTACGCTTCAGGTGGTCCATTCTGAAGGTCCAATTTTGGCAAACTTTTTCACACATTTCGGCCGGAATCTCACCAATGACGCGTTCAATGTTGGCTTCCAAGGCAGCAATCGTGTTTGGCTTGTCCCCATAGACAATAGACTTAACATAGCCCCACAAAAAATAGTCTAACGGGGTCAAATCACATGATCTTGGTGGCCAATTGACTGCGCCAAAACGTGAGATCAACTGCTCACCAAATTCGCCTCTCAATTGATGCATGGTTTCGCGTGCAGTGTGGCATGTGGCACCGTCCTGTTGGAACCACATGTCGACCGAGTTCAATTCTTGCATTTTCGGCAAAAAAAATCTGTTATCATCGAACGGTACCTTTCTCCATTGACCGTAACCCTGCGGCCTTCATCGTCCTTGAAGAAGTACGGCCCAATGATGCCGCCTGCCCATAAGCCGCACCAAACAGTGCATTTTTCGGGATGCATTGGTAGCTGCTGAATTGCCTCTGGCTGCTCTTCACTCCAAATACGGCAATTCTGCTTATTCACGTATCCATTTAGCCAAAAATGAGCCTCGTCGCTGAAACGGACGTAGCTTGCGAAACACATTTTTCACAGAGCACGAATTTTGATAATACATTTCAATAATTTGCAAACGTTGTTCAGGCGTAAGTCTATTCATGATGAAATGGCAAACAATACTGAATCGAAATGTCAAATGTTCGTGGAATTTGTCATGTGTGATCTGTCAAAAATATAAACGTCAAAAACCAAGTAGCAACAAAATCACCCGTTATAAATTGATGTATTTACATTTATACATATCAATTTGTAAAAAATATTACAATAAAATAACTTACATTTTTGTCAAATTATATAACTTTATTCGCACAACTTTATTGGCATTTATTGGACTGCCAAAAACTCAATAAAAGTTTGAGAGTTTCTGAAATGTACCAAATGCTCTCAAATTATAAACGATTGACGAGACGATAGTGGTTGAGTTACGTGAAGCAAATTAAAGACGATCTCGTCGACAATCATCGTTTTGACGATTATCGTTTTGAAAATTACGGAATGACCCTCCAGGATTAAGTACCTTATGTGTTTGTACTCTCCTAAAAATTGAATTCAAGACCTTTTAATTGAGGACAAAATTAGTGCGACTACAGGTGTATATCTTATAATATTGAATGTCTTTAAGTTACCCAAACCAAGTATAGGTTAAATTATCTATTAGATAACTAATTGTCCAAACACAAGTAAATCATCATCACAAACAAGAAAAATACATACTTTGGTGCAAGACAAGTGTAAATAGCCATCCTTCATAAAGTCATCCACAACCATAAGCCCATCTTTTATAAAGTAAGTCTAAATCAACGTGCACTTGGTGAGTATACAATTTTAATTTATTTGCATCCTTTTAATTTTTGCTTTATTTGTTTTAACGGTTTTCAACTACTCACTGCACTTGAATGTGTGTTTGTTCAAAAGATCTTTGTAATTACTTCTAATATACTAACCATTTAAAATAATTTGTTTCTTTTTTCTGTATAACTACTATAATATTTCTTATTTTTTAACCAGGTTATCATCATTTCTCTAAAATTGGAACAACTTTGACAACAGAGAATCCAACAACAACTGCAAGTATTCCTATGGATAGCAGTATTGAGTTTAATCGTAATACCCCGGTGTACTGGACACTACAGAACCGTCGCCAGAACAAGCCATCACATACATCTGCAGGAACTTGCAGAGATGACTTATATGCGGTGCCCATTAGTCGTGCGAATAGGAATGCTGCCTTAACAAAGAGCAATGCGGAACTTCAAAGCAGCACCAATATTTCACCAATCGTACCAAGAAACAGGAGCAACTTCTTTACTTCAACACCAACTAAATCATATCAGAATTCAGACAGCATACATACTGCCGAAAACACACCAACAATGCAGCCGAGCACTCGAGCGTTGCAAAAAGGCGATGAAAATAATCCCGAGCGTTTAAACACATGTTCTGATCGCATTGGTAACAGCAAGACCACTCTGATGGACTTCAAAAAACTTCTTTTGGCCAAATCAGTCAAGAATACCCCGGTGAAAAAGCTCTCAGCTGTGGAATTGTTGAAGATGAACAAGCGTGAAGCTGAAAAAGCCGAAGCTGCTACTAATGGAAGCGAAAACAAAGCTTCTTCTACACAATCCATTAACTCAACTATGACTTTGCTAGATCTGAGTGGTTCCCCGAAAACATTTGCCAACCGACGTATGTTACGTCAGGGACAATTTGGTTCGCCATCTAAGTCGTTCGCTCCAAAGCAGCGTTCAGCTCAGTGGCGAATGAACTCCATGAGAACTGATGTCATATCCACAACCATTCCGGAGGCAAACAGTGAAGAAGACCATTCAAACTCTAGCGGTGGATCAAATCACAGTGGTTCGAAACCAAGCTCAGAAGTAGGAGATGCTATCTTCGATCGCAAGGATCTCATATCAGAGGAGAAGCTTGATCTTAAAAAGAACATTTTCTTACAAACCGAAGAAAACAACTTCATGAAAGGTGAATTAAAGATTCCATTTGGAAAAACTAATCCACAGGTTGTTGGAAAATACGTTAAAAATTCATCGCAATTACTAAGCAACAACAAACCATTAGGAGTTTCTTCATCAGCCTATACGTCGCCTTTATTGCCCACAACTCCAGCTGTCATCACAGTCCCCAAAACTGACAATCGAATATATGAAGCAAATGAATTGATTTTAAAAAGCAATAATACATCTGCATCTCAAAATATTAATTTTATCGCAGCTAGTATGAATAAAGAGACAACACTTTCTCCAGCCTTAGAAACGGCTCTTTAAAATAAAATTTATTAAAAATTGTTTAATATATTATACGTATCTGATTATATAATAACACTAATTTATATGTTAAAGTTTGCATTTCTTTTTTTTTTAAATTCATAATTTATAAACGTGTGTAACTTAGTTTAAATTTAATTATTAAGTTTTTTATATAAATGCAATGCAAAATTGCTAAATTTAAATAAAATATTTATAAAAAATATATTATAGAAAATAAAATTATAATATATTGAACATTACATCGAATATAGTCTTTTTTTTGTATAAACAGTTTATTTTAGGCAAAACATATTATAAAATGTTTGATTCATTCATTCAAATTATAAAATCCTAAACAAAATAATTTTTTTGTTAATTTATAAGAAATTTACTAAAATAGAAATTCAGCATTGATTCAGCATTAGGGGTGCAGATCAGCTCCATAATTGGTGTCATAAGCAGACACTGCCTTATAAGAAAACGATTTTTGCAGAGGCTGCATGGAAGAAGAAGTGGTGGGGCCTATTCCTCATCTTCTGTATACATGCCTTGCTCTTTTGGAGACTTTTTCTTCGATGATCTCAGTGATCTAAACAAAATACACATCTACAGTCTCTTACACTTCATTAGGAGCTCGAAATGTTTCAACGAATAGGCAGATTATTAGGATTCATTTGGTATCACAAGAGACCAGCTGTGGTCTTAGTGTGTCAGAGGCAATGCTGACAGCCATTACAACCTAACCTAACTCCAGGGGTTGGAAAAATAGACCTATTTAAAAAAGACTAATGAAAATACATCCAACAAAAACACAAGTAAACAAAAAACTAACAGAATATTTAGCAGTTTTTGCCAACACTCCCAATATCCATATCTCTGTGTCTTATTAAAATCGTGTTTTTTTTACTTAAACGTATTTTATGTCGAACACAAATTCCTAAACGATTAGTCGCAAAATTGAATAAAATGTTTATATTCTTTTATAAGTTTTTTTTCTTTTAATTTTAAAATAACTGATCTGAAGCAGGTGAAGCGCCTCGTAAAGAATATATCATTATATTTCTATTATATGTATGTATATATGTACAACTAATTTTAAGAGAAAGGAATCTCTAAAAGTAAATCAGCCCTATCACAAATTCCATCGTAATCGAAAATATGTTACGTTTCCCGATAAAGCTATCACAAATTCCATAGTAGTGGATTCGGAGTGAAAAATTCGCTATCGATTTTCGAAGTTCGTAGAAATTGGTATTACTGAATTCGAATGGAATGAAATGAAACAGACTTTTTCTACGACAAACCATTCAGTGTCGGACACTGAGAGTAATGCGTCGTTAACATTTATTTTAAAGAAAAATGTAAGTATTTTTACAAATTCTGTGGTTTTATGAATAATATTTGATTTTAAATTTCAATATGAAAGTCTAATGAGCGAGATAGGCGTTCTGGCCTCCCAAGCTGTAAGAATCTGGCAAAATAAGACATTGAAAATTTATGGGAAATTGTAGAAGGCAACCTTGGACTACAAGATTGGTTTAAATTTTACATAATCATGTGTGTAAGCTTAATTAAAATTGAAAATAGCACGGTATTGCTATTTATCCTTTCATTTTGACATATACCGCTGATTTCGAAAATAGGAATATTCCACGCGGATTTTGTGAAAGCTGTTTGTCGAAGATTGGGGCGTAACTGGCCGTGCGGGGAATTATTACGATGGAATTTGTGATAGGGCTGAATATGAATAAAAACCCTAACATTGAACATATAAGGACCACTAGTAAAGTTTGATGAAAAAGTATAGCAAAACTTATAAAAATAAAATGAAGTCGAACATTCTATAACCTGCTGTTTTATGCTGGGTTAGGGCAAAATTCTTTTGAGGTTTTCCCTTAAAAGTTCGTGGTATTTTCTGTGTTAGAGTTTTTCAACAATACCAACAATGCAATGTTATTCATTTTACACCTACTTTAAACGAAAAAATATGATATATGGAAATCATCTAACTATTTATATAGGACCGTGATGCCGACTTAAGAAAAACTCTAACTGGAATTAGAGTGGATATCTCGCATTTTAAATCCAACTTTCTTCGACTTTGGGAAAATCAAGCCTTAATGTTTTAATTGTTTTAAAGTTTGTTCATAGTAGAAGAATCAAAACGGCAGTCAATTAATCAATCGATCGCTTTTGTTTTACGTGATAGGGGCTCTGTTTGAAGCACAAACCCATTTAAGACGTGGTTGTATTATTTGTAACAATTAATGTTTTTTGTATTCTTTTTTTTTGAATAAACAATTTCCAAATTCTAAACGACTAACCCTATGCGAATTTCTCTTACATATAAATCTCATATCAGGAATATCAGTTATTTAAAGATAATTTTTTTCTGTAAACATTATCAAGTAATTTTCTTAATATAAAAAATGTATATAGATAAAAACGTAATAACGCAAAACTCGTCTTGTTTCTTTTTCTAAAACTAAAATATAGATTTGTTCTTATTTTGGTTTTGAAACGATACAGAATATAAAAAAAAACGAGAAATTGAAAATTTGTTTTTCTACACATAGTCCAATCTACAAACACTAGTTTTATTTTTCTTGTTTCTTTTCTTCATACACGTACGTCAAAAAAACGTATACGACAATGCAGGAAATAAATGCTTCTTCTTAATAAAAGACAGTTTAAAACGAAAAATAAAATAAAATAAAATAAAATAAAAATTATTTCAAAATTCTTAAAAAGTTTTCTCAGTCCATTTTTTAATCTAAAACCATCATACAGTGTTTCAAATAGTATACAACCCTTCAAGTTATCATACCTACATAGAAAAAATGAAAAATAAACTTGAAAAGTGACTTCATACATTTTTATACTTTCTTTTCTTAAAGGGAGGAGGAAAAATAGCACTTTTATAATTCAAAATTAACAAAAACTTAACATTTACAATGAATAAATAATTAATTATGATGGGGCGTATTCATAGTTATTTTTAAACTGTGTCTAAGTTAAACCAAGGTTTAGTTGAATTTTCGGACGTTGATTCAATTTTTTTATTTTATCATTCCAAAATATTTGAAACTATTTATGTAATAAAACAAGTTAATAAAGTTATAATAATATAAAACCAACAAAATTGTCCTAAGTTGTAGTTTGGTAAAATCTGTGGGCTGATTTGGGAATACGAAGCGAATCGTTTTTAATTCGATAACTCATTTTCGACTCGCTTCGTTTTGATCAATTAACGAATTCGAAGCGAATCGTAAATGCTACTTCCAAGATTTCCAGATAATTGACAGCTGATTGCCAGTGAATATTTATTATTTCAATCAAAATCATTTGTGTTTTGTCCGAGGTGCATTAACTTTGTAATAAAATATTTATTTAAATAAAAAAATGGACTCAAATGTTATTTATATAACTGCTTAACGTGAGGAAGAAAAAGAATCTTAAAATTCAAACTTGAGAAGAAAATTATTAAGAAGTGATTCTTCACCTTTTGATCTTCCTTGCTTCGAGTCCTGTTTTTGCTTAACGTGTTTTATTATTTGTTAAATTAGCTTTATTTTATAAAAACTTGGTTCGATAAGTTGTTTCGCCTTTCAAAAGAAACATTCTTGGACGAAATAAAACACAAATTTAGACCACAGAACAACAATGGGACACCACCAATTATAAAATTAGCTGCAACATTGAGATTCCTTGCATACGGATCATCATCAAAGTCCTTGGGCGGGGTACAAACATTGGAATGGCGCAACTTACAGAATTGTTAGGAGCAAGGTTTCTATGGTGGTTTTCGGCACAACCGAATGTGGCTGTGGCACGCTGGTGGTCACATGGCTCAGCTCGTCGTTTGGGTTGGTTCTTACCACATTCTCATTATGCCTCCCGCTCAACTAAACAAAAAAAAATCTTAATCGTTTGTTTTTATACAAAAAAAATAATAGTTATACTCAAATTTGTATTTATTTAAATGAAAAAAATCCACCAAAATATCACTTTCGACCGTGTCGATAAACAAATCCGCCAAAGAAACCCTATCGGAAATGCACGCACTAAAAATTGAAATGTCAAATCAAATTCGCTTTCGATTTCGAAAATCGGGCGAATGTAAAACGAAAGAGACGAAAGCAAAAACAGTAATATCAAATCTCATTTTCGCCACCTAAAACGATTCGCTTCCTATTCCCTAATCATGCCACTGGGTTTATCAGCGACTAAGATTATGCCCCAATATGATTACATAATTATCTGTATTATCTTCCGAAGACATAAAAGAGAAAAGACTTTTTTATATATTCAATTTTGTCTTTGTTGTTTCTGGATAACTAACTTGTAACTCATGATTACATACATTTTTCGGCGTTCAAAAATTTGTTTTTAAAAATAATTGAGCTCATTTCATGTCTCAAATCACTCGCATTTTTCTTGAATGAAATTTGAAACAAATCTAGCTTTTCGTTGTTTGTTTTAGTTAAAATGTATAGCTGCATAATTTTTTGAAGGCACATTACTTTCTGTTTAGAAGAATATTGGATGAATATATTAAGAACTAAAATTATTTTAACAAACTTTTAACCAGAAGTGCCATATTCAGACGGAATACTTCTCAAAATGTTCAGTAAAGTCCATGGCAAGCTAGATTCTATAACAAAGTCATGATCTTTAACAGTATCATCGCTTTGTATTAAAATATTATTCTGAGAACAATAAGTTTCCAAAAAAATTGGTGTTATTTTTATTTTTTTTTTTTATAAAAAAGTCTGAGTCGCTTGAACTCGAAGCATAATTTACATCATCCCGAAAATCCTCTCATTTGGGACCACCCCGTCGATTAATCTATAACATGTGAAACATTTGAATAAAGCTTTATTCAATTTGAATTATAAATCCTTACGAAAGAAGTTCCGCATTCATATCGGACACTGGAGAATTCAGTTTTAGCACTTTCTTCACAAACCTTAGCAGACTGTGATCGGCTGTCATATTTATACTTTTTTATCGACACAGGTAGACTTGTATTCACATACGGCAAATGAAAAATATAATATTTTTCGTGCTTATGGCGTATGTATATACGATTTCTAAGCATTATACTGCAATTTGCGTGCACATATTCGTCGTGACTTACGTTGCAAGACAATAAGACGTACGTCAAAACAATTCTCAAATAATTTTTTTTCATAAATTGCATGAAAATTTTGACGTAAATCCAAAAATTGGTGTTTGCGTCAAAACAATACGTGAACTTGATGATTTTGATGGATATACGTCAAAACCATTCTGAATATCTCAGCAACGAAAAGAGATAGAATAAATCGAACAACAAATTTGAAAAGAGCGCCTCCGAAAACATAAGACTACATACCCAGTTCAAAAAATGCAATTTGGCGTATAAGGCACTTCAATACTAGGGCGACGAAATTTCTTTAGAATAAATGCGAAATGAAAAAACTTTATTTGTTATTTCAACCTGACATATATTATTACTTTAAAGAGAAAAAAAAACATACCTAATAAAAAAGTTAGGTAATTATAATAATATAATAATAGAAGACAATTGATAATTTAAAAAGCTAACGTTACTCTTGGTCAATGCAATCGTTAGCCCATTGAACAAATTCCTTTAATTCGCTTACTGCTAGTTTTCTTGCAAGTGCTTTTACACGCAAATTACGATCTGTTGTGATAAGGACTAACTCTGTCTGGATAAATGTTTTCCCCTCTGAAAAAGAAGTAATAAATATACAAAACAAATCATTTTTATTTAAATTTTAACATTAAAACTCACCTTTGTTCACCTCTTTACTCATTGATTTTGTTAGAGCAAGTGCAGTTGCAAGAATTTTATCATCGTTTGATGCTTGCTGTTCCTCAACAAGTGCAAAAAGTGATGCATTTATAATAGAACCTTTGGTTGTAGCACACCTAGATAACAAAGTTAATTTGTAAAGTCATGCATTTATTAAAGTTTCGAAACATACTTGACCATATTATTGGCAGACTTTATGAATTCTAAAGACTTTTTTGCCCGAGTGGAGACATCATCAAAATGATGGATACGACTCTTTTTGACTTGAGAATTTTCGTGTATTTCGATTTTAACTCCCTTCGAAAGGCCATCAAGTTCTTTAACCACTAAAAAAATGATTTGTTAACATTTCAATACGTTTTTATTTTAAACAAAATTACCCGTTAATGGAACAACCAAAATGTATTTTTTAAAATTCTTGCTTAAAGCTTCAAAGTCATCCAGATAATCTATAAAGCAGTTAGTATCGGGAAGTAAGTATTTGGGCCGAACTTCAATATAAAGCTTTGTATCGACGAATTTCAGAATTTCCTGCAACAAAGAAAAATAATTAATAGAATATAAAAAAGAAATGCAAAAATGAGTAAATATTACGCGAATATATCAATAGATAATATTTGACACATAATATACTATTATTGAAGACAGTGAGCAATTGACAAAATGACTAAACAGTGCATTTCTATAGTTTTGGGGATTGAATCCCAAGTACTTTACGCTTATGCCTCTCAGCGTGCAGTTCGGGTTTGTCAGAAAGCTCTAGTTCCCATCAATTATAGACGGAGAGCTAGCGACCGATTTACTCACCTCATTTTAGCAAGGCTAAAACTTTGGCCATAAAAAGGTTTAGGAACGATAGTTATAAAAATGCCCGTCTTACACTCCGGTACCCTCCATGAGGCCTTAAATTTAAGGCTTAAAGTTGTAAAAAAAAGTACCTATTCACCTTATTTATGTAAATAAATTACCCCATTCACCTCATTTCAGCAAGGCTGGTATTTAAACATAATTAAGATGTTATTTTAGAAGTTTTTGACCAAGTTGGTTTTGGTTTTTGGATTTTGGAGAATTTTTAAGAAGTTATTTTCGTCGGCTTTTTTGATCGTAATGATGATTAAATGAAAGCAATTTTCATTTTATTTTCCCAACGTTTTGACGGTGGTTGCTGTCTTCTTCAGGGGTCTTTATTTACAAAATTAAAAAGATATATAATGTTGTACATATTGATACAAGTAAACGAACAAAATATGACTTACATAACGTTAAATTTTAAGATTTTTAATATACATAACAATAATTTGTTTGAAACATATAAAAAAAAAACAGATTGAAAACAGATTTTGAACACTTCTCATTCGAAGATTAGTCTACGTTTTATGATATTTACTGTCAGAAACTAATGAACAGTAAACTGCAGATATATTTTGTGTGTCTTGTTTGCGGTTCATATTATATTTGTTGTTAATTATATGCAGTGTCTCTAGTGTGTAACGTTTAGATGTATGTTTTTCTGATCTCCACTCCCTCGAAGTTTGGTGTGTGACCGGTATCAACGATGTGAGAAACCAGTGCCGTCTTCTCAGAACTTTTTAGGTGAATATCTGACTTGGCTATTCTTTGCCGAAGGAGTTGTTTGGTGGTGGCGATGTAGCAAATATTGCAGGATTCATCCGTTTTCCCCTGGAAATTTATTTTATAAACTACGTCTGAACGGCGATTTTTGTTGGGTTTCGTCTTCAGGTTGTTGAATAGGGATGCAACAGTCTGATTCGACCTATATGCCAAGTTGACTTCCGGGTTGTTTTTCGTGACCATTTCTTTGAAATTTTCGGAACGTTTGGGCACATAAACGACACTCTTATAAACATATCTCCACTCTTCCAACTTATTTTCTGAACGAACTTGGTGTTTTTGACGAAGTATCAAGTTCCTTATAACTTCTGTCGGAAAGCTGCTGTCTAAGAGTATTTGCGTAACTTTTTCTTCGTTAGCGGAGTGGAATTTTCGGTCACTCAACGCAAAAACTTTGTTTATTAAGTTCGACGCAGTGTTTATACGAATGTGCTTGGCTTGATTAGATCGGAAATTGATAAGTCGCCCAGATGCCATATCTTTCTGGTACAAGTCGAAAGAAAGTCTGTTTTTTTTTCCTCTCTACGTAATCATCATTACGACCAATAAAGCCGACGAGAATAACTTCTTAAAAATTCTCCAAAGTCCACATAATTAAGATGACATAAAAACAAACACACATTTCAAGTGTAAGATGTTTATTCGGTCAGTAACCCTCTGTGTAAGACCCTGAAAACTAAATTTCGTTAAGTCAAGATAAAACAAATTACATCTGCTTTAATTCGTAGTCGCGAATAATGTGGAATGACTTAGATCGAGTGCGCTCTGTGATCGTTGGTTCGAAGGTATTTCTATGAAGATCTTTTCAGTAATTATTTCCTAAAACTTGTTGAATATTTTTTTGTTAGTTTAAAATGTCTTCATCTGAGAGAAACTGTATTATATGTGGCCAAGGGGATGAAAAATTAAATTTGCTAAGTGATGATATATTTCAAGTGTTGTCGATTTGTATTCATAAGAAAGGAGAATAATCTTCATTTTAAAGATCTCATACTCTCTAAAACATTTGATGATGCACATGCACACGTATTGTATATCATTCGAAGTGCTAAAGAAATTTAACAGCGAGCGGTACCTAAATAATATATTGTGAAAGCTGATTGTGAAAATGAGCAAGAAATGAGTTCCAACCAATCCATCCCTATTCTACCCCAACCGGATTCGGATAGCACTATCCCTCAGGAGGCCTTAATTCTACTGGATGCGGATACCATATCTTCTGCGGAGGCCGCAATTGCACCGAATGCTGAAGATAGTAGTCATCGGGTATGTTTTTTTTTTTGTGGAAAGCAATTTAAGCTGCATCGAGGAACAACAACTTGTTCACTCAGGTAACAAAATTCAATTCCTTCCAATAATTGAAAAATAATGCCTTACTCAGACATTTTGACAAGATTAAATAGTTTAGAATCAAGTACATCACAATTTATGTAAAAAAAGAGATTTGCAATAAAATGAAGAAAGATAATACATATACATACACCTCTTTTCTTAAAAATTTTATTTAAATATATATATATTTCAAAACATTAATTTAAAAAACAAAAATATACGCGATTAATTTCGTTCCAAAATGGATGCAATTGTTTCTATCTTAATTTAATTTTCGCTTTTATTACAACTTCAAGCTTAAATGTAAGGCCTCATGGAGGGTACCAGAGTGTAAGGCGCGCATTTTTATATCTGTTGGGCCTCAATATTTCTATGACCGAAGTTTAAACCTTGCTAAAATGAGGTGAGTAAATCGGTCGCTAGCTCTTGGTCTATTCCTGCACAGGAATAATTAAGAGTTGTACGCCCTTAGTTCTTCAGGAGATGTCGTGTCACCAAAATTTGTTTTGTCATTTCTTATACTTACAAATGCACATATTGTAGTATGTATTTAAATATCTTAATCTTTATATTGTCAACTTATGGCGTTTTTATTTGGTTATCCGGATTTTCTCCGATACGGTATCCGAAATAAACATTTTGTTTTAATTCTGGCGATTCTATAGTTTTGTGTGATTGTAAGTGAAAATAATCAAAATCAAAAATAAATGCTTGTTGCAGAATTAGGATACAAAAAATGACAACTGTCGAGTTTGAGTGTAAAGCTAGTATTAAACGGTCCTTGTAATGTGTCATTGCGGTGACACTCTGACGTCACAACAAAATAGGTCCTACCACCGTCATTGCCGTGACAAAGGTAATCGTGTCATGGCTAGCTACAATGGCTTTCACACGAATGACAACAATGACATGTTGTCCCAAAATACAATGAATGTCAAAGTGTGTCACGGTGATATTTCTGTCTCGGTAATAACATGCAAAACAATGACTATCACACGACGTGACAACTCTCATACAACTGATCATTGGAGGTGAGCCTAATCTGCAATGACATTTATCATTTTTAGCAATGACTATCATACGCCGTCGATCAATCGAGTCATTGTGTCTTGGTTGTTAGGGAAAAGCTTTTTTTTTCAAAAAACGGCTTGAACGGCTACTAGCTATCATTTAATCAGAACAAAATTTATGATATTTGCCCAAGAATTCAAATGGCATCTTTTTTCCCCTAAAACCATAACTATAACATTTTTGCAAACGTCACATATAAATAATGCCTACCCACCTATATCCTTTACTTTCATTATATTGTACCGTCTAATACTAGCTTAAGGTGCCATTTTTTAAGTGTCCTACAGCCGATCAATGTTACTTGACAATAATTCTTTAAGGAGCTGTTGTTCAAGTAAAACTGATCTGTTGTAGGCTTTTCAATGTTACTCTCAATATTCATTGTCAGTTGTCATTGTGTAGAGGAAATTATTGTGATAAAGATGTCTGATTTTCAGACAATTTTGTCAATGTTCATTGAACGTGTGATGGCGATCAACGTTACTTGACAAAAGAAAACGTCAATAATACTTGTCAAGTAATATTGATCGTCTGCAGGGCGTAGTGAAAAATCTGCTACGTTTCCCGATAAAAAGTATCACAAATTCCATCGTAGTGGATTCGGAGTGGAAAATCTTACTACGAATTTCGAAATTCGTAAAAATTGGCTTCACTGATTTCGAATGGAATGGAACTATATTTTTCTACGACAAGTAATTTGTGTCGGACTCTGAACAAAAACAGTTTTATTTTGCAAAAATGTGAGTATTTTATAAATTTTATGGCGTAAAATAATTTATTCATTATTTATTTATTATTTAAAAGGGCAAAAAAAACTAATAAGGCCCAATATGAAAGGCTATATGAGCTGATGAGTGGAAGACCAGATTTAGCACAAGGATATACCAAGACAGCAAAAGAAGATGTTAACGTTGTTGGCACTTTAAAAAAATATACACATTTATTTAATTTGTTACATACATATGGTCATTTAACATTTATGAGTCACTTTCATCCCTCAGTATTTTTCGGTGTAGTTTCAGTTTCTTCCTCTTGGCTGGCAATAATTTCGTAGGCGAATGAATCCATATATGTATTTGCTTGCACGAATTTTTATTGAACAACACTATTTTTTTTTGGAATATAAACTAAATTTTTTGTAAATAAATATCTTTCTAAATAAACCAACAGGATTGGATCAAAATTTTCACAACGATTTGACATAAAACAGCTGATTTCGAAAACAAAAATGAAAGCGTTCCGTAGGCAATACTTTTTTTTGATTCCACATGGATTTTGTGAAGACAATTTATCGTAGATTGGGGCATAGCTCTCCGTGCGGGGATTTTTTACGATGGAATTGGTGATAGGGCTGAATAAATATAATAAGGGTTATCCATTTCGCGGTTTCAGAAGTATAAGGCTGGAATTCGACATCTGTCAAACTAAGTTGTGAAATCAATTTTTTTTCAGTTGAAAGACTGACATTTACGAAAATGGATCGCTTAACTATCGCACAACGCATACAAATTGTTAAAATCTACTACAAAAATGGTGATTCTGCCACAGCCACATATCGTGCTGTAAGAGGAGATTATGGTTTACATAATCGTCAAACTACGCAAGCAATTGGCAAAATTGTAAAGAAATTTGAAGAGACTGAATTAGTAACAGATATTGTAAGGCCTGTACATCATCGCTACGCTCGTACCACTGAAAATATCGCTGCTGTAAGTCAAAGTGTTGCCGAAGACCCGAATTTGTCGATTCCTCGTCGTTCTCAGGAATTAGGACTGTCTTACGGCACATTACGGCGTATTTTGCATTTGGATCTACACCTACATCCATATAAAGTCCAGCTCACACAACAACTGAAGCCAGCTGACCATTCAAAACGTCGTAGATACGTCGAAAGGGTGCTTGAACAACAGGCGGTGGACGGCGATTTTTCGAACAATATTTTCTACAGCGACGAAGCACATTTCTCACTCGGTGGGTATGTTAATAAACAAATTTGTTGTATTTGGGGTTTTGAGAATCCTTAAGTAATTGAGGAGAGGCCATTACATCCACAAAAAGTCACTGTTTGGGGCGCTATTTGGTCCGGCCGTGTGATTGGACCTTACTTCTTCGAAAACCGACGATGGAACGACTGTCACCGTCAATTCGGAGCGTTATGGTCATATGATAACCGACTTTTTTTTCCCTGCTATTGAAGAATACGACTTGGAGAATATGTGGTTTCAACAAGACGGTGTGCCACATGCCACACAACTCGAGCGAATATGGCTTTATTGCAAGAGGCATTTTCTGGCCGCGTAATTTCTCGATATCAACTGGCCACCAAGATCATGCAATTTGACACCGCTGGAATTTTTCTGTGGGGCTACGCGAAATACCGCGTTTATGCAGATAAACCTTTAACTCTTGAGCATTTGAAAACCAACATTCGCCCAATATGTGCCAAAAAGTGGTCGAAAATTACCTCAAAAGAATCGATGCTTGCAACAATTCGCGTGGTGGTCATTTAAACGATGTAGTGTTTCACACATAATGTCAACGTTCAAACTTTATAATAAAAAAGAAATATCATGAAAAGATGTATTTTATATGTCCTTTATTTACGTTTACTTTTGAAACCACAAAATGGATAACCCGTTATCATATATTTAATTTTTTTAAATTTAATTATTATATAATAAATAAATATTTGCTATAGAACAATTTGATTTTGTTAAAAATGTATTTAATTATTTTCCTGATGTACATTTATTTTTCGTGCCTCCTAATTGGTATTTGACAGATAACTAATCTTGATGAATAATACGGATTAGAGGATTACAACTCAACTTCTACCGTAGTTGTTTTCCATAAATTAGGGAATACATAAATAAACAGGGTCATCCAATTATCATTTCGGACTTGATGTTGTCCGTTTTCTTAACATCAAACATCTGGCTAAGTACAACCGAGTTTCTTTTCTATGGTATTCCTATCATAATGCAAAATATTTGCAGAATACATGAAGGCAAAAAATTATCCTTAATAAACGTCAACAGACATTGTAATGAAACACGCACGTACAGTTCCTATTTGCGATCACATCGCACAAGATTTTTAGTAGAAACACCAATATATATTTTAAGGGTCGTTTTTACTTGTGATATAGGTACTATAGGGCAAATTTTGCATTTGGAAAAAAAAATCGAACTCGAGATTTTAATCAATGTTGACATTACGATGATAGAGAACACCAAAAAAGTGGGTCCGACAATTCCGTCTGCCTGTCTGTAGAACGATCTACAGCCTTAACGGCTGAACCGATGTTTATCAAACTTAGTGGTTAGGCGTTTTAGGTAATTGTCCAAAATAGATTTTTGAATCGTTGTTTTAGCCCCAAATATAACGGTACTTGCCAAACAAAATTTTCTACCATCTCAATTATCTCGAAAACAGCTCTAACGATGTGTGTACTATTGAGTATGGTCTACATTTTGGCCAAAAATACACACAAACATTTTATTGATTTTCTCATAAACGGCTCAAAGGATTTCGATCAAAATACGTATGCAGGATCTTCTTCAAATTCTAAATAATACTGCATTCAAAATTTTCGAAAAATATTTTTTTTTTGGTTTTTGAAAAAAAAACTTTTTTTTTGAAATATCAATATTTCGAAAACGGTTGGGCTATTTTTTCTGAAATTTTGTTTTTAAGTTTATATTATTAAATCTTTAAAATGTTCATAGCAATTTTTTTTTAGAAAAAAATTAAGAAAAATTAATTGAGAAAAGACTTTAAAAATACTTTTAGCCGTTTCCATAAAGAATCTTTTGCATATAATGTGATCGAACATAGGATCAAGTGCGTGCTATCCAGTCGTGCATTTTATTTATATACAAAATTGCCTAAATTTTTTTCTAAAAAAATGTTGGTACGCGGATTTTAAGTATTTAACAATATAAAATTAAAAATCGTCTACCCGTTTTTTTGTTTTTCGATTTCACATCTATTCATGGATAGAGTGTCAAAGCTACAAATACAACAATGTAAACAAATGGGATTTGGGGGGGAAACGTACGAAAGTTTCCAATCTTGTATAGCTTATTTGTGGCAACAAGTCTCGTTCCTTACTCATAGACAGTGATTATCCCTTCTTAGGGGCAAAACAGCTTTTTATAGGAAATATACTCTCTAAAGACCCCCCTTAGTTCTTTTCTTTTCACTTAAGAACTGTTTGAAATGATTGTTGAGGAAACCAATAGAAAAGCATTGAAATATAATAAAACAAGCCGGTCAACATTACTCGAAGTTTAATGGAACAATTTGTCGGTATATCCTTGTTCACGAACCTCATCAAGTTGCCTTCTACTAGACGCCATTTCAACTCTCAATTAGGACAGCCTTTTGCTTATAAGACCATTAGGCGGAGGAAAGAAATATTTTTGTTATTAAAAAACTTCGATAGATCTTCTCAAATATAAAATTTAACAGAAACCCAAAGTGACGTTATCGAGAAAGCAGAAAATTAAAAAAAAAGTTATATGAAATGTACCCTTAATAAAATTTGGTTCTGATTAAATGATAGCTAGTACCAACAAAAATAATTCCAAAATTTGTTATCAATCGTTGAGCGGTTTTCGAGAAAAATAAGCTTTTCCTTAACCGTTATATGGCGGCACCGTTATTTTTAGGCCAAAAATAAGATTTCAATTTCCCCTCTAAGGAATGCCAAAAGAATTCGCTTAAGCCGTTTAGGCTGCAGTTTGTTATACATACAGACGGACAGACTGACAGTCAGACATTTTTTGCGATCACTTTCTTAGGCTTCGTAATATCATCTTTGATTGTTAGAATAATTTTTTTTGTAGTTTGAATGCATAACTTATGTCTTATAGTCCCTATAATCGCAAGTAAAATGACGTCACCTCGAAAAAATTCCGACAAATATATCCTAAAAAGTATCCTAAATTTTGATAGGATCAAAAAAGGGAGTAATATTCAGTTTTTTTTTTAAATAACTTGAAAACTAAAGGTTCTATTGAAAAAAGTTGTGGCATTTATGGCACTATATGGCAGCATTTCACTTTCACCGTTAAAACTTGTTTTTTTTTTAATAGAATATAACAATACAAAAAACACTCAAAAACAAATTTATTACACTTTTTTGACTAAATATACTACAACCCAATATTTCCGATAATTTTTCTTCAAATCTATCAATTGTATGATAAAAAGTTTCTTAATCTTTTTTGTGTAAAATGACATGTACTCGTACCTACAACTTTTTTCGAAAGAACCTTTAGAGTAAATTTGAAAAAAGTCTGAATTTTACCCCTTTTCGCCCGCTCTAAATTGTTTGCTTCGCTCCAAATTTAGGGTACTTCTTAGAAAATATTTAGGACGTACAACTAAAGCTCTCCACCAAAATTCAGCTTTGAATTTTTTCGAAGTGAATATCTTAATTTCCTGGACTAATGGTTGGAGTAAGATAGATAGTTTTATTTCTGTATTTAGATTTACATTTGATAAGCTATCGCACAGTTTACACACAGAGATTTGATATACTAATAAAATATCTTTCTACTGAATAAGTATATTAATTTATATTGAGCTTAGTTGAAAAGATACAAATTCTTTGAAGGAAAATAGAAACAAAACCTTCAATTCAAAAATTTGAGGGCAGGTACATTTTGACTCGAAATAATACTTCAATAATACAATATACTTCATAACTAAAGTTCTGAAGTTATTTATGTATATGTTAGTAAAACTGGGTTAGTGATTAATAATAAATAAATATATATTATAAAAATTAATAAGTTGTTAGTAAGGATAAATAAGTATGTTCGCTAACAAATAAATAAATAGATAAATAACTTAACAAAAACAAAATTAATATTAATTTTGTAATTATAATACCAATTAAATAAATAAATTAAAACAAAAAATTATGAATAAGTAAAGAAATAAATAACAAACAAATAAATAAATAAATAAATAAATAAATAATAAAATAAATAAATTGGTAATAAACAAATAGATAAATAAATAACTAGTTAAATAAATAAATAAATAAGTAAATAAAACAATAAATTAATTTATTAATTAAAATATAAATATTTATATAGTTACATAGTGAATTGACAGTCAGTTAAACAAAAAAAACATATAGCAAATATAATACTTCAAGTTAACAAATAAAGAAAAAAACATATGGTTAAGAGTTTAGCCGGTTAATTAACGGATTGTCAGAGGGCTTCACAATTTAGTAAAAAGTTATTATTAAGCTTATTGATTCTTAAGGAAATGATTTCAACATTTGCCTTTTCATGCAAATCTGAAGTGGAGTGGTATCGAGATAGGTTAAGCATCATTTTGAGTAATTTGTTCTGCGATATTTGCAATTTTGAAATGTGACACTTTGCACAATTTCCCCATACTTGGCACTCATACAAAAGAATTGATTGAAATATTACTTTGTGCATAATCATTTTATTATAGTCACTTAGGAATGACTTTCTATTTATAAATGGGTAGAGGATCTTGATTGATATTCTTACTTTTTTAAGAGTTTTAGAAATATGTTGCTTAAACGTTAGTTGTTGGTTTAAATAAATCCCTAGGTATTTCACACTTGATTCCCACCTAATATTAATACTATTAATATTAAACTGATTGTTGGGAAGATAACAAGACTTTCTTTTTCTACTGAAAAAGATAGCTTGTAATTTGTCAACATTAAGTTTAATTTTCCAGTTTTGGTAATATTGAATCATCAATTCGAGTGCATTGCTTAAATTTGTCTCAATATTGAGACTAAATTCATGCGATGAAAAGATTCCTGTATTATCAGCGAATATAGAAATTTAACATTGTGGCAACCTGGGAATATCAGATGTGTACAGATGTTATACAAGAAAGGACCAAGCACTGATCCTTGTGGGACACCTTGGTTAACTTGAAACCAGTTTGAACGAGTATTATTGACAAAAACACGAAAACATCGGTTGGAAAGAAAACTTTGAGTTATTTTAATAAGATACATGGGAAATCGGAAACATACCATTTTGTGCACAATTCCGTCATGCCAAACTGTGTCAAACGCCTTTTCTATATCGAGTAGAATAAGACCTGTCGATTTGCCAAGGGAAAGATTTTTCGTAACATGTTCACAGTCTCTTAAAACTGGATGAGAAGTGCTGTGGTATATTCGGAAACCAAATTGTTCATTTGGGAAAATATCTAGGTTATCAACGACTTGTAGTATTTTAGCTTTAAACACTTTTTCGAGTAATTTACTTAGACAACTAAGTAAACTTATCGGCCTATAGCTTGTAGGGAGTTTTGCCGGTTTTCAAGGTTTTGGAATAGGAATTACCTTCGCATTTTTCCAGATTGTTGGAAAGTACTGTGCTTTGAGACATGCATTAATTAAAAACACAAGAAATTGAAACCCTGCTTTAGGTAGTTTTTTGATATAAATATTTTTAATCTTGTCAAGTCCGTCCGATTTTTTTGATTTTAGGTTAGATACAATATATTTCAAATCCTGTCTGGATATGAACTGATCACGAGGAGTTTCTATGTTTTGTGAGTTTACTGTGATAAACGTGTTACTCACAAATTTTTCAGTAGTGTTAACACTTAGGTGCTGTGACACATTGTGATTGCTCAGAAAAGTGTTTGCAAAAACATTTGCTTTGGTGGTGTCTTGATAGATCACTTTATTGCCATTTTCAAGATTAGGTATTTGTCTATTTTTGTTTTTAATAACTTTGGCAATATTCCAAAAATGTTTTGCATTTTTTTCCATTTTGCTAAGCTTATCATTCCAATTTCTGTTTCTATGCCTATTAATTTCCTCCTTAATCTTTTTGTTATACAATTTAACTTGAATACGATATTCCTGCAAGCGGTAACGCTGCCACTGCCTGTTGAGAGAATTTCTTATACGAATATATTCCAGAATGTGTTCAGACATTTTATTATAGAAAGGCTTTTTAAATTTTTTAGGAATACACGAATTTACAGAGTCAAGTATTTGATTAGAGAAATTACTGACATGAATATCAATATCTTCTTTTGAATGCACTGTATCCAAATCGGTACAAACTGTTCTAAGTTTAGATCTAATTTCTGATCTGCAACGACTCCAATTTGCATTTTTGAAGTCCAAAAAGTATTGTTCTTTATGTTCAGGCGATTCATTCATTTTACAAAAAACTGTAATATGATCTGAGCTTAGTTCGTTAATAGTCTCGGGCTGAGTAAAAAACGAAGGAATATTCGTAATAAAGAAATCAAGGACAGAAGGACTACCTCTCGAACCAGACGGAAAATAAGTTGGACTGAACGGAAACAACATGGAATACGGAAACAAGGAAGACATACTAGCAAGAACATTACCCCACGAGTTGGAGTAAGAATTCGAGGACTTCACTTCGATTATTAGCTTTTCATCAAATGCCTTAATTAATAAGATGCTTATAATAACAAAGGTATTAACTGATTTGAAAATTATGTTACCTTATTTTCTCCATTGAACTACGCATTTTATCTACATATTTTATAATAATTTAAACATACAAACTCAAAGAACAACCAAATAAAGTGTCGTTTAAAATTAGAGGGTAAATTCGAGCGAATTATTTATTCGCTGATTTGTGGAATGCATCCTGTTGTTGTGGATTGCGAAATAAATGTAAATAAGATTATTTATTAACTTCTTTAAAAAAATTTAAACAAAAATATGTTGATAGAAATTGCTTAAAAAGATTTATTCGCATTCTCATATCGCTGCTCATGTGAAAGGTGCTTTAAAATTACGGCGGCGCACGACGCACAGTGGGTCCGTTTGTTTGGGAGAGCGGAAAAAACTCCATAAAAATTAAACCATTTTACCGAATTTGTTGAAATTTTCAAGAATGATAATTTTTTCTATCAAATTCCGCCCACTGACACGCCTACATTTTGCTCGTTTTAATAAAAACTAAACCACTAATCCGATTTTAATCAAATTTTTAGGCATGATAGTCAATGATAAGACAAATTTAAACTATTAGTTTCTGTCCACTGCCCCGCCTAGTTTTTTCTCGTTTTATTACAAACCTTTATAATTTTTTTGTGTATAGAATTGTTCTTATTTCAATAAAATTTTAACTAACTACTTGAACGATTTTTATGAAATGTTCAGGCATGCCGAGAATAGTATAAGAAACAACCAGTGAAAATTTCAACCTACTTCTAAAAAAAGGTCTTAAGCTGGGTTAACTGTTTTTCCAAAGATATGGGGGAAAAACGACAAAAAAAATGGAACAACTATATTTCATTTTATTTATATGATTATAACATAATTTTATTCTACAATAATATTTACAACTTAATACTTAATTTTATATAAATTGAATTCGATTAATTTCTTGCCTGAATAATGATTAATGTTTACACTCTTTAAGAACTAGTCTGACTGATAATTATATAAATTAACAAAAATATTATTAACTGGCCTATACAAAGTGTTGAATTATACAATAACCAAATATACTCTTTTCCGCATATCTTTCGGACCATTATTTTAACATTAAAAGTTCTTAATGCATCAACAACTTTTTGGTCTACCACAAATTCATACATTCTTTGTAATAGCCTAATAAATTGTTGTTGTGACATTAAAAACTTTGATTGGTTATATAACGGTGGGAAAGCAGTGCAGCCTGCAATTTAATTTTTTATAATTGAGGAGTGAGTTTTCAAAAGAGAATATAAATACTTACCCCCAGTTTCATAGTGCAAGTTTAAACTCCACTTTTGGTTTAGGCTTCAGATCAACTATTTATTCGGTTTTAAAACGTCGTTTAAACCTTGAACTGAGTTCAATTTGTAGTTTAAGTTAACCGAGATTATTCTGCCGTTTAAACTTCAGTTCAGCGTTTGTATTTTTTTTATTTTTTCAGAAAATATTATGAACAAAACAAAATTGTGTATTCAAATGTTATAGTGATTTTGAATATTATTTTATTTATTATTCTCGTTGTTTCGCGTGTTTTTTTGTGTCAGAGAGAGAGAAAGGGAAGACGAGGCTAGAAAAATGCTGCCAACTATTTTTCATAAAATACAGTGAAACGAAGTTCAACTGATCTGAAGATCAGATTTCACTGTGAAACCGAACGAATTAAACTAAAAATTTAAACTCAGTTTAAGGTTCAGTTGATCTTAAGTTTAAGCTCCCACTGTGAAACTGGGGGTTATAGTAATTTCTCAGAAAATTGAAAAAAACAACAAAAGCAACATTGTAATTGTTCATATATTTTCAGATGTTCGCTTGTTTTCAAAGTCCGATTTACAGGGTTCAGTTTTATTTTAAACAAACTTTAACCACCTTAATTGAGCATAGGAATGTGGAGAGCAAAACTTCATACTTAGTTTAAAAAAATGATTTTATATTTATAGGCTTTTGAAAAGTAGCTCCTCAACTCTTATTTTTATTCAGTTGTCTGTAGTTGTCAATGAAATTTATAGGAATATTGGGCAAGAGTATAAGCTTTACGAAAATGACAATTTTAAACCGGAGTTCAGTGGAGCTTTTTTTGTAGGCTTACAAAAATTCACATTATCTGGTTACTTTTTCCTACTCGCTCTATTATTTTCTTAATGTCATATTTTAAAAATTTGGAGTATTTTATATTTTTTTTATTTTTCTTTTGTAAATTAACTACAAATATGGTGAGTTTCATAATTGTATCTTTACAAGTAAAACCACAGTAAGACAAATTGTTCATTAGTAAAAACAGATGATTTTTGGGTGAAATAATATTGTCGTACTTCCTAAGTCCATCAGAGCCACAAACAAAAATTAAATGAAGAAAACGAACTAGAACTGTTTTCACTGATTATTAATGAAATGCAAAAATAAAAATAAACAAAAAAATGGAATTTTTTCCCTATTTGCCCCACTGTGCGGCGGAGGGCAGGCGGCGTCTTCACTAAAAAATGATTGTGTCTTTTAAACGAAAATACATTTCAATATTTATTGCATAAGTTATATGGTGCGCGACGAAAAAAATATCAAAAGGGTCTACACTATATTATCCAAAGCTTGATTTAATTGTTAACATCGGGTTTTCTATTTAAATAATCTTGTTTTTGCACTGCCGGCGACCTCGCACTAAGATTATGAATCTTTTAAATGTATAGAGATCACATTTTGAAATATAGTGTATAATTATTTGTATCACCTACATTTTGAGGTTTAAAAAAAAGCCACTCATAATTTAATTTGGAATGTTAACTTCCGGATTTCTATCAATACGATTTCCGGTTTTGATTTCATAACTGCGAAAATATTTAAGGCGATTTTATTCATTCTCAATTTGAACATAACTTGAGGAGTTGGTTTTATTCATTTAAAATTTTCAACTACAGATTTCATGGAAAAAGTTTAAATTGGCAGAGCAAATTTGCAAGTTGGCATAAAAATAATGGCGCAAAATTTTAAACGATCTATTGCTAATGGCTTAGCATTTTACTAGTTAACAATTTCCTAAGTACTTATTGATTTAAGAACTATTTCAACATTCTAAAACCTTTTCTAAACTAGAAAATTGCTAATTAAGCAGAAAGCTGAGCATTTGTAGGCTTTGAATTTTGATGAACACAATTATTGTTGTTATGGGTTGTAAATTAATTATATGTTGATGAAAACTCAACATGTGCTCTAAAAATGTATATAATATTTCTATTTTTATCATTTTAACTCCATTATTTACACAAAACAACAAAAAAAATTGAGCACCCGTAGTGCTCGAACCTGGGACCCTCGGGTCAATCGGCGATATACTATCAGATTCCATAATGGATTTAGCAAATTTCTAAAATTTAAAGTAGCCATTCTGTGATTTTGACTTAAGGAAAATGTTAAAATCGTTTAAAATTACCTCAATTATCTTTTTAGCTTAGTAAATTGCTAAAAGTGGCTTTAACATTTTACTAAATCGTTTAAAATTTAAAAAAATAAATATTGTAAAAGCACTTTGTATCAAAATTTGCCATTAACTTGTGGGTGGCAATGGCGCAGTGGATAAAGTGCTTGATTGCTAACTAGGACGTGTGGGTTCGATCCCCACGCTAGGCGCATTCTTTTCTATACCTCCAATTTTAATTGGATGCCGCCCATCGGTTAAAATGAGACAGTCAATACCTAGTTCTCAAATCCACTATGCCAAACTAGTGCCGTGCAATTCAGGTTGCATTTAAAAGACCTTAGGTTTTACAGGCATATAGTTAAATTAAAAAAAAAAACATTTTGGGCATTGAAGTTGGAGCTTACTAGCCATTGTACATTGAAAGAACACAGTACGCATTGGTTGAAAAAGTGAAAAGGGGAACGATTGTGTGTTCATTTATTGCGTTCGTCTTTTAAAACCTACCTACATCAATAATAAAATGCTAGATTTGATTAAGGATTTACTCCTTTGAAATGAGTGTCGAAAACAATTGTCAATTTCACGCCGCGGTTGATTCGAATGACAGAAATATCCAGGGAAATTCTGGAAGCAGCAAAAGCATTCAAACAGAATCACCAGGCGCAAGTGATGCAGAAAATTTTAGAAATGCCAGGGTGGGTAGATGAATGGAAAACTAATTCATCAAGTGAATCTTAAGATGAGTGAAAATAAAACAACATTGTGGCTTATTTATTGAATAAAAATAAAATGCACGTAAAAACTTGCTCTTGTAGCTAAAATTAACTCTGTTAGTAGGTAAGGTTTTAAGCCGATGTAGGTAATGTTACCTTGATTGTTAGTAGATATAATGAATTATTAAATGGATGATTCAGGGAATAGTTAAATGTATATTTAAATCTAAATTATGGATTAATTACATCCCTACATAAGTTAGGAGAGTAATGTACTATGTGTGTAAATATGTGAATAAAGTGAAGGATATAGTAGGTAGGTACTTATATCCATAAAACTTTATAATTTAGGTGCAATATACATTATATTCATATTTTTATAGATACAAATATGTATATAAATGTATGAGGGCCTAAATAAATAATCCCACGCCTACATTGTATATACATATGTAGCTATTCAGTGACGTACGCAAAAATGTGTAAATGAAATACAATTAGATAAAAATAAATGGATGAATGCACATAAAATCTTTTTAGATTGCTTAGTTGTTAAAGTGTGAGGGAAAAAAATATGCATTTGAATTGTTTGACAAATATGAATATATAAAAAAAATTCTAAAATCGTTGAAACCTTTTTTTTTTAATAACTTTTTATGTACAAAATTTTAAAAACATTTTTAGAAAAAAAATGTAAACCCTATTTTGAAGTTATTATTAACATTCATATATAATTGTAATTTCAAAAAAATTCAGTGACTGGTTTCTGAAAAATCGATTTTTCAAAAAAAAAATAATTGTTTATTTTTTAAAAGCCGAAAACCAATCTTTTGAATATTTGCGCATGCAGTTTTATTAACACTTTTAGGGAGCATTTGCATAAAAAAAAAATAATTTAATCAGTTCATCCAATAGTGAGGAAGTCGAAAATCTGAAAAGTAGTTCTATGGGAAGTACTGTTAATTAGTACGCAAAATAAAATATGTTTCTACTTAAAAGTGGACTGTACTAATTTATGAACACACACATTTTTTTTATAAAAATTCTTGGAGCCGTTTTCGAGAAATACATTTTTTTAACGGATTTTTTAACATTTGTATGGGAGGTACCGTTGTTTTTAATTTTAGGAATATAGTTTTTTTTAATTATTCAAGAAAACTACCAAATACGAAGTTAGATAAAATCCATTGAGTCGTTTTCCAAATTTTGAGTTTTCAAAAATGTTTAATTTAAACAAAAATTGGAAAAAAATTGCTTTGTAGTGGTGTTCAAACTTTTTGGATACAAAATTTGAAAAATCAAACGAGCCGTTTTCCAGAAAATCGAAAACAAAAAATGGTATTACTAGAGGTACCAAAAATAACCATTTTTTTTTAAATACCAAAATGTCAGTTTTCCCTTCATTAATGAACTAATTTTTTTTATAAAAATGGTTGGAGCCGTTCTTGAGAAAAAGAAGAAAACAACCAAACATAAATTATAGCAAGTACCGTTATTTTTCGTCTTTAAAAAAAATTAAAAAAACGTTTGGACATATTAGAGAAAAAACAATATGTACATACAAAGTTTTAAGGAAATCCATTCAGCCGTTTAGGCTGTAGACTCGAGGACAGACAGACAGACGGAATTGCGGGAACCACTTTTTTCGTCTTCGCTATCATCGTGATGTCAACTTTGATCAAAATCTCGAGTTCGATTTCTTTTACGAATCCATGACTTGGCATATAGTACCTATGTATAATCGCAAGGAATAATACTATAAATTCTTTATTTTTATTAAAACGCTTCTTGGTGTCAAATACATAAGCAAGTTGAGCAATGATTGGGTTTTTCATGTTAACAAACTCAAATCCGTCATGTTTAATTTTTAAACAGTTAGAATGTAACACTGACAATGACAATCACCAGCATATTTCCCAAGATAACCTACAAATTAATTAAAAATTGGTTAAATCAATCACATTTAATTTTACTACTACCTACCTAATTAACAAAACTCAATTAAAAATGCGCTTCAATCCATATAATAATATTTATCCTCTTATTTATTGATCAAAACCCAAAATAGTAAAACTAGTTTTTACGCTGAAATATTTTCATTAAATTTTAAATATATGCATGCAAAGTAGACCATAAGACTTATAATGAAATTCCTAAGCGCTACCGTGACACTAAATTCACCGATCACCCACAAATTGAATTAATTTATCAAACGCGACGCAGACACATTTGGAGAGATGGTATTTGGATGATTGAGCTTTTTTTTTTAATTTTTTTTTAAACGGCTGACCTCAGAGCTTGGACATCATTTCTGCAAACTATAACTTACGACCATCAAAGATTGTTAATTGTTTCACAATTTTGCTTTCAGTGTAAACTAATGGGTCTTTTGTTATGCATACGTTGAAAGAAGCACTAGGAAGAGTTGGTATAAAAATGTCAGTTGATGAATCCAAAAGCATCATTCTCTGTTTGAAGATTCCACAATAAACACCAAAATGCGTGCTTTTTTGGTAAGTAATATAACATCCTGTTTTGAAGGTAAAATTTTATAAAATGTTCTACAATTTTAGACTTTTTGCCTTATCGCTGTTTCGGCTTCCGAACAATTGGGATACAATTACAATCCCAGTAGTATACTGGGAGGAAGCGGATACAGTGGTTTCGGAGGATCACTAAGCTCTGGTGGTGGTGGATTTGGCAGTGGATCTCTTGGTTCTGCTGGTGTATTAGGTAGTGGAGGATTCGGCGCTGCTGGCGGAATTGGTTCCGGCTCTTACAGCAACGGTGGTGGATTTGGCAGTGGAGGATTTGGATCAGCTGGTGGAATTGGTTCCAGCCCATTCAGCAATGGTGGTGGATACAGCGGTTATTCAGCACCAGCTCCGGTTATTACCGAACTTAGCAAAGAATACTTTTTCCACGCTGCTCCAGAAGAAGCTCAAGATGCAGGCAACGGCCCACACAATCAATCAATTTTAAAGAAGAACTTGCGTGTTGTTTTCATTAAAGCACCAGAAAATAACGGACTTGCAAATGCTGCTTTACAAGCTGCCAAACAAGCAACAGAAGACCAAACCGCCATTTATGTTTTGACACAACAAGCTGATGTTTCTGATATTACAAAACAATTGCAACAAGCTTCTCAAGTCCATTCGAAGAAACCTGAGGTGCATTTCGTTAAGTACAGGACACCAGAGGATGCTCTTAATGCTCAACAGAGTATTCAAGCTCAATACGATGCTCTTGGTGGAAAATCAAAAAGCTCAAACGAAGGCGTAGCTCCAGTCTTGGACTATGCTTCAAGCAACCTAGGATCTCCTTCTCAAGCTTCTGGTAGCTATTCACCAGGACTAATTTCCGCGCCATCGGGATTATACTCAGCACCATCAGGTATTGGTTCAATTTCAGCACCATCAAATGCATATTTAGCGCCAAAGAGCTCCTACTTGCCTCCAGTCTCCTTTTAAAAGACAGATTGTTTTTGTTATTATAATTGGAAAACATTTTTTCGTTATGTAGTTTTAAGTATTAACTCTTTTCCAATACAAAATAAACAACTTTTTTTTTGTAATAACTGCTTTTAATGTTGATCTTTCGTTAATTGATTCAAAATAGCTTTAACTGCATTTAGTCCGGGCGATCTCACATGGACTCATCAGTTGGCTAGTGGGGGCCTTACCAATACACATTTTTTGTTAAGTTCAGTTCATATTGCATGGATTTTTTGACAAAAAAACAATGTGAACTATTGGTATTTCGTTAATGTATGATTCTTAGCAAAAGTAAACTGATATAAATGATAATGATATTTTAATACGTCATTCTACTTTTGTTTTAAGTGAATGAATTTATGTACAAAAATGATTCCATTAATATGTATAGGCATACTACTTACTACCAATATATGCCTGAGATAAGGCGGATTTCAGTCTTGTAAGTTATAAAATCAGTGATGGCTTGATCCTTAAAACCGTCACACAATCAGCCTTGCTTGTTTTCTAAAACTGTTTTAGAGTTTGTGGTTGTATCAACTCTCCCATGCACCCTAGACAATCCATCAATGAATTTTCCTTTCGATAGAGCCGAGTATTAGCACAGTTCAAGACATGGCACCGTAAAGCATATTGGAGAGTAAGACTTTGTCTTACGAGTAGAATTTTTGAGTCCATTTTAGCGATTAAGCCAGCTTAATCGACTGTTGGGTAATATTCTAGTCGATACATGAGGACTGAAGGACATATGTGGTTGCAGAGTTATCGCCCTTTGTTCTTTCTCGTTAATTCGAGTAGAGTTAACAAACTAATATTATTTTTTTTTTTTTAATTCATTTTTATTTAATCTTAACTTATAACTTAAAGATGACAAAGACAAAAATGTTTAAAACTAGCATAATTATCAATAACTTACAACTAATTTACTGGCCCTTTACGGGCGCTCTAAACTAAACTATATCTCTTAATACTAATGTCTTTCGACCTTAAATCTATTTTAATTAATTATAATTATTTTATTTTATTTTTGTTTTACCAAGAAAACTTTTTTTAAAAAACTTGGTCTCGTATCATTTTTAATTTTTTACTTACAAACTACCTAAATCTGGAATAAAAATAATTAAAACTAGATACAATTAACTTATATACTAACTTAAACTACTTAAGATACCTAAAAATACCCAAAACCACTTAAAACTACTTAAAAACTAGAACAGCCACAGCAGCATTTTTTTCGTTTTTTTATTTTTTTTTTGTATATTTTGTATACGCATGCAGACACACAGAGACATGCAACCCACACAGCCAAGTACATACGTACATACATATTCGTATGTACATACATACACAGGCACGCAGCTGCATGCACAAATGCCCCCGCAAACATACAAATTTTTAAATTTTTTTTTGTGCCACCCCGACTGTTCCTTATACCTAATTTACCTAAATCTACATAAGTCGGCCAAGACATACCATCCTAATCGACTTTATGTATCATAATGCTGTTCAGAGAGCCACCAGAACTGGTTCTCTTGTTTCGCCCTATCCCTTCGGTCCCGATCGGACACAGTCCTACTAAACCGAAGGCGCTCCTCTCCACCTTGAGCGATGATGTCTCGACCATACAGGAGTCGCCTATCTACAGTTTTACGGCTGACGTGGTAGATAAGCGGAACCGCCATTCTATGCTGTATCATCCCTCGACTGTCTAAATAGAGGAATGCTTCGGGAGGGATGTAGCCACTTAACCGCGCACTCTCAAAATATTCATTATTGGGGTAGTAAGCCCCAAAAATTAAGCTGTTGGTTGAGGACATCGCTCTTGTAGAGTGACCCCGAATCAGCTTAAACAAAAAATTATCTATTCTGTTTATGTTGGCTCCGTTGTATAGAACCTGGTTGGAATAATATCTTGTGTACTCCGACTCTGGTGTTCTGTGTAATCCAAGGCAACGTCTAAGACATTGCCTCTCAAACCTTTTCCATTTGAGATGGGGCAACGTTGAACCATACCGGGCATCCGTAGGCAATCATCGGCCTGATGAGGGACATGTAGCAAATCACCTTCACCCTGCTGTCAAGACGGCTGCTATAAAACAGTCGTTTTGTCAAGGCAAAGGCTCCCCTAGCCCTGGTCAAAGCAGCACCTATATGTCTGTCGAAATACAGGTACTGATCCAACCAGATGCCAAGGTACTTTACTACACTTTTACTCGCCAGTGGATGTCCATGTGGACCTACGATCACCAGCTTGCGCCAGTTCTTTCTCGTATCCCTTGAGGCGCTAGACAACGGAGTCCTAAACAAATATTTATACTTCAAGTCATGACAATATCGCTGAACCTCAACTGTATTAGCTGTTCTGTACGCAATTAGATCGTCGGCGTACGCAATTGCCTGAGTTAGACTACCTATCAGATCGCTGGTGTAAATGCTGAATAGAATCGGCGAGTTAACCGCTCCCTGCTGAAGACCATTATTAATATTAAAAATTGCGGTAGAAGTTACATTGCCACTCTTATTAACAAACTTTCTACCATTTAGCATGTCATAAAGCATATACAATAGAGGTTTACTTATACCTAGTCTGGTTAGCTTTAGATTAAGACCTTCTAACCATACGGTGTCGAAGGCCTTCTCCAAATCAACCAGACAGGCACCCGTACACTGCTTTTTAGTTTTGTTCCATTGGATATCAGAAACTAGTTTAGATGCGGCATGAATTGTGTCATGTCCCGCCTTAAAACCGAACTGATTTTCCGGGATGATATTTTTGTCCTCCGCCCACTTGAACAGGGCTCTATTAATAACATTTTCAAATACTTTGCTGATACTCGGAAGAAGACTTATCGACCGGAGATTCGCCGGATTGGAGTTGTCCTTTCCCTTTTTTGGGAGAGGGTGCACCACAGCTGTCTTCCACCGCACTGGATAATATGCATTATTCAGCGCATTGTTAAACGGTGTGGTATAAATGTCAACTGCTTCTTGAGGCAAATGTCGTAGTACAACTTTGGATATATCATCGACTCCTGCTGACTTCTTTTTCTTTAATGAATCGAAGATGAGCTGGAGCTCATTCTTCGAAATTAACAAGGGACTGGGCCCATTTCGGTCGGCGATTATGGCGTTTTCCAAATCTTCATCATTAAACCCGGTAAAACCAAGGTTCTCAGATCGCCATTCGGTTATATCGTTCCGGAGCTATAAGTGATGAAGCAGAGCTCTGTTCTCCAGGTCATGATTCGGGCGAATGCTAGCATTCACCTTGTACACTTGCTGGAAAGCAGCCCCACAGCCTCCACACTCTCTTGCGGATCTTCGATTATATAGAGGTCATCATCCAATACGGCATCCTCTGGGTCTATGCCTGCTCTCAGAAGTACGTCTCTGTTCTCTGTCGTCCTCTGCAGCTTAAGACACGGAAGATCGATTTGATCGTTTCTTCTAAAAATCTTATTAATTTTTGGGAACATACTTGGGTCGCTAGAGTTAACGGCACGAATTTTATTGTCCCAGAACAAATTAATAGCCAACCTATAATTTTCTTTGATCAATTGGTTGATGTTTTTGATGGACGACTTCAGTGTCCTAATCTCCAGATCTCGTGTAACAAACTAATATTATCCTTGCAATCGAATGGAATTCAAAACAAAAACAAGCATTAAAAATCTCGGTTGTGTAGAAGCAGTGGCCGATTAACCTTCTCGGCGCCCTGAGGCACGCTCAGTGCCTACCGGCACCTTTTTTAAAACCATGCAAGGATCGTTTTTGAATGGGCTAACATCGAAAAGTTATGGGACACGGTCGTCTTTTTTGGGGGTGAGAAATGCGACGGTAGTATTGTCGAAATTTGTCACATGTCATGGTTTTTAATAAATTTGATAGAATTTTTGTAAGCAAAATTGCATTAAGTGCTTACTATACTTGAATGGCGAAAATATATTTTCCCTTATATTTCAACGAAGAACGTAAGTTTTACAACTGGAAGCCCGTCAAATATTTTTTATACTGCAAAAGGTTATTGCGTATAGACTATTGCAATTAATTTAATAATAAGATCTAGTAAGATATATATAAGAAGTTGATTGCTTTTGTCCTTAAATTAAATGGTGTATGTCTTAATGCCTTTTATTGTGTTCTCCTAGAGCTTTGGGGGCTCATGACCTCATGACCCTCCCTCTGGACCCGCGCTTGCGCATTACATTGTGCCTTAGGTCTTTGGTAGTATTATATTAGAAATGGCATTGGTATATACCGTTTCTTATAAAAAAATCCAAGAACTTGTTGAGTGGAACATGAATTTGGTGTGAGAGTATATAATTTATTTTAGTTAGTCCCAAAAGTAAGTGTAGGAAAAAATTTCAGTTCGGAACAATTTCTTTCTCTCCATTAAAAAAGACAAATAATTTTTGTATATAAATTTTAAGAATTTCTTATTTTTATTTAAACAATATGTATTTAACATTTTTACCCATTTCAGTATAAAATATTCAGCCCAATTCTAAATATTCCCCGGGAAAATTACTCTACGGGAGATGTATTCTTCCGAGAGTAGTATTCTCCAATTATGAATTCCCCGGGAAACTATTTTTCCTTTCGAAAGCGGGAAAGAGAACACTCAGCTATTGGACAAGATCCTCTCTAAAGTCCTGCAAATGTTTGAGGAGCAACTGTCCTGTCCACAATAGATGTGTAAAGTGCATAAAACGACTGAAGAAAAAAGAAGAGTTTACCAGATGGGATGTTCGTTGTTTTTTATCTTAAAAATAATTATAATTTTATTTATATTTTAGTTGCATAAAGTAAAAAACTTGAATTTTTTCTCAATTCTCCAACAAATGTGTCGGAAAAAGGAGCGCCAAATGCGAAAAATGGTCCCTTTTTGTTATTTAGAATGTCTACTTTTTCCCCGAGCATTTTTTCCCATATTCGAAGTTTGTTTAGAATAGCAGAAAGGGAAAAGGGAAACAAATCCTGGGAGTTTTTTTTTTGTTTGTAATAAGAGATTAGGGAAAAGGAAACAATTTGCCTGGGAATTTTCATTTAGAATTGGGCTGATTAATTAACCTATACATACACATTAATATTACATTCTGAAAAAAATCTTGGTCGCTTTTTTTCACTATATAGTCGTTTTAGGTCACTTTTTCACTATATAAAAAAATATCTTGAGTATTACACAGTTTTTTTGCAATTTTAAAGTGCAAAAATCGTATCCGATCATATTTAAAATCTATCCATGGAGACCGCGTATTGTTCAAAACGCGGTTTCTTATCGAAATATGCAGAGACGGAAAATCAGACCAGAGATTTAAATTTCGTATTTTCAGATACCAAAAATGATGAGTACTCCATTTGAATGACATTAATCTCTTTCTATGTTTCTTTGCGTAATATTTTTTTTTAGATCAAAATAAAATAATATACAAAATTTACCGCCCCCTACAAGTTGCCGCCCTAGGCTAGAGCCTCACGAGCCTAGTGATTAATACGCCAGTGTGTAAAAGCAGTTAAAAATTTTTGTTATAGGAAATCGATGGCCAGTGGAAAGAAACGGAAGATTTTCTGAGAGTTTTAAATGAATTGTCTATGTATTTTTTTTACGAAGAACTAATTTCTAGTGTATAACCGGTTCTCTGAGCATTTACCTATTGACATTGAAAGACAAAGTTTTTTTTAAATTACAATTTTTTTTCCAAATTGTTAATAGATACACTAGAGATAACAATAACTCAGGCGACAAAATTGATTCACGGATTGTATAGAACAGTGTTTTTCAAAGTGTGGGTCGCGACGCCTGGTGGGTCGGGGGATCGCGGTCGCAAGTCGGTAAGATTAAAAAACAATTGTTGGCCAAATACCTAAACGAAAGATTTGCAAGACAAGTCTCGAGTTAAGTAAATGCACGAACCCGCTTAAAATTGAAAAGCAAGTGAATTGCACAAAATAACTTTAATACTTACTGGATTTTGCACAAAAAAAAGGAATAAACGGTGTTTTGATACAGTCCGCATTACAAGGTTTTTATGCTTGCATTTAGGGCCCGTTTGCTTTGCATTTTTTGCGCAAGATTTACGTTTATGAATTTGGCCTTTGTCAGTAAACAAAATAAAACACAGAATTTTTTTTAGTTAGATGGGTGTGTCTGCTTATTTTTTAAGGAATGTTTAAACTTTGGTTTTATCATCAAGCCGTTAACAATTAAATCATTTTCCAAATAAAGCCTATTTCTCTTCTTAGTTTTTTTTTTAAGAGAACGTGAGTTTACATAGATATAAAGTGGCAAGCTCTCGATGTTCTAATTTTCTCTTTATCTCGAAATTATCAATAGTTGTTAAATAGAACCACATTCTCAGCAGCTATATCTATAAGATTTCATCTTTATCGGCGAGTTGGGCTGATATATTCAAAAAAGGATTTATTATCCATCTTTATCCATTTCCAGAATCCAGTTCTGGAAAGTAACTTGATAGCATCTTCTCCAAATTATGCAAACTCAGTATCATGAGAAGAATTTGAGAGCTTACTGATACCATATCGATATTATATCGATTAATCTGTTTAAAAATCTTCGAAAATCCTTAAACGCAGGGATCCACGGATGTACCACGCTGTGAATTTCTCTGAACATCTGATGACGACGGACACGAAAAACCAAATAGAAAATAGTGGTTTGACATTTGAGTATTAATGTATTAGTGCTTCTTGAGCTGATTCTGGTTTCAAATCAAGAAGAGAATTTCTTTTTGCAGAATCTGCTGAAGATGATTTTTTTTTTGCAAATTGAATGGTTTTAGAAGACTTCCGGACGCTTTGAAATGCTTCTGGATATCCAATGGAAAGCCAAACTTATCCATTATTTTGTCGCTTTTATTTGGCAATCCTGAAGCTTTCTGGACTCTTCTGAAATTGTTCATTTGGCAAAAAATTTCAGTTCTGATTCTGAAAAGAAGAGAATTTTGCTACTAGATTTGAAATCAGAATCGATTCCAGAAGCACTCACACATTCATAATCTTGAACGTAAAACTCAACTATTGTCGTTTTTTCTATCATAATTGTGCAATAAACCTTATTTTTGATTGTGATTATTCTTACGTGCACAATTATTTTCACATACATATACAATCAAATTCAAATTCAGAATCGTCAGAAACAAGAAAAAAAGTGTTCAGTTAGAATCCGGGATTCCGGCTTACAAAATAAAAACGACATTAATCGTTTGATCAATAAGTACTCCCATATGAAAAAAAATAATTTACGATTCTAATGCGCACATACGAACAAAAACAATTAAAATTATTGCAAGGCTTGCACAATTTTTTTTTTTGTGTTTTTAACTTTTTGCAACACGGGCAAATTTTATCGCGAATAAGTAAAATCTCATACCTATAATTAGACTGGGTATGAAAGGGCAGCATATGTGGCTTTATATAAATGACAAATTATTTTTAATAATGTGGGGGTCGCCAAAATCAGTTTACTCCCAAAGGGGTTGAGTTCTCAAAAAGTTTGAAAAACACTGGTATAGAACATATAGCATTTTTTAGGAGTGTGGTTAATCTCCCCATTAGACGCGAGGGCAATTTTCTAAAAACAATATTCCAAATGGAAAAAAAATGTTCGCACGTTTTTTTAAGCCAAGTCTCTTTCATTTTATTTTTAAATCAAGTAGTTTCTAATTTTAAACTAAAAGATTTCGGGAACAAAATGCACAAATGAATATAATTTGAGGGAACAACAGATGGTAATTGAATTCTTGGACATACATGAATATGTATTAAAAAATAAAAAATAAATAAAAACAAAAACACACTTTTTCTTTTAAATTGCACCTTAAGTGACTTTGCTATTTGAATTTATTATATGAAAAATTCAAAACTAATTAATTAGTTTCGGATGCATTTCGACGATATTTGTCATCCTCAGTAGATCTTTTTTGGGGGTGGCCGTGGCGCGATAGTTGTGTGTTCGCCTGTCAACCTCATGGTCACAGGTTCGATCCCTGCCGTAGTCTATGTCTTCTTATTTTTCCATTAAAAACCAATTCTAAAAATAAGTGTCATACAATGAGTTGCTGGTTTACTCATTACATGCTGTTTAGGCATAGAACTAACAACATGTGATTGAGTAAAACTAGTATACCGATAAAATATGACAAAGTATAAAAAAAAATTAATGCGAATTATAAGGGACATAGATAAATAAAACACGGAAATTTCTCCGCATTAGTTCAGCTGCCATCCCTGGAGATAAAATCTGAGACAACAACCATCTACAGTCTCCGAATATGGCGCCATCTTTCCTATCACACATCTTTCCTATCATTCTTTCTCTTCCTTAACCTCACCCTCACGCCCGCGATGTGTTGAAACATTTAAAGGGTATTCATAATCCCTTGAGCGCGTGTAGATTATAAAAAAAAGATCTATCAGATGTAAAAATAATACTTAATTGAAAGAAAAAGGAAAGAAACTAAATCAAAAGTAAAAATCGTTATTTAAAAATGAGCTCTAATGATTTAAATAGCGGGCAGCTTATTTGTGCTTCTAATATGTGTTCATCGCTATGTTTATATTCATTTTTTTAAAATTTAACTATATGCCTGTAAGACCTAAGGTCTTTTAAATGCAACCTGAATTGCACGGCACTAGTTTGGCACAGTGGATTTGCGAACCAGATATTGACTGTCTCATTTTAACCCAAGGGCGGCATCCAATTAAAATTGGAGGTATAGAAAAGAATGCGCCTAGCGTGAGGATCGAACCCACACGCCCTAGTTAGCAATCAAGTACTTTATCCACTGCGCCATTGCCACCCAATATGTACATGTAAATGCTTTCATAGGCGTCAAGTTTGTATGCATCGTTGACTTGTCTCTTCAACTTGATATTCTCGACACTGTTACCACTGGGACTCATTTGAGTCATAAGGGACTAATTTTTTTTAGATTTGACTAAATTTTTTTAAGAACGAGTCAATTTAAATAGTTTAAAGCACATTTTTAAATTTATTGTGAAATTGATGACTTTTCCTCAAAGTTCTGCAGCCGTAGAAAGAAAATTTTCAGATCTCAGCTAATTAAAACAAAAAAGTTTAATAGATTTAAATTAGAAACTGTTGAAGCAATATTATGTTTGCAAAGGAGTTATGTGCCTCAAACGATAAAGTTTGGTCTCCAAATTAAAAACTATACTTTTGTTTATTTGTTTTCTTACTTTTGTCTTATTATTGAATTGTTCCTTTTTGTTTACTTTTTAAAAAATGTGATCTTAAGACTTTTTTTTTAAATTTTTAATCATAATATTCTTGTATATTATCGAAAATACAACGTTTCTTTTTCGTGGTACCAGAAAAGAAATGCTGTCATCTTATAAATAATAATTTATTTTATTTTCTTCAATAACTCCCAAAACCTTTATTTTTCTCAAAAATTTTCTAAGAACACTTGTAGACAGTATCATTATCTACAAAATGACATCTGTGTGTCAATTCGTTCTTAAGTTATAGCGTACCAAAGTTAAATTGTTTGTCAAAACGGATATATGTATACATAGATTAAATTCATTCGTTAAAGCAACCAGACTTGACTTACTACAGCTTCCATTTGTGTAGAATGACATGATCTACAATGTGTACCAACAAGCTTTTTTCAAAAAAACATATGGTATTCGAGTAATTTGGAAAAAAAACTGAATTTTACCCCCTTTCAACCACACTAAATTTCTTTTGCTCCGCTCCAAATTTAGGGTAGTTTTTAGATAATGCTTGGGCGTAAAAATGAAGCTCCCCACCAAAGTTCAGCTTTGTAGAAATTTTTTCGAAGTAACATAATTTTGTATCTATTTTTCCTAGACTATTATGAATTTAATATTTGTTTACATGTTTTCAAAGGATTTATTTTAGTTATTCAAAAAATGTATTATTATAAACTTAAAAGAGACTTTTTATTGGGACTCGTTTATTTTCAAAATTACTCATTTTTTCAGCATCTGGGACTCATTAAAAACTAAACATCTGGTAACACTGATTCTCGATACCCCAGTGCTCGCGATGGTTATATTCGAGAGCATGAAGTGCTACAGCTGATTTCGTTGCTTGTTACTTTGTTTTTTGTAAGTTAAGTGTTCTTTAAAACGGACCTGTATACTTTGGCCAATATATTTCTCTTCACGATCACTGCAAGAGATCTCAAATATACCTGATTTTTGTGAGAAATCCGTTTTGTCTTTCAGAATGACAATTAACAATTAACAATTAAGTTTTGTAATTTATTGTTGCTGCTGTGCACAATTTCAAAATTACATTTCTTAAAAATATGTTTAAATTTGTTTGTAAAACCTAGTATATAAGGTAAGGAAATTATCTCCGCCTGCTCCTTTTCAAACGACAAAGTAGTGATCTTTCTTTTGAAAATCTTATTTGAATGTAACGAAACCAAATTGTCAATCATTTTTTCAGTTTGGTGTGGGACATTGGGCAATGGGAATCGGATAGAATTTGGCATTGTGTGTTTGGGGGTTTTCTGTAAACAGGGAACGCGGTAGAACCATCACTTTTACGCGTTAAACGTACGTCTAGAAATGGCAGTGAGACGTTTATTTCTATCAATATCAATCAATATTGTTGGTCAGTGTGTTTAAATACGATAACATCTCACATTCGTTCCCTTTTTCAATTATTGCGACGACGTCATCTATGTATCTATTACCAAGTTTTTGGTAATATTCCTGCTTCTTTCATTTTTGTCTCAAAACTTGACAAAATAAATTAGCTTTGAATTGTGATAGTGCATTTCCTATGCATGTGCCCTTTGTTATTTGATGGAATTTTCAGATTGCCAATTTAAATTAATAAGAATTTTAATTTCAAAAAAATTCAGAAATCAAAAAAAAAATTAAAAATCGGTTTTAAAAAAAAATTATATTTTTTTTAAAAATCGAAAATCATTTTTTTAATTTATATTATTTATATTTTTAGGGAGCATTTGCATTAAAAAAAATAATTTGAATCGGTTCATCCAAAAGTGATGAATTCAGTATGTAATCTAACAATCTATATACATGGTGACAAAAACATTCCGGATTTTTTTGGTCAACTGCATTGATTGTTGATTTGTGAGATAAAATTGAATAATTAAAATTTTTGTAATTTTCCGCTATTTTTATTAAACAATTTAATCATTTTAAACAAAACACGTGTTACATAATCCATTTAAAAAATAATAATTGTCAAAAATTAATGTTAATTCAGAATTTTTATATGACAAACTAACCGGATTTTATTTCGTACAATTATTTATTATTATTTATTTAATATTTTGTCCAGTAACCCCTGTTTTTTATTACAGCTCGACGATGCATTGACTGAATCAAATTCTCGAAAATAGAAGCAGGAATATTCTCCCATTCATTTTTCAAGGCTGTAAAAAGAGTAGTTGTTGACGTGTACTTTATTTTCCCAACACGCCTCTTTAAAATGGACCACAAGTTTTCAATCGGGTTCAGATCGGGTGATTGAGACGGCCACTCTAAAATACGAATATTTTTAGTCGCAAACCACTCTTTTAGCAGCTTTGAAGAATGTTTGGGGTCATTATCCTGCTGGAAAACCCAACGCAAAGGCAATTCTTCCTCTGCGTATGGAAGCATTATTGACTCCAGAATGCAAGGGTCCTTTCTTTTTGGAGGAAGTGTGTCAGTTATGTTTAACAGCTAACAGCCACTATAACCTAACCTAACCCAATCGCCAAAATTTTTTTCCCCGTGGGTAGTTGTAAAACCTTCAAAAACCGACTGCTTATAGGAGTGTAAGATTCTTACTGCACTAAAAACACTTCCTCCTCCCGATTGCAACTAAGTTGAAACTTATATAGCAATTTATTTTAACGAATTTAATTAACGTGTGGCAGGTAACTATCCGGTGATAGTTCCTGCTTATACCGCGATTCTCGGTTAGTGCACCAGATCAGAGGGCTAAGTCCTTCGCAGGCGGCGTACTAAATTCGCCTCATCAGTGTAGGACTAACTTGTATAAGTTAAACGGTTGTCCTGTTGGCGATATATGTAATTAAATTCTGGGTCAAGAAAATTCAAGTCGATAAATATCAAGATCTTATAGTGTTGTTGTAATGCATGCAAAACTCTCATCTTTATAGTTCTTCGTGCATAATAAAACGCGGCTAATGGTTTTGATTTGATATGATTTGAATCTCTATTTAATTATTTTTAAATTTTCCATTGACAAAATTTTTCCGACCAGCAGATTTGTAAATTTCATATCATTTAGCATTCGTTAATGACTAAATTTTCCATCGGTTCGATGAAGTAGGTACTCTTACTGCAGCAAAAACAATCGATCTTCAAGATTTTGTGCTTGATGGTCCAACGTTAGACAAAGGAGTCTATACATATAGAATTACATCAGTCAAGAATTGCTTCAAAAATATTTAATTTAATTTATTGTCGTAAATATATAAATTGTTGTTAAATTATATTAGCCGTATTTTATTGGTAACCTTTAGCTATCCCAAATTCTGCTGCGCTGCATATACATTAACTAATAAAAAAGGGCTATTGTAATCATAATAATATGATCTTTATAAGTCGAGTTTGCTCCCACAAAGTTTGTTTACTTTGTCTGGAGTTATAGCTTTTTCCCGAATTTAAGTGGATCACCAGAATCCTATGTAAGCACCAAGCACCACTTACAGGCCGTAAACTATGTACATTCACTCAACTTATTGATCACGTGATCAATATAAAATACATCTTTTTGTTGTAACTTAATAGTTTTAACTGTTAGAGAAACTTAATTTGTACTCAAAACAAATTGAGTGATTAGGAATTAGTGTAACAAATTAAAAATCTTTAGTATAGTGAAAAGTTTTCAGGGAATGTATGTGATCAATTTGTTGACCTTATTACAGTTAACTATAAATGTGACTCAAGTGTAGTGAAAATCGAAATTTTCTTATTGTTTTTAATAAAAATTAATAAATTTAATTTATTTTGAGTATATTGAAATTAAAATTCTGCAAAAGGAATTATAACATTTCGGTTTCTAAAGGCATTTTATATTTTCTTTATTTTAATGGTAGATGAAAGAACTCAGTAGCTTCACAATTAAAGAAGTGCAAAGGCTTATTATTTCTAAGGAAACTCATCGAGAAATTTCTCGAAAACTAAGTTTCATTGGGAATGATATCAAAAATACGAAAGAATATAGAGGTCCAAGTTGAAAAAAATCGATCTGGAAGAAAGCGAATTTTGAATTCCACCTTTCAAAGGCGTATTGTGAGGCAAATAAAGTATGGCGTACATGATAATGCGGTTCAGATCAGTAGAGGACTTAACCTCAATGATGGGATTAATGTAACAACTGAATCTGTGAGAAAAGTTTTGCGCATGAACGGTTTTCATGGACCAGCTAAAATAAAGAAGCCGTTTTTGACAGACCGTCTTAAGAAATTGAGGTTGGACTTTGCAAAAAAAAAAAATACAAAAATTGTAGTGTAAGTGATTGGGCAAGGTTAATTTGGTCGGATGAAATAAAAATAAGACGTTTTGGATCTGATGGCCGTCAATGGATTTGGAGGAAACCTGGTGAACGAATAAGCGATCGGATCGTCAAACCAACACTCAAATTTGGAGGAGGAAATCTTATGATTTGGGGGTGCATGTTCACGGAAGGGGTCGGTGAATGCATTAGAGCGGTAGGTCCCATGAATGCGGACCAATACATCACCATTTTGGGAGAAGGACTCCCAAGAAGCCTACAAAAATGTAACAAAAGTGTGTCAGACATCATCTTTCAGCAAGATAATGATCCGAAACACACAGCCATAATTACTAAAGCGTGGCTGGAAAGCAGTCAGTTTGAGACACTTGATTGGCCACCACAATCTCCTGACCTCAACCCGATCGACCATCTTTCGGTTGAGGTTAAACGTGCGATATCGGATATGCCCGATATGTAGATAGAGCAGTTTATTATAACTTGATTTTTATATAAAAAGTTTCTTTTAAATATTTCTAAGCAATGACAATTATAAGTATATTTATTAAAACAAATTTAAAAACATATTTTCAAAAAAAAGGTGTCAACATGTTCAAAATAAGGAATTTAAACAAAAAAATAATTTTATTTTTTCGAATTTTTTTTTTTTTTTTTTGCTTAGAATGTGAAGTCTTCCAATGACAAAACGGGTGTTGATTTGGCTTGACATCTCTTTTATCACATCTATCTCCGTTTTATCTATTTGTCATTTAATATCTCAGGTGCCAGTTACAAATGAGCAGGCCCAGCTGTAGGCTATACTTTTTGAATACTAGAGCATACGGTATGCACTGGGGTAATATATCAACCCATGTGTCTTTCTCGTAGCGGAAATTTTTAAGAACTTTTTTTTTGCTCAATTCTCCCGGTAATTAAAATGGCATCCACCAGTCAAGAATATTTAGAAATTTACAGCTGAAATAGATTGAGCTTCCGAAGATGAATTCTCAGAATTTACAGATATTCAATAGACTCGAAATACTCAATGGTACGCCTTACGGATCTCATATAGTATTCTTAATCAAGCCGGAATTAATTCTATGATGCCTTTTCTATCAAGTAAATGCCCTAATCAGCCACCGCTGATTTCGACTGGCTAAACCTCACATGGAACGACCGACGGCTAGCTTAAAATTTGCCACTACAATTAACTGAAGAAGTAAAGGGGGTTCTAGGACACCCAGTGGAGTCAAATTTTCGTTTTTTACTTAATTTTTGTATATACAAAATTTTAAACATTTAATAATATAAGTTTAAAAACAAAATTTAAAAAAAAATCAGCAACGCGTTTTCGAAATATTGAATTATCAAAAACAAAAAAAAAAATATTTTATTTTCAAAAATTCAAAAAAATATTTTTCGAAAATTTTGATATGCAGTATTATTTATGATTCGAAGGACCTTCTTTATAAAAAAATTGGATAGAAATCCGTCAAGGCGTTTATGAGAAAGTCGAAAATCAAAAAAATGTTTGATAATAACAAGATATGTAAAAAAAATTGAACAAAATGTAGGCTAGGTACAGTCAATCAAAATCGGTTATAACGAACATCGGTTATAACGAAATATCGGTTATTGCTAAGTGTACTAACCAAATATTGGTTTTAACGATATCGCCTATAACGAACTATCCCTTATAACGAACAGTTTGAAATTGAAAATAAAAAAAATCTATCGTTTATAACGAATAATAAAATAAAATAAGTAGGCATTAGAAATTCCGTGCATTTCAAACAATAAATTATGTGGATTTCCCCTATTCTGTTTTTTTTTATAAGTGAATTTCGTATTCTGTTTCTGAGAAGAACTGGTATTGTCATATTTTATATAAAGAAATGTTAAGTGTGTTAGTTTTTACGATTGAAGAAAAATCTGCAATTATTTCAAGGCTTGACGCTGGAGATTTTAATAAGAGTTTGGCAGCAGAGTTTTCTGTATCGGCTTCAACAATCGCTACCATTTTTAAAGACCGTGATAAAATTAAGAAGAATTTCGAAGAATCCAACTTAAAAATTAAAAGAAAAATCAATGCAGTCACCATCCCGACATAATAGAATAAGAATTCATAAAACAAAAATGTCGACAGCAAAATCACAGATTACGTACTTTGTAAATAAATAAAATTTTTGCTAAAATAAAAAAGTTTGTCCACTTTTTAAGAACAAAAAAATGGAAAATCGGTTATAACGAAACACTGGAAACGAACAAATTCTCCAGTCCCGTCGAGCTCGTTATAACCGATTTTGACTGCATATCTAAATTAGTGCACATACATACATGCTTTTTTTTATAAAAATCCTTAGAGCCGTTTTCGAGATAATTAAGATGGTAGAAAGCTTTGAATGGCAAGCACCGTTATTTAGACAATCACCTAAAACTTCTAAGTACCAAGTTTGAAAAAAATCGGTTCACCCGTTTAGGCTGTAGATCGTTTTACAGACAGACAGACAGACAGATGGAATTGCGGGACCCACTTTTTTGGTGTTCTCTATCATCGTAATGAAAAGTTTGATTAAAATCTAGGGTTACATTTTTTTCAAATGCAAAACTTGCCCTATAAATACAGGTTGGCACACGAATCGTGCTACAAAAATAAAACGTAATAACTTTTTTTCAGTGCGAGTAATCGGTTTATTTTTTTTTATTTTATAGGCTACTATTTAGATTTATCAAAATGAATGCTTATAATACTGAAAAAAAGATTTGGATAGTGCAGCGATACCATTCTTTGCAGTCCGTCATTTCCGTCCAAAGGGAATTTAGGCTGGAGTTTGGTGGTACTCCCCCGAGTAGATGGACCATTATGAGGCTGGTGAACATGTTTTCCGAATCTGGAAGCATCGAACGAAGACCGTATCATCGAGATCCCAATGTACGGGTTCAGGATACAATCGTGGCTGTTGCATCGGCAATACAGGCAAATCCAAGTGTTTCGACTTGAAACTTATCGGGCCAAATCGGAGTTAGCAGACGGTCATTACAACGGATACTTTATGATGACTTAAACTTGTTTCCGTACAAAGTCTAAATTACAAGCAAGTTAAACCCTCAGGATTTGCCTGTTCGCCTTGAATATTGCCGAAAAATGATTGCAATGACCGAAGAAGACAACACATTGATAAATTGTTTGTTCATGTCTGATGAGGCCCATTTTGACTTAAACGACAAAGTTAACAAGCAAAATTGCCGTATATGGAGTGAATCTAATCCAGAAATGCTCCATGAGACGGAACTGCACACAGAACGAGTCACTGTGTGTTGCGCAGTTTCATCATGGTGTATTGTCGGGCCATACATCTTTGAAGAAAACGGTATAACACAAACTGTCAATGGGGACCGTTATTTGAAGATGTTGAAGGAGTTTTTTTTTACCCAGAACTTCGCCGACGACGTATCCCTTTCAGTAGTATTTGGTTTCAACAAGATGGAGCACGTGCACACGTAGCCACACAAGTTATGGCGGAGCTCCAACGAAAATTCCCAAACAAATTGATATCCAGAAAGTGGACTTTCCGCTGGCCCCCAACGTCACTTGACCTGACTGCACCAGACTTTTTTTTTGTGTTATGTCAAGCAGGAAGTGTACAAAACGAAACCCAGGAATTTGCCTGAATTGAAGCAGTCCATTAAGACAATAATTGAGGCGATCCCAATTTCAACCCTTCAGGCCGCAATGAACAATTTTCTGATCAGGTGCCGCATATGCGTGGATGAGTGTGGAGGTCATTTGCGGTCTATCGTATTTAAAAACCATTAGTTATTTAAAATAAAATTTAATTTTTAATCCAATAAAAAAAAATAATGAAATACATCGATTAAAATAAAAGTTATTTAAATTTCTTATTGTAGCACAATTCGTGTGCCACCCTGCAAGTACATAAGTCGCAAGTAAAAAATGGTTCTATGGCAGGTACCTTTCATAACATATACATTACATGTAAAATGTAAACCATACTAACAAAAGTACATAGATTTTTTTTTTAAATTAAAATCGTTAGAGCCGTTTTCCAAATAATATAGCTTATCATAACGGTTGTATGGCAGATACCGTAATTTTTAAGGCTAAACACAAATTTCAGTTTTCCTGTAGGGAAATTTGTAAGACCACTTTTTTCATGTTCTCTACATGCCTATTATGTTGCCGTTGTCTATGTCTTCTTATATTTCATTAAAAAAAAAAAAACAAATTCTAAAAATTGTCATAAAATGAATTGCTTATTTACTTATTACATGATGTTCGGGCATAACACTAACATGTGGTTCAGTAAGCTAGTATACACATAAATATGGCAACGAAATAAATAAAATAATGCGAATTATAAGAGACATAAATAAATAAGACACGGTAATTTTCTCCGCATTAGTTCAGCCGCCACCCCTCCATATAAATCTGAGACAACAACCAGCTCTAGTCTCAGAACATCGCGCAACACATCTTTCCTATCCTTCTTTCTCTTCTTTCACCGGATGCCAATGCTGTGTTAAAAGCTTATAAAGGGTATTCATAATCCCTTGAGCGCGGGCAAAATTATAAAAAAAAGAGTACATGTAAAATAAAAATAAAATAACAACCAAAATAAAAGACGCATCATACTCGTATTTTAGCCTGAATTAAAATTTTCGAAATCGAATTACCCTTATTCAATTCAAACAATTATTATGTCTTCGCATTTCAAAAATGTTTTGCATAAATTTAAAGCTTACCTCCAATTTCTCATTGTATTTCTTTGTGACGTTCGTTTTTGCTTCCAGTTCTTTTTTTAATTTTGAAAGCTGCAGTATATCTTCCATGTCCTTATCACAAACGTCAAGTTTCGACAGTAAATCAATTGGGATTATATTTCCACTATTATCATTTTCATCACACTCTTCATACTATAAGTAAAAAAATGAGGTAATACAAAATCAGCAATGAGGTTTAAATGTATTTAGCAAACCTCCTCGAATGTATCAAGATCTATGTGTCCAGTCTTAAGTTTACTATCTGTCACTAAAGCAACGCTTGCGCTATTACTAGTGTATTGCAAGAAAATCCTCCCAAACGAAAATATTTTATTAATTCTAACAAAAAACTGATCGATCTCATTGGCACTTGAATAGCTATCACAGATTTGATAATCGTGTAATGGAAGCGAAACAAACCCATTGAGGAAAATATCTTCTTCGAGATGAATTACTGTTATATTCAAGTGTGGAAAAAAGAAAAAAAAATAATTTTTGTAAATAAAAGAATATTAAATTTCATACATTTAGTATCATTTGTTTCTGGTCTTTGGATTTGTTGTAAAATATGGATATGTTGTTCTAACTCAAGCCAGGGATTTAGTTCTTGTTGCCTATATTATTGAATTTTGAATTTATTCTCGTATGTAATATTATTTTCAACTAAGTTACCTGTTATTGTAAAATGGTTTCCACAAGTCTGAATTAACAGAGAGCCAATTACACCAAATCTTTAAAAGCATTGCATTAGCATTATGTAAACTTTTAATTTTTTATTTATTTCATTACCTTTATATATTGCAAGAGCGTGTTAAGGTCTTTAAGTTCTATATCTTCGGTGCTAAAAAAGATTAAAATAGTTTAAAATTAGAAACTATATCAAACAAATTTTTCAAACCTGTTTGAATTGGTGATTTTGTCTTTCGATTCAAGAAGTTTTTTGTTAGCAGAATTTACAATAATACCAAAAACTTTATTGGAAACATTAAAGGCGTGATTGAATATTTCTCTTCTGGAATCTGAAAACAAGAATCTGTTTTTTAACTAAATAAATAAATAATATTTTTACAAGAATTATTATATTTTATGAAGTTTTTTTTTTCAAGTTTTTTCCGTTAATGTGTTGACTGTAATATTTTTATATCAAACAAAAAATACACCTTTCAAATTTACTATTTGAGTTTCAAAATAAGAATAGTAAACTTCAAAATGAGAATAGTAAACTTTAATGTGGAATAGTAAACTTCAATATGAGAATAATAAATTTCATATTAATTTTTTTTATTTAAATTTAACTTAAAACAATTAATATTAATAGTAGATATTAATTTAACATAATTTCTAAGTTAAAAACTACAGGAAATGTATTTTGAAAGCCTGCGATGCAATTGGAACAAGTTGTTGGTGTAATAGTCTGCAAGCCTTCTTCTACTACTACTTGCTATTGAAATCTACTACTTGTTTCAAATCTAACTTAAACTCCTCTCTTCTAGACATGTTTTTGACCAGCTCTGGGCATAGAATTCTAGCATTCTAGTGATCAAATTAGGCCGACATCTGATTTCATCCATGATTTTCTTTTTTTGTTCTTTTCAGTGTGATTTAGGTAGAACAAATACTACTCGCACATTAAGCTTTAGGTCGTATAGTGGTTTTAACTTTTAGAACATAAGTACAAATTTCAATAGCTTGGAATGGAATGAGATTTAGTTTTGTGCTGACGTAAATGCCAAAGTCTCATTGTTTAATAATTTACTGATTCGGCTATTGATAATTATGTTCAGTGTTTTACCTTTTTCATGTAAGTTATTCGAAAAAAAAAAATGCATGTTAAAATCCAAATTTATTTAAGCGAACACAAATTGCATTCGAAATGGCAATCTGGTTTCCGCAATAAGCATTGTTGTGAATCTGAGACCTTAAAAGGAACGACGGATATCAGTTTTGCTCTTGACCGTGATAAGTTTGGTGTCATTGTGCATTTTCTAGTACATCACTCAACTTACTTTCCAACTACCTGAAAGATAAAAAGAGTTCAGCGAACGAAAACAGATGTTGGTATGTTATTAGCAATTGCCGAGTAATATGATATACATAGGTACAAGAAAAAGAAAATTAGGTGTGAGGTTGTCAGAACATGAAGCTGATATAAGAAGAAAAACAACAGCTACAGCACTCTTTCAACACATGATGGAATTCGATCATATGGTTAATTTTGGAAACGTAAAAGTGCTTGATAAGGAAAGCTGCACTTCCACCCGCTACACCTTGGAAGGCTTAAGAATCCAGCAAAAATAGAAACAACGATGAACCACCAAGAAGATATCGATAACATCAGCTCGATTTACGGTTGTGCCAGTGATTCTAATTTTATTTTTTGATGTTCCAATAGTTCTAAGTGTTAATTTATTTATATTTGTTAATTTAATTTATTTTATTTGTTAATTGTCCATAGTAAAATAAGATATGATTCTCAACAATTCGTCATAACTAGTAAGTTAATTTCACATAACGTTTTTTTTTTTGTAAAAAAAATAAAATAGCTTCACTACTTACTTAAATAATAATTTTTTTACTTTTGGTAATAGATAAATAAAAAAACCAGCGAAACAAAGATGAATTAGTTTTTTTATTAATTGCATCCATTTTAACGATCGTTCAAGCCAAACTAACTACGAAATTTAATTACTATTCTATTTAGAAGTTTACTATTCTCATTTTGAAGTTTACTTTTCTTATTTTGAAACTAAAATACGTTTATCTAAAATAAAAATAAAAAAATTGCTCCTTTTTAGATTTTGTTTACTTGCGTTTTTCGACTTTATGTATGAATTTTGTCTTAAAATATAAAAAAACATTGCAAACGAAATAAATATTAAAACGAACTCACCATTTGATTTATTGTGTGTTATGACAAAAATGTTTAATGCGGCAATTTTTAATAGTCTGTGCCTGGTTATTATTAGAGACGAAGGACAATTCAAGATTAGTTTCAATTGCACCATTATTTTGTTGACATTTTCTTGAAAGTTTTCGAAACTGAAAAAAAAGAGTTTATTTTTTTTTTAAATTACTTAATAGGGAGCAAGGATATATACCCGATTCCAGAAAAAAGTTTTCCAATGATGTACAAATACGTTGATGTAAATCTCTTCAAAATCTGAAATTTAAATAATCACAAATCATAAATACACACACATTTTTTAATTGCATTCACTTACATCTTCTCCTGATAAATCCGTCATCCTTTTTTCTTCACTTTCAATGTTTTTATTTATGAAATCAGTCTTGTGTAGTCTCCGTACTCCATCTGGATGTACCCAAACTTCCTTACGCAAAGACTTAGGTTCCTTATCAACTTTACGTTCAGGAGTTCCAAAAAGTGGTGACTTGTTGTTTTCTTCGTACTTGAGGTGACATAATTCTTATTCAAAATATCAATTAGATACAAAGAATTACAATAATATACCTTTTTACGAATCTCATCAAAAAGGACTTTTAAACTTTCTCTAGCCGATTGAATTGCATTGGAAGACATTAAACTCCTCATATGATAATAAATAGCATCTAGTTTTTTTCTCTAAAAAAAAAATATTAAAGATTTCTTCAATGAATTTGGAAAATAACTTACAGAATAAATAGCCAATATTGCCAATTGATTATATGGTATACCATTCGATGGAATGAGACTTTGTGCCCGTTGATAAAACTGACATGCATCAGTATAGTCGTTAGAATTAAGAATCTTTGATTTGTATCTGTATAAATCACCTAAGCATATGAGAATCTTTTGTGACGAAACTTTAGCAATAAATTGGTATTTGTGTGTTGATCCATCATTGCTGCTGCCATTGTTGCGTAAATATTTGCGACTTAGATGTTCTAAAAGCATAGAGTAATATTGAAGCCCATCGTTTATAACATCAATTGATTTCAATTCGTTTTGTGTTTGACTTTCATCGGAATGTGTTTTCAAATACTCGATAATGTTATAGTAAAGAAACTTCCAGAAATACGACTCGACATTTTGCTCGCAACAGAATTTCAATTGATTCAAAAGCAACTGCAGAAATATGTCCTTGAGTTGCCTACGAAAGCCGTTAAGGGAATTCCAGTTCTAATTGACAAAAGTATGTTTTTTAATACAAATTCTTTGAATAACTGAAATTAAGTCTATGGAACATATTTTTTAATTCATAGTTTCAATCTACTTTAAAAAAAAAAAGATAATTGTATAATTGCTCTCGAAGGTTACTGAAGACATTCCATTAGCTTTCGAAAATATCACTTTTGACTTTTTGCATTTTTTTGGTTAAGTCAACAATATTATGTTTAAAAAATCCTAGCTATTTAATCTCCTCTGATGACAGATCGAAATATGGTATTCGAATTTGCAACACCGCTGATAGGCTATCGATATAGATAACGTTCAATTATAAAAACATTATGTATGTATATGTAGGAAATTTCATTTAGGTGTTTAAGTTAAAGATGCAAAAGTAAAAAACAACGCAATTCTAGCTTCCGATCTTGAAGAGTCAAATGAAAATCAAATATTATTAAATCCCACTAAACCATAGTGTATAGTACCGATTAGATTTAAGGCTTCCTAGTTAATGACTTGGTATCTAAAGTAAAAAACCTTGGATCTATATTTAATAGTTTTCCGACTTGAATTCACCATATCTACAACTCTACCAATTGAAGAAAAATAGAGATTGACAGATACCACCCAAAATTAAACCCTTTAGATATGTTAAGCTTTTCGCTGTCGATACATGCGTTAGTTGCTTCTCCAGTTTTTCATTAAAAATTTAAAATTATTTTAATGTATTTATTAATAAATAAGAGGTTCTAAAAGTTATTTCATAATGAAAAGAAGATAAAACCACCAGAGAAACACTTGCAAGCTGAGCTGTATTCTTAATGTGATATCACCTTTGGTCAAAATCAAAAATGCCAAATGAAAACAAGATAATATTATTTAAAATATTATGTCTGATCCAGACTTTTTTTTAGGCAGAAATTGGCAGATTATAAAATTTTAAAGAGTGGGGATTAAATTCTCTCATTAAGAAATAAAGTCAGAAAAAGTTTGGAACAGCTTGAGTACAATTTTCTGCCAATTTTTAAACGCAACACAACATTGTTATTTTTATTTTTGTTTGCTTAAAATTCACATTTTTTCTCTTTAAACTAATTATTTTGTATTTTAGGTCGGTTTGCTGATACGAAACTTAAGAGTTTATGTTCCACATACGAGCTTCAGGAATACATAGCGCTTTGCAAGAAACTCAAACCTAACCATAAAAGTCGTTAAGTGGAACATAGTTTATGTTTTAGAAAAAGTAGCACATGAGATATTTAAGTATGACATACGGATTGAAGCACTCTTAAAAATTATGTTTGGATATTTGGTTATCAGTTATAAACGAATTTAAAATACAAAATAAATAAAAATGATAAAGTTAAAATACATGATCAAATAACCTAATACAAATAAAAATGAGTTTAAAATTCTGGATGTGGAAATAATAAAATTTCAGAAGTTGGAATTCCTCGTCGTCAAATATACGAGATAATTGAATATTTTTCTTTATTTGATGACCTCTCCTTTTACAAAAGAATAGTGAATACTAAATAACTGATCGAACTTCGATTAAATAAAACCGCGCTCTACTAACAGCGTGCCCAAATCTGAATCTGGAGATAACAATAAAATTCAAGAAGAATAAAGAAAAACTATTGGAGCAATTAAGGCCGTGTGTGAATTGCGTTAAAATGTTGGTTAAATTTTCTACCGTGGTTAAATTTTGAAGTTTGGTTTGTGGTGGGATCAAATTTAGCTTTTTGCTGTGTGAATTGCGATAAAAGGGATTTATTAAAACACTATTTTGGCTAAAATTCCTTCAAGATTGAAGAAATTTCCCTAAAACATTTTTTTTTGTTGTTCAAGTTAATTAATTTCTTTCCCAAAATCTGACTTAGAAGATATAAAGTTAATAATTTGGCACGAAAAAAGTAACGAATTCTCAGTTTTACTAATATGTTTCGGTTTTACATCGTTAATTTAATATTTTAAAACAACAATTCCAAATCTTTTCAAAACAACTCCCATTATGGTTAGTTTGTTGATTTAGTATGTAAACACTAGTTTTCACAGCTGAAGAATTTGACAAGCTGACAAATCAATCTATTTATATTCAATTTGCAAAATGAAATACAATGAGTATTTTAATTAATTATTTTATATTTGTTAAAATATCAACGGATTATATTATTTGTTTTTTCCTCTTGAGACCCTACACAAACAAAAATATTAATGTAATTTTATTTTTCGATTTAATAAATTAAAACCTACATTTATTATATGGATTCCCAGTAGATCTGGACTTTTTGGAATTCATCTTTCTTTTCGGTGATCGTTTACAGTTTCAAATTACTCTATCTTGGGAAACGTTAAATTTTAACGCCAATTTAGCCTGCTCCACAGCTGCCTACATTTTAACCCATTTTATTCGCTAGTGTCAAATTTTAACCAAGTTACAAAATTTAACCAACATTTTAACGCAATTCACACACGGCCTAAGTAATACATAGCGCTTTGCAACAAACTCAAAGCTATCAGTTATAAACGAATTTAACATACAAAATAAATAAAAATGATAAATGATGATCAAATAACTCAGAAGTTAAAATACATGATCAAATAACCTAATACAAATAAAAATGAGTTTAAGCTTCTGGATGTGGAAATAATGAAATTTCAGAAGTTGGAATTCCTCGTCGTCAAATATACGAGATAATTGAATATTTTTCTTTATTTGATGACCTCTCCTTTTGCAAAAGATTTCGGTTAGCAAAAGAATAGTGAATACTAAATAACTGATCGAACTTCGATTAAATAAAACCGCGCTCTACGAACAGCGTGTACAAATCTGAATCTGGAGATAACAATAAGATTCAAGAAGAATAAAGAAAAACTATTGGAGCAATTAAAGTAGAACTACTTTGCGACGTTTCTCTCTTGTTCTTTTGTGCTCTCAGCTTGTACTGATGCTTGTTCAAATTGCAAATTTTACTTAACCCGCGAACTCGCGAAAAAAAACTGCAATCATTTCGCCCAAACGAAAACAAAGTTTCCATAGCATGAAAGTGTCGACGATGACGGCGATAACATTGTCGACATGAAAATGGTTGTATTGAATGACGAGGATGGTGGTGAGGAGGCAACTGCCTTTGATGAAACTGGCAAACCTGCATATACCGAAGTACCCGAAGAAACTGACTGAAGAAGAAATTGTCACTAAAGTCGAAGAAATTACGTGTGTCTCGCCATCGCCTACACCATCTAACTCGACTCGACTGCAAGGGCAGTTTCGGTTTCACCAACTGTTCCGGAAGTACCGGCTACTCCGCCACCAACACCGGTTGCCGTCATCAATAAGTCACAATTGCCAAAAGACGACTACAAGAAGCGTGCGGATGGAAGCGTGAATTTGTGTTGTCCGTTTTTTTTTTTAATTTTATTAACAAAAATACACAATGGCAGAACTATTAGCAATCCGGATAGGTTGGTGTTGCTCTATTCCCATGTACATTTTTTTTTTGCAGCAGTTGCTTTGTCATCAGCTGCAGCTGTGTTCTTACATGTGAATACAACAACGCCAACCTATCCGGATAGCTTTAGTTCGGTTATTGAACGAGGCCAATTTCACAGTTTCAATTTTAAACATGTATGCAATATTTTCAAATTTTGAAGTATCGCATAGTTGGAAGTGAACTTAGATGTATTTTTAATCTGTTAATTTGCTAAGTTTCACATAGATTCTTAAGTGCAACATATATGTATAACTTAAAAGTTATGTGGAACTTATAAAATAACTTGTCAAACATAATTGCGCCTTCAGTTTGTGTCTTTTTTATATGCATCCACCTTTACATCGATCTAAGGTCTAAGCTGCTTAAATTTAGTATAGAGCATTTTTATGTACATATGTACATTATGTATAAAAGTTTAAAAAATAAAAATGTATACGTATATACATACATCTTCAGCTAAATGTTTTATAATGTGTGTTCAATGAGGCTGTTCCGAACAGATTAGAACACTTTAGAACAGAAAAGTACAGGATTTTATTGTTCAATGAGAAATTTTCTGTTCTAAACTTTTCTGGTTTGGTGTTCAATAGGCGTTTTTCTTTTTTAGTTCAGAGCAGAGTCTGAGTTGTCAAAAAGTTTGTTTGTGTTTCTTTTTAGCTCAGAGCATCAGAGCCCCAAATGTGTGTTTCTTTTTTCGTTCTGAACATGTGTAGATCGCACTCGACGCGCTCGAACATAATTGACTGAGCATGTGAGTAAATTGCTGAACGCACCAAATGCCATGTGTGCCATGAAGGAAAATGTGAAGAAAAAAATAATTAGATACGAAAGAAGTTGGTCGCTTGCTGATTTTCTGTATCTGGTGTGTATCAGTATACAAAAAAGGGTAGGTATTGGTCTTTATGGTTAAAAATGAAAATGTATTCTGATTTGTGTGGTCCAAGTGTGTTTAAAAGGAATATCTGTGTTTAGTGTTCGCTCTGTTTGGAACAAGTTCAGTGCATAATTTATGTGTTCGAACTCTATTCAGTGCTCTGCTCTGAACTAAAAAAGAAAAACGCCTAATGAGTCTGTTTGGAACAGTTTGGAACACTTTAAACCAGTATTTTCTGCACTTGCTTTTTAGGTAGAACAGGTTCGAACAGATTTGTGAGAACTTTCAAAACCAATTGTTGTTGTTAAAAAAAAACATTATGGTGTTAAATTTAGTTTATAAATGATTTTCCGTGTCGGCAATATCATGAAAAATATTTGTTTAAATAAATTCATATCCATTTCAGATTATTTTTAAAAATGTTTCTGTAAAAATAAACGAAGATGAATTGTAGGTAAACAACAATATTTTTTTTATAATCTCTGTCAGATGACTAAGTTTCTATCTTGTTCTGTTTCTCACGAATCTGTTCTGTTCTGTCCTGTTGTGTTCGATTCTGTTCTAACTTTTTCGTCACTGAACAACCTTAGAGTTAGAATAGTAAACTATCATTGTCAGATATTAGTCGAGAAAAATACAGCTATAGCCATATAAAGTCCGTTCCCGTACTCCCTAAAACTGCGAAAATCTATGAATTTCTACGAAAAAGAGTCAAATCCGGTTCCCGTACTCCAATTTTTCGTAGTTTGTCACAGAAGAGAGCGCTCATGAGAGAGTAAAATATTTCCCCAGGCTGCGAATTTTAGTCCAAGATATTTCTTTGGACAAAATTATGAAGACTGTCAAATGAATGAAAAAAGAAAAAAAAACAATACAAAGTTGAAAATAATGGAATTTATAGTCTGGTCGGGCTTATCCGTGCAATAAATTGAAATTTGTGATACCAAATTGATAATTTTAAAAAATAATTTAACGTAAATCTTTAATAAACATTTTCAAAAATACATTTTTACGTTGACGTTTAAAAAATGGCAAAAATTGTTGTTCAATGGGTTCCCGTACTTTTGTGAAACTTTGTTGCGCTATGAGAGATTTTTACCCCCACTGTTGGAAAAATGACAGTCTTCACATTTTTGTGCAGAAAATACGGGAACACACTTATAGTTGATTAAAACGTGAGTTGCCCTTATATCCTATATATTTAGTAGATATTTAAAACTATGCGTTGTTGATAGTCCTCGTAGCTATTAACAGGATTTATGATTCGAATCAGCAAACGGGCCTTAAGTGTCTTAAATTAATTTATTTGTTCAACAAATATTTTTCCACAACGACTACGAAACGTATTTTTTCGTTTATGAAAAACTTTAACATGACAATTGTAAATTTTCTGCCCAAAAATTGCTGCCTACACAAATTTATTTGGCAAAAATTGGCAAAAAATTGTGAGGTAGGGGAAATATTTGTATCTCTCAACAGCGCTCTCTTCTGCCTAAAACTACCAAATATGTAAGTCTGGAACAGGAATTGGCAGAGATTGGTGCCAATTTTTGCCATTTGGCAGTGTGGATCAGACCTAATAATTAGGTCTGATCCAGACTTTTTTTGGGCAGAAATTGGTAGATTGTCAAAACTTGAAGAGTGGGGATAAAATTCTCTCATTGAGAAATAAAGTCCGAAAAAGTCTGGAACAGCTTGAGCACAATTTTCTGCCAATTTTTAAACGTCAACATATTTGTTTTTTTTTTTATCACATTTTTTTCTCTTCAAACTAATTATTTTGTATTTTAGTGTTTCTAAATTAATTTATTTGTTCAACAAATATTTTTCCACAACGACTACGAAACGTATTTTTTCGTTTATGAAAAACTTTAACCTGACAATTGTAAGTTTTCTGCCCACAAATTGCTGACTACAAAAATTTATTGGGCAGGAATTGGCAAGAAATTGTCAGGAAGGGGAAATATTTTACTCTCTCAAGAGCGCTCTCTTCTGCCAAAAACTACCAAATTTGTAAGTCTGGAACAGGTTTTGGCAGAAATTGGTTCCAATTTGTGCCAATTGGCAGAGTGTGGATCAGACCTAATAATTATTAAAAATAAACGAGCAATCAGAACAGGGAACCAACTATGTAATTCGATTCTACAATAAAGTTGTTCGAATTCGCAAAATTTCAACTTGCTAATTCTCTATTAAAGAACAGTGTTTATTCGAGATAATGTGGCGAAGAGTCGCATACGCGAACAGTGAATGCTACTTTCCAATACAGTAACTCTTAAAAATAGCATTGAAAACAACTTTCGAATAGATGCGAAAGTAGAATGAAGTTACATAGTAGGGCCCAGTTTGAAACAGAAAATTAATTAGTCCAAAACAACCTTATTGGAAATAACTCATTTGCAAAGTTAATAACATTTGTGAGCTAGCTTTTGACACTTGTTTATTTATACCTATTACATTTGTGACCTGGGTATTCGGCTAAACGAAGAGATTACCATTTCGGTTAGTTTTAGTTAATAAAGTAACAACTCCCACTTTATCTTCTTTTTGAGACAATAACACTGATGGGTTGGGGTTGAGAAGCCAACTAGATTGAAGTCGAATTATGCCAATGTTTGGTCCGATAGGATTTTACTATATTCGATGACAGAACCAAATTTCCATTTGTTTTTAAAAATTGCAGAACTGGTTTTTGATTGTCTCTTTTGAAGTTTAACTTAATTCAGTAGAGCAATTATATATGTAGGTACATTTTTTATAAAAAAAAACTTTAATTCTACCTAATCAATCTTACCTCTAAAACAACCTTTCGCTTCAGTAAGTCGGTCACAAAATCGTGTAAGAGTGGAAGTGGTTTTGCGTAAGAAAGATCCTTGATAAAAACAAATTCGAACCAACTCGGGTGTTGCTTGGTGTTGGTATTGAAACATACTGGAACCTCTCTCTTTGTTGTTGTCAATGGATGTTGTTTTTGTTGAGATATATCCTTCTTTTGAATTCGCAAAATACCAGGAATATGAACGTCGTCAATGGGTCTTGGAGTTACGCAGCTTTGCGTTGTCATTTTAAGGAACATGTCTATGCTCGCCACATCGGAACGCTGATTTCCTCCAGCATTCTGGCACGATACAATTTCCTCTTTGACTGCAACATTTTCTAATTTTTAAACAAAAACACACAAGCAAAGCATAATCTTTTATAGTTTATAATTTCTGGTGAATAGATTACTTACCTGGTTGCACATTTTTGGTTCTTGGTATTTCACCAATTTCGTAGTCAGCAGCACCTGCACCAGTCTCTTGGGCAATTTTTTTCTGCAACCTTTTTGGTAAATTTCCAATTATTCTCGAAATATCATTTTGTTCTTTCGCTTCCTTTTGATTCATATTTTATGTTTTTCACGCGACTCTGCATTTATTTTGGTGTAAATTTATACAATTTTATTTATTTTGATTTATTTTTTAACCAATTTACGTTGCTCTTTTGCTTTCGAACGGAAAGTTCTTGACATGTGAGAAAAAAATCGTAATATCAAAGGTGTGTTTGATTTAAATTGGATTTTTTTAATTTTTCAGGGCTGTTATTAAGGTGCGTGGCTTACAACCCGACTCGAATTATTCTTTAAATTTTCGTCGGCTGTTGTGCCTTTTATTACACACTTGACCTTCATATGACTCAAATTTGAAGGTTTCCTTTTCTTTTGTAAAATATTTATAAAAGCAGAATGCTTCCACATTATAAGTTAAACTAAAGTCAAGTAAAGTAAATTATAGTAACATAAATTAAGGTCAAAATTAGTTTTTTGACAATTATTATAGACGAAAAAAAGTCCACTTTATTGTCAGCGGCTGTTGATAAATTTAATACCGACCAAAGTACCTTTTATCTTTTTAATTTGGCTTTCATTAAACCAATAAGTCCCTGTCAGTTGAATGAAATATGTCTTCAAGTGACTTTTCTCAAGATTTTAATATTTTAGATGATTATTAGGCCTATTCTGCCACATCTGTTATTCTGCTATGCATTTTCTGTTATGATGCATAACAGATCTTCAACATAAAAGATATTTTATAATTGTTATTCAGGAGTTCGATCTTTTATAAAAGTCTGTTATGTAACTTCGAAAAAGAAACATTTATACGAACAGACCTAAAATCTGCTATCAAATTATCAGCTGTAGTAGGTAAACAAAAACTCTCGGCAGTAGGCACTGACTAATGAAAATATTAACCTGCGCAATTATTGTGTTTTGTTTCGCGTAGATAAACAATATTTAATCTATTAATCTTTGCAATTTGTCCATAACAGTTCCTGAATGTATATATTATATCCAATATAAAAACTTGTGTAAAACGAACTCGTGTATTCAAATAATTAGTTTGAAATTAATTACATGTTTGTGGTTTTTATTATGTATTTTAATAATATTTTGTTATATCTGTCCTTTTACGAACAATTCATTAACAAAATAAATGTTTTTACTTCATATATTGAAATCTTTTATGATAAAAGTAACAAAAATGTGTCTTTTATTCTTTTATGATTCATAAAAGATTCCATAACAGATTGTGGCATGCTGAATACCAAAAATGCAGTTCGTAAAAGACTTGTTGAGAATTTCGAAGTTTTGACAGCTCATTAGCAGATTTCTTAACAGATTTCATAGCAGATTTAGCATGCAGAATACCAAAATTATAATTCATAAAAGATTTTTTGACAGCTTAAACTTTTGTATGCAAATTCATAACAGAATAGCAGAATAACAGAATAAAAGATCTCGCCGAATAGACCCATATGACCTAACTATGTTCCCGCTGCAAAGTGAAAGATCGTTGCACATAAAAAGATTTTTAACTAAATATGATGAAGTTTAAAATGGACTTCGGCTCAATATGAATGGCTGGGATTTCGTTGTCTGAAATCTACGAAATTCGAGATTTCGCTTAGGTGGAAGCATAGTTTAATAAGATTAACTGGCAGTTGAAAAATGTTCAGTTGCTTCTTTGAATGTTACATATTTGGTTTGTTTTGATATGTGATTTTGCGAATTTCAATTTCAAAGTGTGCGGTTGTGTGTTATTTGTGAATTTCGGGAATGAAATTGACCGTTAACTTTGTTCAGACATATACCAAAACTCCTTACTCCAATTAATTTAGAGTACCATAACGAAAAACAAAGAAGAAAAGGCGATACTTCTGTAACTTTATATTTTTAACTACTATGGCCATCACATACGTTCTCACCAATGTGCCCAAAAATCGGAAATTTAAAATGTTTGATGTAACAGCAATCTACAACTTCACCTAAAATTTTCGAAGTACTTGGTAGTGTGTGAGGGACTTAATTTTTAATATGACATATGACACTAGTTTATCCGAAGCAAACGTCAGATGTTTTTTTTTTTTGTTCTGATAAGAAAAGATAACATCAAATTTTCGCAGAGCTATTTATTTTGGGGAAAAAAAAAACAAATAAATACATCAGTTTCTAAACCAAACACAGGGCATTCTATAATAAACAAAAATGGCTCAAGTAGAATATTTGGACTATTTACTCAAGGAATATCTCATGTTCCGAGGTTTTTCAAGTACACTAAGAGCTTTAGATTTCGAACAAAAAAATGATAAAGACAAAAGTTTTCGTGCTGAGAAGATCTTGGAACAATTCAATATATTTATTAACAACCATGATCTACAATCGTTGCGTGATTTATGGATTCATCTTGATACAAATTTGTTTAGTAAGCTCGAACATACTTATGTCGAGGGTAAGTTTTCATGGCAGTTCGATCAATACCCTAATTGAACACTCAATTAATCTAGCTGTTAAGAAGTTGGAAAATGGATTGTTGAAACTATACTTGGTCACTGCTTATACGAATAATCGTACTGATAAGATATCAGATTTCTTTGTTAAGTTGGCTCCAGAAATTCGCTCTCAGTCCGAGTGGAAAGAGTGGTTTTGTAAGACAATTGCTTATACCTGCATGATTTCAAAATGGAACCCATTAAGTTTTTGTTTTTAGATCTACCATTTTGTAAGAACGCAGAGGAACTACCAACATTCGCTCACTACTTCTCCAAACAATGGCAGGAAACTTTACAGATTTCATTGAGAAACTTCCTAACTACAATTTATCAATGCATTCCACAGCCAACAATAGTCAAGGCCGAGCATGAAGCTTCTCTTATCCGTCGTTTGCAGGAGGAGAACTCCAATCTGAAAGCTCGCGTTCAATCCTTGCATCAGCAGCAGCAACAACAGATTAACTCCTCTGCAAGTGGCAGCACCCAGAATCTCACCCAATTACCGCCGAATGAAAATTTCAAACGAGGACGTTCCACAATTAAACCACAGAGCTTAAACGATATTTCACCCTCCGATGTCAGTCCTCCAGGACATATCGTTGATGATTTTTTTATTATCGCCTCGGAAACTATTAATATAGCTCAGTATCCCGATGCACAGTCACGCGGATTAAAAATGCTCATCAAGAACATCGGATCGAACAACAGTCCAGTCTTGGGGCGCAAAGAATCAAATGAAAAACCCAAGAAGCGTTCTGGAAGCGTTGGACGGAGTTGGATATAATACAAACTACAAAAATAAATAACTACAATTGAAAATAATATAACATTTAATTAAATTCAACAAAAATAGATTTCTTAGTTTCAATAAAATGTGAAAAGATTGCACGTTATACAGAAAAGCTCTGATATTCTTCTGACAAGTTTTATTTTTTTTTTTAATTCTTGTCTGATATTTTTAATGATTTTTTAGATCAAATATCTCCCTTAGCAGCGGTTCTACTTGTGATGGATTGACATTCAGATACACTCCGATTATAAATTGGTTCAAACGTTCAACGTCTGATATTTTTTGTATTAGTTTGATAAATGTCGATTTCGCTTCGCAGCCTGGGTAAACACTTTCCAAATACCTTCGCAGAAGGTAATAGTAGGAGTTCTGCAAAAAAAAATTATTTAAATTGTTTAATGGAGTATTTGCTAAGAAAGAAACTTAAATTAGAATATAAACTCAAATCTTGCTAAAAAAAAAAAAAATTCAAACGCAATGAGTTCCAAAATGCATAAATAAGAATACCTTTTAAGGAGATGATCCCATTTAGTTGAGTATGTTCATGCAAATTGAATCGCATTTTTATAATAATTGGACCCTCTTGTGGGAAGAACTCGAGAAGAATTTTACTTCCCTGAGCGAAATCGTGAAATTTCCCTCCAACAAATAATTCTATTAAGTAAAGTCTAATTCCACTAAAACGTATATTCCCAATACCAATGAATTCTATTAATTATTAAGGTAGTAAGTTACGGAAAGTGTTACAAGAATAAATTTCCCAGAAAAATATATTTAAAGCTTTTTTTTTGATCGATTAGTGGGCTAAAGGTCGGAAAGAATAATACTGTTGTTAAATTTCGTGCGACGTTTCAAGCATGGTTATGCTCATCATCAGGCAAAGAAAAAAAACAAACATATAAAAAAATACTGCGCATTTGAACACTTTTTGGGTTTTTTTAAAATCAGCAACAACTGGCTAGTTACACTTTACTCTTCCAAGTTCCAACTGTTCCAAGGAGGAAGAGTAAAGTGTAACTGTTCCAAGGAGGAAGAGTAAAGTGTAACTGTTCCAAGGAGTTGGAACTTGGAAGAGTAAAGTGTAACTAGCCAGTTGTTGCTGATTTTAAAAAACCCAAAAAGTGTTAGAATGCGCAGTATTTTTTGATATATATATTTGTGTTTTTTTTCCTGATGATGAGCATAACCATACTTGAAACGTCGCACGAAATTTAACAACAGCATTATTCTTTCCGACCTTTAGCCCACTAATCAATTCAAAAATTTTTAAGAATTACATAAGGTCACATAAATTACTATTTATATATTTAAAGCTTCATACCATTCAAGTTCCCTATTTTCGAATTGGCAGGAAAATGTCCGTTTACTTAATATAATCTGCGCTATCGAGGTAACCGTCGGAGCGGAGTTTTCTCCGCAACGCATCATCGTCGGAAATTCAATTTCAGTTCGAAATAGCTGTCATCGGAAGAAATTTAAAAAAAATACGACGACGCATTGCGATGGATATAAACTTCAGGCAGAAATGAGCAACTTAACTAATATATCGAAAATTCGATATATTTTCGATAGTTTTTTTTATTAAATACACACTATAAATGTTTTAAACCATTAAAAATTGGCGAGAGAGTGTAATTTATTGTTTATAGAAATTATTTTTTTTTTCAATTATAATGCGTTAGTTTTTAAGAAATGTAATTAGATGCACCGATTTTAAAATCTAAACTATCGAATAAAGTCCCCTCCCTATTTCCAAACACATGTTTTGTTTGCGTTTGAACTATCAACAAAAGAATAATTTGAAAAAAAAAATTGAAATTCAATATTATTTATTTAGAAAATAAAAGAACTTTGCAAGAACGAAAACAATATACGTTGACTACCTGACGCAGCTCTAATTCTATAATTCCCTTCAAGATTGGAGAAAAACTTTCGTCTAAATAGAAATACGTTTGCTTTTGTTTTGTTATCGATCTGATGGTGTCACTCCATACCTTTAAAAAATATATGATGTATTCAAAACTAAAACACAGCCACAACTTCCGGTGTCCTTGTGTAATTTTAGATATGCAATATCGAGATATTCGCTGGGCAGATTTATCATCCGCTCATATTGCTGTGAACTTGTTTATTCGTTCTGCCTAAGAACAAAAAGTCCACAAGTTAACGTACATAAGGTTTATTTCTTCATTACTTACATTTTAATAAACAATTTCTTTTAAAAGAAAACACTTTCCGCAACGAGAAGTTGTGGAGGACTTCGGAGAATATTTTGTTTGTTTCATAAATAAAACCATTAAAAGTACTTCATCGCATACAAATGACATGCATTGAATTTCGTCGGACAGAATTTCCGATCAGCCGATCGGAGAATTACATCGAAGCAAAATGTCTCCGATTCGTAGTAAATCGGAGAGAATTCCGCTCCGACGGTTACCTCGATAGGGCAGAATATCGAATATAAATGTTCACGCCTCAAGTTAAGTTGAAAAACAGTGTAATCATTAGGTGTGTTTGGTAACGTGAAAATTCGTAAGAATTTTCACATTTTGCTGTCAAAACCCATAGGAGAAAAACCCCAGTTTCGTAAACTTGGTGAACATTTCTAGTTACCAAACAGGCATATTATGTATATATGTATAAAACAGTCCTGGTTATGGAAGATTAACGATGACTACGCTGGTTTATTCTCTAAAATCATTCATTCTTTTTTTATAGGAATCGTTCGTTATTTTTTAATTCTTTTGTGAATATGTGTTAATTTTTAAGTAAGTTTCCTGGTGAAGAACGTATTCGCGTTCTAAACGTTTCAATAATTGAACGCAAAATGACTGTTACCGTTAATCAATCTAATAAAATAAATGTTTATTGTCAACTGGAAGTACCTACCTTGATTTTCTAGGCATGATTTATTAATAACCGATCTGAAGCAGAAACTATTCAGTTTCGAGATGTCAAATCCATTAGCATGGAAGCTATGTTGAGCCAAGTGGTGAGTACTTATTGCGAACATTTATATCTCCTATTATCAATAGATGATCTGGTGCAGTTTTTTACAAACTCTATAAATAGTCTTTTTGACTTGTTTGTTGCGATTCAAATCATAACTGTTCGAAATAGTGCTTGCGGGTATAGTTACAATATAGAAAATCCTATTTGCAAACGGAATACCGCTTACAAACTATGGAAACGGTTCAGACTTCAATCTTTTTACGAAGAGTATAAAAATCTTAGAAATGTTGTGAATTACGAAATAAAAAACTCCAAGAAAAGATACTATAACTCAAGATTCGTGAACATGTTGTCTGAAAAGTTATGGACAAATATCAAGTCTAGGAATATCTGAAAAATAGAAATATAATTCAATTCATTTATTCATTCGCCACTGATCTTTTTAAGATCACAGAATGAACTTTTATTTCTTTTCAGACAACTTTTTTTGTCATTAAAGAATAATTATTATAATTGTAACGCATCATCCTGAAGAGTTAGAAAATTTAATAAAAAAATAATAATAATAATTTCGCAGATTGTGATACGAGCATAAATGAACTCAACAAGCAATTTATGAGTTCCACCTCAGACGTAACCTCAGAATCAATGTTACACTTTTTCAATGCCTTGAATGTGCCAATGGTGAGTTTAGTTTCTGCAGAATTGAAGAGCTAGACATTTTTAAATCTGTCCATGGGATAAAGTACGAGACAATTGGTTTGGATGGTTTGCATCCAAAGTTCCTAAAAGTCATTTATCCGTTAATTTTGCCCTCACAAGCTCTACCTTCCCTAATATCTGCAAAATATCAAACATAATACCTTAGCCAAAAAACAATAATATGAACGCTAAGGAATACAGGCCAATATCGATATTACCATTTCTCTCTTAATCAACCATTTTCTTTGAAAGATCTGCGGTGAAACTTATCGAACAGTATTTAACAGTTAGAATTCAAGCCGTCTCAGTGAATTCCAAACTATCTAATTTCCTTTCAACACAATCCGGCGTATCACAAGGTTCAATTCTGGATCCTTTATTGTTTCCGATTTTCATAAACGATCACCCCTACTCTTCAATTCTGTACAAATATATCGCAGCTCCCTTTTTGGCATGATCGAAGATGCTACTTATCGAAACAACACAGATATGGTAAGTGTGGTCCGTTGGGCTGAATAGAATGGTTTGCGACAGAATCCAAAAAAATGAATGCCAAGCCATCGTATTAAACAAAAATATAACTTTAATGCATATAAGAGTGTATTCGTGGATTGAACAAAAATCTAAACGTTTTGGTTTTGTTTCAAGCACACACAATGTATACGAGAGTTATGTGGCTATCGTTTAGTAACACAAATTAATTTATTTTTGATTTAGATCTGTCAAAAAACTGATTTTGACAATATTTGCCTTCGATTGACCAGATAAATTGATTTATTTTTTGATTTAAAATCAATTTTGCAGATCTGGATTTTTCGGAAGATCTACTCCTCTTTCACTAACACCGCTATGCATTATAATTGACAGCCATCAGTTTGACAAGCGAATCAGCTGATTCACAGAACCAAATATACACCAATACTATAGCAAATAAAAATCAATCTGAAAACGTATTCGAATCGTTACGAAAAAAAATTAATTTATAGATCAAAATATAAATTTTCCAAACGAAAACCCCATTATTTTCTCGAATACACTCTTACATATATGAAATGCACTGGAACAGTGTATAGCCCGCATAAGGCAAGTCATAACCCCCTGAGTGAGCGTATAATTAAAAAAAAAAAACGGACACCTCCTGTTGGCCCGTTATACTGCTAAGTAACACAGTGGTAGAATACGTATACAAAAAGTTAAAACTTAGGCATAATTTTTAACCAAACTCTCACTTGGGAAGAAGATCACATCTCCCACATCCTTGGAAAAACATATGGCGGACGCCGAGCCTTATATGTTGCTAAAATTGTGTGCCAGTTAACATTAAAATAATTTTGGTTAAACATCTAGTTTTACTGATACTTTTTTATGGAGGCTTAAATTTCTGCTGCATGGATAGTTAGTCAACGAAAATTTCATTCAAATGGCATTCACTAACACTGTCTGCTTTGTCTCCGAAGGTTCGATCATATTTTTTTTTTTTTTAATTTAACTACGTATATGCCTGTAAGACCTAAGGTCTTTTAAATGCAACCTGAATTGCACGGCACTAGTTTGGCACAGTGGATTTGAGAACCAGGTATTGACTGTTTTTTGTATTGACTCATTTTTAACCCATGGGCGGCATCCAATTAAAATTAGAGGTAGAATGCGCCCAGCGTGGGGATCGAACCCACACGTCTAAGTTAGCAACCAAGCACTTTATCCACTGCGCCATTACCACCCACAAACAGCATTTTCAGTATGCCACTAAAATTATCTAGACAGTAAAGTGTTAATATTTTTGTTAGGTGATCGAAGCAGATACACCTATAAATATCTATTCGAAAAGCTAGTTTTCTCGCGTTCGTAAAGAAGCCGAGTTTCAACTAAATGTTTTTTAAGCGACAATTTTTCGTTTAAGCTGCTGGTTTGTGGAAGTCCCTACCCGTGGAACTAAGGATGATAGATAAGTAATTGCAGTCGGTTTAGAGTTGCCATAAAGAATTTTATGAGACGCCAAATTCATTCTTAAATTCAAATGTTTGCTTTATGTCTAAATGTAAATTATGTGGTTCATAAATTTAAAGTAATTAGAATATTAAAGTTTTACATTAACTGAACCATAACCTGTATCAATTTTTCGGACAATGACCAAGAACATTCATTTTATTTTTTTATAAAAAAAAACATATTTACCTGTTCCAGTTTAATAACATCACAATGTATAACCCGAGCACGTGTCGGTGTGAAGAGGACTATGGCACACAATATTAAAATAATATTTTCATCCATTCGCCATTTATGATCGAATGTTCTGATAAAGCGTTCGTGTTCTTCATAAACATTTCCTTTCGCCAATTTTAGAACATCTGCTTTTATACTTGACATATCACCTCTACTGTGGGGAATCTAGGAGAATATGACTTAGATAATAGTACGTACCCTTTAAATTAATTTACCAACTAACCTTCCAGGTATCTCCATCTCCGTCATAAGATAACACTGAACGCATTATCATCATTTCTGTACAGCCACCTTTAAGCAAGGCAACTTGGTCCTCCTGACACATATTTCTGAAGGCAGCAATTTTTTTTGACATTTTTATAAGACGTTTAATTGCAACTGCTGTTAAATTTATCACTTTAAGTAGTTGCGGATCCTGTTGGCCTTCTTCCGGCTGGAAATATACAATCAATTTAAATATTTTTTGTATTAAAACGCTTTTAATTCTTGCATGTAGAGTTTGAAAACTTTCAAAATTTGCGATATAAGACATTTGATTGACTTCGAAAATATGAAATACGGCTTCCTAATCTTTGTGAAGGTTATACGGTGTGTGTGTTTCCAAATCAATGATCAACACTTTGGGAAATGATTCTTAAAAATTGTTCAAGTACGTGGGGGTATTACTTCATAATTTTTTTTCAAAATCTTTAAATTAACTTGATTTATTAATAACATGAAAAAATACAAAAAATGCATGTTTCTCAAAATATCTATAACACAGTATTGTCTTTTCTCTGATTTAAGTGAAAGAAGGGGGGATTAGGCCTGTAGAAATTACATTGCGGACTTCTCAATACAAGTTGTATTGGACGATTTCAAGTCTGAAATACATACAATAAATGCTGGTGTACCTCAGAGCTCAGTTCTGTCTCCGATTCTCTTTCTCATTTTCATTAATGGTCTCTTTTATGAAACTTCTAATTCAATATATTGTTTTTCTGGCGATAATACCCTTCGCTTTTCATATTCATTTTTAGATATCAAAACCACGTCATTCGGATGTGGAACATCAACGGCAGCCTATGATAAGCTCATTAAATTCAATATCGAGGATACCGAACAACTTTCAGTTCTCGATGTGTGGATCAACGATATTCTTTTCTTGAATGGCCACATATTCGATGTTGGGTGTGCAAGGTGTTTGGGTTTCCTGAGATGATTCCAAAATTAGTAAACCTAACAGTTTCGTAGCATCCTTCAAATTAATTGCTCCCAGTTCTCTCTTTGAACTCATATTAGTAGTTCTTGGCCTCCTAATACATTGGTGAAAGAATTTATAGCCCTCTTGAAAAAGAAATCTGACCCAAATTCAGCTTCTAGCTTAAATTAAAAAAAAACTGTCCAGATTCTGCCTCTACTACCAAAATGTAGGAGGTCTTCGTAGCAAAACTACCAAGGCTTATATTAATTCCCTAGCTTTGCCATACGATCTTTTCGCCCTGACTAAGACTTGGCTTAATGCCTCAATATTAGACACGGAACTTTTTCATAACGAGTTCTTAGTTTACCGAAAGGATCGTCATGTAGATATTACAAATTCAGTTGGTGGCGGAGTACTTATTGCTGTTAGCAGTAATTTCAGACAATTGAACTGTTGTGCGTCGAAATAACTAATGAATCTTTAGGCTCACAAGGAGAGAACATTTATGCTTACTTTGTAGATTTTAAAGCGGCATTCGACAGCGTAGATAGGGAATTAGTTCTATAAACTATCGACACTGGGTGTGTCCACAAAAATGTTGAAAACGTTAAAAAAATTATATGCAAATTGTGCTGCAAGTATCTGGGACGGAACAGTACTGTCAGAAAGCTTTTCAACACCTACTGGTCTACGGCAAGGATGTACCTTAAGTACACTGCTTTTCGCACTATACATTAATGATATAGTATCATCCTTAAATGGAGGAATCGAGATACGTAGTATTATTTAAAAAACTCTCATGTATTCAGACGATATTGTCCTTTTAGCGGACACACCTATAAAGCTACAAATAATGATAACGAAACTTGAAGATTACTGCAAATTGTGGAATCTAACAAGCAACATCAAGGGCAGTCATGCTTTATACATCCCAAGTGTGGGGAATTGCACAAAACGATACCGTTGCACAATTATTACGATTTTTCCTAAAAAGAATACTGCACCTTCCGATGACCACGCCCAATTATATGCTACACACAGAAACAGGTTTACCTACAATGTATATTGCAACATTGAAGCTTCACTTCGTCTATGTACTTAAAGTATTTAAAATGAATGAAATACGACTACCCAAAATTGTAGCAAAGGTTGCCCTGAACATGAAAACTTCCTTTTTTGAAAAGTTGACAGAACTGAGTGTCCTTTACAGCTAGAGACTATAAGCTCCAATCAGATGAAAATGGATTTATATAACATTATTAAAGTTATCGATGAAAAGCTGCGCGAGTCATTTATCGAAAATGCACGATCCTCTGTGCATAGAACTTATTACTCCCAACTAGATTACGATCTGGTAACGAAAAATTACTTTGAAAATAATGCTGGAGTGGATAAGATATCTACCATCTTCAAAATACGTGGGGAATTACTACATCTCAACTACATACCTCATCGTCCAGATCTAACTATAGAATGCAGCCTTTGCAATATGGACACCAGAGAAGATATCTAATGAATCTTTAGTCTTATTTGTTTTAAATGTGTATATTCTAAATAAAAGTCCTGTGTCAGTATACATTCGAATTTATTTTTAGCTTAGCTGGCCTGGACAGCAATATCCTTCTATTAGGGGATTTTAATCTTCCTCACATTTAATGGGTTCCCTATGATGACGAATCCTATTTTGCAACTTCCACAAGTTCATCCCAACAGGAGCTCCAAATGTTGGATAATATTATCTCTACAAATTTACATCAAGTTAGCTCTATACAAAATTTTAAAAATAGACAACTTGACCTCATTTTCTCATCTGACGCCGTTAGTACAGTAGTGGTAGAATCTACCTCTGCTTAACATAGATCGTTATCACCCGCCTCTTGACATTTTTCTTGACTTGAGCGGTCATTTACTAGGAAATAGTAGTCCTCATGACTGCTTCCATACTTTTGACTTTCGCAAAGGTGATTTTCAACAGCTCTTCAATAGTTTAATAAATTCCGGTATAGAACATTTACCGATTTCTAATGATCTTGACTCAACTATCTTAAGTTTCTATTCTATTTTGATGAGATGCATTAATGAAACAGTTCCAAAAATAAGATCTATTCCCTCTATTCTTCTTGTCATCCTTGGTTCACAAAAGAACTGAAATGTATCCGCAATAAAAGAAATAAGGCTTGGAAAAAATACATTAGGTTCATGCCGGTAGCGAATCAAGTAGTTTACACTTCCCTTTTTGAAGAATTCAAAAAACTCTCTTTCGAACTCTATAGCGAATATCTGGAAACCATGGGGCGTTCTTTGAAGTTAGACCCGAAAAACTTATGGAAATTTATAAATTCTAAAAAGAAATGTGACGGGTATGCAGTAAATCTCATGTATAATGACGTAATCTTGACTACAACTTCTGAAATCTGTGAGGGATTTGCAAGTAATTTTAGCCAATCCTTCATTGATTCACCTGTAGTTGTTGACGAAAACTATTTTCATTTTTTACGAAATTGTCCTCAAGTATCATTTAACAATATTACAATAGAGCGTGAAAAAATGTTGAGCTTATTGTCACATTTAAAAGAGGGGTGGAATCGGCTAAGGTGATTTGTGATTGTCACATTTCCGACAATCACATGTGATCATATAAAAATGTTCGTCTGTGTAAGGTGATCACAAAAAATTAAACAAAACTTGGCACCACTTTAAGAGAAATACTAAAATTTTACTTAAATCCATATGTTTATGTTTGGTTTTGTTTGGTATTGTTTTATTTGTTTTTTTTTTTCATGCAATGTTGAATGCCCAAACGTTATTAACCTTTTGATTTAAAAAAAAATATAATTATCTCGCAATCCAAAAAAGTTGAAATAAAAAGTAGAATCATAGTCATTGAGTTCGCGAGATTAAATTAGGATATTTCCAATTTGTTCTACAAACTGAGAAAATAAAAATGTTTCGCTCGTTTGCCAAAAGTTTTTTAATTTGTACCTACTATTAATTTATTTTAAATGCCAATTAGTAACAAAATAAATTAAAAGTTGAAATAAATATGTGTGAGAAAAACAATGCCTTTAACCAATTACATGTACATACATACTTCTGTTTTATCGGATATACTTTGTTGAATGTAATGAATATGGGTGTGCACATGTACATATATGGTTTCTATTTTCGGTATTTGTGAAATCATAAAAGCAATTTTACAAATTTACAAAATTAGAAAACAAATGAATTTTATATGAAAATGACACCAAAATAGCTGTCACAAGAAAAAGCCACAAAAATATGATTATCACATGTGACAATGTGACAGTCACCTTACGCAGCCCAAATTTATTTTTTGTGACTGTCAACTATCACAAATCACCTTAGCCGATTCCACCCGAGGACTATTATATTGGACCTGATGGAATACCACCTGCTGTATTAAAAAAATGCAGGTCCATTTTAGCTCTTGCTCTGAGTAATATTTTTGAACTACCTTTGAAATTAGGTAAATTTCCTTCAGTTTGGAAGAATGCATTTATAACCCCAGCATTTAAAAAGGGACATAAAACTAATATTATCCAATTTCTAAACTTTCTTGCATTCCGAAGTTGTTCGAACAAGTTGTATGTGATAGTTTGACATTTATATGTAAAAATATTATCTGCAACCAACAACAGGTTTTATGCAAAAACGATCTACTTTTACTAATCTAGTTGTCTTTTTGAATAAATGTTTAAACTCCCTAGAAAGTGGTCAAGAAATTGATTGTGTATACACAGACTTTTCGAAAGCTTTTGCTCAATTATCTCATGAGATTATCAAGTTTAAACTTAATTCATAAGGGTTTCTTCCATCTTTCATCAAGTGGATATCCTCGTATCTTAAAGATAGGTTTTATCAAGTCAAATTCAGAAATTCTTACTCAAGATCCTTTATTGCCAAATCAGGTGTTCCGCAGGGAAGCCATCTTGGACCATTACTCTTAACATTGGCTATTAATGATGCTCCCCTTTGTGTACGCAATAGCGAAATTCAAATCTTCGCAGACGATATGAAGATTTATAAAAATATATCATCTCCAAAGGATCGAACTCTATTGCAAGAGGATATTAACCACTCTGCCTAGTGGTGTGAAAAGAACAGTTTGAATCTGACAATGACATTTTCAAAAAAAAACGTTCTCCTTCTTCTCATAACTATATTATTTCACGGCACATTTTAACTCGTGTTTTAACTGTACGGGACCTTGGAGTTCTCTTCACGCAAAATTTAGACTTTTCTGTCCATATTAATATCATAGTTAAGATATATTAAATGTTGGTCCAAAGAATTTGTTGATCCCAATGTTACCCGTGCTTTATACAACTGCTTGGTTCGTCCCCATCTTGAGTGTGCATCGCAGGTTTGGACTCCTCTTTACGATGTTCATATTGAGAGATTAGAATCTGTTCAAAGAAACTTTACTCGTTTCGCATTGAACGGGCTTCAGTGGAGTGATCCTTCTAATGCTCTCCCTTATGACCAACGTTTATCTATTCTTCAAATGCAAATACTTGCACAGAGAAGAACTAACAATGATTTGGTATTCTTTTACCAAATAATAACTGGCGTCACAGATACACCAGACCTAATATGGTCAGTTTTTTTTAATTATCGGGGAGGAGGTTATAATCTCCGTGGCCTCGACTTGATTAAAGTCTCAACACATATGACCAAATATGGGATGCATGAGCCCTTGACACGTATGGGTAGACTTTTAAATTTGAATTCAAACATTTTTGATTTCAATATCAGTAAAATTAAATTAAAAAATCTACTCAAAACCATTGCTCCACGCTCCTAAATGTTTTTGTTTCATATTATGTTCCTGTTTCGTTTTTGACGTAATATTATTTGTTTATATTTTCATTTTGTACTTGTGTAAGTGTTATTTATAATAGAGTTTGCCTACTAAAAACTAACACTGAACTAAATGATGAGCCGGTGGTATAACACAGTTTTCTGTGTTGGCAAAACATTGGTCGGAAGACGGAGCTTGTTATAAGCTTTTATCGGCCAATTCTGATAGTGTGAAAAAAAAATATTTCTCCCCTTCTGATCTGGATGTAATCTATAAAGCCCATATTCCCCCAAAGATTGAGTACAACTGTCATACATGGGCAGGTGCTCCCATAACTCACCCATAACTCATCGAAAAAAGAGCTTTAAAAATGATAGGTAATGGACCAATAACTGAAACAATTGCATCTCTTGAACACCGTCGCTATGATTCATGCTTTTCATTGTTCTATCGGTATTATTATAAGCAGTGTGCTAGTGAAGTAGCCAGTTGGATTCCTCCCCTAAAACAATTCAACTGTAATACTCACGCTGCTAAGAATGCTCATCTACCCTAGAGCCCAACTTCGGAAGTAATGTTAGCCGCACCACACGAATGTTAATATATTTTAAGGATAGTCATACCCCCATTTGCGGCAATGATAGCCGCAAGGCTGTGATTATTGCCGAATTTAGATTTTGAGTTGGATTAATTTAAGAATTTTGCATGTTTCTAAAGATTATAGTAATATTACTTCAGCTAGAAAGACGCAAGCAAATTCAAGAAGTCGGAAATATCTAGAGACTTTTAGCGACTTTCTTGCTCCGACATAGCACTCCATTTTAGGTCCATCAATAAAATTTCTAACGTCGAAATCTATTCTTCCTGGATGAGAAGATAACTTTAAAACATTTACTAAGACCCAGAGTAGGGTTGCAGTAGTCAATGTTCGTCGACAGAATATCTGGTAAAATCAATTTTGCTGTGTTGCTGTGACCGTAAGGTTTGGTAAACCAGTATTTTGATGTGGAGTTCAAGAGTTAGAGGATATAAAACAACTTAAAGCATCTGTTGGACAAGATCTTAAGACCCCTGTGCCGCAAACGGTAGCAGTTCTCAGAATTTTCTTAAGTCTATTGATGTTGTATTGTTTGTTTAAATCGGGCTACCGGACAATCGAACCATAAAACATGCTTGGTTGTACTATTGTGTATGTCCATAGGATTATTTTCGATTGAAGACCCCATTTTTTACCGAAAGTTTTACTACAAGCGTAGAAAGCAATGCCTTTCTTAGGGTTAAGGATGACTCCTAAACTAACTAAAACAAAATTCCAATTAAGATTAAATAATAAAATAACAAACGGGACCGCAAAAGATATGTGAATCATTTACAAATCTGTTCGTTGATTCCATTAGTCTTTTCAATGAATTAGGTATAAAATAGGTGTGTTTGGGTGCTGTCAAAACCCATAAAAGAATAAACCCAAGTTTCGTAAACTTGTTGAAAATTTCTAGTTACCAATAAGGCATAATGGATGTCCTCCATATAAAACCATATACTTTTTTAGAACATATTAATAAAAAACAGACGATTTGTTAATTGACCTATTTTCACGCTGAAAACTATTGATCATGGTAAATTTTAAATTTTGATTTACATTAATCGAAATTGATAAATGATTTCATCTATACAATTATCAGATCAAACATAATTGAAAGTAACTATGTATTACAGAAGCAGCAGACAACAATTTGTGAGTAATATCTAAACGAAAAATAGTAAATAACTATTCAGTCTTCTCACTGATTGCAATGCAGGTGTGTGATAAGAAATTCTACCTGGCTGTTATCAAAGATAGCACGACAACTTTCTGTATTCATAAGCGGGATGATTACTCACTTTCTAAATCATATTCATTATATACAAATGTTATGTTGATAAAAACACACACCTGTGATCGATGCCATTTTTACTTGCGATTATAGGTACTATAAGGCAAGTTATGCATTCGTTAAAAAAAAAAAAATCTAACAATCAAACATGACATTACGATAATAGAGGAGCCTAAAAAAGTGATCGCCAAAAAATGTCTGTCTGTCAGTCTGTCCGTCTGTATGTATAACGAGCTACAGCCTAAACGGCTTAAGCCATTACCTTCAAATTTGGTATTTGTGATTACTTTGGCATTCGTCAGAGGGGAAATTGAAATTTTATTTTTAGGCCTAAAAATAACGGTACCTGCCATATGAACTTGAAGGAAAATCTTATTTTCGATTTTGATAAAAAATTTTGAGAATTTTTTTTGTTGGTAATAGCTTTCATTTGATATGAATTAAGTTTACGGGAAAAGTCTTTTAACAGTACTTTTCATATAATGGTTTTTTTAAATTTTTGACTTTCTCGGTAACTGTTCATTGGATTTCTGTCAAATTTTATATCTGAGAAGATCTAGGTAGCCAAACTAATTTTGCATATTAAAATTTTAAATAACATTTTTTATATAATTAAAATTAATTTTTGAATTTTTTTTTAGAAAAATCAATATTTTTAAAACTAATCAAAAAAAAATAATTTTAAATTTTATAGTCATATGTATATTAATAAACTCTACAAAACTGCATACCAAAATTTCAAAAAAAGTTTGTCTTCAAAAAACTAAAAATGAAAAACCGGATTTCATCAAAACCCGTCACACAATTTTCGAGATACTTTTTTATAAAATTTTCATTGATCCGTGGAATCTAATGGCGTTCTCTGTTTTTTTCAAGAAACTGATTGAAGTGATTGTTTTAGCACTTTTTATCAGTCTAAAACACGATTTTTACCCACTTATACACCACTCACTTTCATTATTATACATATGTATAATATATACACAAATATGTACATATATTTACATACCTAGGCGCCATATATGTAGGTAGGTAGGTACACAGTACCCTCCTAATTTACATAATTCAAATATTTTTAAATATACATTTGTAGAATGTTACCTATGTCACCATTACTTTAATCATATGCATTCGACAATTCATTATACTAAGAATCAAGGTAATCTTACCTACTTGGGCTTTTAACCTGTACAGGATAACTAAACTAGACTTCCTATATCTACTAACAACTTCAGTGGTTAGCTACTACTTTACACTAAAATTGTTAGCTACAAGAGCAAGTTGGTACGATTCAGTCGTGCATTTTATTTTGTTTAGTTAAGCAATCGAAAACAAATCAAAATTATTATTAAATATTGCCCTTGTTAGCTGTCATTTTAATTTTTTACATATTATAACTTCTTCATACTCAAGTAGTCGTTTTTTTCATGTAACCTCTTAAAGAAATATTTCTTTTTTTTTAACCAGTGCAATCGAGGTCAGATTGATGACAATAAATTGCTCCTACTTTTATTTCTAAAAAAAATCAATTTGTTATGAATTCAATTATTAGTTTTTAACAATCAACACGAACTACGTCATACGAGAGCTCAAATGTGAGAAAATATTTTATTTATTCCAATTATTATGCGAGAATTATTGAATAAATGCGGCCGGTAAGTGCGATTGCAAAAAGTAAAATAAGACTATCGATATCGAAAAGACATTTCATTAAAGAATGGTTTTCATGAATTTATTTAGGTAGTAGCAGTTAGCAATTTGTATATGTACATGCATATTTAGTTCTTACTAAGAAATCCTATAACTAAATTTTATAGTTGAGGTTCTGACTTCTGAGTGCAATGAGTATGTATATTTTTGTTATACATTCGGTCTAATTAACACATTAATATTTTAAAATGTTTTGTGTTTATGTTCATTATTTTAGAATAAAAACATTATACCCTCTCAAAAAGCAAGTCCTGGCATTTGAGCAAATCACACAATTTCGTCCTTTTTGGGAAGTATGATCATTGTCGAATGAAATTAGAAATATTCAAAATAAAATGGCAAAAAATATAGTCTTGTTTAAGCCGCAGTTATTTGGCGTCCGCTTAAAAAATCTCACTGAGAATCTAAAAATATTGGGTTCAAACGAGATTTTTTTTCCCACATAAGTAAGCTTTTATTTTTTCTCTTTTCTTTGTTCTCTTCATAGATGACATTAAGGACGTTCTAAAGTTGGAGTAAGAGTTTCGACAAATCTTCTAGTGAAATCCTTAAAATTCGATGATGATATTATGTTTATTTGCTGAAACGCATGAAAGTCTCCAGTTGACGATAAACAGAATAGCTGAATTGAGTTGGATTATTTAAGTTACCTTTTACGGTCGTCAACTTAGTTTAAATGAAGATAGGCCAGAATAATAGAATGCTTAACTTAATGATCTCATCAGTGCAGTAAATGTGACAAAAGAGAGGAGTTTATTACAACAGAGAGACAGTCAACAAGCAGATGTATTTACGCAATGCTCGACTACAATCTTTCAACTAAAAGTCATTTCAAGGAAGATTACTCAACGAACCTCATGTCACTGGTTGTAAAAACAAGAGGAGAGTTGATGCCACTCAAAACTGAAAATCTGCAGTTTGTGCAATCCAGGAGAAAAGCAGAATAATTACCACTTCCTTTGTAGATGCCCGATCTTAATGGAATCTCGGAGGAGCGTTTTCGGAAAGTGTCAACTGGCAGACGGCTTAGGCTATTTTAATTATTATATATATAAGTTGTGTTAAGACTTAAAGAAAATAAAGCATTTATTAATCTAAATCTAATCTAAGCTAAAAAGGTAAAGATTAAGTGAGAAAACAAGATTTTTTAAGGTGAACTGAATTGAGTATAATTTGTTTAACAAAAACATAACAATTTTAAAATTATTTGAAAAATTAAAAAGCTGATATGTTTTGCTGTGTGAGTTTTGTAATTCCGCAGTAATAAAGCGGATCTACCAATGAACAATATAATATGCATTTTGGATGATTTGTCACTAGTTTAATTGTGAGGCAGTATACATAAAAAATATTTTTATGGGAATAGGCTGGACCGAGCCCAGATCTTCGGTGTGATAAACCTAATCGAAACAGATTTTAAATGCAAAACTTACCTTTATTCGACTATCGTCCATTATCAATGAAGAAAGATCCTCGTCGACTGGGTAATATAACGCTTTGTTGGCCAACTTCAACTCATTTAGTTTTTGCATTTCAGCCTCGTTCAGTTCGCGACTAACCGGGTTACATGCTTGTGGTATTGAATTCGCCATTTCATACTCGATTTGAATAACCTCATACAATACTGCCTCTAATGAATTTTTTAATTCATTTTCTTTTTCCTGATCGCCGTCTGTATTTAAAGGTGATTCAACCGATTCGGTATCAGGTAGTGATGCATCTAAGGTCGATCCCGCGACCAATTGGACATGTTGTTCCATTTGATCCAAGTCCGGGCATTCACTTGACATCACGAAGTAATCTTCGTTGCTGTTATTGGCAGTGCTACTGCTTCCACTATGGTTACTGCCACAACTGTTTGTGCTGAGCATTGAATTAATGATAGCGTCTTCTGTACTAACTATCGCTGTTGTCGTCGGAGACATACTGATTTCGAATTCTTGGGAACCGTCTCGAGATGGAGAACCTGCTGCTTCGGCATCCTCTTCCTTGTTTGTGCTTTTTACCATTTTGTTGATCATTCTCAGAGCTTCTACTGGAGTGTTCATGAATTTTGTCATTATATCTAAAGCGTCCCCAGGACTGTCCATCAGTTGCTTGACAAACTGCAGAACGTCCTGGGGCGAACTTACTATCTTTGATATGATTTCTAGTGCATCTGTGGGCGAACTCATAAATTTTGTGAATACTGTTAAGGCATCAAAGGGCGAGTTCATTAATTTGCTTATGATCTTCAGGGCATCACCCGGAAACGATATCAAATGACTTATTAAGCGAAGGGCATCGCTCTGGGCGTTAATAACTTTTTCCAGTGTTACAATGGCATCTTTGGGTGTCTTCATCAGCCGATTTATGGCTTGCGAGGCTTGGTCAGGATCGTTGACTATGAAATCTACAATCTGCGTACTGGTCATATTCTCGTGGTTTATGATTTCAAAGCTTACACAACTTAAGGACCGGGCACTTGATTGTTTTATATTATCGCTCTCGAAAGAATTGCAACTCTGCGAGTCATGTGATGTGTATTGGTCAGACCCGAAACTACCTTCAGGTTGGTCTTCACGTTTGATCTTGTCAAGAACTGATTCCTCTTCAACCTTGCCTGACGATGGAGTCTTTCGCTTAGCTTGACGGTTGTTTTCGATTTTTTTGCGCTTAATTAGTTTGTCCTCTTCGGACATTATGTTCTCGCTCTTCATGCCAATGTCGAAGCATTTTTTGAGTCGACATTTCTGGCAGAATCTGCGAGTGACCACAGTTATTTCACAATTCTGATTGAATGGACAGGAAAAGGATTTCTTTGCTAAAGCATTGCGTCGAAAGAACGCCTTGCAACTTTCACAGGTAACTGCATTGAAATTGTAGCCAAGGGCTTTATCACCACATACCATACAACACTTTGATGGAGGCATATTTTTCTGCACCAAACAAAAACACTGGATTAATTTTGTTCTCTTTTTATTTATGTCGTGGATTTTGTTTCGATTTGATTGGAATTTGATTTAGCATTAGATAATTACGTAAATAATAACATTTTGCTGATTTGTACATTTAAGAGAACGTTCTTTTTTATTTTAAAGCTTTTTGTTTAGTAAAATTTAATTTATTTAACACTACTATAATTTTATTATCACAACATGACGTTAATTAATCAATGTTCAAACTCCAATTAGAAAAAGGAAAAAAACAAAATAGATAAAGTGTCAAAAATGTTCGAAGTTCCTTGAAAGATTTTTTTTGTTGTTAGCAAATGTCAGATAAGAGTTTTCGAAATGTAAGGCGAAAGTTACACTGGTTTTAATATATTTTTCCACCAAAAATTGCATGAGGCTTCTGGCTTCCCGCAAAAACGGACGGGGTCTTACTCCCTCGTCACGTTAGCTAAAAAGTAACTGTGTTTTATATAATTTAATTCTTTCTATAGCAGTAAAACTATCATAACGCCGGACTTACACGACTGCCAAGTTCGCAGTATTTACTGCTGTCATTAAATCAATTAACAACATTCGTTTAGACGAAGCTAAACTAATGACAGATAAAAATACTGCCAACACTGGCAGTAAAGAATGAGCAAGTTCATTCTTTATTGCAAATTGTCATTATTTGAAAATTCTTGTCTGTACTTAATTTATTACTGCCGATTTGGCAGTCGTGTTAATCCGGCATAAGTAACAAAATAAGGGTGAATCGTCCTAATAAAATCCGAAGTAGAAGTCAATCCGTAACAGTCATGTTTCACACAATCATCACTCCTTGACCACACATCATCCTTGTATGGATGATTCTGTACCGTAACGGAAGCATCCCCAGGATACATAATGACTGCACATTATATCAGTCCTTAGACTTGTATTACACTACAACTTATGCGTCGTTACTCTTCTTCGATTTCTTCTTTAAAATTTCGTCCACTGATGTCGATTTCGTTTCAACAAAAACATCGACTTGCCGTCGATCCGCCGTCAATTTTTTTCTGAAAATCAAATTCGTTTCAAATTAAAACCAATATTTTTCTGGAAAAACAGATCCGTATTGAATCTCTTTTTGGAGTCGGATTCAAAACGGATTTGTGCACAGATTCGTACACACACTACAATATTTGTTTTGACGTTTCTCAATTGTTGTGTTGTGAATTAATTTTTATTTTGTGGCAGTGTACAGAAAAAGTAAATTAATATATTAAAAAATAAAAAAAATTGTTAAAAACTTCTTGGAAACAAATATTAAAAAAGTGCAAGTGGTTTTAGGAACTCCTCCGCGTCGGAATCGGGAAATTAAAACGAATTAATGATGTTTTAAAGAATTGAAGATTTGTTTTTTTTTAGAGCTGCCAAGCAACACACACAGTCCCAAAAAGAGAATCGGTCCGTAATCGTTCTTTTCAAAGCCAAAAAGTATTGGTTTTAGTAGCGAATCCTAATTATTGAAACGAAATCGACATGAGTCGCACGCGATTACTACTAAGAATTTAGAGTCAAGACTGAAATGTGACAGTTTTCTTTTACTTCGAATTTGGAACTTCTGGTAGGTAAAACTAATGCTACGTTTTCACCTAAAGATAATCTTTTTTTCACCAGTGAAAAAAAGATTAGTTTGACGTTTTCACTATGAATTGTCATTCAAAAGTCAATACAACAAGAATAATAATTTCGGTGCAGTGAACAAATTTAATTTCAATAAATAAAAATGAGTAATAACTTTAAAACATTGTTATCCCAACATCTTGCAGCATATAGATATATTTACATAAATACTGTAATCGCCTTTGCACGGTTTTCGTTTTTACAGGGAACACTGAAGCAAATCTCAAAATCTGTTTCACCTTTGTTCTGAAGAAGACTTAGTTTGTATTAAAAAAAATCTTACACTCTTGTATTTTTCTGTTACAATAGGGTTCGTATTTCTATGTAAAGTTTCAAGAGATATGACTCAATAAATTCAATTCAAAAAGCGCATGGGCCAATTTCGCAAGGGTGAATGATTTTCCGTGAATAAAAATTATTAACGCTCAAAATGCGTGGAAGTAAGAAAGTAAGTAAGGAATTCATTTATTGTTTCGTTTTTGATATAATGTTTATAATTTTTGATGAATTTTATAGCTATGTGCAAAATTTGCCTATATTTATGTACATGTTGCGACAGGCCAAGCAACTGTAATTCGGCTTAAACGGTATCTGGCTTCCGACAAAGTCTTTAACAAACTCCACTCGCACCAATAAAAGGGCAACAAAATTGCTGTTGAATGCGTTTATTATCTATGCAATTTAATTATTAAAAATAACAATATTTCTTTTGTGCTAATTTAATTTATAGAAACTTACATTTTTTTGCTGCTGGAAATTAATTTTTTCCAAAAAGACACAAAGATAAAATGGTTTCTAGCCTATTTTTGGATGTTTCTCTGACTCTGACTGATAGTATATTAAAATTAAAATGATTTGCTAATGAAACAGATATATTATAATATATAGGTACTGCCTCTTTCTAACTATCAGAATACAATGAAATATGTAAGTGTACACTCCATTTCTGTGTCACAGGGAAAACTCACGCTTATGGAACTTGGACTGTTCGGGAAAAATATTGTTTCTCATACAAAATTTTCCCCAGGGGCCCAATTCCGCAAGCGTGAGTTTTTTCTCTGTACACAGAAATTTGTGTACGCATACATTTTTCCGCTTCCGCTAGGGTGCGATGCATATTTTTTTGACAGATAACGTGTACAGAGATAGGCAAATTTTTTCACGCATATTTTGAGGATGAACAAATTTGCTTGCATGAAAAAGCATTCACGGTTGCGGAATTGGGCACCAGGACAAAATTTATGTCGGATTTTTCCCGACCAGACTCATCTCAATGCAAAATAAAGATGTTTCGTCCGAACTATACATACACAAATCTGCAATCAATATTTTGAATTCAAATAACGTCCAAATCGTGTTTTTTATCACCCCATAGTATCCCCTATTTAGTATTTGTAATACTCAAAGGGGGTATATAACCAGAACAAATTATTGAAAATAGTGAGTGGGTAAATTAAAGTTGCGAAAATTAAATAAATTCAACAGCTGATTTCAGATAGTTGTTAGGCAGTACTTTGAATACAAGTCTGACCATTGCTGAAAATCGACTTAAAGAAATCAGAAACTATTTTGTTTAGGACTCCGTTGTCTAGCGCCTCAAGGGATACGAGAAAGAACTGCGCAAGCTGGTGATCGTAGGGCCACATGGACATCCACTGGCGAGTAAAAGTGTAGTAAAGTACCTTGGCATCTGGTTGGATCAGTACCTGTATTTCGACAGACAAATAGGTGCTGCCTTTGCCTTGACAAAACGACTGTTTTATAGCAGCCGTCTTGACAGCAGGGTGAAGGTGATTTCTAATATGGCCCTCATCAGGCCGATGATTGCCTACGGATGCCCGGTGTGGTTCAACGTTGCCCCATCTCAAATGGAAAAGATTCGGGTGTTTGAGAGGCAATGTCTTAGACGTTGCCTTGGATTACACAGAACACCAGAGTCGGAGTACACAAGATATTATTCCAACCAGGTTCTATACAACGGAGCCAACATAAGCAGAATAGATAATTTTTTGTTTAAGCTGGTTCGGGGTCACACTGCAAGGGCGATGTCCTCCACTAACATCTTAATTTTTGGGGCTTATTACCCCAATAAAGAATATTTTGAGAGTGCGCGGTTAAGTGGCTACATCCCTCCCGAGTCATTCTTCTATTTAGACAGTCGAGGGCAGATACAGCATAGAATGGCGGTTCCGCTTATCTACCACGTCAGCCGTAAAACTGTAGATAGGCGACTTCTGTATGGTCGAGACGTCATCGCTCAAGGCGGAGAGGAGCGCCTTCGGTTTACTAGGACTGTGTCCGATCGGGACCGAAGGGATAGGGCAAAACAGGAGAACCAGTTCTGGTGGCTCTCTGAACAGCATCGTGATATTTAAAGTCGATTAAGATGATGCTATGTCATTTAGGGTAATTAGGTATAGGGAACAGTCAGGTTGGCACCAAAAAAAACAGGAGAACCAGTTCTGGTGGCTCTCTGAACAGCATCGTGATATTTAAAGTCGATTAAGATAATGGTATGTCATTTAGGGTAATTAGGTATAGGGAACAGTCGGGTTGGCACCAAAAAAATTTAAAATAATTTGTAAATATGTAACTGAACATATATGTGCGTACGTATATGTATGTACGTATGTACATGTATGTATGGGGTGAATGAACCTGTGTGTCTGGATGCGTATGCAAAATATAAACAAAAAAAATTAAAAAAAAACGAAAAAAATGCTGCTGTGGCTGTTCTAGTTTTTAAGTAGTTTTAAGTGGTTTTGGGTATTTTTAGGTATCTTGAGAAGTTAGCATATAAGTTAATTGTATCTAGTTTTAATTATTTTTAGTCTAGATTTAGGTAGTTTATAAAAAAATATGAGACCGAGTTTTTTAAAAAAAGTTTTCTTGGTAAAACAAAAATAAAATAAGATAATTAGAATTAATTAAAATAGATTTAAGGTCGAAAGTTGTAAGTAAATTAGTTGTAAGTTATTGATAATAAGGCTAGTTTTAAACATTTTTGTCTAGCTTTAAAATAGTTATAAGTTAAGATTAAATAAAAATCAATAAAAAAAAATAAACGACGAAATTCATCCAGCCTGCAATAAGTTCTACTACTCATCATGGGTTCCACTACCAAATCGGAGGTTAGGTAGTGTTGGTGTGTTATGAAAATGCGTATGAAGAGAAATAGTGTGATAATAAATTGATGGGAGAAATATATACAAATTGTTTTATTATAAGTTAGAGGAGAAAAGGAAAACTATTTATTTCATAGGTTTTTTTTTGTATTTTTCTATGAAGATTTTTTTGTTGAGTAGAAGCTGGTTGTGTGTGTGTGTTTTTTATTCTACTGCAGATAGAATGAACATTGTTTGATGGCTGTAGGGAATATTTAAATATTCCGGTATACACTTGTGTGCAACGGTCATTACTCAATAAAATAAACTTTTTTACCAAATGAACCAACATTAAAATAAATTAACTGTTAAAATTTGAGATTTCTGTTAAGCGTTGTGCAAAAAAAATTGTTCTTGTGACAAAATTTTTTTATTTTATATTAATATTTTTTTGGATTTAGAAAAAAAATATTTTTTTTGAAAAATCAGATTTGATAAGAAATTCCGTAAAAAATCGAGTTGACGAATTTCAAAATAAGAATTTTTTATTAATAGGTATTATACATTTCTCGGTTTTTACTTATTTGTCGTTTTTTACTTATTTTTTTTAAATGAGTATTTAACAATATATATACATTTGAAAATATTATTTTAAAAAATCTTCAAAATATTTAATATTTATTTGCAAAATATTGTTTTTTTTTTTCAAAATCCAAAAAAATAAAATAAAATTTAATAACAAATTTTTTTTTGGAAATTCTTGAAGTCGTTTTTGAGAAATAATTTTTTTTCTTAACGGTTTTTAACATTTGTATGGGAGGTACCGTTATTTTTTATTTTAGAAAAATAGTTTTTTTAACTATTCAAAATAATTTCAAAAAACTACTAAATACGAAGTTTCGAAAAAATCTATTAAGTCGTTTTCGAAATTTTGAATTTTCAAAAAAAAAATTAATTTCCAAAAATATTTTTTTGGAAAAACTTTGGTAGTGTTTAGACGTTCTAGTAGCTTCTGCGTAAAAAATTTAAAAAAAATCAGATTAACTGTTTCCGAGAAAATCGAAATGGTTCTACTAGAGGTACCAAAAAAACAATTTTTTCCAAAAAAAATTATTAAAAGATACCCTTTCCCTTCATTAATGAACTGATTTTTTTAATAAAAATTGTTGGGGCCGTTTTTGAGAAAAATAAGATTTTTGTTTTTTGCCAAAAAAATGTATGGGAGCTACTGTTATTTGTCGTCTTAAGAAAATGAAAAAACCGTGTGGGCATATTACCGAAAAAAACAATATGTACCAAGTTTGAAGACAATCTATCAAAGCGTTTAGGCTGTAGAATCGAGGACAGACAGACAAACTGACAGAATGGCAGACAGACGGAATTAGGGGACCCACTTTTTTGGTATTCTCTATGATCGTAATGTCATGTTTGATTGTTAGAAACAAATTTTTTGAGAAAAATAATATTTACCTTTTTGGTCAAAAAGAAAGTATTGCAGGTAGGTAGGCACTGTCATTTTTTGCCGTAAGCGTGAATGATTTTCCGTGGAAAAAATTATTCAGTCCCAAAATATGGGCAATAAATTTGCATACTTAGCCTAGTTATCAGTACATTTCTCATTTTTTCAGCTTCAACCTTATTGCTTTTAAAGCTCATTGATTTTATGTAATTTATATAATTCCCTTGCATTCAAATTTATGCAAATCCATTTTTGAATAAGAAAACACCAAATAAAGTGTAAGTAATTTTGTCAGACCTTTGTATATAAAACCTATAGTACTACTATGAAAGAATTTTTAAGCTAGTAGTTCCGTTGATGAGGGCGCTAGTTTCTCTTTTCTTGATAGTGAATTGTTGACGTGGAAGAAGTAAAGGTAGAGGCAAATACGGAAAAAAGCAAGGGAGACGGTCGAAACTTATTAGTTCTGATAACAATATAAAGGGTAAGGGAGAAAACCGACTAAGCTGTTTTTGCCATGGCAACCTTCAAAATATGTTGGGTATAAATAAATTATATTAAGGCTATTGCCGTGTACATGAATTTGAAGTACAAATGTATATGGATATACATACATGTATAGGTTATTATAAAATTTATTTTAAATTTTTCTTTCAAATTTTAGATTTTTGGTGGACTTAGGATTTTGAATTGTAGCAACGTTGCTACTTTTCACTTTTTCTATGCGAAAATAGCAAAACAATGTTGACATATTTCAATATGTTTTGTTTAGGTAGGTACATATGTACCCAGATACCCATCTGCATACAATATGTATGTTCATAGGTACTTTTTCTTCTTTTTCAAATATAATATCTATTGAGAATAATTTAATTTTTTCTCCAGAGAGTTTTATTAGGAAATAAAGTAGGTATACTTAGGTAGTATTTTTTTTTATTTTTTTTTACTAGCGATATTAAATATGTAGGTACTATATTACAAGTTATGGATTCGAAAAAAATCTAACTCGAGATTTTAATGAAATTTGACATTACGATGATAGCGAAGACGAAAAAATGGGTCCGCAATTCCATCTCTCTGTCTGTCTGTCCCCGAGCTTATAGCCTAAGCGTTTTTTTTCATAAACATGTCCCCAGTTTTTTTTCAGCTTTTTTAAGACGAAAAATGACAGTACCTACCTACCTGCCATACCTTCTTTTTGACCAAAAAGGTAAATATTATTTTTCTCAAAAAATGTTTTTCTAACAATCAAACATGACATTAAGATCATAGAGAACACCAAAAAACTGGGTCCTCTGATTCCGTATGTCTGCTATTCTGTCAGCATGTCTGTCTGTCCTCGATTCTACATCCTAAGCGCTTTGATAGATTGACTTCAAACTTGGTACATATTGTTTCTTTCGGTAATATGCCCACACGGGTTTTTCATTTTCTTAAGACGACAAATAACAGTAGCTCCCATACATTTTTTTGGCCAAAAACAAAATTCTTATTTTTCTCAAAAACGGCTCCAACAATTTTTATAAAAAAATGAAAAATATTTTGTAAATAAATATTAAATATTTTGAAGATTTTTTAAAATAATATTTTCAAATGTATATATATATTGTTAAATACTCATTTAAAAAATATAAGTAAAAAACGACAAATAAGTAAAAAACGAAAAATGTATAATACCTATTAATAAACAATTCTTATTTGAAAATTCGTCAACTCGATTTTTTACGGAATTACTTATCAAATCTGAATTTTCGAAAAAAATATTTTTTTTTTCAAAATCCAAAAAATATTAATATAAAATAAAAAAAATTTGTCACAAGAACAATTTTTTTTGCACAACGATTAACAGAAATCTCAAATTTTAACTGTTAAATTATTATCATGTTTGTTTATTTGGTAAAACAGTTTATTTTATTGAGTAATGACCGTTGCACACAAGTGTATACCTGAATATTTAAATATTCCCTACAGCCATCAAACAATTTTCATTCTATCTGCCGTAGAATAAAAAACACACATACACAATCAGCTCCTACTCAACAAAAAAATCCTCATAAGAAAATACAAAAAAAAACCTATGAAATAAATTGTTTTCCTTTTCTCCTCTAACTTATAATAAATTTTGTATATATTTCTCCCATCAATTTATTATCACACTATTTCTCTTCATACGCATTTTCATAACACACCAACACTACCTAACCTCCGATTTGGTAGTGGAACCCATGATGAGTAGTAGAACTTATTGCAAGCTGGGTGGATTTCGTCGTCATGGTAGTACTATTGAAATCTATATACAAAGGTATAGATGAGTTTCAAGATTGGATTTTCGCAAAATTTTATTTCTTTCATTCAATCTTAGCAGAACAGAACGCTTTTATGATTTCCAAAACATTTTAACCAAAACCACTTTTTCAGCCTAGTGTGGGAAGGTTGCTATACGGCGTTATTTGAAAAAAAAAAGAATTCTCGAAGAGTTTTGACTCAATAATGTTCCTATAGCAGAATAAGCATTTATAAACACATATCTGTATATCATAAAAATAACTGAGTAATGCAAGGAAAAAGTTGAAATGTTTGAAAGGGATCTCATAGTCATCAAACAGTTCTTATCGTTCAAAATAATACTGGGATTTTCTGATAAGCGAACAAACCTCAACTATTTTTGACAGCTCAACAAATTACAAAAAATTGGTTCCACGAATTAAACCAAATAGTAATTTGATTAAATATTTCACATTTTTTATATTTAATATAAGAACATTCAAAATGACCACTCGTGTTAAAACTCGAGAATTAAGATCTGGAGATATTGTTGCCTACAGTGAATCAGCTATTCGGAACAATGCAGCCGCCGTAGAATATTGTCGAACATCAATGGCCGCATTGTCTGGGTGTTCTGCTGGTATGTTTCCCACGGATTCTTAGGACAAAAATTATTGACTTAATATATTTTTTTGTTCCTAGGAATTCTAGGCTTAACTGGCATACTTGGCTTCATGTTGTACTTTGTTGCTGTTCTTGGATTGTGGTGTTTGCTTCTTATGAAATCGGGCACTCAATGGAAAAAGTACTTTGTCAGTCGTCAAGGTCTTTTAACCAATGGCTTCCTCGGTGGACTATGTACGTATGTCCTGTTTTGGACATTTTTATATGGAATGGTCCATGTTTATTAGTTTCGAAGCTTAGTTTTAGTTAATTATGTGCAAATATAGACAATGTTCATTTTTGGAAAATGATTTTTATTATTTATCGTTATGAAGGGGCATTGGCGCCGATCGCAGCTCCTGAACAGTCGCACCAGGGGGTGGATTTAAAGTCGCATTGTAGAGCTATGTTGACTACCGTAACAGGAATAGCATTAATCGTCAAACTGTTAACCCCGCTTATGTTGTATCGCACCGTATCGAGTCCAGTTTGCCTATCTCTCTTTCGAGTTACTTCTTTCTGGTTGAAGCACTTTTGAGTATCCCGTTTACGGTGGAGCCTGTTGTGAATGTGTCTGGAATTGGTCAACAATGGTAGAATTCTCAATAAAATTTCCATTCTCAACTTACCGAAACGTATCATTCACTCCGGTTCCTATGTTCTTCGGTCTGGTGACTTCCAACTCAGCGTCTTTAATACGTACATAGAACTCGTCATCCTCTAAGCCCCAACCCCAATATCTATTAGACATGCCATTCATGAGCTGAAAGTGTTCCCGCCTGACCAGTAGAACCCCTCCAACAAATGTGTCATAGTGGTATTTTGGGTGGAATTCAGGCGAGGCTATATGATGCGGTCCTTTGTTGGGGAACTTATATTTCAGCTTATCGTTCAGGGGCAGAAGATCGACATCGTGCATTGCAATGTGATCAAAATCTAACTTTGTGAATAGAAATCCCGCATTTATAAGAGAAGCCCGATTAAATCTAAACCTGTCAACCTGATTTAAAACAAAAATATGGTGATTGACTTTCTGTCGTCGTAAGAAGTCAGTAATGTGTGGCACAAATTTTAAGAGTTCGTCGAAACGATCCCTGAACGGAACAAGAATTGCTAGTTTATGATGTGATTCGGGGTTGATTGTGAGTGTGTCACGAGGAATATCATCTTTCGCTGTCAGTAAGCTGTGCACATCAGAGCAATTACAATCTGTAAGCAATAATTAATAAAATTTACTTGTTGTATGGTGGAATTCCCAGGAGTTATTTTTACCGGAATTCAAAGGTAAAATGCTAAGAAGAACCAAACCACCAACACACAGCGATAGTCCACAGATGAGGAAAAGCTTTAAACTGCTTTGAGTGTTCATCTTCCAGACATCGTGTTTTGTATATCTGAAGGTTACTAATTTAGCATTTCTTATTAATAAAATAAATAAATAAAAATATAAAACTTTGTATAAAAACGGAATTTTAAACGTGCATTTTTATTAAAAAACAACATAGAACACTAAAAAATATTTGACAATTGTATTTCTGTTATCGATAACGTTTAATTTGCCTAGTAAAGTTCATTATGCTATAGTTCAACTAGGGTGGTGCAAAATTTATGTTAAGTATTAAATTTTTTTAATGGTTAGGCCGTGTGTGAATTGCGTTAAAATGTTGGTTAAATTTTGTAACTTGGTTAAAATTTGACACTAGCGTGGTGAATAAAATGGATTAAAATGTAGGCAGCTATAGAGCAGGCTAAATTTGCGTTAAAATTTAACGTTTCTCAAGATAGAGTAATTTGAAACTGTAAACGATAACCGAAAAGATAGATGAATTCCAAAAAGTTCAGATCTACTGGGAAACCATATAATAAATGTAAGTTTTAATTTATTCAATTGAAAAATTAAATTACATTATTATTTTTGTTTGTGTAGGGTCTCAAGAGAAAAAAACATATATTATATATTTTAACAAATATAAAATAATTAATTAAAATACTCATTGTATTTCATGTTCAATTGAATACAAATAGATTGATTTGTCAGCTTGTCAAATTCTACAGCTGTGAAAACTAGTGTTTACATACTAAATCAACAAACTAACCATAATGGGAATTGTTTTGAAAAGATTTGGAATTGTAGTTTTAAAATATTAAATGAACAATGTAAAACCGAAACATATTAGTAAAACTGAGAATTCGTTACTTTTTCGTGCCAAATTATTAACTTTATATCTTCTAAGTCGGATTTTGGGAAAGAAATTAATTAACTTAAACAAAAATTGTTTTTAGGGAAATTTCTTAAATCTTGAAGAAATTTTAGCCAAAATAGTGTTTTAATAAATCAGTTTTAACGCAATTCACACAGCAAAAAGCCAAATTTGATCCCACCACAAACCAAACTTCAAAATTTAACCAAGGTAGAAAATTTAACCAACATTTTAACGCAATTCACACACGGCCTTAGTTTTTAAAATCCCAGTTTCTTATTAGATTAAAATTTAAGTTCACATTTGGCGTTTTTCTTTTTTACCTCCGAGTAAAGAACTCAGCTGTCAAGAATAAAGAACTGTGTTTCTTTTTTAGCTCATCTCGTGTTTCTTTTTTAAATCACAGCTAAATCGGGGTATGAACCATAAGCTCAGAATAAAATGACCGATCAATCGGAGCAAAGTGCTGGGCGCGGCTAACTTTACTCATAATTTTAATAATAATCACTAAAGTAAAACCAATTAAAAACAACAATGAATTCGGAAAACGGAAGCTTTGGATTTGCTGTTAAATAAGTTTTAATAAAAACAATTATAATAATATATGACAGTTCTGCGCTTAAGTTTATTTCAAAATTAAATCAGAGATATCTGAGCATGCTCTACTCAGATCTAAATCGGTTTACTGAGGCTCTGCTCAGAGATCTGTTCGGAGATAAAAATGAAAAACGCCAATTATTCAATATAATATGATTGATGGGTGACCTTTTTTTCTTACATCTACATTTTTCAATGTATAGACAAGCATATATATATGCATGAAACGTTTTTTAAACCCCGATGGAAAAGCCGACAGACAAAGTCGCTGAGAAAATAGGGCTTTTTGTACAAATATTTAATTGAGGTTTCAACGATGGTGCAAGTATTTATTTGGATGTTATTAGCCGTGTTTTATTGGGAAATTTATCCGCCGTAAGTTTATCCGTCGTAGCATTTTACATACGATTCGCTACGGTCGATAAAAAGCTAAAGTAGAAGCTACGGTGGATGGCTGGTTGACGTTCAGTCGAGTCTCGATTCTGATTTTGTTAGTTTTGTTGGTACGATTGATAATTGAATTGAATCTCGATGGATGTGTTCATGGAGTGTTATAATTATTAATTTAAGACAAATCGATCTTTTTAATTCTTTTTTTTTAATAGTTGGCCAATTTATATTTCTCAAATCTTAGATAACTCCATTTTTTAATAAATTATAAGCTTGTGAAAAGTTTCTGACTTTTACTATTAAAAACTGTATTCTTTGCTCAATTATTTTCTGCAGTACGTCTAAAATTGCACCTATATCTTCAATTTTGCATACCCCTAATGTCAATTAATCAATTTTAACAAATTTGGATATCCATTTTGAAAAAGAAACCAATATTTATCGAATGAATCCCGTTTTACTTTTATTTTTGGCTAACCAAACCCAATTTTCGTTTTGTGTTCAATTTTTATTGATAGTTGTAAATAAACGAAGTTTTCTGAAAAAAATCAAGACAAACCGCATTGGGTGGAACTGCACTACAGAGGAATTGCTTGACACTGCGCTGCAAAATATTTATTCGTATACAATTCTATGAGCTATAAGGCCAGAGGCGCTCAAATATGCAACTTTCATTTTGCAACAGTTTGGTTGCTAAAGTGAATACCCTGGACTTATATGAGTGCGCGCACATGCCAAAACTATTCACTCCGCGATTCGAGCAACTTAAGAGTTTGTGTTTTGGCGCAAATCGAACGATCGCCCCAAATAAGTTCTTCAGTTTGTATCACATCGAACTATAATGTATCTGCGCGTACATTAAATCAAAATGATGTTTGTGTGTTCGTTTATCTCGTTGATTGATTTTTAAGTTGCTTATGTGCGCGATCATCGTAGTGATTAAACTATTTCGTTTCGGCAAAATTGCATGTGCGCGTCTAGCTTGGCTGCGGAAACTGAACTCACAAAGTGTGCTTTTCTTCACTGTTTAATGGACGTTGGCCATGGGCGGTATTCGATTCACTACATGGACATGGACTGGGCATACATTTTTGTGATCCAAAATGGTGAAATGGCAAACCAAATGTTAACTTCTTGTTACTTACTCCGCCTATGTGAAGTGCAGTCTGATAGTAAATATTGAATTGAAAGCAAAACATACTCAGAAAATAAATGTGTAAATTGACTTGAAAAATAAAACTCTAGCTATCGATAAGCTCAGAAAATAAATAAAAGCATGAAATATAAGGGGAGTGAAAAATTTAAACTACGTTGTAGTGTGCGTTCCAAACAAAGAAACATTAAAAGGAAACAAGTAAATCACCGGCACTTTTGTTTCCTCGTGTGAAATGAATAAACCATTTTTAAAGCAATACAAAAATGGGACTGTGTAAAAAGAGACTTGACCATAGTCACTGATCTCTATAATACACTGGATAGTGTATTCCCTACAAAGTATAACAGTTTTATTGACTCCCATTGAATTTGACAATAGCACCAATGAAATTGCCTATCTCGTTTTTTTTTTAAGAAAGAACGAGATAGATAATTAATTTATAATAATTTATTTTTATTGTGACTTGTGAACTTTCAACATAGAAGCCAGAGAATAATTTTGTATTTTTACTATTATTATGTACCAGGATCTTGAAGTAAGTATACATTATATTTATTAATTTCTTTTCGACTTTTTTTCCATTCAGAACCATGATATCATGCTTAAAGATAGATTCCGCCAAAGCAATTTCTAACAACAAAAAACAATTCATTCGTACATTCGTAGACGTCTCATCGGTGCAGGCACTTGCATTTTGTATTAGTTCAGCTTTCTGTGCCAAGGCTGGGGCCAAGTTAGTTTATGCCGCCGAAGCATTAGATTTAGTTAAAATCGCTCTCGAAGTCTAAAGGAAATAATGAAGTCACATCGGTAGTTAAGATGATCCGATCCAAATGGAAGAATTCATTTTTCCTGCTTCGGTGGCAAAGTCGATATTATAGTTTCGCAGTGGATCGGCTTCTATGTGCTGCACTTAGGTATGCTAGATTCGGTAATGTATGCTAGAGACAACTTCCATAAGCCAGGCGGCATTATGGTTCTTAAGCAAGCCACAATATTTATTGTTCCGCATGTTGTGTCGATGGAATAAAGATGACGAAATTCTCAGAAAGACTACGTGCCAAAAATCTTCAAAAACAGAAATATTTGGTGTAAGAAAAGACGATGTTTTGGCAACGGGAACGATTATTCATTTCATGAATCTTGAAGAAGTAACTCTTGATGAAATTGAAGAAATCAAATTTGAATCCTTAGTGCCAATAGAATACTTAGGTCGCTTTAAAAGATTTTGCATTTGGTTCGATGAACTGTTTCCAGGTGAAGCTCGTGAAGATTCTGTTATTGGAAACAATTCATTTTTGTGCTGCCAGAAGAGGCGTGTAGATACCTAGAAAGGTGCGCGAATATAATTTCGAAGTAGAGGGCAAGGTTCGGAAAAAGTACAATTATCCAATGCCGTGTGGCTGCAATATGACAAAGTACATTACAATAAACGAGCATTTTGATAGAGTGATGTCTGGCGAAATGGTTGTCGACAAGGATGAGGCTGTTTCAGTGGACAATATCGAAGAGACGCTTTAGGAGTAGTTTTATTTATAATTTGGTTAGTTTTTTGTTTAATATTATTTTTTATTTTGTGTACATTAAAGGAAATACAAAAAAAGCATTGTATGTTTTCAAATTGTTTTAAAAAAAATTAAACGCAAAACTTGCTAAGCAACTATACCTAAAAGCAACAAAAACTGAACTTGCTCTCATATTCGATCACATCTTAAGCAAAAGATTTTAGTAGAAACAGCTCAATATATTAATTTTTTATATACGAAGTTTCGTAAGTAGTGCACAATTTGCATTAACACTACGGTAAATACAGCAAACAAATACATATATGTATGTATATACAAAATTGCATATTACTGGGAAAATATCAATTTTATTTTTGTTATATTGGCAATTTTTATTATAACATTGTCAAAAACAGTTTCGATAGGAAGCACTTTTTATTATGTATTCTGTAGTCCAGTGGAATCAAAAAATAATTTTTTTTCCAATCTTGGATAGTGGATGATGTATCCAATTCAATTTTGGAACAATCGTTTCATTCCGGCGACGCGTCATTATTAAACCTTCCTAAAAATGCTCTAGTAACAGTGATTGTGTGTTGTGGTCTTTTATTTTATCAAAGTTCAAATTTCTGTTAAAATTTTATATTCCTGTTTTTTTTTTTTTTTATTTCTCTTGTAAATGACAGTCAGCAGAAATCTGTGAACGTATGTATTTCATTACCAAAGATTAAGGAAAGAATTCATTTGTTGAATAGTATACGGCTTCCATTTACCCTCGTAAATGTATAATATACGTACTAATGAAAACTCTTATTGATTTGCTAAAATACAACTTATTTTCCTAGTTGTTTTTTATATTCAGTTTACAGCGATCTTAAAAAATTTCTTATAAAAAAAACAAAACTCCACTCTAACTTTCTACAAGAAGCATGTTCTGGGCTTTCTGAATGAGAAAAGCTTCCTCTGTTGCCATTGTGGTGCACACTCTGTACCAATTGGAACTTTATCTTGGAGTTGTGGAATTGATTGACAAGGACTCTGCGAGTTTTGCTTCAACCTTGATGATCTGAATGGAGTGAGCACGATGACGTGCACCCATGTCGCTCCGCCGCCGATCACAGTATTTACGGTACTAGTTGTGTGTGATAAGTATTTATTTATTTTATTTCGCTTAATTCAAGCATATAGATTTTAGTAGAATCGTTGTAACTTGGCGATAGTCAATGGAAAATTGATTGCAGATATTAATTTTGCCCACTACTTGGTTTGCCCCAGAGCCAATTGAGCATTACCAAGAAGGAGATTCACTTGATTGAGCTATAAATGAAAATCCAATAAAAAAATAATATTTCAAATAGGACCTGGTAATTGGAACTTCTTTCTGATGATGCACTTCATCCTTAAAGACCACCAATTTAATTTGTATTAAGAAATTTCAATAGAAATTTGTAGTCATATTTTAATTCATACTCTAGAATTCCATTCTTGCCTATGGAAATAACAGTTGAACAGGCAGAGTTGTACAAATAGAAATGACTGGAGGTAAATTCAATTTATCTAAGATATACAATGCTTCTCCATTCATAAACCATCTTTAATAAAAATGTTGTCTTTTTCAGTCCTTAAATTATGCTAGTTGTTCTTAACACTTCTTATTGCATCTACTGGAGAATTAATCCATTCAGTATACAATGTCTTGAACTTAAAGTTTTGCTAATCATTTTCTCAACATAGTATATCCAATGCATTTTGTACCCAACAATATAGCCAAATTGATGAAAACACACTGGAAACAATCAAACATATCATTAATGTTTTTTTTTTTATTAAAAAAAGACGTACTTACATCATTACAGTGGTCAAACTTATAACCATTGTTGCTTTATGTGCTGATAATTGATTTTTATATTTCATATTTTTTTTTTCAAAAATATGCCCTTGCTTGATTAAAATAAAGAATTTTAATTAAGTTTAGTTTGAAGCATAGCAACCATCTTGAAATGTCACTTCGACAACAAAAATGTTATACTGTTATACTGACATGGACCCACTACAATTATTACAGATTTCGATTGGGGTCAATTTTTTTGTGTGAATACACTATCCAGTGTATTATAGAGATCAGTGACCATAGTCTATGAACATAGCCATTCACTTATCATTTCAGTTCCATTCCTGCAAAATGAATGTTCGAATTTAAAACTGCAATTCCAGAAAAAATGAAAACAAGAAATAGGTTTGTAACATAAATTAAATATTGGTACGTTTTTCTACTTTCTATTTTATATGAATAAAAGCTAATTATTGTTCATAACTTTGATATTTTCTTAATTTTACTTTGCAAAAAACTATTTCATTACTTGTGACTGCTGTGCAGGGGTACCAATTTTACAAAAATAAAAAAGCTACGGTCCATGCTACGGTCGATGCGTTTTTTTGGGAATTACTTTCGGTACAATGGATAGATTCCCAATAAAACACACCTATTATACATACTGCTTGATCCTTGAACAATCGTTGACACTAAGTTGCTCCGCCGAAATCTGGAGTTAAAATTAATGATCACATATTAAATATTTTAACCATGTTTGTACTACCCCAGAGAGCCTGAGTGAACAAAGAAAGCCCTGCGCAGAATATGAACAGAACATAACTACTCGGATTTGTTTATGAAACATATTTTATCACTGAACTAGTATTAAAGACAAATAACAGCTTGAAAAAATGAAATATAGTTGGCTGCACTCACTTGTCTGCTCAATTTGTTCAGCAATTTTTTTCTGGGATTATATATAGCACAATTAAGAGCTCCAATTAAAAAACAACACAAAACTGAGTGCCTGATGTATCCCATCTCTATCGAGCAAATGCAAATTTTAACTCTACATATTTTGTCATATTTTGAAGGTGTATCGTTAAACATAAAATTAAAATGGGAACAATAGGTAGCTCATCTATGAAAAATGTTGTAAGGAAAATAATAATGCAATCAGTGATGAGTAATGATGTTCAACAGGTTATCTGCGTAGAAATGAACTGTCAAAGTTTTTGTGGGAAAAATATTCTGCAAATCAGATAGAATTATCTCACGAATTTGATGTAGGAAGAGAATTGGCCCCATTCAATAACAGAACTATAAGCTTTTCGGATAGGTTGGTGTTGTTGTATTCCCATGTAAGATTTTTTCTTGGCAGCAGTTACTAATTTATTTTATTTAACACAAGCTAATCCCTCGTTTTCATTACGGAAAATTAGCTAATTTCGTTCACAACTTGCAAATTGAGTCTTAATTATCTAATTTCCCTTACAAAATCAAATTAAAAAAATTAACATATTTCAGAACAAATGTGAAACAGATTTTGACATTTGCTTCAGTGTTGCTACAAATTAGAAAAGGTGTGTTCACAGTCTGTTGTAAAAATATGAAATTTTACAATTTTACAAGATCGTGAATACGCCTAGTAATTATCCCTAATATATAACCCTACTATTCAAATTTATACAAATTCCATACTTGAATAAGAAAACACCAAATTAACTTCAGTAATATTTTCAATCTTATATTCAAAGTATATACTCATTTTACTCATCTCATATTTTGACCGTGAATACAATTTTTTTACGTAAATTAATTCACGCTGCGGAATTGGGACACTGGGAAAACAATAACTGTAAGAAAAGCAATATTTTTCCAGAAATGAGTACTAGGTCTTAACTTAGAATAGCTAAAATGAGAAATGGGGGCGTTCGGTGATGCATAACTTTGATGTGTAACACGTTCGATGTTGTTGTAATATGTGTAAAATAACAGAATATTAACAGCTGACGACCATAACGACGAATAAAACACATGATTTCCAAATCAAAGCCAAATTAGCGCTAAATTTCTAGTATACTTAGGTATCGTAGTGGACAGCTGACTACGAAACTGTCTTTTCAATTATTGTTGTTTGTGAACTTTTATTTACGTACCTATACATCATCTTCTTCTTCTGAATCAGTTGAAACATTTCTGGTTCTCACTTTCTGATTCATTTTAAATTTATATTTTATCCAACAAGTGTACGTTCAATTCACTTTGAGCTGCAGCATAATCGTAAGCAATTAGTTTTTTATCTGTTTTGACTTTTGACATGGTTACCTACCCTTCAAGCAAGCGACTCCGTTTTGGATTCGAAACCACTTCATAAACGAACCCAAAAACGGATCCGAAGCGATCCCAAATCGGATTACCACGGTGAGAGAGAACTCTGGATTGCAACGGCAGCGTATTTTAAGGAGGAACAAGCTTTGTATACTTATGCTGCTCTTTAAACATTTATATAGGGAATGTAAAAAAAGTTAATAAATATTGAAAATGTTCCCGACTCCAGCGAAATATTAAATTGGGTAACTCATAAATGTTGAACGAAATAAATATGTATATTGTACGTGGCAGATTGACGGTCCAAGTTCATCATATAAGTTTTATTGTTTTGTATATTCTTTTTTTTACTGGTTTTATTAAGTTGGGATTTATTAAGTTGGAAAATTACAAATGTTGAAGAAATGAAGCATTTCGTGAACTTATTCTAACGAAATTCATCTTTTGAAACTAATTTTAACAGAAGAGGAGGTTTCACAAATGCACAAAACAAAACCAAATAGGAAGCAATAGCACAACATTGAACTCTTGAATACCAAATTTTAAAATTGGTGGGACACACAAAATGTATTTTCCTTGTGGCATTTGGTCCTCCTATTTCTTGAAATAAAGAAAGGCAAGCTGAATTAGGTAGTACGCATTACAAATCTGGAAGTGAATATATTCTAGAATTATTGTGAAATTAAAGGTTTTGTACGATATTATATTTTTAACTTACTTGGGCAATCTACGCAAGCGAATGTTCTCAATAAAGCGATTGTTGTCATTTGAGTCTATTGTAAGTTTGCCAAACGCAATATCGTCCGTAATGCAATTTATTGTAAATTCCTTCAAATACAAGCTCTTCCACTAGAAAATACTTGGAATAGAAACAATAAATCGGCACTTCTAAATTCGGTCGTTGTTCAGAAGATTCCTCCCTCATGCTTTCTAAATACAGAAAAAAGAAATTTCAGATAATATAAACAAATACGGAAAACCCACAGATTTGTAAGCATAGACCAACTAATCTCTATATTATTAGCTGCGTTTTATTATGACACAATCCAGATCGTTTTATTTTCAGGGGGTGAACCATATGAGTTATTGGCGATAATAAAACACGGCTATTATTTATTTATTTAAAACAATAAAATACACAAATATTAGGTATATTTACTTTTTTTGTAGACAACACATTAAAACTGAATGTCAACTTTAATTTTTTGTTCTTACTTGGATAGACGGCAAGCGGTGTAATCGAGCATAGAACGTCATCCCGTCAAATTGCCTCAAAAAAAAACTGTTATACTTATAGAGAATTCACTATCCAGTGTATTATAGAGATCAGGATCACAACACTGATCTCTATAATACACTGGATAGTGTATTCCCTACAAAGTATAACAGTTTTTTTGACTCCATTTGAATTTGACAGTAGCACCAGTGCAATTGCCTATCTCGTTTTTTTATAAAAAGAAAGAAAGAGATAGATTGCCTCCTTTTCAAAAAAAAAATTGAAAAACAATTTGTTTTTATTGTCAGTTTCAATCAATATAATAAGAACTACAAACAATTCAGAATAAAGTAAGTTTCAAGAAATAATAAAAATCTAATTATTTTTGCTTAATATTTTTAAATTTTCAAGGTGATAGAGGACTTATTCATCAAAAAAGGACCTGGTTAGATGCAATAGGTGCTATAAGTACATCCATCGGGCAGGAAGGACGGCTCGTCATAAAGCCCGTGGTGCTTCCTTATGAGGTAGATGGCATGGTTGCCGAACTAAAAACTGCCAAAATAGAAATCGATCACATTCATATTGACCTGCGAAAACTTTTCTCTCACTAAGGAAAGATGGAGGGTTTCCTGGCTCGAAACAAAGAACTTAAAGAAACTGCCCAGCGTGCGTTTGTGTCGTACATCATGAAGAACAAGAAAATCTTTAATGTTAGTCATCTTAATACGGAAGAATATGCGAGATCGCTTGGACTCGTCGTTGTTCCCAGGGTTCGGTTTCTGGGGCGATTTAAAAAAACGACAAACGACACAAAAACGAATGTGGTAAACAGTGATTCAAATAATGATGAAGAAATTGGTGATAATGGTATTGGAGAAGTAAGTGAAAGTGAAAGCTTGGTTCACCAACCACCGACCAGAATTACTTCAGTAACGGGTAGCTATTCAAATGAACACGACAAAGAAGATGTACCACGTTACAAGAACGTGAGAGATATTGCAGAAAAATTATCATTAAATATGGAAGCTGAAATTATTGCAATGTAATTGTTGGTAAAATAAAACAAATTCAAGTTCTTTTACAAATGGAAGTCAATATTGTGCGTTTCTCTGTCTTTTTTCGTCTTAAAATTCTAGGTTATTTACAATCATATTAAAAATCTGGTAACAGAACGTTTCAAGGAAATGTTTTTTCTTGTTGGTGGAGTTGAATGATTATGCTGTTTTTTTCGATTTTCTGGTCGATTTTTACCCAATATCAATGGTATGTGAGAACTTCAACGAGTTCACCCTCACCGCCAGCCTAAGATAAATTTGCCGTTATCAGTGATACAAGGTTCGGCTTAAGAAGCCGCTATTGGCAATATTAAGCTAGCACCGAAACCACTTTCAATTCTTTTCTTAATATGAACGTAGGCCATTGGTACGATTTCGATTGTAATTCTTCCTTGTATTGCATTTAATACACACTAGAAACAATCAAATATATCATTAGTATGGCTTTTTTTAGTCGTACTTACATTTGTTGAAAATAGATGTGTAATTTAAATTTTATATTTTTTTTGAAGAAGGTGCCCTTGGTATGGTTGATTAAGCAAATTTAATTTCAAGCATAAGCAACCATCTTGAAATGTAACTTTGGCAACAAAAATGTTATACTGTTATACTGACATGGACCCTCTACAAGTATTACAGTTTTCTATTGGGGTCGATTTTTGTATGTGAATACACTATCCAGTGTATTATAGAGATCAGTGGATCACAAACGCACAAACAATTGTAAGCAATGTATCAGAAAGCTTTGCAACACCGAATGCCCCAATGTAACGTAGGCTTAACTTAAACGCTTCTAGAATCGATATTTGATAGCTGTCAAATGTTATCGTTCGTCAGCTGTTCAGTTATAAAAAAAAACAAACTAGCAACAAGAATATTTTTTAAAATTCTTCTGCATTTAAAATATTAATTTCCAGTCAAAAATACCTGTTACTACAAAAACATTTCCAAAATTGATTCGAACAAACAATGAACAACCAAATTGAGAAATCAGCCATGTTACCACCACGAATTGTATTGATTGCGTGTGGTTCCTTCAGTCCTCCAACTCCAATGCACTTTCGAATGTTTGGTAATAAATCGATTAAATTTATTTTTACAACTCAAAACTAACTTTATCATAAATATTGCTGTTAAGAAATTGCTCGTGATTACTATGAAATGATGGGGACACACAGTGTCATTGGTGGTATAATATCACCCACCCATGACTCATACGGGAAGAAAGGCTTAGCGCCGGCCAAGCATCGTTTCGCCATGGTGAAATTAGCTCTACAAACCTCGGATTGGATAAGGGCTTCTGATTGGGAAATCGAAAAGAATGAATGGTCCAGAACGCAACAAGTTCTACAATTTCATCAGGTACTTTAACTCAATTATAAAATAATTGATGGAGATATTTTAAAACCGTTAAAATTTGTATTTCTCCAGAATTATATGAACAACTATATAAACTCTCCTTTTACGGGAGATTCAAATCTTATTCCCGGTTGGTTGCCCCGGGGACTAAAAGATCGCAAAGAAAGAGTACAACTCAAACTTCTTTGTGGTGGAGATCTCCTTGAATCATTTGCAGTTCCTGGACTTTGGGCTAATGAAGATGTAAAATGATGATCTTATATTTCTAATCCACCTTAAGATATATATAGTTTGCTTTTTCAGATTGAAGACATTGTTTGTAATCATGGTCTGGTTGTAATAACTCGTAGTGGAACGAATCCAGAAAAGTTCATTTTTGATTCAGATATCCTTACAAAATATCAAGTTAGTATATTATTAAAATAGGCATATCAATTATTCACTTATTATATTTTTCAGAAAAATATAACTTTGATAACAAACTGGGTGCCAAATGAAGTTAGCTCGACAATGATTCGAAGGCTTCTTAGTCGGGGTCAGTCAGTGAAGTATCTAATTGATGATTTTGTTCTGGAATACATAAAAATGAATGGCCTTTTTAACTATAAAACGTAAGTATGAATATAAAAACAATAGACGGCGGTACGTACACTACAAGCGATATCTTTCGAACCGAAACTTATTTCTGTTTTGAATGTAACTAGGTAGGTATATGCCTGTAAGAGGTAAAGTCTTTTAAAGGAAATCGGATTTGCAAGGCACTATAATTTTTAGCTAAATTAAATATGAATTATTAAATTAAAAAAATCGGGCAGTGTAACTTCTTAGAAAAAATATTAAACATTTTTTGATATTTAAAAGCTCAATTATTTTAATGAGAGTTCAGAACAATAAAATCTCAGCAATCTCATTTATATGAACAGGATTCCTCAGCGAAATTTCGGGAATTTAGATAGACCGATAGATTTTTACTTGCAATATTGTTGTACAGTAAAAATAAAAGACGTCCGTCTACCGCGAATTTAGGCAAAGGAGAAGCTGCCAGTCATTTTGTTGAAAAAAATAATAACTTAAAAAGTAATGCAAAATGAAATTAGTTGTATAGTATACGAGTATGTTCATATTATTATCTTATTTTAACAGATATACATAAGTACTAGTATTGGTATTTCATCTAAGTTCCTTAGAATATACAAGCAATTGACAACCAACACTTGTACTTCAATATATAATGGCATTACTATGTCTGAATTTTTTGACACCATAACAGGTGTTCCACAAGGATGTATCTTAAGTAACTGTAAGTAACTGATGTAACTAAAATCTTAGGTGGCGGAGTGAGGGTGAATGACGAACTTATAAGGATCCTGCTTTACGCAGACGATCTGGTCTTACTTGCTGAATCCCCTTCCTCACTTCAGCTCCTTATTAATCGACTTAAAAACTATTGCGACCTATCGGATCTACAAATTAACACCAGTAAGTCGAAAATTATGATTTTTGAATCCATAAACAGGAGGATTTTACCACAAAATAAGTGGTTTCTTGGTTCAGACCCCATAGAAGTTGTGAAACAATATAAATATCTCGGTTTTTTAATAACAAGCAACTTGGATTTACGTCCTCATATTAAAGAAAAATGTCTGGTTGCTAAAACTGCTATTAATATAATGTGGAGCAGGTTCTTTTGTAATCAAAAAGTGGATTCCTCTTCCAAATTCAGAGTTCTAGACGCAACGATAAATACCTGCCTTTGCTACGCAAATCAAGTATATGGTTTCAGGTTTGTTGAAGAATTTGAAGGAGTACAGCTCTTCTTTTTCAAACGTATTTTTAGGCTGCCATCGACAACACTTACTTATGCTTTGTATGTAGAATCAGGTATACCACAAATCTATACAAAAAACTTGAAAGCGAAGGCTGACTACATAGTCAAAGTAATGCTGCGACCAAACACGAATTTGCAAAAGAAAATAATGATGCATGCGTTGAGATTTATCCTAATTCCTTTTCGGGAATGGTTCTATATTGCGGGTAAATATGGAGTGGATCTCAGAATATCTAATCAGCCGTGATGCATTTTACAACTGCATTGCAAAAGTAGATGAGCATTTTTATCTACAATGCATTCATAGCGCACAATCCTCTTCAAGTCGGCTGATTTACAGAGAACTGAACCACTCCTTAGGTAAAAGAAATTACTTTAATAACTATCTGTCCACCTACCAAATTAGTACCATATTCAAAGCAAGAGTTGAAATCGTAGGACTTAACTTCAAACCGCACAGGCCAGAAATTTCACCAATTTGTAATCTATGTAATAGAAATGAAAATGAAGACATTTATCACTTCGTAGCTATCTGTCCGATTCTGCAAGAATTGAGAAGGCTTTACTTTCAAAAGAGCTTTTTATCTTTTTCTGAAACCAAAGATATTTTAAACGGTAAAAATGGTTGGAGAGTAATTTTTAGTTTTTGCGATCATGCACTTAGATATCGAAATAGTTTTGACCTGTAATCTCACTTTAAAATTTTTTTGTTAGCCATCCTTAATTATAACTTTAATACCTATAATTTATATTAAATTTGAATTTATTTAACAAAATATTCAATGCAAATTGTTATACAAATAAAAATTTAGTACACAAATTTAAATTATCAAAAAAATGTATCAATAGTTCTTTTTCAGTTTTTTTTTTTCATTTACAAATTAATGAATATATGTCAAATTATTTTCGACAGACGGCACTTGTTGCCATGTTCTATTTTCTTTTGAATATTTCTTTGTCATTCATATATGTATTCTTAAATCTAAATAAAGAATTTGTAATAATAATAATAATAATACATAAGTACTAAAGCTAGTATTAGACGGTCCTTGTAATGTGTCATTGCCGTGACACTCTGACGTCACTATGACGTAGTTGTCTGTCCTCAAAGTGTCACGTCGTGTGATCGTCATTATTTTGCATGTCATTGCCGTGACAAAAACAATGACAGGCACCGTGACACGTCACTTTTAGGTCATTGCAATGACAAATTGCAGTGAGCGTGTGATAGCCCTTTCATTGTTGATGGGACACCGTGGCACGTTGCCTGTCGCTGCAAGGACTGTGTCCCAACCGTGACACGGCAGGAATTTCTGCCATGTCATTGTTTGCCACGGTTGGGCATAGTTACATAGGTAACTACCTGCAAATGTATATTTAAATTGATTTTAATTATGTAAATTAGGTTCTAGGGGAAAAAAGATGCCATTTGAATTCTTGGGCAAATACCGAAAATTTTGTTCTGATTAAATCTGATTTTGTATCAAAAGCGTTGGAGCCGTTTTCTAGAAAAATAAGCTTTTCCTTAGCAACCAAGACACAATGACTCGATTGATCGACACCGTGTGATCGTCACTGCTAAGAATGAGAAGATGTCATTGCGGATTAGGCTCACCTCCAATGATCAGTTGTTTGATAGTTGTCACGTCGTGTGATAGTCATTGTTTTGCATGTCATTGCCGTGACACCGAGATACAAATATCACCATGACACACTTTGACGTTCATTGCATTTTGGGACAACAATGACAGACATGTGTCATTCGTGTGATAGTCATTGTAGCTAGCCATGACACGTTTACCTTTGTTATGGCAATGACGGTGGTAGGACCTATTTTGTTGTGACGTCAGAGTGTCACGGCAATGACACATTCCAAGGACCGTCTAATACTAGCTTAAGTCTTACAGTATTTAAGCTCTTTAGATGCTTGTCTTAAATAGATTCTTGAATCCGTTTTTTAGTCCCAAAACTAATGGTACCTGTCATACAATTTTTTGAACCATCTTAATTATCTCGAAAACGATTTGATTCTAAAGATTTAATAAAAAAATAATATGCACAACTGGATCGGATGTATTTGCTCTTATATTCGATCACATGGTATGCAAAACATTTTAATATAAACGGCTAAATGTTTTTAAAGTAGTTCTTACTTAATTTTGTATATACAAAATTTCTTAATTTTTTTTTCTAAAAAAAATTGGTGACTATGTATGTCAATTTTAAATATTTAATAACAAAAATTTAGAAACAAAATTTCAAAAAAAATCATTCATCCGTTTTTGAAACATTGATTTTTCAAAAAAAAAAAAAATTGGTATGTAGTAATATTAAGAGGTCGAAGAACCTCCTATATAAATATTTTAATTGAAATCCGTAGAGCCGTTTGAGAAAGTCAAAAAATAGTTAAATAACTAAGTTATTTTTGTTTATAAGACAGGCTTACAGATCCGTAGTTTCCGAATGTAAATAAAACGTTTTCATTCTTTCTCGACGTTTCGTTGGTGTTTTCCAACTTTTTCAAAAGAGACTGGTTTTGTTTATTTTTATATTGGTGGTAATTTACATTCAACGTTAATAACAAAGGAGAAAATAAATAAAAAAATATGTACGTTAAACACAGAACTTAAAGAACTTAAACTTTAGACAAGAACTTAAATGCTAATATCACAGAACTTTTTTTATTGCCAAATGATTGTATGACAGGTACCGTTCATAAAAAATATTGATAAATAAAATTGTATGGCTAAAAAACGATTCAAAAGTCTATTTGAGAGAATCGCATAAAACGCTTAAGTACCAAGTTTGAAGAAGGGCTGTAGATTGTTCTACAGACCGACAGACACACGGAATTGTGGTACCCACTTGGGGGTAATGTCGTAATGTCAAGTTTGATTAAAACTTCGGTTTCTTTTTTTTTTAATGCAAAACTTGCCCTATAGTACCTATATCGCAATTAAAAAAGAGTGTGTGTACTTATGAACACTCGCCTGAAGTAAAACTTCCCTAATTTGAAACAATTTTTTTTTCGTAATTTTAAGTCAGCTACAAAATACATATATTTTAATTTCATGGAAACCGGTTAAAGAACAACGAAGTTGACATTTCTTAATACCGACCCCTTACTTGCATAAATACATCCCCCATAACGTCCCCATCTTCCAATTGTTCGAACTTTGATCCATTTTTCAGCAATTTTACATTACATTATACATTATACTACTCCGTATGTGTTATAAATCTACGAAGTAGATACACTGAAGTACTGGCAACCAGACCATATCTTCTTAGACACTACACACATTAATACAACAGAGAAAGCAATGAAATAAAAATATTATGCGTACACATTTTTTTTGAGATCGTGTCGTCGGTTTATAAATTTGTACCCCCAACGCCACAAAAGAAGTTTTACTTCAAAAATATGTGCCCTACTAAAGGTATGTGTACATTATAGTTAGTATACATATGTTGTTATTAACTGTACCTGCCATACAAGATACAACCATTTTTCTTAATTTGTACTTTCTCACAAACGGCTGGACGGATTTCGATAAAAAAATTTACATACAGTGGTGTGCAAAATAATAGGTGCAAAAAAGAATGTTTGGAAGCTTTAATTTTCTTAAGAAAAGTTCCTCAAGATTGGATTGCAGGTCTCAGACATTAACAGTTGTCTATGAGTGAACACGCCGTTTCTCAAATAAAAGTATATGTACCATAAGAATCACCTTCACAACTTCCATTTAAAATTCTTACATCGAATGCATCCGCTCCATCACAAATTTCAAATCCTTGATTTCGAGTTGGATTGAAAATTTCTGATGCAAAAAACTATTTGCGACAAGCTAATTCTCGCGTCGAAGTTGCCAATAAGTAACAAAATCGTTGATCCTAATTAATGTAGTGCGTGCATTGTTTTCTCTCATCCAGTGGTTAAAGTTTAAGTAAATTGGCATAATGTAAAACACACAACAGTTGATATTTAACTCCAAGACATTAATATCTTCCAACTGTTTGAAATGTATTGAAGTTCGTTCGAGACATTTGTGATACCTATTCCAGCACAACTTCCTCTTCGAAAAGTATTTATTTTTTCCAATGAATTCCAGCCATTTTAATTCATAGTTACAAAATACACCTATAAATGTCTCTTTTTAATCTTCTAATACATGAGTTTTTTTTTAAGTAGAAATACATCGAAACTTTTAATATAATTAAAGAAATTTATAGTACAAAATTTATTTTTAAGAAGAAAAAGGTTGAATATTAGTTATAATTAAGTCTAGAGAAGCTGGCATCCATATTAATGTATAATAACGACAGTTTTTTTTTCAAATTTTCTTTTTTTATTTAAAAAAAAATGAAAAATATAATAATAACTGAAAGTGTATGTATTTTAAGGTTCAGAAGATGTAAGCGTATCTCTAAACGATCTTTTGAAAAGTTTTACCCACAGTTTCGATTACTAAACTGGCGTTTTGCAATGGAGTGTGAGTGCTTCTCATAATTGATGTTAATGTTAAAATAAATATTTCTTAACAAAATGCATGGATTCTGTAATTAGATGTTTTATTTTTCCAGTATAACATTTCATCTTGTAGTAGTGTACGTACCATTTCTTAACTAATTTTCATTATTTCGATATATTATTTTTGTTCGTAATTTTTACTTGTTGCTTAAGAAGTTAAAACTTATGCGTCCCTTCAAAAACGAGAGAATGTTAAATTTATTTCCTTTCTACTTAATTTGCTAACGAATCGAAATGTGCAGTAAGTATATAACAAATCTTCATTTAAATGAACGTATTTTTAATGAATCGTACATCAATCAAGTCAATATGAGCTCCCTTGATAGCATTCCATCCCCATCAACTATGGACGAAGCTGATAACAATTCATTTAAATCCAAATTTTTAACTAGTATTCATTTAGATAATGATCATCCTAGGATATTTTGTTGTGGTAACTCGGAATCCATTGGCTCGAAATTACTTAGCCGCCTGCCAGGCCAAGCTGTACAGATCATTACTGATTCCCCAAATGGAACTCATGATCAAGACGAGGTAAGTTCTGTTTTTTTGTTTATAGTGTGGCTATATTAGATACAGGTAAGATCAATCCATTCATAATGTTGTAGATAATTAAACAAAAAATTACAGTGCTTCAATTATTTTCCAATTTGTATATTATATATTTTGAATCAGAGATTTGAACCAGAAAATATGAAGCCGCGATACAGCCAAACCTTCTTAAATGAAACTATAAACGGTCTTAATTTTAACGTTATTCGTTATTAAAGTTTTTTTTTTCATTTACCTGAACCACGAATAAATAAAAACATTCAGTAGAGCGTATTCCAAAAAAATTAAGAATAGTTGAAATTCGTTGAGAAACTAGAAGAGAACAAACGAACGATATTCAAACTTTATATTCATATGTAAATACATATACTTACATATGTATGCACCACAAAACGCAGTGATTGTACGAAAAATAATTTAATTATTTTTTTTTTAATTTAAAGGGATTCGTATTTGAAAAATAGAAGTGATTGAATATAGTTGGCACATTCATTTAAGTGGGTTTAATTGTAAAAAATGGAAAAATTACAGTATTATCAAATAAATACTATTTTGAAATGAGAATCATAAAAAATCATAAACATCTCGGATCTAATCTTTTGAAATAGTTTCGAACATTTTTTGAAATAGATACATATTTAAGAAGCTTTTAAAGTACCTAAGTTATTTATTTTATTTTAGTTTCTTTGTTTTATTTTATTTTCTTTAATTTTATTTTATATTATTTTATTTTGTTTTATTTTATATTATTTTAGTTTATTTTTATTCATCAGATGATGAGGAAGATGAAGACAAAGCAATACAAAACTCCACTAAATTTATAAAATTTGAATTATTAACTTCTTCGTCTATTATTTGTTTATTTTTTAGTTTAATTTTTTAGCAGAGACTGGCACAATTTCACAATAAATTAATAACAAAATAGTTTCCATTTGATGTTTGACAGAAAAAACGTTTTACATGTATGTGTGCATTCAGATCGAATCTGCCTACCCACCAAAGATGAGATCTTTCGTGTTGAGATCTGATCTAGATTTGCTCTTTTTGTTGAAATGAAACTCTCAAAATTCAAAAAGATGAAATCTTTTGTCAGAAAGATCAGATCTTTTCTTAAATGAAACTCGCTATAAGTGTATGCGTGCATTCAGATCAAATCTGCCTACCCAGCAAAGATCAGATCTTTCGTGTTGAGATCTGATCTAGATTTGCTCTTTTTATTGGAATGAAACTCTCAAAATTCAAAAAGATGAAATCTTTTGTCAGAAAGAGCAGATCTTTTCTTGAATGAAACTCGCTATTAAATTTTTCGTTTGGCAGTAGATGATTCTGGATTTAAACAAAGAATCAATATCAGTCATTACCATTATCTTCCAGCAGTGATGAATTCGTTATGGAATTTTTAATTAAGAACCGTTCTCAAAGTAAAGCCACAGGTAGAATATATCCCGGGAAGTTATTAAGAAATATTTAGAGAAACAGGTGTATAAGCGTTTCATTACACAACTGCAATGAAACACAGCTTTAGAATCAAAAAGTTTTGCGCATTGTCTGTTTGACATTCTGCATTGGAGAGTTGCGGACGGTTCTTCGGGATTATCAAATAAAAATGTAATAACTGTGCTACAAAATAAAAGTACCAATAGGTACCTACCTAGAATTTACATAAATTATAATAAAATTTAAAGAAATAATCGCACATACCTTTTATTAAATGTTATTTAAAAAATAGTAATTTTCATTTTATTTATTTTCAGATAAAAGCAAAAAAGGTTCGAAAATCAGTCCCCGAAATGGTTTAAAAGAAGACTATGTAAATGTTCTTTCGGCTTATCGGAATAAAAACACATGTTGAACTTCAGATACTTCATCTTAGTGTAGGCTAAAACAAAATTGTATGTCATGTTACAGGGCGAATAATTCATGATTAATTAGGTATATTTTATTAGCTGCTTCTGCATATGTAACGTTATAAAAGATAATAAACAAAACTGATATTAATTTAATTTATCACATATCTATTTATCGTCATATAAATAATCACGTTACTCATGGTATGTGGATTGCGTTCTAAATAAATGTGCCCTTACTTTTTTAAAGTTTCTGTTGGATAATTTTTTTAAATAATAATTTGGTGATTGTAAATGTACCTACATACATATATATAATAAGAGAACAAAATTGTATATCTTTAATATTAAAACAATCTACGAATAAATGTTTGAATAAAATAAAAGAACATACATTTAATTATTATTAATATTAATATCACTGTACAATGGCTCGCCTGTTGCAGAACCCGTCTTATTTAGCAAAGATCTTTAATACAAAAATATTTATTACAGGGTGGTAATGTCCCCCTTTCCTTAATCGATTACTTGCCTACCCCTTTGTTAATATTTATAGTTTTTTTTTTTTAATCAATTGGCACAAACCTGAATTAGTTTTGTAACCGAATTTTGAAGTAAAAAAGCAGACAAATCTTTATACAAATTCCAATGTTGTTTTCCTTAAGTATGTTAGTATTGTATAGCTTTGTTTTTATTGAAACTAACTATTATTGGCAGTCAGCAAACTTTAATCTGAAGGTTCAGATTCTAATCACCAAAAATGAAGAATAATATTCAGGAAACCTTCAGTTTTTTGAATGAATTATGAATATATAAAAAAATCCTACAAATTCTTACCAGAGAGACACAAAGAGATATGTATTCTGTGTCAAAAAAACAACACTCAGATTTTGTTGTTGGATCCTTCATATGGAGATCCTTTTTTGTTCATCCTTTTATTTTTCTTTTTACCAAGGGGTAATGATGACGGGTCATTGTAATGAAAAAAGTTTCGTTTGCATAGTCGACTATCAGTTCGGAAAAGTTTTTCGAAAGATCGGTTTAGATAGGTATATAACCATCAGCTTGTGTTTTAATAGTAAATGGGTACCTATTTACTTAACAAAAAATATATATAAAAAAGCAAATGATAAAACATAAATGTATGTAAAAAATGGTGTTAAATTTTCTTAGAAATATAAAAGTCATTTCTTTAATTATAGCATCGTATAACAATTAAGAAGTCGTGGAAGCTATAAAAGCCAAACAAGAGGCAAATGAAAAAATATTCCAGAGGCTCACCGATGAAATATTCAATCATAAATTAATCAGGAATAATGAATTCACTTATGATGCAATTTGAATCCTTTTACTTGGGCTCTTAGACACCGATTTGAATCATTTTAATGATTCATTTATGATCTGAAAATTGTGCAATTAAATGAACGTATATAACCGTTCCATATATTCCTTTAAATGATTAATCCCTGAACCTTTTCTGAATCGCAAAAATGATTCCTGTACGATTAATTAAAGTGAAGGTTTATACTTAGAAATCCTTCACTTAATTGAATTTTATTGGAATTATTTTTATGATTTAGAAAAGATTCAGGCATTAATCATTTAAATGAATATATGGAGCTCTTTTATACGTTAATTTAAATGACGAATTTTCAGATCATAAATGAATCATTACAATGATCAAATTGGTGTCTAAGAGCCCAGGTAAAAGGATTCAAGTTGCATCAAAAGTGAATTCTTTTTCGGCCGGTTTCTTGATTTTTATGAATTAATTATCGTTAATTTCTGAATTAAAATGTTTGCTGGGAAGTGTCATTGACATGCCAATATTGAATCAAAATTATGCATGCAAAATATCTATCGAGTGCCCGCTGACACTAAACTGAAATGGGAAAATCAATGTGCCTTTGCTTTTAAGTTAAAATAGTGCTTTATAACTGTAACAAAAATAATAAAAAATTCAACAAATGATATATATTTTTTTTCATTGAACTCATCTCGATAGGTCATGTAACAGATACATAATATAGGGAACAACTAGTGATAGTCTTCGAAGAAGTCCAGATGGAAACAGAATAAAATAGAACATTGCCTTTAAAAGTGTATCTGTTAGTTAAGGGCTTCAGTGAAGGTGTATCATGTTCCACCCTTGAACATAGTACCAACCACATAATGTACTTGTGCTTAGCTAGTTCATGAAAGTTATAACTCAAAGAGACAAACGGAGAAACTTTTCATATTACATTCTCTATTAATGCACATTTTAAATTTAATCAATAAAAAAGTGAATTTCTTATGAATAACGATTTTGGTGTTTCTAAAATATTTTCCGACATTAGAAACAGAATGAATTAATTGTCGATTTATGGAATCGCAGTAAAAATTCTGCGTACCATTCAATTAGGAATACCTAAGGAAATCATATCTAGTCTAGAATAACAGATATGTATACAAATAATAGTCAAGTTTTTGCATACATTTTACAGGTTAGAGGAACATAAACGAGATTTTATGAAATTAAAAATTTTAAAAGGAAAACGATTAAATAAGGAATATCTATTCAATGAATACATAATCATTTTTAGGTGTAATTTTTTCATTTTTAGATAGTAGGTAATTTTCTTGATGCAAAACTGAAAATCGAAAGCCGAAAAATGGCTCTACTAGAGAAAAATAACCATTTCTTTTTCCAAAACAAAAGATAACTAAACGAGTATACCTATTCCCTTGATTAATGAACTAATTTTTTTTTTACAAAAATTGTTGCAGCCGTTTTTGACAGAAATAACATGTTTCTTTCTAGCAAAAAAAAGTCGTATGGCCGGTAGGTACCGTTTTTGTTTCGTCTTAAATTAATAAAAAAAAAAAAACGTGTGGGCATGCTACCGCAAAAAACAATTGTACCAAGTTTGAATTAAGCCCATCCAACCGCTTAGACTGTAGACTCTGCACAGACAGACAGACAAGCAGACGGAATTACGGGATCCACTTTTTCGTCTTCGCTATCATCGTAATGTCAAGTTTGATCAAAATCTCGTGATCGATTTTTTTACACTTGCCATACCTATGGACATATTTTTTTAATTTTAACTATGTGCCTGTAAGACCTAAGGTCTTTTAAATGCAACCTGAATTGCACGGCACTAGTTAGAAGAAAGAGAATGATAGGAAAGAATTTTTTGTTGGCACAGTGGATTTGAGAACCAGGTCAATACTGTGTCATCTTTTAAACAATGGGCGGCATCCATGTTTTTCTTATTTTATTGACGTCATATGTGAAACGAAATCTGCAAATTGTTGTTGTTTGTTGTCTGTGGATTAATGGATTTTGTTTCACATATGACGTCAATAAAATAAGAAAAACAAAAGTGTCGTAATCTTGTTTTCTTTGATTCATGGGCGGCATCCAATTAAAATTGGAGGTATAGAAAAGAATGCGGGGATAGAACCCACACGTCTAAGTTAGCAATCACGCACTTTATCCACTGGACGATTGCCACCGACAGTTATGTATAAATATGTATACACATACATACGTATCGCAAGTAAAAAATGTCATTCAAACGTTCTACGTTTTTTTTTTCAAATAATTGAAATATCAGATTAAAAAAAAAAAAAAAAAAAATCACCGGGTGAATAAAAGGTTGTAAAATATTGCTTAGAACTTGGTTTAAAAACTGAGAACTGAAGTTCTTAAAACCCAAAAATAAGTTCTATAAAAATTAATTGAAGTGAAGAAATACCCGAGTTCTAAATATTTTTAAAACGATTTTAGAACTTAAATTGATTTTAGAACTTTCTCTAGAAATTAGCCGTTAATTATAAAAAAAAAAATAATTTTAATAATAAACACATTTTACGAAAAAAAACACATTTTCATAAAATCAGCTTAAATCAATCAAAATGAATTTTATTTTATGTTTGTTTTTATAAGTTTATTTCAAATTATTTATTTAATCTAAATGAAAACAACTGTGCAGCACATTTTCTGGCAATAGAAGCTTCCCTTTTTGTTGCCCTTTTTGAATGAGAATTGATGTGCCTCTAGCACCTAACACATAGGTGTCTATCTCGTCAAGAACAATTGTGGTGCGGTGCATAGGCGACAACGTTATACTAGAGTTCCTCTTACTTCCGTCGATACAATTTCAGTTGTTGTTCTATCGTTTGGCGCGCCGCCCGTGTTGCGAAAATGCCAATCAATGATTATTTATTATTATAATACAAAAAAATACACTATACATAGTTAAAGAAAGAAAATAAATATAAACATTATGTTTAAGAAACGAATTACTAGACCATCAGCTGCGCGGCACAATGACCAACTCCCGTTTCTATCCCAGAAACGATTTAGTGCATTGCCCCGATTTCGATCTATTCGCAAAGAGGAGTTTGGTCTGAGTTTGTTCATTGCTGTGTCATATGTCATCGATTTGTTTGGTGTATTCCCCCTAGTGACATTACCGGGACTTCTGATACCATTGGGAGTTTTTGCCATACCTTTGGTGCTGGTTATCGTTGGATTACAAATTTATACCTCAAATTTGCTAGGCAGATGTTGGATTATGGCTGAAATGTTGGATTCTACTATAGGACAGAAGAGCAGGTTTGAAAATGAATTAAATACATATTTTTTTATTTACTATCAAAACAAAACAAAATTGCAAGGCTGCTAGAAACTAAATTATTAAGTAATGATTCGTTTCATTACAATATCCTTAAAGTTTTTATATAACCATAAGTGTTTTTGGGTCACCCGTTATTTTTATTTGCGGTACATACATTAGGTACCTGCCATATACATAGTTATGGTTTCGTAAAAAAAATCGGACTCGAGATTTTAATCAAACTTGACATTACGATGATAGCGAAGACGAAAAATGTGGGACCCGCGATTCCGGTGTCTGTCTGTCCTCGAGTCTGCAGCCTAAATAGTAAACGGTTGAATGGATTTGCGTCGAACTTGGAACCTGTATATATATTGTTTTTTCCATAATATGCCCACACGTTTCTTTCATTTTTTAAGACAAAAATAACGGTATACCTGCCATGCATTTTTTTACCACAAAAAATCTTATTTTTCTCAAAAATGGCTCCATGGATTTTTATAAAAAAAAAATAAGTTCATTAATAAAGAGAAAATATACTTTTTGATATTTTTTTCTGAAAAGTGTTTATTTTTGCTACCTCTAATAGAACCGCTTGTTTGGGTTTCGATTTTCTGGAAAACGGTTCATTTGATTTTTTTGAAAATTTTATGCTAAAGCTCCTACAAAGTCTGAACACTAATGTAAGCCAACATTTTTCAAATTTTTTTTTTTGAAAAAAAAAAAATACTTCTCTTTGAAAACTCAACATTCGAAAGCGACTAAATCTATTTTTCGTGAAACTTTTTATTTGGTAGTTTTTGACATTATCTTGAATAGTTAAAAAAAAACAATTTTATAAAATAAAAAATAACGGTACCTCCCATACAAATGTTTAAAAAAAACGTTAAGAAAAAAAACTATTTCTGAGAAACGGCTCCAAGAATTTTGATAAAAGAAATGTGTGTGTTCTTAAATTATTGCAGTCCAATTTCAAGTACAAAAATATTTCATTTTGCGTACTTATTAACGGTAGGTACTTCCTTCCTATGGAACCTCTTTCTATATTTTCGACTTTCTCACTATTGGATGAACCGATTAAAATTATTTTTCTTATGAAAATGCTCTTCAAAAGTGTTAATAAAACTGCATACCCAAATTTTCAAAAAAAATTTTTCGATTTAAAAAAAAATATATTTTGAAAAATGGATTTTTCAAAAACGAGTTCTCAGTTTTTTTTTAAATTTGTATTTTATATGTAGGTATATTAATAATTACTTCAAATATATAGATATAAATTATTTTATATACAATACATACATACAAATTTATTTTTTTAAAAAACCGCGCCAACGATTTTTGAATTTTTTTTGTTATATTAAATAAATATTCGCACACCTTCTGTATTTCACTTTTTGTGAATTTGAGGAACGAAAGTGAATTTAGATGTTCTGTATTCCACATAAAAATGTTTTATATTCCATATAAAATAAAGTTTGTAAATAGCTCATTTCGAATGTGGAATTTTAGGATTCTGAATATGAAAATTCGTGTTCGACATTCCGAATATGAACCGTTTTTATACAAATTGCCTGTAACCGATGATTTTGACAATTCGAATATGAATTCGATGTGAATTGGAAGGAGTTGAATCCACTTGAAATGCAGAACACGTTATTTCATTTTAAGTGAAATTGAAATTCGTTTTGAATTCATTTTCACTCGGAATGCAGAACATGTGTGATTGACGAACAATTTTGTGTTTTTTCGGATACACGTATCTATATATGAAAAAAATAAATAAATACATTTTTAGTTAGGTCCAATATTCTATAAAATAAAATCCATGTGTTTAGAACTTTTGCCATTATATTTATAACGTCCTCATAGGCAACCTCAATATCCCCACATATGTTCAGCAACATCAAACCGTTCAGCGAAAGCATGAAAAAGTTCGCTAACATAACGTCACAGATACCAGAAGTATCGCAGCAATCTGCATAAAGCAGTAAACTGTTTTATATAAGGACGAATCGCAAACATACTCGTATAACGAGTCTATAAAGTTTTTTGGGAAGTTTTTCATTTGGCATACTCAAGCAATGCCTGCAACAATAGATAATTAAACATTGAATGACATACGAGTATATCAAGAAAATAATAGGAAATCATCGGTGCCGGGAAATAACGCTGAATTCTAAAATTCGTCGTTATTTCACTTAATGAAAACGAAACAAGGCCAAATTTCGGAATTCGATTTTTTTTCACAAATTCGAGTCTGTCTTATTTCGCTTTTAATTTATAAGGACATTCAGATAAAGATTCCTAACGGTGTGCAGATTTGGCCCTCTGAAAATGTTGTTGAATGGATTCACACACATTTCAAATACATTCAACATTTTGTTTTAATTTTATTTTATTTAATAAAGTTTTACTTAAGTTACATAAGGACTTATGTGACAGTTTACGCAGAGGAAAAAGTAGCCCATAATCATTTTAAGCTAAACATAAATATTTATGATGCGTATCAGCAAACGGGCCTTAATCACATAAAACACAACGTTTAAGAAATAAATGCTTAGAATGGGTTGGGTTCGATATCCCGCTTCTTATTATCAAGTTTCTTCCCCCCATTTTGTTAAATTCCCTGTTTTGGAAACGACCCAAGGTACAAAAAAACGACGCGTATGGGGGAAGCATGCATTATGTTTTTTTTACAACCCCCTGCAGGCCCAATATAGGATTTGTGGTGGGGTCGAATTTGGGTGTAGGTATACCCTTCTGTGTGAATTGGGCTTTATTTCACAAGAAATGATCGGCTTTATTTTACTTTATCTAAGTGAAATAACACCAAATTCTGAAATTCGACGGCCTTATTTCGCTTTTATAAAGTGAAATAACGCAAAATTTCGGAATTCGACTTTAAATCACGAACCCTCTTACGTCATCTGGCCATTTTTGGGGGAAATACCTCAGCATACCATTGTATTTCTACTCCTTCAAGCTTGCAACATTTTTCGAGTTCTTAATTGCATGAATGAATTGTCCAAGAAAGGAACATAGACAGACCGACGCGATGGTTCCTTTAAATAACTTTTATTTCTCATTCACATCATATTTCGGGAGGGGGTTCAACGCCCCCCCACCCCTCTACCATTATCCACTGCTCCACTGCTGTTTTTGGTTTCTGCTTCCTCTACCCATTGCAATAATTTTCTTGGTGTATATGTTTACTAAAAGCCTTTTTTTTAGTTTTATTTTGTATATCCAGATGATGGTATCTAAACCTTTTCTTAAGAGAACAAGAGGTTTGACCCATAACATGATTACAGTTTAGCTGGTAGATCACCGATTTGTCAAGTTGGTCTGTTTTTTGTTTTGTGCTTCACATTGGATATTTTTTGTTTATTTTTGCTTTTATTGACTTCAATTTTTAAAAAAATGTCAATAATTTTATTTCATTAATGTTATTATAAATTTATATAACAGTCGAATTTTCTGACGATGGCGATATAACCGAAACGCGTCAATCAAATAAATAAAACAAGACTATAAGGTACTTAATTGACTTTATTAATCTACATTTGTAGGTTGGCACCTAGGTAAATATTCCTTGAATCATCCATTCAACATTTCATTATACTAAGTATCAAGGGTAATTTTAAAATTTTAAAACAAACTCATTTGAAAGAAAGAAATATTTAGAATGATGAAGATCTATGTTTGACAATATGTATAAATAAATAACTAACGTTGTAGTAAAATGTAAGTAAGTAAGTAAAAGTAAAAGAATTCATTTATTTACAATTTGCGTTTTTTACATTTGAACATATTTTAACGAATTTTTTAAGCTTTGGCTTTGCCGTCAGCTCGACTGGCAATATTTTAAAATAGTAGAAAATTTAAATATAAATTTGTTATTTATTTGTATTACTTTTATATTAAATAGATAAAGCTATGCGTATTCTGTTAAAAGTAGTCTTCGGAAAGGTGTATCTAAGAGAAAGAGCAAGTCCTCTTGCTGGATCTGACTCCATTTAGAATGTTGATAGTCTCTCCCATTGTTAGAATACCTTTTCCGAAATATGATATTCTATATTGTTTGAAGATTGGACATATGCTTATCAAATGAAACCCGTCTTCTTTTGATTTCATGTTACATAAGTTACAAAACTGATCAAAACTTCCATTGTACGGGCTTCCGTTGAGACCTAGAAGTTCGCATCTAGTTTTGAATATCAAAGAGATTTGTTTAATACTGAAAGAATCTCTAAAATAGTTTTTATCACAAAGGTTAAATTCTAATTGGCTGTATAATATTCTGCTTTCCGATTTACAGGCCTTTTCGATCATAAGATTTCGAACCGAGTCTTCTTGTTTTTGTATGATCTCATAAAGTTGATCCTTTAAATGTTGCGTGTTATTTGGGTCTAAATTAACTTCCACTCCCTGATTAGAGCCAATATTTTTCCCCTCACACATTAACCAATTTTTATTTCTTGTTTCTAAAAATCATTATTTTCGACTTTTCAGCATTTATAACAAGTCCCCATTTGTCACAGAATGCCGCTAGACGATTTATCATCAGTTGTAAATTTTCTGGTGATTCTGATAATATTACTAGGTCATCGGCATACAACAATACATTAATTAGGTCACCTGCGATTCGAATACCTCCAGGAAGATGTGAACCAATGTCATTAATAAAAAGTGAAAACAGTAGGGCGCTGAGAGGGCATTCTAGTTTAACACCAGTGTCTGTTTTAAACCATTCTGAAAACATTGACCCATCCCAGACCGTTGCCTTTGTGTTCATATACATGTTTCGTATTACACGGAGGAATTTTGTTGAAACACCCAGTTGTGAGAGTTTGCTTAGCAAAGCACTTCTATAAAGTGTAGATTTTCTTGTTTCGTGCTTGAAATGCCTTAACTATAGATGTTAGTGAGAAAATTTGATCAATTGTAGAGTAGTTCTTCCTAAATCCAGCTTGCAGGTCTGATAGGATATTTTATTCCTCTACCCAACTTTGAAGTCCGCCAGCTAGTACTCCACAAAATATTTTAGCTATCACATTCATGAATGAAATGCCCCGGTAGTTTTCAGCATCATTTAAGGAGCCTTTTTTATGTGATGGAACATTGGTACTTGTGAAAATTTTGTTGAAAAGTGTCAATAAATTGTTACAAAAGGTTAGGGATGCGTTTTTGAAAAATTCATAATGTATGCCATCTTCTCCTGGGGCTTTATCATTTTTAGCTTTTCCTAGAACAGTTAATAATTCGTCAGCAGATATTGTACAATCAAGTATATCATCGCATATAAAGGGTTCCGCATAAGAAAACATTGGTTGGTTTTCCATATATAAAAGGTTTTTGAAATAGATCGCCAGGTCATCTGCAGAGACACATGAACCTATAATGTGATTTGAACCATTTATTTCTTTAGCTATCTTCCAGAATTCTTTTGTGTTCTTAGTGTGTCCTAAAGATAGAGCTAGATTTTTTTCAAAACTGATTTTCTTTGAGTGACAGAGCTTTTTATACCTGATATTTGATTGGATATACCATTTCCGCAGTTCATCATTATAAGAGTTACTCCGTATTGCATTAAGTAGACCGAAGGATTTTTCTCTAGCGTTCATGCATTCCCTGTCAAACCACTTTTGTTTGAATTTTTTAATTGGGTTTTGTTCTCTGTTATTTACAGAATTTCTTAAGCATTCTTGAATTCTTTCTGAGAGTGCGTCTGTTGCCTCAGGTATTGCAGAAATTCTAGAGAGAAATTCATCCAAAGAACGCTGGTAGGATTCAACATTTTTAATATTCCAATTAAGGCGTGGGATCAAGTCAAGATTTCTCTGTTGTGAGACTGTTTCAGTTCTCCACTCAACAATAATTGGCATGTGATCAGAAAAATGTTTAGATTTAACTTCAAATTTGGTTATAAGATCTATCCACTCATTGTTGACTGCACAATAATCGATAACAGATTTGCCTTGTCCACCAATAAAAGTATAATGACCATTGGTATCTCCTTCTGTACAACCATTTAAGCCAATACTGTCATACATTTGCAGCAACTCCAGTAAATTTGTCCCGTTTTGGTTGCACACATTATCTTTAGATATTCTGTTAGTAGGGTTAATATGTATATTGTTAATATTTCTCAAGGTGGTGACTTGAGTGCAGCTTGTTCTGGCGTTAAAGTCACCAATCATTAAAATATTCTTGCTTGCTAGCAAAGACGGAATGCTTCCTAGGTCATCGAAATCTTCAGACCATTTATTACAATTTATGTAAAGTGGGAGGATAAACATATTTCTTTTTTCTATTAGTTAACTACAACAGTATTAAAATGTAAAAATATGATTGTCAAAGTGCAAGTATCCTTCAGTAAAGTAGTTTTTTTTTTTTTTTACATAGAATAACCTAACTAAAAACACATTTTTATAAAGCAATTATAATCATATACACATAGGTTTGATAGTATGAAAATATTTTGCAGACATCAATATAACATAAATTATTATCTTGCAAATAAATCAAGAGCAACTGTTGACTGAAAAATTTACAAGCATATGGTGCAATTATTATTGAAATAAATATATAGCCATATTTACATTTTATTGTTCCACTTTTATTGCGAATTGTGATATATACAAAGGTATACTATATGGCAAGTTATGGATTCGTAAAAAAAATCGAACTCGAGACGAAAAATAACGGTATCTGCCATACATTTTTTTTGACAAAAAGAAAAATCTTAGTTTTCTCAAAAACAGCTCCAACGAATTTTATAAAAAAAACATCAGTTCATTAATGAAGGGAGAACGTACTACTTTTTAATATTTTTTTTTTTTTGAAAAAAAAAATGGTTATTTTTGGAGAACGAATCATTTGATATGTTTTACATTATTTATGCAGGAGCTCCTAGAAAGTACACAAGCTAAAATTTTTCAAAAAAAAAATTGTTTTTGGAAACTAAAAAACAAAACTTTTTTTTTGAAAACTCAAAATTTAAAAACTATTCAATCGATTTTTTCGAAACTTCGTGTTTTGTAGTTTTTTGACTTATCTTGAACCGTTAAAAAAAAACTATTTTCTTAAAATAAAAAAAAACAACGGTACCTACCATACTAATGTTAAATGTTGACAAAAATGGTTTTTCAATTAAAAAAAAATCAATTTGCAAAAACCTGTCACTGACTTTTTTTGAAAATAAAATTTTAAATGTATGTTAATAATTACTTCCAAATGGCGTCAAATTTTTTTTATAAAATTTTTTTTCAAGATTTTGTAATTAAATTTTTCTAATATGCTTCAAAGACTTTCGATTTTATTTTTCAATATATTCATATTTGCTTAACAATACAAATGAGATATTTTTCCCTCTTTTATTTATTTCTACCTAATTATATTTCATTTTTCATTATACTCATTTTTGCGTACGTCACTGAATACCTACTTACATAATGTATATTTACGAGAATATATATGTATGTATCTTTAAAAATTACATGAATATTATGTATATTGTACCTAAATTCTAAAGTTACTAGCAGAGCCGGGCGAGCGTTGCTCCAACTTTATTGTATTGCGTTCAATTATTTAATATTAAAATTTTTATTGTTAAGAAAGTGATTGCTAAATATTCTAATTAGTAGCAATCAGTGCTTTCCATTAATTAAGAACTAAGTGATGAACAATATTTCTAGCTTTCTTTAAAACAAATAAATTTGATGGTTTCCCAATGCGTGAGCATGCAACATATAGCTGCCCTTAGGAGAAACACGGATTCTCCCACTCCAAGCCACAAATTGTCATTGTCTGACCTTGCGACTTATTTACGGTCGTCGCTAAAGCCAAATGTATCGGGTATTGTAACCTTTTGAAAGGTATTGCTGATTCTGATAATAGGAAGATTTCTCCTTTAAAATGTCCAGCCAATATGGTCGCTTCAAGTACGTTTCCGGTAATTCTTCTGATGACTAATCGTACACCGTTGCATAATTTTGGTGGATTTAGGTTACGCAAAAGAATGAGCGGTGGACCAATTTTCTGACAGAGCTTATGGAGCGGCATTCCTGGTATATCGATCTCATTTTCATCAATAATAGTGTCAATTGACTTAAAAGTGATTAAATCATCTGGCAATAACAATTTGAAACGAATAAAATGACTGTCTCAAATTTACGCTTCGACGCTGGAAACCAAAAAAAGTCTCAGTACTAAGGACGAGGGGAGGGAAGCATCTTTGATCTTCAGCGAAGAATTGTAGGAATTTGAAGCTACCGGATATTCAACAGCTCAACTATAACCGATACTCCGTAGAATAATATTAATAAAATAAAATTTAAGTTAAAATTTGTTTGTGTCATTTTTCCGACACTCTATAATGAGAATGTTTTGTGTGTGTAGTAAGTTGTCTCAAATCGAAATTTTCATGAAATTCGGTCCACAATCACCAAAAATATGACTATTTTGTATAGAATCGCTATTTTTGTGTTGTGTTCATAAATTTTTCTTCTGTGTTGCAAATTATTAATATTTGTGCTGTGAATTATACGATACGAAATCTGAAATCGAATTTCCCATAAATGTACCAAGGTTCTAGAAAAACTGAATTTCCCTTCCAAAATACATTTCTAGTTATTCTTATTCTGAGACCAAAAGCCAATACTCAAAAAGGTGGAATCCTTCTATTGTTATTAAACTATATACTAAATTAAATTAATGAGGTGTGAGCGCTGATTGGCTCACAACAATGGCGCACAGAATCATACATACATGTTGTTTCGACGTTTCCTTTTGTTTTGTAAAAGGAATATAAGATAAAACGCACGACTTGCTCTTATGTTCGATCACATCGTGTGGAAAAAAATTCTATTAAGGATGTAAATATATTTCTTGTCGTTTTTACTTAATTTTTTATATACAAAATTTCTTTTTCTAAAAAAAAAATTGGTGTCAATTTTAAAATCATTAACACGTCATTCAAACATTCAAAAAAAAAAAATATTTTTCGAAAATTTTGGTATGCAGTATTATTTATAATTCGAAAGACCTCCGTATAGCCGCTTATGAGAAAGTCTAAAATCAAAAAAATTGTTGTATGAGGTACTGTTATAATAACAAAATATGTTTAAAAAAATGGTGAAAAAATGTGAATGTAGACTTTATCTAAAATAGTACACACACTTTTTCTTATCAAAATCGTTAGAGTTGTTTTCGAGATAATCAAGATAGTAGAAAATATTTATTGCAAGTACCGTTATTTTTGGGCAGAAAAAAAGATTCAAACATTTATTTAACACAATCACCTAAAACACTTAAGAACATACCAAGTTTGAAGAAATTCTCTTTAGCCGTTTAGGCTGTAGCCCGTTGTACAGACAGACGGAATTTTGGGACACACTTTTTGGTGTTCTCTATCATCGTAATGTCAAGTCTGATTAATATCTTCTATTGTTTTTCCAAATGCAAAACTTGCCCTCTATAAGCTACGAGTATGTACAGCTGCAGAGAAACTAGTGACTACTAATTTTATTTGTCCAAAACCTACATATGTACATACCTATCATTCAGTCAAAAAAGTATCGGGACTGAAAGCTTTGTTTAGGGTTCCAAATTCAAATTTTTGTTTAGTTTGGCACAACTGTTTTTCATTTTGGCGCGGAGTTTGAGTTGCATCTGTTATTTATATTAAATACATATCTAGTGTGTATAGCGAATTTAATTATGGGCAAAAACATCGAACAAAGAGTTTGTATAAATTTTGCATCGCCAATGGAATTTCATGTTCGGAGTCACTGTAAATGGTACAGAAGGCTTACGGTGAATCGACTTTATCAAAAACACGTGCTTATGAGTAGTACAAAGCGTTCAAAAGCGGTCGAGATGTGATGGAAGATTTGCCTCGCTCTGGTAGGCCATCAACGTCTGCAACTGAAGTTAACATCGAAAAAGTGTAGGAAATAGCGACTGAAAATCCTCAATCAACTTTCAGAGAGATAGCCGCCGAACTTTCTGTGTCTCACGAGTCGATCCGTACCATTTTAACTAATAATTTGGGTATGAAACTTGTTACGGCTCGGCTATTCCCAAAAGACCTGATTTTTCTCAAAAAAACTCATTAGCATGAGAGTCGATGAGGACATGCTAGACCCAACATTCATTAAATGCATTGTTACTGGTGACGAGACATTGGTTTACGAGTATGACATGCAAACTAGTCAACAAGTTTCGCAGAAGCGCCTTCCAACTGAACCGAAACCGAACACACCACGCCAAAGTCGATAAAATTTCAAAGCACTGACTGTTTTTTTTGACTATCGCTATGTTGTGCACTCGGAATTCTTGCCCGAAGGTCAAAACGTAAATAAAGAATATTATTTGAGAAAGAAAATCCTTGGATTTTGCACGACGATAATGCGCCTCCGCACAACGATATCATTGTGAAATAATTTTTGAACAAACACTCAACAAATACCATCGGACAACCACCATATTCACCAGATATGGCTCCAGCCGACTCATTTCTTTTTCCTAAACTTAAATTACCACTTCGTGACACCCGTTTTCAATCGGTAGAAGACAAAAAGCAGAATTCGCAACGAGAACTGAACTCAATTCCGGAAACAGCGCTTAAAAAATGCTTTGATGATTGGATTATTCGTTGGCGTAAGTGTATCGTTTTTGAAGGAAGATTACTTTGAAGGTAATAAAATAAATTTGGATGAATAACAAACATTTTGTGTATTATTGAGCTTTTCCCGTTACTTTATTGACAGAGTAGTATATCGCAAATAAAAGGTTAACTTTGTAATTAATTGATAAAAAATAAATTAAAAAAATTATTCTATCTTAGGCACGCCAAAAAAATGAACAATAAAAAAAAAAAGTGAAAATCGGTTAGATAGTTTCGGAGTTCATCGTGCACAACAACGTGACACGAGAATTATATATATATAGTTATGCATAGACCATAGAGTTACCTAATCACCTACATCCTTCACTTTAATTATTATATTTACGAACATATTTATGTACATACTCGTACCTAGGTTCCATCTATGTTAGTAGGTAAATAGTACTCTCCTAATTTACATAATTCAAATCCATAATCTAGATTTAAATATACATTAGTGGTAGGTACCTATGTACTATTTGTTGAATTACGCATTCAATAATTCATTATACTAAGAATCAAGGTAATATTACCTACACCGGCTTTAAACCTGCATAGGATAACTATGGACAACCAACCTACTAACAGCGTCAATGATAAGCTACGAAGTTGTTAGCTACAAGAGCAAGTTCGTACGATCCAGTTGTCCATTTTATTTTTTACATGAATGTGTGTCCTCTTATTTTATTTTACTCACAGGTGTTATTTTTATTTCATTTCAGGTATCCTTATGCGGCAATCAGTGATTTGGCGTATGGAAAACATGTCAGTTTAATGGTGACAATTTTGTTGGATTTGAGTATTTTTGCTTCTGGAATACCGAATCTGGTAGTTGCCTCGCAAAATCTTCAACTAATAGGACTTCGTATAACTGATGGACATTTTAATATATCCTTTTGCTTTTGGCTGATAATATTGGGAATATTAATTTGTCCGCTTATGTGGTTGGAAAGCCCTAAAAATATGAGGTATTTAAAAAAAAAAATTGCACAAAGACCTTTTTATATAAAAAATCGTATCTTTTATCATCAAAAGGGGATTAGTGATATTCTCAGTTTGTGTGGTGGCAAGTGTAGTAATACTTTTATGGTATTGCCTTATCAAAGCTGAAGGAGGAAAAAAACCATTTCAAGGAATGACATTTGGTAAGCATAAGCATATCTACATATTAGCCGTATCTACAATACATTAAATGGGTGTTGAAAAAAAGAATATTTAATGACGGGAGTCATTATTATAGGTCTAATAATAATCTCCTTCGAAGGCTTGAATCTGGAAGGTTATTTGTATTGCCACGTAATAACACGCAAGGGACTACATTATGTAGTCAATAGCATTCATTAGATTTATTCGTTGAGCCCTGAAGTCGCCCTAAAGCGTTTTTTTTAAAACACTAACAAACAAATTCTTTAGCTTTTGAAATCTAGGGTCGACCTGAACTCGCCCTGAAGTAGTTCTAGGCTTTTAGCTGGGGAAAGTTGAGGTAAATCAATAAACGTCAAAGTCACATGAGATCTGAAGTAGGGATGAGCCATATTGAGAAAAATCATGTCTAATCATCGATGTTAGTAATTATCAAATCAAAAATATCGATGTTTTTGAGGAATTTCGTTTAAACATCGATATAAAATCATCGCATTTTGGTTTTAACATCGATGTTCATCCCTAAACTGAATTATTTGTTTTGTTGTGAATTGTCATTTTGTATGCAATTTGTTATTTTTAAAATGGAAATTAAACGAATACTCAAATTTATTTTCAGACACAGACATACAAAATAGAAACCTTTGAAATTGTGGACTGTGCATAGGGCTAAAGCAAATTCACTAAGGAATAAAATTTAAACATATTTTAAGTTTTAATTAATAAATGGCATAACTTGCTTTTCTGCAACCTAAATTGAAACGCCCTCGGGTGTTTTTTTGTGAGAACCAAACTCTTGGGGTTGTGAAAAAACCTGGGTCTACAATGGGTAAAGTTCAACGAACGAACATAAAATTTGATTAAAAAAAACTAGTCAGATTTCTACAAGTCATAAAATGTCAAACTTGGAACATTACTTCTAAAATATACACTTCTGGTTTAGTTGATCTTGCTAAAAACTAACTCCAATATTTTTTTTCTGATATAAAATTACTCTTCTTATTAAATTACACAAATTTCTTATAATCCACGACATTGAGGGTATTCATGTAACGTCGGAAAACCCAGATAAACCTCAGAAACCAGATAATTTTATCTCCGCAGAAATTAACTGTCAAAGTTTGTATTGGAAAAATATTCTGCAAATTAGATAAAATTATCTCACGAATTTGATGTAGAAAGAGAATAAATAAACCTCATAAATTCATTTCAAAGAATATCTGATTATTTCCCACATTTAACGCAAGTATGTTTAAGAGGTTATTTATGCAAACGTCTGGCGGAAAATTATATGTATCTTTCTTCAAAGCAGGAAAATTATCTCGTTATGCATGAATACCCTTATTATAAAAAAATCCGTTGCAGTTTCTTTAAAATATTATTTTTAAATAACTTGACTCCGCAAACAATTTATTTAATTGTGAACTGGAACTAACAGCTGATAATTCTGATACAAATTCACTTATGGCCTTTTCGATTGTTCATCCGGCTGGCTTTCGAATGCTTCGTAAATTGTACAGTTCCGTCAAACGCGGTCTAACATTTATAAGCATTTGGTCATTGACAAAAGATTTCAGCTTATTTTAAGTCGATGTTTTGAATCTTAACATCAAAGCTGCGATGTTTCACAAGCTTCGAAATCGTTTTTTTCCGTCTAACATCAATGTTTTGCAAAGATCGGTGAACATCGCCCATCCCTACATTTTCGTGTCATTGTTTTATTTTTCCCCGCCTTATACATACACTCGCATTAAAATTCAGAATCAAGAATCCAGTGTTAACTTGTTCTATTGGAATACCGGATCGAAGAGTTCTTCCGGATTACCAACCGAAAATGACATTAATTTGAAATTTAATTTGAAAAATCTCAAATGTCTCACTAGGTACTATATTTCTAAACATTGCTTGATAACCAGAAGAAGATGAATTTACTGACAGCAACAAAAATGAAGAGGCTACTTTGGAGAGCGATGACCTAGAAATTGTGGCTGGATACATTTGCCATAAACTTAAAAACAAAACTCCAGGTCAAGAAAATGTTCATGTGGCATCATACTCATGGGTGGATCATCTTAGTGAAGGGGGTTTGTCTGAACCAACACCCACAATGTTGAATGAGTTGAAGAACCTGCATACAATTTTCAAATCCTTCAACGAAGAAGACTGTCCCTGGCTACCAAAACATCAACTTGAATTAACCAAAGATATATTGAATGCAATTTGTAACTAAAAAATGTTTTTTTCCGCGCCAGAATGTATTGTAGAAAAAGACATACAAAAAGACAACAAGACAATTCTAGATTTATCAAAATCCAAAAAGCGAAAATACATCAAAATTACAACATAATTAAAACATTTTATATTTATTTAATTCAAAATAATCTGCAAAAAATGTTGTTCTGCTTAATTTAATTTAAATCTTCGATATCCATTTACCACTTTCTTGATTCTTGATTTTTTCGCAATTAATTTAAATTCAATTAAATTAAATTCAATTCAACAATATTCAATTATTTAATCAAATTGAATGTTTATATTACTCGATCACGAAATATGTATGTATTTACATCGGACAAACAAAATAATTTATATGGCTGTCAAATTTGTTCTTCTCAGATGACATGACACACAAAAGAAGACAAAAAACGAAGTGGCGTAATCTTGTTTTCTTTCAATCATAAAGGGACAAAGTTCCCTTAATTGGAAGGACATTTTTTGACAGCTGACCAATCAGAGACAAGAAAATTGTTTTACTTTCAAGTCTACTACGTCTTCTGAACGTGTATATTTCTCATTACTCATAAAGACCGACGCAACAGTCACATAAATATTATGAAAGTTAGTAGAGTTGACACCCTTGCAGGTAAATGTCGCGATGTCAAAAAGAAGATCACGATTGAAAGTATCACAGGGTAATTTACATACGTATAAAAGATGATTAAGTCCAAACATTTGGAGATCAATATTGCGTGGGAGTTGGTGCTTGAAATATCTATTAATTCACTTGTCATTGTTGAAATTGAATCTTTCTTCTCTTTCGAAAGGGCATTTCTTGCTTTAGTAGGTCAGCAATAAAATTACCACATATTATTTTTAGCTCATGAGAATAGCACACAGATCACGTAATAATAACAAAATAGAACAACTGAATTGTTTCGCTTATAATTATGAACACATAAAAACAAGCATTAAGTGTAACTTACTTCTGCATAATATTATAATGAACTCTATGCCAAATTTACTAGATTTCATAATTACTTTGGCCTGCAATAAATTATGCTACGCCTCCGCAAAAACATGTCTGTGATTCTATCATTTCCTTGTATCTAATTAGAGTTTCAGGTTGTCATATACCTGATCGTATATGTCTGTCTTTAATCAGGTTGCACTTACACAAGCAACATAAATACAAAAACCGAAATCCAAATGCTTTAAGTAACCCAATTTATAATCATTTATCTATAATTTAAGAAAAATCAGTTCTTCTGCTAAAGCACGAATGAGCTAGCACTGAAATGAGTCTATTGTGTTATCGAATGTACGATCGCGATAATGACCTTCCACAAAATCGAAAATTTTCGAAAATTTTGATATGCAGTAATATTGAGAATTCAAATGACCTCCTATATACACATTTTGACCGAAATCTGTCGAGTCGTTTATGGGTAAGTCAAAATCAAATAAAATGCAAGACTGGATCGCACGAATTTACTCTTATGTCCGATCACATCGTATGTAAAAGATTTCTATTTAAATCTAAATATATTTTTAAAGTCATTTTTTATTTCATTTTTTATACGCAGTTTCTTTAATTTTTTTCTAAAAAAAAATTGGTATGACAATCTTAAATAGTTAATAATATAAACTTAAAAACAAAAAATTAAATCGGATTAATCAAAGAAAAAATAATTCAATTTTCTGAAATAAATATTTAAACTAATTTGAGCTAAAAAAAAGTACGCCATTTTATTTCTTGGATAATTTGGAATTTATGAGAAAAAAAATTTAAAAAGACCAAGTTTGAAGCAATTCGGCCCACCCGTTTGGGCTGTAGGTTTCTATACATACATACAGACAGACTGACAGACTGACAGACTGACAGACTGACAGACTGACAGACTGACAGACTGACAGACTGACAGACTGACAGACTGACAGACTGACAGACTGACAGACTGACAGACTGACAGACTGACAGACTGACAGACTGACAGACTGACAGACTGACAGACTGATAGACTGACAGACTGACAGACTGACAGACTGACAGACTGACAGACTGACAGACTGACAGACTGACAGACTGACAGACTGACAGACTGACAGACTGACAGACTGACAGACTGACAGACTGACAGACTGACAGACTGACAGACTGACAGACTGACAGACTGACAGACTGACAGACTGACAGACTGACAGACTGACAGACTGACAGACTGACAGACTGACAGACTGACAGATTGACAGACTGACAGACTGACAGACTGACAGACTGACAGACTGACAGACTGACAGACTGACAGACTGACAGACTGACAGACTGACAGACTGACAGACATACAGACGGATAGAATTTTTTGACCATCTTTTTTCGTTCATCTTTTTTTGTTTTCGCTATCATCGTAATGTAGTGTTTGATGTTATCTCAAAACTTTTTTTTCGACGAATGCATAACTTGCCTTAGCAGTAGTACATAGTAGTGCATAGAAGTGCGCAGATTTTTGAAGTAAAACTTCTTTTGTGGCGTTGGGGGTATAATTTGCAAACCGATGACACGACATGACACGCTCTCAAAAAAAAATGTGTATGCACAATATTGTGCTCTCTTTCTATGACCTTCTCTGTGTAATGTTTAAGTCTATGGTCTGGTTGCCAGTACTTCAGTGTATCTCCTTCGTAGATTTATATACTTACATATAAGGAGTAGTAAAATGTATAATGTAATGTAAAATTGCTGAAACATGAATCAAAGTTCGAACAATTGGAAGATGGGGTCGTCCTCGTTATGGGTGATGTATTTATGCTAGTACAGGGATGGTATCAAAAAATGTCAACTTCGTTATTCATTGACCGGTTTCCGTAAAATTGAAATATGTGTTGTAGCTGACTTAGAGTTACGCAAGAAAAAATTGTTTCAAATTAGGGAAGATTTACTTTTGACGCGTGTCAACACACTCTCTTTTTTATGAAAATCGTTAAAGCTGTTTTTGACACAATTAGCATTTAAAACAAAATTTATGGCAGGTAACTTCTATTTTTGGGGCTAAAAAATTAAAAATCTATTTGAGACCATGCCCTAAAACAATTAAGTACAAAGTTTGAAGAAAATCGCTCCAGCCATTTATGCTATAGATTTATTTTCAGACAGACAGACGGAATTACGTGACTTTTTTCGTCTACGTTATCATCGTAATGTTAAGTTTGATTAAGATTAAAAAATATGGTTGGAGAATGTTAGATCGAATCAGAGTTGCCAGCATGTAACTTGATATAATCAAGTTTTGTCGATACAATCGGAAATTGGCAGCATCTATTTTAGTTCAATCGAGTATCCTCGATTGTATCGTTAGAAAATAACGTTTGAAACTTGACAGGAAATATGTAGTTGTCGTCGGCAGACTTTGGAAGCAAATTAACAAATTTGTATTTAGATTATAATTTCTTTTTTATTTTCTTTAAAACGTTTTCTTAAATTAATTAAAGGAATTACAACCATACTTATTATGTTTATGCAGGTGGGATCCTGAAAGAACTTGGACAGTGACTTTGTCTGTTAATATGCGCTTAAATTCCACTTAAACATCGGATAGGTTAAATTTGTATGGGCTTATGCATATATATTATATTTTTACATTTTTCATGGGATAAAAAAAGTATACCAAAGTTTTTCGGATAGCTTGATTTTTTTTTGTTTGGCAGCAGCTGTTTTGTCATCAACTGTGTTCTTACATAGAATTAGAACAACACCAACCTGTCCTGATTTGAATGTACCCACTCTTATAAACACACTAAATTATTTGTTTTCAATAAATTCTAGTAGATTTCTGTAATATCTCTCCTTTGCAGACATTAAAATAAAGAGTGGTCCAACGATAATTCACTATTTTAATTGTGAGTCACACCTAAACGTCAAGTTTTTTGACCAACTTAATTTGACACTTCTTTGTTTCAGTGTTTGACACATTCAACCATGGAGAGGTATACAATTGATCAGCGAGTTAAGATTGTTGAAACCTTATACGAAAATGGGCTTCCAAATCAAAATGCATTTCGTGCACTTCGTGCGTTTGCTTTTATCATCATAATCGACCAAATGTGTCCACAATCGGTAGAATTGTGCCCAAATTTCAGCAAACCGGGTCTGTAGGAAATGAAAAATACCTATACATGCTCGCCATTTCTTTCTACGGAAAACATTGCTGTTGTTCGCGACAGTGCTGCAGAAGAACTGTCAACCTCGACTCGTCGTCATGTCCAACAATTGAACATCTCACGAAAAACACTGATGTGAATTTTGAATAAAGATGTAAGTTTACACGCTTAAAAGGTTTAATTGACTCTGGAGCTGAAGCCTACATACCATTTAAAACGTCGTCGCGTCTTCGAGTTGTTGGTTGAGCAGACAGAAGGGAATGGTATCTTTACAAAGAAAATCATCTTCAGATACGTGGCACACTTTCAACTCAGTGGATTGGTTAACAAGCAGAATTGCCGCATTTGGGCAAATGAGAATCCACATGAAAAGCCGATGCATCCATAAGGAGTGACTGTTTCGTGCGGCGTCATTGAGCCGTACTTCTTCGAAAATGGGGTCGGTCAAGCAGTTACCGAGAATGGCGTTTGCTATCGCGAGATGGTAACGGACTTCTTGTGGCCAGAGATTGAAGATATGGACGTGGACGATATGTGCTTCCAACATGACACTGGCCACATAGCCAACGAAACAATGGCTCTTTTGCGCGAGAAATTCAATGGCCGTATTATCTCACATTGACGCGATGTTAAATAGCCAACACAATCATGAGATTTGTCATTATTGGACTTCTTTATTTGGATGTAGAAAAAGTGTTCGCCAATAAGTCAAGAAGAATTCAAAAGCTAAAGGATAAGACAATTCCGTACATTATCGACATTGAACCTCAATTATTCCTCAGTCAGTGAAAATTTGGACCATCAGTAGCCCACCGAAGCCGTGGAGAGCATTTGGCCGATATGTTGTTTCAATTTAATTTTAATTGTCAAAGATCCTTCCATCATAATAAAAGAATATTAAGATAATTCTCTGAAAACTTCTTAAATAAAGTTGTTATTTATTTACGTCACCTTTAATTCAACGATTTTGTCAATAGTGTAGTAGTTGACCTATGGCCCGCTTAAACTATTAACAATATGAAATTTTTTTTTAATTACAATTAATATCGTTCATTTTCGTTGGACCACCATTTACATCTTCACTTTCAGTATTTGGCATTTCATTATATGGCATTTTGAAGGGAAATTCACAATGAAAGTCGTTTCAAGTTACGTTCTCAAAAAAATTCTTTGTTTCGAGTTGAACGATGATCGACAATCCTCGATTGTATCAAGTTATGTGCTGGCACCCCAGACCCAGATTTTCTACTTATTAAAAATCAGAAATTAATAACTTTCTATTATCTCAAATAACACTGTTCTCTAATAAAACACTGGATAGCGAATTCAAAAAGATGAGGCAACTTGAAAACTGTTATAAGTGTATTGGTACCATGCCAGTATAACTTTATAACACTTCGAATCACTTTTAGAGGGCACATATTTCAAAACCTCATTGTTCGCGCTCGGATAGACTTCAAGGATGGTTAACCATTATGAAAGTGTTCTATTGACATCCAGAATGACAGTTCTTCTCTCGAAAAAAGAAGTGAAAACGATTCTGGATTTCATTTCAGAATCGAAATCAGAATTACTCAGACATTCAAACACAACTAGTTGTCAATAGGTGTGAAACGCCATCTAATGTAAATAGCAATTTCAACTTCAATCTTAAATTAAAAATATTTTGAGAAAAGAATAATTAAACTAAATTAATAAATAATATTAAAAATACAATAACCAAAGTTCTAAACAAATAAAAATGTATTTTAACGTGTCCACAAACGAATTTTTATTGTCTTCTTGTTTCCGCCATTCTTACAAATTACTAATGGGAAAAAAAAACTATTTCGTATATACATACACTCCCGTTCAATTGAATAGGTAAACACTTTTTGAGAGAGTTTTATAGCTATTACTCTTAAATTAGTGATCTTAATAGACTTTTGTAAATGGCATAAGGAAGAGCATGATATTTTAAATAGAATAATAGAAACATAAACTAAATTATCCCGTTACTTTTGGTTCCACTCAAATTAGTTTACTTACAAGTTTAAATCGAGTGATTTTTAATAGTATGCCTTATTAGGTTATTCGAGCAAAGCTTCACTATTGTTTGGAATTCTTAATGGTCAGACCTCGTGAAACCTTCTTTGGATCTCCCATAACAATACATGAAGTTTGAAAAAAAATAACGTGAAAAAAGGACTATGGGTCGGGGAAATGCTAAGTGCTGTTGAGAAAGCCAAAATTGATTGTGTTCGTGATCAAGGATTAACGGTACTTAAATATTATTGTAAACGTTTGGGACCAACGGCGAGAAAAGTTTATGAATCCGGGAAGCAGTTTGAGGAAAAGCAATCTTTGATTAATGTGATTCAGACAGCTTGGAACGAAATTTCCCTAAACTACCTCAAGGAATTGTATGATTCAATACCGCGTAGAATTTATGATGTAATTTCAAAAAAGGTGGAAGCACTCATTATTAAATGAAGATTATAATAAGTTACCAAAAAAATGTCTTTATTTATTGTTTTAAGTAGACTTTTACAGTTACAGCCCATTTACCTATTCCAATGAACTAAAAAAAATCACTCGATTTAAACTTGTAAGTAAACTAATTTGAGTGGAACCAAAAGTAACGACATAATTTAGATTGTGTTTCTATTATTATCTTTAAAATGCCATGCTCTTCCTTATGCCATTTACAAAAATCTATTAATTTCACTAATTTAAGAGTAATAGCTATACAGCTCTATCAAAAAGTGCTTGCATATTCAATTGAACGGGAGTGTATTTGCTTCAACATGTAAAATTACATGTGCAGCGATAAAAAAACTTCAGAATCAAATTGGATGTGTTTGTTTGTTTTATTGGTGTTCTGGATCGGAGTGTTCTTCCGAATCGCCAATAGAAAAGGCCATTTATGTCAATTTTCCTTCCTTCACTAAACCACCGTCTTCATTGGATTACCGAAGAAATCAGTTTGTAAATGGCAAAAAGCAGAATCTTGTTTAATGTTTAATTGATGCTATTTTGCACTTAGTCTTGGTGTTAAAGATATACCGTCACTAAATCGTATTTTTAAAATGGGTGATAGAGAAAACACTATCCAGTGTATTATAGAGATAAGTGGGCCAAAACTGATTCACTATATACTCGTAATATATTAATGAAGAAATTAATAACATTTCAGAGCTGCCTAGCTTTGCTAGCTTGTTTAACGGATTCAATGTGCTGGCATTTCAGTTTGATATTCACTCAATGATCCTGACAATACAAATGGACATGAATGACAAGCATCAAATCAAATGGGCTTCGCTTTTCGGAATTTTGTGTGAGTATCTATTAAATTAATTGCCGTTTTCAATTGGCTGTTCGGAGTTACTCTATTTATTCAGAATTTTCATATTTTATAGAAATAGATCAATAGGATTTGAAAAAGGAGTAACTTCGACCATAACCAAATGAAAACGACATATATTTCTCATTGATATTTAAAATTGATTACACAGGTTCTTGTGGCCTAGGACTAATTGGAACTATTATTGGTGCCTATAAATTTGGTTCGATGATAATGCCTAATATCTTAGAAATGATTCCAAGAAGCATTCCGCTTTACGCTGCTATTATATTAATATCACTGCAGTTGTGTTTAACGTGCGTAGTTGGAAGTTCGGCACTATTTCTGCATGTGGAAAATTTTTTCCGTGTTCCTGAAAGTAGAATGATAATTCCAAAAATATTAGATTACTAAAAAACATTATTTAAGAAAACTTTTAATTTTAGGTTTTTCAGCAAAACGTGTTTTCATACGTTCAACCTTGATTGGATTAGAAGTTCTCCTGGGAGAGTTTGTTCCGAAATTTGATGTTATTGTTGGAATTGTTGGAGGAACAATCATCGCTCCACTTATGTTTATTCTTCCACCGCTTCTATACAGTAAGATTCAGGAAATGGAAAGGACACGACACCGTTTTATAACTCAGGCGGCTTATGGCAGCCTTCCACTTGACTTGAATTATGAGAGCATAGACTTGACATGCTCCAGCGATAAAAATGCATTTTGGGTCACCATCTGTCAAACCTTAAAACAGATTTGTAAATATTCTCCTTGCGAATTATCATTTCCCTCAGCTGTAGCAGCTTTTGGAGTTTTGGCCTTCGGATGTTCGACTTTCTTAAACTTTCTAAGAATCTCGGAGCTTTTTCAGAATAATTCACCTTGTTTTGGTAACATTACCAAATCGTTGTCAAATGTTTAATTTATTAAGTTATTATTTGTTTGTTAGAACTAATACTTGACATCTCCTTTAAGACTGACGTCCTTTTTTTATCTATTAATCTATAATAAATGACCTAAGAACCAGTCTCTAAATCTCTTTTTCTAGTAGGAGTTAGTGTATTTTGTCTCGTTTAAGATTATTGACTCATTTTAACTCTAAAATGTTATACATTCAAATAATGATAATTAGGAGTAGTAATAAACATATTTCTCTCCAAAAAGTACCTAAGATCAAGACTGATCAGTTTTGATGCTAGATTTTACGTAATACATATATCTTTAACAAAAATCTGTTTTCGAAACATCATAAAATTTTTAAGTTCGGATACAATTAAACTGTGTAATCGCATATCTAAAGTTCGTTTGCTCATACGCATCATAAATATTTATGTTCAACTTAAAACGCTTATGGGCTACTTTTTCTTCTGCGTAAGCTATCATATAAGTGCTTATGTAGAACATAACTGCTTAAGTTAACTATGAGAAAACGGGGCTAATTGTCTGCCAGAAAATAAGTAATATTTTTTAAGAATAAATATTAGCCCAGTAGGGTAGGTAATTGGTACAATTTTCTTTCACAATTCGTTAAGAGAGTCATAAGTAGTCTAAATCTCGGTTATCGGGAAAATCGCGGTGGAGCTTCAGCCGCCATTTTGAATTTAATTTATAATTTAAAACTTATAAGCTTAGTCTTAAAGTTTTTTTTTTCAAAAAAGTTACCTTTCGCGAGATAATAATGAAAAACTGTTTGGGGCTTGTGACACTCTTCTGGGACTATGAAATATTAATACGTACAATTTTCTCTTATAGTTTGTTGGGGGGACCATTAGTAGTCTAAGAATCGATTTTCGGGAAAATACTGCTGGAGTTTTAGTCGCCATTTATTCATATACAACCCTTTAGCACAACACCGTGGAGGTACAGTTGAAGTAGGGGCGTTTTTTTGAAAACTCAAAACAGTTTTTCATTAATATCTCGCGAAAGGTAACTTTTTTGGAAAAAAAATATTGAGACTAAAGTTGTAGAAAATTAATTTTCCTACAAGTTTTGCCTTTACTTTTTGTGTCAGAAACCAAAAATGGCGAAGTTATTGCCAAATTAAAGTATCATTAAATTCAAAATGGCGGCTTAAGCTCCAGCACGATTTTCCCGAAAACCGAGATTTAGACTACTTATAACCCCCCTTAACGAACTGTGAAAGAAAATTGTACGAATTAATTTTTCTATTTCAAATGTTTAACCCGACTGGACTATATTTAAGATTTTGTAATTGAAAGAGGAATTTGTTTTTTTTTTTGGTTCAGAGAAATTTTGGCACACCCACTGCTTTTATAAAAAAATGTAAAATAATCCAGAAAATTGCAAACAATTTGGCTTGTGTACTCATAAAAATTTACAGATAGTGTGCTCTTTTTATCAATAATCCCATAAAAAGTTTTATGACATCCACTTTGTTTTTTAAAATGTTTTTTTTTGTTGCAGTCTAATTTCAATCTAATCTAATCTTACTACCAAAGGTAGTACACATTTTAGGTAATTTGTAAAAAAAATCATACGGAATTCCGCACCACTTCGTCGGCTCCAATGCTTGTTTAACCTCCTTTCCAGTGTAAGGGAAATAAAACTCATCGATAAGAAATTTAAATTTCGTTAAGTAGGTGGTTGTCTTAGCTTAAGTTCTAATCATTGACATACTATACATGGACTGCTAGTCGATTGTCAGTTCCATACAAAAGCTCTATTGAAAATGCGGAGAAGTAGCAAACAAAAATATTACTTTTAAAATCCATCTATTGCCATTCTTGGCATGCGCACCATATTAAGACAGCAAGCAAAGAAACTAGGGCCATCTATTTTTATTTTGTATAAGATAAGTGCTGACATCTATTGTTTATAGGAAGTAAACAATGCTGTAGTGCTGGGGGGCTATCAGAAAAATTCCTTTTTTTCATTTTATGAAATAGATTGCTCTTAGGGTTGAATTCGAAATAAAACAAATAAAAATCCAATTTTAATTTTCCAATGAAATTAATTCTTTATTGTAATCAATTTATTTAGAAAAATGTTTCCCTTTTGTTAGTTTTCCGTTTCAGTAGTGCTTTTAAGGGCTGCGATTTTTGTTCTTCTTAAAAAATGCAAAATTTTATATAAACAATTAAATATTAATTTCGTATTACCATACTTTTCTTGTTTTATTTGCATCGACCAGAAAATTGTTAAAGAAAAATAAAACTTAAATAAAGCCATATATACTTGTATGGAAGAACTTTAGGTTTGCGGCTCGAATTCACTTCTGATGGTTGATAAAAATAGTAGATATATCCGAGTTCAGTATCTGCTTTATACATTAAGAGTATTCATGAAACCGTGTAAGCCTTCACACATCGAAAATGGAAAACCTTACCACACACGTTTCATGAACGCACATAAAAATCAACTTATAAACGTGAATAATGTTTTTTTTCTTCCTATATTGTAACTTGAATAATAACGGTTTGTTTATTACTCTCATTTAAAATGTTGGCCAAAAATAATACGAGGAAGAGAGATAGTAATACCAAGACTATGGCACATAAAACGTCAAAATTAAATGTCAAAAGTTTTCCACATTTAACAAATTCAGATGGTAAGCTTTCCCACACTAAATTTTGCGGAAAAGTCACCATTTTTTAGTTAACTTTTTTAATTTTGACAGCTCATTTACCATTTGACCACTTTAACTAATATCTCGCAGTCGTGTTAAATCTTATATATTTTATTCATTTCGTCGAAAAGTTAAAACAAACACTTAAATGTAGTTTAAACTTAAAAGCTTTTGCTAAATTTTATTAGTCGCGTCTAGCCCTAATTGTATTCCGCTCATCCGCAAAGAACTATAATATAGTTGCCTATTTTTTTCTATACAAAATAGAGAAAAGGAAATTTTTGGATTTGTGTATGGATTTCTTTGAAAAAAAAATCCATTAAGCACTGGTACTTGATAATATTCGTGATCTCCGCTGAGACCTAAGTGGCGCTCGTGTGGTCCTAGCTGAGGAGAGATCCAACGCGAAGTTGGCTCCTAGCAGTCCATATCTAGTATGTCAATGGTTCTAATATTAGCTGGCACACAGCGTTTATCCATCTGAAAAAAATTTTTCACAAAAATTCTTATAATAATGTCGTTCAACTTAAGTGGATACTTATTCTGTAAAACGAAAATGATCGATCTATTCTTATCTTTTTCCATAGGTGTGATAGAGACAACTATCGTCAAAACGATTTCATTCGAACGTTATCGTTTTACAGAATGAAACTGCAAGCCCTATTATTATAAACAGGAATTCCTATTAATGATTTTAGATTGATCTTCGTGATTTTAATAATGTAGATATCTTAAGAAAAGAATTGTGTTGCTTAAATAAATACTTTAGCAAAAGTTTAATATTCCAATAATAATTTATTTTTTCCCTCTGTATTTATCAAAAAGAAATCAATTAGAATCATCACGAATGAAAAATTACAGCCGGAAACAGTGAAATATATTTAATAAAAATAGTATATGAGGTCATCAATACTCGTATCTTGCTCCGCGCGCAGTAATATTAAGTATTTACTATTAAAAATACATAAGTACGAGTATTTGTATACAAAGAAAAAGATACCAATATCTTTGATTTCACGTTTAGAATATAATTTGCAAGACGATGTACCTACATAGGATGGCTCCACAGAAGTTACCATCTACAAACAGCAATTATTATCGTTCTACCGCATCGAGCAACAGGAAGAACTCTCGTAGATACAATGGAAATATAGTCATTGGGTTTGATTAAGCTAAAGGCGCTTCGGCCAATTATTGTTTAATTGTATGATTAAATTTTTTTTCCAAATTAATCAAATTTACTGATCAATGTGAGTTTCATTCTATTTAAAAGTTAAGGTTTTTAAGAATAGAAGAATATTGATTTTGCAGTGGCTTAATTGTTTGATTTGATAATTATGGGGGATGAGCCCAAAAACAAGGCTGTTTAGGTCAGAGGTTAGATACGCAAATAATAATTATTATAACCTATGTATGTACATATACTCGTACCTATGCATTTTCGGAAAAAATATATAAACGGGAAGCAGACATTTTGCGGTTTGTTGTTATTGATGAAACTCCATGAGATTAATCGTTTAAACGTTTTTTCAAACGTTTTAACATCCTGTGTTTTTTAAAGGTCATAATGAAGCAAATCTTAGTAGCATTTACCTTCGAAAGGTTATGATAATGACGACCTTTAATATAATTTATCATGTAAAAGTTTGGTTAATACTTTCAAGTGTTAAATAAGATACTTATTTATGTAGGAGAATGAATTTATCAAACCTCAAATTCTCTACTTTATTAAAATTTAAAAAAGAATAAAAAGTGAAACGAAAGCAATACAAACGTACATAGGTAGGTATAGTTTCTGCTTTTATATTTGTGAATTGTGATTTGGTCAAATGATATTGGTTAAATTTTGAATAAGTGTAAGTATAAGCATAAATTACATACATCCAAAATCAATTCACGGGTTTTATTATTCAGAAGGGGTTTAATAATCTATACACTAAGCTATTATAGCTCGTTCATTGTATGAATATATTTGTCATTTGAAATATCTATATGTTGTTGTAGATATGCATTAGGTATATTTGCACGAAACGTTGTTGAATTGTTTAATTACATATCGTATTTACTTCAGATAATCGTTACGACAGTCTATGTATAATTGGATTTGTCGAGACTTTATCATCAGGGTTGCGAAGTAAGCTTACTTGATGACAAGGAACATTTAACTTCATTTCATTTTTATTTAGTTAAAAAAGCCTTGCGATAGGATCTCATTTGTGGCTTTAAAATATATATTATAGGTGTTCGAGATTTAAATATATCTCTTTCGGCTGTTTTGGTCGTAATGTTTTTTTAATGAAACAATTTCATTTCCTTTCCCGACGTTTCGACAGTGGTTGCCGTCTTCTTCAGGGGATCTTTTATTAACAAAAATAAAATGAACATATTATACACATAAGAACTTTTAGTGTAAAATTTTGTCAAACTTACATTTATTACGTATTACAGATAGACATAAATAATACAATGAAAGACAAATATAAAGCATTGTTTAAAAAAAAAATTTATGATATAGACAAAAAAACACTTCGATTGAAGTTTAGTCGGCTTTGAATTGTCACGAATTCTGCTTAGTCTACAAAGAGCAGTAAACCGATGAAATGTTCTGGCTGTCTTGTTTACGATTGATATTGTTTTTGTTGTTAGTAATATGAAGAGTTTCTAGAGTATACCGCTTGGAGACATGTTTCTCCCTTTCCAGGATTTCCACTCTGTCAAAATCTGGTTTGTGTCCACGCTCAATGGAGTGTAAGGCTAATGCTGCCTTCTCAGTGCTTTTTAAATTAATATCGGATTTGTGGTTGGAAATTCGTTGACGAAGAAGTTGTTTCGTTGTACCGATATAGGAAAGATTGCAATTTTCTTCCGCATTTCCACGACAATTAATTTTATAGACTACGTCTGTGCACTTATCCTTTTCCGTTTTTGTTTTCATGTTGGTGAAAAGAGGTGCCAGCGTCCTATTGGATTTATACGCTAAACTGACGTCATTAGTGCTATTTTTTACCGTCTCTTTAAAGTTTTCTGACAGTTTGGGAACATAAACTATACTCTTATAAATACCTCTCTCTTTTTGCCGATTATCAACAGGAGCTTTGTGTTTTTGGCGAAGTATCAAGCTCAGTATGATTTCCATTGGATAGCCATTATCTAGGAGAATTTTTGTGACTATTTTCTCATTTGCGGCGTGAAATTCACGGTCACTCAACGCAAAGACTTTTTGAACTAGATTAGAGGCTGTATTAATAAGAATATGCTTTGCTTGATTGGATCTAAAGTTGACAAGTCTTCCAGATGCTGTGTCTTTCTGATACCAATTGAAAGAGAGTCTATCATTAACGCGATGAATCTTGACGTCTAAGAACGTTATCGCTCTGTTTTGTTCCCTCTCAACGGTAAATTGTATTTTTTCATGATATGAATTAAGGCATTTGTCGACCTTCCCCTCATTAACAACTGCAAATATATCATCTACATATTTGACGATTATATTTGGTTTTTTAATATCGGCAAATTTATTGTCCAAAAGTTTGTCCAAAACTAAATCGGCAATGGTAGGAGAAAGTGGATTTCCCATTGACATTCCATGAATTTGTCTGTATAAGTTATCTTTATACTGAAGGTAATTGTTTTCTTTAAGACAAAAATCCAACAACTCTATGAATTTGGTCTGGCTCAACTGTGTATGTTTACTAATTGTCTCCCATTTTTTCCTAATGATGGCTACTGCCAGTTGTACAAAACATTAGTAACTAATGATACAACATCATAAGATACTAAAACATCTATTTATTCTAGAACCAGGTTACTTACCTTATCCTTAAATTCATAAGAACTTTTAATTGAGTAGACCGAATCTCTTGTCACGCACTGTAAAATTCTCCCCAAGTATTTTGCAAGTTCATAATAAGGAACTCTCATTGATGACGTTATAGGTCTAAGAGGCATATTTGGTTTTTGAATTTTCGGTAATCCATAAATCGGAGGTATTTGTGCTGTATATGTCATCATCACTGTCTTTTGCCTATCATCAATCAACTTGTTTCCATGTAGCCATTTCACCAGTTCATTGTTTTTATTTTGCAGAGAAAAAAGAGGGGTTCGCCGAGTAGGGCGGTATACAGAACGATCAGACAATAGGTCTTTCATTTTGTTATCAAAATCCACGCGATTAAGTGCAACTGTGGTATTGCCTTTATCCACTGATACAATAATAATTGTTTTTTGTTTTTTAAGAAAGTAGGTAGTGCCTTTATGAACTTTCAACTCTTTGGTGACTAAGCAGAATCCGTGACAATTTAAAGCCGACTAAGCTTCAATCGAAGTGTTTTTTCTTATATCATACATTTTTTTTTTTTAAACATTGCTTTATATTTGTCTCTCATTGTATTATTTACGTTTATCTGTAATACGTACTAAATGTAAGTTTGCCAAAATTTTACACTAAATGTTCTTACGTGTATAATATGTTCAATTTATTTTTGTTAATAAAAGATCCCCTGAAGAAGACGGCAACCACCGTCGAAACGTCGGGAAAGGAAATGAAATGGTTTCATTAAAAAAAACATTACGACCAAAACAGCCGGAAGAGATATATTTAAATCTCGAACACCTATAATAATTCAACCAATTGGTCAATAACTTAACAATATTAAAATATATATGTACTACATTTTACAAATACATTTGGCATACATATTTATATGTATGTATTAAAAAATGTTAGTACCTACAACTAAATATTTTATAAATAGTTTTTTTTTTTAATTTAATAATAATAAAAAAACAGTAAATACAAATTAATGGAAAAAAATAATAACAATTAAGTTAATTATTGAACAAATATAGAATGAAAATGCAACACTTCGTCTGGGTTCTGTAGTAAATGTTTTAGAGAGTCTGCTCTAAAATTGTTTAAATTTGTAACTGTCTTAAATGGAGCAGGAGCAGGTAAACTATTCCAAATTCTGGCACCAATTATGAAGCAGATCTGTGTGTCTGCAATGTCGAACTTCTTGGGATGTTAATATTGTTTGTACGCAGAGAAGTTGAAAATTCAAGTTTCTCGATTAAATACATAGGTCGGAGTTTGAGATCGTACTAATTTAAACATAAATTTGCAAATTTCAATGGTGAAATGTGACATTAATGAAACACCGAAAACATAATGAGACAAATGTGATATATGATCAAATCGAGTGCATGAGTTAAAAGCTACATTTAATTTTTGCTTGCTTATTGAATCCATCTCACCATAAATAGGAGAACCATATTGCTTATAATTGGAGCCAACAAAGTTTTGACCAACATTAATCTTGTAGCTTGCGGGTTGTAGAATGAAATTCTCCATAAGCGTCTGAGACCTCCGTATGCTTCTTTTTACATTTTTTACATGATCGTTCCAGGTAAGAGTTTTATTAAAAATGAAACCCAAGTTTTTTACTGTATAGCTGAAAGGGAATACATGAGAATTTAAAACTAAATTGGGAAAATAGGAATCATCCAGACATCGTTTGTATATAATTATGCTTTGCGATTTAGATGGGTTCAAAACTAAATGATTTCTAACAATGCTTATTAAATGCAAGTAACACACCTAGAGCAACTATTTAAATACACAAACAAATTGCAAATAGTCTAACACCTTTGCAAGGAATAAATGTATGTTTAGAATTCGAAAGAAATTAAATGAATTGATTAACCAAAGTAAGCAGTATTTATGTACATGAATCTGACATTTTTAGGTTTTGCTATATTCTGAATTAGAAAAATATAATTTAAATTCGAATCCAGTTTCTATTTCAATTAATGTTCGCAAAGTTCTAAGCATTGTTCGTCGGATGAATGGAACCGCAGACGTTTAGATCTAAACCCTTGTTTCATAAATTATTTCATAATTTTAAACAATTTAAACAACTCTTATTTTCACTAATATGGATTCCCCAACATTTAACAAGAGCTAATAAGACAGATGAAGAGACAAAACACAGCTTACACAACTAAAATAATTGTTCAGCAATAGAAATATTTGAATCCAATTCAAGTTCACTAGAGGAGCTAAATCATCATTTGTGGCATATTGGAAATATAAGTTATAACCATCTGAAGAGCCGTTCAATTCTGAACAAGTTTCTGTATATTTGCATATGTTTACCTGTGCGTTACATTTTTACTTGCGACTTATAAGGGTTAAAAAGCAAGTTATGCATTCGTAAAAATTCTAACAATCAAACATGACATTACGATCATAGAGAAGCCTATAAAAATAATCGACATTAAATGTCTGTCAGTCTGTATTGATAATGAGCTGCAGCCTAAGCTGCTTAAAGGATTACCTCCAAATTTGGTTAGTGTGATTCTTTTGGCATGAAATCTTACATTTAATACTAAAAATAACGGTATCGACAAATAACCATTAACAAAAAGCTTATTTTTCTCAAAAAACGGCTCCAACAATTTTGATAAGAAATTGTGACATTTTTTTTGTTAGTACTAGCTATCATTTAATTAGAAACAAATTTTCGGGAACGTTCTATCATTGGTATCTTTTATATAACGTTTTTTTGTTAGTGTTTGGCTTTCTCGTCAACGCCTCTTTGTATTTCAGTCAAATTTTATATTTGATTAGATCTAAGTTGTCAAACTATTTCTGCATATCAAAATTTTGAGTAACTTTTCTTTTGTAATTAAAATTAGTTTTTATTTATTTTTTTTTTTTTAATTTATAATATGTATTTTAAAAACTAATCAAAACAATTATTTTAAGTTTTATGATCACACAAAATCTGTCATACAATTTATGAGATATTTTATAATAAATTTTTAACAATCCCTGTCATCTAATTTGTGCTTGTTTTTTTTTTTTTTTTTTTGAAAAACTGATTAAAGTGATGATTTTGGAAGTTTATTTTAAGTTCACTAAACGATCTTTAATTTCACAAATTTTGTTTGATATACTTATTCATATTTGTCCAAGAATTCGAATGACATCTTTTTTTCCCTCAAACTATAATTTTTGTCTACATATGTACTATGTAGATCCTCATACATTTATATACTTTTTTACCCTTAAAATGTTTATTTGGAAAATGGGATAGGATTAGACAGGAGGTACCGAAGTACATTGGTTTTAAATGCCCGATTACCGCAATTGAAAAATTCGGTCGGGTGAAGCATTCCACATTCGTATTGTGTGGCTAAAGAAAGAATATCTGTACTTGACAGTACGTCCGAAGTTGGGCTCAAGGGTAAACTGATGGGAATTCCTAGAAGCGCGAGTGTTACGGTTGAATAGTTTAAGGGGAGGAATGCAACTGGCTATTTCACTAGAACACTGTCTATAATAATAACGATAGAATAATGAAAGGCATGAAACATTGCGACGGTGCGCGAGTGGCTCAATTGTTTTAGTTATTGTTTCATCACCTATCATTTTTAAAGCTCTTTTTTGGATTCTGTCCAGGAGACTTAATTGCGTTATGGGAGCAACTGCCCACATATGACAATTGTACGAGTACTCAAGCTTTGGACGAATGAAGGCCTTATAGATTACAGCCAGATCAGAAGAGGAGAAAACCCAAACATCTTGCAGCATTTTTGGCGATGTCGAATGTGTGTTCATTCCACAAAGGGTGGCCGGTGATGCACATGCCGAGAACTGAAAGTTGTTCGGTTTCCTCGATGCAAGCGCCGCTAATGGACAACGGCATTGTCGCTTTAACGACAAAAGATAGCATTGGGTTTTTGAAGCATTAAATTCTACATCTTTATTTAATAGTTACATACCCACCTACACCCTTCACTTTCATTATAGGTGTAGGTACATATTACCCTCTCAATTTACTTAATTAAAATCCATTTAAATATACTCTCGTATGTAGTCCTTTTCCGTCCGAAAACTTTTGCCACCAAACCCAAGAAGAGAATTAAAAGTTTTATGTTTTCGTTTAAAATGATACTATGCTCAAGAGGCGGTTTTTTTGTACTTTTTTATAATATTATTTTTTTTTAAATTGTTTTGACAAATGTTATCTTTTTTTGTTTTAATTTAAGACGTTGTAATTCAGATAGAAATTTTGCGAACATTTTAAGGAAAATGAATGGGCTTTATTAAGAATCCCTATTCTACATAATGCCTGACGTAGGGTTTGTTTATATTTCGGAAAAATATATTTTCATAGTTAAAAAATAAAGATAAATTTATGTTTATTTGTATATAAAATGATGCAGATTCATGCTCTTTTTAGTTCACTCCGATATTTTGAAAAAAATGTGGCAGAAATAAAAAAAAAACTGTTATATATTCATTTCATATCATATTTGGCCCTACCTTATTATAAGTTCGTTTTCCAGACAGACTGATATTTTATTATCTTTTTCTGAAACTGAGGGACGAAATGGTCGGACAATTTCAGCTGCCGTGTAAGCTAAATTCGAGCTCGTCTCGTCAACTTCAACCGTGGCAAACAAGTGACTTTTCTCCACAAAAGTATATAATAGGGGTATTCACGATCCGGTAAAACCGGTCTAGTATCATTATAAAAATGCAAAACTGCAACTTTTTTTTGCACCACAAGAACAACTTACACTGACTAAGATTTTACAACACTTTTGCACTTTTGCTATAACCTAACCCTATTGCAACAGAAAAATACAATGGTGCAAAATTTCCTTGGTGTCATTGACAGTTTGGCAGCTGTTATTTTCTGTCAGAAATGGTTGTGTTCAATCTGATTATGCATTTTTACTCCAGAGTTGAAAAGGTGCGTTCACAATTTATAGAAAGAAATAAAATTTCGCAATTTTACACCTTTTTGTTGCATCGGATCGTGAATACCCCTAATGTGTTCATTTTTTTTTTACCTATTGCCATGTGTACAAATACGCAACTTGACTACTTTTACCCTAAAAATTACATACAATTTTATGGTGAATTTACACGCAGTTTTTAGAGTGTATATACAGCTAAAAAGAACTTTCTTATACTTTTGCATCATTCTAATTTTAGTTTTGGTTATACAACTTTGAACTTGATATTTTGTATACGAAAAAGGACATTTAAAAACAAAAGTTTTTGATTAAATCAGTTTCTATATTTCCGTAAGTGCGGCTTAACAAAAAATTAGCCGTCACATCTGAATCTATTAGACTATTATAGATGTAGGAACAAACGTTCTTATTATCTTTCATTACATCCATGAATCTTACTTTTCCTTTGACTATATGTTTTGTTCTTTGCATTTGATTGTACCTAATTAAATAAATAAAAAAATCATTCGATTTTAATTCCTATACACGGCACGTTGCATGTTGCATTCACAATACAAGCTCTAGACATTTTCGGGAACCTTGAACCCGAGGGAAAACCCTTGAACTGAACACAATCTGCACTACACTGTTTGATACACCGGGATCATGATGACTGTAGGCGAACACTAAAAAGTAGTTAAACGAGGCTTTAATGTCTGAACTCTGAATGCAGAGGAGCATCATCATAAATGTCAGTAGTCAAAATAGAAAGCAGCGCATTAACATGTGTTTATGAACGTAGTATATAAAATTATATGTATTTATATAGGTACGTATATATTTGGAAGGCAATGTTTTATGCATTCTTGGAATTGCAAAAATGTTAAAATTATCAAAAGACGGAGTATTATTTTAGTTATTCATTGAACTTATTGAAATGAGTTACTTTTTTATTCCTTTACTTTTTCTTTACAAAAAATATTACCTTAAAAGTCGAACAGAACTTATGTAGGTTGTGCATGACCAAACTTTTTTCAAATAGCTTTAATACGTACAAGTAGGCATTAACAGTCAACATGTTTTTATATTCTTATTTTAATCGTTCCAGGTTATTTTTTCACACATTTTTGTTACATCAACAATATCTAATAACTTATGGAACTCCCACTCATTTAAATCAATAAACAAAAATAGAGACCAAGTTCAATCTCTCTATGCCCGGGGCCTTGCAGTGCTTAAATGTTGAATAGTTTAAGTTTATAATGTTTTTCTTCTTTATACTGTATTGACCTAAATAGAAAAAGTTCAAGTACTTTCTCTGCACTCTGCACACGTCCCTACCATTTACCGTTTCAAATTTTCGTGTTTTGCTTACAAAAAATAAAATAAACCGAACAAATCTAAGATTACCAGAAGAAAATAAAAGTATCCAAACCAGTGATTTTTTTTTTATTTTTAAAGGATTTTATTATATTTTAGAAGTTTAGAAACAGAAATAAAATAAAATGTACGGCTTTCCAGCACAAATTTGCTCTTGTATTCAAGATTCATGATACTCGAAGAGTAAATTCCTAAACACAACTCAAGCCAAAATATGCTAAGCAAACTATCCTTAACAGCAAACATAAAAATCATTGCAATGCAGACTGTTCCAAAAACGTGGTTCATTCTTTTTTGAGTATCGCAATGGGGAAAAAAATATGGTCAGGTAAAACATTCCACAATCGCGGCTAAAGATGGAATCTCCATATAGCATTTCTAGAAGTGCGAGTATTACGGTTGAATAGTTTCAGGGGAGGAATTCAACTGGCTATTTCGTTAGAAATTGTCTCTAAAAATAGCGATAAAACGATGAAAGGCATTGCAAGGCTTTCGAGGGGTTCAATTGGTCGCGGAGTCTTCAATCATAGAACCACCACTCATTAAAAAATTTGGAACCACTTGGAGCTTACCAAACTGGACTAATAAACTAAGTGAGCTTAATTTAAACAACAATAGCTACTTCTGTCTGAGAAACATTACTTATTATTTATTGATCTATCACCTATCATTTTTAAAGCTATTTTTTGGATTCTGTCCAGGAGACAGAGCCCTGAGGTACACCAGTATTTATTTTGTAAATATTAGACTTGGAACCATCTATTAGAACTAGGGATGGGAGAAACCGACCGGTTAAAACCGAAACCGGTTATTTTGTTTCGATTGACCGGTTTTTACCTGAGATTTGTTTGTCTCGGTTAAGACCGGTGATTTTTCTGAAATTCAATAACCGGGTTGAAAAAAAAAACGGTTATTTACATTGACACTTTTATCACCACAGAAAAATGTCTTGCAAAAAAGTTGTCTTTGTTTCATAAGACATGAATTTTCTTGTGTGCAACCTGCAACGTTATTCACCTCTGCCAATTTTTCTTTTATAGATACATTAACTGTAGTGGTAGGAAAATGAAATCATTTTGCACTACACACACTTTCGAAAAGTTGCGTTGTTTGATGTCGAAACCTACACTATTTTAAGGTAAGTGATTTTGAAAAAGTTTCCATCCTATCATCTTCTTTCCTTCAATGAGACAAACAGAACAGACGATGTACGAGTATGTTTACTTTTCTGTCTGTCACCTGATTTCATCTTATTGCGATACGGGTATTGTTGACCGGTTAACGTTTGTGAACTAGAACACATTTATGTATTACTCAAAATAAAATTATTAACTGAATATGTCATCGCATTTGCAATTTTCATTTGTATGGAAGTATTTCACGAAGTGTAGTCTTTTTTCGAAAAAAAAATAGTATTTTCTTGGAAAAAAGCTTATATACATAATATTTACATGGTCGTGTATGTATATATATTTTATCTGACATCGTTTTTTAAAGCAAGTAAAAAAACTAACATTTTTATATATAACACCGAAAACCGGTTATTAAAAAAAACATTTTTTTTGTCCGGTTAAAACCGTCAGGTTAAACCGGGAGGGAAAATAACAGGAAAAACCGAAAACCGGTTAATTTTGAATAACCGCCTTCCCTAATTACAACTTGTATTGAGCGGTTCGAAAGATAATTTCTAATACAACGAAGAAGAGACTCCTCGATACCAAATGCACGCTGTAACACTGTCCGGCGAGTTCATCAGATTACCAGTGACCTTTTGCTAGGAAAACCACAATGCCGGTCATTAAGGGGCTTTCGTTTTTCGAGATATATCTTAAGTTGATATTTAATCAGCTTTTCCATGACCTTAGTAAGAAGGAACGTAAGTGCAATAATTGGATGATAAATATCGGGTGAAGAAGATTCGACTTTTTAGGAACAGGCTGGGCAAATGCTGTTTTCCACCCACTCGGAAAAAGACCAGTATAGTAGGATAGACGGAAAATCTTACGCAGTGGTTTTGCCTGCGTTGGAGAATACCTCTTCAGAACAATATAGGAGGGATATTATACGGGCCAGCGGATTTGTGTATATCGTGGTCTCTAAGGACTCTATAGCAACCGCACTAGTGCGAAAGAAGATTTTTCCCATGAAATCGCTTAGGCTTTCAAGTACTGGAGGAGTTATAATACCGTCTGGCGGCGTCAAATTAACAGCGAATTGCGCTACAAGCAATTCTTGGCTTTTTCACGTGATCTGACAAAAGGTGTGCCATTAAGGACGAGAATTCTAACCGAAGTCGAAGTTGTATTTCGAATGTTTTTTTGCAAATGACCAACAAATTTTACTGCCTTTGGGACACTGTAGTATTTTTGGGTCATGCAAGCATTTGGTTCTCTGAATGTGAACGTTTAAATCCCTTCTAGCTTGTTTATACTTATTCCGGTTTTCTTCAGTGGGGTTGACTTTATAATTCCGGAAACTTACTTCTCTAACCCTAATAACCTCTTTACAGCTCAGTTTCTTTCTATCACTATGGGTGAAATTGTAGAACAACCGCGAAAGATAAACATTTTTTGAACACGATGAATTGGCTCTAAGATAAACCTTGGTAACTCTGTATGTGTTCTCCAGCAGATTACTACAAACCGCGAGGGCTCACAAATTATTATTAATTTTAAATCCATCTCCAACCACAAGAAGATATGTTAATCGACTTACGAATATTGTATCAAAACGGCGAAATTGTTTCATCCATCTAGGGTCCACGTGGTCGCCATTTCCACATGAAAACTTGTCTACTAAACCAAATTTTTTTCCTGTTAGAATTATTTTCGAATGAAACGAATTTTTTTTGAAGAGTTGCAACAGTTTAGGCAAGCAGTATAATATGTAGCTACATATATATGTATATGCATGTACATATATCGCTCTTTAACTTTTAATCTTTATTTAACAATCCAGAATTCCGATATTAAAAAATGTTAAATACTTGGCTTCGTACTAAATCTCAATTCCCCATTCTTGTCACTCAAAATCCTTTTTTTTTCAAGGAATTCTAATTAGCGTCAAAAAATTCAGAATCCAGTATTACTGAATTTTTCTTTTAAGGAAGTCAACAAAGTTATTCCAAAGCAACCGATCATTACTCTAATTAATCTCTTGGTCAACATAACTTATAGCCATTCCCATTCATCACACACTCTCCCAAGATAGTTAGCAATACCATCTCAATGAATTAGTTAAGAAAAATATCTCCATTAACGGAGTACTTAAGTGCTCCTAAGAGGAGCCAAGATATCCCTTTAGTCTTGAGGCGTCATAATAGGTGCCATAGTCTTCGATCTCTAAGTTACGATATTTTGCAGAAGAATCTTTCGTATTCTTTTGCAGATGTGACTATCTTTGCCCCTGAGGCGAGGAGTAATACGCCGACCGCCACTAACTGAACTTTGCTGCTTGAGGTTCATTAAACTATGTATACGTACTCTGAAGACCAAATTGAGATTGAATTATTGAAAAAAGATGAAATAGAATTAATTGAAGTCTTAGGTAGCTTTGCAAAATCAACACCAACGGATAATTGGTCAATATATAACCTAAGGTTATAAATATGGATTTCAATTGATAATTTAAGTATCTTTTGTTATTTCAACTGTGAAATAGAAAATACGTAATAAGTAGATATATTGATGTGTAGGTACTCGTACTCAGGTATCAACCAGGCTTAATTTTCTTAAAAGATATTTTGTGGGAATCGCACATAAATTATAGGAGCTTTCAGAAATTAGGTCAATTAGAAATAAAAGTGAAATTTGAATAATTTTGAATTGTGATGAAGTGATTATTTTGAAGTATTTATTTTTTTAACTACGGCTAATTGGGATGTCAAATGCACAAACATATCACAAAAATGGATAAGCTACAATTGCAAATGTAGAGTAGTTAAAGGTATCAACTTCATTATTGTACAATAATTGTTGAAAAAAATGGAAAAATATTTTAAACATCTGAATATAAAGGTATTAATTTGATAATACTTAAATATTTTACTAAAATATTCCTAATTTTAAATTAACTAGCACTCTACTAAGCCAATAGGCTTCAAGAAAATATTCTTGAAAAGCTGCACCGGAATCCACCTAAAAGAGTGTAAACAACTAAGTGAACACAACGTTTTGGTGTTTGTAAATTTCAAAGATGCTAGAGAGATGAAATAGCCTTTTAGTAAAATTTAGTAAAATGCTAAAAGATAGTTCGATGATTAACTTGTTAACTTCCTCCTTAAATCGTCATCCTTTTTCGAAATATTGATTTTTCAGAAAAAAACAATTTTTTTTTTAAATCCACAAAAATAATTTTTCGAAAATTTTGATATGCAGTGTTATTCAAAATTAGAAGGAACTCTCAAATAAACATACTTACTTACTTAGGTGGCGCTACACTTCGAGACGAACCTGTGCCTCAACCAACATGCCTCTCCAGCTAGCTCGGCCTTTGGTAAGCTGCCTCCAATTAGGCACTCCAAGTTGGTTGAGGTCATCTTCCACTTGAGTGCCCTACCTTATCCTGCCATATTAAACGTGATATACGTATTTTTTGTAGCAGGTCAATGTCGCTGTACAGCTCGTATATTTCGTGGTTGAACCTTCTCCTCCAAAGCCCGCTAACGCAGATGGGGCCGAAAATCTTGCGAAGAACCTTACGCTGGAAACGACTGAGGATATCTTCACTCGCTTTCGATAGAGTCCATGTCTCTGCGCCATAGAGCAGGACTGGGATGATCAGAATCTTATAAAGAGTCTCCTTTGTTTTTCGTGAGAGAGCTCTACTACTTAATTGCCTCCCTAGCCTCAAATAAACATATTGACCGAAATCTGTCGAGCCGTTTATGAGAGAGTCCAAAATAAAAAAAAAATTGTTGTATGGCAGGTACTGTTAATAACAAAATATGTATACCTACTACCTAAAGTAGTGCACACACTTTTTTATCTAAATTGTTAGAGTCATTTTTGAGATAGTTTTTATGGTAGACAAAATTGGTGCACAAATTGAAGGAATGGAATATGACGCTTGTAGGGACAGTTAGAAAAAATAAACATTTTCTTTCACTATGTTGCGCATAAAGATAGACTACCAACTTTATGTTCCACAAAGCGATCGTATGCTCTTAAATCCCAAAGAAAAAAAGCACTGGTAATGATTTCGACAATGCATTTTTCACCCTGTGTTCAAAATTGAAATACTGCAAAGCCCAAAATAATAACCTACTACAACGAAACTAACGTAAGTACATTATGGTTGCCTTTTTTTACATTTCCCCAAATAAGCCTATTATAACTGTGGGTATGTTGTAAGCTTGACAACGCATTTACCCTTGGATGCTTGACTATTGACCTTGATTCCGTGAAATTACGACAGTGGTAACCTATAAGCGACATCTAAATTAATTTAATTCTTATTCAACAATTAATCATGACAATTAAACAATCCATATTGTAGATAAACATTCCATTAAAATTAATTCTTAATTAATTAAGAATGTAGTAAATTTGACGCCTATAGCATCAGCTTTTTTGAAAGACCGTTACCTGTAAAAATATCATCCTTAACGAAAGCCCACTGTCTTCATTTCCTCATTTGAATGGCAAATGGTTTGATATATAAAATTTATAAGCAATCAATCAAACACATATTTGTCTTACATGTACATATATATATGAATACATTTAAAATTATATAATTAAATACATTATTAAAAAAAAAAAAAACATAAATATATACATATGTTTAAGAAATTGCAAAGCAACCTTCGAATTTATAAAATGTTGTGAGGCTAAACCGCAATTAAAATGTTTATAAACTTTTTTTTATCGTTTTGTTTTCTGTTGTTTAAAAATAAATCTTCTAGAAAAAAAAATACAACATATTTATTATGTTAAATTCTTTTTTTATATCCAAAATTTAGTTTTTTCCTTACATAGCGTTTAGAAAGTGTTGCAATATTAATTCTATTTCCATTATTTAGTCAATAAAAGGAAAATTTTACATAAATATGTAAGTAATTAAGACTAATAAAAAAGTTAATGTCGAATTAATTGAAAACTATTTTCTAGCTGAAATATTACGGCTTAAGTTTCGTTTATCATCATCAATTTTCAGATTTTTTTTATTTGTATAAACTTATGGATGAATCCAGGTCTCCTCCAGAATCGAAAGTGGCTACTGTGTGATGGCTTATGTCTTTGTTTCGTTTTTTATTATTGATTTAGAGAATAGAACACGTTATGTAGATTTATAATGGGATTTTTTTTAAATATGCATTTGGCAGGAAACAATGAATCTCACTTTCGCAAATTTTTAAATTAATCTTAAGATGAGATTGTTAGTAAATGATAACTAATTGATTAATGAAATCTTTTTGGATTTATACATATATTGAAAAAAGTGATGATCTTAAATGAGACGAATGCTGTTTTATATTTATTGGACGACAGTTATAGTTCAGACTGGACCAAGGCCGGCACTTACGGTGTGAAATTGGTTGGATTCTTTCGCTTTAATGCTCGATAATGCACCGATATCATCAGTTATCATTATCAATAAGAAATTGGTTGAAATTAGTTGATTTGGAAATATTGTATATTAGTGTTTTTTTTCTTTGTACACACTATCAGAATTGGTCGAAGAGAGCTTATAGCAAGCACCGTCTTGCGACCAATGGTTTGCCAACACAGAAAACTGTGTTATACCACCGGCTCATCATTTAGTGCAGTGTTAGTTGTTAGTAGGCAAACTCTATTACAAATAACACTAACACAAGTACAACATGAAAATATAACATATAATATTACGTCAATATAAAACAAGAACATAACAATAAACAAAAAAACATTTAGGAGCGTGGAACACTGGTTTTGAGTAGATTTTTTAATTTAATTTTACTGATATTGAAATCAAAAACGTTTGAATTCCAATTTAAAAGCCTACACATACGTGCCAAGGGTTCATGCATACCATAGTTGGTCCTATGTGTTGGGACTTTAATCAAGTCGAGTCCACGAAGATTATAACCTCCACCCCGATAATTAAAAAAAACTGAACATAGTAGGTCTGGTGCATCTGTGACACCTGTTATTATTTGGTGGAAGAATACCAAATCATTGTTTGTTCTTCTCTGTGCCAGTGTTTGCATTTGAAGAATAGATAAACGTTGGTCATAAGGGAAGGCATTAGTAGGATCACTCCACTGAAGCCCGTTCAATGCGAAACGAGTAAAGTTTCTTTAAACGGATTCTAATCTCTCAATATGAACATCGTAAAGAGGAGTCCAAACCTGTAATGCATACTCAAGATGGGGACGAACCAAGCAGTTGTATAAAGCACGGGTAACATTGGGATCAACAAATTCTTTGGACCAACGTTTAATAAATCCTAACTATGATATTAATATGGTTTGAAAATGTCATTGTTAGATTCAAACTGTTCTTTTCACACCACAAGGCAAATTGGTTAATATCCTCTTGCAATAGAGTTCGATCCTTTGGAGATGATATATTTTTATAAATCTTCATATCGTCTGCAAAGATATGAATTTCGCTATTGCGTACACAAAGGGGAGCATCATTAATAGCCAATGTTAAGAGTAATGGTCCAAGATGTCTTCCCTGCGGTACACCTGATTTGGAAATAAAGGGTCTTGAGTAAGAATTTCTGAATTTGACTTGATATGACCTATCTTCAAGATACGATGATATCCACTTGATAAAAGATGGAGGAAACCCGTATGAATTAAGTTTTAACTTGATAATCTCATGAGACAATTTATCAAAAGCTTTCGAGAAGTCTGTGTATACAGCATCAACTTCTTGACCACTTTCTAGGGAGTTTAAACATTTATTCAAAAACACAACTAGATTAGTAACAGTAGACCGTTTCTGCATAAAACCATGTTATTGTTTGCAAATAATATTTTTACATATAAATGTCAAACTATCACATACAAATTGTTCGAACAACTTCGGAATGCAAGAAAGCTTAGAAATTGGTCTATAGTTGATAATATTGGTTTTACCTCCCTTTTTATATACTGGGGTTATAAATGCATTCTTCCAAACTGAAGGAAATTTACCCAATTTCAAAGATAGTTCAAAAATATTACTCAGAGGACGAGCTAGAATGGGCCTACATTTTGTTAATACAGAAGGTGGTATTCCACCAGGCCCAATAGAATAGTCCTCTTTTAAATGTGACAAAAAGCTCAAAATTTTTTCACGCTCTATTGTAATATTGTTAAATGATACTTGAGGATAATTTCGTAAAAAATGAAAATAGTTTTCATCAACAACTACAGGAGAATCAATGAAGGAAAATTACTTGCAAGTCCCTCACAGATTTCAGAAGTTGTATTCAAGATACCCGTCACATTTCTTTATAGAATTTATAAATTTTCAGAAGTTTTTCGGGTCTAACTTCAAAGAACGCCCCATTGTTTCCATATATTCATTATAGAGTTCGGAAGAGAGTTTTATGAATCCTTCAAAAAAGTGAAATGTAAACTACTTGATTCTCTACCGTCATGAACCTAATGTATTTTTTCCAAGCCTTATTTCTTTTATTTCGGATACATTTCAGTTCTTTTGTGAACCAAGGATGACAAGAAGAATTGGAAGGAATAGATCTTTTTTAGGAACTGTTTCATTAATGCATCTCATCAAAATAGAATAGAAGCTTGAGATAGTTGAGTCAAGATCATTAGAAATCGGTAAATGTTCTTTACCGGAATTTATTAAATTATCCAAGAGCTGTTGAAAATCACCTTTGCGAAAGTCAAAAGTATGGGAGCAGTCATGAGGATTACTATTTTCTAGTAAATTACCACTTAGTCAAGTGTTGACTTGTCTAAAACCTCCGAAATCAAAATCTTAAGTACTGTTTCCGCCAACTTGGTGAAATTGCTTAAAAGGGGAACATCTGCAAAGTCTGCCCATTTTACATTTACAGTCCCATTGTACTTTCCCAAGATAAATTCTTAATCGACCAAATTAATGAATTTTGGAAAATTAAAAAAAAATAAATACATGATTTTAATTGCTTAGATTAAATAATTTGAGTAAAATAAAAAAAAAATAAATAAAAAGAAAAAAAAAATTAGGTTACGCATTTTTCAAAGTCAGATCTGAATATATAGTTGTCAAGTTTATTAGTTTACATGAACCCTTTTGTTCACCAGTGTTCTGCTGCAACTTTTATGATTGTTTGATTTATTTTTAAAATTTAGTGCACCTAACTAAGACGAAACGCGTGGGTCCTAAGACGTTTTTAATTATTAATAAAAAAAAAACTAATATTAAATAGTGGAAAAACAAGTGTTTAATTATTTCTTTATAGAAAATGTTAAAAAATGAAGAGCTTTTGTATGAAATCTTTGTTTTTCTGATTTAAAAAAAAAATACAATTGTAGTTACAGCTGGCTTACGGAAATACATATTTTTTTACAATAATTAATTAATATATAGGAAGATGTCACATTTAAATACTGCAAACATTGAAAATAGAAATTTGTTTTTGGTATTTACATCTTTCAAATAAAATGCACGATTGGATCGCACGAACTTGCTCTTATGTTCGATCACATCGTATGCAAAAGATTTCTATTAAAAATCTAAATATATTTTTAAAGCCATTTTTAACTCAGTTTTGTATATACATATACAACATTTTTAAAATTTTGTTCTAAAATAAATTGGTATGACAATATTAAATATTTAATAATATAAACTTTAAAACAAAAGATTAAGATTAATTAAAGAAAAAATAATTCAAAATTCTGAAATAAATACTTAAACTAAATTAAATTAAAAAAAAGTTTTTTATTTCTTGGATAAATTTGAATTTACGAAAAAAAATTAAAATCTGTGGAGCGGTTTTTGAGAAAAAAGTTTTTTGAAAATATTTAAAAAAAATTTCAAAAACGCCAAATAGGTATTCGGAAAATACATACAAATATTATTTTAAAAAAAAATTTTGACAGACTGACAGACAAATGTTTCGACTATAAAATTATAGATTTTTTATCGGATTATTTTTTCTAACCCTTTAGGCGCTAAACAACGGAGTCCTTAACAGAATAGTTTCTGATTTATAGAAATCAGTCATCACATCGTCATCATAGCTGATTCTTGTCGAAGTCATTCTGCAAAAGAATTTTGGTGGGAGCTTTTCTGTACGCAATTAGATCTTCGCATACGCAATTGTGTGAGTTAGACTACATATCAGATCGCTGGTGTAAATGCTGAATATAATCGGCGATTTAACCGTTCCCTGCTGAAGACCATTTTTAATACTGAATATTGCGGTAGAAGTTACATTGCCATTCTTGACAACAAACTTTGTACCATTCAGCATGTCACAAAGCATATACACAATTGAGGTTCACTTATACCTAGTCTGGTTAGCTTTAGATAGAGACTCTCTAACCATATCGTGTCAAATGCCTTCCCCAAATCAACCAGACAGGCACCCGTAACTGCTTTTTGGACTTGTTCCTTTAGATATCAGGAAACAGTTTAGACGCGACATGAATTGTTTCATGTCCCGCCTTAAAACCGAACTGATTATCCGGTATGATATTTTTGTCCTCCGCCGACTTGAACTAGCCCTATTAATAATCTTTCAAAACACCTTGCTGATACTTGGAACAAGACTTATCGACCGGAGATTGTCCGGATTGGAGTTGTCGTTTCCCTTTTTCGGGAAAGGATGCACCACGGGTGTCTTCCCCCGCACTGGATAATTTGTATTATTAAGCGCGTTGTTAAAAAGTGTGGCATAAATGTCAACTGCCTCTTGAGGTAAATGTCGTATTACAACGTTGGATATACTATCGACTGCTGCTCACATTTCTTTTTCTTAAATGAATCGACGATGAGCTGGAACTCAGTTTTCGAAATTAACAGTGAACTGGGCCCATTTCGCACGGCCATTATGGCGTTTGCCAAATTTTCATCATTAAACCTCAGATCGTATATTATGTATGTGGTTATGCAGCCATAAGTGATGAAGCAGAGCTCTGCTCTCCAGGTCATTATCCGGGCAAATACTTGCATTCACATTGTATTTGCTGGAAAGCAGCCCCACAGCCTCAACTTTCTCCAGCGGATTTTCGATTATATAAAAAAGCCATCGTCCAAGACGGCATTCTCTGCGTCTATGCCTGCTGTCAGAATTACGTCTCTGTAGCTTAAGACACGGAAGATCGTTATGATCCTCTCTCTCCTAAATATTTTATTCATATGTGGGATTATACTCGGGTCGCTAGAGTTAACGGCTCAATTTTATTGTCCCAAAACAAATTACGCATTTGTTCTAAGCATCTGTCGATTTCTGTATTTATCAGATTTCTGATCAGATCTCCTCCAACTGCATAGACTCGTTCGGAAGTTGTATTACAGCGGCGAGTCCGCAGTGGTCACTGTCGTATACTCGGTCGTTCATAAGCAGTTTCTGGCTCGCTGACCCACAGTCACAGCTTCTTGGAAACAAAGCCCTGTCTGTAGCTGTACAGCTCAAAATTGTATCGACCCGTCCAATTATAAAGATGGTTACTTCGACGATTTTGTATTTGATTTAACCAATCTATGTGTTTGGCGTTCAAATCGCCGACCAATATGTAAACAATTTCTTCCGAGCCTAATATATGCAGGTGCATTTTATGTATTTTTACTTGCGATATATGTATGTAGGTAATATAGGGCAAGTTATGCATTTGGAAAAAAAATCGAACTTGAGATTTTAATCAAAGTTGACATTACGATGAAAGAGAACACAAAAAAAGTGGGTCCCGCAATTCCGCCTGTCTGTCTGTCTGTCTGTACAAGTCTCTACAGCCTAAACGGCTGAAGTGATTTTCTTCAAACTTGATATTTAAGCGTTTTAGGTGATTGTCCAAAATAGATTTTTGAATCGTTGTTTAAGCCCCAAAAATAACGGTACTTGCCATACAAATTTTTCTACCATCTTATTTATCTGGAAAACGGCTCTGACGATTTTGGGTATGGTCTACATTTTGGCCACACATTTTTTTAAAATATTTTGTTATTAACGGTACCTGCCATACAACCATTTTATTGGTTTTCAACTTTCTCATAAACGGCTTACCGGATTTTGATCAACATTTTTGTACAGGAGCTCCTTTAAATTCTAAAGAATATTGCATTTCAAATTTTAAAAAAAAAATATTTTTTTGGATTTTTGAAAAAAAAAAAATTTTTTTGAAAATTCAATATTTCCAAAACGGATGGACGATTTTTTCTGGATTTTTTTTTTGAATTTATATTATTAATTATTTAAAATGATCATACCAATCCTTATATATAAAAATTAAGTGAAAAACGACTTTAAAAATACATTTAGCCGTTTCTATTGCATATAATGTAATCGAACATAGGAGCAAGTACGGGCGATCCAGTCTTGCATTTTATTTTTATTAATATTGATCATCGTCTTGAAGTCACTAAAGATTACAACTATTTAGGCGTCAAGTTGAACAAAACGATGGTTTTCAAAAACCACTTAATTGAAAAGTCAAAGTCTTCACAAAGCTTGCTGAATATGAAATGGAGGAATATTTTCTCAAACCAAAATGTATTGTTGTCAGCTAAATACAAAATATTCGAATGTGTTGTTAAAACATCTCTCAGCTATGTGGCACAAGTTTGGGGAGCGGATGAATTTGAAGTTGTAGAAAAGCTCCTAAGAAATTTCATAAAAAACTTTTTAATCTACCAAATGCAACACCTAACTACGCAATTTATTTGGAAACAGGAATTGCTAAACTATTTACTTACACCCTTAAGCTGCAGTCAGAGTACATCTATAAAGCTGCTTCACATCCTGATGATCGTTGACTAGGAAAATGCTCCTTTATGAAATGCGGAATAAGGACTGGTGGATTGTAAAGTGGAAAAATATTGGCGATACCTGCGGAGAAGTTACCCAATTTGATTTGAATAACTAAGTTCAACTAAAGCAACAGCTTTACAACGTAATTCAAAAATACGAGAATAATTTACTAACAACTCAATCATAACCTGATGAGCAATAATTACTTCCAAGACGCATTCAGTTATAAAGAAATATCGCTAATATTCAAATCCAGATGTGAACTTTTAACCCTAAATGGCAGTCCAGCAATTCTGTTCCCTTTGCAACATTAAAGCAAAAGAAGATTGCTTCCATTTTATAAGCATCTAGTATTAAAACACCAAAGACTAAATTTCTTCGGAACAAACAGCTTTACGATGCAAGAAACAATAGATTTATAAAATGGTGTAAATTGGAAATTATTATACAGTTTTTTAAATTCAATTTATTAATTTGATATAAGTAACAGATTCTTTCCTTTAGGATATTCATTGTTTAATCATGTTATAAGTAATCTTATCATCACCTGGAGTTGTGCCTTTTGCCATTCTAAGAGTCATGTCAAATTCAACAAGCGAAATTTTTTCATTGATAAGGTCCCACTGATTTACTCGTACTGGGAGTTCCCCGAGTTTAAAATAGGTATATTATATAGGTTTTCCATTTGCAAGCAAAAGAGTTAGCTATTACTTCAGGATCATTTTGTATTCTATTGTCAAGAGCATGTAAGGAAACTCTTGTTGTGTTCTGGAGCCTTGAAGTAAACGTATTCTGTTCCATAAAGATCTCATGTCCAATGATGGGTTCATTGTGTTAATAAAATTTTCCCACGAAGATCTTTTTGACTGAATTGATTCCCTCTTTAGCTTAGCGCAAGTCCTTCTATAGGCAATAGAGTTTGTTGTTGTTGGGAATCTGCGAGCTTTTTTCCAGGCGATATTTTTATTATAAAAAAAATATTATTATTCTTTTTATTATTATTTTTAATTTTTCTATTATTTTAATTATTAATATTATAATAAATTATCATTACCTTTATAAACATAATAATATATATTATATCGATTTTTGATACTTTCAAGTTCGCGCTATAATAAGAGGTTATAATCAGATGTGACGTGATTTTGTTAGATTTTATCACATCATCATGTTTTTATTCATCAAGGTTGATTGAAGTCCAGACAGATTTTAAGAATGACGTATAAATTGTTATTGTTAGTGATTTTCATAAAAATATTAATTAATTTTATAATGAAACACATCCATTTAAATTTCATGCAACTACCGTCTATGCGTGTTACTTAAATATTACTTCATATCTACTCTATTGTTTACATTCCATTATATTTTTAATAGATTCAAACTAGTTTTTTTTTTCTAAAAGCTAATGAACTTTGAGCACACATTTCTTTAATGCATGACATTTATTATTATTTAAATTTCATCCCGCATGAGATCAAAAAATACACATCAGCTTAAATGACAACAAAAATGTTTTAAAAAAAACCTTTCATATGCAAATGGGAGGTATTAGGTATTTGGGCGAAAAAACGTCAAATTTTGAATTAATGAGTGTTTACGGTAAACATTATTGAATCATCAATTTTATGTTTTGAGGGAAAAGTTATAATAAAATAATGTTTTAATACAACTTCGCATAAGCTTTTATTGTAATATACATATATCTATCTCTCTACCTTCATCATTAAGTTAGTATACAAAAAATTAGAAATTCAAATTGCTTAGTGTTAAGGCTCTAAGAAATGTTAGAGAAAATGCGATTTCCGTAGTTATGTTTAACGATGTCGATTCATTTCTGAGAACTGAAAGTTAAAGTAATTTTATTTATTAACAGGAATTATCAAGTCGTATTTCATTTAACTTAACTTGTCGGTAAGTTGTAAAAACACTATTAATTCTCGGTTCATGATTTAAGCCACCGATTTGGGTGGAATAACTAAAGTCTCCAATTATTTTTGATACTAATAAAGTCCTGCAGGAAAAGTATACTGGATATTTGGACAAGTTGTACAATGTAGAACCTATTAAAATTCCAACATCTTGTAACATAACACGACAAGTTAATGCCAAGAACTACTTGTCAACCTATTTCGGATTTTGGACAAGTAATTTAAAACCGTCATAAGCTGATAAGTTTATATTTTCTTATATTTATACATATATGGATATATACAGATATGGACAAAATAATAGGAACATTCCCTAATTTTTGTTAATATTGTGTGGAACTTATACTAGACAAATATTAAAAAAATATTAGTGTTGCATATTAGTGGTAAGTATGTTGTTAATCTTTTTTATATAAAATTTTTTGAAAACTAATAGGGGTTTGCAAAGTTTCTTAGTCCGTTTGATTTAGGCTGCTAAACAAGCTGGTCATAAAAATAGAAGCACTTGATTAATTAAACAAAAAAACAAGAAATTTTGATAACCAATGCATTTTTTTATTTGTTAGCAAAGAATATTTAATATTTCGTTGAAAAGCCTTTATTTTTCAACAGTGCATCCATTCGATTTGGCATAGAGTCTACCAACTTCTGGCACTTTTCTTGTGGAATCGAATACCACACTTCTTGGACAATTCTTCAGAGATCGATTTTGTTGGAATGTTTATGATTACTAACCTCAATCTTCAGCTCATTCCTCAAAGGTTCTCAATAGTATTAAGGTCCGCTGATTGAGAAGGCCACTCCATATCCTCCAATTTGTACCGCTAAACCAGAACTTTGTTGACATTTCCGTATGCGTAGGCTCGTTGTCTTGCTGGAAAAGCCATTGAAGTGGCATATTTTCGTCAGCCAGTGTGACCAATGAATAATTTCAAATCCTGGTAAAATAGTGGTTTTAGTAGGATTTTTGAAATACAGGAACTGCTAACAAAAATGCTAATTGTTGTTTGGAATAAAAAAAACTGCCAAGAATCCTTCCAACTCAGGAAATCCTGTAATTAGAACGCAAAAAACGTGTATATATCAGAGACTATACTTCAATAGATTACAACGCCTTACAATATGATGCTAGCCTATTTCCATGGCGCCATTGTTATGAAGCCTCTAATGTAAGTGACAAAGTGAATCATGTTCAATCTTTAATATTGGATTTTTTTAATAGACATGTTCCCCTAAAGACAGTTGCAATTCGAAATAAAAAGTGCCCCTGGCTTACTAGTGAGGTTCATAATTCCATGAAAGTTCGCAATTAACTGTATTCAAAGTGGAAACAACGACCAACAAGTGAGAATTGGGAATGTTTTTGTCGATCTCGCAACTATTGTTCTTTTATAACTAGAACGGCAAAAAAAAGATATTTTTTATCCAAACTAAGCACTGATCTACCCTCTAAGAAGTTGTGGAGCAACTTACGTTCAATTGGGATTGGAAAAAAGATTGCTGTCCATAGTGTACCTAATGTGACTGATCTCAATAATGTCTTTTTAAGTAGTGGTAATATCAACTCCAGTTTTACGCCTAATAATCGACTGCTTTATAATGCGGATTTTACCTTCGACGTTGCTACGGACGTTGAGATCATCAATGTTATTCGTCCTTTAAAATCCAATGCTGTGGGTGAAGATGGTATACAGCTTCGATTCTTCAAGATGATTTTAACCCATGTAATAAGCTGTCTTACACACATCGTTAACTTTTGTATAACATCATCTAGTTATCATGAGAGTTGGAAATTAGCTAAAATTGTTCCCGTGCCTAAAAAGTCTCAGCCTAATCTGGCAACAGATTACCGCCCTATCAGTATCTTACCATGCCTTTCGAAAGTCTTGGAGAAATTTCTTGCTAAAAAAATTTCGAGTTATTTACATCAAAACAAATTGTTATCCCCAATCCAATCTGGTTTTCGAGCAAGTCACAGCTGCTCTACCGCTATGATTAAAATTCTCGATGACATAAGAATTAAGTATGATATGGATCATTTAACGGTGCTCTGGCTGCTTGATAGAGTTGATCTTGAAATATTGTGTCAAAAACTTAGATATTATTTTGGGTTTAGTAAAAGTTCAGTTCGTTTACTACATAATTATCTTTGTAATCGTTATCAAAGAGTTGAACATAATGGAAGATTTTCTGATTTTAAACCATTGATCACTGGAGTACCTCAGGGATCAATACTTGGTCCAATTTTATTTTGTTTATACATAAATGATCTTCCTAGTGTATGCTCGAATGTTTGTTTTCATCTTTACGCAGATGATGTCCAGATATATTTTTCACGTCCAATCGGACTGATTGAAGATCTCATTGTAAGAATGAATGATGATTTATCGAAAATTTACAACTGGTCATTTTCCATCGGATTGAATCTCAATTCAGAAAAATCTCAAGAAATTCTGGTATCCAAGAAACAATCTGATACGAATGAATTACCACACGTAATGTTGAATAATAAACAAATTAAGTTTTTTAATACTGTGACAAATCTTGGTTTTAAGATAAATCGATCGCTCTCTGCAGTTGACCCTACAAACTATGTCATTGGCCGAATTTATGGTGGTTTGCGAAAGCTTTAGTTGTCTTCAAGCTTTACACCCACGAGCACAAAGCTTAGACTTGTGAAAACCTTATTTCTTCCAATTTTCGACTATTCTACAACAGTATACTGCATACTCGACTCCCATTCCCAACACAAGCTACTTGTAGCGTTTAATGATGCAATTAGGTATGTATATGGACTGCGTCGATACGATAATATATCGCACTACCACACTCTTGTACTTGGCTGCACTTTTCAACAATTTTTGAATGTCAGATGTTGTCAATTTATGCATAGCCTTTTAAGCAGTACATCTCCACAATACCTCTTCGAAAAAATTCAAATTGCCCAGTCCAACAGATCACGATATATTATTATGCCATCTATTAACTATTTGAACTCTTCACGTCTATTTTTCATCCACGTTGCCAGACTTCGGAACTCACTTCCCGCAACAGCAAGGCAAATTATTAGCGCTTCTCAATTCAAAAAATTAGCATTACAATTTTTGTAAATTGTTATCCAAGAACATATATTATTTAATCATCTTTTTTTTCTTTTCCTCATACTTTCTGTTCTAATCTTTTAATCTACACTTTTCTTGTATATATTTTATAGTTATAAGATAAAAACTTTTTGGTTTATATAATTTTAACTTATTATTAGTGTTATGTATGAATCTACCAATATATTCAAATTCAAATTCAAATCTTTATTATAATAACTTACACAGTAAGATACAATATCTTATTTAATAGTGCAAGCTTAAAAGAAATTTCAATAATATAATATTAATGTAATAAAAATAAAAATAAATTTAATCACTAATTCAAATAATTTAAACTATTTTTGCAAATCAAAATTATATAATGTTGAAATATCTGAAAAATAATAGCAAAATACTAGGTACATATACATATAATAAAGGAAAGGGATAAATATAAGTATGGGTGGATACTAAAGGTGAAAAAAAAAGAAAACAAATTATCATTATCGTCGAGGGTTTTCTAGGAATATTTTCAGTTTAGCCTTGAACAGTTTTCTGCAACTTATTAATTTTATTGCTAGGGGAAGGGAATTCCAAAGCCGAATAGAATAAATAAGAAATTGTCGTTCAGAGACAAGAAAGGTGTAGCGAATTGGTACACTATCCGGAGTTCTAGCTGAACGCGTAAAACAGATCCTGTTATAAAGGTTGGTAGGTTGACGCATTTGAAGCACATTATGAAGTAGGGTGAGCGTTCTTAGTTTGAAAAGATCTTCAAGGCTGGTACCATAGATCGATTTGGAAAAAGAGGAAACGTGTTCATATTTTTTCAGTCCAAAGATATACCGCGCGATACTGTTATAGGCCACGTTTGATTTTCGCTTGTGCTCATAGTCGCAGTTGCTAAAAATTCACACCCAAACAGCATAATTGGAATAAGTAGCGTTTTAGCAAGAATTATTTGTGTTTTCAAGGGTGTGATTTTTTGTGTTGCCCATATCATGCGAATGCCTCCATAAATCCTTCCTAGTGTCAATCTAATATGATTATTCCATGTAAGGGTTTTGTTGAATTTTATACCAAGATTTTTCGTAGAGTCCACAAATTCAATACTATTTTTATTAAGATACAATTTTGGAAAGTATGAAGTATCGACCGCTTTCCTGGAAATCACCAAACATTTTGACTTGGAGGGATTTAAACAGAGACCATTTGCTTGAGACCAGCATGATATCCTAAATAGACCTTCATTTACTTCGTGAGCGGCATTTTCCACAAGGCCCAAGGGAAAACTTTTCCGAACCTGTACATCGTCAGCATACATATCAACCGAGGAACCTTTTAGACATTTAGGTAGGTCATTTATGTACATTAAGAAGAATAGCGGACAAAGTATCGAGCCTTGTGGATCACCTAGACTCAGTGGAAGGAAATCAACTGCCTGAAATCTTTGTCCTAAATACGAGGCTACTAGTTTTGTAGATGACATGGAAAAATTAATTTGACTCTGAAGCTTACTACAGAGAACATTGTGATTTACCTTATCAAATGCTTTAGAAAAATCAAGCAAGATGAGAAAAGTTATTTTGTTATACCGCTTGCCTGATGTCTTCTGTTACATTTATTAATGCGGTAGTACAGCTATGTTTTGGCCGGAAGCCGGACTGATAATCACAAAGTAATTTATTATCTTGGAGAAACCTGCGAATTTGAAGACTCATTACTTTTTCAACAACTTTAGAAAGAAATGATAAAATGGCAATTGGTCTAAACTCACTTTGATTTTTGGGAATTTGTATAATTTTGGCACATTTCCAAGCAGAAGGAAAAACTCCTGTCATAAAAATGGTATTGAAAATGTGCGCTATGTATTTTAAAATGTAAGTTAGAACCACTTTAACAAAAAATGGGCTAGTTTCATCAAACCCTGTGGAATTTGATTTAATCGATAAAATACTTGCTAAAACATCTGCATCATCGACAGCTGTGAAGTTAAATTTAGGCGCAAAGAATGAGTTATCACAATTATTATCGACTGTTTGATCTCGCAAAATAGCAATAGTGTTATTTTGCTGGGAGTTATAAGGTCCTTCGCCAGCATTCGACTAAGAAACAGACGCAAAAAGCTAATTCAACTCATTACAATCATATATTTTACAGGTAACTCTATTTCTTAATATACGGTAGTCTTTATAGAGTACATCTAACCGAAACCTTTTCCAGCACTTATAGGCTTGATCACGCTGTTGCATTAAATTTTTAATGTCATTAGTGAACCATTGGCATGAACAAGTGGTTCTAATAGATTTTGTTATGAGAGGAACATGTGTTTCGAAGAGATTGTTTATGTTATTTTGAAGGAATGATACTTGATCATCAACATGGGGCATACCATAGATCCTATACCAACCTACTTCAAGAAGGTCTTTTTTTAATTTCTCTATGTTGATATTTTTAAAATCACGGAAAGTATAAAAGTTCTCGGTACTAATAGGTTCACATTGGTATGTTAATTGAATCATATCATGACGGGAAAAACAAGGAACCGAGAGTTGATTGAAGTGAAGGACTTTATATGGGTGGCTAACAAAAAATAAATCCAGGAGTGTACTATTATCCTTGGTAAAATCAGTTGGAACTGAAGAATTTACTAATGTTAAATTAAGTGCACTCATACTATTAACCAATGAAGATTCTGTATGCATATTTGAGTTAAAGTCTCCACAAACAATTAAAAAAGGTGATACATGTGATAGCTCATCTAAAATAGTTATAAGAGGTGAAGTGTCAATATTTGAGTTTGGTCGGTATACGTATCCTAACAATATTTTATTAAGTTTGCAGATAATTCTTATAAACACATATTGCATCTGTATTTATTATGTACTATAAAAGACTACGACTTATGTGTACTTCCATTATATACTTTAATAAATTGAATTGAATTGAAAAAAGATCATACGTTGAATAGATTGACAATATATAAACTGTTACAATAACACACCAATTTGATCACATGGTCTCCTAACTAAAGTGCAAAATACAGTATTACCTAAAAGTATGGAGCGTTCCTATTATTTTATCTATATCTGTATGTATTGGCACACATTTCAAAAATATGTCCCCTAAATACACCTTGAAATAAAAAAATAATTAAAATGAACATATAATCTGCATGTTCGAACATTACCAAAAAAGTGTGACCAGAAAAATTTTTTTTTTGAAAATGCAGGTGGATGTTTTTTCTGAAATCTAGTTTCTAAATTTATGTTATTAAATATAAAATTGCCACATCAATTTAAAAGAAAAAAATAAAAGAAATTTTGAATAAAAAGGAATAAAAATAATATTTAACCGTTTCTATTAAGAATATTGTGCATACGATGTGATCGAACATAAAAGCAAGTCGTGCATTTTATTTCTGTTTCAGTGAGAGAACATAAAATATTTCTACAGAAAAAGCATAGAATTCAATCCTTTGCTGCAGTGTCACAATGGCCAGTGTAAGATTTAACCATCCATAATAGAAAACTCTCAAGCATATTATTAATTGCTATAAGAATAAATATTTATTAAATGAAACTCTTACATATATTACATAGAATGTTATTATAATTATACACATCCAAATACATATGTAGGTATTTAAATAATTCAATACACCTTAATGTTCCTTGAAATTAACATTTAGTTGCTTCTGGTTATTGACTTGTCTACTACTTGTCATTTTAACAATAATATTTAAGAATATATGCAAAAGGTGATTTCACAACAAAATTAAATCTTAGTCCCTCAAATTGCTTAAAAAATTGTAGCTAGCTATTAGCTTTGTATTTATACACGTTTACTAAGCACATGTAGTTCTAAGTAGGAAGGTAGTACATTGTATCTATATTATTAAGAAAGCGGCCTTCAACGTCCTTGACTTTATATATTCTATGGACAGCATTTAAGCGAGTTCATTTGGCGCTAACTCTATTTCCATAATTCTCCTATTTCAACGTATTTATGTACAGTACTGCTTAAGCTTCCTATAAAAAACAAACATTTTATTCTATGCCTTTTAACTCTCGTAAGTCGTTACTACTTTTCAACTTGTATAAACGTACATATATATGTATGTATTTTAAGTCCATCAAACAAGAATGATATAACATTTTGATAAATAAACAATTATTTTACGCAGTGAATCATATTAAAACTAGCCATATCTGCGAGACGGGTTCTTATGAAGATATATTTCGTGTTCGTTGTCCAGGTGGAAAAAAATTCAACATTGTAACGTCTTCAGAAATAATTATTTCCATCACCGCAATGATTAAGCTAATGAAGGCGATAATGATACACCAATGGTGGCTTTAAGATTGAAGATATGATTATACGAAGACCCGTGACGTTGTAAATAAAGTGTTACCGTTGAGTTTTTTTTTAAATGCACATTTTTTTTTGAAAATAATTATAAAATCAATACTTTTTTAAAATATAACGAATGTGTTTCATAAATACCTTACCTACTGTTACAAAAAATAAAATACAACTTCACAAATATCTCAAAAATTATATATGTACATACATATGTATCTACAAAATAAGATGTGTATTTTTAATTCAGCAGGGCAACTTCTGCTACATTGTCCAAATTACCAGACCACACTTAAGTTTCATATACAAAAGACTTAAAATAGTCAAATTTTACATATTTGCATGCAAAAAAAAACAGTTTCTTGACATTTCCTGGGCTGAGCAAAGTTCATCTGTGGCCTGATTAGGGAATACGAAGCGAATCGTTTTAGGTGTCGAAAATAAGATTTGATATTACTGTTTTCGCTTTCGTCTCTATCGTTTTACATTCGCCCTATTTTCGAAATCGAAAGTGAATTTGATTTGACATTTCAATTTTTAGCACTTGCATTTCCGATAGGGTTTCTTTGGCGGATTGGTTTATCTACACGGTCGAAAGTGATGTTTTGGAGGATTTTTTTCATTTAAGTAAATACAAATGTGAGTTTAACTATTATTTTTTTTTTTATAAAAACAAAATTAAGAAATAAACAATAATTTGTTTGTAATAACCGTGTAGGCGCCCAAGACAGCAAGACACCAACCAGCAACAATTTTCTCCGCTCATCGAATTTATGAGGGAAAACGAAGGGATAGCCAAAGGACACAACATACAACGTTCTCTGCAATATGTCTAACGCTTCGGACATTGAATTGAATACTGTGGGTTGCGCCATTCCAATGTTTGTATCCTGCCCAACCACTTTCTGGTATGATCCGTCTGCAAGGAATCTAAATGTTGCAGCTAATTTTATAATTGGTGGTGTCCTATTGTTATTTTGTGATCTATATTTGTCTTTTATTTCGTCCATGACAATCTTAAATGTTTCTTTTGAAAGGCGAAACAACTTATCGAACCAAGTTTTTATAAAATAAAGCTAATTTAACAAATAATAAGCACGTTAAGCAGAAACACTGACTCGAAGCAAGGAAGACCAAAGGTGAAGAAGCACTTCTTAATAATTTGCTTCTCAAGTTTGAATTTTAAGACTCTTTTTCTTCCTCACGTTAAGCATTTATATAAATAACATTGGAGTAAATTTTTAACTTAAATAAATATTTTATTACAAAGTTAATGTACCTCGGACAAAACACAAATGATTTTGATTGAAATAATAAATATTCGCTGGTAATCAGCTTTCAATTATCTGGAAATCTTGGAAGTAGCATGTGCGATTCGCTTCGAATTCGTTAATTGATCAAAATGAAGCGAGTCGAAAATGAGATATCGCATTGAAAACGATTCGCTTCGTATTTCCTAATCAGCCCACTGTCTTTAATTATTTGACCAGATGCTGAGAACTTGCGTTTGCATGTTGCTGAAAGATCTGGACTAAAAAAAAACATGAAAAACGCATTGTAGTATGAATTTTTGCTTTTGCGTTGTAAAAGTATTCCCAAATTTGGGTAAGAAAACCACTGTCCGGTCAACTAGTTATACAGTCAAAATCTGTTATAACGAGCTCGTTAGGACTAGAGAATTTGTTCGTTATATCCGGTGTTTCGTTATAGCCGATTTTGCATTTTTTGTTCTTTATTAAAATTAGGACAAACTTTTTTATTTTAGCGAAACTTTTATTTATTTACAAAGTAATCTGTGATTTTGCTGTCGACATTTTTGTTTTATGAATTCTTCTTCTATTCATCCCTATCACAGAGTCCCTCGTAGCAAAGTTCCGAATGTTTTGTTACGCTACGAATACGAGTAAGTTCACATCATAAGCCCCGAAAGAAATCAAAACATCATTGCCTCACAGCAAATTCATCTGATTTACGTCAATATATGAGAAGAACAATGTATTTCAATTTTTGTTCTTAATCTTTTGACAATTTAATTGTTTTGTTAATCAAAAATGGATTTAGTAGGAATTTTGGAATATCCTTGGGCGATTTCAGGATTTTCTTGGAGCATTTAAAAAAGCCTTTTACATTGAATGTGATTTGTAATTGCTTTGTTGGCCCTTTGAAAATTAAAATTATCATATATTTTCAAATTATATTTTGCAATAAACTTACATTTCTCTTTTAGTTCAATATTTTTGTGCGGTGTGCTTATCAGTGTTGCCATAAAATATTTTTGTAAATCGGGAGATTTCCACATACGAAATCAGGGAATTAAAAGTAGAAATAATTTCACCTACTTTAAAAAAATTTGTTTGTTCATCATTTTATTTTATTTAAATTCATTTTTAAAATTCATAATATTTGAACACAGTATGTAGATAAGATAATAGATTCTTAAAATTAAAAATAAATTTATCTTCCAAAATAAACATTCTTGCATATAAAAAAGCTTTATACAAAACTTTGATATTAAGTGCTTCTAGCTTTCAAATTAAAAAATATGACATAAGGGTTCAAGTTGAACATATGTATACATACATATGTACACATATGTATATATTTAGAAACATCCCAGCAAACATTTATCTGAAGGTTCAGATTCTAATCACCAAAAATGAAGAATAATATTCAGGAAACCTTCAGTTTTTTGAATGAATTATGAAAATATACAAAGATCCTACAAATTCTTACCAGAGAGACACAAAGAGATATGTATTCTGTTTAAAAAAAAAACAACACTCAGATTTTGTTGTTGGATCCTTCATATGGAGATACTTTTTTGTTCATCCTTTTATTTTTCTTTTTACCAAAGGGTAATGATGATGGGTCATTGTAATGACAAAAGTTTCGTTTGCATAGTCGATTATCAGTTCGGAAAAGTTTTTCGAAAGATCGGTTTAGATAGGTATTAACCATCAGCTTGTGTTTTAATAGTAAATGGGTACCTACTTACTTAACAAAAAATATATATAAAAAAGCAAATGATAAAACATAAAGGTATGTAAAAAATGGTGTTAAATTTTCTTAGAAATATAAGAATCATTTCTTTAATTATAGCATCGTGTAACAATTAAGAAGTCCTGGAAGCTATAAAAGCCAAACAAGAGACAAATCAAAAAATCTTCCAGAGGCTCACCGATGAAATATTCAATCATATATGAATCAGAAATAATGAATTCACTTATGATGCAATTTGAATCCTTTTACCTGGGCTCTTAGACACCGATTTCAATCATTTTAATGATTAATTTATTATCTGAAAATTCTGCAATTAAATGAACGTATATAACCGTTCCATATATTCGTTTAAATGATTAATCCCTGAACCTTTTCTGAATCGCAAAAATGATTCCTGTACGATTAATTAAAATGAAGGTATATACTTAGAAATCCTTTACTTAATTGAATTTTATTGGAATTGTTTTTATGATTTAGAAAAGATTAAGGCATTAATCATTTAAATGACTATATGGAGCTCTTATATACGTTCATTTAAATGACGAATTTTGAGATCATAAATGAATCATTACAATGATTCAAATTGGTGTCTAAGAGCCCAGGTAAAACGATTCAAATTGCATCAAAAGTTAATTCATTTTTGGCCGGTTTCTTCACTTTTATGAATCAATTATCGTTCATTTCTGAATTAAAATGTTTGCTGGGATGCGTTTCGTATCGCTCTCAAAGGATTTTAGTGTTTCAATTCTTAGTTAAATAAAATATATTTGTTTTGATTGAATTTTCTGAATAAATCATCAGATACCTTAAGGTTCAAACAATTACACACCTTATATTTCAAGAAGTCCTTAGATAGTAAAATTCCTTGCAACAACAAGGCGATTTCTGACTTGTTTTATTTAAAATTATTTGAGAAAAAGTTCTCTCAAGATTAGCTGAAGAGTTTGGTAATGTCGATGAAATAAAGTTAGCCATCACTGGAAAGGCCAAACATTGATTGCTCCTTTTGATTGAACAAACAATTTTCCAAAATATTTCAATTTTAATAGTATCAAAGCTTTCAGATATTAAGCTTTTATGGTCAAGATTTCTTATTTCTCTATATACAATCGATTTGGTGGAAGAAGAATGAATCAGAAGAATGAATAATATTAGGAAATAAGCTAAAAAGATTACTTGAATCAGTTTGTTTTTTAAAAGATGTTTTGGTAAATGCCTGAAAAAAATTTTAAATGAAACCTTTGGAATATTTGATTGCTGGCTTAACGGAAGAATCTTAAATCGTTAGTATTAATGTTTTAATTTCAGTGTATAATCTGTGAAGCTGTGGTTCTTCGTCGATTCAATTTATTTATTTGAGGAAGAATAAACCTCAAAAATTTAAGATATAATTCATTAAGAGGATCATCTAAGATTATCTACATTACCTTCAAACACCAAAAATGATAAATTATGCTCAACAACAAAAGCAGCTATTTGCAACTCTGCTTCAATAGTTTGATTTTTATGGCAAGTCAGAGCAAATGATATATCTGATGCTGGCAGTTCCATAAGTTTTTCAAACATTTTTGTACCTACCTTGGGACTAGATACATCGGAATCTGTGTTGTTCTGTTAAAATTGACACTCAACCCCGCCGCCGTCACTGTCAACGGGGTATTTTCTTTCGTGAATCTAATCTGATATATATCTTCCTCCATGTTCTGCGACATCTACTCAATTGTTACAATTGGTGGCGGTCGGATTTTGACATTTCGTCAAAAGATACAGAAAATGGATCTACATTTATATTATTAGTCAACAGAAAATTATATACTTACTTAGTCGTTGAAAATACTTTTCCATTTTAACAAAAACTAAACTACTGACACGCGCCGCCAAACCAAAGACCAAATCGAATAAGATGCAGAAAACAAAGGCAATGACAACGCAGGCAATTACGAGTAAACACAAATTTCAAGGAATAGGTTTTTATACTAAAGTTAAAAAGAGAAAACCGATTTCATGAAAATGACAACAGGAAATTACAAATGGGATATTTTAAGTCAGTCATTGCCTTAAATAATAAATAATGGTAATTCAAGAGCGGATAATATATGAAAATATTTTTAAATATGAAAATCGGGCGAAAGTGCCCTATTAACACAGAAAATCCGTGTATCGGAAATATGTGCAAGGTGCAAGTAATTTTTTATTTTTGCTTCCGCTTCCACAGGCTACTATGAAAATAACTGTTCGTAGAAAAACAGTCAAACTTCCTATTCATTCGGGGCTAGTGTTGCCAATTTTCCCGAACCCTGAATTTCGTGGGGAATATTTTTAGTATGACACGGGGCGTATAATATTATTTGTTCGGGTTTCGTAGTACGAATATATTACGACGGGGCATGTGATAAGGCTGATTTTTTCGAGAGGGTGACTGCATCGATTTTTTTTTATTTTTAAGTTGGATTCTTGGAAATTCTTTCTATTTTTATCTGGATCTTTGAAAATGGTAGAGATTGTTGAAGCAGACACAGAAAACTTTGCTGCCAAACTTTTATTGGCATCACCAGCTTCGAGCCTTATTTTGCAAATTAAATTATTGCAGATTTTTTCTTCAATCGTAAAAACTCGGCGTTTTGAACTCATTGTGAAAAAAAATAAAACTAACACACTTAACCTTTCTTAACACGAAATTGAAATTCGCGTATAAAATAAAACTGAAAAAGTGAAATCCCCATAATTTATAATTTGATATGCGAAATTTCCAATACATACTTAATTTTGTTTTTAATATTATTATTATTACAGAGTTATTAATTTTCTTATACTTTTTATTTACTTAAATCACGTATCAATTTGTAAAGCTGGCCACACAAAAACGAGCCAATCCGCTTCGTGTGATTTGTTAAAAATTAATTTTATAAATGTTTATTTAGCATTTTAAGAATAAATACATTATAAAATTATTATTTTGTGAGTGCTATGTAACTATATTATTGAATTGGAAGAAATAAAAGCACAAACACTTTTAAAATTACATAAAATTTTATTTTTTAAATAAATACATTTGTTCCGATGCATGTATGCACCATTTTCAGTTTTAATGTCGGCTAACTATATAAATAACGGGTTATCCATTTTGCGGTTTCAAAAGTAAACGTAAATAAAACACACATTCAATATTTTTGTTCATAATATTTCTTTTTTATTATAAAGCTTGAACGTTGACATTATGTGTGAAACACTAAATCATTTAAACGACCACCACGCGAATTGTTGCCAGCATCGATTCTTTTGAGGTAATTTTCGACCACTTTTTGACACATATTGGGCGAATGTTGATTTTCAAGTGCTAAAGAGTTAAAGGTTTATCTGCATAAACACGGTATTTCGCGTAGCCCCACAAAAAAAATTCCAGCGGTGTCAAATCGCATGATCTTTGTGGCCAGTTGATATCGCAACGACGAGAAATTACGCGGCCAGGAAATGTCTCTTGCAATAAAGCCATATTCGGTCGAGTTGTGTGGCATGTGGCACCGTCTTGTTGAAACCACATACTCTCCAAGTAGTATTGTTATCATATAACCATAACGCTCCGAATTGACGGTGACAGTTGTTCCATCGTCGTTTTCGAAGGAGTAAGGTCCAATCACATCTCCGGACCAAAGAACGCCCTAATCAGTGACTTTTTGTGGATGTAATGGCCTCTCTTCAATTACTTGAGGATTCTCAGAACCCCAAATACGACAATTTTGTTTATTAACATACCCACCGGGTGAGAAATATGCTTCGTCGCTGAAGAAAATTTTGTTCGAAAAATCACCGTCCACCGCCTGTTGTTCAAGCACCAATTCGACGTATCTACGACGTTGTGAATAGTCAGCTGGCTTCAGTTATTGTGTGAGCTGGACTTTATATGGATGTAGGTGTAGATCCAAATGCAAAATACGCCATAGTGTGCCGTAAGACAGTCCTAATTATTGAGAACGACGAGGAATCGACACATTCGGGTCTTCGGCAACACCTTCACTTACGCAGCGATATTTTCAGTGGTACGAGGGAAAGTAAAAGATGTACAGGCCTTACAATATCTGTAACCAATCCAGTCTCTTCAAATTTCTTCACAATTTTGCCAATTGCTTGCGTTGTTGGATGATTATGTAAACAATAATCTCTTTTTAAAGCACAGACTGGTGGCAGAATCACCATTTTTGTAGTAGGTTTTAATAATTTTTATGCGCTGTGCGATAGTTAAGCGGTCCATTTTCGTAAATGTCAGATTTTCAACAGAAAAAAAAGTGGTTTAACAATTTAGTTTGACAGATGTCGAATTCCAGTCCTATACTTTTGAAATCGCGAAATGGATAACCCTTTACATTTAAAATGGCTCGGTCATGAATTTTAAAATGTCGAAAATCCACATCGATCGTGTATGACGAACTTAGAATACACCTTTAATAGATTCCTATTTAATCAAATCAAAAATAAAAAAAACTATTAGAAAACAAAATTAGGAAAAATATCTGACTTTACTTGCCTAACGGAAACACTGGCATGAAGAGTTTGAGTCTCAAAAGCCTCTATCGAAGAATGCATCTTTCAATTGGTGTATAGCATTAACTACGTAGCTTGTTTTTTATGATGCGACTTATTTGGTTGCCATTCATGATACATTTGAACTAAGATGGAAGTAAAAGGCATTGGACTCTAACTCTAGGTATAAACACTAATTGCAAGCATCAACGAACATTTGCTGTTCATGGATATTTTTTCTGCATATATGTATATTCCTTATTGACTTGGGATAGCTTTTTCAAAAATATTATAGCGATATCCAGTTAGTTTTTAATGTTTTATAATACAAATTCTCTATAGCTACTAATGAATTAAATCAGCCGAGTAGACGACTTAGCACTATATAATTGAACTTGTTGAATTATTGATTGAAAAAAGGTTTAAACGATCTTAATCATATAATAAGTTGGTATTTATCCTTTAATTAAAATTAAAATCGCAGGTATTGCATTTATGAATATAGAGAAAAAGAAATTGGTTATATCTTTTTTTTCACTCTTAACACTCCAAAAACATTCAATTGAAAGTTCAAATTTTCCCTTAGTACCTATGTATATCGGAGGTAAAATGTTAAAAAGGAAAGCCGACAAAATTTAGAATTATTTGACTTCACTGTCTGTAGATCGATCTAAGGCCTAAACGGCTGAAACGATTTTCTTCAGCGATGTAGGCGATTGGGTTAGATCGTTTTTCTTAGCCCCAAAAATATCGTTTCTTGCCATGAAATTTTGTTTAAGATCTTATATATCTCGAAAAAGGCTATAACCATTTTGATAAAAAAAAGTGTATACGCTACTTCTTTAGGTGTAGTCTACATTTTGGTAAATTTTGTTACACATATTCTGTTATTAACAGTACCTACCATACAATCACTTGCCTTGTTTTCGACTTTCTTCTTCTTACCAAAATTTTCGAAAAATATTTTTTTTTGGATTTTTGAAAGCCAAAGAAATTTGTTTTGAAAATTCAATATTTCGAAAACGGTTGGAGGATTTTTTTTTGAAATTCTGTTTTTAAATTAATATTATTAAATACTTAAAATTGTCATACTAAACATTTTTTTAAAGAAATAAATTAAGTAAAAAAGAATACAAATATATTGACCTGTTTCTACTAAAAATCGTGTTAATCTTTAAAACATATCCCGTGCAAGCCGCACCACACATCAGCTTCAGCTAGGTTAAGTAGTTGGGCTGGCAGTTGATGTCGTTACCGGCAGACTTAAATCAAAATACATAGATCCATTGTAGTACCCATAGGTGTTGTAACTTTTAATTATATAACTTATGAGTTCTATTTATAATCATTAGCCAGGCATTTTGAGGCTTTTATGAAACTGAACAGGCTTTTGCTTGAAAAACTCGAGCGCTCTTCTAAATCGTTGAAGAAATTTTTCCTTACCGAGCCCCAACTTATCACAAACATCTTTCGAGCGAATAACTCTAGGTACTTCGATTTGGATGCAATTCTTTAAATAGACAAGACGACTCAAGGTAAATCAACAATCCCATCTCCGATGTACATACAACATACTTATGTATAAATTCCTGGCTAATTTATTTCAATTTGATTAGTTTCCGTTGACCGAATGCTCAGATTGACTTGGACATGATGTTCGTAATGGTATGCTCTTGGCGGGGATTGGCGTTTTCTGTTGCAGCTAGTTTAACTTGCCAACTTGGTCATTTTAATATATCTTCAGGATCACCAAAGTACTGAGAATTCAAATGCGTTTTACAATATTAATAGAGATGCAGAGACCTAGCCTGTCATTTAAAATAAATTAAAGCTACGAAAAAATGCAGAAATCTTCCATTGCATTGGAGTCGTTCTTGCGCAACGTGCACGCAAGAGCTATAGTGTGCCTAGTTTTATTATATTGCATTCGGTTTCAAAGGTTCTACTGCGGGCAACATGAAATAACCACCTCATTTGATGACGATTTGGAATTCTTGATATACCTACGTATACTTTGTAATGAGACAAGAATGGCTAAAGACGATGGGATTGTTTGCAAAGGAAGTGGCGCCAAAATTACAATCACAATCCTTCCATCATGCCATTATTGAAGTTGTAAAAATACACTTAAATCTTTTTCTATGGGTAATTTAATCACGTGAGAAGTCAGAGGAAATTGAAATTGTAGGACATAAATAGGCAAACAGTGATGCAGCAGGTCGTAAAAGGGAACTATTAAGTAGTGATCTCGAATATTTCTTACAAGTTTAGGTACCCATACCTTTGTGGTTTTTTCTCAAGGTTTTCTATGACTTTAATATCTGGCGTTTTTAATAGTAACCGATGCAAGAAGTTGTACGAACTTGTATGTGGTTTAGTGAACTTGGTGATATTTGTCTGGAAGGGAAGATGCCTTAAGCGATATTCTGAAATTGTTATTATTTAAAAATAGAATCGATGTAGTGGAGAAGTCACATAGCATTGAAGGTGCCTGCGGATATGCAACGATGGGAAACTATGGAAAATTTTATAAATCCGTTTATCAATATTTAAAAGAATATTTATAAGTATTTTTTTCTAGATCTGTTTTGAATTTCAAGGTTAAAACAATATCGGGCCGTTAACAAAAAACACCGATAATAAGGGGTTGTATATCGACCTACAGACAGACAGGCCACCAAAAACGCGGAACTGTGCGACCCAATTTTTTCGAGTTCCTTATCATCCGTAATTTCAAGTTTGGTCAAATTCTATAGATCCATTTTTTTTTTTCAATTTAAAACCTATAATAATCATGCAATCTCTTTAACATCGTGCTGGAAGCAATTGTGCGCAACTCAAATGTCAACACCAGAGGCACAATTTTTCAAAAGTCCGTTCAACTCCTTGCTTATGCTGATGACATCGACATCATAGGCAGAACAAAGCGAGCTGTCAGTGGAGCATTTGCAAGTATTTAAGCGGAAGCGGTGAAGATGGGTTTGACTGTTAACGAGACGAAAACTAAGTATATGCTGTCATTGAGAAGAGAAGTCCAACACCATCGACTGGGACAAAACGTTACGATTGGCGGTTATAACTTCGAAGTAGTCAGAGACTTTGTTTACCTGGGATCCACTATTACATCGCACAACAATATCAGCGCGGAGATCAAACGAAGAATCACACTTGCAAATCGCTGTTTCTTCGTGCTTAAAAAGCATTTGAGTAGTAAAGCCCTCTCTCAAAGAACCCAAGAGACCCTATATAAAACTTTAATCATCCCAGTCCTGCTGTATGGGGCAGAGGCATGGACACTGACAAAATCGGATGAAAACCAGCTGGTTGCTGTGAGAGAAAGATTCTTCGAGTTATGTTTGGCCCAGGGTGCATCGGTGGTGAGTGGAGAAGAAGATTTAACGACGAACTTTACGGGCTCTACATCGATATCAACCTGGTCAAAAAGCTAAAAATACAGCGACTAAGATGGCTAGGTCACGTGGAGCGCATGCACATCGACGCACCAGCCCGACGAGTCTTCGTATCCAACCCCGGTGGACAACGTGACAGAGGAAGGCCTTATCTTAGGTGGCGCGACCAAGTGGTGAACGACCTCAACCAACTTGGTGTGCGTAACTGGTGGCAGCTAGCTAGGGACCGGGCTAGCTGGAGAGGTTTGCTGGTTGCGGCCGTGATCCATCCTGGATTGTAAGCGCCATCTAAAGTAAAGTAAAGTAAAGTAAAGTAAAGTAATAATATACCAGATTGAAAATGACGAAAAGGGGGATATCGTGACTTTTCAACTTTTGAACAAAAGTTCAAAAAGAGGGACAAAACATGTCTTTGAAAAATATAAAAAAAAGTGAAAGAAAAAAGTTCGTTCGATTTTTTTATTATAAAATAAAAAGCAATAACAAAAATCAAAAATTTTAACCTATCAACAAAAATAAATTAATGAGAAACAAAAACAATTGACTTTTTCCTTAAAAAAAATAAATTGAATCTTAAAAAGCGAAATGATACTTTGCAGGTTACATTCTTTACCTAATACCAGCCTAATATTTTTTTTATTTTTATTTATTTGGTTATTTGCATACCTGCACTGTTAGATACATTATCTTATAATCTAATACAAGTTTTAATATGAGTTACCTACAATTATTCTAGGATGGCTTATATAAAATTTAATTAATTAATTGAAGTTGGTTAAAAAGAGCTAAATTTTGAGCTTTAATTTTTTAATTTTAATTTACATTTTGAAAAAATTTAAAATTTAAGATTTTAAGATTTAATTTTTTATTTTTTTTCTAAATTTAATATTATGTTAATTGCAATCACTGGAGGGGAGATATGATTTTCAAAAGCTGAGAAATACATTATCTGAAACAAACTTGACTACATTTTTATTTTAACTAGAGATATATAAATGGTAGAACTGGTGAAAAAGGAACCATCAACTGTCCACTAGCTAGAAAGTTATTGTATCTCAGAAGAAAGATCATCAGAAGACGCAACTCGCGATGCAAACACCAATATTTTCACTGACCTGTTAGAAGTAATCGACCCTACAGAGAGGGTACACAGAACTAGATGGAGAATTTACTTTCATAAGCAGTAGAGGGGCTTCAATCATAGACTTTTCCTGCCCTTTTTGTGACGCAGTTGGAGATATTGCTGACTTTTCAGTAGTGGAGCGAAATTTTCTCAGATCACATACCACGCATACTAAAACCTTAAACGGTTGAAATAAGTACATCTTTAACATTGTCAAAATTCCTGACACGAATCAAGTGGTCCGACAAGTGCAGCCACATCATCTGTACCAACAACCTTGAACTTGCCATCACACAAAAATACTGTGGTTATCAAAGAAGACCGGCTACCACCAATAACCTTAATGATGAGGAAACTATTGGAAGTACATCCCGGCCATGACAACGGTGTTCGAGCTGCAACAGTGCTTAGCAAGAACAACATGAAGTCGAAATAACACCATTTGAAAACCAGTCAGGGATATACTTCGAAGATCATTAGGACAAGCAAATCCCATTTCTAGTTATTGGTTTGAGTTCGAATCTTATGCAAAACTAGTTAAATCACTGGAAACATTTTGCACATCAACATAACTTGTAATCAATAATATGTGCTTTATGGTAATGATGACTAAACGGGAAGACAAAAACTAGCACCCTTTGCTTGCATCGAAACAATAACCAACGAACTGCTTGGAATACTTGATCAAACAGTCGCTGCAAAGTATGAGGAAACAATAGAAACCGCTAAGGAAAATGAGAACCAGATATTAAATCTAATCAAAAATCAGACGACCGTAGTTTATTCTACTTAAACATCTTAAAAAAACAGAATTGGAAAATAAGAAACAGATCGAATTATTGAGTAACGGAGGTATAAAAATGTTCCCATTAGGTGCCCGGAGTGCCATTCTAATCATCATAAATTATAAGTTGACTCAGAGCATTCTTCTCGATATTGTGCTTCCAATACACACTAGAAGGATACATACACTTATCCTTATAGTCCAACAATTTGAAGACGAAATAACTAAAATCCAGGAAAGAGACATCACTAATCAATGCTCCAAAAGTATAAAACCTTAAGTTTAAGGAGAAGAGTAACTGGTAGCAATATCATAATAGAAACAACTCTTCCTTTGCTGTACAACGAAGAATTCAAACTGTATAAGGTGCTCCCAGTTCCAACTTTCAACCAACAATGGAAATTTCACCTTCATCATTCCATCATCAGAGTACTTACTGGTGAATCTACAAGTAAACCACTACTACACGATCAACAAATACGAATTTTCACTTTGCCAGAAAAGGCCATTTGAAACTTACTGGTGTACTTTCCAACATCCATTATATACCGCTGGACCGTATAGTGTTTTAAGTTCATCGACAGTCAACTTCAAATGCGACTTTAATTCAGTACCGACCATCTCAAGATGTATTGAGATAGTAAGGCTGCCAACAAACTGCATGATCCACGACGGGTAGATTGAAATATTCGGTTTTACATCCATTCAACATCTCTGACCAGTTAATTTCGCTTAACTTTGAAACAGAGCACCAATCGATCCTATAACAGTCAAATATTTCTTTGGAAATATCGGAACTGGAACATGCATTAGAACTTCAAGGAGTCAAGAAAATATCTTGCAAGAAATCAGGAAATACCGACTTCATTAGTACTCGCTCTTTAGATCGACTGGATTACTGCGTATAGTCTGCCTCATAGCGGACATCAACATACGAAAAAGCGACTTTATAGATTTCTTCGAAACCTTGCATTTAGTAGTTCTTGACATGTTTGTAGGCAGTCGAAAAACCCATTTTCCTAAAGCAAAAAAAAGGGTACCTACCATGCAAATGTAGGTACCTACCATACAAATTAGGCCCAATACTTTTTTCAATGTATGTGAACGAAATAACTAAACTTTTGCAGCATCTACCATAAGCACGTTTTTACGGATGACCTTCAATTAATGAATAATTGCCATGTTGGTCGATGATTGTGTCGCCAGGATCAACTATAATCTTTCGTTAATTAGAAATTGGTCCATTAAATGGGGCCTTACTTCGAATCCCCTTAAAAGCTAATCAAGAACGGAGGTCCTTAAAATTCTAATGATACTGCGTACCAACATTTTCGAAAAAAATATTTTTAAAGATTTTTGGAAAATTCAATATTTTGCAAACGGATTAAGGATTTCTCTTAATTTATGTTTTTAAGTTTATATTATTGAATATTTAAAATTGCCAAAACAATTTTTTTTTGAAAAAAATTAAAAAATTTTGTATATAAAAAAATTAAGTAAAAAACCACTTTAAGAATATATTTAACCGTTTCTACTAAGAATTTCGGCATACGATGTGTTCGAACTTAAGAATAATTACGTGCTAACCAGTCGTGCACTTATTTTTAAATTGAAAAATCGATTTTTCAAAATCGGTTTGGCAATTTTTTTGAAACTAAGACTTTATACGCATATTAATAATTACTTTAGATTGGTGATCCAATTTTTTTTTGCGGAAAATGAACTGTTGCACTTGTCAGAAAAATAAAATATGGCATTTTTTTCGGTAGGAAAAAAATTACTGCTTTAACAAAAATTAGAGAAGAAGCTTGTAGACTTGTCGTTTTGTGTTACAATTTTTTTGTGAGACTTGTCGTATTTTACTTGTCCTACAATTACTTGTCGTGTTGTGTTATAGGCCCCAGAGTTTTTGCGCAATGATGTACCAGAACTATTTGACATATTAAGTGCACATAATTTTTAGCAATTGCTACTTATTTCATGAGATTTTTAATATTATGTATATTCAGGAACCGTTAATTCGTATTTGTATTTTTAGATATCTATAATTATTCCACACAAATAAGTTACATTGATGAAACCACATATTTTCAATAGAATTGCGGGTACTGTAAAAAATTAAAAAAAGACATGTTTAACATAATTTAAACAGTTTAACATATTTTAAAAATAAATACATATATGTACATATTATGTTAAATAATGATGAATTCAAAATACTAGTATTAACTACGCATCTCTTTGATCGCGTGAGTAGTTTGGTATTTTCAAATAACAATAACAACTACTTATTAAATCGAAAATGTATAAAAAGTTTATAAGGTATTAAGAGTTATTGACTTTTAAAATATGAAGATAATCGGTTGGGCCGTTTAACATAAATAAATAAATTATCTAGCCTGACACATATAATACATCTTTTAATCATTTGACCACTGTTTTGTTTTATTTTCAATTTCTATTAATTTTTCTCACAAGAAAATTCGCTGAAATTATGTATGCATATCTGTGCTCTTAAAGTTGTTATTATTCAGGAAAAAAAAATAAATGTTTATCGTGTTTTGTATGAATTAGTTCAAATCTGAAACATTAATAAATATAACATAAAATCGTTAATTTGTTTTATGGTAAGCATATTCATGCAACTTCGTAAATTTTAAACGTTTCAATGATCGTAAAGTTACCAACACACTTTTTATAAATAACTCGCCTCTGAAAACTTGTTCATTTCGAACTCGAGATCTTGATCAAACTTGACATTACTCATGATAGGGAACACCTAAAAGTCCCGCAATACCGTATGTCTTTTTCTCTAATAGTCGAACCGCGGAAGGGATTTTGTTCAAACTTGGTCCTAAAGCTTCTAGGGCTATTGCCTGGATACGTTTTTTAAATCTTTTTTTAGCTCTATAAATAACGGAACCTTCCACACAATTTTTTGTAGCAAAAACGGTTAATCTTAATTAGCTCGATATTGATTTAAGAAAATCTTTGCATATAGTCTACATTTAGCTCAAAACAAAATTACATAAATGTTAATTGGTACCTGCCTTAGACTGTTTTTTTTTTGCTTTTTTATTAACGTTTCACCGGATTTCGATAAAAAAATGTATACTGGATCTCCTTCAAATTCTAAATAATATTGCATACCTACCAAAATTTTTGAAAAATACTTTTTTGGATTTGTTTTTGAAATACCAATATTTTGAGAACGGATGGACGCCTGTTTTTTTAAATTACGGTTTTAAATTTATATTAATAAATACCTAAATTTGCCACTTCATTATATTTTTTTAGAACAAAATTAAAGAAATTTGATATATAATAAATTAAGCTAGAAACGTGTTGTAACTAATATGTACAATTCTTGTATACTTACCAGGTAATCGAACATAAGATCAGTGGTGCTTTTTATATTTTTATGTTCTAAGATCTCTGTCGACAAGATGGACATTTATTTAATCATTCCAATTTATCAAAAAAAAAAAAAAAAAAAAAAAAAAAAAAATTATAAAGCTATACTATATTTGAATATATTGTAACACATAATAAAATCTTTGTATTTTGCTGAGTTGTTATAGTTGGAGGGAAAACAAATATGCCATTTGAATTCCTGGACAAATAATAATATATCTAAAAAAAATCAAAAATCGTTGGAGCGATTATTTGAAAAAAATATTTTTTATGTAGACATAAAATTTAAAAAAAATTTAAAAAAAAATTGAAACGCCATTTTAAAGGAATTGTTAATGTACATATAAAATTTTAATTTCTAAAAAAATTAGGTGACCGGTTTTTGAAAAATCGATTTTTCAAAAAAAAAATATTTTTTTAAGAATCGTAAAATCATTTTTTTAAGTTTTATTAACATTTCTATGGAGCAATTGCATACAAAAATAATGTTAGTCGGTTCATCCAATAGTGAGAAAGTCGAAAATATGAAAAGTGGTTCTATGTGAAGTACCGTTAATAAGTACGCAAAATAAAATATTTTTCACTTAAAAGTGGACTACATACATTTTATTTGTCAAAATTATTGGAGCGCTTTCTTAACGGTATTTTAACATTTGTATGGGAGGAACCATTTTGTTTTAGAAAAATAATTTTTAGGCGTTCAAGATAATGTTAAAAAACTACTAAATATGAAGTTTCAAAAAAACGACTGAGAAATTTTCGAAATATTACACTAGTGTTTAAGCTTCCTAGGAGCTTCTGCATAAAATATTTCAAAAATAAAATCATTTGCTCTTGTAGCTAACAACTTTAATGTAGCTAGCCAATAAGGTTTAGTTAGTTAGGTGTACTTATTCTATGTAGGTTTAAAGCCTATGTAGGTAAGATTAACTTGATTCTTAGTATAATGAATTGTGGAATGGATGATTCAAGGGCCCACATTATATTTAGTATTCAGTGGCGTACGCAAAAATTCGTAAAAAGGGAATAATAATAAGGTAGAAATAAATGGATAATACAAATACTTAAATGTTTTTATATTGCTTAGTCGGTATAGTTTGAGGGAAATTAAAGATGCCGATTGAATTCATGGATTAATAAGAATATATCAAAAAAAATTTTCAAAAATCGTTGGAGTTGTTTATTAATAAATTAATTTTGTATGTATAAAATTTTGAAAAACATTTTTAGAAAAAAAATTGAAACGCTATTTTGAAGATATTATTAATATACATATAAAACTCAAATTTAAAAAAAAAATCTGTGACTGGTTTTGAAAAAACGATTTTTCTAAAAAAATTTTAATTTATTTTTTAAAAATCGATAAACCTTTTTTTTTGAAAACTTGAGTATACAGTATTATTAACAATTTTAGAGAGCATATGTATAAAAAATTATTTTAATCGGTTCATCCAATATTGAAAAGTCGAAAATATGAAAAGTGGTTCTGTGGGAAGTACCGTTAATAAGTACGTAAAAAGAAATGTTTTTATACTTTAAAGTGAACTGTACTAATTTAGAAACACACAAGTTTTTTTTTATAAAAATTCTTGGTTTTCGAGAAATTAATTTTTTTCTTAACGGTTTTTAAACCCTTTGTATGGGGGTACCGTTGTTTTTTTATTTTGGAAAAATATTTTTTTTAATTATTCAAAATAATGTCAAAAAACCACTAAATACCAGGTTTCGAAAATATCTATTGATTCGTTTTCGAAATTTTGAACTTTCAAAAAAAAATATTTCCAAAAAAAATTTTTTTTTGAAAAATTTTGGTACACAGTAGTGTTAAAATTCTCTAGGAGCTTCTGTGTAAAAAATTTCAAACAATCAAATTAACCGTTTCCGAGAAAAACGAAAACCAAAAAAAATGGCTCTACTAGAGGTACCAAAAATAACAATTTTGTTCACAAGAAAAATTGTCAAAACGTACCCTTTTTAACGTTAATGAACTGTTTTTTTTATGAAAATCGTTGGAGCCGTTTTTTAGAATAATAAGATTTTTGTTTTTGGCAAAAAAAAATGTATTGGGGCTACTGTTATTTTTCGTCTTAAAAAAAAAATGAATAAAACGTGTGGGCATATTACCGAAAAAATAATATGTACCAAGTTTGAATCAAATCCACCGAACCGTTTAGGCTGCAGAATCGAGGACAAACAGACAGACAGACGGAATGGCGGGACCCACTTTTTTGGTGTTCTCTATGATCGTAATGTCATGTTTGATTCTAAGAAAAAAAAATTTTTATCTTACGAATACATAACTTGCCTTATAGTACCTATAATCGCAAGTAAGAATGTAGGTATGGCAGGTACCGTTATTTTCCGTCTTAAAAAAAATTTTAAAAAACTTGTGGGCAGATACCCAAAAAAAAAACAATATGTAGCAAATTCATCCAACTGTTTGGGCTGTAGACTAGAGGACAGACAGGCAGACATAATTGCGGAACCACTTTTTTTGCCTTCCTAATATTTCTAATGGTAAGTTAGATTAAAATCTCGATTTTGCACAACTTGGCCTAGAGTACTTATAGGGAATAACCTAAGACGTTTAATTCAGTTTGAAGAAAATCCATTCTGCGTTTTGGGCTGTAGATTGGCCTGCAGACAAACAGACATCTATATACAGACGTAAGGTCAAGTTTTTTCGATAAAAATGTCGAGTTAGAAATGCAAGACTTCTAGCTTTATCGCAAATAAAAATACTCCACATTTACCTTCTATATTTAAGACAATTACGTCAGAAATTTAACGCTTACAACATTTACGATGGTGTAACGAGGGTGCATGAATGCCCTTTTTTCAGGTTTATGTTACAGTTTGATTCATATTGATTTTAACTAAATTCTGAAAAACAAACTATATTCTTTTTTGTAAATTGAATAAGTTAGTGTGCAGTAATTTTTTTTTGTGGTGGGTGGTGAATTTTGAATTTTACTGTTCTTGTGTGGCCTTTCAAGATTTTTCGAAAAAATCATTACTAAAAATAGTTTGTAATAATTATGCAAATATATTCTTGTAAGTTGAAGTCACTGTCTTATTTTATACATAATTTTAATACACCAGGTATATTAGCTGAATCAATTGCCACAAAGAAAAAATTACCTAATCAATTAAAAAATAATTAGTAAAACGGAATAGTAACCCCATTGACTTCTTGGACTGTTGTTATTGAACCCTTTTGATGTGCGATCATATCAACATAATTAGTTTTATCATTTCCAGCGTCCAATCTGTTGTGAATTCTATCTCAGAAAGAAAGCTTTATTAGTATTCCTTAAAGACCCTTTAATCATTTATTTTAAATTATAGGAAACGCTCTATTGAATAATTGGAAATAGTTAGTTAGTTATCAACATCAAAAAGGTAAAGAAACGTACAGTGCTGTGTAATTTGTCTAGTTTTATGCGTATACTAAAAATTCAATCTTTGATGAAGTCAGATAATTAATGCGTTGTGTGTCTGAGTTCGTTCGGTCGACTTAATAGCCAACTTTTCCGGGGCAGCGTTGTTATGAAAAATAAGTATAATTTATAAAGTAAGTAGGTACCTACAAATGCTTATGAGTTAAGTTATAATCTCAAAACCTTACTAAATCGATGATTTTTCCACAATTTAGATTAAAATAGTTTTTGTCTGCTAAAAAATCGATTTAATTGTCCCTACCGCTTGGTTATTTTGTTGAATTTAATGCGGTTTCGGTCGTCGTGGAGATTTGCCGACAGTAATCTCGTTACCGACTGTGTAATGTTTATTGTCAACGAAATGAAACTTCAACATGTTTTAGGAAGCCCAATATTTTGAAATTCCAATATAGTGCCGTCGAACTGTCGTATATAAGGGCTTGATGCATGGTCTGGATTTATTTCATGAATCGATACGTGCTCATGAGAAAAGCTTAAACCTAAACTTGCACTACCTGACAACTTTTATTTACCAAAGTTATTCGTAAAAACGTGCCTTTTGAATTTTTTGTTTTGGCATATACCTCAGCTCCAGAACTTTGCACAGTAAAAATATTTAATACGCATTGCTTGTAATAAAATTATCTGTCTATTGGATTTTAATTCTTACTTGCGATTATAGGGTTATATGGACTATAACCCAAGTTATGCCTTCGTAAAAAAAACCAGTGAAGTCTAAAATACTGTTTGACTGTCTGTCAGTCTGTCCGTATGTATGTACAACGAGCTGCAACTAAGCGGCTTAAGCGATTATCTTCAAATTTGGTATGTGTGATGCTTTTGGCATTCCTTAGAAGGGAAATTGAAATTTTATTTTTAGGCCTAAAAATAACTGTATCGCCATATAACGCCCTTAAGGAAAAGCATATTTTTATCGTAAAGGGCTCCAACGATTTTGATAACAATTTTTGAGATTCCTTTTCTTGCTGCTAGCTATCATTTAATCAGAAATCTACGGATTTTTTGTCAAACTTAATATTTGTGAAGATCTAGGTAGCCAAATTAATTCTACACAGCAAAATTAAATTAGTTTTTGAAACTTTTTTTTTGAAAAATCAATATTTTTAAAACTTGTATATTAATAAACTCTTAAAAAGTGCATACCAAAATTTAGAATTTAAATCTACCTAATGACTAAACGTACCTACTAAGAGCGTCAGTGGTTAGCTACATTAAAACTGTTTGCTACAAAATAAGAACTTGGTCGATTTTATAGAGTTTTTTTGGTGGTAAAATACTTTTTGTTAATAATTGTGATAAAGGCTTGTGAACTTTTAGGCCTTCAAATTTCTCACAAATAAAAAAATAGCTCCTTACGACAAATGAGAGCCCAGCAATCAATGAAATAACTTAGAGAACAAGTTGCCACACACGGGATCAGATGCTGCCCAACATTCATCAGGTGCAGGCTTGGCTGGAAAAGTCTTTAGAACCAGAGTAGTAGGGCTGGATTGGAAACGAAGTGCAAAGGGATTGGATCCAGTATTGACGTCAGGAGTGATGATTGCACCGACCCTCAGTGAAATAATTTCTTGCAAGTGTAAAAAACAATGTGGTGCAGTGTACAGTTGCCAAAAACCCGGTTTAAAATATTCAACGGTCTGTAAAATGTGCTGCGGGAATAGCGGCTGCAACATACTTATGTAGCTGAGATCGAAGATGATTCCAAAGACGAGGAAACAACGACGTTATACTCCTTCTGTTTAGATGACTTAGGCAATAGAAAACGGTTCTAAATCTCAGACATCTTATGATCCGAAAGTGAAGTATTGCGTGTGAGATGTAAATGGATTTTTCTATTTAAAAAGAATTGCTTTTCTAAAGAATTCCAGATGTCATATAAATAGGAGTAGAGAGTACCCAATGTGTATTAACAATATTTTCACTAGTAGTTTATTTAACACGATTTGACCAACTTAGTATAAATAAGAATCAATATCCAGGCATCAAATATCGTGGTATCAAAACTTATTATAAATCAATAACTTGTGCTCAGGTTGATAACTTTATTGTGATTCACTACGTAATGTCAAATAGAGCATTCATAACATTGTGTTTTTTTTTATATTTGGAACCATACAAACGCCTATCAGGCTGCATCTTTCACCAATAATCAGCTTGGTGCTCCAGTCAGTTGCAGCATATCTATAAAAATACATTGTCAACCGCCTTGGCTCCGATGAAAGCATCGCTTCCCATAGATCAGCGAAATCAAGCATCGTTGCGCGTGGTTAGTACTAAGATGGAAGACCGTCGGAAACCGACCACGTGCTGTTGACATGCGTTGCTTCTGTTGTGTGTTCTTCCTTTCTCTGTCTCTCTTTGTTGTGTATGTGATGTTTAAAGCCAATGGTTTCGTTGCCAGTGCTTCAGTGTCTACTTCGTAGATTTATCTACGGAGTAGTATAATATGTAATGTAATGTAAAATACATTGATAATACTACTTATGTATTTAGACTGAAAAAATGTAAAAAATAATAACATATATTAAAAAGAAATTCATTTAAATATCTACCACAGTATAAAGCAAATTCCCTAAATTCGAAAAAAAAAATTCCAAAAATATTGCACAGTACTGTACATAGCCTATTATATTTCTAATGAAACAATCTGTTTGGTATTTTGTATCCCTCCATGTTTCCCGATTTATTATTTCCGTTGCCTTATTAGTTAGAAATTTGACTATGAAAAAATATTAATCAATGACGCAATCAAGGTTAAAAATATTGATGGATCCAGCCATCTTCAAATGAAAACAAAATGATTTTTCTTCACGCTGTATTACCGGTGTGCCATAATCCGCTTTGTTTGTCTATTTATCTGATTTAATCATCTTTCATGTATCTTACAATAAAAAAGCTTAAATAAGATTATTTGTTAGATTTATTTGTTTTTACTAATTATTCTCTACACACTGATTATACCTACTCTTTGTAATAAATTTTATTGGCGCATGATAATAACTACTGGTGATGATAGATAGAATTTGAATCATGATCAATTGTTCTAAGAGATTCGTGAATGTGTATATAGGTTCCTATTTTGTACGTATATATTTATTTTTATATCCGTACATTTTACCTCGAATATTTCAAACGAGAATGCAAGTTGTTTACGGATTTTAATTAAATATCATTAAGAACAGAGTTATTAAAATCGTATTTGTCAATTAATACGGGAAGCTTTTAGAGCGTGTAAATTACTTCGACATCAAATCAAATCTCTTATAAGATTGTCAAAAGTTATTTTTGTACATCATTTATTATTTTGGTGTGTAATCTGTATTAAATTGTCTTTAATGATTTCATTATTTTATTGTATTTTATTATTTAGATCCTTAAGCTTAGGGTATACAAGTTTTTTTTGCTTTCTTATTTTTTGTTTTGCCAAACAAATACATAGTTTTAATGACAAAGAAATAATACTTATTATTATTATTTAGTACACTTTTAGCTTTGTAAGATTTTTTTTTAAGAGTAATTTGTTTTGAAATCTATATGGTTCAAGGTTAGGCCAAGACTTCGCTATATTTGTTTAAGCTTTGTCAATCCTTCAAAACATCTTTATCACAGTTGGTGTCAATTTGCTTAATACGTTTGTAATGTTCGATATCGTGATCCATATATGTAAGTGCTAGAGTGCATCAAACGAATTAGAATAGTTATCGCGTCACTTCTTCAAAATTAGGTTTATACAGTGGTTAATGTCGCCACCGTAAGTGGCTTCGCTAAAATTTTCACCATTTAAATACATGTTCGGTATAAGACTGTATAGGACAGAAGGGAAGCATAATTATTTTGTGTTTTTCTGGCTTATGCAGTACAATCTTTTCTTTATTTTGATATGCATTGATCATCCGCACTCAGGATTCCGAGACTATTTTTGCCTCATTTATCTTTTTTAAAGTCAATATTGTAAGTCATTGATCAAACAACAAATCTCTCTAAGTGCTTGATTGAGGGAGCTTCGTTGTTCATCAGAAAACATTTTTAACTCTGCAAGGAAATAAGAAAAAAATTATTAAAATAATAACAACTGAAGTTTTTGCTTGTTTATTTTGTATAAAGTTATAGTTAAAATAAAAAAATTTATTTTTTTATTTGTTTGCCAAAAATAAATATCTTTATATGAGAGTAATTAATTTGATTTATGCAGCGCAGTTGCCAGAAAGCTTTATGACCACTCCTGCACTTGAGAGTGTAAAAGATTTCATGAGACTAATTTTCTTGTGTACTCGTGCAGTTGCTAGAATCCTTAAGGACCTTGATATATACAAATCCGTCGGCCTGGATTGTATCCCTACCATAGTTCTGAAGAAATGAATTTTCTATTTATTCTTTTGAAGTCGACTGTGAATTTATCAATTATCTTGTGACAGGTCGCAGCTCCACTCTGCTTTATCTATATACCATATGGTCACTTATCAAAACTTTTTAAGCAGAAAGTCAAAAACCTACAAAATGTGGTTTTCAATTTTCACGTTTTTTATTAAGCACACCAACGAAACCGCATTCTCAATATGAGCGTGCCATTATGTATATAGTAGTTGTATATTATTGTGCCACTTATAGCTACACTATTGAATTCCTTTTGCGTTTCTTATGTTATTTGCAATTTGAGTTGCAGATTAAATTTCAATAGATCATCATGTCCGTGCGGCGTTGAGTAATTGCCGACCTCTTGACTTCAACATTAAACCCTACAACAACCACGCATTATTGTTAAATTATATAGCAATTGTATTGTATTTGAAAATGAACACAAAACACTGAAAAATTTAGTCTTTAAACTCAATTTCGAGCAGTTTTTGAGGAGATTTTATAAATGAAAGAGCTGAAGTCCAAACTTGATTTTGGGCCATAATAATTATTCTAGTATCTAGTTGATGGATGAAACAACGTGGCTTTTTAATCAGATACATTTCATTTTAAGGAAAAAAGAGAAGTCTTACCCCCAGTTTCACAGTGCGAGTTTAAACTTAAGATCAACTGAACCTTAAACTGAGTTTAAATTTTTGGTTTAATTCAGATCAGTTGAACTTCGTTTAACTACATTTCATGAAAACTAGTTGGCATTATCTTTTTTGCCTCGCCCTCCCTTTCTCACTCTGACACAAAAAACACGCGAAACAACGAGAATAATAAATAAAATAATATTCAAAATCACTATAACAACCCGATAACATTTGAATACACAAATTTGTTTTGTTCATAATATTTTCTGAAAAACAAAAACAATATAAACTCTGAACTGAAGTTTAAACGGAAGAATTATATCGGTTAACTTAAACTACAAATTGAACTCAGTTCAAGGTTTAAACGACAATGTGAAACTGAATAAATTATTGTTCTGATGTTTAAACCAAAAGTGGAGTTTAAACTCGCACTCTGAAACTGGGGGTTAAACATATAAATTTGAAGGAGACACAGTTCGGACAGGACTTATATACTGTGTTTTGTTTGGATAGGAATTGAGGCGATATAATTTTTTGTCGAATCCAAACCGAAAAGTTAATCTTCGTCATCACTAGAAACACTTTTATAGGGTTTGGCATTTTCCCACCAGCGGCAGTACACGTGCAAAACGATTTTTATTTTAGGTTGAATTTGATCTTTCATATCAGAGCATTATAAAATGTGAATTTTAATGTGTCTTTTTTTTTCAAGCGATTTACATATTTTATATATTTATATTTATTTATTTGTATTTATTAGTTCATTGTATGCTTACACAGTAAGAATTCACTTCTTTTAAGATAGTGTTAAGCTAAAAGTATACAAAGATAAACTATAACAATAACTAACAATATTTAAGAATTAGTTAAATTTAAGTTTAAGCAATAAAAAAAATAATAAAAAGAAAAAATAGTTATAAATAAAATATGTTTCCGTTGACAAGAGAAAAATTAAATCTAAGAACAGTTAGGGAGGAAAAGAAAAAAAAAAGATTTATTTAATCATGAAAGTGGATTTGTAGCGCTCGACAAAACTCTGCTTCACCTCTCATACCTCTTAGGTGCCGTGGTAATGAATTCCACAGGCGGATGGCGTTGAAGAAAAACTGTCTCTCCGAAGTAAGACATGAGTGACGTGGAATAATTAGTTGTTGCGATCTGTTAGAGGAACAAAACTGAACCCAATTTTCTCACAAGAAATCTTCTTAAATTGGTGAAACAGGTAAATCGTAGTTTAAACATTTTAAACGACGTTTTCCTCCCAAATATTTGAGATCTTTAATTATTCTTGTTTCTTGTATGTTTATTTGTAATTTTAGTGTTGTTTTGTGCTTTATGTTAAATAAATTTAAAATAACTTGAAGAATAATATTGAATAAAAGTAAGTAAAAGTTTCATTCACTTTTCATATTTTTACTTGCAATACACATATGTAGGTACTATAGGGTAAGTTTTACATTTGGCAAAAAAAAAATCGAACTCGAGATTTTAATCAAACTTGGATACCGCTATGCAAAGATTGTTTTACCAACTATCACAAGTAAATGGAATATAAATATCAAAAAATATAAATACTTACTTACTTACTTAAGGTGGCGCTACAGTCCGGGGTGGACCAGGGCCTCAACCAATAAGCTTCTTCCAGTCCGCTCGGTTTCTAGCTATGTGTCTCCAGTTTCGCACTCCAAGTTGGTTGAGATCCTCTTTTACTTGCGTGCGCTGCCCACATCTACTGCGCTGTCCCACGGGGCAGGTTTCAAAGACTTTCCGGGCCGGAGCATTGGTGTCCGCTCTAGGCGACCCAGCCATCTTAGTCGTTGGTTTTTAAATTTGTGACTAGGTCGTTATCGCTGTACAGCCCGTATAGTTCGTTGTTGTATTGTCTTCTCCATTCCCCATCTATGCAGATGGGACCAAAAATCACCCGGAGAATTTTCTTCTCAAAACAGCCTAACGCGTTCTCATCCACGGTTAACATTGTCCATGTCTCTGCAGGGATGATGACCGTTTTATATATGGACAGTTTAGTTGCTCGAGAGAGGGCTTTGCTTCTCAATTGCCTTCTTAGGCCAAAGAAACAGCGATTGGCGTTTGATCTCAGCACTGGTATCATTCGCTGAGTTTATAGCGGATCCTAGGTATAAAAAGTCTCTGACCACTTCAAAATTATAGCTGTCTATAGTGACGTTCTGTCCGAGACGCCGGTGCTGGGTGTCCTTTCTAGTTGACAGCATATATTTTGTTTTTCTTCCGTTCACTGTTAAACCCATCTTCTTGGCTTCCTTCTCAATACTCACGAAAGCACCATTGACATCACTCTTTGTTCGTCGGATTATGTCAATGTCGTCAGCGTAAGCGAATAATTGGACGGACTTTTGACAGATTGTGCCTCTAGTGTTGACGTGAGTTTTGCACTATTCTTTCAAGAATGATGTTAAAGAAGTCGCATGACAGCACGTCGCCCTGCTTAAAACCTTTTTTGACATCAAAGGTATCTGTGAGGTATTTGCCGATCTTGTTGGAGCAGCGTGCATTCTCCATCGTCATCCTGCATAAACGAACGAGTTTGGTAGGGATGCCAAAACTAGACATGGCTCTATATAGCTCGTCTCTGTAGATGCTGTCATACGCGGCCTTGAAATCAATAAAAAGGTGGTGAGTATCGATTTGAAATTCCTAGGTTTTTTCTAAGATCTGCCGTAGAGAGAATATTTGGTCGATAGTGGACTTCCCTGGCCTAAAGCCACACTGATAAGGACCTATCAGGTTGTTGACGAAAGGCTTTAGGCGCTCATAAAGTACGGCAGAGAAGATCTTGTAGGCGGTATTAAGAAGACTGATGCCTCTGTAGTTGCTGCAGGCCAGAGGATCGCCTTTCTTGAGGATCGGGCAAACAATGCTGAGGTTCCATTCATCGGGCATGCTTTCCTCCGACCATATTTTGCTGATGAGCTGGTGCATACTTCTTACCAGTTCATCGCCAGCCGCTTTGAACAACTCGGCCGCAAGACCATCAGCTCCAGCAGCTTTGTTGGACTTAAGTTTAGATATAGCAATCTTTACTTCGTCGAGATCGGGTGGACGGTATTGTTGGCCTACGTCGTCCAGGTTGAATGGTACAGTCTGCACAATAGCGGGATTCGGTTCGTCATCGCCGTTATACAATTTGTAGAAATAATTTTTCCATATCCTCAGCACCGACTGCGATTCTACCACGATGTTCCCCCGATCATCCTTGCAGGTTTCGGTTCGGGAAATATAAATGCCAAAATATAAATAATAAATTAATAATTGCTTATGGAATATATTTATTAAATTTATTATAATTTGTTTGCTATTTTAATAGTAAAAAATTGAATTAATGAAATACTGTACACTGAATTTCTTTTTTGCATGTGCTTAACATTGCGCTAAATGTGGCATTTGTCCTACCCAATAAATGGGACAAATATGACTCCAACTTTCCTAACGCCCCAACGGACATTTTTATAAATTTTTGTACAAAAATTGCCTAAAGTATTCCATTTAACCAATACGACTTACATTATTTGTTTTTTGTAGGTTTACTGGTTGCTTTCCAGTTTTAAGTTTGATATGGAATTTTTCCTTTTTTCTTTTTCTTTTCTTTTCTCAAAATATCTGCACGTATATTACAGGTACACTGTATATGAACAGCTGTTTCAATTTTTCATGATGTGTTTGATTCCTGGGGAAATTGTTTATAAAGAAGGTGTCTTAAGTTTAAAAAAAACTAAAAGAATGCGTTTATATGGTATAAAAACCCTTGGCATTTTAGTCAACCCGATTTCGAATTTGAATCCTCCACTAAAACATACATAAATAAAATTTCTTTGAATTTTGTATGAAAATGTTAAAACTGAATTTTAATACATACATAGGTTTAAGATTCGTTTTTGATTGACAAATCTTAATCCGGTAAAATGACAATACTCATATATCAAATTATCAAAATTAATTTCATGTCAGAAAAAAAAGATTAACGTGTTAAATATAAATTCATTTTGAATATTGCTATGAGAAAATCGGCAAATATATGTATAAATCGTGAAGTGTGGGATAAGTTATTTTATGCATAATTTGAATATTAGTCGATGACCTGCCCTATGGGTCAACAAATTATTATTTGCCCAGATCGCACCGTTATGTATATAAATAGTTTAAAGCTTCAGTCTTCTTCTATATGCGTGTTATGTTGGTGATGACTGAATTACGGTTGAGAATATACTTACATATTATACATACTGTAATTTGGATAAGTTTTTTTTCCAACTTAATGTTTAATGTTACATTCAGTAACATTTCGTAAAAAAATCAGACTAAGTTCAGGATGCTACTGAAACACATTCATTTTGTTGAAATTTAAGCAGCTCATCACTAGTTAAGGGTCATTCTTACTTGCGATATATGTACATAGGTACAAAAGAGCAAGTTTTGCATTTGGAAAAAAACGGAACTCGAAATTTTAATCAAACTTGCCATTACGATGATAGAGAAATCCAAAATGTGGGTCCTACAATTCCGTCTGTCTATCTGTCTTTATATCGATCTACGAGATCGATAAAAAATCTAAGAGATTTTCTTCAAACTTGATATTTTAGCGACTTAAGTGATCGTCTCAAATATATTTTTAAAGCATTTTTTAACCCCAAACATAACGGAACTGTTGTGTGTGAGGCGATGTTAATTGATATTTCGATTTCTTGTCGCATCGAAAATTCTCAAAATGTCGAAGTCCGTTTTATTTGTATTTTTCTGTTATTTTTTAGTCGAAATAACTATAACCTTTTCTTTTACGATGATTGTCGTTGTTTTTTTGTTTGCAATAATTATTCAATGTTTGAATTCAAATTGTTTTCATACTTCTTAAATTCCGACTCTTTAGAGTACGGTACGACCAACATTACTCGGAACTAAAGAAAATTGAAGCCGGTGTACCACAAGGAAGTGTCTTAGGACCAACCCTGTATCTGTTATATACAAGGGATATTCCAGTGGACATCAACGCTATCATGGCCAATTTTGCTGACGATACGGCAATATTGGTGCCAGATAAATCCGTTACGAATGCTACACTAAAATTGCAAAATGCTGTCGATAAAGTTAGTGATTGGACGCAGAAATGGCGTATAAAATTAAATGAAACAAAATCGACGCATATAAACTTTACTTACAAAAACATAAACAATGTTCCAATATTTATAAGCAGTACAGCATTACCTCACTCCAATACCGTCAAATACCTTGGAATGACTTTGGATGCAAAGCTTAAATGGAAAGAGCACATCAATAAGAAACGAGAAGAACTAAACTTGAAGTACAGAAAAATGTACTGGTTACTAGGAAAGAACTCTGACCTATTTATCCAGAACAAACTAATGTTATATAAGCAAGTACTGAAACCCGTTTGGACATATGGCATCCAACTATGGGGCTGTACAAAGAAAACAAATGCTGAACCCATCCAAAAATTCCAAAGCGAGGTCATTCGTGGAATAATAAATGCCCTTTGGTAAGAAATAGCGATCTACATCGTGAACTTCAAATTGAAATGGTTACAGAAGTGGTTAAAAAACACGCTGTATCATACAACCAGCAACTGCAAAGTCATACCAACTGCGAAATGGAGACCGTCTTAAATGTATGAGACAATGTTCGGGAATTAAGAAGAGCCAAGCCTCATGAGCTGATGGTCTAAAAGCTATGGGAAAGTGTAATAACTTTAAACTTCCCCCAATGCGATTTACATATAAATTAAGAAAGTAAAATCATTTGTCGATCTATCATAGATTGGTCCTGATTTCACCGGTGGTTTTAGTGCACTACACTATTCGGTACCGATTCTTACCGAGTGTCTTTTGAAGATTTCCATCGGATAAAAAAAAAAATACTTCTTAAATTGATATTATTATATACAGTCACAATAATGTGGGGTGACCATGGCGCGATAGTTGTGTGTTCACCTGTCAACCTCGTCAACCTCATGGTCACAGGTTCGATCCCTGCCATGCTGTTTAGGCATAGAACTAACAACATGTGATTGAGTGTAACTAGTATAGCGATAAAATATGACAAATATAAAAAAATTAATGCGAATTATAAGGGACATAGATAAATAGGACACGGAAATTTCTTCACATTATTTCAGCCGCCATCCCTGGAGATAAATCTGAGACAACAACCACCTACAGTCTCAGAACATCGCGCCACACATCTTTCCTTTCATTCTTTCTCTTCCTTAATCTCAGGACCGCGCTGTGTTGAAACATTGAAAGGTAGTATAATCACTTGAGCGCGTGTAGATTATCAAAAAAAAAAAAAAAATGTACGAGATCTAGCCGCCATTTTTAGCTAGGAATTTCCATACCCAGACCTACCAGTATTATTCTTTAAGTTTATTTAATTTATTTGAATTTAATTTTCTGAATAATTTTTATATCAATTGACGATTTTATTCTACTGAGACGAATGCTATTTGACAGGGTCGCACGTTCTTGATCTTATGTTCGATAACGCTTCTTACTTTCAGTAATATAACGAGTAGAATAGATACAGTTTAAGGAAACATTTAAATTGTAGGACAAATATGAATATACGACGCAAGACATTCTTAAAAATCGTTGGAGCGTTTTAAAAAAAACGGTATTTTGAAAATATTTTGGCGAAACATAAATAGATCGTCAATTTAAAGCAATTATTAATATGCGTAAAAAACTTAAATTTCGAAGCAAAATCGTCAAATAGTTTTTTCCTTAAAACTGGACTGCTAAAGTTTGAGAACGCAGACTTTTTACTAAAATTCCTGGGGAAGTTTCTTAGTGGTTTCTAAGCTTATGTATAGATTCCATCTTTTTTTTGTTTTAGAAAATAATAACGGGTCCGCCATCTAACTTTTTTTTTCAACTAGTGCCTATTTCGTGAATGGTAACACTTAGCTAATGTCTGATTCCACAGATAATTAGTTTTATCCTTCCGCTGAACGAATATGGTTGTGTATACGCTTGAACAAGGCTGGGAAATATTGCGATATTACTTTGAAAATCATGTGCATCAATGCACATAATGTTGCAGAATGTGTGCGAAAATTGCGTACGGATTTTGGAAGAAGAGAAGCACCGACAGCTCCGTATGTTCGTTATCTTGTGAAAAAAGTGAAAGAAACTGGAATCCTCATCGATAAACCAAAGAGTGAAAAGCCAAAAACAATCCGTTCACCCGAGAATATTGCTGCTGTGGCAGAAAGTGTGCGTGAAGCGCCATCAACATCAATTCACCGTCGTTCTCAACAATTGAACATTTCGGAGATATCATTGAGACGAATTTTGCATACAGACCTTGGTATGACGCCATATAAAGTCCAATTGGTTCAGGAGTTGAAGCCAACTGACCATCCAATGCGTTTTCGCTTCGCTAAGTGGGCCTGCGATCGACTTAGAGAAGATGCCGATTTTGCCAAAAAAATCATCTTTTCAAAGCTCATTTTGATCTTGGCGGGTATGTAAACAAACAAAATTATCGCATTTGGGGCACAGAAAATCCGCACGCATACATTGAAAAGCCGATACACCCAAAACGAGTCACTGTTTGGTGCGGATTTTGGTCCAGAGGCATAATTCGAAAATGAGCAAGGAGTGGCCGTTACAGTCAATGGCGATCGTTATCGGGCCATGTTGAACGAATTTTTGTTTACACAAATTGAAGAGGAGGATATTGGCAATATTTGGTTTTAACAGGACGGCGCTACGTGCCACACAGCCGAAGCTACACTCGATGTTTTGCGCCCTGTTTTTGAAGATCGGATTATCAGCCGCAGAGCTGATGTCGTTTGGCCACCTCGGAGCTGCGATTTGACACCGTTGGATTATTATTTGTGGGGTGCCGTAAAAGATAAGTGTTACGCCGACAAGCCAGGGACAATAGACGCCTTAAATGACAATATTCGTGAAGCCATTGGTGAAATACAGCTGCACACAATCGATAATGTGCTTAAAAATTGGACCGATCGTGTAGGCTACTGCATGGCCAGCCGAGGCAGCCATTTGAATGAAATTATTTGCCATTATTAACCGGAAGGATTGTACTTTCAAATAAAAAAAGTAATTTGAGAAAATATGCAGTAGTTTTTTGTATAGCATTTTCAAAAAAAAAAGTTATTTGGCGGACCCTTTATATTCTATAGCATTCTAGAAAATGTAAAAAAAATTACTAAATTCAAAGTTTCAAAGAAATTAATTATATCATTTTTGTAATGTTGAGTTTTCGAAAAAAGTAATTTCTTTTAATTTCGGAAATTTTCTCAATAAAAACAATTTAAAAATCAACAGAACCGTTTTCCGGAAATTAGTAGTTTAAAGGCGGCTTTACATGGATCTGCATCTGCAGACTTGAAGAAAAGTAGAGCGGGCCAATAATATAAAACAAACATAAAAGTAAGACAGGGTACACACTAATAACTTACTCGAACTCTGCTATAACTTTCTTGACACATCTCACATTCACATGTTCTTAGCGTTCAGGTATGTAGTTTTGAGAAGAAAATTTTCGCTTTTTTTGTTGTTTTTAAGCAAACTGAGGTGAAATGGTAAAAAAATACTTGAAAATTCGTTATCTGAACGGAACAAATTATGGTGCAGATGAAAATGCTATAATGAAGATGAACATGTTCATCTTCACTATAATCTGCAATCTTTAGGTTCGTACTTACTATAATCTTCATACATGAAGATGATCTCCATTTTGGTTTTCGCTCTCTATCGCACAAGTATGAATTTTCTATTTTGTTTCCTCTTTTTTTGCAGATGTCAATGCAGATGAAGATGAAGATGCATGTGTCTCCTTAATTTAATCAAATTAAACAAACCGAGAGAACTCAGTTTCAAAATTCAAAACGCCTAAGCAAACTGAAAAAGCTCTCCTTATGAGAATAATTTACTTTTAACCTGGTCAAAAATGGCGGTGCAAAGCTTTTAGTTTTTATGTGAAGTAAGGTATATAGTTGTGACTAAGTGTTAGAAAGAAAAACATATTAATAACGTTAAATCTTATTCTAATCATTTTGGAAACATACACACATTTTTTAAAACATTTTGTAATATTTTTTATACTACATTTGATTTTAGAGATATTATGCGCATTTTTTGGGAAATCTATCCGTAGTAGGACTTTACATTAAGATTCTGCTTAGCTTTTAATCGTCCGTAGAGCTACTAGCGGTGTTGTGTGTAAAATCCTACTATCGATTTCCCAATAAAATACGCTTATTATGATTTCTGATCTGTAAAACCGGATAGAATTATGATATTAATGTATGATTTGAAAATTAAAATATTAACGATGTAAGATGATAGTATAGGAATGTGAAAAGTATGTGTATATAATATGCCACTCTTAAACTAAAACCTCAAAGTGCTAATATTAATTACTATTAGTGTGGCTCTGACTGTAAATCAATGCACACTTAGATGACAGGACTATGCTCCCAGTTCTACATTCAGACTTGTTTAATTAAAACAATTAAACATTTTTCTTGCCACTTTGTCCAACTTCCACCATCTCATCATCGTACCAATTGTTTTCTTATTTAAATAATACAAAAAAATACAATCACATCTCCCATCTGGACATTAAATAATTACTGTTCATTTAAATTAATGGTTAAACTATTCAAGAACAAATTGCAAGAAAATACGAAAAACTCATTTAAAAAACATGCGATGCGATAAAGATCATCTGCAATCATAACATGGCCATTCAAAAATTTAATAGTATTTTTTCAGATTCGTTCTTTTTTTTTTAATTACTAACGAATATAATTTTATAACAGATCTCTGTGCAGACTTGGACAAATTCCTTTCTCTTCATCCAGATGAATTTAATTTTATTTTAACACTGATACCGTTAGTGTAACACAAAAAACATATGACTCATTAAATTTAAGTAATTTAGTCCATCTTGATCGATTCTGAAAGGCCATTTAGCAGCCATATAAGCAATTTGATAAGGTCTGCTTGGAATTGGTACATACACACTCAGTAGGTTAACTTCATTATCATCTGTAATTTATAATGCCATCACTGGGCGGTAGGCTTTAAGAATTTATTAGGGTTTTTTTTTGTAGTAACCTGGATTTTTACCTTTATGAAACAATTAAACGAAAAATAAAAAAAAAATATCAACTTTAACACTCTGCCCGTATTTGTTTGTCAGACAAAATTTATCACATGGCGAATTCAATTTGACATAACGAAGTAGGTAAATGGGAATATATAAGACTTTCTCGCAAATCAAAACTCAAATGGAACAAAAAAACAAGAGGAAAAATAATCTTTTAATAAACAAATAAGTTAACATACATATTTAAGATTTGTATACTAGCGAACTCGTACTTGCGTTCTTTTAGGAATATTCAAACAAAGTCAATGCCCATAATTCTTACTGCATTTGGAAAAAAACCTAACTCGAGATTTTAATCAAATTTGACATTACGATAATAGAGAAAGCCACAAAAGTGGGTCTCGCAATTCCGTTTGTCAGTCTATCTATAGATCGATCTACAGCCTAAGCAACTAAATCGATTTTTTTCAAACTTGGTATAAAATAATATGTGCAGTACCTTAGGTGTATTCTATATTTGGGTCCATTTTTTTGTGCATATTTTGTTAGTAACGGTACCTGCCATACATCCATTTTTTTTTAAATTTTCGACTTTCTCATAAGCGGTCACACGGCATTCGATCAAAAATTTTATATAGTAGATCCTTCGAGTTCTAAATGATACTGCATCCCATTTTTCGAAAAAGAATGTTCGATTTTTGAAAATTCAATATTTTGAAAACGATTCTCTTTAAATTTAGTTTTTAAATATATATAATTAAATACTTAAAATTGTCATACTAAAATTTTGATTAGAAAAAATTTGAGTAATTTTGTATATAATAAAATGCACGACTGGATCGCACATACTTGCTCTTATGTTCGATCACATTGTATACAAAAGATGCTTAATAGAAACGGGTAAATGTATTTTTAAAGTCGTTTTTCACTTAATTGTTTATATATACAAATTCTTAAATTTTTTCAAAAAAAATTGGTACGAATATTTTAAATATTTAATAATAATAAGTTATCCATTTTGCGGTTTAAAAAGTAAACGTAAATAAAACACACATTAAATATTTTTGTTCATGATATTTCTTTTTTATTATAAAGCTTGAACGTTGACATTATGTGTGAAACACTACATCATTTAAACGACCACCACGCGAATTGTTGCCAGCATCGATTCTTTTGGGGTCATTTTCGACCACTTTTTGACACATATTGGGCGGTATCTCAGCCATAACTTAACGAATGTTGGTTTTCAAGTGCTCAAGCGTTAAAGGTTTGCTACATAAACACCGTCTCGCGTAGCCCCACAAAAAAAAGTCCAGAGGTGTCTAGTCGCATGATATTGGTGGCCAGTTGATACCGCCACGACGAGAAATTACGCGGCCAGGATATGTCTCTAGCAATTAGCCATATTTGCTGGAGTTGTGTGGCATGTGGCACCGTCTTGTTGAAACCTCATATTCTCCAAGTCGTATTCTTCAGTAGGAGGCAAAAAAAAGTCGGTTATCATATGACCATAATGTTTCGAATTGACGGTGACAGTCGTTCCATCGTCGTTTTCGAAGAAGTAAGGTCCAATCACACCTCCGGACCAAAGAGCGTCCCAAACAGTGACTTTTTGTGGATGTAATGGCCTCTCTTCAATTACTTGAGGATTCTCAGAACCTCAAATACTACAATTTTGTTTATTAACATACCCACCGAGTGAGAAATGTGCTTCGTCGCTGAAGAAAATGTTGGTCGAAAAATCGCCGTCCACCGCCTGTTGTTCAAGCACCCTTTCGACGTATCTACGACGTTGTGAATGGTCAGCTGGCTTCAGTTGTTGTGTGAGCTGGACTTTATATGGATGTAGGTGTAGATCCAAATGCAAAATACGACATAATGTGCCGTAAGACAGTCCTAATTCCTGAGAACGACGAGGAATCGACACATTCGGGTCTTCGTCAACACTTACACTTACAGCAGCGATATTTTCAGTGGTACGAGCGAAACGATGATGCACAGGCCTTACAATATCTGTATCCAATCCAGTCTCTTCAAATTTCTTCACAATTTTGCCAATTGCTTGCGTAGTTGGACGATTATGCAAACCATAATCTCCTCTTAAAGCACGATATGTGGTTTTGGCAGAATCACCATTTTTGTAGTAGGTTTTACAAATTTGTATGCGTTGTGCGATAGTTAAGCGAAGCATTTTCGTAAATGCCAGACTTTCAACTGAAAAAAATAATGGTTTAACAGCTTAGTTTGACAGATGTCGAATTCCAGCCCTATACTTTTGAAACCGCAAAATGGATAACCCTTTATAGCTTTCATTGATTTATTAATAGTCTTAATGAATAAAAGGCCATCCTGTTCAGTGCATAATATCCATCATTATTATCAACAGATTTTAGCTTTTGATTTCTATACCTAACTAAACTAAAATCGAAAAACACCTATTCACCAAACCCCATCATAAAAGTACCTACATACGTACATACTTGCATTTTTAATAAACTAAATTCTTCACTTCCTGTTTTCCATTTGTCAACTTGAAGCGACATACTTTCAAAACATCATCCGCAAAAAAATTAAATAATGCAAAATACTGGTTGGCAAAGAATAACAATAATTATACTATCCATTCAATAAACTTCAAACTAATGTGTTTGCTCCAAAAATTGGTTAATTAAATTCAACCACAATATCTCAATTTCCACGATCACTCGAACGAAATTTCATCAAACCAAAGTTAAATTGGCACAAGACAAACCAAACATTATAGAGCATTTCTTCAAGTTCAAGGGAATATGCAGCGGACTTTGTTGAAATTCTTTACATATTTATTCAATGTGAATATTAAACTATGGCAACTCGTGCGTAAAAAAAAAACTCAACATTCGTCCTAATTTTTCACTTGCTATATTATGTGCATATATGTATGTAGATATGTAGGTACTATAGGGCACGTCTTGCATTTGAAAAAAAATCTAACTCGAGATGTTAAACAAACTTGACATTTCGATTATAGAGCACACCCAAAAAGTGGGTCCCGCAATTCTGTATGTCTGTCTGTCTGTAGGTCGCTCTAGGTTAGAGTCGTCTATTGCCGGCCCCCTTCAGTAGCCGGCCCCTTCCAAATAAAAGCGTTGTAATTAAGAAATCTAGACCTACTTCTCTGCTAGGCTCTTCCTTATAATATGTCAAACTTTTCATTAGATATTTAAAGTAATTTCAGAGTTATGAGTTAATTATATGCGCAACCCATCGGGAAAAATTATTTGCACTGGATAACTGTTGGAAACCCTTATTCAACATTGTACCAGAATTTAGTGATTTTGAGGGAATTTCATTGGGTTAATTATTTTATATGGTGTTTATATAGTAAAAGAGTATATATATCAATTAAAATTTGCTTTAAAATTAAAAAATATTTTGTAATTATGGTCGTTTTCAAGGGGCCGGACATAGGAAACACAACAAATTGAAGTTTCCTTAAATCGGCCCCCCGGTAAAAAATAGGCAACATTTTATTTTTTGAGAAAATTACAGAAATAAATAAATCAGTAATAACACGAACAATCGAGCAAAAACTGCAATTAAAAAATCAATAAAATCTAGGGGCCGAATTACCGCATCAGTGATCGAGTGAGTGAGTCCCATCAGTTATCGAATGAACTAGTGATCACTTTGGCATGATGGCATTCGTAGACTAACGTATCGTGTAACTATTTTAAATTGTAGTAATTCTATTCTACTACATCGAGTCTCTATTGATTTTTATCGAGTCTTTCTTGTTTGACAGATGAAATTTGTATTCATTTAATTTATTTTTGGACAAACAAATTTCATTTTTTTATAAAAACAACAAATTTTTCGCTAGTTTCCAGTTTTTATTACAGGGATTTGAGGATATTTCTAAATTGTTATATTTAAATTGTCTTTCAGCTGCTGCCAAAGTCTTATGGATGTTGCCTTTCCTTGTTGACAATTTGGCAATATGTTTTTTGCCAAATCATTATGTTTTGACATAAATTCTGTCATTATAATTTTTTGTTGTTGATTTATTTTGTTTAAATTAGACCTAAAGAAGATAAATTACGTGAAAATAAAATGAAAAACAATAAATACAATAATTCTTACATTTTAATCCGCAATTCAAATTAAATACGTTCTATCAGTCGGCTTCTCATCTGACGAATAAAATTCAATTCGATAACTGATCAGAGAATGTCAAATTATTGTACTAGACTGCTCGATAACGTGAGCGGTAATTTTCATAATTCAGTGACGTATGACTCGATAACTAATGCGGTAATTCGGCCCCAGTATTCGGCCGCCTTTTTGTAATTAGAAACTAGATGGCCGAATATTGGGATGTGTGTCCTAAGTTAGGCCGCTTCATATTAAAAAAAATTGGTTCAGGTCTAAATCTGTGTGGCCGAATTCAGGAAGATAAGTGGCCGGAAAAAGGAGCATAGCGGCCGGACACTGTAGAATATGAATTTTTTGGATAAAACCTAAATAAATAATTGTTCCGTTTAAAAATTCACATTTTTGTTTAGTTTCATCGGTTGAGAGATAAATAAAGAATAATTTGCTTCAAAAATGAGTGGAAAAGGTTGATATTTGCAGCTTCTGTGCCATATTTCTTACGAAAAAATCCTTAAGGGGCCGGCCACTGGGGACTCTACCCTACAGCTTAAACGGCTGAAGCGATTTCCTTAAAACCTTTTACTTAAGCGTTTAAGGTGCCTGCTTTTTTTAAATTTCAACCCCAAAAACGAAAGGTACATATATGCCATACAAAGCTTTGGCGCAAAAATGGTAAATCTAAAAAAGATACACTGCATCATTTTAGGTATAGTCTACATTTTGGTCAATACAAATTTTTAATTGAAATGTTATAAACCTGTCTTTTAACAGTTGCTTTCCGATTTTCGACCATCTCATCAACGTCTTAACTGATATTGATCAAAATTTCTCTCAAATTCTGCATATCAAAATTTTCGAAAAATATTTTTTTAGATTTTTTGTAATTTTTATTTTGAAATTATATTTTTAAGTTTATATTAAAATTGTCTTACCAATTTTTATTATAAGAAATTAATTTAAGCACGACTTTACAAATATATTTCGCCGTTTCTAGTAACAACCTTGTGCTTAAGATGTGATCGAACATAACAGCAAGTACGTGCGATCCAGTTGTTAATTTTATTTCTCAAGTAGTTATCCCAAAGTCTCAGTGATTGAAAACCTGTGACAATTTAAATGGCTAGCAGCACCTAATCAAGTGCGTATGGTTTTTTTTTTCGACAATACCCACACAGCACGCGTGCTTCGCATAGTTTTGAGTGTTATCTCGGAATAAGTGAGGAAGTTTTGCTCCAGTAGTGCAGAACGTGAAAAAGCAGCGTGGGCATTTCAAAAGAAACAACTACCGAATATTCAAGGAACGTATGCAGCTCCATAAAATAATCAAAAGTCGTGTCGTGGACAGGATAGTTGAAGCAGACGTATGCATTTTGAACGCATTTCTATTTGCACTTTTATTACGATCCGGCATATGATGAGCATATACGACCGTTCAGTTTAGTGGATTGTCTAATCTAAACCCTGTAGTCAGTCGGTCGGACAGTGTGGAAGCAGTTTTCGGCGCTATGTGAAGAAGAACAAGCCACTACTTCCTGATATGTGAATGAATTCCTGAGACATTCGCTATATTTAAATAATGTGTGATGAGCTATGACTAGGTTCGGGCTGCTGTCTTATGATGACTGGGAATTCTATTGAGAAATTAACGGAATTAGTAAGAGTTCTTCTTCTGTTTGTCCAACGGCAAAGAGACTATATAACTGGACTTTTGTGTATCCCGCGCTTTGAATAAATAATTAATATTATGTGAAGATAATATGTCAGTTCGAATCGGAGTATTATATGTATGTATATAGAATTATGCATGTGTGTAGGCTTAGCTTATAGCTTAGTTTAGCGAAGATGGATCGTGTGTTTAAAATTAGCAATGAGCAGTGATAATATAACGTGGTCGTCTTATGGAGATTACCCTATACAGACCATACGGGACGTAAAACTTTGAATCCACATTCACATAACCAATGTTCATTAGATTATTATCTGCAAATTCAGAACCATCAAGTAAATGAGCATAAATTGAGTGGCTTGGTTGCGATTGCGACTACTTAATTTGTGGCATTATATTGGAGATTTTTAGAGCTTTATTAAAATTAAGGTGTTATGATGGTAAAGACAAATAATAGAAAAGATAAATCACCTACCTACCTAAAATGCTTAGAACATGACTTTTAAGTCTATTGATATGTACAATTTTATATGGACGAGCTTACTATGGGGATAAAGACCAGTTTTTTCATCCAGAAACTTTGGTTTTTCTTATTTCGTAAGAAATAATTTATTTTATTCATATGTCTTGCAAAAATATCTAGGTATGTTACGAGGATTGCTTGTTCTGCTTCTGCAATTGTTTTTGATTTTTATTTCGGAATCAGAAGCAATTGTCACTTACTAAATTAAAATAAAATGTATGATTTTTCAAAATAAAAAAATCAAAAATTAATTTTAACTATAAAAAAAAAAGTTATTTAAAATCTTAATATGCAAAATTAGCTTGGCTACCTATAGATCTTCTCAGATATAAAATTTGACAGAAATCCAATGTACAGTTACCGAGAAAGCGAAACATTTAAAAAACCGTTATATGAAAAGTACTGTTAATAGACATTTCCCGTAAAATTGGTTTAGAATAAATGATAGATATTGCTAAAAAAAAATTCTCAAAATTTTTTATCAAAATTGTTGGAGCCGTTTTAGAGAAAAATAAGATTTTCATTCAAGGTCATACCGCAGGTACCGTTATTTTAAGGCCTAAAACTAAAATTTCAACTTCCCTTGTGAGGAATGCCAAAATAACCACACATACCAAATTTGAAGGTAATCGCTTAAGCCGTTTAGGCTGTAGCTAGTTATACATACAGACGGATAGACTGACAGACTGACAGACAGACATTTTTTGGCGATCACTTTTTAACTGCGATTATAGGTACTATAAGGCAAGTTATGCATTCGTCGAAGAAAAAAGTTTTGAGATTACAATCAAACATGACATTACGTTTTATTTACGAATGCACACATTGCCTTATAGTACCTATAATCGCAAGTAAAAAATGTTGGCATGAAAACGTATTTTCTAATATAACAGTATAAATTTTTTTATGACTAAAAGTCACTCTAAGCCTAAAATAAAAGTAAATATATATCCATGTTGATAATGAACGCTTTTTATGCGATTTATAGGGATTTTTTCCAAACTTGGCATTTAAGCATTTTTGAATTGTTTCTTAGACCCAAAACTAACGGTACCTATGCCTTCCAATTTTGTCTACCATCATAATTATCCGGAAAACCGCTATAACGATTTTGATAAGAAAAAATGGGTATGTGCACTACTAGGTACATAAGTCTACATTTTGGTTCAAATTTTGTTAACATATTTTGTTATTAACGGTACCTGTCATACAACCATTTTTTTATCTTCGACTTTCTCTTAAACGGCTGGACAAATCTCAATCAATTTTTTTTATATGAGAGGTCCCTCAAATTATAAATATCACTACATTTTCGAAACATGTTTTTTTTAAAGTCATGATTTCGAAAACGGATGACGATTTGTTTTTCGAAATTACATTTTTATAATCTTATTAAATACATTAAATTGACATAAGAATTTTTTTTAATTGAAGAAATTTTGTATAAAAGCAAATTAGTAGAAAACGACTTTAAAAAAATATTTGTATCCGTTTCTACTAAGAATCTTGTGAATAGGATGTGATCGAACTTAGCGCAAATGCGTGCGATCCACTCGTATATTTTATTTATATTAAATTTTGTTCACAACTTAAAAAATGCTTAATTTTTGTTTAATAATTTACGAATGCTATCTTTTTAAACGATAATTACAGAATAGTTACAAAAATGGAAACGCTGACCAACAGTTGCTAATTGAGAAGCTTTTACAGAAGCCCGTAATCATCAACGACTTTAATCCGTACATCGAAAACTAATTTTTACGTCTCTACTCAATATCTCCCTACCTTATAAAAAAGTTATTGAGCAAAATCAGAAAAAAATGTTTTTTTGCAATGAAAAAAGTTCTCAATGTCATCTCGACCCAGATCAGCTGAACAATTTTGCCCTCAGTAATGCTGTTTCTGCTGGTGAATATCCGGTCAACACCTGAGTTACCTCAAGGCCTGTGCCAAGACTGGAGGGTTTTGAAGTATTTAACGAAGATAACGTTATGAAATATGTGAAGGCCATCAGATCTGACTCTATCGGAGAAGATAGTGTACCAATGCTGTTATTCAAACTTATTTTGCCACGTATCACCACCCATCTAACTCATATAGCTAATAAACTGGTGCATCTTCACTTCGACTTTTCCTGTATCTTGGAATATTGCCAGAGTTTTCCACATTGTTAAGAAACGTGATTTCTAATCCCCTGCAGATTTCAGACCTATCACTTTAAGCCACCTCCCTAGTCTCAATCTGTTATATGATAAACAATCGGGTTTTAGACCAAATTACAGTTGCTATACGACCATGGTTAATCTTTTAGAGTATATTAAGTTTGACTATGATAAGAGTCATCTCAAGCGACTTTGCTTACTAGATTTTTCCAAACCTTTTGATAAAGTGAATCACAGTATTATCACATTGAACTTGCTTAACTTCTTCGGCTTCAGTGACCGGGCCTCTAAACTTAAAAGTAATTATCTGTCAGTTAAACTCCAAAGATTTATGTCTGGCGGAATTGCTGAACTCTAAGACCTGTAGCACAAGGAGTGCCACAGGAATCGATATTCGGTCCTATACTTTGTTGCATGTTCATTAATGATCTACTTTCGTGTTGTTCACATGCTTCGATGCACTTATACGCTGATGATGTTCAGCTTCATCTGGCTAGGTCTTATCCCCAGCTTGATAAATTGTCTCACTCTATCAATGAGGATCTCTGTTAAAGTAACACTTTGTCTATCAACAACGGCCCCGCTCATATAAATCCTACAAAATCCTTAGTCATCCCAATATTTAAAAGAAGATTGATCTTAGTACATTACCAGAAATATGGCCAAGAGATAACAAAATTATAGCAGTTGATCACTGTACTAGCCTTACATTTTTAATTGACTGTTGTTAACGTTGTCATCGGTCGCATATACTGGTGCATGAGAAAGCTATACCATTCAGCATACTTTATGCCAGTCGAGCCCCGAAGAAAACTAATACTATCTTTAGTTTTGCCCCTCATATTGTATTGTGTGATAGTATACAGCGATCTCGATCCACCGAAGCCGAAGTTATAAGTCGCGCTTAATGATGCCGTCCGTTATGTCTACGGGCTTCCTGTTCGTTGATATGACCATGTCTCCAAATTCTCACAAAATTTACTAAGTTGCACGGTGCACCTTACAACATCAATCCAAGAAATTCTTTATTTTTACACAAATTAGTTTTTTCCAGAATTCCGTCATATTTAGCAGGCTCTCATTCTACCACTCACCTAGAAATATAAATATCATTCCTCATCTCGTATTAATTACCTCAACTCGTCTCTCTTAGATTTCATACTTGACGAAATAACTCTGGAACTTGCTCCCGTCTACAATCAAAATAATAGTTAACCGCAAAAAATTCAAACTTGCTGCCTTCTTTCACTTCTCTTCACTTACAATTCAACCAACATTTTATTTTCTCTTCCTACTCTTATCCAAAACAATTAATTGAACATTAATTTAATGTTTTTTTCTAAATTAAACAAAAACAAAATTAAAATTACTTAATTAAATTACACAAATAATATAAAATTAATAGCATGTTATTCATAATTACTGTAAAAGATGTATCTATTGTAAATACCACTTTTTTTAATAAATAAATAAAAACTGAATTGATAAATTGAAATTGATCTGTATTTACCAGTGTCATTCCTCTACGTGCCAACTTTAATTGTCTACATTTCAACGTTGACAACCAGTCGACAATGTAAGCAATAACTTTGATATCATAAATCTTATAAATAAAATCATTTTAAAAAGTCTTTGCGGCAACGATTTTAATATTTTCCATAAAAAAATAAGTTTCAAGCAACAAATTATAATATTTTCTTAAAAAAAAAAGGTTTAAAACGTGTGGTTGCTTTTAAGATATATTGTATTATTGTATTATGTTATTACAATCTTGCTAACAACATACATTTTTGCTTATTCATTAAATAAGTTAATAATTTTTTATACAAGATAATAGTGTGTGGCAGTTACATTAAATTTAATAGAGATAATTCTACGTTTTATAAAATCAAATTTAATTTTATATCTGGCAGAACTTAAAACAAAGCCTTTGAAGAGCTAAGCTATCTCTTGGTGAAAACCAATAATAAATACTCAGCTCTTTGCAAAGTGTGCAGGTAAATGGACTGCCAGTTGATCTTGTTACCGGTACACTTAGATCAAGGTATATCCGTTGTGATATTCTGCACAGTGTAAAACATACTCGTAACTCTGCAAAATACTGCTGAAAACCGTCTTCTGAGACACATAGTTAATGTAAAATGTTATTATATCTAAATATTGATTTAAAAACTACCTCAAACAAGAACATTTGAATCTCAATGGGATTTTTATGATATTTTATATTGGAATGCTATGTCTTACAACCATATTTTATCGGAGGAAAACCAATAGGATACAAATCTTAACCATTTAAACCCTACTCTGAATGAGTCTTAAAATGGGAGTGGACACTAAAAATGAGTTTTAAAATGGTATATTTTAACGTTCAAATGGTCGTTTAACTTTAAACAGAGCAAAACACTTATTTATCTTTCTTAAACTAAATCTTTTACAGCTGACGTTTGTCATTTCAGAACAAAAAGTGAACAAAAATGTTTTCTGAAGAAGAATATTATAATATTTTTCAAGATTTTGAGCTTTTCAGAAAAACAAAAATATATAAATTTCGAGCAAACCCGTTCGAAAAACTTAATAGACTTTTCACACCAAAACCAAAACACGGTTTTCGCGAAATTATCGGTTTTGGCTGAAAACTGAAAGCAAAAACACAAGTTTTCCCATACATTTTTGATAAACCATTCATTTTGATAAACTACAATTTTTAAATAAAACCTGTCGAAAAAATGTTGGATTTGCAAGATGAGCTAAGCAAACACACCTTGTGAAACATTCAGTGATCAATTAATCGTCACATAAATAGCTGACGGGTTGCTGCCAGGAAAAAAAAACAGCTGTCTGGGGTAATTTCAATTCACAATGCATTTGTTGTTGTCTGTCGTGCCAAAATAATTCAAATGTCAAACGAAAACTTGTAAATGTTCAGTGTGAACGGTTTTCGAGTTTTCGTAAACTTTTAGCTGAAAGCTCGGTTTCGCGTTTGGTGTGAAAAGCCTATAAGGACCTTGAATTTTATTCAAGATACCGATTTAAAAAAAACAACGATAGATTTTTAATTGAAAAATGTAGGTACGTAAAAGCCGATTGGTAATACAGCCACTTTCAATTGGTGAAAAATTTGTTTCTTTATCTGAAACGAATTATATAAGAAGCTTGAGCTTATATACATAAATGTATGAATATATTTTTGGCATTCTTGTGATTATGTTTAATTTTCGTGTTGCTCCATTACTCTATCTGTTAAGATATGGTGTGTTCAACATAAGGTTGATTAACGTAGCCCTAAAGATCTACTTTAATTAGAAGAGTGTGCTTACAATTGACAAAAAGTTAGACAAGGGCTGGCAACTAGACAATTGCTTTAACTAGAGTATTTTTTTCACAACCATCTTGTTCCACACATATTTTTGTATTATAGAAAACTTGGTTCTTTTTTTAACGTTTATGTTTTGAGTTTTGATTAAATTTTAGTAGGAAAAATATGTCTACATTGTCGACAAATTTATGTCGACAATTGGGAATTGTCTACACGTAGACAATCATGTAGTCTACATTTTTAGTGTACATGGCACAACACTGGTAAGTACGCAGAAGAATTACGGGCAAAACATGAAATGTAAAATTATGAGTCGGTATATGAGCTCAATATAAATTAAAGTAAGTATACAAAAATTCAATTACCGCAATAATAATGTGCAATGTGTTTAATTCACAATTTATAGGACTTAGGCTAATAAACTAACAAAATATTGTTGTACATTTTATTAGGAAAACGGTCTACATACCGGGAGCAGGCGACTAGGGTGGATTATCTCTACTCTGTTTTGCCGAGCTTAACGCAACTTAGAGGTTAAGGGCGCGCTGCCGGAGAGGCCCTTAAAGATCCTAGCTGTGAATGTAAATTCATTGATTAGGACCGAACGTAGAGCGAATTTATTCCAATTGCTTAAAGACATAAGTCCAGATGTGTTTATGGCTAGCGAAACTAAGCTTAACCAGAAACATAAATTGACTAACAACAATTACAATATCGTAAGAAGAGACCGACCCAACTCCACGCAAGGAGGAGGCGTCGCAATCTTTATACGTAAAGGCATAAGTCATAAGGTAATATATAATAGTGATGTGCGAAAATTTCGGACGTTAGAGGCATGCATCATATGCATTCATCTCCAACAGGGGAAGCGAATGTATGTGATCGCTGCCTATGCACCGGAAACACCTCAGCCCACACAGTTTATAACAGAGCTTGAAAAGCTTTTTGAATGCTTAAGATTGAGCTCGGAAGAGAATTACTATATATTGGCGGGTGATTTAAACGCCAAGCATACAGATTGGGGAAATCAAATACAAAATCCTCGAGGTAACCATCTATTTAATTGGATGGGTCGATACAACCTTGAGTATCGCATCGATCTTCTAGCCACAAACAGGCCATCGTTCCCAAGAAGCGGTGCCTATCTGGATCTATTGCTTAAAGACGCAAGACTAACAATTACTGACGCTGTGGGTCAACGGCCAAGAAATTGTTTACGAACGATCGAGTACGACAGTGACCACTGCGGACTCGCAGCCGTAATACAACTTCCGAACCAGCTTATGGAGTTGGAGGAGTATGTGCCTGTGCATACTTACAATTACAGTAAGGTGCGCTGGCCACGTTTCTCCAATGCCTTATTGAGTGAATTACGTTCAAATGGTATATCCCCGCCAAATGACAGGAACCTAACAAATACTGAAATCGACAGATACTTAGAACAAATTGACGAAACGATTCTACGAACTATGAACAGAACAATACCGAAATACAAAGCACGTAACGCAACTGACATGTACCGTAACGCGACAATTGACGCACTTCACAGACAAAAAAGTGGACTACTGACAAGACTAAAACGCTTGTACAGGCGGTTTACTGATACACGAGACCTGGAGATTAGGACACTGAAGTCGTCCATCAAAAACATCAACCAATTGATCAAAGAAAATTATAGATTGGCTATTAATTCGTTCTGGGACAATAAAATTCGCGCCGTTAACTCCAGCGACCCAAGTATGTTCCCAAAAATTAATAAGATTTTTAGAAGAAAGGATCAAAACGATCTTCCGTGTCTTAAGCTCCAGAGGACGACAGAGAACAGAGACGTACTTCTGACAGCAGGCATAGACCCAGAGGATGCCGTATTGGACGATGACCTCTATATAATCGAAGATCCGCAGGAGAGAGTGGAGGCTGTGGGGGCTGCTTTCCAGCAAGTGTACAAGGTGAATGCTAGCATTCGCCCGAATCATGACCTGGAGAACAGAGCTCTGCTTCATCACTTATGGCTCCGGAACGATATAACCGAATGGCGATCTGAGAACCTTGGTTTTACCAGGTTTAATGATGAAGATTTGGCAAACGCCATAATCGCCGACCGAAATGGGCCCAGCCCCCTGTTAATTTCGAAGAATGATCTCCAGCTTATCTTCGATTCATTAAAGAAAAAGAAGTCTGCAGGAGTCGATGGTATATCCAACGTTGTACTACGACATTTGCCTCAAGAAGCAGTTGACATTTATACCACACTGTTTAACAACGCGCTGAATAATGCATATTATCCAGTGCGGTGGAAGACAGCTGTGGTGCACCCTCTCCCAAAAAAGGGAAAGGACAACTCCAATCCGGCGAATCTCCGGTCGATAAGTCTTCTTCCGAGTATCAGCAAAGTATTTGAAAAGGTTATTAATAGAGCCCTGTTCAAGTGGGCGGAGGACAAAAATATCATCCCGGATAATCAGTTCGGTTTTAAGGCGGGACATGACACAATTCATGCCGCGTCTAAACTTGTTTCTGATATCCAATGGAACAAAACTAAAAAGCAGTGTACGGGTGCCTGTCTGGTTGATTTGGAGAAGGCCTTCGACACCGTATGGTTAGAAGGTCTCTATCTAAAGCTAACCAGACTAGGTATAAGTAAACCTCTATTGTATATGCTTTATGACATGCTAAATGGTAGAAAGTTTGTTGTCAAGAGTGGCAATGTAACTTCTACTGCAATTTTTAATATTAATAATGGTCTTCAGCAGGGAGCGGTTAACTCGCCGATTCTATTCAACATTTACACCAGCGATCTGATAGGTAGTCTAACTCAGGCAATTGCGTACGCCGACGATCTAATTGCGTACAGAACAGCTCATACAGTTGAGGTCATCAAAAGTCTCTTGCAGAGTGACTTCGACAAGATTCAGCGATATTGTGATGACTGGAAGTTGAAAATCAACTTCCAGAAATCAGAAACTATTTTGTTTAGGACTCCGTTGTCTAGCCCCTCAAGGGATACGAGAAAGAACTGGCGCAAGCTGGTGATCGTAGGGCCACATGGACATCCACTGGCGAGTAAAAGTGTAGTAAAGTACCTTGGCATCTGGTTGGATCAGTACCTGTATTTCGACAGACATATAGATGCTGCTTTGGCCAGGGCTAGGGGAGCCTTAGCCTTGACAAAACGACTGTTTTATAGCAGCCGTCTTGACAGCAGGGTGAAGGTGATTTGCTACATGGCCCTCATCAGGCCGATGATTGCTTACGGATGCCCGGTGTGGTTCAACGTTGCCCCATCTCAAATGGAAAAGATTCGGGTGTTTGAGAGGCAATGTCTTAGACGTTGCCTTGGATTACACAGAACACCAGAGTCGGAGTACACAAGATATTATTCCAACCAGGTTCTATACAACGGAGCCAACATAAACAGAATAGATAATTTTTTGTTCAAGCTGATTCGGGGTCACGTTGCAAGAGCGATGTCCTCAACTAGCAGCTTAATTTTTGGGGCTTATTACCCCAATAACGAATATTTTGAGAGTGCGCGGTTAAGTGGTTACATCCCTCCTGAGGCATTCCTCTATTTAGACAGTCGAGGGCTGATACAGGATGGAGGGGCGGTTCAGCTCATCTACCACGTCAGCCGGAAAACTGTGGATAGGCGACTCCTGTATAGTCGAGACGTCATCGCTCAAGGTGGAGAAGAGCTCCTTCGGTTCAGTAGGACTGTGTCCGATCGGGACCGGAGGGAAAGGGCGAAACAGGAGAACCAGTTCTGGTGGCTCTCTGAACAGCATCGTGATATTTAAAGTCGATGAAGATGATATATCTTGGCCGACTTACATAGATTTAGGGCATTAGGTATAGGGAACAGTCAGGGTGGCACCAAAAAAAAATTAAAAATATGTATGTATGCGGGGGCATACGTGCATGTATCTGCGTGTCTGTACATGTATGTGCGTACGTATATGTATGTGCGCATGTACATGTGTGGGTGGGTTGCATGCTGGTGCATATAAAAAATAAACAAAAAAAAATTAAAAAACGAAAAAAATGCTGCTGTGGCTGTTCTAGTTTTTAAGTAGTTATAAGTATTATTAGGTATTTTAAGTAGTTTAAGTTAGTATAAGTTAGTTTTATTTAGTTTTAATTATTTTTAATCTATATTTAGGTTTATTTTATAAGTTAAAAAAAAAAAAAAAAAAAAAAAAAAAAATAAGATACGATACCAAGTTTTTTTTGTGAAAGTTTCCTTGGAAAATAAAATAAAATAAAATAATTAGATTTAATTAAAATAGTTTTTAGGTCGAAAGACATTAGTTCGAAGAGTTATTGTTTAGTTTAGAGCGCCCGTAAAGGGCCAGTAAATTAGTTGTAAGTTATTGATAATTAGGCTAGTTTTAAACATTTTTGTCTAGCTTTAAGATAGTTATAAGTTAATATGAAATATGAAATAAAAATGAATTTAAAAAAAAAAAAAAAAAAAAAAAAAACCGTCTACATACCTATCTACCTTAAAAAATGCACTCGTTGTGAAGTAACAAATCGATAGCAATTATTATGTTTCAGTTTTTTTCGACCTAAAGATTTTGACCAGACTTAAAGTTATGATGATGGAAAGATACGATAAAGTACTAAAAAAAACACCAAATATTAGTAAGACACTGACGGGATTCTTTTGGTAACTTGGATTTCGACTTGCATATCATTGATCCGCTGTTTTTTTTTGTTTAAGTAATGCTCATTGGAAAATCCAGAAAAAGTTCGCGACATAATCGACACGCTTGTTTGCTTTACATTGAAGACAGTTCTAAATTAAAACAATAGTATGTGATGGCATTTGGTTTTTTTTTTAAAGAATTACTGTATACTGAGTCTAGAAATAATATTTTATGCGGAAGCAGGTATGACTGGAATATTCAATTAATGTACTTATGCCGCGCCATAGGTATCTTGACTCGGTTTGGTCATGGAAAAGACAAACGATTGTCGTACTCTGCATTCCTTTGGTAACTGTTATTAACATACAACTTTAATTGAGAAAAATGATAATTTAGTTGAATGGTCGCAGCTGAAATAATTTTTTTTTTTTGCAATTGAAAGAAATAGTAAGCTAATGGATCGCATGAACTTGAAATTGTAAAAGTCTTTCCAATAGAGAAAGATATATGTTAAAATTTGATTTGTGTGTCAGATATCAATGAAATGAAAGGCATATCAATGAAATTCTGTGTGGAATAAAACATATTTCGTCTAATCGCTACTTCTGCTCAGGGTGGCTAGCATCCCATAGTTTGAATTTTCGATAACTGTCGCATAGATCTCTATCAGCGTGAATTTGAGAGCTGTGGGGTTGCAGCATTTGACTGGTTATTGGTAGTATATATGTTGCCCTGTGACTTACGGAAACAAGAACAAGTGTTTCGGGACTTAATCATAAGCATATATCTATGCCTTTGTTTAGTTTTGTTTTACCGTTTCTTATACTTTTCTCCTTGCGGTTTAGGTTGGACAAGAAATCGAACTTGAAATTTTGACATTACGATGATAGAGAACACGAAAAAAAAGTAGGTCCCGCAATTCTGTCTGTCTGTCTGTCCAACGATCTTCAGCCTAACCGGCTCGATTGTTTTTTTCTAAACTTTTTTTTTAACCCATACAATTGTTTGTACCAAAACTGGTTAAATCTTAATTGTCTCAAAAACGGCTCTAAAAAGTCATTAGTTTATATTTGTAACAGTTTCTTTTAATTAAATAAATGTGAGTAAGTTGTTTAAATTTTTTTTAAAATTTAAAATATCAGAGCCAATATGCATTCACCACTGGTTTCGCTGTAACAAGGGGCGATTTTAGTTAAAACCATGCATATTGTTGCTACTGAAAAGCCATAATAATAATTCAGGTCAATCTAATATTCAGCCTGATACATTGTGATATATTTACGAATAAAAATTATGTTTATTTATCAAAAAAACACATGTGAACAAGAACACATGATATCAAATTTTAAAACTTCGGGTTATTGCTCTGTTAATTTAGTTTCTGTTAAGCAAGTTTAGTTATTAAAAACAATGAATACAGTTATGTATATATTTATATAATTCTCTCTAATAAGCATCATTTTGATGTCAAGATATAAATAAATTAGCACTCATATCCACTTGTATTCTATTCTAACGCATTTATATTAAGTCAGGTTAAATGATTAGACATGCCCCTTTATGTGGGTTCTCATCAATTCAATTTAATATTTTTAGATTGAAAACGTTGTCGTCGTCCGTCGCTGCAAAAGCGTAAAAATAAAACATTTGTAGATAATGATGAATGAAATATTTTCCATATTTATAAAAGGCTCCGGTTTTATTAATGCGCTTACATAGAAAACAAGTCTAAAGCTACAATTCAAAATAAAACAAAAAATCTCATTAATAGATATAAGAAAACGATATGACGAACTGTACCGCACAAACTTTCTCTTTTGGTTTCTTTTGGTAAATTCACAATAAAATTTACATAGCGTTGGAAAAATTCTGACAGCATTGATGGTGATGGAAAATTCCTTGACATTATCCTTATCATTTCAACCAAAATAATACAATGCAAAATATTCTTCAATTTATGAAGCTTTGCAGAATCAGGAGATTACGATAACATTTCTTGTGAAAAAATTCAATATAATCTTTTTTTTTAGTTTTTTGACAACATTTCAAAAACTAGCTATGCATAAATATTAATTGGTTTAAGAATAAGAAGGTGTATCATACTTCTGGCTGAGAAAAGATTATGACATTTCATTGTAAGAATTTTAATTATTTCTTAAAATCATATTCCTATTAGTGTTTTTACTTGCGATATATATAGGTACTAGGGCAAGTTTTGCTAGAGAAGTTGATCAAACTTGACATTACGAAGATGGAGAACACTAAACAAAGTGTATCCCGCAATTCCTTCCGCCTGTCTGTCTGTAGAACGATCTACAGCCTGAACGAAGGAAGCGATTTTCTTTAAACTTGGTACTTAAAGAGTTTTAGTTGATTGTCTCAAACAGATTTTTGAATCGTTTTTTTTTTTAGCCACAAAACGAATTGTACCTACCATATAAATTTGTCTACCATCTTGATCATTTCGAAAACGGCCTTAACGATTTTGATAAAAAAATGTCGGCAGTATTATAGCATAGTCTTTTTTTTTTTACATATTTTGTTCTTAACAGTAGGAGATTCTACGAATTATAAATAATATTGCAAATCAAAATTTTCGAAAAATAGTTTTTTAGATTTTTGAAAATTCAATGTTTCAAGAACGGATGACGATTTTTTTTGAAATAAAAGTGTTCAGTTGGAATCCCGGATCGGAGAGGGATTCCGGATTGCCAAATAAAAACGCCATTAGTTTAAGATTTCGTGATAAATTTTTGAATTGGTTTTATGCCCAAAAATTAACGGTACTTGGCATACATTATTATTTTATCAAATAGCTCTAACGATATTGATTAAAAAAATGTGCGAACTACTATAGTCTACAGTTTAGTCAACCATGTTTTTTAATGTTTTGTTTGTAACGGTTCCTGCCACACAACCTTTTATTTTGATTTTCGACTTTCTCATAAACTGCTGGACGGATTTCGAATTAAATTTTAAGTAGGAAATCATTTGAATAATACATCGGATTGATCTAATAGAATTTATTTCAACTAAATAAAAATAAAATAATAAAATCGCAAGCATATTCTTATATTTTTCTTAATTACCTACCTGTGTATTTTATTTTTTTGAGTTTTTCTTTGGTATACCTATTCTGTGTTTACTCTCCACTTACTCTTATGGGTTTTAACTTTGCAGATTTTCTTGCTCAGATTATAGATTCTATTTAGATTAGATTAGATTTATTATTAAACTTTGTTAATTACAATCTAAATTACATGGCATTGCCGTCTGCCTGATTGGCAACTAATTATTTCTTTATAAAAGTAGAGTAAGTTACAATTTATACTAAAACGTTTCATTTAATATTTGGTTTTTGTACCTGAGTGCTGTTTTGCAATACATAAATAACTTATATACATTCATTTCGTGGAGGAGGTCCAAGATAGCTTCCTCTGATAGATAGTTGCTGCCTAACGTGTATCTTCTTGTTTCCCTTAGTACTGCACATCTTCCAAGAAAGTGGAAAACATCCTCCCGTTCACCCATTTTGCAAAGGTTACATATTAGCGGTAAGTCTTCGCGGTGTGGTATGTAATTCAAATTAAATTAAATCTGTTCTATTGTATAATCGTTGCGAAAATAGTTTCTTTGGTTAAGGTTGTAGTCCAGTCTACTGTAAATCGTTCGGTGCAGTGATTCTACTGCTTGCTCCATGTACGATTCCCTTGCGGCATCGTCCAAACGGGCGATCAAACTATATAGAGTTGGCTTCCACGAAACAGCTTCGTTGTAATTCAACTCAAATTCCACCTGCTCGGCTAATTCTATCCAATCCTTGAACCATCCGGTTTGGGTTTGAATGGCTTGAAGAGCTACTTTCTTTGGAAGAAGATCATCTGGCATATTTAAAACTTTAAGGATGTACTCGACTTGAAGCTTAAACGTTTCGATAAACAAAGGTGATAATCCCGTTTCCAACATAATCATGTAGTTTGGTGAGTTTGATGGAAGGCGAAAAATCCGTTTAATATAAAATCTGAGGAGTTTTTCCACTTGCTCATATTTCCTTCCTCCCGACACCTGCGCTGCATAAAACAGGACCGATTCCGAAACTGCTTCAAAAATTCTAAATTTGCTGCTGTGTGCAATATCCTTATTGCTGAAGCATTATTTCCATGCTACATTTATAGCTGTTTTTGCTTTCAAGAGCTTTTCGGTTAGGTGCTTTTCCATATTGAGGTTTTTTGTGTAGCAGACTCCGAGGTATTTGTACTCTTGAACAACTTCCAATGTTTTATTGTTGAAAAGCCAGTGCTGATTTGCCCCAACTCTGCCTCCACCCTTTTTAAAAACCATCAATTTCGACTTATTTTAATTTACCACCAAATTCCATCTCGTAAAATAATCAGAGAGTCTGTTTATCATCAACTGAAGAGAATATGGTGTGGACGCGAGCAAGACAATGTCGTCCGCAAAAAGGAGTGCTTTTATTGTAGTGTCTGCATATTCGATACCTCCAGGCAATGCTTCAATTATATCCTCGATAAAGAGTGCGAATAAACTTGGGCTCAGTGCGCAACCCTGCCTGAATCCGGAATTCGTTTGAAACCAGTCGGATACGCTTTTGCAATTCCAAACAGCTGCTTTGGTATCCATGTATACATTTTGCAATACTCGTCCGAATTTGAGCGACATTCCTTTTTGAAATAACTTGAAGAATAATGCATTTCGGTCGACAGTGTCAAAAGCAGACTTGAGATCCACAAAAAAAGTATAAAGTTTTTTTATTTCTCGATAGAAACGAGTCAACGATCGTTTCTGAAACCAGCTTGAAACTCACTAAGAAGGTTATTCGAATCTATCCATTTATTCAGCATCTTTAGCAGTACCGAAGTAAAAATCTTGTAAGATGTGTTCAAAAACGAGGTTCCTCTATAGTTCGGCAGATCCTCGGTGCTTCCCTTTTTATGAATTGGGAATATCAGGGCTTCTTTGAACTGGTTAGGAATGGTTCCGTGTTCTGAAATTCGATTGAATATTTCTTTTAGATTCGCTATAAGATGTTGTGTTCCATATTTATAGAATTCCGCTGGTATTCCATCAGAACCTGCAGACTTTCCATCTTTTTGATCTCTTATTGAAACCCATACTTCTTCAAGCGTTATTGGTATGTTCAGGATATTATTTTGGAAACCCGGTTGGGCGTAATGTGTCATAAACGCATTTGTAGATTCTGGATTCAGCAATTGTTGAAAATGTATTTGCAGTCTGTTTGAATCAAGCCCATCGCTGATGACATATTTCGTACCATTTAGTTTGAGAGCCAGGTTCCAAAAATTGCACGAATTTTTACACATTGCGAGCTATTTTGCTTGGGCTTCATAATAATCCTTTTTCTTTTTCCGACAGAGTGTTTTATATTTCCGATTATTTTCCACATACAGGTTTTTTGAAAAGCTTGTATTGGACCGCCTAAACGCATTAAACCACGTGTAAGATAGTCTTCTTGCCTGCATGTATTCCTTATCAAACCATGGTTCTCTAAATGCCGTTTTTCTTTGTCGAAAGTTGTTCGGTTTTTGATGTGCTTCTTTAATACATTTTTCGATTCCGTTCTGAGTTTTATAGTTTACTTCAGTCAGGAGAAGTGCATCCAGCTGGGTTCTGTATTTTGGTGCAGTTGCATTAATCCAGTGCAGCTTAGGTAGAAGTTGTAGGTCTAGACTTATTCCTTTTTCTTCTTGCCCGTTGGTAAATGAGACAATAACAGGTATATGATCTGAGAATGGCTTCTTCTCAACTTCAAAATTTGTAACAAGTGAACTCAAATCACCACCTTGTAAACTATAATCTATGACCGAACTTCCTTGTTTACCGACAAATGTAATTTTTCTCCAAGATTATCTCCTTCGCTTGTACCATTCATAATACGAAGACAAAATGAGTTGCATAGGTCTAGCAATTTAATTAGTGGACGAAAGAAAGAGAGAGGATTATACTATGAAAGCCAGAAGTTCATTACACAGGGACATATATGCAAGGCTAAACTATAACCTGTTACGAAATAACTACTTCAGGGCGGAGTATCCAACCGATCTCATGTCACTGGTTTTAAAGGGAGATACTTCCCCTGAACTATGTTCCTCATAGGAGTGATTTGGAAGAAATGTGTGGATTATGTAACAATAGAGAACGCGAAAACGTGTTCCACTTCGTGGGAAGATGTCCTGTTTTGGTGGAAACCAGAAGGAGTACACTTGGAAAAAACTACCTCAGTGAAGAGAAAGTCATAGATGTTTCAAACGGAGTTTTAGACTGGGAATCCCTTTACAACTACACCAAGCTAGCACTTAACTACAGAAAACGGATCTTAGAAGAACTTTTTTAATTTTATGTTTCAATTGTGTATATTAAACAAAATTAATTAATTAAGTATTAATAATTGTCAACTGACAGACGGCGTAAGCCATGTTTGAAAAATGAATGATACACTAAACTTTTGTAATTTGTATGAAATAAAATCATTTGGAACCTAAAAAAAAACCTAGCAATTTAATTCCTCTTGCATTTTTGAATGTGTCTTTCGGTTGCCTAACTCGTCCCATTCTTTCATTCTCCGCACCTCTTTCATAACCTATTCGTGCGTTTAAAACACCAGCAACCATTACATTTCCTACATCTCCACAAGTCAAGTCAGACATTCCTTAATTTTTCAAAATCGCTCCGATTATATTTTTCAGGCACACATCATTATAACATAATTTTGTTTATGAGTGTTAAAAGTTTTATCCTTTTCTTTTTTTAATTATATCTAAAAAAAATTAATTATACTAGGGCTTCTTGGCCCAAACACCAAGGTCTTATTTTACTGCAAAGAGTTAGTCTGAAGATGATTTATGTACAAGCCCTCGCGTACAATTAAAGTTTTAAGCCTCAAAATTAACTGTATTTACTATTAAAACAGACGATTTTACAATACTGATCGCAAATATTCAAGGTTATTTTTTTGTTGGGACTGTTGCGTGGAAACAGCAACACAAAATCAAGTAGAGTCCAAGTTTAAGGCTAATCAGTTTGCCCTCAAAAAAACAGTTTGAACCCGAAAAACCCATAAGTGTGTAAAAAAAAGTCTTCACAAATCTCCAACGGAAAACACATAATAAACCATCAATTTTGACAGCACCTTGTCTCGTTTCTCATTTGTCATGTTGGGATTATAAATCTTAATAAAGATTCTTCAATGTGACTGCGTTGCTGATATTATTACTCATTGTTACACCTATTTCTATGCTTGTGTTAAGATTCGATTTTTGAATTTATGTTGTTGTCCAATAATTAAGCTGTCCATCTTCTTCTGGAAAGAAAAAATACATACGTCCATATGTAGGTACATGTGAATGTACATAAAACATATTTGTTGTTAGCTTAAAATATCGAAGGACACCAAGTTTGATTCTGCTGAAAACAAATCATTGCTCATAATAGATTCTGTGGTAATACTCGTTATCTTTCAGCTATCACATCCGTGTCGTCATCGAATAACTTTTGTGATGAAGATGATTCTATGATATCATTCTACCGATGCAATTGCCTTAAGACTTTAAATTTTCTTCTCAAGAAATCACCATTAACATCTCCGGTTGTATTCAAATGAATCATAGTAATAAATGCAATTTACAATGCGTTTTACAAAACCAAATACAGCATTGCATTTCATAAACCATCCGCCTTATTGTTTCCTATCATTGTTGAGGCTAACACCTGTTAGGAGATGGAGACAATAGATACAAAAAAATAAAGGTGGCAATTGACAAGACGTTAAACCTATATTGGCACGATTTTTTCTTTCTTTTTTTTTATTAGAAATCATATTACATACAATCATGCTCCGACGATGACTAAGAGTTCTTGAACAAGTTTAGAGATTTGAAGGCTTAGGACTTCCCGTGGCGCCGACTTCATCATTAACCCATCTTGTATCTTGTAACGCAGGCTATCAACATTTTTGTTGGCTTGTACAACTTGTCAATAAAATACTAACCGCTTTCTCACTCTTGGGATACATGCGAGTGCAAGTAAACTAACCACAACAAGATATCGATCGTTGTTGATGGATCTCTGTCATGATCGCTAGTCTTGCTTGACAAACATCAACAAGATACACAGAGAAAAGTGGTTTAATCTATTGTCGGAATGCACCGGCACCAGAGACTATGGTTCTTATGATCTCCTCGCCCGTCCCAATTTTGGAAGATGACGTTATGACTGTAAGACTTTTATCAGCTCTTTTTTTGTGTTTGCTAACTTAAGAGATCTCGGGTGGGCCAACTAGAAAGGGACACATTTAAAGTAGATATTGGATGATTTATATAATATGATTCCCTGCGTTTATGTTTTGTTATTAATTAGATTTTAAATATGAGTTTTAAGCATTGAAGCAAACAGTTCGTTTGCTTGCTATTTTAAGTTAAGTGATTAATTTTAAGAACGAAGAATTGAGATTGAAAATTTTATTTAGAAAATTTGATGTGAAGTGCATCTACATTATATTCAGTAGTAGTTGCATTTGACAACGATTCTTAAATCTGTCCCCTGCAACCCCCTGTTTGGTCCAACTTAGGGTGGGGTCGATTTTGAGTGTAGGTATGCAAAGTTTTCTTTGGATTTAAAGAGCTTATAAAAAAGATACTTAACAAACTTATAAGATTGTAGGCTTTGGTTGTCCTAGCTGTTGCGCTAGCAAATCTTTTAACTTAAAGTCCGTAAGCATTCGAGATCGTGAAGAAAGCTGGTGATGTTAATAAAACTTTGGCAGCATAGCAGTCACCATCATTTTTAAAGATATTGGCTCATATTCATAGATGTTTGATAAGTTGTTATTAGGTTGTTTCTAAACTAAGCCCGAATGTGATTCATAAATAATTTAAATCCATTTCTAAAATAAAAACTCGATACTAACGTGAGTCACGACAGAAGTTTTCATTAAGTTGTTCTTAAGTCTACCGAACGTCGGACATATACTTGATAAAGTAGAAAAAAAAAAGCGACCCAAAAGTGATTTGAATTGAATATTGCCTGACTGTTAATGTTATCCTTGGAAAAATCTGTAGGCTATCAAAGGGCACGCTAGTGCCCAGCCAAGTTCTGGCGCTATACTCTTTATATAGGATCAAACTTAGGCGATTTTCGACTGCTCTCTAACTTCAGTACCAATAAAGTCAGAAACTTCAAAATGTAGCATTTGCTAAGCTTAGGCAACTCACCAAATTTCAATTTTTTAGCATTACTTGCTGCCGAGATGAGATATAAGACTGCAAAAATTGCAAAAACGGTAACTGACTTACTCACTCACAGATCATCAAAATTATATAGCACTTCCTAGAATCTTGTGATTTCGCACAACGGTGGGCATTGTGGTGTTTACAAAGGCAAAAATCGAAAATTTACGATTTTCCATTCAGGGGGTGGTGGTGCTCGCCAATTTTCATAAAATTTGACTACATTACTTGGAGTACTTCTGACCGTCATGGAATGGTGAAATTTGGTACAGCGATAGGGCTTTAAGTGAAGGCAAAGGCGACATTTTAAAATTTGAGATCTTACATTCAGGGATGTGGCAATCGCCCATTTGAAAAGAATTGAAATCAATTATTAGGAGCACTTCGCTGATTGTATTGTCGTAGAATGATGAAATTTGGTAGAACAAAGCGAAAAATAGAAGAGATTTCGTTCGAGTTGTCATTTTGAAATTATACTTGCATCTTGAAAATGAAAATCATGACTTATTTAAGAAATAAAATGCTCGATGTGGTATTCTACGTTAAAAACAATGAAAATCATTTAAGAAATGCCATTAAAATTGCAACAAAAACATCATCGCATCCTCAACAAATATTGCATAAATCTTTGCAAAAAGTTTGCTACTATACAAAAACATCTTTGTAACAATTTGGCCGTAAAAAGTAGTGAGATCTAAAAGTACGGCAAGTTTTTATTTCATGAAGTTTAATATAGACTAAATATTGGTTGCTTTATGTGGCAAGTTTTTAAAACCTTTATAAAAGAATGCTACGCTATAAAGAGTGTTTTGTTGCTTTTAAATTTAGACAACGTCCTTAAGGTTAAAGTCGACTTTTTTTCGTTTAGAATTATCAAAAAGTCGACCCTCATTTTAAAACTCGTTTTTTGAGTCGCCTCCTATTTTAAAACTGATTTTGAGTCGGTGTTAAATATTTCAAAATTTTGCGATACTGAAAGAAATTGGGAAATTCATAAAGTAAGTCGTCATTAACATTTCGCCATAGCTACTATGGTTTTCATCTGGTTTTTACTTGCGATTCTAGGTACTAAGGCAAGTTATGTATTCGTAAAAAATTTTTTTTTTCTAACAATCAAACATGACAGCAATTCCGTCTGTGTGTTTGTAGAACGATCTACAGCCTAAACGGCTGAAAAGATTTGGTTCAAACTTGGTACTTAGTCGTTTTAGCTGATTGTCCAAAACAGATTTTTGGATCGTTGTTTTAGGCCCAAAAATAACGGTACTAGCCATACAATTTTGTCTACCATATTAACTATCTCAAAAACGGCTCTAACGATTTTGATAGAAATTGAGAAATTGGTGTGTGTACTACTTTGAGTATGGTCTACATTTCGGCAAAAATAGTTTTTAAAATATTTTGTTATTAACGGTACCTGCCATACAACCATTTTATTGATTTTCGACCTTCTCATAAACGGCTTAACGGATTTCGATACAAAATTTTATACAGGAGCTCCTTCAAATTCTAACTAGTATTGAGTTTCAAAATTTTCGAAAAATTGTTTTTTTTTTGGATTTTTGAAAAAAAAAACTTTTTTTTTGCAAATTCAATATTTCGAAAACGGGTTGACAATTTTTTCTAAAATTTTGTTTTTGAATTTATATTATTAAATATTTGATAAATGTTAATACCAATTTTTTTTAAGAAAAGTTTAAGAATTTTTATATATAAAAAATTAAGTGAAAAACTTTAAACATATATTTAGCCGTTTTATTAAGAATCTTTTACATATAATGTGATCGAACATAGAAGCAAGTATCTTAGCAAGTGTTTTAGCCTCAAAAATAACGGTACTTGCTATACAAACGTTTCTACCATCTTAATTATCTCGAAAACGGCTCTAACGATTTCGATAAAATTAGTGTGCGTACTGCCTTGAGTATGGTCTACCCTTTAGCCAAAATTTTTTTTTAATATTTTGTAATTAACGGTACCTGCTATACAACCATTTTATTGATTTTCGGCTTTCTCATAAACGACTCAACCGATTTCGATCAATACTTTTATACAAGATCTCATTTGAATTCTAAATAATACTGCATTTAAAAATTTTTGAAAAATATTTTTTTTTGGATTTAAAAAAAAAAAATATTTTTTTTTTGTTTGAAAAATCAATATTTCGGGGGATGATTTTTTCTGAAATTTGGTTTTTAAATTTATATTTTTAAATATTTAAAGTTTTCATACCAATTTTTTTAATAAAAAATTTAAGAATTTTTATATATACAAAATTAAATGAAAAACGACTTTAAAAATACATTCAGCAGTTTCGATTAAGAATCTTTTGCATATAATGTGATCGAACATAGGAGCAAGTACGTGCGATCCAGTCGTGTATTTTATTTTTAAAAGAATTAAAGAGCTTAAACGTTTCACTAGGTTTGATAAAGCCTAGTTAAAAATATTCTACCATGTAATTCGATTTCACTGAAGAAGAAATAAATTTGATAAAGCTTGAATTAGAGTCAATATTCAATTTGTACTTCACTAACAACAAAATAATTTATTTCCGGGAATATAATCGGCCTGGAATTAAAAATGTTTTATTATTATTGTTTTTTTGTGTATTTTCGATATCAAAAAAGTTATTTTGAACGTATATAAGTTCCTTTTATTGAATAGCTTCATTTAATTTAAAAATTGAATCCAAATAAGCTATAAGTAGTGTTAGAAAAAGTTATGTTTTATTAAGTATTAAAGGTTAACAAAGTTATTGAGAAAATTAAGTGTAATTATAAAGACAAATGTATCTGAGTAGCAAAGTGATTGGCGGCACTTACGAAAACGCATAGTGAGGTGTGCGATTCTTGTTAAATTATTTAGTTGTGTTCATCGCTCTACAGTCATTTGGCCTTTATCGTTTAACAAGTAGGACTGAGCTTTCCACTACTATTTAATATAATTTAAGATTTTTTTTTTTACCAAACTCCAGAAGCTCTGTAGACAGTGTTGTGCCATGTATACTATAAAAGTAGACTACATGATTGTCTACATGTAAGCAATTCGATGAAGAAAATTCACGGTTGTCGACAAAAATTTGTCAACAATGTAAACAATTCATAAAACCATCATAATTGATAATTTTTCCTACTAAAATTCATTAAACAACAAACTTTATGTTTAAAAAAAGAACTAAGTTCATCTATAATACAGAAACATGTGTGTAAGAACAAGATGGTCGTAAAAAAATATTTGATCTAAATCTAAACGTATATCTACTTCTATGTTTATAAAAGTTTTACTTTCAAATATTTAAATTAGCGATATCGAAAAACTTTATAATGAACCTACTCACTAAAATTAGTTAGGTGCACTGAATCACTTCACTGCCTTACTACTGGTCCAGCTTTCAAAAACTTTGGATATTAGAGGAATTTAGTAATAAAATAAAAAATGGTATTAAATCTTGGGAATTTGTTTCCGCTAACAACTGAAAATTCGTCACATAATTTGGAGTTGTTTATTTTTTGTTGTCCGATTTCAATCCTTTTTTCAAAGATATTGGGGCAAAACAAAACTTCGTTTCAGATAAACAAACAAATAGATCAACAAAAGGAATTCATTTTATTACCATTCGGCTTTCATGTACATTTTTTAATTATCGGTTTCTTGAATAAAATACAAGGTCCTCAAATTCTTCGAACGGATGTGCTCAAATTTTATATATAATTTTGGCTTTCTAAAAAATCGTATAATCTTTTTCTTCACAAAACATTTTTCTTTCATTTTTTGTTATGAAATGGAAAAAGTATAGTTTAAGAAAGATAAAGAAGAGTTTTGCTTTGTTTAAAGTTAGACGACCTTAAAGTAATTACAAAGTCGACCTTTATTTTAAAACTCATTTTTAGAGTAGGCTAACATTTTACAACTCATTTAGAGTAGGGTTTAAGGCCGTGAGTGAATTGCGTTAAAATGTTGGTTAAATTTTCTACCTTGGTTAAATTTTGAAGTTTGGTTTGTGGTGGGATCAAATTTAACTTTTCGCTGTGTGAATTGCGTTAAAAGGGATTTATTAAAACACTATTTTGGCTAAAATTCCTTCAAGATTGAAGAAATTTCCCTAAAAACATTTTTTTGGTTCAAGTTAATTAATTTCTTTCCCAAAATCAGACTTAGAAGATATAAAGTTAATAATTTGGCACGAAAAAAGTAAAGAATTCTCAGTTTTACTAATATGTTTCGGTTTTACATCGTTAATTTAATATTTTAAAACAACAATTCCAAATCTTTTCAAAACAATTCCCATTATGGTTAGTTTGTTGTTTTAGTATGCAAACACTAGTTTTCACAGCTGAAGAATTTGACAAGCTGACAAATCAATCTATTTGTATTCAATTTGCAAAATGAAATACAATGAGTATTTTAATCAATTATTTTATATTTGTTAAAATATCAACGGATTATATTATTTGTTTTTTAACTTGAGACCCTACACAAACAAAAATATTAATGTAATTTTATTTTTCAATTGAATAAATTAAAACTTAGATTTATTATATGGTTTCCCAGTAGATCTGGACTTTTTGGAGTTGATCTTTCTTTTCGGTTATCGCTTACAGTTTCAAATTACTCTATCTTGAGATTTTTACGCAAATTTAGCCTGCTCTACAGCTGCCTACATTTTAACACATTTTATTCAACACGTTAGTGTCAAATTTTACCAAGTTACAAAATTTAACCTACATTTTAACGCAATTCACACACGGCCTAAATATTTGTTTTGTTTGTTTTGCGCTTATTTTCATAAAATGGTTGCATAACATCGCTTTTAAATATTAATTATCATAAAAATACCATTGAGACATCATCCGATTCATATGTCCTTGTTTAAGGTATGGATGGATTACTATTGCAAAATGTTTTGAAATCAATATTATATAATAATAAAATTTTCCATTACCAGCGTCTGCTAATAGCCTTTTCCCACCAAACTCAAAACACGGTTTTCGTCAAATTATCGGTATTGGCTGAAAACTTAAAGCGAAAACACAAGTTTTCCCATACATTTTTGTTAAACCACTCGTTTTGATAAACCACAAGTTTTAAATAAAACCTGTCGAAAACACGTTGGATTTGCAAGATGAACTAAGCGAACACACCTTGTGAAACATTCAGTGTCCAATTAATCGTCACATAAATAGCTGACGGGTTCCTGCCAGGAAAAACGAAAAAAACAGCTGTCTGGGGTAATTTCAATTTCAATTCACAAAATGTTTGTTGTGCCAAAATAATTAAAATGTCAAACGAAAACTTGTTAATGTTCAGTGTGAACGGTTTTCGAATTTTTTTTTAGACATTTAGCTGAAAATCCGATTTGTGTTTGGTGTGAAAAGCCTATAAGACGGTTATCAGTAGTATTATGAAAAATTTTGTTGCACAGTGTGAAAAGAGCTAAGTATTTATTATTGGTTTTCGCCAAGAGATATCCTAGATCTTCAATAATAATTGCACCCACGTATTTTAAACTTTTATTTTTAAAGAAAATATTATGATTTATTTATTGAAACTTATATTTTTATGGAAAATATTAAAACCACGTGCCTGTCGTTATAGAATGCCTTTTTGAAATGATTTTATTTGTGAGATTTAAGATGTCCAAATTTATTGTTTACATTGTCGACGATTGTCTACGTGGAAATGAAGACAATTAAAATCGACACGTAAGGAAACAACACTGTCTATAGGTAAAAGCAGTTTTCAAATTTTAGTAATCATATTTAGCCCTAAGAAAACATTTTCGCAATTTATTAGATATATTTTATTTATGTAGGTAGTTGAATCCTATTATACTGTAAGATTATGTTTAGACAGGTTCCATGCATTTACACAAATGTCAAATTAATACCTACTCCCACATCACATTACACGGCAGCACATACAACCATCACGAATTACAATAAGCTTGAAAATAATAACTCAATTATGGTGGCGCCAAACAGTCTCTACTAACAACAAATTATGTATTTAATAACCTGGGCACATTAATCTGCCCACACACGCCTTCAACAACAATGTGACAAAGACTGACAGCACAGCATAACATAATTCATATAAAAAAGCCATATAGCTAAAATATAACACATCATAATCAAGAAATTGTGTAGCTCGCTTCACATGCAAGTGATGCGGATTCGATTTGAATTCTTTAAGAACTTGTGTCTCTCATGGAACCGAAATGCGTCAAAAAATATAATGAAGATTGTCTACACTTTTAATAATTTTTTTTTTTGAATTTCAAATTCAAATGATGCAATGAAGCTATCATCAATATGATTGAATGAGGTAACACGTGTTTGAATAATCGGACTTCTGCCATCTTATAACGATTAGTGTTAAGATTTCACCATTTTTGACAAAGGAAGAGAATTTAAATGATAGATCAATTAATGTTTAAGCAAGAGAGTTCTAGATTCAAAAAATAAGATAAGTTCGACGAATAATCACATCACAACTCATCGAATCAGGAGATCGTGTATGTTTGTGTTTGACTTAATTTACTGTTTTTGTTAACACATCTACTTTATCGCATTTATAGTATTGATGATACGTTTTTGTTAACTAAAAAGTGCACTTTTAAATTTTGGATCTGGGTCACACATGAGCAAATAAAATCGGAGTAGTTCGCACTTCAGTCGAATTTCGAACTCTCTGAGATTTTAAGTTAAGTAGGTACTTTCTTTTTACATTTTTTTTTTGTTTGCTTTAAAAGATTATTTCATTTTATTTAGATTGTGTTCCTTTAACTGGATTTTGTTGAACAAGAAGAGTGCCTTAATGTCGGCGTTACATTATATGAACCAGTCGAAGCCTAAAATTGAGGTCAATGATTTTTTATGACATCGTTGTGCTCTATCATTACTGCCCAAAACTCGCCACAGCTATATACAGTGGAACAATTTGATCATAAACTAAGGAGTTTTGATTTGTTGAAGTATGAGACATGTGCTTTATATGCATCGAAATTTAGAGAATAATTTATTTTTACTTATATTATTTACAAACACCAAACCATGCTGAATAAGGCTTAGGTATATAGCAATAATTTCAAACACTCATGAATTCAGAAGAAAAAACAACTGTGCAAAAAAAAATGTTTTAAGGTCTGCTGTGGAATTAAAAATAATTTGTATGATCATAAGATTTTTAGTAAGAATAGCTGAATATATTTTTAAAGCCAATTTCTTCCAAAAAAAATAAAATACACGACTGGACCATACGAACTTACTCTTGTAGCTAACAACTTTAATGTACCTAGGCATTTACGCTGTTAGTAGGTAGAGAGTCTAGTTATCTTATAAAGGCTTAACGTAGGTATAAGTATTCAGTGACGTACGCAAATATGCGTGAAAACAAAATATAATTAGGTAGAAATAAATGGATGGTACACAAAATAAAATCTTTTTAAATTGTTTATTCGTTATAGTTTGAAGGAAAAAATCCGATTTAAATTCCTGAACAAATAAAAATATATAGAAAAATGTAAAAATCGTTGGAGCGGTTTTTAAAAAAAATTAATTTTGTCTTATGCAAACAATTATAAAAAATGTTTAGAAAAATGTTTAGAAAAAATGTTGAACGCCATTTTGAAGCAATTATTAATATACATATAAAATTTTAATTTCAAAAAAATTCAGTAACTGGTTTTTGAGAAATCGATTTTTCAAAAAAAAAAAAAAAATATTTATTTTTTTGAAATCGGAAAACATTTTTGAAAATTTAAATAGCTTAAGAAAAATAATTTTAATTGGTGCATCCAATAGTGAAAAAGCAAAAAATATAAAAAGCGGTTCTATGGGAAGTACTGTTAATAAGTACACAGAACGAAATAATTCTTTACTTGAAAGTGGACTGCATTAATCTAACAACACACGAATTTTTTTAAATCTTGGAGCTGTTTTCGATAATTTTTTTTCTTAATGGCTCTTTAACATTTCTAAGGAAGGTACCGTGATTATTTATTTTAGAAAAATAGTTTTTTTTAGCTTTTCCAGATAATGTCAAAAAAACTACCAAATACGAAGTTTTTCGATTCGAAGATCGATTGAGTCGTTTTTGAAATTTTGAGTTTACAAAATTTTTTTTTGAAAAATTATGAATTACAGTAGTTTTTAAACTTTATAGAAGCTTCTGCATTAGATATTCAAAAAAAATCAAATGAACCGTTTTCCAGAAAATCGAAACCCAACTAAGTACTAGATGTACCAAAAATAAGCATTTTTCAAAAAAAAATTATTTAAAAGGACATATTCCCTTTATGAATGAACTGATTTTTTATAATAAAAAATCGTTGGAGCCATTTTTGGGAAAAGTAAGATGTTTCTTTTTGGAAAAAAAATGTATGGCAGGTTCCGTTATTTTTCGGCTTAAGAAATTGAGAACAGCGCAGCGTTTGGATATATTACCGAAAAAACAAAATGTACCAAACTTTGTAAGATATATGTAGGTATATTATATGTATGTACATATTATATTCTCCAGTATATCGAAAGATTCCCGAAGCTTTTAGAAGCCAAATGTTGACGCAAGGCCAATTTATTCTCTTGCCAATATGGACGTAACAAAATTATTAAAATTCTACAAACTAGCTAAACTACGAGTATATAGAAGCCAAATTATAAGTGAATTGTTTTAAAACAAAAGGAATTAAATGGGAATAATAAAAACCAATCTAGTATTAATATTTTCTAATGCATTATTTTTGTTTAGTAAAAATATAGTCTAATTGTCGTAGGTTAGCCCCATACCCCACTGTTAGTCTGAGTACAATGCTCAAAGTTTGGAAGCACTTCCATGTTACATCGACAACGTTGGAAAAAACCCGCGATAAACTTCAAATAGAGAAAGTAACCTGCAAAATTATCAGCGCACTGCGCAGTCGTACTTCGTACACGAGAGTGCGACAGAATGCTAATGAAATCGACATTGGCCATGGCCGTGATCTTGTATTTTCATATTATTTTTATTTACTTTTTCGTGCAGTCGTGTGAATATTGTTAGAAAATTAGAAGAGGCTATTAGCCTGAACGAGATTTGAGTGGCAGAAGAAGTAAAGCGATATAAAGACACCAGTCGCGGCTATCGAAAACGATATGATTAGTCTTATGTGAAGAGGGCCCATTATTAGTGCAGTTCAGCAACTTTTGGTGTTCTACTTATATGTATATTTTTGTTGATGAATGTTGATCTCTGCTTTGCTTAGTAAGTGGACAAACAGAGTGGAGCGTAAAGCAAAGCTGCGGAATTCATCACAGAGAAGAGCAAAGAGCTCGAGAGGTGAGCAAAGATGAAGCAAAGTCACAGTCAGGAGCAAGGAGCTAGAGCAAAGTAGAAATAAGCAGGAGCAAGGAGCTAGAGCAAAGTAGAAGTATGCGAGTTCATTCTTTTCTATTTACAGTGACAGCTCTCCTTCCTGACAGCTCCAATAAATGGACAATTCCCATCAAGCTTAAACTGATACATTTTCGGGAATAAATTTCTTTTTTGAATTTCTCATACAAATCACTTTCCTATATAATGGCACACTCTCATAAACGGACACGGATACTTTTGCATGATCATTTTAGATAGTAAACCTCCCATATGCGGACACATAATTTTGTTTATTGATTATTTTAGTATAGTTTCTTTTTTTATTTTTAATACGTAAGAAAATCCATAGAAAATCTCCAATAACCGGACGAGAAGTAGAGGTGGAGAACTATCGATTATAATCGATAGTTTCAACTTTCAAAAACAACCGATAGTTTTTAGCCACTATTGATTGTTTTTGGATAATCATATAAATTCTAAATTCAGGGTAAAATTTCTTTTTCAAAACCGAACAGTTTTATCTAGAATTGAATTCTTATAACAATATTGTGTTGATTTACTTGTGCGATAGAGAGCGGAGACCAAAATTGAGATCATCTTCATGTATGAAGATTAAAGGAAGTATGAATCTGAATATTGCAGATTATAGTGAAGATTAACATGTTCATCTTCATTATATCATTTTCATCTGCACCATAATTTGTTCCGCGCAGGCAACGAATTTTTTTTTTTTTACCATTTCACCTCAGTTTGCTTAAAAACAACAAAAAGCGAAAATTTTCTTCTCAAAACTACATACATGAACGCTAAGAATATGTGATTGTGAGATATGTGTCAAGAAAGTTATAGCAGAGTTCGAGTAAGTTATTAGTGTGTACCATGTATTACTTTTATGTTTGTTTTATATTATGGCCCGCTCTACTTTTTTTCAAGTCTGCAGATGCACACCCATGTAAAGCCTACTTAAAACGACTTTTTGTACAATCTGTTATATATGGGGTTTTTAGGTGGATGTTGCACTAATATTTCTGTAAATATTATTTCCCCACATGCCGAAAGTAATATATATGAGTAAAAGTTAACAGGTAAAACATTTTTTATCTAATAATAAACGAAAAAATTCTATCGATAAGTATCGATGGTTTTTTGCAAACTATGGATAACTATCTGGACTAAAGGTCACAAAAGAACAAAATTAAAATTAAAAGCAAAGTCCACAAAAAAGAACAAAAGCAATACCTACGCATGCACATGCGTTTGTATTGTTTTTACATTTCTTCTTAAAATTAAACAAGCCAGACCACGGGCATTATTTTCTAGGTGTTTGAATTCGACCGAATTCCCCTAGAAAAATATAATTCACAGTGTTTGCAAGCTGTAAATATTATTTGTGTCGGTTGCCATCGACTAATATTTTGCGTCTTAGAAGGGTTACTACAACATCTAACTGATGAGCCCAACTGTAGTATCAATTTGGACTAAAGGTCACAAAAGAACAAAATTAAAGATAACTATCGATGGCAGGGATTATCGATAGTTCTCCACATTAACGCGAAGCTCCAATAACCGGACAAAGCGATGGTTTGTTGAAAACTTATTAGGGGACATCCCGGGTAACTAAGTTGGTGTAACTTTGAAAAGGTATGCTCCCCCCCCTTACTGATGGCGTTTCACGGAAGCCTTCAAGACTATTCTGAAAGTATTCACTTGGGAAACAATGACAGTTCTGATTCTGAAAAGAAGACAATTTTGCTTCTGGATTTGAAATCAGAATCGAAACCAGAAGCACTCACACATTCATATACTTAAACGTCAAACTCGACTGTTGTCATTTTTTGAATCATAATTGTTGAACAAAAATTTTTTTTTGAATTTGAATATTTCCACGTACATACATTTTTTCACACACGCAATCTTATTGAAAGTCAGAATCACACAAGCACAAAAGTGTTCAATTGGGATCTTATTACAGTTTTATTCACATATTTAGCCACAGAAGCGGTATTATCCGTCTTGGTTGCGCAACAGTTATCATGTATACACAGTACCTAGTTAATTACAATTCTCAACCATTTTTGTAGACATGCTGTCAAATTTCAGGAATGGAGGGGACCAATTTTTCAATTCCCCATTTTTGTTCGACATAGACTGGGATTAAATATCCAGATCTCTTGCGCAACAGTCTAACGCACTGTCTATTACGCTTCTGGCTACTACTCACTGATTAAACTTTAAAATAATTAAAGTTTTCAGTATGCCATATGATTTGTCAAAAAAAAAAAACACAATTATAGTTACTCCCTTTCTGAATGCTGCATTTACTGCGCCTATACTACAAAAAGAAGGAGAATTTAGATTTTAGCGCTGACTAAAAAAAAACATAATATTATGAACTAATGTGGAGGGTCCAAAGCCCCAAGATATCAACAATTGGACCCGGTCTCAAAGAGGGAATGATCCAATTGAAGTATTGTGACGCATCGCGATTGCTGTATATTATTTCTTCTTCTTGACGACACAAACAACCCATATATTTTTGTATCTCATAAATATGTAGGAAGCGTAGGTGTCGTTATGTGGTTCATGATCGCCAGAAGTGCTTATCCTAATGTGTTTGCCTTTGGTAATTGTCCAAGTTCTCGGCAACAATGTCGATGGTGATTTTTATTATTTTTTTTCTTTGGATATGTGAGAGGTGTGTAATGTAAAATGCATGTCTGACTGAATGCTCCGCGCAATTCGCCATGCTTAAGTTTGAGTTTATTTGAAGTATGGGGTCTATCTAACCGTTAAGTAGACAAAATGATACGGATTATGCAGATATTCTTCGTTTGGAAAGATACAAAACGATTTGTTATTCATTCATGACGTTCCTAATCTTAAAGTCTGAATTCCCACCTACGTGAGTTAGTAATGCTATTTGGCGAAAGAAGGCTGCTGTAATAAAGGTAATATAGTACACTACATATCTTTACCTTAAACAAAAGTTGAGGATGGATATATAGATTTTAACGACTTTTTTATAGTTCATGCACTAATTATATATAAAAGACCATACAATAATGGAGTGATTTCTTCAACCACTGACAGTATTTTAAAGTGCGTCAAAAAGCTGGAATAAAGCCCGCAATTTACAAAATAGAAAATAATTTTGCGTTTTTCGTTTAAGTGCGAGTATGTATATAGTAAGTATATATCTCATAGCTTCACTAATGTTGTTTCAATTGTTATTAATGTACTTCTAATAAATATTTAGATGTATTACTGAATCCCTTAGACATTGGGAACACTATTAAGACGAAAATAATGATTGTAATGTAGGGATTTTTGACTTTTTTTATACTCCTTTCGGAATCAATGTACCTATATATAGTAATTGTATGGTATTGGCAAACGAATGACTTAAGCTTACAATACTTAAACAAATTATGCTTTATGTAAGAGGGAGTCGAATAAGATGAAACAAATTAATGTTTCTAACTAACAAAGATGTATTTCTCGCATGTACAATATTTTACTTTAGAATAAAATAAAGAAATGAAATAATGCGAATTATAAGAGACATAAATAAATAAGACACGGTAATTTTCTCCGCATTAGTTCAGTCGCCACCCCTGTGAACAAATCTGAGACAACAACCAGCCAGAACATCGCGCCACACATCTCTCATATCCTTCTTTCTCTTCTTTTATCGGATACCCGCGCTGTGTTAAAAAAACATGTAAAGGGTATTCATTAATCCCTTGAGCGCATGCTCATAAAACAAATAATAAAATAAAAGTAAAGAATCGTGTGCACTTAAGGGAACTAGTTGATTTTGCATTACTTCGATCTTATCGCCCGATTTTCTTCAGTCTTGGCAAAAAGGAGTTTTTTCTGTCTTAAACTATTTTTCGAGCTAATGATTGAAAACAACATTTTATCGCTTTTATGTGACATTTGCAAATATATGTATATTCTATAACTCCTATTTATATTATCTGTCAACGCAGCAATTGTTCAAATGCATTGAATTTTTAAGATGCATGCTTTTCCGAAAAAATAACAGAGTGTAACAAAATTGTGCCAAAGAAATGAATGCGAAATTATAAAATTTCGAGAAGAGATTACAAATTTAAAATAAGCGCAACAGCCGGGTGAGTGTGGCCCCGGCGCGGCGGCTCATATAAAATCCAGGCATACTGACTTAGCTACCTCTCAATACTCACTCATTCCAGAGGGCATGTTCTTATAATCCACAGGAATTGCGCTGACTTGCAATTTGTGCTAAATCCAAATGGCTAAGGTGAGAATTACTGTTTCCAAAAGGAATGATTCGCAAGCTGCAAGTGGTATTTGTGAAAGTTCAAATTTTGTATCTAAAGGTTTGGTTGATTCTGAATGTTTTTTGTTTTGAATTTAATTTGAGTTTAAAATAAACTCACCTGCAAAAATTGAGATGTCTCTATGGCGTTTTAAAAAGTTGTAACCTGAGCAGACAAAATTACTGTTTTTTAAAAATCGTAACTAGAATGTAAAATGCTCTATTTTTCCTCTTCATTTTGATATTCTAATCCCTACTAAGAATTCATCTTGCAGTAGATCCGATTTTGAGAATTTGACTGACTGTTTCTTATGTATAGCTTGCACATGGTTTCCTTTATTTTAAAAACAAGTTGTATAAGGCCTTCTACAGACTTGAACAATTTGATAATTAGAGCGCAAAAATCAATAGCTCGTATATAGCAATCTAATACAATCTATAGCTTTATATAGCCCTCTTATACAAGTTACAGCATGAGCATTTATTACATCTTTTACAATCTATAGCTTGTATATAGTATATTATGGAAGCTATAGCTTTCATATAGCCATCTTATACAAACTTTCTTTTTTCCTAGCGCTTACACTATGCTTGTTCCTTTTTTGGCTAAGTCACCATTAGCCCGCGTTTCTATTAGAAATAATTATTTCGGACATTATTGCAAACTCTATTACTGGAATTTATATTTCTTCAGCATGTTGACAAAAATATCTCGTAAAATTACATTCTTCTACAAGGAGCACTAAGGCCCGTTTGCTGATACGAATCATAAATATTTATGTTCAACTTAAAACGCTTAAGGGCTATTTTTGCCTCTGCGTAAACTGTCACATAAGTTTTTAAGTAGAACTTAAATGCTTAAGTTGTGTATCAGCAAATGGGCCTAAATGTTTTAGATACCTTAGAATGATAATCTGTTTTTTTAAACGATATTTTGGAATATAATATGAAAATAAGCAAACTATGATCAAAATTCAATTTTTTGTGACAAATTTGTTCACGAATAATTTGGGATGTCACGAAAAGTCAAATTGCATATCTGCATTTATTTCTTCTGCGAAGACAAGAAATAAATACAGAAATGTATGTCTGAAAATAAGAAAAAAAATCCAGATATAAGTTGCCTCCATAAGAATTATTGACTACATGACATAATGTTTGTAATCATTTATTTAAAGTGGAAATTAAGGGTAAGGGCTAAAACCGCTTTAGAGCGCAAACAATAAAAACAAATCTGGAGAGGAAATTTATATATATACCATTTACCGCTCACAAAGGTGCATTCTTATGATTGATTAAACAGTTGCTATCTAACCTTTGTTTGTTATCCATAAAGTAACCACTACCGGTTATAAAACTAAGAACTTTCGGTTAAAACCGATATTCAGCTAGTTAATCCAGAGTAGTGTTTTTTTAACTTTGTTATTGCTTCACAAGAAATAAATTATCCCTCATAAATTAAAATCATTAGGTACAGTGTGATGTTAATGTATTTGTAGAGGTTCGTTTGTATTTATTTAGATCTTATCCTGGGCGCAGTAAACCTCAATTAGTCTTGAAATTAATTTTCCCAAACCTGCAACAATTCATGGTTAACGAGATCATCTCCGATCTGAAGCTTATTTAATGAATAATTCTTTAAAGTCCAAGTCATGATCTTGAACATTGATTTGTGAATTACCATACAAATCCCGTTAGATTAAATTAATTTTTCAGCAGCTTAAGGAGGTCACTATCCTCAAGAATATTAAAAATGATATACGAATAACCCAATATCTACACATTCAACAGAAATGCGGGCTTAGATAAAACTTCAGATTATAAGGAGACATATTAGGTGATGCTTAATGTCAATTTCTGCTGTTATGTTTCGGTCTCTTTTATAACTTTGAACAACGTCATACGATTAATTGGCGCCTTTAAATTAGAATTATAAAAACAAACTTTTGAAGTTGTTCATTGATCTAGATTTGATGCTCAAATGTATACATTTATGTTTCAGATAGGTTAAATTCAGCCCATACAAAATTTATTAACATTTTAAGAAAACTATCTATCTATTCTGTTTTCCAAAATAGAAAATGAGGTTATTACTGACTAAAATGTAGCCTGTAAGCTTACTTAAATTTAGCCACCTTTGTAATTGATTTACAAGATGATTTTGACCCTCTCCATTACAGGAAATCTTTGCTTTATGAGAAAAAGAGCCATAGACCAGGATTTAGTAAGTGAAATCAAAACTTCAATGTAACCATCAGCGGTTCCGAAAATAATTTTTATATGGTGAGGCAAAAAGTGAAAAATCATTGAGAATAAGTATTTCTAACTTAATGGTGGTCAACTAACATTTTATCCCACCTAGTATTTTAACGGAGAAAAAAAATCAACGATGCCAAATAAACGCTTCAATAATTTATTAATAACATTAATATTGCTGTCAAAATGTTAAATAAAATAGCCCAACATTGTAAACAGTACTCGTTTGAGAAAAAACACGACTCTAGTTAATCAAGTCGTTTATTTGAGAGGGCTTATCTAACTTTTTGGCAATATTAAGCACTTTAAACAACTCTTCAAACAAATGTACGTTTTTAACGCGATCTCAGATGAATTCGCCTATTTTCCACAGATATAGAAATCAAACGGAGCCAGAATTAAACATAAGCACATGAAACACGTCAATAATAACCGTGTTTTATTGGGAAATTTATCCACCTTATCTGTCGTAGCATTTTACATACAATTCGCTACGGTCGATAAAAAGCTAAAGTAGAAGATACGGTGGATGGCTGGTTGACGTTTATTCGAGTCTCGAATTTGATTTTGTTAGTATTGTTGGTACGATTGATAATTGGACTGAATCTCGATGGATGTGTTCATGGAGTGTTATAATTATTAATTTCATTCGTAATACTACGTTTCCACCGAACTTTAATCTCTTGTAGATTTAATAATCTTAAAAAGTGTTTCCACCGCTCCAAAAGTAGATTAATTTTGACAGCACTTTTCAAAATGCATATATCGTTTCTCTTATGATGTAGAAGTTAGATAGGCAGCTTCATCTGTGTGAACCGAAGAGAAAATTTCACTTTCCCGATGAATGGGTTCATTTCGATATGGAAATGGGGTAGTTCGATTGAAGATTTAAATGAGATTTATTTTAAATCTTCATCTGAGAAGATTAAAATTTGTATGGTAAATCCTGAAGATTTGTAGATTTAGCTAAATCTACTTAAATCTCGGTTTAGTGGTCGGTGGAAACGTAGTATAAGACAAAGCGATCCTTTGGATTCTTTTTTTTTTATAGTTGGCCAGTTTTTATATCTAAAATCTTTGATAAATCCATTTTTTAATAAATTATAAGCTGTTCTTCTGAAAAGTTTCTCACGTTTAGTATTAAAATATGTATTCTTTGGTCTAAAATTCCACCTATATCTGCAATTTTGCATACCCATAATGTCATTTAATCAATTTTAACAAATTTCGATCTCCATTTTGAAAAAATAAAATCAATATCCTTTGAATGAATTCCGTTTTACCTTTATTTTTGACTAACTAAGACCAATATTAGTTTTGTGTTCAATTTTTATTGATTGTTATAAATAAACGGAGTTTAAATCATTTTTATTTAGATTTATATGCAACTTTAGTTTGTAACAGTTTGTTTGTTAAAGTGAATACCATGGGTTATATTAGAGTGCGCGCACATGCAAAAACTATTCAACCCGCGATTCGAGCAACTTAAAAGTTTGTGATTTGGCACAAGTCGAACGATCACCCCAAATGAGTTCATGCAGTTTGTATCACACCGAACTATAATGTAACTGCGTCCACATTAAATCAAAATATTTTCTGTGTGGTTTGTTAGTTTCGGAAAAATTGCATGTGCACACTAAGCGGCAACTGAACTTTACAAAATGTGCTTTTTCTTCACTGTTTAATGGACGTTTGGCAATGAACTGTATTGGCCTCACTACATGGACATCGACTGGGTGTACATTTTTGTGATCTCATTGTTTTTTTTGGACATGTGCATGGAAATGGCAAACCAAATGCTAACTATTTGTTCCTTACTCCGCGTATGCTTAGTGCAGTTTGATGAGTAAGAATAAATTTGAAAATTGACTTGAAAAATAAAACTCCTAGATATCGATCTACTCAGAAAATAAATAAAAGCATGAAATATAAAGGGGAAATGTAAGGGTGTGAGCAATTTAAACTACGTTGCAGTGTGCGTTCAGAACCAAGAAACATTAAAAGGAAACATGCAAATCTCCGACAATTTTGTTTCTTCGTGTGAAAGTCTTAGTCGATTTTTACAGCAATACAAAAATTGCAGTGTGTAAAAAGGGACTTGACCATAGTCTATGAACAAACCCATTCACTTATCATTTCCTTTCTATTAGTGCAAAATGAATGTTCGAATTTAAAATTGCAAATGCAGAAAAAATTTATGTTTCAAATAGGTTTGAAACATGAATTAAATATTGGTAAGTTTTTCTACTTTCTATTTTATATGAATAAAATTTAATTATTGTTCATAATTTTGATATTTTTTTAATTTTACTTTGCACAAGACTCTTTCATTACTTGCGACTGCTGTGCAGGGGTACCATTTTTACAAAAATAAAAAAGCTACGGTCCGTGCTACAGTCGATGCGTTTTTTTGGGAATTAGTTACGGTACAATGGAGAGAATCCCAATAAAACACAGCTAATATCAAATTAAAATTAAATGCATTTGCTTTCGTGTTTACTTTGAGAATGTGGATTGTGAAAACGAAAATAAAATGCACGACTGGATCGCACGTACTTGCTATTATGTTCGATAACATCGTACCTATCCACAATATTCTTAGTAGAAATGGCTAAATATAGTTTTAATAATTTTTTTTCTAAATAATTGGTAGGTATAGGGTAATTCCAAGAGGTATGCCGCGCTTTTTCAAAAAATCAAGGAAATTTTTTTATTTTAGTAAAATGAACTTTATTTATGCATAAAACTTAACAATTGATTTATGTCCTACCATAAAAAAACAACTAAAATTAAAAAAATAACAATTTTCATAAAAAATAACAAAAAAAGAAAACTACATTAAGTGTGTCATCTCTCCCTGAATGTACGGGAGAGATGCCGAATGATAAATTCAATGAATTTAAAGAATTAATTTGACTATGAAACATGTTTCTTTCGTTCTTGCTTACGTGCACAGTCTGTGCAAAGTGTAGATTGTAGTGTTTTGTAAGTTGTACAGTTTTCTCGTAGCCATTTTTGACATTTTGTGCATTCAGTTTTCTCGTTTCTTGTTTTAAAATAATTTTCCCAACATTCAACACAAATATTTGGTTCTTCAGTCGGATCAACCTTACTTTTAGTACATTTTTTCTTTTTTTTCTTCCGGAGACTTGGAGGTTTTCCTTTTTTTCAATGAAACTGGCAGAAGTTAAAACCTCTACTAACTGCCTACGTCTTAAAAATATCGGCACTGGAGTTTTATGTAGTGGTGAAACTGCTTGCATTAGTTTTGTTGGCGTTGGGTTTTCGAAAGAATATGAAGTGTGTGTTGCATTTTCGAAATGATTACAAGCATACGATCTATTTCTGATGGTTGGAACTACTGGTTCCAAGATTGTTTCATGACATGAAACGGTATTTTCAGAGGGAAGAGGTTTCATTAAAAAAATTCCATCTTTTAATCGTCTCGATTCATGTTCTAGCTGGTACGCCAAATAGTTTTTCTGGTTTTCTGAGAGACATCCAATTATCAATGTTTTTTTCGGGCTTCGACCAGCGCCTCATAAGTTCAATTACCACTTGTTGTCTTATTATTCGCATTAAAAAAAAGGTAAACAAATTTAACATGCGGCATCTTTTCCAAAAAAAAACTGCGGTATCTCTCCCACACTTCAAAAATTAAGAACAAAATTAAGCAAAAAAAAATTCACACACGTATTCTTTCAACACTTATTTATCATATAAAATAATTTCCCTTGGAAAAATACGCTATAACTTCTTTCCGCATTAACTTTTTGTAACAAACTAAAAAATTTCCATATTACTCACTATGGAGCGTAAAATAAAACAAATATAAAAAAATCCCGTCGAGTTTTCAGCTGAATACATAACGAAAAAAAAGCAAGATCAAATTTTTTGCTCCGATGACTAGATGTATGAATTTGGTTGCGGCATCTATCCCGACGCGTCATCTTTCCCGCAATTACCCTAGGAATTTTTTTTATTTAATAATAAAGGGTCCGCCAAATAACTTTTTTTTTTTGAAAATGCTATAAAAAAACTACTGAATATTTTCTCAAATTTCTTTTTTTATTTGAAAGTACAATCCTTCCGGTTAATAATGGAAAATAATTTCATTCAAATGGCTGCCTCGGCTGGCCATGCAGTAACCTACACGATCGGTCCAATTTTTAAGCACTTTATCGATTGTGTGCAGCTGTATTTCACCAATGGCTTCACGAATATTGTCCTTTAAAGCGTCAATTGTCTCTGGCTTGTCGGCGTAACACTTATCTTTTACGGCACCCCACAAATAATAGTCCAACGGTGTCAAATAGCAGCTCCGAGGCGGCGAAACGACATCAGCTCTGCGGCTGATAATGCGATCTTCAAAAACAGGGCGCAAAACATCGAGTGTAGCTTCGGCTGTGTGGCACGTAGCGCCGTCCTGTTGAAAACAAATATTGCCAATATCCTCCTCTTAAATTTTTGTGAACAAAAATTCGTTCAACATGGCCCGATAACGATCGCCATTGACTGTAACGGCCACTCCTTGCTCATTTTCGAAGAAAAATGGCCCAATTATGCCTTTGGACCAAAATCCGCACCAAACAGTGACTCGTTTTGGGTGTATCGGCTTTTCAATGTATGCCTGCGGGTCTTCTGTGCCCCAAATGCGATAATTTTGCTTGTTTGCATACCCGCCAAGATCAAAATGAGCTTCATCTGAAAAGATGATTTTTTTGGCAAAATCGGCATCTTCTATAAGTCGATCGCAGGCCCACGCATTTGATGGTCAGTTGGCTTCAACTCCTGAACCAATTGGACTTGGTATGGCGTCATACCAAGGTCTTTATGCTAAATTCGTCTCAATGATGTCTCCGAAATGTTCAATTGTTGAGAACGGCGGTGAATTGATGTTGATGGCGCTTCACGCACACTTTCTGCCACAGCAGCAATATTCTCGGGTGAACGAACTGTTTTTGGCTTTTCACGCTTTGGTTCATCGATGCGGATGCCAGTTTCTTTCACTTTTTTCACAAGATAACGAACATACGGAGCTGACGGTGCTTCTCTTCTTCCAAAATCCGTACGCAATTTTCGCACACATTCTGCAACATTACCATGATTTTCAAAGTAATGTCGCAATATTTCCCAGCGTTGGTCAAGTCTATACACAACCATATTCGTTTAGCGGAAGGATAAAACTAATTATCTGTCAAATCATACTTGAGCTAAGTGTTACCATTCACGAAATGAACACTAGTTGAAAAAAAAACGTTAGATGGCGGACCCTTTGTAAACTTAAAAATAAGATTTCCAAAAAACGCCATCTGTTGTCGAAATATGTATTGAATTTTCAAAAAAAGGAATACTTTTTTCTAAAATCCAAAAAAATTATTTTTCCCAAAATCTTGAAATAAAACCATTTTTGTAGACGGAACGGATGTGTTTGAACTTTGTATATATATTTTTGGCTTTCTTAAAAGGTTAAAATCTTCAAAAATACAAAATATTCTTCAGAAAATATATTTGTTTAATTGTCTTGTTATGCTATGTCAAACGTTAACTGAATAAAGTAAGTACATATACTCTAAAAAAGATAATTAAGTGCTTTGCTGCTTTTAAAGTTAGACGACCCCTTAAATTTTGTGAATTGTTCTTTTTAAAATTATCCAAAAGGCGGTTTTTATTTTAAAACTAATTTTTAAAGTCGACTCCCATTTTAAAAATGTTTCAGAGTAAGTTTTATATGTTTAAAATTTTGCGCCTTTATTTTTAAAAGTAATGTTTCTTAATTGAATAACAATTACATACAGCAAATGTTGCCACCAAAATTGAATAAAAGTGATACAATTATAAATCGCAAAAAAGACCAATTACTCACAAAGTCTTATTTTTGTTTACCAAATTTTAACGGTAAATCTATGCGAAAACCATTAATTTCAACCCAATAAGACTTTGGACATCCACAACCAAAAAAAAACTAACGGTTAGCTCAATAATTATAATTGCTTTATAAAAAAACTTTGTCATGTGGATACCTTGACCATGGATTCGTTTCGGCTAATATTGTGATTGATACAAACATATATTCGTCACACGCTTCGTCAATTCAATAATGCAATTTGATTTATCGTTTACTACTTATTAATGAATGTACAACATAGATTAATTCAATCAATTTGATATTTGTATAGTATATGTGACTGATATAAATATGTTTAATTTTTTTTTGGTTAATTTGGAGCAAATCAAATTAGCATTTGATGGTGGTGTACTTTTGAATGCATTTTCAAGGCTGAACAACAAAAGAACTTTATGTGGGGTAACCTTGAAAGCTACCAGCCAAATTGTTTGCAAAAAATAAATATTTACAAGTCTGTATCAGTAAAATAAAAAGTCCAAGAGTTAATACAAAATTTCACAACTACTCGTATTATTATCATACATGTTCGGTTTTTGCAATAGAATTAAGTAAATGCTAATAAATTTAATGAAAATGCATGAAATTTTATTCATATATTTTTATCGAAGAATATACAGTGCCGCTCATTTGAATAGCCCCCCTGCGAGTTGTAAGTTGAATATCTTCAAAACTATTTATAATAATGAAAATGACTCGTTTTTTTTTATTCCAGTTTATTAAATTATTTAAATAAATCATAATTTACATTTAAAATTTTTAAAAACATTTTAAAGCGATATGACTCGAAATATTTGCATTAAAATTTTGATCACTTGAATAGCACTTACTCATAAAAAAAATATTTAGGAGGTGTGTTGAGGCTTTTAAACTGATGTGAACTCTAAGGAACATAAATTAGATTATTTTTAGGAATAAAAAAAAATTGTAATGAGTGCTTCTGCCTTGGTTATAAATAACCTCAAATATCCGGTTGGACATGAAATCATATAATTTCTTGATATAATTAAACGGAATGGAGGCCCAGCTACGTTTAATTGCTTCTAAGACCATAATTTGTTGTGGTATTGCTTTCCTGATTCGTAAACTTTCCGAGCAAGCCATCCCCAAGCATTTTCAAGCATGTTTAGGTCTGGCGAGTATGGTGGCCAATCCAACAATGAGACGTTTTGACGCTCTAGAAACAGTTTTACAACTTTGGCATTCTGGATAGGTGCGTTATCCTGCTGCGATTTCCACGGCAAGTCACCAAACAATTCAGTTACAGAAGGCAGAACCTTATCAATTACGCGAATATATGCTTGCGCATTCATCCGAAGAGTCAGGAGCTGAAACTCAAAGGTTCCATAGTAAGTTATGGCTCCCTAAACCATAACACCGCCCTCTCGCTTGTGCAAACGATCCAATTGACGTTCCTCCTTTCGCAAATCATGAAACTAATAGTTAAATCCATATGGACCCTCAAGATTAAATGTTTTCTCATCGGATAAAATAACATGGTACCATTCTTAACTCCATGTCATACCTATTAGATCGACAAAAATTAAGGCATTGCTCTTTGCGGAGATTGTTAAGCGGTGTTTTTTTCTTAAGCTTTAACCGCTTCAGGTGTTTAGCCTTCGAAATAACCCTCCTTACTGTGGACACACTTGCTTTAACACCACTTCTTCCCTTTATTTTGGCGGTAGAGTCGTGAGAGTTTTACTCAAGTCACACAATTGATCACTTGTCAGCAGCGGTAACGGCAGTAACTGTTCGCCCTTTCATATTTTTGCCATAGTTGGACTTGTTCCGTAAAATGTGGAAATAACTTTTCGGCCTCGTTGCATTTTGTTTGATATTTTGTCAATAGACAGGCCACCTTCTCGCTTTGATTTTTACTTTCTCCTCCTCTGCCAATGATTTAGCACGACCCATTTTTACTGAAATTATACTGCAATAACTAAAAGATGTCAGAGAATATTTTTGTATAATTACCTGCTTTGGTTTGCACACGAAAACTGTCAATATAGGATGGGGTGCTATTCAAATGAACCATATACCAAATACATAATTAACGGGACATTTCCAATACTTCATCTCGATCACATAGAGTGTCTTCTTAGATATAAAAAATATCAAAATATTGCACAGTTACCCGTTCAGAGACTTGAATTACATGCAGTTATATGTATTTTATACAATAGGGGGCGCTATTCAAGTGAGCGGCACTGTAAACAGTTTTCTTTTATAACAAATGCTATTTCTCCGTTCTTTATCGTTAGAAATTGTTCACATTTAGTTCTTGATATTAAGTAATCATATAAACTCCCAGATGAATGTAGCGTCTTTCTGGTTGAGATAGGAGAAAACTGATCTCATCAGAGCTCACATTTTTCGTGGACAACCAAGTAGCTATCAAAGCACTATCCAGTGAGCCAATAAGATTCAAGGCTGTGCCAAAAAATAAAAGCAGAAACGTACTGAACATCATCGGTAACTCTAACTAGGTCAAACTCTGCTGGGTTCCTGGACTTACCAATGTAGAGGAGAACGATATAGCAGATAAAATGGCAAATAGGGACAGCAGCAACTTATTGGATATGGGTCTTGAAGTCCCGATTGGCGTAGTGAAAAGGAAGATAGATATCTAAATGAAAGCAAATGTATGACACCTGGATATCCAGGACAACTGTGTTATCTCTAGAAGCTTATGGCATAGAATTAACGAAAAGAAAAAAAAACATGACAGGCAGTATGGCTTTCGTAGCAATAGGCGCACTGATTGTGAACTGATGGTATAGTTCACCGAACAGTGGCACTAATCTTTACATCGCTTTGAAAAAAAAATAAGATTATTGCACTTGAAATTTCATAAGCATTTGATAGAGTTTGGCATCAAGGTCTCTTATCGAATATCGATGAATCTTTTCTTCGTTGGATTAGACATTGCCTTTCGAACCACTCAATACAAAGTTCTATTGAACGGTTTCAAGTCTGATATTCATAAATAAATGCTGGTGTGCCCCTGGGCTCCATTCTGTCTCCGGATCTCTTTTTCGTTTTATTGTTAAAACTATCGGTAAATCAACAGGATTTTCCAAAAAAAAAAACGATGCCCAACAGCCTGATTGTTTATATTTTAAGTTGCTATTACCGACCATGCGTCAAATAATTTAATGCAAAAAAATTACAATTGATTGTTTTGTATTTCTTAAGATTAAAGGCATATAAAAAACTAGAACTTGAATTGAGTAAGAAATAACAAAAAGTTAAGTTTTTCACATCATAATGTGTGGTCATAAATGCTGATTTTAATATAATCTTATGTGTTGACGTTTTTTTTCAATAAATCAGATATTGTGCCAGTGGACGGGTATGTTCGCATAGTGCTTCCTTGCAAAAATGTTAGCATTTACTTAACTATTTATTAAGTTTTATTTTATGAACTTCGAATACATGCGGTTCAAAGATCGAGTTGAAGTAAAGAAGTTAGTTGTATAAAATATGGAAAGAAAGACTTTTTATCTACTCCTTTTTAAATAGATTTAGTTAGTTTCAATACCTACATAATAATATTTTATAGTTTCGAACCTTTACCACCGAAAAGATTGCATTAAACCGAAAAAAAACAATATACGACAGTATATATTTTTAACGCGAATCTCCTAATTGGGGTGAATAGCCATGTTTTGGTAAAATAATAACTACTGAAAAAAACGATTATGTTTACTTTTATATTCATTGATCGGTCAACGATCAAATCGACTGTAAATCAAAGCCAAGTTATGGCACTACACCTTCTTACAGGATCAAACTCAGGCTATTTTCGACCCCCACTAACTTCAGTACCAATAAAGTTCCAAATTTCAAACTCAAATTTCAATTTTTTAGTATTAGTAGTTTGCCATTTCATTGACAAAGGTAAGCGTGGCATGGCTAGCTACAATGACTATCACACGAATGACACATGTCTGTCATTGTTGTCCCAAAATACAATGAACTGCAATTTGTGTCACGGTGATATTTGTATCTCGGTGTCACGGCAATGACATGCAAAACAATGACGATCACACGACGTGACACTTTTAGGACAGACAACTACGTCATAGTGACGCCAGAGTGTCACGGCAATGACACATTAAAAGGACCGTCTAATACTAGCTTAAGACTGCAAAATTTTGCAAAAACCGTAACTGACTGACTGACCGACTGATTGACTCAATCACTCACAAATCATCAAAATTATGGAGCATTTTCCAACATCGTAGAATAAGTTATAATTTCACACAAAGGTAGGCCTTTTCGTGTATACAAAGGAAACATCGAACATTCAGGGGGCGGAGTACCCGCCCATTTTCATAGAATTGATATAAATTACTTGGAGCACTGATTGATTGAATTTAGTAAAGTGGTAGGGCTTAATGTGCAGGCAAAGGCAAAATTTTAAAATTTTAAATTTTTCATTCAGGAGGCGTAGATACACCCATTCTCATAAAATTGAAATAAATTATTTGGAACACTCCTGACCATTATTGTATAATGAAATTTGGTACAGAGATAGGGCTCAAAGTGCAGGCAAAATTTTAAGATTTTAGATTTTACGTTCAGGGGAGTGGAACCCGCCCATTTGAATAGAAATTATGGGGAGCACTTCTGATTGTTGTAGAATTATTAAATTTGTAGAACGGTAGATATGTATACAAAGCGAAAAATAAAAAGTCTAAGATTTTTCATTCGAAATGCCAAGTCATTTTGAAATTATATATGCATCTTGAAAATTCATGAGTTTTCTAAGAATTAAAGTGCTCGATGTGGTATTCTACGTTAACAAAAATGAAAAAATAATACTTTTGCATATTAGTTGGTGGGCTACCTTCATTTCAGAAATTTGATTCAAATTGCAACAAAAACATCATCGCATACTCAACAATTATTGCATTTAAATAAAGGATTGAGATCAGACCAAAAACATAAATTAAAAAAAAAGAACCAAGTTCTTCTATACAAAAACCTCTATGTAACAAGTCAGCCCGTAAAAAGTTGTGAGATCTAAAAATAAGCCAAGTTCTTATTTGACCAAAATTTAGTCAGTATTAAACTTCATGAAAGAGAAACTTAGCTGATTCAAAGTAACATGAAATCGCGAAATTCTGGTCTGACACGAATTTTAGTGTGGAGTTGATTAACTACGACATCCGCTTCAATAAAATTTGACATTTTCTGACTAGGCAATAAAATTACTGATTTTAAAATATTTAGAATTTATTTCCTGCAAAATTTTGCTACAAAAAAAAAAAAACAAACTAAGAAAATGCCCAATATATTAAAAACAAATGATGTTTTTAGACAAAATACTCATATTTTTACAATTGTACATTAAAAATTAATAAGTATACCTATACATGGTTTTTAATATGCGGTTTATAAAGCAACAAACATAAATAAGAGGTATTTTTGGCCTAGTTCGTTGGGTTAGTAATTCTTACTCTATGTACGTGAATAGGTGTGAAACAATTTTCTTGAGAAAAGAACACCTACCTAACCAAAAATTAAAGATCTTTAACTATTTTTAGCTAACCTAACCGAATCGATCAAAAATAGATTCGGATAGTTTAGTTATCTGAGATTAATTATCTAACAAATGAGTGAACGTGGCCATTGAACGAAACACGAACTCTACGAACAAAACCTTCGAGATTCACGAAAGTCATCTGGAGTACCAACGAAACAACATAATTCCATTCGATACTCGAATAAATTTCACAAATAGGATTTTGTTTTTACTTTTATCGCCAACAGGTTCTTGCATTTGTAACGTGTATAAATTCTGTTGTGTTGGGCTTAGCTTTTGCCAACAAAACGCGGTTATTGTCTTATTTTTAAATTTAATTTAAAGTTTAACATATTTCTTATTTGTTTTTGAATTTAAATCGAATGCCTGTTTCACTTCTCTGGCTGTTCACAAAGAATACCCGGGGCCAAATTGCCGCATCAGTTATCGAGTCATACGTGACTGAATTATGTAAATTTGGCATTACCCCTCACGTTATCGAGCAGTCTAGTACAATAATTTTACATTCTCTCATCAGTTATCGAACTGAATTTTATTCGTCAGATGAGAAGCCGACCGATAGAACGTATTTGATTTGAATTCCGGATTAAAATGTAAGAATTATTGTATTTATTGTTTTATTCATTTTCATTCATTTCATTGCCTGTAAAATTGCCTGTATTAAAGTAAAAATAAAATTTCATATTTAAATGTACTTGCCTACAGAGTATTGATACCCTGCACTTCCCAAAAGAGACAACGTGGCAGCTAATTGCAACGGAGCTGGAATTGCTGTTGACATATGTCCCTTCAAATCTAAACTGGGCATAACATACATATACAAAGGCGTCTTTATTCAGCCTAAACCTTTTAATGAAACTTTAAATAGAAATATTCTGTAATTATAATGCATGTAGGTATATGTATATGTACATAATATAATTTTTGGATACTTACGCAGAATTTGACAAAGACAGAGGATTGCTTTTGTCCCTTAGGAGTCTGCGCTCCATAGCTTCGTACATCTCATCTTCTGGTTGATGTGAATTAAATGTTACTTATTATATACATACTCGTATGTATGTACGTATAAAAATATTTTTTAAATCCTCACCATCTGAATCGCTTGATAAAAAGAAATAATCCATTTTTAGTGGATATTTAGAAATATCCTCAAATCCTTGTAATAAAAACTGGAAACTCGCGAAAAATTTGTTGTTTTTACAAAAAAATGAATTTTTTTTGTCCAAAAATAAAAATAAATTAAATCTGTCAAACAAGAAAGACTCGATGAAAATCAATAGAGACTCGATGTAGTAGAATAGAATTACTACAATTTAAAATAGTTACACGATACGTTAGTCTACGAATGCCATCATGCCAAAGTGATCACTAGTTCATTTGATAACTGATGGGACTCACTCACTCGATCACTGATGCGGTAATTCGGCCCCCGGTTTAATTTGATTTGGTTTTGGGCAGATTTTCAGTTCAATTCATTTTTTATTGAACATTTTTGTTTACAATATGTTTTGAAAATTAAATTAAATCTGATTCATATTTTAACATGATTTTCAAAGAATCCATGTAGCCATTAGCCTTATTTTCACAATATTAAAGATTTATTAACCCCGGATCTTGTAACAGTTTAATTTATCTTAGTCACTTACAACTTTTCTTTGTGAATTGTGAAAAATATTTTGGAAACCTCAAGTATACCATAATAAAACAAAAATCCTCAATCAATTACAATTTATATAGATACTACTCGATTCTCGTCGTACAGTGTGGTATTTGGGTCTGAAAACTGGCCAAAAATATTTTATATCCCTATCAGTAATGTATTGCTTTTAATTTCATATTTAAATAAAATAAACAAGATGATAAGTATTTTTGTTTAAAGAAACAACATTTTTATTAATTTTAAGAACTATTTTCATCACTATCAAATATTAAACAGCCAGTTTCTGATAGCAACCTTAATACATCTGCTGATAATGTCTTCTTTTTACATTTGTAAGATCTCATGCCTGTTATTAATGGATCCGATGTTAAAAAAAACCCGGTTCAATACATCTGTGTTACAGGTAACACGAATATTCTGGAATAGCTTAATCGGAATAACCTTATGTGTTTGTTCCGTGCTTCCGCAGCTTCCTCTGAAAGTTGTCCTATTGGAAGAATGGCTTTCTTAACTACCTCAGATCCATGTATGAGAACCTTATGCATTGTTGGAGACATAGGATAAAATTTATATAGAAGAACATACAATTCGGCAGTTTCTTGACAATATATTTCAAATTCTTCAATGTTTATGTGGAATCCAGAACACAGAGTGTCTAAAACAATTTTTAGACGATATAACAAATTTTTGTCAAGTCCTGTTATAGCAGCTGATACTTCGTACGAATCGAAGAATCTTCTGCTGGTGTTACCATCATTCGTGTTGCCAAAATTTGATTTAGGTATATCCACTAAAAGTCCCAGTTGTTGCTTGAACTGATTTTGAATATCTCTCTTCTTGTTTTCCACTAATTGTTTCTCTTCATTCGTTAATCTCACGTTCCACTTTTTCACAGGTAACCTGTAAGCTACATGTAGCATACCCTCGAAAAACCGTATGCGGGCATGAAGCAAGGAGAGACCAAAGTTTAAATTTTCTTTTTTACATGGTCTCCTTTTTGTTAAATTATTAAATTCGGAGGATGGTGCTTCACATATGTAACATCTTGCTGTAGATTTGTTAAGAGTTGCGGCATTACATACTTTACCGTCTACCATGGTGAATAACATCTTATGTTTTATATTGAAACCATCAACTTCTGTAGAAGAAAGTTTTTCTATTTGTCTTTGTATGTAATCTATTTCTTCGTTAATTATTTCGTGTGTTTCTTTTATATATCGAATTCTTATTGGTCGACAGTAACGAGGGGATGAGGGGGTTGGGTTTTGCCAAAGAATTTTCTTTTCAGGCCCATAAGCTAACTGAAGTGGAACTACAGAGCTTTGGAAAATATTAGAATCAGAATCAGCTTCATTTTCAAATTTCATTTTATATTGGCTCTGATGGGATCCATCACAACCCCACTTACTTATTAAAATTAATGTTTTTTTGTCTTCATCACTTAAAAGATCCACAGCTTCCCGAAGATGTATGATAAGACGACTTACTGTGTGATCCATCAGCTTTTGCACTTGCACTTCAGCACATGTCTCAGTTATGGAATGTATTTCTGGGTAGCATTCTTTTTTAACGTTTTGTAGTAGAGTATAGCAAGGAAAGAAGTTTTTGTTAGTTTCTCTAACAATCTCATACTGGGCTTTTGTAAGTCCTGCTTCTGTAAACATTGACAGAGCCCGTAAAGGTGATAACTGATATGGTTGGTTTTCCGTACTCGTATTGACGGCCGTGATATATTTTGTTGCTCTTTGAGGACTTTTTATAAGGTTTTTAACTATTTTTGACGCATCAACATTGCCCGTCACGCGCAGCTTCATTTGTGTAGCATAAGCCAGCTCCTCTACATCTTTTGATCGAAGGTCTTCGGTTCTTCGTCTTTTACTTCTGTCACTTGATTCCACAAAAGATTTTAGAGGACGACCTCGGCTTATCCCTATCAGAACAAAATCTTAAAATTAAACTCTTGAAAATAATAGATGATAAACCTGTAATAGGTAACGATACCATCCCATTCAGCCACTTCGCATTACTTTTCTCAAACCTTGTTTTTGTTTTTCGAGCAGCTATCCATTTTTCATTAAATTGGTGTTTAATGAGCGATAATCTTTGCATTGCAATGGATATCTTATCATTTTCTGTATAGGTGCTTAAAATTTCCTGTTGCATAAAATTGAGCTTATCATCAAATGTTGTCTCATTTGAGCTTTCCATAATATTATACAACTCATTTCGAGCGATTAACCTCAATCCAGAAGGTCCTATTTATATATTTAAAGCAAATGAGCAAAAAAAATAGTTTCCAAATATGGCATGTACCAACAAACAAAACACAATATTTTACGAAAGGGCTCTTTGGGGCGGCTGAATCCTACACACATCAATATTTATAACTTCACAAAACAAAACAAATTTTACTGCTTAGAAACACTTAGAAACATATTAAAATGCTTTTTAAACAAAAAAGAAACGCATATTTTCTAACAATTCACGTAATGCTAAATTATACCCTGTATACACACAAAACCACATGAGTTAAATCCAAAACATATGTTACATAGTTAAATAAATACCCGGTCTGCAATTATCCATAGTTATTGAAATTGAAAAAACAAATTTATAAATAATACAAAACTTTCAATTATGCACTCAATTGGCGCTTTCTCCAAAAGTGATTTGACACTTTACACAATTGTTAACTTTCGACTGCTCGCGTTGCACTCTTTGACAAGATAAAGCCTTGTGTGTTTTAAATTTTCATTTGTTTACTATTAAGCTTCAAAAAAAATAACAAACCAGGGTTGGTAATCGAAAACAAAAAATACCATTTTGGCCAAGAATTAGCCCAATATACTCCTCTGTGCGTCGCGTCGGTAGATAAACTGACAAAAAATTATGCAGATTTCGTCATTTTAAAAAGAAATTTTAACTGATTTAAATAGCTATAATGTCTTAAAACTGATGTTTGCTACTGATTATGTTGTTCTCAAATCAAATGTATACAATTATACATTTATGTAAATTAATTCTTCTTCTTAATTTTCTTTTTTCCATAAAAGAATCGAATTAGGTAATTAGCTATAGGTATCATATTTGATTTTACTTCTGTTCCATTTGGTTATAAGAAAAATTAATTTTTTTAGAGTATACAGTTTTATAGGTAGGTATAGGTACCAACTACTGGCATATGTTTTTTTTTTATTTAAAATTGTTATTAGCATGAAAGTATGATATTTTTTTGTTGAACATAGAACCCGTCCCCTTATTAACGTTAATAATATCAAGACAATTGAACCGGTGTTAACATTTAATAAAGGTACGTTAATTGTAAATATTATTATTTGCCCATTATACATATATTGTATTTATCGAATTTTGGAATAACACAGTCTAGTGAGCTGTAAATAATAACAATAAATATATATTGAAGAAAACGCAAACAATTATAAACATATATGTATACATAATGATGAACTGCACGATTGAGTTGTTTATGACCTAAACGCTGTGCGATGTTCAGTTAGACTCTAATTAATGACACTTAGGTAGGTACTTGTAAGTGTGTATTTACTCGTGCATATGTATATACATAGCTATATATAAATTATTATAAACACTAGCTGCTCGCCAAAATTCGCATTCCGATAATGTGATGTGATGAAAATAAATTCAGATCATGTGAATGGTGCTTCATGAATTATTCTGTAAATTTAAATTGTGTTATCAAAAGTTCTATCGTATGGGTGATTCCACAAAAATTGGGTAACTTTTAGGGATATTTTGTTTAGGATATTATTTAAACCAAATTCCTACAAATTTTGATATTTAAGATAGCTAATCTAATGAAGATATTGCTCATGACAGAACTAGTCACTTTTTTATGCAGATTCTGAGATATATCGGATTTTCTGCCAGGGAACTGACGACGGTGACACAGTAAAATACACAACTTCATAAGAAAATAATGGAATTTATTGACATTTAGAGTAAGTCTCTTAGGATCTAATTGTTGAATATAACATTCGTATGCTTGTATTCACTCTACATACTACATACAACGTAAAAACTGCTCTAGAAGGCAGATATGTTTGGGTTATTAGAAACTTTAGTTTTTTGTTTTATTCTAAAATTAAAATCCATACAGAAGGGATATCTTGGCCCCAGAGCTCTAAACAATTTAAATAATGGCTGATTCGTTACGAACATAAATTTCGAAGTTGGGAGCGGATAATTACCACATATGGAAATTTAAGCTGGAACTTCTACTACGGAGGAATAGTTTTGTGGGACATTATTATCAAACCGATTCCAGATCCAGTCACTTCGGAATGAACCAAAAATCATTGCGAGCCCAGAACTATTATTGGCCTATCAGTAGAAGACAGTCAACTTCATCATGTGAGAAGGGCTAAAACAGCCAATGCAGCATGGGATAAGCTCAAGGAACGAAGGCTAGTCTTAGAAATAAGGTACAATTAATGCGTATGATTTATAACTTAAAACTGGTGGAAGGTGGTAACATAGAGGAACACATCTAAAAGATGACAATATTATTTGAAAAATTGACCGGTCTAGGGGAGAATCAACTATGAGATAATTGGACTATCGCTATGTTACTCAGCAGCTTACATCAAAAATACGATACACCTGTAACAGCTTTGGAAACTTGGTTGAAAGTAAACTTTTAGAAGAATATACTCGCCACAATCAAAACAATTGTCCAAGTAATTCGGTCATGAAGGTAACAAACAAGATTAATACGGATTTTACTAAAATGTTGGTGAAGGCTGGGTTTGGATACAGGAGTCATGGTACATATCTCAAACAAACTGGATAATTTCATATTACAGCAGCAAATAGAGAGCACATCACTTCGGAAGGAAAGGGTACCTGCAAAATAAAGACCACCAACAGCAAGAGCAAAGTGGTTACAATACTTATTGAAGACGTCCTTTATTTCCCAAATCTGCAAGGGAGCTTACTATAAATAAAGAAGTTAATGGAAAAAGAATACAAAGTTCTCTGTTGAAATTCGATATAAAGATCAATTCGAGGTAGCAGTTGGAGATCTAGCTCACACAAAAAGAAACTGAAATGAAAGTATTATATATTGAAGAATGCAGAGAAGAAGATAACTGTTTATATCACTGGCACCACATATTTGGCCATCGCAACTACGAACCACTTAAATGACTAGAATCGGAAAAAATGGTAATTGATCCTTGATTGTAATAAGATCAAGGACTGTGAAATTTTTAATGGAAACAAAAATGATTCGTCAACCATTTAAGTAAAAGTCAAACAGAAAGAGCAATGCACCTTTAGACCTCATTCACAGTGACATTTGCGGACCCATGTAATCGAAAACACCCAGCGGGACAAAATATTTTCTAACTTTTGTTGACGATTTCAGTAGATAGTACACTGTTGTTTATTTGCCAAAGGAGAAATCTGAAGTTTTCGATCGCATGGTAGAGTACACAGAAATTGTAAAAATTAAATGTTCAACAAAACTTAAGATTAGACAATGGTGGTGAATACACAGCGGTCGAGTTTTAAAGTATTTACAAAATGAAAGCATTGTATATCAACGCACAACTCCGTATACACCACAACAAAATGGGACTGCTGAACGAAAGAACAGGTCTTTGGTTGAAATGGCAAAATGCATGCTACTATATGCAAGAATGAGTAATGAGTTCTGTGGTGAAGTGATCATGACATATTTTGTGTTTTTTAAGAGAGGCGGCATTATGCTTTAAATAAAAATAAAACTAAGTAAAAAAAATGTTTACGCACTCTAATAGTTGAAATAAAAGTTATCTAAAACAAAAAAAAACATCAGTAACCTGGAAACACGTTAGTCTTCTGGCGCAATATCAAAAAAAGGACTGACGCCAACGGACTGATGAAAAAGTCATGAATTTGAGGTTATTATTGGAACCAACGTCTATTTTGGTATTTTCGAATATAAACAAGCTACATTTGAAGAAGTCAAAGTTAACTACGTATAAATTAAAATAAAACACATGTTTATAAGAAAATAATAACTCACCATAGGACTGATATTTTGACTGGACACGCACGTTTTTCTACGCCAAACTCAACACTAGCACTGGCACAGTAATGGCGACCGTCAGATGGCGTGGTCTGCAACTAACTTTACTAACAACTTTGAACGTTAACTGTAATTTGAATTTGAGTATGTGACATTTCGCGGGAAATTCAAATTCGAACAACACACAGTGGACTGACGAATAAAACTGAAAACAACGTTTCTTATTATTTTAACAACAGCGGTGAGAATATTATGTTACGAAAATTGTGATATATGTTATTAAGTACATCACAGATTGTAGTGAACAACCAAATTTGCTTAAATTGAAGCTAATATTTAATACACAACCATTTGATTGCGGATTTTTGGAGTGGTGACATGCCAAAGAACTGACGTTTTGAGAATATATTGTGGAGTTTTAGAAACTTATATTTAAAATAAATTGCTGAAATTGGGTGACTAAATAAAAGACTATAAGTTGTTTTAGCATAAAATAAAAAAATATTAAAAAATATAATAGCAATTAGTTTTACTGACTGATGAAAGCAAGTTACCCAATTTTTGTGGAATCACCCATATATATATGTACATGGATATGTATGTATTTTTATGTACAATATGATGTATGTACAAATGGTATGAAAATAAAATGAAGTAGATATGTTTAACAATGTCGATATGTTTCAATTAAAGAGCATTCATTAAAGAGACGAAATCCGTCGAGTGGTTTATGAGAAGTCGAAAATAAAAATGGTTATATGGGAGGTAACCTTTATAACAAAATTTAAAAAAAAAAATCTTGTACCAAAATATAGACTATCTGAAGTAGTGCACAGCTTTTTTTAAATTAAAATCGTTGGAGTCGTTTTCGAGGTAATTAAGATGGTGGTAAGAATTGTACGGCAAATACCGTTATTTTTGGGTTTAAGCTGGCGTTCTCTATCACAGCTATGTCAGGTTTGATTAAAATCTGGAGTTCGATTTTTTCAATGCAAAACTTGCTATATAGTACCTACATATACCGCAAGTAAATAACATGCACAACTGGATCACACGTAGTTGTCTTTATCTTGGATTACATCGTAAGCATACAAGGTTCTTAGAAGGAACGGTTAAATATATTTTTAAAGTCGTTTTTCACTTAATTTTTTATATACAAAATTTTTTAATGTTTTTCTATAAATAAATTGTATAGCAAATTTATGTATTTAATAGATATATTAAGTTTAATAAAATAATTTAAAAAAAATTGACCATCCATTTCCGAAATATTGAATTTATTTAATATTATTTTTTAAATTTGAAGGACATTCTGTACAAAAATGTTGTTGAAAGTCCGACGATCCATTAATGAGAAAGTCTAATATCAAAAACTCGGCTATATGGCAGGTAAAGTTTAACATTTTATGTAAACATTTCTTGAGCCATTAATTATTTAGACTATAACCAAAATAGTGCACTTGAGCACTACATACAGTGCCGAGTTAGATTTTATTTCCAAATGCAGAATTGGACCTATAGGTACTATACTTCTTTATTTTCCACAAAAAAGTAAAAACATATTGAAAATGAGTCTTACAAGTGTCGCTAATCTTTTAAGAAATTGTTGACAATTTTATCTGACAAAAAATTAACCTAGAATTAGGTGTTTTTTTTTTAGCTGTATGAGAGATTTCAATGTTTGTTGTTTTTGGTCAAAGTCTGTTGACATTTGTGTTTAACAAGGCAGGAATTGTGTAAAGCCGGAAAAACGCTTCCAATTTGTGGAAATTTACTTTGAAAAAAAAAAATCTCTTCTCGAAGTTCATAGAGGATTCTTACCGAAGAATTGTGTTTAGTGCTGAAGGTCATTTCTAGTTACATAGATTCGTCAATAAGCTAAATCTCTTATATGGAGCTTATATTTGGTACGGCTTACCCGCTGGCGGCATCATATGTTCTTATTTCTTTCGAAATGAGTTACGGTGAATGGCGAGTACAATTGACCCTTGCTTACTGATTTATCAGCTCAACATCTACGACGTTTGGTTCCAATAAGACAGCGCAACTTGCCCCACAGCGCGCTTAACCATACATTTATTGCAAAATCAAGGTTAGGTTAGGTAGGTGGGCTGCCAGTTGATCTTGCTACCGGCACACTTAGATCAAAGTAGATCCATTGTGGTACCCTGAAGTGTTGTAACTTCTAATTGTATAACCTATGAGTTATATGGATAAACATTATCGATCCATTTAGAGTTCAGCAGGCTTTTGCTTGAGATTCGAGAGCTCTTCTAAATCATTGAAGAAGTAGCTGTCCAGGAATTTGTTCCTTACATGCCAAACTGCTGGACAATGACACAAAAAGTGAGAGGTGTCCTCGTGTTCGTCTTCGACATTGCAGCCTCTGCATAGGTCATCGTTGCTTAGCCCCTTTTTCTTTTTTTATGGTAGCCGAGAAGATTGTGTCCGGTAAGTACGCTTGCAAGAGTTCGAAGGGAATTTTTGTTTATGTGGATGGTACTCTCTGTTCTTTTCTTGTCGAAGTTGGGCCATAGTTTCCTGGTTGTGGCACAGGTGTCGAGCACATTCCATCTTTCGTTGGTTTTTAAGAGAATCTTCTTTCCAATGTTCTGTTTCGTGACACAGATTGCGATTTTAATGGACGGGTCTATTTGGGTAGGATCAAGTGTTGAACTCTTCCTTGTCAGTTCATCAGCTCTCTCGTTGTCCGGTATATTACTTTAACTCGGGACTCAGCAGAGTTTAATGTTATGCTGCGCACCAAGAATTTTCAGCTCTTCGCGACAGCTAGCTACAAGCTTCGACTTGGTAACTGCGGCAGAAATCGCCTTAATTGTCACTTGGCTATCAATAAAAAAGGTGATATCGGTATTTGGTATCTCCAGTCTCGACCCGTACTTAGCTAGTTAACAGGCCCCCACGTTCGTGCGACTTAACGCATATCGACTACTTTTTATGGGGATATGTTAAGTCATTGGTTTATGTCAACAAACCAGCAACTTTTGAAATATTCGAAGCCAATATTAAAGCAGTAGTCAAATATTGGACTGATCGTATTGACTATGTAACTTGTAGCCGCAGCGGACGGAAATGGAAATCATATTTAAAAAATAAATGTCATGAAATTATCCATCATATTATAAGAATAAAAAATTCATTCGAACAATATTACTGTCTTATTTTATAAAAAAAAACACCCGTTATATCATTTTTTATGCCCGACTTCGAAATAAAACTCAAAGAATTTCTGCTAAGTTTAATGGCCAGCATCTTATAAATAAAATTCCAAAGCTTATAGTCTTAGAGACATTTGTTAAAGCCCCAAGCAAGCGCAAGAAGAAGTCTTAAAGTTCTTAATATTTTCACAGCTAAATATAAGTTTTTTGCAAAACTTATTTTTTTTTCGAAGTAAAACTTTCTTCTAGTGAATAACAAAAGGCAATTTTATATCATTAAGTCAAAGTGAAAGTTATCATATACATATCGAAGTTCATAGTTATAAAGGCAATATATTATTTACTTTTATATTTTTTTTTTTTTTGATTTGATTTGGTATCTAAATAGTGAATATGTTATTTAAAAGGTTATTGTCACTTAATTCCATCTTAAAAGGCGAAGATTTACATCTTCTTTGTTTTGAGTTCAATGGTCTAAGTTGTCGTATTCATATTAAGATGCATACCCGCCTCAACCTTGAACTTGAAAATTAGTGCGCTATTGAACTCTTATGTTTTACGTTAAGCCAATCTACATTTTCACCTCAAGCACGACCATTTTTCATTTATAATTCATTCATAAACAAAATTTCTCTATTAAGCCACTCTCAAAGAGATGACTCAATTTATTTTAAAAAAAACCCTTTGCAAGATATTCACTATTAGTAATACTCGTACCTGCTTACGTTGGCTTTGCTAAGATTGGAAATTTGTTAAATAAATATATATTAATCAAAATAATACGGAATGGTATGCAAGTTCAATTCCAACCAACCGGATTTATCATCTGGCTACAAGTAAAAATAATAAGTTAATTACAACTTTTGTAATTGCATAGACATAGGCGGGCGGTATGGTTGGGGCGAGCAACGTAATGGAAGGCTTAGGTTAGAAAAAGATTATGAATTGATATGACTTTGGCGATGATGGCGCCGCCCGGCCGTCTCCATGGGGATTATTGCTAAAAAAATCCGAAAAAAGCACGTTCAGGTGTTTAGATAGGTTTCTTGTATTCTCACCACAAATCTTATATGCACAAATACCAGTATGAATATATGCTACTTATAGTTTGTATATATTGAGATTTCAATTTAAGATTTAATTGGATTGCTGTACTCTGCGTCACTGTCTGCAACTCAAGATTCCCTAAAGCACCCGATAATACTGGTGTAACGCAGTCTTAAAATGAAATTCTTGTATCTAGACGAATACTGATTGAAATGTATTACTAAGCTGAGCGGATGCGTCAATATGCTGAGATATTTAAATGTGGACATTAGTATGCTGTTTATTTTAAGTTAGTATTGGACTTTTCGTTCTTACTAATCGCTATTCTCGTTTTCTTATCAAAAGATTTATAACAGTTTAGTCATCTTGTAAATTGGGAATTTATAGAAACTTTTCGCCGAAAGATGACTAACTAATTGCGATTGTAAACTAAAATTACTAGCTACTGAATTTTGTGTTCCCCCTTCCATAAAAGGTTTCTTTTTTTAGAAAACGTTCTAATTTTTATTAAAAAGTCATATCAAATTAAGTCACGTAACTTCATCTATCTGTCCTTCTCATAGCTGGACATTCACAGTACCAAGAGAATCCGCTTCTGAGAGGTAACAAAAACAACAAAAATAAGGTAAGTACCACACCATAGGCACATCTACAAAATGTTTGAGACCAAACTAAGATATTTAGTTCACCGAATACTAAATAAAATGTCCCTCCTTTTGTATGCTGTCCGTCCTTTTGTATGCTACTCAAGTTTGGGGAGGAAGAAAATATGAAACTGTGCAAAAGCTTCTCAGGTTCCTCGTTCAGAGATCTTTTCACCTTCCACCTAACTCTCCTAACTATATGGTTATGATCGAGACTGGACTGTCACCATTGTTTATAAAAACGCTTAAGCTGCAGGTCAACTATGTGCTCAGAGTTATGCAAATGCCTAATGATCGACTACCAAAAAAGGCAGCAGCACAAACGTTACAAAGCAAATCAGGGTTTTTTAAAGATTGGTTGAATTTAGCTGGAGAATGTGGAATAGAACTGAATATTAATCTGGAGGATACGAGAAGTTGGAAACAACAGTTATATAAGCTGATTGAGCATGTGGATTCGCAATCAAGAGCAAAATTCCAAGAGGATGCAGCTGGTTCCCTCCACCTGACAATTTATTGTCAACTAATGTACTCCCTTAATCAAAATAACTACTTCAGAGATGAATACAAGGTAGAGGAAATGGCTATGATGTTTCGCTTGCGAGGAGAACTACTGAACCTGAACTATATACCACACAGGGAAGACTTACAAATTATATGCAGTCTGTGCAATTGGGAAGAAAGGGAAGATGTTTTCCATTTCCTGGGGCGGTGTCCAATTTTGAGAGAATTTAGAAGAAATATTTTTGGATGCATTTCACTAACAGAAGAAGAAGTTATAGGGCTATTGAAGGAAATGGATGTTAGCAAATTGTTTAAATTCTGCAAAATTGCCCTATCTAATAGAAACAAAATGGTGATTTTTAATTAATGTTTTATTTAATTATCAATATTAAATCTTTTATTATTTATCTTAAAAAATGAATTGTCAATCAGGCAGACGGAAAAGCCATACTTTAAAGATGTTTGTAATTTTGTATGTCAATATATTTTTTTTAAATGCCAAAATAAAAAATTCTCTAAAATCTAAATCTACTAAATAAAATGCACGTACTTGCTCTTATGATAAATCACATTATAAGCGCAATCTTATTAGTAGATACACGAAATAAATTTTTAGAACCGTTTCTTTTTTATTTTGTGTACATATCTGAAAATATTCTGTAAGATTTGTGTAACTAAAATTTAAGTGTACCTATTTAAGTATTTATCCAATAATATCGATCTAAAAATATAATTTAAAAAAATTATCGAATAATTAAATTTTCGATAAAAATATATTTTTTATAAAAAAAAAATTTAAAAAAAATAGCTTTTCGAAAATTTCAATACACAGTAATATTAAGAATTTTGAACGAATTCGGATGAGCCGTTAAGGAAAAAGTAGAAAATTGAAAATAAAACGGCTCTATTTTTTTTAATTTGCGCTCACTCAAGATGACTTCCCTTAACATGTTAAAGCATAGTGCGAGCGATTAGGTACATGCATGGAATAGGACTAGACAGGAGATACCGATTCATATTGGTTTTAAATGCTTAAATATAGCAATGGGAGGGAAACATTCGGTCGGGTAAAGCAATACATTCGTGTAGTGCTGCTAAAAAAGGAATCTCTATACTTGACAATATGTCCGAAGTTATGCTCAAGGGTAAAATGATGAGCATTCCTAGAAACGGGAGTATTACAGTTGAATAGTTTCGCGGGAGGAATGCAACTGGCTATATCATAAGACCATTATCTATAAAAAATTCTGATAGAACAGTGAATTGAAGTTCCACATCCGAAGGATATGGAAGGATATGGGTGGGAAGGTCTGAGGGTACTGTCGTTATCAAAACAATATATTCGATAAGAAATTTCAGACAAGGGATCATTGATGAATATATATGAGAAAGAGAACAGGAGACAGAACGGAGCCCTGGGGCACGCCAGAATTTATTTTATGAACTTAAGATTTGATACCGTCCAATACGACTTGTATTGAGCATTTGCATTTTCGACTAGAGAGCTTTATACCGAACTTTATCAAAGGCTTTTGAATTATCAAGCGCAATATTCTTACTTTTTTCAAAATGATTATAAAGATTGGTGGCTCTGTTCGGTGAGATATACTATTTAATCACCAGTGAACCTATTACTACGAAAGCCATACTGCTGGTCATTAAGGAGCTTTAGTTCTTCAAGATATTTCTTAAGCTGATAATTAATCAGCGTTTCCATGACATTGTAAAGAAGGGACATGAGTGCAATTGGACGGTAGTTAGAGGGTGAAGAAGATTCGCCTTTTTTAGGGACATACTGGATAAATGCTGTTTTCCATCCACTCGTGAAGAGACCAGTAGAGTAGGAAAGATGAAAATCTTACGCAGTTGCTTAGAATAATACCTCTTCAGAATAATAGTGAAGATACTATCTGAACCAGCGGATTTGTGTATGTCTATGACAAGTATCTATATGATGAGCCCAAATATCGTGCCCAGGCGAAACACATTTTAGACTCAATGTCATAAAATAATTCAATAATCATAAGTGTTTTAAGGCAGGTACCATTATTTTGGAGCTAAAAATTCCATTTCTTCCCTATGGAATCACCTAAGACGTCTTAGTCCCAAGTTTTGAGAAAATCGCTTTAGTGGCTTAGAGTGTAGATCGATCTACAGACAAACAGAATGCTCCATTCGTCCTATACCTAGTACTTATATCGCAAGTTATAAGAAGAACAAAAATATGAACAATTCAAACGTATGTGCATACGTAGTTATTGTTTCATTTCTTTATTTTGTGGACTGTGATTTTACTTAATTTGAGTTTTTTGCGAATTTTAGTCCAAATATATGCGTTTCGCCTGGGTAATACAGGTGGGCTCATCATGTAGATTCTGTAGTACCTTTCTAAGACGAAATGTTATTAGTTGATGGCTACCAACATAAATAAAAGTGTTTGAAAGCTGTACATTTTATTTATGTAGGTAACCAGCGTTGCCAGATGTCCCTATTTTCGCGGAACATTACGATTTTTAGGCAAACATTAAATTTCCCGCGCAGCACAGACTTAATCCCGATTTTACTTTGCGATAAAGGTGATCAAACATATGAGCAAGTACATTTTGCTCTATATTTGCGCATCCATTTCCTTCACATATTTTATATCGTCATTTACATTCATTCAATGTACCACCATTAGAATTTTTCCTCAAAAATTTTCATTCAAAAATGAGAGTTAAACACATAAAAAAACATATACGCACTAATTGAAAAACAAAAGTAGTGGTAATTTTTTTTTTTAGGAGGTACCGATGTACTCGTACATTGGTTTTGAAGCTTAGAATATCAAAATGTGAGGGAAAAATCGAGCATGGTAAAGCATTCCACATTCGTGCTGTACGGCTAAAGAAAGAATCTATGTACTTGACAGTACGTCCGAAATTGGGCTCAAGAGTAAACTGATGAACATTCCTAGAAGCGCGAGTATTACGGTTGAATGTTCTAAGGGGAGGAATGCAACCGGCTACTTCGCTAGAACACTGTTTATAAAAATACCAATAGATTAGCGAAATACATGTTTGAGAGATGTAAATGTTTCTACTATAGTTCTATCGTCAATCATTCTTACAGCTCTATTTGGAATTCTAGCCAAAAGATTCAAATGAGTTTTAGGAGCTCCTGCCCAAATGTGATAGTTATACTCAAGTGTTGGTCGGATGAAGGCCTTATAGATTACAGCCAGATCAGACGGTGAGAAGAATTTCTTGCATCTTCGAAGAAAACCTACACACTTTGGAGCGTTTTTGGCGACATAGAATGTGTGTTCATTCCACAAAAGGTGGTCTGTGACGCACATACCTAGGACTGAAAGCTGATCGGTTTCTTCGATGCAAGTGCCGCTCATGGATAGCGACATGGGGGGTGGGTTCTGCTTTAACGACAAAAGACATCACTGAGTTTTTGAAGCATTAAATTCTACGCGGTTTTTTATTCCCCATTGCTACTGTCGATATTAGAATTTAATAAGCTTATCATACGCTGCCGTTGCAGTTCCACATCTGAAGAACAAGGAGGTGAATCTGAAAACAAATATGAGAAGCTGAGAGTACTATTGTCAGCAAAACAATTAAGTGGATTAGAAGTTCCAGATAAGAGATCATTAATAAAAATGAGAAAAAGGGTCGGAGACAATACGGAGCTCTGGGGCACACCAGTAGTTATTTTGTGAATATCAGACTTTAAACCGTCCAACACAACTTGTATTGAACGGTCTGAAAGGTAATTTCTAATCCAACGAAAAAGAGATCCATCGATACCAAATGAACGCATTTTCGATAAAAGAGCTTGATGCCAAACTCTTTCAAATGCTTTTGAAATATCAAGATCACCAGTGGACCTTTGGCTGCAAAAGCCATACTGCCGGTCATTGAGGAGCTTTCGATCTTCAAGATATTTCTTGAGCTGATAGTTAATTAGCGTTTCCATGACCTTGGAAAGAAGGGACGTAAGTGCAATTGGACGGTAATTAGAGGGTGAAGAAGATTCGCCTTTTTTAGGGACAGGCTGGACAAATGATGTTTTCCATCGACTCGGAAAGAGGCCAGTAGATTAGGACAGATAGAAAAGCGTACGCGAAGTTGAATTTCGAATGTTTTTTACAAATGACCAAAAATTCTTACTACCTTTGGAACATTGTAGTATTTTTTGCCTTAATTTTTGGTCATGCAAAAATTTGGTTCTACGAATGTGAGCTCCATTAAGGGACTATGTATTGTTTCTTTATAGAATTTGTCTGGTAAGTTTAGTTTTTTTTAATAGTTTTTTTTTCTATTCCAGTTAAAATAGTCAAGTGATATTTCAATTGATGACTTATACCTATGAAGAATTCAACTTGACGAAAACAGCTTTGGACAAAATAGTGAGAAATTCTCAAGATAACAACTTACCGAAATGGCACCAGCTCTTTAAACAGTTCCCAAAAAATAATTCAACGAATATATTTAAACTCGTCTCCTTCATATTAAATGTCTCAACTTCAAACTGCTTTACCGCGATTTTATAGCAACTGAATAATAAATGGTCGGATGTCAGGAATTCTCCGTAAATTTAATGAAAGTAGAACCACTAATCCAATTTAATCTGGACCACACTTGTAAAGAGTTCTTCAGATATATCACGAAAAAAAGGAAACCTTAAAAAAAGTGAAATCTTTAGAGAAGTATAAGTAAATAGCTTATTCACAAGGAATTTGCACATATAACATACTTTTAAAGAATGTCTTTTTATCTTCAGTTTTCCCTGAACTTGAATTTCAAATTAAAGGAACTTTAAATTAACTTTATAAAAAAAGTTATACTTTTTTGTATGTCCCGATTTCGACACGAAAACCCTGATTTTTTTCTCAAAAGCCTCCAAAGTCCCGATTTAGTTGCAAAAAATCTGACAACGGTGGTAGCCATCGACTAATAATATTACGTCTTAGAAAGTTACTACAGCATGAGCATCTAACTGATGAACCAAACTGTAGTAACTGGGCGAAACGCATATATTTGGACTAAAGGTAGCAAAAAAACTCAATTTAACTTATAATTACTTTACTTATCCTGCTCCCGATTCATGGATGGTCGCTGCCTGACATATTGGGGACTTTCATCGGTTGCGGTCCCTCGCACGCTCCCTTCAGTCGTAGAGATCAAGCGCTCTTGCGTCTGTAACCGCCTGGTCGCTGTAGCGGAGGTTCGGTCTTCCTGGTCGTCTCGAAACTGGGGCTGGAATTTGAATATTTTCTTGGCTGGAGCGTTGTTGCCCATTCGCTCGATGTGGCCGACTACATCCACATTTTGGTACAGATCGTACAATTCTCGATTGAATCTTCTCCTCCATTCGCCCTCTTCGCATATAGGACCAAATATCCTCCGAAGAATTTTTCTCTCGAAAGTGCATAGTATCAATTCCGCTTTCTTACTTATCGTCCAGCACTCGGCGCCGTAGAGTAGAACTGGTAAAAATAGCGTTTTGTATAGCGTGGAATTTGTCTTTCGAGACAGGAGTTTTGAACCCATTTGTTTGGCCAAACCGAAATAGCAGCGGTTCGCTAGGGTAATTCTTCGTTGGATTTCCACTAAGGTGTCGTTCGTGGAATTGATGTTTGTTCCGAGGTAGGTGAACTCCTTGACTACCTCGAAACTACTGATACCAACAGTGACGTTTTGTCCTAGGCGATGGAGAGATGAGGCTTTGTTTATTGATAGCATATACTTGATTTTGTCTTCATTTACTTCAAGACCAACGCATTTCGCCTGTTCATCAATAGTTGTGTGAATGCTTCAAGTACAGCTCGCTTGGAGCGGCCGATGATATCGATGTCGCCGGCATAACCAAGCAGTTGGGAAGAGCTGTTGAAGATAGTGCCTTCCAGGTTAACACCACTCTTGCATACTATCTGCTCCAGGACTATGTTAAAGAAGTCACATGATAGCGCATCTCCTTATCTGAACCCTGTACGCGCCTGGAAAAGCTCAGATAAGCTGTTCCCCATTTGCACGTTGCACCGCGTATTTTGTAATGTGATGCGGCATAGCTGGATCAGTTTTTTCGGGATCCCGAGTTCCGACATCGCCAATAGAAACTCTTGGCGACTTATGCTATCATATGCGGCTTTGAAGTCGATGAAAAGATGTTGCGTCTCGACTTGAAATTCGTTGGTCTTTTCCAAGATTTGCCTCAATGTGAAGATTTGGTCTACACTCTAAGAAAAATCGTGTAATTTTACCATCATATAGCGAGGAAACTTGTTGCCTACCATAATTGCAGTACTTTTACGCACGTATTAATTCTACATATTTATGTGTAAATGTTAAACCTTTTGTGTGTAATTGCAAACAAAGTAAAAATAATCGTCACAAACGAATATTAAATGTTCACATAAAATGTGTAACTTAGTTCAAATGGTAGTTAATATAAGCATTGATTGTTAATGTACAAACATTTTATGTGTAATTTTCATAAGGGGTTTGAATTTAAGCAATATTTGTGTAATGTTTAAGCATTATGAGTTTAATACTGAACAATGGTGATTGAAAGTTACACAGAAGTTGAAAATTTGCAACAAATGATTGTAATATCCAACATAATGTTTTCAATTTTTTGTACCTGTTGTCATGCATATAAATACGCAACTTGCCTACTTTTGCACTAAAAATTACATACAATTTCATGGTAAATTTACAAGCAGTTTTTAGAGTGTATCGTTGATCTGCCTGGCCTGAAGCCACACTGCTACGTGTCGTTGATAGTGTTGCAGAAAGGTTTTAGACCCTCACATAGTACGTTGGATAGGATCTTGTACGCAACATTAAGCAGGGATATGCCTCTGTAGCTTGTGCAGGACATGGGATCGCCTTTTTGTAGATTGGGCATATGCAATTAACTTATATCGCAAGTAAAAAATAGGACTTCAGGTATTTGAATAATGGGTTGGGATGTTACTTAATTTTTTTTAAGTTTTCTTATTTTGGGGAAGTCTTCACTTCATTGAAGCCTTATTTCATGACATATTATTTCACAATGAAAAATTTCGGGCCCGATTTTATTTTTGTTTTTGATGCATTATATATGTATGTATCTTATGGATCAATATCGCGGGTTGAGCTGTATGTAGTTTTGTTCATAAAATGACCTATATGTATTTTAAATGAATATGTATATTTTAAATTTAACTGTATAATTAATCAACTACATCTTGGATCTGGGAAGAATGTATATTAGGTTTTTCTTAGTTTAAAGTGCCAATAAAAAATTTTTTTAAATATAATTTATAATGAACATCATAAACCACTTCATTTCAAATGGAATTTGAAATGCTGTTCTGAGTCTAGACAGGTTATTTTTATTGGTTTCTACCTTCATAATGGTATTTACATACCTTGAAATCATTAATTGATTTTAAATCAGTAGAAAATACATTTTGAGAGCATCTGCACAATTTCTCAGATAGATGTAAGGATTCATCTTAACGAAAATGCTCTAAATGTCCATCGAACATTTTATTTACTTTTCATTTTTATGATGCAAATTAATGTAAAATATGCATTGAAATATCCCATTTTATTGTTTGGGGATTTGGAAGGGATTTTCATTAATTGCTTGTAAAGCTCGCAGATTTTCAAGATGCTATAAATTCTAGTATGGCACTTGAAACACAGGTGGGTATTTTATTGAATCAATAGAATACATACAATGTTACTCACATTTTATAAAAAAAAATACTTAAATTATTATTGAAATTTTTGAATATGATAACTGTGAAGAAACAAGAATGAATAACAACAAATTCTATATTGAGAATAATAACTTGTCTACGACGATGTCACTGCTTTAAACTATATAACCTCAGACAAGGAGACCAGCAGGAGTTAAATAAAAATATTTGTATTAATAGCATCTCCTTTGGGCTAATAAGTCAAATGAGTAGTAAATGTCTCTATCGAGCGACTATTTCAGTGCTTTTATAATACACACTTATTGCTGTGTATACTACAGATAATTAAAGTGATTCCCTTTTGAGTAAAATTGTTTGAACAAACATGGAACGGGATAAGTATCAGCCCGAGAATCAAATCTAAAAAAAATGTTCGTCGTATTCCAGTTGTTATTACATTTTACACTAATTTATGATAACTGAACAATTTTAATTTGTAAAAATACGCACGATTTAAGCTGACAAAAACAATTCAGCTTAGCATCTTGTTCATTGGTTCGCCACAATCCTAAATCTACATTATGTAGGGCATTAAAGAAAATCTTTGAAATAGAAAATTACAAATCATAATCACACAGGTTTTTTGTATATAGAAGAATTTGGCTCTGTGTTTAACATTTATTATTATTTAATTGTTATTTCACTTTGCAAAAAATTTTTTTCTAGTAAAAATCTTGTAAAACACTAGTGAAGTTAGTAGTTATTCTTTTGTCATCCCTCGGAAATGTATGAAGAATTCTGAAAATGTGGGCGGATTCCACGTCCTGAATGTCGGGAAGTGTTTCATAATTTAATGATCCTTCACTATTGTATTATTCCATTGTATTAGTTATTATTAATTGGCTTTAAATAAACATGCTCTTGTCTTAATTTGATATTGGAGATTTTTAACGTGTTTTTTTTTTATTTTAATAAATTAAAGATTTTAATTAATTAACTCAAATTTATTTATTGCTTATACGTACATTTCGGAAGCTATGCTTCTATTGTCCGTAAGCTCTATTTGAATATAATGAAATTTTGATTGATATTAATATTAAAATTCAATACAAACAAAAAAATTACACACAAAAATTTACAGTGCCTTATCTCCAAAAACCTACTTAGACTTTTATATTGGATAATAATTTAAAGTATGTTTTGTTAACTTTCTACCTTGACATATGCTGTTAGTCGTTTTGATATTTAAGAAAAATGTTTCACTCACATGTTTCCTAATTCTTCTATATGTACTTACTTACTTAGGTGGCGCTACAGTTCGGGGCGAACCTGGGCCTCAACCAACATGCCTCTCCAGCTAGCTCGGTCTTTGGCTAGCTGCCTCCAGTTACGCACTCTAAGTTGGTTGAGGTCATGTTCCACTTGAGCGCGCCACCTTAGGCTAGGTCTTCCTTGACTGCGTCTTCCCTCTGGGTTGGAGTCGAAGATCCTGCGAGCCGGAGCATTGATGTCCATGCGCTCTATATGACCTAGCCATCTTAAACGTGATATTCGTATTTTTTGTACCAGGTCAATGTCGCTGTACAGCTCGTATAGTTCGTGGTTCAACCTTCTCCTCCAAAGCCCGCTAGCGCAGATGGGGCCGAAAATCTTGCGAAGAACCTTACGCTCGAAACGACTAAGAATATCTGTATCCGCTTTTAATAGAGTCCATGTCTCCGTGCCATAGAGCAGGACTGGGATGATCAGAGTCTTATAAAGAGTCTCCTTTGTTTTCCGCGAGAGGGCTTTACTACTCAATTGCCTCCCTAGCCCATGGGAACAGCGATTGGTAAGAGTTATTCTTCGCTTTATTTCTAACGAGATGTTATTGTTAGATGTTAGAGCGGATCCGAGGTAGACAAAGTCGCTAACTACCTCAAAGTTGTATCTGTCTATTGTGACGTTTTGTCCAATCCGCCGGTGTTGTGTGTCCCTTTTTGTGGACAGCAGGAACTTCTTTTTGGCCTCATTGACTGCTAGTCCCATCTTAGCCGCCTTAGCTTCAATGTTAGCATAAGCTCCAGTGACAGCTCGCTGGATTCTGCCAATGATGTCTATGTCATCAGCGTATGCCAACAATTGCACAGACTTGAAAAACAATTGTACCAGTAGAGTTAACTTGGGATTTTCTTACAATTTTTTCAAGTATTAAATTGAAGAAATCGCACGATAGCGCATCACCTTGTCGGAATCCTTTCTTGACACCAAAAGCTTCTGTGAGGTCAGTACCAACCTTGACGGAGCAGCGAGAGTTCTCCATCGTCATTCTACACAGGCGGATGAGTTTTCTGGGGATGCCAACACCAGACATGGCTCTGTATAGCTCGTCTCTATAAATTCTATCGTACGCGGCCTTAAAATCGATAGAGAGATGGTGGGTATCGATTTGCAAGTCTTGGGTAGTTTCCAGGATCTGCCGTAGCGTGAACATTTGATCGATTGTGGACTTTCCTGGCCTGAAACCGCACTGATAGGGTCCAATCAGGTTGCTGACAAATGGTTTCAGACGTTCGCATAATACAGCAGAAATGATCTTGTACGCGATATTTAGGAGACTTATTCCTCTATAGTTGGCGCAGTTTAGAGGGTCTCCTTTTTTGTGGATCGGGAAAACGATGCTGAGGTTCCATTCATCATGCATACTTTCTTCTGACCAGACTTTAGAGATGAGTTGGTGTATGCACTGTACCAGATCATTTCCGGCTGCTTTAGAGAGTTCGGCGGGTAGTCCGTCGGGGCCAGCAGCTTTACTGTTCTTTAGTTTGGATATTGCTATCCTCGCTTCATTTTGTTCAGGTGGACGGAAGTTTTGTGTATCATCGCCCATGTTGAATGGTTCATTTTGCCAGACAGCGGGATTTTGGTCTTCATCGCCGTTTAACAGTCTGCAGAAATAGTCTTTCCATATACTCAGCACCGACTGTGACTCTACTACGAGGTTTCCATTCCTATCTCTACAGCCTTCTGTGCGGGTTTTTTGCCTTGACACGTTCTTTTTACCTGTTGGTAAAACTTCCGCACATTATTCCTGGAGTAGCATCTCTCAATATCTTCGATCGCGCGCTTCTCATGCTCTCTCTTTTTCTTCTGGAGAAGCCGGTGTTCTTCCCGTCTTTTCTGCTCGTAGAGCTCGCGAGCAGCTCTCGTCCTTCTATATGTATCACCTGGAAAATAATTATATTAAAATCTTAAGATAATCAACTTTTTGTATTTTTGTATTGACAGCAATTCAATGGAATCAAACAGACAAAAGAACCTAATTTAAAAGGCTACCTAGTGTAGAAAAATGAGACATCAGTTATTTATTTTTCTATAGTATGTTATAAGTACAGGATTCTTCAGCAACGTTTTTCAGATTAGCCTGTCCAATACTGAAGAAATTCATTTTTGATTCGTCTTGTCAACTTATGGCGTAGCCAAATTTCTGACATCTCAGTTTTCTGAACTGTCCAATTGAAACTATAGTGTTCCACTTCCGTCACCTGGTCATTTTATTAACAGAAATAAAAAAAAATTGATATTAATACAATTTGGTAAAGCAATTAAACTACAGTTATAAAAATCATGGAGTTCATTTTGGTATCAAAATATCATTAATTTGCTTTGTTTAACAATTTCAAAATCGATTTAAAAAAACTTCAATTATGTTTTTCAACGAAAGCTAGTTATAGCTGGAGCTGCTTAACTGTTTTTCTGCTAATTTAGGAATTTTTAACAAGCAAAACTAATGAAATAGTTTTTACTTGCGATATATAAGTACTATATGACAAGTTATGGATGCGTAAAAAAATCGAACTCGAGGTATTGATCAAATTTGACATTACGATGATATAGCGAAGACGAAAAAAATGGTTCCCGCAATTCCGTCTGTCTGTCTCTCTGTCCTCGAGTCTACAGCCTAAGAGGTTGGATGGATTTACTTCAAACTTTGTCCATATTGCTTTTTCGTAAGCATGTCCACAATTTTTTTTTCAGTTTTTGAGACGAAAAATACCGTACCTGCCATAAATATTTTTTGGCCAAAATAAAAAATCTTATTTTTCTCAATAAACGGAGCCAACGATTTTTATTTTTAAAAAATCAGTTCATTAAGAAGGGAAAATGTAGGTACATTTTTGTATTTTTTTTTTGGAAAAAAAAAGTTACTTTTGGTACCTTAGAACCATTTTTTTTTTTATTTTCGATTTTCTAGAAAACGGTTCATTTGACTTTTTTGAAATTTTTGTATGCAAAAGCTTCTAGAAAGTTTAAAAAAGGTAAGTCAAAATTTTTTCAAAAAGATACCTCCTTTTTTTTTGAAAACTCAATATTTCGAAAACAATTGAATCGATTTTTCGAAATTTCGTTTTTGGTAGTTATAATAAATTATCTTGAACAGTTAAAAAACTATTTTCCTACAACTAAAAACAACGGTACCTCCCATACAAATGTTAAAAATGTATTTCTTAAAAACGTTCTTAAAAATGTGTGTGTTCTTAAATTAGTGTAGTTCACTTTTAAATAACTAGATCGCACGTACTTGCTTCTATGTTCGATTACATTATATGCACAATATTCTTAATAGGAATGGCTAAATGTATTTTTAAAGTCGTTTTTCATGTAATTTTTTATATATAAAAATTCTTAAATTTTTTCTAAAACAAAATTGGTATGAACATTTTAAGAATTTAATAATCTGAATTCAAAAACAAAATTTCAGAAAAAATCGTACACCCGTTTTCGAAATATTGAATTTTCAAAAAAAAAATATTTTTTTTATCAAAAATCCAAAAAAATTATATTTTGAAAATTTTGAAATGCACTATTATTTAGAATTTGAAGGAGCTCCTGTATAAACATTTTGATCGAAATCCGTTGAGCCGTTTATGAGAAAGTCGAAAATCAATAAAATGGTTGTATGGCAGGTACCGTTAATACAAAATATTAAAAAAAAAATTAGCCAAAATGTAGACCATACCTAAAGTAGTACACACACCAATTTTATCCAAATCGTTAGAACCGTTTTCCAGATAATTAAGATGGTAGAAAAATTTGTATGGCAAGTACCGTTATTTTTGATGCTAAAACAACGAATCAAAAATCTATTTTGGACAATCACCCAAAACGCTTAAATACCAAGTTTAAAGAAAATCGCTTCAGCCGTTTAGGCTGTAGAGAGGTGTACAGACAGATAGATAGACGGAATTGCTTTGGCCAGGGCTAGGGGAGCATTTGCCTTGACAAAACGACTGTTTTATAGCAGCCGTCTTGACAGCAGGGTGAAGGTTATTTGCTACATGGCCCTATCATCAGGCCGATGATTGCCTACGGATGCCCGGTGTGTTTCAACGTTGCCCCATCTCAAATGGAAAAGATTCGGGTGTTTGAGAGGCAATGTCTTAGACGTTGCCTTGGATTACACAGAACACCAGAGTCGGAGTACACAAGATATTATTTCAACCATGTTCTATACAACGGAGCCAACATAAACAGAATAGATAATTTTTTGTTCAAGCTGATTCGGGGTCACGTTGCAAGAGCGATGTCCTCAACTAACAGCTTAATTTTTGTGGTTTATTACCCCAATAACGAATATTTTAAGAGTGCGCGTTTAAGTGGCTACATCCCTCCAGGCATTCCTCTTTTTAGACAGTCGAGGGCTGATACAGGATGGAATGGCGGTTCCGCTCATCTACCACGTCAGCCGGAAAACTGTAGATAGGCGACTCCTATATGGTCGAGACGTCATCGGTCAAGGTGGAGAAGATCGCCTTCGGTTCAGTAGGACTGTGTCCGATCGGGACCGAAGCGATAGGGCGAAACAGGAGAACCAGTTCTGGTGGCTCTCTGAACAGCATCGTGATATTTAAAGTCGATTAAGATATGTCTTGGCCGACTTACATACATTTAGGGTAATTAGGTATAGGGAACAGTCGGGGTGGCACCAAAAAAAAATTAAAAATATGTATGTATGCGGAGGCATATGTGCATGTACCTGCGTAACTGTACATGTATGTACGTACGTATATGAATGTACGTATGTAGATGTATGTATGGGGTGAATGTAGCTGTGTGTCTGCATGCGTATGCAAAATATAAACAACAAAAAAATTTAAAAAAAACGAAAAAAAATGCTGCTGTGGCTGTTCTAGTTTTTAAGTAGTTTTAAGTGGTTTTGGGTATATTTAGGTATCGTAAGTAGTTTAAGTTATTTTTAATTAGTATAAGTTAGTTGTATTTAGTTTTAATTATTTTTAGTCTAGCTTTAGGTAGTTTATAAGAAAAAATTAAAAATATTATATGATGCCGAGTTTTTTTTTTTAAATATGTTTTCTTGGTAAAATAAAAATAAAATAATTAGAATTAATTAAAATAGATTTAAGGTCGAAAGACATTATTATTAAGAGATATAGTTTAGTTTAGAGCGCCCGTAGAGAGCCAGTAAATTAGTTGTAAGTTATTGATAATTAGGCTAGTTTTAAACATTTTTGTCTAGCCTTAAGATAGTTATTAGTTAAGATTAAATCAAAATGAATTAAAAAAAACGGAATTGCGGGACCCACTTTGTTGGTGTTCTCTATCATCGTAATGTCAACTTTGATTAAAATCTCGAGTTCGATTTCTTTTCCAAATGCAAAACTTGCTCTATAGTATCTACATACATATATCGCAAGTAAAATATATTTTATTTTGCGTACTTATTAAGGGTACTTCCCAAAGAACCATTCTTTATATTACCGATTTTCTCGCTATTGGATGAACCGATTAAAATTGTTTTTTTTATGCAAATGCTCAATAAAATTGTTAATAAAACTGCATGCTCAAATTTTGAAAAAAAATATGGTTTTCGGTTTTTAAAAAAATAAATAATTTTTTTTTTGAAAAATAGATTTTTTAAAAACCTGTTACTTAAATTTTTTGAAATTAAAATTTTGTATGTATGTTAATAATTACTTGACAATGGCGTTTCAAACTTTTTTCTAAAAATTTTTTTTAAAATTTTATAGATAAAAAATTATTTATTTAGAAAACCGGTCCAACGATTTTCGATTTTTTTTATATATTCATATTTGTTAACAATTCAAATGACATCTTCTTCTTCCTTCGAACTCAAACAACTATAATCAATCCAAAAAAATTTAATACACAAATTCATTTTATTTCTACCCAATTATATTTCATTTTTATGCATTTTTGAGTACATCCCTGAATACCTATATATATATATATATATTTATCTCTGAAAATCAAATGAATCTTATGTTTATTGCACTTAAATTATAAATTTATATGCATATAGCTACCTACCCACCTATGTATATCCTCCACTTTCATTATTATAATGTATACATATTTACATACCTAGGTTCCATCTATGCATGTACTCGTAGCTACTAACTAACTTACATAATTAAAATCCACAATCTAGATTTAACATAACTATTTCTTGAATCATCCATTCATTCTAAGAATCGAGGTGATATTACCTACATCGGCTTTAAACCTACTTAATGATAACTAGACTACCTATCTTCTAACACCGTCAATGCTTAGCTACTTTATCCATAGTTGTTATCTACAAGAGCAAGTTCGTATAATCCAGTCGTCTATTTAATTTTTGATTGTGGGTGTCACTGTCTTAGTCTTATTGAGTTGAAATTAATGGTTCTCGCATAGATTTACCTTTAAAATTTATTAAAGAAAACACAAAAATAATGCTTTGTGAGTAATTGGTCTTTTTGCGTTTTATAAGAGTATTATTTTCTTCAAGGTTTGGTCGCAAAAATGCTTGGTATGTAATTGTATTAACCAAAGAAGCATATACACCCTTCTAAAAATATAAGCCCAACATTTTAAATATTTTAAAGAATTTTTAAAATAGGAATGACTCTAAAAATGAGTTTTAAAATGAGATTGGATATTTTTAAACGGCCAAAAATACACTTTAGCGTTAAGGAGGTCATCTAACTTTAAAAGCAGCAAAGTGCTTCTTTATCTTTTTTAGAGTATAAATATTTACTTTATTCAGTTGACGTTTGACATTACATAACAAAATATTAAGGAAAAATATTTTCTTTGGATTATTTTAATATTTTTGAAGATTTAAAATTTTTTTTAAAGCCAAAAATAATGATATTAATCTATCTAAGATAGATAGATAGATTCTTTATTTTTTCTTTTAAAATAATTTTAACAATTTGTATTCTTAAGATTAGGACCTGGCAATACTGCCGTCTGCGTGAGATAACATTACAAGATTTAAAGAAAAAGATAAATGCAAAATTCTAAAAATATAATGTACATATATAAGTATAATGTAAAAATAAAAATAATATACAAAATTTAGTAGTTTTTTTTTTACAATATTATGTAACTCCCAACAAATATGTTCACATAATCGCAGTTTTATTATTTGCTTAGATGATTAACTATTTAGCTTTTAACAAAGATGTCAACTTTTAAAAGTGATTTGAAACACAAAATAATTCAGGGCTTTAATTATTGGTTAGTTGATTAACTATTTTTTTTTTAATTTTACAATTTTAACGTGATTTGAAACACAAAAGAAAAAGTATCAATTTTGATAGATTAACAGTAGATTTTGTGACTTAATTTTCCATGATTCAAACCAGAAAATGGGTTGTTCAGCTGGAAATTGCAATAAGTGGGAAATTAATCGCATTATGTTAAAAGAAACTATTTCGGTAGGTAAGAACATGTTGGCAATATTTATAGAGGCTGAGCCAGTCCGTTGCTCCGCTTAAAATTTCATAAAATCTTTGCAGCGATATAAGACTTTGCTGGAAATATATCGACGAATTTATTGTAAAATTGGACAAGCAGCCACGAAATGGTAGATATCTTTATTCTCTCTTCAGTTACATAGATTATAGAGCTGGGGCAGGTCATCATTATTTTCTGACAGGATCAGTGATGTGTCGTGGCGAAAAGCTAGTTGATTCCAGTCCTTGAAAGGTTGTGCATTTACTAGGAGCAATTTTTTCAAAATGATTTTGTGAAGACATCTTTTCATTAATTTAGTAATATAGTCCGCGCTTGCCTTCAAATTTTTTATGAATATAGGGGTTATTCCGGACTCTACGTATATTGCATAATTTGGTGTTGAATTTGGTAAACGAAATAATCTCTGGAAGAAGTTCCTTTGGACGCTTTCGAAAACTTCGAAGTGGGTATAGGCGAATACTTGCACACCATATGACATGCAAGCATTTGCTGTCGCATTTAAAACTTTGCATTTAGAGGTTAAATTTACATATTTGCTGGAGAAAAACTTTGGCCACATTACATTTAGGGCCACTTTAGCTTCCTTACTTTTTTCTTTGGCGTGTTTTAGGTAACTTAAATTGTATGTTAAAAGCACTCCCAAATACTTAAACTCCTGTACTACGTCGATATTTGTATTATTAATTGACCCAGTTATAATAATAAGTAAAGTTCGAGCAAATCCGTTCCGTCCAAAAAAAATAGTTTTATTCAATATTTTGGGAGCAATATTCATGGAATTGTACAGTTAATGCTCTACACGGAATGATTTTCATTTCATCAAGAGACATGCATAGACATTTTTCTTCAATGTAAGTGAAGGGCATGGATTTTCTTTTCTCACGATTTTATTATTGGAACACTATAGCCGAGTCTTTAGTTTTTTACTTGCGATTAGGTACTATAGGTTTAATTTTACATTTCGAAAAAACTGAACTCGAGATTTTAATCAAACATGACACAATTATTTTAAACATCTTAATTATCGCAAAAACGGCTGTAACGATTTTGATGAAAAAAAAAATTGTGAACTACTTCTATATTTTGATTTAAAATTTTGTTTACATTTTTTTGTTATTATCGGTACCTGCCATACAGCCATTTATATGTAGACAATCAAAAGATATGGTGTGTAATGGAAGAGAAAAGAATCTGATAGAACTGTGTGATTCATTCGGAATCCGAATTCTAAATGGAACGAGTTCGAGCGATGCCTCGGGAAATTTTACATTCATTAGCTGTCAAGGATCATCAATGATTGATTATGCAATTGTAGAAGAAGAATGGGCGCTTTTTGTGACTGATTTGGAGATCAAAGAACTTCCGTACTCAGATCATCTTCCAGTTGTTGTTACTTTCCAACTGCTTATGTAACCAAATGAGGAAACTGCAAACACGCACTTACTGCCAAGACTCAACTGGAAAAATTCTAAAGCACCGAAGTATAGGCAGCAACTTGATCTCGAACTACAAGCACACCAAAACCCAGGCTTTCTTATATTAGAGCAGATCGTAAAGGAATCTTACTCGCAACAACAGTCCAGCCGGAAAGAATGCAAAACTGGAAATGAGCCGTGGTTTGATGAAGATTGCCAAAAAGCGCGTAAGACATCTTTTTCATGGCTTAGAATTTTGCGAAATTCTTCCCAAGGATCATCTAGATCGAACTACCTGGAGGCCAATACGAGATATAAAGAGCTATGCAAAGAAAAAAAGAGGAAATATGAGGAACAGCAAGCATCCAGACTAGCTACCTGTAAAAATGCAACAGATTTCTGGAAACTTGCATGGCAATTGAATGGGAAACATTTCGCTATAGGTAAAAAACTTTGTTCAAGCATACTTTTCACCCACTTCAAGGAGCTACTGAATCCTGAAACTACACTAACAAACTGGCATTATGCTATACCTCGATTCAACGACGAAATTTTTTTATGGACGTTATGGACTCTTAAAAATGGGAAAGCGGCGGGTGCTAATGGTATTCCAGTCGAGTTTTACAAATACGGAAGAGTCTCACTTAAAAAACATCTGCTAACGCTATTTATTAAAGTTATGGAGGGAAATCTTTCAGCAGTTGAATTCCGGGATGCAATAATATTTCCGATACATAAAAAAGGATCCTTATCGGATGCAGCGAACTACCTAGGAATTTCCTTTCTTAATTCAACATATAAAATATTTTCAACAATGTTACATAAACGACTCACAACATGGATTGCAGCCCGGAACGTATTAAAAGAGTTTCAAGGTGGCTTTAGATCAGGCTACTCTACAATAGATAACATATTCATTCTCAGGAGTCTAGCGGAGAGCTTCAGTATGCAGGGTAAAAAATTGTATGTGATATAGAGAGTATCCTTTTGTATGGCGCTCAAGTTTGGGGATGTAAAAAGTTTCTCAAGGTGGAGAAACTTTTAACACACTACGTGAAGAGAATATTTCGCCTACAAACGAACACACCAAACTATGTTCTTATGTTAGAAACTGGTCTATCACCTCTATACGTTAAGACCTTAAAACTGCAAGCGGACTATTTACTGAAAGTTTTCAAGATGCCTGATTTCCGACTAGTCAGGAAAATAGTTATAAAAGGCATACAAGACCAACATATCTGGCACAGGGAGTGGACATGTCTTGCCGAAGAATGCGATGTATTATTTAATTTAAACTTGGAAAATATATCGAGCTGTAAAACTCTCCTGTACAATTTGATATCTAAGATAGATATAAAATGTAGGGAAGAATATGCATCTGAAGCCTGCACTTCCCTGTTCAGAACGATATATAGCAGGTTGAACCATAATCTCGCAGAAAGAAATTACTTCCGCGATTCAAATAAGGTAAACGTGATTGCTAAAATGGTCAGACTTCGGAGCGAATTCCTCAGCCTGAACTTCATACCGCACAGACCCGACTTACCTTTGGAGTGTAGTATTTGCAACTTGAGGGAAAAAAAGACATTATTCATTTCGTCGGAAGGTGCCCAACTCTCAGAGAAACACGAAGAAGTATTCTGGGGAATGACTTTTTGTCAGAGGAACAAGTTCTTGGCAGATGTAACTAAGCTGTATGAATACTGCAAAATCGCGCTAAGTATAGAGCAAGAATTATGAATGATGACTTCTGATTTTTTTTCCTTTGTTAAATATCGAAATCGTAGTATTAAATTCTTTTGAAATTACATAAAATTATGTTAGCGTATTAAAGTATTTGAATTTGTTTTAATTGTCAATCTGGCAGACGGCAAATGCCATGTCATAATGATTTTTGTTTGTATAAATATGCATTAACTGTTAGGTTAAATTAATATGTAATCCAATAAAAATCTATTCTAATCTAATCTAAAATCTAAATCTACAGCCATTTTTTGGATTTTCGACTTTCTCATAAACGGCTGGGCGGATTTCGATCTATATTTTTATAAAGCAGGACCTTCGAATTCTAAATAATATTGCAGGCCAAAACTTTTGTAAAATATTTTTTTTGGATTTAAAAAAAAATCAAATTTTTCTTTTTTGAAAATTCAATATTTCGAAAACGGATGACGATTTTTTTTGAAATTATATTGTTAAGCTTATTATTAAATACATATAGGTATACAAATTTTGTAAGAAAACGACTTAAACATATATTTAACCGCCTTTAATAAGAATCTTGCCCATACAATGTGATCTTAATAGTAGACAACAGATCCCACTGTTTCAAGAAAATTCAATTCAATATATAAACACCTATTCAACATATAGACGAGGACCACGCAATAATTTTATTCGTGTCAAGTTATGTATTTAGCAGTAAGGCCGATTGGTACGATTAACTAAATTATTCTGTTGCACTTCTTCTAAAACTCACTTTTTAAGCTTAATGCTTTATAACTTCATTTTGGCGATGAGTGCTTTAATGTGATAGAGAATACATTTGTCTGTCAAAATATTTGTCGTCGCCACCGCTTCACAATGTATAATCTCGTTAATATTCTAACAAGAAAGACAAAAAATAATATTTACATATATAATTGAAATACAGAGATGCTTGAGAGATATGACGGATTAGGTGTAAAATGATTAATATTCTTATGATAGCGTGGGCGAGCGAGCAGTTAACACTTTTAACGTAGACATGATTAACAAAAAGGACAAATGCTTTATGTACTTATGTGTGTCCATACACCTCGAATGAAAACTCTAATGTCGGACTGAACCCAAGGTTGTTTTTGAGAATTAAAGGTAGAGTCGACTGATACACAATGTGTAACGGGGGCGTGTGGCGCGGCGTTAAATGGTTTTTGGATATTTAAATATCAAAAAAAAAAAAAATATTACAAATATTAATAAAACACAATAACACTTCTGTAAAAATATATTCCTTTATTTTGTAATTTTATATGTATACCTTAGCTTAGTGTAAACTCAGAAAAGTGCGACGACATTCTTTATGGATCAATGTTTTAAAGTCTATATATGTACAGGGTGATTTGCATAAGGTTCGACAAAAAGCTATAGGGCGTGTATATGTTTGAATGTTGGACTTAGACAAAAAAAATCGTATAGCAGGTGGGAGGGAGGTCTACTTCGGCCCACCTAGCCGGGAGGGGCAATTAAAAAAAAATAACTTAAAACAGAAGAAAGATATTATAAGATAAGGGTAATACCAACATAGTCATGTTACAGCAATACAAAAAGACAGAACTTCATCCTTTTCTTTTATTTTTACATAAAGTTGTTCGAGTGAAGAGTTTTCGAAAAATTAATTTTCAAAATCAAAATTTAAAAAAAAATTATTTTTAACTAAAGGGTCCGCCATCTAACGTTTTTTTTTTTCAACTAATGCTTATTTCGTGAATGGTAACACTTAGCTCATGTCTGATTTGACACGTAATTAGTTGTATCCTTCCGCTGAACGAATATGGTTGTGTATACGCTTGAAAAACGCCGGGAAATATTGCGACATTACTTTGCAAATCATGGTAATGTTGCAGAATGTGTGCGAAAATTGCGTACGGATTTTGGAAGAAGAGAAGCACCGTCAGCTCCCTATATTCGTTATCTTGTGAAAAAAGTGAAAGAAACTGGCATCCTCATCGATAAACCAAAGCGTGAAAAGCCAAAAACAGTTTGTTCACCCGAGAATATTGCTGTTGTGGCAGAAAGTGTGCGTGAAGCGCCATCAACATCAATTCACCTTCGTTCTCAACAATTGAACATTTCGGGGAGATCATAGAGACGAATTTTGCATAAAGACCTTGGTATGACGCCATACAAAGTCCAATTGGTTCAGGAGTTGAAGCCAACTGACCATCCAATGCGTTTTCGCTTCGCTAAGTGCGATCGACTTAGAGAAGATGCCGATTTTGCCAAAAAAATCATCTTTTCAGATGAAGCTCATTTTGATCTTGGCGGGTATGTAAACAAGCACATTGTCGCATTTGGGGCACAGAAAACCCGCACGCATACATTGAAAAGCCGATACACCCAAAACGAGTCACTGTTTGGTGCGGATTTTGGTCAAGAGGCATAATTGGGCCATTTTTCTTCGAAAATGAGCAAGGAGTGGCCGTTACAGTCAATGGCGATCGTTATCGGGCCATGTTGAACGAATTTTTGTTCACAAAAATTGAAGAGGAGGATATTGGCAATATTTGGTTTCAACAGGACGGCGCTACGTGCCATACAGTCGAAGCTACACTCGATGTTTTGCGCCCTGTTATTGAAGATCGCATTATCAGCCGCAGAGCTGATGTCGTTTGGCGACCTCAGAGCTGCGATTTGACACCGTTGGACCATTATTTGTGGGGTGCCGTAAAAGATAAGCGTTACGCCGACAAGCCAGAGACAAGTAACGCTTTAAAGGAAAATATTTGTGAAGCTATTGGTGAAATACAGCTGCACACAATCGATAATGTGCTTAAAAATTGGACCGATCGTTTAGGCTACTGCATGGCCAGCCAGGGCAGCAATTTGAATGAAATTATTTTCCATTATTAACCGGAAGGATTGTACTTTCAAATAAAAAAATAAATTTGAGAAAATATTCAGTAGTTTTTTTTGTAGCATTTTCAAAAAAAAAAATTATTTGGCGGACCCTTTATTTGTTTTTCAAAATTTTACATAATTAGGTATGTTTTTTTTAATATCTAATGCTCTTGTTTATTTTTGATCAAATCAAAAAAAACAGATGTCAAAATGTTTTATAAATTGTTTCCAATAGAGACGGGTTGATTTTGACAGCTCGTTGGGTACATATTATTTCTTTTACTTTCAGTATAAATATCGTCTTACAGCGTCGAGCAACATGCAAATGATAAAACTGTATTATAAAAATGGGTGTTCTCTAGTAGCAATGATGCACGCGTTTCGCTTCTTTGGCGATGAGGCCCATTTTTGGATGAATGGGTACGTGAAAGTTGACGGATTTGGGACGACACCAATCCACACAAGATTCACGAGGTGCCAATGCATACAAATAAAGTTACTGTTTGGTGTGGATTTTGGGCTGCGATCTCTATAGGTCGATGATCACCAACTTCTTGCGGCCTAAATTGGATGATATGGACACCGAAGATATATGGTTTCAACAGGATGGCGCAACGAGCCACACAGCTAAAGATACAATCGATATTCTGGGCGAGCGGTTTCATGTCATGGTTATCTCGCACCGAGACGACTTGAATTGGCCAGCAAGATCGTGTGATTTGACACCTTTAGACTTTTTCTTGAGGGGCTTTCTTAAGTCACAGGCAGGCTTATGTGCATAAGCCGCAAACCACCGTGGCCCTCAAAGACAACATAATCGATGCCATCTGTCAAATTCAGCCTGATTTATGCGCTAAAGTCATCGAAAACTGGATCTTTCGAATGCGCTCCATACAGCGAAGCCGCCATTTGAACGATGTTATATTTCGCACATAATGTCATTTATATAGCTCCTTAATAAAGATAAAACCTTATTGATATCTCATGTACAACTTGTTTTTTTTTCAATTTTAAAATCGACCCGCCCTTAGTTTTTGGGAAAATTAAAATTAACAAAAACCTTTTATTTTATTTTATTGAATTCTTAGGTCAATTTACGAAAGAAGGAATTGACTTTGTTTTTACAGACGGGGTGTCCAGTACGATGAATCACCCTGTATATAATTAATACCTAATAATAATCCTAAATATTACAAAATTGTTTGCTTAAAATCTTCCGTCATCCAACCTATTTCTTTTAAATGCTCCTCTTACTTGGGTTTGGTCCAGAACAATCAAAAATATTTAAAAAAATATATTTTTTTTTAATGAAACTATTTTAAGAACTTATTTTGCATGGTTTCATTAATGCGGTATACAAAAATTCACTCGCAAAAAAAATGCACCTACTCATTATGGAAAAAAAGTGATTTTAAATTTCTTAAAAATAATAATAATGGCGCAAAATTTTAAACAGCCTGATGTTAAGGGCTTAGCATGATACTACTAACAGTTTGCTAATACCAAAGCACTTTACTAATAGTTTCCTAATTTTAAACACTTTTTAACAAGCACAATACTAAATCTATTTTCTTAATAAAATACAACTAAACACGCCTAAGATACTGCCAAAAAGTAAACGAACATAACTTTTTGACGTTTGTAAATGTCAAAGTGGCATATGAATTTAGTAAGATACTATAAAAATACAGTAGCCATTTTGTGATCTTAACTTTAGTAAAATGTTAAGAAAATAGTGCCTACAATAGTAAACTGGTTTAAAATTAGCAAAATCCTCTTTTAAGCCTAGTATCATACTAAAAACGATTTAACATATTACTAAATCGTTTAAAATTTTGCGCTAAATAATTTTAACTATATGGCTGTAAGACCTAAGGTCTTTTAGTAGCAACCTGATTTGCACGGCACTTGTTAGAAGGAATAGAAAAATAGGAAAGTATTTGTCATGTGCACAGTTGATTTGAGAATTTAGTATTTATTATCTCATTATAACCCACGGGCGGCATCAAATTAAAATTGGATGTATAGAAAAGAATGGCGCCTAGCGTGGGGATCGAACCCAAACGTCTAAGTTAGCAGTCAAGCACTTTATCCACTGCGCTTTTCCCACCCCAATATAAGTAAAAAAAACAGGGAAAAGTATACGTGTCAAACAGAAGCCCATCTTTTTAAAAGTTAAACACAAATATTACATATGCCAACGAAGCATTTATGTGAAATTGTACGCATCTTTGGTTGCAAAGTATTGTTACACGGTGTCTCCACCTTCTATATTTTACAGTATACTATCTGTCATTTTGATAGAAAGAAATAAAATAGAATGCTACAAAATTTGGCATTGGGCATTTCATAGCATACTATCAACTGCACAAATGTCGCGAAGGAATACGTATCGATGTGTTCTTGCTCTAGTAGCATTAATAGATTAAAAAAAAAACTTCAACTAAAGGAATTAACCAATAAAAAAACAAGAAATTGTAACAATACAAACACCACAAACGTTCACCAGCCACAAACGCTAACCACAAAGTGAAAATGGCAGCCAAATACGAGTAGTATACTATCGATAGAATGCCATGAGCTATGCAATGCCTACTAACTATAAATTTTTTTATAGAAAGCCTATTTGTGGTCTCCATGAGCAATTTTCATAGAATGCGACCTAGCTTACTAGAAAATCTAGATCGTGGAGACCCCATATTAGTGAAGTTCTTAATTTTTTTAATTTTTTTTTAACAAAATGGATGTGTGCTTTATTGTTTTGCAAAAGATCAGCGTTCGTGCAAAACGATTGAAATGTGGTGAAAACATCGCAAATCTTCATCCAAAATAATTTCCAATCTTAAAAGATGATCAAGGGTAATGTAAAACTAATGTACACCTGCAAAAATGGTGAAGTTTTATTTTCAAAAATTATGAAGATGAACGTTCATCAAAACAATATCGTTGAATGAATTTGGACAACTTAAGCAATTCAAAGTTCATAAATATAACGGTTCTGTAAAACTGAAAACAACAAAAGAGTATAAGCTTGTTGAATTTTGTTAAGAAGTTTATATCAGCACATCCCTGTCTACTTTCTTTCTTTAACTCTCTATTCAGAACATTTCTCTTATAAAATTAAACATTTTTGTCATCCGACAATTTCAAACTAGTTCTTCGTTAAAAAGTGAGTAGCAGTGTGAGCTTAAACTCTAATTTTGGTTTAAGCTTCAGATCAACAATTTATTCGGTTTCACAGTATCGTTTAATCCTTGAACTGAGTTCAATTTGTAGTTTAAGTTAACCTAGATTAGTCTGCCTTTTAAGCTTCAGCTCAGCGTTTGTATTGTTTTTTTTTTTTTTAAAATATTATGAATAAAACAAAATTGTGTATTCAAATGTAATAGTGATTTTCAATATTAATTTATTTATTATCCTCGTTGTTTCGCGTGTTTTTTTGTGTCAGAGAGAGAAAGGGAGCACGAGACAAGAAAAATGCTGCCAACTCTTTTCATAAAATGTAGTTAAACAAAGTTCAACTGATCTTCAGAGATTTCACTGTGAAACCGGACGACGAATTAAACCGAAAATTTAAGCTCAGTTTAAGGTTCAGTTGATTTTAAACTCCCACTATGAAGCTGGGGGTTAATTTAAAACACCGAACAAAATATGTTTATTTTCTCTGATCTAAGACAAAATTTTCTGATATCATACTTGTTCAAACTAATTTAACAAGTCTATGAAATAATTTTGTTCCTAGGTACATATATTTGTTGTGTGCATGCTTGTTAAACAAACAATGATGTACAAGTAATTCTTTGCTACTTTCTTTTTGTTCTCTGTTATAGGCTCCAGGGCCTTTTTTAATAATTGTTCGATTATGACGATGTTCCAAATACTACATGCATACAATATAATCTTAAACTCAATTTTAATTTACTTATCCTACTAAGCCATCTGACCTATTTCCGGAGAAAATTATTACTTCCCTTTTTCTCGTTTTATTATGGTGTACCACAATAAGCAACAGTAAAAAGAAATGACACCTGAAATTCCAATGAAATACAATCGCTCCCAAGAGCCTAAAAAGGTCTTAAAGTCTTAAACACCAACAATGCCGCACCTACTTAGCTCTTCCAATTAAGTTCAACGCCATAGAACTCGAATGTTAATATTGATTTTAGCCACCTTGCCCGAGAGATAAGCAGAGAATTGTTTATACATATATTTGTGCATTTTAATTACACTCAAAATATTGCCTTAGCTGCATAACGCACGTCGCGTCGCACCGGCCGGTCAATAAAGCTCCGTACTAATATGGTACATCCGCACATAGCGCCAATTTTAGCACTTCAATCACAACAAATTACTCTACTCACCATCTCCATTAGGTCCATCGGGTCCAGTGAATTTACAGAGATGTCCACGTCCATTGGATTCTACATATTCACTGGTTTGTCGCATCCATCCACTAAGCAGACATGGAACATAGATATGCTTTTTCTCCATAATGGTGGTGGCCAGAGGTTCAATCGATAGTCGATTGTTCACTTGAACCTTTATTATAACATACGAAATACGAGACAAGAGACTTTATAGCATAAAAACGGGTTGTACGACCGTATGGTTGCACTGTCATTATCACTTCCACCTCAGAAATATGTATATGTGCAAATGCGTATGACAATGACACTGCACTACATTCATATTGAGAGGATGGCGATTGGCGATATGTCCGACGGCGACGCCGACACGACGGTGTCGTTGTTGGTGTCAGCTTTATTGAGTCAATGCCAAGGCAGCGTGCAAGGACTGAGTTCCCACTGTGTACGTATAATGGTTTTGATAGGACTGTGAAATTTCAATCTTTCTTATAAAAGACATGTGATAGATTCGCTTGGAAGTTATTAAACTAATACACACCGAACCGAAAATTCGATTTCAGCAGTAACAAAACAATAATAAACTAAGGACACCACACATAAACTAGATTTGGTAAGACTTATTCAAATCAGGATCGACCAGTGACTTAAATTCGACCAAGAGATACTGATAAAAAACTCGTAAATTTTAACACCACAATTGAGCTCGATATAATGCAAATTAGTTCAGTTTCCGTGAAACATATCTACACATTCGTATTATAAATATTATTGCATCTTAATACTCACCCAGATGTAAAGTTGAGAAAAATGACTTTATAAATCTATTTGAAGCTCTCGGAACAAGGTTTATTATTGGTAGTGACTTTAATTCGAAACATATCTTCTTGGGATCCAAATGCATCTCATTTTAAGGAAGCCAGTTACTCAAAGTTGTATGGAATCACGCGTTGACTTTTTACTGACGGAAACGCAAATTTACTGGCCAACTTATTGAGCGAAATCGCCAGATCCCCTAGACATTAAAATTATACGAAATTCGGAGAAAGATTTGATGTTTCCATTGATCATTCAGCAGTCATTTTAACAGTATACGGAAGTCTAATTCACAAAGAAAGAGCTCCATATTTAGCTGATGGCAATAGAACTAATTGGTATAGGTAGAAGACTGTCAGAGAATATAGGTCTTAATATGTCCCTGAAAACTCCGATAGAGCTAGGCGATGAAGTCAATAAATTTATTAAAATCATACAAAATGCTGCACGGAAGAATACTTCACATAATAGCAGACAATCCGTAAAATGTACAAGTACAATTTCTCCGGAAATAAAAGAACAACTTCTTTAAAAATAGGAGAACGGGCATAAAATTGCAACAATCACGTGCTCCTCAAAAAACTATATTAAAGCAACAGTCTGCTAAGCTCAAAGAAGCAATCCGCGATTTTAAAAATAGTAAGATTATTACTTATCTTGAGGACCTCACTGCAGATAAAAATATAAACTATTCTCTCTGGAAAGTTTAAAAAGGCATTAAAAAGCCTCAAATGCCATTCAGCACATATCAGGAAAAATAATGAGGACTGGGCTAAGACAGATAATAATAAAACGGAATTATCTGCTGAACACCTTGCGGAAAATTGAAAACCTTTTGACAGACGGGAGATAGAAGAGGAACCTGATGAGATTGAATCGCTATCTGAGAACTTTATTATTCGAAATGTGTCACTATCCGGGCTTTACCAGATAATTAAAATAGGAATAGGAAAGAAGGATTTAATAAATGCTCGTGCCCTTAAAGAACTACCGAGAAAAGCAGTAATACAACTTTTGCACCTCTTGAATACGGTATTAAGGATTTTCATACGTTCTACGTCAATGGAAAGTTGCAAGGTAATAATTGCTCCAAAACCGGAAAAACACCTAGGGGGTCATTCCGTAATTCGATTATCGTCAGACGATATCGTCTGAACTATAGTGATGCATTTATTTGCTTCACGTAAGCCGATAATCGCCAAAACGCTATCGTCAAAATGATGGCGTTTGGACGATAGCTAAACAGGTATCGTCTTGCATTAATTTTGAAGTTTGTAGGTTACAGTAGTTGAATAATTGAGTAGCCACTGTAGTTTGCCATCTTGTTTTTTGTCTATCTGTTGTATTTTCAAATTAAAGTTAAAATGTTTCGGCGCAGCAATTTTCTTGTATTGGAAAGTGGAAATGACGCAAGCTGGGAGGAAATACAATTAATACGAATGCGAAGACAGTTGAGAGACAAATCAGGATGTTCATCCATATATCGAGCCAAAATACCATTTTGAGAGTGTGTGGCCCTATATATAAATAATTGTTGTATTTACATTTATACATATTAATTTGTAAAAAATATAAAATAACTTACATTTTTGTCCAATTATATAACTTTATTCGCACCAAATACAAAACAATACACAACTTTATTGACATTTATGGCAGTCCATTTGACAACTCAACAAAAGATCTTGTTCATCTTATACACTCGCTACATACCTCAAGAAGAAGATACCGCAATAGCTACATTTGCAGATGACGAGGCTATACTTTCAATATCCGATTCGACTGAAACGGCAACGGAAACTCTCCAACGCACCCTAAATAATATATCGGAAAGGACTAGGAAATGGCATATTGTTCTTAATGAGTCAAAATCAACTCATGTAAATCTTACTTACAAACAAAATCAACAATTTGATTTCTCAATTCAATTCAATACAAACACCGTATAATAAAATAACGAGGCAAAGTATCCTAGAATGACATTTGATGCTATAGCCGTATGATATAGTTTGAACCAAATCACTTGACCAAACTTTCGGTTGCGCAGAGAGATGATTTAAGAGAACAAAAATATTGCCCAAGATATTTAATGACTGCAATCTCAGATATGAAATACTTTTTTGAAAACTGCACAATAAACCACGACCATACTTCATGCTAATAAAGTCCATCCCTGGAAAGTGATATTGTGTATCACTTCAAAGAAATTTGAAGAGAGCTGCGTAGTAGAATAGCCAAGTACATTGGTTCGAGCTATACTTTTTTTTTTCACATTTTTAATGCATTCAAAATGCCAAAATTGTCAAATGGAAAATCCCATTATGTGTGAGTATACAATACAACCAATACAACCAAAACTAGTATACCGATAAAATATGACAAAGAATAAAAAAATTAATGCGAATTATAAGGGACATAGATAAATAAGACACGGAAATTTCTCCGTTCAGCCGCCATCCCTGGAGATAAAATCTGAGACAACAACCACCTACAGTCTCCGAATATCGCGCCACACATCTTTCCTATCATTCTTTCTCTTCCTTAACCTCACCCTCACGCCCGCGCTGTGTTGAAACATTTAAAGGGTATTCATAATCCCTTCAGCGCGTGTAGATTATAAAAAAAAAATACGGGATACGATATACAAATCTGGGATTATACTAAACCAACAAATAGGCAAACACTACAGTCTTACCAGAAAAAGTATACACAGATACCTACACGTATATCAACTATTGAAGCTGACTTAAATTGTTATTCACTTGATAAACCAACTAAGTCGTCGTAGAACAAAAAAAAATAAAGGAGGTGTTTTTTAATGAGTAAAAATTTCACACTACTATGAGCAAAAGGCTCATACTATATTCTTCACTTACCTAAGTAAAAAAAAAGTCGAAAATTCATACCTTCTACAATCCAAAACAAGAGTGTTTATAAAAGAAGAAGTATTAAAAATAATTGCAATTTCGGATAATTTAGAATTATGTTTTACTTTAATGAATCCAGTATTTATTACCAATATCTATAAGCTGTCTTTTATGAACATCACATTCAGTAACTTCTGTGAATCTTTCGTTTAACTTCTAGTACTAAATTTTTTCTTGTTTTATTCCAGAGTGGCAACCCTGATTTAAAATTCCGGAGAAAGACAACCCCAAGTAGGCCTCATGGATATGGTAACAAACGAGTACGTTCGCAATTCTCATTATGTAATTTATAAGCTGTCACATCAATATTATATAAAAGCTTGTAGATTGAATAGTAGGCTACATGCCTACATACTTATATCTGTATCTATGTCGGCTAAAAATAGATACCTTTGAATTGCAATTCAGTTCAGTGGGTGCGCTAAGTGCAACCACCAGTTTTGGTTAAGTCAACGCAGCTCCTAAGCGATCAGCTGCTTTTGGACACTTTGTGCTAACCAGCTACATAGATTCTTGTCGCTCTCCTGCTAATGAATTCAAAACTATTATCGCATAGTACCTCCTCTTGGTTTTGTATTTTAATGTGCATCACGGAACGGTGCAACACTCAATCTGGTTCTATATGGTTCGACCGTGTGGAGCTCATTTGAATACGAACATGTTTCATCCGGAACATTGCCAAACGATAGCGATTCCAATGCAGGTATATTATGGCAAAGAATTCTGGAGACGCTAGAGGACAACAATTTTACTTAGGCCGTGCTATAATGTGCACGACAAAAATAATCTTAGGCACTTGACATAATAATATCGCATCCACCAACTCACTTAATTGGATCACTTGAATAATAGCTTCAGTATCGCGAGCTAGAAGCTGATGCATTATTTATGTAGTCTACTGTTCCTCCTGTTGGCGTAGAATCCTATCGCATCTTTGTCTTCTTTTATGGAGAGACTCTAACTCTAATGTTGATGTTTTTCTTATGTTGGTGTATTGCTGTTAGGGGCACAGCGTTCTCCATCAGAAGTTGGAGCATCTTATCTTCATGGCACTGGTTATCTCTGTCAAAAATGCCCCTAGATCTGGAAGTCTGGGGTAATTCTAAAAAAATACATGTATTTTTTATTGTTTGCATTTACATTGTGCTGATTTTATTGTTATTTTATAATTATTTCAAATAGATATAATTTTAATAGTATTTTGCAGTAATCATAATCATTGTATGGTGGCAGTGGCGAAGTGGATAAAGTGCTTGATTGCTAACTAGGGCGTGTGTGGGTTCGATCCCCACGCTAGGTGCTTTCTTTTCTTTACCTACAATTTTAATTGGATGCCGCCCATGGGTTAAAATGAGTCAGTCAATTCCTGGTTCTCAAATCCACTGTGCCAAACTAGTGCCGTGCAATTCAGGTTGCATTTAAAAGACCTTACGTCTTACAGGCATATAAATAACAGTTTTGTACCAGGAAACTGATTTTTTTTTCTAACCAATTGCAATGCAAGAACAGAATTTTTATTTTATTTTGTTGCGGTGTTATAATTTAACATGCTTATATAATTTATTCAATAATATGGGTTCTGATTCTTTTATGTTTTAAGTTGTTGTTAAATCTTCGACATAACATGGAACTATTCAAAATAAAAATTAAACACTCATTTCTGTACGTATACAACCAGCATGAATATTTATTGTATATGCGTTTACTAAGATATAAAAGTGATATAGAGATTTTTTTTTTAGATTTAGACTTTATTGAGGCTTTAAATTTTAAACTACAATGTTTGAATACACGTCGGGTACGACATAATAAAATAAAAGTTAATATAAATATTATACAGTTTTTTGTTTTTTTTATATATATATTAAAAGAAAATATAGATCAAAAGCTTTCTGTTACAATCCTCTTTCTATATCTTAGTGCCAAACGAACAAATTTGTACAAATTTTCCCAACTTTCTGCCCCATTTAGAATTAGTATGACTTCGTCTGGAGTCAGCTGGTTTTTTCCAAAAATAGCTCGTCTAATTTCTTGGAGAATCGGACATGATCCTATAAAGTGAGCCACGTTTTCTCTAGCGTGCATGTTGCAGATTTCACATTCGATAGGCAAGTCTGGTCTATGTGGTATGAAGTTAAGATGCAAAATTTCCCCTCTTGCTCGTAGTATAAGTGATATCATCTCTGTGGGATTTTTATCGTTAAAGTAGTTTTGAGGACCTAGGTCAAGCTGCAGGTTGCTGTAATACTCTCTATATTGTGATGATTTGGCTTTGCTGATGAATCTTTGATGGATTTTTTCATCTAATTTGGCCAACAACTGATACAAACTTTGTTTAAAACCGATTGATCCTCCAAATTTAGTTCAAGCGTTTCATCCAAGGAACTAGAAATATCAAACCAAACGCCGACAAAGTTGAGTTTGTTTGAGATCAGATATTCTAACACTCTCTTAATCAGTCTTGTTGAGCTCATTTTTAGTATCAGCGGAGGTAACCCCGTTTCAATATGAGGCATGTAGTTTGGGGTCGTTGAAGGAAGAGAGAAAACTCGCTTGAAGAAGAACCGAAGAGATTTTTCAACATCTTCGTATTCTTTATAGCCCCACACCTGCGCTGAGTAAAGCATAATCGACTTGGCTACTGCTTGAAAGAGTTTGTACTTAGTAGAGTGATGGATAGCTTTGTTTGCGATGCAATTTTTCCATGAAATACAATAAAAAGTGATATATATAATACAATTTTATTATATTGCTTAGTTGTTATAGTTTGAGGGACAACAAAGATGCCATTTGAATTTTAAGACAATTATAAATAGTAATAAGATATTTGTCTGGACCCTGCTACAAATATCTTATTACAATAAAATTTTAGAGGTCAAAAAAAAATTCCTATAAATACAAGTGGAAATATTAAAAAAAATCGTTGGAGCGGATTTTTAAAAATAATTTTGTAGCGGGTTTCCAATAAGAGGTGTTATTTTGAATAGCCCGCTATTTCGGTAGCTGTCATTTTTTGACATTTGACAAGTAGAAACTACGCTATTAATAAAAATGGAACGATACACGCCTCAACAACGCATTGAAATTATTAAAATTCACTATAAAAATGGTGAAAATTTGGCAGAGACGGTTCGTAAAACTAAAACATTTTTGGGTCGTCGTGAAGCACCTTGTCGGACAGCAATACAGAAATTGGTGGACAAATTCGAGCTGTTGGGACAAGTTAGTGATGTGAAGAATAAAACCCGTGCACGTCGCTCAAGAACAACTGAGAATATTGCTGTTGTAGCCCAAAGTGTTGAAGAAAACCCAGGTTTGTCCATTCCTCGTCGTTCTTTGGAATTAGGCATTCCACAAACGTCATTACACCGTATTTTGCATAAAGACTTGGGTCTTAAGGCTTATAAGGTTCAGTTAACACAAGAACTCAAGCCGGCTGATCATCAACAACGTCGTGTCTTTGCTGATTGGGTCCTTGAAATGCATGAAAATGAACCGGAATTTCATCGAAAAATCATCTTGACTGATGAGGCCCATTTCCACCTCGGAGGCTACGTCAACAAGCAAACCTGTCGCATCTGGGGCTCGGAAAACCCAAGAGTTATTGTTGAAAAGCCTCTCCATCCTCAACGCGTGACTGTTTGGTGCGGTTTATGGTCCCACGGGGTCATTGGACCTTACTTTTTCGAAAACGAGGCTGGAGCAACAGTTACGGTCAATGGATTGCGCTATCGAGAGATGATTAATGATTTTGTATGGCCTGAATTGGATGGTATTGATCTGGACAACGTTTACTTTCAACAAGACGGCGCTACGTGCCAAACAAGCAATGAAACCATCGATGTTTTACGGGAAAAGTTTCCGGACCGTGTTATCTCTCGAAGAGGTAATCACAATTGGCCACCGAGATCTTGTGATTTAACACCTTGCGACTTCTTCCTTTGGGGCCACGTGAAAGATAAGGTCTACGCCAACAGCCCAGCGTCGATTCAAGACCTCAAAGATGAAATTCGTGAGGCTATCGAGGACATAGGGCAGCCACTTTGCGATTTGGTTATGGAAAATTTCATGAAAAGGATATGGTCCTGTAAGCGTGGTCTTGGCGGCCATTTGGCTGATGTTGTGTTTCATTATTAACGGCATACCTTCCTCTTTATAATGAAATAAACATCCGATCATTTATCTCCAAAAATGCCATTTTTCTTTGAATATCAAAATAACACCTCTTATTGGAAAACCCTTTATGTATAAAATGAAATATAAGAAAATGGTTTTAAAAATAACCACTGCGTTAAAAAAAAAATTACCAAAAAGTACCTTTTCCATTCATTAATGAACTATTTTTACTAGCGATATAGGTACTATAGGGCAAGTTTTGCATTTGGAAAAAAATCGAACTCGAGATTTTAATCAAAGTTGATATTACGTAATAGAGAACACCAATTTTATCTGTGTGTCCGTCTGTCTGTCTGTCTGTCTGTCTGTACAACTCTACACCCTAAAGGGCTGAAGCGATTTTCTTAAAACTTGGTATTTAAGCGTTTAAGGTGATTGTCTCAAATACATTTTTGAATCGTTCTTTTAGCCCCAAACCTAACGGTACCTACCATACAATTTTTTCTACCATCTCAATTAACTCGAAAACGGCTCTAACGATTTTGATACAAAAAAAAGTGTGTGCACTACTTTAGATATAATCTACATTTGGGTCAAAAAATTTCTAAAAATATTTTGTTATTAACGGTACCTGTCATACAACAATTTTTTGTATTTTGAAATTTCTCATAAACGGCTCGAAGGATTTCGATAAAACATTTTATGTAGGAGCTCCTTGAAATTATAAATAATACTGCATACCAAAATTTTCGAAAAATATTTTTTTTGAGTTTTTGAAAATTTAATATTTCGAAAATGGGTGGATGATTTTTTTTTTAAACTTTGCTTTTAAATTTATATTATTGAATATCTGAAAATTTTTTTGTAAGTATAGGTAAAAATTAAGTAAAAAACGACTTTGAAAATATATTTAGATTTCTAATAGAAACATTTTGCATACGATGTGATCGAACATAAGAGCAAGTTCGCGCGATCCAGTCGTGCATTTTATTTTTAAGTCGTTGGAGCCGTTTTTGAGAAAAATAAGAATTTTCTTTTTGACCAAAAAAAAATGGCGTTAAAAAAATTTTAAAACAATATGTACCTACCAAGTTTGAAGGAAATCCATTCAACCACTTAGGCTGTAGACTCGAGGACAGACATACAGGCGAAATTGGGGGACCCTCGTTTTTGTTATGCTTCATCATCGCAATAGCAAGTTTGATCAAAATCTCGAGTTCCATTTTTACGAATCCATAAGTGTTGGACTTTAACAAGGTAGCTACTAGTTACTACAATTTTTACTTTAATCTTTTTTGAAAAAAAAACGTAAGCCTTCACGATGTTTACAAAAAAAAATTGAATTTCATCCCTTTTCATTTTCCATTTTTAATACTTTAGCCAGTGTTGACATTTAATATCAACAAAAAGAGTTATGGGAGGGAAGATAAAATCATCTTCTGAGTTTTCTGTGGAAGAAATAATTGATTTTGTAAAATAATCTGTAAGCTTTGTTTTGCACTTTGAGCTTAAGGTGTCAGATAAGGATTTACCTTTTTTTTCATACATCATGTAAATATTTAACAACAAAATATTATGTTATTCCAAAATTATAAGTTAATATTATATCTAAGCCATTTTATATCGACTTTGACAAAAGTAACTCTATCGGAACTCTGAGTTGTATAATATCTACAAATAAATTAATAAAAAATAAGTTGAGGCACAAAAAAAAGACGAAGAATAGAAGTCTCCAAGACTTTAAATTATAACTTATATGAACCTATTAAAGCTGCAAGAAAATTTTATAACAAGTAAACAATAAGAATGTGCTATGAATTTAGGTATACCTACATAATGTGCGTTCATTATTCACGTAATTTTATTGTTAATTTTTTCTATCGATAACAATCACTTATATTCTTAGTTTCATCACATTAAAAGTAAAATTCTTGATTAATTGCAAAGACTTGTTTGTTGGAAAACTTGACAGCGTCTATAGAGAAAGTGTTCTGTCAACGGTCGCCAACATCAATTTTGTTAATTCTTGTTCTTGAATTTGTAGGTTTGCTGCGGAGAAAGTATGCCATAATATATTTTCGCTTTTTATTAACTATATGAATTTTTTTTTTTAATAATTTTTCAAAACATAATATACGAATCAAGGTTAATAACTTGAGTGAATGACATTTGTTGTAAAAAAGCGGTTTACATACAAAAAAATATTTATAAATTGGCTTAAATGGCGAAGTAGGTACTTGAGTGGATTCTTTAAGGTTTTTCTTTTAATTTAAATTTTACTTTCCAAATCTTAATTTCATTTGAGCTCTTTTTTATGTTTGGTAGGCTTAATTTACGCTTGGTTTAATTTCTCAATTAGCCTAAATATTAATTTCTGCTCTAATGGTTTCAGCACATTTAATCAAAAATAAATTGAAAACAATGTTAATATTTTGTTCATATAGCCTCCATAGAAGCAAATTTGTGGGAAAGGTAAAGAAGAAATAGTTCATGAATGTTTCCAGTGGCTCAGGAATTATTAACTCTATATTAAAATAACCCCGAGTTAACTCGAACAGTTTTTAAGTGGAGGTTAAACTCTAACGTCCAATGGCTGCACAAAAATCTTTTCAAATTAAGTTGATGACTCTGATGAATTCACCCTTTCCATAGAATGTTGTACATAGAGTCACGCGCACCTTACAGCCAGGTCGTCAAAAAAGGAATCGGTATACATTCTTTTAGATTTGGCGTTCAATGTACTAGTTGTTTCCCATAGGAGAGAACAAAGAGAAAGGTCTCATTTACATTACTTTTATATAAGTCAAGTAAGTAACAAAGAGATGGCTAATCAAGAGTAAGATATGTCTAAATTAATAACTAAATGCTTTAGTTTAGAAAGAAAAAGAAGATGTAAATAAAATGAACGAGACTAGAGAAATGCCAATTAATATCAGTTTTACAACAGTTGTTGGCCTTTAAGAGCGCAGTATGGTGGCTGCTCAATCAGACAACTAATTTGAGGAAGTCGAATGCCCTTTTAACCCCACGGGGCCACATAAACTTTACTTTTCCGTTACACTGTCACATGGGTTGACATGTTTCCCGGCGAAAAGTCATTACGTATCCTATCAAAATGGTGAAGATTTCAGTAGAAGACTACTTGACTCTTCAAAAATTGAGAGAGACGACTGTGCCAAAACGTGTCGCCCACGAAAATCCAAACTAACATCTAATAATCTTTTAAATCAAATTTACAAAATTTATAATTCGATTAAACATATGTAAATATTATTTTAAGAAATTAAGTAAATTATTTGTTTTATTCTGTTTTCTGATAATGTTATATTTGTATAGTTGGGTTTTCACGATGAATTATTAATTTGTAGTTTAAGATATATTAAATTCTAGTTTAGATTTTTATAGTTATATAGATATTTAATGTAATTTAGGCTAACTTTTGCTCAAAAAGATTGTAAAAGATGAAATAATGAAAAATAAATTCTTACTTAAGTAGCAACTTTCTTCGCAACAAAAATTTGTCAATATTGACATTTGCCCCTTCGAAATGTGAGCAGGTTTTAGATCTTAGACACGTGCCCTGCATCAATTAGCACCTGCATGGTCGACTTAGTTGGTTGTTCGAACATCTAGAGAGCTTTAGGTCTGTGGATCTTTAAGGGCTTGAAAACCTAATAACATTTCGTCTTGGCGGACTCTCCACTACGAATCTTCATCGGAGTATTTTTATTTGCGATATAGGTACTATAGAGCAAGGTTTGCATTTGGAAAAAGTGGAATTCGAGATTTTAATCAAACTTGATATTACGATGATAGAGAACACCAAAAAAGTGGGTCAGGCAGTTCCGTTTGTATGTCTATCTGTCTGCCTGTAGATCGATCTATAGCTTAAATACCTGGAGCGATTTTCTTCAAACTTTGTTCTTAAGTGTTTTAGATGATTGGCTAAGTTCATTTTTTAAATAATTTTTTTTTAGCCCTAAAACGAAGACCTTTCATATGTAAATTTTTTTTCTACCAAAATGATAAATCTTAATGATCTCGAAAACGGTTCTAACGATTTTGCTAAAATGAAATAAGTCCACTATTGTATTTGTATACTCTTCATTTTGGTTTCAATTTTTTACTTGCGATTATAGGTACTATAAGGCAAGTTATGTATTCGTAAGAAAAAACAATTTTTTTCTAACAATCAAACATGACATTACGATCATAAAGTACACCAAAAAAGTGGATCCCGCATTTCCGTCCGTCTGTCTGTCTGCCTGTCCTCGATTCTGCAGCCTAAACGGTTTGGTGGATTTGCTTCAAACTTGGTACATATTATTTTTTCGGTAATATGCCCACACGTTTTTTCATTTTTTTAAAGACGACAAGCAACAGTAGCCCCAATACATTTTTTTGGCCAAAAACAAAAATCTTATTTTTCTCAAAAACGGCTCCAACGATTATTATAAGAAAATCAGTTCTTTAATGAAGGGAAAGGGTACCTTTTGATAATTTTTTTTTTGGAAAAAAATTGTTATTTTTGGTACCTCTAGTACTACCATTTTTTTGGTTTTCGATTTTCTCGGAAACGTTTAATTTGATTTCTTTGAATTTTTTTTACGCAGAAGCTCCTAGAAAGTTTAAATACTATTGTATACCAAAATTTTTTTTGGAATTTAATTTTGTTTTTTGAAATCTTAAAATTTCGAAAACGACTCAATATTTTTTTTCAAAACTTCGTATTTGGTAGTTTTTTGACATTACCTTGAATAGTTAAAAAAAAATATTTTTTTTAATAAAAAAACAACGGTACCACCCATACAAATGTTCAAAAACCGTTAAGAAAAAAAATTTATTTCTCGAAAACGGCTCTAAGAATTTTTATAAAAAAAATTTTGTGTTCTTAAATTAGTACAGTTCACTTTCAAGTATAAAAATATTTTTTTGCGTACTTATTAACGGTACTTCCCATAAAACCACTTTTCATATTTTCGATTTTTTCAATATTGAATGAACCGATTAAAATGATTTTTTTTATAAAAATGCTCCCTAAAATTGTTAATAAAAAAACGTTTTTATTTAAAAAATAAATAATTTTTTTTGAAAAATCGAGTCACAGATTTTTTTGAAATTTGCATTTTATATGTATATTAATAATATCTTCAAAATGGCGTTTCAATTTTTTTTTTCTAAAAATGTTTTTTTTCAAAATTTTATACATAAAAAATCAATTTATTCAAAAAAACACACCAACGATTTTTGAAAATTTTGTTTGATATATTCTTATTTATCCATGAATTCAAATTGCATCTTTGTTTTCCCCCAAATAATAAAGACTAAGCAATAAAAAAAACATTTAATTATGTGTATTATGCATTTATTTCTACCTTATTATTATTCAGTTTTTACGAATTTTTGGGTACGTCACTTAATACTAAATACAATGTAGGACCTCATACATTTATATTTACATATGTGTCTTTAAAAATCACATGAATCTTATGTATGCATATTGCACCCAAATGACCCACATACGTCCTTCATTTTCATTATTATATGTACTTAGGTTCCTTCAATACGTATATATATGCAAATACATTTTACTCTCCTAACTTACATAATTAAAATTGTAAGGTACCTATGTAACTATTCCTTGAATCATCCATTCAACAATTCATTATAATAAAAATCAAGGTAATCTTACCTACATAGGCTTTAAACCTGCATAGAATAACTACACCTAACTAGCTACATTAAAGTTGTTAGCTACAAGAGCAAGTTCGTGCGATCCAGTCGTGCATTTTATTTTTTAATTAAAATGTAATTAACGGTACTTAGCATATACATTTTTTTTGATTTTCGATTTTTTAGACATGATTTCATTCTTATACTTAATAATACTGCATACAAACACTTTGAACAAAAAATGTTTTTTTTGAAAAAGAAATTCAATATATAGAAAACGTTTGGACAATTTTTTTTATATTCTATTTTTAAATCTATATTATTAAATTCTTAAAACTTCTATAAGTTTTTTTTTTAGAATTAGAAAGAAATTTTGTATATAAAAAAATAAGTAAAAAAAATTTGGAATTTGAAAATATTAATAGTTTTTTCTACTAAGAATCTTGTGCTTAAGATTTTATAGAACATAAGAGTAAGTAAGTGCAATCCAGTCGTGCATTTTATTTTTCTTCATTATGATGGTTTCTCCTGGATCAGTCATTTTTGCTTTGCATGGCTCGAGGACAGACTTAAGTTTTTGAGCAAGCACTTACATACTATCAAATCGTTATCTTTATCTTTCCGGGTGTTTTTTTTTCATTTGAGGGTAATTTATATCTTAAGTTAACCCAACCCCTTAACCAGGTAATGGAGGCATTACTTTGCCTTTGGTCACGGGTTGGGCATAATCCGATACCAGTATTCCAGTATGGAACATCCGCTACCATCTCTTTTCCAAATCGTTAGTGAGTAAAAGCTGCTCACGTGAGGTCTCCATCATTCAGTCCATTTATTTATCTTAGTGCATTGTCCCTATGGACTAGTCTAAGGGTCTACAACTTTACCCTGCTTTTCATCCATTAATTTCCTATTGAGTATTAAATCGATTGTCTTATATTTTTTTACAAGGCCAAAGATATATTTAAAAAAATAACTATTAATTTTTCGTGACTTCCAATTAAATTATCTTAGTTCCTGTAAGTTTGCTTACTCGAAAAAGTGGTATAACACAAATGTTCGATTATTTTAAAACAAGGTCTCAGCTCCTTTTCGGATAGCGAAGGCTCATACCTTAGATCTGACTTCAGCGGGATATTCTGGGGTTAAAAAGTTATTAAAATCATTCACAAATTTTCCAGGGACTTTCTGAGTAAATATATCGCAGGGATCATCAGCAATCACTGTGAGGGATTGAAGCTTACGCCCGCGAAAGATGTTCCTAGCTAACTAAAAGCTCGCATTTGATTGCCTTTTATGTGCATCAAATGGAGAAGGCAGGAGCTCATCAGCGTCCATTAAGTCGTAGTCCCCAGTGAGACACCAGACCAAAAACTTTTTATTCAAATACTACAATTGTAAAGAAAACATTATATAAATAATTTCTTGTTTTCTATAATTATCGAATATTGATTTTTACATAGCAACTTTTATAATTTATTAATAATATTTAGTATTAGTAGAAGAAGGATCCATCAAAACTATAGAGCTTAAGACTTGGAAGAGTATTTATTTAAACATGACATACGAGCTCCCTTTTTCTATGATATCATATCAGACTTAACAATTATCTACTAATCTTAAAATAATCCCATAAATAATTATTAGCAATCAGTAAGAGTATCAAATAAAAACTTTAAAAAGCTTCTAAAAATCAAATCTGACATAACTGAAATAATTATAGTATCTAAAACTTTGCAAAACCTCATGTCTTATAGAGCAAGTAAGAACAATATTAAAATTTAATACGGACATTATAATTGGTCAAAAAAATGTAATGCCCGCAAATTGATATTAAAAGTATATACATATTTTAAAATATCCAAATGCATAAATAGTTTGATGTATGAGTACGAAGTGATATATACGTTCTTCCCATTTTGGCAATAACTTCAAGACATGCCTATTTCCCACCCTCATTTTTTGTTTGGCTTAAATTTTAGTAACGTCTTTCACAATAATTGTCACTCTAGATGATATGCTTATTTATGGTTTAAACATTATGCTAAATAAAGTAATTATTGAATTTCAATAGGATTTCGAATATTTTCTGCACAACGGCCTTGAAATCGCATTTTTCCATTGCTATTACTCTAAGGCTACGAAAGTATTTTTTATAATGTTTAACTGAAGAAATTACAAGAAAAAAACAATAATTTTGAATTTGTATCGCTTGTAATGCCACAAACACGACATAATGTCATAGAATAATGGTCAAAACTCATCCAGATGAAAAATACAAAAAAAAAATGCAAGCCTATAAAAATATCTAAAACAAAAAGGCTTTAATCTATTTTTGTACTCTGCATTGAATACCTATGGAAAGCTAAACCATTTCTAAATATAGAAACAAGTGTAAAAATACAGACCCGTCCTATATGTCTGTATTTTATATGTAGGAAAAAATGTTTTTTTTCTTCTATAATTCTGTTCGTGCCTTCGTTTTGTGGAAGTTGCATACCTATATCTTAGGTTCCCTTTGGATTGATAAAAATATATTTCTACACTCAGAAAAATAATCACAATTATTAATAATTTTTTAATTATAATAACAATTAAAATATTCTTGGGAACATTTAAATCCATTGAAATACATACTTAATTGTACTTAAGTTTTAATGAACGAACTATAGACATGACGTTCCCTCTTAACATGAACCGTTTTTGCGACATAGCAGTTTTAATTACATCGGTAAAATTAGTATACAGTTAAACTTTGATATCTTGAACTACTGTTATCCACAAAAAAAGTTCGACTTATCAACAAATTGTTGATTAAAATTAAATCAATCAATCAATTCAATCTAAAATACATTATACGGATGTACATATTTCGTTCTTTTATTAATTCCTAAAAATTTTACTTATGTAAATACTTATCTGTACTAGATTATATAATATACACAAAATGATTGTATGTATTTAAGGTTTGAGGTCTGAACGTAGTTATAGATAGATAGATAGATAGATATTTTTATTTCATTCTTAAAATAGTATTTGGTTGCTACCGCTCAGTTTACACAGAGAATTTATATTTAAAATATATCTTTCTACTAAATACGTTATTTTTACAACATTATAATTACAATTTAAAAAGAAAATAATTTTATTTTGAAGGAAAATATATGACAAAAACCTTCATTTAAGTACAAAAATTACTTCGATTAAGAAATAGATTAAATTAAATTAAAACAAATAAAACAGGTAAAGTAATATAAAAAGGTACATTTAGATGAATGAATAAACAAATAAGTAAAAAATAAATATATAACAAGAAGTAAATAATTAATAATTAACAAGTAAAACAATTAAATAAATAAATAAATAAATAACAAAATAAATAAACAAATAAATAAATAAACAAATAAACAAATAATGAAAATAGATCATAAATAATCATTAAAAAATCATAAATAATATATAATAAATAATAAATCATAAATAATAACTATAAACAAATAAATGAATACAAACATGAAAATAAATAATAAATAAATAAATATAAGTACAATCAACAAAAATAAATAAATAAATGAATAAATTATGGGTTAAACATATATTTAACTGAATATAAACGAAAAATTAAATAAATAAATGAATCCTTATATTTGTAATTGAACTACCAAAGGGTTATCAGAAATATCACATTTAATTAAGAAGCTATCAGTTATTATTTATTTATTTATTTTTTCTTATCAATAACATATTAAAAATATACTATTAATAACTAGTATAAAGAGCACTAGCAGCAAAATACTATCGGCTCTTTGGTAAAAGGAATTGAAACTATGGCTTAATTTTAAGTAAATATAGTATCCTGTTTATAACTACAATATTGGATTGAGTAGGTTCTTTTAATAATTCTATAATATTTATTTTTTTTATCGATTTTTTGAATAATTTTATTTGAGGTGAGAAGGCAAGTTCCAAGCAGGTGGCTAATGGTGAGGTTACTTTGGCAGGTGGGGCAAGTGGGTGGTGATTCTTTTTTGAGAAGATGTTGGTGTGTAATACTGGTGTGGCCTAATCGGAGCCGAACGAAGTTAACAATCATTTCCTTTGAATTTTGTGTCGGGTATATTGGATATTTTTTATTGGGATTGATTCTAGAATAATGGTGATGGTATTCTTTCCATTCTACGATTTCCGTTTCTCTTAATTTGGTGGTTATGAATTTTTGCAACTCCCGTTTGGAGTGTTGGTAAAAAGTATAAACTAGAGCAAAATGGGTCTCGTTGGCAACTTTATCTGCCAGCTCGTTGCCCTTTATTCCAACGTGTCCAGGAGTCCATATAAGTTTTAGTTTGGAAGGCTTCGTAATTAAGGTATCTCTTATTTTGGATATAATTTCAGAGCTATGTGTGGGATTACTAACGGCTTTCAGAACGGAGAGGCTATCGGAACAGATCGCCCATTTCCCTGATGTGTTAGAACATTTTTGTATGGCTTCAAATAAATAAAAATGGATGTTATGTTTGGAAAAATACCTTGTCTAAGTATGTTACCTTCTTTCGATACAACTGCAAATGTGGTGGTGTGTTGATTTTTTGAACCGTCCGTGAATATAAGTTTCCAACCTTCACTTGATAGTTTTGATGCCATTGCGCTAAACATATGTTTGTAAATGTCTGTGTTGGAGTTTTGTTTTTTAAGTTCGCATAAGCTGAAAAGTATAGCGCTGCTGTCTAAGAGCCAAGGTGGCTGCGATGGCGAGTATTTGGGATGGCGTTTAAAAGGTATTTCCAGTTTTTTGCCTATATCCAAGATGGTATGGATTGCTGAAGGGATACGTCTGGTTCGTTTATGGGATAGGGTTAGCATTGTGTTTTTGTCAGTCACTGATCCGGTTTGAAAAGTTAGCTTACGTAGAAGTAGGGCGCTTACTTTTTGATATCGTTCTTCCACTGTTGGTAACCCAGCTTCGGAGAGGATATTTTTAATTGGACTCGTTGGAAAAGCGTGAACACTCCTCCTTGCAGCTTGGTGGTACGTTGGTTTGAAAATATTTTTAATTGTTTTTGGACAGGATCCGTATATAGCTAGAGCATAATCTATTTTCGATAAAATTAACATTTTTATGATATAGCAAAGAGAGTTAATATGAACCTTACTCTTCTTAGAAGCTAAATACTTAATAATACTAAGTCTTGCTGCTAGTGATTTTTTTAAATCAGTGCAATGATTTTTCCAATTATATTTATTATTGAAAATTAGTCCTAGGATATTGAGGTTGACAACATTTTCTATTTTAACATTGTTAAGTTCTATATCAATATTATTACATTGTTTTTTTTTTTACAAATATGGAGAATTTTGCATTTGTTTATTGACAATTTTGGTCCAGATATAGTGGACCAGTCCTTAATTTCTTTTATTATATTTATAAACAAAGCTTTAGTTTTCTCTAAGTCATTGTGTTTACAAAGAATATATACATCATCTGCATAGACACAATGATCCAGATCTTTGTATTTTGATATTATTGTATTTAATTCTTCAAAAGCAATGGAAAACAAAATTACCGAGATCGGAGATCCCTGAGGGATTCCCTTTTCAAATGGAACAATTTTCGAGAGGCTGGTTTTAATTTTAACAGAAAATTTTCTGTTTGTTAGAAAGGATTTTATAAATTGAAAAATTTTGGGACCAATTCCCCATTGTTTTAATTTGTTTAGAACGAGGTGGATACCAATGCGATCAAATGTGTTTTCAAAGTCGAGTGCCAAGATAGAGACGTGATTACGAGCAGATTAGAAATAACGTAGTCAAGGTGAAGATGGACATCAATACATCAGTTAATTTTCGAATTCTTCTGCAAATCAATTCAACACCTGATTGACTATGAAGATCATTAGTTGAATGATGCCGGGGTAGATTAAACATCATTTTTAAAATTTTGTTTTGGCATACTTGGAGTTTTTTAATATGACAAATTGTACAATTCCCCCACACCTGACATCCATATAACAAAATTGCTTGCAGAACAACCTTGTATATAATAATCTTGTTTTCAATACTTAAATGCGATTTTCTATTTATTAGCGGATATAGCATTTTAATTGCAATATTGACTTTTTTAACTATTTTATTAATATACTCATTAAAGATAAGCCGCTTGTCAAGGTTTATTCCTAGATATTGCACATTGGACTCCCATTTTATAGAATGTCCCATTGACTTTCAGCTCATTACCGGGTAGAAACAATCGCTTTCTTTTTCTGGTGAAAAAGATTGATTTTATCTTTCCAGCATTTAGCTTAATCTTCCATTTGTGATAATATCGCATTAAAATTTCAAACGCATGTTGAAGATTGGTCTCAATATTAAGACCAACCTCATGCGAAGAGAGTATGCAGTTGTCATCTGCATAAATCCTTGTTTTACAAAATGGTAGCTGTGGAAAATCAGACGTGTAGACATTATATAAAACAGGACCAATAACTGAACCTTGAGGGACACCATACTGTATGTTAACTAAGACGGATTTAGTTTTATTAACATACACTTGAAAACATCGACCAGATAAGAAACTTTGGACTATTTTTATAAGAAAATTTGGAATCCCGAATGTTTCCATTTTGTAAATAAGAGCATTATGTCAAACAGAGTCGAAAGCTTTTTCGATATCTAATAGGACCATACCTGTAGATCTACCTTCAGTAGGATTAGTTTTGATTATATTACAAATCCTAAGAACTTGATGGGAAGTACTGTGGTGACTCCTAAATCCAAACTGATGGTCAGGAAAAATATGTTTTTTTGCAATTAATAAGTAAAGTTTTTTCTTTAATACTTTTTCGTAGACCTTACTCAAACTAGCTACCAGAGTTCTCCCTATCTTTGCCAGCTTTTAATATTGGTATGACCTTCGCCATTTTCCAGATGTCTGGAAAATATTGGTTTTTCAGACAGGCATTGATAATAAAGGTCAGATACTTTCTTCCTGATTTGGGTAAATGCTTGAGATATAAATTCTTTATCTTATCGAGTCCATCGGTTTTCTTTACACGCAACTCCTTAATTATAGCGGAAATATCATCAACAGAAACGTATTCATCTTGAGATGTTTATATTATAGAAGATAAAATTCTTTGAGAGGCAGCGCTTACCAAACTAATGGTATCTAAAGCACTTAGCTGATGGGCTACTTCATGGTTTTTCCTGAATTCTATAGCAAAAGCATTAGCTTTTTCACTATCAGTATAAAGGACATCATTAGAATTTTTAAGTGCAGGAATCAATCTGGTTTTGTTTTTTCTAATTTTAGCAATGTCCCAAAAAGGTTTATCATTTTTCTCTAGCTGGCTTAGTGTTTGATTCCAACTAGTATTTCGATTTTTTTGGATTTCCTTGGAGATAAGTTTATTGAAATATTTCAACTGGTAGCGATGTACTAGCAAACGATATCGTTGCATTTGTCGTTTAATACCATTTCTGACACGAATATAACCAGGAACTTTACTAATGTGATGCTTTTTGAGTAGCTTCGGTACAGAAGATTCTACTGAGCTTAGAACATGATTAGAAGAATTTGAAACAAGCAAATCAACACCTTCTTTCGTTGTAACATTTTCTATTTCCGCCGGCATATTTCTAAGTTTCGATTTTAAATCCGATTTGAAAATTGACCAGTTAGTATTTTCAAAATCAAGATAATATTCCTCTATTATTTGCGAAGGATGAAGAACTTCTAACGTAGAACGTAGTAATATTTCACTGTTTTTTGTCACGAAAAAAAGATTCTAATTTATTTAGAGCTGCATAAATTCCATCTGTTGTATCGTCACATGTTTGCAAACTTAAATTCAAATTTTCCAATGCATGGGTTACAACAGGCTTCGATGATTGTGAAATGAATTCCTTTACCATTGCCTCGAAAACACTACTTTCAACATATGTTAATTGAAGTCGGATTCAAGGATTCGGAACTATGAAGCTCAATAATGTTCTTGTCTTTAATTTTTTCACTTTTAAAAGTCGATAGTGTTATCTAGTAAGTATTTGAAAAACATTCATTTCATCGGCATTCAAAATATCGTACTCATTGTACTTTTCTAAGAAATGTGGTAAAATTTCACGCTGCCATTTATTGCAGTTCTCATCAGATAGGTTATTGCTCTCATCGCACACCTTTTTATGACATGTAGACATATGACGTATACATATTTTTATTTCCAAACATTTTTTCCCGGTACCTTCGCTTGTATCAAGCTTGCTTTCAGATCCGGTTCATTAAGTTATCTTGCAAATTCCAGAAACTTTTCCTTAATAATTCCTGCAGAAGTAGGCATGGTTTGACTTTTAACAGCTGTAAGCCTATCAATAGTGTTGTATCAACACTGAATCACAGAAATTGGTTTCTTAATTCTTTTGCATTCTTTTTGTTTTTCATTATCGTCGATACCGTATTAATTGGAACTCCATATTTCGCAGTAACGTCCTTTTTTCTGAACCACTTTCTACTTTTTTGATAAGCTGGAATTTCTCTTCAATCGTTAGTGTTTTAAGACACGTTTAAGAAATCGGATTTGAAATCCATAGGTGATATGGTTTCTCCTCACAAAATGGGAATTCCCCTAAGCTCTATTTTCTTGACACATTATGGAATTGTTTTGTTCGAGTTATAAGGAAAGTCGAGTTATAAAAGTTCAAGTTATCGAAGATGGATTGTATATGGTACTTGTATTATACTAGGTCTTTTGACGAAGTGACAAATCCTCTAAGACTGTCTTATATTACTTAAAAATCGTCACATTTTTTCCGTTTGGATTTGGCAGAAAATTATAGGTTCTTGGGTTTTCATAAGCATCTGCCTAAAAAAGAACTGGACTATCCATGTTCATTAAGTCATATTTGTGGTTCATTAGGTGAACATAAAGTCAAAATATTATCGGCGTCGAACAGCTTGAGCAGCCATTATGTTTTTGGCTGCAGAAAAAACGGTAATGCGAAAAGGTGTTTACTTAGCAAATCAAAAATAAAAGTCCATGTACTTTCTTGTAAAATCATTTTGCACGTTTATGAATAAACACATGACTTGAACTAAAACAGAGACTGTTTTAAGGAAAAATCTTTTTACATTTTTTTTAATTCATTGGACTAGATCGAATTGAATATTCACTTGAAATGCGATTGTTTCCTGGCGGTACTTGTCCTTGTCTAGATGAACGATTTCGACTCAACAATGACAGCCATCTCGGATTCCAATATTTCAGGTCGGGTAGATTGAAATAATTATATAAATAAATGTTCTCAGTATCGATGCACAATAATTGTGCTTTCATTTTTTTTTCAAGAGATTATTAGCAGTTACGGTTATGCATCTTTCCAAATGGGCAGAATGAGGCGAGCAAGCATAATTTTGCTAATATTGATAGTATTGATGTCAATTCTTTAAAATGACAGTATCGTTCTATTGCAGATTAAGCTTTTCCAAATCTACATCTTCTTAAATTAATTTATGTAATGTTTCAACCTCAAATTTTAAGAAATCAGGCAAAAGCACATTGAAATCGTTGTTGTAATTACATGACTAGTTTATCGCTAACATATTCACGGAACTCATCGCTTGTACAACCATCGATTTCGCGAGTTGAACGAGACGCATATTTCCTTATTTAACTCCATATTATGCAGAAACTTATTATCGTAAGTAATGACAATTTTGTTTTCTAACTTACTATCGAATCCAGTTAGAATTCGAAGTCTTTTGCATTAATCTTTAAAAATTCTGCCTGATTTTTTTTTGACTTTATAAAATGAACAAAATATCTATATATCCTAAAAGGAATCCTAAAAGGAATACTATTTACATTTTCAATATTAGTCAGAAAAGAATAATATCCTCTTATCTGCTTATCATTATTCCTTTAAAAATACAATGCAATGGCTTGCTATTTAATTGAAATAGCTCGAACTAGTTGAAATATATATTGCGTCCAACGCACTTGAAATATTCTAGGCATCGACACTAGTTCAATTTGATGTCGAATATTATTTTCTGAAGCTCCGTTGATCGAATAGCTGAAACATAAAAATAAGATGAAATTCGAATCAGAGTTGAATCAGTGCATGATTGTTAGTGCCCGCGTTCACGTAGGAAGAGTCTAGGCTAGCCAAGCTACCTTAGTAGGGGCTTTGTTCTCGAACGGTCCAGGTAGCTCTATTTATCAAGTCAGTTGTATTACATATACAACTGCAGTTTTTTATTAGCTGTTTCTCAAATTTCCAAATAAATATAAGCCAATCCAATAATTTTTGGGTGACTTGAGATTTGTGTTTGACATCAGATGTTAAGTTCATTAGCTGTTGTTTTCCGTAATCGTGCGAGCCGTTAATCTATAGAAAATTTTTGTATCTTATTTTTCTTGTGTTTGTTCGGAAGTTCTTATTTGAACTAAGTAAAAGTTGATAGTACTTAAGAGCGCGAGTCATGTTAAAAAGGATAGTAATTATAGCGTGCAGTGCAAAATAGTAATTACCAGAACATGATTTAGAATTACCAATTTCAAATAGTAATTACCAGAAAACATAACAATTACCACTTAAAATAGTCCCTGATTCAAATATTCTACAGTGTGAATTCGTTCAACAATACATGATTTAAAAAAAACCGCTTGTACTCGCTCAGATAATCTGCGATTATGAAAACACTTTTTATCATTTCTCCCGATAGACAATAGGCCCTGGTAAAGAGTACTCGAAGAAGTCACAATCTGTTACGCGTTAGTGTAAAACAAAATTATTAAAAGATGAAAGCCTTATGTGTATAGGATTTATTCCGAAAATAATTATATAATAAAGGGTCCGCCATCTAACGTTTTTTTTTTTCAACTAGTGCTTGTTTGACACTTAGCTCATGTCTGATTTGACAGATAATTAGTTTTGTCCTTCCGCTGAACGAATATGGTTATGTATACGCTTGAACAGCGGTAGGAAATATTGCGACAGTACTTTGAAAATCATGGTAATGTTGCAGAATGTGTGCGAAAATTGCGTACGGATTTTGGAAGAAGGGAACCACCCTCAGCTCTGTATGTTGGTTATCTTGTGAAAAAAGTGAACGAAACTGGCATTCTCATCGATAAACCAAAGCGTGGAAAGCCAAAAACAGTTCGTTCACCTGAGAATATTGCTGCTGTGGCAGAAAGTGTGCGTGAAGCGCCATCAACATCAATTCACCGTCGTTCTCAACAATTGAACAATTTGGAGACATCATTGAGACGAATTTTGCATAAGGACCTTGGTATGACGCCAAACAAAGTCCAATTGGTTCAGGAGTTGAAGCCAACTGACCATCCAATGCGTTTTCGCTTCGCTAAGTAGGCCTGCGATCGACTTAGAGAAGATGCCGATTTTGCCAAAAAAATCATCTTTTCAGATGAAGCTCATTTTGATCTTGGCGGGTATGTAAGCAAGCAAAATTGTCGCATTTGGGGCACAGAAAACCCGCACGCATACATTGAAAAGCCGATACACCCAAAACGAGGCACTGTTTGGTGCAGATTTTGGTCCAGAGGCATAATTGGGCCATTTTTCTTCGAAAATGAGCAAGGAGTGGCCGTTACAGTCAATGGCGATCGTTTTTGGGCCATGTTGAACGAATTTTTGTTCACAAAAATTGAAGAGGAGGATATTGGCAATATTTGGTTTCAACAGGACGGCGCTAAGTGCCACACAGCCGTTTTTGACGATCGCATTATCAGCCGCAGAGCTGATGTCGTTTGGCCACCTCCGAACTGCGATTTAACACCGTTGGACTATTATTTGTGGGGTGCCATATTAGATAAGTGTTACGCCGACAAGCCAGAGACAATTGACGCTTTAAAGGACAATATTCGTGAAGCCATTGGTGAAATAGGGATGCACACAATCGATAATGTGCTTACAAATTTGACCGATCGTGTAGGCTACTGCATGGCCAGCTGAGGCAGCCATTTGAATGAAATTATTTTCCATTATTACATTACTAACCGGAAGGATTGTACTTTCAAATAAAAAAGAAATTTGAGAAAATATTCATTAGATTTTTTTTATAGCATATTCAAAAAAAAAAGTTATTTGACGGACCCTTTACTTTCAATTTCATGATGATGTGAAATTCCACCCTTAAAGAATTTTTTCTTCAGTGTAGATGCAATTTATACATTTTTTTTTGCAAATGCACCAAACACCAACTCATTAACAGGTGCCAACCAGCCGAGGTATGCAATAAAAAGGGGAAGTTTGCAAACATCAACAATATTCCCGGCTGAGGCTCAATCTTCATTAAAAGTCACGATGACCATCAGGCTATGGTTCAGAGGCTCAATAAGCAAGAAGGAGAATGTCTTCTTATTTTCAATGCGTTAATTCATTCAGAATGCAAAAATATATATTTATATAGACTTATAGATACCTGCAAAGGCCTACAAAGATACACTATTATTAATGGTTATCCAGGTACAGGTATATAAAGGTACCTATTCTTGCATCTCTGTAGATTTATTCAACTTGTTGTTCTTCTTCGTAACTTCACTTTGTGGTTACAAATGTGCACCAAAAGATGGCACACACATCTAAATAGTTAAGACAAATAAAACCACAAGGGCTTGAAAATGCAATATATTCTCGATTATAGAGAGACAGTTGAGGTATTTTGTTTGCTTCAGAATCAACTCCAGCAGGCGGCTCCGAATCATTTCTGGCATAGTCCCATGGATTGAGTTCAGTTTGGTTCAGGTGCAATGAAATTGTATCTACGTAGATATTTCTCCAACGGATGCGAATTATACATACATATATAAAAGAACATTTTATTACTGAGCTGTTAAAGAGTATTTTATAATATTCTTTAATTGCAAGATGCTGTTTTTGTTTTCTCTGTTTTATGTGTCCCATTAGTCTTTGGCAAGTTTAAGTGATAAATTTTTAATTAAAGCCTCAACATATTTTAAATAGAGATGTAAGGATAAGGCGATATGGACTGACTGAGTCTGATAATTAAACACGCAAAACAATTGAAAACTAAGTAGCATCATTATAAGAACTAGCTAAAGTTTAAGAAATAAGTTGCAACTAAACCGAATTTGTAGGGTGGGTGAGCAAAATATTATTGAAGGTAAACTTTTTAAACTTTTTAAATGCAATTCAAAAAATAATTATGTGCAAATTGTTAAACTGGTTTCATAATTATTCCGATGTTTATTTGTTTTAAATTCAAAATAGCTTTTAACGGCCTTTAGTCCACAAAATTTGGGTTTCATCCCGGCTATCTCACTTGGACTCATCAGTTGGTTAGTGAGCTCCTTACCAATACGCAATTTTTGTTAAGTTCAGTTCAACTTACTTGCATTTTTTGACAAAAAAGCAATGTGAACTATATCCAACAAGATTAAAATTTTAATCATTAAAATTGGAAGATTTTGTCCTTGGCCAGACATTCATTCCAAATTAATCCCAATAACATTTATTTATTAGATTTTTCTCTTTAAAACAAATAAGAACGTGTTTTTTTTATAATACAATACTACTCGTATATACTACTGAAATTACTCAGCCAAGTAAAATACTTAGCATTATACTACGGCCTTTCTTGCACAAAAAGCTATTTTTAATCAATAATTCAACAAGTCCAATTATATATAATGCTAAGTCTTCTACTTGGCTGAGTAATTTCAGTAGTATATAGTATTGTATTATAAAAAAAAAACGTTCTTATTTGTTTTAAATAAATAAATGTTATTGGGATTAATTTGGAAAGAAGTTATGGCAGTCCAGTATTCCCACTCAAGAGCTTTTTACCAGGTGGATGATATAATATGTTTTTTAAAGTACGAGTATAAGTCAACAGTAAAGTTTTCATAGGAGGAAATGCGACTTTACGTGATTTGCTCTAGGTTCAAACTGAAATGAAATGGCCGAGCGATATAGGACGTTTTTTGGATAAGGTCATATTCATTTGATAACTTTATAAAATCGATCTTTTTTATTATTTTTCTGGGCATGCAATAATAAATGTTCTAATCTTCTAAATCCAGGGCGATAAAATTGGGAAATTTTATTCTAAAATTTACTGAAGTAATGTATGCATCAACTTGATTAGTGTACTGAAGATAACATAAAGTTTTAGAAACAAATTTAAATATGTTTGTAGCTATTCATCTGCCTTTCAGGAAACCATGTTGAGAGGATAAGCGATTTTTTGCAATATTTGCAAGTGATTGAATACAGGATATTAAAATGAGTTATTAAGCAAACCTCGCAAATTTTAGGTATATTAAAACATTTATTTGTAATTTGCAAAATTAACTCATATCAGCTCTAATTAAAAAGTGGTATCAGTGAAAATATACTCATGCTTTAAATTTGTTAATTATACATATAAAAAACCGGAAAATCATAGAGAAGGAAGATTGCTTTAACTAGAACCAAAAGCATTTTGTATGAATTTTTGTATACAAGTACCCCACTTTATTGCATTGAACATAATTGACGACTTGTAGGTCAATTATTTGTGTGGTGTACTTAATAGAATCCCGCTTAATTGACCGACCACTTGAACTAAGCGAAAACCGTTTATGTATACGATCCGGTTAATTATTTATTCTAAATTTTAGAATCAACTTACAAATATTTCGATTACTACAATGTATTTAGTTTTTTCTAATAATTGTATTGCTTAGTTCAATTAGTTTAAGCAAGTGTTTAGATTGGACACAGTCCTACTAAAACGAAAGCATTTCTTGCCATGTTGGGCCAGCACGTCTATATCATAAGCAATGAATATGTTGGAACCGAAGAATAGGTTTGAATAATATCGTGAGTCACACTAACCATTATTATTAATAATCCAAAATAATTAGATTAAAATTTAGGTTAGCAAATCGAAATGAATAAAACTAAAATAAAAGAAAAATGTGAACAAAATAATAGAAAAAAAGTACGTATACGCCTAAGTGTGCTACCATATACTTATTAACGGTATTCATGCAAAGAGATAAGTTTAACAATTGTGTATGATTATAAGTTCACGCAAATTTTGCATGAACGCCCTTTTAACATTTTTTGGGCAAATGTTGTGTAATTGAATTAGCTGTTTGTTAAACGTCAAATATGGGAAAAATATGTGTGTGTCAAATGGCCCCGTTCAGATTTCGGAGTTATTTTTAAATGGAAAACCTGCCCAAAGGAAATACCAAAATCGGAAACGAGACATTCGAAACAATAAAAACTGTAAGATACACAATATTCGTGTTTCTTGGTTTATGTCCGGAGGGAATTGGATAAGAAAACGATATGTGCGCTAAAAATTTACGAAAAATAGCTTCCATAATTGCCAGTTAATCTCAGTTCAATAGTTACAGAACACGGTAACAGTATTTTCAAGCTCTATGAACTTTGAGATAGTAAATATAAGCAGATTTTCGATTACACTAGGGTTTGGATAAGTTTATCCAAATAAATTTGTATAAGTTTCCGCAGCAAATTACTTAGATAATTTTATGGAATTTGCATTAGTCGTTCCCCATACAAAATTATTTGGCAGTTCATTTACCAAGAGATAAACTTATCTTGGGTTTTATGACGTTATTAATTTTCCAACATGAATATTTGTGTAATGGGATTTAAAGCAAGTATCCTGGATGTCCGGATGCGGATATCCTTGGCGCCTAAGCGAAGAGAGGATATTAGGAGAAAGTTCAACGTCGGTAAACTTTTATCACCAGGGACTGCCACAACTTTTGCCTACCGCGTCGCCCTCAATCTCTCAGAAAACGCACCAGCAGTACCAACTATAGACGAACAGTGGAATCATTGCCAGCTAGCCATTAGAAGTGCCGCCTATGATGTGCTGAGTTTCAATCGACAACCAAAGCGAAACCTCTGGTTCGATAAGGACTGTCGGCAGGCACATGCTGCAAGCTAGGACCAGAACTGGTGAGAGAGCAGCCCGCGAGGTCTATGTGCAAAAAAGAAGAGAGGAACACCGACTCCTAAGAAGGAAAAAGAGGGAGCACGAAAAGCGAGCGGTCGAGTCTATTGAGGGATGCTACATCAGGGGTAACGCTCGAAAGTTCTATCAAAGGGTAAAACGATCTACCCAAGGATTCCAGCCCAGAATAGAAGCCTGCCGTGATAAAAATGGTAATGTCGTAGGAGATACGCAGATGGTGCTGAGAATTTGGAAGGAACACTTTTCCAAGCTGCTAAGCGGCGAAGACTGGCAACCATCCGTTGCTATGCAGATCAACCCATTCAACTTGCACGATGATAGTCACAATATCCGTCCACCTGACCTAGAAGAAGTAAGAACGGCGATATCCAAACTTAAGTCGCACAAGGCCGCGCGGACCGGGCTAGCTGGAGAGGTTTGCTGGTTGAGGCCGTGATCCATCCTGGTTTGTAAGCGCCATCTAAAGTAAAGTAAGTAAGATTTAAAGTAACAATTATTTTTTTAATTCTCTTCTTTTAATGCTCTTCTTTTTTTTTATTGGGAAACAAAAATGAACTTAAGGAAAAAATACAAAAAATCAACTATTTCAATATATGATCCTTTATATATTTTAAGTTTCCTTAATATTTTTACTTGCGATATAGGTACTAGTCGAGTACTATAGGGCAATCTTTTCATTTGGAAAAAAATCATACTCGATATTTTAATCAAACTTGACATTACAATGATAGGGCACACCAACAAAATGGGTCGCGCATTTCCTTCTGTCTGACTGTCTGTCTGTCTGTACAATGCTCTACAGCCTAAGCGGCTGAAGCGATTCTTTCCAAACTTGGTATATAAGTGCTTTAGGTGATTTTCTAAAAAAAAAGATTTTTTAATTGTCTGTTTAGCCCAAATAATAATGGGTACGTGCTATACAATTTTGTCTAAAATGGCTCTATCGATTTTGATAAAAAAAAGTCTGCGCACAACACTTTATGTATGGTCTACTTTTGGTCGAAAATTTCTTTACATATTTTGTTATTAACGGTGCCTGCCATACAACCATTTTTCGTTTGTTTTTCGACTTTCTCATAAACGACTTCGATAAAATAAAAAAAAATATAAAGAAGGTCCTTTAAATACTAAATATAAATAATACTGCATACAATACCAAAATGTTCCAAGCATTTTTCTTGGATATAAAGAAAAATGATTTTCTTTTGATATTGCGAAAACGGGTGGATGATTTTTTTTAAATAATTCTTTTTTAATTTGTATTGTTAAATATTTATAATTGCAATACCAATATTATTTACGAAAAAAATAAAGAATGCTTATAATAATTAACATTAAAAATATATTTATCTGTTTCTCCAAAGAATCTTCTGCATACCATGTGATTGAACATAAGAGCAAATACGTGAGATTCCCTCGTGCATCTTATTTATATTAAGGTTTTTAAGACCGCTTGTATAACTGCACGATAGCGAAAGAACCTACCTTCTTCCAACCTTGTAAACCTTACGATTAGGATATTAAAACATAAATGAGAAATAAACACAAGTTGAAAAATATTTTAGTAAAAACAGTGTTCTTAATTCGATTAAATTATTAAGAAATGATGGTGTTAACTCACTTTTGACGGTCACTGTATGTAATTCTTAAGCTAGTGTTATACATTTATATGGATTACATATGAAATTTTCAAAAAAAAATGTTTACCAGTGAACAATAACTTTGCTTTGACTTGTAAAATTCTGATATATGTCTATGTAGGTACATACATACATATTGAAATTTTCAACGATATAAAAAGATTAATTCTCTCATTTTTTCGATTCAACAAAGGGTACAAATAAGTTATAGACATACATACATTGAAATTGAATATATTTATCCGTTCCAGCATACTATGCGATCAAACATAAGGGCAAGTATGTGCGATCCATCGTACATTTTATTTTATTTTGGGGTGAAAAATAACGGTATATGCCATACATTTTTTCTTATCTTATTTCTCACAGAAACAGTTCCAAAGATTTTTATAAAAAATATAAAAGTGTGTTCCTAAATTAGTGCTGTCTACTTTTAAGTAAAAAAGAAATATTTTATTTGTCGTACTTATTAACGGTACTTCTCATAGACGCACTTTTCATATTTTATTTACTTTTTTCAGTATTGGAGGAACTGATTATTATTTTTTTTAGCAAATGCTCTTTAGAATTGTTAATAAAACTGCATACTCAAATTAAAAAAAAAATTTGTGATGTTTAAAAAATAAATAAAAATCTATTTTTCAAAAACCAGTGACGTTTTTTTTGAAATTAAAATGTTATTGTATATTTATATTAATAATTACTTCAAAATGGTGTTACAAATTTTTTTTTTTCTAAAAATGTTTTTTGTATTAATTTTTTACGCCAAAAAATGTAATAATGAAATATGATTAGGGAAAAATAAATGAATGATACACATAATAAGATATCTGTAGTTTGAAAAAAAAAGTTGTCATTTAAAACTTTGGATAAATATGAATATATCAAAGAAAAATTTCAATTTTTCATATTTATAAACTTTGTTTTGCTCAGACTTTAAGAACTAAGCAATCTAAAAATATTTTATTATGTGCGTCATCCATTTAATTCTTCCTAATCATATTCCCCATAACACTTTTCTGCGTACGTCTCTTAATAAATACATTACTATACTCTGTCCCAGAAAAATAGGCAGTGTACGCAAGATATGACGTTTGTTCCTCGTTCTCGCTACAGTGGATTGCATAAATCTGTCACTCAATAAAGTTCTCACAGGGATTTCTTAATTTGTATTTTAAATGGTCCCAAATATGAAAGCTCTCAAATCAAAAGCACATCAACAGAAAACCAAGGGAAAAAAATGAACAAGTTAAAAACAGACATATATCTAATGGGGGTTGAATCAGCGTTGCGGGAAACAAAATTTTGTAAGTGCAAAATCTGACAACAGAAAGTGCCATTTTAGGCCACCAACAAAAAAGTAACAAAATTCCGAAGTTTTCATATGTAAATTTTAGTTTTATGTATTGCAGCTCAAAACTTAAGAATAAATAAACACAAAATTAATTTAAAAAAAAAATAAATAAATACATAAAATAAAAGAACTTCATTAAACGAAACATACAAAAAATAAATAAAAGCATCAACTAACAATATGTGTGTTGAATGAGGATTTTCGGAACAGTTAAAAACACTTTAGAACAGAAAAGTACAGGATTTTGCTGTTCAATGAGAAATTTTCTGTTCGTAACTGTTCTGGTTTGTTGTTCAATGAGTCAGTTGGGAACACTTTAGAACAGGGTTTTCTGCACTTACTTTTTAGGTAGAACAGATTTTTGAGATCTGTCAAAACCAATTAATGTTGTTAAAAAAAAATGTTGGTGTTAGATTTAGTTGATAAATCATTTTCCGTTTCGGAATCATATTAATTTCATGCAAAATATTTTTTTAAATAAATTCAACTCCATTTCAATTTATTTTTAAGAATGCGTTTCTGAAAAAATAAACGAACTTGAATTGTAGGTAAACAACAATAATTGTTTTTTATAATCATATAATAAAGACTTCAATTGATTAACCTCCCATCTCTTTCTGGTCACAGAGAGTACTTGCAGTTCTGCTCCATAACTGGAGTAATGATGGATCTATTTTATGTCCATCGTTTCTCATTCGAATAGGTTTCAATATGAGTCAGACTAGCTTAAGAAGGAATTTCCCACTTCAAACTATTTTTAGCGGATCAAACTATGGCGCTAATAGTCCTCTTAATCAGTTAATCAAAAATTTCAATAAATTATTTATTCTCATTGGGACTGCAAATGATAATTTTAAATTTGAAAGCCTTAAATGTAATTTTTTTGCTCTGAGTAGTTGAAAGTTTTTATAATTAATTAAATTTAGATTTAAGTAAATTTTTGTAATTTTAACATTAGCATTTAACGTATTAAATAAATAGTAATAATACAAATTTGTTCTATCTTGTTCTGAAGTTTCTCACGAATCTGTTCTGTTCTGTCCTGTTCTGTTCTATTCTGTTCTAACTTTTTCGTCACTGAGCAATCTTACAGCCCAATTCTCCCCAACATCAATGATACCTCACAAGTCACAAGCAGAGGTGAAATTAATTTTGTGACTTTTTCGGGTTCTCCCCCAAAGTCACAACTTGTGAGAGTCATAAAACAATCGAAATTGTGATCTACTTCAGAGCAGGTCACAACTCACAAATAGTTTGAGTTTCGACATTTCGATGCGACATTCGATATAATATTTTGCGAAACAATTTATTTTATATCCCAATACGAAGTAAACAGAAATATGAAACTTTAATTTGTGATGATAACTTCAGCAGCAACTACCAGAGAGAAGGAAAATGTATCAGAGCATCCTAAATAAACACTTTATCAGTAATCACACAATAGTGTGATTGCCTGTAGGTATTCTGTTCATTCTATAACATTCCAGATCAAATATAAATCCTTTTACATTTTCTTTTTTTTAAAGTAATGAAACGGATTCTCTTTGATTGTTGTTAATTTGTTTAAACAAAAATACATATTTATAAATATTTGCGTATCTTTATTATTACATCTATAATAAATAATCCGCATCAATTTCAATTTTTATTTTGTTTTTAATATTCAGGTGTTCCAATAATGCCACTACGCAATTCACCTTTAGCTGTGGTGAGTTTCATTTTGAGTTTTCTTGTGACGATTTAGGGAGAATTTGATAAATGTTATTGATAAATGTATGTTAATTTGAGAAATGTTACCTTTTCGCGTATGCACTACCTGATCTGATCATGAACTTGGATATATTTGAAAACATTTGCTCGTTGATTCCTAGAGTGCTATTTGAAGATTTGAGTGCCAGAGTGCCATTTAAATTAAAACGTGCCAAAAGTGCACGATCGTGCCACTTCGGCAACGTTGGTTGAATAACAGCAGCAGCGCAGCAGCCACAGCAAAAGAAATTCAGTCCATATTCAGATGCGCGCTGAGTAGGACGTTGGGTCTGCGCCAGATGTAATTAAATTTTCTTTTATTATTTTATAGATTACAGGCGGGCAAACACTTTTTATGGAAAAGTTCTTTCAACTTAGTATGGTGCAAAAATATGACACGCAACTGATTTTCAAAAAGCTTTCCCATAAGACGTAGTACTAGTACTATGTATGCTTTCATTCTCCATATATTTATATATATTGGCGAAAATTTTAAACAGCCTGATGGTAAGGGCTTAGCATGATACTACTTAACAGTTTTCTAATACTAAAACACTTTACTAATATTTTCCTAATTTTAAATACTTTTTAACTAGCACCATACTAAATCTATTTTCTTAATAAGCTACAACTAAACACGCCTTAAATAGTGCAAACAAGTAAGCGAACATAACTTTTTGACGTTTGTAAATGTCAAAGTGACATATGGATTTAGTACGATACTAAAAAATAAAGTAGCCATTTTGTGATTTTAACTTTAGTAAAATGTTAAGAAAATAGTACGATACTAAACCGGTTTAAAATAAGCAAAATCCTCTTTTTAGCCTAGTATCATACTAAAAATGATTTAACATATTACTAAATCGTTTAAAGTTTTGCTCCATTGTTTTTAAACCACTTGCACATTATTTATATTGCACATAATGTGTCATATAAAGTTCTATGCATATATCTACCTATCCACCTGAATATACTACTTTCATTATATATGTACATATTTACTTATTTAGATCCATCTACGTATGCATTACATTACCCTCCTAATTTAAATAATAAAAATCCATAATCTAGATTAATATATGCATTTGTAAGTAGGTACCTATGTATCTATTCCTTGAATCATTTCTTCGACAATAATTCATTATTCTAAGAATTAAGGTAATATTACCTGCATCGGATTTAATCCTGTATACGATAACTAGACTTTCGTACGATCCAGTCGTGCATATTATTTCATATTTCCATCTTACGGTGAGTTTAACAGTCTGAATATATAATACTTAAGATGCAAGAAAGTATCTTTTCCTCAGTGGTCTCGTAGCGACATATTTGAAGAGTAAGAACAGCATGGTATGATATAGGGATATTTTTGTAAGGCTATATGAACTTTTAACTGAACAGAAGCATTGAGTATTAATCATACTTGAACGTGTAAGCTACAAATCGTTTCTAGAACACAGATTGATGTAAAATTATACGCAGCCTGATGTTAAGGTCTTAGCATGACACCAGCTAACAGTTTGCTAATATTAAAGCATTTTACTAAAATTTTCTAATACTTTTCAATTAGTTTTAATTACACAACACTAAACCTAATTCCTTGACAAATACCAGCGGAAAGTCCCTAAAACTGTGCAAAAACCTAAGCGAACATAATTGCTATGATCCTAAAAAGAAAATGTAACCTAATGGTTTTAACTTTAGTAAAATATTAAAGGATACTTTGTTTATTAACTCGTCTAAAATAAGTAAAAAATGTATCCTAGTGTCATACTAAAACTGCTTTAATCTTACTAAATCGTCTAAAATCATGCGCAATTAGTAAACTAAGAAACACTCATTAAAATATTGTGTAGAAATAAATTGCAAACATTCTTTACAACGCTTACTTAACTTCTTTAATTGAAACAAAATTCCACGAATTAGTCGCCAGACTAGTAAAAACGTAGAAGAAGTGGTAAATTTTGTATCGAAACAAAGGCCTTTAATCACTTGAAACAAATTTGATGCACCACCAAAATAAACATACAAAAAACTCCCCGAATTAACTACTCCCGTTTAAATTTTTCACCATAATCTAAAAAAAATCATCAAAATTAGTCATCCTCACAGCACCAGAAAATTCTTCAACAAATCTCAGAAAAGTCAATGACATAAGATCGTCTTGTAAAGACACAAAACAAAAAAAAAACTAACATAAATAACTCTTTGTCCGCTTCCATTTAATACGGAAATCAGGATTCTCAAACAAACACACACAAATAAAAAAAAAAAAACAAAAAGCCAGACCAATGTGCGATGGTAAAACTCTGGAAAGACCTCCAGATGATAAATTCTGAGAAAGCTAAATAAGATCATTTCTTCATGCTGCCGCCATCGCCACCACCACCACCACCACCACCACCAACACCATGAGCATAATCCAGAAGAAAAATACCAGCAGCAACCAGAAACATCTTAGCATCTCGCATCCGTGGCCTATGTGCACATCATCCAATTCGCCAAACGTGCCCAAAAGTGCACCATCTTGTGAGCTCAGAGAAGTTAAGTAAAGTAGAAACTCTTTCTTCTTCCAAGTTCCTGGCCTAAGGTGCTAATTGCAGGTTCTTGCTTCAATCCAACCACCACCTATTTTTCAGAGTGATGATGGCAAATGCAAAGTGCTTGTGAAAATTGTTAAAATCAATAAGGCTTACAACACAACCTCAAGCAGTACATCCCGTCCATTTTTCCCATACCCATGCGTAGACGTTGTGTATTTTTGTCTCTTTCCCTTCTCAAAGCTTAAATTCCAGATTCCTGAACAAATTAGAGGGGACGTTGCTGTTGGATATGCTAATTAAGATTTTGGCAAACGAAATAAATTTCCTACCATCCCACCCGTACCTTTGAACCTCATCATCAGAGTAGGAAATGGATACATTTTGTTTTGTTCCTCATTTTTGTATGTGTTTTTTTTTTAGTTCCTTTTCCCGATTCCATGTCGAATTTGTAGACAGGCCTTCCTTAGCTAAGTCTTTGTGGATTTGTTTTATTTTTATTTCGATTTGCCAACTATTGTGCAAGTCGTGTTTGTGGTCGACTTACCTACCTCTGTTTGAGGTGTTGGAACAACGCTCGTGCAGATGCGCTGCTATACTGTTATAATATGAATAACTTTTGTAAATATTTACCAACTGCCAAATTTTACTCTTCCGAGCTATGTAGCTATGTCGTGTCCATTTTTATTTACATATTCCTTCGATTTCAAAATTAGTTCTCGTCAAATTTCTCAATTATTTAATTGAGGGAGATGTGCAGCGCAGCGTTGCCATACTTTTTATTAAATTTGTATAGTTTTCAACTTTTCCGACCATTATCCGGATTTTCAGAACTTTGAATTTGATCGAAAAATAAAATTTAACGCGAATTTTATTATAGTGCTTCTATAGTCGTAAAGTGTCCAGAATGAAATTAGATTTGGTCGTAACGACTTCGTTATTCTTTTTTCGCATTTTCCAGAAAACGACTATATACAAAACAAAATGCATGACTGAAACGTAAGAACTTGCTCTTGTAGCTAGCATGATGTTAGTAGAAAGACTAGTCTAGTTATCCTTAGGGAGGTTCAAAGCCGATGTATGTTAGATCTCCTTGACTCTTAGTATAATGGCGAATGGATGATTCAAGGAATAGTTATTTACAGGTACCTAACTACAAACGCATATTTAAATCTAGATTATGGATTTTAATTATGTGAGTTAGGAGTGAAATACAGGGTGGCGCATGAATCGTGCTACAATAAGAAATTTAAATAACTTTTATTTTAATCGATGTATTTCATTAATTTTTTTTTTATTGGATTAAAAATTAAATTTTATGGTTTTTAAAGATGATAGACCGCAAATGACCTCCACGCTCATCCACGCATATGCGGCTACTGATCAGAAAATTGTTCATTGCGGTCTGAAGGGTTGAAATTGGGATCGCCTTAATTATTGTCTTAATGGACTGCATCAATTCAGTCAAATTCCTGGGTTTCGTTTTGTACACTGCCTGTTTGACATAACCCCATAAAAAGGTCTGGTGCAGTCAGGTGAGGTGAACTTGGGGGCCAGCGGAAAGTGCAGTTTCTGGATATCAATTTGTTTGGGAATTTTCGTTGGAGCTCCGCCATAACTTGTGTGGCTACGTGTGCACTTGCTCCATCTTGTTGAAACCAAATCCTGCTGAAAGGGATACGTCTTCGATGAAGTTCTGGGTAAAAAAAACTCCTTCAAAATCTTTAAATAACGGTGCCCATTGACAGTTTGTTTTACACCGTTTTCTTCAAAGAAGTATGGCCCGACAATACACCTTGCTGATACTGCGCCCCACACAGTGACTCGTTCTGGGTGCAGTTCTGTCTCATGAAGCATTTTTGGATTAGATTCACTCCATATACGCCAATCTTGCTTGTTAACATTGCCGTTTAAGTCAAAATGGGCCTCATCAGACATGAACAAACAATTTATCAATGTGTTGTCTTCTTCGGCAATCATTTTCGGCAAAATTCCAGGCGAACAGGCAAATCCTGAGGGTTTAACTTGCTTGTAATTTGGACTTTGTACGGAAACAAGTTTAAGTCATCATGAAGTATCCGTTGTAAGGACCGTCTGCTAACTCCAATTTGGACCGATAAGTTTCGAGTCGAAACACTTGAATTTGCCTGTATTGCCGATGCAACAGCCACGATTGTATCCTGAACCCGAACATTGGGATCTCGATGATACGGTCTTCGTTCGATGCTTCCAGATTCGGCAAATATGTTCACCAGCCTCATAATCAGCCCATCTACTCGGGGGAGTAATGCCAAAATCCAGCCTAAATTCCCTTTGGACGGAAATGAACGACTGCAAAGAATGGTATCGCTGCACCGACAAAATCCTTTTTTCAGTATCCCAAGCATTCATTTTGATAAATCTAAATATTAGCCTATAAAATAAAAAAAATAAGCCGATTACTCACACTGAAAAAAAGTTATTACGTTTTATTTTTGTAGCACGATTCGTGTGCCACCCTGTATATACATACCTATATACATAGATGGAACGTATAATATGTAAATGAAGCATACATTTTGGTATCAAAATTCTTGGAGCCGTTCTAGAGAAATGGTATATTTTCTTAACAGTTTTTTTTAAAACATTTGTATGGTAGTTATCGTAGTTTTTTGTTTTAGGAAAATATTTTTTTTAACTTTTCAAGATAAATGTCAAATAACTACTTAAAACGTAGTTTCGAAAAATTTATTGAGTCCTTTTTTAAATATTAAGTATTTTTTATTTCAATTTTTTTTTTTTTTTTGAATAACGTTGACTTACATTTGTGTAATGGCTTATGGTATTATAGTAGGAGGTTTAAATTAAGAAATTCGAAAAAATCAAATCAAACCAAAAGAATGGTCTTACTAGAGGTACCAAAAATAGCCATTTTTTTCCAAAAACAATTACATTCTTCTTTCGTTAATGAACTGATTTTTTTTAATAAAAATCGTTTTTCCGCATTAGTTCAGGCGCTATCCCCGGAGATAAAATCTGAGACAACAACCACCTAGAGTCTCCGAATATCGCGCCACACATCTTTCCTATCATTCTTTCTCTTCCTTACCTTACACTCACGCCCGCGCTGTGTTGAAACATTTAAAGGGTATTCATAATCCCTTGAGCGCGTGTAGATTATAAAAAAAAATCGTTGGAACCGTTTTTGAGAAAATAAGATTTTTCTCTTTTAGGCGACTAATTTATTGAAAACGAAGTTTGGGCGTGAAATAAAACACAACTTGCTCGGTCGGAGGTCGATTCCAGAATGAATCGTTTTTTATTCTTCCATTATTTCTCGTCTTAAGAAGAAATTAAAAAACGCGTGGGCATATTACCAAAAAACACACACTATTTACCAAGATTGAAGCAAATCTATCCAAACGAAGAGCATGAGGTATTACTTAAGACCCTACAGCTATGTCTCTTTCGAAATCCACATAAAAGGACGAGCAAAGCTTAAAGCAAGAAATACAGTAAATAATGTATGCTTGCAAAACCTTCTAAAAAACCTTTAAAAAATCTCTGATCAACTTACGGAATTGAACTAATGTTGACAATAATGTATGTTGTATTGCTGTCCCGTGAAAATGCAACCTGCCCGCCCTTACGCGTACGCGCCCCATGTAAGAACAGTCGTAATGTATTAATTATTCAGGTTGTCTAAATTTCGCATTTTAACAGAGTACCTAGCGTTAATGTCGGATTTAACTAGTTAAAGTCGGGAATTCTGATAATTGAAAGAAAACTTCCTCATTTTCCTCAAGTCAGGAAGCCGTTAATGCTGACATTACATGGTTTGATCAGTAAAAACCATGTAATGTCAGCATTAACGGCTTCCGGACTTTAACTTAAACTTTTCGATCACTTCGGTAAAGCTTACATCATAAACAAAAAAAAATTCTGTCAAGGAGCAAAGACGAAAGTACAGTCTTATTACATATTATTGTATTGCTAAATTTGAAAAAAAACTAAAGTTTTTCTTTAAAGGTTGACAAAAAAACTGATAGTACACGGAAAATTTAACATGAACTCAAACGGTATCGCTTCAGCGAATATCTACATGCTAAATAACGTTGTTTCCTAAGCAACTGTATTAGGTTAGATAGCCCCTGAACACAATACTATAATATAGTTTCAGTTTATTCGCACAATGAAGGGTTATAGATTTTGCGGTTTCAAAAGTATAGGGCTGGAATTCGACATCTGTCAAACTAAGTTGTTAAACCGATTTTTTTTTCAGTTGAAAGTCTGACATTTACAAAAATGGATCGCTTAAATATCGCACAACGCATACAAATTGTTAAAACCTACTACAAAAATGGTGATTCTGCCACAGCCACATATCGTGCTTTAAGAGGAGATTATGGTTTACACAATCATTCAACTACGCAAGCAATTGGCAAAATTGTGAAGAAATTTGAAGAGACTGGATTGCTTACAGATATTGTGAGGCCTGTGCATCATCGTTTCGCTCGTACCACTGAAAATATCGTTGCTGTAAGTGAAAGTGTTGCCGAAGACCCGAATGTGTCGATTTCTCGTCGTTCTCAGGAATTAGGACTGTCTTACAGCACATTATAGCGTATTTTGATCTACACCTACATCCATTTAAAGTCCAGCTCACACAAAAACTGAAGCCAGCTGACCATTCACAACGTCGTAGATACGTCGAATGGGTGCTTGAACAACAGGCGGTGGACATCGATTTTTCGAACAAAATTTTCTTCAGCGGCGAAGCACATTTCTCACTCGGTGGGTATGTTAATAAACGAAATTTTCGTATTTGGGGTTCTGAGAATCCTCAAGTAATTGAAAGTCACTGTTTGGGGCGCTCTTTGGTCCGGAGATGTGATTGGACCTTAATTCTTCTAAAACGACGATGGAACGACTGTCACCGTCAATTCGGAGCATTATGGTCATACGATAACCGTCTTTTTTGGCTGCTATTGAAGAATACGACTTGGAGAATATGTGGTTTCAACAAGAGGGTGCCACATGCCACACAACTCGAGCGAATATGGCGTTATTGCAAGAGACATTTCCAGGCCGCGTATTTTCTCGTCGTGGTGATATCAACTGGTCTCCAAGATCATGCGATTTGACACCGCTTTTTTTTGTGGGGCTACGCGAAAGACCGTGTTTATGCAGAGCACTATTGCCCAATATGTGTCAAAAAGTGGTCGAAAATTACCTCAAAACAATTGATGTAATGATGTAGTATTTCACACATAATGTCAACGTTCAAACTTTATAATAAAAAAGAAATATCATCAAAAAAAATATTTTATATGTGTTATTTACGTTTAATTTTGAAACCGCAAAATGGATAACACATTATTATAGATAGTTCAGTTAGTACTACGGACTTCTTCATCTAGAAGATAATAGGTAATATTCCTGAAACCTTTATACATGAAGTTTTGAGTTTGATTGTTATAACAAAATCAAAGGTGAGAAATATAAGATGTCTCGCCAAAGCACTTTTTTATAGCTGATCGAAGAAATTAACCTTGCATTTAAGACTGACAAAAATCATATCGAGCAATTAATAACAAAGCTCAGAAAAATGAGTAGAAACAATAGTATTAGCTGTGTTTTTTTTGAAAAGATAATAGCGAAATTAGCAATATTTGAATTCAAGCAATAAAAACATCTAGAGTGAATAAATAGAGCTAAGGTTAGCAATCTGAGTGAACATAAAAGTGAATACAAAATATTGAAATGTGTAGATGCCGCTAAATTCGAGTGCCGAAAATTATTTGATTCGGAAAAGCTGTTGTATCTTGTATTGTGGAATGTTTTCCACAATCTTTTATATATAAAAATTCTTAAATTTTTTTTAAAAAAATTGGTATGAAAATTTTAAATATTTAATAATATAAATTTAAATATTGAATTTAAAAAAAAAATAAAATATTTTTTTTTTCAAAAATCAAAAAAAAATATTTTTCCAAAATTTTGAAATGCAGTATTATTAAGAATTGGAAGGAGCTCCTACATAAAAATTTATATTTAAATCGGTTAAGCCGTTTATGAGAAAGTCGAAAATCAATAAAATGGTTGTATAGCAGGTACCGTTAATAACAAAATAATAAAAAAAAATTTCGGCTAAAGGGTAGACCATACTCAAGGCAGTACGCGATTTTTATCAAAATCGTTAAAGCCGTTTTCGAGATAATTAAGATGGTAGAAACAATTGTATAGCCAGAACCGTTATTTTTGGGGCTAAAACAACGACTCAAAAATCTATTTTGGACAGCCTAAGCACCAAGTTTGAAAAAAATCCGTTCAGCCATTTAGGCTGTAGATCGTTCTACAGACACACAGACGGAATTGCCGGACCCACTTTTTTGATGTTCTCTATTATCGTCGTGTCAACTTTGATTAAAATCTAGAATTCGATTTTTTTTTCAAATGCATATGTATATCGCAAGTAAAAAAAATATTCTATGTACGTCAATACATAGCTAATTGGCTATTTGTCAAGCAATAAAGCGTGAGATTCCATTGGAGGATGTGGATAGATTGAAAACCTCTAAAAAATCTAATTTTCACACTGCAAATTGGAAATTTTGGTGATTTTAAAGTTTTTTGGCGACATTGGAAAAGACATTCTAGAAACGTCAAAATATAGTTTATTTATCAGGCCATAAAATGTAAAATTTATTTGATCGAAGGCTCATGCACAAATGAGTAATACCAAGCCACGAATCCTCGGCAAACAATTGGGTTTGTCTACAAGCTGCTAACGCACACAACTATGACTTAAGTTATTATTCTGGCAACGTACACAACTATCTCTAAGTTATTCCCGTAGCCATTTTTTGGGGGTTCAAATCGGTGAGTATGTTCAAAAAGTATAAAAACGGAATGATCTTTTCTAGTGCTAACCTCACCTTAAATGTACATATGTATATCATTTCAATCTAGAATTGCATGGTAGATAAATAAAGTTAGTAACAGCAATCAATAACTTAAATTAATGTTTTTAAATTAAAATGCATTCCAAATATGCTCAGAAATTGCTTAAAATAATGCAACACAACTAACGCATTTGTGAAAAATCTTGCAATAAAATGTTTGTATTTAACAATTCAAAATTTAGTTCAGGGGCTCATCTTTAATGCATTAGGCTTTCACTAAACGTTTTAAAATGAATACAAAAAAGTAAATTCTGTGCAAATAAGGTACGATTTAAATAGTTAAATTTTTAAAATGGTAATTTAAAATTGACAATTCTTTGGAGAAATTTAACTTAATCATTAATTTTTTTTCACAAAATCGATTTTATTTCGTCAAAACAAATCTTGCATTTTTAGCAATATCTTATCTAGTTTACGCTCGCTAGCAAGACTTGAAATTTCTCTAATGCCAAATACTTATTTTCTATCTTATCTTAATGGAATTCGAATTTGAAGTTTCGTTTTTATAGTTTACAGTAGTGATAAGGTAAACCATAAACAAATAGTTGCGTTTTATTATCACATGATCCAATTCGGATTAATTTTTAACAACTAACACGCAATTAAGAAACAACACCAAATCTTGCTTCGTAATAGGCTTTTTACACTAAACCCAAATCCGGGTTTTCAGCTAAAAGTTTACGAAAACTGGAAAACCATTCACACCGAACATTTACAATTTTCGTTTGACGTATCAATTATTTTGGCACCATAGACAACAACAAATGGGTTGTAAATTGAAATTACCCCAGACAACTGTTTTTTCTTATGTTTACTGGCAGGCTTAATGTTTCACAAGGTGTGTTTGCTTAGTTCATCTTGCAAATCCAACATGTTTTCGACAGGTTTTATTTAAAACTTGTAGTTTATCAAAACGAGTGGCTTATCAAAAATGTATGCGAAAACTTGTATTTTCGCTTTAGGTTTTCAGCCAAAACAGACAATTTCGCTAAAACCGTATTTTGGATTTGGTGCGAGAAGACTATAATAACGCACGAAATTTTTAAGTCTTGTTGATAAAATAAAGTACAAAACGAGCACAAAAGAGAATCGAAAATTCAGTATTGAGTTAGGTCTAATATTCAATTGTGAAATACTTCATAGGAGTTAAGTCAAGTTCAATATTCAACCAATGTTGAACCATAATTTTACGATTGTAATTCCAATTTATCGAACAACAATCAATGTCAACGTCAATAAAATTAGAGATTGACATTTTTATCGAAATCACCAAAATTACCTATTTTTGGTTAATGTCGTTTTCATTTCAACCAAAATATGGATCCGTTATGAATTCTTTTGACCAGTTTGCGCGTTCTTTTTGACCAAAATTATTGATTTTTGTATCCGGGACCAAATTAACAGATACAGATTTTTAGAGGAACTTACACGTATCTACATACATAAGCAAACGACAATACATTTTGTTTTCCTACACGAGTTGGCCATTTGTGTTAACCGTCTATTCGTAACTAATCTATATAGGTACTGGACATCAACTTTGTTAAATGAAAACTAGGTGTAGGAAAAATTTTTTGAACGCGCCCAAGTACTGTTCAGTTACAAAACATGAAATTTCATTGAATTCATCACAATTGCACACACTGACATTAAAAACAAAGCAACAAAACAAAGGTTGGCCGTGGCGCGATAGTTTTGTGTTCGCCTGTCAACCTCATGGTCACAGGTTCGATCCCTGGTCTATGTCCTCTTATTTTTCCATTAAAAACCAATTCTAAAATAAAATGTCATACAATGAGTTGCTGGTTTACTCATTACATGCTCTTTAGGCATAGTACTAACAAAATGTGATTGAGTAAAACTAGTATACCGATGAATATGACAACTAATAAAAAATAATGCGAATTATAAGAGGCATTGATAAATAAGACAAGGAAATTTCTCTGCATTAGTTCAGCCGCCATCGCTGGAGATAAAATCTGAGACAACAACCACCTCCAGTCTCAGAACATCGCGCCACACATCTTTCCTATCCTTCTTTCTTTAACAACACAGCGCGTGTTGTAACATTTAAAGGGTAGTATAATCCCTTGAGCGCGTGTATATTATCAACAAAAAATAATATGCACGACTGGAACGCACGTACTTGCTCCTAAGTTCGATCACATTATATGCCAAAGATTCTTAATAAAACGGTTCTTAAACTTTTCTAAAAAAAAATTGGTATGAACATTTTAAATATTTAATAATATAAATTCAAAAACAAAATTTCAGACAAAATTGTCCACCCGTTTTCGAAATATTGAATTTTCAAAAAAAAAAAATTTTTTTTTTTTTTCAAAAATCCAAAAAAACTATTTTTCGAAAATTTTGAAATGCAATACTAGAATTTGAGGGAGTTCCTGTATACATTTTTTTTTATCGAAATCCGTTAAGCCGTTTATGAGAAAATCCAAAATCAATAAAATGGTTGTATTGCAGGTACCGTTAATAACAAAATATCTTAAGAACTTTTTGGCCGAAATGTAGACCATACCCAAAGTAGTACACACACCAATTTTTATCAAAATCGTTAGAGCCGTTTTTGAAATAATTAAGATGGTAGAACAATTTGTATGGCAAGTACCGTTATTTTTGGGCCAAAAAAACGATTCAAAAATATATTCTGGACAATCGCCTAAAACGCCTAAGTACCAAGTTTGAATCAAATCGGTTCAGCCGTTTAGGCAATAGATCGTTCTACAGACAGACATACGGAATTGCAGGACCCACTTCTTTGGTGTTCTCTATGATAGTATAATGTCATGTTTGATTGTTAGAAAAAAAAATTTTTTTTACGAATACATAAATTGCAATAATCGCAAGTAATAAGTGAATATAAAAGTGATTAAATCCTTTTGTTCAAAGTTATTTGCCGCGCTAGTCATAATTTTCACCGAAACACCCCTATTGTTGAACAGGAATATGCCAAGTCAATTTGTTTTACAAACTGTTTATTAGAAAGTATAGTTAAGCAGTATTCGTAATTTCTTTTAATTTTTTTATAATTTCAAATACTATTTATAAATTAAATTATTATCAGTCATTAATTAATACTACGAGAACACGATAGTTGCGCCTAATTTCATGAAATGCTAATCTTCGTCGATTAAACGCATTTTAGATCGTTTTCTTTGGGTTTATTTATGTTTCAAAATTTGTATGGTAATATAATATTATTGTTTTCTTGGCAAAAAGAAATATTAACAAAAATTACCATCACTTACAATCATGAGAATATCATTTAAGGTAGTATTCATGAAACTTTTTTTTGGAATCACGTACTGCGTAGACTCTTGTTAGCCCATTGTTATCGTTACACTCAATCTTTGGAAAAATTACTTTTTTTTTTGATTTTTTGTCTCGCTGTTTTTTGGAGCAAAGAGAATGTCATGGCAAAAATCTATATACAGTTCGTAACTCTTTATTCAATTTTTTTTTTTATTATTTGAGATTTGTGGGTCAAGCAGAACTTCGACTTGTATTAAGTCTCTTTCCTTCATATAATTTCTTGTTTTCTTATATATACTCGTATATATATTCACCGTAAATTGAATGTATTTGACGTCAGAAAAAATTAGTACTAATAATATTTAAATAGGTACATTTATTTATTTACGCTTTAAGTATCTGCAACCATACTTATTTTTTTTACCTGCGATATGGGTATTATAGGGCAAGTTTTGCATTTGGAAAAAACTCGATATTTAAATCAAACTTGACATTACGAAGATAGAGAACACCAAAAAGTGGGTCTCATATCCGTGTCTCTGGCTCTGTGTCTGTCTATCTGTCTATCTGCCTGCAGATCGATCTAGAGCATAAACGGCTGAAGTGTATTTTTTTCAAACTTGGTATTTGGCGTTTTTGGCGATTGCTTCAAATAGATATGTGAATCGGCTTTTTAGCCACAAAAATAACGGTACTCGCCATACAATTTTTCTTACCATCTTAATTATCTCGAAAAGAGCTCTAACGATTGTGATAAAAAAATATCTGAGCACTTCTTTACGTACCTATAGTCTACTTTTGGCCGAAAATTACATATTTTTTATTAACGCTACCTGCCATACAACAATTTTTTTTTGTTTTTCGACTTTTATGTAGGAAGTCCTTTAAACACTCAATATAAATAATACTGCATACCAATATGCTCGAAACATTATTTTTGGATTTAAAGAAAAATGATTTTCTTTAATATTAAGAAAACGTTAAAATATTAGTTTTAATTTTGTATTGTTAAATACTAATAATTGCAATACCAATATTATTTATGAAAAAATTAAAGAATGTTTGTTCATAAGAATTAAGTAAAAAACGATTGTAAAAATATATGTATCTGTTTCTCCAAAGAATTTAGTGCATACGATGTGATCGAACATTAGAGCAAGTAAGTGAGATTCACTGTTGCATTTTATTTATATTAATGTCTTTAAGACCGCTTGTAAAATATCCGCTTGCAAGATATCGAAAGAAGATTTGTACCTTCTACCTCTATTCTACCTTGAAAACCTTATGATTGGGATATGAAAACATAAATGAGAAATAAACAACAAATAAACACAAGTTAAAAAATGTTTTATAAAAACAGTGTTTTAAATTCGCACAATTTATTAAGAAATTATGGTGTTTACTTACTTTTGACGGCCACTGTATGTAATCTTTAAACTATTTTTATACATTTATGTAGTTTACATATAAAATTTGCAAAATAATGTTTACCAGTGAACAATAATTTTACTCCAACTTTTCAAATTCTGATATATGTATATGTACATACATACATATTGAAATTTACAAAGCATAAAAATGGTAAAAAAAGTTTAAGATATACATAATTTTTTGAATCATAAATTCTTTAAAAAAGACTAATGATAAATTACATAAATTAGTGTACCTACATACTTATAAATATGAACATACATACACACATCATGTTGTTACAGTGATGATGATAATTATGATACCCATTAAAAAAATTATACTTACGAAACCTATAGGCGATTTAAATAAAATAAACGACTGGGTGGTTCGATCACATCGTATCCACAAGAATTTTTTATACAAAAATATTGGTATGGAAATTTTAAGTATTTAACAATATAAATTTTAAAATATAATAAAAAAAAATCGAGCACCCGTTTTCAAAATATTGAATTTTCAAAAAAAAAAATATTTTTTTATTTCAAAAATCCAAAAAAAAATATTTTTCGAAAAGAACCGTTTTCGACATAATTAAGATGGTGAAAAAAAATTTATGGCGGGTACCGAAAGTTTTGTGTCTAAAAAAACGATTAAAAAATCTATTCGACAAGATCACATAAAATGCTTAAATACTAAGTTTGAAGGAAATTGCTTCAGCCGCTGAGGCTGCAGATCGTTGTACAGAGTTGGAGTGCAACTCAATTTTTGGTGCTCTCAATCATCGTAATTTCAAGTTTTATTAAAATATCGAGTTGGATTTTCTTTTTCAAATGCAAAACCTAGTGTAGTGCCTACATACATACATATATCGCATGTAAAATGTTCACAGTCACAGATCGTAGACGATAGAAATTGTTATCGGTATTTTATTTTTTTTTAAAATATAATTCACGTAAAATTAATTATTATTCATTATTCTCTACACACAGAGATCATTTTAATGGCCAATCAGATATAAATCCACCAAATAACTTTTTTTTTTGAAAATAGGCGCAAAACATCGAGTGTAGCTTCGGCTGTGTGGCACGTAGCGCCGTACTGTTGAAACCAAATATTGCCAATATCCTGCTCTTCAATTTTTGTGAACAAAAATTCGTTCAAGATGGCCCGATAACGATCGCCATTGACAGTAACGGTCACTCCTTGCTCATTTTCGAATTATGCCTCTGGACCAAAATCCGCACCAAACAGTGACTCGTTTTGGGTGTATCGGCTTTTCAATGTATGCGTGCGGGTTTTCTGTGCCCCATATGCGACAATTTTGCTTGTTAGATACCCGCCAAGATCAAAATGAGCTTCATCTGAAAAGATGATTTTTTGGCAAAATCGGCATCTTCTCTAAATCGATCACAGGCCCACTTAGCCAGCGTTGTTCAAGCGTATACACAACCATATTCGTTTAGCGGAAGGATAAAACTAATTATCTGTCAAATCAGACATGAGCTATGTGTCACCATTCACGAAATAAGCACTAGTTGAAAAAAAAACGTTAGATGGCGGACCCGCTATTAAATGTAATCCATAAGCCTTATTTTCGTCCAAAGCTGGAGTCTCATTCACGCAAGTCTGCTGGACAGAATCTAAAAAAATAGCTTTAAAAATGATAGGTGATTGAAGAATAACTGAAAAAATTGTTCCTCTTGAACACCATTGCAATTGTCCCTCCCATTATTTTGTTCAAGCATTTAAGACCAATGTGCATCGGTATCCCATTTACCTAATCGCTCGTGCTGTGTTTAACATGTTAACCCCTTGAGTGCGCGCAAAAATAAAAAAGCCAATTTACCAATTTTTCGAAATGATAATTAGAAGCACATAGGGATTTGCTGGAAGACATTATTGGCTAAGAAGCCACTTCGTGCTGCTTTAAAAAAAGCTTTGATTTCAAACCAGTTCACTCTTCATGAGCGTCAATACTTATAGCCAGCCACAGCTCCCTGCGAACCTTCAATAATGTAAATTGATTAAGTTACTTATTGATTTTTTAATTTTTTTTTATATAAAGCTTGATTTTGAAGTCCGCCTGATTGACAATGTTTTAAAAACTTCAGTTAGTTATAATAGGTCTGATCCACACTCTGCCAATTGGCACAAATTGGCACCAATTTCTGCCAAAACCTGTTCCAGACTTACAAATTTGGTAGTTTTTGGCAGAAGAGAGCGCTCTTGAGAGAGTAAAATATTTCCCCTTCCTGGCAATTTCTTGCCAATTCCTGCCCAATAAATTTTTGTGGGCAGCAATTTGTGGGCAGAAAATTTACAATTGTCAGACTGACGTTTGTCATAAACGAAAAAAAAACATTTCGTAGGTGTCGTGAAAAAATATTTTTTGAACAAATAAATTAATTTAGAAACACTAAAATACAAAATAATTAGTTTGAAGAGAAAAAAATGTGAATTTACAGCAAATAAAGAAATAAAAAAAAACAAATGTGTTGACGTTTAAAAATTGGCAGAAAATTGTCCTCAAGCTGTTCCAGACTTTTTCGGACTTTATTTCTCAATGAGAGAATTTTATACCCACTCTCCAAGTTTTGACAATCTGCCAATTTCTGCCCAAAAAAAGTCTGGATCAGACCTAATAAGTTCATTTTATCTCAAAGTTTTCGTCTATTATTTTTCTGACATAATTAAGTGCTATTTTACTAAATTTAAGCATTTTAAATGCATTTCAGACAAAAAGACGCTGCTTTCCGCCACCATTTGATAAAATGAAAAACAGCCTCGCATTCCGCAGTGTTGCATAAGTTTCTCAATGTACCGGTAAATCTTGGCGATATAAAATGCACGACTGGATCGCACGTACTTGCTCCTATGTTTGATAATATTATATGCAAAAGATTTTTAATAGAAACGGCTAAATGTATTTTTAATCTAGTTTTTCACTTAACTTTTTATATATAAAAATTCTTAATTTTTTTCTTAAAGAAAAAATTGGTATGAACATTTTAAATATTTAATTATTAAATTTAAAACCAAAATTTCAGAAAAAATTGTCCACTCGTTTTCGAAAAATTGGACTTTCAAAAAAAAATTGAAATGCAGTATTATTTAAAATGTGAAGGAGCTCTGTATAAAATTTTTGATCGAAATCCGTTGAGCCGCTTGTGAGAAAGTCGAAAATCAATAAAATGGTTGAATGGCAGGTACCGTTAATAACAAAATATTAAAAACAAATTTTTGGCCAACATGTAGACCATACTTAAGGTAGTACACACACTAATTTTTATCAAAATCATTAGAGCCGTTTTTGAGATAATTCAGATGGTAGAAAAATGTATATGGCAAGTACCGTTACGAGTATTTTCGGGGCTAGAACAACGATTCAAAAATCTATTTTGGACAATCCCCTAAAACGCCTAAGCACCAAGTTTGAACAAAATTTATTTAGCCGCTTAGGCTGTAGGACAGACAGACAGACAGACGGAATTGCGGGACCCACTTTTTTGGTGTTCTCTATCATCGTAATATCAGCTTTGATTAAAAACTCGAGTTCTATTTTTTTCCAAATGCAAAACTTGCCCTATAGTACCTACATATATCGCAAGTAAAAAGGTTTGTATTTAAATGTTCACATATTAGCTATATTTGAAATTTGCTATTGGCACTTTGTAATTTGCTGTCCATCGCTACCTGGAAGTCAGCGCCCGGTGTGGTTCAACGTTGCCCCATCTCAAATGGAAAAGATTCGGGTGTTTGAGAGGCAATGTCTTAGACGTTGCATTGGATTACACAGAACACCAGAGTCGGAGTACTCACGAACCAACTAGGTTCTATACAACGGAGCCAACATAAACAGAATAGATAATTTTTTGTTTAAGCTGATTCGGGGTCACACTACAAGAGCGATTTCCTCAACCAACAGCTTAATTTTTGGGGCTACTACTCCAATAATGAATATTTTACAAGTGCGTGGTTAAGTGGCTACATCCCTCCCGAGGCATTCCTCTTTTTAGACAGTCGAGGCTGATACAGGATAGAATGGCGGTTCCGCTCATCTACCACGTCAGCCGGAAAACTGTAGATAGGCGACTCCTGTATGGTCGAGACGTCATTGCTCAAGGCGCCTTCGGTTCAGTAGGACTGTGTCCGATCGGGACCGAAGGAATAGGGCGAAACAAGAGAACCAGTTCTGGTGGCTCTCTGAACAGCATCATGATATTTAAAGTCGATTAAGATGGTATGTCTTGGCCGACTTACATACTTAGATTTATGGTAATTAGGTATAGGGAACAGTCGGGGTGGCACCAAAAAAAAAAATTAAAATATGTATATGCGGAGGCATATGTGCATTTATCTGCGTTTCTGTACATGTATGTGCGTACGTATATGTATGTAGGTATGTAAAAGTATGTGTGGTTGCATGTAGCTGTGTGTCCGCATGCGTATACAAAATAAAAACAAACAAACATTTTTTAAAAACACAAAAAATGCTGCTGTGGCTGTTCTAAAAAAAAAACGAATATCCGGTATTCGGCCAGATACAAAAAGTTTATTCGGCTCCGGTCGGATATTAAGAAAGGAGCCGGATAGGCCGGATACCTAATACCTACCGGATATCCGTCACATTTCTAATATGCATATATATAAATAATATCTTTTTTAAAAAATAAAATGTCTCAGTTTATCAACTTAAGGCATTGCAAAAATTATTATACAAACAAAAAAAACAATAATTTTTATTAGTTTTAAAAATAAACAAAATTGTGTGAATGAACACAATCATTTGATTTTTTTTTTCATAATTTGTATGAGATGACAGCATCTAGAGAGACGAGCTGTATAGAGCAATTTCTAGTCTTGGCAAATGACAATACTACCAGTGCTGAAATCAAAGGAAGAATTACTCTTGCTAATTGCTGTTTCTTTGGACTAAGAAGACATTTGAGAAGCAAAGCCCTCTCGAGCAACTAAATTGTCCATTTATAAGACGCTTATCATCCCGGTCTCCTATGAAATAGTGCAGAGACATCGACACTGTTAACGGTAGATGAGAACGCGTAAAGCTGTTTTTAAGCCTTTAGGCCTTTATTAATACAAAATATAAAAGTAATACATACATAAATTAATAAAAAACATTTTATATACAAATGACGTCAAGTAACTTACAAACAATTCAAGGAATTTAGGTAAATGCAAGAAAATCTCTCATTATACACAAAAATCTCGAGCAACAAAATCTATTACAAAAAAACAACAAATTGATTAGGGAATTTAAAATTTTAAACTCGTATTTAAATTAAAATTTACTGGTAGACAGGAGAAAAACGTCCATTACTAGGTTTGTTCGTTGAGCCCTGATCTCGTCCTGAAGTAGAACTAGGTTTTTAGCAGGGGCAACTTGATGTTAATGAATAAACGTCAAAGTTACATGAGATCTGAGGTAGGAATAAGCGATATTGAGGAGAATATAGAGTACTCATCATCGATGTTAATAGTTATCGAATCGATAACATCGATGTGTTGAAGGGTTTTCCTTCAAGCAAGCTTTACATGTATCTTCATCTTCATCTGCATCGACATCTGCAAAAAAAGATGAAATAAAATAAAAAAATCATACTTATTCCATAGAGAGCGAAGACCAAAATGGAGATCATCTTCATGTATGAAGATTATAGGAAGTATGAATCTGAAAATTGCAGATTATAGTGAAGATGAACATGTTCATCTTCATTATAGCATTTTCATCTGCACCATAATTTGTTCCGTTCAGGTAACGAATTTTCAAGCTTTTTTTTACCATTTCACCTCAGTTTGTTTAAAAGCAACGAAAATATCGAAAATTTTCTTCTCAAAACTACATACCTGAATTCTAAGAACATATGATTGTGAGAGGTGTCAAGAAAGTTATATCAGTGTCGAGTGAGTTATAGTGTGTACCCTGTCTTACTCTTATGTTTGTGTTATATTATGGTCCCGCTCTATTTTTCTTCAAGTCGGCAGATGCAGATCCATATAAAGCCTCTTCTTAGTTCAAGTTTTAGTATTCTTATATATCTTTATTCTTCCTTCAACATCGATATTTAATCATCGATTTTTTGTTCAAATATCGATGTTTCAATAACATAGATGGACTTATCCATCATCCCTAATCTGAAGCATTTGTTTTGTTGTGAATTCTCGTTGCGTATGCAAATTATTATTTTTAAAATGGAAATAAAACAATACTCAAATTAATTTTCAGACACAGACATGAAAAATAGAAAGCTTTGAAGTTGTGGATTGTGCATAGGGTCAGAAAAAATGTACAAAGAACTTAAATTTATCATATTTTAAGTTTAAATTATTAAATGACATAACTTGCTTTTCTGCAACATAAATTTAATGGCTGTCGGGTGGTTTTTGAGAACCGAAAAGCCATAGTTTTTTTTGACAACTCTTGGGGTTGTCACAAAAACCTGGATCGACCCTAGGTAAGGTTTAACGAACAAACCTACTCTACACAATCAACTATACCTTAACCTATTTTTTTTTAAATTTAACTATATGCCTGTAAGACCTAAGGTCATTTAAATGCAACCTGAATTGCAAGGCACTAGTTTGGCACAGTGGAATTGAGAACCAGGTATTGATTGTCTCATTTTAACCCATGGGCGACATCCAATTAAAATTGGAGGTATAGAAAAGAATGCGCCTAGCGTGGGGATCGAACACACACGTCTAAGTTAGCAATCAAGCACTTTATCCGCTGCGTTATTGCCACCCAACCTACTGTGTGTGGCTGGTCGCTTAATCAGTTGGCTGTATGTACTGCTGAGCTTCTCGCAGTCTGATCTTCGGTTGACAGCATTGTTATTGTTAATTTTGTGTGGCATCTCCAGCAACATTCTCTTTGAATATTATTGCTCCGTTTGCAAAATCTCCACATTATCAAAATCTGGTTTATGTTTTTCTTGCAAATAGTGGGGAGCTAGTCCGGTTTTTTGTGCTGATCTATGACCAGATAGACGATTTTTAAGTTCTTGCTTGGAGATACATATGTAGAACGTTGAGCATGTCGTCTCTTTCCCACTCAAGCAATTGATCTTATAAACAATGTTGGCTTTCTCCATCTTATCCACTTTCCCTTTGATGTTGGTGAAAAGCTTGTCTTTCAGGGGATTCGCAGACTTGAAAGCTATTTATGTCCTCGTCTTGTCTCTAATAGGTGCTTTGGTGATACGGTTGGAGAGGTGGGGAATAAAAAGTGCACTCTTATAAACAGTAGCTTGTTGGGCATCAAGTTTATTTTCTTTTTCCGTTAGCTGGTAGTTTTTGATGAGTTTGTTGACTATGATGGTGGGAAAGAAATTGGAGAACAGGTTGTTGCGGATAATATTAATATTCTTCTGGTGGAAAGAAGAATCGCTTGTGCTGAGTACGCGGTTGACAAAATTTTGTGCCGCGTTGACAATTATTGGTTTGGGTTGTTTGGAGTGAAAATTAATTAGGCGACCTGAAGCAGTAGGTTTCTTATATCAATCGAAAATCAGTCTGTCATTTTGCCTTAAGACTTTCACATCCAGATATGGAAGTTCGTCATTACAACAACGAACTGTAGGGGCTATACAGCGATACCGAGCTAGTCAAAAAAATGAAAACGACTGGGATAGCTGGAACAACTGTAGCAAATGGGTATCAATGCTCCGGCCCGGAAAGTCTTTGAATCCAACCCCGTGGGACAGCGCAGTAGAGTTGGACAACGTTAAAGTTTGGGCACGCAAGCGGAAGAGGACTTCAACTTGGCGTTCGAAACTGGACACAATGGCACAATAAGCTAGAAACCGAGCAGACTGAAAGAAGCTTGTTTAGGGCTGGCAACGAGACCGAGACTAGTCTCGGTCTCGTCTCGGTCTCGGTCTCGTCAACGAGACGAGACTCCTTTAAAAGTACCGAAGACGAGACCGAGACGAGAGCGAGACGAGACCATATTGTTGGTACCGAAATTCAACGAGAGTCTCGCTGGTCTCGGCGGTTTCGGTGGTTTCGTTTCAGTTTTCGCTATAAGAAAATTTTGTTTTTATTTCATTATTTTTTAATATCTGATCATGTTCAATTTTTATAATATTCACAAGTTTTTTTTTGCGAAATATTATATGCGCGTTAACATATCAAACCATATATGTATGTACATAGTTACGATTTATATATGCATGGCGTTGCTTCCTTTTGGGTGACATTTGGAAAAAAATACTGTCAAAACGTTAAAATATAGTTCGTTGCCTAACTGTGAAGCCATGAGCTGTCAAAATCCCATGAAGAATTTCTCCAATTTAAATGGATTTAAAAATCTCTACAAAAGTCAAATTTTACCTCAGAAAATTATAAATTTTTCGATTTAATTTATTGCTCCGTAAAAAGGTGATTTAAGCCCTCTTGGGTGAGGTTTGAAAAAAAATATTTTAAAAACGTCAAAATATACAGTCCTATTCTGTTAAACGTTCACGTGAATATTTATATTCTGCTATCCGACGTTTCAAAAATTACATAAATTTCGATCAAAAATAAATTTTAACAATTAGATTCTCTTAAGAATTAAACAAAAAAAATATTAGTAAAGCTTTGGACTCAAAAGATAGAAGGATTTGAAAATATCTAAAAAGTGAAAAATTGAGTAAAATATTCACATGAATCGGAAGGTAGCAGAATAGGGCTGATAGTTTATTGCCTACCTGCCAACCAATGAACTGTCAATTTCATTGAAGGATTGCTCCGATTAAAATGGATTAAAAAAACTGTACAAAATTCAAATTTTATCTTGGAAATACGGCTCTTCAAAGGTGTCTGATAACGTTACTTCACAGCCTATTTTTTACGTTATCACACACCTTTGAAAACTAAATTCGCACAAAATGTAAGCCATTCGGAGCGCTTTCATACGCTACTAATAAAATTCAACTTAAAAATATAGTTTTCGATTTACACAAGTAAAACTTACTCGTTTCAAGTGAAGTCTATGGCCTTAGCTTTATGGACCTACGTACTGCAGAACAAAATTTCTAGTTTTTGATTTGTTTAGCATAAGCAACGTACAAGGACATATCATTATTAGATTCATGCATAATTGACAAGCACAATAAAGTTGGATAAGACGTGCAGATGCCAAGTTTGACCGAATTCTTGAGATCCATATTGTACGTTGATTTTCACCAAGTTTCCCAAACTTGTTTTTTTTTCTATTGGTGTTGACAGCTAAATGTGAATATGTGTACCAACTCGTACGATTTTTCACGCTACCAAACATTAAAATTGGAGCAATCCTTCAATGGATTTTGACAGCTCATGGCTCGACAGGTAGGCAACGAAATATATTTTGACGTTTTGATATTATTTTTTTCCAAATGTCATACAAGAGGCTTAAAATCAACTTTTGTCGGAGGAAAAAATTTCGAGGTAAAATTTGAATTTTGTAGAGGATTTGTAATCCATATAAATCGGAGCGATGCTTCAATGGATTTTGACAGTTCATGACTTGGCAGGTAGGCAACTTACTATATCTTGACATTTGAGCAATATTTTGTTTTCGAAATTTCACCTAAAAGGTCTAACATCAACTTTTTAGGGCGCAATAAATTAAATCGAAAAATTTCGATTTTTTTTAGGTCAAATTTGAGTTTTGTATAGGTTTTTTTTTAATTCATTTAAATCGGAGACATCCTTAAATGGTTTTTGACATGTCGTGGCTTGACAAAACCGGTAAATTTATTTCTTAAAAAATCGAGCGTTGTATGTAGGTACTCTTTTTTATTTAATATTTTATTTGTTTTTGCTATGAAATATATTAACTTACACAATTCTTCCAAAATGTTATTTCCACTTAACTCAAAAGACAAAACAGACTCACGAGTTTGTTTTATACATTTTCCCGCATTTTTCTTACCGACGAACTGTTGAGATACTAAACCATACTCTATATTTGCAATCCGAACAATGCGTCTTATCTCTATCTTACATCTTTTTACTACCAAAAAACACGAAAGAAACCAAGACTAAGGATGAAACCAAGACCGAGACCGAGACCGAGACGAGACCGCACATTAAAATTTTCTCGAGAAAAAGGCGAGACCAAGGCCGAGACGAGACTTGGTTAGGCGAGACCTGGACCGAAACCGAGACGAGACTGAAATTTTTCGATTTTGGCGAGACCGAGACGAGATTAACAAAAGTCTCGCCTGGTCTCGTCTCGTTGCCAGCCCTAAGCTTGTTGGTTGGGGCCTGCTCCACTCTGGCCTGTAGCGCCATTAGGGCGGGTCCAAGGAAATGTTGCACCCTGTGCAATATTTGTAAAAAGATTCCTTTTTTTATATTTGAGCCCATACATACATATGCATGCACTGATACATATACACACAACTCTTCCACATTATCCAGGAAGTATACTTTTATTGCGTCTTTTTTATTGAAGTATTCCCAGTATGTCGATGATACAATATATTCTTCTCTAAAAAAACCCTGCAGAGCAGAGAGACATATATTAGCCGCATCTCCGCCGTAAAAGTGCATTTCTACATTTTGAACATAATGGTTGATCTGGCCCTGACCGTAACCTTAAGTAAGTAAGTAAGTATTAAATACTTTTAAATGTATAATCTATTTGTAGTTTCAGCGGCCTGTTGAATAATTGATAATAAGCCAATTTTTAACATACATACAAATTTTGCTGTGCGCAAATGCTCCTTTTAAATAAAACCGCTGGAGTTTTTCCACAGTCGCAAATTTCGTTTCTCACCACACTACCACACTTGGGCTACTTAAAAAAAGAGTTATTTGTGAAATTGTTTCGAAAACTGTGAACTTGCTGCTGTGAGAATTGTACCTGTTGTTGAAGCATTGTTTCCATGCCACATTCGTTAATAAGAATTAGAATTTTATAAAATTGTCTATTTTGAAACCAAGTCTCATTCGAACTCACACATACTTTCAACAGTATCAGTATAAAAAAATCTGCGTTCCTTTAGTCCCTTTAATATTATATGTGAAACATGATTTCATATTTTGCAAAATGTCTAAAGAAAGTATGCATATAGACTTGCCTACTTTTCATGCGTAAATTTTCATAAACCATGTTTTTTTTTGGAAGTTCATAAACATAACTTCTTTCTTGGCATTTCGGCAATAAATAACAATTTCTTTGTTACCCTTTTTAAGAAAAGAGAAATTCCAGTCAAACCTTTTCTCACTTTAGAAGCTTAGCGCTTTGTTTACTTACATATACATACATATAAAACGAACTGGCGTTTACAACTTCAATGCAATGCCTGACCCATTTCGTTAAAGTGTTTTCAACTTATACTTGTTACCTATTCGCAAGATGTTAGTTGGTGTTACTCTTAGACTTTATTTTAGTCAGGCGTGTCTATTTTGGCTGCTGCTGTTGCGTTGCGTGCCTAGACCGCCTAGACACGCAAGACCTATTACTTTAAGCAAACATTAATGGCATTTAGCACATTTATGTATTTTACAAAGAAACTACTACCGCTGCAAGTGCAAATAGCAAATAGAAGATCTCTACAACACGAAAAAATTCCTGCTGTTCCCAAACGTTCGTTGCTTCGTTATTTTGTTTGAAGAAAGTTATAACTACCTGAAAATTCAGCGTTTCTTATAATTATCCAATATTTGTAGGAAGGAAAATCTTCGACAGTCAGTACCTACAGTGCCAACAATATTGTTGACGCTTATACAAGAAGTCGCAGAAGTCTCATGTGGCCAACTTGGACTTTTAATCTAGGTATGCTACCACCCATGTGCCTATAGTTGCAAGCCTAAGTATAAACAACTGTGTAACTACGTCAGGCTTGGTCCGTTCGTCGAATCCTACACCTGCATATGTGAGTTTGCAAAAGGAATGGATAGACGCTGGCGACGGCGACGGTAACGGTGTAAGCAGGAATTTTTTTTAGTATCTTTCCGTGTTATACAAAAAAATGTGTAGATTTATTCGTTGTTTCTAGGGTCTTCAAATGCGATTCTGTCCAAGAGTTGAGAACGAAAGGGGTAATGTGAGTTCAACTCTGTGAATCCCAGGCGAAGATGTTTGGCGATGAATCTGATGGGTGTACCAAATCAAGTTGAGAACTTTAAGTGCCTATATTGTAAGTTTGATTGCATTTTTTTATTACACCATAAGTATCTGCATCTGTATGAGTAGATATTTATACGATTATATGTGTGGATGTTACCCAGCTAGAGACCTCACCACTAGAATAGTTGGTAGGTCGATCCAACCATCAACAACTCCTTGACCAGGAGAGATGCATCGCATGTACTATCAAGCGTACATGGTTAAGGCCACAAATTCTAGGTATGTATCTATGTATATATATGCGATGTATGTTGCTTAAGGTAGTTCCATTTCGGCTGGTTTGTTGCCAATACCTGTTTGCGGCATTTATTACCAAGTTAGTAATGTTTGGAATGTAACAAATTCAAACTCTTAGGCGTATAGCTATTTAGAAATGTAAGTTTATTAAGAGGAATTCTCTTAGATGTTCCTATCCTATCAAACATTTTTACGCAGTACATAAAGTGAGTGTGTTATAACGAAAACACATTTTCAAAGACTTTATCATATCATGAAACATAGAAATTTCATTATAGTTTGCAAAATAAGAATACTTACTATACCCATCATGGGTTTAATCACATCATACATTTCATAGAGTTTATTATCAGTATCACTGTAGACAAGCAACCCTTAACAAAATTAATGAACTTGGGGAGGATATCTTGCATAAAACAATGTATAAACTATTAAGCACGCAACGAGGCTTGGCTTGCAATCCAAATATTTAGACACGTGGAAAATTTATTATGGAAAAATATTCGATAAAACAACGTCTTTTTTTTTTTTTTTTTTAATTTTAACTATAGGCCTGTAAGACCCAAGTTCTTTTAGATGCAACCTGAATTGCACGGCACTAGTTTGGAACAGTGGATTTGAGAACCAGGTATTGACTGTCTCATTTTAATCCATGGGCGGCATCCAATTAAAATTGGAGGTATAGAAAAGAAGGCGCCTAGCGTGGGGATCGAACCCACACGTCATAGTTAGCAATCAAGCACTTTATGCACTGAGCCATTGCCACCCAACGTCTTTTAATACGTTAAAACATTTTATCAAAATCAGTCATCGATTACTGTGACGATGAGAAAGTTACGTGCAATTTTTGGGAGAAACAAAATACCAACAATATGCCAACAAAATGACAACAAAACGCAATATTTATCGTGCAGTTCATGATTTCGAAGAAAGAGGGTCTGTAGGTGATAGGCCCAATCCAAAGCATGGACCAAATTGTACTGCAAGATCGGCTGAAAACATTACTGCTGCTCAAGAAAGTGTTCAAAACAATCCATCAACCTCAATTCGACAACGTGCTCAGGAGCTTGGTCTTCAAAGAACAACTTTAGCCAAAATTTTGTCCAAGGATTTGCATTTGTCTCCATTTAAGATTCAGTTTACACAAGAGCTTCTTCCACAAGACCAATTACGCTGCCGTACACATGCCAAAAGGATGTTACAGCTAGCCCATGACAACCCGGATTTTCATGCAAAAATCCTAATGAGTGACGAGGCACATTTTCATTTGAATGGATATGTGAATAAACAGAATAGTCGATTCTGGGCAATGGAAAACCCTTAAATTATTCATCAGTCACCTTTGCATCAATTAAAAGTTACAGTCTGGTCTTCAATTTGAACAGGAGGAATCATTGAACCCTATATCTTTGAAAATAAAAACGGCGTAACGGTAACTGTGAATGAGGAGCGATATCGTGATATGATTGAAAACTTTTTAACGCCACAACTGCATGCTTTGGGCTTGATTAACATGTGGTATCACCAAGACGGTGCCACATTACATACAGCCCGGATTACAATGGAATTACTGCGAGTCCTCTTTCCACAACAAGTTATTTCAAGAAATGGTGATGTTGATTGGCCTCCACGGTCGCCTGATTTGACTGCTCCGGACTTCATTTTGTGGGGATATCTGAAAAGCAAGGCTTATGTAAACAAACCAGAAACGCTTGAGCAACTCAAACAAAATATTCGTGATGAAATTAATGAAATACCTCGTGAAATGTGTGAGAATGTAATGAAAAATGTGCTCAAAAGGCCTCGCATTTGTGATACTACCAAAGGGGGACATTTACCTGATATTGTATTCCACACATAATTGCCGATATTAAGTAAAATATTTATCAATATAAGATCTGTTCTCTTTTATTTAATCAAAAATTATAAACAAACAAAGTAGTATACCTTCCCGGCGGACACCCTGTATATAAAAAAGTGTTTAAATAATGAATTAAAATAATGATATAGTAATTTTTAAAATTTTTACTAATTAAAATTAGTAATTGAAGTTAAAAATAGGTGCATTATACTTAATAAAAAGTAATATTGCCTCCCACTCTACTTCAAGCCGGTTATGCAGAAGTACGTAAATAAATCCTTTTTGAGTACAGCTTACTAGTTTTCTGGTATTTCTTGATACTCATCTCCTCTTGCTGAATATAACATCATAACAGGGTCGTTCTTGAGACATGGCTTTCTGGCGAACCCAGATGTCCCTGGTCCTGGTTGTTCCACATCGTTTTCCGTGAAATCCGTTACTAACTATTATACAGCTCAAACAAACAGGTATAATGTTTAATTTACAAGAACCAAATGATGCAAAACTGCAAACGCGTCGGATCATGTCACCAATTATTCGCTCTCATTGGTTAATGTCACGTGCAAAGGACGCGTGCCATTCTCCAGCTCCGCCGAATTTCTTTCTTGTCGCATGAAAATCCACATTGACTATTGCGGATGCGGTTGCAGATCTCTAAATCCATGCAGAAGGTCTGCATTTGCGGATGCGGTTGCGAAAATTCGCAATATCCCTGGTTTGAAAGGCCGTGTGTCAGGCAAGTATGAACCTGTTTTGTTTGGGTTACGGATCATAAACCGTATACCAGGAATGCAATTTTTTTATTCCCATAACCGAACACATTTCTCGGAGCCGTCAGTGACCTGTTATGGAGAGTTTACTGTATACCTACAAAATAAATTTAAAACGATTTTAAAAATATATTTAGACGTTTCTATTCTACTAACAATCTTGTTCAATCTTGATCGATGTGATCGAACATAAGAGCAAGTACGTGCAATCCACTCGTGCAATTAATTTGTCTTAAAGAAAACAATTACCTTCAGTATAAAGATAACTTATACAGACAAATTCATGGAATGCCAATGGGAAATCCACTTTCTCCTACCATTGCCGATTTAGTTTTGGACAACCTTTTGGACAATAAATTTGCCGATAGTAACAAACCAAAGATAATCGTCAAATATGTAGATGATATATTTGCAGTTGTTAATGAGGGGAGGTCGTCACTGTTTTACGATGCCTTAATTCATATCATGAAAAAATACAACTTACCGTTGAGAGGGAACAAAACAGAGCGATAACGTTCTTAGACGTCAAGATTCATCGCGTTAATGATAGACTCTCTTTCAATTGGTATCAGAAAGACCCAGCATCTGGAAGAGTTGTCAACTTTAGATCCAATCAATCAAAGCATATTCTTATTAATACAGCCTCTAATCTAAATCAAAAAGTCTTTGCGTTGAGTGACCAGGAATTTCACGCCGCAAATGAGAAAATAGTCACACAAATCCTCCTAGATAATGGCTATCCAATGGAAATCATACGGAGCTTGATACTTCGCCAAAAACACAAAGCTCCTGTTGATAATCGGCAAAAAGAGAGAGGTATTTATAAGAGTATAGCTTATGTTCCCAAACTGTCAGAAAACTTTAAAGAGACGGTAAAAAATAGCACTAATGACGTCAGTTTAGGGTATAAATCCAATAGGACACTGGCACCTCTTTTCACCAACATGAAAACAAAAACGGAAAAGGATAAGTGCACAGACGTAGTATATAAAATTAACTGTCGTGGCAATGCGGAAGAAAATTGCAATCTTTCCTATATCGCTACAACGAAACAACTTCTTCGTCAACGAATTTCCAACCACAAATCCGACATTAATTTAAAAAGCACTGGGAAGACAGCATTGGCCTTACACTCCATTGAGCGTGGACACAAACCAGATTTTGACAGATTGGAAATCCTGGAAAGCGAGAATCATGTCTCCAAGCGGTATACTCTAGAAACGCTTCATATTATTAACAACAAAAACAATATGAATTGTAGACAAGACAGCCAGAATATTGCATCAGTTTACTGCTCTTTGGTGCCTAAGCAGAATCCGTGACAATTTAAAGCCGACTAAACTTCAATCGAAGTGTTTTTTTTATATCATTAAATGTTTGTTTTTTAAACATTGCTTTATATTTGTCTCTCGTTGTTTTATTTACGTTTATCTGTAATACGTACTAAATGTAAGTTTGCCAAAATTTTACACTAAATGTTCTTATGTGTATAATATATTCATTTTATTTTTGTTAATAAAAGATCCCCTGAAGAAGACGGCAACCACCGTCGAAACGTCGGGAAAGGAAATGAAATTGTTTCATTAAAAAAACATTACAACCAAAACAGCCGAAAGAGATATATTTAAATCTCGAACACCTATAATAATTTAAGACAAAATCTTCCAATTTTAATGATTAAAATTTTAATCTTGTTGGATATAGTTCACATTGCTTTTTTGTTAAAGAATGAATGTAAGTTGAACTGAACTTAACAAAAATTGCATATTGGTAAAGCGCTCACTAACCAGCTGATGAGTCCAAGTGAGATTGCCGGGACGAAACGCAAAAAATTTTGTGGACTAAAGGCTATTTTGAATCAATAATTCGACAAATCCAATTAAATATAATGCTAAGATTTCTACTTGGCTGAGTAATTTCAGTAGTATATAGAATTGTAATTAAAAAAACAAAACACCTTCTTATTAATTTAAGAACGTGATATGTGATATCAATAGATTTATGTGTATACAAACCAATTAATTGCCAATGGGTCTTTATCAATAAACGGCGAATAACACCGAGTTGGGCCTTAAACTTGTTGTAGCATCTGAAAACTTTAACCAAACGAATTTTGTGTTGAAGAAAGGGATAACTTCTTCCAGGAAATACTCATATGTTTAATTAGGACTATTTCAAGTCATTTGCATGAATTAATGAATGAATGAGGTAGGTTAGCAATGCGACCTTCCGATTCTTACCTATATTTCTGTTCCTTATAATTAGTGCCATGCAATTCAGGTTGCATTTTAAAAGAACTGTCTTACAGCCAAATAGTTAAAACTAAAAAAAGGAGTTACTATGCGACCGTTAGATTTATGGTGTCTCTATCTTGAGCTGAAGGAGACTGCTGGTCCTACAGCTCTTTCTCCGCGTTTTTTCATTTAAGATACTTGAGTATTTGGAGTATGTTCACTGTTTAGAGGGGGTAGTTCGGTCTCACCTATCTTGTTCAACTAAGAAGCATATTTGCAATATGAATCCCATTAATTAGAGCCTTCCAGCATTTGATGAAGTGTTGCTATATTGTCCCTGATAAAGACTGGAAAGACACCAGATAGCGCAAGTATGTATTTATCAATAATATAAACTAGCTAACGGATAAGGCATATATGCGGTATGCCAGCTAACAAGTGTGTATAAAAGAGGATATTGTTTTTATCAGTATGGCTGCAATCCTTAGTGCATGTTTCTATTAACTTAATAACTGAAGGCACTATGAACTGTATTCATATCTAATTCTCATGCTACAAAAATCTATGGTTTTTAAGATGGAAAAAACTGCATTTTCTTCTAAATTATAATATAATATTATATTATCAATTAAAAAAAAAAACCTTGGTTCCCGTTCCTCATTCATAAAACACATGCTATACCTATACCTGATAATCATTTCCGACAATAGGTTTTATTAATCGACATAATATTGACTGAATAATTAAACGTTCTGTAGCCTTTTCCATATTTATAGACGCTTTCCAGCAGTTATTTCATTTTGTCTTCATATACATATAGCTATGTGCATATGCTATGAATGTACATTCACTGTCAATAATCTGTCAAGTTCGAATGAATTAATTAGGTTGACTGAGACCTAAACTTAGGACGATTATATTATTGGCCCCGTTCACATAATAATTCTCAGGCAATCAGGAATACCTTTCTGTTATTGTAACAATTTATCTTGAGTTATTTTAAAATTGCAAACAAACCGTTGAAAAATATATTCCGATAGTTCTGTATCCGAGATAACTTATGTAATAAATTAATGAACAAGACCATTGCTAGATCTGTCCCTAAATACAATCTACTGGAAATTTTGGTCAGAAAATTAATTTTCAGATGTCCCATTGATAAATAAATTGTCATATGTATATTTTAATCGGCCGAGCAAGTTTGAACACACAGGTGTTATTTATCACTGTCAGACCAAATTTTAAATTTACAGACGAGAAGTAGCGTATAAATAACGTTGCTCTTCTAAAAAAAAAATAAATAAAAATAATAAAACAATAAGATATACAGTAAAAGTTGAGTAATAAAATTCCCAAAATTCGCAAAAAATAGTCACAAGCTCAAATTTTGTCCAGTTCCCGTTTAATAGTTTAAACTCAACGTTAAAAATATTCTTTTAAATTAAATCGGACAATGCCATCCAACTGTTGGTCAATTTTTCCCAATCTTTGAACAGATAATTTATTATTGTAAGCTAATCTGCTATTTGGACAACATTATGGTGGCCGTGGCGCGATAGTTGTGTGCTCGCCTGTCAAACTCGTGGTGTCTATGTCGTCTTATATTCCATAAAAAACGGTTCTAAAAATTGTCATAAAATAAGTTGCTGCTTTGCTCATTACATGCTGTTTAGGCATAACACTAACAACATGTGATGGAGTAAACTAGCATACCCATAAAATATGACAACGAAATAAATAAAATAATGCGAATTATAAGGGACACAAATAAATAAGAGATGGTAATTCTCTCTGCATTAGTTCAGACGCAATCCCTGGAGATAAATCTGAGACAACACCCAGCTCTAGTCTCAGAACATCACGCCACACATCTTTCCTATCCTTCTTTCTCTTCTTCAACCGGATACCCACACTGTGTTAAGAAAAACATATAAAGGGTATTCATAATCCCTTGAGCGCGTTCAAAGTTATAAAAAAAAATTCATTTGGTGCTAATTTTTCAAAGTCTCAACATGTGCGATTGGACATGACTTTTTTTCCAATTTTTATTTTTGTAGTTTTAAATTTTTGAATCCCATATACATTCTTATATTTGGTCGCGAAAATGGCCATACATTATTTGTCAACAGCGAGTGGCTTGCGAACCAGCTCATACACGAGAAAAACACATCGAGAGCGAGCATGTTCGTCCTTTATTCTTACCTTAAGTGAGTTATAGGACCTCCTGCCCATATAGGTATATATAACAATTATTGTACTCAAGCCCTGAACGAATGCTTGCTTTATAGATTACAGAGAGAAATATTTTTTGCATCGTCTCAGAAAACCTAAGCACATTTCAGCGTTTTTGGCGACATCGAATATGTGTGCATTCCACAATGGGTGATTCCAATACCGAGACCTGGAAGTTGTTCGGTTTCATCGATGCAAGCGCCGCTGGCACAATTATGATAACTCAGGCGCCGCGAAAACATAATGAATTTTCTTAGAGGGGCTTAATAAAAGTATTTTTTTAATAGGTGAGGGGGGTTCTATCTCCCCCCATTTGGCCGGGAGGGGCAATTTCATAACAAAGTCCTAAAAATGGAAAAAAAAAATATTTAAAAATAACGGCAATACTTACAAATAAGTGTTATAACTTTTATTAAAGCCAATACCTTAGTCTATTAGAAATTTTTTAAATCAAGTGGACTCTATGCATAGTTTTTGAAAAATTCAGGTCTTAAACTAAAAATTTGGGAAGAAAAAGATAAAAAAATGTTTAAAGTGTAATTTTTCAAAAATGTGAAAAATATAAAATATTTTTTTTCACAAGTTCGTTACTCTGATTAATTTTTAATCAAAAACTGATCAAAAACTATATGGCCTTATGTGTTCTAGTTCTTGAGAAAATTGAAAATTACTAAAACCACTTTTTTCATGAGATTTTGTTTGTAAAATCTCACTGAGGGGAGAGTACCATAACTACGGTGCTGCAAAATAATAACGGATTTTTGAAGAGGGGCTTAATACAATCAATTTATTTTGCGGAAGTAGGGGTCTATCACCCATAGAGCAGGGGCAATTTTCTCAAAAAAATACTTAATTTAAAAAAAATAGATTTTAGAACAACGGCAACACTTACAATAATAAAATTATAGGTTTTTTGAATCCAGAAACTTGTCTTCTTATCATCTATTCAACCTAGTTATTTGCGTTAATAGTTTTTGAAAAAAAAATACCTTCAAACACAAAATGCATCAAACATTTTTTTAAGTAGCGAAATTAAGTACTAACTAACATTTAAAATGAGGGAGATAGGCCCCCTCTTCCGTAGAATAAAATGATTGTATAAAACCTGTCTACAAAAAGCCGTTATTATTTTGCGGCACCGTAGTTATTTTACTCTCTCCTCAAAGTGAGATCACCCTTAATACAAAAAAAATTCTCATGAAAAAAGTGATTAGTTTTAGTAATTTTCAACTTTATTTTATAATTTTATATATTTGAAAAATTACACTTTAAACATTTTTTTTTATCTTTTTCTTGCCAAAGTTTAAGTTTAAGACCCGTTTTTTTTTTTCAAAAACTATGCATAGATTCCACTTGATTTAAAAATTTTCTAATAGATTAAGGGATTGCCTTTAATAAAAGATATAACACTTATTTGTAAGTATTGCCGTTATTTTTAAATATTTGTTTTCCTTTTTTTAGTACTATTTTATGAAATTGCCCCTCCCGGCCAAACGGAGAGAGATAGACCTACCCCACCAATTTAAAAATACTTGTAAGTACCTGTTCTACAAGAATCCATTTTTATTTTTTGGCACCTGAGTTATCGTACTCTCCCCGTGCCGCTTATAAACAACGGCATTAAGTGGGTCCCGCTATGACGACAGTAGACAGCATTGAGGTTTTGAAGCATTAAATTCTACGAGGCTTTTATTCCTTTTTGCACAATCCTGATCTTGAAGATCAGAATTCATTGAGCTTATCGTACGCTGCTGTCCAAGTTCCACATCCGAAGGACATGGGTGAGAATCTAAAAACGATAAAGACAATCGGGGGTAGAACGGTGCCCTGAAGCACACCAGCATTTATTTTGTATGCAAGCAAAACAACCAAATCGCTTTTTTAGTCCAATTACTTCACCTATCAGCAAAGGTCATAATCAGCATAAAATACATACAAACAGTTAGATATTATAATACAAGAATTCTTTTAGATCTACGAGGGGAATACAGTATATAATATGTATACTACTTATATGGACAGAATAGGTATTGACGATTGTCTAAGATTAAAACGCATAGTTTGGTTACGTTTATGTACATAGCAAAATTAGTCAATTTCCTTAATCAAAATCAGGTCACAAGTGTACCTTCATATTTATTGACCTATTTTATATTATTATCCTTCCAGGAAAATATTCCCTTAAATAATCGCGTGCGGTTTTTTGACTCACCCAGCAGTGTTATCATGAGTGAACAAATTCGTCAAACTTACATTAAGAGCATTTCAATTTTGAAAAGTTCATTTCAAATGAAGGTTCAACTATTTTTAAATAGCAAAGATTTATTTTCGCTTAATTCGTTTAATGAATGAAACGACTATCTTATCGCTTTTTATGAAAACGAAAGAGAACGCACATAACATAAACACAAAACAATTCTTCTTCGAATCTTCCATCACAAAAAAACAACACACACAAACAACGTGTTTTGTATTGTTGGCTGAACGATTTTTTTTTAAATCTGTTTTTCCTGTCTTTCCAATTTAAAACAGACGAGTGCCTGCGAAATTCCATTTACATGACGTAATGCACTATCCCAGCAACAAAGTCAACAACTTTGCAAATCAGCATACGAGTAAGTATAAAATCGGTAGAAACGTTAACTTTGAAAGGAGATAAAAGTCACAGATTCCCGCATGAGATATGTACTTCTATTCTCTGAGATGTTAACGATATCCTTCCCAGCAGTTACAGCTAACTGCTAAAAACATTTCCAAATTTCCCTTTAAAATGCAGGCGCAGGGACCTATAGGAACACGCAACCAAGTGCCCAATTCTTTGTAACAAAAAGATCTTAGATGCTGCCTAGTTACAATCTATTATTGTATAAGAGGAATATAACCTTAAGTATAATGTATAATGTATTGATGTTTATACAGCCTTATAACCCACCCACGGTTGTTCGCGTCGCTCTGTGATAGAAGGCCTCAAGGTTTGCTTTACAAGCTTCTTAGTTTTTTTTTTCTGTCTGCCATACAAGTCGTTACAAGCCCAGACCTAGGTTAAAAGTGTTCCGGAGAGGAAAATCTCATCCGCAATATAGGTAAATTATCCTGAATAATATTAAAATGTGCGCCTGGAACTGTGCTGCCATTTTACAGATTCATACGGGCACTTGTGCACGCACTTGATGTTATTAAGAGCGAAGCGGCTCATGTTGGATAAACATACACGGCACGAACGTGAACTGAACGTATATACAATATTCATGATATATGTTCAAAATGGTGCAAGCCGGCAAGAGAAGTATACCTAGGAGCAGACGTTAGCTGGAATACCTAAAAAAAAAAAAATAGTCAGAAGCATCAACACGTTTTCTGTTAGAAATGGTGGCAACTGTGTAACAATGTAACTTACATAGTGTAAGTTGGTACGAAAAATTTAAATACGTGTAGGGTACATTTTCTTTAATTATTTATTTCATGAATTGAGTTTTAAATACAATTATAAAAATAATAACATTACATTTTCGAAAATTTGTATTATGTTACTTGCAATATACGTATGATATATTTTTGTGCCAGCTTTAAGATTCTGTGCCAACTTTCCCTTGTCTTGCTTCCTTCACAGTCCAAAAACTTATGAACTGCAGAAGTACAGATTTTTTTTTTTATATAATTTCTAGCTGACATATAAAACAAACAAGGTTTTACTGATCATTTCTATATGATCAAGTAGAGTTAATATATACAAAGTATATTTCGTCTATAACACGGCCATCCTGCAGTTTTCATCGTTCTCGATGAAACCATCCCACCAAATAAATTTTTAGTATTGAAACGTTTTGTTATCAGAAGTTCAGCTTGCAAACTTAAGCTCACTCGTATCTTCAGCTTGATTGTTCTTAACAAATATTAATAAGCTCAGAGGCTTAGCTCTCTGGCTCAAACATGTCTTATAATATCTATTCTCAACCCACAACTAACTTCAGAATAAAATCTGTAAACAACTAACATAATGCTTCAATTCTGTTTCAAACGAAACCTATACATTACATGATTTAATAAAATTAAATAAAGGTATGAGTTTTAATTATTATACGAGGTCAATAAGTCCGTGACTTTTGCAATAAAACACAGATTTTTTGATAAAAAAATAATTTTATTTTTCAACGTAGTCTCCCTTGAGCTCTATACACTTTGTCCAACGCTTCTCCAATTTTTGTATCCCTTCCAAAAAAAATGATTTGTCGAGGTCCTCAAAATAGGCCTTTGTTTGCGGGATGACTTCATCATTGGAGTCAAATCTTTTTCCACCAAGCCATTTCTTCAGGTTTGGGAAGAAGAAGTAGTCGCTCGGATCCAAATCTGGAGAATAGGGTGGATGAGGGAGCAATTCATAGCCCAATTCATGGATTTTTGCCATGGCAACTGCACATGTGTGCACCCTTGCATTGTCTTGGTGGAAAAGAACTTTTTTCTTGGCCAAATGAGGTCGGTTTTTTTTCAAATCGTCATTGAATCGGTCCAATAAGTTGGCATAATATTCCCCATTGATTGTTCTTCCCTTTTGAAGGTAGTCAATGTGGATTATCCCACGTGCATCCCAAAAAACAGTCCCCATAACTTTATTGGCTGACAAACCCACCTGGGCCTTCTTTGGCGCCGATTCACCCTTAGAAACCCACTGTTTTGACTATTGGTTGGTCTCTGGTGTGTTGTGATGGATCCATGTTTCGTCCACGGTTACAAAACGGCGCAAAAACTCCTCCATATTGCGATTAAACAACGCCAAACCTTCCTGTGAAGTTGTTACACGATTGCGTTTGTGGTCGACTGTGAGCAAACGTGGCACCCATCTTGCGGAAAGCTTTCTCATGCCCAAGTGATCGTTCAAAATTGAAACCACTGAGCCATGCGAGATCCCTACGGCTTCCACAATCTCTCGCACTTTCAATCTTCGGTCGGCCAACACCATATCGTGAATTTTTTCGATTGTTTCGGGTGTAGAAACCTCAACTGGGCGTCCAGGACGTTCGGCATCTTCAGTGCTTGTACGGCCACAACGAAATTCAGTAAACCACTTTTTTACCATTGAAATCGATGGTGCAGAGTCCCCATAGTATTTATCAAGCTTAGCCTTGGTCTCGGTAATGGTTTTTTTTTCGCAAGAAATAATGCTTAATAAGCACACGAAATTCACTTTTTCCATTTTCTCCTTAAATTAGTGAGTAGTCTGATAAAAATATCTGTCAAACACAAACTAACTGGCGCAGCAAGTTTAAATTTTGACAGGAGTCAACTGACAGATGCCTGTTGACAGGAGCAGTGTTGCTGTTTCAGTAAAGAGGTCAGAAATTCAAAAAGTCACGGACTTATTAACCCGCCCTTACTTCGATTATAATTTTGCTTTTGAAATCGGCCTAATAGTTTCTCTTACAGCAATAACAACAGTCTTAGAACCAAAATTTTTTAACTTGTACCTGTCATGTGGGAACAATCCTATTATTTCATAAACACCTCTGAATTGAACTTCTAATTTTGATTTGCGTATCTGATTGGTTTTATATAGAACAGTTGTTTCTATTTCTAATTTTGTTGGAGTAGATTTACCTTTATCGAATCTTGCTTTCATTCTTAAAACGTTTCCTTGAATACGGCTATCTGCTAATTGACGGATAACATCGACATCTTCATACTCATGTTCAATCTTAAGATTTGCCAACAAAGCAGTCATCTCAGGTATTCGTCCATGGATTCCAGTTAGTATTTTCAAAGGTGAAAATTGATAGTTGTATTTAAGCTCAAATGAACTCGACTAATAGCTTGTAAACTCCATACGAACTTCCAGATTAGTTCTCAAAAGGTTCGCTTCGCCATGGTGTCATAATATTTTAAAACTTTTCCATTAGATCTACCAGGTAATACCAAACAACATAACGAAACTTCCTGCAAGTACATAAAACTATAAATTTTGTGAATGAATCAACAATTACGAAAATGTAACGGTTGTTATACTAATCCCTCCCAAAAATGGGCCCATGCAATTAATATAGATAGTGTGAAAAGGTAGATTTTTTTTCAATGGGATATAGTTCACACTGTTTCTTTCCAGAATGCCTCTACGCCACCAGACATATAAAAGAAGATTCGCCAAATTTCCTTATATTTCTGGACATTTTGGGCATTCAAAAACAATTTCAAGGTTGACTTTTCCAAATTCAATCCACAGTTTTATTTTTTCTGTAAGTAGATTTGGGTGATTAGAAATACCTTGTATACTCAGCAATTAAGGAACAACTTCTTGAGCGATTTGATTTGAAATATCGGTTCTTAATAATGTACAATCTGAACCACTATCAAATAAGAAGTGATATATTTTCACATTAATAAATACATCCGTTGTGTTGTTAGATACTGTGGAGACATTTTTTTTTCTCTGAATTTTGTTCAGACCACCAGGTTCTTGATTCATGTCCTGTCCAGTCCTATTACAATATGAACATATTTTCACATTTACGATTCTTTCACATTTGTAGTGCTTTGTTGAAACTATTTGAGGACAGTTTATTTTCAGATGCCTCGTTTACCACACTCAAAGCAGTATTTTTCCGATAGCAAGCGAGGGCACTTCTTTAAATTGTTTTTTTTTTTCATCATTATGCCTATTATTATTCAACCTCTTGAACGAAACGCGGAGGCTCACTAATATATAATAAGTTATCTATCCAACACGCTTGAAAAAGCATAATATTTTAGATCGACCAATTAATGAGGATCGAACACAGGGCGTGACGTATGACTATTCTGGCATCAATGTCGGAGCACCATTTCAGGATGTCAACCCTTGAATGATCTTGATCAAAAACTGGAAACCTAACCATGTCGTTTTTTTTTCGTTCTTTACGCTGAGCAATCTGAAACAAATTTGATAAAGCATCAGCTGTTATGATCATGTTATCTATTATTAGTATTCCCTTTGTCATAAAAATGCTTCCTCCATTGTCCGATTAAATTTATTTTTATTACATTTGTTCTTTTAATTTAATGTAAAAAAAAATTTCAATTAAAATTTTTTTTCCGGGTATCCCACTTCTGATGATATATTTTTGTGCCAGCTTTAAGATTCTGCGCCAACTTTCCCTTGGCTTGCTTCCTTCACAGTCCAAAAAACTTATGAACTCCAGAAGTACAGATTCTCTTTTTATATAATTTCTAGCTGACATATAAAACAAACAAGGTTTTACTGATCATTTCTATATGATCAAGTAGAGTTAATAAACACTAAGTATAATTCGTCTATAACATGTATTTTACACACATACAGCCGTTGACAACTAATTAGAAACGATTAACTTTTTTTAATGAAAAGTAGTGTATTTTTTATTTTTTTACATATATTTGAGGAATTTTTGACAAAAATATCACAAAAGTTATAATGTTTTTATTTTAATATATAATTTTTAACCTAATTTGTGACAGCTTATAAGAAAAGAAAAAAATTATAAAAACAAAAGTAAAATGTACCAACAAATTATTGATTATGTTTTATAATGTCTAATACTTAGTCGGAAATCCTCTCTGCTTCAATACAGCTCCACATCGCCTTTCCATAAACTGGATTACGCCTCGGCATCGCTCCACTGGAATCGCATACCACGCTTCCTTTACATCCAAAGCATCCAAATTCATAATGTTTTGCGTACTAACATCCTTTTTAACATCGCTCCATAGGTGTTCCATTGGATTCAAGTCGGGACTTTGCGATAGCCAGTCAAGTACCCGTATAGCATTACGATCAAAAAGTTCTTTCGTAAGCTTTGCGGTATGATTTGGGTCATTGTCTTGCTGAAAAGTCCAAATGACTGGCATGTTTCCTTCGGCCACGTATCTCCACGTATTGTTCTTTCTTCATAATTCCAACAATACGATGAATTGGGCAAACGCCGCGCCGTTCCAAGAAAAACATCCCCAAACGAAAATTGATCCGCCCGCCGCCATGTTTTACTACCGGTGAAGTGTATCTGGGATCAACTTGTTTACCTTTTGGGCGCCGGACGTATTTTGTGCCTTAGGGACACATCCGATTAATCTTTATTTCGTCGCTTCACAATACAAATTTCCATTTGTTTGTCGTCCAACCACCATGATTTTTAGCAAACTCGATGCGTCGTTATCTTTGAGTCAATTTGACAAGCGGTTTCGTGCGTGCGAGTCGTCCGTAAGGTCCAGCTTCTACCAAACGACGTGCGACTGTTTGCTTTGTTATATTGACACCAGTTTCATCCATAATTTCACGTTGAATGACCTTGGCGCTTTTTCTGGGGCCTGCTTTCGACAGCCGTACAAGCACAAATATTTTTCGTGGCCTTTTTTACGTGGGACATTTTCTGTGGTCTCATATTTTTTAAGATGACATATCGCATTGAATACCATCTTTTTGCAACAATTTAATTGTTTCGCAATACTTTTATATGATAGACAAGACCTGTTAAGATCAACAATAGAATTTAGCGTCTCCGGAGTGCAGTTCTTGCCGTTCCCCATTGTCTAACTGCTTACAAATTTGGATTTTTTTGCTAAGTTTGTATTTATTAATGGAAAATAAGAAATACTTACGAACATTTTTGTGAACAATTTAAAATATTTCGCTAAATCTTAAGTTAAATTGAATCGTTTCTAATTTTCTAAATGTTTAACAAAATTAAATTGTGCCGGCACATAGTGTTTAGTGTTTAATTATACATTTACACAAATTACGGATATCATTACACACATACTATAAGGAGGCTTAACTTCGGACGACGACTTCATTAAAGATTGCCTACTTCAATCAGCTATCTAATTAGATCCTATAAAGTCCGGGGACAACATTATAAAACAAAATCCTAGCAAAATGTCGCTGTTGGTTTGACGATGAGTGCTGAAAAAAATTAAGTTATACAAAACTTGTGAATGTTATAACTTCTACAACTATGGAAAGTAAATACGATGAAAGGTACCTCAACTTAACATTGCCTGCCCGTTCCTTAACCTTTAGGAAAAAAAACTCCAATCATTAGTTTCATTAACATAGTCTACAAAACAAGATAATTTCCCAACCTGAAACTGGTATCCCAACATTACTGTGGTAAAAATCTTATTTTTAATAATTATCACTTATCGACACAGGTCACACACTAGTTAAAAAAAAGTACTTCATTGACATAGATTATTATATGTTTTAAATCATCGACATTAAAAAAAAAAAAACACCACCAGTCCTTGTAAATACCGAAGTCTAGACTCTTATTATTTTGAACAGTGCCTTGATTCTAAAAGATTAAATCATTCAGAAGGTTTTATGTTTAGTGCTCTTCCGGATTTGTTTACTTTGACTGTACTCTAAGCTTAAGTAAAATGGTCTATTTTTAAAGTCTTTTCATCAAACTAAATTCAAAACAAAATGTTCATAAATCAACAACATTAAACTTTAGAAGAATAGTAATTGTGCCAAGGCCATTTTGTACATTTATATAAATTTGTATGCGTGTAAACTTCTGACAGAGTTCAACCGCATATTTATTTATGACGTCCTTTCATTAGGGAAGGTTTGTAGATAATATGTAGGTATCTGGTATGTCCTGCATATAACGCAAATTTATTAGGAATCTTGGAAAAGCAACTCGCGTAGATATTGTTTTCTTAAGCCAAAAGGCAATTACTGATCAAATCTTCTTTACCCTATTGCGCGCAAATTGCGAATAACGGGGAAAATGATATGACGACTGAAATGTGCCTGTGGCATGTCATAACGAATATAATATCCCAGCCAGGTGTGTAGTACAGGTTGACGGTTGACAAGTAATGGCAAAGTATATAATATCTTGAACATTTGTATATTAGTAGGTATCTTGTATGTCTATGCCTAACCTGGCAGCATCACCAAACCACCACCGCGGCGTAGTACAACGTTGCGTTGCCATGGCCATGCCATCATTATTATTATCCATTTGAAGCTTACTGTGGGCTCCTTTGATATGGTTCCTCTTAAAGACACAGTCAGGGATGAATTTACAAATTAGCCACGCCTAGCTAAATACATATATGAAAATACTAAGAGCCAGTAGTACCAACCTTGTTCAAATGTTTGATCCATGGTTACGTATTTTTAACTTTCGATTTCGATGGATTAACTGAGGTTCAATGATGGTTCAAGCTTAAAGTATGTGATGACAGTCAAGTTCATGCTTAAACCATTGTTTAACCTCAGTTAATCCAAGCTTAAATTGCTGAACCACGGAACGGATTAAATATTTGTACAACTGGCTACTAAGCCTTGGGGCTGAGCCAACTTAATATCTACATATTTTCCATCAAACGCATTCAATGTGTAGAACAATTGCGGAAAAACAAAATGAACTCTTGTGAAATGAACAAAAATTTTAGTGAACAAAACAATATTTCAATAAAAAAGTTAATAATACACCGTAAAGTCTAAAGTTCGCTGCTGATGTGAAACGAAAATCTCCTACAATAATGATACAATTCTCTATAAAGTTTCGGTAAGGTTTTATCGAAGCTGAAATGATAGAATTCGTTCTGCAGTCCGCGGTTCGATGCACGAAATTTGTAATTGTAGCGGATTATATAGCTTTTTTTTTTAATTTTCGAAGCATCACCTCCCTGAATATCTCCGATGTACGAGTATTTTCATAATAAGTGCACGAAGATGCCAATGAAAAACTGAGTTAAGATCAATGGAATATTTTATTTGCCATCAGTAGCATACTATCCTCAACATATGAAGTAGGGTACACACTGTCATTTTTTTACATCATATCTGCTGTTATGATGAATAAAATTTTTTTTTTATAACTTTGACCGCGCTCAAGGGATTATGAATACCCTTTATATGTTTTTCTTAACACATCGCGGGCATCCAGTGGGAGAATAGAAAGAAGGATAGAAAAGATGTGTGGCGCGATGTTCTTAGACTAGAGCTGGTTGTTGTCTCAGATTTATCTCCAGGGATGGCGTCTGAACTAATGCAAAGAGAATTACCGTCTCTTATTTATTTATGTCCCTTATAATTCGCATTATTTTATTTATTTATTTGTCATATTTTTATGGGTATGCTAGTTTACTCAATCACATGTTGTTAGTGTTATGCCTAAACAGCATGTAATGCGCAAAGCAGCAACTTATTTTATGACAATTTGGAGAATTGGTTTTTAATGGAATATAAGAAGACATAGACAACGGCAGGAATCGAACATGCACCACAAGGTTGACAGGCGAGCACACAACTATCGCGCCACGGTCACCCCCCATATAAATGATAAATGATAAATGATGAATAAAATTATGAGCGAAATGATGAAGATCAAAATTTTTCGTGGGTTTGTAGGAAAGAAATGGGCATGTGTAAATGATAACTTGTAGCATCAAATGAAACGTTCAGAAATTACAGTTTTGGAATGTCATTTATGAAATGACAATGTGTACCCTACTTGAGGCATTTGGGCCGCTATCTTACAGGATATTTTTTTACAGAATTTAATTTTTATGATTTTGTTTTTTATATATTATAAAAATGTTAGTAATTTCCTAATAAGACTGTTCTAAAATCTGAGACATTTTGTTGTTTTCAAGTTACGAGTATATTAATGTAACTTATTTGTCAATTTCTGGTCTAGTCATACATAAGTATATATTTCGCTTAAACGACTTAGGATAGAAAAGAAAATTAGTCATAAGTCCTTAAAATTATTTTCTACATTGTAGAAAATTCTGTATAAGGCCGCTACATATATCAAATCCGCTCATGAATACAGGATTCATTCCACTGCCATTCATTGCCATGTTAACTATGCATCTATCCATATACACAAAAAAGAAGTAATAGACAAATAGACAGCATCAAAGGCGCGAGAAACAGAGGCAAAGATGGATATTCATTTTCCATCTTAAATATATAAATAATTTGATGTGACAGGCGACGAAGTCAGCGCAAAGAAAATTTAAAACAACTGAAGGATGTACAAAAAGGATCGGAATATGAATCGGAATCGGAAACGATGTTTCATTCGTATAGCTAATGAGCAAAAGATGATAATTGCCTCAATTACTATCTAATTAACTCCCCAGCGAATAAATAACGGCACCCACTCCTACTGAGAAATTTCCGGCCATTAAAAATACCCTTTAAATGAAAAATTTTCTATTTTTGCACGAAATGGCTCAATAAATTGAGTAATATACTTTACTTGTTACGCAACACAAGGATTCAGCTACTCTTCTTTTTATAGTGTGTGTATGCGTTCGGTATTGTAAATTATTTGCATGCTTACTATATGTAAAAGTAAAATGCAGCAAAGTAAACGCGGCAGTATGGTGATTATTTTTGAAGCTCTCGGATAAAAGCACACCACTTAAGCACCGTACTGGCTGAACTTCATGAGTGACACTTCGGAAGTGAAATTAAAGATTGTGTGCAGCAAAGTAACGGTAGTTACAATCGCCATCAAATGGATGAATTTCACCATTTAATAGATTCTTTTATAATATGTATTGGGATGAAGTCTTTTGTTTTAACTTATCACCTGGATTTAGATAATTAAGATATTTTAAAGTTTATTCAATATATTAATTTTTTGGACTTAAAAATCCGAAGGAAGATTGTCATTTGTTTTTTATCTTATTCACTTTTTGATATTTAGGATATACACATGTATGTATAAGTATTTAAAGAAAATCCAATTAAGATCAGTTCTTCGCTATTAAAAGTTTGAAATATTAACCGCACTTCCTGCAGTTGTTGCTTGATTTAAAATTTCGACATCACTCTAGCGTCTCCTTCTCAAAATGAATCGACGAGTTATAAAATGTTACGACCCAATTTGTCAATATTGTGTTAACTCCTAGGTCCATTTTTTGCAGTGGCTGAGTTTACTATAAGTTTAACCCGAGTTAGTTGATCCTGTAAATAAAAACACACCACGGGCGAACTAGAAAGCAGTTTTAATGGCAATTAGTAAACTAGGGAAACCCTGCCCATCCATGAATTACAAAACAAAATGTTGCTCGTTAGTTGATTAGCGTTATTGTACGAACATTTTCAAGAAAGGACCAATTGCAAAGCATAATATTCAAACCATTCTCTTATTCGAAGATTTGAAAGACCATTGAGCATATTTTAGGATTTCTTGAAACCCGTTTATTGATTTTTACTTGCGATTACAGGTAGGTACTAAAGGGAAGTAATGTATTCGTAAAAAAAAATTTTTTTCTAACAGTCAAACATTACGATCATAGAGAACAACAAAAAAGTGGGTCCCCAATTCCGTCTGGCTGTCAGTCTGTATATCTGTCCTCGAGTCTACAGCCTAAACGGTTGGTTAGATTTGCTTCAAACTTGGTACATATTGTTTTTTCGGTAATATGCCCACACGTTTTTTTTGCCAAAAATAAAAATCTTATTTTTCTCAAAAACGGCTCCAACGATTTTCATAAAAAAAAAATCAATTCATGAATGAAGGGAAAGGGTACATTTTGATATTTTTTTTTTTGGTTTTTGATTTTCTCGTAAACGGTTAATTTGATTTTTTTTAAATTTCTTACGCAGAAGCTCCTAGAAACTTTAAACACTATTGTATATCAAAATTTTTGAAAAAAAAAAAAAATTTTGGAAATTATTTTTTTTTTGGAAATTCAAAATTTTGAAAACGACTCAATAGATTCTTTCGAAACTTCGTATTTAATTGTTTTTTTTTTGACATTATCTTGAACAGTTAAAAAAAAATATTTTTTACTAAAATAAACAACAACGGTACGTCCCATACAAATGTTAAAAAGCCGTTAAGAAAAAAATGTATTTCTCGAAAACGGCTGCAAGAATTATAAAAAATGTGTGTGTTCTTAATTAAGAACTGTTCACTTTTAAGTATAAAAATATTTCTTTTTGCGTACTTATTAACGGTACTTCCCCTAGAACAACTTTTCATATTTTCGAATTCTCAATATTGGATTAACCGATTAAAATATTTTTTTTTTTACAAATGCGTTCTAAAATTGTTAATAACACTGCATACTCAAATATTCAAAAAAAAAAGTTTTTCGATTTTTAAAAAATAAATAAATTTTTTTTTGAAAAATCGATTTTTCAAAAACCAGTGACAGATTTTTTTTAAATATGAATTTTATATGTATATTAATAATATCTTCGAAATGGCGTTTACAATTTTTTTTCTTAAAATGTTTTTAAAATTTTATAAATAACATATTATATTTTTAAAAAACCGCTCCAACGATTTTTGAATATATTCATACTGATCCAACAATTCAAATATCACCTTTTACCCTCAAACTTTATGAGTATCAAGAGCAAGTTCGTACGATCCAGTCGTGCATTTTATTTTCAGACATACATTTCTGAATTTAGTTCTGGTCTTGGCAGAAGAAATAAATGGAAAAAATAAAATTTGACGTTGCGTGACATCCCAAATTCAGCGAACACAAATTTCTATCATATTTGTTATATCCAACATTTCATTATTGAACAAATCTTATACCTATTCTAAATTGTCTAAAGCCTTTAGCGCCGATAACATTTATTACACAGATGGATCATATAAGTATTATAACTCGTCATACGCAGTTGTCAAGTTGGAGGAAAACTCACAAATATCTGCAGTCTGGCAAGGACTCCTCCAAGAGGAAGCGGGGAGCTACCTCGCACAGCTGGCAGCAATCAACAAAGCTATATCCTTTGCTCAAATTCACAGTGGGTGGAGTTTAATCCTAACAGATAACTTGGGAATCCTAACAGACCTTAAAAATTAAATTAATAGATGCCTGACACTGGAATTACTGAGAATCAAACTAATAGAGCAAATAGTATTAGCATGGGTACCAGGTTATAATAGAATTAAAGGCAATGAAGCTGCAGACCTAGCAGCTAACGATGCGATTAATTATCGCCTAACCTCTACCAACTGTCTCGAAGCATATTCCTACATCAGCAGAAGAACGAACTCGCAGATATGTGGAAAAGCTGTCAAACTTTCTTTTAAACTCACAACAATAAATATTCCTCCGGTACAACAGCTCATTTACTACAAAAGATTGTATCAAATTACTACGACTGAGAGCTGGAAAAACAATCTTCACTACTAGACATTACCTTAACAACGGAGTCCGGATGCATGTGAGCGGTGTCAAACACCTCTCTCCATATGGCATATCTTTGTTGAATATCCTTTGTCTCGACAAATAGATGTATCATTAGGAAGCACAACTATACTAAACCAGTTATCTACCATACTTAACCCAGCAGACTATCGGTCAATACAACGTTTAAGAAATACTACAACTGCACATAACAAATATAACGAAATATAATCTTTTGCTTATTATATTTACATCTGTTTTAAATATACGTTTTTTTAATTAAAATTTACATTAAATCTATGTATTTACATTCATTACAAATAATTCCTATTAATTTTTTGTTCTAAAAGACGGCGTCATTTATGGTCTTGCTTCCCTGATGCCTTTAATGAAATATTTTGTAAATTAATGTGTAAATTATTTGAATAAATAAATAAAATTAATAAATAAATAAATTTATTTGTTTTGCAAATATGTTTATACTTACAGTTATAAGAAGCAAATAATATAGAATCATGTGGCTGTAAATACATGCATTAGTTTACGCACATTTCTAAGAAATTAAAAAAGCTCCGATATTAAATTTTTTAAATCTTTTTTTAAATTATATATTGATTGATATTAATATAAAAAATTGCTTAAATTTGCATCTATTTTTAAAGAATTCACAACTTTAAAACTTGTAAAATTTTAAAATCCTTCAGTTGTCAGCTGAATTATCTCCGTAATATTGCCATGACAGTATTGATTTTTAAATTCACCCGCTTCCCCTCCCATTATAGGTAGAAAAGGGCAATACAATCAAAGATGATGGCGCGCCAGTTCTAAAAGTAAGCAAAGCGCCACAATGTATGACATACAACAAGTTGGAACACCATCAGTTCAAGTTCCAGCCACTATAAGGACCCGAACGACTAAATAAATTTTCGTTATACAAGTAGTTGTGACAGTGATGGTCTGGTACTCTGGTATCCATTTACCATCAATGCTGCCTGCCGACATCTCTCTCTTAAAGAGCAATGCCCAAAAACACCCCCTGTTGTCACCCACTTCCGCTGAATGTTTACCAAACTGGCATCAGCAGAACTCTACTATTTTTCTGCTCCTGATTTTCACTTTCACAAAAAAAATAAAATGCACAACTTAATCGTACGAACTTGCTCTTGGAGCTTACAACTTTAATGTTTTTTTAATGGAATACACATTTTTTTTTTTTGAAAATGTGAATATATGAAATGTTATTTATACTTTTAAAGAGCATCTGCATAAAAGAAAATGATTGTAATCAGAACGTCCAAGTGAAAAGTCGAAAATATGAAAAGTGTGAAAAGCCGTTAATAAGAACGCAAAAGAAAATATTTTATTTTTAAGAACACACACTTTTTTCATCAAAATACTTGGAGCGGTTGTTGAGAATACAATATTTTTCGTAACGGTTTTTTTTTAATTTTTGTATATTAGGTTATGTTGTTTTTTTGTTTTGAAAAAATAATTTTTGTTACTTTTCAAGAAAATTACAAATTTTCGAAGAAATCCATTTAGTTGTTTTCATAATACTGAGTTTTCAAAAAACAAAATTGTTTTCAAAAAAAGTGAACAAAAATTGGCTTACAATAACTTACAGCATTTTAGTATTAAAAACATCAACTAAATCGTTTCCCACAAAATCGAAACCCATTTCCCAGAAAATCGGAAATGAAAAAAAAATAAACCATTTTGTTTTTCCAAATAAAAATTGCAGAAAAGTAACTTGTAAATTCATTAATTAACGGAATTTATTTTTAAAAATCCCATTTTTTGTATAATTTCATACTTGCTTTTTAAGCACTTTTTATATCATTTTAATGCTTTTGAATGACCAACAACAACTTGAGTGTGTTACAACCAAGTTGGATCTGATCGTACATGGCGTGATGCGCAGTGTGTTGCCTTCTGAGCAGTTTTTCAATTAAAATTAATAAACTAGACCAGCACCACGCCGTATTGGACGATGACCTCTATATAATCGAAGATCCGCAGGAGAGAGAGGAGGCTGTGGGGCTGCTTTCCAGCAAGTGTACTAGGTGAATGCTAGCATTCGCCCGAATGATGACCTGGATAACAGAGCTCTGCTTCATCACTTATGGCTCTGGAACGATATAACTGGATGGCGATCTGAGAACCTTAGTTTTACCGTGTTTAATGATGAAGATTTGGCAAACGCCATAATCGCCAACCGAAATTGGCCCAATCCCGTGTTAATTTCGAAGAATGAGCTCCAGCTCATCTTCGATTCATTAAAGAAAAAGAAGTCAGCAGGAGTCGATGGTATATCCAACGTTGTATTACGACATTTGTCTCAAGAAGCAGTTGACATTTATACCACACTCTTTAACAACGCGCTGAATAATGCATATTATCCAGTTCGGTGGAAGACAGCAGTGGTGCATCCTCTCCCTAAAAAGGGAAAGGACAATTCCAATCCGGCGAATCTCAGGTCGATAAGTCTTCTTCCGAGTATCAGCAAGGTATTTGAAAAGATTATTAATAAGGCTCTGTTCAAGTGGGCGGAGGACAACAATATCATACCAGGTAATCAGTTCGGTTTTAAGGCGCGTGTAAACTGGTTTCTGATATCCAATGGAACAAATCTAAAAAGCAGTGTATGGGTGCCTATCTGGTTGATTTGGAGAAGGCCTTCGACACCGTATGGTTAGAAGGTCTCTATCTAAATCTAACCAGACTAGGTATAAGTAAACCTCTATTGTATATGCTTTATGACATGCTAAATGGTAGAAAGTTTGTTGTCAAGAGTGGCAATGTAACTTCTACCGCAATTTTTAATATTAACAATGGTCTTCAGCAGGGAGCGGTTAACTCGCCGATTCTATTCAGCATTTACACCAGCGATCTGATAGGTAGTCTAACTCAGGCATTTGCCTACACCGACGATATAATTGCGTACAGAACAGCTCATACAGTTGAGGTCATCAAAATTCTTCTGCAGAGTGACTTCGACAAGATTCAGCGATATTGTGATGACTGGAAGTTGAAAATCAACTTCCAGAAATCAGAAACTATTTTGTTTAGGACTCCGTTGTCTAGCGCCTCAAGGGATACGAGAAAGAACTGGCGAGTAAAAGTGTAGTAAAGTACCTTGGCATCTGGTTGGATCAGTACCTGTATTTCGACAGACATATAGGTGCTGCCCTGGCCAGGGCTAGGGGAGCCTTTGCCTTGACAAAACGATTGTTTTATAGCAGCCGTATTGACAGCAGGATGAAGGTGATTTGTTACATGGCCCTCATCAGGCCTATGATTGCCTACGGATGCCCGGTGTGTTTCAACGTTGCCCCATCTCAAATGGAAAAGATTCGGGTGTTTGAGAGGCAATGTTTTAGACGTTGCCTTGGATTACACAGAACACCAGAGTCGGATTACACAAGATATTATTCCAACCAGGTTCTATACAACGGAGCCAACATAAACAGAATAGATAATTTTTTGTTTAAATTGATTCGGGGTCACACTGCAAGAGCGATGTCCTCAACCAACAGCTTAATTTTTGGGGATTACTACCCCAATAATAAATATTTTGAGAGTGCGCGGTTAAGTGGCTATATCCCTCCCGAGGCATTCCTCTTTTTAGACAGTCGAGGGCTGATACAGGATGGAATGGCGCTTCCGCTCATCTACCACTTCAGCCGGAAAACTGTAGAAGGCGACTCCTGTATGGTCGAGACGTCATCGCTCAAGGTGGAGAAGAGCGCCTTCGGTTCAGTAGGACTGGTTCCGATCGGTACCGAAGGGAAAGGGCGAAACAAGAGAACCAGTTCTGGTAGCTCTCTGAACAGCATCATAATATTTAAAGTCGATGAGGATGGTATATCTTGGCCGACTTACATAGATTAAGGGCAATTAGTTATAGGGAACAGTCGTGGTGGCACAAAAAAAATAAAAAAATATGTATGTTTGCGGGGGCATTTGTGCATGCAGCTGCGTGCCTGTGTATGTATGTACATACGAATATGTATGTACGTATGTACTTGGCTGTGTGGGTTGCATGTCTCTATGCGTCTTCATGCGTATACAAAATATACAAAAAAAATATATAAAAATAACCGAAAAAAGCTGCTGTGGCTGTTCTAAGTAGATGTAAGTAGTTTTACGTAAGTATTTCTAGTTAGTATAAGTTAGTTGTATCTAGATTTAATTATTTTTAGTTTAGGTAGTCTATAAGTAAAAATTAAAAAAAGCACATGTTACTAAGTTCTTTTTTTAATAAGTTTTCTTTGTCATAAAAATAAAATAATTAAAATTAATTAAAATAGTTTTTAGGTCGAAAGACATTAGTTCTAAGAGTTATTGTTTAGTTTAGAGCGCCTGTAAAGGGCCAGTAAATTAGTTGTTAGTTATTGATAATTAGGCATGTTTTAAACATTTTTGTGTAGCCTTAAGATAGTTATAAGTTAAGATTAAATAAAAATGAATAATAAAAAAAAATGATCAAATTCTCAAGTTCGATTTTTATTACAAATCCAATACTTGCCGAGAAGTACCTATATATCGCAAGTAAAAATAAAAGGAAAAACGGAAAAGGACGCAGGAGCCGCAAAACAACACAGACAGTATAAGGCGTGTGCTGTTCTAGATGTATGCCGGTGCTGGTGCCAGAACAACACTGGCACTCATCATTGGAGGGGCACTTAAAGGCTTAGTGGATTAAATGCTTTTATTATGAATTCCCGAAAATCTAGAGATTCGTTTTTATCTTTTTTACATCTTTTTCTATTCGTGGGTGGAAGGATGGTAGTTTGTTACCTTCTTTGTGTGTGGAGCGGCGTGAATGCAACACCACTGGGGGTGACTTTTTTCTTCCCGTTCGTCCAACTCAATGCGGATTAGACAAGTAAGCAAACAAACCGAGTAGAAATTTTGTTTTTGCAATCTTTTTTCTTTAATTTCTTCGTCTTTTGCAGCACGTGGTCTGCTGCTTTTGGGTTGGTTGTGGCACTAAGCTCACTCCATATGGATGCGATAAAGGGATTTTTATATTCCTATTTCCTTCTTTTTTGATTTTGGATAAAATTATCCAATATAGCCAACATCGTGCGGAAGTAGATTGTGGGGGAGATTTCAATTAAATAACGTTTATGTTTTTATGGTGGATATGCTTATGGTGAACGATGAGAAGGAGGTTGCTGCATTAGAGTTTGATACAAGGGCAATTGGTAAAAATAAATTGGATTTTAACGATATCACTGCGAAAAGGGTACCTACATAACCCAAACATGTCCCTTTTTATTACAGAAGCTACCGAAACTGAGAACTCTCCTTGGTGGATGATTTTGTTGCCTTATTTTTATTTTCATGTTTTTTCCCAATGCTGGAAATCCAGAAAGCACCCTGTTGCTGACACTTTACTTGTTCTGTAAAAAGTTATAACTGAACAGAAAATAAGATAAATCCTTTTTGACCGGATTTGCTTTGAGAAAGAACACAAAATTTTGGAAAGTTATATCAAGTTCTTATCGGCTATAATATTCGCAAGAATTTTGTACTTAAAAGTAAAGATTAGAATTCTTTTAAAAAATTGATAATATAGTAATTTAAGAGATAATATTTTTTAAGAAAATATTTATTATTATGATCATTTTTTAAACAGTTTCATTATTTACATAAAAAAAGTATAAATCACCAAATAACAGGCACGTTAAGGATGCTGACCGCAAATTTGGCATATAATTTACGGAAAGTTAGCAAACTGTTATTTAATTGAATACACATATTTAAGATGTTCAGCCAATAAATATGTAAGAATACCTAATTCCAAAAAAAAAAATTAACGACTGGGTCGCACAAACTTGCTCTTGTAGTTAACAACTTTAATGAAGCTAACCATTGAGGCTGTTTAGTTGGTGGGTAGTCTAGTTATCATATGCAGGTTTAAGGTCGATGTAAGTATGATAACCTTAATTTTTAGTATAATGAATTGTCCAATAGACGACTCAAGGAATAGTTACTTATTTACCTAGATACCCACAAATGTATATTTTAGTTTTGGTTATGGATTTTAATTATGTAAGTTAGGAGAGTAAAATGTATCTACATATATAGATGGAGACTAAGTATGTTAACATGTATATATAATAATGAGAATGAAGGATGTAGGTGGGTAGCTAGCTATGTATATGCACTTAACTTTATAATTTAGGTGCAATATGCATACATAAGATTCATGTAATTATTAAAACACATTTGTATATATAAATGTATGAGGGTCTACATTGTATTTAGTATTCAGTGAAGTACTAAGAAATTCGAAAAAAGGCAATATTAATAAGGTAGAAATAAATGGATAATACACATAATTAAATATTTTTCTATTGCTTAGTGGTTATAGTTTAAAAAAATAAGTTTTTATGTATAAAATTTAAAAACATTTTTAGAGACAAAATTTGAAACGCCATTTTGAAGATATTATAAATATACATATAAAATTCAAATTTCAAAAAAATTCACTGACTGGTTTTTGAAAACTCGATTTTCAAAAAAAAAATATATTTATTATCGAAAAACTTTGTTTTTGAAAATTTGAGTATGCAGTTTCATTAAAACTTTTAGAAAGCATTTGCATAAAAAAATAATATTAATCGGGCAGAGAAAGTCGTGAATAGTAAAAGTGTTTATATGGGAAGTACCGTTAATAAGTACGCAAAATAAATATAATATCTAAAAATTACATAACTTTTCTTATAGTACCTACCTATTATCGCAATTAAAAATTATTAGCATTTATGTAGAAATTTTAATTTTATTAAGGCGTCGTAAAAGTGCCTTTAAGCATTAAAGAATAATTTATATTTTTGTTTGTATTTTCCTTAAAAAAAATAATTTTTAAATCTTTTGTTAACTTAATATAAATTAATATAATTATTTGTTTATTATTCTCTATTACATAATATACAAATACATACATATTTATAGTTTCAAAATATTATTACTTACAATGGAGAACAAGCTAGTTGCATTTAGTATTTTAAATGATCGCCCTGTTTGACCAATGTAGTATTTGTTGCAATCGCTACACAGGTGTATACAAATTAAAGTGTAGCGATTGCAACAAATACTACATTGGTCAAACAGGGCAATCATTTATAGAAAGGTTCAACGAACACAAACCTAAGCCTAACTCCACATCTAATTTCGCAATAAACCTGATAAAGACAAACCATACCTACACAAACTTAATTTGACAAAATTAATTTGACCCCCCTACTACGAAGAATATGAGATATACAAATCGCATAAACTAGAGGAAGACAACATAATCAATGACAAATTAATATTTAAAAGAAATTCACTATATGATATTGCAATTAATAATACATAAATCAACAAGGAAGAAGACAACACAAAAAAAGGAAGATGACAACCAAAAAAAAAAACAAAAAATAAAAATTTAAACAAAGTTGCCAACAGCCCGATGATGGAATGATAATTCCGAAACGCGTAGCAAATTAATTATGAAAGTTGTGATTAAAAAACTAAGTTTTATTTATGAATTAAATATCTAATTAAAATTTAAAGATCTTTTATTTTATATTTACTTTTATTTCTTATTGTCAAATTTGATTAAATATGATCACCAGACTAAGACCCGTTTGCTGATACACAACTTAAGCATTTAAGTTCTACTTAAGCACTTATGTGACAGTTTGTGCAGAGGATAAAGTAGCCCATAAGCGTTTTAAGTTGAACATAAATATTTATGATGCGTATCAGCAAACGGATCTGAGGCATTGAGTTAATTCACAAGCTTTTAGCTTTACTTTAAAATTTAATTGTTCATTATTGCGTGTTCAACGCGAGAAAATAAACAAAGAGTAATTAAAAAATATCATTATTAACTGGCATATACATACATAAATATGGAGTCTGAAAATTGAATTAATGAATTTTAATAATGCGTAATGTGTAAGCAATTATTACATTTATTAGTAAATTACTTTAAATAGCCCGTCAATAAGAAAATACAATTTTGACGTTTGTAAACTTACCCAATACCTTTATGCGAGTACACTTTTTTGAAAGCAATCTTGTGAACTATAAACAAAGATTTTAGATTCGTTCTATTATTGACAGTTGAAGCTCAGTTTTAAAATAGTTTTTTCATATTGTGATGCCTGCTATTTTGAATTTATTTACAACGATTATAATTTATTAACATTTTTTGCCTTTTACATTCTAAATTAGCAATGTCTGCTAGTCTAAATTGTATAATTCAGTGAAATAATGAGTTTAGAATTATGCAAAGTTGTATGAAAACCATATACATTGCATCAAAATTTTGAGGAACCAAAAACTGAATAAATTAATGACCTGCCCCAAAAAGCTTATCCACCGTAGGTAAGTTTCTGAAGTAAAACTTTTTCTTACGGTGTTGGGGATAAAACTTCTCTATAGAGCTGTCAGTGACATGTCAACACGACGCGGTTTCTGTCAAAAACGAACAGAATTTTTCCCCACAGATTTTGCTTTAGCTCTGTAACAAAAATTTTACCCACCAATAAATATTTAAAAAGATATCTTTATATAACGAAACAGAATTTTTTTTTGCAAAAGAATCGCCAATACATTTGCTTTCCGCAGGAGAGGAATCCCGAATAAATTGATTGCTATTATTAGGTCTACATATGATGGATCCAAATGTCACGTGCTGCATAAACGAAGGTTGTCAGAGGAGTTTGAAATCCAAAGTGGGGTTAGACAGGGTTGTATACTGTCACCAATACTGATCTTGTTGGGGATAAGTGATATGCTGCATGCAGCTCTGTTGACTGCAAATGGAGGAATTCAGTGGAATCTGCAATCATTCCTCAAACATCTGGACTACGCGGACGACATATACTTACTCTCTCATAGGATCATGGATCTCCATCAAATGACTATAAGGTTAGAAAGAGAAGCTGAAACCGTCGGACTTAAGATCAATACGGCAAAAACAAAAAGGATCAGCCTTGGAACTTCATCATCTACACAAATAGATATTTCTGGACAACCAGTAGAGATGGTAGAAAATTTTCAATATCTTGGGAGTATTGTCTCTACTGATGGCGGGACCGAACAACGAACTCCATACTCGACTCGATGAGCCGACAGTATCTATCTATACCGACGGCTCAAAAATGGACACTGGAGTTGGTGCAGATTTTTTCTGAGAAAACCTTAAAGAAGCCAGCTTCGCTAGGCTACCTGATCACAGTAGTGTCTTCCAGGCTGAGGCCTTGGCAGTGAAAAATGCAGCTTAACACGTATCAATGCTGGAGATACCACATACTGATATCACCATTTTTATCGACAGCCAAGCAGCAATCAAGTCAAAGCTGGATCTGAATGTTCTTGGTACAAAACACAACATTAGACTCTGCTGGGTCCCGAGCAACGAGAGAGCTGATCAGCTGGCGAGGAAGGGTTCAGCACTTGACCCTACCCAAATATACCCGTCCATTAAAATCCCACTCTGTGTCTCTAAACAGAACATTGCAAAGAAGATTCTTTTAAAAACCAATGAAAGATGGAACTGACTGGACACCTGTGCAACGACAAGGAAACTATGGCCCAATTTTGACAAGAGGAGGACAGAAATTATTACCCACATAAACAAGAATTCCCTTCGAACTCTTGTAGGAGTACTCACCCGGCACAACATGCTGGGCTACCATAAAAAGAAAATGGGGCTTAGTAATGATGACCTATGCAGAGGTTGCAATTACGAGGACGAACATAAGGACACCTCTCATTTCCTAGGTCACTGTCCAGCACTTTGTCATATAAGGAACAAGTTCCTGGGCAGCTATTTCTTCAATGATTTAGGAGAGCTCTCGAATATTTCAGGTAAAAGCCTGCTGCACTTCATAAAAGCCTCTAAATGACTCGTTAATGATTATCCATAGAACACATAGGTTATAAAATTAGAAGTTACAATACTCCAGGGTATCACAGTGGATCTACCTTGATCTAAGTGTGCCGGTAACAAGATCAACTGGCAGCCACAATTGAACAGAATCTATGCTATATGGAAACGAGACATGAGTGTGAAAAGATCTCGTCGTTCTTGTTAAATAAGTGTCAAACTATGAGGCAGATAGACGTAGCAAAGCATTTCATGTCTTCACGTTTCGTATAATTAATAGATTAAGAAATTGAAAATCAGTTAGCTTCAATATTAATTTCTTAATTCTCGTTTCGTTTCTTGAATCTCGTTGCGTCCCATTGAATTGGGAATGGTTTTAGAATTACAAAATTCTTACAGTGAGTGAATCATATCACACTCTCGTCTCATTTTGAGTCATTCTTTTGTTGTATCTCGCCCCGATTTCGGAGATTTTAATGATATAAATGGATGGGATGAAATCGGCGAGTTGAAATTTCTGAACCACGGATCAAAGTTTGAACGTCACAGCAACATTTATACAATTAGAAGATGGGGTTATTACGACGTATTTGAAAATAGGGTGAGTCGAAAAAGTTGAATAAGTCATAGGATAAATAAAATTATTAAAGAAAAAATATTGTCAAATTAGGGAAATTTGACTTTTAGCGCGCGTGAACATATATTCGAACATCATTGTCTTATAATTTTATAAAAGCAAAACCTAACAGAAAATCTACAATATATTAAAAATATTATGCACGCATTATTTTTGTTGTTTGTTTTTAAAAAAATTAAAAGTTTCTTGAGCTTAAATGATCGTGAGAAATGTGTGCATTTGTAAAAAAAAAATGTGTCCCGAGCCCGAATAAGTGATAACTCTACTCTTTACGTAAACCATTTAAAAGTACCCTATAGATATAGATAACTATTCGTCATATGCTTTAATGGCGCCGAAATATATTTTTCAGTTTTATAAGCTTTCAACTCATCGTACGAGTATCTAACCCTAAAATAAAATCCTTGAAGCAAATATATTTTTATGGACTCTGTTGATTCTTCATTCTAAGAAAAATCAATCTTTCTCACCAAGTTTTATATTTATAAGCTACGTAATCTTAAATATTAACCGAGGCTTTGACAAAATTCTCAATTTACATGACAGAAATAATGATTGTATATGTATAAACTTGCGGCCTGCGGACTTTTAAGATTTTGTGCCAAACACAAAAAAATACTTCTTTAATATGATTATTATTCCATTGTTTAAAGTATTAACTTTTTCAAACAAAATAATAGTTATACTCGTATATCATTCGCTATTCCGAAAAAAATATCATTTCTCTAGTTAAATTATAGAATGGAATAGCAAAAAAGAAGGCAATAAAAAAATATGCAAAAAATTGTATACGTTTCTGGTTCAAATTGGTATACCGAATTCGACATTCAGCATACATCTAATTAAAACTAAAAAAAGAAAAAAAAACACTTTTTGCTTAATTAAATTATCATCCTCACTGACTTGGTATTCTAAGAAAATCACAAAATGACAATCTTCCCAAAGAGTTTATTGAACCCTGCAGTTAATTTGATGAATAACGCTGATCTTACCAGATGATATGTAAAATAATAAAATGAATAGTTATAAAACCATTCACCTGTTTACTGAGAACTTTAAACTTCAAGCATCCAGAAATATTGCAAATATGCAAATCCAATTGACTTGGAGACTTTCTGGTAAATCAAATTCCAAATTCCAATTAACCCCTTTCCAATCTTGTATGTAGTTGGTGTTAAATGAGGTTTAATCATACCTGTTCTTATTTACCTTAACTCATTATTGTTGGCTGTTAGCTGCGTTGCGGTGTGATGTGTTGTGAATCAACGTAAGTGGGCTTTTCCCACACATGAATAAAATATTCAGTGAACAATTTTTTTTTATAAGAGAAAAAGAAGATGTAAGCCATGTACAGATTCTTCCCACAGATATGATTCGTTTTGAAGTTAAGATATTATGATAATTATAATCTATTGAATATGAACATCGATTAAGTTTAATAGTTAGGGTATTTATTGGGAATATTTAACTACGTGAATCGAAAAAAAGAATATTAAATATTTATTTTTTGCAAACAAACTTTTTTCTTGGAAAACTAATTAACTAATACCCTATTTCTGATCTACATATAGAATATTATCTGACCTTAAAATCATTATAATAAAATAATTATGGCTCAGGTTAGGTTAGGTTAGAAGGGGTGGTGAAACGGCAAGCCGCCTCACCTCATTCGAATCTCAATGGATCCATTGCGGTCCCCAGGGTAGAAAGGAAGGAATTTAAGGAAGTGAATGAATTGGAATATTTAGGTTTGAGTTTGGGGGGACTCCTTAAACCATCCTTAGCTTTCAATAATTTTCACGTATGTTTAAGTGGCTAATTCGAGATATATGGGGGTTGAATGTGGCGCGATAGTTGTCAACCTCATGGTCACAGGTTCGATCCCTGCCGTAGTCTATGTCTTCTTATTTTTCCATTAAAAACCAATTCTAAAAATAAATGTCATACAATGAGTTGCTGGTTTACTCATTACATGGTGTTTAGGCATAGAACTAACAAAATGTGATTGAGTAAAACTAGTATACCGATAGAATATGACAAAGAATAAAAAAATTAATGCGAATTATAATGGACATCGATAAATAAGACACGGAAATTTCTCCGCATTACTTCAGCCGCCATCTCTGGAGATAAAATCTGAGACAACAACCACCTACAGTCTCCGAATTACGCGCCACACATCTTTCCTATCATTCTTTCTCTTCATTAACCTCACCCTCACGGTCGCGCTGTGTTGAAACAATTAAAGGGTATTCATAATCCCTTGAGCGCGTGTAGATTATAAAAAAAAAAAAAAAAAAAAATCGCCCAGATCGTCGAAGAAATAATCTCCGAGGACTTCTTTCCTTATTCTGGCTAGCCTGGGGCATTCACAAAGGAAGTGATATGAGTCCTATTTCGCCTCTTCGTTCATACAACCTCTACATAAGTCAGATGTGCTGATGCCCATTCTGGGCATGTGGGTTCCCATTGAGTTGTGACCCCTTAGGATGCCCATTAGGAGGGATAGTTATGGTCTGTTAAGCCCTAGTAAATAATCTGTTTTTTCTTTAGAGATTTCTGTCCAAAGATTTCTCGAAACCCGACAGCTGTTAATTCCTGACCATCTGACGTTTGCAGTTTTAAGGAAAGTTTGTTGCATTCTTAAATTTTCTTGAGCCAGTGGCACAAATATCACGGAAACGATTTGGCTCGGTTCAAGGGATGATCCGGATTTGACATGTTCGTCTGCTATTTCATTTCCTTGTATATCACTATGTCCTGGGACCCAGATTAGGGTGACTAAGTTCGATTCGCTTAGCAATCTTGGTTCATTGCGGCAGCAGATCACTAGTTTTTACTTTGTGATAATTGAGGAAATGGCTTTGACTGCCGCCTGGCTGTCTACGAAAATATCTATATTCCTGTTGACCATTTTACATGCGGAGAGATGTTTAGCCGCTTCACTTATTGCTACCTCCTCCACCTGAAATACTAAGCAGTAATCTGGAAGTCTGTATGAATTCGCTAAGGGAGGATTTTTCGAACATATTCGTGACCCTACTCCCGTTTAATTATGACTCACTTGCACCAAAGGTTGCTGGCAGCACTGACTACTTTATAAATAACTAAGCTATTTTTTATTTTGAAATATTTTACTACTCCCTAGACAATATTTTTTTGTTGGGCAAGCGTAATAAAGCAACGCGTTAAATTATTTATCTTACATGTGTGTTTAGTTATATTTATATTGTCCTTTGCACAAATGGCCCTAAAAATCTTTAATACTTTAGAGTTAATATGCTTCAACTGGAGTTATGATATTATGTTAATAATTTACTATCTTTACAATGAATCAAATTTGTTTAAATTTTAGTTAAACAAATAATATTCAAGGAAGTTTAGGATTATAAATTTTTTTGTTATCAATTTCTTTTAATGTGATAAGAGAAATTGGAAATTGTTTTACAGATTATATGTTTTCTACAAATGTTTTCCAAATTATTCATGCATTTATATGTACTTCTTGGTCTAATTTTTATAAATCATATGTTTTTTGAAATTATTGAAGTTAACTTTCCATTGTTAAATAATACAGTACATCATGCTTAATTTAGTTTAATTAAATAAATAATTATACAGGGTGGCACATGAAACGTGCTACAAAAATAAAACGTAATAACTTTTTTTCAGTGTGAGTAATCGGCATATTTTTTTTTTATTTTATAGGATACTATTTAGATTTATCAAAATGAATGCTTGGGATACTGAAAAAAGGATTTGGCTAGTGCAGCGATACCATTCTTTGCAGTCCGTCAGTTCCGTCCAAAGGGGATTTAGGCTGGAGTTTGGCGGTACTCTCCCATGTAGATGGACCATTATGAGGCTGTAGAACATGTTTGCCGAATCTTACCGTAGACCGTATCATCGAGATCCCAATGTTCGGGTTCAGGATACAATCGTGGCTATCGCATCGGCAATATAGGCAAATTCAAGTGTTTCGACTCGAAACTTATCGGGCCAAATTGGAGTTAGCAGACGGTCATTACAACGGATACTTCATGATGACTTAAGCTTATTTCCGTACAAAGTCCAAATTACAAGCAAGTTAAACCCTCAGGATTTGCAATGGCCGAAGAAGACAACACATTGATAAATTGTTTGTTCATGTGATGAAGCCCATTTTGACTTAAACGGCAATGTTAACAAGCAAAATTGGCGTATATGGAGTGAATCTAATCCTGAAATGCTTCATGAGACGGAACTGCACTCAGAACGAGTCACTGTGTGCTGCGCAGTTTCATCAAGGTGTATTGTCGGGCCATACTTCTTTGAAGAAAACGGTGTAATACAAACTATCAATCAGGACCGTTATTTAAAGATGTTGAAGGAGTTTTTTTTACCCAGAACTTCGCCGAAGACATATCCCTTTCAGCAGGATTTGGTTTCAACAAGATGGAGCAAGTGCACACGTAGCGACACAAGCTATGGCGGAGCTCCAACGAAAATTCCCAAACAAATTGATATCCAGAAACTGCACTTTCCGCTGGCCCCCAAGGTCACCTGACCTGACTGCACCAGATTTTTTTTATGGAGTTATGTCATGCAAGAAGTGTACAAAACGAAACCCAGGAATTTGACTGAAAAGAAGAAGTCCATTAAGACAATAATTGAGGCGATCCCAATTTCAACCCTTCAGGCCGCAATGATCAATTTTCTGATCAGGTGCCGCATACGCGTGGATGAGCATCGAGGTCATTTGCGGTCTATCATCTTTAAAAACCATTATTTATTTAAATAATATTTAATTTTTAATCCAATAAAGAAAATTAATGAAATACATCTATTAAAATAAAAGTTATTTAAATTTTTTATTGTAGCACGATTCGTGCGCCACCCTGTATTTTACCGAAGCCTGGCTATTTATTCTCTCTAGTTTATCGTTACAAAATACTCATACAAAATTTATGGATATGTTAAAAATTGTTTTCAACGAAAACATTCCCAAGAAAATATATTTTAGATCTTTTAAAGTTCCTTGGTCAAATGAGCGTTCATCTAAAAAATATTAGCGTTCAACAAATTCAGAAAATCAAATTCCGAATTAGATACGAAATATTTCTAGCAGATTCGTAAGGTTTTTGATTATCTGAATAAATATCTACACAAGCAATAGGTATGTATCGTATACTCAATCTCGTATTTCTATTGATCCTCAAGCTGTTTTGACTTTTTTAAACAATAAAAAAGTGTGTGGTAATATGCAACAAAATTTGGAGTATAATGGAGAGTCATCGGATGATTTAAAATGTTCATGTTAGCTTTTTAATTCCTCAATCTAAAAACAACTAGTTATAGGTAACGCTAATCTGTCTATTTTACTTTTTTTCCGAATATGATATGTATACATTTTGAAAAATAAATCGAGTTTTAATATAGATCCTAATAGAATTCCTCCTTCCATAATTAAACAATGTCAACTTTCCTTAGCTCTTCCAATTCAAATTATTTTCAATCTTTCTCTGTCGACTGGTGTTTTTCTTCATGAATGGAAAATTTCATTTATAAGTCCAGTTCACAAAGCAGGACAAAAGAATTTAGTTGAAAATTACAGAGGGATTTCTAAAATATATGCAATTCGAAAGATGTTTGAATTTATGGTAAGAGACCACTTTTATTATAATATCAAAGGACAAAGAAAATTTTGTTCATCATAAATATGGGTCTATGCCTGGTAGATCAACTGCAACCAATCTTATGCTATACACCATGAGGGAGTGAAGATCATTGCAACAAAAAAGCTTACATCTAAACGCTACACACTAGATACACTGCAAATAATTAACAACAAACAAAACACAAAATATATCAGCCGTTTACTGTTCCTTAGTTTCTGAAAGTAAATATCATAAAACATAGACTAATCTTCAAATGAGAAGTGTTCAAAATCTGTTTTTTTTATGTTTTTTAACAAATTATTGTTTAGTTTAATATAAACTTAAAATTTAACGTTATGTAAGACATATCTTGTTCGTTTACTTAAATCTATATGTACAAACATTATATTTGTTTTAAATTTTGTAAATAAAGACATCCTCTGAAAAAGACGGCAACCACCGTCGAAACATTGGGGAAATAAAATGAAAAAATAAAGCCGATAAGGATCACTTTTTTTCTATACAGGTTTTATAAAAGCATTTGATACTATTTGCCATTCAATATTACTGTGCAAATTGTAATCTATTGTATTTCGTGGACACGTTCTATGTTGATTCAGCTGTCTTTCTGACAGGACACAATGTGTTAAGCTTGGAAAACAATAAAAACAAAAAAAAACAAAAAAAAACAGTAAAAAGTTCTTTTTGGAGTACCTCAAGGCAGTCATCTTGGACCACTTTTGTTTATGATATTTGAAAATGACATTTTATCTCTCCGAAAACAAGATTCTTGCTTATTTATATCCTGCCTAAAACATGATTCCTGTCCAATCTTCAAAATGATTTGTAATCGTTAGTGGGTTGGTGCCAAAAATATTTGCTACTATTGTATATTGATATATGTTAAGTCTTTGCAGCCCATCGTAATTTAACTCCAATGATTCACAATTATAAAATTTTCAACCAGACTCTAAATCGGAAATCTGAGATTCGTGATCTTGGAGTATCTTGATATACTCGTATCTAAAGTTGAGATTTTCTTCTTGTCTATGCTTGATTTTGTCAAGCGAAACTGCAATGTTTACTAACCCATATGCTTTAAAATCTATTTATACCTATATCCATAGTTCGTTCAATTCTTTATTATTGTTCGATTGTTTATTGTCCGTCAACTTCTATTGGTATAAATAGTCCAATTGGGTTGTCAAAAAAAAGAGTAAAATGAAAAAAATGAATTCGTAAAATTTTCTTTTACAGTTCGCTGTGGGTGGTCATTAGTAGTCTAAATTCCAATTTTCTGGAAAATCGCGCTGAAACTTCAGTCGCCATTTTTGAATTTAATGAGCATTTTATTTTGGACAATAACTTCGCCATTTTTGATTTCTGGCAAAAATAATAAAGGTGAAACTTTTGGAAATTTAATTTTCTACAACTTAAGTATTAATATTTTTTTTTTTAAATTACAATTTGCAAGATATTAATGAAAAACTATTTTGGGACTTGTGACCCCTTCTGGGACTATAGAATATTTGTTTTATACTCGTAGTTTCTTGGAGGGGATCAAAAGTTGTATAAGTTTATAATAATAATATTTTGATAATAATATTTTGAGAAGCTGGAATTTTGAAAAGCAGACAAAAAAAACAACAGAATTTTTAAATGCAGTATTTTGAGGCCAGCATTTTGACCCGCTCCCTTTTTAAAAATCAAAAAACCACAAAAAAAGTGGTTCTATGGGAAGTACTGTTAATTACACAAAGTAAAATATTTTTTACTTAAAAATGGACTGCACTAGTTTAAGAACACTCAAATTTTTTTTATCAAAATTCCTGGAATCGTTTTTAAGAAATATTTTTTTTTTGTTAACGGTTTTTTAACATGTGCATGGGAGGTACCGTTGTTTTTTATTTTAGGAAAATAGTTTTTAACTTTACAAGAAAATTTCAAAAACCTACCAAATACGAAGTTTCAAGAAAATCCATGGAGTCGTTTTCAAAATTTTGATTTTTCAAAAAAAAAACCACCTACTTCTAGACTATCTCTGATGCGCAAAAGGGTTTTACATGAATAAAAAAGATAACCAATTCTTCATTAAATTCAAAATGGCGACTTAAGCTCCATCAGTATTTTCCCGAAAATCGATATTTAGACTAAGAAAACTACGAGAAAATAGTACGAATTAATATTTTCATGATCACCTCATCAGCAGGAGACCACAATCCCCAAAAGCCCTAAAAGTACGGTACCTTTTTTGGAAAAAAATATTAAAACTCAAGTTGGAGAAAATTAAACTTCCTACAAGTTTTGCTTAAATTATTTTTGGGAGAAATCAAGAATAAAATGGTCATTAAATTCAAAATGGCGGCTGAATCTCCAGCTCGATTTTCCTGAAAACCGAGAGTTAGACTACTAATGACCCCCACAACGAACTGTGAAAGAAAATTGTACGAATTAATTTTTTCCATTTCAAATGTTAACCCGACTGGACTAAAATTGCATTGAAAGAATTCAAAAAGCATTCGCAAGACACGAAAGTGTAGGCATATAGGTGTAGGTATCCAGAAAACTTACCATGATGGAGGAAGACGAACAAAAAGTTTTCGAAATATTGGATATTGAAATTATATAAAATAGAAAATTATTTTAACAAATTAGATGTCATTCGCTTTCTTTTCGTCCTAATTATTTTTGGAGTAGAGCAAATTATTTTTTTTTGAACTGTTTTCCTTATTATATAATACCATATATTATTATTATTATTTATTTAATACGTTAGAATTACAAAAATTACTTAAATCTAAATTTAATTAATTATAATTATAACAAAATTTCAACTACTCAGAGCAAAAAAAATTACATTTAAAACTTTCAGATTTAAGATTATCATTTGTAGAACCACTGAGAATAGAGAATTTATTGAAATTTTTGATTAACTGATTAAGAGGATAGTAGTAGTAGATAGATTAGCGCCATAGTTTGATCTCCTAAAAATAGTTCGAAGTGGTAAATTCCTTCTTAAACTAATCTGACTCATATTGAAACCTATTCGAACGAAAAACGATTGACATGAAATAGATCCATTGATTACTCTAGTTATGAAGCAGAACTGCAAGTACTCTCTGTGACCAGAAAGAGATGGGAGGTTAATCAATTGAATATTGAATTCTCAAAGTATATGGAGGTAATATAACTCTATCTGACCTGAATAGTACTGCTCCTTTCAATGCAACCGTATTCAAGAATTGGCCTGACAAGAGAAACATAAAAAATTTTAATTACATAAGTATCACGGAAATCATGGGAAAATCTTTTCACAAAACCAAGTATTCTAATAGCTTTTTTAATAATATAATTAAAGTGGTCAGTAAATGTTAATTTGGAGTATAATACAATTCCGAGATCAGAAAAACTAGATTCACGATATAAACGCGACGAGTTAAAACGATAGTCAAATTAATTAAATTACGCTTGCGTGTAAGGCTCATTGTCTTACACTTGCATATATTTAAAATCAAACGATTGTTTTTGCACCATTTCCAAAATGTAAAGGGTTATCCATTTTGCGGTTTCGAAAGTAAACGTAAATAAAACACATATAAAATATATTTTTTCATGATATTTCTTTTTTATTATAAAGTCTGAACGTTGACATTATGTGTGAAACACTACATCATTTAAATGACCACCACGCGAATTGCTACAAGCATCGATTCTTTTGAGGTAATTTTCGACCACTTTTTGACACATATTGGACGGTATCTCAGCCACAACTTGACGAATATTGGTTTTTAAGTGCTCAAGAGTTAAAGGTTTATCTGCATAAATACGGTCTTTCGCGTAGCCCCACAAAAAAAGTCCAGCGGTGTCAAATCGCATGATCTTGGTGGCCAGTTGATATCGCCACGACGAGAAATTACGCGGCCAGGAAATGTCTCTTGCAATAAAGCAATATTCGCTCGAGTTGTGTGGCATGTGGCACCGTCTAGTTGAAACCACATATACTTCAAGTCGTATTCTTCAATAGCAGGCAAGAAAAAGTCGGTTATCATATGGCCATAACGCTCCGAATTGATGGTGACAGTCGTTCCATCGTCGTTTTCGAAGAAGTAAGGTCCAATCACACCTCCGGACCAAAGAGCGCCCAAACAGTGACTTTTTTTGGATCTAATGGCCTCTCTTCAATAACTTGAGGATTCTCAGAACCCCAAATACAACAATTTTGTTAATTAACATAACCACCGAGTGAGAAATGTGCTTCGTCGTTGAAGAAAATTTTGTTCGAAAAATCGCCGTCCACCGCCTGTTGTTCAAGCACCCATTCGACATATCTACGACGTTGTCAGCTGGCTTCAGTTGTTGTGTGAGCTGGACTTTATATGGATGTAGGTGTAGATCCAAATGCAAAATACGTCATAATGTGCCGTAAGACACTCCTAATTCCTGAGAACGACGAGGAATCGACACATTCGGATCTTTCACTTACAGCAGCGATATTTTCAGTGGTCCGAGCGAAGTGATGATGCACAGGACAATATCTATAACTAATACAGTCTCTTCAAATTTCTTCACAATTTTGCCAATTGCTTGCGTAGTTGGACGATTATGTATACCATAATCTCCTCTTAAAGCACGATATGTGGCTGTGGCAGTATCACCATTTTGTAGCAGGTTTTAACAATTTTTATCCAATGTGCGATAGTTAAGCGATCCATTTTCGTAAATGTCAGACTTTCAACTGAAAAAAAATTGGATTAACAACTTAGTTTGACAGATGTCGAATTCCAGCCCTATAATTTTTAAACCGCAAAATGGATAACCCTGTATTTAGATTATCTTGTTGTTCACAATCCGTGATGGAGTTAATTTTTCTAAATATTATTATATTGTTTCATAAATAAAATCTTTAAGAATTTAAGCGCTCGAATTATAGGGACAAGAACGTGTATTTTAATTTTCAATCTGAAAATTATTTTTATTTGTAATCAGTACATTTTATTAATGTCTGCTGAAATCGTAGGCTACAATTTTGTTGGAGATTAAAAAAAAAAATCAATAAATCCTACATTCATTTAACCGAGCCGGTTTAATTAAAAAAACTTTAAAAAAAAAAATTATGTAAAAATTTGAACAAAATCAACTTAAGCCAAAATCACTTGGAGTCCAGAAAAACATTGTTCAAAAATTATTGCCATTCGTCTTTATGGTTTCTTATAGTTAGTTTGAAAGGCAGACGATATCAATTTTCCCATTGATTGGCCTTTAATATTTTGTGTTCTCACTCCAGAATGGCAAATCATTCACAAACAGACCAAGAAAATGCATAAGATAAATATTTTTTTTTTTGTTTTTTTTTTTTTTTTTGAGTCAAAGTCAGACTGAGACTGGGATTGGGACTGCGCTGGCCTTTCCAAGGAGGAGGCATTTAAGCGACGACGATGAAAACGGGCCGTGTCGCAGAAGGCACTATGGCAATGGCTTGGCTGTCTCCTGGATATTATTATGCCCGTCATGGCTGCATGCGACTGATCAAACATAATACAAAATGCGACCGGCTACATTCAGTCCTTTCCTTTCATCATTCGATTGAGTTCGGCTTCGGAGTTATTAATTCCTGGCACATTCTAGGCGCCAAATGCACTATTACGAGTACGCCGCGCCGTGCCGTAGGCATAAACCAAGAAGTCATGTGCCTGTGCCTGTGACTTTGCTCCATACTATATACGACTACCGCGCATCACACCGCTCCACCACCAATGTCGTATAGTCAAGTCGTCGTCCATGTCGGAGACGACCACGACGTGCACTCCTTCCGTCATATTGGTGACTTGATTCTGTTCTAGCTTCCTATTTTAAATGGAAAATCAGCAATGCAATGAGAGGACAAGAGAGACCTACAAATGGGAATAAATACCATCATCCATCGTCCGAGGAGAGATGGATTAGGTACTCACTCCACCAAGGTGAATGGAATGGACAATTGTTTTTCTAGTTTAGAGTTGCTAAGGGATATGGAGCAAACAACCTCCTGCAAAAAAAAAAATAAAATATTTCTAATCGAAGAAGTACGTGAAAGTGTGAGGTTTTTGCTTTCTTCGCCAACTTGCCAGAGTGCGGCAGTGTGACTTACCGTGAAGGGATAGGCCCGGCCTAGTCGTTATCGTTATAGTCGTAGTAGTTCAGCTTTAAGAAATATCCACGCAAATCGAACGTCCATATTGTTGACTTGGGCAAAGCTAGAAGTTGAATAAAGAAAGAAGTCTTGGAAACCACAGCAATATGCCGTGTGGAATAATAAGCTGTTAAACAGAGTTTCTCGGATAGTTCTAGAAATCATAATGTAGAGTTGTGCCTTTATGCTGCGTGTAATTTATTACGTACTGTGTAATAACTACCGGGTTCACACGTCTGGCGTTCCTTTTTTTTGTTCTATAGGCACGCAGATTCACCTACAATAAGCAATGTTGTCGTTATCGTCTCAGTCTTCGTCGTTGTCGTTTGGTTATATGTACGTTAAAAGTCTGGTCCCTATCCATTTTCATTGAATAAATCGATTGGATAAAATTAAATTGTCACAGATTGCGTCAGATGACTCCCTTAAAAAAAAACACAACCACCAATAATATGACTACCCCTAAAGTTTTTTCTGCGTTTTGCAACAGAAGGTCTATCTTTTCGATTTTAAACATACAATTTGGAAAAAGAACTTTTCTATCAATGGATGGGGATGAACACATTTCCACATGTTTGAAGAAAGTTTTAAATTTTTTGCGGTAAAAGTTTATCTAACGAAAATTTGAATTTTATTATAAATTTTGGTAGACCTGAAAAAGATTCTAATTCTACATCTACATAATGTTGTTACACACAGCTTATACACTTTTAAATTTGTATAACAAAATTATTTGAATATAAGAATTAAGGAAGTTTATTATTCTTTTTAGAGAAGTTTATCTTCATTTTGGTTCAATTTATGTTCTGCGCGAAATTAAATCGGTTCTTGTTTATTTTTAGTGAACTTAATTTTTAATTTAGTGTTCATAGAATTAACGATAGCTTTGCTGTGATGCTTAAGAACGATAATCACTCAAAGTGATAATTAAACAAGTGTCTTTAAGTTACTAGGTATATTTTAAATTATAGTGAAATAGTTAAAATTTTGATACAAAATGTAAGTTATTTCAGCAAAAAGTTCTTCTATTGTTTGTTTTCCATAACTGAGTGCAATCTTCGGATCCGTTAAAACACAGTCATCTCGTCATCGCTGAGTGTACTTTTACTAAATAAAGCTTCTACGGGCTTCCTAGGAAGTGGAACACGTTCACTTGTTCTTTTGGATACATAAACTGCAGATTTCTGGGCGATCATGTCTATGTGAGATAAAGTTAAGGGGCAGCAACTCCCCCCTTATTTAAAAAAAATGAGTGACAATAGGGCAGTAAACCAGTCTTAATTAAAATAATTATTAGTTGTCAGGGTATATTCTAGGCCTTCGTAAATGAGCCCGTTAATTGATCCTGTCACCTCCCTTTTTTGTGATATAGTTATCTTTTCCAACAGTCAAGACTGTCTTTAGTAAGTGAAAGCTGCTGTCAGCCGCATGAAGCTATGCTGTTCCAACTCTCGAACCAGGAAAGCGTTTTCCATAATATGCCCATGGTTGAATAGTCAAAATTGAATATGGCAATGTCCACTCTCCCATGATGACCGTTTTAAGGTGAAATCAACTTGCATTTTTAAAGTTGAGATGAATATTGGGGGAGACCTATCTCAAGCATAAGAAAGTGGTTCATTGCGGTACTTTGAAGAAGCAGCCACCTTTTCATAAAATACCGCAAAAGCTGTTCGACCACGTCGTATTCCTCGTGATCCCATAACGTAGCACATGATAGCCCTCACTGTTGTTTCTTGAATGAACTTTGAATTGAATTTTACAAAAGATGCTTGATATATATTGGTTCAGCTTGACGAAGATATAAACCACATTAAATAGCACCATTTTTATTATTGTGAGCTTCAAAAAAAGTGTATTTTTGTACATCTGTTAGTGAAAGTTGGGTTGATATTGAAGTAAATTACTTATCTTATGTTTAAATGCGATTAATTTTTAATGAATTGGCATATAAAAAATAATATAATACAAAAAAATTAAAAATACTTAATTTTAATGGCGTCAGAAAAAAGGGTACACCTTTTCAAGCATACTATACAGGGTTCTCATTATCAGGAAAACAACCGTAACATTTATTTTGTTTTTCTTTCTAACTCACTATTTGTTGAACAGTGTTTTTTATTGAGGTTATTTCCACCGAAAAGTGCTTGCTTAAAATTATTAAAGATAGTGGCGCAAAATGATGGTCAACTCCTATTAAGCAGGTTTAGAACGTACTAACTAAAGCCCCTTTTAATTTTAAGAGCAGCTACTAGTTTTATATCAATTATAAACATTTTATAACCTGCTTACAACTAGTGTTACCCTTAGTCCTGCCCACAATTAATTTTCTTCCAACAAACCCAAAACTAAGCAGTTTGAGAAATCAAGTACAGTTTGAGGAGTATACTTTTTCAAAATAGACTAACTTTTTCAAAATAAACGAACAAAATTTGCCAGCAGACGAAGTAAACAACAAAATACAACAAGATATAGAAAACTTAAAAAAAAATTGTATTTATTATAAAATAACTGGAAAGATATTTTATAAAAAAAAAAACATAAATTAATTAATTTATATCCAAATTGAAGATTTTAATGACCTGTAGTCCAAAATGCTTTTCGCCCAGGCACGATAGTTGGGCTCGTCAGTTAGATGCTATCGTACCCTTCTAAAGCGCAATGTTTTTCTGTCGATGATTATCGACTCTTATAAAATTTGCAATATTTACACACTGCCAAACTAATCTTAAACTGTACCTTATGTGACTATAATTTTTCGCCAGGAACTTAAAAGTGAAGTTGAAAAACGAGAATTTGTTATAAAATTAAGAAAGGAAGGAGAATCATACCTCGAAATAGCCACGGCAGATGTCATAACCCATTGACAAAAAATTTTAAAAAATTTCAAAAGTTCAAAGACGTAAAAGATCGACCTCGTTCCGGAAGGCCAAAAAGACTGTTCATAGGTGATGAACGTGCTCTTGTGAGAGAAGTGCCCAAAAATTCTGGCATTAGTGCAGTTAAGATTGCTGAAAACATTAGCCAATCTTCTTGAGTCAACGTTAGGCTGAACACTGTTTGCCGGTGCACGCACAGTAACGGGTTGCATGCAACAGATCCTCGCAAAGTACATTCATTTCAGGAAAAAAACCGCAAGCGAAGATTTCTTTATGCAAATAAACATAAAAATGAAGCTTGTAATTCTTGGGTTATATTCTTTTCAGTGACGAGAACAAATTCCAGATTTTTGGTTGTAGAAGACCACAAAAAATATGGAAAGCGATAAACACAGAATATGAACAACGGTTTTTGTGTCTCGCAAGCCTATCGGAAGTATCTCGCTCACAAACTCTTCTGTCCACTTTTTCAAGCGAGCTTGTGCGTGAAGGTTGATATGGTTTGTTTTGACGATTGAAGAAACAAATCAAACGAGTAAAATTTGTGAGCTTCTATCCTTTTTCTTCCTCTGAGAAGCTTTAAAAATTTATATTGTTTCGACTTTAAACAATCGAGCAACACAACCACACAAAATCGCCTTTAATCTGCGCACTTTGTCGCATATATTGATCGCATCGCGAATCGCTTGTCTCATCGCTTCTCGTATCACATCGCTTTGTCGCACTATTGTACGCGTAGCCTTATACTGCAAATTAATTGATTTTTTTTTTGCAATTATAAACAGATGTTTCTTTATTTAAATTCTTTCGATAAATTTTGTAAGCATAACATAATTCCATATTCTTCTTGGAACACGATGCAATGGTCAGGAGACTAAGATTTATATCTGTCTAAGTACACACCACCTCCCACTCCCTCTTCGGTTTTCGAACCGTCCATATAAAAGTGGGCTGACTCATCTTTTAAGAACCTCTCATCCTCCCAATCTGATCTTGGTGGGATGGTAACTTGGAAGTTCTTGTCGAAGGTAAGCTGGTGTGTGGTGTAGTCGGATCGTCCTAGTTTTGCTCCGACCTGGTTCAAAATATTAGAATGGCCTATCGAATTGCTAGTCCATTGAAAGATGGCTTTGAGACGAATAGCTGTACTCGCAGCCACTTGTTTGCTAAAAATGTCGAGGGGTGTAAGGTTAAGTAGTATGTCAAGGGCAGCCGAGGGTGTGGAGCAGAGTGCTCCACTGATACATAAGCTGGCTGACGTTTGAACCTTATTTAATTTGTCACAATATGTGACTTTGTCCAATGCAGTCCACCTTACTGCTACCCCATTAGTAAGTATCGGTCTAACGACCGCTGTGTACAACCAATGGGTAATCTGTGGGGTTAAGCCCCATTTATTTCCAATGGCTTTCTTGCAAGAGAAGAGTGCAACTGTTTCTTTTCTTACTCTTTCTTGTATATTGGATTTTCAACTCAGCTTTTTATCTAGTATGATGCCTAGATATTTGGATTCGTCTGAGAAAGTCAGTGGCGTACCATTAATTGATGGCGGTATAAGTTTGGGAATTTTATATTTCCTAGTGAAGAGGACAAGTTCTGTCTTGGTTGGGTTAGTATTCAGACTACATTTGGTTGCCCAAATTTTTAGTCGATTGAGAGCATTTTGCATTAAGTCTACTAGAGTTGGAGCGTGCTTACCTTTTACAACAATGGCAACATCATCGGCATATGCTATTACCTTATATCCCTTTGCTTCCATGTCAATCAGCATTTCGTTTACCACTGTGTTCCATAGAAGTGGGGATAAAACACCACCTTGTGGAGTCCCTCTGCTGACATACCTTCTTACTGAGTAGTCCCCCAGGGTTGAGTTTATTACTCTGCTGCCTAACATGAGACTAATCAGCTCTGTCAATGAATCGGATATCTTAAGGTTTCTCAGCGCTGTGATTATTGCCACCTTACTAACGTTGTTGAAAGCACCCTCAATATCTAGGAATGCTACCAGAGTATACTCTTTTTGGTGCAATGAATATTATATATTTTGTACCAGCGTGTGTAAGGCGGTTTCAACCGATTTGCCCTCACAATATGCATGTTCAGCAGTAGAAATGAGATTGGAGTTTATTGTACTGCGTAAATGAATTTCTATCAGTCTTTCTAGAGTTTTTAAAAGGAATGAAGATAAATTGATCGGTCTGAGGTCCTTCGGATTTACATGGGTACTTTTGCCTACTTTGGGAATGAAGATGGCCTTAACTTCTCTCCAAAGTAAGGATATGTAAGTTAGGTCAAGGAACCCATTTAGAATAAGCTCCAGGATAGGTATGATTATATCTGAGGTTATCTGGAGTTCGGCAGGTATTATACCGTCTGGTCCCGCCGACTTATAGGGATCGAAGCTTTTAATTGCCCAAAGTAGCCTTTCCCTTGCAATCAGACCTAGATTGTTATTATATATATAGCCTGTCCTTGATTGTTCAGTGCTGCAAATATTTTGTGAGCTACCCGGGAAATGAGTATCTATTAGCAGTGATAACGAGTCTTCGCTTGAGTTGGTCACCCTGCTAGTTGTTTTTAGAGAGCTAGGCACCGGTGAATTTTTCGAGAGGATTTTTCTTCGTCAAGAAGCTTCAGAAGTGTCTTCAATGCTTTCACAGAAGTTTCTCCATGAAGTTCTTTTGCTCTTCCTCAGCTGTTTCCTGTAGATTTTAAGGGACTCTTTGTACGAGTCGCAATCTGAGTGTTGTCTTGTTTTTAAACTCTGTTAAAAAGTTTTCTACAGTTTTTCTTAGCTGTGCTAGCCCTGAATTCCACCAACGGGGTTTTTGTTTTCCTCTTTAATGAATAAGAGGACAGGAAATGTAAATTTTTTTCTTTGCTTCCATTTTGTTTTCAGTTTTCTAATTGGAAAATTGGAATAACTAAGAAGTAGTTACCCAACATATAAATTTATGAGAAGGATGGATGTGAAACGCACAATTCGCTATAAAGAGGATTTAACTGGGAAGTAATTTAAGTGGTCTGTAACTACTCAGAACTTTACTTTTATATTGTGAAACAGATCCTTAGGAAAACAAATTGTAAAAAAATTATGATGATAAAAATAAATCAATCAATCTATCTATCTCTATCTATCAAACGCCAGTGTGACTTTTAGAATTGGGCCTGTTCGGAAATATGATTAACTAACTACAGGAGAAAAACTTCTTAGATTTTCCATAAAATGGACCTTTCATCTTCCAGCCATCTCACCGAATTATATGATTATGCTGGAAATCGGACTGTCACCACTTTTTTTTCAAAACTGATTCAATTACTCAGCATTTTTTATTTTTTTTTTTAACTATATGCCTGTAAGACCTAAGGTCTTTTAAATGCAACTTGAATTGCACAGCACTAGTTACAAGGTAGCATTTACAAGAAAAAATTTAAAATGGGCGTTTATGCAAGATTTTGCGTAAGCTTTGTGTTTTGACATAATTGGTAAGATTAACACCCTTAAATAAAACTTATGCAGCCGTGTTTTTTTTCGATGCGAAAAATAATGTCAATTGTAAAATTTATACTGAATATACACACATAGAAGGAAGTTAGTTAAATTAATTCTCATTTAATTCCATGGAAGTATGTGTAAAATTTTATTGCGGAACACAGTCAAGACATAAACAAATTAAGAACTTGAACATTGAGATTAAAAGATCTGTGTCGAATATACCCGGTTATTAAGGAACGACGAACAAGAAAGAGTAAGGACTAACTTGTAATTCTTATTAATAAATGTGTAATAGCATCTGGCATGTGTTAGCGAGTGAAAAACTGCAACGGATAACTTCATCACACAAACATTTCCGTTTCACAAGAGAATTACAAGAAATGTTTCCCCTAGAAGCATGTTTGTCATGAATCAGTGTTATATATATATTTGTTTTTAAATAACACAAGTGTGTTAAAAACGAATACCTATAGACTTTTGTTTATTAGTTTATACATAAAGATGTTCAAAATGAAACAATGACTTAGGAGTTTTTATAATAATGCATATGATTTTATTTTTCCGTCCTTAATAGTAGGTAGATGGGGATCTGTCAAATGTCCTTACGAAAAAGTTTCGTGAAAAACAGATATGACACTCGCCCGTTCTTATTGACTAAAATAATCAATTATGCAACTATTTTGTGATATTAAAATATTTTTTATCGAAAACAAGTTCGATTGCTCTTCTAAATCATTATTTACTTTTAATAAAAAAAATAACCTCTGCTACCAGCTTGTTCAATTCTTCCATTAAATAAATCGATTCAAATTAATTTGTCACAGATTACGAGAAAGTGCTACTGGCACGCCGCCATCATCATCATCAGAAGATTCCCTTTCAAAGGAAAACCATGAAAACTAGGAACCGGGATTCAGGGAGCAACAGGGAATACATATATATTCCCCTCGATGTGAAGTTATAGTTATCGTCGTTGGTTGTCCACAATCCACATCAAAGAAGTTGCTTTTCTTGTTATGCCAAGAATAGAAAACACGATAGTCATAGATGACAGGTATTTAGCGGCAGCAACAAGTGCGGCATTTTTTAGTCACGTCTTATCATCAATGGTGGCTTTGGCAGCTTTGACTTACCTATGTCTGCTTTGAGAAGAAAGCCCTATGGTAGTGCGCAGAGCATATAGACAGTTTACTGAAGAGTTGCAATTGATCCATGCTTGGCTACAACAAATTGCTGCATGCCAAGATGCCAACGCGGTGGCGATCGGCGACAACTTGATTTGAAGCTGCTGCATAGCCAATCGACAAATTACAGCTATTAAAGCTATATTTAAGTTGTTATACCAGAGTACGAAGAAGATGACGATGACGGCGACGACGGACGTTTGGATATGATAGTGCTTTGGTATACTATTGTATTGGCCTCTTGGGTACATTTGAATGATTCGCTTGGCTTCGACTAGCTACTGTTTGCCAATTCATACAAACCAAGTAGATTCTACAAATTATCAACAAGATGAGTGCTGAACAAGTGATTAGTTTTTTTTGTTTCTTAGCAAATAAATCAGTATTTAAAGAATCAACTGACAACAGTAATGAGTCGTTTAAAGAAATATTTTGACTTATAAAATAGACGTTAATATATAGGTATGTATTCAATTAAGTGAGTATACCTTATGTCAAATCCGGTATAATTTCAACTGAAAATTCTGAACAACTCTATAAGTATAAAAGCTGTCATTATCAATTCAAAGTCTGGCAATATAAGGATGTTGTTCCAAGGAATTGCCTTTTTATTTGGTATGAAATCGTAAGCCGTTTGTCATCTGTTCTCTTCAGTAGAAATAATAATAACATAGAAAAGAAATTATTATAGACTGGGGCCTATAACACAGCGCGACAAGTACTTGTAGAACAAGTAAAATACGACAAGCCTTAAAAAAATTAAATTAAACCAAAAAACAATTGTACAAGCTCAATGACAATTGTCATTTTAAAATGGAAATTGTGGGATTTCCCTCCATTTGTAACATAAAGTCAAAAGTGTCACAGAAAATTTGTCAATTCCAAACATCCCTAAATTGTGCGCTGCGGAACTATTATGTGTCCAAGGATCATATGAACGAAGTGTTGGAAATTATTGGAATGGGTCAATTAACTGTATCCTTAGTCTTTAAAGGAAGTGCTTACTGTAATAGAAACACAGATACATATGTATGACCAAAATGCATACGATTTTCATCCGACGAAATGTATTTCTTTGAAAAAATTGGTTTTCCAGGAGTTAATGGGTGCCTTGATTTTTTTTTTTAATAATCTACACGCGCTCAAGGGATTATGATTACACTTAAATGTTTCAACACAGCGGGGGCGTGAGGGTGAGGTTAAGGAAGAGAGAGAATGATAGGAAAGATGTGTGGCGCGATACTAGGAAACTGTAGGTGGTTGTTGTCTCTGATTTTATCTCCAGGGATGGCGGCTGAACTAATGCGGATAAATTTCCTTGCCTTATTTATCGATGTCTCTTATAATTCGCATTCATTTTTTTATGCTTTATCATATTTTATCGGTATAGTAGTTTTACTCAATCACATGTTGTTAGTTCTATGCCTAAACAGCATGTAATGAGTAAACCAACAACTCATTGTATGACATTTATTTTTAGAATTGGTTATTAGTGGAAAAATAAGAAGACATAGACTACGGCAGGGATCGAACCTGTTTTTTTCGTTTTTTATTATTAATTTTTATTTAATCTTAACTTATAACTATCTTAAGGCTAGACAAAAATGTTTAAAACTAGCCTAATTATCAATAACTTACAACTAATTTACTGGTCCTTCACGGGCGCTCTAAACTAAACTATATCTCTTAATACTAATGTCTTTCGACCTAAAAACTATTTTAATTAAAAATAAAATAAAAAAAATCGAACCTGTGACCATGAGGTTCGCGCCACGGCCACCTGAATCAAAATTTTAACTCCAAGAAAAGCAATACAAAATGCTTGTTAAAACCGGCGATATCCCTATTTTTATCCACGAAATCCACCAGAGCTTCTATTTGTTTTTTTTCGTTGAAAATTGTTTCGCCCTGCAATAAAAATTAATAATTAAAAAATTAATAATTTTTTTAAATAAAAACACCAACATTTTGTTCCCGATATAATTTTTAACTTGTTCAATAGACAGCGTCGATCACAAAAATGCGGTCGACAACGAGCGATCGGATTATCAATAATTGGCGAACGCAATCGACAACCACAATACATATTTCTCATTTTGTCGATCGTTGATCTCTCAAATATCGAACGACGATCGACAACCGCAATATGGGTCATTAGTTTTATAAAACTTATTTTTAAAAAATATTTGATGTAAGAATGAAATAAGTTTGATTTTTTTGTTTATCATCATTTCTTTAATACTCGTAGATACGACATAAATACTCATTTTATTGTCTGACTGCTTGACTCTTAAAAATGCTACATACAGTTGTCCATGAATAAGAACTACATTTTGCAAAGTCTTAGTGCAATGTCATCGCTATGTTTAATTCCTATCCAGTGATACCTAATTTAATGAATTTGACTATTTTATAAATGAGAAAAAAGGAGTTTGGACGAAAGAAATAATATAAAGTGATGATAATATCGATGCTCAACAAAAACATAAATATGAATACTTGAAACAATTGTCAAAGTTCATATAGGTATTTTGAATATTTTTTATAATTTCTTATTTTTATAATCGTATTTGAAGAATAATAATTGTGAATATTATAAAGTAAAGAATGACAATGAAGGAATCTCGCTGCTCCGTCAGAGTCGGTAAGAACTTCACCGACGACTTTGATGTCGAGAATGGTTTGAGACAGGGTGATGCGCTATCATGCAATCTCTTTAACATAGTGCTGGAAGCAATTGTGCGCAACTCAAATGTCAACACCAGAGGCACAACTTTTCAAAAGTCCGTTCAACTTCTTGCTTATGCTGATGACATTGACAGCATAGGCAGGACAAAGCGAGCTGTCAGTGGAGCATTTGCAAGTATTGAAGTGGAAGCGGCGAAGATGGGTTTGACTGTTAACGAGGCGAAAACTAAGTATATGCTGTCATCGGGAAGAGAAGTCCAGCACCATCGACTGGGACAAAACGTCACGATTGGCCGTTATAACTTCGAAGTAGTCAGAGACTCTGTTTACCTGGGATCCACTATTACATCGCACAACAATATCAGTGCGGAGATCAAACGAATAATCACATTTGCAAATCGCTGTTTCTTCGGGCTTAGAAAGCATTTGAGTATTAAAGCCCTCTCTCAAAGAACCAAAGAGACCCTATATAAAACTTTAATCATCCCAGTCCTGCTGTATGAGGCAGAGGCATGGACACTGGCAAAATCGGATGAAAACCAGCTGGGTTGCTTTGCACGTGGAGCGCATGCACATCGACGCACCAGCCCGACGAGTCTTCGTATCCAACCCCGGTGGACAACGCGACAGAGGAAGGCCTTATCTTAGGTGGCGCGATCAAGTGGTGAACGACCTCAACCAACTTGGTGGTGTGCGTAACTGGTGGCAGCTAGCTAGGGACCGGGCTAGCTGGAGAGGTTTGCTGGTTGAGGCCGTGATCCATCCTGGATTGTAAGCGCCATCTAAAGTAAAGTAAGTACATTTAGTACGTATTAGAGATAGACATAAATAATACAATGAAAGACAAATATAAAGCAATGTTTAAAAAAAAATTTTATGATATAAAAAAAAACATTTCGATTAAAGTGACCAAAGAGCAGTAAACCGATGAAAAGTTCTGGCTGTCTTGTTTACGATTCATATTGTTTTTGTTGTTAATAATATGAAGCGTTTCTAGAGTATACCGCTTGGAGACATGTTTCTCCCTTTCCAGGATTTCCACTCTGTCAAAATCTGGTTTGTGTCCACGCTCAATGGAGTGTAAGGCCAATGCTGTCTTCCCAGTGCTTTTTAAATTAATGTCGGATTTGTGGTTGGAAATTCGTTGACGAAGAAGTTGTTTCGTTGTACCGATATAAGAAAGATTGCAATTTTCTTCCGCATTGCCACGACAGTTAATTTTATAAACTACGTCTGTGCACTTATCCTTTTCCTTTTTTGTTTTCATGTTGGTGAAAAGAGGTGCCAGCGTCCTATTGGATTTATACGCTAAGCTGACGTCATTAGTGCTATTTTTTACCGTCTCTTTAAAGTTTTCTGATAGTTTGGGAACATAAACTATACTCTTATAAATACCCCTTTCTTTTTGCTGATTATCAACAGGAGCTTTGTGTTTTTGGCGAAGTATCAAGCTCCGTATGATTTCCATTGGATAGCCATTATCTATGAGAATTTGTTATCGCACTGTTTTGTTCCCTCTCAACGGTAAATTGTATTTTTTCATGATATGAATTAAGGCATCGTAAAACATTGTCGAACTCCCCCTCATTAACAACTGCAAATATATCATCTATATATTTGACGATTATCTTTATCTTGTTACTATCGGCAAATTTATTGTCCAAAAGGTTGTAGGAGAAAATTTTTAAAATTTTAATTTTTGTTATACTTACTTATGTACATGCGTTTGTATTGTTTTTACATTTCTTCTTAAAATATATACATGATATTTTTTTTGTCTGCACATATAGGGGATTTGCATAAATCCTTCTCAATGGCAACGGTATACACATATAATTTATGCCCCTGCACTTATTATATAACCTTAGACATTAGGGGCCCAAAGGTTTGCGTTGAAGTATTAATAGACAAAAATGATGATAATAAAAAAGTTGATGTACGAGTATTTTATTTTACTTATGCCAAGCTACCTGTTAAGAAAAGAATTACTAAAAAGGCAAATTGTAATATGGAATTCTTAGATAAAATGAAATAAAAGTCCCATATGTTCCGTTAAAACTTAATTTACTAGATTCAAAGTTTTAGTTGATATTACAGGTAGGTATAATACGTAGGTATTTCTAGACAGAGACAGACCATGACGGTTGTTGCGCTTAGCGGACATTTGGTTGCACAGAAACAGCAGAAAATACCTTAATGTGCATTAGATGAATTTAATTTGGCGATATAAAATGGGACAGACAAAAAAATCCAATTAGCGTAACATTGAAAAAAATTGCGAAACGGTCGTTTAATCTGGCAGACAAAATGTTTATATTTTATTCTGCCCAGTGTGTACATCAACTACCAGGATTTTCCAGCCGCTTGAGCTCAAGCTCTGTTTATAATTTCGCGCTGGTACAAATTCTTGCTATGAAATTTAAATATATCAGTTTCTCATCACTGGCATACAATAACATAAATTATATCCAAATATGTTACATGTATGTAGGTACTATATGGCAAGTTTTGGATTAGTAAAAATTGAACTCGAAATTTTGATCAAACTTGACATTACGATGATACAGATTACGAAAACAGTGGGTCCATTTACATTTTGACATATACGATTAAATGTTATTAACGGTACTAACGGGTGATTTTTTTGCTACTTGGTTTTTGACGTTTATATTTTTGACAGATTACACATGACAAATTCCACGAACATTTGACATTTCGATTCAATAGTTTTTGCCATTTCATCATGAATAGACTTACGCCTAAACATCGTTTGCAAATTATTGAAATTTATTATCAAAATTCGTGCTCTGTGAAAAATGTGTTTGGCAAGCTACGTCCGTTTTATGGTCGTCATAATCGACCCACCGAGCAGGCTCATTTTTGGCTAAATGGATACGTGAATAAGCAGAATTGCCGTATGTGGAGTGAAGAGCAGCCAGAGGCAATTCAGCAGCTACCAATGCATCCCGAAAAATGCACTGTTTGGTGCGGTTTATGGGCAGGCGGCATCATTGGGCCGTACTTCTTCAAGGGCGATGAAGGCCGCAGGGTTACGGTCAATGGAGAAAGATACCGTTCGATGATAACAGATTTTTTTTGCCGAAAATGCAAGAATTGAACTCGGTCGACATGTGGTTCCAACAGGACGGTGCCACATGCCACACTGCACGCGAAACCATGCATCAATTGAGAGGCGAATTTGGTGAGCAGTTGATCTCACGTTTTGGCGCAGTCAATAGGCCACCAAGATCATGTGATTTGACCCCGTTAGACTATTTTTTGTGGGGCTATGTTAAGTCTATTGTCTATAGGGACAAGCCAAACACGATTGCTGCCTTGGAAGCCAACATTGAACGCGTCATTGATGAGATTCCGGCCGAAATGTGTGAAAAAATTTGCCAAAATTGAACCTTCAGAATGGACCACCTGAAGCGTAGCCGCGGGCAACATTTAAGTGAAATTATTTTTAAAAAGTAAATGGCAGAAATTGATTTATCGATTCAAATAAAAATTTCATTCACTTTTTACAAGTTTCTGTGTTTTTTTGAATTTTCAAAAAATAAGCTCTTAAAAAATCACCTTTTATATTATTAACGGCTTAACGGATTTCGATCAACATTTTTATACGGGAGGTCGTTCAAATTCTATTTAATACGGCATACCAACATTTTAGAAAAATATTGTTTTCGATTTCTTTTTAATTCAATATGGATGGATTATTTTTTTTTTGAGGTTATGTTATTAACATTATATTATTAAATACTTCAAATTGCCATATTATTGTTTTTAGAAAAAATTATAGAAATTTTGTGCATAAAAATTAAGTTAAAAACTACTTTAAAAATACAGGGTCCGCCAAATAACTTTTTTTTTTTGAAAATGGGCGCAAAACATCGAGTGTAGCTTCGGCTGTGTGGCACGTAGCGCCGCCCGCCGTTTTGAAACCAAATATTTCCAATATGCTCCTCTTCAATTTTTGGGAATACAAATTCGTTCAGCATGACCCGATAACGATCGCCATTGACTGTAACGGCCACTCTTTGCTCATTTTCGAATTATGCCTCTGGACCAAAATCCGCACCAAACAGTGACTCGTTTTGGGTGTATCGGCTTTTCAATGTATGCGTGCGGGTTTTCTGTGCCCCAAATGCGACAATTTTGCTTGTTACATACCCGCCAAGATCAAAATGAAGATGATTTTTTTTGGCAAAATCGGTATCTTCTCTAAGTCGATCGCAGGTCCACTTAGCGAGCGTTGTTCAAGCGTATACACAACCATATTCGTTCAGCGGAAGGATAAAACTAATTATCTGTCAAATCAGACATGAGCTAAGTGTTACCATTTACGAAATAAGCACTAGTTTTAAAAAAAACGTTAGATGGCGGACCCGTTATATTTATCCATTTCTTATAATAATAATATAATAATACTAAGAGCAAGTACGTGCGATCCAGTTGTGCATTTATCTTGTTAACCTTCAATAAAGCTCTGATATGAAATGAATGTCTTAAAACATGTTTTAAGACATTCAATTATCTTCAAAACAATTTCATTACTGTAAATGTACAGATTGATGAAACATAATATACAGTAGAATCTCAGAAAGATGAACAGATATAAAACAGGGACCGTTTATCTTTCCGATAGTTCATCTCTCTATGCATTGAAATTTAGTTAATGAGAACTTAACAATACCAAAAGTAGGTACTGTTAGCAACACTAAATATGTAGCGCAATTTAAAAATAACACGACAAAATAAGGCAAAGAAATAAAACAAAACAAAATTGGAAATAAAGCGTTCAACTTTTCGAGTACCTTCGAGTTTCTTATAAAGGTTCATGTTTCCGAAATTCTACTGTACATAAATAAATCAAGTATTTTACTTCACTAAAACAAGCACTTATTAAGATTGTTCAGTGACGAAAAGGTTTGAACAGAATAGAACAGAACAGGACAGATTCGTGAGAAACTTCAGAACAAGATAGAACAACTCAGAACAGTCAGTCATCTGACAAAAAAAAATATTGTTGTTTACCTACAATTCAAATTTGTTTATTTTTGCAGCAACGTTCTTAAAAATAATCTGAACGGAATTGAATTTATTTAAAAAATATTTTTCATGAAATTGAGATGATTCCGACACGGGAAATGATTTATCAACTAATTCTAAAAGCGAAATGTTTTTTTTTCAAACAACAACAATTGGTTTTGACAGTTCTCACAAATCTGTTCTAACCTGTTCTACCTAAAAAGCAAGTGCAGCAAATCCTGTTCTAAAGTGTTCTAATCTGTTCCGAAAAGCCTCATTGAACACACTAATTGTAATGGACACAATAGGCGTTTTTCTCTTTTAGTTCAGAGCAGACTTTGAGTTGTCAAAAAATTTTGTTTGTGTTTCTTTTTAACTCAGAGCATGCAGAGCTCCCAATGTGTGTTTCTTTTTTCGTTCTGAACATGAGTAGATCACACTGGACGTGCTCGAACATAATTGACTGAGCATGTGAGTAAATGCTGAACGCACCAAATGTCATGTGCCAAGAAGGAAAATGTGAAGAAAAAATTTATTAGTTACATAAGTTGACGAAAGAAATTGATCGCTTGTTGATTTTCTGTATCTGGTGTGTATCAGTGTACAAAAAAGGGTATGTATTGGTTTTTATGGTTAAAATGGAAATGTATTCTGATTTGTGTGGTTCAAGTGTGTTTAAAAAATATATCAGAGTTCAGATCTCGCTCTGGTTGGACCAAGTTCAGTGCATAATCTATGTGTTCGAACTCTGTTCAGTACTCTGCTCTGGACGAAAAAAGAAAATATAGGAACGCGTTCTTAATATTCTATGTATATAAATAGAAGAAAACACAAATAATACCTATGTATTATTTTTGGTGCATGAATTTGACCAAATTCCCCTAGAAAAATATAATTTGCAGTATGTATGTGCAGCAAATTTTATTAGAGTCGGTAGTCATCGACCAAAAAATAGTGAGTCTTAGAAGAACACAATAGCATCTAACTGATGAGCCCAACTATCGTGTCCGGGCGAAACGCATTTTGGACTAAAGGTCATAAAATATTCTAGGTATTCAAATAACAAGTAGGTACACTGAGTATACCATATTGTGTAGGTCACCGAGTCCTCTTAGTACTGAGTAGTGCAAATACGGATTTACTTACTTTTATTTCCAGAAAATTCAATATACTCGTATGTACATACATTTTTTGGAAAAATCTTCAAACCAATTAAGATTTGTAATTGCCTTATCCAATGCTTTACATGTGTTGGTATTTCATTTAGTGGACTAAGTATAGCTTGCACATTTATTTTGTGAAGTCCTACACTAGTTTCATAAAATGAATGAAGGGTATATAGTATTTGAGTCAAAACAAAATGTACTTGTTTCAGTGTAACACAAGGTTCCATAAATAATGTCCACTGAACTATTTATAGGAAGCATATTGAATATATTCATGCTAAAAGTGAAAATATTATATTCAAAACTATGTTTAACCCAAAACATGAGTACATATTAAATTAAATGAAACTTTTAACAGATATACACTTTTAACATACGAAACAGAAACACCTATTTCATGGTAATAAATTAATACACCATACCTGGAGATCCACTTCCGCAATTGGTCATTCGATGGATAGTGTATATCTATCTAATGGATTTATTTAATTAATTGATCATTTCATGAAGTTAAGCATTAATTTGTTTTACGATGAACCAACAACTCAAAAGTTTGAAGCTAAAACAACTCTTCTTTTTAATGGCGTGGGAAAAATCTTGGTGATTTGACATTGAAGAGAGTGCTGGGCAAAAATATCAACACAAGGATACATATAGATTTTATGGTTACTTTTTATTGAATTGTAAAATAACAAAACTGTAAATCAATTATGTACTTTTTTCTTGCAAACTCATGTCCAATGTACCAAAACCCAATCCCACTTTTAAATCGGCTTTGAGATGTCGCCATAGTTTTTTTCTTTTATTTTTGTTAAAACTTTCAAATTTTTGATTTGTTTGCAAAAATCAATGAACTTCACCTCGCAGCCTCTTTCATATTTTTTTTTAATCTTGATTTATCAGCATTCTTTACATGTGTACATATAAATGTTCAAAATTATCAAGCTGTCTGTAATAAATATGAATGTGAAGGACAAATCTGTTGATTTTTTTTTAATGTGTTTTAAGATAAAATGCACAACTGTATTGTACGAACTAACTTTATAATGAAAGTGAAGGATGTAGGTGGGTAGGCAACTATATGCATATAATCTTGCATGATAGATGCAATATATATAATATTCATGTGATTTTTAAAGATATACAATATATGTACATATATAAACGTATGAGGGCTTACATAGTACATGTTTGTAGGTATTCAGTGACGTATGCAAAAATGTTATAGGTATAGTTTGAGAAGAAAAAAGATGTCATTTGAATTCTTGGACAAATATGAATATCAAAGAAATATTTATCGAAGTAAAAATCGTATTGTTATCTTCTAAAAACTGCCAAAACCATCACTTTATTTGGTTTTTCAAAAAAAAACCGGAACATCATTAGATGTCACAGATTTTGATAAAATCATCTTTTTTATTTTTAGTGTTTTTGAAAAAAATGTGTTTTTTTTTAATTTTGGATGCAGTTTTTTTTTTAGAGTTTATTAATATACATGTGATTATAATATTAAAATAATTTTTTTTTGGTTAGTTTTAAAAATATTGATTTTTCAAAAAAAAAAATCAAAAATGAATTTTTATTTGACAAGAAAAGTTATTAAAAATTTTGATATGCAGAATTTATTTGGCCACCTGATCTACTTAAACCTAAAATTTGACAAAAATCCAAGGAGCCGTTACCGAAAAAGCGAAAAATTACCAAAAGGAAACCGTTATATGAAAGCTACCATTTCTGTACTTTTTCCCGAAAATTTGGTTCTGATTATAAATGATAGCTAGTACCAAAAAAAATTGTCAAACATTTTTATCAAAATCGTTGGAGCCATTTTCAAGAAAAATAAGCTTTTCCTTAACGGTTATATGGCAGGTACCGTTATTTTTAGGCCTAAGCATACAATTTCAATTTCCCCTCTAAAAAATGCCAAAATAATCACACAAGTCGCTTAGGGTGCAGTTCGTTATAAATACCGACGGACAGACTGACGGACAGACATTATACGTCTGATCCACACTCTGCCAATCGGCATAAATTTCTGCCAAATCCTGTTCCAGACTTACAAATTTGATAGCTTTTGGTAGAAGAGAGCGCTCTCGAGAGAGTAAAATATTTCCCCTTCCTGACAATTTCTTGCAAATTCCTGGCCAATAAATTTTTGTAGGCAGCAATTTGTGGGCAGAAAATTTACAATTGTCAGACTGAGGTTTGTCATAAACGAAGAAAACGTTTCGTAGTTGTTGTGGGAAAATATTTGTTGAACAAATAAATTAATTTAGAAACAGCAAAATACAATAAATTAGTTTGAAGAGAAAAAATTGTGAATTTACAGAAAATAAAGAAATTAAAAAAAAAAAAAATCTGTTGACGTTTAAAAATGTCCAGAAAATTGTGCTCAAGCTCTTCCAGACTTTTTCGGACTTTATTTCTCAATGAGAGAATTTCATCCCCACTCTTTAAAATTTTATAAGCTGCCAATTTCTCCCCAAAAAAAGTCTGGATCCGACCTTATATGTCAATTTTTTTACGAATACATTTTATTATTTATTAACTAGCAGATACCCGTGCGATGCTACGGACCCACTGGAATCTAATGAAATCATCTATCCACCTACAAAACTTTATTAAAAACCATTCAGTCGGTGAATGTAGGCACAAACGACGAACAAGCTCGCCCAGCATGCTCGCACTCGCTGTGCTGTTCTTGTATATGGGCTGGTTCGCGAACAGCTTGCTGTTGGCCAAATATTTAGATTTTTTCGTGTTCGTTGGCTTCGATGTTCGTCGTGTATTTGTCATGTTCGTGAAGAAAGCAAAAATTTTGTATTGGATTCAAAAAGTGAGAACAAAAAATACACAAGTATATATTTTGTTCATATTTAAGTCTCAGACTTTAGTTAAATTTTTCGGGATAAAAATGAACTATGTAATAATCGAGTGCGTATTTGTGAAGTACGTGTGTATGTGTGTGTGTGTGTGTGTATATGTATGCGTGCATGTGTATGTGTATGTGCGTATTGGCTTCTTGTGAACAAAAGCTAGCTATTTTGGCTATCCCACGAGAACCATACATTTTACCTGGATAAAAAGAATGATGTGCGCTATTCCAGACTATAATCTATCTCTGTGCCAAATTTTATCCAGATCCGTTCAGCCGTTCTGGCGTTATTGAGCACAAAACATCCATCCATCCAAACTTTTACATTTATAATATTAATAGGATTATTTTCCTAAATTTTCCAAGCTTCACAACGAATTTACATTTGTCCAAACTCATAAAATCATGCTTTAAATTTATCTATATATCATCGAGAAAAAAATGTCCGCATTTTTCTAAAATTTTTCGAGTTTTTCTATTTTTTCATTCGAAAAGCCATTCCGGAACATTTGCATACACAATTAAATACAAAAAATCAATTTTCGAGTTTTAAAATTTCCCGACTTTTCTAGAGACTTTACCCAAAATTTTCTTTCGAAAAAAACTTCTCCTGGATTTTACGAACAACTAAAAAAGAGTTCGAGCCAAATCGGCCCATTCGTTCTCAATTGATGAATTACAATACATTTTTTCACACCATTTTTAATAGCAGATGCCCGTGCGATGGTATATGGACTTTCAATCCCACCGGAATCTAATGACATATATACACCTAAAATTAAAAACCGTTCATTCGTTGAGGCGTGAAAGCGGAACAAACACCCAAGTAAATGTAAAGGGTTTTCCAATAAGAGGTGTTATTTTGATATTCAAAGAAAAATGGCATTTTTGGAGATAAATGATCGGATGTTTATTTCATTATAAAGAGGAAGGTATGTATATTAATGGAACACAACTTTAGCCAAATGGCCGCCAAGACCACGCTTACAGGACCATATCCTTTTCATGAAATTTTCCATAACCAAATCGCAAAGTGGCTGCCCATGTCCTCGATAGCCTCACGAATTTCATCTTTGAGGTCTTGAATCGACGCTGGGCTGTTGGCGTAGACCTTATCTTTCACGTGGCCCCAAAGGAAGAAGTCGCAAGGTGTTAAATCACAAGATCTCGGTGGCCAATTGTGATCACCTCTTCGAGAGATAACACGGTCCGGAAACTTTTCCCGTAAAAGATCGATGGTTTCATTGCTTGTGTGGCACGTAGCGCCGTCTTGTTGAAAGTAAACGTTGTCCAGATCAATACCATCCAATTCAGGCCATAAAAAATCATTAATCATCTCTCGATAGCGCAATCCATTGACCGTAACTGTTGCTCCAGCCTCATTTTCGAAAAAGTAAGGTCCAATGACCCCGCGGGACCATAAACCGCACCAAACAGTCACGCGTTGAGGATGGAGAGGCTTTTCAACAATAACTCTTGGGTTTTCCGAGGCCCAAGTGCGACAGTTTTGCTTGTTGACGTAGCCTCCGAGCTGGAAATGGGCCTCATCAGTCAAGATGATTTTTCGATGAAATTCCGGTTCATTTTCATGCATTTCAAGGATCCAATCAGCAAAGACACGACGTTGTTGATGATCAGCCGGCTTGAGTTCTTGTGTTAACTGAACTTTATAAGCCTTAAGACCCAAGTCTTTATGCAAAATACGGTGTAATGACGTTTGTGGAATGCCTAATTCCAAAGAACGACGAGGAATGGACAAACCTGGGTTTTCTTCAACACTTTGGGCTACAACAGCAATATTCTCAGTTGTTCTTGAGCGACGTGCACGGGTTTTATTCTTCACATCACTAACTTGTCCCAACAGCTCGAATTTGTCCACCAATTTCTGTATTGCGGTCCGACAAGGTGCTTCACGACGACCCAAAAATGTTTTAGTTTTACGAACCGTCTCTGCCAAATTTTCACCATTTTTATAGTGAATTTTAATAATTTCAATGCGTTGTTGAAGCGTGTATCGTTCCATTTTTATTAATAGCGTAGTTTCTACTTGTCAAATGTCAAAAAATGACAGCTTCAAAAGTGACAGCTACCGAAATAGCGGGCTATTCACAATAACACCTCTTATTGGAAAACCCGTTATAATTTTTTTCATATTTAAGCCTCTCCCATAGGAACTGTGAATTTTGTTTGGGATAAAAATGACCTAAGTGAGAATCCAGTACCGCATCGATCCACCAATCAAATTTCATGCAAATTCGTGTGCTTCTACGTGCCTTGTGAATAAAAGCTATGTTGGCTATTCGTAGAATGAGCTCTATGAAAAATTAAAACACACCTATCCCACGGGAACCATACATTTTTCCGGGATAAAAAGTAGCATGTATAATCTATCTATGTACCAAATTTCATCCAGATCCGTTCAGCCGTTCCGGAGTTATTGAGCAACAAACATCCATACATACATCCAAACTTTCACATTTATAATATTAGTAAGATTAGTAGGATTAAACATTAGCATGGTAAGACAATAGTTCTTTTTTAAGTAAAACTAAGTACAATTGAGGTTAAAAGAAAATGTTGATACAAATTAAGGCATTAAGAAAACTAAAAATTGGTCAAATTAATCAAATAATAAATTTAAAGATTTTGAATGACCAATAACCCTCAAGTTGTTGTTTGTCATTCAAAATCATTAAAATGGTACAAAAAGTGCTTTAAAAGCAAGTATGTGATCATACAATTCCGAATTTCGGAGTAATGTACCGAACAGAGCAACCAGGTGGGGGATTCTTGAACCGTTATTGAGAGATCAAAAGGATTGCAAAATGCTAGGATATAACTGTTATCAAAGCAAAATTCTATAATGTACATTATATCATACATGTATAAGTATGCCACACAGTCATATTATATGAAGGTAAAAAAAAATATCCAGCCTACGCATCATCGTTTAAATAAGAGCATCCATATAAAATAGTCAACCTTATCGCGACTTCAAGTAGTGCACCAACATGGAAAATTAAAAAAATAACATTTACGTTTATGCATCCGACACACAAAACCAAATAAACTTATTCTCAATTGAACTAGGTACTTAGATACTGATACTGGTTTTGTGTACATATCTGTACTCTTGGTAGAGTCATATATTTTCTGGGGCTTCGGCGAACCCCTTTTAAATTGCACACGACATATTATTTACATTATCTGCGTCTGTTTTTCCTTATTGGTCAGAGTCAAAGACAAGCATTTGCATGTGACATCTCTTAGAAGAAATTAATCGTAAAATAGCACAAGAGCTATTCTGTTATAAGATAGAAAGAATATGAGATGAAATTTAAAGCTGATTCGAAGCCCGACCCCTCTGATGTTATGGCTCCGAGAATAGACATAGTTTATGCTATGTAAATTGTATAGATGAATTCATACTATGTGGCTTGAGTATTTCAATTATGGGCACATTGCGGTGTTTAATGGTGGAATCTAAAAATCAAACAATTTTTCTATTTTTAGAGAGACTTTTCGAGGTTAGGACATACTGTGGTAGCTAAAAATTGCATGGAATGTTAAATATTTATAATAGTTTTTATTTCAAATCATCATTTCTTTTCAAACAATTTTTTTTTTTCTTATCAACATAGCTGGAAAAGTAGAAATATTGTGATAGAAAATAGAATAATTCAAAACACCTTCAAAATTAAGTTCATTACTAAATGTTACCACTAATACCAATCTTGCAACACACTGCTAGGGGAAAGCTAAAATTGATTTGACACTCCTAAAAATTAATTTAAAGTTCATTCGTGTTGATATCATTTACAAAGTATGTTAATACATCTCAATAATGTTTTTTTTTTGTATTAATCAACTCGAGGTATCGTTTTAAAATTATAAAATTTTATATATGCACATAATATACATATGTATATTATATGTCACATAAGTTTAATCTTAATTTGAATTCGCATTCACAATTTAACTAAAATTATTATGTATCATAATTAAGTAGAAAAAAATGCTAAATTATCGCGTAAACCATTTAAATTTTGTTGCCGCCATTTTTTTTTCAAATATATCTACATAAATTTATTAAAGGTATAATTTTATTTTAGTTTATTTTTTTTTTTGATGTTTTAATGTTAAAATTAAAATTTTTGTCATATATGTTACTTTGACTAAAATTGTGTCACTAACCTTACTCAACAGTCAGTCAATTTTTAATCTGCTCGCAATAATTAGTATTTGAATTAACACGAATATTAATCATTATTTTGCATTTGCAGATTTATATTGCATATTATTAGGTGGAAAGCATTTTATTTCTTTTTTACTTGCGCTATAGCAAGTTATGGATTCGTGAAAAAAATCAAACTCGAGATTTTGATCAAATTTGAGATTACGAATTACGAAAAAAGTGGGACCCGCAATTCCGTCTGTGTGTATTCGAGTCTACAGCCTAAACGTTTGGGTGGATTTACTTCAAACTTGGTACAAATTGTGTTTTCGGTAATATGCCCACACGTTTTTTTTTTAATTTTTTAAGACGAAAAATAACGGTAATCTTATTTTCCTCATAAACGGCTCCAACCATTTTTATAAAAAAAAAAATCAACTAAAATGCACGACTAGATCTTACGAACTTGCTCTTGTAGCTAAAAACTTTAATGTAGCTAAGCATTGATGATGTTGTATGTCGTTTAGGTGTATCGTATGTAGGTTTACGGCCGATGTAGGTAACTTGATTCTTAGTATAATGAATTCTCGAATGAATGATTCGCGGAATAGTTTACCTACCTACGAAAACATATCTAAATTTAGATTATGGATTTTAATTATGTTAGTTAGGAGATTAATATGTTGGTACATATATGGATGGAACCTAGGTATATAAATATGTACATACATATAATAATGAAAATGAAGGATGTAGGTGGGTAGGTAGCTGTATGCATATAACTTTATAATTTACGTGCAATATGCATACATAAGATTCATGTGATTTTCAAAGGAACATATGTATATATAAATTTGTGAGCGCCTGCATGGTATGTAGTATGCAGTGACGTACGCAAAAATTAATAAAATCGAATATAATAAGGTAGAAAAAAATAGATAATAACCATATTTAAAAGTTTTTATATTGCTTAGTTGTAAAACTTTGAAGAAAACCATAGTTGCCATTTGAATTCCTGGATAAATAATATAGCAAAAAAAATAACTTTCAAAAATAGTTGGAGCGGTTTTTAAAAGAATTAATTTTGTATGTATAAGATTTTAAAAAGATTTTTAGAAAAAAAAATTGAAACGCCATTTTGAAGATATTATTACAATATCTACATATAAAATTCAGATTTAAAAAAAAATTCACTCACTGGGCTTTGAAAAATCGATTTTTCAGAATATTTTTTACTTGCGATTATAAGTACTATAAGGCAAGTTATGCATTCGTAAAAAAAAAAAATTCTAACGATCAAACATGACATTACGATCATAGAGAAGCCTATCGACAAAAAATGTCAGTCTGTCAGTCTGTATGTACTTATAAGGAGCTACAGCCTAAACGGCGTGAGCCATTACCTTCGAATTTAGTATGTGTGATTAGTTTGGCATTCTTCAGAGGGAAATTGAAATTTTATTTTTATGCCTAAGAATAACGGTACCTGCCATATGACCTTGATGGAAAATCTTATTTTTCTCGAAAACGGCTCCAACGATTTTGATAAAAAATTTTGAGATTTTTTTGTTGGTAATAGCTATCATCTGATATGAATCAAGCTTACGGGAAAAGTCTGTTAACATTAACTTTCATATAACGTTTTTTTTATTTTTTGGCTTTCTCGGATTTCTGTCAAATTTTATATTTGAGAAGATCTAAGTAGCCAAACTAATTCTGCGTATTAAAATTTTAAATAACTTTTTTTTTTATAATTAAAATTAATTATTGAATTTTTTTTAAACCAATATTTTTGAAATTAATCAAAAAAAAAATTATTTAAAATTTTATAGTCACGTGTATATTATTCAACTCTAAAAAACTGCATATCAATATTTCAAAAAAAGTTCGTTTGCAAAAAACTAAAAATAAAAAACTGGATTTCATCGAAATCCGTCTTACAATTTTCGAGATACTTTTTTATAAAATTTTCATTGATCCGTGGCATCTAATCGAGTTCTTTCTTTTTTCGAGAAATCGGTTATGGTTGATGGTCTTGGCAGTTTTTATAAGTTAAAAAACGATTTTCACCCACCTATACAGCATTCACTTTCATTTATACATACATATGTACATATCTACATACCTAGGTGCTCTATGGATAAGTAGGTACATATTATTCTCCTAATTTTCATAATTCAAATCCATTTAAATATACATTTGTAGTTAGGTACCAATGTAACCATTCCTTGAATCATATGAATTCCGCAATTCAATATATTAAGAATCAAGGTAATCTTACCTACATCGGCTTTAGTCCTGCAAAGGATAACTAGACAACCTATAAAAGCGTCAGTGGTTAGCTACACTAAAGTCGTTAGTTACAAGAGCAAGTTCGTACGATCCATTCGTGCATTTTACTTTTTAAATCGAGATACTGTTGATTTTTTAGGAATATAGTTTGTTAAACAATTCAAGATAATGACAAAAAACTACGAAATACGAAGTTACTTAAAAATCTCTTAAGTCTTTTTCGAAATTTTTAGTTTTCAAACAAAAAAGTTTTAATATTTCGAAAACGATTTAATCGATTTTTTCGAAACTTCGTACATATTTTTTAGTTCTTTGACATTATCTTGAACACTCAAGAAAAATATTTTTCTAAGACAAAAACAACAGTATCTAACTTCCACACAAGTTCAAAAAAACCGTTAAGAAAGCAAAAAAAGTATTCCTTTAAAACGACTCCAACAATTTTGATAAAAAAAACACTTTCCACTTCCAAGAAAAAAAAAAATAAAATATTTGGCATGCTTACTTTAGTAACGCCACTTCCTATAGAACAACTTTTCATGATTTCGACTTTCTCACTATTGGATGAACGGATTAAAATTATCTTTTTTATGCAAATGCTCCCTAGAAGTATTTAAACAAAATTTTTCTTCAATTTTTAAACACTAAATAATTTTTTTTTTTTTGAAAAATCGATTTTTTAACACCCAGTCGCTGGATTTTTTGAAATTAAAATTTTATGTGTATATTAATAATTACTTCAAAATGTCGTTTCACATTTTTTTTTTAAATGCTTTTAAGATGTTATAAACAAAAAAATATTAAAAAAAAAAACGTCTCCAACGATGTTTTAATTTTTTTCTTAGATTATATTCATATTTGTCTCCTAACTTACATAATTTAAATCCATAACTTAAAAATAAATTTGTAGGTACATAGGCACATACTCCTTGAATCATCCATTCGACAATTAATTTTTCTATTTAAGCCTGCATAAGATAACTAGAATATCTATACTTACTAACGTCATTATTTAGCTACAAGAGCAAATTCGTGCGATCCAGTCCTGCATTGTATTTTGTAAGTTCTGTTTTTTCACAGTCAAATAGGTACTTGATACAATTCTAAAGCAGCGTAAAAATTATATTTTGTGAATTTTTGGACCATTTCAGCCAAATAGGGGGAGCGTAGAATTCGCCAAAAAATATTTTGCAAATTCTTGCTTAGCCATAATTCACTCTGTCCGATCGTATGCACAAAATTCTTAGTAGAAAAGTCAAAATATATTTTTAAAGCAGTTCTTTTCCATTTTTTTTATATACACAATTTTTTAGTATTTTCTAAAAAGAAATTGGTACGGAAATTTTATGTATTTAATAATACCTATTAGCTTAATTTCGAAAAAAAATTGTACCATATAAAAAATCTTGCTCCGAGTTTGTGATTTCCAGAGGCATTCCTAAATACACATATGTACCTAGATACTGAACTGCAGGCAAGATTCGCCATGTTTTCATAGTAACAATATGAGTAAGAGGACTCTATAGGTAGTTATATATGAAGAAACGTATGGAAACATAGCTGTGTTGGCTGCATTTTCTGATGCGAGTTTGATATCTGGGTACATATGTACCTACAAATAATATATAATATTGAAGAAAACATAAACAATACGTAAATATTATTTTTATTCTTGTTTTTGTGGACTGTGGAACTGTATAATATGGTGATTTATTCTTCAACGAGAGATTATAAGAGTAAGTTAACATCATTTGACGATTGGGAATTGATCATTTCAAATTAATGAATTTTGATAAGTAATCAACAATTTTAATTTAAGATTTTATGCAGGTACATATATAGATAAAAAAATATAAATAAATATTTAAAACTCTTCACTGGTCTGTCAAACATCCAACTTTACCCTCACAAGTTACAAGTGAACGTCAGATTTATTTCTTCATGACAAGCCAGCTTATTACTATCATTGTTAAATGAGTTACTATAGTTACTATACGTAGGTACATATTTTAGATTAATTAAAAACCGGCTAGAACATGTGACAGTACAAATTACTATTATACATTTTGTTTTATATATGTACATACATAAGTGCGTACATTCCCTTCTAACCTAACAGCTAATAAGAATACTACATAACTTAAATAACTATGGTAGTAACTAGGTACCCAAAACCAAAAAAAAATTTAAAAACAATATCACTTAAGTAACAACTATATACAATACAACACTAGGTATATCCAATCCACCAACTTATGCTCAATTGATTCAAAAAACAAAAGCATCCTTTAAGTACCCAACATATCCACACAATTAACTTTCAAATGCTGCTACGGCACTTCTTTCCATACACCTTGCGCTCAGCAGCCAAACAGCAAGTAAAAAAAATATTCAACCTCACCAGGTTCAGAATTCAGATACAGACTAGACTATTGCAGAAAAACAACAACAAAACGAAACAATGCCGGTATCTGAAGCACCGTGAACTACCACCAGTACGCCAGAGCCACATCTTTCTATTGCTGGAAACTGGAAACTTAACCAAAAGCAACCCTGTTCGTTGATGCTGCACTCGCACTTGGTGCTTGGCTGTTGGTCCATGTACCAGTACCTAGTGTCCTCATCCAATGCCAAACCAAACAACACACATCTTCTTCACCTCTAAAATTCGAAATTACCATGGAAACCACACGACTTTAGTCTAGTCTAGTCTCGTGTAGTTGCATCCAGCTACCAAATACAAAACTTGTTGGAATGCAACCTCAACTTTCAAACAGAATGTAAACAACTTACAACATTCAACATACAACTTCGAACAAATAACCAACAAGCAAAACCAACCCACTAATCGAGCTTCACTTTTTTATGAATATTATCCGGTAAAAGCATCCGTAGATACCATCTTCTGCAATATAACCATGGATAGAACCAAATACATTTACATCCAAAGCATTCTCATCCACAGCGGCTGTTATAGAACCCAGCTGAAGTTGTAGAACCAAACCATCTACCAATTCAACCAATCCATCTAACCATCCGATGCTGTTACGGTGCGGTGCGGTGCGGCGCGGCATGGCATCGTGGTCAAAGTATGTTCTTTTTCTCGCCTCCCCACTTTTTTCTTTCTTTCTGAATTAGTAGCTTTTCTCCACTTGCCGCTCAGAGGCTATATAAATAAGCGTACAGAAGTTATTACTCCGAGTCTCTTTGAACTAAATGAAGCGGTTGTGTCTTCGTCATCTATCTTCACTATACAAAAAATTAAATTTATTACACATCTTTCTCTCTTCAAATAAAAAGATATAATATATTATTTTTTATTTGAAAAATTCAGCACAACTTAAACTAAATCAATGGATATTTAAATCACAGGAATATAAAAACGTACCTACAAGGATATTTAAAAAAAACACACACGCACTTCATCCTTAACATAATTGTGCTAAAAATAATTGTTAAAATATATAACAACATTTGTGAACACAAAAACAATATTTATATTGTGAAAAGTGGAAAATCCATGAAAGTTTAGTGTTTTTTTTTGTAAATTAAGCAAACAAAAAAATAAAGTGGACAAATTGTGATTTTGAAAAAAAAAATTATATAAAATCCAAAGGATAACAGAAAAAACCGGGATTTGCTTTGTGGAAATAAATTTGGATTCAAAACTAACAACGAATTATTTAAGTGATAGATTAATTATTGTGAAAGGTGAGTGTTTTATTAATCGACATTAAGGATATTTAGATACTTTTAAAAATTATCGAAGAATCCTTGGATTTAAAATAGGTACCTAACTATTTCTGTGTTTTTGAACCTCACAGTGGTATTTTGGGTTGTGATATTTATTAAAAGTGAAATTCAAATAATTTTAAAAATGTTTCTATTCGTCAAAGGATATTATTTTAAATTAATGTTGTAATTTGGATTTTTAAATTAGCTGTAATGGAGAATTGACCTTAAAAATACGCAGAGTAATCTACCAATAAATTGGTTTAATTATTTATAAAATAATTAAGTAAACTCTATCTTAATTGTTTTTGGTTTTAATTTAAATAGGTAGTTAATATAGTTTTGGAGATATAGATTGCTTACAATTTTTGAGATAGGTATTTTGAAATATATAATTTGGGGTACCTATATTAAGGCATAAACAAATCTACAAGATATCCTATTTGTTCAACCAAAAAAATATACCTGGATTAAAATAATTAACATAAATGTAGCTAGGTACTTATATTGTATAATTAAAATATTTAAGTTTAATAGCCGGCTTTTCGAAACATATTCCGCAAGGTTATCTTAACTTTTCTCTTGTTCGATATGTCTAGCCGATTGACATTTTCAAGGGTAACTAATTCGAAATTTTATAGATATTTCTCAAAAGTATATTTAATACCTACCATAAATAGGTATGTGTGCTCTTGAAATTATGCAATATGTCCTATGAATATACCTATATGTATAGCATTAATATTATTCCAGTTTTTAATTTAAAGGATCTCAAAAATTCTTTAAATTATTAAATAAAATACCTAAATTTAAAACACTATTTTAGCTTTGACTATGTATCTTTTTCGTATATACCGGCATCAAAGATTCATACATTGTTGTATCCTCTATATTTCTTTATCTTCTATTGACGGCCATAGAAATAAAAATAAGAAGACGTAGAAGGAAAGCTCGTATCTTTTATAGTGATGCGGGGTAAAGTACAATTATATGTAGGTATAGGTGCTTACGTTTTCATTCAAAAAGGATATTCAAGGAGATTGAAAAAGGAACAGAATGTATCTATAGCTTCTATATACACACGATTAGTGAAAGATGTTGTGAGTGAGGGGGAGGCAAATAACCACGTACAGTACGTATGTTAGGCATATGTACATATACGACATCTAACTACCTTTCGTTATGTTCAAAAATTAAGAGTATTTCTATAGTAGCTGGTTGTGTGGTGGTCGTCTCGAAGTCCCTTTATGTAGTGTTTGTCTATATTGGGGGAGGCATAAGGAAGAATACTTTTATTTCCTTGTAAAATATCTATTTAAAGATTTTATGGTTTTTAAATTTATCTTTTATTTCAAATAAATTAAATTGTCCTAAAATTAATTGAGATATACTCCAATGTAAAATGAAATAACATCATTTCTTGCGGGTGGCTGGGATAATGGCTACACCTAATGGGAGAATACCGCACACAAAAAAAATCCATCTGAATACAAATTTTTTGGGGACATTTTTCGTCTGTCTTTCTGTCTGGCGCGGGTAGTTTTGCACACACATACATCACAAGAGCTGTGATCAATAATTTTTCCAGACTCCCAAAAATAAAGCAAAAACACAAAAACGAAATTCCCAAATAAACCTTCCATATAGAATCAAAGGGACGATTTTTTTTTGTTGGTTTTATTCGTTTTGCCAATTTTATATGTAAGAGCGCTTTCATATAAATCACCACGTATATGAAACACTCTTTAGCTCCCCCTTGACTGAGCTCTCTTCCCCAACGAGGCCACCCCCGCACTTGATCATAGGTGGTTAAATTTTAACTTAAATTTTGTGGAATAGGTAAACCACATATGGACTGCTATAGAGTTTTGTGACTGAGTGCCAATATTGTGCATTGGGAACAAATGGTGCTGCTGCACTCCTAAAATGCAGATATACCTCAATTTTTTTTCTTTTTTTTTTTATCATTAAAAAAATAGAAAATTGTATTCAAACATTAAATGGGACTTGTCCAAAATGTTATTTCTGGTTTATTGCAATTCATAAAGATAAAATTATTTATTATACAGTGATTTAATAAACGATTGAAATACATACATTATATTGAATATATTTACATGTGCTTTATTTTGAACGTTTTTATTCTAAATTATCTTTATATTTGGTTTGAGGAGTTTTTTAGGTCAAAAGATTAAAGCTCTTTAGCTAAAATTTTGTTTGCCTTTACGTCTTTTTAATCAATTTTAAATTTAGCGAAAAATTATTTGAAAAGGATTTTTAGATTGAAAATCAGTATTTTTACTTGCCATAAGTACTATAGGGCAAGTGTCTTGCATTTGGAAAAAAATCGAACTCGAGATTTTAATCAAACTTGACTATCTACTAAAAAAGTGGATCCCGCAATTCCATCTGTCTTTCTGTAATTGCCTTAACGAATGAAGCGATTTGCTTTAAACTTGATACTTAAGTGTTTTAGATGATTCTCTCAAATAGATTTTTGAAGCGATTTTTAGGCCCAAAAATAAAGTAATACTTGCCATAAAATTTTTTAAAACATCTTAATTATAAATATAATAAAAATAAATGTGCACTACTTTAGGTAAAGTCTAAAATTTTTATAAGATTTAAAATTAAAGACGTTTTGTATGTAAAGAAATATGTAGATAAAAAACGACCTTAAATACATATTTTGCTTATAAACTAGTGCCTACGATGTGATCGAACAAAAGAGCAAGTACGTGCGATTCAGCGTTATTATAATGCCCAGTTTTTCTTTTTTAAGTAGGATGTTTGTCAGAACACAATATTTTGGATTAAATGAAATAAAATTAGTGTTAACAGTGAGACATTTTTCTTTTTTTTATTTATTCAGTAATTTTAATTTGGAAACTTGTTTAAAAGAATTTAAAAGGAAAATAAGTTCAAAATTGGTATTGTGTGTAGGTAGTAGACTCATAAGAAAATGACAAGAACATTTTTAAAAAGAAAACAAGCATATACTATTATTATTATATTATTACATACTTTGAATAAATTATTTAAACTAGAAAACATTTTTATGGATACATTAAGAGATGATCAGGTTTTGAATACATACACAAAAGCTTTGACGACACAACGACCGATGCAACGTGATGAAAAGCACCGAAAATTCAAACAGGTCGGAACAACAATAATAACAACAAAAAGAAATTTTTTTTTTTATTTTAACTATTTATTTATATGCTTGCGATCTTAATTCCATGACAGTAGTTAGAAGGAATAGAAAGATAAGAACACACTTGTATTGGCATGATGGATTATATCTCATGGATTGCATCTAGTATCCAGTTGAAAATGGAGGTACAAACACAACGAGTATAGTCAGACTCGAACTCGTACCTCTAAGTCAGCTGTCAAGCACTGCATCTCTGGTGCGCTATTACCACCCACATAAAAGTAAAAATATGTTAAATAAAGACTTTTATTATATTTACACATTGATTACATTGATTACATTTATCTTCCTTCAATGTACCTAGCTTTCAATATTGTTTTCTTAAACAAACATTCTCAATATGTCACAGTTGAAATTATTAAAAAAATTAATTTTTACAAAACAAGGTTAGCTACTGCGTGATTTTTTTTTTAAATTAAATACAAACACCGAATAAATAATTACGTTTTTTTTTTATGATAAAAAAATCAAATTTATATTCACCTATGGCAATTTCTCATGAGATTATTTTCATATTAAACGTTCAAAATAAATATTTATAAACTTAGAGCCACAAGATATCAGATTTTACCGTTTTTTTCAATCAAAATATTATGATTTTTTTTTATTTTTTTTTTCAAGCTGACTCATTTATTTAATTTATGTAAGATAAAAAGAGAAACACGATTTAATTAAATTCAAATGATTTGTTTATGCCAAATAAGAAAAATTGAAAAGCATTGTTATATTATTATATTAGTTATAGTTATTGATTATAATTTGTGGTCAGTAACCTGCCAATACATATTTCCATGGCATCCAATATGATCCCTATTGACACAAAAGATACAACTTCGGTTTGTAAATTAACAATTTATTTTGAATAAATATTTAATAGAACATATAGGTGTCTACAAAATGAAGATAGACAATTACATATTACATTGAATTATGGAATGTGTTCAAATTTGCATTTGGATGTTGGATTTGTAGACTAAAGTATGGCTACGTGACTGCAAATTGTTAGGCTTTACTGAATTACTTTGGGGAATTACATTATTTGCTTTAAAATTCCGATATAGATTGACGTTGATGAATATATGTATAGGTACATCTTGTTGTATAAATTGAATAACCCATGTGAATGTAAATGTTTCATACATGACTATCGGTTAGGTATATGGTTTCTGGATTTGAATCTACTTTGGTATAGATGGAGTAAAACTCATAGAGTTGTTGCTTTTGACGTTCGTTCTTTGCATTAAATAAAGTTTCAAAAAAAATGTGGGTGTTTTGAAAATTGTAATTAAATCATTGGAGATTAATTTAAGTTTTTTTATTACTTTATCACTTGCACATAATTTCTGTAACATATGTTCTCATTCATTTAGCAAAGAACTACTACATTGGTATAATGTGATAAGAAATCTAGCTATCAAAAACTGATGTAAAATATTTTACTTTATGAAACTGAAAGTTTATTCCGTTAACAGCTACATATAATTTATTTTAAAAATCTATCGCTATAGCATGAATTCTTATATAGAAAATAGTGTTAAGGATTAAAAACAGAAATGTCAAAAGTAATTTGCGGCTTTTATATTGGAAAATATAATAGAATTTTTGATTACAACTGCTCTTCTGGGTGCAAGTTCAAACCTAAATAAGCTGACTTAACCTTAAACGACGACATAAAAATGTTTAAAGTAATACGAAGTTATAACGATTGTCTGGCGTTACATCAAGAAATTTCTAAATTTGAAGCGTGGTGTAAGCAAAATGACCTTCTTCTGAATATATCGAAGTGAAAATTTTTAAGTCCAATAGTTTTTGACTACTATTTGGGAGGTTCCAAGCTATGCAGAGTTAGTGAAATGAATGACTTTGACGTAGTCTTTTACGAAAAATTGACTTTTGAGTCTCATGTTTCCTACATTGTTTCGAGAGCTAGTTCTATGTTGCGCTTTCTCAAAAGAAATTGTTTAAAGACCCGTATACTGTTAAAGCTGTATTTTGTTCAATTGTTCGACCATTGTTGGAATATTGTTCTATTATTTGGATTTCTGACACCAAAAAACTAACAGAAGGGATAGAAAAACTTCAAAAATTTTGTTTAAGGTTTGCCTTGAGGCAGTTTTGTTTCAATATTAATATTGATCACAATTACAAAAGTAGATGTTTGATGCTGGGAATGCAAGCTCTTGAAGCTAGACGGAGAATGCACTTCTTAAGGTTTTTATTTATTATTACAAAAATTACAGTTTTACAATAAAGCATGGCTCTGCCGTCTGCCGATTGACTAAAAATAAGGCTCATAATTTTATAAATATATAAATATTAAACATTTAGAAACTTTCATTTAAAATTCTATCTCTCTATTTCAACGCTATACTACAGTAATTAAATATTTGGCTGACATTCATTTGGTTTAAAATTGACTTTACTTGGTCCTCTGCTAAGAAATCATTTCCGAAATAGTATCTTCTAGTGTGAACTGTATATTGTCCTGTGTACAGAAATTGAGGCCTCACTTAGACAATTCTCTCTGTATGTAAGTCCAAATGTTCGATAAGCTTATACAGTAATGGTTTCCAAATCGCTTGTTGCTCCACATCAAGATTAAGCTCCATTACACACGAGTTTGGCAGTTCGGAGAATTTATAGTGTTATGTTTATTCGTGATATTCTTTGTAATGATATTGATTGTGTTTTTTTACTTTCTTCAGTTAATATTTATGCACCGAGTAGACAATTAAGAATGAGACATTTAATTTTCGAAATTCCTCATTCGACAAATTATGGACAGCGTGAGCCTCTCTCCCATTGTTGTAGATTTTTTAATTTGTATTATTGTATCTCTGTATGATAAGATATCTATTTAAATCATTACTGTTAAATGTATTGCAAAATTCAGTTTAAAACAATTTTTGTTAAATATTGAATTAATAATTTTGAATATAGCAAAATCTGTAGATTATAAATTATCGTATATTTCAGTAAATAAATAAATAAACATATATATAAAATTTTTAAGTGCTACAAGCTGGTATCGGCACGAGTACGATAACTTTGGCGCCAAGATATAATAACGGTTTTTGGTAGAGGGGCTTAATACAAGCATTTTTTACTATGGGAGGGGGGGTCTATCTCCCCTCGTTTAGGCGGGAGGGGCAATTTTATACAAAATTTACTTAAAATCTTTAAAAAAAATATTAAAAAAGAACGGCAACACTTACCGTTATAAATTATACCTTTTTCAAAATTCAGAACTCTACAATTTATAATAAATTTTAAGTAAAGTTGTTTCAGTCAATAGTTTTTGAAATAATTGACTTCAAACTCAAAATTTATGAAAAAAAAGTTAAAAAATCACTTTGAGTATTATTTTTCTCATGATTATAAACACCAATAAAGAAGTAATTGATGCAGTTAACTGTTCTAATTATTTTTTAATCAAACACTGAAAACTATTCGCTTCTATGTTTTCTAGTTTTTGAGAAAATTGAAAAACAAAAAAAAATAATTTTGTATCAGATGGGTGCATGTAAAGTTTCTTTTGCATTTAAAGAATCTGGATTAAAAAAAATAATTGATATTATATACATAAACGTATATACATATGTCATGTCCATTTCAATCTCTTTTTTCTAAATATTTGAGCATGAAAATTTATTGCATTATAAAAAAATTTGCATTACCTTTACGACAACACAACGGCAGCAAATTCTCATAGTTTCTTAATATGCACATATGTTTGTGTCATACATAGATATGCATATAACTATGTACACACATATAATGCAGCCACAGTAAAAAGTATGTATATAGTTAGATCATACAAAACAAGACCAAGCATTCGATGTTTGTACCGTTATTTTTATACAGGTTTGGTGCAGGTTATTGTTTACCAAAGCCATTCTTCATTTAACGTTTGAAAGAGTAGTGTTTCCTTTTTAAGAATGGCGGCTAAGCATCCACTTCTTCACCCAAAATTAAATAATTTTTCGATTTTTTGTTCGTTTGGGGATTTAGTGTCAACAAACGAAAAAAGTATCCCGTTTTTAGAAGAAATCGGGTTAATTCCCTCCAAAACGTCTACTCCACCTCTGTGTTGTGATATTTTAATGACCGTGGAAAATTCAAAAAGTGCAAAGTTCGGTTGGTAAATAACCGCATTAACTGTAATAAAATCACAAAGATATGAAATTTACGATGCAAACAGTGAGATGCCTAAGGGGGGGCATGCTGCCCCCCTGCAACCCCCCTGCTTGGGCTCACTATAGGCTGTGGGGAGCGTGAAAATTTTATTATATGCAAAGTTTCTTTAAAATTAAAGAATCTTTTGGGTTTAAAGAACAAGTATAGTCTTACTATTTTTCAATTACATATCTTAAAAACTAGAAGATATAAAAAGAAGTAGTTTTCTGTGTTTAATAAAAAAATAATTGGAGCAGTTAACTACATCAATTATTTTTTTATCGATATCCATAATCATGAGAAAAATAATATTCAAAGTGATTTTTGTAACTTTTTTTTCATAAATTTTGACTTTGAAGTCAATTATTTAAAAAACTATTGACTAAAACAACTTTATTTAAAATTAATTATAAATTGTAGAGTTCGGACTATTGAAAAAGGTATAATTTATAACTGTAAGTGTTGCCGTTTTTTTTAAATATTTTTTTTAAAGATTTTAAGTAAATTTTTATAAAATTGCCCCTCCCGCCTAAACGAGGGGAGATAGACCCCCCCCCTACCATAGTAAAAAATGCTTGTATTAAGCCCCTCTACCAAAAACCGTTATTATATCTTGGCGCCATAGTTATCGTACTCTCCCCCTGGTATCTATAGACAGTGTGTTAGGTTATTTGTATTTTAAGAAATGATTCTTTCCGTAATTATAAAGGCAAAAATCTAGATACTTCTTCAGAAAAGATAAATAGTACCGAAAGTGCAGTGCAGGTTGTTTTTTTATAATTTTCTTTTATTTATAAAAAAAATTCTTACAAGCAATGACAATAAGAAAATTAAAATAGAAATGACATACCAAGAATCCTCAGTTCGTTCTTACTCATGTATTTATCTTAATTACCTTATTTCTATAATATTAATGTTAATGTTTATATTTTTATTTAAAAAAAAAAACCATAAACTGAAATCCCCAAAAGAAATCCCCAAGAAAGTTCTCAAAGTTAAGATGTATACAAGTGTGATTTTGACTGCTGAGTCATCAACTTGAGCATATTTTCACTTTTACTCTGGGTAAATATTTTTTATTTGCATTTCTGACCATAAACAACTATACCCACTTACAACTTTTTTTTTTAATTTTTAAAACTTACAAGTTTTCAACAAAAAAAATATGTATATATATATATTTGGCGGCCATCCCCGATTTATACATATTCACATAAACAAATACTTAACCTAATTACTGGTTCTCATCTAGTAGTTCTTCCTCACATTTTTAAATGTGTTGGCTGGTAAAGATACCAAAATAACTTAAAACACAATTTATTCCATACACACTTGACAAAAGGAAATTCTCAAGTTGTAACACCTAACATCTTTCTAATACCGTCGTCATAAGAGGGCACAGAATCATTTTTTTTTTTTTGGTTTAATAGCTTTCACGATCGAAATTGATTAGCTTAGTTGTAATACCGATGTACATACACATACACACAATAATCCCTCTTCCAATCGTAGTCATTTATCTTTTTTGAATAAAATAGCACAAAAATGATAAATTATTCAAAAGATTATACCACAAACATGCATTTAGCTTTTTCTAAATATTTTCAGAATACGTCATGAATTTATTGTCGTAATTTTATTTTTATTAATTTTCTAGCACGGTTGATAGTCCAAGCATGTGAGCTCTTGAGAATTGGGAATAAGTCATAAGATGTAAACAAATTTCTTATATCCATAAGCAACTTTGATGTTAGAACTCTTTCCAAATTTAATACGTTCGATAAAATTGTATGAAAGAAGGTACCTTCCCCTTAAATCTCTTACAGAATGTCAGCAATTTTAATCACTTTATTCACTTCTTGTCGTTTCTTTGATTCTTTGTCTTGTTTTATTTTTTTTTTTTGCTTCAAAAAATCAGTTCACTGATCCTTAAGATACATATACTTTAACTCACTATCTGGTCATTTTTTAGAGATTGATTCGTTATATGTATGTAGGTATATATATTTTATTTAGTGTGTAAATAGCAGATGGACAATCCAGATTAGGAAAAATCAAGTCCAAGTCGAACTCTTGCATAAAAGTTTCTTTATTGTGCAAAAAGAATTTTCCTTTTTGCTTTGAGACAAAAAGAAAGATACATCGTTGGCGTCCTGATGCGAACTTTTGAAAAACTTTGACAACATGGACAACAATAATTTCTTTGCAAGGTAGATTGAAGTATGTGTGTTATTCACTTTTGCAACAAAGAAATAAAACCATGTACTGTCTTTGAATCTTGAACTTGCAACACAAAAAGATATAAAACATAATAAACTTATTCTTCACATCTTCCATTGAATTATACCTAATGGTTAATGACCTTCTTCCTAAACACGATATGATAATGGCTAAAAACTTTTTGTTCGCGGACAAGCCTACACTGCCACCGGAAGCCCGAAAGGAAAAGGAGACTACCTACCAAGCCGAGACGCAACGACACGACACACAAGAAAAAGAGAAAATAAAGTTGTAAGCTTCATGACATCGCGTATATAGGGACAGACCCCAAAAAGAGTAGTTACATTATAATGTAGCTATATCTTGAAGATTTTGACCACGAATTCATCTTTTTCTGGTTCTATGGGTTAAGTAATGATTTCGTATTAAAAATAAAAGCGAGACTTAAAGAACTAAAACTTTAATAATAATATAATAATTTTAATTATATGCCTGTAAGACCTAAGGTCTTTTGCAATCTGAATTGCACGGCACTAGTTGGTAGGAATAGAAAAATAGGAAAGAAGAATTTTTGTTGGCACAATGGATTTGAGAATTAGGTATTTTCTATCTCAATATAACCCATGGGCGGCATCAAATTAAAATTGGTGGCATTGAAAAGAATGCTCCCTAGCGTGGGGCTCGAACCCATACACCTAAGTTAGCATTCAAGCACAATATCCACTGCGCCGATCGCAATTTTTAGATTTTTCTTGAATCAAGAACCTCCATTGAACCATTAAAATAATTTACCTCATGTATTTTTATTTTTTTATTTATGATTAAAATAATTGTCCTTTTGTTTTAAACTATATCCTAAGGAAATATTGTAGATAGATAGATAGATTCTTTATTTTTTTTTAATCACTTTTGTACATAGTTTGACTTAAGAATACGGACATGGCTATTCTGCAGTCTGCCGGACGGAAAGATATTGTATAAAATATTTTGTTTGTTACAAAAAACGATTTTCGAGGAACGAGTTCATACAACCCAGACATGGATTTTATCTTCTTATATAAATGATGCTGTTTTCGCATCGTTGGGGAACGCACGGAGAGCACGGTCAATTTCTTCATCTTTTTTTTTTAAGTCTCCGTTGGCTACAAACTTTTTCGGCGCATAATTTAATTATTATTCCCGCGAACTTGAACTGTTGAACATGGTCGTTTCGGTTAGATCTTAATATAAAACTATAGGCCGCCAGTATCTTTAATTGCCAAAATGTTTCTTTTTCATGGAAATGTTTGTTTTTTGTTTTTTTTTTAATTTTCACTCCATGTTAGTAAAATTTAATAATTATACCAAACGCATCTTATTATGTTCCAATTGTTTTATTATGCTTAACCAAAATGTTAAGCGAGACAGAGAAAAAGAAGCCATTGCGGGGGCAGAGGGTAAATTGAAGATTTTGCGCCTTTGTGGGTGAATGAATCCTCAACGGTACTGTACGCCAAAGTTGATGTCATTTTAATGTGAATTTCTTGTATGATATCACGTTTCATTTCACGTGTATGTAGGTATATAAATATGGAGCTGTGCACTGTGCAGGAATAAAGGAACGCGGAAATTCAGCATCTCACAGCGTTCTTGGAAGTCCCTTAAGGCTATCAATCGGATGCTTAGTGAATTTGTTGAAGTTTTTTTTAGCCGTTTGTGGTATTTTTGTATGTTTGTGGTTTTTTTTCATGAAGGCATACAAATAACCATTTTGTGATTTATTACAAAATTCAAAGGAAAATTCCGGCTTGTTCGTATAAGGACCTAAGGATTAAGAATATTTGTCTTTGTTTGAATATATAGGTATATACGCTGTAGTAATATAATTAAATGGTTACTTCTTACTTATAAGTGAGTAATCCGCTGCTAAATACCAATGCACTTTAGATATACCTACCATATGACATGTAGGTAAATTATTACACGACTCATAAATAATATAAGACTTTGGATGTTCCCCAAATGCAAAATCCGAAATATATCACAATATGCAAAAAATGCCTGTCTTTTTGTATGAGAGAGATTTAAATTGCAAATTTTGTGAGTTTGTTATAGGTTCGCATTTTTGACTGGGCTTAAATGAGGCACAGAGAACCATCCCATTATAGAGAAGTTCACCAAACGATACTAATCGCGAAACCAACTAAATTCTAAATAATTTAAATATTCCAAGAAATAAAAAATTGGTGATATAGGATTTTTAGCAGAATACTATCTCTAACATTCTATTAAATTTAAAATCGCTTAGTAAATATTATATGTACTTGTTCCAAACTTTGGTCTATATTTCAAAAAGATGTGTTGTCTAATTTTTTTTTTAGGAATTATCTAGCTGCAGTTTATTTAAAAGAGAACTAGTTTTAACACGATACTAGTTAAAAAGCCTAAAATGCACGACTGGATCGCACGTACTTGCTCCTATGTTCGATCACATTATATGCAAAAGATTCTTAATAGAAACGCCTAAATTAATTTTTAAAGTTGTTTTTCACTCAATTCCTTACATAAAAATTCTTAAATTTTTCCAAAAAAAATTGGTATGAAATTTTTTAATATTTAATAATATAAATTTTAAAAAAAATCAGGAAAAATCGTCCACCCGTTTATTAAAATTTGTATGGGAAATCTTCAAGATTTAGAAGATTTCAGAGAGGATTTATGGTTAATCCACTTAAATCTGGATTAAGTGGTAGGTGAAAACGTAGTATTAGCTAAATCTACTTAAATCTCGGTTTAGTGGTCGGTGGAAACGTAGTATGAAACAAATATCAAAATCTGTTTCACATTTGTTCTGAAGAAGTCTTAGTTTGTGTTAAAAAAATCTTACACTCTTGTATTTTTCTGTTACAATAGGGTTCGGGTATTGTAAAAGTGTAAGACTTTGACATTCAGTATATTTTGTTGTTGTAGTGCAAAAAATGCTACACTTTTAGAGTTTTACAATGATACAAGACCAGATACATCGGATCCTGAACAGCGCTGCCGTTTTGAAAATCTAGATGGGAGTATTTCAAAGGTTTAGAGGGGAGTATTTTATGATCGTGGGGAGTACGCAAAAAAAAACTGACGAAAATAAAACTGACGATCATAATTACTTATAAAATATTTTATAAATTTGTACTTCAAGTCCTTGTATCACCTAACGGTGGAATAAAAGAACACCCAGATTAATTAATTGCATAAGAACAACAAATAAAGTGTTAATAACTAAAACAAACTTAAGCAAAGAAAAATAACATCTATTAAATAAGGAACTTACATAACACACATTCAATGTGAAAAAAAAAACAGATTGTATTGTTACGCAATCGGCGGTGCATATCAGACTTTTGTATATTATTTGCAATAATTACACAAGAGCTCTTTTGAGGGTACCCATTGCGATGCATGTTCATTTTGTAATAGAGATTTAGCCATTAAAATTGAATTTACTGTGCTAATGCTTTAGCAGTTTTTATTTTGTGTTTTTATTAAATGCAACTGGGAAAAATGCGTTCAGCATTGGCACTGCTGTGAGGTAAACAAATTAGAGAACCAATAAATGTTTTCAATGCGCCAAAACATTGGCCCACCAAGGGCATTATTAGTTGCCAATACATTTTGCCAGAACTCTTCCAAACTGCAATTACGATTGAAGGATTCATTATTGTTCAAAAACCTCCATTCTTTATCTAGTTACTCAGCATTATCACCCGTTACAAGATGTGTAAATATTTTTATAAGAGGAACTAGAGAAGGACTTTTTGCTTTATGGTCAATAATGTTAAGCGCTTTTAACACTTCATCATCGAAACTTATTCTCGAGCGTATTTCCTTACAGAGAATTACATAGTATTCATGACAGTTGTCAAGAATACCCTTAATATCATCTGGTGAAAGCTGCTCTCCAGACAGCAAGAGACTCGTTTTAGCATTTTATTTGAAAAGTCAAGATTATTGAGTGCTTCATCGTCAATATAAAAAGGCTTTATAAAATTTGTTAAAACCGTCTCATAGTACATTTTAACTGGAGGAAGGAGAACATGTATTCTGGGCTCTTCAGATTGAAACTCCAAATTCAACTTATTTATTATTTTTAAGATATATAAAAGAAAATGTTTTTGTTTTTACAGTCATATCCAAAAAAATCTGATAAGCCGTGCTTCCAGTTTTGTCTCTAACTCACATGGAAAAATAATCAAGAAAACAAGATTACGACACTTTCTTTGTTTTTCTTATTTTATTGACGTCATATGTGAAAACAAATCTGCAAATTGTTGTTGTTTGTTGTTTGTGGATTTTATCACATATGACGTCCATAAAATAAGAAAAACAAAGAAGTGTCGTAATCTTGTTTTCTCTGATTCATGGGTTGAACGCACTGGATGATATCGGAGATGCCATCTTTAATGAATGTTTGCAAAAGTTTTGGCCATTTTCGATGGGAGTACATTTCGAGTGAGGGGAGTACGGTAAAGGCTAGGCGAGTACGAATACCCCCTTAGTACTCACTTCGGCTGCCCTGATCCTGAATACCCCTATAGTTTCAAAATCAAATAGAACCTTAAGTAATCACAGTCCAAAGCAGAATAGACAGAGCTATTAATACATCCCGTTTCTTCAAGTCGTATAGTTAAGGCAACTGTTTTCAAATTTAATGTTTCCTTTATAGTAACAGCACATACTGGTAAGACTTCTATAAAATAAATTTGAATACATATATTATAACGGGTGATTTTTTTGCTACTTGGTTTTTGACGTTTACATTTTTGACAGATCACACATGACAAATTCCACGAACATTTGACATTTCGATGCAGTATTGTTTGCCATTTCATCATGAATAGACTTCCGCCTGAACAACGTTTGCAAATTATTGAAATTTATTATCAAAATTCGTGCTCTGTGAAAAATGTGTTTCGCAAGCTACGTCCGTTTTATGGTCGTCATAATCGACCCACCGAGCAGGCTATTCAGCTCATTGTGACCAAATTTCGCACCAGTTTCACTTTATTGGACATTAATCCACCAAATCGTATCCGTAGAGTACGTACCGAAGAGAATATTGCTGCTGCATCCGCCAGTGTTGCTGAAGATCGCGATATGTCCATTCGGCGCCGATCGCAGCAATTGGGTTTGTGTTATTCGACCACCTGGAAGATTTTACGCAAAGATCTTGGTTTAAAGCCATACAAAATACAGCTGGTGCAAGAATTGAAGCCAGGCGATCTACCACGACGTAGAATTTTCGGTGAATGGGCCTTAGAAAAGTTGGATGAGGATCCGTTTTTTATCGCAAAATTGTCTTCAGCGACGAGGCTCATTTTTGGCTAAATGGATACGTGAATAAGCAGAATTGCCGTATTTGGAGTGAAGAGCAGCCAGAGGCAATCCAGCAGCTACCAATGCATCCCGAAAAATGCACTGTTTGGTGCGGTTTATGGGCAGGCGGCATCATTGGGCCGTCCTTCTTCAAGGACGATGAAGGCCGCAGGGTTACGGTCAATGGAGAAAGGTACCGTTCGATGATAACAGATTTTTTTTTGCCGAAAATGCAAGAATTGAACTCGGTCGACATGTGGTTCCAACAGGACGGTGCCACATGCCACACTGCACGCGAAACCATGCATCAATTGAGAGGCGAATTTGGTGAGCAGTTGATCTCACGTTTTGGCGCAGTCAACTGGCCACCAAGATCATGTGATTTGACCCCGTTAGACTATTTTTTGTTGGGCTATGTTAAGTCTATTGTCTATGGGGACAAGCCAAACACGATGGCTGCCTTGGAAGCAAACATTGAACGCGTCATTGGTGAGATTCCGGCCGAAATGTGTGAAAAAGTTTGCCAAAATTGGACCTTCAGAACGGACCACCTGAAGCGTAGCCGCGGGCAACATTTAAGTGAAATTATTTTTAAAAAGTAAATGGCAGAAATTGATTTATCGATCCAAATAAAAATTTCATTCACTTTTTACAAGTTTCTGTGTTTTTTTTGAATTTTCAAAAACCAAGCTCTTAAAAAATCACCGTTTATATATGTATATGAAAAAAAAGATAGTTTGAAATAGGAATACAACACAAATTTGAAAAAGTCCTAAATGATTGGGATTAAAAAAATATATATAAACTTCAGAAAAGAACAAAGAAATTCAACAACTTAATCACCACCAGGTATGCTAACTATAATGCTTTCCAAAGCTACTTTTCTTTTGCACCAACAAACAAAACAAAAACAAATCCCTCTTAATAATATTGATGTCAAACAAATAACATTCACTAAGCATAATAATTTACTTTCACTAGAATTCCCACTCATTCTATAATAATCAAATCATAATGATTTCTCCCTAATCTAAAAGTAATAGCTCTTACAAAAAATTTGAAGATTATATACCTGCTTTCTCAAAATATGACTAAGTCTCCATCTAATTCCACCATTAATAATAATCCTCAGAATCTTCCTAACACGGATAAATCAACAAAGAACACATTAAACGATACAAAGATGAATCGCTTTACAAAAGCTTAACACTATATACATAAATGATTCCAAATCTCATATTAAAACCTGAACTTGAATGATTTTATATACGAAAAATTCACAAATATACCGTTAAGAAGATATGAAATTAAATATTGTCTTCGAGCAAAAATTTTGTATCCGCCCATGCCAAGAAGCTTTTACCATCACCGACAAATATGGATACTTCTGTTTTTTTTTTCTTCTTCAAATAAGGCAAACAATTGTTATACTGGTTCTAACTTAAAGAGTGGTTGTTTGAGATTTTGTTAGAAGTTAGACCATCAATCATCAAATTACGATCGAAAGTTGATTTTTTGATGTTAACTCTACCAAATGAGAGAAGAGAGTTCTTGGACACGCATATTTCTTAATAAGGAACAAATTACTACCACTTGGCATTTAAAAAGATTTATTTACTTAATAGCTCTGCTCTGCTCTGACACTGATAATAAAATAGGGGCAAACTTGTTGGCAAAAAATTGTCAGCTCTCGACGAATCACATCCGAATCGAGATCTCTGATGCCCACTACGTATGCAGGTACATTACGTACCTATACTTTTGAATCAGGAAAGTAGAATAACCTAAATTGCGTTATAAGACAAAACAAACGAAAGCGAAGTAGAGAAGTAAAGTAGGCCTTCAAGCTCATTATTCATCCATAATGTGTTGCGTCTGCGCGATGCCAATCATTTTAAGCCGGGACTGGGGCCGCGCCGCCACCGCAGGCGCTGACTGTGCTAATATATATGTAGTTGGTTCTTTGGCGACGATGACGGGACAACAGTTTAGTTATATCCAATGTCAACACTCTATATCGAATTAGATCAGGTTAAGAAAAGCAACAATAAAAAAAATACATTTATTTTCTGAAACAAATAGATGTGTGACGTTGTGCATAAAATCATAAATCACATACAGACAACGCGTCCCTTGAAAATGAACTCTTTAAAAAATTGCTCTTGAGCCAGCCATACAGTTACACTTTGAGATAATGTTTTTTTTTGTATGTCAGTTCTGACTAGGGTTTCCAATCATATTTCTTCAACTTGATTTCTTATAGTTCAGGAAAATTAGATATTCACTTCGAAAAAATTCCGACAAAGCTGAAATTTTGTGGGGATCTTCATTTTTACGGCCTATACATCTCCTAAAAAGTACCCTAACTTTGGAGCGGAGCACAAAAATTATAGGGTGGAGGGAGTAAAATTAAGTTTGTAGTTGTAGTTACACATTGTAGCTCATTTCACTCTGCACAAAAAAGATTCAGACACTTTTTATCGTACAATTGATGAATTTGGAACTAAATGGTCGAAAACATTGAGGTGTAGTAGTGTAGTACCCACATTTAGTCAAAACAAATGTAATAAATTTATGTTTTTCAGTGGGGACATTTTTTTGGTTTTTGGGAAAACATGTTGTACCTATTAAAAAAAAAAGTCTTAAGAGTGATAACGGAAGGGAAATGCAGCCATCTTAAAAGAACTAATTTATTCTATTTTTCTTTAATAACTTCCGAGAAACAAAAACATTTTTTCAATTCGTTCTTAAGTTATAGCCGTCCCAAATTCAATCTTCAATCGTCCAAATGCAATCTATGACCTACATTCAGCTCATCTCAACAGCATGTTCTAAGAGACTGAGTGTTTTCATAAACTTCTGACTAACTAAGACACGCGTTAGACGTGTTCATAAGGTCAGATTTTCGGTCGGACTAACCAAGTTGAATTGCAGTCCTACTGTTAAACGTCAAAATATCATTGGAATCGAGTAGATTTCGTAGCCATTATTTTTTGGTTGTATTTTTTCGCCAACGCGAAAGCGATCAAAAATGGTTTTTATTAAAACATGCCATCTTGTTGACTGCACATATTGTGGAGTGTGTATGCGTTCAATAATGCATGAGAAAAGAAATCCGATTGTACAAGCGCAGATTTTCTGCGTTTATGAAAACACCCGGGTTGGGTTAAAAATTCTGCCAGGGTCAAAATTCTTTTAACAAAATTCTGCTTTTAAAATTTTGCTTTTAAAAATTCTGCTCGCCGAAATTCTGCTTTTTAAAATTCTGCTCATCAAAATTCTACAAATAATAAAGATAACAAAGGTTTGGAAAATGTTGCAGAGCATGCTCCTACTTTCGCAATAAAAATTTTTTTTTTTCGTCGGTCAACTTCTTGAGGCAATTATTCAGTTAGTGTCTATATTAAAGAAATAAAGTACACGCACGTACTTCCTCCTATGTTGGATCACATTATATACAAAAGATTCTTAATAAAACGGCTAAATATATTTTTTAAAGTTTTTCATTTAATTTTTTATATATAAAAATTCTTAGACTTTTCTAAAAAAAATTGGTATGAACATTTTAAATATTTAATAATATACATTCAAAAACAAAATTTCAGAAAAAATTGTCCACCCGTATTCGAAATATCGAATTTTCAAAAAAAAAAATATTTTATTTCCAAAAATCCCAAAAAACCATTTTTCGAAAATTTTGAAATGCAATACTATTTAGAATTTGAAGGAGCTCCTGTATAAATTTTTTTTATCGAAACCCGTTAAGCGGCTTATGAGAAAGTCGAAAATCAATAAAATGGTTGTATGGCAGGGGTACCGTTAATAACAAAATATTTTAAAAACTATTTTTGGCCGAAATCTACACCATACCCGTACCGTACACCAATTTTTATCCAAATCGTTAGAGCCGTTTTTGAGATAATTAAGATGGTAGAAAAATTTGTATGGCAAGTACCGTTATTTTTGGACCTAAAGCATCGATTCAAAAATCTATTTTGGACAATCACCTAGATCGCAAGTACCAAGTTTGAACCAAATCGGTTCAGCCGTTTGGCTGTAGATCGTTCTACAGACAGACAGACAGACGGAATTTGGTTGGATTGTTAGAAAAAAAAAAATTTACGAATACATAACTTGCCTTATAGTACCTATAATCGCAAGTTAAAAAGAAAAAGTGTTTCGAAAAACAGAAAAATAAAAAGAATTATAAAAAAGAGAACCGCTCTAAGTCACATTGGCTATCTTAGGTTCTTAAGCGCATTTCAAAAGCATTGTTCTCTTTGGTTTTAGCTTGTTTGCTTGTTTTTTTCTGTAATTCTTTTGTTCATACTTAAGTTTACCTAATGGAGTGTTTTGTTTTATTTTTGTTTCTCGTTTGCTTTTGTAAATAAAAAAATTTAATTACAAATTTTGAAAAAATTAGCAGAATTTCTTTCTTTTTTGTTGACGGACAGAATTTTGAAAAGCAGAGAAAATGAGAAAAAGCAGAATTTTCATTTTAAAAGCAGTATTTTGAAGCCAGAATTTTGACCCGCTCCCAAAACACCCATTATCTCCAGGATAAAAGTGGCTTGATACTTGATACTCTATTAAACCCTGAAGACTAGCTTTCAAGTAATTTGAAAAAAAAAAACAGAATTTTACCCTCTTTCCCCTTCTAAAATTTTTTGCACTGCTCTAAATTTAGGGTTCCTCTTTTAGGAAATGTTTAGGGCGTAAAAATGAAGGTCTCCACCAAAATTCTGCTTTGTCGAAATTGTGTCGAAGTAACGTCATTTTTGTATCTAATTTTTCTAGACTATTAGTCACAGTGAAAGCTCTTATAAGCGGACACTCAATTGGCATGTGAAATCAAAAAAAGGAATCATACACTTTCAAAATAACACCAATTTAGTTGCCCGGGAAGTTCCCCAATAAGTTTTCAAGAAAAAATTGTTCTGTCCGGTTAATAGAGTTATTATTATTAGAGAGAATTTTCTTACGTATTAAAAATAAAACAGAAACTATACTGTTTTTTTTTTTTGTTGATAAAAAATAATGAATAAATGCGTAAATAAAATTATGTTACCCCTAATTAGAGGTTTTCTATTTACTATAAGTATGAAAAAATGCCAACGTCCGTTTATGGGAAAGTAATTTGTATGGGAAATTAAGGGAATTGTCCGCTTATTGGAGCTGTCCGCAAGTAGAGCATTCACTGTATTTCTCTCAATACCTATACATTTAAAGGATTTTAGTAAATAATTTCATTTAACAGTTTCAATTGACTTAACTTAAAGAATATTTAAGCAATAAGCAATATGGGCAATGCATTTTCTTAAAATTATCGATTTAAGCTGTTCGGTTTCAATGGTAACCCTATAAAGTGTGATAAAGTTTATTGTATCAGATCTCCCACGCGCACGACATGGACTTACCCACTCTGTTAAATTTTATTTTTTGTTTGTCTCGTTAAAGTTAATTTTAAAATTTAATTTAAGCGGACTAATAGAACAACGACGTGTATAGATTCGCCATATTAAACACGATCGGATGCTGAGATACAATAATCAGATAAACTAGATTGATCAAGCTTACGACCCAGGGGTTTCTTTTGTTTCATAACTTAGATTAAGAGTCTAGAAAAGGGGTTGAGATACATTTTTCTTTTTCGTATAATGTTTCACACCATCAATATAATGCATTATGTAGATATATCTAAATTCCATATAGATAACTAAGCTTTCGGAAGGAAGAAGTTAAATGGAAAAGTGTGCTGGTAAAACTATTTTGCCTTTAAAAAATATTTCACATGTGTGTCGTCCAGATCAAGTGTATCTAATAAAATGTATGCTCTCTTCCGCTAATAATACTTTCGAGTCTTGAAGACTAAATAAATGATGCACTTGAGTTGTTTCGTTTTGATTGTTGCACAAGGACAGACGGTTTAGTTATTTAAAGTAGGCATTTTATGTGCAAATCCACAAATCATTTACAAATCTTGATTTGCATTATGAAAACGTGATATGGGCTTTTTATAGTTTTTTGTTGGGAGAGATGCATGCATTACTTACGAGCCAAGAAGGTGAAGGTTACCTTAATATAATATTATCATGTCGTTTTTTTTTTTTTTTTAAATGACAGTTGATAAGACGTCATTTTGAATTTTCCGTTTGAATTGTTAAATTGCCAACTTTGTGTTGCTAACGCAGATAAATTTAAATTAGAAAAAAAGCTAAACAAAATTATTTATAAATCTACGTACTCTCTTGTAAAAGGCTAAATATTTATTCGAATTATAAGAGGCAATTTTTTTAATAGTCAGAGTTCGCAGTCGATTAGTATTCAATCGGTAGATAGAGTAAATATGAAATTTTTGATTCAAAATTAGATTTAGTTATTCGATTGTTTGTGAGTTACAGTTTTATTTTTATAGATGAACTTATTTATTTGTGTGTGTTTTTTTAAGAGCTTGAGAACTTTACATAAAAAATATACAAGACAGAAATATTGTTGGAATTAATTTCTTGTTATCATAATCTGGTAGATATTTCATGGCATTTATTTAAGTGATAACTTCTTATGGGAGGGTAAACCGCTTCGCAACTTAACGCGTTTTCTCAAGTTAACAGTTTAAATATTCAATGATTCAACTTTAATTATTTTAAGTTATCGCTTCTGTTGGGCATCCCGAGATGCACATGTTTTCTTTTAATATGATTTGCGGCATATGTCCGTAGCGGCTACGAGTTACATAGTCCATTCGATCAGTCCAACTCTTGACTACTTTTTCCAATCAATCTGACCGTATTTTTTTATAACCTACACGCGCTCAAGGGATTATACTACCCTTTAAATGTTTCAACACAGCGCGGGCATTACGTTAGGAAGAGAAAGAAGGATAGGAAAGATGTGTGGCGTGATGTTCTGAGACTGGAGGTGGTTGTTGTCTGAGATTTTATCTCCAGGGATGGCGGCTGAACTAATGCGGAGAAATTTCCGTATCTTATTTATTTATGTCCCTTAAAATTCGCATTATTTTTTTCATTCGTTGTCATATTTATCGGTATACTAGTTTTACTCAATCGCATGTTGTTAGTTCTATGCCTAAACAGCATGTAATGAGTAGGCCAGCAACTCGTATGACATTTATTTTAGAATTGTTTTTTAATGGAAAAATAAGAGGACATAGACTACGGCAGGGAACGAATCTATGACCATGAGTTATTGATTGAGCTGATTAATCTTTGGAACCAGAAAAAAACAGGCAGTATGGCTCGATAGCGCTCGAAAGAAATAAGGATCGATGACACCGCCGCCGTGCCAGCGTGTAAGCCGCACCAAAACTCAATTTTAATGGAAAGACAAAGGCAAACAAGTTGAAAAGGGCGACGAATCTACATTTCGGCGTCTTCGTCAACACTTCGCGCTACAACAGCAATATTCTCTTCGGTACGCACATTTCTTTGTCTTGTTGATGGTTTTGAATCGGAAGAGTAAGCTTATTGCGAAAATGATCAATAACTCCACTAATTGCTTGCTCTTAAGGTCGATTATATTTACCGTAATATGGGGAAATTGCTCTATGAACTTCACGAACAGATTTATTTTTTGCAAAGTAAACTTCCACAATTTGGAAGCGTTGTTCCGGCGTTATGATGAATTACCAAACCTAACTGAACAGAAATATTAACTGAGTTTGACATTCTCAACTGTCAAACCATAGACCACAACCTTCGAAACTTCTCATGCAGCTAAAAAAAACATTACACCACCTACAACTAAAAAAAAAATTACTGTGACACAAACTTCAGGAGATTTTAAAACCTTAATACAGTTTAATTCAAGCCTGCTTCCATGACAATATAATATCTGTATTTTAGTCTCTAAAGAATATTGGTTTCAATATAAATCCGTTTGTGGACTTTATTTCTCTTTCGCAATTTGTTATTTGATTTGAATGTTCCTGATTGAATGAAACACACGCGAATATCGCCCACAATTCTGCCAGTGGAACGAGAGAAATTGAAACTCAAATCATTGTAATGATTTGTTCCATTTTGTGTCAAATTGCAACAAAAGTGAATTTTCATCAAGAAAATAAGTAAATACATTTTTAACAAAAAATTATTGCTCTATTGAAAATATTTTTGCAAAAAAAAAAATATGTACTCTGAAGTACGACCGACGAGAGTTCGTCAGCATAAAACTCGCATTACATCCGAAGGTCTCGCTTTTAAAATAATTATATCTATATGTTAAAATCTAGATTAAACCAATTTTAATTAAATAAAACAAAATGTTAAGTTTTTCTTGGAATTTTTATTATTTTTTATATATAAATGGATAATACACATAATAAAATGTTTTTATGTTGCTTAGAGCCGATTTATCAATCTCCAGATAAACATCCAGTTAGTTGCTAGAGAAATAAACTTACTTGACTGTTAAAAACCGGATAACAACATCGAATTTTTCAATCAAGAAAAAAAAATCTATAGAATATTTTAATTTGAACGTCACTTTTATTTCGAGTATCGAACTTTTCATAGAAATTAATTTTTGTTTAACGTTTATTTCAAAGCAATAATTTTTCGAAAATAGCTATTTATTTTATTCCTCAGATAACTCCTTATTCCGTTCTAAAATGAGCAGATAACTTTATTTCCAGATTAAGTTGTATCTGACTGTTGAAAAACTGATCTTTGCTCTATCTGGAGAATATGTACTAACTGACTGCTTAACTGACTATTGCAAAATTGGCCCTTAGTTGTTATAGTCTTAGGGAAAACAATGATGCCATTTGAATTAATGGATAAATAAGAATATATAAAAAAAATCGTTAGAGCGGTTTTTATAAAAATACTTTTGTATGTATGAATACAATTTTAAAAACATTTGGTATTAGCAAAAAAAGTTTAAAACGCCATTTGGCAGTAATTATTAAGATTTTTTGAAAAACATTTTTTGAAAATTTGAGTATGCAGTTTTATTAACACTTTTGTGTTTACGCATTTGCGTAAACAAAATAATTGTAATCGGTTCATCCAATAGTGTGAAAGTAAAAAATATGAAAAGTGGGGAAGTACCGTTAGTAAGAACGCAAAATAAAATAGTTTTTTACTTAAAAGCGGATTGTACTAATTTAAAAGCACAAACATTTTTTTATAACAAATCTTGTAGCCGTTTTCGAGAAACAATTTCTTTTCTTAACGGTTTTTTCTTACATATGTATGGGAGGTATACCGTTGGCTTTTAGTTTAACAATAAATGTAGGTTTTTTTAACTATTCAAGATAATGGCAAAAAACTATTGCCTACGAAGTTATAACAAAATCGAATTTGTCGTTTTCGAAATTTAGAGTTTTGAAAATAAAAAAATTATGTTTTTAATTTCAAAACAAAAATTGTTTGAAAACAAATTTAGTGTTTAAACTTTTTAGGAGCGTCTGCATAAAAAATTGAAAAAAAAATCAAATGAATAGTTTTCCAAAAAATTAAAAACCAATAAAATGGTTCTACTAGAGGTACTAAAAATAAGCATTCTTTCTACAACAAAAAACAATAACAAAAATGTACATTTTCTCTTCACTAATTAACTTATTTTTAAAATAAAAATCGTTGGAACTGTTTTTGAAAAAAATAAAATTTACATTTTCATTTTAGAAAAATTAAAAATAAAATGCACGACTGGATCGCACGTACTTGCTCCTATGTTCGATCACATTATATGTAAAAAAAATTCATTAAGAAACGGCTAAAAATATTTTTAAAGTCGTTTTTCATTTAATTTTTTATATATAAAAATTCTTAAATTTGTTTTAATAATAAATAATACTGCATTTCAAAATTTTCGAAAAATAGTGTTTTTTTGGATTTTTGACAAAAAATATTTTTAGAAGCTTATAAAAACAAAAATATTTTTTTTTTTTCAAAAATCCAAAAAAACACTATTTTTCGAAAATTTTGAAATGCAGTATTATTTGTATTTATAGAAGATCCTGTATAGAAATTTTGATTGAAATCCGTTGAGCGGTTTATGAGAAAGTCGAAAATAAACAAAATGGTTATATGGCAGGTACCGTTAATAACAAAATATCTCAATTTTTTTTCGGGCAAATTGTAGATCATTCTCAAATTAGTACACACTTCAATTTTTATCAAAATCGTTAGAGCCGTTTTCGAGATAATTAAGATGGTAGAAAAATTTTTATGGCAAGTACCGTTATTTTTAGGGCCAAAACAACGATTCAAAAATCTGTTTTGCACAATCACCTAAAACGTCTAACCACGAAGTTTGAACAAAATCGGTTCAGCCGTTTAGGCTGTAGATCGTTCTACATACAGACAGACAGACGGAATTGCTGGACCCACTTTCTTGGTCTTCTCTATCATCGTAATGTTAACTTTGATTAAAATCTCGAGTTCGATTTTTTTTCCAAATACAAAACTTTCCCTATAGTCCCTATATCGCAAGTAAAAAAACGTGTTTGCATACGAAACAACAATATGTACCAAGTTTGAAGCAAATCCATCCAACGGTTTAGGCTGTAAACTCGAGGACAGACGACAGACAGATGGAATTGCCGGACGCACTTTTTTGGTGTTCTCCATCATCGTTCGTAATGTCAAGTTTTATCAAAATCTCGAGTTATGTTTTTTGTATACGAATCCATAACTTGCCATACAGTGCCTAACCCATTTTATGATTAGAGACACATATTTCTGTCAAACTATCTGTCGAATTGCTGTTTTATCGGACAATTATTTTCTCGGCGACGAAAAAATCAATTTATTTTTATTTCGACTGAATAGAAATAAATAGCGCTTTTATAAAATAAACTGATTTTTAGGCCAAACTAGTTTATTCTAGGCAAAACGAAAAAAAAAAACAATTTTCCTTACAACATATACATATAAGTACATATTTTGTTTAAGAGCATAGAAAGAATAAATTGAAATTTAATTAAATTGTAACTTGATTTCTCACCTACATATTTACAAAAGTCAAAGTCAACAAATGACGTTTGTTCAAGGAAAAAACTTGTGTTAAATTTTTACAAGAAATTACATTTTGATAGAATTACAAAATCATCCAAGAAATAATGCAAACAACCGAAGTGACATTAACAGCCCTAGCATATTCTTCAAATTGTTGGTAACACTATACATATATTAACAGAAAAAATACTTAAACTACATTTTGTACAAGCTTTAAGTCCATAAACGAAACCACCATTTAGAGAAGATTTATCTAAACATTAAGGTTTGTACTGAAAATGATATTTTTTTTTAAGAACGCCAAGAAATAGTAAAGTGATTTATGGGGGGCCTATTATTTTCATTCATAAATTATGTAGTTCAGTGAAAGTTAAAATATTCATTGACATTTTTTACGTAGGAGACAAAATCTGGAATTCTTGAGTTATTTCCGTTTAGCTTTGATTTTTCTAAAGTATGCATATATTTTATATTTTCTTTTAGGGCATATTTAACACAAATTACGAGTATGCGTATGCATTAGAGCTGACGGGAAGGTTTTTTTTTTCTTTATGCAAATGCACCGTGTGCTACATTTGAAAAAAATATATATTATATGAATATTCCATATTAATTTTTATTGATTGGTTGATGCATCCTGTGGAAGCGCTCTATTAATATACATTAAACAAATTCTTCCAGAAAATGTGATTTAAATTTATGACCCACAATATGGGTCAGTCAAATGAATAGAGTATTAAAAGAACAAATGGCAATAACTGTTTTTTTCTTCTAACAAACTTAAAAGTGCAGTAGCTGCTTGGTATTCATGGAACCTAAATATGCAGCCAACTTTAATGCCTTTTTCGTATTGAAGTCTATGCTATATAGGTACAAAATTGGGTTAAAAAGATTACGAAAAAACTATGTACATGCATAAAGTATTAATTTAATTTTGATATCCAATATTATATTATTAAGGAACTTTTATCTCGCTTAGACAAAATTGCAAAATTCTCTTATTGTCAAATTCTAAATCAAAGATATTCTGTATAGGCTTAAAGACTTTTTCCAAATTATGTATCGATGTACATTACGTCAGTTTAGTTGCGTTAATTTGTGGACTTATGACCTTGACTAAATATTAAAGTTAGGTATGCTCAATTCTTTTAGCGATAGCGTTTATTAAGTGATACATACCCTTCGTGAAGGCTTCTGAACAAAAATTTAATTGAATAAATAAGGACCAATCTTATTTTATATACGAATATAGATTGGATGACAGTACAAATCTAATAAAATGCTTCTGAATTTATTTATTCTTATATTAAGCGCACACTTAAGGGTGTATGGATACCCTTAAAGTGTTTAAGCACAGCCCGAGCGATTTGAAAAATGGAAGAGGATTTGAATGGGGGACAATGACGCACATTAGTTTTAAATATCAAAAATAGGGTCGGGTAAAGCGTTCCACATTCTTTTGGTGCGGCTAAATATGAGTCCCTATTCTTGACAGTACGTCCGACTTTGGGGTCAAGAATAAACTGATGATGAAATTCCAAGAAGCGCGAGTATTACAGTTGAATTGTTTCAGGCGGGGATTAAAACAAACACGCATGAGATGGTCAAACATCACTGCTTGACTGGCTACCAGACAGATCTAGCCAATAATGGATCCAAGACATTCAAAAGATCTGCTCTCTTTGAGCAGAAAAAATCTTGGTTTCGTAATAAATGTCATAGCTGAGCACTGCTTAATAGGCGGAAACGTCAAAAGACTTTGCGTATTCTCCAATGACTTTTCCAGAAATTGTATTGATGAGGAGGAAGAGAAGACTCTCTTCCATCTTCTTTGCTCATGCCTAGCCCTCTCTGAAGGACGTAGATTACACTTGGAAGAATACTTCTTCGACGACCCCAGTGATCTAAGACACATATAGATTCATCTGCTACATCGCATCGCTTCATTAGAGCCTCCAAATGGTTTAATTAAAGAGTTAATATCTCTTCACGAGGTATCACAATCATAGGTCTAAGTGCTTAGCCCTTTTGCTGACAGCCACTTCGACCTAACCTGGATTCTTTCCAAAAACTTAAGTGAGTTATGGGAGCACCTGCCCACATATGATAGTTGTACTCTAGCTTTGGACCAACATAGGCTTCATAAATTAACGCCAGATCAGAAGGGGGAATATTTCTTTGATCATCTCAGAAAACCCAAACATCTTGCAGCGTTTTTGGCAACGTCGAATATGTGCTCATTCCGAGAACTGAAAGTTGTTCGGTTTCCACGATGCAAGCGCCGCTCATTGACAACGAATATAAAAAGCTGAGGGTACTGTCGTCAGCAAAACAATATATTGCATTAGAAGTCTTAGACAAGAGATCATTGTTGAAAATGAGAAAGAGAGTCGTAAACAGAACGGAGCAATGAGGCACACCAGCAATTTTTTTATGAATATCAAACTTGAAACCGTCCAATACAATTTGCATTGAGCGGTTCGAAAGTAATTTATAATCCAACGAAGAATAGATGTACCGATACCAAATGCACGTATTTTCGATAAGAGAGCTTGATGCCAAACTCTATCAAATGCTTTTGAAAAATCAAGTGCAACAATCTTACTTTGCGAAAAACGATATAGAGATTTGTGCCACTGTTCGGTGGGATATATCTACCATCAGATAACCAGTGGACCTATTGCTATGAAAGCCATACTGATGGTAATAAAGGAGCTATCGTTCTTCAATATATTTCTTAAGCTGCTAATTTATCAGCGTTTCTATGGTCTTGGAAAGAACGGACGTAAATGGGATTGGACGGTCGTTAGAGGGTGAAGAAGATTCGAATCTTTAAGAACTCTGGCAACAGCATGAGTTCGAAATAAGATAGGTCCTGTGAAACTATTAATGTTCTCAATTACAGAAGGAGTCACAACATTTTGTGACAAATTAGCTTTCACTTGTTGGAAACAAGTGCTGGAACCGAGTAGGTGGAATTCCATACGTTTCTTACAAATTACCTAAAATGCTTACTACCTTTGGGACATTGTAGTATTTTTTGCCTAAATTTGTGTTCATATTAAAATTTAAGCTCCTTGAATATGACTGTTACAGGTCTTTCTAGATGGCTTTAACTTATTCTGGTTTTCCTCAGTTGGGTTGGTGTTATTACATCGTTAACAGCGGAAATCGAACTACGAGGAAGCATGGTGACTAAGTTAAGGATCCTGAAGAAATTATTGAGACCGTCCCAGTTAGCTAATTCTTATTGCCACACGGTCCTCTTAGGACCCAACAAAGCTTTTAAGAATATGTACCTATGTAAAGTTAAGGAAAAACTAATTCCTTATTAATCAACCAATCCGTTTTTTTTTTCATATTTAGTGTACCTACCCACCTACATAAAGACAAATATTTTTCCTGATATACTCGTACATACATATCTTAAATTATCGTTGAAAGGAAATACCCCCTGTCACTATTTCAATTAAATAATCCTGCAGACATTATTACGGTCTATAATAATAAAATAATCTACCCCAAAATATACACTTAGATGCACTCGAAAAGTGACAACATAAAAGACAGTGTAGAAACAATTTTAAGAGTATGCAAGTGGAAGAGCAACATTATTCCGCAGCAACAACTGAACTGATGCTGCTTCATGCTGCACTTTATATTATGTTTGTTTTTTTTTTCACTTGTCCTTAACATTGTACATTTTTTTTGCACAGGCCACAGCACAGACAATTGCAGGCAAAAGTCCAAGGACATTAAATCCAGAGAAATCTACAATAATAACTTAAAAAAAAGATGAATATAAAAAAAAACTACACGAGACATAAAAAAGGTTATATTGCACACAACTCATATACGTAAATTCATACAGAAACAAAAGTGTTAGGGGAGGTATATGTTGGGGTTCCGTCTGCGTTACCACCGCCAGTATTTTTTAAGCTGTTAATTTTAAAAGAAGAGGTTCTAACTATACATTTTTTTATTGTGGGTTTTTTTTCATAACTTAGAATTTCAATACAAAAGTAAGGTTATAAGTATGCGAATTAGGTTCCCGCATAAGGAGCAAAATTTCAGGACCCACTTTTTTGGTGTTCTTCATCATCTTCTTGTAAAGTTTGATCAAAATCTCGAGTTAAATATTGCTTACGAATCCAAATAACGTCCCATATAGTATCTAAATATCCCAAGTAAAAAATAACACTATAGGTCAATCCCATTAGATTTTTGACATCAAAGTGATTGAATATTATCTTAAATTATTTATCATAATATTATTTTATGGTAAAAGAAAATTTCATCAAAATCTTTTTTAAGTCGTTCAGATAATATAGAGTTTAGACTGTAAATCAATCAAATCATTTACAAACAAAACAAAATGTCCAAAAAATACATCAACCATTGCGAATTGTTAAAAATAATCTTATTTTTCATTTTTATTTTACTTGCGATATAGGAACTACATAATGGCAAGCTTTGCATTTGGGAAAAAAATTGAACTCAAAATTTTAATCAAATTTGAAATTATGATGATAGAGAACAACAAAAAAGTGGGTCCCGCAATTCCGTCAGTCAGTCTGTCTGTCTGCCTGTACAACGCTCTACAGCCTAAACGCCTGAAGCGATTTTCTTCAAACTTGGTACTTAAGCGTTTTAGATGCTTGTCTAAAATAGATTTTTGAATCGTTTTTTTAGGTCCGAAGCTAACGGTACCTGACATACAATTTCTTCTACCATTTCAATTATCTCGAGAACAGCTCTAACGATTTTGATAAAAAAAAAACTGTGTGCACTATTTTAGGTATACTCTACATTATGGTCAAACATTCTTTTTTAAATATTTTGTTATTAACGGTACCTGCCCTGCCATACAACCATTTTTTTGATTTTAACTTTCTCATAAGCGGCTCGACGGATTTCGATCAACATTTTTACACAGGAGGTCCTTCAGATTATCAGGGTTATCCATTTTGTGGTTTCAAAAGTAAACGTAAACAAAACACATATAAAATATTTTTGTTCATGATATTTCTTTTTTATTATAAAGTTTGAACGTTGACATTATGTGTGAAACACTACACGATTTAAACGACCACCACGCGAATTGTTGCAAGAATCGATTCTTTTGAGGTAATTTTCGACAACTTTTTGACACATATTGGGCGGTATCTCAGCCATAACTTGACGAATGTTGGTTTTCAAGTGCTCAAGAGTTAAAGGTTTATCTGCATAAACATAATCTTTCGCGTAGCCCCACAAAAAAAAAGTCCAGCGGTGTCAAATCGCAAGATCTTGGTGGCCAGTTGATATCGCCACGACGAGAAATTACGCGGGCAGGAAATGTCTCTTGCAATAAAGCCATATTCGCTCGAGTTGTGTGGCATGTGGCATAGACTTGTTGAAACCACATATTCTTCAAGTCTTTTTCGAAGACCAAGGAGCGCCCCAAACAGTGACTTTTTGTGGATATAATGGCCTCTCTTCAAATACTTGAGGATTCTCAGAACCCCAAACACGACAATTTTGTTTATTAACATACCAACCGACAGAGAAATGTGCTTCGTCGCTGAAGAAAATTTTGTTCGAAAAATCGCCGTCCACCGCCTGTTGTTCAAGCACCCATTCGACGTATCTACGACGTTGTGAATGGTCAGCTGCCTTCAGTTGTTGTGTGAGCTGGACTTTATATGGAAATAGGTGTAGTTCCAAATGCAAAATACGCCATAATGTGCCGCAAGACAGTCCCGATTCCTAAGAACGACGAGGAATCAACATATTGGGGTCTTCGGCAACGCTTTCACTTACTGCAGCCATATTTTCAGTGGTACGAGCGATACGATGATGCACAGGCCTTACAATATCTGTAACCAATCCAGTCTCTTCAAATTTCTTCAAAATTTTGCCAATTGCTTGCGTAGTTGGACGATTATGTGAACCATAATCTCCTCTTTAAGCTGTGGCCGAATCACCATTTTTGTGGTAGGTTTTAACAATTTGTATGCGTTGTGCGATTGTTAAGCGATCCATTTCCGTAAATATCAGAGTTTCAACTGAAAAAAAAATTGATTTAACAACTTAGTTTGACAGATGTCGAATTCCAGCCCTATACTTTTGAAACCGCAAAATGGATAACCCTTTATAATCTTGCGTACCAAAATTTTCGAAAAATATTTTTTTTTGGATTTTTCGTTAAATTTTGCTTAAGTTTATTTTATTAAATGTTTAGAATTGTTATACCAAGTTTTTTTCTTAGAAAACAAATTTTTAAAAATTTGTATGTAGAAATTTAGGTAAAAAACGACTTTTTAAATATATTTAGATTCTTAATGTAAATCTTGCATACGATGTGATTGGAAAGTTCATGTGATCCAGTCGTGCATTTCTTTTTTGTTTTTGGAGTGCAACCCAATTTCTTTTGAAATTTCTGGACTTTATTGGTCTATAGTGGGCGTGTCAGTGGACGGAAATTTTGTATAATTATTGTTTGCACCATCTATCATCATACTTCAGTCAAATCAAAAACTTGCAAAATTTACAACTACGACATTTTTTGGGCATCGTCTTATTCAAAATGTTTTAAACACTGCTGTTTATTCAAATCCTTGCTTTGTTTTACAAAAATATTTACATATTTTCCTTACACATGTGCCTGATGTAATTTACTTTTAAAACACTTCTGAAGATTCGTCGGCCGTTTTGAGCAATGTGGCAACGCTGGCTTTGGGTGGTTAAGTCGTGGTTCGTGTTAAGGGGGTTGACTTAATGAGGAAAAAGGATGTGCTATTTAATATTCCACCAAGCAGACAACGAAAATTCTCCGACAAAAGTCTCCTGAAGGTTGGCAAAAGTGGTTAATTAAAAATGCAAAAATAAACAATGCAAAAATTGAGCTACACAATAAATACAAACGAAATAATGCGGAATTCCCATAACGCCAGCAAGGATTATTGGCAGCATTTTCAGCAAATAAATCAGTTTTGTTTATCCATATGTACCTACATACATATAACTTACTTCAACACTATTATTTTTTCAAGTTCGCTATGCACAAGGAGAACTTAATTATTATAAATTCTTTAAACATCATTTTAGTGTAATTGTAATTTTTTAAATGCATTTTCCCGCCAAAATGTCAACTTAAATATTTCTTTCTTTTGTTTCAGTAATTACAAATCTAGGTCAAATGCAATAATTGCATAGTATAATTAGATTATTAGATTTATAATAATTCACACACGTGTGTTCTATAAATCTCTTATTGTAGACATCATTTGCAAGGCAAATATTATATGGGTCGACCTAGTTTCTCAATGGGATTTTCTCTTGCGTGTTTATTGTTTTAGTTTTCCTCTTCAATATTTGAATATAAGACTTGATATCTCAGACTTCTCTACACTTGACCTTCATAATATTTGAAATTTAAAAAGAACAAATAACCAAAACTTTTGATATACTCGTACCTAAATTTTTTGTGGAACCACATTTTGAGGAAAAATAAATACCCGCATTACTAAGCTTTTTGCCTATGCCAATCATTTCATTGGTGCTCTGCAAAATTTGTTCTCTTTTATACTCACTCATATTAAAAACAAAGAATTAGTGGTGTTTCTTTAATTCGTGGCATTAATAACCAAAATTTCACATTTAGAAAATTATTTTTTCGTTAACACACCGTAGAAGGTGGAGAATATTCGGACTAACCATTTATTTTTATTAATCGAAAATTTCAAATACTTTTCCAAGGTTAAGGAAAAACGTGGATTTGAGGAGGAATAAGTGTTTCTCTGAATAAATTCCATTATAATGCTCTTACTACAATAACAATAAAAAGATACATTAGCCATATCATCTAAACCGTTCTTAGTTTTCTAGTCAAATCCGAAGCACCTGTGAATTTAAGGTTGCTTGGGTATCTTTTTTATATAAGGGATTATGAATACCCTTTAAATGTTTCAACACAGCGCTGGCGTGAGGGTGAGGTTAAGGAAGAGAAAGAATGGTAGGAAAGATGTGTGGCGCGATATTCGGAGACTGTAGGTGGTTGTTGTCTCAGATTTTATCTCCAGGAATGGCGGCTGAACTAATGCGGAGAAATTTCCGTGTCTTATTTATCTATATCCCTTATAATTCGCATTAATTTTTTTATTCGTGGTCATATTTTATCGGTATACTAGTTTTTCTCAATCACATGTTGTTAGTTGTATGACATTTTTTTTTAGAATTCGTTTTTAATGGAAAAATAAGAAGCAATAGACTACGGCAGGGATCGAACCTGCGACCATGAGATTCACAGGCGAACACACAACTATCGCGCCACGGCCACCCCCGATCCCAGAAGATCCCGTATCTTACTGTGTAAGGTTAAAGTAAATAAATAAATAAATAAATAGAAATAAAATATTGGTCTTGCCTTTTTCTCGAGAAAATTTCAATGTGAAGTCTCGTATCGGTCCTGGTCTTTGTCTGATCCTTAGTCAGAAAAATTTGAATTTTGTAAAGGTTTTTTAAGCTATTTAAATCGGAGCCATTCTTTAATGGATTTTGACAGTTCATGGCTTGACAGGTAGTCACCTAAGTGTCTTTTTTAAGGCGCATAAAATAAAACAATATTTCTTCTAGCTAAAACCGACATCAAAACACCGAGACCTAAATTTAAATCAAATATTTTAAATTCAAAATAGATAAACAACTTAAATGTATGTTTTCCATTGCACATAAAGCATGAACATTTTGAGATTTAAGGACACGAGAAATCAATGATTTTCCTAACAGTTTGTTGAAGTTTCTACCATTTTTACAAGTTAAGTAATAGGTATGCTATACTGTATCTAGCTTGGAGAAAATGAGGTTGACTTTATTTGCCGATTGTCAGTAACAGCAGTTTGGACTACAAATGCTTTCACAGTGACATAGTAGAAATTGTTTTAGTTGTCTCTTATATTTGAAGCCCAAAACACATAACCCTCACAGCAAATAAAATAACAATAATAATATCAATTCATTTAACAAATTGATATTGGTATATATCAAAGTCAACAAAAACCTATTTCCAATTCAATGTAAACTTAGTTATGGTAAATTTATGAATCAAAGCACTGCGTGCGACCTTGACACATTCATAAATCTTCACGTAATATGTCCACATATCAATTCGACAAGTACCTATTATAAACCTACACTAAACTCATTAAAGTTTACCACTTAACATTGTCTTGTCACCAACAACAAAAAGAAACAGAAAAACCGCTATGCATATCAATTTAAAGGTACATGGCTAAATTTATCAGCCAGTTTATGCAGAAATGTTTTGACAATTTCAATCCCAAATCAAATTATAGGTATGCCTATCTATTTTATGTATGTATTTACCCCCTTAAGCACAGTATAGGTAAGTTGTTTACATTATAAAGTATTAGTTTCATTTCAATTAATTTAATTTAAATGCGTAATGATTTAATAAAAAAGTATGCTTTAAGTGTTTTCCCCGAAATAGCTTCTTGTATTCGTCACGTTTACGTTTAACAAACATTTCATACATTTGTATTACTCACCACTTAATGATTGCCTAGGAGCACTTTTCAATGATCATCTTCATTTTTTTTTTCAAAAAGACCTTGACAGTGTTTTGATGGCTATAAAAAAAATCGCTAATTATTATGATGATGTAAAAATGGAACTTCCACTTTGTAGTTAATTTCAGAAATACGAAAAAAAAATTTGCCTTAATTAAAAAAAATCTTCTTTAAGCTTTTGTCTAATTGCCATGGGAAGAAGTACCTAGCTACCTACCAAAAAGTAATTTAAAAAAAAATACAAAAAGTATTTATCAATAAAACATCCGCAGCACCGGCCGCCTTTTTAATAACTGAAAGTCTGAGACAATGGTTGAAGCCTCCTGTCATCTGTCATTATTCAAAAAATGGTATGTTTTAATTAGTGAAAGGATAAAATGTCAAGAACGTCTTCTTATTCATGTTTTTTCTGAATATATTATTAAAATATCCTTTAGGTACCTACTGTTATACGTTTTATTATTAATGAAAGAGAAAGTGGAGGCATAACTTCAACCACCCATTGCGCATCCAGTAGAAAATTATTATATTATAGAAAAAGCTGCTGTCAGATGTGGCATGGTCCAGGTCCTTCTTGTAATTATTCTACCCCAATTTATATGTTAATATAAAATTGATTCTCGAGGATAAAAATGGTGGTTCTTTCATTACTCAGTAAATTTCGTACTCCCTTCTTTTGGAATTAGGTTGATTCTTGAAATCAACAGTTTTGGGTAACTGTTTTTTTCCTTGTTGAAACTATTACGATTTTTTTACTATTTTTTTTTTGTGTTAAAATTATTAGCTTTACTCGTAAATACAAAACTTCACGGCTTACAAATTGTCCAGCATTTGTAGCTTAACCTACCGTGACCCATTAGAACTCACACAGCTGGGGGGAATATGCGAAAATAAAAATAATAGCAATTCTTAAAGAATTCTACGACTATTTAAAATTAATTATTATAACAGTACTAGACGCCCATATTAGGTAGTTTACAACAAACAAAAAAGTTACGAGTATATATTGGAGGAGTTTTGTATAGAAGAAGTCATCATCTATTAAATTGGATGCGCTCTGATAAATTAGAGATTTTGAGAACTTTTGGGTAGAATACAGTTGTTTTGGTGTTAACTTTTGATCTAATTTTGAAAAACAGGTGCGAGTATTAGTATCTAATGGAAAAACAAACATATACTTATACAGTAAATTTTTAGAATGTTATGGAAAGCAAAGAACTGATATGAGAGGTGTTCTGCGATGCATTGCTGTAGATAAGCGCTTAGAATTAAGGTAAATTACCTGACAATGAAATTGTGAACTTGTGGTTTATATAGTTATATACATATGCGACCGTGATAAAATTTGATACATATGTAAGTTTGTTGTTATCTAAGATACAATATAAGCCGCCATCATGACTACTTTTACCTCACATTGTCTCATTAATTTGATATAAACACTTAATAAAACGGGTTTTCCATTTTGCGGTTTCAAAAGTTTAGGGCTGGAATTCGACATCTGTCAAACTAAGTTGTTAAGCCAATTTTTTTTTTCAGTTGAAAGTCTGACATTTTGTAAGTGAAAGTGTTGCCGAAGACCTGAATGTGTCGATTCCTCGTAGTTCGCAGGAATAAGGGCTGTCTTACGGCGAATTATGGCGTATTTTGCATTTAGATCTACACCTACATCCATATAAAATCCAGCTCACACAACAACTGAACATTTTCTTCAGCGACGAAGCACATTTCTCATTCGGTGGGTATGTTAATAAACAAAATTTTTATTTGCGGTTCTGAGAATCCTCAAGTAATTGAAGAGAGGCCATTACATCCACAAAAATTCATTGTTTGGGGCGTTTTTTGGTCCGGAGGTGTGATTGTACCTTACTTCTTCGAAAACGACGATGGAACGACTGTCACCATCAATTCGGATCGTTATGGTCATATGATAACCGACTTTTTCTTGCCTGCTATTGAAGAATACGACTTGAAGAATATGTGGTTTCAACTAGACGGTGCCACATGCCACACAACTCGAGCGAATATGGCTTTATTGCAAGAGACATTTCCTGCCCGCGTAATTTCTCGTCGTGGCGATATCAACTGTCCACCAAGATCATGCGATTTGACACCGCTGGACTTTTTTTGAGGGTCTACGCGAAAGACCATGTTTATGCAGATAAACCTTTAACTCTTGAGCACTTGAAAACCAACATTCGTCAAGTTGTGGCTGGAATACCGCCCAATATGTGTCAAAAAGTGGTAGAAAATTACCTCAAAAGAATCGATGCTTGCAACAATTCGCGTGGTGGTCATTTAAATCATGTAGTGTTTCACACATAATGTCAACGTTCAAGCTTTATAATAAAAAATAAATATCATAAAAAAAAATATTTTATATGTGTTTTATTTACGGTTACTTTTGAAACCGCAAAATGGATAACCCATTATTTGCACCTAGTGTCATTGATATTAGTTTTAAATATTAATATTTTATTAATTAATATTATTTTTAATTATTATTGAATAATGTTATAAATAAGATCATAGATTCAGACAAGCCACATAATTATTGTTATGTTAGGTAAAATGTGTTTTGTTTGATTATGATTAATTACAGTTATTTACTGCAGTCCAATCTCCTAAGTTTCAAATTAAATAGTTGAAACTTACATGTATGTGGTATTAATAGGACAAGTTGTTATTAGGTTTGTTCGTTGAGCTAAAGTATTTTTGGAAAACCTGAAGTCACCCTGATAAACAAATTCAGTGTTTTTTTGAAACCTAGGGTCGCCCTATTCGCCCTGAAGTAGATCTACATATATTTTTAGCTGGGTCAACTTAAGGTAAATGAATAAACGTCAAAGTCACATGAGATCTGAAGTAATGATGGGCGTTATTGAGAAAAATATCTAATACTTATCATCGATGTTAATAAATATCGAACCAAAAACGTCGATGTTTTAAAGAATTTTACTTTATTCTTCCTTCAACATCGATATTGAATCATCGATTTATTATTTTAATATCGATGTTTCAATAACATCGATGAACATCGATCATCCCTAATCTGAAGCATTTGTTTTGTTGCGAATTATCGTTTTGTATGCAATTTGTTATTTTCAAAATGGAAATAAAAGAATACTCAAATTTATTTTCAGACACATTCATGCAAAATGGAAACCTTTGAAATTGTAGATTGTACATAGGGCCAAAAAATATGTATTAAGAACTTAAATTTAACATACTTTAAGTTTTAATAATTAAATGACATAACTTGCTTTTCTGCAACATAAATTTAATGGTCCTCGGGTGTATTTTGAGAAGTAAAAAGCCCTGTTTTTATTGAAAACTCTTGGGGTTGTCAAAAAAACCTAGGTCGACCCTAGGAAAAGTTCAACGAACGAACCTATAATAACACAAAATTGATGGGTCTTACCCAAAAATTATGGTATTATTTCAGTTTTTTGTGTTGGGTGAGTGTTGTTGGCACCCCGTAGGCAAAATCGGCGTTCAGCTTAAGTGTACATTGGATGAAATAGCACTCCATAGTACACTACTATATGTATACTGCACTGGACCTTCGATTTCAGCTGACATCCTTCCTTACTTTCAGCAAGCAGATGACTGCAAATGCAGACATTCTTCCTAAAGAAAATCAAAACTTATATGCGCATCTTTCCAGACAGCCAACTCAATAACAGCCTTACCTTAACTGCCGATCATCTTTTATTTAGATGGCGTAGCAGCTCAATAATCACCTCTGCAGAAAAATATATAGGCGACAAATTTTCTGTAAAAGTAGAATCGCATTGCTTATTGTATTATTTGTAATGTATACATTAAAAAATAAATGTAACTATACATGTACATAATGTAAACTATACATTTTTGAAATTGATGTTTGATTTGCTTTGAATTTCTATGAATTGCTTATTGATCTTCCTAATAGCTATATAGGGAAAAACCTTCACAATATTATAAACAAAAATAAGCTGTATGTATCTATATTTTGTAAATAGCAATCGAATTTTGTAATGTTTACACATACATATTGAAAGCTTATATTGACAAAATTAAGAGAGATACACAATGAAAAAATTGAAAAGATTTTCTTTGAAACTAAACCATTAACGAAAATAAATAAAAACAAATACATAATTGAAAAAGAATCATATAGCAATCTTATAGGTTTTTCACAGCAAACCGAATACCGGATTTTCAGCTGAAAGCTTACGAAAACTCAAAAACCGTTCACACTGAACATTTACTAGTTTTCGTTTGACATTACAATTATTTTGGCATCACAGCCAACAATAAATACGTTGTGAATTGAAACTACCCCAGACAGCTGTTTTTTTTTCCTTTTTATTGGCAGCAACCCATCAGCTATTTATGTGAAGATTAATTGAGCACTGAATGTTTTACAAGGTGTGTTTCCTTAGTTCATCTTGCAAATCCAATATGTTTTCGACAGGTTTTATTTAAAACTTGTAGTTTATCAAAACGAGTGTTTTATCAAAAATGCATGGGAAAACTTGTGTTTTCGCTTTAGGTTTTCAGCCAAAACCGTTCGCTAAAACCGTGTCTTGGGTTTGGTGTGAAAAGGATATTAGATTAGATGCCTAAAAGTATAAAAAAAAGACTTGCTTATATAATTATTTATATGGATTTAGCGATTATTATATTTTTTTAGTAATATGCTCGTTATTAATTTATTAATACTCGTATTCTTCTTTCTTTCTAGGTAAGTCGAAAAAATTGCAGGAAACGCAAAATTGTTTAACCTTCAGTATTTGTGAGTATTTAGATTTGGTTTGAAATTTGGATTTGAAATATATTTATTTCGTTGAACAAAATTGTTAAAAATTCCAAAAGATAATGCCAAGATGTAGCTAACATTTGTAAGAAGAAAATTATTATCACTCTGAGCTTAACAACAATATGCTAAGCTATGCAATGCACCTTAGCGACACATACAATTTGATCCATCCAGGAAGATCGTCCACTTATATTTTTACCATCTGCTCTCAAAGCATGAATTAGATCTCCACTAAGGCAGCCATCTGATCTTGAAACTTGACATAATATTTGGGTTCAATTCAACTGATATACCTACGTATAGTTAGGGTTTCTCAACTCACTCACTCAGACTTTTGCCCAACTTAAGTATTTTTACTTGCGATTTCCCTATTTATTTGGAAAAAAATCGATCTCGAGATTTTAATCAAACTTGACATTGCGATGATAGCGAAGATGAAAAAAGTAAGTCCCGCAATTCCGTCTGTCTGCATGTCTGTGGATCGATCTACAACCTAAACGGCTGAACCAATTTTCTTCAAACTTGGTACGTACTTAGCGTTTTAGGTTGCCTCAAATAAATTTTTGAATCGTTTTGGTACTTGGCATACAATTTTTTTACCATCTTAATAATCTCGAAAACGGCTCTAATGATAAAAGGAAAAAATAAATAATAAACTATAGATTAGACATTAAAGTATAGTCTGCATTTAGGTTAAACATTTTTTTTACATATTTTGTTATTAACGGTGCCTACCATACAAACATTTTTTTTAATTTGAATTTTCTCATAAGCAGCTCGACGGATTTCAATAAAAAAACATGCATATAGTAGGTCTTCGAATTATAAATAATACTGCTTACCAAAATTTTCAACAAATATTTTTTTTTTTGATTTTTGAAAAAAAAAATATTTCAAGGGTTTTTTTTGAAATTTTATTTTTAAGTTTGGATTACCTATTTAATATTTCAAATTATCATACCAATTTTTTTAGAAAAAAAAATTTAGGAAATTTTGTATATAAAAAATGAATTAAAAAACGACTTTAACAATATATTTAGCCGTTGTTTTAAAAATCTTTTGCATAAGATGTGGTCGAACATAAGAGCACGTACGTGCACTCCAATCGTGCATTTTATTTTTTTACAAAATTGCTGCTCCCCCTCAAATGGGGCGAGATAGACCCCCTCCTGTATTAAAATAAAATGCATGACTGGGATCACATCGTATGCGCACAACATTCGTAGTAAAAACAGCATTAACAACATTATTTTAAACCGTTTTTTATTAATTTTTTATACACAAAATTTGTTTATTTTTTTTCTAAACAAAATTTGATAGGGCAATTTTAAGTATTTAATAATATTAACAATTTGAAAAAAATTGTCCATCCGTTTTCGAAATATTGAATTTTCAAAAAAAAAATATTTTTCAAAATATCAGAAAAAAATATTTATTCGAAAATGTCAGTATTATTTAGAATTTGAAAGACCTACACTACATACATTTTGATAAAAATCTGGTCAGCCGGCAATGAGGTACCATTAATAGCATTTTAATTAAAAATGTTTGTTGAGAGATAGTTCTTTTAGATGAGAAAGGAAAGCTTTTCCAAAGAACTGCATTCTTAGTCTGGCCAAAGCGGGAAACTTGCAGATGAAGTGGAGCAATGTTTCTTTTTTCTACTGGTTCTTACAACTCCGGCAGTAGGTATTGTGGGGGATACCCCACTTTGCTGCGTGCTCACCCAAATGTCATTGTCCAGTGCAAGTAGCGACTGCCCTTGCTACGTCCCGCCTCGGTCTGCATAAGACATCATTTTTGCCGGATTTATTGCATAGTCGGTTAGATTGTCCCATCTTTAGTTGGATTCCGTGAGGAAAATTTAAAGAAGTTCGCCCTTCATAGCAGTGAGTAGGATAGAGACGTTCTCTGCAAGCGAGTAATGAAGTTCCGATCCCTGTCGGGCCGGCTCGTCTGCCCGTTCATTTTATTTTAATTGAATTTAACTATATATGCCTGTAAGACCTAAGGTATTTTAAATGCAACCTGAATTGCACGGCACTAGTTAGAAGAAAGAGAATGATAGGAAAGAATTTTTGTTGGCACAGTGGATTTGAGAACCGCAGGTATTGACTGTTTCATTTTAATCCATGGGCGGCATCCAATTAAAGTTGGAGGTATAGAAAAGAATACGCCTAGCATGGGGATCGAATCCACACGTCTAAGTTGTGCTAGTTTACTCAATCACATGTTGTTAGTGTTATGCCTAAACAGCATGTAATGAGCAAAGCAGCAACTTATTTTATGACAATTTTGAGAATTGGTTTTAATGGAATATAAGAAGACATATGTAGACAACGGCAGGAATCGAACCTGCAACCACGAGGTTGACAGGCGAGCACACAACTATCGCGCCACGGCCACCCCCATTGCCACCCCTTGCGATATATATAGGTACTATAGGGCAAGTTTTGCATTTGGAAAAAAATCGAACTCGAGATTTTAATCAAATTTGATAGAACGTAATAGAGAACACCTAAAATGTGGGTCCCGCAATTCCATCTCTCTGTCCGTCTGTCTGTCTGTCAGTCTGCCTATCTGTCTGTCTGTTTGTACAACTCAACACCCTAAAGGGCTGAAGCGATTTTCTCCAAACTTGGTATTTAAACGTTTTAAGTGATTGTCCAAAATAGATTTTTGAATCGTTGTTTTAACCCCAAAAATAACGGTACTTGCCATACAAATTTGTCTACCATTTTAATTATTTAGAAAACGCTTCTAACGATTTTGATACAAATTGGTGTGTGTACTATTTTGCGAATGGGTTAATTTTGGCCAATATTTTTTTTAAATATTTTGTTATTAACGGTACCTGTCATTAAACCATTTTATTGATTTTCGACTTTCTCGTAAACGGCTCAACAAATTTCAATCAACATTTTTATACAGGAGCTCCTTCAAATTCTTAATAATACTGCATTTAAAAATTTTCGGAAAATATTTTTTTTAGATTTTTGAAAAAAAAAATATTTTTTTTTTGAAAATTAAATATTTCGAAAAAGTGTGGACGATTTTTTCTGAAATTTATTTTTGAATTTATATTATTAAATATTTAAAATGTTCATACTAATCTTTTTTTTTCGAAAAAATTTAAGAATTTTTATATACACAAAATTAAGTGGAAAAACGACGACTTTAGAAATACATTTATCCGATTCTATTAACAATATTTTGCATAAAATGTAATCGAACACAGGAGCAAGTACGTGCGATCCAGTCGTGCATTTTATTTTTTATCAAAATCCTTAAAGTCGTTTTCGATAAAATTAAGGTTTACCATTCTTGTTAGGCAAGTAGGTACTGTTAGCTTTTGAGCTAAAAAATAGATTATAAAAAAGATAGAAACTTAAATACCAAGTTTGAACAAAATAGCTTCAGCGGCTTAGGCTGTAGATCGACCTACAGACTGCATCTCGAGTTTGATTTTTTTACGAATACATAACTTGCCAATTAGTACCTATATATCGCAAGTATAAGACAACCCAACTAACATACTCTCCAGAGTTAAGCTCCCAAAATCTGAAAAACAATCTTGTAAGCCTCTCTCAGGTCCCATTACTATCCTAAGAGCTAATTTCTTATTAGATTAAATTATTTTCATAATGTTTTTCTTATAAAAACTTAGCTTTCTACAATTTTCAAATAATTTAAATATTATACTTAAAACAAATTTGCCTCCTTTAACAAGACTCCAAGAACTTAAGTTTTATAAAAATCTTGTTATGAAATTTAAACGCCTATATACCTTCAATCCCATAACGAACCTTATAGAATTTAAGGTATACAACATTTTATTACAAGATTCTAATAGGATTTTCAGTTTTCCAGTTGAAAAACGAAAAATGTTACTTGGGTATTTCTGTTTTGTGAAATAAAAATATCTACCAACAATTAGATTTGTGTAAATGCAGCATTAAGGCTCTTAGTGTGTCATATTCATTGCATTTCAGATTTAATTTGACTCACAAGTTTTTTTTTTGCAGTAAGGATGGCATATTATCCACTATAATTTCAAAAATTATTATTCACAAAAGTATCAAAGGTAACCCTATCCTTGATAAAAAGTATAAATTAAATAATTTACGAACAAACAATAAAATAAAATAATGTATCGCCATTATAAAGTAATGAATAGTTGACTTACAAAATAAATACTATCACAAATACATATCAAGCCCATCAGTTTTTAGCCATGACATATACACGCAAAAGCTTTAAAAAACTTCTTTAAAAAAAAATCATTAATGAGAGAGATATAATTTTGTTAAGGTTTATTATTTGTTCTCTTCTCATTTTCTCTATTCTCTTTTAGCAACTCCCATTGCAAGAAACGCTTTCTCACAACAAGATTTAGCCGAGCTTTATTAGAGTCATATAAGAGGCCTTTTTTCATTATTCTATATCTGTCATCCCATAAGAAGAATACAACTCTGTTAGGGAGTATAGAGAGGCCATTTAACGCTTTTAGCAGTATCATTATAATCTAGAAGAATTCTTCAAGATTATTTTGGCTCCCTTCAATTAGTCTCATTAAGTTATTGGAGAATTTTATGAGAGGAAAAATGTTACTTGGGAAGGTTCAAACTTTGAAATGTAAGCCGTGACAGATTTTCTTAAAAGTTTATTAAATTTTACGTATAAATCTTGTCATTGCTTAGCCTTCAGTTCTGTTAATTATTTTAATATCTTATTGATGGCTTATGCTTAAAAGCATTTATTCCATTCTCTGATAATAATAAGTCATAATGACCAAGTACAAACATTGTCCAAGAACAAATATATCCATTAAGCAGACAAAACTTAAAACCGTCCTCAAGTCCGACTTCCTCAATGCCACACAGGGTTTTATTTAATCAAACATAATAACAATCATAATGGTTTGTCGTAGAAAGAAAAAAATATATGTAAATGATAAGATCAAAATTTTCTAACCTTTTATCCATGAAGGTAGGCAGACATAATTAATTAAAACTTAGCAGGAAGTCGAGAGCGAGACACTATGTAAGAACAAGCCGTGCAGTGATCTAAACAAGATTTGATCCTAAACAATGTCTCTTGAGATAAGTAGGTGGTAGTTGAGTTAGTATACCTACTATATAACTGTTGGGTGGGGCCCCTGGGGAATGGAAAGGAAAGTCTACCAAGTATTGATTTCTGATAAATGAAAGGATAGTTATCTTTGTGTTACTTCGATTGATGTGCAAATAACCGATAACAAATGATATTTAAAACCAAAATTGATGTTCTCATGTCAAATTTGTGTTGAACTCTGGAAAAATAATAGCAACAATATTGTCTCAACATGATGGATACCTATATAGATTTTTGCATCAAAGAACATCATCTTTTTCTCACCTAAAGCATTTGTTTTTTTGAACTTATGTGAATTACTCTGAGGTCTACGTCAACGAGGAACAAGAGAATCCTTCTTGTGAACGACGTCGCTTCGTCGTCGCGTCTCTTCGTTAGGTTGCACCTTCCGGCTATTTACATGCTATCTCGCATTCTCACCAGCTTGTTTAAGTGAAGAATATAAAAAAAAAAGAATCTTTAAAATAACTCTTTCCCCAGAAGAAATAAATTTAAAAAAATGCATGGCGTATAACACACAGGTAAACACCTGATATTTACAAATTTGTTAACACGATGTGCCCGCAGTATATGGATGGGTTTTTTTTTGTGAGAAAATAACGGGATATGAATCATGACCATGGTATTCATGATTCCAAGTGATGCATAATTTAAGAACTCTGCTTGCAGCTCTAACGTCAGCAGGCATCAGTATCAGGTATCAGCATCACAGTCACAGCATCAAAGTGCTGAATTGAGTTGAGTTGAGTCAACTTTGTACGCGCCGTGCCGTACAGCGCAGCGGTAGAGTTCGGTCAATTCTTATTTAATATTTAAACAAGTATGCATAATGGAGTCTTCATCTATACAAATGCAAACCTACTTACATTTATCTTCAATATTTATTATATGTTGTACTACATTCATGATATTGGTGCAAATTAGCACAATATGTCACACATTTATTTTTCTTACCATTTTACAATGTATGTGAACAAGGATGGTCTTCGAATTACCTATGTGTTGCATAGCATATAGGTAGTGACAAAAGCAAAGTAAGCACAACGACATTGTGTACAAGCTCTTAAAGTTAGAACTTTCATACCAGGGATCGTGGTTGTTTATATTGTCACAAGAATATGCCTATACCTACTTTTTTTAATTAAAATTGTAAATACAGGAAGCATGTTGGAATAAACAAGCTATAAAAGTGACCTTATGATAACGACGTATACCTATAGTAGTTACGCTGTTAAAAATATATAAATATTATTTTTTGACACTAAACGAAAAGTGTATTTTTTAAGTGTAGGGTTTTTAACTAATTTTTTTTTCTGTAAATTAATTTTTATTTAATATTAACTTATAATTATCTTAAAGCTAGACAAAAATGTTTAAAACTAGCCTAATTAATAACTTACAACTAATTTACTGGCCCTTTAAGGGCGCGCTAAACTAAACAATTACTCTTAGAACTAATGTCTTTCGACCTAAAAACTATTTTAATTAAATCTAATTATTTTATTTTTTTAACCAAGGAAACTTATTAACAAAAAACTTGGTATCTTATCATTTCTTTTTCTGAAATAAATTAAAAATAATTAAAACTAAATACAACTAACTTACACTAACTAAAAATAACTTAAACTACTTAAAATAACTACTTAAAAACTAGAACAGCCACAGCAGCATTTTTTTTCGTTTTTTAAATCTTCTTTTTTTGTTTATTTTTTATATGCATGCAGAAACACAACACCATGCAATCCACCCATTCATGTACATACGCACATACATATACGTACGCAAATACATGTACAGACACGCAGATATATGCACGTATGCCCCCGCATACACACATATTTTTAATAATTTTTTTTTTTTGGTGCCACCCCGACTGTTCCCTATACCTAATGCGCTAAATCTATGTAAGTCGGCCAAGATATACCATCTTCATCGACTTTAAATATCACGATGCTGTTCAGAGAGCCACCAGAACTGGTTCTCCTGTTTCGCCCTATCCCTCCGGTCCCGATCGGACACAGTCCTACTGAACCGAAGGCGCTCTTCTCCAGCTTGAGCGATGACGTCTCGACCATATAGGAGTCGCCTATCCACAGTTTTCCGGCTGACGTGGTAGATGAGCGGAACCGCCCCTCCATCCTGTATCAGCCCTCGACTGTCTAAATAGAGGAATGCCTCGGGAGGGATGTAGCCACTTAACCGCGCACTCTCAAAATATTCATTATTGGGGTAGTAATCCCCAAAAAATTAAGCTGCTAGTTGAGGACATCCACCAGCTTGCGCCAGTTCTTACTCGTATCCTTGAGGCGCTAGACAACGAAGTCCTAAACAGAATTGTTTCTGATTTCTGGAAAATGATTTTCAACTTCCAGTCATCACAATATCGCTGAATCTTGTCGAAGTCACTCTGCAGAAGAATTTTGATGACCTCAACTGTATGAGCTGTTCTGTACGCAATTATATCGTCGGTGTACGCAAATGCCTGAGTTAGACTACCTATCAGATCGCTGGTGTAAATTCTGAATAGAATCGGCGAGTTAACCGCTCCCTGCTGAAGACCATTGTTCATATTAAAAATTGCGGTAGAAGTTACATTGCCACTCTTGACAACAAACTTTCTACCATTTAGCATGTCATAAAGCATATACAATAGAGGTTTACTTATACCTAGTCTGGTTAGATTTAGATAGAGACCTTCTAACCATACGGTGTCGAAGGCCTTCTCCAAATCAACCAGACAGGCACCCGTACACTGCTTTTTAGATTTCTTCCATTGGATATCAGAAACCAGTTTACACGCGGCATGAATTGTGTCATGTCCCGCCTTAAAACCGAACTGATTACCCGGTATGATATTGTTGTCCTCCGCCCACTTGAACAGAGCCTTATTAATAATCTTTTCAAATCCCTTGCCGATACTCGGAAGAAGACTTATCGACCTGAGATTCGCCGGATTGGAATTGTCCTTTCCCTTTTTAGGGAGAGGATGCACCACTGCTGTCTTCCACCGCACTGGATAATATGCATTATTCAGCGCGTTGTTAAACAGTGTGGTATAAATGTCAACTACTTCCTGAGGTAAATGTCGTAGTACAACATTGGATATACCATCGACTCCTACTGACTTCTTTTTCTAGTGAATCAAAGATGAGCTGGAGCTCAATCTTCGAAATTAACAGGGAGCTGGTCCCATTTCGCTCGGCGATTATGGCGTTTGCCAATTGTTCATCAGGGACTATAACTATTTTAATAGAACTATAGGCATACCTTGTATTTTTATATATTTTTGGCAAATTATGAATGACGATAATTCAAAACGCACTTTAATTATTTCTGTTGCAAGCCATTTTTTTCGGTTAGTCTGTCTTTCAAGCCTTTGACAAAATTACAATTTTCTCAACTACGTATATGAATTCTTTTATTATTAATGACGTTAAATTTTTGTTTGCATTGTTAATTTTGTAAGTTTTGTTCCGGATTTTTGTCGTTACCAGCACGTTACAATATTAACAATCGATAATCACATGGACCAGGCGAGATTCTTCCGTCATTTCTTCCACATGCTCTATAGATAATAACCCTATGGCTTAGGGTCATCTTGAAAAGTTGTATTGAACTTAGATACGTCCCTATATCAGTTGGATAAAAGTCAAAGTGCTTTTTTTCCAACTCGACTGCAAGATTGTAGACCGATAAGTCTATCCTCGTTCCTTCTCAAGACTCTGGAAAGAATCATTGATCTAAATATTTGTTAGAGACTTGCAGCGCAGACTTTGAGTTGAACACGCCCCTCCTAACCTAACCTAACCTAACAATCGATAAAAAAACTACCTTTATCTCAGTAAGAATTATTCTTTTGCGAATAGGCCAAACGAACTTAGTCTCAATTTTAGTTTGGACTTGCAACGATACGAGACCAGGCTAGACTTTTGTTAGCCTCGTCTCTATCTAATCTAAAAATGTCAGTCTTGTCTCGATCTTGGTCTCGCCTTTTGCTCGTGAAAATTTTAATATGCAGTCTCGTCTTGGTCTGATCATTAGTCATGCAAATTTTGAATTTTATGAGGTAAAATTTAAATTTTGTAGAGGTTCCTTAATCCATTTAAATCGGAGCCATCCCTCATTCGATTTTGAAAGTTTATGGCTTTACAGGTAGGCAACATACTATATTTTGACGTTTGGATAATATTTTTTTCTAAGTGTTACCTAAAAGTCTTAAAGTCACCTTTTTCCGGAGGGGAAACAAAGTGTGAAAAATAAAAGATTTCTAAATAAATCGTACGTATTCTTCTATACTCTGTACCAGAAAAATAGGCAGTACACGTCTTATGGGAAAGCCTTTTCAAAATCAGTAGCGTGTCATATTTTGAAACCACACTAAATTGAAAGAACTTCTCCATAAAAAGTGTTTACCCGCCCGTAATAAATGAAATAATAAAAGAAAATTTCATTGCATCTGGCGCAGACCCAACGTCCTTCTCAGCGCACATCTGAATGTGGACAGAAAGGCTGCTGCTGCTATTCAACCCCCATTAAATATTGATGTGCTTTCATAGTTAGGCGTGTCCGTTTTTTAATTTGTTCGGTTGTTTTCCTTGGGTTTGTTTTGATGTGCTTTTGATTTGAGAGCTTTCATGTTTGGGATCATTTAAAATAAAAACTACGAAAACCCTATGCAATCCACTGTAGCGAGAATGAGCGGCAAACGTTCTATCTTGCCTACACTGCCTATTTTTCTGTAACAGATTATAGCTTAGAATAGTCTCAGTGTCGCTGCCAGCCCTAAAAATTAGCTAGCGACGTCTCTGTGTGAAATGGGGACACAATAGACCAATAGGCCCCCGTGAACCCAGCGCCCTTAAACCTTTGCACACCCCCCTCCTAACCTAACCTAATAATCGATTAAAACTACTTTAACCTCAATAAGATTAAAATTGTCTTTTGCGAATAGGCCAAGTGAACTTAGTCTCAATTTTAATTCAGGACTTAACACATACTTTCGATGGGTGAATAAATAAATAATATAATATATTTCAAACTGCGTTATAGAACTGTTCGTATAGTTTTTTTAAGTGACTATTTCGTTAGTTTATAACCTTAGCTTATAAGAGCTTCATACCTGTAGAATTTTATATTCAGTATTCTGAACAAAACTCACTATCGGCGCAGATTTGAGACAGTCAGGTATGAGTATCAACGGAATTATCACCACCTTTGTACCACTGAAAAAAAAGCTTGTCTAACTTTTTTTATCACTCTTCCTGTCATGCGAATTTAAAATTTTAAATCAACTTGTATAAAAGCTCTTTAACTGCCTTTAATCTAATAAAGCATTTAAATTAACAAATTCAAACCGTTAGTCTTTTTCCTAAAGCCCCAAATAATAAAGTCTTTGGGTGTGTATCTCTTTCAATCAGCTTTATCGAATCATCTATATCAACAACTTTTGTATGAAAATCTATTCAGATACAAAAGATTTTGCTGGAAATCCAAAGCTCCAGCAGCTGTCAAATAATTTTACAGCAAAAAAAAGATAGACAATTTTTTTTCAATTATTCAATTTCACGAGACAACAACGACTCGTTGTCGACAGCTTAATTGCTTCACGTATTTTCTCACACCGTCAAATACTTTTTGCTTTATTGTTTTTGTTTTTTTGTTAAATAAAAAAAAATTAAATAGAATCTCTTTGCACAGAAAATTTAATGCTTTTTAGCTATTTTACGTCTGTCTGTCCCTGTCAGCAAATACGTGCATCAAAATACCAAAAAGAAATAGAACAAACCATACATATAGAGAATCTTGTTTCAGATTAAAAAAAAAGTCCATAAAAAAGGTGACAGCAACCTGACTTGAAATTGCCAATTATCTACTCATCCTCTTTTGGCACTCATTAATATGATTAGTCAGAAAGTGAACATATGTACATATCTACTTAAATAAACAGATCGAATTATTTGACAATGATTTCAAACGATATGTATGTATATACAGGAAGACTTGGTCTTCCTGTACGAATTGCCTTATGATGGTCATGAACGGAATGCAAAATATATTTCGTTCAGGCTATTGCGAAAAGTATTCGCTAATTTTGACGTGAAAGGATTTGACAAAATTTTGAATTGGGGCATATTTCAAAATGTCATCTAACAATAATTGGATTGTTATTTATAGTTAGTTAATATTTCTAACATTTTATAGATATTGAACGCGTCAATTTGACTTTTATGTGTCGGAAAAGACACATCAGTCAAATTTGATTTTGAGTGATTTCTTCACAAGCAATCATAAGGACTCTCCATTTCTTTTTACTTGCTATGTATGTCGGTACTTAAATACTAGAACTCGAGATTTTAATTAAACTTGACACGGTAGCTATCAAACAACTTGTTCTACCATCTTAATTAGGTATCTGAAAAGCGGCTCTAACGATTTTGATTAAAAAATATCTGTGCACTACTATTAGAAGTATAGGTACCTACTCCACATTTTGCTTCAGAATCTTTGTTTTTCATATTTTGTTATTAACGGTACCTGCCATACAAGCTTTTTTTATTTTGGACTCTCTCATAAACGACTCGATGGATTTCGATCAAAATGTTTACATTGGAGGTCCTTCTATCGCATACCAAAATTTTTTGAAAAATATTTTTTTGGATTTTTGGAAAAAAAAATCTTTTTTATTCTTGAAAATTCAATATTTCGAAAACGGACGACGTTTTTTTTTCGAGATTATATTTTAAAGCTATACTATTAAATACATAAAATTGCCATGCCATTTTTCTAGGAAATTAACTAAATTTTGTATTTAAAAAATTAAAAAAAAAACGACTTTAAGAATTTTGTGCATAGCATCGAACATAAGAGAGAATTACCGATTTCTTTGTTGTTTGTTCTTCTATGTGTCCTTGAAGGCGCATGGGCATAAGTCCTAATTTAGATTTTTGGAACATATACCCCACAGAGGTGAGACATAAGTCCCAAAATCTATTTTGGGACATATATCCCACATTGGTGGGACATAAGTCCCAGCTTACGTTTGGTGTTGATGGGACGAAACTTTCAAATTGTATAAGATATAAATGTAGCCATATGCCACAATGTGAAAGTGTTATATGGCCCTGAGCAAAAAATACTGCACACAAGTACCAACAAAAACAAGCTTAATAGTGGTACAAAACTCAAAAGTCCCATATTTTTTTGTGCGACATATGTATGTCCCACCTTAGTGGGATATTGGTCCCAAATTATGTCCCTTCTATGTGTGACATAAGTTCCAAAAAGCAAAATTGGGACTAATATTCCAGGGACTCATATCCCTGCGCCGCCCGTTCTTGAATTGTAACCTGATGTTTTTAAGAAGTTGAGCCCCTTTTTTCTAAATGCGGCCCTGGCTGTGATTTTAAAATTGATTGGGATGGTGATGACTATGTATTGCCAATTCATCGATTGAATAAGAAAATGTAGATAAATTTACAAAAATAAAAGGTAAATCCAAAAAGCATCTGTAATGTACCTATCTTTGATGAAGGAAATGGGTAGAGTATAAAGTTAGTCTATTCTCTGCCTATATTGATTCATTATAATCAATGTACACATACATAGGGAGCCACCATTTAGTTTGGATCCGATGACAGACGATGGGGACGACGAAAAGCAATGATAGTCTCGAACGAATGCATGACCACCTGACATATAGAACCTCTGAGATCGTCGTCGTCAGCATAAGCACAGAGAACATACATAAACATATAACATATACGACTACATAAAACAGAGGAGTAGGAGGAAAACGAAAAGGAAAAAGATTCAGCAAATATGTATAGAAGGAATTTCAAACACTATTTGAAGTCCCAACGTGCCATCATCCACCGTACAAATTCCAATCGCTTCGCCATGTTCGTTAGGCACGATGATGATGATGAAATTAAAAAAAAAAAAATACAAGAACCAAAACAAACACTTTAAGATACTAACTCTATAATATCAGGTCCATGCCGAATGGCATAAGTAACGCCATCATCATCATCATGTCACCATCACGCAATTTTCTCCTGATCAGGTTTTCCTAGCTACAGCTGGAGCTCTGGAACAAGCAAGGTACAGCTTTTGTAGCATTAGAATCAGCATCAGTGGCCATTTTGCTTTAGACCGGGAATGCATGCTAGATGCGATGTGCGCTGTTGTTGTTGGATGCCGATGGTACCTTGGCAATGTTCTCCTCGAATCGTGTAAATGTGGGCTTCACCCATATGTGTACTTGTACCACTATATCTTTTAAAACTAGGCACATAACGGTAAGCCAGATAGATTGAAATTTGTACAAGATCGCTGCTTATAGTCAATGGGTCAAGCAACGTAAGTTGGTATCTTTTGTTTATTTATCTCCCTCTCTTGATGGTTGCGCTCGTGGTAAGTGCATGTCGCTTCTGCTGCAGCTCCTGCTTAAGGCGGCTGATATTCTGACTCCACTGATGGGAGGAACGGCCAAAACAACAATAAATTCTATTCGCTCTCAAACCGCATTGGGAAGTTATTTCCGCTTTCGCATATTTGTCAGTTTGGGTATATATGAATGTGCAATACATACATTATGTATATATGTACATATAGATAGATATTTGCTATAAAGGAGATCGTATAATATACTTACACTTTGTATCTTTTGGATCTGGATAATTCCATATTACTTTCAAATATGTGTGCGGATGTGAATGCGGCCAGATAATTATCCGCACTGTCGCAATATTTTGACAGCAGATTTGATCTCTCTGAGATACGTTTGACCTCATTTGGCAAAACGAAAACAAAAATAATCGGAAGTTATTTTTTTTTTGAACGCTTGAGTTTTTGTTTTAATGACCATTACTTTCTGATATTTACAGTCCATAGGTATACAGACGCACAGACAATCTTATCGACAAGAAAATAACATTTTTATTCTTCTTATGTTTGATATCAAGGTATAATGACTTAAGTAGCTCCAGACCAAATAGTTACGTCTTCTTAAATAAAGGGTCCGCCAAATAACTTTTTTTTTGAAAATGCTATAAAAAAAAACTACTGAATATTTTCTTAAATTTCTTTTTTTATTTGAAAGCACAATCCTTCCGGTTAATAATGGAAAATAATTTAATTCAAATGGCTGCCTCGGCTGGCCATGCAGTAGCCTACATGATCGGTCCAATTTTTAAGCACTTTATCGATTGTGTGCAGCTGTATTTCACCAATGGCTTCACGAATATTGTCCTTTAAAGCGTCAATTGTCTCTGGCTTGTCGGCGTAACACTTATCTTTTACGGCACCCCACAAATAATAGTCTAACGGTGTCAAATCGCAGCTCCGAGGTGGCCAAACGACATCAGCTTTGCGGCTGATAATGCGATCTTCAAAAACAGGGCGCAAAACATCGAGTGTAGCTTCGGCTGTGTGGCACGTAGCGCCGTCCTGTTGAAAACAAATATTGCCAATATCGTCCTCTTCAATTTTTGTGAACAAAAATTCGTTCAACATGGCCCGATAACGATCGCAATTGACTGTAACGGCCACTCCTTGCTCATTTTCGAAGAAAAATGGCCCAATTATGCCTCTGGACCAAAATCCGTACCAAAGAGTGACTCGTTTTGGGTGTATCGGCTTTTCAATGTATGCGTGCGGGTTTTCTGTGTCCCAAATGCGACAATTTTGCTTGTTTACATACCCGCCAAGATCAAAATGAGCTTCATCTGAAAAGATGATTTTTTTGGAAAAATCGGCTTCTTCTCTAAGTCGATCGCAGGCCCACTTAGTGAAGCGAAAACGCATTGGATGGTTGGCTTGAACTCCTGAACCAATTGGACTTTGTATGGCGTCATACCAAGGTCTTTATGCAAAATTCGTCTCAATGTTGTCTCCGAAATGTTCAATTGTTGAGTTGTGAATTGATGTTGATGGCGCTTCACGCACTCTTTCTGCATAGCAACAATATTCTCGGGTAAACGAACTGTTTTTGGCTTTTCACCCTTTGGTTTATCGATGAGGATGCCATTTTCCCTCACTTTTTTCACAAGATAACGAACATACGGAGCTGACGGTGCTTCTCTTCTTCCAAAATCCGTACGCAATTTTCGCACACATTCTGCAACATTACCATGATTTTCAAAGTAATGTCGCAATATTTCCCAGCGTTGTTCAAGAGTATACACAACCATATTCGTTCAGCGGAAGGATACAACTAATTACGTGTCAAATCAGACATGAGCTAAGTGTTACCATTCACAAAATAAGCACTAGTTGAAAAAAAAACGTTAGATGGCGGACCCTTTATATGTTAGTATTATTATCTAATTTGACCACAACTTAACATACAAAAGAAGCTGTTTTTGTTCCTTATTTTGTGGACTGTAATTATGATTTTAATTGAGTTTTTTTACGACATTTAGTCCAAATTAATATGCGTTTCACCCAGGTACTACAGATGGACTCATCAGTTAGATGCTGTAGTACCTTTCTAAGACGCAATATATTAGTCGATGGTTACCGATAAAAATAAAATTTACAGCTTTAAAGCACTGTGAATTATATTCTTCTAGGGGAATTCGGTTGAATTCAGACACCTAGAAAATTATACCCGTGGTCTTGCTTGTTTAACTGATGAGCCTCTCTGTAGTATCTGGGCGAACCGCATATTAATTTGGACTAAAGGTCGCAAAAAAACTCAATTAAAAACTATTTTCCTATAACAAAAAACAACTGTACCTCCCGCTCCCATACAAATGTTTAAAAAATCCGTTAAGAAAAAAATTTATTTCTCAAAAACGACTCCAAGAATTTAGATTAAAAAAAATGTTCATAAATTAGTGCAGTCTGGTAAAAAAAAATATTTTATTTTGCGTACTTATTTACGGTACTTCCCATAGAACTAGCCCAGCAAACATTTTAATTCAGAAATGAACGATAATTAATTCATAAAAGTGAAGAAACCGGACGAAAAAGAATTCACTTTTGATGCAATTTGAATCCTTTTACCTGGAATCTTAGACACCAATTTGAATCATTTTAATGATTCATTTATGATCTGAAAATTCGTCATTTAAATGAACGTATATAAGACCTCCATATATTCATTTCTTTTCTAAATCATAAAAATAATTCCAATAAAATTCAATTAAGTGAAGGATTTCTAAGTATATACCTTCACTTTATTTAATCGTACAGGAATCATTTTTGCGATTCAGAAAAGGTTCAGTGATTAATCATTTAAAGAAGAATATATGGAACCCTTATATACGTTCATTTAATTGCAGAATTTTCAGATCATAAATGAATCATTAAAATGATTCAAATCGGTGTCTAAGAGCCCAGGTAAAAGGATTCAAATTGCATCATAAGTGAATTCATTATTTCCGATTCATTTATGATTGAATATTTTATCGGTGAGCCTATGGAACATTTTTTGATTTACCTCTTGTTTGGCTTTTATAGCTTCCAGGACTTCTTAATTGTTACGCGATGCTATAATTAAAGAAATGATTTTTATGTTTCTAAGAAAATCTAACACCATTTTTTACATACATTTATGTTTTATCATTTGCTTTTTTAAATATATTATTTGTTAAGTAAGTAGGTACCCATTTACTATTAAAACACAAGCTGATGGTCATATACCTATCTAAACCGATCTTTCGAAAAACTTTTCCGAACTGATAAATCGACTATGCAAACGAAACTTTTATCCTTACAATGACCCGTAATCATTACCCCTTTGTAAAAATAAAAATAAAAGGACGAACAAAAAATCATCTCCATATGAAGGATCCAACAACAAAATCTGAGTATTGTTTTTTTGGACACAGAATACATATATCTGTGTTTCTCTGGTAAGAATTTTTAGGATCTTTGTATATATTCATAACTCATTGAAAAAACTGAAGGTTTCCTGAATATTATTCTTCATTTTTGATGATTAGAATCTGAACCTTCAGATAAATGTTTGCTGGGAGTTATGCAAACGTTCCCACACCTTCATGTTAATATCGATGATTTGATAACCGATACATCGACGGAAAAACCCTTAAACATTGGCATCGTTAATTCATTTCGTTAAACATTGCCAAGATGGGTTAAACATAAAAATGTGCTTGTGTTTGTGTTGCATTAAACGCAAAACCATTTATCCGTACTAGGTTTGTCCCCCTCACGCTATTTTTAGTGTTGCACAAATGTTTTTCACAAATGTAATGGTCTCATTCAATAACAGAACTTTTAGCTATTCGGATAGGTTGATGTTGTTGTATTCCCACGTAAGATTTTTTTTTGGCTACAGCTGTGTTCTTATATGGGAATACAACAACACCAACCTATTTTACCTTTCTCAATAGAATTATTACTTATAAACCTGATGTTATAATCTTTTTGTTTCAAATAAATAATTCAAGGCACAATTTAAAATGAATAATTGTTGATCTATATCAGTGGTGGAATACAGTGCATTTAAGTCATAGAGATAGGCCTCTGATAATAGATCATTCACAATAACTCCATTACATGTACCTACAGTGTTAAAACCGTTAGAGCGACAAAAGCAAAGAACCTTAAAATAAAATTTACTGGTCCTGATGCCTCTTATGTGGTAGTGAGAAATCCTCTTCCAAGTCATAAAAAAGTATTTTTCTTCCTTACTGTTCAAATTTTGAAAAAGGGCTCTTCCATTCCTGCCGATTATCCACATCACGCGCACATCATTATGCCCTTTATGGTTCTCCACGAGACAAGAACAAATAATACTTTTATTTATTTTAAAAGACAATCAACTTGATATCGTGGAAGGTATTTTTCATTATTGATTTGGTTTGTATTTTGCCAGACTTGTGACAATTTCGTCAAATCTTCATTCTCTTGGATATCTTCAATGATCAAAACAATAAAGCTAATCCATTATAGGTGAACCCAGTAACCCATCACAATTCCTGACAACCTTATAAGTCCCCTTAACCACCACTATCACTAATAACAAGCAAAATAATTTTTCAAACAATCTATATCCCTACATTAATATAAGCCTCTGTGTCTACCTCTCGCTTTAATTGGGTTTCAATTTGAATGCAATTTAAATTGTAACGGATTATTATAGACTTCCAGAATTGTAGGTAACCCATAAAATAAAACAGATATTCTCAACAACTAACCGAGATACAAAAACATAGATAAATGCGATAAAAAAATCCCCTGCGAAAACAATCAAATTCATTCCGCATCTTTCGCTCTCTAGACTTCAAGGCTTCCCAACTTTTCAATGTTAGAATATGTAAGACATAAGGTAGAACTAACTATCAAATCTCGATGCCGATGGCGATGCATTGCTATCTCTATAGTGAATCTTTTCTCATAGAGTTCATGTCGATTCTTGAACTAGTACCTGATGTGGAACATTTTTTTTTTATTTGTACTCTTTCGTCTTCTTGATGCAGGGAAAAATAAAACAAAAAAAATTTAAATAATTTTTACCATGTAAGAATTGTCCAGGCAACGGCCGTAGAACGTGGCGGACGGCAACTGGTATTACCCGCGTTGCTATATGCATTATTTTGCCAGCAGTTGTAACAAATGGCAGAAACAACAAATAATAAATTCCTCGCGGTTTTCATCATTACTTCGCGATGTAGTGACGACACACATAGCCGTCCCCATCAGTTGCAGTTCCATCGTGCGTGGTCTTGATGTACGTACTCAGTCAGTACACACATTGAACACATTATGTTGGAGTAAACTCTCTTCAATCAAATGGCCACGTCCACGCGGCGGCAGCACTCACAGAACTTCTTGATTCCAGTACAAATCTGACAAATGTCAATTTGTTGTGTTCAAAGCGAATAGGTGGGCAAAAATAGGAGAATATGGGGCAAAATAGGCGTTTACATGAAATAAAAAAATTGTTGAATGCTGATTCCTATAGCTGCTATGAACTTGTTGTACTCCTTGAAGTTGAAGACGCTATTATTGAAAATTCAGAAGCCCATAGCTAAAATCATTTCCAACAATCACATATAGGTACATACATATATATGAATTAGTTAAAAAATATTTTTTTCCATTTGATGAACTCGGGTCTTCTCTTCACTATCTTGTCAAAGAAAATGGTTTACTGAAAAACCTTTGCAGCAGCTTGTCTTTACATAGTCTCCCACAGAACTAGCCTTCTTCTTTTATTTCCTTTCATTTTATTCATTTATTTTTTTTTTTTTTTAACGAAGAGTGTATTCAAGTCAGGTCCAATTTGTATTTATTCATCGGTAGCAGAAACATTGCCATTTGTGGAACGCATCATCGGGCTTGATATTATGAATACTAATGCCCCAATATGGTTGTTCTTGCTTCACTTGATATTGGTTTTGCTATTATTTTCCTTACAATGTACGTATTCGCGTTCTTAGTCGAAAAATATGCCTATGTGTACAAAAAATAAAAAAATTATTCAGACAGATGAAGATTAATAAAACAAGAACAAGAAGACGAGCTTGCCTAGGGTTTATACACGTACCTTAAGTTGAGGCACATATGGATTACAATAGGTTTTTCTAGAGCACTTATTCCGAAAACTTTTTTGAATATCAATAGTCTTTGTAAGTCTGTTGTTATAGACATTAGGCAATATAAAACATATTTAGGGAACTTCTTCGTAATAATAGAAATTGCGACATAATCGAACATGTTAAGTCGCTATTCGCCATATTGTTGGCCGTTTCTAAACAACCTTTTCTATTTCTATTCAAGGCGCAGTGGTATTGGCCACTGATACGCATACGAAAAGTGCGTACTCAGAGAATTGTTTTTTTATTTTAATTAACTCGCGCTATAAAGGGTTTTGACTGCCCTTAAAATGAATAAGCACGTACGAGCGATAGGAAAGAAGAGAACGATGGAAGAGGAGATACCGAAGCACATTGGTTTTGAATTTTTGAATATTAAAATGGGAGCTGAAAATAGAGCCGGGTAAAATAATCCAGATTCGCGTTTTCCCGCTAAAGAAAGAACCTCTGCTCTTGACAGTACGTCCGAAGTTGGGTTCGAGGGTAAACTGGTGAGCATTCGTAGTAGCGCGTGTATTACGGTTGAATACTTTAATGGGAGGAATGTAACTGACTATTTCGCTAGAACATTGCTTATTAAAATAGCGATACAATAATGAAAGACATGAAAAATTTCGATGGTGCTTGAGAGATGTAAATGTTTTCATTTATGTTTTATCGCCTATCATTCTTAGAGCTCTAATTTGGATTCTGTCTAAAAAGGCTCAAATGAATTTTGGGAGCTCCTACCCAAATGTGCGAGTAATACTCCAACTTTGGACGAATGAAGGCCTTATAGATTACAGCCAGTTGAGACGGGGGAAAGCATTTCGTGCATCTTCGAAGAAAATCTAAGCCGTTTGCAGCGTTTTTGGTCACTTCAAGTAAGTATGTGTTCATTCAACAAGAGGTGCCAGATAATCTGTGATATGGGTATCGCCAAAGACTGGAAACTGATCGGTTTCTTCAATGCAAGTGCCGCTCATTGATAGCGGCATGGAAGGTAGATTCTGCTTTAACGACAGAAGGCAGTAATGGTTTTTTGAAGCATTAAATTCTACGCGGTTGTTCCCCATTTGACAATGCTTTTTAGTTCAGAAATAATTTTATCATACGCTGCCGTTGCAGTTCCACATTCAAGCAACAAGGAGGTGAATCTGAAAACTAATATGAGAAGCTGAGAGTACTATCGCCAGAAAACCAATTTAGTGGATTATAAGTTCCAGATAAGAGATCATTTATGAAAATGAGAAAAAGAGTTGGAGCCAAAAGGGAGCCCTGGGGCACACCATCATTTATTTTGTGGACTTCAGACTTGAAACAGTCCAATACGACTTGTATTGAGTGATCCGAACTACTAATCCAACGAAGAAGTGAGTCACCGATTCCAAATGTACTCACTTCGATAAGAGAGCTTGATGCCAAACTCTATCAAATACATTTGATATCAACCGCAATAATCTTACTTTCTCAAAATGATGTAAAGATTTGTGCCACTGTTCGATAGGATATATCATCTGACCACCACTGAACCTATTGCTGCGAAAGCCATACCGCCGGTCATTAAGGAGCTTTCGTTCTTCAAGATATTTTTTGCATGACCTAATAAAGAAGGGGCGTAAATGCTTTTGGACAGTTAGAGGAAGAAGAAGATTCCCGTTTTTCAGGACAGGCTGGACAAACGCTGTTTTCCATACACTTGATAAGATACCAGTAGAGTAAGACAGATGAAGAAGCTTATGCAATGGTTTTGTCACCGTTAACGGACACCTCTTCAGAACGATGGGAGGGATACTATCGTTGCCAACGGATTTGTGTATATCAAGGTCTTTTAGCAACTGCTCGAATTTGCAAGAAGTTTCCTCCCATAAGATCGTTTAGGCTCTCAAGTACTGGAGGATACATAAAACTTTTTGGCAACAGTATCCAAAATGGCGAAAATTCGTACTACCTTTGGAACATTGAAGTATTTTTGCCTTAATTTTTGGTAATGCAAAAATTTGGTTTTCGGAATGTGATCGTTGCAACTCTTTTTAGCTTTTTTAAACTTATTCCGGTTTTCCACAGTGAGCTTGACTTTATAATTCCGGAAACTTACTTCTTTAACCCTAATAACCTCAAACCATGTTTTTTTCGGTATGATAGATTACAACCTCGGTATGATAGGGCACAACCTTCTTAAACTTAGATTTCAAGAAATTTATATCAATAGGTTTTTTATAACTCAAATTGTTTGTTTCCCTTTAGAACTCGACTTGAACCATGGTATTTAGATATGATCTGGGAATAATTTGCTTTAATTTTAATTGGCTTGACATATCTTTCTAATTGCTAAAGCCTTTGATGGTCACCTCTGTGACGAGCGTTTTTGCAGAATTTGCTTTTTCGTTACATACTTTGAAGTCCTGAAAATCATACACCTTTTCTGCTCTTTTTAATTGTGCTTCAACTTGGTAGTGAAAAGAATCTGCACTCATAAATGTAACTATGTCCGGATTCAAAATATTTTATAATTTTTTTTCCGTTGAAATTTTGTCGAAATTAATGATATTAACAAAAAATGTAAACGGGGGTCAATTTTTGTTTTGTGCTAAACAATTATCCAGCCAAAGTATGATAGTATTCTCATCACGGTTAATTTCAAGAAATTTATTAAACGCTTATGATATCCTCTTTTCTTCTGCCGGAAAAGCTTCATGCCATATATAATAGAAATAGGCTTCACATTTTGTTTTATACTTACAGGTACAAATGATTCATTGAATACAATTATCCTGGGGGTTAAAATAACTTCCTTAAACATATTAAATAGTGGAAGCATAATTACCTGGAACGATTTAAAACTCACCGGTTGTAACAAACACTGACTACTGGCTATTTAAAAGTTAAAAATGTATTAGTGAAATGAACGCCTTTGGATATAACCGCAGTAAACTGTTTTTACCAACCATGCTACTTTGTTAAAATTTTCTGGAAAGCACGTGTTCGCATGAGATTTTACTTCGGCCTCTTAGTTGTTACCAAGAGAAAATGACGTATCTACATTTTTGTATTTTCATATTAGGATTTTTTGCCGTATCTACAAAAGAATATGGTAGTTACGGTAGTTATTTTTCTTTAGAAGTGTAGATACGTCAATATTTCTTAATGACGCCATAGCAGTTTGTACATGCGTTGTATTTCATAAGCGTTTTAAACCAGGAAGGAAGTCAGATACGGCTTTTATTCTTTGAAAATAAAATAATAATCATCCCAAATATTTCAAATATGATCCTAACTCAAAAACGCCAAAAATGTAGATACGTCTTTTCAACTTAACACTCCAGTGTACCTTATAGGAAAGCTATAAGTTAAAATGAGACGAATAAGTTGCTTTTAAAGCAGAAGTTTCCCCTTTATTTAGAGTCCTCCTCTTACTTTCATAAGATGCCGTACTAGAGAAAAGGAATGGTTAGCCTTACGAAGGGTGAATTTAGAGTGTTGGTTAAATTTGAACCTTTTGAAGAAGTGAACTCTTAAGTATTTAACCGTTTTCTTGGGTTTGATAATTGTGTTATCGGGAAGGGTCAGGAAGAGGTTTTTACGCATCTTGTGGCTAGGCTATTGCGCGAAGGAGTCGAAAAGGTGTTCAACTCTCTTTTAGTAGGGTTGATTTTAATTCCCCAATGGGGTAATATTCCCAGAGTTCTTACTCTTTGGAAGGCTAAGTCTAGGCTGGATGATGCGCTGTAAGTGATTGCTTCATTAGCAAGTAGGAGGTTATTTCTCCTATATAACGGGTCCGCCATCTAACGTTTTTTTTCAACTAGTGCTTATTTCGTGACTAGTAACACTTAGCTCATGTCTGATTTGACAGATATTTAGTTTTATCCTTCCGCTGAACGAATATGGTTATGTATACGCTTGAACAACGTTCGCTAAGTGGGCCTGCGATCGACTTAGAGAAGATGCCGATTTTGCCAAAAAAAATCATCTTTTCAGATGAAGCTCATTTTGATCTTGGCGGGTATGTAAACAAGCAAAATTGTCGCATTTGGGGCTAAGTATTTGGAGTTAAGTACTATAAAAGACTAAGTCTTACTTGTACATCCTTATTAAATAAAATTGAATTGAATTGAAATTGAATTGAATTGAATTGAATTGGGGCACATAAAACCCGCACGCATACATTGGAAAGCCGATACACCCAAAACGAGTCACTGTTTGGTGCGGATTTTGGTCCAGAGGCATAATTCGAAAATGAGCAAGGAGTTGCCGTTACAGTCAATGGCGATCGTTATCGGGCCATGTTGAACGAATTTTTGTTCACAAAAATTGAATAGGAGGATATTGGCAATATTTGGTTTCAACAGGACGGCGCTACGTGCCACACAGCCGAAGCTACACTCGATGTTTTGCGCCCATTTTCAAAAAAAAAAGTTATTTGGCGGACCCTATATATTTAGTAACTGGTCGGAGGTGTACAAGTTAAAAAGGTCGAGTCCAAGGCGCGAACCCTGAGCAGCGGAAATGCTCATGAGACTTGAGAAATCGCCATACGCATGTAAAATTAACTGTTAGTGAGGAAACTATAGATAATGAGGACACTGACTATACACATGGATGAATGAGCGAAGTGTTTTTTTTTTGTTTATAATAGGTGATTTTTTAAGAGCTTGGTTTTTGAAAATTCAAAAAAACACAGAAACTTGTAAAAAGTGAATGAAATTTTTATTTGGATCGATAATCAACTTCTGCCATTTACTTTTTAAAAATAATTTCACTTAAATGTTGCCCGCGGCTACGCTTCAGGTGGTCCATTCTGAAGGTCCAATTTTGGCAAACTTTTTCACACATTTCGGCCGGAATCTCACCAATGACGCGTTCAATGTTGGCTTCCAAGGCAGCAATCGTGTTTGGCTTGTCCCCATAGACAATAGACTTAACATAGCCCCACAAAAAATAGTCTAACGGGGTCAAATCACATGATCTTGGTGGCCAATTGACTGCGCCAAAACGTGAGATCAACTGCTCACCAAATTCGCCTCTCAATTCATGCATGGTTTCGCGTGCAGTGTGGCATGTGGCACCGTCCTGTTGGAACCACATGTCGACCGAGTTCAATTCTTGCATTTTCGGCAAAAAAAAATCTGTTATCATCGAACGGTACCTTTCTCCATTGACCGTAACCCTGAGGCCTTCATCGTCCTTGAAGAAGTACGGCCCAATGATGCCGCCTGCCCATAAACCGCACCAAACAGTGCATTTTTCGGGATGCATTGGTAGCTGCTGAATTGCCTTTGGCTGCTCTTCACTCCAAATATGGCAATTCTGCTTATTCACGTATCCATTTAGCCAAAAATGAGCCTCGTCGCTGAAACGGACGTAGCTTGCGAAACACATTTTTCACAGAGCACGAATTTTGATAATAAATTTCAATAATTTGCAAACGTTGTTCAGGCGTAAGTCTATTCATGATGAAATGGCAAACAATACTGAATCGAAATGTCAAATGTTCGTGGAATTTGTCATGTGTGATCTGTCAAAAATATAAACGTCAAAAACCAAGTAGCAAAAAAATCACCCGTTATATGTAGGTAGAACTTATTAAAACAGTTTGTTAATCGTCCTACGCCAGATTTCCATGCAACCATTGATGATTTACTTCAGAATGTTTTTTCGAAGAAACTAAAATAAAAAAAGCAATATAATACCTACGTATGTATGTCATGCCTTCATACATATACGAGTATATGTACATACCTAAATGGTAAAATTATTTTATCAATTACTGTTGTTCTCAAATTATGTCGCAACAGTAAATAAACAACTACCTTTATGTCCTATAAATAGAAAGTGACACAAGGACTTATATCTTACTATTTCATCAATTATGTAAAAGTAAGAACATAGCTACGAGTATATAAAAAAAACCCTATACATACATAATGCCGCTTATCTCAATTTCGTTTAAGAGTTTCTTCCTTTTTTTGTGTCCCTAGAGATTATTCCCTGGTCCATACAACACGCCACTTACAGAATATTCTTTACTAATAAAAATCCTATACCAATCTAAGGATCTCTGCATCTTCTATAAGGACACGAACCCTCCTCACGGTTTTCTTTTGCTCGAGTTACTTCCGACGCGACACGGACGAATATCATTACATATATTTGTTTTGGCTTGTCCAATATTTGAAATTCGGAAATAGAATTATGTATTTATGTATGTAATGTTTAGGAATACAGTCTCTTTTGTTTTTGTTTGAGTTAAATCAAAAACCAATATCAAATGAGATATGATTTTTTTTCGAACTTATCATAGGTACTTATAGATATTTTTTTGTCATTGATGAATTTATTTGACGAATTACTACTCTTCGAAGGAAGAACAAAATAGAAACTGAACCAAATGGCGAACTTGTACTTCTATAAAAAAAACAAGACCGATTTGGATGGGAAATATTCGAACGTTTTTCCCCATTGCATATTTGTAATTGAACATCTGTCACAAAAACTGGACAGCCAACTGAGAAAATCAATTCGATTTGGAAAAAAATATACCTACGCAACGCACATACAAACAATAATATAAACAAAGAAAAAAGAACATTTTGGATTAGGGAGGAATAATTATGCTTCCACCCTCGCGTCGCATTTGTGTGCGAATATTTGCGAAAAATATGCGACCATTTTATGGCATTTCCTTTGTTTGTTTTTTTTTTGTTTGTTTTATTATTTTTATATTTTCTTACATGTCTTTTGAACTTGATCATTTTTCTTTTGTTTAAAATTTGGGCTGAGTAATAGGCTGGTGAATGGAGATGCTGGGTGCGTGTATTTTGTGGGCAGGGATGAAAATACTTGCGTCAGAAATAAAAATGATCATTGCTCTAGGAAAAGTGATTTACCTACCTACATGCATAGTCCAGATTTTTTTAATTTTTAGAAATTCTGTTTAATATTCTATTTCTTCGTTTTAGTATAAGTACGATTTTTAAGCTATTTTAATATGATAAACACTAAGAGAAAAGGGCGATAAAGAATACAGAGAAAGCTGTATTTTAAAATCTAAAAAAAAATGTACATAATGTACGAGGGGCGTTCAATATATTCTCGGTATCGATCTGAAGGAAAATGCGAATTCAATTTAAATTGTTTTTATTTTTCAATATAATCTCCCCTAACATCAATACATTTGTAACATCTTGAGAAAAGCTTTTTTAAATCCTCAAAAAAATAAATTTCCTCTTTCTCTGCAAAATACCCATTTATTGCCGACTTGAGTTCTTCATCATCCGAAAATCTTTTTCCACGAAGATATTTTTTTCAAATCGGGAAACAGGAAATAATCACTAGGGGCAAGGTCTGGACTATAGGGTGGGTGTTGGATTTCTTCGAAACCACAATTTCGCGCAGCAGCCTTGTTGTCATGAAGAAACAACACACCCGCTGCGAGTTTAACCCGTCTTTTCTTTTTAATTTCCTCCCGCAAATTATAGAAAGTGGAAGCGTAGAATGTGGGGTTGATGGTTTCACCTTTTTTTTGTACTCAATGAGCAAGATTCCCTTTGAGTCCCAAAAAACTGTGGCCATGAGCTTCCCGGCAGACGGAGTGACTTTGAACTTCTTCGGGGGTTCTGTTCCTTTTTTATGCCACTGCATAGACTCTTGTTTGCTTTCAGGGTCATAGCGGTGAACCCATGTATCGTCCCCAGTAATAATTCGATCCATAACACCGTCCGCGTTCTCACTAAATATCTCCAAAAGCTCTCTACAGCATGCGATTATCACTTTTTTCTGAGGCGCTGTGAGTATTCGTGGCACCCACCTTGCACTGACCTTTGAAAGGTTAAGATGGTCATGAAGAATGGTGTGAATGGCACCAGTTGAAAGCTTGGTGATTTCTGCCATTATTTTCATCTTTATTCGGGCATCCTCAAGAACAAGTTTCTCGACTTCTCAATTTTCATCATCATTGTCTCAGTTGCCATTATGATTCTGTTTAACTAGAGATAAAACGCGAATTAATAATCACATTTATATGAAATTTTACATAAATGCACAAAAATAATAGTATTACTTGATAAATAATTCAATTTATATATATAGACACAGCTTCACCCCGATACCGAGAATATATTGAACGCCCCTCGTATGTGCTTAGTTCTTGTATTTTTTTACACAAACTGTCAATGTCTAACTCGTGTGTTCAGCAGTGGTTGGTTAAAACAATTAATTTAAAAAAAATTGCTCTTGTAGCTAACAACTTTTGTATCCAAACATTGACGCAATTAGTAGATTATATAGTCTAGTTATCATTAAGTAGGCTTAAAGCAGTTGTTAGTAAAATTACCTTGGTTCTTAGTATAATGATAATGATTTGTCAAATGGAAGATTCAAGGAATAGTACCTACCTACAAATGTATATATTTTAATCTAGATTGTGTATTTTTATTATGTAAGTTAGGAGAGTAGTATATAAATGCATACATATATGGCCATATACACAAATAAAAAAAATATGCGTGTATAATTTAGTTAAGGTAAAAATGCTTATAAGTAAATCGTAATTAGGTAGAAATACATGGGTTTTAGAAATAACAATATATTTTAGATTGCTTAGTTGTTATAGTTTGAGGCAAAAAAGATGTTATTTAAATTCTTGGACAAATATGAATATATGAATCAAAAAAAATCGTTGGACCGGTTTTTTTAAATTATTAATTTTGTATGTATACAATTTTTAGGGAAAAAAATTGAAACGCTAATTGAAAGTAATTATTAATATATATATAAAATTTTTAATTTAAAAAAAAATCCGTAACTCGTTTTTGAAAAATCGACTTTAAAAAAAAAATAAAAATATTTACTTCTTAAAAACCGAAAAAAATGCAATATTATTTATAGTTTTAAGGAAACATGTGCATAAAAAAAATAATTTTAATCGGTTATCCAGTACTGAGAAAGTCGTAAATATGAAAAAAGATTCTAGGGAAGTCCCGTAATAAAACACAAAATAAAATATTTTTTTTTTTTACTGAAAACTGCACTAATTTAAAAACACACGCATGTTGGTATATAAATTCTTGGAGCCGTTTTTAGGACAACTAAGATTTACCTTTTTTGGCTAAAAGAAATATATCACCGGTGCCGTTGTTTTTGGTATTTAAAATAAAAAAAAAACTTTGAGCATATTATATATTTAAAGAAAATCAATGTACCTAACCGTTTTGCCTGTAGTCTCGCAGACAGACATAGAGACTAACGGACAGACCGAATTGTGAGACTCAATTTTTCGTCTTCGCTATTTTCATAATGTCAAGTTTGATCACAATCTCGAGTTCGATTTTTATACGTCTCCGAAGCTTGCCATATATGTAGTACCTACGTAAATATCCCAAGTACAAATTAAGTACACTAAAAACCGATTTTGCAATCTCCAGATAAAGAGGCAGTTAGCTACCAGTTATTTGACTGTTAAGCAACCAAATAACACCATTTAATTTTTCAATCAAGAAAAAAACAATCTATAGAATAATTTAATTTGAACGTCACTTTTATTTCGAGTATCGAACTTTTCATAGAAATTAATTTTTGCTTAACGTTAATTTCAAAGCAATAATTTTTCAAAGTGTTTTTGACATTAAAAATAGCTATTTATTTTATTCCTCAGATAACTCCTTATTCCGTTCTAAAATTGACAGATAACTTAATTCCTAGATTAAATTGTATCTGACTGTTGAAAAACTGATTTTTGCTCTATCTCCAGGATATGTACTTACTGACTGCTTGATTGACTATTGGAAAATTGGCCCTTAAAACGTTGTGTCAATTGTTTGTTTTATTAAAAAGCTAAAAAAACAAAGGATTTAGGAAAGTTATAGTTTTTAAGTTAATTGAAATATTAGTCAGTAGGAGAGTTTGCATAGTTTTTATTTTTGACAGTTTAATATTACAAGGATAGAAGTGCAAAATATTATTCAACAAAATATTATTTCAATAAAAAAAGTTGTCACACGGAATATAGTTTCCAACTACCATTCGTATTAAATAGGATAGTGATTTGGATATAAAGAAGATAGATAAGTAATCTGTTTAATACATCATGCGATATATAAGATTTAGTAATCCTTTCACATCATCTCATGAAACACTATAATATCCTTGTTTGCCTTATATCTTATAAATATGCTTATATTGGCAATATTTGTGAAAGCAAATAAGGTCTTAGAAGAAGATTGAATTAGATATGTAGTACCTGAGCAAATTAATTCAAAGCACATAATTCAGTCTATAAGGAAACATTTTAATAAAGTAAATGTGCATCCCTGGTTGGATATATCAAAGATAAAAATATTGTTCCATTTTTTTTTTTTTTTTTTTTTGCTTTTTATTACAAACCAATTGCAAACATATTTATTTTTTTTATTGTTTTCTGTATGTACAAATACATATTCCCTTTTATCCATGTCTGGTGTGTCGCAATTGCAAGTAGGTACAGAAAAAAAAAATCAAAAAACAAAACAACAAAAATAATGATGACAGCTTTTCTTTATATTGTTTTTCCTTTATTTTTTTTTTCAGGACTTTCTATCATGACGAGGAGACGTTCGAGTCCGCTGGGACTCGAATTAGTTCTGTCGGTGGTGTTAGCACTGGTTGTGTTGCCATTATTGTCGCATGGAGGTAAGTACTTATGGTTTTGTTTATTATTATCCTGCAGCTTCCTTTTATGATTATTAATAATGGAAATTTGAAACCACACAATTTACAACGACCAAACAGAGAATTTCATGTCCTTGATATGCTTTGAGTGGACATAAACCCAGTATTGCTGGTGTTATAAAAGAATGCAGTCGATTTTTGTAGAGACTCAATTGGATTCGCACTTGATCCTTTGGGAGTTAGGGTGATTTCTATTCATCCATTCATATATGGGTTTATGGGTTGGTTTTGGGTGATATTTTAAGTGGGACATTTTGTTCTATAGTGAGCGTCGAAAATGGATTTGCATTATCCATAACTCTTAATGAAGGCAACTATACAGTGCTAAATTGAAGCCCCCTTTGTGTTTTCACTGAATATAGGAAGCTAATTTGTCAAATGGAAGTATCTAAATGTCATTCCATAGATATAGATGCTCGAATTGATTTCGTTCGAATTGGGATTAATTTGGAAGACTCATTGCCATTTTGCAAGGGATGTGGAAAATTACCTTCCAAACGCATTCGCTATAGATAGTATACTTTGTGTAAATACAAAGATACAAACAAGTGTCAATACCTACGCAGTTTTTATTGTTTATATGCTACAATTTGCCATCACAATTTAATGAAGCTGCAATCTTGCTTTACTTTTATGATAAATGAATTGAAAGGGGGTGTATGTTTAGGATTTTATTTATCCGGACAGTTGTTTGTTATAATAATAAATATATGTATATGTACATTGTACAATACACATAGCAGAGGGAAGTTTTGTTACGTTGTGTTGGGTTGTTTATTTAATTTTCGCCAAATATTTGCTATTACGAGAATTATTTTAATTGGTACCTCATATTTCATGAAATATGCGTGGGCCTACAGTAATACTTATGAACTAAATAATGATAAACACCAAAGGACCCTCGATAAAAATCCTACACGGCTTTAAAAGTGTGTATATAGATTTTCCATATTTTGTCACACTGTTTCGTATTTCTAACAATTTGCTTCATCAGATAAGTTGAAGACGTTTGTGAAACAACTATATTCTACAGTAGTTGTAGTAGTAAGTGAATTTTATTTTATCATCATTATTTACAATTTTCTTTGAACAATTTATATAAGAATTGGTAATAGCCATCAGCTGAATTGACAGTTTAGATGAATATAATAATTCCCTACGATTTATTTATACAATAAATATATGTACGGAACTTCAAATAAATTTTTTAAAATAGGAAGCAAAATAACTTTAGTTGAAATTCCAATTAGATGTGTGCATTATAGCAGCATATTTAATGAATAATTTATCCATATGGCATTAAATTGTTCCCCAATTTTAATGATTTTCCACATAAAAAAATACATTTGGTTGTTGACAGCTTTAAGTGATTGAAACACAGAATTTAATTTCTCTAATCTTCTATAATATATTGCTTACTGTAATTAAGGAGATCATTTACAAAGAATTTACCAGTTTGGCCCTTTAAGAATCTTTACTAATTCTTCAATTGTCAGCAAAGATTTGTTCCTTGAAACCCTTTCTCGTAAGATGCAGAGGGTACATAGTGTTAGTAGGCCATCTTTATGAGGTGTGAAGCTCAGTTCTAAAAATGATGCTGATTTGATGAGCGCTCTATAGTCTTCGTGAAAGTAATTTCAATCTAGTAAGCTGTGGTTCAGTTCTTTGTAGTCAGAGCAACTCGCTGAACTAACTGCTTGCTCTAAAAATTCAACATGAGTTCTCTCATCAAGTTTTTGTAGAATGTCATCGAAGGCTATGTTCCAAACGGATAGATTCTCCCAACTAAGAGGCAGCACTACACCTAATTCCCAACTTAGCTCTTGCCATTTCGCAAATAATCCTATTTGTATTCTTAAAAGCTTTAAAAGCACTATTCCTGGTAGGCGGTTATCTAGAAGTTGCACTATTTTTAAAATATAGTTGCAATGCATTTTCAATGTAAAAAGACGCAGTAGCTATAGACCAGTTTTAGCATACTGGATATAGGTGGTATTTGATGGTAGCCTGAAGACCAAAAATACCTTTGCAGTTTTCCAGTTCATCATGTTCTTCGTACCCCCATACTTGACTTCCGTAGGACATTATTTCTTTTGCAGTTGCTTCTAACGGTTTGTATTTACCTTTCATTGGTACATCCTTGCAACCTAGGGCTTTCTTCGACTCTTTCAGTTTCCCTTAGTGTTGGTTAGTCTTGGACTGAGCATTATGCCAAGATAGCAATACTGTTTGACAACTTCTAGGGAACCAGAGCCTATAGAAACCATTTTTGCTCTCTTGTGAATCGACCTGTATTGTTTTGGAATACCATAATTTTTGATATTGTTGTATTAATGTTAAGATTCCATTGATTTAGTACTCTCTGAGTCTAATCATGAGCTGAAGCATGTTTGGTGATTTTGCTACAGCAGGACAATGTCATCTGCGATCATGAAGCCTTTTATCGAAAATTCGTTTTTGATTATTCCTCCAGATATGTATAACAAAAGATCATCCAGAAACAGGTTAAGGAGAAGTGGACTTAGCTGGCAACCCTGTTTGACTCTCCAAGAGGTTTTAAATGATTCTGACATTGACATCGCATCCCGTATCGTTGTCTTGTCAATTTGATACATACTTTCTAACAAACAAAGTATTTTCCAAGACAAACCGATATTGCTAAGTTTAAGAAAAAGTGCTCTTGTATCCACCGAGTCAAACGCAATACGAAAATCGATGAAAAATTTATACAGTTTCTTGCCCCTGAATATAGGTTCTCCCAATATTTATTAGCAAATAAATGTTGTCCACTGTTGAATAGCTTGCCCTGAATCGCCCCTACATATTAAAGAAATATTTCCAATAAAGGCAAGAATCTTTATTTGCCATCAATACTACATTGCTGCCTGCATAAGTATAATTGCGAAATGGGTAGATAGAATCGAGTTACTGAGCAAATGCCAGGCCGGTTTCCGCGAAGGATACTCAACTGTTGACCACATTTTTACGCTTAGTACTATAGTTGATATCTACCACTCATAAGGAAAAAATATTTATGCTTACTTTGTAGATTTTAAAGCGGCGGCATTCGACAGCGTAGATAGGGAATTATTGTTCTATAAACTATCGACACTGGGTGTGTCCACAAAAATGTTGAAAACGTTAAAAAAATTATATGCAAATTGTGCTGCTAGTATCTGGCACGGAAAAGTACTGTCAGAAAGCTTTTCAACACCTACTGGTCTAAGGCAAGGATGCACATTAAGTACACTGCTTTTCGCACTATACATTAATGATAAAGTATCATCCTTAAATGGAGGAATCGAGATACGTAGTATTATTTTCAAAACTCACATGTATGCAGACGATATTGTCCTTTTAGCGGACACACCTATAAAGCTACAAATGATAATAACGAAACTTGAAGATTACTGCAAATTGTGGAATCTAACCGTCTTAACCGTTCAAAATCTCAAATTATGATTTTCGGTAGAGGAAAGAGACAACGCAGCGGAAATTATATTTGGAGGTACGAAAGAGAGTCAGTGGAGATCGTGGACAGTTTTAAGTATCTAGTCCTTATATTGACACCCCAAAACAACATGAAACTGCATTTTGAAGAAAAACTTAAAAAGGCGAAAACCGCGATTAACGCAGCCTGGCGAGAAAGTATGCAAAATAGAAATCTAAGTCTTTCAGCTAAATACCATATCTTTGAAGCAACATCAAGGGCAGTCATGCTTTATGCATCCCAAGTGTGGGGAATTGCACAAAACGATACCGTAGAACAATTATTACGAATTTTCCTAAAAAGAATACTGCACCTTCCGATGACCACGCCCAATTATATGCTACACATAGAAACAGGTTTACCTACAATGTATATTGCAACATTGAAACTTCACTTCGACTATGTACTTAAAGTATTTAAAATGAATGAAATACGACTACCCAGAATTGTAGCAAAGGTTGCCCTGGACATAAAAACTTCCTTTTTTGAAAAGTGGACAGAGCTAGCGGAAAGAACTGAGTGTCCTTTACAGCTAGAGACTATAAGCTCCAATCAGATGAAAACGGGTTTATATAACATTAATAAAGTCCTCGATGAAAAGCTGCGCGAGTCATTTATCGAAAATACACGATCCTCTGTGTATAGAACTTATTACTCCCAACTAGAATACGATCTGGGAACGAAAAACTACTTTTAAAATAATGCTGGAAGGGATAAGATATCTACCATCTTCAAAATACGTGGGGAATTACTACATCTCAACTACATACCTCATCGCCCAGATCTACCTATAGAATACAGCCTTTGCAATATGAACACCGGAGAAGATACTTTGCATTTTGTAGGTGTTTGCCCAATACTTATCGAGCTTAGAAAACTGTACCTGGGTAAAGTTATTTTCCCAGCCAAAGAAGTTCTTAGCCTTTTAAATAGAGAATCCTGGACAGCTCTTCATAAATTCGTCAAAGCTGCACTCCGATATAGAAATCAAATTTTAAGAGAAGACTTTTAAACTTAATGCACACTTCACAAATTAATATGTAGAACTAAAATAATATTTATATGCCCTGTAAAATAGTATCATTATCTTGTTATTTTAGTAAATCAATTAGTCAATCTGGCAGACGGCTTTGCCATGTCATATAAGATTTGTAAAAACCAAAAAGGTAAACCTTGTAAATATTGAATTTTAATGAATCTAAATCTAATCTAAATCTAAAAATAAAATCTAATTGCGAGAATTTAAGGATCTGCCTCATCTGTAAAAACGCTTAATGTATAACCTGAAACCAACAAATAAGTTTATAAACGTCACTAATAATTTTTAAATTGTCACTAAAGCTTATGCCGTTTTTACTGTTCTTTTTTTTGTATCTAAGTGGTTGACATTTAAGTCCCACCTACACTCAGAACTCTGAGGTCTGGATTTCTTGTTTTTTTTTACTTCACAACATTTATAGCATTCAAATGAGTCAGATGAAATAGTCAACTCTACCGAAATTGGCACTTCCCGCGCTGTCAAACGAGCATCACAACTTTGCAAGTCACGCTAGATGCTAAGGAATAATACGAGTATACAAAAACAAAAACGATACGAATCTGAGATATTTCATAAATGATGTTAACCACTCACTCATTAAACCATTTAAATAGCAATAATAGCCACGTGTGTTAAGCGTTCCATACAAATTCAAAAGGAATTTTACATGACAAGCGACATGCACACGGAACGTGTGTGCCATTTTTCAGCGTAAACGCATCACCAAGTAGTGAAGAAGAAGTTGAAAAACGACCCTCATTTTTAAAGATGTGATGGTTAACAGTTATGTAGATAAAGTGTATACATTAATTCTTTTGAAAGGGAACTTACGATTTATTCGTGATATAGTTTTTTTTTATATTATTTTTTTCTTTTTTGAAATGAGTAACCCAACTGGTTTACATAATTACCCATTTTTTGTATCGACCTATAAAAAAAGAAGTTATTTTATAAAAAACGAAGTCAACAAACCAACTTGTCCCAATAAATAAAGTCGGTCATGCAAATCCAGTAAAATTTACCTGCGTCTGCTTATTTGCATTTTTATTGATGCATGTAGAACCTTAAAAGAAGGCAAAGAGTAAATATAAGAAATAAGATTTTGACTGTTGATAAACAAGGTAAAGTTCAAATTGGTTGTTTAAACATTTTCATTATTCTCATTGATTACATACCACCTTAAAGAAATGCAACCATTTTGATTGGTACAAATTTTACACCTCATTATTAGATTTGTGTTTTGACATTTAATTAACATAGATCAGTTAGGCTTGATCGATTGTCCAATATTATTCGGTGTGAATGGATATTTTAAACAATCTCAATGCTTTATTAGACATTTTCTCATGAGGATGTCGCGACGACGTATTGAAAAATTGTGTAAATAAAAATACTATGCACACCATAAGTAACAATTTAGCTTTCTCAAGTATTAATGACATATACACCGAAAATCCATCCAATTTATGTACATACAGGATGGCTCACGAATCGAGCTACAATAAGGAATTTAAATACCTTTTATTTTAATCGAGGTATTTCATTAATTTTTTTTTATTGGATTAAAAATTCAATTTTATTTTAAATAACTAATGGTTTTTAAAGATGATAGACCGCAAATGACCTCCACGCTCATCCACGCATATGCGGCACCTGATCAGAAAATTGTTAATTGCGGCCTGAAGGGTTGAAATTGGGACCGCCTCAATTATTGTCTTAATGGACTGCTTCAATTCAGTCAAATTCCTGGGTTTCGTTTTGTACACTTCCTGCTTGACATAACCCCATAAAAAAGTCTGGTGCAGTCATGTCAGGTGACCTTGAGGGCCAGCGGAAAGTGCAGTTTCTGGATATCAATTTGTTTGGGAATTTTCGTTGGAGCTCCGCCATAACTTGTGTGGCTACGTGTACACTTGCTCAATCTCGTTGAAACCAAATCCTGCTGAAAGGGATACGTCTTCGGCAAAGTTCTGGGTAAAAAAAACTCCTTCAACGTCCTTAAATAACGGTCCCCATTGACAGTTTGTGTTACACCGTTTTCTTCAAAGAAGTATGGCGGCACGACAATACACCTTGATGAAACTGCGCACCACACAGTGACTCCTTCTGGGTGCAGTTCCGTCTCATATTGTATTTCTGGATTAGATTCACTCCATATACGGCAATTTTGTTTGTTAACATTGCTGTTTAAGTCAAAATGTGCCTCATCAGACACGAAGAAACAATTTATCAATGTGTTGTCTTCTTCGGCCATTGCAATCATTTTTCGGCAAAATTGCAGGCGAACAGGCAAAGCCTGACGGTTTAACTTGCTTGTAATTTGGACTTTGTATGGAAACAAGTTTATGTCATCATGAAGTATCCGTTGTAATGACCGTCTGCTAACTCCAATTTGGCCCGATATGTTTCGAGTCGAAACACTTGGATTTGCCTGTATTGCCGATGCAACAGCCACGATTGTATCCTGAACCCGAACATTGGGATCTCGATGATACGGTCTTCGTTCGATGCTTCCAGATTCGGCAAACATGTTCACCAGCCTCATAATGGTCCATCTACTCGGGGGAGTACCGCCAAACTCCAGCCTAAATTCCCTTTGGACGGAAATGACGGACTGCAAAGAATGGTATCGCTGCACTATCCAAATCCTTTTTTCAATATCACAAGCATTCATTTTGATAAATCTAAATAGTAGCCTATGAAATAAAAAAAAATAAGCCGATTACTTAGACTGAAAAAGTTATTACGTTTTATTTTTGTAGCACGATTCGTTGCGCAACCCTGTACATAGAGAACATCAAATATCACAAAAGTTGTGATGGTAATGATGATACCGACGCCGACGTCAATATAAATGAGCACAGTCGTATTATCAATAAGCCAATGGACCCGTATATTCAGGGCTCTCAAGATTTGATTAATACTACGTTTAAACCGAACGTTAATCTAGTTTTATATTTTTAATATCAAATAGTGTACTCACCGCTTGAAAAGTAGATTAATTTTGACATCACAATTCAAAATGCAAATATTTTATTTCTAATGATGTAGAAGTGAGACAGCAACCGAAGCGAAAAATTCACTTTCCCGATGAATGTGTTCATTTCGATATGGTTATATGGATTTAAAATTTGTATGGTAATACTACGTTTCCACCGAACATTAATCTCTTGTAGATTTAGTAATCTCAAAATGTGGTTCCACGGCTCCAAAAGTAGATTAATTTTGACAGCCCTATTCAAAATGCTTATATCTTTTCATTTTCTCTTATGATGTAGAAGTGAGACAGGCAGCTTCATCTGTATCAACCGATGAGAAAAATTCACTTTCCCGATGAATGTGTTCATTTCGATATGGAAGTAGGGTAGTTCGATTGAAGATTTAAATGAGATTTATTTTAAATCTTCATCTGAGAAGATTAAAATTTGTATGGTATATCTTCAAGATTTGTATGAGACTTAGCTAAATCTACTTGAATCTCGGTGTAGTGGTCGGTGGAAACGTAGTATGAGTCCTCAAGAAGGAGATTTAGCTAAATCTACTTAAATCTCGATTTAGTGGTCGGTGGAAATGTAGTATTATACTACGTTTTCATCCACCACTAAACCGATATTCGAGTGAATTTTAAATCTTGAAGACTTTATCATACAGTTTAAAATCTAATAAAAAGAAGATTGGAAATAAATCTCAGTTTCACATATCAAATTATCCTATTTCAATATATGTGTATAAATGAATTGTTCGCTTCGTAAAAAACATATAACAGTCAGCTGTCTCACTCTTACATCATAAATTAAAATAAAACGCCATTTGCATTTTGAACAGTGCTGTAAAATAATATAATCCACTTTTTAATCGATTGAAGCGCTGAAAACGCTATATGTGATTTAGGTAATCTATGATTACATCATACATGCATGATAATAACGGCCTGAGAACCGTAGTATTATTACCATATATACATTAACTAAAACTTAATTAGAGTAGATTAATTTTGACAACACCTGTAAATGTTATTTCATTTTCAAATAATTCAGAAGTGATAGGGGCAGCTTTATATGTAAAGCTACTATAGGTCATATGAAGATTTAAATTTAAATCTTTATTTAGGGAGATTTAATTGGTATTAAGAATTTTCAAGACCTGAAACTTCCCCGGATCTTTGGAAGTGGCCAAAATTATATCACTTCCCGACGACAATCCCAAAGGAGATGAATTCAAGCATATAGACATTTTGCTTTTTATTTAAAGCTATCGAGAGGATAGTTTGGAAGCAAATCCATGCTTGTTTTAATGCCAATTCAATGACTACCCCAGAACAGTCAGGTTTTGATAAGAAACGCAATTGTATCACAGCGGTTTTGAATGTTACTGACGATTTTAGGCAAGCACTAGATAAAAACGAGGTGACGTTTATGGTTTTACTCGATTTCTCAAAGGCTCTTTGATACAGTCAACCACATCAATATTTTTAAAAAGCATACACATAACTTCAATTTTTCAGCGGGTGGAAGAAAATAGATTTATTCTTACTTAATTAACAGAAGACAGGCAGTGCAATTTGGAGACAGTCTTTCAAATTTCCTTCCAAATGTTACTCTGGTGTACCACAGGGGTTCATTTTTGGGTCTCTTTTGTTTTCAGCCTATGTTAATGAACTTCCATTTTTGAGGGCCAACTGTTCTACCCATTATGTACGCAGACGATGTTGTCCTCTTTGCCTTATTCAGCATGAATTTTTTTTTTGTCTTAATGAAGACTTAGATAATGTCGTAAGATGGTGTGAGTTAAAACTTAAATTTCGATGTTTAATTTAGGTTTCAGTTATACTCTTTTTTTCGCCAAATACAGTACTGCTTTAATAAAATAAGAACTGCAACCTCGCATAAATCTTGTTAATTGATTGTCCCTGGTTATTCATTCTTAATATCTGATAGTCAATTTTTTTGTAAATTCCGTCCGTCTTTGGAACTGTCTATCATGGAATGTAAAAGAAGACCTGAAGCCCAAAAAGCATTAAGAAGACGTTAAAATTTCTGTATGGTGGCAAGTTTGAAAAAAATACTTTCTTTATAAATAATAAAAGTTTTCTTAAGAGCTTCTTTGCATATAACTCCAGCCCTGCATTTGGCAACGCGCTCACACCTGCACCAAGTTTGGCGGATAAAAATATCTAGTTTCAAGTTCAATTTCAATCTTAGAGCACTCAAGGTGAACCTTTGATTATTCAAAAAAAAAATCGCGCTGTGTGATGACGCATTTCAATCATGTTGCCATCATCTTTTGTTGAAGATGATGTTTATGTAATTTCCTCAATTGTTGTTGTCTGTTTTTTTTTCGCAATTGGTTATTCATTCTGGTTTTGTATATTTTGTTATTGGGACTTTTCCAGTTTTCTATATTTAGGCTATTTATGATCAGTTAGTAATTTTCAAGAGGTGAGGTATAAAGGAAGGTTTAATGAACCTTAAAATTGCGTATACGAGTATTTGTTTAGATGGTGATTATTTTTTTATGATTACATATTTTGTTGATTTTTTTTATAATAGAATAAAACATTTTATTCTGCGCACTTCTTGCAATACAAAAATCATTTTCTAACAATAGATTACGATATCATTTTGATTGTTTTTTTTATTGTTGAATATTGTTAGATGTTTGGTATGCGGAATTAAAAGATTAGTATATTTTATTAATTGAGTAGTTAGTCACGGTACCTACCCAATTATTTAAATAAATTATTGGAATGAGTAAAAGCTTTCAAACCAGAAGAGCAACGTATCTATTGATATGAAGATGATCTGGAATAAGTTGAAATATGTTAAAACTTATTTACTCATATATGAATTTAGTTTAAGAAGTAAATAAATATTTCATTTTAATGTTTTTAATGTTTGCAATTGCTGGCTTAAAATATTTTTCTCCGAAATCTAGTTCATGTATTAAGTTTCGTATATACCAATATATGTATGAATGACAAAAGATTTGAGGTTAAAACTCAATACGCTTATGGCTTATATTAAGTTATCAATATGGAATGTAGATATGTATCCGACACATGCTATAGAGTCAGTGAGCGACCTAGCTATATTTATGAACTTCATAAAAGCATCTAAATGGCTTGAAAATGATTATTCATAGAACTCATAAGTTATACAACTAAAAGTTACAAAACTTCGGGGTACCACAATGGAGCTATTTTGATCTAAGTGTGCCATTGACGAGATTAACTGGCAGCCCATCCACCTAACTTAACTGAAGGTATTAGCATGATACTACTTAACAATTTGCTAATATTTAGGCACCTTACTATTTTGTTTCATCTCTTATAATCTTTACATGCATAACTCATGCGACAGAATAAAAAACACTTTTACCGAATTTTTATTTTGATGAAATAAAAGAGCTGATGTTCAAACTTTCATGAAATTAAATTATAAAATTTAAATTAAGTTTATACGTATGATATATATGTAGGTATTACAAATAGAATTTTATGCCTTCGTTAATAAAAATCAATCTCGAAGTCTTACCTATTATTAAAATAATAATATAGAGGAAACAAACAATTTTGTCTGTGCAAACGGCTGCGTATAATAAACTTGACGTTATTAGGGCAGTCCACAGATTTCAGATAGGTTTTTCTTGAAATACTTATTGGGACCAAAAATATTGTTGTACTTGATATTGCTACTCAAGATCTTAAAGAATAATCTATTTTATAAACAATAAATTAAAATACATGATATACAAATTATATGTAGAGAAAACATTTCTTTTCCGGAAGTTCTGATTAAAAATTTATCACCAGCATCAAGCTGTAGTGCAAAGATCTCACAAATACTCACCAAAGTTGAATGGACAAGAACAAAACAAATAAAAAACAAAAAGGAAAAACTCCGTTATTCTCAGCCCAGGTTATTATACGTTAATTAAATATCTTTGAATGGTGATAAGATGAAGCAGGTGCTACCTAATCTACCTTCAACGAGACCAACAATTCAGCCAGTTTCACGTAAGCTTAATTAAATTCCCAAGAATTAGATCCAAACACGAAGAGCACCGTGCCGGCTAATAGGAACAGAAAAATGCTGGCTTGGTGTTGAGGGCAAAAACCTCTATGGTTCCTTGATTCCAAATGCGTAATCATTCTTTCTTTCTCGTTGTTCGCGCTCGAGTAACATCATCCAACCAAAAAAAAAAAAATTAAAGATTAACAAAATTTTACCATTCCGCTAAGGTCAGTCATCTTCTTATAGAAATTTAATGTAGATCTTTAGGGCACAGACGAAAAAGTCAGTGTTTTTTTTTTCTTTCATTTGGCATCGCATGACCTAATAAAATGAAAGAATAAAATGGTATTATGCAGTAAAACAAAATAGTGGGCAAATTTTTAACTGATGTTACAAAACGGGGTATGATTACTTTGCGACGACACAAGGTAGTTTGTCATTAAGATTTTATTTTATTATTTAGAAATATGTATGTTTCTTGTGCGAATCAAAGTATCGTACAGTTTTCGAATTTTGACAGAAATGGTTACTAAGGGGCCAGGTATAGCGAACAAGGAAACGAATCAGTAAAAAAGTTCTAATGGATAATTTATAATGTTTTCACGCGTTTTAAAATTAAAAATGCTACACTAATCGATGACAAACAACTCAGAGATTTTTTTTACAAAAAATATTTGCAATAAAACAATTTTTTTTTGTTTTTTTAATTATTTTCCTGATGAAAATTCATTTTTCGTGCCAGCTGATTGACATTTGACACAAGTGTAACAAATCATTCCCATGATTTGGGTTCCAATTTTTTCTCGTTTTACTGACAGAATCGTGGACGAAAAACTTTTTCGTGTGAGTTTCAATCAGGAAAACTTGATGGCAGAATGGTAGTGAGGCTTGACAGCCGACATAATTTTTCTGTTTGCTATAAACGACCATGAGGAAAAAATATTCATTTTCATACTGTTTCAACTTTTTCTGATGCGTTTTCCTTATGACTATAACTGGCCATTAAGGGAATGAATTTATCGCACAAGACTTATGTAATCTGACATTAGAAAATCTAAGATAATATTTTGACATATATGAACCTGAAAACTTCCTCAGCCTTCTTCCGCGACCATTCATCTGTTTTATGCTAAGAATAAAACACAGAGTTCTTAGTGAAGGTCAATATGTATTCAGTTATTCATTGTGATTTACTTCGGCTTGTTGTTGCCAAAAAGACATAGTTAGATTTTCAAAAAACGCTAACAACATTAAATATGCAGATTGTTAAATTTATTTATCATTACTATTATATAAACACGAAACAAAAATTTAGCTTGTCCGCGATAATCTCGGAGAGTATCCAACAGACCAAATACCCTTTGGAAAGATATTTTGAAGAAATCAAGAATGTGAATAAAGATTCGTAGACAAAAATACAGGAGCAGCTAGTTTTAATATTTCAAGTCTTAATCACTTTTTAGAATTAACATATACTGTGCATGTTCGAACGTCTATCTTTTAAAAACTGTTTCAGTGAGAGATCATAAAATTCTTCACAATATTCTCATGATATTCTCTTGAGCATGTGCCCTTACTTTAAAAAATATATTTAAAGCTTGCGAAGCAGCGCGAGCACGGGTCGGCTAGTTTAAAATAAAGCTATAAATGGTAAAGGTATGTTTGACTCCCACCGAGTTCGATAATCAGGAATCAATGACTATTTTCTGACATAGTTTCCACTCTTCCTTTTTGTTGCAAAACAATTCATATACGAGTACCTACAAAAAGTTATTGCCAAGTGGATCCCTCAGTCCAAGGTACTTACGAGATAAAAAAAAAAACTGTTTAAGCATACATGGATGAAGCATTTACTATTACATACATATGAAATTTATGTGTGCTCCTATTACTGAAATAAATCGTCAGGTTTCTTATGAAATTCCTTAGTATACGCAACATCATAACATTCCAAATCGTAGTTTGAAAATCTTTTCCGTATTCGATAAGCCTTTTTGTATGAAAAAAAAAATATTTATTTTCGCGCGAAGTCCTCACCCAGGCCCAATGTTCCGTGAGGAATTCTATATCAAAATACTTATCATAAACGTGCGATAGACGACGATTTCCATGCCCGTTACTTCCCTGTATATCTATAACTCTTATAACAAAACTGAATCAAGATCAATTAATCAATTTAGCATTCATTGATAACAGGATAAATCAACCATACAAATGTTTAGCAATGTTGTCGCGTCACCAAGCAATTTCTCCAACTGAACTCAAGGAGTGTGTGGGTAATAAGTACAACCAACTCATATGTACACAAAGAAGTGTATCTTTATGTGCAGATAGGAAGTTGTAACTGACCCGACAACGATGACGACGCGATCGCGATGACTATGGACGCGTTTTTTTTTATTTTGTTTTTTTTTTTGTTTTGCAGAGAGCGAAGCGCACGAATTTTACGGTCTGGTAGAAAAATTCTTAACACATTTCGGATGGTATGGCTTAAAGGCATACATAGTCGTGATATTTGCTATTGGAGTGTTTTATTTTATCCTTTTAGAACTTTGAAGTGTCTATTCTTATAGCTATAACTGATATTTCTTCTCTTTTTAGGTTATGTTATCTTAATATCATATACTCTTATGGATACCTAGGTATATAGAATTTGTTGTCATGTGCGCATAATCTTATGATCACTGGTCATCTAGACAAGAAGACCTGCAATATAGGCAGACACACATGCAAGGAACCTCAATGATGTATTATACCAGTGCCTTGCATATAGGACTCAAATGTTTGGTTAGATATTTAGATAGTTTCAATGTATAACTAGGTATATCTTTTATTCAGTTATCATATTCTCCATTTTTTCCGGATTCTTGTTTGTATTTACTTCACGACAATTTTTAAGTTGGTGCGTCTTGAGAGAAGATATCTAAAGTGATACCTTAGCATTTTTGTGGACACAAATTTACCGTTTCGATCAATATGCAAACAAGATGATTAGGTATATAGGAAGGGTGCGTTAGTAGCGCTTAATTCAGCATATTTGACAAGAGATCGTTAACTTAAAAAAAAGCCGAATGCGTTAAAAGCATGTGCAATAAAATCATAAAGAGAAGGTTAATGACTGTCAATATCAATTTTATGATATTGTGATATTTCACAACATGGGGCTAGTCCATGTTGACCTGGAACTCGACCAAAAAGTTTCTCTAGCTAGCCCGCTGTTACCAGTTTCGCACACAAAGTTAATTGAGGTTGTTGAAAAATGCGGGTGTAGTTCTGCTTCATTGTTTATATACCGAAGGAATCAATGCGTTAATATGGCTTTCCAGAATAATTACTAGATATACCTTTTATTATTAGAATAAATAGGATAATTAAAGGAAAAGGTATTCCACGCTACTGTCTACCTATACGAGAAAAGAACACAACCAAACAAATCAATTAAACTTTTTTTAAATACCTACCACTTAAATATTATAAACATAACATTACATTGTAAAGGGTCCGCCAAATAACTTTTTTTTTTTGAAAATGCTATAAAAAAAACTACTGTATATTTTCTCAAATTCCTTTTTGTATTTAAAAGTACGATCCTTCCGGTTAATAATGAAAAATAATTTCATTCAAATGGCTGCCTCGGCTGGCCATGCAGTAGCCTACACGATCGGTCCAATTTTAAAGCACATTATCGATTATGTGCAGCTGTATTTCACCAATGGCTTCACGAATATTGCCCTTTAAAGCGTCAATTGTCTCTGGCTTGTCGGCGTAACACTTATCTTTTACGGCACCCTACAAATAATAGTCCAACGGTGTCAAATCGCAGCTCCGAGGTGGCCAAACGACATCAGCTCTGCGGCTGATAATGCGATCTTCAAAAACAGGGCGCAAAACATCGAGTGTAGCTCGGCTGTGTGGCACGTAGCGCCGTCCTGTTGAAACTAAATATTTCCAATATCCTCCTCTTCAATTTTTGTGAACACAAATTCGTTCAATATGGCCCGATAACGATCGCCATTGACTGTAACGGCTCAATTTTCGAAGAAAAATGGCCCAATTATGCCTCTGGACCAAAATCCGCACCAAAGAGTGACTCGTTTTGGGTGTATCGGCTTTTCAATGTATGCGTGCGGGTTTTCTGTGCCCCATATGCGACAATTTTGCTTGTTTACATACCCGCCAAGATCAAAATGAGCTTCATCTGAAAAGATGATTTTTTTGGCAAAATCGGCTTCTTCTCTAAGTCGATCGCACACCCACTTAGCGAAGCGAAAACGCATTGGATGGTTGGCTTCAACTCCTGAACCAATTGGACTTTGTATGGCGTCATACCAACGTCTTTATGCAAAATTCGTCTCAATGATGTCTCCGAAATGTTCAATTGTTGAGAGCGACGGTGAATTGATGTTGATGGCGCTTCACGCACACTTTCTGCCACAGCAGCAATATTCTCGGGTGAACGAACTGTTTTTGGCTTTTCACGCTTTGGTTTAGCGATGAGGATGCCAGTTTCTTTCACTTTTTTTACAAGATAACGCACATACGGAGCTGACGGTGCTTCTCTTCTTCCAAAATCCGTACACAATTTTCGCTCACATTCTGCAACATTACCATGATATTCAAAGTATTGTCGCAATATTTCCCAGCGTTGTTCAAGCGTGTACACAACCATATTCGTTCAGCGAAAGGATAAAACTAATTATCTGTCAAATCAGACATGAGCTAAGTGTTACCATTCACGAAATAAGCACTAGTTGACAAAAAATGTTAGATGGCGGACCCTTTATTATACTACTCCGTTGATAAATCTACGAAGAAGAGACACTGAAGCACTGTCAACGAGACCGACCATTGGCTTAAACATTAAATATATTAATACATCAGAGAGAGACAAAGAAAGGTAGAACTCATAACAAAAGGAACATATGTTAATAAAAAAATACTGATTCATCATGAATCAAAGAAAATAAGATTACGACACTTCTATTTTTGTCTTATTTTACTTACGTCATCTGAGAAGAACATATTTGACAGCCATAGAAATTATTGAGTTTGTCCGATGTAAATACATAATTTTTCCTGATCAAATAATATAAGCCTGCAATTTGTTTAAGTAATTAAATATTGTTGAATTGAAGTTACTTTAATTGACTTGAAATTAATTGCGAACAAATCAAGAATCAAGAAAGTCGGAGTGGTAAATGGATATAGAAGATTTAAGTTAAATTAAGTAAAACATAACAATGTTTAAAGATTATTGTGGATTAAATAAAGGGAAAATGTTTTAATTATGTTGTAATTTTATTGTATTTTCTTTTTTTTTTTGCATTTTCATAAGTCTACAATTGTTCTGTTAAGTGTTCTTATTTTTAAATAAAAATACATCCTCTCGCCGAAAGAAAGTTCTTTTGTGTCCACATCGCAATCAATGTCTGGCCAATTCAAGTAGATTTTGTTGGTATAAATTACTAAAGTCTTCTCCGTTGAAGGATTTGAAAATGTTGTCCAAGTCATTTAGCATACTTGGTGATGGCTTTGACAAGCTGCCTTCACTTAGGTGGTCCTCTCATGAATACGATGCCACATTTCCTTGGGCTGGAATTTTGCTTTTTTAATTTATGGCATATGTATCCGGCCATCGCTCTTCAAAGCTTTATCATCTTTGTTGACATCAGTAAGTTCCTCTTCTGGTTCCCAAGCAATGTATTGAAATATAGTACCTAAAAAGACATTTCAGATTATTTGTTTGTATAAGCAAAAACAATGTCTGCAAACCGGTCAATGGCGCTTCCAAATCTGGGGTATCGTCAAAGCTTACATTTGCTGTATCCGAAATAATACCCAGATTATGTCCTAAAATGTGGGACCTTAACCTGAAGCGGAATTCTTCCTGATGAGATAGATAATTGTTTTACAAGCCTAAACAACTTGTAGCATTCATGCTGTACATTAGTATTTGGGTCTAACATTATTTTTACTGTTTTTTTATTGTCCCTGGGCAAAACCTTAGTAGTCAGAGTTTCGCGTTACTTACTTACTTATGTCCGTGAGGTTCCCCTTGCGGGGCATAGGGCCACCACTACTCCTACGCGCCATCGTGTACGGTTTCTGGAGATGTACTTCAGCTCTCTCCAACTCTTCCTCAGTTGTGCTAATTCCTCTTCGACCGTCCTTCGCCAAGTAGTTCTAGGTCGACCCACACGTCTGCATCGCCTAACTCGCAATGCACTCTTGACCTTTTCACTGCCACTTTCGTTTTCGTATTATAGAGTCTAAGGGTTCCTGACCTGTCCTTGCATGAAGTTTATCATTGGAGATATGGCTTGGCCAGAAAATCCTCAAGATATTTCACGAACTTTTGCAGCTTTCTTGTGACAGTGGGTGTTACTTTCCAAGTGCTGTACCCATACAGAAGCACGGACTGGACATTGGAGTGGAACAGTAGTAGCTTGGTCTTAAGGCTTATAGAGTTGTTTCTCCATATTTTGGACAGCATTCCGAATGCAGACTTTGCTTTCTCGGTTCGACTTGTTATATCTTGTTCGGTCCCGCCATCAGTAGAGACAATACTCCCAAGATATTGAATACTGGTTGTCCAGAAATATCTATTTGTGTAGATGATGAAGTTCCAAGGCTGATCCTTTTTGTTGTTGCCGTATTGATATTAAGCCCGACGGTTTCAGCTTCTCTCTCTAACCTTATTATCATTTGATGGAGATCCACGATCCTATGAGAGAGTAAGCATACGTCGTCCGCGTAGTCCAGATGTTTAAGGAATGATTGCAGATTCCACTGAATCCCTTCATTTGCGGTCGACAGAGCTGCATCACTTATCACCAACAAGAACAGTATTGGTGACAGTATACAACCCTGTCTAACCCCACTTTGGATCTCAAACTCCTCTGACAACCTTCCTTTATGCAGCACGTGAAGCGTTTCGTGTTGCTTTGTATATATTGTTGGTATATGGAACCAGGTTTAAGGCGAAGGCGTTTTTTTATCCGTGCAACCTTAGAAGATAGGATATATTTATTTTATTTTTAGTGCTTATTTTAAGGCCACTCAAAAGCACTTACCCAATTTAATTTGGAGTTTCGTATCTATGTCATCTGCAATAAATGCGTCACTACAGATTCTAGCTGTTTTTGCATTAAAAGCATTCTTTCTTTTACAAAAACGAATCCAAATTTTAAAAAGTTCAGAATCTTTTTTTATAAACTGTGGTGTGACAAATCTTCTTTTCCTAATTTATTGTTTTTATTGCTGTAATTATTGCATCCATAAGCACCAGATAACATTTTTAAGCTATTTCACAAAATATATAATTTCAAAAACAAAATTAATACTTTGCAATTTTAATTTATTCGTGCTTTGTTATTGCTCGCAAATATTCTTTCTTCTCTAATGACGTCAAACGAGGTGTCAAAAATTACAACAACAAGGCGAAGAAATAGAAGTGGCGTAATCTTGTTTTTTTTTATTATTGATCATTCATTTATTTGTATTGTAGCTACTCAAAAATTTACACCTTATGGCACAACATATCCAATGAAATTGTTGGCATCTACCTATTCTACAAAATGGATTACTGGGGTGTTTTTTTTAGCTACATTATATATTTTGATGGTTGTTGTCTATGGTTTGACAGTTGAGAATGCCACACTCTGTTGACATTTCTGCTCAATAAGGTGACATCATTTATCATGAATCATTTAACGCCGGAACAACGCTTCCAAATTGTAGAAATTTACTTTGCAAAAAAAATAAATCTGTTCGCGAAGCTCATAGAACACTTCGCCAATCTTACTGTCAACATAATCGGCAAGATGACCAATCAATTCGGGCAGTTATTGATCGTTTTCTCACAAATTTTACTATTCTCAAATCATAACCATCAACGAGACAAAGAAGAATGTTACGCCTTGATCAGAAAACCCGTGCGAGAATTTCGCACATTCAGTAAGGTTTTTACAATTAAATCTTTAAATAGAAGGTTTGAACAAAATAAATAAATTCTTTATTGATATGAACATACCTTTTAGCTTTATGAAGTTCCTAATTGCAAACACTATCAAATCAACTACCATTTTTGGAGAGTAATACCTAACTTATTGCATTCGCTTTTTTTATTTTTTTATAAATAAGAAAAAAAATACAATCAACAGAAGTTCCCCCACTGATTCATGGGACATCGAAAAAAAATGTTTCTCCTCCACTCACTCAATGTCTCAGCGGAAAAAGAGGATTTTAAATTACAGAAGTAATATATATTTTTCTCTTTCACTCATTCAATGGGTTAAAAGTGAGGCATTCTATAAATCAAATTATTAATTTATTGAATTAGGAATTTGAAATTGCCGAAATTTATAGGAAATAAGGTGGTATAACATAAAGTTTTTGTGCAATACTTAACGATACTTAATTTAGTGGATTTGACTAACTTTTAGTTGAGAAAAAAGGATTTTTATAGCAGAAATAATATATATCATGATGATGATGATTATCTTCATCAATTTATACAGAGGCATCTAACAAACTACGATTCGTTGGTATATCATATTCAAGTTAGCATAAACCATGAGCGACCTGCATATAAGGAATTCACCTTAACTTACCCACTGAGTAGGATTTTCGTGCTTTTTTCGCAGTGTTTAGCTGATTTTTTGTTATATTTTTGCACGATCACTTCCGTCGTCACAAGTCATGTCTTCTCTGTTTTTATTTGCTGTGCCACTACCTCTATATCTTCTCTTCCCCTGTTCTTTTTTTACTTCTACTTTTGTTCTCATTAAATGTGTAAAGTCTGACAATGATGAGTGGTACCCTTTTTATACCGAATGCATGAAGGTGCTACAATATTATCTCACGCTATTTCATGAAGAATACACTTATGTATGCTAGAAGGTGTGCTAAGTTCAGAATCTTAAGTTACCTCTGTCGAACGTTGAACTCGTTGGTAGTACATCAAGATATACCTAAATATATACGTGTCTATACCTAAGAATATTCGTACGTTGCTTGATCTTTAATTACTGCACGATAAAAATACTGAGTTATATCACATAGTTTAATTAAAATTAATTATGCGAACAAGGAACTTTATTATGATCTTTTAAAACGGATAATAAAAGAAACCCAAACTTTGACAGCACTAGCGCCATCTTCTGCATTCTTGAGCACACATGGTGATTTTATTTTTAAGAAGTTCACAGTCTTCTCAAGGTATGTTATCTCGACTGGTTTATCAAGTTCCTGTTATAGTTTTGTCGCCATAATTCCTTCACAATCCTACCCCCTCGCTCGCCCTCATTGACCATCTGTCAATTAATCCGATTAACTCTGATCCCGCAGACCAGATTTCGGGTGGTACCCGACCCGGTAGCGTTAGCAACCGACCATCATCCATCATGTCACCTTTTTCAATTCCAGTAGTTAATCTTTTCAAGCGCGAAACATCATAACGATAATAAGTTGTGCACAATTTTATTCAAGTGTCGGAAGTAACCAGCTACAGATACCTATACAGTATCGTGTGAAATATAAATTTAATTTATTTATTAATTTTATTATTTTATTTTGAATCCTAAAATAGAATATAAAACCAGCTGTTAAAAGGCAGGTTTCTTCTTAATGTTGTACATGTGAGAACAGGAAATTCACTAGGATTAACTACATCTCAAACACGAATATATCCGTTATTCATAACTGGTTCATCTGAATATTGAATTTAATATTCGCAATAAATAACAACAAGAAAATTCAATCTCGCCATAAGCCGCATGAGTGCGTTAAAAATAGAGTCGTGTGCCACACATGATACGGCCGGCCGGTATATCGACCAAAAAATAGTTAACGATGTCAAAAAAAAATACCGAATCAAGTTATGGCACTTGTTTGATTTTAAATTGGTTTAATTAATTTTTATATCCCAAAGAGTCGGGGAACTTAACTTTTGTTTCAAACCTGAAAGATTTGATCTCTTTGGTATATAGGTAGAAACTGTGTCAAGAATTTTGTTTAATGGTTTCATCTGAATCATTGAATTAATTTCGATGTTTGGAAGATACCCACATTTTTAGGGTCAGTGATTTATTAGTTTGTAAATATGTGCATTTGTATACATACATACATATATAAATAGACAGATTATAATCTTAAATTCGGAAATGGACTGTTTGGTTGGTGGATGAAACAAATAAGAAAACAATCTTTCGAAAATTATTATGGCCTATAGAATAGGGATTGTGTTTATTGTATTTAGAATCGATACGAAATTAAACAAAAACTATTTACTTACCATTATATTTGTCGATTATTTCTGTACTTTGCGTATATAAGCCTTGCAAATGAAACAGATCAGATTTGTCAGTAAATGTTTGAGGATTTTTTTGTATGTATTTTTGTGCTATACTTTAGATATTTCATTGGTCAAATATTAAACAAATGTGAGTTAATCAGGAGTGAAATGTAGGTTGGCTGGTTTTCTGTAAAAGCACTAATATTTCGAAAACTGCTCATTAAATTTTTTTTCAAAAATTATATTTATATGTATTTATTGAATACCTATGAATTTGCGTTTTTATATTTTTTTTGAAAAATGTTTTCAAAAAGTTCTTAAAAAAAAACTTTTTTTCTCAAAAACCGCTCCACAGAATTTTAAAATTTTTTTCTCATAAATTCAAATTTATCTAACAAATAAAATGGCGTACTTTTTCTTGAGCTTAAATTAGTTTAAGTATTTATTTCAGAACTTTGAATTATTGTTTCTTTGATTAAGCCGATTTAATATTTTGTTTTTAAGTTTATATTATAATATTTAAAACTGTCATACCAATTTTTTTAGAAAAAAATTAAAGATATCTTGTATATATAATAAATGAAGTAAAAAACTGCTTTAAATATACATATATTTAGATTTTTAACAGAAATCTTTTGCATTCGATGTGATCGAACATAAGAGCAAGTTCGTGCGATCCAGTCGTGCATTTAATTTTTTTTTTTTGGTAATAGCCCACTTCGTTTTTCTCATTTTTTTAAGACGAAAAATAACGTTTAATGTCATACCCTTTTTTTACCAAAAAAAAATCTTATTTTTATCGAAAACAGCTCCAACGATTTTTATAAAAATAAAATGCACGACTGGATCGCACGTGTACTTGCTCCTATATTCGATCACATTATTCTTAATAGAAATGGCTAAATGTATGTGTTTTTAAAGCCATTTTTTACTTAATTTTTTATATATAAAAATTCTTAATTTTTTTCTAGAAAAAACTTGGTATGAACATTTTAAATATTAAATAATATAAATTCAAAAACATATCTATGTATTTAATTTTCAAAAAAAATTTTTTTTTTTTTCGAAAATCCAAAAAAAAACTATTTTTTGAAAATTTTGAAACGCAGTTTTATTTCGAATTTGAAGGAGCTCCTGTATAAAAATTGTCATTTAATTCCGTTGAGCCGTTTATAATAAAGTCGAAAATCAATAAAATGGTCTTGTGGCATGTACCGTTAACAGCTAAATATTTTTTTAAAAAATGCGGTCAAAATATATACCATACCCAAAGTAGTATACACACTAATTTTTATTAAAATCGTTACAGCCGTTTTCGAGATAATTAAGATGGCAGAAAAATTTGTATGGCAATATCGTTATTTTTGGGGCTAAAACAACGATTCAAAAATGTATTTTGGACAAACACCCTGTTTGAAAAAAATCGGTTCAGCGGCTTAGGCTGTAGATCATTCTACAGACAAACAGACAGACGGAATTGCGGGACCCACTTTTTTGGTGTTCTCTATCATCGTAATGTCAACTCTGATTAAAATATACAGTTAAATTTGTTTTCCAAATGCAAAACTTGCCCTATAGTATCTACATACATTTTATATCGCAAGTAAAAAACAGTTCATTAATGAAGGTATTTTTTGGTAATTTTTTTTTTGGAAAAAATGGTTATTTTTTGGTACTTTTAGTAGAACCATCTTCTTTTATAATTATGCGCGAACTCAAGGGGTTATGACTACCCTTACAATGTATGAATTGGACACATTGCGAGCGATTAAGAGGGATAGGATTATACAAGAGATACCGATGGAAATTGGTTTTAAATATTTGAATATCGCAATGGGAGGGGAAAGATTTCCATATTCGCAGTCTCGAATTTGATTTTGTTAGTTTTGTTGGTAGGATTGATAATTGGATTGAATCTCGACGGATGTGTTCATGGAGTGCTATAATTATTAATTTCATTATTAATTTCATTCGTAAGACATATCGATCTTTTTTTTTATAGTTGCCCAATTTATATTTCTAAAATCTTAAATAACTCAATTTTTTAATAAATTAAAAACTGTATTCTTTGCTCAGTTATTTTCTGGAGTACGTCTAAAATTCCACCTAGGCGCGCACATGCAACTTTCAGTTTTGCAACAGTTTCGTTGCTAAAGTGAATACCATGGACTTATATGAGAGTGCGCGCACATGCAGTAACTATTCAGTCCGCAATTCGAGCAACTTAAATTTGTTTGTTTTGGCACAAATCGAACGATTGCCCCAAATAAGTTCTTCGCAGCTTGTATCACACCGAACTATAATGTAACTCCGCGCACATTAAATATTTTGAATATTGTCTGTGTGTTGGTTTATCTCTTTGATTGATTTTAAGTTGCTTATGTGCGCGATCACCGTTCAACTAGTGAACTTTTTCGTTTCGGAAAAATTGCATGGACTGGGCGTACATTTTTGTGATCCCATTGGCAAACCAAATGTTAACTATTTGTTCCTTACTCCGTGTATGTTAAGTGCAGTCTGATAAGTGAATATTGAATTGAAAGCAAAACATACTCAGGAAACAAATTTGTAAATTGATTTGAAAAATAAATTTCCAGCTATCGATCTACTGAGAAAATAAATAAAAGCATGAAATATAAAGGGGAAATGTAAAGGGAGTAAACAATTTAAACTACGTATTGCAGTGTGCGTTCAAAACCAAGAAACATTAAAATGAAACAACCCAATCTCCGGCAATTTTGTTTGCTCGTGTAAAAGGTATAGACGATTTTTAAAGCAATACAAATATTGCCCTGTGTAAAAAGAGACTTGACCATAGTCTATGAACAAACCCATTCACTTTTCATTTCCTTTCTATTAGTGCAAAATGAATGTTCGAATTTAAAATTGCAAATGCAGAAAAAATCAAAACAAGAAATAGGTTTGAAACATAAATTAAATATTGGTAAGTTGATATTTTCTTAATTTTACTTTGAAAAAGACCTTTTCATTACTTGTGACTGCTGTACACTAGTACCATTTTTGCAAAAATAAAAAAGCTACGATCGATGCTACGGTCGATGCGTTTTTTTGGGAACTACTTACGGTACAATGGATAGATTCCTAATAAAACAGAGCTATTGTAGTAATTTTGCCTTAATTTTTGCTCATGCAAAAATTTGGTTCATTTAATATGACTATCTATTGAAGGTCTTTCGAGCTTGTTTGAACTTATGCCATTATTATTCATTTGATATTTTTAAGTTGCTTGATTCACAAGCTCCTTAAAAGCTTAAACACTGACATAAAGCAATATATTTCAAAAAAAATATTGTTTTTTTGAAAAAAAAAACTGAATATTTCGAAAACGACTCAATCGATTTTTTCGAAACTGGGTATTTAGTAGTTCTCTGACAACAAACAAGAAACAACGGAACCTCCCATACAAATGTTAAACAACCGGTAGAAAAAAATGTATTGCTCAAAAACGGTTCCAGAAATGTTTATAAAAAATAAATGTATTCTTAAATTAGCGCAACTCACTTTTAAGGAAAGATATATTTTATTTTGAATAAAATAGTATTTCCCACAGAACCACTTTTGATATTTTCGACTTTCTCACTATTGCATGAACCGATTAAAATTCTATTTTGTATACAAATGCCCCCTAGCAGTGCTAATAAAACTGCATACTCAAGACAATAAATTTTCCATTAAAAAAAAATAAATAATTTTTTTTTTTGAAAAAAAAAACGATTTTTAAAAACCAGTATTTTTTTTAATTAAAATTTTATATGTACATTAATAATTACTTCAAAATGGTGCGTTTTATTTTTTTTTAAATTTTTATAAATATTTTTAAATTAGTTTGTAAAAAATAATCATCAATAAAAAAGTTCCAAAAATTTTTTGCTCAATATAAGTTAAAGAATACATTTCCTAGTGAATAGAAAAACATCACGTCAGTGAATCACAATAATTGTATAATTCTACATAATATGGATCTTATCAGTTACCAATCAAATGGCCAATCAAAATAAAAATTCTCATCTTGTTGCCATAAACACTGCAATTGTATGCACCATGATTCGAACCAAAACACAACAACTGTAACAGTATAACCAACATACATCTATGGTATAGTTGACCAAGGCGCAAGGCCACACGGTCAATGGCACTGACCATTTAATTAATTATGATAATACTCCCAGCCATCATCAACAAGGATATAACATTCTCATGATATAACCCATAGATATATACATATAGATCACAAAAACAAAATAGAAAATGTCTTCCTTTTCTTCTTGATGAACGAGTGCGCCTATCCATAATTATATTAGAAGATTCGTTGGAAATTGTTCTAGATCGATCAGAGATATGAGTAAGCACACTCTATACCTATTGCATGTAATGCTTAAGCTGGCCTCTGTTAGCTCTAGTGCACACTTAATGACACTCTTCTAGGCTTCTTATATGTAGATGCAATCTATTCGGTCTAATGCACGACCATCATCGCGAAAACCTCTCAAGACATACAACATAAATCGCGTGTAGTCTAAATTCACTAAAGTTAAATAATTCGACATATTGGAGTAGTATCTAGTGGTTGTGCCGGTAAAGTTTGGCGGTCTGATGGTGTAGTCTAAGATGCGATACGACGTTTCTTGTTACCAGCAGTCGACGACTTGGCGGATACCATCATCCGCATCTTCTCGACCCTCCGCCTGTGTAATTCTTTCACATAATTTGCGAAACGTGAAACCTTATCCTGCCTCTTCCGCTCTGCCCTCGATGGACGATCAAAAATCAACGACGATACATATGGCGAGAGCTGTGGATCGTCGCGACGACGTAGCGCGGTTCATATCGCCAGGGATAATCAACTAAATTACATCAGTTTCGAAGGAAAATGAAAATTCTATGCATCTGTAATTTCGAATTCGTTTTCTTTTTCCCCGCCTGGTTAACGCTAGAAAACAAAACTCTCAATAAGAATTCCTAACCAAGTATATGTATGTAAGAAGGACTGACTTCACCATAAATAAAGAAGCACTCACCTTACCAAACCAGCAAACCAGCACCATCAGCTACATATAAGAAGAAAAACAAAATAAATTAACCGAAGAGCCGCCTTGGTGAAATTTTTTTTTTTAACACAAGAACTCACTATTATAGGATATGGGGGTGCTAATGCAAGAGATACATTATAAAACCAAAGTACGATCAGTACCTACCAACCTAACCTACCTCGCCCTATGCGCAACAGACCATTTCGAATAATTTGTGTTGCTGCGATGATGCTCCTTTGGAAGGAACACACGCACCGTAAAGATGTCTGATGATGGCCGATGTCTTCTATGTTACAGACGAACACGACACGGTAGAAGGAGGAAAATATAGCCTAGACCTAGACCACCCAAAACCTCCCCCAATGCTCCGCGGCGCAAAGTTTCAATTTCATGGTAACTTTTTCGCACAGTGATAAATTGTCTATTAAAATTGGTTGGCCAACTGCTAGTAAGAAATAAACCAAAAAGAAACCAACATGCAACAACTCAGGGCTGTATTTAGTATGTGGACTATGAACAATGAGTAAGTAAAGCTGATTCTTTGTTTGAGCTGAAAGAAAAATGGGATTGTCAAGTAGCGTATATTTTTTGACAATTAACTAAAAAATGCTAAATGAAGTCCTGTAAAAAAATATTTACTTTGTTTCCTTTTTTTTCTATTTTACATTGATTTTTTTAAATTTATTTAGCACTTAAGCAGCTAATATTATGAATTTTATTATTTGTGTTTAAGAATTGTCCTTGAATGTCTTGTATAAACTACATACTTACTAAAGACTGTCGTGTGTATAATTTCGAGTTGTTCATACCCGGCTGTTTTTTGTGGTGATGTGGGGTAAAGGTGACATATAGCCATGATGGTAGTTTGACGCTACGTCCTCGTAGAATTGGATTGCTTCGTTGTCGTTGATATAAATAAGTCCTTCGCCCAGTAGCGCTGTCAAATTCAGATATCTTGGCTAGGGGTATCTCTCTTCGCTGCTCATGTTATTCACTAGAGCGTTTGAGTGGTTGATTAGGTTGGTCATCAGTCTGCTTGCAGCACTGAGCATGTACTTGTCCAGGGGTGTTATTCCGGACGCCTCGAAAAGTCGTTTGTTGCTGAAGTGCTTTCTTCGCCGCTGGTCAAGTTAAGCCCCGTGCAGATCCGGAGGATTTTCCTCTTTATTTCCAAAGTTACAATTTTTATTCAGATTATGGATTTTGATTCAAGTTCAAAAATGCAAAACTTACAACAATGACAAAATTCGTCCGTCGGATAGTGAAAGGGTGGCGCACGAATCGGGCTACAAAAATAAAACGTAATAACTTTTTTTCAGTGTGAGTAATCGGCTTATTTTTTTTTATTTTATAGGCTACTATTTAGATTTATCAAAATGAATGCTTGTGATACTGAAAAAATGATTTGGATAGCGCAGCGATACCATTGTTTGCAGTCCGTCATTTCCGTCCAAAGGGAATTTAGGGTGGATTTTGGCGGTACTCCCCCGAGTAGATGGACAATTATGAGGTTGGCGAACATGTTTGCCGAATCTGGAAGCATCGAACGAAGACCGTATCATCGAGATCCCAATGTTCGGGTTCAGGATACAATCGTGGCTGTTGCATCGGCAATACAGGCAAATCCAAGTGTTTCGACTCGAAACTTATCGGGCCAAATTGGAGTTAGCAGAGAGTCATTACAACGGATACTTCATGATGACTTAAACTTGTTTCCGTACAAAGTCCTAATTACAAGCAAGTTAAGCCCTCAGGATTTGCCTGTTTGCCTGGAATTTTGCCGAAAAATGATTGCAATGGCCGACGAAGACAACACATTGATAAATTGTTTGTTCATGTCTGATGAGGCCCATTTTGACTTAAACGGCAATGTTAACAAGCAAAATTGCCGTATATGCTGTGAATATAATCCAGAAATGCTCCATGAGACGGAACTGCACCCAGAACGAGTCACTGTGTGGTGCGCAATTTTATCAAGGTGTATTGTCGGGCATACCTTTTTCAAGAAAATGGTGTAACACAAACTGTCAATGGGGACCGTTATTTAAAGATGTTGAAGGAGTTTTTTTTACCCAGAACTTTGCCGAAAACGTATCCCTTTCAGCAGGATTTCGTTTCAACAATATGGAGCAAGTGCACACGTAGCCACACAAGTTATGGCGGAGCTCCAACGAAAATTCCCAAACAAATTGATATCCAGAAACTGCACTTTCAGCTGGCCCCCAAGGTCACCTGACCTGACTGCACCAGACTTTTTTTTATAGGCTTATGTCAGCAGGAAGTATACAAAACGAATCCCAGGAATTTGACTGAATTGAAGCAGTCCATTAAGACAATAATTGAGGCGATCCCAATTTCCACCCTTCAGGCCGCAATGAACAATTTTCTGATCAGGTGCCGCATATGCGTGGATGAGCGTGGAGGTCATTTGCGGTCTATTATCTTTAAAAACCATTAGTGATTTAAAATAAAAATTAATTTATAATCCAATAAAAAAAATTAATGAAATACATCGATTAAAATAAAAGTTATTTAAATTTCACTGTATTAGGAATAAGCTTTAAATCAAGAGTTTATGATAATTATAAGAAAGTTGTTACCGTGTAAATTATATCACTAGTTCATTTCGATGTCACTAAACAAACAACCTAGTTTTCGAATATGGCCGAATAAATTTGGACTTACTTCGGTAGCTCTAAGAATAAATATTGAATTGTTGTGTTACATGCCGATATATAGTATTACTATTTTTTTTATAAAATCGTATTTTAAGATTACAAAAGAAAATTATGGATATTAAAGAAAATAATGGTTTTTTGAAAAAGTTTGGTATATTGCCACTTTTGTTTTAAATGTGCGATGTAATTAACGAGTCCATCAAAACGGGTGCTGTTTTTTCAATTGAGCATACAGATAATTTCGTCTTCTGCTAACCAAGCCCTTCCAAAGAAAGTCAGCCTAAATTCTTTCAGTCCGGACACCGGCCTAGGAAGTGCTGAATATTTTCTTCCTCCCTTAAGCTGCACACAACATAAAAAGATGTTCCGATCTGGCAAAATTCATTTCATTAAGTCACATTTTGACTTAAAAATCCAGTTCATTTTATTCAGTTCGAACCCATCGTTAATGTAACTTTCTCTTTTTGAGTCATCCAGATGTTTGTAGATGCTTGTACTGCTCTCAGATACCAACCGTAGGTTTTCTTGTTGACCCTCGGATTTTAGCAGCCGTAATTAATCAGTGCCTTTTTGGATCCATTTACTTTGAGAAATATTTCTTTCATCCCAACACAGCCCAAACCAATATCCAAGTTGGTTCAGTTCTATAACCCAGAACAGTTTTCCCTCAAGATAATTTTTGACAGCAGATGTGGTAGTTTCGTTTCACCATATTCGAATATTGATTTTGATATATGTATATCTGAGGTATAAATCAAGAGTATAGAAATAATTACTGTCCTCTGCTCTTGACAACACATAGTTTGGGGTGAATGAAGGCAAATTTAAAATTCTTTTCAAAAAATAACGTTGAAAATTATATACTTCTTGGAACATTTCAAATACCCAGATCTGAGCACAGCTCTACGAACCGCCTGAAATAGTTTCTACTTTGCTGCAAGGTTGATGTTTCTTTGCACTAAGAAGCTTTACCAGGTCAAATTTATGTTGGTCTTGGCTGCATTATTTATTTTTTCTACATGCACACAAAACGATATCTTCGGAGAAAGTAAAACTACTAAGTAAGATAATTAGAGACAATTCGTATTATTTCCCCATTTAATGACGAATTTTCTTGAATAGATATCCTCCAACATTTTTAAACACCATAATCTCTGATTTAGATAAGTTTAAGCCCCCATTTCATGCAGTTTAATTCCAGTTTTGGTATTATCTGCTGGATATCATCCGCCAGAATAGCCATATCGTCTGCAACAGCAAGAGTTCTCCTCCTAAGAGCTTCATGAAAATCAGTAATATAGAAGACAAAGAGCAAAGGCGATAGCAAGCATCCCTGTTTAACTCCAAAGATTGTCCCAAAATATTCGGATAGCTTTTCTCCCCTCCAAACTGCCGATTTAGTGGTGGCGTATATAGCTTCAAAGAAATTATCAAAGTTAGTCGAAACTCTCATTGTGTGAAACTTGTAGATAAACAACTCTCTTGAAATTTTATCAACTGTAACTTTCAAATCGACAAAAAATGCATACGCCTGCTTTTCTTGTGCCAGCTCAGATGAATGAAAGGTACCAGGTTATGAATGTTATCCACAGTGGAGTATTTTTTCACCGCTATTATTCAGGTATAACATCTCCAACACTTCAACATTAATTAGGCAAACCAGTTCGATCATAGTAAAGTTGTCTTTTAGAAGTGCTCCAATTTTTAAAAAATAAAAAAGTGAAAATAATTAAACTTTTTTATTCTTAAGTACAACAGAAGATACAAAACCACACTATCCAACGAAAATCTGAGTAAGTCCTAGAATTCTAAGCGCCAATTTAAAGTCAAAATCGTACTTATTTCGAGTTTCAGTCAAATTTCAAAGATCTCCTTTCAAAATCTAGATTTGATGTTTTCAATAAAACTTGTTACCAGATTTAATTGTAGTATTGGTGAATGGCTGAAAAATGGTGAAAGGAAGACGAAGCCAAAGCAATCAAAACCCCTAAAATTATTAAAGCTATGTCATAAACTTCTTCGTCCATTATTTGTTTATATTTACAGTTTGAAGCACGGACTGGCACAAATTCACTACAACAAATTAATAACAAAATATTTTCCATTTGACGTTTGACAGAAAAGAATTTTTACATGTAGGTATATGTGTGCTTTCAGATCAAATCTGCCAACCCATCCGACTGATCGAATATTTCGTGATTAGATTTGAACTACATCAAGCTCTCAAAATTCAAAAATATCCAATCTTTTGACAGAAAGAGCAAATTTTTTTTTGAATGAAACTCGCTATTATTTAACCTCACTAAACGAATAAAAGGGTGTTACAAGAAACCTTTACAGAATATTTTAATTATGAAAAGCGGTGAACCTATAACAACTCGAACGATGTGTCATCATATTATAACTCTCATCTCCATTGACAAACTAAAGGAGATTCTGGTGAAGCTAAAGGAGCGATCTTTTCTGTTTGAGCATGTTAGTCATAGTACTAAGCTAAATTTATTCCAATCGACAGCATCCGCAAATTCTCTTATTTCGAACCCAAGTGTGGGGATACTGTTGATTTGAAGCCGTTGAAAAGTTCTGCTCTACTTTCTTAAGAGAATATTCAGATTATCCAAAAGTATTCCCAGCTACATGCTTCATTTAGAAACGGGAACGCCCCCTATGGTTAGAACACACTTTATTATAAGAACAATACGAAATCTAATGCAAGAACGAGAGCTTCTTGCCTCTGAATGTACCCTTTTTTCAAAATTAAAAGAGAATTAGTTAACTTGAATTATATACCCCATATCGACCAGAACTACAAGCATTATGCAACATCTGTAATATTAAAAATAAGGGAAGACGTATTATCTACAGTTTTTAGCAATAGGTATGTCCAATTTTAAAGGCAATTCGAAAACCACCAATTTTAGGTTCATATATTCGGAAAGATGTTGCTGAATCGGTCTCTTAAATGGGGAACAAGGCTGGGACCTATAATTGTACTACTACACAGTAAACGCACTTCACTACAGAAATCATCATCGAGAAAGACTTATAAGCCATCCATATAATTTAGCATAGAAAAAATGTAAATCAAACACCAAGTTTTCTTTAAATCAATGCCAATGTAGAGGACTGCCTAAGGCCAAAATATAACAGCGTTATGCCAGACTTACACGAATGGCAAAGTTACCAATATTTCTGCCAAAAGAATGGCAAAATAATGGAAGAAATAATTTTTGAATGACATGCATTTACAAGAGTTCAATAAATGGCATATTTTAATGTTGGCATTGTTATGCCAAAATTTATTGTCAAGGATAGAATTTTTGCATTTACCCGACTGCCATAAACGAACCAAAATAACGGGATTTTTTTAAATTGTTAAAAAAAAAAACAACTGAACCTTAACACATAATACTAGAAATAAAAATGGAATGCTATGTTAGGAGCATTCTTGATTTTAGAAGATCTTAAGGCTTAACTACATTCAACACACTTTTGCATAAGAACGAAAAAAATGTTGTGTCTTTTTCCAACCTAATACTTAAACCTATCTCATATTTCAAATTTTACAAAAGTGGTTCACTTTTGTACAAAAGTAAAAATTAAAAGCCGTCTAATTATACTTTGGTAAAATTTCAAATATGAGATAAGATTAAGCAGTATGTTGGCAAAAGACAAAACATTTTTTTCGCTTTTGTACAAAAGAGTGTTGAATGTAGTTAAGGCTTAATAAGATTTGATATTTAAATTGGCAATTTGCCAATAAAGAATGAGCGAATTCTTTTTTTTTTTCAGAATGGCATTGTTTGTTTATACATAGCCATAATAATGGAAGTATTTTATGCCAAATTCTATGTTCCAATTTTTGTTTGCCAAATATATTGCCTGCATTTAAAGCGCTTACACGATATAAAAGAAAAATGGCTATAATTTGACAGATAAAATGGCATGGTATAAATCCGGCTTTAGAATAATAAAATTGCTTGAAACTTTTGTAATGAAATAAGGTCAATTTTTAATAATACTACTACTAGTACAAACATTATATACTATGTATATATGTATATATGCACCGACAATGAACTACCTATTTCCTAAATAATATGGCGCCTTAGATAATTCCAAACATATGGATATGTAAATACGACCGTTGATAAATTTGTCTGGTAAGGTTGTGCTTCATGTTCAAGTTCACTTTGAAAATTAAAATAAATTATACACAAACCAAGTAAAGTGAGGTGGTATGGGAAGAACGTACATTTGCACACACATGGGTCATTCAACTTAAAATAAAAAATTGGAAAATTGTTCATGCACATGCCTATACGTATGTACCAGAGTACAGCGTATCCAAGAAGTACCTTTTACTTGGTGGTGCATTCGCGTCTTTTTGTTCTTCATCATCATGATCATCCTCCAGAAGCATACCTCTTCGATGGTAATAATGCTAATGTTCATCTTTTTGGTGCTTTTTTTTACTATTATTAGTCCTACTAAGTTGGTTGTACAACGACCAAGTCGAAGTTTTTCGTCTTCTTGTTGTCGTCTACCTGCAACTACATATGTGATATGGTAGTTCGCAGCAGCAGCAACAAACAACTGACTATAACTACGACAACGAAGAGTAATTTCTTGGTCAAAAACGTAGAGAAATATCTAGGACCGCTTTTAGCATTGGTTTCATTGGTCTGCCATTGAAGTTGTTGTTGTAGCTGAAAGATGAGATGTATCCTCCATGGGTTAACACACATGATTTAGACGCAAAAACAACAACATCAAAATCATATACAATTGTGTACTAGTACCAGATCGGGTATCTTTATGTGTACCTAAAGAGAGGATACCTATATAAAACGCGAGTTTCCTTGAAATCAAAAAACGTAGGTACTATAAATTCTGTGTAACTTCCAAGAGTTCAAGAGAAACACGCAAGCGACAACTTGGACCTCACTTGTTGAAAATTCGTTTTGTTGCTGATGGTGTTTCTGACTTGTTGTGCTAAAGTTATCTCTTCTCTTGCTTCTTCACCATTTTACTGATGATGTTATATAGGATTTCTGTTACTCAATTCTTTCAACTCTTTTTTCCAACGAGGATTAGTTAAGAATGTGTTGATGTTTTTACAAGAGCTTCTGAAGAAGGTTTTACGATAAGGTGATTAAATAATGTATAATAACTTTAGTTCGCATCACTTAAAAAAAAAAAGAACAATTTAGATTTGTCTGCATTTTGTGATTAAATTGATTAATTGAATGTAATTTTTGTTTCTTATTTCAGCTCCAGTTCAAGAATCTCAAGCTGATCTACAACAATACTCAGGTAATTTTAAATACGTTCATGGTGTTTTTTTAATCAATTTAGCACGGAAGTTTTGAGCAAGTCAGTCCTAAATAGCTGATTTTAGTTACTTAAGTTCATTTAACCAATGAATTTATGTTTTGGAATTTAGATTTCTACTTTATCAAAAGCAACGAAAAAGATAGCTAGGTAAAGAGAATTGTTTTTTTTAATAATTTGAATTTCTAACATGATATACAAAATATTAGGTCTTATAATTTAAGAATTTTTGACAACTGAGCATTCATTATCATAACCGCTACTGGAAAGTATTGAATTGCAAATAATAAATCTTGTGAAAAAGATTTATTATTTGCAACCAATCTGAAATTTTATAAATTTTTATTTTTAAAATGCACGACTGGATCGCAAAATGTATTTCTTAGGTCGTTTTTTATCTAATTTTTTATACTTATACAAAATTTTATAATTTTTTTTATAAAATGTTGATATGAGGAAATTAATAGTAGATATTTATTTAACAGTATAAATTTAAAAATAAAATCTTAAAACAAGGTCCACTCGTTTCCATTGAATTTTCAAAAAAAAATATTTATTAGATATTTATATATTTTATAAAAATATTGATCGAAATCCATGGAATCGTTTATAAGAAAGTTGGAAATCAAAGAATGGTTGTATGGCAGGTAGTGAACATACTTTTTACTTGCGATATAGATACTATAGGGCAAGTTTTACATTTGGAAAAAAATCGAACTCGAGATTTGAATCAAACTTGATATTACGATGATAGAGAACACCAAAAAAGTGGGTCCCGCAACTCCGTCTGTCTGTCTGTCTGTCTGTACAACACTCTGCAGCCTGAACGCCTGAAGCGATTTTCTTCAAACTTGGTACTTAAGCGTTTTATATGTGATTGTCTGAAATAGATGTTTGAATTGTTTCTTAGACCTAAAACTAACAGAAATGGCTGGAAGAATTTCGATCAAAATTTTTATAAAGGAGATCTTTCAAATTCTAAATAATATTGCATACCCAATTTTCGAAAAAAAAAATATTTTTTTGGATTATTTAAATTTTTTTTTTCTTTTTTAAAAATTCAATATTTCGAAAACGGGTTAAGATTATTTTTCGAATTTTTTTAAGTCCATATAATAATTGCCATACCAATTTTTTTTTAGAAAAAATTTAAAAAAAATTAGTACGAAAACGACTTGAAGATATATTTAACCGTTTCTACTAAAAATCTTGTGGTTACGATGTGATCGAACGTAATAGCTGCGTTTTATTATCTACGGGTTAAGGTCGGGTTTTTTTTAACACGTATTACAAAAACAACACGAGATCCAGGTTTCTATCAGGGTTTCTATCTGGGCTTGCAAATAATAGTATTAAATTCGGCGAACAGAGGGTATATTTAAGTACACAACCCAGATCGTTTTATTTTCACGGGGTGAACCATATGGGTTCGATCACATTTTATTTTTTCAAATGATTCATGTTTTGGATTGTTTGTTCAAACTCGTCTATTGCAAATTTCAAAATAATAAACAGGTATTTCAATTCATATAAATTTATAAACAAAAGCTCCTATAGAAGAACAAGGGTTTGCGAAAAAAATACAATAATATTTTCGCATTTGTGCAAACTAGCAAGCGTACTCACACAAACAAAATGTCTGGTTATACATACTAACACACATTATTAATCAGGTTAAAATGTATAAATAACTAGCGGACCAGGCGAACTTCGTTTCGCCCCAATTTAACGCCTTCAAATCAACTGCGGAGCTATAATAAAACACAGATAATTCAAATTTCAATGTGATTTATTTGAATAGAATAAAAATAAGGAGAGAGTGATATGATAAACAATATTTTTCGATTTGTTTTCTGGCGCAAAAACGAACAACAAAGACCGTTTACCAAGCTATCGACGACGTTCTTTTTCTTCGCTGCTAGTATTGCCCGTTCGCAAATCCAATCGAGATTTTTATAATTTTTTGGAATGCCGGGGAACACTTTACTTTAGTGATGAGTTTCTCCTTCGACGTTGTTAACTCGCAAAAATTTGTCGGAAATGATATCAATCCAATCGAAACATCAATAGAAATTTGGCCATTGCCCAGCGCCAGCAGTTGTCTTGAGAATTCAGCAGCCGATTGGTCGTTCTGCAATGCCACTCATATTTTTGTAGTCAATTTCCTTATTGACATGCCGGCACAAAAACGAGGATTATTGGTTTGTCAACCGTGAAAAAATTCATCGCCAGTTTCAAAGCGGAATGTGCAGTTCGACCGCCTTCAAACGGTGTGGTATCAATGCCGTAGATGCAATAGGATGCAACAGGCAACGAAAGAAATCTTGGCCAAATTGTTTACTGTAAATTAGACTCTCTTTCTCATCATAAATTACGTGTTTCTTTTAATGACATGGTTATGTACTTATTTAATTTGAGGAGGTTTGACCATGCACATTTAAACAGTTCCTTGTTGCAAGATGTCATGTTTTCTTGCATAAAATTATTTAAAGAAAAACTCCGCCATACCTGTTTGATAAGCTAAACTTCGCGCAGTCGACCAGCGTTACCACTTAAAAAAATAAAAGCGAAGTAGATTTGACCCAAAAAGTGACCTACATGGATTCAGGAAAAGGGAAGTAGATTCCAAAATCATAATTTTAATATTATATTTAAATCCAAATTAGTTTTGTATGTATTTATCAACAGCAAAATAACATTTGAAGGGAGAATGGATATTGTAATAAGAATAAGCTTTTCAAAATATGTGCATATTCTTCTTTAATTGCCACTGAAGTCACCACAGACACTTAATTTTTACTACTTTTTGGACATCTAGATTGTACGGAACCTTTTTTTTTGGAAAAAAAATATAAATGGTGTACAGCGATATTTTTACAAAATTATATTTTTGCCTACGAACCTGTATCCACTTTCTTGATTGCTTCGAAATATCTTTTCATAGAGTGTTTGGCTATTAATCACATTCAATTTTTAGCACAGACAGAGAGGAACGCATTACTTGTTTCCTTTATTTTTGTTTGAAAAAAAAATAAGAGGAAAACAATAATAAACGTCAGAAAATTGTAATCATTTTTTTGTTTGAAGTGAAGTTAGGTGCAATTTATTATTTTGAAATGTGAATCTGGGCTTACATGAAAGAGTGTAAACGATTTTTTAAATATTTTTTTTTAAGTTGGTACATTTAAGTTTCTTGTTTAAATTGAAGTGGATTGAAAAGGTATTTCTAAAAGTGAAGTAGATATAAGGAATTAAACCGATTTAAGTGAAGTAGGGAGCAGAATTTAATTCTTTTCTATAATTGAAGTAAATCTACTTCAATTGAACTTAAGTGGTATCGCCGTCCCCTCGAACAATTAATCTTTTAACGCCTTCCTCTATTTATTTGGATTCGTCAAGACTATTCTTTGTGTATTTAGTTATGCTCTGGAACTCTCTGCCATTAGAAATAAAACAAATAATTTAAAACAGCAGTTTTTAGTACTTTAAATTAAAATGTTCTAAGTATAACCAGCAATTTGAAAAATAAATTAAATTACATTAATTTCTTAATCATAAAATAGATCAAATAGATCTCTTGTAAATAAAGGTAATTATCGAAATGGTTTATTTTAATCCTTATATGTACTTTATTCGACAGTTTGTTACAATTGAATAACTTATTTTAATTTTATTTTAATTATATTGTTAACCTAGGTACTATAAAAGACTATGGCGCAAAATTTTAAATCATTTAGTAAAATGTTAAAGCCACTTTTAGCAATTTACTAAGCTAAAAAGATGATTGAGCTACTTTTGAATGATTTTAACATTTTACTAAAGTTAAAATCACGGAATGGCTACTTTAACTTTTAGCAATTTGCTAAATCCAGTATAGAATCTGATAGTAGACGTGTTTTTTTTCTCAGCCCCGGGGAAATTAGACGAAAAAACGATGAGTAGGATTAACAATTTGCATACTAAATCCAACAACAACTAATCCCCGTGGGTGCTTAGCTTAAACCCAGAGAATTCTCGGGGCTTAGCTATTGGAGAGGATAAAAACTGTGCTACCAAAAACTATTTCACTAAGTTATCGATAAAATGTATAGAAACTTCAAAACTGACAATTTGACATGTCAAATAATTATCAATTTTGTTTGGTTTGGTTGAGCTTTTGGTCTAAGGGTGTCAGTTGTTTTCCTGACGACCATGTCAACCTAACCTAACCTACCTTTTAATAAACATTCCGCAACACAACACCAAATCAATTTTAACATTTTCCGCTTTTTTATTGCCTCTATGGTGTCGTAGATTTGTTCCACCTCGCCATGAGCACAACCTTCTACAGCGATTTTCATTTTTGCGTTTATTTTTATTATTTGTATGTATATTAAAACTTGACTGTGAAATTGTTATTAAACAAAAAAGTATTTCCTAAAGTTGATATTCGTTCAATTAACAAGAATTTAATGAACTACAAAACAAAGCGGTCTCTGAGAAAATTGTTTTCGGCTGCGTTTTGTTGTACGCGGGAGCAACCCACTACAGATTCTCTGTTACATCCTAGGCATACTTTAATCTTCTTGATCGTCGTCCGCTCTTGCTCAGACCTATATTCCTAATGACAGAGGAACTGAGCGTCCCGCCCGAATAAGCAACTCGTCCACTAATATCATGTCACCAGTGACCGACTAATGGGGTAGTTTTCAAGTAGTTGAATTCTATGTAACACTGTATTTGTGAAAATTAAAATTTAAAAGAAAATCACATCTGCTAAAAACAATTTCCAAAATACTTGATTTCAATTTTCAAATTACTTAATTCACATTTTCTTGTATAAATAATAATTAACTTAATTCTTTTTATGTTATTTTAATAGAAAAGTAGTTTAAATTCAATAAATATATAGAAATTACACAAAACAAAACAACCCGATGATTTTTAGAAGGATGAGGATGAGGCAAACAGTGATGTTTGTTTTTTTCTTGCATTACAGCTGTTCTTCAAATGTCATCTTGCAAATTAATAGTGCTGCCAAGTATTTCACTAAGCGCCTTGGTCTTTTTTTTCAACCAATTGCAAAAAAACGCACCTAGTATATCAGCCTTGCACGCGGAGTGCCCAGGTTCGAGTCCTGCTGGTGCAATTTTTTTTTTGTTTTTTTTTTTGTAAATAATGAAGTTCAAATGATGAAAATAGAAATAACTAATACCTTTTTAGAGCACATGTTGGGTTTTTATCAACATATAATTAATTTACAACGCATAACAAGAATAATTGTGTTCATCAAAATTCAAACCCTACAAATGATCAGCTTTCTGCTTAATTAGCAATTTAATAGTTTAGAAAAGGTTTAAACATTTTGAAATATTTATTCAATCAATAAGCACTTAGGAAATTGCTAACTAGTAAAATGCTAAGCCCTTAACAATGGGTTGTTTAAAATTTTGCGCCTATGTCTTATTTGTACACCGCTATAAATAAAGTGTTGAAATTGAATTGAATTGAATTGATCCTCTTTTAAGTTAACAAAATTAAAAATGAATGTACAGGTACTCCAAGTTTCCTCCCTTTCTTTCTTGTTAGTTTATTAAATTGTATGTAATTATATCTTATTGCCCGTTGTAATAGTAATTAACAATTTTGTGTTGTACCTACTTTGTTTGAAATCAAAAAGTGATAGCCGTCAACATATGATATGCACGTTTAGACAATTGTAAACAATTTTTAATAGCTTGACATATAATCGCAAAACTAGTAAAACATTCAGAAAAATAAAGTTTTTTTTATTTAAAATATGCAATAATAGTTGGAATAAATAACCTACAGCCGACTAGTAGGATGCTATAAAAGGTGCTCTCAAATGCATTATGCATGGCATAAGTTGTAAGAAAGAAAACAAGTGCACTTGCTGATATGCTTTGAAAGAGTTGAGGCTTGAGGGTATTATACACAACACATGTCATCCAACAACCGGCTAAGACTCTGATATAAGTTATGATGCACAATGCTCGTGTAGCAAGAACCCATTAAATCAAATGCAATTCTCCGTGATACCTTCTGTACACTAAAACGAGTCCTCCATAAATTCAAACCCTCCAACAATATAACCAGTACTTACCGAATTTTCCTACAGAAATTCTGAATAGATTTTTTGTTTTGTATTTTTAAGTTTTGTGATACAAGGACCTCACCAAAATCTTTTACATTGTATTTTATTCCAATTATTTATGTATATTGAATGCAATTCTAATGTAACACATTACACCGTGCGCTGGGGTATTAGAGGCAGTTATTAGCATGCGACATGATTTCGCCGAATAACCTAATTGGAATGTCATCGAATTTTCGAAATTAATTAATTAGAACGCCCTTTATACCTCCCATAAATCAGAGCTTTAAGTATTCTTGGGGTATGGTGTGACTTAAAGTTATTTGCAGTTGGAAATTTAGCCAGGGGGACATTTGTATTAAGGTGCTTCGAAGGGGATAACGGTAATAAATCTTTTTGGCTACCGTTGATACGGTCATAGGTGTAATTAATAATTTGTCATTTTGAATAAATTAAGACTAAAAACGATATCATCAAACGAACACATAAATTAAGTTATAATTATTGTATGATGCTTCGTCTTTCCAACTTCTATATCTGCAGAGTGAGAATAGGTAGTCGATAGGCTGTGAGCCCCGACGACAGGACGCGACGCGCCGGCCGGCCGGTGTATTCGAGTCACCCGGCTTCCCAATAACCACTACATAAGCAAGCAAAAACCATATGACCTACCGAATAAAGTAACACGATATGGCCATAGTGATTTTTGTCCATCATTAACGGTAATTAAAATGTATTCCCCCAACAATCATAACTGGGGCCGGTGCTGTGACGATAATGCTGATTATAACGAAGGTGGTGATATGATGAAGAAGCTGACTTTCAACGATAATTCATTGTGCCAATAATCTCAATTATTAACGACTATGTGTATTGCTGGCAATTTTTTTTGTCAAGTAGGTAGGTATAACCAAAATTTATTTTTATGTTGATTTTTTTTTTTATTTTATATAGGGTATGTACATATTGCACTTTACAATTATAATTTTGAATATATCATACCTACATGTGAGAAATTTCGTATGTACCTTATGTATGTACCTTACCTACATGCAATAAATTTAATGGATATCATAAACAATTAAGAGAATAATAATACAATTATCTCTCCTGGTTTCTAATGTTTTATACAATTCACATAATGTTAATTTTCAGCTATTTTGTCTATCCCGGGTTACGTATTGCATCGGGCCAAGCTTTATATCAGTAATCTGAACGGGCTCTCTACAACAGACTCTAGTATTCTCAGTCAAATTAAGATGCTTCTTTTTTTTAGTTCTACGTTGGTTGGTACACTACACATTTACATTGTGAATCTTTCTTGAATGATGTCTTTGATGAGATGTAAGAGCAAAGTGTTTGGTTTTCAAGCGCTTTAATAACAACATTTATTCACACAAAATCTTCTCTATACTCTGTTCAATTTATATGTTCAGTACAGGGAAGATAGGATATTTGCCTTTCACCCTTGCAATTGTGGATTTCAATAAGCTATCTCTATCTCTATAAAGCTTTTTCATTTTCCTTGGTTACCATAGTTAGGATAAACGTTGCCGAAGTAGCACGATCGTGCACTTTTGGCACTTTTTAATTTAAATAGCACTGTGGCACTCAAACGCTTAAAATGGCACTCTAGGAATCGAGCAAATGTTTTCCAATATATCGAAGTTCATGATCAGATCAGGTAGTACCTAAGCTGAAAAGGATGTTTCACGCTTGAATAATATTAAAACCCATAATAAAAATCAACTTTCTTATTAAGTAATAAAATCACTTTTGTCGTTTAATGAAATAAAAAGGCTGAAACTTGCCAGCACTTCATGCCACCTTAAGAGCCCTACACATGAACAATTTTTATTGAAAGAATTTTCTGTCAATAAACATTGAAGAAAAATCACCACCACACCTCTCAGTGAATATTGACATTTTTTTTGACATTTCACAAGACAAAACCGTTATTTTTCTCAAAATTATCTACAAAATGATATATTAATGACTTCTGTATGTCAATTCGTTCTTAAGTTATAGCGTACCAAAGTTTAATTATTCGATAAGATGGGAGCTAGATTAAATCTGGTTGCTTTAAAGAATGAATTTAATATATAATATATATCTATTTTGATAATTATTTTATTTAATAATTAAATTTTGGTACGCTATATCTTAAGAACGAATTGACATATAGAAGTCATTGATATGTCATTTTGTAGAAAATTTTACTGTATATAGGTTGTTCTTAGAAAATTTTGAGAAAAATAACAGTTTTGGGAGTTATGTACAAAATATAACAAATTATTATTTTTAACGTTCAATGACGAACAATTAAATTTTGACACGCTATAACTTAAGAACGAATTGCCATACAGAAGTCGATAGTTTGTCATTTTGTATATAATTTTACTGTCTTAAATCTGCTCTTAGAATTTTTTTCAGAAAAAATAAAGATTTTGGGACTTATTAAGCAAAATAAAAAAAATTAGGATTTTTAGGATGTTGGCATGAACCTTCCGGTTTCACACTTAAAATTTGTTTTTTTTTCATAGAATATGTTTTTGCAAACATAAATAAAAACAAAAAAATCCCCACTCCAAAACAGAAATTTATTACACTTTTTGAATTAATGAACTACATCCCAATGCTTTTGACCATTTTTCTCGAAATCTATCAATTTTACGATAAAAAGTGTCTTAATCTTTTTTGTGTAGAATAACATTAGCTCAAATGCGTACCTACAACTTTTTTCAAAAGAACCTATATTTTTCGAGTAAAATTTTTTGCTCCGCACCAAATTTAGGATACTTTTTAAGAAATGCTTAGGACACTAAAATGAAGCTCACCACCAAAATTCAGCTTTGTCGGAATTTTTTCGAAGTAAATGTCTAATTTTCCTGGACTATTATTCCTTAAGTTATGAGGTGCAGTAAAAAAAATTAAAAATTACACATGAAATCTTCGGAATTTTGTTACATTTTTGTGGGTGGCACCCAGTGGCCTAAAATGGCACTTTCTGTTGTCAGTATTGGCACTTACATTTTTTTTGTCCAATGTCGGTAGGGTTACCAATTGTTATTTAGATTTCATGAACAGAAATATGTACATCGCAAACTAAATCTAAAAAAATTAAACTAAATACAAATAAAAATAAATATATCTATCTCCACACCACCAAGGAGTAAGTTGGTATAAGCTCGTTTTTTAAAGAGTTCCCCAGAAGGCCTAATTTACATATTTTAACGTGAAAATAAATCACAGAAAAAACAATAAATAATGTAATAAGAAACTTGTGTCCTTTGAAGAACTTGAAGCCATTTTAAATGTAAATAAACACAGCATAAAAATAATAATATCACCTCAAATTGCACCGCACTATTTTAAATATTATATTTATATACCCGAAACCTTCATTTTATTTTTATTTTCATGAACAAAAAAACTATAGTAATCTTTCCTTAAAAAAAATACCAAATAAAATAATAAATAGCTGTATTTTAACCGTTTTCCAAAAAAAAACAAAAGATGTAAGCAGAAAAGCACGCAGCGAGAACACCTTTTTCTTTAAACTTAATATATTTGCTCTCATAAGCTCTAAGAAAGCTTCAATTCTGAAAGCTCCATAGCAAAAACCAAAGAGAAAGGTATTAGAATTTCCATCAACGGACGAATGGTAACTCTGAATCAATGTGTTTTTTTTAATAAACACAATAAACGAGAGTCAAATTGGCGATCAGTCTCCTCACCTCACAGGGAGCAGACGGGTTATCGTGGAATGTTCGTGGATTTTTGGAATATTTCAGTATCAATTTGCTAATTTGAGTGTCTGTTTTCTTTTTTAGAACACGGTTAAAATGCAGCTATACAATATTTGTTAGGTATTTGTATTAACTATTTGAGCAACGTTTTGATGGAATTTGGTTAATTTATTAATTTTAACTTTAAATTACAAAGTAGTTTTTTCTTCATGAAAATAAAGCTAAAAAAAAGGGTTTCGTGTATATTATTATTTTTGTGCAGTGTTTATTTATTTAGTTTGATTAAGTTATTTATTCTTACGTTAAAAGAGTTTAAGCCTTCTGCAGAAATCTTAAAAAAAACGCGCCTATTGTTTCACCTCTTGGTGGTGTGGAAAAGATAGATTTATTTTTATTTGGATTTAGTTGAATTTTTTTAGACTTAGCTTACGATCTACATGTTTCTGCTCATGCAATCTAAATGAACAGTTGGTAACACTAACGACATTTGTAAGAGAAATATGCAAATTTACAAAAATCTTTGCGGCAACCATGGAAAATGGAAAAGCTTTATATAAATAGAGATAGCTTATTGAAATCCATAATAGTAAGGGTGAAAGGCGAATATCCTATCTTCCCTGTAATGAAAATAAAAATTGAACAGAGCTTAGATTAGAATTTCCATCAACGGACCCCTGGTAACTCTTAATCAATGTGTTATTTTTTTAATAAGCGAGAGTCAAATTGGCGATCAGTCAGTCTCCTCCCAGCCGGGGAGCAGACACAGACAGGTTATTGAGGAATGTACGTGGGTTTATGGAATATTTCAGTAGCAATTTCTTAAGTTGTGTGCCTTGCAAACACCAGCCGAACAGAGTATAGTCAACCCGGCAGTGCATTGCTAAACTGTATCACCCAAATTAATAAACATGGACTAGGGAAGGCTTAGGGCTTATTCCGTGAGCTGAGTGCGAAGTATTATTAATAAGACACAATTCCTGGTATTTGACGTTTACCAACTTAATCCTTCGCTAGATCATCGAAGACGGTGGTTAGCGATGGACTAAGAATTAACATTTAAGAACAAAATTTACAGGGACATAGAAAAAAAGAGGTAAAGTTGATACTTATTGTAGTAGATTTTGTTCGATTTTTTATTAATAGGGAATTTTAGTCCATGGTCTAACTCTTATTCCATGGTTTTGTAAGTCCATGGACTAAAGGTGGACTAATATTAATAGGGATGTATATCGACACAGATTTCCATAGTCTCGTGTGTGCTTAACCATTTGCTGTTCAGCTAATTGATAGCATTGTAGAGCAAAAAGAGCTTTCTGTGGTCACAGGCAGTTTGCTTGTAACAGATACATCTTTTCGCTCGCAAATTATGTATGATATAGAGCTTGAACCTTTTTTTTATTTGAATTTTGAAAAATTGAATCGATTTCGATTAAAGAAGAAAAGCTTTTATTAAGAGGATTTCTTATTCGCGAGATGATTCTTAGGTGTATTTTTGCCTTAAAGCTCAAGAGCCATTTTCAGTGATGCATGCATATGACGAATTATAATAGTTTTAAGTAATTTTGGATTTAGTAAAGGTTAGTGGTGTAAGGGGTTGTTAGTGTAATAAGTGTTGATATTTAATTATTATTATATTTAACAAAGTTGAGTTTGAGTTTATGTTTCTCATAAAGGAAAATAATAATCGTTTAATAATTTGTTGGACAACATCATAAATAAATTCTCTTTAAAATTTAAGAAGTTGCCGAAGTCTATAACCTTAATTAAATTAATCAATAACTTTTTTAGATGACGCTTTTGTCAAAACTAAACGAATACTAATTTTGAAATTTCAGAGGGATGCTATTACAACTACAACCATTACAGTGAAGGTGACAGAATATTAACAAACGAACCATGTCTGAATTGTACGTGTCACAACAAAATGCTTATGTGCTACCTCCGAGTTTGTCCATTCACAAAGCCCATTGGACATGACTGCACAATTGAGAAACGCGAAGATCAATGTTGTCCAATTGTAACCTGTCCTGAAGGTAAGACAATTGTTTATTGTAATAAGGATTTTCATTAAAGAAACTTCTTTTATTACAAAGTACCAGTTGATATTGCACATCATAGTCATCAGCTGACAACTAGTGCTCCAGGAACGGAATTGAGTATACCAGAAAAATACGGTTGCAGTATTGATAATAAATTTTACATAGAAGGAGCTCAAGTACCATCTAATCCCAACAAACCCTGCGAACTTTGCTATTGTATTAGAAACCGTACTGCATGTCTGATGCAAGAATGTACTCTACACATTGATGGGTGTCAACCAATTTACAATAAAGGATCTTGCTGCCCGATCAGATATAATTGCGGTAAAAATAGTTTTAAAATTTTCGCCATTATTCAATCACTAATGCTAGTTTTTTTACAGATCATGAAAATGAACTTTTAGAAATTGAAGATTTCTCAACAACTACAACAACTGTTCGACCAACTCAAGGGTATCTACTTCCATCAACAACAAGCCCCACTGTCACAACCGATTGCATCCATAACAATGAAATTTATGCAGATGGAGCATCTATTACTGGCAAAAACTCATGTGAACATTGTTATTGTATGCGCGGTGACATTATCTGCGCAGTGCAAGAATGCGAGATGCCAACATTGGAATCGGGGGTAAAGACTTGCCGAGCATTGCCACCAGCTACTGGAGAATGTTGCCCAAGCAATTACGTATGTGATGATGATAGCGTCACAACCGAAGGACTGACTGAAGACATGCTGACAACTATTACACCAATAAATCAGAGTAATCTGCACGAATCTGTTTCACAAGAGGATGTTCAACTTCAAGAACATATTGATGATAAGATTCCCATAACAGAAGAACCAACAGAATCTATCGAAATAACTCCAACAACAATTTTACCAATTGCTGGTGAAATTTCACAACCAAGCGAAGAACTAGTTAAGGAATCAGAGGTAGAAAAAGAGAAACCTCTTTCGACAACTGCATCAACCATCAAAGAGACTAGTTTTGAAACGACACAGTCCCCAATTCAACATAGCACAACTCTTAAGAACAAAGAAGACGAATCTGTTGATAAAGAAGATGAAATTATTAATGAAGAAAAGGAAGAAGAAGATAGTTCACAGATAGCAATTACTGTTTCTCCGTTTGTAGGAGAGATACAAAATGCTGAAAATGAAAAAGAAGTGCCAACAAAGGCTCCTGATTCATATGCCGTTGAGGAAACGACTGTTCATTCAATAGATGATGAAGAACACGAAGAAGAACAAGTAACAGTGCCATCGAAGAAAGAAGATTTTAAGCCTAGCGAAGTTGAGAACACATCTCACCCTGAAGAAGCTGATGAAAAGGACTATGTACCTACTGAAATTAAAAAGTCAGAATCCGCATTCCCAACCTCATCTCCTGTTGATGAGTCTGAAGATATAGTCAAAATAACAGTTACTGAGGCAACACCATCCTCTTACACTACAACAGAAAGAGTGGCACCAGAATCTGTGGAAAAGGGTGAGAGTTCAACTGTATTGCCTGATGAAATAAATAAAACCAAATTGGAATCTGAAGATGTATCTGATTCAACAACATTGCCTTCAGTTATAGGACCTGAGGGTGATAATGCATCAGAACCCGCAGATGCACATACATCAGTGCCAGCAAGTCCACATATTGAAAATGAAGAGTCTTCATCTGAAAATGCAGACTCTTCAGATGAATCTACAATAGGTCAACCAGGAAGTCAAGAAAAAATAGACGAAGATATTTCTGAACCTTATTCCGACAGTTCTACTAACCCTCCAGCGTATGAAATAATTACAGAAGGTGATAATAGTCACATTGGTTTGCCAGAAATCGGAGATCATAAAACTGAATCTGATTTACCAAAGAAAAAACCAAAGGATGAACCAGAGTCAATTGAAAATATTCCAATTACATCAGATGTTACAAAGGAAGAAATTCCTGAAGGCATAACGGAAAGAACACCTATTAATAGTGGCGAAACCTCGGAATCAAAACCAGAATCTAATGAAGCCGATTCTAATGAACTGGAAGCAAGTAAACCTTCAATTGTTACAGATAAGCAAATTTTAGATGAAACTACTCCAAGCATCATAGAAGAAAAGCCAGTTCTCGAAGATGGTGAAATACCAGCTCATGTCGAAGAAGTTATAGAAGATTTGAGTAAACCAATTTCTCTAGATACTGCTGAGGAAAATGATACACCCTCTCAAACTACTGTAGCAGCTATTGGGGATGAAAATGTTGATGAGAGTAGTGAAAGTGAAGAAATAGAAGAATTGTCAACTGAATCGTCAGGTACAGAAAAACAAACAACAACTAGTCGACCAGTAAGAATTCATATTTCTGGTGAAGATGAATCATTAGAAATCACAACAAAGGGAACCCAAAAAGAATTAGGTGATTCAACAACTACTGTATCTTCTGTTTTTGATACAGTTACAACAGTTACTGATGAAGAAGAAGGCAGTGAAGGTTCTACTGATTACAGCTCCTCTGATTCATCTGTTAGTGATTTTGAAGAACCAAGTCCAGAAAATATTAAAGGTGAACAAGATACAACAACCAAAGCACCGTCTTTTACAGATGGTGTACATTTAAGCGCCGAAGAAGGAGAAGTCGAACTTGAAAAAGAAACAGAAATCCCTACTCCATCACATGCTTCTGAGTCTGAACCTGAATCTTCAACCATATTACCATTAGATCTTAAAAAAACTAGTACAAAAGAAGAAGAAAGTGACAGTAAGCCACAGATTGATACAGAGTATACAACAACTGCAATTCCAATAATTGATGAATCAGAAGTCCAACATGTTGAAGATGAAAATGACAAGATGCAACCAGAGTATGACGTTCAATCAACTTCTGTCCCAACAATAACTGTTTCTGAAACAACGGGTAGTGATGAAAAAGAACACGAGAATAAAACGGATCAAAGTTTAACAGATTTAACAACTAAACATCCAGCATTTACTGAAAGTGAAGAAACAGGCACTATTGCAACTATTAAACCTCCTGCTATTGACTCTGGATCAACAAATGTTGAAGAAGAACCAGAATTAGATGCCGATTCACCAATTAGTCACTCAGATTCTAAAACAGAAGCTCCAGGCAATGAAGAAGATTTCGAAGGAGAACTTGATAGCAGTGGTCCAACAACTATTAACCCTAAATTTGTTATTCCTGGAGTGACAATCGCTGAAGAAGACATTCATAAAACGCCAGGACCTGAAACTCCAAATATGTCAACAGGATCTCAATTACCAGAAGAAGGGGGTATTGATGAAACATCATCCACACTTTCCAATGTTGCTGATTCGGGAACCACTATTCGAAATGAAATTGAAAAGCAATCGGAACAAGGTAGCTTTGATTCAACTACCAGTCTACCCATTTCAGATGAATCAAATAGTTCGGAAGAAGAACCTAAGGAGCATAAAACACCCGGTTCAGGAGAAAATATTAAACAACAACCATCTGTGCAAGATATTTCCGATTCAACTACCGTTGTTCCTTCTGTTGATGTTGCAGACGATGAAATTAAAGAAGTAACGGAAAATATTTTGGATGATTCCACAACGGCATCTGACTCCGAAAAACCAATCGATGAAAAAATTATAAAACAATCAGAGCAAGAACTTGCTGATTCTTCAACTAAAACTCCTATAACTACTTCATCTGAAACCTCATCAACTAATTATGAGGAGGAAAAAGTAAAACAAGTAACAACTACTCCATCTCTTGCTGATTCTGAAGTATCGGTACCAGCAAAAGAAGAAAAGGATAAGGACTACGAAATTAGCGAGATCGGCTCCTCAACCGGCACCCCATCCGTATCAGATTCTGATACCCTTAGTCAAACAACAGATATTTCACCTGCGTCTGTTTTTGAGGAAAAGCAAGAGATAGTTAATCCTACAACTACTATCCCACAAGCAAGTGAATCGCAGAAACCACTCGAAGAATCTTCTGAATCGACCGAGGAAGGCGGAGTACCTATGCATGATATAATTCCATCGGCTATTCCTGGTGAGGGAGATTGCTTGGTAAATGGCAACACTTTCGTAAACAATGCAACAGTTCCAACTTCTAGTGAATGTGAGCTTTCGTGTATTTGTATTAACAGTATCATAGTCTGTAAAAAAGTTCAATGTTATGAACCACCAAAACCAAATAATTGTGTATTGGATGAAGCTGGCACTGATAAGTGTTGTCCACAATTTATTTGTGGAATAGATAGTTTTGCGGTAGATCAACGACCAACAACTTCTGAAGAGGTTGACGATGAAGAAATCCAATTTACTACACTAGCACCACCACGTAAATATTCTGATATGTCTACAGAATCACCGTCACCAACACAAAAACCAGAAAAAGAAAAACCCATCGGACAAGATGAATCATACTCTACAGAACTACCAAATTTTTCTGGTGAAAACACAACACCTGTATCTACTGACCTTGAAAAGCCGACTTTCATTTCTGAGGATCATATGACTCATGTCAAGACCGATGAAGCACAAGAAGCATCCACTGGACATTCTGATGAAGACATCTTTGTTGAAGGATCAACCACAACACAACCCATAACTGCAAAACCAACTAAACAAGTTACTGGCGATATTCAACAACCCATAGAAGTTACATCATCGGTATTAGAACATAGTACTTCATCGGAGAAACCAGTAGTAATTACAACTCTAGAGGCTACAGATGATGAAGTAGAACAAAAATCAACTACACCAAAGTATCATGAACTTTCTTCTACTTCAGATATTGTCACCGACTTTACAAAAACATTTATCCCTGGGGAAGATATCTCAACTGAAACCACTCTTCAGACCGAAATGACAACACTTCAACCAATAAAGTTGAGTTCTACTTCTAAAGCACCAGTACCTACTCTTATTGAAACAAATGATTCAACGCAGAGTGAAGAGATACCTGAAGTTTCTGATGAAAGTTCTAACGAATCAGGAGAGGAAACAGATTCCCAAGAAGATATCAAGTCACCTGTTCTTCATACAGAAGCGGATCAACAAGTTTCAACATCTAGCCCGTTAGTATCCGATCATGTTGGCGATATAGAACCTGTTGATGAAAGCACAGGTATTCCAGAAATTGATTACGATAAGCCAGACATGCCTGAAGATCTTTCTCACACTAAGTTCGAAGACGAAACTCCATTAGAAAAAGAGAAACCTAAGGAAACCATTCAATCAGGGGAATCGGAATCACATGAACAAAGTGAAGAAACTCCTAGTACAATGCGTACGCCCGTTCAACCAAGTGAAGATGATATACATAAGGTCAACATTTCTGCTGGAATTTCTGATAAGAAAGATAATATTCCGGCTTCGGAATCTGAAGAAAAAGATACTCATGAAGACAAACCAATTCCATCCACATTTAGACCAATTAAATCAGAAGAAGAACCGAGTTCAGAAACAATTACTGAGTCAAACAAGAGTGAGACCGAGACACAGACTATTTCGCCAGTACCAATATCTGGAGATAAATCTAATGTGGAGAAATATCAAACAATTTCTCCTATTCATGATGAAGAAAAACCAATTTCAGGCACTATTCATCCAGAAAAAGTTGGTGATTCCAATGCAGATATCACACCTACAACAAGTCTTCCAGCTATTGAAGATCATTCGATTGAAGGAAGTGGTGCTGAAATTTCAGAAGATTCAGCTGAAAAGGAGCACTATTTGGATGGTTCTACCAGTTCTCCAATTATTGACTCAACTCTTGCTCCAAATTCAAGTAATGAATCTAGCAAAGAAAAAGTTGAAATTGCAAGTCACACGATCGCTCCAGCACTGGAGAGCAATATTCCTATTGCAGAAAATGAATATAATATTAAGAATGAAGCAAATCAGACTATACCTAATATGACTACCGTTAAAGAAGAATCTATTGAAGGAAGTGGTGCACCAGTTTCTGAAGACGAATCCGATATTAAACAGGATGCAATCACTGACCAAACCGGTCTTCCAGCTGCCGATAAGCAACATCCTACTTCAGATTTAGAGGAAGAAGATAAACTTGATATAACCACTCCCCATGTATTGGAGGATCATACAGTGGAAGGAAGCGGTCAACCAATTTCGGGAGAAAAATCTGAACATGATGAGATTATAAGTCAGACGATTATTCCAGATATCAAAAAGCAACCAACAACTTCAGATATAGAAGATGAAATAAAGATTGATATATCCACGTCTTCAACCGTTGATGAAAATTCGATGGAAGGAAGCGGTTCGCCTACTTCATTAGAAGATACAACTGATGGTGAACACTACCAAACCACTGCTCCCACTTTCGAAAAGCAACCTTCGATTTCAGATTTAGAAGAAACTAAGATTGATGTAACATCCTCTCCATCCGTCGCAAATGTAAGCAACGTACCAATTTCTGAAGACAGTGTCGATGTTGAAAAGGATGAGATTATTATCCAAACCAGCACTCCAGCTGTAGAAAAGCAACCTTCGACCTTAGATTTAGAAGAAGCAAATAAGTTCGGTGTTACTTCCTCGCCAGCAGTCGAAGAACATTCAATTGAAGGAAGTGGTGGCCCTACTGCATTAGAAGATACAAATGAGACACAGGATGAAAGTTCTAGTCCAACTACAATTCTACCTACCAAAAAACAACCTTCAATTTCAGATTTAGAGGAAGAAAATAACTTTGATGATGTAACCTCCTTCCCGGTCGTTGAAGAAGGAAGTGGTGCGCCAGTCTTTGATGACAAAACTTATGTTGAACAAGATGAGATTACTGGTCAAACTAGTACTCCATCTATACATAAGGAACCTACTATTTCAGAATTAGAAGACCAAAATAAACTTGACGAAAATAGCTTCCCAATTGACGAACAACAATCAGTTGAAGAAACTGCCCCACAAACCTCTGAGGAAGATGTTTCACACAAAGGACAGACAGAAACACAAACTAATGCGCCAGCAAGCAAAGACGAATTGGGTAAATTTACACTTGCTCCAGTATCTGGTGAGAAGGTTCATTCAGTCACTCCAATCACAACTACAACTGCACAAGTTTTGGAAGAAGAGGTAATTTTTAACCAAACAAATGCACCAATAAATGTACCGTCTTCAGAAGAAGAATCTGGCGATGAGAAAATTGAAGTAAAGACCCAGACTGATGTCCCTACTTATGATTTGAGTGATAACATAATTCCTCAAACAGAAAAGGAGTCACATGGCTCAACATCATCAGCTGAAGAAGAAGAGGAAGCCATTGTTTCTGGAACTGATGTGCCTACTGCCGGTGATAAATATGAAGAATCTGAACTGCCGGAAGATGATAAACCAACAACGTCAGTTTCAATATCAAAAGAAGAATTCGAAGTCACAACAATTTCTATGGATGTCAACAATGAAAGCTTGAATATTTCGGAAGCTATTGCTGGATCTACTACAACTAAAGATATGGAAATAAGCGATGAAAACGTTAATGGTACAGATGCTCCTTCAAAAGATATTTCTCCTACAGAAAGCTATTCAATTTCTGATCCTGTTAAAACGAATAACGAAGGAAAAGATACCATGGAAGGCGATAAAACAAGCACTACTATTATTCCAATTAACGCTATTGATGTCGAAGGTGAACTTTTGGCTACTACTGAGCTTCCATCCAGTACCACTCCTCCAAAATCAATTAAGACTGCTGATGAAGATGCCACAGAACCTGCACAAGTTGATTTTGATGAAGTACATGCTTCTAAAGAAACTACCTCTCCTGTAACTGTGACTACATCTAAGTTAGATGATGTAACACTACTTAGTCCGACTCAAGCACCAGTTAGTTCTGAGGAAAGCGATTCAATTTTAAAAACCGATGAACAAGGTTCAGACGAAAAGGAACACACTGATCAACCAGCCAATGAAATTGATAGTGAAGGAAAATTGGACCAAATGCCAACTGATAAACCACAAACTGAAACTAAACAACCAGAATTGATGGGTGAAGAATCTTCAACTAAAGAAAAGGATGAAAGTGAAAGTACAAATTTCACTGAAATCCCCATTTTAATCTCTAGTCACGGTGTTAATTTGCAACCAATTAAACCGCAATCTGACGACCAAATTTTAATTGATGATATTACATCAAAGCCCTCTACTGATAAAGTTCTATCTCAAACTGAAATTTCAAGTGGCGAAGAGAAACCGTCTCTGGGAGAATCTCAAACAACAACCAGAATTCCATATGTGGTTGATAAATCAGAAACAAATGAACACACTGAGGCACCTGAATCATTTGAGAAAGAGTCGTCTGAGGAAACAGAAACCAAAACATCTGAGCCAGTTCATGAAACAGAAATTCCAGCATTCGTTATATCTGACAAAGATGTTTCATCTGAAGCGGCTAGGCCGGAAGATGTTAATCCTACTGAAAATACTGCTTCAACGGAATCTCAAGAAGATAATACAATTACTACTACAACCAGCAAATCTGATGAAGATAAAGTTCCACCTAAATCTGAAGAGCAAGGTGATGTTAAAGTTCCTTCAACTGTTGCGCCGGTCGACCAAGAACATATCATTTCATCTCCGGTTGATGTCCATGCTGATTCTGATTCTACAGAAAAATCCGATGAAGACAGAGAACATAAGCCAAAAGATACTACTAAGATTCCAACTACTGGCGAATTTATCACTGAACGCGAAGAAGAGTTTACAACTCCACTTCCAAATGAAAACATACCAGAACAACCAATTTCTCCAGAATTACCAGAAACAACGACATCATTTACTGAAGAAGAAAAGAAGAAACCAGAAACATCCATTTCGACCGATAGTAATCTTCCAAGCTCATCTTCTGAGGAATCAGACGAGAAGATAAAGATTCCCGAAGTTCCAACAGAAATGCCTGCAGGAAGTGGAAGCCCAGGAGTTCAGCCGACAACCCCAAGCGAAGAATCTGAAGAAAAAACACAAGCGCCTGAAATGACATCAGAAATTTCGGCTGAAGATCATAAAGGTCAAGTTCAAGAAACTGAATCTGAAGAAAAGACACAATCTCCAGAAATTCAACCGGAAATCACAGAAGAAAACCTTACACAAGATATTCAAACAACAGAACGAACCATCACATCTTCGACTTCCGAAGAAGATTTTGTATCAACAGCAGATAACAAAACTTATTCAGATATACCCAAGCCAATCGACTCAGATGTGCAACATACTTCAGAAGATAAGACTCCAGTCCCACAAATTATTGAAAACGATCGCACAACATCCGCGCCCCAACTTAATGCCACAGACAAAGTTGACCATAAAGTCCCTGAATCATCCTCAGCATCTATTCCAACAACAGAACAACCCACATCACAAGCAATTACAAATGCACCAACAACACACTATCAACCTCCTGGCTATGGACAAGTACCTCCACAATATCCATCATACACTGAAGATGAATATACAGACGAAGACGAAACTGAAGTTTTCGGACCTGGAACTTGTCGATATGGTGGAAAATTATTCGTTTCAGCTCAACAGATACCACGTGATGATCCATGTGATTTCTGTTTCTGCTTCCGAAGTGATATTATTTGCTTGCAACAATCCTGCCCGCCACCAATATCTGGTTGCCATGAAGAACCAATTAGTGGTTTCTGTTGTCCGCGCTATGAGTGTCCTGTCTCAATGGCGACCACACTTAATATAACAACAAGCACAACAACAACAAGCACAACATTACCACCTCATTTCCTGCATCATGCGTACAGGGGAGCGGCAGCAAAGAATGGGTGCCATATCAGTGGAAAGTCATACAAGGTGGGCGATAAAATCGACTCAGCAAGCGGACCATGCATGCATTGCACGTAAGTACTTTTAAAATTTACCATTTCATTATTTTTAAGGACATTCGATGGCAAACATTTAATGAAACAGATATATACTGTAATAATAGTTACTTTTCTCTACATTTCTACATCCCTCACACAATCTGTGAAAAAGACGAAAGATGAAACAACCAAAAAATAGGAATTTTTATATTATACTTTCGTGAATGTGGGAAATAATCAGATGTTCGTTGAAATAAATTTATGAGGTTTATTTATTCTATTTCGCATCAAATTGGTGAGATAATTTTATCTGATTTGCAGAATATTTTTCCCACAAAAACTTTGATAGTTCATTTCTGCTTAGATAAAATTATCTGGTTTCTGAGATTTATCCTGGTTTTCCGCCGTTGCATGAATACCCTCAATATCTCTGCTTTCCGCACGCCCTTAAACTAAAACAATAAGAAAAAGTACAAAAAAGAAGAAACGATAACTGCGATTTTGTGAATCTCAGCACTTGCTAAAAATCGGAAGCTCGAATTGCATGCTGCAATATTCATTTGGAACATTTTTTTAAAATGGTTCCTGAATTTGGTAAGAGATCTTTTAAAAAGTTAAAAACTCTCCCGAATTCACGAACATTTTGAAAAATTCTCTTATTAAAATTTCCAAACCATTTTAGAAAATGAAGTAATTGAATGCCAATTCCTTTATCCAATTCCCTAACCATTTCGGAAATCGAATGCCTTTTTGGGACAATACTTAATTCCGGATTTGTATCATTAAATATGAACAATTTTTCCACACCTTAAGCAATTAAAATCCCTTACCAAAAAAGTCCCTCCAAAATTCCCAACCTTTTTAAAAATTCCCTTATCAGTTTTCCCAACCATTGTAAAAAATGAAGGAAGTGAAATCTAAATCAGTTATCAAATTTCTTAAACATTTTAATAAAAATGGCGTGTGTTAGTTCCGTAACGTAATTTTAAATGTTACCCCATCCGAGAGCTTAGATGTTTTCACGCCAAAAACTCTGTCGTAATTTAGGGAAAATGTTTGTTTTCAATAACTTAGCCGCGAAAACCATTTTTAAACTTGAAGAGAAGGCAAATATTGTCTAGCTTCCCTGTAATTTTCCAATTATTGTTCCGTTAGTGGCAGATTACAATCAGAGGCTAGAAATTTCGGAGTATATTTTTTTTCGGAATAGTTATTATTTCATTAGTCTAGCTAATGGAGCTAGAATTCATCATAAGCAGAATTTTCTCCATACACTACACAGCATTCACCATTCCCACAAGATTGCCATTTTCGTACGTCAATTATTATAAGGCTGTTTTGTAAACGTAGTTGTACGAAACTAAGCATGTCGTTGGGCGCCATTTAGTTATTATTTTTTTATTTTAAATTATCCAATAAAGTTAATGATGATCAAATTTCCAAAAGATTATGTTTTTGAAACTAAAATTTTTTAATTATTTTTAAGGTGTGGTGGCGATGGACAAATGAAGTGTGATCCTAAAACATGCTCGCCTGAGCCCATGCTTCGTCAAATGATCGCTGTTGTTGCGTCACGCCGAAGATGAGGAACTAGCCATTAATTTTTTTCAGAAACAAAGAATGCAGCAATATTATATTAAGGTGCCAACACAACCAACACCGGAATAAAAAATGTAATACTAAATATCTCAATTCCATAATTATAAGAACTAAATTTAAGAAAGCAAAAACTTAATAAAAACAATAATTATTAATGAGAATTGAATCGATTTAGAGTAAACGAAAACAAAAATATTATAAATTTATAAACGAAAAAAAGCAACAGAAAACATAATAAATTTAGTCTATTAATGTCAGAAGCAACCAGTGATATTGTGCTGTATACATAGTATAGGTGCAATTAATTTAGCTCGCACTTACTTATTATATTTAAAAAGAATAGTATGTATAAGTATAGTAATATTACAAAATGTTATTTTTGTAACGTGATTTTTTGTTGCAAATTTAGAACAAATCAATTATTGGCAATCAATAAATTACGTTATGAATTTGATTTACTTTAGCATTTAATTATAATGTTATTTATTTTAAGTTTGTATGTTTTTTTATAATGTATTGTAAATTGTTGCTTCTTCTTCTAGTCTTCTTTGTTTTGTTGTTAGAGCAGCAAGTTCTTAATACCTAAAGCATTGTCTTCTTTCCTACTACGACCTATAAATTATAAATTTAACGACTTTAGGAGAAGTTTAAAATATAAATTTGAAAACAAAAATTGTAGAATAAAACGAAAACTATGAAACATTAAATTGTTTATGTATATCTGTTTAGTAAATAGATATATTTAAATGAAATCAAATATCTACTTTTTTAAGTTTAAAATAAATTGTAACTTAATAATAAGTGTATTTAAAACAATATTCATAGTAAAAAGAAATACAAGATTTAGCGTACGCATGCATATGCACATCCTATTGTTCGACTGATTGAAAATCCAATGATAGATTTTTTACTTTTTTACTAAAAACAAACTTAAAGTTATAATATAACGGACAATTCAAATTATTTACATGTAAACTGATAGTTAAGCATAATAAATTAAAATATAATAATAATAATTAATAATAATAAGTAATAATAATCAATGGAAGATGGAAAGATTTTCAGTTACTTGAACTTAGGATGTATTTTTAAATATCTTGTCTTTTAAGGACTATTTTTCTTTCAATATATCAGTATAAACTTTAGGCTTAGGATTATCAAAAATATATTTTATTTAGTTATGAATTTATTATGTTAATTATGCGAGAGTATTTTTCGTGCAAGTCGCCTGTAGTTTAATTTAGTAATCAAATTTTATTTTTAAAAATAATGCTTATCAAGCGTATAAAATCATTTCTAAACACATAAATGAAAATTAAATAAAAATAAATATGTAAAAAAAAAAATAATTTAGTGTACGTAAGATTTTTTTTTACAATGCATTATATGTATATTGTTTTATCGACAAAAAAAGATTAAAATACAAATTCGCCGGTTTATTTTGTATGTAGTATTTATTTAAATTATTAAAAAAAAAACTTACTTACTTTAACGAAGAAATAAATGATTAAACCATTGTGTATTTCTTTGCGTAAGGTTTTGAGGACATAAATCTTAAGTATAAACGATCGATGGGATATTGTTTTTAAGTTATAATATATGTAACAATATTATAAAAACGAAATTATCCGGCATAATTGTAAGTGTCCTTTTATACAAATAAATATTTTATGAAAAATAAACTTTTATGTTTCTTTATTTATAAACAGCTGTTTTTGTGTAGAAAATTTTCTTATATGTTGTTGCAAAACTCTTTTGTGTGTCCAAAGTAAATGGCCTTTTCGATTGGCAATTCGGAAGAATTCTCCAATTCAGAACACCAATCAAACAAACAAACTCATCCAATTTGATTCTAACGTTTTTTATCGCGGTATGTGTGTATTTCACACATTCACACATAGCTATCCAATTTTTTTTTTTAATATTTGTAATATGTAAACATGGCAGGAACAAGAAGACAGTAAAATCCATTTGGTTATTTTTTTTAATATTAATTCGTATTAAAATTATAGTTGAAATTCCTGATTAAATAAGGTCAACCTTTGAAAACTAATTGTGTTTGAATGAGAGAGTAATTCTGATTTCGATTCTGAAATGAAATCCAGAATCGTTTTCTTCTCTATTCTGGAGAATAACTGTCACTCTGGATGTCAATAGAACACTTTCAGACGGGCTTACACGTTCTGCGAACGCTTTCTAATTACCAATCGAAAATGACATAAGGCTAGGCGCGCACAGGCAATTTTTCCGAAACGAAATAGCAAAGCAACTTAAAAATCAATAAACGAGATAAACTACAATAGGGGTATTCACGATCCGATTTATCTGGTCTTGTATCATTGTAAAAGTGTAAAAGTGTAGCATTTTTTTACACTACAACAACAAAATATACTGATTGTCAAAGTCTTACACTTTTACACTTTTACAATATTGTAACAGAAACATACGAGGGTGTAAGATTTTTTTTAACACAAACCAAGCCTTCTTCAGAATAAATGTGAAACAGATTTTGACATTTGCTTCAGTGTTGCTACAGATTAATAAAGGTGTGTTCACAGTCTTTTGTAAAAAAAATAAAATTTTACACTTTTACAAGACTTGGTACACCAGATCGTGAATACCCCTAATATTAAGACAATATTTTGATTTAATGTGCGCGAACTATATGTAATATAGTTCGGTGTGATACAAACTGAAGAACTTATTTGGGGCGATCGTTCGATTGGTGCCAAAACACAAACTTTCAATTTGCTCGAATCGCAGACTGAATAGTTTTTGCATATACGCGCACTCTTATATAAGTCCATGGTATTCACTTTAGCAAGCAAACTGTTGCAAAACTGAAAGTTGCATGTGCGCGCCTAGCCTAAGCCTATTTTGAGATGAACACATTGTCGCAAAATTTTAAACAGCCTGATATTAAGTTATTATAAGCATGATACTATTTAACAATTTGCTAATATTAAAGGACTTTTATAAGATATTCCTAATTTTAAACACTTTTTAATTATCACCATACTAAACCAAATTTCTGGTTAAACTGCAGCTAAACACGCCCAAGAGAGTGCAAAAAACTATAGGAACATAACTTTTTGACTTTTGTAAATGTCAAAGTGGCATATGGATTTAGTACGATACTAAAAGGATAAAGTAGTCATTTGGTTATTTTAACTTTAGTAAAATGTTAAAAAGATAGTACGATACTAAACCCGTTTGAAATTATCACAATTTTCTGTTTACTAGTAGTAGTATGATATAAATGATTTAATTAGGGTATTCATGTAACGGCGGAAAGCCCAGATAAGCCTCAAAAACCAGATAATTGTATCTCCGCAGAAATGAACTGTCGAAGTTTGTATGCCAAAAATATTTTGCAAATCAAATAAAATTATCTCACGAATTTGGTGTAGAAAGAGAAAAAATAAACCTCATAAATTTATTTCAAAGAATATCTCATTAGGTATTTCCACATTTACGCAAGTATTTTTAAGGGGGTGTTCATGCAAACGTCTGGCGGAAAATTATATCTTTCCTCAAAGCGGAAAATTATCTCGTTGCATGTATACCCTTATTAAGGGTATATTTCGACTAAAATTTTGCGTCATTTTAACTATAATATGTAAAAAAAATCAGTTGTATAGGGTTTAGCATAGCGACTACATAAGTCTATTTGCATTGCATAACTATGAATGTGTGCGAATTGTAATTAATAAGACTGTACCAGCCCTTTTAACACAAAAAATGCTTAGTCCACCGCTTGTTCATGACTTTACTAACCCATAGAAAGTTATTCTGCGGACTAAGATTTTTAATTAATCAGCCTTATTTTGAAATTCGAACGAATAGCTAATGCGATAGAATATGTCTATTAATTCGAATGAACTTTGTATAGTTTGACATTTTTTTTTTTTTTTTTATACCTTTGCACGCGCTCAAGGGGTTATGAATACCCTTTATATGTTTTACTTAACACAGCGCGGGCATCTGATAAAGAAGAGAAAGAATGATAGGAAAGATGTGTGGCGCGATGTTCGGAGACTAGAGCTGGTTGTTGTCTCAGATTTATCTCCAGGGATGGGACATTCGAACGAATAATATTCATTTTTAAACGATTTCGCAAAATGAACTTGAATGAATCTTATTTGAAAGTCCGATGTTTGAAATTTACTGACATTTCTATTGGATTTAGTATGACCAAAGTGACATTTAAGTATTTAAAAACTACATCAATAATAGTGGTAAGTTTATTGATACGAAAAAGAATCAACAACTAAAAAAAGTTTGTATAATAAAACACTAGCTTTTTCTGAACTTTCGTTTCACTTAAATTTACACACACTTTTTAATTGTCAAAAGTCGAAAGTTAAGTCGATTGCCGACACAATTAATTCTTTATTTAAACAAAATATAAAAAAATATTAAATAAGTTGAAGATAAGCTATTGCAATTGTTGAAAAAGATAATGGATCCATCAAATATATATTCAAGGGTGAATTTTTTCTTTACAAAGTGATAGTTAATCCATGAAGCACGAAGCACTTGGGACGAAATTGCTACATTATTTTAATTAAAGTGTACACATTTTACATTTATACGAGTATATATTTATTTCGAAGGTGTTTTTTTTTATAATACAATTCTATATACTACTGAAATTACTCATCCAAGTAGAAGACTTAGCATTATATTTAATTGGACATGTCGAATTGCGCTCGCACCAACCATCTGATGAGTCCAATGGAGATTGCCCGGACGAAACGCAAATTTTGTGGACTAAAGGCCGTTAAAAGCTATTTTGAATCTATATTTATTTCGGCCAAAAACTAAAATCAATAAAAAAAAACATGAAAGATCTCTTTTAATTCACAAAATGGACCTTTTTTTAAAATATATACATATTTCTCACGTTTACTTCTTTCTGATCACGATTGGTCCAATTGTTTAAATGAACTTTCGAATCGTTCGAAACACAAAATACAAATCATTCGAATTCGACCAACTTTCGCATGAAAGTGAATTTCAAAATAAGGCTGAATAAAAAATCGGAAATCTAAGAATAAAATCTACTACATAAGGTATCAACTCTAACTTCTTTAGTCTATGTCCCTTCACTAAACCACCGTCTTCGATTGTCTAGCGAAGGACTAAGTTTGTAAATATAAAATATCAGAAATTCTGTTTTATTAATAGGATTTTGCACTTAATCCACGGAATAAGTCCTAAGCCTTTGGGCGAACCTATATGTTTATTTTATCGGGGCACTTAAATGCACTTCTCCTACTTTAGTGAGGTAAAAGATTTTGAAAATATTATTTCAATTGTACATTTTTTTCTTATTTGTCCAATTTCTTGAACAAATTTAGAGCTCAAAAATGAATAGCTATAATTTGTGTATAGCCATCTTATACAAGCTATATATTTAATATGGCCATCTTATGCATCTTATACTTGCATCTAGTTTCTCGTGTAATAGCAGACTTACAATTTCAAATTGGTTTCTTTTTCAAACATATTTGCGGTATTCAAGAGTTACATTCAATGTTCTCTCATATAAAATTGAATAATTTTTGTTTAAATAAAAATGTATTTAAAATTTAATATTTAACAGTGTGAAAATGGCACTTTAATTATTATTGGTTCTATTTGATCGTTTTAAATGAGTACTGATAGGGACATAGTCGCATGTTATTTTAAAATTTAATGAGAAAAGAAAAATCTAAAACAGCTTGAAGCAACTGTTTATAAATACAATAATTTTGACGACAAGGAAGAACAAATTTGTTTCGAAAAATACTCATAATTTAAAATGTAATCAAATGCTTGACGGGAGATCACATAATGTATGGTAGCAAATAATAATTCTCGTAAGTGCAGCCTTGATGACGAAAGTGAATGACGATTGGATTAAGCCTAATACGCTGCTGATACGAAACGAAAAATTTCGGTGGTCTTCACTAGGAGAACGAAATGCTAACGAAAACATGAACGAACAAATTCAAGAAGAAAAAACAAATTCAATCAGAAAAAAAATACATATATACAAACTTTGGATGAAAGAAACAATACGACCAAAAACTGAAATATAATTTTCCGCACACAATTAGTTGGGCTGTGTAATAAATTGTCTGCGAAAATTGAGTGGAGACTTTTTAAATTTCGTCATGAAACAGTGTACTGCAGAACGAAAATGTTCGTTCATGATTTCGTTCTGTCATTTTTGTAAGGGATTTTGCATTTCGCATCATTAGCATACTAGGCGAAATATAATCGTCATGTGTTTGGTATATTTTTTGTATGTAGTAAGAAGTGCAACAACTTTCAAACTTCAAGCGTTGGGGAAGTTTTGTAAAACTTGTAACAAAGTAAGCAAACGCAAATTGGCCACATTTTGAGTAAAACATCAGTGAACACAAAGACAGAAAGTATAAGGATGGGCATAATTGATTGAACATTGCACACGTACCAGAAAAAGAGAAAACAAATATTTTATTTTAGTTCACAAATTCTGAACTTTTCGCTAAAGTTATCATTTCTTTCGAATGTGCCCATCACTAACACAAGGAATTTGCAGAATAATGGCCTCGTTCGGTGGCACAACCTAATCGATCCAGATTGCTTGGTGTTGTTGTAACGCCTAAGGAAAAAACAGCTGATGTACTAAACATATGTTGTCAAACACGAATTTCAAGCTGCCCAAAAATTATTGGATTCATTGAGATTCGTTTGGAAATGTGAGGAACAGCTGATTCAAAACTTCAGATGTGTATGCAATACAACTGACATAACGAGAAAGCTACCTAAATCGTTCGAAAATAAATCCGCTACAAAGGTATCTTGGATAGCCTATCGGCCGCGCACCGAACGAGGCCAATCTTGCCACCTTGACAGATTGTACACCACACTATAAACAAATATTAATGGCCTCGTTCGGTGCGCGGCCGATAGGCTATCCAAGATACCTTTGTAGCGGATTTATTTTCGAACGATTCAGGTAGCTTTCTCGTTATGTCAGTTGTATTGCATACACATCTGAAGTTTTGAATCAGCTGTTCCTCACATTTCCAAACGAATCTTAACGAATCCAATAATTTTTGGGTAGCTTGAGATTTGTGTTTGACAACATATGTTTAGTTCATCAGCCGTTTTTTCCTTAGGCGTTACAACAACACCAAGCAATCCGGATCGGTTAGGTTGTGCCACCGAACGAGGCCAATGTATGCTCATTAGATACACCCATTTCGCCATCTGGCTTATGATGTGACGTCATCGTGTTCTTCTAGTTTGACAAGCGAGGTCATTAATTGTAATTTATCAATTGTTATCAATTATTTGTTTTCGCGTTTAATGCGGGATATACACATGATATGCATGACATGCACGTCCAAGTGTATTAGTAAATTCAGATTGGAGTTGTATATACACACTTCAAGCGTGAGCCTTCAATCTTTTATTTTTACATCCACAGTGTGGTGCGACGTTCTTCTATATAAAATAGACTTTTTTAATTTTGTCCGAGTAATTTGCTTTTGTCCATTTCATTATACAATTTTTGTTTCCTATTTTAATATTTAAATCGTTAAATTCCAATATAATTTTTTTTCCATTTTTTTTTACTTCTCCGCTTCCTATTTTCTTATTGCTTCAACGTATTATACGCAAATGAGCCAAATAATGCATGATCAAGCAGTACGCTTGATTGAAGGAAAATCAAAAAGATTTGATTTTACTTCAATCATACACCCAATCTATACGTATGAATTTTTGACTAATACACTTGCACGTGCATGTCATGCATTTGAATAGTGTATATCCCGCATAAAAAGTGAAATTTAAAATTTGAAAATTGTTGTGTGTGCTGTTTTGGGGTGTAATAATTCACCGACAGAAAAAACAATGAAATAAAATTAAAATTTCACTATCTCCCAAAAGATGCTAAAATGTGCAAATTGTGGATTAGTGCTAGTGGTAATAAAAAATATAATATTATTCTGGCTAAACAGCATGTAATGAGCAAAGCAGCAACTTATTTAATGACAATTCTTAGAATTGGTTTTTAATGGAATATAAGAAGACATAGACAACGGCAGGAATCATACCTGCACCACGAGCTTGGACGGGCACACAGGTATCGCGCCACGGCCACGGGTCAGAACATTTTGTTGAAAGCGACTATGCACTTAAAGATATACTTTTAAATGTTCCTGAAAATAAGAGAGCTTTAAGGATATAATCAGTACCATCAAAAAATTTGCCAAATGAACCTGAGCAATATTCGAGGGACAAAAGACAAGAATTAAGTGAAAACAAAAGGATCGTTAATGAATGTCTAGCTGCTTTTGAAAAGTAATAATTTGAAATAAACTGTCCAATATTATATATTTAACCATGTTTAATACCTATAGTTGTCACAAGCCCTCGACAAGGAACTTTGTCCCCGAAAGTCTACAAGAGGAAGATTTTTGTGGTAACCATAATCAGGAGGATTGTTTGTATTGCACAAATTGTAGCACCCAGACAGAATAAGATACACTTGGAAATCATTTTGAGTTACCTAAAATATTTTATTTTATTCTATTTTCTAAAATAGAGTTGAATACAACTGCAGCAAGGAGCTAAGAATCATGTAACTGGAAACGCCAGTCAGCAGATTGAAGAGCAATCTGAAGCGGAAGAATCAGCAGGCGCAAAGTGATGCGGCTATGAGGACATCTTTAAGAGGGATATTTACTTCTACCCAAGCAGAACAATTGGAGCATCCCAATAAAAAGGCACGCTGGAAAGCTGAGGATATTTCTTCAGCAATGTCCCTATATTGTGCTGGTGCCAGATCATATAGGTTACTTGGGTGGATGAAAAGTCGGAAAATGGACTTAAGAAACCAAGCGATACATTCCTTGAAAATGTTAGACTTTTGGAAAATATTTTTTATTAAACACAATAAGGAACATCTATACTCAGAAGGCAAGTTCCTGGAAAAACATTTAAAAAATGCTGAAGCTGTGCCTCTAGATATAAGTGTAAAAAAAAACTATTTTTTTATGTGCAGACTTTATTTTAGAATTAATCATTTAAACAAATAATTTTTAATTAAAAATAACTGTAAGAATAGAAAAATAATAAAAACAATGCAATGAAATGGTATTCTTTTCTTTTTTTTTATAACATTGCACGCGCTCAAGGGATTATGAATACCCTTTATATGTTTTTTCTTAACACAGCGCGGGCATCCGGTGGAAGAAGAGAAAGAAGGATATGAAAGATCTGTGGCGCGATGTTCTGAGACTAGAGCTGGTTGTTGTCTCAGATTTATCTCCAGGGATGGCGGCTGAACTAATGCGGCCAGAATTACCGTGTCTTATTTATTTATGTCCCTTATAATTCACATTATTTTATTTATTTCTTTGTCCTATTTTATGGGTATGCTAGTTTACTCAATCACATGTTGTTAGTGTTATGCCTAAACAGCATGTAATGAGCAAAGCAGCAACTTATTTGTATGACAATTTGTAGAATTGGTTTTTAATGGAATATAAGAAGACATAGACAAAGGCAGAAATCGAACCTGTAATCACGAGGTTGACAGGCGAGCACACAACTATCGCGCCACGGCCACCCCTTCATCTTATATCCGAACGAGTTAACGATGACGTCACACCACAGCTGTCAAAACACAATGAGCATACCTTATAATCTGTTTATCGTGGTATACCAGTTATGCCGGATTTACACAACTCTCAATTTCGCAGTATTTTTGTCATTTTACAGCCAAAGTACTGCTCTCATTAAGTGAATTAATGACATGCGTTTACTCGAAGCTAAAATTGTGACAGATAAAAATATTGCCAACTGGGATGAGAAAGTTCATTCTTTTTCGCAAATTGTCATTATTTGAAAATTGATAAATTGAGTAAATAATAATCACTCTTTGTACTTTGTCAATAACAGTTCTTGAATTTAATATATCCAATATAAGAAGTTGTACAAAAACGAACTCCGGCAAGATAAGCGACACTTTCTTTAACGTTCGATCTATCAAAATGTGTTCTGTGCTTCTGTGCTGAATACGAAAAATGCAGTTCGTAAAATACTTGTTAAGAATTTTGAAGTTTTGACAGCTCATAAGCAGATTTCTTAACAGATTTCATAGCAGATTTAGCATGCCGAATACCAAAACTATAATTCATAAAAGATTTTTTGACAGCTTAAACTTTTGTATGCAAATTCATAACAGAATAAAAGATTTCGCCGAATAGGCCTAATTATCAATCAAACAATCATTATTTTGCCCCGTGTGAATGCTTATCATCATTGATTTGATTTAAGGAAAAAAAACTTGAAAATTCGTTACCTGAACGGAACAAATTATGGTGCAGATGAAAATGCTATAATGAAGATGAACATGTTCATCTTCACTTTAATCTGCACTCTTCAGATTACTTCCTATAATCATCATACATGAAGATGATCACCATTTTGGTCTTCGCTCTCTATCGCACAAGTATGATTTTTTTATTTTGTTTCCTCTTTTTTTGCAGATGTCAATGCAGATGAAGATGAAGATGCATGTAAAGCCTCCTTTATTGTCCCGCTCTACTTTTCTATAATCTGCAAATGCAGATCCATGTAAGTCCGCCTTTATTTTGCCATTTTTATGGCATGAATTAATGTCAAGTTGTTACTCGTGTAAATCCGGCATTATGGGAAGTTTTTCTAATCCACTTTGCATTTCATGAAAATTTGTACAAATTGTTATTAATTCGTACAAATTCACAAGATAACAAACCGACTATAAATTTGGGAAATAAAAATTTTATTCTTCATTGGAGTAAAAAAAAAATTGCAAGCGATATTAGCCGATACTTCAATAAAATACTGTGGGCGCGGGTTAAGAAAAAAGTAGCCACTAGCCGTCATCCTTCAACCAACATACATATTTCACCTTATTCACCGCACAAACTGTCAAAAAAGCAAAAACAGTTGAATAAAAAAATTAAACATGGCGTCACATTAAAAATGTCTTCTGCTGTCTTCTCGTAGAATTTTGTTATTTGATTCTGTAGATTTATTACATTTCTTATTTATTAAACGACGGTGCGCGTGCATTTTATAACAACAAAATATCAATATATTTATTCAAAAACAAATATAACCAAAAAAATGAATAAGTTTATAAGTTAAATCGAATGCAATTGCAAGAATGGCATTGGTGACAGTGCAAAGATCGCCTAGTAGTGTTACTGGTTCTCCACAATGTTCCAACTCGGTAAGTGAAAAAAAAAGAATAAAGTAAGAAAAAACAACCTAAGAATGAAAAAATAAACCTCCCTGTTAAATATTAAAATTGTTTTTCCTTGCACTTATTTTATAATCGCCGTCTCTTCTCTTCGACTCTGCTTGCTTACATACTACCAAAAAAGGAAACAACTTATTTGAGATAATGGTGAACACTTTGTTATTTATTTTGTTTTTGTTTAATAAAAAAAAAACTTGATCAATTAAGGAAATAGAAGATTCTATTTATTTTGTGTGTGCTGTTGTTTTTTTTAATATTACACCTTACTGCTGGCATACGCAAAATAACAATACGCCTTTTATTCGCATACTTGCTCCATCGTCAACCCTACCCCCACCCTTTAAATGATCTCCTTTGTTTCTTGCCTTGCCAAAAGTAATGAGGAATGATAATAAATAATTACGGGGGACGGCTCGATTGACCGCCTGCCGCAGATTAGGGCTTATAGAAGGACCGAGCGCCTGGCCACACGGTGAGTCTTGGTCGTCGTCTCGATATCGAGTCAAATAGTGAGTGTTTTGTTTTGGTCGCCTTGACTAGAAAATATTGAAACAAAAGTCTAAAATTAAATGTTCGTAATAAAATGCGCCTCCTCTTGCTCTTTTTACGCAGACATGGACGTCTCCAAACAACGGGTTTGCCAAATCGCAGCGTGTTCTGTTTTTAAAATTCAAACATTTCATTCGTTCTTGATTTGTTCAAGGCGAACAATATTGTTATTAATAAAATATAAAAAGATGAGGCCTCTTTCGCTCCCTCTTACTCATTTACCTTCCACCGGCTGCGCCATCATCACTTTAGTGGAAAATTGTTCTTTTTGATTTTACTAGGCTTGGCCTCTTGTCTTTCGAGAGTATATTAAAAATGTCTTGTGCGCAGTCCTGTTTTTTTTTATATTAAGATATAGGTAGGCAAAACTGTTTACATTTTACATGAAATTTCGTTGGGAGTATCAATAGTTGGTGTTCAAAATAATTTTTTTTTTATCAACATAATTGTCGTCAATGTTTATTATTTTGGCAACAATTGATTGTCCGAAGAATGTTCCCAAATTGACAATATTTCATGCAACATAGAGTGAACAGGATACACAGTAAGGCTGACTTATAGTCACATGGAGATGAAAAATAGTTTCGCTTTTTAACAATTTTTTGTTCGTTTGGAAGTTTGTTTGTTTGTTTTGGAAGTAAGCTAACAAAATTGATTACGACTCATTCATTTAGTAAACAGAAAGGAATTTTAAGAATATGTTAACGAATAGACGCTAACGTTTGAGTATATGGATCTTTATTGTACATTAGGTATGTACAAAAGACAAAACTGCAATGAAAACTTAGTGATCATAAGCAGTATGTGTAATATCATACTCGAGCAATATACCCGTAGGAAAAGTAATCAAAAAAATCCATTTCGCTTATTGATAAATAAGCCACATTTTTTAGGTACTATGGTCACTAATTACCAAATTTTGGGGTGTTTTTTTAACGTAATTCTAAATAACCATGCTATTAATTCCAATCACAAATCCAAAAATAGATATTATCAGTTTTGTAAGAAAAAATAGTTTAACTATGTCATGGTTCTACTAAATTTTGTAACTCAATTTTGACACTTCATATTTGAAAAAAAAAATTGTAATACCTACTCTACCCTTGGCAAATTGTTTAAAAAAATGACCCGTTTCATCAAGATTTCAAAATGGTAGAACACTTACTACTTATACACTCGTCAAAAAAAATATTATCAACCGTCTAAAAAATTAGAAATTTACCTAATGATGTATTATGGGAAACTTTAATCATTATGAAACAAAAGAACATTCTTAATGCATTTATTTTCTTCATAAAATTAATGCAAATGCTGTGGATCGCCGCAGAAAATATCATTTATAAGACTCCCGAATCTCCTTGAATTAATTTCTTCTTCTGCTTCAACAATTTTGCGAAGGATTTCTTATCATTTTCAACTGGTTTGAAATACACTTTGTCTTTTATACAGCCTCAGTAAAAGAAATCGAGTGGTTTTTGTTATCAGTTTTAGGCCCGGAGAACGAGATTCAAGGTTCCTAATACACCTATCGGTATACTCTGTATTCAGGTAATCTCGTACACGACCAGCATAATGCGCTGGGCAACCATCTTGTTGAAATTACATGTCTCGATAGATGTTGAGTGGTACATCTTCTAATAAAGTAGGCAGATCATTTTGGAAAAAATGTAGGTAGTTGTCGGCATTTACATTTTCGAGTACGATAACTTAGAACTGATTTTTCAATACTGTCAGAATAACGCCAACCAGCTTACACATACCCTAAAGAAAGCTCATCGGTTTGGCTTCTATCAAGTAACCGAACAAACCCTTTTCCTGCATATCGAATCTCACAGATACACAGTGGCACAGTTGGTATCCCTGAATGGCAGGAGGAGAAATCACTTTGAAAAGTAGAGAGCCAACGGCTAGAGAAGAAGTATCTGGAATAGCGACACCAACAGACTATATTTTTGGGTGATTTTGAGTAGAATGAATTTGATAAAAAAAACTAATTTTTAACGTAAAGTAAAGTTTCTTATTATTACTATTATTAACTGTTTTATTCAAATAAACGTAAATTTGGTAGAGTTAACATAAGTAAAAGAGAACTAGTTAAAAATCAGATCTTATTAATTGGTCACATAAGAGTGACAAATACAATACAATCATTTGCTTCTATGGAAGAAGGGTTATATGTCACCTTTTTTAGGCGGGAGGGGCAATTTTCTAAAAAAAATGACTTAAAATGAAAAAAAAAATACTAAAAAACAACGTTAACACTTGCAATAGAAAAATTATAGGTTTTCTTAAAGCTAGGAACTGGTTATTTTATAATTTTTTCAGTATAGTTATTTGTATTAATAGTTTTTGAAAAAAAAATACTTTCAAACTCAAAATTTTTCAAAACAAAATTTTGTTTAAATGTTACTGTTTTTTTATTCAAGCTGAGATAGACCCCCTTCCGTATATAAAAACACTTGTAAAATACAGTTCTACAAGAATACGCCTGAGTTATCGCACTCTCCCCTTTCTGGCAGCTCAAATGGTCCAATTATTTGTTCATTTAAAATTCCAGTCCATATATATTTATTTTAAATTGATATTGAAAACGATCTTCACGAATTAAATTTGGATTTTCTTGTTACCACTCATGCAAATTATATAAATTCAAATAACCGTCTTAAATGTTGATTCGTCAGTCCATAACATATTATTGAGCAATTGGGGATCTTCACTATTTTTCGCCAATATTGTTCTGCAAAAATTGACTCTGAGACCGTAGTACCGAAATAGCAAACTTTGTTCACGTTGTACATGGTACGGGTAGTGATTGTTATTTTATTTTTTTTTTAATTCGATGAGACATGCTTTTCGGTATTCCAGTGGATCTTTCAGTGGCACGTACTGAAGTGCTGGGGTCACTTTCCATTTTATTTAAAACCACTTCGTCGTTGTGTTGTTGAGGTCTCCCGGCGCCGACCATAAGAGTAGTAGGTAATCATCCTTGCGAGTATAAAATGTGTGCATAGATGAAGACCCAATGTTCTGGGTGACGCCCCACATTTGGGAACTTTTCGCGATAAAATCTGGCGGCGGCAGAGGCATTACTACAGCATTCACCATAGATAATCTGCATATTTGCATATTCTTAAGCTGTGTACAAATATGGCACTTGGCGAGCGAAATATTTTAGTTCCTATTACTAAATAATAACTTGCACAATTTTTATTACACTAATCGATTCCAAGGTAACAGAAAAACAAACGATTACGGTAAAACTAAAGCGCATGATAAAGAGAACTTTCGAGTAAAAGAAGGAACGTAGCGTACCGAACGTAGATCGTAGTTTACCATATGTAATGTAGATCTGTCCCACTGTAATTAACGGCAAACAGTGTTTTATTAAAGTGTCTCTGTTTATCTTACATACACTTCGGTAAAGCGATGCTTGAGTACAAAACAAAAACATTATTCACGTAAGTGATTGTGGTGAATTGGGGTCCTTTTTTTTCAAATAAATAAAATGCACGACTGGATTGCACGTACTTGCTCTTATATTGGACCACTTAAGCTAAGATTTTTAGTAGAAACATTCCAAAATTTCGTAATTTTTTTTTTTTTAATTTAAAAATATAAATTTAAAAACTGAATTTCAAAAAAAAATCTTTCACCCATTTTCGAAATATTGAATTTAAAAAAAAAATGTTGGTGTTCAGTATTATTTAGAAATCAAAGGACCTCCTACATAAACATTTTTATCAATATCCGTTGAGTCCTTTATTAGAAAGTTCAAAATCAAAAAACATTCCTCGAATCAGCTAATCAAAGGTTTTTGAAGTATTTAAAAGGAGTCAAAAAAGAACAACTCCCATGGTTCGGGCATTTAAACGAAAACAACATTCTGTGTTTTCGTGAAGATTATAACCAGCGCAGCAAAGAAAATTTTAAAAAACTTGTGTAATCACTTTTATTATCACACTCTATTTTAGAGAGGACCATTTTTTTTAAAGTAAAATCTTCGAAACTCTCAAAATTGAATACACACATTTTCATATTTTGAGGGAGATTTTGAATATGCGAAGAGCTTATATTAAGTCCAAAAATTCAGATTTAAAAAAGAATTCCAATTTGTAATCATCAACTTATTAATAAAATTAATTTGTTTTTCGAAAAACTCAAATAAATGAGCGGTAAAAAAAATAGCACCATTGCTTCATCACACAACTTAAAACTAAAACATAATAAAAATAAAAAATCTTTTTCTTTGATTTCTTTAGCGGGAGTCCAACAAAATTAGCGCCATTTTCTTCACTATTTGTCAACTTTCCGCAAACTCTCAAGTTGACCAACTCTAGAGTTGAGACAAACTTGAGAGTTGAGTGATAAGGTGAAATTTGTTTTTCTTCACTATTTTAAATCTCAACTCGAGAGTTGGAATTCAAAAGTTAGCCAACTTGCGTTCTTAAAATTTTTGACAGATACGTATGTTTCAACTTTAGATTTGAATTATTCTGTGTGTTTTGAATTTATTCTGTGCGATTATTTCGAAAAACCGGGCATATACATAATTTTGGACCGACGGATTCGAAATCATGAGTTCAATCCTACTTTAGGTTTATACACATAAAACTTCTTTTAAAAGTGCAGATGTTCCTTTTATCATATTAGGCAAAATGCAATTGTATGTACATACATACGTGAAAAACAAATTATCAACGTGAAAATAATCAAAATCAAAAATAATGTTTGTTTCAAAGTTATGATACAAAAAATTCAAGTTTTATAGAAATTCACTTATTACATAATTTACATAGACAGATAATTGGGTAGGGTCATTGGATCCTCTCAGATAAGCCATACTTGAATGTCCCAATTGCTGTTGGAAATTTGGCTATATCATAATATTTTCTTGCTGCTTCGTATATCGGGCATGCGAACAAACTAGATGGTTAGGTTGATAATTGTATTTGACACCCACTTCACAATACGATGGACTGTTGAATACTTCCGCCAATAAAATCAGCAACGCCCAAGTGAATTGACCCGTGTACATAATACCTCAGCACAATCAATAATTGGGTTGTTGGTCGTAATATTCGCGAAATCTACACATATGCATGTAAGTTAGCATAATTTAAGCTAAATAATATTCAAGATATTTCATTGCGTACCTTGTTTCAGTGTAAGGCTTAACACTTTATCAATTCCAAGAGCAAAATTATTGTTCACTTTGAAATACCAAATCGGTAGATAAAATCATGGTCTCCAATTTTTCTAGCCCGACCCGTGGATACATCTTCTTCGCTCCGCAAGCAGACGATAGAGGATTTTTCCAATAATAATTTTCTCGGAACAATTTATTTAAAAAATACGTATATTCAAACTGAAACTGAGAATAATTTTTGACAATCAATTTGACAGAAAACTCTCAAGTTTGCTCTCTCAACTTCTACTATTTTCGGAACTTGAGAAAACCAGAAGTTGATCAACTCGTGAGTTGAAACTATCAACTTTGAGTGAAAAAAAAAACAAAATCACAAGCTGAGAATAAAAATCCTCAAGTTGAGTTCAACTTGTAGTGAAGAAAACGGTTCTTAGTATTTCGTTGAATAGCCTTTGTTTGCTATTACTGCATCACAAATTTACCAAATTTTGGCACATTTCTACCGGAATATTCTCCCAGGAGAACTTTACTGCAGCCCAGAGTTCTGTGTTACTAGTCGGTTTGGTTTCAGAGACTGGTTTCTTCACGTCAGCCCACAGATTTTCAATCGGATTTAGGTCAGGCGATTGCGCTGGCCACTGCATCACATTAATTGAATGATCTCCAAACCATTTTTTGGCTTTCTTACTGGTGTGCTTGGGGTCATTGTCCTGTTGGAAGACCCACAATAGGGTAATATCTTCCTTTGCATAAGGGAGCATAACGTTTTCGAGTATATTAACGTAAACGTGTTGATCCATGATGGGTTTAATCCAATACATTGGCCCAACTCCTTAGTAGTAAAAACAAGCCATGCCATGATGCTTGAACCTCCGTGCTTAAATACTTGATTTGTGTATTTGGGATTATATTCCACTTTCGGAGGTCTGCTTACGTAGGAACGAGATCCAAACAATACGATTTTACTTTCATCTGTCCATAGAACGTTGCGCCATTTCTCTACTGGCAAATTCAAATGATGTCTTACAATTATTAAACGCTTTTTAGCATGTTTTGCAGTTAAAAGAGGGACATTTCTTGGACTACAAGCAGTTAAATTATGTTCCCTCAATCTGTGGCGAACGGTTTACACGCAAGCTGTAATATTCAGCTCTTTTTTTTAGCTCAGTTGCAGGCTTAAAGAGATTCTTATGGCTTTCTCGGACTAGGCGCCTGATGAGAGTTGTCGTCATAACAGGTTTGCTTCAACGAGATTCGGCTTAAGGTGTGTATATTATTGCATTTGGAATCATTTTGTTGGAAGAGCCAATAAACCGTCTAACTTCTCCATACGTTTTACCTTCCGAGATCATTTTTTTAATAATTTCCCACTTTTCGTTTGCACAATGCTTTCCACGACCTATTTTCTTTGAAAAACTGTTAATTTTGTGTTTTAAATGAAGATACCAATTAAATATAAGCAAATTCTAACACTTGACCGCCTTACCTTTAAATATGCACAGAAAAAAATATTTTTTGTAACGAAAACTGCGATCAGTGCTATTATTTTTACCGCACAAAAAATGGGATTTTCGCCATTATGGCCTCGTAAGAAAAGAACCGTTACCATTTCAACGCCAGCGATATACAATAGAGAGAGGTGATAGTTCAAGCGATAACATAATAATAGTAGAGGCTGTAAATATGAAACTTGTACCAGTGGTGCCATTTTTTTACCGGCACTGTATGTGCTTAAAATGATGAAATTTTTTAAACTGTTACAAGTATCCACTTTCCCATCTCTAACTTGTTAGGATGTGGCAATACGTAGACAAATCTCATTCTTCCCTAATAACTTATACTTCGAAATTAAACTTTTAAAAGCAACATAACATCGATGCAAGAAGTTTTATCTTATTATTTATAATCTTGTAACTTGATCTTCTATTATAAACTTTATTTTTTCGCTCCCATAGAACTATTTATATTCCATCAGTATATAACTCATTCTCATTTTTGGCACTTGCTTTAAAAGTGTAAATTTTCTACATTTCTTGCACTCGTTACATAAACTCTGATCTACAATCGCTTCCTTTAAACTTACACCTCTGAAGTCTTATTCTATCCTTTTCTTTAACCAAACTTTAACATTAATAGATTAAAGCATCATCCGCAAGCAACTTAATTTTGCATAAAATGCAAGTGGGAAGAATCTCACAAAATATTTTTAAGATATAGCTACTTACTATTATTTAGAATTCGAAGGATGAGCTGTTTAATAATTTTGAACGAAATCCATTGAGCAGTTAACGAGAAAGTAGAAAATTGAAAAAATGTCTTATCGCAGTTACTGTTAATAACATTTTATGTAAAATTTGTTTAGACCAAAATTTAGACTATACATGTAATTGTGCTCTGATTTTTTTCAAAATAGCTAGGGCCGTTTTCGAGATAAGTAATTAAGAATTATGTACATTTTTTTGCTGCAAAAAATTGTATGACAAGTACCGTTATCTTTGGGGCTAAAAAATTAAGGCATTATCCTTAGACGCTGAAATACTAAGTTTGAAGAAAATCGTTATACCGGCTTGGTCAGTAGATCGATCTACATACAGACTGAATTGCGGAACCCACTTCATGTTCTCTATCATCGTAATGTCAAGTTTGATTAAAATCTCGAGTTCGTGTTTTTTACAAATGCAAAACTTGCCCTATAGTACCTATGTATTAACAGTTTTGATCATGAAACTTCGGCACATATTATTAGTTGTATCTACAAGCGATGCATATTGCGAAGGAGTTATTTTGAAACCTTGGATAAGGTTCTAAAAGAGGCCTTGTTAATTGGCTTTCTAGTCGTGACTGCCCTTTTTATGATGCCCTATAGATTTTCTATAGGGTCTTAAACGGAGCTTTAAGCAGGCTTTTCCAGGACTTGGATGGAATTCGATTCAAACCAGGACTTAACGACTCGAGAACAATGCTTCGGGTCGTTGTCCTCTTGAAATATCCAGGCTAACTGTACATTTTCAGCTTAATCCCTATTTAAATGACTGTCCAAAATGTCCAAATTTTTTGTCCTGTCATTTTTATTCATGTATTTGTACAATTGGACCAACTCCAGATGATGTAAAACATCCCCAAACCATCACCGATGAGCATTCATGAGTAACAGTTTTTTTTTCTTAGATATTTTGGGTCAAATTCTTTTAATGGGGGACGCCTCATGTACTGTCTTCTTCCCTAACTAAACGAAGTATTCGCGCAATATTTTTTTTTTATTCATTCAAATGTTTTGGTTGAAGTCGTCTCCGTATAGTTTTTACTGACACTTTAACATCGTAGTCCATCTCCATTTCGGCTCTTAATTGAACGGATGCTAAAAAGGAATCCGCTTAGCAAAGATTTATTGATTCCCTGTCCTCAGCCGGAGTCTTTTTTCGTGCCATTTTTGAGGAATATTCTCAAATGTTTGATATTTTTTTAAATTACTCGACTGCGTTTCTTACTTTACCTCACGAAAAGTCTAAGGTTTGTATTACTTTTATAAAGTTTTTGTATCACTTGAAGCATTCGGCCATGATTTTTTCTTTCGGATGGAGTAGAGGTTTTATTTTGCCCCATATCGGTTATGTAATATAATAAAAAAATTTTAGTTAATAACACTATTTAAATACATTTTGATAAAGAATTTCCATCGGATATATGTCACTGAATCTGCAGTGACATGGTTTTCATACAGATATAATGTAAGTTATTAAAAGTTACATTAGATAGATACAAAGTGATACAGGAAATATTTATTGGGAATAATAGGGTACATTTGTATTGTGGCTTAATTTTATGGCCACAATTGTATGTATGTATGTATATCGAAGATAAACATTTCTAAGTACATTTTATATAGAAGAAAAGGCAATATTCCAAATCATTTAATATTTTCCTTAATTCCTTTCATTTACAAAATCAGTGCAATTTTTAGTATTTACGTATTTTTGTTAAAAGAAAAAATATGTTCTATAGGTGAGTTTTGATAATAGTAAACAAAGCAAAATTAATGTCGTTTTTATTTGGCAATCCGGAAGCCTTCTGGACTCTTCTGAAAGTGTTCACTTGGGAAAAAATGACAGTTCTAATTCTGAAAGAAGAGAATTTTGCTTCTGGATTTGAAATCAGAATCGGAACCAGAAGCACTCAAACATTCATAAACTTGAACGTCAAACTCTACTGTTGTCATTTTTTGTATCATATTGGTGCAACAAACATTTTTTTTTCAATTTGAATATTTCTACGTACACAAATTATTTTCACACATGCAATCTCATTAAAATTCAGAATCGTCAGAATCACACAAAAGTGTTCAGTTGGAATCCCGAATCGGAGAAGGATTCCGGATTGCCAAATAAAAACGCCATAAGTTACTCCCACCGCATGTCTGTTATTCATCGTGTTCTTTAAAAGTTGTGAATATATTCTCTTCTCTTCTTAATAAGTTTCAAATTCAACTTTAAAACCTCAAATCTATTAATGTTAAAACGTAAAATCAACTTTTTTACAATATTTGTTTGCCCCTATTAAAGTATTTGTTTTCCTATAATAATCATAAATATAATTATTTTTTGTATGTATGGTATAGGACGGCGAGGCTGACGAAGACGATGGAGTCAAATATGAAAGAAGGTAATACTGCAGTAAAAGAATTTCATTAACATGCATATATTATATAAATTATTTTTTTTATATCATCTTTTAGTGAGTGTTTCTTTGCTGGTAAAGGAACAGCATTGGTGTTGGCCCTCAAAGATATTCCTCAATATGCCGAGCGTCGGCTGAGTACCGATTCAACAAGATCCACTAACAGTACCCAAAGCAATAATTCAGATATTCAACAGCATTTGCAGTCCATGTTTAATCTTCTAAGACATGAAGAGACTCTTAAAATGGTAAAAATATAATTTTCGAAATTATTTTTTTTATACACAGTATGTATTTTTTTAAATTAAATTAAAAAGGCTGTTAAACTGGAATCCCAGCGACCAAACCGCACACGATATCTAGTAATTGCATCTCGTTGTTGTCTGCGAAACGGTTCCGAGAAAAAATCTCGAACAGGATCGCGATGTCAATCAAAATGTGGCAAACAGCAAATAAATGATACTAAAACTCATGATTACCACCTTCACCCACAACATCAGAATCACAGTAGCAGTGAGAACAAACAGTTTCACCAGGAGTTGAACCCTTCTCTAGAAGCGGATGACATACTGGACAAACGGCGATCTGCAATGAGCAATCAACTGCTCTCGACAAATCGCTGTTCGAAATCCGACTCAGATAAATATGAATCATGTGCCGAGGACATAGAAGAATCTTGTTTGCTAGGCATAGACTGCAATGAAAACACCACCATTGGCTTGGTTGTTCCAATACTCGCCGATACAACTATTCATTTAGATGGTGACGGGTTGGTTTTTTTTTTTTTATTAATCCCAGATATTTAAGTTTAACTAATATTTATTTTTAGGGGATTTAGTGTAAGTGTGTTTGGTAAAACACATATTTTTAAACCAGTTTCAGTTCAAGCAATGTGGTAAGTATAATAATTTATTTATCAAAAAATGGAAAAAATATAAAACATCCCATTTTTGTCTATTCTTACAGGTCAGCGTTACAAACGCTTCATAAAGTATCTCAAAAGGCTCGTGAGAATAATTTTTATCCGGGTGGACCATCGCATGATTGGTTGTCAAATTATGAGCGCCGTGTTGAGTCCGAGCAATCATGTTTAAATGAGTGGAACGCCATGGATTCTATAGAAAGTAGACGTCCTCCTTCGCCTGATGCCATAAGAAATAAGTAAGTAAATAACCTTTGTTTAAATTTTATATATAGGGCGAGTAGTTTATTCGACAAAAAATGCCTTTGTTACAAATTTGTTGTAGAGTTTTCTATGCGTATAAATCTCTAGGTAGTGAAATAGAATTTTGGTTTTAAAACGTATATAACTGGTTTAATTCTTTAGGCGTGTTTGAATTCGTTTGAATACGATGTTGGGACGGCGTTTTTTATATCTAATAAAAAAATCATGTTGAAAGTTTTAATTTCGTTTTCAATCTCAATAAAATTAAATCGAAGATTCAACTCATTCTCTTATGGTCGTATTATTATAATTATTAGTTTTTTTTTTAAACTAGATCAATAGAACTTAAAAATTGCAACTTCTTCACATTTTCAAATATTTTATACCAAATTTTAGTTTCAAAATTACAAAACTTAATTTTTGGTTTTGAAAGAAAAACTAGTCTTGCAAAAAGTCAATAACACGGCGTTATAAATTAAGTTAGGCCACTTTATGACAAATTAATTGTACAATTTTGAAACTTAGATACAACCTACGCCTATAGCGCAAAATTTTAAACATTTAAAACATTCTCTAAATGAGTTTAAAATGGGAGTCGATTCAAAATGAGTTTTAAAATGACGGTCAACTTTTTCATAATTTTAAACGACAAAACGTATACTTTGACGTTAACGGTCGTCTAACTTTAAACAGAGCAAAACGTTTCTTTATATATCTTACACAATACTTTTTCCAATTGAATTTTGACATTTTATAACAAAAAATTATAGAAAAATGTTTTCTGAAGAAGAATATTATAATATTTTTGAAAGTATTGAGCTTTTTTAAGGTCAAAAATATATAAAGTTTGAGCAAATCCGTTCGAAGAACTTGAGGACCTTGAATTTAATTCAAGATACCGATTTGCGAAAAAAACGGTTCGATTTTTAATATTGAAAAATGTACGTGAAAGCCGATTGGTAATACGCCCAATTCATCTTGTTTCTTTATCTGAAACGAATTGTGTATGAAAATCTTTTTCTGAATCATACCTGAGCTTATATAAATTTTATGAATATAATTTTTGTGAGTTCAAACAGATTAAGATAAGTGGTAAGAGATTTCGTATAATACCAACTTATGTCAATTGTAATCATTGGGATACCGATTTTGAAAACATCAAGGAATGTCTGACTTGTGGCGGCACGGCAAATGTGTTGGTTGTGGGTGACCTAAATGAAAGGATTGGGAACGAAAGAGGAAGTGAGAATAGGAAGAGGAACTAAGTTGCTTGAACTTTGCAACTCATTCGGTCTTCATGGTACAACCAATGGAGATAATCTACTCGAATTTACGTTTATTGGAAAACAAGGTGGTTCGGTTATCGACTATGGGCTGGAAGGTGGTGACTGGAGCTCACTGATTAAAAATTTTGAAGTAGAAAAAAACCCTTTTAAGACCATTTGCCTGTAATGGTATCATTCACTAATGGAGAAGAAGGAAATCAAGCATTGCGGGACCTACAACCAATATACAGAAGACAGTTGGATATACTTGGGGGGGCATGTCATCAGACGATCATCAGCCGACGAGTAAAAACTACTTTTAGAATGCATGCGTGCGAGAAGTCTTTCATACACATGGCTTAATGCATATAGACGATTCAATCCTGTCTTTGCTAGCGACCTATACATTGAATATAATCAGAAATTTAAAACACTCTGTCGAAGGAAGATAAAAGATTATTTTGAAGATCAAACGAAAAAACTTGCAATGTGTAACAATTCATCTGAGTTTTGGAACCTGGCACACAAGCTTAATGGTACGAAGTATGTTATCGGTAGAGAACTGGATTCAAGCATGCTGAAATCACACTTTCAACAATTACTTAATCCAGTAACTTCAAATGCAAAATTTATACATGGATACCAATGCGGCGGTCTAGAATGGAAAAAACCTCTCTGACTGGTTTTCAACGAACTCAGGTGTTAGACAGGGTTGTGTCCAAGTTTATTCGCTCTCTTCATAGAAGATATTGTTGAAATATCATCTGGGGGCATTGAATACGCAGACATGACCATAAAAGCACTGCTCTTTGCTGACGACATAGTACTGCTTGCGTACACACCACAATCTCTCCAATTGATGATAAATAGACTCTCCGTTTACTGTTCGAGATGCAATCTGGAAGTAAACTCAAACAAATCTAAAGTGATGATCTTTAAGAAAGGAGGAGGTAGAATTGGAGCAAATGAACATTGGCATTACAATAATGAAACAATTGAGGTTGTGCAAAAATACAAATATCTTGGAGTTTACTTCACAAAGAACCTCAGTACGGATAAGCACTTTACCGAAAAGCTTACGAAAGCAAAAACCGCTATAAATGTTGCATAGAAGCAATCTTTCAACAATAGTCAAATTGCACATAGCAGTAAATTCCGAGTTTTCGAAGCAGTGCCAGAATCGGTTCTTTTTTATGCAGCTCAGGTGTGGGGAGGTAGAAAATATGACCAAGTGGAGAAATTACTCAGGTTTTATATAAAACGTATTGTTCGCCTTCCTCCGAACACTCCAAACTATATGATAATGTTAGAGACAGGAGTATCACCACTGTTCATTAAGACTTTTAAGCTGCAAGTAGACTAGGTTACGAAAGTATTAAATATGCCAAATCATCGGCTTCCTAAGAAAGTTGTACTACAAGCTATCCAAACACGGACGGGATGGTTCAAGGACTAAGTAGAGTTAGCAGAGCAGGTGGACTTCGAAGTAAATTACAGCGACCCTGTTTTATGGAAGCCTTTTTACACGTTGATCGCCCGTTTGGACGATGCTGCAAGAGTTCGCTACAAGGAACAAGTTTCAAGCTCTCTACACCGAATGCTTTATAGCAGACTAGATTACAATCTTAACGAAAGAAACTATTTCCGTGACGATTATACAATCGAAAAAATTTCGCTCATGTTCCGGTTAAGAGGAGAGTTACTTAATTTGAACTTTATGCCACATCGAGAAGATCTACCGTTATTATGCAGCCTGTGTAATATGGGAGAGCGGGAAGATGTTCTGAATTTTGTCGGAAGGTGTGGAGTACTCAAGGAAACAAGAAGGTACACGTTTGACAGCGACCATCTATTTGATGAAGAAATTTTTGACCTTCATGAAATGGATGTAACAAAGTTACCAATGTATTGCAAAACAGCACTCAGATAATAACTTAAGCCTAATATTATTTGTATTAAAAAAAAAATACAAATAAAGTTCAATAGGGTTTTGCTATTAAATTTTCATATAGAATGTTTGAATAAAATAAATAAATTCTCTATTGATATGAACATACATAATAGTTTTACAAAGTCTCTAATTGCAAACACGATCAAATCAGCTACCATTTTAAACAGTGATACCTAATTTAGTACAAAATATTATGGCATTTGAAGTGATTTATGTTATGTTTTCAGCGATAATATTATAATATAACGAGAAATGAAAGAAACACTATAACTTTTTATTGAAACATTAGCATAACAAACTATCTAACACAAAATCTGTTCTTCTGTTCTATTAAATTTGTTTATAAATATTTCAATTTCATTAATATGAGCCATTTTCGCGAGTGTATATGAAACTTTGCAATAATAAACAGTAAATTGTTCCAAATAATTGCGTAAAGACAGTACTTAAAAAATTACCCAATAGAATAATGTATTTTTTGTAAATTGTTTGTTAATTAATTTAATAGTGGAGATTTTTAACGTGTTTTTTTTTATTTTAATAAATTAAAGACTTTATTTAATTAACTAAAAAATTATTTATTTATTGGTTATATGTACATTTAGGAAGCTATGCTTCCATCGTCAGTAACCTTATTTGAATATAATGACATTTTGATTGGTATTGATATTAAAATTCAATACAAACAAAAAAATTACACAAACAAATTTACAGTGAATTTAAGGTATAATATACAACTTTTTGAAAATTGGATTTCTTATTGGTCCATCGTCACTATTCATTAAATTATTTTTATTTTTTATATAAAGAGATTCAAAAGCATCTAGTTCATAAGGATTATTTTTTGCAGTACGTATTAATTTCAAATTTTGTAAACTAAAATTAAAAGCATGTGTTGTGAAACACTTGATATTTCCGGTTCATTGTATTTTAGATGCGCAAAATGTTCTTTAAATCTTTTAAGAATTGGTCTTCTTGTCTGTCCTATATATTCCATATTACAATTGTTACATCCCATTGAGTAAATCCCTGATTGTTGTACTGTTTCAATTTTGTTCTTTGATCCACTAATCAAATTTTTAATTTTTATTTCACTGCTTGGGCTAATTCTGATGTTTTGTATATTAAATATTGGTTTTAGCTTAGATGTAATTTCTGGATGCAAATTAAATTTTGACTATTTCTTTTCTGATACTTGTTTAATTCGGATTAAATCTAAAGTTGTATAATTCCTCGGTTTTGTTTTCTTTTATGAGCAATAAGTGGATCATCAATAAATTAATTGTTCTGTATACTCATATACTTTTGTTATTTCTTTGATTTTTTAAATTTCACTGTATTCTCTTACATCAATGTACATCTAAGCTTTAAATAAATAATTTGTGCTGTGAGTTAATTAAATAAAATCTTCAATTTATTAAATTGTTTTTAAGAAAAAATACATAATTGAGTAATATTTTGGGATAATTCGGAATTTGGAAATACCAAATTAACCTAATTTAAAATATTTTAGTTTTTTTTAGTTAAATAAGCTATTTATATAGTTAATAAATGGATTTTAATTGATTGAAAAGGTGAAAAAGGTCTTTAAAACTCCTATAAAACTAAATTTTTATTAAACTTTATTTTAATATAAAACATAGTCCTTTCATATATTAGATCAATATCATCATCGGAAGAAATTTTAAAGAAATACGACTACGCATTGCGATGGAAATAAGCTTCAGGCAGAGATGAGCAACTTAACTCATATATATCGAAATGCGATATATTTTCTATAGTTTTTTAATTAATAAATACTATAAACGTTTTAAACCATGAAAAATTGGCGAGAGAGTGTAATTTATTGTTTATAGAAAGTATTTTTTTTTTTCAATTATAATGCTCTAGAGTTTTTAAGAAATGTAAATAGATGCACCGATTTTAAAATCAAAACTATCGAATAAAGTCCCCTCCCTATTTCCAAACTCATGTTTTGTTTCCGTTTGAACTGTCAACAAAAGAATAATTTGAAAAAAAATCTTTTGAAATTCAATATTATTTATTTAGAAAATAAAAGAACATTGCAAGGACGAAAACAATATACGCTGAGGCAGCTCTAATTATATAATTCCCTTCAAGATTGAAGAAACATTTTCGCCTAAATAAAAATACGTTTGCTTTTGTTTTGGAGCAGATTCAACAGAAATACAAAATAAATTATCGGTCTGATGGTGTCACTCCAAACCTTAAAAAAATATATGATGTATTCAAAACTAAAACACAGCCACCACTTCTGGTGTAATTTTCGATGTGGTATATCGGGATATTCGTTGGGCAGATTTATCATCTGCTCATATTGCTGCGAACTTGCTTATTCGTTCTGCCTAAAAACAAAATGCCCACAAGTTAACGTACATAAGGTTTATTTCTTCATTAATTTAACTACATATATGTCTGTAAGACCTATGGTCTTTTAAATGCAACCTGAATTGCACGGCACTAGTTTGGCACAGTGGATTCGAGAACCAGATATTGACTGTCTCATTTTAACCCATGGGCGGCATCGAATTAAAATTGGAGGTATAGAAAAGAATGCGCCTAGCGTGGGGATCGAACCCACACGTCTAAGTTAGCAATCAAGCACTTTATCCACTGCGCCATTGCCACCCTTACTTACATTTTAATAAACAATTTCTTTAAAAAGAAAACACTTTCCGCAACGAGAACTTGTCGGAGGACTTCGGAGAATATTTTGTTTGTATCTGTCATAAATAAAATCATTAAAAGTACTTCATCGCATACAAATGGCATGCGTTCAATTTCGTCGGACAGAATTTCCGATCAGCCGATCGGAGAATTACCTCAAAGCAAAATGTCTCCGATTCATAGTAAATCGGATAGAATTCCGCTCCTACGGTTACCTCGATAGGGCAGATTATCTTAAATAAATATTAAAAAAATGTTTAAATTGTTAAAATGTGATTAGAAATGTATTTATATAATAAAAAAACTACGAAATAAAAAAATTGTTTCAAATAAGGGAAGTTTTACTTCTGACACATGTACATATGTAAGTACCCTAGATTCTTTTTAGATAGATAGATAGATGTTTATTCACATTTTTTCAAAAGTGCAGTGTTTTATTTTGTATACAATTCATGAATAATTATTAATTATAAATTATTAAGACATGACATATAGTGTCGTCTGCCTGAGGGGCATTCTTGCTATAAAAAATAAAAAAATCAGTATCAGTGCCGTCTTCAGGAAAGATGTAATTGGAGCGAAAAATGTTTTAACCTAATTAAATTGAATAAATATATATCCCCTGAAGAAGTAAGGAATACTTACGAAACGTTGGAAAGAATAATGGATTAAAATAGTTTTATTCGCATTTACCTAAAAACAGACCAAAACAGCCTACATATACAGTGGAATAGTTCTCCAAAAAAAATTGATCAAAAAAATCAAACAAAAAAAAAAGCATTTTCAAGTTCTAGTTTGGAAAAGCAACGATATGATACAATATTTTTAGTAATTTTAGCACCAGTTTACATATTTTTTTGTAGATTTTGAAAATTAAACAAATTTTAAGGACTTCTAGTATTGTTAAAACGGAATTATAAGAATTTGATTAAGTTACATTTTTAGTTGGACTTTTAGAATAGTTAAATCGAATTAGAGAAGTTTTGTTATAGACTTTTAAATAAGTTAAATCATATTAAACAAATTTGATTTTTTTTTTGTTGTATGACTTTTAGTTTAGTTAAAACGGAATAATATGGATTTGCAGTTCAATTGGTATCAGCTCTTTTGTTTATTTTAAATAATTTATATGTGGCTTAGATCAAAAACTCTCCCTGAAGATTCGAGACCTATATGATAACTCCTCCGTACATTACTCATAAAGAAGCTTTGAAGCATTCAGATAGCTAGTAACCTCTTCCGCTTGTAGAGCGCTTTTACCGAAGTGGGCCCATCTTATCTCCGTCAATACGGGACAGATGCCAATGAAATGATTTACATCTTCTCTCTTACATACCTCTTTACGGGAAGCATATAGTTTAGTTTGAACAGCTCTTTGATTTGTTATTTTTACCCTAAGAAACTTTGTTACCTACAAGAAAAAACGTACATTGTGTCACTAATTTTGGCTCTGTCGTTTGCGATTTTGTGACCGACAAAATTTGGCGTTTTAACAGACAACTACATTAAGGTTGTTAGCTACAAGAGCAAGTTCGTACATTTTATTTAAATACAAATACAGTCGAACTTTGATAACTCGAACCATCACTTACGAAAAAAATAATTCGAGTTATCTAGTAAAACAGAAAACTAATATTAAATACGTAATATTTATTTGCGAATAAAAAAAGTACAGTTGTGATTATTTGAAATATTCTGTTATATTTGACTGACCGAATGCTATATTTTATAGCCACCTCTTTTATTAATTTAAATTTACCTTTGTTGATTTTAATGCTCGTTTAACGACATATCCACGTTAGCTTTACTTTTAATAAAAACTTCACACTGCACTGTTAATATATACGTCAGTTTCTTTACACTTTTTATTTCGTCTTTTTTTTAATTTTTAAAATAACGCATATGCATACAAAGTCATAGAACATACAAACACAGTGCCCACAAACGCAATGCATTATGAAATGAACTTGTAAAAATATACAAAATTTGATAATTTTCTTAAAAAAATCGACTTATCGAAAGTTATCGAGACATTCGAGTTATCGAAGTTCGACTGTATTTCTAAATTTATTTTCAAACAAAATATGTAGGTACCTATGGCAATTTTAAGTGTTTAACAAATTTAAAAACAATTTCAAAAACGATCGTCCATTCGTGTTTGAAATATTGATATTGATGTTTTTTTTTTCAAAAATATTTTTGGAAAATGTTGGTATGGTTAAGGACCTCCTGTATAAACATTTTAAATTAGGGATTGAGGGCCGCAATTTTTTCGTGTCCCTATAATTGAGGAATTTCAAGTTTGATCAAAATTTCGAGATCGATTTTTGCCCAAATGTAAGACTGCCATATAGTAGGTATGTATGCATATCGGAAGTAAAAATGTTTTATTTTATATGTACAAAATAGTTAATATAACACCCAATTTAAAGTATCATTATCCAATACTTACAAAACAATTTTTTTTTCATTTTAAGACCAAGAGAAAAGGAGGAAACAGAACGTGTTATTAAAATGAAACTCAAAGAAATCATGATGTCCGTCGATTTAGATGAGGTTACATCCAAATATATTCGAGGACGTCTGGAAGACCAACTCGACATGGACTTAGGCGAATACAAATCTTTTATTGACGAAGAAATGCTTATAATCCTTGGCCAAATGGATGCTCCAACAGAAATTTTTGAACACGTTTACCTTGGATCCGAATGGAATGCTAGTAATTTGGAGGAATTACAAAGAAATGGGTAAATAAAACCAAACTTATTTTTTAAATACAAAAATTGAAATCATTTTTTTTTTAATTTAACAGAGTACGACATATATTAAATGTTACCCGTGAAATTGATAATTTTTTCCCTGGCATGTTTGACTATTTTAATGTCCGTGTATACGATGATGAAAAAACAAATTTGTTGAAACATTGGGACAACACATTCAAATACATAACGCGTGCCAAATCGGAGGGCTCTAAAGTGCTTGTCCACTGTAAGATGGGAGTCAGTCGATCAGCATCCGTGGTAATCGCATATGCCATGAAAGCATACAACTGGGAGTTTCATCACGCCTTGAAGCATGTCAAAGAACGCCGCAGTTGCATTAAACCAAATAAGAATTTCCTTTCGCAATTGGAAACATATCGTGGGATGTTGGATGCTATGAAAAACAAAGAAAAGTTGCAACGTAGCAAGAGTGAGACTAATCTGAAAAGCACAAAAGATGCCAGGCTACTACCGGGTAGCGAACCAACACCGCTCATTCAAGCCTTAAATCAATCTAAGAAATCGGCCAATGAAAAGCAGCGTAAACTTCTTCGACGCTCAAGTAGCACATCACCAAAAAGCATTCAAAGCGCCATCGTTGTGAAGCAACAAAGTCAATCGCTGGAGAATCTCACTCCCGAGCGGAGTGTAGCTGATGAGCCCAAGAATGTTCGATTTCCTGGTAGCAACGGAGAGAATTATAGCGTCACACAGAACCAAGTTTTGCATATACAAAAGAATACTCCTACAACATCGGTTAAGACAATTATTGATGGGCTGGAATCCAATGACAAGAAAACAGCTGACGACAGGAAGTCACTCAATTTACAAATTGGTCGATCCATTTCAATTGAAGGTACCGGAAGTCGTATAGGTGCGGACAACACTGATGAAGTGCAAATAAGTAGTAAAAATCTTGGAAGCCCAGTATGGACGTCCTCAGCTAAACTTATCACGCAAACGTCAAATATTCAGTCAACTATGAACGATATCACGACATCGGCCAGAGTAGTTCATAGAACTTCTGGACGCCATCTTCATCGTCGGGAGACTGGAGATTTATTTTCATCGCATGTTGACAATGTATTTGAAAAAGAAGAGCCACGTCAAACACGCAAAACTCACTCATGGGCCCCAAACAGCGTTGTAATTGATCCATGTATATCGTCAAGACAAAGTTCTAATAGCAGCGTCGATTCGGCAGTTTTTCTAAGTTATCCAGGTGAAAGACGTGAACTTCCCTCACGTCATTCCTCTTGGGGCTCCGGTGACAACCGTGTATTGCCATCGAGAAACAGTTCATGGGGTTCATACGATACCAACCGGAATACATTTCACCATTCTGCCATTTTTGAGGGTCAAATTCAAAATCTACCTAACAAGACTGCCAAAAAGGGCGACATTGCATGCAACACAGGGACTGTCAAGAGGACAAAACAAAAACTCGAGGAGTCCACAGTATTAAAGAAACGCTGTCAAGACAATACGAAACAACAACAGCAATGTAACACCACCACTCCGATAAACAGTACGGCAACAACAATTACCACGAGCAGCGGTAGCATTATGCTTAATCCACCATCATCGTCTAATAGATCCTTAAGTAGTAATAGTTGTAGTAGCAATATTAAAAGAAACTCGAATTTATTCCGTAGTCAATCAGCCACTTCGCGACAGCGTTATCATCCAAATCGTTGCAACAGCGAAGAAATAATCCTATCTGACGTTAGTGTATGTGTTGGTGGTACTGATGTTGGTCAGGAATTATCTGCTTCGGCTCCGGACTCATACACAATGAGAAGTGACATGGAAACGGTGGGTTCTAATGTCTCCAACCGAAGTCCGATTACAACCTCAACAAAAGAAGACTCCTCCGCCACTGATGAAAAGATTTCCGGGAATGTACAAACTCTAAAAAAAAGCTTTGAAGCAAAAGCGACTTCCGTTACAGGGTCAATAAAGGGCCAATCATTGCCATCATCTCCAGTAGCACAGCACTGCAGCGATCACGGCGCAAGTGATGCCAGTAATCAGGGCACTGCCACCGCTGACGCCGCCGCAGCCATCGATGAAAGCCCAATTACTAGTTCTTTTGCTGTTGAAACGTTCGCAACGACGACTACGTCGCCCAGCTCAAGTCGCGGAAGCACCGCTAACATTATAACTAGGGAATCCAAAGATCGAAATGTTAAAGGCTTAGTGAACAAATATCAATCAAGTAGATCTCATTCGAATCCACACCACCATCACCACCAGCACACACCATTGACATCGGCATCAGTAACTCCATCATCAACAATAACAATAGCAAATAGTGGCGGCGGCGGCAATACACTTCCCTACAAAGCTCGACCTCGTTCCTATTACGAAAATCGAAGTTATTGCTCATCGGCAACATCAACCCCGCATCATCACCACTTCAAGGACTCTGGAACTACTGGTGGAAAAGTGCACCATGACTACACAAATGCACGTCCTCCTGTACATCCATTGACCAGAAATCATTCAAACCACACTGACACCACCACAACCACACACCACACAAACATGACAGAGAGCATTTTAACTCAAAACTTGAGCTGCAATTATCGACGAGTGCAACAACATGGCAAAACTCATCCTCTCGCTAGACTTAGTTTACCAAAGCAACGTTTTAATGCTGCCGCTTATAACACAATGTGAATCCAGAATTAAATTGGTGTGTCTTCGAGACAAATAAGCTTTTAGTTTTGACAAAATTGAATATGTGACTTCCCTCTCGCTACTGCAGCTGCTGCCTTTTTGCATTGTTTCTCATTATTTTACTCTTCACTCGCGTTGCGCATCCTATTTCCCTTGCCCACCCACTCCTATTTTTTTTCTATAATATATTATATACATACATAAATATCCCATATACCCTATGTAAATGTATAGCATTGATTTGTTTACTCTTAATATTATATAAAATAAACAATTGATTAATTATTATTATATTTTAAATTGAACCTCTAGCGCTTACCTAATTGTAAGAAAATTATAAAAAAAAGAAAACAACAAAAGAAAACAAACAAAAAAACATACTTGTATATATTGTAACATTTTCTATTTTTATGTTTGTATAATGAAACCAATGGTTTTAATTAAAAACTCCAACTGAAAAAAAGAACATGGAAACAAATTATTTCTTATTTCAATCGAATGAATTTTGAACTAACAAAGAGGTTTTTCGTGATTTCTAACCAATTACCATGGTCGTGAGTTGACCCTGCAAAAACAATGTTTCAAATGAAAATTAAATAAACCCAGTAAGCCCAGGCACGATAGTACCCTTCTAAGACGCAATGTTTTTCGGTCGATGATTACCGACTCTTATAAAATTTGCAGCATTTCCCCTAAACAATATAATTTTTGTAAATGCTGCAAATTTTATAAGAGTTGGCAATCATCGACCGAAAAACATTGCGTCTTAGAAGGGTACGATAGCATCTAACTGACGAGCCCAACTATCGTGCCCGGGCGAAACGCATTTTGGACTACAGGTCATTAAAATCTTCAATTCGGCTTTAACCCATACAGTTCACAAAACAAAAATTATATTAAATTATTATTTGCGTTTTATTCAAAATAAACCCAGTAAGTTCTTTAAAAAACAATAATATTATATGTAATTTATATACATATATTATGTATACAAAAGGAACTGACTCCAGACATGCCAATTTATAACAGTTTCGACCCGCAGTGTTAACAACACATTCGACTTCCGTAACATAGTCTTGTTTTTTTTTATATTTCAGTTTTAATTACAAACAACTGTTATAAATCTACATTTTTCTAGTCTCGCCCACTGATCTCTATAATACATACACTGATATCTATAAAACACTGTATGGCGCATTCATAAAAAAAAACCGCTTGAAGACTGTTATAAGTGCGCTAGTACCATGTCAGTATAACTGTATAATACTTTGAATCAATTTTTGATCGATATATCAAATGAAGGTATTCAGGGTTTTGGGAACTTCTTTTCCCATGAATTTTTTCCCATATTCGTAAATTTTTTTTCAAAATTGGGAAACAAATACATATCGGAAAGACGTTTATGGGAAATTATGTGTTTTTTTCTCTCTGAATATTTCCCGTCATTTAGTTGTCGGAATTGAAAATGTAGCATACAATGTAAGCAAATCTTAACAAAATAATACAAAAATTAATAAAAATTTATTATTTTAAGGTCCAATTTATCAAATACTAAACTAATTCAAATTTCAATCAACTTTATGAAAACAAATTGAGATGTCGTCCATGGGTTCACAACAAATCGGCCAAAAGAATTGTAATAAAATTTTGGAAAGAAGTGGAAAGAAAACTTTAACAGTTTGGGTCCATCAACAAAATCTATAATCTGAATGGAAAAAAGTAGGGGATTGATTACATGATTATTTAAAAACAAGATCCTCCTCTACCTAAGTGGTCGAAGCCAAGCTGTTGTTGCTGGTGAAAATACATCTCGCCCATTAAATCCCTTCGCGCGAGTTCCACAGGAATCGATGATTGGTCGTCTGTTGTTCACAATTTTTATTAATGACCTCCCACTCTAATCAGAATACTCATCAAAAGACTTGTATGCAGATGATTCACAAGTTCAATTAAATTGCAAGCTAGGTATGATTGAAGATGGGACTCATAAATTGAGTTTCTATTTCAAGAGAATTCTAAATTGGTCCAAACAGGAATAACCTGACCCTTAATCCAGGAAAATCTAAATCTTTAATAATTTATAAAAACAAACTTTATCATAGCTATTTTCCCACATTGTTTCTTTGAAGCGAAAAACTTGAGTAGTTAGTTATAGAGAGTTTTATTCAAGTTTCAAAGATCTCTCAAAATCGAGATTTGATCTTTTCAATGAAACTTTTTCCATTATTTGTGCATTTTTAAAATTTTTTTAGCACTAGTTCACAACAAATTAATGGAGATTATCGGGAATAAACATGTCACTGGAAATTTTTCTCTAATTCAAAATGTGGGAACGTGAAACTTTCCCTCGGAATTTATTGATTTCTTGATAACGTTTTGTGTTCAGGTTTGAAGTTATAAGGATTCCAAGGTATTTATTCTCCCGTACAGCTTCAACAGCCTTTCCATTAAAAGTAATTTTTTCGTTTCTCGAGAGTCTGCCTCCACCACCATCATTTTTGATTTATGTAAATTCACTACCAGATTCCAGGTTTTACAGTACTTTCCTAACCTATTCATCATTAGTAGAAGTCCATTAACAGTGTCGGCGAAAAAGACTATATTTCCTGCATACATAAGTGCAGGAATAGTTACTCCTCCTATTCCGCCTCTTACTGCATCCGTTATATCATTTTTGAAGAGTATACAAAGCAGAGCACTTAGGATACAACCTTGATTTAGGCCCATTGTTCTTGGAAATTCGTCTAGAGAAACTATCCATCCCATATGAATCCTATATTCCTATTGCACAACGCTCTCAGAACATTAATAATTTTACTGGACAGTTCAATCTCATATTATTGGTAGAAAACGGAGTCCAGAACAGTTGAGTCGAAGGCTGTACGGAAGTCAACAATGAACGCATATAGTTTTTCTAGGCAATATCAAAAGCAATATTGTAAATTGAAAATATATGATCTGCTGTTGAGTAACTTTTCCTGAGACCCGCCTGGAACTTGGACAAAATTTTTCTCTCATTTACCCATTGTAATAGCCTTCCTTGTATCTCCCCAGCGAAAAGTTTAGCACTATTATTAAGGAAGGAAATTCCCCTGTAGTTTGCTGGATCTTCATGATTTCCTTTTTTGTAAGGTGGATATACTACAGATTTTTCGAAGCTTTCAGAAACTGCTGCATTTTTGAAGATTCGTTTGAATTCAATGGTAAGCGCTCAAAATGAAGTCATCTGAGGTATGCTTGAAAAATTCAAAGGTAATACGGTCGTATTAAGCTCACCAGGAGCTTATTCAATTTGCAGTTCGCTATAACTTCTAAAACTTCCTGAATCTCGAAGGGAGCGTCTAAAAACTCATCCAGGATAAGTGCGTCGGCATATTGGACCATGGGGATGTGGTCAGAGAATGGCTTGATTCCTACCTTGAAATCATTTAGAATAGTATTCCATACTGCAGACGTAAAGCAGAAGAAGCTGGGCTCTAACAGAGTCCCCTGAGCTGTTACCGAAGGCATCAATAAGCTCTTTTTATTCTTTTTAATGAAAAATTATATATATATACAATTTTATTCAGTGTTACATATTTACAAATAATTAATTCTTAAGTCTAACATTATATATCTGCGAGCACAGAAGGGGCTCTGCTTCGTTAAATTGTTGGTTTATTTTATACATTTTATACTAAAAAGTGTCTTAAGTCTAACATAGGTTTTTTTTTAAATAAAATTTGAATTTATCTCGTCGGCTTGAGCGGTGCTGACTGTCGTTGGGTGCATCAATAAGCTCTTAAATATTTACCCCCTTATTATCGCAGAGTGTATCCAGATGTACGTTTTGAATTTAATTTCGGCAAGTGTATAGAAACAATGTTATTTTTTTCTGAATTTTTCACTATTCTGCTGCTCATTCGAAGTGAGTCTGGTATACAATGATAAAGGCGGTAATATTGTGCGGTATTCTGCTATTCACGTGAACCCACTCCATACCCGCATATGAATTCTTGCGGATTTGGTATTTGTTATACATGTCTGGTTGAGTGTTAAAAAGTTAGCAAGTCTTGAAATTTAATAAATTGGCTAGAAAACTCTGATGGAGTAGTTTATAAATAAATCTAAAAGCTTCAAACAGCAAATTTTCTATTTAAAATTTTAAAAAAAACATCACACTAAATTTTTCTTTATGTTCTTCCGTAGTTATCAATTTGTGAATTTCCTTAATAATTTTGTAACAAAAAAAATATTAACCATAAATTTGTATCTAAACAATGCTTCTCTTTTCTTGAAAATGCATCATTTCGCAGTGGAGGTGGAAGATTTGATTCAACAATATCCAATACATACCGAAATGCTCTTTTGTTTAACCGAAAATTTTTGGTAAACCTATAATTTTGAATTCAGAATTCACCAGATTGTCACATGAACAGCTGTTTACTGCTGTTTAATGACGTGGCATGCTGGCGTAGCACGGTTTAGCTCGCCGGATGTAGAGGGGGATCTTGCCCCTCCACTAAACCTCACCACGTTACAAAAAAGCTGACATGCCAAAAACAATATCTACTAAAATTCCTCTTAAAAAAACTACCTCTCTCAGACTTCCGACTGGTTAAAACATCGGTAGGCCTCCCCTCAACTCAACTGGAATCTGGTGCCCGGTGCTGGTTCAGATTCCCCTTAAGGGTTGCCTGTATAGTCTACGTTATTCTTCGCCGTTCATATTGCACGGCTTTCCACTCCCCCATGTAAAAGAAAACAACTAATATTCCTTCTTCAGGACTTTAAACAGGTCCATTAAAAACTCCATATGTGAGAGTGGCTTACAATTTTTATTTAATTTCCAGCCATAAAGAGCAGTTAAATCTAGCAATCATGAAGTGAACATCGAGAATGAAATTAAGTTACGTGTACACAAACAAAATCAACCATGGTATCTTATACTATATGAAGAATGAAACCAAAACATACCGGTTAAAATACGGACCATCTTTTAAATAAATAGAAATATATGTATAAAAATAAATATGTATTAATAAATAAAAATAAATAAATGATTTTAATATGTCAAAACAATGGATATGTGAGGAAAAGCATTAACTCGGTGATGATAAGTTTCAACTGCGTACTGGTGCTGTGGATTTAATTTCGATTTGTTACTGCTGCCGTAACAATTGAAAACAACTTCCGAATAGATGCGAAAGTAGAATGAAGTTACATATTAGGGCCCTATAATAGGGATGTTTATTATTTCATCCAAATGTAGACCATTTCTACAATAGTATAAAATATTTTCTTTTATCAAAATCATTTAAGCCAAATTCGAGATAATTAGATTTTTTATACCGGTTCTATGATAGTTACAGTTGTTTTTGGGTCTAAAAAATCGCTTCAGCTGTAGATCGAGCTACACAGACAGAACGAAATTATATGATACCATGTTAAGATTGATCAAAATCTCGAGATCGTTTTTTTTGTTATGTTATAAATGCAAAACTTTCCCTATAGTTCCTACATCGCAATAGACAAATCTGCAGAGCTGTTTGTGTTTTTGTTTTGTAAGGAGTTTGTATAGCTTATTCTAATATTTGTGTATGATTTGTTTTTTTTATTGGCTAACACTAGGCATACTTTTTTAAGTTCAACAATTTTATTTTATTCATATATACCACACAAATGGTTATTAACTAAAAAAATTATAATATGTCATTTTACAGGTCAGAAATAGTTTGTGATTGATGCAACAAATCAAGAGACTTGAGTAAGGCCTCCACCGATGGATCCCTACCGCGGAAGCGTCTAAAGACTTCAGCCGTACAGACCGAACCTCCCGTGGACAGGAATGTATCTCTGAATCGTTTCCCGGTTTCCTCAGGGCATTTATTCTCGTCGGAAAATGCATCATAAATATCAGCTGCAATTACTTTCGAATATAAATGACTAAAGTATGCAGCAGCCCAATCGCCAGAAAATATATCAACCATCGAACAAGGATGCGCGTCCTTTTTATCCAAAGGTAAGCACTGGTATACTGGCCATAGTTTCTTCACAACATCCAACCAAAAGTCTTCTGATTGATGAAGCTCTAAATCCAAATCGGACAAGTACAATTCATTGCATAGGTTGTAACCTGCCATATTATTTTTAAAAAGTTTGATATTTTCCAAAACGTTGCCTGGCAATGCTTCATCAGTGGCATAATGGCCAGAAATCTTTTTTAAGGCTTTATCATTGTCCAAGAAATTGACTAAAACTTGTCCGCTCACTTGTGACGCATCCCACTCAATGTTCGACAATCCTGACAAATCTGTATAGTTAGCCTGTGTTAGCAGATGCTGCAAAGTTGTTCCAAAAGTCTTAAATACCATACGAAGGTCATCGATGCTCAGAAGATGTGGTTTACCGTATATGGGCTCGTTGAAATTAAAAACCAAAGCACAGAGCGGACTGTTTCCAGCTAAAACATTTCTGTTTTTAATTCCTACCATCCATCCACAGTTATTCCCAAATTTATTTTCTTTGGAATAGCAGTCTACATAGAATCCACCAACTGGTTTGGCGGAATCACTTGCATCGTAAACATCGTAGTATTTAACATCTGGATGCCATACCGCAGCGCTGTTTCGTTCGAGAATCTTTATGTGAAAAAGTTCCTCACAAAATTTGAAAAGTCCATCAAAAACCTTGGGCAGAGGAAAGAACTCTCTTATTGTTTCTTCATTCAAACCGAATTTGCTTTGCAGGTATTTTCTCTGCCAATAGGCGATGTCGAATTGATCCAATTGATTCTCGAAGCCACTCTCCACTGCGAACTCCTGTAAGGACTTAATCTCCACAGATTGTTTTGGTCCGGCATACTGCAGGAGTTTGGCAAACATTTGTTTGGCGTTCCCGACTTCTTTAATCATCTTTGTTTGCATTGACATTTCAACATATGATTTGTAGCCCAGGAGATTAGCCTGCCTCTTGCGCAGGGCTCGAATCTTCTCTAAATGGGAACTATTTTCGAGGCTTCTTTCTGACTGTCCAGATGCTTTACGGTTGTTGGCTTGCCAGATGTTCCAACGTTCTGTTCGATCGGGACAATATTTAAGAAAACTTTTCACTATCTGTGGTTGGAGCGGAACACGCCAAGGGCCAACGGTTGGTTGATTAGGGTCCGCCGCTATAGATTCCAAAAGGGTGGAGGGGAAATCTCGAACCAAGTTAAAATTGGTGATATTGTGCATAAAATTGTTCACAGATGTGTTTACTTTATTTTTAAAATGAGCTCGTTCCATGCCTAAATTTAATAGAATATCCTTAAAAATGTCACTGTCATTGCTGGACAAGGTCAACCCATTCAACTTTCCTTCGAGCAAGTATTTCTCCATCAAACGCTTCTTCTCGGGTTCTACGTTCTTGTCTGCTTGGTATTCCTTTTCTATCGTATTGTAAATGGTTTTGTTGTTAAACTTGGAAGCTCTAGCGTTACGCGCTCGGTCGTGGATGTTGATGTAGGATTTAGTAGGAATCAGAGTGCTGTTACCCATATATAATGCTTTGGCTATACCCCAAGTTGTATCTAGTGGTCCAGTGACCACATCAAGTTCTTTGAAAATCTTTTCAGCGTCGATGTTTTCCTTAGAAGCAATCCTATTCTCTAGATTTTTGACTTTGTTCTCAACATCAAGAGCTTGTTGACCAATTGCACCCATGCAGGTCTCAATGGTTATCGTATCGAAATGTGGCAGTCCATCGGGTTTGAGTAGAGCTTCTATTGAGCACGCGTCTTCGCCGATTTCTGGAACTCTATGTAATAGTTAAATAAAATTTCATAATGGTCATATTGCGCCTCATTTTCAAAGGTAAATTCAATATTCAAATTTACTTACAAAACTATATAACCTTTGTTGCATTTTGATGTGGATATTTGACGCCGAAGGTATATTAAATATTTTTGGCGACAAATAGTAGAAATCATTTTTATCGCAAAATCTAGTTTTATGGGAATATTTTATTTGAGAAAAATACTGCAGGAAAGGTTTTTTTCTTCCCTAGGAAAAAAAATTCCGGCAATGTCAAATTTGACAATTCGCAAATAAAAGGTTTGTTCCAGTTTTTGGCTTTCAAATGAAGATATTTCTGATTATTGGCCGCGTTCGATAGCATACCGCCAACAGGGCCCTTATTCCGGTTCTGTAAAATAAAAGCGGTGATAAGTCTTTAGTATATTATGTATGTTCCCACCAAAGCGAAATCTGAGATTTTAGCAGGACGATTTCGAGATTTCAAATTATTGTTCACACCGCCAAATCCACAATTTTGTCTCTCAAAAGCACAAACAACAACCAATCTTGTTTATCTAATTCAACAACTAAAGCCAAGTTGTCAAATAATAATTCATACTCTCTTTTTATCTCTTTATCGTTAGAGTGAAAGATTGTAATTTGCACATAAAAAGCTTCTCCTAAGAATAGTGAAGTTTAAAATGGACTTTTTCACTTTGAATGGCCTGCATAGGTATTGAGATTTTAGTATGATTTCAACGTAATCTCGGATTTCGAAATCCCAAAATTATCTTTTATTTTTATACATTTTTATGAACAAAAATTCGAAGGCAACGACAAATTATACCTACAAAAACTGATTAAATCTGGCGTTCACTTATTTATTAGATAAGTTAAATTTGATACTAAGCTATCTGTCAAAAATCAGAACAAAACACATACCAAATAAAGTTTGCATTCAGCTATTCTATACATTTGTACTCAGATAGCTAGTTATTCCAATTTTTTTGGGATAACTCAAGAGAGATTTCATGAGAAACTGCTGTTTTTCATCAAATGTGCTTTTGCGCCGTTCCAACAATAGGAAGTTATTTCTGATTTCTTAGATTAATTGAGTGAACGCCCCTATTGGAACATAATTAAAAATAGACCGCAAACAAACCTTCATTCGACACTCGAAACAGACCTATCCATTTAAAAATAATATTGGTATCACTTTCCACTAGAATTTTATAAATTAAATGGCGACTGTGTAAAAGGCTAAACTTGGGTCTACGTGTTTTTGTGACAAATCCAAAATAATTTTGTTCAATTTACACATTTTATCCAGATTGTGTTCCGTGTATTCAATTTGTATCCAACAACTGAAATTTGTTCTTAAATATCCACTATGGCACGTCTAACAAATGTGTACCATGCGGAAAATATAAATAGCGTAAAAATCGGCAGGCGACAGCTACCCGTGATTGCTGGCGATAATTTAATGGTAAAAAAGAAGAAAAGTTCCACACAAAAAAAACCTTGAATTTTTCTTTGATATTTTTTTTTCTCATTTTATGGTTATTTATACAATAATGGAATATAATGGCATTGTAGCTCTTTTAAGCAAATGATTTAGCCAAAATCGACTTTCGATTTTTTTTTAGAAAATCATGTTTTTGACCTATTTATGTATGTAAATTTGTAACTTAATTCGTTCCTCCAAGTATTTTTTTAGGGCTTCCGACATTTGGTAGTTTTCGGTTCTTTCAGTTCAGAAGCTTTATCTATAGATTACTGCATTGTGAATCGATCCGTCGAATATCATTTTTCTCATCTGGTCACTCTAATGCAATTTGTGGTTACCTTCTATTGTTAAAACCAACGTGAGACCCGTTTAAATTAAGAAGATTAATCTGGTGCAACGGCAATTTGTGGTTAAAAGCTACTAGTCTTTGATAGTTGAGTTGTTCGGGCTAGAAAATCGAGCATGTCGAAATTGGTCAAGAGAATTTCTTCCACTAAAATGACATTTACCGAAGGCAATACGTATCACGATCAAGAGCAAAAACAATAACGAATAAATGAGAGGAAAAGTTAATGGGCTCTAGCGAGGTAACCGTCGGAGCGGAGAATTCTCCGAAATCGTCCGAATCGGAGAATATTTGCTTCCGACAGCTGTGCGGAACATTTCTCCGACAAATCGGAAAATGTTCCGCTCTGACTGTTATCCGATAGGGCAGAATATATTTGCTTGTTTGTACTAAATTCAAATATGTAAATGCATGCACATATTACGAACATTTTTGTGAGAAATGGTGGTAATATTTATGAGAATAGGCTTCATTGATGTCGATTTCGTTTCAATAGAAACATCGATCTGCCGTCGATCCGCCGTCATTTTTTTTCTGAAAATCAAATTCGTTTCAAATTAAAACCAATTTTTTTCTGGAAAAACAGATCCGTATTGAATCTCTTTTTGGAGACGGGTTCAAAACGGATTTGTGCACAGATTCTTATGTCGATTTCGTTTCAATAATTAGGATTCGCTACTAAAACCAATACTTTTTGGCTTTGAAAAGAACGATTACGGACCGAATCTCTTTTTGGAACTGTGTGTGTTGCTTGGCAGCTCTAAAGAAAAACAAATCTTCAATTCGTTAAAACATCATTATTTCGTTTTAATTTCCCGATTCCGACGCGGGGGAGTTCCTAAACCCACTTGCACTTTTTTAATATTTGTTTCCAAGAAGTTTTTAACAATTTTTTAAATTTTTTAATATATTAATTTACTTTTTCTGTACACTGCCACAAAATAAAAATTAATTCACAACACAACAATTGAGAAACGTCAAAACAAATATTGTAGTGTGTGTACGAATCTGTGCACAAATCCGTTTTGAATCCGTCTCCAAAAAGAGATTCAATACGGATCTGTTTTTCCAGAAAAATATTGGTTTTAATTTGAAACGAATTTGATTTTCAGAACAAAATTGACGGCGGATCGACGGCAAGTCGATGTTTTTGTTGAAACGAAATCGACATTACACACTACAATATTTGTTTTGAAGTTTATCAATTGTTGTGTTGTGAATTAATTTTTATTTTGTCGCAGTGTACAGAAAAAGTAACTTAATATATTAAAAAATAAAAAAAAAATTGTTAAAAACTTCTTGGAAACAAATATTCAAAAAGTGCAAGTGGGTTTAGGAACTCCCCTGCGTCGTAATCGGCAAATTAACACGAAATAGTGATGTATTAAGGAATTGAACATTTTTTGGTTTTTTTTTTGAGCTGCTAAGCAACACACACATTCCCAAAAACAGATTAGGTCCGTAATCGTTCGTTTAAAACCAAAAAAAGTATTGGTTTTAGTAGCGAATCCTAATTATTGAAACGAAATCGACATGAGAGATTTGAGAAATATAAACTGATGTCGATTTCGTTTCAATAAATAGGATTTGCTACTAAAACCAATACTGTTTTGCTATTGTCGATTTCTTTTCAATAAATAGGATTCGCTAAAAGAACGATTACGGACCGAATCTCTTTTTGGGACTGTGTGTGTTGCTTGGCAGCTCTAAAAAAAAAAAACAAATCTTCAATTCGTTAATACATCATTATTTCATTTTAATTTCCCGATTCCGACGACAAAAATTGACGGCGGATCGACGGCATATCGATGTTTTTATTGAAATGAAATCGACATGAGTTATTAATTGGCGTTTTTCTTTTTTATCTCCGAGCAGATCCCAAGTAAACCGAGTTAAATCTGAGTAGAGCATGGTCAGATATCTCCGATTTAATTTTGAAATAAACTTAAGCGCAGAACTGTCATATATTATTATAACTGTTTTAATTAAAACTTATTTACCAGCAAATCCAAACCTTTCGTTTTCCGAATTCATTTTTGTTTTTAATTGGTTTTACTTTAGTGATTATTGTTAAAATTATGAGTAAGTTAGCCGCGCCCAGCAATTTGCTCCATTTGATCAGTCATTTTATTCTGAGCTAATGGTTCATGCCCCGATTTAGTTTTGATTTAAAAAAGAAACACGAGTTGAGAGATTAAATGTGTCTGATCTAAAAAAGAAACGCAGATCTTTTCTTGACAGCTGAGTTCCTTACTCGGAGCTAAAAAAAGAAAAACACCAAATGAGAATGATAGGTCTGAGCCACACTCTGCCAATTGCACAAATTGGCACCAATTTCTTCCAAAACCTGTTCCAGACTTACAAATTTGGTAGTTTTTGGCAGAAGAGAGCGCTCTTGAGAGAGTAAAATATTTCCCCTTCCTGACGTTTGTCATAAATGAAAAAAAACGATTCGTAGTTGTTGTGGAAAAATATTTGTTGAACAAATAAATTAATTTAGAAACACTAAAAAAAAAATGTGAATTTACAGCAAATAAAGAAATTAAAAAAAAAAAAAAATGTGTTGACGTTTAAAAATTGGCAGAAAATTGTGCTCAAGCTGTTTCAGACTTTTTCGGACTTTATTTCTCAATGAGAGAATTTTATCCCCACTCTTTAAGTTTTGACAATCTGCCAATTTCTGCCCAAAAAAAGTCTGGATCAGACCTGATATTTGATTCCCCAATCAACAACCGTAATTGCCATCTTTATAATTTGATTGGTATAAATGAAACGTAGCACATGCTCTGATCAGGAAATTGCGCAAAATCACATTAAAAATGGTATAACTTATTCCAAAACCGAAGCTTCATTAACACAAAATTTATTTGGAATAAATTAAATAGGTATAAATTAATTTTTTTAAATAAATGAACTTTATTGGCTGTTTTATAACTGTCAAGTCTAAACTCTAAAAATGCTACATTACACTGGATGTCATAACAATAGTTTCACAAACGTTATCGCCTAACATATCTCTTTTTTCTATATGATATGCGGACCACTATACATACCTATACAATTTTCTGTTGTGTCTTACTTAGATGCTGATGGATCTAAATAGCAAAGGACTCGCAATAGATAGCGCTCATATCAAGGGCAAGGAACTAGAGGAGTTTACGAGAAAATTCAATCTGCTTACCTCTGACGAACTTAGAGAATCTTTAGAAATAGATAGCTCCACTTTCCTCGCTGTCCTTAATCAATGTGTTCAATGTGTCGGATGTCGGCGCAGTGTTGAACGATTGTTTTATCAGCTTACACTGTCTGGGCATCCGACACTTGATCCGATTGTTTTAAAAAGCTCTGTTATATTGAGTATAGCTGAGGATAAAATAAAGACACCACAAGCACTGGGGACATTACTCTATCGACACCACGAAGTTCTTAACAATTTAGTTGAAAGTAAGTTGCGGAATAAGACACGGTGTGTGTTGCATTCTTTGGATGCATTTCGCTCAAAGCCATTCTCGGAGACTTGGCGTGAGGTGTGGTCATCTATGAAGCAAAGATGCCGTGAAGAATTATCTGTGATTAAAGATACTGAATTGCATGAAGTGCTGGAGAATTATTTAAAGAAACATAAATTCTGTCAAGGATGTAGAGCTAAAGTATATAATTTTATTTTAACGTACGTACATATGTAGAATTATGTTTTAAATATTTTATAGATTGAAAAAGCCTATAACATTCTGGTTGGAGAGACAACAATGAAAGAAAAAGGTTTTGTTGCAGCGCTTTATGCTAATATCAAAAAGTGCCAACCCGAGCAACATATTCATGTTCAAACTAAGGCTGATTTTATCGACACTCTCATTCGGCGAGCTGAACCGGAGGTCAATGGAAGGTATGATTTTCTTGTTTAATCTTTAGTGCATTTGAAATTTATTTCTCTGAGTAAAGTATTTTATACAAATTATATGCTATCTAAATTTAAATTAAAGTAATCTCAATGCAACTGAAATTTTAAATAAGGATTTGGTTTAACTTACAAATGTGAGTTCCAGCCACACTATATGAAGCATTGTTTTTTATTTATTTCATTTGGATGTCAACCCGTCAATATAATAAATTAATAAACGTCTTAACCTCAATTCACTTTGCCAAAAAAAATCTTTCTATACATGCCAACTAGTGCCGTGTAAATCCGATTGCTTTTAATAGAAAAAGAGACATATCGCTAAAATAATAAAAAAAAAAACGACAAGTACCATCTTAGCAATTATTGTGATACATAGCATTAGAATTCCATACATATATTATTAGCCTGCCTTTTCTGTTAGTGAGAAGAAGATCAAAGGATAAAGGTTTGCAGTAATAATTCGTATTCCCTGAGCATACACCTTGAAGTCCTTCATGGTTCAGTTTTTAGAGTAATCCAAAAATATTCTATTCAGGGATCTCATGTTACAAATCTATTTCCTAGTGTTCCCTGACTAGGTTAACATTACTTCTTCAAACCCAGTAGCTAGTTGATTGGATTTTTAAAAAACCTTAGGAATAGTTTCTGATACTTCAGGTAGCTTCCAACGATAGATATTCATTTTTCGTAACTTTATTCTTCTTTTCGTTTGCATTTTGCCAAAACTAGAAAAGAATCGATCTACGTCTAAGGACTTTATACAATAGCCGCTATGCAAAACCTTATACAATAGACATTTGCCACCCATTATAATTATAATGTACTTATGTCAAAATAAAGTATACATGACTACTCTTGTTTTCTGTTTACAAGAGAGGTTTGCAACAAAAAATATGAATCCAAAAGATCTTGCTCTTGCTCTGATATAGGCTATGTCAAATGATTTTCTGAAACAAAATCCCTTTTATGTAGACTATATTACCTTATAACGTGCTTCGCTTATGTTGCTGTTATGAAAAACATTTTTGTTTTTAGAGAAATAATAAAGAGAACATAGCATACTCGCTATGATGAATCAATAAAGAAGGCTGAATATGTATAATAATTTGCTGCCAGTTTTAAATGCGGGTTATCGAGAATAAAAATTTCCCTAGATATTATTTCCCAATTCGAATCTTGGGAACGCGAATGATGCTCAAACATTTCGCTCGGAATTTATTGGTAACGGGAATAAGTTTTCCCAGGGAATTTTGCTATCATTTCATACGATTTTTTGTTCGAGAAAAATGTATTCCGTGGGAGATTCACGATCACAGGAAAAATATCGAGGGATTAAAATATTCCGTGGGAAACGAAATTCCCTGTTTTGGTTTTGAGTGCTGAAAGTACGTGTGTTCAAATATTGATGCAATTTTCAACTATACTATCGAATTGACTTTTTGTAAGCGCATTTAACCATTGCAGAAGCCAACAAAAAGAATTATCACAAAAATACTAAAATCTCTTTAGAACTTAAAAAAAAGCAAACAAAAATGAAGATACAATTTTTTGTAATGAACTATGCCGTACCAGAAGAAAAAATTTAAAAGAACGAAATTATATGAAATAATGGGATGGCTATGATTTCCCGGAAAACAATTACCCGCATAACGATTTCCCGGATAACGATTGCCCGGAAAACAATTTCACCACATTTGCTACCCTTATCTGTGAAACTAATTTCATTTTTGATTTTTAACAGTACGCAAAATGGATTATTATTTTTTTTTATTTTGGAAGAGGAATCTCTTTTTGTCATCACGGCGCGAAAGGATTGGATTTTGTGCGGGGTCGAGTTTTGGTGAATGCAAAGTTTTTTTTTTTTTTTATTTATAGATTTTTGTGGACTCAACGAAATTTCATAAGGGTTCTCCAATCATTTTTTCAAAATCGTTATTTTTTTTACTTTCATCCCGATTATCAAGCATGCTATAAGGTCAAAAATAGCATATTCGTGATCTAGAGAGCACCACCTTTCAATCGATGTATCGCACGGTACGAAAAACCAATTTTCTCTAATCTAAGCATTCTAGAGAGTTAAAAGTGGCATATGTGTAATCTAAGGAGTGCTACCCTTCCATCGATCTATTGCACGGTACGAAAAACCAACTATGTATTATATTTAAAGCCGATTTGCGGCTAAACTAAGCGTCCTAGAACTTATGCAAGCCAATTGGCGGACTTTTGTCCCAGATGAAGCTCTGGGGCACATTTAATAAATAGTTACCTTAGTACTTCAAATTTTCTTTAGAGCTAAATTATTAAAAAAAATCAAAAAAAAAGTTGGTAAAAACGTTTTTTTTTTATTCTTCAGTTTCCTTATCCATAATTTCATTATCTTTACTTGCTTGTACATCAGTTTCTTGTTCTAAAGCTTGAATGTTTTTAAATTTAAAAGAGGAGCCTCTGTTGTTTTTACCATAGCACAATCTGTAAAATGAACATCTCTGCTTACTATGACTCGACTTGATGATGGATCATAGCAACGATAAGCTTTCGATTGCTCATCATAGCCAACAAAAATCATCTGTTTTGCAGTGCGATCCATTTTTCTTCTCTTTTCACTTGGAATATGTACATAACATTTTGAACCAAAAATACGAAAGTGCTTGATGTTAGGTTTGAAACCATTCCATCCTTCGTATGGAGTCATCACTGTGGCTCTTGTTGGTAGCCTATTCTGCACGTAATTATCTGCCGTCACTGCTTCCGCCCAAAAAATATTTTGAAGACTCGCATCCAATAACATACACCGAGCCATTTCAATCAAAGTGCAATTTTTTCGTTCTGCAACTCCGTTTTGCTCAGGTGAATATTGTGCTGTGTTTTGAATCTGAATCCCTTCGTTCTTCAAGAATGTTACTACTTCATTTCCAGTATATTCTCCTCCTTGATCTGATCTTATCATCTTTGGCTTTCTTTGAAACATTATTTTTACCATTGGCTACGTACTCCTTTATTTTATCAATGACTTCAGACTTGTGTTTCAACAGATAAATTACAGTATACCTCGTAAAGTCATCGATAAACGTAACTATGTACCTTTTTCCACCTGGTGATACTGTCTGCATTGGCCCGCAGACATCAGTATGGATTAAATCGAGAGGAGCCATAGATTTACCTACAGCTTTCTTGGGAAATGGTAGTCTTGTAGCTTTGCCTTCCAAACAGATTTCGCAACGATATTTCAAATCACAATTAGATAACTTGACACCTTCAATGAGCCCTTTTGAACACATATCTGCAATTGCTTGAGGATCTCGGTGACCACATACTCTATGCCAGTAGTGAATGCAATTGCCTTTGTGCTCAATTGCCGAATAAGCTTTATTCGATTGCCGCAACTTATATAGGTTTGATGTAAGGTCAGCAACTGCAATCTGCCTATGATCATGTTTGATTTCACATATGTTCTTGTTGAAATCTACCGAAAACCCTTTTTCGTTAAGTTTTCGTACTGACAGAAGATTTCCATCAATGATTGGAACATACAAAACATCTGTAAGCGAAGCTGAAAATTCTTCGTTCTTCTGATTCAAGAATTTAAGAATTCCACTACCACGCCACACTGATGTTTTCATGATGATTCGTATCTAGTTCTGTGAAAAAAACATCTATCACTGGAAATATGACATGTGGCACCAGAATCAAGAATCCAACCATCTTGTTGATTTCCTACCATAAATAAAAATCCAGCTTGGTTTTCGACTTTATTTGCAGCATTTGAGTTGCTCTTATTTGCATTAGATTTTCATTGTTTATATTTCTTGCAGTTCCTGTTTGAAATGACCTTTTCTTTTACAAAAGAAACAAATCTTTTCTCTTTTAGTTGTCACTTTTAGTGCCGTCTCTTTATAAGCTGTATCAGTTTCTTTTCTACGAAGGAACTCACCTAATAACTTTGATTGTACCAAGCTGAAAGTAAGATCTTTTTCCGGACGCGTTTCCAATGCCGTGATCAAGGTGTCAAAGCTTCTTGGCAAACTACTTAATAACATGGCTACGCTCCAGTTATCAGAAAGTTCGGTTTCACTGATGTCTCTAAGCTTTTCAAACAACTCGGTCATGTGATTAATATGAGCTTAGACATCTCCACCTTCGTTTAGCCACATGCTACAAATCCTTCGCATCAGATGCACCTTGTAGCATAGTGTGCTCTTTTCATGATAGGTTTTCAATGCTTCCCATGCTTCTTTTGCTGAAGTTGCACGCCTTATATGCACAAGCTGGTCATCTTCAACCAGAAGACCAATAACTGCTCTTGCTTGATCGTCTTTATTTTTCCATGCTGCATCAGGTTCCTCTGGTTTAGTTTTAGTAACTACGTCATATAAACCATCCTTTATTAGCACCAGCTCAGTCTTAAATTTCCATATAGAGAAGTTTCCATTGTTCAACTTCATAATGTTGAATTTTCCTGCTTCAGCCATTTTTTGTTTTATATATTTATTTTCTAATAAATTTCTTAATTATATTCCCTTGAAACACACTGAGCCCAAAACCTGTTGGAAATGTTCTTGAATAAATAGTGTGGTTCCACGTATTGCCAAGAGAATTGAAGAAAATAAAGAAATCCTTTATAAAAAACAATAAGGAATTTATTTGTAATGATTCTAATTATTTGAACAACTTATTAAGACTGGAGAAAAATAATATTTTGTTTACAAAAATATCAAACAAGAAAAACTGTTTAAAACAATAATTTAAATTTAAAGTGTTTAAACACAAAGTGTAAATGTTGATTTCACCATTATGTTCGCAGAAATCAAAGTCAAAGTTTGTATGTGAAAAATATTCTGCAAAGCAGATAAATTTATCTCACGAATTTGATGCAGAAAGAGTAGAAATAAACCTCATAAAGTTAGTTCAATTAACAGCTGGTTATGTTTCCTACATTTACGTTCATGCAACGTCCAGCGGAAAGAAATTTCTTTCTGCAAAGCGGAAAATTATCTCGTTGCATGAATACCCTTGAATGAATGAATGAATGAATGAGGGTTTATGAAAAATATAGGTGTCTGAAAAATGTGGTGTGTCTAAAGAAGGAAAAATGTTGATTGTTTTTAATGAAACAAGGCTATTATACGTTAATACAATGTTGATAATAACCACTTACTGCAAGTGTTGTTTTCATACAAACAAAAATTCGTTCTTCAAACACAACAATACGAAAATTTGAGAATCGAATTGGATGTGTTTTATTGATTTTCCGATTTGGAGAGCTCTTTTGTAGAGGCCAATATTTGTTTTACGATGATACACTTTTTATTAAAGAAAAAGCTATGTATGCTAAAAAAAAGACAATTTAAAATTAGGAAATTGTTGTGTAGTATGTATCAAAGTTTTTATTTTAATTTTTATATTTTCAAATTAATTATTTTTAAACCTCAGGAATAGTTTCTGTATTCTCTATTTTTTCCGTTGACAAATTTCTTGATGATATTTTTTTTTTCATTTCTAGCTATACCAAGCAAAGAGAGCGTCATGCAAAAACCTTAGAAATCGCGCAAGAAGAGGTGCTAACATGCGTCGGTATGATAATGTATGAACGTCTGCGCAGAATCTATGTTAGTTTAAGAGAAGAAGAACGAGCTTGTCAGGTTCTAGCTGCTGTTGGCGTTCATGCTTTGTGCCGCAGCTTTGACATGTCAGTGGAGAAAAAACAGGGCATTAGTAACTTAGAGTTGCTTTACAATGAAATAAGCCGAGAAGAGAAAGCCAAGGAGCACAAACGTGAACAGAAAAAACTCAAGAAGAAGAAAAAGAAAAACGAGAAGAAAAATAGTTATAGGACATGTGACAATAGTATTGTGGACGATTCAATTGATCTAGACGAGGAAGACGTAGATGAACACGAAGAAGATGAAGAAATGAGCAATTTGCAAAAAGATAAATGTATCGACTGCAGTGAGGATATAAACGCTTGTCCTTGTGATGATAACGGTGATGTATGTACGAAACTTTTGGATGCCGGGTATGGATCGGATCCGAACGCCAACTCCGGGACATCTAGCACAGCGAGCACTCCCGAGGGATCGGAGGTATCTTGCTCGGATGGTTTTTGTAATCATGATCAGCATAATAATGAGACAGACTTCGTAATTGATAAATTTGATTCCCCTAACAATAATTTTGAAAACGATCCGTTTGGAACGTGTGGTCGAGAGAAGAATTTAAGCTTGTTGCAAATGCTTGTAAGTGTTGTTTTTATTACTTGATTTTTATGCCGGATTTACACGAATGTCAAAATGCCATTTTATCTATTAAATTATAGCTATTTTTCTTTTTATCGTGTAAACGCTCTAAATACTGGCAATATTTTTGCGAAAAAAAAATTGGAACAGAGAATTTGGATAAAATACTTCCATCATTATGGATATGTATAAACACTGTACTGACGCCATTTTCCAAATTATGCCATTCTAGAAAAAAAATGAACTTGCTCATTCTTTATTGGCAATTACCATTTTAAATGCCAATTCTTATCAAGCCTTAACTACATTCAACACACTTTTGTTTCAAACTTCATAACATTAACAAGAAAACATTTTTTTCACTTTTTTTTAAAGGTGTGTTGAATGAAGTTAGCCTTAAGATCTTTTAAAATCAAGAATGCTCCTAACGACAATATTTTTAGATCTGGATCCCATTTTTATTTCTAGTCTTGTATGTTTAGGTTTTATTCTTTTTTTTTCTTGATAGTTTTAAAAAATCCCATTATTTTGATTCGTTATATAAAAATTCTATCCTTGCAAAATAATGCCCACAATGTAATCTGCCATTTATTGAATTCGTGTAAATGAATGTCATTAAAAAATTATTTCTTGCATATTATTTTGCCATTCTTTTGGCAGAAATACTGGTAACTTTGTCATTCCTATAAATCCGGCATATTTTTTATTTTTTTTCTGCCATACCATTCATTTCGGTGCAATTTTAAAATTAATTTATATCACTCACAGGAGGATTTCGATGACATGGAAGACGAAGAAAACTGTTACATTCCAAATGAAGTCGTAATGGAGTATCAATGTCACCAAGAAAAGGTCAATCAACAGCGACAGGAGTTGCGAGAAACTCTGAAGCAAAACTTTGCCGCAATGTGTATGAAAAAGCGTGTGCAACTAGGAGTAATAGATATTAATAAATAAATAAGAAAACAAACAATGTTATAAGTAAAAAGTCTAACTTAAATATACAAATACAAGCTTTTTATTATTTTTAAAGCAAGTGCCAACGAACTTTTCTTGTACCAAAATAAAAAAAATTGTTTTAACAATTTCTGCATTCTTCGTGAAAGGGCTCCAGTGTTCGCAAGTCTCTCCAAGTTGGTGGTAATCCATTGTTGACGTGCTTTCCACATCGTCTGCAAGGTTCAATAAATAACTTTCCATAGCTATTGAACCAAGTCTAACAAAATAATGTACATAGAGTATTTTCAAAAAAAAAAAAGAATAGTTTTTACCATATAGCTTTTAACAGCTAAGTCAGGAAGAGTGGGCGAAAAGAAGTGTAACATGGCTGAATGAGTATGTTCCTGGACTTTTCTAAACACTTCATACCTTGATTCAGCCCATAGGTCATCGACATCTAATGGCTCATCGACTCCTTTCACAGTGACCCATTCAATTAGAACTCCTTTACAAACAATTGCAGCCTTCAGGACTCGAGCTATGTTGACCTAATACAAACAAATTTATTATTACGTAATCGACTTAAAATAAATACAAAAACTATTTAAGATAATTTTTTTTGTAAAACGATACTCGGTTTTTTAATGACTGTTTTTGGGGTCGTACTTTAGGTTTTGACACTAATGATTATTATAGCTTGTTTTCGTGAAGTTTATAATCAGCGCGCAAATAAAATTTTAGAAAATGATTATAATCACTTATATTCACTCTCTAAGAAAATAGTATAAGCAACTGATTAATTTTAGAATTTAATAAATTCCGTCCTAACCAATATTTCCGAAACAAAGATTTGTCTGCACTCAAATTAAGCGCTAAATAACCTAAATTCTTGATGTTGTTTTTGTTTGCATGTAAAAGGTCTGATCCAACCTTTTTTGGGCAGAAATTGGCAGCTTATAAAATTTTTGAGAGTGGGGATGAAATTTTCTCTAAGAAATAAAGTCTGGAAAAGCTTGAGCACAAATTCCTAAACGCAAATCTTGCGCATAATATGCCAAGCAAACTGTCCCTAAACACAAACAGAAAAATCTATGCCAAGCACACTGTCCCAAAACGCAGTTCATTCTTTTTTCTTGCGCAAACTTCATTGCATTTGTGCAAGTTCTAAACTTGTGCTGCTCACTTCACTTGCTTTTTAATGATTATCGGGTTCGTGCATTTGCTTAGCATGAGACTTGCTTTGCAAATCTTGCGTTTAGGAATTTGGCGCAACATTTTTTTTATATATTTTTTTTTTTTTTTGCTTAAAATTCACATTCAGCCGATCACAAATTCCATCGTAATAATTCCCCGCACGGTCAGTTACGCCCCGATCTACGCCAAACAGCTTTCACAAAATCCGAGTGGAATATGCTTCTTTTCGAAATCAGCGGTGTATGCCAAAATGAAAGGATAAACAGCAATACCGTGCTATTTTCAATTTTAATTAAGCTTACACACATGATTATGTGAACAGTTAAAACAATCTTGTAGTCCAAGGTTGCCTTTTACAATTTCCCATAAATTTTCAATTTCTTATTTTGCCAGTTTCTTACAGGCTTGGGAGGCCAGGTCGCCTATCTCGCTCATTAGAGACTTTCATATTGAAATTTAAAATCAAATATTATTCATAAAACCATAGAATTTGTAGAAATACTTACATTTTTCTTTAAAATAACTGTTAACGACGCATTACTTTCAGTGTCCGACACAAATAGTTTGTCGTAGAAAAAGTCTGTTTCATTTCATTCCATTCGAATTCAGTGATACCAATTTCTACGAACTTCGAAAATCGTAAGCGAATTTTTCACTCCGAATCCATATGATGGAATTTGTGATAGATTTATCGGGAAACGTGGCGTATTTTCGATTACGATAGAATTTGTGATAGGGCTGATTTTTTTCTCTTCAAACTAGTTATTTTGTATTTTTTGGAACGGCGGAAAACCCGGATAAACCTCAGAAATTTATATAATTTTATCTCCGCAGAAATTAAAAATATTTTGCAAAGCAAATAAATTTAACTCACGAATTTGATGTAGAAATAGTAGAAATAAACCTCATAAAGTTATAGCGAGTTTGATTTAAATTTCAAAGATCTCTCAAAATCGAGATTTATCAATATTCAATAAAACTTTTCCAGATTTAATTGTAGTATTGGTGAATGACTGACCCATACATTTCTGAAAAAAAAAACATCTTCATCGTCAGATGACGAGGACCATCAGAGATCAGATCTTTCCTGCTAAGATTTGATCTAGATTTGCTCTTTTTGTTGGAATGCACCTCTGAAAATTCAAACGATCCAATCTTTTGACAGAAAGAGCCAATCTTTCCTTCAATAAAACTCGCTATAAGTTTCTATACCTTTCGCATATTATGTTTTTCTTTTAGGTTTGGTTCTTTTGGCAATAATAGGTAATAGGGAAATTTTCATTTTACTGTCAAAACCAATAGGAAAAAAACCCAAGTTTGCTAAACTTGGTGAACATTTTTAGTTACCAAACAGACATAATGTGCCCTATCATAGTATCCGATCGGAACGGAAATTTCTCCGACTCATACAAAATGTTTTTTTATTTTTCATTTTAATGATACAAATTTCTCATAAATCGTTTACACCTCCGGAAAATTATTTCAACTTGCGGTTGAAAAGGATCAAATTAAAGTGATATTTCTTATATTTCTTAAAATTCTTATCATAGGGCACAATATTTGTGCTGTATCCATTTTCGTAAACCATAATCGGTCTGTCATGTCATGACTATAGTTTTTCTTAAATCTAAAATTTTGCCTCCCAATTCGTAATATTACTAATTACGATTATTGTTCGTAAATTAAATTGCGGACGCATGACTTATTTCATTATTATTTTTGAGAGGGTTGTGAAGAAAGCCCCAATTTTGAAAACGAATAGAAATTTTTGATCAGGGTATATAATATGTATATTATGTCGATTTCGTTTCAACAAAAACATCGATCTGCCGTCAATTTTTTTCTGAAAATCAAATTCGTTTCAAATTAAAACCAGTTTTTTTCCGGAAAAACAGATCCGTATTGAATCTCTTTTTGGAGATGGATTCAAAACGGATTTGTGCACAGATTCTTACACACACTACAATATTTGTTTTGAAGTTTCTCAATTGTTGTGTTCTGAATTAATTTTTATTTTGTGGCAGTGCACAGAAAAAGTAACTTAATATATTAAAAAATAAGAAAAATTGTTAAAAACTTCTTGGAAACAAATATTAAAAAAGTGCAAGTGGGTTTAGGAACTCCCCCACGTCGGAATCCGGAAATTAAAACGAAATAATGATGTATTAACGAATTGAAGATTTGTTTTTTTTTTTAGAGCTGCCAACCAACACACACAGTCCCAAAAAGAGATTCGGTCGTCCGTAATCGTTCGTTTCAATGCAAAAAAGTATTCGTTTTAGTAGCGAATCCTATTTATTGAAACGAAATCGACATTATATAATAAACTGTATTCCCAGAATACCGTTTAACGGGGAAAAATATTAAAATGATGCACTTGGTGCCTTTATATTATTTAAAACTTTATAACATGAACCGATATGGGGTATCGTAAATAAAAATTTCCGTGAAAATGTATGTTTTGAACTAGAGTATCCCCATCAATTCAAACAAGAAGCCTGTACTAACTTGTAGCAAAATATCCCTTTAACGCGAGCAAATAAAGCTCATGCAAAATCAACTTATGTACTTCGATTATATGCGAACGAACAAATGGTTTTACGCGTGCTTGTTGAAACTCGTGTTTAGTCGTTATCATATTTGAAGAATAAGTATTGTTATAACATACATTGTAAGCTTCCTGAGACACTGCTGCTTAAAACAGTCACGTAAGTGCTAATCTTCGCCTTAAACATAATCATCAATACTTACAATAACAACAGCATTCGATCCAAAGGGTCGACAGACTTTATAGCTTGTTGTTGCTGAATTCAGGTTGATTTCGCTCAACAATTTGTCCGTATGCCTTAACGAAAAAAAATATCAATGCATATTGCTGAGAAGATACGTAAACTTAACTTACTCTGGGTCTGTATTATTGCAAGATGAAAGTGGCATTCTTCCGCGTTTGTTTGAACATGTTGAAGTGTAGGACCTTCGCAAATTGTTAACGTTTAACAAATTATTTGCAAGTAAACTATGCTCATGTACCTAATATAATTTAATATATACTAAAAACACATTTCAAATATCAAAACAAAAGAATTGTACTTACCTTGTCAATCCATTTATAACTATTTACAAGTTGCGGATATAGAGCCTGACGATCTTGAGTGGTTTCTTGGGCAAGATATGTAGTGTTTCCTAAATAATAGGGTGCCGCGGGAGTCGGGAGGCTGTTTATTAATGTTTCTACTTCCCTGTAAAGGTGGTTAGAAGTTAAAATGAATATATAAATAAAAGAAATATTACCTTAAATTAACATTGACATTGTTAAAATATTCTTGAAATTCTCGAAGAAATTTGTCAGTATTATCTTCGCCATGTTCAGCTCGCATGCCATCGGATAGATGCTCAAAACAATGACCTACACTAGATCGTAGGGCCTTCACAGCCTGAAGGGTGGCTATTAGTTTGTCCATATTTAAATTAATTTTATTATAATATTTCTGTTTTAAGTAATATTTTCATGCAATCAAATATTTGCCAAAAGTTTGCCTATCAATCAACAAAATTACTGTCAAAATAAGGGATGAAGTGTGACAGATCCATGTCTAATTTTTAGGTATGTTCGTCTATAAAATAAAATCGTTAGCATAGCATGGGGTCTCCATGTTCTAGATTTTCTATCAAGCTAGGTCGCATTCTATGAAAATTGCACATGAAGACCACAAATAGCATTCTGTCATTGTATATAGATATTTAGGCTTATTCTGCCACAACTGTTATTCTGCTATGAATTTTCCGTTTAATGCAGAAGATCTCCACCATAAAAGATATTTTATAATTGGTATTCAGGACTTCGATCTTTTATAAAAGTCTGTTATAGAACTTCGAAAAAGAAACATTTATACAAACAGGCCTAAAATCTGCTATCAAATCATCAGCTGTAGTAAATAAAAATTCTCGGCAGTCGGCACTGACGAATGACAATAAATTAACCTGTGGAATGATCGTATTTTGTTTCGCGAAGATAAATGTTTTTTCTCTGTAATTTGTCCATCACTGTTCCTGAATTTAATATATCCATTATATAAAGTTGTACATATGGCAAGATAAGCGACTACTTTCTTATGTTTCATCCATCAAATGTGTTCTATGCTTTAGTGTATTGAAAAAATTAGTTTTCAAATTATTTACATATTTGAGTTTGTTATTATGCATTTTAATTATTTTTTGTTATATCTGTATCCTTTTAAGAACTATTAATTAACGAAATAAAAGTTTTTACTACATATATTGAAATCATTTATGATAAAAGTAGCCAGAATGTGTCTTTTATTCTTTTATGATTCATAAAAGATTCCATAACAGATTGTGGCATGCTGAATACCAAAAATGCAGTTCGTAAAACACATGTTGAGAATTTCGAAGTTTTGACAGCTCATGAACAGATTTCTTAACAGATTTCATAGCAGATTTAGCACGCAGAATACCAAAATTATAATTCATAAAAGATTTTTTGACAGCTTAAACTTTTGTATGAAAATTTATAAAAGAAAAGCAGAATAACAGAATAATAGATCTCGCCGAAATTCATCCAGCTTCCACTAAGTTCTACTACTCATCATGGGTTCTACTATCAAATCGGAGGTTAGGTAGTGTTGGGGTGTTACGAAAATGCGTATGAAGGGAAATAGTGTGATAATAAATTGATGAGAGAAATATATACAAAATTTATTATAAGTTAGAGGAGAAAAGGAAAACAATTTATTTCATAGGTTTTTTTTTATGAGGATTTTTTTTGTTGAGTAGGAGCTGGTTGTGTGTGTGTGTACTTTATTCTACGGGCAGATAGAATGAAAATTTTTTGATGGCTGTAGGGAATATTTCAATACTCAGGTATACACTTGTGTGCAACGGTCACTACTCAATTAAATAAACTTTTTTACCAAATGAGCAAACATGATAATAATTTAACAGTTAAAATTTGAGATTTCTGTTAATCGTTGTGCAAAAAAAATAGTTCTCGTGACAAATTTTTTTTTATTTCATATTAATAATTTTTTTGGATTTTGAAAAAAAAAATAATTTTTTTCAAAATTCAGATTTGATAGGTAATTTCGTAAAAAATCGAGTTGACGAATTTTCAAATAAGAATTGTTTATTAATAGGTATTATATATTTTTTCAAGTCGTTTTTTACTTATTTTATTTAGTATTCAACAATATATATATACATTTGAAAATATTATTTAAAAAAATCTTCAAAACATTTAAACAATATTTACAAAATATTGTTTTTTTTTCAAAATCCAAAAAATAAAATAAAATTTAATAACAAATTTTTGTTTGAAAATTCTTGGAGCCGTTTTTGAGAAATAAATTTTTTTCCTAACGGTTTTTAACATTTGTATGGGAGGTACCATTGTTTTTTATTTTAGAAAAATAGATTTTTTAATTATTCAAGATAATGTCTAAAAACTACTAAATACGAAGTTTCGAAAAAATCTATTAAGTCGTTCTCGAAATTTTGAATTTTCAAAAAAAAAATTCCAAAATAATTTGTTTTGCAAAATTTTGGTATACAATAGTGTTTAAACTTTCTAGGAGCTTCTGCGTAAAAAATTTTAAAAAAAATCAGATTAACTGTTTCCGAGAAAATCGAAAACCAAAAAAATGGTTTTACTAGAGGTACCAAAAAAACAATTTTTTTTCGAAAAAAAAATTATTAAAAAAATTTGTTCATTAATGAAGGGAAACATTAATGAACAAATTTTTTTTATAAAAATCATAATACCAAAAAAACAATATGTACCAAGTTTGAAGACAATCTATCAAACCATTTAGGCTGTAGACTCGAGGACAGACAGACAGAATGACAGACAGACGGAATTAGGGGACCCACTTTTTTGGTGTTCTCTATGATAGTAATGTCATGTTTGATTGTTAGAAAAAAAAATTTTTGAGAAAAATAATATTTACCTTTTTGGTCAAGAAAAGTATGGCAGGTAGTGTTAAATATGTATTACTCAGGTAATATATTATAACAAAATATTAAGTTTGCGATCAAGAAAAATAACCAAACACTCACGTTCGCGGTTAGAATCAGACTCAGCCTGGTTCTGGCGACCTACCTGGAACTTCTTGGTTAAACTTCCAAAATGCATTACTCAGCTTTGACCTACTGAGTTGCATTCTGGAAGTTGACTTGTCCCACTAAGCCATTGCGTCACAATAAGTGTGAAACCAAAAACTGTCACTAGGCATAATAGTTAATTGTTATGCATTCTGACTCAGTGGGTTAGGAGGTGAGACATTTAAAGTTAATAAATATACGTATGTATAACATCCCTCCCCCCTTAGGGAGTTCAAGCCAGGTCTCCAGAAATAGGTTCGTCTTTCTTTATTAAATAATTAAATGTTAATACTAAATTTTACATACATAGGTATTTAAATTAATTAAATTTGTATATCATATTTTCATGTTTTTTTTTTTTTTTTTTTTATAATACTTTTTTTTTTACCCTTTTTACAGTTACAATACTTAATACCTAATTATGTATATTTTTCTCTAATTTTATTTCTAATCGCTTCTTTTTTCTAATTTTAACCACAATACAGAACATAATATTAAATTACAAAACGATTTATAATGTATACGTGTGTATGTATAGGTAGTAAAGAAACTATTAGATTTGAGGAAAATTATAACGGTTTTGTTCTCGTTTAACAAAAATAATAATGAAAAATATATAATACGCTTAACAATGTATAACAAATTGCATGGTTTTGTTTTATTGCTTATATAGTATTTTAAAAATTTAAAGTTGACTTAAAAGCTTAGCTTTTTGGCAAATTTCCTTAAAGTTTTTTTTTTCTTATAATTATATAAATGTCAATTTATTAAATTTATAATATACTTGTTTACACCCGGGCAGAGGTGACGCTTAAACTCGCTATGTCTGCTTTAGGCTGTGGCGTTGATGGTGCACGTTTCCTTGGTGTTCGGTTGACTGTCAGCTCACGGAGTGGTAGAATGGCTGATGGTGCTTGGCTCGGATAGAACGAATGGTATGTGCTCTGACCGGAGACATCGGACTAGACAAATGACAATAACCGCTACCGCTGCTAAGATGACTAAGGTCAACATGGAGTAGCGATGTAGTGACAACTCCCATTCATGATCTGTCACTTTTCGCTCTGCGTTCAGTAGGTTCCATCCTTGTTCAAGCTCTTCCATACTCTTTTTCCCAACATTAAGTTCGTTGGCAAAATGCTTGTGGTTGCCAATAAGTATGGGAAGAAGTTTTGGTGTGGGTGCTCGTTTAACTGGAATGGAATTGGCTTGAAATGCTTTCACAAGTTCTGAGTGGTCCACCATTGGTTGTTTGTATTCAGTAGAAACCTCAGAGTGAAATTCGTACAGTAGCTTAAATCCTTTGGCACTGGCTTCGCAGGGCTGCTCCATCTTAAGAATTCCTGAACTGTTGAGGGTGGCTGTATATTGTTGGTAAGTACACTTCAAGTTCAAAACGAAGGAATCCTTTACTTTGAAAAGCCACTCGTTCGGTGCCGTCATCTTTAGGAATATTCCTTTGCTTGCTGGAACCGCAGTGTATTTACACGAATCTTTTGATGAAGCTGCGTGTTGTAATAGTTCTACTAAGCATTCATTTGATCCAGATGTGAATACCGGGGTCTCGTATCGGCAAACCGCAATGTCCTTTTTAGCATCTCTTATTGCAATATGTGAGCATCGGGAATACTGTTCCTCATTCAGCATTACGAAAAGGTCGTGGTTATCAGATTCTGCGATGTATTCATACTTTGTATCGATAACCAGATCCCATCGTTCCTCTACGACTGTTGGTAAGGCGTACACTTTATGGGTGTCAAAATGCAAGGAGTCTGGAAGTGGAAACGTTACCTTAACAAACAGGTTTCCCTCATTTGCAAAGACTGTTGTTCTGGCCGCTGAATTAATTATGCCGAGGTTCTCGAATGAGAATCCTCCTCTGACCGATTTCTTAAGCAGGTCAGTAATGTTTCCTACGTCCAGGATGAAAGGGTGGAGTTTATTTTGTTTAAGGTCATCAAGTATGGAAAGCTCCAGGGATTGCCGGTTTTGGACCTCCATTATTTTTGCGGTGATCACTTATATCATTGCACTCGCTTCGCTCCTCATCTTAAGCATCGAAACTTCCTTGTTTGTGAATTGGCTGTAATTTAGGAAAGATTCACTTAGATTTCCCACACCTGCAGTCACGTTTTCCATTTCCTCCGCTAGTTGTGAAATTGGCTTAGTCAATGTATCGAAATTTGATTTCATGACAGATAGTTGTCGGTGCATTAATTGGAACGAATCCTCATCCCGTTTATGTAGGAATTCCAACTGATGGTAGACCTTTCTAGCATCTTCGCTGTCCATCGTTCCGAAGGCCCATTTGGAAAATCCTCCGATAAACTCTAGTGCGCGCTTTTGACGCTTCGAGTGTATCAATTTCCTCATACGATTTGCTGTTTGTCGTAAGTTTACGATATTTGTCTCTGTCTCCTGGGCGACCAAATGGCAATGGCGTTGAAAGTCATCGTCCGCAATGCTCCTGCACATGGTTTCTAGCCTGTTGTCACATTTTTGCACCATCTGAATTACCATTTCGTAGTCCATTGGTGTGAACTTCGTCAAAATTGTCCACGTATCACTGTAGAATACGGCTTGTTCTACCGTTTCAAACACTACTGGTGATGTTTTTTGTAATGACTGGATCTTGTATGGTTTCTCATTCTGTGTCTGCCCGGGATAGAAGTTAATACTATTTGTACAGTTAATGCAAAATACAGAAGGTTGAACATTTTCTTTTCAACTCGATAATTAACTATATATGTGTTTAAGAAATGTTTTTAGGCAAAAAAAAAAAAAAACTAAATACAAAAATTACTTATAGTCAAAGATTTTATGTATTCTCAAAAAAAAAATTTATATAGTACTAGATTTATCATATATGTATATTATGTAAATAATATGAATGTAATGTGCCTTTCCTTTTGAACTCGCTTTGTTTTTCCTTTGTAAAGAACTGAAAAGAGAAAAAAAAATTAGTTAGGTGAACTAAATTAAGCATATTAAAACTTTTCCGTTCCCTTTTAAATTTCCTATATTTGAGGCAGTGGGTAAAGCTTGAGTAGTTTAATTTCCGGTCCTATCTATACCTGTTAGCGTCGAAGGTTAGTGAGTGTAATTATTAGTGGTGAAAAGGTTTTAGTTTAGGATATTATTCATAGTATGTGTTTAAATTTAACTATAATTAACTTGATTATGATAAGCCTTAAGTTGGCTGTTGTGTACTCGTTTTGTTTTTCCACCTACTCGGATATTAGTATTAACAGAATCATTCACGGACACCACCTCATAGGGTCCCAACCAAATAGCTGAAAACTTATTCTTTCTAGTAGGATTTTTAAACAAGACTTTTTCCCCAACCGCAAACGAGGCAGGATAGGTACGATGGTCGTATTGTTGTTTTGATTTTTGTTTTGCCAGTGCCAAATTTTTCCTCGCTAGTTCGTGCGTCTTCTGTAGTTGATGCTGAAGGATTTTTGGATAATCTTCCGCATTATACAGAAATGTAGCTGTTCTTTTTAAATTTGTTGGCATTTCGAATTCAAAACCATACAAACTCTTCGTTGGTGTCAGTTTTGTAGCTGTATGCACGGTGTTATTATGGACATGCATCGCCTGTCTCAACCATTGGTCCCAGCACCGATCGTTATTGTCAACAAAACTCCTTAGGTATTCCGCTAAGGGTCTGTGACTGCGTTCGAGTGAACCATTAGCTTGTGGATGATATGCAGTAATGTGAACTTTTTTAACTCCCAGAAGCTTACAAGTTTCTGAAAAAAGTTTCGAAGTAAAATTAGTTCCATTATCTGTGACGAGTGTTTTAGGTATGCAGAACCTTGTAACAATCTCCTCGTAAAAGGCTCTTGCTACTGTAGATGCTTCCGCATCTGGAATGGCCACACAAGTCATATACTTTGTCAGGTCGTCCTGGAATGTTAAAATATACCGGTTACCGGAATACGTCAAAGGAAGAACACCGACCATGTCCATGTATACCTTATCGAATGGGAGGCATGGGGTGTCTGTCAAAACCATTGGCATTTTGGTTAGTTTGCCTGACTTATTTTTTTGACATTTTTCACAGTTCCTGATATAATTTGCAATGTCCTTTTACATATTTTTCCATCTAAACTGACGACGAATTCGTGCATAGGTCTTCGCCATTGATGTCCTCCAAGTACGGATTTGTGGAAATCGCGAAGAACTGTTTGTATTTATTCAGGATTTTTTAGAACCTGAAAGTCATCTCTACTTGCTTGCTTGTTGTTATCCTTTTCAGTAGTTTGTTTATTATTCTTTTCAGTATCCAAATTTTGCTTATTTTTTTGAGTCTTACTTCTTGTCTGTACAATTTTAATATTATCATTTTCTTTATAAATCCTACTTAACGCATCTGCATTGCAATTTGTTTTACCGGGCTTATAAATGATTTTATAATCGTATTCAGACAACTTGTGATGGAATCTAATAAGTCGTGTGGTTGGGTCCTTAACATTAAATACTCCTATGAGAGGACGGTGGTCCATGTAGACTGAAAACGGTCGACCTGAAAGATATGTTCGGAAGTGCTTGCATGCCCAAACTATGGCAAGCAATTCCTTTTCTATAGTCAAGTAATTTTTTTCTGATTTATTTAGTGAACGGCTAGCATAAGCTATAGGCTTGTCTTCACCCACATTACCCTGGGATAAAACAGCTCCTAAAGCTTCGTTGATGGCATCGGTTGTTAAAATAAATTGTTTTGTAAAGTCTGGATAAATAAGTATAGGTGGTGAAGAAATCGCTTTCTTAAGGAGCTTAAATGATATCTCACAATCTGGGGACCATTTGAAACTATTTTCTTTTCTCAACAACTTTGTTATTGGGGCAGCTATTTTAGAAAATTGTGGAATAAATTTCCTATAATAATTCGTAAGTCCCAAAAATGATTGCACCTGTTTTATTGTTTTAGGTATGGGAAAATCTGAAACACATTGGGTTTTGGCTGGGTCAGGCGAAGCTCCGGCTTCAGAGCATATATGTCCCAAATATGATACTTCACGACATAGAAAATTACATTTCTCGGTATTTAATTTGAGATTATGCTGCCTAAGTTTAGTCAAAACTTTGAAAGCTTTTCGTTGTGTTGCTCTAGATTTTTACCATATATAACAATATCATTCAAATATACAAAACAATCAATGCCATGCAACCCAGTCAGGATGTGATTCATTATCCTTTGAAACGTTGCTGGAGCACCGGTTAGACCAAAGGGCATTCTATTGAATTCGTAATGTCCTGTGCTGGTACTAAACGCCGTTTTCGCTCTATCAGCTGGATCGATCAACACCTGATGGTAGCCACTTGCTAAATCCAAGGTGGTGAAAAATTGGCAGTGTCCCAACTGATCAAGAATTTCTTCGATTCTTGGTAGGGGGAATGCATCTTTAATTGTTACTTCATTCAGTTTCCTAAAATCTACAACCACCCTCCACCGTTTTTTGCCTTCAACCGATTTTTTGGGTACAATAAGCAAAGGCGAATTCCAAGGAGATTTGCTTTCCGAAATTATGTTTTGATCAAGCATCTCTTTCACTTGCTTCTCAATTTCTTTTTTATGGATCTCTGGCGTTCTATATTGCTTTGTGTTGATCGGTGCTTGGTCAGATTTGGTGGGAATGTTGTGGGACAAAACGGGGGTATAACTTAAATTATCACCTTCTAATATGAAGACATCAGAAAACTGAATGCATAACTCCTCTACAGATTTTTTTTCCTCCTTGGTTAGATTTTCATCTATTTTAATGGAGCTTAGAAGATTATTTATCCGTTCATTACTGGATTCCCTTTTAAAATTTGTTAATATTTTACCTCCGTATTCATTGTTTTCAATAATTTTGAAGTTTTTTTAAATTTGAATAGGCATGAAATTTGTGTCCATGACATAGTCCTCTGTTGTGCAGTTTAAAACAGGGACATGGACGTAATCGTTATTTGCCTTAACAATTGTGTTTCCCAAATAAATTCCATTATCAATTTCCTGCGAATGTATAAGCAGTTCATTTGATTTTGAATTTGGGATTTGGATCTTCACAATTGTCTGTGTCCGAGCTCCAATCTTGCACTGCACAACTTTTTCGTTCAGTGAAGACATGGTAGCTAGACTCGAAGGCAAACATTTGAGGGGTAAATCAATTAAGACTTCCCTTTTTCCATCTAAAAACGTTATTCGTTTGGAAACTGCGTCGATGATCGTGTTATTCCATAGGATGTCACGACCTAATATACCATCCGCAGGTATATCATCGTCATCGACTATGTTCCATTTAGTCGAAAATTTTTTTGGGAAAAGTAAATTAGTCTTAATTGTACCCAATGTTGTGCATACACCACCAAAAACACCACCTAGTTGCTTTGTTTCTCGGGTGTTAATATTGCTAGCATTTTCTAGAGAACTTCGTTTAAGTAAGCTCGAGTCTGCCCCTGTATCAACAAGAAGAAGTACTTTTCCGTACTTAGCTAATGATGTGGGCAGCTCGACGAACACATCGTGCTTACGAATGTTCTTAAATGTATACAATATTTTCTTCTGGTTAGTTTTTTTTTCGTCATAGCGAACTGGTTCAAATACTTACAACAAAAACTAAAAATAAAGTTCTTAAACGTATTCGCCAAAAAGACAAAAAATTTATTAAACATTACGCGACACTTACTCACAACCAAGCGAATATTCGCAATTAATAACCATAAATTTACTTGATCTAGGACAACTTTTGCCCCAGACACAGGTTCTATAGTTTTTTGCTTCGTTTTGCTTACCGACTGAAAAGTAAGGAAATTTAACTCTTTTGAGTAAGTTTTCTGATTTATTTTTATTTTTTGTTGTTTTTTGTGCTGTAATGATATAGGTGGTATTTGGCTGCCTAGCTCTGATGACATCATTTTTTTATTTGAAGAGGGATTTTTTGGCGGTGTTTTGTTTGTGGAGTGTACATTTGGTGGGGCACAGTTTATTGAATTAAACTGGCCCCCCGGGCCGTTTCCCGATTGTTCCTTCAGATAATTCCTTTTGGAGAAACAATCCTGCTCCACATGCCCCATCCTAGAACACCACTTGCATTTTATTTTGGGCTTTTGTGATGTTACTCGTGTAACACGTATTTATGAACGTTGGCAACTGTTTTGATTATGCCCATAATCTTCGCAAGAATCACAGTATGGTGTTCTTTTGCGTATTTGACACTCGGCATAAGTGTGATTTTGTTTTTCACAAAATCCACATTTTGTAACAGAATTTGCCGTTCTATTTACGTGTCTAGTACTTGGATGGGGGGGTCTAGATTTACCTGGTTATTTGATTGATGTAACTGATTGTTGGGTGGTTGGAAGTGATTATGATATTGTGGTGTGTGAGTTTTGAAGACTATGTATATTTGTATGTGGGTATGTTGGTTGCGGTGGAAGTTGTTGAGGCCAGGTGGGTGGGTACGCACATGGTGAGATAGCACTGAACACATTTGATTGAACTCCCCAGTTGTTTTGAGTTCCCATTAAAAGAGATGTTCTCTGCGCCAAATCAGCCAACTTTGTTAAGTCAGTTTCAGCAGTTGTCAGCATAAACTGACGCAAAGCAGGATCATACAATCCCATTTTGAAAACCTTAACTAAACTATTATTGAGTTCAGCCACCAACGCTATTGATTGCGCTTCACTGTAACGTGAATCAATAATCTCTTTCGCTTTCATTTTCAGCGTGAGTAAGCGTCGAGCGAATGACTGGAAATCTTCATTCATCAGTTGGTGTGATTGATTAATTTCAAGTATCACACTGTCAAGAGTTATAATTGTCAGATACGCTGTTTTTATAACTGACTCCAGTTCTGCAAAGGTTTTGGGAGGATTAGATCTAATTAGTTCAAATGCATCCCCCGTTAGCCTTGTGGAAATGCAGGCCACATACGAGTCTTCGGCTTCACCTGCCTCTAGGCATTTCAACCCTTAATGGCAAGCGTTTATAAACTCGTATACTTTGCTTGACAAGTCCGGTGTCCTTTGCCCTGAAAATATTGGTATGACACGGGAAACAATCTTTGTCACCTTTTCGTATGACATATTGTATATTTGACTGTTAATTGGTTGTACCTCGTTGAGTTCTTTAAGTTGTCGCCGTTGCTCTTTTTTCTTTTTTTTAAGAGTTTCTAGTTCCTCTATTAAATCATTAAGTTGGGCCTCAATTTCTCTCTTGGCCATTAACTTTATTGATATTTATAAGGAACTTCAGGCTTCAACCCAAACTCAACCAAAAACAGAATCAAACTAGTCTTATTAAGATTCAGAAAAAAATAAAATTTCTTTAAAGAAGAGGAGAGGAGGGTTGTGAGGCATGTGTTTAAAAAAAATCAATTATAATGAAAAAAAAATGTAAATTATGTTAAACTTAAATAAAAAACATCAACACAATATAATCATCAAAATTCTTACCAGACCTTCTATTTTTAGTTCACTTTGTGATAAAATTAATTTATTTCACTTTCAAACTGTTTTATTTTTGTCGATTCACTTTTCGTATGTATGTGTGTATATTTTTTTTTACTATAAATTTATTTATTTCACTTTACGACTGTTTTATTTTTATAAAAAGATTCGCGTACCGGTTGCGCCAATGTTAAATATGTATACTCAGGTAATATATTATAACAAAATATTAAGTTTGCGATCAAGAAAAATAACCAAACACTCACGTTCGCGGTTAGAATCAGACTCAGCCTGGTTCTGGCGACCTACCTGGAACTTCTTGGTTAAACTTCCAAAATGCATTACTCAGCTTTGACCTACTGAGTTGCATTCTGCAAGTTGACTTGTCCCACTAAGCCATTGCGTCACAATAAGTGTGAAACCAAAAATGTCACTAGGCATAATAGTTAATTGTTATGCATTCTGACTCAGTGGGTTAGGAGGTGAGACATTTAAAGTTAATAAATATACGTATGTATAACAGTAGGTAGGAACTGTCATTTTCGTCTTAAAAAAACTGGTGACATGTTTATGAAAAAAACGTTTAGGCTGTAAGCTCGAGGACAGACAGACAGAGAGACGGAATTGCGGACCCATTTTTCGTCTTCGCTATTATCGTAATGTCAAGTTTGATCAAAATCTCGAGTTCGATTTTTTTCGAATCCATAACTTGTAATATAGTACCTACATATATACGAGTAATATCGCTAGTCAAAAAAAATTAAAAAAATACTACCTAGGTATATCTACTTTATTTCGTAATAAAACTGTCTGGAGAAAGAATTAAATTATTCTCAATAGATATTATATTGGAAAAAGAGCAAAAAGTACCTATGTACATACATATTGTATGTAGATGGGTATCTGGGTACACATGTACCTACCTAAGCAAAACATATTGAAATATCTCAACATTGCTTTGCTATTTTCGCATAGAAAAAGTGAAAAGTAGGAACGTTGCTACAGTTCCAAATCCTAAAATCCACCAAAAATATCTAAAATTTGAAAGAAAATTTTAAAATAAATTCTATAATAACCTATACATGCATGTATATCCATATACATTCTTACTTCAAAGTCATGTATACGCCAATAGCCTTGATAAAATTTATTTATACTCACCATATTTTGAAGGTTGCCAAGGCAAAAACAGCTTATTCGGTTTTCTCCCTTACCCTCTATATTGTTGTCAGAACTAGTAAGTTTCGACCATCTCCCTTGCTTTTTTTCGTATTTGCCTCTACATTTACTTCTTCCACATCAACAATTCAATATCAAGAAAAGAGAAACTAGCGCCCTCATCGACGGAACGACTAGCTAAAAAATTCAGTCTCATAGTAGTTCTATAGGTTTCATATACAAAGCCCCAAATGGTTTTATAGAAAATACGAAGGATTCAAACGTATTGCGTAGCCTGCTTAAGCTAGTACATTCTGAGTGTGTTTCTTTATTTATTCCGGATAAGGAATAGATTGGATGGAAAAGACGAAATGTTTTTCTATAATAATCAGAATGGAATGAATAAATAAACAAAAATTCTCTCCGGAATAGAAAAGAAAAAAGATGACATATAGTGTGTTTCTTTATTCATTCTGTGTCCCTGTTCTGTAACATTTGAATCGATAAAAATAGTCGAGAAACGTTGAGAATCGGAACAAAAATCAATTTATCGCCTCATCGTGTTTCTGCATCGTTTGACAATCGTTAACTTTATCGACTGAAACAAACGGAACTGAAATACTGGAAAAATGCGATAAAAAGTGTTTCTGTATCTATGAAAATCGTTAACTATTTCGATATAAACGTCAAATTTTGTCACCAGCAAAATAGCGAGTGAGATTAAAAATAAAAAGAAGGAAATATGGTTCTGCTCAAAACAAGACGTGTTGTACGGTTTGTGGTCATTTAATTTTTTTATTTTCCATTTTGTTAATATATATTTTTATTTAGATTTTTTTGTTTACTCGAAATGTATTTTAAATCGGTAATTACTGATGATTTCAAATCATATGCTAGACTTACGGAGATTCATGGTTATGATCGAGAATTCACATCAATCACTGGTTTAAATGAAACTCGAAAATAAAAAATTGGATTCTTATGCTTTGTACTTGGTATAAACAACTTGGGCTAGGTAAGCTCGCCTTAAACGGTAGGAAATATATAGTTAAATAGGTGCCGATTTAATACCTTATATTTAAATATGTACATTGACATGGCCTCGCCTTTGTATGTGGCTTTATTTATATTTTCTTACCGCCACTAATAATTAGATATGCACACATGAAACAGAAGATTATAAATGTATAAAATAGGTGAGAGCTAGCTTCCCTCTGGTATTTAAAAGCGGACAGGCTGGTGTCACAAAGGCAAATGTAACTCTTGTTTTTGATAATTCCGATCCCGATCAGTGTCCACTAGGTTATGAAAAGTGCCGAGAAATTTCCGTTACAGCACAAATTGTGGTCGGTGCAAAAATAAATACCTAATTAATGGAAAACTTGTACAAAATAAAAAGGTCACAGATTTTTGTTTACTCTGTGCAGCTTAACGTGAACAATCCGAACTTTTAATCATGCAAGGTCGTGTAACGAAAGTTTTAAATATGAAACCGCATGTGGTAAGGATGATTCAGATATTCTATGAATTGATTGTAAAGATTTAGTCGCTTTTAATAGATTCTTTCTATAATTAAGGAGGCTGCAAGAACTAGTATGTACGAAACAAAGAGAGAGGCCACAACTAATCTTATTGAAAAGAAAAATGCAAAAGTACGAGAAACTGACACCCTTTTGCTATATAGGTATTATTTTATACTTCTACAAAATACATTGAACGAAAGTTGATTAAAATTTTATCAACATTAGACAAATAAATATCAAACCAAAATAAAAAATTGGTTGTTTTGTTTTTGAAATGCCAAAATGACATTTCAATTTATCGCCTTCCATTGGAAAATTCCAGCCAAACAAAATGGAAAATTTTAGGTATCGCCTCTATTTGCAGAAACACATTTTTCCCAGGAGGCGATAAGTGAGGAATGTTACGTTCCATTTTTTAACGATGCGAAAAGTTATCGCCTGAGTTGCAGAACATTGGCACTGGTATGTCTAGAATATTCGGAATACCAGTTTTGCGTTTCTTTATTCCATGGAATATTCCGGATGAACTATTCATTGTTGTTTCTTTATTCATTCCGGAACGTTTGGAATGCATTCTTTTTATTCCATGTTAAACATGGAATGAAAGAAATATTCTCGGTATAACCCTTTCATATGAAAGGAAAACAAATGACAGCAGCCAAAGACGAAAACCAAGTAAGTAATCAAAATGGATGTCCAAACATTGTTTATATTTTTATTGTTGAAATAAATATATAAATAACAATTAAATGTGACTTTTCATGAATTAATAAATTAATAATAATTCATTTTTACTATTTTCCATAGAGATATCTGTTTTCGTGTCATCATCACAACACTTTAAAAGAGCTGATTGATGTCATCTTTTTTCTTTTCTATTCCGGAATGAATTTTTGTTTCTTTAGTTATTCCATTCTGGATATTCTAGATAAACATTTCGTCTTTTCCATCCATTCTATTCCTTATCCGGAATAAATAAAGAAACACACTAATAATCATCTCTTTTAAAGTGTTGTTATGATGACAAGAAAACAGTTATCTCTATGGAAAATAGTAAAAATGAAATATTATTAATTTATTAATTCATGAAAAGTCACATTTAATTGTTTTTTATATATTTATTTCAATAATAAAAATATAAACAATGGTTGGACATCCATTTTGTTTACTTACTTGGTTTTCGTCTTTGGCTGCTGTCATTTGTTATTCTTTCATATTCCAAGAATATTGGCCTCGTTCGGTGGCACAATTTAACCGATCCGGATTCCATGGTGTTGTTGTAACACCTAAGGAAAAAACTGCTGATGAACTAAACATATGTTGTCAAAAACAAATCTCAAGCTACCCAAAAAATTATTGGATTCGTTGAAATTCGTTTGGAAATGTGAGGAACAGCTGATTCAAAACTTCAGATGTGTATGCAATACAACTGACATAACAAGAAAGCTACCTGAATCGTTCGAAAATAAATCCGCTACAAAGATATCTTGGATAGCCTATCGGCCACGCACCGAACGAGGCCATTCTTTTCACTGTTTAACATGGAATAAGAAGAATGTATTCCAAACGTTCCTGAATGAATAAAGAAACAACAAAATAGTTTATCCGGAATATTCCATGGAATAAAGAAACGCAAAACTTCCGAATATTCTGGACATACCAGAAAGAATAAAAAAAAAACACACTCTCTCTTTTCAAAAGAAACACATTGGAATATGACTGACATTAGAATTACTTGTCAAATGGAAAAAGCCAATTTCGTGTGTTATCATTTTTCTTGAACGTTTACCAAGTTTTTGCTTTCATTTAATTCATAATTATTTATCTTTTTTAAGAAATTTTACTGCACTTAAGTAGAATTATAATGGGTAATAAATCATCACTGCTTCTTCGTCCGGAGGAAATCGCACAAATTCAAGACGACACGGGATGTGAGTAAATCAAAATCTTTTAAACAACTTATCTATTGTCTGCTTCCATAATATTAATTGAAACTATTGGTTAATTCTAATTTAATATAATTTGAATATCGACTTAGAGCCAAAGATTACACATTATGCTGATTGATTTATGATTCTAACGATTGTATCCATGAACTTCGACCTTGCACCTTGCATATACAGGTACATAAATGCAAGTTAAAACAATACCTGCAATAAATTCCAATTATATAAGGAATTTATTAAATAAAATTACTTTACCGGAACTTCTTTCTAATTGCCATGAGGACAATGATTGGTTTTGTGGGAAAAAATTAAAAGTATAATGGTGGAAAAGTCCAAAGTCTAGAGCCTAATCAGATCGACAAATTTGCTTATATAATCATACTTGTAGCCTTGGCTCATGGTCTCTTTATATCCTTTATGATAACAAATCAAATTGATGTGATAATCAATCAATATTTGAATCTGTTGGGTTTTGAAGCTCGTGAAATGTGGTTTGTTATTTAAAAGCATTTCCACTCTACCCTTTTGGTGATTTTAAATTTAGTAAAATGTTAAAAACAGTGACATGATTTTAAGTCACATTCGTTGTTGAACCTTTAGGTACCTATTTATTGTTGTGAATTTACCACTTTAATACTTTTACACTGTCTTAAGTGTAAGGTAAGGAGTCAATCTGGCTACTTCCAGAAAAGAGGACAAGTCACTCAAGAAACGATTGAAAAAGAGAACTTTGAAGAAAAAAATAGAGAACAAAAAAGTAACATAAAAAAATCTAAATACTAAAATAGAACTTTAAAAACAAACAAAAAAAACACAAAACTAGAACAAAATCACAAAAAATTTACAAATTGTAGACAGCTCTGAAAACTGCTCAAGATACTTCAAATTTCGAAAAAACTTTATCCATTTTTGGATTGAAAATGATTTATCGAAATGCACTTGAATTTTTCATAAAAAAGATTCGCAAAACTAGTCGAAACACTTACTATCATTAATTTTTACATTCTTATTACTTATTAAGATACATAATAGTGTTTTCAACATCTAATCAAACGATTTTTGATAGCATTTGAAGCATTCACTCTTAAATTCGTTTACTTTTTCTTCATAACGAGAAACATTTGTCCATTCGGAAACCGGTGTGCGCTGCTTGTCAGCGAAATAGTTATACACACTTGTAGTAGACATTTTGGAATTTTTGTAGTAGAACTAGTTATATATTTTATTAATTATATATTTTATAGTGAAATTGAATTTATGTACATACGTAAATAAAATGAAAGTGAGTTTTGACAAAAAAGAAAACAAAAAAAGATATTATTTATTATTATTATAAGTTTATTTGGCTCAGCGGCCATTAAATTAATACAATTTATATATTTACATTAAGTGGTTGGAGTATATTCAAAGTTTGTTCTGGGAAATTTTTTTTTTTTTTTATATTATATTAGACTTTGCATAAAGACTGATTTCAGTTTTGAAGCAATTTATGTTATTAATATTTCTTATATCGGAAGGTAAGTTGTTGAATGCTTGTAGTCCCGTGTAGAATATGCTAGCTTGAGCTCTTGTAGTTCTCGTTCGTACAATGCTGAACTCCTTAATGTTGCGTAGGTTGTATGGTACATTTCGTCGTTCAGGTAAACTGGATTGTAGATACTGAGACTTGCACAGTATTCAAAATGGGGCTTGACTGTTACATTAAACACTTTTATTGCACTATTTTTTGAGATATTACGACGTGTTCTTCTAAAAACACCCAGTTTCTTTGACACTTTCTTACAAATAAAGTCTACGTGTTCATTAAAAGATAGTTTATTATCTAGAAGAACGCCGAGATATTTAATTGATGGTATTTGTTCAATTTGTGTATTGTTAATTGATATTATCATGATGTTGGGGTAAAGGGGTATTTATTGTCATGAATTTGGTTTTATCCATGTTTAAAATAATTTTATTCATATTTAACTACATATATTTCACTGAGATCTTTTTGTATGTTCACAGTTAATGTTTGTAGATCATTTCCTGTTATATAGATTAGTCCATCATCAGCGAAAAGCACAAGTTTACAATAACTAATAACTTTTTCCATATCATTTATAAACAATAAGAAAAGGAGAACACCCAATATTGATCCTTGGGGAACTCCAATATTGACATTAACAGCACTTGAGATATTGTTATTTACCGATGTTTTTTGTTTTCTACTAGACATAAAAGTTTTAAACCATTTTAGTTCCGTTCCTTTTATTCCATATTTTTCAAGTTTATTTAACAATATTGCATGATTCACGGTTTCAAATGCTCGTTTAAGGTCTAAGAAAACAGCTATTACATAGTTTTTTTTTATCAATTTCACTTTTCCAGTCACTTATAACATAATTTACACAGGTTTCACATGAATGGTTTGATCGGAAACCTGATTGATTAACAGTTAATATATTATTATTATCAAGATGTTTTTGGAGTTGTATCATTGCAATTTTTTCTATTATTTTCTCGTATAATGGGAGCATGTTGATGGATCGAAAATCGCTGCATTTTACAGAATTTAAAATTTTCTTTTTAGGAAGAATAAGAGACTTTCCATGGCTGAGGAAACACACCAGAGCTAAAAGAACTATTAATTATTCTAGTCAATACTGGACCAACTATGTCTATATCGTCATATAACATTTAGGAAATTAAAGTCATGTTTTTTTGTTTATCACAGTAAGGGTATTAAGAACATCACCAACGTTAACTAACATAAACTTAAATTCTATATTGCACTCTTCTATCAGACTTATACATTCGTGAAATATCACAGTATTGCTAAGATCATTCACACTTTTAATAAAAAAAATTATTAAGTTTTTCAGCTATAACGGCGCTATTTCCTTTTTTAACACCGTTCTCAAATTGCACTTTGGTAATTTCATCTTTGTTTGTTTTTAACACATATTTTTTCAATTGTCTCCACATGTCTTTTTGGCTATTTGCTCGCTGTATTTTATTTGTTATAAAGTTAGACTTAGCACTTTCTATTATATGCTTATAATAATTTCTGTATCGACGATACACTTGCCAATCGTCAGAACTGTTCGATAGAGTTGCTGTTTTGTAATAATTTATTTTAGTAGGTTTTGCCAATTTGAGATCATTACTATACCATTCTGCATTTTTATAAGGAACAAATCGAGAAACTAGCATATTGCTTACAATAGACTTCAATTCAATGGCAAATTGTTCACTAAGCACATTCACGTTATGGGGAAATTCAGAATTGAAGCTAGAGAAGAAGTTGTTTGATCTTAGCTCTGTAATAAATTGTTCTTTATTGTACTTACAGTATTTTATGTTTTTTTTGTTTTGTTTATTTCGTTTTATACACTTAATGCATCTAGGGCATCATGGTCACTTCTTATGTTGGTTTTTTGCACAGCATATGTTTTTGTTAAAGGTCAATACATAATCAATAAGTGTTCGCGTAGTTTCTGTAATTCTTGTTGGTTCCGTGTTTAGAAGAGATAAGTTGTTGTCGGTTATTATTTGATTAATGCGTCTTGTATATGTGTTTGTTATATTTAGCCAGTCTATATTAAAATCACCCATTATGATGAAATCACCATTACATTGTTGCAAGAATTCAATCCATTGCTCAAGATCATCACAGAAAGCATTTTTTGTTGATTGATGAGATCTGTATATTGCACTTAAGTAAATCACAGCATTGTTTTCATATTGCACTTATATTATTAGACACCAATAGTTCATTGTCACAGTAAATTTTTTTACAAAAGAACACTTAAATATTTTGTTTACATAAAAGACTAGACCTCCAGTGTGACTTGATTCACTATCACAGTTAAACATATAGTAACCATATAATTGCACTTTATTTATATCATGTTTTTTGGTCACTTGAGTTTCGGTTAGTATGACTATATCACAGTTAAATTCACTTATTATTGCTTGCAGACTTGTGAAATTGTTAGACAGACCCTCAATATTAGAAAAGAAACATTTAATTATTTCTAGTTGCTAGTAACTACCACGTTCTTCGGCTTTTTTTAATTTTCTCAAAAAGAAAGGGGCAGTTATAATCAGATGCAGTGTGGCTTACATCAATCTTTTGAAATGTTTGTTCATTGTTCATTGTACAGTTTACACATTTTTTAAAGTTACTGTTACAGTCCTTTACATCGTGATTTCCGGCACACTTAAACACGTTTTATCCTTGCTACAATCTTTTGCTCTGTGATTGTAGCCCCAACAATTAAAACATTTAATCACTCTTATATATTGAAAGACTCGACATTGCTCCCAACCTATATTTAATTTTCATGTATATGTAATATGACTGTTGGTCACCCTATCCACTTCAATAATAGCATTATATTTTTTTGTTTTATGCGATAAATATATCTTGATACATTTAATTTCACATTCATTTTCGTTAAGCTGGTTTTGACACTTAGGCCGTGTGTGAATTGCGTTAAAATGTTGGTTAAATTTTCTACCTTGGTTAAATTTTGAAGTTTGGTTTGTGGTGGGATCAAATTTTGCATTTTGCTGTGTTAATTGCGTTAAAAGGGATTTATTAAAACATTATTTTGACTGAAATTCCTTCAAGATTGAAGAAATTTCACTAAAAACATTTTTTTGTTGTTCAAGTTAATTAATTTCTTTCCCAAAATCCAACTTAGAAGATATAAAGTTAATAATTTGGCAAGAAAAAAGTAACGAATTCTCAGTTTTACTTAATATATTCCGGTTTAACATCGTTAATTTAATATTTTAAAACAACAATTCCAAATCTTTTCAAAACAATTCCCATTATGGTTAGTTTGTTGATTTAATATGTAAACACTAGTTTTCACAGCTGAAGAATTTGACAAGCTGAAAAATCAATGTATTTGTATTCAATTTGCAAAATGAAATACAATGAGTATTTTAATTTATTATTTTATATTTGTTAAAATATCAACGGATTATAATATTTGTTTTTTCCTCTTGAGACCCTACACAAACAAAAATAATAATGTAATTTAATTTTTCAATTGAATAAATTAAAACTTACATTTATTATATGGTTTCCCAGTAGATCTGGACTTTTTCGAGTTCATCTTTCTTTTCGGTTATCGCTTACAGTTTCAAATTACTCTATCTTGAGAAACGTTAAATTTTAACGCAAATTTAGCCTGCTCTACAGCTGTCTACATTTTAACCCATTTTATTCACCACGCTAGTGTCAAATTTTAACCAAATTTAACCAACATTTTAACGCAATTCACACACGGCCTTAATTGCTGTTATCAAGTCATCTTCAGTTATTGTCTCTCTCATTCCAACAACATGAATTTGCGGCTTTCTATGCTCTTGGATCTTTGCATTGTAATCAATCATTTTTTTTTTTGATTTCAGATTCCAATGTTTTCACCGATTCTTTATCACATTTTATTAGTATAGCACCATTTTGTACGTTCTTAACTTCTTCAATTTTTAATTTCATATTGGTTGGGTTAATCACTCTTTTTAGATCTTCTCTTGTTATAATAATATTGTTTTGATCATTCTTTGGTTTAATTACTAGTATCTCACTTTTTTCTTTCAGTGCTTGTGCATAGATATCCTGTGTTTAGCTTGCGTTGTGCGTTGGCATGATGTTGTCGGAGAATCATTATTATTAGATATTTGATATATATGTATATATATATGATATATATATATATATATATATGATATATATATATATATATATATGATATATATATATAGATATTTGCAAGAAAAGATAGTGTAAAAAAGATGGGGCTGTTAAAAGAGAACATGGTCTCTTTTAAAGAGATACGATAGACACCCTAGTGTAAGGTAAGGTACACTAAACCAAGGCACAATGCTTACTTACTCCTGTTTGTAAAATAATTTTATTTAATTAGGAGACCAAATAAATAACTATTTATGTGAGTTTAAATAAATCCAATAAAATAGTTAACACCACCTAAACAGTGCCTCGTGCTCCTTGTCCAAACTTGATAAATTTTAGATATCCAATGAATTTAGATAATTACATGAGCAAGTGTTACCTAAAAAAATACACTTTAAGAGATAGTTATTTCTCATATATTACTTAAATGCTTGCAAAATAGTACATTTTGATGAAATTCAATATTATTTCGTTTTTTTTTTTTTGTTTTTGAAAGCAGATTCGTTTTTTTCAATTCAAATTAGGGACCAGTTAAACCGATTACGAAAAGTGAAAGAACAGTGAAAAAAGCGAAGAGTACACCTGCCTATTCAAAATCGAAATGCATAGCATAGCACTAATTTTAAAGGTTAAAACTAAGTAGCTGGGCCCGTATTACAAATTAGATTTAGATGAAAATATTTGCCTGATAAAATCAAAAAAATTATTTTTTAAGCGCATTCAACTTCATTCTTTCAATAATATACTGAATACTGTGCCAAAACAATAAAATAATAAAGCCAAACGCAGTCCTAAGAGAAAAGGAGTTTGGTTAAAAAAAAAACGACGATCGTAAAACGTAATCGCAACGTAACGATAACGAGGGATTTTGAACGAGAATAGTAATTCGTAATAGGGTATTTCTCTTAACTAACCGTTACTACGCCTTTAAGTTGATGAAAACCGTGTTGATTTATTTTGTTAAATTCACCATGTTTTTAAATCTTTAAATTTGTTTCTTTTTTAGTTACACCCAATCAAATAGAACGTTTGTACTCACGTTTTACTGCTTTGGATCGCGGAGACTGTGGCACTCTATCGCGCGAAGATTTTCTTCGAATACCAGAACTGGCTATTAATCCGCTGTGCGAACGAATTGTGCATGCTTTTTTTGCTGACAGCACAGATGACAGAGTGAATTTCCGGCAGTTTATGCAAGTTCTGGCTCATTTTAGACCAATCAATCAGAACAAGGAAAACAAGCTTAACAGCCGTGAAGAGAAGTTGAAATGTAAGTTGTTGTTTTTTTTTTTTTTTTTGTTTATGCTTATATGTACGTTTTATTTTGTTTTTGTATAGTTGCATTCAAAATGTACGACTTAGACGATGATGGTGTGATTAGTCGTGACGAACTATTAAATATACTTCATATGATGGTAGGCGCCAATATAAGTCAAGACCAACTTATAAGCATCGCTGAACGCACAATTCTGGAAGCTGATATGTGTTGCCAAGGAAAAATTTCATTTGAAGACTTTTGCAAAGCACTCGAGAGGACTGATGTAGAACAAAAAATGTCCATTCGATTTCTTAACTAAGGTTTTTGGTTCAGAAAAAGAAACTATCTAGTTCAAAGTATTATATAAATTTTATGTTATGTTAAAGGTGTGAACACAAAAATATGTTTGTATTTTTTTTCTATTTTCATTCAGCTTTATGGAAGTGGTTTAATATTAATTAATAAAATAATAGTGCTTAGTGGACATGTACTTTAACATTAATTTTCAATAAAATGTTTGAAATGTTTATTCACAAGTTAATTTTATTCTTATTACCTACTGCTACTCATTTAGTTTTTATCCCTTCAAGCATAAACACGGCCCCGAATTTCTCGGTTCACTTGGGAGTTGGGAATCACTTTGGAATCCAAAAAAACTGAGTGTCACACACACATTGGGCTGTTATGCTGGCCTCGTGTCTTCCCTTCACCCTAGTTTCGGTTCTATATGATTGGATGTATTGATATTCAGTATTAATGCATCCATCTAAATTATTTCATATCTCTATTTTTAGTCGTATTAAATTTCATACAACTAAGCGTAAATATAATGATCTTCAATGTTTGTATCTTAAAACAAACACTTGAGATAATATATAGGCACATAAGCAGCATACAATACTTTTATCGTATCTCAAAGCGATAGTTGGGGTTGGCTTAATATTTGAATCTCAAAACGAATATTTCGCTAACGTATGCATTTCGGTGTGAAAGACCACTGTCCAAGATTCTCATGATGATCTTGTGCTCCACTCAAATTGTTTATATTAAGCATCGAATTTCATTCATCGAGGAATTGATTTGCCTCTTTTCGATACTTCCTTGTGCGCTATATCGATTGAAGTATTTTTAATTACTCTGTGTGTCGTCGCTTGGGCGCGACTTATAGCAAGATACTTTGATACACACACTTCGGTGACATGATCCCTCATGACAAGATTTGAGATAACTAGAATGAACCTTAGCTAGTCGATGATTGGGACAGGCAGTCTAAAACTCCCGTCTTAAAAGAACCACTAACTAAATCGTGCTCTTGTATTATTTATTTAAAAGAAGGACGGAAAATTATAACTGGGCCCTATCAGGAATAATAATAATAATAATTTTAACTATATGCCTGTGAGACCTAAGGTCTTTTAAATGCAACCTGAATTGCACGGGAATTTCGTTTCCCACGGAATATTTCATTTATTGGAAATTTTTCTTGCGATTGTGAATCTTCCACGAAATAAATTTCCCTCGAACCAAAAATCGTTTGAAATGACAGCTGGGAAATCTTATTCCCTATACCAATAAATTCCGAGGGAAACTTTTGAGCATCATTCACGTTCCCAAGATTCGAATTGGAGAAAATTTTCCAGGGAAATTTTTATTCACGATAACTACCATTAACTAATTTTCTGTATTACGCATGTAAAAAGAAGACCGAGAATCTAGAATATTTTTTTATGGACCGAGAAATAGAGTGGGTAGGATAGGTAGTCGCTATTCGAGTGGGGAGTATTTTTTATGGACTAGAAATGAAGACAAATAGAGAGAAACGCAGTTATTGTCGTCAAGGAAAACCAAAATACATAATAACAAACGTAATAAATTTATAAAATTATATTTTAAAATGGAACAACGGGATTATTATCAAATAAATAAAGAAGTTTTGATTATGTGTAAAAGAGCATTCCTATTTCTTATTACATAATTATTACTTACTGAGTAAATTGTATAGTAAAAGATAATATTTCTTATTAGATTAGTTAATTTTTTGGATCCGTTTTGGATTCCAATTATGTTGCGTTTGTGCTGAGTATGGTAAAATGGAAAACTCTCTCTCGCAATACATTCACATAATGGTTTCGTGGTGATTCTAATTTCCATACTAAATCGATCCGATTTGGAATCGTTTCGGATCCATTTTTGGGTTCATTTATGAAGTGGTATCGGATCCAAAACGGAGTCGCTTGCTTGAAGGGATATTAAGTACGACTGTCACGTAAAACTCCGGTCTTGTTCTTTTTCTCAATAAAGTTTGTTGAGTTGCAGGAGCACTTGAGCTTTTGGGTTTACCCGATGCAAGTGCAGCTCAGGGATAGCATTAACTATAGGAAACATCATATGTCGTTTTTATTTGGCAATCCGGAATCTTCTGAAAGTGTTCACTTGGGAAAAAATGAAAGTTCTAATTCTGAAAAGAAGAGAATTTTGCTTCTGGATTTGAAATCAGAATCGCAACCAGAAGCACTCACACATTCATATACTTGAACGTCAAACTCGACTGTTGTCATTTTTTGTATCATAATTGTTGTAACAAATTTTTTCACACATACATACAATTATTATTTTCACACAAACATACAATCTCATTAAAAAAATTTTTTTTTTTTTTTTATAACTTTGCACGCGCTCAAGGGATTATGAATACCCTTTATATGTTTTTCTTAACACAGCGTGGGCATCCGGTGGAAGAAAGAAGGGTTGGAAAGATGTGTGGCGCGATATTCTGAGACTAGAGCTAGTTGTTGCCTCAAATTTATCTCCAGGGATGGCGGTTGAACTAATGCGGAGAGAATTACCGTGTCTTATTTATATATGTCCCTTATAATTCGCATTATTTATTTTTTTTTTGTAATTTATTTCGTTGTCATATATTATGGGTATGTTAGTTTACTCAATCACAAGTTGTCAGTGTTATGCCTAAACAGCATGTAACGAGCAAAGTACCAACTTATCTTATGACAATTTTAAGAATTGGTTTTTTTAATGGAATATAAGAAGACATAGACAACGGCAGGAATTGAACCTGCAACCACGAGGTTGACAGGCGAGCACACAACTATCGCGCCACGGCCACCCAAAAAAAAAAATAAATAATCGCCAGAATCACACAAAAATGTTCAGTTTGGATCCCGGATTGGAGAGGGATTCCGGATTGCCAAATAAAAACTCTAAAAGGTTTTAAAGCATTAAACGCTGATTTTTCCAGTATTAAAAAGATATAGCCAAATTAAAATTGTCGCAAGTTTTGTTTGAGGTATCATGAAGTGAATATAGTATATTCTACGAGTATTTTACAAAAACTTTCCAAAAAGCAACAACAAAACGTGTTTGGTTTAAAAAAGCGCTAGTCGTTTTAAGGCAATTGATAACCAATAGGGTTGGGCCATGACATGATCACATGTGGGATCGGTGGCGTGTTCCGTAGTGCGTTGGTTTCTAAGACAGATGGTCTTGGTTCAATACTCGATATAGGAAATGAAAAAGTAGACCAGCACCACAAGAAAAACAAAGGAATCTGACGATCGACCGGACAAGTCGTGAAATAGCAATAATTCCAGCCAAAAATAATAAAACTTAAGTTGAGGGTTTCCGGATTGCCAAATAAAAACGCCAATAGGTTTAAAAGCATTAAACGCTGATTTTTCCAGTATTAAAAAGATATAGCCAAATTAAAAATTGTTGCGTTTTGTTTAAGTATCATGAAGTGAATATATGTATGTCGTTTTTATTTGGCAATCCGGAAGCCTTCCAGACTCTTCTGAAAGCGTTCACTTGGGAAAAAATGATAGTTCTAATTCTGAAAAGAAGAGAATTTTGCTTCTGGATTTGAAATCAGAATCAGAACCAGAAGCACTCACACATTCACATAATTGAACGTCAAACTCGACTGTTGTCATTTTTTGTATCATAATTGTGCAGCAAACAGTTTTTTTTAAATTTGAATATATCCACGTACACAATTATTTAAACACATACAATCTCATTAAAATTCAGAATCGTCAGAATCATACAAGTGTTCAGTTGGGATCCCGGATCAGAGAGAGATTCCAGATTGCCAAATTAAAACGCCAATAGTATATTCTACGAGTATTTTACAAAAACTTTCCAATAAGCAACAACAAAACGTGTTTCGCTTAAAAAGCGCTAGTCGTTTTAAGGCAATTGATAACCAATTGGGTTGGGCCATGACATGATCACACGTGGGATCGGTGGCGTGTTGCGTAGTGCGTTGGTTTTTAAGACAGATGTCTTGGTTCAATACTCGATATAGGAAATGAAAAAGTAGACGAGTACCACAAGAAAAACAAAGGAATCTGATGATCGACCGGACAAGTCGTGAAATAGCTATACTTCCAGCCAAAAATAATAAAACTCAAGTTGTAGATATATTATGCAATGAAAATGCTGAGCTCAGTGTACAGACCAAACAACAATTTAGATACAGCAATATTTATGAGAGTAATAGATGAATTATCTTCTTATCACCCTTTGTTGTTATTGTTGGAGACTTTAACAGCAACATACTAAATGATTCGTCTCTTGTCGACAATATGAGTACCAAAATAAATACTTCAACACCCACTCATTTCACTGATCATAGTAGAACTCTTCGTGATGTAATTTTTGTTAGCCACCTGAAAAAAGTTCTTAAATTTAATCAAATTTCAGTTCTTGTTTTTTCGCTCAACGATTCAATCCATATGACTTTTCAATTTGAGCCGTTGATTTTAAGTAGAACCATAAGTTTCCGTGATTTCATACATATAAATCTGAGTTAGTTGGAAAAGAATTTAAGGAGAATAGGACGGTTTCGTGTTTATGAAATGTGCTGTTGACGATCAAGTCTTTTTCATTCAAGACAACGTTAATAACCTTTTGAATTACACGTTCCATTAATTACAAAGAATGTCACAAAAAAAAAAAATACCTTGGTTCAATACTCATATAAAAAAAACTGATTTTCGATCGTGGCCGGCCTTATATATGCTGGAAGCGTTTTTAGTCTAAATGTGTTGTACGATATATTTAAAAGGTTCCGAAATAAGTTAACAATTGCGATACGCGAATCAGAGACGCTATTTTGCCCCAGGACTGGACTTATGTCAAGCAGGACATATTCACACTATGGAAAACCCTACGGGACATTTGCATTGGCAAACAAAAAAATAGTTCCTATGATAATATTGACTGCAATGAACTTTACAGGAGATTTTTATCCCTCGCAAGCCTGGAAATTATCAATGATACACTAAGGTCGTTTCGTATTAGAATAGTTTTTAGCTGAAGTTTTAGAGAGCTGCATTAATATAAAATCAAATTCACTTGGACTCGATGAAATTCACCCGTTTTGTTAAAGCATTACTTCTATATATTCTAAAATAAATAACGCCTCTTTTTAATAAATTTTTTTCATCGAATGTCTTTATTTTTACAATTATACCAATCCCGAAAAATCAAAATGAGTTTAGACTTATTGCCATTTTACCTTTCCTTTCCAAGGTTGTCGAAAGGATAATGAATGTCCAGATAAGAAAATATTTAACTGAAAATAAACTTGTTATGTATAAATCAGTCTGTTTCTGGTCTTGAAACTCAATTGCACTATAACTCTTATAAATATTGTTGAAAATATAAGATAAGCTGTTGAATATGACAATCTAACTTTTTTTGTCTTGTTTGACTTTTTCTAAGGCGTTTGACACGGTCAATCATAAAACTCTATGTCGCAAGCTCATTATAATGAGTTTAATTTCTCTTTCCCTTCGTCAATGTTCATCCAGTCGTATCTGAATTTCAGATCTTGTTCCGAATTTCTCATGTTGAGCAGAGGGGTTCCCCAGGACTCAATAATTGCCCCGCTATTATTTTCTATGTACATTAATGACTTGCCTCTTTGCATCCAATACTGTCAAATAGATATGTACCCTGATGATGTTTAGATACGGAAAAGTTTTCCTATAGGAATTGTTATTTTTAACACTTCACAATGACCAGTCTGCCACACAGCGGAGGCCAGCCGTCAGTGTTTACAGGCCCAAATCTTCTTACAGTATTGAATGCAAATAATTAGAACTTTTTGTTCCTTTTTAAGAATAAAATATTAAAAGTTAATTAAAAAAAATTATAAACACAATTATGGAAAATAGAGGGATAGGAAAATTATCTATATTACTTGTACTCATTTTTTTCTGAACAGAAATATAGATACATATGTACAAACGTTTTAATCCCCCGTCATCTACCCCAGCTTTTAAAAATCCAAACTAAATCAAACATCATAATCAGTTTTTTTTTTTAGTTTTTGGTTATTTACCTTGCCATCTTATTTAATTGCGCCACAGCTAATAATTTCACTACTAATATGTTCTTCAACAATTATCATTTTAAAACTTACGAATAATCCATAGTCCATAGAATATTAAATTTAATACAATTTGAAACGGTTTTCGGCTGTATTTTACTAACGTATTTTTATAACTTTCATTTTCAAGAATTATAATATTTATAAATATTGTTTAAGACTTATTTCTTTTCATTAACAGAATAAGTTCACCATCACTATTTAATTAAACTTTTAGAAGCTTTGTAATGAACTTTTTTTTAATGTTAATTTTATTATATGCCCCTTGTTTATGTTGTAGAGGAAACAGCCAGCTTTTTCAAATGTTCCATGAAAAGTTGCAGTGAAACATCATCAGTAAGGACAGGGGCTCCGCCATCCTAAATAAAATTAAAGAAAAAAAAACATATTAATATTTTTGTTCAATACAAACAACAAAAGGTAATACCATCACCATACAAAATGTAATATACATATGTACGTTTCCAATTTCATACCCCGAATTGAAAGAAAAATATTTACAGAATTTTAAGGAAGGAATCAATGTTTAGGAGATATGTATGTATATTTTATTAATGAAATGTTTAAAATGTATACTTTATCAAAAATGCGAGTAGTACGCTTAGGTAGAAGTGGTTGTCGACCAATAATATTAGAATAATTGTGATACATGATCTCAACCACTTTTATTTAGGAACATTTTTCCTTACACACTAAACCTTTTAAAATTCCTTATAATGAGTCCAAAACTTTTTAAGACATTATTTTCTCTCTCTCCGATCCGGGATTGTATATTTGAAAATAAGCAAAATCAAAATTGAATGTTTGTTGCACAATTTTGAGGCCCTCTATACACGACACTTTTCGTCATATACTAATAGACTAGAAAAGGTTCATCATGCAGTAATGATTCCTCCATAACTAGCTTTCTGTACAAGCAGCGTATTGCCATCGTCAAACAAAAATGCAAAAACGTACCAAATATCGAAGAGTTCAATAAACACATCTTCATCACTTGAAAACCTAAATACTTGGCGATGAATGCGTTGCCTTGCAATGGAATCATTTTTGTACATAACAAAAACCGCATTATATCCGTATTTTCGAGGTCATAACCATCATTTTAATATATATACCTGTTAATCCCTTTAAAAATCCAGATCTTTAATTTTGATCCCGAAACAGAAAAAAAATTGATAATTTTGTTAAAATAGAAGGCGTAAATTGGTTCGGGATCAAAAAATCCCTGAGAGATCGATTATTTTGATTGAATAGAAAAAGACAGACAATTCGGATTTTCATAATACCACATGCCGTAGCCTAAAAACATGCTTAAATTTTGGTACAAAGCATTTTTATATGAATCCCCGAGAGAAGAAAATTTGAATAATAAAAAGGATGTTTTCGGACTAAAGAGAGATGTAATAAATAAATCAATAGAGATCATTGCAGTCCTTATGAAATTAATCAAGCTGAATGAAGATTTGAAAAGTGTTGACAATTGGTTAAAAATGAACAAATTAAAGGTTAATGTAGAAAAAACTAATTGTATGAAATACAGAGTAGATAATGATGTGTGATAACGTTTCAATCAATACAGTACAATGTTTAAAATATAAATGAAAAGCTGAATTTTAAAGACCACGGAAGTCATGTTTGTTCAAAAATTTCAAAAAAGGTTTATTTCTTAAGTAGGATTCGAAAACATCTGATATTTGAGACGTGTATTCATTTGTATAAATGCTCTTGTGTTTCCCCACTTTAATTATTGTTCAACTCTATGGTTGTAACGCTGATGTTGAACTAAGACTTCAGAGACTGCAGAATAAGGGTATGAAAGTCATCTTAAAGCTGAACATTAATTGGACGAACCTTAAACAAAAACTGACTTATGATGCTATGGTGTTTATATTTAAAATGCGTAATGGAATGCTTTCTGATTATGTCTTATGAAATCTTGGAAGTGTCTGAGGCCCAAACATACAACTTGAGTAACAACAACATGAGACCAGAGAGTGTCGTCTTATCAGTACCCAAAGTAGTAATTTTTTGATGGAATCAATTATTTTAATAATCATCCAAGTGCTTTGAAAAATTAAAACGGAATAAACCAATTTAAGAGAGAACTAAAACTTCTTATTAAAAATAATAGCATTTAAACGTGAACAATTTAATAAATTTTAGTTTTTTGTTATTCTTAAAATTTTATTTAAGTAATTACTTTGTTTCTTCTAATATTTATCTAGGGCAAATTATGGAACCTAATCTTTTGCAATTCAAAGATAGGTACTCTTTGCTTAAGCCAGGTTGGTATGCGTAAACTATATTATATATAATTTTTATGTTGGTTCTATAGAACGGGTGACATTCATATATATTGCTAGCAACACTTATCCTGTCGAAAATGACTTGCTGTGTCATGAATTTAAAAAGTGAATCAACGGTGTCATATTTTTCCTTAAGCTTACTTTATTTTAACTGACTCTCACATCTTTACAGTTCTACGATATACTTAAAGCATTACTTCAGTAAGGATTTTTATGTTGTTATTTCGCGATTGAGGTATATTTCAAAATATGGGAGTTCAATAAAGAAGTAAAGTTCTTTTTCGTAAGTACTTTTAGGATTTCTTCACAGTTTTTCGTTAGAAATGCCAGCGTCTCATTTGCAAGTTCTTGCTATCAGGCGAGCATTTAAAATGATAATCATTGCATTTAAAATATGTAATTCTTGCTCTTATTGAAGAGAATTATAAAATGTTAGTAACAATAGCCCTTTTCTAAACTCAAATCATATTCTTTGCAAAGAGTAAATGTTTAAAGCTCCCCACACCAGTGTTATTATCTTTATCTAAATTACATGTATATCCTCATATTAATACTGAATAATGATGAATACTATGGAACTAGTAAAGTGAATGAAAAAATAAATAAATACCGTTGTTGAGCCAATTGTGGGCTGCAGATTACAAACAATTGCGATTGGAAAGGACATTTTTATTTTGGGAAATCGAAACAAATGTATAAAAAATGACATTCAAATTAACATTTCAAATTTCAATATAAAATGTAACAAAACGAACGCTTACCTGACCATATGCATACATATTGTTATGCGTCTGCGATGGATTGACCTTGGAAAGCAGGAATCGAGCTTGTGAGCCTCCGTGTTCGGTATCAATATACCTTGGCATTGGGAAACGAGTTTGCAAAATTTCCTGTGCGTCATCCACAGGTGCTTGTAGCAATTGTTTAAAATTTTCATATTCAGGCATATCTTGATACTTGAGTGAACGCCACTGAGCAATAGTTTCTCCATGATATATTAAAATTTGAAAAAATGTGTCCATGAGAAGAATTCGATCAGGTTGTATGGAAGATGTATCAAGTAGAACCGGTTCAGGTGGACCATTGAAAGAATAGCTATATAAAATTGGTTGTATCATAATCAAAGACTGTGTGAGATCTTCACGCATCAGCATGTGTCGATAAAATGTTGTTTCATCCGGAGAATTATTAAATACTTGAAGGAATTGCGATCGCCGCAAATGATACATAAACTGAGGGAAGAGGCTGAAGTTCTCCGCCAAACGGAAGCTATTTGGATCATCCTTGCCGTACTCACCGAATTTCTGACACTGTTATTTATAAGTTAGATAATTTCGTTTAAAATATTTTTTTTTCTTTAACATACCAGTCGAATAAGTTGCCTATCAACCCATCTAAGAATGTCTACACCCTCATCCGTTTCCGCGCGATAAACAACCATGCGAGCCATTACAACAGCAGCTGCCTCTTGATCAAAACCAGCGCTAATATGATGAATATTTGATGTTGCATCAGCCCAACTAAAAATAGAAAACACCATTGATTAAATTGATATCTCTTCTATCACTGAATCACCCACTTTCTGGCCAAAGTTGTAACTCGTATTCTCCGTTGCCCACTTGGATGTTGATACTGCGTTATAAACTGAATGCAACCTCGACCTCCTTGTGGTATTGGTGCTGAATGTTGATTCACCACTTCAAAGAAGAAACCCATTGTAGTGCTTGGATTAAGACTACACAATTTCCACTGTACAGTTCCTCCCATACCCACTTCTACATCAGACACACATGGACTCTTTATATTCAACGACACACACGATCCAATTCCGCCAGAAATTTTAAGTTCCCTAGAGCACTTTATTTCAAGATTAGCATTGAAAGCCATTTTAAGATCAGAACGGTGGTCCCGAGCAAAAACTCGCTGGAATGTCTGTTTAAATAGCGAAGAATTGAAAGAATCGCCCATTACCATGTGACCACCAGTGGAGTTGCAACACTGCTTCATTTCCATCAGACCAGTCTGGTCGAGAGCACACGAGTAGATATCGATACAATGTCCATTTGTTGCAGCTCGAAGAGCTAAAGCATCATAGTGTTTAATTGCCTTTTTCATATACTTTACATTATCTTTTGTAATATCATGATGGGAACGAATTGGGTGCTTAAGTTCATCGTCCACAACTTGACCTGGACCTTGGGAACATGGCCCTCCGACGAAGGACATGATTCTTCCGCCTGTATTGGGATAAGTGCATTCAAGAAGTCCAACAGCAATTGCCAAAGCTGCTCCAGTCGATCGAAGGTAACGCTTGCCTTGTGGCACTGGCCATGGGTCTCTCTGGAGTTCACTCAATAATTCCCCCAAGGCCATATCGCATTTGCTAATAGGCTGTAAAAATCTATTTGCTGGTGGTTCAGCTGGATTATGTGGTATACGTTGTTGGGGTTGCCCTGGCGTTGGGTTGGGATGTCCCGCTGATCCACCACTACTAGCACGCCCAATTCCTAACATTTCTTGGATTTGTTTAGCAGACAAATCTTTAGTTCCACGAAAAACATAGCTCTTTGAACATCCTTCTGAGCCTAACTCGTGAACTTGTATCATTTTTCCAAAAGTTATGAGACCAACTAAGGTATTTGGCGGTAATAAGCTAAGAGATGATTGCAACGAATCTTTCAAAGCATCGAGTTCCTCCTCATCCATGCAGGTGTCTACAAGGAATATAAAAACTGGCGGCATGCAGGGAGCCCTTGCGATTGTGTATTCGATGGTACTAAAACTTGGTATCAGTTCAGCGGGTTGATGTTGCTCGGAAATGGCTGCATATTGTGGAGGAAACTGAAACAATTAAATTTATTTTAGATAGAAATTTTAATTTCGTTCGACGAAGAACGGTAAGTTTGAGTAAACGTCAAACGATAAGTGGCACTTAGGTTGCTTTTCTGTCGCTTAAAATTACTTCAATCAAAAGGATGAATAACGGTGGCAACACTTGTTTTTTTTTTACGTTATATTTAAACTTTTATTTAAAATTGGAAGCAAGCGGCCAGTCTGTACACAAGGTTAGAGGATATTTTTAATAAGAAAAAATTTTAATTCGCTATATTTTCTTTTAAGAACCAGAAGAAAATGCTTCAGAAAAATGTACCATTCAACGCGCCAATAATTGCATTCACAGTCAGTCTGGTGAGATAAAAAATACATCTTGGGATAAATACAACTCAACTTAAAAAGCCAGTTAACCCAAAAATTCATGCTTCAAAATGTATTCTTGCAGTTTTAAATGATTTTTTTTTTAATATATAGTTTTTTATTCTATCCACTGAACCAAGGTCCAGCTGGTGTAAGCTTGCAGAAAAAAAGCCAAGTAGACAGAGGAAAAAACTCAAGTGCAGATGGAGTTGCTACAAAAGGAACACAATAAGTGGATGAAAAATTGAAAGTACCAACTCAAAAAGAAAGTAATTAAAATGTAAATTATCGAAACCAATTTATAAATACAATTTTTAAAACGTTTTTAATATTTTTTTAAAACATCCAAAGTTCAAATAGATATACCCATTCCGTCACTTTTGTGTCCTCTTCCTGTTCCTATATTCTGTCTTCTTTAAGGTCATTTTTTACGAAAAGAGCAACAAAAGAAAAGAACTTGATACATATACAAAACAATAACAAACATTCACAGCGAAATGAAATGTGACAAATGCAATTCACATGCCAGAGCAGGAATATAGGGATCTAGCTGCAGTACGAGTTGCAGATGAGCAGATCAACACAGCACATGCTACACAATTCCACCAGCCTTACCAATTGATTATCTGATGACATGGATTTCAAATATTTAAGTAGCTCTTAAGTGCCCAACAATGGCCACTTAAGGCCCACCTCAACTTGGATTTTGTGAAATTGAAATCTTACCCTGGGTGAAGTTAAGGGGGCAGTTGGCACTGAGGGATAAAGTGTGAAACTGGCACTCAGTATTGCTACCTTAATATTAAATAAATAATAATCCTTTGAGTGTGTGAATTGAGTTAAACTGACAAATAACATGTCCGTCGAAAAAACTGAAAAAGTATTTATATTGTTCGACTGACATATATATTACTTGTAAAGTTTGCGAACGACTTTTTGACGAATTAGAAATTACAGTTTTGGACAAGAATACACACAAGAAAGAAAAATACGTTTGGTAAAAATTCAAATCTATTCATAACGCTCATTTCCAACAAGAACGTCAAAACTTAAAATCTCAAGTTTCGAGAGCGATTAAACATTTTGTATTCATGAAAAAGCTATGGAAAAACGCCTTTGAGAAATTGCGATGAGATATCGATGTTTGATGCTTTCTGAGGACGCACTCTTTTTCCCCAAAATTTTGTTATTATCTCAGAATCGGATGTTTTTGAGTTATGTCCCTCTTGCAGCAAATGAGCGATATGTATTGTAGTTCTAAAATTGAAATTGTTAAGAATACTAATTTTTGAATTAAACATTTGGCATGGTGACTTCAATATTTTGTATTTATTTAAAATGTATTTTTTTTTAATTTGACTATATGCCTGTAAGACCTAAGGTCTTTTGAATGCAACCTGAATTGCACGGCACTAGTTTGGCACAGTGGATTTGAGAACCAGGTATTGACCTTCTAATTTTAACCCATGGGCGGCATCCAATTTAAATTGGATTTATAGAAAAGAATGCGCCTAGCGTGGGGATCGAACCCACACGTCCTAATTAGCAATCAAGCACTTTATCCACTACGACATTGCCACCCCTATTTATATTAATTAAATTATTTAAAATTTTGCTTAGTAAAAAAATTACAATAAAACATTATATATAAGATTTTGCATATAAGCTAATTTTTATAGACTTGGTTGTTTATATTTAATTTGAAAGAATATATAAATTGGGGTGTTTTACACTGGGGTCTAAGAATCTATTGTGCCCCCTACCTAGGGCTGTATGAGGTTTCTCATTACAGTTCTCCCTCCAGATTTATTCGTCTTAGAAATTTTAGTGTATGCTGATAGTATGATTTTTAGAGGATAGCTCGGTCTCCTCTACCTAGTAATAACCTAGGTGTTTTTTCCTGTTGTGCATTATTGCATCGCATCTGCCTAGGATGTGGTCTGGAGTTTCGTCCTCGTCCTTGCAGAATCTACACGTGGCACTATCTACTAGGCCAAGATACTTAGTCGTCTTCTGAACTTTTGATCTTCGAGTCTCCTCTTCTTTTTTAATTTTAGTTTTAATCATAATTTCCTACATAGAAATAAAAAATAGAAACCTTTGAAGTTGTGGATTCTGCATCGTGCTAAGGCAAATGCACTAATTTTTAATTATTATTAAATGACATAACTTGGTTTTCTGCAACATAAAATTAATGGCCTCATATGTTTTTTGAGAACCAAGAACCCCGGTTTTTTTTGACATGAATCTTAGGGTTTTAAAAAAAACCTGGGTCGACCCTGGGTAAAGTTCAGCGAACGAACCTGATGTTACTCTTCTTTTTGGGGGTACATTATATATTAGAAGATGAGAGACTGCTTTTTATATATCATACATACATTTTCTTTTGAATTTATTTAATATAAGTTTATTCATGTTTAAACACGTACCTAGGTAATAGACATATTATTTAGATCGCTTTGAATGTTTTTCGGTCATTATTTTAATAAATCACTATATGTATGTATAAATCAAACAATCATCATCACGAACTTAGAGTATTGAAAAAAACTGTTTCATATCATTTTATAAAGAATAAAAACGAGCATTCTTAAGATTGTTCCGTGTGGAACTCCAGTCGCAACTATTATTGCGGGATCAGAAATATTGGTATTTATTTATTTATTGTGTGTATCTTTTACAATAGATTGCATCAATCTTTACTTAGTAAGAATTATCTATGAAATTATAATTTAGAAGTAAAACAGAAAATGAAAAATTAAAAAAATTGTTTTAAACTATGTATCTTCTACTAACAATAATCATAAAACGAGTTAAGTAAATAATTTAAAGAAAACTTTTATTTTAAGCTAATTTTCAGCCAAATATTTAAACAAAATAACATCAAATTTATTGTCGGAGTACATTTTCTTAATACTAATGGGCAACGAGTTCCAGGAGCGAGCTGCATGAACGAGAAACTGACGTTCAGATATTAAACATGTAAAACGAGGTTGTATGATGCAGAAAGAGCGCGTTGAGACCGGAAAGTTATTTTTTTCGCATAAATACTTGGGTTGTTTGCTTTTAATGATTCTATTTAGGAAACTTATTGAAATAAAGTTAAGGTAACAATATCCAAGTATCTTTTTTACCTATGGTGAAACATGATCATATCTCTTTAGATCAAAGACATAGCGAGCTATATTATTGAATGCAACTTCAAACTTTCTTTTATAGTCAGCATTATGTGCTACAAAAATTTGGCACCCATAATTAAGTATTGGTATAATACAAGACTTTGCTATCATTACCCAGTAGGAAATTTCAAAAAATTCATGCATGAAACACCAACTTTTTCATCAATGAGTGGAAGCTACACCGCATGAATTTGGTATAAAAACATTGATGAATTTAACATGGGGCTGTCATAGGTGTTCACCAAGTGATTTTCGGGGTAAATATTTACCAGGGAAATCACGAATTAGGGGTAACTAGTTTATTCATAAGCAAATTATATGTGATGAAAAATGGCATGAACGGTAAGCTGTGAAATCACTAGTTGACTTAGAGTTGCTTATTCAGCAGGTGAAAAACGGCATGAATGCTCATCCATTAATTCACTCTCTTAATGTAACTCGTTAATTCGCATATGAATTTTATATGATGAAAAATTCCATGAATGTTCAATTATGAAATCACTAGGTAAAGCCCGTATAATACCTACTTCTTTTTTTTCATTTTGTATGTATTAAATAACATGAAAGTGTTAGTTTTCTGTGAAAGGGGAAATATGTTTTTTTAAGGAAACAGAAACATTGTTATACCCCCAAACATCATTTTATTTATTTAAATTCGACGAATATTCAATAATATAAACATTCAATTAAGAAAAAAATACGTTTAGCTAATAATAATTAAAATGTAGTCTAGATAAAACCTTAATGCGAAAGTAAACCTTATCAATAATTGATTCTTTTAAATTTGATCTGATGTCGGTCTTAGCAATTAATTTTGTTAATTCTGCTGTGTAGGTTTTGCACTTTCAGTCGACAGCATTACGTATTCAGTAGGTATAATGCGCTAAAAAAAATTTGGCATTTTTTAATTTTGTTTTGAATAAAGTCGAAGAAATACCCACCAGTCCCCAAATATCTTAAGGTTAATATTGTAACCTTTCAGCTGGCTCAATACAATTTCTGAACAAAAAACATTTTGATAAAAAAAATAAACTTTTGTTGCTGTGTTAAAAATGATGATAATAATCGCGAACAGAACTGGAATTTCTGGTTTATGTGTTTTCACTTTCTTTAAAAAAAAACCCACGAACTCCAGTCATGACCAGTGAAAATTGACTACTGGAGCGCATTTCTCGTTGCAGGTAGAAAAAAGGCAATGTTGGTCAATCTTCCCATGGCAGTTAAAACCTCTTTTTTTAAGGCTTTTTGTTTGCATTTTTTTTGTTCGCGGGAAGAAAACAAAACAACCACCGCACCGCAGAGAACCAAACATCATTTGCGAACTCATGAACCTATACATTACTCTTCATCAGTGGAATCATCGTTTATGATTTTGTAACTGAAAATGTAGTGAATTGTAAGCATTTGAATTTAGTTAACTGATGAAAAAATGCTCAACCGTTTGCTTATGAAATCGTAACATACTACTCATCGATGGAAATAGTCGATGAATCCATTAATGAATTCACCAAAAAAACATCATTGATGTCGAAATTTCCTACTGGGTAGTTTTGTTGCTAAGGGTGTAAAACGCTTTGACATAGAAATATTTCTTAGACAACCATATACCTTCCCAATGACCGATTGAATATGTACAATAGAATATGGTTCTGTCAAACCAAATGGCTAGATTCTTACCTTTTTCTATATACTCAAGAACTAAGTCACCTAGGTATACTTGTGGAAAACCATTTAAGTCAAGCTCGGATTTGTATATTACGAAACAGTTGGATTTATTTTTTGTTTAGCCGTAAGCAATTTGTTTGGGCCCACAGGGCAATTCCTTTTAAATCTTCATTTAATCGGTGAACTGTATCTTCCTGCATTCCAATTTCGTTGCTTAAATATAATTGTACATCATCAGCATACAAGTGTACTGATGAATATTTCACTATTTTAGGAAGATGATTTATAAAGACTAAGAATAAAAGTGGACCTAGAATTGATCCTTGTGGAACTCCTACTGAAGTATGCATAAATTCAGACGTTTTGTTTTTAACCTGAACTAGCTGCCTTCTATCTGACAAATATGATTTAATTAATCTTTGAGCAGAAATTGTAAAACCACAATCTTTCTTCAGCTTTTGTAGAAGTAAACTGTGGTTAACCATGTCAAATGCTTTGGAAAATTCTAATAGGGTTAATAATGTAACAAAGTCTTTGTCAATGGCAGTACGGATATCGTTGGTTACTTTTAGAAGAGCTGTTGTGCAACTGTGGTTTTTGCGAAAGCCGGATTGGTTGATACAAATAAATTCTGTTCTTTGTAGATGACGTAGTATTTGCTTGTGAATTAGTTTTTCTAAGATTTTCGACAGAAAAGGTAAAATTGAAATCGGTCTATATTCTGGAAGTGATTGAGAAGATCCTTTTTTTAAATTATAGGTATTACTTTAGCACATTTCCAAATTGAGAGGAATACAGACGTTGTTAAATTGGTATTAGCGGACATTTTCTAGTTTGTTGAAAATTATAAGGACGTGTCAAATAAGACATGATTGTACCTATGTAGTTTTGTTTTCTTTTTCCTACACCAATCAATAAAGTACGAATCTAACAAATGTTAATGACAAATAAATTACTATATCACCGTTGCATGAATTGAAACTTTTGTATATTTTAATTATATGCTTCTATGCTTACAAAAGAAATTTGTTTTCTTCTAATTCGCTTTGTAAAATAAAAAATTTTGTTTCTATAATATTAAAAGAAATACATCTTTTCTTACCGGATTCCTTTGAAAACAAAAGTTGCACACCCATAACTTAGCACGATAGTCCACTTGACACAATGGATTCAAAATTGCACGACAGTTACTCCTTGTACAAAGGACAGGCTCGTATTGAATTGGTGGAAGATCTGGGCGTTCCTTGAGTGGTTGGTAAAGACATGCCAGTGGCACGACAAGACGACTAGCATCGATGCGACTCGAAGGCCAAACGTTCCATGTCAATCGTACACCATCACGATCTTCATTTTGCTGGATAAATTCTTCGTAGGTCGTCATTGTGATAAATTGTGATAGTTAATCAAATTTTCACAGAATTAAACCGAAAACTAATTGCAAAAAAAGAATATTGCCAAGTAGAACCTCCTCGGTCGCTAGCCCAGCCACGTCACTTGATTTGACATTTCTTAAGTTTACCATGCCGACGATGGAATGAACGAAATAATTAAACGAAAATAGAGGATGAGAAGTGCAACCAATACTCAATACTAGCAAACATACTTACGCAATTTCGTTTGGCACTTCGGGATTGCTTTTTTCACTAAACATTTATACAATCTTCAATTAGCTGATGGGGGTAATGTTTTCGGAGTCGGTTTCTGCTCCCGATTTCATAAAAGAGTTTACAAGGAACGCATGTTTTTTTTTTTTTTTTTTATAACTTTGCACGCGCTCAAGGGATTATGAATACCCTTTATACGAGTATGTTTTTCTTAACACAGCGCGGCATCCGGTGAAAGAAGAGAAAGAAGGATAGGAAAGATGTTTGGCGCGATGTTCTGAGACTAGAGCTGGTTGATGTCCCAAATTTTATCTCCAGGGATGGCGGCTGAACTAATGCGGAGAGGACTACCGTGTCTTATTTATTTATGTCCCTTATAATTCGCATTATTTTATTTATTTCGTTGTCATATTTTATGTGTATGCTAGTTTACTCAATCTCATGTTGTTAGTGTTATGCCTAAACAGCATGTAATGAGCAAAGCAGCAACTTATTTTATGACGATTTTTAGAATTGGTTTTTAATGGAATATAAGAAGGCATAGACAACGGCAGGAATCGAACCTGCAACCACAAGGTTGACAGGCGAGCACACAACTATCGCGCCACGGCCACCCCCCAAAAAACATATGTATAGAACAGTTACAAATTTATAACTACATACACTATTAAACTTGCTATCACATGGGTGTTATATATATTTACTACATTACTAGCTGAGTCGATCTTGATGCAATTCAAAAAACGTGAGAAAGCGTTTCTTGCAATGGGAGGTGCTAAAAGAGAATAGAGAAAATGAGAAGAGAAAAGAGAATAAATCTTAGCAAAATTATATCTTTCTCATTAAATTTTTTTGAAAGAAGCAAACTCTTTTAAAGTTTTGGTATGTACATGTCATGGCTAAAAACTTGTGGGCTTGATATGTATTTGAGATAGTATTTATTTTGTAAGTCAATTATTCATTATTTTATAATGGCGATACATTATTTTATTTTATTGTTTGTTCGTATATGGGACCTAAAAATTAATGCGGTTGAAATTGTGTCTACTAATTTATAGATTTTACCTCGAAAAAAAAACAAAACGCCTTCAAAATAATGCATATTTAAATTATTTAATTTATACTTTTTATTAAGAATATGTTTACCTTGGATAGTTTTGGGAATCAATTAATTTTTGAAATTATAGTGGATGATATGCAATCCTAAATGCATAAAAAGCCGTGTTTTATTATCGCCAATAACCCATATGGTTCACTCCGTGAAAATAAAACGATCTGGGTTATGTACTTACATGTACACTCTGTTTGCCGAATTTAATATTAATATTTGCAAATCCAGATAGAAACCACGATAGAAACCTGGATCTCGTGTTGTTTTTGTAATACGTGTTAAAACATAACCAAGACCCAGACCCGTAGATAATAAAACGCAGCTAAAATTAACTTGTGAGTCAAATTAAATAAGCAATCCATATTACACACTAAGGGCTTTAATGCTGCATTTACACAAATGACAAAATGTAATTGTTGGTAGATATTTTAATGTCACAAAACAGTATTACCCAAGTAACATTTTCACCTCACAAAAGGATTCAATTGAGAAACGTCGAAAAGTTAAAGAAATAACCATTTCGATTGTTTAATATTTTTTATCGAGATTAGAACGAATCTTTTACATGCTATTGTTTTTCCATTTATGTTTGTGAAATTTATAATGCAAAATTTATTTCAAAAAAATGGTTTTTAAAATAAATAATTTTTAGAATTAATTCCAACATATCCACATTTTGTATGTGTGGTAACCCTCAAAATACTCAAAGAATATTTTCTGCGTACTTAAATATGGCTGTTGTTGAGATGAGAGAATCATTTAATAATTACAATAAGACCATTATAAGAGTTTGGTTTCCTCTACTTTTACTTACTCTGACTCTCAATTACTAAGTTTATGTTAAGTCTTCTTATGTCGGATTTACACGAGTTGTCATTATTTCTTTCATTTTATTGACATTACTGATAAAATCGTGTAAATGGTTTGAAAATTTGTCATTATTTTCGTCATTAAAAAAATGGCAGGGAAGACTGGCATTAAATATTGCCATTATAATGGAGTCATGTAAGTCCACAATGATGTCATTTTGAAAATTATGGCACACCGCGAGGAAGAATGAACTTGCTCATTCGTTAATGGTAGATTGCCATTATCAATCAAACAGTCATTATTTTACCCCGTGTAAATGCTTATCATTATTGATGTGATTTAACCATTATTTTGCCGGTTTAATGGCATGAATTAATGGCAATTTGTCACTCCTGTAAATACGGCATTATGGGAATATTCATTATATTATGGGACTATTTAAAAAAAAGCGAGCGAGATAACAATTTACATATATATTGAACTATTAATCACGGACGTAGTAAGGAAAGGGGGCCTCAGCTACAAAAGTAAAACCTGAATTTGTTTTTATCATAGCACAACACAAGAAGAATGACAATTTATTACAGTTGCTTGCCATTGAAAGTGTGAAATATTCAATTATTATTGAAATATCGAGCCCAATAGAGATACCAATCATACTTTTTTTTAGTAAATTTGATTTACAAAATTATAAAAATGTTTATTTTTTGATGACACTTCTTCTACTAAAACCCACAGCGCTTTAAAAACAAATGCTGAATGCTTCGCTATTTGATATGTTAATTTTTGGTCGCGAAACACTTGCATTTTCAAATATTTGAAAAAAATAACTCACATCCATTTAATAATCTCGACTACGTTCCTGACTTGGTGTGTGACGAGTAACTTTGTGATTCCATGTGGCAACTGGAAAACTGAAAATCCTATTAGAATCCTGTAATAAAATGTTGTATACTTTAATTCTATAAGGTTCGTTATAGAATTTTAAAATAGCTTAGACTCCGATAAGTCAGTTGTTATGGGATTGAAGGTATATAGGCGTTTAAATTTCATAACAAGATTCTTATAAAACTCTAAGCTCTTGGGGTCTTGTTAAAGGAGCAAATTTGTCTTAAGTATAAGATTTAAATTATTTGAAAATTGTAGAGAGCTAATTGGGACCTAAAAGAGGCTTACAAGATTGTTTTTCAGATTTTGGGAGCTTAACTCTGGAGAGTATGTTAGTTGGCACATCTTGTTGGTTGTTGCATCCACACAATTGTTGATCTTAGTCGGGGCCTCCGTCGCAAAAACATACATTCACAATAAATTTGCAAATTAAGTTTGCAAAAATAACTACAAAATCAATTAAAAACAACAATTTCTCACCGCTTTTTCAAAACGATCGCGCGGTCCATTCTGATCAATTTTTTATGGAAGCGTTGCTTCTCGCGGCGGCAGCTAACGTTAGCGAACCACCGCGCAACTATTTTGTTCAGAGTCAGAGTTGTCAAAAAATTTGTTTGTGTAACTTTGTAACTTAGAGCATGCCGAGCTCCAAATTGTGTTTCTTTTTTCGTTCTGAACATGTGTAGATCACATTCGATGTTCTCAAATATAATTGACTGAGCATATGAATAAATTGCTGAACGCACTAAATGCCACGTGTGTCAAGAAGGGAAATGTGAATAAAAAATATAATATATATAAAATATAATCAAAATATGTGCGAAAAAATTTGCCTATCTGTGTACACGTTATCTGTCGAAGAAAAATGAATCGAACCCTTGCGGAATAGCAAATATGTATGTATACCCGATTTTTGGTGTACACAGAGAAAACCCACGCTTGCGGAATTTGGCCCCTGGGGCCTGTTTCATAGATCATACATTACATACATTGTATGATTTTGTCAGTCCTGATGTATTATTTCTGTTTCATAGAAACGTTGTATGATAAGATATCATACATCATTGTACGAACGGAAAATCCGTTGGAAATATTCTAATGTTGTGGGATCACAATTTTTGCACACATCATTTTAAAATAAATAATTGTAAATTTGTCATACATTTCAAACAGTAAAACGTTTTGATGTAAGCAAGATGAATTCATTCAAACGAAATTAAAAAAACATGAATTTTAATTTTATAATTAAAAAAATAATGCTAATATATTATTCTGTGTGTTTTAAAAGCAAACGATAATTAATTGACGTATTTTCTTCTTTTGTTTTTATATCAATAAGTCCTTGTACTGAAGGAGATGCTCCGCAAAAAGGACATATTATATGGAAAATTTAAAGGGATGTCAGCAACAAAAGCTGTTATATAAGCTGAGTGGAAGAAGATCTCAACTTTGGCGATAAGCTTGGATTTGATTCCTGAAAATAGCGAACCAGAAAAATTTAAAAGAACAACAAATACATGCAATATTTATAGAATATGTATTTACACAATAAATGGTCCGAAACAAGTGAGCAAATTCTTTCCTTACACCAACATATAGATGCCTTCGAAACTTCTTGCATAGACTCAACACCATGATATTGGCATCCATTTCAAGCCAATGAAGTATTAATAATATTTGTTGCAATGGAGTTAAAGCTTCATTGCAATTCGTTGGATGAATAATCAAACCTCCCAAATGCTCCAACAAATATTGTACACATGTAGTAGGCATTCAGAATTTCTCATCGAAGTATGTGTCTTTCAAACTGAAATGTATTCTTTCCGAAAACTCTCTTGTCCGTCTTCTTTGAAGTTGTAGAAGATTATTGCCATCAAATATTAAATCATCGTTAAAAATAAATAAATACATCACATACAACAAAATAGATTTTATACATTACTTCCAGTCAAATCTATAAAACAGGAACAAATATTTTTAAAGCAATAAAAGGAAATTATGAATTCAATTTTTAAAGAAGATTTAAAATTTGTAGGCAATAATCAAGTTAAAAAAAAACGGCCAAGATAGTTTTTGGAAAAAATAATTTCAGTTTGAAATACCCATACTTCGTTGAGAAATTTCGAATGCCAACGACATATATTGAACAATATTTGTTGGAGCGTTTGGGACTCTTAATTACTCATCCAAAATTGCAATGACGCTTTAACTCAATTGCAACAAATATTGTTAACTCTTCATTGGCTTAGCAATAGATGCCAATATCATGATGTTGGGTCTATGCATGAAGTTTCGAAATCGTCTATATAATGTCGGTGTGTGAACAGAGTTTGTTCACTTATTTCCGACCCTTTTTTTTTGTAAACACATACATATACAATTCTATAAACAATGCATATATTCTCATTATTAGTTCTGTCTCCTTTTAAATTGAGGAAATGGTATGGCATTTCGGACTTGAAATAAAAAGCAAAAAAAAGAAAATAAGTCAATTACATAATTATCGTTTGCTTTTAGAACTCACAGAATAATCTGTAAAAATTCTTTTATTTTAATTATAAACTTAAAACTCAACTCTTTATAGTTTCTCTATATATATAATAATGTATGACAATTCATCATACAAAGTTCCTATGAAATAGAAATAATACATCAGGGCTGTCAAAATCATACAATGTATGTAATGTATGATCTATGAAATAGGCCCCGGTGTGTATCAGTGTACAAAAAAGACTAAATCTTTTCTTATATTGGTTTTTATGGTTCAAATGAAAATGTATTCTGATTTGTGTGGTTCAAGTGTGCTTAAAAAACAAATCAGTGTTAAGAGCTCGCTCTATTTGGAACAAGTTAAGTGCATATAATCTATATAGTGCTAAGTCTTCTACTTGGCTGATGTATTTCAGTAGTATATAGAATTTGTATTATTAAAAAAAAACTTCTTATATAATCTATGTATTCGAACTCTGTTCATTGATCTGCTCTGAACGGAAAAAGAAAAACGTCTATTATGAAATCGGGATATAGATCTTCAAATGATGATTATTTCATGAATCAGTACTTAATTGCTAATAGAGCTTACAAGGCATTATGTAAGCAATAAGAACCCGAATTCTTCGAAAACGAATCCAGACGATTAGCTCAATGTAAAAACTCAAAACAATTCTGGAACTTGGCAAAGCATCTAAATGGCTAGCGGCTTGCAATCACATCAAATCAGCTGGCAACTCACTTTGAGAAACTTTTGAATCCAGCCCAAAAGAAAGCTCCCATACAATATGCAACGCCATCCTTTTATATTTATATTTATTTTTTTGCAATCCCCGGGGGAATCGGTTGAAAAAAAAGACCAAGGGGCTTAGTGAAAATCTTGGCCGCACTGTTTGCAAGATAAAATTTAGAAAACAGGTGTGTTCAAAATGGATTTGATGAGCCAGAATCGTTAATCTGCGTAAAATTTGTCGTTCGAATTTTATTTATTTTGAATAAAATTTTTTGAAAATCGAAGTAAAATGTACGCTGGATAGGTAATAATAATAATGTTTATTGAACTGATATATATACAATTGGCTCTTAATTCTATTTTACATTACTTCTATTACATTGATATTTTGATTTGTTTAAGCACTTAAGGGGCTAATATTATACATTGTTTCAATTTTTTTGTTAAAATTATTTAAAAAAATGTCCTTGAATTTCTTATACTACTTACTAAAACCTGTGTGGATAATCTCGGGTTGTTCAAGCCCGGCTGTTTTCTGGTGATGTGAGGGTTAATGTGGCAGTTTGACGCTGCATTCTCGTAGAATTGGATTGCTTCGTCGTCGTTGATATAAATAAGTCCTTTGTCCAGTAGCGATGTCACATCCAGATATCTTAGCTCGGGGTCTCTTCACTGGTCATGCTATTCACTAGGGTGTTTGGGTGGTTGATAAGGTTACTCGTCAGTCTTTTGGCAGCACTGATCATGTACTTGTCGAGGAGTATTACTCCGGACGCCTCGAAAAGTAGTTTGTTGCTGAAGTGCTTTTGTCGTTGCTGGTCAAAGTGGAGTCCCGTGCAGATCCGGAGGATTTTCCTCTCAAACATTCCAAGCCTTGTCATGTTTTGGATACAGTAAACCATGCAGGAAAACAATATGTGATAATGGGCCTGAGAAGTTGCTTATGGATAAGCAGTTTCGTCTTCTGGCTGAGTCCATTCCTTTTCGCATTAGGGGATGGATTCGGTGAAAAGCGAAATTTGCCTTTTTTAGGGTAGCTGTCACGTGCGGCTTGAAACGAAACCTCTCTTTCGAAATTGATACCCAGATATTTCACAGTTGGTTTGGATCTTACTTGTGATCCGTCGGGCAGATTGATAATAATACTTCGGCAACTTGTGGCTGACGGCGTGTTCCGATGCCCCGCTGGTCTTCTGAAGCAAACCAGCTCGGATTTGGCTGAGTTGACTTTGATGGCCCATTTTGTGTAGAATTCCCACAGGCATCTCACATGTTCTTCTACTCTTCGGGCTGCAATAACTGGATACATAGATTTGGCATATGTTAGCGAGTCGTCTGCATAGTGCAAATTCTAGAATTGTTTGGTTGAGGCTGATCCGATGTGAAAATGTTGTAGAGGTATGGACCTAGCTTCGATCCTTGGGAAACTCCTGCTCTGATGCTTTTGGTTGTTGGCTTGCTGTTTTCTATTTGGACAAAGAACGATCTGGAATTAAGAAAGCTAAAAATTATTTTAGTGTACTTGGAAAATTAAAAATGGTTAGTTTGTGTATAAGCTCCTGTATCCAGATGCTGTCGAATGCTTTCTCAATATCCAAGAAGCAGCCAACCGCAACCTGATAGTTGTTGAGGGTATTAACAATATCCTTCTGGAATCTCAAGAGTAAGGTTGAATGTTGCTCCCGAAATCCGAGCTGCATGTCCGGAATGATCCGGTTAGCGGTGCAGAATGTCTTCGAATGTACGCTGGACATGGAATACAATTTGTGAGAAATGATTGCAAAGTAAGTTCAATAAAAACTAGTGATTGAGAACATGTTTCTAGTAAAAACTATTTCTGTTAGATTTTCAAATTTTGTCACGGAACATGCCACAAAGCCTTCAATTGGAGAAAGATTCTATGTAAGGTGCGCTTAACGCAAGCATTCCACAAAGCAGACGGCAAGGAATTGGTCATCGATCCCAGTTTCAACGAAAATGGGTGATGACGAACTTGGTGTAATTCGCCAATGCAATGTTCCTATTTCAGCGCAGTTGGCACGTGGCAATTTTAGCAACATGGCGTTGCATTTTCACTACCTTGAAATCATCCCACAATCAAAGGGTATTCTTCGATGGAACAAAGCATTCTCTTCTGAATGTGTGGATGCTGCGCAAGGCATTGCCAAGTAGGGAATGCTCAATGCGCTGTTGATTCTAATCTTTACACTTTTACAACATTTTACCCAATAAGTATGAGGGTTGAATGACTATTTCAGAAAGGTATAAAACACCTCTTTGGGTTGACCAGTTTCGAAAACAGCTCATAAGATACTCATTGCAACATGAGCTGTTTTCTGAAAATCGGCAAAATCCATAAGCATATACATTCCTTCTTTCTAAGCTGCTTGGCCTAGAGGGTTGTTGTATAACTTTTTAGAATCGTCATTCAATCCTCTTATGCCGGATTTACACGAGTGACAAATTGCCATTAATTCATGCCATTAAATCGGCAAAATAATGGTAAAATCAAATCAATAATGATAAGCATTTACGCGGGACAAAATAATGACTGTTTGATTGATAATGGCAATCTGCCATTAAAGAATGAGCAAGTTCATTCTTCCTCGCGGTGTGCCATAATTTTCAAAATGGCATCATTGTGCATTTACATGATGCTATTATAATGGCAACATTTAATGCCAGTATTCCCTACTGTTTTTTTAATAACGAAAATGATGACAAATTTTCAAGCCATTTACACAATTCTGTCAGTAATGTGAATAAAATGGAAGAAATAATGGCAATTTGTTACTCGTGTAAGTCCGGCATAACTTATTATTGGACAAAATGTTTTGATTAATGGTAATAGATACAAAAATTACCGCCGAAAGGCGTTTCTATATAAGGAACCAATGTTGGAACTAATTTTAAGCACTTTTCACAATGCTCAACCAAACCAAATAAAATTGATAATTATTTGACATGTCAAAATGTCAGTTTTGAAGTTTCCATACATTTTATCAATAATTTATTGAAAAATCAAAGAAAACAAGATTACGACACCTCTTTGTTTTTTTATTTTATTGACGTTATATGTGAAACAGAATCTGCAAATTGTTCTTGTTTGTTGTTTCTGGATTAATGGATTTTGTTTCACATATGACGTCAATAAAATATGAAAAGCAAAGAAATGTCTTAATCTTGTTTTCTTTGATTCATGTTCTCCAATAGCTAAGCCCCGAGAATTCTCTGGGCTTAAAGTAGGGTATCCATTATCGAATCTGCGTTACAGTTTTGCTCACGATCGATAATGTGTACACTTGCATGATGGCATTACACGCATGTAGGACTGCTCACAAAATGTTTTGATATTAGCAGTCAGGCAGCGTTCTTGATCGATGATGTGTATATATATCATTCATCGAACAACATTCAACAAATATTTTTGTTAGTTCGTTCATTTTGAATCTTTCTCAGTATGGAAAAAGAAAAATAATATTTTGATGTGTTTATTGAGCTAGATCTTAGATTGAAAATGAAAATTTTGTTTGGCGGACGGACAACAAACCGGATAAATGTGTACTCGAAACTTTTCACGCATGTTCGATATCCTACAAGAATGTCACCGAGATTCGACTAAAGCTAAGCTAAGCACCCCCGGGGAATAATTGTGGTTGGATTTAACATGCAAATTGTTAATCCCACTCATCTTTTTTTACACGCCTAGTTCTTGATAATTCAATAAGTTATCAAGAAGTGATCTCACCTGTAATGAAGCTTAAAGATGGAAAAGCAGCGAGGTCGAATGGCATACCAACAAAGTTTTATAAGTATGGTACAACGGAACTAATAAACAAAATGACACTTATATATAACAAGGTCGCGGAAATCGGGGTCATACTACAACAATTCAGTGGCAGTGGCTCGATAGTTGTGTGCTCGGCTGTCAACCTTGTGGTCGCAGCTTCGATTCCTGCCGTTGTCTATGTCTTCCTATATTCCATTAAGAACCAATTCTTAAAATTGTCATAAAATGAGCTGCTGGTTTATTCATTACATGCTGTTCAGGCATAACACTAACAGCATGTGATTGAGTAAAACCAGTTTACGCATAAATATGACAGCGAAATAAATAAAATAAATTGAATTATAAGAGACATAAATTAGTAAGACACGGTAATTTTCTCCGCATTATTTCAGCCGCCATCCCTGGAGATAAATCTGGGACAACAACCCGCTCTAGTCTCACAACATCGCGCCACACATATTTCCTATCCTGATTTCTCTTCTTTCACCGGATGCCGCGCTGTGTTAAAAAACATATAAAGGGTATTCATAATCCCTTGAGCGCGTGCAAAGTTATAAAAAAAAAGTCGATTATTTTTCCGTTTCACAAGAAAGGAAATTTGAATCGATAATAACAAACTATTGAAGGAGTTCCAGGCAGGATTTAGAAGTGGATATTCAAAAATTGCCCACATTTTTACCCTCAAAAGTATTGCTGAAACATTCATCCATAGAGAAAAAAATTGTATCCTTTTTTGTAGATTTTAAATCTGCATTCGATATGATCGATAGAAAAAGGCTAATTTATAAGCTCTACAGTAACGGCATGTTATTGAAGTTTGGGGATACAATGGCTAAGATATGGTATAGTGAAGCACTGTCGGACATATTAAAAACGCAATCGGGAGCCAGACAAGGTTGCACATTGAGCTCAAGCATGTTCGCTTTATTTATTGATTACCTGGTAGACTTCTTGTCGTGTGGAGTTGAATACGCCGGGAAGATAATCAAAATATTAATGTTCGCGGATCACATTGTACTTTTGGCAGCCTCACCTGAGTCACTGCAGCTAATGATAAATTTAAGAAGAAATGTAAAAATAATACAAACGCATGTGCATACGTAGGTATTGCTTTTGTTCTTTTTTTGTGGACTCTGCTTTTAATTTTAATTTATTTTTTTGGTGACCTTTAGTCCAAATTATGCGTTTCGCCTAGGTACTACAGTTGGGTTCATCAGTTAGATGCTGTAGAACCCTTCTAAGACGCAAAATATTAGTCGATGGCTATCGGCACAAATAAAGCATCTAACTGATGAGCCCAACTGTAGAACCTGAGTGGACTACAGTCCACAAAAAAAAAAGAATAAAAACAATACATGTATGTACCGACATATACGCGTTTGCATTGTTTTTGTTTTCTTCTTATAATTAAACAAGCCATACCACGGGCATTATTCTCTAGGTGTCTGGTTTTAACTGAATTCCCCTAGAATAATATAATTTGCCGTCTTTATAAGCTGTAAATTTTATTTATGTCTGTAGCTATCGACTAATATATTGCGCCTTAGAAGGGTAATAAAGCATCTAAATGGTGAGCCCAACTGTAGTACCTAGGCAAAACGCATTGATTTGGCGACTAAAGGTCGCAAAATAACTTTCAATTATTTATCTGCCTTGGACAATATTTTACCCACAAACTTTGGCAGTTCATTACTGCAGAGATAAAATTATCTGGATCTCTGAGTTTTATCTCGGTTTCCGTTGTTGTATGAATACCTTTAATCTATTTTCTTATTTTCTAGTACATCCTTACCGGAGATAGCTCTGACACAAAACAAAATAAATAATAATAATTTATGAATTATCAGGTACAAAATCTTTTCAATCTAAATATTATTATCACTACTAATTAAAGTACCTGATGATCAATTCTGATATATGTAAGTATTAATATTTACATTGAAAAGATATTGTACCTGTGTTCATAAGTTATTAAATATTACTTATTTTTGAGTTCAATTTGGTGTCATCAATGCCACAAGAAGATAAGAAAACAAATTATATGATTTTAAAACATACATTGAATACAATAAACTTATATATTAAAGCCTTATTAATTACAGAAGAAAATTTACAAGAAAAAATTGGTCAAAATCATAATTTCATTTATCTACCTATTTATGCTAATTGCGAAATAAAAGGTCAGATTCACACTCTTCCCAAGACTGCCAATTGGGTCAAATTGGCACCAATTACGGCTAATGTCTGTTCCAGACTTACGAATTTGGTAGTTTTGGCGAGATGCACTCTTCCCTTCAAGCAAGCGACCCCGTTTTGGAACTAAAACCACTGTATGTGAATGTATAGTGAGAGAAAATTGTATATCACCATACTCAGTGAAAACCGAACCTAAATGGAATCCAAAAATGAGCCACAAAAAATTAACTAATCTAATAAGAAATATGCTCTTTTACACATATTTAACACTTCTTTGTTTATTTGATAAGAATCCCGTTCTTCCATTTTAAAATATTATTGTATAAATTCTTTACATTTTTTGTTATTATTTTGCTTTTCCTTGAAGATAAATATTTACTTGTCGCTTGTTTACTCTGGAAAATTGAATAAAACAATAACTGCTTTTCTCAATTTGTCCTCATTTCTAGCCCATACAAAATACTCTCCACACGAATGTCGACTATACTCTCTCTATTTCTCGGCCCACAAAAAAGAAATCTCGATTATATTTCTTATTTTTACATGCGTACACAGAAAATTTGTTAATGTTTGTGGGACTCTGTTTTTTTTTTTAGATTCCAAAGTGATTCCCAATTCCAAGTAATTGGGATTGGCACCCCGGCAAGGGTGCAATCCATTTTTATTTGACAGACCCGTGAATATTTTACCGTGCAAAAAATTCAATTCGAAATATGCGTGAATAAATTTGCCTATCTGTGTACACGTTATCTGTCAATCTATGTGTACACAACTTTCTGTGTACATAGAGAAAACTCACGCTTGCGGAATTTGACCCCTGGTTTCTGAGGTTTATTCGGGTTTTCCAATGTAGCATGAATACCCTTAAGATTATTAGTTTGAAGAGATGAAAATATGAATCTTAAACCAACAAAAAGCTATTGAAGACTTATTCGGACTTTATTTCTTTATAAGACAATTTCATCCCCTCTCTTCAAAATTTGATAAGCGGCGAATTCCTGCCCAAAAAAGTCTGGGTCAGATATAATTTTGCACCATTGTATTTTTCTGCTGAAATAGGGTTAGGGTATAGCAAAAGTGCAAAAGTGTCGTAAAATAGTCAGTGTAAGTTGTTGTTGTGGTGCAAAAAAAGTTGCACTTTGCATTTTACAATGATACTACACCAGTATTGCACCGGATCTTAAATACCCCTAATGTTTCAGTTAAATAGGCTTTCATGCCCTTACCGTTAATATTATGGTCTCAAAGTGATAATTAGATGAAGAAGTCTGGCTATCCAATCATTTTCAGGTACTTAATTTGTTTTTCAAAGCCTCTGTTAACTCGAGGGATTACAACACAACCTATCCAATTTGATTTAGCTAGTCGCCCAAAAACAAGTTATTTTCGTTTGAAGAATTTCGTCTTACAGAATCAAAGAAATGGCAGCACTAGACCGAAAATATATGATAATGCAGTTTGACATCCAGTTGCCAGATATCCACTTCAGTTGTACCAACAATATACACCAAAGAAAAAATCTAAAAACTTTTTGAGTAGTAAATTTTTAAGATGGCGACGAAAAAAACGCGTCTTGTGTGATTGTAATCATAACAATATTATTTTTACGCAAATACTATGTCGGGAAATTGTTAAAAACTAAATAAAACTGTTCGCTAATATCGAATTTATAAATTAAAAGTGAAATTGCTTGTATATTAAATGTGAAAATGGCCACAAACATGTATCGAGTAGGAGGTGAGCGATTCCCCCGATTCTTCCAACTTTATCAATTCCAATTCAACTTTCCCCAAAAAAAAATGAATACCTTCCTTTACCCCTTCTCTATACTGTGGTGTTGGTGCACCTTAAAGGATTTTTTTCAATTTCGATGATCAGGCGCCGCATATAATTATTCTTAAAATTTTCTTATTAGATATACTGAATGTTATTCAATATTTAGAAAAATATTCAATTAAAACTAATGATTTTAAATTCGATTTGTTGCCCAAATTTTGGTAAAAAATAGTCGGAGAGATAAATTTTGTAGGTATGTAATTTTGTTTTTTTTTTTCTTTATTATTTGTGTTTAATCTTTACCGTCACCATCGAAGAACAAATTGCCTATAGAAACAAATGAAATTTGTACATGAATGCGAAGATTATAGACCAATCAAAGTGTCTCCTCGAAACAGCGGGACAAGTACACTGACCACGACGACGGATGCAACTCTTTTTCGAAATGGATATCACCGCCACCGCAACTCTCAACAGAGAGCAGAATAAGTTTAAGGTCATAATCAGGAAGCAGGAAAACATTGGTATTACTTATGGAACGCTTGGACGATAATAAAGTTTTTTTTTAATTCTTGAAGGTTTTAATTTGCACCTGTTCCATGTGCATTGAAAATTGGGAAAGTTAATTGGAAGGTTTGATTGATAAAATAAATATTAGGTAGGTGATCGACTGGTTAAGTTAATGTCGATTTCGTTTCAACAAAAACATCGACTTGCCGTCGATCCGCCGTCAATTTTTTTCTGAAAATCAAATTCGTTTCAAATTAAAACCAATACTTTTTCTTCAAAAACAGATCCGTATTGAATCTCTTTTTGGAGACGGATTCAAAACGGATTTGTGCACAGATTCGTACACACACTACAATATTTGTTTTGACGTTTCTCAATTGTTGTGTTGTGAATTAATTTTTATTTTGTGGCAGTGTACAGAAAAAGTAAATTAATGCATTAAAAAATAAAAAAAATTGTTAAAAACTTCTTGGAAACAAATATTAAAAAAGTGCAAGTGGGTTTAGGAACTCCCCCGCGTCGGAATCGGGAAATTAAAACGAAATAATGATGTTTTAACGAATTGAAGATTTGTTTTTTTTTAGAGCTGCCAAGCAACACACACAGTCCCAAAAAGAGATTCGGTCCGTAATCGTTCTTTTCAAAGCCAAAAAGTATTGGTTTTAGTAGCGAATCCTAATTATTGAAACGAAATCGACATAAGTCTCAATTTTTAGAGGTGTGTATGTGCAACTATTACGTGGTCGAGTTTATCTATAGGTATTATAATATTTTGTCTATCTGCTGTTTATGCGTTATCTTCGGTAAAAGTGAGTTTTATAACGACGCCGATGAGGAGAAAATATACGGAAATTGTGTGACAAAAACTGTTTTGTATGGAAGTGTTTATTATTGGTATTAAAATTAATACATAAAATTTTAATGGAAGGCTTAAGAGCTTGTAACTTTAATATAAAAAAAATTAAATTATCTTGAAACTTCTTCATTGGTTTCTTCAAAAAAAAAAAAATTATATCCTACAAACATAACTTTACGATGACAGAGAAGTACAAAAAAGTATTTTCTTTACTTGCGATTATAGGTACTATAAGGCAAGTTATGATGGATTCGTGCAAAAAAAAATCTAACAATCAAACATGACATTACGATCATAGAGAACACCAAAAAAGTGGGTCCCCAATATATATTGTTTGTTCGGTAATATGCCCACACGTTTTTTTTCATTTTTTTTAAGACGACCAATAACAGTAGCTCCCATACATTTTTTTTTTTTGCAAAAAAAAAAACAAAACTTATTTTTCTCGAAAACGGTTCCAACGATTTTTGTAAAAAAAAAAAACAGTTCATTAATGAAGCAAAAGGGAACATTTTAGTAATTTTTGTTTTGGAAAAAAATTGTTCCTTTTGGTACATCTAGTAGTACCATTTTTTTTTTGGTTTTCGATTTTCTGGAAAACGGTTAATTTGATTGTTTTAAAATTTTTGCGCAGAAACTCATGAACAGTTTTAACACTATTGTAAGCCAAAATTTTTCAAAAATAAAAATAGTAGTTTTTTGATATTATCTTGAAAAGTTAAGAAAAAAAATATTCCTAAGATAAAAAATAACGGTACCTCCCATACAAATGTTTAAAAAAACGTTAAGAAAAAATGTATTGCTCGAAGAATTTTTTTTAAAATGCGTGTTATCCTAAATTAGTACAGTCCACTTTTAAGTATAAAAATAGTTTTTCGATTTTTAAAAAAATAAATAATTTTTTTTTTTGTAAAATCGATTTTTCAAAAAGTAGTCACAGAATTTTTTTTTTAATTTTAATTTTATATGTATATTAATAATATCTTCAAAATGGTGTTTCACATTTTTTTTTAATGTTTTCAAAATTTTATACATAAACAATTAATTTATTAAAAAACCGATCCAATGATTTTTTAATTTTTTTGTTGATATATTCTTATTTATCAAAGAATTCAAACTGCATCTTTGTTTTCCCTCAAACTATAACGACTAAGCAATATAAAAAGATATAAGTATGTGTATTATCCATTTATTTCTATTTTATTATTATTCCCTTTTTACTAATTTTTGCCTACATCACTGAATACTAAATACAATGTAGGCCCTTATACATTTATGTATATATACATATGTATATGTGTCTAAGAATCACATGAATCTTATGTATGCATAGTGCACCAAAATTATAAAGTTATATGCATATATCTGCCTACTTACTACGTCCCTCATTTTCATTATTATATGTATATGTTTACATACTTAGTTTCCATCTATATATGTATGTACATACATTTTACTCTCCTAACTCGCATAGTTAAAATCCATAACTTAGATTTAAATATACATTTGTAGGTAGGTACCTATGTAACTATTCCTTGAATCATCCATTCGACAATTCATTATACTAAGAATTAAGGTAATCTTACCCACATAGGCTTTACACCTGCATAGGATAACTACACCTAACTAATTAAACCTCAATGGTTAGTCACATTAAAGTTGTTAGCTACAAGAGCAAGTTCGTACGATCCAGTCGTGCATTTTATTTTAAGTGTTGTTGTTCACATACCAATCTGTTAATCGGACTGAACTATACAAAGTTGATTTGATTAAAACATGATACAGAATATTTCTAACGGGCAGAAACTTCGTTTTCGAGGGTAGCATCTTCCAGTTAAGTGCAAAATTGTACAAGAGTATTTTTTTTATTTTTTTGTAAGTATTTTGAATATAGGAAATCAATTAAAAACTTAGAACCTTAAAGTTTCAGGAGCTAGGCTTAGTTTATAATTATGTATTATAATCCAAACGTGTGGTTAATAATTATTATCCGAATGTGTGGTTAATAATACATGCCAGTAAAAATGACACTATTATTATTATTTTTCAGTTTCAATAAATAGGTAGGTCCATTTAAATAAAATATTAATTCTGAAAACAATTCCGACAAATCCATATTTTGGCGGAGAGCTTCATTTTTGCATCCTAAACATTTCATAAAAAGTACCCTACATTTGGAGCGGATCAAATTACAAATTACTCGAAAACCATAGGCTCTTTTGAAAAAAAGTAGGTGCACATGTTAGCTCATGTCAATCTACACAAAAAAAATTATCGTATAATTAATAGATTTAGAAAAAACTGTCGAAAACATTGGCGTGTAGTACTTTTAGTCAAAGAAATATAATGAAATAAATAAATTGTTTAATTTATTTAGAGCCTATTAATTCAAAGAAAGACTTTGGTTCATGTCTTAAGTTGGTTTTTTAAATGACTCAGATGATATAATAATCGTGTGGAAAACATGTTCATTGTTCATTTCCAATATTGCTGGCATATCCATATTCCAGTTTTCCTGGACATCTTCAGAAAATTATACAAGGATGTACTTTCTATTACTTCTGCCACTGTAATAGAGTTTTGTGAATATTGTTTCGTATATCTGATAACAAGCAAGGATATAACATGACATAACTAAATCGCCAGTGTAGCTAACTCCTGCAAATAGTCCTTGCAAAGGAATTTGTTTTAGTGTATGATACTTTTAAAGCTACAATGACGGAACATTCCGCATATGTCGAATCCAGACCTTTAAAATTATGCTTCAAACTAAATTTGAAATTTAAAACAAATCCTGAGATTTTTATTTTTCTTACACTATGGATGCTGAATTAACTAGGTTTGGCGTTTTCGATAGTATCAATAATTTTAAAATAGCAACGGACTTATTAATTACAATTTACTTGAGCAATGAATAGCTATCTAATACATAATGATGTATTGAGCTGCTACGCCACTTCTAATGCAATACGCGTTTTACTATTCATTATAGTTACGATGGACTTATGGCAAAAAAAGTTTTCTATATTCTCCTGTGTTTCCTTTGCGACAACAAATAAAATTATACTCCTGCTTCCGAAAAATATCTTGCACATTCAACGATCGAGACCAAGACTGGTTTTCACACAGCATTGTCGTCGGCACATGCCAAAAATTCAAATTAATTATTATTAAAGGTTTTATCTTGCGCATGTTTATAGAAATCAGTTGTAAGAAAATGAGGGAAAATAATGCTCAAAGGGTCAAATTAATTTTTATTTTTTCTGTTCAAATTGCACACTTATAACCCTAAATAAATACAAATTAGAACTGTGGCAGTGAAAAAATGTGTTTGTAATAGTTTGTGTAATTAATTCATACGTACAATAGTTTTAAATTGAAAAAAGTGGCATGCTCTCTGAAATTTCTTTTTTAAATGAGCAAACTTGAATAAAAATAAAAAATGGGAACATATTACCTTTCTTAAAATGTAGAAAATTGGCGTGGGTGATGTTAAATGACATTTCAACATAAAACAGTTTTATATAGGCTCTCTACTAACTGCAAACGCGTTCAGCTTATACCTATTGCAGCTATTCAACGTTACATAATGTAATAAAATTGGTTTTATCGTTAAGAAGGATTATAAAGAGAACAAAACTTCAATTGGGGGTGGCCGTGGCGCGATAGTTGTGTGTTCGCCTGTCAACCTCATGGTTACAGGTTCGATCCCTGCCGTAGTCTATGTCTTCTTATTTTTTCATTAAAAACCAATTCTTAAAATAAATGTCATACAATGATTTGCTGGTTTACTCATTACATGCTGTTTAGGCATAGAACTAACAACATGTGATTAGTAAAACTAGTATACCGATAAAATATGACAGAGAATAAAAAAATGAATGCGAATTATAAGGGACATAGATAAATAAGACACGGAAATTTCTCCGCATTAGTTCAGCCGCCATCCCTGGAGATAAAATCGGAGACAACAACCACCTACAGTCAACGAAGTCCAGTTTCTAATAAAAGTATGTGGTTTGGCGTTGTGTTTGCTAGCTTAGATAGAAATATAGATGTACATTAGTTAATTAAATCTAAAGTTAAATTAGACATTAGAGAATAAGTAGTGATATAAATATTTAATTAAAAAACAGTTTATAATATATCACTTAAATTTGTTAAATTTACATATATACAGTGCCGAAGAATAAAATAGCACAATAACGGCATTTTTTCTATTTGCTAAAAAAAAACATTTAGTGTCGCAAACTTTTTGTACATTGCTGATAAATATATTACTCAACATGTTCACTTTCCGCAGAAAACAGGTTTTCGCTCTTAATTATAACGGTTCTACTCAATTTAAGAGATGTTCAGAGAAAAATGCAAAATCGAAGGAAAAAAATAATAGCACCGTTAACAATTCTGTCGAAGAGCACTTTATTTTAATTTATTAATTTGTCCCCTGTACAAGTTTAGGTGGTTCTGTTCGGTTATCGTTAGTTATGACCCAAATTCAACATTAAACCCATTGTTTAGGCCACGAAATGGGACGCGGAAATCATTGTAGTGCAGAAAAAAGAGAATTTATCCGAAAACTTATTTCAGAGGGCAAAACTTACAGCGAAGTTCGTCTTTTTGTTGGATGTTCCAACAAAATGATACGCAATGCCATAATTTTTCAAGAAAAACCTGAAACACGAGGACGGAAACGAGCCATATCGAAGTTATTTAAAAATCGGTTGATCCGCCATAGCAAGAAGGAGCCTTTTAAACCAGCAACTGAACTAAAAAAGGATCTCAATATAGCTGCAACGGTGCAAACAGTTCGTAGCTGTTTAAGACATCACAATTTAAAAGCCTGTAGCCCAAGAAAAGTTCCACTCCTAAGTGCGAAGCATGTAGCCAAACGTATTGAGTTTGCAAAAGAACACCTGAAATGGACAGTTGAAAAATGGAGGAACATCTTATGGTCAGACAAAAGTAAAATTGTCCTGTACGGCGGAAAAGGATCTCGTTCATATGTCAGACGCACTCCAAATACAGAATACAATCCTCAATACACATGTAAAACCATTAAACATGGAGGATCAAGTGTAATTGTAATTCGTATTACGGCGTAGGCCCATTACATTGGATAAGAGCAATTATGGACCAACACGTCTACGTTGAAATAATGGAAAAAATTATGCTACCTTATGGAGAATACGACATGCCATGGTTGTGGGTCTTTCAACAAGATAACGACCCCAAACACACCAGCAAGAAAGCTAAGAAATGGTTCAGAGAGCATTCAGTGAACGTCATGGAGTGGCATGCGCAGTCACCAGATCTCAACCCCATTGAGAATTTGTGGGCTGATGTAAAAAAAGCAGTTGCTGCTGCCAAGCCAACCAGCAACGAATCACTTTGGAAAGCGATTAAGGAGACCTGGAGCAAAATTCCGCTAAGTCGATGCCAGGGCTTGGTTGATTCAATGCCAAAACGTTGTGCAGTTGTTGTTGCCATTAAAGGGCACGCACCTAAATATTAAAACTGAAGGACGACATATACTGCAACAGATAAGTGTCCCAAATAACAAAAGTTATTAATTTTTTATATTTTTTTTTAACTTTAAGTACACTTTGGAATTGTGGTGCTATTTTTTTTTCGCCTTATTTTTATGTTTATAAACGGTGATTTTTTAAGAGCTTGGTTTTTGAAAATTCAAAAAAACACAGAAACTTGTAAAAAGTGAATGAAATTTTTATTTGGATCGATAAATCAATTTCTGCCATTTACTTTTTAAAAATAATTTCACTTAAATGTTGCCCGCGGCTACGCTTCAGGTGGTCCATTCTAAAGGTCCAATTTTGGCAAACTTTTCCACACATTTCGGCCGGAATCTCACCAATGACGCGTTCAATGTTGGCTTCCAAGGCAGCAATCGTGTTTGGCTTGTCCCCATAGACAATAGACTTAACATAGCCCCACAAAAAATAGTCGTAACGGGGTCAAATCACATGATCTTGGTGGCCAATTGACTGCGCCAAAACGTGAGATCAACTGCTCACCAAATTCGCCTCTCAATTGATGCATGGTTTCGCGTGCAGTGCGGCATGTGGCACCGTCCTGTTGGAACCACATGTCGACCGAGTTCAATTCTTGCATTTTCGGCAAAAAAAAATCTGTTATCATCCAACGGTACCTTTCTCCATTGACCGTAACCCTGCGGCCTTCATCGTCCTTGAAGAAGTACGGCCCAATGATGCCGCCTGCCCATAAACCGCACCAAACAGTGCATTTTTCGGGATGCATTGGTAGCTGCTGAATTGCCTCTGGCTGCTCTTCACTCCAAATACGGCAATTCTGCTTATTAACGTATCCATTTAGCCAAAAATGAGCGGAAAAAAAACGGACGTAGCTTGCGAAACACATTTTTCACAGAGCACGAATTTTGATAATAAATTTCAATAATTTGCAAACGTTGTTCAGGCGTAAGTCTGTTCATGATGAAATGGCAAACAATACTGAATCGAAATGTCAAATGTTCGTGGAATTTGTCATGTGTGATCTGTCAAAAATATAAACGTCAAAAACCAAGTAGCAAAAAAATCACCCGTTACAAGACTTGTTTATATAGTTTTAAAATGGTAAATAAAACCTTCAATATTGTTATAAAACAATTTTTATAAAGGTTTTTTTTACTAAAAATGTGTTCATTAGTTGTTTAAAATAACAAATAGAACTACAATGCCTTTGGGAAAAATATTGGTGACGGTGGTGCTATTATTTTTTTCGGCACTATATGTAAATAATAATGCAGATACCAAATTCAGATATCTGATTTCAGCTTGTGATTATGATAAACCTCAATTGTTATTAATATTTGACACACGCAATATTTTGCCAAAAATTACTGACAACGAAATTACCCGCAAAAAGCTGCAAGAAAATCGCCGCAAATATTTGATCCTAGAACAGATCTGCAATTGTATATTCATTCTGAGACCGGGAATATATTCGGCAGATTTTTTTAAAAATGTATGGGCTAACTTTGACAGCTCCTTATTAGATGTAGCAAAAGGCTTAGTTCGCGCTGTTGCATTCATGCAAGAGAAAATAATATATCATGGATAAGCTCGATGTAGTTCTTTGATGTTTACTGATTTTTGTCCAGAAAAGAATTATACTCTGCTAAACTAGCTGACCCCGAAGAATACGAAGAGAATATGATCCGAATAAAGACTCACCTTGGATACCCGTACAACTTTTATTGAAATCTTTCAAACAAACAACAGTTTGATCTTTATTCTGAATTATGGGCTTTCGCTACGGCTATGTGGGAATATTTGACCGAGGGCAACCCATCCAACATTTTTCTGCCAAAGAACTCGTATAAAATAATCGAATTTATAGCGGGATCTTAGAAATGCCAGATGAATGGCCGGATGAAATACGTGAGATAATTATGAATGGCTGAAGTTTAGATGGAATGCGTTTCGACAAGATTAACATTTTAAGAAACCTTAGCAATCTTATAAACCAAGAGATTCCCTTTACAAATTTATAAATGGTTCAACCAAATATAGACGATGACAATAAATCGTTGACTCTTTCGACATCTAGTAATGGAACTGAAAGTACTTGTCTAAGTGTTGTCAATGGTGGTGCCGATGATTTGGTTTTCAAACCCAATTGGGTACAACAAACTGCAGCCTTGCGCATAATTCCAGGAGGTAAATTAATTACAAATAAAATTGGCGAGGGTCATTATGGTCGAGTGTTTTGTGGCAGAATTCTATATAACAATGAAGAAAGATAGAAGTTGCAATCAAAGTTCTAAAAGACATGGAACGGGGGGTATCGTCACCTAGAGAAGATGCCGTATGTTTCGCCAATGTCGATTGTTATGGAATATTTAAACCGCGGATCTTTTGATCATCTAAATGCCAAATCTAACAAACGAAAATCTATTGAAATTTGTCTTGGAAATTGCGAAGGGTATGGAATATGTAGCCAAAAAGGGAACAATTCATAGAGACCTGGCGGCGAGAAATATATTAGTAGATGGTGAATTTGTTAAAATCTCTGACTTCGGTCTAGCACAGCATGCAAACAACAAAGGTTATTACATGTCAAACAAACAAACAAGCTAGAGAAATTCCGATTAGGTGGTATACTGTTGAATCTGTTTTGTTAAATAAGTTCTCATCCTCTTCGGACGTTTGGTCGTACGGAGTTACATTATTGGAAATATTTACACGAGGAGAAGAACCCAATCTAGTTTGCATTGAAGGTATTGGATTCGGTCAAGCAGTTTTGGATTTATCAGACATGGATCTTTGTCCTCAAATTGTATACGAAAAAATAATGGTACCAAGCTGGTATAGAGAAAAAGAAAAGCGTCCAACTTTTACGGATATAATTAATATTATTGAATGTATTCAAAATGAATACGGAGAACTTATTTAGAAAATGTTCATGTATATATACGCACATATGCATATGATATGATATGAAAACATTTATTTAGATTTCTAGGTAAAATGATTGTTTTATAAAATAGATAAAAAGTCGAATATTCATCAAGATTCTTAAGTTATTTAAAAAAAATCTAATATTTCATATGTAAATAATTTTTCTATAAAAATTTTGAATTTCTTTCTTTTTTTATATTCTTCTTAAGTGCTTATTATTAATTAAGAAAAAAAACAGTTTTTTCTCTGTGTGAAAAAAAAATGTTGATGTGTAAATAATATATTTTTTCGTGTTAAAAAAAAAAGTAAACTTTTATAAACACTGCAAAAAAGAAAAAATAAGTTAAATAAAATTTCATTGATCTAATTTTCGTAAAATTTCATGTACATCCTACAATATGTTAATGCATGAGGCTTAAAATTTTTAAGCAGCTCACCCGTGCCCAACTACTCCACTGATTTTTTACTTGGATATATACATATTATGTAGGTACTACCCACGAAAGCATAACATTTTCCAATATATCCAAATACGACTCCTTTGTCATATTGTCAACGCCCCACCAAGAAAAACAACCCCATCAAATTATGCTGCCACCTCCATGATTCACGGTTGGTTTTGTGTACCACGGATTGTAGGCCTCGTGCTTTGGGCGACGAACAAACTGTTTCCCATCCATTCCGAATAAATTTATTTTCGTTTCGTCGCTCAAAAGCACATTTCTCCACCGCTTCTTGGCCTGAAGTGAGTCGTCTTTCATGTGATGCATTTTAGCAAAACAGAACCACTTCTGGGTGTGTATTTTTTTTAGTTAGGGCACTTTCCTTGAGATTTGATATCTTGCGTGAAGTCAGCCTCCTGCCAGATACGATGAATTGTTCTAGAACAGACTGACGTCACTATTTATGGCTGCAGATCTTTTGAGGACATAAACGGATTCGTTTTAGGTTTTCTCACCAACGTAGCTTTGTCTTTTACGGTCATTTTAGACGGACGCCCTCTGGTTTCTTCAAAAAATTTGGAGCTGATAGCATTCCATATCATTCTTGCAGAGCGCCCAATGACTGTTGTTATGCAGAAATTAAATGGCTTCGCGTTAGTCTTCAGTGCAGTGCTTCGCTCTTCCCATTTCTAAGTGGAATATTAAAAAATAAATCTGCCTAAAGTTTCAAAATTATTCTCAGATAAAAATAATCTCACCAAAAACTTGAATTATTTAAGCTCTTATTCAAATGTTCCTATTTTTTTGACCAGCAAATTTTGTAGTTGCAATCTACTAAGTGCATAATATTATGACTACATTTTGTTTAATCACATGATCATACTTTGAAAAGGTTGGCAATATATAAACCGTTAGAATAACACACCAATTTGTTCACATGTTCGCCTAACTTAAGTGCAAGATACAGTATAACCTTAATGTAGGAAATTTTCCTATTATTTTCTCCATGACTAAATATGGCACACAAATAAGCCATAATAAGATTGTAAACCTTCGTACGTTTCACCCCCCAAAACCCATTTGTTTACATTGTTGTATTTGTAGCTTTGAAACTATCCATGACTAGATGGGAAATCGAAAAGCAAAACAAAAACAAAATACTAGGGCTGTGTTGTCTATGTGTCTATAAGAAGAGGAACAGAAAAGATTCTTGTGTGCGTTTTTATCAATGCGTCTATTTGAAGAGGAACAGAAATGTTACTTGTGTGCGTGTTTCAGCTTGTAGGCAAATGTCAAATGAAAGCAGAGGTTTCGGGTCTTTACGTTATTAGTTTATGATATGGCAAGTTCTCGAGATTTGAATCAAACTTGACATTGCGATGATAGCGAAGACAAAAAGGGTCCCGCAATTCCGTCTATCTGTCTGTTTGTCTGTCCTCGTACAGCCTAAACGGTTGGATGGATTTGCTTCAAACTTGGTACATAATTGTTTTTTCGGTAAATCTTATTTTTATCATAAACGGCTCTAACGATTTTTATAAAAAAAAATCGGTTCATTAATAAAGGGAAAGGAACTTTTTGTTATTTTTTTTTTGTGTGAAAAAATTGTTATTTTTGGTACCTATAGTTCTAGTAGATCCATTTTTATTTCTAGATTTTTTCAAATTTTGTTCAAAATCCAAAATTTTTCAGAAAAAAACTTGTGAAATTAAAAAAAAAAACTTTAAAACTCAAAATTTCGAACGAATCAATCGATTTTTTCGAAACTTCGTATTTGGTAGTTTTTTTATTTGTGTTGAATAATTAAAAAAAAACTATTTTTCTAAAATAAAAAAAATCGGTACCTCCCATCCAACAATTTTGATAAAATAAAATGCACGACTGGATCGCACATAATATGTTCGATCACATCGTATGCAAAAGATTTCTATAAAGAATCTAAATATATCGCTTTTACTTATTTTTTAATATACAAAATTTCTTTAAATAAAAACGAAATTTCAAAATGATCATCCACACGTTTTCAAAATATTGAAAAAAAAATATTTTTCGAAAATTCTGGTTGCGGTATTATTTATAATTCGAAGGACCTCTGACCAAAATGTAGACTATACCTAAAGTAGTACACATACTTTTTGTTATCTAAATCGTTGGAGCTGTTTTCGTGATAATTAAGATGGTAGAAAAAATTGAATGGTAGGTGCCGCTATTTTTGGGGCTAAAAAAACGATTCAAAAAATCAATTTGAGATAATCATCTAAACCCCTTAAGTACCAAGTGTGAAGAAAATCGCTTCAGCCTTTTAGACTGTAGATCGTTCTACGATAGGAATTGAGGGACCCACTTTTTGGTGTTCTGTATCGTCAATTATAAAGTGACCATTCGTCCCACATTACGTAGGACAGTCCCACATTTTCAAGAACTGTCCCACACCGAACACTGTCCCGCAAAATTAGCAGATATCCCACATTGTCCCACAAAATTTCAAATTTACTTATATCTTTAGTCATATTTTCGTTCAATAGAGAAATGTCAGCAGCAATTAGTTTTTGACAACGAGGCGTCTGAACTTTGGTTGAAATTTCTACATAACATGGCTTCTATATTCCACCACGCTATAAATTCAATCTAATGTCCTCCAAGGATGGCAGATGAACTAATGCGGAGTGAATTACCGTGTCTTATTTATTTTTGCCCCTTTTTTTAAATTTAAGACCTAATGTCTTTTAAATGCAACCTGAATTGCACGGCAACAGTTTGGCACAGTGGATTTGAGAACCAGGTATTGACTGTGTCATTTTAACCCATGGGCGGCATCCAATTAAAATTGTGGGTATAGAAAAGAATGCGCCTAGCGTGGAGATCGAACCCACACGTCTAAGTTAGCAATCAAGCACTTTATCCACTGCGCCATTGCCACCCAGATTTATTTATATTTTATTTAATTCGTTGTCATTGTTATGGGTATGCTAATTTACTCAATCACATATTGTTAGTGTTATGCCTAAACAGCATGTAATGAAGATACCAGCAACTTATTTTATGACAATTTTTAGAATTGGTTTTTAATGGAATATAAGAAGACATAGACTACGACAGGAATCGAACCTGCAACCACGAGGTTGACAGCTGAGCACACAACTATCGCGCCACGGCCACCCCCCAAATGTAATGAAAGTTGCCAAAATTAAAAAAAAATATTTGAAAAACAAACGAATCGAATCTGAATAATTTCCACTGGTGCTAAAAGATGATTTAATTAGATAAATTGAAGAAAAGCCGGTCATAAATCAAAAAGATAGCTCCTAGCCCTTGTATTTAATTTCTACAGTACATCTTTTAAAAATATAAGTATACGTATTTTTTTTTCATTTTTAAATTTAATGCTTATTTTAAGAATTCGTTTGATTTAATTGCGCTATAGTTGCAGTAACTATATGTTGGCGCTCTGTTACAGTTTGGTCTTCCACGCCCCCACAGTTTCAAAAATGCAATTAAATTTTACCAAAATGTAACTAATACTGGAAACATTTTTTAAAATAACTTTTCGTAGATTAAAAAAATGTGTACAAATTGTACACTTCGTTGCTGATTTTTTATTAGGCTATTTTGAAGCTTTATGGGTGTGCCAATGCAAAAGGAAAGAGAACGCGCACACATTTTTGCAGATTTGAACTTAGCGCATTAAAATCAAGTGGGTTTTAAAAGGGGATTTTTGGAATGAGGATTAAAGTGAAACATAATCGTTTTTTTTTTAACTGTTTTGTTTTCACTTGGTGTGAAAATTTATTGAATAATTTTGTTTTTTAATAGTAATTAAAACAAGTATTTTTTTCCATATTCTGCAACCTCTTTTGGTAAAATTGAAATGGTCCCACATTTAAAACAAAATAGTAATACGTATATTGTTTTTGGGTGAATTTCTTTACTTTGTCCCACGTTTTGGTTTTTTGGGTCTAGTCACATTATCGTAATATCAAGTTTCATTAAAATCTCGAGTTCGATTTTTTTTCGAAATGTAAAACTTGCCCTATCTATGTATATCGCAAGTAAAAATGTGTGAATTCTTTTTGTTTTTAAATTGAACTAATATGACCAAGCACAGTCCGAGCATTAAGAAGATAGAATAGGATTTAAAAGAAGAATCCAATGTATACTAGTTTTGAAGTTCAGAATATCAAAATGCGAGGAAAAAATAGAGCTAGGTAAAACATTCCACATTCGTGTTGTACGACTAAAGAAAGAATCTGTACTTGACAGTACGCCCAAAGTTATATCTAAGGGTAAATTGATGAGCATTCCTAGCAAGAGTATTACGCTTGAATAGCTTAAGGGGAGGTCTGTAACTGGTTATTTTGCTAGAACATTATTTATAAAAATAGCGATCAAATAGTGAAAGACATGAACCATTTCGACGGTGTTCGAGAGACGTCATATACATATGTAACACTTTTTGGCAGCCTGGAATTAACAGCGAATTGTGTTGGAAGCAAATTGGGTTTTTCACGTGAGCTGGAAAAGGGGCGTCATTAAAGACTAGCGTAGAAACCGAAGACGAACTTGAATTTGGAATATTTTTTACAAATGACCAAAAAATTCTACTACCTTTGGGACATAGTATTTTTTGCCTTAATTGTTAGTCATGCAAATTTTTTTTTTTTTTTGAATAAGAATGTTGCAAGTCTTTCTAGCCTTTTGAAGCTAATTCCGGTTTTCCGCAGTGGGGTTAGCTTTGTAATTCCTTCTTTAACCCTAATAACCTCTTAATAGCTCGAATCAAACCATGAATTTTCTTTCGGTTTGATAGATTTCACCCTGTTCTGGATGAAATATCTCATTTTTCTTAAATTAGTGCAGCGCACTTTTGCGTAAAAAACTATTTTTTTTTGCTTACTTATTAACGGTACTTCGCATAGAACCACTTTTCATATTTTCGATTTTCACATCATTGGATGAACCGATTAAAATTATTTTATGCAAATGCTCCCTAAAAGTGTTAATTACATACGAGTAACTGTATACTCAAATTTTCAAAAAATTGTTTTTGTGATTTTTAATAAATTAATAAATATCGATTTTTTCAAAAAGCAGTCAATGATGTTTTTTGAAAATTCAAATTTTATATCTACATCAATTATTACTTCAAAATGGCGTTTTTTTCTAAAAATATTTTCAAAATTTTATAAATAAAAAACTATTGAAAAAAACCGCTCCAACGATTTTTGATTTTTGTACATTGATATATGTTCAACAATCCAAATGACATCTTTTTTTCCACTGAAATTTTAAACCAAGTAAGCAATTTTAAAAAAGATTGTATTATGTTTATCATCCATTTATTTCTACCTTATTATACTTCGAATTTTTGCGGACGTCACTAAATACCTACATATATACTATGTAGGTCCCATGAATATTATGTATAATGCACCTATCATAAGGTTATATACATATAGTGCTACCTAGCCACCTACATCCTTCACTTTCATTATGAACATATTTACATAACTTGGTTCCATCTTTGTATGTATGAATGTAGCTACATATTACCCTCCTTATTTACATAATTTAAATCCATTTAAATATACATTTCTAGTAGGCACCTGTGTAACTATGCCTTGAATCATCCATTCGACAAGTTATACTAAATGGTCCCCCAAATAACTTTTTTTTTTTTTTTGAAAATGCTATAAAAAAAACTACTGAATATTTTCTCAAATTTCTTTTTTTATTTGAAAGTACAATCCTTCCGGTTAATAATGGAAAATAATTTTATTCAAATCGCTGCCTCGGCTGGCCATGCAGTAGCCTACACGATCGGTCCAATTTTTAAGCACATTAGATTGTGTGCAGCTGTATTTCACCAATGGCTTCACGAATATTATCCTTTAAAGCGTCAATTGTCTCTGGCTTAACGGCGTAACACTTATCTTTTACGGCACCCCACAAATAATAGTCCAACGGTGTCAAATCGCAGCTCCAAGGTGGCCAAACGACATCAGCTCTGCGGCTGATAATGCGATCTTCAAAAACAGGGCGCAAAACATCGAGTGTAGCTTCGGCTGTGTGGCACGTAGCGCCGTCCTGTTGAAACCAAATATTGCCAATATCCTCCTTTTCAATTTTTGTGAACAAAAATTCGTTCAACATGGCCCGATAACGATCGCCATTGACTGTAACGGCCACTTCTTGCTCATTTTCGAAGAAAAATGGCTCAATTATGCCTCTGGACCAAAATCCGCACCAAAGAGTGACTCGTTTTGGGTGTATCGGCTTTTCAATGTATGCGTGCGGGTTTTCTGTGCCGCAAATGCGACAATTTTGCTTGTTTACATACCCGCCAAGATCAAAATGAGCTTCATCTGACAAGATAATTTTTTTTGGCAAAATCGGCATCTTCTCTAAGTTGATCGCAGGCCCATTTACCGAAGCGAAAACGCATTGGATGGTCAGTTGGCTTCAACTCCTGAACCAATTGGACTTTGTATGGCGTCATACCAAGGTCTTTATGCAAAATTCGTCTCAATGATGTCTCCGAAATGTTCAATTGTTGAGAACGATGGTGAATTGATGTTGATGACGCACACTTTCTGCCACAGCAGCAGTATTCTCGGGTGAACGAACTGTTTTTGGCTTTTCACGCTTTGGTTTATCGATAAGGATGCCAGTTTCTTTCACAAGATAACGAACATACGGAGCTGACGGTTCCTTAGCCAAGGACTCCCTTTCCAAATTTGTTTGTTGACTTCTGGTGGCAACTCCTCTAATATGTTTGTCTAGGTTTTTATTTGCTTTCATGATCTCAACAAGTTTTCCATTTGGTTTTGATTTGTAATTTTTATCTTAAGCAACTTTTTTTGTTACCTACAATTAATAAAACAAAACAAAAGAGAGTATGTGTACTTATGTACACGCGCCAGAAGTAAAACTTCACTAATTTGAAACAATTTTTTCTTTCGTAATTTAAGTCAACTACAACATATTATATATATATTATATTTCAATATCATTGAAACCGGTCAAAGAACAACGAAGTTGACATTTTTTTTATACTGGCCCCGTATTTGCATTAATACATTCCCCATAACGACCCTTTCTTCCAATTGTACAAACGTCACCATGCGCCGCGTCGCTCGAACTTTGATTCATGGTTCAGCAATTTATATTACATACATTGCACATTATACTACTTCGTACATATAAATATAGGAAGTAGATACTGTGAGCGTCAAAAGAAAGTGTACACCTATAAACTTCATAAACCTCTGTTAGTAAAAGTGGGGTTGATATTGAAGTAAAATACTTATCTTATGTTTTAAGGCGATTATTTTCAATGAATTGGCATATAAAATTAACAAAATATATGATATAAAAAATAAAAAAAAAAATAACAAAAACAAACATATGTACTTAATTTTTATGGCGTCAAAAAAGAAGTACACCTTGTCGAGCATACTATACAGGGTTCAGATTATCAGGAAAACAACTGTTAAATTTATTTAGTTTTTCTTTCTTACTCACAATTTGTTGATCAGTGTATTCTATTGAGTTAATTTAAACCGAAAAGCGCTTGTTTACAATTATTAAAGATAATGGCGCAAAATTTTAAACAACCCATTCTTAAGGGCTTAACATTTTACTAGTTAGCAATTTCCTAAGTGCTTTTTGATTGAATAACTATTTCAAAATTTTTAAACCTTTTCTAAACTAGTAAATTGCTAATTAGACAGAAAGCTGAGCATTTGTAGGGTTTGAATTTTGATGAACACAATTATTGTTGTTATGCATTGTAAAATAATTATATGTTGATAAAAACCCAACATGTGCTCTAAAAAGGTATTAGTTATTTCTTTTTTCATCATTTTAACTTCATTATTTACTAAAAAAAAAAAAAAAAAAAAAAAAAAAAAATGTGCTCCAGCAGGACTCGAACCTGGGCACCCCGCGTGCAAGGCTGATATACTATCAGATTCCATAATGGATTTAGCAAATTGCTAAAAGTTAAAGTAGCCATTCCGCGATTTTAACTTTAGTAAAATGTTAAAATCGATTAAAATTAGCTCAATCATCTTTTTAGCTTAGTAAATTGCTAAAAGTGGCTTTAACATTTTACTAAATCGTTTAAAATTTTGCGCCAATAACTTAAATTAGGTAAGAAAAGTGCAATTGAAAAACGAGAAGTTGTTATAAAATAAAGAAAGAAAGGAGAATCTTACCGCGAAATATCCAAAATAGTCGGAAATAATAGTCCAAAATAGTCGGCAGATGCCATAACACATTGAAAAAAAAATTTAAAAGTTCAAAGATGTAAAAGATCAAACTCGTTCCGGAAGGCCAAAAATACTTTCCTTAGGTGATGAACGTGCTTTTGTGAGATAAGTGAGCAAAAATGCTGCGGTGTAACTAATTTGGCTATTTCGCGGTAAGATTCTTCTTCCTTTCTTAATTTTATAACAAGTTCTAGTTTTTCAACTGCATTTTTCTTACCCATTTTAAGTTATTATCTTTAATAAATTTAAACAAGCACTTTTCGAAAACCGTAGAAGGAAAGAACAATATTGTGGGTACACATTTTTTTGAGAGCGTGTCGTGTCGAAATTTTGTACCCCAACAACGCCGCAAAAGAAGTTTTACTTCATGAAATTAATTACATTGTGCGATTAATTTTGGCTTTCAATTTTATGAATGACAGAATTTGGTGTTTTAACAGTTTTCTGTTTTCAAAACGACTAAAGCAATACGAAAAGTATCTTTTTTTTTTATATAATCTACACGCGCTCAAGGGATTATGAATACCCTTTAAATGCTTCAACACAGCGCGGGCTTGATGGTGAGGTTAAGGAAGAGAAAGAATGATAGGAAAGATGTGTGGCGCGATATTCGGAGACTGTAGGTGGTTGTTGTCTCAGATTTTATCTCCAGGGATGGCGGCTGAACTAATGCGGAGAAATTTCCGTGTCTTATTTATCGATGTCTCTTATTATTCGCATTAATTTTTTTATTCTTTGTCATATTTTATCGGTATACTAGTTTTACTCAATCACATGTTGTTAGTTCTATGCCTAAACAGCATGTAATGAGTAAACCAGCAACTCATTGTATGACATTTATTTTTAGAATTGTTTTTTAATGGAAAAATAAGAAGACATAGACTACGGCAGGGATCGAACCTGTGACCATGAGGTTGACAGGCAAACACACAACTATCGCGCCACGGCCACCCCTTCTAATTATATTACGACAAATGTCACTAAATGAATGCATTCCACATGACCATAAACGCCAGTTGGCGTTCAAAGCCATACGCAATGACAAATTCTTGTGTCGTGTTTTGGTATGGCGTTCAACGAATATGGCAATAAAGTACTATGCACATGAGAGCGACCAACGACCAACAAATTAACGAATATTCGTCCATTTTGACATTTCGTTCACATGGCTTTAATTTTATTCGTCACGAATATAGGTTGAAAATCTGATTTTGAGGTTAGACACATGCGAACAAATTACTCGTTGAAGGGTGGATGGTATGTGGAAGACGAATAGAGTTTGACTGTTCCTAACAATCAGATGCAATTCGCGACGACCAAAATTGTTTTCTCAAATTTATCGTATTTTGGCGATTAAAAAGTAAATTTTTGTGTATAAACATTCTGCCCTATCGAGGTAACCGTCGGAGCGGAATTCTCTCCGATTTACTACGAATCGGAGACATTTTGCTTGAGGTAATTCTCCGATCGGCTGATCGGAAATTCTGTCCGGCGAAATTCAACGCATGCCATTTATATGCGTTGAAGTACTTTTAATGGTTTTATTTATGACAGATACTTCTCCGAAGTCCTCCGGCAAGTTCTCATTACGGAAGTGTTTTCTTTTTAAAGAAATTTTTATTAAAATATAAGTAATGAAGAAATAAACCTTATGTACGTTAACTTGTGGGCTTTTTGTTTTTAGGCAGAACGAATAAACAAGTTCACAGCAATATGAGCGGATGATAAATCTGAATATATCATATATTTTTTAAAGGTTTGGAGTGACACCATCAGACCGATAATTTGTTTTGTATTTGTGTTGAATCTGCTCCAAAACAAAAGCAAACGCATTTTTATTTAGGCGAAAGTTCTTCTTCAATCTTGAAGGGAATTATAGAATTAGAGCTGCGTCAGGTAGTCAGCGTATATTGTTTTCGTTCTTGCAATGTTCTTTTATTTTCTAAATAAATAATATTTAATTTCAAAAGTTTTTTTTTTTCAAATTATTCTCTTGTTGACAGTTCAAACGGAAACAAAACATGTGTTTGGAAATAGGGAATGGACTTTATTCGATAGTTTTGATTTTAAAATCAGTGCACCTAATTACATTTCTTAAAAACTCTAGCGCATTATAATTGAAAAAAATTCTTTCTATAAACAATAAATTACACTCTCTCGCCAATTTTTCATGGTTTAAAACGTTTATAGTGTATATTTAATAAAAAATTATCGAAAATATATTGCATTTTCGATATATCAGTTTAGTTGCTCATCTCTGCCTAAAGTTTATATTCATCGCAATGCGTCGTCGTATTTCTTTAAATTTTTTTCCGATGACAGCTACTTCGAACTGAAATTGAATTTCCGACGAAGATGCGTTCCGGAGAAAACTCCGCTCGGTTACCTCGATAGGGCACATTAATATAAATTATATTTCTACAATTTTGTTTAGAATTTGTGTAGAATTAAGGTTGGTTAATTGTTTTAAATGGGATTTATTCGTATATTCGTCGGTCGTTGGTCGCACTCATGCGAAAAGTCCTTAAGGGTATATATTAAAAGAAAAAAAACTTTCATATTAGTATCACCTATTGCTCCAGTTTGTAGGAAAATAGAAATGACAGCCGAAGTTTACTTTCTTTAAAATAGAGCGCATTTGGTTCTCATTTAACGCGTTCGATAACATATCCAAAGCAATGCAGATTGGTTTATGTTCTTGTAATTTTTTTCGGAAAAAAAACAGCTGACGAACAAAACATAAATGTTGTCAAACACAAATCCCAAGTATCCGATTTAATTAACGATTACTTGTATTTAGCTAAAATGCGCACGTCTGTACTTGGCTTATGCCAGATGCAAACCTCTAATTAAATCTGAAATGCCTTGCACAAATCAAAAATGTAAAAAAATAGGTCAGTTTTTTCACTGGCACGACCCGAAATTTCGAACGTTGCCAGTGATGGGACTGGGTCAGTACACTGACGCTCTTATCAGGAAAGTGTGCCAGGAGTCCCAAGCGCCAGTGACTACTTATCACACTAGCCATTTTTCGCGTCAGTACAATTGGCGCGATTTGGGTTCGTCAGTGAACACGTCAGTGTACTGACAGCCTCACTGGCGTCCCAAAACTGGCTATCACACTAGACATGACTCTACTGCCGGTGTTGTGACGTAATGTTTACGTCACAGCCATCCCAGTGTGATATAGGCTTTACTAATTTTGAAGAGAGGACAAGTATATTATACAATTAATGTAGCTTTGAAATGCCTTTCGTCTAAGAGGACATGGACTTTCCGAATAGAATTTGAATTATGAAAACAAACCATATAAAACTGCATGTACATACATACATATGTATGTATTACATATTTTTTAAGTTTCTTCTTAAATCGTACATAATTCTTTATTTAATTTTCAGACTACGTTTACTTTGAAACATCTTCATCAACTCCTTATCTTATACGTAGAATAGAAGAATTAAATAAAAATCAAACAGGAAATGTAGAAGCAAAAGTGATGTGCTTTTATAGACGCAGAGACTTGCCAAATCCACTTGTGCAATTGGCGGACAAACATCAATGTAAGTACATGAATAATTTTTAAAATGTTATTTAATTTTGTGTTGATTTCTTGAGTTTCACCATATTGAAGTCAATATTAGTTGATTTTATGTTAATTACATAAACATTAAACAAATAAAATAGAAAAATACATATTAATGAATCTTTTATCCTTTTCGCCAAGTTATTTCTTTTAAATGGAAACTAAAAATTAAACTAAAGTAGTAAAGTAGTATTATTGACATTTTTTTAATACATTTTACATAGATAATAGTCTAGGAAAATTGGATAAAAAAATTATGAAACTTCGAAAAAATTTAAACAAAGCTGAAGTTTGGTGGAGAGCTTCATTTGTATGTCCTAAGCATTTCCTAAAAAGTAACCTAAATTTGGAGCGGAGCAAAAATTTTTAGGAGGGGGAAAATTCATTTTTTTTCCAAATTATTCGAAAACTATAGGTTCTTTTGAAAAAAGTTGTAGGTACGCATTGTAGCTCATGTTATTCTACATAAAAAGATTAACATATTTTTACTTGTAATATTTTGGACAATCACCTAAAAAGCCTAACCACCAAGTTTGAACAAAATTGGAGCCGTTTAGGATGTAGATCGTTCTACAGACAGACAGACAGACAGACGGACCCACTTTTTTGGTAGTCACTATCATCGTAATGTCAACTTTGATTAAAATCTCGAGTTCGATTTTTTTTCCAAATGCAAAACTTGCCCTATAGTACCTATATTGCAAGTAAAAATTGTTAATCCTTTTTATGTAGAATAACATGAGCTACAATGCGTACCTACTACTTTTTTCAAAAGAACCTACAGTTTTCGAGTAGTTTGGAAAAAAATGAATTTCCCCCCTCCTAAAAATTTTTGCTCCGCTCCAAATTTAGGTTACTTTTAAGGAAATTCTTATGCCATACAAATGAAGCTCTCCACCAAAATTCAGCTTCGTCGGAATTTTTTCGAAGTGAATGTCTTAATATCCTATTTTCCTGGACTATAATACACATGTATTGCAATTACAATTATTATTTTGCCGACTTCGAATCGGCCAGGATACACTAAATTTCATTTTATTTTTGTTCTTTAAATTTAGACAAAAATAAAGTTAAAATTGCATAGTTGTTAAACTACAGTTTAAAAAAATGAAAAAAAATTGATTCCACTCAACGATTACGATTTCAATAATAAAAAAAAAAAAAATATAAGAACTTAAAACTATGTGCGATAGAGAAAAACAGCGTCACCTGGTCTCTCTTGAAACACAAGAATGTTTGCAATTACGAATCGGAATAAATAAGCATGTACATCTTATTCATGGCAGTTAGAGAGAGAGCTCAATACTTTCCATCTGTTGTTTGAATGAGAGGGCGATATCTCGATGGTTCTGTGATGAAAGAGAGCGATCTTCTAGTTATTGGATGTTGCGATTACAGCATAACGGAATTATGCAGCTTCTGTTCATTACGGGCTGCAACATAAGCGATCCATAGGATAAGCGATCTGGGACGATGCGACGTCTCTATACGTATGCTTTGTCCATGTGCGCTATCAAGGAAACTGGGAGTAGATGGAATTCGGATGGTTTCTATACACGTGGATGTCGTTCGTTTGACTCCAAGTTATAATTTCCCTAGTGTTGTCGACTTGTACAGCATTCAAATTTAATAACTATTGCACAATTAATGCAATTTCTTTATTTACTGTAACACACTTTTAATTTAGTTAATTTAATTAAACTGTTTTTGTTATTTTTTTAAATCTTTTTTTTTTTTTACTTCTCCAGACGGAAAAACACGTCCGTCCGCGACGTGAGCCAACCAAAAAAAAAAAACTATTTATTTAGTTCCTAGGGATAAATATAGGTTTAAATGAGAAAAAATATTATGATAATGCCCATTTTTACCTAATTGAGTTTGTGTGAACAGTAATATTAAGACAAACTATTTGTTTGTCTTCACAGCATTACTTCCAGTAGATGGAATCTAAAACTACGTGCACTCCTTTAACTGAGTATGCACAAAAATTGTTGAAGATACTTTCTCTATTTTTTCCAAACATTGATGTTTATTGTGCCTTTTATTGATGCTAATGATAACTATTCCCTTAATATGTTAAGAAAATAATTCCAAAAGAGTTATCCTAAAAAAGAACCGCGCAATATGCAAATGAGTTTTTTTGTTGAGTCAACTGAATAGGTTAAACGAAATTATCTTCCTAGTTTATGAGCGTTTTGAAGAGCTTGATAGTTTAAATTAACAATTTTAGTGTTTTTTTTTTAAGTTTTCAGTGGAATTCAATTCTTGATCTAAAATTTTAAGAAAAAATGGGTAGATTTACATGACTTAACAGTGTTGAAGCTAAAATTTATTTGCTTAGAGACCAAGGCCTAACTGGACGTAAGTGCAAGTTTTACTTTATTCTTACTTCAAAAATGAAGATTCGTACAGAAAAATTATAAATTGAGGTAAGAAACCCGCAACATCAGCAGCTGTGAGTAGAGCAATTTTAAGGTGTGCATCATTTTTTTCTGATTCTGTGGCAAAAATAAAACAAAATGTCGGCGTAAACGCAATTCGCTCAACAATTTTAAGAGATGTCAACAATTCAAACGTCAAGCCATCTGAAAAGAATGAAACTTAAGAAGAAACCGCCACTTGAAGAGAAACGGAAAATTATGCGATTAGAGTTTTTCAGCTCCATATGAGCTGGAAAAATGAATGGTATGACGTGATTTTTTGAAAAAAGTTTAATTTCGATATTTTCACGATTTGAGAAAAGAAAAAGTGAAGTATGTGTTATGATATGGAGAGCAATCAGTTGGTATGGAACAGTTGAGCTGGAGGTGGTAACATCTTAAATGACTACAGCTGGGTATAAGGAAATGTTGGAACGAAGTTTTCCGAAATTTTCTAACATTTTTGGTCCCATAAACTGTACCTACGAGTACCAACATAATAACGCGGCTTTTCACTCGGCGCTTAGATAAATCTACGAAGTAGTGACACTGAAGCACTGGCAACGAGACCATTGGCTTAAACATTACATATATTAATACAACAGAGACAGACAGAAAGAGCGTGTTTCTTTATTTATTCCGGAAAAGGAATAGAATGGATGGAAAAGACGAAATGTTTATCCAGAACATCCAGAATGGAATAAATAAAGAAACGAAAATACTACCCGGAATAGAAAAGAAAAAGATGACATCAATCAGCTGTGTGAAAGTAATGTGATGATGATAAAAAAAAAACAGGTATCTCTATGGGAAGTAGTTAAAATTAAATATTATTGATTTATTAATTAATGAAAACTCAAATTTAATTATTTTTTATATATTTATTTCAATAATAAAAATATAAAAAATGTTTGGTTATCCATTTTGTTTACTTGCTTGGCTTCCGTCTTCGGCTGGTCTCATTTTTTTGCTTGTTTGACATTCACATGAGGGGTATATTCCGAGAATATTCTTTTCATTCCGTGTTTAACATGGAATTAGAATGAATAAAAAAACAACAACATAGTTTATCCGGAATATTCCGCGGAATACAGAATCGCAAAAATGGTATTCCGAATATTCTGGACATCCCAGAGAATGAATAAAGAAACACACTCACAAAGAAAGAGTACACAACAGAAGTAACACATGTCAACAGACGGTGTTTGGTTTTGGACGCACGGTCCTCCATCGAAGTACTAACCACGCGCAACAATGCTTGATTTCGCTGATCTATTCGGAGCCAATTTCGAATAAGAAGGATAAAGAGAATAAAAGAAAAAGAGAATGAAAAAAAGTTAAAAATAAAAATAATTCAACTTATTTATGTTGGTTGCGGTTGAATAAATCAGCAGTTGTGGGTGACAGCTTTCATAGAGCCTGTTACACGAGCGTAATAAAGAATCAGTTTTGTGGATACACACATAAAACAAATTGAGTGGGCATGCAAGGGAATTGGATGGTCAATTAGGAACCCAGTCTTTTAATAATAAAACAAACTGGAAATGGTACGAAGAAACAAAGTACCTTCTCCTTCGCCGGTAAAATAAATATAAAAAATCAGTGAAAAGGTGAACGTTTTAGAATGAAATATGATTTTTAACACAATACTCATATCTGAAAATGAGGAAAATGGTGAAAATTGACCTTTTTTCATACAATTATTTTATCCGAAAAATCATCCGCTCTCTTTCTTAAGTTGATTACTTTTTACTCTTGTGTAATCAGGCACATATTTAGATTTCGGTCTATAATCTGTCCAACAAAAATAGTCAGTACAGGGAAGATAGGACGCTTGCCTCTCACTGTGACTGTATACCAATAAGTTTGTACTGTTTTAAAGCTCTTATAGGGTTGCAGTAGTAAGCGTGCTAAATTACCAAAATCGTAGGGTGGTAACTCTGATTCAATGTGTTTATTTTAAAAGCACACGACGAGGGTTGAGTGCATGGTGAAGGCACGCAAGCAGCAGTGTGCATTTGGATGTGCACTACACTAGGTAGGTGGGTTATACGCTGGTTTTAAAAAAGATTAGTGGCAATTTCAACAACAGGCATTTCAGAAAGCTCTTCCATAAGGCCTGTACTGACTATTTTTGTTGGACAGAGTATAGTGGTGTATAGAGGTTTCATACATGTCCTCTGCATGATACATTTTGCGGTTGGAGCTTCCTTTATCATCAGATGTAGCGATATGTGATTGTGAATCATGTATTCCAATAATATGTGAGCTTACTTCATATTGAGTACTCAAAATTTCATCGAGGCATTGGGGCCGTTCACTCAATTATTCTCAGCAATCTGGAATAGCTTTCTGTTGTTGTAACACGTGCAAAACCACATCTGATGAAAACACAACTGTTCTCATGAAAGCTATATTGAGTTATCCCAAAAAATTTAGAATAACTAGCTATCCGAGAACAAATGTATAGAACAGCTGACTGCAAACTTCAGTTGGTATGAGTTTTGTTCTTGTGTTTTGATGGCTTTTAGCTAACCTATCTGATTCGTTGACAGATATACTCCGATAGCTTGGTATCTGAGATAACATATCTAATAAGCGAGTGAACGCCTCCATTAACCAACTCGCCGAGCATCTGATTGTTGTTGTCATCTGATATAAACCTTTCCACGGTATGATAACATTGATGCAATTTTTTCTTTCTTAAGATTGAGTGCGTGTTTCATTACTGAGTGTTTTCTTTTGTGAGAGATTCATGAGAAGCATGAGAGTCTAAACCTCAATCACGTAAAAAGTTTTATCGTACGGAGATTTAAATTTGATGATTATAGGTATATCTGCATTATTATTAGGTTGGATGCGATAAATATTGTTCAAACTTGGAGCTTTAATGTTTATTATGACGCAAAGATTGTTAAACATGAATTTGAGATTTTCATACGAAGAGTAGGTATGGAACCTTATATATTATTTCATCGGCAGCAACGGCTCTGTTTTCTTGATCGTTAATTATGAATTTGGGTTTGGATATTTGAGTCTTAAGAGCATCATTGTCAATAACTATCGATTCAATCTTATTTACTCTTTCATCAATTTTTGTAATGTCAGATTTTAATTATGTTATTTCTAGATCAATTTTTTCGATTCTTTTGAAGATTCTTTCTTCAGATTCAACAATCCTAAAAAACAAAAGACTAACATTAAGCGAACATGTTTACATGTCGTATCTATGAAATGGTCTTGAAAAATTATGACCTTATGCTTAATTTAAAGAAATTACTTTCATTTGTTTGCTTAATTGAATAAAATTTTAAATGCACACATTTTTATATAATAAAATATGTAAGGGATCTTTCGAATTTGACATGAAAATTTTATGTAATTAGTTCCCTTAGGAAAGGATGCTTGTATTCCAATAATAGACTTACATTTTAGATATTTATATATATGTATGTACATATATACTTTTTACTTGCGATATAGGTACTATAGGGCAAATTTTGCATTTGGGAAAAAAAAAAACGAACTCGAGATTTTAATCAAAGTTGACATTACGATGATTGAGAACACCAAAAAACTGGGTCCCGCAATTCCGTCTGTGTCTGAAGAACGATCTACAGCCTAAACGGCTGAACTGATTTTGTTAAAACTTGGTGCTAAGGCGTTTTAGGTGATTGTCCAAAATAAATTTTGAATTTTTGTTTTAGCCCCAAAAATAACGGTACTTACCATACAAATTTTTCTACCATCTTAATTATCTCGAAAACGATTAACGATTTTGATAAAAATTGATGTGTAGGTACTACTTTGGGTATGGTCTACATTATGGCCAAAAATGTTTTTAAAAATATTTGTTATGCTACGCTGGCAAAAGCATGCGTAAGCTTTTCGATCTGTCCTACTCTTCTGATATCTTACCGAGTGTATGGAAAACAGCATGTGTCCAACTCGTTCCTAAAAAAGGCAACCTCCAAAACTACCACCCAATTGCACTTACGTCAAAAGCATTTGATAGAGCTTGGCATCAAGCTCTCTAATCGAAAATGCGTGCATTTGGTATCGTTGGATCTCTTTTTCGTTGGATTAGAAATTACCTTTCGGACCGCTCAATACAAGTTGTATTGGATGGTTTCAAGTCTTATACATATTCATAAAATAAATGCTGGTGTGCCCCAACGATCCGTTTTGCCTCCAAGTCAAGCTCATTAAATTATAATCCCGATGGCATTGTCCAATGGGAAATAGAAAACCGTGTAGAATGTAATGTGTCAAAAACTCAATGCTTTCTGCTTTCGTTTAAGCAAAATCCACCCCCATGTTGCTATCCATGAGCGGCACTTGCATGGAAGAAACCGATCAGGTATCAGTTCTTGGCATGAGCATCACAGACCCCCTATTGTGGTATGACCACATATTCGATGTTGGCAGCCAAAATCGCTTCGGCTTCCTAAAACGATGCAAGAAATATTCGTCCAAAACTTGAGTATAACCGTAATATATGGCAGGTGCTCACATAACTTACTAAACTTGGACAGAATCCAAAAAAGAGCTTTAAAAAATGCTAGGTGATAAAACAATAACGGAAACAATTGCACCTCTCGAACACCGTCACAATGCTTCATGCCTTTCATTGTTTTTATCGTTATTTTTATAGACAATGCTCTAATGAAATAGCCAGTTGCATTCGACAACTTCGGACTTATTATTATCCATTTTATGCAATAAAATCCCACCATAACCGTACATACTGTCATTGATATGTAGTTCTATGGGATGCTGATTATCGAATATAGTAAGCACACGCTCATCTGTCAATGCTTTGATAACCTTTAGCCAGATTTTCTCACGCTCTAATTTCCATTCGAATATTTTAGTTTTGCATGTAAGGCTATAAATGGTTTCGTTATCTGTGAAAATGGTGGTATAAAATGTCAAAAAAAAACGTAGCCAGACCAATGAACTGCATCAGCACTTTGGTAACATACCAAACCCAGGAAAAGCATTTTGCGACTTTAAAAGAGAATCCATCTTGAGATAGAATTTTCAATACTGCTTCTAATCTATGAAATGATTCTTCTTTGATTCAAAACAACAAGTCCAAATATTATAGTGCTAAGTCTTCTACTTGGCTGATGTATTTCAGTAGTATATAGAATTTGTATTATTAAATAAAACTTCTGATTCTTCTTTTATTTAAGAAACCATAATAATGTCGTCCATGTAAACCACGCCAAAAGAATGACCAAGCCATATTCAGCAATGAAAAATACCGTAGCTTTGAAATGTTATCAGTTATCACTTGTTAATGGTAGAGGATATTTTAGAGAATATTTTTCAGTAACAGTATTCGAATTCTATTTGTGATTGTGAACGCAAAGTCGGTCGGTGTCATTTTCTTTAACTAGTAGTATGGGACTGGCAAACGGAGAAAAACTGATTCTTAATCATATTCTTTATCACATTCCTTACTATTTCCTCTTCATTTATTTCTAATCGGCCGGTTATAACCTGGCTTTTTGGAATTCCGTCAATCAAAGAACTAGTATATTTATTTAAAATATCCAACAAACCATATTTATCTACACCGCACAACTCAGAATCAATATTGGCAAGATAAGAACGGTTATTAGGAACAGCTATAACACCTACAGATTATATTTTAAAAATGTTGACTATCGAAAAACGACTTACCATATTGGATCAAGGTGCCAATTGGCTTTTTATCTGGCACAGATTGACATGCTTTTCATCCACTTTACTTGGAATTGATGATGATAATCCTTTAGGAAAATTAGATTTGATGTGTCCATCTATTCGACATTTGAAACAAATGATTGTGTTGCAACTGATTAGATCCTTGTTGCGTTTTACCTCTGGGCAACAAGGCCACTTGGCAAATGTGTGTCCCCTATCTTCCACACAAAAGTGACATTTAATAACGGGTTGCAATCTCATTTTCTTGATCGCAAGATTTTCCTGAAAACAGTGGTACTTTCACCTACCAAAAGGAAATGCCTTTAATTATTTTTGCATCTTGTTGCGCGGCTTGATGTTTGTTGTAAATACGATACGTTGCAGCTTAGGTTGGGCTCAATCTGAGCTGCGTGCGCCAATACAGCGGGCATAGCGACTTTGTTCGATGCTTATCTCCTTCCGTTTAGATACAAGTGATGTAACTAGTCGGCTTTTATATGATGATAGACACTCTTCATCTTTTGGGTGACCTTAATGACGTACAAAAATATAGCGGCGGGAGTTTCGTTGCCTTCCAACTGCTGCAGAAACAGTTCCTTAAACTGAATGCTTGCCATGCCGGCAAAAGGTATTTGGATAGCCAGTTAGCTGCATTGCCCTCTAACGATTTACTTAATGCCACAAGAAGAGCTCTACCCCCAAACAAATTTTCTGCTTAAATTAAATATACTGTGGAACACCAACCGGCAGCACTGGAACCCGAATTGTCGGGGTTGAACTTTGGAAAAACTGCCATAAAAGTACCTCGCAGTGTCAGACCACCTGATGGTCGCGAAACAAATTTAGCTCAGTAACATAATAAGCGACAAAACTTTTCAAAATGGTTCATCGTTGAACCACAGTTAATCCGCCGAAATTGGTGAGTTAAAATTGCTGAACCACGGATCAAATTAATATACAACTGGCCCTTAGTTTACACTTTGATCAAGTGCACTTAACCTTAATTTGCAGAATATTATTTAATACGAAGGAACAATATGGGCTATGAAACAAAAAAAAAATCCTTTAAAAAAAATTCACTATCATTTCATACTGCTTAGTCGTAACTTTTAATTTATAATATTTAAAATTACATAATCCATTATGAATATTTGTTAGTATTATTTTATATTTATTTTTTTTTTGCTTATATGCCTGCCATCGATTGCTTTGTAAACATGAATGATTTGTCACATAAAAATACCCACTTTAATGTTCAGGGGGCCTATTTCTGAATACGAGCCGAGTAAGGTGTCACTCGAGAGCTCACAGTCGAGTCGAGCGGCATTAGGTATTCTTCAACTCTAGTGAGAGTCAAAAACATGACGTGACTTAAAATTCCTGAACGCGTCCTTTCAATTGTAGCTAACTTTGCTTGAAGTTTCACAGAAAAATATTTACATTTTGAAACATTTTGAATACTTGCCATAGTAAATTTATTTCAGTTTAAAGTGATTAAAAAATTTAAAGAACTAAATTACAAAAAAAAAAATGAAAAGTAGGTACAATTATTTTATAACACTGATAGTGGTGGATGATAATGGTGATGACGAACACAGGAGTAGCATTTCTAAGATAATAAGAAATAAAATAAATCCCTTAGAGCTTCCTAGCAATGTGTAATAAATTATGAAATAAAAGCAATAATCAAAACTTAATTAATTGTTTTTTTTAGATTTGTACAACTGTTCCAGGAACAAAATCATTTGTTTGTATTTACTTGATTCATTTGATTTTATTCTGCCTTTTGCAAGGTGAGGATGCATTGTAAAAAAATCCACTAAATTTCATACTGCCTAGCAGTCGTATCTTTTAATTAAAATTTCATAAATTATTTAATTTGTAGTTTGTTTTGCTTGTTTGTACTTACATTTCGGGATTATTTTTCACTCGAGTGGCATTTGACATTTGACGTTCTCGTTGAGGAATACCAATTTATTAGTGAGTAGCTTTCGGGAATACCGTTTCATGCGAAATGTCTCGATTTCACATAAAACTCGCCCGACTCGTGTTCAGGAATAGGGTCAATTTTCTTGCATCACAAAGTAACCAGGGGGTAAATTCCCGATTTGTGAAATTATGAAGTGATAAAAAAAATATCATTTCAGTTTTCACAGAGGTTTATCATTTTCCAAGTTCACGCACACGCCTAATGCGATTCTAGAACTCATTGTGATAAAGTTTGTACTAAATGATAAATTCTGTCATTTCTGATTAGATTTTTTGTTGGGAAAGGTAAATATTTCATTTCAGTTTCTAAATTTGCTTAAGAATAATGTCCGGAATAATAATTCGTTTAATAAATTAAAAAAAGACGTCGTACTGAACAATTGTGGGTTTTATATTATATTCAATAGTATCTCTGTTTTGAGTAAGATTTATTATTTTTTCATGTGAGGATATTGAGGCTTTCCCTTCGAGATGGGCAGAATCTATTCGAAGTTACAACACGGTGCACTTTATTGAACTTTATAGATTCCCAAAACATTTATGCATGGATTTAATATGTGAATTGAGAGCATTCTTGAAAATTGAAAAACACGCAACTTATAAGTGCGCTTCAAAGCCATTTAAATATGGTAAAGTGCTCTGCATTTTTGCAATGGGTAGTTTCCAACGATCTGTCGCGGGAATGAGCACCGTTGCATCGGCTGTTGTGAATCTGTTGATTTAACAATTTCGTTATTTACTCGAATTAACACAAATATAACTTACTACCAAAATAAATTTGTGTATAAATATAATTGTTGCTTACTTGCCATGTGCCAAATCCTGTTTTTCTTCTTAATATTCGGTTAGAAACATTTTCTTCACAAGACAATTGACAATTGACTGTGATAAAAAAATTATCATATGAAAAATGTTTGGCATTTAACTTCACTTTTTCACGAATCGAGAATCGAATTAGACGTGAAAGCGTGATAAAATTTATCACTTCACATCTTCACTGATCGGGAATTGACCCCCAGCTCATAGGGTACCCAGTGTAGCATTGTTGCGATCTTCCGTAATTCTAACCAGGAACTTAAACAAATTAAAACATACTTTTTATTTGCTTTCAATCAAAATGTATTACATATATGTATAATTTTTTATAACCAACAAATAAATTGAGGTTAATAGTTTACTTGTTAATAAGATAATATTGTTAGTTGATTAATATCTTAAAGAAGAAACATAAGAAACTTTCAATATTAAACTGTTTATTGTTTGTGCATAAATGAATTATCATTACTTCGTTTGCACATACATTTTTTTTTTGTTTATGGAAAAAGGTACTAATCTGAAAAGTGTACAGTTGAGTACAAAAAGGAAACATCGTATCGATTTGTTAAGATGGGAGAACGAACCCCTTCCCTACTTCGAGGGGGTTGTCTTTTTGTCTACCACCCACTTTTAAGTACTTACCATATAGTCTAGCCCAGTTACCCATAGCATCATAACCAACAACAAAACCAACACCATCGTCATCATCATCATCCGAAACCAAATCTAACATTGCTTATTCGCATACACATCATGGACAAACTATATGTATGGTGTATCTATGTATAAATATAAGTTTTAAAGCATTGCCACCTCCACCTCTAATACCACCATGGGAGAAACATCTATCCCATTTTTGATGCAATATTCAACCCTCTAATACAATTCAAAGACTTCGCATGCATACCTACACCCGGATCTGGATTTTAGCTTCTACCGACCAATTATTTACGTGCATTGTTTTATGTGTACTTTTTTTCACATTTTCACATCATTCCATAATGTGTTTTGTTTACGCATACAAGAAATCCAGGTGCCACAGTTTTTTTTTTTGATAATGAATAATAAATCCTGTATCGGCCAAAAATGTATATGCAAGAATAATTTTTTACTTGCGATTATAGGTACTATAAGGCAAGTTATGTATTCGTACAAATTTTTTTTTTTTGTTTCTAACAATCAAACATGACATTACGATCATAGAGAACACCAAAAAAGTGGGTCCCCCAATTCCGTCTGTATGTCTGTCTGTCTGTCCTCGAGTCTACAGCCTAAAAGCTTTGATAGATTTGCTCCAAACTTGGTACATATTGTTTTTTCGGTAATATGAACACATCGCATGCTTAATGGAATACTGACCTAACTCAAAAAAGATGATATTTGAGAAACTGCAAGAAAATAATCTTGGTATGAGGATTTACCCCACTCGTTGACGGATAAAATTAAAACTAGTTCATTAATTAATCATGAATACTGGTATTGTTAAAGTATGATAATTTATTCATGAGATCAGATTTAAAAAAATCCGAAAATAATTTCTATTTATTTTTAAAAAAATATTTTAAAAAGAACATTCCAAGTTAGGTCAGTTTTTGATAAAAAGTGAAGCAAAATTTTAAAATGCAATTGTACCATTAAGTTTTAAGCCTTTCTCTGATTAAACAGTTTATTATTTATAATGACTTTTTTATTATTTAGTCTGTATATGATTAATCAAGAAAAACTAATTTTGAGATAGTCTCTTTATTCATATTTTCAGACCGTGATAAACCTAATGTTGGCTTTTTTTGGTTAATAAAAAGACATACATATAATCTTTCATCTTTTATTGCCACCTTTACAAGTAGGAGATTAAAATAATAAATAAATTATAGCTTTTGAAAAATAAATACATTTTGGTAATTCAACTTATTAAAAAAAAAATAATACTGAACTTTAGTTAAATCTAACTTTGAAACAAATACAATATTGCTGTTTTATAAACTTAAGGAACCTTCTTTTTTAATTCTTTGAAATAATAAATAATAAATAAATAAATTAAATAATAAATTAAAGTTCATGTAGATATACTATTAAAAAATAGAGTTATAAAAGTCCGAATAAAAATTTGGGATCAATTTTTTTGATAACAGCTCTCTCAGATCTTTCTTTTTATTGTCACTTAGTTCTTGCTTTTCTGTGTAGACTGTATTTGGTACAATTGCACAAAGAGGTAGCATTTTCTTCCTTTTATTTCTCACACTAATTTCCTGGTATTCGCTATCTTTGTACGAAGTTTTAACGAAAAATGAGAAAGGTGTATCTTTACTCACTCTTATCATTTTTAGGTCATTCCATACAACAGTTCTCCCGTCTTTAGTTTTATTAAAGTTAATACCCCAATCTTCTTGAAGTTTTTTTAAATCCAAAAATGACTCAAATGTCAGTTCATGCACTGAAAATTTCTTGCCAGATTTCTTTGCATTTTTAATTATGGCCACGTATTGGTGAGGGGAATATATTGGACCGGATGTTAGATTTTTTTTAATTTCCTTTTCTATGAGGCTATGAATGTTATCACCCTCGTTTTGAGTATGACCCTTAATTAAAAACTTATGAGTAATAGATTTAATATTTAGATGAGTGACTGCTTAATAAACGATCTTTGAGCATCAACAAGGCCAAGTTTCCAATACGCATCAAACATGGCTTGTCTTTGATCTGCACTTATCTTTTCAGTGCATTTCAACCTACATTTATCACCACAGGGTGGTTGCACAGAACGAGGTTTGATGACTTCATTTCTCTTGGTAATGTATGATTTTCCAGCATTTCTCTGAGTCTTAGCTACATTCTGTTTCCAACTTTCTTGATTTCGTTTACGTTTTCTTCCCTTCTTCTTTTCTTCTTGTTCTCCGATTTCTTTATTAAGCGAAACTTCTGTTGCTGCAGGTTCATCAATGTTTGGTTGATCTAATTCTTTTTCTTCCGTTACTTGAATTATGCTCTCTTGTGTTTTGTTCTGTTCATCAATAGAGTCTGTATCGGAAGTATCACTGGAAGATCCTGAAGATGATGACGATGAACAAGATGAAGAACTACTGGTGTGTTTTGATCGGATTGGACATAATGGCCTTCGCTTTTTAGGTGGAACTTTGTATGTTGCATCTTGATCACTTAAATCAACATCGCTTTCAGAACTCGATTGTCTCTCATCAGTGCAATCGAGGACCAATGTGGTGTTATGAATTTGATTTTCGTTACTGACGGATACTGATTCCAAAATTTCAAAATTCCCGTGTGCGTTTGGCTTCGGCCCAAGATTTTGCTGAAGGTGGCCGAAACCGAAGCCGAAGTCGAAGCTTCCGTTGGACACTTGTAGATAGCAAGTAATAAAATAAATCAAAAAACTACTTTTTATTTGAAGTTCTTTGAAATTGTATGTTTGTGTTGCCGGTTGTGGCGATAACTTTTTAAGTAAAGCGAGCTCCAACATCTTTTTCGACCTATTAAATGACATTATATTAACCTAAAATATAAAAATTAATATTATTAAGCCCAAAGTACAAATAAATAACTGTGCGCCGTATTTGGACTAACATTGACTTAAAATGAGATATTTACGGGCAATGAAAAAATTACGCAGTATTATAGCATTAATCTTGTTCAAACATGGACTCAACTCATATTTCGGCTTCAAAGCCACAATTGCCTTTATAATAAACAGGCTTATACTTGAATGTTACAAAGTGTTAACTTTAATAATGGGTAAGTTGTAATAGTAAACTGACCTAATTCGTAATAAGCCTCGAGAAATTAAATAATATTTAAAGATAAACTGACTTAAAACTGAATGTTTCACGGAATATAATATTAAAATATGTAGTAAACTGACCTAAAATATAATTTGTCAGTATAAGACACACAATTTCATGAAACTTACCTTTGAATTTAGTGGTAAGCAGGCTTAACAATAATTGGGTCTTCGTTCAATAAAATAATGATAACCTCACTTCACAAGTATTGGACACAAACTGGCATGAGTCGCTGTTCGACGAAAACACGTCGCGAGATCCCATAAGAGTGAAAGAGACCGATATATCATTATGGCGCCAAAAATGCATGGTTTGGTCACAATTCAACCCGTATACGGTAGATGTCGCTAACAAAAGGCTGTATCTGTTCGTAACTCAATTTTGACCTATGTCTTAATGGGTCAGTGTTCCATTAAGCATGCGACATGTTTTTTTAATTTTTTTTAAGACGACAAATAACAGTAGCTCCTATACATTTTTTTTTTTGGCCAAAAACAAAAATCTTATTTTTCTCAAAAACGGCTCCAACGATTTCTATTTAAAAAAAACCAGTTCATTATTGAAGGGAAAGAGTACCTTTTAATATTTTTTTTTTTTTTTTGAAACAAATTGTTATTTTTGGTACCTCTAGTAGAACCATTTTTTTGGTATCTGATTTTCTCGGAAACGGTTAATCTGATTTTTTTTAAATGTTTTACCTAGTAACTTTAAACACTATTGTTACCAAATTTTTTTTTTGAAAATTCAAAATTTCGAAAACGACTCAATAGATTTTTTCGAAACTTCGTATTTAGTAGTTTTTTGACATTATCTTGAATAGTTAAGAAAACTATTTTTCTAAAATAAAAAACAACGGTACCTCCCATACAAATGTTAAAAAACCGTTAAGAAAAAAATGTATTTCTCGAAAACGGCTCCAAGAATTTTTATAAAAAAATTTGTGTGTTCTGTATAGCACTTTTAAGTATACAAATATTTTTTTTGCGTACTTATTAACGGTTCCCATAGAACCACTTTTTGACTTTCTCAATATTGGATGAACCGATTAAAATGATTTTTTTTAGACAAATACTCCTAAAATTGTTAAGAAAACTGCATGTCCAAATTAAAAAAAAAAAGTTTTTTTCGATTTTTAAAAAATAATTAATTTTTTTTTTTGTAAAATCGATTTTTCAAAAAGTAGTCACAGAATTTTTTTTTAATTTTAATTTTATATGTATATTAATAATATCTTCAAAATGGTGTTTCACATTTTTTTTTAATGCTTTCAAAATTTTATACATACAAATTAATTTATTAAAAAACCGATCCAATGTTTTTTTATTTTTGTTGTTGATATATTCTTATTTATCAAAGAATTCAAACTGCATCTTTGTTTTCCCTTAAACTATAACGACTAAGCAATATAAAAACATTTAAGTATTTGTATTATCCATTTATTTCTATTTTATTATTATTCCTTTTTTTTCCCCTTTTTACGAATTTTTGCCTACATCACTGAATACTAAATACAATGTAGGCCCTCATACATTTATGTATATATACATAGAGGGCGGGTCAATAATAAGTGACTTTTGTAATAAAACTGATTTTTTGATAAAAAAATTATTTTATTTTTCAACGTAGTCTCCCTTGAGCTCTATACACTTTGTCCAACGCTTCTCCAATTTTTTTATCCCTTCCAAAAAAATGATTTGTCGAGGCCCTCAAAATAGGCATTTGTTTGCGAGATGACTTCATCATTGGAGTCAAATCTTTTTCAATCTTTTTCCACCAAGCCATTTCTTCAGGCTTGGGAATAAGAAGTAGTCGCTCGGAGCCAAATCTGGAGAATAGGGTGGATGAGGGAGCAATAAATAGCCCAATTCATGGATTTTTGCCATGGCAACTGCACATGTGTGCACCCTTGCATTGCCTTGGTGGAAAAGAACTTTTTTCTTGGCCAAATGAGGTCGGTTTTTTTTTCAAATCGTCATTGAATCGGTCCAATAAGTTGGCATAATATTCCCCATTGATTGTTCTTCCCCTTTGAAGGAAGTCAATGTGGATTATCCCGCGTGCATGCCAAAAAACAGTCCCCATAACTTTATTGGCTGACAAACCCACCTTGGCCTTCTTTGGCGCCGATTCACCCTTAGAAACCCACTGTTTTGAGTATTCGTTGGTCTCTGGTGTGTTGTGATGGATCCATGTTTCGTCCACGGTTACAAAACGGCGCAAAAACTCCTCCATATTGCGATTAAACAACGCCAAACCTTCCTGTGAAGTTGTTACACGATTGCGTTTGTGGTCGACTGTGAGCAAACGCGGCACCCATCTTGCGGAAAGCTTTCTCATGCCCAAGTGATCGTTCAAAATTGAAACCACTGAGCCATGCGAGATCCCTACGGCTTCCACAATCTCTCGCACTTTCAATCTTCGGTCGGCCAACACCATATCGTGAATTTTTTCGATTTTTTCGGGTGTAGAGACCTCAACTGGGCGTCCAGGACGTTCGGCATCTTCAGTGCTTGTACGGCCACAACGAAATTCAGTAAACCACTTTTTTACCATTGAAATCGATGGTGCAGAGTCCCCATAGTATTTATCAAGCTTAGCCTTGGTCTCGGTAATGGTTTTTTTTTCGCAAGAAATAATGCTTAATAAGCACACGAAATTCACTTTTTTCCATTTTCTCCTTAAATTAGTGAGTAGTCTGATAAAAATAGCTGTCAAACACAAACTAACTGACGCAGCAAGTTTAAATTTTGACAGGAGTCAACTGGCAGATGCCTGTTGACAGGAGCAGTGTTGCTGTTTCAGTAAAGAGGTCAGAAATTCAAAAAGTCACGGACTTATTGACCCGCCCTCGTATATGTGTCTAAGAATCACATGAATCTTATGTATGCATAGTGCACCTAAATTATAAAGTTATATGCATATAGCTGCCTACGCAACTACATCCCTCATTTTCATTATTATATGTACATGTTTACATACTTAGTTTCTATCTATATATGTAAAATCCATAACTTAGATTTAAATCATACATTTGTAGGTTGGTACCTATGTAACTATTCCTCGAATCATCCATTCGACAATTCATTATACTAAGAATCAAGGTAATCTTACCTACATATGCTTTACACCTGCATAGGATAACTACACCTAACTAACTAAACCTCAATGGTTAGTAACATTAAAGTTGTTAGCTACAAGAGCAAGTTCGTACGATCTAGTCGTGCATTTTATTAATTTAGATTTTAGACAAAAATAAATGCAAGCTCTAAGGAATTTTGCTTGTGGTCACTCGGTCGGAATCGATGGAACTACACTTTTTTTCCGAATATGAATGGCAAAGTTGAGATGCCATATATATGTACCATAAGAGAGAAATGCCCTTGGAAGGTTCACTTGATCACAAGAGGAATCACTTATTAAAAAAACGGTTCAGGTGGAAAATTAGGCAGGAGCCATCTTTTATTATGCCCAATTATGATTGAATTTTGTGTTTTATTTGTGTCATATGTTGGCTTAAAATTAATGGCAAGAAAACGTCATCACCGGTTATGTATAACTGTTTATTGTAAAATATTTTTTTGCAAGTGGAATTCTCGTATTTTACATAAAGGGCACAAAAAAGTCTAATCTCCTAGTTCGTTAAAAATAAAAATAAAAATAAAAATAAAAATAAAAATAAAAATAAAAATAAAAATAAAAATAAAAATAAAAATAAAAATAAAAATGAAAATGAAAATAAAAATAAAATGCACGACTGGGGATCTTACGAACTTGCTCTAGTAGTTAGACAACCTAGTAATCATTAGATATGCTTAAAACCGTTCTAGGTAAGTTTACCTTGGTTCTTAGCTTAATAAGTTGTCGAATAGATGATTCAACTAATAGTTAGGTACCTATCTAAATTTTACTTTAGAAAATAGACAGGTGGAAATAAATGGATGACCCATGATAAAATTATTTACGAGTAGATTGCTTAGTTGTTAGGTATAGTTTGAGGAAAAACAAGATATCATTTTAATTCTTGGACAAATATGAATAACGTATATGCAAAAAAAAACTTTAAAAAACGTTGGAGCAGTTTTTAAAAAAAATCTTTTTAAAAACATTTTTAGGAACAAAGTTTGGATTTCCAATTTAAAGTATTTATTAATATGCGTATTCAATTTAAATTTCAAAAAATTCACTAACCCGTTTTTGAAAAATCGATTTTTACAGAAAAAAAAAATAATAATTTAAATAATATTAATAGTACATGACGACGAACTTCATCCAGCCTGCAATAAGTTCTACTACTCATCATGAGTTCCACTACCAAATCGGAGGTTAGGTAGTGTTGGTGTGTTATGAAAATGCGTATGAAGGGAAATAGTTTGATAATAAATTGATGAGAGAACTATACACAAAATTTATTATAAGTTAGAGGAGAAAAGGAAAACAATTTATTTCATAGGTTTTTTTGTTTTTTTTTTATGAGGATTTTTTTGTTGAGTAGGAGCGGTTTGTGTGTGTGTGTTTTTTATTCTACGGGCAGATAGAATGAAAATTGTTTGATGGCTGTAGGGAATATTTAAATATTCAGGTAAAAACTTGTGTGCAACGGTCACTACTCAATAAAATATACTTTTTTACCAAATGAACAAACATGGTAATAATTTAACAGTTAAAATTTGAGATTTCTGTTAATCGTTGTGCAAAAAAAAAAATTGTTCTTGTGACAAAATTTTTTTTATTTTATATTAATATTTTTTTTTGATTTTGAAAAAAAACATAATTTTTTTGAAAATTCAGATTTGATACGTAATTTCTTAAGCATCGAGTTGACGAATTTTCAAATAAGAAATGTTTATTAATAGGTATTATATATTTTTTCAAGTCGTTTTTTACTTATTTTTTTTAAATGAGTATTCAACAGTATATACATATATACATTTGAAAATATTATTTAAAAAAATCTTCAAAACATTTACAAAATATTGTTTTTTTTTCAAAATCCAAAAAATAAAATAAAAAATTTAATAACAATTTTTTTTTTTTGAAAATTCTTGGAGCCGTTTTTGAAAAATAAATTTTTTTCTTAACGGTTTTTAACATTTGTATGGGAGGTACCGTTGTTTTTTATTTTAGAAAAATAGTTTTTTTAACTATTGAAGATACTATCTAAAAACTACTACATACGAAGTTTCGAAAATATCTATTAAGTCGTTTTCGAAACTTTGAATTAAAAAAAATATAATTTCCAAAATAATTTGTTTTGAAAAATTTTGGTATACAATAGTGTTTAAACTTTCTAGGAGCTTCTGCGTAAAGAATTAAAAAAAAATCAGATTACTGTTTCCGAGAAAATCGAAAACCAAAAAAATGGTTCTACTAGAGGTACCAAAAAAACAATTTTTTTCCAAAAAGAAATTATTAAAAGGTACCCTTTCTCTTCATTAAAGAACTCATTTTTTAATAAAAATCGTTGGAGCCGTTTTTGAGAAAATAAGATTTTTGTTTTTGGTCAAACAAAATTTGTGGGAGCTACTGTTATTTGTCGTCTTAAAAAAAAAGATAAACCGTGTGGGCATATTACCGAAAAAAACAATATGTACCAAGTTTGAAGACAATCTATCAAAGCGTTTAGGCTGTAGACTCGAGGACAGACAGACAGACGAAATTAGGGGATCCACTTTTTTGGTGTTCTCTATGATCGTAATCTCATATTTGATTGTCAGAAAAAAAAAATTTTTGAGAAAAATAATATTTACCTTTTTTGTCAAAAAGAAAGTTTGGCAGGTACCTAGGTAGGTACTGTCATCTTTCGTCTTAAAATAGCTGATAAAAAACTGGATACATGTTTATGAAAAAACGTTTAGGCTGTAAACTCGAGGACAGACAGACAGAGAGACGGAATTGCGGACCCATTTTTTCGTCTTCGCTATCATAATAATGTCAAGTTTGATCAAAATCTCGAGTTCGATTTTTTTCGAATCCATAACTGTAATAAAGTACCTACATTTATAATATCGCTAGTCAAAAAAAAAAATTAAAAAAATACTGCCTAGGTATACCTACTTTATTTCCTAATAAAACTGTCTGGAGAAAAAATTAAATTATTCTCAATAGATATTATATTTGAATGTAGGTGGTTTTCGAGTATTCAAGAAAATTTCAAAAAACAACTAAATACAAAATTCGCAGAAATCGATTGAGTGATTTTCGAAAAATTGAATTTTGAGCATTTTATTGCAAAATTGTACGAATAACTGAACCAACTTTTAATCTTAAATTGCACCGGAACGAAATCAAAACATTTGGTTAAACTCACTTATCACAATTCAATTTTTGGATAGAAAAATTAAACGATATTCATGGAAATCACAATGTTGGAACTGGAATTGTTACGAATTGCGGCCAATTGGCAATTTTTTTTGGGCAACCTTATTCATGATATTTCTAATCGTGTCCATGAATGAATAAAAAACGTATCCTTGGTAAACCTCCGAATAAGGTTTTGGGTGTTTTTATTATGGTCTGCTTAATAAAGAAGTGTACTATCCATGTACATTAAGTAAGATTTTCGGCTAAGGTAAATTGCCGTACTACTACTACTACTCCTCATAAACGTCAAAATATCATCGCCGTCGCACAGATTACTCAGCTATCATTTTTTGGCTGCAGAAAGATCGCGAATTCAAGTAAAAGCTTTTACTTACAAAAAATGTAAGTACACATTGCAAATATTTTACAAATACTCTTCTTTCTCCGATAGCAAATCAAATATTAAGGTCCATTCAATTTGTTATGGCCGCGGACGTTCATGAATGAACACATGAATTGAACTAACAAAATAGGCCTTCGTGTTGACTGCACATATTCTGCAGTGGGAATCCGTTCAACAATGCATGAGAAAGGAAATGTGAGTGTACTATCTCAGATTTTCTGGGTTTATAAAAACAATTTCCTCCTTCTGAAATCAGTCTTCTTATTAGGTCATACTTTTTAGGAATACAGTGCTTGCTTCTGCATATTGCATAGCTGTCGATTAGTTATCAAATCTCTGAAGATCTAATTTCTAATAGATAAATGAAAACCAACCTTTTTTGAAAGATTTAACCGATTCAGTTCTATAATTTTGGCCGGAAAAATTATAAGCTTTGATTAATATCGGTTCATTATTTGAAAAATGTACATAGCAACAAAAAATGTTTAACTGCATATTCGTTGAGAAATGTGTATTTTGCCAAAGTGTCAACATTTTCTGACTTAAGGCATTATGAAAAACCAAAAAGAGCTTTACAATTATTTTATTTTCTTGACGTACCGTAGGCAGTCAAAATAATAGTTTTGACTGCCCAACGTACGTCAAAAAACAACATTTTTATTCAAATCGGAAAAAGTATATGTATGCATGTATATGTGAAATATGAATTAGACTGTCAAAAATTAACAAAAAGTTCTGGCGTCCGCCATCTAACGTTTTTTTTTCAACTAGTGCTTATTTCGTGAATGGTAACACTTAGCTCATGTCTGATTTGACAGATAAATAGTTTTATCCTTCCGCTGAACGAATATGGTTGTGTATACGCTTGAACAACGCTGGGAAATATTGCGACATTACTTTGAAAATCATGGTTATGTTGCAGAATGTGTGCGAAAATTGCGTATGGATTTTGGAAGAAGAGAAGCACCGTCAGCTCCGTATGTTCGTTATCTTGTAAAAAAAGTGAAAGAAACTGGCATCCTGATCGATAAACCAAAGCGTGAAAAGCCAAAAACAGTTCGTTCACACGAGAATATTGCTGCTATGGGAGAAAGTGTGCGTTAAGCGCCATCAACATCAATTCACCGTCGTTCTCAACAATTGAACATTTCGGAGACATCATTGAGACGAATTTTGGCATAAAGACCTTGGTATGACGCCATACATAGTCCAATTGGTGCAGTAGTTGACGCCAACCATCCAATGCGTTTTCGCTTCGCTAAGTGGGCCTGCGATCAACTTAGAGAAAATGCCGATTTTGTCATCTTTTCAGATGAAGCTCATTTTGATCTTGGCGGGTATGTAAACAAGCAAAATTGTCGCATTTGGGGCACAGAAAACCCGCACGCATACATTGAAAAGCCGATACACCCAAAACGAGTCACTGTTTGGTGCGGATTTTGGTCCAGAAGCATAATTGGGCCATTTTTCTTCGAAAATGAGCAAGGAGTGGCCGTTACAGTCAATGGCGATCGTTATCGGGCCATGTTGAATAAATTTTTGTTCACAAAAATTGAAGAGGAGGATATTGGCAATATTTGGTTTTAACAGGACGGCGCTACGTGCCACACAGCCGAAGCTACACTCGATGTTTTGCGCCCTGTTTTTGAAGATCGCATTATCAGCCGCAGAGCTGATGTCGTTTGGCCACCTCGGAGCTGCGATTTGACACCGTTGGACTATTATTTGTGGGGTGCCGTAAAAGATAAGTGTTACGCCGACAACCCAGAGGCAATTGACGCTTCAAAGGACAATATTTGTGAAGCCATTGGTGAAATACAGCTGCACACAATCGATAATGTGCTTAAAAATTGGACCGATCGTGTAGGCTACTGCATGGCCAGCCGAGGCAGCCATTTGAATGAAATTGTTTTCCATTATTAACCGGAAGGATTGTACTTTCAAATTAAAAAAGAAATTTGAGAAAATATTCAGTAGTTTTTTTTTATAGCATTTTCAAAAAAAAAAGTTATTTGGCGGACCCGTTAGTATTTTTACTTGCCATATAGGTACTAGAGCAAGCTTAGTATTTGGAAAAAAATCGAACTCGAGATTTTAATCGAACTTGACATTACGATGATAGAAAAACACCAAAAATTGGGTCCCCCAATTCCGTCTGTCTGTCTGTCTTTAGAACGTTCTACAGCCTAAACGGCTGAACCGTTTTTTTTTTTAAACTTGGTACTTAGGACTTTTATGTGATTGTTTAAAATATATTTTCATTTTCTTTATCCCCAAAACGATCGGTACATGTCGTACAATTTTGTTTACCATTTAATTATCTCGAATGCGGCCCTTACGAATTTGATAACAAAAAAATATGTGCACTACTAGGTACATATATTCTACATTTTAATTAATTCATTAATTTTTTTTACATATTTTGTTATTAACCGTACCTGCCATACAACCATTTTTTTGATTTTCGGCTTTCTCATAAACGCTGGACGGATTTCGATCAAATTTTGTTTTAGAAGGTGCCTCAAATAAAATAATTTTTTTTTTAAATTCAATATTTCGAAAACGGATTAATATTATTTTTCGAAATTATATTTATAAGCTTATATTATTAATTACATAAAATTTTTAGAAGAAAATTTAAGAAATTTTGTATATAAAAAAATTAGTAAAAAACTACTTTAAAAATATATTTAGTCGTTTTTACTCAGAATCTTGTGCATATGACGATGTGATTGAAGTAAGAGCAAGTAAAATAAAATGTTTATAGACGTGTTTTCATTTCATGGTTGTTCCCGTTATTTTTGCATTTACATATATAGTTCACAAATTCTTCTCATCAAATTAGGCAGTATGTTGAGGTAAAAGTTTCTCTGAAGTAAGTCTTACTTACTTAATAAGCAGTTTTGTTTAACATAAAAGTTAAAGAGTTAAAGCAAGGGACGGCGCGCGGTGCTTGAGTAACTTCTATGAGAAACGAGCAAACATGCCTAGTGCGTGACACAAAAAATATTCAATACAAACTGTATTGAGAAATAAAAATAACCCTATTCTCGTGCGCAAAGCAAAAAGCTCTGTTGATCTTTACCCGAACTGATATTTTTGCATATGTGTAGGAGAAAACTATTTTGCTTTGGAAAAAACCGATGTATTGATATAATTTATAAAACAAAAAACTAGTGTATAAGGAAAATGTTGGTTTCTTATTCTTAATTTATTTAGAAACAATTTTTTTTTTTTTATTTTTCTGAAAACTAATATTGGTCAGTTAGTAAAATGCACTACAGCACCACCTGTTCCGGAACCCACCAGCCGCCCCTGAATATCACTGCTGCGAGCCATCCCAACAACATCAACGTGCCAATGTCAGCCGAAGTTAATTGCTCCATTTAAAGTTCAAACCGTTCAGCAATCGATGCCTGCTTTCCGTCAAGTGAGGTTAACTAACTACTTTGTCATTTAAGCAATTTAAATTGGCTGGTCAAAACGACAAATTTCGAACCAAAATTATTATCATTATTACTATGTATCCACCAATATTGTTCTTAAAATGGGTGGTTGTCACGAACTTGTTCTTGTAGCTACAACTTTTAAGTAGCTAAACATTGACGCTGTTAGAAGGTAGGTAGTCTAGTTATCATATGCAGGCTTAAATCCGATGTAGGTAAGATTACATTGGTAAGTTAGGAGAGTTATTTGTACTTGTACCTATTACTTTGCAATATATGTACATAATATTCATATGGTTTTTATAGATATGTACAATGTACACATGTATATATAAATGTATGCAGGCCTATATTGTATATACATATGTATAGCTATTCAGTGACGTACGTAAAAATGCTTTAAAATGAAATATAATTAGGTAGAAATAATTGGATGATACACATTATAAAATCTTTTAGATTGCTTATTTGTTCAAGTTTGAGAAAAAAAATATTGATTGTATAGTTGTAAAAATATGAATACATATGTAAAAAATCAAAAACTGTGAACGAAATTCTGAAGTAATTATTAATTTATATATAAAGTTTTAATATCAAAAATATTCAACGACTAATTTTTGAAAAATTGATTTTTCAAATGTTTATTTATTTTTTAAAAATCGAAATACAAATTTTTAAAATATTTGAGTATGTAGTTTTATCAACACTTTTAGGGAGCATTTGCATATAAAAAATAATTTCAATCGGTTCATCCAATAGTGAAAGAGTAGAAAATATAAAAGACCGTTAATAAGTACACAAAATAAAATGCAGAAATACATTTTTCTATTTTAGGAAAATAGTTTTTTAACTACTCAAGATTATGTTAAAATACTACCAAATCCCAAGTTTCGAAAAAATCGATTGAGCCGTTTTCGAAATTTTTAATTTTCAAAAAAAAACTTTTTTACTCAAGATTATGTTAAAATACTACCAAATCCCAAGTTTCGAAAAAATCGATTGAGCCGTTTTCGAAATTTTTAATTTTCAAAAAAAAACTTTTTTTTGAAAAAAAAAGTAAAAATACCAAAAAGTACTTTCCCTTCATTAATGTACTGATTTTTTCTTATAAAAATCGTTGGAGCCATTTTTGAACAAAATAAGATTTCTTTTTTCCAAAAAAAAAATGGATGGCAGGTACCGTTATTCTTCATCTTAAAAAAATGAAAACAAAACCTGTAGGCATATTACTGAGAACAAAGACACGCGCCAAAAGTAAAACTTCCTTAATTTGAAACAATTTTTCTTTAGAATACTTCTATGTCAGCTACAACATACATACAGATATGGCCAAATAATAGGAAGACTAACTACTTTTTGGTAATATTGTGTGTAGTACTTATACTTAGCAAATATTTAAAAATATTAGTGTTATATATTAGTGGTAAGTATGTTGATAATCTATTTTATATAAAATTTTTTGAAAACTAAAAGGGGTTTGCAAAATTTTTTAATCCGTTTGATTTAGGCCTCCCAACAAGCTGGTCATAAAAATAGAAACACTTGATTAATTTAACAAAAAACAATACATTTTGATAACCAATGCATTTTTTTATTTATTAGCAAAGAATATTTAATATTTCGTTGGAAAACCATTATCTTTCAACATTGTATTCATTCGATTTGGCACAGAGTCTATCAACTTTTGGCATTTTTCTTGTGGAAGCGAATACCACACTTCTTGGAAAATTCTCCAGAGATTCGTTTTTTTGAATGTTTATATGCTTATTAACCTCAATCTTCAGCTCATTCCAGAGGTTCTCAATATAGGATTAAGATCAGGTGATTAAGAAGGCCACTCCATAACGTCCAATTTGTTTCGCTGTAACCAGAGATTTGTTGACTTTGCCGTATGCTTAAGGTCGTTGTCTTGCCGGAAAAGCCATTTAAGTGGCATATTTTCCTCAGCCCACGAAAGCATAACATTTTCCAGTATGTCCACATACGACTCATTTGTTATTATGCCGTCTATAACGAATATTGGACCAACACCCCACCAAGAAAAACAACGCCATAACATTATGCTGCCACATCCATGCTTTACGGTTGGTTTTGTGTACCACGGATTATATGCCTCGGACTTTCGATGACGAACAAACTGTTTCCCATCCAGTCCGAATAAATATGTTTTCGTTTCTTCGCTCCAACTCACATTCCTCCACTGCTTCTTGGCCTGAAGTGGGTCATCTTTCATGTGATGCATTTAGGCAAAACAGATCCGCTTCTGGGGGTGTATTTCTAATTGGCATATAAAAAAATATTCTCAGATGAAAAAATCTCACCAAAATATGGAGTTCTTTAAGCTAATAACAAATATTTTTAAGCTTTTATGCAAATGTTCCTATTTTTGACCAGCATATTTTTGTAGTTGCAATCTACTAAGTGCATAATAATACAAATATCTTTTGTTTAATCACAAGATCATACGTTGAATAGATTGAAAATATATATACCGTTACAATAACGCACCAATTTGTTCACATGTTCGCCTAACTAAAGTACAAGATATAGTATTACCAAAAAAAATTGAGTGTTCCTATTATTTTGTCCATGTCTGGCGTACGCGGACGATCTAATTGCGTACAGAACAGCTCATACAGTTGAGGTCATCAAAAATCTCTTGCAGAGTGACTTCGACAAGATTCAGCGATATTGTGATGACTGGAAGTTGAAAATCAAATTCCAGAAATCGGAAACTATTTTGTTTGGGACTCCGTTGTCTAGCGCCTCAAGGGATACGAGAAAGAACTGGCGCAAGCTGATGATCGTAGGGCCACATAGACATCCACTGGCGAGTAAAAGTGTAGTAAAGTACCTTGGCATCTGGTTGGATCAGTACCTGTATTTCGACAGACATATAGGTGCTGCCTTGGCCAGGGCTAGGGGGGCCTTTGCCTTGACAAAACGACTGTTTTATAGCAGCCGTCTTGACAGCAGGGTGAAGGTGATTTGTTACGTGGCCCTCATCAGGCCGATGATTGCCTACGGATGCCCGGTGTGGTTCAACGTTGCCCCATCTCAAATGGAAAAGATTCGGGTAATTGAGAGGCAATGTGTAAGACGTTGCCTTGGATTACCCAGAACACCAGAGTCGGAGTACACAAGATATTATTCCAAACAGGTTCTATACAACGGAGTTAACATAAACAGAATAGATAATTTTTTGTTTAAGCTGATTCGGGGTCACACTGCAAGAGCGATGTCCTCAACCAACAGCTTAATTTTTGGGGCTTACTACCCCAATAATGAATATTTTGAGAGTGCGCGGTTAAGTGGCTATATCCCTCCCGAGGCATTCCTCTTTTTAGACAGTCGAGGGCTGATGCAGGATGGAATGGCGGTTCCGCTCATCTACCACGTCAGCCACGATAGGCGACTCCTGTAAGATCGAGACGTCATCGCTCAAGGTGGAGAAGAGCGCATTCGGTTCAGTAGGACTGTGTCCGATCGGGTCCGAAGGGACAATTTTATGAAAACCGGTGAAAGGAAGCGAAGTTGACATTTTTTGATACCAGCCCCGTACTTGCATAAATAAATCCCCATAACGATCTTAACTTCTAATTGTAAAAACGTCACCTTCGCGTCGTGATTCATGAGCACCAACAAAACAAAACAAAAATCGCCGTCAAATACATACAATACGCACAAATCTAATCTTATAAAAAAAAAACGAACCTCTTCAAATACCTACACACAATGCGTATACCTACAACCTACTACATTAATCTATGCGAATCTACGACGAACCTACACAAAAAAATTTAATCAAAAAAAAACCAAAGCAACAAAAGAAATAAGAATTTCTCGTTGAATACACACAATTCATATAGGTACCTACAGAATGAGAATCCACAACAAGTACCAACAAAAAATCCTCAGCGAATCACAATGCAGATACATACATACATATTTGTACTCAGCTATGAAAATCCACAAAACGAACAAAAAAAAATTCAAATATCTGAAATTAATACTTCTAACAATAACATATCGTATATCATATCGTATGGTCATATCGTATGTCATATCGTTGGTCCGTTTGACAGCTCCATAGACATTTTTTTTTGCCCCTAACGCAACGCCGCAAAAGAAGTTTTACTTCAAAAACGATATGTACCAAGTTTGAAGCAAATCCATCCAACCACTTAGGCTGTTGAATCGAAAACAGACAGAGAGACAGACGGAATTGCTGGACCCACTTTTTTGTTGTTCTCGATTATCGTAATGTAAATTTTGATCAAAATCTCGAGTTCGATTTTTTTTACGAATTCATAACTTGCCGTATAGACAGTAAATATGTATGTATATATCGCAAGTAGCAAAAATCGTATTATAAATCGAAGTACATACTATTTATTTACCATTGCATACTATAAATCCATTTTTCAAATATTTAAAATTTCCTTTTTTGTTTGTCATTATACATACCCACATACATAATGTACATGTGTAAACATACTAATATTTTATATTAGGTATGAAATAATAATAGGCTTTATTTTTCGTATCGATGTGTTGAAACATTTTGTTTTATAATTATGATAATAGATATTTTTTTTATCGATTTTGTTTTGCTAATTTGTATAATTACCTACATAAAATGTCGAAGCAGCATTAACAAAAATAATTTAATTTTCATCATAATAGTGGCAACTGCCGAAGATTCACCACTGGCGATGAAACTGAAGAAGACTTGGCTTCGAACACCAGTTGGAGAAGAACAAGCGGCACAAGCTGTTTTAGATCCGTCCATAGGTACCTACTAACTTTCAATACAAAATAACAACATTTCATAGATTTGCACATATTATGTACATATGTACATGTTTTGATTAGTTTGTTTGCACGTAAATAAATGTTGTTCGTTTGTTGTTAAATTGTTGTTTTTAGTTTTGTAGTAGTGTCTTTTGTAATACCTTGGACTTAAATTACGCCGTCGCACGTGTGGTTGTGTTTGGTCTTTTGGTTAAATATGTAGGATGCAGAATATATTTTTTCCTTTCTTGTTTCATGTATACATAAGTAAGTCAACTGAAAATTTACTCCCATCAAACTGCTATTAGGATAATATGAGCCAGATGATGAGCAGAATTGGCTCTTCTATTTCAGAGCTAAATGTGTTGGAAGTGCATTAATATCGCCTTTTAAAATAATTATGATTTAGTTAAAAAAAAAAAACAATTGGTTAGACTAGTTAGAGTGTGTTGGTGTTGGTAAACAAATGTATGTGTTTACATAATGTATGTAGGATGTAGACTAACAGCCCGATTCTCCCCCAGTGGCGAATGAGGAATCACAAAAAAAAATATAACATACAACATTTTATTTAGAATGCATTCATCATTGGTTGATGGAAAGCGAACTACATTTGTTTTTGACCTGGGGCCCAATTCCGCAAGCGTGAATGCTTTTCCGTGCAAAAAAATTATTCACCCTCAAAATATGCGTGAAAAAATTTGCCTATCTGTGTACACGTTATCTGTCAAAAAAATATGCATCGCACCCTTGCGGAATCGGAAAAATGTATGTGTACACAACTTTCTGTGTACACAGAGAAAACTCACGCTTGCGGAATTGGGCCACTGAACTACAAGTTTACATAATATAATTCACGTTTCTGCAACTGTAGTTTAGCTCAAAGGTATTATGTAGCTATTTCCTATACTTATAGTTGGTATGTTAGTTTGTTAAAAATTTTATTCTAAATATTGTAAGATTTTTACTTTTCATTTCTCATTTCTTATGAAATTTTTTCGATCAATTTCCATTTTAATCCAAACCAACTCGAATAAAGAATATAAAAAATTGTTTCACAAAATATATCGAATGCCTAATCGAAATGTCAAAACTCAAACTATTTGAGTTGTGACCTGCTCAGAAGTAGTTCACAATTTCGATTGTTTCTATGACTCTCATAAGTTGTAACTGTGGAGAAGAATCCAAAAAATCACCAAATCAATTTCACCTCTTCTTGTGACTTGTAAGGTATCAGTGATGTTGTGGAGAATCGGGCTGTAAGTCGAAGCAGTACGAGGAAAAAAAACATTCCTATACCATCGCGATGTCTCCAGATATGTACAATTATAAAACCATTCGTTTGTGATACGACTTGAGCCCATTCAATCTGCTATTACCATCGTTGTATACGTTCAAATTATATATATATTTTTTATATAATTTAAGTTAAAGACGTTAATCATATTCAATCGAACTTTTTTTAAAAGAGAGTTCAATTGTTGATCTAATACATAATTATTTTTCCACTGTGCTGTAATTTTTTTATATTTGACAGGTGCTATTGAACAACCATTTTTTTGTTTTAATTCTATTTAGCGTTTCTTACTAGAATTAATAAACATAACCATATTTGTTTTCTATTTTATAAGACTAGATTTGGATATTTGTTTTCTTTTTTTTAATTTCAGCATCATTGGATGAGGATCGAAATAGTCCGATTGGTACATCGGCGGCTAATATCATTTCAGAAAAAAATAATGAATCGCTGTCATCGAAACAACGGCACCAAATAAAACATCGAGAATTATTTCTATCCCGACAAGTTGAAACATTACCCGCCACCCATATAAGAGGAAAATGTTCTGTTACATTATTAAATGAAACAGAATCTCTCAATAGTTATCTTAATAAAGACGTGAGTCGTAAATTTCATTCCATTGTAGCTACGACAAATAATTTTGCATATTTGAAGTGCTCCAATATTGAAATTATGATGTAATTTTTTTTCTATATTGCATACATATAATTTCAGGACACATTTTTTTATTGTTTGGTCTTTGATCCGAATCAAAAAACACTGCTAGCTGACAAAGGTGAGATACGCGTAGGAAGTCGATATCAAAGTGAGATTCCTGGTAAACTAAAAGATATACAACTGGATGATCGAAAGCTGGAAGATCTTGAAACACTTGTATGGACGCCAAATCACAATCTAACTGATAGAAAAATAGATCAATTTTTGGTTGTTTCACGATCTATTGGAACATTTGCCCGCGCACTAGACTGTAGTAGTTCGGTTAAACAGCCTTCGCTGCATATGTCAGCGGCTGCTGCCAGTAGGGATATTACTTTAGTATGAATTGGTTTTATAATACGATTTGAATAAAATTCCTAATTCTATATAATTTTTCATATATAGTTTCATGCCATGGATATTCTCCATAAGCACAATTATTCTATGGAAGATGCAATGTGCTCATTAGTTCCTTCCACGGGTCCGGTGCTCTGTAGAGATGAAATAGAGGACTGGAGTGCATCTGAGGCTAATTTATTTGAAGAGGCACTTGATAAATACGGAAAAGACTTCAATGATATTCGACAGGATTTCGTGAGTACAATATCATTCACTTTTTTTTTCTATAATTTGTATTGTTTAAAAATGCATTTTTCTTTGATGCTTTAGCTTCCTTGGAAGACTCTAAAACAGATTGTCGAATATTATTATATGTGGAAGACCACAGATAGATATGTGCAACAAAAGCGAGTGAAAGCTGTGGAAGCCGAATTAAAGCTCAAGCAGGTTTACATTCCACAGTACACAAAGAGTAACCCAGCGATGAACCCTGTCAAAGGTGGAATTTTCAACGGAACCACAACTAATGGTGGAACTGATTTGTCTAATAATGGAAAACCATGTGAATCATGCTCAAGTATTGTATCAGCTCAAGTAAGTCAATTTTCTTTTTTCATCATTTAAGACCAAATCCCATTTGTTTTTGCGACTAAAATAAAATTATTCCTTTCCTAAATTTAATGTTAAATTAAATTTGTATATGCATATTTATTTACCACATGATGTATAAATCAAATTTCTATTTATCCAATATTTTTCCAAAAAATTTCGTTTTTATTTCGCAATCCGGAATCCTTCTCCGATCCGGGATCCCAACTGAACATTGGTGTGATTCTGACGATTCTGAATTTTAATGTGATTGTATATGTGAAAATAATTGTGTACGTGAAAATATTCAAATTCAAAAAAAAAAAATGTTTGTTGTTCAAGTATATGAATGTGTGAGTGCTTCTGGTTTCGATTTTGATTTCAAATCCAGAAGCAAAATTCTCTTTTCAGAATCAGAACTTTCATTTTATCCCAAGGCTAATGGATTGGCAAATAAAACGACATAATTCTTCCGGAATACATTAAAACATGCTTACACAATTTCACTGACAATACATTCACATATGTTCTGCATTCCGAGTGAAATTGAATTCAAAACGAATTTCAATTTCACTTAAAATGAAATAACGTATTCTGCATTTCGAGTGGATTCAACTGCTTCCAATTCACTTCGAATTCATTTTTGAATTGTCACTATCACATGTTACAGACAATTTGTATAAAAACGTTCATATTCGGAGTGTAGAAATTTTCATATTCAGAACGCTAAAATTCCACATTCGGAATGAGCTATTTACAAACTTTATTTTATTCAGTATTTGTATGATTACATACTTGCTTTTTAAAGCCATTTTTCGTATCATTTGATGACTTTGAATGCCCAACAACAACTTGAGTGTGCTACCACCAAGTTTTTTATCAATTATTTTTGGCTGGAATTATAGCTATTTCACGACCTGCCAAGGTCGATCATCAGATTCCTTTGCTCTAGTGGTGCTGGTCTACTTTTTCATTTTAATTGAAAAACTTCTTGTGCCTCCATCGTGTATTGAACCATGACCAGCCGCTTAGTAGCCAACGCACTTCGCATCACGCCACCGAGCCCACATGATCAGATCCAACCTAATGCAGGTTTTTTCTGTTTATCAATTGCATTGAAACGACTAGCGCTTTTATTAGCCACACAAGTTTGTTGTTGTTAAGCCAACATTTTTAGTTGTTCATATAAGGAGGGAGATTTTTTTTTTTTTTTTATTCACAAAAAGTGAAACACAGAACATATGCGATTGTCTGTTATAGAAGTCATACTTTTTCGAAAGCATTTCATTCCTTTATTTAGAATACGACCTAATACTATAGTTTAGTCCGCCCATATTCCATTATATTTCAAACTATTCTAACCTGGGTTGGAATCGGCTAAGGTGATTTGTGATAGTTGACAGTCACAAAAAATACATTTTTTCTGCGTAATGTGATTGTCAAATGTGATAATCACATTTTTGTGACACCTATTTTATTGTCATTTTCATATAAAATTGATTTGTTTTCTAATTTTCCGAAAATTAAATCATATATTTATGTACATGTGTACACACATATAATACAATCATTCAACGATCTACCAAAACCGAAGTACATGTAATTAGGTAATACCTAGCATTTTTTTTCACGCACATATTTATTTCTACTTCTAATTTAGTTTGTTATTAATTGACATTTAGAATAAAATAATAATGATAATTTAAAAAAATTCAGAAACAAACGAAAAATTTTTATTTTTACAGTTTGTAGAAAAAACTTGGAAGTATTCTAATTTAATCTCGCGAACTCAATCACCCTTATTCCGATAGGCGTTTTTCTAAAACGCCAACTGTCGTTTTTTGAGTCATGTCGTTTTTTTATTGGTATTCCGTAATTAAAACGCCAACATTTTTCTCGCTCTTACATTCCACAATACGATCCACCAAAACAGCTGACATTTGACGTATCAAATTGTATACAAATTGAATTATTTAGTTTCTTAAAACTATATTTGAGTAAATTTGTTTTAAACATAGGGAAATAAAAACAGAAAAATATATATTTTATCAAGTTATTTTTCTTGGAGCAGCAGTGACGATGGAGAGGAAAAAAAAGAAAGATTTTATATTGCAGAAGGTGCATTCGATCCTTTTGATTAGCTTGGCACAATGTATGTACATAATTAATGAAAAAATATATGCAGTGGTAATTCTAACAATGGTTTTGACTATTTATTTCATCGCAATTGTTAACAGATTCAAATGTTCTTTTATCTGGACAAAGAAGCTTTTAAGTATGCTTTACCTTTGATAGAAAACATTTTCTTCAGCAATGTTCTGTGGCAATTCGAATAGTTTTAAAACTAACCGCTACTCTTAGATTTCTTGCTTGAGGGGGCTACAAAAAAGCGGTTGGGAACGACTTTTTTGGGAACAAGCCTAGCCTACTCTAAGCAAAAATCCCATCCTCACATCTACATCTAATATTTGTTTCATAACCTGTTAAAGCTTTTGTCGATGTACTCGTTCTTGTCCATGAGCTCGATCATTTGTCGCATATGAATTTAGGTTGATATTTTTACCCTAAGCAAAGGATTTTAAATCATAAAAACTAAATTTTTTTTACTCCCGTCGTCAACAAATTTCTCGACGACAGATTTCGACGTTTTTTTCTATAGAAACGATTATCGGAATAAGAAAAAAATATTGTGATCGCGTTCCACAAGAGAGAATCGACAAATTAACGTTTTTTTTGGAGTTGAACTGTCGTTTTTTTATGGCGTTCAACGCCTTACAGAATAAGGCAGAATGACTAGGTTTTACTTTTTATTTTATCTTTTTTGAATTTCGAGTTAATTAATCAAGTACAGCAAATTCAAACATTTTCACGAAAACGATCCACACTCCAAATTGATTTTATTTATTTTAACATGGAGGGATTTTCACATGTGTGTCAAAAAGCCTACAAAATACAAGCAGAAAACGAAATACAAACATACATTACTAAAAAAATCACTTCAATGTCCTCTGTGATTATTATATAGACTTACTATTATATTATATATTAGACGTACTAATTATCGGAACTCAATTATACTTCGGATGAAAAGCAAAAGTAATTGTTAGTATGTTCTTATTGTATTTTTCCTTGTAAAATATTTACTTCCCTGTACTTTGCTTGTCACGAGAACACGGCTATTGTCGTAAATGTGACAATCACAAATCACATGAGCCGATTCCACCCCTGCTTTGTAGTTAATAAAAAATACTATATTAGTAACTTCAAAACACTATAATATTATTTTTAATTTATTGGATGTACATTTCGAAAGCTATGCTTCCATCGTCAGTTATAGTAGAGCTATATTCTTTGTTAAATAAATAAAAAAAGTAAGTTTGAAAGTCTCCATTATCAAGTTAATTTAATATACTGCATTTTTAGTATGATAGGTAGGCAGGTATGGTGGTCAATAGCGAGCTCGCATCTTGAAACCATAGCTGGAAAGCGCCGTTTTGATACCAAGAACTCTAACGGACCTGAATAAAAAGACTATTTTTAGCAAAAAAAAAAAACGAGTGAGATACCACTCAAGCGAAGCGTCACTAAAGAAATTTCGTACCATTGCATTGAGGAAAGGGATTAGGTTTTTGATTTTTGTATCAGATAGTTCTTTTAGATCTAAGTTCTTTAGTTTTCCAAAGGACTGAATTCTTAGTCTGGCCAGAGCGAGACACTTGCAGAGAAAGTGATGCACTGTTTCCTTTTTTTTACAGCTACGGCAATAGGTTTTGTGGGCAATACCCAGCTTTGCTGCGTACTCACCCAAAGGCCAGTGTCAAGTGCAATTAGCATAATTTGCTAATTTTGAACGAGATAATCATCGAATTATCGTTTGACATTTTACTAAAACTAAATAAAATAGAATTTTGTTAAGAGTACCGACTAGCCTTCCGCCGTGTACACACGTTTTATGTCACATTTTTTTGTTAAAGGAGAAGTGTTTCGTCTCGTTTATAAAGTGTCTTGGTTTTATTATTAAAACTCAAGCACCCACCAAATCAATTATTACTAAAAAATAAATTCAAATAAACCATCATTGAAAAATCCAATCAGCGAAAAAACCAAAGTCATTTTTAATCAAAAATTTAAAAAAAAATTAAGAACTGATTTTATTGAATATATGAATGGGTTCATTCATTTCGTAGTTTCAATTTGGTAGCGCTGGCATTTGACACCTGTCAAACTCAGCTGTCATGTGAAGTGTCATGATATTAGTTGAATTCGTTTGCTATTTACGATAATGGATCGCTTAACAATATTAATAAATCTTACTATTAATGGTGATTCAAACGTAGCCAATTTTCAGACAATAAACACCGATTTTTCGAACGACATTTTCTTCAGCGTTGAGAAACATTTGTCCCTTGGTGGGTATGTAAACAAACAAAATTGCCGCATATGGGGTCACAAAACTCACAAGTGATCGAAGACCCGTTGCATCCAGACAAAATGACTGTTTAGTGTGCTCTATAGTCGAAAGATGTCATTGGTCCGTATTTTTTCGAAGATTCCAATGGGCAGACGGTAACAGTCAATTCGGTGCGATATGGTAGAATGATAACCGATTTTTGTGTGGCCGGCGATTGAAGACCATGACTTGTACGATATGTGTTTCTAACAATCGACCCAACCGGTCCAATTAAGGCTTTATTTTATTTTATGTGAGAAGTTTCTTGGTCGTGTAATTTCACGTTTTGGCAACGTCAATTGACCACCAAGATAATGCAATTTTTTTTTCTGTTTAATAATTTACAAAAAAGCAAATGGTAAATTTAGACGATCCCTAAAAGCCAGCAAAGCAAAAAGCGTCTCCGACTTCACTTCAAATATAAACCCTAACTCTTCCCCAGCCAAAATATGGCAAAACATCCGCTTTTTCCCCTTCCAATCTGGCTACAATTTACAAAGCATTTATACGCCCAAAACTCGAGTATAACTCACACCTCTGGACAGGTGCTTCGCAAACATCGCTACACCTGCTCGATAGATAAGACTAATAGGAAATAGAAAAGTCTCTGAAACAATTGCCCCTCTTTTTTCTTTTATAAAAAATGCTCACTCGAAGTAGCCAGCTGCATTCCTCCCCTAAAAAGTTTCTCCCGTAATACTCGCCTCGCAAGGAATGCTCATCAGTTCACCCTTGAGCCGAATTTCGGGCGTACCGTGAAATATAGGGATACTTTTTTTAGCCAAACAACATGAATTTGGAATAGTTTATCCGGCGATATTTTCCATTGCCATTTTGATTTGCAAGTATTCAAAACCAATGTTAATCGACACCTTCTGTCATCTCATTCCCTATTTTCCTAATGTGCGAAACTGTCGATTCAAAAATGTAAATTGTTCCATGTTTGCAGAAAACGAAATTGTTCACAACTTAGCATTAATATAAATAATGTAGAAATCCAAAGAATTAGTAATTTAAGTATTCTACGTTTAGTCTTTAATAAAGCGTATTCTTGGAAACAACATTGTATAGACCTTAACAAACCACTAGCTGCGAGAACTAATATTGTCAGTTATCTAGCTTCAAAAAAAAGGAACGTACATATAAATACACTTTTAAACATTACGAGAATGTTAGTTTTAAGTAAAATTGAATATGGGTTGTACATATATGGGCATTGTCCTAAATCAATTTTAAAAATAATAAAACCAACTTACCACGCCGCTGCAAGAGGAAGCATCAACGCGTTCCCAACAACGCCTATAAAAAATATATTGTCAGAAGCAGGACTACCAAGTATAGAAGAGCGAAGAGATACCATAACGTCTAAACTATTCGCGAAACTATCATTTTCCAAAAACAAGATAAGTCGATAACGACTTTAGAAAACGGATCCCATCAGCCATCGCTACCATACTTACAAAAGCAGCTGAGCTAGAACTACCATCTAGACAGCAGGAGCTTCATGTTACTCCTCGTATTCATCCATGGTTCATCAACCCGGAATCCCTAATATTAAGTCTAGCAATTTATAAAAAAGCAAATACCAACATTAGTATCTACCGCCACCTCTACACAACCATCTCACTCGATTTAAAATCGGATGGATGGAAATTTATATTTACCGATGGCTCCAAGATAACGGAAAATACACCATTTGCGGTGACACTCGAAAATGGTGCAATTGTCGGCATTGGTAACCTGTCTGAATTTGCCTCAATATTCACTGCAGAAGCATTCGCCATTCTTCAAGCTACTAAGACTGTACCGAGTAACCGTGGAAAACACATCATATGCTCTGATAGCATATCTGTTCTGAACGCCATAAAAAAACCCCAATAACAACACTGAACTCATCAGAAATCAGATATCAACTCACCAAATCACCAAATAATATCAAGTTAATGTGGACCCCTGGACGTGTAGGAATCCAATGTAACGAATACGCTGATACTGCAGCTAACTCGGCCAAAAATGCTCCTATATATAGCTCCAGGACTGGAGCATATACCACCATCACTACAAGAAACTTAATCCTGATAAACTCACCCCCGTATACCCAACAAACGTTTCCAAACACAAAATCTCTAATTTTGTACGAAATCGACTTGGACACACATTAGCTACGCATCAACATCTCCTCAATAAAAACCTGCCACCATTCTGTACTGATTGTAACACCAGATTGGACCTAAATCACATTTTAGAACACTGCCCTGTATGCAACGCATAACCAAAAATATATTTAAACATAAATGTATCTATGAAATTCTCCAAAGGCCTAGTTCCACAAATATCGAAAAAATATCAGATTTTCTTTTAAAAGCAAGCATTTTAATTTAAACTAATTCAAAATTGAGCCAGTGGTCTCCGCAGCTAGGCTCGTTAAAATAAGTATTACCATGTTATTTTAATTACCTGTTAATAAATAATAATAATAATAATAATACATATTTAGCTTTACCCTTCTATAAATAGCACATGACATATCTACATAACCGAAACAATTATATTTTTCCTGAAGAAACGGAATTATAGTTAAACCGAGTTCTAACGCGCTAGTCCCCAATTTTCATTGTCCAGATAAATCGAAGTTCTAACTAAAACAGAGTTCTATATTCGAGTTCTAAGGCGTTAAAACTTGTTAAAGAGATATGTGTTAGATCTCAATGAAGTTCTAATTTTTCGTTCAGCCGAGTTTTAGAAGTTAGAACCTTCTCAAGAAATTAGCCGTAAAATGATATAGGCGATAGGACTATATTGGAAACATTTACATCCATCTATAGAACATCGTCGAAACATTATATGTGTTTTACAAACTTTTACAAACCTGAGCCCAACTTTGGACGTACTTTCAAGTACAGAGATTGTTTTTTTTTAGTCGTACAACACGTATGTGAAATGCTTTAAAAGACTATCTTTTAAAGTTTTAAGGCAAATAATCCAGCTCATTAAATAGGGTCTCTAGAAACACAAAGCTTCATTTAGACTAGAGATACCGCGAATAGTGACGCGGCCGAAGACCGAATATTCGGCCACAATCGTCGGCAGCTGAACATTCGGCCAAGGATGTGTATCTATCTCCTACTTGACTTTTAACATGTTATAACATGTCTTATTGGATTGCATTTCATTCTGCCAACAATGTGTTTGTGTATCTTGATACTTCGTGACTTGTATTGCATTGCATGCGGGCCGAAAGTTTGGAAGTATTTGTTTCCATTTGCGAGTAGATAGTGTCGTAACGGGAAAAGTACAACTTACCATTAGAAAATTTTAATTACTAAAATACAAATTTTTGAATAAAAGAAAACATTTATTGTAAGATAATAAGCCTTTTTACTTGCGATTATAGTAAAAAAAATTCTAGCAATTAAACATGGCATCACGATCATAGAAAAGTCTAAAAAAGTGATCGGCAAAAAATGTCTGTCTGTCAGTCTGTCCGTCTGTATGTATAACGAACTACATCCTAAACGGCTTAAGCGATTACCTTCAAATTTGGTATGTGTGATTGTTTTGGCATTCCTCAGAGGGGAAATTGAAATTTTATTTTTAGGCCTAAAAATAACGGCACCTGCTATATAAAATTCAAATTATCAAATTTTATATCTGAGAAGATCTAAGTAGCCCAACTAATTCTGCATATCAAAATTTTGAATAACTTTTTTTCTAATAAAAATTAATTTTTAAAACTTTTTTTTCTCAAAAATCAATATTTTTAAAACTGATCAAAAAAAAATAATTTTAAATTTTATAATCACATGCATATTAATAAACTGTAAAAAACTGCATACCAAGCAAAACAATCGTTTTAAAAAAACTAAAAATAAAAAAACAGGATTTCATCAAAATCCGTATTACAATTTTCGAGATACTTTTTTATAAAATTTTCATTGATCCGTGGCATCTAATGGCGTGCTTCCTTTTTTCGCGAAACTGATTGAAGTGATGGGTTTGGCAGTTTTTATAAGTTGATAAAACGATTTTTACCCACCTATACACCATTTACTTTCATTATATACATATGTATGTACATATTTACATACCTAGGTTCACTATATGTATGTATATACATATTAACCTCCTAATTTACATAATTCAAATCCATTTAAATATACATTTGTAGGTAGGTGTCTATATTACCATTCCTTGAATCATTTCACAATTCATAATATTAAGAATCAAGGTATTCTTACCTACATCGGCTTTAAACCTGCATAGGATAACTAGACTATCTATACCTTTTGACAACGTCAGTGGTAAACTGCACAAAAGTTGTTAGCTACAAGAGCAAGTTCGTACGATATAGTCTTGCATTTTATTTATTCTCCATTTGTTATTCGGTATTCGGCCGAATGTTGTGAACTACTCAACCGAATACTGAATATCAAAAATAAAGGTCGAATGCCGAATAGTGGCCGTATATTCGCGGCATCTCTAATTAAGACCATATTCTACAGTTAATTAGATATGTTTGTTATTTTTTTTTTTTTGGTAAAGATGGGCAACAACAACTGTCAAATATTAATGGGGTTTTCCGGAATTTTTCTCCGATCCGGGATCCGAACTGAACACTTGTATGATTCTAACGATTCTGAATTTTAATGAGATTGTATGTGTGAAATAAATTGTGTACGTGAGAATATTAAAATTCAAAAAAAAAAAATGTTTTTTGCACAACTATGATAGAAAAAATGACAACAGTCGAGTTTGACGTTTAAGTACATGAATGTGTGAGAGCTTCTGGTTCTGATTCTGATTTCAAATCCGGAAGCAAAATTCTCTTCTTTTCAGAATTAGAACTGTCATTTTTTCCCAAGTGAACGCTTTCAGAAGAGTCCGGAAGGCTTCCGGATTGCCAAATAAAAACGACATAAGTGTTCGAAAAGTACAACATTTGTATGTAAAACGTCAAAGGTAATATTCCTGAGTTTGTCTGTAGTATAGAAAAAATGATTTCCGATCGTTTTGATTTTTCGTTTATGTGAATTGAAAATATTTTAATTTATTTCATTTATTTTCTCATATTCGCATGTGATGGAGAGTCTCTATAGTAAATCTTTCGAGTAAACAATCAGAAATTGTGAAAATTGGTACAAATTATTAAGAACTCACAATACTCCACAATACTTCACAATATAAACTATTTCAGCCCTATTCTGCTATGCACGTGAATCCACCCATTCTTTTGACACTGCCTTTGTATTCTGCTATCCATCAGTTGAACTATCCCAAGTTCATATGGACATTTATGAAGTTTGGATAAAAATTATATTCAATTTTATTATGATTACGTGCTTGCTTGCTTTATAAAGCACTTTTTATATCATTCAGGCCCGTTTGCTGATACGAATCATAAATATTTATGTTCTACATAAATAGCTTAAGTGCTACTTTTTCCTCTGCGTAAACTGTCACATAAGTCCTTAAGTAGAACTTAAATGCTTAAGTTGTGTATCAGCAAACGGGCCTCAATGTTATCGAGTGAACAACAACTTGAGTGTGCTAACTCCATGTTTTTTCTCTTGTTATTTTGGCTGGAATTATAGCTATTTCACGTTTTGCGTTGATCATCAGATTCCTCTGCATTTCCTAACATGGGGTCTCCACGATCTCGTAGCATAGCATTCTATAAAAAATTCCATACTAGACATTGCACAGCTCATAGCATTCTATCGATAGTATACTATTTGGCTGCCATTTTCACTTTGAGGTTAGCGTTTGTGGCTGATGATCGTTTGTGGTGTATGTATTGTTATAATTCCTTGTTTTTTTTGTTGAACGTTTTTTAAATCTTGTAATGCTACTAGAGCAAGAACACAGCGATAAGTATTCCTTCGCGACGTTTGTGCAATTGAAATAGTATGCTATGAAATGCCCCGTGCCAAATTTTGTAGCATTCTATTTTTCTTTCTTTCTATCAAAATGACAGGCAGTATACTTTAAAATATAAAAGGTGGAGACACCGTGTTAGAAGCTAACGCACTATGCATCTCGCCGTCGAGCCCACATGATCAGATCCAACCCAATGCGGTTTTTTTAGTTGTTTATAAGTTGCATTGAAACGACTAGGGCCACAAAAGTTTTGTTGTTGTTTATTCGGTTTCTTTCTTATTTTCTCCTAGCTCGTTTATAAGCCAACAATTTGTTGTTCATATAAGGAGGGAGATTTTTTATATGAAAGGTTTTTGGCACTGGTCATTTTTATTTGTATTATATTCAATTTTTGTATGATTACATTTATATCATTCAAGGTTTTTGGATAAAAATTTTTGTTTTTTTTTTGTTAGAAAACTATGTATGTATGTATCGGACTTTTTTTCCTGTCACAAAAATAAATAGGGAAATTCCCAAACTGATAACTACGTAAGAACATAAAGAAGAACTTGAAACGTGATACGATGATTTTTTAAAAATTTGTTTAAACAGAAAATTTGAATTTGAAGCTTATAGATTTATTTATAAACAACTCGATGAAAGTTTTCTAGCCATTTTATCATATTTCAAGACCCGCTAATCTTCTAACACTCGGCCAAACAGACAACAACCACAACAATTGATATGCGGGTTTGAATTGTATGGAGTGAGTGGGCTCACATGAATAGCAGAATACCGCACATTATTACCGGCTTTACCAATGTATTCAAGATTCACTTCGCATGTGCAGCAGAAAAGTGAGAAAATTCTCCTCGATGAATAGCAGAATAGGGCTGTTTGTAAAAAATATATATTATAACTCTCATAACAAACTTTAAGGATTTAATTCAGTAACTGGAATATCGCAAGACGATAACCTTTTGACAGTAGTCGTGCTTCACCTTCTTCGTGCTTCGACCTCTTCTTGGCTAACAAATATTTGCTTCACAGTTGCATTGATTTAATGTGACTTTTCAGCCAAACTTTGAGAATTTCTGAAGGAAACCATCTTTGAAAACGACGTTCAGTATTTTTTAATAATATTCTCACAACTGATCTGGTTTCAATAAATAGTTATTTGCGTGACCTTTTTTACTTAAGTAAATGTTAAGAAAACTTTTAGTGGGCTATAGGTCAAAATAAGAAGTTATGCTGTTTTAATTTTCCGACGTTTCGGGCATGGTTACGCTCATCATCAGGCCTTTATTTCACAAAAATAAATAAATACAATGCATACAAACAATTAGTTTACTCTATTTTCAAAGTGTCGTCAACAAAACTTACATAAAAACATTTTAATATAGGACTAAAATCCCAACAATCTTACACTTGCATTGTCAATGTGCATACAATAAACTATATGAAAAGACAAAAAGAAAATAATTGAAAACATTGAAAACGTTAACAATTTTTTTTTTAATTTAAAATTACTGGTAATTAATCGCATCATGTATTAACACATCACACACAAAAATTACTTTATCTTAATTACTACCAACAATCGGTCTTTTTATCAGTTGGCTATATATGTTGTTAAGCCCTTCACAATCAGTTCGGCGGTTGATAGCCTTCTTGTTATTCTTTATGTGCAGCATCTCCAGCAACATTCTTTTTGAATATTGTTGCTCCGTTTGCAGAACTACGGGATTCTCCAAATCTGGTATATGTTCTTCTTGTAAACAATGGAGAACAAGAACAGTTTTTGTGCAGCTCCATTGCTCAAATCAGATTTATGCCCAGAGTGACGATTTTTCAATTTCTGTTTTGAAGTACCTATATATATTGCAGAGTATGCTGTATCCTTTCTCGAATAATGTTTTAATTTTTGCGATGAAAACACTTTTCGCTAGTGTCCAGCACACGGTTAACAAAATTCCGTGCTGTATTAATTATTACTTGTTTGGGTTGCTTCGAGTGGAAATTTATAAGGCGTCCTGGTGAAGTGGGTTTTTTGTACCAGAAAAATAGTAGTTTGTTATTACTCCTCAGTACTTTAACATCCAAATATGGTAGTTCTCCATTTTTCTCAATTTCCACAGTGAATTGAATCTTGTGGTTAAACCCATTCAAAGCATTTAGTGTATTTTCTATTTCATCTGATTTAATTACCACGAAGAGATCGTCAACATATTTGGTTATGATTTTTGGCTTATTATCCAGGTTAGCCAGGACCATAACTAAGTCCGCGAGAATAGGGATGCTGGGCTGCCCATAGGTACCCCTTGTTTTTGTTGGTAGATGACACCGTCGTACTCTAAGTAATTGTTATCTATTACGCAAAATCTATGAATTTCGATTTCTTGATTTGTGTATATTCCTTTATACTGCACCATTTCTTCTTTATAACATCCAAAATCAAACCTATAGGTATACTTGTAAATAAAGAAACAACATCGAATGACACCAGTATCTCGTCATTTTCCAATTCAAGCTGTGCAACTTTTTCAATAAACTCTGGAATTTTTAAAGTTATATTGCGAATTACATGTAACTTTTTTAAGAATTTTTACCATGAACTTGGAAAGTTCATAGCAAGGTACATGAGTGGACGCACAAATTGGTCTCAGAGGAACGTTTTTTTTATGGATTTTTGGAAGACCGTAGATTTTTGGGGCGCTTGAAGTATATGTTGTCATACGTTGTTTCTCGAACTGTGAGCTTTGCAGTGTCGACGTTGGATATATATATATACAAGTGTAAGATTGTTGGGATCTTAATCCTATATTCAAAATGTTTTTTATGTAAGTTTTGTTGACGACACTTTGAAAATAGAGTTAACTAATTGTTTGTGTGTATTGTATTTATTTATTTTTGTGAAATAAAGGCCTGATGATGAGCGTAACCGTGCTCAAAACGTCTCAAAATTAAAACAGCATAACATCTTATTTACACATCATATATACCTATAACCCACTAAAAGTTTTCTTATGATTTGGTTTTATTTAGGCTGCTTGTACATAATATTGTTTGTTTACTACATTGCAGTGGTATCCTTGGGGTCCTTCTCACATGACATGTCGATTGTGTCAGAATTGTTACAACTACTGGAAGAAATACGGCGGCTTAAAAAATGCAACGAGATTAGCTGAAGGAAGTGAAACTGAAGTTAAGAAAAAACAACCGACACCTGCTACAACACCCCTTGGACCCATAACACCCACCCCAGTTATTATCGCTGAAACTGTAATAGTGGATGATGAGAAAGTCAATGATCTTTCTAGTCGCCAGTGTCACAGGTAATGTAATCTTTGTTTTTAGTAACTTCAAACTTCAATATTTACTATTATATACTGTCGCTTTTTAGGTGCTCAATTGTGAGCTGTGGCAAAGAATTCAAACTGAAAACTCATTTAGCGCGACATTATGCTCAAGCGCATGGTATTGCCATAAGTACTGGATCACCACGTCCCATAATGAAAACTCGCACTGCTTTTTATCTTTACACAAATCCTATGACGCGTTTAGCTCGAATTTTATGTAGAAAGTTTATTAAAACTAAAAAGGCTGCCAGGCAGACATCATTTGCAATAAACACAATGTTAATTAGGCATGAATGTAAGCTAATTAAAACAATGTTATTGATGTTTTATCCGAATGAAATTACTAATATTTATTTATAGTTACTTTGCGTTTGACGGGGAAATCTCATTTGGATTTAAAAAATATTTTACTAGCGAGAAAGAAAGATAGAATAAGTGTGACAAAAATTGCTAATCGTTTAGGATCTCCTGGCCCCGGGCCACATGAGTGGCTGATATTGACGCCCAAAGATAAATTGCCGAAACCTGATTTAGTGGCATTTCCAAAGCCTCCAAAAGCACCAGATGGATCTTTGCTTTATGAACGTATTCCGAATAAAGTTATTGAAATTGAAAAGGACGTTACAATTATACCACCTGCAATATTACGCAAGCGACCAATTGAAGAAATGAATGGCGCCGATGGTAAATATTAGTTGATCTTTTATTTTGTCTAACGTTGATTTTGAATTTCATGTTTAAATTAGTTACAATTATACAAGGGCCTCCTGCGAAAAGGCCAAATAAGGATCCTATGCCATCGCATTGTCCTAGTCCTGAACAGTTTGCTGCAATGATGGCCGCTTCTGGACAGCCATTAGCTAGACATCATGTAAGTTTATTTCTTGTATATATTATGTGCAATTTTTGCTTACAAATTTATATTGAACAGTTAAATGGAAAACCAAAAATCACACAAATGTCAAGAACAGGGTCTGGCCGAAAGCAAGTGATCAGTTGGATGGATGCTCCTGATGATGTGTATTTTAGGGCCACTGAATCAAGCAAGTAAGTTGAGCCTTGGAAATAAATCTATATATAAAAATACGCGCGTCAAATTTAAACGACTGAAGTGAATGACTTCAAATAATTTTGTAACTTACATTTTTTATTTGTTGGTTCTGAATGTACCCCACTTTACATAAAAAAGAGAGTATATTGGGCCCTAGCGGAGAATTCTCCGAAATCGTCCGAATCGGAGAATATTTGCTTTTAGGTAATCTTCCGAACAGCTGTGCGGAACATTTCTCCGACAAAGCGGAAAATGTTCAGCTCCGACGGTTGCCTCGCTAAGGCCCAATATAAATTAGGGCAGATTATTCGTACAATAATCCACGATATCCCTAAAAGTATCATAGGATTAGGAGAATACATAACAGCTGTACTTGTTTTCTATTCTGTGTTATTATTTACTAAATTATTATTATTTAAATAAATCATTTTCCCTTCATCCTGACAAAGCTAATAGTAAAATTCAAAATTTTAAAATGATCCATATTGTTTATTGTTGTAAAATCAAATTGATATGTATATAGTTCAAATTTAAATTTTCATCTCTTCTTTAAATAAACAGAAAAGCTAGAAAAGTGTTATCAGTAGTAGAGCTTCGAAGAGCAGCTCGTAAACCCTGGCGAAACTTGCCCATCAAACCAATGGTACCCAGACCAATTGATCCACAGGTTGTGATACTAGACTGACCTATATCGACAGAGCATCAACAGCCCTATCCGTACACAATGGATGCGCTTCTTAATTAAAAAAGTATATTAACATAACTATTTTTTATTCCCTCAATCAAAATTACTACTCTTGCATGAACTCCATTCGTGTTAATTATTGAGATTGAAAGTATCAATTCATTCAATTAATCCTTTTTTTTAACGATTCTGAAAACTGTAGAAAAAAAAACAGTGATGTTTAGAAGCGCCACAATTATCGTATTTAATTATAAAATATCAAAAAACTCAGTTTTTTTCTGCCATAGTCATATATGTATGCCTGTAAAAACAAAAAAAAAATCATTAAATAACAATGTTGAGATTTTCTCAAAAAAAAATTATTCCATTTACGTTCGTTAAAAAAAAGTAATAACTTTCAACTATAGATGCAACTTAAAATGTACATTTGTCTCTATTTACTTCAAAAGTAATTTGGGGCATATTCTCTAGAAACTTGTATACTATTTTTTAACAATTTATACTTTTGTTTTGTTGTTTTCTTTGTCACTTAATTTATTGCAATAATTTTTTAAATTTAAATAAAAATATCTCTTGTCAATTAAAATAATACATATGTATATTTTTCTCTGCTACTATTAAAAAACCAACTTGTGTTTTTTTTCTTACATTTTCTTTTTGACTTTCATACATTTTCAAAAGAAATTTAAACAAAAATCTTAAAAAAAAATATTTTTATACTAAGAAATCAACTTGGAAACTTCCTCTTTTAATGTGATTATATTTATATATAAAAAATTAATTACAAGTATAATAATCTGAATGTAAAATATATTACCTTCTAACGCATGTATGCATTAAATCAGTTTTTTTTTAACAGAGAAGCTATCTGCAGTTTTTTTAAATACGTATAAAGATTTGCGAAATCTTTAAAAAATAACAGTCATAAACACACAAAGTTAAAAAAAATGTCCCAGTTAGAAAAAAAGAAAATACCCAAAAATACGTAGGTGAATTCGTACAATTTCTTTTTTCTGAAAAAAAATATAAATTTTCTATTGGTGTTTTAATATTTATAGTTAAATATAAAAAATAACAAAGCCTTTTTTTATTTAAATAATAAGTATATAAATATATATTTATGTAATTAGTCACTATCAATATTTTAATTTCAATGCTTTAAAGCGATAAGGGTGGGATACATTTTGAAAGTTGTTTAGCAATAATGAGAATATATTAAGAAAACAAAACAAACACATAAAAATGCAAAAACAAATTTATAAATATTTATAGTGTTTTATAAGTGTAGTTGTTTTAGAGTAGGTGTAATAAAAAAAAACTTAGTATATATATATATTATATTATTATTAAAAAATATATTTTTAAGCTCTTAATTATATAATTAAAAATTGTAAAATATACACTTAAAAAAACATCTAGAAAAACACATTTATTTTGTGGACGAAATAATAATTTTATCTATTTCGAACTTGTGTTCACGCAGTTAATCATAAGCATGGAAAATATAATGAGAATACATATAATATTTAAAACAACAACAAACAATTAAATATACATATAATATTTTATTTCGTGTAAATTTTTACGAAGTTTTCCAAATAAAGATTAAGACACTTTACAAATGTGCAATAGAGTATTTTTTTTATATTACTTCTTTTTTTATAATGATGCGCGCACTAAAGGGGGTTTGATTATCCTTAAAATGACCAAGCACAGTACGAGCGTTAGGAAAGTAAGGAAGGATGAAACAGAAGATACCGATGCACATTGGTTTTGAATTTCTGAATATAAAAATGGGAGGGGAAAATAGAGCCGGGTAATTTATTCCACATTCGCGTTGTACGGCTAAACAAAGAATATCTGTACTTGACAGTACATCCGAAGTTGGGCTCAAGGGTAAAGGTTTGAAAATTTTAAGAGGACGAATGCCACTGCAACAATGCAACAATTTCGCTCGAACATTGTTTATAAAATTAGCGATAAAATAATGAGAGATATATAACATTTCGACGGTGTTCTAGAGATGTAAATGTTTCCATTATAGTTCTATCGCCTATCATTCTTAGAGCCCTATTCTGAATTCTATCTAAGGGGCTCAAATGAGTTTTGGGAGCTCCTGCCCAAATGTGCGAGTTATGCTCCAACGACGAATGTAGGCCTTATCAGAAGGGGAGAAGAATTTCTTGCATCTTCGAAGAAAGCCCAAACACTTTGCAGCATTTACTTACAACAAAATCACAAAAATAACATTACTCACATGCCGCACATTTAAGGATATACTAAAAATGGTGATGGGGGTGTAGTAATTTATGGCTTATTTTTCAAAATAAACAATCAGCTGATGCTTTAAATTTCTCTCAATTGATAAAATAAAATTTAGGCCCTCATTATGAATAGCGAATCGAACTTAAAATCTTGCAAGTTCGCTAATTTCTTATTACGAATTGTTTTGTCGGGAAGCATTTTCTATGTATTGTTGATAAAAGTTTCGAATTTACTTGTATTAACCTGAGGCTGGTTATTTTTCGTAAGGCGAACAAAAGATAAAGGTATTTATGTACACATTGTGAATATTGTTAAATAAATAAAAATAATAACTTATATTAAGGACAAATGCAAATAAATTTGCAAAACTAGTTAATTTGATGAAATCAAAAGGGGAAAGTGTTGCATATGGTTAGTAAGAAAATCTTTTATGTTTGGTTGGACTATAAGTTAAAGCTGAAACAAAAAATTGCAGTTAACAAAACAATGTGACTGCTACTGGTGACAGGCCATACTGCCAATTTTCCTTGTCGCCTAACACAATTGGATGTGAAAGCCCCAAACCGATATCATTATCGACACAGTTTTGGTAGCAATTACTCCCAAGAAATCTCAATGTGCAAGCCAAATTTATAAGAGATGGAAATATAAGAAGAAAAATAAAAACGATGAAAACGTATGTAGGTACATACATTTGCATTGTTTTTATTCTTTATTTGTGTGGACTGTAAATATATTTAATTGAAAGTTTTTTTGTGACCTTTAGTCCAAATCAATGCGTTTCGCCCAGGTACTACAGTTAGTCTCATCAGTTAGATGTTGTAGCACCCTCCTAATGTCGTTTTTATTTGGCAATCCGGAAGCCTTCCGGACTTTTCTGAAAGCGTTCACTTGGAAAAAAATGTCAGTTCTAATTCTGAAAAGAAGAGACTTGTGCTTCTGGATTTGAAATCAGAACCAGAGCACTCACACATTCATATACTTGAACGTCAAACTCGACTCTTATAATTTTTTGTATCATAATTGTGCAACAACAATTTTTTTGAATTTGAATATTTTCACGTACACAATTACTTTCACACATCCAATCTCAATCAAATTCAGAATCGTCAGAATCACACAAAAGTGTTCAGTTTGGATCCCGGATCGGAGAAGAATTCCGGATTGCCAAATAAAAACGCCATAAGACGCAATATATTACTCGATGGCTACCGACATATTGATTTTTTGGACAATTAATTACATTTTGAACGTTACAAATTATTCGGAATTTCTAAGGGATTAGAACTATTACGAATGTTTTTGAAGTGACAACTTCTTATGGGAGGGTAAACCGATTCGTTACGTAATGGGCTACATTCGATAATTATTCTCACACATATCAACTAAAAGAATTTTATCTTCTTGAGGAGTGGACCTAGAAATCTGAAATTTTCAGGAATGATAGAGTATATTGACTTGAATGTTTGGTAAAAAATAGGATTACTAGAATATCAATAACCGTAAGAAAAATGTAATATTGAGAAGATTACACATATCAGTCAATTACATTTGACTGGTTCTATGAATAGATTTGTTTTTTCTTTAATTAATAAGTTACAATATGACGATTATTTTGATGTCAAACATTACTCTATGAGCTATATATGCATTCGTAATTTCAAAACAGAAGAAAAACATTCAAAATTGCCTGCTAAGTTCGACTCCTATCATCCATGTTTAGTGTAGAAGAACAGTTATGTTAGAAAATTCATTAAAAAGAAAAGATGTGTTGGCTGTTTGGAGCTTATATCGTCAGTTCTAGTAGTTCAATCTTTAAGGTTAAGGTCTTAAAGGTACAACTTGGGGCTATATGCCGGTATAAAAATAATAAGAATGTATTTTCCAATATATATCTTAGAGGGGTTAAGAGACGAAATGTATCCTATTTTTATTCGTTTTTTTGATATTCTAAATGCAAAAGTTAATGAAAATAGCCCCAGCCATCGTCTACAAAAGTTGTACCGTAAGTATATCGATAAATGTATCAGAAAAGGCGTTTTCGAGTAATATACATGCCTACAAATGTATGAATTATATTAAAGCAAAATTAAGAAGGTCATGAGGGTATCTTATGTATATTGTATATGCACATGTATGTATGTAAATGTTTAGATCTTTACAAATGGAGTTGGTATATCTCCAACATGATGGGTAGGTTTTCTAGAATATATATATACATGTGTAAATAATAATATGAAGGAAAGAGATTAAGACTTAGTTGCACCAACAATGTGGGTCCCGCAATTACGTTTGTCTGTCTGTAGATCTTCCACTTAAGCGATTTCCTTCAAACTTTGTCCTTAAGCGTTTTAGGTGTTTGTCTCAAATACATTTTTGAATCGGTGTTTTAACCCCCAAAATAACGGTACTTGACGTACAATTTTTTCTACCATCTTAATTATCTCAAAAACGGCTTTAACCATTTTGATAAAAAAAAATTGCGTACTAGTATACGCATATTCTACATTTTGGTACATATACAAATTTATTTATATTTTATTAACGGTACCTGTCATACAATAATTTTTTTTTGATTTTTAACTTTCTCATAAACGGATGTCGATCAAAATTTTTATATAGGAGGTCCTTCAAATTCTAAATAATTCCAAAATGCATATACAAAAAGTTTTTTTGGAAAAAAAAATATTTTTTGAATTGATACTTCTTATGGGAGGGTAAACCGCTTTGTTACGTAACGCGTTACAGCGCAAATCGGTCTGGCTTTCCTTTCTCTCAAGCATACGGCGAACTTTTGAAATTAATCAAATTACCGAGGAAGCTTTTCTGAAGCTTATTCTTATTTGGGTGGATTCGAGGTTCAAGTGTCACCGGGACTTTGCTTTGAGATAAAGTGTGGAGTGTTGAGGTGTTCCCCTGTATACAGGGGAACCTATTACGATACGAAGGGCAAAAAAAATGAGACCTATGAAAACGATACTCTCGACATAGATCGAATTACCAAAAACGATAATGCATCCATAAAAATATTACCAGAGAAATAGAAAAAAAAAAACAATTTTTGCTAAGCGCATTTAACTTCACGCCTATAAGTTATTGTCAAAAATTTATGAAGAATAGCAAACAAAAACAAAAGTTATACAACGGCAAAATATCAGTCCTATTAAAAACGAGTATCGATAAGTCTAAAAAGATCCTCGTCTAAGCAATCGCATTTCAACGATAATTATTTTACGAAATAGTAATTACGAATTACGATTATCATTAAAAATCCCTCTTTACGTTGCGCCTACTTTTTACGATAGTCGTTTTTTTAAAAATCGTTTTCTCTTACGACTGTGTTTGGCTCTCAAATTTTACTGTTTTGACACACGACTTTATGTAGCTGTGACGGCGTTTTCTATTTGCCAACAGGGATTTGTGCGCATTTTTCTTGGCAAATAGAACGCACATTGTAGTTTTATGTGTCTATTCTGTCATTTAGGACCGGAAAAAAATAGAGAAAACATGCCATTTTAATTCTACCGCCCGTGCTGAAGTTGAACACTTACAATTTGGATGGAGGAACCTAATCGGAGAGTTTTCAATTATTATGCCGTTTACGATGAAATACACAACATTTTTATTATATCAATTAATATACAAAGCTAGATATACAGAGACATGCATTAGTGCCACCAAATCCAAATGAATTCTTTAGAGCAATTCTTCGTTCGGAATCCCACTTTTCTGGCTTGGTGACAATTTTTAAATCAATGCCCTCGCCAACTTTATCCACATTAATGGATGGCGGCAGTATTCCCGTTTCACACGCTTTAACAACAAAAAGTCCCTCGAGATTACCAGATGAACCTAGTAGATGACCGTGAGCTCCTTTGGTTGAAGAGACTCCAATATTTTTAGTGTGCTCTTTGAAGGTCCTATTGATAGCCCTTGCTTCAATTTTGTCTCCCGTTGGAGTTGAAGTAGCATGTGCATTGATATAACCAACTAAGCTGGTATGAATTCTAGCATCTGCCATTGCTCGTGTCATGGCAAGAAATGCTCCAGTCCCATCTTCGCTGGGTGAAGTAATGTGATATGCATCACCTGACAAACCATACCCAAGTATCTCGGCTAGGATGTTAGCATTTCTTGCTTTAGCATGTTCAAGCTCTTCTAATATCAATATAGCACTACCTTCACCCATCACAAAACCGTCTCTTTTCTCGTCGAACGGCCTAGAAGAACGGTGTGGTTCGTCGTTAAATGACGTAGAAAGGGCTCTTAGGCGACAAAATCCAGCTATTGCAAGAGGATCTATACAGGATTCTCCACCACCAGCCACCATGACATCTGCATCTCCGTATTTTATAAAGCGGAAAGCGTCTCCAATAGCATGTGCCCCTGTGGCACATGCAGTTGACACAGAATGGTTGGGACCGCGTAGACCAAACCTCATGCTGATGTGACCACATGCCATACTGGGCAAGATTCTGGGTATAAAATAGGGACTAACTCGATTGTAGCCCTTGGTAAGTGCGGTATGCGAGTTGTAAACTTCTGGTAGGTCAAACATGCCCGTTCCAACACACACTCCTGTTCTATTCTTCTCTTTTGAGTCAGTGACATCAAGTAGTTTTGCATGCGTCAGAGCTTCCTGTGCAGCAAGGACAGATAATATTGTGGCTGGGCTCATAATCTTCAGTTCACTTTTAGAAAAAAAGTTTTCTAGTTGCAACTCATCTTTATTGATTTGTGCTGCAACTTGACATGGAATCCCTTTATAGGCTTCTCCTAAATTTGATATAGCTGCTTCTCCTTTGATTATTCTTTGCCAAGATTCACTAACATTTCTTCCAAGAGGCGTAACTCCTCCAAGACCTGTTACTACAACGCGACGGGCGTCATTCGAATTGAATCTTTTTGCGGATCTTTGACATGATTTTAGTTTAATGAACTGACAAATTTTCTGGCTCTGCATTGGATACCTAAAATTGTTTTATAAATAAAAAAGTTGTAAAAGCAAAGTGGTACTTCCATACCACAGTATGGCCGTGCGAAGAACATACTCCAAATTTAATTTCCAAAGAAAGATACGAAAATCCCTCGACTGTTTTGCATGCAGCATATATGACATGAGCAAATAATACAAGGATGGGAAATTTCACCAATTATTTTGGGTAAACTGAGTTGCAATAGTAGTATAAACTTGATATTTTTACATCTGTGTGTGGTTTTACTTGTACATAATGTTGTTGGACTTCACATCTATTCATGGACTTACAGTCAACTTAACAAATAGCCGTTTTATTTTCCCCGTGATCCAGATCCATCTATTTATTTGCATTACAAAAACTAAAGGTTTTAGTAACGCAAATAAATAGATGATCTAATCTTAATCACTTGGAAAATAAAATACCACAAATATAACAATTTAAGCAAATCGTTTATGGATTTCCAACTTATTGGTATATTACTCATACATACGTGTTTTGCAGTGCTAGATGCCAGTAAATTGGGGGCGTTCGGTGTCTCATAGCTTTCTGATACATGCTGAAATATAAATTAGGGGCGTTTTTTTCTAATCCCCGGGGGAATTGGTTGAAAAAAACGACCAAGGCGCTTAATGGAAAAAATTGGCAGCACTGTTAATTTGCAAGATGACATTTTAGAAAACAGCTGTAATGCAAGTAAAAAACAAATGGCCTCGTTCGGTGGCAAAACCTAACCGATCCGGATTGCTTGGTGTTGCTGTAACGCCTAAGGAAAAAACTGCTGATGAACTAAACATATGATGTCAAACACAAATCTCAAGCTACCCAACAATTATTGGATTCGTTGAGATTCGTTTGGAAATGTGAGGAACAGCTGATTCAAAACTTTAGATGTGTATGCAATACAACTGACATAACAACAAAGCTACCTGGATCATTCGAAAATAAATCCGCTACAAAGGTATCTTGGATAGCCTATCGGTCGCGCACCGAACGAGGCCAGTGATGTTTATTTTTTTCTTGCATTACAGCTGTTCTTCAAATGTCATCTTGCAAATTAATAGTGCTACCAAGTGTTTCACTTAAGCGCCTTTGTCGTTTTTTTCAACCAATTCCCCGGGGATTGCAAAAAAACCCACCTTATGGCTTATGTCGATTTCGTTTCAATAATTAGGATTCGCTACTAAAACCAATACTTTTTGGCTTTGAAACGAACGATTACGGACCGAATCTCCTTTTGGGACTGTGTGTGTTGCTTGGCAGCTCTAAAAAAAAAAACAAATATTCAATTCGTTAAAACATCATTTTTTCGTTTTAATTTCCCGATTCCGACGCGAAGGAGTTCCTAAACCCACTTGCACTTTTTTAATATTTGTTTTCAAGAAGTTTTTAACAATTTTTTAAATTTTTTAATGCATTAATTTACTTTTTCTGTACACTGCCACAAAATAAAAATTAATTCACAACACAACAATTGAGAAACTTCAAAACAAATATTGTAGTGTGTGTACGAATCTGTGCACAAATCCGTTTTGAATCCGTCTCCAAGAAGAGATTCAATACGGATCTGTTTTTCCAGAAAAATATTGGTTTTAATTTGAAACGAATTTGATTTTAAAAAATAATTGACGGCGGATCGACGGCAAGTCGATGTTTTTGTTGAAACGAAATCGTCATTAGGCCTGTTCGGCGAGATCTTTTATTCTGTTATTCTGTTATGAATTTGCATACAAAAGTTTAAGCTGTCAACAAATCTTTTAAGAATTATAATTTTGGTATTCGGCATGCTATATCTGCTATGAAATCTGTTAAGAAATCTGGTTATGAGCTGGCAGAACTTCGAAATTCTTAACAAGTCTTTTACGAACTGCATTTTTCGTATTCAGCATGCCACAATCTGTTATGGAATCTTTTATGAATAATAAAAGAATAAAACACACATTTTTGTTACTTTTATCATAAAGGATTTTAGTATATGAAGTAAAAACTCTTATTTCGTTAATAAATTGTTCTTTAAAGGACAAATTATAACAAAATATTAATAAAATACATAATAACAAACACAAATGTGAAAGTAATTTCAATTTTTTTTTTGAAAAATAGATTTTTCAAAAACTAGTTACTGATTTTTTTTCCAATTTCAAATTTTTTATGTATAATACTTATTTCAATACACGAAAGTACATAACACATTTTGATGGATGAAACTTAAAAGAAAGTGTCTTGCCGGAGTTCGTTTTGTACAACTTTTTTATATTGGATATACATATTTAATTTAGGATCAGGATCTGTTTTGAACAAATTACAAAGATTAATTATTACATATTTATCTACGAGAAACAAAACACGATAATTCCGCAGGATAATTTTATATTGTCATTCGTCAGTGCCGACTGTCGAGAGTTTTTATTTACCTACTACAGCTGATAATTTGATAGCAGATTTTAGGTCTGTTTGTATAAATGTTTCTTTTTCGAACTTGCATAACAGACTTTCATAAAAGATCGAACTCCTGAATACCGATTATAAAATATCTCTTATGGTGAATATCTGTTATGCATCATAACAGAAAATTCATAGCAGAATAACAAATGTGGCAGAATATACTTTAATATTTATTTACAATGACATACCATAAATTTGTTTAAAGGCCCCTTGTGTGTACATCACAAGGATGTAGTGAAATTTTAACTCTACTACAATATAATGTCATCTTAAGACAATTACTATTTTGAAGCGCTATGGTAACTCCGGTTAATACTTTTCGAAGCGCGGCACTGAAGGCAGCAGCTCCATTGTAATTTTTTGGTGTTTTCGAAATATTTTTTTTCCTGTGGTTCTTGTTTTATCGGATTGCTCAAATTGCTAGCAATCAACTTATTTTGATTTTGAAGAACTCGCTTAATTGCAGCATACCCTACAAAGATGTCTCATCATTACGTAGTGACTGCCCAAAAACCGACAGCTGTTGTCGCTTGTGTTACCGGTAAGTATAGAAAGACTCGTGTATGCAAAGCGCTTAAAAGTGCTGCTTGGTTCGATAATGTGAATTAATAAGTGGGTGCTTCTTTTTTATACATAAATAAGCTCAAGAAATTTATATAATATCCAAATTTTTCTAGGCAACTTTACATCGGCAACTGATCTTAATTTAGTTGTGGCTAAAAACAACCAGTTGGACATATATTTGGTTACCCCCGAAGGACTCCGACCTCTAAAGGAAGTCAATATTAATGGGCAAATCACGGTTGTGAGGCATTTTCGACCGCAGGTTTGTTGTCGTTCGATTATTTTTCCAATTTTTATTATTTATGTTTTTGTAACTTACTAAAATAGGATAGCAAAAAAGATGTTCTATTCATCCTCACCCAGCGTTACAATGTCATGATTCTTGAAATTAAAATGGTCGGCGATAACATTACCATAAACACCAAAGCACATGGCAATGTTTATGATCAGGTCGGGAGGGAAACCGAAGGAGGCATGATTGCGGTGATTGATCCGAAAGCTCGGGTAATTGGAATGTGTTTATACATGGGATTGTTTACTATTATCCCTTTAGACAAAGACACCAATGAATTAAAGGCAACTAACTTAAGGTAAAATAAACGGTACTTCTTCGTAAATAAATTAATCAACTTAAAAATCAATTATATTTTGTAGAATGGACGAGCTTCTTGTTTATGATGTAGAGTTTCTTTATGGTTGTTTGAATCCGACCATAATTGTTATACACAAAGATAACGATGGGCGACATGTTAAAACTCATGAAATTAATCTGCGGGATAAGGAATTTATGAAGATCGCTTGGAAGCAGGATAACGTAGAGACTGAGGCGACTTTACTAATTCCTGTTCCAACCCCTTTAGGTGAGTGAGTTTTTTGTAAATTAAACATACAAAGCCTAGGGCACCCTTACGCTGTGCCAAACTGTTTAAGATCTCCATAGACTGCACAGTTCTCGATAGACTGCACAGACCTCCATAGATTGCACAGATATCCATAGACTGCACAGATCTCCATAGACTACACACATCTCCATAGACTGCACAGATCTCCATAGACTGCACACATCTCCATAGACTGCACAGATCTCCATAGACTGCACACATCTCCATAGACTGCACACATCTCCATAGACTGCACACATCTTCATAGACTGCACACATCTCCATAGACTGCACACATCTCCATAGACTGCACACATCTCCATAGACTGCACACATCTCCATAGACTGCACACATCTCCATAGACTGCACCGATCGCGAGTTCAGATACATCGTTAACGTTGATAATATATTGTGTGTATTGTGCGTTGTTTGAGTTTATGCACACATATCGGTACATAAAGTTCACTGAGGAGGGGGGGATGCTGGCCCTGCAACACCCTGCTTGGCCAAATATATAATTTGTGGTAGGGTCGAGTTTGAGTGTTTGCAAAGTTTTTTTTTGCATTTAAATCGGTTCGGTTAAAAGCGAGATATGTACTTCGCTCTTAGAACTCAAACACGCCATACATGATTATCAACTTAAATGTGTAGTGTACCACCCAACCTAGGTTCGAACACCTAACAATCCAGAAGAAACTGCTTTTGCTATGGACACATTACAGTCTGTCTTAATTTGAATGAGCATACTATAACCTGTTGTAGAGCGCCCGAGATACTGATATATAGTTTGACAATACACCACCCGTGAAACGTATATATATATTCTAAAAACGACAACTATAGAAAAACTTCACGAAGAATTTTTTGCAGAAAATCAAAAGAAGTCTTATAAATTTATTAACTACTAAAAAAATAATTGAGCAGGTGCATTTTGCTTTTCCTGATGAATTGCCTTAACACTTTTAATATTGCTAAGAATTTGAGGTCTAATGATTCTTACTTTAGAAATAAAATTTGGCATTATGTCCCGCCACCAGTCACATTTGTTTTGTAAACTGCAATTTGTTGGTTCAGCTTTAACCAAATTTATGTACAAAAACAATCATAGCTACAAATAATAAAATATTTTCTTAGTAACGATATGCAACTCTTTTCCCTCACGAATCGGGGGCTCAAGAGAGTTTAATTCGACAGGAAATTGTTCCCAATAATCTTTTTGTCTTTTCTTCGAAACACCAAACATACTTATACCTTTACATACAAAAGCCCATATTCGATTCCATCAAAGCAACTAGTTTTGCAAATTGATTTGCATTGGTCCGTATGATAAGTTATTATTTTTATTTATTTAATAATATTCACAATTTGCACATAAATCCTTTTTCTTTTTTCGGTCATTACGAAAAATAACTAGCTACAGGTTAATACAAGATTATTTGAAACTTTTATCAAAAATAAATAGAAAATGTTTCCCGGCAAAACAATTCGCTAACGTTATCACTAAATATTTTGATTCGATAGTACCTAACACTTACATGGATTAGATTAGCGAAGATTCGCTATATGTAATCCCTCGATAATCAAATTCGCTAAAGGTTGGGCATTTGAAGCGAGCTAAGTTACAGCGAATCGCTATTCTTAATACGAAATTAGCGAATTCGAAAGATTTTAGGTTCGATTCCCTATTCATAATGAGGGCCTTAGTCAATTACTATGAATATGACCCAGTAAGCTTTAAAATTTCAAATTTATATTTTGTAATTTATAAGAAAATTATTTTAATTCTGTACAATTAAATAAATTATTTTTCTTTTATAAATATTTATTAATAATATAAACATTTTATTTATAGAATAAAATCGTTCCAAATAATCTGATACTTTTAAATAGTTATGCATTCGATCCTTAATTAAAAACTATCACCAGCTCCCTTTTTTTTTGATTCATTTTTATTTAATCTTAACATATAACTATCTTAAAGCTAGACAAAAATGTTTAAAACTAGCCTAATTATCAATAACTTACAACTAATTTACTGGCCCTTTACGGGCGCTCTAAACTAAACTATATCTATTAATACTAATGTCTTTCGACCTTAAATCGATTTTAATTAATTCTAATTATTTTATTTTATTTTTGTTTTACCAAGAAAACTTTTTTTTAAAAAACTAGGTCTCGTATCATTTTTCATTTTTTACTTATAAACTACTTAAATCTAGACTAAAAATAATTAAAACTAGATACAATACCTAAAACTAACTTAAACTACTTAAGATAACTAAAAATACCCAAAACCACTTAAAACTTAAAAACTAGAACAGCCACAGCAGCATTTTTTTCATTTTACAAATTTTTTTTGTTTATATTTTGCATACGCATGCAGACACACATCTACATTCACCCCATACATACATGTACATACGTACATACATAGACGTACGCACATACATGTACAGTTACGCAGATAACGCCCTATCCCTTCGGTCCCGATCGGACACAGTCCTACTAAACCGAAGGCGCTCCTCTCCACCTTGAGCGATGACGTCTGGACCATACAGTAGTCGCCTATCTACAGCTCTCAAGACTATGACATGTCAATATGTCATACTCATAAAATATGACAACGATATAAACAAAATAATGCGAATTATAAGGGACATAAATAAATAAGACACGGTAATTCTCTCCGCATTAGTTCAGCCGCCATCCCTGGAGATAAATCTGAGACAACAACCATCTCTAGTCTCAGAACATCGTGCCACACATACTTCTTTCTCTTCTTCCACCGAATGCCGCGCTGTGTTAAGAAAAAACATATAAAGGGTATTCATAATCCCTTGAGTGCGTGCAAAGTTATACAAAAAAAGCGAGTCTGTTTTGAACTATCCTAAATAACCCTCTGAGCGCAAACCCAAATATGTTTCTTTGTACCTGTTCTTATCTGTTGTATGGTTTATAGTCTAGGAAAATTAGGTAAAAAAATGACGTTACTTCCAAAAAATTCCGACAAAGCTGAATTTTATTGGAGAGCCTCTTTTTTACGTCCTAAGCAAATTCCCTAAAAAGTACCCTAAATTTGGAGCGTAGCAAAACATTTCAAGGGAAGGAAACTACTCGAAATTACTCGAAAACCATAGGTTTTGTTGAAAAAAGTTGTTGGTACAATTTGTAGATCGTGTCATTGTATGTACACAAAAAAGATTAAGACACTTGATAGTACAATTGATAGATTTGGAGGCAAATGGTCGAAAACATTGGGATGTAGTACATTTTTTCAAAAAAATGAAAAAAATGTAATAAATTTATGTTTTTGAGTGGGGAATTTTTTTGCTTTTGGTGTTGTTTGAAAAAACATGTTCTAAAAAAACAAGTTTTAAGTGTGGAACCGGAAGGGAAATGCTGCTATCTTAAAAATAAAAATTTATTTTAGTTTGTTAAATAATTCCCAAAACCTTTATTTTTCTTAAACTTTTGTAAGAACGACTTGTAGACAGTACAATTATCTACAAAATGACATATTACCGACTTCTGTATTGATTTATAGATTAAATTCATTCGTTAAAGCAAACAGACTTAATAAAGCTCCCTTTTTGACGAACAATTAAACTAATGTGGGAGAGTTTGTGTATTTGTTCCGCTTTCACACCTTAACGACTGAACGGTCTTAATTAAATTTTGTAGGTGGGAAGAAGATGTCATTAGATTCCCGTGGTATAGAAAGTATGTAGCATCGCACGGGTATCTGCTAGTGAAATCATAGTTGAAATTGAGGCACATTTCAAAACATAGTAATATTACAGTGGACTCTCGTTAACTTGAACATACGATAACATGAACTTTCCAATAAGTTAAACAAATAATTTTTTCACTTACGCATTGAACAGACTATTTTTAAGATTCAATTCCTTGAACTTTTTCCTTAAGTACTCTATAAGTTAAACAAATACAATTTTTGCAAATTTAACTTGAACAGGGTTTAATATATGAATTTTTGCAAGTTGTCCTAGCTAACGGTTGGTACAATCCAGGAAATGTCAGTCCTTTCTTATATCTTCAAAATCGAAGTGAATTTTATTTGAACAAGTGCGTATTTAATCGACTTTTTGAAAAGTGAAACATGGATTCAAAAAGTCCAAAAATTAAGAATGTTATCACTAAACCAAAAAGCTGCAATAATTGAAAAAAATTAAAAACTGAGTCAGCATTACATCTTGTACAAAAGATGAAACGCAATTCCATTAAAAAAATAACTGAAATGATTGCTGAAAAATTTGTCTGGACCAGGTAAGATGCGTACAATGAAAAAAGCTGAAAATCCAAAAACTGAAAAAGCCCTTTACAAGTGGTTTATTAAACAACGTAAAAAAATTATGCCAATTATCGGAAACCTTTTAAGAAAAAAAGCTAAGCGATACTGTACAAACAATTTGAGGACATACAGAGAGGTTCATTTAATGCTAGTTGTGGTTGGTTCCAAAAATGAAAAAAAAAAAGATTTGGTATACGTTTGCTGGTTATAAGTGGAGAAAAACTAGCGGCAGAACCGGGAATATTCGAGCCACTTAAAAAGAGTTCACTTGCTAAAATAGAATTGCTTCAACACATACGAGTAACCTAGCAGATTTATAACGTAAATGAGAAAAATGCTACCGGTGGGAAAATTCCAAACAAAGGTTATCATTACTGCTGGGATGCACTGCCACAAGTTCACAAAAAAAAGTTCCTCAAGTTAGGATAAACTGCACAGAACAATATCTACCAGCTAAGGCACTGTTGATCTTTGATAATGCTCCTTCTCATGGCTGAAAATGAAAACATATGCACAATGTTACAGATTTTATATAACCAATGGTTCAAAATGGAATAAGAAAAGCAAAGCTAAATTATAAATCAAGCTAGCTGTCGTCAATCATAGCCATGGAAAATGACGACATTTTTTTGCACTAAAAAAATTTCAATTTACGTCAAGCCGTCATTTTGATCCCAAAATCTCCATTTTGATCCCAAAATCTCTCAGATTCTTGAAAAGTATTTAAACCTGATATTAAATGATGACGGTGATAGATTCTTAATTGAAGATAAGTGCCGTTGTCAATTCTCAGAGATCGCTGTATAAATAATCAGGAAATTGACCAAACTGCATCCTTACAATGTTTGCTGGAAAAAGTAGATAACCATAGGCAACAATCCATAACCCTTGTTTTTGAATAAGAATCGGTAACATACAAGTGCCATTCTCACAGGAGTACACAGTAGATGATGTCAATGAGTGGGTATATGATGAAAATATTCCAGCTTATAGTGAATCGGACTCTGGTGATGTACAAATCTTACAAAATGTGACCAAGGATGCAGTAGAAATCTTCGATAAAGCCATCGATTTGGCTAATCAAAATCAACAAACTTTTTCAGAACTCACAATTCGCCAGAATCTTCGGGAATCTGCTTTTCAAAACGTGCTGTTCAAATCTAATCAGAGTAAAATAAAGACTTTTTTTCAAGTCGTCTTAAAACCGCCTCATTTCAAACTATTTGTTCATAATATCATTATGTATGTGTTTTAAAATTATTAAAATGAATTATTATTTTAAAAAAATACAATTTCTTATCTTGATATAGTAACTTGCACAAGCCTGTAGCTTGAACACTCCTGGTAGGCTGAGAATGCAATCCATTGGAAGGGCTTTCATTTCTGATCTAAAGGAACTGTCTGATACAAAAGTTAAAAACTTACTCTCTTTCCTCAACGGGTCGAAATGGCTCTAGCGTCGCTGCGCTTCATTTGTTCACATTCTTTTTCCGATAAACAAAAAAATCTTTAATTCAGGTCCGTAAGAGTTTTTGGTATCAAAACGGCGCTTTCCCGCGTTACTTGAGTCCAGATGCGAGTTCGCTCTGACCACCATTTTACCTACACTCCTGACATCGCACGTCTTCAAGTTAACGAGCGTCCACTGTAGTTTAAAATGTTGAGCAATAAACGATAGCAATATATGTATAACTTAAAGTTTGTCTTTATTACCTTTCTTACGTTGACAATTTATTAAAGAATTGTTTCCATTTTTTCAACGAAATCAATTATTTCTTAAAACTTTTGTGAGCTGTGAAAATAAAGGTGATAGAAGTTCTTTTATCTGTGATTTCTAAGCTCTTAAAAGCTTTCAAATATCTTTGTCTAATGAAACAAAAAGGGGTTAATGCTAGCCATTTTGTAATAATTGTTATTGACTAAGGATATTTATTCCCAAAATATTATACGTAGTCTAACAGAGATTGTAAGCTCGATAGATAAATAAATAAATATTTATCTAATCGGTTTCTAACGTTTTTGTAATAGTTTGTGTTGCATAAGAAATTTGTTGGTTATTATTTTATTATTATGTATATTTAATCAAATAATTTTTGACTGAATAATAATGATGATGTTCTTATATAAAAAAAAATCTTTTATTAGGAGGAGCGATTGTTATTGGTCGTGAATCAATTGTATACCACGATGGGAGTACTTATCATGCTGTTGCACCTTCGACATTTAAGGTAATATATAAATTGCATATTTTGTTTAACCAAAAATATACTTTTTTTAGCAAAGCACAATAAACTGTTATGCTCGAGTCGATAGCAAGGGTCAGCGATATTTGTTAGGAAATATGTTTGGTCAACTGTTTATGTTGTTTTTGGAAACAGCAGATAACGGAAAGGGGGTTTTTGTTGTAAAAGAAATTAAAGTCGAATTATTGGGTAAATATTTTGCAATACACCAATAATATAGAACTTCGAAAGTATAAAATGTTCATAGGTGAAATATCGATACCCGAGTGCATTACTTATTTGGATAATGGATTTTTGTTTATTGGTTCAAAACATGGAGACTCACAGTTGGTCCGTTTGAGTACAACACCAAACGATAGCGGTTCTTATGTGATTCCGATGGAAGTTTTCACTAATTTGGGTCCAATTCTGGATTTAGGAGTTGTCGATTTAGATCGACAAGGCCAAGGACAAATAATAACATGCTCTGGTAGCTTTAAAGATGGTTCCTTGAGGATCATAAGGTAAAAATTGACTTTAAAAAGAACAATATCCAGAATTTAACTTCTAGGATCGGTATTGGAATACAAGAACATGCTTGTATTGACTTACCAGGCATAAAGGGAATGTGGTCACTAAAGGTCGGAATCGACGACAGCATTTTTGAAAATACGCTGGTTCTGGCTTTTGTCGGACACACTCGCATTTTAACTATGACCGGAGAAGAAGTGGAAGAAACCGATATACCAGGTTTTTTAAGTGATCAGCAGACCTTCCACTGCTCTAATGTTGATCATCAGCAAGTAAATATTAAAAATATCTTACAGAAACCTTTTAACTAAATTTAATATTTTAATTCATTAATTTTAAAGATAATTCAAATTACACCTTTGACTGCTCGATTAGTAAAGGCCGGTACAAAGACCCTCGTCGCTGAGTGGCAACCACCAGGTGGTAAACGAATTGGTGTTGTTGCTTGCAACGCAACCCAACTGATTGTTGCATCAGCATGTGACTTATACTATCTGACCATTGAAGATGGGAAACTAGTTGAAAAATGTCACAAAACGCTGGAATATGAAGTTGCGTGCTTGGACATAACACCATTGGATGATTCAAATGCTCACTCTGATTTGGTTGCAGTAGGGCTATGGACTGATATTTCAGCTGTGATTCTATCTCTACCAAGCTTAGAAACAATTTATACAGAAAAATTAGGAGGTGGTAAGTTAGTTTTCCAATTGTTTTTAATGGCCTAAATTTAAATCCGACCTACTGTTTATTTTAGCTCTAAAGTAAAAAAAAACCGTTACTATAGAGCTCGTTGTAAACCTTCCGCATTATAACTACATCATTATTATAGTAAAGTGAAAAATGAATGTACAATTGTGGTCATATAATTAAGCCACAATGCGAATGTACCCTATTATTTTCAATAAATATTTCCTGTATCACTTTGTATCTTCCATCTGTAACGGATAATAACTTACATTACCTCTAAATGAAAACCATTAGGATAGGCATAGAATGTGATTATTGTAAATTTTTGATACGATGTCTTAATTGTTGTGAATTTAACCATATTGCAAAAGACTGCAAACAAATAAAGCGTGTGTACAATTGGCGGGCAACTATGACTTTAAAAATTGCAAACTTGAAATTAAGAAATGTGTAAATTGTAGTGCCGCTAAATCAAATTTACATCTTGATATAAATACAGATCACGCATTGAATTATCCCAACTGCCCATCTCCTCAGAAAAATTAAAATAGCAAAAAAAACAAGTACAGTGTTAACAATTAAATTCAATTATGTGCGTTTTTTTAAATATTCAAGGTCTGGCAAATAATTTTTCTGAATTTCAGTGCTTGGTTGATAAAGTGGGTATTTATGGCGTTATATACTAATGGCGTTTTTATTTGGCAATCCGAAATCTCTTTTCGATCCCGGATCCCAACTGAACACTTTTGTGTGATTCTGAATTTTAATGAGATTGTATGTGTTTAAATAATTATGTAAAAAAATGATAACAGTCGGGTTTGACGTTCAAGTATATGAATAGTGTGAGTGCTTCTGGTTCCGATCCTGATTTCAAATCGAGAAGCAAAATTCTCTTCTTTTCAGAATTATAACTGTTATTTTTGCCCAAGTGAACACTTTCAGAAGAGTCCAGAAGGCTTCCGGATTGCCAAATAAAAATGATAACTGAAATCCATAATACTGTGTATTATGGTATAAGTAGCCTAAATCTTAATGGTTATTTACAACACAACTGTCCCAGTGAATCGAACTTGGGTATTTCTTTCTATGTAAAAAATAATTTAAGAAGTTCCATAGTCAAAAAAAATTTGTAGTTTCAATGAAATATTAGTGTTTAATCATAAAGGTTTGTTGAAAATGGTAAAAGTTACACTTTGCATTAAGTGTAAGCAGCTTCTACTGTATTATTATTTTAATATTGTATATAGCTGAGATTTTTGTTTTATATTTATATTTCTTCAAACAAGAAAATAATTTTCATTCTATTCTAATTTTTCATTGAACAACACGTTAATTACAATTTTAATAAATTATTTAAAAGAAATTAATTGTCTCCAATAAATTAATTGATCATTGATATATCAACAGGTTATGGGCCCAGTAACCTTAAAATAAAGATTAATTAATTTATTTTATTTAAAGCAAATTTTTCTAAAATGGATACCAAACTAAGTCTTGAAAAGTTAGGGGAATCTAGAGAAGGAAATGGAAAGTCAAACTATGTATCTTGGAGATTCAAACTGAATTTGTTGTTGCGAATGAAAAATCTTTTGAAAATTGCTACTGGTGAGAGTTCAATGCCAACTGAAGAAGTTGCTAAAACAAATTGGATGCAAAAGGACATGGAAGCACAAGCAATAATTGGTCTCAATGTAGATGCGAAAATTGCACTCAAAATTGCTACAAGCGATTCTGCATCACAAATGATTGGACGATTAGAAAAACTTTATGGCCAGAAAAATCAGAAGTCTACAACAGTATTGCAACAACGATTTTTCAGTTATAAGTATGATGAATCCAAGTCGGTAGCAGAAAATTGTCTCCAACTATTGGCAGAAGAAAGGTCATTTTACAAATGAATGTTCAAAGAAACCAATCAATGATAACAATAATGCGAAGTCTTTTATAACAGTTGCTTTATCATCGTCTCTTCCTTAAAAAATACCAAAGAAACGAGATGTGTGGATTAAAGACAGTGGTGCTGCCAAACATCTGACTGGAAATCTGAAGTGCTTGACAAATATTCGATATTTAGATATTCCCGTTCAAGTTGTGGTGATGTTCACTTGCAAGCTTATGATGGCAAGAAATGGTATCCAATTATATTGAGAGATGTCTTATTCGTTCCAGCAATTACATTCAACTTTTTTCTGTGACAACTGTTCTTGACAAAGGTTATACTCAAAAAGCTACAGATGAAGAATCATATATTATGGAAGGTGATGAAATTGTATTAATCGCTAAAACGTCTGGAGGTTTATTTCAAATGTTATTTAAACAAACTGAAGAATATAATTTGTCAGCAGTAAGTTTGAAACTTTGGCACGAGAGACTAGCACATCAAAACATCTGCCACGTGAAAGAATTATTGAAGAAGAATGGGATTCGCTATATTGATAACTGGGAAAGTAATGTCTGTAAAGGATGTGTGTATGGAAAATAGCATAGAGTATCTCATCCAAGGAATGACGAAGTTGCAAAGAATCCACTTGACCAAGTTCATTTTGATCTTGGTGAAATGAATTTTCGATCTCTTGGTGGTGCTAAATATTTCTTACTTTTTAAAGATGACTACCCGATTTCGAACAGTTTATTTCCTGAAGCATAAGTCAGAAGCAGTAGAAAAGCTCAATATTTTTTTGAATTTAGTTGAAAATCAATTTGGAAAAAGAGTCAAAGTAATGATCTCAGATAATGGAAAAGAAATCAAAAACGCAAGAAGTAAGTACATATTTGAACAACTTGGAATATTTCATGAACGATCAGCTACATATACTCCACAACAAAACGGCAGAATTAAAAGAGAGATGAGTACCATAGTTGAAGCAGCTAGAGCAGAAATTTATATCAAAGTACTTGGAACATCTCTATGGGCGGAAGCAATAAATTACTCAGTGTTTACAATAATTGGTTTACAGAAAAAAGTAATGTTCCTGGTAAAACACCTGCTGAATTATGGTTTGGTCGTAAAGTTAGTCTCAAGTCAATGAAACCTTTTGGATGTTACTGTTATATGCTAGTTCAAGATAATCAACGTCGAATTATCGAGTATAAGAAGAGTAAGAAAGGGAAATTCGTTGGCTATGATATTGAAGAACATGGATATCGAATCTATCTTCCCGACAAACTACATGGTGAAATCTCATGTAGTGTAATTTTTGATGAAAGATTGAGTGAAATGAATGAAAATATTGATGTAGATAACAGTACGAATTAAGAAAGTCAAGTAAATGTAATAATTCGAGGAGGAGAAGTGCTCTCAACGCAATTTTTATTTGACGAAGAAGAACATCAATCGCAAGAAATCTTTCAAAACAATGAAATAATGACTGTACAAGATAAAAATGAACGCATATTTGAAGAAAACCAACAGTGTCAGGAAGAGAACGCTGAAAACCTTGAAAATATCCAATTAGAGCCATTTCAAGAAACATATATTCCAAAACATAATTTACGAAGTCGTCAAAATATCAAACTTCATCCAAAGTACACTGATTATGCAATTATTGGCGATGTTGAAGATATTCCAGTCAAGACAGCACTTCAAGATCCTGGATGGAGAAGAGCGATGGAAGATGAAATTAAAGCATTAAATCAAATGAAAGTTTGGGATTTGGTAAACTTACCAAAGAATCGTAGACCACTTACTTTTAAATGGGTTTTACGTGAGAAAGCAGACGGACGTTTGAAAGCACGTATTGTTTCAAGAGGTTTCGAACAGATTCAATAGACTACAAAGAAACGTTTGCACGTATTCGTTTACTATTGAGTTATGTTGCCAACAAAAAGCTTAAAGTTCATACATTCGATATTAATACTGCATTTCTTAACGGAAAGTTGAAAGAAGAAATATACATGCTACAACTCGAAGCATTTGATGACAATTCTGTAAGAGTTTGTCTTCTTGAAAGAAGTCTCTATGGCCTAAAACAAGCTCCAAAGGATTGGAATGACACCTTTACCAAAATTTTGAAAAGACTGCAATTAAAAGACATTGATGATGATCCTTGTATTTTCTATAATGAAGATAAGTCTGTTATTCTAGGAATATTTGTTCATGATGGTATTGTTATTAGCCATAGTGAAATCAAGATACAATTTATACTATCAGAGTTAGCAAATAACTTCAAAATGAAATCAACAGGACCAAAGGAAGGACGATTATATTATCTCGGAATGGAAATTCATCTAAATGATAATGGACTTTTAGTAACGCAGCAGAAATATACAAGAAAAATAATAGCTCGTTACGGATTTCAAGAAGCATATTCTGTTTCAACACCTATTGAGGCAGGAATGTTATCTGAAAAGCAAATAAATGACGGTCCATTGAAGAACAGGCCTTATCGAGAAGTTATTGGAAGTTTATTTTACTTATCTACAATATCAATACCGGATATTAGCTTTACTATAAATTACCTGAGTCGACAAGTCAGCAACCCAAGAAAATGTTACTGGAAGATGATAGAACGTGTTCTAAGATATCTTAATGGAACAAAAAATGTTGGGATATTTTTCGGTGGCAAAGCGAAGCTGAAAGCATATACGGATTCAAACTACAGTGGGACCGAATTTGATATGATTTCACCAAGTGGAATTCTTGTAGATTATGAAGGACCTATAGTTTGGATGGCTCAGAAGCAATCAGTTATTTCTATTTCGTCAGCAGAAGCCGAATATCGTGCAGCAGTCAGTGGCATACAAGAAGTTTGTTGGATTCAAAGAATAATGCAAAAGTTAGGCATCAATATAAAACAACCTACCGATTTATTCATCGATAACAAAGCATCTATTCATATGCTTGAAAACGCTGAAGAAGGAAAAGTGACAAAAGGCAAGAAACATATTGAAATACGTAGGAAGTTTGTAAATCAACATATTGGGACAACAGTAAATCTTGTCTATATTAACACTAAACAACAAATTGCCGACATTTTCACAAAAGCCTTGAGCAAGAAAGTATTTGAAGATTTAAGAATGAAGCTGCTTATGGAGGAGTGTTGAAAATGATAAAAGTTACACTTTGTATTAAGTGTAAGCAGCTTCTACTGTATTATTATTTTAATATTGTATATAGCTAAGACTTTTGTTTTATATTTATATTTCTTCAAACAAGAAAATAATTTTCATTCTATTCTAATTTTTCATTGAACAACACGTTAATTACAATTTTAATAAATTATTTAAAAGAAATTAATTGTCTGCAATAAATTAATTGATCATTGGTACGAGTATATCAACAAGGTGCAATATTCGAATAAATCTGTGATACTTTTGGGTGCAGTATAAATATATCTCTTATGTTCTAAGGTTTTATTTTATTGTTTATTTTGCTCAATGGATTGACAGTGTAATAATTTTTTTGTTTAATGTGGTGACGTTAACATAAATTGGTTAGAAACTCATGATATATCGGCGTCGATTGGTTGAATGCTTAAATGATAATAACCTCACTATGCAAATTAATGAACCTACGAAAACTACGCCAACATCTAGAACCCTTATAGTTTATGTGGCTTCTAACGATAAGTCCCTGATTATGTTAAAAGTCAATAGTTCATAAAAAAAATAAATGATCATGAATCAATTGAAATATTAATAAAATGTAGAAAAGAACAAAAATGTTAACAAAAAAGTGATAAGATTCTTATGAATTTATAATTAAATTAAATATAAGTCTCTTTTTTTTAACTTTAACCCAGAGTTAAATTATGCAAAGACTACCGCCCTATTAACATATTAACATGGTCCGAATCTATGCAAAAGTGTTAAAAAAAATAGTTACAACGCCGCTGTAGGAACACTTTTCTAGGCAAAATATTATTATTATTATTATTTTATTACTTATTAATCTTGTTAACAATATACATTTTTGTTTATTCACTAAGTAAATTCATAATTTCTTATATACAAGATAAATAGTTTGTAGCATTTATTTTAAATTAATTTAAATATAGATAATGCTACTTTTTATGAAATCAAATTTACATTGTGGGACGCACAGTTAAAATTGACGTTTTGAACGGAGTTTCCATTTAATTTAAATTTACATAATTTACATTTATAATTACAATATGGTAAAGTAAACGGAGATACAAAATACAAAACTGTTTACAGATTTAATAGGGCAACATTCAATCCACAAAGGGAGAGTACAATTAGATAAAATGGAAGTATGTACAATAAAATTGAATCAAACAATGTAGTTTAGCAAAGTTTCGATTTCAAAATTTTTATTATATTATATGTGTAAATTAGTCTGGTTTTTGAGCTAAACAGTCATGTGAAACTTGTATAAACCTTGTTGTAAACAAGTGGAAGTCGGAAATCGATAAAAAGAATGTGATCATAGCTGTTTTTATTTGAAACTCATTGCCATCCTATTGCAAAAATTGTTTAAAATCGGTGTGAAAGAAACTGAACTTCAATGGTTTCGAAGCTTTCCTCTAGATAGAGCACAACGTACCGAGGTTAATGGAAAAATATTAACATCTATCCAGGTTAATATAGGAACGTTTCTGGTGTACGATTATTTATCATCTACATTAACAACATGAAAATTCTTAAACATTCATGGCTCAAACTTTTTGCGGGCGATGGTCTTTTGTGTATATCTGGATCGGATGAAAAAACCTGTGTGGACAATCTAAACAAAGATTTATGTACAATAAAAAATTGGCTTAAAATGAATCGTCTGATTTTAAATATGGAAAAGTCTAAGTGAATGTTATTAAACGCGTTGTCCCTACCGTCTCAAATGCTCATCCATGTCCATAATTGACCCCTTGAAATTGTGTCCCATATAAAATATATCGGAGTTATCTTGGATAATAAACTTTCGAGGAATGAACATATCGACTACCTAAGTAAAAAATATCAAAAAAGTTAGGAGTACGTCGTAAAACGAGATCCAGCCTCTGAATGACCAGTGCAATATGATTTTGAGTAATTTCCAACCCTTTTGTTCTCTTGTAATATAACCCAAAAAAAAACAGGCTTCAAATTCTAAATTAAAAAATAGTATGTGCCCTGAATACCTTAATGATCAAGCAACAACAAATGTAAATGTAATATATAATATGCGAAATAGTGAAGATCAGGTAATTCAACGAATGATAACATCAAGAGGTCAAATATCTATATCAAGAGTTCAATCAACTGCCCTAACACATGAAAAGTTCTAGCAACATAATCCAATGAAAATTCTATATCAAAATGTATTTAAATAGTGATATTACTTTAAAAAAAGGAATTATATAACCTAACCGATATGGGAAAAAATAAAACCTCTTCTCCATCTGAAACAAAAACTGGTCGAATGTTTCAAGAGATAAATCTTAGGTTTTTCGAGAGGTAAAGTAAGAAACGCCATCGAGTATTTAAAAAAAATATCAAACAAACAAACAAAATTAATGGACAAATCGCTGGACGCAAGTCCAACTATTGTCAAAAAAGTATTGCGCGAAGACTCCGGTTCGAGGACAAATATCTCCATAAAAGGACACATTTCTGGAGTTTGGTCGTCTGGAAACAAATCTTGATGCATTTGGAAATGACCGAAAAAAATACGTGAGGCTCCATTGAAAGAACTGGACTCAAAATATAGAGAAAAAAACCTGTTAACCATGGGGGCTCATCGGTGATTGTTTGGGGATGTTTTACATCGATTCAAAATAGCTTTTAACGGCGGCCTTTAGTCCACAAAATTTGCGTTTCGTCCCGGCAATCTCACATAGACATATCAGTTGTTTAGTGAGCGGCTTATCAATACGCGATTTTTGTTAAGTTCAGTTCAACTTACATGAATTTTTTGACAAAAAAACAATGTGAACTATTATATCCAACAAGATTAGAATTTTAATCATTATAATTGGAAGATTTTGTCCTTGGCCAGACATAGTTAATTAGAAGATGTTTTTTTTTTATAATATAATCTATATACTATTGAAATTACTGAGCCTAGTGGAAGAATTTTATTTAATTGGACATGTCGCATTATTGATTCCAATTAGTTTTTTACGGCCTTTAGTCCACAAAATTTGCGTTTGGTCCTGGCAATCTCGCTTGGAGTCATCAGTTGGTTAGTAAGCGCCTTACCAACTCCAATTAAATATAATGCTAAGTCTTCTACTTGGTTGAGTAATTTCAGTAGTATATAGAATTTTATTATAAAAAAAACACGTTCTGATGTTTTACATCATCAGGAGTTTGTTCAAGACATCATCAGCAGTTCGTCTAATTGTACAAATACAGGGAAAAATGACCGGAGAAACATACAATGACATTTTGGACAGTCATTTAAATAGGAATTATGCTGAAAAAAAATGTACCGTTAGCCTGTATTGAATTATTGTTTTCGAGTCGTTAAGTCCTGGTTTGAATCGAATTCCATCTAAGTCCAAGGAATGGCCTGTTCAAAGCACCGAACCCTATAGAAAATCTATGGGTCAGCGTAAAAAGGAAAGGGCAGTTCTTTCCCGCAACAAGCCAATTAACAAGGCTTCTTTTTGGAACCCTATCCAAGAAGCGCGGTAAAAAATAACTCCTTTGCAGTGTGCATCGTTGGTAGGTACAATGAATAATAGATGTGCCGAAGTTATAAGGCTGAAAGGATTTCCAACTAAATACTAACTTGTTAATTAAATACATTTAAAAGTTCTTGATTGCCGATGGTAATGACGCAGTGAATATATTTCTTGACTGCTAACTTGTGGTTTCGATGCCCACGCTAGGCAGCATTCTTTCCTATATCTCCAATTTTAATCGGAAATTAATTTAAATGCCGTGCAATTTAGGTTGCATCTAAAAGACCTTAGGACAGGCATATAGTTAAAATTATTATGATTATTATTCGTGTAAGATAATGTTGAAAAATATCTACTTAAACTAAGTACATATTTTTTTTTTAATAAAATGTGAATTTCTTATAATCAAATGTATACTTTGTACTAAACTAATTTTCTTGATTTTGAGCGAAATATTTTGCTTTATTTTGGTAGCTTAATTGTATGACCACAAGTGTATGTGCTTTAATATAAGAATATCTCGAAAACATAACCTGATAGAATAATTTGAGGTTGTATTACAACTCAGAGCGTTCAGCGCAAATTACGAACGAATTGCGTTTTAACTTAAAGGGAAAAAGTTATGAGGCACAAATTTCAGAAATGAATTTTACTACATACATATATACTTAATAATTAAATTTTTACTTACTAGGTGTTTTTAGTAATCACTATCACTAATTAATCTTGTCCTTTTTTATTTACAGAAATAATTCCCCGTTCAATTCTAATGACCACATTTGAGTCCATCCACTATCTGCTTTGCGCTCTTGGTGATGGGTCTATGTTTTATTTCATTTTAAATCAAACCGATGGAAAATTAACTGATAAAAAGAAAGTCACCCTTGGAACCCAACCAACAATTCTGCGAACCTTCAAATCACTTTCAACTACAAATGTATTTGCATGTTCAGATCGGCCAACAGTAATCTATTCTTCGAATCATAAATTAGTATTTTCGAATGTTAATCTGAAAGAAGTAAATCACATGTGTTCTTTAAATGCTGAAGCATATCCCGATAGTTTAGCATTGGCTACGAAAAACTCAGTCATATTGGGTAAAATTGATGAAATTCAAAAGCTGCATATAAGAACAGTACCCCTGGGTGAAGGTCCACGTCGTATTGCCTATCAAGAGAGCTCGCAGACATTCGGAGTTGCCACAGTACGAATTGACGTTCAAGGACGTGGTGGACCAAAGCCATCGCGACCCAGTGCTTCGACGCTGGCACAGAACATAACTTTTTCAAGTAATATGGTTCCTAAGCCAGGAGCCGCCAATTTAGCGTCTGGAAATGCTGAAATTGGTCAGGAATTAGATATCAACAATTTGCTTATCATTGATCAGAATACATTTGAAGTACTGCACGCTCATCAATTTATGCCACCTGAGTATGTAATTGCATTGATGTCAGCGAAACTAGGTGATGATCCTAATACATATTATGTGGTTTCTACAGCACTTATATACAGCGATGAAGCTGAACCCAAAGTTGGTAGGATTATTATTTTCAATTATAACGATGGAAAGTTAACACAAGTGGCTGAGACAAAAATTGATGGATCTTGCCATTCGCTGGTTGAATTTAATGGAAAAGTTCTAGCTGGGATCAATAGTTTTGTTAGGCTTTACGAATGGACAAATGAGAAAGAACTACGTATGGAGTGTAATATTCAAAACAACATTACCGTCCTTTATTTGAAAGCAAAGGGTACGTTTTGGTTTTGTCATTAAAAATGTATTCTTTCTTGATTGCAGCTTACCTCTCCGTATTACATGTAAACTTTTTATTTTTCTATTCTTTATAAAGTAGACCTCGGTGGAAAATTTAAAACAAATTATTATTAAAGTATAATATTTCGCAGGTGATTTTATCTTAGTGGGAGACTTAATAAGATCAATGACTCTTTTGCAACATAAGCAAATGGAAGGAATTTTCGTTGAAATTGCCAGAGATTGCGATCCTAAATGGATGCGAGCAGTAGAAATTTTAGATGATGACACATTTTTAGGCTCAGAAACAAATGGAAATTTGTTTGTGTGTCAAAAGGATAGGTAACTTAATTCAATAGTGAATTCAATATTTTTAAATGTACATTTAACCATATTTTAGTGCTGCAACAACTGACGAAGAACGGCAATTACTCCCAGAAGTGGCACGGTTCCATTTAGGAGACATTGTAAACGTATTCCGCCATGGTTCATTAGTTATGCAAAATGTAGGTGAGCGAACTACACCAAATCAGGGATGTGTTCTCTATGGAACAGTTAACGGAGGCATCGGAATTGTAACTCAAATTCCACAGGACTTCTATGAATTCTTGCATAGCTTAGAAGAAAGGCTTACAAATATTATTAAATCAGTTGGAAAGATTGATCATTCGTACTATCGTAGTTTTAATACACCTCAAAAGAATGAGCCATGCGAGGGATTTATCGATGGGGACCTTATTGAATGTTTTCTTGATCTTAGCAGAGAAAAGATGAAGGAATCAGTGACTGGGTTGGAAGTAAATTTAATAAGTAACTAAAAAAAGGGAATTATAATTAATTAAAAATTTTGCTTTTTCAACAGACAAATATAAATAGCCAAAAGAAAGAAGCAGATGTAGATGATGTTATTAAAATTGTTGAAGATCTCACGAGGATTCACTAATTGGAGTTATGGAGATTTACTTTATTTTCATTTGGCTTAGTTTAAATGTTTTTCCTTTTAATTTAAACTAAACACATAATTGTTTTTGTGCTTTACTCTAATTATTATTATTAAATATTAATGTAAAAATATATATACATGTATATTTATGCAAACATAAAATGTTTCCATATAATGAGCATTGAAAAATCAAGATTCAGACTTTAAGCTTTGAGTTTTATTTATTCGATTGCTATTGGAATACAGTCATATTACAAATTTCATCGTAATCGGAAACTTGTTACAAATCCCGAAAAAATCTATCGTAGTGGAAATGCTCATACAAATTGCCATTACGAACGGATTCTGCTATTACTTTTCGGGATTCGTAAATATTTCCGATTAGGATGGAACTCGTGGAACGGCTGGCAATTTGCCATCCCGTAGACTCAAATGACCGTGGCCCTTTCTTACCACCAGATTGAACGCAATGCAATACCAGGATATGGTCACAGCCATATTTTCCTGTATATGGGTATGCGCTGAATTAAACTGGCAACTACAACAAAATAATGCTTCAATTCACCCAGCCAGGTCAACTTTGGATAGTTTTGAGCAGATTGAAATCAATATTTTCGACATTTTGGCCTGCCAGATCACCGGATATGATTATGTAACAACTAACAAGTATTTGAAATACAAGTGATTTATTACAAGTGTAACAAATTTCTGTAACATAAAGCTACAAGTTTGCTGGCTCTACAAGTGTAATGACGAACATTACAAGTGGGAAATTATATGATTTCCCTCTTTCTGTAACAAAGCTACAAGTGTAGAAAAAAAATTAAATCTTTATTGTAGCAAAATCCACAAAATCTTACAGGTGATTCCAAACTTGTAGGATTTAGAAGAAGTTATTAAATATACCGAAAAAAAACAATGTTTTCAATTAGTCAGCATTTCCATAATTGTTTTCTTCGTAGTTTTGATATTTTTAACCAAAAAAAAACAATATCAAATGTCAATTTGTGAATATATTTTTGTATATTTTTACTATTATATAAAGACGAAACAATTATTATTTATGTCACGGGTAATCTGAGAAAGTATGCAACCGATTTACTTGAAACAAATTTTATAATTTTTCTTATTCTCTTAAGCATGTCTTAGGATATTTTTTATTTGTAAAATATATTTGTTGAATTAGATTATTAATTTAAAAAAAATCGTACACTTTTTTGTCGAATTTGATCAGCATATTCACTTACGCTCTTAAACCAGTTTGATATTTTACAAAACCCTTGTATATACATTTCTATAGTACTATCATGAAGAGGAACGCCCGGGGAGCCGCCTAGGCGGATATTACAAGAATGACTATCTCGGACACATTTGGGGACTGTGCAGGCTGGGGAAGAGCGATAATGTGAAAGATTGATGAATAAAAAATAAGTCAAGCAAAATAGATAATGAGTGAGAAGGATGCTTTAAGTTAAAGCAAGATAAAACAAAATATACTTTTTGCATTTTTCTTTCTTCATGTTTATTTAAAATTGCAGAAATTACCTATGAAGTAGTCGGTTGTAATTTGTATTTATTTTTGACCCAGTTTTGGTTTCGGTATTGCTTTTATGTTTGCCATCGGTTCGTTTTCTATTAAAACAAATATTTTCATTGCCTTCAATTTTCAATTTTTGTGTGAAAAAAATTTTGCCGTTCAATGATGGGTGTAGTATGTAACTAATTCATTTTGTGATAGTTTTGTGTGTGGCATTGTAGGTAAGTGTACTTAGCTTCCTACCGTTATCATGTAAAAAACAAAACAAATTTTGATTTCGATTTGCAATTAATTTGCCGTTGAGTGTATGTACCTTTTGAGTTGTGCGTGGTATTGTATTAATTTAGAAGTTTGATTAAACAAAAGCCTTTTGAAATTCATCTTTACTAATACCTATTGAGAACTTTTATAGATATCATAAGATTATTTTTACTTGCGATTATAGGTACTGTAAGGCAAGTTATGCATTCGTCGAAAAAAAAAATGTTTTGAGATAACAATCAAACGTGAGTGACATTACGATGATAGCGAAGACGAAAAAAAGATGTCTAAAAATTCTGTCCGTCTGTATGTCTGTCTGTCTGTCTGTATGTATGCATAGACAGCCCAAACGGGTGAGCCGAATTGCTTCAAACTTGGTACCTATAGCTATAGAGTTTTTTAGGCATTACACAGAGGGGAAATTGAAATATTTTTTTTTTTATAAAAAAATAATGTTAGCCATATAACGTTACGTCAAAGCCTATTTTTATCGGAAACGGCTCTAAAAATTTTAATTCAAAAAAATCAGTGCAGCTTTTTAGATACGACCGGTTATATGGTAGAAAAAAATTAAATGTCTAAGAACAGTACTTTCCATAGGACCGTTTTTTTTGCTTTCGACTATCTCATATACATATAGGATTAGGTTGTCCAATTTAGACTGCGTACCAATATTTTTAAAAGCATTTTTAAGAATACCTATCAATTTGCGTTTTTGAACTTTTTTTGAAAAATGTTTTCAAAAAGTTAAAAAAAAATTTTTCTCAAAAACCGCTCCACAGATTCTTAATTTTTTCTCATAAATTTAAATTTGTACAAGAAATGAAATGGCGTACTTTTTTGAGCTCAAATTAGTTTAAGTATTAAATTCAGAATTTTAAATTATCTTTTCTTTGATTTGATATACATACATATTATTAAATATTTAAGATTGTCATACCAATTTTTTTTTAGAAAACATAAACATTTAACATGTCAACATACACACATTACATTTATCGGTAAAACATACCGACTAAAAAACAAAAAAACAAAATAGAAAAAAAATCTTTCAACCTGTGAATAACATAAGTACCTACCTACATATCTACTAACAAAAATCATTCAGATGTTATTACCTGAATCCTTTAAAAACATATAGTGTAATATTAGGTGTTTTGTGTGCCCTTAGTGTTAGCTTAAAAAAATGGTACATACCTACCTAGTTATTGTTAAGCTAAGATTAAGGTCACAAGAAATACACTTAATGTACCTACATATACACCTATATACGAGTAGGTAGTTCACACAAAAATATTAAATTTGTGCCAAATGTGTAAATTTATAGTGTTAAAATTGTTCAAAAAAATTTGATTTTGCAAGAAAAAATCTTTGACAACAACTTGTCGTCGGCCATCGCCGCGTAGACTTTTGAAGTCCATCTTAAACTTGCTAGGTTCATACCGAACAAAAAAAGAAGTTATTTTTTTATGTGGCCTTGACATTGAACTGAAGAAGATTAGGGTTGTTTTGAAGTTTATGCGAATATGGATACATACGATAGGGTTGTGTATTAAGAAAAGGAATACATATTGCTTCATAGAGGTATAAAGTCAATGAAATTGTTTTAAAATAAATTGTTGTTTTGTAAAAATGAATTACATATATAAACATAATAACAACCGAGCACATAAATACACTGTTTTAAGCAATCACTTCTCTGTAAGTTTTTATTTTATTCTGAAAAAATAAAATAGATTTTATTCTAGTCTGTTCTCAGTATCTAAGTTGGGCGTTTCATTTCATTTGAAGTTTCAAAAATAAAACAAAAAAATATCATCTGTTTATTACCTTATGGCCTTTTCGATTGGTCGTCCGGAAGGCTTCCGAATGCTTCTGAAACTGTTCGATTGGTATCAAATGACAGTTCTTCTCCTGGATAGAAGAGAAATTTCCTTCTGGCTTTGAAGTCAGAATCAAAACCAGAAGCACGCACACACTCACATCCACTAAATTTCAAATTCAAATTAATTTATTTACGTCATTGTTTTTTTTTTGGTTTGTCTGTAATTTTGTAGTTTCAATTTCTTCTCTTTAGAGAATCGAAATTATGGATATCTGTTCCGAAGACAAATTTTGCCTTCAATAACTGTAATTTCGCATTTTCATCAGGAATAACTTCGAAACCTTTTACATTTGTGTCAGCCATGTTTACAAAATAAAATAATCACAAATGTGCGTTTGACAACTTCCCGTCTTACACATACACACAAATAAATTTTCAGAATCTAGAATCTAGTGTTTACTTGTGCGATTGGAATCCCGGATCGGAGAGTTCTTCCGGATTACCAATCGAAAAGGACATTAGTTTAAAAATTAACTAACATTTCATGTTTAATTTTTGTCTGACCAAATTGTAGAACATACATAACTATAAAAATTTACACATACTTTTTCTCATCAGAATCCATAGAAGCGAATTCATGATAGGTAAACTTTTTATATCGGTTGCAAGACATTTCTCGTTATTTTTGCGGATAAAATACGTTGGTGATAATTTGATTAAATATAACGTTTTAACATTGGTAAGTATTTTGTAAAATAATTGTAATGGATGCGGATGACGGTTTCTTTTTTGAAGAATACTAAACATAAATAAGTATGTACTATACCTTACAGTATTTTTATTTTAAATTTTATTTAATAATTCTATTTATACAAAGATTTTTAAATGTTTGGTCAAAATGACAATGCACCTACCAACATTTTTTTTAAATCAAACCATTGGAGTTATCCATGCAAATAGTGTTGTTTTGAGAGCACATAAGTTTCATTTCGTCAATATTTTTTAGTTACAAAGAAAATAATAACATGGGTCATAACAACACACTGGTTCGTCACGATTTGTTTCAATTATATTTTTAAATCCAATAATTTTCAATATTATTACATACCGCAACATAACTTAATTAGGTACCCACTCAGAATTGAATTTAACTTTTGAATGCCTGTAACTCGGAAGTTTGATTTTGAACTTTTGTGCGAATGTATGTAATGTACACTCCTAAAGACATCAACTCTAAAAATATAAATGAAATTAAATTTACAATTTGTTGAAATAATTTATCTTTTTTGAACTCATCTATTTAAGATTTTTATAACGCGCGGGTTTGTTTTCTAAAAAATCACAAAATCCAAATCCTACCCACAATGAAATAACTAAAATCCAAACCATATTGTATACACATATATACATACAACCAACCTCAACAATCCAGTACCAAAAGTATGAATACGTCTTATACTACGTGTCCACCGAACTTGATGAAGATTTAAAATAAATCTCATTTAAATCTTCAATCGATTTAGTGGTCGGTGGAAACGTAGTATTAGGGCTAGTACGTAAATAGCATTCTAGGTACGTAATTCACATATCAGAATCTATATGAGATGGAAGTATAGCAAAATTAATAAAATAGCTACAAATGCAACGAGAAACAAAACACATTCAAATGTTATCGTATATATGAACGTTCAACTTTGTTTTCCTCTTTGCCTAATCCTTATATAAGATAAATAAAATAAAACATGTGATGACAAAAAACAAACCATTTGGTTTTCACTTTTATGCTCTTTATTGTATTCGAAAACGAAATAAGACTACCTCATCTCTTCTTTCCCCCCTTTTCTTCCTCTGCCCTTAAGGGGACACGGCTGATATCATAAAAGCTTGCCTTAAATGATCTTTTATTTGGAAGAGTGTCCACAAACTTCAACTTCAAACCAATATGAGAGTAGAACTTACTAAAAACTCAGTTCGCATCTTTTTAGCTAAAAATAGGTGATGGAAAATATACTTTCTCAGGCTCAGATAATATAATTCAATTAAACGAACGTTCCGGAAAAATCGTTCACAGCAAACAACAATTCAATCAGGGCGCCTATGGAGACTTGAACTCTTAGCAATCGAGACCGTTTTCTTGGTTCTGCGAAAGAGCTATTGTATCACCAAAAAATAGTTCAGTGGATGAAATAAATAACCATGCTCAAAAAAAGAGTCATATCTATACAAAGCAATTGACAGTGCTGTCGATGACAATGCCAGAGAAAACTACCGTCAAGAATTTCTCAATTCTCTCAAGCCTGCAGGTCTTCCACCCTACCAATTGTATTTAAAAGTTGGCACACCGATTATGCCAATAAGAAATCTCAGTCCCCCAAGCCTATGCAATGGTACACGCCTCCAAGTCAAAAAGCTTTTTAAAAATGTAATACAAGTTCAAATTCTTACCGGACCTGCAGTAGGAGCTTATGCACTTATTCCCAGGATACCAATAATACCAACAGATCTTCCCTTTCGACTCAGACGTCTACAGTTTCCAGTAAAACCATACTTTTGCATGACAATCAACAAAGCTCAGGGTCAATCATTCCAATTCATTGGTGTAGATCTCAGAGAAAATGTTTTCTTCCGTGGTCAATTATAATACAAAATAAACAGTTTTTACTTCTTCATGAAAATGCTAAAACGGCTAACATTGTGTACCCAGAAGCCTTGAAATAAAACAAATTTATTCTGTTTTTTAAAAAGAAATAAAGAAATTTATGGTACAACATCAACTCTTTTATTAGGCTACGGTAAGATTAAACATATTATTAACTTTAGACTAAAAATATGACACAAATCACAGAAAAGGCCTTGGTTGATATAACGTTTATAGTAAAACTAATTATTCTTAGCCTTTGCGAAGCAACGCGAGCAAGGGTCTGCTAGTAGTGTATATTTGTGATCCTTTTTCAATAGTTAATTATTTCGGTAATAATTTGTAATACAACTGAAAAACGTAATAGGTAATTTAATATATCTATACTTTGTAAAGTTTTGAAACCTTAAACATTTTTAAATCTTAGTAAACTAAATTAAAAATTAAACAGAGTACAAGATAATACATTCTATGACTTCTTAGATTTACTTTGAAGTTATTGATTTTTTTGATAGATTTACGGCGATTTTATTTGGCAATCCGGAATCCATCTCCGATGCGGGATCATAACTGAACACTTGTGAGATTCTGATGATTATTTATTTTAATGAGATTGCAGTATGTGTGAAAATAATTGTGTACGTAAATTCAAAAAAAATGTTTGTTGCACAATTAGATACAAAAAATGACAACTGTCGAGTTTGACGTTCAAGTATATGAATGTGTGAGTGCTTCTGGTTCCGATTCTGATTTCAAATCCAGAAGCAAAATTCTCTGCTTTTCAGAATTAGAACTGTCAATTTTTCCCAAGTGAACACTTTCATAAGAGTCAGAAGGCTTCCGGATTGCCAAATAAAAACGACATTAGAAAAATTGAGTTAGTTCACAAACGTCAAATAATTGCGCAGCGATTCGGCATCACTGCTTGTTTATGATGCTAATGATTACATATCTGTTGCGGATGCGATGCTGATCGTTTATTTGTTTGACGATGAAAAATAGTTGTGTGTTTCGAAGGACGGACACAATACTTTTAAAGCTTTAATTGATTAAAAAAGTGATATTTTCTTATAGAAAATGCGCAAAGCGAAGGCTTTAAGAGAAATGATATATCATTTAAATGAATTGATTTCATTTTCATTCGCCATATTTATACCAATCGATCACCGGCATCAACAAGTAATCACGATATTTCTTGATGCTTGTTTGTGTAATGTTTGCGCATCAGCATATACAACATTGCAACAATGAACAGTTGACGTTCTAAAGTGATGCAGAAAGTTTGTGTTTGTGAATGTTTGACGCAAATGATCGAGCATCATTACTGCAGTGATGCGTTTATGAATTTACCCATTAGTACCAATATGAAATCTAAGCAAAATGAACTAGGAACAGAATTATATTACATGAATCAAAGAAAACAAGATTACGACACTTCTTTGTTTTTTTATTGACAAAATCCATTAATCCACAAACAACAACAATTTGCAGATTTTGTTTCACATATGAGGTCAATAAAATAAGAAAAACAAAGAAGTGTCGTAATCTTGTTTCCTTTGATTCATGAATATATTATGAACGTAATAATTCAATTCAAATTGGTTCGACTTATTCGGTTAATTGGGATTGTATTTTTGCACAAAAGTTGTGAAATCCTGAGTCTTAAAAAGAACAACCTTGGTAAAGATGTTATTTTACGATTCTATAGAAGATAGTGATAGTGATCCCAAAATTACTAGAGTTAAAATATAACTTTCAAGCAGAAGAACATTTGGTTTGCGAAAAATTTCGCGTGTCGAAACCCGTTATTGAATAACTCTCAGAAAAGCTTTCGCATAAGTTCCATTCGTCATCGAATCTCGTCCTACTATAAGATTGTTCAGTAACAAAAAGGTTACAACAAAATCGTGAGAAAGTCCCCTTTCACACGGGAAACCAGTTGCTAGAGAATTTTTTGAAGTTTTCTATTAATTGCCTTGTGGCTTTCACACGAAGAAACTGACACCAGGAAACTGGGAAGATTATGTTGGGGTTATTGGAATGCGAAGCAAAACGTAAAAAAATCTCTTCAAATCGTTCAACGGGGAGATTTTGTTCATTCCCCTTACTTCTTACCCTTCTCGCCATCAAACTCCCAGTTGCCGGCAACTCAGTTTCCTTGGGTGAAAGGGGACAAACTTCAGAACAACTTAGAACAGTCAGTCATCTGACTCAGATTATAAACAAAAATTATTGTTGTTTATCTACAATTCAAGTTCGTTTATTTTTGCAGAAACATTCTTTAAAAAAATGAAATGGCGTTGAATTTATTTGAAAAAATATTTTTCATGAAATTGAGATGATTCTGACAAGGAAAATGATTTATCAACTATCTTCTAACACCGAAATGTTTTTTTTTTAACAACAACAAGCAAGTGCAGAAAATCCTGTTCTAAAGTGTTTCAAACAGAATATTGAACACGAAACCAGAACAGTTTAGAACAGAAAATTTCTTATTGAACAGCATAATCCTGTACTTTTGGGTGCTTTGATAAATGCATGGTTGCTTTGTTTACATGCGATCAGTTGCGTTCATGTTAACGTCAGAAAAACTATTTGCGCATGCATTTTAATATACATTTATGAATACATTCTCTGATTCGCTTCATTTTCCTGTGGAGCAGAAGCAATTCTTATATTTTTTTAAATTTGAGTTCAACTTTGAATTTTCTAGCGGAAATTTGAACAGATGTCCAAGCACAAGCGAACACACTCGGTTGCGTTAGCCCATACACAGCGAACGTATTCGCCGAACATTTATTTCGTGCTAATTCTTCAAAGCATTAACATATGCGATTTGCCATGATTTATTTTTCCCACCCTTATTTTTGTAGTTTTCACTTTTTGAATCCCGTATAAATTCTTGGCTTTGCTCGCGAACATGGAAGCCAAAACGAACACGAGAAAATCGAAATATTTCGCGAATAGCGAACGGCTCGCGAAACAGCCCATACACGAGAAAAACACTGCGAGCGCGAGCATGCCCACCTTTACAGAAAATTCTAATACCAGCGGGCGATTCTTATATCGATTTTCTACCAAGTAGATATATGTACGAATGTACGAGTATATACTCTTGTCTCAGATAGTATAATCACTTGATTTTGAATTGGAAAGTATCGAAAGAACACTCGTTCTCTGATCATAGATATATTCAATTCAATCTCAATGATGAGACTTTTAGCCGCTTGGAATTTCCTCGAAATAACCGAAAAACCGATTGGCCCAAATATAGGATAACACTTAAAGGTTTGCTTAAGTCCGAATTGCTAAATCCTTCTCCAACTAGCTGAACTTAACGGCAGAGTCAATGATCTAACCCCAGTAATTAATAAATGCTTGGCCATATTTTGCCCGCTCACTTTAGTTCTGTTTGGTCTAATTGACTTAATAAATGTAATTATTACATTGACAAACAAAAAATTAAACAACAACTGCTTGGGACCAGAAAATACAGGTACATATATAAAAAGATTTAATTTGTTAATTGATGAGTAGGCCAACTATTTTGCATTTGGGTTGTATAAGGACGAAACAATTATTAATTTTGTCATGGGTAGTCTCAGAAAGTGTTCTACTGATTGACACAATTCTTTGTTTTTATAATATTCTTTATTTTCAAAGGTTGCGTTTTTTTTTTTTTTTTTTTTTTTTTTTTTTTTCTTTTTTATAATCTACACGCGCTCAAGAGATTATGAATACCCTTTAAATGTTTCAACACAGCGCGGACGTGAAGGTGAGGTTAAGGAAGAGAAAGAATGATAGGAAAGATGTGTGGCGTGATATTCGGAGACTGTAGGTGGTTGTTGTCTCAGATTTTATCTCCAGGGATGGCGGCTGAACTAATGCGGAGAAATTTCCGTGTCTTATTTATCGATGTTCCTTATAATTCGCATTAAGTTTTGTATTCTTTGTCATATTATATCTGTATACTAGTTTTACTCAATCACATGTTGTTAGTTCTATGCCTAAACAGCATGTAATGAGTAAACCAGCAACACATTGTATGACATTTATTTTTAGAATTGGTTTTTAATGAAAAAATAAGAAGACATAGGCTACGGCAGGGATCGAACCTGTGACCATGAGGTTGACAGGCGAACACACAACTATCGCGCCACGGCCACCCGCTTATGCCATTTCCTGTTGATACATTAGAAAATTATTTTATTTAAAGTGTTTTGTCAACTTTGTTCAAAAGGAATGCCATCACAGCATTAATGTTATAATAATAAAGTCCACCAATTATAAAATAGAACAATGTTTCCAATTTTTTCAAAAATAATATTTATTAAAAAAAAGCAAAAACAATTAAGATCGGTTTATTTTGTTTGTTACACAAAACTCATTTTTCATATTAAGGTACTTTACAAAAATTACTAATAACTTAATAAAAAAATAATTAAATAACAATTCATATAACCTTCGTGTATTCGTATTTTGCGAAAATTATTTACATATTGTTATTCATTTCTTCTAATATTTCTATTTTTTTTTTTTTATAAAAGGTATCTTTTCTTAGAGCCATCTCTTCTAATTTTTATTAGTTCATCTAACTTCGCGGAATTGTCTTGAACAGTTTGAAGCATGATTTCTTGCATATTTTTGTGACGTGGTTGTTTCAGAGTTGCTTGCCTTGAATGTGATTCCTCACTTGTTGAGGATTGTCTTTTTGGAGGAAGTAAATCTTCTTTGGATTGCATTTCTATCTACATGGCCGATATAGGCCCTGTCGATGAGGAGGAGTACTCGGTTTCCTCGAGAATGGAACCGCTCGTGTGATTGTTATCCATTGCTTTTTTGGTTCTTTTAGTGATAACTTTGTATCTTGTTTCCACGACAGCTGCGCATGAAATGTTTTCCCAATTTAGCTGTCCAAGTGGCACCATATCAACTTTTTATTGCGGAATTTTTTGAACCTGGTTTGTTCATCCGTCCATTTAAATACGGATCCATTACTATAGCTTTCATTTATTGTTTCAGTTGGTGCTGCCATTGTTTTTGGTGGTGATGCTTCTAAAGCTGGTGGTATTGCTGCTGGTGGTACTGCTGCTCCTGGTGATACTGCTGTTGATGGTATTGCTGCTAGTGGTACAGCTGCTGGTGGAATTACTGCTGGTGTTACTGTCGCTGCTGGCGGTACTGCTGGTCGTACTACTGTTGTTGGTGGCACTGCTGTTGTTCCATCTGTTGATGCAGCTGGTGTTGTTGCTTGTGATATTACTTCTGTCTATCCTATCCATATTTCTTTAAAACTTTTATTTTTGATTAATTAATACAATTGCTAAAAAAATCCAATTTGCCGCCAAAGCTATAGACAAAAAACAAGAAACAACGATTTGATTTTTGTTTTTTTATGGTTGTCAAACGAAACAAACACAGTCACAAAAAAAAACGGAATTGAATTGAATTCATTGAGTCTTTTCTCTTGAAACTTTACATATTAATACAATATACAATTTTTCGATAATGGCCGTGTTCTCGTGACAATCAAGTACAGCAAAGTAAAACATTTTCACGAAAACGATCCACATTTCAACTTGATTTTATTTATTTTAATATGGAGCGATTTTCACATCTGTGTTTTATTCTGTCAAAAAGCATAAACAATACAAGGAAAAAAGAAATACAAACATACATTACTAAAAAAAATCCCTTCAATGCCCTCAATGATTGAATAGACTTTCATATTATCGGAACTCAATTATACTTCGGATGAAAAGGAAAAGTAATTGCCAGTATGTTCTTATTGTTGTTTTCCTTGTAAAATTTTTACTCTGCTGTACTTGCTAGTCACGAGAACACGGCTAATAATATAGGATTATTTGCGGCTATAATGTATTGCTTGCTTTGTCGGTAATACATATACACGCCTCTTGGCTGTTGTAACTTTGTATAGTTGAACTGCTTTTGCTCAGGAGCATTGTATAAGTTATATGTGACGTGGTGTCATCTTGAATTTATATAATTATGTAGTGTAACTGCTCTTTCACAGAGGCAGTGTATCGGAAACTCGTGCCGTGGTGCCACCTAAAACTAACCTAAACTAAATATATACATATATACAAGCACTTATACTTAACATTTCATTTGATGATAGAGCGAGAGCTCTATAACATTAATATACGAGTATGAACATATATACATACACTTGACATTTAAATGAGCGAGAGTGCATACGATTAAACTCTTAAAAGTTATAATTTTTTATGGATTTCATTTTTTTTAAATGAGCACGAGTTTTTTAACACTATTTTATGACACAAGAAAATATAAAGTTGTAAAGTATGTAGATGAGGAGGATTCCTTTCTGCTTAATGCGAAATAAAATGTGGAATGTTGAGACTATTAGCCAGTGTTACTGCAGGTTTAATTTTTAATGAGTCCCAGAGTCTGAAAAAATGAGTCATTTTGAAAATAAATGAGTCCCAATAAAAAATCTCATAAGTTTATTATTATACCTTTTTTTTAATAACAAAAATAAATACTTTAAAAACATACAAAAATTATGTCAAATTCATAAATGCTATTAAATTAACTGAATTTAAATAAATCACATACATGTATTACATATATCACAAAAAACGATGTAGGTATTTTCGATAATATAGTTACAAGAATATTATGATTAAAAATTTAAAGTCTTAAGAATACATTGCTTAAAAAGTAAACTAAAAGGAACAATTTAATAATAAGACAAAAGTAAGAAAATAAATAAACAAAAGCATAGTTTTAAATCTGGAGTAAAAACTTTATCGAGATTTTAAAATTTTCCTTCTGCGGCTGCAGAACCTTGAGGAAACGTCATCAGTTTCATAATAATGTAAGAAATGTTCTCAAAAATAGGCTCTTCTCATGCATATGTATTTTAATTTTAAAACACCTATCCAAAACCCTTCTGTTTTATCCAACGGAATGAAAGGAAATAGAAGCATAGTTCTAATTATTCAATCTTTATAAAATATCTTCTGCAAAATGAAATAAAAGTGTTTTAAACTAAAGACTCGTTCTTAAAAAAAATAAATCAAATCTAAAAAAGATGAGTCCCTGAGTCAACCTAAAAAAATGAGTCCCTTTTGACTCAAATGACTCCCAGTGGTAACAGTGCTGTTAGCACCTCTGACGCTTGATTTCATGTAGTTATAGGTAACTGTTATGAAGAGTAGTTGAATAACGGGTAATTCCGTTTGTCGTTTATGAGCAGCTAATGCGCGGCTGTTGTTTTTATGATGTAGATAAGAATGCAGTCGTTATGCATTCTGGGGATGCTTCCGTTACGGTACAGCATCATCCATACGTGGATGATATGTGGTCAAGGAGTGATGATTGCGTGAAAAATGGCTGTTACGGATTGACTTCTACTTCGGATTTTATTAGGAGGTAATGGACACATTGTATTTGTTTCATGATGTCAACGGGTTCACCCTTATTTTGTTACTTTGGCTAGTTTAAACAATTTTTAGTACTTTTTACTGCTATAGCAAGAATTAATTTATATAAAACACAGTTACTTTTAAGCTAATGAGACGAGGAAGTAAAACCCCGTCCGTTCTTGGCGAAAGCCAGAAGCCAACGCTCACAAAAAGAGATTCGATCCAAAATCGTTCGTTAAGCGGCCCATACACATAACACGGGTGTATGACACTTGTGTCAGTGTTATTGAATGTGGGGTGTATGTGGGCTTGTGCTTACACAGATTTCTGGAGTCGAACACGGCGTAGACAAAATCAAAACATTTTGATTTTTCGTGTCTGTGACTCTGGCTGCGTTATGTGTGTGGGAATGTGTATAACACATTCGAGGAATATTTCAGTTGCATTCTGAATTCGGCTCGTGTTCGAGTATAGACGTAATATGGCTATACTTAGCTGTGAGTTTTGGATATCATTTATTGAGGTCCATAGGGATTTGCATTAGTATTGCCTCGTTGATCGTAAATAAACAACTAATATGTGAGGATTGGTGTTACGTGTGTTGTTGAATGGATATTTTGTGTCATGACACCGGTGTCGACACGACATTCTGGATTGCCAAATAAAAACGCCATTTCTGCAAAAACATATCTTCATCATCAGAATATGACGAGGAAAACGAAGACGAAGCAATCAAGAACTCCACTAAATTTCTAATATCTAAAGTATTAGCCGTGTTTTATTTTCCCCGTGATCCAGATCAGATCATCTATGTATTTGCGTTACAACAACAAAATGATTTAGTTTTGTTGTTGTAACGCAAATACATAGATGATCTGATCTGGATCACGGGGAAAATAAAACACGGCCATTAACATCTTCATCTATTGTCCTATTACGGATAGCCAATATGTTTTCTTCTCAAAGACAGCAAGCCTCTTGAACGTCTTAACCCCATTTTTGGCTTAGATCTGTATAGTGGCCAGACAGGTAGTGATGTTTGACCATCTCGTTTTGTTGTAACATAAGTTTAGATGTAGCGATGGACATAACAACTTCTTCCATTTTAGGAAGAATTGGGTTTAGGGTTCTTTTTCTGCCGTTTTCTTCGGCTTTATAATTTCCTAAGATGTTCCTATGTCCCGGCACACAAATCAGGTGAATGTTAAACTGTTCTGCCATGATCGACATCTGCGGGCATTTATTGAGTTTGTGGAAACAGCGCCGAATAATTTAAGGGCTGTTTGACTGTCCAAGAAAATACGGATATCCGATGTGTCCCTTAGCCAAGATAGAACCTCTAATTTAAATCGATAGAATTTCAGGGAGACGGAATGAGAGACTAAGATTAAGACAAATTATTAGCTGGTGCGTGGTGTAGTCGGATCGTTCTAATTTAAATCCGATTGTATTAAGGATATTGGAATGCCATATCGAGTTTCTGGTCCATTGAGAGATTGCTTTGAGACAATTAACTGTAGGTACTCGCGGTCACTTGTTTGCTGAAAACATCAAGGGGTGGAAGATTAAGTATTATGTTTGGGGCGTCCGAGCGTGTAGAACAGAGAGCTCCATTGATACCCAAACTGGCTGAGCTTTGGACCCTATTTAATTTGTCAAAATGTGTGACTTTCTCCAATGCAATCCACCGTACTGCCCCATATGTTAGTATCGCACTTACAACCGCGCCATTTACAACTAGTGAGTAATGAGTGGGGATACGACCCATTTATTCCCAATGGCTTTCTTGCCGGCGCAAAGCGCAACTGTAGCATTTCTTACTCTTTCTCGAATACTCGATTTCAAGTTTTGGTTTTTGTTTAGTGTGAGACCTACTTGGCTTCATCTGAGAAAGTAATGGTTGTTTAAGTAGGGGAATTTTGGATTTCCTATTCCTTGTACATATGCTTGCAAATATTTTTAATCAGTTGATAACATTTTGTATTAAACCTGTTAGAGTTGGAGCGTGCTTTTCTGATAATGGCAATATCATCGACATAAGGATTACCTTGTATCCCCTGCTTCCAGGTCTACTTATATTTTGTTTACCAATGTATTCCGTACAAGGGTACAAAAGACACCACCTTGCGGAGTCCCCTTACTGACAAATCTTTTTTCTGAATAGTTCCCAAGAGTTAAGTTAATTTTCGAGATAATTAAGATTTTCCTTGTTTGCTAGAAATACTTGTATGGCAGATCCATTTTTTTTGGGTCAAAAAAGCATCAAGAAACTTAAGTACCAAGTTTGAAAAAAATTGCTACAGCAGCTTAGGTTCTTGATCGAACTACGGACAGACGGAATTTTTGTTTCGTATTCTCTATCATTGTAATGGTTAGGTTAGGTTAGGTTCCAAATGATTTTATTTCATACAAATTACAAAAGTTTAGTGTATCATTCATTTTTCAAACATGGCTTACGCGCGCCGGCCGTCTGTCAGTTGACAATTATTAATACTTAATTAATTAATTTTGTTTAATATACAAAATTGAAACATAAAATTAAAAAAGTTCTTCTAAGATCCGTTTTCTGTAGTTAAGTGCTAGCTTGGTGTAGTTGTAAAGGGATTCCCAGTCTAAAATTCCGTTTAAAACGTCTATGACTTCCTCTTCACTGAGGTAGTTTTTTCCAAGTGTACTCCTTCTGGTTTCCACCAAAACAGGACATCTTCCCACGAAATGAAAGACGTTTTCGCGTTCTCTAGTGTTACATAATCCACACATTTCTTCCAAATCGCTCCTATGAGGAACATAGTTCAGGGGAAGTATCTCCCCTCTTGCTTTTAAAACCAATGACATGAGATCGGTTGGATACTCCGCCCTGAAGTAGTTATTTCGTAACAGGTTATAGTTTAGCCTTGCATATATGTCCCTGTGTAATGAAGTTCTGGCTTTCATAGTATAATCCTCTCTCTTTCTTTCGTCCACTAACGATATGAGGCTATAGAGTTCGCTTTTCCACGTTTCCATCCTATCGCTTCGGAGTAATAGTGGATGTCCACATTACTCTGCTAGATCTCTCCATGACTCGAACCATGATATTTGTTTTTGAATCACAAGCATCGTAATTTTCTTTGGTAGTCTCCTATCATCAATTGCTATAGTCTTTAAAATATAGTCTATCTGTATTTTCAGAGTTGAAATAAATAAAGATGGTAGACCTGTCTCTAGCATTAGTATGTTATTCGCAGTACTATTAGGGAGTTTCAAGCTTCTTTTTAAGAAATAGCGCAGAAGCTGCTCAACTTCATCGAACTCCTTATGGCCTCAAACTTGAGCTGCATAACACATGATCGCTTTCGCTGTGGTTTCAAAAATACGATAATTGGATTCGTAGTGAACATCTTTACAGTGAACCACAGTCCTCCATGTTGCGTTTAATGCATGCTTCGATTTGGCCAACTTATCAATCATATGATTTTGCCAGTTCAGGTTTCTAGATATCCGCATACCAAGATAGTTGTATTCATTTACGACTTCGATGTTTTGAGCTCCAAATTTCCAGGTTTCACTGCGGCCGTTTCGGCCGCCTCCTCTACGAAAAATCATGACTTTAGACTTCTCTAGGTTCACCTGGAGCCTCCATTTGTTGCAGTACTCGAACAATCTATTGATCATCAATTGGAGACTACCAGGCGACTCCGCTAGCATCACAATATCATCGGCGAACATTAATACCTTGATTAAAAGATCCGCTGAAACACGTGCTCCACCCTGCAATACCTCTTCTAAGTCATCTATAAATAAAGCAAATAATAAATGACTCAGATTACATCATTGCCTCATTCCTATTTCCACTTCGAATTGTTTGGATCCAAAAGCGACTGCAGAAGTTGTTGAGTTATAGAGGTTTTCCAAAACGTTGAAAAACTTTGACGATACTCCTTTTTTACACAGCTTTAGCATAAGTGCTTTCCTGTCTATGGTATCGAATGCCGCCTTGAATGTGATAAAAAAGCCGTACAGTTTTCTTTTAGATTTTATAAAGATTTCAGCTATATTGGTAAGCGAGTAGATTTGATCTATGGTCGAGTAATTCTTTCGAAACCCAGCTTGCGACTCGCTTAGTAAGTTGTTGTTATGAACCCAATCATAAAGCCGTTTGCAGAGAAGTTTCGTAAAAATTTTCATTGATGAATTCAGCAATGATATTCCTCTGTAGTTGGCAGCATCTTCCTTGTCACCTTTTTTAAAAATTGGGCAAATGATGGCTTCTTTGAAACAGAGCGGTAAATAAGCTGAATCGTATGCGTGGTTTAAAGCTTTTGTTAGAGTCACTATAAAAATAGAAGTGTCTATTTTATAGAACTCTTGAGGTATGCCATTCGATCCTGGACACTTGTTGTTTTGGAGCTCTTTCAATACAAGTCGAACCTCTGCACAGGAAAAAGGTGCGTCCAACTCTTCGTTCTCATAAAAAGGTTTGGCAAATTGGAATGTGGAAGAGAAATTGTCTTTTGTTAACGTTTTGAAGTGTTTTGCAAGGTCTTCGATTTCAATGGGTGAAATAACTTGATTGTTACGCTTTTTACTAATTTTTCTAACTACTGTATGTATACTGTATCATTGTAATGTCAATTTTGATTAATATCTCGAGTTCGATAAAAAAAAGTTAGTTTTTTAAAATTGTAAGAATTTATCAAATTTAACATTTTTAATATCTAATAAAATGTAGATAATGATGGCGAAATAGGGGACCAGAAATAACAGTATCTACCATTAAAACTATATGAATAAGCTTAATTATCTCGAAATCGGCTTCAACGATTTTGATAAATAAAATAAAAGAACACTACTTACATATGTATTTAGATACTTATTGTAGGTATCTACGCTTTACATTTTAATCTAAAAAAAAATAACAAAATTTATCTTATTAACGGTACCTGTCATAGAATGGTTTTGTTTCACTTTCGACTTTCTCATGAACGGCATTACTGAAATTTGTTGTACTATATGTACAAGTGTTTAAGATGCGATCGAAAATACGTGCGACCAAATCGTTCATTTAATTTCATATGTTTTTACTTAATTTCAGTCAAACTGCAATTAAGTTTGTGAAGTTTTGTATAGCATTTATACCTACACAACTTAGTAGGTATATGATGTTGGAAAACAAGTTTAGTTTTTTAAAAGCATTTTCTGTGTGAATTTTTCGGATTGATATACAATACCGTCCAAACAAACAAATTGGTTTTAAGGGACAACCTCTCCCCAAATATCATAGGTATAGGGATTTAGATTGCTTTCCTACATAGACATACAGTCAACTCTCTTTAATTCAAACCTGGGATAATTCGAACATCTTGTTGTACTATTTTCTTCTGCACACAAATTAGGTATTTGTATGTAGGTATATTTATTTTTTTTTAAACCGGAAATTAATTTAATTTAAGAATTCTCTTAATGATGATGATTAGGAGGGCGAAACTTATAAACCGCGAACTGTGGATTATACGAATCCAATTATTAATTAAAATAGAAAAAAGAAAACAAACGAAAATTTTAATAGTGCAACCGGCACTTGCGTTAGTTAGATTCGAAATGATAAACAGGCCGCGAAATACGAATAGAGATAAATAAACAAGAACAAAAAATACAACCCAAAGTCCCCTTTCACACAGGGAAACCAGTTGCTGGAGATTTTTTTGACGTTTTCCTTTAATTGCCTTGTAGCTTTCACCCGAAGAAATTGATTAGGAAACTGAGTTGCTCGTTTTTTGAATTGCTTTTGATTTGACATTCGCTTTTTGTAAACAAACAATTTGCTTCGCGGCTGGAAAATTCTACACAATTTTGAGTTACAAATTAACCGCAGCTTATTTTTAGAAAAATAAATTCAAAATAAAGAAACCTGGTGCGATTATATATGTAAATGTTGTTTTTTTTTTATTGTGGTTTTTAATAATGGTTTGTTAAATTAATATATTAAAAGGTCACGGAAAAACAATGCAGATTTGTTATGCATTTCTCTTGCCATCCAAATCTTGGACCCAACACATGATAGTGATGATGGGAAGATTATATTGGGCTTATTGGAATGCACCGAAGCTTTATTGGTACAGTTGGAAACATTAACCACTGACAGGATGATATGACTGATACCTGTGGTGCTGCCTGCTGCTGCTCGCTAATACAGGAACGTCATTATAAACCAAATGTGATGATGAAGCCACAAGCTGAGAGCTTAGTTGGTCCGTGCGTTTTTGTTGTCGATTTTCCATGTCTAGGCGCATAATTGTATGTATGAAATGTGTACCAACTCGTGATGGATTGAATTAAATGCCTTGCCTACAAGAATTAAAACTTGAAATTTTCTTTCACAATGAATTTATTTAAGTAGCTCACTTGGTTTGGTTAATGTAATAATATAATTGTAAGAAACAATTACTCTTTAAAAATATGTGTTTGACATCTATCAGAAACAGAAGTCAAAATGGAAGCCTAAGAAAATTTCAAAGCATAACGTCAAAAAAATCTCTTCAAATCGTTGACCGGGGAGATTTTTTTCCTTCCCCTTACTTCTTGCCCTTCTCACCCACAAACTCCCAGTTGCCGGCAACTCAGTTTCCTTGTGTGAAAGGGGTAAAACTGCGATGAAGCAGCCAAAAAACGGCTAGTCAGCTGGGGGTGAGTACGACGAAGTTAGGATAAAAAAATACAATGGTTTTTTTTTCTCGATATCAGAGAAGAAAAAAATGAATTGTGTGGTAAGTACACCAAATTATTGATTAAGAATAAGCACACGGTTGCATGTACTTACTGTGTAGGATGGGCGCCAAGAAACTTTTTATAGGGTCGTTTGTCTTGACCGGGATACTGAAAATCTTGGATAAATGAAGAATAAAAATGACACGAAAGGTTATGTTCCCAATGGGAAGTTGAAATCTTTTATTTAAAAAAAAATAATTATCTAGGAAACCGTGGCTAAGCCTGGATGAAAACCAAGAATTTTTTCAATGTAATTTAATTTATAAATGTAACTGTTCGGAAAACAATTATAAAAGAAAAAGCAAAGCATAGATAATTTAATACAAGACGACAATTTGCAACCTCTATCACTAACCTCAAGAATGGACGCTATCGTTCGGTTCCGGAATTAACAGTATAAAACTAAAACAGGGTCACGAGTTCCACAATTTTGGGATATACCTAATAAAAAAAGCGACGGGACAAAGGCCAAATGAATATTTTAAAAAACACTATTTTCAAAAATCAAATTCGATAAAATAACAACTCTACTTATCTTTTTCGTTGCTATTCTGTTTTACTGTCCGTACTCTTTCCGTTCCTTCAGTAATCGCCCGTTCTGGCGAAGCGAACCTTTCCAAAAAAAATATCCTCTTTTTCCAACATATCTTCCTTAAATTTTCGAATTAGTTACTAACCCTCGAACGCACATATATCCAACAAAAAAGAATAACAAAGTTAATTTTTCTCTTTCATTTTGTTCAATTAAGAGACTAAAACAAAAAAAAATTGTTTAAACTAATTTTATTAAACTAATTTTATTAAAAGTTTATAACATTTTTCCAGCAAAATTAACTTCGCCATATATGGCCAGTTGTGCAATTACACATTTTTCAAAATAACAAAAATATTTCTTTCCTCCGCCTACATGGCATGGTCGCAAAAGGCTGTCCTAATTGAGAGTTCAAATGGCGTCTAGTAGAAAGCAACTTGCTGAGGGACGTGAACAATGATATACCGACAAATTGTTCCATTACACTTCGAAAAATGTTGACCGGCTTGTTTTATTATATTGCAATGCTTTTCTATTGGTTTCCTCAACAATTATTTCAAACAGTTCTCAAGTGAAAAAAAAAGAAGTAAAGGGGTCTTTAGAGAGTATATTATCTATAGAAGCTGTTTTGTCCCTAAGAAGGGATAATCACTGTCTATGAGTAATTAACGAGGCTTGTTGCCACAAATAAACTACACTAAGATTGGAAACTTTCGTACGTTTCACCCCACAAAACCCATTTGCTTACATTGTTGTATTTGTAACTTTGACACTCTATACATGAATAGATGTGAAATCAAAAAACAAAACAAAAACAAATTACTAGGGCTGTGTTACCTATGTGTCTAAAGGAAGAAGAACGGAAAAGTTACTTGTGTGCGTGTTTTAGCTTGTAGGCAAATGCGAATGGCGTCAGAAGTTTCGGGTCTTTATGTTATTAGTTTATGAATGTTTCTCTATGTTACATTTTGCTTCTTCTTATCTTTCGATATCAAAGTGGACAATGGTTTTTCATCATCAGAATCGTACTCATTTTCATCAGTTTCAGAAACCTCTAGGTGTTTTCTACAGTCCATCCCTATATACGGCTCCTCTTCGATTTCATTCTCACTCTGATATTCATCAGCAGGATCAACACAAAGTTGTGTCTTGAAATCGACAGTTAGCATTGAACATTTAACACTTAAATTTTTCTTACAAATATTACATCTTACCAAAAAAAAGTATATCAACCTTTAAGTTATTTTCCAGCTAATAATTAATAAACTTTTATTCCTATGTTTTTGAACTGCACTCCGACGCTCGCACTGTTAAATTTTGAATACGGTTTTTGGCGATTGCGCAAAGAAAAATAAAAAATTGGAAACACATACACAAAGAACTTTTCTAAGGGATAAGAATGGTATTTTTCCAATAGCAGTTGCGTAAACATTTTATGGAAACTTTCTTTTTTAACTATTCTAGTCAACCAAAAAGTTGTTGTTCACGCATAGCCTTTTGTCTTTCTTGGCCTTCTCTTTCACACACACATTCACACTCCCATACAAGAGCTTTCGTGGACTAGGTTACGGTACCACTCCGAAATTAAGTTCCGGGGTGGCCGTGGCGCGATAGTTGTGTGTTCGCCTGTCAACCTCATGGTCACAGGTTCGATCCCTGCCGTTGTCTATGCCTTCTTATTTTTCCATTAAAAATCAATTCTAAATACAATGAGTTGCTGGATTACTAATTACATGCAGTTTAGGCATAGAACTAACAACATGTGATTGAGTAAAACTAGTATACCGATAAAATATGACAAAGAATGAAAAAATTAATGCGAATTATAAGGGACATCGGTAAATAAGACACGGAAATTTCTCCGAATTAGTTCAACCGCCATCCCTGGAGATAAAATCTGAGACAACAACCACCTACAGTCTCCGAATATCACGCCACACATCTTTCCTATCATTCTTTCTCTTCCTTAACCTCACCCTCACGCCCGCGCTGTGTTGAAACATTTAAAGGGTACTCATAATCCCTTGAGTGCGTGTAGATTATAAAAAAAAAAGCGAAACACATTCAAAAGATTCCCCAAGTTGTTGGCGTTGTTCCAAAACTTGACGAATCCAGGGCCAATTGAAGACATATTCACAATAATAAATTTGAGAAAAGAAAAAGAACTATAAAAAGTTGAAAATATTTTCCTGAGCATTTTCTCAGCTACTCTACTTCAATTTACCTTTTTTGAAAAATTTTCAAAGAAGGAGGATAAATTTTTCTATCAAACAATGAACCACTTTTGAGGAATGGAAAGAGGAAGGCAAATACTAACACCAAATTATATATTGCGCAATCTACTATTCAGTGGGCGTTTAGCACTCCATTCTTTTCAGCAGTCGATGATATTTATAATGAGAGTAATAAAGATATTGAAAAATCTAATTTTAAAAGTTAAATTTATGTTGTTGTGTTGTTTAAAAAAATCCAATTTGGTTATAACGGTATGTTTCAATCTGTTGTTGACTATTGTAGACTGTTGTATGATCAATTCTCATTCGTGTATTGCCCTCAGTATCGGTGCGTGGAGTCTCCAGCCCATCCGTTAGCTCAACTTGAGAGAATCCATCAGAAAGAATAAGGCATCTGCTTTTTCATTTGCTCAAATCGATGTAATCTTCACATGTCTAAGAGCAACCAACGGAAAATGGTAGGACGAAGAAATGATAGGGAAGGTTTAGACGGTTTTTCAGATATGAATCTGAAAATAAACCATTGATAAGAATTGTTTTTGTTGCCGGAAATTTAGCCATAAAAATCTGACTAATTCAAAATTATTAACGAGTTTTCTAGAAAATCTCATAATACTTCGAAAAAAAATCTATACATTTTTAAGCACTTATATTACCGCTTCGCTATGTATCAAAACGCCACGTTAATTCGAGCTCATAGTCGTTTAGCATCCGACAATTCAAAGTTATCAGATTACATAGAGATTACAAGTTCAAACTTGCATCATCGTTGCACGAGCATTTGCTTTGGAATAATTATTTTGACGACACTGTTTGGTTTAATTTCATTAGTTACTCTTTAGTTGATTTTGCAGATAATTTTTCTTTGAAATTTTGAGTCCTAAAAATTGTAAATGCTTGGCGAATACAGCAAAATAATTTAAGATCCTTCTGAGTACCCTCTCAACAAGGAGAATACCTATGCTACTCAATCTGCTGAAGTAAGGAAAAAAATACTATAATAATTAACAAGTCGAACTTTCATATTTTTTTTTTCTCAAAAATTTCCAAACCAATTTCAACTTTTAATAATTCGTAATATTATAGAAGTCCTTCGAGTTTCGAATTAACGAGAGTCGACTGTACATCATTCTATTTTTTACTCTCCATTATACATTTGTAGTATGTATTTATATACTCGTACCTATTGTTCAAATTATTATCGACTTTAAAACAAATTAATATTTTCCTCAGAAGGGTTGGATTGGCGTACGTGCTTTAAGTATAAACATTTTCTAGGGCAGTCCTAAAGAAAAGCAATCGGTTATGCTTCATTTAAAAAAAACTATGTGGAACTCAGAAACCAAAACTATAATAAACTATTTTTAAACTTTATGTAAACTCCGTCTTAGTAAACTGATGGGCGGTACACCACTGTTTTAAACTAGGTTATTAATAGAGTAAAACAATTTATTGTGTTCTTATTGATTTAACGGCGCGCGTACAGTTGCTGATGGTTCTTATTTTCTTAGGTTTGGCTCATCTTCAACATTTTTATAGTAATGTGATGATTTTAAAAGGATGTCCTCCATTTGTTTTTAAATTTATTTATAAATACATTAAGGGGTGTGTAATTTCTTAATACATATAGATATATTCGATTAATTGGGTATAATATTATGTTTACTATGAATAGAAGGGCTTGGCATTAAAAATGTCAGCAAGTCTCCCAAACTTTGTTTTTTTCCTATGGGTTTTGACAAATTCGTACGAGTTTTCACGTTACCAAACACAAAAAGTAAAAGTAAAGATTTTCATACAATTATAGATACCTAGGTCTAAATCCAAATATGGCGGCCGGCACGAGTAAGAAGGAGCTTAATATAATCATTTTTTTACGGAAGAGGGGGTCTATCTCCCTCTTTTTAGGCGGGATGGCCAATTTTCTAAAAAATGACTTAAAATTAAAAACAACGGCAATACTTTTTTTTTATCTTTTTATTTCCGAAGTTTGAGTTCAAAATCTGTTTTTTTTAAACTATGCATAGATTTCACTTGATTTAAAAATTCGCTAGATTAAGGTATTGACTTTAAAGAAAAAAATATAACACTTATTTATAAGTATTACCGTTATTTTTTGATACTTTTTTCCATTTTCAGTACTTTTTTTATGAAATTTCCCCTCCCGGCCAAACGGGAGGATATGGGGTCTATATGCTCCAATATTAAAAATTACTTGTAACGAACTGTTCTACAAGAATCCATTTTTATTTGTTTGAGCCTGAGTTATTGTAATCTCCCCTGCAATTATTGTTGTACTCACGAGTGGTCATGGGGACTTTAACAGCCCTATTAATAAAAACGCTTAGTCCACCTTTAGTCCATGGACTTACAAAACCATGGAATAAAGCCTGGTACGCTGCTGATGCGAAAAGAAAAATCCCATACAAAAATGACACGACGAAATGATGAACGAAAAATTTCTTATCTTCGTTTTCCATTACGCTGCTGAACGACGAAATCTGTAATTTTAGTGGATAGCTGTACTAGATTTCTTAGTACAATTCTCCACTCTTTTCGTTCCCAATTTAATTGACCTGCACATTAATTGCCTGCGAAATTCTGACATTTCATTTTATTTATAAAAAAAAATCAAACTTGTTTTGTTTATTTGATTTTTCTTTGGCTTTGGGTTTTCTCTAGTGTCTGGTTCTTCTGTGCATTTTCTGTATTAAATTATTAAAAATAAATTCAATTCTAATTTTTGTATTTGAACCAATTTCAAAATCGACTAAACTAAATCTGCAAAATGAAAATGGGAAGTTGGAATGAAGCACACTCTTCACATATCTTATCGGCGAACAAGATATAAAGGATCTTTATTTGGAGTGCTTACTATAACCAACTATCGACTTTTCCCATTGCTAAGATTAAAAATAACCTATGTTCTTTTAAAATTAATTTATTTTAAGTGACTACTAAATAAAAATATTATAAACAAGATTCAGTAGTTTGTTCGGCAATTAACTGTCCATGTCACGATTTTTAAAATACATTTGTTACTCCGACTTTTAAATTCTATGCGACCTTTGACACCATATAAATATAAAAAAACACTTATCATTTCTAACGACATACTTTCAACACATAAATTAAGTCAATTGCCACAAAGAAAAAATCAAATAGACCGCCCGCTACTGGCAGTACGAATATGAAAAGGTAAGCGGCCTTCCGCTGCAACAACGACAATTAAGGAAATCATCTTTACCACAATAATGTTTGTTTGTAAAAATGCCATCTTAAACGATACCCACCCCTATGTGGGAAGCCTGTTTCCGATCTCATTGATTGACGATTTTATACCATACCCCAGAACTTATTTTTCAAGTTCAGACAATCTGTTTAATGTTTACTTCGTGAAAATAGGAACGGGATGGACATTGTTATTTAGTCTACAACTTCTGGTGATGACCTCGCTAGTCCTTTCTTGTGTTGATAGAAAGAAGATGATGACAAATCACTTACCTGGCATGGCCATCGCTACCTTCTTTTTCTTTTCTGGACGAAGTTTTTTAATGTGAACCATCGAATGGCAGATGCACTGCTCCAAAAGCTATTCACTGTTCACTTTGAAATATATAATCTGAAAAATATAATCAGACTATATAAAATAAATATAATGGACTATATCTTCGAACGGGTTGTCCAATAAGGGCGAGCTATATCTTTTTAGAATCAGCACTTCATACTTTCAAAGGAAGCATCAACATTTTAACATTTTTTGCAAAGAAGTTGTATTAAAAAAAATAACTCCAGGAATACGCATACCTCATTCTAAATATGCGTATTTCAAGAGTGATTTTTTGCAATAATCCTTCTACCTTAAAACTTTTGATGCTGATATTGAGAGTATCAAGAGTAGATTACATAAAGGTATCAACCAAGTTTTTAGTATAACCCGTGCCAAAGATGAACTCCAAAGTATTTTCAGATCATGTATTTCGAGGTGAACAGTGAATAGCTTTTGGACTATATCTTTGGAACGGGTTGTCCAATAAAGGCGAGCGATATCTTTTTAGAATCAAAACTTCATACTTTCAAAGGAAGCATTAACAAAATCAAAAGTAGTTTTGTCACCAAATTACATTTAGATGTATTTTTTTTTGTCACCAAATTTCCTTTATATATAATTTTTTTGAAATAATTCTTGGACTTGAAAATGGTATCCGGAATTAGTAAGAAACCATAAATTAGAACTCATAATCCTTTACACCATCCAAATGAAGCACGTAGTTTTCGAATTATAGAGTGGCTTACCTCCCTATTTCATTGATTTTCTTAAAATTGATAGAAATTTCATCAAATCGGCAGATAAACCAGTTAATAAGCCCCAAAGTATTTTCTTAATTTCCATCATTTAAACGGTTGTGAGTTTTATTTTAAATCCTCTATGTGTAACAAGAACAATTTTTAAATCCAAGAATTATTTCAAAAAAATTACATCTAAAAATAGTTTTTTTTACAACTTGTCAATTGTTTTTGATAGCTTACAGAACTCTCCGCAAATATTTTTCCGCTCTGGTTTTCATTAGCATTTCGCTCTCCTAGTGGAGACCACCGAAAAATTTCGTTTTGCATCAGCAGCGTACTAGGCTTAAGAGTTAGACCATGGAATAAAATTTCATATTAATAAAAAATCGAACGAAATCTACTACAATAAGTATCAACTCTAACTCTTTTTATTCTATGTCTCTGTAAATTTTATTCTTAAATGTTAATTCTTAGTCCATCGCTAGACCACCATGTTCGATGGTCTAGCTAAGGACTAAGTTGGTAAACGTCAAATAACAGAAATTGTGTCTTATTAATAGTATTTCGCACTTAGTCCACGGAATAAGTCCTAAACCTTCCCTAGTCCATATTTATTAATTTGGGTGTAAATGTGTTTATTGATTTGCATAATTACAATTCTGCATATGGTTATTTGCTATTCCAGAGTTTCTATTTAATTAATAGTGATTCTACCTGTTTATTTATTACGATTATGTTTATGTTACGATATTTTTAATTTATATCACTAATAGCTAAGCAGTTAGAATCAAATAAACGGAATCAGTAATGAAATTGAAATAACTTTTTGTAACGATTGCGAATTTATGCGATGACTCGGGAATTAAGAATTACCAAAATCAGGATTATGTCTATAATATGCTCGATGACTGAATCAATAATATAACCAGAATCAGAGTTAAACAAAATCAGTAATAAGTTTTGTCAAATATGACAACCGAATTTTTGATAATATGTGCACTGTGGTTCCTACCTACATGCTGCGGGGGCGGGCACAGTAGTTGCGAAAAGCCGTATTATTTGGTGGGCACCGAAAAGCTTGGCGAAAATTAATGATTAATGTTTGGTAAGTTATTAGTTTCACTTGACCATTGAACATTTTCGCGCCACTTGAATAGAATATGCATTTAGTTTGATTGTTATCTCTTATCTTTGACACACGGACTCATATTTTTCGTTGATCAAACTTTTGTTTGTTAATTTCGACAATTTGGTAAAAAAAAAACTAAGAAGCGTCGATGAAAAGCATTAACTGAGACAAACAATGACAAATCAAACCTTATAAGGACGCTACGCTGGCTTATCTCTTGTCAAAATACCTAAAAAGAAATCAGGAGCCGAACACTTATATCCAGATTTTTAAGTAATGAGTTTAAGTATGAAAAAAATATGAAAGGCCGCACACACAGTGTGCTTACTAATGCAAAAAGACGACTTATATTAAGAAAAGCGACAAATTCTCAAGACTCTTTAGCAAATATCAAAAAGGGTGGTATCAACCAAAGTCTCACAACTAGGCGTCATGTTATTTCAAAAGCTAAGCATATAAAAAGACTGAAAATCAAGAGGAAACCACCACTTAACCCGGTTCGAAAAGATTAACGCCTTAATTTTTGACGGGCACATGCGACCTGGACTCCGAGGAAAAAAAATTAATTTGATAGGCCCCGATGGCTATAGTTGATATTTTCATTAGCTCCGCAAGAAAACTCATTATTTGGACGAGCTGCATAGCAGAGTTGGAGGTGTGATGGTGTGGGCGGCAATTTCCTATTATGGCACCTGCAAACTTCAATTTTTGTCCACTACAATGAATCCATAGACTAACAGTGGTATATTAAAAGAGGTCTTTCGATACTTTCGTATCCTTTTTGGACCTTTGCCGTGGACTTATCAACATGATAACGTGTTAATACAAACAGAACGGGTTGTTAAAACGTATATAGAGAGCCAAAATTTGGAACTATTAAGTTGGCCGACCTACTCACCTTGAAAATGCTTGGGGATGGTTGAAACTTCAATAAATTGATCAGGATAACAATATTCGATTATATCCGAACTAACCAAAGCCATCGAATTAGCTTGGAGCTCGATTTCGCTAAGTTATTTGGTCACTTTGTATACATCCCTTCCAAACCGGATGTGTGAAGTTCTATAGCAGAAAGGTGACTCAACATTATTAAAAAATTATTGTTTAATCAAAAATATCTTTAATTCGTTAAATTTAAGTAACGTTTGAAATAAAAAGAATCAAGATTCCCTAAAATGGCCCCGCATTATCACGGTTTTTAGTAAATAATTTTTTTTAATACTTAAATCAATAGCATTCAACTTTACTTATAACTTTAAATAACAACAATTATGAACTTTGATTATAAGAAAAATTAAGTCTCTATACTCTGTTCAATTTATATTTTCAGTATAGGGAAGATAGGATATTTGCCTTTCACTCTAACTGATAGAGATGCCAATGAGTCTTAAAGCTCTTACAGAGTTGCAATAATAAGCATACTAAATTACCACAAACGTAGCAGTGGTAACTATGATTCAATAAGTTTATTTTAAAAGCACACAACGTGTACGAGGGTTGAGTGCATGGAGAAGGCACACAAGCAGCAGTGTGTACTTGGATGTGCAGTAGGTAGTTTATGGTGGGATATACGCTGGTTTTAACAAAATTGAAAATATATTTTGTATGTAACTCAGTGGTTATTTTGGTAGGAATATCAGCGACAGGCACCAGTGCGTTTGAAAAAGCTCTCCCATAAGACCTGTACTGAAAATATAAATTGAACAGAGTATAAGCATGCTTGGTTTAGTAGCTAAGAGGTATTATATTAAAGTGGCGGGGGTTTATATTTAAGCAACCAATTATAAACGCCTAGAGTTCTCAGCTATGTGTGTTTCTCTTTATCTTTCATTCTGATTTCTCGCTTCTCGACCTTCGGCTCACAAAGGTGAAGCTGAATCGTATCAAATGGCTACAATCGAAGTTGTAGCTGTAGTACAAAAAAAGTTTAAGTTGCATGGTATAAGGAATACTGGTATGATATTCCGCATTTCATTATCCTATCTCACTATCAAATATTGTCAACGAGTGACGTAGTTCACCCCACGTTTGTATTTGTTTTGTATGCATTTTTGTCACCAAGTGACGTAGGGTAACGCTGAATATCATACCATGTACTCTTTATTATTTTTATTATTAAAAAGTTGTTTCAAATATTTGTTGCTGTTGTTGAACAATCGATTATTAATAGGATTGGTTTGAGACAAAATAGCTCCACAGTTAACGTAATAAGAACTATATAGTTAGCTCGGTAAAATTTATGAAAATCTTAACTTTAAAAATTTTTCAAACCTTTGTTTTCCCCATGATTTAAAGGCAGAATTTTGAAAAGCAAAATTTGTTCGAGCAGAATATTAAAAAGCAGAATTTTAAGAGCAGAATTTTAAAAGCAGAATTTTGTTAAAAGAATTTTGAACCCCGCAGAATTTTGACCCCAACCATTCAAATCCGCATATAAATGATTGCGAATTTTGTTTATTTGGTGTCTGTTTGGCTGATTAGCGGGTCTTGATATATAAGAAAATGGCTAGAAAACTTTGATGGAGTTCTTTATAAATCTTACTAATATTATAAATGTGAAAGTTTGGATGGATGGATGGATGTATGGATGTTTGTTGCTCAATAACTCCGGAACGGTTGAACGGATCTGGGTGAAATTTGGTACAGAGATAGATTATTGTGTGGAATAGGCTACCTTTTACTACACTACTCTCTACTACACATGCTACTTTTTATCCCGGGAAAATGTATGGTTCCCGTGGGATAAGTGTGTTTACAGTTTTCATAGAGCTCATTCTACAAATAACCAACATAATAGCTTTTATTCACAAGGCGCATAAAGCACACATATTTGCATGAAATTTGATTGGTAGATGGCTGGTCATTTTTATCCCGAAAAAAAGTAACGGTTCCTATGGTAGAGGCCTTGTTCCGCTCTCACGCCTCAACGACTGAACGGTTTTTAATTGTAGGTGTATAGATGTCATTAGATTCCCGTGGGATAGAAAGTCCGTATACCATCGCACGGGCATCTGCTATTAAAAATGGTGTGAACAAATGTATTGTAATTGTTCAATTGAGAACGAATGGGCCGATTTTGCTTGAACTCTTTTTTAGTTGTTCGTAAAATCTAGGAGAAGGTTTTTGCGAAAGAAAATTTTGGGTAAACCCTCCAGAAAAGTCGGGAAATTTAAAAAAACCGAAATTGATTTTTTGTATTTAATTTTGTATGCAAAAATATTCCGGAATGGCTTTTCGAATGAAAAAATAGAAAATTCTTAGTGGAAAACTCGAAAATTCTAGAAGAACGCGAACATTTTTTCCTCGATGATATATATATAAATTTAAAGCATGATTTGATGATTTTGGACAATGTAAAGGTGGAAAATTCGTTGTCAAGCTTGGATAATTTCGGATAATCCTACTGATATTATAAATGTAAAACTTTGGATGGATGGATGGATGTTTTTTGCTCAATAACGCCAGAACGGCTTAACGGATCTGGATAAAATTTGGCACATGGACACGCACATACTCGATTATCACATAGGTCATTTTTATCCCGAAAAACGGAGCCAAACAGTTCAATGCCTATATGGGAGAGGTTTAAAGTTATATGAACAAAATATATACTTGGTTTTTTGTTCCGCATTCATGCCTCAACCATTGAATGGATTTTAATGAAATTTGGTAAGCAGCTGGACGAACATCGAAGCCAACGAACACGACAAAATATTAATGTTTGGCCAACAGCAAGCGCTTAAATTTTTCTATTTAATAAAATCATCGTCAAGTTTTAAGTTTTTCTTTATTGTTCCTCCGTAGTTATCAATTTGGGAATTTCCTTATTTATTTTTGTGGCAGGGAAAAAGTCCGATACATACATTACATAGGTACTTTTGTAAAAAAAATAAAATAAAATATTGTTATCCAAACTTCATACGATTTTCACATGCTCATCTGTTAGAAATGTCAATCTGAACTTAGGATAGTTCAGTTTACCTGATGGCCGATGGATAGCAGAATACAAAGGAAGTGTGAAAGGAAACATATGGGTGGATCGAATATACGATTCAGGTGAATAGCAGAATAGGGCTGATATATATAAAATGTACATACATATTCATATGTATGTACATATTAACAACGTGCAAATAATATTAGGTAGGTACATTAGGATAGTTACATCAAATTTTCGCTCTGACTTTTGATCCAAAAACAAATTTTTCCTATGCATTATTTAATAAATAAAAAAATAAAATAAAATAATATTCCTACCGATTTACATAGCTACCTATAGAAAAAGCCAGACACAGGAGTTGTGTTCACCAGCGGGGTATAATCTATTTTCAGCCACCATTTTTACCGGTCAAATATTTTCAAAAAGTTAAAAGACAATATAAACAAAAAAGAAAACACCAAATAAAAAAAATTATATACCAACAAGCACATAAAGACCCTCTCTTATACCCTGCTCATCTTTATAATCACAACAATTAATGCATGCGCACTCTCGCCTTTTCTTCCTCATTTATGGGCAGCCTCCTGTTTTATAGTTGTCGGTGTAGCCGCCAGTCAACGAATTGCCATGAGTTAAGGAATATCTTATTCCATCTCTCTGAATTCTTCAAACAACTTGCCAGCCGATATAGTGAAACCTAATGGTTTAAAAACAACAAACTCGAAGTACAGACGGGATTCATCCTGGTTTATGTACTTATACATATAATTTTACCTTTACAAATAAAAGAAGAGAACAAAATAAATCAAACGTTAAAACGCGTTTATTTCCTTCCTTTGTAACTAAAACAAGAAGCCATCTACCGGTGAAAACAAAACTGCTCAAAATCGTCGGGAAGATGATATTCGTCTGAACGACAGACGACGCGATGACGACGACGCCGACGTAACAAAAGAAAACAAAGGCGCGTTATACATAAAGCATTGGGAAATATATCGACGGTGAATCAGGGTTTCTCCGCCGCATTGGGTTGGCTGTCGAAGTGTCGATGTCGGAGACCTTATGTACACACACTTACGCCGCGGAGGCTGTTCCTTGCTTTTCACCCCTGTTTATAAATTTTGATGACACACGACACACAATTCAAAGGAAACGTCACGCGAGAAGTTCATATTGTTCCGCGAATCATTGACGTCGTGAACTCTGTTGTCGTTGAATTTTTTTTCTAAATCGTTAACAAATCCATACAATCATTTTTATCATCTCTATAGTCCTTAGCGCCCGATCGTAGTTATGTTTAACAAATGTTTTGTTATTTAACAATTATAGTTGTTGGCAATTTGTCATTAATAATTTCAGTAATAAGTGCTAAATGATTATAAAACTAAAGTGATGAGAAGTGATTTAATTTTGTAATATAAATCCTATTGGAATTTGTATACATAAGTGCTCAACGAATTCAAATAAGGATATAAATTCCAACTAAAAAGGTGAGACTAAAAAATAAATACCTATCAACTGACCCATGTCATTTTGCTTTTATCAATCTTAGCAATCTTTTTATAAGTTGAACTCAACACAACGGAATGTCCGATTAAAGAATTCTCGCGGTTATCTTAAGGAATTAAAAAAAAATAACAATATTGAACCCTTCCCATATTCGCGTTTTTTTATTTTTTAAGAAAAAAGAAATACTTACATAGGATGCGGGTACATCATCTTTAATGCATGTGAACTTTACTTTTTTTTTCTTATCGCAGTTTGTAACGAAAAAAAAAGATACGACAAGCACATCATCATATTTGAGGTGTTATGTGAAGTAAATGTCCCTTTGTGTGTCCGCGAGTTCTTATGTTTTTAATCGATCAGATTCGATTGGAATGGACGTGATGACAACAAAGGATATTTCACAGGATATTTGAAGATGATGATGACAATGATTCTTATTTTGTGGAAAAAGGCTTTGAATTCGGATGGGTGAAGATCAAAATTTCATGTTTTGTATCTGAGAGGGATGTTAGAATAAATTGTGGATCATATTATTTTTTTTTTTTACGGAGGATGTGTTTATGAATAACTTAAGAAATTTGATGCGAACGAAAACGTTAAATTAATGAAACAGTCGATAAATGTGACGCATCTGCTTTGAACTTGGTTAATGGGAATCGATGATTGCGGATGCGATCTGAAAATATGCACACTAAATTCAAGATTGAGATAATTTTATTTCTACCAAAAATCACCATATATGTAGGTAGGTACCATGCATATATGTATTATGTGATAGAATACCCAAATTAAGAAGAATATTTTGCGGGTTGAAAATATATTTTTGTTTTTGTAAAAAAAAAATGCAAGTACAGTGGAATCCAATTGTTAATGACATCGAAGGGGATTGACAAACACGTCATACTAAGCGGACGTCATACAAAGCATTTTTGTAAAAAAAACAACCTTCTTTTTTTTTTAGGAAAATACATACTTATTTTAATAGAGCCCAGCAAACATTTTAATTCAGAAATGAACGATAATTAATTCATAAAAGTGAAGAAACCAGCCGAAAAAGAATTCACTTTTGATGCAATTTGAATCCTTTTACCTGGGCTCTTAGACACCAATTTGAATCATTGTAATGATTCATTTATGATCTGAAAATTCGTCATTTGAATGAACGTATGTAAGGACTGCATATATTCATTTAAATGATTAATGCCTGAATCTTTTCTAAATCATAAAAATAATTCCAATAAAATTCAATTAAGTGAAGGATTTCTAAGTATATACTTTCACTTTAATTGATCGTACAGAAATCATTTTTGCGATTCAGAAAAGGTTCAGGGATTAATCATTTAAAGGAATATATGCAACCCTTATATACGTTCATTTAATTGCAGTGTTTTCAGATCATAAATGAATCATTAAAATGATTCAAATTGGTGTCTAAGAGCCCAGGTAAAAGGATTCAAATTGCATCATAAGTGAATTCATTATTTCCGATTCATTTATGATTGAATATTTTATTGGTGAGCCTATGGAACATTTTTTGATTTGCCTCTTGTTTGGCTTTTATAGCTTCCAGGACTTCTTAATTGTTACGCGATGCTATAATTAAAGAAATGATTTTTATATTTCTAAGAAAATCTAACACCATTTTTTACATACCTTTATGTTTAATCATTTGCTTTTTTATATGTATTTTTTTTTAAGTAAGTAGGTACCCATTTACTATTAAAACATAAGCTGGTTATATACCTATCTAAGCAGATATCTCGAAAAACTTTTTCGAACTGATAATCGACTATGCAAACGAAACTTTTGTCATTACAATGACCCGTCATCATTACCCCTTTGTAAAAATAAAAATAAAAGGACGAACAAAAAAGGATCTCCATATGAAGGATCCAACAACAAAATCTGAGTGTTGTTTTTTTTTTGACACAGAATACATATCTCTTTGTGTCTCTCTGGTAAGAATTTGTAGGATCTTTGTATATATTCATAATTCATTCAAAAAACTGAAGGTTTCCTGAATATTATTCTTCATCTTCGGTGATTAGAATTTGAACCTTCTGATAAATGTTTGCTGGGACATAGCATATTAAATCAAAATTAAAATTGCAGGTAATACATGTATGTATTGTATATATGTATATTTTTCATTTTATACTTAAAAAATCTGTAATTTGTGTCTGCTTTTGTTTTTTCATTTTATTGTAATAACAGTCTCTAATACTATTGTGTATAGCAGACATTGCCATGGTTAAATTATCATTTGCAATATTGCTATGAACAAATCGTGATAATAATTCTGCAGCCTTTAATGCCTCTTCTGCGGTAGGTAATGGTTCTTCCTCGACTTCCTCTTCTCCATCACTTTCGAGTTGTTCCTTAGCATTAATGTTCTGTAAGATATATTCATCTGTGGGTTCTTCGGATGTTAGGAGAGCGCTATCGATGTCAACATAATCTTCCCACATTTCCGGTGCTGCTAAAGAATCTGAATTTAGGTTTCGTGACCACAAAGATAAAGGGACGTTATCTACTTCATCAAATTCATGCTCTGCTATTTGAGTAGGTAAACCGTTTTGATTTTCAATGAATCCTGCATGTTTGAAACAGTTGTGAATGGTACTTTGTGACATTTGATTCCAGGCATCATGAACCATCAGAATTGCATCTAGCACAGTTATTTTTGCAGAAGATTTGTTTTCATTATTAGCATCAAGACAATTAATCATTTTGATTGAGAACAAGGTTCTTTCTAAAGCTTGTTTTGAGTGACCGTATTATTCCTTGATCCATTGGCTGTAGTACTGATGTTTTATTCGGCGGAAGGAAAGCAAGTGTTATAGACTTTAAATCAGTAACTTTTGGATGCGCCGGGCAAATATCAACCAGCAATAAAATCGTTTTCTTCTTCACAAAATCACGATCCCAATCTCGAAGCCATTTTTCAAAAAGTTCTGACTTCATCCAAGCTTTACGACTGTTAGCATAATCGACAGGTAACGATTTGACACTTTTAAAACATCTTGGTTTTTGTGACTTTCCAATAATGAGCAATTTCTTTTTGTCTGTGCCGTTCATATTTGCTGCTACCATGACAGTTATTCTATCTTTCGACAACTTGCCTCCACTACAATTCTAACCTCTAAAGCCCAGTACGCAGATCGGGAAAAACAAAATTTTATCTCTACAATTTTAATCTCTGCAATCACTTGACAAAAGCCGCCCAAAAATTTGAAGTTGGAGAAATAAGAGGAACTGTCAAGCATCTGTCAATCAAGAATTTCAAAAAAGGAAACAAATATTTGCACTCTATTTATTAAACACATTAAATTAATGCAAAACATTGGGTTTTCACAAGGTTTTTCACAAATGAATCGCGGGTATTTCTTCGATTTTCAATCATAACTTGAATTGGATTCGGCATCACATCATGGCTCTAGACGGTCTAAACTTCATGATATGGATTCAGCATTTTAACTAAAAATTAGAAATGTAAAATAGTTATAATTATGTCTTTTTTATTTTGAGTCCTAACCTGCACGTAGGTAATTGTAATCTTTTTCCTCGATCTTAAAACCTTCTGTGTTCAGTTGAAGCGTTAAATATTCTGATTCGATTTTCATGTTGTTTTGTTTTTCATTAAAAACAAAGTAAGATACCAGTAAAGAAATGATTCGGCTTTAATTTTGTTTTTGGCCCGGCCGTAGCGAAAATTAAAAAATGTTTACTTTCAAATAATGTATATCACAATATAATTCTGCCACAATGACTATGAGCTGTCAAAATTTTTCCTGCAAAACAATGCGACGAGCATTATTTTACCGGAAAAATTATGTGGAGAGATTTCTTGTACAGCGGATACATTTTAAAAGTGCAGCGGGTACAAATGTCACAAATTTGCGCGTGAGCTGCGTACTGCCAGGAAAAAATTCAAAGACAAAATTTGTCCTAGGAAAAAAATTGTATGGGAGTAAACTTTTTTCCCGAACTGCGTACTAAGCTTAAATTTTAAAGTCTTGTCAGGCATTAATTTGTAAAAAAGGCCAGTTTCATCAGCATTAAATATCTCATCATCAGAAAATTGCCTTCGTATATTCGGCTATACAGACGTCAACCAGTTTGTTGTTGATTTTTGATCAACAGACGAAGATTCAACCACAATTTTCCCACGTGCCGAACGTCCGTCGTCGGGAATCAACGAACATTGCCGAAGGTGTAAATACTCATGTCGGTCACTATAAACGGACTAAACTTATTAAAATTGGCCATAATTGACATTTCACTGTAAACGAAGTCATTATATCCGACTTTGTTACAAAGAATTTTATATGAAAACCAAACTTCGTTGCATAATTACGTCATAATAGGCGGCTGGTCAATATATGCGGAGCCATAATAAACGGATTCTACAATATGTTAATCTGCTGCACGCTTTTTAAAACCAAACAGATTTTTTATAAATTGTGTATAAGAGTTTTACATAATTTCTGCCACTCGTAGGTACATATGTATATAATAAACATTGTCTTAATCGAATAGATTATGACTTGCCTTGTTTATTGGTTCAAGCGCATTATTTTAAACGTTTCGATGATACAGCAGATTAGTATGATACCTACTAAACTTACAAAAAGGATTTTGCTAATTTTAAACAACAACAACTAATTTTAACATTTTACTAAAGCTAAAATCACCAAATGGCTATTTTATATTTTTAGCATCATACTAAATCCATATTACACTTATTTGACATTTACAAATGCGAAAAAGATATGGTCGCTTACTTTTTTTGCACTATTTTAGGCGTGTTTACTTGTAGGTTATCAAGAAAATGGGCTTAGTATGCAGCTATTTAAAAAGTGTTTAGTATTAGCAAACGGTTAAGGCATCAGACTGTTAAATATTTTGCGCAATACACTGTTAAAACTCCATTTTGTTATAATACTTGCGATTTAGATAACGAACTCGAGATATTAATCAAAGTTGACATTTCGATGATAGAGGACACCAAAAAATTAGGTCCCGCAATTCCGTATGTCATTCTGTCTGTACAACTCTCTACAGCCTAAACCTCTGAAGCGATTTTCTTTAAACCTGGTATTTAAGCGTTTTAGGTGATTGTCCAAAATTGATTTTTGAATCGTTGTTTTAGCCCCAAAACTAACGGTACGTGCCATACAAATTTTTCTACCATCTCAATTTATCTCGAAAACGGTTCTAACGATTTTGATAAAAATTAGTGTGTGTACTACTTTCGGTATGGTCTACATTTTGGCCAAACATTTTTTTTTTAAATATTTTACTATACGGTAACTGCCATACAACCATTTCATTGATTTTCGACTTTCTCATAAATGGTTCAACGGATTTCCATCAAAATTTTTGTGCAGGAGCTCCTTCAAATTGTAAATAATACTGCATTTCAAATTTTTTTTTTGAAAATTCAATATTTCGAAATATTTCAGATTTTATTTTTGAATTTAAATTATTAAATATGTATTATTGTTTCTTCAATTGTAAAACTTGCTTACTAAGAAAGTACGTTACCTATAAATACCTACGAAAAAATGTGTTGAAAAAATTGTGGCATTTTTGCAAAATATCGATGCAAGTATTATAAAAGATATGAATATCTACTTATTGATATGGGTATCTACAAAATGTAAAAAAATTGTTTTTTTAATTTCAGTCCCTTCAAACTTTCTTTTTGTTAGATAGTAATGATAATTTGTTTTACATTTGAAGCGACTCGACGGGGCGATAGAATGCATTTACTATTCGCTTGTTATAAAACTAAAAGAAATAATGGAAAAATACAAATTTACAAAAGAAATGTCTTCTAGGATATTATATTGGAAAAATAAAAAGTTCTGTAATATACTTATTGAAACAGAATGACTAAAATATCATTTCGTATCTCTACAAGAACATCGCGCCAAAGTGGACTTTTTGCAGTCAAAAATATGTTTCAATATCATTTTCTTCATAAAGATAATTGTTGACTAATTGAGTATTACTTTTGCACCGAGCGATGCCGACGGGTGACAAGAAACCTGCACGATCTAAATACTATACATAAGTCCCAAACAATACGACCCTATTATGAGTCTCAATCTGATGATTTGAGGCCTCTTCAGAAAAAGATATAATTCCATAAAGACATTCTTGTTTAGCATTTAGCGAACAAAATTATTGTGATTATTTATGATGATTACATTACATATTAAATACCTATACAAATAAAATGCACGACTGGATCGTACGAACTTGCTCTTGTAGCTAACAACAACTAATGTAGTTAGCATATGCAGGTTTAAAGCCTATTGTCGAATTGTCGAATGGAATAGTTACATAGGTATAGTTACCTACCTACAAATGTATATTTAAATCTAAGTTCTGGATCTTAATTATGTAAGTTTAGTTAGGAGAGTAAAATGTATCTATGTACATATATATATGTACATATAGATTGATCCTAAGTATGTAAACAAAACATGTACATTATAATAATGAAAATGAAGGGTGTAGAAAGGTAGGTAGCTATATACATACAACTTCATAATATGCATTACATAAGATGCATGTGATTTTTAATGACAAGATTTTAGTATTCAGTGACGTAAGCAAAAAGTAGTAAAAATGGAATAATAGTAAGGTAAAAATAAATGGATAATAACCATACTTAAATGTTTTTATATTGCTTAGTGGTTATAGTTTGAGGGAAAACATAGATGCTATTTGAATTCAAGGATAAATAAGAAAATATCAACAAAAAAATCAAAAATCGTTGGATCGGTTTTTTAATAAATTAATTTTTTATTTATAAAATTTTGAAAACATTTTTAGAAAAAAAATTTGAAACGCAATTTTGAAGATATTATTAATATACATAAAATTCAAATTTAAAAAAAAATTCTGTGAGTGGTTTTTGAAACATCGATTTTTCAAAAAAAAATTTATTTATTTTTTAAAAATGGAAAAACTTTTTTTTGAAAATTTAAGTACGCAAATGAACAAATTTAGGGAGCATTTGCATAAACAAATTATTTTAATCGGTTTATCCAATATTGAGAAAGTCGAAAATATGAAAAGTGGTTTTATGGGAAGTACCGGTAATAAGTACGCAAACAAATTAGTTTTATACCTAAAAGTGAAATTTACTAATTTAAGAATACACAAATTTTCTTGTAAAAATTCTTTGAGTTTATATTCTCTGGGAGCTTCTGCGTAAAACATTTCAAACAAATCAAATTAACCGTTTCCGAGAAAATCGAAAACCAAAAAAAAAATTATTTTTTTCCAAAAAAAATTATCAAAAGGTACTCTTTCCCTTCTTTAATGAACTGATTTTTTTTTATAAAAATCGTTGGAGCCATTTTTGAGAAAAATAAGATTTGTTTTGACCAAAAAAAAAAAATGGATGGGAGCTTCTGTTATTTGTCGTCTTAAAAAAAAAAATTAAGAAAATGTGTGGGCATATTACCGAAAAAACAATATGTACCAATTTTGAAGCAAATCTATCAAAGCGTTTAGGCTGTAGACTCGAGGACTGACAGACAGACCGACAAAATGACAGACAGACAGACAGACGGAATTGGGGGACCCACTTTTTTGGTGTTCTCTGTGATCGTAATGCCATTGTTTTTTTACGAATACATAACTTGCCTTATAGTACCTATAATCGCAAGTAAAAAGTATCTTATTTATAAAAACGTTTATTCTTTTACAACGTTTCTGATTTAATATGAGTCTAAGTCGGTACTTATACTAGGCTTTCTCTGAAGGAAACTATGAATCTGAAATGTGATTTCTAATTTAACACAAATATACTCGTAAAATATAAATACAAAATAATAAAGATTTAAAAAAAAACTTAATTTCTAAAAAAATAAAATTTGTATTTATACCACCCTGAAAAACTTTCTCGTCTTTATGAATAGTGATTATGTTGTATTTCAAAATTCTGCATACAATTCTGTTTACGAGCACTATTTCCATAAAAATAATATTAAACTCGTAAATCGTCGAAGATCTTTGAATATAATAAGAACGATACACAGAATGTATTGAAAAGAATAATTTTGTATCTTAATGAAAAGTAATATAGGTATTTTAAGTTAACAATAAAATTAAAACATAAAGTTTTTAAATTTATAGCCAAATGCGTAAATACATTAGAATAAATATATAAGTATAGTTATTTTTTTCTAGTTAACCAGGGGCGGATCAATGCAATTTTGTCACTAAGGCATAACACTAGTGGCACATTGTTATTGAAAAGTTCAAATTGGGAACTAGTTAAACCTTCAGTTTAGATAATTGTCAGACACGACGTTTTAGATAGTTTCATTATATTTTAATGGTTGGAAAATTCACTAAAGCAACATTCGTTGGCTTAGAAAGAATTTCTGTTCCGCATACGTTTATGCTGCTAAATATAGGCCAGCTGTTTTGGTATTAAGTGAAACTCAAATAGGTGAAAGCTCTAATCCTTCGCAATTTAATCTATATGGGTACAACTAAGTGCCATTCTTCTTTTCCCACCATGGTCTCGCCGTATACCTACATAAGAAATGATATTGCCTACCAACTTCAACCACAAATTGGTTTGTGCTCAAACACAAATTTTAATTTCATGTGGTTAAAATTCACGGTAAGCAAGCATATCATATACACATGTTTTATTTATCGGAGCCCAAATTTGGACAGAGATTCAACTTTAAACGAATTTGATACTCTGACTCCATTCAAAGAATTGTTTCCCATTGTCCTCGCCCCCTGAAATCGTCGTAAGGGGCGATTTCAATATACACAATTATAGCTGGCTCCGCTTTTCGATTCAGACAACACCCGAAGGAAGGTATGTTGAGGTCTTTGCTGGATCAAAACAACTCGAATACCTGACGTTGGTTAAACCGCCAACACTCAAGACTTGTTTTTTACCTCTGACCCTGATAAATACACTGTAAGTGTATTATCGCATCTAGGCACATCAGACCATTGTGTCATATCTGCAAATTTCTCATGCCAACAACACTTTGTAAGGAGTTCCTAAGGGAACCGTTTGGCAATATGAGAAAGCCAACTGGGACGGTCTCAATAACTTCTTCAGGAACTTTAACTGGCCACTGTGCTTCCTCAATAGTGACATAGACTCCAGCGCAGTTATGATAACAAATTTAATTCTTCACGGAATGAGAAATTTTATCCCGAATAGGGTGAAACCTATCAAACCGAAAGAAATTGCATGGTTTGATTCGAGCTGTAAAGTGGTTATTAGGGATAGAGAAGTAAGTTTCCGGAAATATAAAGCCAACTCCACTGAGGAAAACCGGAAAAAGTTTCAACAAGCTAGAAAGACCTGCAACGTTCACATTATTAGAACCAAATTTTTGCATGACCAAAAATTTATTCAAAAAATACTACTATGTCCCAAAGGTAGTAAGAATTTTTGGTCATTTGTAAAAAATATTCAAAATTCAACTTCTTCTTCGGTTCCAACGCTTGTCCTTATTGACACCCCTTTTGTCAGTTCTCGCGAAAAAGCCAATTTGCTTGCAGCGCAGTTCGCTGTTAATTCGACGCTGCCAAAAAGTGTTATAGCTCCCCCAGTACTTGAGAGCGTAAACGATTTTATGGATCGAATCTTCTTTCGTACTCGTGCAGTTGTTAGAGTCCTCAAAGACCTTGATATACACAAATCTGCTGGCCCGGATAGTATCCCTCCCATCGTTCTGAAGAGGTGTTCTTCAACGCTGGCAAAACCACTCCGTAAGCTTTTCCATCTGTCCTATTCCACAGGTCTCTTTCCGAGTGGATGGAAAACAGCATTTATTCAGCCTGTCCCTAAAAAAGGCGAATCTTCTTCACCCTCTAATTACCGTCCAATTACACTTAAGTCCCTTTTTTCCAAGGTCATAGAAACGCTGATTAATTATCAGCTTAAGCAATATCTTGAAGAATGAAAGCTCCTTAATGACCGACAGTATGGCTATCGTAGCAATAAGTCTACTGGTGATCTGATAGTATATCTCACCGAAAAGTGGCACAAATCCTTAAATCGTTTTGGAGAAAGAAAGATAATTGGTTTGATAGAGTTTGGCATCAAGCTCTCTTATCGAAAATGCGTGCATTTTTTTCGATGAATCTCTTATTCGTTGGATTAGAAAATAAATTTCGGACCGCTCAATACAAGTTGTATTGAACGGTTTCAAGTCGATATTCACAAAATAAATGCCAGTGTGCCCCAGGGTTCCGTATTGTCTCCGACTCTTTTTCTCATTTTTATTAATGATCTCTTATCTGGAACTTCTAATCCATTTAATTGTTTTGCTGACGATACCACTCTCAGCTTTTCATATTCGTTTTCAGATTCACTTCCTTGTTCTTCGGATGTGGAACTGCAACGGCGAATTTAATAAGCTCATTAAATTCTGATCTTGACAGCATTGTACAATGGGGGAATAAAAAAATCGGGTAGAATTTATTGTTTGAAAAACTCAGTGCTGTCTTCTATCGTTAAAGCAGAACCCACCCTCCATGCCGCTACCCATGAGCGGCACTTGCATTGAAGAAACCGATCAGCTTTCAGTCCTTGGCCTGTGCATCACAGGCCACCTCTTGTGGAATGAACACATATTTGATGTCGCCGAAACTCTGCAAAGCTTTTGGGCTTTCTTCGAAGATGCAAGAAACTCTTCTCCCCTTCTTATCTGGCTGTAACCTATAAGGCCTTCATTCATCCAAAGCTGTAGTTTAACTCTCACATTTGGGCAGGAGCTCCCAAAACTCAAATGAAGCTTAGATAGAATTCAAAATAGAGCTCTTAGAATGATAGGAGATAGAACTATAATTGAATCATTTTCATCTCGAACACCGGAGAAATGTTTCATGTCTTTCATTATTTTATCGCTATTTTTATAAACAATGTTCTAGTGAAATAGTCAGTTGCATTCCTCCCCTTGAACTATTCAACCGTAATACTGGTGCTTCTAGGAATGCTCGTCAGTTTACCCCTGAGCCCAACTTCGGACATACTCTCAAATACAGAGATTCTTTCTTTAGCCGTACAACTCGAATGTGGAATGCCTTACCATGCTCTATTTTCCCCTCCCATTTTAATATTCTGAACTTCAAAACCAATGTACATCGGTATCTCCTTTCAAACCCTCCCCTATTTTCCTAATGCTCGCACTGTGCTTGTTCATATTTAGGGTAGTCAAACCCCCTTTATTGCGTGTGCAATATTAAAAAAAAAAGTATGATAAGTATACAAAAACATAAGCGATTCTTTTTGAATAAGCATAATTTTGTTTAAGTCAAGTCTGACTATCTCAATTTTTCAAAATCCTTCTTTTAAACATTCTGTAGGTAATATATAATCATATTTAAACATTGGAATTTTGCGCATAAACAATTTTTGTTATGCAGAATTTCGAACAGTCACAATTATGAAAATCATAATTTTGAAATACCTATGTATAGTACTTGAATACCATAACTTCGAATTTCCAAATTGGAGCAAAACCAAAAAGCATTGCATGAATCTGAAATGAACAAAATGCAATGTAGATACAAACATACATGTAAGTACGAAATGGACAAAGTAAAACTAAACGTTAATTTAATGTGTAAAACCAAAATTAGAAAAAAAAGTTAATATATGATAATCTTGCATTTTCGCTGAGGCCTTCTTCTTAGTAACCGAGAATAGGTACTTTATATTTTATACTAAAATGATAATGATGAAATCTACATTTTGGCGAAACAATGTTTTTACATATTTTGTTATTAACGGTACCTGCCATACAACTATTTTTTTTTTGGTTTTCAACATTCTCATAAGCGGCAACTCGGATTTCGTTCAAAATTTGAATGTATGTAGGAGATCCTTCAAACACTAAATAATTTTACATTCCAAAATTTTCCAAAAGTATTTTTTTTTGAATTTTTGAAAACAAAAAGATTTTTTTTCTTACATTCAATATTTCGAAAACGGATGGAGGATTTTTTTTGAAATTCTGTTAAGCAAAAAACGACTTTAAAAATATATATATTTAGCAGTTTCTACGAAGAATCTTTTACAAGCTGAGTCTTATAAATACGCCACATGAAATTTAAGCAAAACCCTCACTACAGCCTTTAATGATGTATTCGAAAATGGAATTATACCTCGACAGTTTCAAGAGGTGCTTATTTTTTCAATTTATAAAAAAAGGTGAGATACATCAGACCCTACAAACTATAGGGGCGTTTCATTTTTATATTCCATCTACAAAATTTTTACGCCGATACTGTTAAAACGCGTAAATGAATGGATATCGTCTAACAATTTACTGAAGGAAACTCAGGCGGGCTTCAGAGCAGGATATTCTATACTAGATCATATTTTCGTACTGAGGTTCATTGCCGATTCATTTCTCTCGCGGAATGAAGGCTGCTTTTAATACGGTTGACCACGGATTACTTTGTTACAGGTTGTACGGAAAAGCTATGTCTCTCAAATTCTGAAGCTTGATTCAAAATCTATATAGTGTAACAAGGGCATCAGTTTGGAACGGAGTGGCATTATCCGAATGTTTCCAAAATCAAACAGGAGTAAGGCAAAGCTGTGCTCTCAGTCCTAGTCTGTTTGCGCTATTTATAGATGACTTAGCCGACTATCTGCCAGGACGTATAGTTTATGCAGGAATTTTAATTAAAGCTCTCTTGTTTGCGGATGATATAGTTATTATGGCCTATACTCACCAGAATCTTAGCACCTAATGATGAACAAACTGTATGAATACTTTACTCAATGGAATCTAATTGTCCACATAAGCAAATCAAAAGTAATGGTATTCAAAAATGGTGGAGGTAGACTAAGTACAAATGAAAAATGGTTATTCAACCGCGAAATTGTAGAAGTGGTAAAAGAGTATATTATATAACCAAGAATCTTAATATGGAAAAGCGTCTCCAAGAAAAACTACAGAAATCTAAGATCGCAATAAATGTGACCTGAAGAAATTGTTTTAACAATAAATATATCACTCATAGCAGAAAGTATACAGTTTTCGAGGCTGTTCTATTCTATGCTGCGCAGGCATGGGGACTAAAAAGATATGACACTGTAGAAAAACTTCTTAGGTTTTACGTAAACAGATATTTTCGCCTACCACCAAACGCACCCAACTATTTATTATGATAATGCTGGAAACTGGACTATCACTACTTTTCATCAAAACATTGAAACTGCACATTGACTATATAATAAGGGTTTTAAAAATGGCCAACCAACGGTTACCGAAGAAAATAGCCTGCAAGCAATCCGGACCAAAACGGGATGGTTTAGTGAATGGTTGGATTTAGCTCGAGAAAGAGGTATAATCTTAAACCTGAATATAGAGGAGGTTGGAAGCTGGAAACCAATAATGTATGAGGTTATAGAACGGATGGATGATCAGTTTAGAAGGAGGTTCTTAGAAGAAGCAGCGGGAGCATTACATAATGAAATATACAGCCAACTTGAGCACAATTTACTGCTTAATAACTATTTTCGCGATTCGTGTAGTACCGAAGAAATTTCCACCATATTCCGTTTGAGAGGAGAACATCTTTTTTTTAGGCTACATACCACATAGGCAAGATCTACCAATAATATGTGATGGCCTATGTAATATGAAGGAACGAGAGGAAACTTTACATATTGTAGGTAGATAGATGCCCTGTGCTGAGGGAGACAAGATGAAATATCTTAGAAAAAGATTATTATCTATCAAATGAACAAACTATCGTGCTTTTGAATGCGGTGGGTGCAACAAAAATACTTCAATTTTGCAAAATCGCGCTTGCTTACAGGCTTCAAATACTATCAGGAAACTTTTAGCAGAAAACCGAGTGTAATAATCATTTAAATTAAATACATCTTTTTAAAAAAATAAGTACTATCCAAAACTTCAAATCAAATGTAGGTGGCAATGGCGCAGTGGATAAAGTGCTTGATTGTTAACTTAGACGTGTGGGTTCGATCTCCACGCTAGGCGCATTCTTTTCTATACCTCCAATTTTAATTGGATGCCGCCCATGGGTTAAAATGAGACAGTAAATACCTGGTTCTCAAATCCACTGTGCCAACAAAAAATTCTTTCCTATCATTCTCTTTCTTCTAACTAGGTCGTGCAATTCAGGTTGCATTTTAAAGACCTTAGGTCTTACAGGCATATAAAGGGTTCTCCATCTAACGTTTTTTTTCAACTAGTGCTTATTTCGTGAATGTTAACACTTAGATCATATCTGATTTGACAGATAATTAGTTTTATCCTTCCGCTGAACGAATATGGTTGTCTGTATACGCTTGAACGACGCCCATGATAATGTTGCAGAATGTGTGCGAAAATTGCGTACGGATCTTGGAAGAAGAGAAGAACCGTCAGCTCCGTATGTTCGTTATCTTGTGAAAAAAGTGAAAGAAACTGGCATCCTTATCGATAAACCAAAGCGTGAAAAGCCAAAAACAGTTCGTTCACCCGAGAATATTGCTGATGTGGCAGAAAGTGTGCGTGAAGCGCCATCAACATCAATTCACCGTCGTTCTCAACAATTGAACATTTCGGAGACATCATTGAGACGAATTTTGCATAAAGACCTTGGTATGACACCATACAAAGTCCAGTTGGTCCAGGAGTTGAAGCCAACTGACCATCCAATGCGTTTTCGCTTCGCTAAGTCGGCCTGCGATCGACTTAGAGAAGATGCCATCTTTTCAGATGAAGCTCATTTTGATCTTGGCGGGTATGTAAACAAGCAAAATTGTCGCATTTGGGGCACAGAAAACCCGCACGCATACATTGAAAAGCCGATACACCCAAAACGAGTCACTGTTTGGTGCGGATTTTGGTCCAGAGACATAATTGGGCCATTTTTCTTCGAAAATGAGCAAGGAGTGGTCGTTACAGTCAATGGCGATCGTTATCGGGCCATGTTGAACGAATTTTTGTTCACAACAATTGAAGAGGAGGATATTGGCAATATTTGGTTTCAACAGGACAGCGCTACGTGCCACACAGCCGAAGCTACACTCGATGTTTTGCACCCTGTTTTTGAAGATCGCTATATCAGCCGCAGAGCTGATGTCGTTTGGCCACCTCGGAGCTGCGATTTGACACCGTTGGACTATTATTTGTGTGGTGCCGTAAAAGATAAGTATCACGCCGACAAGCCAGAGACAATTGACGCTATAAAGGACAATATTCGTGAAGCCATTGGTGAAATACAGCTGCACACAATCGATAATGTGCTTAAAAATTGGACCGATCGTGTAGGCTACTGCATGGCCAGCTGAGGCAGCCATTTGAATGAAATTATTTTCCAATATTAACCGAAACGATCGTTCTTTCAAATAAAAAAAGAAATTTGAGAAAATATTCAGTAGTTTTTTTTTTATAGCATTTTCAAAAAAAAAAGTTATTTGGCGGACCCTTTAGTTAGATTAAAAAAAATATATAATTCTGTTGCTTTTTAATAACCTTTGTCAATCAGGCAGACGTCAAAGCCATGTCATATTGATTTTTGTAATAACATTTGTGAACTTTCCGAAATTCATATTAATAAATCACTTAATAACTTACTCTTTTGCAAATTTTTTGTGCGATTTTACATAAAGTTCAATAAAATAGGCACGGTTAGGTATAATACCATACTGTAGTTACACTCTAAAAACTATGTTTAAATTCACCATGAGATTGTATATTTATTTTTTAGTGAATGCTGAAAAAATTGAACACATTATGTTGGATATTACAAACATTTGTTGTAAATTTTCAACATTTGTGTACCTTTCAACACAATTGTTCAGTATTAAACTAATATTGTTTAAACATTATACCCACAATGTTTATAATTAAACAAATATTGCTTAAATTCAAACACCTAATGAAAACAACACATAAAGTGTTTGTAATTAATCAATCAATGCTTATATTTACTACCATTTGATCTTTGATGTAAGTTAAACATTTTATGTTTAAATTTGCAATTCGTTTGTGACGTTGACGATACGTTTGCAAGTTCATTTTATTCGTAATCAGACCGTTGGTTGTTGGCGAACACAGAAGACAGAACATTCAATCTTTTGCTCTCCAATAATCGTGTAAGAAAAATTAAGTTGTACAAATGAACAAATAAATAAATTGATTCTTAGTAGACGAAGCGTGAAACTCACGAATCACAGTTTTTTTTTTAATAAATAAAATAAAAATATATAAAAATGTAAACGGTGATGCTTTGTTTCTGATAAAATGATGCTTAGTATTATACTAAGGATCTATTTATTTGTGTTAATTTGTACACATTTTTAAGATTTTTGTCCTTTGACCTTCTTTACCGAAACGAGAAAATGATGAAAGAAAAAGTTGCTAAACTAGAAAGTTGCCAAAAAGAGACCATATTTCTCTTTTGGTAAAGAACATGGATGACGAATCAATCAATTTGATCCCTCAATTGTAGAAGCTATGTTTTTCAAAATGGATTAATAGGCATGCAAATCGACACAGAACTCGGTGGAAGTGGTTGTAATTTCTTCACAACAATGCTGGTAGTTGAAGAGCTCTCTAAAGTTGATCCTGCTTTTGCTGCATTCGTTGGCATTCACAATACTCTAGTGAATTCTGTATTGATGAAAATACGAACTAAGGAACAGAAAGAAAAGTATCTTCCCAAATTAGCCCAGGAATATGCTGGTACTTTCGCCTTGAATAATCCATCTTCAGGATCTGATGATTTTTCCCTAAAGACTGTTGCTAAGAAAGACGGGAATCACTACGTTATCAATGGAACAAAAATGTGGATCTCGAATTCAGATGTTGCTGGAGTGTTTTTAGTTTTTGCAAACGTTATGCCAGAAGATGGCTACAAAGGTATTACTACATTTATTGTTAACCGCGATATCCTGGTCTAAGCGTAGCCAAGAAAGAAGCCAAGCTATAGGAATTCGTGCTTCCGGTACATGCATGGTTAACTTTGACAACGTTCGTATCCCGGAAGAAAATATATTAGGCGAGTTCGCAGCTGGTTTCTTGAGTGAAGGCCGCATCGATATTGGCGCTCAAATGAGAGGATGTGCTCTAGGCTGTTTTAATGCTCCCATTCCCTATTTGATGAAACGTAAGCAATTTGGTCAAAAGATCTACAATTTCCAGTCGATGCAACATCAAATCGCAACAGTCGCAACTGAAATCGAAGCAGACCGTTTGTTGACATATAAAGCTGCCCGTTTACAAGAACAGGGTCGTCATTTTTTCAAAGAGTCTGGAATGGCTAAATATTATGCATCCGAAGTTGCCCAAAGAGCCAGCATTAAGTGCATCGATTGGATGGAACGAGTTGGATTTATCCGTGATTTTCCTCATAAGAAAAATTCTATCGTTCCTGGTAGAGTGTACGTATCAAGCATTTTCAAAATATGGTTTTATTTTATTTTTGAAAATTCTATATCTATATAATTCGAAGACTAATTATTGACTTGAATATTTATTTGCAATAGCTTTAAAAAGAATTCGACATAGATACATACATACTTAAAGGTTTTTTTTTTGTGAACATTATGTTCCATTTCTCTATTGTATTAGGTACAACCTTTGTGTTGCATTAAATTAAAACCGTTCGAACATTTGTTTAAAGAAAGCAGATGACCCCTTTTAATTGGTAGACCATTTCAAAGGGAGGTATACCTAAAACTATATTGGTAGACAAAATATAATCATTTTCTTATACTTATTATTGCATTATGGTAATCGGTCCATTTATTAAGATCAAAAGAGCCCAAGCAAATGTGCCTAATTACTTATAGCTATTTAAAAAATTACATTTGTCTCAAAAGTGTTCTCTTTAAATTCTAACTAAGCAATGTTTCGCTATAGCTATCCCAATGTGACGTTAAGCACTAAGCAAAATTGTAACAAACCACTTGAGAAAATTTAGTTCAAGAAGAACAAAGACATATTTGTTGTGTGTTAACCAAACCTTCTATGCTCGTAAGATACAACTCTTCTTTGTTGGACAAAGTGCTCAGAACCCTCCTTTGTTTATACCATTATCACCGCCCATTGTTTTCTGAGTACATAATTATTAACCAGCAAGAGTTTAGAAGTCTTACCATAGAAAAGGACTTCCTTCCGAATGCATCATCAATATCACAGCTTGATAATAGTTATGGCACCACCGTGCGTCGCGTCATTGTCGTCGTGTCGGTCGCTACTCCATTGAATGCTAAATCGCTGCAAGATATCGACGTGCTGCATTCATATCCACTACATCTATATGTACATACATTTTATAAACTAAATTTTTGCTTTACGCATCATTTGATATATAAGGTTCCACTGGTGTTCTCACATTACGGAAGCCCTTATTGGATCAATTACAAATTTCATTGAGCGTAAAATTGTGATGCAACGTTGCATCCGATATGTGTTCCAATAAGAAAAAAAAACAAAGCAACCTACGGAGTCACACATGCATCCCCATTCACATCCGTTGCATTCCAAAAAATGTATGGGTATCCAAAATTATCAAAAATGTTATGATAGCTACTTATCAGATTATTCTGTAACTGTTTTTTTATTTTTTTAATTTAACACATCGCTGTTTTTTTGTCTGTACATATAAATAGATACATATGTCAGAAAACATAATTATGGCAAAAAATGGCCAAAAATTTGCTAGAAATCTGATATTTCTTGTAAGTTCAGAATTACATACATCATTTTAGCATTCTCATATAATGACAGTGAAACAGTGAATTGTTAAATGTACGTAAATGGCGTAAACTCGCCGCATATATTTAATTTGCGTGGAGGATGTAACACATTTGTTACCTTAAAGTTGAAACTATGTATTCACAAGAATATTTAAATTCATAAAAGCCGAGTAAATGTAAATAGGGTGACCATCAAACAAAAAACACAAAATTTTTTGTTAAAAATTAAATTATAATCTTAGAATAAAATATAAAATGCAGAATCTTGCGGTTAATCCGGATAAGTCCAAAGTTATGGTAATTCGTAAGGAAGCAGGCAGAACTAGCCTTAGGCGCCAGTTATAGCTTTCATTGAAAACTTTGGCTATATCAATTCTGAGGCATATAAACAAATAAAACTGATGTCGTTTTGGTACCAAAATGAAGGTAATAGGATATATAATATTTTTTGTCAAAAAATATTTTATTTGCTCTACCGCTTGCTTGTAAATTCACTTTTGATTTTGCAATAATGGAAAATGTTTTCAATGAACAGCTGATATTATTGAAAAATCAAAAGTGAATTTATAAGAAAGTAGTAGAGTAAATAAAATATTTTTATAACAAAAAATATTATACACTGAACCCTCCATATACGCGGTCTCTTCATACGCGGTCTCTTCATACGCGGTTTCGCTTATACGCGATTAAGTTTTTCACGGTGATTTTACGCGATTCAACAACAATTCGCGGTATGAAAAATGAATCAAAAAAAACTTTTTCGTCAATTGGCCTTGAATTTATTTTCAAATTATTTAAATGGACATATCAGATTGTCAAGAATATTTCTGCAATTTGTTATTGTTCTAATATATTTGACATTAGGATGTCATCAGTAAAGCGATCGTCACAACTTTCCAAGGAGGTATGCAAAAAGAAGAAAGTTTCGTTAAGCCTGGAAACAAAATTACAAATTATCAAACGGTTAGAAAAGGGTGAATGACACACTGCGGTTGGACGTTTTTTTTAACACAAATGGTTCCACCGTTCGCATAATCACAGCTAACCAAGATTTAATAAAAACATTGATTAAAAATGCTACACCTTTATCAGCTACAAAAATAAAGGTAAATAGGGATCCGATTATGGAAAAAATGGACACTATGCTAATCGCGTTGATTCAAGACAACAATAAAAAAAATAGGTTTCGACTCTGTAAAGATTTGAAACAAAAAATATTTTTGAACAGCTTCAGCCAGAAAAAAATTTAAGGTTTTTATTTTCATTATTTTATCTTTTGTTGCTTTATTATATTTTATTTTTAAGTTTTTGCTAAAAATAATAAAACGGTTTTTGTTCAAAAAAATTTGCATATATATATTTTTTTTAAATAAGTACATACAGCAAACTTGGTTTTGTTGGAACGCATCTCTATATTTCCATACAGTTTCTAGTCTCTGCATTCGCGAATTCGGTATACGCGGTGTTTTCTTGGAACGCATCCCTCGCATATACGGGTGGAATGCTGTATATCTCATTACCTGCATTTCGGTACCGAAATGAGATCAGTTTTATTTGTTTAAGTGAGCCGGCTAGAACTGTTGGTCAAAGTTTTCAATGATGAGTTTCAATAATGAAAGCTATAACTGGCGCCTTACTCAAATGTTTGAAGGTAGACATGTTTCTCTTGGCGCTTTAGTGAAGGTACCTCATTTTACTGAGCGAATGGTCAGAACATATTTGTACCGTAGTTTAATAAAAACAAAACAATCAATTAAAAAATGCTATTGTCAAAACAAAAAACATATTATATAATAACTTATATATGTATATCTTCGTGCGTTCAAAATTAAACAAAATTCAGACAAAATGATTTTGAAAGTTCTTAAAATTATGTGCTACTTACTTCTGATTGTACTCAAAAGGAAGAACAGGAAATTCTGTTTTCGTCCGCTCTAATTTGTTCAAGAAAACTTCGTTGACCATCACTTCAGAACAATTTAGGACCGAAAATTGCGCCTAGTCCAGGAAAATAAGATATTCACTTCGAAAATTCCGACAAAGCTGAATTTTGGTGGAGAGATTCATTTTTATGCCCTAATCATTTCCTAAATGGTACCCTAAATTTGGAGCAGAGCAAAAAAATTTAGAGGGGCGAAAGGGGATAAAATTCAGTTTTTTTTCCAAATTACTCGACAACAATAGGTTTTTTGAAAAAAAGTTGTTATTACACACTGTAGATGTAGACCAGTCTTTCTACACAAAAAAGACTCGAAACACTTTTTATCGTACAATTGATAGATTTGGAGGAAAATGATCGAAAACATTGGGTGGAGTATATTTTTTTAAAAAAATTTATAAATTTATGTTTTTGAGTGCGGAAATTGTTTGTTTTTAGTTATGTTTTTAAAAATATGTTGTATTAAAAAACCAAGTTTTAAGTGTGGAACCGGAAGGGTAAAGCTGCCATCTTAAAAACAATCATTTATTAGTTGTGCGAATTGTGAAAAATTGTACTACACCCCAACGCTTTCGACCATTTTTCTCCAAATCTATCAATTGTGCGATAAAAAGTGTCTGAATCGTTTTTGTGTAGAATGACATGATCTACAATATGTACCAACAACTTAAAAAAAACTATTGTTTTCGAGTAATAAAAAAAAACTGAATTTACCCCCTTTCCACCCCTTTGAATTTGTAGGGTACATTTTAGAAAATGATTAGGACGTAAAAATGAAGCTCTCCACCAAAATTCAGCTTTGTCGGAATTTTTTCGATGCCAGTCAAGATGCAATGGCAACAGTCGCGTATCTTAGGCTTGATAATGGAAATGCAGTTGATTGTATTATAGTGGGTGCAAAAAAGCAAAGTAGCTCCAATAAAGCCGTTGTCAATACCTCGATTAGAATTACAAGCAGCTCTGATTGGTTCCAGATTTGCACAGAAAATTATTAGAAGCCATAATATTAAAATATCACAAACGTTTATGTGGACCGATTCTCGAAATGTGTTATATTGGTTGAAGGTAGATCCGAAGAAACTCAAGCAATTGGTAATGTTTAAAGTTGGAGAAATTCTTGAAATGACAAAGCTGGAAGATTGGAGATGGGTTCCGACGAAAATGAATGTCGCAGATGAGGCAAAAAATGGAGCAAACAACCAAATTTCGATAAAAATTGCCGATGGTTCAAAGGTCCGTCATTTTTATATGCAGATAAAAGATATTGGCCTTCTATGACAGGTGAGGAAGTTGATTTATTAGGACTGCGACCACAGTATATAGAACTTCATGCAGGTAATATTTTTAAAAAACAATTAGTGAAATATGAAAGATTTTCTAAATGGAAGCGTTTACATCGATCGTTGGCCTATTGTTTTCGATTCATAAACAATATTAAGCCTAAACGACTTAATTTACCAAAGATAGTAGGTTTGTTTTCATTGAATTCAGATGAATTGGCGATGCTAATGAATTCCAAAATTTTACCCAAATCAAGTCAGCTTTACAAATGTTAACCATATATAGACTACGATGGCATTTTGAGGATAAAGGGAAGAATCGATAGAGCTTGGTACGTAACGGAAGCAATTAGCAAAAATTCATCCAATTAGTTTTTTAATCGTTAACAATTATCACCAACAATTTTATCATCAATGCCAGAAGACAATTGTAAATGAAGTTCGTCAGCGATTCTGGATACCTAGTTTGAGGTCATTAGTAAGGTCAGTACGTATAAAATGTCCAGTATGTATTATAAAGAATGCAGTACCATCGTGCCCAGATATGAGTCCCTTACCAGAAGCAAGACTTGCGGCCTTTTTTAAACCATTTACATACACAGGGATTGATTACTTTGGACCGCTGATAGTTCATTCTGGAAGAAAGACTGAGAAAAGATGGTATGTTTTGTTCACTTGTCTAACAATACGAGATGTACATATTGAATTGGCCCATAATTTAACTGCTGACTCTTGTATTATGTGCATTCGAAATTTCATGTCAAGAAGAGGTATACCAAGAGAGATTTACTCGGATAATGGGACAAACTTTAAAGGAGCAGAGAAGGAATGAAGAGAAACCTTTAGTAAAATGAACAAGGAAATTATTAAAAGAAAGTTCATCAGTACTGAGACGAAATAGTTTTTTTATCCTCCTGCTGCGCCACACATGGGAGGCTGTTGGGAACGATTAATCAGGTCAGTAAAAAGGGTACTACAAGAGGTCACAAAAAACCAACGTTTAACAGATGAGTTACTTTGCTGATAGAAAGTAACTTATACAATTTGATTGTGTTTTATTTAAGTCTTAGCTGTAAACTTCAATTATGTTTTATTTAATTTTAATTTGGAATTATTTTATTTATAATATGGAGACGAAGCTGAATAGTCGAGAAGGAAAAGACTTTTTAATTTTTTAGAATTGTTACAGACGAATATCGAGGAGACAATTTTTCTAGTGAAATATTATATTCAATGCAAGAAAAATTGTCTCCTCGATATTCGTCTGTAACAGTTACCTACATCATTTTTTCATCTAATTTTTCTGGACTATTCTCAGAAAAAAGGTTTACTTTTCTGTCCAGCACAATTCATTAAACGCATCAGCTAATAATGTATTTAAAAGTTCTTAATGTCCTTTATACATAAAATTAACATCAAAATGAATAAAACATTTCACACACAACATTAATTTGCAGTTTTCCCAAAATTGTTATCGTAATGTCAGGTTGAATAAGTTTTCATGTTACGAATGTGACATTCCATTTACTAATAGTAAGTAAGTACTCTTATACAAAAGAATTAAAATCGTTGATGTAGATTTTAAATAAAAAACAAATCATAGCGTATGGTAACACTTGCCCTATGAACAATGAGCTCGCCAATGTTTCGTGGTTGTTCAAACGCCAAATGCACCGCGTAATTAAAGAATTCTCAACTACAACAGACACTCGCACAATGGTTGACATTTTTATTATTCTTAAATTTAAATGCAAATTAGTTTGTTTGTTGCGTTCACAGTTATTTGTGAATAATGTTATGAATGGCCAAAACTATGCGCATGTCAAAGCGTTTATGATTTTTAATGTTAACTATATATTTTTACGATCCCAACTGAAAATGTAAAGGAGATTCGAAAACGATAAATTTGAAGCCCTTTAATGCGCTGTCACAGCTTCAAATTTCATTTATTGTATGCAACAGTCTTTTTGAGTTGTCATCATTGTATGTATGTGTAGTCATCATCGGTGTCGCGCCTACAATTCGTTACGACGCCGTTTTTATTATTTTGTTTCTTTTTTTGTTTGTGGTTTTTAGGAGCTGGTGTCCGTTTGTTTGTTTTTCGTGTGAAAAAATTGCTCGCTGGTTTGAAAAGGTACAAAGCGGCCGAAAGCAACGTTTTTCTTTCCTCAAAGAAAGACCATCATTATGCGTTAATTTGATATTTAGTTCATTGTTTTCAATTTAAAAAAAATATAGGGAATGTTTCCGTTACACCAATCTTTTATACTATTGTCATAAAGGAATCATAATAAATGGATTATATTTCAAATATATTTTTATTTTACATTTATACGTATGTACAGGGTGCGCCAGAGAAACTTACTTATTTGAAAGGTCAATAAAAACAAAAGTATTTCAATTATTGTTTTAATTTTTTTTTATTTGTGAATACAATATCCAAATTTTTTTTTCATGCAGTCTTGAAAATGACATCGGATAAATAGCGACCCCCATTGCGCATACACTGATGAAGTCGATTTTTGAAATTCGTCTCCACTCTTTGCAGCATATCAATTGGTATGTTGGCAATGGCGTCGCATGCATTTTGACGGGCAACAAAATCGCCTTCAGTTAATTCTTGCACAACAGCCAATTTATAGGGATGAAATTGAAGGTCTTCATGGAGAATTCGTCGAACAGTGGTGTCAGAAATTCCCATAGCAGCTGCGTGTTTGCGAGCCGAAGCCGGGGAGAACGCACAACTGACTGCCTCACTCTTTCGATATTTTCCGGAGTTCTGATGGTCCGTTGAAGTCCATTTCTGGGTTTAGCGACACTTCCACACTCCCGAAATGAGTTAACCCACGACAGAATCGAATTACGGCCAGGAACGAGTCTGTGAGGAGGAATTTCAAAGCGAGCGCGGAAGGCACGTTGCGTAGCAACAAGTGAGCGACCGTTAGAAAAGAAGCTCTCGACTGCGAAGGCCCGCTGCTCTTTAGACCAGAGCATGATGGCAACTGACTGGAGGGAGAAACAAACTTGGGAACTTCCCCCTCCAAATGCGCCCCCTCTCGCCCATCTAACCACCCAAATCACCGCGCGGGAATTTTTTTAAATAAGTAAGTTTCTCTGGCGCACCCTGTACCATCTCTTAGATCTGTACATATAAAGTTATTGTGAAGCTCTAAATTCGTATATAAAAAGGTAGTCCGAGATTCAAATATTTAAGTGATACAGCCCACCGCTAGTCCATGACTTAACTAAACCGTAAAATAAAAGTTAGTCTACGGACTAAAATTTTCAATTAATACAAAAACAATATTAAGCAGTTATTAAGACTGCCGATAAAAGTGAAAACTTTAAACTATGGAATAACAGCAATTTTTATGTTAAACTCCTACTTCTTGTAATAGATAATTTCAAAAATTTAATCTGATTTTGTAATTTTCTTTTTTTTTCTTTCAAGTTCCACCATTCATTATTGTTTTCTTTCCTTTTATACATTCTGAAGACTTTTTCAAATTTCTCCACATAGAATCAGGAATCTGAACAAATATAACACAACTATATTTATAACAGACTTAATATACCTACTTATTTTTTTGTAATCGAAAAACATTTAAATGTTAATGTAGAATTTTTACAAAACCATATGTTTTCCTTTATAGATTTTCTACTAATATACAGATTCTGTAAAAATAAATTTAAAGAAATCGAATAAATAAATATTTTAAAATGCAACATTGCAAATAATAATTTAAAGACACAAAAATAAATAAAAATATTAAATAATATCGATTTTTCGGACGGAAATATTAACACAATTATTAGATATCTTAAAACGCATACTTTTTGTTTTATTCATTTTCTATAAATGATCGTTATCTCGCTGTTTATTTTCTCATTGCTTGAAATAGATTACCTGGTCAGTAGGCACTTAAGCAGTGAAAGAAGCATCAACCTCTTCTCAAACACCATCGATACAATTATACAATACATGATATCGATGTTTTGAATGACTTAACATCGATGAAATTGCACCATATTGGTATCGACGTTTTGAATGACAGATCTGTGTTTTTTCTTGTAACATAAATGTTTCATTAGCATGTAAATCTTATGAATCTCTACTTTTTACCCGTACCGAAGAATGCATAACGTGCCTATAGAAGTTTTCACTTCAAAAATCGAAAATCCATGAACAAAATCTACTACAATAAGTATCAAAACTATCTCTTTTTATTCTTTGCCCTGTAAATTTTGTTCTTAATGTCAATTCTTAGTCCTTCACGTCCTTCAATAAACCACCGTCTTCGATGGTCTAGCAAAGGACTAAGTTTGTAAATGTCAAATAGCTGAAATTTTGTTTTATTATTAGCATTTCGCATTTAGTGCATCTAATACTTATAGTAATAAATCTTCTCTAGTCCATTTCTTGTTATTTGTCGACGACATTTACAATACTTTTCTAAATTCTAAGAAGTTGAAGTCTTAAAAGTCTTTCGGTGCATAAAAACTGTGGAGCATTTTTATGTTATTACAAGTAGATCTTGGAAGATTATCAATTCATTTCTTTCAACTGTAACCTTTTAAAAAGACGTTGGCGAAATTTTTCTTATCAAAAACTTGATTTCTTAAAATATATACACTTCTTAGTAGCCAAAGGTAATTCAATGTTGTAATTTATATTGCTTAACTCTATAAGGAGTTCAGTGATATCTCACTTTGAATGTCCGTTGTTCGCATTTGTTAGATTTACCCTTGAATATTGTAATACTATCTGGAACCCTTTGGATGAAGTTCACTCTTTGAGAATCGAGAAAATCCAAAAACGTTTTGCAAGCTTATTAGTCAAAAGGCTTAACTGGAACATTGATATGCCATCCTACGTCACAAGGTGCAAATTATTTGAAATCTTGCCTCTTAACATTCGGAGGAAGTTATTTGATGTTATGTTCATTCGTGATCGTAATGTATTGGGAAATCTTAAGTGTTCCGGTATTTTGGCCTTAATTAACTTTAATGTCCCTGCGAGGATACTCAGAAACCGATTGTTTTTTGTCTAGATGTTTAAGGCCCGTTTGCTGATACACAACTTAAGCATTAGGGTTCTACTTAAGAACTTATGTGACAGTTAAAGCAGAGGAAAAAGTAGCCCTTAGGCGTTTTAAGTTGAACATAAATATTTATGATTCGTATCAGCAAACGGGCCTAACTAATGCTGTTTCCGATCTGATCGATTTTAGTCTGAGTAGATTATCGTTTAAAAATAAAATTGCTATTAATTCTAAGTACCTTGCCTCAATGGTGAAAATAGTTACAATTTTCTTTTTATTAAATTTGTTTGTTTTATTTTGTATTATAAAAGGGCACGGTAGAGCCCAGCCAAGTTCTGGTACTACCCCATTTTAACAGGATCAAACTCTGGCGATTTTTCACCCCCTCTAACTTCAGTACCAATAAAGGTACCCTATAATAAACTCACCAGGCTTAGGCAAATCACCAAATTTCAATTCTTTACAATTAGTGACTGACCGATTCACTTACAGATCATCAAAATTATGGAGCACTTTCCGACATCGTAGAATCTTGGAATTTCGCACTAACGTAGGCGTGATGTATACAAAGCAAATAAAATACACGTCTGGATCGAACGTACTTGCTCTTATGTACTATTAAGACCAAGATTTTTTTTTTTTTAGGTCCAAAAAAATATTTTTCGAAAATTTTGGAATGCAGTATTATTTAGAAATTAAAGGACTTCCTACATTAAAATTTTGATCGAAATCGGTTGAGCCGTTTATGAGAAAGTCTAAAATCAAGAGAGTGGTTGTACGGCAGGTACCTATTCCGTTTATTATAAAATATTTTTAAATAATTTCAACCAAATTGTAGACAATTACCTATAGTGGTCCACATATTTTTTTTATCAAAACCGTTATAATAGCTTTTGAGATAATTAAGATGGTAGGAAAAATTAGATGGCAGGTACTGTTAGTTTTGGGTCTAAAAAAAACGATTCAAAAATCTATTTTAAACTATCACCTAAAACACTTCAATACCAAGTCTGAAGAAAATCGCTTCAGCCCCTTAGGCTGTAGAGCATTGTACACACAGACAGACACACAGGCGGAATTGCGGGACCCACTGTTTTGTTCTCTGTCATTGTAATGACAATTTTGATTAAAATGTCGTGTTCGATTCGAACTCGAATATTTGATTTTCCCTTCAGGAGGCGTGGTACAAGCCAATTTTCATAGAATTGATTTAAATTACTTGGAGAACTTCTGATTGTCGTAGATTGATGAAATTTGGTACAGCGGCTAAGTTCAGGTAAAGTCAAAATGTTAAAATTAGAGATCTTACGTTTAGGGACGTAATAATAGAATAATTGAATAGAATAATTGATGTCAATTATAAAGAGGACTTCTGATTGTTGTAAAATAATGTAATTTGGTAGAAATTTAGAGCTTGATGTACATAATATAGAAATTCTAAGACTTTTCATTCGAAGTGTCTGCTTATTGTCATTTTAAAATGCATTACTTTTCTATGAATAAGAGTGCCTCATATGATATTCTATGTTAAAAACAATGAAAACATAAAATACACGACTGGATCGCACGTACTTCCATGTTGCTCTTATGTATTGTATGCACATACGATTCTTAGTAGAAACGGCTAAATATATTTTTCAATTCGTTTTTTACTTAATTTTTTTATTTATTTGATTTACTTATTAAATAATAAAAGGTTACAAACATAATTTCGAAAAAAAATCGTCATCCGTTTTCGAAATATTGAATTTTCAAAAATAAAACAATTTTTTTTTTGAAAAATCCAAAAAATTATTTTGATCGAAATCCGTCCAGCCGCTTATGAGAAAACAGAAAATTAAAAAAAATAGTTGTATGGCAGGAGATCAGAACAAAAACCATAAATTTTAAAAAAATGCCAAGTTCTTTTATACAAAAATCGCTATGTAACAAGTCAGCTGTAAAAGCTAGTAATCACCAAGGTCTTGTATCTTTGTTTGATTAAATCAACTAAATTAATAAAGTGATTAAGACTGTCATGTCACAATCAAATCACACAGTAGCAGTTCAATACAACATGAGTCATACATAGTTTCTTAAAAATGCGATATATGGATAAGTATGAATGTAATTCCGTTAATTGAGTTCTTTTAAATCGTAAGTTTCGAGTTGATGATAACTCTTTGTCTTAAATAAAAATACGTATAAGTCAGCATAGCACGTGCTTTTTATGATTTGTGTTTTCAATCCAATCACCATCTTTCACCATCCCTCAACTCATCATTGCAACCACAGTCAAGTTTTTTTTAGTATCTAGTTTGCTCGAGACAAAAGACCCAATTCGAGGTGATTAAAACAAACAAAAAAAAAATCGAGTAGTATGTAAGTATTATACAAACATACATATGTAGTATTGTAGAGTTCAGATGAAGCGCTAAATGATACCAAAACTAAATCGTACAGCAGGCCAGTTTTTGCAAGCTGGCATAAGTCACGGACAAGTCGTTGTTGATTTTGATTTAGTGACATTGCCCGTGATGAAGGCGACATTGACTGTATATGAACTGAACTGCACTCGTGTTGCACAGGGCTCGAGCTCTGAATTGGGGTCTGAGTTCAGACATTAGTTTGTGATCTGGGTGCGCGCAAAATAGGTACTACTTGTACCAAGTTGCTTTGGTGGTGTTCTTTTTTATTCCAAGTTCCAAGGCTCAGAAAAGTCGTAAATTCGGTGGCCAAATGACGCGCGGTTTATGACTTAGCTGCGGTGTATTTTTTGATTCGTCTCGTTCCAAGTAGCCTACGTAGGGTACGAGTACCAACATATATTCGCGACGTGGTTGTATCTTCAGACCTATTTGGTTGTGCGATAGTGGAAATAACAAAAGCTATGCCCGTCCGCATTGAAGCCGGGAACATACCGCTGAATCAATATGGATGCAAAAAGTAATGATTTGTTGTGTCTGATGTCTTATGTTTTCTGTTTTAAAAGAAGTGTTAATGTATTGAATTACTAGTGGTGGGCAAGGAAAACAACGATTTTATTAGTTAAGGATTTGTTGTTACAATGAGTGGCGAGTATCATGTTTCCCAAGTGTTTTCTTTTTATGCTTGTCCAATCTGAAATCATATTTATAATTATAGAGAGATTTGTTTATGTTCGAAATTGTTCTGATGAAATGAGGGACATTTGTTGTGTGACATCATTCTCGCAGAATAAGTGGACACGAGAAGTTGATACTTTAATTTTACTTGCGATTATAGGGACTATCTGTTACCCCGGTTATATGTAGATTCGAGAATTGAGATTTCCATTCAGGTATATGGCTTCGTAGGATCGAAAGATTGAATTAAATGGAATCAAATTGACTAGTCTGATTTTCACTTTACACAAAATATAATATATTTTTATAAAATAAACAACAACAGAAAAAATCAAAAGAAAACGGAAACGGAAACCATCTGAACACAAAAAATACACTATTATTGCACACACACACCAAGATTCAGATGTGAATTCGATTCTTCAATTCCTTCCCAGCAAACATTTTAATTCAGAAATGAACGATAATTTATTCATAAAAGTGAAGAAACCGGCCGAAAAAGAATTCACTTTTGATGCAATTTGAATCCTTTTACCTGGGCTCTTAGACACCAATTTGAATTATTGTAATGACTCATTTATGATCTGAAAATTCGTCATTTAAATGAACGTATATGGAGCTCTTATCCATATATTCATTTAAATGATTAAAGCCTGAATCTTTTCTAAATCATAAAAATAATTCCAATAAAATTCAATTAAGTGAAGGATTTCTAAGTATATACCTTCACTTTAGTTAATCGTACAGGAATCATTTTTGCGATTCAGAAAAGGTTCAGGGATTAATCATTTAAAGGACTATATGGTACGGTTATATACGTTCATTTAATTACAGAATTTTCAGATCATAAATGAATCATTAAAATGATTCAAATCGGTGTCTAAGAGCCCAGGTAAAAGGATTCAAATTGCATCATAAGTGAATTCATTATTTCCGATTCATTTATGATTGAATATTTTATCGGTGAGCCTATGGAACATTTTTTGATTTACCTCTTGTTTGGCTTTTATAGCTTCCAGGACTTCTTAATTGTTACGCGATGCTATAATTAAAGAAATGATTTTTATATTTCTAAGAAAATCTAACACCATTTTTTACATACCTTTATGTTTAATCATTTGCTTTTTTATATGTATTTTTTTTTAAGTAAGTAGGTACCCATTTACTATTAAAACATAAGCTGGTTATATACCTATCTAAGCCGATCTCTCGAAAAACTTTTTCGAACTGATAATCGACTATGCAAACGAAACTTTTGTCATTACAATGACCCGTCATCATTACCCCTTGGTTAAAAGAAAAATAAAAGGATGAACAAAAAAGGATCTCCATATGAAGGATCCAACAACAAAATCTGAGTGTTGTTTTTTTGGACACAGAATACATATCTCTTTGTGTCTCTCTGGTAAGAATTTGTAGGATCTTTGTATATATTCATAATTCATTCAAAAAACTGAAGGTTTCCTGAATATTATTCTTCATTTTTGGTGATTAGAATCTGAACCTTCAGATAAATGTTTGCTGGGTTGGTTCAGTTATACCTACATGTACCTATATGTATATAGTTTCAATTCGATCCAGCTTGTCTAGTGGGATCGGATTGATTTTAGTCAGATTCAAGTAGATATACAAGGACCTACATAAATACTAATTCAATATCGATTCAATTTTCCATATAAACGGAGGTATTGATAGTATATAAGACAAGCTATGCATTGGTAAGAAAAAACAATCTAACAATCAAACACGACATTACGATCATATAGAGAAGCCCTAAAAAGTAATCGACAAATAAATTTCGACCTGGGGGTCAATTCCCGATCTGTGAAGTTTTGAAGTGAAAAAAAAATATCATTTCAGTTTTCACAGAGGTTTATCATTTTCCAAGTTCACGCACACGCCTAATGCGATTCTAGAACTCATTGTGATAAAGTTTGTACTAAATGATAAATTCTGTAATTTCTGATTAGATTTTTTGTTGGGAAATGTAAATATTTCATTTCAGTTTCTAAATTTGCTTAAGAATAATGTCCGGAATAATAATTCGTTTAATAAATTAAAAAAAGACGTCGTACTGAACAATTGTGGGTTTTATATTATATTCAATAGAATCTCTGTTTTGAGTAAGATTTATTATTTTTTCATGTGAAGATATTGAGGCTTTCCCTTCGAGATGGGCAGAATCTATTCGAAGTTACAATTAGGAGCACTTTATTGAACCTTATAGATTCCCAAAACATTTATGCATGGATTTAATACGTGAATTGAGAGCATTCTTGAAAAACACGCAACTTATAAGTGCGCTTCAAAGCCATTTAAATATGGTAAAGTGCTCTGCATTTTTTTGCAATGGGTAGTTTCCAACGATCTGTCGTGGGAATGAGCACCGTCGCGTCGGCTGTTGTGAATCTGTTGATTTAACAATTTCTTTATTTACTCGAATTAACACAAATATAACTTACTACCAAAATAAATTTGTGTATAAATATAATTGTTGCTTACTTGTCATGTCCCAAATCATGTTTTTCTTCTTAATATTCGATTAGAAACATTTTCTTCACAAAACAATTGACTGTGATAAAAAAATTATCATATGAAAAATGTTTGGCATTTAACTTCACTTTTTCACGAATCGAGAATCGAATTAGACGTGAAAGCGTGATAAAATTTATCACTTCACATCTTCACAGATCGGGAATTGACCCCCTGAAGCCTAAACGGCGCGCGTAAGCGATTTCCTTTAAATTTGGTATATGTGATTATGTTGGCATTCTTCCAAAGGGGAAATTGAAATTTTATGTTTAGGCCTAAAAATAACTGTAAATGCCATATAACCGTTAAGAAAAACCTTATTTTTTTTTTCGAAAACTGCTCCAACGAATGCGATAAAACTTTATGAGAATTGTTTGTTAGTACTATAGCTATCATTTAATCAGAACCAAATTTACGGGAAAAGTCTCTTAACGGTATCTTTCATTTATAAGATTTTTTTTAATGTTTGGCTTTATCTGTAACGGCTTTTTGGATTTCTTTCAAATTTTATATTTGAGAAGATCTAGGTACCCAAATTAATTGTGGATATCAACATTTTGAAAAAATTTTTTCTAATTAGTAAATTAAATTTTCGTTTTTTTTTTAAATCAATAATATTAAAACTAATCAAAACAAATTATTTAAAATTTTATAATCACGTATATAAATAAACTCTAAAAAAATGCTTAAATACCAAAATTTCGTTTTTTTCCAAAAAAACTAAAATAAAAAACAGGATTTCATCAAATTTTCGAGATACTTTTTTTATAAAACTATCATTGATCTATGGAACCTAATCCTGTTCTTATTTTTTTTTTCGAAAAATCGATTGAAGTGATGGTTTTAGCAGTTTTTATATGCTTACACAACGATTTTTACTTCGACAAATATTTTTTGGATATATTCATATTTTTCCAAAAATTAATGACATTTTTTCCCCTCACTGAATACTTACATATGTATGTAATATGTAAGCCCTCATAAATTTATATATACAAGGTGTCCCACCGCACCACGAAACCCATTAATAAATTAATATTAATTTATTTTATTCATTTTTATTGATTTTTTATTTGAAAATTCAATTTTTTTTTAATTTCACTTAGTTTGTATTTTGTTAATTATGAATAGCTATTGTTATTTTTTTTTTGGAAAAAAATCTTAAGTAGTTTTAAGGAAATAAGCTGGGCTTTCATAATAAGCGAACAAAAATACGAGTACTACTGATTAATTTATTAACTCGACCAATTATTTGTATGATTTGATGTTCAAACGTTTTTTCAGGCTATTTTAGTCACTTTTTACTTATATGCAAATAAAATAACTTTTAATTCACATTTTTACCATATATACGTTTCGTTGGATTTTCCCAACTTCTTAAGGCGTAAAATAAAATAATATATGTTTATATATTTTATATTTATTTACACAATTTTTTCCCACTCACATCAAATGTTGAAATTTTACATAGATTTTTTAAAAATTAATATTAATTTTACAATAAAACATAAATGGATTAATTACAAGACAATATTAACCACTTATTTAACATTAAGAAAAGGAAGTTGGGAAATTCCAATGAAACGTAGGGTAAAAATATGAAGTAAAGTTATTTTATTTGCATATCAAATAAATTATAAGAGTTATCAATTTTTGATTGGATAAAAAAACATCGTTTAGCAAAAATATTGCCAGTTTAAGGAAAATCATAAGAACCGTTATAACTCCAAAACGGAGCGAAAACGAGAAAATTACCTCATACGTTTTCCAACTTAGAATGACCTCAGGAACCCATGGTTTTCGTCTGCGGCTGTGACTGTGGGACACCTTGTATACATATGTATATCCTTAAAAATTCCATTAATATTATATATATTTCACCTATCATATAAGGCCGCGACAGGAGTTTACAGTTTACATAAAACAACATACAACGGCGGGCGAATCGAACGTTTAGTTTAACTCAAGTTCCTAAGTGAACCTTCCGTCAGTGTTATCAAAAACGCCCTTCCAATCTTTTTATTGGAAATTACTTACAAGCAAATATCAATGATTTTTGTACCAATTTTGCGACTGATGAATTGAATATGTTCTAAGTTTTCAAAACATTCGAACGTTCGATTCACCAACCTTAACAAGGGGTAAAATAAAAAAAAATCTAAGATCTCGATTTGATTTAATAAGACTAGAAATAATTTTGTATATTTTTTAGTTCAAATTCCAAATCAGATGTGAAGTGTAATAATTGCATGCACACCTCAAAACAGGGATGAACTTGAGGAAGAACTTGAACAGGTATGTTCTATAGTAACATTGTTTCTTGGAGTCGTGGAAAAAGGAGACACTAGATATGAATTTTTTTGAGCGAAAAAACAGTAGCCTATATTGGCGTAAAAGTAGAAACAAGCAGCACTGCCTACACCCCATCACTTTCATTATATATGTACATATTTACATACATATGTTCCATCTATATGGATGGGAAATCTTACCTATATATCGGCTTTACACCTACCTAATGATAACTAGACTACGTACCTACTACTGTCAGTGGTTAGGTACATTAGTTGTACCTGTTAGCTACAGAAGCAAGTTCGTACGATCCAGTCATGCATTTTATTTTCTATAAATATAGAATATGTACATAGGTATACAAACATCCATCGGTAAACATTATATTCTCAAATTTTTGCCAAATAAGTATCTATTTACGTATCTACATATGAGATAAGCTGCTACATATGAGGTAAGCTGAAAACAGGAATAGTAAAATATGTATGAAAATTTAACCCAATTCCAATTTGAGTGACAATACCTTAAAGATACCTTCATAGTTCATATTAAGTAATCAGACATCGATTTTGACCGTCAAATTTGCACATGGTAAAGGTGCTACATCGACGACTATTTCCTTTAAACTCATCTCGATTTCTAATCTATGGGGTTTTCTCCAATTTATTTAACATGTTTATTCAACTTCGAAGTTCATGCTTTTTGACTATGGCCCAACTTTAGATTTAATCAGAAATGAACTAGATTCAGAAAAGAAATGGTCAAAATTTAATTTCCATCCAGAAATTACATCTAAGCTAAAACCAATATTTAATAGACAAAATATCAGAATTAACCAAAGCAGTGAAATAAAAATTAAGAATCTGATTAATGGATCAAAGGATAAAATTGAAACATTTCAGCAATCAGGGATTTACTCAATTGGATGTAACAATTGTAATAAAGAATATATATAGGGCAGACAAGAAGACCAATTCTCAAAAGATTTAAAGAACATTTTGCGCATCTAAAATACAATGAACCAGAAAAATCAAGTGTATCACAACATATGCTAGATAATAACTATAATTTTAGTTTACAAAATTTGAAATTAATACGTAATGTAAATAATCCTTATGAGCTAAATGGTTTTTTTATATATTTAAAAATAAAAATAATTTAATGAATAGTGACGATGGACCAATAAGAAATCCAATTTTCAAAAAAGTTTATATTAGACCTTAATTTCGCTGTAAATTTGTTTGTGTAATTTTTTGTTTGTATTGAATTTGTTGTTTGTATTGAATTTTAATATTAACATCAAAATGTCATTATTATTTAAATAGAGCTTACTGACGATGATGTACGAAATGTACATTTAAGCAAAAATAAATAATTTGTGTTTTAAGTTGTTAAAATAAAATCTTTAATTCATAATGAAAAATACGTTAAAAATCTCCACTATCAAATAAATAAAAAAATAAGTGAAAAACGACTTTGAAAATAAATTTTGCCGTTTCTATTAGGAATCTTTTGCATATAATGTGATGGAATATAGGAGCAAGTACGTGCGATCCAGTCGTACAATTTATTTTCTATACACAGACAGAAAAATGTTTGGAGTAGAGACGGGTTGATGATGCGACCGACAGTTTGTTGTTTTGCGATTTTCATTCGATTGACAGCCCGACTTACTGGCCGACTGATCCATCGAAAATACCTGACCTTATTGATTTTTTTGATCTTTTCTCAGATCTTTCTGCTGTTATTTTCACTATGAGCGAAAATCTTGTTAAAAATGAAAAACCACCCACGCTAACCAATGGGAAAACCAACTGGGAAGGTTTTAAGAAAGATATAGAGGATAACGTTGAATTAAGGGTTTCACTATAAACACCTCTCGAACTTGAAGACGCAGTAGATAACTTCGTCAATATCGTACAACAAGCCGCATGGAAAAACACCCCGTACCAAAGAGAAATGCCGCGCCTTCAAAACCTAAAATATCCGCAGGAAATAAAAGATTTAGTAAAAGAGAAACGAAAAACACGTAATAAATGCAACAAACTCGACCTCCTCAATACAAGGTAAATTTAAATCGCTTGTGTAATCTACTTAAAAAAGACGATAGAAGAATTTAAAAATTCTGAAGTTGGAAATTATCTTGAAAGCTTGACAGCAAGAAAACAATCCAACTGCTCACTGTGGTAAGCTGTCAAAGTAATGAAGAAACCAAAGCTCCCAGCGCCTCCAAATAAGAATGATCAAAACGAATGGGCAAAAAGCGACAAAGAGAAAGCAAACGTTTTCGCGGATTACCTATGGAGAACACATTTAAGCCTTTTGATGGACATGGACTCAACGAAAATTTAAATATACCTTCTAACCTTCAAGCGAAAATTAATTTTTTTTACAAAAAATGTTACCCTTGCCGAATTAAGTAGAGAAATAAGAAAGCTTAAGTATAAGAAAGCTCCGGGATATGACCTAATTACGGCCGAAGTTCTGAAAATGCTTCCCCCCAAAGGGTTAATTAATCTTCTTTATATAATAAATGCCATTTTAAGGCTAGAGTACGTTCGGAGCAAATGGAAGGTTGCGGAAGTAATAATGGTTTTCAAACCGGGAAAACCATCACATGATAAGAAATCTTATAGACCCATTTCGATTTTGCCCGTAATATCTAAGGTGTTTGAAAGAATATTACTTCTGCGCCTGCAGCCAATAATAGAAGAAAAGCGTCTAATATCTGAACATCAGTTCCGATTTAGAAGCAAGCATTCGAAAATTGACCAAGTAAATAGGATCACTGACGTCATTGAGAAAACTCTTGAAGAAAAGAAAATTTGTTCGGCGGTTTTCCTAGACGTGTCGCAAGCTTTAGATAAGGTGTGGCACGAATGCCTTAATATTAAATTAAGACAAATTCTGCCTAAAGCACTTTATACGCTTCTAAAAGCATATCTAGAGAATAGACTTTTTAGAGTAAGACGTGGAAACGATTACTCGGATCACAAAGAAATAGTGGCTGGGGTACCACAAGGAAGTGTCTAAGGTCCAATATTGTACCTATTATTTACACGTGATATACCTCAAAGAGAAGACACTATCGTAGCCACGTTTGCTGACGACACTGCAATACTAGCAGCGAACCAAACGATAAAAGATACTACGACTAAATTACAAAAAGCTCTGAATAATGTCAGTGAATGAGACAAAAACATGGAGCCTAACGAAGTAAAATCAGTCCATGCAGATTTTACGTATAAAAATATTAATAGATTTTTGGTATTTGTTAATACGGTTCAAGTTCGGTTTGCTAACGAAGCAAAATATCTCGGAATGACTCTAGACGCGAAATTAAAATGGAAACCGCATGTTAAAAAGAAATGCGAAGAGTTAAATAATAAACGCAGAGATATGTACTGCTTGCTCGGGAAACACTCTGAGCTCACTATCGAAAAAAAGCTAATTTTGTACAGGCAGGTGCTTAAGCCTGTCTGGACTTACGGTATACAACTCTGGGGTTGTACGCGAGATTCTAATTTAAATACCTTAATTTAAATAACCTTACAAACATTTGAAAATAAACTGCTAAGATCACTTGTAAGAGCACCTTGGTACATTAGAAACGAAGATCTCCACAGAGATCTCGGGATTCCCACGGTTCGCGATGAAATAAAACATTTTGCCCAAAATCATAGAAAACGGCTATTACAACACTGCAATAGTAATATAATCGAAATTATCGATGAGACGAATTTAGTATGCCCCCACGAAGTACAAAGCCTTCCGATCTGGTGCACTAAACGAGAATCTGCTTTAATATCCCAGTATAAGCAGGAACTATCACCGGATAGTTACCTGCAACACTTTAATTAAATTCGTTAAAAATAAATTGCTAGATAAGTTTCAACTTAGTTGCAATCGGGAGGAGGAGGTGTTTTTAGTGCAGTAAGAATCTCACACTCCTATGAGCACGCGTTCTTCGGTCCTCATATATCCTTTTGAAGGTTTTACACCTACCCACGAAAAAAAAATCTTTTGTTAACAATAAATTGCTAATTAAGCAGTAATTAGCAGAACATATGTATAGGGTTTTAATTTTGATGAACACAATTATTGCTTTAATGCGTGGTAAATTAATTATATGTGTGTTGATGGAAACCCAACATGTGCTCTAAATAAGTATTGGATGTTTATATTTTCACCATTTAAACTTTATTATTTACAAAAAAAAAAAAAAGAAAGTTTTGCACCAGTTGAACTAGAACCTGGGCCCTCGGTCCATCGGTGATATACTATCTGAGATGACATATGGATTTATTCCGATACTAAAAAGTCAAAGTAGTTATTTGGTGATTCTAAAATGTTAAGAAGATAGCAGGATACTAAATTTGTTTAAAATTAGCAAAACCTTCTTTTAAGCCCAGTAAATACATAGGTATCATAAATCATACTAAAAATGATTAAACTCTATTATACCTAGGTACCTACTAAATGATAAAACGACTCAAATTTTGCACCAAATTCTTCAATTTACTCACTAATATTTTACTGATTATACATTTCAAGCGAACTAAATTAACGCGCACTATCAAATATAATTTTTTACAATATTTTGTAGCAAGTTTATTTTTATTACTCGCTACGCTCGTCTAGGTCTAAATCTCATCTAAACGTTGTAAGTAACTATATAACTTAGCTTAGTAAGTTTATCCATAGCGGTTATAAGCAAACAACTAAATAAACACAGATTTAGAGATACTTATAGGTAGATACGTATTTATAAATATATGTAGGTATGTGCAAAGGAATTAAACCATCTAACTACTTATTATGGGACCACGCGGTTATAGACCCGGGGCAAACGATTTGGAGATCCATTTTAGGAGGGCACCTATACACCCACACCTAAGTTAAATATCAACCTACCTACGTTACCTATATCTATTTTTTATCTATAGGTAGACACCTAGTAATAATTAGTTAATTGTACCTATATATATATATATTTAAGTTTACCTAACTGTTTTAAATTGCCTTCAAAATCAGCAATAGCTACTCGATTAAACAAGACTAGAGCCACGACCCCACTTCGATCCAAAATGGCAATGCAGCGTAAATCAATAGTGCGCATATCAGCAACACAGCCTCCGATTCTCATTCTGTTAAATCCAAACAAAAAAAGTATTTCTCAAATGGCTTCGGTTTACCGTAACCAGTCAGTGAATGAAAATAGCTGACTCAGTCAAAATGAAAGCAACATCGTGGATACTACGTACGTATACACAAATAAAGGCGTGGTTTATCTTTAACCAGGGGCGTACACCACCAAACAGGTTTCCTTTCTTAAATTCTTACTCCATACATATTCCTAACTGTACACCCTTTGTTAAACTGTTATCCCAAAAATACCAACCAATCAGGTTCTAATAAAAATAAGTATATACACCTAAGTATACTTTCTTCTGTGTGTGTAATATTTGATTGTGTTGATGTATGCCTGGAAAAGGCAATCGAAATCCTTTATTTTATAGTGTAAGGTTTAAATGTCTGACTTAGATACCCACCTGGAGAACAACAAACGTAAAACAATAGATTTATTTTAAAATGGAAAAATGTATATAAGCAGGGTGGGCAAACTATAGGGTTGGGGAAGTAGGTAGAAGTTAAATGGCAAGTAACTTAGGGAAGTTGCCTTGAACCACCACTACCGTCCTTATGAATTATTGCTACCTGCTTCTGGGTAAATATTGCGTTTACCAACTCTAAGCACATACAACCTGGGTGTCTGGGAAAATATATGTAGGGCTAAGTATATATACATACATACATAACGTAGACAAGGAACCTAGTTTAATCGATTTTCCAAACATGCCTGGAAACAAAGAATGGGTGGAATTTAAATTTCATTGTGGAATTTCCATATTGAAAGGAATTACCTATTGATATAAAGAGCTGAATGCGCTCACTTCGGTACGTGATGTTTTCGAAAACGTGACTTCGTATTGATTTTCGAAAGGAAAACATTCTCATTTTCGATATGATTGTGTTTTAGATACATTGTAGGCAAAAAAAATTAAACTAAAGAAGGTGCTTCCTATATTCGTGTTAGTATACATATGTATTACATATATGCATGTAGGTATGTTAGTACGATGTGCAAGTCTACCTACAATCTATAGATGGAAATTTATTTATCTAAAAAAAAAAAAAATTAAACAACAAAACAATTGAAATTTTAATAATGAAATAGGTTAACATTTTGTTACACAAGGCAAACGTCACGTTCGTTTTACACAGTGAGCAACGATAAAAGGTTAGCTAAAAGGTGTTTATTGGTCTTTTGTTGTAGTGGGTGGCCGGCGGCGGCAACGTCAGATAAAAGGCCATAGTCATATTAAAGAAAAATAAACATTAGATAGCTAAGTAAGTCTAAGTTATCTTATAATGCTTAGGTATGGAGTAACACAATCTTATGACCGGTGAAAAAACAGAAGCCAATTGCCTACCTTAAGAATGACTTGTTTGATTATTATTTTAAATGTTCTTTAATGTTGTAAGTAAACTCAGTAGTTTATTTGACCATTTACATTTCATTTGAATTTGACAAATTCAGTGTGTAAATTATGTATAGGTCTACACTCTATATATTTTTATTTGCGATATGCAAATGTACATTAGGTAGGTATTATTGCTATATGACAAGTTTCCACTGGAGATTCCAATCACACTCACACTTCACATTACGATAATAGAGAATGAACATGAAAAAAGTGGGTGTGTACGTCGATCAGCAAACAGTCTACACCGCTGAAGCAATTTTCTTCAAATTGATATCTATAGGTTTAAGCAATGGCGTGGCGTAGCATGGATTTTTGACGCCCGGAGCAGAACCAATTTTTGTTGCCCCTGATTACTTTTGTCTGGTGCAATTTAAATTTTTCTCCAGCATTAAATAAATTCATATGTACATCAGCCGCGAATTAACCTTTTAATGAAATATTTGTAACTCATATATATTAATACTTTATTCATGCATTCATTGACTAACCCCAGGGCTGGTTAATTGAGAAATACACCTCCTTTGTATCGTTTGCCGTTTTTAATATTTTCTCTTAAAATTTGCCCATGTTTTTGCAGTTTAATAAAAGTAAGTAAAAATAGCTAAAAAACTTACCACAGCTTATCTGAGATCGAACGTTGCAATTAATTTGACATAACCGTTGGAATGAAGGAGTCACAAATTAAAAGTTAAACAGTTGGTATAAATATTACCTGTTGTTAAACAAAAAACTGTATCACTTTCGTCTTGTTTCAGAATTGTCTCATATTTTCTGCTTCATCATTTTTAACCATCAGCAAACCAGAATTTCGGAAAAAGAAGCGCCATGATCAGTAGATTCTACAACTCCAGGCAGTTTGCGACCACGTTCAGAAAGTCCAACACCCAACGCTAATTCATATTCATTGAAAACATGATTTAATTTCGTTTTGTAATTCAGCTTTTTTTTTTGGGACAATATGATTTTTTTAATTCACTTTATAAATCAACTAATAATAAAACAATTTCATGATTAACCATACCAAGATGGGAAATTTTTTTAGAAGTTTTTGACCAAGTTGGCTTTTATTTGGACTTTGGAGAATTTTTAAAAGTGATTCTCATCGGCTTTATTGGTCGTAATGATGGAAATTTCGACTGTTTTTTTGGTTTGCTTACAAGCTGGTAGACCGCTATAAAACTGATATTTTTGCATCTGGCTGCAGTTTCACTATATACAACATAAGTGTCGTTGGATTTCACATCACATATGTGTAGTGAAGTGTAGCTCTGGTCTTTGCAGTTCCCATGGCGATGTGAATGAGTTACATATAGTTTGAACCAAATCACTTGGGCAAAGGTCGGTTGCGCAGAAAGACGATTCAAGAAGTTTTTTGCCATAAACCACGATCATACCTCATGTAAATAAAGTCCATCTCTGGAAGGTGATTGTATGCATCTTTCAAATCAATGAGACTAGCAACAAAAATCTGATGTGAGCTGCGCAGTAGAATTGTTCAAGCTATTACATACAAATTCAACAAATAAATCGAAGAAAAGCGGGTTATTTGGTTCCCTAAGGCAGCGACTCCACTAGAAATATTTATTTCAGCCATTATTGCAGACACTATTACTAAATTTATATTTCTGTCTTAACCCAAGTGTATACACGATTGGAAGATCTTCAAATATTGGCAGATTTTCGCAAAAATATTCTTCCAAATTTTCTATCAACTATGTACATTATATACACATTCAATTTTATCTGTAAAGATTTACAGAAAATATATTTGCAACCAATCGTTTTTTGATAGAAAATTGGCAGACTTTTTCCAATCGTTTGAACTCGTCTACACACTCAATTTTTCTTATTTTCAAATAATTGTACAATTATCTGCCAATTAAAAATTGGATGATTGGATTTAATGCGCATATAAATTTTTTTTAAAAATTGGGAGAGGAAACAACAAAATTAATTTATTGGATTTCGAAAAAAAGTGTTTGAAAGAACGAAAATGGATGCGGAAATAAATAAGAAGCTGCTAGTCACCGTCGGTCAATATAGCAAAGAAAAAGTTTTATAAAAAAAGGCCGAAATGATTGGATAGTGATAGCTATTGCCACTCTTCATGATTTTTTCACTTTTTTTTATACCTACTTTATAATATTTTATAAATGTTTTTTAGCTACTTTCACAAATACTTCACTTCTAAAATAGAGTTTCATATTCTCTATCATCTTTCAAGAAAATTGTCTTCCAATGAGTCTACCAATTTTTTGTTGTCTAAAGTTTTCCAACCGTGTACACAGACAATTTTTAATTGGAAGACAAAAGATTGTCAGCAATTGGCAGCCGATTACCAATAAATTTTCTATATTGGGTAAAATCAACAAACCATATAAACTTACAATTGCTTAAAATTGGCAATTGTTAGCTCATTGGTTGCAAGTGGAAGACTTGTGACAGTTCCAATATTGGAAGATCATCCAATGGTGTACACTAAGCTTTATGTGGCAAAAATAAATCGTGAAATTTCATTCTTATCCAAGGAGTGTTTACGTTTTAGGTACTTTAGAATTGGTATAACTTAATTTTACTTGCGATTATAGGTATACTATAAGGCAAGTTATGTATTCGTAAATTTTTTTTTTCTAACAATCAAACATGACATTACGATCATAGAGAACACCAAAAAAGTAGGTCCCCCAATTCCATCTGTCTATCAGTCTGTCTGTCTGTTGTCGAGTCTACAGCCTAAAGGCTTTGATAGATTTGCTTTAAACTTGGTACATATTGTTTTTTCGGTAATATGAACACATGTTTTTTTCATTATTTTTAAGACGACAAATAACAGTAGCTCCCATACATTTTTGTTGGCCAAAGACAAAAATCTTATTTTTCTCAAAAACGGCTGCAACGATTCTTATAAAAAAAATCTGTTAATTAATCAAGGGAAAAGGTACATTTTGGTAATTTTTTTTAGACACAAATTGTTATTTTTGGTAGGTACATGCCTCTAGTAGCACCATTTTTTTGGCTTTCGATTTTCTGAAAAATGGTTGATTTGATTTTTCTTAAATTCTTATGCATACGCTCCTATAAAGTGTTAATACTAATTTAAACGAAAATTTGTCAAAAAAAATTTTTGTTTTAAAATAAAAAAAAAAACTTTTTTTTGAAAAATCAAAATTTAGAAAACCATCTTAATGGATTTTTACGAAACTTCGTTCTTGGGAGTTTTTTGACATTATCTTGAATAGTTATAAAAACTGTATTCCTAAAATAAAAACCTACAGTACCTACCTCCCATATAAATGTTAAAAAAAACGTTAAGAAAAAAATCTCGAAAACGGCTCCAAAAATTTTTAGAAAAAATTTGTGTATTCTTAAATTTGTACAGTCCAATTTTAAGTGTAAAAATATTTTATTTTGCGAACTTTTTAACGGTATACTTCCCATAGAACCATTTTACATATTTTCCACTTTCTCACTATTTGATTAACCGATTAAATAATTTCTTTTATGCAAATGCTCCCTAAAAGTGTTAATAAAAATGCATACTAAAATTTTCAAAAACAAAGTATGCAAACGAGTTTTCAAAAACCTGTCACTGAATTTTTTTGCAATTTAAATTTTATATGTACAATTATATTTATAATATCATAAAAATGGCGTTTCAATATATTATTTTTTCGAAAAATGTTACAGTGCAGAACGGATATAAGAAAGTGTGAAAATCCAAGAAATTATAAGATATAAGAAAGCAAATTTCTTATAAAAGAATTACGGATATTAGAAAGAAAATTTTTTAAAGAAAATTATGGAAAGTATTTTGAACGTGAACCTACAAAATTTCATGAAAACGGGGTAGGTCATACAACGTTTTTATGCATAATGAATGTATGGTCATATAAAAACTTCTTCTATAATATTTTAAAGATAAAAAGCTTTAATGTAACAAAGTAACAAAAATATACTCTTCTTCAACAAGTAAAAAAAATAAATAAGTAAGCAATTAAGGTTGATACATATCAATATATAAATGAACAGGAACTATTTTGTATTACAGGTAGTAATCTTTAAACATATCGTCGAAACACCACCAGCAAAAAGAAGTCAAGCGCAAATGTCAGAATCACATTTGTTTACATTGTTGTTTTTGTAAATTTGACTTTCTCTCCATGTGGAATCTAACAACGATATGTGGTGAAGTGAAACTATACACAAATGCAAAACTATCAGTTTTATCCTACACAGATGTAAACATATCAGTTTCATAAAGGTAATAGCTTGTAGGCAAATACAAAAATCTGCCGAAATTTCTCATCTTTGTGTTGCTTATTTGTGGTCAGAATATTCGCGGTGTTTTCAATTTTCAGCTGTCATTTCTTTGGAAGGTGGGAATTTGTAATGTAGGTCTTAACTAAAGATGCATATTCAAAAGGTCTTGGTACAGGTGTGTCTGCCAAAGTAAATTTCTTATAAGCGTACTTTTTTATTCTATGAATTAATTTTGGGGTGTATGAAAGGCTTTCTTATAACAGTGTTTTTCTTATACGAAAGTTTCTTATAAACGATTAATTTCGAAAGAAAAAGGCATGGTGTTTCTCATTGCGTTTCTTATAAGTGAGTTTTTCTTATATGAGTGTTTCTTTTATCCGTAAAATACTGTATTTAAATTTTATGCATACAAAAATAATTTTTGAAAATATCGCTGCAACGATTTTTTATTTTTTTTTTTGATTATTATTTATCCACGAATTCAAATTACATCTTTGTTTTCTTCAAACCATAACCACTAGGCAATATAAAAACATGTAATTATGTGTTCATTCATTTTTATTTTGCGTAAGTCACTGAATACTACATACAATGTTGGCCCTCATACATTTATATATACCTATACATATATGTCCTTAAAAATCACGTGAATCTTATTTATGCATATATTGCATACCTACCAGCCTACGTTCTCCATTTTCATTATCATAAATATAATATATAATATATTTATATACCTAGGTTCCATCTAGGTATGTAGGTACATATTTCTTTGCTAACTTACATAATTCAAATCCATAACCTAGAATCATAAGGTTATCTTAATTACATCTGCTTTTAACCTACATATGATAACTAGACTACCTTCCTATACTACTTTAGCTACATTAAAATTGTTAGCTACAAGTGCAAGTTCGTACGAATCATTCATTTTATTTCTTTATCCTTTGTTTGTTTATTGTTTTTTTTTTTGGATAACGCTTGTTATTGCTTTTGTGGTGCTCTTAGGCCCGTTTGCTGATGCGAATCATAAATCCTTAACTAAGTTCCACATAACTTTTAAGTTATACATAAATTTATTTATGTTGCACGTACAAATCTATGTGAAATTTAGCAAAGTAACAGATTTAAAATACATCTAAGTTCACTTCGAACTATATGCGATATGTCAAAATTTGAAGATATATTGAAAACAAATTTAAAATTGAAATTGTGAAATTGTGTATTTTTAGTTATAAAATTAAAAAAATGTCGGTTTTAGAGCTGTACACCAATTCACGCCAATTCAAATGGTTCTTCTAGAAGTTTTTTGTTGGCAATCGTTTATTTCGGGAATTTGTTCACCATCCAACGTTCCATATTTAGTTTTGGCAGTTTGCTCATCGAAGCCGAATAGGTCTTCGATATCTGGCAGCTGCAACAAGTTGTACCGTTACCAACATCCATAGAATTGTCCCCACCATCATCGGCAATTGCCTAATCACCACCGCCACCGTATTCTTCCTATACAGCCAGTTTCATGGCGGCAATGTAAGCCGTGTTTTATTCGCTGCGTTTTATTATCTACGTGTTTGGGGCTGGGTTATTTTTTAACACGTATTACAAAAACAACACAAGATCCAGGTTTCTATCGGGGTATCTATCTGGGTTTGCAAATATAAGTATTAAATTCTGCCAACAGAGGGCACATATCAGTACATAACCCAGACGTTTTATTTTTACGGGGTGAACCATATGGGTTATTGGCGATAATAGCCGTATTTTATTATCGCCGTGAAAATAAAACGATCTGGGTTATGTACTTAAATGTACCCTGTGTTCGCCGAATTTAATACCAATATTTGCAAACCCAGCTAGAAACCCCGATAGAAACCTGGGTCTTGTGTTGTTTTTGTAATACGTGTTAAAAAATAACCCCGACCCAGATCTGTGGATAATAAAACGCAGCTGCAGTCGCCGTCTTATAGTGGGCACTTTCATCCGGAATCATGGCGTCCACTTCCTATCGATTACAATTGAAACTTTGTTTTCGTTTGTGCGAAATGATTGCAGATTTTTTTGTGACGTGCGTCGCGCCGGCTTAAGTTTAATGGCAAACGCCTTCGCAAACCGAAGTTAGAAAATTTGCAATTTGCGCAAGCACCAGTACAAGCTATACACAGGCAATGTATAGTTCCACTTTAATATTGTTCTAATGGTGTTTTTTGTTGTTTGAGTTCACAGTTATATCTGGATTCAGACACGTTGTTTGTAGAGCGCGGTTTTATATACTATTCACCGGGGGGAATTTTTCTTGAATTTTCACTCATCACTATTCTGTTATTCATTCGAAGTGAATCACATTGGTAAAGTCGATAATATTGTGCGGTATTCTGCTATTCACGTGGACCCAATCACTCCATACAATTCAAACCAGCATATCAATTGTTGCGGATTCGGTATTTGGTTATGTCTGGTTGAGTGTTAAAAGGTTAGCCGGTCTTGAAATGTAATAATTTTGCTAGAAAACTCTGAAGGAGTTGTTTTTAAATATATCTTAAGCTTCGAATAACAAATTTTCTATTTAAGCATTAAAAACAAACATCATACAACGTTTTATTAAGTTTTTCTTTATGTCGTTCCTCCGTAGTTATCAATTTCCTTATTTATTTTTGTGGCAGGGAAAAAAGTCCGATACATACATTACATAGGTACTTTTGTAACAAAAAAAAAAATAAAATATTGTTATCCAAACTTCATACGATTTTCACATGCGCATCTGTTAGAAATGTCAATCTGAACTTGGGATAGTTCAGTTTACCTGATGGCCGATGGATAGCAGAATACAAAGGCAGTGTGAAAGCGAATCGAATGGGTGGATCGAATATACGATTCACGTGAATCGAAGTTCAATCAATTATCTAATATTCACTATTCTTTTGTTAACCGATTTTTTTTTTATAAAAAGAGAGGTCATCAAATGAAGAAAAATATTCATTTATCTCGCATATTTGACGAGGAATTCCAACTTCTGAAATTTCAAGGGATTTCCACATCTAGAATTTCAAAATCTTTTTTTAATGTTGTATGTTAAATTTGTTAATAACTAAAAAACCAAATATCCATACAATGGCGCAAAATTTTAAACAGCCTGATGTTAAGGGCTTAGTATGATACTACCTTTAGTTTGCAATACTTAGGCCCGTTTGCTTATTCGAATAATAAATCCTGTTATTAGCTAAGTTCCACATAACTCTTAAGTTATACATAAATGTATTTATGTTGCACGTAAAAATCTATGTGAAACTTAGCAAAGTAACAGATTTAAAATATATCTAAGTTCACTTTGAACTATGCGATATGTCAAAATTTTAAAATATTGCATACGAATTTTAAATTGAAACCGTGAAATTGTGTATTTGTGCTTATAAAATTAAAAAAAATGGCTGAAAAAATAATAAAACGCATTCCTAACTTTTCAACGAATGAAAAATCCTTGCTTCTTCATTGTGTCTACGAAGAAAGGTTAGTAATAGAAAACAAAAAGAAAAACAGATGCTCCTATTTGGAAGGACAAGGCATCGTATCGAACAAAGTTTCAACAGCCAATCCGAATCTTCCTGTTACAGAAGTAACGATTCCCTAAAAAGATTCTATGCTAACTACAAAGCGGAAACACGGAAAGATGTTGCCCATGAAAAAGATTCAAGTCTTGAAACTGGAGGAGGAAAGTCTTTCAAACCGACAGATCCTAATTTTGATTTAGTTGTCGCTATTATGAACCCAAACACTGTTCATGGATTGGAAAACGAGTTTGACGGTAATAATGAAATCAATAATCGGGACGAAAATGTAAATTATAAAAAATGACAGCATAATAGTGCGTATTGCTTAAAGAGTACTTAATTTGATTTTAGATTGACGATTAACTCGAGAATGCAAACGACTGGAGCAAATACAAGCCCTCTATGTTTGAAAAATGTGTACATCCCAGTACATTCACCCAGTGATATGAATGACGATAGTACCTACTCTGAAGTGGATAAAGAAAAACCAACAAATTTAATTTTGTCCAAAGGATTCAAGAAACAATTTTAAAGCATTGACAAAGATTCAAATACACCTTGGATTTCGAGGAGAAGACCCATCGCGTCAAGCATACCAACAAGCAAGATAACGGAGCAGTACTCAGAACTTTCTCGCATTAAAATGGAACTCGCAAAGTTGCAGTATGATACCCTGAAGGAAGAAGATATTGAAAAAAAGTATCAAAGAAATATTGAACATGAGCATTGCCATTAAAACTGAAATTTTGAAAACAAAAAATTGTAAGAGCGATGGAGTTGTTTTTGAATACGCCAAATTTAATTTATATGTTAAATAAAATAAAACTTTGTTGTACCTGTTTGATGGACATTTTAATAAGCTTTCTATTTTCTCTAAAACGACAATAGTTATTTCTTTTGTTAACCAAAATCTTTTGTAAAGGGATAGGTCATCAAATGAAGAAAAATATTCATTTCTCTCGTATATCTGACGAGGAATTCCAACCTCTGTAATTTCAAGGATTTCCACGTCATCGTCAAGCACTTCCAATATATCAAAATCTATTTTTATTTATTTTTCGTTTCGTATCAGCAAACGGGCCTTAAGCACTTTACTAATATTTTCCAAATTTTAAACACTTTTTAACTAGCCCCATACTAAATCTATTTTCTTAATAAACTAAGCGAACATAACTTTTCGACGTTTGTAATTGCCAAAGTGGCATATGGATTTAGTACGATACTAAAAAGATAAAGTACCCATTTTGTAATTTTAACTTTAGTAAAATGTTAAGAAGATAGTACGATACTAAACTGGTTTAAAATTAGCATAATCCTCTTTTTAGTCTAGTATCATACTAAAAATGATTTAACATATTACTAAATCCACTAAAATTTTGCGCCATTATTTTTAAGAATTCTTCAATCCCGTATGTCATAATTAAATATTTTATGTGCTACTTTTTCCAAAACATAAACTATGTTTTACTTAACGCCTCTTATGCTTAGGAGTGCAAAGCGCTATGTATTACTTAAGCGCTTATGTTGAACATAAACTCTTAAGTTTCGTATCAGCAAACGGACCTAAAGAAAACTTAGCAATATCTGTTTATTTATTAACGTATATTTTACCACACCACTGCACCGCAGAGGTAAAGAACAGGTCGCTTTTTTATATTGTAGAAACGGCATAAAGTGAAAAGTAAACAACAAAATGTTATTGAAATTATTCAGTCGCCATTGGATTGTTTAAGTAGATATGTATGTCCTGCAGAGCATATCAAATGTAAACTTATTTATTAACATCCATATGGTGGGGAATGTAGACTTAAAACCATGTTTTCTAACGCTAATAAACGCATTTTTCCCCTTGAGTCCAAGCTTCGGCCTCCATATGCTTAGCTGGGAACCTCTTTCCTTCAACCAGCTAGTTGTCTCTTGTCCTACACAGTCAACCACCAGCAGCCCTGTTCCGTTTAAATTCCAGTTTGTGTTTCCAATCTATAGGGGAACCTAATCAATAATGGCTTCTTCCAGTGCCGACTATTCATCGCCACTGAGAGTTACCTGAGGATACTCCTTTGGTAGAAAAGCAATCCTTACACTCAGGGCCGCAATTTCATATGATGTTCAGTTTTCGGTTTAAGTGTTTACAGTGCAATGACCCGCAGATGATGTTCTTGTCCTTCCAGACTTTTTGGTATCTTACCTTTGGGGAGGGGTGATCTGTTCAGACTTCCTCTTACCATCTGCAGCGTTGTTGGAGGCCTTCTTCTGGAGGTTTTATTTAGTGGCTGCACCACTTAGGCTTTCCTTAGTGGGTCATCTAGGCCACCTGATTTCCCCAAAGCTGGACGTGGGTCATTGTAGCGGCTATGTTCTTTTGTTGTTGTATTTCAACCATTGTCGCCTACCTTATTTTTCCCAGATGTCTCTGACGCGGGAGGTATTCTCCCTTAACATGAAGTCGATGGCCGCCTTTTGTGTGTTTGGATCTGCACTACCCCACCAAGAGGTTCTGGATCCTCACCTTGGAGGGTATGCTTCATGCGATCCATTCTCAGTGACATGCCGGAATGTTAAATTTTTTGTGGTTTGTTTTATTTTTTTGTTTAATATTTTTTGGCATTAGTTCCCACGAATATCTAGAGAAATGGTAGTCTGCCATGTCAGAGCTCCGTATAACATGGTATGGTCTTAGTTGCACTTTATACGACATGGTTTTAAAGAGGTAGGGTTAGAATACATCCGGATGGCTCTGGCTGCAAGCCATCCACATTACACCCTGATGTATTAGTTGGGCAGTTCTTAGTTCGTATATGTCATCAAAATTACTACTGATTCGGGTATTCCCGATGCATCTTCGAAACTTATGCCTTATACTACCACTGCAAGGTACATGCCATGCGAAGGTAGTAGGTCCTACGTATAATATAATAGTTATTTATTTTATTTACAATAGAGAGCGATTAAGAAAACAGCTAAGCCTGTCAGTAAACTGTAATATGTAAACATTACCCATTCAAAGATTCAAAGCGAGCTCTTAAAAATTCATAACTTTCTTATAAAAAGAAAGATAAATAAATAAACACAATTTGGCAACAGGTAGTTTCATGCATATGAATTAACAAGTTCATTATTCAATTTTACGAATTTACTTTAACGCGCTTACTGGACCTGTAGACAAAAGGTAGGAAAAGTAAAGTTGTATAAATTCTTTCCCACGATTACCGAATCCTTAGATGTATACAACAAAACATACTTGTTGAAAAAGTCCATATAAAAGTAATTAGTCCTATTGTTTATAAAGTTTGTCTAATTTTGAGGCGTTTCACGCTCAGCGCTTAGTTGCTTTGTTCAAACAACCGACCATAAAATCTACCAAGAGCGTAATGCGCCGAACATTACATATTGGCAGGTACTTTATATAGTCTATACCTTTACTTGTCCCAACCATACATACGATGATAAAAATTTTCTCATGGAAGACTGGGGTTTTCCAATATAGTACACATTCGTTGATTTGAAAAATCTGGAGAAAAATTGATGATTTTCACAGGTATTTTTGAAACACCTCTGTTCAAATATCTTTTCATCGCGAAATTCCCATAGATCACTCGCTACGTTCGGTCTCACGCTCGCCAGTTCCTCCATATGTTGAATGTTGTGTGTTTTGGAAAAACGACCATAAGTGTTAAATATGTACAACATATGACATCGAATTACCCACCTTCGTGTTTTGAAGGTTGAGAAGAATTTCGGAGATATAGTTAGTTCGTCCAGGGACTGTTTAAACCCACACCCTTAATTAAAGTTATCTTCAAATAACAGCTATACAAATTCATGCCCTGTCTCGATAAGTGTCTGCTCCTGCAGCAGTGGACGCCGTACCAGTGCGCGGTGGTAGTGGTCGTATAGTTATCCTATTAACAAATAAGGGATTAGTCGTACTCCAAATAAGGCAATTATTAGGGCGTTTTTAAGTAGCTTCGCGTCTTTTGATTTGTTTATTGAGCATAAAAGAATTATCAAACAGTACATAAGGTAGGCTTTAGTTCTAGTACTTTTTTCATAGATGCTTTTATAACATTTTTTTCTTGGGGTGGATGGATGTTGTTCTTCAACTTTTTCATATACAGCCCATCTAAGGAACATGTCGATTCATTAGGATTACGGATTAGCAGTATGCTTTGCGGATAGAAACCATTTAGGAAATCTGTTGCTCCATTCCACTACAGAGGACGAAATACTTTATGGCATTTATAACGTGTTGGTTTTGGGAAAAAATATACCTACTTACAGAAATTATCTTTCCGGTTTTCCACATGCAATTTTTTTTCTTGTATATTGAATCAGATTTATGTATATAATAGGTATAAGTCGCTGGTGGATAACTTAGAATTATTCATAGTCAAATCAATTATTATTTATTGTTCATATTTTTCATTAGTTTAAACCGAAGAAAATATATTGAAATTGAAGCAGGACAGACCGAATCCCCTTTGCTCGTATATCCGATCACATCGAAAACATTCTTAGTAGATACATATTTTTAATATCATTTTAATACTTAATACTAATTTTTGTATACCTTTACAAAATTTCCTTACAATTTTTCTGAAAAAAATGTTGAAAGGCATACAAATAAATAAAAGCATAATTTCAAACAATTCTTATACACCAGTTTCTAAAAATTGAATCCAAATATTTTTTTAAAAATTATAATATGCAGTATTATTTAGCAGACGTACTTATAAATGAAGTGCTACAATATATGACAGATTGAATAAAATGCACGACTGGATTGTACGAACTAGCTCTTGTAGCAAACAACTTTAATGTATAGCTAAACATTGACGCTATTAGTGGGTAGGTAATCTAGTAAGCCTTTGTAGGCTTAAAGCCGATGTAGGTAAGATTAGCTTGGTTCTTAGTATAATAACCTATCTACGAGTACATATAAATTGATTTTAATTATGTAAATTAGGAGGGTAGGTAATATTTATATACCTACCCACATAGATGGAACCTATAGTTATGTAAATGTGTACAAATGTAATGAAAGTGACGGATGTAGGTGGGTAGGTATAACTATATGCGACCTTTTGTCATTGTACGATATTGTAGAATTGGCTTCAGGTTAAATGAAACAATTATTCTTACTTGCGATTATAGGCACTATTTATAAGGCAAGTTATGTATACGTAAAACATTTTTTTTTTCTAACAATCAAACATGACATTAGGATCATAGAGACCACCAAAAAAAACTCTGTCTGTCCTATAGTCTGCAGCCTAAACGGTTCGGTGGATTTGCTTCAAACTTGGTACATATTGTTTTTTCGGTAATGCCAACACGTTTTTTGCATTTTTTAAGACGACAAATGACAGTAGCTCCCATACATTTTTTTTGGCCAAAAACAAAAATCTTATTTTTCTCAAAAACGGCTTCAACGATTTTTATAAAAAAACATCAGTTCATTAAAGAAGGAAAAGGGTACCTTTTAATATTTTTTTTTTTTTGAAAAAAATTGTTTTTTTTATTACTTCTAGTAGAACCATTTTTTGGTTTACGATTTTCTCGGAAACGTTTAATTTGATTTTTTTGAAATTTTTTATGCAGCAGCTCCTAGAAAGTTTAAACACTATTGGATACCAAAATTTTTCAAACAAATTTGTTTTTTAGAAATTAATTTTTTTTTGAAAATTCAAAATTTCGAAAACGACTCAATAATTTTTTTAGAAACTTCGTATTTGGTGGTTTTTTGATATTAACTTGAATAGTTAAAAACAATATTTTTCTAAAACAAAAAACAACGGTTGCTCACATACAAATATTAAAAAACCGTTAAGAAAAAATTTATTTCTCGAAAACGGCTCAAAGAAATTTTATAAAAAAATTTGTGCGTTCTTAAATTAGTACAGTTCACTTTTAAGTATAAAAATATTTATTTTTACGTTTTAATGGTATTCCCTTAGAACAACTTTTCATATTTTCGACTTTCGCAATATTGGATGAACTGATTAAAATATTTTGTTTTATACAAATGTCCATAATGTGCATACTCAAATTTTCAAAAAAAAAGTTTTTCGATTTTTAAAAAATAATAAAATCTATTTTTCAAAAACCAGTCACAGAATTTTTTCTTAAATTTGAGTTTTATATGTATATTAATAATATCTTCAAAATGGGGTTTCAATTTTTTTTTTTTAAATGTTTTCAAAATTTTATACATAAAAAATTAATTTATAAAAAAATCGCTCCAACGATTTTTGAATTTTTTTTTGATATATTCTTTTTTATCCATGAATTCAAATTGCATCTTTCTTTTCCCTCAAACTACATATAACGACTAAGCAATATAAAAACATTTAATTATGTGTATTATCCATTTATTTCTACCTTATTATTGTTCCGTTTTTAGGATTTTTTTGCGTACGCCACTGAATACTAAATACAATGTAGGCTCTCATACATTTATATATACATATGACGGTTCTTTAAAAATCACATGAATTTTATGTATGCATATTGCACCTTAATTACAAAGTTATATGCATATAGCTATCTACCCACCAACATCCTTCATTTTCATTATTATGTGTACATGTTTACATACTAAGGTTCCATCTATATGTATATCTATGTAGATACATTTTACTCTCCTAACCTACATAATTAAAATCCATAACTTAGATTTAAATATACATTTGTAGGTAAGTACCTATATGTAACTATTCCGTGAATCATCCATTCGACAATTCATTATACTAAGAACCAAGGTAATCTTGCCTACATAGGTTTTAAACCTGCATAGGATAACTATACCTAACTAACTTATAACCTCAATGGTTAGCTACATTAAGGTTCTTAGATGAAAGAGCAAGTTCGTACGATCCAGTCGTGCACTTTATTTCTTTTCGTCACAACGTTTCGCCCATGCCATCCATCATCAGGTGAACTATGGTTTAATTATTGTTAACCTTATTTGATAGGTGCAATATACATAATATTCATATGATTTGTAAAGATTAAAAGATATAATAAATGTATGAGAGCCTATACATAGTATACATCTTAATCTTATAGTTTGAAGGATAAGATATGCCATTTGAATTTTTATGGACAAATATGAATGCCTATATCAAACAAATATTTGTCGAAATAAAAATCGTTTTGTACACTTAAAAAAAACTGCTAAGACCATCACTTTAATCGGTTTTCGAAAAAATCAAGGACACCATTAGATGCCACGGATCAATGGAAATTGTATGAAAAAGTATTTCGAACATTGTAGGATGGAGTTTGATATATAAATCTGGTTCTTATTTTTAGTTTTTTGAACAAACTATGCAGTTTCTTAGACTTTATTAATATACATGTGAATGTGATTATAAAATTAACTAAAATTATAAAATTTAAACTAATTTTTTTTATTAGTTTTAAAAATATTGAATTTTCAAAAAAAAAAAAATTATTCAAAATATTGATATGCAGAGTTTATTTGGCTACCCTAGACCTTCTCAAATACAAAATTTGACAGATAACCAAAGAGCCGTTACCGAGAAAGCCAAAAATAAAAAAAAAACGTTATATGAAATGTATCGTTAATAGACTTTTCCCGTAAATTTGGTTCTGATAGATGAAAACTAGTACCAACAAAATAATTCTCAAAAAAATTTATGAACCGTTTTCGGGAAAATAAGCAGTACTTCGTTACTGTTAGTCACTATTTCTTGTGATTGCTGCTCTAGTTTTAGTTCATCAAACGAGTTTTCAAGAAGTTGTAGTTTTTTCCTTGATACTATATATTTCTGGTTTTGAAATTTTGAAAATCATAAATTCCCTTAAAAACACTAACTTTGTTGGGATAGATGGTATCTCAAACATTATTCTGAAAAAAACTGCCCTAAATATAGTAGATATTCGTGCTCATATTTTCAATAATAGTGTCGTGTGATGTGGTATTTTCCCTGATAAACTAAAATATGCGTTTATCGCACCTATTTTTAAAAAAGGAAATAAATAAAACATTAAAAACTATAGGCCAATCTCATTGTTACCATCGATTCAAAAGTTTTTGAAAAAATTATTAAAACCAGGATATTTAACAAATCTGAACTTTTTTAGTCCTATGCAATTTAACTTTCGAACGGGTTTGTCAACAGAGGATGCACTACGCAATGTAGTTCAATTCAGCAAGATATGGTCTGCAGAAAGAAATGTGGTGCACTTTTTGTGGACATAACAAAAGCTTTTGATATGGTTAATCACAGTTTTTTTTCTGAACAAGCAACAAAACGTTGGTAAATAATGCTTTGAATGACTCGATGGATATTAATGTGGGGGTGCCTCAAGGATCCGTCCTTGGTCCCATCCTTTTTTGATTTACATCAACTCTTTATTCGACCTTCCATTTATCGGAAAAGTTAATGCTTAAGTTGATGACCTTACAATAGAATGTAATGCTTTAAATCCTTTAAAATTAGTTGCTAACGTAAATCCTGATGTACACTTACTAAGGTTGTGGTTTGCAGACCATACGCTAATTGTCAGCAATAAAACCAAATTAAGGCTTTACGGTTCAGACTCAAATATGGTAGATGATATCGAGCTTCTATTCCACGCACCATCTTGCAGAGTTTCTGTATATCAAATCAAGAATGTCTTAGATCTAACTCACGCCCTACATTTAATTCTGATTTAGCTTGCAATAGCTCATGTTAAAAGATGTAAAAGATTTTAAATAACTGGGTGTCACATTGCAAACCTAAAGAAATATTTCCTGTCAACAATTCAATGCTTCTATCGTCTCAGAAAATTCTGTTCAAATACCACATTGAAGAACGTGTACTATGGACTATTTCATTCTAAATTACAATATGGAACCTGCTGGGAGGCGCCTATCTAAACAAATTGCAACAACTGATTATCCTTCAAAAGTGTGTTTTAAGAAAAACTTGCAATTCAATTCGCTTGGCATACTCTATAGTGTTATTTAGGTAAACGAACTGTTTTATTTTAAAGTTCTGAAAGAATTTTTTATGAGAGGTGGAAGAAATAATAGATCCGTTCGTACTGTACCTTTTCGGACTACACTTTTTACACGATCGTATCATGAAAGTTGTTTAACAAGCTCCCAAATGAAATACAAAATATTAGAAACGCACCATTATTTAAAAAAAAAACATTAAGTTGTGGCTTTTTAACTTTAGTTTATCCGAAATCGAAACTCTTCTCAAATACATTTTTTGATTTAAATTTGTTTAATTCTTTTGTTTTGCACTTTGTTTAATAATTAAATTATTAATTTGATTATTTCTAATAATGTAATAATTTAATTTATACTTTAATTCCTAATTTTCACCCCACATTAAAAAATATTATTTGTAAAATGTGGCATTAGTTCTATTTTGTTAAAATGTAAATGCTACAAACTATCCTCTTATTTATTTATTTATGTTTGTATAAACTCTTATTAAATGTAAGTGACCATCAAATTGTTTAAGAGAATATGATTAAAATAAAATAAAATAAATTAAAAAAAAATATATTTTAAAGCCGTTTTTCACATTTTTTTTCAAAAATCTAAAAAAAATATTTTTTGGTAAACATGCCATTTTATTTAGAATTTAAAGGACCCAATAAAAATTTTGATCGAAATCCATTAAGTCGTTTCTGAGAAAGTCGAAAATAAAAAAAATAGTTGTATGACAAGTCCCGTATAATAACAAAATATTTAAAAAAATGTTGATATCAAAATGTAGAATATGCTTATAGTCTTATATCAAAACCGTAAGAGCCGTTAGATAATTAAGATGGTAGAAAAAATTGTATGGCAGATACCGATTTCAATTAGATATGAAAAGCGTGTTGATTTACTTTCCTCAATTTCATAACAAAGTCAAGCGGCTTCAATGACCAACAAATAAATTTTGTAAGGTCGCTGTATGTAAGCAATTTTACTTTCTTTCTTGAGGTTCTGTGTTTAGTGAAGTGGTTCCAGACAGAAAAGTGTTAAAAGTATATTCTGGCATCTTCGTAATTAACATCTGCGCCACCAAAACATTACTTACTGTTTGTAGTAATTTGAAAAGGTATACCGTATCTTCCAATAAGGTGGTCTATTTGAATATAAATCAATGAAGTTCTTCCACAAAATGCCTTAAAATATAGATAGGTAAATTAATAATTTGTTTTGTTTTGATTAATAATTTCATTGTTATCTAATATCTATATGAAATATTGATTCATATAGGTATGTATTTACTTTCAATTGAGTTTTTGCATTAATTCTTAAAATTTTAGGCATTTTCTCATATGTATGCCTATTTTAAATTTAGTTTTTTTTTATATTAATTACTTTAAAATTTTCGCGATTTATTTTTGAGAGAATAATGAAAAAACACAGCGTTTCAAAACTTGGTAAGAAATTCGAGTTACCTACCAAGTAGGTTACTTTAATAATTTCCCTTGGCTGCATAAAATATATATTTATTTATTTATTTCTCATCAATTCATTTACAATCTTTTGATTACAGACGCTTACTTAAAACTATGTACATATATAATACTTTTTAGCTCAACTCAGGAGTTAGATATATTTAGATAAATGTTTTTGAAACTATCCCTACTCGTTGAAAGATCGACTTCGAGTTATTGGAAAGGCTGGTCCAACGAAAATGAACGATGTTAATTGTAAATAAAACACAAAGTTTTTAGATAATTATCTTTACATTTTTTATTATCATATAAGGATCTATAACAATTACCTATGTGCGAAACAAAATATCGGCAAAATAATGCTCGCCACTGCTTCGGTGGCATTGCTCCACCTGATGGTCCATATTTTCAATGACTCTGAGATATAATTGAGGTTCAATGTCCTTAATGTGCCGAATTGTATCATCCTTTAGCTCTCGAATTTTTCTTGGCTCATTGACATACACATTTTCTATTTAATATCCCCAAAGAAAGAAGTCCAACGGTGTCAAATCACATGATCGTGACGGCCAATTAACATCCCCACGACGCACGTGAGATAATACGGCCATTGAATTTCTCGCTCAAAAGAGCCATTGTTTCATTAGCTGTTTGGCAAGTGGCACCATACTGTTGGAAGCACATATCGTTCAAGGTCCATATCCTCAATTCATGGCCACAAAAGTCCGTTATCATCTCGCGATAGCGAACACCATTAACGGTAACTGCTTGGCCGGCCTCATTTTCGAGGAAGTACGGCCCGATGACGCCGCCGCCGCCAGCCCATAAATATAAACCACATACCAACCAAACAGTCACTCCTTGTGGATACATTGGCTTTTCAACAGTCATTCGTAGATTATCATTGGCCCAAATGCAACAATTCTGCTTGTTAACGAATCCACTGAGGTCAAAGTGTTCCCCGTCGCTGAAGATGATTTTCTTTGTCTGTTTCTTTGTCATTCACTTCTGTCTGTTCAACCAACCTTTGGGCGTATTGACGAAACTTGAAATTGTCAGTAGGCTTCAGATATTGATTCATCATGTATTATGATTGGACCACACTTTACTACGTAAGAGAACGAGTTACTGGGTTATTCAGACCATAATTTGTTCGTTGATTGGAAACATAGAAGATATAATTTCTATTTCGTTTTCTAGCACTAGAAATTCGTCGCATTTAATATTAGAACTATAGTAAAAAGAACGCATTTTTATTGCCTACACTCTCTAGAGTTTTCAAATCAATGCTCATCTAAAAAAATAATCAAGTAAATCGGCGGACCATCTCAGATTTCTTAACGCAAAGCGCGTGAATCTTCTTTATATTTTTTTTAATCTATAAGAGCGTCTTCATTAAATGGTGACCAGGCGACACAGCAATATAAGATAGTTACTACTAGGGACATGTAAAATGCTTTTAAAGTATAAACATCTTTAAGAAAACCCAACACATAATTTGCCTTTGATACAATAAAATAAATGTGAGTTGAAAAAGAAGCTTCTTGGAGTCAAATATAACACCAGGATCAGATCTTTGACTTCGGTGACTCTCTTGAGTGGTTCATTTTCAAATTTTTAAATAAAGGTTAAATGCGACAAACTGTGGGTACTACAAATCTTACATTTTACATAATTAAGTTATAGGTGATTGTATTTGCACTAAACAACAAAAACAAATTACAAATCAATATCGTTTTCGAAATTTAAACAGTCGCAATCCGAAGACATTTCACTGTATAATTTATCGTTGATTGCAAACATCAAACTAGTACTAGTTTGACAAATTAAGAACGTTTTATTCTTAAGGGGATGAAAGCCTTTATACCGAACAAAACCAAAAGCATCAAACCAAAAGAAAACTCATGGTTCGATTTGAGCTGTTAGGAGGTTATCAGGTTGAGAGAGGTAAGTTTCCGATGTTATAAAGCCAACCCAACTGAGGAAAACCGGAATAAGTTCAAACAAGCTAGAAAGACCTGTAATAGTCATATTCAAAGAACCAAATTTCTACATGAGCAAAAATTAAGGCAAAAAATACTACAATGTCCCAAAGGTAGTAAAAATTGTTGGTCATTTGTAAAAAACGTACGAAATTCCACCTGCTCGTCGGTTCCAACGCTCGTTTCCAATAACACTCCTGTGGTAAGCGCACAAGAAAAAGCAAATTTGCTAGCAGCTAAGTTTGCTGCTAATTCTACGCTTCCACAAAGTGTCATGACTCCTCCTGTACTTGAGAGCATAAACAGTTTCATGGGACGTATCTTCTTTCGTACTCGTGCAGTTGCTAGAGTTCTTAAAGATCTTAACATACACAAATCCGCTGGTCCAGATAGTATCTCCCCTATTGTTCTGAAGAGGTGTTCTTCTACGCTGGCAAAACCACTGCGTAAGCATTTCCATCTGTCCTACTCTACTGGTCTCTTTCCGAGTGGGTGGAAAACAGCATTTGCCCAGCCTGTCCCTAAAAAAGGCGAACCTTCTTCACCCTCTAACTACCGTCCAATTGCACTTACGTCCCTTCTTTCCAAGGTCATGGAAACACTGATTAACTATCAGCTTAAGAAATATCTTGAAGAACGAAAGCTCCTTAATAACCGACAGTATGGCTTTCGTAGCAATAGGTCCACTGGTGATCTGATGGTATATCTCACCGAACAGTGGCACAAATCTTTACATCATTTTGGAGAAAGTAAGATTATTGCGCTTGATATTTCAAAAGCATTTGATAGAGTTTGGCATCAAGCTCTCTTATCGAAAATGCTTGCATTTGGTATCGAAGAATCTCTTCTTCGTGCCCCAGGGCTCCGTTCTATCTCCGACTCTCTCATTTTCATCAATGATCTCTTGTCTGAAACTTCTAATCCAATATACTGTTTTGCTGACCACAGTACCCTCAGCTTTTCATACTCGTTTTTAGATTCTCATCCATGTCCTTCGGATGTGGAACTTGAACGGCAGCGTATGATTAGCTCATTAAATTCTGATCTAGACAGCATTGTCCAATGGGGAATAAAAAACCGCGTAGAATTTAATGCTTCAAAAACCCAATGCTGTCTTCTGTCGTTAAAGCGGGACCCTCCCCCAATGCCGTTGTCCATTAGCGGCGCTTGCATCGAGGAAACCGAACAACTTTCAGTTCTCGGTATGTGCATCACTGACCACCTATTGTGGAATGAACAAATATTCGACGTCGCCAAAAATGCTGCAAGATGTTTGGCTTTTCTGAGAAGATGCAAGAAATATTTCTCCCCTTCTGATCTGGCTGTAATCTATAAATGCTTTATTCGTCCAAAGCTTGAGTACAATTGTCATATTTGGGCAGGTGCTCCCATAACGCACTTAAGTCTCCTGGACAGAATCCAAAAAAGAGCCTTAAAAATGATAAGTGATGAAACAATAACTAAAACAATTGAGCCTCTCTCGCACCGTCGCAATGTTTCATGCCTTTCATTATTTTATCGGTATTATAATAAACAGTGTTCTAGTGAAATAGCCAGTTGCATTCCTCACTTAAACTATTCAACCGTAACACTCGCGCTTCTAGGAAAGCCCATCAATTTACCCTAGAGCCCAACTTCGGACGTACTGTCAAGTATAGAGATTCTTTCTTTAGCCGCACAACACGAATGTGGAATGCTTTACCCGACCGAATTTTTCCCTCCCATTGCGATAATCAGGCATTTAAATCCAATGTACATCGGTATCTCCTGTCTAATCCTATCCCATTTTCCTAATCGCTCGCACTGTGTGTAAACATTTTAAGGGTATTCATAACCCCTTGAGTGCGCGCATAGTTAAAAAAAAAAAAACCTGAGGAATCCCATTAATGAATAAATTAAACAACAGTAGTCCAAGGTGACAACATTGGTGAAGTTCTCAATCAACATGAGTAACATTTGATGTAAAACCATAAACGACCTGCTTCTGGTTTCACAAATAGGATTACATACTTGCTTTTAAAGCACTTTTTATATCATTTTAATGATTTTGAACGATAAAGGATCAAGGAGCAAATAAGAAAGAATCAGAATGAACAACAACAAACTTGTGTGGCTAATAAAAGCCCTAGTCGTTTCAATGTTATTAATAAACATATAAGCCTTGAGTTAGATCTGATCATGTGGGCTCGGTGGCGTGATGCGTTGGCTTCTAAGGCAAATTGGTCATGGTTCAGTACTCGATAGAGGTATAATAAGTCAATTTAAATGAAAAAGTAGACCAGCACGACTAGAAAAAGCAAAGGAATCTGATGATCGACCTTGGCAAGTCGTGAAATAGCTATAGTTCCAGCCAACAATAAAATCACAAAAAATTGATGGTAGCAAACTCAAGTTCTTGTTGGTAATTCAAAATCATTAAAAAAATGTGTGTTCAGGACCAGTTTTCGAAGATTGGGAGTAGGGTAATAGTCCATTGTGAACTCTGTCAAAAGCTTTAACCAAATCTGTGCATAACATCCACATCAAGACGGTTGAATTTATGTATATATATGTATAGGTAGCGACTTTTTGTTCTAAATTAAGAGCAAGACAGTTTTGAATTAACTTCATTTTATTTTAGTTCGTAAGAAGATTTATCAAATACTCTATTTTAAAGAAGAGTCTGAAGCTCAATTGAGTACTGCATACTTACAATATGTGGTACTTCACAGTCTCCAATAGCACACTTTAATCCATGACCCGTTCTAATAATAATTTACTCCATTTCAGATCCACATTCGATATAGGATTATTATAACTATAGGATTTTGCCTAGTTTCATGGGTGGATGGCAACTCCCGGTTTGTTCTTAAGTCATGAGGAATGAGCGTGTGGATATGGATATACTGGGGTTTGTTGTTTTTGTGATTGTGACTGCCATTTCTATACACTAACCTCTTTCTCCAAAATTTGTAACTTTAACTTAAGCTACAAAACTGAGCTTAAAATGTCAATATGAGTTCCATTAGTATGTACACTTTGAAAGTGGCAATTTCGTAACTGATTATCTTATTTTATTTTTCAATAATGATATATGTAATGCATCTAATGAATATCATATTATACGTAGTAAGTATACGACACTTAATTTAATTCAATACTTTAGCAATAACTTCTCAAAAGTTGTCCAAGGCTAAAAATCTCTAAATTCAATTAATCAACACTGTCACACATCACAGTTTTAATTTTTATTTCTTAGAAAATTGTCTAACCTTAACCTTAGTGACATAGTAGGCATACTATTTTAGAAAATGTACAAAAAAACTTAAATATCACGTTTGACCACATGCCGTTTTTTTTTTATTTTTAGCTAAATAAACATTATGTATGTTTTAATCACGTACAAAAAACTAACTGGTTTTAGCAACAAAAAAAGGTCAATTTTTCCTATTAGAAAAAGAACCTTGGTGTAGAATTCATTCACAAATTCATTACCTTTTCTCCTTATCTACCTGCAAACTACTTTTAAAATTTGCCAGACGTCAGGTCGCCATACCATCGATCTCAATTCTCACCTATTTATGAATGAATTTTCAATTCTTATACATACAACTCACAAAAGATCACACGAATAAAAGAAACACTGGAAACAGGTAAGATTGGTGATTCCTTTTTTTTTCAAATCAACCTGTTATACATAGCCAATGGGAAATGAGATATTCGGACATCCTTCCGTTCAGCAGTCACATATTTACTCGGATATTTTAGAATATTTCATCAGTATAAAACAGGTAATTGACGAGTGTGTGCTTATATCAGGTTTGGCAATATTTTTTAATACTCTCCATTAGATATGAAATACTCGTACCAAAGAAAAGTCCTTAAAGAATACCACGAAAATAATCTTCTGGGTTAGTTAAGTTTTATTTACAAGTCCCTCTTCGATATTCGACGTTTTGGTCATTTTACTTAGAATTTTTTTATTCTGCAATTACAGGTCTTGCGAAAACGTGTGCAATGAAGGAGAAAAGTAAAAACGCTGCAAGGACCCGTCGGGAAAAGGAAAATGCTGAATTCTTCGAATTGGCCAAATTACTACCATTGCCAAGTGCAATCACGTCGCAATTGGACAAGGCGTCTATCATAAGATTAACAACATCGTACCTTAAAATGCGACAAGTCTTTCCGGATGGTGAGTTAAACAATAAAAAAAAAACCTGTGTATTAGTCCTTAATTTTGCTTTTCTTTGATGCGTGTGTAAAAAAACAACCTCAAATGACAGACGTCGTCATCCTCGTCGAATCCGTGCTCCATATGAAAATAATTGGAACAATTAAATCAGTTCATTGAGCGTACGTTGCCTTTCAATCTCGCACCATTTGACATCATGCACATTCATTCACAATGAAAAAAACAACAAACCAAAGATCGCTTTGGGCAATTTCACAATATACCCTACCCACTCCATATAAGTCACCACCTCCAAATACATTTTTTATATATAGTATGGATGTATGTATGTACTTACAAAATCTCTTGGTGTACATATAGATATACCTACATATATATATTTTAGAACCGGTAAAGTCCTTAAATTCACACACAAGAGCCAGCTTGACGTCCTTGTTCGTCATCATCGACTTCAAAATAATATTTTGGGGTGGCATTGTGCACGTGAGGCAACTGACAACCCCCGCCGAACAACACAAGACAATGACAAAAGTGGTGGTCCTTTTTTGTCCTGGCATCTCCTTTTATATTCTTGTTGTTATAATAATTATTATTATACATTTTTATTATTTTAATATAGCATTCACGGTGGCATGTCAGTGTGGGAAAACATATTTTTTGCCAAACTGATATTAGAATCCATCCTCCTGCATTGTGTTAAGGATTTAAGCGGGTTGTATTATATAAACCGTGTCGGTGTAAAAGAATGAATGGAAAATGAAAATATTGTCGGCGTGGCACTTTTGCGTTATTGAGCGCTATTGTTCTTGTCAGGATATTGTGTGTTTTTTGTTCGCTAATTCATTCTGTTTTTTTTTTCTATATACACAAATTTCCCTTTTTTTCTTTTATGAAGATGAGATTAATTGGGAATAATATTTATAAAAAAAATTTCTATTAATGCTTTGTTGTTGTTTTTGTTATTTGTCTTGGGTATATAGGACTCGGAGAAGCTTGGGGATCTTCACAACCAATGCAAAGAGGAGCAGCTATAAAAGAACTTGGCTCTCATCTACTTCAGACTTTGGATGGTTTTATATTTGTAGTGGCACCTGATGGAAAAATTATGTACATATCTGAGACAGCGTCGGTGCACTTGGGCTTAAGTCAGGTAAGAGTTAGATAGATATAACAAGGCAAATACCTACCAGTGCATCTTTTTTGTTAATCTATATACATACACATCATGTATATGCATAATTATAGTGAAAGAGAAAAGGTTGGAATTTTACATTTTATGTTTGAGAGTATATTTATAATTTTTTGGCCAAAGAAATTTCCTGGCTAAAATTCGTAGTCTGTGGTAATATTTTAATCTCTCGTGAGTGCTATCTTCTACATGAAAAACTTTGTGCACGGGAACAGGATTTGACAGTTTTTCGTAGAAAGTCGTAGATTATCGGAGTCTTAGGAATTACGAAAACTAAACTGAATATTTTGCTTAAGATGAAGCAAAAAATAAAGTAATATTTAAAAATTTTATTATTTAACAATTTCTGTGTAATTTCATGTTGAAATATGTATTTTATAAACTTAAGTTTTTGAAAAATATAATTAGTTTGCTGATATACGTATCAAAAAAATGTATGTTCAACTTAAAACGCTTATGGGCTACTTTTTCCTCTGCGTAAACTGTCACATAAGTGCTTATGTAGAACTAAAATTCTTAAGTTGAGTATCAGCAAACGGCGCTCAGTTTCTTAACTAATTTTACACAATACCTATAGGAGAGGATGTTGTAAATATATTCTTATATAAATGACTCAAAATAATTGCACAGCGTAAACTTTAAAAGCTTTTTAAATTATACCACAATTCTCGAAACGGATTATGTATAGCAAAAATCATCTTGGTTTCGTTATTTATAGTTTTCCTTCCTAAAATTTATTGTTTATTGGAAATGAAATAGTAGCATTTTACTATCACAAATATCCATTATAGATCATCTATATGAGAAAAAAAAACGATAAGATACTGATTAGAGTAACATCTAACAGTTAGATTTAAAACTAATATATATTTGGAACCTTGAATAACTTTCTGTTGTTGTAACCCTTGCAAAATCACATCTGATGATAAAACAGCTGTTCTCATAAAAGCTATCTTGAGTTATCCCAACATTTTGGAATAACTACAGATATTTGAGAACAAATGTACAGACCAGCTGACTGCAAGCTTCATTTGGTATGTGTTTTCTCATACAGCTTTCTGCTAAACTACCGCTTTGTTCACAAATATATACTCGGATGGTTTGGTATCCGAGATAACATATCTAATAAGGTACTGAACGCTCCCACTAATCATGAACTTTATAAGTTTTTTTCTATTGATACATGGAGTCACCTGGCAGTCACCGTGTGAACTTGCAATTTGAGTTACATTAGTCGTGTTCTTTTGGCAAAATCCATCGGCACAAAGCAAAATTTAAACACATTTCATATACAAGAACCTGCTTTCGATTTCGATAAAAGTAAAAGCAGAAGTCATAAACTAATAATATAAAGACCCGAAACCTCTGCTTTCATTTGACATTTGCCTACAAGCTGAAACACGCACACAAGTAACTTTTCTGTTCCTCTTCCAAAAGACACATTGATAAAAACGCACACAGACAACAAAGCCCTAGTAATTCTGGCTTATTAGTGACAGATGTCTGCTATGGATAGATTTGTTACATTTATTCGAGTATCGAATGATATTATGTTATTTAGTTGATAGCTCCCATGACTTTGATGAATTTCGAAGTCCTTGTTTATAGAGTTTTCTCTCTGTCAAGCACGTCCACCCATTTATTAGATATTTATCTCGGAAACCAATCAATTCGAATATATTTGTGATCGATTCGGAAAAGTTAGCTGAAAGCAGTCAGAAATCAATAATTTTTGGTTAAGTATGTGTTCTTTGTTACAAACGCAACGAACTAGGCTAAAAGCTTAATTTACTTATTTTTGTTGCTTTATGAATCATAAAGGGTTATCCATTTTGCGGCTTCAGAAGTAAACGTAAATAAAACACATACAAAATATTTTTTTTCATGATATTTCTTTTTTATTATAAAGTTTAACGTTGACACATACATCATTTAAATGACCCCCACGCGAATTGTTGCAAGCATTGATTCTTTTGAGGTAATTTTCGACACATATTGGGCGCTATCTCAGCCATAACTTCACGAATGGTGGTTTTCAAGTGCTCAAGAGTTAAAGGTTTATCTGCATAAAAACGGTCTTTCGCGTAGCCCCACAAAAAAAAGTCCAGCGGTGTCAAATCGCATGATTTTGGTGTCCAGTTGATATCGCCACGACGAGAAATTACGCGGCCAGGAAATGTCTCTTGCAATAAAGCCATATTCGCTCGAGTTATGTGGCACCACCTTGTTGAAACCACATATTCTCCAAGTCGTATTCTTCAATAGCAGGCAAAAAAAGTCGGTTATCATATGACCATAACGCTCCGAATTAACGCTGACAGTTGTTCCATCGTCGTTTGCGAATAAGTAAGGTCCAATCACACCTCCGGGCCAAAGAGCGCCCCAAACAGTGACTTTTTGTGGATGCAATGGCCTCCCTTCAATTACTTGAGGATTCTCAGAACCCCAAATACGACAATTTTGTTTATTAACATACCCACCGAGTGAGAAATTTGCTTCGTCGCTGAAGAAAATTTTGTTCGAAAAATCGAAGTCCACCGCCTGTTGTTCAAGCACCCATTTGACGTATCTACGGCGTTGTGAATGGTCAGCTGGCTTCAGTTGTTGTGTGAGCTGGACTATATATGGATGCAGGTGTAGATCCAAATGGAAAATACGCCATAATGTGCCGTAAGACGGTCCTAATTCCTGAGAATGACGAGGAATCGTACACATTCGGGTCTTGGGCAACACTTTCACCTACAGCAGCGATATTTTCAGTGGTACGAGCGAAACGATGATGCACAAGACTCCGTAACCAATTCAGTCTCTTCAAAGTTTGCCAATTGCTTGCGAAGTTGGACGATTATGTAAATCATAATCTCCAATAAAAGCACGATGTGTGGCTGTAGGAGAATCACCATTTTAACAATTTTTACGCGTTGTGCCATAGTTAAGCGATCCATTTTCGTAAATGTCAGACTTTCAACTGAAAAAAAAAAATTGGGTTAACAACTTAGTTTGACAGATGTTCAATTCCAGGCCTATACTTTTGAAACCGCAAAATGGATAACCCTTTATTTGTTTAAGTGCCTAAGAATTGATAGTCAAAGTTTTCAATGAAAAATTTCAATGAACGCTATAACTGGCGCCTTACAGTTCTGTAAATTATTATCAAATGTCCATTCTTATTTCTTCGCTAACCCACAGGTACGTTATTTATAACAAAACACTCAAAATATTTTACGGCTTGTTTTTTGTAAATGGAAATCACGTCCACCCTCGGCTTTGAACCTATTTTCTTAAAATGGATTTCTTCTTATCTGGAAAACCGGTATTACAGTGCTCGTTTCAGATCTGCCTTCTCCAATTCATTCTTAGCTACCTCCGGGGTCCCCCAAGGAAGTCACTTAGGACCTCTCCCTTTTATTCTTACAATGACGATATTGAATTGGTCATTAAACATTCCCATATCTTATTATACGCTGACGATACCAAGTTTTTTAAGACAATTTCTTCCCTTATTCAACTAGATCTCGACCGTTTCTCAGTCTTGTTTACCAAAAACTGCTTAGAACTTAATATTGCTACGTGTCAATCAATCACTTTTTCCTTCAAATGCATAAAATCTTGTCCCAGGAGCTACTTTCTTTACAACCAACCCTTAGCCATAGGTGAAGCGATTCGAGACCTCGGCATATTATGTGACCGGGAGCTCAATTTGATAACACACATCGATAATATTATTGCAAAAGCCAATTCAACGCTTGGTTTTGTGAAACGATGGTCCAAAGAATTCTCCGACCCCTACGTCACCAGATCAGCCTACATAACCTTTGTCCGCCCGTTACATGAATACGCTTGCCAATTATAGTCTCCATATCAAAAAATTCATATTTCTAGAATCGAGGGCATTCAACGCCGTTTTTTAATATTCGCCCTTCGTGGCCTGCCTTGGAATAATTCTTTGATTCTGCCCCCCTATCAAAATCGCCTCCAACTAATTAACCTCAATACCCTGCAAGAGCGAAGAGAAATAACAGAAATCCTCTTCATTCATCGACTTCTCTCAGGTTCCGTTGACTCTGAAACCCTCTACAACTCTATCTTTCTCAACACTAACCCATGTAACCTAAGAAACCCTCGCCTCTTCTACCTGCCTACTCATCGTACCTCTTATGGCTTCAATGAACCTATTACCCGAATGCTGCGAAGGGTTGATTTAAACGAAAACTGTTTCGACTTCAATCTCAGCACTCCCGGCCTTAAAATCCTCCTGTTAAATCGTCCGCCCAATTCAACCCAATCATAGCCCTAAGTTTCATAGTTTTAAGTTAGGTTAAGTCATGAAGCTGGTATTAAGCCAAATAAATGGGGGTATTGCCCCCCCAAAACTAAAAATTAAATTAAACGTTTGTTGTTTTCAAGTAGATGTTCGGAGTTACTCCCTTTTCACAGTTTATGTTCTAATTCTATTCCTTCATATGGAAAATATAAAGAAGGAACGTGTAACTCTTAAATATCCATTCGAAAACGACCGACCCCGACATACAAATCTTAAAAAAAAATTGTGAATCATTATAGTTATTTACTTACCCCCAGTTTCACAGTGCGAGTTTAAACTCCACTTTTGCTTTAAACTTCAAATCAACAATTTATTCGGTTTCACAGTGCCGTTTAAGCCTTGTCCATTTTGTAGTTCAAGTTAACCGAGATTATTCTCCTGTTCGTTTAAACTTCAGTTCAGCGTTTGTATTTTTTTTTTCAGAAAATATTATGATTTCAAATGTTATTATTATGTATTCAAATGTTATCGAGTTGTTATAGTGATTTTGAATATTATTTTATTTATTATTCTCCTAGTTTCGCTTGTTTTTTTTTTGTGTCAGAGGGAGAAAGGGAGGACAAGAAACATGCTGCCAACTATTTTTCATAAAATATAGTTAAACGAAGTTCAGCTGATCTGAAGAACAGATTTCACTGTGAAACCGGACGAATTAAACCAAAGATTTTAGCTCAGTTTAAGTTTCAGTTGATCTTAAGTTTAAACTCGCACTGTGAAACTGGGGGTTGAGCATTCAAAGGGAACATGAGTTCGTTTTAGTATTCTTTCAAAACTTTATTTTACATGTTATATACATATCTAGTCTAATATTAAATAAAATGCACGAATGGATCGCACGTACTTGCTCATATGTTCGATCACATTATATGCAAAATATTTTTAATAGAAACGGCTAAATATATTTTTAAAATCGTCTTTCACTTAATTTTTTATATATACATTTTTTTAATTTTTTTGTAAAAAAAAATTGGTATGGACATTTAAATTATTTAATAATATACATTTAAAAACAAAATTTCAGAAAAAATCATCCACCCGTTTTCGAAATATTGAATTTACAATACAAAAAAAAATATTTTTTTTTCAAAAATCCAAAAAAACTAGTTTTCAAAAATTTTGAAATGCAGTATTATTTAGAATTCGATAGACAGCCTGCATAAAAATTTTGATCGAAATCCGTTGAGCCGTTTCTGAGAAAGTCGAAAATCAATAAAATGGTTGTATGGCAGGTACCGTTAATAACAAAATATTTCAAATTTTTTTCGATGGTAGAACAATTTGTATGGCAAGTACCTTTATTTTTGTGGCTACAACAACGATTCAAAAATCTATTTTGGACAATCACCTAAAACGCTTAAGCACCAAGTTTGAACAAAATCGGTCAGACCTTTAGGCTGTAGATGGTTCTTCAGACAGATAGACAGACAGACGGAATTGCTGGACCCACTTTTTTAGTGTTCTCTATCATCGTAATGTCAACTTTGATTAAAATCTCGAGTTCGATTTTTTTTCCAAATGCAAAACTTGCCCTATAGTACCTATATCGCAAGTAAAAAACACTTGCAATGCAAAAAAATGCTAACAAAATGCAATCTCATTTTTCGATTTAAATTGCTTAACTGAATATGTTTATGTTTCCAATATAATACTGAAATGTTTTACTTCTAACACTATTCTAACGAATATTACAACATTATCCGAAAAGTTCCCTTTCCTAACCATTTTCTAGCCGCCCTAAATATGAAAAAAAATCATATTTTTTGTTAGAAAAGCGTTAGAAACAGGAACTCCCCGGATTATGTAGTAAACACATTATATATATATATGCTGAGATCGATAACTGGGCTGGAACTCGTAGAAAAATGCCAGCATCTCAAGGTCGTTTCCGAAAGTCGTTAAAAATTGCTCCAAAAATTTCGAAAAAAAAGTTGTAATATTCGTTAGAATAGTGTTAGAAGTAGAACATTTCAGTAGTATATTGGAAACATATTCATTTAAGCAATTTAAATAGAAAAATGAGATTTTGCATTTTTTTAGCATTTTTTTGCATTGCAAGTGTTTTTTTTTATGAAAATTTTGTATTTTGTTTTTATTTATTTTTCGACTTGAATATCACAGAATTATTTTTTTAGGCATGAGGAACTCTTATAGGGAAGTGTGCTTACCACCCGAAAAAAAATATTTTTATATAATAATTTGAAAAATGATATGCTGGCGTGAAGTTAACATCTCACTTTTTTAAATGAAGTTTTTTCGGTGAAATCAAGCAGAACTATTTTGGAAAATTATCAGGAACTATAGAACTCATGTGCATGCGATAAGAACTCCAGAAAAGAAATTGAAATGCTGACACTTGTTATGCTAACTTCAAGGACACCATAAATGGCTTTAATTTGCAGAGATATTTCCGAGGCTATATGAATGTATATATACAAGTATAATAACTAATAAGCATAAACATACAGTAAAGATTTTTATTTCATTGTTTTGGGGAAGCGGCTTGATCTTTTTTTATGAATAAATTTAAGTTTGTCCTTTTCACACAAAACATAAGTATCACTTTAAATGTTGAAGTAATGAGAAAAGGAAATGAAAAGAAAAACAGCAAGGTACCTATTGTTGAGTGCGCATGAAAATCTGAAAAGATGAACAATGCATGTATACTTACGTACATAAATTATATTATGTATCTGATTAGGTATGCAAATTTATGTGTTATTTTGAAGTTAATTTTTATTCAGTCGGGCAGTTGATTTCAACAATCTCTTCAATTTCCTCTTTCCGGATTGGATTTTTAATTTTGTTTCTTGTATGTGTAGTATACTTACGGTATTATATTTACGTATGTAGGTATACATAATATACTGATGTTGCGTCGTGTCGTGGGCCAACCATCGTATTTATAAAATACTTACTAACTTTTACATGTTTTGAAAGTAATACAAACATATACTCAATAAATGGTTAGTGAATTGTAGTTTTTTCATCTTATATCAGCATATTTTTCATTTTTTTAATTTTTTTTAATTTGCTTAAATTTTAAATAATTCATTTAGTAATACATATTTTCAATTAATTTCCATTCCAGGTTGAGCTGACGGGAAATTCAATATACGAATACATTCACAATTTTGATCAGGATGAAATGAATGCAATCTTATCACTTCGGCCGGATATGTACCAAAATCCTGTAAGTTAATAAAAGCAAATAAGTATTATATGAGCAAAACATTGAGAAATAAATTATCTAGGATGTTTTCATAAATTCACTTAATTTACCAACCAATACTCCGAATCCTTACATTTCTGGGCAAGGTGAACGAGGTTCTTATACTATTGAAATTGAGAAAACATTTTTCCTGCGCATGAAATGTGTTTTAGCTAAGAGAAATGCTGGACTGACATCTTCTGGATTTAAGGTAAAATTAAAACAATAATTATATGTATTTTAAGCTTACAACAAAACAAAAGACTTATAGGTATTTTAACACAAAATTTGTAATAAATACAAAAAATTATTATTTAAGGTAATACACTGTTCTGGATACCTGAAAGCGAGAATATTTCCTGATTACGGAGACGGTCAGAGGTGCATACAAAATCTAGGACTAGTCGCTGTTGGACACTCGCTACCATCATCAGCGATAACCGAGATCAAACTTCACCAAAATATGTTTATGTTCCGAGCAAGTATGGACTTGAAATTGATTTTCCTGGATGCAAGGTAAGGAAATTTAATTTGCTTTCATAGACTAGTATCGTGTTAAGGCCTCAATAATACGTTGTTTAAAATTTTGCGCCCCTGATATTAAGGTATATTATCATGACACTATATATGTAAATGGATACTTATAACATTTGGTTATATTTAAGCACTTTACTTATGGGGTTTTTGTTTGGTAAATTTATATTTTGATCTATAAATTGAGTTTTTTTTAACGAACCGAATAACGTTTTCAGATTGATTTTTAGTTGCTATAGTATCGGTGCATATTTGTGTCTGTGAACCAGCTAGCGGTATCAGTGGCAAATATCGACTTGAACGTTGTTTTTAATTTCAAGTTTGTAAATCCGAAATCCAAAATGAGCTGGTGGAATAAATTAATTCAATTAACACTGCTTCCATTTGAATTCTTTCTTGCAACCGAAACAAATTTTTATCAAACAAGAACTTGTCAAACTGATGGCTTTTTATGACTTATGATGCATGTGGTGCAGGGGCGGATCAAGGATTTCAGTTGGAGGGGGGGGGGGGGGGGGGGGGGTCATGTTGATCGAAGACACAATACGACAAAAGATTAATTTATTAGTTACAGGTACCTATACTTAATATAATCATATAATATTCTAGCAGACCCGGCCGCGCGTTGCTGAAACTTTATTGTATTGCGTTCAATTAGTAGATATTAAAATTGGTGTTGTTAAGGTAGTGATTGGCAAAGATTCTAATTAGTAGAAAACAGTTTTTTTTTCCTTTAATTAAGAACTAAATGATGAACGTTATTACTCGTTAATCTGTCTTTCATTAAAACAAATAAATTTGTTGGTTTTCCAAGGCGTGGGCATGCAACATACAGCTGCCCATCCGTGGGAGAAATACGGTTTCTCCAAGTCCAAGCCACAAATTGTCAGTGTGTGCCCTTGCACCCTTGCAGATTATTTATCGTCATCTCGAAAGCCAAACGTATAAGGAATTGTGGCCTTTTGAAAGGTATTGTTGATTCTGATGGAATCATAGGTATTCGATGTAAACGAGGACTTTTTCTTCAAAGTTTCCAGTCAATATCGTTGATTCAGGTAAACTTTATTTAAAGAATGTGTTACACACTTCCCTGCTTGAATAGGTATCCTTATTATTATTGAGTCTAGTCTTCTTTGTTTTTTTTTTCTCAGCAAAATTTCATCAATATCAATTGCGATAAAGCGATGAACTTTCATTAATTCAATAACGGTGAGGTGATCATCTTCCATATTGGCCCGCAACCAAATTTTAACGGGCCTAAGCATGGAGAATTGTTTGGGTATAAATAATGTCTTTAACAAGCGTCTGACACTTCTGATGGTAGATACACTGGTATACTACGCCCGTCTTCAATTTATTTTTTCCATTTTTGTATCCCTAGCTGAATTTCTTAGATCACCATAGAAACAGGTTGATTATTTTAAAGTTGGTTGCACAGATAAGCCAAAATAAGATTGGAAACTTTCGTACGTTTCACCCCCCAAAAACCATTTGTTTACATTGTTGTATTTGTAGCTTTGAAACTCTATCCATGAATAGATGGGAAATCGAAAAACAAAACAAACACAAATTACTAGGGCTGTGTTGTCTTTGGGTCTATAGGAAGAGGAACAGAAAATATTCTTGTGTGCGTTTTTAACAATGTGTCTATTGGAAGAGGAACAGAAAAGTTACTTGTGTGCGTGATTCAGCTTGTAGGCAAATGTCAAATGAAAGCAGAGGTTTCGGGTCTTTGTGTTATTAGTTTGTGGTTGGTTGTATGGTTTTTGCCATTTCGCGCACAAATACTCCTACCTGAAATATTGCCAATACATCTGAAGAAAGACGATCTTTCAAGTCGACAGAATCTAGTTGGGGGAATATAAACGGCACTTCGAAAATACTTCTCGTCAGGCAGACTTTTATTCTTCGAATTATATTTTAACATTTTATTAAAGTTAAAATCACCCAAAAGACTATTTTATCTTTTTAGTATCACATACTTAATCTAAATCAATGTAAACATTTTACAAGGCAAGCAACAACAAAAACATAATTACTTTTCCTTTTCAACCGAAGTATAATTGAGTTCTGATGATAATAATTTAAGTATTTTCAATCATAGAGGGCACTGAAGTGATTTTTTACTGATTTATGTTTGTATTTGTTTTTCTCCTTGTATTTTGTATGCCTTTTGACAGAAAAAAACACAGATGGGAAAATCCCTCCATATTAAAATAAATAAAATCAAGTTGGAATGTTGATCGTCTTCGTGAAAATGATTTACTTTGTTAAATTTTTTGTCACTAGAACACAAAAAGAGCAAGTTTTGCATTTAGAAAAAAAATAGACTCAAACTCAAACTTATGACATTAGATACGATGATGGAGAACATCGAACCTTCAAATTTGGTACTTAAGTGTTTTAGGTGATTGTCTCAAATAGATTTTTGAATCGTTTTTTTTTTTTTAGCCCCAAAAATACGTTACCAGCCGATTTCGATTACGATTTCGCTTAATATCCAACCACTGTGACCTAAAAGACAGTTCGAGAACGATTCAGTATATTGTGCTTGTCTCATTTCATTAAATCCAATTACCCTTTCTATTTATCATAAAGCAAAATACTACAGAAGCAACACCACTTGAATACAATTGCATTATCCCGAAGTGCCACTGTACCATTTCAAATCAAATGTCGCCACTTAAATAAATTTAAGCTCATGGTGATGAGGATGGCGATGACGATAGAAAATCTTCGCCATTCTCCCTTCCACGTACATGTATGTAAATTCATGGAAATTCAATACGCTTGCCCAAATATTTATTTACTTAACAAGCATTCCCTGTATTATACAGGGAGCGATTCACCCTAAAAATTATAGAGAATACTAAATACAATACTCGTATACCAGCCCAAACCTTATGCTAGGTATTATCCCACTCAATTACCATCATTTGATGGGATTTAATTTCTTTTGTTATCTTTTCTTCCTTCTTGGCAGGATTGGCCAATATGAAAGAAAGAATTAGAAGCACAGTTAAATTAATTGTTATTTTATAGCAAAAATGTGCTTTTATATTTATTTACAGAGTATCTCAACTGACAGGATACGAGCCGCAGGATTTAATAGAAAAAACTCTCTACCAATATATTCATGTTGCCGATGCTTTGCCTATGAGATGTTCTCATCAAATACGTAAGCAATGTTTTTCTTTTTCCATGAAAATGATGCCCCTATTGTAAAATACTTTCTTATTTGCAGTGATGTTCAAAGGACAAGTTACCACCAAATATTATCGATTCCTTACCAAAGGCGGAGGGTGGGTCTGGGTGCAATCGTATGCTACTGTTGTGCACAATACCCGCTCATCTCGACCGCACTGTATTGTGAGTGTGAACTACGTACTTAGGTGAGTAAACAACGTCCTCACGCATAACGCGGAAATGTAAATAATAATTGAACCATGTTTATTTTGCAGTGAACTGGAAGCAAAGGAGTTTGTTTTGAATGAGATTCAGGGAGCTGTTAAGAGTGAACCAATCACCCCAGTGATTTCATCACATGTGGTCCATTCAACAACACCAGCCACAGTCGGGACACCTACCACCATAACCCCCACTGTTACCTCAAAGGTCGAACAGTGCTTCCAGTCTCGTCTGTCTCAAGGAAGCTTCGACTACGCTCAAGTGTATCCTACACCTGTGCACGACGTCAGTTCGAGCATCAACCAAAGTATTCAATTCGCTGACACTACTAGTAGTAACTACTATAATAATCATTACTACTATGATTCAGTCGACACGAATCTTATTCGGCCATTTTCGGCGAATTCGAGCAGTTGTAGTAGTAGTTCGGAAAGCGAACGCCAAATGTCAACAGGAAATGCCTCCATCATCAACGATACATCCCCGCACACCACCTACAGTGATCTAAGCCACAATTTCGAACTCAACTACTTCTCTGACAACAGTTCAAATCCTCACCACAGCCATCATCATCACCATCACCAGCATCAACATTCACAGCAAAGTAATCATCACAACGGCGATCTACAGTCCAATCATCATAATCACCCCTCACATCACACGCAACAACATCACCCGGTCGAAAGTACATTCGGTGATACCTTTAAAAATGTCAACCCGCCCCAATATACTAGTGTAATCGTAGAGCCGCAACATTTCATAGCTAATGAGTTTGTTCACTAAGAAAACGCTTTTACTGCTTTTACACCTTTCGGTTGCTGAGATGCTTATAAGCACTGCGATATTTACTAGATGTTAACTTTCATCAAACATATTTCCGCACTCTTTACTCTACTTAATTTAGAAAAGATCAATCGTACCATAACGAAAATTTACAAAGAAGAAAGGGCTATAACTGTGCAATTTTTTAACCTGAACAATTTTGTCTACCCCGGCCACCACATACGTCCCTCATCAACGTGCTTAAAAATCGCAAGCTCAAATTGCATGATGTAAAAGCTGAATTTGCCCAATTGCTTGTCTTCTTTTGTATTAAGAGAAATGGGGTGACATTATAAACATGCCAATTTATAAAAGCTTATAAAAGTACTGCTTATGTGGCCCCGCAGTGTTAGGGTCCTCAGCCAGTGAACACACCTCGGACACCCATACTTGTTCTTTATAAACCGCGCAAAGCGCTTCGAACATTTCATATTTTTGTTGGCGATAAGCTCTAATAACTGTTGTAAACTAGCACGTCTCTATTCTCGTTCTAAACCAAATCTGAAGACGCTAAAACTCAGTTTTATAACAGTTTTCTTCATAACCTTGTTAAATCGACTTCTTTATACATATAAAATAATTTATACAAAATTGTAAACTAACAGACTTAATTTTAAGTATTAATATAAAATAATAATTTAGTTTTAACCTCATGTGCACGTTGTCATTTACATATATATACATAGCATAGGTATATTAATAATAAATTACATACTTTAAGAATTAATTGTTAAAACAAAAAACAAATTCGGTTTACATGTACATATTAAATATACAACATCTATATATATATATATATATATATTTATTGAAAAAATTGTTCTTTTCGTTACGAGGAAATGTCAAATCTACTGCAATTCTGGCAAATGATACTTGTCAAAGATGGGATATTCAGCTAATAAAAATTATGAACCGGCAAATATGAAACTTGTTATGGTACAATATTTTTAATGGAGCGTAAGTTATACCAGAATATAAAACTTTTTTTTATTTTCTGTGCCCTTTATTTTTGCTTAAAAATAATTTCCATTTCCAAGATACAACAATAATTACGTTTAGTTCGACGCGAATTACAGAATTAATTGAATTTAAACTATCATAACTGTTATACAAGGTGATGTTGTTCTTAAAATTTATACATTTTATACCTGTTTTATAATAGTTGTTCCCATTAAAAGAGTTATATATTCCCCGAGCTTCGCTGGGCTGTTGAAGCAAACAACTAATTCCCGGAAGTCGAATGCTCTTTTAACCCTACAGAGTAGCATAATCTCTACTTTTCTGTCACACTATCCGTTTTTTTTGTGAATATATCCCAACACAACAGAATTTCCTAAAAAAAACCGGATCCCCACCAGCCTGATTTTTATATTTTAAGTTGCTATTACTGAACATCTGTCAAATAATAATTTAATGCAAAAAATTATTAATTAATTTGTTTTTATTTCTTCAGATTAAAGCCAAATAAGAAAATTTAAACTTGAATTATAAAATCGAAATTAAAGGAATATTACGAGTATATTAACTAGTAAAAAATAACGAAAGGAAAGTTTTCCGTATCTGTGTGTTCTAGATGTTAATTTTAAAATTATTTTATGTGATTGACGTTTTTCATGAACTTCTCTTATATGCGGTTGAAGGATCGATCAATCTTAATTAAGAATGAGTTACATATATAAAATATCTACGAAAAGTCATTTTAGCTACTTCTTTTATAAATAGATTTATGTGGTTTTCCATTGGTACAAGATTTTAATTTTTTTTATACAAATCTGTTAAAACGCGTATTTCTACAATTAAATAATTCCATTGGGCAACAAAAATTAATTTTGTTTTTTATTCTGAAATTCGTAGATCTTTATTTTTCGGTGAATCTATCCCTCTTTTTACTAACACCACTAAACCCTAGTACAATTGGAACCAATCAGATTGACAACTATCAGTATCACTGAAACGAATATACGCCAATAGCATATCAAAAGAAAATTTAATTCAAATCCAAATTCTGAATTTACCAATAGAAAACCCAATTAGTTGGCTTAAATACCACCATAATAATTTTTATAGTTTCAAAAAAGTTACCACCAAAAAATATGCCATTATTACTTATTACTAAATATTATGCACTTACTTGCTCCTTAAAGTGATTGTTGCTATAACAATTGCTTGGCTTTGGTAGGGGGCTCTACGCAAGTTATGTAGTGCATTTGTTAGTCAATTTGACAGCAGCTGACACAAAACCACTGAAAGTCCCCTTTCACACAGGGAAACCAGTTGCTGGAGATTTTTTTGACGTTTTCCTTTAATTGCCTTGTAGAAGAAACTGGCACCAAGAAACTGAGGATTAAACTGGGAAGATTTTGTTGGGCTAGTTGGAATGCAAAGCAAAACGTCAAAAAAATCTCTTCAAATCGTTGACCGGGGAGATTTTTTTCATTCCCCTTACTTCTTGCCCTTCTCACCTACAAACTCCGAGTTGCCGGCAACTCAGTTTCCTTGTCTGAAAGGTGTCAAACATATTTTATTAGCAGTTTCGCACGAATAAGCTAACTTTAGGTTATACTAACTGAAATTTAGCTAGTTCAGCGAGTAAAGTTTAACGACTCATTTCATTTTACTCCCAAGATTGATTTAGGGACAGTTGTACAAACGTGGTTTATTATTTGATCCGTGGTTCAAAAATTTTAATTCACTAATTTTGTCGAATTAACTAAGGTTCAACGATGGGTCAAGAATTGGTCTTCTATCACATATTCTAATTCAGATATAATTTCATATCCAGAAAATGTTAATATTTTAGAACTTTTCGGCGAAATTTGCAAAGAAATATTTTAAATATTTCAAAACATAGTTTATTGCCTAGTAAAAAATTTTATTGACGGATATCGTATATAATCAACTTGACCTTAAATTGGTGTCAAGCACTACACATTTTTGTAATAGATAATGGCCTTGTATCGAAAAAAAGCATTCACGTATTCTCTTTTTGAGACAAACAGAATTTTGCAACTAAAATACAAATATAACCTTTCTTCACAGCCTATCTTGCTTGGTCGATGATCAAGATTCTAGACAAGACTGGTTTCCACAGATAATCACCGTTGTTGCATGCCAAAAATATACATAACAGATAGCGCAATACCCATCATGGGCAAAGGATGACGTCATCGACATACAAATTAAATTTTTATGAATAATAAAGCAATGATTTTTTGACGTAAATTTAATAATTAAATATAAAATATTGGTCATAAAAATATTCTGTAAATCAGATAAAATTATCTAACGAATTTGATGAAGAAAGCGTAGAAATAAACCTCATAAATTTAGTTCATAGGACAGCTGATTGTTTCCTACAACGCAAGTATTTTTGAGGGGGGCGTTCATGCAACGTCCAGCGAAAAAATATTTCTTTCTGCAAAGCGGAAAATTATATCGATGCATGAATACCCTTATTATAAAAATGGCTAAAATATAAGGCAATTTGTGTGTCAATGACATAGATGCGCAGAACGAAACGAAAAAAAACACCGGAATGCGCTAACTTGTTTAATTTTATCATTTTACCCGCACACTAAAAAACAAGATACAAAATTAGTTTAATGTAGTGTTTAATTACTAAAAAGTAATTAAAATAGAAAGAAAACATAACAGAAATAAACAGGGCTAAAAAGTTATTAGAGAAGCAATTAGGGAAATACAATGACGAATAAAAGCAAATAAAGGAAATGGAATAAAAAAAGAAAGGGGTAGTATATAAGAAATGAGAATGAGGAAAAAGGCATCAGTACTTGTTTTTATGTCAAATGTCCAAAGTCGTTGGAAAATAAAGTTTTGTATTATCCAGTTTAAAATCAAAAGTAACGGAATTTGGTAAAAAAAATCATTTTTTATTTAGACAAAAAAGTAATTTAACAAAATTGGATGGTGAAAATATTGATTTAATTTTCATTTTAAAATCAATTTATAGATTTACACTCCCGGTACTAATAATATTATACAGTTTTTGAGATGTCAATTTTTAAATATGGCTTTTGATTTTTTAAATTAATTTTTTTTTCATTCAAAAATTCTGTTTCATATGTGTTGGGCAGTTTATTTTCGATCTTACTTTTTTTTCATGTTTGAAAAAAATTCATCAATCAAACGTGCAATAAAAACCATAAGCGTCGCTTGACTACATGGACTGGCATACATTAGGGGTAATCACGATCCGATGCAACTGGAGTAAAAATGAAAAATCAGTTCGACCACAAACATTTCAGAAAATAACAGCTGCCAAACTATCAACGACACCATTGTATTTTTCGGTTGCAATAAGGTTAGGGTTTAGCAAAAGTGCAAAAGTGTTTTAAAATCTTAGTCAGTGTAAGTTGTTGTTGTGGTGCAAAAAAAAAGTTGCACTTTTGCATTTTTACAATGATACTAGACCAGTTTCACCGGATCGTGAATAACCCTATTATTTGGGTGTTTCCATTATTTTTTTTTAGACATGTGCATAAAAATTGCAATATGTTATGTTTGTTCCTTACTCCGCTGTGCGTTCAAACCAAAGAAACATTAAGAGCAAACAAAAAATGTCCAGCAATTTTGTTTCATCGTGTAAAAGGTACGTGATATTTTTAAAGCAATTAAAAATAGGCCTATTTAACCCTAGAGAGCTAAGTCCCCCTTCACACAGGGAAACCAGCTGCTGGAGATTTTTTTGACGTTTTCCTTTAATTACCTTGTAGCTTTCACACGAAAAAACTGGCTAAGTTAAATGCAAAACAAAACGTCAAAAAAATCTATTTAATCGTTGACCTTGGAGATTTTTTCATTCCCCTTCTTGCCCTTCTCGCCTTCAAACTCCCAGCTGCCGGCAACTCAGTTTGCTTGTGTGAAAGCAGAATAACCTTCGTCAAAATGGCACACATCGAGCAACTATTTCCCTCTCCCTTCCTTCCTGTTTGTCTTACATATATACACCGTATACTTTCACGCCAACTCAGCCGGCGGTGGTTTGTCCCGCGTGGTGGCTGCGTTTTTCTTGTAAGTGTTATTGCTTATTGTATATGTACAACAAAATCTTATAGCCTTTCACACCAAACCCAAAACACGGTTTTCGCGAAATTAGCGGTTTTGGCTGAAAACCTAAAGCGAAAACACAAGTTTTCCCATACATTTTTGATAAACCACTCGTTTTGATAAACTACAAGTTTTAAATAAAACCTGTCGAAAACATGTTGGATTTGCAGGATGAACTAAACAACCATACCTTGTGAAACAAATATGTGCTATGTAATTTTAGTATTAAAAACTGAAGTATAAATATCATCGCTTTTAATAAAAAATAATAACTTATTAAAAAAAAATTAAATGTTCGAATGGTTAAAAAGTCGAATGGTTAACTTTTCATTGCTGTCCAGACACGTTAGCTTTCTAGGGTTAATTCCCATCCATCTATCATTTTCTTTCTGTTGATGCAAAATGAATTTTCGAATTTAAAATTGCAAATGAAGAAAAAATATATAACTACGTTTTTCTATTTTGTATGAAGAAAAGGTAATTATTGGTAATAGTTTTCATATTTTCTTAATTTTACTGTATACAAAACCCTTTCATTGTTTTTGACAGCTGTTCCAGGGGTATCATTTTAAAAACAAACAAAACAAAATTACTGTACTGTGGATAGATTCCCAATAAAACACGGCTTTTTTAATATCGCATTGTAGAACACAATCTTCGTTGAGTAAAAACGAACACAATTTTTTCGGCACAACAATTAGTCTTTTTTTCACCATACTGTCACCTCTGAATGACAGTATGTGAATCCTAACAAACGTTCACATAGAATGTTGGTCTTAGGTGGCAGTCTACTAATGAATTGAGCCGATAATAGCTGTGTTTTATTGGGATATTTATCTGCCGTAAGTTTATCCGCCGTAGCATTTTACATACAATCCACTACGGTCGATAAAAAGCTAAAGTAGAAGCTACGGTGGATGACTAGATGACGTTTATTCGAGTCTCGAATTTGATTTTGTAAGTTTTGTTGGTACGATTGATAATTGAATTGAATCTCGATGGATGTGTTCACGGAGTTTTATAATTGTTAATTTCATTCGTAGACAAATCGATCTTTTTGATTCTTGTTTTTTAATAGTTGGCCAGTTTATGTTTCTTAAATCTTAGATAACTCCATTTTTTAATAAATTATAAGCTGTACTTCGGAAAAGTTTCTGACTTTTACTATTAAAAACTGTATTCTTTGCTCAATTATTTTCTGAAGTACGTCTAAAATTGCACCTATATATGCAATTTTGCATACCCCTAATGTCAATTAAACAATTTTAACAAATTTTGATATCCATCTTGAAAAAGAACCAATATTTATCGAATGAATTCCGTTTTTCATTTATTTTTGACTAACTTAAGACTAATATTCGTTTTGTGTTTAATTTTTATTGATAGTTATAAATAAACGGAGTTTGGTGAAAAAAATCGTCTTTTTATTTAGATCTACAAAAAAGCAATTTGAGAAGACAAACCGCATTGGGTGGAACTGCACTATAGAGGAACTGCTCGACATTGCGCCGCAAAATATTTATTCTTATGAAATTCTATGAGGTATAAGGCTAGGCGCGCACATATGCAACTTTCAGTTTTGCAACAGTTCTGTTGCTAAAGTGAATACCATAAACTTATATAGTGCGCGAATGCAATCCGCGATTCGAGCAACTTAAAAGTTCTTCAGTTTGTATTACACCGAACTTTAATGTAACTGCACGCACATTAAAGGAAAATATTGTATGTGTGTTGGTTTATCTCGTTGATTTATTTTAAGTCGATTATGTGCGAGATCATCGTTCAACTATTGATAAAACTAATTCGTTTCGGAAAAATTGCATGTGCGCGCTTAGCCTAAACGCACTAAGCGGCAACTGAACTTCATAAAATGTGCTTTTCTTCACTGTTTAATGGACGTTGGCCATGGACGGTATTCGCAAAACTACATGGACATGGACTGGGCGTACATTTTTGTGATCCCATTGTTTTTTTTTCTGGACATGTTCATGGAAATGGCAAACCAAATGTTAACTATTTGTTCCTTACTCCGCGTATGTTACGTGCAGTCTGATGAGTGAATATTGAATTGAAAGCAAAACATACTCAGAAAATAAATTCGTAAATTGACTTGACTCCTCTAAGAATTACACGAGAACGGTTTCTAATTTATGAGCAGTTTCACCGCACAAACTACGGTCGCAATGAACCCATTTCTCGTTGCATCAGAGAAAGCAATTTAGTTTGCTCTGGGATTAACTTTTATATGGATTGCACCAGAGAAACTTTTAAATCAATAGTTTTAAACATAATTTAAATATCGTTATTTATTATACATACATATGTATACCATTTTTTATTATTTAATAATAGATTAACTATATGTAAATCAATTAAATGTAATTTGAATTGCATATACCCACCTACAAATTTGTTACAAAATTTTTACTTATGTATCTTAGTCTGTAAGAGTACAATATGCTCTGATTGATGAATAAATTAAACTGTTATTTCGTAAAAAAAAAAACTGAAAAATAAGACTATAGCTATCGACCTACTCAGAAAATAAATAAAAGCATGAAATATAAAGGGGAAATGTAACGGGGGTGAACAATTTAAACTACGTTGTAGTGTGCGTTCAAAACCAAGCCATATTAAAAGGAAACAAGCAAATATCCGGCAATTTTGTTTCCTCGTGTGAAAGGCATAGACGATTTTTAAAGCAATACAAAAGTTGTACTGTGTGAAAAGAGACTTGACCATAGTCTATGAACAAACCCATTCACTTATCATTTCCTTTCTATTGGTGCAAAATGAATGTTCGAATTTATAATTACAAATGGAGATAAAATGAAAACAAGAAATAGCTTTGAAACATAAATTAAATATTGGTACGGTTTCCTACTTTCTATTTTATATGAATAAAAGCTAATTATTGTTCATAATTTTGATATTTACTTAATTTTACTTTGCAAAAGACTCTTTCATTACTTGTGACTGTTTACAAAAATAAAAAAGCTACTGTCCATGCTACGGTCGATGCGTTTTTTTGGGAATTACTTACGGTACAATGGATAGATTCCCAATAAAACACAGCTAATGTGTATACGTAAATATCAGTTATCAGTCACCAAACTGTGTTATTTAGGTTTGGTTAATTCATTAAGTTAAGTATGGATCAAATTTTTTGACAACTCAGACTCTGCTCTGAACTAAAAAAGAAAAACGCCTATAAGCATCGGAGCGTTCACTAATTTATTTTCAGCAATCTGCATTAAGTTTCTGTTATTGTAAGGTGTGTTCTTATGAAAGCTATCTTAAGTTATCCCAAAAATGTTGGAATAATTAGGTATCCGAAAACAAATTTAATGTATATAACAGCTGACTGCCAAGTTCATTTGTTATGAGTTTTATTCTAGTTTCTTGACAGCTTCCAGCTATCATATCTGATTCGTTCACAAATATACTCGGATAGTGTGGTTCCGAAATAACATATACCTACGTAATAAATGAAAATTATTGAACGTGCCAATTGTGTTCTATTACAAGCGGTCTCCAATAGCGATAAATTTAAAAGCAAACGCAATAGCAATAGCAGAAAGCAGGTAGCAGGACAGACAAATTTTCTTCTGTGGGCATTTCATAGCATACTTTTTTAGTTACTCAAGAATGTCGAAGGCAACTGATGCTGGTAGAAACAACAACAACAAATTATATTTGGAAACGCCAAAACATAATGAGAGTTCTTCTTGCGATAAAGCGAGCGAACTCGCCAGTTTATTGATATTGTTGTCTTAAGATACGAAAGTCTTTTTTAAATCGTTCTCTCCGAAAAGTATAATACATTCAAAATATTAAATAAATTATACTAGGTGCATTTTTTTGCAATACCCGGGGAAATTGGTTGAAAAAAAACGACAAAGGCGCTTAGTGAAATACTTGGCAACACTATTAATTTGCAAGATGACATTTGAAGAACAGCTGTAATGCAAGGAAAAAAATCACTGTTTGCCTCATCCTCATCCTTCTAAAAATCATCAGGTTGATGTGTTTTATGTAATTTCGATATATTTATTGAATTTAAACTACTTTTCTATTAAAATAACATTAAAAGAACCAAGTTAATTATTATTTATACAAGAAAATGTGAATCAAGTAATTTGAAAATTGAAATCATGTATTTTGGAAATTGTTTTCAGCCGATGCGATTTTCTTTTAATTTAATTTTCACAAATACAGTGGTACATTGAATTCAACTACTTGAAAACTACCCCATTCGTCGGTCACTGGTGATATGATATTAGTGGCCGAGTTACTTATTCGGGACGGGACGCTCAGTTCCTAAGTCATTAGGAATATAAGTCTGAGCAAGAGCGGACGACGATCAAGAAGATTGAAGTAGGCCTAGGATGTAGCAGAGAATCTGTAGTGGGTTGCTCCCGTGTACAACAAAACGCAGCCGAAAACAATTTTCTCAGAGAAACCTTTGTTTTGTAGTTCATTAAATTCTTGTTCTTGTTCAATTAGAACGAATATCAACTTCAGGAAATACTTTCTTATTTAATAATAATTTCACAGTCAAGTTTTAATATACATATAATAAAAATAAACGCAAAAATGAAAATCGCTGTAGAAGGTTGTGCTCATGGCGAGGTAGAAAAAAATCTACGACACCATAGAGGCAATACAAAAGCGGAAAATGTTAAAATTGATTTGGTGTTGTGTTGCCGAATGTATATTAAAATGTAGGTTAAGTTAGGTTGACATGGTCGTCAGGAAAACAACTGACACACTTAGACCAAAAGCTCAACCAAACAAAACCAAATTGATAATTATTTGACATTTCAAAATGTCAGTTTTGAAGTTTCTATACATTTTATCGATAACTTAGTGAAAAAGTTTTTGGTAGCACAGTTTTTATCCTCTCCAATAGCTAAGCCCGAGAATTTTCTGGGTTTAAGCTAAGCACCCCCGGGGATAAGTTGTTGTTGGATTTAGTATGCAAATTGTTAATCCTACTCATCGTTTTTTTCGTCCAATTTCCCCGGGGCTTAGAAAAAACACGCCTACTGTTACCTCAAATTAAACACGGCTATTATGCCGGATTTAACGAGTGATAAATTGACATTATTTCCTTCATTTTATTGACATTACTGACAAAATCGTGTAAATGGTTTGAAAATTTGCATTATTCTCGTCATTGCAAAAATGGCAGGGAAGACTGGAATTAAATATTGCCATTATAATGGAGTCAAGTAAATCCACAATGATGCCATTTTGGAAATTATGGCACACCGCGAGGAAGAATGAAATCGCTCATTCTTTAATATGGCAAATTGCCATTATCAATCAAATACTCATTATTGATTTGATTTTACCATTATTTTGCCAGTTTAATGACAATTTGTCACTCGTGTAAATACGGCATTAGTTTTCGCAATTGTAGCTCTGTCAAGAGATGAAGAAAAAAAATGTAAGTCCACCCTAAATGTATCTGAACACATCCGTTGTAAAAAAAATTCGAAACCGATGCGGAATGCGTTCATTTTGATTTTCGAAATGAATACTCCATCGAGTCTCGATTAAACGTGAACAAAAAACTAAAGTACCGCCATCTTTCTTTTTTGTAAATCCCCGACACAAGTGACAAGGTGAGAAAAATTTTCTTTAATAATTTCGCAATTTCTACAATATATTTTAGTTTTCTTGAAGAATTAAGTGCTGTGTTAATAAGTACGTCCGTTGAATATTAAATTTGCATTTCTTTTACTCGCTTGACTTGAGCGCAATTAAATGAATCGGCAGTGAAAATTTTCGCACGTGTTCTAATCAAAAATTTTGTGCATCCATTTCCAGAATTTGCCACAAAGTAGCCAACATGCAGCTTTTTGTACGAGGTTTGGACACCGTTGAGACTCTGGAAGTTTCACAAAATGATACAATTGCGTCCATCAAGGTTAGTTTACAAATGAAAAAATTGTATAGGGGCCAACTAAATCCCACAAAAAAAATGTTAATAAATCTTTAATTCGGATATGAATTCATTTTGAAATTTTTGCATTTCAGGCTCAATTGACCCAATTGAAGGGAATCACAGAAGAGTTTGTCCTCAATTGTGAGGGAAACGCTCTAGAAAATGATGCATGCGTTAGCAGCTTGTCGTCATTTGAATTGGATGTTACTGTACCACTTCTCGGAGGTAAAGTGCACGGTTCTTTAGCTCGTGCCGGTAAGGTCAAGGGTCAGACCCCCAAAGTAGAAAAGCAAGAAAAGAAGAAGAAGAAGACTGGTCGCGCAAAGAGGAGGATCCAATACAACAGACGTTTCGTCAACTTCGTGCACGGATTCGGTCGCCGTCGTGGTCCAAATGCTAACTCTTCTTAAATTTTTTCTTCAGATTTATTAATAATTTTTGTGAATAAAAAACAAAACATTTAAAAAAAAAGTTAAATTGAGTTTAGTGATGACAAATTTTTCGTTCCACAAGTGGCTGATAAAAGAAATCACTTCACACAATTATAGTGCTCGTTATCTGCCACAAGCACTTGTGTGTTGATGGTTGCATTATGGGAACTTTCAATAAGTGCAACTAGAGAATCAAGTGCCCTTAGTGGTTTAGATTTTCATTAGCAAAAAATCGTAATCGGAACAATTGAAATACTTTACTCTAAATTAATTGAACTAACTCCTAGAGCTATAGAGTCGAATGAGCGGTTTACGGTACGCAGTAGGTTTATTTCAGGTCAGATGCCGAAGATGCTTGCCCTCTGCCCACTGACATCATGTATCAAAATTTTTCCATACTTCTGGTTACCACATTGGCTCGTAATTTAATTTTAAAGGATTTCGTACGAGTATAAAGCACTTTTAGTATGATACTAAGCTAAAATGAGGATTTTTTATAATTTCAAACAAATTGATCATTGAATTATGTTTTAGCATTTTATAAGGTAAACTAACCCGAAGGCTATTTTATGTTTTTGGCATCGTACTACATAAAGCCATATGACACATTATTAAACATTGGATACTACATTAAGTAGATACTAATAGCGAGTATCATTCATGAAATGTCTCTTTCTGTAAAAAGATTGGATGTTTTTGAATTTTCAGAGTTTCATTCCAACAAAAAGAGCAGATCTAGATCAAAACTTACCACGAAAAATCGGATCTCTAATCGGTTGGCAGATTTGTTCTGAATGCACACAAACATGTAAAAAGTCTGTGTTCTGTAAATGGTAATATTTTGTTATTATTTAAAATGGTAAATATTTTGTTACTATTTTTTTATATACTTGTGATCTAGTGCTACAATATGAACAAATAATGGAATAAGATGTTAATAATTTAGATTTTATAAATTTATTGGAGTTTTTAATTGCTTCATCTACATCGTCATCTGACGATGAAGACATGTTTTTTTCAGGAATGTGTGTCTCAGTCATTCACCAATACTAAATACAACTAAATCTGGAAAAAAATTTCATTGAAAATATCAAATCTCGATTTTGAGAGTAGATGTTTGAAATTTGAATGAAACTCGCAATAATATGTTATGGGGTTTTCTTTTGATAATTTCAGATTTGATGGGTAATTTGATTTTTTTCGTCGCGAATGGTATACGATTTCAGATTTATTTTTTTTTATCGCGGTATTGGTGTATATTCGTGCCTGTGGAACCAGAAGGTATCTAATGGCATATGATTTGAAAATTGTTTCTTCATTTACGTTTTTTTTCTTTTGTGACACGAAGCGATCTCAATGTTTAAAAAATGAATGTCGAAATTAATTTGGAGGATTACACAATTGTTAATACATAATTGCTATTATGTTTTTAAAATGTATGTTTGTTTTCACAGCCTCATTTCACTATTCACATAATATCGTACCGACGACATCTGAATGTAAGGCCGTGTGTGAATTGCGTTAAAATGTTGGTTAAATTTTCTACCTTGGTTAAATTTTGAAGTTGGTTTGTGGTGGGATCAAATTTATGGCCTTTTCGATTGGTCGTCCGGAACATGTTCCACAAATAAAACACGCGGAAACAATTTGACTGATTCTGAATTGTATGTATCACTGCATTTGTGAAATTAAATTAAAAAAAAAATATTAAATCGGCTAAAAAGAATTTCCAAAACACCTGATATCAATTTAGATACACATTTTCTTGTGTCCATAATAAGTAACTTGCTTCTTTTTATGTTATTTCACAAGAAAAGTAGTTTAAATTCAATAAACACATCGAAATTACACAAAACAAATCATGTCGATGATTTTGACATTTTAATTCTGTTAGTGTATTAGTGATTCTGTTTTCGATTCTGAAATGAAATCCAGAATCGTTTTCTGTTCTGTTTAGAGTAACAACTGTCATTTTGTGGGGGTCAGAACAGTTCTGGGCGGCCAATCGAAAAGCCCATTAGCTTTTTGCTGTGTGAATTGCATTAAAAGGGATTTATTAAAACACTATTTTGGCTAAAATTCCTTCAAGATTCAAGAAATTTCCCTAAAAACATTTTTTTTGTTCAAGTTAATTAATTTCTTTCCCAAAATCTGACTTAGAAGATATAAAGTTAATAATTTGGCACGAAAAAAGTAACGAATTCTTAGTTTTACTAATATGTTTCGGTTTTACATGGTTAATTTAATCTTTTAAAAAAACAATTCCAAATCTTTTAAAAATAATTCCCATTATGGTTAGTTTGTTGATTTAGTATGTAAACACTAGTTCTTACAACTGAAGAATTTGACAAGCTGACAAATCAATCTATTTGTATTCAATTTGCAAAATGGAATACAATGAGTGTTTTAATTAATTATTTTATGTTTGTTAAAATATCAAGGGATTATATTATTTGTTTTTCCTCTTGAGACCCCACACAAACAAAAATATTAATGTAATTTAATTTTTCAATTGAATAAATTAAAACTTACATTTTTTATATGGTTTCCCAGTAGATCTGGACTTTTTGGAATTCATCTTTCTTTTCGGATATTGTTTACAGTTTCAAATTACTCTATCTTTAGAAACGTTACATTTTAACGCAAATTTAGCCTGCTCCACAGCTGCCTACATTTTAACCCATTTTATTCACCACGCTAGTGTCAAATTTTAACCAAGTTAGAAAATTTAACCAACATTTTAACACAATTCACAAACGGCCTAACCATTCACAAGCGCGAAAAACTTATGTTGCTTATACTTATGGCGTTTGTCAAGAAAATATGTTTATTATGGTGCTAGTTAAAAAAGTAATTAAAATAATGAATAATTTAATGATTGGATTTAATAATTCATCATAATTAAACATTTTACAAAAACATGGTGATATTTAAAAATAAATCTTTTTAAAGGTATTATGACCAGGCTGACGGCCCCAGCCAGTAATCATGCTAAAACCTTAAAATGTTATGCCATTTGCTTTAATTACGAACATGGCTAAAATTTTAAAAGTAAACTAATATTGAGTTTCATTCAAGAAAAGATTTGCTCTTTTTGTCAAAAAGTTTTATCTTTTTGAGTTTTAAGGGTTTCATTGCAAAAAAAGAACAAATCTAGACAAAATCTTAACACGAAAGATTTGATCTCTGATGGGTTGGCAGATTTAATCCGAATATCAAGTGACTGAAAAGTCGTTTCTGTCAAACGTTAAATTTAAAATATTTTCACTGTTGTTAATTGAACAACTACAACTTGAGTGTGCTACCATCAAGTTTTTTCTCTTATAATTTGCCTGGAATTATATAGCTACTTCCCGAATTGCCAAGGTCGATCATCAGATTCCTTTGCTTTTCTAGTGGTGCTGGCCTACTTTTTCATTTTAATTAAGAAAGTCCTTATTTTTTCGAGTATGGAAACATGACCAAGTTGCCTTGGGCTGCGCGTACAGTAGTGCGAGAAAGCGATGTGATGCAATAAGTGTTTGCGTGCCTAGAAAAAAAAATTAATTTATTCTTATATACGTGCGTACAGTGAACCGATATTTCATGCGAGTGTTGAGAGTTTCTCGCAAACCTATTGCAAGCACCTCGCTCTCAAACTATTCTGACCACTTTTTCAATCGAGCTTGTTCGAGAAAGTTTATATTGTGATTGAAGAAAAAAATCAAATGAGTTAAATTTGGGGGGCTTTCATCCTTTTTCTCCCTCTTAGAAACTCTAAATATACATTTTCATTTAAAAATTCATTAAAACAATCGATTTACACAACTGAACAAAATCGCGTTTACTTTGCACACTTATGTCGCATCTTGAATCGCTTCTCGTATCGCATCGCCTTATCGCACCACTGTACGCGCACACTTAGAAAGAAGCCAACACATATGCTAAGCATATTTTACGCCTAGAAATTTGACCATGTCCTGGTGTTTATTGATGGAAGATGCAGAATCTGCGCTTCCCATTGCTCGATAAGCCAAATATATTTACAAGCCAAGAGCTTATAATGTCCAGTCAAGGAGCCCATTAAATGTCTTAGGTTTTTTCTAATGGATATTTATAAGTTGTACTTTGTGGTTAAATGCTTTTCGTTATGACCTTGGGTCATACAAGAAAATAAAATAAAATACTTTTGAATTTACAAAATACTTATTTATTAATTAATTTAAAATAGACTTCTTCGGTTAAGCCGCCAAATGCAAGGGAGGAAAAAGACAATGCAATCAAGTATATATCTATTAGAGCAGATGGCGATTGCCCAGGGATGATCACTTGATATTCCAGTGCTGCCTAAGCAGTTTAATTATCCTTGCTCTCAACACTTTTTAAAGAACCGTAATCGTAATCGATTCTACAACTAAGAATGTAACGAACAAACAAAAAACGTATCTAATATTTACAATGTTTCGTATTATAATTGAATTTGCTATTATTACCGGTAATGGAAATGGTTTAAACGTACCTTATAAAGGTTTTCATTTTTTTCATTTTTATCTATTGATATTTTTGCTTAAGTAAGGGGCGAACAATAGAGCAATATAAAGTCGAATTCCAAATATAATATCAAATTGAATATGCCCCATGGTGCAAATATGTACATTATGTAAATATGGTTTTGATTTGATCTGCCAGAAACGACAATTTAGTGTTTAACAGTAAGATTGTTCAGTGACGAAAAGACCTGTGAGGTGTGAGCATCACAACGGCAGAATAGGGCTGTTATGTCGTTTTTATTTGGTAATTCCGGACTCTTCTCAAAGCGTTCACTTGGGAAAAAATGACAGTTCTAATTCTGAAAAGAAGAGAATTTTGCTTCTGGATTTGAAATCAGAACCAGAAGCACTCACACATTCATATACTTGAACGTCAAACTCGACTGTTGTCATTTTTTGTATCATATACTACGTTTATATGGAGAATTGAATCGGTATTGAATCATGATTTAGGTCTTTGTATACTTGAATCGGATTAAAATACATACATGTACATACATAGCGTACACATCAGATTATCTGAAATAACTTACGAGTATTATTTCCGTTAATGTTATTCATTTATGTAGGCAGGCACATAAGAGTGTACAATTGCAAAGTAAGATAAATATGCGCCATAAGCAAAAATAAATATATTTGTATTCTATGGTTATAGTATTTATTACTAATTGTTTGAAAAAATAGCTAGTCAGCTATTTATTTGTTGTTAATTGTTCTTTAAAAGTGTTTCTTTACTCATCAACCATCTGTTTTTTAATTGGTTTGTTATTGAACACCAAGAAGTTTTTTCTTAACACAAATTTTCTCACCCATGAGAATTTTATAAGCCTATACTATAATAATGTAGTTGAATTCCAAGAAAATTTTTATTGCATACTTTTGGGATGTATCACCAGATTTTTAATTAAATACAAGTCAATTATTGGTTTCGTGTACAAAATGAATGCTTTAATCAAAATAAACATTACTTGAGGATGCTGAGGCAGAAAGTCAGAAAAGTTGCGCGTTTGTGCGTTCACTCTGCAATTGGTACAACCTATACGGCTTAAATGATTCGTCTTGAATGTTGATAGTTTTTTCCAATTTTCTAAGAATTTTGATTAAACTTCATATATTGTATTTATAGGTAGGTACTTCTTATAATGCTCTAAGTTATTGTTGTAAAACTATATATTTCTGGTTTTTTGCTAAGGAAAATCCCAAATGAAAATGGAGTTTGGATTAAAAAAAAAATTGCCATAGTTTTAGATAATTGCGATATATGTATACATATGTACCTATGATTAACTGCTGCACTATTTTTACTTGCGATTATGTTAGGTATCGCAAATTGTACATTTTTGAAGTAAAAAATCGAACTCGAAATTTTAATAAAACCTTTGTATATAGATATTAATGGTACTATCATGACGACGAAATTCACCCAGCGTACAATAAGTTCTACTACTCATCATGGGTTCCACTACCAAATCGGAGGTTAGGTAGTGTTGGTGTGTTATGAAAATGCGTATGAAGGGAAATAGTGTGATAATAAATTGATGAGAGAACTATATACAAAATGTATTATAAGTTAGAGGAGAAAAGGAAAACAATTTATTTCATAGGTTTTTTTGTTTTTTTTTTTATGAGGATTTTTTTGTTGAGTAGGAGCGTGTTGTGTGTGTGTGTGTTTTTTATTATACGGGCAGATAGAATGAAAATTGTTTGCTCGCTGTAGGGAATATTTAAATATTCAGGTATACACTTGTGTGCAACGGTCACTACTCAATAAAATATACTTTTTTACCAAATGAACAAACATGATAATAATTTAACAGTTAAAATTTGAGATTTCTGTTAATCGTTGTGCAAAAAAAAATTGTTCTTGTGACAATTTTTTTTATATTTTATATTAATATTTTTTTTGGACTTCAGATGTGATATGTAAAAAATCGAGATGACGAATTTTCAAATAAGAATTGTTTATAAATAGGTATTATATATTTTTTCAAGTCGTTTTTTACTTTGTTTTTAAATGAGTATTCAACAATATATACATATATACATTTGAAAATATTATTTAACAAAAATCTTCAAATCATTCAATACTTATTTGCAAAATATTGTTTTTTTTTCAAAATCCAAAAAATAAAATAAAATTTAGTAACAAATTTTTTTTTGAAAATTCTTGGAGCCGTTTTTGAGAAATACATTTTTTTCTTAACGGGTTTTAACATTTGTATGTGGGAGGTACCGTTGTTTTTTATTTTAGAAAAATAGTTTTTTTTAACTATTCAAGATAATGTCTAAAAACTACTAAATACGAAGTTTCGAAAAAATTTATTAAGTCGTTTTCGAAATTTTGAATTAAAAAAAAAAATAATTTCCAAAATAATTTGTTATGAAAAATTTTGGTATACAATAGTGTTTAAACTTTCTAGGAGCTTCTGCGTAAAAAATTTAAAAAAAAATCAGATTAACCGTTTCCGAGAAAACAGAAAACCAAAAAAATGGTTGTACTAGAGGTACCAAAAAAGAATTTTTTTACAAAAAAAAAAATATTTAAAGGTACCCTTTCCCTTCATGAACTCATATTTTTTTTATAAAAATCGTTGGAGCCGTTTTTGAGAAAAATAAGATTTTTGTTTTTGGCCAAAAAAAATGTATGGAAGCTACTGTTATTTGTCGTCTTAAAAAAATGAAAAACCGTGTGGGCATATTAGCGAAAAAAACAATATGTACCAAGTTTGAAGACAATCTATCAAAGCGTTTAGGCTGTAGACTCGAGGACAGACAGACAGAATGACAGACGGAATTAGGGGACCCACTTTGTTGGTGTTCTCTATGATCGTAATGTCATGTTTGATTATTATTGATTGTTAGAAAAAAAAATTTTTTGAGAAAAATAATATTTACCTTTTGGTCAAAAAGAAAGTTTGGCAGGTACCTAGGTAGGTACTGTCATCTTTCGTCTTAAAAAAGCTGAAAAAAAAAACTGGGAACATGTTTATGAAAAAACGTTTAGGCTGTAAACTCGTGGACAAACAGACAGAGAGACGGAATTGCGGACCCATTTTTTTACCTTCGCTATCATCGTAATGTCAAGTTTGATCAAAATCTCGAGTTCGTATCTCAACATTGCTTTGCTATTTTTGCATAGAAAAAGTGAAAAGTAGCAACGTTGCTACAATTCAAAATCCTAAAATCCACCAAATATCTAAAATTTGAAAGAAAAATTTAAAATAAATTCTATAATAACCTATACATGCATGTATATCCATATACATCCTTACTTCAAATTCATGTATATGCCAATAGCGTTGATATAATTTATTTATACCCACCATATTTTGAAGGTTCCCATGGCAAAAACAGCTTATTCGGCTTTTTCCCTTACCCACAATATTGTTGTCAGAACTAGTAAGCACAAATAAGCCATAATAAAGATTGGAAACCTTCGTACGTTTCACCCCCCAAAACCCATTTGTTTACATTGTTGTATTTGTAGCTTTGAAACTCTATCCATGAATAGATGTGAAATCGAAAAGCAAAACAAAAACAAATTACTAGGGCTGTGTTGCCTATGTGTCTATAGGAAGAGGAACAGCAAAGATTCTTGTGTGCGTTTTTATCAATGTGTCTATTGGAAGAGAAACAGAAATGTTACTTGTGTGTTTCAGCTTGTAGGCAAATGTCAAATGAAAGCAGAGGTTTCTGGTCTTTAAGTTATTAGTTTATGCTAGTAAGCTTCGACCGTCTCCCTTTCTTTTTTTCGTATTTGCCTCTACATTTACTTCTTCCACATCAACAATTCAATATTAAGAAAAGAGAAACTAGCGCCCTCATCGACGGAACTAAAATTCAGTCTCATATACCCCGTTTATATGAGTGAATTGAGGAATTGAATCGAATCGAATTGAGATTTCGATTCAGGTATATGGCCTCGTGGGATCGGAAGATTGAATTAAAATGGAATCGAAGTGACAATTTGAGTCTACAGAATAAACAACAAAAACATGCAACAGAAAAAAATACAAGGAAAACGGAAACCCACTGCACACAAAAAAACACTATTGGTGCACACACACACCAAGAATCAGATGTGAATTCGATTCCTCGATTCAGGTCAATAAATACATTTTCAATTCGATTCAGCTCTTCTAGTGGTATCGGATCGAGTAATCCTATTTTAATCCGATTCAAGTATACAAAGACCTAAATCCTGATTCAATACCGATTCAATTCTCCATATAAACGTAGTAATAGTAGTACTATAGGTTTCATATACAATGATAAAACTTGAAATTACGATAACCACAAGTGACGCAAAAAAAAGTGGCCCCATTATAAAAGAGCTAAATTATCTCAAGAAGGGCTATAATGATTAAACAAAAAAATCTGTGGTTTTAGGTAGGTACCTATGGTAGCAATTTTAATTAGACAAAAAAGATAGATATATTTTTTTTAAATATTAATTTCTTAATTCTAAATTCAAATTTAAAAAAATGGTTTTAAAAACTGATTCCTTACTGTTATCAGATTTGCAACACTGAAAATGTACCGTTGAATCTTGAATGTTGCTTTTAAAATTTCATTTTTCAAAAATCCCGAAAAAAGTTTTAAAATCCCGACTTCTAAAATACTGTTTATTTTTAATCCTGCCTTATTCAAAATCCCGAACTATTATAATACCGCTTTATAAAATTCTATTTAATGCCGTTTTGCATTTTGATTAATGTTACACAAGAACTTTGCATAAATACGCCTTCTTAACGCGAAACCACCCCAAATTCCGTTATTTCACCACTGTTTGAAGTATAGAAAGTACTGTTCTTTAAAATTGCAATACATCTTTATTATAGGTTACGAGTAAGATTGTGCCCGGAAGTAGTTGACTCGAATTAAGCAACCAAAAGTGAATAGTCGACTATAGTCTAACCCATTTTGAAAGTAATGCTATAATAAGGACAAAATAAGGCAAATGATAATGGCCAATTGTCTGTGGTGTCTAAATAATAAAGATGTAATAAGAATAGGAAAATATTAATAAACAACAAGTGACAACAATACAATAATTTAGTATATTTTATTTTGTTAGTTTTGTAAGGACACATATCGTATATTTTCAACTGCGCATCTTAATAAATGCATTCATGCATATTTTTTTCTCATACTTCTCGGCTTATGCTGAATACTGTTCAATATTAGCTTTCTTCAATATATTAAGACTCCGACACCAATATTCGCATAAAATTATAAACAATGCAATCCCAAATCCTAAAAAATGCACTCTTATAAAATAAAGCTACAATTGATGATAAATATTTATTTAAATTTCTCACCAATAAGCAAAACAAGGAAACATCCTTGCATATCAGTTAAATTAACTTTGTGATTTGTAATTTGTCCAAGAACTCCCTTTCCTTTACATTTATCTCCTAAAGGCAGATTGATCTTGTGCCAGCGATCTAGGAACCCCATTTGTTGAAGACGTTTTATTTCATCGTTAATCAAGGACATATAAGGACTATTAATTGGCATAATCAATCCTATTTGCTCCTCCACAAAGTCTTCTTTGCCTAAAAAGTTAATAATGGATAAAGTGATTTAATTTATTCAAAATCCATATGTATATTATCAATTTTTGAATAAAGTTAAAAACTTCAATATTTCATTTAAAAAAATTATGCCGAATTTCTTACAACCAGTTGAAATCGATTTCTACTATATTTCTTGTTGTTAGGAATTTGAAAAAAAATCGATTTTTTTCGTGAATGTGCGAACGCAATAAACAACAAAAAGTTTGTTCGTTGAACCCTGAAGTCGCCCTAAAGGTTTCTTTTTTGAAAAACCTGAAGTAACCCTGGTAAACAAACAGTATTTTTTGAAACATAGTGTCGCCCTGAACTCGCCCTGAAGTAGATCTAGGTTTTTAGCTGGACAAGTCGATGTAAATGGATGAACCGTCATAAGTTACATTAGATCTGAAGTAGGGATGCGCAATATTGAGATAACATCTAAGTAACATCGAATACTCATTATCGATGTTAACATTTATCGAATCGAAAACATCAATAATGGGGCATATTTATAGTCATTGTTTAGGTCGTTGCTATGAAAAACTTGAGTTTATTTTATGATAATTATATAGGATAAGTTCAAGTTTTAATAGCAACGGCTTAGACAGTGACTACACTTTCTTTTAATACAGAAAAATAGAAAATAAAAACCTTTGAAATTGTTGTTTGTGTATAGGGCCAAATCAAATGCACTAAGAAATTAAATTTAAACATATTTTAAGCTTAAATTATTAGATGACATAACTTGTTTTTTGTAAAATAAATTTAATGGCCCAAGGGTATTTTTTGAAAACAGAAAACCCCATATTTTTTGGACAAGCTTAGGGTTGTCAAAAAAAAAACTGGGTCGGCCCTGGTTAAAGTTCAATGAACGAATCTAATAACTACGTTATTTCGTTGAACTTTAAACCAAGAGTTGTCAAAAAACAGGTTCTTTTTGGTTTAAAACCACCCAAGTGCCGTCAATGTTTATATTGTTGACATATCAATAAAAAGCAAGTTATATTCTCTAATAATTAAAACTAAAGATTTGTGTCTAAAGTGCTTGTGGCTTTGGCGGATTCGACCGATGTCCAATCTATTTTCTATTTCTTGTTCATGTGTATTAAATTAAATTTGAGTATTTTTTAAATTTAAATTTAAAAAATAACAAATTGCATACAAACATACAAATTGTTAAAAAAACCTAGATCTTCTTTAGGGCGAGTTGATGGCGACCCCAAGTCTATAAAAACACAGAATTTGCTCACCAATGTGAGTTCTTACCTTACTTTACTTTGATGATGCTACAGTGCGGGGTGGACCTGTTTTTTTTTTTTAAGGGGCGCTTTAGTTTCAAGAGAGAGGGCTTTGTCACTCAATTGCCTTGTTATCTCAAAAAAAGTAGCGATTGGAAAGAGTTAACTTTCGTTCAATTTTAGTGCTGGTAAATATTATTGGCAGTATTTGTAGCGGAGCGTAGGTAGGTAGACAAGGTCCCTATCTGTCTAAGACGTGTTGGTGTTATGGGTATCCTTCCTTGATGACAGCATTACTGCTACCCGCATCTCTGCCACTTCCGTGTCAGTTCTTACGTCACTGACATCAAACTGTGTTATTCCGATTATGTCAATATCATACCTATATATGCAAGCAGTTGAACGGACTTTTTAAAAATAGTGCTTCTGGTCGGGTGGGCTGAATTGTTAGTCTCCGGCTATATTGAATGGCTCGTCCTGCCTGACAGCGGAGCTCGGTTGTTCGTCGCCGGTGTACAGTGTCAGAAATGGGTTTTCCAAATTCTTGAACTTCAACTGGGTTTCTACTATGCTGCTTTGCTTTGGTAAAATTTTCTAAAACCTTATTCTTGCAGTAACATCTCTCAAATTCCGCTTTTAATGCTCACTTTGTTTCCTTACGAGAAGCCGGTGATATTCTCTACTCTCCGGCCCGTAGAGTTCACGAGTTGCTCTTGACCTTCCTGGGTGAGTTTAGGTTTTTCGAAAACCGCTTTGGGGTGACCCTATAGGGAACTTCTGGGCTCAATGAACAAACCTATTTGTATTGCGAGAAAATAATTTCAGTTTGACGTAGAAGAAATGTCAACTTCAGTGTTGTAACGTCAATGAAATCTTGATAAAAATGCAAGATTTGGTTTGACAGCTAAGACTGATTTTGTTTAGAAATATGTCACTAAATTGTGTTCAGAAATCCATCAAATATTTGGTTGTAAGGAATTCGACATTAGAATGCCGTGTTTCTCAAAGCATTGATATAATTTGTCAAAGTATGGATGATTTAATCCAAGTTAGAGAACTTACATAAACCAATTTTTATAGAGAAGTCTACAAGTTTTTAAATGTCAGTTTCCTTATCACATCAAATGATGTGTAAAATAGGTACAAATAAATTAAAAGGAATAAAATTGTTATTGTGACGAAAGTCGTAAATTAAAAATGTCAGTTATACAATATAACAAAAAAAAAATATATATACATAAGTATAGCAAATTTAAAAATTAACCTAATACGAATTTGCATTCCTTGTCTTTTTCGAAATGTTTTTGAATTGTGAGTTCAAGGTTGATACGCCAGTCTATATTAATGCGCTGCCCCTTTTCTACAGCAGCAATATTTTCTGTGCTTAAATTGCTGTACATCGTTGCCTTTTCCATAAATCTTTTAAAGTCCTCCCTAGTTGAAATCTTTTGGTGCATACATATTAAATGGAAAAATGTCAACACATTTACTCGTACAAATTATGAACACTCACCGAAGAATACTTTTCGAAAAATGTCCCATTCCTCAATCCAAACTGTTCTACTTCAGTGTGTTGAAATGTTTGAAATAAGAAATCGATGGCTGGCTGAAACTTAGGAAAAGTCAGAAATGCAACTAAATTGCCACAATAGGTTGTGACTAGCACTAAAACGGCAATCCACCAAACGCCCACAATTAGTCTTCCGCTATCAGCTTTTGGAAGGTACATCCCACCTGTTATTAAAGCAATTTCAGTTTTATTCCAGCACATTTTAGAAAGAAACATTTCAAATTACCTTGTTGCAGAAGTGCACCATAGACGTACCAGAAACAGTTGTTCATTCTACATAGTCCAGTAGTACGCAATTCTTCGGTTGGAACAAGCATGTTTATCAAATAGAGCAATGGTGCTGTTGTCAGAAGTACTCCGATAAGTGAAACCCAAGTCTTGCATGTGAAAAAGCAATTTTGAAATAAACGGTTTCTATAATACAAAAAATTCTCAAACAAATTATAGACACATTATGTACATACCTCAAATGTAAAGGGCGCTGTAAATAAGTATATTCGGCTCACTTCATCAGGTCGTCTTGATAGGAATGTGTACTTTTGAATGCTTATTGGATTTGTGTAATTAAATGGCTTTGATTGTGGATCATCAATAGAATATGCGACAGCCGCAATGAAAAACTGTAAATTGTAAATAATATGCTTTATAGGTTTTGAAAATATAACTAAGGAACGGCAGAAAAAGTATTTTACCCTGTTGTTTTGAATGAGTTCAACTACAGAGTTGGGAATGTGGTAAGTCAGGCTGCCATACAAATCTGAAGGTGCCTAGAACAAATTATGGCGAATTAAAAATAAAATTCTAAAAATCGAACATGAAATGAACTTCTTGCCTTGAAATGTACATACGTACAAATATCTACATTATGGCATATGCAACCCTATTAATACAAAAAAAGGCTTATTCCACTTTCCACATTTAATAATAGGATTTTATTATTTACAAAAACAGTCCTTGTGTATGATAAAACAAGTTAGATGCATGACTAGATCGCAGGTCCTTCCTCTTATGGTCGATCACATCGTATACACAAGATTCTTATTAAAAACGGCTAAATATATTTTTAAAGTCGTTCTTTACTTATTTTTTTATAAATAAAAATGATATGGTATGTCAATTTTAAGTTTTTTTTTTTATAATTTTGCACGCGCTCAAGGGATTATTAAACCCTTTATACCAGCGCGGGCACCTGGTTAAAGAAGAGAAAGAAGGATAGCAAAGATGTGTGGCGCTATTTTCTGAGACTAGAGCTTGTTGTTGTCTCAGATTTATCTCCAGGGATAGCGGCTGAACTAATGCGGAGAAAATTACCGTGTCTTATTTATTTATGTCTCTTATAATTCGCATTATTTTATTTATTTCTTTGTCATATTTATGAGTATACTAGTTTACACAATCACATTTCGTTGTGCAGCATGTAATGAGTAAACCAGCAACTCATTTTATGACAATTTTTAGAATTGGTTTTTTAATGGAATATAAGAAGACATAGACAACGGCAGGAATCGAACCTGCGACCACGAGGTTGACAGGCGAGCACACAACTATCGCGCCACGGCCACCCCCAAAGTATTTAATAATGTAAATTTAAAAACCTAATTTCAAAAAAAATCTTCCACCCGTTAGTCTGCGTTATTATTTTTAATTCGAAGGGCCTCCTATACAAAAATTATATCGAAATCCGTCGAGCCGTAATGGTTGCATGGCATGTACCGTTAACATTGATTTTCATCGGCTTTATTGGTCGTAATGATGATTAAACGAAAGCAATTTTCATTTTATTTTCCCAACGTTTCGACGGTGGTTGCCGTCTTCTTCAGGGGTGTATAACGTTAAATTTTAAGATTTTTAATATACAAAACAATAATTTGTTTGAAACATATAAAACACACAGATTAAAAACAGATTTTGAACACTTCTCATTCGAAGATTGGACTACGTTTTAATCTTCGAATGAGAAGATTATAATAAAGTCCAAATAAAAAACCAAGTTGGTCAAAAAACTTCTAAAAAGTACAGTTAACAACAAAATATGTCAAAAAGATATTTAACCAAAAATAAAAGCTTGTGCTTCCGACATTCCGTAGGTTGTCAAGTATTTTGGTGTATATTTAAACAAGACATTAACATACCGAATCCATGTATAAATAATACATTAAAAAATAAAATAAATGTAGCCACTAAAATTTTATATGTCAAAGTGCATGCTTAAATAATCATAATAAAACCAATATCAATACATAGTAATTTTTCAGGCAATTATATTTTATACATGTCCAGTCTGGGGAATGTGCGCCAATTCGAATATCGATGTTTCAAAACCAAACTTTGAAAATGATGTTAGACCTGCCCTGGGTTCCATGAAATTACGGCCAACCAAAAGTGCTTTGTAAAAAAAGCACAAAAAATTGGTCGTAATAATTTTGAAAAAAAAAGCCAAACACATTTTAGGAAAATTCGCTAAAATGTATGGAAATTACACCGTAATTTAGGAAAAAGAGCCAAAACGTGAAAAGGCAAATTGCGCCGAAAAATATAAAATTTTTGGCTTAAGTTACTAACTTTTTTTGGAAATAAGACCAGAAAAACAACTTTTTCTGGCAAAAATCCCAAAACGGGTGTGGAAATTAGACCCAAAAAATAAATAGATTGTGCCCAACATTGCTCTTGTTAAATAAGCCCGAACTCAGTTAGAAGATAAAAGACCACAAAAAACTCGACCCCATCCGAAATTCTATATTGGGCCAAGCAGGTGGTTGCCAGGAGGGTAACATGCCTCTTTTTACTCATCGTTCTTTTTGTATTCATTCTTTTTGATTCCAAAAGCTAGAATTTAATAAACTGGCGGTAAGAAACGCGAATCCGCTCGCTTTCGATTTGAAACAAATAACGGGGAATTTTCTGGCTGATTTTCCTTTTCGATTTGGAAAAAACACCAAAAGCTTAGTTTTTTGTCGTTTTTACTCGGGATTATAGGTACTATAAGGCAAGTTATGCATTCGTAAAAAACTTTTTTTTTTCTAACAATCAAACATGAAATTACGATCATAGAAAATACCAAAAAAGTGGGTCCCCCAATTCCGTCAGTCTGTTTGTCTGTCCTCTAGCTGGCAGCCTAAACGGTTCGGTGGATTTGCTTCAAACTTGGTACATATTGTTTTTTCGGTAATATGCCCACACGTTTTTTAAAATTTTTTTTTTTGGCCAAAAACAAAAATCTTATTTTTCTCAAAAACGGCTCCAAGAATTTTTATAAAAAAAAAAATGTGTGTTCTTAAATTAGTACAGTTCACTTTCAAGTATAAAAATATTTTTTTGCGTACCTATTAACGGTACTTCCCATAGATCCACTTTTCATATTTTAGACTTTCTCAATATTTGATGAACAGATTAAAATAATTTTTTTTAGACAGATGCTCCCTAAAATTGCTAAAATTGTTAATAAAACTGCATACGAAAATCTTCAAAAAAAAGTTTTTCGATTTTTAAAAAATAAATAATTTTTTTTTTTTGAAAATCGCTTTTTCAAAAACCAGATAAACAATTTTTTTTGAAATTTGAATTTTATATGTATATTAATAATATCATTATAGGTATTCGAGATTTAAAATATATCTCTTTCGGCTGTTTTGGTCGTAATGTTTTTTTAATGAAACAATTTCATTTCCTTTCGCGACGTTTCGACGGTGGTTGCTGTCTTCTTTAGGGGATCTTTTATGCACAAAAATAAATTGAACATATTATACACATAAGAACATTTAGTGTAAAATTTTGGCAAACTTGCATTTAGTAGGTATTACAGATAAACATAAATAATACAATGAAAGACAAATATAAGGCAATGTTTAAAAAAAAAAAATTTATGATATAAAAAAAAGCACTTCGATTGAAGTTTAGTCGTCTTTAAATTGTCACGGATTCTGCCTAGTCACCAAAGAGATATATTTTAAATCTCGAACACCTATAATAATTCAACCAATTGGTCAATAACTTAACAATAAGCATTAATAATATCTTCAAAATGACGTTTCAATTTTTTTTTCTAAAAATGTTTTCAAAATTTTATACATAAAAAAAAATTATTAAAAAACCGCTCCAACGATTTTTGAAATTTTTTTTTGATATATTCTTATTGATCCATGAATTCAAATTGCATCTTTGTTTTCCCTCAATCTATAACGACTAAGAAATATAAAAACATTTAATTATGTGTATTATACATTTATTTCTTGGCCTCATACATTTATATATTCATATATGTGTCCTTAAAAATTACATGAATCATATGGGTGCATATTGCACCTAAATTATAAAGTTATATGCATATAGCTACCTACCCATCTACACCCTTCATTTTCATTATTATATGTACATGTTTACATACTAAGGTTCCATCTAAATGTATCTTACATAATCAAAATTCATAACTTAGATTATTTTAAATATATATTTGATAGGTACCTATGTAACTATTCCCTGAATCATCCATTCGACAATTCATTATACTAAGAATCAAGGTAATCTTATTTACATAGGCTTTAAACCTGCATATGATAACTACACCTAACTAACTAAGCCTCAATGGTTAGCTACATTAAAGTTGTTAGCTACAAGAGCAACTTCGTGCTATCCAGTCGTGCATTTTATTTCCTTTTCGATTTGAAAAAAAAAAGAAAAAAGTTTTTCCCAAATTATTTATTTTGGCATTTTTTCATTGTTTCATAGTGGTGTATTAAAAAGTTCTTCCAAAATTGTAAAGATTCTGAAAATTTACTTACTAAAAACTCGCACATGTAAACTGTTCAATATTCAAATATAACTATATATATGATATCAATGTCAAGTATCAATATTTGTATTTATTTCTATACATTTGTATTTATTAATTTATATACTCAATTATTTTATTTTGCTTTATCTATTTATTAAATTATTAATACTATATTTAGTTATTTATTGATTAATTAATTAATAAATAAATTTATTTATTTATTTAATTACTAATTCATATATATTATCTAGTTCGCTCATTTTTTTTTAAGTTTTAATAATTAAAAAAAAAAAAACAAATAACAAGACTTCATTGAATTCATTATGTATGGCATAAAAATAATATATTTTTTAAAAATAATATATTATACGCATTAATTTGAATATGAACTAAAACAAATATTGATATTATTAATATAAAAAATAAATCACAAAATAAAATCCAGTTTTCTGTTCTTTTTAGATAAAACACTTATAACCTCGTCTGCTGTTATATGTATTGCGCGATGAATAGCTAGAGCAGCCAAACCATTCAAACGATCCTGCAAATAAGTAAACATCCTAAGCTTATCACACTGTTATTAAAATAGACTGACTTTTAATAATCTCACTCCGTTGGTCATGCTTCTTTGTATTGTTTTTGTTCTCTTTAATTTGGAGAAAGTTCTTTCGGGAGTTGACGTTGAAACCGGCAGTGTAGCTAATATCTTTAATAAAATATATATATACATAAATATTAGGAAAGCTTTCTTCGGGGCAGCTATCAAGCGCTTCCAATGAGTTCTTAGAGAAAGTATTATTCCTTCGGAGCAAATATCTCATCCAAGTTTTTAATTCTACAAGAATAGAAGATGGTCCGGCAGCCAAATATGTTTGGTAAAACTCAACAGTTTCATTAAATTTTTTAGCCGCTTTGTCTATTTCAGACGAAGAATCCTTGAAAAGAACCGAAAACCCTACTAGTATGTTTTCATGGTTTGTAAATTTTTCTCCAAGCTCCATTACATAGAAATCGAGAAAAGGATTGAAAACAGTAACACGAAAATATTCTTCTGTACTTTGAACCAAAGGGTTCGAACGATTCTTTTGTCGGTTCACTATTCTTTTATGTTTATCGTCAATGTCAAGGACTTCATCAATTTTTTTTGCATCGTCAAACCCTTTCGAAAATGAGTCGTCTTCTGTCCGTTTAATTTTAAGTTGATCCCATAAATCTTTAGCGAGATTCATAGCTTGGACCAAGTCTAAATTCACTCTTTGAAACTCATGATTTAATGGCAACGAGAGTTGGTGAATCATACTTATAACCTTTAAGATAATCAAGAACTCGAAATCCATAGCGTTTTTTAAGTTCTTTGCGTCACTTTCCAATGTTTTTATTTGGTCAAGAGTCTCCAACAAAAACGGAAATAGCTCCTCAAAATCGTCAACTGCTTGATATTTTGAGATCCATCGCGTTAGATTCATCCTTTTTAATATCTGTTTTTGTGGAGTTTCGTCCCTTTCGCTCATTGTTTTTTGCAGCATATCTTTTCTTTTCGGTGTATTGAAATAATTGTAAACTGCTTCAATTGTGGTTAGGCAGTCTCTAATGGCTGATATATTGCTGGAAACAGATATAGCAAAGTTCAAAGAATGTGCTGCACAATGGACGTACGGAGTATGCGGAGCAAATTTTTGGCGAATGATTGCCTGAACACAATTGTATCGACCAGACATATTGCTTGCTCTGTCGTACCCTTGGCCGATCAAAAAAGAAATGTCCTGATCACAATTTCGAAGATTTTCCACTATAAGCTTTGCAAGAGCATCACCTGGATTGTTAATAGAGTAAGGTTTTGTAAACTGCTGTATTAGAGATTTTATTCATACCTATCGTGGAAGCTGTTGGAACAAATTTTGAAAAATCCTGTCGTTTGATATGTTGACCATTTTCGTTCTTATAGACATATCGAACGCAATTTGAAACTTGTTCGACAGTGGCTGAGTCCTGAGTTTCATCCGTCAGCACAGAGAAGAATTTTGCATCTTTGATTTTAACTAACACTTTTTTTGTCAAAATTTCAAAACAAGCTTGGATAATCTCGTTTTGTACACAAGGACTTGTCAGAGGATCCCCAATTGCTCGGAATTTCAAAAGAGCTCTCAAATTTCCTTCGTTCGGTGCATCACGTGTATCACGATGTCCACGTAAGGCTAACTCCTGTCGCCCTAGGACAATGATTGCTTCGATGATAGGCGTTATGTTTTGTCTTTTTTTGGAACTCTGGTCAATTGGCGAACAGTCAATTAAATTTTCAACACTTTTGTTTTTATCTTTTTCATTTCGCAGAAAATTTTCGCTGAAACATAATGCATCAAGATGGTATGTCTTTTTCTGATACTCCTCGAAAATCTATGAGAAAAACAAACCATTCATAGCATGTAGTAAATCTCTTGTATTTTAAATAAGTATTTGTTAAGCTTTGCCATGGCATTTATGGCGATATATTTTTTTAAAAATTTGAAGTTTCAGAAAAGGATTATTTTATTTTAATTTCTAAGTAATATTAGACCAGCATCAACATTTTCTTTTCCAAACATAGTCGGATTATAAATTTTTGTACATACATTTATAAAAGATTTATTTTAAAAAGACTCTACGACCCACAATTTAACTTTTTTCTAAAAATTCATAGGTACATAATATGTATAAACAAAGAAAATATTATAATTTCGAAAAAAAATCTTTGTTAAAAGAACAAATCCTATGAAAACAGAAGAGTTCACAACACTAATTATGAATTTTTCTGTTCCATTGTATTGATGTTTAGATATTTGAAAAAGGCTTCAGCTTTCGATGCATTCACTTGATAACTCACCTCCTTTGCTTTCTTCCAACTATTAAATTTTGTTTTTACTAACTGATGTAAAGGTTGCGATCCTCTGTCACCGCTTTTAGCAAAGGCAACACACGGAGCACAAAATGCACCTCGGTATATTTCAGAATAAGCAACGAAACCTTAGTTTGCGAGTTTCAAACTTTTGGAACAATGGGAATGTATAGTTTTTCGGTGGAACCCAGACGTTTGTTAACAAAACGAGTCGTTGGGCATCAGTTAACACCTTATCCACAAATTTTCCAATATAATTTTTTTTCGACTTCACTAGGGGGACATTGCTCAAAATGTTTTTCACTTGTGGAACTTTCATTGCTTTTATTCTCATTTTTAAAACCGTTTCAGCAGATGATGTTGGCTTCATTGGCACTAAAAATCTCTTCATTTTGAACTAAAATGCAACTTCAATCACTAAAACTTATCACTTCACGTACACAGTAGTTATAATATTTCGACCGCTCGCAGTTAAATACAGTACATTAAAGATTCTGATTAGTATCATCATTCATAATATCAATATGTACATTCACACTTCATTCACAAAAAAACATGTATCTCGTAGTCGTATACGTTTGACATGTTTTTCTTATTTCCCTTCAAGCAAAAACACGGACCCGAATTTCTCGGTTCACTTGGGAATCACTTTGGAATCCCAAAAAACTGAGCGTCTCACACATATTAACAAATTTTCTGTGTACGCATGTAAAAGAGAATCGATATTATTCTTGTATCGACCGGAAAATAGAGAGTAGTCGATATTCGAGTGGGGAGTATTTTTTATGGACTAGAAATGAAGACAAATGGAGAGAAACAGTAATTGTTTTTTTTTTCAATTTTGCAGAATTAGCAATCAACAAGAAAATTTGTATCTTCAAGGAAACATTAAAATACATAACAAGTGTAAAAATTATAAAATAATACTTTAAAATAAAAAAACCGGATTAGTGCAACAAAATGGGATTATTGCAACAAAGAAGTGTTTAAAATTTGTAAAAGAGCATATTTCTTATTAGACTAGTTCATTTTTGTTGGATTCCATTTAGGTTCCGTTTTCGCTGAGTATGGTGAAGTAGAAAACTCTCTCGCACAATACATTCACATAATGGCTCCGTGGTGATTCTAATTTCCATACTAATTTGATTCGATTTGGAATCGTTTCCGATCCGTTTTTGGATCCGTTTATGAAGTGGTTTCGGATCCAAAACGGAGTCGCTTGCTTGAAGGGTTCTACTCCTACTGTGCCTGGTGTTCGTAAGAAGAAAAGATAAAGGAGACATGCATTTGACAATTTTTTTCAGCTAAATTGGTTTGACTTCGCACAAATAACCCGCAAAATTACGACGAATGACAGTCAATCTGCCGCTTGTGTAATGCATGCTTTATGTAATGAGTAACAGCGCATTTTGCTTTCTGGTCAAAATGAATGAGTGTGAGTTATCGTTACCGTTAGGATTCGCGTTAACTACACCGCAGTTGTGCGAACATTATGTCGATTTCGTTTCAATAATTAGGATTCGCTACTAAAACCAATACTTTTTGGCTTTGAAACGAACGATTACGGACCGAATCTCTTTTTGGGACTGTGTGTGTTGCTTGGCAGCTCTAAAAGAAAACAAATCTTCAATTCGTTAAAACATCATTATTTCGTTTTAATTTCCCGATTCCGACGCGGGGGAGTTCCTAAACCCACTTGCACTTTTTTAATATTTGTTTCCAAGCAGTTTTTAACAATTTTTTTTATTTTTTAATACATTAATTTACTTTTTCTGTACACTGCCACAAAATAAAAATTAATTCACAACACAACAATTGAGAAACTTCAAAACAAATATTGTAGTGTGTGTAAGAATCTGTGCACAAATCGGTTTTGAATCCGCATCTGTTTTTCCAGAAAAATATTGGTTTTAATTTGAAACGAATTTGATTTTCAGAAAAAAATTGGCGGCGGATCGACGGCAAGTCGATGTTTTTGTTGAAACGAAATCGACATTAGTGTTTGTGTGGATGAGTGTGCTGCGTGTTTGGGGTGGTTTTTTACACCAACTTACAATGTGCCACACGGTGCAAAGAAATCTAAATAATTTTCATTTTTAGTGTCGGTGTGGGCTTTTGTGCTATGTGATGGAAAGCTGGATTTTTTCTTTTTCTTGCACGTTTACCTATTATCAATTGGTGAGAGACGTAAAAAAAAATTTCAGAGTGCGTTTCTTCAACCCAATTTGTGGGGGGTTGATATATCCCCATGATCCCCTCCCTATCTACGCCACTGGGTACCGTTATTTTTAAAATTCAAAAATCTATTTGAGACAATCACCTTTAAGCGTTTTTAAATGCCAAGTTAAAGGAAATCGCTTCAGCCGTTTAGACTGTAGATCGATCTACAGACAGATAGATAGACAGACAGACAGACTGACAGACAGACGGAATTGAGGGACCCACTTTTTTCGTCTTCCTCTATGATCGTATTATCAAGTTGGATTAAAATCTCGAGTTCAATTTTTTCCAAATACAAACAATCGCAAGTATAAATGAAAATTGGAAAATATGCCATATGAAACTGTGGCATATAAAACTTGTGAAAAATACAAAATTATATTTGTTCCTAGGAAAAACAATTATTTTGCCGCAATTTGTTCTTCAGTAATTTCCGGGAGCCAAAAAAAAAGTTCTATAAAAAACGTAATTTATTCCCACTGGTGCATTACCTAAAGGGCAATAAATTGTATTCAATTTAATCAACAATTGGTATCCTGTTTTGTTTTAAAATATATTTCATGTGAAATGCAAAAACAATTTGGCTTAGTTTGTGTCTTACATATGCTAAGTAGGGATGCCAAAATAAAAATTTATAAATATAATTTGTATGCAGTTGAATAATACGTACTGTGTCATTTTCGTTTGCTCCTGTGCCATCTTCAAATGACTTGACATCATAGAGACGATATCTGAGGAAAAACAGAAATACTAATTTGTAGTTATTTTAACGAGCTTACTACTTACGTAAAATTAAGTTTTCGAGACAATTCTTTCAACAATTCTATCACAATTCCAGATGATTCAATTACATCACCTTTTTCGTTAGTTTTTAAATTTTGCCAAGGTGGATTCTTAAATGAAATTAAATTTACGATTTAAATATTATTTAAAACACATTTAAGTAATGTGATAAATTACATGATATGTAATAACATCCATAGTTATATTTCTAAATCGTTCTCCTATATGCGGAAATATTGCGTCATTGGTAACGAACCCTAGAACTGGGCTCCAGTATCCAACATCAATAAACTCATAGTTGTTTTTGACATGCGTATTATCTATAAAATTTATTATGTATGAAATAAAATTCAATTAAAAAAAAAAAACAATTATACTGGTTACCAGTTTCACGGGATTTCTTGTAATGTTCCTGAGTTTTTCCCCAAGATATTGCTGTCTTGAAACGCCACTTAGAGCAGCTTGCACAAACACTATTGTATTTTAGGTAATCCTACAAACATAGCATTGTTTAGTCTTATTTAGGATATTTCTCATGTACAGCGAAAAAAAGGGAGTAGTCGACTGGAATCTGTTTGTTTGCTCCTGTTAAGTAGCAGAGCTTACAATTTTCCAAACAAACTGAATTATATTTTTTAATATCAGGCCATATGGTTCTTAACAAATAGTTAATAACAAAAATAAAATATTTAATGACCTTGAATGCCTAACAATAATTTGAGTGTGCTACCACCAAGTTTTTTCTCAATAATTTTTGGATGGAATTATAACTATTTCACGACTTGCTAAGGTCGATACTCAGATTCCTTCGGTCTGGTGGTGCTGGTCAGTGTTGTTTCTCTACGCGTCGACTTTGATTGTCTACCTTTCTAAGTAGACAATTGTGTCAACAATGTAGACAATGTCGACAATGTAGACAATGAAGTCGACAATGTAGACAATGAGGATATTTCATTCTCATCTGTCATTCTCGACTTCGATTAAATATCGAAAAATTGAGTTCTTTGATAATAAAATTATGTCTGGTCGACGCAAAAATAAAGCATTTGATGAATTGGGTTTCCTTTTAATGAAATCCAACAACAAATATGTAGCATATTGCACAGTGTGCAATAATTTACATAACACTGGAGAGAGCCGTCTGCGCAGCCACAGGTAAATATAGAAACGTATTAGATAAACCATAAAATCATATTATTTATTGACAATTGACCATATGCTTTAACATTCTATTTGGAAAGGAATGCCTGCAAACCATCCCAATCACCTGCGGCATCTGAATCCGGTGATGTTTCTATGATTGTTTTTATTGATGACAGTGATCTAAGCTCGATCTCCGGCATTCAAAACTCTGAGACGGTAGTAAAAAATTGTGTTTTTGTATAAAATTTATAACTCACAAATGTTAATTGTTAGATGTCTATCTCTCTTACAAACGATGTTAACAGCAATAATGTTTATGTTTTAAATAGCTGTGTAAGTATTTTTATTTTACTAAAATCGATCAAATTGAATCTGACGCATTCTCTGTAGGAAGCAGCTATCAAAACCGACCCATTGAACAGTTGTTCAACTCATGATCCAACAACGCTTACCTATACTGATTCAAGCGAAATTCAATCACAAGTTGCGACAACAAGCTCATCATTTTCATTGAGTTCCAACAGTTGCAGTTCCTCATCATTGTCGTTGGGCCAACCCCCACCTGTAACAACTTTCAATAAGAATATACAACGATCGAAACGTTGTCCAACGCCATCAAGCTCTGTTTCTAAATTTATGGACCTATTGACGGAAGGAGAGGAAGACGAGTTAAATGAAGCTTGGGTAAACTGGTTTTTGGATGCAACATTCCGTTATGAATTGTTGATTCAATTCATTTTAAAAATTTTATAAAAAAAAAAATTCGCCCTGCGTATGCAGATAAGGTTCCAGTTCGAAAAAAACTTTCAATAACGCTTTTGGATCAGGCCCATGATAAATGTGTTTCTTCAATTAAGTCATCTATCAGTTCGGATTCTGTTTTGCTGATTGACGGCTGGAAGAATAGCTCCAGCAACAGCAAGACTGTCGTCTCAATGCTACATAATGCTGAAGGCGAACAAGCATTTCTTCAGGCCTGGGACCTATCCGGAGAATCAGAGACTGCAGAAAAGCTAACAAACATACTTTCAGAATCTGTAGACATTGCAAAAGAAATTTACTCTACTTAAGTTTACGCTGTTGTATCTGACAACGCCAGCACTATGAAGAGAATGGGAAAAAATGCAGAGCATTTTATATGGCATAGCACTTGTAGTAGTCATATTGGAAATCTTTTAGCCAAAGACTTAATCGACAAAAATATTAATGCAAGGTTAATTTTAAAAGAGTTCAAACAAGTAGATTTTGAAAAAATGGTAGTAAATCGTGGAGGCTCCAGAATTATACTGCCCTGTGAAATCAGATGGTGTTCATACCGTGATTCATATAAATGCTTGGTTAAAAATTATGATAGTTATAATGAAAATTGTAGCAGCAGAATCAACTACCAAAAAAATAAAGCAGACTGTAGCTTTGTTGATGTTTGATGAAAAGTTTATTGATGATGTTAAGAATTACATTGAGCTTCTTGATCCAGTCTGCACTTTAATAAACAGGTGTCAAGCGGTTGATTGTTCTGCTGGAGAAGCAGTTCATCTTTGGTTGAGTTTAAAACTCCCAGATAGATTTAAGGCGCAACACGAAACATCTTTGAAATCGCGCGTGGATATGGCTCTAAACGAATATGCTCTCTCAGCTTATTATTTACACCCTCATTTTGACAATGGGAGGCTGACGGTTAGTCAAAATGAAATCGTGTGCCAATTTTTGTTTAAGCATCTGAATAGTGATGGAATTGAAGATTGGGACTCTTTTAATAGAAAAATCAACTTTTTTAAGATTCTTTATGAAAGAGATATTAAAAAACCAATTGTTTTTTGGAATATGGCCTCTATAAAACATCCAAATCTGGCAAATTTGGCAAAAAACTTATTCTTATTCCAGCCTCTTCCGCTCAAATTGAAAGAGTTTTTTCAAGTTGGTTGCATGTTCATTCCATGTCGAGAAACCGCTTGACTTTTGAACGATCGAAGAAACTCCTTCATCTTTATTATTCACTGAGAATCGAGGATAAACAACATAATTGTTTTGATGAAGACGTCGAAGACGAAAATGAATAATTTTGTATTTATGAAATACATACGAATTTACGATTTTTTATTTTTGTTATTTTTGTTGAAATAAATAAAAAATGCAGAGTGAAAGACTCAAATAATACAATTTTGTTTTGTTTATATGATTAAGATGACAAAAAAAAGTTAAAAAATTAAAATAAAATTGATTGTCTACATTGTCTACATTGATATGTAGACAATGATGAATTGTCTACGTTGAATTGTCTACACGTAGACAATCGTGTAGTCTACATTTTTTGTCTACATGGAACAACACTGGTGCTGGTCTTCTTTTTCATTTCAATTGAAAAACTTCTTGTGCCTTCATCGTGTATTGAACCATGACCAGCCGCAGATAATTAAAAAAAAAATAGGTTACATATTAATAGCTTGCTTAATCATTAATCTTAATATTATTTCATATTAGTATAATGACCAAAATAAGACAAGTCAAAGTGTACCTGAAAAATTCTATTTTCATCCTATGCTGAAAGAAGATTTGGGAATACATTTTAGACATTAGAAAATCAGAAATAATGTTACATTATTTAACTTAAAAACTAGTGTGGAACGCTGCTTATAACGGGTGATTTTTTTGCTACTTGGTTTTTGACGTTTATATTTTTGACAGATCACACATGACAACTTCCACGAACATTTGACATTTCGATTCAGTATTGTTTGCCATTTCATCGTGAATAGACTTACGCCTGAACAACGTTTGCAAATTATTGAAATTTATTATCAAAATTCGTGCTCTGTGAAAAATGTGTTTCGCAAGCTACGTCCGTTTTTTTTTCCACTCATTTTTGGCTAAATGGATACGTGAATAAGCAGAATTGCCGTATTTGGAGTGAAGAGCAGCCAGAGGCAATTCAGCAGCTACCAATGCATCCCGCAGGGTTACGGTCAATGGAGAAAGGTACCGTTCGATGATAACAGATTTTTTTTTGCCGAAAATGCAAGAATTGAACTCGGTCGACATGTGGTTCCAACAGGACGGTACCACATGCCACACTGCATACGAAACCATGCATCAATTGAGAGGCGAATTTGGTGATCAGTTGATCTCACGTTTTGGCGCAGTCAATTGGCCACCAAGATCATGTGATTTGACCCCGTTAGACTATTTTTTGTGGGGCTATGTTAAGTTTATTGTCTATGGGGAAAAGCCAAACACGATTGCTGCCTTGGAAGCCAACATTGAACGCGTCATTGGTGAGATTCCGGCCGAAATGTGTGAAAAAGTTTGCCAAAATTGGACCTTCAGAATGGACCACCTGAAGCGTAGCCGCGGGCAACATTTAAGTGAAATTATTTTTAAAAAGTAAATGGCAGAAATTGATTTATCGATCCAAATAAAAATTTCATTCACTTCTTACAAGTTTCTGTGTTTTTTTGAATTTTCAAAAACCAAGCTCTTAAAAAATCACCGTTTATAACATTGTGTTCAACGACTGATGCAGACATTAAATTTTTCTACGCTCCTGAGAGGTTCAAGAAATTTGTTTTATATTAAATGTTTCACGCTACTTGGTTTGAAATAAAATAAACTTGCAAGTAGAATTGCAAGGTGCTCCGACATGCTTAATTAATTTAAATTTTTTTTTCTCATCTTCACCCAATAAGCGAAAATCACTTTATGTTATCTAATGTAAAATTCAAAAGTTAGGAGTCGTAAACTTAAAAGTTTTGGCATTCACTCTAATCTACTTCAGTGGATTTCGTCTTTTTTAACTGAGGGTTCAAAGGGTTAAACTTGACAATCAAACATCGATACCTAAACAGTTCCGCAGGATAGTCATCATGAATTCCATTTATGACGGCTTTAATCTCTAAACTGAGCTCGATAATTTATCTTACTGGTGTTAACTATTTTAAACTTAACGTCAAGAAATGATTCGCTATCTCTGTTTCCAGGAAACTCTCAAGTATGAGTTAACGTATTCCGAACAGTACCCCTCGTCAGAGTAAAGGATTTGGGTGTCTCGTTAGATTCCAAGTTTACATTTATTTCTATCATTGAGGCTATTGCTGCAGAAGCCAACAAAAATATTGGTTTCTTAAAAAGGGCTCGTTTTACAAATTACGAAAGTCACGACATAGACCGTATGGCTTACTATAATGGATTGCATGAAAATGTTTGCAGATTAAATCTATTTTTGTTTAAGCCATACAAATTTATTCCTTCAATACTACAGCTACATAAAATCATTGTGTCAAAACAATAAAATATGAGAAGCGAACGCAGTCGTAAGAGAAAACGATTATCGTTTCAAAAAAATATTTGAGATAGAATTTTTGTCCATATTCTCAAGCCCGATATAATCTTCTGGGTTTTGAAATCTCGAATAACTATATAAGATATAGTATATTTGTGTGAGATATTTTATGTTACCATATAAAGTGCCCTAACCTTTTATAGTTTATCTATATTTATGCCCCGTTTAGAGCCATTAACGGAAAATAACCTTCTTTTTCAGCCTATGTATAATATACATTATGGTATGAATGATAAAGTTTCAAGGTCAATTAGGGCGCTCAATGAAGTTATTTGTCATACTGACATAGCATAGTCGAGAAATGATTTCAAAAATGATTTGCATTATTTATTTTTAAGAAATTAGGCTTACATTGCTTTTACATTATACATTATATTTTGAAGTAAAACTTCTTTTGTGGCGTTGGGGGTAACAATTTGCAAACCGACGCGACGACACGACACGAAACGCTCTTAAATAATGAAATGCACGACTGGATCGAACGAACTTGCTCTTGTAGCTAAGAACTTCAGTGTAGCTAACCACTGACGCTGTTAGTAGGTAGGTAGCCTATAGTTATCCTATGCAGGCTTAAAGCCGATGTAGGTATAAGATTGATTGATTGATTCTTAGTATAATGAATTGTCGAATGCATAATTCAAGGAATAGTTACATAGGTACCTACCTACAAATGTATATTTAAATGGATTTTAATTCTGTAAATTAGGAGGGTAATATGTACTAACCTATATAGATGGAACCTAGGTATGTACATATGTAATGAAAGTAAATAACTAAGAATCGTTTTTAAAATTTATAAACATTTTTCGAAAAAATCAACAACACAATTAGATGCCACGGATCAATAATAAAAATTAAAAAAAAAGTATTTCGAAAATTGAAGGATGGATTTTGATGAAATCCTGTTTCTTATTTTTAGTTTTTTGAAAACAACATTTTTTTTTGCAATTTCAGTATGCAGTTTCTTGAGTTTATTAATATACATGTGATTATAAAATTTAAAATAATTTTTTTTTGATTAGTCTTAAAAATATTAATTTTTCAAAAAAAAATTCAAAAATTAAATTTAATTAGAAAAAAAAAAGTTATTGAAAATATTGATATTGATAGAATTAGTTTGGCTACCTAGATCTTCTAACAAATAAAATTTCACAGAAATCCAATGTATCGTTATCGAGAAAGCAAAATATAAAAATAAAACGATATAGGAAAGGTACCGTTAATAGACTTTTCCCGTAAACTTGGTTCAGATCAAATGATAGCTAGTTCCAATAAGAAAATTCTTAAAATTTTATATCAAAATCGTTTGAGACATTTTCAAGAAATGGCATGTACCGTTATTCTTAGGCCTAAAAATAAAATTTCAATTTCCCTTTGAGGAATGCCAAAACAGACAGACAGATGTTGCTGATGTCGGCTTAATCTGTTTCATGCTTTAGTAGTCTTGACATATACCATAAAATAAGACTCTGTTGGGTTCTTGAACTTAAAATGAAAATAAATACACTACAATGAGGTTATCGAACAGTCACAACGGATATAATCCATAGGACCACCGAAAGAACTTTAAGGTATGTATGTGCAGTTTGGTATCGAGCAGCATATGGCATATTTGAAAAACTTTTGAATGTTAGTCGTTGAAAAGAAGGAATTCATTATAATTTTGTATTATTTCCTTTATTTCTTTTTTTTTTGTTTTTACAAAAACAAATTGGGCTGTGATAATAAAAAAGAAAAAATGATTTTAATAACTTTTTTGTGGAAAAATCATACTAAAGTCAAAAACAACATAAAAATGACAAAAAATGGGTTTGATATGAAATCGCGAGCAAATGTAGTTTCCCGCATAGAAAAAAGTCCTAAGGTGGGTAATATTTTAGTCGTAGTTTGACAAAGGTAAATTCAGTTAAGTTACATTAGTAAGCCAACTACTGTCAGCCCACCAAATATAACGAAATGAAGTAGTTTTCAATGTATACCGGTTGATTATTCAAGGTTGATTATTAAAAATACCTACATAATAAGATTTATTAGTTTACATTATACATACTTGGCTATAATTCAAAAGCTTTTCCTGCTTTTCTGATTTTGTAAGGCGGATTGCTTCCCATTCTTCATCGGAGATTTCACCAAAAACAGATTCTTCTTCTCGAATAACTTTTGATAATGAAGTTATAAATCCCATAGATATTTCGGACATTATACATTTGAATGATTCCTGTAAGAAGATACAAAACGCACCGATATTCAAATTTTAACGTTTTTTAAAATTATTAATTGCACTTAATGATTACGTGAAACGCATTGAACACTCGGATAAGAGACGATAATATAAGATAGGATAATTTGATGTAAATAGTGTGTGTTTAGGATACCTAGGAAATGTCAAATATACGTACACAAATTACGATAACAATGAGGCAATTCCCTGAACTTGGGTTTGGAATTTGTGTGTGAGCTTGTTATCGTTTATCGTTATTAGCATTAAGAGCAGAAGAAATTAGCTTAGTTGTAATAAAAACATTACAAATAGCATACAACTCCGTTTTTATTCTCAACTCAGTTTTTTATAAATTTCCCCCCACCAGGCAGGGTCAGCGGTAGGGCATTTATGAACATGGTTAAATGAATGAATTACATATCATCTTAATATTATAGATATATACATAATAGACCAGACAACTGATATTGAAGCATAGATTTTTTGTTTAAACATCGAGGTTTCGATAACATAGATGAACACCGCTCATCCCTAATCTGAAACATTTATTTTGTACAGTAAATGACGCTTATAAGAAACTGCAAAATGCCACAATTTTTGTTTTTTAAAAGCGTGTGTTTCTTATATCCTAACCTCGGATATAAGAATCAAGTTTCTTATAAGAAATGTTAAAAAAAAAACCCTTACCTACTTCACTGAAATAATTACATCTCTTGAACACCTTCGCAATGTTTCATGCCTTTGGCTTAGTGTAAACGATTGGTAGATCTTACAATATTGTCAGATCTGTCAGTGAAAAACCTGCTTACAATGTCTTACAACTGTGTTAACTTACAATAAATTGTCAGAAAATTTGTATTCCAATTAATTGTAGGATCATTGTCTGACAATTAATTGTAAGAAATCTTGCAATCGTGTATACGCTAGCTGCCAATTGTGTAATCTTACAATTAATTGTCAGAAATTCTATCTGACAATTAAATGTATGGCGTAAAATTGTAAGGTATCTGATAATCGTGTACACACACAATTTGTAGCCAGGATTCACAATTTTTATCGTTGTCTGAGGTTTCTGACGACGACAATATTTTAAGATGTAAATTTTTTTGCATTATATAATTTTTTTATTGTCAAACAATTTAAAGTCATTTTGGACGTCGAGCAGTGTTGCGAACAGATAGAAATGTTTATCAAAAATGATTTATCAAAGTGTTTGAATTATTGTTGTTTTTTTTTGTTAAAACGAATAGTTATAGAAAAATGATTCTGATAATAAAAAAATATATGTTTACAGTGATTTTTCAGGTAAATGAAACAAAAAGCGATCTAAAGATTTGTTTTTTAGTTTTGATTGTGGCAGATTTATGTTTTAAATACGAAGATTTCAAAAAGTAATAAACGGCGGATTTCTCAGTCACGATGTCGCAGTGGTCAAGTGAGCATCGCGTGTTCGCCATCGAGGCATTTTTCAAGAGTAACGATTCGTACGTAAATGCTCGTCGACAATTTTGTTCACATTTCGATATTCGATGGATAAGTGATGGGCTGAGTGTGAATTTAATTCGTTCCTGGGAGCAGAGGTTCCGAACAACTGGTTCGGCTATGAACACCCTACGACCAGCCGATCTTCAAGGACTCTCGGAGACATCAAACTAGTTAAAGAGAGTATACGTGAAAATCCACGACTTTCAATACGGAAAAGGGCAGTCTCACTGTGAATTCCGAGAGCGATTATTCATGAAATTTTAAAAAAGGATCTAAAGCTCCATCCATTTCAAATTCAAATCGTTCAAGAACTTAAAGAAAGTGACTTTGTGAAACGATTTTGGAGCGTTTTCGAACTGCGAATCGCATTTTTTTGGAGCGATGAGGCTCATTTCCATTTAAACGGACACGTCAACAAGCAAAACTGCCGTTACTGGTGCGCCTTATCTGCGTATGGAATAATTGGACCATTTTTTTTTTCGAAAATGCTCGGGGCCAGGCGACAAATGTCAATAATGCGAATTATCAACGCATGATAACGGATTTCTTTTTGCCTGATCTGCGAGCTCACCCAACGTTCTCATCACACACGTGGTTGCAAAAGGATGGTGCGACCGCACACACGGCCAGAGCTTCGGGAAGCTTTCCCTCAAAAACTGATGAGTCGCTTTGGGGACATCCCATGGCCACCCAGGTCACCGAACTTAACCCCAATGGATTTTTAAAGACAGAGTTTACATTAACAATCCCCGAAGTCTTGTGAACCTTAAAGAAAATATTCGTCGAGAAATCAGCATAATTGAACCAAGTTTACTGCAGCGTGTGACGCAGAACATGAGGCTCCGTTTTGAACAGTGTGTGCAACTCGATGAAAAACATTTGGATGATATAATCTTCAAAAAATGAAATCCGCATTATTATTCTGTCGTCCAATGTTTTAATTAAAACGATATGTCAAATATTATTTTTTTTATTTTACTTTGAAAATATAAATCTGCCGCCAGACACCCTGTATTATATATTAGTTTCTATTATTATAATCCAATTTCGGCTTTTACTTTCTGAAAACTCAACTAGGAATCGCTTTAAAAGACTGACAATTAATTATGTGTGTACACGGTAGGTAGAAAATCTACCAATCTCTTGCAATTTAGTAGTCTCAGGCTCTCAGGCAACTTCTAACAATAAATTTTATACCAATCGTGTACACTAAGCTTTTCAGTATTTTATCGTTATTTTATAGACAATGCTCTAATAAAATAGCCTGTTGCATTCCTCCCCTCAAACTATTCAACTCGCGGTTCTAGGAATGTCCATCAGTTTACCCTTAAGAGCAACTTCAGACGTACTATTAAGTATAGAAAATCCTTATTTAGCCACACGAATTTGGAACGCTTAACCCGATCCTATTTTTCCCTCCCATTATGATACTCAAACATTCAAAACTAATGTGCACCGGTATCTCCTATTTTCCTAATCGCTCGCACTGTGTTAAAATATTTTAAGAGTATTCATAACCCCTTTAGTGTGCGCAAAATATTAAATTAGCTCAATTTAAAAAACAAGAAAATTTACAGCATTTTATGACCCCTTTCACACAAGGAAACTGAGTTGCCGGGAACTGGGAGTGTGTTGGCGAGAAGGGTAAGAAGTAAGGGAAATGAAAAAAATCTCCCCGGTCAACGATTTGAAGAGATTTTTTGACGTTTTGCTTTGCATTCCAATTAGCCCAGCAAAATTTTCCCAGTTTCCTCCTCAGTTTGTCCGTGCCAGTTTCTTCATGTGAAAGCTACAAGGCAATCAAAGGAAAACGTCAAAAAAATCTCCAGCAACTGTTTTCCCTGTGTGAAAGGGGACTATTATTCTAAGAGTGTGTTGACATTTAAAGAACGTGAGGCGGTTTTCTTGTGTCATAAAAAAAGTTTCTTATACAGATCCTATTTTACAGTAAAAGTGGGAATCGTTGTTGTAAAAAAAGTTCAATATATCAGTGTTTTTCTTATAAGCGTGTTTCTTGTAAGGTATGTTTTTTACATTGGTGTAATTTGGCTCATGCGCCGTGCTGTTGTTCAGATTTCTTATAAGCGTGTTTCTTATAAGCGTCATTTACTGTATGCAATTTTTTATTTTAAAAAATTGAAAGTAAGAGAATAGGTACTCAAATTTATTTTCCTACAGAAAGATTGGAAATAAAAACCTTTGAAGTTGTAGATTTGTACATAGGGCCAAATCAAATGCACTAAGAAATTTAATTTAAACATATTTTAAGTTTTAATTAATAGGGTGCATATGTAGCTTTAAAACAATAATTTTATGACCCTTGGGTGTTTTGTGAGAACTGAAACATCCAGGTTTCTTTTGACAACCTGGGTCGACCCTGGGAAAACTTAAACGAACGAACCTATGATGTGATAAGCTCATAGAATGAAAATCTGCAGAATCATTTTAATAGGATTATATAGGGTGTTTTTTTCTTAGCTGCATGAGAAATTTCGAATGATGTTGTTTGACAGTTGAGAATGTCAAACTCTGTTGAAATTTTTGTTCAGTAAGGTTTTGCAATTCATCATGAATCGTTTAACGCCGGAACAACGTTTCCAAATTATGGAAATTTACTTTGAAACAAAATCTGTTCGCGAAGTTCCTAGAGCAATTCTTCTATTTTTATAGTGTTTAGTGATGAAGCTTTATTTTGGTTGCTTAGTCAATAAGCAAAATCGTCGTATATGGAGCGAATACAATCCTCAAGCCGTTAATGACTAACCATTAACATCCATTAAAAGTGACTTTATGGTGCGGTTAACACGCTAGCGGCATCATCTGTCCTTAATTATTTCGAAATGAGGAAGGAGCTGCCGTTACGGTAAATGGCGATCGCTATCGAGCCCATGCTGACTGATTTTTGTTTAAAAAAATGAATCAGCTATACATCAACGACATTTTGCCCCAACAAGACGGCACGCCGCATCTTTCCATACAGCGCGCTTAACCATACATTTATTGCAAAATCTATTTGGTCACAGCATTTCCAGAAGTGAAGTGGTCCTGTTAACTGATCCCCTTGTTCGTGCAACTTAACGCTTCTCGACTACTTTTTACGAGGATATGTTACGTCATTGGCTTATGGTAACAAACCAGCAACTCTTGAAAGCCAATAATTATGCCACTATTGACGCCATACAGCCAGATTTATTGGAAAAAGAACTAACAAACTGGATTATTGAATAGACTATGTAACTTGTAGCCGCGGCGGACATATGCCGGAAATCATATTTAAAAAATAAATGCCATGAAATTATCTACCAGAATTTAATTATATAAACTTCATTCCAACAATATTTCTTTCTTGTATTATTATTTAAAGTTTGCAAGCTCTTAAAAAACGACCGATATTATAATTTTCTAGACAGACAGAAAATTAGTTAATAACAAATCAATGGATCAAAAGAATGAAAAATTCAATTATATTTAATGCAGCGTGAATTTCTTTCTCCATTTTCCTCAACTTCCTGCACAACCTAGAGTGTCTGGTGCAAATAAATGTCACATGAACTAGTTTTTTCGACCGAGAATATTCTCAGAAAGCATGGCACCAGGTTTCGAATCTCAGTCATAAAATTTTGGAGCAAATGCAAAGTGTCCGGAGTAGATTTGAAACAAACGGAAAATCTTTACTTTTCAGGAAATTTTCTTTAACAGAGCTTTATTTAAGTACAACCTCCTATACCATTCATGCAAATATAACGATACTGCGAAAACCCGCAAAAGATGAACTTAGAACCGAGAATAAAAACAAAATCAAAAATAAAATGCACGACTAGAACGCACGAACTTGCTCTTATTTTCGATCACATCGTATGCAAAAGATCTATTAAGAATCTAAATATATTTTTAAAGTCGCTTTTTACTTTTCTTTTTATATATACAAAATTTCTTTAGTTTTTTTCTAAAAAAAAAATGGTAAGATAATTTTAAATATTTAATAATATAAATTAAAACACAAAAGATTAAATCGGCTTAATGAAAGAAAAAAATAATTCAAAATTCTGAAATAAATACTTAAACTTATTTGAGCTCAAAAAAAAGTACGCCATTTTATTTCATGGATAAATTTGAATTTATGAAAAAAAAATTATAAATCTGTTGAGCGGTTTTTGAGAAAAAAAAGTTTTTTTTTTGTAAGTTTTTGAAAACATTTTTCAAAAAAAATCAAAAACGCCAATTCATAGGTATTCAGCAAGTACATATAACTATAATTTTTGAAAAAAATTTAATGAGCAGCTTTCAAAATATAAATTTATTTTTTTAAATGCTTTTAAAATTACAAATTGCTATGCATTATAAATTGGGCTATCTTCATCTATATACGTGTGAAATTTCGAAACAATCGGTTAAGCCATTTATGAGATATCGAAACAAAAAAAGGTCCTTTTGAAAGAACCGTTTTTAGACATTTAAAAGAAATTGTTCAACCATATGCTTACCTAAAAAGCTGCACTGATTTTTTTAAATCAAAATTGTTAGAGCCGTTTCCGAGAAAAATATGCTTTAACGTGGCGGTTATATGTCAGGTACCATTATTTTTAGAGTTACAAAAAATTTCAATTTCCCTTCTGTACAATACCTAAAAAACTCTATATACCAAGTTTGAAGCAATTCGGCAGAAATACAAATAGACTGACAGACATACAGACGGACAGAATTTTTCATATTCGCTATCATCGTAATGTCATGTTTGATTCTTATCTCAAAACGTTTTTTTTTCGACGAATACATTACTTGCCTTATATAGTAGCTACATAGAATCGCAAGAAAAAATAAATTCAATTTTGTATTTCAAATATGCAAACAACGGCTATATGGTAGTTTATTTAAACAAATTTTTCTGTGTGGAAAAAATGGAAATTTTTTCTTCTAAAGTGAAGGACAAATATTCTCCCGATCAGAGCAAGGTTCGAACACTTTTCAGCAACCACACACAACTGCTGAGCGGTACATAATTGATTTTAAAAGAGTTTTTTTTTTTTTAAATACGTTTTTCTTAAGATCTCGAGCTCGGCTGGACAACTGCTTACCATGGGCAAAAATAACGAGATTTTAAAAAATTCATTTCTTTGACATTTTCGACAATTGCTGATTTACTTTTTTTGGAATTTATAAAATGTCGGATTGATTGGAATTTGTATGATATGTAAAAAGGACTGTACCAATTTAATTTAATTAAATTCACAGAGGAAGACACAAATTGGGTAACTCTGACGGCGTTTTTATTTGGCAATCCGGAATATTGTTCTCCGATCCGGGATCCCAAGTGAACACTTTTGTGTGATTGTGACGATTCTAAATGTTAATGAGATTGTATGTGTGAAAATAATTGTGTACGTGAGATTATTCAAATTAAAAAAAAAATGTTTGTTGCACAATTATGATACAAAATATAATAACAGTCGAGTTTGACGTTCAAGTATATGAATGTGTTAGTGCTTCTGGTTCTGATTCTGATTTCAAATCCATAAGCAAAATTATCTTTTTTTCAGAATTAGAACTGCCATTTTTTCCCCAAGTGAACGCTTTCAGAATAGTCCGGAAGGCTTCCGGATTGCCAAATAAAAACGACATGACTATCATTAAACTTACCTGGCACATTTGACTGGTTTCATTCAGTGCGAATGCTATATTCGCCCCCTCGTTTAAGTTTTGCGTCAAACTGTCAAACGTCCAGTCCTCGTTGTCATGTAAATCAAAGAAGAGCCACTGGTTGTATATGTGAAACATTTTCAATTCTGCGGCAACTTCCACAATGTCTTCAACGGACTTAGAAAATACTATAAACTGATTATTACGAATCTTTGTAAATGTCCTCAAAATGTCTCTAATCTTAGACCGCTTCCTCTGACTTCGTAAAATGTCATCCAAAGTGTAGATATACAAAGCAATTGGGTCTAATTTGTTATTAGAATTATCATGTACAAGTGCCTCAATTATTTGTGAGTTTTGATTTACTGAAATATGAAATAAGAGTGTTTAAATATTTTTAACATTCAATTCAATTTTTTAGTTACCAATATTATTGTCAAGAATTAAAACACATGACTTCCATTTGAGTGCATTTTGCACCTTTATGTCCAGTAAAAGCTGAGGCAGTTCTTCACCTCTTACTATTATTGGAACCTGTAGACAAAAATATGCAAATAATTTTTTAAACCTATTAAATAAGTTATACCATAAGAGCTTTGTCAGATGGCAGACGAGCACAATCTGAATCAGTAATAGCGAACATTAGAATTGAATTGACTTGTGTAGTTTCGAAAAAAGTCCAAGTTCTTTCACAGTCCATAATAGTTATAGCAGCTATGAAATCTAGCAATTAGAGAATGATGACGTTAAGACATAAAGCAAGTGAAATATTAAAAAATACTTGTGTACCTTTTTTTAAGCGCACTGAACTCCAGGAATAGTATTTTAAGTTAACTCCTCCATTTTTAAGGTTTTCTCGAATATTATCGGAAAGAATTTTTTGTAAATCACTTAAAATGTTTGAGTTTCTCTGCTGTATGTAGTCATTATCTACAACAACCGCTTTGAAGTAAAACAAAAATTAAAGGGACTTATTTATGAGATAATTTAGCAATACAAACCTAGTGATGCATTTATACTTAGAAATGATGAGAAATCATTGGTCTGTCCATACTGGATAAGGGCAATACACATTACAAGTAATAGAACACCGATAGAAGACTTCATTTCACTTCAAATTTCAAAAAATAACTAAAGCCTATTTTTTCAGGCGAAATTCACTTTCACTTATCATGGGGTTGAAGTTGCATGTCAGACAATCAATTTCAAATTCAATTAATGTCGATATTCTTGGCATTTGAAACCACTTTCAATTTTCAATATATTTTGTAAATGTCAATTTGCAGGTGTTCGGTTGTAATGTAGTATTGTTCACAGACGCTCAGTAACTAAAAACTGTTCATGTGGTTGTACTATATTACATACTGACGAAATCACATACGTAAGCAGTAAGTAAGTAAGTAAGTAAGTAAGGAATTCATTTATTGTTTCGTTTTCGTTTTTGATATCATGTACGTATACTTAAACAATAATTCTGATTAATTTAGAAAGAAAGACACCATGATTTCGTGGTTGGCTGAGTGTAAAACATTGCAGGATTATGATTATCATAAATTAGCACTTTAGGGCACATACCATACCTACGTTTATATACCTACCTACATACGTAATTTCACGAAAATAGATTTTTTTAGAATTTGATGAGAGTTTTTGGTAGGTCGCACAAATTAAAAATGTCATAACGCTCAAAAACTGTTATTAACAATTTGTTTTTGTACCACTTTGCAAGCGCCATCTAGGAGGGGGGTGATGAGAGTACGATAAAGAGAACTCAGGCGCCAAAAAATAAAACTAGTAGAATTCTTGTTGAACAGTTGGTTACAAGTATTTTTTATTAAAGTAGTGGGCCGGGAGTCGGGAGGAGTACTTTCATAAAAAAGTACTAAAACTAAAAAAAAAATATTTAACAAGGTAGGTAATAATAAACAAATATTTAAACACCTTATTGTTTTTACATTAAGGTTTTTGTCGCACTTTAACTTTACTTTCAACTAGTCTCAACGATTAAACGAATGACAAGATAAAAACAAAACGAACGATCAAAAACACGTACCTGTATGCATTTCAGGCTGTATGCAGTCCATCATCACCCAGCAAACATTTATCTGAAGGTTCAGATTCTAATCACCGAAAATGAAGAATAATATTCATGAAACCTTCAGTTTTTTGAATGAATTATGAATATATGTATACAAAGATCCTACAAATTCATACCAGAGAGACACAAAGCGATATGTATTTTGTGTCAAAAAAAAAACAACACTCAGATTTTGTTGTTGGATCCTTCATATGGAGATCCTTTCTTGTTCGTCCTTTTATTTTTATTTTTACAAAGGGGTAATGATGACGGGTTATTGTAATGACAAAAGTTTCATTTGCATAGCCGATTATCAGTTCGGAAAAGTTTTTGGAAAGATCGGTTTAAATAGGTATATAACCAGATTGTGTTTTAATAGTAAATGGGTACCTACTTACTTAAAAATAATACATATAAAAAAGCAAATGATTAAACATAAATGTATTTAAAAAATGGTGGTAGATTTTCTTCGAAACATAAAAATCATTTCTTTATTTATAGCATCGCGTAACAATTAAGAAGTGTCCTGGAAGCTATAAAAGCCAAACAAGAGGCAAATCAAAAAATTTTCCAGAGGCTCACCGATAAAATATTCAATCATAAATGAATCAGAAATAATGAATTCACTTATGATGTAATTTGAGTCCTTTTACCTGGGCTCTTAGACACCAATTTGAATCATTTTAATGATTCATTTATGATCTGAAAATACTGCAATTAAATGAACGTATATAAGGGTTCCATATATTCCTTTAAATGATTAATCCCTGAACCTTTTCTGAATCGCAAAAATGATTTCTGTACGATTAATTAAAGTGAAGGTATATAAATACTTAGAAATCCTTCACTTAATTGAATTTTATTGGAATTATTTTTATGATTTAGAAAAGATTCAGGCATTAATCATTTAAATGAATATATGGAGTCCTTATATACGTACATTTAAATGATGAATTTTCAGATCATAAATGAATCATTACAATGATTCAAATCGGTGTCTAAGAGCCCAGGTGAAAGGATTCAAATTGCATCAAAATTAAATGCATTAATTATCGTTCATTTCTGAATTAAAATGTTTGCTGGGCAGCATCACTACTGATCGAATTGGTATCATCTTCTTGGTTTGTAATCAGATGAGAGAAAAGAGATTTATAATAGAGAATATATTGCCGTTATCGGAATTGATGGCATTTCTATCTCTTTGTATAAAATAGCTTTCATACGCATCCAATTTTCTCCCATCGGTTACTTGTTTCATCAAACTCACACAGCTTGCATTTATATTGAAGTGGTTTAACTTTAAGACGACGCGACACGCGACGGCAGAACTTTAGATTTTATTTTGTTTTATGTATTAACTGTGTTCCTTGTATCTTTTTTCTATGGTTCTTTTAGTTTAACCATAGTAAACACCATTGCAATCACCACATTTTGTTGCTTACCTATAAGCCTGACTTTTTCATATCCTCCATTTTGTCTTTTGTTGACCCGAGTAAGTTTTTTAGTTTTGTTTTATTTGAAAAAAAACTAATTGAATGTTATGTTCTCGGAATTTGTTTGATATTTTGTTAGTTATTTCAGGCACATAACACACTGAGGCTCTTTTAACTTCAGTTCTTTCTATATTTTGCGAGAAAAGCGTCGACATGTTTGATTTTTTGATTTTATTTGAACGTTTTTATCAGTTTATCAACTAAACTTGCATTGTACCCGTTTACATCTGCAGCTTTTTTGATATATGCATTCATACTCAGCTTTATAATTTGAAGCTGATAAAGGGAGTTTACACATTCTATATATCATTGAATGAAACGCGGCGTGTTTATGTTGAATTGGACAATGTGAATCAATTGTAATGAACCGAAGCGTACTTGTTGGTTTATGGTAAACCGAAATATCTATTTTATTCTGTGACGTTTTTCGTACTTCGAGATCTAGAAAACAGAGTTTTCTGTTTGTTTCCATTTCAATTGTAAATTTAATAGTTTCAAATTGACTTTTTAAGACACTCAACGTACACTCTATTTTATCTTTTTTCACAATCGAAAACACATCATCGACATATCGACACCAGAACCGTGGTAGTAATTTTTCATTTTTTAACCGGATTTCAAATGCAGACATAAATAATTCCGATACTAGAGGGCTCAACGGGTTTCCCATATTTGTTCCTTTTCTACTTTATAGAACTTATTCCTGAATTGAACGTTAAACGACACCATTATTTCATCTTCTTGTATTGTTTCACTCTTTACTTTTTCGACAAATTCGAATGAATTTTTTATTGAAAGGCTGTTAATTGGTGGTAAAAGCCAGCCATTTTGGTCTATCACCGGATTTGTGAATTTTGGGCAGACTATAAATAAACGGGACTTGTGTATTGGACACTGACAATTTTCTTTTTAGCCAAAAACCGAACTCACTTTTTTGATAATTTCGTTACTTCTCTTATCATTTTTGGCAGGGGATTTTTGCTTGTTTGCTTATAATCGCACTTTTGAATTACACTTAACAAACTATTTTCATAATCATTTGTGTTTAGCACCACTAATTTATTGCCTTTATCAGCTTTTACGTATACCCAATCTTTAGATTTTAAACATTTTATGATATCAAAATCATTATTTTTTCGCTTACGTGTGGAATTGTTAAGATTTTCAAAAATTCCTTTTGCCGCCCACCTTATATCATCTTGAACTGAGTGCGGTTTGAACTTCAAAGCAGTTTCAATGTACAACGGCGGCGTCTACTAATTTGATTTTATTTGGTTTTGGGGCGAAATTCAAACCTTTGCTTAAAACCGCTAGTTCACTTTCACTTAAAATAATTTCAGATTTGTTGCAAATTAAATCTGATATGAATTTTGGTTGATTGCACATGTCACTTTGTGTTTTTTTTAATTTTTTATATTTTTTATGCTGCGTTTCTTTTTTCTTATTAACTGCACTGGAAATTTGTTCATGTACTGTATTTTCAAATTCATACCATAAGGTAGGTAATAGTTACAAATAAATGTTATAACTTTTTTTAAAGCCAATGCATTAATCTATTAGCTAATTTTTAAATCAAGTGAGATCTATGCATAGTTAAAAAAATTGGGTTTTAAACTCAAACTTTTGGAAGAAAAGGATAATAAAAATTTTTGAAGTGTAATTTTTCAAAACTGTAAAATTATATATTATATTTTTTCAGACACTGGTTGCTCTGATTAAATCTTAATCAAAAAGAAAAACTGAAAACTGTATGATTTCATGTCTTTTAGTGTTTGAGAAAATTGAAAATTACTAAAACTACTTTTTTCATGAGATTTTTTTTGTATATACGGTGATCTCACTTTGAGGTGAGAGTACGATAACTAGGTGCCGCAAAATAATAATGGATTTTTGTACAGGAGTTTAATATAATAATTTTGTTCCTACAGAAGAAGGATATCCCTCCCTCCTTTTTGGCGGGAGGGGACATTTTCTAAAAAAATTACTTTAAATTAAAAAAAAAAAAGATTTAAGAATAACGGCAACACTTACAATAACAAAAATATAGGTTTTCTGAAGCCAGAAACTTGTCCTCTTATTATTTGTTTCAACCTAGTTGTATGCGTTAATAGTTTTTGAAGAAATACTATGCATAGATTTCACTTGATTTAAAAATTAAAAAAAATTTATAAAACTTATTTGTAAGTATTACTGTTATTTTTTAATATTTTTTTACCAGTTTTAGTACTTTTTTTTATGAAATTGCCCCTCCCGACCAATCGGGGAGAGCTATACCCTCCCACCTGTAGTAAAAAATGCTTGTATTAAGCCCCTCTAAAAAAATTCGTTATTATTTTGCGATGCCTGAGTTATCGTACTCGTGCCGAAGGGGCAAATGCCCTACCTTAAAATGGACAATGCCTGCCTTAAAATTCACTATCAAGTATGCTTTCTCCATTTACCTTTTTTGTTCTATCGACAATAATATCGTCGTTTGGCTGTTTTCTATACATTCATTGAAGCAAAAAAACAAATGTTTTTTCCTGTAAGTATGTTCAGTTCAATGATTAGATTTGTGAGTATGTACATATATATATTTGTTCGAACACCTGTTCCTTACAGGCCGACTCCAATTGATATCTGTATTTGTATCGCCAACGAAATATCTGTCGTTAAAATATCAAAATTTCTATCAAAAAATTGGCAGACTTCTTCCAATCGCTTGAACTCGTCTAAACACCCAATTTTTCTTATTTTCAATTGGACGATTTTCTGCCAAATAAAAATTAGGATGGTGTTCTTGTTCCGTCTCCAATTTGGCCCGTTAAGTTTCGAGTCGAAACACTTGGATTTGCCTGTATTGCCGATGTATCCTGAACCCGAACATTGGGATCTCGATGATACGGTGTTCATTCGATGCTTCCAGATTCGGCAAACATGTTCACCAGCCTCATAATGGTCCATCTACTCGGGGGAGTACCGCCAAACTCCAGCCTAAATTCCCTTTGGACGGAAATGACGGACTGCAAATAATGGTATCGCTGCTTTATCCAAATCCTTTTATCAGTATCCAAAGCATTAATTTTGATAAATCTAAATAGTAGCCTATGAAATAAAAAAAAAATAAGCCGATTACTCACACTGAAAAAAAAGTAATTACGTTTTATTTTTGTAGCACGATTCGTGGCCACCGTGTACTTTATAATGTTTTATAAATGTTTTTTTTTTTTGCAACTAGCTACTTTTACAAATACTTCACTACTACTTCTAAAATAAAGTTACATATTCTCTATCATCTGCCAAGAAAATTGTCTACCAATGAGTCTACAAATTTTTTGTTTTCTAAAGTCTTCCAAGTTCCAACCATGTAAACAGATAATTTTTAATTGGAAGACAAAAAATTGTCGGCAATTGGCAGCCGATTTTCTACCAATAAAGTGTTTAATTATTGGATAAAATCAACAAACCATATAAGCGGACAATTTTCACTTGTTTAAAATTGGCAATTGTCAGCTCATTGGTTGCAATTGGAAGACTTTTGACAGTTCATACAATTTTGGAAGATCGTCCAATCGTGTACACTTAGCTTAAGTTTACAGAATTACCACGTAAGTCGGCGCAATTTGTACACGCATTTGAACACCCCCTTAAAAATTATTGCGTAGATGTGGGAAATAATCAGCTGTTCATTAAACTAGTGCCGGATTTACACGAAAGGCAAATTGCCATTTATGTGTCAAATTATAACCATTTTGCTTTTTATCGTGTAAACGCTCTAATTTAAATACTGGCAATATTTTTGTCAAAAAAAATTTGGCACAGAGAATTTGGCATAAAATGCTTCCATTTTCCAAATTATGCCATTCTAGAAAAAAAAATGAACTTTATTGGCAAATTGCCATTTTAAATGTCAAATCTTATTAAGGCTTAATTACCTTCAGCATACTTATTAAGCCTTAACACATTTAACACAAAAGTGAAATTATATTTTTTTTTTCAATATACTGCTCAATCATAACTCATATTTGAAATTTTACAAAAGTAAAAGTTAGACCGCTTTTAAATTTGACTTTTGTGCAGGAGCACTTTTGTAAAATTTGAAATATGAGATAGGCTTGGAAAAAGACAAAACTCCTGTACAAAAGTGTTGTTGATCTTCTAAAATCAAGAATGCCCCTAATGGCGTTTTTGATTCAATAAATAGGATTCGCTACTAAAACCAATACTTTTTTGCTTTGAAACGAACGATTACGGGTTTAATCTCTGTGTGTGTGTCGCTTGGCAGCACTAAAAAAAACAAATCTTCAATTCGTTAATATATCATTATTTCGTTTTTATTTTCTGATTCCGCCGAGGGAAAATTAGTAAATCCACTTGCACTTTCTTAATATTTTTTCCAAGAAATTTTTAACTATTTTTTTTATTTTTAATATAGTCTTTTCAAGTCAAATTAAACATTTTAAAAACCACATTCAACTTTTTGCAAATCAAATTAAACTTTAACCCCCAGTTTCACAGTGCGAAACTGGGGGTTAACTGAACCTTAAGCTGAGTGTAAATTTTTGGTTTAATTCATCCGGTTTCACAGTGAAATCTGATCTTCAGATCAGTTGAACTTCATTTAATGAAAAATAGTTGGCAGCATTTTCCTTGACTCGTCCTCCCTTTCTCTCTCTGACACAAAAAAAAAACGCGAAACAACGAGAATATAGAAAAAAAACATGTGCGTCTCGGGACGCCCGAGAAAAGTGATAGCCTAAACTAATCTAAGGTGAACTATTTATAATTGAAATTGTTTAACTTTTTTTTTTTTGAATAACTTTTGCACGCGCTCAAGGGATTATGAATATCATTTATATGTTTTTCTTAACACAGCGGGGGCATCCGGTGGAAGAAGATAAAGAAGGATAGGAAAGATGTGTGGCACGATGTGTTCTGAGACTAGAGCTGGTTGTTGTCTCAGATTTATCTCCAGGGATGGCGGCTGAACTGCGGAGAGAATTACCGTGCCTTATTTATTTATGTCCCTTATAATTCGCATTATTTTATTTATTTCGTTGTCATATATTATGGGTATGCTAGTTTACTCAATCACATGTTGTTAGTGTTATGCCTAAACAACATGTAATGAGCAAAGGAGCAACTTATTTTATGACAATTTTTAGAATTGGTTTTTAATGCAATATAAGAAGACATAGACAACGGCAGGAATCGAAACTGCAACCACGAGGTTGACAGGCGAGCACACAACAATCGCGCCACGGCCACCCCCTAGCACTTGAGCAAAGCTTTAAAAGTTCTCCGTTAATTAGATTAATTTAAAAAGTTTTCCGTATGCGTGAGAGAAACGGAAGCCAGATAGACTGGCGCCGTAACGCTTTACGTAACAAATCGGCTTATCCCATAAGAAGTTATCACACGAAAAATATTTTTTTCCAAAAAACTTTTTTTTAAATATTTTGGAATGGAGTACCTATTATTTAGAATTTGAAGGACCTCAAAATTGATCAAAATGCGTTGACCAAAATTTAGAATATGATTATAATGGTACAAAGATTTTATTTAATCAAAATGGTTAAAGCGGTTTTTTATATATTTAAGATAGAAGAAACAATTGTACGGTTATTACAGTTATTTTATGGGTTAAAAACCAATTTTGAAGAAAATCTCTTCAATGGTTCAGACTGTAGACGATCTACAGACAGACGGAATTGCGGGAGACACGTTGTTGGTGTTTTCCATCATCGTACTATCAAGTTTGAATAAAATATCGAGTTCGATTTTTTTCGAGTTCGAATAAATTTGTTCTTTTAAGATATATATATTGTATGACACATTCTTGTTATATATAGCCCCAAGTCTTACCTCAATTTTAAGACCTTAACCTTAAATATTGGAGTAATAGAACTGACGATATAAGCTCAAAACCGCCACCATATCTTTTCTTGTTAGTGAATTTTTAAGCATAACTGTTCTACTACACTGGACATCGATGATAAGAGTTGAACTAAGCAGTCAATTTTTAATGTTTTCCACTGTTTTGAAATCAAGATTGTACAGCTCATAGTGTAATGCCTGATACATCAAAACAATCGCCATATTATCTTCTTATTAATTAATGAAAAACCAAATCTATTCATGGAACCAGTTAAAAGTAATTGACTGATATATGAAATCTTCTCAATATTACAGTTTTATTACGGTGATTGACATTCTAGGAATCCAATTTTTTTACCCAAAATTCACCGCAATATACTTTATCGTTACTGGAAATTACAGATTTTTAGGTCCACTCCTTAAAAAAATAAAATTCTTTTAGTTGATAGTGCGTTATGCGTTACGTAACGAATCAGTTTACACTCCCATAAAAAGTTATCACTTCAATAAAATAATATTCAAAATTACTATAACAACTCGATAACATTTGAATACACAATTTTGTTTTGTTCATAATATTTTCTGCAAAAAAAAACAATACAAACGCTGAACTGAAGTTTAAACGCCTGAATAATCTCGGTTAACTTAAACTACAAATTGAACTCAGGTCAAGGTTTAAACGACACTGTGAAACCGAATAAATTGTTGATCTGAAGTTTAAAACAAAAGTGGAGTTAAAACTCGCACTGTGAAACTGGGGGTTAGCAAATCATATTAAACGTTTTGCGATCAAATTCACGTTTTTGAAAATCATATAGTTTTAAATAAATTTGAATTTAATCTGTTTTTATGTCCATAACATGTTATTATGCAATTATTTAAATGGCATGCATTAAATTGTTATATATTCACATCGTTTGATGTTTTTTTCTTAAAACTAGTATCTGATTTCCATTAATGTTAATTTGATTTGCAAAAAGTTTAATTTGATTTGAAAACACTGTAATATTAATTTTTGTTTTCTGTACACACCAACAAAATAAAAATTAATTGACAACACAACAATTGAGGAACTTAAAACCAAATGATTTAGTGAATGTGAGAATCTGTGCACAAATCCTTTTTGAATCCATATTGAACAATAGATTCAATATGGACCTGTTTTTCCAGAAAAAATTGGTTTAAATTTAAAACGAATCTGATTTGCAGAAAAAAATTGACGGCCGATCGAAGTTTTGATTGTAACGCAATCGACATTAGTTCTTGATACCATTATTATATCTAGTATTGTGTGTTAAGCTTTTGTTTTTTTTCCTTGATAATTTCCAAAAATCTCGTTTGTTTGGTTCGTTTATGGCAGTAGTGTAAATACAAAAATTCTATCCTTGCCAATAAATTTTGGCAAAATAATGCGAACATTGAAATATGCCATTTGTTGAACTCGTCTAAATGAATGTCAGTAAAAAATTATTTCTTCAATTATGTTGCCATTCTTTTGGCCGAAATACTGGCAACTTTGCCATTCGTGTTAGTCCGGCATAACTTTATGAGGCTTATTTCTTTTCATTTTACATTCCAATTCGTGAGATAAATAATTGATCTGCTTTGCAGAATATTTTTCCCATAGAAACTTTGACAGTTTATTTCTGCGGAGATATAACGCATTTTCTGGCTTCTAATGTTTATCCGGGGGCACTTAACCACTAGACTAGTGAGACTCGAGCCTAGGGCGGCAACTTGTAGGGGGCGGCAAATTTTGTATTATATTTTATTTTAATCTAAAAAAAAATATTACGCAAAAAAACAAAGAAAAAGATTAATGTCATTCAAATGAGGTACTCATCATTTTTGGTATCTGATAATACGAAATTTAAATCTCTCGCCTGATTTTCCGTCTCTGCGTATTTTGATAAGAAACCGATTTTGAACAATTTGCGCTCGCCATAGATAGATTTTAAACACGATCGGACAATATTTTTGCACTTACCTATGGGCCTTAAAATTAAACTGCGTAATACTCAATATATTTCTTTATATAGCGAAAAAAGTGACTAAAAAAAGGCTTTAGAGTGAAAAAAAGTGACCAAGGTTTTTTTAGAATGTTATAGTGTATGTATAGGTAAATTAATCAGCCCAATCCTAAATGACAATTCCCAGGGGAATATTTTCCTTTTCCCTACTCTCTTATTACAAACAAAAAAAAACTCCCAGGATTAGTTTCCCTTTTCCCTTTCTATTATTCTAAACAAACTTCGAATATGGGAAAAATTCTCGGGGGAGTAGACATTCTAAATGTCAATAAAGGGACCTTTTTTCCCATTTGGCGCTCGTTTTTTGCGACACATTTGTTGGAGAATTGAGAAAAAAATTAAGTTTTGTATTTTATGCAACTAAAATATAAATAAAATTTTAATTATTTTTGAGATAAAAAACAACGAACTTCCAATCTGCAAAATTTTTCTGTTTTCTTTAGTCGTTTTATACACATTACACATCCATTGTGCACAGGACAGCTGCTCCTCAAACATTTGCAGGACTTTAGAGAGGATCTTGTGAGAACATGCAGCAAGTATTTAAACGCTCATGGCTGTCGATATCGGTTTTCTTCAAACTGCTCTTCATTCAAAATTCGAAGTGCGATGCTTAATATTTTGGATACCTATTATATTTATTTAATTTTTCACTTTATTTATTTATTTAACTTTTAAATTTCACATTGGATAATAAATTATTTTTTTCATTTAGTTTCTTTTTAAATTTTAATATAATATAATATTTATTTTTAATATTAATAAAATATAATATTATGTCAAACAGCTGATTCGAACATTCAGAATTCTATTTCCCGCTTTAGAAAGGAAAAATAGTTTCCCGGGGAATTCATAATTGGAGAATACTACTCACAGGAGAACACATCTCCCGGAGAGTAATTTTCCCAGGGAATATTTAGAACTCGGCTGAATATTTTATACTGAAATGGGTAAAAATATTAAACACCTATTGTTTAAATAAAAATAATAAATTCTTAAAATTTATATACAAAAATTATTTGTTTTTTTAATGGAGAGAAATTTTTCGGAACTGAAATTTCTTCCTACACTTACTTTTGGGACTAACTAAAATAAATTATCTACTCTCACACCAGATTCATGTTCCACTCAACAAGTTCTTGGATTTTTTTTATAAGAAACGTTATATACCAATACCATTTCTAATTTAATACTACCAAAAACCCATAACTTTTCAACAACAAATATATAAGCCACCATGTAATACGCAAGCGCGGCTCCAGATGGAGGGTCATGAGGCCTTGATCCCCCAAAGCTCTAGGAGAAAACAATAAAAGGCATTAAGACATACACCATTTAATTTAAGGACAAAAGCAATCAACTTCTTATGTATATCTTACTAGATCTTATTATTAAATTAATTGCAATAGTCTATATGCAATACCCCTTTGCAGTATACAAAATATTTGACGGCTTCCCAGTTTTAAAACTCACGTTCTTTGAAATAACGGGTCCACCATCTAACTTTTTTTTTCAACTAGTGCTTATTTCGTGAATGGTAAAACTTAGCTCATGTCTGATTTGACAGATAATTCGTTTTATCCTTCCGCTGAACGAATATGGTTGTGTATACGCTTGAACAACGCTCGCTAAGTGGGCCTGCGATCGACTTAGAGAAGATGCCGATTTTGCCAAAAAAATCATCTTTTCAGATGAAGCTCATTTTGATCTTGGCGGGTATGTAACAAGCAAAATTATCGCATTTGGGGCACAGAAAACCCGCACGCATACATTGAAAAGCCGATACACCCAAAACGAGTCACTGTTTGGTGCGGATTTTGAAATTTGATTTGTAATTGAAGAGGAGGATATTGACAATATTTGGTTTCAACAGGACGGCGATACGTGCCACACAGCCGAAGCTACAATCGATGTTTTGCCCCCATTTTCAAAAAAAAGAAGTTATTTGGCGGACCCCATAAGGGATAATATATTTTTGCCATACAAGTATAGTAAACACTTAGTAATGCAATTTTGCTTACAAAAATTCTATCAAATTTATTAAAAACAGTGACATGTGACATATTTTGAAATTCCTCACCCCCAAAAAGACAAACGTGTCCCATAACTCTTCGATGTTAACCCATTCAAATACGATCCTTGCATAGTATTAAAAAAGGGGGCGGTAGGTACTGAGCGCGCCTCAGGGCGCCGAGAAGGTTAATCCGCCACTGTCCGGGCGTACACCTATTATGTTTGCTTTTTAAAGATGCCTCATTCAAAAAAAAATAACTAATGGTCGAAATATGAATACTTTTTCTCTTCTGAAATCTTTTTATATTCAACATAATAAAAAAGTTAGTAACTTTTTTCTACATTATAAACTAATTTTTATATCTACTTATTGCAATTTATATAACAATATTGCAATATTAGCATTAAAAGTGTTGTTAAATGTGAAACATAAAATACAAAATTTTCTATAAATCGATGACCTACAAATATGCAATTATACAATAAATTAATTTTATATATAGTTTTACTATTCGTTTTTCACTTTTAACTAGGTATTTTTAACTTACAATGTATATTCCTAAATATTAATTTATTATTAAAATGGTACAAAGGTTTAAATTTCAAAGGTTTGGCATATGACATACATACATACATATTTAGACGATCCTAATACTGAATAGGTAGTTCTTGAAAACATTACAGATTTATTGAGATTCTTTGTTTTTGTCTGTTTTACGATTAAAAGATATAATAAGATATTTTGAGCATTTGAGTTCGGTTTGTGGTCATAATAATTTAAACAAAATACATGTTTATCGACGATTCTTTTTTTTTTTTAATTGTCTACCTTGGAATTTTTAATTCCAAGGAATCTATTTCTATTCGTGGAGTATTGCACTTAATCGTTCTTCAACAGCAACTTTTCGTGACTTCCAAACGAACTCACAAACAGCTATTACACATGCAACACCCATCCCACCCATTAGCACAACAAAAACTCCACCAACATTTGCCAAGCCCAGCTCGTTGGCGGCAGACGTCGACTTGGAAGTCTCGACTCTGCAACTGCCTCCGCCACGTTTCTCTTTCCACCACTTGGTTTTGAGAATATGCAATTTTCCTTCTTCCTGAAGTTTGAGGATAACACCATTTACGGCAGTTCGATATGGTGAATCTATGCAAGAGAGGAAAATGTTAAGTTGAAATATTTGAATTTTGTAAGTTTTATACTTACTTGGTGGTGTAGCAATTCCATAACCTTTGGTGTCCAACATTCCTCCAACTTGTGTTAGATCACAATTACGTTCCGTTACATATTCTATTGATGTTGACTCCATCAGAAATGCATAGCTTCCTTTAAGAAAGAATAAAAATAATAAAATCATATTGACAGCCAAAAGAAAGAATGCACTTATTTTGACGTCTTTTTGTACTTATTATCGGAGTATCAAGAGTATTTTCATGAGAACAGTTACTACGTTATACCTAATTAAGGTTCATACTATATGGCGGTAAATTTTCCACAAAAGTAAAGTAAAGCGATGATAAACAATACTTTCAAAATTCTGTTTCGGGTGAATCAATTGACTTTAAATCGTTCAATCAATGTGGGGATACTATATATTTACAATATTATATAACAATTTGTTTGGAATACAATACGTAAGTATTTTTAGTACGTGTGAGCGCAGTCTAGGCACGGTCTTAGCGAGGACGACCACCTACTTAACGAAAATATTGCGATTGGATGCATTCATAAATATGTCGTTACGATAGCTTATCTATAAGATAGGTTAGTATCGATTAAAGTTCCTGAACTGGTTGTCATCAGCTGTGTACTTAGACCACATTATAACAACAGAAACCTATACAGATAGCTATGGATAAGCAAAAGAGACCGAAGAACTCGCAGGACAGATACCAGCATCTCCCAGAAGGGATTGTTCGACTTTACAATCATCGGCAGCGATTGAGAAAGCAACTTCAAAGAATTCATCAAAGGGATTGGGACACAATTGGCAGCAACTATCAATTGTTGAAGAGTGAACTTCAATGTACGCAAATTATGTTAAGAAATGTCCTTCAACATTTCAACAACAACCAGTTCCAAAAGAGGCTACAATCCATCAAACGCGTTCAAGGAAATCAACAAAATAACAAATTCCAGAAATAATTAGCACCAGACAATGGGATGTCATGACCACTGAGGACAAGGCGGAAGCATTTGCCCAATATTTTGAAGAAAATTTCGCGCCAAACCAGCCCAACGATCCTGCATTATTACATGAAGTGGATTCAACAATAGAGCAGTTGAAGCAGACGAACAATGAAATAACTACTTTTACTGATGAAAATCCAGCAAGTGATCCAGAGATGATCGGAAGCTTCACCAACCCCGAAGAAGTCGCCGAGCTAATCGTTAGTGGTCGACCCAAGAAATCTTCAGGACCAGACATGATTTCCAACTATATCATAAAGAAATTCCCTCATGTCATGATACTATTTCTCACGATTCTATTCAACAACTGCTATTTTCCGAAAAGATGGAAGACAGCGAAGATAGTGCCGATACCGAAGAAATAGATAGGGGTAGCGTATCAGGATAACGTCCCCTTTCTCTACTAAGCAACACCAGCAAAATTCTTGAGGCACTTATTCTTCGGAGGTTGAAAACATTCTTCACCGCTAACCGGGTCATTCCGGATATGCAGTTCGGATTTCGGGAGCAACATTCAACCTTACATCCACTCTTGAGATTCCAGAAGGATATTGTTAATACACTCAACAACTACCAGGTTGCGGTTTGCTGCTTCTTGAATATTGAGAAAGCATTCGACAGCATCTGGATACAGGGGCTTATACACAAACTAACCATTTTTAATTTTCCAAGTACACTAATTAAAATAATTTTTAGCTTTCTTAATTCCAGATCGTCTTTTGTCCAAATAGAAAACAGCAAGTCAACAACAAAAAGCATCAGAGCAGGAGTTGCCCAAGGATCGAAGCTAGGTCCATACCTCTACAACATTTTCACATCGGATCAGCCCCAACCAAACAATTCTATGAATTTGCTTTATGCAGACGACTCGCTAACATATGCCAAATCTATGTATCCAGTTATTGCAGCACGAAGAGTAGAAGAACATGTGAGACGCCTGTGGGAATTCTACACAAAATGGGGCATCAAAGTCAACTCAGCCAAATCAGAGCTGGAACTCCAGAAGACCAGCGGGGCATCGGAACACGCCGTCAGCCACAAGTTGCCGAAGTATTATTATCAATCTGCCTGACGGGTCACAACGAAGATCCAAACCAACTGTGAAATATCTTGGTATCAATTTCGAAGAGAGGTTTCGTTTCAACCCGCACGTGACAGCTACCCTAAAAAAGGCAAATTTCGCTTTTCACCAAATCCACCCCCTAATGCGGAAAAGGAATGGACTCAGCCAGAAGACGAAACTGCTTATCTATAAGCAACTTCTCAGGCCCATTATCACATATTGTTTTCCTGCATGGTTTACTGTATCCAAAACCAGCATGAGAAGGCTTGGAATGTTTGAGAGGAAAATCCTCCGGATCTGCACGGGACTCCACTTCGATCAGCGACGACAAAAGCACTTCAGCAACAAACGACTTTTCGAGGCGTCCGGAATAACAGCCCTCGACAAGTACATGATCAGTGCTGCCAAAAGACTGACAAGTAACCTAATCAACCACCCAAACACCCCACAATTTGCGGGAAACAACATGATACGAGTTTCTAAAGCGTGTAGTAAGGAAGTAATGTCAACTAGGGATTGGTAATTACTGGTAAGATGTAGCCTTCAGATATTGGACACTGCACGTATCCACCTCAAATAAAGAAAATCTTGAGAACCTTGTAATAAAATAACTGTCTCACAGGCAAAATCTTTGTACGTCTAAAAAGCTCCATGGAATGAGAGAGACGGGATGAGTTACAAGCTTTTCTTATAGCGCATTTTTGCAGCACAATTAGCGGCTTCATTTAAGATCTGATAAGCACCTCCCCAACAGCTTATACCGTATTGCATTCGAGAATGAAAAATCCCATAGTCAACAGTTTTCATAGTGTTATCAGAACAAAACTTTCTAAGGCGATACAAACAACGGATTGTAGAAAGGAAATATTGTTTAAGCCCTAAATATGATCACACTAGCCAAGTATTTAAATCAGTTAACGTTTTCAATTTGAAAGCAGTTGGCGTCGCAAGAAACATTAGCATTAAAATAATGATACGAAGTTTGAAAGGAACTCAAGTGTAAATTATACCTTGCACAGTTCGATGAGTGGAATATAACATTAACGTCTGGAGTCAGACGTCAGAGAACTAGTTCAAATTCAATAATACATACAAATTACATAAAACGAATCAACGCGATGATTTTGATATTTTAATTATATGTGCGTGATTAGTGATTCTGGTTTAGATTCTGAATTGAAATCCAAACCCGATTCCGAAAGTGTGAATGATTTTCCGTCCAAAAAATTTATACACCTTCAAAATATGTACGAATAATTTCTTTTTTAAATTATGAACATTTTCAATATTTAGTAACATAAATTTAAAAACAAAATTACAGAAAAAATCGTCCACACAATTTGGCAAAATATTGAATTTTCCAAAATTTTTCTTAAATCTAAAATAAATATTTTTCGAAAATTTTGAAATGCACTAATATTTGGAGTTCGAAAGAGCTCTGGTCCAGTCATTAAAGGCATTTTAAACGCCAATCTGCGGAAAAATTCCAAGTGAGCTGGATTTTTGTATACACCTTTATTACGGTGCTGTAATAACGATGTGGGAAATCGACATCGATATCGTGCCGGCTAAAAAAGTTATGAAGGTCAAAAAGTCACGAAATTCAGTTTTCTTCAAATATCTGGCGAGCAATAGCTCGGAGGTCAATACTAGTCAGAACAAAAATTGTTCCTAGTAAAATTATCTACAAAAAGTGTCTCACGCATTTTTCTGTAAAATCAACCTTTGTCGAAGTAGAGCGTTGAGAAAATGACTAGAATGAAGCGGAAGCTCTATTGCCGTTTATTAATGTTTGTGAGTGTCTTAAAAACTTTTATCTGATATTTGGACTTTTCGGGAAAAATATGCTTATCTTATAGAGGCTTACGAACTTAGCTGTGGTCCACAAAAAAAAACATATTTTTTTGAAATCAAAAGCGCTGTTTCTTTTCTTACGCGGATATATTGATGTACTAGGTTCTTGTTGGCGTCGTGTAAAAGCCACAATACTCAAATTGTTTGTATAATTTTTACGACAATTTCTATGCACATTCACCAAATGCACAGTATTTAAATATTCTAGTGAAACTAGCATTTTTTAATGTTTGTAGACCACGACTAACTTCTTTTAAGACATAATTTTCAACTAAACTAAACACAGTCCGACAGGCAGTAGCAGGCATAAAGGGACTTCGGAACAATGAAGTACGCAACATCTGCCAGTGGAGGTCATTTGGATAAGTTATAGTAAATTTTAAAAAGTTCCCAAACCTCTATAAGATAAGTATATTTTTCCCGAAACGTCCAAATACCAGATAACATTTTTAAGACACTTAGCCCCAGTTTCACAGTGCGAGCTTAAGATCCACTTTTGGTTTAAGCTTCAGATCAACAATTTATTCGTTTTCACAGTGCCATTTAAACCTTGAACTGAGTTCAATTTGTAGTTCAAGTTAACCGAAATTATTCTGACTCAAAATTCAGTGCATCGTTTTTATTGTTTTTTTCTTTTCAGAAAATATTATGAACAAAACAACAATTGTTTATGCAAATGTTATCGAGTTGTTATAGTGATTCTGAATATTATTTTATTTATTATTCTCGTTGTTTCGCGAGTGTTATTTGTGTCATAGAGAGAAAGGGGGGACGAGGCAAGAATAATGCTGCCAACTATTTTTCATAAAATATAGTTAAACGAAGTTCAACTGACCTGAAGATCAGATTTCACTGTGAAACCGGACGAATTAAACCAAAAATTTAAACGCAGTTTAAGGTTCAGTTGATCTTAATTTTACACTCGCACTGTGAAACTGGGGGTTGCAAACATTAATAAATAGCAATAGAGCTTACACCTTGGTGTACGGTATACAATACCGTATGTAATTGCATTCTAGTCGCCTTCTCAGCGCTCTACTCCCAAAATGGTTGATCTTACAGAAAAATGCATGAGACACTTTTTGTAGATAATTTTACTAGGAACAATTTTTGTAATGACCACTATTGACATCAGAGCAATAGGTCGCGAGACATTTGGTAAAAATTGATTTTCGTGACCTTTTAACCTTCATAACTTTTTAAGCCGGCACACCGTAATAAAGGTGTAAAAATTCAGTTCACTAGGAATTTTTCCGGTGATAAAAACTAAAATGACTGGACTACTCCTGTATACAAATTTTGATTGAAATCCGTTGAGCCGCTTATGAGAAAGTCGAAAATCAATAAAATGTTTGAATGGTAGGTACAGTTAATAACAAAATATGTAAAAAAAAATTGTTTGGCCAAAATGTAGACCATACCTAAAGTAGTACACATACTTTTTCCTATTAAAATCCTTAGAGCCATTTTCGAGATAATTAAGATGTTAGAAAAATTTGTATGGCAACTCTGTACCATTAATTTTGGGACTAAAGCGATGATTCAAAAATGAATTTTGGACAATCACCTAAAACGCTTAAGCTCCAGGTTTGAACAAAATCGGTTCAGCCGTTTAGGCTGTAGTTCGTTCTACAGACATACAGACAGACAGTCAGATAGAAAGATAGACGGAATTGCGGGACCAACTTTTTTCGTCTTCTCTGCAAATATGTACATATATAACGAAAGTGGTGGATGATATAGACATAATAAGATATTTTTAGATTGCTTACCCCCAGTTTCACAGTGCGAGCTTAAACTCCACTTTTGGTTTAAACTTCTGATCAACAATTTATTCGGTTTTACAGTGTCGATTAAACCTTGAACTGAGTTCAATTTGTAGTTTAAGTTAACTGAGACTGTTCTGCCGTTCAAGCTTCAGTTCAGCATTTGTATTGTTTTTTTTTCAGAAAATATTATGAACAAAATTAGGTATTCAAATATTATCAAATTGTTATAGTGATTTTGAGTAATATTTTATTTATTATTCTCGTTGTTTCGCGTGTTTTTTTGTTTCAGAGAGATAAAGGGAGGACGAGGCAAGAAAAATGCTACCAACTATTTGTCATAAAATGTAGTTAAGCGATGTTCAACTGATCTGAACATCAGATTTCACTGTAAAACCGGATGAATGAAACCAAAAACTTAAACGCAGTTTAAGGTTCAGTTGATCTTAAGTTTAAACTCTCACTGTGAAACTGGAGGTTAGTTGTTAAAGTTTGAGGTAGAAAAAGATGGTATTTGAATTGTTGGACAACTATGAATATGTATATAAAAACAAATTTCAAAAATCGTTTGAGCAGTTCTTAAAAAAAAAATTTTTTGTATGTATAAAATTTTACAACCATTTTTAGAAAAAAAAAATTTAAAATCCGTTTTGAAGTAACTATTAACATACATTTAAAATTTTAATTTAAAAAAAATCAGGAGCTGGTTTTTGAAAAATCGATTTGAATAGAAAATGCATTTATTTTTTAAAAATCGAAAAACCATTTTTTTGAAAATCTGAGAAAACAGTTTCATTAACACTTCTACACAGCATTTGAATTAAAAAAAAACTTTTATGTGTTTATCCAATAATGAGAAAGTCGAAATCGGAAGGAACGCTTATAAGTACGCGAAATTAAATATTTTTTTACTTAAAAGTGGACTGCAATAATATAAGAACACACACATTTCTTAGGAAAATTCTTGGACTAGTTTTTAAGAAATAAATTTTTTTCTTAACGGCTTTTTAATATTAGTATGGGAGGTACCATTGTTTTTTCTTTTAGGAAAATTGTTTTTTAACTGGTCAAGTAAATGTTAAAAAACTACCAAATACAAAGTGTGTGAAAATTGAAAAACTTTTTCAACTTTTTTTTTGAAAAATTTTGACTACTTCTGCATACAAAATTAAAAAAAATTCAAATAACCGTTTTCCAGAAAATCTCAAAAATTGTTCCGCTAAAAAACGTTTCCCTTTAATAAATTAATTTTTTTTATAAAAAGCGTTGGAGCTGTTTTTGAGAAAAATGAAAAAAAAAACGTTTGGGCATATTACCGAAAAATCAATATGTACCAAGTTTTAAGCAAATCCGTCCAACTGTTTAGGCTGTAGACTCGAGGACAGGCAGACAGACAGACATAAAGACCGACAGACGGAATTGCGGTACCCACTTTTTTAGTGTTCTCTATCATCGCTATAGCAAGTTTGATCAAAATCTCGAGTTCGATTTTTTTTACGAATGCATAACTTGCCATATATAACCTACATATGTACATACATATATATCGCAAGTAAAAATGAATCGAACTCTTGCGGTATTTCATAATAAGAAAAGAATATGTTATATTTGTGAAGTGTTGAAGTGGGGAATTATAAAATAAAGGAAATAAGTTTATCTATCGAACCTTGGCGAAATATGACACTATGTTAATTGTAGATTCGAAAAAAAAAGAAAAACAATAACCAAAATAAGATCGGATACTGGGGAATATAGAGTGTAAGCTGAGTTATATTTTATTACCTTTTATCTAATATGCAAAAGAAGTGAATATTTTCATTTTTAACTTAAAGCGCATATACATTTTGTATAATACTGACTAAAAACATCTTTGATCTCAATTTCATATTGAAAATTCCATGTTCTGAAAGTAGCTTATTATATAAGTGTGTGTTAAATAATACCAATTCTTTTTATGGGTATACAAACATGTAAAGGGTCCGCCAAATAACTTCTTTTTTTTTGAAAGTACAATCCTTCCGGTTAATAATGAAAAATAATTTCATTCAAATGGCTGCCTCGGCTGGCCATGCAGTAGCCTACACTATCGGTCCAATTTTTAAGCACATTATCGATTGTGTGCAGCGGTATTTCACCAATGGCTTCACGAATATTGTCCTTTAAAGCGTCAATTGTCTCTGGCTTGTCGGCGTAACACTTATCTTTTACGGCACCCCACAAATAATAGTCCAACAGTGTCAAATCGCAGCTCCTAGGGCGCAAAACATCGAGTGTAGCTTCGGCTGTGTAGCACGTAGCGCCGTCCTGTTGAAAACAAATATTGCCAATATCCTCCTCTTCAATTCTTGTGAACAAAAATTCGTTCAACATGGCCCGATAACGATCGCCATTGACTGTAACGGCCACTCCTTGCTCATTTTCGAAGAAAAATGGCCCAATTATGCCTGTGGACCAAAATCCGCACCAAACAGTGACTCGTTTTGGGTGTATCGGCTTTTCAATGTATGCATGCGAGTTTTCTGTGCCCCAAATGCGACAATTTTGCTTGTTTACATACCCGCCAAGATCAAAATGAGTTTCATCTGAAAAGATTTTTTTTTTGGCAAAATCGGCATCTTCTCTAAATCGATCGCAGGCCCACTTAACGAAGCGAAAACGCATTGGATGGTCAGTTGGCTTCAACTCCTGAACCAATTCTTTCACTTTTTTCACAAGCTAACGAACATACGGAGCTGACGGTGCTTCTCTTCTTCCAAAATCCGTACGCAATTTTCGCACACATTCTGCAACATTACCATGATTTTCAAAGTAATGTCGTAATATTTCCCAGCGTTGTTCAAGCATATAGACAACCATATTCGTTTTGCGGAAGGATAAAACTAATTATCTGTCAAATCAGACATGAGCTATGTGTTACCATTCACGAAATAAGCACTAGTTGAAAAAAAAAACGTTAGATGGCGGACCCTTTATATTATTTTACAGTGGTTGCAAAGGTCTATAATTTTAAAGAACATAAACGGCTCGAGTTGAAAGCGTTGTAATTGAACGACTGAATTAACTTTTTAGAAAATCATCCGAAAAAACTCTCTAAGAAACTGTCATATTTTTAAAAATGCCTTATTAACTGAAATTCGGGTGTTAGCTCAAAAATAAAAATCGATATATACAAAAGATATATGTATGAACATATTACATATATGTAATTTCCTTAAGCTCGGTTTGTTATAAGTGAGGCACAAAGATAAAAAAATAATTAAAAGCCCGCCTTGCATTTATTTTCGAAGAAAAAACTACAAATTTATATTATTTAAACTTTCGCAAAGTTAGGATTATTTTGTTCATGCGGAAGAGTTAACTTTTAAGTCTTACTTACCTTTTCCTTTAATTACTCTATCCACACCTTCACCATTACTTGATGAAAATACCGAAGGTCTTGCTGACTCCATAAAACCCCACATTCGTTGATATGTTGAAATTTTTGATTCCTGTAAAAAGTATACACATGTGCATATGTGTATGTAAAACTTAATACAAAAACGTTAGAAGTCTGAAATATTATGTTACCCTGAAAAAAGCTGCTGTGCTACCACCTTTGAGTGCTCCATATTTGATTCTAGTCTGCTTTGCTAAATCCTCCGCACTCTCGATTGGCGAATCCATCCTTTCAACCGTAAGAAAAGCAGCTAAGTTGGCAGTGTACGAAGAGATCATTATTAAAGTAAAGAACCACCACATTCCTGCTACCATTCGTGTAGAAAGTGCTCTTAAATACAAAAGTTGTAAAACCGATGATATTGGGAAAAAAGAAGTAGATTAATATATTTACTTAGGCAAGAAATCGCATCCCTGCTGCATAAGTGATCCGATGGCAAACCACATGCAATTCATCAAAGTGAATTGGCTTTCTTCTTTTTCTCCATGGCCCGTATAGGCTGGCCATTCATAGGGAGTGAATCTATAGAATGAGCCTGAGGTTTGACTATTATGTAATTTTAAATATTAAAAAACTACCTTGCCAGAATGAACAGCAAGACAGAAACACCCAAATAAGCTGTTGCCATGTAAATCCAAACATCTAGTGATAACGGGGACAAGAACGAAAAGAGGTTCGGCGGCTGCTTTACAGGTTTCCGGTATAAAACAGATACCCCGAGGTTCATGAAAGGCATCGTGAAGTCGACAGCATTCTCTCTTTCAAAAGTTATTGTAAGATCAGCGATTGCCAGATCTGCACGTTGCTCCAGGAGCTCTCGGATCATACCATTCCATTCACTGTTTCAATTAAATTAAGTTATATTCCAAAATACCTATAAAGAATTTGATAACTGTCTACTTACCCGGTTTTCTTATTTAAGCTACCATAGGCGTGATCGGGTACCAACTGAATTTTATAACTAAAACCTAATGCTTTAGATATTTCATAAACCAGATCTACTGCATAACCTTCGAACTGGTCATTGCCTGTAAGTGTAGCCGCCGATTCTTTTCTCATACAATAAGGGTCACTCTGTAAAAAATGATTCTTTAATATTTTACATCCTAGAAAACAATATTCAAAATATACCAAAATTGTTGTTATAACTAGGGTTTTATTCTTAAGATTTGCCTCAATTTCCATTTGTTGTTCACTAAATGTTCTTGTAAAATTTATACCATTGGACAGTGTTGAATTCCATGTTCCTATTTTTCGTATGCCTGTTGAACCCAAGTCAACAACATCCAAAATGAAATCTGTGCGAAAACCTTGATGGTCGAATTTTATAACATTGGTAAGACCTTTCATTTCAACAATTTTCATATAATTGATTAAGCTGAAGCCATGCTGCCAAGTGTTTTGTCCATCACATGATATTGGTTGGATGTCAATTTGTTGACTTGTGTCCAAGTCATGAAGCGCTTTTGAAAATAAGTGTACAGCATCGTACATGAGGGCAGTTTCAGCCTGTAAGTAACAAAAAATGAAAATTTTATATCTTAATTCTTGAAATAAATTTAAATAGAGTCGACCCGTTATATTTTCGTTATTCGTTTCTCAATCAACTCGGATCTAAATTTCGCTTTTATTGGAAAACTCATTAAATTTGCTTGGAGGGTCATTCCATAATTTTACAAACGATAATCATCAAAACGATGGTCGTCGACAAGATCGTCTTTAATTTGCTTCACGTAACCCAACCACTATCGTCTCGTCAATCGTTTATAATTTGAGAGCATTTGGAACATTTCAAAAACTATCAAACTTTTTTTGAGTTAAAATGGACTGTCGTAAATGTCAATAAAGTTGTGTGTATTGTCTTGTATTTGGCGGGAATAAAGTTATATAGCTAATTGGACAAAAATGTCAGTTATTTTATTGTAATATTTTTTTACAAATTGATATAGATGTAAATAATGTACATCAATGTATATATAGGGCAGCCACACAGTCTCAGATTCAAATTTTGACTCGATATATGGATGAAAATCCCGATTTGTGCCTCAATTGCCTTCACATTCGTATTAATTGTATTTTTTCCCAACTTGCGTTTTCATTTCCACTTTCTAACACAAGAAAATTACTGTGCCGAAAAATTTTAACTTTAATTTGCAAATGCAACAGATAGACAAAATAAGATGTCAAACTACAGTGGGTATTCAATAATTTAACTACAGTCACCTACAAACTACTCAAAAATAATGCAAGACGATACCTATTTAGCTATCGTCCAAACGCTATCATTTTGACGATAGCGTTTTGACGATTATCGACTTACGTGAAGGAAATAAAGGCATCACTATAGTTTAGACGATATCGTCTGGCGATAATCGAGTTACGGAATGACCCCCCTGATAAAATAATGATAGGAAGAAAGGAATGACGATTTTTTTAATTATCTAGAATTAAATCGGAATGAGCTGTGCCAGCATAGAATAAGACCACGTATGAATTAAAAACAATACCATTGCTGAAGATTAATAGGTAAAATAAGATGCAAAGATTTTAATGAAACCTTATGGCATTTTCGATTTGAAATTCGGAGGAACTCTGAAATCGTAATGCCTCTGACGTTTTCATGGCAAATATTGATTAATTTGATAATTTTTATAAAGAAACTTTAATTAATAAATTGCATAGCATCGCAGTCAGTTATGCGCATATGCATGTGTTCATTTTAAATATTTTTAAACTTTTTCTTTCACTTTTTGGCTTTATTCTTAACAAAATGGAACTACTTTCACCACTTTGCTAATAAAAATAAAAAAAATTTTACTTTCAAAACCAATCTCGAAAGTGTTGTTTTCCTGGAATCACGTTTCACAACTTTGTGTGTGAGAATGTGGGTAAGTCTGGTCTTTTTTCAGTAAGGCTCCGAAAGCTTGTGCATTACCAATCGAATAGGTATTAACAATAAGCTGACGTAGAAAAATATTTGGCCCTAAATTGTGTAATTTTTTCTGCTAAATAAAATCAGTCTCTCGATATCCATTTACATAATATTTTAAAATTGATGATGTGCAGCTTAGTGACTTATGTGCAATTTCATTTGGCATTTACTTGACCCTGAAAAAGTAAAGTAGTTTCCCATCGCTAAGGACATTTTTATTAAACCTGCAGTTGTGTCAAGTTACAAGATTCTACGATATCGGGAAGTGGTCCATAATTTTGATGATCTGTCAGTGAGTCAGTCAGTTACGGTTTTTGCAGTCTTTTATCTCAGGAACTGTGATAATATACCAAAGTAGATAAGAGCGAATGGACATTCCGAATTTTTAAAGCTGGGGTTTTCGGAGATATGCAGTATTAAAAGTGCATACCCAATTACGTTATTTTATCAATGCTGATTTTTTGATGTGTTTAAGGGGTTAGTGTCTCAAACTTTGTTTGACACTTGTCAAATACCTACAGTGGGGCGGACATGGTGTCTGGAAGACACTTTTAAGATGTCATTCACGTTATTTTATAAGGTGTCTGCCATGCGAAACCCCCCACTGTAGGTGTTTGACAAGTGTCAAACAAAGTGGACGTCGATTTTTCGAACAAAATTTTCTTCAGTGACGAAGCACATTTCTCACTCGTTGGGTATGTTAATAAACAAAATTGTCGTATTTGGGGTTCTGAATATCCTCAAGTAATTGAAGAGAGGCCATTACATAAACAAAAAGTCACTGTTTGGGGCGCTCTTTAGTCCGGAGGTGTGATTGGACCTTACTTCTTCGAAAACGACGATGGAACGACTGTCACCGTCAATTCGGAGCGTTTTGGTCATATGATAACCGTTTTTTCGCCTGCTATTGAAGAATACGACTTGTAGAATATGTAGTTTCAACAACACGGTGACACATGCCACACAACTCGAGCAAATATGGCTTTATTGCAAGAGACATTTCCAAAGAATCGATGCTTGCAACAATTCGCGTGGTGGTCATTTAAATGATGTAGTGATTCACACATAATGTCAACGTTCAAACTTTATAATAAAAAGAAATATCATGAAAAAAAATATTGTATGTGCTTTATTTACGTTTACTTTTGAAACCGCAAAATGTATAGCCCTTTACTATCAGACAACACTATGGATTTAGTATACGATACTAAAAAATTAAAGTAGCCATTTGGTGATTTTAATTTTAGTAAAATGTTAAGAATATAATACGTTACTAAACTCGTTTAAAATAAGCAAAATCCTCTTTTTGTAGTAATTATGTAGGCCAGTGGCAACACTGATCAACCAACCAATATTCGTGTTATGCTATTATTGTTATACACATACATATATAATTCCCTTCATTACTATTGTTATATCTATACATATATAATTTCCTTAGATGTAAGTCATAAACTAATAACATAAGGCCCCGAAACCTCTGCTTTAATTTGACATTTGCCTACAAGCTGAAACACGCACACAAGTAACTTTTCCGTTCCTCTTCCAAAAGACACATTGATAAAAACGCACACAAGAATATTTTCTGTTCCTCTTACTATAGACACATATATAACACAACCCTAGTAATTTGTTTTTGTTTTGTTTTTCGCTTTCACATCTATTCATGGATAGGGTGCTAAATGTACAAATACAACAATGTAAGCTAATGGGTTTTAGGGGGTGAAGCGTACGAAGGTTTCCGATCTTAGTATGGCTTATTTGTGATGTAAGTTTGCGGTACAACTGAAAAGAAGAATAAAGAACGATTCATTCTGGAATCGACCTCCAACCGAGCTTGTGTTTTATATCACGTCCAAACTTCGTTTTCAGAACCAAACAGTTTAAGTTTAAACAATAAATAAGTCGCCTAAATTTTTAACCTAGTATCGTACTAAAAATGATTTAACATATTACTAAATCGATTAAAATTTTGTGCCGTATGAGCTACACATATCGCACTAAGCGGTAATTGACTTCATAAAATTTCAAATAAATGGTTGTGAAGCGTAGTTCCGTGGAAGTGCGATCTAACCCTTACAAGCATTTCTGCTTATTTTAGGTCGATGTTTTGAATCATAACATCGATGCTGCGATGTTTTACAGACTTCGATTTTTTCTTCGTCTAACATCGATCAACTTCGCCCATCCCTACATTTATATGTCATGGCTTGGCTAATCTCGCTCACACTCACATTAAAATTCAGAATCAAGAATCGAATGTAAACTTGTTCGATTGGAATCCCGGATCGGATAATTCTTCCGGATTACGAATCGAAATGGACATACATATTTGTAAAACTGATATTACTTAAATTATTATTGTTTTCTTTGATTTTTTTTCAAGATTTTACAATTCAATTTTTTTGGAGTTCTAATAAATTTGTGTGCCAACATCTAATTGAATTAGGAAAAAAAAGTTATTAAACATTTTGATATGCAAAATTAGTTTTTACACCTAAGTCTTCTCAGATGAAAAAATTGACAGAAATTCAATGTACCGTTATCGAGAAAGCCAAAAAAAAAAAAAAAAACGTTATATGAAAGGTACCGTTAATAGACTTTTCCCGTAAACTTGATTCGGTGATAGCCAGTACCAACAAAAAAAAAAATTCTCAAACATTTTTATCAAAATCGTTGGAGCCGTTTTCGAGAAAAATAAGATTTTAATTAACGGGTATATCGCAGGTATCGTTATGCTTAGCCTAAAAATAAAATTTCAATTTCCCCTCTGAGGAATGCCAAAAGAATCACACATACCAAATTTGAAGGTAATTGCTTAAGCCATTTAGGCTGCATATAGACGGACAGAGACTGACAGATAGACATTTTTTGACGATCACTTTTTTAGGCTTCTCTATGATAGTAATATCATATGTTTGATTGTAAGATTTTTTTTTGCGAAAAACTGCCTTTCCAATAAACTGTAGATCAAAGGGCACGGTAGTGCCCAGACAATTTCTGACACTACACCCTATTTACATGAACAAACTCAGGCGATTTTCAACCCTACTCTAACTTCACTACCAATAAAGTCAAGAACTTCAAACTTTCAGCATTTGCTAAGCTCACAAGGCTTAGGCAACTCGCCTTTAGCTTTAGTGGTTCCTGAGATAAAAGACTGCAAAAATCTCAAGAATCGTAACTGACTCACTCACTGACAGAACATCAAAATTATGGAGCACTTCCCGACATTGTAGAATCTTGTAATTTCGCACAACGGTAGGCCTTGTGGTATATACAAAGGAAATTTAAGATTTTCTATTCAGGGGGCGTGGTACCCGCCCATTTTCATAGAATTGATATACATTATTTGGAGCACTTCTGACCGTCATGGAATGATTAAATTTGGCACAGGCGTAGGGCTCAAAGAGAAGCAAAGACAACATTTTAAAATTTGAGTGCCAACCCGCCCATTTTCATAGAATTAATATACATTATTTAGACCAGTTCTAATTGTCGTAGATTGATGAAATTTGGTAGAACGGTACCGCTAGAAGTGAAAGGAAATGTAAAATTAAATTTTAGAATTTGAGATTTTTCATTCAGGGGCGTGGTATCCGCCCATTTTCACAGAATTGGTATAAGTTATTTGGAGCACTTCAGATTGTCGTGGAATAATGAAATTGTGTAGAGCGGTAGGGCTCAAAGTACACGCAAAGGCAAAATTTTAAAATTTGAGATTTTACATTCAGGGGCGTGGCAACCGCTCATTTGCATAGGATTGATACCAATTATAGGAACATCTGATTGTCGTAGAATAAAGAAATTTGGTACATGGGTAGGGATTAAAGCGCAGGCAAAGAGAACATTTTAAAATTTGAGATTTTTTATTCAGGGGGCGTGGTATCCACCCATTTTCAAAAAACGATATAAGTTATATGGAGCACTTCTGACCGCCGTGGAACGATGACATTTGGTACAGCGTAAGGCTTAAAGTGTAACAACAACATAAATGTTAAAAAAGTAGCCAAGTTCTTCTATATACAAAAACCTTTGCGTAACAAGTCAGCTGTGAAAATTAGAGAGATGCAAAAGTGCGCCAAGTTCTAAGTTTATTAATGTTAAATATCAAATATTTTAAGTACAGTAATATGGAAAACCCTCAAAATTATCAGAGAAATCTGTTATTGGATGATTACTGACTAAAATTGTGTTGGCTTACTTGAAAAAGTTTCTCAATTTTGATTTTGACAAGTAATCCAGCACAATTTAAGTCAGTAATCATTAAAGAGCAGATTTCTCTGATAATTTTGAGGTTCTTCCATATTACTGTACTTAAAATATTTGATATTTAACATTAATAAACTTAGAACTTGGCGCACTTTTGGATCACATTACTTTTCACGGCTCACTTGTTACGCGAAGGTTTTGTATATAGAAGAACTTAGCTACTTTTTTAACAATTATGTTTTTGGTGTGATTATATAAAGTAGTTGAACATCTCCAAAAACATACAAGATAGATATTGAAATTTTCTCCAATTTTGTTTACCTTTATTGTTGTTATATTAGCTGATTTTGAAATTCCTTTTTCATCGATTGACCATTGACGAACAACATCTTCAACAACTTTCTCGTTTATTAATCGAAAACCAGTAATATTTGTGCCACCATATTTGAATTCATCTAAATTAACAGTATGCAAGTCCAGGGAAGTCACTAAATAACTATGGTAATCACTCATCATTCCAATTTGTTGAGCTTGCTTCAAAACTTCGTATATTTTATCAGTCGAACAATCGAGAACAATGTGAGCTTCTGCTGAGTTTTTAATTTGTTTCAGTAAAGGCCTTAAACAATAGATAAAAAATCAGAATGTTCTTAAGAATAAGTACCTCTACAGAACATACCTATAGTCCCCAGTATCACTTAGTTGTCTTACTGTTATGGGAAATGAAGAGGGGCCGTGTGCTTTAAGAAGTTCTTGAAGCCTCACAAGTCCATCGTTGTTTTCATAGATAATTGTAAAGGTTTTCCATCCCCATGTCTTGACTATGTCAACATATGCCTGAACAAAAAGTTTAATTGTAATTGGTATAATTATAATAATTAGCATCTAACATCTTAAGTTTGCCCTTACTTTTGATAGAGTATTTGGATGGGGATAGAGGTTAACAAGGCAACTCTCTCTTCTCAATCGATAATCCCAACGGTTTTCCAAATGAGGAACCTAAATTATTTAAAAATGTTGACCGTAATATATGTACGAGTATAGGTAAGCATGAAATTACCTCCATTGTGTCACATATACTTTGAACGTGACCGGCAGTGTGTGCGGACTGTGGTCCAAAAATAGCTGCAACTCCAATATTTAAAAGACTGCATACTGAAAAGGGAATGTTAAAAGTTTGACAGTTAAAAAAAATTTGTATCTAATGGTAGCATAAACAAAACTTTAGCGTGTACATTAAAAAAAAAATACTTTATAGGTGCTTGTAATTTTTGCTACTCGTATTTCTGGCATGAGCTTGTAACAGCAATCCAAATCAAATTTGGTGTATTGTGTACAAACATAAACGGCTGAAGCCATTTTATTAAAGCGTTTTAGGTGATTGATTGTCTCAAATAGATTTTTGAATCGCTGTTTTCGCTCCAAAAATAAGGGTACTCGTCATAAAATTTTTCTACCATCTTATTTATGTCGAAAACGACTCTAACGATTTTGATAAACAAAAGCATGTGCCCTATTTTATTGATAGTCTACATTTTGGCCAAATTTTATTTTTTTACGTATTTTGTTAGTAACTGTACCTGCCATACAAACATATTTTTGATTTTCGTCTTTTTCATAAACGGTCGTTTAGATTTCTTTCTAAATATATGTATGTATCGTATAAGATTTTTCGAATACTTTCGAAAAATTTTTTTTTTGGATAAAAAAAATTGTTGGTTTAAAAATGCAATATTTCGAAAACAGGTGGACAATAATTTTTTTTAAATTCAGTTTTTAAATTTATATTATTAAATATTTAATTAAAGTTTATGTACTAACATTTATTTTTGAAAAAAATTAAAGATGTTTTGCATACAAAATTAAGAAAAAACCACTAAAAATATATTGATCTGTTTTTACTAAAAATCTTGTGCTTAATATGTGATCGAATATAGGAGCAAGAAGGTACGTGCGATCCAGTCGTGCATTTGTTTTTAAATATCCGATGCTTGAGTCCTTCTGATCTCAAATTTACTGTTGTTGAAAAAAGAAGAGAAATGAAACAGAATCCTTAATTAATTTTTCGTTTTATTACAAAATTGTATATCGAATTCATTACCAAACCTAAAATTTGCATTAAGGTATAAACCTCATAAGCATTTATTTGTACATGGACAGCGATTTTGTGGTACGTGTCAGAAACATATTTTTCTACATTTTTGCTAGTTTCGAATAAGTAAAAAAATATTTGGACGACATAGGAGAATTAAATTGAATAAATTACGGCTAAAACTTTTGTCTAGAAACGGTGAAAATTGCAACAAAAATCAATTTATCGCATCATCGTGTTTCTGTATCGTTTGGCAATCGTTAACTTTATCGACTGAAACAAACAAAACTGAAATAGTGGAAAAATGCGATAAAATGTTTTTCTGTATCTTTAAAAATCGTTAACTTTTTCTATTTAAACGCCAAATCTTATCACTAGCAAAACAGCTAGTGAGTTAAAAAATAAAAAGAAGCAAAATTGGATCTGCTCAAAGTAAGGCTTGTAGTACCTCAAGATACGTTTCATAATTTTTACTTGCGATATAGGTACTATAGGGCAAGTTTTGCAAAGTTGACATTACGATATTCTCTATCACCAAAAAAGTGGGTCCCGCAATTCCGTCTGTCTGTCTGTACAACTCTCTACAGCCTAAACGGCTGAAGGGATTTTCTTCAAACTTGGTATTTGAACGTTTTAGGTGATTGTCTAAAATTGATTTTTGAATCGTTGTTTTAGCCCCAAAAATAAGGGTACTTACCATCCAAATTTGTTTACCATCTTAATTATTTTGAAAACGGCTCCAACGATTTTGATAAAAATTGGTGTGTGATCTACCATTGATATGGTCTATATTTTGGCAAAAAACATTTTAAAAATATTTTGTTATTAACGGTACCTGCCATACAACAATTTTTTTGATTTCCGACTTTCACATAAACGGCTCAACGGGTTTCGATAAAAAATTTTATACATGAGCTCCTTCAAATTCTAAATAATACTGCATTTCAAAAACTAGTTTTTTTGATTTTTGAAAAAAAAAAATTGTTGAAAATTTAATATTGAAAATGGGTGTACGATTTTGTGTGAACTTTTGCTTTGGAATTTATATTATTAAATATTTACAATTTTCATACTATTTTTTTTTACAAAAAATTTAAGTATTTTTATGTATAAAAATTTAACTGAAAAACGGCTTTAAACATACATTTAGTCGTTTCTATTAAGAATATTTTGCATATAATCGAGCATAGGGGCAAGTACGTGCGACCCAGTCGTGCATTTAATTTAATTTTGTTTAGTAATATATCTATATTATAATTATTTAATAGCTATTTTCTGTATTATTGTTTGCATTGTAAGTCTGTGATTGCACACTAAACAAATGAGAATCTAAAGAATATTAGTATAAAAATAAAGAATTTTAGTTGTGCTCAGAATAAAAAACTTCCGCAAAAAAATAATTAAATAATTCATAGAAAATGAGACGATCCAAACAATATTATGGCAACGCAACCACTGGAGGGCATGCAAGGCCCCATGTCTGGATTTCTACCAACGCGACAAGGTGGCACTTGCATGAATATAATTTCATTAGCTATACTACTTGGATTGTCTGATATTGCACGAACTTCAAACAACTCTGAATAGTGATAGCAGTAAATTGCAAACGCTTATTTAAGAATTAAGGTATATCTGAGGCAACTCTGAGTTACAAACAAATACAAAAATTGGGGATCTTAATAATGTTTTCTGTTACAGATTGTGGATCGCACATCAATGTTGTGAAAAGACATTGCAACAACTACGCCCTTCGACTTCCTTATTTTGCCGAGTAACATTTTGAAAAGATTCTAAAATCACAAGTTCTTCGCCAACTTTCCATTTTCTTGTTGAATTTCGTGATTTTCTTCTTGATATTTTTGTTTTTGAAAGTTTCAAATTATTTCGTAGCTTACTTGCGCTGAATATTTTTTTTTGTTCTTTGCAATCTTAATCCATTTTTTGAATAGCTAGGAGCAAAACAATCAAGAAGGTAAACTAGAGTGGCTAGATTTTCTTTGAAAAAAAATATTTTTTTATTTCCAAACAAATTAAAATATTAAAATCAGATTTAATACGAAACCACAAAATTTTAAGAACATTAAACAATAAATAACAAAACAAATGATAAACAATTGTTTGTTTTGTTTTTGAGATGCCAAAATGGCATTTCAATTTATCGCCTTCCATTGGAAAATTCCAGCCAAACAAAATGAAATATTTAAGTTATCGCCTGAACTTGCAGAAATACATTTTTCCTATGAGGTGAGAAGTGAGGAATGGAGCGTTTTATTTTTTAACGATGCGAAAAGTTATCGCCTGATTTGCAGAACAGGGGCCCTGGATCACGATCGCAAGAATTTACCCATTTAATACTATACCTGTATTTTCACAGGCCATTTAAATGAAATTTAAGTAGATTAAGCTTAATCTCTTATAAATGTTCAAGATTTACCATACAAATTTAAATCTACTCAGATGAAGGTTTAAATTAAATAATATTTAAATCTTGATAGGCCCAATAGATGTACAATTCGACCTTAACTACTCCAATATCGAAATGACCACATTCATATAGAAAGTGAATAGTGAATAGATGTGAAGCGAACAACCAGAAAAAAATGTACTGGGGATGTGTTAAGAAATTCAAATTTTGATGGTGTAGACTGTAGACATATTTTATTTGTGGGAAAAATTTGTTTGCATGAAAAAATACCTGTGGTAGTGTTAACAGAATTTTTTATTCTGTTTGGAGCTTACTGATTTGCCAATAGAAATATTGATCCGGTATTGCGGATTTTTTCGTGCAAAAACAACAAACATTTCCTTGAAATCATATGTGTGCTTTTGTATTCTATAAAGTAAACAAACATTTTGACGTTTCAGAAAATTAAGCTTATTTTACTTTGGTGTGTGTGTTGTATATAAAAATCTGGATCAGTGATTTTGATCCGGCTCCAGAATCAAAAAAAATCATGAGGGATCGATTTTGGTTGAAATTAAAACAACATTATTCAAAAACAAAAAATCTAATTTGGCTGATTTCGAAAAGAAATTTCAATCTGAAATTTTCTAATTTTATTGACATTCCCATTGATTGATATTCGATTAACTGGATTAGAAATCGTACAATGGTGGTTAAGTAAGTAGTGTTGTACAATCGGAGTTTAGACTTAACTCACCGCTGAATTTTCGATTCTCGTGTGCAATTTGGTGTTCGTTTTATACTTTGTCAGTAAAGATTTCGAAATTTCGTGCGCTATTAGAAAACAAGATTTTGTTTTGTTTTTTATTTACCTGTTGTTGTTAAAAATTAATCTGACTTAGATCATGTGAAAATAAGACGCACCTATATTTATAGTTTATCATATAACTATTAAGTAAGATATTACAACGAAATTTCAAAATCGATTTTGACCAGAAGAATTGTTGATGATGAGGTTAGCACTAAAAAAGAAGTGCATTACGTTTTCATAGTTCTTGAACATACCTAGCGATTTCAAAATATCGCATGGATGAGATTATAAGAAAAATAGCTCGCTGGATCTGGATGGATGACAGCCCCTATATGTGCGTTCTAAAGGGATAGTTTTGTGGGCTAGCAACTCGTAGGTAAGCCGCTTGATACCCGTCTTTCTTTTTCTCATCTGTGATATTAACTTTCGGTGAAACATAGTATAAAGGAGTTGTCTGTTCTAAGACGTTTAACTGATTATGATGGCTCTAACAAACAGATCTTCCTGACAACAGGGTTGCCATTTGACAATCTTCAACTTTGAAAAATCAAATTGAATAAAGACTTTTTGGCTAACTTGTAAAATTAAGTAGTAAAATACCCACATGTATATGTATATATAAATATGTATTGTGATACCTTTTAAATCGACCTGATTTTGAAATTCGGACGACATTGCTTTAAAAAAGTTGTGAGACACACATATACGTTAGTAAATGCGGTAAATTCTTAATTCCTTTCTGAAAGGCAACACCTAATGGATAATATGTATATGTGTTAAGTTCTTTTCTGCGGTATAATTTGTGAATATTAAATTCCAGTAAATGAATTCCGATATTTACATTTTTTTTGTTTATTAGCAAATACGCAAGTAACTTTATTGATAAACAACCTAACTAACCAGAGGTTTATGTGCTCTGGTTAGTTAGGTTGTTTACACATTTCTTTAACAAACGATTCACAGTCTGTGTAAACCTCTAGTAAATAAAACATATATCGTCTTACTTTCAATATCCCGCGTTTATAATGATATATTTATGTTTACAAGATATATAGAGTTCAAATAGCATCCATAAATAAATATGTATCACAAAACAGACCGGATGAATGCCGACTGGGTGATGGGTTGGCTTCGGGCGTTCGAGATTAAAAGTGTAGTGTAGTGTAGAATGATGTATCTATACAAAATAAATATTTACCTCTTTTCGATGCATGGAAACTATCGAACGGTGATATTCTTTCAATTTGTGCTACAAGTTTCGAACGCGGAAGTATCAAACGATCAGCATTTATGTGTTCTACTGCTTGCTTGAAAGCCAGTTCTTGATTATCATCTGAAGGATGAAAGAGTCCACCTTTGAAAGAAATAAATTACCGGAACATTTATGAAAAATCAATATACTTTCACTAGGTAGGTATTCCACTTAATATACACAAATTGAGAATCCCAGAGAAAAGATAAAAGAGGTTAACTCACCAATTTTAATCACATCCGGAAGTGAATTAACGCAAATTAGAATATCACAAAGTATTAAAATGCTTAACTTAAAACAAAGTATAAAGGTCACCATCTTGTTTAGTCTTAATTCAAATTTAAGATAAAGTATTCATTTTATACTTCTTATTTTTTTTTTTTTTTTTTGGAAACGAATGTCGATTCCTTGTCGTATCGTTTCCTTAGTCAACTGTTAGTATTGTAGTACTAAATCGGCCTAAGATTAAACAGCATCCAAGTAACAGTTGTCAAATAATTATCCTTACATATCTGACGTTTTGGATGCGCATGATTCTCATGGTGGAGACTTCGGAAGCCATCATTCTTAGAAAGTCTCCATTCCGTAAACAGTGTTTTCATGTGGTGTTGGTGTCATCGGCTATCTGAACAGAAAATCTCTAAGGAATCAAATAATGCTGAGATATGTGGGAGATTCATTTCCGTTATTGTTCTTCGTTTTTCCCCTTAAGATACTCTATGATCCTTGTAATTGTTGCACGTAATTGTTTTACAGAAGTTAAGAATTGGACGTGAAGAGCAAATATGATGAGAAGTTAATGTTTCAGTGGTTTTTCTTAGAAGAACCGAATTATTTAGGTATGAATATTCGTGAATTCACATACATACATTATGTATGTTATTATTACATTACCTATAGATACCATTGTAGAATATGTATCTTGGGGAGAAGTTCGTATAGCTACCCTCTTGTTCGTTAAGGATACAAGGATGATGCTCATTTCGTTTATATACACAAAATATATTAAAAGAATTAAACCCTTGTATACCTAATCCTTTTGAATTTTGTTTCAATGTTTATTTGTGTTTGCTTTTATTTGCCATTATAAAACTCGTATCTAGTTTATTATCCTGGAAAAAATACATATACAAATGAATATTTAGGTCCTATCCCTGCTGCTTTGGGAGAATGAATTTAAATGTTTGGGATATCAAATAATTCTCATACTTGATACATCCATGTAATATATTTGTTAGAATGATGTCCTTGTATTAGAAAAAGGCCTCCAGTATTCTTTTGAGTTATTTCTATTGTGGTTTTAATCTTTAGCTTTTTTACATCATCCAATTCAAGCATGCTGTACCTAATTGTAGCCACATATTATATACATATATGTATTATAAAAGTTATGTACTCGTAGATAAAAACATATTATGTAGATACCACAAGGTTGAATTGAGATCGAAAAACGTAGTGCAGATGAGCAAAGCAAACAAAAAAATAATGAATATAGGTACGGATGAAATTGAAAGTGATGGCTCTGCTGTGCCACAGTAGCCGTCGCTATATAGAAATGGGACTGGAAGGTAAGTCAAAGGCTACAGAAAATTTTAAGATAAAAAAAAACAAAGAAAAAACAAACAGAAAATTAAGGTGGAACAAGAATGGCACAAATAACACAGAACAGCATAAGGGCACAGAGAGAAATATATACCTATGTACATCTATCTATTACCATTTATCCCAACAAGCACGAAACGATAATTTGTTTGGAGCAACAAGAAGGGTACAAGTTCAATGGGGAAACATTAATCCTGCTTTTTGTACGTAGAACTTACATTTATTTATGCACTATCGCCCCACAAAAAAGACCAACGGGCATCAGATTTGTGAGCAATTCTCGGAGTTGCCATGAATTGAAACAGAAGCGGATTTAGGAATTTGAAGGCCTTACAGCAATTTTCATTTATCTTATTCCAATAATAGAGTGATGTATGTATATACATATATATTTAATTATGTATTACATCATTGCATTATTAGGTCTAATTTTTACAAAAAGATTTTATTTAATACAGAATGCGGCAGGAAAACTACACAAATAGTATAAGAGATATATGCTTAATTCTTTTTCAAAAATTATATCATTAAAGTGCCCTCCGTTTTGGTCAGTTCATTGAGATAGTCGAGTTATAAAGTTTCTCTCCACTCTTACCAGCATATCGTTGAGTACGTTGTCGACAGCAGACTAAATATTTTTCTTGGGTTGAGCCAGGATCATTGGACGTTCGATGTAAGCTAGAGATTTCAGATAGCCCAACAAAAAAAAAAAACAAATACCGCCAAATCAGCCGTATGCGCTGGCCACTAAAGATAGCCCCATACGCCATAATGTGAAAAATGGTTTCGCATACATTTTTTCGGGAAATAAAATAGCGTGGATTAAGTTCTTGCACCACTGGAAATTTATATGGACAAAATCGCCTATCAGATATCCTAAGTGCAGTTGCCTGGGCAGATCGCAAACTTAACTGCTTAACCAGCTCGATGTTTTCGGGCGCCCTGATGGTCCTTAAACCTCCGGATTCTTATTTTGTATTCATTACAGTTTTCTCCAAAGGGGTCCACCTCCACCCATAAGAGAATCGATTTACGATCAGTGAAGTGTTTGTTGGCGATTATTGAACGTCCGTTTGAAAAGATACCATTGAGATCGTCCGATCTTCCCTCGTCCACGTCATGATCGTGACATGAATTTCAAATTCGGTTAAAAATAATAAAAAAACATACAACAATGACAAAAGTCGTCTGTCGGATAGCTTAATTTAACTTTAAATAACAGCTGAGATAAAGATTGTTTTTATAAATAAGAAAATTACCAGAAGACCGAAGAAGAAGCGAAAATTTCGAACATTCAATAAGGTTTTGCAATTAAATTTTTAAATAGAATGTTTGAACAAAATAAATAAATTCTTTATTAATATGAACATTAGTTTTACAAAGTCTCTAACTGCAAACACGATAAAGTCAGCTACAATTTTAAAGAGTGATATCTAATTTTAGGCATTCGCTTTTTTATAAACGAGAAAAAAAGAATACAAACAACAGAAGTGACATATTAATTTGTTTCTCCCCAACTCATTCATGGTTTAGCGAAAAAAAATGTTTCTACTACACTCACTTATTGTCTAGCGGAAGAAGGAGATTCTTAAATTACAGTACCTATAAATATATATTTTAATCTTTTACTCATTCAATGGATTAAAAGTTAGGTCATTTATTGAATTATTTGAAATTTTCGAAATTTATAGAAAATAAGGTGGTAAAACGTAAAGTTTTTATGCAATGTCATCACTATGTTTAAATTCATATCCAGTGATACCTAATTTAGTGGATGTGACTTTTTTATAAATGAGAAAAAAGAAGCTTGACAACAGAAATAATATATATGATTATTGACTAAAATCATAACGATATGGTAATACTAGAATGATATTGACTATGAGCCTACCGATATGTGTATCGATAATATCGGTTTCTGTTAAAGAAGCACTCTCAAAGCACCTCAACCTAAATTCTCTATAACCTGGACATCTACCTTAGAAGTGCTGGATTTTCTCATCTTCCCTCAAGTTGCACACAGTACATAGAGATGGTTCGTTCTTCACAAACATATTGCCGTTTAATAGAATAAGGTCTCATCTTGCCTTAAAAATCTAGTTAATTTTTTGTTAAGTTCAGTTTATCTGAATCTTGTGTGATTTATTTCAAATTGGTTTCTTGTCAAAAAATCCGTGTAAGATGAATGGAACCTAACAATTCACTAGCAGAAGGTTGTTTTATCGATGAATGGAAACGTTCTTATCTGATTCCTATCCATAAGGCAGGGTCTAAGAATGATGTAGAAAATTATAGGGGTATCTACAAAGTTTCTGCAATTCCCAAGTTATTTGAAAGTTTCTAACTGATGAATGTTTATTGGAAGCTCAGCATGGTTTTATCTCCAGTCAATCCACTGTAACACATCTTACCAATTTCACTTCGTATATCAGTAACGCTTTGGAACAGAAATTTGAAGTGGACGCAGTATACACAGCACAGGCATTAGCAAAAACCTAGGCATGGTACTAGACTCCGCGCTTCCTTTTAAGAGCCATTTCGATTATTTGGTCCCTAAGACCAATTCGTTAGCAGGTTTCATAAAACGAAATGGAGAAGACTTTAGACTTGTTTTCATCTCTTGTCAGATCACTTTTGGAATACGCAGATGTTATTTGGATCCCATCTTATAAAGTCCATTCTGATTGCATTGAAAAGATTCAAAGACGATTTACAAAATATATATTAAAAAAAAAAATGCACTGGAATATTTACCCTAGTTATGAGGCTAGATGCCAATTACTTGGAATAAAATCGCTAAAATCAAGGCGAAGGATTCATAGTGTAATGCTTATTAGAGACTTGCTATGCTACCATATCAAATGCTCACCGCTTCTTGCTTTAATTCCTATCTATGTTACCTCTAGATCAACGAGACCGAGACTTATCTTATTTCAAAAAACTCATACAACTAATTATGGTTACAACGAAACATTATCAAGGTCTAGCTATTATTCATTTCAATGAAGTGTCCTCAAATATTGATTTTTTTATTATAAGTCGTAACAAATTTAAAACTGAAGAACATATTTATTCACTTTTTAACCTTTTAGATTTTATATATTATCTGTTAGCTGTAATATTGCTTGTAGATAAATAAAATAAAATAATATAAATAAATAAATAGAATAAATAAAAAATGCATATTGGAAAAGCTCTCACTTGTCAAAGGCAATTAAAATCAATTTCGAAGCAATAAATTTCATATTTTGTTTTATTTCCACATGTTTCAATTGATCCCAATGGTTGGGGCGGTTGAAACAAATTGACTTTTTTTCTTACAATCTTACAAAACACTGAAAAAACACCTCTCATTCATAGATTGATATTGGATTTCAAATAAGTCAATCATGGCTTATTTTATAAATCCCAACACTAATTTTTTTCCTAATACTAATATGGACGATATAAGAAAAAATGTGTCAACCGTACCCTGTCTCTCCTAATTTTTTGTGTGCCTTATTATCTTGTTTTAAAGCGAATCGAAAGTCACCATCTCAAAATTGTCGTTTTATAAACAGATGGTATTAACAAAAAGATAAAACGAAAACGTGTAAATATTAAAACAATTGGCCAATTTATCTAATAAATTATAAACATATTTTTTTTTTAGAAAATTGGAATACTGTCAACATTTATGCCACATTTATGCAAATACAGCCCTGTTAGGAAATATTGGTTAGCACTGAGTTGATATTTTGCCCAATGCTTAGGGTCAACCACATGGTAACATCTGCGCCTGGTCGGTTAGTCCATCACCCGTTCAGCTGTGAATTGTGTATGCAACACGTTTCAATCTATCTACGCCCTGGGAATCGCTTCGAGCGGAAAGCGGATGTAGGAGAACTCAATCTTATTTGGGGCAGAAAAAAATCAATAATGTGTGCAATCTGGACATGAATAAATTAAAAGTTAAAAATAAGATTTATATTAGAACGCTTCAAGCCTCTCGGTTTTTCATTCAAGTTTCATCACGTTTTTACCAAAAAAAAAAACGTTTTTTATATTTCTCCTTGAAGAGTAATAGGTTTAAGCAGATTGCCATAGATTTAGTTGGATTGAAGTGATGATATGCAAATGTATTCAGTATTCCAGCACTATATACAAAAATGGAATTATTGAGATTTTTTGGGCTTGTTTGGGTGAGCAGAGAACCATAATATCTTCGACAAAAAAAAATAGATAAATGTGATAAGATGAAAATCCTGAATAAAAGTCTGGGAGTAAAGCTAAAGCCAAATTCATGTGGGAGGCTCATGCTGGATTTTGTTTTTTGTGCTCTGCAATTTTTTGCCTAACACACGGTCATTTTAATTTGGAAAAATGGGTTTCATCGACATGCATACATACGAGCTACGAGCGTTCATGTACTGAGCACATTTCGAATCATGGCGCTTGAATTGTGCTACAATAAGAAATTTAAATAACTTTTATTTTAATGGATATATTTCATTAATTTTTTTTTATTGGATTAAAAATTAAATTTTATTTTAAATAACTAATGGTTTTTAAGCTCCACGCTCATCCACGCATATGCGGCACCTGATCAGAAAATTGTTCATTGCGGCCTGAAGGGTTGGAATTGGGATCGCCTCAATTATTGTCTTAATGGACTGCTTCAATTCAATCAAATTCCTGGGTTTCGTTTTGTACACTTCCTGCTTGACATAACCCCATAAGAAAAGTCTGGTGGAGTCAGGTCAGGTGACCTTGGGGGCCAGAGGAAAGTGCAGTTTCTGGATATCAATTTGTTTGGGAATTTTCGTTGGAGCTCCGCCACAACTTGTGTGGCTACGTGTGCACTTGGTCCATATTGTTGAAACCAAATCCTGCTGAAAGGGATACGTCTTCGGCGAAGTTCTGGGTAAAAAAACTCCCCCAACATCTTTAAATAACGGTCCCCATTGACAGTTTGTGTTACAGCGTTTTCTTCAAAGAAGTATGGCCAACAATACGCCTTGATGAAACTGCGCACCACTCACTCTGGGTGCAGTTCCGTCTCATGGAGCATTTCTGGATTAGATTCACTCTATGTACGGCAATTTTGCTTGTTAACATTGCCGTTTAAGTCAAAATGGGCCTCATCAGACATGAAAAACAATTTATCAATGTGTTGTCTTCTTCGGCCATTGCAATCATTTTTCGGCAAAATTCCAGGCGAACAGGCAAATCCTGAGAGTTTAACTTCATTGTAATTTGGACTTTGTACGGAAACAAATTTAAGTGTTCATGAAGAAACCGTTTTAATGTCTGCTAACTCCAATTTGGAAACAGCCACGATTGTATCCTGAACCCAAACATTGGGATCTCGATGATACATTCTTCGTGCGATGCTTCCACATTCGGCAAACATGTTCACCAGCCTCATAATGGTCCATCTACTCGGGGGAGTACCGCCAAACTCTAGACTCCCTTTGGACGGAAATGACGGACTGCAAAGAATGGTATCGCTGCACTATCCAAATCCTTTTTTCAGTATCCAAGCATTCATTTTGATAAATCTAAATAGGAGCCTATAAAATAAAAAAATAAGCCGATTACTCACACTGAAAAAAAGTTATTACGTTTTATTTTTGTAGCACGATTTGTGCGCCACCCTGTATATTAAAACTAAATTTTGTTAGACATAGCTATCCAATTTATGGTTCAAAATTGTTTTCATTTTTAATGTATTAAAACAATATTTAATTTTGCATTAAACATGAAACATTATATAATTTGTTGAATTTTAATATAAATGTATTATAAAAATGAATGTAAATATGTAAAAATGAATTTTAATGTAAAAAAATGCACGAATGGATCCCTCGTATACTTGCTCGTATGTTCTCTTAGTAGAAACAGTTAAACAAACCGTAGGTAGGCGACTTTTGTACGGCTCAGATGTCATCTGACATCTGTGTTATACCACCGGCTCATCATTTAGTGCAGTGTTAGTTGTTAATAGGCAAACTCTATTACAAATAACTCTTACACAAGTACAAAATAAAAATATAAACAAATAATACTACGTCAAAAACAAAACAAGAACATAATATGAAACAAAAACATTTAGGAGCGTGAAGCACTGGTTTTGAGTATATTTTCTCAATTTAATTTTACTGATATTGAAATCAAAAATGTTTGAATTCCAATTTAAAAGTCTACTCATTCGTGTCAAGGGCTCATGCATCCCATAGTTAGTCCTATGTGTTGGGACTTTAATCAAGTCGAGGCCACTGAGATTATAACCTCCTCCCCAGTTATTAGAATAAACTGAACTTAGTAGGTATGGTGCATCCGTGACGCCCGTTATTATTTGGTGGAAAAAGTGGTTGCATTTGAAGAATAGATAAACGTTGGGCATAAGAGAGGGCATTCGAAGGATCACTCCACTGAAGCCTTTTCAACGCGAACCGAGTAAAGTTTAACGCGAACCGAGTAAAGTTTAATATCAAGGTTAATATCCTCTTGCAATAGATATCGATCCTTTGGAGATGATATATTTTTATAAATCTTCATATCGTTTGCAAAGATAAGAATTTCGCTATTGCGTACACAAAGAGGAGCATCATTAATAGCCAATGTAAAGAGTAATGGTCCAAGATGGCTTCCCTGCGGAACACCTGATTTGGCAATAAAGGGTCTTGAGTAAGAATTTCTGAATTTGACTTGATATAACCTATCTTCAAGATACGAGGATATCCACTTGATGAAAGATGGAGGAAACCCGTATGAATTAAGTTTAAACTTGATAATCTCATGAGATAATTGATCAAAAGCTTTCGAAAAGTCTGTGTATACACAATCAACTTCTTCACCACAATCCAAGGAGTTTAAAAATTCATTCAAAAATACAACTAGATTAGTTAAAATAGAACGTTTCTGCATAAAACCATGTTGTTGGTTGCAGATAATATTTTTACATATAAATGTCAAAGTATCACATACAACTTTTCGAACAATCTTGGAATGCAATCTATAAAAGGAATCGTATGTTCATCGAGTATTCAAAAAAAAATTCACTAGGGTAGTAATAAGCAAAATGTCTTCTTATAAAGTGAGATGCGAGTTTATTGGCATCCATACATCATCGCAAGATGGTCGCTTTTACATTTGTTCATGAAATTTTATGTATCATATAGATTGTCGTGATCTGTTAGCTTTAATAATCCATACGCCCCTTCTCTTGCTCTCAGATCTCGAACCTTGTTTCATTAGATTGCTCATATATTATAGTTATGCCTCCAATGAGCCTATAACTTCCAGTGTCCGGGAAATCAATAACGCTTCGAATTACATAGATTTTAACTTGCATTTTATTAGAAGTGCGTTTTAAAATAAGCAAGGCTTATAGACTATTTAACAAACTATTAGTTATGAACTTATATTAATTATTATTTATTGAATATTACGTTGTCTATTTTCTGTTTTAAACGTGTTATTAATTAGTATAATGTGAGTATTATTATAAACTCTAAATTGATGAAAATACATTAAATAAAAAAAAAATAAATAAAAGTACACATGAATGAAGAAAAACTAATTTTCATTCACCATAATTTGGCTTTAGTACGTAAAATATTAAATTGCTGATATCCCATCTTTATTACATGATTACAATCAATCAGATTAAAAGACTTAATATTTTGTTATTTTTTTTTACTGAAAAAACGACTATCCGGTATTCGGCCGGATATAGAAAGATTATTCGGCTCCAGCCGAATATTATAAAACGAGCCGGATAGGCCGGATATCGAATACGTACCGGATATCCGTCGCATCTCTAATACATACACACAAAATTTCATCAATTTTTGGCAATTTTATGTATTCAATAATATAAAAAAAATCGTCAGCCATTGTTAAAATATTTAGTTTTCAAAAAAATTATTTTTTTTTTTCAAAAATCAATAAGAATATTTTTCCAAAATTTTGGTGTGCAGTATTACTTATATTTCGAAGGACTTTCTATATAAAAAAAATTGATCGAGATCCGTAGAGCCGCTTATAAGTAAGTAAACAAAAAATGGTTTTATGGCAGGAACCGTTAATAACAAAATATGTAAAAAAAAATATTAACCAAATATAGACTATACCTAGGGGAGTGAACTCACTTTGTGTTATCAAAAGCATTAGAGCTGTTTTCAAGTTAATTAAGATAAAAGAAAAATTTGTATGGCAGGTACCGTTAGTTTTGGGGCTTAAGAACGCCTTAATACAAAGTTTGAAGACAATCGCTTCAACCGTTCAGGTTGTAGATCAGATTGTACAGACAGACAGTCGGAATTGCAGGCCCACTTTTTTGGTGTTGCCTATCATCGTAATGTCAAGTTTGATTAAAATCTCGAGTTTGATTTTCTTTACAAATGCAAAACTTGCCCTATAGTATCGCAAGTAAAAAATACAAAGCACTTAGTTTTGTTATCATCTGTTTACAAGAATATCATTTGTGTACATAATTTACTGTACTACACTCTAAAATAAAGTATTTTAAACAAAATAAAAAAAAAACAAACAATTTTTTAATATTGTCGAAATAAATATGTATGTACATATGTATGCGTTTTCTCCATTTTGGTTTTCTTTTATAGAAGCTACACAAAAGACACACATCCAACAAAAAATAAATTTGTCAATTTTTCTTCATCCCCAAGGCCTAATATAAATCAGTATTAATAATAGTATAGGGCCAGTTCTCTTATGGCTTGTAAAGCTTACCCATCATATATCTACTAACTGAAGGTCAGTAAATCCCAAAAATCACTTGCTGACATTTCATTAATAATAATTGAATAGGTTATTGACTTATTGACCGCCCTTTTCAACAAATTACTGAATTTTGTATTTTTATTTATCAGACACACATACAAATTTTATTAAATTATTCCATTAAAAAGAAAAAAATATATTTTCTGGTTCTCGAATAAAAAAAACAGTCCTTAAGTTTTAAAAAGAATATTTATTTTTTGGAGTAAATTCAAGCTTTCGATCCCCTACCCTCGATTAAACGAACTGACACGTAATGAACAACTGAACTAGTATGACGATCGCTTTCTATAGTTATTAATTGTTAATGCAGCAAATCTTAGTTTGACTGCTGATGATGCAATGATCCATATTGTTCTTTGTTAATGAAATCTTTTGGTATCCATTGAATACTCCCATACAAGTTGCTGAAGGCAAAAAGTTCTGATATGCAATTTTATGTTTAGTGATGGGATGTGTAAGCGAAAAAAGGTGGAAAGGCAAACAAAAAATAAAAGAAGAGCACGACTAACTTCAAGAGTGGTTTTTATTCAAGTGATCTTACAAGTAATTATTAAAAGTAGAATAGATGATTAAAGTATTAAACTATTACAGAACAATAGAAATAGAGTAATAGAATAATAGAATTAGGGTTGCCATTTTACAAACTCCATCTCAACCAAAATTCAGTTATTTGTATATAACAACAAAACTTAATTATGTTTTAAATAATTTCTTTGACAATTCAATATGCTTATTTTTGTTCAAACATTTTGTAAATATATCAGCTACATTGTTATTGCTAGGTATATAAGTAATAGAGATAATATTTTTCGAACATGTGTCCTTTAAGTAATGATATTTTATGTCAATATGCTTACTACGTTTATGTGTTATTTCATTTTTAGCAAAAAAACTGGCACCTTGATTGTCACAAAACACGGTAGTTGCTTCTTCAGAATATTTCGAGAAACCCATTTCTGCAAGCAAGCCTCTTTGAAAAACAACTTCTTTCGCACCTTGACACATAGCGATGTATTCTGCTTCCATCGTACTTAGGGCTATGACATGCTGTTTCTTAGATTCCCAAGCCACTGGACCGCCGCCAAAATACACAACGTAACCGCTGTAGGATCTGCGATCTGTTGCGTCTGAACCCCAATCCGCATCTGTATAACAAACAAAATCTGTATTACCATCATAATTCAAACAAACCTTCGAATCGCTTCTTAAGTAGCGAAGTATGTGCTTTGCTGCTATAAAATGCTCCAGATGCGGATGCGAACTAAACTGTGACATCTTAGAGACAACATGAGTGAGGTCAGGTCTTGAAATAGTCGCTAAGTAGTTCAATGCTCCCATGAGCGATTGATACTGTTTTATGTTCATAGCTGGACAGTTGGTTTTTGAACATTTTTCTAAAACGGCCCCACATGCGAGTGGTGTAGACGCTGGTTTGCAATTCTCCATACCCCAGTGTGTAAGCAGGTCTTCAACATATCGTCTCTGGTGAATAGTTATACTTCCTCGCAAGCCATCCCTCTCGATCTCCATCCCAAGATAAAATTTGATTGGTCCACGATCAACAGCCTCGACATGTCGATTCAACTTTTGCATGATACTTAAAAATACTGCTTCTGATGGGTAAGCTATTATCAAATCGTCAACGTATAATCCAATTATACACAAATGTTGTTTATTTCGCAAAACGTATACGCAGCGATCAGTTTTGCATCTTACAAAACCAATGCTTACCAACACCTCGTTTATCTTCTTATTCCAATCTCTTCCGGCTTGTTTTAGGCCATATAAAGATTTTTTAAGTTTACACACTTTCTGTGGTTGGTTCTGGTCTACAAATTCCTCCGGCTGCCGCATATAGACTTCATATTCTAAATCCCCATTTAAGTAAGCAGCTGCGATGTCAATGTGATTTATTAAAAGTTTTTTCTGTACACCAATTGCCAAAATGAGACGAATTGTAGGATGTCGCACAACCGGCGCATATGTCTCGAAGTAATCCACGTTTTCTTTCTGAAAACATCCTTGGGCGACCAACCGTGCCTTATACTTCTCTACTTCTCCATCTTCATTTCGTTTTGTTGAAAATACCCATTTACAACCAATGATATTTTGGTGTTTTGGTTCACTGACAAGATCCCACGTTTTATTCTCGATCAACGAAGAGTATTCTTTTTCCATGGCATCTCTCCACTTTATAGCGTTAGCACATTGTAAGGCTTCTTTTACATTGATCGGATCTGGGATAATTGATACGAGTTTATTTACAACATCTCGACCAGCCTTAGAAGAAGAAACTTTCCTCGGTCGTCCTGGATTGCCTGTACGCATAATCCTTCGTCTTCCTCCGCTCGATTTCGTATTAGCTTTTTCTTTTACAGTTTCTTTTCCACCATCATCTGCAATATCTTCATCGAACACCTCATTATCATAAAAATCTTCAGCATCAATATCACTAACAGCATATTTTCCGGCAGCAACTTTAGGAACATAACAAGCAGCATCCTCGTAGACGTCTCCAGCAGCATCATCAATAACAACATCCACAGCAACATCAACACCAGCTTTAATAGCATCATCTTCGCAGACGTCTTCATCTAATCCGCCATTGTGTTCATCTGGATGTAAAATAAAAGTAGAATTAGTACTTCCTTCTTTGTCATTCGACGCACTCTTAATGTCACATTCAGCTTTGGAGAACTTTTCTTCAAAAAATGTAACATCCCTAGAAATGATAATTGATTTTAAATGCTTATCATAAAGCCTATACCCTTTGGTATGGTCAGCATAACCAACAAATGATAATAGTTTACCCTTAGGCTGCAACTTTGACCGACCCGGTTGCTTTAACAAAGCAATAGCTTCACACCCAAAAATTCTCATGTGGTTCACCGACGGCTTATAACCAAACCAACACTCGTATGGTGTTTTATCTTTCAAAATTTTTGTTGGCGAACGATTTCGAATGTATGTGGCCGTATTAATGGCCTCTGACCATAGATATTGCGGTAACTTGGACTCCTCCAGCATGCATCGTGCCATTTCAATAAGGGTTCTATTTGCCCTCTCGGCTACACCATTTTGCTGGGGTGTGTAACTTGTTGTCCTTTGATGAATTATTCCGTTAAATTTTAAAAAACTATCAAACTCGCTACTAGTATACTCCCGCCCATTATCACTACGAATACATTTTACCTTCTTTCCAGTTTTCCTTTCCGTAGCAGTTACAAAATCCTTAAAAACCTTCAGGGCGTCGGATCTTTTCTTCAGAAAATATGTTGTCATGTACCTCGAGAAGTCATCTATAAATGTGATAATGTAGCTAGATCCGCCTTGAGATGTAACACGGAAAGGGCCACAGATATCCGTGTGAACCACTTCGAGCAAACTGGAAGTAAACAACGTAGAATAATGTTTAAATGGTTTTGTACATATTTTACACAAGGCACATGTGGTGCATTTAAAACCATCTGTTTTATTTAGAGTCATACCGCGAACCATATCTTTCTGTGACATCGTATATAAGTCTCCCATGTTTATGTGTCCAAAACGTTTGTGCCAAATAACCGATGCACTTTCTTGACGAGCGCTTAAAACCATTTCGTGTGCTGAAGTTATCCGTGTGGAGTATATTCCATTCTGCAAATATGCAATAAAAATTGACTTATTATCTTTAGAATTTACAAAAGCTTTATCATCGGTGAACTGAACACGACATCCATTCTGAATTATCTTACTAACAGATAAAAAATTTGAATTTAATTCTGGCACGTACAACACGTTGGTCAAGATAATGTCGATAGCATCTGATTTCAATGTGACTTGACCTATCCCATTCGCTTCAACGTTGTCTCCCGATGCCATCCAAACTTTCTGAGTATGTTTCCTAAGTGACGAAAACAATTTTTTGTCAGAGCACATGTGTGATGATGCACCACTGTCTAAAATCCAGTTGTTGTTACGTTTCGCTCCCTCTTGAGTATATGCGCTGAGAACGAGAGCAAGTGCCTGAGACTGATTCGAGCTTTGGTTTCTGCACTGGGATTTTATGTGACCTCTCATCCCACAACCGTAGCACTTTACATTTCGCTTGCCTCGTTTGTCACTGTTTCTTGTCGTATTTCGCTGATGTTTATTCTTCTCCTCTTTGTGTTTCACCGAAAACACCTGTTCGTTTGATTCGACCCTGTCACCACGCCGATGTTCTTCCTCTAAAATCTTAATCTTTAATTGACTAATTGAAGGGAGATCGTCGCGACTTTCGATCGCAACAATAAAGTTCTCCATTTCATCTGGTAGGCTACAGAGCATCAAAATACTAACTAAATCATCAGGCATCTGAACATCAATTTCATTTAAAGCATCGACAATCGAACAAAATTCATTTATTTGGGTAGTGAATTTTTGTCCCATTTTAAATTGAAATTTAACTAGTTGTTTAAATAAGTTTACCTTACGAGCAGGTCCCTTTCCATTGTAGGTTAAAGTAAGTTTATCCCATGCGGTCTTCGCAGAAACACATCCCTTCAAATGTATTAACTCAGAAGGCTTAACACAAAGAGTTAACATTGCCAACGCTTTCGCATCTGTCCTTTCCCATGCAGTCTTATCCCCACCAGACAGCTTTTCATCCTTTACCTTCTCTACCACATACCAATAATCCAGCGTGATCAGCAGGCTCCGCATCTGGACCGACCAAGATGTGAAATTATCGCCGTCAAGCTTATCGATGTTCATCGCTGACATAGACATTTTATTTCTTTTTCAATTAAATTTATTTTCCGACACGACGTACTAGTTTATTTATTGAACAAATTATTTTTCAACAATTTACCGCATTTCAAGTAAAAACATTAAATTTTGTGGTACTACTCGAAGGTGAAAAAAGATGTAAGTCTAATTAACGTGCACTGGGCCCATAACCTTTGTAAGCGAAAAAAGGTGGAAAGGCAAACAAAAAATAAAAGAAGAGCACGACTAACTTCAAGAGTGGTTTTTATTCAAGTGATCTTACAAGTAATTATTAAAAGTAGAATAGATGATTAAAGTATTAAACTATTACAGAACAATAGAAATAGAGTAATAGAATAATAGAATTAGGGTTGCCATTTTACAGGATGCAAGTGTCTCATGGAAGTATGTCTTGGTTAAGCAAAAAAAGACACTACTGAGTTGTCGAAGCATTAATATCTAAGGGAATTTTTATTCCCCGATATACAATTCTGGATGGTCAGAATTTAATTGGCTTTCATATGCAGGCGTTCCAGTTCCACATCACAAAAGCAGAGATATGAATTTGGAAACGCAAATGAAAAGTTAGATGTAATGTCGTAAGCAACAAAAATTATTAGATGACATGTTGCATCCAACATTATTTATGAAAATGAGGAAGAGAATAGTAGATAAAGCGGATCCCTGGGGTACACATTTCCGATAATAATTATAATCATTCCTACGATTCAGTCGTGCATTTTATTTACTATTAACGTGCTTCTTGTGGACTGGAAACTTTTTTAAGACTACTCATCGTTTTAAATTTTTTTGACTGATTTTTTTTTAGTGACCCTTTCGAAAACTGAAGCTGTATACGCACATGGCTTCAATTTTATTCCCGAAAATCGATATTTAGACAACTAATGGTCCCCTCAACAAACTATAAGAGAAAATTGTACGAATTAATACTTCATAATCCCAGAAGGAGATCACACGCCGCTAAGCAGTTTTTCATTAATATCTCGCGAACGGTAATGTCACCATTTATTTGTAATACTCTGAGATAAACTACCCAAGTAACAATTTGAATCATAAGGTTTGAGTACCTTGTTTTAAATTATAACAAAATATTTTTTTTTCGATGTCGATTTGCCTTAATTTTTCGGTTGGTAGATGTCGGGTATCACCCCCCAATAGCTGGCACCTACAGCTCCGCGTAAGCTACGCCAATGGTTCCCCCCCTTGGAAAGAGATCAGTAGAGCGAGACAGATGGAAAAGTTTGCACAGTAGTTTTGCCAGCATGGAAGAACATCTCTTCAGAACTACAAGGAAGTACAATCTGGATCAGCGGAGTCTACGTCACTATCGAGAAATATAATAATTCTGATTCCTCAGAAAATTATTTATATCGTCCCAATTGACCTTTTCGCACTGCCATACCGTACTCTATTTTCTTTAACTGAGATATTTGCGCATGAGAAATTTTCTGATATGATATAATTGGTCACACCAATATTGTATTTATCAGGTTGAGAGGTAAAAAAGGCCAGAGTGTTGACGGAGTCACTTTTTATTTTGTATCTTATTTATTTATTGGTGTAGGTGAGTAACTAGCTAAGTCAGAGTGTTTACCTCTTCAAAAAGCTCGGCTCCTGTATTAATCTTTAGATCACATATACTTAATCACTTTAGTTTATTCAAATTTGTTTTAATAAATTAGCTAACAAAATTTCACTTTTATGGTATTGATCTTTTTGATTTGTCAAAAAATAAAAAAAAGGTTTATTTGACCAATTAGAGTTTTTTATAACAATTTTTGTACTTAACTGGATTTCTGTTGGGAACCCAGAAACTAAATTTAAAGTTTACTGTTTTGTAACTTTGCCCTTTACTAAAGGTCAATTCAGACAAACATAGTAGATAAAGTTTAAATTTTTCGGAATTTACCGCGTTAAATTTAAGAAATATTTTCAATTTCTTTTTCTTTTTCCCGACGTTTCGAAGAACTTTCAAACTTCGTGGTCACGGGATGAGACTGACGATCATGACCAATCGTCAGTCTCATCCCGTGACCACGAAGTTTGAAAGTTCTTCGAAACGTCCGTCGGGAAAAAGAAAAAGAAATTGAAAATATTTCTTAAATTTAACGCGGTAAGTTCCGAAAAATTTAAACTTTATGTAATATGAATATCATCCGCGAAAATAATAACCTAAAATCTCAAACATAGTAGAGACTTAAGCTAAGATACCGAGACTAAAGCCGGATCCACACTCAACTGCAAACTTGAGAAGTATACTTGTACAATCGTATTGCACAAGTTAGCATGCGCTCTCTAGAGCACCCACGTGGCACACATTTGTTGGTGGATTATTGTCAGTTATCACTATATCCTTGAATCATGTAGATTGAAGAAAGTGAATTAATTACATTAGTTGCAGCCGCTATAATTTTAAAACGAAAACCAAAACGCCAGAGACATGGTTCACTGCTGTAATCACTTATAAATTCTCCCAAAACTTCCCGATTTGTACTTCGAAGGTCGACATTGCGATGGCTGGTACGATGTTCATGATAGGATTATAAACATTTATTAATAAAAAAAAAAAAAAACACTAACGACTTATTTATTGAGAAAGTTCTAACTCCTAAAACTGAGTTTTACGAAAAAATTTAAACTTTATTGAGATCTAACTCATTTCTTCAAGAAGTTTTAACGCCTTAGAACTCGAATATAGAACTTCGTTTTAGTTTTAACTTCGGTTTATCTGCAGCCTCAAAATTGGGGATCGGTTTAACTATAATTTTGTTTATTCAGCAAAAATAATTTTTTTTCGGTTATGTATGTGTCATTTTTTAAAATAAGTTCTACTAGATCGAGTTTTAAATTGATTTTGGATGTTTCTCATGAACTTAGCCGTAACAAAATTTATTACTTGCTACAGTTATGTTGTTAAAGTTTTAAGCACTTTGTTATTGTCTGTTATGATTTTTTGAAAGTAAAAACAATAACAATAATCGTTGATTGGACGAAATTTTATCGAAAACCATTAATTTTGTGGTTTTTATTGTGGCATGCACAAGTATGAATTATAAAAATCTCATCATGCTCAATCCACTTGTGCAACCCAAGAAATTTGTGCAATACTTTCTTACACACAGTCTAATTAGCTTGAACAATACGGCTTGTACAGGTATACTTGTCAAGCTTAGAATAGAATTTAAGCTTTAAGTTTTGAAGACTTTTCAATTGTACTATAGGGCAAGTTTTGCATTTGGAAAAAATTAGAACTCGAGATTTTAATCAAAGTTGACATTACGATGATAGAGAACACAGAAAAGTAGGTCTCGCGATTCCGTCTGTCTATCTGTCTGGCTGTCTGTAGAACGATCTACAGCCTAAACCGCTGAACCGATTTTGTTCAAACTTGGTGCTTATGCGTTTTAGGTGAGTGTCCAAAATAGATTTTTGAATGGTTGTCTTAGACCCAAAAATAACGGTAATTGCCATACAAATTTTTTTACCATCTTAATTAAGCGAAATTTAAAGCGAAATTGATTTGTAATTTTTATACATACAGTATTTTACGGATAAAAGAAACACTCATATAAGAAAATCTCGCTTATAAGAAACGCAATAAGAAACACCGTGCCTTTTTCCTTATATTTGTTTCGAAATTAATCACTGTTAAAAGACCGCCTTTATTACACACTAAAATCAATTCTTAGAACAAAAAAGTACGCTTATAAGAAATTTACTTTGGCGGTGTTAAGACTTCAGTACAATTTCCTACTTTCCAAATGAATGACAGCTGAAAATTGGAAATGCACCGAATATTCTGACCACAAATGAGCAATACAAATATGGGAAATTTCGGCAGCCTACAAGCTACAAGCTTCATTTGTGTGTAATTTACCTACACCACATATTGTTGTTAGATTTCACATCTATTCATGGAGAGAAAGTCAAATTTAAAAAAACAACAATGTAAACAAATGTGATTCTGACATTTACGCTTGACTTCATTTTGCTGGTTGTTTTTCGACGGTAAAAATGTACCTGTAATACAAAACGGTTCCTGTACATTTATATGTAGATATGTATCAACCTTAATTGCTAGTCTCACTTCTCACAATATTTTGCTTTAATTTGATTTATTTGAAGAGAAAAATTATTTATTTAATTTTTTTTACTTCTTGAACAAGAGTATATATTTTTGTTACTTTATTACATTAAAGCTTTTTATCTTAAAAAATATTATAGAAGACGATTTTATTTGAATATACATTCATTAATTCATTATGCATATAAAGTTTGTATGCAATTTTGTACGTACCTACACGTACAAAATATTTTACTTTGCCCATAGTTTTTTTTTTAAATAAATTTTCTTTCTTATATCCTATGTTTGAATATAAGAAAAACTCGGATATAAGAAAGAAATTTTTTGTAGTTTCAGACATTCTTATATCCGTGTTGCACTGTATTTGTTTCATGAACATTTGCTTCCTGTTAAAAGACAAAATACCAATACGAAAATCCCTAACAGAAAAGCCAATGAATAACAAAAAATCACTCTCTTTAAATAAATCCTCTATTAAAAAAATTCCTAAAAAATAAATGTGCAAGTAATGAGTCGAGTAATCAAATCGATTTTCATGCTTGATTTACTGAATAACTTCTTGCGATTTCTTCTTTTCTTTTTGTTTGCCTTGATTAAGTAGCTACATTTTTGCATGTAGAATAATCTTGTAAGATTAATATAAATTTGTATTTGCATTATCTACTAAAGTGAATCAAGCAAAAAATTAGGAGAATGATATAAAAGGTATGTTCGTGAAATGATTCACATTTCGATAGAATTTTAATAAATGAACTCAATACTAACTCTAAAAAAAAATACCAAGTTGAGAAGCACGTTTTAAAGACATTATATACTCTTCAATTGTTTGTCACTCTGTTGCTAGTGTCACTCTGTTGCTAGTGGTAGCCCATGAAAAAAAAAACCAAATAAAAATACTGATTTTATGGAAAATACCGTTTTTACTTCCGATATATAGGCAAGTTATGGATTCCTAAAAAAATCTAACTCGAGATTTTGATCAAACTTGACATTACGACGATAACGACGATGAAAAAAGACTCTACAGCTCAAACGGTTGGATGGATTTGATTCAAACTTGGTACATATTGATTTTTCTGTGATATGCCCACACGATTTTTCATTTCTTTTCAGCCAAAAAAAATATTTTATTTGTTTTCAAAAACGGCTCCAATGATTTTTATAAAAAAAATCTGTTTACTTTTTGGCAATTTTTTCTTTATGGAAATAATTATTGTAATTTTTGGTACCTCTAGTAGAACCATTTTTATGGTTTTCGATTTTCTGTAAAACGGTTAATTTGATTTTTTTGAAATTTTGGACACAGAAGCACCTACAAAGATTAAACCCTAAAGTAAACTAACTTTTTGCAAAAAAAGTTTTTCTTGGAAATTAAAAAATAAGAACTTTTTTTTTTAAAACTCAATATGTATTTGGAAAACGACTCAACCGATTTTTTTGAAACTTAGTATTTAGTAGTTTTTTGAGATCATTTTGAACACTTAAAAAAAACTATTTTCCTAAAACAGAAAACAACGGTACCTCCCATTTTTTATAAAAACCATTAAGAAAAAAATGTATTTCTCAACGGCTCCAAAAACCTTGATAAAAAATGTGTTTACTGCAGTCCACTTTTAAGTAAAAAAACTATTTTATTTCGCGTAGTTATAAACGGTTCTTCCCATAGAACCACTTTTAATATTTTCGACTTTATCACTATTAGATGAATGAATGAATAGTAATACGGGGTTGTTGCACTGCAGCCTTGAGATCTATTGTGCCCCTGCATAGATGTGGATGAGAATAGCTAATCTTACAGCTCTTCCTCCAGATTTATTTCTCTCATAATTTTGAGTATTTGATGAATTATCAGAGATTGTAAGTCACTCTCTTCGACCTGGTGTTTTTTTGGGTGGACAAGGGCATCACAATTGCCCAGAATATGGTCCGGCTTTTCCTCTTTTGTATCAGAGAACCTACATATGGCAAATATTAATAGGCCAAGGATATTTAGGCGTCTTTTTAATTTGCAGTGTCCTGTAAGGAAACCCGTTATTATTCGGAGGTTGTTTCTGCTTAAGCAGAAATGGAAATGCAATGGAAAGTAGGATGAACCGATTAAACATTTTCTTAGGCAAATGCTACCTAGAAGTGTTAATAAAACTGTGTTAACGAAAATTAAAAAAAAAAAATGGTTTTTCATTTTTTAAAAATTAAATAATTTTGATTTTTTTTTTTAAATTAAAATTTTATGTGTAAATTAATAATAATTCCAAAAAAAACGTTTAAAGTTTTTTTTTTTCTAAAAATGCTTTAATCTTGACATTACGATGATAGATACCACACCTGCAATGTGGGTGACGCAATTCCGCCTAACTGTCTGTAGATCACTCTACAGCCTAAGCGCCTGTAGCGATTTTCTTCAAACTTGGAACTTAAGCGTTTTATATGATTTTCATACTAAGATTTTTGAATCATTTGTTTAGCCCCAAAAATAACGGTACTTTCCATGCAATTTTTGGTAAAATGTTAGTTATTTTGAAAACGGCTCTAACGGTCCTAATAAAAAACGTATGTCCACTACTTTAGGTAGTATAGTCTACATATGAATTTACATATTTTGTTATTAACGGTACCTGTCGAAGATTTTTTTTTTGATATTCGAGTTTCTCAGAAACGGCTCAATGGATTTTGATCAAAATTTGAATATGGAGGGTCCTTCGAATTATAAATAATACTGCATACCTACCAACATTTTTTGAAAAGTGAAACTTTACAATTTTTTAATTCAATACTTCGAAAATGGATGACGATTCTTGTTTTCCAAATTATATTTGTGAGCTTTATTGAATAAGTACATAAAATTGTCATACCTACATAATTTTTAGAAAAAAATTTGAACAAATTTTGTATATTAAAAAATTAGTAGAATTAAACCATAATTTATGTTCTCTCTTAGAAATTCATCTTAAGCCAGTGCAGGAATATCTTACAGAATTTTGCGTAGATAAGAATGCTAATCATAAAAAGCCAGAGTACAGACTTCCATGCCTTTAAGTTATCTTAAATGGTCATATATATTTAAAAAAAAATTTAAGAAATAAAGTCCTTAGATTGAGTTAAAATGTTCAAACCCTTAAACTCTTAATTAAATTTGAATGCTGGGTGATTGATTCGAACTGTCCTAAAACAATCATTCTCAATAAATCTTATTACTCACAATTTCAGTTTTAAAAATATTATTTCGAGTTGTAATAAAATCAATTTTGGTTCTGCCTTTTTATTCTTACGAGTATTTTGACGAACAAAAAATTGAGATCCTTTTTTAAATGGATTACTGTCGTCTTGGATTCGTATACTAGATCAATAATTCTGTTCGTCCCTCATAGCCACGTGTTGTCAAAAATTAATAAATATATTATAGATTCTGCATACATATATTACCTATCTTAAAAAGGTAAAATTTGAAATTCACGAGCATTAATTCCTAAAATAGATGAAATTTCTTACAAGTGAAAAAATAAAAAGCAAACAAGTATACATATTACATACGTATATGTATGTAAATATCTAAACAAAAGTTAAGAACAAGTGTGTGCTCTTTACTTGAATACAATTTTTTTTATTCACAGCCTATAGAGAAGCGGTTCCACCTTTATGGTGTTGAGGGAATCAGCTGTAGAAGTATTGAATATTCTATTAGATTTTTCTAACAGTAAACTTAAATGTATTTAGGTAGGTGTATTTTCCAATTGAAACAGAATCTGGTGTACACCACTTTGTACTAAGATTCTAAACCTTTTAATGTTCTTTATTTTTGTTTTCTTTAAGAAGATATACCCGACATGGTCGGTGGGGTTGTAACGTAGCGAAAAGAACGAGAGTGTCGAACAAGACTTATTCATCTACGAAATCGACCAAATCGTGCTATATACCACCAGCATAACGCTATACAGTGGGCTCTTTGACCCAATTCAATTGATATAGAAGAGTCTTTGCGTCCTTTGTGGGAGTGGATGAAATAGGAAAAAGTTACGTTGAAGATAAAACTTCGGAAATGAAATTAAGTCTAGAAAGTTTCACATTTCCTCTTTTGAGTTTGAATACAACGAGATGAAAGAATAGAAAACGTTCACTGTATACACAGGGCTGGTTACAGTCTTATAGAGGCCTATACTCTTTTAGTTAAGGTCGCTTTTAGTGTGACAAATCTGTTCAGTAAGTTTTGGCAATTCATCATGAATCGCTTAACTCGGGAACATAACGTTTTCAAATTGTGGAAATTTACGTTGAAAAAAATAAACCTGTTCACAATTAAGTTCATAAAGTATTTTTACCGAAAAAATTGTGTAAGGTGATAAATCTCATTTCTGGTTAAATGGCTTCGTCAATAAGCAAAATTGTCCTATATGTAGCGAAGGCAATCCTCAAGTCACCATAACATCTATTGACTGTTTGGTGCGGCTTAGATACTGGCAGCATCATCGGTCCTTATTCCTTTTGAAATGAGGAAGGAGGTGCAGTTACGGTGAATGGCGAGCACTATTGAGCCACGCTGACTGATTTTTTGTTTCCAAAAGACGACGCAACTTGCCATACAGCGCGCTTAACCATAAATTTATTGAATTTCAATTTGGTGACAGCTTTATTTCCAGAAGTGGTCCTGTTAACTGCCCCTTTCCTTCGTGCGAATTATTATGGGGTGGCCGTGGTGCGATAGTTGTGTGTTCGCCTGTTAACCTCATGGTCACAGGTTCGATCCCCGCCGTAGTCTTCTTATTTTTCCATTAAAAAACAATTCTAAAAATAAATGTCATACAATGAGTTGCTGGTTTACTCATTACATGCTGTTTTTTTTTTTTTTTTTTTTTTTTTTTTTTAAATTCATTTTTATTTCATATTAACTTATAACTATCTTAAAGCTAGACAAAAATGTTTAAGACTAGCCTAATTATCAATAACTTACAACTAATTTACTGGCCCTTTACGGGCGCTCTAAATTAAACAATAACTCTTACAACTAATGTCTTTCGACCTAAAAACTATTTTAATTAAATCTAATTTTTTTTTTATTTATTTTATATTCAAGAAACTTTTATACAGAAAACTTGGTATCTGATCATTTTTTTTTTTTTTTTTTTTTTTTTTTTTTTTTTTTTTTTTTTTTACCTATAAACTAAACCTAAATATATATTAAAAATAATTAAAACTAAATAAAACTAACTTATACTAACTAAAAATAACTTAAACTACTTAAATTACCTAATAATACTTATAACTACTTAAAAACTAGAACAGCCACAGCAGCATTTTTTTTCGTTTTTTAAATTTTTTTTTTTTTGTTTATTTTTTATATGCATGTAGACACCCACCAGCATGCAACCCACCCACACATGTACATGCGCACATACATATACGTACGCACATACATGTAGACACGCAGATACATGCACGTATGCCCCCGCATACATACATATTTTTAATTTTTTTTTGGTGCCACCCTGACTGTTCCCTATACCTAATGCCCTAAATCTATGTAAGTCGGCCAAGATATATCATCTTCATCGATTTTAAATATCACGATGCTGTTCAGAGAGCCACCAGAACTGGTTCTCCTGTTTCGCCCTATCCCTCCGGTCCCGATCGGACACAGTCCTACTGAACCGAAGGCGCTCTTCTCCACCTTGAGCGATGACGTCTCGACTATACAGGAGTCGCCTATCCACAGTTTTCCGGCTGACGTGGTAGATGAGCGGAACCGCCCCTCCATCCTGTATCAGCCCTCGACTGTCTAAATAGAGGAATGCCTCAGGAGGGATGTAACCACTTAACCGCGCACTCTCAAAATATTCGTTATTGGGGTAATAAGCCCCAAAAATTAAGCTGTTAGTTGAGGACATCGCTCTTGCAACGTGACCCCGAATCAGCTTGAACAAAAAATTATCTATTCTGTTTATGTTGGCTCCGTTGTATAGAACCTGGTTGGAATAATATCTTGTGTACTCCGACTCTGGTGTTCTGTGTAATCCAAGGCAACGTCTAAGACATTGCCTCTCAAACACCCGAATCTTTTCCATTTGAGATGGGGCAACGTTGAACCACACCGGGCATCCGTAGGCAATCATCGGCCTGATGAGGGCCATGTAGCAAATCACCTTCACCCTGCTGTCAAGACGGCTGCTATAAAACAGTCGTTTTGTCAAGGCTAAGGCTCCCCTAGCCCTGGCCAAAGCAGCACCTATATGTCTGTCGAAATACAGGTACTGATCCAACCAGATGCCAAGGTACTTTACTACACTTTTACTCGCCAGTGGATGTCCATGTGGCCCTACGATCACCAGCTTGCGCCAGTTCTTTCTCGTATCCCTTGAGGCGCTAGACAGCGGAGTCCTAAACAAAATAGTTTCTGATTTCTGGAAGTTGATTTTCAACTTCCAGTCATCACAATATCGCTGAATCTTGTCGAAGTCACTCTGCAAGAGACTTTTGATGACCTCAACTGTATGAGCTGTTCTGTACGCAATTAGATCGTCGGCGTACGCAATTGCCTGAGTTAGACTACCTATCAGATCGCTGGTGTAAATGTTGAATAGAATCGGCGAGTTAACCGCTCCCTGCTGAAGACCATTATTAATATTAAAAATTGCAGTAGAAGTTACATTGCCACTCTTGACAACAAACTTTCTACCATTTAGCATGTCATAAAGCATATACAATAGAGGTTTACTTATACCTAGTCTGGTTAGCTTTAGATAGAGACCTTCTAACCATACGGTGTCGAAGGCCTTCTCCAAATCAACCAGACAGGCACCCGTACACTGTTTTTTAGTTTTGTTCCATTGGATATCAGAAACAAGTTTAGACGCGGCATGAATTGTGTCATGTCCCGCCTTAAAACCGAACTGATTATCCGAGATGATATTTTTGTCCTCCGCCCACTTGAACAGGGCTCTATTAATAACCTTTTCAAATACTTTGCTGATACTCGGAAGAAGACTTATCGACCGGAGATTCGCCGGATTGGAGTTGTCCTTTCCCTTTTTTGGGAGAGGGTGCACCACAGCTGTCTTCCACCGCACTGGATAATATGCATTATTCAGCGCGTTGTTAAACAGTGTGGTATAAATGTCAACTGCTTCTTGAGGCAAATGTCGTAGTACAACGTTGGATATACCATCGAGTCCTGCAGACTTCTTTTTCTTTAATGAATCGAAGATGAGCTGGAGCTCATTCTTCGAAATTAACAGGGGGCTGGGCCCATTTCGGTCGGCGATTATGGCGTTTGCCAAATCTTCATGATTAAACCTGGTAAAACCAAGGTTCTCAGATCGCCATTCGGTTATATCGTTCCGGAGCCATAAGTGATGAAGCAGAGCTCTGTTCTCCAGGTCATGATTCGGGCGAATGCTAGCATTCACCTTGTACACTTGCTGGAAAGCAGCCCCCACAGCCTCCACTCTCTCCTGCGGATCTTCGATTATATAGAGGTCATCGTCCAATACGGCATCCTCTGGGTCTATGCCTGCTGTCAGAAGTACGTCTCTGTTCTCTGTCGTCCTCTGGAGCTTAAGACACGGAAGATCGTTTTGATCCTTTCTTCTAAAAACCTTATTATTTTTGGGAACATACTTGGGTCGCTGGAGTTAACGGCACGAATTTTATTGTCCCAGAACGAATTAATAGCCAATCTATAATTTTCTTTGATCAATTGGTTGATGTTTTTGATGGACGACTTCAGTGTCCTAATCTCCAGGTCTCGTGTATCAGTAAGCCGCCTGTACAAGCGTTTTAGTCTTGTCAGTAGTCCACTTTTTTGTCTGTGAAGTGCGTCAATTGTCGCGTTACGGTACATGTCAGTTGCGTTACGTTCTTTGTATTTCGGTATTGTTCTGTTCATTGTTCGTAGAATCGTTTCGTCAATTTGTTCTAAGTATCTGTCGATTTCAGTATTTGTTAGGTTCCTGTCATTTGGTGGGGATATACCATTTGAACGTAATTCACTCAATAAGGCATTGGAGAAACGTGGCCAGCGCACCTTACTGTAATTGTAAGTATGCATAGGCACATACTCCTCGAACTCCATAAGCTGGTTCGGAAGTTGTATTACGGCGGCGAGTCCGCAGTGGTCACTGTCGTACTCGATCGTTCGTAAACAATTTCTTGGCCGTTGACCCACAGCGTCAGTAATTGTTAGTCTTGCGTCTTTAAGCAATAGATCCAGATAGGCACCGCTTCTTGGGAACGATGGCCTGTCTGTGGCTAGAAGATCGATGCGATACTCAAGGTTGTATCGACCCATCCAATTAAATAGATGGTTACCTCGAGGATTTTGTATTTGATTTCCCCAATCTGTGTGCTTGGCGTTTAAATCACCCGCCAATATATAGTAATTCTCTTCCGAGCTCAATCTTAAGCATTCAAAAAGCTTTTCAAGCTCTGTTATAAACTGTGTGGGCTAAGGTGTTTCCGGTGCATAGGCAGCGATCACATACATTCGCTTCCCCTGTTGGTCATTACATGCTGTTTAGGCATATAACTGACAACATGTGATTGAGTATAAACTAGTATACCGATAAGATATGCCAAAGAATAAAAAAATTAATGCGAATTATAAGGGACATAAATAAATAAGACAAGGAAATTTCTCCACATTAGTTCAGCCGCCATCCCTGGAGATAAAATCTGGGACAACAACCACCTACAGTCTACGAATATCGGACCACACATCTTTCCTATCATTCTTTCTCTTGCTTAACCACACCCTCACGCCCGCGCTGTGTTGAAACATTTAAAGGGTATTCATAATCCCTTGAGCGCCTGTAGATTATAAAAAAAAAAAAAACGCCTCTCGACTACTTTTTATGGGGCTTTGTTAAGTCATTGGTTTATGCCGAGAGCCAGTATCTCTTGAAGCATTGGGAGTCAATATTCGAGGAACCATCTACGCCATATTTCCAGATTAATTACAAAAGGATGTAAAAAATTGGACTAATCGAATGGACTATTTAACTCGTATCCGCGAAGGATATATGCCCGAAATCACATTTAAAAAATTAATGACATATGAAACTATATGCCAAATTTAAATAGTAAAAAATTCGTTCCATTAATATATCTGTCTTGTATTATTATTTAAATTTTTCAAACTCTTAAATAAACACCCAATACTATTATAGGGGAACCCACTTGTATTCAATATAAATAAATAACACCAAACGTTTACTTTAAACTTAAGTTGGAGAGGTTTTCAATAGTTAGTAAAAGTTAACAGCATAGGCAAAGTGCTTTTATTTATCTAGACATGCTCCATCACAGTATATCAAGTCAAGGTAAAAATTTTGCTAACATTTCCATTAAAAAAAAGAAATTGTTTATATATTTTTCAGTTTTAGTACACAATACTTCTTAATACAAAATTAATATAGGATTGAATCAATCGTTTCAAACGAATTTAAAAATTCGCAAAAAATGCTTCGACGTTACGTTATATAGTAAAAGATGTTCTAAAAAAAACAATTCACTAAAAAGTGTAATTATCCATCGGAATTCTTATCAAACCTGTCGGAACCTTCTTTGAAAAAAAGAAATATTTCACAATGGCTAAATGGTAGCTATCGTTATTTTGCCCTCAAGAAACATGTATTGGAAATGTCAAAAAAAACTTCAAACTCCTTTTATCAAATTTGTTCAAAGTATCGTGTCGATTTTTTAAAAGTAGAATATTTTGTATTTGCTGAATATTAAAGGGAAGTCCGGCACTGGCTGGGCTACATCTTTGGCGCAGTTTGTCGGTAGAGTTTTCTTAGAGACAAAAAGGAAGAGTATAAGAAAAATATTTATATTGGATATCGGGAAAACCGGGCATAGGGAGAAGTGGGGCTTAAACTAAAAAAAAAAATTGTAAAATTGGATGTTGTACCTTGGTAGGTATATCTATAAATAAAAATCTAGAAAGTAAATATATTCTATCACATTTGTTATTTTTTTAAGTTCCTCTTTATGAGAGTATTTGATTTTGTATAGAGAAAAACACATACAATTTGATTTGATTAAAATCCATTTTAAATGCTTTTGGGAAATATAAAAAATAGATTTTTTAACTTTAATCTTAGATTGTTAAAATCCATGATCCTGGAAACTCTGTAATTTTGATACTTTGAATATTATAATTTATAAAGTTTTAAATAAATTAGTTAAACAGAGCGAAATAAGGCTTGGAAAACTTTGAAAACTGGGAATTTTATATTTCGCAGTTTAATTAATTTAGCAAGTTTTTATTCAACGATGAAGAATACGTAAAATAGTGCAACTTCACAACATACTACTTAAAGATTTGATTCTTGGTTGCCAAGATATTTGTATGATATATGCTAATTTTCGCAGGTTTTTTGATATACTTTCTCTTTTCCTAAAAAAGAAACTTGTTGAACAATTGTAGCTAAGGATTCAGGAAGTATGAACGATTATGTAAATATGGCTGTCACAAAGTAAATCACTTATTTAAATGATGAAATTAAAATTAATCCAAATTGCACACCTTGAAATTTAAAACCACTCCGATTTTATTGGAATTATATCATACTGAATTCTGATATTATTAAGTCCATAGTCAATAGTCAATGATAAGCCGAATCAATGGCTTTAACACGAATAGGAGCCATTTATAGTGTTTTCATATCAGAATCCAACCTATGATATTAGTTTTAAAAATGTTTGTTTGTTCATAGACGTGTTTAGTACATTTAATTTTAAACAAAAGATTTTTAAGATTTATTTAAGATTAATAATTGTTATTTAAATGTAAAATAATAAATATTTGACTGTAAAAAATATAAAAACTCAATCGTAATTAAATATTAACAAAAGTAAGTGCAATAGTTAAATTAAATTGTTAAAACTAGAAAAATCAAAATCAATTATTTTATTTTTATGTATTCAAAAACTTTATAACGTTGGGAAAGAATGAATTAGTTTTTTAATTAATTGCATTATTTTCAAATCGATCATTAAGCCCAATTTTCTACCAAGGCCTGTCATGTGGAACTAGTAACCGATTTAATATCACAAGGCTTCATAGGGGCACTTAAACGTTCATGGAATTTCTAGATAATCTGACTCGACCTTAAAAAACATTTAGAGGAACTGGATGCACTTAAGCAAGAACTCATTAATATTACTAAGACCATATACCTTATAGAACATATAATAATGATATGCACCAATTTACGGTGAGCTACGTGGGATTAATCACGTCCATCACAATCCTTCTGCATGTTACGATAATTCTACTGCAACTATTGCAAACACAATATAGTAATCCTCAAAGGCGAAACAAATACCAATATAACCTCGGCGTACATCAGGGGCAACATCAACCATGAAAAAGAAGACCTCTTAGAAATGATAGTAAAGTTTCGAACATTGCTTAACGGGCGGAGGATATATATTGTAATCCATCAGATTACCATAAATACCAACATTTTCCACATTTACCCAGCAGCAGCTTTTTGTTTGTGTTTATTAATTTAAATAATGTAAGCAACAGTTTCTCTGTGTTCTCTATTTTATGTTCACAGATTTTCTGCATGCAATAGTTTCACATTTATTTTTTTCTCACGATAGTACCCAGTTTTCTGCATTCCGGCACAGAGCATATCTGCATACTTTTGACAAAATGTATAATATCGCCTTTTATTTTTTGTATCGTATTATTTTGCATATACAAATTTGAGTGGTCGTAAATTTACCAGCGGTAAGGGGAAATAATAATTTGCAACAACTATCTCTACATGCATACAAGGGTACAAGAACCTTTTGTATGACTTACAGTCTGTTCTAGGTTAATGCCACCCTGTCCAGCAAGTCGAAGCAAAATAGTTTCGGCTCAACACCGATATCAGGCTTGCGCGTCTAATCTAGAATAGAGGCCAAGTTTTTAGATAATGGTATGATGATGTTGAAATATTCAGTAAGCCTTCAGCGGAATGGCGTACCAACATGCAATATTTCAAGGAATTTCGCGTTGTCGTAGGTATTGAAAACTTGCTAAATAACCAACTGAAATTAATAAATTTTTTGAGACCTGTTTTCGTTAAAGATGTATGTAACTTTTTGTAGGCTGTAGGTCACCAAAAGTTACATATATCTGAAATTAATGCATAATGGCACACAAGCAAGGAAAAACAGATTTTCGGAACAATGCGAGCCATATTGGAGGTGCATAATGATAATCATGACGTACAATTTCTATTAAACTTTACTTGTTATCGACCAACACTTTATGTGTATATCATTTTAGATTAAATATCCTCAAAAATGATATTTGTTAGAACATATAAACATCAATTCAGCGCTTTAACACTTTGTTGGAAAAACTTATTTTTCATATAGTTAATTTTTACTTACGATTATAGGTACTATAAGGCAAGTTATGTATTCGTTAAAAAAAATTCTAACAATCAAACATGACATACGATCATAGAGAACACCAAAAAGTGGGTCTCCCAATTTCGTCTGTCTGTCTGTCTCTCATTCTGTCAGTCTGTCCTCGAGTCTACAGCCGAAACGCTTTGATAGATTTGCTTCAAACTTGGTACATATTGATTTTTCGGTAAAATGCCCACACGTTTTTTAAATATTTTTTTAAGACGACAAATAACAGTTTTCTGGAAAACGGCTCCAACGATTTTTATAAAAAAAAAATCAGCTTATTAATGAAGGGAATTTTTAATAATTTTTTTTTTTTTTGGAAAAAAATTGTTATTTTTGGTACCTCTAGTAGATCCATTTTTTTGTTTTCGATTTTCTGGAAAACAGTTAATTTGAATTTTTTGAAATTTTTTACACAGAACACTATTGTATACCAAAATTTTCCAAAAAAATTTTTTTTTGGAAATTAATTTTTTTTTTGAAAACTCAAAATTTCGAAAACAACTCAATATATTCCTTCGAAACTTCGTGTTTGATGGTTTTTTGACATTATCTTGGAGAGTTAAAATAACTATTTTTCTAAAATAAAAAACAACGGTACCTCCCTTACAAATGTTAAAAAACTTGTTTCTCGAAAACGACTTATAAACAATTTGTGTGTTCTTAGATTAGTACAGTTCACTTTCAAGTATAAAAATATTTTTTTGCGTACTTATTAGCGGTACTTCACATAGAACCAATTTCATATTTTCGACTTTCTCAATATTGGATGAACCGATTAAAATAATTTTTTTTATACAAATGCTCCCTTAAATTGTTAATAAAATTGCATGCGAAAATTTTCAAAAAAAAGTTTTTCGATTTTTAAGAAATAAATAAAATTTTTTTTTGAAAAAAGTTTCCCATACCCCAGGCTTTCGTCGGTAGGATATTTGTTTTAAAAGTTTTGAACGTTTAGTTGATTTGTTAAAAAAATCGGACAATAGTATTGATACTGCCAACAAAACTTTTAATTCCGATATATTTTCAAGTCATCGCAATAAAACTTAATTTAAAACGTGAGCATAGCCAGAAATTAAGTTAGCCATTGGACAAGCACCAAGGACTTTCTTTTTAACACCACCCTCTTACCCAGACATAACTGACGGACCATCGTAAGATTGACCAATTAGTTTGTCCTTGCAGGAGAATATATCAAGTATGTTTATTAAAAGCTCATGTGCGTTGCGAGACTCACTAACGTCAAAAAAAAAAACAAGAAACCATTCTTCAATTCCATTTTTCGAAAGGTACCGTAGAATAGCACTCCAAACACTTGAAAAAATTTAAAAACGAAGGCAAGGAAAATAAAACATATTATTTAATTTACAACTCCCTGTCAATCAAGTATACTTTTGTTACAATGAAACTTTAAAATGTGAAACGAAACCATCTTTTCTCTGATTAAAATTATTTGACTTTATTATTATTTGAGAAAATCTGTTAAGCATCATTCTACAACTATTAAAGCCATATTCACTAAAACTTACTATACCCAAAAACTTTTCACACTTTTAATTTCAATGTTTCAAATCTAAATGTGCAATATTTTCAAAATTCACAAAAAAACACAACAGTGAGGTATTGCACTGTGTTATCCTTGTAAACTTAATTTTTTAAATAAGTTTAAACTTCATTGTGATTCGCTGAATTCATTTGGGCAAGTTGTGCCACATTATTGAATTGCAGTTATTTTCCGAACTTTCTACCAAAAATAAATTTAATCTAATATCAATGTTGGTGGATAGTGGAGTGGCAACCTTAAATTTTAAGATACATGATTCAGCCCAAGAGGGAGATACATATAAATTCATTAAATATGTAAACAGGAAGTGTTTCTTTTTGTGATATACCAATTTTTTTCTTTGAATGAACTATTTTTTTTTAACAAGCTGAATGCAGAAACCTACCTCAACTATTGTATATAAAATCTATGCTATATACAATGCCTCCACGTCAACCAACCTCTCCCAAACATGTTGGTTCATCAGGGGAGCGATTGAGAGATACACAAACATTTTCAAACAAGTCGCAGAGGCGCAGCGCACTACGCAACATAGATTAATTTACATCTTAAGATGACATCTTAATCGTGTCTGCCAGGCGAAAAGCCCCACTGTAGGTGTTTGACAAGTGTCAAACAAATTTGAGACACTATCCCCTTAAACATATAAAAATTTCAGCTTTGAAAAAATAACGTAGTTGAGTATGCACTGTTAAAACTGCATATATCCGAAAAGCCCCAGCTTTGAAAATTCGGAATGTCCATTCGTTGTTATCTACTTTAGTATTTATTCACAGAAAAAAATTCTGCTATGATAAAATGACGTATGTCTGCCGGCCATGGGATCTTGGTCTATTATAACCCGGGGGTATTGCGGGATATTTTGTTTCTGGTATAGTCTTATGTTTGCTTAGGAGTGAGTTGAAAAGCAAACATGTGTAAAGAGAAGCACTGGAAGAAGAGTTGCTATAGTAATGTTGACAGCGTGTGCAGGTGTAGGGTTAAGCTAGATTCATGTTGTCAGAAGCTTAAGTTGTTAAGGATGAGATTTTCCAAAGGTAAGCCGCAAGGAATCGAGTTATATGGACGCTTCGCGCCTGTACCCTTATATACATAACATATAAATAAGGAATTTTCTGATTACATTCCGGCACTCAAAATGAACCATGAAAACTTGTTTAAAAAAAAAAATGTTGAAAAGTACTTATCCAAGGCGACCATCATTTTGATTTACCAATTTACCTCCACCAAGGCCGACAGAACTCCATGAAAGAGTTTCGGTGAGAGGGAACGTTTTTCTTATAATTGAAAAACTTTGGATACTTCAACTGATATTTGACGTGTTTCCTTAAATTCTTGACTTGAAGCATCTACTATGGTTAGGGTGAAAATTCTGATGGTGAATTATTATCAAAGGCTGACGAAGATTTCTATGCCCTGGCAACCAAATATAATGTCCTTTGATGATTTCATTTCAAGTGTACACGAGTTTAATAACTTTGCATTTTGCCGAAGTGGAATTCTTGTTAAAGTTTTGTTTTATGTTTTTGATTCTAATTTAAATAAAATGCACGACTGGATCGCACGTACTTGCTCCTATGTGCGTTCACATTGTATGCAACAGATTCTTAATAGGAACCGCTAACCGTATTTTTGAAGTCGTTTTACACTTAAATTTTTATATGTACATATATAAAAATTCTTAATTTTTTTCTAAAGAAAATTGGTATGAACATTTTAAGTGTTTAATAATATAAATTTAAAAACGAAATTTCAGAAAAAATTGTCCACCCGTTTTCGAAATATTGAATTTTCAAAAAAAAAAAAAATTTTTTTTCTAAAATCCAAGAAAACTATTTTTCGAAAATTTTGCAATGTAATTCTATTTAGAATTTGAAGGAGCTCCTGTATAATTTTTTTTATCCAAATCCGTAGAGGCGTTTATGAAAAAGTCGGAAATCAATAAAATGGTTGTATGGCTTGTACCGTTAAAAGCAAAATATTTTAAAATTTTGTTAGCCAAAATGTAGACCATACGCCAATTTTTATCAAAATCGTTAGAGTCGTTTTCGAGATAATTAGGATGGTAAAAAAATTTGTTTGGCAAGTACCGTTATTTTTGGGGCTAAACCAACGATTCAAAAATGTATTTTGGACAATCACCTAAAACGCCTAAGCACCAAGTTTGAACCAAATCGGTTTAGCCGTTTAGGCTGTAGATCGTTCTACAGACAGAGAGACAGACAGACAGACGGAATTGAGGGACCCACTTTGTTGGTGTTCTCTATGATCGTAATGGCATTTTTGGTTGTTAGCAATTGAAATTCGGTAAGATAGTACCTCAGCGACAGTGTAATCGTAAAACAAATGATTGTTGCTCTACTGTCTATATTTTGCATTTCATTCCGAATATTTTTATATACATATGCATATGCACTTTTCAATGTTATAACCGCTTATCTCAGTGTACGTAATCCAAACGAAGAGTCTATACTATACACACATTTGGATATTTTCCATATTACGATTTTCGCAATCTAAAAATATTGGCTGAAATCATTAATGACTTACTGCCGTAGTACTGCAGCGTTTCGTTACCAAAAAATAATGTAATGATACAATGTAGGTACTCGTATAACGTTTCTGATTCCATATATTTTTTTCTCTTCTGTAAAATTTGTTTATACAATTACATATTTGAATGTATCTTCCATATACTGTCCTTCACGATGTAAAATTGAAAAGAATGAATTTATGAACGTGCTAAAGTTACTTAAACCAAATTTAATTCTTGGTGGTGACTTTAATGCGAAGCACAGCTTTTGGGGATCCAGAGTTATTTCTCAAAAGGTTCGAATGCTCTACGAAGCGGTAATGGAAAATAATTGCGACTGGCAACCCGACTTACTGGCCGACTGATCCATCGAAAATAACTGACCTTATTGATTTTTTTGTGGTCAAAGGAATACCCGCAAATTAAATTAGCATAACAGAAAGCTTTGATCTTTTCTCAGATCATTCTGCTGTTATTCTCACTATGAGCGAAAATCTTGTTAAAAATGAAAAACCAGCCACGCTAACCAATGGGAAAACCAACTGGGAAGGTTTTAAGAAAGATATAGAGGATAACGTTGAATTAAGGGTTTCACTACAAACGCCTCTCGAACTTGAAGACGCAGTAGATTACTTCGTCAATATCGTACAACAAGCCGCATGGAAAAACACCCCGGACCAAAGAGAAATACCGCGATTTAAACATCTAAAATATCCACAGGAAATAAAAGATTTAGTAAAAGAGAAACGAAAAGCACGTAAGAAATGGCAACAAACTCAAGCTCCTCAACACAAGGTAAATTTAAATCGATTGTGTAATTTACTAAAAAAGGCGATTAAAGAATTTAAAAATTCTGAAGTTGGAAATTATCTTGAAAGCTTGACAGCAGGAAAAGAATCCAACTACTCACTCTGGAAAGCTGTTAAAGTAACGAAGAAACCAAAGCTCCCAGCGCCTCCGATTAAGAATGATCAAAACGAATGGGCAAAAAGCGACAAAGAGAAAGCAAACGTTTTCGCGGATTACCTGGAGAACACATTTAAACCTTTTGATGGGCAAGTACTCAACGAAAATTTAAATATAAATTCTAACTCAAGCGAAAATTACATTACAAAAAATGTTACCCTTGCCGAATTAAGTAGAGAAATAAGAAAGCTTAAGTATAAGAAAGCTCCGGGATATGACCTAATTACGGCCGAAGTTCTCAAAATGCTTCCTCGCAAAGGGTTAATTAATCTTCTTTATATAATAAATGCCACTCTAAGGCTAAAGTACGTTCCGAGCCAATGGAAGGTTGCGGAAGTTATAATGATTCTCAAACCAGGAAAACCATCACATGATAAGAAATCTTATAGACCTATTTCACTTCTGCCCGTAATATCTAAGGTCTTTGAAAGAATATTACTTCTGCGCCTGCAGCCAATAATAGAAGAAAAGCGCCTAATACCTGAACAACAGTTCGGATTTAGAAGCAAGCATTCTACAATTGACCAAGTGCATATTATCACTGACGTCATTGAGAAAACTCATGAAGAAAAGAACATTTGTTCGGCGGTCTTCCTAGACGTGTCGCAAGCATTTCATAAGGTGTGGCACGAAGGCCTAAATTTTAAATTAAGACAAATTCTGCCTAAAGCACTTTATACGCTTCTAAAAGCATATCTAGAAAATAGACTTTTTAGAGCAAGACATGGAAACGATTACTCGGATCTAAAGGAAATAGTGGGAAATAGCAGGAACTATCACTGGATAGTTACCAGCAACACGTTAATTAAATAAAAATAAATTGCTAGATAAGTTTCAACTTAGTTGCAATCGGGAGGAGGAGGTGTTTTTAGTGCAGTAAGAATCTCATACTCCTATGAGCACGCGTTTTTCGGTCCTCATAGAGCCTACCACGGGAAAAAATACATATTTCAATTGCAAGAAGCCAAGTCATTGATTAATTAGAGTGTTTTAAGTTATTATTTGTGTTATCAATATCATGACTTTGCACAATAAAATATTTTAATAACAAGATATGTAAGTCATGTGCTCAAATGACTGACATTCCAAAACGCAAAAAAAGAGTCTATACTTATGTACACGCGCTAGTTTTAGATCATTCCCTAATTTGAAACAATTTTTTTTTTCATAATTCAATGTCAACTACTACATATTTCAATTTCACGGAAATCGGTCAAAGAACAACGAAGTTGAGATTTTTAGATACCGACCACGTACTTGCAGACATGCAGCCTCCATAAACATTGTAGGATAGCTCAAGCCAATTCACTTGGCCAGACAGTCTCATTAATTTCAAACGATACACACTATCACCTTCCAGGGATGGACTTTATTTACATGAGGTACGATCGTGGTTTATTGTGCAGATTTCAAAAAAGTATTTCATCTCTGGCATTGCATACTCGTTAAATTTTTTTGTGCACCAATTTTGTTCTCTTGAATCTCCTCTCTGCTCAACCAGCCATTGGCCAAGTGATTTGATTCAAGCTATAAACACATATAACAGAGAAAGCCGTAGAGAGAAAGAACAATATTGTTGGTACATATTTTTTTGAGAGCATGCCGTGTCGTGTCATGTTATCAGTTTGACAGCTCCATAAAAAATGTTTACCCCGAACGCCACAGAAAAAGTTTTACTTCAAAAATGAATTTTTTTGAAGTGGGACACGCGACCCGATCGAAAATTCCTAAGACGGTGGGAGAGTAGACCGCCGGCCGGCGTGGCGTAGAAGAGGAAATAATATCACCCTCTCTTTCCACCGCTCGGTGAAAATGTATGCCTGCTCCTGCTGTTTCGTTTAAGCTGCGCAGGGGGATTGCGCGATTGTGCGTGTGTGTTTTGATTACAGTCTGGTACGCGTATCCATGGATTGTGGCTCCTGATGTCTAGACCGGCTGTATACTTGTAAAATTCGTGAATATAAAGAGTGTGTTTTTTATTTATTCCTGATGAGTAATAGAATGGGTGGAAAAGACTTTATGTTTATGGAGAATATCCAGAAAGGAATGAATAAAGACACAAAAATACTATCCGAAATAGAAAAGAAAATATGATATCAATCAGCTGTTTGAACCTGATGTGTTGATGATAAAAAACAGGTACCTCTATGAGAAATAGTAAAAAATTAAATATTATTTATTTTTTAATTAATGAAAACTCAAATTTAATTATAGTTTATATATTTATTTGAATAATAAAAATATACAAAATATTTGGTCATCCATTTTGTTTTCTTGCTTGGTTTCCATCTTTGGCTGGTGTCATTTTTTTTTCTTATTTGACATTCAATTGAGGGGTATATTCCCAGAATGTTCTTTTCATCATAAACTAATAACTTAAAGACCCGAAACCTCCGCTTTCATTTGACATTTGCCTACAAGCTAAAACACGCACACAAATAACTTTTCTGTTTCTCTTCCAATAGACCCATAGACACCACAGCCCTAGTAATTTGTTTTTGTTTTGTTTTTCGATTTCACATCTATTCATGGATAGAGTTTCAAAGGTACAAATACAACAATGTAATCAAATGGGTTTTGGGGGGTGAAACGTACGAAGGTTTCCGATCTTAGTATGGCTTATTTGTGCTTTTCATTCCGTGCTTAACATGGAATAAAAATAATTCATGCCAAACGTTCCGGAATGAATAAAAACAACAAAATAGTTTGTCCAGAATATTCCGTGGAATAAAGAAACGCCAAAATGGTATTCCGAATATTCTAGAGTGCACCCCGTTGTTTTATTTTTTAACGTTTATTTATTGCACTATTACATTTTTAGTCTAAATAAACTTTATAAGAACTATACTTTATTATATATAGGTACTTATATTGCGTGTGACCAATATGGCACTCAAAACTTGTCGTATTATTGCTTGTTGTTGTTTCATCAACGGTACATATGTTGTTATTTATTTAGTTTTGAATTTATTTCAGGAAATGTGGATGAAGAATTTATTTCATTGCTTTATTTTTGTTTATATAAAATTTACACCTAACAACTTTAATCTAACTAAAACTAACTACACCTAGCTTATATCTAAGGGTTTAAGTACCAGAAAGATATCTCAGTGGAAAATCTTTGTTGTGAAGCATAAAACAAACAATCATATACATATTTTGTTTAATTTAGAGAAGAGAGCTGTCATGATAGAGTAAAATTTTTCACCAGGCCGCAAATCTTAGTCCAAGAAATCTCCTTGGACAAAATTATAAATACATACTGCAAAATTAAGGAAAAAAAGAAAAGAAAAAAAAACAATAAATACGCTGTCAGTTGCCATGTGCAGTGATCGTTAGGTAAGCAAAGGTTTCGATAAGATCGATTATTTAAAAAAAATAGTTTTCTTAAACAGAACTATATTTAAACAACAAATAATTACAAGTAGTATATGCTTCTTAAAGGTGTAAGATAAAGACAAAATTCACAAAAAATTAAACAAATTTTAAATTGGTATATTATTAAAGAACAAAAGTTCAATAAATATTTTTATTTAATACAAATAACAAAAAAGAAACAATTTTTTTTTACTTCATGTTCTTAAACAATAATTGTTATTGACGTTTCGTCCCGGCGATCTCACATGGACTCTTCAGTTGACTAGTGAGGACCTTTGTCAATATGCAATTTTTGCCAAGTTTAGTTCATCTTACATAGATTTCGTGAAGAACATCTAGTGTGAACTATATCCAAATATCCAACACGACTAGAATTCGTAATCATTAAATTGGAAATTTTTGCGTATTGGCAAAGGTCCTCACTAGTCAACTGATGAGTCCATGTGAGATCGTCGGGACGAAACGCCATTAAAGGCCGTTAAAAGCTATTTTGAATCAATAATTCAACAAGTCCAAATATTATAGTGCTAAGTCTTCTACTTGGCTGATGTATTTCAGTAATATATAGAATTTTTATTATTAAAAAAAAAAAAAAACTACTTATAATTGTTATGATTTGCTGGGTTTTCTTGTTGTTGAATAGCAATTCGGGTATTTGCTGCTATGTAATATGCGATGAGTATAGATACCACCATCATTTTAAAAAATATCGATAGTTTTTACTATCGATAGATTAGCAGCGTTTAATGATCACTAGCCAGGTGTGTCATTTCAAAAATACACTTTTGTCTTGACGTTTAAACGCCTAACATTTTTTGTTAATGTGTTTCCGTACTTTTTTGAAACTCGGTCGCTCTCTGAGAGATTTTTACTCAGACTCTTACATAAATGACAGTCTTCACATTTTTACTTACAAAGTACGGGAATACACTTAATATTTACTTTTTTACAGCCTTTACTGATTGCAGATATCTTATTGTTGTGTTTACATGCCAGAGTCCAGATGTAACAAACTAAAGACTGTCCGACAGTTATTAATTCCCTTGCAAACTAACTGCATTTTTATTGATTTACTTATGTATAGATAATTTTTAATTAGTTTAGTGACTTCCTACTAAAATATAATACAGTTCCTAATCTAGATATACATAAAATAGTAATGAATTTATATTAAATATACATTTCTTATCCAAAACTTATCTCTGTTACTATCAGGAATTAAATTTGTTTTTGGTGATTTATGCCAATAGTGCCGTTGTTACTAAATTAAAAAAAAATTAAATGATAAGAAGTCCATTTGTGCAGTTTATTGATATGGAGTGTCAGTTGCTGAAATAAGTCCAAAATTCAAAGTCAATTAATTCAAGGTTGATTCAATTTATATGATTGTCTTACCAGCTTTAGACACTTCGCGTTTTTCTGTGCTAAACTTATTAGTAAGGGAGTGTTTATGTTAGAGCTGCGATAATTAAATCGATCTGCTATGCATGCAAGCAATGGTTAGGTCAGAGCTACGAAAAAAGGTAGTAGCATGCTACTTCTATTATTAATATACATAATTAAGAAATGAGTCCACAAGTAAATATTTAAAATGTTTGTTTTGCTTCAAATTTCAACGGCTGTTTTTTTTTAACAACTTGCTCTCTGAAAACATGTAGATATAACATTGATGTGAGGGAGTTTTTAATCGCATTTATATCGCGCGACCAAAGCTATCATGATCGCTACCGCCACATTTTCTGTTTGCGCAAAGGTTTACTGGTAATTGACTTATTTGATTTTTAAGTCCATCACTTTTTAAAAATTCAATAATATCACTCCAGCACAGTGTTATTTTTCTATTTGGTTTTGTTTACTGAATTTCATTATAAAATAATGTAGGTATACTTATTTTCGATATGCTACGATTTCCTTTTCTTTTACACAATCACAGCTAAGATCGCTCATCACAATCGCAACTCCAATATAATTACTAGCACACCCAGGAGAAATTTACAATTTTCACTTCTCCTTAACACAAATGAGTTATCTAATCAATATCACTACCGCGTGAGGGTCATATCAGTTTTACTTGCGATATAACTATAGATACGACAAGTTTTGCATTTGGAAAAAAATCGAACAGGAGATTTTAACCAAACTTGACATTACGATGATAGAGAACACCCAAAAAGTGAAAAGGTGGGTCCCGCATTTCCCGTCTATATTTTGTCTGTCTGGGTAACGATCTACCGCCTAAACGGCTGGAGCGATTTTCTTCAAACTTGGTGCTCAAGCATTTTAGGTGATTTTTGATTTTTAGATTTTTGAATCGGTTTTTTAGCCTAGCCCCAAAACCAACGGTACATCCATACAATTTTTTCTACCATCTTAGTTATGTCGAAAACGGTTCACTTGATTTTGATGAACAAACATATGTGCACTACGGTATATTCTACATTTTGGTTAAATTTTCTTTTACCTATTTTGTTATTAACGGTATCTGCCATTACAACCATACAACCATTATTTTTCTCTTGGACTTTCTCATAAGCAGCTCGACGGATTTCAATAAAATACTTTCTGTAAAATATAAATTATATTTATATTTTTGAAAAATAAGTTTTTGGAGTAAAAAAAAAATATTTTTTTTGTTTTAAAAATTCAATATTTAGACAACGGGTGATCAAAATTATATTTTTAAACTTATATTATTAAAAAGAAAGAAATTTTAGAAAAGACATTGGCGCAAAATCTTAATCGATTTAGTAATATGTTAAATCATTTTTAGTATGATACTAGACTAAAAAGAGAATTTTGCTAATTTTAAACCAGTTTAGTATCGTACTATTTTTTTAACATTTTACTAAAGTTAAACTCACAAAATGGCTGCTTAATTTTTTTAGAATCGTACTAGATCCATATGCAACTTTGACATTTACAAACGTCAAAAAGTTATGTTCGCTTATTTTTTTGCACTATTTTAGGCGTGTTTAGTTGTAGTTTATTAACAAAATAGATTTAGTATAGTGCTTGTTAAAAAGTGTTTAAAATTTGTAAAATATTAGTAAAGTGCTTTAGTATTAGCAAACTGTTAAGTAGTATAATGCTAAGCCCTTAACATCAGGCTGTTTAAGATTTTGCGCCATTATGTATGATAAAAATTTAGTAAAACACGACTTTAAAAATATATTTAGCCATTTCTACTAAGAATCTTGTGCATACAATATGATCCATCCAGTCAGTCGTGCATTTTATTTCGTGCGTCTTATCATTCTCGAATTTTGATGTGATATTTTCTTTTGTTTTTTTAAAGAATAATTGATTTTTCTTTTCTTGTTTTTTAAATATATATATGTATAAATAATAAAATATTTTCGAGTATTTTTTCTCAGTTTTTTCCTAGGTTTTCCAAGGCAGAATGCTGTATACATACTTAGTGAATTTTTAAAAAGAAAACTTTACATTTTTGACCAATTCGTGCAACATAATGTTTTTCATTAATGAAACCACTTGGATAAACGACCAAGTCTGACAAAATGGTCAGTGCAATTAAGCGGATACGGCTGTATACGGGTTTGATCCAAACAGCATTATATAAATACAAAAAGATACATATTTTTACACCTGAAGTCGGAGTCGCCTCGGGTCAAAATATATTCGTATAGGTAAGTCAATTCACAAAATGCCCCTCTTGTACATAAAACAATACATTTTTCCACATTTCTATCGATGAGCATACCGAATTCAATGAGAAGTGGGGCCAGGAACAGGATTTGATATAATCAGTAAAAACAATATGCTCTACTGAACTTATTTGAAATGCTACCCCAGGCGTTGTGTCAGCTTAGAAAGCATATAAGCGAAGTAGAACTTTTGAAGTGCAATGAACTCATGAAGATGGAAATCATTATTTTCAGTTATCTATTGACTTAAGTATATTTTTTTTTTTTGCAAAGAAACATATCTTTTTTACAACCAAGTTTGTAAAAATCCTGACAAAAAATGATTAAAAAAATAAAAAATATATAGGTACCTACTATTAAATTTCACTCAACGTAAAAACGATTAAAACCGCTTATTTAATATATCAACTTTTCTTTCAGCCTAAAAACTTATATACAAGTATAATCTTGTGAATTCTGGAAAACAAAATCATGGCTATTAGTGAATTCGGCGGATGAGATATAGCCACAATTCAACTAATTTTCGCAATTGATGCTATTAGTGAATCCATAGAAAGCAAATTGAATGAATGTCGGTAAAATTACCGGCACCACCGACATTTTGTTCAACTAATTTGGTATTACTGAAGCCTCAAACCTTTCGCACTCCATACAAACTTTCTCAATTTATTTTCGCATAAATTGTGTCCCGAATCTTTGAATTGATGTACTTTTTGACCAAAAGTCATAATGGATAGCAAAAAAATGTAAGTTAAAATAAGAATATGGATTTAATTCAGAATTAAAAAATATATACCTACTAGGTACTTGTATTGATTGTTGGTTATAATTTTCTTTTTTTAGAAAACGAACCACTAACCGAGACCCAGCTTACGGAAATGGTGGGATTACTGAAAACACAACCCATCATTGCCAAGAATTTAACCAATAAGTGCCCAGTACAACAGTTTTGGGAAAACTTAGAAAATTGAGTAAACGGTTTGGGTCCTCCTTTTCAGGACTACAATTCCTCAATCAAACTAAAACTTGCCCAAATAAGAGGCCCATGAATGCAACTAGTGATAAGAATGAAAAAATCATTTCTTATCGCCAGTTGACGAAGCTGTGGTTCATCTGATCTGCTGTTCTGCTTAAAAAAGTCGCATTTCAAAGTATTCCGAAATATGAAAACTTAAACTTAACAATGCATTGGAAATATCAAATATATATACCTAGTTTCATAGCGAATACAAATCCAATTAGTCCTTTGCGAATGATCCCGAAATTTAAAATAAAATGCAATAGTTTCTTTTTTTCGATCAGCTAAAATTACTTCAATGCTTTAGCTACAATTTAACATTGCGTGTGACGTAAAAGATGGCAACAAATGACGGCAGCGATAATATAGTTCGGAATATGGTAAGGTAGTTCAGGAATCGATAGTATAGTTCATTCGACGAGTTCACTAATTGAAATAAACGCGAAAGCGATTGTATTGCGAATCTCTTCAGCTTGCAGGGAGTAGAAAATTGTGAATTCACTTATCGGCATGAATATAAAGATTTCGTGTTCCAAAAATGTACATTGTATTGATCTAAACAACACATTTGAAAACTCTGCTTCTAAGTTTTTAGTCGATCAAAACATAAATATGGCTCTGTACTGGAAAATAAAGAAGATGTAGGTAATGCAGTAGAAAAATAATCTAGTACTGTAATCTACACATTATCTCATGTGCGTGCAGATCAGACGCCAATGGAAAAGTTGAAAGATTTTTCATTTTATTTTAGAGAAATAAGAAAATAGAGAAGTAATAAAGCTTAAGTATAAGAAAGCTCCGGGATATGACTTCATTACGGCCGAAGTTCTCAAAATGCTTCCTCGCAAAGGGTTAATAATCTTCTTTATATAATAAATGCCACTCTAAGGCCATAGTACGTTCCGAGCCAATGGAAGGTTGCGGAACTTATAATGGTTCTCAAACCAGGAAAACCATCACATGATAAGAAATCTTATACCTAGACCCATTTCACTTCTGCCCGTAATATCTAAAGTCTTTGAAAGAATATTTCTTCTGCGCCTGCAATAATAGAAGAAAAGCGCCTAACCTAAGCATCAGCTCGGATTTAGAAACAAGCACTCGAGAATTGACCAAGTGCATACGATCACTGACGTCATTGAGAAAAGATAATTCGTTCGACGGTCTTCCTAGACGTGTCGCAAGCTTTTGCTAAGGTGTGGCACGAAGGCCTAAATTTTAAATTAAGACAAATTCTGCCTGAAGCACTTTCTACGCTTCTTAAAGCATATCTAGAGAATAGACTTTTTAGAGTAAGACGTGGAAACGATTACTCAGATCTCAAAGAAATATTGGCTGGGTTACCACAAGGAAGTGTTCTAGGTCCAATATTGTACCTATTATTTACATGTGATATACCTCAAACAGAAGACACTATCGTAGCCCCGTTTGCCGACGACACTGCAATACTAGCAGTGTGTAGTTACGTCCAAAACTCCAGCTGGATCCATAATCCCGACTGCCCGGAAACTCCCGATTGCCTAACGGCAATCATAAATTCCATTTTCTTATAAACTACAGTTTCTCACGCCATTTATGCATACATTGCAAACGGGTACACCCCTTTGTCCCGTAGACCAAAAAGTCAAGCGGTAATCGGAAACCGCCAACCAAATCGTGGGAAAGTTTAAAACAATAAAAAGCAAATTAATCAAAATAATATTATTAAGAACCAAAATACTATTGTTATTTATTTTTCTTAGTCAGTCTTCAATCTACATTCGACTTGAGAAGTGCAGCCTTTCGCTCTGGACAGCGGCTTCTCCTGTCGAACATAAAAATAAATCAATTATATATTAAAAAAATAATTAATATAAAAATGTAATTGTAAATGATGAATTAATAAATTTTAAAAAAAATATTAAAAAAAAGAATTAAGTTTTTTTTTTAATCCAATGTTCGGTCATCAAACATACCTGGGCCAAATGATGAATGAATAAATGATTCTACGAAAAAATTACAAAAAGCTCTGAATAATGTCAATGATTGGACAAAAACGCCAATGAAGAAGTTGAAAGATTTTTTGGGTGGCAATGACACATTGGATAAAGTGCTTGATTGTTAACTTAGACATGTTGTTTCGATCCCCACGCTAGACGCATTCATTTCTATACCTTCAATTTTAATTGGATGCCGCTCATGGGTTAAAATGAGATAGGCAATACCTGGTTCCTTAATCCACTGTGCCAACAAAAAATTCCAAAATTAATCAACTTATCCCATAGCGTTGGTCAACTTACCCCGGTACTGGGGCTAGTTGGCTCACTACCCAAGTAACATTTTTCCTCTCATAACATTTTCCAATAACTTAATGATACTTATTTAAGGGAGTCAAAATAATCTTGAAGAATCCTTCTAGATTATAATTATACTGCTAAAAGCGTTGAATGACCTAGTTATATTACTCCCTAATAGAGTTGTATTCTTCTTATGGGATGACAGATATACAATAATGAAAAAAGTCCTCTTATATGACTCTAATAAAACTCGGCTAAATCTTGTTGTGAGAAACCGTTTCTTGAAATGGAAGTTGCTAAAAGAGAATAGAGAAAATGAGAAGAGAAATGAGAATAAACCTTAACAAAATTATATCTTTCTCATTAAAGTTTTTTTTTTGAAAGAAGCAAACTCTTTTAAAGTTTTTGCGTGTATATGCCATGGCTAAAAACTGATGGGTTTGATATGTATTTGTGATAGTATTTATTTTTTAAGTGAATTATTCATTATTTTATAATGGCGGTCATGTGGCAAATTTAAACAAAAAAAATTATGTGTCTATATTTTAATTTGAGTATTTTATTTAAAAAAACACAAGGATGCTTCATTTATGTGTTTAAATTTCATTAATACCTATTTTGTATATAAAAAGAAAAAGATAGGTACATTTTAAATCTACAAGCCCCGGTCTCCCCTATGTCCGATCCAGTCGTGCATTTTAATTTAATTGCAATAAATTATTTAAGATTTCAAGCCATCGTTTGGGAAAGCAAGTCAGAGATTTATTTCCACTGACGTCTTATGGCATTTCTGAATAGTCATTTATGCAAATTTTGTAGTGATTGCTACTATCGAAGCTGTAGCTCTAGAAGACTACAACTATAACAGAAAATTCCAAAAAATATCTATAACTCACCAAATTGGATTAATCATCCGCTGCAATGTACAATGTTCAGATACTTTTATCAGTTTTGATTATTTTTTTGCAATTAATCAACAGTTACTGACAATCTATCGACAAGAAAGTAATTCCAAATAAAAAAGCTACAATATATTATGATAAGCGTAGAATAAGAAACTATAAGCAAACATAATATATAACTCCATACATACTGCATGTATTTGTGTTTAAGGCAAAATTTGATTACACACCTTAGCGGCACAATTCAGTATCTTATCAGTGATTTTTATAACTATTGAGCTTTAGGTACCTGCCTTAAAATAGAAGAATTAAATTTTGATAACAAAAAAGAAAAAGGTATTATAAATAGTGCAACATTAAATTAAAGAAATTAGTTCCTTCGTATTCACCAAGCAGTCCGAAACAAAAACTTTCTCATAATGAACAGTCAAGTTATTATTGAAAAAATCGTCGAAAAGATGAAGGCTGTCGACCCATCGAAGAGGACCATTTTTGTGATTTACCAAATACACTTCACCAAAGCTGATGGAACTCCTTCAAAGAGTTTTGGTAAAAACACGAATTTTAATCGTGTGTTTACATGTAAAAATTAACAATTTTATTTTTTAATGAAGTATTGGACTTGAAGGATCTCAAGATCTACGAGGGCAAGGTTGACAATGCCGATGGTGAATTGACCGTTATGGATGAAGACTTTTATGCCTTGGCTTCCAATAAAATCTCTTTTGCTGACTTCGTTGCAAGCGTAAGTTAAGAATGGCTTCATAGAGTCAATTTTATATGATCGATTGTTTTTTTTTTATCATAGGGTAAGGCTAAGATGAGCGGAGATTTAAGTGCTCTCAAAGTACTAGTGGAGAAATTCCACGCTTAGTCTAGTTCTGATAAGCTATTTAACAGAATTTTTTTGTAGTATCTATTTTTAATAAAAAACAAATAATAAAAAAAGAATCTTTTTGTGTTTTATTAAATTAAAATAAAATCTTAAGTGAATTTAAAACACAATATGATAATTGGTTGGGTTCTATAATCCGCAGTGCAAATAATTTGTCAAATGTTTGCCAAACTTTTGTCTGATAAAGCTTTATAAAGTAACGGCGGTATCTATTTGATTTTTTTAAAGCGCCTCTTAGAGGCTATTTAATTAAGACTGCTTAAATATTTAAATTGGCTTTAAGCAACGTTACTTAAATTCGTATCTATAATCGATTTCTCATTCGTACTTAACTAAACGATCATAATATAACGTAACGCAAGGAAATTCAAAATCAATCAATTTTGTGACAGCTTTAATTTGTAAATAAACACAAATTTCTAAGATTGTTGGTGATTTGAAAACAAAGCATTGGAAATGAATTTTGTAAATACAAAGCAATTTGAAAAATGGTGAATGCCAAGCTTGAGGTGACTGAAAATAGATTCCAAAGACATACTAACCATTTTCGTAAGACTTTTTGTTAAACCATAATTGGTAGGTATAAAATCGTTTTTCTTTTATTTTAATCTTTGGGTTAGAAGCAACATATTTGCATTATGTTTTTATTTTTGTATACTAGGAAAAATTAAAAAAAAATTAAACTAGTTAAAGTTCTGTTCGATAAATACACGGCGTGAAAAATTGCGGTCATTATTTAGCCGTATTATTTCTTCATTTTCTGTGTCGTTTTCCAGATCAACATCATCGCTATCGAGTTCATCTGAAATATACATACATAACATACATAAATTAGAGTATTTTATTATTTCGTTTTTATCTGAGGTAATATCCTGAAAATCTATGGCTTAGTTGTGCAGAACACCAAAAACTGCTGTTTTTGTATTTTCAAGAGAACATTGAAAGCCTGTAAGTAGGATTCTGAAGCGGCTCTTCCATACTCCAAAATACCTTGGTATTACGCGTAGAAATATGTGCGATGTTGTATTGTTTTTCAGCAAGCGTTCGAGGAGTTAGTAAAGGTGTAAATAAAATGTTGGAGCATGCATAGCCTTAATCACCAAGTAAAATTTCTTTGAATTCCCCATCATCGAACCTTTCCTTTATTCTGCTCTCTCTAAAAAATTATTCTGGAATCGTATGTACTACCTATCTGTAGTTGCATACGATATCTCGAATTTTTAGTGAAGAGTCACAGACAACTTGAATATTGAGTGAATAGAAACCTTTACGGTTAATATACTCGTAATACTGACCCGATAGACCTCCAACTTTGGGTATTTTGATGTGGGTGCAATCGATTGCACACACAACACGTGGGAAACCACTGATTTCCCTAAGCTTGTCCGCATTTATTTTTTTGGCTCTAAGACTAATGGTGGCATTTTTACAAATTCGGGTCGCTTTGAGGCGAATGCGTTTAGAACCCATTGACATATCACACAGAACGTGGATTGGCTAAGTCCACGTAAATTCGCCCCATGATCTTGCATCTACACAAAGGAAAATAAATTTTAATTATTTCTTTTTTAGTGGTATAAAGAATAATTAAAAATATTTATATATGCTCCTCATTTCGACCCCAATATCTTATGGCAGCCATTACTTGTAGACCAGCCGAAATGTGACCACCTCTTAGGTGAACCTTTGGTATCGGATCGGACAATATTTTGGATTTTAACCATATTGGCTCTTGAAAACCTATATTTTCGGCGAAAAGAAATTTCATCCAGTTCCACGGGTTTGTAAATTTTGGGTGTTCTTATTCTATTAGAATTGAAAACTAATCTACTGACTACATTTAAGTCATTTACAAATGAAATACAATTATTATCCATTATTTTAATTGATCATGTTTAAAATCACAAAAAACTGAATAAAATCACAGTTCCAAATTTCAACAGACGAGAACTGATATGTGAAAATACATTTAAGAGGGTTTTAAATAAACTCTAAGCGCCCTGAATGCTATTTGAATTGTTTATAGATACGGATATTGAACTTAAGTGTTGTTTAAAGGCATTTTAAAGTTAAGTAAGATTTAAAATTTTATTATAGATACGGCTGTAAATTATTAAACGAAAACAGCAAAAAGTTTAAACTTTTATATCTAAATTTTAAGTCAAGTTTCACATCTAAAATGTAAATAAATAATTATAAAAGTTTTCTTAAGTTTCTAAGGGCCAATTTTTCAATAGACGGTTAACCAGTCAGTTAGTACATATATTTTCTCCAGACAGAGCAACAATCAATTTTTCAAAATTCAGATACACCTTAATCTAAGAATAAAGTTATCTGCTCATTTTAGAACGGAATAAGGATTTATCTAAGGAATAAACTAAATAGCTATTTTCCATTTCAAAAACATTATGAAAAATTATTGCTTTGAAATAAACGTTAAACAAAAAATTTATTTCTATGAAAAGTTCGATGCTCTAAATAAAAATGACGTTCAAATTAAATTATTTTATAGATTGTTTTTTCTTAATTGAAAAATTCAATGTTGTTATCCGGTTGCTTAACAGTCAAGTAAGTTTATTCCTCTGATAACTAACTGGATGTTTATCTGGAGATTCAAAAATCGGCTCTAAAACAAATTTCTCAAATCGTTTTTTTTTTTTCAGATCATTGTATTCGGAAATCAAAAGAAATGTGCTAGATAAGGGAGAAGATTGAAATCCAAATATATATTTGGATGTACTTCAACATTTTCATGTCAATTACTCGCATATTTACACAAGTCATATAACGGCCTCCAGTTTACAACACTAAATGAATGTATTCCCTTTGGTTAACTACCTAACCTCTACTCAACAAAACAAAACTCGTGGAAAATTTAGCTGGCTTCCAGACTTAGTCTTATCAGACTCAACTAGGCTCGTAAGCGGTTTGAAATATGTCACTTTCGCGGTTAATTGACAAAAAACATAAGAGGTAGTTACTGTGTATGTAAATGTATCTATGTTTTTTAACATCACCCAAAAAAATTATTAGTAAAATGCTTATACATATAACATTCGTGGTAAAAATATTCGTACATTGTGCGAATATTCGTAAAATATACATGAATTCTTATTTTTTTTATAATGATGAGCGCACTAAAGGGGTTTTCACTACCCTTAAAATGATCAAGCATAGTGCGAGCGTTAGGAAAGTAAGGAAGGATGTAAGAGGAGATACCGATGCCATTGGTTTTGAATTTCTGAATATCAAGGGAAACATAGAGCCGGATAAAGTATTCCACATTCGCGTTGTTCGACTAAAGAGAGAATCTCTGTAGTCCGAAGTTGGGCTCAACTGTAAGCTGATGAGCATTCCTAGAAGCGTGAGTATTACCGGTGAATATTTTAAGGAGAGGAATGCTGGAACATTGTTTATAAAAAGAGCGATGTTCCAGATATGTAAATCTTTCCATTATAGTTCTAATGTCTATCAGGCTTAGAGCTCTATTCTGAATTCTATGTAGAAGACTCAAATGAGTTTTGGAGCTCTAGCTCAAATGTGTGAGTTAAACCTCAGCTTAGAATAATGAAGGCCTTATAGATTACAGCCAAATCAGACGGGAAGAAGAATTTCGAAGAAAGCCCAAATACTTTTTTGCAGCCTTTTTGGCGGCATCGAGTATGTCGTCATTCAATAAGAGGTGGTCTGTGATGTACAATGTACATTCCAATGACTTAAGCAAAAACAATTAATTAACAATATTGAGCTCATTTGCTGACATGCTTGGGAAAAAAAATTAAAAATATTTATCTGTACATAGTATTATTTTGTGACTTATACCTATATGTACATAATGTAATTCACGTCATTTGCAAAAGTTGCAGAATCGTTTTATGGTGAGTCATTTTGGACCACTATGCATTTCATTGAAATTGAAGCTTTTGTTATTGATATTTGAAATAAAAGAAATCTTTGTTTAAATAAATGTCGTAATTTTAAAAAAAAGTAGCCATTCACAGAGTCAACAAATTATGGCAGTGGCGCGGCGGTAACGCTATTAAGACTCGAACTTAAATCAGAGCAGAATTTCGTGTTGGGAATATTTAGTTAGATAGTCTTTCAAGCCATTTATGTATATGAACATGAACCCGTATACATTCCACGTATCCATACATTATAGAGAAAAGCGAACGAGGGGCTAAAATACATATATTCAAATATTGTTTGTAGGTGACAGATATATACCACCAATGGCATGTAGAATCAAGACTAAAAAATCCTTGGGCTTTCAAAAACAACTATATGTACACATGCTCTCCTGAACATATGTTCCTATTCCTAGTAAAGATTCACCCCACATGAACTATTATATAGCTCCATAGGTACCTCTTAGAGAATGGGCTTTATTATGTGATTTATTATTCGAGGCAAGTACACTAGAGCAAGGTCTTTTTGAACGTTATATATTTGGCGTCAAATTGCATAATAATTGTATGTTCCCGGCAAAGTCCAGTGTATTTACCATTAAGGATTATTTTTGGTCCAAATTTAGGATTAAAAAAAACTGAAAGATTTTAATCTACCTTACATTACGATAATAGGTAACTTGGAAAATTAGGAAGAGATCCACCAATCGAAAGTCACTGTTTAGTGACGAAATCACTAATTAATTGTAGCTTGGTGTGCTAACAATTTAATATTTCGGCTTATTAAATTATAAATATTTGTAAGTCAATTGGAAAAATTAAATTTCTTAGAAAAATGGAGTTGACTAATTTTGAAATTATTTTGAACCTTAAATAAAATGCACGACTAGATCGGAGCGCTTATGTTTGATCACATCGTATGCACAACGTTCTTAGTAGAAACGCTATATATATCTTTAAAGTCTTTTTTACTAAATTGTTATTAATAAAAATTGTTTAATTTCTTTCCTAAAAAAATTGGTATGGCAATTTAATGTATTTAATATAAGGAACTTAGAAATATAATGTCGAAAAAAGTTCGTCATCCAATTTCGAAATATTGAATTTTCAAAAAAAAAAAAAAAAATTGAAATGTAGACTACATACATATATACCTAATACCTATAGTAGTGCACCGATTATTTTTTTTGCGATATATAGGTACTATATGGCAAGTTATGGATTAGTAAAATAAAATTCAACCTGAGATTTAGATCAAACTTAACATTACGATGATCGCGAAGACGAAAAAAGTGGGTTCGGCAAATCCGTCTGTCTGTCGGCCTTTCCTCGAGTCTACAGCCTAAACGGTTTGATGGATCTGCTTCAAACTAGTTACATTATTGTTTTTTTCGGTAATATGCCCACACGTTTTTTTCATTTTTCTTAAGACGACAAATAACAGTAGCTCCCATACCTTTTTTTTGGCGAAAAAAAATCTTATTTCTATAAAAAAAAAGAGTGGGTGTACTTATTTGCACATGTCAGAAGTAAAACTTCCCTAATTTGAAACAATTCTTTCTTTCGTAATTCTAAGTCAGTTACAACATATATGTATTTCAATTTTATAGAAACCGGTCAAAAAAACAACGAAGTTGACATTTTTTGAAATCAGCCCCGTACTTGCATAAATACATCGCCAATTACGAACATATCTTCCAATTGTACAAACGTCCACGTGGCGTCGTTTGAATTATGATTCACGATTCAGCAATTTAACGTTAATTAAATTATACCACTCCGTATATATAAATCTACGAAGTAGATACCCTGAATCACTGGCAACGAGACCATCGACTTAAGCATTACACTCATTAATACAACATAATATACACAAAACAAACAAAGTTAAATCGCAGTCAAATACACACAATACGCACTAATCTAATCTTATCAACAAAACGAACCAACAAAAAAATTCTACATACTACATTAATCTTTGCGAATCCACAACGAACCTCTGAAAAATAAAATGCACGACTGGATCGAACGAAATTGCTCTTATGTTTTCTCACATCGTGTGCAAAGGATTTTTAATAAAAATCTAAATATAGTTTCTGTAAATTTTTTTCAAAAAAAATTGGTATGACAATCTTAAATATTTAATAATATAAAGATTAAGAGATTAAATCGGCTTAATCAAAGAAACAATAATTCAAAATTCTTAAATAAATACTTAAACTAATTTTTTTTTAAATCTAACTACATATAAGCCAGTAAGACCTAAGGTCTTTTAAATGCAACCTGAGTTGCATGGCACTGGCTTGGAACAGTGGATTTGAGAACCAGGTATTGAATGTCTTATTTTAACCCAGATAGAAAATTTCCCTTTGAATACACACAATTCATGTGGGTACCGACAGAATGAGAATCCACAACACGTACCAACAAAAAAAATTCCTCAGCGAATACACAAAATGCATATACATACATATGTACCTGTACTCATCTATGAAATCCTCATCATGCACAAACATGGCATAATATGTTGGGTTACTTCAAATGTCGGTCTGTTTGACAGCTCCAAAGACATTTTTTTATAATTTCTTCATACAGAAGCTCCTAGAAATTTTAAATTTAATGTAAATCGAAATTTTTCAAAAAACTTTAAAAAATTCAACATTTCGTAAACGTCTCAATGGATTTTTGCGAAACTTCATATTTTGTAGTTTTCTTTTGACATTATTTTGAATACTTAAAGAATCTATTTTCCTACAATAAAACACGTACATCCCATACATACTCGTATGTTTAAAAAAATGTGAAGAAGAAAATGTATTTCTAAAAAAAATAATTTATTTTGTGTACGATTCTTCTCGCTTTATTTTCGACTTTCTCACTATTGGTGAAACGGACTAAAATAATTTTTTTAATGCAAATTTCCGCTAGAAGTGTTAATAAAACTGCATATTGCACATGAATTAAAAAAAAAATGGGTTTTCGATTTTTAAAAAATACCAGTTTTTTTTAAGGGATTGTATTACCCTTTAAATGTTTCAACACACCGCTGGTGTGAGGATTTTTTAGAAAGAGAAATAAGGATAGGACAGATGTGTTTCGCGATGTTCTGAGACTTTATGTGGTTGTTGTCTCAGGTTTTATCTTCAGCGATGGCGCTTAAATTAATGCTGAGAAATTGGCCCTTATAATTCGCATTATTTTTTTATACGTTGTCATATTTTATCGGTATACTAGGTTTACTCAATCACATGTTGTTAGTGCTATGCCTAAACAGAGTACACCAGCAACTCATTGTATGACATTTATTTTAGAATTGGTTTTTAAAGGAAAAATAAAAAACGGCATGGATTGAACCTGTGACCATGCGGTCAACGCCCCACGGCCGACCCACTATTTTTTTTTTTAAATTAAAATTCTATATGTACATTAATAATTATTTCAAATAGTGTCCAATTTTTTGTCTAAAAATGTTTTGAAAATATTATAAATACGAAATTATTTTATTAAAAGATCTTCCAATTTTAATGATTAATATTTTAATCTTGTTGGATATAGTTCACATTGTTTTTTTTTTCGTCAAAAAATCCAGGTAAGATATACTGAACTTAACAAAAAGTGCATATTGGCCCTCACTAGCCAATTGATGAGTTCATTTGAGATCGCCGGGACGAAACGCAAATTTTGTGGACTAAAGGAGGTTAAAGCTATTTTGAATCGGTAATAATTATCTACCTACTTATTTTTATCAAAATCGTTAGAGGCTCTAACCGTTTCGAGATAATTAAGATGGTAAAAAAATTGTATTACAGGCACCGTTATTTTTGGGGCTAAAAACATTATATAAAAATGTATTTTAGACAATCACCTAAATCACATAAGTACGAAGTTTGAAGTAAGTCGGTTCAGCCGTTTAGGCTGTAGATCGTTGTACGGACAAATAGACAAACATTCAGACAGATAGACTTTTTTGGTGTTTTCTATCATGGTAATTTTAAGTTAGATTAAAATCTCGAGTTCGATTTTTTTCCAAATCAATCCGAAATTTCCCCTATGGTACCTATACGTACATACATATTATATAGCAAGTTAAAATGTACACCATCCGATTTTTTAAATACATTTTGAATGATTAGTGAAATAAGTTCGCAAACTTAAAAGGAATATGGTATGTTAATTTATAGTAGGTACCTACATAGGTACCTATTAATTATTCTACTCATAAAAAATAATTTCCGAAAAAAGACACGATTAAAAAAAAATATATACATACCTATATATATTTTGTCTTAAATAAAAACCAAATTTGCTTAAATATTATTTAGGAAAATTATTACATACATATATTCAAATCGCTTATTAAGAAATTCGAAGATTAAAAAAAAAAACTATACAAATAAAATGCACGACTGGATCGCACGAACTTGCTCTTATGTTCGATCATATCATATCGTATGCAAAAATTTCTATTAAAAATCTAAATATATTTTTAAAGTCGTTTTTTACTTAATTTTGTATATACACAAACTTTCTTTAATTTATTTCTAAAAAAATTGTTATGAGAATCTTAAATATTTAATAATATAAATTTAAAAACAAAAGATTAAATCGTCTTAACCTAAGAAAAAATAATTCAAAATTCTGAAATAAATACTTAAACTAATTTGATCTAAAAAAAAAAGTATGCCACTCTATTTCTTGGATAAATTTGAATTTTTGAGGAAAACAATTTTAAAATGTGTGGAGCGGTTTTTGAGAAAAATGTTTTTTGTTTAAAACTTTTTGAAAACATTTTTCAAAAAAAATTCAAAAACGACAATTCATAGATATTTAGCAAATACATATAAATATGATTTTTGAAAAAAAAAAAAAAATTATTGAGCAGTTTTCAAAATATAAATTTAAAAAAAATTTTAAATGTTTTTAAAAATACAAAAAAACATTAATTACAAATATTGCTACGCAGTATAAATTAGGCAACCTAAACCTATATATGTGTGAAATTTCGAAAGAATTGGTTAATCCATTTACGAGATAGTCGAACGCAAAAAAAAATCGATCCAATAGAAAGTACCGTTTTTAGACATTTAAAAATTTTTTTTTTCAACCATATGATCGATCGGTCGTTATTTTTTGAACTAAAAAAATTCAATTTCCCCTGTGTACAATACTTAAAAAACTCTATATACCAAGTTTGAAGCAATTCGGCCCACCCGTTTGGGCTGTAGGTGTCTATACATACATACAGACAGACTGACAGGCTGACAGACATGCAGACGGACAGAATTTTTAGACCATCTTTTCTCGTCTTCGCTGTTATCGTAATGTCATGTTTGAATGTTATCTCAAAACTTTTTTTTTCGACGAAACTTATAGTACCTATAATCCAAAGTAAAAGTCGTAGGTGTCAATTTATTATAAAGTGAACTGAGTCAGTGGCTCGTTTTCAATCGTCATTTTCCGATATTGTAGAACCCCGAGAAACAAAGAACGCCATACATAAATTTTCACTCGAGGTGTATAAGCTATGGCACCAACAATGCGCTGTTGTTCCGCTGTGCTCGCCGGCCATTCTTAAGCCCAACATATAAATACACAGAATTCCTAGTTTGAATGAAATATTTTAAATTGAGAGCTACATACATAAATAACATATATTATGTTAAATATTTCTTTTTGCACATTCTTGATTCTACATACATACATCTATTCATCACCAGTAAAGCTTTTGAATTGAAACAGCTTCTAAAGCCTTGCGATATATTCAGAGTCCATAACGATAATAAAAACTGGCAGTGCTACCATACTGCCGTTGTTCTTTAATATCTCATAAACATATGCAGGTATGTATATACTTTAATACATCTTCATATTAAATGTGCCCCCCACTGTTTATGCCACAGGAATTCTAAATCCAGGGGCTGATTCCCATGTATTGTGGAATCTCAAAAAAAAAAAAAAAAAAAAAAAAAAAATAATTTTAAGTCTCCAAAAAGCGGGATAAAAAGATTTATAAGGCACAAGGAACAATTCCAAGAAAAAATAAACAATGTATGTTGGTATCTGAAAAAGACGATGACTATTATGACGATGGTGGTATCTTCTTATAGTTAGGTGTATCTCCTGCCGTGAAATGACGACAACATAAAATAGGCATCATAGGATGCTCGTTCATATTTATGTATGTTTGTCGCATCTCACATAATGGGGTATTTTTTACAACACACACACCACATAATAATAATAATAATAATAATAATAATACAATGGAAATGCGTCGCGTATTTCAGATAATACAGCCCCTACCTACAGCAAGGATAGCACAATCAATTTTCAAATGGTGTCGACCCAATTGCCAATCAACTTGAAGAAATAAGATTCTCTACGTACCTTTTTTATACACACTATAGTCATGTACATGCTTCCCCAGTAGGTATCACTCTTCATCCCTATTAACTTGTTTATCCATTAGATAAAATGCAGATACTCTCATAATAGGTTGTTCACATATAGGGATTGAGGATATAATATTATAGACCGGGATGTTACTCCATTTTATGGATCCACTCCGGATCTAAGTAGACACGTCATACTCGTATTCGTTGTCCTATTGCAATATTTTTTGTTTGTATTTTGAATCCAACTATAAAATAGCTGGTGGATCATTACTTATTATGACCTTAAAAATATATTTGGTGTTTTTATTTTATTTGCTGCGCAATTCGGGCTCGCGTGATATACACAGGGTGATTCGCATAAGATATGACAAAAAGCTAGAACGTGTAGTTTGTGTAGAGGCAAGAAAAAAAATCGTATGTGATCGAGGGGGTACACGCCGCTTAGCTCGGGTATGCATTTTTTTTAAAGAATTTTTAAGACAGAAACAAAATTGTTAATAAAAAACAATTGTAGCAATCACACTATGCTTACCTTTTTGTAAAGAGATAGTTTTTGAAAACTTAACTCAAAATAAAAAAACAAATGAAATGAAGAAAAATGTTGTCTAAGAAACCCTTGCGATTATAGGACTATTATGCAAGTTATGCATTCGTCGAAAAAAAAAAGTTTTGAGATAACTATCAAACATGACATTACGACGATATCGAAGACGAAAAAAGATGGTCTAAAAATTTTGTCCGTCTGTATGTCTGTCTGTCTGTCAGTCTGACTGTCAGTCTGTCTGTATGTATGTATAGACACCTACAGCCCAAATGGGTGGGCCGAATTGCTTCAAACTTGGTATATAGAGTTTTTTAGGTATTGTACAGAGGAGAAATTGAAATTTTTTTTAGTTCAAAAATAACGGTACCTGCCATATAACCGTTACGTTCAACCTATTTGTCTCGGAAACGGCTAAAACGATTTTGATTTAAAAATATCAGCGCAGATTTTTAGGTACGACCGATCATATGATTGAAAAAAAATTAAATGTCTAAAAACGGTACTTTCCATAGGAGAGTTTTTATTTCGACTATCTCATAAATGGCTCGACCGATTCTTTCGAAATATCACACGTATATATGTTTAGGTTGCCCAATTTATACTGCGTACCAATATTTTTAATAAATATTTTTTTGTATTTTTAAAAGAATTTTTTTAATTTATATTTTGAAAACTGCAAAATATTTTTTCAAAAAGTTTTTTAAGAAAAACTTTTTTTCTCAAAAACCGCTCCACAGATTTTTAAAATTTTTTTCTCATAAATTCAAATTTAACAAAGAAATAAAATGGCGTACTTTTTTTTGAGCTCAAATTAGTTTAAGTATTTATTTCAAAAATTTTGAAATATTTTTTCTTTGATTAATCCGATTTAATTTTTTGTTTTTAAGTTTATATTATTAAATATTTAAGTTTGTCATTCCAATTTTTTTTTAAAGAAAATTAAAGAAACCTTGTGTACAAAAAATAAAGTAAAAAATGACTTTAAAAATATATTTAGATTTTAAATAGAAATCTTTTGCATACAATGTGATCGAACATAAGAGCAAGTCCGTGCGATCCAGTCGTGCATTTTATTATTAATTCCTTTTCCTGTTATTAATTTTTAAATATCCAGCAAGTTTAATTTTTTTTAATTCCTTCTTTATATTAAAACTACCAGTCTCTGGCGTTGCCAGGGCACCCGAGTAAAGATTTTTCATGCAAAATCTTCAAAATAAAATTAAAAATTAAGAAAAAAATTTTGTAGAATTGGATTTTTCATTTGGTTTGTTGTCGTGGGCGGAATTCCTTCAAACTTGGTATAGAGTTTTTTTGGTTGTCAAATTGTCACTATGTTAAAGCTTATTTTTCAGATTTCAAAAATCAGAGTACTTTTTCGGTAAGAGCTATTATATAGCTGGAAAACAAATTACCAACAATACCTAAGAACGGTGCCTTCCATAGGACCGATTTTTTTTGCTCTGGAAAAAGGATTAGGCGATTCTTTCGAAATTTTACACATTTGAATTAATATTTTTTTTTGTATTTTTAAAATAATTTTTTAAAACTTTTTTTAATAATTTAATATTCTTAAGACAGCTCATTATTTTTCTATCAAATGATAATTATACGCATTATGCATAATTTCTAGAAACCGCTCCACAGATTTTGATAATTTTATTCTCATAACATGAGCTTACACTTGTAAGTTAGGTCTTACTTTCGCAAAAGTAACCACTGGCGCTGTGTAATCCTTGCAGATGTAACATCGGTTAATAGGTTAATTTCAATTGAATTCATTCACCGGCGCCTGTGAACGTGAAAATAAAAAAATTCTCAATTGTAAGTTTTTACACACGAAACTAAATTTTCCTTGCAAACTTGAAAAAATTGATAGTTCAGTATGAAAAATTATCAAGTGTTGTTACCGGCGCATTGAAAGTTGGTGAGCAAACAATTTTTCTTGTATGCTTACACATGCAGGTTGTTTTATGCTTTCAGGAGAGTAGTCACCGGAGACTGTGAATTCATGCATGGGTAAGCCCCGCATAAATTACCGAAAAGGAAAACTTCTAATGTCAAATTTCTTTCATCAAAATCTTCGGATTTTTCATGCTGTGGGCCTTTTAGCGTGAAACTTAAAATGTCAGGTCTTTAAAGGGTTAAAGTAAGACCGTACTATCCGACACTGCCAGCCAGCATATCAATGTGACACTTTCCGACATTATGGATACTTTTTTTTTGGCCCGCACTTGAACGTCAGCATGTCATCGTAATGTCATTTTTGTATACTATTTCAAAAAATTTTTTTTTCGAAGAATGCATAAACTTGCCTAATATTGTACTTATACCTATAATCGCAAGTAAAAAAAACGAAAGCGAAGATTACTAAAATGAAGAATAGTTTGTTTAGTAAAAAATATAGAAATAATAAATCTTTTTTGTTAAATTACTAATAAAACTAATCCTGGAAATAAACAACAAAATAAATGAAAAATCCCTTTCCTAACTATTTTTCTTGATTTTTATTTTATTTGGAAGATATTGCATGTAAAAACTATTGCCTCGGGCGCCGGGTACTTTCTGATAGTTTTCGTTTAGTAATGTCGAATTCCAAAATCGAATGTTTTCCTCGCAAAATCTGTCAAAACAATCAAAATCAAAAATATCAAAATTTCTTAGATACACAAACTATTTTTTTCAAGTTCCTTACAACAAACAGGAAAATTGATCTGAAATCGATTTGCAATGGTTGTAAATAAAACAAACAGAGATGCCATCGTTTTCCATTTCAAGTACCCTAAAATCTTATACTGTGTTTTCATTGGAGCAAATAATGTAATTTCGTAGCAAATTTTCGTATTATATTCGAATTTACCTCATTTCCTATATAAAGTCATGTTTCAAAATTATCTCATTTCCACCTAAATTGGATTAAATTAGGTTGCAAATCAAGTTAAACAAAATCGAACATCCCTAATTTCAATATCATTGTGAAATGTGAACATCTCTGGAAAAAAAAAACAAAACACCATAAATCCAGGGAAAGAGTAAAACGTAACCAAAACGAAATATAAATTTGGACACTCTATTTTAAAATCAGAATAAATTTAAGAGGTGCAAATATTTTTATAATAAGAGTTGATTTTTCAATCTGCAGATAAACATCCAGCTAATTACCAGAGGAATAAACTTACTTGCCCTTTTACACAACCGGATAACAAAATCGAATTTTTCAAACAAGAAAAAAACAATTATAGAATAATTTAATTTGAACGTCACTTTTATTTCGAGTATCGACCTTTCATAGAAATTAATTTTTTGTGTAACGTTTATTTCTAAGCGATAATTTTTCAAAGTGTTTTGAGATCTAAAATAGGTATTTTTTTTATTCCTTAGTTAACTTCTTATTCCGTTCTAAAATGAGCAGATAACTTTATTCCTAGATTAAGTTTTATCTGACTGTTGAAAAACTGATTTTTGATCTATCTAGAGAATATGTACTAACTGACTGCTTAACTGACTATTGAAAAATTGGCCCTAAGCATATAAAATATAACTTATATATTAAATTTAAAAGCCTATAACCTGGCAAAAGAACAATAGAAGCAGATCCAATCATTTTTATGGCGATTGAGTCGTCAGTTTGTCTGTCATTAAACAGACAAATTTACATCTAAACAAAATTAGAATTTTGTATGTTACTCGTAGTAGAGATAGAGATACAGTTTTACTAATTGCACAACATGCACAAATCTCAACATGGTTGTAAATCGAACAGCCAGTTCGTGTGGGACACTCCTATTTTCATCAGATTATCTTTGTATATACATATATGAATCATTGTCAATAATAAACCACAACTAAAGTATTGGTATAAGAAACTCCGAAAAACTCAAGAAATATTTCAAAAATGTTAATCTAAATTTGTAAAGCTTCAATTTATATATTTTCGACACGAGCATTCGATATTATGATTTGGCACACAGGTTGCGAGTAACTCTTGACTTTTAATAAAAACTAAGTTACACTTTACGACCACAACCTTTCAAATCACATATACCACACATATGAATTTGCAAATCCAATATTATTGTTATTATTGCAACTTGAGAGAAGGATTGTCGTAATTTACAACACAAAAAAAAGTATGTTTAGTTTTTCTGCAATTTGCTGAGAATAATATAAAATTGGTAAATGTTTCGATAGAATTGCGACTTGTTTGAAGCAATGTTGTTTTATATCGTTCAAATTATTGATATTAAAAACTGATGATTCAAATCTTTTAATAATTGTTATTATTATTATTTCAGAGAGTTGCAAATTGCGAAGAAAAAGTCTTAAATTCATAAATTATGAGCTATAGGATAAAAAAACTGCATTCATTTTACATCTCATCATTTCGATCGATCTGCTCTTAAAATTCTTTCCGCGATGCGCACTTTTCTTTTGTTGTTGCTTAGTTTTTAAAATTTTGCTGCGGTGTCTACATTAACCAAAAACGTCTATAATTAAGTTTAAATTTAAAACACTCATGAATAATAAAAAAACAACGGTTCTAAGGCAGATATATTGTTAATAATTTTACTGACCAAAATGTAGACTACTTATACCTTTAATGGTGCACTTAATCAAAATTGTTGAAGACGTTTTTGAGATAATTGCGATTTACCATTTTCGATCTAAATAATTTTAGGTCAAGTACCGTTAGTTTTGAGGCTAAGACAGTATCAAGTTTGAAGAAAATCGCTTAGCCGTTCAGGCTGTAGATTGACCTACAGGTAGACAGACTAGGGGTGGCGGTTATTCAAAATTAGCCGGTTTTCGGTTTTTCAGGTTATTTTTTCTCCCGGGTTAACCGGACGGTTTTAACCGGACAAAAAAATCGTTTTTTTTTTTCCAATAACCGGTTTTCGGTTTTATATACAAAAATTGTTAGTTTTTTTATTGCTTTAAAAAATGATCATGACAAATAAAATATATCTACATACATATGTAGATAAGCTTATTTCCGAAAAGAAAATACTATTATTTTCCAAAAAAAACTATACTTTTTTTTTACAATATCAGAATTGGTCGAAGAGAGCTTATAGCAAGCTCCGTCTTGCGACCAATGGTTTGCCAACACAGAAAACAGTGTTATACCACCGGCTCATCATTTAGTGTAGTGTTAGTTGTTAGTAGGCAAACTCTATTACAAATAACACTAACACAAGTACAACATGAAAATATAACATATAATATTACGTCAATACAAAACAAGAACATAACAATAAACAAAAAAACATTTAGGAGCGTGGAACACTGGTTTTGAGTAGATTTTTTTATTTAATTTTACTGGTATTGAAATCAAAAACGTTTGAATTCCAATTTAAAAGTCTACCCATACGTGTCAATGGCTCATGCATCCCATAGTTGGTCCTATGTGTTGGGACTTTAATCAAGTCGAGTCCACGAGGATTATAACCTCCACCCCGATAATTAAAAAAAACTGAACATAGTAGGTCTGGTGCATCTGTGACACCTGTTATTATTTGGTGGAAAAATATCAAATCATTGTTTGTTCTTCTCTGTGCCAGTGTTTGCATTTGAAGAATAGATAAACGTTGGTCATAAGGGAGGGCATTAGAAGGATCACTCCACTGAAGCCCGTTCAATGCGAAACGAGTAAAGTTTCTTTGAACAGATTCTAATCTCTCAATATGAACATCGTAAAGAGGAGTCTAAACCTGCGATGCATACTCAAGATGGGGACGAACCAAGCAGTTGTATAAAGCACGGGTAACAATGGGATCAACAAATTCTTTGGACCAACGTTTAATAAATCCTAACATTGAATTGGCTTTTTTAACTATGATATTAATATGGACAGAAAAGTCTAAATTTTGCGTGAAAAGAACTCCAAGGTCCCGTACAGTTATAACACGAGTTAAAATGTGCCGTGAAATAATATAGTCATGAGAAGAAGGAGAACGTTTTTTTTTTGAAAATGTCATTGTTTGACATTTTGTCGGGTTAAGATTCAAACTGTTCTTTTTACACCACAAGGCAAAGTGGTTAATATCCTCTTGCAATAGAGTTCGATCCTTTGAGGATGATATATTTTTATAAATCTTCATATCGTCTGTAAAGATACGAATTTCGCTAATACTCATATAAAAACGAAAATTGCAGATGCGACAACATATTTCAGTTAATAATTTTATATTAAATGATAAATTATGTTCAAGTTCACAAACGTTAACCGGTCAACAGCAACCGTATCGCAATGAGATGAAATCAGCTGACAGATAGGAAAGTAAACATACTCGTACACCGTCTGTATATCTCATTGAAGGAAAGCCAAGATGATAGGATGGAAACATTTTCAAAAGTTACCTACCTTAAAATAGTGTAGGTTTTGACATCAAATAACTCATTTTTTCGAAAGTGTGTGTAGTTCAAAATGATTTCACCTTCCTACCACTACAGTTAATTTTTCTATAAAAGAAAACTTGGCAGCGGTGAATAAGGTTGCGGGTTGCACACACACAAATGCATGGCTTATGAAACAAAGACAACTTTTTTGCAATACATTTTATATTTCTGTGCTGATAAAAGTTTCAAAGTAAATAACCGGTTTTTTCCAGACGGTTATTGAATTTCTGAAAAAACACCGGTTTAACCGAGACAAGCAAATCTCCTTTGAAAACCAGTTAACCAAAACAAAATAACCGGTTTCCATTTTCACCGGCCGGTTTTTCTCATCCCTAAGACAGACAGAAGGAATTGTGGGACCCACTTTATTCGTGTTGGCTTTCATCGTAATGTCAAGTTCGAATTTTTTCCAAGCACAAAGTAGCCATTTGGTGATTTTAACTTTGTAAAATGTTAAGAAGATACTAAACTCGTTTAGAATTAGCAAAATTCTCTCTCCAACCTGGTATCATACTAAAAATGATTTTACTAAATCGAATAAAATTTTAACTCCGTTGGTTGATAAATTAAAACAAACAACCAGTGACTATATTATCTTTCTTTTAACGGGTGATTTTTTTGCTACTTGGTTTTTGACGTTTATATTTTTGACAGATCACACATGACAGATTCCACGTATATTTGATATTTCGATTCAGTATTGTTTGCCATTTCATCATGAATAGACTTACGCCTGAACAACGTTTGCAAATTATTGAAATTTATTATCAAAATTCGTGCTCTGTGAAAAATGTGTTTCGCAAGCTACGTCCGTTTTTTTTCCGCTCATTTTTGGCTAAATGGATACGTGAATAAGCAGAATTGCCGTATATGGAGTGAAGAGCAGCCAGAGGCAATTCAGCAGCTACCAATGCATCCCGAAAAATGCACAGCAGGCGGCATCATTGGGCCGTACTTCTTCAAGGACGATGAAGGCCGCAGGGTTACGGTCAATGGAGAAAGGTACCGTTCGATGATAACAGATTTTTTTTTGCCGAAAATGCAAGAATTGAACTTGGTCGACATGTAGTTCCAACAGGACGGTGCCACATGCCACACTGCACGCGAAACCATGCATCAATTGAGAGGCAAATTTGGTGAGCAGTTGATCTCACGTTTTGGCGCAGTCAATTGGCCACCAAGATCATGTGATTTGACCCCGTTAGACTATTTTATTTGTCTATGGGGACAAGCCAAACACGATTGCTGCCTTGGAAGCCAACATTGAACGCGTCATTGGTGAGATTCCGGCCGAAATGTGTTAAAAAGTTTGCCAAAATTGGACCTAAAGAATGGACCACCTGAAGCGTAGCCGCGGGCAACATTTAAGTGAAATTATTTTTAAAAAAGTAAATGGCAGAAATTGATTTATCGATCCAAATAAAAATTTCATTCACTTTTTACAAGTTTCTGTGTTTTTTTGAATTTTCGAAAACCAAACTCTTAAAAAATCACCGTTTATAAATATTAACATATACATAAACATTTACGTATGCATACAAGTTGAGGAATGTTGTAGGATTTTGAGTTAGGTGTTGTTTCCCAACCCCAAAACACCTACCGTACTTAGATGCATTATGGGGTATAGATGGTGAATAGAGTAGAATTATATAAATTTTAGTTCAATTTGTTGGTGACATACAGAAACAGCATTGCCGTCAGGAACATGACCAGTCGATGTACGATTCTGAATAAACAATTCTACTATCTTTTACACTTGTACGTTAAAAACAAATGGTGGTACGTAGACAACGTGGATACCATATGACATGATGTTGCACTCTAAAGCACGAGCACCAACTACAATACGGAATCCTATTTCCTATTTGCTCTCGGAATTTAACCAAATACATTAGAGACGCAGGGTGCTGGTGCATAGTTTTCATGAGATTGTTCATGTTCAAAATGCACAACAATAGTATGTTCTTGACAGTTGTAGTTGTTCTCAATACATATAAACAAATATTTCTTTTAAAGTGTAGTGTTTGTTGAAAAATGGAACTGATGTTGGTTTCGTTTTTGTTTTCTTTTTTTTTTTAATTTCACAGAAAATAAATGAAAAGGACATAACAAAAAATTTGAAAATTTTAAAATATTAATTTATTAGAAATCAAAAATTAAACATCAATTAACTTTTTCTAGGTGTTATTTTTTATTAAACAATGTTTCATGTTATCTACAAGGATTAGTAGCACGATGTTAAGGGCTTATCATAATACAATACTTAACAGGGTTGTTAATATTAAAACACTTTACTAATATTTTCCTAATTTTAAACATTTCTTAACTAACACCATAATAAACATATTTTCTTGATAAACTACAACTGAACACGCCTAAAATAGTACAAGAAAAGTAAGCGAACATAACTTTTTGGCGTTTGTAAATGTCCAAGTACGTATCATATGATTTTATTATGATGCTAAAAGTATAAAATAGCCATTTGGTGATTTTAACTTTACTAAAATGTTAAAAGTTAGTTCGATGATAACCTTGTTTAAAATTAGCAATATCCTTTTCTAGCTGAGTGCATACTAAACTGCATTAAAATTGTACTAACACGTTTAAAATTATACGCCTAAGTCCTTAAAGTTGGGAGAGTTATCTATTGTTTTTGAATCTTTTAACAACACAATCTTTTCACTGCTTAGCAATATATAAGACTTAACATAATCATGGGAATGTTAGCTGGGCCTATGATAATACATGCAAACTATAGGTATGTATGTTTGTTATCTCGTGAGTTCGTACCAATTCGTACCAGTTAGTACGTAAGTGGACTGTTAAATTTGTGCTAGAAAATTATTTTTTATAATATTCTACCACACTTGTATGGGGACAATCTACTAGACGCGATCTACCGTGTCTTAAGCTCCAATAGACGACAGAGAACAGAGACGTACTTCTGATAGCAGGCATAGACCCAGAGGATGCCGTATTGGACGATGACCTCTATATAATCGAAGATCCGCAGGAGAAAGTGGAGGCTGTGAGGGCTGCTTTCCAGCAAGTGTACAAGGTGAATGCTAGCATTCGCCCGAATCATGACCTGGAGAACAGAGCTCTGCTTCATCACTTCTGGCTCCGAAACGATATAACCGAATGGCGATCTGAGAACATTGGTTTTACCGGGTTTAATGATGAATATTTGGCAAACGCCATAATCGCCGACCGAAATGGGCCCAGTTTCCTGTTAATTTCGAAGGATGAGCTCCAGCTCATCTTCGATTCATTAATGAAAAAGAAGTCAGCAGGAGTCGATGGTATATCCAACGTTGTACTACGACATTTTCCTCGAGAAGCAGTTGACATTTATACCACACTGTTTAAGAACGCGCTGAATAATGCATATTATCCAGTGCGGTGGAAGACAGCTGTGGTGCACCCTCTCCCAAAAAAGGGAAAGGACAACTCCAATCCGGCGAATCTCCGATCGATAAGTCTTCTTCCGAGTATCAGCAAAGTATTTGAAAAGGTTATTAATAGAGCCCTGTTCAAGTGGACGGAGGACAAAAATATCATCCCGGATAATCAGTTCGGTTTTAAGGCGGGACATGACACAATTCATGCCGCGTCTAAGCTAGTTTCTAATATCCAATGGAACAAAACTAAAAAGCAGTGTACGGGTTCCTGTCTGGTTGATTTGGAGAAGGCCTTCGACACCGTATGGTTAGAAGGTCTCTATCTAAAGCTAACCAGACTAGGTATAAGTAAACCTCTATGTATATGCTGTATGACATGCTAAATGGTAGAAAGTTTGTTGTCAAGAGTGACAATGTAACTTCTACCGCAATTTATATTAATAATGGTCTTCAGCAGGGAGCGGTTAACTCGCCGATTCTATTCAGCATTTACACCAGCAATCTGATAGGTAGTCTTACTCAGGCAATTGCTTACGCGCCGACGATCTAATTGCGTACAGAACAGCCAATACAGTTGAGGTCATCAAAAGTCTATTGCAGAGTGACTTCGAAAAGATTCAGCAATATTGTGATGACTGGAAGTTGAAAATCAACTTCCAGAAATCAGAAACTATTTTGCTTAGGACTCCGTGTCTAGCGCCTCAAGGGATTCGACAAGGAACTGGCGCAAGCTGGTGATCGTAGGGCCACATGGACATCCATTGGCGAGTAAAAGTGTAGTAAAGTACCTTGGCATCTGGTTGGATCAGTACCTGTATTTCGACAGGCATATAGGTGCTGCTTTGGCCAGGGCTAGGGGAGCCATTGCCTTGACAAAACGACAGTTTTATAGCAGCCGTCTTGACAGCAGGGTGAAGGTGATTTGTTACATGGCCCTCATCAGGCCGATAATTGCCTACGGATGACCGGTGTGGTTCAACGTTGCCCCATCTCAAATGGAAAAGATTCGGGTGTTTGAGAGGCAATGTCTTAGACGTTGCCTTGGATTACACAGAACACCAGAGTCGGAGTACACAAGATATTATTCCAAACAAGTTCTATACAACGGAGCCAACATAAACAGAATATATAATTTTTTTTTAAGCTGATTCCTGGTCATGTTGCAAGAGCGATGTCCCCAACTAAGAGCTTAATTTTTGGGGCTTATTATCTCAATAACGAATATTTTGAGAGTGCACGGTTAAGTGGTTACATCCCTCCCGAGGCATTCCTCTATTTAGGCAGTCGAGGGGTGATACAGGATAGAATGGCTGTTCCGCTTATCTACCACGTCAGCCGTAAAACTGTAGATAGGCGACTCCTGTATGGTCGAGACGTCATCGCTGAAGCTGGAGAGGAGCGCCTTCAGTTTAGAAGGACTGTATCCGATCGGGACCGAAGGGATAGGGCGAAACAGGAGAACCAGTTCTGGTGGCTCTCTGAACAGCATCGTGATATTTATAGTCGATGAAGATATTATATCTTGGCCGACTTACTTACATTTAGGGTAATTAGGTATAGGGAACAGTCGGGGTGGCACCAAAAAAAAAATTTAAAATATGTATGTATGCGGAGGCATATTTGCATGTACCTGCGTAACTGTACATGTATGTGCGTACGTATATGTATGTACGTATGACATGTATATATGGGGTGAATGTAGCTGTGTGTCTGCATGCGTATGCAAAATATAAACAAAAAAAAATTAAAAAACGAAAAAAATGCTGCTGTGGCTGTTCTAGTTTTTAAGTAGTTTTAAGTAATTTTGGGTATTTTTAGGTATCTTAAATAGTTTAAGTTAGTTTTAGTTAGTATATAAGTTAATTATATCTAGTTTTAATTATTTTTAGACTAGATTTAGGTAGTTTATTAAAAAAAGTTTTCTTTTATTTCAAAAATAAAGTAAAATAATTAGAATTAATTAAAATAGATTTTAGGTCGAAAGACATTAGTATTAAGAGATACAGTTTAGTTTAGAGCGCCCGTAAAGGGCCAGTAAATTAGTTGTAAGTTATTGATAACTAGGCTAGTTTTAAACATTTTTGTCTAGCTTTAAGATAGTTATAAGTTAAGATTAAATAAAAATGAATATGTACTTGTCGTACATATTATTATTTTGAAAGCTTACAAAACATTTTCTTTTGAATGCAATATATTCCCAGAAGTACAAGTATTACGGGTGAATTGTTTAAGGGAGGAATTCGAATAAAAATTTCCCTAGACTATTTTTACTTGCGGTATACATTCGTATGCAGCTAGTATGGGGCAAGTTTTGCATCTGACAATAAAAATCGAACTCACCATATTGATCAAACTTGATATTGATGGAGCAATTCCGATTTTCTCTCTGTCTATAGATCGATCTAAAGGTTTAACGGCTGTAGAGATTTTCTTCAAACTTTGTAGTTAAGCGTTTTAGGTGATTGTCTCAAAGAGATATTTGAGTCGTTTTTTTAGCCCAAAAAGAACGGTACTTGCAATACAATTTTTTTCAGCACCTTATCTCGAAAACGCCTCTTACGGATTTGATAAAAATAAATGTGTGTATACTACTATACTTATACAGTCCTAAGCTGGCAAACGCCGTGAATAGACGAGTGTTAGTAGTGCGTACATCTTATTTAATTTTTCTCAGAGAATCTAAGTTTATCTCCCACTCAATAAATTTCCATCCGTGGTGAGTGAAACATTAACATTTTTTAAGAAGAGCTAAATACTATAAACTTAAAAAAAAATAATTAGTAAAAATGGACGGGGGGACGGATCCCCCCAACCATAACCGGTTTAAAATCCTTGAATCTGAGGTAATTTTAAGCCGGGGTAAAAAACACAAAAGAAAACACAATGGTGATGATTTCCCTAACCTACCGGACATACAAAATGACGATAATGTTCCTCGGTACATAGTCATAACTGGTTTAGAGAAAGACGGAAAAGACGCCAACAGTTTCCGTAAATTATCTACCTACAATCCAATCCGAATCAATCGTGGACTAGAGCATATTTCTAAAGACATTTTAGAGGTTAAGTCAATGAGGTCAGGTGACCTGCTTCTCAAGGTACTCAATGTTGCAACAGCCGATAAATTCATTAAATCTAGACTCATTGACTCAATTCCAGTCAAAGTGACTAATCATATAAGTCTTAACTCAGTTCAAGGTAGAATCTATTCAAAACTGATTGAAAACATTAGCGAACAGGAACTTATCGATGAACTTAAGAAATACAAAGTTATCGAAGTTCGAAAAATGATGAAGAAAGAAGGTGACTCATTGGTCCCTACCGGTGCTGCTATTCTCACTTTTGATCAAATTCGACGGCCACACGAGGTTAAAATAGGTTGGTTGATTTGCAAAGTTGAGGAATATATACAAAATCCGATGCGCTGTGTAAATTGTCAAAGACTCGGTCACACCAAAAATCGATGCACAAATGCCCAATCTTGCAAAAATTGTTGTCTTCCACCACACAATGATAACTGCGTTCGAATTTTATGCATAAATTGCAACGAAGAAAGCCACACTTCATATGATTCCTCCTGCCCCGCCTATCTTAGGTACAAGTCAGTAAACAAAATTAAAGCCGATCGTCGTTGTACAGTCCGCGACGCATGGCAAATTTATAATGACAATCCTAGTCTTCACCAGCTACCTCCACCTAAAAAGAGAAATAATACTAACCCCACGATGGCAGAAATAATAAAAAAGAGAATTAATAATGAGACAACAAACTCAAAGAGCCTCCAAACTACTTCTCCTGCTCAATCAGAAACAAAAACAACAATAACACCAACAAAACTCGATTCACACCATAACAAATTTCTAACACAACACAATCACTCGCACTTCCACGAAGTGGAAAACAAAAACGAAACTACAACTCAATCTCTTATGGAAGAGCTTAGCTCAGTTGACAAATCCCTCATCACCTCTACCCCCGCACAAACGACAAATGATACTCAAAATACTCTTATTGACGAAACGCAATTGTCATCGTTCTCAGACACAGAAATGTGTGTCGTAGAACCTACCAAAGTATTACATACTATCTCTTATTCTGCAGACGAAAAAACAAAAAACTCAAATACTTTCAACAACTCAATACCACTCACCGAACAGTCAAACTCAAAATACTTCATACACTCAACAACAAATTTTAAAAAACAATAATGACACTGTTGGATAATGATTTCATTATCCTCCAATGGAACATCCAAGGCTATATAAACAACAAACATGCTCTAGAACTTTTAATCGCAAAATACAACCCAGATATTATAGCGCTTCAGGAAACACACATCATAACATCGAATTCTTACATGTTCAAGCTTAAAAATTACAAACCGTTTTATTATAATAAGGGATATGACTACTCCAAATCAGGCATAGGCTTTCTCGTTAAAAATAACATACCAGTGACATCCCACATAACTTCTTCTTCAAATCTTCTCTATCAAACAATAGAAATTCCTACACGAAAACCAATAAAGCTTACTAACGTATATAGAGAGCACGAAGTTAATATTACAAGTGAAATTCTTAACGATATTCAAACAGATAATAACAAGCATCATCTGGTCCTAGGTGATTTAAATGCTAAAAACACAGTTTGGGGTTCAAATGCGACCAATAGATTAGGTACACTTTTTGAAAACTTCGCCAATGATCAAGGCCTCGTTATTCTAAACGATGGATCACCCACACTTTTCAATACAAGAAATACCTTCTCTGCCGTTGACGTTGCTTTCGCATCCGCAGATTTAGCTCCACTTCTTCAATGGGAAGTACTCCCAAATGGGGAAAATAGAGACTACATCCCAATCATAATACGCACTCATGAAAGAAAACTTCTTAAAAAACCAACTATACGTTTCAAAGAAGCTAAAGCTAACTGGGAGAGTTTTGTGTCATATACGCACTCCTTATCTACATCTATCCCTGCCTCCAATAATATCAACCAAGAAGCAGCGAAGATTAAAAAAATTTTAAGAACTGCAGCGGCGAAATCTATGCCAACAACTAAACAGAAGCAAAATAAGGAAAATAAAAATCCAGTATGGTTTAATGAAGACATTGCACTATTGGTTAAAACTAAGAATTTAGCCTGGAAAAAAGTTCGAAGATATCCAACTACTCCAAATTGCTTAGCTTACAGAAAAGCTAGTGCCAAGGTAAAATATGAAAGCATCATAGCAAAAAGACTATCTTGGGAAAACTTTGTGAATACAATGGACCCAACTCTTGACACCAAAACTCTATGGAATCGAATAAAATCTTTAAGATCTTCAAACTACTCTCAACACTTTCCTTATATTTTCCTAAATGGCTCTTTGGAAAATGATCCTGAAAAAATATCCAACACGTTTTCAAAATTATGGGTAAAGTACAGTGAGAATAATACTTTTGCAGATAACGTTATTGCTAAGAAAATGACCTTCAACGTAAGTGATCTTCCTCTTCAAGAAAACCCATGCTTAGAGCTTATAGAAGACATTTCAAGATTTGAATTTGACACTACACTACAAATGCTTAAAGGATCCACTCCAGGAGAAGACAAAATTACATATACAATGCTTAAATCAGCTGCCGATAGTCTTAAGAACCGAATTTGCTCGCTTTATAATAACATCCTTCGGACTGGTATCTTTCCTCATGACTGGAAGAAAGCTATACTGAAGCCCATTCCTAAGAGTTCACGTAACTATCACCAAATAGATGGGTACCGCCCGATATCTCTTCTACCTGTTCTCTCAAAAATTTTTGAAAAAATTTTAGGACGTAGAATAGGCTGGCTGATGGAAAAGTCAATTAGTAATGCACAACATGCTTTTAGACCAAACAGAGGAGTTCAATCTCTCATTCATCTCATGGAACATAAATTAGCAGACAATCTCTCAGCTCGTAAGCATAGCGTAGTGATGTCATCTGACCTTGAGAAGGCTTTCGATCGCGTCACAACTTTTCCTATAATTAAACAATTACATAAATGGGGAGTCCCTAAACATATCCTTAAGGTTATAGCATCCTTTTTATCGGGAAGAACTTGTTGTGTTAATGTTAATGGATTTACTTCAAACAAATTAAAACTTGAAAATGGAATACCACAAGGGTCTCCTTTATCAGTATACCTCTATAATGCATACATAGACTCCCTTATAACGGATCTTTTAAAACCAGAACTTAACCTAGATTTCGTTGGTGTATATGTAGATAATATCTTCATGGTAGCTTCTGGAGATCCATCTACGGTGAACGCCATTTTAAAAACGGCAGACAATGAAATCCATGCTTGGACCCAAAAAACCGGTGCAATTGTCCCGCCATCTAAAATAGAAGCACTGCACCTTTGCCGGAAAAAGAAATGCTTATCTTCAACCATTCCACTCGTAATTCGCAACTCCACAGTGAACCTGAAAAAAGAACTTAGAGTCCTCGGTGTAACATTCAGTGGAAATCTGAAATGGGATCTCCATATCAAAAATACCATCAATCAACTTAAGACTAGAAACAATGCTCTGAAAATGATATGTTCTCGTAGAAAAGGACCACATCTGGAAACTGCTCTCAAAATAACCAAAGCTCTGGTCGAAGGTACCATCCAGCACGGGCTCACCCAATTTATGTGGACTTCGAAGAAAAACTTGGAGAGCATCGATATAGCCATAAACGCATGCTACCGAACATCCACAGGAGCGCTAATGACAACACCAATCGAAGCTCTTAGAATAGAAGCTGGATTTAAATCAGTCAACAAACTAGGACAAAATCGAGCGGTAAACTTAATGAGCAAAGCCCTTACAGATGTTTCTCATCCTCTTCACACAGCTTCAAAGGAAACTTTATCCAGAAAAAAACAAAACAAGAAAAACTCAACATCTTCTCTTACCAAAATAGTTACCTTAATTTCGGCTCATGGTTGTATTCCTTTAGAAACTTTAGGAAATCAGTGGACATCCCTTCCCCCTCCTTGGAAAAGACACTTGCTATCTATAGACACCAGCCTCTCCCGCCACAAGAAAGAAAACTTTTCAAATCAACAATTCCTTATGCTTCACCGTGAACTAATTGAAACCATCAAGCCTTTGAGAACATTATACACCGATGGATCCTATAGGAATAATAATTCTACTTATGCAGTCATCGAACTGAAATCAAACAACGAAGAAACCATCTTTTTTCAAGGCATTCTTCCAGACGCAGCGGGTAGTTACCTAGCAGAAGTAACAGCATTGTCAAAAGCTCTTTCTATGGTACAGACCTGGACTGAAAAGACGTTGATCCTCACCGACAGTCTAAGTACACTTACAGGAATCAAAAGTGCAACCAATAACTGTTCTACTCTCAATTACATCCGAAGCATTCTCCATAATAACGCAAACATAACTCTAGCATGGATCCCAGGTCATGTTGGTATTAAAGGAAACGAGGCTGCCGACACTGCAGCAAAAGAAGCGACTCGTTATCCGTATTTAAAAGAACTCCCAAATATCTCCCAAATCATCCGAAAAGTTTTCATTTCAAACGAAAATGAAGAGCTCGAAAGCTTCTGGCGTAGGGAACAAAACTTTCTTCGACAACATCACGCAACACATCTTCGAATACCCTACAACAGAACTCTAACCAGAGAAGAATGCATTACTTTATTTCGGATCAGAGTAGGAAAAACGCTATTTTCTAGTCGTCACTATTTTACTAACGACCCCCCAGAAGAATGCGAATATTGTAGGGAGATCCTATCAGTTTGGCACATACTTGCCGATTGTCCGATTTCTCGCCAAACTACAGATACCGATTCCATAGAAATTAAGAAGAAACAAATAGCTGAAATACTTAATCCATCCGATGTCCGATCCTTTCAGCGCATTAAAGAAGCAACAAACTTACACAACAAGTTTAAAGACATATAAACTATTTATATACCTGAATACTATAATTTATCTTTGATTTTCAATTTAACAAAATATAATGTATAATTATCACTTTTTAATAATTGAAATCTAGACCAATCAATAATATTAATACGACATCTATGGTCTCGCTGCCCTGATGTCTTCCATGTAAATAATTTTATAAATTAATTTTTGTAAGTTATTTTTGATAAATAAATAAATAAAAAATAAATTAAATATAGGGTGGCCCACAAATTTTATTTTTTTTTTAATCGATGTATTTCATTAATTTTTTTTATTGGATTAAAAATTAAATTTTATTTTAAATAACTAATGGTTTTTAAAGATGATAGACTGAAAATGACTTCCACGCTCATCCACGCATATGCGGCACCTGATCAGAAAATTGTTCATTGCGGCCTGAAGGGTTGAAATTGGGATCGCCCCAATTATTGTCTTAATGGACTGTTTCAATTCAATCAAATTCCTGGGTTTCGTCTTATACACTTCCTGCTTGACTAAACATAATTCAAAAAATGCTGGTGCAGTCAGGTTAGGTGACCTTGGGGGCCAGTAGAAAGTGCAGTTTCTGGATATCAATTTATTTGGGAATTTTCCTTGGAGCTCCGCCATAATTGGTGTAGCTACGTGTGCTCTTGGATATGTCTTCGGCGAAGTTCTGGGTAAAAAAAACTCCTTCAACATCTTTAAATAACCGTCCCCATTGACAGTTTGTGTTACACCGTTTTCTTCAAGGAAGTATGGCCCGACAATACAACTTGATTTAACTGCGCACCACACAGTGAGTCGTTTGGTCTGGGTGCAGTTCCGTCTCATGGAGCATTATTGGATTAGATTCACTCCATATACGACAATTTTATTTTTTAACATTGCGTTTAAGTCAAAATGGGCCTCATCAGACATGAACAAACAACTTATCAATGTGTTGTCTTCTTCGGCCATTGCAATCATTTTTCGGCAAAATTGCAGACGAACAGGCAAATCCTGAGGGTTTAACTTGCTTGTAATTTGGACTTTGTACGGGGAAACAAGTTTAAGTCATCATGAAGTATCCGTTGTAATGACCGTCTGCTAACTCCAATTTGGGCCGATAAGTTTCGAGTCGAAACACTTGCAACAGCCACGATTGTATTCTGAACCCGAACATTGGGATCTCGATGATACGGTCTTCATACGATCCTTAAAGATTCGGCAAACATGTTCACCATCCTCATAATGGTCCATCTACTCGGGGGAGTACCGCCAAACTCCAGCCTAAATTCCCTTTGGACGCAAATGACGGACTGCAAAGAATGACATCGCTGCACTATCCAATTCCCTTTTTCAGTATCCCAAGCATTCATTTTGATGAATCTAAAGTAGAAAAAAAATAATAAGCCGATTACTCACATTGAAAAAAAATTATTACGTTTTATTTTTGTAGCACGATTCGTTGGCCACCCTGTATAAGCTGCGTTTTATTGGGTTTGGGTTATTTTCTAACACGTATTACAAAAATAATACGAAATCTAGGTATCTATCAGGCTTTCTGTCTGGGTTTGAAAATAATTGGTATTAAATTTGGCGAACCAGGCGTTAATTTTCAAGGGGTGAACCATATGGGTTATTTTCGATAATAAAATACGGCTATAGTCTACATTATGGTCTAACATTTTTTTTTACATATATTGTTATTAACGGTACATGCTATAGAACAATTTCTCTGACTTTCGACGTTCTCACAAGCAGGCGCACGGATTTCAATCAAAATTTTTAATGAAACAACAACCGTTTATTTAAATAAAAAATTAATCATATATTTTATTTTACTTCTTAATATCCTAACAATTAATTCATACAAATCTAAGAGGGACAATTTACTTTTTACTTTAGTTTTAAGCAATCTTCAAACTTTTTCAATCAAAGACAGAATGAAAATATGAAATTTATATAGTTCGCCAAGCAAAAAGAACATACATCCATTTTTTTGTTCTTCTCCCTGTCATGTACTTTCCATTTATTTTCTAATGTTCGAACAACTCTATTTGATCTGTTCCTTTTGGTCACTACAAGGTCCTTCAAATTCTAAAAATTACTGCATACCAAAATTTTCAAAAAATTGTTTTTTTTTTGATTTTTGAAAAAAAAGCAAACATTTTTTTTGTTGGAAAATTCAATATGAATTTCGAAAACGGGTGAACGATTTTTTGAAATTACGTTTTTTTAATTTATATTAAGGGTTTTCATGAAATTTCAAATAACTTATTTGGTTTCTCAGGTTTATACGGCTTTTCGCCTTTGCATGAATACCCTTATTGTCAAATACATATGTACTTATAATTGAATAAATTATTTAATAAGTAAATAAAAGAATTTTTGTGTAAGAGATGTTTTGTGCATACGATGTGATCGATTATAAGAGCAAGTACGTGCGATCCAATCGTGCAATTTATTTTTTTTTTATAAAAAAAGAGACAAATATTTCCGTTATAGTTCTATCACTATCACCTATCATGTTTAATGATCTCTTTTGAATCATATGCAAAGGACTCAAGTGAGTTATTGGAGCATCAGCCCAAATATGAGAGTTATACTGTCAGTGATGCCGGAGAGGAATGTTCAAAAGGAGCACAGAAGCCAAAAAAGAGTAGTATTTTGAACAAAATAGTAGTACCTTTCAAGAACTGTAAAAGTTTTCAAATGAGAGCTTGTGAGAAAAATTTATTTTTTAAAACTTTATTTTTCGGAAAAAAAACTATCATCTTTGTTGTCTAAACATTTAGGGATATTTATGTGACAGTATTAAATACCTAGATCGAAAAAAACTAATGTGTTAAAGTATTTTGATTTATCAGTATTATCATAATATTCAAAGGTTACGAAAAGTATTAAAAATTTGTAGGATTTCATTTATTGCAATCAACTCCAGTTAGTAATTCTTTGAAACTCATAATTGCGTTTATTGTGCTTATGTCAAATCTATTTCGTTTTTTATTCTTCAAAAGGAAAAGTTGAGAAAAAACTCGTTTCGCGGCTGCGCTGCTGTGAGGAAGACTTAATAATGCACTCAAAAAATCCCGTGTTAGAGGAAAAAGTGTTTCATTAACAGCATTTTTTTTTTAAATAAATATCTCTGGCCAAAATTCTTCGATATCTAATGAATTGGATACCATGCTTTGATTACGAAATTTCGACATTACAAATCAAGATTTTCAATATTGGTTGTGTCTATCAAATAAGGCATAGAAAAAATTATAGAAGTTTTGTTAAGTTCGAATTGATTTTTAAATTTTGTCATCAAAATCAATGGCGCTTGAAAACTCACATAAGTTCTTGTAATATTTTCGACAAACTCCTTTAATTTCGAATATTTCATATATTTTTAGCTTTAGCCCCAACAAACACATAATCGATGTTTAAAAAAAAAATAGAAAAACTTAGATTAGAGATAAGGCCGTCACTTAAAAACTCCGATTTGATAAAATTTTGTAAAAATATTTGTATTCGTACAGACTGAGACTGGAACTCTAAGTAAGGCTGTTTAATTAACTGAAGAACATAGGCAAAAATAATAAATAACATTTCGTTGTATCATTCAGCTCTTCTTGATTCCTATGGAAAAGATCTAGGTTGCTGTCAGAAGATTTAAAAAAATTCTACAAAAAGTAGTGTACCAATGCAGGCCACTGTTTCAATGTTCTTGCCGCAACCTGTTCAAGAGCTAGCCATCGAGTAAAGGATTATTTTAAAATCTTTTGTTGTTCAACATTGAAGTCCTGAAACTGATATTTTTTGAAAGAAAAAAATCAATATTCAGTGGCATTTTTTAGCTTAGCTGCGGCTGAGGAACAGATGTAAGGAATGGCACACACAGCCTAACATAAACATATTTAGATTCTCCTTTAGAAAAAAGATTGAACTACACTTTTTCGGCCGACCATGAAAGCAGCATTGTCTGGGCCACCGCAAGGACAAACAAAAATCAATAAAGAGAGGGGAATTCCCTTTTTAAGGACTTTTTAATTAAAATGCTGTCAAATTAGCATTAGATTCAAAAAGGAAAAACATTTTTAAAGGGTGACGTTTCACTTTACTGCATGTGCAAGATGTGTCTGGCTTTTGAAAAAAATAGTAGTACAAGTGTAAAAGGACGAGTACGGTAGTACGAAGGTATCCAAAGTAGTACAATACTACTATAGTAGTACTTTCGGCAGCGCTGTATACTGTCATACTGAAAATTATTTGAATGGATAAAGCTTTGTCGTTTCAACCTGATACCCCTAGAAAAATATAATTTGCAGTGTTTGCATGAGGCAAATTTGAATTTTGCCGTTAGCCATCTACGTTTGAATTGATTTCTTTTTTTTTTGGAATTTTTTGTACAATAAGGTTATTGTCGTCACCGAAAGAATTTATGGATTAGAAGTTTCGAGCAAGATATCAAGATCATTGATTAATATGAGAAAGATAGTCGGAACTCATGGATACACCAGCATTTATTTGATTGATGTCAGACTTGAAACCGTCCAATAAGACATGTATTGGACGGTCCGAAAAGCAATTCATAATCCTACTAAGAGAGATTTGGCAACACCAAATCCACGAACTTCGATTAGAGTTATTGATGCGAAACTGTATCAAGTGGCCTTGAAATATTAAGCGCAATATTCTTAATCTCTCCAAAACGATGTAGAGATTTGTGCCAAACTGTTGGGTGATATATACAATAAAATAACAAATGGATCTATTGCTACGAAAACCATATTGCCGTCATTAAACAACTTTCGTTTTTCAAGATATTTCTTGAGCTGATTTCTTATCAGTGGAATTCAACAGTCAGAGGGTGAAGAAGATTCGGACGGTAATACTAGTAAATAGAACCCTGATTGCGTTGTTTCGCAAAGTTTTAAGAATATTTGTAATTTAACTAATTATAACGGGTTATCCATTTTGCGGTTTCAAAAGTAAACGTAGGTAAATAAAACACATATAAAATATTGTTTTTTCATGATATTTCTTTTTTATTATAAAGTCTGAACGTTGACATTATTAATGACCACCACCCGAATTGTTGCAAGCATCGATTCTTTTGAGGTAATTTTCGACCACTCTTTGACACACATTGGGCGGTATCTGTCTCTTCCAGGAAATGTCTCTTGCAATAAAGCCATATTCGCTCGAGTTGTGTGGCATGTGGCACCGTCTTGTTGAAACCACCTATTCTCCATGTCGTATTCTTCAATAGCGGGACAAAAAAGGTCGGTTATCATATGACCATAACGCTCCGAATTGACGGTGACAGTCGATCCATCGTCATTTTCGACGAAGTAAGGTCCAATCACACCTCCGGACCAAAGAGCGCCCCAAACAGTTACTTTTTGTGGATGTAATGGCCTCTCTTCAATTACTTAAGGATTCTCAGAACCCCAAATAAGACAATTTTGCTTATTAACATACCCACCGAGTGAGAAATGTGCTGAAGAAAATTTTGTTCGAAAAATCGACGTCCAGCGCCTGTTGTTCAAGCACCCATTCGACGTATCTATGACGTTGGTTGTGAATGGTCAGTTGGCTTCAGTTGCTGTGTGAGATGGACTTTATATGGATGTAGGTGTAGATCCAAATGCAATATACGCCATAATGTGCCGTGAGAAAGTCATAATTCCTGAGAATGACGAGGAATCGACATATTCGGGTCTTTGGCAACACTTTCACTTACAGCAGCGATATTTTCAGTGATACAAGCGAAACGATGATGCACAGGTCTTACAATATCTGTAACCAATCCAGTCTCACAATTTTGCCAATTGCTTGCGTAGTTGAACGATTATGTAAGCCATAATCTCCTCTTAAAGCACGATATGTGGCTGTGGCAGAATCACCATATTTGTAGTAGATTTTAACAATTTTTGTGCGTTGTGGATAGTTAAGCGATCCATTTTCGTAAATGTCAGACTTTCAACTGACAAAAAAAAATTGGTTTAACAACTTAGTTTGACAGATATCGAATTCCAGCCCTATACTTTTGAAACCGCGAAATGGACAACCCTTTATTAGCATACATAAACCATGTTGAATTGAATAATAATTCTTCTTTCTTTAAAACAAAATAGCGATGTATGTTTGTATCTAATACCCAACAAGGGCTAAACTCCTGCCATAAATTAAAAAAAAAAAGTTGGGTTGTACCTACGCGGACAGACAGACATAATTGCGATATCCACTTTTTGCTTTCTTATCATATCGCTTTTCTTGCGAATTAATTAATAACTTTCCCTATGCTTACTATATCAAGTCAAAATTTTTAGCAACAAAAAGAGAGCAATATTATTAATATTGGATAATTCGCATTGAAAACTAAGTATTATTAATTTTTTTCTTATTAAGGAAAGGTACATTTTGGTAACAGCTATACTATTTATATTTTTATTTCAATTTTTGTTACTCTCAATTAAGGAAAAACTCTGATATTTTTTTCAATTATCGCTTATTTTAATAGTTTTCAAAGGATGTACAATTGTACAAGTAGCTACAGTAATACAAGTACATATATTTATGCATTTACATTTTTGTAGTGCAAACATGAGATAAACTTTTATAAATTGCTTCCTGATTTAAAATGAAATAAAACCACAGGATCTATAGTTACGAGTATAAAATTGAAATTAAATTAAATATTCCACAGTTCCTTCCTTCGTCGTCTTAGTCATCGTTGGTCTGGTCACTATAGAACATTAAATTTATCCAAGTCCCTACTCCATTTTTGACTCTATTTAAACACATAAAATGAGGTCGGTTGTAAATTCGAAACTAAAATCGACTGCAGCCAAGAATCGATAAAATTATTATGTAGGCAAAACGTAGGACTGCATTGTACGTTCTTTTTGCTCTTATTTTTCAAGGATAAAAAACATTGATGGTGTAAAGTAATAGATCATTAATAAAATGAAATAGCTATTTCAGAAAAAAGTGTGAAGAAGACTTCACAAAAAATTTAAAAAGAAAGGATTGACAAATATTGGTAATTTCGTTCTGGGTGTTTTTTCTCCCATATAGTTAATATATAATTTAGTTTCAATTTTTTTTATATTAATATCTTTTATATATTAAAATGTTTCAGCACAGTGCCAGCAAATTAAGAAAATTGAAGAGCATTTGATAAAAGATACACATTAGTTTCGAATCTTTGAATATCACAATAGGAGGGAAAAAGACTAAAGAAAGAATCTCTGTACTTAATAGTACGTTTGAAGTTGGGCTCAGGGGTAAGGTTGATCAGCATTCCTTGAAGAGCGTGTATTAAGGTTGAATAGTTTTAGGGGAGGAATGCGACTGGCTATTTCATTAGAACATTGTTTATAAGAAATAACGATAAAACAATGAAAGGCATGAAATATTGCGAAGTTTCTCGAGTGGATCAATTGTTTTATTTAGTTATTGCTCTATCACCAATTATTTTTTAAAGCTCTTATTTGGATTCGGTCCTGGTGACCGAGGAGTGAGTAATGGGAGTACCTGTTCAAATATGGCAGTTGTACTCAAGCCTTGGACAAATTAAGGCTTTATAGATTACAGCCAGATCAGAAGGGGGCAAATATTTCTTGCATCGACTCAGCAAACCAACACCTGCTAGCGTTCTTGGCGACATCGAATATGTGGTCGTTCCACACATGCAAGTACCGCTTATGGCGACGGCTCCGGTTTAACCACATTAGACACTATTGGGTTCTTGAAGCATTAAATTCTATAGGGTCAAGTTGGGTAAATGTAAACGATTTTGCAATTTCTTCTTTTTTTTTTTACTTTTAGTGTTCAGAACAGCTAAACTATGCAATAATGAATATTTTTGTTGTTGTAGCTTACGTTTGCATTCTCTAATCGATTTAAAAGTAATAATTTTAAACGTGTTCGCTTATTAGTTTTCATAAGATTTGACAATTATATTCACACCTGTCATTTTTTCGAAAAACTAGAAAAACCGGGTAAATAAAAACTAGGATCTCAGTATCTTAAGCAGGCAGAATAAAAAATTTTTGTAAGTGCTGTGGTTCTTTTAATGAAGGCTTTTGAAATCCGTGACATGAAACTTAGGTAAAAGTCGTCTCCTGGTCTTCTATTGTGGAAAGAAGTAACCAGAACGAGCTCTTGAAATAAGACATCTTATCCTGCTATAGTGTCTTCCACGTTTAATGACAGTTCAAGTTTTCTGCATCGAGATAGATTGGAAGTAAGAATTTTCTTTCCAAGCACCGATTCGATTATAAATAACCGATATCGGCTTGTCGACATGTTTTGTTTTTATAAGAAGTTTTTTTTTTAATAATACAAATTCTATATACTACTGAAATACATCAGCCAAGTAGAAGACTTAGCACTATAATATTTTGACTTGTTGAATTATTGATTCAAAAAAGCTTTTAACGGCATTTAGTCCAACAAAAATTAGCGTTTCGTATCAACGATCTCACATGGACTCATCAGTTGACTAAAACGTTTGTTTTTGTTGCACACGTCTTCTACTGCATGTAAAATATCAACTGATGTGTATGAGAGAGCTGTAGTTTTTCGTTGATATGTACGGGCATCTTTTGGATATAAAATAATGTTAAGTCAACGCCAAAGACATTTAAAAATGGATGTTTACAATTACCCCAAAATGTTCACCCATTGGTGTTTATATTTACCCATGGTATGAAAAAAATGCGCTTATTGTAAACAGCTTATAACTTTAAAATCTTGTTATTAAAAAGAATAAAAACATATGGAATGCATTAATAGTTGTATTTGACTTTATTTTATTTTCAAACAACCTAAGTAAACAGCGAAAAACTGTAAAACAGGGAAAAAATAATCAATACCGCAAACAAACAAAATGCAAAAAAATAGATAGATATCACCTTCCACGTGTCAGTATATTGGAAATATAATGTGTTTTCAAATAAAGTAATTGAATGCTTGGAAATATAAACGGTTTTTATAGAATAAAGTGAGTTTATAATTACCCCACTGGACAATGCTGTCGAGATCACAATTAAATAAGCTTATCATACGCTGCCGTTAATGTTCCACATCCGGAGGACATGAGAGTGAATCTAAAATGGAATATGAAAAGCTGAGTATACTGTCGCCAGTAAAACAATTATTATATCAGATTATAAGTTTCAGACAAGAGATCATTAATGAAAATGAGAAAGAGATTTGGGGACAGGACGGAGCCCTGTGGCACACCAGCATATATCAGACTTGCACACCAGGGCGAACGCAGAAAAAAATTTGGGGGGCGGAGGGTATTTCAAAAAATATATGAACTAAATATTAACGAATACTTTATTTTGTTAAGTACTAGCCGACCCGTGCTCGAGTTGTTTCGCAAGCTTTTAATACATTTTTTATTATGACTAAAATAATACCAAATGTTCAATGAGATTGACCGTCATTCCGCTATATTATAACCTAACACAAAATTTACATATGCTTTCAAATGCTTTCCATAACCAAATAAAGATTTGTATGTTCTCTCACTGAAACAGTTTTCAAAAAAATAGACGTTCGAACATATATGTATTCAAACATTCATATTTCAAAGCTTCTGGATGTACAATATTAGCAGTTTTATTATTTTGACGAAGAAGTAAATACTAATTATTTCTTGAACCCACTCTTAAACGGGCGGGCCGTGAGAAAAAACACTTTCCCTAAGATCCTCTTGCACTGAAAGATGTCATTTGAAAAAGCGTATTATATGATCTGAAATTATACAGTAATTTCCTATATTGGGAATGATCTCCATTGAGCATACTTTTTAAAGTTTCAGCTTTAGTTCAGAAGGAATGCATACTTTAGCATTAGCACATTACATGCTATTTAATTCCTATATTTGCTAATCTGTTACTTTTTTGTTCGAATACGAAAACTGTAGTACATAATTAAAAGCCACTCTACTCCACAAAAACTGATTAAGACTTGAAATATTATTACCTGCTGTTCCTACGTTAATCGATAAGCGAACAATTCAGTGGACTGAAATTCAGAAGTAAATAAACAAAAGAAAATTCACAAGAAATGCAGCAACCCAGTTATTGCGATTGAATCGAATTCATAAATGTAAAAATACAAAAATTTGATAAATTTATAATTTGTACATAAATTTAGTTCGCAGCTTATAAGTACAATTAAGAAATGATTTAGGGCTTAAAATAAGACTATTGAACTTCAACAAAAGATCTCATTTTTGTAAAATATCTGGTAGATTTAGTCATAATAAATTATTTTGGTCAACTTCGACAACATGAAAGTGTACAATTTTTTTTAAAGTTAATAATCTAATTCAACAAACATATTTAACAAATAAAAAATACATTCTTATAAGAATAAAGAAATTTAAAAAATTGGTTTCAATTAAATCTAAATATTTGTTTCGTCTTTATATAATAGTAATAAAATGTTTTTGGGAAAAAAAAATAAATAAATACATTTTTTATTAGGTACATCTTATATATAAAGAACAATCCAAATTATGTTTGTGCGCTATCTTCTATTTTTTTTTTGGGCTTGATCGATTTGAATGAAATTTTTAGGAGATCTTAGGACATGGAGAGTGTATATAAGAAATCGGTGTGCTGTCGGATGCCTATAACCGAAGTTATGACCAAAAATGTAACTACATGTTTGTTATTGCTTTATTAGTATAAATAATGTGTTTCATTTTGTATACACATCCACACACTTTCATTTTGATTTCTCTTTTTAATTCGTTTTGAAGCTTGTAAAATGTCGATTAATAGTGAAACTCATTGTGATAACAACGTCAAAAGAGAAACTCATCACCAAGGTAAGGTGTTATAAAAAAATCGATTGGATTTGTGAACGGACAATACTTGCAGCGAAAAAAAGGACGTCGATAGCTTGGCAAACGGTCTTTGTTGTTTGGTTTTGCGCCTGAAAGAAAACCGAAAAACATTGTTTATCATATCACTCTTTAATTATTTTTATTTCATTCAAATAAATCACATTGAAATAAGAACTATCTGTGTTTTATTATAACTCTGCAGTTTATTTGAAGGCGTTACATTGGGGCGAGACGAAGTTCACCTGGGCCGCTAGTATTTTATAAAATAAAATCCATGTTTTTTTTTTATAATCTACACGCGCTCAAGGGATTATACTACCCTTTAAATGTTTCAACACAGCGAGAGCGTTAGGTTAGGAAGAGAAAGGAAGCCAAAGATGTGTGGCGCGATGTTCTTAGTCTGGAGGTGGTTGTTGTCTCAGAGTTTATCTCCAGGGATGGCGACTGAACTAATGCGGTGAAGTTTCTGTATCTTATTTATCTATGGCCCTTATAATTTGCATTATTTTTTTCATTCATTGTCATATTTATCGGTGTACTAGTTTTACTCAATCACATGCTGTTAGTTCTATGCCTAAATAGCATGTAATGAGTAAGCCAGCAACTCGTATGACATTTATTTTAGAATTGTTTTTTAATGGAAAAATAAGAGGACATAGGCTATGGCAGGGATCGAACCTGTGACCATGAGGTTGACAGGCGAACACACAACTACCGTGCCACGGCCACCCCTTGGAGCTTTTGCCATTATATTTATAACGCCCTCATAGTCAACCCCAATATCCCCACAGATGTTCAGCAACATCAAACCGTTCATTCGCTAATCTCAGGTTTTGCATCTCAGATATGTTTTTAATCGCCCGGCGCATGAAAAAAAATTGCTCGCTTTACGCCACACATACCGGAAGTATAGCACCGATCTGCATAAAGCAGTAAACTGTTGGACGAATCGCAAACATTTAACGAGTCTATAAAGTTCTTATGCCGTTTTTTTTTTCATTTGATATACTCAGAAAATGCTTGCAACCATAGTTAATTTAACATTGACATATATTAAGAAAATAAAAGAAATACATTTTAACTTGTTCCAATCTTCAATTCGACTAAAAAATCATCTAAGCATACTTTTACATCATCTGGCAATTCATGGGCAAATGCCTCGGGAGACCTTTTTATTTCTACTCTTTAAGTTTGCCACATGTTTCGGGCAAAATATTTCGAATTTTGGAAAGCAATTCACGATGGTCGAGAAATCTATTTTAAATTATATGAATAAATGGTCCAAGAAAGGAGCATCGATAGACCGACGAAAATATTCTTCAGGATCGCCTTCGTAATTATCTAGGTTTCTCTAGCGACTGGCTTTCGGTAAATGCATTTGCAAATAGGAAGTCAATTTTTGTATATTTCAGTCAACACTAATTTCCCCATTGACATATCAAATTTGCTTACTCTAAAAAAAATATTTTGGGGGAGGGAGGGGGGTTAACACCCAAAACCCCCCTGCGTTCGCAACTGTTGCACGCATTTTCGATAAGATAGCTTGATGCCAAACTCTATCAAATGCTTTTAAAATATAATAATTCTGTATTAAAAGTATGCTTCTTACGGAAAAAAAAATGATCTTCAATAAAAACGATGAACGCACTAAAGTCTTATCAGGAAATAAACATCAGTACAAGCTAGTTTCGACTGCATTGTAAATCTGGTTTTCGTTAAACTTAAGTCTATAATTTTTTTCGTGGGATTTCATGATGAAGAGTCGACTTGATTGGTAGAACTGATAATATTTCTTCGGTTGTTATTATTAGAATCCCCATACTCTGGTCGTTTTCTAAATTTGTTTAATCCTTCCCCTAGGCATTGAAATATTGACCTTTTGAATCAGTGTCTCAAAAGATATCGGGACAATTTCTTCTAATTCCTGTTCCAGACTTACAATTTTTTTTGTGTTGTGCTCTTGAAAGAGTAAAATCCCCTTCATGACAATTTCTTGCCGAATTCTGCCCAATAAATTTTTGTAGGTAGCCATTTTTGAGCAGAAAATTTGAAATTGTCAGATGGACGTTCGTCAAAAAAAAACAAAACGTCTAAAGGTTTTTTAAGGAAAAGATTTTGTGACCTTATATTTCTTAGAAAAATTCTTTTAATTTTGCAACTGTATGGAAGCACTCAGCAAGGAAAATACAGAGTACAAATTTTAGGAAGTGTTCGATTTACAAGTTTATTAATGTGAAAAAATAACTGCTCCAATTAGCGAAAAAGTACAAACTCTCTTTAAACATGACCTGATAAGGGATGGCAAATAATTTCCTGTTATAGTCAAACACAAATTATAAAATTGGAATAAAAACCATAAATGATTTTTTAAAAGCATAATTCCCAGAACTGTCCTGCTTAACTGCATCGCCATGTCTCTTTATTTTTTTTTAATTTCCTTTATAAGCGACTGGGTTGTAAACATCAATACACAAGCGGGTTGTTGGAATTCGAATAAAATTTGAATAATTTGTTGTCACATAGACATACAAACTCCTTATGTATATCTATATAACCGTTGTCATTATATCCGATTTCGACTGTATACCTTTTATTAAGTATGCAGATGAGTTTAGATGGACTTAAATCTTAAAAGGATTTTAATTATTTATGGACCAAGGGTTGCACTCCGCAGCATCAAAAGGAAAAATTTAACTACATGTCAACCCTAATAAAACAAACACACTCTAAATTTGCATAAATATTAAATAAATTTGCTTCTCATTTTATTTTGTAGTTCAAAGTTATTTCCGTTTATTTAACATAAATATGGATACATATATTTTGGTAGATACAAATTTAAATAAATTGAACATATTTTTTATTTCATTATTATGCAGGGCTACTTGAATGTATACTCGTATGAAAATAGTTTTTTTAAAGAATACATAGAGCGAAATGTCTGACGCAGTCATTTGTTCAGATATTTACATTTTATAACATATTCTCATGTAAGTACATACCTTATTATCAGTTTACCTGCGTGCTTTGAACTTTTCCGATGGGTTGATCCAGGATTCCTTGACAACTCCAATAGTTGTCAAGAAACTGTGTTTTTAGTTCTAGTTTAGACAAAACAAAAAACACTAAATTTGACATTTGAAGCAAGAGGCAATAGGTTATGTCCTCTAATTACCTTTGGTTCTTCGGTAAGACGGTAACATGAGACAAATAAATTTATTGAAATTTGGGAAGGACAACGTTTGCGCGTCAGCTAGTACCTACAAAACAACTTGGAGTTTTCTCTTAATTTCTATATCAGTTTAATATATTCTCGGTATCGGGGTGAAGCTGTGGTTATATATATAAATTGACTTATTTATCAAGTAATACTATTATTTTAGTGCAATTTCATATAAATGTGATTATTAGTTCGCTTTTTATCTCTAGTTAAACAGAATCATAATGGCAACTAAGACAATGATTGTGAAAATTGAGCATCTTGATGTACTTAAATTTCTCACTAAGCAAGGGAAAAGTCAAAAAAACTATTCATGAAGAGATGGATGCTATTTTCCAAGGTTCCACACCTTCATTATCAACTGTGCAAAAGTAGTCAAGTGAGTTCAAGAGAGGCAGAGAGAGCATTGAAGACGACCCCTGCCACGGCGCCCCGGCTACTGCTTGTACGGGAGAAAGCATCAAAGAAGTCGAAAAACTTGTTCTTCTCAATCAGAGATCACCAAGCTTTCAACTGGTACCATTCACATTATTCTTCATGGCCATTTTAACCTTTCAAAGGTCAGTGCAAGGTGGGTGCCACGAATGCTCACAGCGCCTCAGAAAAAAGTGAGAATCGCATGCTGTAGAGAGCTTTTGGAGATGTGTAGTGAGAACGCGGACGGTGTTATGGATCGAATTGTTACTGGGGACGAAACATGGGTTCACCACTATGACCCTGAAAGCAAACAAGAGTCCATGCAATGGCATAAAAAAGGAACAGTCCCCCCGAAGAAGTTAAAAGTCACTCCGTCTGCCGGGAAGCTCATGGCCACAGTTTTTTGGGACTCAAAGGGAATCTTGCTCATTGAGTACAAAAAAAAAGGTGAAACCATCAACGCCACATCCTACGCTTCCACTTTGCAGAATTCGCGGGAGGAAATTAAAAAGAAAAGACGGGGTAAACTCGCAGCGGGTGTGTTGCTTCTTCATGACAACGCTCCTGTTCACACGGCGCGAGTTTCCAAGGCTCCTGCGCGAGATTGTGGTTTCGAAGAAATCCAACACCCACCCTATAGTCCAGACCTTGCCCCTAGTAAAAAATGTCTTCGTGGATAAAGATTTTCGGATGATGAAGAACTCAAGTCGGCAATAAATGGGTATTTTGCAGAGAAAGAGGAAATTTATTTTTTTGAGGGTTTAAAAAGCTTATCTCAAGATGTAACAAATGCATTGATGTTAGGGGAGATTATATTGAAAAATAAAAGCAATTTAAATTGAATTCGCATTTTCTTTCATATCGATACCGAGAATATATTGAACGCCCTATATTCCAAAAGTAAATAAAATGTACGACTGGATCTTACGAACTTGCTCTTGTTGCTGTAATGTTTGTTGATGACACTGCGGTGTTTGCTTGGCATGAATTTGCTCTCAATATTGAGATGAATCTAAAAATACGATTAAAATACTAGAAAAATATTAACTTAAAGCGAAAATTAAGCTGAATCTTGCAAAAATGCAAGCCATCTTTTTTACACGAAAAAAGAAAAGCTTGTTTTCTTCCCAACTGTCAGCTTCAAATAAATGGTAATACAATAGCGTGGGTGTAAAAAATAAATTATCTTGGAGTCCTTCTTGATACAAAGTCAACATTTCAACAACATATTCAAATTAGGTACCTCAAAGAAGAGATGCAATAGAAATCATATGTGCAACATTTGCAACCTACCCCCACACATTGAAATACCATGCACCAGAAAAATGTGCGCCAACTGCTTAGCATCGGTGCTGCCTGAGGAGCATCGAACCAGCGGAGTCTTAGAACTAACCACCACATTAATTCCAACGTAAAACTTTCACAAACAAAAAATTATTTTAAGACTCTCCAATGGGATATACAAGGTTATATTCACAATTACGATGAGTTAAATTTATTGATTAAGGAAAGATCGCCTTGTGCAATATCTCTCCTAGAGACACATTGTGGGTTTCAATCTACGCCGATAGTTCCTAAGGCATATTTAGGGTATTTTCATAACTCCTCCACTAATTGTTCCTCTAAGCAAGGTATAGCCCTTTTAATTAAAAAAAATATTCCTCATACTCAGATTATTATAAATGCAAATATTCTGGCTTTAGCCCTAGAAATAAATTTATCGATCAAATTTACCATTATTTGTTTATATACGTTTTGCCTCATCAAACATTCCCTTTTGCAGACCTTGATCGTATCGTAAGCCAAATACCCCTATACTTTTTTGTGGTGACGTACATTCTTGGAACGTTCTTTGGGGAGCTCCTACCACAAATCACCGTGGTACTGTTATTGAAAATTTTCTATTTAATTCTGCTCTTACGCTTTTGAACGATGGTTCGCCAGCACATTTTTCAACTCATATTCAGAGTTCATACTGCAATTAAGATGCTTTATCCCTTCATAAATCGAAAATCTTTACTCACAAAAGAAAACTAAATGATCAATCACAAAGTCATTTTTCAAACAACACTGGGTGTCCAATATGGGGTAATGCGGCAATATGCCATATAAAGAAGTTACAAGTATCACAAAATAAAGTTTTAAAAATGATGCTAAATTTACGTTGGCATACTTCAACCTTAGAAATTCACATAAAGTCGGATGTTGAATCTATTTTTGAAAAGATTCCCAAACTTTCAATAAATTTTAAAAATTGCTGTGATATTTCTGAGAATGCTCTCATAAACTAGACCAATGCTTAATCTGTGATAATTCCTTGTATATATTTATTGCGTTTGCTTTGGCTTATTGTAATTTGTATTGTTTGCTTATATTTATTTATTATATTTTATTAATTTATTTACTTTCTTGTTCTTTATTTATTAATTTATTTATTGTTTCTTTTGTTCATTAATATATTTATTTGTTTTTTTTTTTTTATTATACATGTATTATATATTGTAACATATATTTTTCTCTTTATTTTTGTAATTCGTTCTAACTTTTAAAATATTATCTATAAAATAAAATTTACAATTTACAATGTGATTTATTATTTTTTTTTATTTATTCCATGTTCCTCATGTTATTAAGTTAAATTCTATTTTTACTATTTTGTTTATTTTGTAACTGTTCTGTGTATTTTTTAAAATTTTAAATGAAGTTATTTTTCCGTATTTTGCTTCGAAGATTTGAAAGTACGTAATAATATAAATATTTTTTTTTAAAAGATACTGTTTCATTTGTAAGATGAATATATCAAATCTCTGAATTGTAAAATGAGTGGTCACAGAACAAATATATCTATCCATCCTTGCATCTAAATGGATTCATACACATTGTAAAATCTTTTTTGATTGCTTAATTGTTAAAGTTTGAGGAAAAACGATGCTATTTGAATTCTTGGATAAATACAAATATATAAATAAAATCAAAAATCGTTGGAATTGTTTTTTAAAACATTAATTTCTTATGTATAAAATTAAAAAAAAAACATTTAAAATAAATTTAGAACGCGCGCCGGCCGTTTTGAAGCAATTATTATTATAGGAACATACATAATTTTAATTTCAAAAAAATTCAGTTACTAATATTTGAAGTATCGATTTTTAAATAAAATAAATTTATTTATATTTTAAAATCGAAAAACCCTTTTTTGAAAATGTGAGTATGCAGTTTTTTAACACTTCTAGGGAGCATTTGCGTAAAAAAACGATTTTTAATTGGTTTGTTAATAGTGAAAAAGTCGAAAATGGGAAAAGTGTTCTATTGGAAGTACCGTTAATAAGTACGCAAAACAAAATATTTTTGTACCTAAAACTGGACTGCACTAATAAAAGAACACACATTTTTTATCAAAATTTTTGAAGCCGTTTTAGAGAAAACTATTTTTTTACTACAGTCTTGTTAACATTAATATGTCAAAGAAATTCGAAAAAAATCTATTGAGTTTTCAACAAACACATTTTTTTTCTAATTTCAAAATACTTTTTTTTTTGTAAAAACTTGGGATTACATTAGTCTTTAAACTTTCTGAGCTTCTACATAAAGAATTTCAAAAAAATCCAATTACCTAACCGTTTTCCAAAGAATCAAAACCAAAAAAATGGTTCTACTAACTAGAGTTACAGCAGTCCTCTAATATAGATTTTGGTAAAAAAACGCTTTTCGAGGCTGTATGAACAGAAAGTTGAGAAACTTAAAAATAAATATTTCTTCTTATTCTTCAAAAAAAATATTGATTTTGCCTGTGTCTAAGCAGTCTCATTTCCATATTTAAATGGAAATGCTAACTTAAGCAAAATCTACTAAAATCAAGGGCTCAACCAAAATATTTAGCAAAGGAACATATCGCCGATAGGGGGCAGTCCATGCAGCATAAAAAATATACAATTTTTGGTTTTTATTTTCGCTGACGATATTAAAGTTTGCATTTTTCGGAACGTCAGATAAAAAAAAAATTGGAAAAAAAAATATTTTTAACATTGAGCTAATTTCCGAAAAATGTGAACTTTATGTAATACGAGTAGTATAATAGAATGTTATGTTTCAGGCAATACACAGTCGAGGGACTAGGGTCACGGAACTTGAGTACGTGCGTTTATTATAATAAATTCAAAAGTAACGTGTATGACCCGAATCGCCCAACTCTTTAACGAACAAAAATAATAAATTTTTTTTTGAAAAATTGAAATAGGGACGCTTGATTTTTAAACATTAATAAAAGGTTGTAAGGACAAAATATAACAGTCTAATATAATCAGCCATCATATTTATACTGACCTAAACATTTCAGTTCATTAATATAGCATTTCATAAAAGACTTATTTTTCTTTTTTTAACTAACTTTTTAACTAACTATCTTTCCTCACATACAATTGCTGGAGTACTCGTCAATAGATTAATAATCTGTTGTCAATAAATCAACTTTAAGCTTTAGCTACTCTCACATCTTTCAAATTAAATGTATTCTTCTGATATTGTTATAAGTTCCCTTTTTCTATCTTTTTTTTAAAATAATCTATTTAAGTTTTGAAAGTTTAAAACTATGTAAACGATTTATGTTTTCTCTTTATTTTTCCTTTTGCTTAAGTACAGGGTGGCACACGAATCGTGCTACAAAAATAAAACGTAATAACTTTTTTTCAGTGTGAGTAATCGGCTTATTTTTTTTTTATTTCATGGGCTACTATTTAGTTTTATCAAAATGAATGCTTGGGATACTGAAAAAAGGATTTGAATAGTGCAGCGATACCATTCTTTGCAGTCCGTCATTTCGTTACAAAGGGAATTTAGGCTGGAGTTTGGCGGTACTCCACCGAGTAGATGGACCATTATGAGGCTGGTGAACATGTTTGCCGAGTCTGGAAGCATCGAACGAAGACCGTATCATCGAAATCGCAATGTTCGGGCTTAGGATACAATCGTGGCTGTTGCATCGGCAATACAGTCAAATCCAAGTGTTTCGACTCGAAACTTATCGGGCCAAATCGGAGTTAGCAGACGGCCATTACAACGGATACTTCATGATGACTTTAACTTGTTTCCGTACAAACTCCAAATTTCAAGCAAGTTAAGCCCTCAGGATTTGCCTGTTCGCCTGGAATTTTGCCGAAAAATGATTGCAATGGCCGAAGAAGACAACACAACACAACAGAAGATAAATTATTTGTCCATGTCTGATGAGGCCCATTTTGACTTAAACAGCAATGTTAACAAGCAAAATTGCCGTATATGGAGTGAATCTAATCCAGAAATGCTCCATGAGACGGAACTGCACTCTAGAACGAGTCACTGTGTGGTGCGCAGTTTCATCAAGGTGTATTGTCGGCCATATTCTTTGAAGAAAACAGTGTAACACAGACTGTCAATGGGGACCGTTATTTAAAGATGTTGAAGGAGTTTTTTTTTACCCAGAACTTCGCCGAAGACATATCCAAGTGCACACGTAGCTACACCAATTATGGCGTAGCTCCAACGAAAATTCCCAAATAAATTGATATCCAGAAACTGCACTTTCCGCTGGCCCCAAGGTCACCTGACCTGATTGCACCAGACTTTTTTTATGGGGTTATGTCAAGCAGGAAGTATACAAGACGAAACCCAGGAATTTGACTGAATTGAAGCAGTCCATTAAGACAATAATTAAAGCGATCCCAATTTCAACCCTTCAGGCCACAATGAACAATTTTTTGATCAGGTGCCGCATATGTATGGATGAGTGTGGAGGTCATTTGCGGTCTATCATCTTTAAAAACCATTAGTTATTTAAAAAAAAAAATAATGAAATACATCGATTAAAATAAAAGTTTTTTAAATTTCTTTTTAAAGCATGATTCGTGCGCCACCCTGTATATTTCCCCCATTATTTACTTGCGCTTATAGGTACTATAAGGCCAGTTACATACGAGTAGTTATGCATTCTTAAAAAAAAATTCTAACAATCAAACATGACCTTATGGTGATCGACAAAATATGTCTGTCAGTCGGTCCGTCTGTATGTATAATGAGCTGCAGCCTAAACGGCTTAAGCTATTGCCTTCAAATTTGGTATACGTGAGATTCTTTTTACATTCCTCATAGGGGGAAATTGAAATTTTGTTTGTAGGCCCAAAACTAACGGTACCTGCCATATAACCGTTAAGGAAAATCTCATTTTTCTCGAAAACGACTCCAACGATCAAAAAACTGAAAATGAAAAACAGGATTTTATCTAAATCCGTCTACAAATTTCGAGATACTTTCTTATAAAATTTTCATTGATCCGTGGAATCTAATGGTTTCTTGTTTTTTTTTTCGAAAAAGTGATTAAAGTGATGGTTTTGTCAGTTCTTATAAGCTTAAAAAACGATTTCTACCCACCTATACACCATTTACTTTTATTATATACATATGTAAATATTTACATACCTGGGTTCCATCTATATACAGTGAACGTTAAAAAAATTGTACACCTATAAACTTTATTTTTGCACCTCTATTAGTAAAAGTGAGGTTGATATTGAAATAAAATACTTTTCTTATGTTTTAAGGCGATTAATTTTCAACTAATTGGCATATAAAAATTAACAAATTATATAATACAAGAATTTAAAAAAAATAAAATATTTCATTTTTATGGCGTCAAAAAGTGTACACCTTGTAGGGCATACTATACAGGGTTCGGTTTATCGCGAAAACAATTGTTAAATTTATTTTACATTTCTTTCTAACTCACAATTTGCTGATCAGTGTATGTTATTGAGTTAATTTCCACCGAAAAGTGCTTGTTTAAAATTATGAACTTAAAATGGGTAAGAAAAGTGCAGTTGAAAAACGAGAACTTGTTATGAAATTAAGAAAGGAAGATGACAAAACCCATTGAAAAAACATTGACAAAATTTCAGAAGTTCAAAGACGTAAAAGATCAAACTTGTTGCGGAAGGCCAACAATATTTTCCGTAATTGATGAACGTGCTTTTGTGAGAGAAGTGCGCAAAATTGTTGCGGTTTTTGCAGTAAAAATTGCTGAAAACATTAGCCAATATTCTTGAGTCAACGTTAGCCCGAACACTGTTCGCCGGAGCCTGTACAGTAACGGGTTGCACGCCAACTACATTCGTTACAGAAAAAAACCGAAATGCGAGATTTTAAGACAGAGATTTTTAGTCTGTGGTCTTGGGTTGTTACAAAGTTATCATTTTCTCAATGTTTGACTACAAAAATGTGGATGATATAAAAACTGATATAAATATATTTCACCAATGGATATGGTCCAACTCCAAGGCTACCTTCAATTTTAGCGGGTGACAGGATTGGTGTACGCTTCTTTTTACTTGCGATATAGGTTACTACAGCATAAGGCAAGTTTTGTATTTAAAAAAAAATCGAACTCGAGATTTTGATCAAACTTGACATTACAATGATAGACAGCACCTTTTTTGACTCAGTACTCAAACGACGCTCGCTGAAGATGGTTACTCTGTTGTAACCGAAATGCATTCGTAAAAATAAAAAAAAATAAAATATATAAAAACACTTATAAACAATTTTTTTTTTTAATTTAACTACGTCCTTTGCGGTCTTAAAGGTTTTGTGATGCTAAATTATATATAAAATTCGACCACAAATTCGGCTACTTTTCAGCGTTTAAATACTGATAATAACTTAAAAAAGCACCAAGAAATTGAAAAAGTGGGTGGCGCAATTCCGTCTGTCTATCTGTCTGTCTGTAGAACGATCTACAGCCTAAACAGCTGACGCGATTTCCTTCAAACTTGGTACTTAAGCGTCTTAGGTGATGGTCTCAAATAGGTTTTTGAATCGTTTTTTTAGGCCCAAAAATAACGGCTCTAACGAGTTTGAAAAAAAAAATTAGTGTGTGTACTCCTTTTAGTAGAGTCTACATTCTGGTCAAACATTTTTTTCACATATTTTGTTATTAACGGTACCTGCCATACAAGCATTTTTTTTGGATTTTCGGCTTTCTCATAAACGGCTCTTCGGATTTCGACCAAATTTTTATATAGGGGTCCTTCGAGTTATAAAGAATACTGAATACCAAAACTATTTTTTTGGATTTTTGAAAAAAAAAAAATGTTGAAAATTCTATATTTCGAAAACGGGTTGGTGATGTTGTTTGAAATTTTGATTTTTAGTTGACATTAGTATATTTTTTAAATTGCCATCCCAATTTTTTTTAAAAGAAAATTAAAGAAATTTTGTATATACAAAATTAAGCATTTATTATAAATTAATTAATTATTATCTATTAAGAATCTTTTGCATAAGATGTGATCGTACATAAGAGCAAGTTCGTGCAATGCAGTCATGTATTTTAGTTTTACTTGAGGCGCTGGGACCTACTCAACATATGCTGTACACGTCGAGCAACAACTGATAGATTTTATTTTAGCCTTCAATTTATGGTCAAGCAAGCTCGCAACTTTTCGATGTACCTCGAACCAAACTTTGTTTTGCACTGCAGAAACCGTTGATGGCCGATCACTAGTATATGTATATATTTTTACCTAATTCTGGCAAACATTGATACAAACATTCTTACTTCGTCTTATTTCTTATTTAATGTGATGAATTGATTCACGATATGCATTCAATACTTTTGAAAATAATTCAGTTTTTTAGTGCACTGTATGCCCTTATCTATGTACTGAGAAGAAAAATGTACTCTGAAGAAATTTGTTAAAGAACTCTATGGACCAACAAATAAATAGGTTTTTTATACCTAGATACCGTACTCAATACAGTATATAATATAGTCAATAGATCGCGTCAATTTTTGTGATTGATACCAAACGAACAAGTGCGCAAATATATGTATTAATTCATTTGCTATTTTATCATGAAAAGAATGTGTAGACTGTACACGGAATTGTGATCCATTCGATCCATTATTACAAAAAAAAAAAAAATGATAAGATATCAAGTTTTTGTGAAAGTTCCTTGAAATATAAAATAAAATAAAAAAAAATTAGATTTAATTAAAATAGTTTTAAGGTCGAAAGACATTAGTTTTAAGAGTTATTGTTTAATTTAGAGCGCCCGTAAAGGGCCAGTAAATTAGTTGTAAGTTATTGATAATCAGGCTAGTTTTAAACATTTTTGTCTAGCTTTAAGATAGGTATAAGTTAAAATGAAATAAAAATGAATTAAAAAAAAAAAAAAATCCGTTAGGTACATTACATATAGCACATAATGTATATGATAATACATTCAGAACTTAGAAATAGTGGCGCAAAATTTTAAATAGCCAGATGTTAAGGATTAAGTATCATACTACTGAACAGTTTGCTAATAATAAAGCACTTTAATAATATTTTCCCAATTTAAAACATTTTTTATCTAGCACCATACTAAATCTATTTTCTTAACAAACTACAACTAAACACGCCTAAAATAGTGCAAAAAAGTAAGCGAACACAACTTTTTGACGTTTGTAAATGTCAAAGCGTCATATAGATTTAGTACGATACTAAAAAATTAAAGTAGCCATTTTGTGATTTAAACTTCAGAAAAATGATAAGAAAATAGTACTTCTTGGAAGTGAAAACACGCAAGGATTACCACTACCCATAAAAATGAGGGAAAACAACAACATTATTAAATTGAAAATAAACACTGGCTCTCTGATTTGGTAATGAAAATGCTTAAGAACTCATCAAAACTTAAAGGCACAGGTGTTTATTTACAAAAAGATCTTACAAAAAAAATGCAATTAAAACGAAGAATACTGCTCGAATACAGGAAAATACTAAAAACAAATAAGCCAAGAGTTGTCATCCAAATGAAAAATAACGCTCTTTTGAAAGAAGGCAAATCTTTTTTTTTAAGTAATAATAACATTTTAAAATGTAATGAAAATGACGGAGAAATAGAACTGCAACAGATGTTAGGAGAACTTAATTTTCATAATGTCAAACACATCATGCTGTCAACGCCAAGTGAACATCAAAAAAACTGGAGTAGATCAGCAAAAACTACGAGTACGCCAGGGATGCCACTTTCTCAAAATGGACCAAGTTCTAGTAGTTCAGCGAGAAATTGAAAATTAGGTGCCGTCAGCTCATTATATATTATTTGTTGTAAAGTTTTAGCATATAATGTATCTGGTTTGAATAATAAGCTTTTTTTTGTAGACTTTTTTAAATTCATCAAATCTTATGAAATTTTTTTCCTCTTTGAAACATATGTAATTAGTGATAATACAAGTAAATTTATTAATTATTTTAATGGATATAAACTTTATTGGATTCCTGCAATCAAAACCTCTTTAAAAGGGCGCGCAAGTGGCGGATGTCTATACGGAATTAAAATATCTCTATTGAAATATTACGATTTTGCTGTAATACAAGAAACTGTTGTAGTTAAACTAATAGAAAAAAGAAATATGTTTATCCTCCCACTTTACATAAATTGTAATAAATGGTCTGAAGATTTCGATGACCTAGGAAGCATTTTGTCTTTGCTAGCAAGCAAGAGTATTTTAATGATTGGTGAATTCAACGCTAGAATAAGCTGCACTTAAGTCACCACCTTGAGAAATATTAACAATATACATATTAACCCTACTAACAGAATATCTAAAGATAATGTGTCCAACCAAAACGGGACAAATTTACTGGAGTTACTGCAAATGTATGGCAGTATCGTCTTAGTACAGAAGGAGATACCAATGGTCATTACACTTTTATTGGAGGACAAGGCAAATCTGTTATCGATTACTGTGCAGTCAACAATGAGTGGATAGATCTTACAACCAAATTTGAAGTTAAATCTAAACATTTTTCTGATCACATGCCAATTATTGTTGAGTGGAGAACTGAAACAGCCTCACAACAGAGAAATCTTGACCTGATCCCACGCCTTAAATGGAATATTAAAAATGTTGAATCCTACCAGCGTTCTTTGGATGAATTTCTCTCTAGAATTTCTGCAATACATGAGACAACATACGCACTCTCAAAAAGAATTCAAGAATGCTTAAGAAATTCTGTAAATAACAGAGAACAAAACCCAATTAAAAAATTCAAACAAAAGTGGTTTGACAGGGAATTCATGAACGCTGAAGAAAAATCCTTCCGTCTACTTAATGCAATACGACGTAACTCTTATAATGATGAACTGCGGAAATGGTATATCCAATCAAATATCAGATATAAAAGCTCTGTCACTTAAAGAAAATCAGTTTTGAAACAAATCTAGCTCTATCTTTAGGACACACTAAGAACACAAAAGAATTCTGGAAGATAGCTAAAGAAATAAATGGTTCAAATCACATTATAGGTTCATGTGTCTCTGCGGATGACCTGGCGATCTATTTCAAAAACCTTTTACATATGGAAAGCCATTCAACGTTTTCTTATGCGGAACCCTTTATATGCGATGGTTTACTTAATTGTACAATATCTGCTGACAAATTATTAACTGTTCTAGGAAAAGCTAAAAATGATAAAGCCCCAGGAGAAGATGGCATACCTTATGAATTTTTCAAAAACGCATCCCTAACCTTTTGTAACAATTTATTGACACTTTTCAACAAAATTTTCACAAGCGCCAATATTCCAGCCTCGTTCAAAACATCAGTAATTTTTCCTATACATAAAAAAGGCTCCTTAAATGATGCTGAAAACTACCGGGGCATTTCATTCATGAATGTGATAGCGAAAATATTTTGTGGAGTACTAGTTGGTAGACTTGAAAGTTGGGTAGAGGAATATAATATCCTATCAGACCTGCAAGCTGGATTTAGGAAGAACTACTCTACAATTGATCAAATTTTCTCACTAACATCTATAGTTTAGGCATTTCAAGCACGAAACAAGAAAATCTACACTTTGTTTGTCGATTTTAAGGCAGCGTTTGATGTGGTGAATAGAAGTGCTTTGCTATACAAACTCTCACAACTGGGTGTTTCAACAAAATTCCTCCGTGTAATACGAAACATGTATATGAACACAAAGGCAACGGTCTGGGAAGGGTCAATGTTTTCAGAATGGTTTAAAACAGACACTGGTGTTAAACAAGGATACCCTCTCAGCGCCCTACTGTTTTCATTTTTTATTAATGACATTGGTTCACATCTTCCTGGAGGTATTCGAATCGCAGGTGACCTAATTAATGTATTGTTGTATGCCTAGTAATATTATCAGATGACCTAGTAATATTATCAGAATCACCAGAAAACTTACAACTGATGAATAATCGTCTAGCGGCATTCTGTGACAAATGGGGACTTGTTATAAATGCTGAAAAGTCGAAAATAATGATTTTCTCGCGATCCAATCAACGATATAAGTGGAGTTTTAATGGGAGCCGTTTGGTTATAACGGATGAATATAAGTATCTTGGAGTTAAGCTTAACCCAACGTTGGACACCTTGCAGAAAAATCTAAAGCCTCAGAAAGTCTCATGAATTTGACATGGAGCAATGTGTTCTCAAACCAACATAAAAATCTCTCCATAAAATATAAAATCTTCGATTCAGTTGTAAAACACTTTGCTATGCAGCACAGGTTTGGGGACTTAATGCATATGAAGAAATTGAAAAAGCACTGAAAAACTTCATTAAAAAACTGTTTTATCTTCCAATGAAAACCACAAGCTACGCAATTTATTTAGAAACTGTGTTACCAAAACGTTTTACTTACACACTTAAGCTTCAAGCCGACTTTATCATTAAAGTATTGGGATACCAGAACTCTCGGTTGAGTAAAAAGCTGTTACTTTACGAAACAAGAAATAAAAATTGGTGGATGGGTGAGTGGAAAAATATTGGCTCTAATCAGGGAGTGGAAGTTAATTTAGACCCAAATAACACGCAACATTTAAAGGATCAACTTTATGAGATCATACAAAAACAAGAAGACTCGGTTCGAAATCGTATGATGGAAAAGGCCTGTAAATCGGAAAGCAGAATATTATACAGCCAATTAGAATTTAACCTTTGTGATAAAAACTATTTTAGAGATTCGTTCAGTATTAAACAAATCTCTTTGATATTCAAAATTAGATGCGAACTTCTAGGTCTCAACGGAAGCCCGTACAATGGAAGTTTTGATCAGTTCTGTAACTTATGTAACATGAAATCAAAAGAAGACGGTTTTCATTTGATAAGAATATGTCAAATCTTCAAACAATATAGAATATCATATTTCGGAAAAGTTATTCTAACAATGGGAGAGACTATCAACATTCTAAATGGATCTGACTGGAGAGGACTTGCTCTTTTTCTGAGAGACACACTTACTTTCCGAAGACTACTTTTAACAGAATACGCATAGCTTTATCTATTTAATATAAAAGTAATACAAATAAATAACAAATTTATATTTAAATTTTTCTACTATCTTAAAATATTGCCAGTCGAGCTGACGGCAAAGCCAAAACTTAAAAAAATCGTTAAAATATGTTCAAATGTAAAAATGCAAATCGTAAATAAATGAATTCTTTTACTTTAATGAACTGGGTTAAAATTAAAAAAATCCTCTTTTTAGCCTGGTATCATACTAAAAATGATTTAACATATTAATAAAGCGTTTAAAATTTTGCGCCAGTATTTTTTTTACAATCTCATGTAAATTTTACATTAAGAATTTTGTATAAAGTAGCTTTTTTCCTCAGTGCAATTTAAAATGGATCCATTTTGCTACCGTGAACCTTTTATCTTTGTTCATGGGTCAGGTGCAATCGCACATTTAATTATTCCAGGATCTAACTGTTGCAATAAAAAAGGACATACTCACGAATTTTATTAACATTCAGCCTTCCCATGTGGGTACTGCTTTTACAGTATGTTTGCAGCAGCGGTGAAGTAATAATAGTCCTGATGTGCTACAGGGAGGGAAATCGGTTGCTAAGTTCCTAGCATTACGGCGTGGGCATTGTGGGAAGGGGGGTGGTGCTTTATCACCGTTGGGATGGGTCCATGATAAAAAGGAGATATACGTTTCAATCGATTTTTGTTTTCCTCGGATTTTCAGCAACAACAACAACAACATGAACAGATGACTTTTTCTTCGGGTGAAATATATCTTTGTTTTCTTTCGAAAATTAAAAAAAACACATCCGGTTAATGGCTTTGTGGTGCTGGTTATACCTTGGGATGGTGGGTTGATGTTGGATGAGGACGTGGAATACCGTTGTGGGTTGTCGTTGTTTTCTTTATAAGTTGGCCTGTTGCTCGGGGAATCTATTTTCCAGGAAATTTGTTGTCGTCCTTTCTAAGATTAGGGTCGCTTTGAGTTGAACGAAATTAAACTTTCTATTGTGTTATTATCGCTGAAAATCTATGGTTTTACATCATAAGTGGTTTTTAATGTGGGGCAGGTTTCTGCCCCAGGGTATTTCGCGTTATTTTTGTCATTTTGTTTTACTTGATGATTTTTTTTTATGAAAATGCCTTTTACTAACCATTTAGTTAGCTTTCGCGAACCAGATGGTAGAAATTATGGGATTTCAATATGCAAGTATTTTGCAGGGGAGATTGTGTGGGATGGCAGATAGAGTTGACTACACTGCAATGATTACAATGATTATGGCCCTTTAACCATTTTTTGTCGTTATTATTCTTTAGAAGCAAATTCCTACGGTTAAATTAATGAAAAGACGTTGGTTGGTTTCCAAACATTTTACAAACAAAAGAAAAACTAATTAATTTATATCAAAATAAAAATTGTTAAGAATTTTATTTTCAGTTATTTTATGTTTGTAAGTGAAATAAAAACTGGCATTTCAAGATTTAATCGGGATCACGTTTCAAGATCTGAATTCTTACTCTGGCGGGTAGATGGCCATTTGGTTTCGTGGGTGCATTCAATAAAGTGTAAGGAAAAGAGGCAACATTTAAATAGAAAGTAAAGAAATACAAGACAAAATGGGATGGATATATGAAGCTACTGTCACTCTGATCTGTATTGTTTTATTTTCACGGGATCATCTTGACTTCTTGAGCAATAATAAAAAACGTTAACATAATGGTTTCTAAATTTAAAAAAAAATATACGACTGGAATATACGTAAGTGCTCAAAATATATAGGCTTATTAAGTGCATTTAAGTCCTTATAACTACTTTTATATGCAGCATCAAAAATCGAGTTGATATTCAACCCCATTTTTTGTTCACTTGAGTTGAATGCTCAATTTTGAGTTAAGTTGATATAAAATTTTAAGAATTCGTATGTAAATTAATTTATTTCATAACAAAAACAAATAAAATATTTACAAAAAAGAGTATATACAACGCTCGATTTCTTTTAATAAGCCAACTGGTTTTGTCAAGTCATGAGCTGTCAAAATCCATTGAAAGATGTCCCGGATTTAAATTCATTAAACAAATTTTACAAAATTAAAAAAAAAAATTATCCAAAAGTCAAAATATAAAGGGTTATCCATTTTGCGGTTTCAAAAGTATGGGGCTGGAATTCGACATCTGTCAAATTAAGTTGTTAAACGATTTTTTTTTCAGTTGAAAGTCTGACATTTACGAAAATGAATCGCTTAACTATAGCACAACGCATAAAAATTGTTAAAACCTACTACAAAAATGGTGATTCTGCCACAGCCACATATCGTGCTTTGAGAGCAGATTATGGCTTACATAATCGTCCAACTACGCAAGCAATTGGCAAAATTGTGAAGAAATTTGAAGAGATTGGATTGGTTACAGATATTGTAGGGCCTGTGCATCATCGGTTCGCTCGTACCACTGAACATATCGCCGCTGTAAGTGAAAGTGTTGCCGAAGACCCGAATGTGTCGATTCCTCGTAGTTCTCAGGAATTAGGAGAGTCTTACGGCACATTATGCTATATTTTGCATTTTGATCTACACCTACATCCATATAAAGTCCAGCTCACACAACAACTGAAGCCAACTGACCATTCACAACGTCGTAGATACGTCGAATGGGTGCTTGAACAACAGGCGGTGGACGGCGATTTTTCGAACAAAATTTTCTTCAGCGACGAAGCACATTTGTCACTCGGTAGGTATGTTAATAAACAAAACTGTCGTATTTGGGGTTCTGAGAATCCTCAAGTAATTGAAGAGAGGCAATTACATCCACAAAAAATCACTGTTTAGGGAACTCTTTGTTCCGGAGGTGTGATTGGACCTTACTTCTTCGAAAATGACGATGGAACGACTGTCACCGTCAATTCGGAGCATTATGGTCATATGATAACCGACTTTTTTTTTGCCTGCTATTGAAGAATTCGACTTGGAGAATATGTGGTTTCAACAAGACACATGCCACACAACTCGAGCGAATATGGCTTTATTGCAAGAGACATTTCCTGGCCGCGTAATTTCTCGTCGTGGCGATATCAACTGGCCCCCAAGATCATGCGCTTTGACACCGCTGGACTTTTTTTTGTGGGGCTACGCGAAAGACCGTGTTTATGCAGATAAATCTATAACTCTTGAGCACTTGAAACCCAACATTCGTCAAGTTATGGCTGAGATACCGCCGAATATTTGTGAAAAAGTGGTCGAAAATTACATCAAAAGAATCGATGCTTGCAAAAATTCGCGTGGTGGCCATTTAAATGATGTAGTGTTTCACACATAATGTCAACGTTCAAACTTTATAACAAAAAAAAAATGTCGATGTCGATTTAAAAAAAAAAATATTTTATGTGTAAGTAAATAAACGTTTACTTTTGAAATACGTTAATATATATTTTTTAGTAAGCATAAACCATGTATTGTCAAAATAATTGTGCCTAAAAGTAAAGAGATTTTTTTCTTCATTTAAAAATCAAATAAGTTATGCAATTTAAAATGCTGAAATATTTTTACTCATCGGCGTTTTAACAATTTCCCATCAATATACAATTTTCTCGATTTATATCTGAAACTCGAACTATGTATATACATTTTCCACTTGTCAAAATAGTTATGCCGACCACTATATAATTACCTACATGTGATTTTTAAAATAGTTCCATAAGTCCTTCAAAAACGTGCACGGCTATAAAAATAGTAAACGGAAAGGTCACTGTGTGTATCTGAGTATATTTATATTAAGAAATAGCCTCTGTTGGTGTTCTAAATATAAATTATCAAAGAGTTCCATTATACACATATCACCCGAGTACTACGTAGGACTCATTTATTGCCGTAATATGTCTTATTAATATTATTTTTATCGATCATTGCACTGTCGTATTTACATGATTTGAGTTACCAGTGAAAAGGGAATTTTTTGTCACATTTAAATATTCAATTTAGTTTGATTATGAATAAATATCTAATAACTGGTAGCTTTATATATTACTTATTGTGAACAACCAAGGGCACTGCAAACATAAGATTCCACCTCCTTTTGAAAATGTTTGTAAAATTTTACAGACAAATTATTTTTGCGATATACATACACATGTAGCTTCTATAGGACAATTCATGTATTATTAAAAAAAAGAGATTTTGATCAAACTTGACATTACAACGATAGCGACAACGACAAAAGCGGTTCCCGCAATTCTGTCTGTATATACATTGATGAACAGCCTAAACAGCTGAAGCAGTTTTCTTCAAACTTGGTCTTTAAGCGTCTTAAGAGATTGCCTCAATTAGATTCTTAACTCTTTTCCTAGCCACAAACCATTTATATGATTTTGGACTTTCTCATAATGGACTCGACGGATTTTGATCAAAATTTTTATTCGTCTTTTCTAAATAATAATGCATATCAAAGTTTTTGAAAAATAATTTTGCGGATTTTTGATAGCGGGTGTATACGTTTTTTGTAAATTATGTTTTAAAATTTAATGTATTAAATAATTTAAATTGCTCTACCAAATTATGTGTTCGAAAAAAAATGTTGAATATAAAAAATTAAGTAAAAAATTACTTCTTAATAATATTTAGCTTTTTACTAAGAATCTTGCGTGCTTATGTGATCGAGCATTAAAGCAAATACATGCGATCCAGTCGTGATGTATATTATCATACATTTAAAGTTCTTAACCCTAGAAAGCTAACCTTCGTCAAAATGGCACACATCGATCAAATATTTCCCTCTCCCTTCCTTTCTGTTTGACTTACATAATCGTACTTTCATGCCAATTAAGCCCCCGGTGGCTTGTCTCGCGTGGTGGATGCGTTTTTCTTGTAAAAGTTTTTGTTTAGTGTATATGTACAATTTACTCGTCATTTTTAATAATATTTCTTAAAAAAATCTTAGTATGACAGTAACTTTTGATCTAAATAAAAAACATGTGCTATGCAAAATGTAATTTTAGTATTAAAAACTAAAGTAAATATTTAATTTAACTTTAATTACCTTTTATTTAAAATTCATTTTTGTATAAATATCATTACCTTTAATAAAAAGTAATAACTTATTAAAAAAAAAACAAATTTTAAATGTTCGTCAAAAAGTCGAATGATTAGCTTTTCATTGCAGTCCAGACACGTTAGCTTTCTAGGGTTAAATAAAACTTTCTAAGAATTTTGTATATTACCTATACATATTAGTATTTAGTAAGCGTAATAAATTTCCTATAAAATTTTTATCATATTGATTTCATATATTGCCGCGGATGTGAAAAATCGACTCCCCTGAGATTTTTTCTTAAAGCAATTTCAAGCCCTTTCCCCATCAACTTACCTGTCTTTTTCTTACATCTTAACAATGAAGTAATAAGAATGAGATCTCATAACCTTGGCCACTAACCTCATTATATTTTCATAGAACTCTAGCTTTTTAATTCTATCATATGTGTTCGAGAATTTAAAAAAATAAAATATTCAGGACAAGACGAAATCTCAAATTTCTTCATTAAAAAGAACTGACATTTAACTCTTTATAACTGTAACAGTGATGATACTCAAAAAAACTGATCGAAGACAGAATACAGAAAAAGATTACGTTATTAGATAAAGGTACATATAGTTAATCATGCATAATATATTATATCCTAGCCAGTAGTTTCAAAAAAATCAACAGCCTTATTTAACACCTACACAAAATATATTGACAAAGAGTTTATTAAAAAAAAAAATTACCTACAGAATGTGTTACACACTTCCTTTAATTTATCCTTAAGAAATTTATATTATCCAGTCTAGTCTTTTTTGTTTATTCTCAGCAAATCTTATTATAATTTCATCAACATCGATTGCGATATCGCGATGAACGTAAATTAATGCAATACGCCTGAGGCGATTTTCTCCCAGCCAAATCTTAACGCCCCTATGCGTGGAGAATTGTTTGGGTTTAAATGTGCTTTACAACTACAAGCGTCTATCATTTCGGACTGTGTACGGCCTTCTTCAATATTTTTTTTCAACTTTAGTATCCATAGCAATTCTTGTATAACCATAGAAAGAAGTTCATTCTTTTAAAGTTGGCTGTATTCTTTTGTCATTTCGCCACTAGATTCCAAGTCAGCTTTTGTGTATGTAGTTTTTGGCAAAAATACTCCTAGCTGATTTATTGCCAGTACATCTGATGACAAAATCCAGTAAATTTTTTTCTGTCAGAATATAAGTTCCGTGTCAAGGTATATTTGTATGTATATGACAAATACCTAAACAAAAAAGAGATGAGCATATAACACGGTATACTTTTATCAGCTTAGGGGCCCAATTTCGCAACCGTGAATGCTTTTGCGTGCAAAAAATTTATTCACCATCGAAATATGCGTGAATAAATTTGCCTACATGTGTAAACGTTATCTGTCAAATAAAAATGGATCGCACCCTTGCGGAATCTGAAAAATGTATGTGTACACAAATTTCTGTGTACACAGAGAAAACTCACGCTCGCAGAATTTAGCCCCAGTCTTACCAAATCAAACATCAATGAGCACTCAATGCCACATTCACAGCCTGGGGCATGATTCCGCAAGCGTGAGTTCTATTTGTGTACACAGAAATTCGTCGCAAAGGCTGTTATCATTTTTTTTTCTTTTTTTTTTTTTGAAAGATAACATGTACACAGATATTGAAATTTAGTACCCATATTTTGAGCGTGAATAAATGTTTTTCACGAAAAATCATTCCCGATTGCGGAATTCGGTCCCTGTAGATTTTAAAGGGACAAGATTTCTCGCTGAATTGTAGAAAAAAAAACACATAGCTAGGTATTTTATAATTTTAATTATGTAAATTATATTCTGAATTTCTCGAAATAAAATTTCAACTTCGCTTAAAATATTTATTTGTTGAAGCATAAAATTTACTCAATTGAATCCAAAAGAACAGAATTTGTTGTGCCACGTAATATATGAGGTTGCAGTAGGTTGCGAGTTCAAGTAATAGCGAGTTTCATTCTAATTTCAAAGATCTCTCAACCTTTAGATTTGATCTTTTCAATAAAACTTTGTTTCCACATTTAATTGTAGTATTGGTGAATGACTGACGCACGTATTTCTGAGAAAACATAATCTTCATCATCAGATGACGAGGAAGACGAAGATGAAGCAATCAAAAACTTCATTAAATTTATAAAATCTAAATTAATAACTTCTTATTTTTTAGCACAGACTGGCATAAGTTCACAAGTTCACAATAAAGTAATAACAAAATATTTTCCATTTGACGTTTGGAAGAAAACATTTTTATGTATCAAATCTGCCAACCAATTCGAGATCGAATCTTTCGTGCTTAGACTTGATCTAGATTTGCTCTTTTTGGTGAAATGAAAATTCAAAAAGATCCTGTCTTTTGACAGAAAGTGCAAATGTTTTCTTGAATGAAACTCGCTATAAGTTACTCTTCACTTGCGTTGAATATGATATGTACAAGTAAAAGTAAAACGCTTTTATAATTTTTAAATATAGACCTTTATTTAATTGACCGACTTGTGTTTGGCTCGAGTGGCAGCTTCCAAAAAAGTAATCGTCGATAGCCCAACAACTGACCACTAGACCAACAAACACCCAGCAGAGCAGAGATGATACAGTTAATATAAAAGAGAGCATAACCGTACGCAGTTTGTTCACCAGCTTATGAGCATAACCAAGCAGTTAAATGAAAAAGTATGCATAAACTGTAACTTCTCTACCAACTAGCAACTTACAGGGTGTTATTGTGTTAACTGCCCCCGCTTCAAACTCAGCCGTCCTCGGTGGATATCGTAGATTTATTTTTACTTAAAAACAATTTTCAGTTTCATATTTTGTGAGGTAATTAGGGAGAATTTCTACTTTCGATTATTTTATATAGTTAATATAGGCAGTTAAGATGAAGACAAATTTAATGTATTTTTTCACTCATGATAATTAATTTCATAATGAAATGATTAATTTAAAAAAAAGAATTATTTTCATTGATAGAATCGTGATGTATAAGTAATAAATATTTTGGATAAGTTGGAATGAAAATTACAATCAAAAAAACGTAATAGTACCTAGGTGAGATTTATAACAAAAATTGATGTTTTTATTTTAACAATATATATATGTATATATTTTTTAGAAATTTTTTACAAACTTTATCTATAATACATACATTATACCTACAAATTATAATTATAGGTAGTTATTTCATAGTTTATAATACCTTTATATTTTGAGTACAACGATGTAGTTAGATTCAAGTGAAGAGTTTAACATGTTGTTTTTTTTTTACACATTAGAAAAAATATAAATGTAACAAAATTTTTTGATTAAAAAAAATCCATTAAAACCTTGAAGTATCTCATAATGTTAATATTCTCGCGAGAATCAGTTTAAAAAACGAATTTTATCTTAGATTGCTTTTATGGACGATTCTATCGTCGATCAAAACCGTACATCCTCTATCTTCTTGGATTGTTTTCTCTACGAAAAGCTTCCTAAATTTATTCCCAATACGTTTATTCGTTCTCACATAAACTTTTTCACCAGGTTTATAGGATTTTGTTTGTTTGTTTCTGTTATGGTATGTTAAACTTTTGTTCTGTCCTTCTAAAAGCCTTGTCTTAATTTCGTTTTTCAATTCCAAAGAATTTGAATGAATTACATCGATAGGTTTATGTTTTATAATTGAATGGATTGTCCTGTTATATTTAACTGTAGAAAGTAAAATAAGTTCATTTGTGTCATTTATGCCCTGCTCTAATTTTGTACATCTCGCGATTTCTGTCAACGTGCTATGAAATCTCTCAACCTGTCCATTAGATGTACTGTGAAATGGAGGTATGGTAAAAATTTCAATTTTAAAATAGTTTCTTAACAATGTCTTTATAGTTTGAGAATTAAACGATTTTTCATTGTCACAGACAATTGTCTTTGTATCTTTGAAAAAATTTACAATTTCTATCAATGGTTCTTTAATTTCAATGATTGCTCGAGACTTTATTGGAAAGACGACTGCAAATTTAGAATATTTATCAAGACACGTTAAAAAATGCAACTTATCCGTTGAATAAATATCAACATGCAATATCTCACCTGCATAAGATGGGATAGGTGATTTTCCTATTTTAACCCTAGGTGGATGCCTTTTATATTTTGATTCATTGCATACTCTACAATTTGTAATAATCTCCTTTATCTTTTTTCGGATGTCTGGGAAAAAATAATCTTTTAGGATTTGTTGTACGTTCTCGCGCAGGGATCGATGGGCTCGATTGTGTTCTACAGCGAGAATCTTTTGTTGATCATTTTCATTGAAAATATCTATCACAAATTTTTCCGAGTGGATAAATTTGGTAGATGGAAATGATTTGAGTAAATTATCCTTAATAGATGCTAAAATATGAAGTTCGCAGTGCAAACCATTAATAACGTTTGGATTAACGACTTCGTCAAGAATTTTGAATAAATAGTCCCGATCCGAAAACGTTATGACATATCTGAACTTTTTTTGAAATAATATCTTCCTAACCATTTTGTTTTCTGCCCCTTTAGTAATAAGAATTTGATTTCTAAAGCAGTTAACTGGATTTTCAACTGTACGAATAGTTTTTGTTAAAGACACCTCGCTATGTGCAGTTACCGATTCTGAGCCACCTGAATGGTCTATTATGTTAATATTTTGCCGAGATAAAGCATCTGCAACAAGATTTTCTTTTCCAGGTTTATAGTGGAACGTTGGAGAGAACTCTTCCACAAAAGCCATCCATCGCTTCATTTTAGTATTGGGGTTCTTGTCGGAGATGGAAAACGTCAACGGTTGATGGTCGGTGAAAATATTGAGATTTCTGCAGCCATACAAATAATTTCGAAGCTTCCCTAAAGCCCACACTATAGCTAGAAGTTCACGCTCGTTTGTTGCGAAGGCTTCTTCTTTGGCAGACAGAGTGCGAGATATCATCGTTATTGGTCTCCCACTTTGCGACAATACTGCACCTAGTGCATGGGAAGAAGCATCTGTCGTTAAGTCGAAAGGCTTAGTATAATCAGGGTAGAGGAGCAAAACATCTTCTGAAGCTAAGATATTTTTGATTCGGTTGAACCCATCAATAGCATCTTGATCAAATTCTATAGCTATGTTTTTTGATTGCCTGGCACTAACATTGCCATTTTCTCCACGTAAAAATTTCGTAAGTGGCTTGGCTATTTTGGCGTAGTCCCTTATAAACCTCCTATAATACCCGGAGAGTCCCAAAAATGACCTTAAACTACGTAATGTCTTAGGAATTTCGTACTCAACTATGTCACTTACTTTATTTGGACAGGTTTGTATGCCCCTTTCGGAAACTATAAAACCCAAAAATTCGACTTCTCTCTTAAAAAATTTTGATTTTTCTTGAGAAACACGCATATTGGCATCAGAGAGTTTTAAAAGAATTCTATCTATATCGCTTAGATGATGTTCTTTTGTTTTTGAAAAAACAATCACGTCATCGATGTAGACGTGACAACATCTGCCAATTTCATCCCTAAGAACATCATCAATGGCTCTTTGAAAAATGCTTGGCGCATTCTTAAGGCCAAATGGAAGCCTACAAAATTCGAATTTCCCATTATTGACCGAGAAAGCTGTTTTTTCTCTATCTCTCTCACATAGCCGTATTTGGTGAAAACCAGATTTTAAATCTAAAGTGGAGAAGAATGAAGACTGTCCTAAATTTGAAAGTATTACGGTTGTGTCGGGAATAGGGTACTTATCACTGATGGTTTTGGCATTTATTTTCCTAAAATCAATTACGAGCCGCATTTTTCGACTTCCATCTTCGTTCAAACCTTTCTTATCGACAATCCAAACAGGATTATTGTACGGCGATCGGGATGGTCTAATAATACCAGCATTGAGGAGATCGGAAACTTCTTGATTAACAAATTTGACGGCCGCCATTGGATAGGGATATGCCTTTGAATAGACAGGATCATTGTCTGTTGTCCTGATAGTGGCTACTACTCTTGTATTATAGGGTAATGATTCATTAGGATCGGCAAAAACTGTAAGTCTGTTACCTAAAATGAAGTCAAACTGCTTACGTACATCCGGAGGTACAGAGTAACTGTCAATCGAAATGTGATTAACGTTTCTGCAAAAAAGGTAAAAAAGTTTTTCATCTCTACCATCGTAGCTTATAATTCCTTTTTTTAAATCTAACTGCGCTCCTATTTTATGCAAAAAATCACAACCGATGATACCGTCAAATTTATTAAGTTGAGGAAGAATGAAAAAAGGTGTATTCTGGTTAAATAAATTTATTATACACTTAAGTTCAATTTGGTTCGATCCGTGTACAGATTGAACAATAAAAGGTCTTTCAACTGGTTTAATGCCTTTGAGATGACTTATGTTCTTAATATAATTTTTGGCAGCTCCAGTGTCAATTAAAAATTTTATTTCCCTCCCTCCTAATGTTCTCCTAATGTATGGTAGGAGGGACCGTTCCCTAAAATGAAAACAAAATGTCACACATTGGTTTTCTCAACCCAGAAATAAATGTTCTTAGTGCATCCTGCCTATATTTAACATTGAGTGAATATATGAGTTCGGTGTGGCCTTCATGCGTCATTAAGGTTTTATTGATAAGCAACGTAAATTTGCGCTCAACTGCCTCATAAAATTCAAAGATGGATAATTTTCCCTGTTTTAGCGTTGACATTTCTTGTTCGATCAGGTAAATAGGTCTCTTGTCTGCATAAGTGAAATCAAGACGACTAATTATTGCTTGAAAATTAAGGATTGTGTTGAATGAAGACAATACCGCGTCTGCAGATCCCACTACTTTGTTTCTGATCAAAGCGATAGCTTGGTAGTACTTTGAACTGCCTTCATAGCCCTCAAAAATTTTATGGGCAGCAAAAGCAGCCTGCCTCCATGAAACATAACTTAGGTGGTCGCCCTTAAATTCTGGAAGAGATTTAACTAGATCTAAGGTCTCTTCGCATCTTATTTGGCGGTCAATGACTATTGGTTGAAATTGTATGGCCCTTGATGGAGCCTCCAAAATAGAGAGTCTATTCGTTAGATCGGCGATAGAACTATCTAAAGCTTGTTTGGTCTGGATGGCTGCGGTCTGAACAGCAACATTAATAATTGCACGAATTTGTGCCTCATCCATTTTAAATTTTGAAAGTGGAGTATTTTATCAAACTCACCGAAGAAAGACTTTAAATCAAAAAGGAACAAAAGAATGCCACGTGAAATAAAGGTATCATAAACTATGTAGAAGATATCGAATATGGAATTTTAATGTTTCAATATAAAAAGTAGGTATTATAATCTTAAATGATAATTTTAACGAAATTCAAAACATAGAGAAAACAAATATTTAGTTCACAAATAAATTCAGTTTATACTAATGAGTTTTAATAAATTTATAATAAATAGTAATTCTTTACAGAAAGTTAACAGTTTATGAATTCTTAATATTAATTCACATATTTTTTCATCAGAATTTTCAACGCAAAAAGTATTTTAAATGAAAATGTTAACTAAATTCGGAAGATGACGAGATAACAGTTAATTCGCAAATAAATTAAATATGTACATATATAATAATATTTTTTAATTTTCCAGTTTTTATAAATCAATTTAATAGAAAAGTTTTCTTCGTACAATATTTTTCTTGCTCTGCCTTTAGTAATCGATGAATCGGATATACTTTTATAGATGTGTATAACTTACATCAGTTCTACAGTTTTTTCTTTGGTGCTTTTTTACCGTTGATTTTATTTATGTGATGTGTTCTTCATTAATAACGTTTTTCTAGGTATTGTCTTTCGGTGATTAGGATGCACTTATTATACCATTAAGTTTCCAGTTTTTTTGGTATGCTTTTATTTGATTTTAATACTGTGTATTGGCTTTTAAAACCTCAAAGGAAACCGCACTAATTTTCGAGAAGTCTAATTTAGGGTAGCGTTTTTTCATTTTAATTTTTTTTGTATGCACTCTTTAATTTTTTCTCACAAATCGTGGAATTTTGTTCTTAATTGACTAGTTTTCTAATTCCTTTTGAAATAAATTATTTAGGAAAAAGCAAAAACTTATGTCAGAGCACGTTGGGCGCCAGTAAAAGTAAAACGCTTTTATAATTTTTAAATATAGACCTTTATTTAATTGACCGACTTGTGTTTGGCTCGAGTGGCAGCTTCCAAAAAAGTAATCGTCGATAGCCCAACAACTGACCACTAGACCAACAAACACCCAGCAGAGCAGAGATGATACAGTTAATATAAAAGAGAGCATAACCGTACGCAGTTTGTTCACCAGCTTATGAGCATAACCAAGCAGTTAAATGAAAAAGTATGCATAAACTGTAACTTCTCTACCAACTAGCAACTTACAGGGTGTTATTGTGTTAACTTACATTTATATACATTCAGAATAAGGAAAATCAATATGCCATAACAAAGAAAATAAAAAAAAAATCCCCTTTTCTAAAGTTTTTAAAAAATTGCCGTCACTTTGTGGATATTGTCATTAAAATATTCAATAATAGATGGCACTCATTGTACACCCAGTTTTACAATGGAAGTTTAAAATTGTAATCTGTACTTCAGTTATTCAATTGAACGTAGTTTAAAGCTCAAATTTGAAAAGTAGGTATCAAAGGGCACCAGCCAAGTTCTGGCACTACACCCTATTTACATGAACAAACTCAGGCGATTTTCGACCCCTTCAAACTTCAAACTGTCAGCATTGGCTAAGCTTACCAGGCTTAGGCAACTCATCCAATTTCAATTCTTTAGCTTTAGTGGTAAGCCGTAACTGACTGATCATCAAAATTATGGAGCACTTCCCGACGTGTCGTAGAATCTTGTAATTTCGCACAACGGTAGGCCTTGTGGTGTATACAAGGAAAAAAATTTAAGATTTTGCATTCAGGGGGCATGGTACCCGCCCATTTTCATAGAATTAATATACATTATTTGGAACAGTTCTGATTGTCGTAGATTGATGAAATTTGGTACAGTGGTAGGGCTTAAAGCGCAGGCAAAGGGAAAATTGTAAAATTTAAGATTTTTTACTCAGGGGGCGTGGTATCCACCCATGTTAATAAAATCTATATAAATTATGTGGAGCATTTCTGACCGCCGTGGAACGATGACATTTGGTACAGCGTTAGGGCTTAAAGTGTAACCAAAAACATAAATGTTAAAACAGTAGCCAAGTTCTTCTATATACAAAAACCTTTGTGTAACAAGTCAGCCGTGAAAAGTAGTGAGATCTAAAAGTACGTCAAGTTCTAAGTTTGTTAATGTCAAATATCAAATATTTTAAGTAGAATAATATGGAATAACCTCAAAATTATCAGAGAAATCTTGTATTTTATGATTACTGGCTTCAATTGTGTTGGCTTACTTGGCAAGATTTCATTTCAAAATTGAATAATTAGGTAATAAAAGAAAACAATATAACAAAAGTAGATTTCTTAATGAATTAGGGAAGAAAAATAGGCACACTACAAAAAACAAAGTACAATGAAAATATAAAAATGTAAGAAAAAACAATGCAGAACATTTTTAGGAATAGATAGATTTTAAGAAAAGTTTTTTATTTTTTTTTTATAAAAAAATAAACAATACATTTTTTAATGAACATTTTTCTAGCGATTTTCCAAAAAAAAAATTGGCATTATTTCATGACAATATGTATTGCAGGCACTCATTCGGACTTTTAAATTTAAGGATTGGCGCATGGAATGTTGTAGATACAATGTTTAACATTCACCTTTCGGCATAAAAATCAATAGATGTTTAAGCTTACATAAAATGAGGAAACAAAAAAAACGAACCAACAATTTACATATACATACTTCCATTGAACTTGTGAATTCTCCTTTCAATCTCAAGGTGTATCCGTAAAATGAAATCTTTAATTGAGCAAGGCTCAGGGGCATATCATATTATTTGTGAAATATACCTACAAACATACCTCCCAATCTTATAGAAATTCAACTGAATATCCCTTTCGAACGAAAGAAGCGTAAATCATTTTTTTTTGTTGAAAATGTTATGTTATTTTAAATTTTGGTTCTTGTTAAGCAACCAACACCATATACTATATTACATCTAGTTTCTTTTCAAGCTTCGTTTATTCGGTAATATCATCTTGGGCGATTCTAACAAAAGATTTAAAGCTTTTTTTGTGTCATGAGAACCATTGGGAAAAATTACTTTTAGCATTTTTGTATCCATGTACATACCTATACATTATGTAGGCTTATACTTTGTTTGAGTCGAAGGACATAAAACACAACCACTCAAAAAGTAATAAGAAAAAATAAAATGGTGGTACGGTTGCGGCCGTTTTGAAATAGGGAGAACTTTGATGTACGACTTTCCTAGAGGGATTATAGCAACCTTAAGTACTAAATAGCTTTGAAATCTTCGTCGAAAAAATTAAAAACATAATCCTTATATGTTTTCGACAGGAATTGAAAAGGATATAATATTAACGGAGTTGAAAGTATGATAAATATAACAAAAATAATGCCTGCCATTATTTTTGCAAGCTAATTGAATTACATACATATGTATGCACATCAACTGTCGTATTAACCACTAGGCTCGTGAGGCTCGAGCCTAGGGCGGCAAATTTTGTATTATATTTTATTTTAATCTAAAAAAAATATTACACAAAAAAACAAAGAAAAAGATTAATGTCATTCAATCATTTTTGATATCTGAAAATACGAAATTTAAATCTCTGGCCTGATTTTCCGTCTCTGCATATTTCGATAAGAAACCGGTTTTTGAACAATACGCGGTCGCCATAGATAGATTTTAAATCTGATCAAACACGTTTTTGCACTTACATACCTATGGGCATTAAGATTGCAAAAAAACTGCGTAATTCTCAAGATATTTTTTTATATAGTGAAAAAAGTGACTTAAAAAGACTTGATAGTGAAAAAAAAAGTGACCAAGGTTTTTTTCAGAATCATTGTTTATGAAACCTATATTACTACTATGAGACTGAATTTTTTTGCTAATAGTTTCGTCGATGAGGGCGCTAGTTTCTCTTTTCTTGATATTGAGTTTTTGATGTGGAAGAAGTAAATGTAGAGGCAAATAAGAAAAAAAAGAAACTTATTAGTTCTGACAACATATTGTGAGGGTAAGGGAGAAAACCGAATAAGCTGTTTTTGCCATGGCAACCTTCAAAATATGGTGTATATAAATAAATTATATCAAGGCTGTTGGCGTATACATGAATTTGAAGTAAGAATGTACATGGATATACATGCATGTATAGGTTATTATAGAATTTATTTTAAATTTTTCTTTCAAATTTTAGATATTTGGTGGATTTTAGGATTTTGAATTGTAGCAACGTTGCTAATTTTTACTTTTTCTATGCGAAAATAGCAAAGCAATGTTGAGATATTTATATATGTTTTGTTTAGGTAGGTACATGTGTACCCAGATACCAACCTACATACAATATGTATGTACATAGGTACTTATTGTTCTTTTTCAAATATAATATCTATTGAGAATAATTTAATTTTTTCTCCAGACAGTTTTATTAGGAAATAAAATAGGTATACCTAGGAAGTATTTTTTTTTATTTTTTTTTTTTGACTATCGGTATTATAAATGTAGGTACTATATTACAAGTTATGGATTCGAAAAAAATCGAACTTGAGATTTTGATCAAACTTGACATTACAATGATAGCGAAGACGAAAAAATGGGTCCGCAATTCCGTATCTCTGTCCGTCTGTCCTCGAGTCTACAGCCTAAACGCTTAGTTTTTTTTTATAATTTTAAAATAATATAATATATATTTTTAATATTAATATAATATAATATAATATTATGTCAAACAGCTGATTCGAACAGAATTCTCTTTCCCGCTTTCGAAAGGTAAAATAGTTTCCCGGGGAAATTAATTTTTCCGGGGAATATTTAGAGTTGGGCTGAATATTTTATACTGAAATGGGTAAAAATGTTAAAAAGCTTTAAAATTTATATACAAAAATTATTTGTCTTTTTTAATGGAGAGAAATTGTTCGGAACTGAAATTTCTTCATACACTTACTTTTGGGACTAACTAAAATAAATTATCTACTCTCACACCAAATTCATGTTCCACTCGACAAGTTCTTGGATTTTTTTTTATAAGAAAAGGTGTATACCAATGCCATTTCTAATATAATACTACCAAAGACCTATACCTATTTGTCTTTTCAAAAACAAATATATAAACCACCATGTAATGTGCAAGTGCGGCTCCAGATTGACGGTCATGAGGCCATGACCTCAAAAATATCTAGGAGAAAACAATAAAAGGCATTAAGACATACACCATTTAATTTAAGGACAAAAGCAATCAACTTCTTATGTATATCTTACTAGATCTTATTATCAAATTAATTGCAATAGTCTACACGCAATACCCCTTTGCAGTATAAAAAATATTTGACGGGTTCCCAGTTTTAAAACTTACGTTCTTCGTTGAAATATAAGGGAAAATATATTTTCGCCATTACAAGTATAGTAAACACTTAGTAATGCAATTTTGCTTACAAAAATTGTATCAAATTTATTAAAACCAATGACATGTGACATATTTCGAAAAACTACCGCCGCATTCAAATTCCTCATCCCCAAAAAGACAACCCTGTCCCATGACTCTTCGGTGTTAGCCCATTCAAATACGATTCTAAAATAGTATTAAAAGCGTACCTCAGGGCGCCGAGAAGGTTAATCCGCCACTGTACACAGCATATACATATGTACTTACATAAATATTTAGGACTCACTATTGATTATAGAATTATTTTTTAAAAACACACGATTAATTTGATGCATTTTCGTTGCACGCACTTAGCCATTTTAATTATTTGCATAATATCGCTTAAACCGATCTTTTAAAAACTATTTATTATGGAATTTTTGCTTGTTGGGGTCATTCATATTTAAACAAAATTGCAAAAATACGTTTTAAGAAAAAATTTTCATAAGACCAGTAGAAAAATCCCTTTATTTTTCGGCCTAAGAATTTTTACTGTGCGCCATTTCTAATGTTTTAAAGTGCTAAAATCTTTCTGTATATAGTCTGGTAACCATAATTTTCGTTTAATATCTACGAGTAGTCACAGTTTGCGTGGAAAATCTTTGAACATATACACGATACCTTCGTAACTTTTATTAAATTTGGTCTTTTCGCAAGATTCCACAATATATAAGAGCAATTTCATCATTTGGATTGGTTATAAAACTAATGAAAATTTGGGTTTTAGGTTTTAATTATTCGAATTTGGAATTATTTATTTCTGACACTCTGGTGTAATTTAGTTAATTTAAAATTAATTTCTTATAAATCGTCACCTAAATTCTATCTTGTTCTATGTCCATTTTTCAAAATGTTGGGAAATCGATTTTTGAAGCTTAGATCGAAAACTTTTGTTTAATTTACGAAATTTATTTTTGGAAGTTATGTTTTTCTGAAAGCCGTAACAATTTTGTTTTTAAAACAATTCACAAGTTTCTTTTTTCTATTGTTCATTTAGGTCATTTTGGATATATAACAAATATATGAAGAAAAGATAAGTTGATAAAATTGATGGATAATGAACAAAAAATCTTAATATTGAACAATACAGAAATTAACAAGGATACTATAGGAAACCAGAGGTATTTTGTATTAAATTGAACAAAAACATATTGCATTATTCAAATCAGATTTCATAAGGTTCTCTGAATGCTTCTATGAATGGGAAGAACAAAATTTTAAATAACTTGGTATGTTTTTATCATCTGAAATAAAAAAAATGATTTAGGTTTTAGAAAAGCACTTTATTTCATAACTAAAAGGTTTGAATAAGTTCCCTTGAAGACAACATAATCGATGTCATCGGTCAAATTCAGCCCGATTTATGCGCCAAGTTCATCGAAAACTGGACGTTTCGAATGCGCGCCACTCACTGAAGCCGCGGCGGCCATTTGAACGATGTTATATTTCAAACATAATGGCATATTGTCTCAAATAAAGATAAAATCTTATTGATATCTCATATAAAACTTGTTTTATTCAATTTTAAAATCGACCCGCGCTTAATGGAAAACACTTTATATTCGATTTATTTGCTATCTTTTTAAAATATACCATTTTAGACTAGCTTTATTCAAATTCAAAAAATCACCTTTCTTTTTAATTTTGCTGTAATTCATTCTGAAAGGGAATTATGTTTCAGAAAAGCAATTTATGTCATTTAATAATTAAAACTAAAAATATTTTGAATTTAAGTTCTTAGTGCGTTTGTTTTAGCCCTACCTATGCATAATCCACAACTTCAAAGGTTTCTTTTTTGCATGTCTGTGTCCGAAAATAAATTTGAGTATTCTTTTATAGCGAGTTTCATTGAATTTTCAAAGATCTCCTCTCAAAATCGAGTTTTGATCTTTTCAATGAAACTTTGTGTCCAGATTTAATTATAATATTGGTGAATAATGGACACACACATTTCTGAAAAAAAAACATATCCTTAGCATCAGATAATGAGGAAGACGAAGACAAAGCAATCAAAAACTCCACCAAATTTAAAAAATTGAAATTATTAACTTCTTTGTCCATTATTTGTTATTTTTTTTGTTTAATTTTTTAGCACGGACTGGCACAATTTCACAACAAATTAATAACAAAATATTTTCCATTTGATGCTTAACAGAAAAGACGTTTTACATGTATGGATGTGTGCATTCAGATCAAATACTTAAGATTAGGGATGAGCGATGTTCATCTATGTTAACGAAACATCGATGTTAAAACAAAAATCGATGATTCAATATCGATGTTGAAGGAAGAGTAAAGGAAATTCTTTAAAAGCATCGAAGTTTTCGATTCGATAATTATTAACATCGATGATGAGTATTCGATATTTTTCTCGATATCGCTCATCCCTACTTCAGATCCCATGTGACTTTGAAATTTATTGATTTACCTCAACTTGCCCCATCTTAAAACATAGATTTACTTCAGAACGAGTTGTGCGCGACCCTAGGATTAAAAAAACAGAGAATTTATTTACCAGGGTGAGTTCAGGTTTTTCAAAAGAAAACGCTTTAGGGCGAACCTAGGATGACTTCAGGGCTCAACCAACGAACCTAATATAAGCTTGAAATAAAGAATAAAATTGGCCTTTCTCGTCGTCTTTTAATGCCTAAAAAGTATTGAATGTAGACGCTCCTCATCGGAAAATTAAAAAAAAAAAAAAAAAACAATTATATTATTTTATTGGTAGGAAGTTACATGTTTTCAGGATTCATTCCTTATAAAAACGCACTGCACTTGCACTAACGTGCTTACTCGATGAGAAATCAGAACACTGAATTAGCATATACCCAAATCAAGTGCAACACTGGGCGTTTTTTTTTAGCTCCGAGTAAAAAACTCGTCTGTCAAAAATAAAATTTCAGTCAGAGTTAAATCGGAGTATGCTCCATTAGCTCAGAATAAAACGACCGATCAAACGGCGGAAAGTGCTGAGTGCGGCTAACTCATAATTTTGGCAACAATCACGAAAGTAAAACAAATTAAAAATAAAAATGAATTCGGAAAACGAAAGCCTTGGAACTGGTAGTAAATAATTAAAAAAAAAAAAACAACAAATTATATTTCATAATTTATGACAGTTCTGCGCTTAAGTTTATTTCAAAATTAAATCGGAGAGCTCTGATCATGCTCTACTTAGATCTAACTCGGTTCACTCAGGCCCTGCTCAGTGATGTGCTCGGAGATAAAAAAGAAAAAACACTAATGGTGACCTCGTATGATATTGAACAAAATAGAATTCTTCTTTTTACACAGCCAAATTCATATCTTTTAATTCAATAAGATACAAATTGTAACCAGAATAATTGAACATTGAACAAAATAGAAATGAATGAAGTATATAAGGATATTGAACAAAAAATCCATAAATGTGGATATCGAACCAGATAGAAATAAGAAGACACGATTTTAAAGATATACTATGAATTGTTGAACATAATACAAAAAGAATGAACAGTGGTTTATTGAACAAAAGTTATACTCAAAATGGTCAGAAAAGTGGTTTATTGCACAAAACAGTTGTCCATAACTTGAAAATTAAATGAGATAGAACAAAATGGTTTGCGCCATTCGAAAGAGTACCCTCGAATTATGAAAACAGCATTTCTAACTCAATTTCGTCAAAAATGGTCTATTGAACAAGATAGAACTCAGGTGACGAAATATTTTATGTTTGTTCTTTCTTGCATCTTTTCATTGCTTTTTAACAATATGTAGCCTGATAATGTATTAATAAATGTGTATTTATTTTTTGATTTTTGAAGTACGTATTTACCTTGGTTAACTTTCCAAACTTTTATTTTTTATGAAATAATTTGATTTTTCTTTAATATTGTAATTTTTATAGAGGGTCATCCATTATTTCATTCTCTATTTTTCGAATTATTATTTTTTTTTTGATGTGCCTACCATTCAACTCTATTTAGTATACCTCGTATATTCCATACAGAATGCCACCATTTTTCTTTTGTTTTATTACTTTATATATATATTCTATTATATTATAATTATGAATGTTTAAGTAATAAATATTTTATCTTGTATCTATGGTACATTTAAAATTCATCTTTTTAAGAAAAGGAGAAACATATTGGACTTTAAGGAATGCGCTTCTTGGAGTTTCAGTTTACTCTTGAGCTCAACTTCGGACGTAGGTACTGTCCAGTTCTGAGATTTATCCACGCAATATAACTGTATATTGCGCCGCAACTATGGAAACATTTACGTCGCCTTATGTTTCGACTGGCCCTCCAGATCAACTCCGATTCGACGGAGTCTAAAGCCTAGTACGCTGCTGATGCGAAACAAAAAATCCCATACAAAAATGACACGACGAAATCATGAACGAAAAATTTCGTTCTACTTTTCGTTTTCCAGTACGCTGCTGAACGACGAAATGTTTTATTTTAGTGGATAGCTGTACTAGATTTCTTAGTACAATTCTCCACTCTTTCGTTCTCAATTTAATTGACCTGCACATTAATTGCTTGCGAAATTTTGACATTTCATTTTTTTTATAAAAAAAAATTCAAGCTCTTTCTTGTATTGTTTATTTGATTTTTCTTTGGGTTTTCTCTAGTGTCTGGTTTTTCTGTGCATTTTCTGTATTAAATTATTCGAAATAAGTTCAATTCTAATTTTTGTATCAAAACCAATTTCAAAATCGACTAAACTAAATCTGCAAAATGGAAATGGGAAGTTGAAAAGAAGCACACCCTTCACATATCTTATCGGCGAACAAGATATAGCGGATCTTTATTTGGAGTGCTTATTATAACCAACTATCGACTTTACTCATACCTAGTGCTTAGATTAAAAATAACCTATGTCCTTTTAAAATTAATTTATTTTAAGTCACTACTAAATAAAAATATTATAATCAAGATTCAGTAGTTTGTTCCGCAATTAACTGTCCATGTCATGATTTTTAAAATACATTTGTTACTCCGACTTTTAAATTCTATGCGACCTTTGACACCATATAAATATAAAAAAAAACACTCACCATTTCTAACTACATACTTTCAACACATAAATTAACTCAATTGCCACAAAGAAAAAATCAAATCGACCGCCCGCTACTGGCAGTACGAATATGAATTTCCGACCTGGTCGGGACAAGATGTATCCAGGCCAGAAGCCAAAGGTAAGCGGCCTTCCACTGCACCAACGACAATTAAGGAAATCATCGTTACCACAATAATGTTTGGTTGCAAAAAGGCCATCTTAAACGATACCCACCTCTATTTAGAAAGCCTGTTTCCGATCTCATTGATTGGCGATTTTATACTATACCCCAGAACTTATTTCTCAAGTTCAGACAATCTGTTTAATGTTTACTTCGTGAAAATCGGCACGGGATGGACATTGTTATTTATGTCCTTTTCGATTGGTAATCCGGAAGAACTCTCCGATCCGGGATTCCAATCGAACAAGTAAACACTAGATTCTTGATTCTGAAAATAAATGTGAGTGTATGCGTAAGACGGCAAATGTCAAACGCACATTTTTGATTATATTATTTTGTAAACATGGCTGGCACAAACTTAGGAAATTTCGAAGTTATTGCTAATGAAAATGGCGAAATTGCAGTTATTGATGGGAAAATTTTTCTTCGAAACAAATTAAGTAAGTAAGAATAATATATTTTCTTCATTTTAGTTCTAAGTGCCTTGTGTTTTACAGCTGGGGATATGGTTTCAGCCATGTATACAGAAGTCGCTGAGTTTTACGGCCTCCCTCTGAATACATCAGAATATAACATTCAGCATGGCACCACAGGTAACTATCACCCGAAACACCAAAATATAATCAATCAGTAATCTAATGTGACAACTTTTTCAGAAATACATAAATGGTCCGACGATGAGACCCACGCTCTTCTCAATCTATACAGCGAGAACCATTCAAAAGTGGGACCTATGAAAAAGTTCCGCACGAAGAAAGAAATGTGGTGCTACATTGCCGAGAACATGGCAATAAACAAAAATGTGATGGTGACACCTTATCAGGTTGAAGGCCGGTTTAAAACCGTAATAAAAAAAACCAAGAACATCATAAAAAACAACCAAACAAGTATGGCTGTCCGGAAAAAAATTTCTTTTGAATCGTCAATGGATGTCATAATTTCCAACGACGATTCAATTGTTCCAGAAGTTTTTATATCCCCTAATAAGCTTATACGGAGAGAAAGCCTTCTTTATGAACTGCCTTCTACATCAGGCTCCAGTTCACATCCACACTTGTCCCACATCAACTCTTCTCCTGAAGGTGCAATACAACCGGCACAAAGTGAAGGAGACCTAAGTGCTGATGAGGCCATTCTTCCAGCAAGAAAAAAGCAAAAGTGCCTCCAAGAAAGAATGGTCGATCGGTTGATCGAAGAAAGGAAGGTTCGTGCTGCAATGAAAGAGGAAAATAGAGAGCGAAGGCACAAAGAAAGGATGGAAAAGAGGACAAATGTAGAAAACCTCTTGGAACAAATTTTGCAGAAGTTGAAAGACTGAAAAATTCTATTTTTTTTATATTTATTTTTTATACTTGTAATGAATTCTTCAAAGACTGTGCCTTATTAAATAATGTAGCTTATGAAATACCGTACCTGTCTACTATACCGACCTAGTTTTTACTTTAAGTTATATATATGTGTATTAAAACTGAAGTGCTATGAAATGAAATGAAATATGTGATACTTTAATTTAATCTTTATTAACAAATAAAGTTTTTTATAAAAACGATTCCTTTATTCGATTTCTTTTTATTTTTCCCAACTCTTTTAGTTCAAAATCACTAACAGTATTATCGCCTGCCGACGATATGTTGCTGTCGTCATCATCACTTCCTGCGTTATCACTAGGATCATCCCAAAGGTCTCCTTCATCAATGCAGAGGTTGTGCAGAACACAACATGCCAAGATAAACTTGCACATTCGTTCAACTCTATGAAAATCTATTCGTAACAGCTGCATAAATCGTGCCTTAATTAACGAAAATGAATTTTCTATCTTGACTCGTGTTTGACAGTGTTTTTTGTTATATATCCTCTCCATCCTTGTTAAGTTTCCCGTGTTCTTATAGGGGGTTAACAAATATTCCCTTAATGGGTATGCAGCGTCACCCAATAAATGATATTGGGTTCCGCATATTCTCGCGAGATCTTTGCTGATGAAAGAAAGTTGGAACACCCTTGAATCGTGCATTTTGCTGGGAGAACCCACAAACACATCAATGAAGCGTTTTTCAGAATCACAAATTCCTTGGAGAGTCAATGAAACTAGGTCGTGACGATTGATATAGGTCGAGCGAATTTTGTTTGCAGGTTTCGTTATATATTTATATATAACAACCATCGATGCAACCTAAAACCCCTGGAATATTTGCAATCTGCAAATAAAATGAGTGAATAGTTAATAATGACATAAGGCTTTACTACCTGTTCGAATTTTGCTGCAGTTTGAAGCTTTTCTTGTTGTGTTGTAGGAAACTTTATAAAATTTGGAGAGACTTCAAACAAAAATTCCAGGACATTTTCCAAAATCCTTTACATTGTGGAGATTGAAATGTTAAATAGACTGGCAACTTCTCTGTAGGAATCCTTATTCCCAGCAAACCTTTGGTTATTCTTTATAAAATCACATATTTTTAAACTGACTTAAGTAGTTACTACATAACAAATAAATGCAAGATTTTGGGTTTTAGCTGCGATTTCCTTCTTTCCGCCAGAATCTATGTTTCTTTTGAAATGAGCTGAGCTTTCATAATTTTGTATCAGGATATCGGAAACTCTTCTTTTAACTCGAAACTGTAAACGAAACTTTGGATTCCAATTAACATTTGTAACATTCTATCATATTGAACCTACCTCTTCTTCCGAATAATTTTGTACAACCCTTCAATGAAGTTCTCGACTTTTGGTTTTTTATTAAATTCTCGTAACAAGAATTCCACTACAGCAACATCTTCTTCATCCGATGATGAAGAAGAAGATGAGGAAGATGATGACGATATCAGCAAATCACTTACGGCTCCTATTGAAATATCCATAATTATAATTCCTTAAAAATTGAAATTACAAAATTTCAGGCAGTCCAAAACAAAACAATGACATGAATTAATGTGAGTTTGACATTTGGTAGGTGTGAGTTTGTGTGTGCTTCTGGTTTTGATTCTGACTTCAAATCCAGAAGGAAATTTCTCTTCTATTCAGGAGAAGAACTGTCATTTGATACCAATTGAACAGTTTCAGAAGCATTCGGAAGACTTCGGAACCCTTCCGGACGACCAATCGAAAAGGCCATTAGTCTACAATTTCTGGTGATGACCTCGCTAGTCCTTTGTTGTGTTGATAGAAAGAAGATGATAACACATCACTTACCTCGCATTGCCATCGCTACCTTCTTTTTCTTTTCTGGACGAAGTTTTTTAATGTAATTGAACTATCGTATGGCAGATGCCCTGCTTGTGAATTTGATAGCAAATCAAGCTGCTTGTAAGCTGATCACTTGTCAATTGGATTTGACATATAAGGCCATGCATTTATACTATTCATTCGATTTTGGTATTAATTGAGGAAGCAAGACCTATGTTAAAATGGGAATCGATCAAAGAGCATTCGCAGCGTAGCAGAGCGGTCAAGTACAAACCCACTAAGAAAACTCACTGATGAACAAGTGAAAATCAACCCGTTCCAAAGATATATTCCAAAAGCTATTCACTGTATAGATAAAGGCGAGCGATATATTTTTAGAATCAGCACTTCATACTTTCAAAGGAAGCATCAACATTTTTTGCAAAGAAGTTGTATTAAAAAAAATAGCTCCAGGAATACGCATACATCATTCTAAATAGCGTATTTCAAGAGTGATTTTTTGCAATAAGGCTTCTACATAAAAACTTTTGATGCTGATTTTGAGAGTAACAAGAGTAGATTACAGAAAGGTATCAACCAAGTTTTTAGGATAATCCGTTCCAAAGATACACTTCAGGTATTTTCAGATCATGTTTTTCAAGGTGAACAGTGAATTGGTTTTGAACTATATCTTTGGAACGGGTTATCCAATAAAGGCGAGCGATATCTTTTTAGAATCAAAACTTCATACTTTCAAAGGAAGCATTAACAAAACTAAAAGTAGTTTTGTCACCAAATTACTTTTAGATGTATTTTTTTTGTCACCAAATTTCCTTTACATATATATTTTTCAAATAAATCTTGGACTTGAAAATGGTATCCGGAATTAGTAAGAAACCATAAATTAGAAACGTTTACACCATCCCAATGAAGCACGTAGTTTTCGAATTTTACGGTGGTTTACCTCCCAACTTCATTGATTTTCTTAAAATTAAAGATAAACCAGTTTATAAATTCAAAAGTAATTGCTTAATTTGGATCATTTAAACGGTTCTGAGTTTTATTTTAAATCCTCTTTGTGTAACTAGAACCATTTTTATATCAAAGAATTATTTTATAAGAATTACATCTAAAAGTAATTTGGTGACAAAAAAATTCCATCTAAAAGTAATTTGGTGACAAAACTCCATTTTTTTACAACTTGTCAACTTTTTTTGACAGCTTACACCACAACTCTCCGCAAATATTTTTCCGCTGTGATTTTCGTTAGCATTTCGCTCTCCTATTGGAGACCACCGAAAATTTTCGTTTCGCATCAGCAGCGTACTAGGCTTAAGAATTTATCACTCGAAGTTTTTGCTACAGCGTTGGAATATCGTTAAAAAGAGCCCAAATATCCATTACGTACTTGCTCTTAGGTTTGATTATATAGTAGATAGGCACAGGGGCGTATACAGCTTCACTTCTCGGGGCAGGTCACTCTAAAAAAAAAAATCAGTAAAAAAAACATAAGTTAGTCATAAAAAAGTTTCTATTGGGTTTCATTTTTTTTTTCAAAGAATCAAAGAAACGTTGTAAAGTTATTCTGGTATCTTAACCTAAACAACAAGAAGTAGACCGAAGCATATTGATAATGAACATACCAATAAAACTTGTAGCATAAATGGTTCAGAGTAAATACTTAAGTTCTTTTCTTCAACAAAAATTAAACTGCTTAAGTCAACATTCCTTAGACGTATTTCATTTCAAAGATAAGTAAAATTTATAAAAATATGTACAATGAAAGTACTGTGTACCGGTACAGCTGAAACTATAGAATAAACATAAAAAATATTGGTTATTAAAAACAAATATTTAGCTTTCTTTAACATATGATTAAATGAAGCAATTATATTATTTAACAAAAATAAAGTACTTTTATGTACATCCGTAAACATAAAATTTTATTAAAAAAAAAGTCTTCTTTGCTTAACTTATAGGCAATTTTACTAAGTTGCTTAAGTTGCACTGTACATATTTTAAGGCTTTCCAACTTTGACCACCAACTTGTGAAAAATAATCACATTGCAGAAAAAAATCAAAAACATCAACAACTTAATTCAAGAAGTTACACAAAAACCGTATATATGATGGCTGTTTGGTAAATCGAAATTTGTTCACCCATTTTCGAAACTCTGATTTTTACTTGCGATTATAGGTTCTCTAAGGCAAGTTATGCATTCGTCGAAAAAAGAAAGTTTTGAGATAACAATCAAACATGACATTACGATGATAGCGAAGGCGAAAAAAGATGGTCTAAAAATTCTGCCCGTCTATAGGTCTGTCTGTCTGTATGTATGTATAGACACCTACAGCCCAAACGGGTGGGCCGAATTGCTTCAAACTTATTATATAGAGTTTTTTACAAGTAAGTATTGTACAGAGGGGAAATTGATTTTTCTTTTAGCTCAAAAAATAAAGGTACCTGCCTCATAACCGATACGCTCAAACCTATTTTTCTTGGAAACGGCTCTAACGATTTTGATTTAAAAAATTCAGTCCAGCTTTTTTCGGTACGACCGATCATATGATTGAAACAATTTTAAAAAATGTCTAAGAACGGTACTTTCCATACGACCGTTTTTTTTTTATTTCGACTATCTCATAAATGGCTCGACCGATTGTTTCGAAATTTCACACATATATAGGTTTAGATCGTCCAATTTATACTGCATACCAACATTTTTAATTAATATTATTTTTATTTTTAAAAACACTTTTTAAACAAATTCTTTAAAAATTTATATTTTGATAACTGCTTAAACTTTTTTTTTCAAAAATTATAGTTATATGTATTTGCTGAATAACTATGGATTGGTGTTTTTGAATTTTTTTTTAATTCATTTCAAAAAGTCTTAAAAAAATACTTTTCTTCTCAAAAACCGCTCCACAGATTTTTAAAATGTTTTCTCATAAATTCAGATTTATACAAGAAATAAAATGGCGTACTTTTTTTGAGCTCAAATTAGTTTAAGTATTTATTTCAGAATTTTGAATTATTTTTTCTTTGACTATCCGATTTAATCTTTTGTTTTTAAGTTTATATTATTAAATATTTAAGATTGTCATATCAATTTTTTTTAGAAGAAAATTAAAGAAACTTTGTATATAAAAAATAAAGTATAAAACGACTTTAAAAATATATTTAGATCTTAAATAGAAATCTTCTGCATACGATGTGATCGAACTTAGGAGCAAGTTCGTGCGATCCAGTCGTGCTTTTTATTTTCTATGGGTTTTGGCTGCAAGTTGGTGCCTACTCGCAAGAAATTTAACGTTACCAAACGCATTAGTGTAGTTATCTAAGTAGTTGAGGTAGAATTTTTGTTCCCAAAATTTTTTGTTCATTTAATGTCGAATTCCTGTCAACCATTTAACATCGATTTGTTTTTAATGAACCTGAGAAAAATAAAAGGATTTTTATGTACTTTTTTTTTTTTTTTTTGTATAACTTTGCATGCGATCAAGGGATTATGAATACCCTTTATATATTTTTTCTTAACACAGCGCGGGCATCCGGTGGAAGAAGAGAAAGAAGAATATGAAAGATGTGTGGCGCGATGTTCTGAGACTAGAGCTGGTTGTTGTCTCAGATTTATCTCCAGGGATGGCGGCTGAACTAATGCGGAGAATGACCGTGTCTTATTTATTTATGTCCCATATAATTCGCATTATTTTATTTACTACGTTGTCACATCTTACTCAATAACATGTTGTTAGTGTTATGCCTAAACAGCATGTAATGAGCAAAGAAGCAACTTATTTTATAACAATTTTGAGAATTGGTTTTTAATGGAATATAAGAAGACAGGAATCGAACCTGCAACCACGAGGTTGACAGGCGAGCGCACAACTATCCCGCCACGGCTAACCCCAGCGGGGGTTAGCGTTTTGTTTGACAGATATGTTCACACAAAAATTATTACAGCCAAAGATTATTTACAATTCAGAATTCAGAACTTAAAAGAATAAGGTATTGAAGTCAAAATCGGTTATAACGAACTTGATGGGACTGGAGAATTTGTTTATTATATCCGGTGTTTCATTAAGACTGATTTTCCATTTCTTTGCTTTTTATTAAAAAGTGGACAGACTTTCTTATTTTAGCAAAACTTTTATTTATTTACAAAGTAATCTGTGATTTTTAAATATCGACATTTTTTATGAACTCTTCCTCTATTTTCATCTCCATTTTGGTGAAAAATTCTTCATATCCTCGGTCGAAGGTATTTGGCAACAAGGTAAATGATTTAAACAGCCTGAAGTACATCTTTAATTTTCACTTGAATTTGTATTTCCGTTTCTGTAAGTAAGAATGTTGCAAAATGTTTTGCAAAGTCTTCTGCCTTGGTTTGTAGGATTGGTCCGCTTAGTGGAGTACTAAAGCTTCTTTGGGCAAACCATTATCTACGTCGGGATATTGATTGTACATAACGTTTTTTGTTTTTAAGTTGGAATCTTTAAAATTCTTCTTAATCTTATCTCGGTCTCTGCCGAAAGAGAAAACTGTGCTGCCAAATTCGTATAAGAATCACCAGCTTCAAGCCTTAAGATTATTGCAGAGTTTTTTTAAACGTAAAAACTCTACGTTTTGAACTAACAAATTTAACCTTTATTTATTTAAAATATTCCAGTTCGTCTCAGAAACAGAGTATAAAAAAACAGAAAGAGGGAAATCCCCATAATTTAATAATATAATTTTAAATGCGATAGATTTTAAATGTTTTTATTTAAAACTGTGGGACTTCGAGATTAGTTCGCAATAGCAGATATTTCGATTTATCCGATAAAAAAAATGTAAAAAAAGCTTACGAATACTTGTTTCTGAGACCGCAATTAATCTTTCACTGCTGAAAGTAATGAAATACAGTCTTAAAAATATTTTCGTGTGTCAAAATTTTATGTTAATTCTAGTTCGTTTAAAACAAATTCATTTTATTTTATTCAGAATTTAAGTAGTTTCCAGTTTACTTAATATCTCGGAAAAACAAAATTTTCGAACTTGGCAAATAGCATACACAAAAGTATATTATGTTTTTGAACCTCATTTACCGGGATTTCTATTTTATTTTATTTTTCCTTTTAAAGCTTATGTAAGACGTGAAATTCACTAAAGAAAGTTAACTCTACTATCGGACATCACTGATTCGAATGACATTTTCATTTTTTTTTAATAGTAGGTAAATATGACGTATGTACAAGATCATATACCAAGTAGGAAAATACATCTTGTTTTCAGGAGTGAGATGTGAATACTGGAACGTAGAAAAAAGTCGGTGGAGCAAGCAATGTGAACGCCATTATGTCCCCATGACCTTCCCTCTGTATACGCCCCTGAGTAGGTACAAGCTAAACAGCTAAATATATTTTTAAAGTGGTTTTTTACTTATTTTTTTAAAAACAAAAATTCTTAAATTTTTTTATAAAATAAAGGCACGAGTACGATAACTTTGGCGCCAAGATATAATAACGGTTTTTGGTAGAGGGGCTTAATACAAGCATTTTTTACTATGGGAGGGGGGGGGTCTATCTCCCCTCGTTTAGGCGGGAGGAGCAATTTTATAAAAATTTACTTAAAATCTTTAAAATAATATTAAAAAAGAACGGCAACACTTACCGTTATAAATTATACCTTTTTCAAAAGTCAGAACTCTATAATTTATAATAAATTTTAAGTAAAGTTGTTTCAGTCAATAGTTTTTGAAATAATTGACTTCAAACTCAAAATTTATGAAAAAAAAGTTAAAAAAATCACTTTGAGTATTATTTTTCTCATGATTATAAATACCAATAAAGAAGTAATTGATGCAGTTAAGTGTTCCAATTATTTTTTAATCGAACACTGAAAACTATTCGTTTCTATGTTTTCTAGTTTTTGAGAAAATTGAAAAACAAAAAAAAATAATTTGGTATCAGATGGGTGCATGTAAAGAATCTGGATTAAAAAAAATAATTGATATTATATACATAAACGTATGTACATATGTCATGTCCATTTCAATCTCTTTTTTCTAAATATCCGGTTAGGTACTTGGCCAAAACTTAAACATTTAATATATTTGAGCATGAAAATTTATTGCATTATAAAAAAATTTGCATTACCTTTACGACAACACGGCAGCAAATTCTCATAGTTTCTTAATATGCACATATGTTTGTGTCATACATATATATGCATATAACTATGTACACACATATAATGCAGCCACAGTATAAAGTATGTATATAGTTAGATCATAAAAAACAAGACCAAGCATTCGATGTTTGTACCGTTATTTTTATACAGGTTTGGTGCAGGTTATTGTTTACCAAAGCCATTCTTCATTTAACGTTTGAAAGAGTAGTGTTTCCTTTTTAAGAATGGCGGCTAAGCATCCACTTCTTCACCCAAAATTAAATAATTTTTCGATTTTTTGTTCATTTGGGGATTTGGTGTCAACAAACGAAAAAAGTATCCCGTTTTTAGAAGAAATCGGGTTAATTCCCTCCAAAACGTCTACTCCACCTCTGTGTTGTGATATTTTAATGACCGTGGAAAATTCAAAAAGTGCAAAGTTCGGTTGGTAAATAACCGCATTAACTGTAATAAAATCACAAAGGTATATATGAAATTTACGATGCAAACAGTGAGATGCCTAAGGGGGGCATGCTGCCCCCCTGCAACCCCCCTGCTTGGGCTCACTATATGCTTTGGGGAGGGTGAAAATTTTATCATATGCAAAGTTTCTTTAAAATTAAAGAATCTTTTGGGTTTAAAGAACAGGTATAGTTTTACTAATTTTCAATTACATATCTTAAAAACTAGAAGACATAAAAAGAAGTAGTTTTCTGTGTTTAAGAAAAAAATAATTGGAGCAGTTAACTACATCAATTATTTTTTATCGATATCCATAATCATGAGAAAAATAATATTCAAAGTGATTTTTGTAACTTTTTTTTCATAATTTTTGACTTTGAAGTCAATTATTTCAAAAACTATTGAATGAAACAACTCTACTTAAAATTTATTATAAATTGTAGAATTCTGACTTTTGAAAAAGGTATAACTTATAACGGTAAGTGCTGCCGTTCTTTTTTAATATTTTTTTAAAGATTTTAAGTAAATTTTTATAAAATTGCCCCTCCCACCTAAACGAGGGGAGATAGACCCACCCCTCCCATAGTAAAAAATGCTTGTATTAAGCCCCTCTACCAAAAACCGTTATTATATCTTGGCGCCAAAGTTATCGTACTCTCCCCAAAATAAATGTTGGTATGTCAATTATTAGTATTTAACAATAAAAATTTAATAATATAATTTCAAAAAAATCGTCCACCCGTTTTCGAAATATTGAACTTTCAAAAAAAAATCTTTTTTTTTTCAAAAATCCAAAAAAAATTGTTTTTGAAAATTTTGGTATGCAGTATTATTTAGAATGCGAAGGAGCATATAAAATATATATAGATAAAAATCTTTATCGAAATCCGTGGAGCCGTTTATGATAAATTCGAAATTAAAAAAAAAATGTATGGCAGGTACCGTTAGTTAATAACAAAATATGTAAACAAATATTGGACTAAAATGTAGACTAGGTATGTACAAAGTAGTACACAGTGCTTTGTTTTTTTTTTATAAAAGCCGTTCCTGCCATTTTAGAGATAATTAAGATGGTAGAAGAAATTCCATGGCAAGTACTGTTAAAAAGCGATTCAAAACTCCATTTGAGAAAATCACCTAATCACCTAAGTACAAAGCTGGTAGAAGGTCGCAGAAGGAGATACATTCGCAACTACAACGAAACTTTGAGCAGTCAGCATTAATGTCTACTAACACGATTCACCCTTAACGTTGAGCTTCAAGACAAATAAAGGGTTATCCATTTTGCGGTTTCAAAAGTATAGGACTGGAATTCAACATCTGTCAAACTAAGTTGGTAAACCATTTTTTTTTTCAGTTGAAAGTGTGACATTTACGAAAATGGATCGCTCAACTATCGCACAACGCTTCAAAATTGTTAAAATCTACTACAAAAATGGTGATTCTGCCACAGCCACATATCGTGCTTTAAGAGGAGATTATGGCTTACATAATCGTCCAACTAAGCAAGCAATTGGCAAAATTGTGAAGAAATTTGAAGAGACTGGAGTGACTACAGATATTGTAGGCCTGTGCACCATCGCATCGTGGGGGTTGTCAATTGTCATCTGTCAAAGTGGACGCGAAATTTTGGTCTCCGAATAAAAAATAAAATAAGAGTGTAAATAAGTGCAATTATAAGAAAAGAACCTTCCTGAGCGAAAAATTAAAATAAACCCAATCAAAGGAATATAAATACTGAGTAAGTTTTAGCTATTAAATCTCTGTATAGCAAAGAAAAAGTGCATCACAAAAAGCTAACCTCTAAATGCTAAAAAGAGGACTATCCGATACTTCTCCAGACCAGCCAGGTAGCCAAAAACGCCACCCGAGCTCGAGTAAAGCAAAAACAAAACTCGCTATGGGAACTTCTGGTTTAAGTGTTGAAAAAATGCAAGAGATCTTGATTGAAAACAACAAGAAGCTCGTCGAACAACTAGCTTCAAGGTCAGACTTGCAACTTCTTTATAACCAGATATCGGATCTTAATCTGTGCCACGAAGAAATTTCTCAAAAAGTAAACTACCTTGAACAACGAAACAAACAACTTGAGGAGCAGCTCGATAAAGTTCTGCAAAAAGGTATGGAGGCAAACCTAGTAATACACCTACCTGTTGATAGTCAATCCGACATGGGTGAAAAGGCTAAATCCACCTGCGCAGGATTACTAGATGTCTCGCCAGAACAAGTTATTGAGACGGCTTACGGAGTAAGTAGCCGAGATCCAAAAAGTGCGACATTCATTGTTAAAATGAAATCCAAGGAAGCTGCCTAGGACGTACTGAGAAATGCCAATAAGCTCAAGGGGTCAAAGATTAGCATCCATAAAGATTTGCCCCTCAATATTCGTCGGCGGCGTGCAAAAATGATTCCGATCATGAAGGAGCTTCGTCTTAATGACCCAAAAATAAGAATATCTCTAAGAGATGATAAGCTTTTTATTGACGGCAAAGTCTTTTTCTGGGACTCGGTGCAGGGGTTAAGATGTGGTGAAAAAAATGGGGTTGAAATAATTAAATCTCTCTTTGGAGACATTCCAATTAACAATAAATTATTTGTGAATGAATCCACATTTACAAATAATGGAAGCAAAACTTCAAATCTGACACCAAATGTCACTTCTGTTAGTGGTGCCAATGCTCAAGAAGTGCTGCCATCAAATGAAAATTCTTTGGGTGTGGCCACATGCTCTAAGGCGCTTTTACACGATGCATGATGTGTTCCAGTCTACCAGAGTGAAATGGATAATCTTTTAGTAAATAAGAAAATAAAAATATTAAGCTATAACGTATCAGGTTTAAAAAATAAATTAAATTTTGTGGACTTTTTTAATTATATTAAGAGCTTTGATATATTCGTATTATTTGAAACTCATCTATTAGAACATGATGAAATTAGATTTAAAAATATATTTTTGAATTTCGAACTTAATTGGGTACCACCAGTAAAAACATCTATTTTTGGAAGAGGTAGTGGAGGTACATTATATGGATATCGTGACAATCTGGACGGTATTTATGTTAGCTTTAAAAGAACGGGTGAATTGCTGACCTTGGATATTAAAACGGGCAATGGCGACGTAACTGGATATGATGGTGTGTGTTTGAATAAAGTGCGCAAATCTAAAGAATCAGTTTGTGACGGTAAAGGCTCAAAAATACTGGAAATTGCCGATTCTTATGACTGCCGTGTTCTGAATGGAAGCTGTGTTGGAGACTCTGAAGGCCAATATACGTTTATTAGAGGTTCATCGTGTTCAGTAATTAATTACTGTTTTATAGCAGGAAATTGGAATTACCTCTTGGATGACTTCCGAGTTAGAGCAGAGATTTTTTCTGACCACATGCCATTGGAAGTTTCACTTTCTGTAACCGCAATTATGAATGAGTTGGGCTTAAAACACTTAGGACTTTTGCCGAAACTTGTTTGGAAGGATCACATACGTGAAACGTATCAGCATAACCTGAGTGTGATTCTTAATGGTCTGAAATGGTCGTCCAACTGATATTGCAAACTTAACAGAAGTCATAAAGAAAGCTGTACCACCGAGCATACAATCAAGAGGTAAAACCATATTTAAACAAAAGTGGTTTGATTCAGAGTGCTTGAAAGCTAGAACTAGATCTTTTAAACTCTTGAATCTTCTGCGATCAAACAGTGCCAGTATCTTCAGAGTGCTCTACAACGAAGCCAATAAGGATTATAAACGGCTCTGCTACGAAAAGAAAGCAAAATTTGAGCAAAAAAAACATAGCTGTGATAAATAACACCAGATCGTCAGCTGAGTTTTGGAAAGCCGTAAAATACATAAATGGACGCTCGAACAACATCGCTGTATCATTGAAAGCTCCCCTCTTGAGAACCCACTTTAATAGCCTTCTTAACGCTCCACTAACATCACCTTTATTTCTGTATGCAGCCCCCATGTTTATAGATGATAAATTGGATGCATCTTTTACATTTCATGATATTCAAGAAGCTATTGACAATTCAAAACGAAATAAAGCACCAGGAAATGATCGAATTCCATTTGAATTCTATAAAAATGCTACAAATGAGTTTATACAATTACTTACAGTAGAATTCAACCGAATATTCGACTCAGCTCAGGTTCCGGATAGTTTCAAAACATCTATAATTTTCCCGCTACATAAAAAAGGCGACTACAAAGATCCAGCAAACTACAGGGGTATTTCGTTTTTAAACACTTCAGCCAAGTTGTTTGCGGCTTTAATATATAAAAGGCTCAGTGATTGGGTGAAAGAAAAGAACATTCTTACAGAATTCCAAGCTGGGTTTATAAAGGGTTATTCCACAATTGACCAAATATTTGCACTTACTGGCATCGCTGCCACGTATAAGAATAAGCACAAGAAATTGTATGCCTTTTTCGTTGATTTTCGTGCAGCATTTGACACGATATCGCGTGAAGCACTCTTTTATAAACTGTTCAAAATTGGTATATCAAACAAAATTATTCGTATTTTGAGAGCTCTGTATGAGAGTAATGTTGCACTTGTGTGGGATGGAAATCTAATCTCTGAAGAATTCGAGACCTCGATGGGAGTTAAGCAGGGATGTATACTCAGCGCTTTGCTCCTTATACTATTTATTAATGATATAACTGATGCTATAAAAGGTGGAATAAACTTCTATGGAGTAACAATTCCAGCTTTGATGTATGCGGATGACATCGTTTTTTTGAGTGATTCTGTGGACGGTCTTCAGAGAATGATCAACAGACTCGAGGTGTACTGTAGAAGTTGGAATCTAACAGTCAATCTGCAGAAATCTAAAATTATGATATTTAGAGATGGAGGTGGCCGTTATTGTAATCTGGAGAAGTGGAAGTCAAATGGTGAAGAAGTGGAGATCGTGCGAAATTACAAATATCTTGGAATGTTAGTATCAGCAAACTTAAATGTAAATGTACATCTTGAAGAAAAGTTATCAGATGCTAAACGAGCTATTTCATCGATATGGGAAGGCTGCATTAAAAACAACTATATATCACATAGTGCGAAACAAATGGTATTCCGTTCTACTGCTACATCAATCCTACTTTATGGAGCTCAAGTATGGGGTTATATACCTTATGAAGCTGTCGAAAAGTTCCTACGATATTTTTTAAAGAGGATGTTCCGGTTACCAAGAAATACTCCAAACTATATGTTATATATTGAAACTGGAACTCCACCTATGTTCCTGCGTACCTTAGAAGTGCACCTGAATTATATTATAAAAGTATTAGAGATGGAAGAAACGAGAATACCAAACATAATACTGAGAAACATAATAAGAATGAATGGGAGTATTTGCAATGTTTGGAAGCAAATTGCGTTGGACTGTGAAATATAGAGCTAGTCATTCAGACAAACGAGCAACCATCTTCTTTAAGTGAGAAATTCAATTTGATGTTGGACAAAGTGGGGAAAATATCTTACAAAAGATATACTGAGGATGCTGGAGCCTCACTGTTTAGGAATTACTATAACAAACTAAACTATCATCTAAATGAAAATACATACTTCCTCAACTGCTACTCTGTGGACAAAATCAGTACGATCTTTAAAATGAGAGGCGAGATAATTAATCTAAATTTTATTCCCCACCGCTCCGATCTACCAACTCTCTGCGAACTTTGCAACATGAAAACGAGGGAAGATGTGTTCCATTTCCTTGCAGTTTGCCCAATTTTGAAGGAATTTCGAGTAATGATGTTTTCAAAAGATGTTCTAGAAGAAGGTGAAACATTAAGGATTTTAAACGGTGAAAATGGATGGGATGTTTTGTACAGCTATACAGTAGCTGCACTTCGATACAGAAAACGAATTTTAGAAGGAGATTTTTAATAATAAATATAATTTTAGTTAACTTTTGTATTTATAAATAAATTCAGGACATAATAACATTGTCAACCTGGTAGACGGCCCTAGGCCAAACCATATAGGCTAAGATAATTTTTAATTTTGTTAATTTATTTATTTGAATAAAAGTCATTTAAACTAAACTAACTAACCATCGCATCGTTTCGCTCGTATCACTGAACATATCGCTGCTGTAAGTGAAAGTGTTGCCGAAGACCCGAATGTGTCGATTCCTCGTAGTTCTCAGGAATTAGGACTGTCTTACGACACATTTTGCCGTATTTTGAATTTGGATCTACACCTACATCCATATAAAGTCCAGCTCACACATCATCTGAAGCCAGCTGACCATTCACAACGTCGTTGATACGTCGAATGGGTGCTTGAAGAAGGGGCGGTGGACGTCGATTTTTCGAACAAAATTTTCTTCAACGACGAAGCACATTTCTCACTCGGTGAGTATGTTAATAAACAAAATTGTCGTATTTGGGCTTCTGAGAATCCTCACGTAATTGAAGAGAGGCCATTACATCCACAAAAAGTCACTGTCCGGAGGTATTATTGGACCTTCATCGAAAACGACGATGGAACGACTTTCACCGTCAATTCGGAGCGTTATGGTCATATGATAAGCGACTTTTTTTGCCTGCTATTGAAGAATACGACTTGGAGAATATGTGGTTTCAACAAGACGTTGCCACATGCCACACAACTCGAGCGAATATGGCTTTATTACAAGAGACATTTCCTGGCCGCGTAATTTCTCGTAGTGGCGATATCAACTGGCCACCAAGATCATGCGATTTGACACCGCTGCACTTTTTTTGTGGGGCTACGCGAAAGACCGTGCTTATGCAGATAAACCTTTAACTCTTGAGCACTAGAAACCCAACATTCGTCAAGTTATGGCTGAGATACCGCTCAATATGTGTCAAAAAGTGGTCGAAAATTACCTCAAAAGAATCGATGCTTGCTGTTGCAAGCATCGCGTGGTGGTCGTTTAAATGATGTTTAATTTCACACATAATGTCAACGTTCAAACTTTATAATAAAAAAGAAATATTATGAAAACAAATATTTTATATGTGTTTTATTTACGGTTACTTTTGAAACCGCAAAATGGATAACCCGTTATATTGATGACATCGAAAGCTACATTGTGTTTTTGAAGGTATCGCATTAGTTTGGGAGAGACTTTCATTGAAAATTATTATTTACCAACTGCCATGAAGATTTAAGTTGGATACTGCTCTCACGTAAAATAATTATGAATATCAAAAACACATTTTGTGCAGAACTTCTTCAAACAATATTCACACAAAATCTGCAATAATGTTTTATCGGTTTTTACTTATCATAATTTTCAAATCATTTTTTATACGCTCTAATTCACTTTGTAATTCAACTGGTGTTGGTGGGTTTTGTTCAATGAACACAACGCTTCAGTGAACAAATTAATTAGAAATTGTCACATCAAATAATGTTTATTAATTAAATAAGTAATTCATATAAATTACATTTTTTCCATGGTTAAATAATCAGCTATTTCCGGCATAAAACCAAAGTGCGCACTTGTTAATTAAGCAGAATGTTCAATTTAACCCTACTATAATTTCATCAATTCTTTTCATATACTAGTACATTAACTCATTATGAAACGCATTTCAATCAATAAGTTCATATTAACAATTAAGGCTTATTCTTGTGAAATTAACATAAAAGCTTTTAGTCATCAGGATCAGATCGCAGGATTCCTGTGTTTGCTTCGTATAAGTGATACATCTATGTATTGTAAAATGTATAGGTATATTATCAAACGGGGAATCTATGGATGTTTAATTATAAATCCTTCTAGACCAATTAGTGTTCCACATCTTTTGATACGTATTCTTTCCGCACTGACGTAGTTACATCAGGGTGTTCGTTATATTGGGTTTCTAACACGTATATTATATTTTACCTGACTTCTAATATGTAATATCATAATAGAAAATAGAAATAAAATAAAATGCACGACTCGGTCGCACGTACTTACTCCTATGTTCGATCACATTATATGCAAAAGATTTAATAGAAGCGTCTAAATGTATTTTTAAAGTCGATTTTCACTTAATTCCTTATAAACTTATATATATAAAAATTCTTAAATTTTTTCTTAAAAAAAAAGGTATGAACATTTTAAATATATAATAATATAAATTCAAAAACAAAATTTCAGAGAAAATCGTCCACCCGTTTTCAAAATATTGAATTTTCATTTTTTTTTCTCAAAACTCCAAAAAAACTATTTTTCGAAAATTTTGAAATGCAGTATCATTTAGAATTGGAAGGAGCTCCTGTATAAAATGGAAATCCGTTCAGCCGCTTATGAGAAAGTTGAAAATCAATAAAATTGTTGAATGGCAGGTACCGTTAATAACATAATATTAAAAAAAAAATTGACCGATATGTAGACCATACGCCATATTGTAAGAGCCGTTTTCGAGATAATTAAGATGGTAGAAAAATTTGTATGGCAGTACCGTTATTTTTGAGGCTAAAACAACGATTTAAAAATCTATTTTGGGCAATCACCTAAAACACCTAAACACCAAGTTTGAACAAAATCGGTTCAGCCGATTAGGCTGTAGGTCGTTCTACACACAGACAGACAGACGGAATTGCGGGACCCACTTTTTTGGTGTTCTCTATCATCGTAATGTCAACTTTGATTAAAATCTCGAGTTCGATTTTTTTGCCAAATGCAAAACTTGCCCTATAGTACCTATATCGCAAGTAAAAATTCATATTATACGTCGCGGGAGATTGTACATTTTTGACATATTATTTTTGTGAGATGGTTTTCTTTGCTTTCCTTTTTGTGGTTGTATGCAGCATTTACATTTGAACTTCGAATACAATATTACATGTCAAACTTTTACAAATATTTTTGTTAGAAAAATGTCAACGAAAAATGCTATAAATTTAGTAGTACTGTTTTTTCTTTTTTTATTTATTTAAAAACTAGCCTACTTATCAATACCTTGTATCTAACTAACTGGTCTTTTCCGGCACTCTAAGCTAAACTATATCACTTAATACTAATAATTATTCGCCATTGTAACATACCTCTGAAAGCTATATCTAATTATAGTTTTGAACCAAGAGATAAAGTTGACGTAATCCAGCCGCAAAATGTATTTCAAACTTATTTAAAAAAAAAGAAAGTGAGAAATAGGAAACTCAAAATTCATATGGAGCTAATTTATAAGCCCATGTTAAGATATTTTTAAAGATCACCCTTATGTCTTATAATAACATATACACATACTTATTCAACATCAAGAATGAGTAAGTGCAAACACCAATCTCTACCTCCTTTGGTAAACTGAGAGTAAGTAGCCTCCTCAGAATATATGGAACTCATCATATTTGTCGTCACTCATCAGCACAATATTCCCCTTATATAGTCTTAAGTGCTCCATTAGAAGACTTAATCAAGAGAATCGATTTCTATCCGAAGGTGTTGGATGTTTTCGTAGAATGAAATACGAGAACACTATTTTCCTCTGGAAACTTTTGTTAGCCTTCAGCGTTGTCGACTTCAACGTAAGTACTAATAGAAGGTGTCCTTGCTGAAAGTGATGGTATGGTAAAGTAATTTTTCAAACATCAGCTATATTATGTTCGTACTAACTTATGTACATACATTTTATAAGCAAATATTATTTTAAAGCTTCTTTGTTGTGTGTTAAATTAATCTGGAATAAAATATATATGTATATTTTTATACATATACTAAGGCGTTAAATTGATGGCAGTCATTTCGTTACATCGTCAAATTTATTGAGAATTTAAAACAATTAATTAGTTATGTACGAATATTTGTTATAATTTTGGGATAATAAACAATATTTTTACATGCGATATATAGGTGCTACAAACATGGACGAAATAACAGGAACGCTCTAGGAATATTTGAATTCAAAAAAAAAATTGTTATGAGCTTAAAGAAGTCAAGATTCTGGTGAGATTTTCTTATCTGAGAAAAATTTTGAAATTTTAGGCACTCTTTTTTAATATGCCACTTAGAAATGGGAAGAGCGAAGCACTGCACTGAAGACAAGCGCGAAGACATTTGATCTCTGCATAGCAACGAGAGATCGTAACAATCATTATGCGGGTGCTCTGATGGAAGAATGGTGTGGAATGTTATAAGCTCCAAATATTTTCAAGAAACCAGAGGGCGTCCGTCTAAAATGACTGTAAGAGACAAAGATATTTTGGTGATAAAAGCAAAAACGAATCCGTTTATGTCCTTAAAAGATCTGCAGCGAGAAATAGAGAGACCAGACAGTTGTTTTAGAACTGTTCGTTTTATCTTGCAGGATGCTAACCTTCACGCACGATCTCCAAGAAAGGTGCCCTTACTAAAAAAATACACACCCAGAAGCGGATCTGTTTTGCCAAAATGCATCACATGAAAGACGACCCACTTCAAGCCAAAAAGCAGTGGAGGAATGTGCTTTGGAGCGGCGAAATTAAAATAAATTTATTCGGATAGTTGGAAAACAGTTTTTTCGTCCCCCAAAGGGAAAGGCCTACAATCTGTGATACACAAAACCAATCGTGAAGCACGGAGGTGGCAGCATAATGTTAGGGGGTTGTTTTTCTTGATGGGACGTTGGTGCAATATTCGTTTTAGATGGCATAATTTTTTTTTCGCGTGGGTAGGTGTAAAACCTTCAAAAGGCTCTATGAGGACCGAAAAACGCGTGCTCATAGGAGTGTGAGATTCTTACTGAACTAAAAACACCTCCTCCTCCCGATTCCAACTAAGTTGAAATTTATCTAGCTATTTATTTTTAATGAATTTAATTAACGTGTTGCAGGTAACTATCCGGTGATAGTTCCTGCTTATACCGCGATTTTAAAGCAGATTCTCATTTAGTGCACCAGATCGGAAGGCTTTGTCCTTCGCAGGCGGCGTACTAAATTCGTCTCATCGATACTTTCTATTATAGTACTATTGCAGTGTTGTAATAGCCGTTTTCTATGATTTCGGGCAAAATCTTGTATTTCATCGCGAACCTTGGGAATCCCGAGATCTCTGTGGAGATCTTCGTTTCTAATGTACCAAGGTGCGATTACAAACGATCTTAGCAGTATATTTTCAAATGTTTGTAAGGTATTTAAATTAGAATCTCGCGTACAAACCCAGAGTTGTATACCGTAAGTCCAGACACGCTTAAGCACCTGCCTGTAAAAAATTAGCTTTTTTTCGATACTGAGCTTGGAGTGTTTCCCGAGCAAGCAGTACATATCTCTGAGTTTATTATTTAACTCTTCGCATTTCTTTTTAACATGCGGTTTCCATTTAATTTCGCGTCTAGAGTCATTCCGAGATATTTTGCTTCGTTAGCAAACGAAACTTGAACCGCATTAACTAATACCGGTAATCTATTAATTTTCTTATACGTAAAATCTACATGGACTGATTTTACTTCGTTGAGCGATATCCGCCATGTTTTTGTCCAATCATTGACATTATTCACAGCTTTTTGTAATTTTATCGTAGAATCATTTATCGTTTGGCCCACTGCTAGTATTGCAGTGTCGTCAGCAAACGTGGCTACGATAGTGTCTTCTGTTTGAGGTATATCACGTGTAAATAATAGGTACAATATTGGACCTAAAACACTTCCCTGTGGTACCCCACCCACTATTTCTTTGAGATCCGAGTAATCGTTTCCATGTCTTACTCTAAAAAGTCTATTTTCTAGATATGCTTTTAGAAGCGTATAAAGTGCTTCAGGCAGAATTTTTCTTAATTTAAAATTTAGGCCTTCGTGCCACACCTTATCAAAAGCTTGCGACACGTCTAGGAAGACCGCTGAACAAATTTTCTTTTCTTCAAGAGTTTTCTCAATGACGTCAGTGATCCTATGCACTTGGTCAATTGTCGAATGCTTGCTTCTAAATCCGAACTTATGTTCAGATATTAGGCGCTTTTCTTCTATTATTGGCTGCAGGCGCAGAAGTAATATTCTTTCAAAGACCTTAGATATTACGGGCAGAAGTGAAATAGGTCTATAAGATTTCTTATCATGTGATGGTTTTCCTGGTTTGAGAACCATTATAACTTCCGCAACCTTCCATTGGCTCGGAGCGTACTCTAGCCTTAGAGTGGCATTTATTGTATAAAGAAGATTAATTAATCCTTTGCGAGGAAGCATTTTGAGAACTTCGGCCGTTATTAGGTCATATCCCGGAGCTTTCTAATACTTAAGCTTTCTTATTTGTCTACTTAATTCGGCAAGGGTAACATTTCTTGTAATGTAATTTTCGCTTGAGTTAGAATTTATATTTAAATTTTCGTTGAGTACTTGCCCATCAAAAGGCTTAAATGTGTTCTCCAGGCAATCCGCGAAAACGTTTGCTTTCTCTATGTCGCTTTTTACCCATTCGTTTTGATCATTCTTAATCGGAGGCGCTGGGAGCTTTGGTTTCTTCGTTACTTTGACAGCTTTCCACAGTGAGCAGTTAGATTGTTTTCTTTCTGTAAGGCTTTCAGGATAATTTCCAACTTCAGAATTTTTATTTCCTGCGGATATTTTAGGTTTTTAAAGCGCGGCATTTCTCTTTGGTACGGGGTGTTCTTCCATGCGGCTTGTTGTACGATATTGACGAAGTTATCTACTGCGTCTTCAAGTTCGAGAGGCGTTTGTAGTGAAACCCTTAATTCAACGTTATCCTCTATATCTTTCTTAAAACCTTCCCAGTTGGTTTTCCCATTGGTTAGCTTGGGTGGTTTTTCATTTTTAACAAGATTTTCTGAGAAAAGATTAAAGCTTTCTGTTATGCTAGATTTATTTGAGGGTATTCCTTTGACCAGAAAAAAAATCAATAAGGTCAGGTATTTTCGATGGTTCAGTCGGCCAGTAATTCGGGTTGCCAGTCGAATGAAAATCGCAATTACTTTCCATTACCTCTTCGTAGAGCATTCGACCCTTTTGAGAAATAACACTAGATCGTCAAAAGCTGTGCTTCGCATTAAAGTCGCCACCAAGAATAAAATTTTGTTTAAGTAATTTTAGCATGTTCATGAATTCATTTGAATCTTACATCGTGGAGGACAGTATATGGAAGATACGTTCAGTACAACAATCTGAGTTCTAACCTGTACACCGATTAATTGCATTGATTCAGCCTCTATTTTCGGGCCTATAGTGTGTTCGATGCATTCTTTTATAAATAAAGATGCCCCACCTCTTGCTTTGTTCGACGGATGAGTTGCGTGGTATTTTAAATATCCATCTTACTATTTGATTGTTTCTTGACATGCGTTTCCGATATCAAACAAATATCAATGTCTTTCTCATGCATAAACATTTCTAGTTCTCCAAGTTTTTGCCATAATCCATTGGCATTCCAAGTAATTATAGACGGCATAATGACAAAGGAGTCGTATGTGGACATACTGGAACATATTATTCTTTCGAGGGCTAACGAAAATATGCCACTGAAATGGCTTTTCAAGCTATAAATACAACGACCCTAAGCATACCGCAAAATCAACAAAGCTCTGGTTTCAGCGAAACAAATTGGAAGTTATGGAGTGGCCTTATCAATCACCGGACCTTAATACTATTGAGAACCTCTGGAATGAGCTGAAGATTGAGGTTATTAAGCATAAAACTTCCAACAAAACGGATCTCTGAAGAATTGTCCAAGAAGTTTGGTATTCGATTCCACAAGAAAAGTGCCAGAATTTGGTAGAATCTATGCCGAATCGAATGGATACACTGTTGAAAAATAAAGGTTTTTCAACGAATCATTAAATATTCTTTGCTAATAAATAAAAAAAATGCATTGGTTATCAAAATGTCCTGTTTTTTGTCAAATTAATCAAGAGTGTTGCTATATTTACAACCATCTTGTTGGGAAGCCTCAATAAAACGGACTAAGAAATTTTGCAAACATCTTTTAGTTTTCAAAAAAATTATATAAAATAGATTAACAATATACTTAATTACTTAATTAATTACTAAAATGTAATTACTACACAGAAAGAAATAAAGTCGTCATATTAACAATCGCCGGTTGTCAACTTGAAAAAACCCGAAATTGTCATACTTACTACCAAAATAGTCAATATGACAACTTTTTTTTTCTCAATTGACAACCCGATAGTCAATAGGACAATTTTCGATTGTCAATTCATTTAGTAAATAGGGCAACCGCGGTTGCCAATATGACAACTGCAGTAGTCAATAGGACAACTTCGGACGTCAATATGACAATTTGGTAGTCAAATTCAGAAAAAAACGAAATGAAAAATTGAGTTTAACAATTCTAAATTGACAACCCGATAGTCAATAGGACAATTTTCGATTGTCAATTTTGGTAGTCAATAGGACAACCGCGGTAGACAATATGACAACTGCGGTAGTCAATATGATAACGGTAGTTAATAGGACAATTTGGTAGTCAATATAAAAACTGAACATTATATTCTGTGAAAAACATTTTGATCATCATATGAATACTTGATAGTCAATATGAAAACCCAAAATTAAAATTGAAATTAATAATTCCAACAGTCAACATAAAAACTTTTTTGATCGTCAACTTTGCGGACAAATAGTCAATACGACAACTTGGTAGTCAATATGACAACTTGGTAGTGAATCTGAAATTGGTAGTCGTATTGACTACCGCAGTTGTCATGTTGACTACCGAAGTTGTCGTATTGACTACCGCGGTTGTCACACTAACTACCGCATTTGTCTTATATTGACTACCGCGGTTGTCCTATTGACTACAGTGGTTGTCAATACGACAACTTGTGATTCAATTCCTTTCAATCAAAAGTTGTCATATTGACTATCGAAGTTGTCATATTGACTTCGGAGTTGTAGAAAAATTTCGGTTGTCATATTGACTTCAGAAAATTGTCCTATTAATTATCGCGGTTGTTGGGTGAAAATCGACTATTTAATTGTCAAATTGACTACCAAAATAGTCAATAGGACGACTTTTTTGGTTCTGTGTAATATGTAGCACTAATATTTTTTAATATTTGCCTAGTATAAGTACTACACACCAAAAATTAGTGCTCCTATTATTTTGGCCATATCTGCATGTGTAAAGTTATGCATTCGTAAAAATTATCGAACTCGAGATTTTGATCAAACTTGACATTACGCTAATATAGAAAACGAAAAAAGTGGGTTCCGAATTTCCGTCTGTGTGTCTGTCTGCCTGTCTATCGGTCTGTCCTTCTGTCTATTTGTCCTCGAGTCTGCAGCCTAAACGTTTGGATGGATTTACTTCAAACTTGATACATATTGTTTAGTAATATGCCCACAGGTTTTTTTAAATTTTTCTTTAAACGCAAAATAACAGTATAAGTACTTGCCAAAAAGAAAAATATTGTTTTTTTCTCTAAAACGATTTTTATAAAAAAAATTAAATTGTATAGACTTTCATGTTTTCCATAAATAAAATTAAGCTCATTAAAATCAAATTTGAACTCACATACAGTGATAATATGTATGGCCTTGGTAACGAACTTGCAAGAGCATTTGATAATACCCATGGGGTTACTCGACTCGTACATCAAAATTATGCTTTTTTCGAGGTTTTCCCTTGTCCTTACTAAATGTTTAAGATTCAATATGTGGTTTGTTAGAATTTTTTTTTAGCAATATCCAACCTTAATATACAAAATGAAACAATACCTACATATTATATACATAGATATAGGTATATACAGCTAGTGTTAAAGAAATGTTGCCATAGAAGGTTGGCATAGTTCTATTTTACAGCTTCGATGCCATAGTCATATCCTGATAGCAGGATGTTTCCCCCTAGAGACTCCTTTGCAATTTCTTCACTATTATTAAATCGCTAAAAGTATCTTTTAAAGACAACAAAGACGGTTTTCTTTCGTTTTAATGGTTTGGCTGATACCAATATGTATGATGTACATACATATATGCTAACGTAGAGTGGATACTCCAATATTAATTTTCAATTTGAAACACGAAATTGAAAATTTCTTAGGGGGCAACCAAGAGTGGCCTTTCGGGTTATGGTTTTTGTTGTCATTTTCATTTTGACTCACAATGGAACCCTTAACACACAAAATGAAAATCAAATAACCAGCTGCCCTTATTTAAGCCCAATGAAGATAAAAAGATACGTGAATCTGAAATAAAGATGTAAAATATGCCATTGGTAAAATGGTTAAATTTTAAATTTTAATTTCGGTACATATTTGTAGTAACACCATTTTTAATGGGGCCTTTCCAAAGCGTTATTTCATGTTCCAATTATAATCGTCGTAATTTAGGCTATAGCTTTGGGAATATTGAAACTAAGGAGTTAATTCAATTGTCGAAAACTGAACTTTTTCTTTAGAGGGTACTTTGATATTCTGAATTTAGGTTTCTTATTTTTCCAAATCTGTAAGTACAAACAATTGTTGAAAGCTAGTACTTTGTTTTAAGAATAAATGTAGTCCTCAACTAATAAATTGCGTCTTAGAAAAGTACTACAGCATCTAACTTATAAGCCCAACTGTAGTACCTAGGCGAAATGCATATTAATTTGGACTAAAGGTCGCAAACAAACTCAATTAAAGCTAGTACCTTGTATTACGAGTTTCCAGTTTCCAGACCATAATATGTATAATCCTTGGAAGATAAAATATAAGGAAGTCCCAGTTTTGAAAAAAAAAACTGCGGCATTCTTACTGGCGATATACATAGGTACCTACTATAGGGCAATTTTTGCATTTGGAAAAAAATCGAAATCGAGATTTTAATCAAACTTGACATTACGATAATAGAGAACACCAAAAACGTGGGTCCAACAATTCCGTCTGTCTGTACAATGCTCTACAACCTAATCGACTGAAGCGATTTTCTTCAAACTTGGCATTTAAGTGTTTTAGGCGATTTTCTAACTTAGATTTTTAAATCGTTTTTTAGGCCCAAAACTAAGGGTACCTGACCATACAATTTTCTCCACCATCTTAATTATCTCGAAAACGGCTCTAACGAATTTGATAAAAAAATATGAGCACTATAGGAATAGTCTACATTTGGGTTAGAAAATTTCTTAAAATATTTTGTTGTTAACGGTACCTGCCATACAAACATTTCCTTGACTTTGGACTTTCTCGTAAAAGGCTAAAAGGATTTCGATCAAAATTTGTGAAGGTCCTTTGATTTTTAAATAATACTGCATACGAAAATGTTCCAAAAATATTTTGTTTTTGATTTTTGAAAAAAAAGTTGAATCTAGATAGCAAGCTTCAAAGCAGGTTTTCAGTATCGCAAATGGAGACCGAAATCGCAGCTATATTTTCATAGCATGCGATAGATAGCATGCTTTCATCGCTTACTGTTCAGCGCTTGCTTTATCGCAAGGAGAATTCTCAATTTGTTGTTGTTGCGTCTACCAGCATCAGTTGACTTTGACATTCTTCAGTAACTAAAAAAGAATGCTATGAAATGCTCACCGAAGAATACTTGTCTGTCCTGCTACCTGCTTTCTGCTATTGCTATTGCGTTTGCTTTTAAATTTATCACTAATGAAGACCGCGTGTTACCTATGAATGCAATATATGAACCTTTCAAGATACATTTTCCTTTTTTTTCAGTTTGTTCCTATCCTATAGTTATAACTGGACACGATAAAACTGAACAATGCAATTTCCTAGTTATCGTTTATTGAGCATCCACCTGGAAATTTAATAAAATAAAATAAATGTCAAAAATTTAACCAACAATGATGGCGGTAGGTATATAATATAGTCGGAATAAATTTGGCATAAGCCACTATGAACTTTTTCATGTTTTACTAGCTTGTGTGGGAGAATGTGTACTAAGGAATACCTAAGAAAATGCAAGCAGTAGATTGCGGGACAGAAAGTACGATATTAAAAATTGCAGTCTTTATCCGTACCGTATGTGTCTATTAAATTAAAGTGCACACTTTTTTAGAGAAAATTTAATTCCAGTGATCCGAAAAGTTTTTTGCCTGCTTAAAACTAATTCTTAAATATTTTCCAAATTTAAAGTGTGAATTAAATTTATTTTTTCCTCAAATATGTTTTAATTTTAATGTTTTATCTTGGTGATATTTAAAGCAATTTGGACAGTACGAGTCCATTTTTTGATAATCAATTAAATATTCAATTAACTGTCGGATAATTAAAGTTACTTTACATTATGCCTGAATGAATCAATACAATAGTCGTGTTCTCGTAAGAATCAATTGCAGCAAAATAAAACATTTTCACGAAGACGATCCACAGTCCAACTTGATTGTATTTATTTTAATATGGAGTGATTTTCACATGTGTGTTTTCTTCTGTCAAAAAGCATACAAAATCCTAGGAGAAAAAGAAATACAAACATACATTACTGAAAAAAAAACACTTCAATGCCACACGGTTAAAAATTCTGACATTGATTTTAATATTTTTTAGGTTGTATATATGAGAACGCTGAAAAAATATTTGAATTGAATATTTTGGATATATTAAATTTCAAAATTGAATAAAACATTTATTGAAATTAAATTATATTAGTTAATGGAACTCAATATTAACATACACATTTAAATCTAATATTAGCACCTCAAATTTAATATCTCTTTTATTTGTTCAAATTCCATGGGGTATTAGAATATAATACAATATTTCTTATTCTAATACTTACTGGTATTTGTTTTGAATATACATAACATTGAATGTAATTAATCACCAAATGTATTAAATTTTAATACAAATTTGTATTAATTTAAAGTATAGGGAAGATATAATATAATACATAATATATTACATTTTAATACAAAAAGGTTTTGATTTCAATGTCAAAAGATTATTAAATAATACAAAATATATTTAATTTTAACACAAAATTGGATTAATTTTAAGTATTAAAACTTAATTATTTTATACGTATTGTAAAACATTTTAATTATTAAATCATTCAAAATATCTCATATTTTCTTTTGTTTTATTTAATAGTACTATGCCTATATTCAAGGTCTTAAGTGTATGTACATATAATTTGCTAATAGCAAAATAACTAACCCAGATACTACAGAGTATATCTTTTTGTGACCCATCGACCTATTAAAAATTCAAGTTTCCAAAGTAAAAAAAAACGAGTGTTTCATTTTCAAAATTCATACATTTTATTCAAATAAACACTTAAAAAAGCTATACAAAAGATTTCAAAAAATTATTTATAAAAATAAAGTATGTCTAGGTGTTTAAAAACTAGGGTTGCAATACAAATATTTTGTTTCTTAAAAAACATAGTTTTCCTATTTTAAAATTTTATTATTTTTAATTATTTTGTAAAAATTTGTTCTCAAATTTAGTGTTTAACTCAATTTGTCTTATAAACGAAAATTGAAAAAAAAATAAAAAAAATCCAAAAATGTTTTCAAACCAAAGTCAAATTCGATGTTAAATACCCATAAGAAAATGTGAAAAAAAGATCGAAAATTTAAAAAAAAGTTATACATATTTACTTGGGCACCCAATTATGTGTTTGTCCAACAATAAAATATTTGTAAAATCGCTTACTTGTTCGGTCCAACTGCAATAATATGGTGCTGTTGAGTTGTTAAAATATGGCCTCTTCTTCTCCTTAGATGTTGGGCCTTGCCAAGTTGATGACAACATCCAGAGCAATAAGAGAAATGAAGAAGCCTCTTGATTTCAACCTTTAAAGGGTCATGTATTTAGTTAAAGTGACAGAATAAATAATAAAAAAAAATGACACAAACCTTCGATTTTTAAAAGCCTTTTCTCTAAACAATTCGCAAACATTTCCTTTACAAACTTCGTATAGTTTGGCCACTTTCAAAAAAATGGTGTTCTTTCCAGGGTAACGAATTAAAAAGTCATACAGAATCTAGATAAGTAAAAATATATTTCATTACATTAGCGTACTGATTTCAAAGAAAGTTCTATAAAATATTTACTTTAAAAAATGTTTACTATACAAAACATATTTATTATTTAAAACTTACTTACCTTTTTGTATAAAAGGAGACGACTTCCTGCCTCCTGATTTCTTAAATCTCGGTCAGGACCAACCGGCATTCGAACAACGGGAACAATCGTTTTATAAAAACAGATACTGCTTGAATATTGTCCTACTATATCGCTTAGAATTTCGACATGTAGGTATTTCATCTCCGTCCCGATCATTGAGAACTAACCCAGCTCAAGTTCTTCGCCTTCCAGAAAACTAAAACAAAAATAATTCACATTTATACAAAACAGGCACGACTGGGTCGCTGGGGTCAGTTCGTGGAAAGCCGAGAAATATTTCTTTAATAGCTAATAGGTGCCCTCTGCAAACCCCCTGCTATGGAGTTACTATAGGATTTGGAGTAAGTGCGAGGTTGGATATATGCAAAATTATTTTTGTATTTTAGGAATCCTTCAGATATATAGAAACTCTGCATAGGTATAACCTTGACCCTACTCCAAAACTTATAGTGAGCTGGGGGTTGCATACGTATTTTTTCTGGCTTCCTCCGCGCTGTGTTAAAAACATATAAAGGTTATTCATAATCCCTTGAGCGCGTGCAAAAATATAAAAAAAAATATATTTTGACATTCCTAAACATATTTAAATCATTAATATTTTTTCTTATCAAGCTAATGCTAATGCACAACATAAGCCAATACAAACAGTTCGTTTTTTTGTATAATTATATAGTAGTATATCTATGTACTCACATGTCAAAAGAATATCCTCATTCGCTTTACCAAATTATCACTGTTTGTTTGGGTTTAATTTTTTTTAATGTTGTCTTATTTTTTTTTTCAAACTATTATCTTTTATAACTATGGCAAGTTAGTTATGGGTCAAACAAAAAGTCCATACCGAATCACGCATTCAAACAAACTAAACTTGTTAAGAAAAACCAAGCGACAAAATAAAATATTTTTGTATTGAAAGTAATACCGAAAAATTAAAATTTAATACTTCAGGGGTTAAAACGTAATTCTACAGTATTTGAAAGTAAAAGTAATACTGAAGGGGTTGAAAAAAGTATTAAAATGTTTCAAAATAATATTTGAATATTAAAATGTAATTCTGAATTATTATAAAGTAATATGTATATATCTAAATCGGGGATAGCGCGCTTAAAAAACTAAAGCAATACCAAAATATTTAAATGTAATACTCAAGGGTTAGAAAGTAATTCTAGCGTATTTTAAGCTTGTATTTAAGATTAAAAAACAAGTAATTTCAGGTTAAAAATATTTTTTTCAATATTTAATCTGAATTATTAAAAGGAAGTATTCTTTCATATTAGGATTCATTTATAACGGTGACGCGCTTCAAATGATCCAAGATATATTTTGTTGAAAAATTTAATACCAAAACAATGAAATATAATACTAAAGTATTAGAAAGTATTTTTTAAATATTAAAAAAGTAATGCCGTTGCAAATGAATATAAAAAAATATAATCAGAGTAGACATTATATTTTAAGTCAATTATAATTTAATTGTAATAAGCTTATGGTTAAACTGTAATTTTAATTATGGCAGGGTTATTTTGTAAAATTAAAATACTTAATTTAAACCTTGTGAGATTATATTTCAGATTACTAGTATTAAAATGAGGTTTTTAATGAAAGAAATATTGAAATTTAATACAAAATTCGTACAAAAAAAGTTTAAGAAATTGAAAATATTAAAAACAAATTTTTCTTGTATTGCATATGCCTGTAATACTGAGACTGTATTAAAAAACACCCCCAGATTTTTCACCGTGCACCTATGATTTAATAGACTTACCAATTATCGGAACTCAATTATACTTCGGATGAAAAGGAAAAGTAATTGCCACTTGCCAGTATGTTCTTATTGTTGTTTTCCTTGTAAAATTTTTACTTTGACACGACTAATATAAAATAAAATGTTTATCCCGAAAAGAGAAATATTTTAAGTTAAATATGAGTACTGTACGCTTATCTGAAGAATAAATACCATATTCATAACATAAGAGAACCTTTTGGCAATATGAGATCTGGGAGGGTATCAATAATTGTTGCAATAACTTTAACTATAACAGTCACTATGCTTCATCAGTAGTGATATAGATTTCAGTGCTGATATGATAACAAATTTGATTATTCACGGAATCTGGAATAGGGTGAATTCTTTCAAACCGAAAAAATGCATTATTTGAAACGGATGTGAAGAGGTGATTAGAAAGTAGGGAAGTAAGTTTCTGAAATTATGAAGCCAACTCCGCTGAGAAAAATTGGAATAAGTTCAAGCAAGCTTAAAAGACTTGCATTGTTTATATTTAGAGAAATGATCAAAAACCAAGGCAACAAATACTACAATGTCCCAAAGATAGTAAATATGTTTGGTCATTTGTAAGAAACATTCGAAGTTCAACTTCGTCATCGGTTGAAAAGCTCTTCTTTAATGAAACACCTTTTGTCAACTCACGTAAAAAAGCCAATTTGCTGTTCTTATGATTTCTCCCTCATATTCACTGAACAAACCTATTAACAGATACAAATTTATAAATACACTAGCTAAACCCGAGCGCTCTTCGCAGCGCATTTTGATATTTAAAAATTAAGTTTTTCTTCATGGAAGTTTCAAAAAATGCCATTCAACCACAAAAATGCTAATTTTGAAAATAAACATGAAACGAAAAAGATTTTTGTATTCAAAAACTTAAAAGTGAAAATTTATTGTCATTTACAAAATAGGCTGGTAAACAACATTTTTTGTTTTGTTACCTTCCTTGGCGTAAATAAATAATTTTGCTGGTGATCCCACTCTGGAACACGCGACGTACAATTGTCCGTGTGAGAAGCAAGGTTCCTCAAAATTGAGTTCGCATATTTCAAGTGTTTGACCCTGTGATTTGGTGATGGTCATAGCAAATGCAAGACGGACTGGAAATTGGAGACGCTTGAACTCGAATGGCATGTCTGTTGGTATCATGGGAATGCGTGGTTTGAGCACATCTTCACCTGCGGACTTACCGCTCATTATTGTGGCTTCGATTAAATTGGGCCACAATATTTTCACGGCAAGTCTTGTGCCATTGCACAACATTGGTGGTTTTATATTTTGTAGAAGTATAATTGGAGACCCAACTTTCAGAACCAAGCGGTGCGGTGGCCAACCAGGTGGATCCAAAGAATTTAAAAATTCAGTCGGGTAATTCACCACCTCGTCTTCATTCATTACTCTATCGACAGATTCATACGTTGTGGCTTCCACTGGCAATTTCTCTTGAGTCGCGGAATTGATTTCATTGACGTGTACATTCTTTGATGCCAATATTGCACGTTTTCTTAACCAATCCTGCCGCCGAAAGTTTTGAATAATGTTTGGAAATACACTGCCAATCAGTAGCACTTTGGATTGCAAAATTGTACAAAAATTGTTTGGTAGTGTGATCAAACCAGTGGCAGCATCAGATGGTATTTTTCCCTCTCCAATCAGTAGCAATTGCTTGGAATACTCATTTGCAGATCGATCATTTTGCAATTCTACACGCATGTTGATAGTTAAAATGAATTTTTGAACATGCCGCCACAAAATCGATGATTTCAAACATGCATTTATTTCGTCAGCTGGAGTTGATCGTGGAATGACTGGTAATGTTTGATGAAAATCAGCGGAGAGCAATATCAAGGCTCCACCGTAGAGTAGACGATTCTGACGTAAGTCTTGCATAGTTCTATTTAGTGCCTCTAATGATTTTTTGTTGCTCATCGGACATTCATCCCATAGAATCATTTCGGTATGCCGTAGGACTTTTGCCATTCCAGAGTTTCTCGAAATATTGCATATTGGAGTTTCAACCACTTGTATATTCAACGGCAACTTTAACGCTGAGTGAGCTGTACGGCCGCCATCCAATAACGTGGCTGCAATTCCGGACGATGCAAGGACCAACGCTATTTTTCGTTCTGATCGAATTGTTGCCAAAATCAACGAAATCAAAAACGTTTTCCCTGTACCGCCGGGTGCGTCCAAAAAGTACAATCCGCCAGTATTATCGGCAAGTGCTTGCATAATTTTATCGTATGCACGTTTTTGTTGAGCGTTCAATTTAGTAATGTTCGATTGCACAAATGCTCGCGTTGCAATTCAAGTTCAAACATGTCATTCATTGGGCGAAACCAAAATGAAAGTGTGTGTATACAAAACAAAACATATTATTTATACTAACAAGGCAATAACAAACATGTGAGTGCATTTTTGGTCATAACTCCGGTTCTAGACATCGGACAGCAAAGAGATTTCTTATATGCACTCTCCAAACATGTCCTAAGATATCCTGAAAATTTTATTTAAATCGATCAAGCCGAAAAAAAGAAGATAGAGCACAAACATAATTTGGATTGTTCTTTATATAGAAGATTATTCAAGAAAAATCTTAGTAGTACTGAAATCGACAAATTATAAAATTAAATATCTAAAAATGTGGCATGGTAATTGAAACTCAGATGATCTAGTTAAATTTGCTCTCGAATTTGGAGTATACAAAAGACTTAAGGTAAGACCGTACTCGAGGAACTGCACTACGGAACGTATTCCTATGACATTTTGTGAAGTTTAGTCTCCGCTTAGTGCAGCTCTAATTTTCAGATACAGCTTTAAGGCAAGAATTAGGCGGCCAACGTAATAGGCAATCGCTCTGACTCTCAGTTATCACCACCAAATTTTTACTAGTGATATAACGGTACTATATGACAAGTTAAGGATTCATAAAAAAATCGAACTCGAGATTTTGAGCAAACTGGACATTAAAAGTTGGTCCCGAAATTCCGTCTGTTTGTCTTTCTGTCTGTGGGTCTGTTTTTCTGTCTATCTGTCCTCGAGTCTAAGCGCAGTAAAATGCATACAGCTTTATTTTTCATTTTTTTAAAACGAAAAATAACTACCTGTAATACATTTTTTTTGTTGCCCAAAAAGAATAAACTTCTTTTTCTAAGAAAACTGCTCAAACGATTTTTATAAAAAAAAATCGGTTCAATAATAAAGGGAAAAGTACTTTTGGTAATTTGATTGCTTGGAAAAATTTGTTATTTTAAGTAGAACCATTTTTTTGGTTTCCGATTTTCTGGAAAACGGATCATATGATTTTTTTGAAATGTTTTATGCAGAAGCTCCCCGAAAATTTAACCACTAATGTAAACCAAATTTCTCAACTCAAAATTTCGAATACTACTCAATCAATTTCTTCGAAACTTCGTTTTTAGTATAGTTCTTTGAAATTATCTTAAACACATGAAAAAACTATTTTTCTAAATCAAACATCAACTGTAGGTACCTACCTCCCATAAAAATGTTAAAAAAACCGTAACAAATAAATTTATTTCTCAGAAGGACTTTTCATTTCCATATACTCGACTTCCTCATTATTCGGCAAACCGATTAAAATAATTTTTTGTATGCACATGCTCTCTAGAAGTGTTAATGAAATTGCAAAAAAAATTAGTTTTTCGATTTTCGAAAAATAAATAGTTTTATTTTTTAAAGTCAGTTTTTCAAAATCCAGTTACTGATTTTTTTGTAATTAAAACTGTATGTGTATGTCAATTATTACTTCAAAATGGCGTTTCAGTTTTTTTTTCAAACCATTGTTTTGAAAAATTTATAAATAAAAAACTGTTTAAAAAAACCGCTCTAACGATTTTTGAAGCAATTTGCTAATATACATATGTATATTTATATTTGCCCAACAATTCAGATGACATCATTATTCGCCCTCAAACTTTAACAGCTCCGCAATTTAATAAGAGAGATAATATCCTATGAAGGATATAACTAGACTACATATCTAGTATCTACCAAGTTTGTACGATCCAGTCGTGCACATTATTTTATAACGATTGAATGATAGGTACTGTTATTTGTGTGGCTTAAGAAAAAATAATTGTCTGCTCTAGAAAATCACCTTAAACGCTTAATAACGGCAATTTTCCTTTTAGGTTTAAGGCTACTCTTTTCGTGGTCTCTGTAATCGTAATGTGAAGTTCGGTGAACATCAGAAGTTTGATTTTTTTTAATACAAGACTGAACGTATTACTTACATACATTTGTATCTACAGCCTTATTTATAATTGCATTACAGCGAGTATATAGCGCTATGCACTCCTTATAATGTTTCCGAACTCGAAAATCTCATTTATAAAACTTATGCAACATTAAATAGATCCATTATTAGCCAAACGCGCTTATAGGTTGAATAGAGCCCACATAAGGAAATTATAGTGTCGAAATGTCATTTTGTGTTTGGACATAAAACAAAAAAACAAAACAAAATGCCTTTAAATTTTGTATCCTTTTTAAATGATTTCAATAATTAAAATGCAAAACTTCCAACGACATGAAGAAGATAACTGAATAAAAAACAATTCAATCCAATTAATCATAGAAATGGAGACTTAAACAAAAAATACAGGTTTTCCAAAGCAAATATACTTAAATTATTGAAATTTTTCGCTTGGACCTTTTTTGGTTGTGTGACGAGGTACACGTCTGTCCAAGGCGAAAGCCGGTAGCCAACCTGCATAAATTAAAGCTAAACCTAAAATTGTTGTGCTTAAAAAAACAAATTGCTACTCAGAACCTGACCGTGAGAGAGGTGAAACCACAGTCACCCTACTCATACACATAAAACTCGACATATGATATAGTGGCGGTACTACCAATCTAAACAGGATCTTAGGGATGAAAAACTACGATCCAATATTTATTATTATTTTGTATTATTATTTATTTTGTTTTCATTAAATCACAATTATAACACCAATAAAAGTTCTAGTTGCGTTTTCTGACAAACAGCTGATTTGATCTGACATCCAAATGGAATAGATTACCCGTTTTTTGGTACTTTTTGGAAATAAATCCCTGCATAACTATGTATAATTTATGGGAAAATGTTTTATAAATAGGAATTTATAGAAGGGCTTCATAAGAGCATTCTATTAAATAAGACTGCTAATCTATCGCAGGTAAAAATAAACGTGTGTTGTGTTAATATACTTAATAGTTACTAATACTTAAGATAATAATTGTTAATAGCTTAAATATATGTGACCTTCGTTTCTGAAGGTAAATAAAATAATTACTTTTGAGCTTAACCTGCCTCTCATTTCTTGCAATATTGTATAGATCTTACCAGTGTTGTGCCATGTAGATTATAAATGTAGACTACATGATTGTCTACATGTAGACAATTGGATGTAGACAATTCACAATTGTCGACATAAATGTGTTGACAATGTAGACATTGTAGATAATTCGTAAAACCATCATAAATTTTCCTACTAAAACTTATTAAACCATAAAACATAAATGTTAAAAAAAGCATCAAGTTCTTCTATAATACAAAAAAAGGTGTACAAAAATCATTTGGTCTAAATCTTAACGTATACCTAGTTCTATGTTTATAAAAGTTTTTGTTTCAAATATTTATGTAAATTAGAGATCTCAAAAAACTTTAAATTATTGGAGAAATCTGTTATGATAAACATACTCACTAAAATTTGATAGGTCCCTTGAATCACTTCACGGGTTTACTACTGGTCAAGTCTTAAAACCTTATAAATTTTAATGAATTAATAATACAATTAAAAAATGCCAGTTAGCCTTGCAAATTTGGTTCAGTAATCAAATCGTTAACTGACAAATTTCTCACATAATTCAGAGTTGTTTATTTTTGTTTGTTCCGATTACAATATTTTTTGCAGAGATATTGGCGCAAAACTTTAGAAAATAAACCCAACTCTAGTTAAAGCAGTCGTCTAATTGTTAATCGAAGTTATGTTGAACACAGCTTATTTTGATAAACATAAGCACAAGTACATACAAAATATATGTATTCATAAATTTATTAAAGCTCAGGTAAGATTTTAAAAATTTCAGAAAAAGATATTCATACTATAATTCGTTTCAGATAAGGAAACAAATTTATTGCTCAACAAGAGAAATTGGCTGTGTTACCAATCGGCTTTCACGTACATTTTTCAATTACAGATTGAACCGCTGTTTTTTCAAATCGGTTTCTTGAATAAAATTCAGGGTCCAAAAGCTCTTCGAACGAATTTACTCGAACTTCTAATATTTTTGAATTTCAAAAATATTAAAGCCTATGGCGCAAAATTTTAAACAACCCATTGTTAAGGGCTTAACATTTTACTAGTTAGCAATTTCCTAAGTGCTTATTGATTGAATAACTATTTCAACATTTTCAAACCTTTTCCAAACTAGTAAATTGCTAATTAAGCAGAAAGCTGAGCATTTATAGGGTTTGAATTTTGATGAATATAATTATTGTTGTTATGCGTTGTAAATTAATTACATGTTGATGAAAACCCAACATTAGTTATTTCTATTTTCATCATTTTAACTTCATTACTTACAAAAAAAAAAAACAAAAAAAAAATTGTGAACCAGCAGGACTCGAACATGGGAACCCCACGTGCAAGGCTGATATACTATCAGATTCCGTAATGGATTTAGCAAATTGCTAAAAGTTAAAGTAGCCATTTCGTGATTTTAACTTTAGTAAAATGTTAAAATCGTTTAAAATTATTTCAATCATCTTTTTAGCTTAGTAAATTGCTAAAAGTGGCTTTAACATTTAACTAAATCTTTTAAAATTTTGCGCCTTTGTATCTATAATCTTCTTTTTCAGAAAACATTTTTCTTTCGTTTTTTTGTTATGAAATGTTGAATGTCGTTTTGAAATCAATATTTAGATAATAATAACATTTTCCATTACCTGTGCCCTCGAAGATTTTCAGCAGTATTTTACAGAGTTTTGTTGCACAATCTGTAAAGAGCTGAGTATTTATTACTGGTTTTCACCAAGAGATAAGTAGTCTGCCTTGCTTATTGGTCGCCCAGACATCTTAATAGATCCCACACGTTTTAAATTTTTATTTTTAAAGAAGATTTTGTAATTGCTTGAAACTTATATTTTTATGGATATTATTAAGGCCACGTACCAAAGTTGTACCAAAGACTTCTTAGAAAGATTTTATTTATGAGATTTAAGATGTTAAAGTTATTGTTTACATTGTCGAGAGTGTTGACATTGTCGACATTTTGTATACATTGTTGACATTGGCGACCGATTGTCTACGTTGGAATGTAGACAATTAAAGTCGACACGAAGATGAACAACACTGGACCTTACCAGAACTTTCCTAGATTCTTAATGAAACAAACTTATACCTAATTGGTTTAGCATGCCTAAATCTAAATTATTGTAACAATTATTTGAAATGTATTCTTGAAATTAAATGTCAGTTTATTATTATTAATAACCATTCTAGATAATATGCTTCTCTAATTGGTTTAACTTAAATTGGAAAAACTACAATTTTGTTCAAATGTGGACATTTGAAAGTAAGCTTTTTACGGAACTGTCTCAGAGATATTTATGTAATAAGGCAATTCGCTAAGAGGAAATTCAAACGCAATTATTTCTCAAACTCAAATAAACTGGTGGTAAAGCATCATAGTTAACGTTAACAAACTTCCAACGACACCGTTTCAGAGTAATAAAATACAACCCTCTATTTCACCACCAAAGTGTCCCCCATCTAAAGCTTAATACGTTTTTAAGAACAATGCAAAGGACACAGACAAGGACTCTTAGCTTACCAACCCCACACCATCCTACTCGTATAAGAGAGAAGATCATTTTATTCACAAACACACAAAATTCGTTATCCTTATCGATAGCGTCGCAGAATGGAAAATCTGAAGAGATAAAAGTTGAAGAATAAAATTTCACCAAACCCCACAGCACAGTTATCCTGAAAATGTCAAAGTAGCTGTAGTCCCAGATAAAATGGCGAAAAAAAACAAATAATGTAGTAGGGATAGTTCCGGAATACATAAATCACGCACCAAGAAAGAAGGAACGGCATTCCGTCCAGGGGCGCAGCTTTTATATTGTCTAAATATGTGGGCTGTACATTGTTCAATATACATACAAACATCAGAAGGAATAAGAAAAGGTGCGATAAATTAGATGGTTGCCGTGTGATATATTGGAAATCTCGACAGGTTATCCCTGCAACGCTAAGGACTCCTTTTTTAGAGTTTGTATCTGTATATAGATTTATATTACATAGGTTATATTACGTAAGTGTCCGATAAAACGTTACTGATTATATTTATAGTCCTATATGTAATAATTGATAGAATAGAGATTCATTAATTTTTTAATGCTTGCAGGTATCTGGGAATATTTCTACCAGAATAAAATGAGGATAGTTTCATAAGAGATAAAAGAATACAAATTCTCGCATCTTGAATGATTTGGATCATTTTGTAAAATGAAGGGTTTTCCTTGGTGATATTTTGTTCTGTTTTTTTTATTTTTCATTTTTATTCATTTATTTATTTCATTAATTAGAATATTACTACATAATAGGTAGATTCTTAAATTTAAGTGCAGAAGCAATTGCTTACTCAGCTTTTATATTAATTAAAGCTGAGCAGTTTTACGACTTAGAATGACCGTAGAAACTAATTATTGTTTTCGTCTGCGGCGGCGACTGTGGGACACCCTATTTAAATATTAATCTAAAATTAGACAGAAGGAGTCATAATATTTTGTTAAAAATATGATTATTTCTACTGTAGCTTGTAATTTTCAGTGTGTGACCGCCGTGGTGAACAGACGTCTTGGTAAGTCCTCTTAGTTTACTTAGCTAGTTATTAGTTCGTGCTCGCAGTGTAGTAGTCGGGAGTGTTCGGTAGAGTAGGGCAATAGGAAGTGCTTCTCTCAGAGAGAAATTAGTGCAGTGTAGTGTGTGTACTTTATAAGACACAAGTGTAGTGAGTTAGGAGAGCGAGAGAGCTCAGTGTATAGGAGAGCGAGAGAGCTCTGTGTGTACTTTAGAAGACACAGTATAGTGTATAGTGTAATTGGGAGAGGTACAGAGTAAGTACACTCTGTCCAGGTGAGTTGCCATACTTTTAGGTATATTATTATTATAATAAGTATATTATTGGTATAGTAGCTATAGTATAGTATAGTATAGTATAACAGATAGGAAGTAGGAATAGTTTAGTATAACAGATAGGAAGTAGGAATATATAGGAGTATAGCATTAAACATATAGGGCATTAGGGACTATCATTATCATAAGTAGTGTAGTTAGTATAGTAGTTTAAAATGGAAGGGGATAGCACCCCTCGCAGTGTGCTAGGTGAGAGAGCCCCTGTGTTGCGACTGACTAATATCAGTAGAGGCAATATAGGGAGCTCGATTGTAGAAGCAGGTTCAGCTGGAACTGATGTAGTGGCAGTATCAGGGACCGTAGGGGAGACAGCTCCCACAGAAGCTTACGGAGGCAGCATCACTTCTGACTTCGACTCTGAAGTGGAAGCTGTAGATAAAGGGTTGCCAAAGGCGAGGACTAGCTATCTCAAAAGGGATAGCCCTAAAAAGACCATGCAGCCGCCTAACCCGAAGAAGAAGCCAGGCAGGAAGAGCAAGAGGAAATCTCTACGCTCTTCTGGTTCGTCCGCCGTTGAGACGGAGGATGTAGTAGAGGCAGTGAAGGCCAGGAAGAGGGGCATAGAGAGTGAGGGTCTCTCTAGCCCTGAAGCCGTGTGCCGCAAAGTGATCATCGGGGAAGTGATGAATCAGACTGCCCAGATAGAAGATGAGGTATCAGCGGACGGTCGTGTCGGACAGGCTAATCAGGAGATGTTTGTCCCCATAGAGGTCGTAGAAGATAGGGAAGTTGTGCCAATGTCCGACGAGGTAGGTAGTTCAGTTGTCTCAGGTGTTAGGGTAGTTGTGGATGAGATGATGGAGGTGGTTCCTTCCGAAGCTGTGACTGTTGCGGCGGCAGTGGGTGGTGATGAGACGTCGCAGATGGGTCCTCCCAAGGCGTTGCCCCCCCCTCCTTCCAATGTCCCTAAAAAGACTGCGGTGGAGGTGTTGTCAACGCTTACGAAGAGGCTCGCTGAGGCGCCTGTTTCTGCTGCTGCTGCCGTAGAGGTTCGGAAGAAGAAGGACCCGTCCAAGTCAGCTCCCACAAAAGGAGGACACAGGCAGGTTTCCGTCTTGCCGTCTGCCGCTGGAGACAGCTGGGATTCCAATCTCAGCTTAGCCAGCGTCATGGCAAAGATGACGGACATAAAGAAGGAACTGGTCGGACTCATAGCTGACTGCCCACAATTTGGTGGACGCATAGCTGGAGTCGCGGCCAGGTACGAGGATTTGGTGCTGGGTCTTTCTGGTGCTAATGAAAGGCTCAGGGGTAGAATAGATGGGGGAGGAAACTCTGTCAAGGTTTCGCAGTCTGCGACAGCGGTGGCGCCTGAGGCTATGAAGCTGAAAGGCGTCCCAGTAGGGGTTAATGTAAATGAGCGACCTTCGTTTGCGCAAATAGCGAGCGCAGCCTCGGTCCCCGCTGGTCTGATGGGTAGGACTCTGGTGCGTGCACCAGTAGTTGAGCCTGCCAAACCGACGGAGACTTGGTCTGTTGTGGTGAGGGGGAAGGCTAATGAGCCCACTGGGGTCATTAAGAAGAGAGTGGTAGAGGAACTGGTGCCTGCGGTGGGTGTCAGGGTGCACAACGTGCTCCCTGGCAAACAAGGTAGTGTTCTGGTTCGGACACCCTCCATTGCAGAAAGAGATGCGTTCCTCGGGCATAAGAAGCTCGAGGAGGTTGGTTTATCGGCAGATACCACGATGGGCAGGCCAGTGATCGTTTCAAGGGTGGAGAAGAGGATCTCCCCGGAAGCCTTCCTTGAAGATCTCTTCAAGCTAAACTTGAGTGATATTCCAAGGGAGGAAGTCCAGAAGGAGGTCTTTCTACGAAGCAATTGGACGGTCGGAGATGGGTTGACGCAAGTCGTTCTCGACTGCAGCCAGAGGGTAGCCGGTATTCTCCTGAAAGGGGGATGGTGCTATATCAAACACTTCGCTTTCCCTGTGAAGGAGAAACCGATGGTGTCATGGTGTTACCGGTGTCTTAGCCTGGACCATCATAGTTTTAGGTGTAGGCTAAAGGAGCAGGTGTGCCTTCGATGTGGACAGTCGGGTCACTCGCAGCGTGACTGCAATAATGCAATCCACTGCCGCGACTGCGACTTCAGAGGGAACCCGGCTGGACATTTCATGCTAAGCGCAGACTGTCCAGTCTACAATGCTGCGGTGGCCAGGGCGTGCGCTCGGCACTAAAATGGTTAAGTTGATCCAATTCAACTGCCAGGGTGCCAGAGCGGCCATGTATGAGTTAGGGCAGATATTATGCAGCACACAGTGTAGCTTTGCGCTACTGCAGGACCCTTACACTGTCGAAGGACATGTGAGGGGGCTGCCAGCGTATATGCGATCGTTTGCTGACAGAGGGGGTAACTCCGCTGTCGTAGTAAACGATTTAAACACTGTGTGTTCGCTGATAGATTCAAGTGAATGGGGTGTGTGTGTGAATGTCGAGGGAGGCTTTGGTAGACTGATTTTGTGCAGTCTTTACTTTAAGCCTTCTCGAGACATAAATCCATACCTTGCATACCTGGATGTGTTGCTGGGTTTGATTGGGAACCAGCCTGCGATTTTTGGCCTGGACGCTAATGCAGTTTCCCCTGTTTGGTATAGTAAGATGTCTGGACGCACGTCCGAGTCTCACAATGCCGACAGGGGTGTACTGCTCAGCGAATGGATGGCTGTAAATCACATGGGTGCTCTCAACCAGCCTAGCGACCTATATACCTTCGATGGACCGAATGGACAGAGTGATATCGATGTTACCCTGGCGAATACGCTAGCGCTTCGAAACTTCAGCTTTGACTGGTCTATCCGTCGTGCCGAAGGAGTGAGTGACCACAGCCTAATGCAGGTTGTGATCGCCCGCTCTGATGGTACATCGGGGGCTGGTGGGGGCTGGGATGAAAAGCGCTGGCGTCTCCATGATGTCGATTGGGTGCATTACCAGAGGGAAATCGTTAGAAAGGTAAGATTGGCCTCACTAGGTGCATTTGAAAGATTGGAGGTTGACTCCAAGGTTGCTTGGTTGGAGGAATGTATGTGGGGTGTCAACGACCAACTCTTTCCGAGGAGCCGATTGGTAAATCGGAAAAGGGTGAAGTGGTGGACACCTGAATTGAATGTGATGCGTCGCCAGGTAAGGAGACTGCGAAAGCACTTCCAAGCCTGTCGGCGTCGTGGGTTGGCTGACTTGGATCAGTCAAGACTTGCCTATCGGCATGGCTTGGCTGAATACAAGAGGATGCTTGCCCGCAGTAAGGATGAGGAATGGAGATCCTTCGCCGAGGAACACCGGAATGACCCCTGGGGTCAGTTATACCGGGTTTGTCGGGGGAGGAAGACTCTAGAGTTAGGGGCCATCCATGATGGGGGCGTAGTGCTCACATCATGGAGGGATTGCATGACTGCCTTGATGAATACCTTCTTCCCTAGGGGCGTGCGTTCGGTGGACCCACTTCCGGACTTGCCCAACGCTCCGCCACTGGTGGACGAGGGAGAAGTTGGCTATGCCATTGCTAGACTTAAATCGAGAAAGTCACCGGGTTTCGACGGACTGACCGGCTGCATGGTGAAAGCTATGTGGACGGCTGTCCCCGAATACCTGATGGCTCTTTACTCGTGCTGTTTCAGGGAAAACTATTTTCCCCTGAAATGGAAATGTGCAAAGGTAATTGTACTGCTGAAGTCGAATGATAGGGTCAGGACTAGTCCTAGGGCCTATCGCGGTATAAGCCTCTTGCCAGTACTTGGAAAGGTGCTGGAAAGAGTCTTAGTCGACAGACTGATGGAGTGCTTACCGATGCAATCTCCATTTCAGTTTGGTTTTAAGCAAGGTTGCAGTGTCGAAGATGCATGGCTACACGTGAAAGACTCTGTTGATGCGTCAGTCAGCAAATATGTTCTTGGCATATTTGTTGACTTCAGGGGGCATTCGACTTCCTGGACTGGGCTAGTGTGGAGCGAAGGTTGATAGAGGTTGGCTGTCGGGAGACTGCTATCTGGAGGAGTTATTTCTCAGGAAGAGTTGCCCGGGTTGTCAGCCAATTTGACTCGGTGGCACTGGATGTTGAGAGAGGGTGTCCTCAGGGGTCCATTGGTGGTCCATATATATGGAACCTCATGATGGATCCCCTGCTGCAGCGCCTCTCATCCTGGCGGCCGTACTGCAGGTGCGCGGCCTACGCTGATGATCTCCTTGTCCTTGTTGAAGGCCAGTCACGTGCTGAGCTGGAAAACCGGGGCACGGAGGCCATGGGCATGGTTAGCGCCTGGGGTGCGGGTGTGGGAGTTGAGGTGTCTGTAGAAAAGACATCGATAATGCTGTTGAAGGGTAAGCTTTCTATAAGTCGCCCTCCGTGTATTAGAGTTAGTGAGGTGGGCATAAGGTATGCGACGCAGGTCAAATACCTTGGTATTACCATTGGGGAGAGAATGAGCTTCCTTCCTCACCTAAAACAGGTGAGATTGAAGCTCACCTCTTTAGTTCCAGCAGTTAGCAGGGTGATGAAGTGTGACTGGGGCCTGTCTAGACGGGCTGTTCGTGTCATATATGGGGGGTTATTTGTTGCCTGTGCAGCATTTGGCTCTACTGTATGGTACGATACGGCCAAAATGGTGACAGGAAGAAGCAAAATTCTCTCTTGTCAGAGGGTTATGCTCCTTGGGACACTTCGTGTATGCAGAACTGTTTCCACAGATGCTCTACAGGTGCTGGCGGGCGTGCCTCCACTTGACCTTGAGGTAATACGACAAGGTATTGCTGGAAAGGTCAAGAGGCAACGGCAACTCTCTGCGTCCGACTGGGCTGAGTGCCTGCTTGCTCATTCTTTGAGTATTCAGGAACGTAAAGCTCTAATGAGGGAGTGTGTTTTCTCCAGATGGCAGGCTAGGTGGGAAAGTAGCGAGAAAGGGAGAGCTACTTTTGAGTTCCTCCCCCGTGTTGTTTCTGCGTGTGAACGGGAGTGCCTGGACCTCTCACTCTATGCGGGCTTTTTGGTGACTGGACATGGCTCCTTGAATGCATTCTTGCACAAAAGGACCTTGTCTAGCTCTCCGGAATGCTCGTGTGGAGCTCCGAGTGAGGATTGGAGGCACGTACTGGTTGAGTGTCCGCGATATGCTCACTTCAGGGACCTCTCTGCGGTGGGTGTGGTTCGAGAGGGTAATGCCTGGGATTTCAGCCGAATCCTTCATTCGAGGGTGACGGCTGATAATCTTGCCATCTTTGCTGATCGTGTCTTCCGGACCCGGCGGCAATAATGGCACTCTGTTAGTCCTCGTTGTAGACATCATTGTGTTACCAGGGATTCACCCATTTAACTGGTACATAGCTGGACTTGACTCCTTGTTTACATGGGGTCTTGGTTGATGGTTAGTATTGGTGTGGGTCTAGGGACAGCTGCGGGCTATGTTCTTTCCAGGGCACCAGCTCTCTGCCAGGTTTGGATCTCTATGATCCAACTCCCTGAACATCTGGCTGGTTACTGTTTGGGCGGGAGGGTGACTTAAATGTCGCATCCTGACCCACTCACTATCAGCGGGTTGTTCACCCTGCATTTAGTACTCATCAATGGTGAAGGTGCCTCTTGTCCTGGGTTTTAACCCAGTGGCATTTGGACTGAATCCATGCTGAGACTTCTATGTGGGGCGTGGGGTGCCTGAGTATGTTTGCTGGGATAGCTCGATCATGCACCAATAGGTGCATCGATCAGGGGGGGCATAGCGTCTGCAGTGACTCGCGAACTGACCAGTGGCATAGTGATAGTAGATCTGTGTGTCCTTGTTGTAGTGTTTGGCCATTTTTGTTGTTGTTTTTCGGGAGGCGCACGGCAGGGATGAGTGCATGTGTTATGTGCTCGTGCTCTCCTATTGGAGAGTGACTCCTTGTGGTGGGTGTTGAACGGCTTAGGCAGTGTATGCCTGGGTCCGATTTCGTGGGATGTTTCAGGTAGTCTTTCCGTTGAACATACGTGAGTTTTTGGGTGTTAGGTATGCGCGCTTGTCCATTGTCCACTACCTCGGTAGATGGTCCGGGTGTGCATACCTGAGGTTGTCGGGCCTCGAGTTTTAAGGGACTCATCCGAAAGTGACCTTTACGGTTGCGAAGCTCCACCGGAAGCTATATTCTGGTACCACGGGAGACAGGAGCCCCCGGGTCATGTTCGTCTTTCTGGTGCTTGGAGGCACCAGACGTCTTGATGCCGGCCTGTCTGTGAGGTAGGCCCCCCTAGTGGGAGTATCGTGGTGGCTGTGGTTGCTCCCAACATGCGGGAACGTTAAAAATTCCAAGGACTCTGTTTAACATCTATGAGCCTTGGATGGTAGAGGTGTTAGATAGGCCTCGCCCTTAGCAAGGGGAGATGGATAGGCCTTAACCTTCCATCGAAGTTGAACTGGGGCACAACATTTTTAGCCCTGGGGCGCTGGTCAACGCTTTTCTTGACCCCGACAGTGTGGGTAGGCCCACCGTGGGATATAAGCATTAACTTGCAGGCGCCCACGTAAAGCCTTTATTCATTCTGTAGCTTGTAATTTGGTTTTCAAACTGTTAGCTGCACATTTAAAATAAAATAAAATAAAATAAAATAAAATAAAATAAAATAAAATAAAATAAAATAAAATAAAATAAAATAAATTAAAATAAAATAAAATAAAATAAAATAAAATAAAATAAAATAAACAATTAAATAAAAAATATAATAAAATAAATATATTGAAAAAAGGATATATTTTTCAGCATGTGGTATTTGAAAATGAACATCTATTAAAAAACGTGTTTCCTAGCGAGTATAATTTATCTAAGATAAAATCAAAGTTTTTGACATGTCATAGGTAGAGAAATGCCACGGTAAGTCGAGAATCATTTTCAGAATTTTATTTTCATAGTTTGTAATTTTTTTAATATGAGTATACGCGCGCATTTATACCAAACATGGGCACTATATTGACAGTAATGGCCTGAAATATTACTTTAAACATTATGAGCTTATTTTCCAAACTAATAGTAGCCGTGTTCTCGTGACTACACACTCCAACTTGATTTTATTTATTTTAATATGGAAGGATTTTCACATCTGTGTTTTTTGCAGTCAAAAATCATACAAAATACAAGGAGAAAAAGAAATACAGACATACATTACTTAAAAGAAATCATTTCAATGCCCTCTATGATTGAATAGACTTCCTAATTATCGGAACTCAATTATACTTCGGATGAAAAGGAAAAGTAATTCCCTGTATATTCTTATTGTTGTTTACTTTGTAAAACTTTACTTTGGTGTAGATAATTGATAGTCACGATAATACAACTAGTGTAGACCTTCGGTTTATTATTATTATTATTATTGTTATTATTATTATTATTTATTATAAGAATTAGATCGAAATTCTACTTTTGTTTAACACATTACATATGTGGTTGTTATATGTGGGGGTCTTATATAAGGTGTTGCCAACGTATTTAACATTATCTGCACAAGGGATACTATAAACTTTTAGTAATCTAGGATATCTTCTACGTATAAAAAACATAGTTTGAGTTTTAGATTCGTTTATTTTTATTTTCCATTTATGAAAATAGGAATTATGTAGGCCTTGTTGAAGATTCAAACAAATATCAAGAGGAAGTTCATTCGAGCTGTGTATAGCGGTATCATCAGCGAAAATTGATGAAAAATAGTTGTTCAAGTTGGGAAAGTCTGACTCTCCAAAGAATGAGAGCAAGAACCGATCCTTGGAGGACCCCTGCCGTATTTAGTTGTTCATTAGATGTAACTAAATTAAAATGAAACTTAAAACTGCGATCACATAAAATGTTTCGGATTAATGCCGTTAAAGCCAAAATAAAAGTTTATCATTTTGTGAATTAAATCATCATGCCAGACAGAATGAAAAGCAGAACATCTACTCAGAACAATGGGAGATAAAGGTACTGTCCGGCTATTACATTTATATTGTTGCAAACATTCTAAGATTCCTGTAAAATACCCGAATAAAAAGAAACACCTGAACAACTTTCAACCTTTTAAAGAGCAGCACCAACACAAACGAAATTTAACACATGCAGCTTTATTAATTTCTAGGTTAGGAAAATCTACAGCAGTAGATTTAGGTTGTCATATTTAACACTCGACTTTATAATCGAGATCTTTCAGAACTTGGAACTGTAGAAGTGCAAAAGAAAGTTCTTCACCCAGGAGACAATTACTTTCTCAAATATGTATATGAGGAGTCTGGATGTCTGAACACCAAATTATGCTAAGCAAATTGCGTTTCTCTCTGAAAGCAATGTTGTCATTAAAAAGATCGGTGAACCTGATTACGAAATAGATTTTGTGTGTCCTATTCATTTTTTATTTTGATTAGTTTTGGGTTGGGACATTGGAGTACTCGTATTTTTCCCACTAATTTTTAACTCAAATTATTATTTGGTATTACAGTTAGGTAGATGTCTTTCTGGCTTATGTGAACGTATTCCACTTTTCATTAGTGATGGTGATTATAATTTCGGAAACTTAACTTTGATCACACCTCAAAAATATTTTAAGCACAAAAAATAAGCTCACCCTACAACGCAATTAATGATAAGTATATTTTGAATAAAAGATTAAGAAATGCGCCTGCCTTGACTTCTTGTTTACGACACAGTTCCATTGCATTGAACATGCCTTGAACTTGATGTACTTAACATGACTAACAAATTTAATAACAATAATATTCGCATAGGATTGGAAAGGTCCCTTCTGTCATTATGTATATATGAAATTAAAAATGCTCTTTAATAATTTCTTGGAATCTATCAAAGAATTTTTATTTCATATATATCCTTCTTCGCTCCAATATATATTATGTATACGTAATTCCGATTCAGCATTATATCATTATTTTCATTTTGTTCGACTCTTGTTCATCAAACGTTTTGCTCGTATCATCAGAATTTATGGAATTTCTTATCACTCCTAGTCGGGCGACGATGACGACGGACCCATCGTTCATAATTTAATTTCACCTACCAGCCACCCCCATGGTAATCATTCCAAAGGAATATCAGGTGGCTGAATATCCAGAATAGACAATAAAGGTGGTAAGGGGTGTTCAAAACGCAAGTACGTGTATCATCAATCTAAAGATCTCGTAGATGCTCTTTTCTAATGGCTTTAAGCTCGAAATTCAATTGAATATAATGTGAACGTCTGAAAAAGGAAGTTTATGTGGGTCGGCTTAATCAATAATTCATTTTGGTGTTTTTTTTTGTCGTTGGGAAGTATAGCGATAGCAAGGCATCTGAAAGTGGAATCTGTAAAAGGAAGTCCGTCTTGACTGTAATATTTGGAATGAGCACATAAGTACATATATATTTTGGTTCAGAATAACTATTAAGTCAGATAACTGAGAGTCAGACGGATTTACTTTGGGAAACCCAGTATGACAGACGAAGAAGTACAAAATGCATTGAATGGGCCTGATCGGGAACTATCGACAAAAATCTTGTAAGACTTTACTAAATTACGGATAAAGGATAATTGATGAAGACTTTGGAATTCAAATCAACAGAATTAAATATTAAAAAAACTTAATTTGAATAAATAAAGTGAAACTTAATTGTGTTAATAATACATTTAAAGAAAAGAGAAATAATGATATTTAAACAAATGTTGAAAATGTACTCAAAATTGATAGTTATTGGCAGAAGGCTTTTAGACAAGTCCTAAAAATGTTAAAATGTAGGTACACTTACTTTATTTAAATAAATCTATTTTTGAAATTTGAACTGACCTGAGAGTCTGTATAGAAGAAGAGGAGAATTTGGCCCAAAAGCTTTACGCGAAGTTAGAAACCAGAAACAAGTCTTAGTTAAATCCCAGATGATGAAATCAGACCTACGTATAAAAATAAAATGCACGACTTGATCTATTTATTTAATCGGTTCATTTACTAACGTTAGAACTTATAACTATTTAATTACAATTTGAATACACTTATTATTACCTATAATATAAATACACAATATAATTACAATGATGTATTGAAAAAGTTTACTTTAAATTGTCTGCTTTAAAAATTGTCGTTTATAGTTATAAGTAATTAAATAATAATACTTATTGAAGACTGATATCAATTGATTTAAAGGACTATTCATACCATAATTTGTTCTGCTGAATATCGGACATAAGGGCAACTGTCTCCTTTTTTTTTCTTTTCTTTTTTTTTATAATCTACACGCGCTCAAGGGATTATGAATACCCTTTAAATGTTTCAACACAGCGCGGGCGTGAGGCTGAGGTTAAGGAAGAGAAAGAATGATAGGAAAGATATGTGGCGCGATATTCGGAGACTGTAGGTGGTTGTTGTCTCAGATTTTATCTCCAGGGATGGCGACTGAACTAATGCGGAGAAATGTCCGTGTCTTATTTATCGATATCCCTTATTAATTCGCATTAATTTTTTTATTCTTTGTCATATTTTATCGGTATACTAGTTTTTACTGAATCACATTCTGTTAGTTCTATGCCTAAACAGCATGTAATGAGTAAACCAGCAACTCATTGTATGATATTTATTTTTAGAATTGGTTTTTAATGGAAAATTAAGAAGACATAGACTACGGCAGGGATCGAACCTGTGACCATGAGTTTGACAGGCGAACACACACCTATCGCGCCACAGCCACCCCCTAGTTAGACTGTAGCTAAAATTCAATTGACACAAAGCTGATGGAGAATTTATTGATCCATTGATTAATTTAATAATGAAACAAAGCTGGAGATACTGTTTATGTTTCAACAGTGAGGGAAGCTTTATTAGCATGAGTCTATGATTATAATGAGGAAGTACCGATCTTTGTGACCACGGAAGAAGACGAAAGCAAAAACGCATGAACCTTCTGTGAATACCTTCAAGTCTGTTTATATGAAATGTATAGTATGGGTCCCATACTACGCAGCCGTGTTCAAGTACTGGCCTTACGAAAGATATGTACAGAAGCTTGAGGACATAGGGATCACGGAAATCACGAGAGAATCTTTTTATGAAGCCTAGAATTTTATTGGCTTTTTTAATTATATAGTTATATTGGTCGGTAAAAGATAATTTAGTGTCAAGTATAATACCCAGATCGGAAAAAATGGAAAGTTTGCATAGATGAGAAGAATCTAATAAATAATTATAAGTTATAATTTTTTTGATTCAAAATAGCTCTTAAAGGCCTTTAGTCCAACAAAAATTAGCGTTTCGTCCCGGCAATCTCACATTGACTCATCAGTTGACTAGTGAGGACCTTTGTCAATACACAATTTTTGCCAAGTTCAGTTCAACTTACATAGATTTCGTGAAGAACATCTAGTGTGAACTATATCCAAAAGACTAGAATTCCTAATCATTAAATTTGAACTTGGCAAAAATTGCGTATTGACAAAGGTCCTCACTAGTCAACTGATGGACTAAAGGCCGTTAAAAGCTATTTTGAATCAATAATTCAACAAGTCCAAATATTATAGTGCTAAGTCTTCTACTTGGCTGATGTATTTCAGTAGTATATAGAATTTGTATTATTATAAAAACTTCTTATGTTATAATTTTTTGTTTGCGTGTAAAGCACATGGTTTTGCATTTGTCAATATTTAACAAAAGTCGGTTTTTTATTGCACCATTCTCTAAGCCTTTATAGGTTTTCTTGAAGAAGTAAGCACTGGTTTATTGAACTTATATTTTTGAAGATTTTAATATCATCGGCATAAATTAAAACCGAGGAGGATCTTATGATCGAGGTTAAGTCATTTACATATAAAATAAACAATAATCGACCTAAATGGCTTCCTTGCGGGATACCAGAGTTGACGCAAGATTGAGCAGAATGCTCATTTCTAAATGTTACACAATAGCTTCTACTGTTTAAATAAGATGAAATCAACATTAAACAATTTTTATTAAATCCTAAGGCCTCTAGTTTCTGGGTTAAAGTCTTGTGACATAATTTATCGAAGGCCTTACTAACATCCGTAAGCACAAAGTCTACTTGTTTCCTATCTTCAAAGGCTTCAAGACAAAAGGAAGTGAAATGAAAAAGGTTTGTAACAGTTGACTTATTTTGGACGAAGCCATGCTGGCTGTCGCAAATAAATTGATTTACAATTAAAAGATAAGACATTACAGATAATGGGCTAAAACAATTTAGGAATAACAGAAAGTTTGGCGATAGCTCGGTAATTCACGATGTCGTTTTTGGATCCTTTTTTATGAACAGGTGTTATAAAAGCACTTGATCGCACGTACTTGCTCTTATATTCACTAACATATCGTAAACACAAGATTCATAGTAAAATGGCAAAACATATATTTAAGTTCCTTTTTTCACCATTTTTTTTTGCGATTATAGGTACTATAAGGCAAGTTATTCATTCGTGAAAAAAAAACAATCAATAGACACCTACAGCCCAAACGGGTGGGTCGAATTGCTTCAAACTTGGTCTATGGAGTTATTTCGGTATTGTACAGAGGGGAAATTGAATTTTTTTTAGCTGAAAAAATACAGTACCTGCCATATAACCGTTACGGTAAAGCCTATTTTTCTTGGAAACGGCTCCAACGAGTTTGATTAAAAAAATTAGTTGAGCTTTTTACGTATGGCCTATAAGGTTGAAAAAAAAAATTTAAATATCTTAAAACGGTGCTTTCCATAGGACCGTTTTTTTGCTTTCGCCTATCTCATAAATGGCTTAACAGATTCTTTTGAAATTTCACACATACATACATTTAGGTTGCCCAATTTATACTGCGTACCAATATTTTTAATTAATAATTTTTTGTATTTTTAAAAGCATTTTTAAGAAAAAAAATTATATTTTGAAAACTGCTCATTAAATTAAAAAAAAAAAATTATAGTTGTATCTATTTGCTAAATACCTATAAATTGACGTTTTTGAATTTAAAAAAAAAAATTTCAAAAAAAAACATTTTTTTCTCAAAAACCACTTTACAGATTTTTATAATTTAATAATATAGCCTACTTTTTTTGAGCTGAAATTAGTTTACGTATTTATTTCAGAATTTTGACTTATTTTTTCTTTGATTAAATCGATTTAATCTTTTGTTTTAAAGTTTATATTATTAAACATTTAATATTGGCATACCAATTTATTTTAGAACAAAATTAAAGAAATTTTGTATATATAAAAAATTAAGTAAGAAACGACTTTAAAACAATATATATAAATTTTTAATAGAAATCTTTTGCATACCATGTGATCGAAAATAAGAGCAAGTTCGTGCGATCAAGTCGTGCATTTTATTTATATTCAGAATGTCTGCAATATTTTTTTCTAAAAAAGAATGTTGGTAGAGTATTTTAAGTATTTGACAATAAGATTAAGATCCTATTCATACTTTAGTTACAAATAAAATTATTTTTATATAAACATTCAAAACTAAAGGACAAAAGTAATTTGAAAAAAAAATACACATTCTTTTCAAAAATCAAAATAAAATTAAATAATAAAATGTAATTTTAGTTTCAACTTTTTATTAATATTGAAAGCATTTCGAGTACCTACAATATAACTAATCTTCTGCAATACGCTTAATGGAATTAATAATAATAAATTTAAATAGAATTTAAAAAAAAATCGTCTCTTGTTTTCGAAATATTAAATTTTCCCAAAAAAGATGTTGTTTCAAAAATCAAAAAAAAAAACAGGGATTCTGCATAAAAATTTTGATTGACATCCGTTGAGCCGTTTATGAGAAAGTCGAAAATCAAAAATTGTATGGCAGGAAACGTTAATAACAAAATATTTAAAAAAAATTGTTGTTGTACACACACCAATTTTTATCAAAATCGTTTTGAGCCGTTTTCGAGATAATTGAGTTGTATGGCAAATATTGTTATTTTTGGGACTAAAACAACGATTCAAAACTCTATTTTGGACCCACTTTTTTGGTGTTCTCCATCATCGTAATGTCAAGTTTGATTAAAATCTCGAGTTCGATTTCTTTTCAAATGCAAAACTTGCCCTAATAGTACCTATGTGTATCGAAAGTAAAAAATACAATAATAAATTGTATTAACTTTATAACAAACCATAGGGTGAGTTAAGGGGTAAGACTGCAGCGATGAGGTGCTTTGGTAGGTTAAATCTTGAGTAGAGAAAACCCGCAATTCAGGGCGAAAGGAATCTCAATCAATGTACCGTGCAATCCTAACTACCCAGTAACTGAGCTGCCTAAGCAATATCAACCTTTAATATGTAGGTAAAAATAAGGTTTTATTACAAATTGATTCAATGAGGTTAAAACGACTCAAGGAAGCTAACTTTGTTGGCTGCAGTTATGGAATAACTTAATTCCAATCTATAAACCTTTTGATGTACGTACCTACCAATAACGATACATGCTGCCATCATCAATCCTTTATATTGATATTCATTTAATTCCCATGTTATCAAAAAATCCAGACGCCGCCGACCATTTTATCCCACTAACTAGCTTAATTAGCTTTTTTGTTTAAAAATAAAACACAAAAATAAATTTAATTAAAATCGTTTCCCTTTGCCTTTGTATCTAAATATTATAGATTTTTTCCCCTAAAACTCCTTCTATGTATAAAATCATGTAATATTCCTCTCTTGGAAAATTTAATATTTCTTTGGTCAACATGAGCTATAATCAAGCCCTTTGGTATGGTTGGAATGGGAAATGAATCTAAATCAAAATAAAAAACAAACTTTTGAGTTTCGAATCCATTTATATTTACTTATACATTAAACAAAAGACTGTAATAACTTTTTATCAACATTTTGAAAGTCTTAAGTTAAATATGTACGTACCTACCTCTTGTTATACTGTCGTTACTGAGAATCAAAAGAAATATTTCAAAATTTCATGCTGTTTTTTCGTTCATTTTCCTCGCAATGATATAAATAAATGTTTTTGTCATGTAAACTTGTGAAATTTATATAATTCATGCACACACATTTTCAAAGAGCCTTCAGTTGGGCTTTCAATAAGGGTTGTAAGATTATCATAAAAAAAAATATTATATTTTCGCGCTTCACACCAGAGCAGATTTTAGAGGTTGCGTGACTGTCAGCACATCTTATCCCTAGGGGGCGTAGATTCATTAAGATTTATTACTCGTCTTTTGGGAATAAATGTGCTAAATCACCTACACTAATAAGGTCATCACAGCTAACAAATATATTGATTAATTGCTTCCGAAGGTTATCATTAAATTATAATTCACTATTTTATAAATAAATATTTTTTTTTCGTAAGAGTTTCTGACTGAAAACAAATGGAACAAAAATTTTTAAAAAGCACAGCTAAACAATGCTGTTTTTAAATATTTAATTAAAAATCATATAAAACATAAAATCATATATGCAATTGCATTCCTATGTTCAACTGCGAAATGGTTTGGTATGCTTAATTTTTCATTCAAAGCGTAGAAGTTTTGAACTCCACTCTTGCATGCACTGCTGAGGAGGAACTTTTGTTTGGTTAATCTTACATACAAATGTTTCGAGCAGAAGAAGTTGTTAGAGAGATTTTTTTAATAAACATTCAGTAGCTATTTACATTAAAGTACACAAAGTCTTAAATTATTAATGTAGATACTTGCTGTGATAAAGTGTTTTAAAAATTTATTTTATTTTTTAAGTTTACTGTTTATAACGGGTTATCCATTTTGCGGTTTCAAAAGTAAACGTAAATAAAACACATAAAATATTTTTTTTTCATGATATTTCTTTTTTATTATAAAGTTTGAACGTTGACATTATGTGTGAAATAATACATCATTTAAATGACCACCAAGCGAATTGTTGCAAGCATCGATTCTTTTGAGGTAATTTTCGATCACTTTTTGACACATATTAGGCGGTATCATAGCCATAACTTGACGAATGTTGGTTTTCAAGTGCTCAAGAGTTAAAGGTTTATCTGCATAAGCACGGTCTTTCGCGTAGCCCCACAAAAAAAAGTCCAGCGGTGTCAAATCGCATGATCTTGGTGGCCAGTAGATATCGCCACGATGAGAAATTACGCGGCCAGGAAATGTGTCTTGCAACAAAGCCATATTCACTCGAGTTGTGTGGCATGTGGCACCGTCTTGTTGAAACCACATATTATCTAAGTCGTATTCTTTAATAGCAGGCAAAAAAAAGTCGGTTATCATATGACCATAACGGTGACAGTCGTTTCATCGTCGTTTTCGAAGAAGTAAGGTCCAATCACACCACCGGACCAAAGAGCGCCCCACACAGTGAAGAAAATTTTGTTCGAAAAATCGCCGTCCACCGACTGTTCTTCAAGCTCCCTTTCGATGTATCTACGACGTTGTGAATGGTCAGCTGGCTTCAGTTGTTGTGTGAGCTGGACTTTATATGGATGTAGGTGAAGATCCAAATGCAAAATACGCCATAATGTCCCGTAAGACAGTCCTAATTCCCGAGAACGATGAGGAATCGACACATTCGGGTCTTCGGCAACACTTTCACTTACAGCAGCGATATATATATATTTTTTTTTAAAGTAAAGTAAGGAATTCATTTATTGTTTCGTTTTCGTTTTTGATATAATGTTTATAATTTTTGATGAATTTTATAGATATGGCATTGCCGTCAGCTCGGTTAGCAAATTAAGTACAAACATTAATACTGATATTTTTTCTTTTTTTTAATAAATATTTAAACAAATTCGGTAAGAAGTAACATCCTATATTTATAAATAACTTTCAAAAAAGAATAGAGTCTTTTCCAGTCGGAATCATTTAGCACTGAAATAGTTTCGTGGAGCGTCATAGTTTTCTTTCCAACGAATGTTTTTCTGTGGGCAACAAAAATGGGGCATATACCTATGACGTGAAAATAGTCCTCTTTGGCTTTCAAATTACATAAAATGCAAAATCGGTTAAAACTGTTGTTGTAAGGAGATCCGTTTAGCGGAAGAACTTCACATCTTGTTTTAAATATTAAAGATATTTCCCTATAATTAAGTTAATCATTAAAGTAGTTTGATTGTATAAGGTTAAGTTCCAGTTGTGAGTAAAGTAGTCTGCTATCTGATTCTCGAGCTTGTATTATAAACCCATCGCGTTCAGAATTTTCTTGCGCTTGTATTATTTTGTAAAGCTGTTCTTATACATGACTCAAATTTTGTGAACTTAACGATACTACTTCACCACAATTGTTTCAAAGATCTTTCCATTTTGACACCCACCAGACCTCGTTTCTTAGCTCGTATAGTGCCATTCGCTTAATCAGTCGGTCATTGCGATGAGACAACACCTTGACAATGTAGTCTGCCAGTGATTTAAGAGTGCCAGTAAAAATTTGGGGTAACCCTGTTTCCAAAAAATAGAGCATAGTTCGTGTGTTTAAAGGTAAATTAAAAAGTTTCTTTGAAAAGCATGTGTGAAATTTTTCTATCGACTCGTATTTGTTAATTCCCCATACTTGGACAGCATAGCACAGTGAACTCCTAACAGCAGCATCAAATATCCTGTATTTCGCTGAAAGTATTATTCGTTGATTCGAAATGATACTTCTCCAAGATAGATTTAACAGACTTTGTGTAATTTTAGCTTTGATGGTTGTATGATTGTTGAAATCTATAGTTTTATTAAGAAAAACTCCCAGGTACTTATACTCAGAAGCTACCTTTAAAAGATTTCCATTGTAGTACCAATTATATGTTGATTGATACCGGGCATATCTTGAGAATACCATTACTTTTGATTTATCTGCGTTAATGGTAAGTCCCCATTTCCTGCGAGACGATTAATCATTAGCTGGAGATTGACTGGAGTCTCGGAAAATATCACTAAGTCATGAGCATATAAAAGGATATTTATGGTCAAATCAGCAATCCGGATACCTCCAGGTAGGTAAGATTCAACATCATTTATAAAAAGGGCGAATAGAAGTGCACTTAATAGGCATCCTTGCTTAACACCAGAATCTGTTTCAAACCATTCTGAATAAGTTGATCCATCACACACAGCAGCTTTTGATTCTGCATACATCTTCTTTACTACACGGATGAACTTCGAGGATATGTCTAGCTGTGAGAGCTTGTAGAAAAGTGCATTTCGATTCACAAGATCAAAACCAGACTTAAAGTCTACGAAAAATGCATAGACTTTATTTTTCCTCGCTTAAAATGCTTTTACGATGGAAGTTAGTACGAAGATATGGTCAATGGTTGAAAAAAATTTTCTTGAAGCCAGCTTGGAATTGGGTCAGTGTATCGTTATATTGCACCCATGTCTCCAATCTGTTAACAAGTACTCCACAGAACAGTTTTGAGATGACGTTCATAAACGATATGCCTCTATAATTGTCTAAATTGTTGGTGTCTCCTTTTTTGCGATATTTTAAGTGGTACTGGCGAAACGATGATGCACAGGCCTTACGATATCTGTAACCAATCCAGTCTCTTCAAATTTCTTCACTATTTTGCCAATTGCTTGCGTAGTTGGACGATTATGTAAACCATAATCTCCTCTTAAAGCACGATATATGGCTGTGGCAGAATCAACATTTTTGTAGTAGGTTTTAACAATTTTTATGCGTTGTGCGATAGTTAAGCGATCTTTTTTCGTTAATGTCAGACTTTCAACTGAAAAAAAAAATAATAAAACAATATTTTTAGTGTGCTAGGCTACCACCAAGCCTTACGCGAGAGTTATAGCTATATCACGGGGACAACCCCCATAATACTTCTTTTTTGCACTGTTGAGTTTATAGAAGACATCAACTTAAATTGAATAACCGTTTGATTCAACTAAGGACAGGTCTAGAAACAAGCGCATATTAGAAATTTGAACCCGAAACATCAAGCTCCAGAAAATTGTTGAAACAAAATTTTTTAGGTACCTACCTAGTTTGACGTTTAGCTTTCATTGTTTTATTAATTTTCAGTGGAATGCCAAACATCACATGATAAAGCTTTGTGGTAATAGAATTTAGTTTTTTTTTTAAACTGAAAAATACAAAAATGTCTTATATACACTTATCTATAATCATATATTTTGGTATGGTACATAAATTTACAATTATTACCAGTAGAATAATATATACAGTACCCATCTAAGACGCAATGTTTTTCGGTCGATGATTACCGACTCTTATAAAATTTGCAGCATTTACACACTGCAAATTATATTATTGAGGGGAATTTGGTAAAATTCGTGCTCCTAAATGTATGTTTAGCCCGTTTGTCTGGCCAGTAATAATTTTGAAGAAAACGCAAATAATAATTTAATATTATTTTGTTTTTGTTTTTGTGGACTGTATGGGTTAAAGCCAAATTGAAGATTTTAATGACCTGTAGTCCAAAATGCGTTTCGCCCAGGCACGATAGTTGGGCTCGATTTGCTTCATATTGGCACATATTTTTTGTTTTCAGTAACATGCTCATAATTTTTGTTTTTATTTTTTTAAGACGAAAAACAACGGTACCTTCCATACATTTTTTTGGCCAAAAAGCAACATCTTATTTTTCTCAAAAACGGCCCAAAGATTTTTATTAAAAAAATCTGTTCATTAGTTCATTCAGTTATTTTTGATACCTCTAGATTTTTTTTGGTTTTCGAATTTCTAGAAAACGGTTCATTTGATTTCGTTTCAGCAGAAGCTCCTAGAAAGCTTATAAGCACTAATGTAAACCAACATTTTTCAAACATTTTTTTTAATTAAAAAAAAAATCGATAGCACGATATATATTTCGAAAACTACCCAATCGATTTTGCATTTAATAGTTCTTTGATATTATCTTGAATACTTAAAAATATATTTTCCTTTAACGATAAAAACAATTGTTAAAAAACCGTTATCTTAAATTAGTGTAGTCCACTTTTAAGTAAAGAAATATTTAATGTTGCGTACTTATTAATAAGTAGTACCTACTTCATATAGGAACACTTTTCTCATATTTTTGACTTTCTAACCATTAAAATTATTTTTTTATGTAAATGCTCCTTGAATGTACGATATCTAGAATGAAATGAACCACCTACCTACAATAAATCCGGCTCAAATGATCTCATTTATTATTTACTTGCACTGAACACTGTCCGTTGGGTAAGAAAAGCTTGCAGCAAAGCTGGGTATTCACCACAACACCTTCATTCCCGTAGCTGTAAAAACCAGTTGAAAAGGGAAACAGGGCTTCACTTCCTCTGCTAGTGCCCAGCTCTGGTCCGACTAATAATACAGCCCTTTGGAAAAGATTTCCTTTCTGATAGAAAAATAAAAAAACTAATATCTTTCGTATATGGTGCGAAATGGCTCTAGCGACTATTCGCTTGAGTGATTTCTCTCTCGTTTTTCCGCTAATAATCCTTTTTTATTCAGGTCAGTTATAGTTTTTGGTATCAAACCAGCGCTTTCCAACGCTCATTGGGTCTAAGAAGCGAGCCCGCTTTTGATCGCCATTTTACCAACATATGCTCCATAAAATTATTAACAAAACTGTGTACTCAAATTTTCCAAAAAATTGTTTTTCGACATTTAAAAAATAAATAAAATGATTTTTTAAAAACCAGTCACTGAATGGTTTTGAAATTAATGTAAATTAATAGTTACCTCAAAATGGCGTTTAAGATTTTTTTCTAAAAATTTTATTTTTTTTTTAAACCGATCCAACGGTTTTTGATTGTTACTTGTGAGAAGGTATAGCCCCACTATAGGCCAAGTTATGCATTCGTAAAATTTTTTTCTTTAACAATCAAATATGACATTACGATCAGAGCACCAAAAAACTGGATCCCGCAATTCCGTCTGTCTACCTGTCTGTCCTCGAGACTGCAGCTTAGCGGTTGGATGAATTTGCTACAAGCTTTGAACATAGCTATTGTTTTTTCCGGTAATACGAGTATGCCCACAAGTTTTTCTAATCATTTTTAAGATGACAAATCAGTAGCTCCCATACATTTTTTGGGCCAAAAACAAAAATCTTATTTTTCTCAAAAACGGTTCCAACGATTTTTATAAAAAAAAAATCAGTTCATTAATAAAGGGAAATGGCACCTTTTGATGACTTTTTTTTGGAAAAAAAATGGTTATTTTTTGTAGTTCTAGTAGAACCATATTTTTGGCTTTCGATTTTCGGGGAAGGGTTAATTTGATTTTTTTGAAATTTCTTACACTAAAATTATTTTTAAAAACTCAAAATTTCAAAAACGGCCCAATAGATTTTTTCGAAACTTCGTATTTGATAGTTTTTTTTTACATTATCTTAAACAGTTAAGAAAACTATTTTCCTAAAATAAAAACCAAAGTACCTCCCATTCCCATACGAATGTTAAAAAACCGTTAAGAGAAAAATGTATTTCTCAAAAACGGCTGCAAGAATTTTCATAAAATAATGTGTGTGTTCTTAAATTAGTACTGTTTCTCATATGAGAAACCTCATTCAGTTCTAAGGGGAGCACAATAGATCTCAAGGCCGCAGTGCATCAATACCCCAAATCATTTATTCATTCATAAATTAGTACTGTTCTCTTTTAAGTATAAATATATTTTATTTTACTTTCTTATTAACTGTACTTCCCATAGAACCACTTTACATACTTTCCACTTTCTCACTATTGGATAGACCGATTTAAAAATTATTTTTTTTATATAAAGTGTCAATAAAACTACTTACTCAAATTTTCAAAAACAAAGTTTTTCGATTTTTAAAAATAAATAAATTCAAAAACCAGTGATTGCTTTTTTTCTAAATTTGAATTTTATATGTATATTAATAATATCTTCAAAATGGCGGTTAAATTTTTTTTGTAAAATTTTTTTTTAATTTTTATTTTTTAATTTTTTAAAAAATTTTATAGATACATAAAACTGATTTTTTAAAAAAACCGCTCCAAAGATTTTGATTTTTTTTATATACATTATGTATTCTTATTTATCTATGAATTCAGATGACATTTTTGTTTTCTCTCAAACTATAAGCACTAAGCAATATGAAAACATTTAATTATGTGTATTATCCATTTATTTCTACCTTATTATAGGTTAGGTTTTTCCTTTTTATGAATTTATGAGTACGTCACTGAATACTACATAGGGTGTAGGCCCTCATACATTTATACATACATATGTGTCGTTAAAAATTAAGGGAATCTTATGTATGCATATTGCATATCTACCAACCTACATCCTTCATTTTGCGCACAGTTGCTCCAATGAAGGGTAAGTGTACGCAGGATGCAGGGTAAGTGTGCGCAGGTTCTTTAACTCATTTCTTCGTTAATTTGCGAAATTCGCACAATGTTAATACTGCTTTTTAATATCTTTTATAAAAAAGTTGAGTGCATAAATAATAATAAAAAAAAAACAATCGATTTTGACAAAGAAACGATATGTACTTTTATTGTAATATTAACTTTTGAACTTTGATGAAGCCTATCGCCCGCGCCAGACTTGTCGGAACGGATTGCCGCAAACAGATGTCAGGATGTCTTTTCAAAAAGCACTCAATCCAATCATGTCCAGCCATTTTCACCTCTTTATTGAATGGGTTAGGGATTTGGTTAACTTCAGCGTATTGGAAGACCAACCTTCGAATAGATGATATTGTCATTCCATAAAACAGGCTGTCCATTTGCTTGCAGTATTCCAATATTTCAGTTTCTTGGCTTGGAGTAAACTTCGTTTTATAATACCCAAGGAAAATGGCAGCAGTGTTCAATAACAGACGTTTTCTCAAGGCCGCTTCGCTGATTCCCACTTTATCTGCGACCGCACGCTTACTAGAGCCTAGATTTATGAGCCGTTTAGCTTCATCAATCTGGGCTTGTGTAACAATCTTTTTGTTCGGATTTTTTCTCACATATGTTCGAGGCATAACCTGTTTCATAGAAAACATATATATCCGTCAGAAAATAAATATTTGCAGCGAATTTCAATAAAAATTTAGAAACAAAATAATTGGTCTCAATTTCTGTGACTGTGAAAAATGAGTATGGGGCAAATGATTCCGCACACTCACCCCGAATGCACTATTTTATGGTTTTTGCACAAATAACTATCGAAATCAGTAAAATCTTCAGTCAAATATAAAATTCATATAGTATATTCTATAAAACATCACTATTCACTGCATTGCAATACAAACAGAGATCACTGACACGTTTAGAAAATCAAGAAAATTTTTAGTGAAACTTACCTTTTTTTTCTTTTGTCTTTCTACGACGCACCAAACACTACACCAGCACAAACACAACTGACCTCAATAAAGATCAGATACCTAAAATTGTGCATTGACAGAAATTCAAGTTTCATCCCCTTTTCCATAAAAATCGCTATGCGCAAACTCACCCCGCTGCGCACACTAACACCGAACGACTCTAACTTTTAATGGATGCAAGGGTGAGTGATGAATAAATTGAAGGTTTTCTATTACTAACAACCGACTATTTTGTTTATTAACATATCCTTTCAAATGAAAATTTGCCTCGCCACTCTTTATGATTTTTTCATGAAAATCGGGGTTGTAATGGGCTAGGATGTAACATTCTTTTGGCATATGTATGGCGGCGTAAATGGCCTTGTGGCAGAAGCTCTTATGTCAACTGAATCTTAAATGGAAACAAATGTAAATCCTTGTGCAAAATTGGAGCCAAAGTTGTTCTTTGAAGACCAAGCTCCTGAACTTGGCGTCAAATTGAGGCTATTGGATTATTTTGAACACTTCCTTGAGCAGCAGTAATGTTTTCAGCCGATCTTGCAGTACGTTGTGGTCCATGCTTGGGCCTATCACCTACAGACCCTCTTTCTTCGAAATCATTCACTACACGATAAATAGTGCGTTTTGTTGGCATGTTGTTTCTCCCAAAAATTACACCAAACTTTCTCAACGATTGATTTTGATGAAATCTTTTAACGATCAAAACAAGATGGTTTTTCGAATATTTTTCCTTCATAAATTTGCCACGTGTCTACTTCAGGACTGCCAAATATGAACTGTGAAGACTAATGTTTACCAAAATGGCAGCAAAACAAAGTAGTATACCTTCCCGGCGGACACCCTGTATTTTGGTCAACTATTATTTTTGCAGCTTGACTAGCCAGTAGTTTCTCCCGGCAACAACACGTATCCAGAAACAGAGAAGAGCTAAATAAGTATAGTTTCTTTGGTTCGTTAGGAGATCCTCCAGACAACCATTAATGTCGTTTTTATTTGGCAATTCGGATGCCTTCCGGACGGACTCTTCTGAAAGCGTTCACTTGGGAAAAAATGACAGTTCTATTTCTGAAAAGAAGAGAATTTTGCTTCTGAATTTGAAATCAGAATCAGAACCAGAAGCACTCACACATTCATATACTTGAACGTCAAACCCGACTGTTGTCATTTATTGTATCATAATTGTGCAACAAACATTTTTTTTGAATTTGAATATTCTCACGTACACAATTACTTTCACACATACAATCTCATTAAAATTCAGAATCGTCAGAATCACACAAAAAATTTTCAGTTGTGATCCCGGATTGGAGAAAAATTCCGGATTGCCAAATAAGAACGCCATAATTGTACCATCGCATCGGTTCAGCTGTTAGTTAGAAGTTCTTCCAGATGACAACTTGAACGTTACCAACATTCACAAAATTATTAGTTATACATGTTTTTTTCTGTTTCAGTGTTAAATTTATAGATTTAAAATTCAACAACCCACAAGTCCGCTTGTGTTCCCCAGCCCCATAGATGTTTCATTTTTCGATCTAATCGAATTTTACTTAAATCCATGTCTCAATTTTATTTTAGGATTCTTGTGCCTTCTACATCCAAAAAGCAATTATGTGTTTATCCATCAGTAAAGCTTAACTTAAATTTGACTGTAACTATACCTATAACTAAGTTATTCTATTATCTGTTAAACATGAAAGTGGGTATATCTTCTATAAATTTCTGTATTTTTTTTTTGTTTTAACTCGAAACAAAAAAGGTAGGGCTTACACAACAATGGTGTGTAAAATTAATTAATTGTTGAGGAGGTAAGCAAAGACTAAAGATTACTTATTTCAAGCCCCAAGAAATATTTTTATTGTCGTTACACTCCGAATCTCTTGATTGCCGATAGACATTTTTTTGTAATTTATATAACATTTTTCAAACTGTCGCTAATTTGCTGGTTAAACATTTTACAGAACGGAATAAATATTAGGGTGGTTCTTAATTACCAATTAGAAGTTTCTGTTAATACTTTATGCGGGCTATAAGTCCCTATAGCCCGCATAAATTATTAACAACATCATTGAATAAAAGGTCACGTAAATAAATAACAAATTTAATTAAATGTTTCTTTTTAAAATGTTATTTCTGGCTCCCAGTCGACGCGGGTCTTAAAGTTCCTTTTCTGTTAGGGACAATATAATATTTGAGCCAACATTTATTATTTTTTGTTTTATAAATTATAAGGAAGCTAGTTACTTAAGTTACAAGAAATAGGTTCATTTTGAAATATACCAACCTGTGTCTTATTTTAAGCTTCCATTCCATCTAAGAGTGTTGAATTAATATTAAGAGCTAAGGCTGTTCAAATTTTTTTATTTATCAATAATAATAATACAGGCAATAAGTAAATATGGTAAAAATAATGCAAAGCAGTAGCAGTTTAAGAAAAATTATTGCTTATCCTAAATCAAGTAAAATAGAGTGTGTAAATCTTCATTAAGGGACAAAGAAGTGGCTCCATATCGTGCGTCATTACGATTAAAAGATATTTGATAAACTAACACTGACTTATTAGCTCTATTTTTCAAAGTAAACATTCGTAATTGATATTTACTATTGTGATAAGTCAACCATACCATTACACGTAAAACTCCCTATTCCTTTGCGGTCCCAAATATAGGAGCTCACCTTATTGGGTATTGTGAGTTGTGTTAAGAAAAATGAATCTAGTAGTTTGATCAGAAACCCTTAATTATTGTAGGTTAGGTAGATATTGTTAATTGTCATAATGAATACAGTAAAGCTACATTTTTTACATGTAACAATTGGTTCATTAAACAGGCATGTTGCTGATAGAGTAAGTACGAGTATATGTAGGCATGTATGGGTTAGTATATTAGAACAAAATCTGCGTCGTACATGTTAGGTTTTTGAATCATTTACATTTTATCGGCATTAAAACAAGAACATTTTGTAAATATTTGTCAGTACTTCTATAAAATGTATAGCACAAATATTTGTATAAGAAAGTATTTATGTATTTTTGTATTTATATTTTGAATACAAAAAAACTAAACACATAAATTATGTATAATGAATGTATGTATACACATATACAGCCAATAAAAACATAATGGGAAAATCGTTGACCCATATCATGAGCAATAAAAAAAAATACAAAACAAAAACGCCTATAAAGTGTACAGCGATGATGGAAAAGGGAGTAATTTGTCACATAAAAAAGATACATTTATGTCCATATTATTTACACTATGTATAACAACGATGTATTAAAAAGAAGTTAAAATCCATCTAATGCAGCTTGAAGCTAATTTGTACATGAATGTTTTTATGTGTAGGTACATACATACATATTTCGTTGACTTCTCTTTAATTGTGAACATTAAAAAATGTACACTGAACCAAATGGCTTAGGTAGTATTGACAAAAATATTTCGTTAATCTTTGACGAAGCATTAATTCAAGTTGACAATTTTTTTGAAAATTTTTTCTTATTTTTGAAGATTTATTCTTCAAAATCGGTAAAATTTCTTCCGTTTTTGTCTAGATTAGTACGTTATTCAAATAGAAGAATTATTTACGAAAAAAAAATATTTTTGTAAACGAAAAATAATCACTTAAAAAAAGTCCATTCTTCTTAACAAAATTCTATACTACCGCATTGTCCAAATGTATAGTTTCTTCAAATTGAAAAAAATCTTCATTAATACTAAAAGTATCCTATGTTATTCTTCAGAAGTGTATATAAATTAGAAACTTTTTATGTAAACAAAATTTCCTCAATTTGACAAAACCTCATCTGTAAATTAATAATAATCATTTTGACAAAATTTTGTCATATTCTCCAAACTGAAAAAATTCCATTAAAAAGGAAAGCAATTTCTTCATTTTGAAAAATGTTTTCTTCAAACTGAGGATTTTTTCAACCACACCAATTTCTCAATTCTTCAAACTCAATAAATTTCGTTAAATACAGGAAAGCATGTCATCGTTTTTGATATAATGTTTATAATTTCTGATGAATTTTAAAACTATGGCATTGCCGTCAGCTCGGTTAGCAAATTAAGTACAAACATTAATACTGATTTTTTTTCTTTTTTTTTAATAAATATTTAAACAAATTCGGTAAGAAGTAACATTCTATATTTATAAATAACTTTCAAAAAAGAATAGAGTATTTTCCAGTCGGAATCATTTAGCACTGAAATAGTTTCGTGGAGCGTCATAGTTTTCTTTCCAACGAATGTTTTTCTGTGGAAAGCAAATATGGGGCATATACCTATGACGCGAAAACAGTCCTCTTTGGCTTTCAAATTACATAAAATGCAAAATCGGTTAAAACTGTTGTTGTAAGGAGATCCGTTTAGCGGAAGAACTTCAGATCTTGTTTTAAATATTAAAGATATTTCCCTATAATTAAGTTAATCATTAAAGTAGTTTGATTGTATAAGGTTAAGTTCCAGTTGTGAGTAAAGTAGTCTGCTATCTGATTCTCGAGCTTGTATTATAAACCCATCGCGTTCAGAATTTTCGTGCGCTTGTATTATTTTGTAAGGCTGTTCTTTTACATGACTCAAATCTTGTGAATTTAACGATACTACTTCACCACAATTGTTTCCCAGATGTTTCCATTTTGACACCCACCAGTCCTCGTTTATTAGCTCGTATAGTGCCAATCGACTAAACGAAAGTTTAAAGTCGGTCATCGCGATGAGACAACACCTTGACAATGTAGTCTGCCTGTGATTTCAGAGTGCCAGTAAAAATGTTTGGTAGCCCTGTTTCCAGATATAAAGCATAGTTCTGTGTGTTTAAAGGTAAATTAAAAAGTTTCTTCAAAAATCATCTGTGAAATTTTTCTATCGACTCGTATTCGTTAATTCCCCATACTTTGGCAGCATAGCAAATAGAACTCCTAACAGCAGCATCAAATACCCTGTATTTCGCTGAAAGTACTATTCGTTGATTCGAAAAGATATTTCTCCAAGATAGATTTAAAAGACTTTGTGTAGTTTTAGCTTTGATGGTTATATGATTGTTGAAATCTATAGTTTTATTAAGAATTACTCCCAGATACTTATACTCAGAAGCTACATTTAAAAGATTTTCTTTGTAGTACCAATTTAATGTTGATTGATACCGGGCAGATCTTGGAAATACCATTACTTTTGATTTATCTGCGTTAATGGTAAGTCCCCATTTTCTGCAATAATCCGCGAGATGAATAATCATTAGCTGGAGATTGACTGGAGTCTCGGAAAGTATCACTAAGTCATGAGCATATAAAAGGATATTTATGGTCAAATCAGCAATCCGGATACCTTCAGGTAGGTAAGATTCAACATCTATTATAAAAAGGGCGAATAGAAGTGCACTTAATAGGCATCCTTGCTTAACACCAGAATCTGTTTCAAACCATTCTGAATAAGTTGATCCATCCCACACGGCAGCTTTTGATTCTGCATACATCTTCTTTACTACACGGATGAACTTGGAGAATATGCCTAGTTGTGAGAGCTTGTAGAAAAGTGCATTTCGATTCACAAGATCAAAAGCAGACTTAAAGTCTACGAAAAATGTATAGACTTTCTCGTTCCTCGCTTGAAATGCTTTTACGATGGAGGTTAGTACGAAGATATGGTCAATGGTTGAAAAATGTTTCCTGAAGCCAGCTTGGAATTGGTTCAATGTATCGTTATATTCCACCCATGTCTCCAATCTGTTAACAAGTACTCCACACAAGAATTTTGCGATGACGTTCATAAACGATATGCCTCTATAGTTGTCTACATTGTTGATGTCTCCTTTTTTGTAAATAGGGTATATAACAGACTTTTTGAATGATGTAGGGATTTCTTCTTTTGAAAACACTTCATTGAAAAATTATGTAAGTTGACATATAATGGTTGGTGTGGCGTTCTTGAAATATTCGTATGGAATCCCATCTTCTCCTGGGATTCCATACGAATCTTTTCCATCCATCTTTTGCCTTGACGACAACAAGCTGTACTTCAGCTACAGTGATTTCACTATCCAATATATTGTAAACGAAAAAAGGTTCTGCATAAGAAAATACAAGGTCTGCTTTATTTTTAAAAATATTTTTGAAGTGAGTTGAAAGTTCGTTAGCAGATACTCCTGGTCCTATTTTAAAATTCGATCCAATTACTTCTTTTAATTATAGAATACTAATAAGATGCATTTGCTCGCCGTGCATTGGGCTACCTCAAAGAACTACCGGCTTTCTGAATTTGCAGAGTCTAAATCTACAACAGAATATAAGAATAAGCCTTTGTGCTACAAACTGGAAATCTTAAAAGGCTTGCATAAATTATAAAAACTCAAGAAATTTTGTACCTCATTACAGATTGATATCAAGCACCTGCTTCCATGATTGTTCAAAAAAAAAATATTCCAAATTTTGAGGAAGGAATTAAAGACAAGAGCAACCGGGTGCTTTTTGATAGGATGATAGCTACAGAAAACTAAACGAAAGTATGTAAGTCTAATACATTTTTGAAATGAGAAAATATCAATAACATGTAAATATCATCATTAGTGCTTAATCATTTCATGCTTAGTTTTCAGTTTAACAAAACAACAAAATTGATATTGAAATAAAGCTTATAAAAACTAATTTTACTGTATTTCAGATGGTCGATCGTGTACAAATTTCCACTTGCTTTTCGGTACCAACGGCTAAATTGATGAGTGGCAGCCGTGGAAACAAATCACATACTCGATTTTCTATAAGGGAGTTTCCCTTTAGTCGGATCGACCATACCGGTTTGTGAGGAGGAGTTGAACCGCTTCGTACAAGCGCATGCTTGTGTATAATATAAACAATAAAATGGTTTTAAATTAAAATCAAAATGGTATAGTTTTTTTAATAAAAGAAAAAGATTTGTTTTGAGGATTTGTTTGATATTGTGCAAGGTGGTTCATAATTAACACCAAATATGGATTTAATGGAATAAATACGTTTATATAAAAAACACTGCGATGCCTATTATTAAAATAAAGAAAAATTATAAAAAATGTATCACTGATAACAATTCATAAAATTAAAGAAAACTTTATCAATTTAAAAATATAGGCGCGTAAGTATGAAGAATTTATTTCAATTTGCACAGAATTTGATGTGAAAATGAAGAAAATTCACAAACTTGAAGCCTAAAAGTAGTCACATTGAATAATATTTTATCTGTTTAAAAATATAGGTGTAAAAATGTGAAGATTTTTTTTCATTTCGAAGAAAATTTAATCTGAAAATGAATACCAAATGTAGTCAAATTGAAGAATATCTTCTTATTTAGTTTCAAGAATCGTTTATCATTAAATTTTAAGATTACGTATGATTCAATTTGACTTAACAAAAATTCTAGGAAATTAACGATTTAGTTGTCAAATTAACAGATAGTTTTTGTTGACCGTATATTGATCACCCTTTCTTCAATTCTACCTACATTTTTATCAATATCACTACCAAATTTGGTTCAGTGTAGTATATTAAGCTAATGTTTACTTGCGATACATGGGTAGATACTAATGGCAGGTTTTGGGCTCTCGTCACGTAAGGCTGGCGGTATCGTTTTCGATATCGCGAACGATAGACAAGCTTCACGTAAGCTTTTGGAAGAGATATCTACTTTGCGATCTTATTTTTACTTTACGTAACCCTTAAAGTTGTGGAATAATATCATTTTGTCGATAGCGACTGCAGAACAACTATTGGGCTATCGTTTTGATGTGAATTAAAATTTTAAGTAATACTTAATAACAAAGCATAGCGAAAAATGTTCCACCGCAATATTTTATTAATTCAAAACAGAGGTGAATTAGAAAAAAAAATTAATAAGAAGAAGAAGGGAATTAGAGATGCATGTCCTTCCAGCAGAAATGTTTGTATTATAAACTAAAAAATTATATTTTTGTATTGCTTAGTTTTTGTGATTACCGCCGCTAGATTCATTCAACGCTTCCGTCTATCAACGAAAACCTTTATATTAGTATTGGAAAAAATAAACTTGCCCATCGGCTGTCGATTCACTTACATTCCACCAATACTACGGGTCCCAGAATGAAGACAGAAAGAGCGACAGACGATACGAGAGAGACATAGTCTCATGAAGCAAACATATGGCGACATCGTTCAATATTATCGCATAAACGACTATCGATCATTAAGTTACGTGATGAGAGCTCTGGATTCGTAAGAAAAAATTGAACTCAAGATTTTGATCAAACTGGATATTACGATGCTAGCGATGCCGAAAAAGTGGGACTCACAATTCTTGTCAGGTTGTAAGCCTATCATTCTATCAGTTTTGTCAGTCTGTCAGTCTGCTGTAGTCTTGTACTCGTACGACTAAATCTGAAATTTAATTGATGAAGATGGAGATGATATTGAACCATTAATAATTCCAACAATAAAACAAAACTGCAAGTACTTTCTATGATTAGTGAGAGAAGGAAGGCTTATTAAAGCAAGTCTTTGAGAATAAGGAGGAAGAGCATTTTAATGTGTTTGATAAGACCATGGAAAATAACGAAGGCAAAAACGCTTAAATCTTCTCTGAACTGATTCAAGTCTTGTTATATGAATGGAGTAGTGAGGTGCATACACCACACAACTATATTCTAGGATTGGTCTCACAAATGAAACAAAAAGAATCTTGGGGACATACGGGTCGCAGAATTCGCTACCGAACCTTTTAATGAATCCGAAGATTTCATTAGCTTTTTTAGATCTGTAGCTTAAATGATTGATGAAAGTTTACTTCGGATCAAGAATAAATCCCAAGTCAGAAAATAAGATGACTTTATTAAGAGGACATGAATCGAACGTATAATTAAAAACAAACGAAATTTTTTTGCGAGTAAACCTCATGGCTTGGACTTGTCAACATTTAAAACAAGACGATTTTTATTGCACCATTCCCTAAACATTAACAAGTCTTCTTCTAAAAGTAAACCATTCAGAGATAGATTTAATTATTTTGAAAACCTTAATGTCATCAGCATAAAAAAGGACAGCTGAATTTCTTATAAACGAAACCAAGTCATTTATAAATAAAACAAATAAAATTGGACCTAAATTGCTGCCTTGAGGGACGCCAGAATTAACAGCAAATTGGTTCGAATACTAAATACGATATTATAGACCCTATTTTTTAAGTACGATGAGATCCAGTTTAGAAAATTACCGTTAAAGCCTTGATTTCTTAGCTTTAAAATTAAAGTACGATGACACAACTTATCAAAAGCTTTACTAAAATCAGTAAACACACAATCGACTTGTTCACGTTTTTTCAAAAACATCTGATCAAAAGGACGTAAAGTTAAACAAATTAGTAACCTTAGATTTTTTTTGACAAATCCATGCTGATTATCACAAATAATTGAAGTACAGTGAAAGGAAAGAACATTACATACGATTGACTCAAACAGTTTTGGTATCACAGATAATTTAGCAAAAGGTCTATATTTTATTATTTCATTTTTAGGACCTTTCTTGTGGACATGTGTAATGATTGCACTTTTCCAGATATTGGGAAAAATCGAACTATTTAAGGACTTATTAAAAAGAAAACATAACGCGTATGACAGATAAGTAACACATTTCTTCAAAATAAATGACGGAACACCATCAGGGCCTTGATTGAAACACTCATCCAACTTCTTGATATTTTGTGCAACGGTATCTTCGTTTATTTTAAAAGTAAGGGTAGCTTGGCTCAGAAGTAGAGAAACAAGAAGTGCTACCATAGTTTGCATCTTCGGAAGCTACTTTGAAGTTGTTTGCAAACATATTTACAATTAAATTAGGCTCATTGCTAGTTGACGACGAATTGGACATAGAGTTTGGGTAAGTACTTGATTTTCTTTTACAATTAACAAGTTTCTAGAAACTATCAGTATTAGATTTAAGATCATGTTCTTTTTTACGACGATAGTTATCATATAAGGAAATAGAATGCTCTGTGAAAAGTTCTTTTATAATTAAGAAAGTTCTATAATCTTCGTCAGTTCTTGTCGTGTTGTAATTTATCCATGCTTTGTTTCTTTTGTTTTTTAAGTTTTTGAGATGACAGTCAAACCATGGTGGTACATTAGAGTTACTACCAGGATTTTTCAGTGGAATAGTTTTATAAAAACATGTAAAAAACGTTACACATATCATTAATTTTACAGTTATGGAATAATTGTTCCCAGTTATTACAACGTAACAAATTAGAGAGTTCTACAAAATTACACTTGTTGTGGAGAAGACATGTTTAAGTTGAGCGCAATATCTAATGCGGCACGGTGTCAATCTTCATAATAATAATAAATTAATATGTTTACTATTGTTAAGTTTCCCGCAGAAGTGAAAAACGTGTTAACTGTTTATAATATTTATTTCTTAGAACTAGGAACACTACGTGTTAACTTAATGCTGGTCGGAAATCAAAGAGACCGGAAAAAGAAGATGTGTATTACAAAAGTAATTTCAATTAATAAGTTGGTAACCCGATAATTAACAAGAGCAACCAACTTTGTAATATAAACAAATTAATGCACACAGTGCTTAAACATAATTCATATACAAAAACTATATACATTAACAAAAAATTAAGATGATAAATATTTGCAAAATAAATTAACACTTTGTGATATTACAGATGCACCCGAGGGGCTCAGGTTCGAGTCCTGCTGGTGAACAACTTTTTTTTCTTTTTTTTTATTTGTAAACAATGAAGTTAAAATGATGAAAATATAAACATCGAATACTTATTTTGAACATATATGTTGGGTTTCCGTTAGTTAATTTACAACGCATAAACATAATAATTGTGTTCAAAAAAATGTAAGCCCCACATATGTTCTGCTATCTGCTTAATTAGCAAGTTCGTAAATAACTATATATAATGTAAATTGTTAACTAGTATCGTGTTAAGGTCTTAATAAAAGATTGTTTAAAATTTTGAGCCATTGATTAAGGTTATTATAAACTGTTACTTATTTAATTTATCTTTAATGGAATTCTAAATAAAAATGATATACATTTAAATGATATATATTTAATGTGAGGTTAGCACAAAAAAAGAATTGCATTACGTTTTCATAGTTTTTGAACATACCCACCGATTTCAACATACCGGATATATGGTATTATAACAAAATGGCTGGCGGATCTATAATAGCCTCTATTGGCGTTTTTCTTTTTTAGCTCCGAGTAAAGAACTCAGCTGTCAAGATAAGATCTGTGTTTCTTTTTTAGCTCAGACACATTTAATCTCTCAACTCGTGTTTCTTTTTTAAATCAGAGCTAAATCGGGGTATGAACCATTAGCTCAGAATAAAATGACCGATCAAATGGAGCAAAGTGCTGGGTGCGGCTAAATTTACTTATAATTTTAACAATAATCACTAAAGTAAAACCAATTAAAAACAAAATTGAATTCGGAAAGCGAAAGCTTTTGATTTGCTGGTAAATAAGTTTTAATAAAAACAATTATAATAATATATGACAGTTCTGTGCTCAAGTTTATTTCAAATTAAATCTGAGATATCTGACCATGCTATACTCAGATCTAAATCGGTTTACTCAGTCTCTGCTCAGAGATCTGCTCGGAGATAAAAAAGAAAAATGCCATATGTGTGCGTTCTATAGGAATAGTTGTGTGCATTAGCAGCTTGTAGGCAAACCCGTTTGACAGCTGCGGATTCTTATCTTGGTATTACTAATCTTTGGTTTTACGCGTGAAGTGAAATGTAGCTCATTGAGTGGATGCGCTCAGATGTGTTTATAAAGGGGACAAACAGCATTTTAGTATGAAATAGGGGGACTATCCGCTCTAAAGAGGCCTATTTCTCATAACCAATTAAATAAGCAGATGTATATCTACTGGCTTATGAAAAGTTGTTGCTTCTTATTTGTTTACAATTTATATTTGATTTCACAATTTTTTCGTTTTAGCTCACATGTCACGACTCACAACTGTACTTTTAGGCATAACAAATTTTCCGTGAATGTGAGAGAAAGAAAAGACAAGGAAAAGCAACGCATTGTTAACATTAGGTCACATGACGTAACAACAACGTGCAATGTTGCTTATTTTACGTTCTATAAATTTAAAGTTCGGTTGGTTTCACTTAAATTAATATTGCAAACCCAATACTTGCCCTTTGGTGTTAGAAACACCAAAACTTGTAGTCAATTCAAAATAATAATTACTAGAACTGTACAAAAGTATACTTGATAAATTGACATATAAAATTGTATTTAGTATAGGACTTGGGACATTCGAATATACCGAAGCTAATGATTTCTAGTTCAGTTCATTTCAACTTTTTTTTTCCGGAAATATAAAATTTATTTATTATTCAAGCACAGGCTAAATAACAATTTTCTTTAATTGCGACAAAAATAAAAATTCAAGGAACTTAGAGAGGCTTACGATTTAATTCATTGCCAATGCCATTAACCAACAAATGAAGCTACACTCTTTGACATCGGCTCAGTAAGGGCTTAAGGATATAATGGAAAAGCATTTCCACTCTGTAATTAATTCTCATAAAAATAAAATAAAATGCTTCTGAAGTAGTTTTCTTGTTAAGTAGATTAGGTACTATACTCTGTTGGTTTTTATTTTGTATTAATATTTTTTTTTTGTATTATTTTTTTTTTTTTTTTTTTTTTGAAGATGATTAGGTTAGAGACACTTATGCGGCTTCTTTCTAAATTTAAAGAGCATTTTACATCTGTATTCCTAAAAGAAACAATAAATCCCCACAAGGATTTTTTGTTATTAAATACGTAAACTTTTGTTTTCATTTGTGTATGCATATCACCGGGCTTGATATTAAAAGAGATTAGCAAATACCTACCTTGAACTTAGCATACATGAGATGTATTTATGGTATCCTTCGATATTTAAATGTTTTATATTTGACTAAAAACTAACGAAACAAAATCCTTTGAATAAAAAAAGGGAGCATTTTCTTATTTTATTATTTGGCAATGGGGTTCTTTTAAAGGTTTTTTTTAGCAGTACAGTCCTTTGTTTTTTTTTTTTTTGGGCGGGGGAATTGACAGTGAAAACATGAATCGAATGTTTTATTTTAATTTACGTTATGTATCAATTGTATTCATTAGGCACTGAACTTTCAGAAATCCAATTTAATGGAATTTAAAAATAGCAATGGACATATTTGGAAAGTTGGGTATAGGTCACATTTACGTAATGGGTGGTACCTCAGCGCAATAAAAACCCTAATCGAAGCGTTTATCCCAATAATGACGTCGAATCAGAAAACCTACAGTATACTACAGTAGCTGAATAGCCATTTTGGTGTTCCAGTGACGACTTAAAATATTATAAATGTTCGTTCTTGGTTCGTTCAAGCTTGTAGAATTGTATATTGGATTCTCTATCGGTTTGTAACATTTTTTTGCTACTTGGTTTTTGACGTTTATATTTTTGACAGATCAACATGACAAATTCCACGAACATTTGACATTTCGATTCAGTATTGTTTGCCATTTCATCATGAATAGACTTACGCCTGAACAACGTTTGCAAATTATTGAAATTTATTATCAAAATTCGTGCTCTGTGAAAATGTGTTTCGCAAACTACGTCCGTTTTTGCGACGAGGCTCATTTTTGGCTAAATGGATACGTGAATAAGCAGAATTGCCGTATTTGGAGTGAAGAGCAGCCAGAGGCAATTCAGCAGCTACCAATGCATCCCGAAAAATGCACTGTTTGGTGCGGTTTATGGGCAGGCGGCATCATTTGGCCGTACTTCTTCAAGGACGATGAAGGCCGCAGGGTTACGGTCAATGGAGAAAGGTACCGTTCGATGATAACAGATTTTTTTTTGCCGAACTCGGTCGACATGTGGTTCCAACAGGACGGTGCCACATGCCACACTGCACGCGAAACCATGCATCAATTGAGAGGCGAATTTGGTGAGCAGTTGATCTCACGTTTTGGCGCAGTCAATTGGCCACCAAGATCATGTGATTTGACCCCGTTAGACTATTTTTTGTGGGCCTATGTTAAGTCTATTGTCTATGGGGACAAGCCAAACACGATTGCTGCCTTGGAAGCCAACATTGAACGCGTCATTGGTGAGATTCCGGCCGAAATGTGTGAAAAAGTTTTCCAAAATTGGACCTTCAGAATGGACCACCTGAAGCCTAGCCGCGGGCAACATTTAAGTGAAATTATTTTTAAAAAGTAAATGGCAGAAATTGATTTATCGATCCAAATAAAAATTTCATTCACTTTTTACAAGTTTCTGTGTTTTTTCGAATTTTCAAAAACCAAGCTCTTAAAAAATCACCGTTTATATAGCACATTGTCAACTTGATCTTGTCTCTGCTATGCGTTTTCTTGTGTATTTACCCGAAGAAATATCGATCTAGAGTTTAAATCTATAAGTTGCAAAATATGTATATATGTCTTGAAATTCAGTCTGTCTGTCTGGCCTCTAGTCTACACGCTGAAAGGTTAGACGAAATTTCTTCAAACATGGTAGGTACGCATTGTTTTTGAGATAATGTATGCTCAAACGTTTTTTTTTTTTTGCATATTTTTTAAGACAACAAAAGAACGTTATCTGCAATAATTTTTTTTGGCCAAAAGAAAATTTAATTTTTCTCAAAAAGGGCTCTAACAATTTTTAGAAAAAAAAATTAATTCAAAAATGAAGGGAAAAGGGAAAAAAATGGTTATTTTCGGCACCACTATTAGGCATTATTTTTCGGTTTCGATTTTCTGAAAAACGGTTTAATTGGTGTTTTTTTATATACTAATGTAAGCCACAAAAAAAAAACGTTTTTTTAATTAGAAAAAATACTTTTTTGTTCAAAAACTCAAAATTTCGAAAAAGACTCAATCGATTGTTTCGAAACTTCGTTATTTAATAGGATTTTGACATTATCTTGAATAGTTAAAAAAATTATTTTCCTTAAATAAAAATCAACGGTACCTGCCTCATATACAAACGTAAAAACTGTAAAAAAAAAAAGATTAAGGGTATTCATGCAACGGCGGAATACCCAGATAAATCTCAGAAACCAGATAATCTTATCTCCGCAGAAATGAACTGTCAAAGTTTGTATGAGAAAAATATTCTACAAATCAGATAAAATTATCTCACGAATTTGATGTAGAAAGAGTAGTAATAAACCTCGTACAGTTATTTCATTGAACACCTGATTGTTTCCTAAATTTAAGCAAGTATTTTTAAGGGGCCGTTCATGCAAACATCCAGCGGAAGGATATATCTTTCTGCAAAACGGAAAATTAACTCGTTGCATGAATACCCTTATTATTTCTAAAAAAACGGGGTCAAGAATTTTGATAGCAACTTTTAATTAAAATAATTTATGTTGCGTACTTATCAATGGTACCTAACATAAAACCACTTTTGAAGTCGATTATTTTTTTATGCAAATGCTCCTTAAAAGTGTTAATAAAACTACATACCCAAATTTCCAAAAAAAAAATGGACATTTAAATTTTTAAATATAAAAAACAATTTTTTTTAAATTCGATAAATTTCGAAAGCATCATAATTTGCAATTTGAACTCTTGAGTCAAAGTTAAATCAAGGAATTATTTATACATTATCCATGTTTTAATGGGAAATTTATCCTCCGTAAGTTTATACGTCGTAGAATTGTACATACAATTTACTAAGGTCGATAAAAAGCTAAAGTAGAAGCTACGGTGGATGGCTGGTTGAAGTTTATTCGAGTCTCGAATTTGATTTTGGTAGTTTTGTTGGTACGATTGATAATTGGATTGAATCTCGATTGATGTGTTCATGGAATGTCATACTTATTAATTTCATTCGTAAGACAAATCGATCTTTTGATCCTTTTTTTTTCTTTTTTTTTACAGTTGGCCAGTTTATATTTCTAAGATCTTAGATAACTCCTTCTTCTTCTGAAAAGTTTCTGACTTTTACTATTAAAAAATGTATTCTTTGCTCAATTATTTTGTGGAGTACGTCTAAAATTTCATCTATATCTGCAATCTTGCATACCCCTAATGTCAATTAATCAATTTTAACAAATTTTGATCTCCATTTTGAAAAAAAATCAATATCTATTGAATGAATTCCGTTTTTTTTTATTTTTGACTAACTAATACCAATATTCGTTTTGTGTTCAATTTGTATTGATGGTTATAAATAAACGGAGTTTGGTGAAAAAATCATCTTTTTATTTAGATCTACAAAAAAGCAATTTGAGAAGACAAACCGCATTGGGTGGAGTGGAACTGCACTATAGAGGAACTACTCGACACTGCGCCGCAAAATATTTATTCGTATGAAATTCTATAAGCTATAAGGCGGCTTTACATGGATCTGCATCTGCAGACTTGAAGAAAAGTAGAGCGGGCCAATAATATAAAACAAACATAAAAGTAAGACAGGGTACACACTAATAACTTACTCGAACTCTGCTATAACTTTCTTGACACATCTCACAATCACATGTTCTTAGCGTTCAGGTATGTAGTTTTGAGAAGAAAATTTTCGCTATTTTCGTTGTTTTTAAGCAAACTGAGGTGAAATGGTAAAAAAAACATTAAAATTCGTTATCTGAACGGAACAAATAATGGTGCAGATGAAAATGCTATAATGAAGATGCATATGTTCATCTTCACTATAATCTGCAATCTTCAGGTTCGTACTTCATATAATCTTCATACATGAAGATGATCTCCATTTTGGTTTTCGCTCTCTATCGCACAAGTATGAATTTTTTATTTTGTTTCCTCTTTTTTTGCAGATGTCAATGCAGATGAAGATGAAGATGCATGTAAAGCCTCCTATAAGGTTAGGGGCGCACGTATATGCAACTACCAGTTTTGCAACAGTTTGGTTGCTAAAGTGAATACCATGGACTTATATGAGAGTGCGCGCACATGCAAAAACTATTCAGTCCGCGATTCGAGCAACTTAAAAGTTTTAGATTTGGCACAAATCGAACGATCGCCCCAAATAAGTTCTTCCAGCTTGTATCACACCGAACTATAATGTAACTGCGCGCACATTAAATTAAAATTATGTCTGTGTGTTTCGTTCATTTCGGAACAATTGCAAGTGCGCGCCTAGGCATAACGCACTAAACGGCAACTGAACTTCACAAAATGTGCTTTTTCTTCACTGTTTAATGGACGTTGGCCATGAAAGGTATTCGTTTCACTACATGGATAGGGACTGAGCGTACATTTATGTGATCCCATTAATTTTTTTTTCTGGGCATGTGCAAACCAAATGTTAACTATTTGTTCCTTACTCCGCATAGGTTAAGTGCAGTCTGATGAGTGAATATTGAATTGAAAGCCAAACATACTCAGAAAATAAATTTGTAAATTGACTTGAAAAATAAAACTCGAGCTATCGATCTACACAGAAAATAAATAAAAGCATGAAATATAAAGGGGAAATGTAAGGGGAGTGAACAATTTAAACTACGTTGTAGTGTGCGTTCAAAACAAAGAAACATTTAAAGGAAACAAGCAAATCTCCGGCAATTTTGTTTGCTCGTGTGAAAGTCATAGACGATTTTTAAAGCAATACAAAAATTGTCCTTTTTAAAAAGGGACTTGACCATAATCTATGAACAAACCCATTCACTTATAATTTCCTTTCTATTGGTGCAAAATGAATGTTCGAATTTAAAATTCCAAATGCAGAAAAAATGAAAACAAGAAATAGGTTTGTAACATAAATTAAATATTGGTACGTTTTTTCTTCTTTCTAATAAGCTAATTATTGTTCATAATTTTGATATTTTCTTAATTTTACTTTGCAAAATACTCTGTCATCACTTAGGACAGCTTTTTTATTTTACAAAACTAAAAAATCTACGGTCCATGCTACGGTCGATGCGTTTTTTTGGGAATTACTTACGGTACACTGGATAGATTCTCAATAAAACACACATATTTAAGGAAATGTAAGGGATTTTCCAATAAGAGGTGTTATTTTGAATAGCCCACTAATTCGGTAGCTGTCACTTTTGAAGCTGTCATTTTTTGACATTTAACAAGTAGAAACTACGCTATTAATAAAAATGGAACGATACACGCTTCAACAACGCATTTCTTTTTTTTGAATATCAAAATAACACCTCTTATTGGAAAACCCATTATTTAAGAGAAATATTCAGCAAGATGTTAGAAGTCATAAAATTCACGAGTTTTGGCGAAACTATAACATTGCTAATGCAATATAAAAAACCAAGTTATTATGGTGTAACATTAAGAAATCTACAATAGATAAATGCAGTTTGGATATCATTGTGGCCAGAGTGTTTTTAAAATAGTGTTTGGGATAGTTCTGATTGTCTGGTGGAAAATGTCTTGTCCTTTGGAAGACGGATTGAAATTGGATCAACTTGAACAGGATTTTAATTTATCCAGCAGCCTTTTTAGCTCCATTGTGCCATATCGTACTGACTATGTATTTTTTGTTGGACAGAGTAGAGTACAATCGAGAGAGATTCAGAGAGAAATAATAAACAACAGAAACAGAGGAAACACATGTCAAGATGACAACAGCACGAGGTTAGTTCTTGACGGTCCACCATCCAAATCTAAGTACACTAAGTATGGTATTACACGTTGAAACCAGATACATGTGACTTTTCGAACAACGTAAGTGTAAGAGAAAAAAAATTCGAAAAGATGAGACGAAAAAAACTGCCGTGTCGCGTGGGTAAATTTTCGTTGCAACAATTTGACGTCTCATCTTTCGAATTTTTTTTTCTCTTGCACTTATACGCTGTTCGAAAAGCCGCATGCATCTGATTTCAATACCAGACTATCCACGCCCACTGATGCATGATTTCGCTGATCGACGGGACGGGGAAGCGGTGCTTCCATCAAAACCAACGTTGTAGACATAGCTCCGGAAATTATGTATGCTATATTTTCATTCAACATTTTGTCCACTTTGGTTTTAAGTTTTTAAATATCGGATTGTTTTATATCAGTATTATGTTAAGGGTTATCCATTATGCAGTTTCAAAAGTATAGGGCTGGAATTCGACATCTGTCAAACTAAGTTGTTAAACCATTTTTTATTTCAGTTAAAAGTCTGACATTTACGAAAATGGATCGCTTAATTATGGCGTATTTTGCATTTGGATCTACACCTACATCCATATAAAGTCCAGCTCTCACAACAACTAAAGACAGCTGACCATTCACAACGTCGAATTGGTGCTTGAACAACAGGCGGAGGACGGCGATTTTTCGAACAAAATTTTCTTCAGCGACGAAGCACATTTCTCCCTCGGTAGGTATGTTAATAAACCAATTTGTCGTATATGGGGTCCTGAGAATCCTCAAGTAATTGAAGAGAGGCCATTACATCCACAAAAAGTCACTGTTTGGGGCGCTCTTTGGTCCGGAGGTGTGATTGGACATTACTTCTTCGAAAAAGACGATGGAACGACTGTCTCCGTCAATTCGGAGCGTTATGGTCATATGATAACCGAATTTTTCTTGTTTGCTATTGAAGAATACGCCCTGGAGAATATGTGGTTTCAACAAGATGGCTTTATTGCAAGAGACATTTCCTGGCCGCGTAATTTCTCGTCGTTGCGATATCAACTGGCCACCCAGATCATGTGGCCATTGACACCGCTGGACTTTTTTTGTGGGGCTACGCGAAAGACCGTATTTATGCAGATAAACATTTAACTCTTGAGCACTTGAAAACCAACATTCGTTAAGTTATGTCTGAGATACCCCCCAATATGTGTCAAAAAGTGGTCGAAAATTACCTCAAAAGAATCGATGCTTGCACCAATTCGCTTGGTGGTCATTTAAATGACGTGTGACAACTTGAGTGTGCTACCACCAAGTTTTTTCTCAATCATTTTTGGCTGGAATTATAGCTATTTTACGACTTGCCAAGGTCGATCGTCAGATTCCTTTACTCTAGTGGTGCTGGTCTACTTTTTCATTTTAATTGAAAAACTTCTTGTGCCTTCATCGTAAATTGAACCATGACCAGCCGCTTAGTAGCCCACGCACTTCGCATCACGCTACCGAGCCCACATGATCAGATCCAAATGCAGATTTTTTCTGTTTATCAATTACATTGAAATGACTAGCGCTTATATTTATTAGCCACACAAGTTTGTTGGTGTTTATTCGGGTTATTTCTTATTTTCTGCTTATTCGTTTATAAGCCAACATTTGTGCGTTGGCTACTAAGCGACCGGTCATGGTTCAATACACGATGAAGGCACAAGAAGTTTTTCAATTAAAATGAAAAAGTAGACCAGTACCACTAGAGCAAAGGAATCTGATGATCGACCTTGGCAAGTCGTGAAATAGCTATAATTCCAGCCAAAAATGATTGAGAAAAAACTTGGTGGTAGCACACTCAAGTTGTTGTTGGGAATTCAAAGTCATTAAATGATACGAAAAAGTGCTTTAAAATGCAAGTATGTAATCATACAAAAACTGAATATAATAAAAAAGAAATATCATAACAAAAATATTTTATAGCTATGTGTTTTTTTTTACGTTTACGTTTAAAACCGCAAAATGGATAACCCATTATAAAGTGCTGTAGAGGGTGTATACTTAAAGGCAAAAAGGTTTTGTTTCAGAAATGAATATAAGTATTTGGGAATATTTTATCACGCCAAATAAAAAGTATAATTTTTTAACAAACTCGTATTCACACAATGTTTTCGTACACTATTTAGCATTATGATGCATTCTGTAATGTAACGTAATGTACTTATGTCTATATTCATCTATCTATGTGCCTTATTATGTAGGTCTTATGCATTTCTAAATAAAACACTGTTGTAGATCTTCTATTGTAATAAGCTTTTGGCATTAAGAAAAAAAAAGTATTTAGGAATACAAAAAAAAACACTTCCTTTTTTGGAAGAAGATATATAATTGTTCACCTCAAAACTATGTCTTAAATAAGATTAACTTCGAACACGTAGCACTCTATATTGTTATCGCTTCCCACTAATTAATACCTTTTTGCGCTAGTGCCCATTTCAAAAGTTTGCAAAATACGCAATCGCTATATTGCCTAGATCCCCCACGCAAAGCATCCTCAACCCCTAGTTTTCTTTATTCATTTAGTATCTTAGGCCAGGAATAATAAAACTCCAAAACCGTTTAATTTCTTCTTATTCAACAAACACACAAACGCTTTAGTTTTCTGGCTTCGTGTGTATTTAACAAAAGCCAGAACAGCAGGCGCTGCTGGTGCACGTTCTTTTGTAACTTGAAAAGTTCTTTTCCTAATTTCTGTTTGTAAAATATTTTAGGCACGTTCTCAACACCTTCACGTTTGTTGCGTTAACACAGTCAAGGACATATCAAACAAAAATAATCATTATACGATGTTCATGAAAAGCAGTTTATCTAGTATTAGATTTGCTCAGTGTGACCTGTTCTGTCACTAACGAACGGTACAATATTCACAAGGACTAAGAATGCAAAAAAGAAAAGGTCTTCTTTTCAAAGTTTAGGTATGTTGGCTATTTTTCTTTGCGAATTGAGGAATGGTCGTTATTTTTCATTAGAGCCATTTACGAGTTTAAATAAATGAGGGTTGGCATTAAGTGGCGCCTGGCGCACATCGGCACATGCCACTATGAAACAGAGATGGCATTTTAGCAAACAAAAGAAAAACAAAAACTAAATAAACCTAGCTGATATACATACATACATTGTCGTTATACTTAATTTATTTACGGATAATTTGCCTGACAGTTCGAATCTTAGGACTGTTTTTTTTAAAGAGACCTTTTTTATTTAGTTCTGTAATAGACTTTAACAACTTGAGAGAGACTCTGACTTTGTTTATCACATCAAGGAAGAGCTTTACTTTGTTACTTCGATATTACTAGATGGCAAGTTTTTCAATTGAAATAAAGGCGAGATTTTAATCATATTTGAAATTACGATGATAGGGAACACCAAAAAAGTGGGTCCCGCAATTCCGTCTGTCTGACTGTCTGTACAATGAGCTAGAGTCTAAACAACTGCAGCTTTTTCTTCAAACTTGGAATTTGAGCTTTTTAGGTGATTATCTCAAATAGATTTTTGAATCGTTTTTTAGCCCCAAGACTAACGGTAGATACCTGCCATACAATTTGTTTCTACCATCATGATTATCTCGAAAACAGCTAACGTTTTGATACAAAAAATATGTGCACTACTATAGGCACCTATATTCTACTTTTTAGTTACTTATTTTTTTATTAACGGTACCGGTCATATAACCTTTTTTATTTTCAACTTTCTAGGAGGTTTTTGAAATTATTAATAATGCTGCATACTAACATTTTCAAAAAATTGTTGTTTTGGATTTTTGAAAAAAAAAATTAAATTCAATATGTATTTCGAAAACGGATGACGATTTTTTCGAAATAATATTTTTTCAGCTTATATTATTTTATACATAACTTGATAAACTATATATTTTTCTTAGAGAAAAAATTAAAAAATAGATAAGAAAAAAATTAGAATTAGAATAGAAATTTAAAAAAAATTGTAAAAAACGACGTTAAAAATATATTTATGTACTCAGAATTTTGTACAAACGATGTGATCGAACATTTGGTCAAATACGTACTATCATTTTATGTTTATATTAAATTTGGACATGCTGCGTTGAAACGAATTCAAATGATGCTTGGAATGGTAGATAGATGGTTTGAGTTTCATTATTCAAAATCAAATCGGCAATTTATAAAAACGAAACCACCGAATATCCTATGTATTTTGTTAATACTTTCTATGTTACATTATTGCCGCCTAGAATTTAAAAAAAGTCGGTCCAGTAAGGTACTCTGTTTTTTTTTCAAAAAATAGTTATTTTTTGGTACCTCCAGTAGGACCATAATTTTGGCTTTCGATATTTTCTAAAAAAATGGTTCATTTGTTTTTTTTTTTAATTTTTTTTATGCAGAAGCTTCTAAAAACCAATGACTCAATCCATTTTTTCGAAACTGCGTATGTAGTACTTCTTTGACATTATGTTGAACACTTAAAAAGAGTATTTTTCTAAAAAAAAAACAACGGTACCTTCTATACAAATATTGAAAAAAAATTAAGAAAAAATGTATTTCTCAAAAAACGGCTCCAAGAATTTTGATTAAGAATAGTGTGTTCTTAATTTATTGCAGTCCACTTGTAAGTACAAAAATATTTAATTTTGCGTACTTATTAACGGTGCTTCGGATAAACCGATTAAAATAATATTTTTTATGCAAGCACTCTCTAAAAGTTAATAAAACTGCATACTCAAATTTTCAAAATAACCGTTTTTTGGATTTTTAAGAAACACATTTTTTTGAAATATCGATATTTCAAAACCCAGTCACTGATTTTTTTAAAATTAAAATTTTATATGTATATTAATATTAACTAATATAATATAAAAATTATAATGGCGCTTAAACTTTTTTCTAAAAATGTTCTTAAAATTTTAAAAATAAGAAAATTATTTTCTTAAAAAACCGCTCCAAAGGTTTTTGAATTTTTCCTTAAATGTTCATATTTATCCAACAATTCAAATGACATATTTTTTTCCCTCAAACGCTAAATACTAAGCAATTGAAAAAAAAAATATTATGTATATCATCCATTTATTCTAACTAATTATATCTCATTTTTACTCATTTTTGCACCCATCATATAATACCAACATACGCACGACACAACTAACAACCAAACCAACTGTGAAATATCTGAGTATCAATTTCGAGGAGAGGTTACGTTTCAACCCGCACGTGACAGCTTAATAGAAGAAATTCGCCTTTCACCAAAACCACATCTTAATGCGGAAAACAAATGGACTCAGTTACAAATGGACTCAGCCAGAAGACTAAACTGCGTCTCTATAAGCAACTTCTCAGACCCATTATCACGTATTGTTTTGCTGCATGACGTACCGTATCCGAAAGGCTTGTAATGTTTGAGAGGAAAAACCTCCGGATCTGCACGCGACTTTGACTTTAACCAGCGCAACGGCGACGACAGAACTTCAGCAATAAACGACTTTACGAGGCTTCGGGAAAAACATTCTGGACAGGCACATGATCAGTGCTGCCAAAAGACTGACGAGCAACCTTATCAACCAGCCAAATGCTCTTGTGAATAACATGGCCAGCGAAGAAAATACCCATCCAAGATACCTTGATGTGACAGCGCTACTGGACGAAAGACTTATTTATATCAAGACAATCGATGACAATTTTTTAAATAAAATTAACAAAAAAAAAAAAGTGTATAATATTAGCCATTTAAGTGCTTAAACAAATTAAAATATCAATGTAATATAATTAATGTAAACTAGAGTTAGCCAATTGTGTACACATATTTCAGTTTCAGCTTAATAAATATTATTATAGGTAGCTATTTAAAAAACTTTTTTCCAGAAAACGCAAACCTGGGCAATTTCGATCTTTTATATACAGGGGGACCCTGTGTCATATGCTACTTTCTCTAATGACCTCGGGTCATATGCGATAGAGAGCTTAACTTCCACTCCCATATTGACAATATTATCAATAAGGCTAATTCTTTGCTTAGATTTATAAGACGTTGGTCCAAAGAATTTCCCGACCTATATGTATGTAAATCATTATAAATATGACCTTTATTGTCAGAATTTCCGTCGATGTGGGATGATAATTATCATCTTCCTCCATATGTTGATCGATTCCAAATTATTAATCTGCATTCTCGACGCGAAGTCTCTGATATCGTCATTATTCACGATAATAACGTAACTTCATCCGAAGCGCTCCCTATAGCAAATTATATCGCAAGTTACTTCAAACAATCTTTCACAGATGATTCTTTTGTTCCTGACACTTCTTATTTCTCGTTTCACCGAATTTCTCTTTTAGTCCATTCCTCCCGCGTTTTTTGACTCCTATCTTATTGAAGAAAAGTTAAATCATTTAAATGATTAGTATATTCCTGGCCCCGATGGTATCCCTGCCATATTTCTAAAGAATTGCTCCCCTCTTTTCCCCTCTCAAAAATCACCCAAGGAGATTTCCCTCAAGTATGGACAACGGCGTATATAACCCCTATTTACAAAAAAGGCCCTAAGTGTGACGTGAAAAACTATCGTTCCATCGCTAAACCATCGCATATACCCAAAATATTCGAAAGAATTTTGTATGAAAACTTAAGTTTTCATTGCAGATCTCTCATTTCCCCTCAAAGGCAGGTCAACAACAACAAACCTCGTTGACTTTGTTTCATTTTCCATCTCAGCCTTGGAGAATGGAAAAGTGGTGGACGTTATTTCAACAGATTTTAGTAAAGCTTTCGATAAAATCTCTTACAAACTTATTCTTTTTAAGCTTTCCACTCTCGGCTTTGAACCGATTCTGTGAGATGGATTTCTTCGTATTTAGAAAACCGTTTTTACAGCGTTCCGTTCAGATCCGTCTTATCTAGCAATATCTTAACTACATCCCGTGTTCCCCAAGGCAGCCATTTAGGCCCTCTTCTCTTCATTCTAAGTATCAACGACATTGAAATGATAGTCAAAAATTCCTCCCTCTCACTCTACGCAGACGATACTAAGCTTTGCAAGGTAATTTCTTCTTCTGGAGACTACTCCCACTTACAAGAGGATCTCGACAATTTTTCAATATGGTGCTCCAAAAACTGTTTGGAGCTTAATATTTCCAAGTGCCAATCAATTACATTCTCACGTAAACGCATGAAATATCCTCCCCGTCTCTATCTTCTACACAGTAAAACCATTTCCCCCGTTCAGGTGATCCGTGATCTTGGGATTATTTGCGACAATGAGCTGAATTTTCTCAAACATATCGACGATATAATTCTCAAGGCAAATTCAGCACTTGGCTTCGTGAAACGATGGTCCAAGGAATTTGCCAACCCCTACGTTACCCGACCCCTTTACATATCAACTGTTCGTCCGCTTCTTGAATACGCTTGTCAAGTCTGGTCGCCTTACCAACAAGTGCACATTGCCAGAGTTGTTAGCATTCAACGTCGTTTCATTCGATTTGCTCTTCGATGTCTTAATTTGAGTAATCCTTTAATATTACCCCCTTATCAAGACCGAATCAAAGTTCTCAAAGATCGAAGAGACATTCTCTTCATTCACTGAATCTTTTCAGGTGCCATTGACTGCGCAGCCCTTATTGAATCCATCTTTCTAAATATTAACACTTGTAACACTCGTAATCCTCGCCTCTTCTATCTGCTCACCCATCGAACCTATTATGGCTCCAATAAACCCATCTCCCGAATGCTGAGGAGTGTCAATTTTAACTCTTCTTGATTTGACTTTAATATCAGTACGCCTTGCCTAAAGGTTCGTCTCCTAAGCACTCCAACGTTAATTTAAAAGTCTTAGCTATTAAGTTTCTTAGTTTTTAAGTTAGATTAAGAAAATAGCTTGTATTAAATCAAATAAATGGGGGGTTTTGCCCCCACCAAAATTAAAAATTAAAATTTAAATTTACTTACTGGTAACATTGACTGCCCTGCATTACTGAATGCTATTTCCATTAACACAAACCCCCGTAATGTAGGAACTATATCCCTTTTACGAATCCCTAGCACCGCATAAACTATTCTTTTTTAATCTTATGTCCCGAATGCTTCCTAATGCTAACAACTTTTAGAATATTTTTATTTCAACATATCACTGTAGCTACATTAAACCTGTTAGCTTCAAGAACAAGTTCATACCATCCAGTCGTGCATTTTATTCTTTATACAAATTGAGTTATGGGAAACATATTTTGAATTTGAAACAAATATCGCCTTTCTACTGGCTCTGCTACCTAAATGACCGTTTTTTTTCAAAAAAAAAATACCATAAAGTTAATTTTCACTTTATAATTAATTGATTTTTTTATAAAAATCGTTTGAGCCGTTTTTGAGTAAAATTAAATTTTGACCAAAAAAAATGTATGGCAGGTAGGGTTATTTTTCGTCTTACCAAAAATTGAAAAAACAATATGTACCAAGTTTGAATCAAATCCATCCAATCGCTTAGGATGTCGACTCGAGGACAGACAGAAAGACAAATATAATTGCGGGACCCACTTTTTTGTGTTCTGTATGATCTTGGTGTCATGTTTGATTGTTAGATGTTTTTTTACGAATGCATAACTTGCCTTATAACGGGTCGGCCATATAACGTTTTTATTTCAACTAGTGCTTATTTCGTGAATGGTAATACTTAGCTCATGTCTGATTTGACAGATAATTAGTTTTATCCTTCCGCTAAACGAATATGGTTGTGCGTACGCTTGAACAACGCTCGCTAAGTGGGCCTGCGATCGACTTTGAGAAGATGCCGATTTTGCCAAAAAAATCATCTTTTCAGATGAAGCTCATTTTGATCTTGGCGGGTATGTAACAAGCAAAATTGTCGCATTTGGGTCACAGAAAACCCGCACGCATACATTGAAAAGCCGATACAAGGAGTGGCCGTTACAGTCAATGGCGATCGTTATCGGGCCATGTTGAACGAATTTTTGTTCACAAAAATTGAAGAGGAGGATATTGGCAATATTTGGTTTCAACAGAACGGCGCTACGTGCTACACAGCCGAAGCTACACTCGATGTTTTGCGCCCTGGTTTTGAAGATCGCATTATCAGCCGCAGAGCTGATGTCGTTTGGCCACCTCGGAGCTGCGATTTGACACCGCTGGGCTATTATTTGTGGGGTGCCGTAAAAGATAAGTGTTACGCCGACAAGCCAGAGACAATTGACGCTTTAAAGGACAATATTCGTAAAGCCATTGGTGAAATACAGCTGCACACAATCGATAATGTGCTTAAAAATTGGACCGATCGTGTACGCTACTGCATGGCCAACTGAGGCAGCCATTTTTATGAAATTATTTTTCGTTATTAACCGGAAGGATTGTACTTTCAAAAAAAAGTTATTTGGCGGATCCTTTATAAACGTAAAAACAAAATTTAAAAAAAAATCCTCCACCCGTTTTTGAAATAAAGAATTTTCAAAAAAAAAAAAATAAATAAAAAAACCATTCAAAAATATATTTCAGACAATCACCTAACACGCTTAAATACCAAGTTTGAAGAAAATCGCTTTAGCCATTTAGGCTGTAGAACGTTGTACAGACAGACAGACGGAATTGAGGGATCCACTTATTTGGTGTACTCTATCATCGTAATGTCAAGTTTGATTAAAATCTCGAGTTCGATTCTTTTTCCAAGTGCAAAACTTGCCCTTACCCACATATGTATTTATATCACAAGTAGGAACTCAATAATATTGCTCTGATGGCATTTAACTAGATTTACAACGAAAAAGGTGTCAAACGTTCCGTTTATTCGATAGGTACATATAATATGTACGTTTTATTTTATTTTTTGTTTCCTATCTTTACTAAAATGCTTTTACAGGTTTAATATAATTGTGTATGTATTTATGTACTTTATCTTAGCAAAAAAATTGTTTGAAATGAGTTTTATTTACAATCCAACAAAAATTGAATTTACAAATTTACGCATGCATGAAGCAAAAATTTGTCATCTTTTTATGCATACCTATTGCTAATAGGATTTACTATAAATTGAAATAATATTAACGCGTATAACCTTAATAATACTTAATCACTCAAGCTTTGGGAAAATCAAATTACTAAATTGATTATGCAATATTATACATCCACATTTTTTTTTTAATCACCAACTTCTGCAAGCAGATTTTTCTTAATCTATGTGAAAACCCAATCAACAATGGGGGGATCGGTGCGACCGCTTACACCTTGTGTATAATACACTTGGTAGGTGTACGGATAATAAAAGCAGTCATGTCCTTGTTTAAGGCGTATGTTAAGATGGACAATTGACGCCATTTGGCTTTAAACACCCTCTATCCATATGTGTAGCTATATATATATTAATTTTCCACTCGACATCATGCACAAAGACTAGAAGAAAAATCCGAACAAGCGGTTGGTTGCGTCCTAGATAAAATTAATTACATATTAAGGATGAAAATAAACCAAATAGGTGTATAATATACATATACATACATATACATACGCAAAGAGAAAGAAACCTTTTGTGCTCATAAATCGTTTTATAATCAAAGCCCCAACAAATTTCCACTCTCAGAAAGGTCTGGAATTTCAGAGTTTAATCTGTGCTGTGTAAGAACCGATTCTATTAACAACCAGCATCAATATTTTCACAATTAATGGACATTTTAATGCCCTGGGCTTAATGGGCATAATTTTTAAATTATGAAAAAAAATACGAAGATGAGTATAAAATATGTTTTCTCAAGGGTAAATAATTTTCAAAGCTAAGATTACCATGATTCCGAGAAAAATTAGAGTTGTGCGGAGTAAGTGTATGCACTTTTTGTTAACTTTGACTTTAAAAGAATATTTAAAGTGGAAAACAAATCACATTTTGTATGTTCTTGTTACTTCTAAAAGATTTAAATACATTTCCTTATATACTCACCTAAACATAGCGCAAATACTCGTATATAAACGAAAACGTAAAAAACCTTATGGATTGTTCGTAGACTTCAAATCAGCTTTTGATTCGATTCCTCGTGAGTTGCTTTTTTACAAACTCTTCAGGATAAGCAGTAAATTGATAAAAATAATACGAGTACGAGAAAAATAAAGCTGAGGTATGGGATGGACACTCCTTGTCCGATGAATTTCCATCGTCGATGGGAGTGAAACAAGGTTGTATTTTAAGCACGTTACTTTTTATACTGTTTATTAATGACATAACGGATGATATTGAGGTGGAGTGGAAGTTAGTCACATAACAATACCAGGCCTAATGTATGCTGATGATATAGTCTTCCTAGCTAATACAGTTAATAGTTGTCAACTTTAGATCAACAAACTTGAAAAGTACTGTAAGGCCTGGAATCTAACGATAAATCTGGAAAAGACGAACATTTTGGTTTTCGGAAATGGTGGAGGAAGATTCTCGAGGAACGCCCAGGTACTACAGATGGGCTCATCAGTTAGATGCTGTAGTACTTTTCTAAGACGCATTATTTTTTGATCGATGTTTACCGACTTTAATAAAACTTACAGCGATTACTCACTGTAAATTATATTTTTCTAGGTGCATGAATCTAACCAAATTCCCCTAGAAAAATATAATTTACAGTGAGTAATCGCTGTAAGTTTTATTAAAGTCGGTAAACATCGATCAAAAAATAATGCGTCTTAGAAAAGTACTACAGCATCTAACTGATGAGCCCATCTGTAGTACCTGCGCGAAACGCATTTTGGACTAAAGGTCACAAATCCATTCAATTGGCTTTAAATCCACACAGTCCACTAAAACAAAAACAAAAATAATATAAACATATTGTTTGCGTTTTCTTCAATTAATTCTCGAGGAACGAAACCTGGACTTACCAAGGGCACCCTGTCGAAGTAGTTAGAGAGTATAAGTATCTCGGTGTTTTAATAACAGCTAATCTCAACACGGAAAACTATCTAAAAATCAAATTATCGGAAGCAAAGCGCGCTATAAATTCAGTTTGGAGAGTATGCATTCAAAACAAGTATGCAGCCCACAGCTTTAAGCAACAAATTATTCAAATGACTGCTCAAACTCTTCTTTTGTATGCTGCTCAAGTTTAGGGATATGCTTGCTTTGAATCAGTCGAAAAGTTCCAACGGTATTTTATAAAACGGATATTCAGACTACCAAATAATACGCCATAAGGAAACAGGTTATTCACCCCTTTTTCTAGTAACGTTAAAGCTGCACTTTAACTATATAATAAAAATTATGGAAATGGAAGAAAATCCATTACCGAAATTGTACTGAAACATATGCTAGCAAATAATGAAAACTGCGTCAAGGATTGGCAAGAACTTTCGAATTGTTATGGATGTGACCTCAATTTTTATCCTATTCAAGGAATCATTACATTGAAAAGAAAATTTCAGAACATCATAGAAAAATATATTCCATTCCAATACAACAGATATTACCTCAAAATTGAAATGGAGATATGGTTCTAAAGAGCATTACTGGAGAAAGCTTGATCAAGAATGAGAAGCCATTACCACATGGAACACGTCAGTGCGAAGCACGGAACAGTGCTTCAAGAACATCCAAAACGTTATCACAAAAGCAGCTCCTAAAAATGCGTCCTTAGATAAGAATAAACGAAAAAGTTTGTGGTTTGATAAAGAGTGTAGAAAGCTTAGAAAAAACTGTTTTGCTTTTTTAAAACTATTTAGAGCTACAAATTTAGATTTCTACAAAAACCAGTACCTAAATAAGAATCGCTTATTCAAACAACTATGCAAAAAGAAAAAATCCGATTATTACAACTCCCTTGCGCTTAAACTTGAGTCTACAAAAAATACGAAAAAATCTTGGAAAATCGTCAATCTCGGAAGTAGGAGATTTCCAATCAACACCAAGTGTACTTATAGTAACAGAATTGCTAAATGTGAATTTTAAATGTCTTTTAAATAATAATAAAGATCAACTCAGCTATCAATATGCACTACCCAATGATTATATAGAAGAATTGGAAACTAAACGGTGATTTTTTAAGAGCTTGGTTTTTGAAAATTCAAAAAAACACAGAAACTTGTAAAAAGTGAATGAAATTTTTATTTGGATCGATAAATCAATTTCTGCCATTTACTTTTTAAAAATAATTTCACTTAAATGTTGCCCGCGGCTACACTTCAGGTGGTCCATTCTGAAGGTCCAATTTTGGCAAACTTTTTCACACATTTCGGCCGGAATCTCACCAATGACGCGTTCAATGTTGGCTTCCAAGGCAGCAATCGTGTTTGGCTTGTCCCCATAGACAATTGACTTAACATAGCCCCACAAAAAGTAGTCTAACGGGGTCAAATCACATGATCTTGGTGGCCAATTGACTGCGCCAAAACGTGAGATCAACTGCTCACCAAATTCGCCTCTCAATTGATGCATGGTTTCAATGTGGCACCGTCCTGTTGGAACCACATGTCGACCGAGTTCAATTCTTGCATTTTCGGCAAGAAAAAATCTGTTATCATCGAACGGTAACTTTCTCCATTGACCGTAACCCTGCGGCCTTCATCGTCCTTGAAGAAGTACGGCCCAATGATGCCGCCTGCCCATAAACCGCACCAAACAGTGCATTTTTCGGGATGCATTGGTAGCTGCTGAATTGCCTCTGGCTGCTCTTCACTCCAAATACGGCAATTCTGCTTATTCACGTATCCATTTAGCCAAAAATGAACCTCGTCGCTGAAGACAATTTTGCCGGACGTAGCTTGCGAAACACATTTTTCACAGAGCACGAATTTTGATATTAAATTTCAATAATTCGCAAACGTTGTTCAGGCGTAAGTCTATTCATGATGAAATGGCAAAAAATACTGAATCGAAATGTCAAATGTTCGTGGAATTTGTCATGTGTGATCTGTCAAAAATATAAACGTCAAAAACCAAGTAGCAAAAAAATCACCCGTTACAATAACAATACTTGAAGTTGAAAGAGTTTTGAAACAGATGAAAAATGGTAGGGCATCCGGGCCCGATGGTATAGCAGTAGAATTCTACAGATTTTCAACCGATGCGTTCCTTTGCCAACTAATTCAATTATTCAACGAAATTTTCGAAAAATGTCTTATACCAGTAGACTTCAACGAGGCATTAATTTTCCCTATATACAAAAAAGGTGACAGTAGTATGCCAGAAAATTATAGATTAATTTCGTTCCTAAATTCAATAAGAACAATATTTATACAAGTAATGTACAAAAGACTGTCTTCGTTGGTCGAAAACAATAACATGCTGAGTAACTGTCAGGCAGGTTTTAGAGTAGGATTTTCGACAATCGACCAAATTCTTGTATTCCAAAGTACTGCTAGAAATTTTATAGATAATAAAAAGAAATTGTACTGTCTTTTTGTGGATTTCAAGGCAGCCTTTGACAGCGTTAATAGAAATAGCCTCTTCTATAAACTGTCTTCAATTATTTGTTTGTCTTCTAAATTTATAAAAATGTATGAAGAGCTTTTGGCTTGCTCGGCGTCTGCTGTCTATGATGTGCCATAAATCACCACTCATTTCCCGACGACAACAGGCGTTCCACAAGAATGCGTTCTGAGCCCCATTATATTTGCACTCTTCATTGATGACATCGTTGGAAGCTTACCAAGGAGGTGCGATATTTGCAGGGTTAACTTTGAAGGTTCTCTTGCCACCGTAAATGCATGCCTGTGCTACGGGAGTGAGATTTATGGTTGCACTCCAGTAGAGGAATTTGAGAAGCTTTTGTTTCGGCTTCCGAACACGACCCCAAATTATGCAATATATGTATAATCTGGGCTGCGAAACATATTTCTGCGTAACTTAAAGGCAAATTCAGATCACATCGTGAAGACAGTACAAAAGAACAGCAGCCTGCTAAAAAGTGTCATTTTATCATTGCTACGGTTTAAAAAGGGGATCTTTGAAGACTGGTTACGATTAGCAGCAGACCACAATTACCTGACTGATAACTTTGATGAATGGCAAGGGAAGTTCTATGACTTGATTGCAGTTGTTGACGATAGGATCTATTTTGACAATGTCAACAAAGCATCATCCTCATTCTCCCGTTTAACTTATAAAGATCTTAACCATCAACTAGCGGTTGGTAATTATCTTACGGATGCTTTAAGTATTGAAAATATAAGTTTAATTATACGTGCTAGGACAGAAATTCTTTATCTAAATTTATTTATTCCTTACAGGGAAGATCTGTCAGGAAGTTGTGGCCTTTACAATCTCAACGCCCGAGAGGATATACTACACGTTTTGGGTGTATGTCCAATTTTGCAAGAAATAATGGGTGGAATCGACTAAGGTGATTTGTGATAGTTGACAGTCACAAAAAATAAATTTGGACTGCGTAAGGTGACTGTCACATGTGATAATCACATTTTTGTGACTTTTTCTTGTGACAGCTATTTTGGTGTCATTTTCATATAAAATTCATTTGTTTTCTAATTTTGTAAATTTGTAAAATTGCTTTTATGATGTATATGTGCACACCCATATACATTACATTCAACAAAGTATATGCGATAAAACAGAAGTATGTACATGTAATTGGGTAAAGGCATTGTTTTCCTCACACATATTTATTTCAACTTTTAATTTATTTTGTTATTAATTGGCATTTAGAATAAATTAATAGTAGGTACAAATTAAAATACTTTTGGCAAACGAGCGAAACATTTTTATTTTCTTAGTTTGTAGAACAAATTTGATATATCTTAATTTAATCTCGCGAACTCAATGACTAGATTCTACTTTTTATTTTAACTTTTTTGGATTGCGAGATAATTATAATAGTTTTTTAATATCAAAAGGTTAATAACGTTTGGGCACTCAACATTGCATAAAAAAAAAAAACAAAAAAAACAATTTGCAGGCAAACAAAACCAAACATAAACATATGGACTTATGTCAAATTTTAGTACTTCTCTTAAAGTGGTGCCAATTTTTGTGTAATTTTTTGTGATCACCTTACACAGACGAAAATTTTTATATGATCACATATGATTGTCGGAAATGTGACAATCACAAATCACCTTAGCCGATTCCACCCAAGGAGACTTTATCTCGGAAAAAGTATGCTGACTAGAGACGAATGTTTGGAAATTCTAAGTGGAGACAAGTCCTGGAAAACGCTAGCAAATTACTGCCGACACGTCTTTTTCTACCGAAATAGCTTTTTGTAAATTTAACATTTCATAATATCACAAAATTAATGAACTTGAGAAAATGTGGAGAACACAAGAAGTCACAACAACAAGCGACTAGGGGCGCTTGGTGTGAATAAAACGACCATCTTTGAGTGGATTAAAACCCACTTATTCTTCAAGTGCTATCCTTTAAGACATTTTGGTTATGAGTTATAATTTTATGCTTCTTTAGAATTAGTTCAAATTCGCATATGTTCATAAACTTTTATAAATAAGATCAATTTATAACGTTCATTCATGCAGACGGAAAAATTCCATGCCATATTTATTTAAAACAATTATGATATGTTTGTACAGTAATTTAGTTACAGTAAATAAATAAATAATAATAATAAAAATAACAAAAAATATACAACAGATATGTTAATGAAGCTCAATCTTCACAACATAGGATTTATTACAGCAGCATTAACTATAACCTACATGAAAATACATACTTTGTGGATAGGAATAAGACTGAGATGATAAGATCTATTTTTTTGATATGAGGCGAACTTTTAAAATTAAACTATGTGCCGCACCAACCTGAGCTGCATACATTGTGTGATCTATGCAACCTTGAAGAGAGGGGGGATATTTACCATTTTATTGGTGTGTACGCAGTTTTAAATGCAATTCGTATGATGTGCTTTGGTGTAAGGACGCTTGAAAAGGAGGATCTAATAAGAATATTGAATGGCGATCTTGGTTGGGATGTTATTTACCGATACACTGCAAGCGCTTTAGACTTTAGAAAGCGAATTTGAGAAGAGTATTTTTAGGAAAATTATAGTAATCATTATGCATAACTTATTTTGAATTATTTATATCAATACAGAAATGTCAGTGTGGTAGACGGCGTATAGCCAAACCTAAAGACTTTATATAAAAAAAAATATTATTGTAAAATATTGTATTGCTACGTTTTTTAAACATTTGAATAAAAAGTCATTAAAACTAAAAACTAACTAACTAACTACTCACCTAAAACTAAAAACTATGTTTCCATAAAAAAAGCAAATTCAATGTAGGTTAGTTTCATATTCACAAAAATGTCCAAGCAAACGAAGATCATTTGTTTCAAGTGTTGCAAGAGACATATATTGTATGGACACTGTATAGTTCACTTGAATAAAGGCAAATATAAAATTGCACTAATCGGTGTGCTTACAGCTGTCATGGCCATGGCAAAACTTATGTGTTGACGGTAAGCAAAGGTTCTTAATCCCTATATGGAATACACTTTCAAATTTTTTTTTTAAAGTAACGGACATTTTTCAAAGTTAGTAAAAAATACTCAAAAAACTAAGCAGTAAAATCGGTTTATATGAATAAAGGCAACATAAAAAATTGTGAAAAAGTTTAACATTTTAATTTTATTGATCCTGTTTTTTTTTTTGGTAATTATTATAAGCAATTAAAAAACAAATAGTTTAGTAGTTGGTATGACCACCGGTTTTTTTCTGGAACTGAGTCTTACCAAGATCATAATAGATTAGATTTAGATTAGATTAAGATTGATTTTTATTTACATTTCGCAATTTTTTACAAAAATATCATAGGTATAATCAATTAAATGCATGGCTTTGCCGTCTGCCTGATTTACAATGAATTTAAATAATTACTTTATATTTTTAATATTCAATAAGTTACAGTATTCATTTAGAGACATTCATTTATAATTCTGTTTCTATAATTAATTGCCGTTTTACAATATTTGTATAATTTAGATACGTTCATTTCATTAAGAAGATTTAAGGTTTCGTCATCCGTAAAAAAGTCACTACCCAAAAAGTATCTTCTTGTTTCCCTTAATATCGGGCACCTTCCAACAAAATGTAATATATCCTCACGCTCCGCCATATTGCACATATTGCAAATTATTTGTAGTTCTTCGCGATGCGGTATAAAATTCAAATTAAGAAGTTCACCTCTTAGCCGGAACATGCTTGAAATTTGATCGATGGTGTAGTCATCTCGGAAATAGTTACGTTCATTAATGTTATAGCTCAATTTACTGTAGATCATTCGGTGTAATGAATTCGATGCCTCTTCCTTGTATCTGTCTCTATAGATTTCATCTAGACGAATAATCATCGTATACAACGTAGGCTTCCAAGACCTCCATTCACTAGAAATTATTTCCAGACCTGCATCTTGTGAAAGTTCAATCCAGTTTTTAAACCATCCTGACTTGGAGTGTATAGCATGAAGAGTCGCTTTTTTTGGAAGCCGATTATTTGGCATCTTAAGAACTTTGTAAATGTAGTCGACTTGTAGTTTTAATGTTTTGATAAATAGTGGAGATAAACCCGTTTCCAGAAAAATCATATAATTCGGAGTGCTAGGTGGCAAACGAAATATTCGTTTTATATAATATCTGAGGAGTTTTTCTACTGGTTCATATTTTTTACCAACCCACACTTGCGCTGCATAGAAAAGAATTGATTGTGAAACTGCTTCGAATACTTTATATTTGTTGCTATGTGCAATAGCCTTGTTATTAAAACACTCCCGCCATGTTACATTAATAGCTGTCTTAGCTTTCGCAAGCTTATCGGTGAGATGCCTTTCCATGTTAAGGTTATTGGTGAAATAGACACCCAAGTATTTGTAATCTTTCACAACTTCAATTTGCTCATCATTCAAACACCAATGTTCGTTAGACCTGGACCTGCCTCCACCTTTTTTAAATATCATAACCTTCGACTTGTTAAGGTTGATCAACAAGCTCCATCGCATACAATATTCGGCCAGTCTATTTATCATTAGCTGGAGGGATTCTGGTGAGCTAGCAAACAGTACAATGTCATCTGCAAAAAGAAGAGCTTTAATGATGACTCCAGTGTAATCCACGCCCCCTGGTAGTGCTTCAGTTAGATCATCGATGAATAGCGCGAACAAACTTGGACTTAGCGCACAACCTTGTCTTACCCCCGACTCCGTCGAAAACCAATCAGATATAGTTTTGCCATTCCAAACCGCTACTCTGTTATCCATGTACAAGTTTCGCAGAACTCGGCCAAGCTTAAACGACATTCCTAATCCATATAACTTGTACATCAATGCGTTTCTGTCCACGGTGTCGAAGGCTCCTTTCCTTTCAATATAATATATTTCAGCGATATTTCGGAGCAAGCAGAGTTAATGCCATCTTCTGCCTTCTGCATTTTCGTTCTGCCTCCCTCCTTTATATACCTTTCATGTAAGCCTCCCCCAGACAGTTTCGATAATGTTAAGGTCAGGTCAATACTGCGCCAAATTCACCACTTCATCTTGTTGGGTTGCAATATACGATTTTAAAATAAGAGCAGTATGGATTGGTGCGTTGTCCTTTTGCTAAATTCATGTCAAACCAAAAATTCCTTGAGCTTAGGAAAAGCTGATTCCAATAATTTCTTGTAGGTTATTCCCGTCATTTTTGTGCTTTTGACATTAAGCTCCAATGCAACATTTCTCCCACCCTCTCGTCTATTAAGGGGTTTTATAAATAGTTCCGCTTTGCGTAAATCATGAAAATAAAAGTTGTAGCTCGGTTTAAATTAAACTTCTTTTCATCAGTGAAGACAACCATTCGTCAATCATTTTTAGTTTGGCTCTATGGCCTATAGTCCCAGCCATTTGATGTTTCGCAAACTTCAGTAGAGGCTGTTTTAGAAGGGTTGTCTTTTTTGTCAGCCCTAACCTCTTCAGATGAACAGCACTAAGAATAACACGCTGAACAATTAATTTACTTGCACTTACCCCTGCTTCGAATTTGATGTTTGATGTGGAATAAATGGAATTGGAGTCAATTCGAATGATTTTACTCTCTGTAAGATGGTGAAATCACAGTAAATGTACTTCTTTTGAATTGTTTTCCATAGGAAAGAGTATATCTTTTAAATGATTGCCAACACAAGTTGCACTACTCTCATTTTGTTTTGCAACTTGGCGGTTAAATTAACCTTCCCCGTGGTTAAGTCTATCACACAAATTAAAATTATTGCTTTTCGCATTATTATTCAAATTTGTCCATTTCAAGTTATCTTTCCAAGGGTTAATTTTGCAAACAGTTTTCTCAAGAAATATTGACTTATGCAAGTTATTTAACAACTGCCTTTATTTAAATGAACCAAATTTTGTTTGCTTATTTTTACGACGCTTTTTGAAAACTTTGGACAAATCGCGGTTATTGGTACAGCAAAGTATTTTTTTTTGGAGTGCGCATTATCTTCAGGAGTTCTGAAGCCTTAATGGGAATTTACAGTCCGTTTTATAAAAGAAAATTGCATCTGATCAAGTGAATCGCAGTGTATACCATTTTGTTATGAACGACGCACACAACTCGCATCGAAATATTTGAATATTCTTTAAGATTCTCTTGTTATCTAAGTTATAATAACAAATTAGATTAGTAGATCATATTTATTACCAATTTAACTACACCGAAATAGCGGCTTATTTCTACATATCTCCGCATTTATCCCACATTTTGAGTAAATAATACTCCATACACCTTCTCCAGAAGACTGTGCTGTATTTTTATTTTAACTTTATTGTACTCAAAGTCTTCAGCTGTGATATTCACTTGGAAATTGTTGTGTACATAATATTTTCCCACATTTCTTTCGCTGTGCAACCCATTGGCCTGTTTCATTAAGTAACAATTACAATTACAAATTAGTAGTTGTTAGTTAAACTTACAAATTTGTGATATGATTTTCTGTTTCACAAACTTCAAATTTAATTCCAACAAATTTGTTGGAACGAGATATTAATGAAGGGAAATTGTATTTGTAATTTACAAATACAATAAAAACCGTTCCACCATTTAATTTGCAAAGTTGTAAATTACAACTGTTTTTCACAAATTTCTTAACACTCTTGCTGATAACATCAAAAGAAAAATGAATAAACAGAACAAAATTTGTATCGCCAGTTTAATTCAGGATAAAATAAATATTTTAGTCGGCAAATTTAATTAAATCTACAAATCATCTTTCTATTGTAAGAAATTTTCATAAACTGAACAAGATTGTAAAGTTATTTGATTTGGTGAAATACAAACACAAGCAAAAAATATATATTTAACAAATTTGTAATTGTAAACTAGAACAAAAAAAATAGTTTTGATGAAACGAAAATAATGAAATTTCTACAAATTTCTCTTTGTAATCTACAACTACAATTTTGAAAAACAATTATATCGTGAAACAGAATTAATCAATTTTTCTACAAATTTGTTAAAAAAGCACTTGTAATTTACAATTCGCAAATTGCGGAAATAGACCACAGGTATCTTTTATTTAATTTTAACAAAATTTGTCTGGTATACAAGAACTACTATTTATTATTGAATGTAAGCTTTTTAGATGTAATTAATAGAAAAAGGAAAACATTTTATTAAAGCTGTATCCTTGTTCAGATTAGAATTCCATATTTCGATTAGTAGGAATTTGTGTGGGTACTTTTCTGTAAGCTATGTTTGCAGAAAATGTACGATTATCGATGAGAATATTGGGGATTAATTCAAGTTTATAGCACGAGAAAGTAAAGTTGGGTAAATCAAAAAGTTATATAAACTTTCGTTATAGAACTCTCGAGACCATAAGCATCTTATTAATTTATGAACTTTGAAATTTATATTTTTTACAATAATAAATCTGCTGATCTCAGGAGATATAACTGTTTTAATTTTTTCCAAAATCTATTACCAAGATTTATGTTCAAACTAATAGCCTTATTCTGGCAACCTCACTAAACCCTCACACACAATAACCTCATAACTTGAGGTAAACTCATTTGTGTGACTTATATGGTGTTCTGGTAAAAACTTTACAACTTGTGAGCATCATAAAAACTTAAAAATAATGATCTGCTTCTTGGCACATCACAACTCACCTACTTGACAGATCTGTGAAACATAAATATAAAAAAAAAAAACAAATAAGAACAAACATGGAATTGAATTTGACTTTGATACATCTTTTGGAAGAAGTTTCATCTATAAATTTAAGAAGTAAGAACTAATAAAACTGTATTAATCGATTTTTTAATTAATCATTCTTTGATTGTAGTGTTGGAGAATTCTAAAATAATTAAGGGATATGAATGATCCGTTTGTCATTCAAGATACAACTCTTTTCTATCGGCCTATATTTGCCGACTTTTAGTGAAGATCGACAATCGATTCGTTTTCATCATGTATCATTTAATACGAAAACGAGCAGCAATGTTGAAAAAGGTAATTTTTTTAAACACGATTAGAAATCTCTATAAATTTTTAATTATTTCAGCTTTGCAAATGAAATGAAATTAAAATCTCATGCTTTCAACGTACATAGAATTGTTTTTTTTTTGTTTTTTTTTTTGTATTCATTTTTATTTAATCTTACCTTATAACTATCTTAAAGCTAGACAAAAATGTTTAAAACTAACCTAATTATCAATAACTTACAACTAATTTACTGGCCCTTTACGGGCGCTCTAAACTAAACTTTATCTCTTAATACTAATGTCTTTAGACTTAAAAACTATTTTAATTAATTCTAATTATTTTATTTTTATGACCAAGAAAACTTTTTTAACAAAAAACTTAGTAACATGTGCTTTTTTTTAATTTTTACTTATAGACTACCTAAAGCTAAACTAAAAATAATTAAATCTAGATATAACTAACTTATACTAACTAGAAATACATAAAACTACTTACATCTACTTGAAAAACAGCCACAGCAGCTTTTTTAGGTTGTTTTTATATTTTTTTTGTATATTTTGTATACGCATGCAGACACACAGAGCTATGCAACCCACACAGCCGTGTACATACGTACATACATATTCGTATGTGTATACATACACAGGCACGCAGCTGCATGCACAAATGGCCCCGCAAACATACATATTTTTTAATTTTTTTTTTGTGCCACCCCGACTGTTCCTTATAAACGGTGATTTTTTAAGAGCTTGGTTTTTGAAAATTCAAAAAATCACAGAAACTTGTAAAAAGTGAATGAAATTTTTATTTAAATCGATAAATCAATTCCTGCCATTTACTTTTTAAAAATAATTTCACTTAAATGTTGCCCGCGGCTACGCTTCAGGTACTCCATTCTGAAGGTCCAATTGTGGCAAACTTTTTCACACATTTCGGCCGGAATCTCACCAATGACGCGTTCAATGTTGGCTTCCAAGGCAGCAATCGTGTTTGGCTTGTCCCCATAGACAATAGACTTAACATATCCCCACAAAAAATAGTCTAACGGGGTCAAATCACATGATCTTGGTGGCCAATTGACTGCGCCAAAACGTGAGATCAACTGCTCACCAAATTCGCCTCTCAATTGATGCATGGTTTCGCGTAGCTTGCGAAACACATTTTTCACAGAGCACGAATTTTGATAATAAATTTCAATAATTTGCAAACGTTGTTCAGGCGTAAGTCTATTCGTGATGAAATGGCAAACAATACTGAATCGAAATGTCAAATGTTCGTGGAATTTGTCATGTGTGATCTGTCAAAAATATAAACGTCAAAAACCAAGTAGCAAGAAAATCACCCGTCACCTAATTTACCTAAATCTACGTAAGTCGGCCAATACACACCATTTTAATCGACTTTATGTATCATAAGAGAGCCACCAGAACTGGTTCTCTTGTTTCGCCCTATCCATTTGGTCCCGATCGGACGCAGTCCTACTGAAGCGAAGGCGCTCTTCTCCACCTTGACCGATGACGTCTCGACCATACAGGAGTCGCCTATCTACAATTTTCCGGCTGACGTGGTAAATGAGCGGAACCGCTATTCCATCCTGTATCAGCCTTCGACTGTCTAAAAAGAGGAATGCCTCGGGAGGGATGTAGCCAGTTAACCGCACACTCTCAAAATATTCATTATTGGGGTAGTAAGCCCCAAAAATTAAGCTGTTGGTTGAGGACATTGCTCTTGCAGTGTGACCCCGAATCAGCTTAAACAAAAAATTATCTATTCTGTTTATGTTGGCTCCGTTGTATAGAACCTGGTTGGAATAATATCTTGTGTACTCCGACTCTGGTGTTTTGTGTAATCCAAGGCAACGTCGAAGACACTGCCTCTCAAACACCCGAATCTTTTCCATTTGAGATGAACGTTGAACCACACCGGGCATCCGTAGGCAATCATCGGCCTGATGAGGGCCATGTAACAAATCACCTTCACCCTGCTGTCAAGACGTCTGCTATAAAACAGTCGTTTTGTCAAGGCAAAGGCTCCCCTAGCCCTGGCCAAGGCAACACCTATATGTCTGTCGAAATACAGGTACGGATCCAACCAGATGCCAAGGTATTTTACTACACTTTTAGTCGCCAGTGGATGTCCATGTGGCCCTACGATCACCAGCTTGCACCAGTTCTTTCTCGTATCCCTTGAGGCGCTAGACAACGGAGTCCTAAACAAAATAGTTTCTGATTTCTGGTAGTTGATTTTCAACTTCCAGTCATCACAATATCGCTGAAACTTGTCGAAGTCACTCTGCAAGAGATTTTTAATGACCCCAATTGTATTAGCTGTTCTGTACGCAATTAGATCGTCGGCGTACGGAATTGCCTGAGTTAGACTACCTATCAGATCGCTGGTGTAAATGCTGAATAGAATCGGCGAGTTAACCGCTCCCTGCTGAAGACCATTTTTAATATTAAAAATTGCGGTAGAAGTTACATTGCCACTCTTGACAACAAACTTTCTACCATTTAGCATGTCATAAAGCATATACAATAGAGGTTTACTTATACCTAGTCTGGTTAGCTTTAGATAGAGACCTTCTAACCATACGGTGTCGAAGGCCTTCTCCAAATCAACCAGGCTGGCACCCGTACACTGCTTTTTAGTTTTGTTCCATTGGATATCAGAAACCAGTTTAGACGCGGCATGAAGTGTTTCTTGAACAGAGCCTTATTAATTATCTTTTCAAATACCTTGCTGATACTCGGAATGAGACTTATCGACCGTAGATTCACTTGATTGGAATTGTCCTTTCACTTTTTGGGGAGAGGATGTACCACAACTGTATTCCACCGCACTGGATAATATGCATTATTCAGCGCGTTGTTAAACCATGTGGTGTAAAGGTCATCTGCTTCCTGAGGTAAACGTCGTAGTACAACGTTGGATATACCACCGACTCCCGCTGACTTCTTTTTCTTTAATGAATCGAAGATGAGCTGGAGCTCAGTCTTCGAAATTGTACACAGAATTGTCTAAAATCGATTATGTCAGCTTTTCTGCAATACTTTACTCCGTAACACGGCCCTAGATCGACATCCATGCCTGAGTGCATAAGTCTGAAGGTAAAATATGTAATATCTGCATCACAATCGAAAGATAAATCATCCCAAGGAATTTCAAGAAAATAGAGGAAAACGCTACAAAATTTAATTAATTTGTGTTTTTCATTGTTTAATTTTATTTTTTTTTTCAATTCTATAATAACATGTATATTAATAAACTTTAAAAAACTGCATACCAACATTTCAAAAAAAAATTTCGCTTTGCCTCCGAAAGTTCTTCTTGAGAATCCCTTCCATCTGCTCAGTTCAACTACAAGCTATAACACCGATTTTAATTATTACTTGATTGAAACTGATTATAATCTTATCAAATAAATTATTATTGCAGATGTTTTTAAGCAAATTTTAGGTAATTCATCACTTTTGTAGTTTGCAGATTATTTTGATATTGTTTGTTTTGAAAAATCAGCTCGCCGCTATCACTAAAAAAAATTCGCCTTCCAATGGTGAGTTTTATTTTGATGCTTCTTATGAGGGTCTCAACAGAATTTTGAAATTGTGACCACCTCATAAGAAACCTCACAAAAAATTGTGACTTGTGAGCATCACAACGGCAAAATTCCAATTGAACAAAAATATTTAATCCCTTAACATTAAATAACTTACCTTTAAGCAAAAATACATACCTACGGTTAATCGATCCAGGAACTCTTAATTTGTTTTTGTTTCCTTCAGAGCTCTAATCAAATTCAAACCTATAATACCAACATTCTCTATTTAATGTCCTTTCGGAATTGAGTACAATTATTTTATTCGTAAAATAAGTGTATAATGACGCTTTTGTGCTTTCGCCATCCCCATTCTGGCATAACGGGAATACTCTCTACCAGATATAATATACATATATAACCCATTCAACATATACGTACGTGTATTCTGACATTATCCTGAAAACAGGATGAACAAATGACTTTTCTCCGTGTTATTGAAAGTATCGCTTTTAAGAGTATAGCAATGGATGTCATCCATTCTTCTAAGCTTCCTCCAGTCATCATCAGCATTGTAGATAGTCGTAGAGTTGTTGTTGCCGGGAAAGAGTCGTTGTGCTATTTGTCTTTTATTAGTCCCACACTCCCTTGTTTTATTTTTACCAACGGGAGGGTTGCCGTAAAGGTAATAAAGTGATGATGACGATGCTTTAAGTTGATATCTCAGAATTTATAATGAATGGGTGCTGAGTTCCTGCTCTTGCACTTTTATATTGTCATAGGTATCCTAACATAACTCACAACGATCACACCCTTATTGTTGATACCCATAGAGAGAAGGTTAAGAGAAATTAAGCGTTGTTTGTCTTTTTATTTATTTTTTTTTTTTGAAAAACAAAAGTAGTTCTATTCGAAGGCATAGGTTTTCTAATCATTCATCTTTATACATTGTGCTATTAATCTAACAACAGAGCAGTGTTATTATCTAGTCATGTAAACCAACCGCATATACGCATATGATAAGGTAGGTATTTAAAACTTCTTGAAATACTAACTTAAGTACCCCCATACACAAGTCAAAAAGCATCATCCCAGTAGGAAATTTCGACATCAATGAATTTTTTTTGGTGAATTTATCAATGGGTTCATCAACTATTTCCATCGATAGTAGTATGTTATGATTTCATAAGAGAACGGTTGCGCATTTTTTCATCCGTTAACTAAATTCAAATGAATTGAATGCTTACAATTCAATACATTTTCAGTTACAAAGTCATAAACGATGATTCCACTGATGAAGAGCAATGCATAGGTTCATGAGTTCGCAAATGATGTTTGGTTCTCTGCGGTGCGGTGGTTGTTTTGTTTTCTTCCCGAGAACAAAAAAAAATGCTAAGAAAAAAAAGCCTTGAAAAGAGGTTTTATCCGCCATGGGAAGAGTGACGAACATTGCCATTTTTCTACCTGCAATGAGAAATGCGCTCAGTAGTCAGTCTTCCCTGGTCATGATATGAGTTCGTGGGTTTTTTTTAGAGAAAGTGAAAAACATATAAGCCAGAAATTCCAGTTTTGTTCGCGATCATTTAACACAGCAACAAACGTTTATTTTTTTTTTATCAAAATGTGTTTTTTGTTCAGAAATTGTATTGAGCCAACTGAAAGTTTTCAATTATTATTAACCTTAAAATATTTGGCGACTGTTGGGTAATTCTTCGACTTTATTCAACAAAACAAAATTTAAAAATGCCAATATTTCTTTTAGCGCATTATACCTAATCAACGTAATGCTGTCGGCTGAAAGTGCAAAACCTACGCAGCAGAATTAACAAAATGAATTGCTAAGACCAACATTAGATCAAATTTAAAAGAATCAATTATTGATAAGGTTTACTTTCGCATCAAGATTTTATCAAGACTACATTTCAATTATTATTAGCTAAACGTATTTTTTTTTCTTAATTGTATGTCTATATAATTGAATAATCGTCGAATAAAATTAATAAAATGATATTTGAGGGTATAACATACATATACAATGTTTCTGTTTCCTTAAAAAACATATTTCCTCTTTCACAGAAAACTGACACTTTCATGTTATTTAATGCATACAAAATGAGGAAAAAATAAGTGGGTATCATACGGGTTTTACCTAGTTTCATAATTGAACATTCATGGCATTTTTCATCATATAAAATTTATATACAAATTAACGAGTTACGTTAACAGAGTGAATTAATGTATGAACATTCATGCCATTTTTCACTTGCTTAATAACCAACTCTAAGTCAACTAGTGATTTCACAGCTTACCGTCTATGACATTTTTTCATCATATATAACTTGCTTATGAATAAACTTGTTACCCCTACTTAGTGATCTCACTGTTAAATATTCACACCGAAAATCACTTGGTGAACGCCTATGACACAGCCCCATGTTAAATTCATCGATGTTTTCATACCAAATCCATGGGGTGTAGCTTGGACTCATTGATGAAAAAGTTGGTGATTCATGCATGAATTTTTTGATATTTCCTACTGGGACATAGCTTCTTTTTTTCAAACGAGAATAACAAACAAATCATGCATACCTAGGTATTTTTATTTAAATTTAAACAAAGCTGTTTAAACTATTATTCCTAAAGCTTTCATAATTATTGAAAAAGCGCATAGATTACGTTCTTTGGAGTGTTAGGCCCGTTTGCTGATACACAACTTAAGCATTTAAGTTCTACTTAAGAACTTATGTGACAGTTTAAGCAGAGGAAAAAGTAGCCCTTAAGCGTTTTAAATTGAACATAAATATTTATTATTCGTATCAGCAAAATGTGTAGAAATAAGCTTAGCAATCATTTTTTCCTAGTCCTCAAAAAGTATTTGAATACGCACCAAGTTTGGTTTTGTTCTTGCATTTAATTCAATGTCCTAGTATTGAGAGATATTGGAAAACTAAGCTGCAATCTGTTAGCAAAAACAACTTACACTCTATTAATAATAAACGCAAATCATTAAAAAAGCATTGAATTATGAATTAATTACATAAAACAAATTAGTAAAAAAAAACTTCTTTTATTTCACCAAAATTTACATAATATGTAACGATTGGTCAACTCCGCTTATACAAACAACGCTTTACTCAAAATATTTGTTATTATTGAAAAGATTACCAAGCATGAATTTTTTTACAATTCTCACACTGATTTCCTCGGTGAACTAAATTCCGTTTTATTGAAAATACCAGTTACCAGAACAAAATGTTCGGGTAAATAATCATTGATTAGCATTGAAACATTTCAGCATAACTGTAATTAAATAAATGACACATCACTAAAATATTTTTTTTTTCTAAATTTGAACATGGCCATTTTACTTGATATTTCATATTTTTAGTGCTCTTCGTACTTTAAAGAATAGGTTAGGTTAGGTTGACATGGCCGTCAGGAAAACAACTGACACACTTAGACCGTAGATATATCCATTGTGATACCACATGATTTTAACTCTTTAATTAAACCAATTGGAGCCTCAAATGAAGTGTTTAAGATCACTGGTGTCTTCGAAAAGTATTCCCCCAGGTACAATCTATGTCCTTGGGAGAGAGCAGGACATGAGCATAGAAGACGGCAGATAGTCTCCTCTTCCTCCTCGTCCAAACAGCTTCTGCAAAAGTCATTGGAGTAAACGCCAAGTTTTTTGGCGTGTCTACCAAATAAACAGTGTCCAGTTACGACAACTATTACGGAGCCAAGATATTTCCTGCTCAAAGAGAGTAGAACTTTTGAGCGTCTTGGGTCTAGTGCTGGCCAGATTTGTCAATTAGCCAGGTAAGTAGGGATGTTTGACCATCTAAAATGTATTCGTTTTATTGAGTTTTGATGTAAAAAGAGTTTGCTTATAGCGATAGGCATACCGATTTCTTCCATTTTCGGTAGAATAGGTATTTGGGTTCCTTTTCTGGCGAGTTCGTCGGCTTTGCAGTTTTCTAAAAAATCACTATGTCCCGGCACCCAAATCAGGTGAATGTTAAACTGTTCTGCCATCTCCCTGTGAGATAATCGACAATTGCGGGCAGTTATAGAGTTTGTGGAAACAGCGCCGAGTGATTTGAGGGCTGCCTGACCGTCAGAGAATATACGGATATCCGATGTGGATATCACGTTTTCCCTTAGCCAGGAAACTACTCTTTAATCGCCAGAATTACCGCTTGGAACACGCTACAATGGTCAGGGAGACGGAAAGTGAGACTACTATTTTGTCTGTCTGAGTACACACCACGGCCACTCCCTCTTCGGTTATTGAACCGTCCGTATAAAAGTGGGCTAACTCATCTTTTAAGAACCTCTCATCCTCCCAATCTGATCTTATTGGGGTGGTAACTTGGAAGTTCTTGTCGAAGATTAGCTGATGGTGTGTGGTGTATTCGGAACGTTCTAGTTTTGGCCCGAATTCGTTTAGAATATTAGAATGGCCTATCGAACTGCTAGTCGGTTGAAAGATGGCTTTGAGATGAATAGCTGTATTCGCGGCCAATTGTTTGCTAAAAATGTCGAAGGGTGTATGGTTAACTAGTATGTTAAGGGCAGCCGAAGGTGTAGAGCAGAGTGCTCCGCTGATATATAAGCTGGCTGACCTTTGGACTTTATTTAATTTGTCACAATAAGTGATTTTGTCCAAAGCAGTCCACCATACTGCTACCCCATAAGTAAGTATAGGTCGGTGAGCTGACAACTGTTGATTTCCTTAGTCTTTCTTGGATTTCCAGCTAAGCTTTTTGTCTAGTATGATACCTAGATATTTGGCTTCATCTGAGAAAGTCAGTGGCGTACCATTTATTGATGGCGCTATAAGTTGGGGAATTTTATATTTCCTAATGAAGAGGACAAGTTCTGTCTTGGCTGGGTTAATATCCAGACTACATTTGGTTGCCAAAATTTTTAGTCGATTAAGAGCATTTTGCATTAAGTCTTTTAGAGTTTGAGCGTGCTTACCTGATACAACAATGGCGACATCATCAGCATAAGCTCTTACCTTACATCCCTCTGCTTCCAGGTCTATCAACATTTCGTTGGCCACTGTGTTCCAAAGAAGTGGGGACCTAATGGAGTCCCTCTACCTACATACCTTCTTTCTGAGTAGTCCCCCAGGGTTGAGTTGATTACTCTACTGCCTAACATGAGACTAATCAGCTCTGTCAATGAGTCGGACACCTAAAGGTTTCTCAGCGCTGGGATTAATGCCGCCTTACTAACGTTGTTGAAGAGGTCTTCAAATTCAAGAAATGCTTCCAGAGTGTATTGTTTATGGTGCAATGAATATTCTATGTTTTGTACAAGCGTGTGTAAGGCGGTTCCAACCGATTTTCTCTTAGGTTGCGCGTACAGTGGTGCGGCAAAGCGATGAGATGTGAGAAGCAACTTTCAATTAGAAAGAATGAAATAAAAAACAACATAAGCACTGAAATTAAATAGTTTGATTTTTTACTTGCGATTATAGGTACTATAAGGCAAGTTATGTATTCGTAAAAAAAAATTGTTTTCTTACAATCAAACATGTTATTACTATCATAGAGAACACCAAAAAAGTGGGTCCCGCAATTCCGTCTGTCTGTCTGTCTGTCTGTCTGTCCGTCTGCCTGTCTGTCTGTAGAAGGATCTACAGCCTAAACGGCTCAACCGATTTGGTTCAAACTTGGTACTTAGGTGATTGTCCAAAATAGATTTTTGAATAGTTGTTTTAGGCCCAAAAGTAACAGTACATGCCATCAATTTTTTTTACCATTTTAATTATCCCAAAAACGGCTCTATGGATTTTGATAAAAAATTGGTGTGTGTACCTCTTTGGGTATGGTCAACATTTCCGCCAAAAAAGTTTTAAAAATATTTTGTTATTAACTGTACCTGCCGCATACAACCAGTTTATTGATTTTCGACTTTCTCATAAACTGCTCAACGGATTTCGATAAAAAAAATTATACAGGAGCTCCTTCAAATTCTAAATAGTGTTATATTTCAAAATTTTCTAAAAATATTTTTTTTTAATTTTTGAAAAAAAAAATATTTTTTTTTTGAAAATTCAATATTTCGAAAACGGGTGGACAATTTTTTCTGAAATTTTGTTTTTTATTTATATTATTAAATATTTAAAATGTTCATTCCAATTTTTTTAGAAAAAGTTTAAGAATTTTTATATATAATAAATTAAGTGAAAAACCTTAAAAATATATTTAGCAGTCTTATTAAGAATCTTTGGCATATAATGTGATCGAACATAAGAGCAAGTACGTGCGACCCAGTCGTGCATTTTATTTTCTTGACGCTTAAGTGGCAATGGCGCAGTGGATAAAGTGATTGATTGCTAACTAGGACGTGTAGGTTCGATCCCCACGCCAGGCGCATTCTTTTCTATACCTCCAATTTTAATTGGATGCCGTCGATGGGTTAAAGTGAGACAGTCAATACCTGGTTCTCAAATCCACTGTGCCAAACAAGTGCCGTGCAATTCAGGTTGCATTTAAAAGACCTTAGGTCTTACGGGCATATAGTTAAAATTAAAATTTAGAAAAAAATAAGTCAAAACAAGTCAGAAGAGCTTGTGAGCGAGATGCTTGCGATAAGTATGTGGGAAACTCGCATCAAATATCGCTTCACTCTGTGTACGTATATAAGAATAAATGTATATATTTTTCTCGTACGCAAACGCTTCTCGCATCGCATCGCTTTGTCGCACCACTGTACGCGCAGCCTTACAGTATGCGTGTTGAGAAGTAGAAAAGAGATTGAGGTTAATTGTACTGCGTAAATGGATTTTTATCAGTCCTTCTAAAGCTTTAAAAAGGAACGAAGATAAACTGATTGGTCTGAGGTCCTTCGGACTTACACTCTATAGGATGCTTTAATTGATCTTGAAGACAATATCTCTCAACAATATCTTATAGAACTGATATTTCTATAAGATGATGTCTGATATGCTCAGTCACACAAATTTCGGAAACTTTGCACATTTTGCACAAAATTTACTTTGGCTGGTCAATATCATGGGTCATGACTTGTACAGGGTGCGCCAGAGTAACTTACTTATTTGAAAGGTAAGTAAGTAAAAAGTACTTCAATTATTGTTTTAATTTTTTTTTTATTTGAGAATACAATATCCCAATTTTTTTTTCATGCAGTCTTGAAAATGACATCGGATAAATGGCGACCCCCATTGCGCATACACTGATGAAGTCGATTTTTGAAATTCGTCTCCACTCTTTGCAGCATATCAATCGGTATGTTGGCAATGGCGTCGCGGGCAACAAAATCGCGTTCAGTTAATTCTTGCACAACAGCCAATTTATAGGGATGAAACTGAAGGTCTTCATGGAGAATTCGTCAAACAGTGGTGTCAGAAATTCCCATAGCAGCGTGTTTGCGAGCCGAACGCCGGGGAGAACGCACAACTGACTGCCTCACTCTTTCGATATTTTCCGGAGTTCTGATGGTCCGTTGAAGTCCATTTCTGGGTTTAGCAACACTTCCACACTCCCGAAATGAGTTAACCCACGACAGAATCGAATTACGGCCAGGAACGAGTCTGTGAGGAGGAATTTCAAAGCGAACGCGGAAGGCACGTTGCGTAGCAACAAGTGAGCGACCGTTAGAAAAGAAGCTCTCGACTGCAAAGGCCCGCTGCTCTCTAGACCAGAGCATGATGGCAACTGACTGGAGGGAGAAACAAACTTGGGAACTTCCCCCTCCAGATGCGCCCCCTCTGGCCTTTCTAACCACCCAAATCACTCCGCGGGAATTTTTTTTCAAATAAGTAAGTTTCTCTGGCGCACCCTGTATAACACCATTCCCAACACTCCACTATGTATTGCATATGCTTGTCTTGGATTAGATAAATTATTTAATTTTTAGTTACTAATAAGTTGTCTAAAGCTTGTTGTAACAGCATAACCATATAATTTGATAACTCTACTGATTTTGTATTCTGTAGTTCCTCCAGGCAGATGGTTTTTGTCCAGTTCGAACAAACGACATTTTTTGATTTTATTATTTCAACAAAGAGCTGATATTTCTAATTACCTCATTCGATTTAAACTCAAACGAGGTTGAAAGAAGTTTTATATCAAATAAAATTGATCAAGGCTTTCATTTTCTCTTTGAGTGCGGCTATAAAATATATATATCTCACAGACCTCACCTTTTCCCGGGTAGTAATATTATTTGTTTAAAGTTCATCTAGGATATATTCTCAGCTTGGCCTTCGCATATTTCCTGATGGCAAGAGTATTACAAATTTAGCATCTTTTATTACTGAAAGCGAATTCGGTTTGGTGAATCGCAGTGACATAACTCCACAGGTCGTAAGTTAATAATACGATTGTGAATTAATTTAGTACATATTATAAAAAAACTCTTTCGAATAAAACACAATATTTTATTTCTCTGACTTTTTTACTTTTATTTCTCATTTTTTTTTAAACTTAATTAAACAATGTATATCTATATAATAGTTAGAGTTATATTAATATATTTCATATTTCTATTTTTTTTCAGTTTCACGTTCAATACACAATGGAATTATGTATATATTATATTTGAATGTATATATAATGTACCTACATATATATTTCATATTATAATTTATTTTTTTTCCTTTAAAATAAATTATTATAAATAACAGGAAGAGATGCTTATTGGCTTGTTTTGTATTTTGTGTTTTATTTTTTGATAAATAAAGTTAAAACAATTTAAAAATATTTTTGTTTTATTCATTTAAACTTAAGCATAGAAATATGTGTTTTGTTCCTTTTTTTTATAAAGTTTACTTTTGGTGTTTTTTTTGTTCTTGTTTTAAGTTGATTTATATATAAGTTTATATAGTATATATGTATATAGAAGATTTTTTGTTCAATTAGATTTTTTTTAATTCATTTTTCTTAATACTTTTAGTTTCAGTATGTGGTGGTTATTTCGATTGTAGTTTTCAAAAGACAGTCGTATTTTATTAAATTATATGGATCTTAATAATACAATAAACTTGCGAAGAGAAAGATATCCACTCTTATATTATAGTTTTCCTACGTAAGAATAGAAAATCCCTTAATACTTTGGAATAATGTGATTTTGTTTATAAAGTGTCGTAATGAATAAAGTTTTTTTTTTAAATAATAAATAGTGGCTTCCCATCACATTGTTGATATAGCAAGTGGTCAAGTGTCATATAGTTTTTGTTTTTCGTTTTTATAAAATGAAATGGTAAGCAATTTTATAAAATTCAAAGCTTCATAAAACACATCCATTTAAGGTTGTTAAAACCAAACCATTCAACACAACATTTACATAGATTTTTTTTTAAAACGTTATGCTTATTATATAAATGTACTCTTCTAAACCTTCTGCCTTCTTTTCTTTTGCATAAAATCTAAGTTTAGGTCACAGATGTCACATGTATTATCTATCTATAATAGTACCACAAATATTAAAATATCTCTGGGGAAATAAAATGATATCATAAACTTAAATGGGTAAAGTTAAAAGGTTGGCTCCTTCGAATTATGTACGTCTGGGAATTGTGTTACATTTCCTCTTCTTCTTCGTCTCATAAGATTTACCTTTGCAGTTGAGCAGAGGTGAAATAAAGAGATTTCTTTTCTACTTAATGGAATATTTCTTTTAACAGTAGGTTGGTTTGATATTCATTTTTTGTTTCAGTAAAGAAAAATGTCTCCTATACTCTTGTGTATAAAACGTCAAAATAGAAAAATCTATTCAGCAAGATTTACATACAGTTCGTTTTTTCTTTTGTAAGAATTCACATTTAATTTAAAGAGTAATTTATTATCCAAAACATGTATTTTTATAAGAGGTATACAACAATTTTAAATTATAAACAAAAGAAATTGGCGGATTCTTCTACAAAGAAGAAATTCTGTAGCATTTTGTTATCTCGTAACAGACTTTTTAATTGAATATTAACAAACAAAAATTTTTTAAAGTTTTTGAAATTAAAATGAATAAAACTTCGATTAAAATTGTCGTATTTATGTATATTAAAATTACAATTGGTATTTTTAAAGTAATATCAAATAAGATAATTGATTTTTTTTAGTTTTGAGATTTTTAGTACTATAGATATATTTAAAGTTTATGCAGTGTAGTTTTCCATTTCGTTGAAACTTCATTACACATGGTTTTTTGTGTTTTTTTATTGGGTTGGTGAAAATGACATTTGATATTTGTTCTACTAAAGCTGTTTTAATAAACATTTAGAAACTTTGCCATTTTTGTAAGCCTTACACAAACCTGACACAATATGAGTCCTGCTTTACGGCGCGCCGAGTGTTGGGTAATAAGCAGAAAGGGAGAGTTAGCTGATACTGTTCTGTGCTCTTGCCCAGAACAGTGAATGGAGGAGAATATATGAATCAGTGAACTCTAAAGGCTTTGGAAAGTTATATATGCAAACATTTCAAAAAAAAAAAAACACTGCGACCAAATGTAGTAGTTATTATATAGCAAGATATCGCACGCTACCAAATTAAATTACCTGAACGTAGTAGGTATTATGTGTCAAGATATCGCATGCTTTCAAGTCATCTTTATTTTTACACAGTACACATATTTCCATTAGACATTATAAGGGTATCCATGAAACGGCGGTAAGCCCGTATAAACCTCAGAAACCAGATAATTTCAGATAACTTATCTGGTTTCTGATGTTTATACGGGTTTTCCGCCGTTGCCTGAATACGCTTAATATAAACTTACTTATCGATCGTTATTTCTGCTTATATAATTATTCTCCTATCAATCATAATTCCTGTTGTTCATATTTATCTTCTTCTCTTCTTGTTGAAATATGTTCATTTACTTAGCCCTTAAGAGAGTAAAGGGAATAAAGAGAATGATAATATGAGAACGAAAGACATCAGACGAGTTTTTATTTTCTCCGTACCAAGCTCCTATACAAATTGTCTCCCTTCTAGCAAATATACAATAATGATCCAGCCGAGAAAGTGTTTGAATCCCAGCCCTTGGGTTATATACTTTTTACTGCACTGCAGGGTTCTAATATCAAGCTAAGTATACGCGATTAGAAGACCTTCCAATATTGGCAAAAAATTTTTAGCAAAAAAATTTCATCAATTTTTTATTAACCATGTAAACATCAAATTTTATCTGTCAAAAGTGACAAAAAAGAAATTGGCAGGTAATCCTTTGAAAATTTTCTATCAAAAACATTGGCCGACTTCTTGGAATCATGTAAACTCCTCTAAACACACAATTTGTCTTATTTTCAAATAATTGGACGATTGTCGACTAATTGGATAATGGATCATGCTCTTGCCAACAACATCATCTAATTTTTAATTGGCAGATATTTTTTTTAAATTGAAGGAATAAACTACAACATTAATTTATTCGCTTTCGAAAAAAAATTAAGGCGTTTTTAAAAGAACAAAAATGGATGAGGTCACTGTGCGGCAAAATAGCGAAGAAGAAGTCTTATAAAAAGAAGTTCGAAAAGGATTGGATGCATGAACAAACTAAGGAGTTCATTCAGGAGATTGAAACCAGAGATGTTTGTAGGATGCAGGTTGCGCAAAGTATAAGCTACCTAAGGACACCGTTTGGCAAGACGATATGGGGCGCCATTGAGATTGAGGCCGTGGTCTAACTTCCGCACTACCTTCGACTATAACCTTAAGAAGGTGCGAAAAAAAATTGAGCCAGGGGACGAGCGACAATGTTTCGATCTCCTAGAAGTTCTTTTACACACTTTTACAAATACTTCATTTTTAAAATATAGTTTCATATTCTCTTTCATCTGTTAAGAAAATTATCTTCCAATGAGTCTACCAATATTATGTTTTCCAAAGTCTTCCAACCATGTAAACACACAATTTTTCAATTTTTAATTGGACGACAAACAATTCTGGGCAATTTGTCAGCCGATTTTCACTTAATAGAAAATTGGCAATTGTCAGCTGATTGGTTGTTATTGGAAGACTTGACAGTTCGGCCAATATTAAAAGATCGTCCAATCGTGAATACTTATAGCTTCAGTCATAGAATTGTGGAGCAAATTCGAAAAAAAAAATATTGAGCAAATGCAAAATTTCGAAGAAAAAAATTAAAAGGATGTTCAGATATAGGAAAGAAAGAAAATAAACAAAAAAATTAAATTTCAATCCTTCCGATCCAGGCTTGCCTGATAGTTTAGGTAGGTAAACAAAATTGTGTGGACAAATTCGAGTAAATCTGGAAAAATCCGATCATAGTAGTAGATTTTTTGTTCTCTCAAAAGTGGGGCAAATTTGATCTAATCGGTGCAAAGTTCGAACACTACTATTCAGTATTCGCAGTTTCTCACTACACTGAAAAAAGTAAAGAACCAGCTATAGCAAGAAGAAAATCAACCAATTAAGTCAACATTGTTCACTTTTATTATCAGGCGTATTTTTTTGTAAGACCGAAGGGAAAAAACTTAAAAAAAAACACAACGTCAGAAACGCCATAAGAGAAAAAAATTGATTTTTCCAAACAAACTATCGATAACCAGAAAATACAATCCGATAAGGTGTATAGTTTCTTCTTCGCATTAAGAGTTGAATCCCGTAATTATTTGGCTTAGATAAGCTCATAATGTAGAATGATATCCTTTTCGATTGCTAATCCTGAAGAACTCTTCGATCCGGGATTCCAATCGAACAAGTTAACAATCGATTCGTGATTCTGAATTTTATTGTGATTTTATGTGTAAGGCGGGAAAAAACAAAACAATGTATGAGAATATAGCAACAACAACATTGCATCGTCGATGTTAAAATTCAAAACTTAAAACAAGCTGAAATTATTTGTCAGTGGGTTCATTCATAGAAAGGCTACTCGATGGAATTGCACTTCAGCGGAACTACGCTAACCACTATGTATGTGAAATTGTTTATGAAGTTTAATTATCGCTTAGTGCGATATAGAAACATACATGTGGATTATACACACGACAATGAAAAATAATACAGTAAGAAATATTGCTACAATTTTCAAAAAAATTAAATTATTTTGAATTTATAATTTATTGAATTTTTCATCTATTCTTGAACGTGTTATTACTCGTATTTAAAAAATATACATTAATAAACCATCGATGATAAAAAAACCTAGATATGTCTGATTCGATATATTTTGACATCGATGTAGTTTTTTTTCGATTTTAACATCGTTCATCCCTACATGACATTGTTGTTGACATTTAGTTCGAGTTTGACATTTATTGGGTGTGAGTGTGTACGTGTTTGTGGGTTTTGATGATTCTGACTTCAAATTCAGAAGGAAATGTCTCTTCTATCCAGGAAAAGAACTACTAATCGAATAGTTTCAGAATCATTTGGAAGCCTTCCGGGTGACCAATCAAAAAGGTCATAAGTTGGAGTGGCATGTAACGCTTGTGTAAATGGTAACCCCAGATTACGTACCTTATGTACTTTGTAAGCCAAGTGTCATGGTATGAACAAAATATTGTTATGCAACAATGAAAACATTCCTTAAATTTTTCAATCCTTTCTCTTTTATTAAAACATAAAATATTGAAAAAATCTGAAAATACTCGTACACACATACACAGAAAAAATATCTCTAGCTTACAAAATCAAATAACAGGAGAAAGCTTATGACATCTGTCATGTGGTACCTATATCATAAATTCGAATTAAATAATCAGCCTAATTAAATTCTCTGCTTGGAAATTACGCTGGAACATAATATAAAGAAAAAATCTTACTCTTCTTATGTAGGTATATATGTACTTTCATACACATAATTTTTTTTACCATAGAATACAGGTTTTAGCGTTTTAAAAATGAATATCATTCGTCAACCAGCATTTACACCCAAGGAGAACTTTGGGGATTGAAATGTTGTTCTTATTTATAAATTAATTAAATTAATCCAACCGCAAGACTTGTGCATATTTTCTTGTCAAGAAATACTTGTTCCGATTTATAACTGTGAATGATATCTTAGACATTAATATAAATTATGACATTCGTGATAGCTGCGTATATCACACATCATTCCAATAGTTTTCCCTTGAGTTATCCCCGATTTATCTTTCAATTATAATTTATAAAGTAAAATAACTTAGATGAAAAAGATTTGTCATCTTTTTTTTTCAATAAAAAGATAAAAAGGAAGGATCCATTAGTCTACCCATAGTAAATTTTAAACAAAGAGTTGATACAACTTTTTGAGTTTATAGTCGAAGTCGTTGCGTTAGTACAAAAGTGGTGTGCATACATAGGTATACTATTTTATGAAACATTTTAAATGATTTCAAACATTGCTTTATGTCCTGAATATATATTGTTACCTTTTCATATCCATTTAATATAATAATATAAGTATGGGTATATGAAAGTGACCAACTTTTCGAGACTTAGAGCAAATTTTTCAATCATCGGTTAAACATACATACATAAACTACAAGGATAATAAAGTTACTCTACTCTGAAACAGTCAGATAGTAGCATTGAATTTTTCAAACAAAAACAATAAGAGCCGATTTTTCAATCTCCAGATAAAAATCCAGTTAGTGACTGTTAAACAACCGGATAATAACATCGAATTTTTCAATCAAGAAAAAACAATCTACATATATAGAATAATTTAAGAAATTAATTTTTTGTTTAACGTTTTTTTCAAAGCAATACTTTTTCAAAGTGTTTTTGACATCGAAAATAGCTATTTATTTTATTCCTCAGTTAAATCCTTATTCCGTTCTAAAATGAGCAGATAACTTTATTCCTAGATTTTGAAAAACAGATTTTTCTGTCTGAAGAATAAATGTACTATCTGACTGCTTAGCTGAATATTGAAATAATTGGCCCTAAATCCGTTAAATAGTCTATAAAATAATAATAAATTATGTTAAATTCAAAATTATTCAATTAAATTATTATAACGTCACTTCCTCTCGTATTTTGGGTTTGGTTTTTCGTTTAAAATCGAGAGTTAAAGGAGGACTATTGCCAATTACCTTCGTCCATGTGCTAATTTTCCACAGTGAATTATGTGAAATTGAATATAACAATGTGCATCCAGATGGAACTTTCTCATTTCGGTAATATGTATATGTTTCGAGATGAAGAAATATACCTTAGTGTGAATTATTAAAGAACTTGTCGTGGTTACCTTTATTTCCTATAATTTGTGTGTGTTGTCTTTCCATTAAAATGTATCTATTTAAAACTTATTATAGTATAACTAATCAATAGATTATGGAGTCGAATAATTTTGTACCACCCTGGATTGTCTTGAAAAATTAATTTCCACAAAAATTAACAACCAATTATTTAGTAAACATTATGTGTGGTTTTATTCTATGAGTTTGTGCTAGTAAAGCATTACAATTCACTTTCAAATGATGGAGCTTTTGCTGTTATCTTTATTTTTTTTTTTTTTTTTTCAATTTAATAGATGTTTAATACAGTTCAAATTTACATTGCTTCCTGCCTTAATGCTTAGATCAAATCAAAAATAAGCCATAATAAAATTGGAAACACCCCAAAACCCATTTGCTTACATTGTTGTATTTGTACATTTGGCACTCTATCCATGACTAGATGTGAAAGCGAAAAACAAAACAAAAACAAATTACTAGGGCAGAAAAGATTCTTGTGTGCGTTTTTATCAATGGCTATTGGAAGAGGACAGAAAAAGTTACTTGTGTACGTGTTTCAGCTTGTAGGCAAATGTCAAAAGACAGCAAAGGTTTCGGGTCCTTATGTTATTAGTTTATAGATCAAATGATCTCTGAAACATCTCGAACTAATAGTTGAATTCGGACTTCAGGAGTAAGAGAGCTTTGAAATTTATTATACTCCAATGCGATGGAGATTAATAACTTTAGTTTTGACATTTAAAAAAATATATATATCTATTTATGTTTTCTAAAAATTAAAGAAAAAAAACGTCATCAATGGTAATTTTCAAGCAAACATTTTTTCTCAAAATAATAGTTATTTAAGATAATAAAACAATTTTTTTTTTTAATTAAAATTTTGAATTTTCAATATTATTTCAATTTCTTTGAAAGTTGCGTATGAAAAGATTGAAATAAAATTGAAATATGAGGTGGAACTTTTTTTTCCTATATCATTCTATTCTTTTAAGCACGGGCTTGCAATTTTAAGCAAATGCCAATAAACAAAAATAAAACAAAATTCCAGACTCAATTGTTAGATCATAGATCATAGATTCTTAGTACAATCTTAGCTAAACATATTTTTAAATTATCGTTAATTTAAAGTCTTAATTTCTTTAGGAAAATTTTCTTTAATTTTGTTCTAAAAAACAATGTTGATATGGAAATTTTAAGTGTATGTCCTTAACAACATATGTATATTTAAAAAATAATAAATAACTCCTTATTCCGTTCTAAAATGAGCAGTTAACTTTATTCCATAGATAATAGATTTATTCCTAGGATTACGTTATATCTGACTGTTAAAAAACTAATTTTTGCTGCTCTATCAGAAGAATATCTACTAACTGACTACTTAACTGTCTATTAAAAGATTGGCCCTTAATGTAGACAAATTTATAAATAAGATTATTGAAAAGTTATTTATTACGATGTTCACACTTTTCACTATTTTAATAAACTAGAAATAAAGAAACGTATATTTAACATTTTAACCTAACGACGCTTTATTACTTATAAATATTAAAGAAAGGTGTGTTGGATTATTTTTAGATCAAGAGTCGATATACTATTTTGGGAGTGGATATTCATAACTAGAATGATATAATATATGGGTTTGATATCTAATACCTTAGTTTGGTAGTTATCTTTCTCAGGTTGGGCTGGTAGTAGCGAGGGTTAAAAGTAGGCTGACTTCATAAATATTATTTTTTGCAAAACAATTAATATTTGTAGGCGTATTCATATTCTGTTATTGTGCCAAATTTCTGTATTTATTAAAATGGGATATTGTCCCATATTGTTCCTGAAATTAATTTTTAATGTCAAGTAAATGACTCAAAACTAATATATAATGTGTATCAGTTTTCAATCCTTCCTAGCAGATTAATTTAAAACCAAAAACGGAGTAATATTTAGCACGAATATATGTAGATATAAATTACTTAGTGAGCCGGATGCCCAGTTTTACAAAGGTATTCATTAATATACAGTCGTGAATGTGAATTACTTACGTATTTACATATGATTCTTGTTTTATATGTACATCCGTGGGCGTGGTATAAAATGTCCCTATCCGATTATTAAATACCAAAATTTGTATACAAAAATCATGTTCATGTATGTCAAATTTAGAACATTTTTGACGAGGATTGATCATAAATCCAAAAATTTCAGACATTTGAGCAAATATAGTTCAGGAATGTGGTAGCTATAAACTCAGAGACCACAATTTGATTCGTCAAAAAGTGAGGAGGTGAACTCAATTTTCTTCTGTGTATTTTACATCATAACGGAGAAAATTCCCTAAAAAAAATTATTCATAATTCTGACAAGTAACCTTAAATATTTTAGTGGTTTACCGTTGTCAAATTTTAATCGATTTTTTATTTATATTTCCAGCAAAAACCAAATACAAATACAGTTTAAATATTGATTTCTTAAGACTGATATAACTAATCCACTCCATAATGAACCACCACTCATACTAGTGAATATTCAGCTTTTGATAAAGACTAATGAATTTGATATTTTCATAAGTCATATAAGGAGTCTGTTATATTTAACCCGGCTTACAAAAAAATTCTGAAAAAAGTATAGGCTTTCGAAATCTGATCCAATAAGAATCATAGAGTTAATACGCGTCGAGTTATTCACATTTTTGAAGGCAAAAGCTTCTGTATTTATAGAATCAACACGACTTTGTTGAGACTTTCGTTATGGCCTTTGAAATTGAAGGTTATATTTTGGACGTACGACAATCTACTTTAATCTAAGCTTTGAGTGAAACTTCTTTGTAGGAACTCAATTTTATGGTTTTTGCTGTCTAAATAATTTGTGTAAGTCATATAGCCTAGTAGCTGTTTTTACTTTTAATTCCTTTGAAAACAACTCTACCGATTTCTATTAAACTTATAACATCTTTCTTTATTTAGAACTTGTAATGCAAATTTTGGCGAAACAAAAAAGCTTGCCGATTTTAAGCCTGAATGTAAAATATGGCCTAAAAAATGTTATAAAATTATCCACTATTAAAATAAATTTAAATTATTTTTAAAATTAAATGTTGGGTAATCTAGTTCATGGATTCACAGTATCCTTTTTTTTAATTTGGTATATTTAAATATTTAATAGTGCACCATACATAGTTATGTATATGTTAAAAATAGTTTTTGTTTTGATAAGCAAACAAATTTTTCGTCCTGGTTTCCCCTCACCAATTATTGTATTAATAAGCCATTACAGACCCTAATCTACGAATTTCAATTTTCTTTAAATCCCTAATTTATGTTATGTTTTTTTTTTCACTTTATCGGTTATTATTTTAAATAATTTCAGGGTATATTTAAATAAGTGACTGGGATATTATGCAAAGGATAAAAAAAAAAACACTTAAAACGTGTAGTTTTTTTGAAATCTTTCTCCATGCAAAATTCAGAGATTTAAAATCGTATTCCTTTTGTTTTTAATGTAGTTTTTAACTTAAGTTTAAGAGAAAATTTTATTCTTGGATTAGGTTTTGTGATTAGATATAATTTTAACAGCCTCGACTATTTATTTAACATTTAAGAATTAGAGAAATTATTTTATAAAAAGCATATAAGGAAAATGTATAATATATTTTTTCTTAAACGGTGGGTAGGTCTTGGTCTTAAGAATGTATAGGTTAAGCAGTAAATGCCGCTTGATTATTAACAATGAATTACTGAGTCTATCTTCTTTATCTTTGACAAGTTTATTGTAATATTTTCTTTGAGTTTTGTTGTCTTTAAAACACATACATACATATTTTTTTTATATACGAATATTTGTAACTCTACTATTTCTTACATACATACATGCTCTGATATTTAACATTAATATTCCATTTGCTTGACTCTGTTATTAACATTATCGATAATACTACCAGTTTTATTTTTATTATAAATTATGTTTTTTAATTGCAATGCTTACCGTGATAGATAACACATTTGCGCCAGTTAAATGTGCAACAGGAAATAATCCCTTTGGATATTCACTTAATAGGAGAATTTTTTTTTTAGTATTAAAATCCACATTTTATGATGGCACATTTAAAACAACAAAAATATATATTTTTTAATTATTCCTTTTCCACTGTAAATATAATTTTATTTTATCTTGATTTCAGATTTGTATCTATAAGATATTATTTTATCTATGTAAGTATTATATGTATTTTTTTTTTTTGGTAATTTTCTAATTTGAAAAGTGTTGTGCGCTGCCTAAATGAAAACAAAACACATCACTCACAAATTTTTGGACTACTTCATTTCTTTGTGAAAAGTCTCTATGAAAGTCAGACTATAAAACTTTCTGTAACTGTAATCCTTTTTTTAATCACGAACAAAAACAAATTCATTATAGTGATTCCATCGGTTTTCTTCAGCATCAACACCAGGTTTTGGTTCCGCAATAGATCCAGCTGTTCCGGAACCGCAGCTTCCAGCTAATCGAAAACCTTGCTCATGTAACATGTCGAAAGCCTGTTCGATAAAACAGTGCTTCAGGAAGAATCGGGATGTGTATCGGTCTGGTCCACCGTGATCGGGGTCTCGGGATTCATTCAAGGTATCGCCGAAGACATCCCGGCATTGTGCTACTCTGCCGCAAACTAAAATACGGGATAGTTTACGGAATTTTACATCCGCCAGACCATCCTTGCCGAATTGAAAGCTGCCACGGTAGCCAATTGTAATGCTTCCACTTGGCTTTAAGTCCAATTCGGATTTCATGCATTCAAGAAGTCCATTCAACTTGTAATATTCAGCTTCTTTATGGAGGCGAATTTTTTCCCGAAATCCTTCCGGCAGATTAAGTTCCTTATCACGCAAATAGTCTAGGATATAGCGAAATAGAACCCCATCGCGGTCCAAAAATACTCGACCTTTGCTATCCTTGGTTAAGCTGTCAAGATTATTGAACATCTCACATAGCAGGGAAGATTTTTCATTTGTGAGCGTTGCAATTGTTGAAGAGTAATGAACACCGCCAACATTTAGCTCAATTATTTCGGATGAACTCATTTCGCGGTATATACGGTTGAAAATTCCGTTGGGGTCTTAATTCCTTTTATTTGATTTTTGCGCGATAAAAATATATTTTTTTTTTACTTTTCGGTACAAGCACACTATGAATTTAATAAGCTTTAAATATCATGTATATTCAAACGACTCTCGACGTGAACTGTCCACCCCGAACTGTTTTCTCAATTGCTATGAGGATGGTTGGTATCTGGAATTTTGTTACTCCGAAAACACTGGATGGATGGTTGTATCTGAATCTCAGAAATTGTATTTCTCCATGTACATTTTTTAAGGGATTTTGTACGCATGTTCTTCTGATAGAAAATTCAATTTGAAACTGAAAATGTTGTTTATAGAGAGAAAAAGTGTACTTTTCTTCCTGTAACATCATCATCATCGTCTTCATTAGCATTATCATCATTCATCTTGGGTATTGGACAAAAGCCAGCGAATAAGTGTGTATCTTTTGTAGTTTTTATGTTGCTCTTCCGACTCCGAGTCGTATGTCACTGTCAGTGGCAGTGATATTTCGAATAAGCGTTTGTGGAAATGCCAGATTCCGCATATTTTTATTCATACATTATTTTCTATCTAAAAATTAGTATTATTTGGAATATTTTTAAAATTTTTAAGACAAAAAAAAATGACATATAAGCCTGGTTTAAGTTGTAAAATGAATTTTTAGTTTAGAGTTATAAAATCATTTGTCGAATTACATACATAGGTTACAACTAGCTGTAGTTGTTTCATTTAAGTATTGGAAATGGTTAAAAGTCGCGATCAATTCCGTCTGTCTGTATGTTTGCAGATCAATCGACAGCCTCAGTCTGTGTTGTGAATACCACGATACACAAAAGGATGAATTCCATCTATTTTATTTTGCAGCAATTTTTTACACTATCGTTGCCAAAGCATAATCGGTAGACGATGTTAATAGCTCTTAAAGTTTTTTTGGTAAAGAAACTGTAATTGTTTTTTTATTGAAAAAATTGGAAAAAAAATAAAAATGTCAAAGTTCAAGCATCTGTGGTATAAACAAATCCTATGCAAGGAAACCTTATTGGCAAGCTCTTTAGAAAATTGGCGCAACAAATGTAAATTTCAGAATGGTATAACGTTTTACAGTATCTTGAGTTAATATGTTATTATTAGTGCTAATATGCAAAAAGAGAGAATTAAATATATTTAATACATAAATCGTTACATTGTCCTATCCATCTGCCAGGGAATCCATCATTTTAAAGCCAATATGATTGGCGTAACTCTTCAGGTTTTTCCTCTAATAAGCTTGGAAAGGATTTTGCAGAAACTCTAAATAGCTTTGGCCATTTAGGTTTCCCAATTATTGTTCCATTCAGAATCCCAATTTAATAATTGATTTTAAATTGGTACTGGGATCTGTCTTCTCTCAAAATATGATGATTTTGAAACGCCCAGGAATGCAGGTTGTGCAAGTCGAAGTACCCATCCCTTTTAAACGTAGATTAATCGCTCCATAGAATTTTGGTGAAAAGTTGGGGGTCTTCTTGTAATCTACTTAAAAAGTGTTGCCAAGAACTCACCCTCGTTTCAAAATATGTCGAGATTAAGAAACGAGGTAAAAATGGAGTGGAGTGGTTTTATAAAAAATTAAGTATTTATGCAATTTTAAAAACATTTTGAGAAACAAAATTGAAATGCCATTGTGAAGTAATTTTTAATATACATATAAAATTCAAATTACAAATTATATAATTTTTAGCGCACGAGGCAAGGTTCGTCTCACCCCAATCGACGACATTCTTTTTTCTTCGCTGCTAGTATTGCGCGTTTACAAATCCAATCGAGATTTTTGTAATTTTTTGGAATGCCGGTTAACACTTTACTTTTTTGATGAGTTTCTCCTTCGACGTTGTTAACTCGCAAAAATTTGAATGATATCAATCCAATCGAGAAATCAACAAACATTTGGTCATTGCCAAGCGCCAGTTCTGCAATGCCACTCATATTTGTGCTCAATTTGCGACCTGCCGGCGCAAAGACGGCGATTTTAAGCATCAATTAAGTTTATCGGCAGCAGTAGATTTCAGGATGACGGGAAGCGTTTGACGAAAATCTCCGCTAAGCAATATCATATCCCCACCAAATCATCTCGAATCACCTTGTAAATCCTTCCTTGTTAGGCCAACTGCCTCCAAAGCTCGGTTATGCGCCATCGTGCATTCATCCCAAATTATGATTTTCCATTCTCGCATCAACTTCGCTGTCTCCGAATTCTTGGTCATTGTCCACGTTATTGGTTTGTCAACCGTGATAAAATTCATCGCCAGTTTCAAAGCGGAATGTGCAGTTTGACCGCCTTCAAACGGTGTGATATCAATGCCATAGATGACATAGGACGCAACAGGCAACGAAAGAAATCTTGGCCGAATTATTGCTAGAATCAACTAAATGACGAATGTCTTGCAGCTCCCACCGGAAGCATCGAGTAAATGCGTTTACGGAATCGTATTCCAAAGCAGTGCCATTGAAGTCTACATTTGCAACTTTTCTTCTTCTGATTGTAGAATTTGTGGTGCAGTTTGAATTTGTACTATATGGGCGCGACTCCATTTATTTCCTCCACACGTAGCTCTTGCGTTTGATTATCACGGACATTCTGTTCGGAATCAGTTTAAACGTATTATTTAGAAATCGTTTTAATTTCTTACGCAACACAAAAACGAATTTTCACTCAGCGCCAGCGGTCAAACGATGTGTATTGAACAAACGCAAAGTACGAGTAGTTTATGTCAAAGAAATACACCGGCTGAATTAACAAAAGCGAAATCCCCTGGGGGCCGCGGTCGCAAATCGGTAAGATTAAAAAACAATTATTGGTCAAATACCTAATCGAAAGATTTGCAAGACAAGTCTCAAGTCTCCAGTCAATGCACGAACCCGGTTAAAATTGAAAAGCAAGTGAATTGCGCAAAATAACTTTACAACTTATTCGATTTTGCGCAAGAAAAAACAATAAACTGTGTTTTCAGACAGTCTGCCTCTGCATTATAAGGATTTTTATGTTTGCATCAAAGGCCCGTTTGCTTTGCATTTTTTGCGCAAGATTTACGTTTAGGAATTTGGCCGTTGTCAGTCCTGTAGTAAACAAAATCAAACACAGAATTTTTTTTAGTGAGATGGGTGTGTCTGCTTATTTTCTAAGGAATGCTTACACTTTGGTTTTATCATTTAGACGTTAACAATTAAATCATTTTCCAAATTAAACCAATTTCTCTTCTCATTTTTTTTAAGAGAACGTGAGCTTATATAGATATAGTGGCGAATGTCACTAACAATCTTAATGACTCTTTTGCCAGCTCTCGATGTTCTAATTTTCTCTTTATCTCGAAATTATCAATAGTTGTTAAATTAAACCACATTATCAGCAGCTTTATCTTTAAGATCCTTATCTTAGCGAGTTGGGCTGATATATTCAAAAAGGATTTATTATCCATTTTATCCATTTCCAGAATCCAGTTCTGGAAAGAAGCTTGATAGCATCTTCTCAAAGTTATGCAAGCTCAGTATCATGAGAGGAATTTGAGAGCTTACTGATACGATTATATCGATTAATTTGTTTAAAAATCTTCGAAAATCTTCGGAACGCAGGGATCCGTGGATATACAACGCTGTGAATTTCTTTCAACATCTGATGACGACGAAGACGAAAAACCAAATAGAAAAGAGTGGTTTGGCAATTGAGTACGAATGTATTGTGGCTTCTTGAGTTGATTCTGGTTTCAATTTCAATTTTTGAGAATTTCTCTTCTCAGTAACGAAGATGATTTTATTGCCAATTGAATGGCTTTAGAAGACTGCCGGATGCTTCGGAATGCTTCTGGATATCCAATGGAAACCCAAATTTATCCATTATGCTCAATCGTAAACAACACATCACAACACTTTTGTCGTTTTTTTTTTTTTGGTAATCCGGAAGCTTTCTGGACTCTTGTGAAAGTGTTCATTTGGCATAAAATTACAGTTCTGATTCTGAAAAGAAGAGAATTTTGCTTCTGGATTTAAAATCAGAATCGAAACCAGAAGCAATCACAAATTCAAAAACTTGGACGTCAAACTCTATTCCTGTCGTTTTTTTCTATCATAATTGTGAAACAAACCTTATTTTTCATTGGGATTATTTTTACGTACACAATTATTTTCACATACATATACAATCACATTCAAATTCAGAATCGTCAGGAACAAAAAAAAAGTGTTCAGTTGGGATCCGGGAATCCGTTTTACAAAACAAAAACGACATTAATCTTTTGATCAATAAGTACTCCCACGTGAAAAAAAAAATTGACAATTCTTATGCGCACATATGTAAGAGTAATCAAGAGTACGAACTTGCTCATGTAGCTAACAACTTTATGCTTTTATGTTTAGTTAATTAGTTATCCTATGCAGGCTTAAAGCCTATGTAGGTAAGATTACCTCGATTCTTAGTATAATGAATTGTGGAATGGATGATTCAAGGAATAGTTACATAGGTACCTACCTACAAACGTATATTTAAATCTAAGTTATGGATTTTAACTATGTGAGTTAGGAGAGTAAAATGTATGTACATACATATATAGATGGAAACAAAGTATGTAAACATGTACATATAATAATGAAAATGAGGGATGTAGGTGGGTAGGCAGCTATAAGCATATAACTTTATAATTTAGGTGAACTATGCACAAATAAGATTCATGTGATTCTTTGACACAGATATATAGGTATATAAATAACTGTATAAGGGCCTACATTATATTTAGTATTCAGTGATGTAGGCAAAAATTAGTAAAAAGGAAATAATAATAAAGTAGAAATACATGGATAATACATATACTTAAATGGTTTCATATTGCTTAGTCTTTATAGTTTGAGGGAAAACAAAGATGCAGTTTGAATTCGATGAGAAATAAGAATATATCAAAAAAAAATTCAAAAATCGTTCGAGCGGTTTTTTAATCAATTAATTTTTTATGTATAAAACTTTGAAAACATTTTTAGATATTATTAATATTCATATAAAATTTAAATTTAAAAAAAAATTCTGTAACTAGTTTTTGAAAAATCGATTTTTCAAAAAAAATATTTTATTTTTTAAAAATCGAAATTTTTTTTGAAAATTTTGGTATGCAGATTTATTAACAATTGCAGGGAACATTTGGATAAAATAAATTATTTTATTCAGTTCATCCAATATTGAGAAAGTCAAAAATATGAAAATTGGTTCAATGGGAAGTGCCGTTAATAACTACGCAAAACAAAATATTTGTATACTTGAAAGTAGACTGTAATAATTTAAGAACACACAATTTTTTTTTAATCCTTGGAGACGTTTTCGAGAAATAAATTTTTATCTTAACGGTTTTTTAACATTTGTATGGGAGGTACCGTTGTTTTTTATTTTAGAAAAGTAGTTTTTTTTAACTATTCAAGATAATGTCAAAAAACTACTAAATACGAAGTTTCGAAAAAATCTATTAAGTCGTTTTCGAAATTTTGAATTCTCAAAAAAAAAATTAATTTCCAAAAAAAAAATTTTTGAAAACTTTTTGTATACAATAGTGTTTAGACTTTCTAGGAGCTTCTGCGTAAAAAAGTTCAAAAAAATTAGATTTACCGTTTCTGAGAAAATCGAAAACCAAAAAAATTGTTTTACTACCAAAAAAAAACAATTTTTTTTCAAAAATAAAAATATTAAAATGTACCCTTTCCCTTCATTAATGAACTGATTTTTTATAAAAATCTTTGGAGCCGTTTTTTGAGGAAAATAAGATTTTTGTTTTTGACCAAAAAAAAAATGTATGGGAGCTACAGTTATTTGTCGTCTTACAAAAAAATGAAAAAACATGTTTGGGCATATTATCGAAAAAACAATATGTACCAAGTTTGAAGCAAATCTATCAAAGCGTATAGGCTGTAGACTCGAGACAGGCATACAGACTGACAGAATGACAGACAGACAGACAGACGGAATTGGGGGACCCACTTTTTGGTGTTCTCTATGATCGTAATGTTATGTTTGATTGTTAGAAAACATTTTTTTTGTACGAATACATAACTTGCCTTATAGTACCTATAATCGCAAGCAAACAAATTTAAACTATTGCAAGTCTTGGACCATTTTTTTTTGTTTTTACCTTTTGGCAACACGGGCAATTTCAACGCGAATAAGTAAAGTCTCATACCTATAATTAGACTGGGTATGAAGGTGCAGCGTATGTGACTTTTTAAATAACTGGCAAAGTATTCTCTTAATAGTGTGGGGGTCGCCAAAATATGTTTACTCTCAAAGGGGTCGCGTACTGAAAGAGTTTGAAAAACACTGTTCTATACGTACCAAATAACCATTTTTTTTCCAAAAAAAAATTACCTTTATAAAAATCGCTTGAGACGTTTTCGAGAAAAATAAGATTTTTATTCTTATAAAAAAGAAAATGGTACCGTTATTTTTCGGCGTGAAAAATGAAAAAACACGGATCTATTTTTCATCAGGCGTGTTTTTTTCTAAGCCCCGGGGAAATTGGACGAAAAAAACGATGAGTATGATTAACAATTTGCATACTAAATCCAACAACAACTAATCCCCGGGGGTGTTTAGCTTAAACCCAGAGAATTCTCGGGGCTTAGCTATTGGAGAGGATACAAACTGTGCTACCAAAAACTTTTTCACTAAGTTATCGATAAAATGTATAGAAACTTCAAAACTGACAATTTGACATGTCAAATAATTATCAATTTTGTTTGGTTTGGTTGAGCTTTTGGTCTAAGTGTGTCAGTTGTTTTCCTGACGACCATGTCAACCTAACCTTACCTACCTTTTAATATACATTCCGCAACACAACACCAAATCAATTTTAACATTTTCCGCTTTTGTATTGCCTCTATGATTTCATAGATTTTTTCCACCTCGCCATGAGCACAACTCTTTACAGCGATTTTCATTTTTGCGTTTATTTTTATTATAGGTATATTGAAACTTGACTGTGAAATTATTATTAAATAAAAAAGCATTTCCTGAAGTTGATATTCGTTCAATTAACAAGAATTGAATAAACAACAAAACAAAGGTTTCTCTGAGAAGATTGTTTTCGGCTGCGTTTTGTTGTACATGGGAGCAACCCAATACAGATTCTCTGCTACATCCTAGGCATACTTCAATCTTCTTGATCGTCGTCCGCTCTTGCTCAGACTTATATTCCTAATGACTTAGGAACTGAGCGTCCCGTCCCGAATAAGCAACTCGGCCACTAATATCATATCACTAGTGACCGACGAATGGGGTAGTTTTCAAGTAGTTGAATTCACTGTACCACTGTATTTGTGAAAATTAAATTAAAAGAAAATCGCATCGGCTGAAAACAATTTCCAAAATACATGATTTCAATTTTCAAATTACTTGATTCACATTTTTTTGTATAAATAATGATTAACTTGGTTCTTTTTATGTTATTTTAATAGAAAAGTAGTTTAAATTCAATAAATATATCGAAATTACACAAAACAAATCAACCCGATGATTTTTAGAAGGATGAGGCAAACAGTGATGTTTGTTTTTTTCTTGGATTACAGCTGTTCTTCAAATGTCATCTTGCAAATTAATAGTGCTGCCAAGTATTTAACTATGCGCCTTGGTCGTTTTGTTCAACCAATTCCCCCGGGGATTGCAAAAAAACGCACCAATCTTCTCGCCAATTAATCATACTGATGGTAGTAGATTTTTTTTCATGGATTTTCAGACGGACCCTTTACTATATAGCATTTTACTTCTATTCTAGTATTTAAAAATTCTGAGTTAGAGATGAAATAAGCGTTTTTTATTAATTACTTCCATCTACAAGGATCATTAAATCCAAAATTAAGCAACAATTGAGAAGTTTTTTTCACCGATATATTTCATACCTAATCAGATCCTTTTTAAAAATGTTTTTGAGTATGAACTGGAGTATTATTAGATAATAAACGAGACTAGAGAAATGTCAATTTATAATAGTAAATAACAGTTTTATTACAGGTGTACGCTATTAATAGTGTTAATTATTATTGGGAGGCTGCTGAATCAAACAACAAAGTTCCGGAAGTCGAATACCCTTCTGACCTTGGAAACGGTAGGTTAGGTGCTTATATAAACAGAACTGTTATCAATTGTTATATTTGGAATCACTTTTTGAATTTCACTCGACTTCTTCACAACTTGAAAGAAAGATTTATATTAATTAATAGATATGTTATAGACTTTCAAGTTTGCCAGCTAAAATGTTGAGGTAAAAAAAAAAATTGTAACAGCCCTAGTATCTACATACATCATTAAAAGAATTCTGGCAACACTCTTGGTAAAAAATTACTGAGTTACATATATTATTTTTTGAGTCTTAACGCAGAATCAAGCCTGTATCGCCCGTGAACTTCTTAGTGAATAAACACAAAAAGGGACTCATCTCTTCAGGATAGAAACGAACGAGTTATAGATATGTAAGTATGCGAAATGACACTATCGTAGTAGCACGGTGAATACACTCAGGGGATACCTACAATATGGGATTCATCCGACAGGAGCGGTGAATGCGCAGTAGTTACAACATTGACAACAAAAATTATTAAGTTTTATTTTCTCCCGCTCATTCACTTTATGCTCTGCTTTGTGTTTGATTACATTATTTTCCGCGCTTCAATAAAAATCAATAATTTTTGATAAGAAAAAAAGCGGCTAAAAAAGAGCAAGAGAAAGTAACATCCTTTATCCCAGATACATTTTTCCAGATATATTTACTCCGAAACTTTACTTGAAAACTCTCTATTTCTGAGTACATTTTTCCCTTATAGGAAAAAATGACACATAGACAAAAAAGAAGGAAAGTATTCACTACTCATTATTAAATTCTGGAAAATCCAATACATATAGCAACTCGATATTTATTTGCACTTATTTGAACGTTTTATATTCCGTTGGAAAAAAATCTATGCACGATGTTCTATAGTAAAAACACGTACCACATAAGTGGATATTGAAAAGAATATATGATAAGTTACGGATGCCAATGCCAATGCCAACACGCTCCACATCATATAAAAATATTTGTCACTTGCTCCTGGAGTTTGTAATGGTATTCATGCATTTTGTTGGATCAAGAAGGGATTAAGCTTTCCTGTCCTGTATAAGGACAAAGGGGATGAGATTTACTTTATGTTCAACATGTGTGTGTGTATTTAGTTTGAACGGAAGTTCTTTGACGATAATGTATTTTATTACATATGACATTAAATTTGATTTTCTATATCTTTAAGTTATAGTGGATTGATTATTATTACTATTTTTGTTAGGAGTTGACGCAAAACTTTTCCGTATCTACTTATAAGACTTTATTAGGGATGGGTAGGTTATAGAGTGTTTAAAAGTATGAAGGACACGTCATGTCTATCCATACTCAGCTCACTTACTATCTTTCTTAAATGATAATAATGTGGATTTTCTTTTATAAATGTATGTTTGTACCTATATATATTATACATACAAATAATTTATGTGGAATGCGGTTATAAGCAAGTATCCTATATTATTATGAAGTATCTTTTCTTCTAAAAATCACTAAAAAAGGGGTTGTGGTTTATAAGGCAGCTAAAGGTAGATTCAAAGAAAATATTTCGGTGGTGAAATACATATGTTCTTGTGTGCTAATTTTATTGATAGTCAATGAATAATCTATGCCTTTTTGTACTTTGATCGTAATTTAGATTGAAGTTGTTTTTTACTCATTATATTTTTTATACTTTTGCTCAAATTCATTTAAACATTTAAAACCTTAACGTAAAACCTGTAACCAACATTTGTTTTATTATAAATCAACATTCTAAGAATAGGATCATTACGCAGACTATATTATTATGAATTTATGATTTTAGTCATAAATAGTCGATAACTTTTCAGTTCAAAAAATTTGAACTAATTCATTTTCATAAACTTTTAAAGAATCATTAGTGTTCAATTTCATATTTCGTATTATTTTTTTACTTATAAAAAACTAAAATATTAAAAAATAAATGTGTAATTTGCTAATACAAAAATATGTTTTAATTTTATAGTCTTCTGGATTATATCTGCATGAATATGCCTTTGATCAAATTTAAGTACAAGTCAAAATGATTGAAAATATTATCAAGTCAAATTTTTTTATTGCGTTTTATGTATGCTTCCATTAATTTTTGTTTACAGAGCAGTAATCCTGTTTTTTAATATCCATTAACCTCGATTTGTATGCAGACTTAGGAAAAACGCACATGCAAACAGGAAAGTATCCTGTATCTACTCAAGAAAAAGAAACTCAGGGTTTTATGTTCGGAAAAACATCTTATGCCTACGTAAGATGATTTGTCTTTTTCACTTTTCAAGAATTTGTTGGAGTCTTATATCTAAGGCCAACTTAAAATTGATTTTAAGCTTACACGCGGAAAATTATGTAACAACTTCATATGGGTGATTCCACAAAAATTGGGTAACTTTTAGGGATATTTTGTTTATGCTATTATTTAAACCAAATTCCTTCAAATTCTGATATTTAAGACAGCTAATCTAATGAAGATATTGTTCATGACTGGGCCAGTCACTTGTTTACGTAAATAGATTTTGTGAGATATCGGTTTTTCTGAATTTCACTGCCATGGGACTGACGAGTGTGACATAGTACTGATAAAATACGCAACTTCATAAGAAAATAATAGAATTTATTGACATTTAGAGTAAATCTCTTAGGATCTAGTTGTTGAATATAACATTCGTATACTAATTATTTGTTTGAAAATGATATATAAGAAAAAAATCTATGAAACAACACTGGAATATTTCCAGTAGATTTTCCGTTCATACAATGATGAATGACATCAAGGCGTGTAATGTATGATCTATGAATCAGGCCCAGGTTCGAATCCTGCTGTTATATATTTTTTTTGTTTTTTTTTTCTTTTGTAAATATTAAAGTTAAATGATTAAAATATAAACATCGAATACTTATGTAGAGCACAGGTTATTGGGTTTCCATCAACATATAATTAATTCTCAAAGCATAAACAGAATAATTGTGATCATCAAAATTCAAGCCCTACAAATGCATAGCAAAGCATTTGTAGGGTTTGAAATTAGCATTTTACTAGTTAACAAAAGGTTTAAAATTTATGAAAAGTTAGTAGACTACTATGTTTATAGTAAATTGTTAACTAGTATTGTGTTAAGGCCTTAATAATAGGTTGTTTAAAATTTTGCGCCAATATCTATCAAGTCTGAAGAAAATCCATCCACCCGCTCAGGCTGTAGACTCGCAGACATGCACACAGATAGACGGTCGGCGCGCTTTATGCGTTTTATTTTTATTAAAATCGTTATACGGTCATTTTCAAGATAATTAAAATTTAATTTTGTTTGGTACAAAAATTGGAAAAATGTAAGATATCCTGTTACACTGTTACACACTCCATAAAATTGTAGGAAAACCAAGCAGAAAGATGTTACACATCGTAAAATATTGATTTCCACCCGTATATGAAAATACCGGAATGAAAGTCTCTGTGTGACCTGGATACCTATTGTGGATTATGTTGTGCATATTATCAACATTATCACATTCTAAATTTAGGTAAGCTCAGTTCCCATAATGAAGAATTTTAATCAGTAATACTAACATATAAGCCTTGGGATATTGTGAATAAAACAGTAGTTAAGCGCCTCATTTGGTTAGTGTATACATTTAAAATTAAGTACAGGATAGACAGAACAAATAAAAGTAAAAACAAAGTATAATAAGGCTTTTATAATGTGTTTATTAATATTAGGATCGACAATTTCAATAAAAACTGCATCACTTCAACTTAAACTGTCATTATTAATTATGAATTATAAATAACGAAAACAGAAAAGGGTCAAAAACAGATCCTTATGGAACCCCACAGTTAACAATAAGCCTCTGGACTTAAAATACCTTGATCCAATGTAATCTCTTGAACCCGTTCCACAAGATAGTTTCGCTAAAGTTTAAGAGCTGTTATAGAAAAATTGAAATTGTTACTTAATTTATAGATCAAAATTTGATGGTCAATACAGTCAAAGGCTTTAGAAAAAGCCTAATAGAACCACAATACCCAAACGATTTCGGTAAAGAACTCTGCGAAAACTTCGGAAATCTGATGTTCTTTAATTGGGAACTCTACGTTTTATCGAAAACCAGTTCACAGTGTCACGTTTCACCGCCGATTTTCTAGTACATTTATCTAATAATTTTATTTGGGAGCGACATTAGCCACTACCCTTAATACCTTGAAAATTATTAGGGCGTACTTTTTTAAATATATTTTATTTTTGGAATTATTTTTATTTTCACATAATAATATTCTTTTCCTTTAAGTGGCGGAAAGTATTAAAGCAGTTGTGATTGCAGGGGAATCTTCAGTTCTTATTAGATCTCCGAAGAGGTAACAGGTTTTAGAGAGATATAAATAGATTATGTTCTTTTATTGAGTGATGGTACGTAGGAACAGGACTTGGACGACGTTTCGGATGTGCTGAATGGCCTTTGTCACGTGAACGCTTAAAGTGGCTTTTAAGCGTCTTGAAAAAATGTACTCATAAAATGAAAAATTGAGATGATATTCAATCTTAAGCTGAAAAACGCTTAAAAGGGCTTTTAAGCGCTTAAACAATCCCAAAATTCACTTAGAACGCTTAATTGGAAGTGTCCTTACCAAACCCCCAGCCGCAATCCATCAGCAGAATAGTAAGTGAAAACGCTTAAACTGCTTTTAAGCGTAAGAGCAGTTTCTCTTACGCTTAAAAAACGCCTAAGCGCTATCACCAACCTACCAAGAAATTCCGCAACCATTTTATATCTCCTGAGAGGCCTTGCCTCCACGGAGTTCTAATAAGAACTGAATTTTATTTGGAAATTGCACTTCCCTATATACTGGTCGGTTAGTTCTTGTTGATTCTCACAGATTATTATGCACCTCAACAAATAATTTGCAATTGCTTGTAAGAAAAATATTTAAATCTACAAAAACTTTGTATACACCCAGACCCAACCCCACCCCAAATCTTATATTAAGGCCAGGCAGGGGGGTTGCAGGGGGGCAACATGCCCCCCTTACGCGCCGAGCTTTTTGTACGCCGTGAACTTCAAACTTCAGCAAAAATCAAATACAATTTGATTTCTTTTGGTTTCCAGCTAAGCTTAATATGAAACTAAATGTTCAACTTTTGTAAACGTATCTAATATCTCTTTACAAATGTTTGGTCGGCCTAAAAAGGACAGATTCGTTTATATAAAATTTATTTATATTTAGCTCATGTTAATATTGTATGCGACATTCTTTAAAAATTCCGTTTTATTGTTGTGTATCTCAACAAAAATATTTTGCAATTGCTTATAAGAAAAATATTTAAATCCGCAAAAACTTTGTATACACCCAAACTGGACCCTACCCCAAATCCTATGATTTGCACCAAATAAATTTTATATAGCATTTAAAGACAAAACAGTGTCGATTTTCAAGTCTCTAAGAAGGTTTATTCAGATGCAAACGGGATTTGAATTGATAGATAAATTAAAAAATATTTCGATTTTGAAAAATTATTTGTGAGTCCATATGCAAAGTTCTTAAGTTCAAAAAAACTTTGATTACGCCCAAACTGGACCCCACCCCAAATCCTATAATAGGCCCAAAAAAATAATCAATTTATATCTCTTATATCCAACTCTCTTATTCAACAAGATAGATCGCATCCGATCCGCCAACACAAATTGTACTTACCAAAACTTCACTAAACCACACAACTTACGAAAACTACACTTCACTTTTCACTACACGGAACAACTTACAATAACAAGAAATGTACCTTTTTGTATCTCTTTAAATGCAGAGGTCCGGCCTCTACGGAGTTCTAATAAGAACAGAAGAAATTACAAAATAATACCTCCTTTTATACTATTTTGCTGATACGTTTTCTTTAAATCAGGGAAGTCGTCTGCGTACTAGGAAAACTTCGTTCTTGTTGATTCTCATGCAATCGAGCGACAAAATGTATTGGAAGCAACAATTTATACAGGGCCGGATTAACGTATTGAATTCGTATTGATAAAGTAGGATTGCGCGGTGAAACGTGCCACGACAAAACGTGACGCGATAAAACGTAGGCAACCCTCTTTAATCAGAACCGAATTAGAACTGTCTTTGTGGTGTTTAATTTTTTTGTTTAAATTATTCTATTTTCCAAATCGCTCGCACTGTGTTAAAACATTTTAAAGGTAGTCATAACCCTCTCCGTGCGCATAATATAAAAAAAATATGTCCTCTTAATATTCGATATAAGAAGATCTTATACATATGTGCACCTACATAGGTACATAGTGATCAAATATTGCCCTACTATTTTCTCAGTTAAGCGCAAAGGATCAAAGTAAAATAAAGGTAGAAATCGCTTATGAATTGCAACATCTTAGTTTGTATACCGTATTCCTGAAGAAAATAAAGGTCACAACATTTCACTTTGTTTCTCAACCGGTTTTCAATATTATAACATCACTGACTGCGAAAGTTTTACCGAAACAGCTAAAAACAATTGAATTTTGATACTCCATTTGAGTTTGATTTATTTGATTTAAAATTTGATATTTTTTTAACATAGTGGACAAGGCCTACAGATCATTCAAAAGGGAAATCCAATAAATTAAGGAACAAAATCAACAAGTAAACAAAATGCCGTATAAGTGAAGTGTAAAATAATTCTTCTTACTAAGCTTAGAAGTGATCGAGTTTCGACTATTGAGCTACAATATATACATGGTGTCCGCCGGGAGGTATACTACTTTGTTTGTTTATAATTTTTGATTAAATGAAAGAGAATGAAAGAGATCTTATATTGATAAATGTTTTATTTAATGTCGGCAATTATTTATGGCTACAATATCAGGTAAATGTCCGCCTCTGTTAGTTTCATAAATGCGAGCCCTTTTGAGCGCATTTTCCATTACATTCTCACACATTTCACGCGGCATTTCATTAATTCCATCACGAATATTTTGTTTGAGTTGCTCAAGCGTATTGTGGTTTGTTTGCATAAGCCTTAGTTTTCAGATATCCCATCAAACGAAGTCCGGAGCAGTAAATCAGGCGACCGTGGAGGTCAATCAACATCACCATTTCTCGAAATAACTTGTTGTGGAAAGATGTCTCGCAGTAATTCCATTGTAATCCAGGCTGTATGCGATGTGGCACCGTCTTGTTGATACCACATGTTAATCAAGCCCAAAGCATGCAGTTGTACTATTAAAAAGTTTTCAATCATATCACGATATCGCTCCCCATTCACACTTACCGTTACGCCGTTTTAATTTTCAAAGAAGTAAGTACCAATGATACATCCTGACCAAATTGCACACCAGACTGTAACTTTTAATGGATGCAAACGTGAGTGCTGAATAATTTGAGGGTTTTCCATTGCTAAGAACCGACTATTTTGTTTATTAACATAGAAAATGTGCCTCGCCACTCTTTATGATTTGTTCATGAAAATCGGGGTTGACATGGTCTAGCTGTAACATCATATTGGCATATGTACGGCGGCGTAAATGGTCTTGCTGAAGCAGCTCTTGTGTCAACTGAATCTTAAATGGAAACAAATGTAAGTTCTTGTGCAAGAAGTTGTTCTTTGAAGACCAAGCTCCTGAGGACGGCGGCGGCAAATTGAGGTTGATGGATTGTTTTGAACACTTCCTTCAGCCGACCCTGCAGTACGTTGTGGTCCATACTTGGACCTATCACCTACAGACCCTCTTTCTTCGAAATCATTCACTACACAATAAATAGTGCGTTTTGTTGGCACGTTGGCGTTGTTTCTCCCAAAAATTTCACGTAACTTTCTCATCGTCACAGTAATCGATGATTGAATTTGATAAAATGTTTCAACGATTAAAAAGCGTTGGCTTATCGAATATTTTTCCATAATAAATTTTCCACGTGTCTACTTCACAACTGCCAAATATGAACAAAGTAGTATACCTTCTCGGCGGACACCCTATACGTATAGTTATATTTTATAATGCAGCTTAAACTGCTTATGTACACATAGTAAAATTTTCGGTTGCATTTACTTTTGAATTTAACCCTATAATGGGTAAGAACGTCTCAAGACGAGACGTATTATATTAAGTAATTTTAAATAAAAAATAAGGCTAGCTTACCATTGAATACACACAGTCATTTCAAACTACCTTAACTATGTTAACAAGTCTCTCCTTGATTCAGTAGTCCTCATACCCAAAGTCAACAAAACATAATTAAGTGCAAGTTTGCACAACCTTGCAAAAATTGTATCATCTACATAGATACATAGCTACGTACATTGCATATAAACTGTCGCATTTAAATTACAACCCTCACCAACAAATTCCTCGTACGTCAATGTATCCACATCGTACATCGTCAGGGAAGAATCACGTATGCACATATAGCAAGCGTTCACATCTCCGACTCTCATCGCAAATGTATTCCTAAAAAGCTAGCAGCATAGCAGCTTTTTCCCTTTCCGCGCAATGCATAAACTATGAATACACACAAATCTATAGTGACGGATGCTGTTTTGTATACCCACAACAAAGCAACATTTTTTATTTCTATTTTGCAACCACTAGTTTTCAGAATGTGGCACTCGAAGTTAAAATTTTGTTTGCTTTTTATTCCCGGTTCGAATTTATAATTATACTATACGAAACGAATATTAACAATGTGGAGATTTAGATTTATGCTGCTGAATGAATATGTGTATACATAATACATATTCGATGTCTCGTGACATCTGTCTGATGTCGATAGCTTGCGTGTGAGCTAGAAATTGGGAATTAAATTTGTCTTTTTTCAAGTTTTCCTATTTTATGGCCAGTAGTTTAAAAAACACTAGCTGTAATTGAAAACTTCGTTTGTAAAGCGAAAAGCGCCATATCTTCTTTACATAAATATAAAAAAAATGTTGTCAAAAACGTATGACGCTAATGATCTCAGTCGACTATTTTCAATATACTATTTTTATGAAAGATATGGTCGAGAAGAAGGTTTTAAGCTATGTGCTATGTGCTTATTTGTATTGGTTTTCGATTTATGGCTGTTTTTGTGAGCTATTCAAATTTAAAAATGCTAACTAAGCTAATTAAATCTCATGAACTAATCCACATAACCATGAACAATAAACAAAAACAAATATATTCATGGATATATAAAAAAAATGTTGTCAAAAACGCATAATTCCTGATTTCGCTTTTGTTAGTTCAGCTGGTGTATTTCTTTGACATAAACTACTTTGCGTTGTTCATTACACATAGTTGGACCGCTGAGTTAAAATTCGTTTTTGTGTTGCGTACAAAAATAAAACGATTTCTAAATAATACGTTTACACTGATTTCGATCTAAACTTTGACGACGTACACGTCTTGCAATAATTAATCAAAACGTCTGTGATAATCAAACGCAAGAGGTACGTGCAGAAAAAATAAATGGAGACGTGCCCATATTGCACAGCTTCAAACTGCACCACAAATTCGCAAAAAGTTATTAGAAGAAGAAAATTTGAAAAGGAGGCTTTACATGTATCTTCATCTTTCATCTGCATCGACTTCTGCAAAAAAAGAAGACGCAAAATAAAAAAATTATACTTGTGCGATAGAGATGGGAGACCAAAATGCAGATCATCTTCATGTATGAAGATTAAAGGAAGTATGAATCTGAAGATTGCAGATTATAGTAAAGATAAACATGTTCATCTTCATTATAGCATTTTCATGTTCACCATAATTTGATCCGTTCAGGTAACGAATTTTCAAGTCTTTTTTTACCATTTCACCTCATTTTGCTTAAAATCAACGAAAATAGCCCATCTTTTCTTCAAAGAACTACATACCTGAACGCTAAGAACAGTGTATTGTCAGATGTGTCAAGAAAGTTATAGCAGACTTAGAGGAAGTTATTAGTGTGTACCCTGTCTTACTTTTATGTTTGTTTTATATTATTTTCCCGCTCTACTTTTTATAAAATCTGAAGATGCAGATCCATGTAAAGTCTCCTTAAATATAGATTTCAATCCGCAATCGCATTTACTTTCTCGATACTCCCGGTGGGAGATGCAAGACATTCGTCATTTAGTTGATTCTAGCAAAAATTCGGCCAAGATTTCTTCCGTTGGCTGTTGCATGCTATGGCATCTATGGCATTAATACCACACCGTTTTAAGGCGTACGAACTGCACATTCCGCTTTGAGACTGGCGATTCATTTTATCTCGGTTGACAAACCAATAACGTGGAAAATGACCAAGAATTCGACGACAGCGAAGTTAATGCGAGCATGCAAAATCAATATTTGGGATGAATGCACGATGGCGCATAAACGAAGTTTGGAGGCAGTTGACCTAACAATGAATGTGATTCGAGATGATTTGGTGGGGATATGATATTGCTCAGCGGAGATTTTCGTCAAACGCTTCCCGTCATCTTGAAATCTACTTCTGCCGGTGAACTTAATTAATGCTTAAAATCGCCGTCTTTGCGCCGGCAGGTCAATAAGTTGAAATTGAGCACAAATATGAGTGGCATTGCAGAACGACACATTGGCTACTGAATTCTCAAGGCAACTACTGGCGATTGGCAATGGCCAAATTTTTGTTGATTTCTCGATTGGATTGATATCATTCCCGACAAATTTTTGCGAGTTAACAACGTCGAAGGAGAAACTCTTCAAAAAATTAAAGCGTTACCCGACATTCCAAAAAATTATAAAAATCTCGATTGTATTTGCAAAGGGGCAATAGTAGCACGAAGAAAAAGAATGTCGTCGATAGCTTGGTAAACGGTCTTTGTTATTTCATTTATCACTCTCTCCTTATTTTTATTCCATTCAAATAAATCACATTGAAATTTGAACTATCTGTGTTTTAGTATGTTTCTGCGGTTGATTTGAAGGCATTAAATTGGGTCGAGGCGAAATCGCCTGGTCCGCTAGTTCATTACAAAAACTATTTATCGTTCACTTAATTAAATCATTAAATGTCGGCAATGAATGTATATAGTGAAATACAGTAAGTACATTTATTTATTTATTAAATTAATCTACGATATTTACAATCCACAGATTTTTGCTCAATTTTAAAATTATATCAAATAATATAACCAATTTCCTATTGTTAAAATGAATTTTGTAATAAAGTTAACAAAGATGTTTTAAATGTATATCTTGAAACAAAAAGATTGAGATCATCATAATACAAATTGAAAAATTTACAGCAATGAGAAATAGGCTCACGCTGTCCATAATTTGTAGAGTGAGAAATTTCAAAAATAAAAGCTCTCATTCTCAAAGGTCTACTCGGTGCGTAAATATTAATTAGGGAAAGTAAAAATCCGCAATCGATAACATTCGAAAGAATATCACGAACAAACAAAACACTAAATATTCTTCGTCTTGACTCAAGAGTCTGCATACCCAACATCAAACATCTACTTTTATAATGATTTGTACTAACATTAACTGGGAACTGCCTTTAAGCAAAACTTAAGATTTTTTTTGTTTTGGATATTTTCAATTCTGACAATAAGATTTTTTATATCAGGTTTCCATATAAAGGAACAATATTTCAACAGTGGTCTTACAATTGAACAATACAGACCCTTTAAAGTGGATGGGTCCTTAAAATCCATGGTATTCCGTTTCAGAAAACCTAACATAGAGTTTGATTTGGAGACAATATGATTGACGTGTGACTCAAAAGTCAATTTATCGTCAAATATTAATCCCAAATCTTTGACTTCAAAAACTCTGCTTAATTTATGACTACCTAAAAAGTAATCAAAAATAATTGGTCTGAATGAACGACTAAATATAAAATATGAGAAGCAAGTCATTTTACATACTCCATGTATTAAAGTTTACCAAGTCCTGTTGAAATGCAATACAATCATTTTAACTCTTTATAGTATTAAATAATTTTACATCGTCAGCAAAAATTAAACATTTCGAAACAGATAAAACTGATGGAAAATCATTGATAAATATGTCGCAAAGCGGTGGACCTAAATGGCTACCTTCAGGAACACCTGAATGAACTATAATCGGGACTGATTCTAGATCACCAATTTTTACAATTTGCTTTCTACCAATTAGATATGACCAGAACCATTTAATTAGGGAACCATCAAAACCATATAATTTTAATTTTTTAACCAAAATTAGGTGATTTACTCTACTGAACGCTTTAACCAAATCAGTATAAACCACATCCCTGTGGCATCGCTTATCCAATGCATTGAAGCATTGGCTGGAAAAGAAAGCCAAATTTGTAGTAGTTGAACGACCACTGAAGAAACCGTGTTGAAAATCAGAAATATGAACTTTTATTATGTTATATAATTTATTTTTGACAATTTTTTCTAAAAGTTTTGGAATGGTAGCGAGCTTACCTATGGCGCGATAATTGGTAATCAGCTTTTTATCACCAGACTTGAAGATCGGTTTTATGTAAGAAACTTTCCATTCATCTAAAAAGTTACCTGTAGAAAGCGACTGATTGAAAATGAATTGTAGAGGAATGCTTAAAGATTCACAACAATGTTTCAAAACAATTGGAAAAATTCCATTAAGATCTGGACAAGCAGATGCTTTGAGTTCAAATAGGGCAGAAGAAACTTCTTTCAACTCACAATAAAAACTACAGCAATCCGTCATAGGCACTAAATTCATAGCATTATAATTATTAGCAACTATCATTTCCGAAGAATTGAAAGTATTTTGAAAATTTTCAGCAAACCAGTCGACAATCGATTGAGCATCACTGGAAGAATCATCATTATAAAACATAGTTGATGGAAACCTAAAGATTTACGTTTGAAATTCACGAAATTTCAGAATTTTTTCGGATTTTGCTTCAAGTCGCTCTTAATCAAGTGTACATAGTTACTGAAACAAAATTTCGCAAGGAACACATACTCTCTTCGGAGATGCGAATATAAAAGGAAATCACAATCATCATTCGTTCTCTTAAACGTTTTAAAAGATTTATTTTTAGTATTGTTTAATTTACGCAACCTAAAGTTGGACCAGTTATTTAATACTATAAGCCATTGCGAGCTGAGAGACAGCAATTTATTGAATATGTTAGTAAATGTAAATGTAAACAAATTTTACTTTAACATTTTCTGCATTCTAGAGACAACATTATTTCAAGCTTTTCATAATAATTCACAATTTAATTACGACTATTAAAAAAATGAACCAAACATTTTTAACTACAAGAAACTTAAAGCGCCAACTCCGCGCTTGCTCACTAAAGAAAAAAACGTATCTTATTTGTTGTAAAATTTACTTAGAAGATATCTAATTTATAATTTAATTATGTACTGATAGTTAAATATATTTTATTACTTTATTTTTGCTATAGGTCGCTCACTTTTCTTTTAAATTATCCACTTTAAAAGATAAGCTTACTAAAATCGCTAAGGGGCTTGAAGAATAAAGCCTTATCTTAGCTGAAATAGAAATAAATGTTAGTGGTATCTCTTCTGCGGTGTTGATAGCTGACAAATCCTCTTCAAAGGATGGTAATGCAACAACACCAAATCCTTCCAAACCAAAAAAAGTAAGAAGAGAGGAAACTTCTATCATCAGTTTCAAAGCCTAGGGCCATATTTATTTCTTGTCTCTTACCTTAAACTAAGCCTGAAGACGTATTGGATCATTTGGTTGTTATTAAAGCTATTGCAAATTCATCTTGCGTCAAATGTACCAAAATAAGTAAACCTAACAGTTACGTAGCCTATTTCAAAATATTTGTTCGCATTTCTCTCTTCGAACTCATATGTATTATGGCCTCATAAGACATTAGATAGTGAAAAAATTTACAGCCATCTTGAGAAGAAAATCTAATCTATGTTTGGCTTCTAGCTTAAATTCAAAAACCAGGTTCTGCATCTACTATCAAAATGTAATAGGTCTTCAAAGCAAAACTACCAAGACTTATAAGAATTTCCTAGTTTTGCCTTATAATTAGTTCGCCTCGACTGAAACTTCGCTTACACTACAATTTTAGACACAGTTTTGATATCGAGTTCTTAGATTACCGAAAGGATCGTCATGTTGCAAAATTACAAAGGAATCTTCTTTAGTCTTTTTGTTTTAAATGTTTATATTCCACCTGAAACAGCTGTGTCAGTATACACTGAACTCTCTTTAGCACTGGACTTTATTTTTAGTTTATCTAGCTTGGATAGTAATATTATTCTATTAGAGGATTTTTATCTTCCTCACATTGATTGGGTTCCCTCTGATGAATCCAATTTTAAAGCTTAAACAATTTCATCGCAATAGGAACTCCAAATATGTTGGATAATATTATCTCTACGGATTTACATCACGTTAGCTCTATTCAAAATTTTAAAATAGAAGTTAGACCCGAAAACTTCTGGAAATTTATAAATTCAAAATAGGAAATTTAACGGGTGACCAGTTAATGTCATTAATAATGACGTTATCTTGAGAACAACTTCTGAAATCTGTGAAGGATTTGCAAGTAATTTCAGCCAATCCTTCATTGATTCTCCTCTTGTTGTTGAAATCATTTTTATTCTTTACGAAATTATGCTCAAGCATCATTTACAAATATTACAAGAGCGCGTGACAAATTTTTGGGCCTTTTGTCAAATTTGAAATAAGACTATTCTATTGGAACTGATGGCATACCACCCGCTGTATTAAAAAAATGAAGGTCTATTTTAGCTCTTCCTCTGCGTATTATTTTTTACTATCTTTCAAATTAGGCAAATTTCCTTCAGTTTGGAAGAATGCATTTATAACCCCAGCATTTAAAAAGAGAGATAAAGTCAATATTATCAACTACAGACCAATTTCCAAACTTTCTTGCATTCCGAAGGTTTTCGAACAAGTTATATATGTGATAGCTTGACATTTATATCTAAGAATATTATATGCCACCAACAACATGGTTTTATGCCGAAACGTTCTGCTGTTACTAATCTAGTTTTATTTTTGAATAAATGCCTAATCTCCCTAAAAAGTGGTCCTCTATCTTTCATCAAGTAGATAACATCAATTCTCATATATTGAAGATATGTTACATGAAGCCAATTTCAGAAATTCTTACTAAGGACCATGCCTAATCAGGTGTTCCGCAGAAAAGCCATTTGGGACCGCTACTCTTTACATTTGCTATTAATGGTGCTCCTCTTTCTGCACACAATAGTGAACTTCTTATCTTTGCAGAAAATTTATAAAAAAAATATCATCTTCAAGGATCCAACTCTACTGCAAGAGTATATTAACCACTTTGCCTTGTGGTGTGAAAAGAATAGTTTAAATCTTAACCCGACAAAATGTCAACAAAAAAAAAGTTTCCCTTCTTCTCATGACTGTTTTATCTCACGGAACATTTTAACTCGTGTTATAACTGTAAGGGGCCTTGGAGTTCTTTTTACACCTTACTTAGACTTTTCTGTTCATATTAATAAAGGGTTTATCCATTTTGCGGTTTCAAAAGTACAGGACTGGAATTCAACATCTGTCAAACTAAGTTGTTAAACCAATTTTTTTTGCAGCTGAAAGTCTGACATTTACGAAAATGGATAGCTTAACTATCGCACACCGCATAAAAATTGTTAAAACCTACAACAAAAATGGTGATTCTGACACAGCCACATATCGTGCTTTAAGAGGAGATTATGGTTTACATAATCGTCCAAATACGCAAGCAATTGGCAAAATTGTGAAGAAATTTGAAGAGACTGGATTGGTTACAGATATTGTAAGGCCTGTGCATCATCGTTTCGATCCTATCACTGAAAATATCGCTGCTGTAAGTGAAAGTGTTGCCGAAGACCGGAATGTGTCGATTCCTCGTCTTTCTCAGGAATTAGGACTGTCTTACGGCACATTATGGCGTATTTTGCATTTTGATCTACACCTGCATCCATATAAAGTCCAGCTCACATAACAGCTGAAGCCAGCTGACCATTCACAACGTCGAATGGGGGCTAGAACAACAGGCGGTGGACGGCGATTTTTCGAACAAAATTGTCTTCAGCGACGAAGCACATTTCTCACTCGGTGGGTATGCTAATAAACAAAATTGTCGTTATTGGGTTTCTGAGAATCGTCAAGTAATTGAAGAGAGGCCATTACATCCACAAAAAGTCACTGTTTGGGGCGCTCTTTGGTCCGGAGGTGTGATTGGACCTTACTTCTTCGAAAACGACGATGGAACGACTGTCACCGTCTATTTGGAGCGTCATGGTCATATGATAATCGGCTTTTTTTTGCCTGCATTGAAGAATACGACTTGGAGAATATGTGGTTTCAACAAGACGGTGCCACATGCCACACGACTCGAGCGAATATGGCTTTATTACAAGAGACATAACTGGCCACCCAGATCATGCGATTTGACACAGCTGGACTTTTTTGTGGGCCTACGCGAAAGACCGTGTTTATGCAGATAAACCTTTAACTCTTGATCACTTGAAAACCAACATTCGTTAAGTTATGTCTGAGATACCGCCCAATATGTGTCAAAAAGTGGTCGAAAATTACCTCAAAAGAATCGATGCTTGCAACAATTCGCGTGGTGGTCATTTAAATGATATAGTGTTTCACATATAATGTCAACGTTCAAATTTTATAATAAAAAAGTAATATCATGAAAAAAAATATTTTATATGTGTTTTATTTAAATTTACTAATGAACCCGCAAAATGAATAACCTATTATCATAGTTAACAAAGTCAATGCAATGTTATTAAGCGTTGGTCCAAAGAATTTGTCGATCCCAATGTTACCCATGCTTTAAACAAATTCATACACATACTTTGCCTGCTAACAATTAACACTGTACTAAAAGATGACCCGGTGGTCATCACTTTTCTGTGTTGGCTAACCAATGGTCGGAAGACGGAGCTTGTTATAAGCTCTTTTCGACCAATTCTGATAGTTTGAAGAAAAAAAAATTACTAACTATAATAAAAATAATTATAATTAATAGGTAACTTGTATATGGCTTAATAATTATTATACAATGCTGCTGAAAGTATGGCCAACATTGTAGTACTTTATACGTATCTAAAAACAAATCTTTCTCATGAGGAGTACCTACTCAACGGTATTTTTTGGCATAATAGAATGTAAGTATCGAGCTTTTCCTTTCATAGCGAAAATTGCTCTATCAAAACAAGGAATTACCTTTCAATTTAATTAAATTGATTTTGATAAATTTGTTCAGGTGTAAGCTTAGTATAATTATTACCGTCTCGCATCATTCACTTGTCGAACTAATTTTAAATTGTCTTTTATAATGTTAAATTGATTAACACGATAAGCTAGAGCTGAATGTCTACAGTTGTTTGTTTAGCTTAGTACTTTCAATATTTGTACTTGCGATATACCTATAGGTACCATATAGCAATTAATTGATTGTTATTAAAATCGAACTCGAGATTTTGATCAAACTTGACATAGCGATGATAGGAAAGATGAAAAAAGCGGGTCTGCCAATTCCGTGTGTCTGTCCTCGAGTCTACAGCCTAAACGGTTGGATGGATTTGGTTCAAACTTTGGAATTTTCGGTAATATGCCAGACGTCTTTTTCAATATTTTTAATGACATAAAATAACGGTACCTACTATACATTTTACTTTTTTTGCCAAAAAGAAAAATCTCATTTTTCTTAAAACGGGTCCAACGAACTTTTTTTTAAAATAGGGGAAAAGGAAAAAAAATGTTTTTTTGGTTTTCGGTTTACTTGAAAACGGCTCATTTGATTTTATAAAATTTTGTATGCAGAAACTCCTAGAAAGTTTAGATACTAATAATATGTTTCGGAAATTAAAAAATACATATTTTTTTTTTGAAAACGCAATATTTCGAAAACGACTCAAGGGATTTTTTCAAAACTTCGAATTTTTTTTATCCAAGAATTCAAATGGCACCTTTTTATTTGCCTTATAGGTAGAGGTACTTTAGGGGAAGTTTAGCATTTGGAGATTTGAATCAAACTTGACATTACGATGATAGAGAACATCAAAAAGTGGGTCCCGCAATTCTGTATGTATGTATGTCTGTCTGTCTAGAGATCGATCTACATCCTAAGCGGCTGAAGCTTTGATAAAGAACAATCACAATACCAATAATTAATCTTATGTATGGCATTAGTTTCCAACATGACAGCGATGCGTGCACATAATTATCTCACGCAGTGGCGATTGCTAGATGAACTGCAGAGACCGTCCGATTGATTTTAATTAAAGAATGAATATTATGTTGCTGAGCTAGTGTAAAGACAGTTTAAGCAAGGGTTTTCATAACAATTTTTTGTTACAGGGTATGACAGTTTTATAACGTTGGTCCTAAAAAGTTTTATATTCCCCGGGCTTCGTTTGGGGTGTTGTGGCCTGCTCAAAAAAACAAGTAATTTCCAGAAGTCGAATGCCGGCTTAACCCTTCGGGGGTTAAACTCTACTTTTCTATCACACTGTATCACGTCCAATAATTACATAAAATATGTATACATATATATATTTATGAATTTAATTTGTATATGGTCAGCATATAGTCCAGGAAAATTAGACAAAAAAATGAAGAAACTTCGCAAAAATTCCGACAAAGTTAAATTTTGGTGGATAGCTTAATTTAATTGTCCTAAGTATTTCCTAAAAAGTACCCTAAATTTGATGCGGAGCAAAAATGTTTACGTGGGGAGGGGAGGGGGAAAAATTCAGTTTTTTTTTCCAAATTACTCGAAAACTATAGGTTTTTTTTTTTGAAAAAAGTTGTAGGTACGCATTGTAGCTAATGTTATTCTACACAAAAAAGATTAATAAACTTTTTATCCTACAATTGATAGATTTGGAGAAAAATGGCCGAAAACATTGGGTTGTAGTACATGAATTCAATAAAATGTAATAAATTTAGGTTTTTGAGTGGGGATATTTTTTGTTTTTATTTATGTTTGCAAAAACATATTCTATGAAAAAAAAAACAAATTTTGCGATTATAGGTAATATAAGGAAAGTTATGTATTCGCAAAAAAAAAATTTTTTTCTAACAATCAAACATGACATTACAATAGAGAAAACCAAACAAGTGGGTCCCCAATTCCGTCTGTCCTCGAGTCTGCAGCCTAAACAGTTGGATGGATTTGTTTCAAACTTGGTACATATTGGTTTTTCGGTAATATGACCACACTTTTTTTCATTTTTTTTAAGACAACAAATAACAGTAGCTCCAATACATTTTTTTTGGCCAAAAACAAAAATCTTATTTTTCTCAAAAACGGCTCTTACGATTTAAAAAAAAAATCAGTTAATTAATGAAAGGGTAGCTTTTGATAATTTTTTTTTGGAAAAAATTGTTATTTTTGGCACCTATAATACAACCATTTTTTTGGTTTTCGATTTTCTGGGAAACGGTTAATTTGATTTTTTTTAAATTTTTTACGCAGAAGCTTCTAGAAAGGTTAAGCACTATTGTAAATAAAAAATTTTGAAAACATTTTTTTTGGAAATTAATTTTTTTTTTGAAAACTCAAAATTTAGAAAACGACTTAATAGATTTTTTCGAAACTTCGTATTTGGTAGTTTTTTGACACTATCTTGAATAGTTAAAAAAATTATTTTCCTAAAATAAAAAACAAGGGCATACAAATTTAAGAAAACCGTTAAGAAAATTAAGCATTTCTCAAAAACGGGTCCAAGAATTTTTTTAAAAGAATGTCTGTGTTCTTAAGTACAGCCCACTTTTAATTATAAAAATATGTTTTTTGCGTACTTATTAACGGTCCTTCCCATAGAACTACTTTTCATATTTTCGACTTTCTCAATATTGGATGTACCGATTAAAATAATTTTTTTTATACAAATGCTCCCTAAAATTCTTAATAAAACTGCATACGAAAATTTTCAAAAAAAAGTTTTTCGATTTTTAAAAAATAAATAAATTTTTTATTGAAAAATTGATTTTTCAAAAACTAGTTTTGGAATTTTTTTGAAATTTGAATATTATATGTATATTAATAATATCTTTAAAATGGCGTTTCAAATTTTTTTTGAAAAAATGTTTTTAAAATCTTATACATACAAAATTAATTTATCAAAAAACCGCTCCAACGATTTTTGAAATTGTTTCTTGATATATTCATATTTATATTTGTGTATTTGTGTAATTTTGTGTATTATCCATTTATTTCTTTTAGAGAAAAAATCTTCTTTAAGAATAAAAATCCGAAATTATATTTTATAATCAAAAACGATATTTATTCAATGAAGTATAAAAATGAAGTGAAGAAATAATAAGGAGAATAAATTAGTCTCAATTTGATAATTTATTCAATAGGTGTTTGATTGTTATTCATGTAGCAAAGTGTTTCTTTTACAAAGTGTATTGTATGCAAACTTAATAATTTCTACCTTATTATTATTCTCTTTTTACAAATTTTTGCTTTGTGTCTTTAAAAATCAAATGAATCTTATGTATGCACAATATTGTATATTGCACCTAAATTTATATTATATTTATATAGTTATATGCATATAGCTATACCTACCCACCTATATTCGTCATTTTCATTACAATATGTACAAGTTTACATACTTAGGTTGCGTATATAAATATATAGATACATTTCTTAACTTACATTATTAAAATCCATAACTTAGATTTAAATATACATTTGTAGGTAGGTGCCTATGTAACTATTCCTTGAATCATCCATTCGACAATTCATTATATGTACTACGAATCAGGGTAATCTAACCTCCACAGGGTTTAAACCTGCGTAGGATAACTACACCTAACTAACTTAACCTCAGTGGTTATAGCTACATTAAAGTTTTTAGCTACAAGAGCAAGTTCGTACGATCCAGTCATGCATTTTATTTTATTTTGCTTAATAACTCCCAACATCTTAATTTTGTCTAAAAAAAAACTCTAAGAGCAGATTTAAGACAGTAAAATTATCTACAAAATGACATAATAACGATTTCTGTATGTCAATTCGTTCTTAAGTTATAGCGTGTCAAAGTTTAATTGTTCCTCATTAAACGTTAAAAATAATAATTTATTATATTTTGTTCAATAGTCTTTACTTTAGATCAAGGTGTTGAAAAAGCATTGTCTTACGTCTTTAATATACAACAAACCAACAAAATAAAGTGACATGCTTAAATTAGCTAATAATTTATTTACATAATTCAGCGACTTTCTAGGTGTTATTTTTACTGAGTTTTTTTTAGCAGTCAGTTTTAATTAATTTTGATATCACAAAATTTTTTGATATGTAAATTAAGAGATTGAAGATAAATTTAATTTTACATTTACGCGACTTTCTAGGGTCGAAATACCCTTCATACTATAGGTATCACATTTGTTACAGGATGCTTTATGCAAACCTATTTAAAAACAGACAATTGCATGATTTTTTGCACACATAATATTGATATGGTAATTTTTTTATAAGGGCGTGAATAAATGTGCCACCTATGTTTACTCCTACCTGTTTAAGTCACGTAAAACTCATGTTCGCATATTATATATTTTTTAAATTTAATAGTAAACAGAATTATACACTTGAAATTAATTACGCAAAAAAAAACAAAAAATGTTTCATTTTAATTGGATAAAATAGGAAGAACGGGTTTAATGTAGATGCCAAAGTTTATTTACTTGTCCTAGGGGCCGTGAAAAGAACTATCGGCCCCGGGACGGAAAAATTAATGGCCTCTCATATATAATGAAGCATATAGATAAGTATGGTTGTTCAAATAAAACAGATTGTTTTTGTTGGTGATTCTGATTATATCATCGCAGCCATTTCGGCTACAGTGATCTACTACATTATTTCGAACTAACAGATCACTTGTTTGCTTTGATTTTCACATAAGTACATTTTTTTAATAAATTAAAGATTTTATTTTATCAACTTAAGCACAGATTATTTATTTTTGCTTATATGTACATTTCAGAAGCTTTCATTGTCAGTAAGCTATATTTAAATAATTTTTATTTTTTTTATTATTTGAAAAGAGCTTACTGGCGATGGAAACATAGCTTCTGAAATGTACATACATATAAGCGAAAAAAAATAATTTGTATTTTAAGTTGATAAAATAAAATCTTTAATTTATAATAAAAAACACGATAAAAATCTCCACTAAATCTATTTTATATTAGATATCTATATATAGTCATTTATTTTTCTTCGGACTGTTTTGAAAAATTAAATGAGTTGAGTTTTCGTTCAATATCGAATATTGTAACTTTTTCTTCAAATATGTAGGTAGGGCTTGTAACGAGTCCAGACCAGGCGAGACTTTTGTTAGTCTCGTGTCGGTCTCGTCCAAATCGAAAAAATTTCCATCTCGTCTCTTCATTCTCGGTATCGGCTAACCAAGTCTCTTCTCAATCTTTGTCTCGCCTTTTTCTCGTGAAAATTGTTCCCGTCCTTAGTCAGAAAAATTTTGAATTTTCTGAGATAAAATTTGAATTTTGTAGAGGGTGAATTGGATTGGATGTGGATTAAACCATTTAAATCGGAGGCATCCCTCAACCGATTTTATATAGGCAACATACTCTATTTTGCGTTTGGATAATATATTTTTTCAAATGTCACCTAAGAGGCTCAAAATCATCTATTTCCGGAGCAAAAAAATAAAATCGGACATCATGCATACATAAATTGTACGTATTCTTCTCTGGGTTTTAGCAGTGGTTTGATATCTTAAAGCGCATTTAATATTTCACAAAAAAAAATTGTGAATATTACAAAAATTTATCATGAGTACTAAAAAATAATTAAATACAAGAAATTTCTTCTAGCGAAAACAGAAACCAAACCATAGAGACCACCGAGACCAGCGGTCTCGGCGAATTCCGATACCAAAAAAATGGTCTCGCCTCGGTCTCGTCGTGGGTGCTTTTAAAGTTGTCTCGTATCGGTCATTAGTAGTCTAAATATCGGTTTTCGCCATTTTTAAACTTAATGCCAATAACTTCGCCATTCTTGATTTCTGACAAAAATTATAAAGCTTAAACTTGTAGAAAATTTAATTTTCGAAATCTTTAGTCTTAATATTATTTTTCAAAAAAGTTATCGTTCACGAGATATTAAAAGGAAAAGGTGTTTATATGAATAAAAAAGAGTCATTATATTCAAAATGACCACATAAGCTCCATCAGTATTTTCCCAAAAATCGACATTTAGACTAATAACGACCCCCCAACAAACTATAAGAGAAAATTGTGATAATTAATATTTTCATGATTGTAGAAGGGGGTAATAGTTTTTATTAATATCTCGCGAACGGTAAGTTTTTAAAAATAAAAATATTAAAACTTAAGTTGTAAAAAATTAAATTTCCTACAAGTCTTACCTAAATTATTTTTGTCAGAAATGATAAATGGGGAAGTTATTGGCCAAAATAATTTTTTTATTAATTTCAAAATGGCGGCTGAAGGTCCAGCGTGATTTTCCTGAAAACCGAAATTTAAGCTTCTAATAAATAACATATTAACAAATGAAATTACCGCTGTTTAAAATTTCGGAATACTTGTTTTCAATACCTCGTTATAACTGTTTCACTCATAGCTACTTATTTTAAAAATTATTTTAATAATTAAAACATTTAGGTTCTCAGATTTATCACTAACTTGCCACTTGTTACTACTATTTACTTGATATATTGCAAGTTTTGCATTTGGAAAAAAATCGAACTCGAGATTTTAATCAAACTTGACAATAAGATGATAGAGAATAATAAAAAAGTGGGTCCCGCAAATCCGCCTGTCTGTCTGTACAAAGAGCTACACCTGAAGCAATTTTATTCACATTTATGGTATTTAAGCATCTTAGGTGATTGTCTCTAATACTAACGGTACCATACCATACAAGTTTTCTACCATCTTAATTTTCTCGAAAGCGTTTCTAACGATATTTATTTTAAAAATCTCTGTACACTGTATATTCTATTTTCTTTTTCAAAAATCCAATATTTGTAAACGGGTAAACTTTTTTCTGAAATATTGTTTTTTCATTTAACATGAAATTGTCATACCAATATTTGTATATAAATGTTGTAATGGGTTATCCATTTTGCGGTTTCAAAAGTAAACTTAAATAAAACACATATAAAATATTTTTTTTTCATGATATTTCTTTTTTATTATAAAGTTTGAACGTTGACATTATATGTGAAACCCTGCATCATTTAAATGACCACCACGCGAATTGTTGCAAACATCGATTCTTTTGAGGTAATTTTCGACCACTTTTTGACACATATTGGGGGGTATCTCAGACATAACTTAACGAATGTTGGTTTTCAAGTGCTCAAGAGTTAAATGTTTATCTGCATAAATACGGTCTTTCGCGTAGCCCCACAAAAAAAGTCCAGCGGTGTCAATGGCCACATGATCTGGGTGGCCAGTTGATATCGCAACGACGAGAAATTACGCGGCCAGGAAATGTCTCTTGCAATAAAGCCATCTTGTTGAAACCACATATTCTCCAGGTCGTATTCTTCAATAGCAAACAAGAAAAATTCGGTTATCATATGACCATAACGCTCCGAATTGACGGAGACAGTCGTTCCATCGTCTTTTTCGAAGAAGTAATGTCCAATCACACCTCCGGACCAAAGAGCGCCCCAAACAGTGACTTTTTGTGGATGTAAATACGACAATTTTGTTTATTAACATACCTACCGAGGGAGAAATGTGCTTCGTCGCTGAAGAAATTTTTTTTCGAAAAATCGCCGTCCACCGCCTATTGTTCAAGCACCCATTCAACGTATCTACGACGTTGTGAATGGTACGCTGGCTTCAGTTGTTGTGTGAGCTGTACTTTATATGGATGTAGGTGTAGATCCACATGCAAAATACGCTATAATGTGCCGTAAGACAGTCCCAATTCCTGAGAACGACGAGTAATCGACACATTCGGGTCTTCGGCAACACTTTCACTTACATCAGCGATATTTTCAGTGGTACGAGCGAAACAATGATGCACATGCCTTACAATATATGTAACCAATCCAGTCTCGTCAAATTTCTTCACAATTTTGAAAATTGCTTGCGTAGTTAGACGATTAGGTAAACCATAATCTCGTCTTAAGACACTATATGTGGCTGTGACAGAATCACCATTTTTGTAGGAGGTCTTAAGAATTTGTATGCTTTGTGCGATAGTTAAGCGATCCATTTTCGTAAATGTCAGACTTTCAACCTTGAAAAAAATTGGTTTAACAACTTAGTTTGACAGTCGTCGAATTCCAGCCCTATACTTTTGAAACCGCGAAATGGATAACCCTTTATATAGATAAAAAATTAAGTAAAGAAGAAGTTAGAAATATATTTTGCCATTTCTACTACCAATCTTGTGCTTACAATAGGCGTTTTTCTTTTATAGTTCCGATCAGAGTCTGAGTTGTAAACAAATTTTTTGGTGTTTCTTTTTAACTCAGAGCACTCATAGCTCCAAATGTGTGTTTCTTTTTTCGTTCTAAACATGTGTAGATCGCACTCGACGTGCTCGAACATAATTGACTGAGCATGTGAGTAAATTGCTGAACTCACCAAATGCCATGTATGCCAAGAAGGAAAATGTGAGGAAAAAATAATTAGATACATAAGTTGGGGAAAGAAGTTGATCCCTTGTTGATTTTCTGTAACTGGTGTGCATCCAGTGTATACAAAAAATGGTAGTTATTGCTTTTTTATGGTTAAAAATGAAAATGTATTCTGATTTGTGTGGTTCAAGTGTGTTTAAAAAACATATCAGTGTTCAGAGCTCGCTCTGTTTGGAACAAGTTCAGTGCATAATCTATGTGTTCGAACTCTGTTCAGTGCTCTGCTCTGAACGAAAAAAGAAAAACGCCCACTGTGTGTCGAACATAAGAACCAGTACGTGCGATGCAGTCGTGCATTTTATTTTATTTGCGAACGGTTATTCGGTGTATTTACATTCGCGAATTATAATAATAATTGAAATTTTTCCTCAAATTAAGTCCATAATAAGGACCTATCTCATTTTTAAAGATACATATTGCTACTTTAGTCATAAACATAAAATGTGTACATAAACTTCCTAATGTGAAAAAAAAACGATCAATTGGATATGATGAATGAGAGTATAAAAACCACGCCAACATTGAATTGCACTATTAAGCCAAACCAGCGAGATAATGTTGTTGTTATACTTTCGACAATTTCTATTTTCAAATCCGAAGTCCGAAGAAGTGCGAGAAAATAAAATAAATAAACACAAGAGCCATGAATAACATTAATTAAATGAAGAGCCCTTCATTCGGTATTTTTGGATTTTAGTTCTCCGCCGAATTGCAATACGGGCAGTGTTGTTTAAATGCACTCGAACACTGTGCATAAAAATTTAAAACAAATATATAAAAAAATTTACATATATGTACATATCATCTAAATATATAAATCAAATTGAAATATGTAATTCGAATTCCATGGCTTGGAAAAGTAAATATTGTTTAATTATTTGGGTTGCATTCGCCAATATAGTTAGTCATCCGGTCGATGGGCAACAGAAAACAAACGTTGGTTTGTATTTTTTTTTAAATAAAAACGAAAACCTCAATTTCTTCAATATTTTGGTGTGTGATGTGGACTCTTATATGAATTGTCGGGCGCAGTTCTTTTTGTAGCTCAGTTCTCTAGATTATATTTGTTGGCGTGAAAAATAAATGTATATGTACCTACTTTTATAATTGGGCCAGTATTAGTTTCTATCACAAAAATGATAAATCTTTAACTAAACCATTAGTCGGAACAATTATTTAGTTTGGCCCTATAATCTCGGACAACATTTATTGATAAATGATTTCTATATTTTTACAAGAATGTTATTTTGATTGTTTAATTTGGTTGATAAATCAAACAAAATATTTGTTTAAACTTTTTTGGCAACTTTACATAGAAAACCATTTTAATATACTCGTATGTATATTTATTTATCTACAAACAATATTAAATCTAACAGATATAACGGGTGATTTTTTTGCTACTTGGTTTTTGACGTTTATATTTTTGACAGATCGCACATGACAAATTCCACGAACATTTGACATTTCGATTCAGTATTGTTTGCCATTTCATCATGAATAGACTTACGCCTGAACAACGTTTGCAAATTATTGAAATTTATTATCAAAATTCGTGCTCTGTGAAAAATGTGTTTCGCAAGCTACGTCCGTTTTTTTTCCGCTCATTTTTGGCTAAATGGATACGTGAATAAGCAGAATTGCCGTATTTGGAGTGAAGAGCAGCCAGAGGCAATTCAGCAGCTATCAATGCATCCCGAAAAATGCACTGTTTGGTGCGGTTTATGGGCAGGCGGCATCATTGGGCCGTACTTCTTCAAGGACGATGAAGGCCGCAGGGTTACGGTCAATGGAGAAAGGTACCGTTCGATGATAACAGTTTTTTTTTTGCCGAAAATGCAAGAATTGAACTCGGTCGACATGTGGTTCCAACAGGACGGTGCCACATGCCACACTGCACGCGAAACCATGCATCAATTGAGAGGCGAATTTGGTGAGCAGTTGATCTTACGTTTTGGCGCAGTCAATTGGCCACCAAGATCATGTGATTACACCCCGTTAGACTATTTTTTGTGGGGCTATGTTAAGTCTATTGTCTATGGGGACAAGCCAAACACGATTGCTGCCTTGGAAGCCAACATTGAACGCGTCATTGGTGAGATTCCGGCCGAAATGTGTGAAAAAGTTTGCCAAAATTGGACCTTCAGAATGGACCACTTGAAGCGTAGCCGCGGGCAACATTTAAGTTAAATTATTTTTAAAAAGTAAATGGCAGAAATTGATTTATCGATCCAAATAAAAATTTCATTCACTTTTTACAAGTTTCTGTGTTTTTTTGAATTTTCAAAAACCAAGCTCTTAAAAAATCACCGTTTATATACATTCCAAAATGCGTTTCGCCCGGGCACGATAGTTGGGCTCATCAGTTAGATGCTATCGAACCTTTCTAAGACGCAATATTTTTGGTCGATGTCTACCGACTCTAATAGAATGTCAGCATATATATACTGCAAATTATATATTTTTCTAGGGGAATTTGGTTAAATTCATGCACCTAGAAATATGTATTGATTTTATGCATATGTAAATATTGTTTGCGTTTTCTTCGAATATAGATATATATACATATACAAGGTTAGGTTCGATATTCCGGATTTTATAGTTCTCCGTTTTTTTCTAGATCCCGTTTTTACAATCCCGCTTATTATTATAATCCTGTTTTTTAAAACCCCGATTTTTTAAAATACCGCTTTTTATAATCCCGTTTTTCTTAAATCCCGTTTCTTATTATCCCGCTTTTGCAATCAAAACTAGTTGTTTTATTTTATTTTTAAAATATAACAACTATATAGTTTTGATTGCAAAAGCGGAATAAGAAAATTGAAATAAAATAAGCTACAAGTTATTTTTTTATATACATTTTTATTATAACGTTTAACAAAATATTAAAATAAAGTATGAGCTAATCTTATAATATTCTGTTAAAATAGAAAAAAAATAATCTGCAAGCCATTGACATTTATCTTAATAATTTGTAGATATAACAATGTAATTGTATACTATGACCAATACGATGCAAAAAACCTGTTTTACTCATTTTTTGTCTATTTTTCACTATTCTTTTAATAGCCAATTATAGGATTTGGGGTGAGGTCGAGTTTGTGTGTATGCAAAGTTTCTTGGCGGGATTAAACGGGATAAATCGCGATTTTAAAAAGCGAGATTATAATAGATCGCTATTTTGATCGAGAGGGATTTTAGAAGACTGGATTTAAAAAAAAAAAGTATTTTAGTAGACGGGATTTTAAAACTTTTCCTTTCGGGATTTTTGATAAAATGGGATTATAAAAAGCTGGATTCCGATACGCTCCCATATATACACCAGCTGACCCGGCGAACTCTGTTCCGCCTTAGATTCTATAAATAAGCAGATTTTGGATTTTATTAAGTTCAATTTTTTGTTAGGAAATACAAATAAAAAAATTAAGCATTTTGAGGATTTTTTATTGTTTATGTATTTTGGTGCATAGGTTGCCTTCTTCAGTTAAGTACCTTGTAATAAACTACATTTTTGGTTTCATTATCAGGCGCTAAGACAAACAACATGCCACATATAATTGTCCATGGGAAAAGCATGGATATTCCAGATACAAACCACAAACTTTCAAGGATTGGCATTGTGATTTGTTAATGATCATGGCGAATGCAAGACGGGTCGGAAATAGAAGTCTTTTAAACTCAAACGGCATATTGTTTGGGATAATCGGAATCCTCGGAATGAGAACTTCCTCACGTTCGAAATTTCCTTTGAGTATCGTTGCGTAAATCACATTGTTCATCAATTTACTTAACACCAAACGCGTACCGTTATACAGTTTTGGTTGGCTTATGTTTCAAAGCATGATTACTACGGAGCCAACTTTTAGGCTTAAATTGTGCGGTGGTAACAACATTACAAGCAATATTAGATCTAACAGATATTTATGATTGATTTATTTACATTCCGATATCAAAATTTGATTACAAAATGTGAATTTAAGTTTTATGGTTAAGCCTGGTTAGCAAATTTATATACATACGTATGTATTTTGTAAATTCAATTAAATTGCAAAACATAAGAGAGAGAATAAGGGCGCAAATATATTCTGATATCAATTAAATTTTCTTTAGCTTTTACTCACTAAAGTACTAAACAAACTTTGGGGTCCGTGATATTATTGGTTTTTGTTACTTCCTTATTGGCCGCAATAAAAAATTAATCATAAACGTCGAAATTTATTAAAACAATTGTATGCATTTCGGTCTTGTTTGCCGACCATCTTTAGCGAAATACACAAAAACACAACAAAATGAAGAAAAAATAACAAAATATTTAAAGAGAAAATTACTACACATTTTGATAGTTACAAAATTTACGATGTAAGCAAAATCAAAAAGAATACAAATAAAAAGAAAAAATTAGAAAGAAAAGAATTCTTATTTGGCAATTTTTTTTTTGTTTTTTATAATCTACACGTGCTCAAGGGATTATGAATACCATTTAAATGTTTCAACACAGCGCGGGACTTTAAGGAAGAGAAAGAATGATAGGAAAGATGTGTGGCGCGATATTCGGAGACTGTAGGTGGTTGTTGTCTCAGATTTTATCTCCAAAGATGGTGGCTGAACTTATGCGGAGAAATTTTCCGTGTCTTATTTATCTATGTCCCTTATAATTCGGATTAATTTTTTTTATTCTTTGTCTTATTTTATCGGTATACTAGTTTCACTCAATCACATGCTGTTAGTTCTATGCCTAAACAGCATGTAATGAGTAAACCAGCAACTCATTGTATGACACTTATTTTTAGAATTGGTTTTTTAATGGAAAAATAAGAAGACATTGACTACGGCAGGGATCGAACCTGTGACCATGAGGTTGACAGGCGAACACACAACAATCGCGCCACGGCCACGCCCGAAAATAAGAAAGATTCGATAGGGCTATTGTCTATGTTCATTAACTTTTCTGTGATTAAAATTTAAATTGATTCATAAGCATCTAATTTAAATGGACTTAGAATTGTTTTAAATAATTTATAGTTGTTTTGAATTGGCTTCATTGAATGTGGCTTATCATGGTCCAAATCAAATGCATGAGCGGCTACTGCTTTGCTAACATATCTCTCATCTATATAACGACGATGTTCTTCGGTGCGACTTCTTACCGCGCGCCTCCTTTGTCCAATATACATATTTATGCTGGCAATGTGGTTAGAGGATTTGATAGATGCCTCTCTTCACAGATATAAGCTTATTATCTTTGGTTGAACCTAATAATGTTCGTTACTTATTGTTGCTCGTGTGTACAATGTTCAAATCAGCTCGTTCATATGCATGATTGAGTCGATTTGTCACACAAGCACTGTTACCTCTCATTTGGCTCAAAATTGACGAATTTTTTTTAAGTTGGCTCAGGGACTCATCCTTTTTAGATTTGATTCATTTTTTTAACAACGAGTCAATTTATAGATTAAAGCACTTTTATTTCATTTTGCAGAAAATATTTTAAAAAGGTTAAATAGTCTGAACTACGCTTCAATTTTCTTTCCTTACTTTGGATAAAACATATAAGAGTTTTGGATGGATGTTTTAAAATTAAGATATGCGTATGAAGTGAAGAGCCTTTTTTGAGAACATTTCCAACTTTATTATGAAATTGATGACGTTTCCTCAAAGTTCTGCAGCCGCAGAACGAAAAGTTTCAGATCTCAGCCAATCGCAACAGAAAGGTTTAATAGATTTAAATTAGAAACTGTTGAAGCAATTTTTTTATATATGGAGTTATGTGCCTCAAGCGATTAAATTTGAACTCCAGATTAAAGACTAAGGTGCAAAATTTTAAACAACCCATTGTTAAGGGCTTAACATTTTACTAGTTAGCAATTTCCTAAGTGCTTTTTGATTGAATAAGTATTTCAAAAATTTTAAACCTTTTCTAAACTAGTAAATTGCTAATTAAGCAGAAAGCTGAGCATTTATTTGTAGGGTTTGAATTTTGATGAACACAATTATTGTAGTTATGCGTTGTAAATTAATTATATGTTGATGAAAACCTAATTATAAAGGTATTAGTTATTTCTATTTTCATCATTTTAACTTCATTATTTACAAAAAAAAAAAATTGTGCACCAGCAGGACTCAAACCTGGGCAACCCGCGTGCAAGGCTGATATACTATCAGATTCCATAATGGATTTAGCAAATTGCTAAAAGTTAAAGTGGCCATTCCGTGATTATAACTTTAGTAAAATGTTAAAATCGTTTAAAATTAGCTCAAACTTTTGAGCTTAGTAAATTGCTAAAAGTTGCTTTCACATTTTACTAAATCGTTTAAAATTTTGCGCCTATGCTTTTGTTTATTTGTTTTCTTAATTTTGCCTTATTATTTTGGTGTAGTACATTTTTTTCAAAAAAAAATAATAAATGTATGTTTTTGAGTTGCGAAATTTTTTGTTTTTAGTTATTTTTGGAAAAAAATGTTCTATTTAAAAAAAGACACGTTTTAAGTGTGGAACCGGAAGGGAAATGCTGCAATCTTAAAAATAATAATTTATTCTATTTTCTTCAATAACTCCCAAAACTTTTATTTTTCTCAAAATTGTAGAAATCTACAAAGTGACATATTAACGACTTCCGTGTGTCAATTCGTTCTAAGGTTAAAGCGTTCCAAAGTTAAATTGTTCGTCAAAACGGATATATGAATTAAATTCATTCGTACGGATTGGGGTTCGCGCGAACCTCAGCGCATGTTTGAAAGCCTATAACATTTGTCGGCCCGAGATGAGAATTCAGTGAACGAAATTCATTTTTCCTTGCGTTTTTTGTATTTGTCATATCAAAGCGATTTAAGAAAATTTTTTGGAAAAAACTTGCAAACCAAACTTGGGGTTCGCGCGAACCCCAAGCATTAAAATTAAAAAAACAAATATTTTGACCGAACACGTATATGTACATTATTTGAATATGTATAACATAGATGGTGATGTAAAAAATGAAGATGAAGCGTAATAGAGATTTTCTTAATCATTCCGGAGTCGGGGAAAGTTCTGGAAGGCATTTGACCCAGGCGATGCTTTGGAGGCGAAAAGAACAGTTTTTCTTCACAAATATCGCATGCAGTTTTGCTCCTTCTGTCTCATGCTCTTGAAAAAATTTGGCACCTGGTATGAAAATAGAAGATCGTTCAGAAAAAAAATTTGGATCTACACTTGAAAAAACCTTTTTACGAGGAAGTCCCTCGTCCACTACTCGAAAACTGCAAATTTTTTCCAAAAATGCGAAGGGCATTCGAAATAGATATGGAGATTATATTTTGCACCGAAGGATGTCAACTGTAATCTAAGACTAGTTCCATAAGCTCCTCTTCCAGCTTAATTAGTTTGTCATTTCTGAATAAATTTTTGGTCGTTGTTGGCGGATTAAATTGACAAAAAGTAATGACTGGCTAAGGCTGCAACATCTAATAAGTTATAAGTACAACCAAAGGCCAGAGATTAGTTTGGCGTGAATAGGAATAAATTGAAACCATTTAGCCGAGTACATCGACTCCACCTTTTGTCCGGTTGTAATCCAGTATCATCACCGAAATAGCATTTTCAAGATCGTTCTATGATGACAGGTACAAAACTTGTTTATTGGGTTTTGGAACATACGAGTATGATACGAATATCATTCTATGAGAAAATCCAAAAGTTGATGAATGCAGTGACAGTACAGTTTTTTATTATTTATTTTGACAGATTCGTTATTTTTATGTAGGAGTTCTTTGACAGCGGATGGATGCATATGTGTATTCTTTGGCATTGTGCCAAGAAATGTTATTTTTTTAGTCAGAAAGTTCAATGCAAAATTCACGTAAGTGCATTTCCTCTGTGGAAATATATTGGCATCAAACCCATCACTACGTTGGCGTTGTATCCAGGGCCAAGCCCGGCACTTTCATCACAACTGCCAGTGTATTGAACATTTCAATGGATAATCCGTTGTAGTGTTGTACTCTCATTGAGCCTCCAGAACTTTAGCCCATATTTTGCAGGCTTGCTTGGCATATTATATTACCGAAACGTACAGCGACGGCGGAAGTTTCTAATTGCTCACCGATAGTAAGGTTTTCAGACGGAATGTAATTTATTGACAAAGTCTGATAAAGTTCATAAAATATTTCAATTTGACTTAAGTCTGATTCATGCATCAATTTATTAATAATGAACAATTAGGTGTGTATAAAAACTTTGGGGTTCGCGCGAACCCCAAGTTTGGTTATTCCATTATTTTGCGTTCCGTAAACTAGGGTTAAAAGACAACGTATAGTGTAAAAACAAGACCGAAGTGCATACAATTGTTTTAATAAATTGCGACGTTTATAATTAATTTATTGTGTTGACTTTTAATTAAATTTCTTATTGCGGTCAATAAGGAAGTGCCAAAAAACCAATAATATATTCTGATATTATTAACATTCTATACTTAGCTATTGACTGTTTTTAATAAACTGCTTAGGGTTTTCTAGCCTCATTCATTTAGGAGTTGGATAGTTTTCTGCATCGATAGTGTTAGTTTTTCAAAGAAAATTAGCTTTTGCTTCCTGAATGTTAGGCATTTTGGTGATAATATGGAAGCAATCTTCTTTCCATTTCAGGTTGCAGAGCGTACATAATTGATTAAACCTAGCATTATAGGGGTTACCATTTAGAAAGAGGAGCTCATACCTTGCCTTGAATATTATGGATATTTTTCATCATAAAGTAAAGAGTCATTGAATTAATTTTTTTACAGTTGAGGTTAAAATTAAGCTGGCTGTATTTTATTGTGCTTTCGGACTCATAAGATAAATATTCACCAGTTAGAAGATCCATTTTGTTTTTACCAATTTTCAAATACCTTGGGTATTGCGGACAGTTTGAAGATACCCCTATAATTTTCTACATCATTCTTAGACCCTGCCTTTATGGATAGGAATCAAGTAAGAAAGTTTTCATTCCACTATAAAACTACCGTATTATCGTGACTTGACCAGGTATTTTTCCCATTTGTGAAAAATACTCATTAACAGACAAATGTTTTTCAATTTTGCTGCGCATTGCCAAAATTGTAAAATAAAATTCTGGACAGCGAATGTCATAATAGAATTTTTGTTTTGTGAAACACGAGTTATCAAATTTGTAATAACATTTTCTTGGAAGACCCTCTCTAAAATTTGTGTAAAGGCCGATGCAATGACGTTTCCACTTCGCCCCCGATACCTTGGGTTCAAATAGCGCAGCAAACTTTTTTTGTAGTGGATAAATGAGCTGTTAAGTTGTAAACGTTTAGTTTTGTATATTAAAACATATGTATAACCAATTTCAGCTCTTGGACATTATAATAATAATTTTCAGATCAAAAAGAATGCCTCATTCTTTATCCTCAGCTTTTTGTTCTCTTATCATCTTCGTTAAACCTTGCTTTACAGGCTCAAGAACAGTATCTTTGTATAAGTTATACATTTATCGTTATACCTACATATATAAGTTTGGATCTAAATAAAGTTGGACATTCAAAGTCATCAAAATATAAGACAAAATTCATAGCCCAAAGCTATTTTGTTATAACCACGAGGAACGTTTGAATATCTTGAATTCTTGAAGCAACAAAGTTCAATCTACATCCTATTGTGACATAGCTCCATGTGCATGGATCTATTTACCACTTAGAACATTGTGAACTTAGAATTGATGTACATAAAACTGTTTCCATACAGTAAAAAGTTTGGTTTAATAATACGTAATTTTTGTTTAAGCTCAAAAGTGCTCTTTGGCTATTGCATTTGGGTTTATTTCTTGGCACCCCACTTTCCACTCGACTTTCTTACACCACAACCAAAGAAATAGCTAAGCTGAACCCGGTATATGGAGCTCCGGAGCTCTAAACACATATACACAAATTAAGGACATTCTAGTAGGCTGTTTAAGGGGATGTCTGCTGAACATTGCCTATATGTGCATATGTTTCCTTTGGTTGGAGACCAGTTAAATGCATTTTCATTATGCCGACGGCAGGCCGGAAATCCCCTTTTTATCTTGAACCTTATAAAGATCTATATAAGTGGGACTTATCAAACTCACATGCTATAAAGCTCAATGATAATATGATTTGTATTCTAGCATGATATCCACATTTTCAGGAAATGTTATTATAGGGCTGTTCTTTTGGCAAAGTTAGATCGTCAGCAAAGCAGAATTTACAAACATTGCAAATACAATAAACTGCTTTCGATAAAACTAAAAGCAGAAGTCTGCTTTTGATAGATTTGTGACATTTATTTGAGTATCGAATGTTATGATGTTGCTTAGTTGGTAGTTCCGATGACTTTAATGAATCTCGAAAGGCACGTTCACATATTTATTTGATAAGTTATCTGGGAAACCAAACAATTCGAATATATTGTGAACGATTCGGAAAAGTTAGCTGAAAGCAGTCAAAAATAAATAATTTTTGGTTAGTTATGTGTTATTTTCTTAAAACAATTGTTTCACACCTATTTACGTACAGGAAATAAAAAATGACTCACGCAACAAACTGGGCCAAAAATACGTTTTACTCATTTTTGTTGCCTTATAAATCATATTAATAAGCATAAGTAGGGTACGTTCTTCCAATTTAAGGAAAAGTTAAAGTTAGCATAGTCGTGCGAAACTGCCAGATCAAAGATACTTAAATAAAAGATGTTTGAGTGGCTTTGTGTCAGCTGCTGTCAAATTGCCTAAAAAAGTAGCTAACTACGACTTGAGCAGCGCCCCCTACCAAAGCTGTGAAATTGAAATAGCAACTAGCATTAAAAGAGCAAGTCAGTGCATACCCTTTAGTTAGAAATAAATAGGCACTCATTAGCAGCAAGTAAGTGTATGTTATCGATAGAGCACTTATAACACGTGCAAGGCATAAACTGTCGAATTCGATTGTGAAGATTATTATAATTTCTTCTAAAAAATCTTAATTTGGTTATACCAACAATTGTAATATCACCTGCGGAAAAGAGTGATGATTTAGAGCTCTGCGGCGAAATTTGGCAAAAAAATACATTCTAAATATTTCAAAATATAGGTTATTGCCTGGTCAGAAAATGTCATTATTTATTAATGGATGTCGTAGATAATTAACTTGACTTTAAAATTCCTGCCAAAACAGATTTTGACGATCTAACGTCATTTTGAATTTGGAGTCGAGTTGACCGTTGACTAACCAGTGAATATAAAACGGGACATAATAGTCCAATGTGGACATTCTCTCCATATTTCATATAACTCATTTTTAATTAACCTCTCTACTTTTGAGCCGCATGTAAACGAAGTTTAAAAATACTTAATAGTTAAATAATAAATGCGCTCATTTTTGCAAGGAAACACAATGCAAACATACCCTTTCATTGCCACAAGATTTGATTTATTGAAAAGAAACGTCAAACACATAAAATAATTTTAAAATGAACATTTTGGAATGCACAAATGTAGAAAATTCAACTTTTTCTTATTTCTTACTGCCTTATATATATTCCATTTTATTTACATCTTTTAATTCTAGTTTTGGTATTCTTAAATGCCTTTAATCTTAAGAAATAAAACCAAATCAATTTTTGATATTTTGCATTTAGTTATTGACAAAAGTTCGGTAATACCAACTTAAAGATACAAAAAATCAGCCTGCTGCGGATCGTTCTTTTAGGTAATCCTGTTTTGATGCCGATAGTTTTACCAAAAGAACAAGGCTTATATTATTTTTTTAAATAAGCAAATAAAATGTAGTAAGCTTTCTCCCGAGCATCCCCCTCCTTAAACTCATAATTACTTATTTTATTTATGTATACTAATTGCAAATAAATACATAGATAGATAAAACACTGGATTTTTTTTTTAATTATAAGAGTTCTTTTTTATCCGATAGGTCTGATTTATGAATCAACAAATCCTGACATGGAAAAGATATTCCAAAAGGCAATTGATGACGCCAATGAAGGCAACGAAGACATTAAACTATCCGCTGTCGTCGCAGCCATAACTCCTGGAAACGCCTTTGAAACCTCAAAGAGGCTTTGCAAAATGCTCCGGGTATGTATTTACGCTTTTTTATAAACAAAAAAAAAAAGGATCTAAAATCCAATTTGTCAAGTATTCCCTAGTCAAGTGTTATCGCGGTTTTTGGCCCATCTACGACCGTACCCGCCGCACATGCCATGAGCATTTGTGATGCCAAGGAAATGCCATTTATGGATACCCGCTGGGATTTTTCCACACAATTGCCAACCATCAATCTACACCCCCACCCAACACAAATAGCTGTAGTTCTACGAGATATAGTTACAACTCTTGGGTGGCGAGGATTCACGATTCTCTATGAAACTGGTGTGTTAGAATAAAAACTAATAAAAAAAGACCTTTTAGTGTTTCCAAAACAATCAAGCCAGAGATATTTTGTTTCCACTCAGGTGAATATCTGTCAATTGTTAATGAATTACTTCAGCTCTACGGAACAGACGGTCCAGTTGTTACGTTGCGTCGTTACGAGCTTGACATCCAAGGCAACTACCGCAATGTCCTGCGAAGGGTGAAAAAGTCCGATGATTTTTCTATAGTAATTGTTGGATCCATTGAAACCCTACCAGAGCTTTTCAAACAGGTGATTCTCGTTCGCTTAGCAAACTTAAAACTTAACGCTCTTTCCAATTAAAATGTTTTACAGTTGCAACAAGTGGGTCTCATGAATGATGCATATCGTTATGTCATTGGAAACCTTGACTTGCAAACCATCGACCTGGAACCCTTTCAGCATGGTGATGCTAATATAACCGGATTTCGATTAGTTTCGCCGGAAAATCAGCGTGTAGTTGAAATTTTGAAGTCCTTTGATGAAAGCGTCGAGGACCCTTTTCAAAATGGTAATTAAAAACAATTTAGATATAACATTTTTGCATTGAAAAGGATTATTAATTGTTTTTGTAGTGTCATGTCCAATGAACGTAAATATGGCATTGGTATATGATGGTGTGCAACTATTGGCGGAGACTTTCAAGCATGTCAACTTTAGGCCAGTTCAACTTAATTGCAATGACGACAGCAGCTGGGATAAGGGTTATACTTTAATTAACTACATGAAGTCGGTAATTGATTTGCTATAAATTTCGTTTTTGTATACAGTACTTGATGGATATAAGTAATTTTTATGAATATGTTCCTACATTCTCATATATACAAAGAACTCACTTAGAGTCATTTGAGGTAAGTTCGCCTAGTGGGTCAGAGCGGGCACTACTAATTTCTCTGCCTGAGTTGAAAAATAAAATGCACGATTTGATCGCACGTACTTGCTCTTATGTTCGATCACATCGTATGCAAAAGATTATTAATAGAAACGGCTAAATATATTTTTAAAATCGTTAATTACAATTTTTTTTATACAAAATTTCTTAAATTTTTTTTCTTAAAAAAATTGGTATGGCAATTTTAAATATTTAATAATGTAAATTTTAAAACTATTTTTTTTTAATTCAATTGGTTTTTTCTCGTGGTTTTAATGAGAAAGTTAATAAAACAGGATAAGTAATAAAGTAAACAATAACTACTGTTTGTGTAAGTCAGTACATATTGTGATGTGCTTTTTGTCTAAGGCTCAGGTTTTGCTCGCCGGTATACCAAGGTTCTAACTAAAGTAGCACGAAAGTTTAGTTTCCAGTCTATAGTGTCCTTATTTTAATCCAAAGTCTTTGATTAGTTTATCCGTACAATATATGCCTTTATTTTTCTTTATTCCAAAGACTTAATGTTCCAAGATCTTAACTTAGTGATCGAAGTATCACCACTATCCCTTCGCGGTCGTATGCTCGTTTCACAGCTGCAAGTTAACTTGATATGCCATCCAACAATAGCCGCCTGGGATGTCCTCTGGCTTAGTACGGCTCCTAGTTCTCACACGGTCGGATCTGATATAAATCAACGGGCGGACCCAGTAGAATCGACGGCCGAAGCCGGTAAAATCAACGGCCGAAGCCGGTAAAATCGACAGGCGGACCCGGTAAAATCGACGGTAAAATCAACGGCCGAAGCCGGTAAAATCGACAGGCGGACCCGGTAAAATCGACGGCCGACGCCGGTAAAATACACGGCCGAAGTCGATAAAATCGGCGGGCGGACCCGGTAAAATCGACGGCCGACGACGGTAAAAACAACGGCCGAAGTCGATAAAATCGGCGGGCGGACACGGTAAAATGGACGACCACAACCGTCAAAATCAACGGCCGAAGCCGTACAGAATGTTTATTATACCCCTCACCACTGGTGGGGGGAAGTCTAATATTAAATTTACTTGAACCTGATTTTTATGCTGGTCGCTAAGTGCTACCTTCGGAGTCTGGATTACGACTGACTATTTCCATAATTTTCTTGTTTACAAAGCCTCATCTTATGATACATTCTTGCTGAACTAAATGTAAGCTGTAAGATTACAAGGTATAATTTAACATTGAGTGGACCGCTGTTTGCCACGCCATCAAATATCGCGTGATTTACCACATTTTCCTTTCTCCCTTTATTTAATATTTAAAGAGTGCGCACCTTGACTTGATTTGTTTTTTTTTTAGGAAAATAATTTAAAAAAAGTTACTTTTTTTTGGCATGACTTTGCTTTAGGTTTGTTAAATGCAAGAAACTTCAAGTAGTCCATTAGAGGGGGGGGGGGTGGTTTCTTGAATGCTAAAGGTGGGGTAGTAGCAATTTTTTCGTATGTTGTTTTAGGCTTGGGTCCAATGAAAAATGCAAGTTTTCGACCTCGAGGCGCATGCGCCCAAGCCTCCAACTTGGATTTTAGGTACAAAATTGTGTTTTTTGATAATAGCCGTGTTTTATTTTCTCCGTGATCCAGATCAGATCATCTATTTGTTAGCGTTACAACAACTAAACTAAATCATTTTGCTGTTGTGGCGCAAGTAAAAAGATGATCTGATCTGGATCACGGGGAAAATAAAATACGGCTAATAATTCAAAAACGTGGCCGAAACTTCATTTTGGTTGAGTTTTTTTTATTTTTACATAATTTAAAAAAAAACTAGAAGGTACTTGAATATTATCATTTACCAATATTATACTTTTCGTACACAATGTTAAAATTCAAAATTTAAGAATAGTAAATTATGGTTTTAGAGCACAAAAATTACATTACATTACATTGAAGCACTGGCAACTTTACCATTGGTTTAAGCTTTTTACATACATTAATACAACAGACAGAGACAGAGATAGGAAGAACACACAACAGAAGAAACACCTGTCAACAGCACGTGGCTGGTTTCCGACGGCCCCCCATCAAAGTACTACACACGCGCAACGATGCTTGATTTCGCTGATGTATGGGAAGCAATCATCGTAGCCAAGGCCGTTGACATCAACACAAAAATTAAAAATTAATTTCTACTACATTTTGATGCTCCGGGTTGCTTATTCGTTGTCTTTGTCCTGGTCGTATATAATTTTGGCCCGTAGCCTGAAAAATGTCGTCATCCTTGTCTTGGCGGACTTAAATGCGGATTTCCGACATATTTCCGCATTCTCCGTTTTAGCCGTACATTTAAGTCCAGCCTATCGGCAGCTGCATGGTCCACCACACCCCTTTTTGCACTAACAATATACCGAATTTTATAAGAAATCGGAAGCTGGTTTTTCCGCAATTGTTATAGTAGTGAACCCAGTCTTCAAGATTTTTCTCTATACCTCTCCATTTCTGTATTTGGTTGTACGTCCTAAGGGCGTGGTGCGCCGCCTTTTTATAGGAGGCAAAGAGGTAAGATTAAATTTGCTTTTCAAGATTTCGTAGATTTAGAGAAACGTTGTAAACTAATCTCTTCCAAACGCTATTTATCCAAGTTGCCGCAATTTAAAAGCTAAAAGACAACGTACTCCGGGCTCGGCAAGTTCCTCTGGCGTGGTATCTTGTTGGTTGAAAATTTCAATTATTTCATGAGCCGCTCTGTTCTTTTCTATCAGCGTACAAAATTTAGTTTAGAGAAGTAGATGGAACCTTCGGCTGGTGCTAAGGCTGTCAGAAGTACTAAGAGGTCAACATAACTTCATATAAATACAAACACAATATTTTAGCAGGATGAAATGTGCGTATCTATTTCTATTTTATTGGATAAAAAAGTAAACACAAAAACAAATTAATGAATATGAATATTGCATACTGAAGAAGTATGGGGAATGGGGTTTAAACTTGTCCTGAATATAAGGATAAAGCTCTTTTGCATACATAGTGTTGCTTCTATCGTATTCAATTTATTAGATTTGTTTTGTTTTTTATTAACTGAAACTCTGAAAAATTTCTTTTGGTTTTTTTTTGTAATAAACTTTAAATTCTTAAAATACGCTTGAATTCGATTTATGATTGGAATATATATTTTTTTTTACACGATGCAGAATTTAATTTTTTTTTTTTTTGAATTTTTATTATCAGCTTACAATATCTGGAATTACTGGGGAAATCAAATTCGACAATCAAGGCCTTCGAACGGATTTTCAGCTGGAAACAATCGAATTAAACCCTTCGGGTCTTTCAAATATAGGTTCCTGGTCGACAAGTGATGGATTTGTAATGAGTCGGAAACCACTTCCAAACACTCTTGATGTTGATCAACGCACCTTGGTAAACAGAAGCTTTGTTGTTATCACAGCGTTGGTATGCGAAAATTCAAAACAAAATATTATTATGGGCTCATAAAGTAATTATTCTTTATTATAGTCGGATCCATATGGCATGCTTAAGGAAACATCTGTAAAGTTAGAAGGAAATGATCAATTTGAAGGATTTGGCATTGACCTCATTACAGAATTAGGAAATAAACTTGGTTTCAACTTCACATTTCGGTTACAAGAAGATAATAAGTATGGATCACTTGATTCCGCCACAGGAAAGTGGAATGGAATGATTTTGGAAATAATAGAAGGTGTAAGTTTTAATAATGTACTCGTATTCACTTTTTCAGTTAAGTTTTTAATAGAATCTAAAACCTTAACTGATTGATGAACTAAATTATCATTCAATGTTGTTGCATGGTTCCAACCTGATATGGATATAAATTTGCCAAGATTTGTACTTAAAATATTGAGAACAATTTTTTTTTACTCAATTAATCACGAAAGTAGCTCGAAATTAAAATTCTAGTGCAGACTTAAAGACCCAGGGGTACGCTAGCAATTGAGCCCCAGTTTTATCTTCTGTGAAAATAAAAAAGCTACTGAGCTTTATGATTAACACAACAGAATTCGAAGCGCAACAAGTACGTTAGGATAAAATTCCAATAAGCCTTTTTTCCATAATTGCTTGTAAAGCTTCAGCGACAATAATTTCCTAACTTAAACTTCATTATAAGACATTTAGCCAACAGACACTCGTTTTCTAAAGACCCATCCAAATCCCCTGGATAAAAAGCTGTAAAGCTTCACATATGTCTTCAGGGTGGATGACCTAAAAAGTGGGTCTGTCCTCGAATATATAGCCTAACGGTTGGAAGGATTTACTTCAAACCTGGTACGTATTGTTTTTTCGGTAATATGCCCTTACGCTTATTTTTCATTTTTTAGAAGCAAAAAATAACGGTACCTACAAAAATCTTATTTTTCTCAAAAACGACTACAACGATTTGTATAAAAAATAAAATGCACGACTGGATCGTACGAACTTGCTCTTGTAGCTAACAACTTTAATGTAGCTAACCATTGAGGTTTAGTTATTTAGGTGTAGGTAGTTATCATATGCAGGTTTAAAGCCTATGTAGGTAAGATAACCTTGATTCTTAGTATAATGAATTGTCGAATGGATGATTCAAGAAATAAGTTAAGTTATGGATTTTAATTATGCAAGTTGCAGAGTAAAATGTATCTACATACATATACCTATAGATGGATCCTAAGTAGTATTTAAACATGTACATAATAATAATTAAAATGAAGAAAATCGATTGTTCAAAAAAAAATAATTTTATTTTTTTTTTTTAAATCGAAATTTTTTTTGAAAATTTTGGTATGCAGTTTTATCAACAATTGCAGGGAGCATTTGGATAAAACAAATTATTTTATTCAGTTCATCCAATATTGAGAAAGTCGAAAATATGAAAATTGGTTCAATGGGAAGTGCCGTTAATAAGTACGCAAAACAAAATATTTTTATACTTGAAAGTAGACTGTACTAATTTAAGAACACACAATTTAAAAAAAAAATCCTTGGAGCCGTTTTCGAGAAATACATTTTTTTCTTAAGTAATTTTTAACATTTGTATATGGGAGGTACCGTTGTTTTTTATTTTAGAAATATAGTTTTATTAACCATTGAAGATAATGTCAAAAAACTACTAAGTACGAAGTTTCGAAAAAAATCCACTAAGCCGTTTTCGATATTTTTTTTTAATTTCCATAAAGAAAATTTTGAAAAATTTGTCTTACATTAGTGCTTAAGCTTTTTAGGAACTTCTGCGCAAAAAAATTCAAACAAAATCAAATTAACCGTTTCACAGAAAATCGAAAAAAAATTGGTACTACTAGAGGTAACAAAAATAACAATTTTTTCAAAAAAAAAAAATATCGAAATGTTCCTTTTCCCTTAATTTATGAACTAATTTTTTTTTATAAAAATCGTTGGAGCCGATTTTGAGAAAAATAAGATTTTTGTATTTGGCCCCAAAAAAGTGTATGGGAGCTATTACTATTTGTCGTCTTAAAAAAATGAAAAAAACGTGTGAGCCGAAAAAATAATATCTACCAAGTTTGAAGCAAATCCATCCAACGGCTTAGGCTGCAGACTCGCGGGCAGACAGACAGACGGAATTGGGGGACCAATTTTTTGGTGTTCTCTATGATCGTTATACCATGTTTGATTGTTAGATTTTTTTTCACGAGTCCATAACTTGCCGTATAGTACCTATAATCGCAAGTAAAAGTGAAAAGTAAGTGAAAAGGTATTTTTAAGGGTCTTTTTGGAAAAAATGGTTATTTGTTGTACCTGTATTAGAACAATATTTTTTGGTTTTCGATTTTCTGGAAAACGGTTCATTTGTTAATTTTTTTGAAAATTATTAAAGTAGAAGCTACTAGAAAGTTGGAACACTAATTTAATCCAAAGTCTGTCAAGCAATTTTTGTTTTTTAAATATAACTTAAAAACCTAAAATTTCGAAAACGATGGAAAACAATCGATTAAGAACAAGTGTACCTCCCATTAAAATGTTTTAAAAAAGCCGTTGGGAAAATCATGTTTTTCTCAAAAACGACTCCAGGAATTTTGATAAATAAAGGATTTGTTCTTATAATAGTGCAATCCTTCTACTTTTAAGTACAAAAATATTTTATTTTGCGTACTTCTAAAGGTACTTCCCTTGGAATCACTTTTTATATTTTCGACTTTCTCACTATTGGATGAACCGATTACAATTATTTTTATTTATGCAAACGCTCCCCAGAAGTGTTAAAAAAAACTGCATACACAAATTTTATAAAAATATGTCTTTTTGAAAACCAGTCATTGAAATTTTTTGAAATTGAAATGTTGTATGAATAATTACTTTAAGATGGCGTTTTAATTTTTTTTTTCTAAAAATGTTTTTAAAGTTTTATACATAGAAAATAATTTTTTGTAAAAAACCGCTCCATCGAAATTTGAAATTTTATTTATTTATATTCATATTTGTCGAACAATTCAGATGGCACCTTTTTTTGCTCAAACAGGAACAACTAAGCAATATAAAAATATATTTAATTTTAACGCATTTTTTCGTAAAATAAACAACATATGTACCATCTAGGCTTCTCATATGTACATTTATATACAAAAAATCACATGAAGATTATGTTATGTATATTGCACCTATCATAAAGAAGATGTTTTTTTATACAAAACATAATACAATACATATGTACTTCTGAAATTATTTAGCCAAGAAGAAAACTTAGCATTATATTTATTTACAAGGACATAGTCAAATGATAAGTCCAAGTGAGATCGCCGATACGAGACCTAATAACTCTACTTACTAATGACGTCAATGCTTAGCTTCATTTAATGTCTTAGCTACAGGAGCAAGTTCTTATGGCCCAGTCGTGCATTTTATTATTATTATTTTTTTTTTGAAATTTTAATAAATCCTGTTCATTTGCTTAATTTGAAAATGAAACCCTTGATATTATTAAGAGTGCTATCAAATTTTTCTCATCAACTCATTTTGACAAGTTTTCTTATGGTTATTTCAATCAATCTTAATCAATCATTATGTTCTATTAATTTGTTGGTATCAGCAAATCCTTGAATGTCTCGAGTTGTGAAGATAATTTGTTCCTCTTGTTTTGGGTATTTTTTTTTGTTCCGATATATGTAATGTTTAATGACACGCATGTAATGATATACAGTGATGTGCAAATAATGTTGCCAATTGAATTTTTGTACTAAGCATTCAAAATTTCTATTTAATATTATGAGAAAGTTAAATGTTCTTTACAATGATTATGTACATAAACTAGCAGACCAGACGAACTTTGTCTCGCCCCAACTTACCGCTTTCAAATCAACTGAAGAGCTATAATAAAACAGAGATACTTCAAATTTCAATGTGAATTATTTGAATGGAATCAAAATAAGAGAGTGCTATGATAAACAATGTTTTTCTATTTGTTTTCTGCTGCAAAAACAAACAACGAAGACGGTTTGCCAACACGCGAAAAGGCAACGCACAGAGAAATTCGAGATTTATTCCACAGACTTACAACGATTGGTCTTGCGGTTTATTGATTGTCATCTCAAAAACCAATCGAGATTTTTATAATTTTTTTTGGAATGCCGGGGAACACTTTACTTTGGTGATGAGTTTTTCCTTCGACGTTTTTATTTCGCAAAAATTTTCCCGGAATGATATTAATTCAGTCGAGACATCAACAGAAATTTGGCCATTGCCAAGCGGCAGCAGTTGTCTTGCGAATTCAGCAGCCGATGGGTCATTCTCTCATATTTGTTGTCAATTTGAACTTCTTGACATGCCCGAACGAAAATCTCCCCTGAGCAATATCATATCCCCACCAAATCATCTCGAATCACCTTGTAAATCCTTTATTGTTCGGAAAACTGCCTCCAAAGCTCGTTTATGCGCCATCGTGCATTCATCCCAAATTATAATTTGGCATTTTCGCAACAATTTCGCTGTCGACGAATTCTTGCTCATTGTGCACGTTATTGGCTTATCAAGGGTGAGAAAATTTATCGCCAACTTAAAAACGGAATATGCCCTTGTGCAGTTCGACCGCCTTCAAACAGTGTGCCAGCAATGCTATTGATGCCATGTTGATAGAATCAACTAAATGACGGATGCCTTGCATGTCCCACGGGGGGCATCGAGAAAGTGAATGAGATTGCGGCATTGTATTCCAAAGCAGCGCGATTGAAGTCTACATTTAATACTTTTCTTCTTTTAATAACTCTTTATCGAACTAGTGGTGGTGATTGTGCAGTTTGCAGCTGTGCAATATGGACACGTCTCCATTTATTTTTTTTGTACGTTACTCTTGCGTATGATTATCACAGACATTCTTACAAATTATTGCAAGGCGTGGCAGCTCTCATTGTACAAACCCTTTGAAGTTTTTTCTTTTTGCTTATATCAAAACAAACTGAAATTTTCCTCCAAATAGTTAAAGAACCGTTTCCGAGAGGTATCAAGAAATGATAATAATGAGCGTGGTGGGGGCCAGATTTTAAGAAAAGCATTTTTTAAACTTTTTTCCTATATAACTAATAGAACATTTTAAAAAATTTAAAGATATAAACAAAAAAAAAATTGGGTGTACCAACGGGAAACTTGAAATTTGGTAGTTGTTTTTATTAACTTGGTTGTTTTCTGCAATTTTATTATTGCGGAAAGTTGATACAAATCACAGTAATTGGACGAAATAAATACAACTATTTTTCTTACTTAAAGATATAATGAAAGTTGTTTTAAAAATCACTATTAAAAATCCCACACAATGTCAAACAATAATAATCTAAAATATAGGAACTTGAAATTAATTTTATGGGAAAGAAAACTCATTTCACGGAAAAAAATATAAATTATTCTATAGTGACTTTGTATCGTTATTTTTTATTTTTGATCATAACTCCTGTTCTAGACACTAGACAGCAAACAGATTTCTTATATGCACTCTCTAATCATGTCCTAAGATCTCCTAAAAATTTCATTCAAATCGATTCAGCCGAAAAAAGAAGATGGCGCACAAACATAATTTGGATTGTACTTTATATATATGTAAGATATATGTATATATGTATGGTACAAATTTTAAGTGCGGGCGGCTAAAAACGCCAATCATAGTCGTGTATCACTTTAATGTATTACTAAATTCCGTACCCTTTACAAATATGTACACAAGCAAACGAAACCTCGTTAAGATACCTTAACATGAATCTTTCTTTTCTAAATCCAATAATTACCAGAAATTCGAAAAAAAAGTTATGTTCTACAAATAGATTTGCACAGCACTCTACCAGAAATGGGGATGTTTTTCCGTAATATTTATATGGCGATAGCGAATATGCTCCTTTGACGCCTTAAGGCTCAAGCCAATATAAGAGAAATAATTTTCCGCTCGAGCTCGACAAATCAATATTTTATTTTCAATAAGCTTGCAAGACAGATATACAAGTACATATTTTTACTGCCTTTGCAGCGGGCAGACTTGGGTATCACGGACTTAACAATGACGTCAGATCGAGAGAGTGGTGTTGATTTTACCATTCCCTTTATGAATCTTGGTAAGTAGGAAGTGTAATTTGATTTTCGAACAGGATAATCATAAATTAATTTATCCGCAGGTATTGCAATTCTATACAGAAAACCAGTAAAAGAACCCCCAAAACTGTTCTCGTTCATGTCGCCGTTTTCCGGAGAAGTATGGCTACTACTAGGTATGGCATACTTTGGAGTTTCCATGAGTCTTTTTATCCTAGGACGAATATCTCCGGCTGAATGGGATAATCCGTATCCTTGTATTGAAGAGCCAACAGAACTAGAAACTCAATTTAGCTTCGCGAATTCATTATGGTTTACGATCGGAGCTTTATTACAGCAGGGAACTGAACTTGCTCCAAAGTAAATTATCTCTCAATTAAATAGTTTAATGATGATGTTTAATCATACAAAAAGTTTTTTCTTTAAGAGCTCCATCAACAAGGGCTGTTGCATCATTTTGGTGGTTTTTCACGTTGATTTTGGTTTCATCTTATACTGCTAATTTAGCAGCTTTTCTGACAGTAGAGTCTTTAAGCACGCCAATTGAGAATGCAGAGGATCTTGCAGCAGGCAAAGGAAATGTAAAATATGGAGCTAAGCGTGGTGGAAGTACATTTACCTTTTTCCAAGTTAGTCTGAGACTTTGACTTGAGATTTCATTTTTTTTATAATTTTTTTTTTTTTAATAAAAGTTGGCCTATAGATTCATAGGGTTAAACAAATTTATTCCTAAAATATTCATTGCCTTTAGTACTAGAGAACCTTAGTCAGACATTGTGACATAGGCTCTAAAATTGAACTGATTCAGAGCATAGAATTAACGTTTTTTCTAGTGTTGAACTTGTTTGTTTTTATTTTATATCTTCTTACTTGTCAACTTTTTTTAGGATGCGAAATATCCAACTTACCAGAAAATGTATGAATTTATGAAAGAAAATCCTCAATACATGACTTCCACGAACAACGAGGGAGTCGAACGTGTTGAAAATGAAAATTATGCTTTCCTAATGGAATCAACCACAATTGAGTACATAATTGAACGGAAGTGCACACTAACTCAAGTTGGAGCCCTTCTCGACGAAAAAGGATATGGAATTGCCATGCGCAAAAGTATATTATATTTTGTTTTTATAAATTTAAAATGAAATTCTAATATTCGTAATTTTTTTTAGATAGTCCATATAGAGATATCTTGAGTCAAGCTGTCCTGGAGCTACAAGAACAAGGTGTTTTGTCAAAGTTAAAGACAAAATGGTGGAAAGAAAAACGGGGTGGTGGAGCGTGTTCGGTAAGATTTTGGATGTGTAGGAGAATTTTTTAAAACATTTTCTATGTAAACAAATTAAACAAATAATAGGATACCCAAAGCGAAGGAGGTGCAACCTCCTTAGAAATTTCAAATTTAGGTGGGGTGTATCTTGTTTTAATTGTTGGATCATTTTTCGCTGTGTTTGTGGCTATTCTAGAAATGGTTCTGGGAATCAAGGAGCGGTGCGACGAGCATAAGGTATTGATCGAGAAGAATTTGTTTAGAAGAACCAATCTATGCCTATGCACCCCATTCTCAATACAACAAGAAGTCTTTTCCTTATTTCGTGTGCTGAAGTATTTTTTTTTTTTTTTTTGTTTAAAGAAACCCCCCAGCTTAGGTACCTTACTATCCTTGTAAAAAATGAATTTTGCTTTTTTACTACATATTTTGATTTTTCCATTTCCCTCAAAATAAAAATACCTCACTATTAGCAAGTAGATGGCAGCGGTGAGGCCAAAGGCTTGGGATTGGCTAATTTAGGAGGTGTTTATTTCGTCCTGTTTGTTGGGTGTATCCTTGCGAGTGTCATTGGAATTTGCGAATGGCTTTTCAGTATATATTTCGTAGCCCGAGATAATAAGGTATTATACCTACATATATAAGAAATTAAATTAAACAATGCTTTTTCATGTTATCCCATTTTATAATTTGTCTTAGCTTAAAAATAAAATGTTCGTCCAGATTTAAATACAAAATGTTTTCAACAGGTATCATTCAAGGCCGAATTAATAGATGAACTTCGTTTTGTTATGCAATGTTCTGGAAATACTAAGGCAGTTAAATATCCAAAAACCTCGAGCAGTTCTAGCTCTAGTTCTGCATCCCGTTCGAAATCAAAGAGATCAACAGTGACTATTGATTCGATACCATCAGAAAATTTAGATGACAGTAAGATGCACCATAATCGTAGTGATCATGATCATAATAAAAGTTTCAATCAAATTGATCACAAGGGTCACAATCAAAAGTGATGGCATTAGCATGCAACTCCTTAATCAAAAGAAGTATTATTTTGTTGTTTTTTTTTTGTTTGAATTTAGTGCCAAATATTAAAAGTAGTAGCAGTGGTGCGAAATTTAATTTAAATAAATGTTTTAAAAACTGTGTTTATTGCAAAAATAATAAAACATATTGCTTTAATTTGTGTTTTAAAATAAAAGACTATCATGACTATGACATGAGTTTTTTTTAACAATATCAGAATTGGTAGAAGAGAGCTCCGTCTTGCGACCATTGGTTTGCCAACAAAACTGTGTTATACCATCTACTCATCATTTAGTGCAGTGTTAGTTTTTAGTAGACACATACTATTACAAATAAAACTTACACAAGTACAACATACAAATATAAAGAAATAATATAAAGTCAATATAAAACAAGAACCTAACATGAACCAAGAAACATTTAGCAGCGTGCAGCACTGGTTTTGAGTATATTCTTTAATTTAATTTTACTGATATTGAAATCAAAAATGCATCTGTGACGCCTGTTATTATTTGATGGAAGAATACCAAATCATTGTTTGTACTTCTCTGTGCTAGTGCTTGCATCTGAAGAATATATAAGCGTGGGTCATAAGAGAGGGCATGGATAGCATCACTCACTGAAGTCCTTTCAATGCAATACGAGTAAAGTTTCTTTGAACCGATTCTAATCTCTCAATATGAATATCGTAAAGAAGAGTCCAAACCTGCGATGCATACTCAAGATGGGTACGAACCAGGTACTTGTGTAAAGCACGGGTAACATTGGGATCGATAAATTCTTTGGACCAACGCTTAATAAGCCCTAACATTGAATATTGAATTGGTTTTGTTAACGATGATATTAATATATTAATATTCAACACGAGTTAAAATGTGCCGTGAGATAACATAGTCATGAGAAGAAGGAGAACGTTTTTTTATGATATTTTGTCGGGTTAGGATTCAAACTAGAGATAACTCGTCATAAAAACCGAATCAATCACGATTGATTCGGTCTTTATGACGAGTTCATTAAAAAGATTGATTGATTGCAATCAAAGTAAGTAAATCGAATCAATCTATTTCAATACCAATTGCTCGACACTACACAACAATTTCAATCAAATGATTGAACGCAAGGCAATCACATTCAAAGTTGCCTAATTGGCACTATAGTGCAATCTTGGCACTTTTTAGTTTAAATGGCACTGTGGCACTAAAACGCTTCAAATGGCACTCTAGGAATCGACGAGCAAATGTTTTAAAATATATCCAAGTTCATGATCAGACTTTTTGTTTTACCACATGGTAGTGCATCAAAAACGTTTTTTTTTACGCTTAAATAATATAAAACCCATAGTAAAAATCTACTAGTATTAGAGTAATAAAAATACTTTTTCGTTTAATGGCATAATATAGGTTGAAACTTGCCAGCACTTCATACCACCTAAACACTTATATTGTTACTTTAGTTTAGCCGATAATCGAGTTTGATAATACAAATATGTCGATTTCTAAAAATTGTTTTTTCGTGTTGTGCGGTAGGGCAGACCGGTGCTAGAAGTAACAGAAAATAAAGAAACTCGTGAACGAGAAAAATGTCCGTCTACTTCAAGAATAACGTTAAGTATACTTTATCTGTGAATTAGACATCATTAGAAAAGTTAAAATGGTAGTCCCCAAAATTGATAAAAACAGACTTCGTTCATATTTTCAAACACTTTTTTGGTAACCAACACCATGGAAATGGTGTTCTATGTTTCTATTTCGTTTTGTTTAATTTTTTCTTTATTTTTTATAAAAGAAAATTGTCCATTTGACGTATATTGTTCTCAAAAAAAGGTTGAAGAAAAAAGAGGTCGCTCATGTGTTTTAATGGCTTGGTTATTGGTTAAATTCGTATGCATATGTATATCTAATACTGGCTTTGGAATATTTAATTACATTCCTAATTTTTATGTGACTAAATTCAGTTTTTTTTTTCAAAAAATAATAAGGGTATTCATGCAAGATATAATTTTACGACAGATGTTTGCATGAACACCCCTTTAAAAATATTTGCTTAAATGTGCGAAATAATCAGATGTTCATTGAAATAAATTTATGAGGTTTGTTTATTCTCTTTCTACATCAAATTCGTCAAATAATTTTATCTGATTTGTAGAATATTTTTCCCATACAAATATATTTTTACATATTCTGATCAGTATTTTCTTTGTCTTTTTGGCGAATTTCGTAGCTAAAACATTGCTTTTTAGACAGAAATCATTTTCAAAATCTTAGGAACAGCATCAACTTTAGTAAAGAGAAAAATATGTCGGCATTTTTTTTTGTGTTATGTGTCGTTAAATTAAGTTATTTTATTTTATCTATTAATTTATTATTTATTACTTTTGTGTTTATTTAGTTAAATTTAACATACATTAGCCTCAACAACATTACATATGTATATATGTTGAATGAAAGTAAGAGATTGATTTACTTCACAGACACACAATCATGTGATTGTTTCAATTCAAAAATGTTTCCATAGGGTCGCAACTGAAAAAAATGATTGATTGAAGAAATGAACGATTGAAAAGACCGAATCTTTGAAATGAACGACATTTGCACAATTGAATCTTTAAAAATAAACGATTGACACAGCCCTAATTCAAACTATTCTTTTCACACCACTAGGCAAAGTGGTTTGCATCAGTAGAGTTATATATTTTGAAGATGATATATTTTTTTATAATATAAGCCAAGATAAGAACACAAAGAGGAGCACCATTAATAGTCAATGTAATGAGTAGCGGCCCCAGGTGGCTTCCCTATGGAACACCTGATTGGGCAATAAATGGTCTTTAGGAAGAATTTCTGAATTTGACTTGATATAACATATCTCCAAAATATGAGGATTGAGGTTATCTACTTGTAGAAAAATGGAGAACCACTTTCATTTATTCAAAAAGAGAACTAGATTAGTAACAGCAGAACGTTTGTGCATAAAACCATGTTGTTGGTTGCATATAATATTTTTACATATAAATGTCAAGCTATCACATACAACTTATTCGAAAAATTTCGGAATGCAAGAAAGTTGGGAAATTGGTCTATAGTTGATAATATTGGCTTTATATCCCTTTTTAAATGCTGGGGTTATAAATGCATTCTTCCAAACTGAAGGAAATTTACCTATTTTAAAAATAGTAAAAAATATTACGCAGAAGAAGAGCTAAAATAGACCTACATTTTTTAAATACATCGGTTGGCATTTCATCAGGTCCAATAGAATAGTCCTATTTTAAATGTGGTTTTCAATCTGGCAATACTTTCTTCGAAATTGGTCTTTTTGACAGCTGTCACTTGACTTACTCCTGAACAACGTTTGCAAATTGTGCAAATTTATTACTAAAATAATGGTTCAGTTCGCGCGACGCATCACCAGAAAATTTTGTTCAGGGATGAAGCTCACTTTTGATATACAGCATTTAACTAGGGTTACCATTCGTCCTCCTTTGGGACTGTCCCTTTTTTTACCTCAAGATATCTATTGCCCCTCAAAACAAAAAATAACAAAGAGGGAAACAAACGTCCTTCTTTTTTACACATATGTAATATTTTTTGCACCTTAAAGCAATATTTATATACTACCAAGTACCTACTCTCTTCTATTACAAAAAAATGTTAGCAGGTTTCCAAATTAATGCTGTGAATACTTCCATCATAGTAAATACAATTTTCACTACTGGATACATCCATTTACCTAATTCAAGAAACGTTGCAAACTTCAATTCAGTTGTTCTGTATCCTTCATTATCACTACGTGTTTGGTAATAGTTATTAGAAGATATTCTTTTTCGTATTTCATGTGTCGTGTTGTTCCAGATATATAATGTCAGATACATCTTACAATACTGACGAAGAAAAGAAACAGACTAAAACAAAAAAAATGTGGAAAAAAACTATAAATAGGTTGAAAAAGTGCGAAAGGGCAATGAATTCGCGAAATGTGTTGCGTGCAAATCAGATTTAAAACTATAACAGAGGGCAAAATGACTTAAAAAAGCTCGAAAAACATAAAATATCAGACAAGGTCAAGACAAGTTTAGAAAGAAAATATCTCCAGCTTTTTGAATAGATTGGGGCAATCAAATTGAAGTTCTGCCTTATCTGATATTGAAAAAAAAAAACAATCGCAGCAGAAGCAACTTTCTCCTACCATTCAATAATTCATGGCCAAGCTCCCTGTTTCCGACCATATTAACGAACTCGAAAATTGCTGGTAATTAACACCAACTGAATATGTTATACATTAGTTTCTCTGATAGTTTATTTTCTTAGGCCAGTTTACCAATTTACTTGTGGTCGCACGAAATGTCTAAAATTTGCAAAATTCTTACAAAAGAAACTCAAAACTCAATCGCCAAAGTGTTGTCACAAGATCATTCATTTTCAATCACCGCCGACGCGACGCGACAAATCCAACAAAGGCAATATTAAAATGTTTCCTCTCATTATTCAATATTATATTAAAGAAAAGGGAATAGAAACGAAATTATTTAGATCTTATGATTTGTCAGGTGAAATGTCAAAACCATATAAAAGTGTTGTTACTTCACTTTTTTTTGTTCGGACTCTGTATTTTTCAAAAACATATTGGGTCCTCCTTTTTGAGCATTTGTCCCTGTAGAAAACTCGCTATGTCCCTCTTTTCAACATTTTCAGTCTGGTAACCTTACCTGGACGAAACGCATTGATTTGGACTAAAGGTCGCAAAAAACATTCAAGTAAATATAATCACAGTCCACAAAAATAAAGAATAAAACGATACATATATACAGGGTGGCACACGAATACAAAGTAACACGCTACAAAAATAAAACATAATAACTTTTTTTCAGTGAGAGTAATGGGCTTATTTTTTTTTTATTTTATAGGCTACTATTTGGATTTATCAAAATGAATGTTTGGGATACTAAAAAAAAAAGGATTTGGATGGTGCAGCAATACCATTCTTTGCAGTTCGTCATTTCCGTCCATAGGGAATTTAGGCTGGAGTTTAGCGGTACTCCCCCGAGTAGATGGACCATTATGAGGGCTGGTGACCATGTTTGCCGAATCTGGAAGCATCGAACGAAGACCGTATCATCGAGATCCCAATGTCCAGATTCAGGATGCATCGGCAATACAGGTAAATCCAAGTGTTTCCACTCGAAACTTATCGGGCCAAATTGGAGTTAGCAGACAGTCATTACAACGGATACTTCATGATGACTTAAATTTGTTTCCGTACAAAGTCCAAATTACAAGCAAGTTAAACCCTCAGGATTTGCCTGTTCGCCTGGAATTTTGCCGAAAAATGATTGCAATGGCCGAAGAAGGCAACACATTGATCAATTGTTTGTTCAGGTCTCATGAGGCCGATTTTGACTTAAACGGCAATTTTAGCAAACAAAATTGCCGTATATGGAGTGAATCTAATCCAGAAATGCTCCATGAGACGGAACTGCACCCAGAACGAGTCACTGTGTGGTGCGCAGTTTCATCAAGTTGTATTGTCGGGCCATACTTTGAAGAAAACTGTAACACAAACTGTCAATGGGGACCGTTATTTAACGATTTTGAAGGAGTTTTTTTGTCCAGAACTTCGACAAAGACGTATCCCTTTCAGCAGGATTTGGTTTCAACAAGATGGAGCAAGTGCACACGTAGCCACACAAGTTATGGCGGAGCTCGAACGAAAATTCCCAAACAAGGTGATATACAGAAACTGCACATTTCGCTGGCCCCCAAGGTCACCTGACCTGACTGCACCAGACTTCTTTTATGGGGTTATGTCAAGCAGGAAGTGTACAGAACGAAACACAGCAATTTGACTGAATTGAAGCAGTCCATTAAGACAATAATTGAGGCGATCCCAATATCAACCCTTCAGGCCGCAATGGACAATTTTCTGATCAAGTGCCGTATATTCGTGGATGAGCGTGGTCAATGACAATATCGTCTGCATACATGAGAGTTTTTAAATTAATACTACGTATCTCGATTCCTCCATTTAAGGATGATACTATATCATTAATGTATAGTGCGAAAAGCAGTGTACTTAAGGTGCATACTTGCCGTAGACCAGTAGGTGTTGAAAAGCTTTCTGACAGTACTGTTCCGTCCCAGATACTAGCAGCAAAATTTGCATATAATTTTTTTAACGTTTTCAACATTTTTGTGGACACACCCAGTGCCGATAGTTTATAGAACAATAATTCACTATCTACACTGTCGAATGCCGCTTTAAAATCTACAAAGTAAGCATAAATGTTCTTTCCTTGTGAGCGGTAGATATCAACTATAGTACTAAGCGTAAAGATATGGTCAACAGTTGAGTATCCTTCGCGGAAACCGGCCTGGCATTCGCTTAGTAACTCGTTTATATCCACCAAATTAGTAAGTCGCTTAAATAAGAGTCCTCCAAAAATCTTTCTAACAGTGTTGAGCGATGAAATTCCTCTATAGTTTTCCACCATATTACGATCTCCTTTTTTGAAAATTGTGAGTATAACAGCTGAATCAAAACATGAAGGGCAAAAATCATTCGTATAAAGGTCGTTGAACACTTGAAGTAAACAGCAGGCGAATTCCTCGGTGCAGTACTTGTAGAATTCATGTGAAATGAGATCTTCTCCTGGTGCTTTAGTTTCTTTCTACTGTATTAATACTGCTTTTAGATCTTCTAGTGAGAAAGATTGATCCATGATCTGATCTACTACATGATTTGGGCAGTATTGGAAGGGCAAAGCTGTGCGTTCTACGTCCAAAAGGGATTGGAAATGTTTTTTTTAGGTCAGCTGCTGGTATATTTAATTCGAATTCTATTATATGTCTAACTCTACCAAAGCTTTTTACTTGTTCATGTATATTAAATTAATTTTTGCTTAATAAAATCTGTTGCCTGAATTGGTTTAATGGCCTCCTTGTTTCTTTTATTTCTTCGTTATGGCTACTTTCTGCAGAATGCTGAGTTGAATTTGATGAAGAACTATTAGTTATATTATTTAAATTTTGCCTAGAAAGGCCGTCTGCAACTACATTTGTTATACCTGGTTTATATATTATTTCATACTCCTCTATTAATGCGTGCCATCGCTTCATTTTGGTATTTGGATTACGTTTTGATACTGCAAACGTTAAAGGTTGGTGATCCGTATGGATCTCTAAATTTGTTACACCATAAATGTAACAAACCTTTCGGTTTTACTAAGGGTCTTACTAATAAATGTTATGGGCTTATTGTCCTAAGACAAAACTGCACCTGCACCATCGTTGGATGCATCAGTTGTTAATACAAATTTTTTTCCATAATCGGGCTGATTTAGCTCGGTTTCTAATATTCAATGATTTTTTAAATTTTCAAAGGCTTCAATTGCTTCACTGTCTAACGTTGTAATAGTTTTCTTGGCCATATGGGTTGAAATTTGACCATTTTCATTTTGTACATATTTAGTTAAAGGTTTAGCTTTCTAAGATATCCTATCATTCCTAAAAATGATATTAAGCGTTCTTGGTTCAGGATATTCTCTAATTGTTCTTAACTTTTCTTTATTTGTTTTAATAATATTATGCGCAATCACATATCCTAAGAAGTCTACTTCTTCTCTATAAAACATTGATTTGTCTAATGAAATCTTCATATTTGCTTGTCTTACAATCTCTACTACCTTTAATATATGTTCGGTGTGTTCATCTAAATTACTTGAGTATATTATAATATCATCTAAATATACGTGGCAAAACTTTCCAACATAAGGTCTCAATATATCATCCATTGCAGGTTGGAAAATAGATGGTGCATTTTTTTAGCCGAATGGCATTCGTGTATATTCATATTCGTTATTATTAATTGAAAAACTAGTTTTCTCAATGTTTTCATCTTTTACTTTATTTGGTGGAAAGCTAAGGCTGACTCTAAGTCAATGGTTGAAAAATATTTAGCCTTTCCAAGATTACTCAATATTACATTGGTATCAGGTATAGGGTATTTATCTGAGATTGTATTCTCATTTAATTTCTTGTAATCAATTACAAGTCTATTTTTCGGAGTTCCATCTTCGTTGAAACCTTCTTTAGGTACACCCCAAACTGTGGTGAATTATATGGGCTCTTACTAGTTCTAACAATACCATCTTTTAAGAGTTTTTCTACTTCTTTGTTTACAATTTTTTTTGAACTAAGTATCTAAAGATAGTATTAGACGGTCCTTGTAATGTGTCATTGCCGTGACGCTCTGACCTCACTATGACGTAGTTGTCTGTCCTAAAAGTGTCACGTCGTGTGATCGTCATTGTTTTGCATGTCATTGCCGTGACAAAAACAATGACAAGCACAGTGACACGTCACTTTTAGGTCATTGCAATGACAAATTCCCGTGACGGTGTGATAGCCCTTTCATTGTTGATGGGACACCGTGACACGTAGCCTTTCGCTGCAAGGACTGTGTCCCAACCGTGACACGGCAGGAATTTCTGCCATGTCATTATTTGTCACGGTTGGGCATATTTACATAGGTACCTACCTACTAATGTATATTTAAATAGATTTTAATTATGTAAATTAGGAGGGTAATTTGTACCTAGCTACATAGATGGAACCTAGGTAGGTAAATATGGACATATATAATGAAAGTGAAGTATATAGGTGGGTAGGTAATTATATATATGTGACGTTTGCACAAATGTTATAATATAGTTTGAGGGAAAAAAAGATGCCATTTTAATTCTAGTGCAAATACCGTAAATTTTGTTCTGATTGATAGCTAGTACCAATTCTCCGAAATTTTGTATCAAAATCGTTGGAGCCGTTTTCCAAAAAAAATAGTTTTTCCTTAACAACCAAGACACAATGACTCGATTGATCGACGCCGTCTGATCGTCACTGCTAAAAATAATAAATGTCATTGCAGTTTAGGCTCACCTCCAATGATCAGCTGTTTGAAAGTTGTCACGTCGCGTCGTGTGATAGTCATTGTTTTGCATGTCATTGCTGTGACACCGAGACACAAATATCACCGTGACACACTTTGACGTTCATTGTATTTTGGAACAAACAATGGCAGACATGTGTCATTCGTGTGATAGTCATTATAGCTAGCCATGACACGATAACCTTTGTCATGGCAATGACGGTGGTAGGACCTATTTTGTTGTGACGGCAATGAAACATTACAAGGACCGTCTAATACTAGCTTAAGGATTCTGTTTACTCCAAATGGGTTTTCTTTGCTTGTGCGGATTTCCGCCAATACATCTGTCCTAAATGGTAGTGAGATGTTTATTGAACAATGTTCCCCCTCTATTTTCTCCTTTATTTGTTTAGTCAAACTATCAATATTTCTATCAGAAACTGTATTTATTTTGCCCTTTTCTTCGAAATTTATTTTATCGTTACTAATAATTTTATTATATACCTCTTCGGGAATATATATTTTTTCACTTCTATTTTTATATTTTCATATTTTATTTTCGAAATCTATTTTTATTTCCGCATTTTTTTAATAAATTGCAAAATTTAATTAACCTGCATCTAAATTGTTTATTTCATAAAATCTAACTTTTTTATCAAAAATTAATACTTCATAAAAATGATTAATTATATTGTTGAACCATGTATTGTTCTAACACGTTTTTTATAACTAACTCCTGTATATCTTTAAGTGATTTTGGTTTGCAATAGCAGCTAGTTGCACCTGTATCTATTAATATTTTTAATTTTCCCTGTGGACTTTTCCTGAATATGTAGGGCAATCCTGAGTCTGGTCTAAAAAATGTTCTTCATTTATATTATTAATTCCTTCAATCTTTCGAGGGGGTGTTTGCAAACCTTGTTGCTGGCTATCATTTAGTTCTCTTTTAAAAAATAGTCTTTCAGAATATTTAAGTGTGTTATATAGGTTAGATGGTGACCCGTTAGTTTGGTTTTTGGCAATGTGGTGGATAATTATTACTATTACGCTGTACATTATTTCTATTGTCTTGCCTAAAGGACTATATGATTTTTTGTTATTATCAAAATTTCTTTGTTCATATTTTAATATAGGCCTATTGGCTGAACTACCTAATTCAATCGATTCTGTTTTTCTAATCTGTTGATTATTTTGGTTCCGTTGAGGAAATCTCAATTTTTGTTTGTGTTTTTTTTTTACCGCAAGTAAAAAAGATAAATAACGCAGTCATACAGCACATGATACATGTTCGTGCAATTATTGCGTTAAAATAAACCAAAAAGTATTTCCATGCTAAACTCATCTTAAGGTAGACTCTATTTTAGGTTAAAGCTTCAAACTAAAATAACCGATCTGATGATGATGATGGAATCATAATATCACGAGGACCACGCTTACTAGTCAGTCAACAAAAATATTTTGTATGCAGAGAATAGGAATGTAAAATTGTCGAGTAAATAAATGCAAATTTCTCTCACTGACTCCCCCACCCCAGTTCGTTGCACTACTTTATTATATCTACGCATCGTACAAGTTCTCGAAAATAAAGTCAAATAAACACAGAAATAGAGAATAGCTATCTGTTTCTTATTGATGAAGTACTCGTACAACAAATTCGGTATTTTTGGATTTTAGTTTTTTTTTCGAACTACAAAATGAGCGATAGTCGACAAATGCACTCTCAGTATTTTGCAAAGTAAAAGTGGAAGTGGAAGTTAAGTTAATTATATGATATTTAAATAAAAAAAATTTAAAAAAACGGTGACAATGGCGTGGAGAAAAATATATAATTCATTTATTTTAATACTTGTTTTATTAGTGGAATTTAATAATGTCGAAGGACAAAAAACTAATATAGGTTTGTATATTTATACCAATCAATCACTGAATACCTACTCATCAGAAAAATTGCAATTCGTTTTATTATCGATATCGGATTGAAGTAGTTACAGCAGATTCATAGCGACATACATAATATAGTTTGCGGTTTTTTTAGTAATCTGGGCTATTTCAATTTACTAGGTCGCTGTCGGCAAATAATTTTTAAAGAAATCTAAGACGAACAAAAAATTAAATCTATATATATTAAATCTATATATCTATAGATGAAAGTAAATCATAGGGACCACCGAAGGGTTTTTCTTTTTAACTTTCAACAAGCACCCCATCACCAAAGTTACTGACTAGTCACGTGCGTACTTTTTACTTACTATATTCTATAGGGCAAGTCTTGCATTTTTTACTATGGGAGGAAAGGATCTATCTATCCTCGTTTGGGTAAGAGAAGCAATTTCATAAAATTTGGGGGTGGCCGTGGCGCGATAGTTGTGTGCTCGCCTGTCAACCTCGTGGTTGCAGGTTCGATTTCTGCCGTTGTCTATGTCTTCTTATATTCCATTAAAAACCAATTCTACAATTTTTAGAATTGATAAGTTGCTGCTTTGCTCATTACATGCTGTTTAGGCATAACACTAACAACATGTGATTGAGTAAGTTAGCATAGCCATAAATATGACAACGAAATAAATAAAAAATGCGAATTATAAGGGGAATAAATAAACAAGACACGGTAAATCTCTCCGCATTAGTTCAGCCGCCATCCCTGGAGATAAATCTGAGACAACAACCAGCTCTAGTCTCAGAATTATCCTTCTTTCTCTTCTTTCACCGGATGCCCTCGCTGTGTTAAAAAAAAAAAACTTATAAAGGGTATTCATCCCTTGAGTGCGTGCAAAATTATAAAAAAGAATTAAAAAAATAAAAAGTACTTAGAACGGTGAAATATTTTTAAAAATAACGGTAATAATTACTTGCAAAAACGTATTATACCATTACTCTCTTCTGTTGGGTAATTTTTAAATCAAGTGAAATCTAAAAAATACGGGTTTTAAACTCAAACTTTAGAACTAAGATTAAAGTGTAAGTTTTCAAATTTGATAGATTATATACCTACATAATTTTTTTCTGAAATTCGTTGCCCTAATTAGTTCGTTTTTTTTTTTTTTGTATGTACGGTGATTTCACTTTGTGAGGTGGATACGATTAACTAAGGTGTAGTCAACTAATAACCAAGTTTTGTAGAGGGGCTTAATACAATTATTTCTTCATTCATTAGAGCAACGAATTTCAGAAAAAATAAAATGCACGGCTGGATCTTATGAATTTGCTATAGTAGCTAACAACTTTCATTTATTTTATTATTAACGTTGACGCTGTTAGCAGAGGTAGTCTAGTCATCCTATGCAGGTTTAAGGCCGATATATCTAATATGTATTACCTACCTTAATTGTTACTTTAATGAATTTTCTAATTGATGATTCGAGGTCTCAAGGGATAGTTAGGTGCCTACCTAAATTTCAAGCTGGATATGGATTTTACTTATGTAAAGTAAATAGATGGAACCTAGGTATGTATATATAAATATAATAAAATCATATATCATATAACAATATATGATAGGTGTAATATACATAATGTATGAGAGATATACATCAAGATGAAACACATAATAAAATATTATTAGATTGCTTAGTTGTTAAGGATTGAATGTAATTTAAATTTTTGGACAAATATCAATAATATCAAAAATAAATCCAAAAACCTTTGGAGCGGTTTTTTTCAAAAAAGATATTTTTTATTTGTTAATGAACAAAATTGTTCCTTACGGCATAATGTCAATCAACTTTATGATATTCACTTTCCTTTAAAAATCCGGCTCATTAAGCATACTTCTTCCTCCACCTTGGCTGAATGGCGACATCTCCGCGCTAATGTTGAAACGAGATGCCGCTTACAGTCAATGGAGGCGGTTCAAATTGGAATACTTCCACAAATCCTATTGCAGACTTCGCAATCATGTCGTCGCAATGATCAGAACAGCAAAAAGGATTTACTATGAATATAAAGTTGGCAAATTAGTCTCTGGAAAAAATGTTATGGGAAAACCTTCGCGAAATCGGTATTGGGAAGCAATCTACGAACTTTGCTGATAACATCGATTGTGATGCCCTCAATAAAAAGTTCACTTCAACGCTTGACGTTGTTACATCTATTGATTCCCCTATTGAAGTGGAATCAACAGGTGCTAACTTTTTGCTGAGATTTATAAAAATACGAGATAGTTGAGGCAATAATATTAATTAAATCGAACGCTCTCGACTCGACCTAATGGAAGCTAAGTTTGTTAAGTTATTGATTCCATATATATTGCGCTTTATAACTCACATATTCAATAGTATCTTAACTACATCTGAATTTCCTTCAGAATGGATATGGAAGAAGGCTAAAATTATTCCCATCCCTTAAAAGCCAGCAAGAAGGTATTGCTACGGAGTTCCGGCCCATTGCTATCCTAACGTTTCTCTCAAAGGTGTTTGAAAAAACCATTATGAAGCAGATACAAAAATATCTATCGATTAACAACCTTTTAACTACCTGTCAATCTGGTTTTAGACCAAAGCGCAACTGCAAATCCGCTCCTGTAAGTTGATTCTCTCGAACCTTAGTGGAAGGCAACAGTGCGTGGTGGCAAATGGTCAATCATCAATCTTTCTCAATGTTTTAAGGAGTACAACAGGGATAGATTCTTGGCCCTATTCTCTTCTCACTTAACATACATCAGATTGCAAAAGTTGTTAAACACTGTCTGATTCATCTTTACGCTGATGATGTGCCAGCTTGTGATAAGTCGACCGTTTGCATTAATGAATGATGACTTTCTTTCCATTTCTCGTTGGTCTAAGAAAAACCACCTGTGCCTAAACACTGTCAAATCAACTTTCCCCCCATCGATCGCCAAATCTTTGATTTATCAGTTTTAAATCCATTGTATCTTGAAAACGAAACAATCCAATATGTCAGCAGTGTTAGAAACCTTGGAATGATTTCTTAATTAAGGTAATTGGTACATTTTCTGGTAGTCTCCGTGTTATCCAAGTCACTCGAAGTTTCATACCTACAAAAAACAAATTTCTTCTTGCCAAAACGCGTTTACTACCCATTGTGTTATTTTTTGCAACTTGGACCCAGTTACTAACCGCAAATTAAATGTCGCATATAACAACATTGCACGTTATGTCTGTAATCTTCATCGCTATGATTAATTTTCTTCTTTTGCTTGTCAAAAGTGTGAAGTATAAGAAGCACACGAAGACTTTATTAATGTTTACTTTCAAACTATTTGGCAAATCATTGGTAATATCTACTTATTTGTTTTCTCTTTTTTATTTTCTCCTTATTTTTAATCATGTAAATAGACTTTAAAAAAAGCAATTATTTCAATTCAATTTTTTAATTAAATTTAAAGGCTTTCAATAATTTATTAGACTCGTCTCCTAATTTGTAAGCGATTTTTAAATAAATATTTATAAAATTTTAATAACATTTTAAGAAATCATGTTTGAAACGCCATTTTGAACCAATTATTAATGTGCATATAAAATTTTAATTTAAAAAAAAATCAGTGGCTGGTTTTTTAAAAAATCGATTTTTCAAAAAAAAAATATATTTATTTTTTAAAAGCGAAAAACCATTTATGTGAAAATTTGAGTATGCAGTTTTATTAACACTTCTACAGAGCATTTGAATTAAAAAACCTTAATGGGTGCGTGCTGCATGCAATAGTGAGATAGTTGAAAATATGAAAAGTGGTTCTACCGTAAGTACGCGAAATAAAATATTTATTACTTACAAAAGGACTGAACTAATTTAAGAACACTTACATTTTATTATCAAAATACTTGGAGCCGTTTTTTAGATATAAATTTTTTTCTTAACGGTGTTTTTTTTTTTGTTAAGTGTTCAAGGTAATGTCAAAGAACTACTAAATACTAAGTTTCAAAAAAATCGATTGAGTCGTTTTTGAAATATTGAGCAAAAAATAAACGTTTTTTTTTAATTTAAACATTTTTTTTAAGTTTGGCTTACATTAGTGTTTAAATTTTCTAGGAGCTTAAACAAAATTAAGAGACCCGTTTTCCAGAAAACCAAGAAAATTGTTCAACTAGAGGTATCAAAAATAACCAATTAAAAAAAATATTTCCAATATGTTGATTTTCTTTAATAATAAACCGATTTTTTTTAATACAAATCTTTGCAGCCGTTTTTGTGAAAAATACGATTTGTCTTTAAAAAAAAAAAACATGTGGGCATATTACCGAAAACAGTATATGTACCACGTTTGAAGCAAATTAAACCAACTTTTTAGGCTGTCGCTATAGACTCGAGGGCAGACAGACGGAATTGCAGAACCAACTTCTTGGGGTTCTGAATGATCGTAATATCATGTTTAACATGACTTATAATATTATATTCAGCAGTTTTTGTCTTATATGAACAACAAAAATGTTGGCTTATAAACGAGTAAGGAGAAAATAAGAAAGAACCCAAATAAACAACAACAAACGTGTGTGGCTAATAAAAGCGGTAGTCGTTTCAATGCAATTGATAAACAGAAAAAACCTGCATTAGGTTGGATCTGATTATGTGGGCTTGGTGGCCTAATGGGAAGTGCGTTGGATACTAAGCGGCTGGTCATGGTTCAATACACGATGAAGGCACAAGAAGTTGGTGGTAGCACACTCAAGTTGTTTTTGGGCATTCAAAGTCATTAAATGATGACTTATATAATAGTCCCTATAATCGCAAGTAAAAATGCTTTTTTTTGATCATTCTACAAAAAACCGTTATCAATTTTTGATGCCTAAGTTATCGTATTCTCCCCAAAAATTCAATGCATAGGAGTTGTCTACAATTTGGTTTCCAATTTTTTAAATAAAATGTTGACTTTCGTCTTAACAGCTCAACGGATCTTAATCAACATTTTTTCACACAGGAGGTCCTTCACATTATAAATGATATACTGCATACCAAAGTGTTCGAAAATTATTTTTTGTTCGGATATTTAAAAAAATAATTTTTTTTGAACGATTTCTTTTAATATTATCGGGTGACATTTTATTTATATCTATTATTAAATACCTAAGATTGACATAAAAATTTTTGTTTGGAAAAAAATTAACGAAAGTTTGTATATACAAAATTAAGGAAGAAAACGAGTTTAAAAATATATTAACCTTTTCTACTCACTTTCTGTGATCGAACATAACAGCAAGTAAGTGCTTAAATGAAACAAAAACCAAAAATTAATTCACAAAATTGAATGAACAACTACAAAAATGACTAATTCTTTTTTAATTTAAGGCACATGCACATCTGAAAGTACTCGTAATATCGATTAGCTTGTATGGCAAGTATGAAACATTAAAAAATGGGTTTTGCATATGACTTTCTGGAATATTAAAAACATATATATATCGTATAAATATTTTACTAAAAATCATCGTCATATGTGTATATAACGTCAAGTACGTATGTTATTTTCTCACACTTAGATTACGCCTTTTATATTGACAAAGTGTAATGACTAATGTAAACTAGTATGTACAGTAAAGTTAAAGCTGTAAATAGTAAATAAATAACGGGTTTTCCAATAAGAGGTGTTATTTTGAATAGCCCGCTATTTCGGTAGCTGTCACTTTTGAAGCTGTCATTTTTTGACATTTGACAAGTAGAAACTACGCTATTAATAAAAATGGAACGATACACGCTTCAACAACGCATTGAAATTATTAAAATTCACTATAAAAATGGTGAAAATTTGGCAGAGACGGTTCGTAAAACTAAAACATTTTTGGGTCGTCGTGAAGCACCTTGTCGGACCGCAATACAGAAATTGGTGGACAAATTCGAGCTGTTGGGACAAGTTAGTGATGTGAAGAATAAAACCCGTGCACGTCGCTCAAGAACAACTGAAAATATTGCTGTTGTAGCCCAAAGTGTTGAAGAAAACCCAGGTTTGTCCATTCCTCGTCGTTCTTTGGAATTAGGCATTCCACAAACGTCATTACACCGTATTTTGCATAAAGACTTGGGTCTTAAGGCTTATAAAGTTCAGTTAACACAAGACCTCAAGCCGGCTGATCATCAACAACGTCGTGTCTTTGCTGATTGGGTCCTTGAAATGCATGAAAATGAACCGGAATTTCATCGAAAAATCATCTTGACTGATGAGGCCCATTTCCACCTCGGAGGCTACGTCAACAAGCAAAACTGTCGCATCTGGGGCTCGGAAAACCCAAGAGTTATTGTTGAAAAGCCTCTGCATCCTCAACGCGTGACTGTTTGGTGCGGTTTATGGTCCCGCGGGGTCATTGGACCTTACTTTTTCGAAAATGAGGCTGGAGCAACAGTTACAGTCAATGGATTGCGCTATCGAGAGATGATTAATGATTTTTTATGGCCTGAATTGGATGGTATTGATCTGGACAACGTTTACTTTCAACAAGACGGCGCTACGTGCCACATAAGCAATGAAACCATCGATCTTTTACGGGAAAAGTTTCCGGACCGTGTTATCTCTCGAAGAGGTGATCACAATTGGCCACCGAGATCTTGTGATTTAACACCTTGCGACTTCTTCCTTTGGGGCCACGTGAAAGATAAGGTCTACGCCAACAGCCCAGCGTCGATTCAAGACCTCAAAGATGAAATTCGTGAGGCTATCGAGGACATAGGGCAGCCACTTTGCGATTTGGTTATGGAAAATTTCATGAAAAGGATACGGTCCTGTAAGCGTGGTCTTGGCGGCCATTTGGCTGATGTTGTGTTCCATTATTAACGGCATACCTTCCTCTTTATAATCTAATAAACATACGATCATTTATCTCCAAAAATGCCATTTTTCTTTGAATATCAAAATAACACATCTTATTGGAAAACCCTTTATAAAGGGACACTCTAAAATTTTGAATTTCGTTACCAGTATAAACAATAATCTTAAAATGAAATTAACGACTGCCTGGTTAGTAGTATCTTGCTTATTGAATATATTATTATTAGTATTATTTATTAAACCATACCCAAATGTACATGGCAATACTTAAAAGCTAGCAGCTACCAGGGCTTTTAGCTGAATGTGGTAACAAAATAGAAAAAAATATATGGTTTTCCAGCTGGAGGGGCGATCGGAAGAAGGAGGAGATCTGGCTTTCTCCGACCGACTCTGCAGAGGGTTTACATAAATAAAAGTTAAATACTGTGATGTAAGTTAAATATTTTTAAAATTTTGAAAACATCTTTATGTTTTTTTTCGGAAGGAACTAATACACGATTTTTTAAGTTGTTATTAAATAGATTGTTGCAAATTACATTGATTTTCGAGCAGTCGGTTGTTAGACGGTTGATGGAAAGCTGTAGGCTTAGTTGGCACAGGTGACATGTGGGTGGAGGATCCCTGTTAAGTAGGTGAGCGTGGGTGAGTTGGGTGTGTCCAACTCTCAGCCTGGCGAAGCATTTATTCATGATTGCAGACGTAGAAGTAGGATATATAGCTGGAGTACAATTATGATTGATGCAAGAAGTGATGATGGTATTGATTCCAATCCAGTATTTTTTGATTGTGCAGGTATGAGTTAGTCTGATTTAAGATATCGTTTTTGGTGGGGTGATATTGAGAAATAGTTTAGTTGCTGTTTTTTGCAGTTTTTTTAGCTTCTCGATCAGCGTGGTCGTTGCCCTTCACACCGATGTGACGTGGCGCCCAAACAATCTCAAGTCGCTTACCAAATTTGATTACATTGTATCTGTTTTTGCAAATAGAGGACGATCGATTGTAGACGTTTTCGATGGCAGCTAAAGTTGAAAGGCTGTCTATGAATATCGCTGTGTTTTTCTTGGATTTATGACCGATCTGCGTGACTTTTAAAACTGCTAATGCTTCGGCAGAGAAGATTGAGAAGAATGACGGTAGTCTCGCTGATGAGAGGAGGTTCGATTGCGAAAGAAGTACCTTCCTCATACTTTGAGCCATCGGTAAAGCGAAAGGTCCAATTGTTTACGATGAAAGGATTCAGTAATTCATAAAAGTGTTTAAGACTTATCACATTCGGAGTTGATTTTTTTTTTAATTTAGCCAGATCTGTATTGATAGATTCCCTTGATTCTCCAGATCTTTTTTTTTTTTTTTTTTTTTGGTTCAAGGCCAACTTTTTTTTGCAAACATTAAAGTTATATAGAGGTCTGACGGTTTTTTTTTTGTGTCTTAGACCTTTTAAAAATTTTGGTCCAGTCAGAAATAATAGGGGAAGTATATGATTCAAATATTTTTTCAACAAGTCTTGATGTAAGAACTTCCTTTCTTTCGACGATTGATGAGAAACCTCCCTCTGGAAAGATATTTTTTATTGGACTGGTCTTGAAAGCTTTAAGGCTGCATCTGATTGCATTGTGATATGTTGATAGAAGGGGTTGAATGTGGGAATTCGCACACTTTTCGTAAATAACAAGATCATAGTCGATTTTTGATAATATGATGGATTTGGTTAAGTTGATCAGTGAGCTAAATATTGTATGATGTTAAGCCTGGTAGCCAAATTAGTACTTAATGCTAAACAATGTTCCTTAAAGCTAAATTTACAGTCAAATATAATTCCAAGTATACTTAACTTTTTGACAGAAGCAATTTTGGTATTGTTTATGTTAATAAGAGGACAAGAACATGTAAATTTTCTACAAATGTGTAAGAGTTTGCTTATATTCAAAGAAATTTGAGCGCCAGATTGTCAACACCAAGAGTTAATTCGTTCAAGGATTTCCTTGAAGGAGTTTTCAGTGCGAGAATTGTATTTAAACTTTGATAGTATGTAAGAGATCGTCTGCGTATAGGGTGTTGTCAATACCTTTAGATTGCAAAATTAATTCGCTTATATCAATGTAGGCTATTATGAAGATTACGACTGATAGTGGCGATCCCTGGGGTATACCGTTATTCAGGTTGTAGATATCTGAATAGGTGTTATTTAGTTTAACTCTAAATTTACGATTAGTTAAGAATGATTTGACAAAAGTGAATATCTTAGGCCCGATTTTCCATTTAGTTAGTTTGTTTAAGACAACATGGATGCCTATACGGTCAAAAGCTTTTTCAAAATCAATGGATAAGATCGTAGCGTGATTTTTTGATGAAATTACTGTTGAGACGAATTCGTCAATACGCAGAAATGAGTCTATTGTAGAACGACCATGTTTGAAAGCAACTTGATTGAGACAGATGAAATTATTTTTTTGTATAAATAATAGTAGTCTTTTTCAAACAATTTTTTCTAACAATTTACTTATCTACGATAGGAGAGATATAGGTCTGTAGCTGTTTGTTTCAATAGGATTTTGTTTCGTAATGGGAAGTAGGGTTGCGGTTTTCCATGATTGTGGAATCACACCAGTGATTAATATATTGTTATAAAGCAGAATTAGATGTTGTTTTACAGCTGATTGGGCATTATTAATCATTGGGTATGAGACTCTATCGAAACCTGGGGTTTGACCTTTGAAGCCACTGATGCAGCTTTCAAGTTCAATGGTATTAATAGGGGTTTCAATAGTATTGGCCGATGGGCTAAGGTAATTTTGGGAATACGTTTTATTCAACGCTATGAGTTTGGATTCACGAAATGAGGGGGAGAAATTAAAGTTACAGGAATATGAGGACCAGGATTTGGCAAAATGATCTGCAATTTTGTCAGGGTCTGTAAGAGGACCGGATGGACTCATAATAACTTTGATTGTGTAAGGCGAGTAGTTGCCCGTAAGGGTCTTTATGTCGTACCATATCTTTTTGCTATAGGTTTTGGGATTAATGCAATCTGTAAACTTTTGGAAGCAAAAACATAAATGTATACAATTATTTGATGAATTTGAATTTTAAGATGATCAAACGCTAATAACTAACCATTTGCATTATTGCTTTTTAATTATTTACAATGTTTCAGGACTGATTTATGAATCGACAAACCCAAACATGGAAAAGATATTCAATAAAGCAATTGATGACGCCAATGAAGGCAAAGATATCATGGAACTATCCGGCGTTATAGCTGCTATTACTCCAGGGAATGCTTTCGAAACATCAAAGAAGCTTTGCAAAATGCTTCGAGTATGTATATTATATAAAGAGTCTAAATTGTATTTAACAAGCATTCCACATGCACACCAACTCAACAGTCAAGTGTAATCGCGGTTTTCGGACCATCAACAACACTACCCGCCGCACATGCCATGAGTATTTGTGATGCCAAAGAACTACCATTTATGGATACCCGTTGGGATTCTTCCACACAATTGCCCACCATCAATCTGCACCCCCATCCGGCTCAGTTGGCTGTAGTTCTACGAGATATGGTTATAACACTTGGCTGGCGAGGATTTACTATTCTGTATGAAACAGGTAATAGACCAAGATTCCATGGCCGTCAGACATACGTTATTTTATCAAAGATGATTTTTTTTTTAAATGTTTGAATGGATAGTGTCTCAAACTTTGTTTGACACTTGTGAAACACCTACAGTAGGGCGTGTCGTCTATCAGACACCTTTAAGATGTCACCTTTAATGTGTCTGCCATACGATATACCCCACTGTAGGTGTTTGACAAGTGTCAAACAAAAGTTTGAGACACTATCCCCTAAACATTTGAAAAAAATCAGCTTTGATAAAATAACGTAGCTGGGTATGCACTGTTAATACTGCATATCTCCGAAAAGCCCTGCCAGCCCTGGGATCTTACTCTATATAAGAACAACAAAAATATTTTCCGTAGTTCAAAAACAATTAAACTCAAGGACAGTTTTTTCTTTGCAGGTGAATATTTGCCAGTTGTAAATGAACTACTTCAGCTTTATGGAACGAATGGCCCGGTTGTTACACTTCGTCGTTATGAGCTCGACATCAATGGCGACTACCGCAATGTTTTGCGCAGGGTAAAAAAGTCCGAAGACTTTTCGATAGTAGTTGTCGGATCAATTGAAACCCTTCCGGAACTTTTCAAACAGGTGCTTCAATTTGCATTAGATAACCTTTTTCGAATTCCATTCCTAATCAAAATGTTTTACAGCTGCAACAGGTTGGTCTGATGAATGATGCATATCGCTATGTAATTGGAAATCTTGACTTGCAAACTATTGACCTGGAACCGTACCAGTACAGTGATGTTAATATAACGGGTTTTCGATTGGTTTCACCAGAAAACCAGCGTGTAATTGAAATTCTGAAGTCTATTGATGATAACGTAGAAGGTCATATACCAAATGGTAGATAGCAGCAATTATACAAAAGAATCACATTTAAGTATTTTTTAAATTTTTGTTTACCTACACAGTATCCTGCCCAGTGAGTGTGAACATGGCATTGGTCTATGATGGAGTGCAATTGTTAGCGGAAACAATCAAGTATGTCAATTTTCTCCCTGTTCAATTGAATTGCAATGACGACAATAGCTGGGACAAGGGCTACACTTTAATAAATTACATGAAGTCGGTAAGATTTTTAAATAAACAATAAAATATTTGTGGCAAATTTTTCAAAAACGTTTATTAGATCAACTATTTCGTCGATATTTTTATTTTTATTGATTTTTGTTTACCTATATTATGATTTTGATATCAATTTAAGAAATTTCAGATTTGTGTTATTTAAATTACGTGATTCTGGGATTTCAGAGAAATGGATACTTTTATTTGACTGAGCCAAGGAAAAACTAGAAGATGACTTCTTTTCTGAATAAGAAGTCCATTTCTTCCCTTATTATGGATTTCAAAGAAAATATTGTTTGGTTGGGTGATATTATGAAGTGCACATGTTTGTGATTTTATAGTTTTGTGTATACACACACTTCATTTTTGTTTCCCTTTGTTGCCGCTTGTATACACACAACTACAGCATTTGCTTCCCATTAAATGAAGTTTGATATTTTATTTTGTTGAACGTTATGGATTTCCTCTGATTTTTCCGGCCGTTTCTCGAACTGATTTAGATTAGATTAGATTGATAAATGCTTTATTTTTCTTTAAGTCTTAACAAAGTTTTTATAATGGGTTATCCATTTTGCGGTTTCAAAAGTAAACGTAAATAAAACACATATACATTTTTTTTTTCATGATATTTCTTTTTTATTATAAAGTTTGAACGCTGACTGATGTGTGAAACACTACATCATTTAAATGACGACCACGCGAATTGTTGCAAGCATCGATTCTTTTTAGGTAATTTTCGACCACTTTTTGACACATATTGGGCGGTATCTCAGCCATAACTTGACGAATGTTGGTTTTCAAGTGCTCAAGAGTTAAAGGTTTATCCGCATAAGCATGGTCTTTCGCGTAGCCCCACAAAAAAAAGTCCAGCGCTGTCAAATTGCATGATTTTGGTGGCCAGTTGATATCGCCACAACGAGAAATAACGCGGGCAGGAAATGTCTCTTGCAATAAAGCCATATTCGTTCGAGTTGTGTGGCATGTGGCACCGTCTTGTTGAAACCACATATTCTCCAAGTCGTATTGTTCAAAAGCAGGCAAAAAAAAACAAGGTAACCATATGACCATAACGCTCCGAATTGACGGTGACAGTCGTTCCATCGTCGTTTTCGAAGAAGTAAGGTCCAATCACACCTCCGGACCAAAGAGCGCCCCAAACAGTGACTTTTTGTGGATATAATGGCCTCTCTTCAATTACTTGAGGATCTCAGAACCCCAAAAACGAAAATTTTGTTTATTAACATAAACACCGAGTGAGAAATGTGCTTCGTCGCTGAAGAAAATTTTGTTCGAAAAATCGCCGTCAACCGCCTGTTGTTCTAGTCCCCATTCGACGTTGTGCTGGCTTCAGCTGTTGTGTGAGCTGGACTTTATATGGATGCACGCTTAGATCCAAATGCAAAATACGCCATAATGTGCCGTAAGACAGTCCTAATTCCTGAGAACGACGAGGAATCGACACATTCGCGTCTTCGGCAACACTTTCACTTACAGCAGCGATATTTTCAGTGGTATGAGCGAAACGATGATGCACATGCCTTACAATATTTGTAACCAATCCAATCTCTTCAAATTTCTTCACAATTTTGCCAATTCCTTGCGTATTTGAAAGATTATGTAAACCATAATCTCCTCTTAAAGCACGATATGTGGCTGTGGCAGAATCACCATTTTTGTAGTAGGTTTTAACAATTTTTATGCATTGTGCTATAGTTAAGCGATCCATTTTCGTAAATGTCAGACTTTCAACTGAAAAAAAAAGTTGGTTTAATAACGTAGTTTGACAGATGTCGAATTCCAGCCCTATACTTTTGAAACCGCAAAATGGATAACCCTTTACAAATTGCTTAGATTAGTATTAATTAATAAAAAAAATGAATGTTTTGATCCATTTTAAAGACAAATATTTAAACAATTTTCTTAGCTTTCAATATCCGGAATATCTGGCGAACTAAAATTTGATAATCAAGGCCTACGGACTTGTTTTCAGCTTGATACGATAGAATTGACTTCTTCGGGACTTTCTAAAATTGGCACGTGGTCTTCAACCACAGGCTTTTTAATAAATCGCAAGCCAACTCTTCATGCCTTGGAAGTTGATCAACGATCTTTGGTGAATAAAACTTTTGTTGTAATCACGGCATTGGTAAGTAACCTAAAAGTGAAACATAATATTATTTGATACTTTTATGTTTTTTTTCTGGTTCTTTCCGCAGAGCGATCCATATGGCATGCTCAAGGAAACAGCTGCTAAATTAGAAGGCAATGATCAATTTGAAGGATTTGGAATTGACCTTATTGCGGAATTAGGGAATAAACTTGGTTTCAACTATAAATTTAGATTGCAAGAAGATAATAAATATGGTTCACTTGATCCCGTCACAGGAAAATGGAATGGAATGATATTAGAAATTATAGAAGGTGTAAGTTAACTTAATTTAGATCAAAGTGGTTTAAGGCTTGAAATAAGCAGTTATGATATGTTATGTTTCAATTTTGTCTTTTGATCCTATAATCAGATTTTTAATTTTTATTACACTGCATTATTTAAATCTGATAATTATCAACTTAAGAAATGTCTTGAAGACCCAAAGTTCTCAGGGAAAAGTGGCACAAATCTTTACATCGATTTGAAGAAAGTAAGATTATTGCGCTTGATATTTGATAGAGCTTGGCATAAAGCTCTCTTATCGAAAATGCACGCCCATTTGGATATGAATCTCTTCTTAGTTGGATTAGAAATTATCTTTCGGACAGCTCAATATGAGTTGTACTGGATAGTTTCAAGTTTGGTATTCACAAAATAAATGCTGGTGTACCCCAGGGCTCCGCTTTGTCTCCAAATCTTTTTCTCATTTTCATTAATGTAGGATGCAAACAGACGAACTACTACGATGACCGAACCTAACCCTGACGACGATATATACAATAGATGTGAGACGCGAATAAACAAACTACCGTAATAACAGTACCTACATAACCCCGACGATGATATACACCTTATTATGTACGTTGTAAATGAACAAACTACTACAATGACAGTACACAACCCAAAAAACAAAGCAGGTGACTTCTAATCCACTAAATTGTTTTGCTAGCTTATGATAAGGTCTATTCTGATGTCGCCTTGACAGCATTGTCCAATAGGGAATAAAAAACCGCGTCGAATTTAATGTCAGAGTCGGAAAGAACTTCACCGACGACTTTGATGTCGAGAAAGGTCTGAGACAGGGTGATGCGCTATCATGCAATCTCTTTAACATCGTGCTGGAAGCAATTGTGCGCAACTCAAATGTCAACACCAGAGGCAAAATTTTTCAAAAGTCCGTTCAACTCCTTGCTTATGCTGATGACATTGACATCATAGGCAGAACAAGGCGAGCTGTCAGTGGAGCATTTGCAAGTATTGAAGCGGAAGCGGCGAAGATGGGTTTGACTGTTAACAAGACGAAAACTAAGTATATGCTGTCATCGAGAAGAGAAGTCCAACACAATCGACTGGGACAAAACGTTACGATTGGCGGTTATAACTTCGAAGTAGTCAGAGACTTTGTTTACCTGGGATCCACTATTACATCGCACAAGAATATCAGTGCAGAGATCAAAAGAAGAATCACACTTGCAAATCGCTGTTTTTTCGGGCTTAGAAAGAATTTGAGTAGTAAAGCCCTCTCTCAAAGAACCAAAGAGACCCTATATAAAACTTTAATCATCCCAGTCCTGCTGTATGAGGCAGAGGCATGGACACTGACAAAATCGGATGAAAACCAGCTGGGTTGCTTTGAGAGAAAGGTTCTTCGAGTTATGTTTGGCCCAATGTGCATCGGTGGTGAGTGAAGAAGAAGATTTAACGACGAACTTTACGGGCTCTACCCCCTCCTGGTCCTGCAGTGTATTCAGAATACGGTTGGTCACATTGATTTGGAAAAGCTCTTCAATAATACATTTTCTGACAATTTTTATTGGACAGAGAATTTAGTCCAGGAAAATTTTGAGAAAAAAATAAGCTTCTTGGGAGTTATTAAACAAAATAAAATAAATTAGTTCTTTTAAGATGGAAGCAATTCCCTTCCGGTACCACTCTTAAGACTTAGTGTTTTTAATATACAGTAATCCCTCGATAATGTGAACTAATTAAAACAAGGCGTTTTCAGATTTTAGAGGTTTCCACATTACTGGAACATTTTCGTTAGCTATTTTTAACGTACCGTATCCGCATTTATAATAACACAAAACAATGTTAAGATCACAGTTTCAACATTTATTAAGTTCAGAAAATATAAGTAAATATAAATGTAGTAAGAACAAATATTTCATTAACAAAAAAACATTAGTACCTATTCTTGGAAAAATATTTCTTTATTTTCGACTGGGGAACAGCTTGACTTTATCTTTTGATAGCTACTGCCCTTAACTTCAGTAGATTGGAGATCGTTTCTGCGTCCAATTCATTTTGATCTGAATACTCGAGAAGTGTATTTGTCCATTTTATTGCACAGACCTCAGACCTCGTTACTTTAGGAGCAGCTGGAGTGATTTCGTCGCTTTCATTCTCCGAAATATGCTCAATCAGTTAAGGCTTAGTCGCTTAGTGCCTTCTACGATGACCCAGTCTGTAAATTCGTGTATTGAAATGTTTTGTTGCATTCAAAACTTCGAAATGGGTCTAGTTACTAGACTCTAGTTAGTCCTTTCAATAATATCGCACGCAAAACTATCAAGAGAAGAAAGACAAAACTTACAAGAGAAATTCACAATTTAGAGTTCGAAAATTTTTTCGGAAGTTCACATTTTAGTGTAGTCAATGTTAAGTTTTCGCGATTCGCATTTTGGAGCAATTCACATTATCGGTGATTCACTTTATCGAGAGACCACTTATGTTTTCCATACAAAATCAAAAAAAAAATATTTCCAAATTAAAAAACATAAATTTATTACATTATGTTGACTAAATGTACTACACCCCCATTTTTATCCAAATCTATCAAGTTTACAATAAGAAGTGTCTTTGTCTTTTTTGTGTAGAATGACATGAGTTACAATGTGTACCTTAAACTTTTTCCCAAAAGAACCAATGATTTTCGAGTAATTTAAAAAACAAAACTGAATTCTGGCTTCCTTTTCCCCCTCTGAAATTTGTTTGCTCCACTGCAAATTTAGGGTAAACTTCAACAAACATTTTCAGTATATCGAAGATAGGACATTTGCATCTCATTTTTGTTGCAGTGTAGTAGTAGTAGTGATTTTTATTTAACAGTTATAAAGTTAATTTACATAGCTACATATCTGTTTAACAATTCACAAAATATAGCATTGATTTGAGCTTACACAAGGCTCTAGTCTTAAGTTTGGACATAGTAATTTAAAAAGCTGGGTTGATAATTTTATTTTTGTAGTCCAGGGCTGTTCGAATAAAGTTGGACAGTACCGTCCAATCCTGTCCATTGAGTATGATGATGATGTCATCAGGAGTTAAGATGCTTGATTGCATGATAGGACACGGTCCTAGGAAATGCATTACATTTTCGGTCGCTTGAAGATTGCATAATGTATTCCATAAGTTGCATTGTATTCCATAGGTCTATCGCATATAAAAGGTGGTATCGTGATGCCGTAGGCTTTAAAAAAGCTATATTTCTATAAGCTTTTGCGCATAAACTATAGAAAAAGGGGTAGATGAAGGAATATGAATTTCGTAATAGGCGTTCTTCTAGTCACAAACACAAACACAAACCAACATTTTTATTTGTTAGTATGTAGGATTGAGATTAATAACACACAAAATAACTTTGCAGCGGGCTGACCTTGGCATCACTGATCTTACGATGACATCAGATCGGGAGAGTGGAGTGGATTTTACAATTCCTTTTATGAATTTAGGTAAGAACCTATGTTTGAGAACAATTTTAATTAACTTGCTCCACAGGAATTGCAATTCTATACAAAAAGCCTGTGACGGAACCACCAAAGCTTTTCTCATTTATGTTACCGTTTTCGGGAGAAGTATGGCTATTACTGGGATTGGCATATTTTGGGGTTTCAGTTAGTCTCTTTGTTCTTGGACGAATATCTGCGGCTGAATGGGATAATCCGTATCCTTGTATAGAAGATCCAACGGAACTAACAAATCAATTTAGCTTTGCGAATTCATTATGGTTTACGGTTGGGGCCTTATTTCAACAGGGATCGGAAATCGCTCCTAAGTAAAATTTTCTTCAAGTTATCCAAACGTTGCTGTATTGTAAAATCATTGATTATTTTTTTTAAAGAGGTTTATCAACAAGAGTAGTAGGATCAGTTTGGTGGTTCTTCACAATTATTCTGGTATCTTCATATACGGCAAATTTAGCAGCTTTTTTAACAGTCGAATCTGTTAGTACCCCGATTGAAAATGCTGAGGATTTAGCAGCAGGAAAAGGAAATGTCAAATACGGAGCCAAGCTTGGCGGAAGTACTTTTACTTTTTTTCAAGTAAGTTTTTAACATTTTAAGAGTATGAATAAGACATTAAAAATATTTTAATAGAATGTAAAAAAGCTATAGTTTAATTTTACTTTTAGGAAGCAAACTATCCTACATACCAAAAAATTTATGAATTCATGAAAGAACACCCGGAATTCATGACTACCACCAATAACGAAGGTGTCGAACGTGTTCAGAATGAAAATTATGCATTTTTTATGGAGTCTACTACTATTGAGTACGTTGTTGAGCGAAAGTGCACACTAAGTCAAGTGGGATCTCTGCTGGATGAAAAAGGCTATGGAATTGCTATGAGCAAAAGTAATTTGTTAATGTTTTTTAATTACTACTTAGGCATTTAAGTTAGTAATTCTTCTTCAGATAGCCCCTATAGAGATATTCTTAGCCAAGCTATTCTAGAATTACAAGAGCAGGGTGTGCTTGCAAAACTGAAAACAAAGTGGTGGAAAGAAAAACGGGGAGGAGGAGCATGTTCGGTAAGATTTGACAATGAATCCTAAATATTGAATATTGTTTAAACAAATTAAAAACATACGTAATTAATGTTAGCCAGATAAAAGATTGGAAAATGCAAAAGAGACATAATCTTCTTTAACAAATCAGTTATTAGTAAATTCTTGGTATTCAACGAAATACAAATAGGTACGCTATAAACAAGGTATTGAAAAATCCTCTAAACCTTCTGCTACATTCTATACATTGTATATTAAAGCAAATTTTCCATTTTAAAGAGTTGAACAATCCATTTTACTTCGTATAGTTCTATTGATTACTTCCAAATGCTTTGAAATTTGTTTGAATTCTCCAGCTTGGATCATAGTTTTCCAAATCCTTGTAAAAAAAACCAGATATTTTGTTTTCTTAGTTCTTATTAATTTTGGTATGGAATTTCTTCAATAAAGCATTTTTTACCATAGCAAGCCGATGGTACCAGCCAAGCCAGTGAGTTGGGAATACCAAACCTGGGAGGTGTTTTTTTCGTCCTCTTTGTTGGATGCATACTGGCAAGTATCATAGGAATTTGTGAGTGGCTTCTTACAAATTATTTCACAGCTCGAGATAATAAGGTAGGGTACTAATAAATAATGACCCTTTTGCGGGGTGTAGTAACATATGATCATGCGACATATAATCATTCCTCAAAGGAGTATCTTTTAGATAAAAACATTTATCTGCTGGCTTTATCCAGATGGTGATCAAATAGTTCTAGTGCCAGCTAAAATATAGCTTTTTATCATTTAGAGCAATCGTCTTACTGTTCGCATGCTTTTATGTCACGGCACCTCCTTTCACATGTAGTATTTTTTTTATATTAATATTGCTGGTTTCTCAATTTAATTTTAGGTACCATTTAAGAGAGTATTTTTCGATGAATTTCAATTTGTGATGAAATGTTCAGGAAATACTAAGACAGTTAAGTATCCAAAATCATCCAGGAGTACAATTTCAAAAACAAGCTCGTGTAGTTCTGGTTTTAAGTCCAAGAGATCATCAATTAGCATCGATTCTATACAAACGGAAAACTGGGACGATAGTAGAGTTCATAATTATCACAGTGACTGTGAAAAAACTAAACATTAAAATGATCAAAAAATGTTAAAATTTTTAAGATATATTATCGGTAAAAATGAATCAATTTAAAAAAAAAACTATTACATATATTATATTAAAACATTTTTAAGCAAATTAAAATAAAATCAAAATTAACATCAATGTATATAAAACACTTATTAAACTATTATTTTCCAACACTGTTATGACTACAACATAACCGCTGATCAATCAAGAGGTATTTTTTTTAAAAGCGAATTAATACAAAAAATTCAAAAATATCGTGAAATTTTTAGATAGATAGAAAGATATATTTATTTCGTAATAATATAATCAAAATAGTCTGTGACCGCAAATTTTACAATTCAGAGATTTGAAACATTATCTTACTACTGAAACATTTTCTTGAATGAAATAAAAATACATTGAATTATAAGGACAAATCGAAGTAAAATACGAAAGAAAACTTTCATTCAAAAGAAATAAAATGCACGACTGGATCGCGCGTACTTGCTCATATGTTCGATTACATTCTATACAAAATATTCTAAATATAAACGGTTAAATGTATTTTTAAAGTCGTTTTTCACTTAATTTTTTTTATATTAAAATTCTTATTGTTTTTCTAAAAAAAATATTTAATAGTATAAATTCGAAATATTGAATTTTCAAAAAAAATTTTTTTTTTTCCAAAAATCCAAAAAAACTATATTTCGAAAATTTTGAAATGCAATATTATTTAGAATTTTATGAGAAAGTCGAAAATCAATAAAATGGTTGTATGGTAGGTACCGTTAATAACAAAATATTTAAAAAAAAAATTAGACCATACCCAAAGTAGTAAGCACACCCATTTTTATCAAAATCGTTACATCCGTTTTCGAGATAATTCAGATGGTAGAAAAATTTGTATGGCAAGTACCGTTATTTTTGGTGCTAAAACAACGGTTCAAAAATCTATTTTGGATAATCACCTAAAACGCTTAAATACTAAGTTTGAAGAAAATCGCTTTAGCCGATTATGCTGTAGAGACTTGTACAGACAGACAGAATTGCGGGACTCACTTTTTTTGGTGTTCTCTTTGTCAACTTTTATTAAAATCTCGAGTTCGATATTTTTTCCAAATGCAAAACTTGCCCTATAAATTAACAAATAAATAAATTAACAAATATATAAACAAATAAATGTATTTAAAAATTAACAACAAAAAATTAGGTATTAAATAATTAAATTATAAAAATAAATAAATTAAAAAAAAAATTAATTAACATATATGTAGATACGAAATTATAAATAAAGGGTTATCCATTTTGCGGTTTCAAAAGTGTAGGGCTGGAATTCGACATCTGTCAAACTAAGTTGTTAAACCAATTAATTTTTTTTTCAGTTGAAAGACTGACATTTACGAAAATGGATCGCTTAACTATCGCACAATGCATAAAAATTGTTAAAACCAACTACAAAAATGGTGATTCTGACACAGCCACATATCGTGATTTAAGAGGAGATTATGATTTACATAATCGTCCAACTACGCAAGCAATTGGCAAAATTGCGAAGAAATTTGAAGAGACTGGATTGGCTACACATATTGTAAGGCATGTGTATCATCGTTTCGCTCGTACCACTGAAAATATCGCTGCTGTAAGTGACCCGGATGTGTCTATTCCTCGTAGTTCTAAGGAATTGGGACTGTCTTATGGCACATTATGGCGTATTTTGAATTTAGATCTACACCTACATCCACAAGTCACTGTTTGGGGCCCTCTTTGGTCCGGAGGTGTGATTGGACCTTACTTCTTCGAAAACGACGATGGAACTGTCACCGTCAATTCGGAGCGTTATGGTCATATGGTCACCGAGTTTTATTTTGCCTGCTTTTTAAGAATACGACTTGGAGAATATGTGGTTTCAACAAGACGGTGCCACATGCCACACATCTGGAGCGAATATGGCTTTATTGCAAGAGACATTTACTGGCCGCGTTATTTCTCGTCGTGCCAATATCAACTGGCCAGCAAGATCATGCGATTTGACACCGCTGGACTTTTTTTGTGGGGCTACGCGAAAGACCGTTTTTATGCAGATAAAACTTTAACTCTTGAGCAGTTTAAAACCAACATTCGTCAAGTTTTGGCTGAAATACCGCCCAATATGTGTCAAAAAGTGGTCGAAAATTACCTCAAAAGAATCGATGCTGGCAACAATTCGCGTAGTGGTCATTTAAATGATGTAGTGTTTTGCACATAATGTCAACATTCAAACTTTATAATTAAAAAAGAAATATCATGAAAAAAAAATATTTTATATGTGTTTTATTTACGTTTACTTTTGAAACCGCAAAATGGATAACCCCTTATTATCTGCTAAAGTAAGTTTATAAGACCTCTCTTTTATGAAAGAGCAAATAGTCCTCGCAGCTATGCTAACTAATTTAAGTATTACCATGTAATTTAAATTACTTGTTAATAAGAGATGATAAACTAATAATAATAATAAGAAAATATGTGTTTGCTTTCGAATGCTAACCTTCCTACTTATTTAACTTTATATTCAAACACCAGCCCTAAACTTGACACAAGTTCGGATGTCATTCATATAGTTCATTGAAAATCTCACATATATTTGATAAAGCATAATTCATAAACTACATAATAAACAATTTTATGCTTTGAACAATATTCTTGTCATTGAAAATGTAAAAAAGCGCTACGTTTGATAAAATTTAATAATTTGGTGTTCTTTGTTAATTTAATGCGAATCTTCTTCCGCATTGATAGAACGGTGTCAATTCATGGTTCATACACTAATAATATTGTTGATAGTTGCATTTTTTCAGATCATATATTAAGTGGTTGCAACCCGAGAACTTATCATAGTTCTTTTGAGTTTGTTGCAAGTGCAATATCTCTCCTTTAATTTATTATATTTATTTTATTAAAATAAAATGAATAGTCTCTTTGCTGTGGCACTTTTTTGCCTTCTTTCTTCAACAGTAGTATTTGCAGATATTTTAATTAACGTTAATGTTAATAAACCAGTTCATGATGTCAGCGAACAATTTGTTAGTTTCTCCATTGCACCTGAGCTGCTTTATGGAACTTTGGATGGACCAAACAAGTTCGGCTAATTTAATACTCCCACAGTGATCCAGACTTTTTATATATATATTTTTTTTTTAACTATTCTTCTAGAAAAACCTTAACAGACATGGCAGCTCTTCTTGGACCATCGTATGTCAAGCTTACTGGGGACTACTTCTTCCCAGCGGACATCAAGAGCACTCTTAAAAACCCAACTCAAACAATCTGGAGTGGATTCAACAGATGGACTCGGTAAGTTATTTCTATTCAAGACATTGTACAGTATAATAGCTATGCCTACTAAAAAGGGCTATGAATTGGACGATGGTAATCCCGGTTCAGTATACTCCTATGGCTTGGGATCCAATCGATGCCTTGAGAGTTCTAAACACATCAAATATTATTGGAATCGATAACTGTGTATGGCAATTGGGCCTTGGTAAGTTGAAGGGTGTTTTTAATCTGTTTTAAGCCATTTTAATTGTTTCAACATTTCTTCTTAGATTTTGGTGCTTCAAGAGCATCTGACTACGTTGCGGATCTTCATACCCTCGACACAATGGTTGACACATTCCGGCCATATATTAAGGAATGGAAGGTGATTGGTGCTGATATTACAGCTGGAAGCAGTGCTGAGGAAACTAAACGATACATCGATATGTCGAGCGATGTAAATGCAGCCTTTGGATGGAATCAGTATATTTTTGAGAAATTTTTCTAAGCCAGTTGTTCATAGTTTTTTTCTTTATTATAGGCCCGCTGGATATCACGTTGAGGAAAACGTTAACGGTTATATCTACGATAAGGATCTTTCGCTAAAAGCTATGATGGAGAAAAAAGTCCCAGTTTGGTTGAGTTTGCCCCCCAAAGGACCCATCAATCATCAAATCTCCAATGGATACACAAACATTGAAGTCTCCGAGGCAATTCGTTGGGCTCAAACTTTGGGCGATGCTGCAAGTTCTGGATTTTCTGCTGTATTTAAGCCGCTTACTGAAGATGATGTAAATTCACCAAGTTACAGTTTCTTTGTAAGTGCTCTATTCAAGAAGATTATGGGTAACCGAGTATTTGCTGCCAAGCCTGTGAAGAGATACACATACTCATCAAAAGTCTACTCGCATTGTGCTAATGGCATATCGGGAGGAATAGCTTTCATGGGTGTTAACACTGAAGATTATGTTGTCAAGATTTCTGCAAAACCTTCGGCTAAATTTACAGGTTCCGAAGTGTGGCAGTTCGTATTAACTTCAAAGAAGGGAGTTATGTACTTGAACAACGACGTGCTGACACTTAATTCTACACTTGACCCAACTGTTAAAATCAAACATCCTAATAAGCCTCTTGCTATGAATATGCCACCAATGTCTGTTAGTTTTTGGGTACTTCCACTTGCCAACCACGAAGATTGCCAATTTACCGAGCTACTCACAAATCAAGACACCCAATGGGAGAATCGACAAAGACGACAAACTTCTTCAGATAGACTTTTAAAGAAACTCATCCTCGAGACTTCCCTCACTGACCAAATGAAGAATCGACGTCGCCGGGATACTTCAAACACCCTGCACAAGGAATCAGCTACCAATAATGGAAATTTAGTCTCACGCCACAGAAGATTTATCTTACAGGATCCCCCAGGAGCAAATCCTGCTCCTCCAAAAGTCAGCTCACAAGTCGCAGCAGAAGAGAAAACTCTAAAGAAGCGCGAAAATACACACAACTGGCTTAAAACCCTTGTCATGAACCCGCTGCTGCCTAACCCATTACTTTCCAAAGTCGATTGGGGTCTTAAACGTTCCCGACGTGCAACTGATTTCCTTAGCACCATGTTCCCTAAAAGTACTGGAAGGACCTCAATACGCCGTCAGTCTATAAATACAAAACTACAGCCTCGAGATGAGGCTAGTATTTTCAAAACCACAACTGCAGAAGTGGCGATGCCCGTAGGTGATGTACATTTTGAGTACATTACTAACTCTAATGGTGAAGAAATCAGTGCAAAAGAGAGTCGGGAATATGTCGAAGATGAAAAAGTAACTAAATTGTCAAATAAAGAACTGCCATCGGAATTCTATGAAGCCATTGATCAAAGAAAATACCAACCTAAGCCTTTTGTGTACAAAGCTGTTGAAAAGCCAGAAGCTTCTGACATATCAGATATTGACGGCCAAACCAAATACATGACTCGAAATCAGCTTGAAAACCAATCGTTTGATCGGGTACAAAACCAGAATACTAAATCCTACAGCAAGGATTCGTTTGAAAGTCCCACCTTTTCGAAGTTACCCTTCCAGCCTGAATTTCCCATGACACCATATCCAATTTTGCGCAGTGATAATGTCAATGTGAGAAAATATTTTTATGATCCAACTGAAAACGACGAACTAAGGACTTATTTGGGTACAGCGCCTGATGATTGGGAACCAGCACAAAGAACCAAAAGATCAATTGGCAATGGAAAGTACATGTACAAAACACTGAAAGATAATCTAGTTAATGAAGAAGAACATATTGAGCCTATACATTACAACAATCAACAAGCAAGTGAGACTATTCTTGAAGAGTCCATTCTGTCATCAAACGGTCGTGCAACCGCTGAAAATGTCAAGAGCAAAGTTTCTAAAATTTTGGGTGTTGTGAAGAATAATTTGAGTGATTTCCTCAGTACGCTAATTAACTAAAGGGATTGTACTGCATTAAACTTGATCCAAAAATTATAAAAAAAAAATATTTTTTTGCTAATTCTAAGATTTATTGTTGTTTTGATTTTAAGGCAGAATGTAGATAATAAAAATGTAAAATAATTAAAAATATTGTTTTGTTTCTTAATGTTCCTACAGGGTTATTTGAGTAGAAAAGGTGCAATAGAATAAGAAAATAAAATGCACGACTGGATCGCTTGAACTTGCTCTTAGGTTCGAAGACATCGGTATCGCAAAAGCTTTCTGTTAAGATTCTAATTATATTTTCAAAATTGTTTTTTACTTAATTTTTTATTTACACAATTTTTTTAATAATTTTTTTCTAAAAAATATTGGTATGACAATTCTAAATATTTAATAATGTAAACCTTAAAACAAATTTCAGAAAAAAATCATCCACCCGTTTTCGAAATATTGAATTTTCAAAAAAAAATATTTTTTTTTTTTTTTCAAAAATCCGAAAAAAAATATTTTTCGAAAACTTTTAAATGCAGTATTATTTAAAACTCAGAGGACCTACTGAATACAATTTTTTTTATCGAAATCCGTTGAGCCGTTTATGGCTGGTACTGTTAATAACAAAGTATACGTAAAAAAAATCTTGGCCCAAATGTAGACCATAACTTAAGTAGTGCACGTACTTTTTTTTTTATCAAAATCGTTAAAGCCGCTTTCGAGATAATTAAGATAGTAGAAAAAATTGTATGGCAAGTACCGTTATTTTTGGGGCTAAAACAATGATTTAAAAATCTATTTTGGACAATCACCTAAAACACCTGAGCACCAATTTTGAACAAATTCAGCTTAGCCGTTTAGGCTGTAGATCGTTCTAAACACAGAAATTATCGTAATCATAGAGATTAAAATCTCGATCGCAAGTAAAAATTTCAACTGCTTTCAATCAATCAATTCTTATTCTTACACAACAAAGACCACACTCTTTATTTTTAAGTTGGTTGAATTTAACTAAAAGAATATAATTTGCAGAGTTTTCATGCTGCAAGTTTTACTTGTTCTTCAGTAACAGATTTCTCTCATAATTTTGCGGTTCTTCTATATTACTCTTCTTAAAATATTTGATATTTAACATTAATAAACTTAGAACTTGGAGTACTTTTAGATCTCACTACTTTTCACGGCTCACTTGTTACGCAAAGGTTTTTGTATATAGAAGAACTTGGCTACTTTTTTAACATTTATGTTTTTGGTGTGATTTCACTACTCTTTGCAAGGATTCCTTTTATCAGGAAAGGTGGGTAGAATAAACGCCCAATGAATGCCTCATAAAGTAACGTAAGTTTTTAATGTATGCCTTTTGTATGTACTACAAATCCCACCTGATCTATTGAAACGGTAATAATTGATAAGAAGTGGGTGAATGAAACGTGCGAAAAATTTCATAATTACAACTTTTTCTTTGTATACACCTGAAAGCTGACTGCTCTAACAAACATAATCATGTACCAATCGGAAGTGCTCTAAATATATTTAATATTAATTCTTTGAAAATGGGTGTTTATCGCTATCCTATCGCTCTACCAGGTTTCATCATTCTACAACAATCAGATGTGCTCCCTATAATTGGTATAATAAATTCTATGTAAATAGGCAGTTGCCACGCCCCTGAATATAAAATACCAATTTTACCCTAGCGCTGTACCAAATTTCATCGTTCCTCGGCGGTCAGGAGTGCTCCAAAGAATTTATATCGATTCTATAAAAATGGGCGGATACCACGCCCCCTTAATGGAAAATCTTGAATTTTCCATTATTTCATTTGTATATACCACAAGGCCTTCCGTTGTGTGAAATTACAAGATTCTACGATGTCGGGAAGTGCTCCATAATTTTGATGATCTGTCAGTGAGTGGGTGAGTGAGTGAGTCAGTCAGTTACTGTTTTTGCGATTTTTGCAGTCTTATATCTCGGGAACTTCTAATGCTGAAGAATTGAAAATTAGTGAGTTACCTAAACCTGGTTAGCTCAGCAAATGCTGAGAGTTTGAAGCTTCTGACTTTATTGGTACTGAAGTTAGAGGGGGTCGAAAATCGCCTGAGTTTGTTCATGTAAAAAGGGTGTAGTGCCAGAAATTTTGAAGAACGGTGGAGGCAGAAACTTAGCAAACGAAAAATGGCTTTTTATTCGAAAGTCCATAGATGTGGTTAAAGAATATAAGTATGTCGTAGTTTACTTCACATGCTTTTGTTATAAAAGATCAAGAATCTATTTTGCTTTACGCAGATATGGGGAGTGAAACAATATGAAAGTGTAGAGAAGCTCCTGCACTACTATTACTCGTAGATAAAGCGAATTTTTCGACTACCACTAAACGGGACTGTCACCGCCATTTATTCGAACGCTGAAATTGCAAATTGATTATGTCCTTAAAGTAATAAAGAAGGAAAATCACCGACGTCAGAACATAGCGCTTCTCCAAGAGTGATACGGGATAAATCAAGTTGGCATGCCGAATGGATGGACCTAGCTATTTACGGTGGTATGTACCCAAGTCTTGGTAGCTTTGACATTGTTTGCTGGAAAATGTTGATATATCAGCTTATTTGAACAGTTGACTTGAAGTACAGAGAGCGGTTCCAAAATAACGTCAGGGATTCGCTGCAAAGAGCAATATATTCCCAACTCAATCACAAATTTGAAGAAAGAAATTATTTTAGGGTTGAAAACAGTCTCGATGAAATACCAATTATGGTCAGACTACGAGGTGAGATGATCCATTTCAATTTTATACCTCATAGAGAAGATTTAACCGTCGTATGGTTCTTGTGTAATTTAGGTGAAGTAGAAGATATAGTGGTCCTTATGTTGAAATGAACTATCGTAAGGGAAACAAGAATTATTACTGTCGGTACCAATTTTTTGATGGGAAACGAAGTGATATCTCAGCTCAACAAAATCGAAATTAAAAACCTCAACCAATACTGTAAAATACCGTAAGCCTTTAGGTATAGGTAAGCGTATATTTAGTGAAAGTTTTTAAAGTTTTTTTCTTTTTGATTTTCAAATAATAAGTAATTATACACATTTGTTTTGACTGAATATTTATTTTTCAAGTACATGAAAGTTTGAACTAGGCAGCGACAAGAAAGCCAAACTTTTCGATTTTTTCTTGCGATTATCGGTTCTATAAGGCAAGTTATGTATTCGTAAAAAAAAATGTTTCTAACAATCAAACATGACATTACGATCATAGAGAACACCAAGAAACTGGGTCCCCCAATTTCGTCTGTCTGCCATTCTGTCAGTCTGTCTGTCTGTCCTCGAGTCTACAGGCTAATGGTTGGATAGATTTGCTTCAAACTTGGTGCATATTGTTTTTTCGGTAATATGCCCAAACGTTTTTTCTATTTTTATTTCAAGGCGACAAATAAGAGTAGCTTCTATACATTTTTTTTGGCTAAGAACAAAAATCTTATTTTTCTCAAAAACGGATCCAACGATTTTTATAAAAAAAAAATCAGTTCATTAATGAAGGGAAAGGGTACCTTCTCATAATATTTTTTTTGGAAAAAAAAATTTATTTTTATTACCTCTAGTAGACTCATTTTTTTGGTTTTCCATTTCTTCGGAAACGGTTAATTTGATTTTTTTGAATTTTTTTACGCAGAAGCTCATAGAAAAATTAAATACTATTGTATACCAAAATTAAAAACTTTTAAGTATAAGAATATTTTTTTTTTGCGTACTTGTTAACGGGACTTCCCATAGAACCACTTTTCATATTTTCGACTTTCTAAATATTGGATGAACCGATTAAAATAAAATTTGTAATACCAATGCTGCCTAAAATTGTTTATAAGACTGTATACTCAAATTTTCAAAAAAAAAGTTTTTCGATTTTTAAAAAATAAATAAAATTTTTTTTTGAAAAATCGATTTTTTTTAATTTGGATTTTATATGTACATTAATAATATCTTTAAAATGGCGTTTAAAATTTTTTTTCTAAAAATGTTTTCAAAATTTTATAAATAAGAAATTAATTTATTTATCCGTTCCAACGATTTTTGATTTTTTTATATATTCTTATGTATCCATGAATTCAAATGGCATCTTTGTTTTCCCTCAAACTTTAACGATTAAAGAATATAAAAACATTTGATTATGTGTATTATCCATTAATTTCTACCTTTGTTATTATTCCCTTCTTACGAATTTTTGAGTACGTCACTGAATACTAAATACAATGTAGAACTTCATACATTTATATATACATATGTGTCTCTAAAAATCACATGAATCTTATGTATGCATATTACACCTAAATTTTAAAGTTATATGCATATACATCTACCTACCAATCTACACCTTTAATTTTCATTATTATATGCACATCTTTACATACTTAGGTTTCATCTAAACTTAAATGTATGTAGATACATTTTATTCTCATAACTTACATAATTAAAATCCATAACTTAGATTCAAATATACATTTGTTGGTATGTACCTATGTAACTATTCCTTGAATCATCCATTCGACAATTCATTATATACTAAGGATCAAGTTAATGTTACCTACATAGGCTTTAGACCTGCATAGTATAACTACACCTATTACCTAACTAACTAAGCCTCAATGGTTAGCTACATTAAGGTTGTTAGCTACAAGAGCAAGTTCGTACGATCCAGTCGTGCATTTTATTTGTTTTGTAATCATATAATTGATTGGTACTAATTAAAATATAATATAATCTAATTTATTCAATTGCTTCTTAGAAGATTACTTCAAAATATAAATATGCGCCAAACTATTGTTCCTATGCAAAATGCATTTGGACTAAAAGTCGCAAAAACTTGAAATTCTTTTTTTTTTATAATTTCGACGCTATTGTGAACTCAAAGTGATCCCAACTGTCCCACTTATGTACTTCACACTAGTGATCCGCTTTTGGGGGCACGTCGGCCGCATTGACCTCAGAAAGTGTTGGCAAGGCTCATGGTTTTAAGTTGAAATAATATTTCATAATCATTTTTTTTTTTCAAGAATAAACTGTTTTAAAGCAATGGTGACCAAAGATCGATTTATGTAATTCGGTCTGCTTATAAGATTGTACATTTCTTAGTTAAGATCGATGAAGCATTCGTCGCAATAAAATTATTAATTCACACCTTTCCAAGCCTATTACTTGGTCTTCAAAAAAAGGCAGAGTATTATTAAAAAAATAAAATGTACGGCTCGTTCGTACGAACTTGATCTTGGAGCTAACTACTTAAATGTATCTAAACATTGACGCTGTTTAGTAGCTATAAGTAGTCTAGTTATCTTATGCAGGCTTAAAGTCGATGTAAGTATGATTACCTTGATTCTTAGTGTAATGAATTGTCGAATGGATGATTCAAGGAATAGTTGCATACGCACCTACAAATGCATATTTAAATCTAGGTTATGGACTTTACTTATGTAAGTTAGGAGACAAATTTGGACATGCATACATGGATGGAACTTAGGTAAGTAAATATGTATTTATGATAAGGAAAATGAAGAATGAATTAACTTTCTAATTTAGGTGCAATATGCATGCATAATTTTCATGTGATTCTTAAAGACACATATGTATATATAAATGTATGAGGACCTACCTACATTGGAAATATAATAAGGTAGAAATAAATGGGTACTACACATGATTAAATGTTTTCATATTGCTTAGTTGTTATAGTTTGAGGGAAAACAAAGATGGCATTTGAATTCCTGGATAAATAAGAATATATCAAAAAAAATTTTCAAAAATCGTTTTAGGTGTTTTTTTTTAATTAATTTTTTACGTATGTATAAAATTTTAAAAACATTTTTAGAAAAAAAAAATGTAAACGCTATTTTGAAGATATTATTAATATACATATAAAATTCAAATTTCAAAAAAATCACTGAGTGGTTTTTGAAAAATCGATTTTACAAAAACAAAATTGTATTTCTTTTTTTTTTAATCGAAAAACTTTTTTTTGAGAATTTGAGTATGTTGTTTGATTAAGACTCTTAGGAAGCATATGCCCAAAAAAAATCATTTTAATCGGTTCATCCAATAGTGAGAAAGTCGATATTAAAAATAGTTATATGGGAAGTACCTTTAATAAGTACGCAAAATAAAATATTTTTATATTTAAAAGTGGATTGTACTAAAAAATTCTTGGAGCCGATTTAAGAAATATATTTTTTCTAACCGGTTTATAACATTTCTATGGGATGAATCGTTGAATTCTATTTTAGAAAAATAATCTTTTTTTCTAACTATTCAAGATGCTCGTAATTACAAAAAAAACACTAAATAAGAAGTTTCAAAAAATCCTATTGAGTAGTTTTCGATATTTTGAGTTTTCAAAAAAAATTAATTTCCAAAAATTTTTTGGAAAAATTTTGGTTTACAATAGCGTTTAAGCTTTCTAGTAGCCTGTGTAGTCTGTGTAAAAAAAATTCAAAAAACATAAATTAATCGTTTCCCAGAAAATCAAAAACAAAAAAAAATGATTCTACTAGAGGTACCAAAAATAACAATTTTTTTTCAAAAAAAAAAAATTATTAAAAGCTACCCTTTCCCCTCATTAATGAACTGAGCCGTTTTAAAGAAAAATAAGTTTTTTGTTTTTGGCCAAAAAAAATGTATAGAAGCTACTGCTATTTTCGTCTTAAAAAAATGAAAAAAAAGTTTCGGCATATTACCGCAAAAACAATATGTACCAAGTTTGAAGCAAATCCATCGAACCGTTTACGCCGCATACTCGCGGACAGATAGACGGAATTGGGGACCCCCTTTTTGGTGTTTTCTATTATCGTATTTTCAACTTTGATTAAAATCTCGAGTTAGATTTTTTTTCAAATGCAAAACTTGCCCTATAGTACATATATCGCAAGTAAAATTGAAAAAAAAAGTTTAAATATATTTTATTTTTAATTACCATTCATTTTCAGGCATTTTTTTTTTTTTTACATACTTTACATACTTAATAATTCCCACTCGAACCTCTTTCACAGAGGTTCCAAATATTATATAGATTTTGACTCCTTCTTTCTCGAAACTGATTCGCAAATAATAATAATTGTTTTACAACCTCTTAAGAAGCTAGCTTTGGTGGGTTGCTAGGATTTAATGAGTCATTTGAAGTACTAATCTTTCCCTCTGAAATTAAACTTTAATCTTTCCACAACTGTCATTCTTCTCCGAAATAGTAATTTCTTTTCGTATTCCAGAAAATGTAAGGGAGTTGAAGACCATTACATTCTAAATTTGGTTTACTGGTTTGTTTACAAAATATTAATGATGTAACTTGGGACATAGCATGCTAAGTTAGTTCAGCAACTCTGAGTTCGGATATGAAATAATGTCATTCAAAACCTTCGGAAATATTTGTTCCCTGTGATGTATCCTATGTACATGATATTAAAGGTGTGACAATTTAGTAAGCAGTCATGTTTCATATTTGAAAATGTACCATTTAATTGTATTTCAATCTTTGATATTGAAAGTAGGTATAAACAAATAAATATTAAACATACATATATATTTCCCAAAGGAGAGAAGAAGGAGTGCTTAGTGCGATATTCTCTATATATTAATATACATAATTAAAATTCTCAAATTTCAACACATTATTCAATGCGAGCGCAAAATCATTCGTTTCGATTCACAGATATTACATAAGTGATTGAAAACTACAAGTTTTTTTATTTTCAAAGTGGCGATCGTGGAGAAAACTTGCACATATTTAAAATTTAAGGTATTAACCCCCAGCTAAATCCAAGCTTGAGTTTAAATTTGAAGTTCAAATTTTGGTTGGTGTGTTAATTTGATTTGTTATAGTTGAGCTTTGAAAATTTTCTAGATTTCCTATATCTTTTTGTATTGAATACATTTTATAGTCACACGTGTCGGTCGTATCGATTTGTTTTGATTTTATATATAGATAAATGCATATCAAGCGTAATATTTTTATATTTAACATCAAAGGTTCTCAGCGCAGTTTATCAGTATTACTGCTTTTCAACACTGAGGAAAATAAACATTGACTGGCGTCATAATGTAGGTCATTAGTTAGAGTTAATTACGACTACAATTTGTAATACCTTCAATCCCCATAACATTTAAAATGTCACTTATTGTCATCACTTTGTTGTTGTTCATAAAACAAAATCATATAATCTCTATTTTCTTTTTTATTATGGCCACAATGTGTTATTTGTTAGTTTGCTTTGCTATACATGCATGAGTTTGGAATAAAATTGCTGAGTTAGCAAAACAAAAGACCTGAGCTGCAAACTCGGTTCTACATATATTCATCCTATAGCACTGCTGTGATAACTGCAATTATTATTTTTAATAAGAAGTTTAGTTAGATATCTGGTTATAAGTACTCAAGTCATTCTTTACATTTCCACTGTCTGTGATTTTCCCTTACGTATTCGATTCATTCTTTTAATATACACACCATTTTCTAAAGTAGGGTTACCATCTCTTAATAAGATACACATTTGGAAATTAAAACAAAAAATATTAACAGTCCTATCTATAATAAAATTTTAAATCTTACTTAACTTTAAAATACCTTAAAACAACACTTAAATTCAATATCCGTATAACTATTGAAGTTGGGAATTGTGATTTTATTTAGTTTTATGATTTTTTCTAACATATTCAATTAAAATAATGGGTAATAATTTTATTTCATTTATAAATGACTTCAATGTAGTTAGTACATTAGGTTACAATTCTAGTAGAATAAGAACACCCAAAACTTATAAGCCACGGTTACAACCTCATGGAACTCGGTGAAATTTCTTTTTGCCGAAAATATAGGTTTCCAAAAGCCAATATGGCTAAAATCATAAGATTTGCCCAATCCGGTATCGAAGGTTCTCCTAAGAGGTTGTCACATTTCAGCTGATCTACAAGTAATGGCTGCCATAAGACATTGAGGTCAAAATGAGGTGCAGATGTAAATATTTTAATTATTCTTTATCCCACTAAAAAAGAAATAATTTAAAATTTATGTTCCTTTATGTAGATGCAAGTTGACGGGGCGGATATACACGGACTTAGCCAATCCACGTTCTGTCTGGTATGTCAAAGCGTTACAAGGGCATTCGCCTCAAAGCTACCCGAATTTGTAAAAATGTCAACATTGGTCTCAGAGCAAATAAAAGAAATGGACAAGTTTAGGGAAATACGTTGTTTCCCACATTTTGTGGGAAAAGTACCCAAAGTTGGAGGTCTATCGGATCAGTATTATATTAACCGTAAAGGTTTCTATTCACTCAATATCCAAGTGGTTTGTGACTCTTCACTAAACATTCGAGATATCGTATGCCACTGGAGATAGGTAGTACACACGATTCCTGAATTCTTAGAGAGATCAGAATAAAGGAAAGGTTCGATGATGGGGAATTCAAAGGAATTTTACTTGGTGATGGGGGCTATGCATGCTCCAACATTTTATTTACATATTTACTAAATCCTCGAACGCGTGCTGAAGAATAATACAACAGCGCACATATTACTACGCACAATGCTGTAGAAAGGTGTTTTGGAGTATAGAAGACCCGCTTCAGAATCATACTAACAGGCTTTCGATGTTCTCTTTACAACTTAGCCATAGATTTTCAGGATATCACCTCAGATGAAAACAAAATAATAAATCACTTTAATTTATGTATATGTACATATTTATATTTTAGATGAGCTCGAAAACGATGATGTTGATCTGGAAAACGACACAGAAATTGAAGAAATACTTCGGCTGAATAATTACTGCAATTTATTAAAGAACTTAACTAGTTTAACTTTTTTATTTTTCCTAGTATTGTTACTATTACAAAAAAAAACAAATAAAAACATAATGCAAAACATACATAATATGTTGCTTCTAACCCAAAGATGTAAAATCCAAAAAAAATATGATTTTATACCTACCCCTTCTGGTTTAACAAAAAGTCTTACGAAAATGGTTTGTATGTCTTTAGAATCTATTTTCAGTCACCTCAAGCTTTGCATTCTTCAAATTGGTTTGTATGTACAAAACTCACTTACAATGTTTTGTTTTAAAATCGACAACAATCTCAGAAATGATTGTTTATTTTCAAATTAAAGCTGTCACAAAATTGCTGAATTGATTGATTGCGTTACGTTACATTATGATCGTTTAGTTAAGTACAAATGAGAAATCGATTATAGATACGAATTTAAGTAACCTTGTTTAAATATTTAAGCAATCTTAATTAAATAACCTCTAAGAGGCGTTTTAAACAAATTTAATAGATATGGCTGTAAGTAGTGTTAATTATGTGCAGTATTTGTTTTACAAATCAATTCAAATAAAATTATTCACAGAATTTTAAGTAAAAGTAAAGTATGTATGAAGAAGGCAGAACCGGTTTTAACGAGTTCGTGTTTTTACGGAAGTTAGCTTGTATGTTTCGATTATGAAATTTTGCTAGAGTATTAACTTGCTGGTCAGAAGAAAGTATACCTGACGAATGGAACCTCAGCATCGTTTGCCCGATTCACAAACAAGGAGACCCACTAAACTGCGCCAACTATAGAGGAATAAGTCTCCTGAATATCCTGTACAAGATCCTTTCTGCTGTATTATGTGAACGTCTGAAACCATTTGTCAGCAACCTGATTGGACCCTATCAGTGCGGTTTCAGGCCAGGAAAGTCCACAATCGATCAAATGTTCACGCTACGACAGATCCTGGAAACCACCATCTCTTTATCGGTTTTAAGGCCGCGTACGATAGCATTTATAGAGACGAGCTATACAGAGCCATGTCTGGTTTTGGCATCCCCACAAAACTCATCCACCTGTGTAGGATGACGATGGGGAACTCTCGCTGCTCCGTCAAGGTTGGTACTGACCTCACAGAAGCTTTAGATGTCAAGAAAAGATTCCGACAAGGTGATGCGCTATCGTGCGAATTCTTCAACTTAATACTTGAGAAAATTGTAAGAAATTCCCAAGTTAACTCTACTGGCACAATTTTTTTCAAGTCTGTGCAATTGTTAGCATACGGTGATGACATAGACATCATTGGCAGAACCCAGCGAGCTGTCACTGGAGCGTTTGCTAACATTGAAGCTGAAGCGGCTAAGATGGGACTAGCAGTCAATGACGCCAAAACGAAGTACCTGCTGTACACAAAAACGGACACAAAACACCGGCGGATTGGACAAAACGTTACAATAGACAGGTACAGCTTTGAGGTAGTTGGGAACTTTGTCTACCTCGGATCCGCTATACCATCTAACAATAACATCTCGTTAGAAATAAAGCGAAGAATAACTCTTGCCAATCGCTATTCCTATGGGCTAGGGAGGCAATTAAGTAGTAAAGCCCTCTCTCGAAAAACAGAGGAGACTCTTTATAAGACTCTGATCATCCCAATCCTGCTCTATGGCGCGGAGACATGGACGCTATCAAAAGTGGATAAAGATATCCTTAGTCGTTTCGAGCGTAAGGTTCTTCGCAAGATTTTCGGCCCTATCTGCGTTAACGGGCTTTGGAGGAGAAGGTTCAACCACGAACTATACGAGCTGTACAGCGACATTGACCTGGTACAAAAAATACGTATATTACGTTTAAGATGGCTAGGCCATATAGAGCGTATGGACAACAATGCTCCGGCTCGCAGGATCTTCGATTCCAACCCAGAGGGAAGACGCAATCAAGGAAGACCTCGCCTAAGGTGGCGCGCTGAAGTGGAAGATGACCTCAACCAACTTGGAGTGCGTAACTGGAGGCAGCTAGCCAAAGACCAAGCTAGCTGGGGAGGCATGTTGGTTGAGGCCCAGGTTCGCCCCGAACTATAGCGCCACCTAAGAAAGTAAGTAAGTATTAACTTGCTACTATCTAAATATATTTCCTCTATTTTCGGAATTCATGTGCCAAATAGTCATTTAATCTTGTGTTAACTAGAATTTATTTTTTGTTCTTCTATTTTTAACTATTATTGCAATGACTTGCAGCAGTTTGTTAAAAATTCTCTATTTTCACTAAAAGTTCATTCGAAGTTGTTAAACTATTGACGATGCGTTAGCCGTTGGGATGAGTAACCTTTGGCAAACAAAATCTCATTTTCCATTTTTCGGGCGGGCTACTTTTAGTGTCATCTGAACTGAACACACTTTGTACGAGATTATTCCCCAAAGGCTGCTGATAGGAAAACCGATTATAAAATTCAATCTAATTCAACATGCCGGAAATTGTTTAAATAAGTAGAAAATATAATTTTACGTCTGTATTGTTATAAATTAAGTTTGTATCTGTCCTTACCAAATATATCAACACACAATCAAATTTACAGCCATTTAAAAAATTATGGCACATTGAAATATCTATTAGAAAGTTTATTTGCTTAAATAGTTATGCTCCTAAATTGCATAAAAGATACATATATTTAATCGCACGGAGTTATCATAATAGTTGAAAGCTATAAAGTTAATTAGAATTGTAGAAATAAAGCATTAGCTTAAATTGTTACAAAAAACTTTAAAAAATTATTAATATCAGTCTAAACATTCTACATATATTGCATATTCAGGTAATCAATTCTTAATCAAAATCGCTACAGCCGTTTTTCAATAAAAAAAAATCGTTAAATGGTATTCTTTATCCAAATTCGATATTCGAAATACATTAGTTCACTGATTAATTTTCCTAAACTTCCCCATCATCATAATTTTAAGTTTGATTAAAATCTACCAAATTTATTTGTACTTGATATTTAAAGTAAAAATTAATTAGACTTTCAACCGCATATACAAATTTGAACAATCGAATATAAGTGATGATCTCTGGCAAGCCTACATAATACAAATACCAACGCCGGCCGTTTACCTGTTGACTTTTCAAGAAACCCATACCTCTGACCAAACTCAACAGCTCAACACAAGATAGACACTTTATTTAGTTCCAAGTAAGACTCTCTCGACGAAGGTTATCCAAGAAGACAAATTTGGTTACGAAGAGTTAGTTACATACATATCATAATCAACGACAAACAGGTGAGTGAAATGAAAATTCTTCTTTAGCAAAACAACAACAACAAGTTTAGCTTACCTAACAATAATTTTTTAATATTGCAAGCTTGACTATTTTCTCAACTCATTAAATGTATTTTGTTTGTATTTCCGTGATGAAAATTTTGTTTGAGTTACAAATTATTATGTGCGGATTTTGTGGTATCAACACAAATTCAGTGACGTGTACGTTCATCACAAAAAAAAAACAATGCGAGAATTTAGAGATTTAGGCTAGTACTTGTTTTCGAATTGTGAAAGTATGTATATTCTTACTTTAACTATGTAATACATTGAAGAGCACAGTCACTGAGTTTTTTGCAATAATAAGCATTAAATACTAGTAAGCGGAAAATGAGCTGCTGAATGAAGACGGTTGTTTATAAATAATTTACATAAACTAAAAATTAAAGAAATGGCGGGGTTGAAATAGTTTTTTTTTTTTTTTTTAAATATGCATGATATTGATTGTGAAATTTGGTATTCATGAAGATTTTCACGTAATCAGTTGTTGGTTATACAAGAATTCAAAGATCTTAAACTTACTGAATATTATGATGTTAAATTTGAAGACTTGCTCAAGACTCAGACCGGTCTTCATACTGCGTCTCTAAAATGTATATCTAAGAGAAAAAGAAATTTCTTAACAAAAATTGTTGTAGCTTTCGGTTGGAATTCTAACTAATTTTTGTTTGCATTGGTTCAAATAAATTCAAAGACTTCCTCTTTGCTCGTTCTATTTAATTTGGTTGTCATTAAGTTTATTTTTGGTTTGATGCGGAGTTGATAAACAAGTTATGATGATAATTTTAATTTGTCAACTTTTTTAAGAAATATACATTAAGTACAAAGGTAAATTTGTTTGCAAATTATTTCAACTGAATTATGTTAGTAAATTCGGAGGGTGTTAATTAACAAAATTAATTAACGAAGAAATTAACTAGGAAAAGTAGCACATAGAAGCCCCACATTTTATATTTGCACTTATTACTTGCAATTTATATATTTTCAATGTTAAATTTGACATCAGTGTTAGTTTAGCTTTCGGGTATTATACAAAAAAAATCGGGTCTTGGGCAAATTTAATATTATTAATGGTATAGAGTCGGTGCGGTTACCGTCCGTATGCTTACGCGTTAAGGAGTAGTTAACTCCTGACCAGATGAACGACATTTATTTTGAACTTTTAACATTTTCTTTTAAATGCTTAAAACAATTTTGATAAAAGATTTACATTTGTAATACACATATTAGTTGTAAGTATAAGTACTGCTTTACAGTTTTTTTTTGTCAGACAAAATTCAGAAATAATAAATTCGGGTTTTTCTTCAAATCTTAATCTTAGTAGCTGTACCATTTTGGTATTATTTTTAAAGCTCGGAATTTATGTGTATATGTATTTGTATGTAAGCATGCAGTTCAAATAATATTATATTAAAATATTTTACAATTATTTCGTTTTTATCATTCAAAATGTATCGTACTGCCTTTTTTTACCAACTTCTATGTGTATATATTTTTATGTATGTGGTACTATAGGCCAATGTTTGTAATTGGGAAAAAAGCTAACTCGAAATTTTGATCAAACTTGACAGTAAAAAGTTTTTCGGGTTGGCTATGATTTCCCGGAAAACAATTCCCCGGAAAACAATGTTCCGAGTAACGATTGCCCGCAAAAGAAATTTCCGTATCACGATTGCCAATTCCAATTGATTTTTAAATTTGGACGACGAATTTCTTTTTGTCATTAGAATCGACGAAAAATTCTTCGTCCAATAAAAGTACTTATAAGCAAGCCAATTAGCGGATTAGCGGGAAAAGAACGCGGCGTAAGGGGGTAAGTTGCCCCCTGCAACCCCCATTCTTGACCAACTATACTATAAGGGGTGTATGCCAAGTTTTTTTTAGATTTGAACATTGTTTTGGACTTAAAACACTGCATACCAATAGTTTTTCATTTCATGAAATATTGTTTCGCAAGTTCTAAATAATAAAAAAAACTGTGAAAAAAGTAATTTTTTCCAAAACTTTCATAAAAATGTTTTTTTTTTAATAATTCGTAGTCCATCAATTATTGAGAATTTCCAAAAAAAATAAACAGCAAAAACATTCTTCGCCTAATAAAAGTAAATGCATGTCGATTGGCGGATTTCTTTGCCTGAGGAGACGGAGGCAGAAGAAATGGATAACTTCAAATCGTCTTGAAAGAGATATTTTTATTCTAAAAAAAATGAAGAAAAAAAACTTGAAAAAAAGTTTTTTTTTTTAATTATATATCAATATATTTCTTTTGTATTATTTATAAAAATATGCACTCTTGACCTCTGGTAATTAAAATATAGTTTTAAGTACTTATAATAAGAATCATTTTTATTTTTTAAATAAGGCAGTAGGTACCTACTTATTTTCAAATAAATAAAAATTTAAAAAATTAAATGAAATCTAAATATTGGCAACGACTCTACTGATCTTAACCGATATTATTATAAATGACGTCCCTCAAATGCTGAATAATACTGCATATTTTAATTTTCGAAAAAAATATTATTTGATTTAAAAAAAAATGCTTTGGAAAATTCAATATTTCGAAAACTGATAGACGATTTTTTAGATTGCGTAGATCGAAATTCATTGAGAATTGCAGAATTTGGCATATTTTAATTTTTTGGACACGCGATTTTAAATTATTATTATTTTGTTTTTCCCTAAGATATTGGTTTTATTAACAAACTCATATAAATATAGTTCTAATATAAAGGGTTATCCATTTTGCGGTTTCAAAAGTAAACGTAAATAAAACACATATAAAATAATTTTTTGTCATGATATTTCTTTTTTATTATAAAGTTTGAACGTTGACATTATGTGTGAAACAATACATCATTTAAATGACCACCAAGCGAATTGTTGCAAGCATCGATTCTTTTAAGGTAATTTTCGACCACTTTTTGACACATATTGGGCGGTATCTCAGCCATAACTTGACGAATGTTGCCTTTCAAGTGCTCAAGAGTTAAAGGTTTATCTGCATAAACACAGTCTTTCGCGTAGCCCCACAAAAAAAGTCCAGCGGTGTCAAATCGAATGATCTTGGTGGCCACTTGATATTGCCACGACGAGAAATTACGCGGCCAGGAAATGTCTCTTGCAATAAAGCCATATTCGCTCGAGTCGTGTGGCATGTAGAACCGTCTTGTTGAAACCACATATTCTCCAAGTCGTATTCTTCAATAGCAGGCAAAAAAAAGTCGGTTATCATATGACCATAACGCTCCGATTTGACGGTGACAGTCGTTCCATCGTCGTTTTCGAAGAAGTAAGGTCCAATCACACCTCCGGACCAAAGAGCGCCCCAAACAGTGAATTTTTGTGGATGTAATGGCCTCTCTTCAATTACTTGACGATTCTCAGAAACCCAATAACGACAATTTTGTTTATTAGCATACCCACCGAGTGAGAAATGTGCTTCGTCGCTGAAGAAAATTTTGTTCGAAAAATCGCCGTCCACCGCCTGTTGTTCAAGCACCCATTCGACGTCTCTACGATGATGTGAATGGTCAGCTGGCTTCAGCTGTTGTATGGGCTGGACTTTATATGGATGCAAGTGTAGATCCAAATGGAAAATACGCCATAATGTGCCGTAATACAGTCCTAATTCCTGAGAACGACGAGGAATCGATACATTCGGGTCTTCGGCAACACTTTCACTTACAGCAGCGATATTTTCAGTAATACGAGCGAAACGATGATGCACACGCCTTACAATATCTGTAACCAATCCAGTCTCTTCAAATTTCTTCACAATTTTGCCAATTGCTTGCGTAGTTAAACGATTATGTAAACCAGAACCTGCTCTTAAAGCACGATATGTGGCTGTGGCAGAATCACCATTTGTAGTAGGTTTTAACAACTTTTGAAACCGCTAAACTTATAACCCTTTATTTCTTATATTTGTTTAATTTTACTTCCAATTAATTGTTTAAATTATGTTTTTCTCATGCTTAAGGCTAGCGATCTTATTGGTTAAGGAGATAACTGAATATAAATCTAACCATAGTCAAAATAACGCTAAGACAAGGGTTATATATTGTTTATTACTGAAGACATTTTTAAAACAATTTTTGTCTCCTAAAAGTAGAGCAATTTTAAGTTCATTTAATGGACTTATGTCCAATTTCATTAAAGTACACGAAAAGCTCTTAAATTTTATCAGAACTTAAAACAATTATTTCAGTTTCTTCACATCACAGTAATCAAAAATAGGCCTACCTATCTACTCCCCTTGTGAAAGAAGACTGATCGCCAAATGCCAATTCGCAACCAACCGCCAAATGCCAATTCGCAACCAGAGTTACCATTAATTTAACTATATGCCTGTAAGACCTAAGGTCTTTTAAATGCAACCTGAATTACACGGCACTAGTTCAGTGGATTTGAGAACCAGGTATTGACTGTCTCCTTTTTTTTAACCCATGGGCGGTATCCAATTAAAATTGGAGTTATATAAGAGAATGCGCCTAGCGTAGGGATCGAACCCACACGTCCTAGTTAGCAATCAAGCACTTTATCCACTGCGCCATTGCCCAGTTGATGGATATTCTTTTTCTTGTGACATTTTTAGAATGTATGATTTTGAGAGCTTTTTATATAGCAAATATTTCTATTTTAGAGAAGAAGTTGTTGACGCTTATTGTTTTTCTGTTTTCTTTAACGTTTTCATTTTATGCATGGAAAAATAGTTAACAATTAAAATGCAGTTATACAATTGTTGGCTATTGTCTTTTAGAGAAAGTTTTTATTCGATCACTACGGAAACTCTGTTGGAGCTTTAAAATAAAGATAGCTTATTTAAATTCCTAATTGTCAGGCTAAAATACAAATATCCTATCTTCCCTCTACTGCAAATATAAATTGGACATAGTATAGTCTCGCCTACCGATTTTAGCTTGTCTCGTCTCAACCACACTAACCCACACTAATATTTTGTTAAAATTTAATTTAAAATTCATATTTTTATTTTTGTATATATAGAAAATGGAGATGCAAGGTAAAACTGTTCTTATCACTGGGGCCAACAGTGGCATTGGCAAAGAGACTGCAAGAGATTTAGCGAAAAAAGGTGCAAGAATTATATTGGCATGTAGAAATCAGGAAACTGCTAAAGCAGCTAAAGGTAAAAACATGAACTTACATAGTGTCTTTAATATTAGTTGTTAAAATATTTTTAATTATTTATTTTTTCTTAGAGGAAATTGAAAATGAAACTGGGAACAAGAACTTGATTCTTAAAAAGCTCGATCTTGGATCTCAAAAGTCAATTCGGGATTTTGCAGCAGATATTTTGAAGACTGAGAAAAAACTCGATGTTCTAATCCACAATGCTGGTATGGCTCTGGCGTTCCGAGGTGCAACAAGCGAAGACGGAATCGAACTGACAATGGCCACCAACCACTATGGTCCATTTCTGTTAACACATTTGTTGATTGATCTTTTAAAGAGGAGTGCACCCAGTCGAATAGTCATTGTTGCTTCTGAATTGTATAAGCTCGCTTCAGTTAATTTGGACAAATTGAATCCAATCGGAACATTCCCAGCAGCGTATTTGTATTATGTTTCAAAATATGCGAATATATACTTTGCCAGAGAATTGGCCAGACGTCTTGAAGGAACCAATGTCACTGTAAATTTCTTGCACCCTGGCATGATTGATTCGGGAATTTGGAGAAATATTCCCTTCCCATTGAATTATCCAATGATGGGTATAACTAAATTGTTCTTTAAAACACCCGAGCAAGGTGCTTTGACAACAATTTACTTAGCAACATCGGATGAAGTGGCCAATGTATCGGGAAAGTACTTTATGGATTGCAAGGAATATGAATTAAATGCAGCTGCTATGGATATGGAAAAAGCAAGAAAAGTCTGGGAGGAATCAGCCAAAATTGTTAAACTCACTTCTAGCGATCCAAAAATCTAAGCCAGTGAGCTAATTTTATGTATAGTCTGTTAAGCATAATTTTGTCTTGTTTTTTTTTTTTTGTATCCATAATTATTGATAGTGATGTGAAATGCTTTAAGGGAATATAAGTATGTTTTATATTGTTTTTAAATAAAATCTTTTAGTCTAATAACGATGTCTAAATAATTTGTATAGGGTCCGCCAAATAACTTTTTTTTTTTTAAATGGGCGCAAACATCGAGTGTAGCTTCGGCTGTGTGGCACGTAGCGCCGTCCTGTTGAAACCAAATATTGCCAATATCCTCCTCTTCAATTTTTGTGATGAAAAATTCGTTCAACATGGCCCGATAACAGTCGCCATTGACTGTAACGGCCACTCCTTGCTCGTTTTCGAATTATGCCTCTGGACCAAAATCCGCACCAAAGAGTGACCCGTTTTGGGTGTATCGGCTTTTCAATGTATGCGTGCGGGTCGTCTGTGCCCCAAATGCGACAATTTTGCTTGTTACATACCCGCCAAGATCAAAATGAGCTTCATCTGAAAAGATGATTTTTTTGGCAAAATTGGCATCTTCCCTAAGTCGATCGCAGGCCCACTAAGTGAGCGTTGTTCAAGCGTATACACAACCATATTCGTTCAGCGGAAGGATAAAACTAATTATCTGTCAAATCAGACATGAGCTAAGATTACCATTCACGAAATAAGCACTAGTTGAAAACAAAAATGTTAGATGGCGGACCCGTTATAAACAAGGGGCCAGACTAGAGATATTTACAAAAAATATTTTTTAACTATACTTTAATAACTGTAACAAATTGGCATGTCTGGAGATAATTTCAGAAGCTCTTGCTTTTTTTTATGTGGTTCTTATGTTCGCTTTAAGATAATGGCACAAAAAAACCGCCACATCTGCTTACCCTATGTATAACAGTCTTAATCGTTGTAATTCTGGTATAAAATCAGCTGAAAATTATTTCTAAGGTTAACCTAACATAAAGACAAAACAAAATAAATAAAATGCACGACTGGATCGCACGTACTTGCTCCTATGTTCGATCACATTATATGTAAAAGATTCTTAATGGAAACGGCTAAAAGTATTTTTAAAGTCGTTTTTCACTTAATTTTTTATATATAAAAATTCTAAAATTTTTCTAAAAAAAAAAATTGGTATGAACATTTTAAATATTTAATAATATAAATTTAAAAACAAAATTTCAGCAAAAATCGCCCACCCGTTTTCGAAGTATTGAATTTTCAAAAAAAAAATGTTTGTTTTTTGAAAAATCCAAAAAAACTATTTCTTTAAGATTTTGAAATGCAGTATTATTTAGAATTCAAAGAAGATCCTGTATAAAAATGTTGATCAAAGTCGCCTGAGTCGTTTATGAGATAGTCGAAAATCAATAAAATGTTTGTATGGCTGGTACCGTTAATAACCAAATATTTAAAACAACATTTGTCAGCCAAAATGTAGACAGTATTCACACCAAATTTTATCAAAATGGTTAGGGCCGTTTTTGAAATAATTAAGTAGTAGAAACATTTTTATGGCAAGTACCGTTATTTTTGGGGCTAAAACAACGATTCAAAAATTTATTTTGGACAATCACCTAAAACACCTAACCACCAAGTTTGAACAAAATCGGTTCAGCCGCTTAGGCTGTAGATCGTTCTCAAACAGACAGACAGACAGAATTGCCGGGCCCACTTTTTTGGTGTTCTCTATCATCGTAATGTCAACTTTGATTAAAACCTCGAGTTCTATTTTTTTTCCAAATGCAAAACTTGCCCTATAGTACCTATATCGCAAGTAAAAATTACCATGCACTCAACCCTCGTCGTCTTGTGTGCTTTTAAAATAGCATTGAATTAGAGTTATCACTGCTACGTTTGCGTTAGTTTAGTATACTTACTACTGCTACCCTGTAAGTTGTAAGAGTTTTAAAATAGTACGAATTATTAGCATCTATTACAGTCAGAGTGAAATGCAAATATACTATCTATTTTCCCTGTACTGGAAATATAAATTGAACAGAGTGTAGTAACTACTCGTCTATTATTCAGACCACACATTGTTTATTATTTAAGGAGCAGCAGAGATTTAATCGTTTTTTTAAACATAATTTTCTACTTTTAATGTTGAAAAGAGGTTATGAATTGAAAATCCTTTTGACATTCTATATGTACATATATAAATTTCTATATGCATATAAATGTATATATATGCATATGATTGATTCATATTCCCCTGGTTCGAACATCCGCTTCATTACCTAGGTGTAAGTGATGCCAAGAATAATTTTGATAGTTTCTATCTCAACCAATTAAGTAAATTTATAATTTGACTAATAGGTTCGCACATTTGATAAACAAAAATGTTTTGGATGTGTGGTTTTGTGAAAAAATTACAGATGTGCTTGGATAAATTTGAGAAAATTTTTTTTAATTAGTATAATTACGTTATTATAGTAGAGCTTTTTTCGTATCAGCCAGCGAGTAAGGGTTACTATTAACACATTCAGTGCAAGTATTTGAGATGATTAGCTTAAACTATGAAACATATAGCTTTTATGAGCTTTTTCATTTTTGTGTGCCCTTTACGCTAGCTAAGAAATAATATATCCCTTTATAACAGTTTTAATATGTAGTTGTAATCCTATTATTAAATATGGACGAGACTAGATAAATGCCAATTTATAACAGTTACAACAGTTTTATAACAGTTTTTCGCCCTGAAAAGTGTTAAATATTCACCATGCGTAGCGCTGTGGGAGGATGTTGAATCAAACAACTAATTTCTAGTCGAATGCACTTTTAACCCTACGGGACTGTATAAAGTAGTCGTGTCTAAGCCGTTGTTCGCGGGCGCTTGGTAGCCCGGATCTATTTTAAGAATCCCGTAAGCACCACAGACTCAAGTAAACTCTTCTTGCAGGGTACAATTGGAATTTGAAAGGCGTTTTGAGAAAATGTTCTGTATGGAACCTATGCTTGTTGTTTTCTATTGAATATTTTAATTAATACTGATATTTCAAAATTAGCCTCATTGATGCAGACTCATTGTTTCATCAATAAAAAAAAACCGAATTAAAAATTATTACAGTTCGAAGTGATATAATGCTTCGAAGTGATATCATGCTCTTCCGCCTCTTCGTCCACACAACCTCTACTTAAGTCAGATGTGCGTATGCCCATTCTGGTTATGTTGGTTCCGATTGAGCTGTGAGCCGTTAGGATAGCGATCACGAGGGACAATTGAGATCTGTAAAGCCGTTGCAAATATTCTGTTTTTTTTTCTTAGAGATATCCAAGATTCTTCGAGATGTCCAAAGATTTCTCGAAACCCGACAACTGTCGATACCTGACCATCTGTCGTTTAGGGCTTTGAGGAAAATTTGTTGGATTCTAATCGGGTTTTCCTTTGGTAAGAAAAATTATTTTATTTTTGATTTAGATATGCCAAAAAACTAATTTTGACAATTTTTGCCTTCGATTTGCCAATTGATTGATTTATTTTTTGATTTTAAATCAATTTTGCAGATCTGGATTTTTCGGCAGATTTACCCCTTTTTTACTAACAGCCATCAGATTGACAAGACAGCTGCTACCGCTAGCTGATTCACAGACAGAAATATAAGCCAATACTACAGCAAATCTGAAAACGTATTCGATTCGTTATGAAAAAAATCAATTTATGGATCAATATATAAATTTACCAAACGAAACCCCATACAATTTTGTATTGTAGCTTTTTTCTCTCTTTCTTGAATGTTCTCTTTCCAGTTCAGCTTACGATCTATAACCAGAACCCAATATTTAGAGGTGCCAATAATGTGTATTAGCGTCCCATTAGCTTATCAAGGCCGTTGCAAAATATTTCGCACAGTGTGTGAACGAATTCCCCTGATGCCCATAACATGATGTCATTAGCTTATGCCACGGCTTTGACACTCGTTGGACTTAGCTTTATTTAGATCTGGCTAACGACTAGAAGCTAAAGAAGGGGAGATAGTACACCTCTGCATATCCTAACCTTAAGTTCGTAGTCGCCCAATTCTCCATTCACGATCCTGGACTGAAGCATAGAGTAGATCCAATTTGACAGTAGCAGGTCAATGCCACTTGAGTCCAGGGCTTATAAAATTGCTTTATTTTCAACACTGTTAAATGTCCCTTCTTTATCAAGAAACTCACTCAAGCTATTTGAATTGGATAGATTTTTCAATTATGCCTACCACTTCATGAAGTGCTTAAGAGATTTACCCTTAGTTTATGCATGCTGGGCCTGTGGGAGAAGACCATCATTTAGCTTCAGGCAAATTTGTACATCTAGGTGTCCTTCCAGGGTTTTCAATAGGAAGGAAGATAGTACCTATGTATATCATAATCTTATAATAAATAAAAAGTGGTAGAAAGGAATGAATGTAGTTTTCTTTAATCTCACTCAATATTTGTTTACTCAGTAGTACCCGCGTAGCTCTTTTAGATTTTCAAAAAAGCCCTTGGAGTAATACTAGTTGGACACCACTGGAATAAACTCTACTGTTTTATCACACTCTTGGCATGTCTCGTGTAACGTTAATAAAATAAACTTACTTTTATTTTGTTAAAAGAGATCTTTAAACTTACATAAACTAATTCAAAAAGTTTTTTTTTTTTCTTTTTTTTTAACGGATGCGCGCACTAAAGTGGTTTTGACTACCCTTTAAATGATCAAGCACAGTGTGAGCGTTAAACTTAGTGAACACGATTGGTAGGTCTTACAATATGGTCACAATTCATCAGACTCAACGAGCTGACAATTAATTGTGTGTGTAGACGGTTGGTATAAAATCTACCAATCTCTTACAATTTATTGTTAGAAGCTGGCTGACAATTTATTGTCAGATACCTGGCTGGATATCTACCAATAAATTGAGGTTGGTAGATTTTCTACCAACCGTGTACACACACAAATAATTGTCAGATTTTTTAAGCTATTTCGAGTTCAGTTTTCAGAAAATAAAAGCCAAAATTAGATGCTATTAAAATGCTAATTAAATTGTCGATAGAATTCCGAATTCAAGAACCGGAATTAGGTATATTGCAATCTCTTGCGAATGGATCCAAAACAATTCGATTATGTTCAGAGAAAAGATACCAATATGTGTAAGAGTATTTCAGCAATATTTTTTTTTTTTTTTAATCAAAACTCAAAAACAAAACGATTTTTGTGTCAGTTCAATACGACTACTTTTCACAGAGATAAAGCTCTTCAAAAAAAAACACTAAAAAATATGAAAAAATTGTGTTCCATTAATTCTGTTGGCAAGTTTTTTATTAAATTATGCTACAAAAATAACTGTACAAATATAATTTTCCGAAGTTGGACTCAAGAAGTGTAAGCTGATGAGTATTCCTGGAAGCGCGAGTATTACGGTTGAATAGCTTAAGGGGAGGAATGCAACTGGATATTTTGCTAGAATATTACTTATAAAAATAGCGACAAATAATGAGAGACATAATAACATTTCGATGGTGTTCTAGAGATGTAAATGTTTACATTATAGTTCTATCCCCAATCATTCTTATAGCTCTATTTTGAATTCTACCCAAGGGATTCAAATAAGTTTTGGGTGCTCCTGCCCAAATTTGAGAGTTATACTCCATCTTTTTATAGATTACAGCCTTCCCCTTCTGGGAAGAATCATTTCTTGCATCTTCGAAAAAATCCCAAGCAGTTAGCAGCGTTTTTCGCGAAATCAAATATGTATTCATTTTCATTCCACAAGAGGTGGTATGTGATGCTCATAGAAAGGACTGAATCGCTGGTCGATTTCTTCAATGCAAGTACCGCCCATGGATAGCGGAAAGGGGGGTGTGTCCTATTTTAACGACAGAATACAGCATTGAGTTTTTGAAGCATTAAATTCTACACGGTTTTTTATTCCTCATTGGACAATGCTGTCCAGATCAGAATTTAATGAGCATATCATACCCTGCCATTGCAGTTCCAAATCCGAAGAAAAGGAAGGTGAATTTGAAATCGAATGAACCAACGGATTCTTGTAAGTATATCAAGGTCTTTAAAGACTAGCAACGGCTCGAGTGCGAAAGAAGATTCGTCTATGAAATCGTTGATGTGCTCAAGTACTTAAGGAGTTTTTTTTTTTTTTTTTTTCTATTTTGCGCGCACTAAAGGGATTTTGACTACCCTTAATATGATCGAGCACAGTGCGAGCGTTAGGAAAATAGGGAAGGATATGAAAGGAGATACCGATGGTACATTAGTTTTGAAGCTTAGAACATCAAAATGGAAGGGAAAAATCGATCATGGTAAAGCATTCCACATTCGTGTTGTTCGGCTAAGGAAAGAATGTCTGTACTTGACAGTACGTCCGAAATTGAGCTCAAGGGTAAACTGATGAGGGTTCCTAGAAGCGCGACTATTACGGTTGAATATTTTAAGGGGAGGAATGCAACTGGCTACTTCGCTAGAACACTGTTTATAAAAATACCGATAAAATAGCGAAATACATGAAACATTTCGACGATGTTTGACAGATTTAAATGTTTCTACTATAGTTCTATCGCCAATCATTCTTAGAGCTCTATTTTGAATTCTATCCAAAAGATTCAAACGAGTTTTAGGAGCTCCTGCCCAAACGTGAGAGTTATACTCAAGTTTTGGTCGGATGAAGGCCTTATAGATTACAGCCAGATCAGAGGGTGAGAAGAATTTCTTGCATCTTCGAAGAAAACCTAAGCACTTTGCAGCGTTTTTGGCGACATAGAATATGTGTTCATTCCACAAGAGGTGGTCTGTGACGAACATACCTAGGACTGAAAGCTGATCGGTTTCTTCGATGCAAGTGCCGCTCATGGATAGCGGCATGGGGGCTGGGTTCTGCTTTAACGACAGAAGACACCACTGAGTTCTTGAAGCATTAAATTCTACGCGGTGTTTTATTCCCCATTGGACAATGCTGTCGAGATCAGAATTTAATGAGCCTATCATACACTGCCGGTGCAGTTCCACATCCGAAGAACAAGGAGGTAAATCTGAAACCGAATATGAAAAGCTGAGAGTACTATCATCAGCAAAACAATTAAGTGGATTAGAAGTTCCAGATAAGAGATCATTAATGAAAATGTCAAAAAGGGTCGGAGACAATACGGAGCCCTGTGCCACACCAGCATTTATTTTGTGGATATCAGACTTGAAACCGTCCAATACAACTTGTATTGAACGATCCGAAGGGTAATTTCTATTCGAACGAAGAAGAGATTCATCGATGCCAAATGCACGCATTTTCGATAAGAGAGCTGGATGCCAAACTCTATAAAATGCTTTTGAAATATCAAGCGCAATAATCTTACTTTCTCCAAAACGATGTAAAGATTTGTGTCACTGTTCGGTGAGATATACCATCAGATCACCAGTGGACCTATTGCTACGAAAGCCATACTGCCGGTCATTAAGGAGCTTTCGTTCTTCAAGATATTTCTTAAGCTGATAGTTAATCAGCGTTTCCATAACCTTGGAAAGAAGGGACGTAAGTGCAATTGGACGGTAACTAGAGGGTGAGGAAGATTCGCCATTTTTAGGGACAGGCTGAACAAATGCTGTTTTCCATCCACTCGGAAAGAGACCTGAAGAATAGGACAGATGAAAAAAGGGATACTATCCAGGCCAGCGGATTTGTGTATATCAAGGTCTTTGAGGACTCTAGCAACTGCACGAGTGCGAAAGAAGATTCGTCCCATATAATCGTTTACGCTCTCAAGTACTGCAGGAGTCATAATACTTTCTGGCAGCATCGAATTAACAGCAAACTACGCTGCAAGCAAATTGGCTTTTTTCGGCATTTTGTTTTTTTTTTTTTTTTGTTTTTCAGAACTTGTGCTTATATATGTTAGCACGAGAGCTGACAAAAGGAGTGTCATTAAAGACGAGTGTTGGAACCGTCGTTGGAGTCATAACACTCTCGGGCAGCGGCGAATTAACAGCGAACTGCGCTGCAAGCAAGTTGACTTTTTCACGAGAGCTGACAAAAGCGGTGTCATTAAAGACCAGCGTGGAACCAAATACGAAGTTGAATTTCAAATGCTTTCTTTACAAATGACTAAAAATTGTTACTACCTTTGGGATATTGTAGTACTTCTTGCCTTAATTTTTGGTCATGTAAAAATTTGGTTCTCTGAATGTGAACGTTTTGTTGTTTTGTAATTCCAAAGGAATTTGGATAAATATTAGAAAAAAGTTACGATTACCAATAAGTTTCCGTACAAATAGTCTATAACAAGGGGTAGTTAATTCGCGCCGGTCACATAAAAAGAAATACTCCTTTTCAAATTAAATTTAAAATAAGATACATCATATACTCTTTTATTGAATTTATAATTTACTTCTTTTTTAAATATTTTGTATAGAACCTATAATTTAAATGTACATGTATAAATTCCTTTTCTATTTCTTTCCTTTGTAAATCAAATTAGTACGTTATTTTCTTTTTTTTGGATGCTATAATCTAAAAGATATAAATCTTAATGTGTCAAAGGAAATGAAATGAAATTAATAATAATAATTTTAACTATATACCTGTAAGACCTAAGGTCTTTTAAATGCCACCTGAATTGCACGGCATTAGTTCGAAAGAATAGAAAGATAGAAAAGAATTTTTTGTTGGCACAGTGGATTTGGGAATTAGGTATTTACTTTCTCATTTTATTCCAACGGGCGGCATCCAATTTAAATTGGAGGTATAGAAATGTATGCTGCCTTTCGTGCGGATCGAACCCACACGTCTAAGTTAGTCAAGCACTATATCCCACTTCGCCATTGCCACCCGCACAATTATCTGCGCTTAAGTAAGACTCAACGGTTCAGTTACTGCTTTGCTGCAATAAAGATATACGAGGATGTACTTAAGTACATTCACACATAATGTATGCATACAGAAACACATAACGTTTGTACAACCACACATAATGTATGAGTACTTCAAATAGTCTAACACAGAGTTCTCGTTTGTCTTGAAAAAATACAACTACTATATAATAAGTATAACTTTATAAAAATATTTTTCAAATTTTTACTTCAGTTCATAGTATAGATATTAATATAAGGGTCCACAATTCAGATCACTTAAATGTGCATCGAATAAAAAAAGCTAATAAACTTTTTAAAGAAATTAAATGCACGACTGAATTGCACGTGCACGTTCTTTCATTTATGTTCGATCACATCGTATACCTACGCACAAGATTCTAAGTAGAAACGCTGGATAATATTTTTAGAGTCGTTTCTTACTAAATTTTTTCTATAAATACCAAATTTCTTAAATTTATTTCTAAAAAAAAGTTATGGCAAACTTAAGTGTTTAAAAATTTATTTTCAAACAACTGTTTTCGAAATATTATACTTAAAAAAAATTGTTTTTATTTTCAAAACAATGCAAACAAATATTTTTGTTATTTTAAATTTTGGTATGCCATTTTGAATTTAAGGCACCTCATGTATAAAGATTTTGATCGAAATCCGTCGAGCTGTTTATAAGAAAGTCGAAAATGTAAAAAAAAAATGGTTGTATGGTAGGTACCGTTAATAACAAAACATTTAAAATAAAATGCACGACTGCATCCCACGTACTTGCTCCTATGTTCGATCACATTATATGCAAAATATTTTTAATAGAAACGGCTAAAAGTATTTTTAAAGTCGTTTTTCACAAAATTTTTTATATATAAAAATTCTTAAATTTTTCTAAAACAAAAATTGGTATGAACATTTTAAATATTTAATAATAAGGCGCCGGCAGCACAGGCGGATATTATGGGCATTCTGCTGGCCATCCAGGGCCAGTTGAACGGCCTCCAAAACCAGATCAGGGAGCAGGCGACTAGGGTGGATTATCTCTACTCTGTTTTGCCGAGCTTAACGCAACTTAGAGGTTAAGGGCGCGCTGCCGGAGAGGCCCTTTAAGATCCTAGCTGTGAATGTAAATTCACTGATTAGGACCGAACGTAGAGCGAATTTATTCCAATTGCTTAAAGACATAAGTCCAGATGTGTTTATGGCTAGCGAAACTAAGCTTAACCAGAAACATAAATTGACTAACAACAATTACAATATCGTAAGAAGAGACCGACCCAACTCCACTCAAGAAGGAGGCGTCGCAATCTTTATACGTAAAGGCATTAGTCATAAGGTAATGTATAATAGTGATGTGTGAAAATTTCGGACGTTAGAGGCATGCATCATATGCATTCATCTCCAACAGGGGAAGCGAATGTATCTGATCGCTGCCTATGCACCGGAAACACCTCAGCCCACCGAGTTTATAACAGAGCTTGAAAAGCTTTTTGAATGCTTAAGATTGAGCTCGGAAGAGAATTACTACATATTGGCTGGTGATTTAAACGCCAAGCACATAGATTGGGGAAATCAAATACAAAATCCTCAAGGTAACCATCTATTTAATTGGATGGATCGATACAACCTTGAGTATCGCATCGATCTTCTAGCCACAGACAGGCCATCGTTTCCAAGAAGCGGTGCCTATCTGGATCTATTGCTTAAAGGCGCAAGACTAACAATTACTGACGCTGTGGGTCAACGGCCAATGGTATATCCCCACCAAATGACAGGAACCTAACAAATACTGAAATCGACAGATACTTAGAAAAAATTGACGAAACGATTCTACGAACAATGAACAGAACAATACCGAAATAAAAAGAACGTAACGCAACTGACATGTACCGTAGCGCGAAAATTGACGCACTTCGCAGACAAAAAAGTGGACTTCTAACAAGACTAAAATGCTTGTATAGACGGTTTACTGATACACGAGATCTCGAGATTAGGACACTGAAGTCGGCCATCAAAAACATCAACCAATTGATCAAAGAAAATTATAGGTTGGCTATTAATTTGTTCTGGGACAATAAAATTCGTGCTGTTAACTCTAGCGACCCAAGTATGATCAAAAAAATTAATAAGATTTTTAAAAGAAAGGATCAAAACGATCTTCCGAGTCTTAAGCTCCAGAGGACGATAGAGAACAGAGACGTACTTCTGACAGCAGGCATAGACCCAGAGGATGCCGTATTGGACGATGACCTCTATATAGTCAAAGATCCGCAGGAGAGAGTGGAGGCTGTGGGGGCTGCTTTCCAGCAAGTGTACAAGGTGAATGCTAGCATTCGCCCGAATCATGACCTGGAGAACAGAGCTCTGCTTCATCACTTATGGCTTCGGAACGATATAACCGAATGGCGATCTGAGAACATTGGTTTTACCGGGTTTAATGATGAAGATTTGGCAAACGCCATTATCGCCGACCGAAATGGGCCCAGTCCCCTGTTAATTTTGAAGAATGAGCTCCAGCTCATCTTCGATTCATTAAAGAAAAAGAAGTCAGCAGGAGTCGATGGTATATCCAACGTTGTACTACGAAATTTGCCGCAAGAAGCAGTTGACATTTATACCACACTGTTTAACAACACGCTGAATAATGCATATTATCCAGTGCGGTGGAAGACAGCTGTGGTGCGTCCTCTCCCAAAAAAGGGAAAGGACAACTCCAATCCGGCGAATCTCCGGTCGATAAGTTTTCTTCCAAGTATCAGCAAAGTATTTGAAAAGGTTATTAATAGAGCCCTGTTCCAATGGGCGGAGTACAAAAATATTATCCCGGATAACCAGTTCGGTTTTAAGGCGGGACATGACACAATTCATGCCGCATCTAAACTAGTTTCTGATATCCAATGGAACAAAACTAAAAAGCAGTGTACGGGTGCCTGTCTGGTTGATTTGGAGAAAGCCTTCGACACTGTATGGTTAGAAGGCTTTCGACACCGTATGGTTAGGTCTCTATCTAAAGCTCGCCAGACTTGGTATAAGTAAGCCGCTATTTACATGCTTTATGACATGCTAAATGGTAGAAAGTTTGTTGTCAAGAGTGGCAATGTAACTTCTACCGCAATTTTTAATTTTAATAATGGTCTTCCGCAGGAAGCGATTAACTCGCCGATTCTATTCAGCATTTACACCAGCGATCTGATAGGTAGTCTAACTCAGGCAATTGCGTACGCCGATGATCTAATTGCGTACAGAACAGCTCATATAGTTGAGGTCATCAAAAATCTCTTGCAGAGTGACTTCGACAAGATTCAGCGATATTGTGATGACTGGAAGTTGAAAATCAACTTCCAGAAATCAGAAACTATTTTGTTTAGGACTCCGTGTCTAGCGCCTCAGGGGATACGAGAAAGAACTGGCGCAAGCTGGTGATCGTAGGGCCACATGGACAGCCACTGGCGAGTAAAAGTGTAGTAAAGTACCTTGGCATCTGGTTGGATCAGTACCTGTATTTCGACAGACATATAGGTGCTGCTTTGGCCAGGGCTAGGGGAGCCTTTGCCTTGACAAAACGACTGTTTTATAGCAGCCGTCTTGACAACAGGGTGAAAGTGATTTGCTACATGGCCCTCATCAGGCCGATGATTGCCTACGGATGCCCGGTGTGGTTCAACGTTGCCCCATCTCAAATGGAAAAGATTCGGGTGTTTGAGATGCAGTGTCTTCGACGTTGCCTTGGATTATACAGAACACCAGAGTCGTAGTACAAACGGTATTATTCCAACCAGGTTCTATACAACGGAGCCAACATAAACAGAATAGATAATTTTGTGTTTAAGCTGATTCGGGGGCACGTTGCAAGAGCGATGTCCTCAACTAACAACTTAATTTTTGGGGCGTATTGCCCCAATAACGAATATTTCGAGAGTGCGAGGTTAAGTGGCTACATCCCTCCCGATGCATTCCTCTATTTAGACAGTCGAGGGCTGATACAGGATGGAGGGGCGGTTCCGCTCATCTACCACGTCAGCCGAAAAACTGTGGTTAGGCGACTCCTGTATAGTCGAGACGTCATCGCTCAAGGTGGAGAAGAGCGCCTTCGGTTCAGTAAGACTGTGTCCGATCGAGACCGGAGGGATAGGGCGAAACAGGAGAACCAGTTCTGGTGGCTCTCTGAACAGCATCATAATATTCAAAGTCGATGAAGGTAGTATATCTTGGCCGACTTACATAGATTTAGGGCAATTAGGTATAGGGAACAGTCGGGGTGGCACCAAAAAAAAAATTAAAAATATGTATTTATGCTGGGTCATACGTGCATGTAACTGCGTGTCTGTACATGTATGTGCGTACGTATATGTATGTGCGTATGTACATGTATGGGTGGGTTGCATGTTGGTGTGTGTCTGCATGCATATAAAAAATAAACAAAAAAAAATTAAAAAACGAAAAAAAAAATGCTGCTGTGGCTGTTCTAGTTTTTAAGTAGTTTTAATTTGTTTTGGGTATTTTTAGGTATTTTAAGTAGTTTAAGTTATTTTTAGTTAGTATAAGTTAGTTATATCTAGTTTAAATTATTTTTAGTTTATCTTTAGGTAGTTTTCAAGTAAAAAAAAATACTGATACAGAGTTTTTTTGTAAAAAAATGTTCTGGTTTAAAAAAAAATATAAAATAATTAGATTTAATTAAAATAGTTTTTAAGTCGAAAGACATTAGTTCTAAGATTTATTGTTTAGCTTAGAGCGCCCGTAAAGGGCCAGTAAATTAGTTGTAAGTTATTGATAAGTAGGCTAGTTTTAAACATTTTTGTCTAGCTTTAAGATAGTTATAAGTTAATATGAAATAAAAATGAATTTAAAAAAAAAAAATAATAATATAAATTTAAAAACAAAATTTCGGAAAAAATCGCGCACCCGTTTTCGAAGTATTGAGTTTCCAAATGCAAAAAAACTATTTTTCGAAAATTTTGGAATGCAGTATTATTAAGAATTTGAAGGAGATCATATATACAAACTTTGATCGAAATCCGGTGAGCCGTTTATGACAAGGTCAAAAATCAATAAAATGGTTGTATGGCAAGAACCGTTATTTTAGGGGCTAAAACAACGATTCAAAAATCTATTTTGGACAATCACCTAACACATCTAACCACCAATTTTGAACAAAATCGGTTCAGCCGCTTAGGCTGTAGTTCGTTCTACAGACAGACAGACAGACAGACAGACGGAATTGCCGGACCCACTTTTTTAGTGTTCCAAATGTAAAACTTGCCCTATAGTACCTACACATATCGCAAGTAAAAATGGAAACTACACAGATTTTTTATCAAAATCCTCAGAGCCGTTTTCGAAATAATTATATGGTAGAAAAATTTTGTATGGCAGGTACCATTAGCTTTGGTGCTAAAAAGCCATCCAAAAATCTATGTTATAGACAATTGCCGAAAACGCTTCAGTATCAAGATTGAAGAAAATCGGTAAAGTCGTTTAAAAAGCAATTTCGGGACCCACTTTTTTGGTATCCTCTATCATCGTCATGTCAAGTTTGATTAAAATCTCGAGTTAGATTTTTGTTCAAATACGAAACCTGCCATAAGTACTTACCTATATCGCAGCGCAGGTAAAAATAGTAATGTGGGTATGAATGCTGGACTAGTGATTTTGATTTTTAAATAACAGAAGCATGTACATTTTTTTTAATCAAATAAGTAAGTAGGTACAACTTATAAAAATTATTTTCAAAATATATGTTCATTTACAATTTCAATTTTTACAAAACTTAAGGAAATTTCAATCTTTTATCTCGTCCAGAAAATTTATGAATTTCCTCTTCTGACAGGGTCTTACTATAAACGGAATTAACGTCTTGTTTCCCAGATAGTTGGGCATCATCGACCAAAGACATTCAAAATTCTTTCCTCGTTCGAAATTGTGTAATATTCCAAAAGCTATAACATTGTCCCGATACACATTGGTTCCGTTTGCGTGGACAGGTGGTCATAATTCCATAAAACCTTAACCAGTTTAGTGATTTTGATGAAACATTCTTTTATGATGATATTTAAAAAAATATCATAACAAATTAACGCCCATTAGGACACGCCCACTTTTTTTTATAAAAATAATAACGTGCGTTGTATATACAAGAGTTTGCAAATAAATCACAAATTGTGTATACACAGAATTCTGTATCAAAATCTTGAATTTTAAAGTTTACCCTACCGGGCGCCTGCCTGATGACTGAACCTGAACCATGAGTAATTTTAGCTTACCTATACAGAATTATGACCCCGCAATCCAATTTTGAAGCATTTAACTTTGCCTCCCGTTGTTGTGGTTATACGAGGTTAAATATCCACTATTTAATGTAAATACTTGCATACAAATAAGGATCATAATGTACCTAGGTATACCTAATTATAATCATTATCCAATTTGTTGAAAAAAGATTTAAACGTTTGCTGCTTTTAAATACCTACATAGAGCATACAAATCAATGTTATGCATCACCAACCACAGGTTGCAACAAATACATACTGGCGGCTACTAAAAACAAATACAGGTGTGTTAATTCGCGTTCAATTAAATACATTTCGTCGCGTTGCATGTGAAATTTAAAATTGAAAATCTGAAATATTGTGCCTTACACCCTTGATGTTTTTATTTATTTTCAACCTCAAAAAGAATATATCTCAAATTATTTCTAATAATAACTTTTGCAAACAGTGCGAGAAGTTACAAATCATCCACCATTCAGGTATATACATATGTACATATTCTTAAACCCTGCCGAACGACTAAGGATCATCCCCGGCTTTTGGTTTTTTTTTTGTGATGTATAGATGTACTTATGTACCTACACTATTGTACGGGTATACTTTAAGTGATAATGTTATCTATCAATTTTAAAGGCATACGTCACAAATTAAACAAACATCCATATCCTCGTTACCATGTTAACCTTATTAGGTAGGTCTAAAAAAGATACGAGTACAACTGCGGATTGTGTGTAGAACATCTTAATCCCATTTCTATCGAATCTACAAAACAGGTCTTTCATCTTTTTAGTTCTAGTAGCCTTTCATACGTTCGTTGTAACCGATTCGTACGTATACAACCATTTTAACTTTTCACCATCAAACGCCCTCCTTTTTCAATTTGGCTTTTGAACATTGTTTTTTTTTTCAAAGACCCGTCTCTATACATTTTAATTATAACGTTTTTCTTTATTCTTATAGCCATAAATACTACCAAGCACTTTTTTTTTAACCATACTCGGGGTATAATATAGTTTATGGGCGACTATGGGACGTTGTAAAGGCTTCCAAAATCAATAAGTTGAATTTATAAGGCTTCGCTTTCTTACAAACTGAATGGAATTTATTCACAATATCAACGGCTATACTATAGTATTTGACAACCAGAACATTTGGCATTTATACGTACAGTAGGTAAGGTACCTACATATACATTATAAATACATTTAATTCAGAGTTTATTATAAATACAATACATATCCATACATACATACATATGGAACTGTTTTTTTTTTATAGTGAATGCGCAATTAGACCTGAAATAAGGTACGAGGTGTTCAAATAGGATCCCTTTTATTCTACTTTAATTTTAATACCTTAAAAGGAATTATATTAAACACTTTATCCTTAAAATTAATTTTAACATATATGAAGTCACATATGTACTTCGTATTTCGTAAGCAGGATCAAGCTTTCTAAGCCATAATATTAATTTAAATCTTCATCTTTAAGTCAAATACAAAATTGTTACTGGCGAACTCCAGATTTTAATCAAACTTGACATTACGATGATAGAGAACATCAAAAAAGAAGGTCCCGCAATTCTATATGTCTGTCTGTCTCTACAACGTTTTAGGTGGTCTCAAATAGATTTTAAGATCGTGTTTTTAAGCCCAAAACTAACATAATCTATCATACAATTTTGTATAGAATCTTAATTATCTTGAAAATTGCCTTACAGAGTTTGATCTATAAAAACTGTATGTACACTTTTATAGGACAAGTCCACATTTTTGGTATACAAATTTTTTACATAAAATGTTATTAACGGTGCTAACAATTTTTTAGTAGTATAAGAAGAAGTAGTAGTAGTTGTAGTATTAGTAGTAGGAATAGTAGTGGTAGTAGTAGTATTAGTAGTAGTGGTAGCAGTAGTAGTAGTAGTAGTAGTATGGGTAGAAGTAGTAGTAGTAATAATAGTTGTAGTAGTAGTAGAAGTAGTAGTACTAGACGAGGTAGTAGTAGTAGGAGTAGTAGCAGCAGTAGTAGTAGTAGTAGTAGTAGTACTAGTAGTAGTAGCAGTAGTAGTAGTAGTAGTAGTAGTAGAAGTAATAGTAGTAGTAGTAGTGGTTGTAGTAGTAGTAGGAGTAGTAGTAGTAGTAGTACTATTAGTAGTAAACTTTGTAGTTGTAGTAGCAGTAGTAGATGATGTGGTAGTAGTAGTAGTAGTAGTAGTAGTAGTAGTAGTAGTAGTAGTAGTAGTAGTTCTAGTAGTAGTAGTAGTAGCAGTAGTAGAAGTAGTAGTAGAAGTAGTAGTAGTAGTAGTTGTAGTACTATTAGTAGTAAACTTAGTAGTTGTAGTAGCAGTAGTAGATGATGTGGTAGTAGTAGTAGTAGTAGTAGTAGTAGTAGTAGTAGTAGTAGTAGTTGTAGTAGTAGGAGTAGTAGCAGTAGTAGAAGTAGTAGTAGAAGTAGTAGTAGTAGTAGTAGTAGTAGTAGTAGTAGTAGTAGTAGTAGTAGTAGTAGTAGTAGTATGGGTAGAAGTAGTAGTAGTAATAATAGTTGTAGTAGTAGTAGAAGTAGTAGTACTAGACGAGGTAGTAGTAGTAGGAGTAGTAGCAGCAGTAGTAGAAGTAGTTGTAGTAGTAGTACTAGTAGTAGTAGCAGTAGTAGTAGTAGTAGTAGTAGTAGAAGTAATAGTAGTAGTAGTAGTAGTTGTAGTAGTAGTAGGAGTAGTAGTAGTACTATTAGTAGTAAACTTTGTAGTTGTAGTAGCAGTAGTAGATGATGTGGTAGTAGTAGTAGTAGTAGTAGTAGTAGTAGTAGTAGTAGTAGTAGTAGTACTAGTAGTAGTAGCAGTAGTACTAGTAGTAGTAGTAGTAGAAGTAATAGTAGTAGTAGTAGTAGTTGTAGTAGTAGTAGGAGTAGTAGTAGTAGTAGTACTATTAGTAGTAAACTTTGTAGTTGTAGTAGCAGTAGTAGATGATGTGGTAGTAGTAGTAGTAGTAGTAGTAGTAGTAGTAGTAGTAGTAGTTCTAGTAGTAGTAGTAGTACCAGTAGTAGAAGTAGTAGTAGAAGTAGTAGTAGTAGTAGTTGTAGTACTACTAGTAGTAAACTTAGTAGTTGTAGTAGCAGTAGTAGATGATGTGGTAGTAGTAGTAGTAGTAGTAGTAGTAGTAGTAGTAGTAGTAGTAGTAGTTGTAGTAGTAGGAGTAGTAGCAGTAGTAGAAGTAGTAGTAGAAGTAGTAGTAGTAGTAGTAGTAGTAGTAGTAGTAGTATTAGTAGTAGTAGTAGTAGTAGTAGTAGTAGTAGTAGTAGTAGTAGTCGTAATTCATTCATTTTATTTAGACATTATGATTATAATATCATCAGATGGTTATAATTTAATTATGAATTTTAAAGCTTTGGCTAAGCTGTGAGCTCGATTGGCCTTTATTAATTGAATTATTCACATAAATTTGTTTCATTTCAGGATACTTGAAACAAATCAGAGAGAATTAAACAAGCATTTATACTAGTTAATTCAATGACTTATTGTTTCCATGTTTGCATCATGTAATGAAATGTAAATAAATTTTTTTAAATTATGTATATTAATTTAAACTTTTATTATTAAATTTACTTAAAATTTACAAACATTAATTTTTTTATTTTAATAAAACGACGCGTTTCGGAAATTCAATGTCATTTCGAAGATGGAATGAATTTTCGAACCGCGTCATTTAATTAAAATTAAAAAATTAATGTTTGTAAGTTTTAAGTAAATTTAATAATAAAAGTTTTAATTAATAAACATAATTTTTAAAAATTTCATTTTGTTCGTGCATTTTCTGCGGATAAACTAGATGTTTTTTTTAGAGTAGGGATACGGATATCAAATCTTGTTCCATTACTGCCCGAAGCTGCCAATTTCAATTCAGTTTATTCGATAAGTTGCGTCAAGTTCAAACAAAAAAAAAATATCTCAAAAATGTGGACTCGCATAAGGGTAATACGTAAGTTCAAGCCCTAAAACAAATTTAAATTATGTTCAACCTTATATAACAAAATCTTCAATTGGTTAATGCATGATTATTTCGTTTTTTTTTCCGATTTCGCCGCGGGGGAATTTATAAATCCAATGGATCTTTTTTATTTGTTTCAAAGAAGTTTTTAACACTATTTTCATTTTTTAATAATCACCCCTACATATGACAGTCCCTCGTAGCAAGGTTCCGAATACCAATAAATTCACATCATTTATAAACCCCGAACGAAATCAAAACATCATTGCCTCACGTCACAGCAACCGCTTTTTCGGAGTTTCAAAGTCAGCTGATTTACGTCAAAATATGAGAAAATCGATTTCAATTTTTGTTGTTAATCTTTTGATAATTTAATTGCTTAGTTAATCAAAAATGGTTACACTAGGAATTTAGGAATATCCTTAGGCCATTTCAGTATTTTCTTGCAGCATTTCATAAAAGCCTTTTATAATGATTGAGATTTGTAATTAAATACTTTGTTTGTCCTTTGAAAATTAAAAGTTTAATACATATTTTCATGCGCCTACTTGTCTGCAAGTAATTTTTTTTATTTTTGTTTCTACTTCCACAAACTACTGAAATAACTGTGCGTAGAAAAAGCAGTCAAACTTCCTATTTATTCGGGGCAAGTGATGCCAATTTTCCCGAACTCCGAATTTCGTAGGGAATATTTTTAGTATGACGCACGGGGCCTATAATACATTTGTTCGGGATTCGTAGTACAAATCTATTATGACGGGGCATGTGATAACGCTGATTCTATCCCATCAGCTATTCGTTCGAATCTTAGATTAAGGCTGATTAGACACCTCAGTTTTAATTGGGCGAATCAAACCAATCTCTGTTTTTGCTTCACTTACACTTATCAAACTAAAGTCCAACATACCGAATCGAATAATTCAATTCAATGCTGCATTTTATTTATAAATAGATATTTAGTGTAAAATGTTGTAACTTAATACCCCCCAAAAGAAGCAGCTTAACATTTTTTCAGTTCCTGTCTTACTTTTACAAGCAACTGCAACAACTGTTGTCGCATTGGATTCAGCTCGTGGCAATTAGTTTTATTTTTTTTTTCAAATACATATCTATATTCGCCCGTCACAGTAAACGCTATAGGTTTAAAATTAAAATTTCTTAAGAAAACACAAATAGGATCACTCTCTGGTCAGGGTCAGCTCATGAGCTTACTCTTATTAATATCATTTCAGCCCTTACGAGTAAGTATTAAGTGTCGCTTTGTTTTAACAGATGGCTATATAGGAATTCTGGTAAACCCTTTTTCCTTTAATAACTTTGCGCATTTTCTTAATGAAATAAATATTTTTTTTTATTTGTATGTGGCTTTGTTATATTGAAAAAGGGAGATTCTTTATTGAGTGACCACATTGAACAGTCAAGCATAATGTATTTTGTAGGAGACACTTGGAGTGACAAGTTGATATACAACATTGCATTGCCGCTAGAGTATATGAATGAATCTGTAATATGAAACTTTCCCAGGCGTTGTCACTTTTTTTATATATTTTTATTAACTTCCATGTCCTACTGGCTGTACTCAATGCAACGCACATCAGAGTTTTTTTCTTCTAGGAATTGTTCAATAAAAGAAATAAACACAGTAATCTATTTAAACAAAAAAAAAACGACGGTTGTGTTAAACATAATCATTTAATAAAATTTGCTGTTTCCATTAAACATTCATTTTGATAGATTTTTTCAACAACAGGATGTTCTAAACTAACCAAATCTTGATCTTTTAGTTTCCTGCCGATTTGGATGTCTAAGTTATAGTATTAAATTTTAATTTGGGTATAGATTTAGACATCACATTGAATTTTTAAATATTTGCAGTGACTACTGCATAGCAATAATTATTAATTTTTTTAAGAAGGGTATTCATTGATATATCGCAGACTTTCATTACTATGGTCAAATGAAAAGTTTACAAAACGCGTTTCGTATGGACGCCTCTCTAGTATTTATTTATTCATAACAAAGTATGCTTAGGTACATATTAAGAATATACTTTTTATAAGTGAGTGCAAAGATGGTAACTATAGTTATGTATTGAAGAAAACTACTTTTAACTACAATTTAATCTTTTTAAATAATAATATTATCCTTAAGGAAAATTATTAAAATATGACTACAGTGAAAGCTCTAGTAAGCGGACACTCATGGTTCCCTATCCGTCCGCTCAATGGAAATAATAGAAAATTAAATGAATAGCAGAAGGAAAGAAAATGACATGATTCAAAACGAAACGCTATCAGAAATGGGACCCATTTCAAAGACTAAGCACGCCAAGGAAAACGAAACAAAACACAGGTTTTCGGTCGTGGTTGTCGAAAATACATGTCATTGTATTTATTACACGTTGTGCATGCGACTTTTCGAACAACGTATAAGTGTAAGACAGAAAAAAAATCGAAAGATAAGGCGTCAAATTGTTGCAACGAAAACTTACCCACGCGACACACGGCAGTTTTGTTTTCGTCTGATGTTTTCGAATTTTTTTCTCTCTTACACTTACGTTGTTCGAAAAGTCGCATGCATCTAGTTTCAACGTATAATAGCAGACTATATAAACAGCACACACGATAATTTGCTCCTTTCTTATGGAGCAACACACAAAATGAAACGAACCATACAAATCAAAGCAGAACAGAAAAACGTATTTCGTTGCCGATAGCTGGGGTAAATTCCCGATCTGTGAAGTTTTGAAGTGAAAAAAAAATATCATTTCAGTTTTCACAGAGGTTTATCATTTTCCAACTTCACGCACACGCCTACTGCGAATCTAGAACTCATTGCGATAAAGTTTGTACTAAAAAGTACTAAATGATAAATACATTTCTGATTAGATTTTTTGTTGGGAAAGGTAAATATTTCATTTCAGTTTCTAAATTTGCTTAAGAATAATGTCCGGAATAAAAATTCGTTTAATAAATTAATAAAAGACGTAAGATTTATTATTTTTTCATGTGAGGATATTGAGGCTTTCCCTTCGAGATGGGCAGAATCTATTCAAAGTTACAACTAGGAGCACTTTATTGAACTTTATAGATTCCCAAAACATTTATGCATGGATTTAATACGTGAATTGAGAGCATTCTTGAAAAACACTCAACTTATAAGTGCGCTTCAAAGCCATTTAAATATGGTAAAGTGCTCTGCATATTTTGCAATGGGTAGTTTAAAATGATTTAACAATTTCGTTATTTACTCGAATTAACACAAATATAACTTACTACCAAAATAAATTTGTGTATAAATATAATTGTTGCTTACTTGTCATGTGCCAAATCCTGTTTTTCTTCTTAATATTCGATTAGAAACATTTTCTTCACAAAACAATTGACTGTGGTAAAAATTATCATATGAAAAATGTTTGGCATTTAACTTCACTTTTTCACGAATCGAGAATCGAATTAGACGTGAAAGCGTGATAAAATTTATCACTTCACATCTTCACAGATCGGGAATTTACCCCCTGACCTGTTGTTTTTTGCACAACAAAATTTTTATTCCTTTAGTTTTATTTTCACATGTTGAACAACACTAAGCAAGTCGCAAATTCCAATTTGTTTCATTTCAACGCACACCAAACGAAACAAGAAAACTAAGGGTTTTGTTACATTTTGTTTCGCTTGGTGTGTTTAAACGAAAAACGTTTTGTTTGATCCGTTGTGTTTTCAGCCTAAGTTTTCAACAAAACATCACCGAGATTCAGCTATTTCGGCGATTGAAGTAAGATGACTCGCCTTATTCGCCGACTCATCTCAGTTTCCGCCAAAAAGTGATTCAAGTGAAATGAGTATGTTCGAATTTAGTTTCGAACACCTAAATGTCTTGAAGCAACAACAAAATGTAGGTAGCTACTAGGTTACATACATACATAAGCAAAGAAAATGTAAACAAACAAATCAAAACAAGAAAATGTCGAATAAATTAAATCCAAAAGAATTATTTATATTAAATACACATATTTATACAATAACATCTACATATTTAGTATATTAAGTAGAAATGCACAAGTGCTAAATTGTTATTATGTGATTTTAAAAGATTATTGGAAATCATTTTTTCCATATTTATTATAGTTTGTTGGATTCTTTTGGGCTAGTTCGTTGTATTTATAATTTTTATTTCGTGTGCGTGAATAGGTGTGAAACAATTTCTTTGAGAAAAGAACAAATACTTAACCAAAAACGTAAATACAGCAACAAATGCACCAAGTCACTGCTGAAATCTCAGGCGAGTAATCTGACATTTTATTCCACTCACTCACTCTCTCACTTTTACTATAGATGAATCGATTTTTAATCAAATGTGACTCATCTCACTCACTCACTGCGGCTTCGAATTAGCTGAATTTCGGTGCATATCACCGTCCGGTTATTAGAGCTTACAAGAAAAATAAAACAGAAACTATACAGAATTGTTTTGGTTGTTTGATTTGTTGATAAAAAATATAATATGTGTGCCCATTTGGGCAAATGTGTCCATTTAAGGGAATTGTCCGCTTATTGGAGCTCTCCGCAAGTAGAGCTTTCCCTGTATATACACCTTAAAAAAACAAATCAAATAAAAATACAACAAGTATATCTCCAATTAAAAAACACAAAGTTAAATAGATATATAAAGTAAAATAAATAGTGAACAAGCAAAAGTTAAAAATACAAACATACAAAAATTAGGATTAATTTTGAAAATAATTTGGTATTTCTTTTCGAAACTGTGCTTCACCCCTCAATCTCCTGAAGTGTATTGGGAGTGCGTTCCACAGTCGGGTGGCATTGCCAAAAAACTGTAGCTGAGAAGTCAGGCAGGAATATCTCTGATGAATTAATTGTAGTTACATGTTGGAGGAACCGAACTGTAACCTATTGAATATACCAGCGGTTCTCAAACTTTTTTGGAAGTCGAAATACTTAACGGAACCCTACAAAAAAACAAAATATTTTTAACTCTGTGCATTTTATTAATAAATATAATACGAGTAGTGAGTACAATGTAACGGGTGATTTTTTTGCTTCTTGGTTTTTGACGTATATATTTTTGACAGATCACACATGACAAATTCCACGAATATTTGACATTTCGATTCAGTATTATTTGCCATTTCATCATGAATAGACTTACGCCTGAACAACGTTTGCAAATTATTGAAATTTATTATCAAAATTGGTGCTCTGTGAAAAATGTGTTTCGCAAGCTACGTCCGGCAAAATTGTCTTCAGCGACGAGGCTCATTTTTGGCTAAATGGATACGTGAATAAGCAGAATTGCCGTATTTGGAGTGAAGAGCAGCCAGAGGCAATTCAGCAGCTACCAATGCATCCCGAAAAATGCACTGTTTGGTGCGGTTTATGGGCAGGCGGCATCATTGGGCCGTACTTCTTCAAAGACGATGAAGGCCGCAGGGTTACGGTCAATGGAGAAAGGTACCGTTCGATGATAACAGATTTTTTTTTGCCGAAAATGCAAGAATTGAACTCGGTCGACATGTGGTTCCAACAGGACGGTGCCACATGCCACACTGCACGCGAAACCATGCATCAATTGAGAGGCGAATTTGGCGAGCAGTTGATCTCACGTTTTGGCGCAGTCAATTGGCCACCAAGATCATGTGATTTGACCCCGTTAGACTATTTTTGTGGGGCTATGTTAAGTCTATTGTCTATGGGGACAAGCCAAATACGATTGCTGCCTTGGAAGCGAACATTGAACGCGTCATTGGTGAGATTCCGGCCGAAATGTGTGAAAAAGTTTGCCAAAATTGGACCTTCAGAATGGACCACCTGAAGCATAGCCGCGGGCAACATTTAAGTGAAATTATTTTTAAAAAATAAATGGCAGAAATTGGGTTATCGATCCAAATAAAAATTTCATTCACTTTTTACAAGTTTCTGTGTTTTTTTGAATTTTCAAAAACCAAGCTCTTAAAAAATCACCGTTTATAACAATTGCTTATTAACAAAAATCTAATGGAGGTATGAAACTGTTTTATTTTATTTTTCATCAATTGGTTGATATCAGGCTTTGATAGATGAGGGTTGAAATCTCATATCAGGTTCGGCGTCCAGTGATTTGCGGTATTTTGTTTTTGTAGCGGCATAGGTTAAAAATATTGTTTCGCACAAGTATGTTGTTGGAAACGGGGTAGAACATTCAGATCCATTTTCGCAGGCATTGGATATTCATCACGGATTCTGCATCAAAAATCGTTGATAGGCATCGTTTTGAATAGTGACTCCATACTTTTGCCGATGGCACGCGCAACGATACTTTATTTGCTTTCATTGGTGCCAAGGCCGTTGACTCATTTTCATTTTTGTATTCTGTTCTTCGGAAAAATACGTCTCAAAACATGCGCGCATCGCAGTGAGATATTAGACCAATTCTTCAAATACGTCATCTTGAAATATTTCTGAGTCGTTATCGCTAACAAACTCACTGAATGACGTTAATCTTCCTATTTCTCTCTTACCCACGAAACTAATCCAAAAATCTAATTTCCTTTTGAAAGTAGTTATTTTGTTCAAGGCCTCAAACACTCTTGTCTCTTATCTTGTAACGATTCATTCAATTCCTTGTTTTCTTAAAGATATCGGGCATTAAAAGACAGTCGGAACCGCCAAGTTTTATCATAAAAACGGTCTTTCAAATCAAAAGAAATATCTGGAAAAAAAAACATTTGTAACTCGGCTCTAAGTTCAGATAACTCGACATTTTTGTATAAAGAAGTAATTAAACACTTGTTTTTCCACAATTTAAAATTTGGTTTTTATTAATATCTAATTAAAAAACTTTTTTAAGGAGAACGAGTTTCGTCTTAGTTAGGACATCATCAGGGCAAATCTGATGATGATTTTTGCTAATTAATATTAATTTTTGATAGTTCTTATGCATTTTTATCTTAACTGACATACATACGTAGACATAGTTTTCGTATCTACGTCACTGGTATCCCACTTAGGTGGCGGTAGTGTGATGATTTGGATATGTTCCTCTGCATATGGCCAGGGTCCTTTCCATGGAATCGAAGGAATAATGGACCGGTACAAATACAAAGCTATCCTTGAAATGCAGATGATGCCCTATGCCGAGTGGGAAATGCCGTTCAGTGGGTTTTTCAACGTGATAATAACCCAAAACACACATCGAAATTGGTAAAGGAGTGGATCCCAGACAACGGAGTTCAAGTTATTGATATCCACACATATGCGGCACCTGATCAGAAAATTGTTCATTGCGGCCTGAAGGGTTGAAATTGGGATAGCCTCAATTACTGTCTTAATGGACAGCATAAATTCAGTCAAATTCCTGCGTTTCGTTTTGTACACTTCCACTTCAGGTGACCTTGGGGGCCAGCGGAAAGTGCAGTTTCTGGATATCAATTTGCTTCCGAATTTTCGTTGGAGATCCGCCATAACTTTTGTGGCTACGTGTGTACTTCCTCCATCTTGTTGAAAGCAAATCCTGCTGAAAGCGATACGTCTTCGGCGAAGTTCTGAGTAAAAAAAACTCCTTCACCATCTTTAAATAACGGTCCCCATTGACAGTATGTGTTACACCGTTTTCTTCAAAGAAGTATGGCCCGACAATACACCTTGATGAAACTGCGCACCACACAGTGACTCGTTTTGGGTGCAGTTCCGTCTCATGGGGCATTTCTGGATTAGACTCACTCCATATACGACGATTTTGCTTATTAACATTGCCGTTTAAGTCAAATTGGGCCTCATCTGACATGAACAAACAATATATCAATGTGTTGTCTTCTTCGGCAATTGCAATCATTGTTCGGCAAAATTCCAGGCGAACAGCCAAATCCTGAGGGTTTAATTTGTTTGTAATTTGGACTTTGTACGGAAACAAGCTTAAGTCATCATAAGGTATCCGTTGTAATGACCGTCTGCTAACTCCAATTTGGCCCGATAAGATTCGAGTCGAAACACTTGGGTGTGCCTGTATTGTCGATGCAACAGCCACGATTGTGTCCTGAACCCGAACATTGGGATCTCGACGATACGGTCTTCGTTCGATGCTTCCAGATTCGGCAAACATGTTCACCAGCCTCATAATGGTCCACCTACTCGGGGTAGTACCGCCAAACTCCAACCTAAATTCCCATTGGACGGATATGACGGACTGCAAAGAATGGTATCGCTGCACTATCCAAATCCTTTTTTCAGTATCCCAAGCATTCATTTTAATAAATCTAAATAGTAGCCTATAAAATAAAAAAAAATAAGCCGATTACTCACACTGAAAAAAAGTTATTACTTTTTATTTTTGTAGCACGATTCGTTTGCCACCCTGCATTGAAAAGTTGCTTAAGTTTTACACAGACGAATTTAATGAATTTTTTGTATTTTAATTTTTAAAAACGCATTGAGAATATTTGTACAAAGAGTTAAAAAATAGAGTATATACCCCTGAACCATAAATACACATACATTTATAAATGCCAATACATTTCTTTATTCTGCAATCACCAAAAGAAAGGAAAAACAAATGTGAAGGGTTGGTATGAAATAGTTGCTAATGTTTTGCATAATACTGTAATGTACTATGTAGACTCCCTTTAGCACTATATGTTGTATATATTTATATGGCTTTAAAAATCATATGAATATGACGTAATAAGTGATGAGCATTTTGCTTTCCAGCTGAGGTTTTGCTCGGCGGTTAGTCAGGGTCGTAATGAAGAAAACACAAAACTCCAAATGAATTTCTTTAGAACCGTATTACAAAATCTTTATTAAAAACGACTCATTTATTCACAACAAACGATATTTAGTTCAAATAATTTATGGTTACGGTAGGTCTTCAAGCTGGTATAATGGTATTCTGGTTATAAGACGTCTGTGGAGAAACTTCCTCGTTCAAGTGTATTAATCAGGTTTTAAGTAGTCCTTAGTGTTACTTCTGGAATCTTAATCTGGTACTACTTTCGGAAATTCTGGTTTCTGATGATGCTCGACTGTATTATTCTATCAAGCCTTAGCTTGTCAGGTATAGCACTTCAGTTTAGATTAGAACGGATCGGCAGTTAGAAGGCCCCGTGGTATTATTAGATCAGCAGTAGAGGTGGGTAGTTCCGGACCTAAATAGTTCCAGGAACTATATCCTCTCTCGGATACATTAGAGACGGTTCCGTTTATTGAAAGAAAACATATCCACATAGTTCCAACTTCAAAGATACAAAACATACGTTCGTTTGATATTATTCTCTCTTTCTTATATTTCATATTCCTGTTCATTCCGGAACGTTTGGAATGCATTCTTTTTATTCCATGTTAAATACGAAATGAAAAGAATATTCTCAGAATAACCTTCTCATATGAAAACAAAAAAATGACAGCAGCCCAAGACGAAAACCAACTTAGTAAACAAAATGGATGACAAACATTTTTTATATTTTTATTATTGAAATAAATACCTATATAAATAACAATTAAATGTGAGTTTTCATTAATTAAATCAATAATATTTTATTTTTACTATTTTCCATAGAGATAGCTGTTTTTTTTTTGTTGTCATCATCAAAACACTTTCAAACAGCTGATCCATGTCATCTTTTTACTTGCGATTATAGGTACTATAAGGCAAGAAAAAATTCTAACAATCAAACATGAGATTACGGTCATAGAGAACACCAAAAAAATGGGTCCCCCAATTCCGTCTGTCTGTCTGTCTGTCCGCCAGTCTGCAGCTTAAACAGTTGGAAGGATTTGCTTCAAATTTGGTATATATTGTTTGTTCGGTAATATGCCCACAACTTTTTTTTTTAATTTTTTTTAAGACGACAAATTACAGTAGCTCCCATAAATTTTTTTCTGGCCAAAAATAGAAAACTTATTTGTCTCGAAAACGGTTCCAACGATTGTTACGAAAAAAAGCAGTTCATTAATGAAGCAAAAGGGAACATTTCAGTAATTTTTGTTTTGGAAACAAATTGTTACTTTTGGTACCTCTAGTAGTACCATTTTTTTGGTTTTCGATTTTCTGGAAAACTGTTAATTTGATTTTTTATGAATTTTTTTGCACAGAAGCTCTTGAAATGTTTAAACACTATTGTAAGCCAAAATTTTTCAAAAAACAATTTGATTGGAAATTACAAAAAAAAAACTTTTTTTTTGTTGAAAACCCCAAATTTCGAAAAATACTTAATGGATTTTTGCGAAACGTCGTATTTGGTAGTTTTTATATTATCTTGAACATTTAAAAAACTATATTCCTAAGTTAAAAAACAACGGTACCTCTCATACAAATGTTCAAAAAAAAAACGTTAAGAAAAAAAATTATTTATCGAAAACGGCTCCAAGAATTTTTATAAAAAATGTGTGTGTTCTTAAATTAGTACAGTCCACTTTTAAGTATAAAATTATTTTTTTTTTGCGTACTTAATAACGGTACTTCCGATAGAACCACTTTTCATATTTTCGACTTTCTCAACATTGGATGAACCGATTAAATAATTTTTTTTTTGTATAAATTGCGACTTAAATTGTTAATAAAACTGCATGTGAAAACTTTCAAAAAAAAAGTTTTTCGATTTTTAAAAAATAAATATTTTTTTTTTTGAAAAATCGATTTTTCAAAAATCAGTCACTGAATTTTTTTTAAATTTTAATTTTATATGTATATTAATAATATCTAAAAAAAGGGCGTTTAAATTTTGGTTTCTAAAATTGTTTTAAAAATTTTATACATAAAAATTGATTTTTTTAAAAAACCGGTCCAACGATTTTTGATTTTTTTTATATATATTCTTATTAAGCAACGAATTCAAACTGCATCTTTGTTTTCTCTCGAACTATACCCACTAAGCAATATAAAAACATTTAAGCATGTGTTATATGCATTTATTTCTACATTATTGTTATTCCCTTATTACGAATTTTTGCCTACATCACTGAATACTAAATACAATGTAGCCCTTCATACATTTATGTATACATACATATATGTGCCTAAGAATCATGTATAACTACCTACCCACCTACATCCTTCATTTTCATTATTATGTACATGTTTACATACCTAGGCTCCATCAATAAGTCTATATATGTAAATATATTTTACTCTCTTAACTAACATAATTAAAATACATAACTTAAATTTTAATATACATTTGTAGGTAGGTACCTATGTAACTATTCATTTAATCATTAATTCGACAATTCATTATACTCACAATCGAGGTAATCTTACCTACATATGCTTTACGCCTGCATAGGATAACTACACCTAACTAACTAAACCTTAATGGTTACATACGAAAAAAAGCATAAATAGCTACATAAGAGTTGTTAGCTACAAGAGTAAGTTCGTACGATCCAATCGTGCATTTTATTTTATGTACCTACCTGCAAATTTTCTTTAATTTTTTTTCTAAAAAAGGGGGTGAATTTTTGAATAATACTACAAAATGTTACCAATTCAAAACCAAATAAGCTATTTATATTTAAATTTGACCTACATGTAAAGGATTTCTTTCTTCTATAGCTTCAACCATATAAACAGGCAGTGTAAGTGTATAAAGAAAACTAAATCGTTCCGCAGAACTAGTTTCGAAGCAAAACTAAATGTTTCTTGTTCGTTCCGCCTGTGGAACAATTTTGGGCAACTGTAATCAGCAGGTACTTGGCCCCTGGTGGCACTCGACACAGCAGGTCGAAGGCCTGTTAGATTAGGAGGTACCGAAGCCGCTGGTGGCAGTTACATAACTTGCAACTAAGCCCCTTACCACTGATGGCGGAAGCTTCGAGCATTAAGGCTATAATGTCTAGATCGGCCTACCTTACATATGGTTAGATTAAAACTGATGAATAAAATCAGAATTGATATCACCAAAAGACTTTAAGTGTGGTCAAAGTTGCCATAATTTTCCTTGTTTATCATTGCAGGTCCTCATATAATTAATTCGGTGAGAACCAAGTGTGAACTGTAATATAATGAACGAAAATCGAGACCTAAATTAATTTGTTTTTATTTCTCTGTGACGACCCATGATTATTATGACGACGAATTGTATCGAGCTAAAATGTAATTTCATCTGGATATTAGAATTCAGTAGTGGGTATCGTCAGTGACGAATAATATTATAAAGCGGCCCATACACATAACACTCGTGTACGACACTAGTGTCAGTGTTATTGAACGTGAAGCGTGTGTGAGCTTGTGTATACACAGCTTTCTGGTGTCGAACACGGTGACGACAAAATCAAAACATTTTGATTTTTCGTGGCTGTGGCTCTGTCTGTGTTATGTGTGTGAGAATGTGTATAAAACATTCGAGGAATATTTCAGTTGCATTCTGATCGTGTTCGAGTAAAGACGTTAATATGGCTGTACGTAGCTGTGAGTTTTGGATATCATTTATTGAGCTCTAAAGGGATTTGCATTAGTCCTGTCTCGTTGATGGTAAATAAACGGATTGATGTTGCGTGTGTGGCTGCATGGATATTTTGTTTCATCACACAGGTTAAATCATTAGAGCCGTTTTCGATATAATTGATGGTAGAAGATTTTTTTTTTTTTTTTTTTAAATTTAACTACATGCCTGTAAGAGCTAAGGTCTTTTAAATGCAACCTGAATTGCACTGCAGTAGTTTGGCACAGTGGATTTGAGAACCAGGTATTGATTGTCTCATTTTAACACATGGGCGACATCCAATTAAAATTGGAGGTATAGAAAAGAATGCGCCTATCGTGGGGATCGAACCCACACGTCCTAGTTAGCAATCAAGCACTTTATCCACTGGGCCAGTGCCACCATTGAAATTGCATGGCAAGTACCGTTATTTGTGGGCCTAAAAAACATTCAAAAACACATTATTTGAGACAATCACCTAAGACACTTAAGTACCAAGTGTGAAGAAAAACGCTTCAACCGTTTAGCCATAGAATAAATAAATTTGTTATCCTAATGTAGTCATATAATGTAGTTTTACGTATTAAAGGTAAACAAAGGAAATATTTGTTAACTTGTTTGTTTTGTGTCAATTAATAAAAGAAGAATTTTTTTATACATACATATATACCTACTTATATGTACATTACATCCAGACATTATAATGCTTTATTTCTTAATATTTTATAACTCGTGTGAAGTTGTTATAAATTTTTTGTAGACACTGGCAAATCGGAAAAGAGATACTATCTATACCTTTAGTTATACCTATGTACCTTCATATTTTTTTGAATATTTCCCATAGCGGAATTCGATACTCAAACTAGTCGACAAATGCCTTTACACTCAAATGAGCTTAATATGTGAGAACATTGGTGAGGGAAACAACCGCTGGATTTTTGTTGAGTTTGTCTTTTGCTTCATTATTCTTTAAAGGTGAAGTAATCAAGAGAAGGTATCGATTGACTTGGAGTATCAGGAGGATATTACGATTTTCCATTTGACTGACATGAGGCTGCCTGCGATCATGCACAGCACACGTAACGTATGTAGTTTGACAGCATACACGCAATGGAATACGGAACTTTTTTTTAAAATAATTTTTAAAGTGATTTTAAATGAAGACAATGAGAAAAAGTTTGAAATGATTTACATCGTAAACGAATAGACGAAATTGTATCAAATTCGATAAACATACCTTCTAATACTAAATTGTTGAAGTGTTTTTCAAATCTAATTTTAAAAGATATTCAAGAAAATGGAAGGAAGATAACTATTCGGGCACCTCCACATAGAACCAGAAATATTTATATTAATTTATCTTAGTTGTTAATCCGATTGTCTTAAAACATATTTATTTCTTTCTCAATTTCATTCAAACAACTCAATTGCATTAGAAGTTTTTTTTTATAATAATACAAATTATATATACTACTGAAATACATAAGCCAAGTAGAAGACTTAGCACTATAATATTTGGACTTGTTGAATTATTGATTCAAAATAGCTTTTAACGGCCTTTAGTCCAACAAAAATTCGCGTTTCGTCCCGGCGATCTCACATGGACTCATCAGTTGACTAGTGAGGACCTTTGTCAATACGCAATTTTTGCCAAGTTCAGTTCATCTTACATAGATTTCGTGAAGAACATTTTTGTTCCTCTCAAACTTTAACAACTAAGCAATCTATTGCCTGGTTGTTAAAGTTTTTTTTTGTTTTTTTTTTTTTTAATTTAACTATATGCCTGTAAGACCTAAGATCTTTTAAATGTAACCTGAATTGCACGGCATTAGTTAGAAGAAAGAGATAATAGGAACGAATTTTTTGTTGGCACAGTGGATTTGAGAATCAGGTATTGACTATATCATTTCAACCCATGGGCGGTATTTAATTAAAATTGGAGGTATAGAAAAGAATGCGCATAGCGTGGGGATCGATCCCACACGTCTAAGTTAGCAATCAAGCACTTTATCCACTGCACCATTGTTTGAGGGAAAAAAGATGTCATTTGAATTGTTGGACAAATATGAACATTAAAAAAACATTTTAAATCATCAGAGTTATTTTGTAAAAAAAATATTTTTTTATTTACAAACTTTTAAAAATATTTTTAGAAAAAAATGAAATGACAATTTGAAGTCAATATTATGATTATCCTTCGTCGAATCGACGAACACCTCTTATATTTTCTATGATTTCTCTTTAACTATTCATGTCATTTGATTCTACCTTCGTATAGCATCTCATAGTGTTGGATTGTTAATCTCTACCACGTATGGTATCCTGCGATCAATGTAAATACGTTTTTATTACAGGTGTGTTCGTCGTAACGACGAAGGGCAACTATTATGTGATTTATATTTTATGCTACAACAAGGAAGAAAATTGAAAATGTTTTGGCCGATGTTCAAGAAAAACGCCAAGATCATATTCAATAACGGTTGGGAAAAAGAAAAAGAATATTTTTTGGATTTTTCCTATTCCAAAAAAGAATGACCAAATTTATGTGCTAAAAATGCAAAAAGCGTATGTGGTGAGCACAAAATTGGAGCTTGTACCTCTTGTATATATATTTTTATTTTCGTTATTTTTTAGTTTTTACATTTATATATATTATATTAATTTATTATTTTTTTGTAATTTATTTTTTTACACCCATGGCTGCTTGTGTAACAAAATGAAGTAAAGTGAAATATCCCTTGGGCGGACAGCCAATGGTGCAGAAATTTTTGTCTGCCTAAGGGAGTTGTCCGTTTAAGGGAAATCAAATAAAAACACTAGTTTTCAAAATTAAGAGTATTCATTCATTAAAAGAAAATAAAAACAACAAAAATATATAAACTTCATTTCTTTTTTTTCACATGAAGTGGAATAAAATATTTAGATTTAACACATGTGTAAATTCATATAAAAATCAGCCTCTAAAAACTTTGCAATAATATAAGATTCTTATTTATGTATTTTTCAAACAAAAATATTTCAATATTTGCTTGTTTAATTTTAGAAAAGAACGATTTATTTTGGAATCTGGTCTGTAGGTCAACCGAAAGTTGAACAATTACCATCATTTTTCTTGACAGTAAAACTGCTTCTTCGTAGGAATTATAAGATGTTCCCACCAGGTCCTGATTCTCATCCTCAGATTCACTGCCAGACCCGTTAATTTCAACAGGAACTGCAATATTTTCATCCACATTTACATTTTCATTCATCAACACAAATCTTTCAGGTTATCCATCCAATCTGTATTGATAAAGGAGCTTGGAAATTTCTCTTAAATTTGCTATGCGCGAATCATCTTCGGAATCGAATTCACAGTCCTCCAAATTCAAAGGTAGTTTCACCTGAGGGCAAATAAACAAAAATATAAGACTCCAAAAATAGAACGGCCAAACAAAATCACTTTTATAACTTGAATGAGAGAAACTAATTTGATGCTCGCTGCAGAAGACTGCCACTTAAAAAAAAATACCGTTGTCAAAATTATCAGCATGATGAGTGATGTGATGACATATTCAATCCTGATCTGGTGTCCGTCTAAGAGAAAATATTTTGTCCTTCATATGTGAAATTCCTGTCCGTGTCCGTCCAAGGGAGTGTCCCTCCAAGAGAAACTAAAAACAATGAAACGTTTATGGGGCAATTTCCGTACAAAAAAATGTGTCCGTCTAAGGGAGGAGTCCGCAAAGGGAGATTTCACTGTAATAATTTTCATTTTATTTTTAAGTGCAGAAAACATGTCGGTACCTACTAATAAGAAATCGTATTTATTATTTAAAAAACATGACTAAGAGCTTCAGATAAAATTATTAGGATCGAGGTTACACAAATTTAAGGATAATGTAGATTTATAGGTGAACTTCGTCGATTCGACGAAGCATAACTTTAGTGTGTGTTAAATATGCATAACCATCCAGGGTTATTATACATATACAATTTTAATTTCGAAAAAAGTGGGTGGCAATGTCGCAGTGGATAAAGTGCTTGATTGCTAACTTAGACGTGTGGGTTCGATCCCCACGCTAGGCGCATTCTTTTCTATACCTCCAATTTTAATTGGATGCCGCCCATGGGTTAAACTGAGACAGTCGATACCTGGTTCTCAAATCCACTATGCCAAACTAGTGCCCTGCAATTCATGTTTCATTTAAAAGACCTTAGGTCTTACAGGCATATAGTTAAACTTTAAAAGAATCATTTTTTTGAAGATTTGAGTATGCAGTTTTATTAACACTTCTAGGGAGCATTTAAATAAAAGAATAATTTTAACCAGTTCATCCAGAGAGTGAGAAAGTCGAAAATATAAAAAGTTGTTCTATGGGAAGTACCGTTAATAAGTGCGCAAAATACAATATTTTTTTTTATAAGAGATTATTCTTAAAAAATAGCAAAAATTCGCAAAAAAAAAGAATAAAGTGGATCATGCAAAAAGAATAATTCAATCAAAAATATAAAGGCACGTCTTGTCTTAACGAAAGCTTTATTACAAGTGATCTATTCTTTTTCTAATGGCACAACAGTTCAAAACAGAATTAAGTACATATACATAAATGTAATATTATACACATACGTGTTTGTACTAAAATCTAAACTAACGAATATGCATGCAGGGTGGTCATTGGTAAAGTTGGTTTGTAAAACAATGTATTTCTAGTAGAACCTCTTACAACTCGACCATTTTGAATAAAAATCGTCCTCGATTTATACAATGTTTTTTTCTCATTTACATTTAAAAGGATTTGAAAATATTTTTGTTGTTTATTTTTTGAATAAAATATTTATGATTTATATATAAAATTTAAAATGAATATACTATTAATATGGAAGTATTATATAGTTATATGATCTGTTTGACACAAAGTTTAATATACGAATGTAAGTCAATAATTGTTAATTAAATACACTTATTATTTTTTTCTTTTATTTTAATATAGATACTTAATGTTTTTTTACGATATTAATATTTGTTCATAAGTATTGATCAATCTTTTTTTTTTTTGTAAATCAAGTTAAAACATATGGCTTCATGTTTTCAGGATATGCAACTCCTTCATAAGGAATTTGCGAAATCTGAAGATTTTCTAAGTCATTGATTAAATAAGGAACGTTTTGTAAAATTTTAATTACCGCAAATGGAACTTTGAATTTAGCAAGAAGTTTTTTGTTTAGGCCTGGGATTGTTACCAAGTGTTCTTATTAACAGTATTATTCAACGCAAATTCAATTTTAATTAATTCCCTTATGCAGTCACTTGGTTCAGCTTCACTTTCCTTGGAAGGCATTAGAGTGAGACATCGGTTGATGCGTTCCACTTGTCTATTCGAATGGGGGAACTAGTAGCAACCTTTATGTGTTGTACATTATGATCTTTACAAAATTGAGAAAATAAATGCAAACGGTTTGGTCTACTGTAGCTAGAGAAGTAAGATTCTAGGCATTGAATTACTGCCCTGGAACTTGTACATCTCACTGCATGCAATTTCGTGTATTTTGAAAATGCATCGACAACTAGAAAAATATATTTTTTAGAATTTCGCACCGATGATGGTAATGGGCCATAATGGTCAACATGCATCGAGTGAAATGGATTATCACCTTTCGGAATGCAATGCAAACCTGCTTCCTTTTTACCGTTTATTTTTTTTTAATTCATTTTTATTTAATCTTAACTTATAACTATCTTAAAGCTAGACAAAAATGTTTAAAACTAGCCTAATTATCAATAACTTACAACTAATTTACTGGCCCTCTACGGGCGCTCTAAACTAAACTATATCTCCTAATACTAATGTCTTTCGGCCTTAAGTCTATTTCAATTAATTCTAATTATTTTATTTTTGTTTTACCAAGAAAACTTTTTTTAAAAAACTCGATCTCGTATCATTTTTTACTTATAAGCTACCTAAATCTAGACTAAAAATAATTAAAACTAGATACAATTAACTTATTTACTAACTAAAACTAACTTAAACTACTTAAGATACCTAAAAATACCCAAAACCACTTAAAACTACTTAAAAACTAGAACAGCCACAGCAGCATTTTTTTCGTTTTTTAATTTTTTTTGTTTATATTTTTCATACGCATGCAGACACACAGCTATATTCACCCCATTCATACATGTATATACGTACATACATATACGTACGCAAATACATGTACAGTTACGCAGGTACATGCACATATGCATCCGCTGTCAAGATTGCTGCTAAAAAACAGTCGTTTTGTCAAGGCAAAGGCTCCCCTAGCCCTGGCCAAAGTAGCACCTATCTGTATGTCGAAATACAGGTACTGATCCAACCAGATGCCATGGTACTTTACTACACTTTTACTCGCCAGTGGGTGTCCATGTGGCCCTACGATCACCAGCTTGCGCCAGTTCTTTCTCGTATCCCTTGAGGCGTTAGATAACGGACCCTAAACAAAATAGTTTCTGATTTCTGGAAGTTGATTTTCAACTTCCAGTCATCACAATATCGCTGAATCTTGTCGAAGTCACTCTGCAAAAGAATTTTGATGACCTCAACTGTTGGAGCTGTTCTGTACGCAATTAGATCGTCGGCGTACGCAATTGCCTGAGTTAGACTACCTATCAGATCGCTGGTGTAAATGCTGAATAGAAACGGCGAGTTAACCGCTCTCTGCTGAAGAACATTATTAATATTAAAGATTGCGGTAGAAGTTACATTGCCACTCTTGACAACAAACTTCCTACCATTTAGCATGTCATAAAGCATATACAATAGAGGTTTACTTATACCTAGTCTGGAAAGCTTTAGATAAAGAGCTTCTAGCCATACGGTGTCGAAGGCCTTTTCCAAATCAACCAGGCAGTCACCCGTACACTTCTTTTTAGTTTTTTTCCATTGGATATCAGAAACCAGCTTAAGAAATTATAACATTTCTCAACTCCGACATGACACAATGCGTCGTGATGCGTTTGTATCACACTTTCATCGTCATCAATATCACCAATATCGTCGCTTGAGAACAACTCCTCTAGTCGACCATCATCGAGAAGGGCTATTCCTTCCTCCAGACGCAGCCTAAGCACGCCTTTTAGTCCTAATGTAGACAAACCCATCTCGTCAAGTTTTGCTTTAAGTTTTGGTACAGTCACACCTTTCACAAAAAAACGGCACGAGTACTTGCATCCATTATAACAAAAACTATTTTTGTTTAAATAAAAATATCAAAACTAAGCCGCAAACTAATTTCTAAGCATGCACAAAAGCAGGATCATAAATTCCACTTCTGAATAATTAGAAGAGATTATTCTTAAAAAATAGCAAACATTGGCAAAAAAAAAGAATAAAGTGGATCATGCAAAAAGAATACTTCAAGCAAAAATATAAAGGCACGTCTTGTCTTAATGAAAGCTTTATTACAAGTAATCTATTCTTATTCTAATGGCAAAACAGTTCAAAACAGAATTAAATACATATACATAAATGTTACATATATATTATACACATACGTGTTTGTACTAAAATCTAAACTAACGAGTATGCATACAGGGTGGTCATTGGTAAAGTTGGTTTGTCAAACAATGTATTTCTAGTAGAATCTCTTACATTTTTACTCATTTTTTTTAATCAAAATTCTTGAAGTCATTTTCAAAAAAATCGTTTTCAAAATTTCGAGTTTTCAAAAAAGTTTTTTTTTTTTAATTTCAAAAAAAAATTGAAAAATGTTGGCTTAGGTACATAAGTCTTTAAGCTTTATAGGATCTTCTGCACCATCCAAAAAATCCTAAACCAAAAAATTGATTCGACTAGAGGTACCAAAAATAAATATTTTTTCAACAAAAAATTACTCAAAAGTATCTACCTTTTCCTTTGATTAACTCGAACTGATATTTTTTCTGCCAAAAAAGAAATGTATGGCAGGTGCGTTATTTCATTTAAAAAATTAAGAAACCTGTGGGCATATTACCGAAAAAACAATATGTGCCAAGCTTGAAGCAAATCCAACCAACCGTTTTGGGCTGTAGACTCGAAGACAGACAGGCAGTAATTGCGGGAATCACATTTTTAGTATTCTCCCTTCATAAAGTAAAGTCTCAAGTTCGATTTTTTTCACGAATCCATAACTTGACATACATATATATGTAGGTAGTTCCTACATATATATCGCAAGTAAAAATATTGCGATTTTTCATGTATGAAAGAATATACTTACTTTGCATTTTTTAGATATGAGTGAAAACTTGAAATCGTCAAATATTATTTAAATTCCAAATCATTAGCTAAAACGTAATTGTATATGTGCACTACCTAAGAGCATAAATGCTTTTTCATTTACCGAATCAACTTCAAAACCTCTCCCCATTTTTGTCGTACGCATATCACATGCAGAACAATTAGTATCATTTATCTCTTTACAACCCTCCAAATCTGATAAGTACAACCGCAAATAAATGGCACACTGACACTCGTCACCGCTACTATATAACCATCATCTTTAAATCCAATTCGAACGTGTGCATCGTCCATACCTAACTAAACTACTATTTGATGATCAGTTTAAATATACCTTTCAAGAAATATTAAATTTCAATTACAGTTTACAAAAGTTATTAATCGCAATACGCAGACAATTATCTCGAAGATGACTATCATTTTGTACAAGCGAATCCTTGCAGGGCACGTGCCACGTAAGGACAACTAACATGATGCACACGGAAATAATTTCGTCGTTTTATGCAGACTATTTGGTAAGCTACTTATTTATTGAGTTCTAAGAGTGGCGTGGATCATGGGAACAATATTATATTTTTATTTTCCCACAACAGGTGTGTTCTTTTACGAGGAGAACAGGTCAGTTACTGGAACGGCATATTACGTATACATAGATATACGAAGAGTATGACCGAAATGTAATACGGTCTTGTGTGACGTAAATGAGAAACGTGTCTCTGATGTGACTTTAGTTAGTTGTTGGTCAACGCTCAACGAATTAGGCTAAAATGTATACTCAATGAAAAAATATGCTTATGCTTGTTTCGTGTGAATTTGAATCAATTCTCACAGGACACTGTGATTTACTCCGAGCAAGGAGATCAAATTTCGCCAGAAATGAATCCGATCATCTTTTTTTCTCTAAGCCAGCCACTTAAATTACAAATAATCTTCTTGGGAGGCTTTAACCTGTTTATAATAACTAAGAGAATATTGCGTTGCGCGTGCAATTAATTAAGTTAAAGGAATTGTTTTGAAACTTTATATGAGGCTAGTTGACTTCATCATGTTGATGTAATTCATACCTGGAAGCATACTATTTCAAGTTAGTGCCATTAGTGCATGTTATGCATAAGTTTATACTTTTTAGCATTCAAAATAAAATGCATATTTGGATTACACGAACCTTTTTTTACTCTTATATTCGTAGTTTTATTATTAGCTGCATATGAAGTGGTTCAGCAAATAAAAATAAATAAATTATTCAAAGTCTAAGGACAATATTGCTAAACAAATTCATTTATCATCATTAGGGTTCGGATTTCCATGCACTTATAATCTGAAAATATGCATTAAAAATATGCACTTAAAATTAATAAAAAAAAATAACTTACAACGAAATTAAAGCTTTATTAACAGTTAACGTAAACATAAACATCTGAATTTGTTTAATTACTTACTTACTTACTTAGGTGGCGCTGCAGTTCGGGGCGAACCTGGGCCTCAACCAACATGCCTCTCCAGCTAGCTCGGACTTTGGCTAGCTGCCTCCAGTTACGCACTCCAAGTTGGTTGAGGTCATCTTTCACTTGAGCGCGCCACCTTAGGCGGGGTCTTCCTTGACTGCGTCTTCCCTCTGGGTTGGAATCGAAGATCCTGCGAGCCGGAGCATTGTTGTCCATACGCTCTATATGACCTAGCCATCTTAAACGTGATATACGTATTTTTTGTACCAGGTCAATGTCGCTGTACAGCTCGGATAGTTGGTGGTTGAACCTTCTCCTCCAAGGCCCGTTAACGCAGATAGGGCCGAAAATCTTGCGAAGAACCTTACGCTCGAAACGACTAAGGATATCTTTATCCGCTTTTGATAGAGTCCATGCCTCCGCGCCATAGAGCAGGACTGGGCTGATCAGAGTCCTATAAAGAGTCTCCTTTGTTTTTCGAGAGAGGGCTTTACTACTCAATTGCCTCCCTAGCCCATAGGAACAGCGATTGCCAAGAGTTATTCTTCGCTTTATTTCTAACGAGATGTTATTGTTAGATGTTATAGCGGATCCGAGGTAGACAAAGTCACTAACTACCTCAAAGTTGTACCTGTGTAGTGTGACGTTTTGTCCAATCCGCCGGTGTTGTGTGTCCCTTTTGTGGACAGCAGGTACTTCGATTTGCCCGCGTTGATTGCTAGTCCCATCTTAGCCGCTTCAGCTTCAATGTTAGCAAACGCTCTATGTCATCAGCGTATGCTAACAATTGCACTGACTTGTTTTTCTTAAAATAAATAATTCGCAATAACATAAAATCATGTTTCATTAATTGTTCTGATATTGAAAAGTTTTATTTGCATATAGATCATTTTCTTAAAGTTTTCGAAATAAAAACTTTGACGATTCGGTTTGGTTATCACCAAATTCCGATGGATGAAGACAGCAACAATATAGGATGGCCGAATTATATAGTTATAAATAGCGCTGGGAGTATAGTTAGTGGATCAGTAGGAGCTTGAGCTAAGAAGAATAAGCAAAAAGTCATCATGATTTAAATCGAAAAAAAATATATATCGAAAATAATATAAAACGACCGATCATATGGTTGAAACAAAAATTTTAAAAAATGTCTAAATGCGGTACTTTCCATAGGACCAAAAATTCACACATATATAGATTTAGGTTGCCCAATTTATACTGCGTAGTATTATTTTTAATTAATATTTTTTGGTATTTTTAAAAGCATTTAAAAAAATTTAAAAATTTATATTTTGAAAACTGCTCATTAAATTCTTTTCAAAAATTATATTTGCTGAATACATATGAATTGGTGTTTTTGCATTTTTGTTTGAAAAATGTTTTCAAAAAGCTTAAAAAAAAACTTTTTTTCTCAAAAACCGCTCCACAGATTTTAAAATTTTTTGCTCGTAAATTCAAATTTATGCAAGAAATAAAATGGCGTGTTTTTTTGAGTTTAAATATTTATTACAGAATTTTGAATTATTTTTTTCTTTGATTAAGCCGATTTAATCTTTTGTTTTTAAGTTTATATTATTAAGTATTTAAGATTGTCATACCGATTTTTTTTAGAAAAAATTAAAGAAATATTGTATATGTAAAAAATTTAAGTAAAAATCGAGTTTAAAAATGTATTTAGATTTTTAATAGAAATCTTTTGCATACGATGTGATCGAACATAAGACCAAGTTCGTGCGATCCAGTCCTGCATTTTATTTAAAGTGGATTGCACTAATATAAGAACACACATTTTTTTATCAAAATTCTTGGACGCGTTTTGAAAAAAAAAATGTAACATTGTAAAGATTTTAGTGTTGTTTTAATTTTTGTGAATTTTATATGTAATTTTCTTTGGTAAGTTTGTATGTCATAACTTTATTTTTTATTTTTAATGTTTTAAATAAATTGATATATTAAAAATGAAATAAAACAATCAGTGTTGGTTTAAATCTTCTAATGTAGATTTAACATGGTGAGAGATTTTTGAACGTTGGCAAGATAAAGATCGAGCCCAAATTTACAATCTTTAGTCATCGAAGGCCAGATGGTCGCCAACTAATTTGGTAGATGTTCTAATTCCTGGATGGCTTAAGCTGTGTAGTTGATCGAAAATCTGTCGACGAAAAACTTTTGTTACAAATGGTCGTCGCCTATACCAGTAGATGTATCGCAGTATAAAATTATTGATGTGCCAGGTACTAAAACTCTTTTTAGATTGAGTTATTTTGTTTCAGTAAGTCTTGAAGTTCTTCATCTCTATGCTGTAATGCAGCTAGTGTTTGATGATCAACGGTGGAAGATATTGTTTCTATGCGCGAAAGTACATCAGCAACAATATGTTAAGTTCCATTGATATGTTAAATGTCCGCAGAGAACTCGGCGATGAACGAAAGGTGATTTAGTTGAACAGGTGATAACTTATTTCGCTTTTGTTGAAAAGCATAAGTCAGGGCTTGTAGTCAGTATAAATAGCAAACTGTTGACCTTCCAAAAATGGCGAAAATTTTGGATTGCTAAATATATAGCAAGAAGTTCTCGATGGTAAGTTGGCCAGGAATTCTCCCTTGCGGATAACTTCTTCGAGAAGAAGGAAAGTCGTTGTTAAATTCTATTTATCACTTGCATCAAACAAGCGCCAATTGAGTGACTAGATGCATCAGTAAAAAGACCAAGTTTAGCTCCTTGACATGGATGGACGAAAAGAGTTACGCACGATAAGCAGTCTTTACAACTGCAGAATGCTTTTTCTAAATCTGGAGTCCAGGAAACAGGCTGGGATCCTTTTAGTTGTGGATTACTAATGGCATTGTGAAGTGGTGCATGAAGTTCAGATGCTTTCGGAATGAATCTTCGGTAAAAATCAATAATGCGAAGGAAGCGACGAAGACGATTTGCTGTTTTTGGAAGTAAATAGTCTTGAATGGATTTGACACGTTCTTGAGGTGGTATGATTCCTTTAGCGTTAATCGTGTGTCCCAGAAATTTCACTTCTGAAACTCCAAAGACACTTTTGATGAGTTGATGACCATTCCGTAGTGGGAGAGCCTTTGAAAGATGATGCGCAAGTGCTTCATGTGTTCGTCCAAAGATTTTGCATAGACCAGGATATCATCAATGTGAAGCAAAAATACAGACCCAATAAGATGTTATCCATTAAGCGTCAGAAATTATTTCCAGCATTGCTAAGTCCAAATTTTAAGGTGTCTGCCAGACGAAACGCCCCACTGTAGGTGTTTGACAAGTGTCAAACAGAGCTTGAGACGCTATCCCCTTAAACATATCAAAAAATCTGCTTTGATAAAATAAAGTAGTTGGCTATGCACTCTTAACATTGCATATCTCCGAAAAGCAACAGCTTTGACAAATTCGGAATGTCCATTCTGTTTTGGTATTTATTCACAGAAAAAAATTCAGCTATGATAAAATGACGTTTATGTCTGCAGGCTATGGGATCTTGGTCTATAAGAACATATTATACGTAATTTGTTGTGGCATGCTACTAAAGAGTGAAAAAAGCCTACGAGCAGCTCGTCTTCCTGGTTTCATAAAATTTGCAGAAGGATTCCTTAAAAATTTAAGAAATGTATACAGCAAGTATATCCTTGGTCCTGACAGAATTTATTATTTGCACAAGACTGGGATAACAACGGTCTTGGAATTCCCAAAGCTATAGGTAAATTGTGTTTCATATGCTTAAATTAGTTACTTAAGCAAAGCGTTCACATAACAAATGCATATTATTTAATTGTTGAATGACAATAGCACTGTTCCCAAGTTGAGTCAGCTGAAAGGCGCACATTAGTAAGTACGGTTGCAAAAGTGAATTCAGCTGGGAAGCATGTTCCTTTAGTGTTTGTGTATCCCAGAAATAGAACAAATGCTTTCTCAAAAGGTGTGTTTCCAGATCTATTGCTTTATCAGAAAGTGGTTGGATGAATTCTGATGTCTTTCTCAAATTCTTAGAACATTTGATGTTGGAGATTTTTAACGTGTTTTTTTTTATTTTAATAATTAAAGTTTTGGTATTTATTATACGTATATTTGTACGAGATTACCTTCTTCCTTCGTGTTTCTTGGTAACTGGTATTGGCAATGCAACACAGTTAAAACTAATTTGTTCCCAAAGTTTCGAGAGGGACTGCTGTCCCATTCGGGGGATGTTAAAAGTACAATTTTTTGCTACAAAAAAAAAAAAAAAAAAAGAAAAAACAACAATTTAAATTTAATTTACATTTTAATTTTAGGTTTTTTGTTTTTTTTTTTATAAGAAATTTATACATACAAAACTAATAAAGTACTTCAGTTGGTGAAGTATTTTCAAAAACAAATGTTTTTAACAATACTTCACCAACCGAAAATAATTTATAGAAATAGCTATAAAATAATGAGATGCGTATAACATTTCGACGGTATTCTAGAGATGTAAATGTTTCCATTATAACGGGTGATTTTTTTGCTACTTGGTTTTTGACGTTTATATTTTTGACTGATCACACATGACAAATTCCACGAACATTTGACATTTCGATTCAGTATTGTTTGCCATTTCATCATGAATAGACTTACGCCTGAACAACGTTTGCAAATTATTGAAATTTATTATCAAAGTTCGTGCTCTGTGAAAAATGTGTTTCGCAAGCTACGTCCGTTTCAGCGACGAGGCTCATTTTTGGCTAAATGGATACGTGAATAAGCAGAATTGCCGTATTTGGAGTGAAGAGCAGCCAGAGGTAATTCAGCAGCTACCAATGCATCCCGAAAAATGCACTGTTTGGTGCGGTTTATGGGCAGGCGGCATCATTGGGCCGTACTTCTTCAAGGACGATGAAGGCCGCAGGGTTACGGTCAATGGAGAAAGGTACCGTTCGATGATAACAGATTTTTTTTTGCCGAAAATGCAAGAATTGAACTCGGTCGACATGTGGTTCCAACAGGACGGTGCCACATGCCACACTGCACGCGAAACCATCCATCAATTGAGAGGCGAATTTGGTGAGCAGTTGATCTCACGTTCTGGCGCAGTCAATTGGCCACCAAGATCATGTGATTTGAACCCGTTAGACTATTTTTTGTGGGGCTATGTTAAGTCTATTGTCTATGGGGACAAGTCAAACACGATTGCTGCCTTGGAAGCCAACATTGAACGCGTCATTGGTGAGATTGCGGCCGAAATGTGTGAAAAAGTTTGCCAAAATTGGACCTTCAGAATGGACCACCTGAAGCGTAGCCGCGGGCAACATTTAAGTGAAATTATTTTGTAAAAAGTGAATGAAATTTTTATTTGGATCGATAAATCAATTTCTGCCATTTACTTTTTAAAAATAATTTCACTTAAATGTTGCCCGCGGCTACGCTTCAGGTGGTCCATTCTGAAGGTCCAATTTTGGCAAACTTTTTCACACATTTCGGCCGCAATCTCACCAATGACGCGTTCAATGTTGGCTTCCAAGGCAGCAATCGTGTTTGACTTGTCCCCATAGACAATAGACTTAACATAGCCCCACAAAAAATAGTCTAACGGGTTCAAATCACATGATCTTGGTGGCCAATTGACTGCGCCAGAACGTGAGATCAACTGCTCACCAAATTCGCCTCTCAATTGATGGATGGTTTCGCGTGCAGTGTGGCATGTGGCACCGTCCTGTTGGAACCACATGTCGACCGAGTTCAATTCTTGCATTTTCGGCAAAAAAAAATCTGTTATCATCGAACGGTACCTTTCTCCATTGACCGTAACCCTGCGGCCTTCATCGTCCTTGAAGAAGTACGGCCCAATGATGCCGCCTGCCCATAAACCGCACCAAACAGTGCATTTTTCGGGATGCATTGGTAGCTGCTGAATTACCTCTGGCTGCTCTTCACTCCAAATACGGCAATTCTGCTTATTCACGTATCCATTTAGCCAAAAATGAGCCTCGTCGCTGAAACGGACGTAGCTTGCGAAACACATTTTTCACAGAGCACGAATTTTGATAATAAATTTCAATAATTTGCAAACGTTGTTCAGGCGTAAGTCTATTCATGATGAAATGGCAAACAATACTGAATCGAAATGTCAAATGTTCGTGGAATTTGTCATGTGTGATCTGTCAAAAATATAAACGTCAAAAACCAAGTAGCAAAAAAATCACCCATTATAAGCGGACACTCTCATAAACGGACGCGGACACTTTTCCATGCTCATTTTATAGCCTTTTCACACCAAACCCAAAACACGGTTTCGAGAAATTATCGGTTTTGGCTGAAAACCTAAATCAAAAACACAAGTTTTCCCAAACATTTTTGATAGACCACTCGTTTTGATAAACTACAGGTTTTAAATAAAACCAGAGGATTTGCAAGATGAACTAAACAAACACACCTTGTTAAACATTCAGTGCTCAATTAATCGTCACATAAATAGCTGACGGGTTGCTGTCAGGAAAAAACGAAAAAAAAACAAGTGTCTGGTGTAAGTGTCTGGGGTAATTTCAATTTCAATTCACAACGCATTTGTTGTTGCCTGTGGTGCCAAAATAATTGAAATGTCAAACGAAAACTTGTAAATGTTCAGTGTGAACGGTTTTCGAGTTTTCGTAAACTTTTAGCTGAAAACCCGGTTTTGGGTTTGGTGTGAAAAGCTTATTAGATAGAAAACCTCCAATACGCGGACACATAATCTTATTAAGGGATTATTCTTATCAAAAAAATCAAGCACTCAAAAAACCGGTATAGTTTATCTTTTATTTTTAGTACGTAAGCAATTCCATAGGAAAATCTCCGATAATCGGACGCGAATGTCTAAAGGAGGCTTTTCATGTATCTTCATCTTCATCTGCATCGATATTTGCAAAAAAAAAGAGGGAACAAAATAAAAAAATCATACTTGTGCGATAGAGAGCGGAGACCAAAATGGAGATCATCTTCATGTATGAAGATTATAGGAAGTACGAATGTGAAGATTGCAGATTATAGTGAAGATGAACATGTTCATCTGCACCATAATTTGTTCCCTTCAGATAACGAATTTTCAATTCTTTTTTACCATTTCTCTTCAGTTTGCTTAAAAACAAAGAAAATAGCGAAAATGTTCTTCTCTAAACTACATTACTGAACGCTTAGAACATGTGATTGTGAGATGTGTCAAGAAAGTTATAGCCGAGTTCGAGTAAGTTATTAGTGTGTACCTTGTCTTACTTTATGTTTGTTTTATATTATGGTCCTGCTCTACTTTTCTTCCAATCTGCAGATGCAGATCCATGTAAAGCCTCCTTAATAACCGGACGGAGCGATGTTTTGTTGAAAACTTTTTAGGGGATTTCCCGGGTAACTATGTAAGTTTGTATAATTTTGAAAGTGTATGGTTCCCTTTTCTGATGGCGTTCCATTTTTGAACATGTAATTTCAATTGGGTGCCCATGTGTGTCCGCTTATTAGAGATTTCACTATATATACTTTCTAGGTGAGTGTTTTGCAGATTAAATAATTTTGCAAATTCGAACAGGTACCTACCTATAGTTTTAACTTACCTTAAACTATGTGTTGTTAAGCTTAGGCCTTATACTATACTCAAGGTGCAATATACTAAACGAAATTATATTTTGTTTTATAACTTTATTTTTCAATAAAGATTCGAAAAAAAATTAGTAATTGAAGTTACTATCTACTAAGTGTAGAAAAACCTAACCTATGCTAAATATAAGTAGATATAGATTTATTTAGAAAAGAGAAAAAGTAATATGTATACGAAAGGTATCCAAGCATAACCTATGAAGTAATTTCAAGAACCGCAATCATACCTTTCTTTTTATAGAACACATTGAACACATACCTAGTCACTTACCGCAAAATGCTGACGTCTTCGTATCAAATTACCACATTCATTATATTGACAGAAAGGAACTTTTCGATATATTTCCGGGGGAAATTTGCCGTTGCTGTAATGCTGTTCGTTGTCGCTTGTCAGATCGATACCACTGTACCTACTCAGTAGCCCTTAAATAAGTAAAGTAAGAGACTATAAGGTACAACTACATACCTTAACGAAGATTTTATACCTTCATACTCTATGGTGCTCCAAAATGCTTACGACGATCAAGAATTATCCCTTCCAACACCCTTCTCAGACCTGTGGATGCACAATATCGGGAATACCACCATTCTTTACTTTTTCGTCACCATTTCGTCTTACTATCGAATTGGTATTGGTTGAAGCATGACTACTGGATGCTTCCTACCCCCGAACCTCGGGTGTCCAATGAGTGTGTCGCATAATATAAAAACCTGCTTTGACTGACTTCGATATTCTTTAACTTTCAACAGAAGCAGCAAATTACAGAAAGAATACAAAAAATTATTGAAGGGAGAAACAAAAATAAAACTACACAACAACAACAATAGCCCCGGCACACAAATATCGAGGTATGGAAGACAAGGAGACAACCCAACCTACTGCTATAATTGCTATCACTTCATGTGTGAGTTGCAGTCGACCAATTCGGGCTTGGGGGTAAGGGATGATTTTGGAACAAACGACAGACAGGCTAACCACAAATAAGGGACAAACAACTTTTAGCATAACCAGTACCTATATTCAGTTCACTGTTCGACGTTCATATCGGATCGGACTACGACGACAAAGTCGACGGGTCATTCAGTCAGACTTTAGATTTTTAGAAGCTTGCAATCGACACCATCAGCAAAAAGACGAGACAAGACAGTTGACGTTTTGTTCTCAATGTTAAAGGTTCGGATTCGTAAGGATGTCCCTGTATCGGTTGTTAATGTACCTCATCGGGATACTGTTTAATTAATTTATTAAATACAACTTGGACCTAGTTTAAGGATTAAATTATTATAAGCAAAACTGGTCCTTTAATATTGAGTGAAATTTGAACCCAGTGTATATTTCTTAAATTTGATCCTTAAAGAATAAAGGTACCTACATACCTACCCAAATAAAAGAGTTATAAAATAGTAAATAAAACCATAGTGAAATTAAAAAAAAAAATACCTATACATACCTTATAACAAAATTTTACTAAACACAATTGTGAGTGAAAAGGATTTAATAAATTAAAATGTCAAATTTTGCTCTAAAATGGTGAGTTGGTACCTAGTTCGTCTACATTCATTGCGTGACTAACTGATTTTGAATCAACGCATTTAAAAAATTCGGTACAGTTTTCAAGGAAACAGCTTCTCTTAAGTGTGGTTGTCAGAAAATATGAATTTATTTTTAAGTATCTATTTATAAAGAAATTAAAATCTGATAATAAAATTTTGTTCGGGATTCTAAATTGGATGACCCTGGCTTAGCGAAACATTTTATGGTTTTAAAGTGCGGGCTAAGTTTCATAGGTGTCGGAAAGTTGAAATATTTTAGTCCTGTTTTCATGTGAGATACCTACTATATGTATAATGTCCTTTCTATACATTTGTCATTTTGTTTTTTTTTTCTCTACTTCCTCAAAAAGGGATCTGACTAGGTATTTAGATAAAACTTCGCATACCAATACAACTTTAAAGTGACTGTAAAAAACCTGCGTTCGGCGAGAAATTCGCATGCCCAGAAAAACCGTATTGACTTTTATTTGAGAAAATTTACTTATTTTTTTGTTTCATCGAAATATATCTTACGATATTACAAATTGTACCTATTTTGTACAGTGTAGACCGTTTAAATAGTTTTCTTATGAAAATAAAATGCACGACCAGATCGCACGTACTTGCTCTTATTTTTGATCACACGATATTTAGCAGAAACAGCCATATTTTTAGTGTTTCTTTAATTAAAGTTAAATTGTTTTCTTTGAAAAAAATTAGTATCCTAGTTTTAAGTATTTAATAAATAAATTTAAAAACTAAATTTAAAAAAAAAATCACCCACCAGAATTCGAAATATTGAATTTTCAAAAATCCAAAGAAAAATATTTTTCCAAAATGTTAGTATACAGTATTACTTAGAATTCGAAGGATCTCCTATATCAAAATTTTGATCGAAATCCGTGGGTCGTTTATGAGGAGTTCGAAAATCAAAAAAATGGTAATATAGCAGGTATACCGGCAATAACAAAATATGTAGATAAATGTTTACCCAATTGTAGACTTTACACACAAAAATCAGAAAAGAATACGTACGATTTATGTATGCATGTCGTTGGAATAGAAATTGTTCGTTTTTTCAGATAAAGTTTAAAATAGTAGAATAGTTTCCCCCTTCGCAAGAAGTTAACTTTAAGACTTTTAGGTGGCACTTGGAAAACAATTTATCAAAACGTCAAAATAAAGTTTGTTATACCTACCTAATAAGCCATGAACTGTAAAAATCCATTGAAGGATTACTCCGATTGAAATAGATTAAAAAACCTCTAAGAAATTCAAATTTTACCTCATAAAATTCGAAATTTTTCCGATTTTATTTTTGCTCTTTAAAAAGTTGATTTTAGACCTTTTGGGTGACATTTGGAATGAATGAATGAATAGTAATATGTGGTTGTTGCACTACTGCGACCTTGAGATATATTGTGCCCCAGTGTTGAGCTGGATGAGAATAGCTCATCTTACAGCTTTGCCTCCAAATTTATTTCCCTTATGAATTTGATTAATTGGAGTATTTTTAGAGATGGAAAGTCATTCTCTTCCACCTGGTTTCGTCCCAGGTGTTTTTTCCTTTGGCGCACAATTGCATCACAATTTCCCACAGAATATGGTCCGACGTACATATGTCAAAGTTAATTAGCTTGAAGAGTGGGCGATGGCAATTCGATCAACGTGACATTTGGATTGAAATATTATTCAAATCTCAAAATATAGTTCGTTGCCTGTAAAGTTATGAGCTGTCAAAATCCATTGAAGGATTGCTCCTATTTAAATGGATTAAAAAACCTCTATAAAATTCAAATTTACCTGGGAAATACGGTTCTGCCAAGGTGTCTGATAATGTTCAATGACGCTTATTTTGTACGTTATCACACACCTTTGAAAACTAAATTCGCACAAAATGTGGGCCATTCGGAGCGCAACTAATAAACTTCTGAGATACCTGGAGACCAAGATCGAGACTAGACTTGGTTAGGCGAGACCGAGACGAGACTGGAATTATATGATTTTGACGAGACTGAATCGAGACTTAAAAAAGTCTCGTCTCGTTGCCAGACCTAACAATCACCTAAACCGCTTAAGTACCAAGTTTTAAGGAACTCGCTTCAGCTGTTAGACTGTAGATCGATCTACAGACAGACAGGCGAAATTGCGGGACCCACTTTTTTTGTGTTCTCTATCTTCGTAATGTCAAATTTTATTAAAATATCCAGTTCCATTTTTGCAACAAATTCCCTATAGTATAATCAAAGTACAGTTTGATTTAAAAATTTTCTTGCTAACGCAATTTTACAAAACTTGAACATTTTGGGTACATCAATTTCATTAAGGTATTTTAATGTAAGCTCATCAGATAGTATGTCTTTGCCAAACACACATGTCTTCTGGTGTCTTTGAGGATCGGGCATCTACCAACAAAATGAAAAATGTCTTCGCGTTCCGCCATAATACACATTTCACACAGCACACCTAAATTTTCGCGATGTGGTATGAAATTAAGGTTAGCAGTTCACCCCTTAATCTAAAGATGCAAGATATTTCTTCTGTAGTGCAGTCATCTCTAAAATAATTTAAACTGTTTAAGTTCTGGTTTAGCCTGCTATATACCAGTCGGTAAATCGATCCTCCTGCCTCTTCTGCGTATCGATCTCTGACTCTGTTATCTAGGCTTGCAATCATCTGATAGAGTGAGGGCTTCCAATTGCTGGAATCATTTACGTTTAATTCTATACACGCTTCTTGTACTAACCACATCCAGTCCTTGAAACATCCAGACCTGCAACGAATCACTTGGAGAGCTGCCTTTTTTGTAGGGCGATTATCAGGCATTTTTAGCACATTGGTGATATAATCTACTTGTAGTTTCAGGGTTCTTATAAATAATGGCGAGATACCAGTTTCGAGCATAACCATGTAGTTAGGAGAGCTTGGAGGAAGTCGAAATATGCGTTTGATGTAAAAACGGAGAAGTTTCTCAACGGTCTTATATTTTTTCCCTTCCTAAACTTGGGCTGCATACACCAAAGTGGCTTCTGACACCGATTCGAAAACCCTATACTTGATGCTATTTGCAATATGTGTCTGTTGGTGAAGATTTCCTTCCATGCTACGTTAATGGCCATTTTTGCTTTTATTAATTTTTCGTTGAGATGTTTTTCCATTTTAAGATTTTTGGTGAAGTACACTCCAAAGTATTTATACTAATTCACAACTTCAATTCTTTCATTGTTATAGGTCCATTGTTCTCTTCGATTTAATCTTCCTCCCTTTTAAATATCATAACTTTTGACTTTTTTAGGTTAACCACTAATTTCCATAAAGTGCAGTACTCATTAAGTTTATTTATCATTAACTGAAGTGCTTCAGGTGAGTATGCGAGTAAAACGATATCGTCGGCAAACAATAGGGCTTTGATAAGTGTTCCTGCGTACTCGACTCCACCCGGTAACAAACTGGTTATGTCTTCAACGAAAAGCCCGAATAAACTTGGGCTTAGCGTGCATCCTTGCCTTACACGACCTCCTTTCGTTTGAAACCATTCCGAAAATTGTTTACCATCCAATACTGCTGCCTCAGTTTCCAAGTATAGGTTTTGTAGAACGCGTCCAAACCTGTGTGACGTTCCCAATCTTAACATCTTGTACATCAATGCATTTCGGTCTATTGTAACCAATGCCGCCTTAAAGTCCACAAAAAAGACATACAATTTTCTGTTTTGGGATAAGTGTAACCTATCAGCAATACTTCTTATCACAAAAATGTGGTCTATGGTAGAATAACCAAGTCTTAATCCAGCTTGGAACTCATTCATAAGATTGTTGCAATCTATCCACCTTCTCAGTCGACTTTGTAGGATTGAAGTAATATATGTTATAGGATGCCTTTAAAAACGAAATACCTCTATAATTTTCCGGATCCATAGTGTTTCCCTTTTTATGAATCGGGAAGATAAGGGATTCCTTAAATTTTTGCAGTGTGCTTCCGGTATTCAATATAATGTTGTATGTTCCTGTTAAATTATCAACCCGTTTCTCCGTGACATATCGTGAAAACTCTGATGTTACCCTATCCGATCCCGCCGCTTTTCCACCCTTTAGTCCATTAAACGCTGCGTACACCTCCTGCTGCAAACAAAAAAAAATAGGTTGATCCAATATTTCATCATAGAAGCTTGGTTGCGCATACTGAATCATCTGATGGCCCATAGTATCTTAGTTCAGAAGTTGCCTGAAGTGCATGTGTAAGTTATTACAATTTAAGTTACGATTTATTACATAGACTTTGTCATTTAGTTTTTGTAACTGTTTCCAGAGGTCGGTCGTGTTGCTACTTGTAGTTAAACTTTGGGCTTTCTTTTCATAAAAAGCTTTCTTCTTTTGTGTACACAGTTCTTTAAACCTACGATTGTGTTCCATATAGGAGTGTTTCGCAGAGTCTTCATTGTTCCGCCTAAGTCGGTTGTGCCATGTGTATGATATGTTCCTCGCTGCCATGCAGGTTTTATCGAACCATGGTTTTTCAAACATTTCAGCTTTTGTGCCATTAATAGATCCTGGGTACGCTGTCTTGATGCAGTCTTCAATATTTTCCAAATTATGAGTTTCATTCGCCATCAAAATTGTATTTAATTGCCTTTTGTAGATTACAGCCGAAGATTCTCTCCATTGCAACTCGGTAACAGTTTTAAATCCGCTCTTTCTTCACTCCCATTTAAGCCACATTTGCAAGGCACCACAATCGGCATGTGATCTGAATCAGAGATTATAGATTTCCAGTTACCCCCAGGCAGACCGTAATCAATGATGGAGCTTCCTTGATTTCCCACAAATGTGCATTCTCCAACTTTATCACTTTCTGGTACCATTAAGTATTCTGAGTCCGATTAAGTTACACAATTCCAATAACTTATTACCTCTTGAGATTTTTATCAAATCCTTGGACTTACGCTAATGAGCTTAAAATCAAAAATTAAATCTTACGTTTTATTTTTACAATGTTGTTTTTATTTTTGTGCAATAATATTATTGTACTTTTATTATCTTAAAAATGTAAGTAAGTAACTTATATCTTCAATGTAATGACCTTGAACTATTTATAAGAGAAAGTTCGTGCGTTCTAGTCGTATATTTTCCATTTAAAGTCAGGCACTTCTGCCAAACATCTGCAAGAGTAAATTTAATTTAATAAGATTTATTTCATAAATAAAAAACAAATATCACCAAATAACCCTCCTAATGAATTTATATAGGTACATTTTATAAGAATATCAACAAATTAACCACGTTCGCATGCTCATCGGCAAGACCTCAGACAAATAATTCATAGCGCATCTACAATAAATGTTTAATAGTCAATGGAACAGATATATCTAAGTGTAATCCTATCATTTTTATTTTTCAAAATCACTACCACAATAGAGAATTTGTATTGCAGGAACAGCACACTCACTTCATATGTACCATTACACTTAGATAAACGCTGGCATTTAGGTACCATTCAATGCATTGTACAATTTCGGAAAGTAATAGATGAAATAATATTAATTTATCAAGGAATTTTTGGTTAATTTGTTGAGGTTTGCAGTAATTAAGAAGATCGATTTATTTGTATTTCACCAATAAAAATTTACTAGTACTTACTTCTGCATGGTTATATTTAAAAATGGTTATTTTTGGTACCTCTAGTAGAACCATTTCTTAAGTATTTTATTTTCTGGAAAATGGTTCATTTGATCTTTTTGGTTTGCAGAAGCTCCTAGAAAGTTTAACTATTAAAGTAAACCAATTTTTTTTCAAAAAAAAATTGTTTTTAATTAAACCAAACTTTTTTTTTAAAGCCGTGAATTAAGGAGGTGGCCGTGGCGCTATAGTTGTGTGCTCGCCTGTCAACCTCGTGTTCACAGGTTCGATTCCTGCCATTGTCTATGTCTTCTTATATTCCATTAAAAACCAATTCTAAAAATTGTCATAACATGAGTTGCTGGTTTACTCATTACATGCTGTCAGGCATAACACTAACCACATGTGATTGAGTAAACTACTCATAAATATGACAACGAAATAAAATAAAATATTGCGAATTATAAGAGACATAAATAAATAAGACACGGTAATTTTCTCCGCATTAGTTCAGCCGTCATCCCTGGAAATGAAATCTGAGACAACAACCACCGTCTCAATACGTCGCTCCACACATCATTCTATACTTCTTTCTCTTCTTTCACCGGATGCCGCGCTATCTTAAAAACATATAAAGTGTATTCATAATCCCTTGAGCGCGTGCAAAATTATAAAAAAAAAAAAAAAAAAAGCTAGATATTTCGAATCGAAAACGGCACAATCGATTTTTGCTAAGCTTTTTATTTAGTAGTTCTTTGACTTTATCTTGAATGACTACTTAAAAACAAATATTTTCTTAAAACAAAAAACAACGGTAACCTCCTATATAAATGTTAAAAACAGTTCAGAAAAACATTTATTTCTCAAAAACGGCTACAAGAATTTTGTAAAAAATGTGTGTGTTCTTAAATTAGTGAAACCCACTTTCAAATTAAAAAAATATTTTATTGTGTGTACTTATTAACGGTTCTTATTACTCTCCTAAGTTACATAATTAAGAACAATCTTAATTTAACTATACAATTGTTGGTATTTGTGTAACTATTCCTTGTATCATCCATTCAACAATTCATTATTCCAAGAATCAATGTAATCTTACCTACATCGGCCTGCATAGAATAATTAGACTATACCTAACATCAATGTTTAGCCACATTAAAATTGTTACCTACAAGAGTAACGATACAGTCGTGAATTTTTTTAAGTGTTTGATAAATTAGTACACTATTTTTTCAAATTAAAACGGCATACCTATACCTATTCAAATTCGAAAAAAAAATTGAAGTGAAATTTTGTGAAAAATTCTCCTATACTATAGGTAGGTAGTATAGTTTGTATATATATGGATTCGAAAAATAAATTATCAAAAGCTTTGAATAAACAAAATCCACTTTATTAAAAATTAGTAAAATCTTAACCTTCCTACAAATAACATAAGTTTTTCTGATCGGTGAATGCTTCGCAGAATCCAAAGAAGAAGAGAGTATCTATCGATGAGTTACTCGTATTTATAAGATTTCTGTTGTTGTTTTGAAGTGTTAGATGTCGCTACATATCCATCTTATGTAAATAATTTTTATTGTAAATTAGAAATTTGCTCTTGAAATATTGTATTTGTTTTAAAACTATATTTTCTGATTTCAACGCATAGTTTTTAAAATGCTTTTGGTTCATTTGTAATATTTTAGGGGCCACGTTTGGGGAATTCATTTTTTTAAAGCTGTATTAAAGTTACTTTGCTTGGTAATTCATTATTTCTTAAGTATTTTTATATGGCACTATGGACACAGTCAACTTCTTGAAAACAAGAATGTCCCGGCTCACCGATTTTTTGTGTCACATCCTTAACCGAATCCTGGTGGTTTTAAATAAATTGGATAATAGCCGTTGATTTGATTCGTTCAGAGCAGAGCACTGAACAGAGCTCGAACACATAAATTATGCACTGAACTGGTTCCAAAGCTCTGAACACTGATATGTTCTTTAAACACACTTGAACCACACAAATCAGAATACATTTTCATTTTAAACATAAAAAGCAATATAACACAAAACCTACCCTTTTTTCTACACAGATACATACCACCAGATACAGAAAATCAACTTCATTCGCCAACTTAATTGTATCCGATTATTTTTTCTTTATATTTTCCTTCTTGAGACACATGGCATTTGGTGCGTTCAGCAATTTACTCACACGCTCAGTCAATTATGTCCGAGCACATCGAGTGCGATCTACACATGTTCAGAACGAAAAAAGAAACACACATTCGGAGCTCTAAACGCTCTGAGTAAAAAAGAAACAAACAAATTTTTTGCAACTCAGCCCTGAATTAAAAAAGAAAAACGCATTTTGTGTCTATGTACAAAATATACATTTTTGGTAAATTAAAAACGTTTTCCAAGTCTTAAAACATAATGGCAATATATGTTTCAATGTATTTTTACCTTTCTGCCTAGGTTCTAGGTAAGTAGGCGGTGCCGAACTTGCCTGAAGGCAAAACAGGCAATTGGCTAGGGCGGCACTCAACTTGGGCGGCACAATTGGTTGAATTCAAAACAATATCAGAACATACTGCACTGTATTTTGTTTATTCTTCTTTGGCGTTTATTTCTTGGAGGATATCTTCAAACGAAGTACTCGTATATACGAATTCATTTCTTTTACCTAATACCTCTCTGTCTCGCTCTAATATTATTTAACATCCCAGATATTGGAAGATTATATTGCCGTTCATCGTTGCACGAACAGTTCAGCGTATGTATAGCATAAGTAATGGGTTATCCATTTTGCGGTTTCAAAAGTAAACGTAAATAAAACACATATAAAATATTTTGTTGTCCTGATATTTCTTTTTTATTATAAAGTTTGAACGTTGACATTATGTGTGAAACACTACATAATTTAAATGACCACCACGCGAATTGTTGCAAGCATCGATTCTTTTGAGGTAATTTTCGACCACTTTTTGACACATATTGGGCGGTATCTCAGCCATAACTTGACGAATGTTGGTTTTCAAGTGCTCAAGAGTTAAAGGTTTATCTGCATAAACACGGTCTTTCGCGTAGCCCCTCAAAAAAAAAAAAGTCCAGCTTGGTCAAATCGAATGATCTTGGTGGCCAGTTGATATCGCCACAACGAGAAATTACGCGCCCAGGAAATGTTTCTTGCAATAAAGCCATATTCGCTCGAGTTGTGTGGCATGTGGCACCGTCTTGTTGAAACCACATATTCACCAAGTCGTATTCTTCAGGCAAAAAAAAATCGGTTATCATATGACCATAACGCTCCATATTGACGGTGACAGTCGTTCCATCGTCGTTTTCAAAGAAGTAAGGTCCAATCACATCTCCGGACCAAAGAGCGCCCCAAACAGTGACTTTTTGTGGATGTAATGGCCTCTCTTCAATTACTTGACGATTCTCAGAACCCCAAATACGACAATTTGGTTTATTATTACCCAACGAGTGAGAAATGTGCTTCGTCGCTGTAGAAAATTTTGTTCGAAAAATCGCCGTCCACCGCCTGTTGTTCAAGCACCCATTCGACGTATCTACAACGTTGTGAATGGTACGCTGGCTTCAGTTGTTGTGTGAGCTGGACTTTATGTGGATGTAGGTGTAGATCCAAATGCAAAATACGCCATAATGTGCCGTAAGACATTCCTAATTCCCGAGAACGATGAGGAATCGACACATTCGGGTCTTCGGCAACACTTTCACTTACAGTAGCGATATTTTCAGTGGTACGAGCGAGACGATGATGCACAGGCCTTACAATATCTGTAACCAATCCAGTCTCTTCAAATTTCTTCACAATTTTGCAAATTGCTTGCGTAGTTGGACGATTATGTAAACCATAACCTGCTCTTAAAGCACCACGATATGTGGCTGTGGCAGAATCACCATTTTTGTAGTAGGTTTTAACAATTTTTATGCGTTGTGCGATAGTTAAACGATCCATTTTCGTAAATGTCAGACTTTCAACTGAAAAAAAAATGGTTTAACAACTTAGTTTGACAGATTTCGAATTCCAGCCCTATACTTTTGAAACCGCAAAATGAATAACCCTTTATAATCATTAAAGTTGGTCATGCAGGATATGCAACACACACACATGATATTTTTTTTTTATTCTGACATCAGCGGAAATATTATTTTAAAATCATTTTACTTCTCCAGATCTGATTTTTTTTTCTTTTCCAATGCCCTTCTTTCTTCTTACTTAGATAAGCCATTCTGTAAAAATATGCTAACTATTCCTAACAAATTGTCTTGAAAAATTTATTGGATACACGACGTTGGCTAAGCAGAGCAAAAGGTACTGAATGTCTTAATGAAAATTTATCAGAAATTTATAATTCTTTAATCGAAATTGCAGAAAATGTAGAATTTGATAAAATTCAAGATTCAAAGCAACTCAGCACTCAACTAGGTAAACGAATATACAAATTCAAACTTGTTTTGTCAACGATTAGCTATTTGGAATAAGTTCTTAGAAAAAATAAATTTCCTTTCAAATATGCTTCAGTCCAAATCCATGGACATTTTACCATGCTTGGATTATTTCGATAAACTGCCGCAATACCGTTCTGAGGAATCTTTACTTGGAGCATTATACAAGAACGCTATACCTATATATTTATATTGCTACAAAGATGAATATGTGTCGGATTCGTTGAGCTTACGTAGTCGCCGTTATCAGTCTGAACAATCTCAAACAATTGATCAAAAATTTAAAGCTGATTTCTTCTATCACGTAATTGATGTAATGTTATCTTCTCTCCATTAGCGTTTTGAACACTATCAATATCTGAATGAAAACAGCAAGAACTGACGACGAAGTTAAAAAGGATGCTAAGGATCTTTTACGTGAAATTAATATATTCAATCAAACGTATTCTCTTAGGATCTCAAACCGCTATAAATTTTAAATTATTTACCTTCAACCCATTTGCTTGAATTGTATTAAAAATAATAAACTGCGTTGAAAACACGCAATGTAATTGTTGATACAGGGGAAGCTAGTTTTTCAAGACTTAAAATGATAAAAGCATATTAACGCTCAAATATGACTGAAGAGCTATTAACAGCCTTAGCAACGATTTTCATTGAAAAAGACATATTGACTCGTATAAGAAGAAGAAATCTCCACAAGATTTGAAAAAATGAAAACGAGAAGAGCAGCAGTTTCATCTCAATATTTTGTAAAATTATTTTATCGAAAATCAAAACTTTTAAATATTAATTTGTATGATTTTCGTTTGTTTTTAAACTTCACGGCGCCAAAATTATAATTTGTGTAGGGCGGCAGAAGCCCCGGTTCGGCACCGTATATACTAGGTAGGTATACCTTTTTTTCCTCCAAATACGTATCACAAAGTCTATAGTTCAGTGGAACTTTCCTTATTGGCCTTATAAAGAGGCATTAAAGTCCTTTTTTTAAAGAATGGAAAGAAAGATTGAAACATGTGTTGAATATTTTACAGTAAACGTGAATACAAACTGGATTCTCAACTGTATAAATGGTATATCCTTTGTTAATTCAAGTGTGCTTCTAAATACTTTCTTGAAGTATTACACATATGACAATATTTTATCAAGTTTATGAAGTTAAAGAAAATCGATTCAGCGGTTTAGAGTGTATATCGACCTACAGACAGATGGAGTTCAAAACCCACTTTGCTCGATCATCATAATGCCAAGTTTCTCTCTCAATTTTGAGTTTTTTTTTGATTTTTTTATGGAGCTTCTAAAGAGTTAATTTTCCCAATCTTTAACACTTTTTAACTAACACTATATTAAATCCATTTTTTAACACAATAGTTTTGTAAATCACATTTTTTTAAACCTTTGTTTGAAATTTAAAAAAATAAAATGCACGACTGGATCGCACGAACTTGATCTTATGTTCGATCACATTGTATGCAAAAGATTTCTATTAATTATAAAATAAAATATTTCTTTATTTTTTTTATAAAAAAAATTGGTATGACAATCTAATAATATAAACTTAAAATTAAATCGGCTTAATCAAAGAAAAAATAATTCAAAATTTGAAAATTCTGACTAATTTGAGCTCAAAAAAGTACGCCATTTTATTTCTTGTATAAATTTGAATTATTGAGAAAAAAAATATTTAAATATGTGAAGCGGTTTTTAAGAAAAAAAATCAAAATCTGTGAAGCGGTTTTTGAGAAAAAAAACGTCAATTCATATGTATTCAGCAAATACATATAATTATAATTTTTAAACAAAAATTATTGAGCAGTTTTCAAAATATAAATTAAATTTTTTTTTAAATGGTTTTAAAATACAAAAAAATATTAATTAAAAATATTCGTACGCAGTATAAATTGGGCAACCTAAAGCTATATATGTATGAAATTTCGAAAGAAACGGTTAAGCCATTTATGAGATAGTCGAAATTAAAAAACGGTCCTATGGAAAGTACCGTTTTTAGAAATTTTTTTTAAATTTTTTTTTCAAACATATGATCGGTCGTACCTAAAAAGCTGCACTGAATTTTTTAATCAAGATCTTTAGAGCCGTTTCCGAGAAAAATAGGATTTAACGTAATGGTTATGTGGCAGGTACCATTATTTTTTGAGTTATAAAAAAAATTTCAATTTCCCCTCTGTACAATACCTAAAAACCTCTATATACCAAGTTTGAAGAAATTCGGTCCAACTTTTTGGGCTGTTGTAGGTGTCTATACTTTTTTATTTTTTGTTTGTTTTTGTTTTCGAGAATTTTGTTGATTTTGTACCAAACACATTTTTCAATTTTCAAATTTATGTCCCGGGTTTTGCCCGCACCGTACTTATAGTACCTATAATAATCGCAAGTAAAAATGAAAAACTGAATTCTTCGGGATGGACGATTTTTTTATTAAATCCTAATTATTATTAATTTATTTTTATACCGATCGATCTTAGTAATTTTTTTCTGATTATGTACCTACTTGAAATTGACTATCCAAATTTGTTTTTGAAAATTGGGAGACTGATTGAACTAAGTAAATAATAACTGCTCACGACTAAACTTCTCAGTAAAAAACTACTAAATATACAAGCACCTACTCTACACGAGAAAACTATAAAAATGGCGGACACTATTATTATCGTTCGGGTTTTCGACTGGAAATAATAACAATAACAAGTATGGTATATTTTGCACATAATAGATTTCTATTGGTCAATACATCACCCATGGGATGATGTAGTTAAATATGTAGCTAAAGGTTAGAAGTAGGACCAAGTACGGGGTAACAGAAATGTAGAAATGTGGGTCGATGATTTCTATTAGTTAAATATTATAAATAATTAAAGTTAGGTAAATCCATAAATATTGATGATGATAGAACCCAGCGAAATAGGGAATATAAAAATAGAGCCGATTCGAATTATATGTGAAAGTAAACTATGTATAAACATTACCAGGCAGCTACATATCCATGAAGAATAATATGAAGGAACATAACGAAAGATGGTGCATATATTTTGCTAAATATTATTGAATATGTTCTATCTGACGTAGATTTATAAAAAAAATTAGTTTCAAAACAGTATGGTCACAGATATTGATGAAATTTTGATGAAATTTAAATATATTCTAGCTGACAAAGAATTACGAAAGAAAAAATTGTTTCAAAAAAGATTTAACAAAAAAAAAAAGATTCATGCAAGAGAATGCCAATCTGAACTGGTTCCGCCGCTAGTAAGTTAGAAAGCAAAATTATGATTGCTGACGGTAATAAGTTCCTTATGCCATGTAGTCCAAAATGCGTTTCGCACAGGCCTGATAGTTGGTCTCAACATTTAGATACTATCGTACCCTTCTAAGATGCAATGTTTTTCGGTCGATAATAACCGACTCTTGTAAAACTTACAGGCATTTTGTACTACAAGTCATAAAAGCGTTTTCTTCAAAAGGTAATAAGTCCCTGGATAATATTGAGTTGAATAAAAAAATGCGCGTCAGGGTCAAATCGCGAAATCTATGGTTGTACAACCGATTAGTTCCGAGAAATTATTAGCGTTAAACTAGTGCCTACATGTACCTACTTACAACGACGATTTCAATGTGAAAGCGAAGATCTTTTTCCTGCTTTTGAGGCTTTCTTAAAATTTGATGTTGAAAAATTGCACAAATTAATTGCAGCACATGTAGATTTGGTAGTATAATGATTTTTTTAAGAACAAAATCCTAGTCAAATTGACTTTCAACAAAATTGTTCAATATTTGGCTTAACCTGAAGGGTACTGTCATTTAAAAAGGTTGAAACAATATTTGTACGTCTGCTTTTCTGCAGATGTTAAAAGATGTAAACGTTCTAATAATCTTTTGAAAAAAAAAACATAAGAGCACATTTGTGCATGTCAGCCGAGACTGAGAACGAAGGTACCTATTTCTATTTACCGAACCTGTACAATTGGAGTCCGAGATCATCGATCAAAAATGGCTGTCGATATTGCGTAGAAATAGTTGCAATACTGTGCGACCTTACTAACATGGAGACGTCATATATTTCCTGTACTGATAATGAGGGCGTCCACTCATTTCTTAGATAAATTATTACCTCGGATACTGAAATATCCGAATATATTTCTGAGCGATTTAATAATTATGCTGAAAGCATAGTCAAAAACCAGAACAAAACTGATATCAAATGAAGTTTGAAGTCGGCTGTCCTATACATTTGTACTCGGATAGTTAGTTATTCGAAAATGTTTGAGATAAATCATGATAGTTTTCATGAGTACAGCTGTTTTCTCATCAAGATCTAAAAACTCTAATTGTGGATGGATTTCGACTTAGGTGTTTAAAGCAAATAAGTTATTTCATTTTTTTAAGACGACAAATAACAGTAGCTCCCATACATTTTGTTTGCCAAAAACAAAAATGTTATTTTTCTCAAAACGGCTCCAACGATTTTTATTTTTAAAAAATCAGCTCATTAATGAAGGGAAAGGGTACCTTTTGATAATTTTTTTTTTGAAAAAAATTGTTATTTTTGGTACCACTAGTAGAACCATTTTTTTTTTTTGTTTTCGATTTTCTCGCAAACGGTTAATTTGATTTTTTTCTTTTTTTTAAGCAGAAGCTCCTAGAAAGTTTAAACATTATTGTATACCAATATTTTTCAAACAAATTTTTTTTGAAAATTAATTTTTTTTTTAAATTCAAAATTTCGAAAACGACTCAATAGATTTTTTTCGAAACTTGGTATTTTGTGGTTTTTTGACATTATCTTGAATGGTTAAAAAAAAGTATTTTTCTAAAATAAAAAACAACGGTACCTCCCATACAAATGTTAAAAAACCTTTAAGAAAAAAATGTATTTCTCGAAAACGGCTCCAAGAATTTTTATAAAAATTTGTGTGTTCTTAAATTAGAACAGTTCACTTTTAAGTATTAAAATGTTTTTGTTGCGTACTTAATAACGGTGGTTCTATAGGAAGAACCACTTTTTATATTTTCGACTTTCTTAATATTGGAAAGACAGATTAAAATAAAATGTTTTATACAAATGCTCCCTAAAATTGTTAATAAAACTGCATCCTCAAATTTTCAAACATAAAGATTTTTGATTTTTAAAAAATAAATAAAATTTTTGTTTGAAAAATCCATTTTCAAAAAAAAAATTTTAATTCGAATTGTGTATGTATATTAATAATATCTTCAAAATGGCGTTTCAATTTTTTTTTCTAAATATATTTTCAAAATTTTATACATACAAAATTAATTTATTAAAAACCGCTCCAACTATTTTTGATTTTTTTTATATATTCTTATTTATCAACGAATTTTAACTGCATCTTTGTTTGCCCTCAAACTGTAACGACTAAGCAATATAAAAACATTCAAGTATGTGTATTACCCATTTATTTCTAATTTATAATTATTCACTTTTTACAGTTTTTGCCTATATCACTGAATACTAAGTACAATGTAGGCCCTCATACATTTATGTATACATACATATATGTGTCTAAGAATCACATGAATCTTATGTATGCCTAGTGCACCTAAAATTATAAAGTTATATGCATAGCTACCTACTTACCCACATCCTTCATTTTCATTATTATGTACATGTTTACATACTTAGGTTCCATCAATAAGTCTATATATGTAGATATATTTTACTCTCCTAACTTACATAATTAAAATCCATAACTTAGATTTAAATATACAATTGTAGGTAGGTACCTATGTAACTATTCATTTAATCATTAATTGGACAATTCATTATACTAATAATCGAGGTAATCTTACCCACATAGCCTTTAAACCTGCATAGGATAACTACCCCTAACTAACTAAACCTCAATGGTTAGCTACATTAATGTTGTTAGCTACAAGAGCAAGTTCGTACGATCCCGTCATGCATTTTATTTTTTAGGTCAAAGTCAAATCACCCAAACAATAATTTTTAAAATCTCTCCTCATTTCTGTGAGTACTAACTACATTTTTTCTTATCTTCTTAAAATATAAGACTCTTTTAAACAGACGCATTTCTATTGTATGTTAGGTATATCCCCAGTATTTAATTTAATTAATAATTAAGGTATTTAGATTGTTTAACCATTCTAGCATCTAGATACATATACATTGCTAAAGTATTATTAATTTTGTTTTTTTTATGTATGTATTTTTAGGCGACTAAGATGTTCCACAAAATGAAGAGAAAAAAAACTACAAAAACAAAAATTAAATTTTGTTTGTTAAGACTGGAAGTCATGTCATGGGATTTTTACATAAACGTTCCAAACTCTTGAGTATAATTCTGGGTAAGTTTGAAAATTAGTATACATATGCACAATTTTAGTCTATTAGAGGTTAAGGTGATTTTACACTGCTTGCGTTAATTTTAAACACTTTTTAATTAGTATCGCGTTTAATTTATTTATTAATGAAATCCATCAGCTGAATATAGCGCATAACCACTAAAATAATCAGTACCTACTCATAATAAGTAGGTACTCGTATAAACAGTTCTATTGATAACTAATTTTCAAAAGGTAAGTATAGGTGCATGAACTTTTTCTCTTGGAGCAAAAGCCGCGTTTTATTATATACTGGTCTGGGTCTAGGTCATTTCTTAACACGTATTACACAAACAATACGAGATCCAGGTTTCTATCGGGGTTTCTATCTGGGTTTGCAAATATTAGTATTAAATTCGGCGAACAGAGGGTACATTTCATTACATAACCCAGATCGTTTTATTTTCACGGGGTGAACCATATGGGTTATTGGCGATAATAAAACACGGCTAAATTAAAATAATATATAAGTTGGAACCTAATAGGTAAGCTAAAATAAGTAGATATCCATTTTAGTTACATAAGCATAGGGTAGAGTCCCCAGTGGCTGGCACCTCAATGAATTTTTCGTACAAAATATGGCACAGAAGCTGCAAATATCAACCTTTTCCACTCATTCTTGAAGCAAATTATTCTTTATTTATCTCTCAACCGATGAAATTAACCTAAAATGTGAATTTTTAAATGGAACAATTATTTATTTAGGTTTTATCAAAAAAAGTCATATCCTCAAGTGTCCAGCCACTTATGCTCCTGAATTCGGCCACACAGATTTAGACCTGAACCAATTGTTTTTATATGAAGCGGCCGAACTTAGGACACACATCCCAATATTCAGCTCCCTAGTTCCTACTTACAAAAAGGCGGTCGAATACTGGATTTTATTGATTTTTAAAGGCAGTTTTTGCTCGAATGTTCGTGTTATTACTCATTTATTTATTTTTGTAATTTTCTCAAAAAATTAAATGTTGCCTATTTTCGGCTTGGGCGATTTAAGGAAACTTCAATTTTTTGTGTTTTCTATGTCTGGCTCCTTGAAAACGACGATAATTACAAGATATTTTTCAATTTTTAAGCAAATTTTAATTGAAATATAAACTCTCTTACTATATAAACACCATATAAAATCATTAACCCAATAAAATTCCCTTCATAATCACTAAATTCTGGTACAATGTTTAATATGGGTTTCCAACAGTTATCCAGTGCAAATAATTTTTCCCGATGGGTTGCGCCTTTAACTAACTCATAACTCTGAAATTACTGTAAATATCTAATGAAAATTTTGACATATTATAAGGAATAGATGTCAAATCGTAATAAGTCTCTAAGCAGCCTAGTACCTACTAGATATCTTAATTACAACGCTTTTATTTGGAATGGGCCGGCAATAGGCGACTCTACCCTACCTATTAAAATTCTACATAATGAGCCATGTATAGGTAGATAAACTTGTTAAAAAGATCTCAGCCTAATACCACGTCCGAAATACTATATAAGTCATTTGATTTAGGTATCCATTTCTATGGGATAAAGAAACGTTATCAGAATTCCTTTTCTAATGGAAAAACTACCAGAAAACGGAACACATATTCACGTAAGTTTATATATTCTTGCACTATACCTAGATAATACAAAATTAGTTGTAAATGAGGAATGTTAACAGCTTTCTTTGAATATCAGCACAATGTGATATAGGTGTCTACCTATCTACATAGATAATTTATTTGCATTTATTTGGAACAACATAATTTATTTATCAATAACTTGTCACCTGCACATTAGATGATTTACTCTATTGACATATAGTATACGCATACGCATACCAATGTAGTAAAGTAAAAATCAACCAACCACAGATCAATTTCGTAACAGGAATATATAAAGTTAAGGTGTGGCTTTGGCTACGGGCGGAGTTTATTCATCTTCAATGGCGGCGGTATAGTTTTGAATGTATATATGCATACAAATTTTCATTGTACAGTGGAACAAGAGCGAAATTTTATTTACAAAATTTATTTATTTAGGAATAAAGTAATAACGGCTTGGCCGCATTATTGGCATGTGTTAACGAGACTAACGAAATCGTCAGATACATAGGTGAACAAAATGCAGACACATTAATCATCAATTCATTGATCTAAAAATAAAATTTTAAAATGCTTAAGATATTTGAAAATTAATTGTGTACAGATCTTATTATCATAACTGACCAAGTAACATCGTCACAGCTATTAGATACAAAACTGTTCTTCTGCAGCTCCAAACAAGTGAAATTGAAAGCTATGGCTTTATAAGGTATAATTTCACAGCTCAAAGTATTTTTATTTTAAATCATGCTCTATAGTGAAGTTTAACAGCACTGTCAGCTCGTTCAACGTTTAGTTTTTCAAACTAGCTCCATAATAACTTGTATGCGATCTATGAACGAGCTTCTTGAATTTCCCTCATCTAAATGGCCGTTGTACAGCTTTCAACTACACAAATGCAATAAAAGACGCGACAAGAGCTATAAATAGTAGCTTTAGCCTTAGAAGTAAAATACTAGCGCATGCGCATTTCGAAATGTCAAAATATAGCATTAAAAGACCAACTTAAAATCAGTTGTACAGCTGAGTATTACTATCTTAACACATTCTACTCATGAACCTATATTATAATAGGGTGTTGCCCAAAATAGATCCAAGATATTTATTTTATCAAGAAAAAAAAATGTATTATTTTGCATAAAAAATAAATGAATGTATGTATTCAATCTATTCAGTTTTTAGTGTAAGTTATCAATGTTTAGATTGGAACTATAAATTTACTCTGTGAAACAATGCGGTAGAAATTTGGATACCAATGATCTATATCACAGTGAATCTAAGCAGCTTTATAACAAAAAAAGCTTTGAAACTCTTATCTCTAAAAGTTCAAACTTACGCTTTAAATACACTTCAGGAAATATTCTTTAAAAAAAAATCTATCCTATTAACTACATTTGTTTTATTATTTGCTTTGCTTGACTTTTAATTTCTGAAGCAGCCTATCTTAAAACAATAGCATGAAGTTAAAAAGACGAAAATGCCATCTTGTTGGAACTAGCTCTAGAAAATTTACAATGAATTTAAGGCGACATAAGAGCTCTATATCACCAGTATTTTTCACAAATAATTTTATTTCACCTCTGGAAAATTAATTTTTAAATATTTTTATTATCTAACTATTTTTTTAAAATTATATTTGATGACCTAATACACAGAATTATGTAGGCGCGCTGTAATTTAAAGATGTATCGTCACTATATGTGTGAAAATATTAAACGCGCACTTGAAATTCAATATCAAACAACCGAAAATCTTAATTTCTTTTGTTATTTATTTTCATAAAAATATTTTTTAATTTGGTTATTGTCACTTCGTTATTTCTATTAAAAGATTCATTCATTCTTTAATAGTATTAGAATATTCATATATTTTTATTTTGTACCAATACAAACAATAATATGTGAAAAGTGGTGTTTTAATAATCTGAAACCCATGTACTACAGAGCTTCAAGTCACTTTTGCCACTGATAACAGGCTGAATAAGAGCAAAAAAGAGCTCTCAAACTCAATGAATTAGTTATATGGGAGCTTGATTTTTGCTCTTAATCCACATATAGAGCTCCTCGCTAAATAAACAGCTTTAAGATTTAGCTCTTGAAGGACTATAAATGCTTTTATACAGCTAAAAATTTTTCTTGGGTGGCGCAATATGAACAGGTGAACCTTTTTCTGGATATAGGTAGATACTTTCAAAGCATATTTTTTATATACAGTTTTTTTCAACACATTGGTACGTTTCAAGTGCTTTACTTCGGAAGATATCCAAATCGAGAATATTGATTGGTGTGTAACATCGAAAAAAAATTGAAAGATCGCAGAACGTAAAGATTGGAAAATGCGAAAAGTAGGCCTTATTGCTAGGTTAATGTCCAATATGTAAACAAAAGACTTCGATTACTACGGCATAAATAAAGAACCTTACTGAGAAGAATGCTGACGGTTCTTACTTAGCGAATAATGAATTTAAATTAGTTCGTTATGTCGTTGGATAAGTTTTTTATAAACAACAATTTATAATTACAACATAGGGACTTATCAAATCGCTGTGATAAGAAAGTTTATTTATTTATTTAGCTTATTGCAAGCGAATTACTTAAATTATATAATACAAACTTAAATTATAAATAATATACTTAACGCTAATAAGAAAATAGTGCGGTGGAGTGGAGGTTAGGGAGAGAAGGTGTATAGAGTTCTTCTAAGGGAAGGGGAACTAATGGAGAAATCGAAAATATCTTGTGCTGTATTGGCTAATCGAAGCATTCTGCTCATTGGATTGAAATGGCCGTAGTTGGTGCGGTGAATGGGGAGGCGGAAGAAGGGGACAGCTCTAAGGTTACGTGGATTGGTATCGATTTTAATCCATTCGACCAAAGCAGGAGAGTCTATGGCTCCAATGATGAGCTGATGGACGAATATTATGTCAGCGATACGGCGACGTTGAGAAAAGGTGTGCATGCCAATTAGTTGCAAACGGTCTTCGTAAGGGGGTAAAATAACGGGATCAGACCAATGTAGACTGCGCAAAGCGAATCTGAGAAATCTCCTTACTGGTTATTGGCTAACTAATATTCTGGTTGGTAAATTTTAGTATAATTGTACCACCCTCCACTTAATTTATTAAATACAAGAATGATGAAAAGAATGAAGATAAACTCATGTCCCAAGGCATTCTGCTTACTAAAAATGCCACTTTAACATTTAACTAAGGTCTTAGGGTATTCATGCAACGATGGAAACGCCGGATAAACCTGAGGATATAGATCATTTTATATTCAAAGAAATAAACGGTCAAATAATTTTATGGCAACATTTTTTTTGGAGCTCATACATATAGCTATTTAACGAATTTGATGCGGAAAAGAAAGAAGTAAATTTCTAAGGCACTTAAACAAATAAAACTCTTGTTGTTTTGGTACCAAAATGAAGGTAATAGGTTATATAATATTTTTTGTCAAAAAAATGTTTTATTTGCTCTACCACTTTCTTGTATATTCACTTTGGATTTTTCAATGATCATTGAATGATCATTGAAAACGCTTTCCAGCATTGAAAAAATGAAAATTGAATTTACAAGAAAGTGGTAGAGCAAATAAAATATTTCTTTGACAAAAAATATTATGTATCTTATTACCTTCATTTTGGTACCAAAACGACATCATTTTTATTTGTTAAATTGTCTCAGAATTGATAGTCAAAGTTTACAATGATGAGTTTCAATGAAAGCTATAACTGGCGCCTTAATGAGGAAGCATTTGAATAAATAACTCAGTCAACTTTCTTTAAGCTATAGGTTATCTTTCTTCAAAGTGGAAAATTATTTTAGACGTGTTCAGCTGATAAAATAAATTTACTAAGACATTATAGCAAATTGTTTCGATTGAGAAAGAGTTAATAAACAGTTTTATGATAATATCACTTCGACACACTTTTTCTATATAATATGAACATGCGTAATGCATTGTGAATGTTTCAAATTATGTAGTTTTTTATTCTAAAAGCCGACCAAATTTTAGTTTATTCTTATTCGAATTACAAACAACTAAAAGAAGAAACACTTCCCCTTACACACTCGAAACCTTAGAAAAAGAACAAATCTAAAAGGGAAACGTAATAGTTTGATATCTCTTTGAATTAAAGCACTGCTGTGATAAAATAAAATTGTTTCAGACTGAGCCCTTATTGGGTAAAACAAAAGCTATGGCTCGATTAACAGAATGTCGTTGTCGTTTTTGTGCTTGGCTCCTCTATATTTCACCATAAAAATATGATAGAGGCATGAAGTTGGAAGAAATTGGTTGTTCAATATGGTATAGGCGTTTGGAAGTAGCAAGCGAATATAGGTATCCTGCAGGATGAACATTAACCGAACGCTGAATAAAATTGAGGAACGTTTCTGCAAAACTCAATAAGTCCATTTTACAAATTTTTCAGACGAAAATTTTTTGTGTGTGAATCGAAAAATTAAGAAATTACTCAAAATGTAAAAAAGCCTTTCCACTTATAGGTAACTTTGTCACAGTAAACCGGTAGAATAGCAATAATAAAGTATCGAATTTACCAAATATTTAGTCACAAAAAAACAACAGTTTTTTTTCAAAATGAAACAATTAGGTACACACTTGTTGAGTTTTGAAATAGCTCTATTAATTCCTTTTTTCAAAACAAGTACTTAAATAATAGAATTTCTTTAGAAGTAGGCATGTTTTATTACTATGCGCAGTTTTCTTGTTCATGGTTAAGCTTTTCCTGATCTCCAGAAGGGATATCGCCATAAGATTAATGTTATGACGACCTGTTATGACGAAAAACCTTAATAAGTTTCTTTACATCTATCATTTTTTTTCTGACACATTATTCGCCTTTGGAACAATATTGAGATGGCAGAATTCATCGTACACAAAAGGTTTCTTTTGTGTGGCCCCTTTTGATGATAAAAGCTAGCCCAATATAAGTGTTATTCACTACTTTTTTGTTGTCCTCTTTATTGTAAGTGATAACTCTAGAGGAACATATTTTAAAAGGCAGCTTCGTGTTTTTGTTTTATAGATTTCCAAGCTTTTGGCGTATTTGAATGTAATCATTCGCGAAACAATATTTTCATTTCTAAGTTTAAGTTTTTTATGCGTCCAAATACCCGATCCAGTGGCATATAACTTTGTTCTCTTATGGGAAAATAATGCTTTGTCTGAAAAAATTGTACTTTTTTTCAAAAAGATACACTAGGCAGATTGTTGTTCTTGTTTTTTTAAGCGCACGAATCAGAAAAAAGGCACACCGTCGAAAAAGCCAATAAGGGTTCTCAAAGTCTCATGAGTTTAACTTGAAGAAAGATTTTTTCAACAACATACATTTATCTACCAAATACCAAATTTCCAATTAAGTTCTAAAGTCAATACTATTTTATGTAGCTCAAGTTTGGGGAATAAAAGAGTTTGAGGAAACGGAGAAACTGCAGAGGAGCTTCATCAACAAACATTTAAACTTACCAATCAACACACCAAATTATGTGATTTACTTAGAAACCGGCTTACCAAAGATTTTTAATAGCACTCTGAAACTACAAGCTGATTATCTTGTTAAAGTCTTAGGTTTTCTAGATGAGTGAGTGTGTAGAAGGACGGCAAAGCCCAGAACTTTTAAATTAAAAAAAAAACAATGTAAATGTATATTTGAAATTGCAAAATAAATTACTTAATTACTGATAGTGACATGTACCGAATAATCAACATCACCTTAGATTTCTACTCCTAAAGGTCTTTTTAATTTGAATTTTAATGTAAGGTTTTTAGATATTATTATGGATTTGTATTTATTCTTGAATGAGTTCTCACCTCTCTTCATAAAAATCCTGCGTACGCCCGTATGTACGTATTTACAATAAATTTTACATAAGTAAATAATGTAATACTTCAATCTTTAACACGTCAAAATATTTTGAAACTATAGAAATGAAAAATATTATTTGTTTGGTAAAAAAAAGACGTATGAAAGCTATTATTGTCAGAAAAATAAATAGATATATAGGAAGCCATCAAAAGTATTCAAACGGCGTTCCGTTGAATCATTTAAGAAGCCATGATGAAAGTATTTATTTCTGCACTACCTTCCTAGATGAATCAAGGTGTGTTGAACATATTATTTAAGAAATTGATTTTTTATGGAAATTTGCGCATGACAAAATTTAGAGTATAAAATATCCTTTTAACTCCGACTATTTTTTTATGTTTTCTATTACAGATTCACTGGAAGATCAAGAGGGTGGAGCTATGTACATATCGTGCGATGTCTCAAATGGAGGTCCTGTGGAGGCTGAAACGGGATACGTTCCTAATAATTCATTGTTCGGGTTGGCATTGGACAGTCCACAGGTAATTTCGGTTTACTAAAGATTAATTTCGTCAGGTGTATAAAAACGCTAAAAAATTACCTATATAGTCATGTATAAGCGGCTAAGTTGCAAATAAATAATATACAATACTTTAATTTTTAATACTTCATGAATAAACGAGTTATTTGAAGTGAAAGATTTTAAGAAAAAAAATTTAATTAAAAGAAACAAATATTTAAAGCGAAAGTGATATAATAATCAAATTGTGAAAAAAACAAACAAACTGGAATACAAGTTTCATTAAATATTATAGGTAAATCTTTTGTAATAACTACCTACATATATCTTTAGTTTACTACCACCTTAACTTTAAAAAATTAATAAAAAGGAACCATCGAACTACTTAGGCCCCAAGAAAAAAATATTTAATGTGTTACTTTAAAATCCGGAACTCGGACAAAACTTAAAGTTCACCGCTTAATACCACGTTTTACCCATAATAGATAGAAATACAAAAATAATAGTGTGTATTACAAAACAAATCAATAATTTTACTTAAGAATATTTGAACATTTTTAGGACATAAGTAGCATATTTTAGATCGCACGATAATTTTTAAAAGTGTATTACTAAATTCGGGTTGTAAACAGCACTTATTATTTATATTCTATTTAAATGTAAATGAGTTTACACAATTGAGCTAAAAAAAATTCTAAGAGGGTTTTAAAGGAAAGACTAGAGCAATGAACATCGACGACATTAAAGGTTACTCTAATTTTTATGCATCTGTTTTCACTACAACGGTAATTGCAAATAAAGTACAGATTTACATATATAATCATTCTCTAATCGTGTACCGAACCGGGCAGGGGTGAATGCAGGGGTGGGGTCTTGGAGGTTGAAATACAATGGCTAAAGGTCCAAGGCACATTTTACGTGTATCCAAAAACATATAACTACTATTATATACAGACGAAAAAAATATTTAGATTGTCCGCGCTAAGCTCAGAAAGTATTCAACTGATTTACTTAAAACCAATTTTATAAATTTCCGTATTCTAATAACAATGTAATTGGATATTTTTTATTTGTTAAATATGTTTGTTGAATCAGATTATTAACTTAAAAAAAATCGCACACTTTTTTGTCGAAGTTGAGTCCATGAATGTAGTTATTCTGCAATACTAAAGTAAAAGTATCGCAAACTTGTATCTTTAAATTTTCTGTTGCACAAGAGTATACAAGCAAGCATGAAAGCAATGCTTATGTATTTTTTTTTATAAAAGAATGATAAATAAATATTATAATTAAAATAATTCAGGACATACCCTGATCAAACAAATTGCACCAATTTGAAGATTTCGACTAAGTCATACGAAAATGACTTCTAACAACGTCTTCGTTATATTCGTGTATTGTTCTTAGAAAATCTGTCTTCTTGGGAATCTGCCTTAACGTTGGTTTGCAATATATTTTAGAATTCAATAGCAATCTTTTACTGCGATTAATAGTTTGTTTTCTTTTTAGGAGTTTAGGAGAACGGAGTTTATACCAAGTTTGCAATGATATTGTATATTTTGTGTTCATAAAAGTTTTAAAGTAACGTTACGGTAGAGTTACCGAAAATATATTACAATTATGAACTCAGCCAATATTCCAAGTCTTAATCAGTTTTTGGGGAGTCGAATGGCTTTTAAATATGTACCACAGTGTTCGTGTTAGAAGAACAAACTAACAGATATAGGAAAAATTAATAAAATTTGCAATTTTTGCAAAGCCAAAAAATGGGCTAAGGAATTTTATAGCATGTGTTGAGCTAATGCTAAATTAAGCATTCCTTCTATAGCCGAACCACCTGAACCACAATTTCGGAAACTCCTGGATAATTTGGGATCATATAATACACTTAGGGAAAGTGTTTTTTCTCATGGTCAACTTTATGTAGCCCTTTAAAGTGTGGTCCTCAAAATAATCAGTATTTACTTCTTCGTAAAAATAATAAAACTGTTAATATTGTATATCCAGGTGCTTTAAAATATGCAATTCCCAACGTCTATTTTTTTGAAAACTGTTGCAGTGAGAGAACATACAAATCTTTATTTGGTTACTGAAAGCAATAAGTATGTGTAAACATTTTGTGTTAGGTAATAATATAGTAAAAATTGCGGTCAGTCTCATTTGATATGCTCTTAGTCATATTCAAAATTATATATAAAGGTTGCGAAGCAACGCGGGCACTGTCAGCTAGTACATAATAAGACAAATTTTTCGTTAATATTTAGTTAATATATTTTTTGAAACCCCCACCCCGAAATTTTTTTCTGCGTTCGCCCCTGGTACCGGGTAACTATATACTACAGGCAAGTTGTATAAAGTATTGTTAATACTTGTTTAAAAATGTTAACCCACCGATTTCGAAAGATGAAGGGAGGTTCAATCATGTTATATGTATGCATGCAATTGGTTCTTAATTATATTCTTGAACCCTCAATTATCGTTAGACTTCATTTTAATCGCCGATACTGTCTGGTTTTCATCTTGAAGTATTTTTACAACCGGGCACAAGAAGATTTTGTTCTTAAAAAGTAATTTTTATTTATTCGGAAGCTAATTATTGTAAGCTGGCTTTTAAGTATGTTAATATATGGATATCCCATACTTTCAGTAGACGGAATCTTATGCCGTATAAAATTAGCGTGCAAACTTTAGAAAAGTAATTTTTGAGTATGCAATTAATTGGCGAATAATATCCGTGAAATTAAAAAAAAATGTTCGCGTTGTTGGTTCTATATGATAAAATGGACTAACCATTCGAATTAAGAAAGGAAAAAATTCAATCCATTCGATTCAAATCATTCAAAATTCGAAAGTTTGTGAAAATTTTAAAAATTTGACTGCTCCGCTCTTCTAAAATATTACTGCAAAATTGTTCACAGTCAATTCAACGGGAAAACGCGCAAATTGGTTGAAAGGATCTTGGAACGAAAAAAAAGTTGGTTAAACTTCTGATACAGCATTCCAAAGTGTTTCTTAAATGGTGCTAATCAACCAAAATCGTCAAATTAGGTAAATCCATTATTAACAACACACAGTCACACACTATTGATTCTCTGGAAAAAAAAATAAGTTCAGAGGACTTACGAGTTGGAATAATCATACATTAAAGATGATCAGCTATAAACAAAGCCCTTAATAGATTAATGTTTTACTTCCATAAAATATCCAACATCTCCAAGATTAAGGTTTTAAACTACTTTCTTTAGGAGAGGTTTGCAATCAATGAAAAAAATGATTAAATTTTACCCATATCCACTGAAAAAAATGTAAAAAAAAACAAATTGAAATAGTGATATTTTTCATAAGACAAAGTTCAGAAACTTTTAGAACAATCGCTAAATTGGAAATACATCAGAATATAACTGAATTATTAATCCTTTTTTATCATATTGTGGAAATACCAAGAACGCGAAAGATTTTTTGACTTCACGGAAACCAAAACAAATTTTGGACCAAAAACAAAATTAAAATCTTACTCGACATTTTAATCAAACTTGACATTACGATGATGGAAAACACCAAAAAAGTGGTTCCGAGCAATTCCGTCTCTCTGTCTGTCTGTAGATCGATCTACAGACTAAACGGCTGAAGCGATTATTTTTAACCTTGATACTTAAGCGTTTTAGGCAACGTTGCCGAAGTGGCACGATCGTGTACTTTTGGCACTTTTTAATTTAAATGGCAATCTGGCACTCAAACGCTTAAAATGGCACTCTAGGAATCAACGAGTAAATGTTTTCAAATATATCCAAGTACATTATCAGATCAGGTTGTTTTACGCTTAAATAACATTAAAACCCATAGTAAAAATCGACTTTCTTATAAAGTAATAAAATCACTTTTGTCGTTTCGTGAAATAATAAAGGCTAAGCTTGCCAGGAATTCATATCACCTAAAAATTTATATTAATTGCGTTTTTATTTGGCAATCCGGAATTGTTCTCCGATCCGGGATCCCAACTGAACACTTTTGTGTGATTCTGACGATTCTGAATTTTAATGAGATTGTATGTGTGAAAATAATTGTTTACGTGAAGATATTAAAATTCAAAAAAAAAATGTTTTTTGCGCAATTATGATACAAAAATGACAACAGTCGAGTTTGACGTTCACGTATATGAATGTGTGAGTGCTTCTGGTTCTGATTCTGATTTCAAATCCAGAAGCAAAATTCTCTTCTTTTCAGAATTAGAACTGTTAATTTTTCTTAAGTGAACGCTTGCAGAATAGTCCGGAAGACATAAGATTGTTTATTGACGAAAAAGTTAGAACAGAATAGAACAGAACAGGGCAGAACAGAACAGATTCGTGAGAAACTTCAGAACAAGATAATACGTTAAATGCTAAGTTAAAATTATAAAAAATTACTTAAATCTAAATTTAATAAATTATAATTATAACAAAATTTCAACTACTCAGAGCAAACAAATTACATTTAAAGCTTTCAGATTTAAAATTATCATTTGCAGAACCAATGAGAATCGAGAATTTATTGTTTGTTTTTGCAGAAACATTCTTAAAAATAAATAGAAATGGAGTTGAATTTATTTAAAAAAATATTTTTCATGAAATTGAGATGATTCCGACACGGAAAATGATTTATCAACTAAATCTAACACCAAAATGTTTTTTAACAACTTTGGTTTTGACAGTTCTCACAAATCTGTTCTAACCTGTTTTACCTAAAAACTAAGTGCAGAAAATTCTGTTCCAAAGTGTTCCAAGCTGACTCATTGAACACCAAACCAGAACAGTTAAGAACATAAAATTTCTCATTGAACAGCAAAATATTGTACTTTTCTGATTTAAGGTGCTCTAATGTGTTCCAAACATCCTCATTGAACACACATATTTATAGTTGATGCTTTTATTTATTTTTTGTATGTTTCGTTATATGAAGTTATTTTATTTTATCTATTAATTTATTTTTTATTAATTTTGTGTTTATTTATTCTTATTATTCCTTATGTTTTGTGGCGCAATTAATAAAACTAAAAATTACATATGAAATCTTCGGAATTTTGTTACTTTTTTGTTGGTGGCACCCAGTGGCCTAAAATGGCACTTTCTGTTGTCAGAATTGGCACTTACAAAATTTTGTTTCCGGCAACGCTGATTTTAGGTGATTGTCTCAAGTAGATTTTTGAATCGTTTTTTAGTCCCAACATTAATGTAAAAAACACTTGTTATTTAAATAAGATGCACAATTTGATTTTTATTAAAAACTAGCTGAACCGGCGAACTTCGTTTCACCTAAATTCTTCTATGTCAAGAATTCATGTAATGGGGCCAATTAAAATTATTTATTCTAAAGTTTTATAAAAATAACTAAATTAACAATGTCGATGTTTTTCAATCAAATCAAAATGATTGGCGTGTCGGCCAGCCTTACGTTTTTTTAATGAAGTGGCCGTGGCACGATAGTTGTGTGCTCGCCTGTCAACCTCGTGGTCGCAGGTTCGATTCCTACCGTTGTCTATGTATTCTTATATTCCATTAAAAAACAATTCTAAAAATTGTCATAAGAATGAGTTGCTGGCTTACTCATTACATGCTGTTTAGGCATAACACTAACAACACGTGATTGTGTAACCTACTCATAAATATGACAACGAAATAAAATAAAATAATGCGAATTATATAAGACATAAATAAATAAAACACGGTAATTTTCTCCGCATTAGTTCAGCAGCCATCCCTGGAGATAAAATCTGAGACAACAACCACCGTCTCAATACATCGTGCCACACATCTTTCTTATCCTTCTATCTCTTCTTTAACCGGATGGCCTCGCTGTGTTAAAAACATAAACGGTATTCATTATCCCTTGAGCGCGCGCAAAATTATACAAAAAAACAAAAAAAAGTGCTTAATGGTACACAACAGTTTTAGTTTTATTTTCGGGTGCGTACACGTACAAAGTGGTAGGTTTGCCGATACGTGAGCACGCCACATATAATTGACCATGTGAGAAACATATGGGAATTCGAGATTGATGCCAATTCAAATAATCGACATCCTTGCTTTTCGCAGCCAAAATCGCTCGTGAACTCAGCCAATGATGGTTAACATAATTTTGAGCAATATTCGGAAAAAAATTCGTGATGAGCTCTTCCGGCATTGTTGGAAAGTGGCAAAAATTCGGCGGAAATTCAATCAGGCCAGTGACTAAGTCCCCTGGTATCACGCCATTGCCGATCGCCAATAATTGCCTGGAGAACTCTGCAGCGAACTGGTCATTTCGTAAAGCGACTCGCATATTTGTTTTCAATTGCAATTTCTTCACGTATTGCCATAAGGCCGATGATTTCAGGCAGGCGTTCCATTCATGTGCCGGAGTTGATCTTGGAATGACAGGCAGAGTTTGCCGAAAATCCTGACAGTAAAATCATTGCACCACCGAAACGTCGTTTATCATTTCGTAAATCTTTTTTTTTCACGCCATCTGGCTTTTCACGCCATCTGGAAATCAGCACGTGAACTTTCAATTGTAGATAGATTTTTTTTCGATTTGACGTTCAATGTATTTCCCATAAGAAAAAACCGAAAAAGGGTCGGAAAAACATTCATTTTACTAATTAATTTTATATGAACGGTTACCCATATTATGAATTTAATATAATAAGAACACATGTGAGTTTGTAAATCAAGATCAAGAAGAATATATATCAAAACTTAATTTTAATTTGCTTTATTTAATTTATGAGCTCATGCCGTCAGTGAAAGTGATATCATGTGCGTAGTATGGGAAGGGTGTTTAAGAAACTAAAGTAAAATAGGGATTAATGAATTTCTTTGTTCCCATATTTTATAAAGCAAAAGCTCAATATGTCAAAATGAGGGAGGTGGTGAGCCTTGCGCAAATATGTTTATAATATGGATGTAGGTATTTCTATTAATTTAAATGTTATTTGCAATTCTTACAATTTTTTTATTAGAAGAAAATTGATGAAATCATTTGTCCTTTGTGAAATTAATTAATATAATTCGTTTTTGTAAAGAGAACTAAAAAATATATCTTATTCAATAAACATAAGCATTTGATATATTCATGATATACATAATATAAGAACCCCTTTTTACGTGGTTCCAATAAAAATGTTCATTAATTTTGTTGCTTTTATTTATATAAAAGTTACATGCATAAATATATATTAAACAAAAATTAAATGCCTCAGTTTATCAAAAAAAAAGGCTTATTATACCTACAAACAAAAACCGTTTTTTTTAGTTTCAAAAATTCTTGGATTTTTTTTCATAATTAGTATGAACAAATTATTTATTCTCTAAACAAACGTTCAATTATTCAAAAAGATTAATTTTAAAATCAAACATAATTTCGTAAGAAAAATCGTAATTTTTTAATCCTGGCCACGGCCCTGTCTTGTTTATTCGTAACCGATGTTGTTATTGTTTTTCGTTGAAACGTTGTTTTTTATCATTCTCAGTTTTAAATGTAAAGCTCTATATTTATCAATTTCGATTTATTTTACGCTTGATTTAGAATCTTTCATGCCTTATTAGTCTATTACTGTCAAAATATTTACACCTGTTCATACAAAATTAATCAGAAAAAGCAATATTAATGAGATCCTTTTTAGGTTTTCTCTTATGGGAAATATATTGAACGTCAAATCGAAAAAATATCTATCTCCAATTGAAAGTTCACGCACTGACTGCCAGGTGCCGTGACTCCATGCGTCAATAGAAGTACATTTGTAACGAACCAGAGACTAATTGAATCAACTATTTGTGTAAATTGACGGATAAAAATAATATTTATTACATTATCGGTTATTCAAGCTTTCTAATTTGCTAGCATACTAAAACATGGATAGGTACTTTATCAAAATAATTGAACGATTAGCGTAGAATATCAAATGAAAATTCCTTTAAAGATTTCAAGTTATAACAATAGCAAAAACAATAAATAACATAAAAACTATAACGAAATCGAGGTTGGTTCTGGAAAATCAAGCACGCCAACATTACATTTAAACGGGTATATTTAAAAAAAATAAACTTGTAAAATATAAAATTAAAGGGTGGCCCACGAACCCTGCTACAATAAGCAATTTAAATAACTTTTATTTTAATCGATGTATTTCATTAATTTTTGTTTTTATTGGATTAAAAATTAAATTTCATTTTAAATAACTGATAGTTTTTAAAGATGATAGACCGCAAATTACCTCCACGCTCATCCATGCATATGCGGCACCTGATCAGATAATTGTTCATTGCGGCCTGATGGGTTGAAATTGGGATCGCCTAATTATTGTCTTAATGGACTGATTCAATTCAGTCAAATTCCTACGTTTCTTTTTGTACCCTTCCTGCTTGACATAACCCCATAAAAAAAGTCTGGTGCAGTCAGGTCAGGTGACCTTGGGGGCCAGCGGAATGTGCAGTTTCTGGATATCAATTTGTTTGGGAATTTTCGTTGGAGCTCCGCCATAACTTGTGTGCCTACGTGTGCACTTGCTCCATCTTGTTGAAACCAAATCCTGCTGAAAGGGATACCGCCTTCGGCGAAGTTCTAGGTAAGAAAACTCCTTCAACATCTTTAAGTAACGGTCCCCATTGACAGTTTGTGTTACACCGTTTTCTTCCAAGAAGTATGGTCCGACAATACACCTTGATGAAACTGCGCACCACACAGTGGCTCGTTCTGGGTGCAGTTCCGTCTCATGGAGCATTTCTGGATTAGATGCTCTCCGTATACGGCAATTTTGCTTGTTAACATTGCCGTTTAAGTCAAAATGGGCCTCTTCAGAGATGAACAAACAATTTATCAATGTGTTGTATTCTTCGGCCATTGCAATCATTTTTCAGTAAAATTCCAGGCGAACGGGCAAATCCTGAGGGTTTAACTTATTTGTAATTTGGACTTTGTACGGAAACAAGTTTAAGTCATCATGAAGTATCCGTTGTAACGACCGTCTGCTAACTCCAATTTGGACCGATAAGTTTCGAGTCGAAACACTTGGATTTGCCTGTATTGCCGATGCAACAGCCACGATTATATCCTAAACCCGAACATTGGGATCTTTCCAGATCGGCAAACATGTTCACCAGCCTCATAATGGTCCATCTACTCAGGGGAGTACCGCCAAACTCAAGCCTAAATTCCCTTTGGACGGAAATGACGGACTGTACGATTAGTAAGATTCGTGGGCCACCCTCTATATTTATAACGGCTCAAAAAGAGTTTTATCACATCATGAAGTATCCATTATTATCTTGGTACTCGCTTTTACATATACAGTAGACGCTCCTGCTCGATATAGTGAAGTAATAAAAACCAGGCATGTTCAGTATTTCGAGATTGCTCACTATTTCGAGAGAGAATTTTTATTAGTTTTTTAAAGCAAAATTTAATAAAAACAACATACGTTGAGTAGTGTTTACGTGAACTACAAACACATTTAATTACAATTTTTAAGTATGAATAAGAAATTTTACAAACGTTAAATAAAATACATAGGAAGAGTGAGGCTTGACAAAAAGAATAAGTACATATTTAAATTTTCTTTGGAAAAATTTCATCAATAAAACAAAAAAAGAACATTTCACATCATTTGAATAACAAAAAAAAAAGACAAAGACCTTAGGTAAAACCGTATCGACAAGCTATGGACGCATTGTAGGTGGAAAATTCAGAGAAAAAAATTAGTGTTCACTATATCGAGATTTTTCTTGTTCACTAGAATTCTGTATAAAATTTTGTGTGTTCACTATATTGGATATATCACTCGACCGGTATTCACTCGTACTAAAAAGTACTTCACAGGCCCCAAATGGAACGCAGCATATAGTTCCGCATCAGCAGAAAGAAAATGTTCATCAGCTTGCATTATAAATTCGATTATTTTTAAATTAGAGTACAACTGAGGATTTCGATATATATTTATGTAAACAATAAGACTTTTCTATATGAATATGAATATGTACATAATTCCGAATTTAACTTTGAATTAATGATCTGTAATTTGGTCCATACAATGTGTTATTATTTTGGATGTTTTAAGACAACTTATAGGATCTCAAATACTCTATAGTATTTTTTTATCCTGTTGATTGATCAAGAACTTAAACCTGGCTCCAAAACTCTTAGTCGACTATTTAATATAAGGGAAATCGCGCTTTTTTGACAAGTATGTTGGTTAATATTTATTTTAAAAAAAACGTTTCAAGTTGTTTACTTGGTTTCAAAATAATTTAGGTTTTTTAAAACTAAATATACTTTTTTTGTTAAGAATATTAATCTCCTAAGACATTGAATAAATACAAATTTATAAAACATCAATTAAAATAAATAAAAACATGACTTTAAATCTTACGGAATGGATAATGTATGAAAATATTGCAAATAAGCTACACATTATTTTATTTTGCTATTTTCCCCAAATTTTAATACAAATGTTCCTAAAATAAGGCAAGCAAGAATTGCAAATTGTTACTTTTTGATTTAGAATCATTCAATTTTGTTTTCGTAAGTGAGGTGAACTAAAACCGGATATTTAGGTGAAATTAGAATGTAAGAAAAAGAGAGTTTGTTTCGTTTGTTTGAGATTATGGGTTTACCGCTTTTACAGTTCAGACTTAGAACTTTAGTGTAGGATTCCTATGCGAGAAGATGGTTTCAAAATTATAAAAATTGTAGCGCTACACGCATTAAATATGGATGCACAATAAAAGTTATAACGGCAAATATTGTACGTGGAAGCAAAAGTCTGAAGCGATTTTCTTCAAACTTGGTACTTCAGCGTTTTAGGTGATTGTCCAAAATAGATTTTTGAATCGTTGTTTTAACCCCAAAAATAACGGTACTTGTCATACAAATTTTTTTACCATCTTAATTATCTCAAAAACGGCTCTAACGATTTTGATAAGAATGGGTGTGTGTACTACTTTGGGTATGGTCTACATTCTGGGCAAACATTTTTTTTAAATATTTTGTTATTAGCGGTACCTGCCATAAAATCGTTTTATTGCTTTTCGCCTTTCTCATAAACGGCTCAACGGATTTCGATCAAAAATTTTATACAGGAGCTCCTTCAAATTATAAATAATACTGCATTTCAAAATTTTTGAAATGTAATTTTTTTGGTTTTTTGAAAACAAAAATATTTTTTTTTTTAAATTCAATTTTTCGAAAACGGGTGGACGATTTTTTGAAATTTTGTTCTTGAATTTAGATTATTAAATACTTAAAATGTTCATACCAATTTTGTTTTAGAAAAAATTTAAGAATTTTTATATATAAAACATTAAGTGAAAAACGACTTTAAAATACATTCACCCGTTTCTATTAAGAATATTTTGCAAATAATGTAATTGAACCTAGGAGCAAGTACGTGCGATCCAGTCGTGCATTTTATTGTATTGTACAACTTAAGGCTACAAGAAAAAGTGTTCCATTTTTATCTCGTGTTAATTTTTTTCGTAAAAAAAAAACAATAAATAGTTTTAAAAAAATATGTATCTTTCGTCTTTTCTTTAAATGCATTAAAAGACGTGAATTTGGAAAATATAATTTTAATTTTCTTCGAATACACATTATTTCACACCGACTAATCCGAATAAGTTCGTTTTATTGTTTCTTTGAGATTTTTTACTCTTTTCAATACAACGTCAAAGAGATCTTCTTAATATGTCTAAAAAAAAATTGACACTTTATTATCAATAAGATCGCCTTATTGCATCTAAAAGATGGTCACATTCTACCAATAAGGTTTTCTTATTGTTTCAAAAAAGACCTCATACTATCAATAAGATCTTCTTATTGTTTCAAAGAGATGTGCTCATACTTTTCAATAAATTTTTCTTATATTTTTAAGAAGTCATATTGAAGCTTAATAAGATATCTTGCTAAAAATATGTAAATATCTCATAAAACGATCATCAACATTTTGATAATATTATCTCATTGGTTTTAAAAAGACTTCCTTATTGGATGGAAACCATAGAGAAATCTTATAGACCAAGATCCCATGGCCGGCAGACATACGTCATTTTATCATAGCTGATTTTTTTTCTGTGAATAAATACCAAAGTAGATAAGAACGAATGGACATTCCGAATTATGAAAGCTAGGGCTTTTCGGAAATATGCAGGTTTAAGAGTGTATACCCAAATACGTTATTTTATCAAAGCTGATTTTTTGATATGTTTAAGGGGATAGTGTCAAGATGTCATCTTATAGGTGTCTGCCAGACGAAACGCCCCAATGTAATTATTTGACAAGTGTCAAACAAAGTTTGAGGCACTATCTCCTTAAACACTTAAGTTGTTATTTGTCATTCAAAATGATTAAAATGATACAAAAAGTGCTTTAAAAAGCAAGTATATGATCATTCAAAAATTGAATATATTATTTAACGCTTAATCTTAGCATTTATACCAGGTTCAACTTTAAATCACATGAGATATAAATACTTTTTATCAGTTAGTGCGGGCTTTTAGTAAAAGCTTTTTTCATTAGGTCTATAGGTACCTGTTGACAATTTGTCGGCGGCTTCGGTCAAATCTCTTGTTTATTTTTTAGTCGCTAATGCCAAAGTTATACAATTGAGCAGCTTTTCCAAATGATAAATCTGTATAAACAAAAAGTGTTTTCGTTAGTAAACAGTTTTTTTCTCAAAAATCTTCTACAGCGACGGGGCTCATTTTTGAATGAATGGCCTTGTCAAAAACTAAGAGCGCAATATATATTACGACAACAGTCCATACGAAGTTAACTATACGTGGCAAGAATCCACAAAAAGTTACTGTTTTGCTTAGAGTGGATTTTAGGCCGGGCGGCCAGCGAAAGCAGCGGCGATTTCATTGGCACTCTTCGAAAACAGCGCTGAAAATCAATGATTACCATTGCCTTAAGGACACTCTACATAAAAGGCTTGGGGGTAGGGTTATTCCTCCTTAAGGTGAATTGACTGCCAAGATCGTACGATTTGACCCAGTTAGACTTATTCTTTGAGTTTACAAAGTCGCGGTCACATGCGAAAACGCCGAATATATATATATGCGGTATACTAGTAGAAAATTGTACCTTTGGGATATGTGCTACGTAAGAAGTTTGAACGATGTGCATTGAATATGGACCTTTTAAAAAAAGAAAGAAAAGGGATTTTAATAATGATTCACATGCACCAATAGAGCAGAGGAATCTGATTGATTGTTATTGAAAAATCCTTCATGCATATAGGTTTTATATGCATAAGTATCCGTACATACGTTGCGTAATTAATAGCGTTACGTATATTAATATTAAAATAAAAGCGTTTCATATTTTTTGAAATTGACAATTTATATGTAGGAATATATTGTCTTTGTCATGTTTGAACTTCTAAGTTCTATTAATGCGCAATTTTTCTAATAGATGGTTTTATTTTTATTATTTTTCAGCAAGAGTGTGCTGCCTCTTGCGTGGGCTGTCTTTGCTGCCAAGGGAATACATCTTTACCAGCATTGGGCGCTCCTGATTTTGAATCAGGGAATTGCTTTGAAAACAACAGTGTTCCTTTAGGGTATGCATTTATCAGTAGATATTTAAATTTAAACTGCATCAAACTTAAAAAAAATTAAAATGTGTTTACATACAGCTCACCTCAACCTAATTCACAAACAAATTTGGGAACATACTGGAATTCGGATGAAATGGCATCAACATTTCCAGGCCTGCCACCTTTAGATATCGACCCTTTACCAAGTTTATTCCCATTTTCACCTTGTGGTGCTTCATATAAGTAATTTAATCAAATTTTTTAGACATACCATTATAATTTTTCGTTATATTTTTTTCTCAGTTTTTCAGCTAATCCTCATCAGGCATCCTTGTCATATACAGTACACCCGCAGATCATTAACCAAGCCCAGGCACAACAAAACACAACAAATGCACTTAGTACAGCACCACAATCATGCTACTACGATGCTCCACCAACATGCAACCAACACTCTACTCCTCCCATTTACCCGAGCATGAGTGTCAATGTCAGTATGAATATGACCATGCACGGATATGGAGCGGAAGCATCTGTTCCAATGCAATGTTCGCAAATGCAATGGACTCCACCAAACTCATCATCATCAGTAAATGTTCTTTATCCTCCGTTGTTGAGTCCATCTCATTATCCGGCAGCTACAACGTACTCCTTTACTGCTGATTTCAGACCACCAATCAGTAACCAGTCAATAGCTCCAACTCCTAGTGAAATTGAAGAGAAAACCTCACCGCACCGTGGTTTCTACACTCAACCCGCTCAATCCTATTCACCACCCAAAAGTCCACAATATTCCCTGGTGAGTTATATTAACCCTATTTGGCAGTTATCGTGCGAAAAATATAAAATACAAAAATGTTCACATGACAAACATTTTTATATGAATAGAATGTGCAAATTTTAGTCGCTACGATTGTTCATATTATTTAAATCCAAGACGATGATTGTACAAAAAAGACGAGGTTAGCTGCATCATGGTGTCTGTAACATTTATTCTTTAATTTTAAATCGCCGCGCAAACCTTTTTTACCTTTTAATTATTACACTAATCCATTGATTCAGAAGTTAGTATATATCATTATATTTGTGATAAGTAAATCAATATTTTTTTTCGTTTACAAAATAAGCGGAAAACAAATCTGATCGAGAAAATTTTTTCACCATAAAATCTCAGATCTATTTATAGGACTTCCAAAGATTACCAAACTTGGTCTTATTTTTTAGGTTAGAGACACAAAGTCCTTTGGCAGTGGTGGATTCGAAGATGAAGATAGCAACGAAGGATCTGACTCCAAGCCAAATCTTTGTAGGCTCTGCGGTAAGACATACGCTCGCCCTAGTACACTGAAAACCCACTTGAGAACGCACTCTGGCGAGAGACCTTACAGGTAAGAAATATTATATAAATTAAGTTTTGTGTAAAGAATTATTTTACTCCATAATTTATCATAAATTAACAGGTGCCCTGATTGCAACAAAAGTTTTTCACAAGCAGCCAACCTCACAGCTCATGTACGCACACATACCGGACAAAAACCGTTCCGTTGTCCAATTTGTGATAGGCGATTTTCGCAGAGCTCGAGTGTTACCACGCACATGAGAACGCACTCTGGAGAACGTCCATATCGGTGTTCATCATGCAAGAAATCATTCTCCGACAGCTCGACACTCACTAAGCATTTACGTATACATAGCGGAGAGAAACCCTACCAGTGCAAGTTATGTTTGCTTAGGTAAGTAGTTAGTTATCTGCAAAGTCCAGATAAATTTAAACATTTTAGCAAAAGAGCTGAAACACGAACCTTATTTGTCTATTATATGATACACTTGAACCTAGGTATACATGATACAATATCAGATTGTTAATTGACACTTTTGTTTTCTAAAAAAAAACACTCCCTAAAATATGGTTAAATTAAACATAATGGCCCTATTCATAGTCAAATTTTAAACTCGAGTCTAGATAAACTAATGTCCAAGCTTATCACACAGGTTAGACATAGCTACTATTCATAGAGAATTGTGTAGCTCTGTTTAGTAAAACCCGACTATAACATGAATACTTTACAACTCTGCTACAATTTTCCTTCAATCAATCACGAAAACATCGATATGGCAAAACATAGGGGCATAAAAAACAAATTTTAGAAATGTAGTGTCGTTATCCAGACTTTATTTAGGATGAAATACTCTTAGATAGTTGCAAAGATACATTTGTGTGATGATTTTGCCGATCATCCACGAGAGACTGATGCAGTAATCCAATGCATGAGGAAGAAACGTCATGCTGCAATGGAAACTAGATACTATTCAAAAGCTTAAACGGCTAAAAAGCTATTTTACCTTAAATTAACTTTGACGTGTTGTATGAAGTTTTAATAAAATATTTAATTTTTCCTTTTTGGTTCTATAAAATATCTTTTTAATTTAAATGTCTGTTTAATTCGGCCCAAATATTCTTGCTTCTTGTAGCGATGTGGTAAGGATTGAATTGTTTTATGAATTACATGAACTCGGGTTTACCTTAGAAACAACTTAGTAACAACTTATCAAACATCTATGAATATGTGCCAATATCTGTACGATACAAAAGCTGTTTGATAAGTCAGTGACTATACAGATAGATGTCACTCATATTACTTACTTTAGATGGCGCTTACAATCCAGGATGGATCACGGCCTCAACCAGCAAACCTCTCCAGCTAACCCGGTCCCTAGCTAGCTGCCACCAGTTACGCACACCAAGTTGGTTGAGGTCGTTTGCCACTTGATCGCGACACCTAAGATAAGGCCTTCCTCTGTCGCGTTGTCCACCGGGGTTGGATACGAAGACTCGTCGGGCTGGTGCGTCGATGAGCATGCGCTCCACGTGACCTAGCCATCTCAGTCGCTGTATTCTTAGCTTTTGACCAGGTTGATATCGCTGTAGAGCCCGTAAAGTTCGTCGTTAAATCTTCTTCTCACTCACCACCGATGCGCACCGGGCCAAACATAACACGAAGAATCTTTCTCTCAAAGCAACCAAGCTGGTTTTCATCCGATTTTGCCAGTGTCCATGCCTCTGTCCCATACAGCAGGACTGGGATGATTAAAGTTTTATATAGGGTCTCTTTGGTTCTTTGAGAGAGGGCTTTACTACTCAAATGCTTTCTAAGCCCGAAGAAACAGCGATTTTCAAGTGTGATTCTTCGTTTGATCTCCGCACTGATATTGTTGTGCGATGTAATAGTGGATCCCAGGTAAACAAAGTCTCTGACTACTTCGAAGTTATAACCGCCAATCGTGACGTTTTGTCCCAGTCGATGGTGTTGGACTTCTCTTCTCGATGACAGCATATACTTAGTTTTCGTCTCGTTAACAGTCAAACCCATCTTCGCCGCTTCCTCTTCAATACTTGTAAATGCTCCACTGACAGCTCGCTTTGTTCTGCCTATGATGTACATGTCATCAGCATAAGCAAGGAGTTGAACGGACTTTTGAAAAATTGTGCCTCTGGTGTTGACATTTGAGTTGCGCACAATTGCTTCCAGCACGATGTTAAAGAGATTGCATGATAGCGCATCACCTTTTCTCAAACCTTTCTCGACATCAAAGATGTCACTCATATAGCTTTGAATTTCTTACGCAGCCATCTTTATTTTTTCTATGCCTGGACAAAAAAATTCAAATAAATCTGGCAATTATTAAACGTTTTACAAATTCGAAAGAACTTTAAGTTGTGTTATAAAGAAAAAATAAAAAAAAATGAATTTTTCATGTTAATAAAGCACTACTTTTTGCGTGGTGAAACCATTAAGGAAAATGAGGAAAAACTTAAAAAATATTTTGTCGTCGTTTTGTAACTGTTGATGAAACTTGGATACACCAGAATTGAGAGAAAACTAATTACCGGGGACTACTATGCCAATTTATTCGATAGATTCAACACAGAATTGGTGGAAAAGCGGACTGGTATGAAAAAAAAAAGTTTTGTTTTATCACGACAATGCTCCATAATATTCCGCCACAGTAGCAAACGCAAAATTAGCTGAATTGCGCTATGAACTGCTGCCTCTTCCACCCTATTCTTCGGATTTGTCTCCCTGTGACTTTTTCCTATTTCCAAATATGAAGAAATGGCTCGGTGGAAAAAAATTTCATCAAATGCACATTTTACAGAGTTTGATAAAACTTATATTTAGGTAGGGTTAAAAAGCTTGGAATATCGTTGGTGGAAGTGCATATCTCTTAAGGGAGACTATGTGGAAAACAAAATTAATTTAAAAAAAATACCATTCTTTCATTTCAAATTCCCTGACTTATCGAACAACCCTCAAGAATTATAAGATTTTTTTGGTTTTCGATTTTCTCGGAAACGGTTAATTTGATTTTTTTGAAATTCCTTACACAGAAGCTCTCAGAAAATTTAAAGACTATTGTGTGCCAAAATTTTTCAAAACAAATTTTTTTGGAAATTAATTTTTTTTTTTGAAAACTCAAAATTTTAAAAACGACTCTAGAGATTTTTTCGAAACTTCGTATTTAGTGGTTTTTTGACATTATCTTGAATAGTTAAAAAAACAACGGTACCTACATGCAAATGTTAAAAAAACCCTTAAGAAAAAACGGCTCCAAAATTTATTATAAAAAAAAATTGTATTCTTAAATTAGTACAGTTCACTTTGGTGTATAAAAATATTTTTTTTGCGTACTTATTAACAGTACTTCTCATAGAACCACTTTTCATAGTTTCGACTTTCTCAGTATTGGATGAACCGATTAAAATAATTTTTTTATACAAATGCTCCATATTGTTAATATAACTGCATACGAAAATTTAAAAAAAAAAAGTTTTTCGATTTTTAAAAAGTAATAAAAAAACTAGTCACAGAATTTTTTTGGAAATTTGAATTTTATATGTATATGAATAATATCTTCAAAATGGCATTTCATTTTTTTTTCTCAAAATGTTTTCAAAATTTTACACATAAAAAAATTAATTTATTAAAAAACCACTCCAACGATTTTTGAATTTTTTTTTTTATAAATTCTCATTTATCTCTGGTTTTCCCTCAAACTATAACGACTAAACAATATAAAAACTTTTAATTATGTGCATTATCCATTTATTTCTACTTTTTTATTATTTCCTTTTTCCATTTTTTGCGTACTTCACTGAATACTTAATACAATGTAGGCCCTCATACATTTATAATTTACATATTGTGTCTTTAAAATCACATGAATCTTATGTACTCATATTGCACTTAAATTACCTACTACCTACATCCTTCATTTTCATTATTATATGTACATGTTTACATACTTAGGTTCCATCAATATGTATATACAGTCGAACTTCGATAACTCGAACCATCACTTGCCAAACAAATTATTCGAGTTATCAAGACTTCGAGTTATCAAGTAAAACAGAAAATTAATATAAATTACGTAATATTTATTTGCGAATACAAAAAGTACAGTTGGTGTGATTATTTCAAATATTCTGTTAAGCTTGACTGACGAATGGATTTGCCGGAATGCTATATTTAATAGCCACATACTTCTTTCTTGACCCACTCTCCACCTCTTTTATTAATTTTAATTTAAATGGTTGGAAAAAGTATTTTGACAAAACTATTTTCCTTATTATATTGCTTGTTTTAAAGAGCTGAGAGATATAACGGAACTCGTGTGATGCTCGAAACAAAATATCTACGTGATTGTAACTGTAAATTACAAAATATTTTATTTTTCCTTACGCATTCGTTCTTAATCATGTTCAATGTATGGAGTGAGTTTAAATTAACTGGAAAAAAGTATTTTGACATCATATTCTTTTTAGTTCATTTCGTTTCGTGCGTGCGATCAAAGTTAATATTTGTTAAGATTAAGCACATTTAAATACAGAAATTTTATTGCATAAAATTTTTTTTTCAATTTAATTGATTATAATGGGGACAACGGCGGAAATACGCGAAGTTTTAAGAAATGAAATGGTGATCAAGTATGATGCTGGTATTTCGGTTGAATACTTAAGTAAACTATAGAAAGTGCCTCGTCAAACCGTGTATTACCAAATAAATAAACAAAAAAATCACAAATCAACGCTAAATTTACCACGTTCAGGACGCCCACGCAAGACAACCAAAAGAGAAGACAGTTTAATCGTCGGAAAATTTAAAGAAAACGCGCTAAAAACGCCAAAATCTGCAACAATAGGAATGAAAAATCAGTATGATATTGAAATTTGTGAAAAAACTATAAGAAATCGTTTATACGTACATAGCCAGAACAATACCACAAATATCACATAAAAACAAACTTAAACGTTTGGAATTCGCCAAAAAAAATTTACATAAGCCTTCATCATTTTGGGAAAAAATATTGTGGACTGATGAAAGCTCATTTCAGTGCAATGCCTGAAAAAAGAAAACTTTCTGCAGAATTCCTAAATGCGTAAAAAATTGGCACCTGTTTGTGAACGAGTGCCCCATGGTGGAGGCTCCGTAATGTTTTGGGGATGTGTTTGTTTTAACGGCATAGGAGACTTGGTACAATTGAAGGAACGATGAACAAGGATAAATATTTGGATATTTTAAATAACCACGCCTTTGGTTCAGGTGACAAATTAATTGGACACTCATTTATCTTGCAACAAGATAACGCACCTTGTCACAAAGCAAAACTGATAACCAATTTTCTGAAGGAAGTGGATGTAAATACATTAGATTGGCCACCTATAAATGTAATAGAGAATGTGTGAGCGTATATAAAGCGAAAGAGAAGTCGATGTTTGACAAGAACACGCGAAGAGACAATTGCTGAGGTCGAAGACCTGTGGAGAGAAGTTTCTCTGCAAACTCTGCAAAATTTGGTAAAATCCATACCCGGCCGGTTATAAAAAGTAATCAACGGTAACGGGAATTTCACTTTCTATTTAGTTTTGCTTAAATTGCTGTATAAATTTACTGTTACGTCATTTTTTTTTATTAAGAATGTTTTGTAAAAATACTTTTTTCCGCTTAGATTAAAAAAAAAAAAATGTTTAGTTTAAGAAGTATAATGTTGAATTCAACGAATTTTTTTTTGAAATCCCATACCTATACCGATATTATGTAATTTTTAATTTTTTTTTCTGTAAATAAAAAAAAGATGTAAATTAAAATGTGCGATTTGATTTCTGTCAAAATACTTTTTCCGACCATTGTATCTTCAAATGAAGTTTTTATTGTTCGTTTTACGACATACCCACGTTAGCCTTACTTTTAATAAAAACTTCACACTGCACTGTTAATATCTACGTCAGTTTCTTTAAACTTTTTATATCGTTTTTTTTTTAGTTTTTAAAATTAGACTGAATTCGTATTATAATACATATGTATATCTACCTAATAATGTGTGTTCTAACAACGAAACATGACAGCTTTTACTCACACTTAACGGAATCACAATTTTTAACACACACATATGTATACAAGGTCACAGAACATACAAGCAAAGTGCCCACAAATGCAATGCATTATAAAATGAACTTGTAAAAATCCACAGAATTTGATAATTTCCCTAAAATAATCGACTTATCGAAGGTGACGCCAAATAATATCTTCGAGTTATCGAGACATTTTAGTTACAGAAGTTCAAGTTATCAAACAAAAATTACATGTAAACTTCAGTTATCGAAGTTCGACTTATCGAAGTTCGAATGTATATGTAGATACATTTTACTCTCCTAACTTACATAATTAAAATCCATAACCTAGATTTAAATATACATTTGTAGGTACCTATGTAAGGATTACTTGAATCATCCATTCGAATTAATTTATTATTCTAAGGACCAAGATAATCTTACGTACATCGGCTTTAAGGCTAAACCTGCATAAGATAACTTCACCTAACTTACTAAACCGCAATGGTTAGCTACACTGAAGTTGTTAGCTACAAGAGCAAATTTGTGTGATCCAGTCGTGCATTTTATTTTTAACTACTTAAGATAATGACTCAAAAATTACAAAATACGAAGTTTCGAAATAATCTATTGAGTCGTTTTCAAAATTTTGAGTTTTCAAAAAAAAAAATTAATTTCGAAAAAAAAAATGTTTACAAAAAATTTGGCTCACAATAGTGTTTAAACTTTCTGGGAGCTTCTGTGTAAAATTTTGAGTTTTCAAAAAAACGTTTTTTTTTAATTAGAAAAAAAATTGAAAAATGTTTGCTTCAATTAGTGCTTAAACTTTCTAGGAGCAACTACACACAAAAAAATTAACAAGAAAGAAATAAATGAACCGTTTTTCAGAAAATCGAGTACCAACAAAATGGTTCTAGTAGTGGTGCCAAAAATAACGTTTTTTTTCAAGAAAAAATTATCAGAATGTAGCTTTTCCCTTCTTAATAAACAGTTTTTGTTTTTTTCGTACAAATAATTGGAGCCTTTTTTGAGATAAATAAGATTTAACTTATGGCCAAAAAAATGTGTGACAGGTACCGTTATTTTTAGTCTTAAGCCCACATTTTTGCTGTGTTCTATATGATCGTAATGTCATGTTTGATTGTTTGAATTTTTCTTACGAATGTATAACTTGCCCTATATTACTTATAATCGTTGAATCAATAGTTTAATTGATTCAAAATTGCTTTTAACGGCCTTTGTCCACAAAATTTGCGTTTCATCCCGGCAATCTCACTTGGACTCATCAGTTGGTTAGTGAGCGCCTTACCAATACGTAATTTTTATTAAGTTCAGTTTAACTTACTTGCATTTTTTGACAAAAAAGCAATGTGAACTATATCCAACAAGATTAAAATTTTAATCATCAAAATTGGAAGATTTTGTCCTTGGCCGGACATAGTTAATAAGAAGGTGTATTATAAAAAAAATTATTTTTCTCGGAAACGGCTCTAACGATTTTGATTTAAAAAAAATCAGTGCTGCTTTTTAGCTACGACTAAATGTCTAATAACGGTACTTTCCATAGGACCGTTTTTTTTTTTGCTTTCGACTATCTCATAAACGGCTCAACCGATTCTTTCGACATTTCACATATAGTTATATAGGTTTAGGTTGCCCAAATCATACTACGTACCAACATTTTTAATTAGTATTTTTTTGTATTTTTAAAATCATTAAAAAAAATATATTTCGAAAACTGCTCATTAAATTTTTTTCAAAAATTATATTTAAATGTATTTATTGAATAACTATGAATTGGCGTTTTTGAATTTTTTTTTGAAAAATCTTTTCGAAAAGTTTAAAAAAAAAAACTTTTTTTCTCAAAAACCGCTCCACAGATTTTAAAAATTTTTTTCTCATAAATTCAAATTTATCTAACAAATAAAATGGCGTACTGTTTTTGGAGCTTAAATTATTTAAAGTATTTATTTCAGAATTTGAATTATTTTTTCTTTGATTAAGCCGATTTAATACTTTGTTTTTTAAGTTTATATTATAATATTTAAGACTGTCATACCAATTTTTTTTAGAAAAAAAAATAAAGATATTTTGTATATATAAAAAATGAAGTAAAAACTGCTTTAAATATATATTTAGATTTTTAACAGAAATCTTTTGCATTCGATGTAATCGAACATAAGAGCAAGTTCGTGCGATCCAGTCGTGCATTTTATTTTTTTAGTTTTCTGTTTTTGGGAAGACGGCTCATTCGATTTTTTTTTAATTTTTTATGCAGAAGTTACTAGAAAGCTTAAACACAAATTTTTTCCAAAAATATTGTTTTTGAAATTTAAAAAAAACTTAGCTTTTGACAACTCAAAAATTTCGAAAACGAAAAAAAAATGTTTTTAAAATTTTATAAATAAAAAAAAATTTACAAAACCATACGTATTGAAAACCAACGATTTTTGATTTTTTTTTTTATATACATAGATTTGTATTCATATTTGTCAATGAATTGAAATGGCATCTTTTTTTCCTCAAACTTTAACAACTAATCAATCTAAAAATATTTGTATTATGTTTATCATCCGTTTATTTCTAACCTACCCCCTCCATCCTTCCCTTTCATTATTATATGTACATATTTACATATCTAGACTCCAAATACATATTTCTCTTCTACCTTACATAATTAAATATGATGAATTTTATTGGGCTTTCTGATCTTTTTATTTGTATGCAATTAATAAAACTCTCGCAACTTAAATGTTTAAATTAAATCAAAATTATACATATAAATGACAACAGTTAAATAAAATTAAAAAAACAATAGTTATATACGATTCAAAAATTCAAAAATTGTAAAACGTTATAGGCCCAATAAAAAAATACCATTTGAAGAATTTTGAAAATTACCAACGAAATGTCGGGAACAATTTTAAAAAAGGATTAATTTGTTTTTATTAATTGTATAAAAAATAAGATCAGAAAGCCCAAAAAAATCAATTATCATATATAATTTAAATATAACTGATCAATTCTTAATTATTACATAATTAAAATCTATAATCCAGATTTAAATATACATTTGTAGATAGTTACATATGTAACTATTCCTTGAATCATTCATTCGACAATTCATTATACTAAGCGTCAATGTTTAGCTACACTAAAGTTGTTAGCTACAAGAGCAAGTTCGTACGATCCAGTTGTATATTTTATTTTTATTTCATTAAATAAAGAGTTATCCGTTTTGCGGTTTTAAAAGTATAGGGCTGGAATTCGACATCTGTCAAACTAAGTTGTTAAACCAATTTTTTTTTCTGTTGAAAATCTGACATTGACGAAAATTGGTTGCTTAACTATCACACAACTTTTTTTTTATATTTTGCGCGCACTAAAGGGATTTTGAATACCCTTAATATGATCGAGCACAGTGCGAGCGTTAGGAAACTAGGGAAGGATTTGAAAGGAGATACCGATGCACATTAGTTTCGAAGCTTAGAATATCAAAATGCTTCCACATTCGTGTTGTGCGGCTAAAGAAAGAATCTCTGTACTTGACAGTACGTCCGAAATTGGGCTCAAGGGTAAACTGATCAGCATTCATAGAAGCGCGAGTATTACGGTTGAATATTTTAAGGGGAGGAATACAACTGGCTATTTCGCTAGAACACTGTTTATAAAAATACCGATAAAACAGCGAAATACATAAAACATTTCGACGATGTTTGAGAGATGTAAATGTTTCTACTATAGTTCTATTGCCAATTATTTTTAGAGCTCTATTTTGAATTCTTTGCAAAAGGTTCAAATGAGTTTTAGGAGCTCCAGCCCAAATGTGAGAGTTATACTCCAGCTTTGGACGAATGAAGGCCTTATAGATTACAGCCAGATCAGACGGTGAGAAGAATTTCTTGTATCTTCGAAGAAAACCTAAACATTTTGTATCGTTTTTGTCGACATAGAATATGTGTTCATTCCACAAGAAGTGGTCTGTGACGCACATACCTATGACTAAAAGCTGATCGGTTTCTTCGATGCAAGTGCCGCTCATGGATAGCGGCATGGGGGGTGGGTTCTGCTTAAACGACAGAAGACAGCACTGAGTTTTTGAAGCATTAAATTCTATGCGGTTTTTTATTTCCCATTACACAATGCTGTCGAGATCAGAATTTAGTGAGCTTATCATACGCTGCCGTTGCAGTTCCACATCGGAGGAACAAGGAGGTGAATCTGAAAACGAATATGAAAAGCTGAGAGTACTAACGTCAGCGATTTGACACCGCTGGACTTTTTTGTGGGGCTACGCGAAAGACCGTGCTTATGCAGATAAACCTTTAACTCTTGAGCACTTGAAAACCAACATTCGTCAAGTTGTGGCTGAGATACCGCCCAATATGTGTCAAAAAGTCGTCGAAAACTACCTAAAAAGAATCGATGCTTGCAACAATTCGCTTGGTGGTCATTTAAATGATGTAGTGTTCCACACATCATGCTAGCGTTCAAACTTTATTATAACAAAGAAATATCATGAAAAAAAAAATATTTTATATGTGTTTTATTTACGTTTACTTTTGAAACCGCAAATGGATAACCCGTATCCATAACCCATATAGTATACTGAGCCTAATTGGATTTTATTTTAGATTATATAGTAGTTTCTTGGATGGAAATAATAATAAAAGGATTTAAATGCAATGTTTTTCCAAGTTCTTTATTTCAATTTATTTTTTTTTTTCAGATTCTCTCAATCCGGAAATCTAAATCGTCACATGCGTGTCCATGGTACAAATAACAACCTGATATCGTGACAAAAACCTAAAGGTTTTCACCACTATCACAATCTTAACGACTACGGTATAAGCGACATAGGCCCTGCATCACAAAATTATCGTGGATACTATTTTTGTGCATTAAATAATCCTAGAATGGAACGTTTTCTTAATTAAATTAAAACAATTATCATGTGGGTGCTCTTTTTAGCAATACTTCAGCGCAATTATGCATGATTCGGGAAAAATTACGGAAAACGAAACTTATTAAAATTTTTAATTAGATTAATGCTCAAATATTTAAATGTATATAAATTATTTAGGTCTGCAATGCTAGTGTAAATAAAAAACAACTTAAAATAAAAAAAAACATAATGTTAACGAATTTATTGAAACGAATTTTATATGTAAATCGTATACCAACACTCATTCCATTAATGTTTTTGAAATTATCAAAAATAAACATATAAGATATTTTAAAATAAATATATTTATTATAGACAAGTAATGAAAACACGCATAAAATCAAAACAAATGCAAAATGTGTTAAATAGAAATTCAACAACTAAATTATTAATTAGATACATTGTTGCGTTAAAAAATAAATGAAACAATACCGCCATTTTACCTTTTATTACATATACATACATATGTATACAACACCTGATAAATTTTACATTTTTATATGCAGGTGCTTAAAAATAAAATTACCTTCGAAATTTAATCAAATTGTAATCCCATATTTATGTAAATATTGAAACACAATAGTTAGTAGTACAATAGTATTACTCAACAAAATTTGTTAAACTTAAATTTTAATACATATTACTTATTTTAGTTTTTATTGTAATTCAAGAGAATTCTAGTCATATACCGCAGTTTTGATTTTTATAATATTAAAACAAATAATAAAGATAGTTTTAATTAAATATAATTTTAATAGTTTTATTAGTTCACTTAACATACACTGATAATAATATTGGACACACAAATTACATATAAAAATCGTTAATTGATCGATTTTATCAATAAACTGTCTATTGCGACAATAATTTTGAGTTTCTTGAAATTGAAATCCGAAAATTTATAGACTCATTCATTGTCCCAATAAACGTATGCAATGCCGAAATAAGCTTGTTTATCAATTCACACATTCTGATCATTTATAAACTCATTTATTGTGGCAATAAACTTTATAAGAATAGTGAATTTTAATAATTAATTGATTAATTTTTTTGGGGGTGGCCGTGGTGCGATAGTTGTGTGTTCGCCTGTCAACCTCATGGTCACAGGTTCGATCCTTGCCGTAGTAAAATATGACAAAGAATAAAAAAATTAATGCGAATTATAAGGGACATAGATAAATAAGACACGGAAATTTCTCCGCATTAGTTCAGCCGCCATCCCTGGGTATAAGATCTGAGACAACAACCACCTACAGTCTCCGAATATCGCGCCACACATCTTTCCTATCATTCTTTCTTTTCCTTAACCTTACCCTCACGTCCGCGCTGTGTTGAAACTTTTAAAGGGTATTCATAATCCCTTGAGCGCGGGTAGATTATATAAAAAAGGCAGTTTTTTGCCGCAATAAACTTTTTAATCAAGTCACAACTAGTGAGCATTAATAAACTCGTTTATTGTGGCAATAAACTGTTTAGTAATAATCGTTATTCGTATTTCTAAAAACAGTAAATTTTAATAAAGGAACTATTTATTGTCACAATAAACCTTTTATAATCACAATAGACTCTTTATACTGTTTACTAATAATAATGGGGTATCCATTTTGCGGTTTCAAAAGTAAACGTAAATAAAACACATATAAAATATTTTTTTCGTGATATTTCTTTTTTTATTATAAAGTTTGAACGTTGACATTTACATCATTTGCAATAAAGCCATATTCGCTCGAGTTGTGTGGCATGTGGCACCGTCTTGTTGAAATCACATATTCTCCAACTCGTATTCTTCAATAGCAGGCAAAAAAAAAGTCGGTTATCATATGACATAACGCTCCGAATTGACGGTGACAGTCGTTCCATCGTCGTTTTCGAAGAAGTAAGGTAGTTGGACGATTATGTAAACCATAATCTCCTCTTAAAACACGATATGTGGCTGTGGCAGAATCACCATTTTTGTAGTAGGTTTTAACAATTTGTATGCGTTGTGCGATAGTTAAGCGATCCATTTTCGTAAATGTCAGACCTTCAACTGAAAAAAAAATTGGTTTAACAACTTAGTTTGACAGATGTCGAATTCCAGCCTTATACTTTTGAAAAGTTAAATGTTACAATGAGCTTAATGCATAATAAAAGCGGTTTCGGAAGAAAACTTTTTTGCGGATGCAAATACAATATCTTAAATAAATTTATTGTTAAGTTAAGAATTTGCGTGAATGTATCACGCAATATTTCATTTTCTAAATGGTTATGAAGTTCTAAAACGTCAAGTTGTCGAAGAGAAGAAGTTGTATACAAAACTTTAAGTTCATTTTTTAAAGCTGTAAAATCAAAACACCCAGGGCAAACATTTATTAAAGATATATTTTAATTTTGATTGGAAACTTCGAAATTATCATATTTTGATTTATTAAGTAAATCTAAAAAAATAAATTCGTCAAAGTTTTATATCTTGTATTTATTTGGGATATAATATTGTCTTTTATTTCTACAAAACGACGTTTATAACGTGTTTTGGAATCAATTTCGAGCAATCCTCATTTTTGTGGTGTTTCCGCGCAATCGCTTATGCTTTCCAAAATGAATTTAAATTTATTAAGAAAGTCAGAGCTATGCCAAGAATCAAAACTTTCGATTTCTCTTTATGCAAATTCAACATTCGTTTGCTAATTTTGAACCAATTGTAAAGAAAGTCAGTCTTAGCAAAAATTTCAGAAAGACTATTAAGAAAAAAAAACAAAAATCTAGTGCCTCTAATATAATTAACAAACTCTCGGCAATAGAAAGCGAGTCAGTGTCCCATTCACTAGGGTTGTCTAATATTCTAATAAAAGTTAGAATTGTATCTAATCTACAGTTTAAAATGGCGTTTATTATCCGCGAATGATAATACCAGCGAGTTTCCGATAACCCAGGCTTTTGTTTTGAAAAAGTTTTGAACATTTAGTTGATTTGTTAAAAAAACGGACAATAGTATTAATACTGCCAAGAAAAACTTTTAATTCCGATATATTTTTAAGTGATCGGGATAAAACTAAATTTAAAACGTGATCTAGCCATTGGACAAGCATCAATGACTTTCTTTTTAACACCACCCACTTCCCCAGACATAGCTGCCGTAAGATTCGCCAATTAGTTTGTCCTTGCAGGAGGATATACCAAGTACAAATATTAAAAAAATATGCTTTGTCAGCTCATCTATGTGGCGAGACTCACTAACGTCAAAAAAAACCAAGAAACCTTTCTTCAATTCCGCCCTCCAAAAGGTACCGTAGAACAGCACTCCAAGCACTTGGAGAGTTGGAAAAAAGAGGTCAAGGAATCAAAACATTTTATTTAAATTACAAATCCCTGTCAATCAAGTTTATGTATGAGTACTTTTGTTGCAATGAAACGTTAAAATAGGAAACGATAAACCATCTTTTCGTGCTTAATCTATTTTCATGGAAGGTTGAATGTTTTGAAAAATTTGAAAACAATCAAATGAACAGTTTTACAGAAAATCGAAAGCCAAAAAAATGTTTTAATTATAGGTACCAAAAATAACCATTTTTTTTTTCAAAGAAAAAAGATTACCAAAAACTACCTTTTCCCTTTATTAATGAACTGATTAAAAAACGGTGGATTATTTTCTAAAAAAATTAGTTATACTGTTATGAGCAGACTCCATAAATATAAGAACATAATTTAAAATAAAAACAAAACAAGTTAATAAATATTAAATTTGAATTTATTCGCAAATAAGACAAACAAAATAAAACAAAAATCATTATTTTTAATTGCGATACATTTGGTGTATATACCTAGGCACAATTGGGTAAAGTATAACAAATAATCTATATAGCTACGAGTATTAAGATTTTCATCAAACTCAGCATTCCAATGATAGAAGTGAAGCGATTTTCTTCAAACTTGGTAGACACATACTTACATAGTTTTGTTTTGTTCATCATTATGAAATCCAACTCGATTTTTTTTTAATAAATGTGTGAAAATTAGTTATAGAAATACGTTAGCTTTCAGTGGAATTCTCCGTTGGTTATTCATAATGACGACAATATTAACTTACGCAGGCAAACTCTAAGTTCTAGTGCATACAAAAAAGAACCATAGAATCATTTTTTTACGATTTTCGAAATTCTCGATTAATTTATTTTCTACTTTCTTTATCGATATAAACAATTTTTTTTTGCATTTTTGAGAAAAGTTAAAAATATTCATAGGCAATCTTCCGAATAGTTTTTAAAGTCAAATCCAATCCTGGTTGCAGTACGTGCACGTGAAATATATTTGTCCTACTGGAAAAAGAGATAAATGGTTTGATATTAAATGTTTTTTTTATTAATATATAATGGAAACATTTTTTAATTTTAATTTTAAATGTTTGTAAATGCATAAAATATCTTTATACGGAGGTATTCCATTCGGATTTATTTACATTACATTTCAATTCAATTTCAAGGCTTGATATATAATGTAATATGTGAACTTCAAATTTCAAATATGTAGGTATGTAGGTATTGAACCATTTTTCATACTTTATAATCTTTGAATGAACAGATCAAATTATTTTTTTAAAAATGGAAATGCTTCCAAAAATGTTTTATAATTTTGCATATTCAAATTGCATATTCAATTGATAACTAGAATACCTACTTTCTAACAGCTTCAATTCTTACCTACATTAAAGTTGATAGCAACAATATCAAGTTTGTACGATCCAGTAGTGGCGCATTTTATTATTATAAGAATGCATTGTACATACCTAGGTATTTTGATCTGAAAAAAATATTTGTATGTACCTACCTACCTATAGGTAGGTAACTACTATATAGCTATAAGGACACCACAATTTTTTCACCCAACATCAATAATTAACTTCAACTTCACAAAAACACTTTATCACACAAAAATAAAAATAAATACCGAATTGCATTTTTTTAACACACAACCGACACGGAAAAATATATTTCCCACACGTACCTACAATCGCCAAAGAAAAATTACACAAAATCTGGTTTTAAAAAACCAAAACAAATCGAAATATACCTAGGTATATCCTAAACAAAAGTAGGTCGAACGGGATACTTACAAATTGAAATTGGGATATTCTTCCTACATAGGTATTTTCTCCAGCTTATAATAAATGTGAAAGAAAAATGCAAAAAATATATTTTCTTTTATCCTGCTTTAGCTTTTTGCATTCTTCTCCCTCATTAGCTATTTGTCTTACCTTATTTTTCATTTGTCAATCCTTCAAATTCTCGCTTTCTGAGAGTCTGCCCAATCTGCAGAGTTGTACCTTTCAGCGAGTTCACCAGAGGGCGCCTCGGACGTTCCGCTTCATGATAGTATTATGGAATATAAATACAATACTTATACTCTTTGGTAGTTTCAATGTGACTCCCATTAAAAGACCAACTATCTAATTTGACTATGTGCAGACTGTGCGAAAACCATAGTTTTGGATTTACCGACATTTATTGTAAGTCTGGCAATATTTTGACAACCGGTTTATCATGAGTTGTAAGTTTTCTGGTGACTCCGATAGGATTACAAGATCGTCTGCATATAGAAGAACATTGACAATAGTATTGGCGATCCGAATACCACCGGGTAGATACTGTCCTATATCATTGCTAAATAATGCAAACAGTAAAGCACTAAGAGGGCATCCTTGACGCAGTATATTACAAAGTCATTGAATTCAAGATTATCTACTCCATTTTATCTTTGTAAAGCATTGTCTGTACATTAAGCAAGAAATACTAAAAGTAAATATTTATTAATTTATTTGAAACTATGTATAAATTCCCTGTATGTATATTTTTACAGGAAATTTGTAATGCACTTCTAATGTATTTAATTGCACTTCTAATGTATATAATGTATTTTAAGGCACTTTTCCCTTGCGCTTTTAATTACACTTTATATAAAATAAAGGTTCAAAAAGTCCTTGACAAAGGTTATGTTAATTTTCGGAATAAACTTTGTTGTTAAAAAAACATCGAGTTTAGATCATAGACCAAGAAGATATGACTTATCTGTTATTCAGATCTTCTATGATGCTTAATTTTTAAATTGGACTCCTAAAACAAAATAGGCTTGTATGATGGTCGCGATGTAGTTTTTTCCTGTTTTAGATAAATGACCAACGGCCCTATTCTGTTAAATTTTCACGTGAATATTTATATTCTGCTATCCGACGGAAAAAACAAATTCTTCCAAAAAGTGTATAAATTACGATCAAAAATAAATTTTAACAATTAGAAATAAACAACAAAAATATTAGTAAAGCTTTGGACTCAAAAGATGGAAGACATTTGAAAATAAATTGTAAAAAATATAAAAAAGAAACTCTAAATTCTCAAAAACAATTTTATATTTTCCTTAAATGCAACTATCAATGAAATATATAGCCTCGCTGTCGCTTCCACAGACAATTTTCGTCCCATATGAATCGAACGAGTTTATCGGTTTTCGCAGGTCTGTGATTAGTGAGGTTACATTGATGCGGCTTTTGGCACGCTCTCCATTTAACCATGGATTGATATTATCAGATTCAGAATGTCGCATCATTTGTGGTTCCATGTCATTTGGAATCATCATTATATTTTGCGTCCACTGCCATACCTCTCCATTCTCCGAAGCAGTAAAAAGTTTCGATGGTTCAGATTTATGAAAACCAATTTCAGTAATGGCACTGTCGTGTGCGCTCAAATACGAAGCAGGGAAACAAGGTTGTCGCAAATCCCAAACAGTTATGGAACCCTCTTCACTTCCAGCAAGGACCTGGAGCATAAATTATTATTAATAAATTGCTGGTCAACCCCAAATATTTAGTTATAAACTTACAATGTGCTTCTGGGTTGGATGATATGTTAAACAGGAAACATAATTAGATTTCCGATCATCTTCGCAGGAGATCATGAAAGATATAGTTGGGTCGTCACTATCTGATCTAATGTCAAACATTTTTATTACACCCATTCGATTGGCTGTAAGAATCTACACAGGTTTTATGAATAAAGGTTGCTCCTATAATCAAAAATTGTTCTTACCTCTTTTGAACTTATGTATGAAACAGCGTTTAGGGAGCAACTATCTGCTTTGATGGTCTTTATATATCTCAAGTTATTTGCCGATATGATATTCAATCTGTTAATACACTTGAAAAATTAACATATAACTTTACGAAATCTTTATTCATACCTTCCATCTTCCCCAACGGTTGCAATATCCTTGCTGAACACTGATAAGCCAGTACAAGGAGACGGCTTGCCAGAGTTTCTTTTATGTAAAAGTTCTGATTGGCCAATAACTTGTAAGCGATCTTCTTCTACTGCTCTGTTAATAGCAACTATTGTCACAATTCCTGCATATGTATAAAAAAAAAACTTACAACAAATACCAATTGGGTTATTAAACTTGTATCCTTACCATCTGACGAAGAGGCGACTGCATTGTCCAATCCCAGCAACTCCAAACCACTCACATCTCCGTTCATAGACACTGTATCGTTGCATTTTGGAACATATTCATCATATTCATCGGAATACTGATTCTTTTCTAGCTTCCATAATTTTATCGAGTTTTTTGTTGAGTCCCAGCTGCCAGTAAGAAATCGTTCGTAGTCTTTAAATTGTTCGGGGACCCACCGGATTTTTGATATTTTTTCGGACACAAAGAATGTGTTTACTCTGGTTTCGTTGTCCATTTTTTGTAGTAAGAACTAATTTGCAACTATGATTTACGAAATATAAAAAAATAAGTAATTATTAATTACAAGAAGCAGCGAAAATAAAATCCAACAATAAGCCGCAAAACACAACAACAAAAGGTGAGGTTAGAAAGAAGAAACAAGTGTCAAGATAAAAACAAGCAACATCTGTCAGTGTTCAGATGTAAAATATCAAATTTTAAGTTGACCCCTCAGGCTGCCTACACATTACATGATGATGGAAGAACTATGAATATACCATGAAGAAATCAAATTTACAGACCGTTTCTCCCCCTTATGACGAATCACAAGTCACAATTCCTTGTGACTTGTGAGGATTATGTGACTCGAGAACATTTATCGAATTCTCCCTCAATCGTCACAAAAAAATTCACAACGAAACTCACCACAGCTAAACGTGAATTGTGTAGTGGCATTATTGGAACAGCCGAATATTAAAAAAAAATTGAAATTGATGCGGATTATTTAGGCCGTGTGTGAATTGCATTAAAATGTTGGTTAAATTTTCTACCTTGGTTAAATTTTGAAGTTTGGTTTGTGGTGGGATTAAATTTAGCTTTTTGCTGTGTAAATTGAGTTAAACGGGATATATTAAAACACTATTTTGGCTAAAATTCCTTCAATATTGAAGAAATTTCCCTAAAAACATTTTTTTTGTTGTTCAAGTTAATTAATTTCTTTCCCAAAATCCGACTTAGAAGATATAAAGTTAATAATTTGGCACGAAAAAAATGTAATATTTTAAAACAACAATTCGAAATCTTTTCAAAACATTTCCCATTATGGTTAGTTTCTTGATTTAGTATGTAAAACACATTTGACAAGCTGACAAATCAATCTATTTTTATTCAATTTGCAAAATGAAATACAATGAGTATTTTAGTTAATTATTTTATATTTGTTTAAATATCATCGTATTATAATATTTGTTTTTTCCTCTTGAGAACCTACACAAACAAAAATAATAATGTCATTTAATTTTTAAATTGAATAAATTGAAACTTACATTTATTATATGGTTTCCCAGTAGATCGGACTTTTTGAAGTTCATCCTTCTTTTCGGTTATCGTTTAAAGTTTCAAATTACTCTATCTTGAGAAACGTTCAATTTTAACGCAAATTTAGCCTGCTCTACAGCTGCCTACATTTTAACCCATTTTATTCACGCTAGTGTCAAATTTTAACCAAGTTACAAAATTGAGGCCGTGTGTGAATTGCGTTAAAATGTTGGTTAAATTTTGTAACTTGGTTAAATTTTGACACTAGCGTGGTGAATAAAATGGGTTAAAATGTAGGCAGCTGTGGAGCAGGCTAAATTTGCGTTAAAATTTAACGTTTCTCAAGACAGAGTAATATGAAACTGTAAACCATAGAGAAAATATTTAAATAGAGGCGCGACTCGTACCCCCCTTGCCTTAAACACCCGCAAATTTTTTTTGAGTTGAGTAAGAGAAAACTCTCTTAAATTACTCATTTTTTCCTATCCGTGAATACATGTGAGTGGTGGATTAAAAACCCTTTTGCTCAAACTGACAGATAATTTTTTTTGTTGTTGGTTTGTCAAAAGTCTGTCTGACATTTCTAATTACCAAAACAAAAATAATAATTTTTTTCACATTTGGTAAGTTTTTTTTCATATTTATTTAAATATTCTTTATTTCAATAAAAGAAATATATATATATATATAAAAAAATTGTTTTTTATGTTTGTTTGATAAAGATTTGGCCACAATGACGGAGATCCGATGGAAAGCGTACATCCAAAGGTATATCTTAGATTGGAAACTCTGAAACCAAACCCAATTGTTTCTTGTTTTTTACAATTGTTTTGTTGTTTTGTTTTAGATTGGGAGTGAAGACGTACTTAGTTTATCTGGGAATGATACCACCAACCACTCCACTTTACACAAAAACCAATCCATCAACAAAAAGTGAAGATCGAATTGGTTATTTAGAAAAGGAGGCTTCACATTGGCGGACACAATGTGAAATCTCACGAATAAGCGATTCGCTGCCACATGAAGTGTCTCGTCTATGTAAAGAGAAACAACAATACAATGAGCCATTAGTAGTGGCGGGTTGTTGCTGTATTACAGAAATATAGAAAGCTTTTCTTGGAATCTATTCTTCGACAGGACATGTTTTGGTAACGGAAACAATTTCCCCAGCAAAATGACAGAGTAAGTAAACCTTTATTTTGCAAGTGCAAATTCATATCTAATCGATGTTTTTCTTATAAACTTTCACAGAGATCTCGATAAACTGAAAGAAGGAATCGCTGAGAAAGTAGCCATATTATCTTTTTGGAAGAATTATATCGTCAGTGGCAATCTCATGAACGAGATCGATATGCACATGTTTACCGAAACACCTCGGTCTGTATCTTCTAAACAGATTGTTGGTCTGTTTGTGGATCAGCATTTAGGCAAGCAGAAATAAGGTACGTTAAATACAAGAAAACCTAATTTCATGTATTTTTAAGTATTTGTTTTTCTTTTAATTTTGTAGGATAAACAGCGCCTGACATTCATCTCAAAATCATGACGAACAACAAGGTCAGACCACACAAACAATGAAGCCCAGCAGGAAGTCATTATTGCCAGATATTATAATTAAATACATAGACTCAATATTTTAAAGTGTTCTCCTTTTATATATATATATATATTTGTATATAGCTTAAGAATTGTGATTCACTTGATTTTTTTCAATTACATTTTCTTTAAGGGTGTTCAAAAAAATTCTTTTCTTTTCAAGGGAAATGTAATGTTGTGCGTCTCAATGACACATAGGTAAGTATTATAGCCCTATGCTGAGGTAAATTAACACTCAGTACAGTTACAATCATCGAGATCAAGCAAGTACTTTGGAAATGACAGCTTGTCCAAAGTAGCAAATCCAAGAAATTTCTACTGATATCAAGAAAAATCTTGAAATCAGTACTTACGCCAAGCTCTAATTTCCAAACTACTTGCTTGATTTCGATGATTGTAACGGTTCTGAGTGTAAATTAACCTTAGCTTCTAAATCCCTGCAATCATTTTAAATTCAAAAAATTATTTCGAAAAATTGCTATCTAAAAGTAGTTTCTTCGTGTTTTAAAAAAAATGAAAAATTACAAAATTACTTTCAGATGCAAATTTTTTGAAATATTTGCTCGAATTGAAAATGGTTTCAAGAATTTACAAGCTGACATAAATTAAAACTCAAAACAGTTTCAATCATCGAGATCAAGCAAGTACTTTGGAAATGACAGCTTGTCCAAAGTAGCAAATCCAAGAAATTTCTACTGATATCAAGAAAAATCTTGAAATCAGTACTTACGCCAAGCTCTAATTTCCAAACTACTTGCTTGATTTCGATGATTGTAACGGTTCTGAGTGTAAATTAACCTTAGCTTCTAAATCCCTGCAATCATTTTAAATTCAAAAAATTATTTCGAAAAATTGCTATCTAAAAGTAGTTTCTTCATGTTTTAAAAAAAATGAAAAATTACAAAATTACTTTCAGATGCAAATTTTTTGAAATATTTGCTCGAATTGAAAATGGTTTCAAGAATTTACAAGCTGACATAAATTAAAACTCAAAACAGTTTCAATCATCGAGATCAAGCAAGTACTTTGGAAATGACAGCTTGTCCAAAGTAGCAAATCCAAGAAATTTCTACTGATATCAAGAAAAATCTTGAAATCAGTACTTACGCCAAGCTCTAATTTCCAAACTACTTGCTTGATTTCGATGATTGTAACGGTTCTGAGTGTAAATTAACCTTAGCTTCTAAATCCCTGCAATCATTTTAAATTCAAAAAATTATTTCGAAAAATTGCTATCTAAAAGTAGTTTCTTCGTGTTTTAAAAAAAATGAAAAATTACAAAATTACTTTCAGATGCAAATTTTTTGAAATATTTGCTCGAATTGAAAACGGTTTCAAGAATTTACAAGCTGACATAAATTAAAACTCAAAACAGTTTCAATCATCGAGATCAAGCAAGTACTTTGGAAATGACAGCTTGTCCAAAGTAGCAAATCCAAGAAATTTCTACTGATATCAAGAAAAATCTTGAAATCAGTACTTACGCCAAGCTCTAATTTCCAAACTACTTGCTTGATTTCGATGATTGTAACGGTTCTGAGTGTAAATTAACCTTAGCTTCTAAATCCCTGCAATCATTTTAAATTCAAAAAATTATTTCGAAAAATTGCTATCTAAAAGTAGTTTCTTCGTGTTTTAAAAAAAAATGAAAAATTACAAAATTACTTTCAGATGCAAATTTTTTGAAATATTTGCTCGAATTGAAAATGGTTTCAAGAATTTACAAGCTGACATAAATTAAAACTCAAAACAGTTTCAATCATCGAGATCAAGCAAGTACTTTGGAAATGACAGCTTGTCCAAAGTAGCAAATCCAAGAAATTTCTACTGATATCAAGAAAAATCTTGAAATCAGTACTTACGCCAAGCTCTAATTTCCAAACTACTTGCTTGATTTCGATGATTGTAACGGTTCTGAGTGTAAATTAACCTTAGCTTCTAAATCCCTGCAATCATTTTAAATTCAAAAAATTATTTCGAAAAATTGCTATCTAAAATGATGTATGCGTATTCCTGGAGCTATTTTTTTTTATTCAACTTCTTTGCAAAAAATGTTGATGCTTCCTTTGAAAGTATGAAGTGCTGATTCTAAAAAGATATCGCTCACCTTTATTGGACAACCCGTTGCAAAGATATAGTTGAAAATCTATTCACTGTTCACCTTGAAATACATAATCTGAAAATACTTTAAAGTGTATCTTTGGAACGGGTTATCCTAAAAACTTGGTTGATACCTTTTTGTAATCTACTCTTGATACTCTCAAAATCAGCATCAAAAGTTTTTATGTAGAAGCCTTATTGCAAAAAATCACTCTTGAAATACGCATATTTAGAATGATGTATGCGTATTCCTGGAGCTATTTTTTTTTATTCAACTTCTTTGCAAAAAATGTTGATGCTTCCTTTGAAAGTATGAAGTGCTGATTCTAAAAAGATATCGCTCACCTTTATTGGACAACCCGTTCCAAAGATATAGTTCAAAAACTATTCACTGTTCACCTTGAAATACATAATCTGAAAATACTTTGAAGTGTATCTTTGGAACGGGTTATCCTAAAAACTTGGTTGATACCTTTTTGTAATCTACTCTTAATAATCTCAAAATCAGCATCAAAAGTTTTTATGTAGAAGCCTTATTGCAAAAAATCACTCTTGAAATACGCATATTTAGAATGATGTATGCGTATTCCTGGAGCTATTTTTTTTAATACAACTTCTTTGCAAAAAATGTTGATGCTTCCTTTGAAAGTATGAAGTGCTGAATATAAAAAGATAACGCTCACCTTTATTGGACATCCCGTTCCAAAGATATAGTTCAAAAGCTATTCGTATTCTATATTAAATAATATGTGTCTAAGAATCACATGAATCTTATGTATGCAGATTGCACCTAAATTATAAAGTTATATGCATATAGCTACCTACCCACCTACATCCTTCATTTTCATTATTATATGCACATGTTTACATACTTACCTTCCATAAATATATATATATATATATATGTATATTTTACTATCCTAACTTACATAATTCAAATCCATAACAAAGATTTAAATATACATTTGTAGATTGGTATTTACCTAAGTGACTATTCTTTTAATCATCTATCCGACAATTCATTATACTAAGAATTAAAGTAATCTTAACTACATCGGCCTTAAACCTGCATAGGATAACTAGACTACATACCTACTAAACAGCTTTAATGGTTAGATACATTAAGGTTGTTAGCTACAACAGTTCGTGCGATCCAGTCTTGCATTTTATTTAATAATGACGGAGAAAAAGCAGGAGTTTTTGTTTTTTATACTATACTATACTATGAGACTTACCTTCTCCTTCCATTCCTTGATCATATCGGTACTATCAGGTGGCATTTTATCCGTATAAACCATACACATGTATCCGGATTCGCGCAAGCATCTCTCAACTTCCAGTACTTCATCTGCCGAATTGCACAAGACTGCACAACGCTCCAACTGATATGCGCACTTATCCAAACATTTCATAATAACCGACATCTTTTCGGAGTTACTTTGCAATTTAATGGAAACTTTAGCCTTGGCATAGACTGCAGCTTCTAAATAGTCTGCAATGTACAACAAAGGCTGATTAGCAATCCTTACAAAATTAATAAATCGCCGAGTCCATGTCTTGGAAGTGACCACCAGTTGAAATGGAATCTTTTCATCTTGAAGAACTGGAGAGATAAGCTTGAAGAGGGTTTCATCAAACTCGGGATTCTCATTCATTATGCTGTCCAAACCATCGATAACTAAAGTTTTACTTGGCGTATGTTGAGCAAGTTTTCCTTCTCGTTGGCCTCGAGCAAACGCTGCCGCACGGTGGTGTAATTACAAGCACACCACACCCATTAAGCAGTTCAATTTTATCATCTTCGTTGTTTCGAAGTCCATATGCTGAGACAATACTAATTTTTGGTGTTGTGCTAGCCAAAATGCGTCGACAATGACGAGAAATACTCTCAACCTGAACGGACGATAGTGCGATTATAATAACAGCTGGACCATAGGTCGGCAGAATGCCTTTCGATTCTAGACGGAAACTCAACATGCTACAAACCGGAGGCAAATAACACCAGGTTTTACCAGTTCTATTCGAGTTGATCACACAAAAGCAATTGCCACGAACTAAATGCGACCAAGCGTACGCTTGGATGCGATACATTTTAGTCAATCGCTTGTGCTCCATTTCTTGGTGGATTTCTGCTGTAAACAAGGCATTCTTCATGCGTTCAATTGGTTTAACATTGTTTTTACTGTGAGCCAATACAAGATGCTTAACGAAATTTGTTTTCAAAGTAGCTTTACCAATGACTTCGGGAAGATTAAGATATGTTTGGTATGATGGAAGATAAAAATTAGTTAAATTACGAAAGTATTCTTTTTGATTTAATATTTTCGTAGAACGTATGGATGGATGGGAATTTTCACTATCAACTGGTGTGGAACACGGAGATTGTAAAAGTGATGAATTTGACGATTGGACAGTTTTTATAATTAAATTACAGGACAAAATACAAAATAAATAAAATAAAACTCGCGCACTTCCAATATTTGTTTTGAAATGAATATCTTTTTTTTTATTGTTTTGTCATCTGTCAAAATACTCACCTCAAATTGAGTAAACTGGTCTTTTCTTGTGGTGGAATTTTGGCACGTACGCATTAATATGCTATGGTTTGCTTCTACTTTTTGATTGGATTTTCTTCATTTTGAACATAAAATTAATAAATATTGCTTAATTTGTAAGCCAGAATCAACAAAAAGCTTTTATTGGTATGTTTTATGCTTGATTAAGGCCTTTAAGAATACAATTTAACTAAAAAGCAATTCATTTTTCAATTTTTGAATTTAACGGATTTCCATTTTGAAGATATAGGCTTACCATATCTACCAAAAGGGCAAATGCGCACTCCTCCGTTTCGATAAGCCTGTGTTGGTATCTGCTCCATTTAAAATGCACGGGCAACTAACACATGTTTGTCGAAACGGAGGAAATCCTCTCAATTTAGCTTGTAGGGTGAAAGAGAATAAACCCCCGAAGTCGTGCCTCTATATTAGTTTCTCTATGCTGTAAACGATAACCGAAAAGAAAGATGAATTCCAAAAAGTTCAGATCTACTGGGAAACCATATAATAAATGTAAGTTTTAATTTATTCAATTGAAAAATTAAATTATATTATTATTTTTGTTTGTGTAGAGGAAAAAACAAATATTATAATCCGTTGATATTTTAACAAATATAAAATAATTAGTTAAAATACTCATTGTAATTTTGCAAATTGAATACAAATAGATTGATTTGTCAGCTTGTCAAATTCTTCAGCTGTGAAAACTAGTGATTACATACTAAATCAACAAACTAACCATAATGGGAATTGTTTTGAAAAGATTTGGAAATGTTGTTTTAAAATATTAAATGAACGATGTAAAACCGAAATATATTAGTAAAACTGAGAATTCGTTACTTTTTTTTTATTAACTTTATATCTTCTAAGTCGGATTTTGGGAAAGAAATTAATTAACTTAAACAACAAAAAAAATGTTTTTAGGGAAATTTCTTAAATCTTGAAGGAATTTTAGCCAAAATAGAGTTTTAATAAATCCCTTTTAACGCAATTCACACAGCAAAAAGCTAAATTTGATCCCACCACAAACCAAACTTCAAAATTTAACCAAGGTAGAACATTTAACCAACATTTTAACGCAATTCACACACGGCCTTACTGGACTGGGGCCCAATTCCGCAAGCGTGAGTTTTCTCTGTGTACACAGAAAGTTGTGTACACATCCATTTTTCCGATTCCGCAAGGGTGCGATGCATTTTTATTTGACAGATAACGTGTATACAGATAGGCAAATTTATTCACGCATATTTTGAGGGTGAATAATTTGTTTGCACAGAAAAGCATTCACGCTTGCGGAATTGGGCCCCTAGTATTTACTCGACAACTTATGAGTCGCGACTCTTATCGAACATGATGAATGCGAAAGGGAAAAAAATCGAGACGGAATAAAAATGCCCTGTGAGTCGCGGGCCAAGATTTCGGCGACGCAAGTTTGACGTTTCTCCTTACACTCATTTGTTATTGAAGCATACCCTTTATTTCATATCCTTTTGTATGCGGGTTATATCCACAGATGAACCATACGAAGATGGGAAACTTCCTTTTGTTTCACCCTCCTAAATCATTGTATATATATACCTATAGTACACTCATGAATAGGTACGTTTGTGGCGGCATCTAGATTACTGCAAGATAAGGTAGCCCATTTCGTTGTATTTTTAACAGACTGGGTTTTTAATTTACCACCTAATTCCCTTGCATGCTAACTCAATTAGTTTTCTGTGGGTATCCACAAAACTGATTCATTTTTAAAATCGTGCAACCAGGCTCTATGTGTCAATGCTCTTTAACCCATGAATCATATAATGGCCTTTTCGATTGGCCGTCCAGAACTGTTCTGACCCCCACAAAATGACAGTGTTACTCTAAACAGAACAGAAAACGCTTCTGGATTTCATTTCAGAATCGAAAACAGAATCACTAATACACTCACATAATTAAAATGTCAAAATCATCGGATTGTTTTGTTGTGTAATTTCGATGTGCTTATTGAATTTGAACTACTTTTCTGGTAAAATAAGATAAAAAGAACCAAGTTGTAATTATTATTGATACAAGAAAATGTGTATCTAAATTGAAATCAAGTGTTTTGGAAATTCTTTTTAGTCGCTGTGATTTTTTTAAATTTAATTTTCACAAATACAGTGATTGGGGGAACGTGTTCCGGACGGCCAATCGAAAAGGCCATAAAAAAAGATTACGACACTTCTTTGTTTTTCCTATTTTATTGACGTCTTATGTGAAACAAAAATCTGCGAATTGTTGTTTGTTGTTGGTGGATTAATGGATTTTGTTTCAAATATGACGTCAATAAAATTATAGAAACTAAGACCCCTTTCACACAAGGAAACTGAGTTGGAGGCAACTGGGAATTTGAGGGTGAGAAGGGCAAGAAGTAAGGGGAATGAAAAAAATATCCGCGGTCAACGATTTGAGAAGATTTTTCTGACGTTATGCTTTGAAATTTTCTTAGGTTTCCATTTTGACTTCTGTCTCTGATAGATATCAAACATATTTTTTTTAAAGAGATAATTCTTACAATTATATTATTACATTAACCAAACCAAATCAGCTACTTAAATAAATTCATTGTGAAAGAAAATTTCAAGTTTTAATTCTTGTGGGCAAGGCATTTAAATCAATCCATCACGAGTTAGTACACATTTCATACATACAATTATGCGCCTAGACATGGAAAATCGACAACAAAAACGCACGGACCAATTAAGCTCTCAGCTTGTGGCTTCCTGTCAGTGGTTTATGCGTCCAACTGTAACAATAAACCTTCGGTGCATTCCAATAAGCCCAATCTAATCATCCCATCATCACTATCATATGTTGGGTCCAAGATTTGGATGGCAAGAGAAACGCACAACAAATCTGCACACAAATCAATTTTCTCCTGATTCATTGTTTTTCCGTGACCTTTTAATATATTAATTTAGCAAACCATTATTAACAACCACAATAAAAAAAACAACATTTACCTATATAATCGCACCAGGTTTCTTTATTTTGAATTTATTTTTCTAAAAATAAGATGCGGTTAATTTATAACTCAAAATTGTGTAGTATTTTCCAGCCGCGAAGCAAATTGTTTGTTTACAAAAAGCGAATGTCAAATCAAAAGCAATTCAAAAAACGAGCAACTCATGGCCTTTTCGATTGGCCGTCCGGAACACGTTCCTCAATAAAACAGACGTAAGCAATTTGACTGATTCTGAATTATATGTATCAATGTAATTGTGAAAATTAAATTAAAAGAAAATCACATCGGCTAAAAAGAATTTCCAAAACACTTGATTTCAATTTAGATACACATTTTCTTGTATCAATAATAATTATTACTTGCTACTTTTTATGTTATTTTACCAGAAAATGAGTTTAAATTCAATAAACACAACGAAATTACACAACAAATCAAGCCGATTATTTTGACATTTTAATTGTGTAAGTGATTCTGTTTTCGATTCTGAAATGAAATCCAGAATCGTTTTCTGTTCTGTATAGAGTAACAACTGTCATTTTGTGGGGGTCAGTACAGTTCTGGACGGCCAATCGAAAAGGCCATCAGTTTCCTCATCAAATTTTTCATGTGAAAGCTACGAGGCAATTAAAGGAAAACGTCAAAAAATCCAGCAATTGGTTTCCCTGTGTGAAAAGGGAATAAGAAGTGTTGTAAAAATGTACCCATGTTTTTAACCTATAAAGAAAAGGCTTCATCTATTTTAATGCAAGGTTGGGTATCTTATCTTATACAGAATACTGTCTATGGAAATATATTGTATTTTGTTGGCGGGATAATTTTGTTTTTGTAATTTTGCTTGCTTAAAAAAAAACAATAAGTTTCGCATGCTCAATCAAGTTAAGATTAGTAACACAAATAAGCCATAAATTATTAGTTTATGATTAGTAATAGAACAGAAGGGCGAAGAATTGGAGTCTTTTGGTTTTGTTTACCATACAAACACCAAATTGATTCGATATTTTAATCATTTTCAAAAATTAAAAATTTTGGAACTCTTGGCATTAAGAAAAGGTTCAAAAATGGCATCAACACATTTAATACCTAACAAAATTTTGGTAAGTCTATCAGAAAATTAACTAGCTACTTACATACATCTATCTTAAACAAATTTTTAAAGTTGAAGGTAACCACAAAAAGAGTTGAACGCAATGAAACTAATTCAGAAAATGTCCCCAAACATGAGAACCCACCGAAAAGACGCAGTGACCGCATAACGCGCAGTCAACGCTCGCTTGATGTTGGTACTCCCTCTCATGAAAAGCTTGAGCAGAAGCTTTCATTTATCGAATACAAAGGCACAATCAAATACTGCATTGATAAAATAGACATTGCCGCAACATCAGATGAACTCATGTAAGAAATTGAAATGAAGCTCCTAGGTACTTCAAAATATTGCTATAACATTTTTATCACCAACATGGTTTCTAAATTTGACTTAAATACAATACAATGCGACATATCATTCCTAAGGTAAAAACTTTGGAAAGTAATACCCTCATAATAATATATTCTCAATTCATTCTTCGATATTACAACTCTAATTTACAAATCGCCCAATTATTCATTATTTTTGACTTAATTTGTTAAATAGGAGGATTTCGTCTAGTTTCCAAATCGATCCCTGTAATTTGTTTTTCGTTCTGAATCAAAATCTAGATGTCGAGCAAAGTCTAAAATCTCTACAAAATCAACAAAGTTTCTCATCCATTTCATGTTTCTTAAAATCGCCTTGATTACGATGTGAAAACAAATCGTGTGAATTTTATCGAAGTATCCATTGCTTAACATGACTGACTGTCAATTACAATTTCCTCTTCTTGAGTTAATTTTACTAAAAAAAAAATAATATACACAACTTATGTCGTTTTTATTTGGCAGTCGGGAAGCCTTCTAAACTTTTCTTAAAGTGTTCACTTCAAGTGAACTTTAAGTGAGAAGAAGAGAAATTTGCTTCTGGATTTCATATCAAAATCTAAAGCACACGTTGAAATACTTAAACGTCATAGATATACTTTAGCGAGTTTCATTCAGATTTCAAAGATCTCATTTAAAAATCGAGATTTGATCTTTTCAATTAAACTTTTTTTTTCAGATTTAATTGTAGTATTGGTGAATGACTGACACACATATCTGAAAAAAAAAACGAAGACGTAGCAATCAAAAACTTCACTGAATGTATAAAATAAAAATTATTAACTTCTTCGTCCATTATTTCTTTATTTTTTAGCGCGGATTGGCACTAGTTCCTTTGACCATTGACAGAAAAGACTTTTTACATGTATGTGTGCACTCAGATCAAATCTGCCAACCCATCAGAGATCCAATCTTTCGTGTTAAGATTTGATCTAGATTTGCTCTTTTTGTTGGAATGAAACTCTCAAAATTCAAGAATAAGAAATCTTTGGTAGGAAAGAGCAGATCTTTTCTTGAATGAAACTCGCTATTAAACTCGAAAGTTGTTGTATTTTTACTTGCGATATAGGTTAGGTACTAAAGGTCAAGTTTTGCAGTTCGAAAAAAATCGACTTCGAGATTTTAATCAAACGATGATAGAGAGCACCAAAAAAGTGGGCCTGTCTGCACAAAGCTCTACAGGCTAAAGCGGTTTTCTTGAAATTTGGTATTTAGGAGTTTGAGGTGATTGTCTCAAAATTATTTTTGAATCTTTTAGCCCTAAAACTAACGGTACCTGCCATACAATTTCTACTACCGTCTTAAATATCTCGAAAATGGCTCTAACGATCTTGATAAAAAATCTATTGTTATTAAAAATCGTTTTAGCTAGTAAAAGTGAGGGAGTGAAATGATATGTCAGATTACTCGCCCGAGATGGTAGCAGCGACTGGCGAGTCATCTCACTTCACTCGCCGAAATAGCTGAATCTCGGTGATAGTCTACAATTTTTTTTTAATATTTTGTTATTAACTGTACCTGCCATACAATCATTTTTATTATTTTGGGCTTAATCATAAACGGGTCAACGGATTTCCATTAAAATTTGTTTATACGAGGTCCTTCGTCTCTTAATAATAATACTGCGTACCAAAATTTTAGAAAAATGATTTTTTGGATTTTTGAAAGTTCAATATTTTAAAAATGGATGGATGATTTTTTTTTTAAATTCAGTTTTTAATCGAACATAGGAGCAAGTACGTGCGATACAGCCGTGCATTTAATGTTGTATAACATTTGTGCAACAAACGATTTGAATTCAAATTTGCATTCCACCCAATAAAATATTTAACCGTAATACTCGCGCTTCTAGGAATGCTCACCATCATCATAAATATCAAACTTAGGAACATAGGCCAAATTCCTAAACGCAAGATTTGCAAAGCAAGTCTCATGCTAAGCAAATGCACGAACCCGATAAAAATTGAAAAGCAAGTGAAGTGCGCAACACAAGTTTAACTTGCACAATTGCATTAGCTGCGTTTTATTATCTACGGGTCTGGGTTATGTTTTAACACGTATTACAAAAACAACACGAGATCCAGGTTTCTATCGGGATTTATATCTGGGTTTGCAAATATTAGTATTAAATGCGGCAAACAGAGTGTACATGTAAGTACATAACCCAGATCGTTTTATTTTCACGGGGTGAACCATATGGGTTATTAGCGATAATAAAATAAAACACGGCTATTGAAGTTTGCCAAGAAAAAAGAATGAACTGCGTTTTGGGACAGTGTGCTTAGCAGAGATTTTTCTATTTGCGTTTAGGGACAGTTTGCTTAGCTTATTATGCGCAAGATTTGCGTTTAGGAATTTGCCCATATATTGCACATATGTCATAATTTTTTTTTTCATTTCTTTTTTTCTATCTTTTTTAAATACCTACTATTTCTCTATTGTTACATTATAGTTTATTATCCTAACTATGTATGTAAATTGCTACTATCGATACTCTCAAAGATTTAAGTCTTAATGTGTCATTGTTAATTGTATATCCGTATTCGAAATAAAAGAAATAAATAAATCAGTTTATCCTTGAGCCCAACTTCGGAAATAATGTTAAGTGGAGAGATTATTTCTTTAGTCGAACAACACGAATGTAAAATACTTTACCAGGCTCTATTATTCCCTCCCATTTCGATATTCTGAACTTTAAAACCAATATACATCGGTATCTCATCGCACTGTGCTTGACATATTAAGGGTAGTTAAAACCCGTTTAGTGCGCGCTCAATTATAAACAAAAATTGAGTATTTTTGTATAGTGTTAAGTTACTTAATAATAAATATCAGGAACTATGAAAACATTTTATTTCTGACTTAAAATTGGTCTAGCTAATGCATAAATGTTTATAAACAAATTTAACGTATCTTTTGTGCCTATTATTAAATAACTTAAATCGTTAGAGGGATGATTAAGTGTTGCTCAAGACACTGCATGCAGTACATTTTGTGTTTACTTAAAATTAGATACAAAGAACAAAAATTAGTTGTCAAACCGGCCAAACGAAGATTAGTCTCCCTTATGTGACGGGTTGACAACACAATATGCCGATTTAATTCCTCAATCGTTTTTTTTATACATGGTATATATATGTTATTTAAAATCAAATAATATATAGTAAAAGTTGTCTATTAATATAACTAATATCTATATATTGTACAATATTTAGTTTTTTTTTTGTTGATTAAAACAAAGACTATTATTAGTGCTTATCATATGTATTCTGTTGATTAACCTCTATATATATTTGGATGGCTTCTATAAAAGTTAGAGCGGAATTCGTTGTTAAATAATTGGAAGAGCTGGTGGACAGACGATGAGATTGCTCAGATAATTGGAGATGTATAATATGTAACTATCATCAATAGCAATAGTCAATAGGTTTGTTCGTTGAGCCCCGAAGTCGCCCTAAGGCGTTTTTTGAAAAACCTGAAGTCACCCTGATAAACAAATCCTGTGTTTTTTGAAACCTAGGGTCCCCCTCAACTCGCGCGAAAGTAGAACTAGGTTTTTACCTGGGGCTAGCTGAGGTAAATGAATAAACTTTCAAGTCACATGAGATCTGATTGGATTTGTTATTTTTGAAACGCAAATAAAAGAATACTTAAGTTAATTTTCGGACACATACATGCAAAATGGAAACCTTTGAAGATGTGGATTGTGCATAGGGCCCAAAAAATGGACTAAGAACTTAAATTTATTATATTTCAAGTTTTAATTATTAAATGACATAATTGTTTTTCTGCTAAATAAAATGAATGGCTCTCGGGTGTTTTTTTTAGAACCGAAAACCCCAGGTCGACCCTGGTTAAAGTTCAGCGAACGAGCCTAATATTTGGTGTATAATTATTGCTAATTAAAGGGTTTTCATTAGAATTGAATGAATGTATTCCTTTCGTAACTTATATCTTAATGTGTTAAGCATACTGAAATAAATAAATAATCTGAATAAACTAAACTAACTAGGTCAAAGTAAAGATTTAGTTTTTAAATCTTCATAATGTATGATAGCGTTTTTTTGTCATTTGCCGCCTGGTCTTCTGTGTTTCCTTATAAAAAAAACTATAGACGTATCTTTCAACAATTTGAAGTTCTTTGTCTACTATTGGAGATATTTTAAACTATGAAGTAAAGCCGTATAAAGGTATAGTACATAGAGTTTTATAAAATAGGAACTTATGGCCTTTTCGATTGGCAGTCCGGAACACGTTCCTCCAATAAAACACCCGGAATCAATTTGACTGATTCTAAATTGTATGTATAATCGTGTTTGTGAAAATTTTATTTTAAAAAAAATCACATCGGCTAAAAAGAATTTCCGAAACACTTGATTTCAATATCTATTATATACACATTTTCTTGTATCAATAATAATTAACTTGCTTCTTCTTATGTTATTTTACCAGAAAAGTAGTTTAAATTCAATAAACTCAACGAAATTAGACAAAACAAATTAACCCGATGATTTTGACATTTCAATTATGTGATGGCCTTTTCGATTGGCCGTCCAGGGGGTCAATTCCCGATCTGTGAAGATGTGAAGTGATAAATTTTATCACGCTTTCACATCTAATTCGATTCCCTATTCGTGAAAAAGTGAAGTTAAATGCCAAACATTTTTCATATGATAATTTTTTTATCACAGTCAATTGTTTTGTGAATAAAATGTTTCTAATCGAATATTAAGAAGAAAATCAGGATTTGGCACATGACAAGTAAGCAACAATTATATTTATACACAAATTTATTTTGGTTATAAGTTATATTTCTGTTTATTCGAGTAAATAACGAAATTGTTAAATCAACAGATTGACAACAGCCGACGCCACGGTGCTCATTCCCGCGACAGATGGAAACTACCCATTGCAAAAAAATGCAGAGCACTTTATCATATTTAAATGGCTTTGAAGCGCACTCATAAGTTGAGTGTTTTTCAAGAATATTCTCAATTCACGTATTAAATCCATGCATAAATGTTTTGGGAATCTATAAAATTCAATAAAGTGCTCCTTGTTGTAACTTCGAATAGATTCTGCCCATCTCGAAGGGAAAGCCTCAATATCCTCACATGAAAAAATAATAAATCTTACTCAAAACAGAGATACTATTGAATATAATATAAAACCCACAATTGTTCAGTACGACGTCTTTTTTTAATTTATTAAACGAATTATTATTCCGGACATTATTCTTAAGCAAATTTAGAAACTGAAATGAAATATTTACCTTTCCCAACAAAAAATCTAGTCAGAAATGACAGAATTTATCATTTAGTACTTTTTAGTACAAACTTTATCACAATGAGTTCCAGAATCGCATTAGGCGTGTGTGTGAAGTTGGAAAATGATAAACCTCTGTGAAAACTGAAATGATATTTTTTTTTATCACTTCATAATTTCACAGATCGGGAATTGACCCCCAGTACTGTTCTGACCCCCACAAAATGACAGTTGTTACTCTAAACAGAACAGAAAACGATTCTGGATTTCATTTCAGAATCGAAAACAGAATCACTAATACACTTACACAATTAAAATGTCAAAATAATCGGCTTGATTTGTTGTGTAATTTCGTTGTGTTTATTGAATTTAAACTCATTTTCTGGTAAAATAACATAAAAAGTAGCAAGTAATAATTATTATTGATACAAGAAAATGTGTATCTAAATTGAAATCAAGTGTTTTGGAAATTCTTTCTAGCCGATGTGATTTTCTTTTAATTTAATTTTCACAAATACAGTGATACATATAATTCAGAATCAGTCAAATTGCTTACGGCTGTTTTATTGGGGGAACGTGTTCCGGACGGCCAATCGAAAAGGCCATGAGTGATTTTAGGTCTGATCCACACTCTGCCAATTGGCACAAAAAAAACCTGTTCCAGACTTACAAATTTGGTAGTTTTTGGCAGAAGAGAGAGCTCTTGATAGAGTAAAATATTTCCCCTTCTTGCCAATTCCTGCCCAATAAATTTTTGTGGGCAGAAAATTTACAATTGTCAGACTGACGTTTGTCATAAACGAAAAAAAAAACGGTTCGTAGTTGATGTATAAAAATATTTGTTGAACAAAATTAATTTAGAAACACTAAAATACAAAATAATTAGTTTGAAGAGAAAAAAATGTGAATTTACATCAAATAAAGAAATAAAAAAAAAAAAAAAATGTGTTGACGTTTAAAAATTGGCAGAAAATTGTGCACAAGCTGTTCCAGACTTTCGGACTTTATTTCTCAATGAGAGAATTTTATCCCCACTCTTAAAGTTTTGACAACCTACCAATTTCTGCCCAAAAAAAGTCTGGATCAGACCTTATGTTTTTGATTCTGAATTAATATCCAGAATCGTTTTCTGTTCTGTTTAGATTAACAACTGTCATTTTGTGGGGGTCAGAACAGTTCTCGACGGCCAATCGAAAAGGTCATTAATGTTTTCATCCACAAAGGAAGATCTGAAAAGGAACTTTAGGTGAGCTACAAGACGGTATCTCCTTTTTAATCCTTCCCTATTTTCCTAAAGCTCGCACTGTGCTTGTCATGTTAAGGGTAGCCAAAACTCCTTAGTGCGGGTTTATTGTTTAAAAAAAAATGAGCTTTTCATTCATTCATGCATCAAAATTTATTTTTGATTTTGGTTATTTTCACATACTTCTTTTCACATCATACTATTATTGGGGACGTTCACTCAATTATTCTCAGCTGATAAACCAATTCTATAGTAATGCATGCCATATCCTTAATTATTAACTTTTTAACAACTTATTAGGTCATGGGTCGATGCACAAAAAAGTGAAATCGTTCCAATAGCATTTGACTTGGAATGGCCGTTCTCGTTCCAAACAGGTTCCGGAAAATTAGCACTTATGCAACTTTGCTTGGAAGAAAAGGAATGTTATCTTTTCCATTTGACTCCATTGCCAAAAATTCCAGCCTCATTGATGGCCTTGTTGTCACATCCTAAAGTTCGTTTACACGGAGTTAACATTAAAAAGTATGAATAATAAATCTCCTTATGTATTTCTTTGTTTTTTAATTTTTTTAACGATTTTCAGTGATATAAGAAAACTCAAAAGAGATTTTCCAGAAGTAACAGTGGATACTCTTATTGAAAATTGTATTGATCTTGGTCCATGGTGCAATGAAGTGTGCAATACTGGTGGTCGTTGGAGTCTAGAACGTCTGGCTGCCTATATTGTTAGTAAAATCCGTTTTGGTTTAGACAAATAGAAATGTTTCAAAGATTTTCTTTCATTTTCAGTGCAAAAAATCTATAGACAAAAACAAAAAGGTTCGTATGAGCAAATGGAATGTTGTTCCTCTAGACAGTGATCAAAAAATGTATGCAGCTATTGATGTTTATGTAAGTCCTTATATTTAAAAAAAAATGTTATTAGCATTGTATTTTTTTTAGAAAATTATATCATTATACTGAAAAACAATCAGAAATTCGCCACAGATTTTTAAAATTTGGATCGAAATCCGAATTTACATACCAAAAAAAGATATGAATGTATTTGTGCAAAATGTAAAACAATTAAGGCTTTAGCATTATGCATTGTACTGTTTCACAAATCAAATTACTAATTTTAAAGCAGCTAATATTAACTTAATTTTAGACAATTTTTAACTATTTAGTATTGTTCCTATCATTTTTTTTTTTTTTTAATAAACTGAAGTCTACTTGATTTATAACGCAGTTTTCTGCGTTTCGCCAGGTACTACAGCTGGGCTCATCAGTTAGATGCTGTAGTACCTTTCTAAGACGCATTATTTTTTGATCGATGTTTACCAACTTTAATAAAACTTACAGCGATTACTCACTGTAAATTATATTTTTCTAGGGGAATTTGGTTAGATTCGTGCACCTAGAAGTATGTTTTGCCAGTGAATTAATTGAAGAAAACGCAAACAATATGTTTATATTATTTTTGTTTTTGTTTTAGTGGACTGTGTGGATTTAAAGCCAATTGAATGTTTTTGTGACCTTTAGTCACAACAGTCCACACACTCCACTAAAACAAAAATTAACGCAGTTTTCGACAAAAATTTCCTTAATTTTAAGTGGACTGCAAAAGCAGCTCTTTATATATTTGCACATTGAATTTTACTCAATAATAACCTTATTTTTTTAATTAAAGAGGAAATATGATTTTTTATTTTAGATCGGTCAGCTTATATACAGAGAACTTGAACGAAAAGAACATTTGAAAAAGAAAAACACTGATGAATTCATAGAAAAAAATGGTGTAGAAGCACTGAAAGCTGTAAAGGCACTTGGAGAAAATTTTCTATAATGCACCAAAATTATTGAAGTTAATTCATATTAAATATAAGATTAGTTAATAAATATTTATCTTAATAAAAAAAAAATAAATTTGATTCATTGTATGTAGACCTACCTTTGTGTTACATTGTTTTTGTTTAATAGAATAAATAAATTCTTGGACAAGAGTTTTTGAATTTTATAAGCTACATATTGTATTGAGACTATGCGAATTGCGAATTCGCTAATTTCGTATTACGAATAGATTTCGCTCAAACTTAGTTCGCTTCAAATTTCAAAACTTTCGAATTTGTTATCGTGGGATTACAAATTGCGAATCTGCTCTAACCCTTGTGTGTGTCAAATACTATCGAATCAAAATATTTAGTGATAAATCTAGCGAATTGTTATGCCCGGAAACATTTTCTATACAGCCTTATCGAAGGCTCCGTGGTAATGTATTCATAGATAAAAAAAGAAATCAAAATCAACACGTAGTGATGAATGACAACATATCCTTAATAAAAGAAATGCAAAAACATTAAAGCGAAATGTAAGCTTTATTTCGAAATTAAATGTAAAAATATGTATTAAATTTTAACAAGGAAAGTATATAATTTGTAATAGGCTGGCTGATTCGAAGTAGAATTAATACAACAACAAGACCCTGGAAAATAAATCGGGCGGACGTTACCACTAGAGGGTGCCGTGGTCTTGTTCGGCTTGGCCTGTCCAAACCCAACCTTAGGAGTCGTCGGCCGATGTTTGACTGCCCCATTTATATAATTTTTTTTCAGCTCTGAAAGAGCTGAACACCAAGGTATGTTCATATTAGTTGGATGTTACGCTTGATTACCCTTAAGCATTTCAGGTGTCCACAACAAAACATTGGACTTGACAAGAGTCGCGTGTGTGAGGACAATGAAAAAGGACACTGCACGGGGCATTTAGTATGGACATGTCTATGCGAACGAATTCATCTCGAACAAAAGAAGCGATCGATAGTTCTATGCAATTGCCATCCGCCAGATAGATGTTCAGAGATTTTTATAATCAGTCGGAATAACTATCAGGTATGTGCAGCCACAGGAAGTTATTTCGGTTTTCTAGTATATGGTTACATACTTAATACATAATGTACTTTAGGAGAGTCTTTCGATCATTCGTTAGTATAATATTAATTATAAAAAAACAACCCTAATTTTCGTTAGTATTGCCTAAACAGCTTAATGTCCTAATATTGATAAATGATGAATAAATAAATGAATTACATAAACCAGCAACCAAATAATGGAAGAAACTTAAAAAGAAGCGAGACTTCAATTTAACTAAAACTAAACGGAAACTAATCTTACCGCAGCATTACTTATGTCAGCAAGGTTTAGCTCTCTTTTCTTGAATTCCTTATTGGCTCTTGAAGTAAACGTCATTAGCTCACCAACTTCTCGACAAACGCCAATTGTGTCTAATGTCGTTTTTATTTGGCAATCCGGAAGCCTTCCGGACTCTTCTAAAAGCGTTCACTTGGGAAAAAATGACAGTTCTAATTCTGAAAAGAAGAGAATTTTGCTTCTGGATTTGAAATCAGAATCAGAACCAGAAGCACTCACACATTCATATACCTGAACGTCAATCTCGACTGTTGTCATTTTTTGTATCATAACTGTGCAACAAACATTTTTTTGAATTCGAATATTCTCACGTACACAATTATTTTCAAATATAAAATCTCATTAAAATTCAGAATCGTCAGAATCACACAAAAGTGTTTAGTTGATATCCCGGATCGGAGAAGAATTCCGGATTGCCAAATAAAAACGCCATAAAACGATAAATTACAAATGAAGATTTCTTGTCAACTATTTTCATAGTTCTTTAATTTTTACCAATAGAAGCCTTGGGTTCAATATTAGCAATTTGTGAAATAGGTACTAAATTGTACTGAACTTGTGGAATGACATCGTTTTCATCCTCGCAAGGCTGAACTAATGTTTCTCCAGTAAATGTCATTTCATAATCGATTTTAATCGAAGAAAACTGCTTGTTGGCAGGTTTCAGTTGACACTTTGAAAAGTAATAAACTTTGTCAACTTCAAGCATATCGTAAAAGCGGTCACACTGCTCCTTGAATGCTGTGGCACGAATTTCTCCCGATTCGTCTAATAAGTCCATATTGAAAAGTTTTTCTTCACCTTTAGCATTACTCCAAGTACGAATGGCAGATTTGGATGTAACTCGAGCTTTGATAACCCATTTGTTTTGATATGGCGTTAAACTCGATATGGGAGCAGTCATCGAAGGATTCATCGATTGATTTACTGAAGTGTTATTATAGTTCATTGTGTTGCTGGTTGAATCATAAGAGTTTCCATTGATGGCTTTTGATTCGTATTTTAAATCATTTGCATTTTTTAGTGGTGGAGCAACCGCTGCGGGTTTGCTGGGTATGCTTGGTTTGCCAGTGAATTGTACAGGATTGCCGATTTTTTTGCCAACTTCTGACCCGTGATTCAGAACAGTTAATTCGAGAATAATAAGCACTCGCCTGTTAAATAGAAAATTAAATTTGTCAATTGCAATTCATTGTTATTATTGTTGAAAAAAGATACTTAGAATGTTGCCTCAGTATATAATAAACGTTTCTTAATAATATACATGAAATTATTTTGTTGTATGGTGTTTTTTTTTCTTTACGAATTTATCAATATAATACAGAATTATTTGAACTGAAAAATGGAATTGTTGAGCACAAAGGAAGTGTTATGACCCATTTTTGCATGGAGCTTGGGCCCAGAGTAAGCAGCTATGAAATTGTTATGAAATGAGAACTCGGGTTGAACTTGTTGGCTTTGTAAAATATTTTCAAAATCGTTTGTGGGAATTTGGAAATTTGAGGTTAAAGTTGACAACCTCGAAAAAATCAATTCGTAACTTTTTCAAATTAAACGTTTATATCTTCTGATGTACAGCATATAGAAAAATAGTTTTAATATGTAATGAAAGGTCATAGGCCTTTTATTTGATGTATCGCAAAGTTGTTACAAAGAGTTATTGAACAAAATAAAATAAATGAGGATTTTTAAGATGCCAGAATTTCCCTTCCGGTACCAGTCTAAAAATTTGTTTTTTTAATAGACCATATTTTCATAAACGGAACTAAAAGCAAAAAATTTATATTATGTGTATCTTTTTTTGCTGTTCATATTATTTTTGTTCTTTATTATATTCAGTGTATCTAGTGTGTACCGTTTAGATGTATCTTTTTCTGTTGCAAGGAGTGGAGCGTCGAAGTCTGATTGGGGACCGTTATAAACGTTGTGACCAGCCAGTGTCGCCTTCTCGGACATTAGTGGTGCCGATGTAGCAAAGTTTACAAGATTCTTCCGTTTTCCCTTGGCAATTTATTTTGTAAACTACGTAACAACCTGGTTGACTTCCGGGTTGTTTTTCGCGATTATTTCCTTGAAATTTTCGGGACGCTTGGCCACATAAAAGACAATCTTATAAACACATCTTCTCTCTTCCAACTTGGTGTTTTTGACGAACTTGATACAAGTTAGTTCCTTATAACTTCAATCAGAAAGCTGTCTACTAGTATTTGCGTATCTTATTCTTCGTTAGAAGAGGGGAATTTTCGGTCACTCAACGCAAAAACTTTGTTTGTTAAGTTGGATGCAGTGTTAATTTCATTTATCATCATCATTTAATCACCTTACGACCAACCTCCATATCAGAAAAAATGACAGTTCTAATTCTGAAAAGAAGAGAATTTTGCTTCTGGATTTGAAATCAGAAACCAGCAGCACTCACACATTCATGTACTTGAACGTCAAACTCGAGTGTTGTGATTTTTTGTATCATAATTGTGCAACAAACATTTTTTTTTTTAATTTGAATATTTCCACGTACACAATTTTTATCACACATACAATCTCATTGAAATTCAGAATCGTCACAATCACACAAAAGTGTTCCGTTGGGATCCCGGATCGGAGAAGAATTCCGGATTGCCAAATAAAAAAATAATGCCAAAACTACCAGTTGACTAAATAATTAATAAATAATAAATCAATAAATTAAATAACATCAATAAATAAATTTAAAAAAAATTAAATAGTACGACACATAAATAAATTAACATAAATGAATAAATAAACACATAAATAATATAACCTACATAAATAACACAACTAAATTAACTAATCGATAAATTAACAAAGGTTAATTAAAAAAATATATCATATGACAAACCAAAAACTTAACATAAATAAATAAAATAACTTAAATAAATTAATCTACATAAAAAAACAAATAAAATAATATAACTTAAATAAATTAATCTAAATAAATAAAAGGAAATAAATTAATAAACAAATAAATAAATAAACCACGTCTCTATGACTTAATACTAATATTGCGGACTTTATCTATAATTCATAACATTCATATCACAGGCTCTGGGGGACTTCACTGTTTTGATAAATACATAACAAAATGTTAGGCAATGAATGAAAGAATAACAAAAAGGAAATTTAGATAACAGCAGGTAGATATAGTTACACTTTAGGCCAAATTTAAAAAAGTTAGTATAAATGTAATAAACATTTATACATAGATAATATAGAATTATCAACAGCTAAAGAGATGGGAAAGGCAAGTAGGTTTCTGGATATCCTTCGTCCACTGTTTGATGTCTTTATAGCGTGGAAAATGCCGATGAATTTTCCTGATAAATTCTCTATTTCAAAGAGGTTTATTTCCTACTGGTTTAACAATTCTACAATTAACAAATTTAGGACAAAGTTTAGCACTCAAATATTTTGAACTGTCGCTAAGGACAAAATTCCTTCTCAAAACTTCCTTACCTGATACAAAGCGTACATTGCGATTACGTGTATTATAATTTAGTGCGCTTTTCTCCACTGCTTTTGCAATGCATTCTTTAATCTTGTTTCGCAAAGTTTGTAATTTAGCTTGTCTTGAAAATGTCATAATTTCCCCATCTTCGACTGCATTAAGTTTTTGTGCCAATTCATAACAACTTCCATGAGTCATCATGTTAACTCCAAAGAGGGCAAAATATCGCGCCCCACGTTGGGCGCCATTTGTAATAGGCTGGCTGATTCGAAGTATAATTAATATTCTGTTTGTATTTTTGCACAAAGCGGACTGGCATGCTTGCAAATGCTCGGATTGAGCTCGCCGGAAACGGTGTGGGATCTTGTCCACTAACACAAAGATTCAACCTATTATAGAAAACATGAAACATGCCAAAAAAAATTACAAATAGTTACAAGAACCTGAAAAATAAATCGGATGGACGTTACCACCAGAGGGCGCCATGGTCTTGTTCGGCTTGGCCTGCCCCACCCTCCCTTAGGAGTCGTCGGCCAATGTTTGACTCCCCCATTTATATACATTTTTTTTGTTAAATTTTACCTTCGAATTAACTTTCTCCGACCTTCAGCGCATCCACTGGTCTCTCTTCGTCACTATCCGCAACGACATGAAACCCCTGAACCTCCCAGTGCCTTTGCCTTGTTCAAAGACCTTGGCGATGGTTCTTTTTCGTTGAACTCAATGGGATCTGAAAGAGCTGAACACCAAGGTATGTTCATATTAGTCGGATGTTACGTTTGATCAATATACCCACCTTAGGCCTTTCAGGAGTGCATTCAATATAAACGGCTTTTCTATTTGCTTTGAGTATTTCCCTCATTTATTTAAAAATTTGAAATGGCTTTTGAATCCATTTTTTTATTAACAAAGCAATTAAACTATCAAAAGATTAACAACAAAAATTGAAATCGATTATTCTTCTCATAGCTTAAACACTTCGTGAACGACTTGGAAAAAACAACGAGACCATTGTATTTTTATTATTACGCATGCATTCCAAGCATGTCGTTTACTCTTTTTGGGCACATTTTTGTAAGTATAGACTACCTAAACAACGTGGAAACAATGAATTATTCAAAATATACCTCAAGTGTTCATTCCCATATTTTAACAAACGCAGGTAATATATTATCAAAAACTTTTTATAAGGTTATTATTTATCTACATTATGGACAATTAAAACTATTCAATACTTCTTTCGCCATAAATATTGAATTAGCCACATCCATACAAATCACGCAAACGCATACAAAATAGATTTCCAAAAAAGTAAAATCGGTTTATAGTTAATTTATGTAATTTAAATACATACATATATGCATAAAATACAGGGTGTTCCAAAAATCAACGTCGAAACAAAACGGTTGATAGGTTAGGTGGTGACAGTTATAAAAAAAATATTGTAAAACATCGTAGCCATGTACTCGTATTTTGAGAGTTGTAGGCATTCCAAATAAAATCGGAAAATGATCACCCTACAACGGCCTTTTTAAATTTTTCTTATTATTTGTTTGTTATTTTTTTTGTTAACTTGATTATGCCTGCTAACAATTGCATTCAAAAATGCTATACCATTATGAAATAAGAATTGAACACGCCAACTATTAAAGTAACTTGCCGAAATTTCGTAGTATAGATATTTTTTACACTTAGTCTATTGAATTAAGTTCATGTGAAAATTTTAGTACTTAGTTGAACAAAAAAGTTATATTTTCTTTAAACTTGTGCATGTGTGCTTAAATTTTGGAATGCAATTGTTAACAGGGTCAAACAAGGTTCCATAACAAAAACAAAAATTGAGAAAAATTAAGTTTTGTAATCAGGGCACTGTGACGGCATTGTAACCATTTTTGCATATGTCTATTAAAAAATTGAACTTTTAATAATTATGAAAAAATATAATTATTACCTTATTATGACCTACAGTGGACTTTTTAAAATACAAGAACTTGGTTAGTTTAAGTCAGTAAGGTAAATTAAAACAAATAACGATTATAAAAATATTTTTTTTTTTAATAATACAAATTCTATATACTACTGAAATATATCAGCCAAGTAGAAGACTTAGCACTATAATATTTGGACTTGTTGAATTATTGATTCAAAATAGCGTTTAACGGCCTTTAGTCCAACAAAAATTGGCGTTTCGTCCCGGCGATCTCTCATGGACTCATCAGTTGACTAGTGAGCACCTTTGTCAATACGCAATTTTTGCCAAGTTCAGTTCATCTTACATAGATTTCGTGAAGAACATCTAGTGTGAACTATATCCAACAAGACTAGAATTCCTAATCATTAAATTGGAAATTTTTGTTTTTTGCCCATGGCCTTCTTATATAAATAATGCCAGGCCATGGGCAAAAAACAAAAATTTCCAATTTAATGATTAGGAATTCTAGTCTTGTTGGATATAGTTCACACTAGATGTTCTTCACGAAATCTATGTAAGATGAACTCAACTTGGCAAAAATTGCAGATTGACAAAGGTGCTCACTAGTCAACTCATGAGTCCATGTGAGATCGCCGGGACGAAACGCCAATTTTTGTTGGACTAAAGGCCGTTAAAAGCTATTTTGAATCGATTATAAAAATATGTGTGTGAAATTTTTATTCAAAAACAAGTTTGATCCGCCCAAAGGCCGATTATTATCGGAATGTGTTATTCTGCATCTTGTTTTTCCCTTGAAAAAAAAAAATGAGTTCAAGATTTTAATCAAACTAAAGGATTAGAAAAAGTGGGTTCTGCAATTATGGTTTTCCGGCTTTATGCCTGTACCTCGATCTACGGCATACGCCGCTGTAGGGGTTTTCTTCAAACTTACTTAGGACTTAGGATATTCCCTTGAGGTGAAATTTAATTTTTTAGCCCCAAAACTAACTGCATGTCATACAGCCGTTATGAAAAAGCTTTATTCAGCCCTATAACAAATTCCATTCTAGAAAATATGCTACGTTTACCGATAAGACTATCACAAATTCCATCGTAATGGATTCGGAGTGAAAAAATCGCTTACGATTTTCGAAGTTCGTATAAATTGGTATCACTGAATTCGATTGGAATGGCATAGAACAAACTTTTTTTACGACAAACTATTTGTGTGGGGCACTGAAAGAAAGGCGTCTGTAACAGTTATTTAAAAGAAAAATGTAAGCATATTTACAAATTATATGGTTTTATAAATAATATTTGACAAAGTTAAATATGGAAGACTATTTTAGCTAATGAGCGTGAAAACTGACCTGGCCAAAGCATATACAAAACTGGCAAAAGAAGAAGTACAAAATTTCTGGGAAGTTGTAAAATGCGAACTTAATTATTCTTGGACCAAAGGTTGTTTTAAATTTGCAAATAATATACATTATGTGTAAACTAAATTGAAATTCAAAATAGCCACGGTTTTGTTATTTATCATTTCATTTTGACATAACACAGCTCAAAATAAGAAGATTCCATTCGGATTTTGTTAAAGCTGTTTATCGTAGATGGAATTTGTGATAGGGCTGATTATCTCAAAAAACGGCTCTAACGATCTTGGCTTCAAAATTATATGCAATTAACTGTAGCTCATTTTGGTCAAAAATCTCATTATCATCTGTACCTACCGATTTCCGTTTTGTACAGGAGAGCCCTTCAAATTTTAAATAATACTGAATATTAAAATTTCAAAAAAAAAAGTAATTTAAATACGTGTTTAAAATTGACGTACCAATATTTTTTTATATTAGAAACATTAAGGGCATTCATGCAACGACGGAAAACTCGTATAAACCTAAGAAACAGATAATTTCAAATAAATTATCTGGTTTCTGAGCGTTTATACGGGTTTTCCGCCGTTTCATGAATAAGTACCCTTATTAAGTTAAAACGACTTTGAAAATATGTATATGCCTATATATGTATTTAGCTGCGTCTACTAAAAATATTATTCTTAGGATGTTATCGAATATAAAGAGAGTACATGTACCTTCAACGTCATGACTTTTGAGATGTTCAGGTTTGAAAAAAAGAACCTGAAATAAAAATTAAATTGCAACAGTTTTCAGTTTTACTTATAAGTGCCTTTGAACTTTTGTATGCTGTTCTTGCTCGACATAAAGAATATATTTTGTAAAAATTAAAACTCGAAGCAATAGGTACATGTAAATTTTATTGACTTTAACTGAAGTATTAAATATAAAAATACAAAACACAATATTTTAATAAATATTACTGATGGAACTTATCCATCAACTTCATCACAGCTTCTAGATTTCCATTTATCTGAACTTTGTTCTATAATTTATGAAAATAAAAACGAATCTTTATAAAGTAGTATTTACATAATTAAAAATATAACTTACATTATCTTTTAGTTCTTCGTATGTAGTTTGATTAGTTGCCCACATAAAGAACTCTTCATCTCCAATTGTTATTTCACTATCAGGATTAGGAGTAGTTCCTTCATACATCTTAAGATCTTTTAAATCAAGAACTTCATCCAGAGAAAAAATCAAAATAGGTTTTCTTGTTTTGAATTATTTTTTTTCGCACAAATTTACCAATTAAAAAATCTCACCAAAACTTTTTAAAAGGCTACCATCGGTAGAGTTAAAATTAAATTGAAAAATAAGGAAAGTTGTTCTGCTTGATGCGTCGATTGTTTCTAATTTTTTAATGATTTTATCTATAATTGGTTGGCTCTTCATTTTAAAAAAAAACCTTAAGGATTTATTTCGTTTTTTCTTTGAGTTGTTATTACTTCGAAAAATAGCCGAATACTGAAAGCTTAAAATTTCTATCTTAGAATATTATGCGTATGGCTGATATGAGATTAGCAACAACTCTATTAGTACGACAATATTATAGATATTTACATGTATGATGGACTGGTGACAAATTGAAGGCAATTAAACGAATTGAACTTATAAAGCACCTAATAGCTTAATTAAGCACAATTGAAAGGTGCATGATATTGATATATATATATATATACATATATTTCTACCGGCTTACCATCACATCGGTGCAGCTGATAATATGTACCAGTACTTAACTCTTCTTCCATTGAAACTGATTATATTGAAGCTGATCTTCGTATCGCCCGCTAACAGTAAAAATATCGTATTCACATTTATGTATAGGTATTGACTTGAAAATATTGGCGCAAAATTTTAAACAGGCTGATGTTAAGGGCTTAGCATGATACTACTTAATAGTTTGCTAATTCTAAAGCACTTTACTAATATTTTCCTAATTTTAAACACTTTTTAACTAGAACTATTCTGAATCTATTTTCTTCATAAACTACAACTAAACACGCCTAAAATAGTGCAAAAAAGTAACCGAACATATCTTTTTGACGTTGATAAATGTCAAAGTGGCATATATATTTATTACGATACTAAAAAAATAAAGTAGACATTTTGTGATACTAAACTGGTTTAAAATTAGCAAAATCTTCAATGGCGCAAATATTTTGTTATTAATTTGTTGTGAACTTGTGCCAGTCCGTGTTAAAAAATAAATAAAAACAATAATAAACCAATAATGAAAGAAGAAGTTAATACCTAGTTTAGATTTTATAAATTTAGTGGAGATTTTTATTGCTTAGTCTTCTGATGATGAAGATATGCTTTTTTTCATAAATGTGTGTGTCAGTCATTCACCAATAGTACAATCAAAAGTTTAATTGAAAAGATCAAATCTTTATTTTAAGAGATATGTGAAATTTGAATGAAACTGGCTATGAGTTCAACGAACAGCTGATTGTTCCCCACATTTGTGCAAGAATTTTTAAGGTGGTGCTTATGCAAGTCTTTTTATTGTTTTTTTTTTTATAAATATTTCAATTTATGTTTCGTAGAAATTCGATGTTTTGAACAGCTTTATTGTTACATGGAACAAAAATTTTCATTTGCAATATGGACCAACAATATGAACCTAACTTCTTAAAACAATGCGTTAAAAAAATTTAGAAGTGCTCTTAAATTAATTGTTCTTAGTATAGCATGTACATATGATTTCTTAAAAAAAATAAAATGCATGACTAGATCGAACGTACTTGCCCCTATGTTCGATCACATTATATGCAAAAGATTTTTAATAGAAACGGCAAAATATATTTTTAAAGTCGTTTTTCACTTAATTTTTTGTATATACAAATACTTAATCTTTTTCTATATAAATTTAAAAAGAAAATTTCAAAAAAATCCAAAAAAACTATTTTTCGAAAATTTTAAAATGCAGTATTATTTAGATCGAAATCCGTTGTGTCGTTTATGAGAAAGTCGAAAATCATTAAAATGGTGGTAGGCAGGTACCGTTAATAACAAAATATTTTAAAAAAATTGGCCGAAATGTAGACCATACTCAAAGTAGTACACGCACCAATTTTTATCAAAATCGTTAGAGCCGTTTTCTAGAAAATTAAGATGGTAGAAAAATTTGTGTGGCAAGTACCGTTATTTTTGGGGCTAAAAGAACGATTCAAAAATCTATTTTGGACAATCACCTAAAACGCCTAACCACCAAGTTTGAACAAAATCGGTTCAGCCGTTCAGGCTGCCGATCGTTCTACAGAGAGACATACAGACAGATGGAAATGCGGGACCTACTTTTTTGGTGTTCTCTATCATCGCAATGTGAACTTTGATTACAATCTCGAGTTCGATTTTATTTCCAAATGCAAAACTTGCCCTATAGTACCTATATCGCAAGTAAAAACAATTAGGCCTGTTAACTGATAGACAACTGAAGCATTTAAGTTCTATTTAAGGACTTTTGTGACAGTTTACGCAGACGAAAAAGTAGCCCATAAGCGTTTTAAGTTGAACATAAATATTTATGATGCGTATCAGCAAACAGGCCTTAAAAGCGTAAATACATATGATATTTCGACAATTTCATCACTCTTTTAGAACCTCATTACCTTATAAAATCCTTTTCCATGTCAGTTGAGGAAAGTGCCGAGCTTACAGTCATTAGTTTGGATAGTTTTAAGTTTGCTATAATTCTTTTTTTTTTTGTTTTTTTTTTTCATAAATTAACAGTGATTGATCTAGACTTTAGTGAGTTAACATCTTTCAATTTAGAGCATTATAATACATCCGACATATGTACATATGTACACATTTTTAAATGTTAGTTGCTAGATGTATGTACATATAATACGTATGAAATGAATATTTCTGTGCTCTAATTTGTCTAGCAGACTAAAGCCAAATCTATATATGAAAATCAATTGTTGTGCATTTAGTCTTGCTAAGGCTCTAGAACGCCTCTACCGATTTGAATGATTCTTTTTTTGTTTTGTTTGTCTAAATAGGGCTGGTTTATAAAAAAAGAAAATAGGGAAAAGCGTAAAGAGCTGAAAAATCCTAGTCTGTATTTTATATGCGAAGTTCAAACCGCTATAATTCTCCATGCATCTTACCCTGTGATGGCAATCTCCAAAAAAAAAAACGTACTAAGATGTTAAATTTAACATATTTCAAGTTTTAATTATTAATGACAGAGCTTTATTTTCTGCAACATAAAATTATTAGCCCTCGGGTGTTTTTCGAGAACCGAAAAACCCAGGTTTTTTTGACAACTCTTGGGGATGTAAAAAAAACCTAGGTCGACCCTGGGTAAAGTTCAACGAACGAACCTAATATGTATAGGCACTATAGAGCAAGTTTTGCATTTGAAAAAAAGAAATCGAAACCGATATTTTAATCAAACTTGACATTAACAGATAACACTAGGTTTAGTCGTTGAGTACTGAAGTCGCCCTAGGGTCGACCTAAAGCGTTTTTTGAAAAACCTAAAGTCACCCTGATAAACAAATTCTGTGTTTTTTTAAACCTAGGGTCGCGTTCAACTCGCCCTGAAGTAGAACTAGGTTTTTAGCTGGGGAAACTTGAGGTAAATGAATAAACGTCAAAGTCACATGAGATCTGAGGTAGGAATGGGCGATATTGAGGAGAATATCGAGTACTCATCATCGATGTTAATAGTTATCGAATCGACAACATCGATGTGTTGAAGAGTTTTCCCCTATTCTTCCTTCAACATCGATATTGAATCATCGATTTTTTGTTTTAATATCGATGTTTCAATAACATAGATGGACTTATCCATCGTCCCTAATCTGAAGCATTTCTTTTGTTGTGAATTCTCGTTTTGTATGCAAATTGTTATTTTTAAAATGAAAATAAAACAATACTCAAAATAATTTTCAGACACAGACATGAAAAACGGGAAGCTTTAAAGTTGTGGATTGTGCATAGGGCCACAAAAAATTTACTAAGAACTTCAATTTAACATACTTTAAGTTTTAATTATTTAATGACATAACTTGGTTTTCTGCAACATAAATGTAATGGCCCTCGGGTGTTTCTTGAGAACCGAAAAACCCAAGTTGTTTTGATAACTCTTGGGGTTGTCAAAAAAACCTGGGTCGACCCTAGGTAAAGTTCAACAAACGAACCTACTGTCTGTCTGTACAACGATCTACAGTTAAACGGCTGAAGCGATTTTCTTCAAACTTGGCATTTAATTGTTTTAGGTGATTGTCTCAAACATGGATTTTTGAATCGTTTTTTCAGCCCCAAAACAAACAATACCAGTCACATTCATAATTTTGTCTACCATCCTAATTATCTCAAAAGCGATTCTTACGATTTTGATACAAAAAAAATTTGTCCAATACTACAATCTACATCTTGGTTAAATTTTTTTTTACATATTTTGTTATTAACGGTACCTGTTATACAACCATTTTTTTCATTTTCAACTTATGGCTTTTTTATTTGGCAATCCGGAATTCTTCTCTGATCCGGGATCCCCACTCAACACTTTTATGTGATTCTGACGATTCTGAGTTTTAATGAGATTGTATGTGTGAAAATAATTGTGTATACGTGGAAGTATTCAAATTAAAAAAAAAAGATACAAAAAATGACAACAGTCGAGTTTGACGTTCAAGTATAGGAATGTGTGAGTGTTTCTGGTTCTGATTCTGATTTTAAATCCAGAAGCAAAATTCTCTTCTTTTCAGAATTAGAACTGTCATTTTTTCCCAAGTGAACGTGTTCAGAAGAGTCCGGAAGGCTTCCGGATAGCCAAATAAAAATGACATTAAGCTGCTCTACGGATTTCAATCAATTTTTTTTTCATGCAGAAAATATTTCAAATAATACTGCATACCACAATTTTTGAGGATTTTTTGAAAAAAATAATAATTTTTTTTTGAAAATTCAATATCGATGGCCGATTTTTTTTTTAAATTATGTTCTTAAGTTTATGTTATTAAATACTTTTTTTGAAAAAAAATCTAAAGAAATTTGGTAGATATATACAAAATTAGGTAAAAAAACGACTTTAAAAATATAACCGTTCTATTTAGAATCTTGTGAAGGCGATGGGGAATATTCATAGTCATTTTAGAACTGAGTCTAAGTTAAACATAGGTGTATTTAAATTTTGGGACGTATTTTTTTAAGTTTATCATTCCAAAATATTTGAAGCTCTATGTGTAGTAAGACAAGTTTATAATCTTATAAAAATATAAAACAAAAAATAAAATCGGTCTGCATTCGTTGAGCCAAAATTGTCTTAAACTGTAGTTTAGTAAAACCTGGGTTTACCAGCGACTATGAATATGCCCCGAAGTATTAGAGCAAGTTTTTTTTATATTATACCGCATATGTACCAACATTTGCGAAAAATAATTTTCTTGGCTGTTTTGAAAAAAAATATTAACATTTTTTTTATTAAATATTTTGAAAACGATGATTTTTTTTTTCAAATTTTGTTTCTAAATTTCTATTGTTAAAAACTTAAAATTGGCATACTAAATTATTTATATATAAGCAAATTAAGTAAAAAACAAACTTTAAAACTTTATTTCTACTTAGAATTTTGTGCTTAAGATGTAATCGAGCATAAGGCTAAGTACGTGCGATCATTATTTTATTTTATTCTTGGACCAAAATGAAGATAAGAACTACTAAAGTAGGCTGATTTTCTTGTATCAAAAGCGTTTTCGAAATAATTAATGGCTGATTTACAATGCGATGGGCGTCGCGTTGACCATTTTTTTTACATTTAGCCATTTGAGAAAGATCTGTCAACGCGACGCCCAACACGGCATTGTAAATCAGCCATAAGTCTTTTCACAATGCTTGTCTAGCAGGCATAGCTTGAACCAATTCACTTGGCCATTCTATTGTGCATCTCTCTTCAAATTTCTCATTTCTTTGATCATCTCATTAATTTTGACAGAAACATACAATCACCTTCCAGGGATGGACTACATTCGCATGAAGTATGATCGTGGTTTATTATGCAGTTTTGAAAAAAGTATTTCATATCTGGCATTGTAGATACCTACTCATTAAATCTCAAAAAAAAATTCAATTTTCCTCTAGTGAACCACAATCATGAAGGTTTTACAGCTTTAGCTCTAGATTAAGCTACATATATGTACATGCATAGGATTGCAGGACCATGCTTTGTTCGTGTCTATCATCGTTGTGTCAATTTTGATCAAAATCTCGACTAGATTGTTTTTTTTAAATACAAAATTTGCCCTATAGTAACTATAGCCGCGTTTTATTATCGCTCATAACCCATATGGTTCACCCCGTAAAAATAAAACGACCTGGGTTAAGAAAAAATTATACTTTACATGGTTGGTAGTTCTGATTACCTTTTGACGTTTCTTTTGTTGACACAGAAAAAAAATGATTTCAGGCGTAGTGGATGTAAGTATAAATTGATAACATTTAATAAAAAAAATAAATTAATTAAAGCTTTTACACAGTTTTTATACGACAGCTCTGGTAGTGATTGGGAATTAGTTCATCCAATTACTCAACCAGCAGTAGTTCCCGTTGACGTGGGAACCCAAAGTCACCAAAGAATTGAAGACTTTGAAAGTATTATAGCTGCATACTCGGACCAGGATTTTAAAACGCACTTTCGGCTATTAAGTCCTCTAGGACATTGCTCATGGCGTATTTTTTTTCTTGGATGAACAAATTCCGCCTGCCTCTTGGAATATGCGTGTAGGAATCCAATAGTTTCCTCCTTTGTCCAGATTCTTCGTTTTCTATAGTAAAATCCTATTTGAAAAACATTTAATTAAAAACAAATTACAAAGTACTTACGATTTATTTTCATTTGCATCCATATTGTCTGGCGCCTGGGACTGTTTTATTTTTTGTTCACATTTGACTATTTTTTGTTTCTTTTTTTCTCAGTAGTGACAATATTTGAGAAGAAAATTAGCCCTCTGTTCGTTTAACTTAATACTAATATTTGGAAACCCAGATAGAAACCTGGATCTCGTGTTGTTTTTGTAATACGTGCTAAAAAATAACCCAGATCCAGACCCGTAGATAATAAAACGCAGCTTATGTATATCGCAAGTAAAAAAAACATTAAGAAATCCACGGTTTTTAAAATTTAAAACTCTTGACACAAACCCATTTATATTACAATAAAACTTGAAGTCTTATTTTTGTTAAGTAATTAGTTGTATCTGTATGTATATGAAAACTTATTTATATAAAGTAATTTTACAAAAATATGTTTAAAAAATTCAACAGTTTTACGATTTTCAAAAATAAAACTATTGTAGGATAGATGTTAAAGGATTTGTGGGCGTCGCAGAGCAATAGCCTCAATTTTTCTCTTCAAAACTTGATTATCCAAATCAATTTGACGCTGCTGTTTTTTTCGGTTAACAGCGGATGTCGTCATTCTTAGTTTTGGACACGGAATCTATAATTAAAGCAATAAATACACCAGAAATTAGAGTTATATAAAAAAAATACCTTTTGATTTAGAAATTGTGTACGAGGTTTTTGAGTTAGAATCTTACGTAGCAATATTTGATTGTGTCGTTCAATTTCTCGCATTCGTTCATTAGAAAAACTAAGGCTCCTTCTGTGAGTATTTCTGCATACATACAAAACTTTAAATTGCTATTGAACAAATAAAATCAATACTTTGGAAATACCTTTCATGTTGCATACTGGTATTAGAACGTGTTGGCTTTTGTGTTATTTCCATATGAGCGGCATAATTTTCTGAATTAAAACTAGTGGGAGTTTGGCTTGTAACATTAAATTCTATTTCAGATTGGTGGCAAGAAGACATCTGTGTACCATCATCGCTGTACAAATCGGCTTCTAAATTTTGATTTTCTGAAGGGACATCAATTTTTGCAGGACATGGTTCAGTGTGCATAGTTAGTGATTTGACACTTTCAGTCAAATCTACTTCAGCTAAGTCATCCAGAACCGATTCACTTTTATTAATTTCATGTCCACTTACTTCTAAAAATGTTGGTGCGTTATTCTTAGGTTTAACATCGCTGTTGCATGAAATTAGATCAGGCGTTTCTTCAGCGTCCTCTGAGCTAACACTCGAAAGATCATTACTATTTTGTTCGACAGTTTGATTGTGATGAACAGAATCTAATACACTCTGCAAAAAAAAAGATTTTTAAGTTTCGATTTGCTAAACGAAAATCTCGTTTATGTATGTTAGTCATTATTTGAGTGAAAGTGATGAAAATGTAAATAAGATCGAACTCTAGCGTAATATTTGAGCACTTTGACCATAATTTTTGTATTTCATTAGATTGTATCTACATAAGGCCAACGCGGTTTTCTGTAGAACTATATTGGTGCACCTTATGGTATTATAAGGTTATCATATTTAGGTTTTCAATATTTAAGCTTTTTCGTTTGGTAATCGGGAAGAACTATCCATTTTGTTTTTATAATTTTTGGTAATAATTCTTTTAGGTGCCCGCGATCTATAAGACCTTATATGAATTAAGAAATAATGGCTTTATTTCACTTTCAGGTGCGAATTAATGCCACTTACAGTTTTAACTCAAACGAGAACGAAACCCATCGCTTAAATGTGACCAAATTCCATATGATGTTAATTCAAATTCGATAAAATATGAAGAATAAGTTACCTAAAATGTATAGGAAATCTCCTGTTGTAGGACTTATCTTTCGATAATTTGTATGTACCTTACATACAAATTAATCAATGAAATTAGTTGTGAACATTAAATCTAATTAATCAAAACAAAATGAGCAAAAAGAGCAGAAAAATAATCACATCGTAATTCGAGGGGTTTTAAGTTAATCAAGCGACAACTAGCTTCATATGATGGTCTCAAAGATCAATTAAATCTTCTCACAGCAAATTTTGTGAAACGTTTTGCGATGTTCTGAGACTAGAGCTGGTTGTTGTCTCAGATTTATCTCCAGGGATGGCGGCTGAACTAATGCGGAGAGAATTACCGTGTCTTATTTATTTATGTCCTTTATAATTCGCATTATTTTATTTATTTCGTTGTCATATTTTATGGGTATGTTAGTTTACTCAATCACTATGCCTAAACAGCATGTAATGAGCAAAGCAGCAACTTATTTTTATTGCAATTTTTAGAATTGTTTTTTTTTTTTTAATAGAATATAAGAAGACATAGACAACGGCAGGAATCGAACCTGCAACCACGAGGTAGACAGGCGAGCACACAACTATCGCGCCACGGCCACGGCTATTAATAAATTCGAAATAATTTGTATTTTCTTAAAATATAAAAATTTTAAATATATAATACTTTTGCCCTACCTAAATAAAACTATTGGAAAGTTTCTTAGGTAATTTTATGACTCTGTAATGGTTTTGACAGTGATGCTGATGATGTTCAGATGATGATCAAATTATGCTGTTTTGTTTAGTTTTTATTTGTTTTGTAATAGTTTTCGTGTTAAGTTCTATGCTGAAGGTGTATATATCATTTTTTTTTTAGTTTAAAAATGTTTGAAGTGGCTTTTTCTTATGAATTTGAATAAAAATGCCTTTTGTGCAACATATAAAAGCATAGGTATATGAACTAATAGTATGTACTGCGTTCAGTGCGACCAATGAAAAATTTCAAATCTTGCTAAAATAGAGGTTTTACCAGGATTTCTTGAATACAAAAACTGCTAAGAAAAATTCTAATTTTTTTTTGGAAAAAAACTGCCAAAAATCCTGCCAACTCAGGAAATCCTGGTAATTAGAAAGCAAGAAAACGTAAATATATGCATGGACCAATTGAACTTTGTCTTAGGGAGACGGTTAAAATGCCGAGTGTATACTTTTTTGTATTTTTTTTTACTTTAGTATGTTGAATTTTAAATAATTGTCAAAAAAGAAATTGTTTATTTTGTTAAGTTTATTTAAAAAAAAAGAAAATTGCCTTACAAATAGTTATTAATCCATTTCGCAACAAAAAGAAACAACAAAAATCAGGTACCAGAGTATGTTAATCTAATTAAGTAAATGGCATTTATGTTAATTTTTTACTCAAAACTTTTCTGCTTCATTTAAAGCACAAAAATATCACAAAATTCTTAGTTTTTCTTATACGCTAAAATACAGTTTTGATGAAGCAACTTGTTTGATTATATTAAGCGGAATATAGAAAGCATCACAATATTTCTTAGATAAATTATTTCGATAAAAAGTAAACTATTTAACATATCAATTTTCATTCGATTCCTTCTTTGATCCCTTACAAGATTCATTAAACTAAACACTCTTTCAACTTTCAACTGCAGCATTTGAGATAGGCAAAACGAATTGACATAATTTGATAATTCTCTGTAAGGGTTTTCATTGGATGCATCGGTGAAACTATTTACCTCGCACTAAAATTCAACAGTATTTTCAATATTCTCCCATTTATTTGGATTTATGTTGCCCCATTGCGATTTAATTTTGGAAATAAATTCAGAATGCATGTTTTTATCTTTAAAAAAATCTCTTAATGGTTACTTATGAATCCGCAAACATTTTTTAACAAAAACGAAATTTACTTGCTGCGAAATTCGTAGATTTTGTGGAGTTCGCGATTGAAGCTCTGTAATGAGCGATACGAATTTATGTTTGATTGAGTTTTTAAAGTAATATTTCATTTTAGGTTTGAGATATATGAAAACCTGCTAGATTTCCTGCTGAAACCAAATTTTCTGCTAAAAAAAACTGCGGGCAGGATTTGAAAAAAAAAAAAATGCTAAAAGCAAACTTTTCCGGCTAAATTTAGCAGGAAAAATGCTAAAATGGCCGAACTGACTGCGTTACAGCTATACTGATAGTTGCTCTAGTTTATAAGATGCTGTGTCTTACTGAGTAATGTTATACGAACTAAGAAATAAATAAATAAATATTGTCCGGTTGTGGAGTCCTGAATCTAGGAGGCAGTATAAGTACATACTTCTAAAACAGAACTATTTACTATTTATGGACATGCCTTTGTTTAAATTGTGAGTATTCACATCGAATTTACACCCAAAAACCATCGTCATGACGTTGTAAAGTAAATATATGCATATGCATGTAGGTACTTCTAAAGTGATTAGCAAGGAACATGACTGAGGTTACAAGAACAGGAGCACTTAACTGTTTTGAACTTCACGAATTTGGAATTAAGTAGGTAGTTTGCATGTCGCGAAAGGAAACTGACCGAAAAAATGTCCCAAAAACAAACAAATTTTTTTGAAACAATAATGGACATCCAAAAAAATACATTCATGTTACATGTTATTACTGGCAGATTAATATAAAATATAACATATAACTACCAACCTTTATAGACGAATTATCTGGTAACAACTCATCTAACGATTGCCCATCACTTGATTCTTCTTGTATTGATTCCTCATCACTTGAAACTTCTTCCGAGGAGCTTTCATTATCAAATGATTCTTCGTCGTATTCTTCAGTATCCGAATTCTGTTCTTCTTTACTCATATTTATTTATTTTATATCAATAAAAGACAACCATTTAAATGCTATGAAGTTAAAAAAATATAAAAGTTCAATCTCAAACGTAATCCATATTGATGTAAGCTAACTGGGTAGATTATTTTTTTTTAAAGATGCAAGTGAATGAAATATTTCCATAAACACCTATGTAGATATTTAGTTAATTCTGAATAATCTTTTTCATTATTTCTGCCACTTAACTGAACGTCTCGTCCTTTACTTTCTACAGTGCATATATTTCCACACATGACCAATGACTAAGCAACGTTATGGTAGTTTTTAGTTTATTTTGTTGTCAGGAGACATGAAAACAACAGTTCACCCCTTACACGGGGTTGAAGTTGGTCAGCAGATGTTGGTAGTTATTTTTTATAAAATTTATTGATCCGATTGCTGTTTTCGCTTGTCAGGCATTCACCTTGAAATTAAAATGTAGAAGGTGTAAATATATTACATTTGTCGTTAACCACTACTAGTATGTAGCTACAAACATATACTGGATCGCACGTACTTGCTCCTATGTTTGATCACATCGTATGCACAAGGTTCTTAATAGAAACGGCTAAATATATTTTTAAAGTCGATGTTCACTAATTTTTTTATATAAAAAATGTCTTTAATTTGTTTCAAATAAAAATTGGGTATGGAAATTTATGTATTTAATAATATTAGCCTAAAAATATCATTTCTAAATATAATAAAATCGTCATCCGTTTTCGAAATACATATTGAACTTTAAAAAAAATATTTTTTTTTCAAAAAATCACTAAAAATATTTTTCGAAAACTTTTATATGAAGTATTAATTATAATTCGAAGGACCTCCTATATAAAAAATTACATGAGAAAGTCCTTAGCTTTTAATATTTTAAACAATATGCAGGAAAGAGAAAAAAAATCATCAACGCGCAACCTTAAAAAAAAATTACGTATGTGTCTCGGGACGCCCGACAGAAGTGATAACCTGAACTTATCTAAGTTGAACTATTTAATATTGAAATGGCTTAACTTGAGAAAAGCTTCAACAGTTCTTTGTTAATTTGATTGATTTCAGAAGTTCTGCGTATGCGTAATTGAAAGGGACGCCAGGCAGACTGGCGCCGTAACGCGTTACATAACGAAGCGGTTTACCCTCCCATATCAAAAAATATTTTTCACAAAAAAACTTTTTTTTCGAATATTTTGGAATACAGTATTATTTAGGATTTGAAGGACCTCCTATATAAAAATGTTGATGAGACAGACGGAATTGCAGGACCCACCTTGTTGGTAGGCTCCATCATCGTAATGTCAAGTTTGATTAAAATCTCGAGTTCGATTTTTTTCCAAATGCAAAACTTGCACTCAAGTTAATCTCAACAGTACTGTTGGATATAACGTGCACAGATAAGAGAAGTCTAGACCACCAAGTCTTAATCTCTTTATGCTACCCAAACCTACCCATCATACTGGAGATACCAACTCCATTTGTAATGAGCTAAACATTTACATACATACATAATGTACGTATATGTAAAATATCATTAAGATACCGTCTTGACTTTCAACAGCTTAATTTTGCTTACTGGCACATTTGTAGGTACATTACTTGAAAACTTCCTTACACTTTTTCTGATGCATTTATTTATATACTTACACTAGCACTTTTGTAGACAATGACTGGGGCAATAACTTTTGTGGAATACTGTCTTTAAGAATATTGAAATTTTTCATCAACTTTTACATTTAGACTGTCAAAAAACAAATAAAAATCGAATAAATTTTGCCTCTTAACCCCTCTAAGATATATTTATTGTAAGTAGAGAATGATCGGGATCCCGGCATATTTTTCGGGATTAGTGGCTTTAGTATTCGCATGCAACTGTTACTTTCTTACAACAACCATAGACAAATTATTATAAAGCCTCTGTTTTCGTGATCTCATTATATATTTTATTTATTATGATTTCGTGTACGTGAACCTCTTTCGTTAAAACTGATATGTATGCACTGGTAGGTATTGACAAAATAAAACTTATAATAATAAAAATAATGCAATTTCATATCAACTGGGCCTAAGTCTTTTTTACTTAATTTTTTATAAAAAAAAATTCGTAATTTTTATCCAAAAAATTATTTTAGTATATGACAATTTTATGTTTATAATAATATAAATTTAAAAACGGAATTGCAAAAAAATCGTCCACCAATTTTCGAAATATTGAATTTTCAAAAAAAAAATATTATTGGGTATGGAGTATTATTTAGAATTCAAAGGACTTTCTTTTAAAATTATAGGTGAAATTTGTTGAGTCTTTTATGAGAAAGTCCAAAATCAAAAAATGGTTGTTATTAACAAAATATGTAAACAAAAAAAAAACAAACAGCCAAACGCAGTTGCGGTATCCACTGTTTTGGTGTTCTCTATCATCGTAATGGCAAGTTTTATTACCTGGAATTCGATTTTTTCCAAATGCAAAACTTGATATAATATTACCTATATACATAGCAGGAAAACGATATCCACAGATTTTCTCTTCCTACTTAACACAGTTACCTCATATTGTTTATAACTGAATTTGGATCTTGCATTGATTTTTTTGCGGTAATTATTCTCAAGTTTTAACCTTATCTTTGTGTTTTGGTATCTTTTGACTTTCCTTCTTCGTCTTTTAATTTTTCTTGTTAGGGAGATATAAAATTAAGTACATATAGTGTATTTATATTATCCATATTTTCCCCATAACCTAAGTTATTTTTTTTCCTTACTTTAAAAACAGATATGGCTTGTTTTTTTTGTTTCAGTACAAATAAGGGGGTTTTTTTCATTTTGGGGGAGTCTAAGAAATTCATATGGCAAAACTGCAGTTGTGATCCAGGATCGGAGAGGGTTTCCGTATTACCAAAAAAACGCCATAATATTTATAATCAATCAGGAAAACAAATATAAATTTCACCTTTTGTCACAAGTTGTGCAAACTATAATGTTTGCATCAATTTTTAAACACTTTTCGGGAAGACTGTTAAGCCATTTTCATCAAATTTTCCATATTTTTGGCATTTTACTATAATACACTTTATTCAACTTAAATGTATTAATGTGATAATTTTGCGACTGCGCAAATCAAAGGCGCAGAATTACGGTAAAGATCAAGCAGATAAGAAATTACACTAAAAAATATAACAATACATAGAGTTTTCAAATAAAGAAGCTGTTTTGGCTATACTTATGCCGTTTTTATTTGGCAATCCGGAAGCATTCTGAAATCTTCTGAAAGTGCTCACTTGGGAAAAAATGACAGTTCTGATTCTGAAATGAAGAGAATTTTGTTTCTGGATTTGAAATCAGAATCGAAACCAAAAGCACTCACACAATCGTCAAACTCGACTGTCTGACTTGTTTCCCTGTGTTCATTGTTTTTTAACCAAGAAAAATATTCTGTACTGCTCGCACTTTAATATTTAATGAATCCAATTCAATTTATCAATGAAATTATTTTGCAAATTTATTTGCATATTTTCGATATGCATAACAATTGTTGCTGTATTTTTGATCATTGTCTCCAGAAATATGATTCTTTTTTCGCATTAATTTTTGGAAAGAAGTGCTTTGATGTTTTTTTGACTTTCTTTAATTGAGAGAACTTTTGCATATATCATCTTTAGTTTAGTTTTATTGGAGCCTCAGGTAGACTTGTAGAGTGGTAGTTGATGAAAAAAGATCCGATTTTGGGTAAAGTATGTATAATTTAAAATTAAAAAAAAAAATGAGTTGGAAAGCAAAGTACACCAAAAAAGCTCCATTGAAATTTAGTTCTCTTTAAAGCAAATACAATCTTGTTTATTTAATTCATTGGTAATATTCAATCATCTCCAACATATTTATCCAAAAGTTCCTGCTTTCTTTTTTTCAATAAAGCTGATTCAATATCTTTCTGCGAGGGAACTGGAACGTGAGCTGTGAACCGTGGTGCCAGCATGTCCATGGGATCGCTGACATCTTTTGATTGAATTTCTGACCTGTCGGGCGCGGGAGATGAGACGGGATAGATATCTTCCTCTTCCTCATCATCAACATTTTGATTGTTAGCCTTCTTCTCTTTCCATTCTAAATGCGCCTTTTGTCTTGCCATTTTTTCAGCTTTTTCTTCAAGAGGAATAAGAATTCCATCATCGTCATCTCTATAGCCATAATACTCTGCGTCGATGTCCTTCATCAACTCAGCCCGGGTTTTTCTCTGCGGAGCAGGGGGTTCTTGTTCGAAAAGTTCTCTAACACCAGGTAAGTCCTTGGCAGCACCAAAGTACTTATATCCCCTATTTCCTGGTACTTCACGTCCTTCGGCATCAAACATTTTTGGACCATAACGCCGATAATGCGGTCCGCCTAGTGCCGATATCTGATTTTCCCAATGCCGTTTTTCTCGCAGAAGTTTGTTTATTTCATCGTTCAAATCTCTGATGCGGAATTCACCTAAGCCAGCTGTTCAAAAATAGGAACAATTATCATCTTATAATTTTTTGGTTGCAAGATGTTTTCTTATACCATTTTGTATTTGTGTAACCTTTTTTGATATTTCTCGGATAATTTCAAGTCGGTACTTTTCGCACTTGGGCAATTCCGAACATTCGGAAGCCAAATAGGGCCTTCTATCTTTTGCGCCAGTTTCAGCTTCCTTTGCCGCTCGCCATCGAGCGAGAGTAGTCCTGTGAATGATTTTACAATTAATTTGACTATTACTTTTTCAAACAACCACTTACATAGCCTTTTCTGCATTTCTTGCCTAGGATTATAGAATTTAAAAAAGTTCGTTAGGTATACAGTGGAATAAGTCTGCGCTCAAATAATTATTAATAACTTACCATATTTAATTATTTAATATTAAAAGTTTTAATTTACAAAAATACGTTTTCCATCGTCATCGTCAGGTGTTTTGGTCTCTGAATCTGACATATCAGCTGTCAAGGAAATTTAGGGCGCATTCAGAAATATGTGCAATACTCTGACAGTATTTTACACTACTTTTACATCACCGTTAAATTTTTAATCCATGTTTCCGCTTTGGACTTATTTCGGTTTTAGAGATACTGCGATATTTAATAGGTGTTAACTTTCCTTAAACATATATCTGCACTCTTTACTCCACGTAATTTAGAAAAGTTCAATCGTACCGTAACGTAAATTTGCGCCAACATACGTTCCTCACAAAACTGCCTAGACTGGTATTACACCAAACTTATGATTCGCGACTCTTCTTCGAATTCTTCTTTGAAATTTCGTGCGCTGATGCGCGCACTATTACACACATGACTTTAGAGTCAAGACTCAAATTTGACAGCTTCCTTTTAAAGGAGGCTTTACATGCATCTTCATCTTCATCTGCATTGACATCTGCAAAAAAAGGGGAAACAAAATAAAAAATTCATACTTGTGCGATAGAGAGCGAAAACCAAAATGGAGATCATCTTCATGTATGAAGATTATAGGAAGTATGAATCTGAAGATTGCAGATTATAGTGAAGATGAACATGTTCATCTTCATTATAGCATTTTCATCTGCACCATAATTTGTTCCGTTCAGATAACGAATTTTTAAGTTTTTTTTACCATTTCACCTCAGTTTGCTTAAAAACAACAAAAAAAGCGAAAATTATCTTCTCAAAACTACATAACTGAACGCTAAGAACATGTGATTGTGAGATGTGTCAAGAAAGTTATAGCAGAGTTCGAGTAAGTTATAGTGTGTACCTTGTCTAACTTTTATGTTTGTTTTATATTATGGTCCCGCTCTACTTTTCTTCAAGTCTGCAGATGCAGATCCATGTAAAGCCTCCTTAATTCGAATTTCGTTTTTTTTTTGTTTGAAATTAGCATTTATAATAATTATCAAAAATATTTATAGAATCGAATGAAAGTTTCCCATCTCCGTATGGCTCATCTGTGGATATTACCGGCACACGCAAGGATATGAAATGAAGCGTATGCTTCAATAACAAATAAGTGTGAAGAGAAACCTCAAAATTGCGTCGCCGAAATCTAGGCCCGCGACTCACAAGGCAATTTTATTCCGTCTCGATTTTTTCTCTTTCGCACTCATTATGTTTGAAAAAAGTGGCGAATCATAAGTTGTCGTGTAAAACCAGTCATATCTGCAATCTAATAAAAACAAGAATAAAAATGAGCCTTCTAATTTCGCCTTACTAATTAAACTCTCACATGATCAGCATCCAGAAATATAGTTTCTCTAATATTAAAGCAGGAACAGTAAATCCAGGAAAAGATTTTATAATTTTACAAGTTATTTAATTAAATTTTTAAATGTAAATCAACTGTCAATTGAAATTCAGCCAGATGTCAAACGAAATGAGATAATTTGTAATGAAAACACTTTTTCTGTAGTTTGCCAAATTATGTAATTTGAACACTAATGGAAATGCACTATAAGACCACAAATGTTTCAAAAGAAGATGATGTATAAAGGCGCGTACATATTATGCCAAACGATGCCAATCGGCCTATGCCGAGCGGCCAAGCCGAATAAGATGGACGTCCCGATCGGCCTTTGGTCCATGACGAAACCGAACTAAATTCAAACCGAACGAAATGGATCCATGAAAGAAACCCGAACGTCACGACCAGAATGAGTGGCGCGGCATAGGCCGATCGGCATCGTTCGGCATAATATGGACGCACCTTTAGGCACGTAATTAAAGTTCACAAACTTCAATTGAAAACAGTCTGCTGTACACTACGATACCTAAGGATACCAGAAATTTAGCGCTAGCTTGGCTTCGATTTGGAAATCATATATTTTGTGCGTTGTCATGTTCGGCAGCTGTTAATGGCGTGTTATTTAACACGTATTACAACAACAGGAACGAACGTATTGCACAGCAAATCTGTGCACCACATAACGCCCCCAATGCTATGAGCTGTGCAATGTCGAGTATGAAATTTTTTATAGAATGCTATTTGTACACATAAATAGCTGACGGGTTGCTGCCAGAAAAAAACCAATAAAAAATAGCTGTCTGGGGTAATTTCAATTTGAATTCACAACGTATTTGTTGTTGTCTGTGGTGCCAAAATAATTGAAATGTCAAACGAAAACTTGTAAATCTTCAATGTGAAAACCCGGTTTTGGGTTTGGTGTGAAAATCCTATATATGAAATGTTGCGTTCAAAACAGACCAACAAACCAAACTCTCAACTTAGTTTCACCTGACCACATCTAGGTGTACTTTTTGCCGTTTCCATTTCGAGTATCGATAAACTTGAATGTCAAGAAAGTGTCAAAAATATCTGGTTCTGTCATCCACAGAATTGGATGTCAAACAAAGCAAAGTTGAAAATTAAAAAAAATCGCCCCTAAAATTTTTGAAAAAAAGAAAGATTCTGGGCGTAGAAAGGGTTTAATTTTGTATAAATAAATTTAACAAAAATAGAATTTGAACTTTTTCTACTTAACGTTTTAGTTAAAGAATAATTGATCGAAAATGTTGGCTTTAATCAATAGAATATTGGATTGGTTTAAAAGTATTTTTTGGAAAGAAGAAATGGAACTCACACTAGTAGGACTACAATTTTCGGGAAAGACAACTTTTGTTAATGTTATTGCTGTGAGTATCTCTCATTTTATTTAACGGTATCCATAATCAAAATGTAAAGTCAACTAAAATTATTACTAATAGCAAAAATTGTATAGATTTATTATTGTTTAAACCACAATTGTGTTGCAAGAAGATGTACTTGCATTCGGCAAATGGAATATATTATAGCCTTTAGGTAAAATCAATAAATTTAAAATTTGTGCAACTACTACGGATAACTAAAAGATTAGTCCCTTTTGTAAATTTCTTTCAGAATGCAAATATGTACAGCTCATTGTTTACGTCGATCGTCGGGTTAAATCATATTAAGGCATCCGTGAATCTGTTCTTGTTTTATTTTTTTCGAATACATATTGTTTTATGTATAGGTAGGTGTTTTCAAAACATCATGACTAATAGAACTATATTTCTTTTGTTTGGAATGGAAGCTAATTGGCGTTTATTAAAAAGATTTTATCAAGTTCATATTATAGGTCATTCTCAATTTCACTAGGTGTTTCTATGGAACGTATATGTATTGTATATTATTATATATATTATCTATATAATATTATATTATATATATATATTCATGAGGAAAAAAATTGTATTTGATACTGCAAAAAATATTAAAACGTAAATAAAGAGCAAGTTTCATTATATAGGTGAAAGAAGTACAACTTTTTTGGCGATAGGTTTATAAGCAATACTTATTTTATTTTAGCCTACCTATCCCATTATAATCAGCTATGCCTAACTTATATAGGTAGGTATAGTTTACGAAATTAAACGATAGGTATTAAACTTCCTAATACTTCTTGTTATTCGTTCAATTTTGAAATATTTATATAATAATGACTACTCTTCAATAATGTTCTAGTACTTAGATTTTGAATTACGTCGTCTCATTGACCTTAAATTCGATTAAAAATGTCTGTACTGTGTGGATATGACACATAGTGCAAGCATCGATTAAGTTGGTTCAACGTCGGATGGATAAGTGGTTGTTTTTTCTATTTAACCAGGATTGCATCAATGCAATTTTGTTACTAAGGCATAACACTAGTGACAAATTGTTATTGAAATGTACAATTTGCGAATTAATTTACACATTCATTTTAGAAAATTTTTCGGCTTGCTTAAATATTTTAAATGAAAATTTAGAGTTGATTATTCTAACATTCGTTGGCTTAGGAAAAATGTGTTTTTCACATGCGTTCATACGATACAGTTCATCAAATATGTGAAACTTCTGATCTGTCGGAATTTAATCTATTTGGATATAACTTGGTGTCATTATTCTTTCACCACTATGGTCTCGCCGTATATACATATAAGAAATGCCGTTGCGTACTAACTTCAACCAAAATATGGTTTGTGCTGAAACGCAAATTTTAATTTCATATGGTTAAAATTTACAACCACATAATTACATTTATCAAAGCCCAAATTTTGACCGAAATTCAACGATGATACTCTCTCCGACTCCGTTCAAAGAATTGTTTGCCATTATCCACTCACTGATAAATACACTGTAAGTGGGTTATCGTAATTTTCATGTCAACAACTCTCAGTTAAAGAAAAATTACCGAAAAAAACTGTTTGGAAATATGAGAAAGCCACGTTATCAATAATTTCTGCTTCTTCGGGTAGTAACATAGACCCCAGCGCATATTTGATAACAAATTTAATTCTTCACGGAATTAGCAATTTTATACCGGATATGGTGAAATCTATCAAACCGAAAGAAAATACATGGTTTAATTTAAGCTGTAAAGAGGTAATTAAGTTTAGAGAAGTAAGTTTCCGGAAGTATAAAGCCAACCACACTGAGGAAAACCGAAATAAGTTCAAGCAAGCTAGAAAGGCTTGTAACATGAACATGAGTTCAGAGAACCAAAGTTTTCCATTACCAAACAACATCAACAGCAATAACAACAACGGCAACATCATCCGATGCTAACCAGAAGCGCAGAAAGAGGATCAAGTGCGCACCAAATTTGGTAAGGAGGAGATCCACGGCCACCTCAGCAAAGCTGCCAGCTGGGGTGAATACGTCCGATATAGACGAGACGTCAGAGGCAGCAAGACAAACCCAGCTAGACACTTCACCCGAAGAGGGTATTGAATATATGTCTGAGGAAGGAGAAGGGCACTTCATGACGGGCGATAGTACTGCCTTCGTGAACCTCTCCACATCAGAGGCGTCATCTGAGGAGGACGCGGAACAAAGAATGGTCGCTCAAATTGAAGCATTGGAGGCAGAAATCCAAAAGATAAAAAGCAAAGTTAAGGCCAACCAAGAAGAGCGCTGAGCGAAACAACTAAAAGAATTCAAGGAACAAGAATAACAACAGCAAAAAGAACAATTACAAAACCAACAGCCACAGCAGCAGCCAAAACAACAATGGCAAAAACAACAGCAACAGCAGAAGGTACAAGTCCAGAAACAACCGCAACAAAAACCGCAGCAGCAGAATCAAAAGCAGCAGAATCAACAGCAGCAGAAAAATCAGTCTCAGCAGCAGCAGCCACAGCCGCCGATTACGAAAAAAGAAAAGGTGTCACCCATAAATACTTATAAAATGGAGTTACAGGATACCATAAATCTGTGTAAGTTGGCCATAGGTCAAAATTTTACTATTAAAAGATTAAATAACGATAGGCATGCTATCCATTGCTTCACACTGGAACAGCACAAAAAAATTAAAGCGTTGCTAAAAGAAACCACTACTGAATTCTTTAGTTTCACCCATAGGTGGATATTATGGGCATTCTGCTGACCATCCAGGGCTAGTTGACTGGCCTCCAAAACCAGATCAGGGAGCAGGCGACTAGGGTGGATTATCTCTACTCTATTTTACCGAGCTTAACGCAACTTAGAGGTTAAGGGCGCGCTGCCGGAGAGGCCCTTTTAGATCCTAGCTGTGAATGTAAATTCACTGATTATGACCGAGCGAATTTATTCCAATTGCTGAAAGACATAAGTCCAGATGTGCTTATGGCTAGCGAAACTAAGCTGAACCAGAAACATTAATTGACTAAGAACAGTTACAATATCGTAAGAAGAGACCGACCCAACTCCACTCAAGGAGGAGGCGTCGCAATCCTTATACGTAAAGGCAAAATTTCGGACGTTAGAGGCATGCATCATATGCATTCATCTCGAACAGGGGAAACGAATGTATGTGATCGCTGCCTATGCACCGGAAACACCTCAGCCCACACAGTTTATAACAGAGTTTGAAAAGCTTTTTGAATGCTTAAGATTGAGCTCGGAAGAAAACCTTTACATATTAGCCGGCGATTACTGACACTGTGGGTCAACTACCAAGAAATTGTTCTCGAACGATCGAGTACGACAGTGACCACTGCGGATTCGCCACCGTTATACAACTTCCGAACGAGCTTATGGAGTTGGATGAGTATGTGCCTGTGCATACTTACAATTACAGTAAGGCTCGCTGGCCACGCTTCTCCAATGCCTTATTGAGTTAATTACGTTCAAATGGTATATCCCCACCAAATGACAGGAACCTAACAAATACTGAAATCGACAGATACTTAGAACAAATTGACGAAACGATTCTACGAACAATGAACAGAACAATACCGAAATAAAAAGAACGTAACGCAACTGACATGTACCGTAGCGCGAAAATTGACGCACTTCGCAGACAAAAAAGTGGACTTCTAACAAGACTTTAATGAAGTTGGCTATTAATTTGTTCTGGGACAATAAAATTCGTGCTGTTAACTCTAGCGACCCAAGTATGTTCCCAAAAATTAATAAGATTTTTAGAAGAAAGGATCAAAACGATCTTCCGTGTCTTAAGCTCCAGAGGACGACAGAGAACAGAGACGTACTTCTCACAGCAGGCATAGACCCAGAGGATGGCGTATTGGACGATGACCTCTATTTAATCGAAGATCCGCAGGAGAGAGTGGAGGCTGTGGGGGCTGCTTTCCAGCAAGTGTACAAGGTGAATGCTAGCATTCGCCCGAATCATGACCTGGAGAACAGACCTCTGCTTCATCACTTATGGCTCCGAAACGATATAACCGAATGGCGATCTGAGAACCTTGGTTTTACCGGGTTTAATGATGAAGATTTGGCAAACGCCATAATCGCCGACCGAAATGGGCCAGTCCCCTGTTAATTTCGAAGAATGAGCTCCAGCTCATCTTCGATTCATTAAAAAAAAGAAGTCAGCAGGAGTCGATGGTATATCCAACGTTGTACTACGACATTTGCGTCGAGAAGCAGTTGACATTTATACCACACTGTTTAACAACGCGCTGAATAATGCATATTATCCAGTGCGGTGGAAGACAGCTGTGGGGCACCCTCTCCCAAAAAAGCGAAAGGACAACCCCAATCCGGCGAATCTCCGGTCGATAAGTCTTCTTCCAAGTATCAGCAAAGTATTTGAAAAGGTTATTAATAGAGCCCTATTCAAGTGGGCGGAGGACAAAAATATCATCCCGGATAATCAGTTCGTTTTTAAGGCGGGACATGACACAATTCATGTCGCGTCTAAGCTTGTTTCTGATATCCAATGGAACAAAACTATAAAGCAGTGTACGGGTGCCTGTCTGATTGATTTGGAGAAGGCCTTCGACACCGTGTGGTTAGAAGGTCTCCATCTAAAACTAACCAGACTATGTATAAGTAAACCTAAGTAAAGCAGCCGTCTTGACGGCAATGTGAAGGTGATTTGTTACATGGCCCTCATCATGCCGATGATTGCCTACGGATGCCCGGTGTGGTTCAACGTTGCCCCATCTCAAATGGAAAAGATTCGGGTGCTTGAGAGGCAATGTCTCAGACGTTGCCTTGGATTACACAGAACACCAGAGCCGGAGTACAGAAGATATTATTCCAACCAGGTTCTATACAACGGAGCCAACATAAGCAGAATAGATAATTTTTTGTTTAAGCTGATTCGGGGACACGTTGCAAGAGCTTACAACTTAAGAACTTACAACTTAATTTTTGGGGCGTATTACCCCAATAACGAATATTTTGAGAGTGCGCGGTTAAGTGGCTACATCCCTCCCGAGGCATTCCTCTATTTACACAGTAGAGGGCTGATACAGGATGGACGGGCGGTTCCGCTCATCTACCACGTCAGCCGGAAAACTGCGGATAGGCGACTCCTGTATTGGCGAGACGTCATCGCTCAAGGTGGAGAAGAGCTCCTTCGGTTCAGTAGGACTGTGTCCGATCGGGACCGCAGGGATAGGGCGAAACAGGAGAACCAGTTCTGGTGGCTCTCTGAACAGCATCATAATATTTAAAGTCGATGAAGATGGTATATCTTGGCCGACTTACATAGATTTAGGGCAATTAGGTATAGGGAACAGTCGGAGTGGCACCAGAAAAAAAATTAAAAATATGTATGTATGCGGGGGCATACGTGCATGTAACTGCGTGTCTGTTCCTATATGTGCGTACGTATATGTATGTGCGTATGTACATGTATGGGTGGGTTGCGTGTGTTGTGTGTCTGCATGCATATAAAAAAATAAACAAAAAAAATTTAAAAAACGAAAAAAATGCTGCTGTGGCTGTTCTAGTTTTTAAGTAGTTTTAAGTGGTTTTGGGTTACTAGGTATTTTAAGTAGTTTAAGTTATTTTTAGTTAGTATAAGTTAGTTGTATTTAGGTTTAATTATTTTTAATCTATATTTAGGTTTAGGTTATAAGTTAAAAAGAAATGATAAGATACCAAGTTTTTTTGTTATTTTTTTTTTAATTAGATTTAATTAAAATAGTTTTTAGGTCGAAAGACATTTGTTCTAAGAATTATTGTTTAGTTTAGAGCGCCCGTAAAGGGCCAGTAAATTATTTGTAAGTTATTGATAATTAGGCTAGTTTTAAACATTTTTGTCTAGCTTTAAGATAGTTATAAGTTAATATTAAATAAATATGAATTTACAAAAAAAAAAAATACACAAATACTATAGCAAACAAAAATCAATCTGAAAACGTATTCGATTCGTTACAAAAATAAATCAATTTATAGATCAAAATATAAATTTACCAAACGATAACCGCATAAGAATAAATGTGAATATTTTTCTCGCACGCAAACGCTTCTCGTATCGCATCGCTTTGTCGCACCACTCACTGTACGCGCTGCCTTATAGCGAGTTTCATTCAAGAAAAGATTGGGTTTTTCTGTAAAAAGATTAGATCTTTTTGAATTTTCAGAGTTTCCTTCTAACAAAAATAGCAGATCTAGATCAAATTTTAGCACGAAAGATCTGATGACTTGAGAGATTTGTTCTGAATGCACACATACATATAAAAAGTCTTTTCTGTCAACGGTCAAATGGTAAATAATTTGTTATTAATTTGGTGTGAACTTGTGAACTACTGTCAAGATGTTAATAATTTAGATTTTATAAATTTAGTGGAGTATTTTGGATTGCTTCGTCTTCGTCTTCGTCTTTCCTCGTCATCTGCAGAAGATATTTTTTTCAGGAATGAGTGTCAGTCATTCAAAAATACGACAATTCAATCTGGAAAAAAGTTTCATTGAAAAGATCAAATCTCGATTTTGAAAGGAGATCTTTTAAATTTGAATGAAACTCGCTATTAGACTCATCTTCTATCTTGTGGAAGATATTTTTGCACCAATTTTGATCTTTTGAAATATGCTACTTTGCAATCTTCAACCGACGACGACTTGACAAATTGCGTTTGGAGATATGCGGTTTTCTTCTGGCAATTCTTCCAAACCAATTTTTTTCACGGAGGCGGTTTTTAATAGACACGTTCACATCAAGATCTTAATCAATTGCTTGGTGTTTTTGAGCAGTCATAACCGGAGCTGCTTTGCTCATGCGGGCGATGGCAACATCAGTTTGGTTCTTGGGTATTTTGTTTTGAATACTTCCTGCTTCTTGACAATGGCGAAGTGTTATTAAAACAACCTTATTCCTCAACATGTTGATTTTCGATCTATTAATGAATTTGAGTGACCTTCATTCTTAAAATCGATAACTCAGAGCATAAATTCATCTGTGGAATGCTTACCACCACCCATACTACATACATATTAACATCCAATTTTATCAATTAAGAAAAAACTTATAAAAAACACTAAGCTTTCCCACTTACCTTAAAATGTTTAAAATATTTACCAAAAATGTATTGTGTTAAATAACATTGTCTTCACTTTAATGCGTCTTGCTTACCTCCTGACTTATATTTGACTTTGTTTATTAAATAAATTGAAGAGAAGTAATATTCCGTTACTTTACACACAAAAAGCACAACAAAAAGTTGTTAGCGTATTGACATTAAAAATGAATTTATGATTTAAGGCTTAGTCAATTTTCTTAACAAAGCTGTGCTATTTATTTTGTCGCCACTGTATATATACAAGTAAAAGAAAAACAAAAACATTTTGGTTACAGGTCATCTCTTTGGACTGTTATGGCCTTTTCGATTGGTCGTCCAGAAGGCTTCCGAAGTCTTCCGAATGCTTCTGAAACTGTTCGATTTTTATCAAATGACAGTTCTTCTCCTGGATGGAAGAGAAATTTCCTTCTGGATTTGAAGTCATAGCGAGTTTCATTTAAGAAAAGATCTGCTCTTTCTGACAAAATATTACATCTTTTTGAATTTTGAGAGTTTCATTTCAACAAAAAGAGCAAATCTAGATCAGATCTCAACACGAAAGATCTCATCTTTGGTGGGTAGGCAGATTTGATCTGAATGCACGCATACATGTAAAACGTTTTTTCTGTCAAACATCAAATGGAAACTATTTTGTTATTAATTTATTGTGAAATTGTGCCAATCCCTGCTAAAAAATTAAACTAAAAAATAAACAAATAATAGACGAAGAAGTTAATAATTTAAATTTTATAAATTTAGTGGAGTTTTTTTATTGCTTTGTCTTCATCTTCCTCATCATCTGATGATGAAGATGTTTTTTTTTCAGAAATTTGTTTGTCAGTCATTCAGCATTGGCCGCGTTCGGTCCAATGCCGATAGGCTAGCCAAGATACCTTAGTAGCGGGTTTGTTTTCGAACGATGCAGGTAGCTTTCTCTGTTAAGTCAGTTGTATTGCATACAAATCTGAAGTTTTGAATCAGCTCTTCCTCAAATTAATAATAATTTTTGGGTACCTTGATATTTGTGGTTGACAACATATGTTTATGTTGCATGCGTTACAACAACACAAAGCAATCCGGATTGCTTTAGGTTTGCCACCGAACGCGGCCAATACGAAGACAAATTTTCCCTTCAATAACTGTAATTTCGCATTTTCATCAGGAATAACTTCGAAATCTTCTACATTTGTGTCAGCCATGTTTACAAAATAAAATAATCACAAATGTGCGTTTGACATTTCCCGTCTTACACATACACTCAAATAAATTTTCAGAAGCTAGAATCTAGTGTTTACTTGTCCGATTGGAATTCCGGATCGGAGAATTCTTCCGGATTACCAATCGAAAAGGATATTAGTTATTTTTCCAGATCATTAAAACCAATTGCGCCAAACAGAATTTAATTTTAATTACAACAATTCCGTTATCTATATGTTTTATTGTAGGAAAAATTAAAAACAGAACATACACAATTACATACTAGTGTAAATATGTACATATATACATATACATTGTTGCTTACAATAAAATGGAGTTTTGAAATGTATGTGAAACCTATAGCTACTATTGCAATAAATAAATTTGTTTTCTTTTCAGTCTGGGCAGTTTGCAGAAGATATGATCCCAACAGTAGGATTTAACATGCGAAAAATTACCAAAGGCAATGTTACCATAAAAGTTTGGGACATCGGAGGACAGCCAAGATTTAGATCAATGTGGGAAAGATATTGCCGTGGAGTTAATGCTATTGTGTAATTTTTAAATTTGAAAACAAATTTTTTTAATCACTTAAAGTGAGACATTTTATGTATGTATATATTTTTTAAGATATATGGTGGATGCTGCCGATCTCGATAAGATGGAAGCATCTAGGAATGAACTGCACTCATTGTTGGATAAACCACAGTTGGCAGGCATTCCAGTTCTTGTTTTGGGTAATAAACGAGATCTTCCTGGTGCTTTAGACGAAACTGGTCTTATAGAACGAATGTAAGTTTCAAATTAAATATCTGTTACCAACACATTATTCTCTCCATCATTCAGAGGCAAAACTCACACAATCATTTTGAAATCAGGGGCGATAAAACAAAACTATCTAAATTCAATACTTAGAAATACACATTATGTTTCAATATCTAAGAAAGCCGATGGGGCGAGTTTCCATTAGGGTTGCACGCCTAGAACTTTGATTTTGTTTGTAGAGTGAGCTAGGGGTCTCTATAGAATAACTTTAAAATATTACGGTTAGGAAACACTTTTAAATGAGATTAAAAATGTTGTTTGATGTTTGTGACCAATTTTTTTTTGAAAAAAACTATTCCTCTGTATATGTAGGCTGGTTTTGTCTGTTTTTGGGTAAATGCGATTAAAACTAATTTTATTCCGTTATTTTTTTCAACATTTCGTAAGTATTCCTTATTTCCTCAGGGAAGTAAGTTTTTTTGAAATAGCAAACGAATTCAGTATCCACTTTGTATCTATTGGTCAAAATTCTTTTTTCGGTAATAACCAAACAAAATGTAATTGCTATAATGGACAAAGAACAGTTAATATAAAAAGAAATAACTTCTTTATTTAAACTGTCAGCGGTTTCGAAGTGCTCAAAACTATTAATTCTCAAATTCAAATAGAATAGATGGAATTTCCAATTCAGTGCTCAAACATATTGGTATATGATATACCTACTGTCTTTTCTTTTTAACTCCAGTATTTTATCTGGAATCTTTCTTATGGTTTTAAAAACTGCTTTTATTATTCCCTTATTTAAAAAGGGAAAAAAATCAGAAATTTCCAACTACTATAGACCGATTTCTTTATTGTCTTCTATCTCAAACGTTTTTGAAAAAAATACTAAGACAAGAATAGTGTCCTTTTTGAATAAAATTAACTTTTTTAGTCCCCTGCAGTTCGGTTTCAGGTCTGGCCCTTCCACTGAAGACGTCTTGTTGGATTTTTGTTCGATTATCTACAAAGGCCTAGATGATAAAAAGTCATAACGAAAGCGTTCGATGTGGTAAGTCACACTATTTTATTAGATAAATTAGACAAGACAGGTTTCGAAGTTTTATGTACAAGTGGTTTGAGAGTTACCTTAAAAATAGGATGTACTCTGTGATAATCAATGGTTGTACTACTTCAAAAACTAGTAACATAGGCGTACCGCCAGGGTTCTCTGCTTGGCCCAACTCTATTTCGAATATACGAAAATTTCATTGTTAAGCCTTTTGTTGATGACCTTGGAAGTGCCTTTTATTCAGCGAGTAGATTAGATTTAATCTCAAATTTAAACTATGATGACCACTTATTAAGATCTGGGTTCGCTGAACATGTACTTATAGTAAGTAAGAAAACTAAACTCATGTTTTTCAGTCTTTTAGATGTTAACATAATTGTTCACACATTTGACTGTTCAAGACATCATTTATTTAATAGCAACTACTAATAGATACCCTTGCGATGCTACGGACCCACGGGAAACTAATGAAATCATCTATCCACCTGCAAAATTTCATTAAAAAGCGTTCAGTCGTTGAATGTAGGCACAATTGACGAACATGCTCGCCTAGCATGATCGCGCTCGCTGTGCTCTTCTTGTATATAGGCTGGTTCGCGATTTTTGTTCATATTTAAACCTATCCCATAGGAACCTTTCGGTTCCATTTTTCAGGATAAAAATGACCTATGTGATAATCGAGTATGTATTTGTGAATGTGTGTGTGTGCATGTGTGTATGTGTATGTGCTTTTTATGTTCTTGCGAACAAAAGCTATGTTGGCTATTTGTAGAATGAGCAGATATGTTATTATGATCCCTATGGAAAACTAAAACAAATCTATTCCACGGGAACCATACATTTTACCGGGATATAATCTATCTCTGTGCCAAATCCAGATCCGTTCAGCAGTTCTGGCGTTACTGAGCAAAAAACATCCATCCATTCAAACTTTTACATTTCTAATATTAGTAGGATTACATGCATACACAATTCCATACAAAAGATCAATTTTGAATTTTTAAAATTTCCCGACATTTCTGGAGGGATTTCCCCAAATTTTCTTACGTAAAAACCTTCTCCTGGATATTACGAACAACTAAAAAGAGTTCGAGCCAAATCGACCCATTCGTTCTCGATTGATGAATTACAATACAGTTTTGCACACCATTTTTATTAGCAGATGCCCATGCGATGCTATACGGACTTTCTATCCCACGGGAATCTAATGTCATCTATCCACCTACAAGATTTCATTAAAAACCGTTAAGTCGTTGAGGAGTGAAAGCGGAACAAACACCCAAGTATATATTTTTTCATATTCAAGCCTCTCCCATAGGAACCGTTAATTTTTTTCGGGATAAAAATGACCTATGTGATAATCCAGTACCCCGTTCATATAACAATCAAGTTTCATGCCAATACGTGTGCTTTTAGGCACCTTGTGAATAAAATATTTGTAGAATAAGCTCTATGAAAATCTAAAATAAACCTATCCCAAGGGAACCATACATTTTCCCGGGATATACAGTTGCCTATTTTCTATTCCAGACAATAATCTATCTCTGTACCAAATTTCATCCAGATCCGTTCAGCCGTTCCGAAGTTATTGAGCAACAAACATACATCCAAACTTTTACATTTATAATATTAGTAGGATAGTAGGATTATCTAATGCATGCTCACTCCTTCGACAACAACCAAGCATGTAGTGATACTTGTTTTAAAATTTATTAAAATTAATCAAAATTTAAGTTGGTCCCAGAGCACATACAAAGTTTAAAATGATATCTTTTTACATCCACTCGCTGTTTATATAGGTTAAACAAGTACTGCTCACCGAACTTGCTAAAAACTATTTATTATGGTATATTTCAATCAAAATTGCAATATGGCGTTTTGTGTTGGGGTGGTGTTAACCTAAACAAAGCCCAACAACTAACCCTAATCCAAAAATCAGCGATAAGAAATGTTTGTAAGTCACATAGACTTGCTCATTCAATGACTGTTTAAGAGTCTGCAAATTCTTTCGGTAAGACATTTATATTACTTGAATGAATTTGTGACCTTTAGTCCAAAATGCGTTTCGCCCAGGTACTACAGCTGGGCTCATCAGTTAGATGCTGTAGTACCTTTCTAAGACGCATTATTTTTTGATCGATGTTTACCGACTTTAATAAAACTTACAGCGATTACTCATTGTAAATTATATTTTTCTAGGGGAATTTGGTTAGATTCATGCACCTAGAATTATGTTTTGCCCGTGGTCTGGCCAGTGAATTAATTGAAGAAAACGCAAACAATATGTTTATATTATTTTTGTTTTTGTTTTAGTGGACTGTGTGGATTTAAAGCCAATTGAATGAATTTGTGACCTTTAGTCCAAAATGCGTTTCGCCCAGGTACTACAGCTGGGCTCATCAGTTAGATGCTGTAGTACCTTTCTAAGACGCATTATTTTTTGATCGATGTTTACCGACTTTAATAAAACTCAAAAAATAATGCGTCTTAGAAAGGTACTACAGCACCTAACTGATGAGCCCGGCTGTAGTACCTCGGCGAAACGCATTTTGGACTAAAGGTCACAAATTCATTCAATTGGCTTTAAATCCACACAGTCCACTAAAACAAAAACAAAAATAATATAAACATATTGTTTGCGTTTTCTTCAATTAATACATTTATATTACTTCAACGTTTTAAAGGTTTTCTTTATTAGATGTGGATATTTACAAAGTTCAATCTCAAATAGCCGTAGTCTTCGTATTCGTAGAAATCAAATGTTTTTGTATAATAAGTTCATTGTACACATTGGGGCGTATTCATAGTCATTTTTTAACTGTGTCTAACTTAAACCTAGGTTTAGTTGAATTTTCGAACGTTGATTGTATTTTTTTCAGTGTATCATTCCAAAATATTTGAAGCTATTTATGTAGTATAACAAGTTAATAATCTTTGGGGGTGGCCGTGGCGCGATAGTTGTGTGCTCGCCTGTCAACCTCGTGGTTGCGGGTTTAATTCCTGCCATTGTCTATGTCTTCTTATATTTAATTAAAAACCAATTCTAAAAATTGTCATAAAATAAGTTGCTGCTTTGGTCATTACATGCTGTTTAGGCATAACACTAAAAACATGTGATTGAGTTAACTAGCATACCCATAAAATATGACAACGAAATAAATAAAATAATGGGAATTAAAAGGGACTTAAATCCATAAGACACGGTAATTCTCTCCGCATTAGTTCAGCCGCCATCCCTGGAGATAAATCTGAGACAACAACCAGCTCTAGTCTCAGAATATCGCGCCACACATCTTTCCTATCCTTCTTTCTCTTCTTCCACCGGATGCCCGGTTGGAAAACATAATAGAATAAAACTTGTTTTTCTCGCATTTACCTAAAAACAGACAAAAACAGCCTACATATTCAGTGGAAAAATGTTTAATTTTGTAAGTGTTTTCATTATTTGGCTCATTTTTTCTTTATAGTTTATGCTATTAACTGTGAAGTGCCTACATTTTGTATGAAAAATGAAAACTTTAAAAAATTAATTAAAAATAGAAATAAAAGTTTCCTCACTTTAAAATTGTGATAATTATTACTTTTAACCATATATCTACCGAATACAAGTATCCACGTGTTAAAAATTCGTGCCCCCTAAAAGAAAGTTCAGCCAGACCGATATATAATAATACAGTGAACCCCGCTTAAGTGAAAAACTCGTTTACCTGAAAACATTCACAAATCCCCGTATATGTTTGCATACAAACTACCTCGCTTAACTGAAAACTCGCTTTAGAGAAATACCCGCATAACTGAAGAAAAATTCTTTCAAGTTTTCTATAGAACGCAACTCGGTTTAGTGAAAAATTAAAAATCGAAAAAATCGGGTGCTTAAATGTTTCATTTTTGTATACGTTCACCTCCATCCTCCACTACTCCAGCATTAATGACACATGTAAATGCTAAGTTTTAAATAAAAGCGAAAACCCCGCAATTTCCATTAATTACATACATTGTTGTTTTTGTAACACGAAATGTATCTGTGAATAAAAGAAACTGAACTCAAAGTAGCGTTGGTTAGGTACAAATTCGTTTTGTTTGAAAATAAATTATTTGTTTGTTAATAACTAGGTCCTGTTTTTTTATTTAGATAAACCATATTTATTTATAAAAGCAATTGGTAAACAATTAACACAGGTTGTTTTTTATGTAGTAAAAATTGTTTCGTAACACGAAGTCTGCCTTACTAAAATATTTTTTTCATTTATCCGAAACCCGTTTAAGTAAAATATATTCACTTATCGGAGATCCGCTTACCTGAATTTTTTTTCGTCGTTTCGCTTAAGCGGGTTTCACTTTATAATATTTTTTTATAATTATTCTTACGCGCTTTAAATATATGTAATTTAAAATTTAGTACAGTGTACTGTGTATTAGCCGCGACACCTTGTACGTTCGATTTTAGTAAAATACAGTAGTACAATGTGAGAACAACTTTTTTGTTTTGTTAATGGTTTTAACTACATATATGCCAGTAAGACCTAAGTTCTTTTAAATGCAATATGAATTGCAGGGCACTAGTTAGAAGGAATGGAAATTTAGTCAAGAATTTTTGTTGGCACAGTGAATTAGGTCTTTTCTATATCATTATAACCCGCGGCATTAAATTAAAATTGGAGGTATAGAAAAGAATGATGACTAGCGTGGAGCTCGAACCCACACATCTAAGTTAGCAATCAACTACTATATCCACTTGGCCATTGTCACCCGCAAAACATTTTACAGACTTGCATTCGAGTTCGCAGGTTTTTTCTAAGACCTTAAGTATAAACGCTACATCCTTGTACAGCCTAAACATTACTCATTCCAAAAAAAACAAAAAAAAAACTCAATTGACACCTTTCCATGGGCTGAGAGACTATCACTAATTAGTAATTACATTATTCTGGAATACCTACCTACACACAAATGTAAAGACATTTATCTTATGGCGATCCGGAAGGCTTATAAGCTTTTCTGAAAGTGTTCACATGGGAAAAAATCACAGTTCTGATTCTGAAGACAAGAATTTTGGTTCTGGATTTGAAATCAGGCACCCAATTATGCAAGGGTGCGATCCATTTTTTTTGAGAGATAACGTGTGCACAGATAGGCAATTTTATTCACGCATATTTTGAGGGTGAATCATTTTGTTTGCACGGTAAATCATTCACGGTTGCGGAATTTGGCCCCAGAATCGAAACCAGAAGCACTCTCTCATTCATATTCTTGAACGCGAAACTCGGCTTTTAACATTTTTAAAGTTCGAAACTCCTCTCGCGGAAGAAGAAAGAAAATGATCCAAAAATGTGGACGGTGCCCAAAAAGTTGCTAAAAGGATCAATTTATGTCTTGCCGTATTCATAAATTGACGGCTATATAACTAAATTTTATTTTCTTCAAAAGTTGTTTCTTATTGAGTCTTACCTTTTAACCAGCCTGCGATGGCGATAATTTTTACGGGTTTTAGAACTTAGTAAGATTGACAAAAAAAAACGTCAGGAAAAAGAAGAATGTTTATTAGAAGTCCTGCAAATTCGATTCCTCCTGGAGGTATTTTGTCTATATTTATCTACATACGTATGTCTATACATACACAAATGTACATTAATATATCTTATTAATCTTATTATACAAACATTTAATTAATATACATATTTATATTTTAGGAATCTTTCCAGCATACAAGATAGAGAGATATGCTGCTACAGTATTTCGTGTAAGGAAAAAGATAACATTGACATTACACTTCAATGGCTAATTGCTCATTCCAAGAGTCAAAGTCGTTAGAAGCACACATTTATTTATTATATGATTATATGTATAAAATAAAATATATTATGACACATTTTCCGTCACTATTAACTGTCAAAATTAACGTTTATTTTCCATTTTTTTTATTTCTCCTAATTATATATCTATCTCATTTAATTAATTTGGGTTATAACTAACAACACATAAGAATATTACTACTGTTCCTTTAATCCAATGATTCTAATCTAAAAAAGCACCGGATTTTTATGGTTTTACATATACATATATTTATATAAGCTAGTTTTTCAGTATCTTATTTTTTTGTTTATGCAATACAAAGATATGCACTATATTATTCCAATCAAAAACAAATAGTAAAGGACCGCTTTATTAGATAAAGTTAAAACAAAATCTCTATTCTATTTCCAATATGTATGTTACGGAAATTATTTGTATTTTATTATAATTTTGTAAGTGCTATTTAAGAAATGAAAACAAACAAATATATTTGAAAAAAGAAATTATTATTATAATTATTATGTAAAATTAAAACGAAAAACAAAGTAGGAACAAAATAAAATTGTGTTTTGCTTTAGCCATTTTTGGTTTATGTTAAAAGGCTGATGGAAGAATTTTTTAATGTCTAGAAGGCTGGGTTTAAGGATTTTGTTGGCCTTTGAAAATTAAACATTTTATATTATCTACATCAGTGTTTTTCAAACTTTTTGAGTACGCGACCCCTTTGGAAGTAAACAGATTTTGGCAACTCCCATATTATTAAAAATAGTTTGTCATTTATATCAAGCCACATATGCTGCCCTTTTATACCCAGTCTATTTATAGGTATGAGATTTTACTTATTCGCGATGAAATTTCCCCGTGTTGCCAAAAGTTACAAAAAAAAAAAAAAAAATGGTACAAGCCGTGCAATAATTTTTAATTGTTTTTCTTCTTATGTGTGCAATTATTTTTTTTAGATGGGAGTACTTATTGATCAAAAGATTAATGTCGTTTTTATTTTGTAAGCCGGAATCCCGGATTCCAACTGAACACTTTTTTTCTTGTTTCTGACGATTCTGAATTTGAATGTGCTTGTATATGGGTAATTCCACAAAAATTGGGTAATTTGCTGTCATCAGTCAATTGAACTAATTGTTATTATATTTTTTATTTTATTCTAAAACAACTTAAAGTTATTTATTTGGTCACCCAACTTCAGCTATTTATTTTAAATATAAGTTTATAAAACACCACAGTATATTCTCAAAACGTCAGTTCTTTCGCATGTCACCAATCCAAAAATCCGGAATCAAATGGCTGTGTATTAAATATTAACTTCAATTTAAGCAAATTTGGTAATTCACTACAATCTGTGATGTACTTAATAACGTATATCACAAATTTTCGTAACATACTACGAGTATTCTCACCGCTGTTGTTAAAATAGTAAGAAACTTTGTGTTCAGTTTTATTCGTCAGTCCGCTGTCTGTTGTTCGAATTTGAATTTCCCGCGAAATGACACATACTCAAATTCAAATTACTGTTAACGTTCAAAGTTGTTAGTAAAGTTAGCTGCAGACCACGCCATTTGACGGTCGCCATTACTGTGTCAGTGCTAGTGTTGTGTTTGGCGTGCAAACACGAGAGTGTCCAGTCAAAATATCAGTCCTATGGTGAGTTATAATTACGTAGTTAACTTTTATTTATTCAAATGTAGCTTGTTTATATTCGAAAATACCAAAATAAACATTGGTTCTAATAATAACCTCAAATTCATGCCTTTTTCATTAGTCCGTTGGCGTCAGTCCTTTGCCTGATATTGCGACAGAGGACTGATATGTTTCCAGGGTACTGATTTCTTTTTATTTTAGACAACTTTTACTTCAACTATTAGAGTGCGTAAACATTTTTTTTACTTATTTTTATTTTTAGCATAATGTCGCCTTTTAAAAAAAAACACAAAATATGTCATGATCGCTTCACCCCAGAACTCATAACTCATTCTTGCATCTAGTAGCATGCATTTTGCCATTTCGATCAAAGACCTGTTCTTTCATTCAGCAGTCCCGTTTTGTTGTGGTGTATACGGAGCTGTGTAATATAAATAATTCAAAACTCGACCCGCTATGTATTCACCACCATTGTCTGATCTTATTATCTTAGGTTTTGTTGAACACTTATTTTTTACCATTTCTGTGTACTCTGCCATGCGATCGAAAACTTCAGATTTCTCCTTTAGCAAATAAACAACAGTTACTATCTACTGAAATCGTCAAAAAAAGTTAGAAAATATTTTGTCACGCTAGGTGCTTTCGTTTGCATGGGATCGCAAATGTCACTATGAGTGAGGTCTTTTACCTGACCTGACTTTTACTTAAATGGTTGACGAGTAATTTTTTTCCATACAAATTTCACATCTTATTATAATTTGAGATATGTACCGTGACTCCTGAATCCAAAACCCATCCTTCACCAAGTAATATCCGTACTCATCTTATTTTTTGCTACCTTCATACCGAATTACTTGGACCATTGTTTTGATTTTGAAAGGTTTCTTTCAACCAAGTCCAAGGTGAAATCGGATTCGTTCCTTGTTTCCAGATCTGTTACAAGTGTATCACATTTTTGAGGTAAGCTGCTGAGTAACATAGCGATAATCTCATTATCTGATAGTTGATTCTCCCCTATAGCATTCAATTTATCAAATAATATTCACCTTTTGAATGTGCATTAATTGAACCTTATTACTAAGAGTAGCCTTTTCATGGTGTTGCTTGAGCTTATCCCATGCTGCCTTGTTGTTTTAGCCCTTCTCACATGATGTAGTTGAATATCTTCTACTGATAGGACAATATTAGTTCTGGCCTCGCAATCCTTTCTGGTGCATTCCGAAGTGACTGAATCTGGAATCGGCTTGATAATAATGCCCCACAAACTATCCCTCCGTAGTAGGAGTTCCATCTTAAATTTCCATATATGGTAATTATCCGAATCAGACATTATTTAAATTGTTGAGAGCTCTGGGCCCATCACCTATTAAATCTAGTTTTGTGAACAAATTAATATGTATGTCCCTTTGATATATTTATACTGACATAAAAACAAGATATCATTTCTGTATGGATTTTAATTTTAGAATAAAACAAAAAACTAAAGTTTCTAATTACACAAACATATCTGCCTTCTAGAGCAGTTTTTACGTGGAGATGCGTATATCCTATCCAAACTTAAGTCGTACAAGGCTGCTGGTGCAGATGGACTACCAGCCGAGTTATTCAAATCAGCGGGAGGTGAATTAGTAAGGAGCATACACAAACTCATCCACAAAATTTTATCGGATGAAGGTATGCCGATGAATGGAACCTCGGTATAGTGTGCCCCATCCACAAAAAAGGATATACTCTGAAATGCACCAAGTACAGAGGAATTTGTCTGATAAACGTCGCTTTTAAAATCTTGTCGGTTATCCTGTCTGACCGCTTAAAACCTTTTGTCCACGATCTGATTGGCCCCTATCAGTGTGGTTTTAGGCTAGCAACCGTCGAGCAAATGTTTACACTCCGACAGATTTTAGAAAAAAACCTAGGAATTCCAGATCGATACTCACTACCTCTTTATCGATTTTAAAGTCGCGTATGATAGCGTGAAAAGGGACGAATTATACAGAGCCATGTCTCATCTCGGCATCCCTGCCAAACTCGTCCGATTGTGCAGGATGACGATGGAGAAATCTCGCTGCTTCGTCAAAATCGGTAAGAACACCACCGAATCCTTTGATGTTGAGAAAGGATTGAGCAAGGCGATGCGTTATCATGTAACCTATTTAATATCGTTAACACCAGCGGTACAATTTATCAAAATTCCGTTCAATTGCTTGGTATGCAGACGATATAGACATTAGGGTTGTTCGTTGAGCCCTGAAGTCGCCCTAGGGTGGTCGACTCAAGTCGTTTTTTGAAAAACCTGAACTCACCCTAATTCCACGTTTTCACCTAAAGGTAATTTTCACCTAAAAATTAATCTTGAAGTGTTTTCACCAGAGAAAAAAAGATTAGTTTGACGTTTTCACTCAGAATTGGCATTCAAAAGTCAATATATCAAGATAAAACAAAATAATAATTACAAAGAAGAATAATAATTTTGGTGCAGTGAAAAAATTTAATTTCAATAAATAAAAATGAGTAATAACTTAAAAATATTGTTATCCCAACATTTTATCCTTCAAAATTCAAGCAGTAATAATCTTCCTGGTGCATGAAATCTGGCCAGGACACGAGGTCGATAATCTAGAAGGAAAATGAAAAACCAACTTGCTGAATGAACAATGTTTGCAGCTTTATCTGACCAACACTTCCACCTAATGGATTACCTGTCAAACTGAAAAAAAAACACTCAAAAAGACAAGCCACACTATCCACCTCGCTTATAAGATTGCAACTCGTCGCTAAAACATTTTCCATTACAAATTCGAAGCACCGCTTTGGTCTTTGTAGCTTTATTGCATCTTTTATTTTTATATATTTTTATAAACAAACCAGAATTCGAAGGCAATGACTAATTTCACCAGACAAAAATAAATTAAATTATGTTGGACAGTTTTTTTGTTGTTGTTGAATGTCAATGGAGGAAATGACTTTGGAATAGGCGGTTCTATGATAGAATAGGCGGTTCTATGAAATAAAGTTTGTTTCTTTTGACAATCTTCTACTTCGAAGAAGATTTCAATGAGATCAATTTCTAATCTTCTTTTAAGGAGATTAAAATTTGTATGGGAAATCTTCAAGATTCAGATTATTTCAAAGAGGATTTATGGTTAATCGACTTAAAACTGTATTAAGTGGTAGGTGAAAACGTAGTATAATAAACAAATTCTGTGTTTCTTGAAACCTAGGGTCGCCCTCAACTCGGCTTGAAGTGGATATAGGTTTTTAGCTGGGCCAAGTTGAGGTAAATGAATAAACGTCAAAGTCATATGAGATCTGATTTCATTTGTTATTTTTAAAATCGAAATAAACGAATACTCAAATTAATTTTCAGACACAGACATACAAAATGGAAACCTTTGAAGTTGTGGATTGTGCATAGGGTCAACTCAAATGTACTAAGATGTTAAATTTAACATATTTCAAGTTTTAATTATTAAATGACATAACTTGCTTTTCTGCAACATAAAATTAATGGCTCTCGGGTGTTTTTTGAGAATCGAAAAACCCAGGTTTTTTGACAACTCATGGGGTTGTCAAAAAAACCTATGTAGACCCTGGGTAAAGTTCAACGAACGAACCTATTGTCGGCAGAATTAAGCGAGCTGTGGCAGGGGCATTTGCGAGCATTTAATCGGAGGCGGCTAAAATGGGATTGGCGGTTAATGATGACAAGACGAAGTATATGTTTTCCTCGAGAAAAGAATCTCAACATCGACGACTCGGGCAAAATATCACGATGCACAGATATACATATCTTCGAAATTGTCAAGGACTTTGTGTACCTGGGCTCCACTATTTTATTTGGCAATCCGGAATTCTTCTCCGATCCGGGATCCCAACTGAACACTTTTGTGTGATTCTGACGATTCTGAATATTAATGAGATTGTGTGTGTGAAAATAATTGTGTACGTGAGAATATTCAAATTCAAAAAAAATGTTTGTTGCACAATTATGATACAAAAAATGATAACAGTCGAGTTTGACGTTCAAGTATATGAATGTGAGAGTGCTTCTGCTTCTGATTCTGTTTTCAAATCCAGAAGCAAAATTCTCTTCTTTTCACAACTTTCATTTTTTCCCAAGTGAACGCTTTCAGAAGAGCCCGGAAGGTTCCGGTTTGCCAAATAAAAACGACATATAACCTCGCAAAATGACAGTGCAGAGATCAAACGAAGAATTACTCTTGCCAACCGTTGTTTCTTCGGGCTAAGAAGGCATCTAAGTAGTAAGGCCCTCTCTCAGAGAACTATAGAGACTTTACACAAGACCATTATTATCCCGGTCGTGCTCTATGGGTCAGAATCATGGACAGTGAACAAAATGGATGAAAGTCTTCTAGGGTGCTTTGAGAGGTGTGTATCGAAGGAGTGTGCAGGAAGAGATTCAACGACGAGCTGAAAATACAGCGGCTGAGATGGCTAGGGCACGTGGAGCGTATGGACAGCAACGCACCTGCCCGACAAGTCTACGGATCCAACCCATAGGAAGAACCCATAAAAGTCGGCGCACACAAGTGGAGAACGACCTCAAACAACTTTTGTTGTGCGGAACTGAAAGCGGCTAGCTAGGGACAGAGCTTACTGGAGAGGGCTTGTTGATTGAGGCCGTAGCTCATCCTGGGCTGTGAGCGCCAACTAAAGTAAGTAATATTAATATTAATAATTTTACCTATGTGCCTATAAGACCTAAGGTCTTTTAAATTCAACCTGAATTGCACGGTACTAGTTAGAAGGAATAGAAAGATAGGAAAGAAATTTTTGTTGGCACAGTGGATTTGAGAATTAGGTACTTACGATCTCATCTTAGCCTATGTGCGACATTTAATTAAAATTAGAGGTATAGAAAAGATTGCTGCCTAGCGTAGGAATCGAACCCATATGTTTAAGTTAGCAGTCAAGCACTATATCCACTGCGCCAGTGGGCACCCTAATTTGTTTTCGATTTAAAGGTATTTTATAATTAGGTTCACTAGATCATTAATTTTACCGTATACAATATACATAGCTAAAAGGGAATTCTTAGCGATGCACATATGTATTTCACGGCGTATAAAAAGCTCGGCGCATAAGTAACCACCCTGCCTGGCCCAATATATGATTTAGGGTGGTTTTAAGTTTGGGTGAGCTTTTAAGAGCTGAGTATTATAACAACGTTTGGTTTTCTAGCCATGTGATATATGGCTGAGTTCATCACATATGGCAGCCCTGCAAGTAATTAGCTAAGACAAATTCGGTTAAAACTGTTTTTAATGTCGTCTGAATTTCATCTAATTGGCACTTGGATTAGGAAATATTTCAGCTCGTAATACATTCTTTTTTTCGACTTATGTCCCATCAAAGTGGGAAATAATTACAAAAATCGATTTCGCACTCCCGAGGATTTATTTCCCTGCACCATTAATTTTAAACGATTTAAGATTGCTAAGAGTATCGAACTTAGTCACCCTAATCCGGGTTCTAGGACATAGTGACAAAGAAGGGAATGAAATCGCAGATGAACTGGCCGTAGTGACGAACTGATCAAAACCGGATCATCACTTGAACCAAGCCAAATCGTTTCCAGGATATTTGTGCGAGGAGCAAGACAATTTTAAAACCCAATAAATTTTCCTCAAAACCGCAAGCGACAGATACAGTTATCGCGTTTCGAGAAATCTTTGGACATATAATATCTCTAAGAGAAAAACGAAATATTTATTAGGCCTTAACAGACCTCAACGCTCCCTCCTGATGGGCATCCTAACGGGTTACAACTCAATGGGAACCCACATGAATAAAATGGGAATCAGCACATCTGACTTATGTAGAGGCTGTATGGATGAAGAGACGGAAGAGCGCTCATATTACTCGCTTTGCGATTGCCCTAGCCTAACCCAAGCCAGGAAAGTAGCCCTCGGAGATTACTTCTTCGACGAACTGGGCGATGTCTCCAACAAGCCACTTAAACATGGCAAACATAATCGCCCCATTTATTCCCCTCCTAAAAATTTAATGCACCAGATCGGAGGGCTTGGTAAATTCGTCTCATCGAAAATTTCGATTATAGTATTATCACAGTGTTGTAATAGCCGTTTTTTATTATTTCGTGCAAATTTTTTTATTTCATCGCGAACCGTGGGAATCCCGAGATCTCTGTGGAGATCTTCGTTTCTAATGTACCAAGGTGCGCTTACAAATGATCTTAGGAGTTTATTTTCAAATGTTTGTAAGGTATTTAAATTAGAATCTCGCGTACAACCCCAGAGATGCATTCCGTAAGTCCAGGCAGGCTTAAGCACCTGCCTGTACAGAATTAGCTTGTTTTCGATACTGAGCTTAGAGTATTCCCCGAGCAACCAGTACATATCTCTGAGTTTATTATTTAACTCCTCGCAATTTCTTTTTAACATGCGGTTTCCATTTTAATTTCGCCTCTAAAGTCATTCCGAGATATTTTGCTTCATTAGCAAACGGAACTGGAACCGTATTAAAAAAAACCGGCAATCTATTAATTTTTTTATACGTAAAATCTACATGGACTGATTTTACTTCGTTAAGCAATATCCGCAAAGGTGCACAACACCGGTACTGCCTCCTTTTCAAGGAAAGATTTGTCCTTCAGCGACGTGTTGAAAAACAAAACTATCATCGCTGTGATATACAGGAGTAATGCAGACGGTACGATCACTTACGACCATTGGCAAACAGTCTTAAATAAGCTCCAAGCCGCATACTGGACTCAGATTAACACCCAACACTCCAAACTGGCCTCAACCTTCTATCTTCTCCGGCTGCACAGCAAAGAGGAAGATGTCGTCCTGATCCAAGAACCATGGATCGTTGGTTCCAGAATTCAAGGACTCAGGACCCCAGGATACTACCTGTTGCATGCAATGGGTAAAGGTGACCCCAGATCCTGCATATTGATAAAAAGTAGTATTAATGCATATTTACTTCCCGATTTCAGCGATCGGGATCTGACAGTTGGAAGGGTGCAAACCAGAAATGGAGAATCCTGGTTAGCTTCTGCATATTTTGTCCATGACCACCTTGGCCCACTTCCTGGAGAAAAGCTCAGGGAGCTTATCTCGATGGCTGTACGGCAAAAAAAAGTGCCTGATTATTGGTTGCGATGCAAACGCCCACCACCGTTTGGCGAAGTACCAACATAAATGAAAGAAGTGGGTCACCTTTTGATTTTATACTCAGAACTAACCTAATTGTAAGCAACATTGGAAATGAACCTACGTTTATTACCAACAATAGACATGTGGTATTAGATATTACACTTGTCTCTGATGCAATTTATGGAAAAATTTTGAAACTGAAAGTGTCAAGGGAAGATTGGTTCTCTGATCATAGATACATCAAGTTCTACTTAGGTGAAGAAATTAATAACCATTTTTCCGGAATCATCGGAAAACTGACTGGAAATTATATGGGGAAACATTAGGAAAACTAATTCATCCCTTCTTTTTTAATATACCCAAAAATAATAGGGAGCTCGATGAAAAACTCAACATCTTAACCCTTGCCCTTAACATAGGGAAACAAAAACCCCGTTTGTAGAATTCGGGGCTAGTACCGCTCAGCTAAAATTGTAGAACACTTTTCAACAAAGCTAAGAAATCTAGATAACACGTAGATTGGGACTTGTACAAAGAGTACCTCAAAATCTACAAAAGACAGTTGAGGAAGAGTAAGAGAACTTCATGGAGAAACTCCTGTGAAAGCATAGAGGATACTCCTGAAGCTTCAAGACTAAGAAAAACCCTATCGAAAAATCCCCCGACACCTAGCTCTTTGAAAACAGATAACGGTGTATGGCACTCTATCCTTGCTAATAGACACTCACTTCCTTGGTAGCTCACAAAACACACTGAACAATCAAGGTCATAATACATGCCGAACTCCAGATAACCTCAGATAAAATTACACCTATCCTGGAGGTTATTCTACATGTGTGCCTTGACCTTACTATATCCCCTTACGGTGGTGGAGAGAAGTTAAGGTCATCTTTATCTCCAAATTAGGCAAAAGCACCCATGTAAATCCGAAACCCCTCAGACCAATCAGTTTATCTTCGTCCCTTTTAAAAACTTTAAAAACTAAAAGAATTTGGGCAACCAAATGTAGTCTGTATATTAGCCCAGCCAAGACAGAACTTGTCATCTTCACTAGGAAATAAAAAACTCCCCAACTTATACCGCCATCAATCATTATTTGAAATGGTACGCCACTAACTTTCTCAGATGAAGCTAAATATCTAGGTCTGAAAAGCTGAACTGAAAATCCAATATACAAGAAAGAGTAAGGAAATCAACAGTTGCACTCTTCTCTTGCCAAAAAGCCATTGGGAATAAATGGGGCTTTTCCCCACGGATTACCCAGTGGTTGTATACAGCGGTAATCAGACCTATACTTTCTTAAGGGGTAGCGATATGGTGGACTGCATTGTACAAAATTACTTATGGTGACAAATTAAATATGGACCAAAGGTTAGCCAGCTTATGTATCAGCAGCACTCTGCTCTACACCCCCGGCCTCCCTTAACATATTACTTAACCTTACTCCCCACGACATTTTTACCAAACAAGAACTTCCAAGTTACCATCCCACCAAGATCAGATTGGGAGGATGTGAGGTTCTTAAAAGATGAGTCAGACACTTTTATACGGACAGACAAAATCTTAGTCTCTCTTTCGGTCTCCCTGACCACTGTAGCGTTTTCCAAACGGAAATTATGGCGATTAAAGAAGTGTTATCCTGGCTAAGGGAAAACGTGATATCCATATCGGATATCCGCATATTCTCTGACAGTCAAGCAGACCTCAAATCACTTGGCACTATTTCCAAAAAGTCTATAACTGCCCGCAACTGTCGATCATCTCTCAGGGAGATGGGAGAACAGTTTAGCATTCACCTGATTTGGGCCGTGACATAGAGATATTTTGGAGAACTCCAAAGCCGATGAACTCGCCAGAAAACAAACCCAAATACCGAAAATGGAAGAAATCGGTATGCCTATCGCTACAAGCAAACTTTTATTACATCAAAACTTTATAAAACAAATAAATTTTAGATGGTCCAACATCACTACTTGCCTGGCTACTAGACAAATCTGGCCAGCAATAGACCCAAGACGCTCTAAGGGTCTACTCTCTTTGAGCACGAAACATCTTGGCTCCGTAATAACTGTCGTAACTGGTCACTGTTTAATTGGTAGACACGCCAAAAGACTTGGCGTTTTCTCCAATGACTTTTGCAGAAGCGGTGTGGACGAGGAAGAGGAGGAGACTATCTCCCATCTTCTATGCTCATGTCCTGCTCTCTGCCAAGGACTTAGATTGCACCTGGGGAATACTTTTTCGACGACAACAGTGATCTTAAACACATAGAGATGCACCGGCTACACCGCTTCATTAGAGGCTTCAATTGGATTAATTGAAGAGTTAATATCTCTTCATGTGGTATCACAATGGACCTATCTAAGATCTAAGTCTGTCAGTTGTTTTGCTGACGGGCATGTCAACCTAACCTAACCTAGTTAACAAAAAAAAAATATTCACAAATTTGCGTTTAAAAATCATCGGCTTACGCATACATTCATATTAAACTTCAGAATCGAGTATCTATTGTTTCCGAGAGTTCTTCCGGATTACCAATCGAGTACGACATTAGACAGGTAAACTGAATTGACAAACACAAAATTGCATAATACAAAAACAAATAACATTTGAAATCGTATTGCATTGAGCCAGAAATATTCAGTCTAGATTGAAATTTGGAAATGGAAATCAAATAGATTTGACTGGCTGAATTTACGCGCATATTATCCAGTGCGGTGGAAGACAGCAGTAGTGCATCCTCTCCCTAAAAAGGGAAAGGACAATTCCAATCCGGCGAAACTCAGGGCGACAAGTCTTCTTCCAGGTATCAGCATAGTATTTGAAAAGGTTACTAATAGGGCTCTGTTCAAGTGGGCGGAGAACAACAAAATCATACCGGATAATCAGTTCGGCTTTAAGACGGGACATGACACAATTCATGCCGCGTCTAAACTCGTTTCTGATGTTAAATGGAACAAATCTAAAAAGCAGTGTACGGGTGCCTGTCTGGTTGATTTGGAGAAGGCCTTCGACACCGTATGGTTAGAGGGTCTCTATCTAAAGCTCGCCAGACTTGTTATAAGTAAACCGATATTGTACATGCTTTATGACATGCTAAATGGTAGAAAGTTTGTTGTCAAGAGTGGCAATGTAACTTCTACCACAGTTTTTAATATTAACAATGGTCTTCAGCAAGGAGCGTTTAACTCGCCGATTCTCTTCAGCATTTACACCAGCGATCTGATAGGTAGTCTAACTCAGGCAATTGCGTACGCCGACAATCTAAGTGCGGACAGAACAGCAGTTGAGGTCATCAAAATTCTTTTGCAGCGTGACTTCGACAAGATTCAGCGATATTGTGATGACTGGAAATTGAAAATCAATTTCCAGAAATCAGAAACAATTCTGCTTAGGACTTCGTTGTCTAGCGCCTCAAGGGATACGAGAAAGAACTGGCGCAAGCTGGTGATCGTAGGACCAAACGGACATCCACTGGCGAGTAAAAGTGTAGTAAAGTACCTTGGCATCTGGTTGGATCAGTACTTGTATTTCGACAGACATATAGGTGCTGCTCTGGCCAAGGCTAGGGGAGCCTTTGCCCTGACAAAACGATTGTTTTATAGCAGTCGTCTTGACAGCAGGGTGAAGGTGATTTACTACATGGCCCTCATCAGGCCGATGATTGCCTATGGATGCCCAGTGTGGTTCAACGTTGCCCCATCTCAAATGGGAAAGATTCGGGTGTTTGAGAGGCAGTGTCTTCGACGTTGCCTTGGATTACACAGAACACCAGAGTCGGAGTACAAACGGTTTTATTCCAACCAGGTTCTATACAACGGAGCCAACATAAACAGAATAGATAATTTTTTGTTTAAGCTGATTCGGGGGCACGTTGCAAGAGCGATGTTCTCAACTAACAACTTAATTTTTGGGGCGTACTACCCCAATAACGAATATTTCGAGAGTACGCGGTTAAGTGGCTACATCCCTCCCGAGGCATTCCTCTATTTAGACAGTCGAGGGCTGATACAGGATGGAGGGGCAGTTCCGCTCATGTACCACGTCAGCCGGAAAACTGTGGATAGGCGACTCCTGTATGGTCGAGACGTCATCGCTCAAGGTGGAGAAGAGCGCCTTCGGTTCAGTAGAACTGGGTCCGATCGGGACCGAAGGGATAGGGCGAAACAGGAGAACCAGTTCTGGTGGCTCTCTGAACAGCATCATAATATATAAAGTCGATGAAGATAGTATATCTTGGTATGTGCGTATGTACATGTATGGGTGGGTTGCATGTTGTTGTGTGTCTGCATGCATATACAAAATAAACAAAAAACATTTAAAAAACGAAAAAAAAATCCTGCTGTGGCTGTTCTAGTTTTTAAGTAGTTTTAAGTATTATAAGGTATTTTAAGTAGTTTAAGTTATTTTTAGTTATTATAAGTTAGTTTTATTTAGTTTTAATTATGTTTAATATAGATTTAGGTTTAGTTTATAAGTAAAAAAAAAACAATTTTTTTTTTTGTAAAAGTTTCTTGGAATATAAAATAAATTAAAAAAATTAGATTTAATTAAAATAGTTTTTCGGTCGAAAGACATTAGTTCTAAGAGTTATTGTAAAATTTAGAGCGCCCGTAAAGGGCCAGTAAATTAGTTGTAAGTTATTGATAATTAGGCTAGTTTTAAACATTTTTGTCTAGCTTTAAGATAGTTATAAGTTAATATGAAATAAAAATGAATTTAAAAAAAAAATAGTTTGGCATCCGAGATAACATACTAATAAGTGAGTGAACGAATAGTATACAAAATTACATTGCCACCGCATAAATTCTAACTGCATTAGATCTAAATTGTATCCATCAAAATTTGAATTAAATTGTGTCATAAAACACTGGTTTAGATAATTTAATTCTTTCATTTTAATTTTAATTCGATAAAAGGTATAAGTGTGTTTTTTAAGACGCTAGAAATAATCCCACCTATATCATTTATCGGATCCCAAATTTTGACAGAAATTCAACATTTAATGTATTTGATGCTCTGTCCGACTCTATTCAATGAATTGTTTGCCATTATCCTCGTACTGAAGTCGTCTTTACGGGCGATTTCAATGTAAACAATTCTAACTGGCTCAGCTTTTCGAGCCAGATAACACCCGAAGGAAGGTATAAGGTCTTAGCTGATTTAAACCAACTGACCGGGATAGTTGATGAGCCAACTATAATCCCTGACGCTGCAGGTCTAACCCCCATCATTCTTGTTTTTTATCTCTCGCTTTAATGCATACAATGTAACACTTTAAGTGTATTACTACATCTTTTCTGATTAAACCATTGTGTCATAGCTATCTGCAAATTCCTCAGTTAAATAAAGAGAAATCACCAAGAGAACGTTCATATTCGGAGAACCATATTTTTGCTTGACCAAAAATGTAGAGAAAAAATATTAGAATGTCCCAAGGCAGTAAAATTGTTTGGTCATTTGTAAAAAACATTCAAAATACAACTTTGTCATCGATTCCGACACTCGTCTTTAATGACATCCATTTTGTCAGCACCCGTAAAAACAGGCAATTTGCTTGCAGTGAAGTTCGCTGTTAATCCGGCGTGTTATGGCAACTCCAGTACTTAAGAGCGTAAATTTCATGGGACAAATCTTTTTTCGCACTCGTGCAATTGCTAGAGTCCTTAAAGACCTTGATATACACAAATCCGTTGACCTCCCATTCTTCTGAAGAGGTGCTCCTAATAGCTGGCAAAGCCATTGCGTAAGTTTTTCCATATGTCCTACTCTAATATGGTCTCTTTCGGAGTGAATGGATAACAGCATTTGTCTAGCCTGTCCCTAAAAAAGGCGAATCTTCATCACCCTCTAACTACCGTCCAGTTGCGCTTATGTCCCTTTTTCTTATGTCATTAATTATCAGCTTAAGAAATATCTTAAAGAATTAAAGCTCCTTAATGACCTGCAGTATATGGATTTCCTATAGCAATAGGTCCATTGGTGATCTGATGGTATATCTCACCGAACAGTAGCAGAAATCTTTACATCGTTTTTGGAGAAAGTAAGATTATTGCGCTTGATATTTCAAAAGCAATTGATAGAGTTTGGCATCAAGCTCTCTTATCGAAAATGCGTGCATTTGGTACCGATGAATCTCTTCTTCGTTGTATTAGTAATTACATTTCGGACCGATCAATAACACTCAATCTCAATACTGTTTCAAAGCTAATATTCACAAAATAAATGCTGGTGTGCGCTATGGCTCTGTTTTGTCTGCTATGCTTTTTCTCATTTTCATTAATGATCTCTTATTTGTAACTTCTAATCCACTAGCACTAAATTGTTTTATTGACAATAGTGCTCCCAGCTTTTCATATTCGCTTCCTGATAAGCAGCGTAGATAAGCTCATTAGAATGTAATGCCTCAAAAACTCAGTGACCACATATATTCGATGTTGCCAAAAACGCTGAAAAGTGTGAGGGCTTTCTTCGATGATGCATAAGAAATTCTTCTCCAGTCATATCTGGCTGTAATCTATAAGGCCTTCATTCATTCAAAGCTTGAGAATAACTGTCATATTTGGACAGGACATTTACATCTCTAAAACATCGTCGAAATGTTATGTCTTGTATTCACCCTTATTGCGATAGTCGTTGAACGCTAACTGGCGTTTATGTGGAATGTATTCATTTAGTGATGTTTGTCGTAATTTTGTATTGCGTTTTTTTTATCAGTCGTTTTTAAAGCAAAAACGCCTGTTAAAACGCCAAATTTAGTCGTTCAAAAAATTGCAAACGGTTGACCAAAACATAGTGGCACAATGTAATTTTGTTCGTTTGTTTTATTAATTATAGGTAACAAAAAGTTTCCTAGGGTAAAAATAACAAATGAAAAACAAGTTGAGCTCATGAAAGCAAATAATAACCTAGACAAAAATTTTAGAGGGTTTATCGACAGAAGTCAACAAACAAAGTTGGAGTGGGAGTCCTCGTATTGGACCACCAACACGAAATGAAAAAAAAAAAAAATAAAATGCACTACTGGATCGCACGAACTTGGTCTTATGTTGGATCATATTGTATGCAAAAGATTTCTATTTAAAATCTAAATATATTTTTAAAGTCATTTTTTACTTTATTTTGTATACACAAATTTTCTTTAATTTTTTTCTAAAAGAAAATTGGTATGACAATAAATAAGTTTTTTTTAAAAAACTTTTTGAAAAAAAATAAAAAAAAAATTCAAAATTGCCAATTCATAACCTATTCAGCAAATACATATAACTTTCATATAATTTTTGAAAAAGAAATTAAGAGCAATTTTCAAATATAAATTTTAAAAATAAATATTTATTAAAAATATAGGTATGCAGTATAAATTGGGAAGCCTAAACCTATATACGTGTGAAATTTCGAAAGAATCGGTCGAGTCATTTATGAGATAGTCGAAATAAAAACACGGTCCTATGGAAAGTTCCGATTTTAGACATTTAAAACATTTTTTTCAATCATATGATCGGTCGTGCACTTATTTCTTTAAATCAAAATCGTTAGAGCCGTTTAAGAGAAAAATAGGCTTTAACGTATTGGTTATATGACAGGTACCGTTATTTTTTGAGCTAAAAAATATTCAATTTCCCATTTGTAAAGTACCTAACAAACTCTATATACCAAGTTTGAAGCAATTCGGCCCACCCGTTTGGGCTGTAGGTGTCTATACATACATACAAACAGACTGACAGACTGACAGACTGACAGACTGACAGACTGACAGACTGACAGACTGACAGACTGACAGACTGACAGACTGACAGACTGACAGACTGACAGACTGACAGACTGACAGACTGACAGACTGACAGACTGACAGACTGACAGACTGACAGACTGACAGACTGACAGACTGACAGACTGACAGACTGACAGACTGACAGACTGACAGACTGACAGACTGACAGACTGACAGACTGACAGACTGACAGACTGACAGACTGACAGACTGACAGACTGACAGACTGACAGACTGACAGACTGACAGACTGACAGACTGACAGACTGACAGACTGACAGACTGACAGACTGACAGACTGACAGACTGACAGACTGACAGACTGACAGACTGACAGACTGACAGACTGACAGACTGACAGACTGACAGACTGACAGACTGACAGACTGACAGACTGACAGACTGACAGACTGACAGACTGACAGACTGACAGACTGACAGACCGACAGACTGACAGACTGACAGACTGACAGACTAACAGACTGACAGACTGACAGACTGACAGACTGACAGACTGACAGACTGACAGACTGACAGACTGACAGATTGACAGATTGACAGACTGACAGACTGACAGACTGACAGACTGACAGACTGACAGACTGACAGACTGACAGACTGACAGACTGACAGACTGACAGACTGACAGACTGACAGACTGACAGACTGACAGACTGACAGACTGACAGACTGACAGACTGACAGACTGACAGACTGACAGACTGACAGACTGACAGACTGACAGACTGACAGACTGACAGACTGACAGACTGACAGACTGACAGACTGACAGACTGACAGACTGACAGACTGACAGACTGACAGACTGACAGACTGACAGACTGACAGACTGACAGACTGACAGACCGACAGACTGACAGACTAACAGACTGACAGACTGACAGACTGACAGACTGACAGACTGACAGATTGACAGATTGACAAACTGACAGACTGACAGACTGACAGACTGACCGAAGTGGAAATAAAGCCGATCGACCTTATTGCATTCTACCTTATTTTACGGCACCAATCCGTCGCCTCTGCACAACTAAACCTTATTCCTTCTTTCTTCCCCGTGTTCATCATTATCACTGCTGCTTCATGAGAAATAGCTACCCACACGCACCTACATTTTGTATATTTTTTCAAACATTTGTATTGTGGTAAAGAAATTTTCAGAAAATAGTTAAGAACAAATTTTATGGAACCAAAACAACGACCGAACCGTGCTTAGTTTAATTGCGAATTGATGTAATTTGTTACTTAGGAAAAAACTTTCAAATTTTAGTTTTATCTCCCCTATATCTACATTAATATCTTGGATAAAATCTAAATAAATTTAAAAATTATGTTTATAAACACCGAACGTTCACTGATTTCAATTACAATTAAAATTTATTTGTCAAAATATCAGTGGATCTCATGTGGAAAATGAGAGCGACGAGGAGGCTAGCGTTTAAGCTACGCAATACCGATTTAAAAGCGACACGACTACAAAAACGACAATTGTCGATTAAGTAAAGCGACTATGGCAATAACGGTGATTGTCAAAATTCAACGAAAACTTACCAGAAGCATCGTTGAGCAAAGTTTCTGATAACTTACTTGGTTTCCGTACGTAATGCACCATTTCTATCACTCTAGCTTAAGTTTGTGAAAGTCACCGTAACTAAACAAAATTGAGGAAATCAACTATTCGCACATGTTCTTTATTTCACTTTTTGTGAATTTGAGGAACAAAAGTGAATTTAGATGTTCTGTATTCCACATAAAAATATTCTGTATTCCACATAAAATAAAGCTTGTAAATAGCTCATTCCGAATGTGGAATTTTAGGGTTCTGAATATGAAAATTCGTGTTCTACATTCCGAACATGAACCGTTTTTATACAAATTGTCTGTAACAGATGATTTTGACTATTCGAAATTGAATTCGAAGTGAATTGGAAGGAGTTGAATCCACTCGAAATGCAGAACACGTTATTTCATTTTAAGTGAAATTGAAATTCGTTTTGAATTCATTTTCACTCGGAATGCAGAATATGTGTGATTATAGGCAAGTTCAAGTACCAGTATGTATTCCCCCTCTGTTGCTTAAACTGACTTAAACGCACCGAAAGCAATTATAGTTGGCACTTTAAACATCATAATGTACCTAGCTCTTCGTGACATCAAGCATTGCACTTTTTAATTTGTGAGGTAATTATTTCTATGCAAAACTGAAGACCATGACTTCATTATTGTTTTTGCCGAACTAAAACTTCAATTTAGTTCAGCGTTTCATAAAACTACTTTTTTAAATCCAATAACTGAATTACCAGCTATAATACCATTAATCTAATCTTATGGGAGAGGTTTGGTCAATTTTGTTCGATAAAATTAATAAGCTTAATTTCACAGTGACAAAAAAATAATTACTAATTTCGCTTTAGTCTAAAATTAAAAACAAACATTTTCAATTATGAGTTTAATGTCTTCTCTGTATGAACGTGTTTTACCCTACCTACTTGTGATCGATAGTATATGCTAGTATCATCATTTTTCTTGTAATAGCGTCGCTAATTGCCCTGGCCATTTTTTCATCCATTATTGCTCTTCGGAGTTACAAACAAACATACTAATATCTACTGGGATATAAGATTTTCTATTTAACAATTTAAATGTGCTCAAAGTAAGGAACACAGCCGAAAGGCATTTCAAGAAACACTTCTACTTCCGAACTCTCTGTTTTTAGTTTCATAAAAATTTTATTTTTTTATATCTTATAGAAAAATGCCAAGTAGGTCAGTCATCCCCATGAAATTAATTATAACTCTAAAAAACCCTTTTTACATTAAAACAAAGCATAGATTAAAGTTCGGACTTCGGACATCATAATTCCCGCCCTATAAATTTCAGTGAAGCCTTCAGTGACTTTAATCTCTCTTAAGCAACCAATTGCAGTAGCCTCAAAGAATCATTCATTCAGGTCATACCAAGGGTGACCATGTTTTCTAAAATTTTAATTAAAAATAATTTAAACTTTCAGGTTTGTTATCAATCATAATATTGACAAAAGAGAGTTCTTACTTATAGTGTCGAGTTATTTATGTGTATTATAGTATTTAGTAGAATTATGGTGATTTAACTAAAACAAGTTGTGTTTATAAGCGGGTTGTTGCGGTATTGAAAAGTTGTTTTTTCATACGAAAAATAAAACACAAAAAATGCTAACTGACTACAGTTGTAGTTTAAGTATAAAGTGTGAATTTTGACATTTCATTCACATTATAATTATAATTGTTGCCGACAGCAAAATTTCTATAAATTATTAACAAATAAAATAAACGAATTCTTTGGTCGATAAAAAAAATATTCACACGTGTTCTGCATTACGAGTGAAAATTAATTTCAATTTCAATTAAAATGAAATAACGTGTTCTGCATTTTGAGTGGATTCAACTCCTTCCAATTCACTTCAAATTCATTTTCGAATAGTCAAAATCAAATTTTATAGACAATTTGTATAAAAAACGGTTCATATTCGGAATGTAGAACACGAATTTTCATATTCAGAAACCTAAAATTCCACATTTGGAATGAGCTATTTAAAAACTTTATTTTATGTGGAATGCAGAACACTTTTATGTGGAATACAGAACACTAACTTCACTTGTGCACACTAAATTCACTTTCGTTCCTCAAATTCACAAAAAGTGAAATACAGAACATGTGCGATTAAAACGTAATTTTTTGTACTCTAAGTTAATTTCATGCAGTGTTTGCTATTAAAGTTTGAAGACGCTATAATTTATTCTCTTAGTTAAAAAGTTAAAACAAAAGTGTGCACATTAAAATGTTCTCTATAAATTACGTTAAAAAATATTTTTATTTACAGTTCATATGCAAAATGCGTAGAGTGGTCTTCAATTCACAATAATAAATCTTTAAATATGATATGTATGCTCAGAGTGCCTGTTGTTTCGCTTTTTTCACTTCGCTTTTTGTTGTTTCCTCCTTTCTTAAATCGATTTCTGTTTACTTCGTTTATATTTACTTCATTTTTGAACCAGTTTATTTTTCAATCAATTCGCCCTACGATCACTTCGCATTTCTTTCTTTCCCTTTTCACTCGTTTTGCATTTGCGTTAAAATTGCAAGAGTTATTTAGGTCAATGTTATCTCGCCAAAGGTTTATTTCCCATTTGTTTGCTTTTAGAATCTATTATCATTAACGTCTAATATAAAACTTTATTAAATTTATTTAAATTTTTTTTTATGTTTTGTTAAGTGTTTTGGTATAATGAAGTAATTATTTTATTTAAATAAAATATTCAAAATCCCGGCTTATAATAATCTCACTTTCCCGGCTAATCCCGCTTAGCCCGATTTTTATTTTGATAGATGTTACACAAAAAAATTTGCATACACCCAAACCCGGCCCTACCCCAAATATTAAATTGGCTCAAGCAGGGGGCGATTTCCAATTGTTGGAACGAACGGGGCAAATATTTCGAATCTGCACTGCTGCATTAACAGCTTCAGCCCAAAGCAACTGTGGAGCAATCATAAAGCATCGAAAAAGCAGTTTCCTTACCCGTTCGGTTTTGCCTTTCAATAAATCCGTTCTGTTCGGGAGTGTATGGTCTTGATAACTCATGATGAATACAATGCTTTGTAAAAATACCTTTGAACGCCCTGCAGATAAACTCCGAACCATGATGCAGCTAGCGCGTGCTTTATTCAGGAAATCATCAAACATCGATGCAGTATCAGATTTCTCTTGCAAGAACTGGACTTGTGTGTAATTTGAAAAATCATCTTTGAGGAACAAGAAATACTTAGCACCTCCTAAAGAAGGAATCTGCATTGGTCCGCAGAGATCAGCATGGACCAACTCGCCGGTTGGCTTCTTTCTTCATATTTCATCTCTCAAAAAATTCTGTCGATGAGATTTTCCCAAAGCACATCCTTTGCAGAAGAATTTTTCTACTTTATCTATAGATAGTTGTTTGATGAGATCCGGATTCTTGATTGTGTCGACGCTCAATAGTATCACCATGCATGTCGACTGAGCTTACGCCGAATAATTTGAATCCAATGCTGGGAACAAAAAGTACATTAGTAAGTGTGTGGAACTGCAGCTTACCAGAGACATCTGACTCGATTCCCTGCGCATACACCGTTTCCATGTTTCCTAAACAAATTGGATATTGATATTCGTCAACTGTTCGGAAACTACTGAACGCACTTCTTTGGAAACACATGTGGCTTGATGCTCCAGAGTCAGTGTGCCAGCATGTACCTTTACTGTCTGTGAAACGAGCCATTAACACCGACGATGTACCTTGCTTGTTGTCTTTTAGTTGTGACAGTCGGATGCGGCATTCTTTCCATCAATGTCCGCGTTTCTTACGAAAACCACAGGTTGAATTTTTCTTTTTATCTGCTACGGACGTCTTTTTCTTGTTTTGATGAAACAATGCCTGGTCTGTTGGACATTGTCTGGTTTTTCATTTACAAACATCTCCTCTTTCATCAGACGCTGGGTTAAATTTGAAATGCTTGTATGATGTTGGAAGACTGCAGATGATTTTTGTAACAATTGCAGATTCTGCCATCGGAGCACCCAATTTCTCGAGCTGTTTGGCCATTTGTTCAATGGCTGATATGTGGCTGGCCATGTTGTCGTCGTCCGACTTTCGATATTCAGAGAACTTTTGTTGGAGTGTATTGAGTGAGACTCCAGATCTCTGCTCAAAGATGGAAGAAAGTTTGATCCACATCTTGGCTGCAGATTCACTTGTCACCAAAAACTACAGCTGGTTAAAGTCCACCGACGAAGTGATCATAAGTTGTGCCTTCTTGTCTTTCTGAATCCATGCACCAAGAGCCAAGCCTTCCGTTAGCATTTTGGATACATCGAGAACGCCTTCCAAATCACTAGCACCCAGATAAACCAAAACCTGAAACTTCCAGAGAGAAAAATCTCTTTCATTAAATTAGTGCAAATTTATACTTTTGTCCATCGTGGTAAAGTGAAATCCTTTCCAGCAGAGTTCGCAACAAACTATTCGTGCTGATAACGTATTGAAAATAAAAGAAAAAGTTTACATTATATTAAAAAAAAAAAAATGTAGCAAATCATCTTCACCCTGCTGTCAAGCTGGCTGCTATAGAACAGTCGTTTTGTCAAGGCAAAGGCTCCCCTAGCCCTGGCCAAGGCAGCACCTATATGTCTGTCGAAATACCGGTACTGATCCAACCAGATGCCAAGGTACTTTACTACACTTTTACTTGCCAGTGGATGTCCATGTGGCCCTACGATCACCAGCTTGCGCCAGTTCTTTCTCATGTCCCTTGAGGCGCTAGACAACGGAGTACTAAACAAAATAGTTTCTGATTTCTGGAAGTTGAATTTCAACTTCCAGTCATCACAATATCGCTGAATCTTGTCGAAGTCACTCTGCAAGAGACTTTTGATGACCTCAACTGTATTAGCTGTTCTGTACGCAATTAGATCGTCGGCATACGCAATTGCCTGAGTTAGACTACCTATCAGACCGCTGGTGTAAATGCTGAATAGAATCGGCGAGTTAACCGCTCCCTGCTGAAGACCATTATTAATATTAAAAATTGCGGTAGAAGTTACATTGCCACTTTTGACAACAAACTTTCTGCCATTTAGCATGTCATAAAGCATATACGTATCATTTGATGACTTTGAATGCCCAACAACAACCAAGTTTTTTCTCAATTATTTTTGGCTGGAATTATAGCTATTTCACGACTTGCCAAGGGCGTTGTAGCGGTGCTGGTCTATTTTTTCATTTTAATTGAAAAACTTCTTGTGCCTTCATCGTGTATTGAACCATGACCAGCCGCTTAGTAGCCAACGCACTTCGCATCACGCCACCGAGCCCACATGATCGCATTGAAACGACTAGCGCTTTTATTAGCCACACAAGTTTGTGGTTGTTTATTCGGGTTCTTTCTTATTTTCTCCTTACTCGTTTATAAGCCAACATTTTTGTTGTTAATATAAGGAGGGAGATTTTTTATGTAAAAGATTTTGACACTGGTCATTTTTATTTGTATTATATTCAGTTCTTGTATGATTACATACTTGCTTTTTAAAACAATTTTGCGTATAATTTGATGACTTTGAATGTCCAACAACAAATTGAGTGTGTTTAAAATGTTTATTCAACAGTTATAACCAATTTTGACTCTATTAGATATAAGATTTTGTTTTTTAGAAATACTTCTAACATCTCTAGCTGACTACTAAGTACAACACTTAAGTATTATTTAATACTTTTTGGGTTTTTAATTGAAGAAAGCTATTATTAAAAGCGTGTATCGTTCCATTTTTATTAATAGCGTAGTTTCTACTTGTCAAATGTCAAAAAATGACAGCTTCAAAAGTGACAGCTACCGAAATAGCGGGCTATTCAAAATAACACCTCTTATTGGAAAACCCCTGGAAAACCCCTGGAAAACCCTTGGGTTTTCCAATAAGAGGTGTTATTTTGATATTCAAAAAAAAGAACTGCGTTGTTGAAGCGCGTATCGTTCCATTTTTATTAATAGCGTAGTTTCTACTTGTCAAATGTCAAAAAATGACAGCTTCAAAAGTGACAGCTACCGAATTAGCGGGCTATTCAAAATAACACCTCTTATTGGAAAACCCCTTATTTCCTTTCCTTGTGGAATGGTCACATTAGTCATACTAAAACATTGCTATTGTATGCACAAAAAAAACACAATACGAATCTTTACAGAAACACCTACCCTAAGGGAAAACACGTTCAGTTTAGCGAGTTTATCGTATCTGCCCTGTCTTGCCACTTACAGGCCCAGGCTTAGTCAGTGGGCGCCTCGGATGAAATATTTTCCTCGCAAGTGTTGATTATTAGTATAGTACCAGAAGACCCGTGCATATTGAATTTTATGTTTATTCTTTTTTTTATAGCTACAAATACATTATGTATGTTGTTTGATTTTTTGACTCTTGCAAAGGCTACATACAGTTGTCCATGAGTAAAAACCGTATTTGGTATAATCCAGCTCTTTCTAATGTTGAAAGTCATAGCAAAAGCAACTTCCTTCTAATCATGTGGAAAGCCATAGTTGGTATGGAGTAAAATTTATGCGGGGTATAACAAAAGTTTTCCCAGAATCAATCAGCTGAGCCATGATAGTGTACTCATGTAGGTATGGTGTATTTCAGTTAGACCTTTAGAATACTATCAAGAGAAGTAACAAATATGTTTCTCACCCACTCACTTAAGGTGCAGGTGCAGTGAAAAAAGAGAATTTTAAATTACAGAAGTAATATATATTTTTCTCTTTCACGCATTCAATAGGTTAAAAGTGAAGCATTCTTTATGTCAAAATATTCATTTATTGAATTATTTGAAATTGCCGAAATTTATAGAAAATAAGGTGTGTAACATAAAGTTTTGGGCAAAGTCATCGCCATGTCAAAGTCTTACACTTTCACACTTTTACAATACCCGAACACTGTTGTAACAGGAAAATACAAGGATGTAAGATTTTTTTAACACAAACTAGGTCTTCTTCAGAACAAATGTGAATAAGATTTTGACATTTGCTTCAGTGTTGCTACAGATTACCAAAGGTGTGTTCACAGTCTGTTGTAAAAAAATAAAACTTTACAATTTTACAAGACTTGGTACACCAGATCGTGAATACCCCTATTGTATATGTTTGTTTAGTACAAAATGAACTGATTTCAATTTTAAAATATTTCATGAATTTTGACAAAACAAGTGACAAGTTTTAATATATCACAATTTTACCTTTCCCGCAATACCAACATAGCAGGGGTATGTCAATAAAATACATATGCAACAATATCGGTATACAATTACATATTTAAATATTCAACAGGTGTTACCTGCCCTTATATGTATTCATTATAAAAACTTCATACATTTATGTGCTAGATTTTAATGTAAATATTTCTTTGCAACGCAAAACAGTTTGTAAATAGAAAATTCCACGTATATCAGAAAAATGTTGCATCTGTCGGAATCTTTCTTTGATAGATGCGAGTAGGGTGCTAAAAAGTATTGGTCTGCAAATATATTTTTTGGTCATTTATTGCCTCTTCGCCTATTTGAAGGCTTAAATCACATTTAGCTCGATTTAAATCTAAATACTTTTTTTTACAGCGAATTAATCATAAATAATTAAAAATTAGCTTTTCTTCTTAAACGTGTACAGTTCTTTTGCTTGGCTCCGCTTTAGACATATTACATTCAGACACCTGAAAAGTGATGAATTTAAATTATTCTATTCTCTGATTTACTTTTTTACTTGATGTACCCCTAGCTCTGGCGCCCTAGGTGACTGCTGCCATACCGTAAGGCTGTCCCTGGCCATATAGTAACTCCTCAATCAAGGTACCTCGAAATCCTTTTTTTGTTATATAGCTATTCAACACCCCGAAGGAAAATAAACAGCTTGGTTAATTAGAAGTACTCCGGTGGGTATTTGTAGAAGGGTTGGTTACCCACGACCAAGCTAGCTCACAATCACCCGACGTCGCATACTTTTTCTATTCGACTTGAAGTTAGGTATGGGAGAGGAATAAAGAAACAGTAAATCAAATTATCCTATGGTCGTTAGAAGCTAAGTACGGCTTCAAAGTTCTTAACAAATAAAATTCTATTTTCTATACACATCTTGAACACCATCACGACCAACGTGTCCCCATGGCAGTACCGGATCCATAGCTAGGATTCGCCATTGGTTTGTAGGTAGGTACACTTAATTTAGAGTTCGCACATAGAACCATGATAAAATAGCTGAGTAGACATCCTGTTCTGACAAAGTATATATAGGTCAACTACTCTGATGATGATGGAGCTGAACCTGCAGAAATATGACCCCGTGCATATGGACGAACAAGGAGCGCATTTTCTGCGAAGAAGGTGTAGAAATCCTGTGATCCTGTGAAGATAGCGTGACATCACGTAACGTTGATTAAAAAAATTCTCAAGTTGCAATAATTCCAAATATACGCCCAATTGTCGTCGACGACCGTCCCCCTTTCCGTTAGAATAAGAATCCTGATGATAGTAGTGGCTCATTTTTTTTATTGGAGCGACATCTAGATGGCGAAAAAAATGCACACAGAAGCTTGGTGGCGAAGTGAAGTTGCCGATGCCAAAGCCAAAACTTTCCTCAGTTGGAGGTTAAAAAGAGGAAATAGAAAAAAATTACTTGTTGGGTAATTCTAACTGTGTCGGTCGTTTATGTACATGTAAAGGGGGGTAAGTGAGAATAAAAAAAAAACAGTAGTGAAGTCTTTTGCCGGAAGTCACGTGAACATCGTTTACTTAATATTTCATTTCAGTAATTATGATGCGGATAAATTAGTCAGTAGTTGCTCGTATTTGAAGATTATAGAAGTTTCCGGTAGCATAGGCTTTAGCTCTATAACCTGCCTGGCAGGCATGTTCCAAATCGACTAAATTATAGATATCATAAACGTGAGAGTCAGTTAAGTCAGCATGTTGTTGTGTGCGTTTTTTAAAAATATTTTTATAAGATATGAACGGACTACGGAGTACGGACAAAAAAAATATACTGCGTCGCATGTATATGCTCTTTTTATTCTATTAAAGTTGAACTGACGAAAACTAGTGAATTAACAGGTCAGTTAAGGAGCTCCTGATTTATCAGAACATAGACAAAAACTTGAAACTGAAGCCAACAATTTTTTCGCTGAGTTGTGTGACTATCATTTTGAAAAAAGCCAGTTTCTGGTAGAAGTCGATTGAGCTTAATCCCTGGAGCATTATGGTATTGGCTCTCGAATACTAAACTCTAATTCCTATTTCAGTTAAAACTTAATCAAATACCTACAAGGTTTAAATTTTTAGAAAATAGCTTAGTCGAATTTAGTGGTCTTGTTCTCTTTTTTTTTGCAATGCATTTGATTATAATGACTGTCTTTGCTGATACATGTGTAACTTTTTACCCGGTTTGACCACCATGAAGACAAGCCTGTATGTAGTTACGACGCGACGCACGGTAAGCTAGTACCAGTAATTCCGAATGGCAAATTGCCATTTTATGGGTAAAATTATAGGCATTTTGCTTTTTATCATGTAAATACTCTAAATAATGTCAATATTTGTGCAAAAAAAAATTGGCAGAGATAATTTGGCATAAAATGCTTCCATTAATATGGCTATGTATAATCACTGTACTGACGCCATTTTCCAAATTATGCCATTCTAGAAAAAATGAACTTGCTCATTCTTTATTGGCAAATTGCCATTTTAAATGTCAAATCATATTATTACTTTGGTTAAATTTTGAAGATTGGTTTTACGTGGTATCAAAATTAGCTTTTTGGTGTATGAATTGGGTTAAATGGGATTTAATGAAACATTTTTTTGGCAAAAAGTCCTTCAAGATTTAAGAAATTTCCGTGAAAACATTTTTTTTTGTTGTTCAAGTTAATTAATTTCTTACGCAAAATCCAACTTAGAAGATATAAAGTTAATAATTTGGCACGAAAAATGTAATGAAATCTCAGTTTTACTTATATATTTCGGGTTTACATCGTTAATTTAATATTTTGAAACTACAATTCCAAATCTTTTCAAAACAATTCCCATTATGGTTAGTTTTCTGATTCAGTATTAAACACTTGTGTTCATAACCTACAAGAATTTGACAAGCTGACAAATCAAACTATTTGCTTTCAATTTTTATAATGAACTACAATAAGTATTTTATATGAATTATTTTATATTTGTGAAAATATCAATGGATTACATTATTTGTTTTTTCCTCTTGAGACCCTACACAAACAAAAATATTAATGTAATTTTAATTTTTTATTAAATACATTAAAACTTACATTTATTATAGGGTTTCCCAGCAGATCTGCAAACGTCAAATCTTAACACAATTTAGCCCGCTCAATAGCTGCATGAATTTAAATTTTAATCCATTTTATTCACCACGCTAGTGTCAAAATTTAACCTAGGTAGAAAATTTAACCAACATTTTAACGCAATAACACGGTCTAATGCTTAACTACATTCAGCACACTTATTAAGCCTATATATTTAATATATACAATTTTATTCAGCTCAAAGTTTTTACATAGTTGTATTTACAAATAATTAATTCTTAAGTCTAACAATACATATCTGCGAGCACAGAAGTGGCTCTGCTTCGTTAAATTGTTGGTTTTGTACATTTTTTAATAAAAGGTGTCTTAGGTGTAACATAGGTTTCTTTTTATAAAAATTGAATTTTTCTCGCCGGCTTGAGCAGTGCAGAAGCTCATTGATCGTTGATTATTAAGCCTTAACACATTCAACACAAAAGTAAAAAATGTTTTTTTTTTTCAACATACTGCTCAATCCTAGCTCATATATTTAAGTGAAAAGCGACTTTAAAAATACATTTAGCCGTTTCTATTAAGAATCTTTTGCATATAATGTGATTGAACAAAGGAGCAAGTACGTGCGATCCAGTCGTGTAATTTATTTTATTTTAGTAATATTATGTTTTAGTAATACTGCAGGTCCTTACGCTATATGGTGCCTCTGTTTGGTATAAATACGCGCATACTCATTAAGAAATTACAAATTATTAAAAATAAAATTCTAAAAATGTTTCTGGACTTACCTTCAAACGTTTATTTTGCCTCAGATAAATTAAAGTCCTTAGCAAACAAGTTTTTTGATAGATGTTAATTTTCTAATAATCCTCTTATATGTGATCTTTTGCCTAGTTAGTTTGTAAGTATTTTATCTAGTTTAAATAAAATTTAAAATTAAAATAATAAAAAAAACTTGTTAATTGGTTTTCATTTATACATATAAGCTTTCCCAAATATACATGTTAAAAATTATATCCTTTTGTCAACCTATAATTTAATTAATATTAAAGCTGAATAAGCACTTACTTCTGCACTTAAATCTAAGATTCTACGTTTTCGTATATGTACTTACATTCTATGTTATTATTGAAATAAATAAATGAAATGACTTACGATTGTATAATTTTTAAAAAGGGCAAATATAATTTCTAAACTTAGTTATGTACAGTTAGTTGTTTATTTACAAAATTTGCAACATTGGCTTGCCCTATAAGTTTCTAAGATTATACAATGAAGTAAAAATGGTATCAATAAATATTTTTTGAAAATAAGACAGGTGTTCCACAAGGATGTTTTTCAGTCCGATCTTATTTGCTCTATTTATTTAAGATGTGACAAAAATTTTAAGTGGTGGTATTAGGGTGGGTAATGAAGAAATTAGAATGTTACTTTATGGAGATGATCTGGTCTTACCAAAAGAAACCCCTTCCTCGTATTATAACTGAATATTAACAGTCTAAATGACTAATGTGACTTATGGGACCTACAAATATACACCTCTAAATCGACGATAATGATTTTTGAATCTGTTAACAAGAGACTGTTATATCCAGAGACAAGTGGTTTCTTGGCTTCGATTCTATAAAAGTAGTGAAGCAATAATTTAAATATCTCGATTTTTTTATATCGAGTAGCTTAGATTTGCAACTTCATATAAAAGAAAAATGTTTAGTTGCCAAAACTTTTAACTTTTACTTCTGTGCAGGAGTACTTTTGTAAAATTTGGAATATGAGATACGTTTGAGCAGTATGTTGGAAAAAGACAAAACATTTGTTTCCCTTTCGTCCAAAGTTTTGTTGATCTTCTAAAATCAAGAATGTCCCTAATTGCAATTTTGTTTCAATAAATAAGATTCGCTGCTAAAACCAATACTTTCTTGCTTTGAAACGAACAATTACGGATCTTATCTCTTTTTGTGACTGTGTGTGTTGCTTGGCAGCTTTAAAAAAAACAAACAAATCTTCAATTCGTTAAAATATCATTATTTCGTTTTAATTTTCTGATTCCGCAGCGGGAAAATTATTAAATCCACTTCCAATTTTTTATTATTTGTTTCTTAGTCTTAAATTCTTCTGTTAGAATTTTTTTTTTACGAATACAGAACTTGCCTTATATTACCTATAATCGCAAGTAAAAAGTGCGTGCACTATATGCAGGTATTCTATATTTGTTCAACATTTTCTTTTACATATTTTGTTATAAAGTTATAAAATTTTCTCATAAACGGTTTTACTTTTTTTTGGAAAATTCAATATTTCGAAAACGGATGATTTTTTTTTTAAACTATGTTTTTAAGTTTATATATTTAAAAACTTTAAATTAATATACAATTTTTTGTATTTGAAAAAAATTAAGGAAATTCCGTAGTTATATAAAAAATTAAGTAAAAAGACTAAGAATATATTTTGCCGTTTCTACTAAGAATCTTATACTTGCGATGTGATCGAACATAAGAGCGAGTACGTGCGATCCAGTAGTGCATTTTATTTCGTTCAAATCTATGTATATCTTCTATTCATTTCATATTCGTTGAAATCTATTTTGAGCTCCTGCCCAAATGTGACAGTTATAATCCAGCTTTGGACGAATAAAGGCCTTATTGGTTACAGCCAGATCAGACGGGCGGCGCGATGAGAATTTCTTGCAACTATGCTTTGGACATTTTGCGAGTTTAAACTGGGATTAACTTCTTTTCTTCATTTTATTATTATTGCGATTATTATATAATTTAAAATTTCATTTGTTCAGCATTTATTTTGTGAATATCACACTCCCGTATTGAGCGGTCCAAAATGTAATTTCTAATCAAATGAAGAAGAGATTCACCGATACCAAATGCACGCAGTTTCTATAAGAGATCTTGATTCCAAAAGCTATCAAATGCTTTTAAAATATCAAGCTCAATAATCTTACTTTCACACTATTTGCTGCGATTTGCCATCAGGTCACCAGTGGACCTTTTAAAAGCCATACTGCCGGTCATCAAGGAGTTTTCGTTCTTCGAGATATTTCTTGAGCTTAAGGACGGTAGTTAGAGAGTGAAAAAGTGGCCTTTTTTAGGGACAGACTGGACAAATGCTGTTTTCAAACACTCGGAAAGAGACCAGTAGAGTATGAGTAGGACAGTCGGGAAAGCTTAATCGTTGAAGAACACATATCCAGAAAGATGGGAGGTATACTATCCGGGCCACTGGATTTGTGTACATCAAGGTCTTTAAGGACTCTAGCAACTGCACGAGTGCGAAAGAAGATTCGTCTATGAAATCGTTGATGCTCTCAAGTACTGGAGGAGTCACAACACTTTCTGGCACCGTCGAATTAGTAGTGAACTGCGCTTCCGAAGAATGTGTTTTTTTTTGACAAATGACCAAGATTTTTTACTACCTTTGGGAATTTTGGTGGAAATTTGGTTTTGTTTTCGTTTCAATAATCTATCTACGGTATGCTATGGTATGTTATGATGTTTAGCATAAACATACCAGAGTATACCTTGGAAATATTGGACTACTTTATGATTCTGTATCTTTGAAGAAATGCACATTAACTTAAATTAATCTACACACAAAATTGCTTAAGCTTTGCTACACATTTAGACGCCGCGCCGTAGTAATACGCAATAAGATGAGCTTACGGATTAAAATCTAACATTTCCAAATAATTGCCAAATCATTTTTTTTATATTTTCTTGTATTGTATTGTATAATATTGTATTGCATAATATTGTATTGTGCTGTGGTGTACATAATAGTAGTTATAAAATACGTTCAATGTTATCTGAGAAACAGACAAATCTATGATATTTATTAATTATTGAATGCTTATGTGATTTATGACTTCTTAAAACCCCAAACTAAAACCACTCTTTTCATCATTTCTAAAAAAAACAGTTCACCCTATCCTTATATGTATATTATTTTAAATTTCACTTGCGATTATAGGTACTATAAGGCAAGTTAAGCATTCGTCGAAAAAAAAGGTTTGAGATAACACTCAAACATGACATTACGATGATAGCGAAGACGAAAAATGATGGTCTAAAAATTCTGGCCGACTGTCAGTCTGTCAGTCTGTCAGTCTGTCAGTCTGTCAGTCTGTCAGTCTGTCAGTCTGTCAGTCTGTCAGTCTGTCAGTCTGTCAGTCTGTCAGTCTGTCAGTCTGTCAGTCTGTCAGTCTGTCAGTCTGTCAGTCTGTCAGTCTGTCAGTCTGTCAGTCTGTCAGTCTGTCAGTCTGTCAGTCTGTCAGTCTGTCAGTCTGTCAGTCTGTCAGTCTGTCAGTCTGTCAGTCTGTCAGTCTGTCAGTCTGTCAGTCTGTCAGTCTGTCAGTCTGTCAGTCTGTCAGTCTGTCAGTCTGTCAGTCTGTCAGTCTGTCAGTCTGTCAGTCTGTCAGTCTGTCAGTCTGTCAGTCTGTCAGTCTGTCAGTCTGTCAGTCTGTCAGTCTGTCAGTCTGTCAGTCTGTCAGTCTGTCAGTCTGTCAGTCTGTCAGTCTGTCAGTCTGTCAGTCTGTCAGTCTGTCAGTCTGTCAGTCTGTCAGTCTGTCAGTCTGTCAGTCTGTCAGTCTGTCAGTCTGTCAGTCTGTCAGTCTGTCAGTCTGTCAGTCTGTCAGTCTGTCAGTCTGTCAGTCTGTCAGTCTGTCAGTCTGTCAGTCTGTCAGTCTGTCAGTCTGTCAGTCTGTCAGTCTGTCAGTCTGTCAGTCTGTCAGTCTGTCAGTCTGTCAGTCTGTCAGTCTGTCAGTCTGTCAGTCTGTCAGTCTGTCAGTCTGTCAGTCTGTCAGTCTGTCAGTATGTCAGTCTGTCAGTCTGTCAGTCTGTCAGTCTGTCAGTCTGTCAGTCTGTCAGTCTGTCAGTCTGTCAGTCTGTCAGTCTGTCAGTCTGTCAGTCTGTCAGTCTGTCAGTCTGTCAGTCTGTCAGTCTGTCAGTCTATCAGTCTGTCAGTCTGTCAGTCTGTCAGTCTGTCAGTCTGTCAGTCTGTCAGTCTGTCAGTCTGTCAGTCTGTCAGTCTGTCAGTCTGTCAGTCTGTCAGTCTGTCAGTCTGTCAGTCTGTCAGTCTGTCAGTCTGTCAGTCTGTCAGTCTGTCAGTCTGTCAGTCTGTCAGTGTGTCAGTCTGTCAGTCTGTCAGTCTGTCAGTCTGTCAGTCTGTCAGTCTGTCAGTCTGTCAGTCTGTCAGTCTGTCAGTCTGTCAGTCTGTCAGTCTGTCAGTCTGTCAGTCTGTCAGTCTGTCAGTCTGTCAGTCTGTCAGTCTGTCAGTCTGTCAGTCTGTCAGTCTGTCAGTCTGTCAGTCTGTCAGTCTGTCAGTCTGTCAGTCTGTCAGTCTGTCAGTCTGTCAGTCTGTCAGTCTGTCAGTCTGTCAGTCTGTCAGTCTGTCAGTCTGTCAGTCTGTCAGTCTGTCAGTCTGTCAGTCTGTCAGTATGTCAGTCTGTCAGTCTGTCAGTCTGTCAGTCTGTCAGTCTGTCAGTCTGTCAGTCTGTCAGTCTGTCAGTCTGTCAGTCTGTCAGTCTGTCAGTCTGTCAGTCTGTCAGTCTGTCAGTCTGTCAGTCTGTCAGTCTGTCAGTCTGTCAGTCTGTCAGTCTGTCAGTCTGTCAGTCTGTCAGTCTGGCAGTCTGGCAGTCTGTCAGTCTGTCATTCTGTCAGTCTGTCAGTCTGGTATATAGAGGTTTTTAGGCTTGTACAGATGACAAATTTTTTTAGCTCAAAAAGTAATGGTACATGCCATATAACCGTTAGGTTAAAGCCTATTTTTCTCCTAAACGGCTCTAACGATTTTGATTAAAAAAAATTAGTGCATCTTTTTAGGTACGAACGTTCATATGGTGTAAAGACTTTTAAAAAATGTCTAAAAACGGTACTTTCTCTAGGACCGTTTTTTTTGCTTTCGACTATCTTATAAACGGCTTACCCGATCCTTTTGAAACTTCACACATATATAGGCTTAGGTTGCTCAATTTATGCTGCGTACAAATATTTTTAATTAATATTTTTTTGTAGTTTTAAAAGCATTTTTAAGAGAAAAATTTCAAAAATTTATATTTTGAAAACTGCTCATTAAGTTTTATTAAAAATTATATATATAATGTATTTGCTGAATACCTATGGATTGCCGTTTTTGAATTTAAAAAAAAAAAAACTTTTTTGCTCAAAAACTGCTCCACAGATTTTAAAATTTTTTTTCTCATAAATTCAAATTTATCCAAGAAATAAAATGGCGTACTTTTTTTTGAATATTTTTTCTTTCATTAATCCGATTTAATTTTTTGTTTTTAAGTTTATATTATTAAATATTTTAGGTTGTCAAACCAATTTTTTTTAGAAAAAAATTAAAGAAATTTTATTTATACAAAAAATTAAGTAAAAAATTGATTAATTAATTAAAAAAATTAATTTAAAAATAAATACATTTAGACTTTTAATAGAAACCTTTTGCATACGATGTGATCGAATATGAGAGCAAGTTCGTGCGATCCGGTCGTACATTTTATTTACTTGCGATATAGGTAGGTACTATAGGGCAAGTTTTGCATTTGAAAAAAAAAATCGAAATCGAGATTTTAATCAAAGTTGACATTACGATGATAGAGAACACCAAAAAAGTGGGTCCGCAATTCCGCCTGTCTGTCTGTCTGTTAGTAGAATGATCTACAGCCTAAGCCGCTGAACTAATTTTATTCAAACTTGTTGATTAGGCGTTTTAGGTGATTGTCCAAAATAGATTTTTGAATCATTGTTTAGCCCCAAAAATAACGGTACTTTCCATACAAATTTTTCTACCATCTTAATTTTCTCGAAAACTGTTCTAAGGATTTTGATAAAAATTGGTGTGTGCACTACTTTGGATATGGTCTAAATTCTGGCCGAAAAATTTGTTTAAATATTTTGTGATTAACGGTAACCTGCCATACAACCATTTTATCGATTTTCGAATTTTTCGAAAAATAGTTTTTTTGGAAATTTGAAAAAAAAATATTTTTTTTTTGAAAATTCAAATTTCGAAACGGGTGGATGATTTTTTCTGAAATTTTGTTTTTGAATTTATATTATTAAATATTTAAAATTTCCATACCAAATTTGTTTTCTGAAGAAATTTAAGAATTTTTATATATAAAAGATTAAGTGAAAAACGACTTTAAAAATACATTTAGCCGTTTCTATTAAGAATATTTCGCGCATTTTATTTAACTCTGTTGTGAAATTTCACGATTTTGCTCGAGGAATATCTCGAATACATATGTACGTTGCTTTTCTTAAATATGTACCTACCTACCTACTCTACGGTATGTGGTTATTAGCGGTAATTCATTACCGTGGCTTTTACTCCGTGTAATTAATCACTCGAAACTAGGATCGATGGAAAACTTTCGCATAACAATTAATTAAAATTAATTAATTAATATACCTACCTAGTGTATATAACTTTCCTTAATCATTAGGTATAAGTAATAATGTGATTATATTATAGTAAAAGAAATTATGATTATTTTTAAGAATTTGTCATACGTATTCAGATATGTATAGGTCGAATGAATATGGTTATTTTTAGTTTCGACTTCGACTTTATATAGTACCGTGTGCCAAAGCTCTATTTCTCAATCAAGCCAAATCTGAACAATCCCTATTACCCTGTCACGAAGTTTAATTTCCGTTAAATTTACGAAAAGTAATTTCTTTTAGAAATCCCTTAAAATTTTCTGATAAATTGTTGACTCACTCTTACTGAAATCGGAAAGAGAGCTTAAGCAAGCCAATTGAATGAGTATCAAAAGAGCTTTTTTCTCTTTTCGAAAAAAAAAACACAATCTTGGTAAAAGAGATACCGTGACTCAATAAACCATTTAAACTCCTATAAAAATACTTTCTCCCGAAAAAGAGTGAGATAAAAAATGAACCATGAGAGTTTTCCCCCTTTACCTAAGGTACTCAATATAAAACTAAATGTTGTTGTAGTTTATTTTATTACACAAAAAACAAACAATTGAGATGAAAGTAAAAAAAATCAAAACAAACGGGATAAGTATCCTTCAGGAGTAGGAAACCAGTACCTTATCATTAGATGCGACTCGAACGCCAGACTAAACGGTCATAATATCCAACATCGGGCGTGTGTTTTTGTATACAAACGTGCGGTCAATCAAAAACGAAAATAAAAAAAAAAAAACAAAAAACGTAACGCAACTCAAGGAGCATCTCATGCAGCTCCTTTAACTGAGTATCTATTGTGTTATTTTTTGGGGTATACCTAGTTATAAAATCGGTAGTTTCAAGGATTTCGCGATAAATACGAGCAGTAAATATTTACAGTTTTTATAGAAAATAAAAGCTATAGTTAAAAGAATATAATAAATAAAAGTTAATCATAGTACACCCACCCATATATAAATAGGTAGCAATTTATGTTTGATGTTGTTAGTTCGTTTGTGCGTTTAAGCTACCTTAAATATAACATCAACATTCATCGCAATCCCTAGAGCCGGTCAAAAGAGAACTCAACCTTCGCTCCATCCTAATTGCGTATGCCTTTTGGTTTTAAATCCCACTCTTTCCGGTTTCTATTTATTTCTCTGCTTTTCGCGTTAGCTTTCGGGGTCGAATTATTTTAAATAGCTTTCCATGGTGTAACGGTAGCGTAACACTCAAGTGGCAGAGTGTTTGATAAGAGATTTCCTTTAAACGTCGCCGCGTTGTTGAGGACTAGGAATGTGTTGTACGTAGTTGTTGTGTATTCGTAACTAATACGTCGCGTATGTTTTTTGTATAGTTTTCTAGTGGTTAACGTAGATTTTGTTCATGCTTCCTTCACCACATCTTTGGCATTTAAAACTATTGCGATTTGTTGAATCTGCTTCAGACTTGTGAATGATGATTCGACAATGCTTTCGTTAGGCGTGATCTACTACAAGTCCTGATACCTTTAGATACCTATATATATTTTATCCTTGCAAGAACAAAACAAATAAATGGCTACGCATCCACACAAGTTTTGTTTCAAGCCTCTTAAAGTGTTAGCTGTCCTTCCTTCATACGACTCGCGTTAAAAAATCCTTTTCCGTCACTTTTGAACTTTAATGTATCCAAAAAAGTGTAATACGTTGATTGTGTTCGAGAAGTTAAAATAAATTCTGCCACGTTTTTCTATGAATGTTGTAATTCGCGAACAAAAAGACATATTTATTTCAGAATCTATTACCTACCCTTAAAAAAATATTATATCTACAAATAATATTGCGATTGTAAGATATATTTTTGCAGAACGAGTACAAAAAGTTCCAAAACTTGTTCAATACTTATAAAAAGCAAGGCTTAACTTTCCTTTCCGTATCGATGAGCTGCAATTGACGGAATAAAGTTGCCCAAAAGGACGAACATCATTTCTAAGAAAGAAAAAAAATACAACAAACAAAACATAACAATAATAAAATTTAAAAGAAGAAGAAGAAACACAACAATAACAAAAAAGGGATGATTAAATAGCTACAACGACGATACTGCCTTAACATCAATTTTCGGGACTTTTTCTTAAACTTCGCTGTTTGTTTTGTTTTTTCAAGGACCAACTTTGTGTATGATTTCTTGAAGTATTCGGGAAATTGGAGATTTCTACTACGAGTGTAGACATCATAAGGAAATGTAGGCATCACTACACTAACATTGAAAATGCCAACCACAACAAATTGAGGTAAGATGAAAAGGCGAATGAATAAGTGTTTTCCTCTTATATTTCTGAAATTCACAACGGATATTGATGACGAAATATTTTTCTTGAACATTTCGTCTTTCCTTATCATAAAAGTGTGTAGGGTATATACATACATTATGTACCCAACTGACTATCTACTTTTACTTTTACTCCGGGATTTCTACGATTTTCAGCTGGAGAGGGTTTATCAAAAGGATTTGGTAACGGTTGTACTTTGTACGTATCAGATTCCTTTTTATAGAAATGAATAGATTGAGCTTAATTTGGCTTCGTTTTGTGCGCTTCTACGGACTGATGTTTTGACCTTAAGGATAAAAAACATTCGAATTAGAAAAAAAAATATGATGAAGGAAAAATATTAAAAAAACATAAAATAGAAAAACAAACGAAATCTTCGTTTATTTATCTCTGTTCTCCCGTAGTGTATCCAATTCTCTGTATAGGTACCTACCTATATATACTTTTAAAATATTATTGTATATAAAAAAAGGACCTAAAGTATAAGCTCATTTTTGATGGATGCGAATTTACTGTAAGGCCAAGATGCGGTTGATAAGGCTCCGCGAATTCGGGGAAAAAATTGCTTTTATGTGCGTCTGTATAGGTACCAATGTTTGAACAATATAAAGCTGACAAGGCAAACAGGTTGCCGGCTTTTCTTATTCTTGTTCATATTGGAGGGTTTATTGATTCCCTTATCTATACTATATTATATAGTACATACATATTTGTATTGTATGTGTGTATGTTATCTTAATTCACCATTGTTGATATAAGCAAAATCATATATGTGGGTAGCTATATACTTACATATATTATAACCTTATAATGTTTACTGAAGCATTAAGGGCATCGAACGCAATATGTTAGCAGTATCCAGATGTATTGTTGATATTCCGATTTTCTCACGTTTCAATATGCCAACACACATATCATAAATGGAAACATTTCATTCTTGATAAATGACACATTCAAAAATAAGAATGATGGTTGGTTTCTCCAGTAGGAGATTTTTTTTTTAAATATTAACATTAAGCCCTCTGTACTGTAGGTGTATACTGTATTCAAAAAGACTGTTAATATGTATATACATACATATACACATATATTTACCTTGATTTTTCTAAATCTCAAATAAGGATATGCTTATAAAATGAGCTGAAATCAAATAAGGATTTTAAATACAAATCAGCATTTTGTGGATCGTAAGTGATCGACAATCGCCAACAGAACAGGATTTTCAAAAAAAAACATCCCCAACAACCTGATTTTCTCTATTTTAAAGTGCTCTTATTATATGCAAAAATCAACAATTGATTTGTTTTTATTTTTTCAGATTAAAGGCATACAGTGAAACCCGCTAAACGACAAGAAATCAGAAACAAATCTTCAGTTAAGCAGGTTTTTCACTTAAGCTAACCTCGGATAACTGAAAAAAAATCGGTTAAGCGGATCGCGGATAAGTGAAAAATAGATTTCACTTAAACGGGTCTCGGATAAGTGATGAAATATTTCAGTGAATCAAACTTTTTACCATACATACATATATAGAACTTAAACAGCTGAAAAACAACTTGAGTTAATTGTACTTTCCGTACAGTTATAAAACTAAGCACTTACATTTCATATAAATGGAAGTGGAGGGGAACGTATAAAAAACTGAAACAATTCAGCACCCGTTTAATTTTTTTTGTTCGATTTTTAATTTTTCACTTAGCCGAGTTGTTTTCTATATAGAAAAATAAAAAAATTGAAGAGATTTTTTTCAGTTATGCTGGGTTTTCACTTAAGTGAGATACAGGGATGGGGTCATGACCCCCCCCCCCCCGAGAAATTTTCGTAAATAAAAAAATATTAGAAATTGTTTACCTTTGTTTTTAAAATTGAGTTTATTTGCAATTTGATTGAAAAAAAAATCGAATTTTCTTTACAATTTTGTAAGTCAAATGAGATACTTTAAATCAAATCTGCAGATTGAAATTACTAAAAATAAAACAACCAACCCCTTACCCCATAATGGCGTTCACATTACTTGCTCAACGGACTTTTTCTACGTTCCAGTGTTCACATCTCACTCCCATACTCTAAAAACAAGATGTATTTTATTACTTGGTATATGTATATGTTACATACATATATACTATTAAAAAACTTGAAAATGTTATTCGAATCAGTGATACCCGATAGTAGAGTTAACTTTCATAAGCTTAAAATGGAAAAATAAAATAAAATAATATTAAATAGACCAAAACAACTACAGTCAAAATCGGTTATAACGAAATATCAGTTATTGCAACTAATCTCTCAGTCCCGACCAAGGTTCATGCTAATTTTACTAAACAAATATCGGTTTTATCGATATCGGCTATAACGAAGTATCCCCTATAAGTTTTTAATTGAAAATTAAGAAAATTTATCGTTTATAACGAATATTAAAAAAAAAATAAATAGGCATTGGACATTTCGTGCATTTCAAATAATAAATTATGGGGATTTACCTTCTTCTGTTTTTTCTTATACGTGAATTGCGTATTCTGGGGACTAGGATAGTTATATTTATTTATTTATTGATTTATCTAAACAATTTACAAGATCAATTTATAAGCTATTTAAAAATGAAGACTTCAGGGCAGCGAGACCATTTGAAGTCGTTTTTTAGAGTTAGAAAAGAAAACCTTAACATATTTTATATAAAGAAAGTTAAAGTGTGTTAGTTTTAATTTTTCAAAATGAGTTCAAAACGTGATGTTTTGCGATTGAAAAAAACTCCAATAATTTCAAGGCTCGAATCTTTTGATTCCAAAATTTCAATAAAAGTTTGGCAGCACAGTTTTCTTTATCGAAGACCGTGATAAAATTAAGTAGAATTTTCAAGAATCCAACTTAAAAATAAAAAAATTCTATGCAGAAACCATCCCGACATAATAGAAGAACAATTCATAAAATAATAATGTCGACAGAAAAATAAAGTTTTCAAGTTACCAAACAGGCATCATATATACGGTTTTTGTACATATAGCTTCTTGAATTAAATTGTTGATATTTTTTCTGTAATGTGATTATTTTTTACATATACAAAGTTGGAACGCCTTAATATATATGTACATATTATTATATATGTAAAATTACCTTTATGTTTAGCATATTAGACTATTTTTTTTTAAATAAAATTTTATGTTTACTAATGTACATACATAAAAGTATTTTATTTTTGTTAAATAATATAATTGCTTTATTTATTCATATGTTAAAGAAAACTAAATATTTGTTTTTAATTACCACAATTTTTTGTTTTTATTCTATAGTTTCAGCTATTTCGGCACACTATATTTTCTTTGGAAATGAAAATCCTCTAGGGAATGTTGACTTACGCAGTTTAATATTTTGTCAAGAAATGTACTTAAGTATTTACTCTGAACCATTTATGCTACAAGTGGTTTTATTGGTATTTTCATTATTGGTATACTTCTTGTTAGGTTATCAGAACAACTTTACAACGTTTCTTTGGTATTTAATATTAAACTCTAGTTTTTGTGGACTGTGCTGAAAATTAAATCTAATGTAAACTTTTTTATGAATTTATACTCATGGTTTTTTTTTTACTGATTTTGTTGAGAGTGACCTTCCCGAGAAGTGAAGCTCTATACGCCCCTGTGATTGCCCATACAGTCAATGTGTATTTATTGTATGAAAAGGGATCGGTTGTTTCTCAATAGGATATAACGTTATTTGCTTCATTCCAGATGGTCTCTTCAAAAAAATGTTGTATATTTTTTGAAAAATTGTTTTTTCGCTACTCAAAGTAAATCGTAGATCTAACAAATAACTTCGAAAATGTTTGAATGCATAAACGACAGCAAGTGTTTCTAACTCATAACTGTGGTACAGTCGACTCGCGTTAATTCAAACCTGCGATAATTCGAACATCTCTCTAATTCAAAGAAAATCTCTTAATATTTCGAAAAAAATCTATACATTTTTAAGCACTTGGTAATTCGAACAAGACATATCATCGCTTCTTACCAAAATGACGCATTCAATTCGAACTCATAGGCAATTCAAAGTTATCACCAGATTACATAGAGGTTTATTTTGAGACAAACTCAAACTTTTACCATCGATGCACGCGCATTTGCTTTGGTATGATTAGTTTGACTCACAATTTTGCACTAATTGATTAGTTGTTTAGTTTCAGTTAGAAAGAGTTATTCGAAAAAATCGAGGAAAGTGGGAAAAAAAGTGATGATGCAAAATAATTTAAGATTCTTCTGAGTATCCTAGGGGCCAATGAAATCGCTACTACATCAACTACATCATACAACTACATTCTACAACTATATCAGCTACATTTTTCTGTCTCACAACTATAACTGGAAGTGCTGTATGATGTGGCTGGGTTATGTAGTTGATGTAGTTAACTTGAAGTGTCTTATGGTGGGATTACCTCCATCTTGATTTGGTTTCTCCAAAGAAGGACGATGTCAAATATTAAATGTATACAAGTTGGAAAATATTAATTAATATATAATGATACATTCATGTTAATCTAGCACTTATTCCTTTATTTCTTCGAAGCTAGACACAATTAAAAATACAAAAAAATGGATCTTTGGCAGTATTGTATTTCCTTAGGTGCTTGTTAACGTACCAAATAAAATGCTCTTCGAAGAAGAAAATTCTTTCAGAAAATCATTAGTTCTTCCTTGACTAAAAAATATGAAAATTAAACTTCATAACATTATGACTTATTATGTTAGCACACAAAAATTACAAACACTCCTATATTTTTTTCATTACTATACAATCAACATATTTTAATGTCAGATTGTAGCAAGAATTGACCTTTACTTGTACTACAACAATGTAGCATAAAAAGATGTGAAACAGAATCATACAATTTTCCAATAACTGTAGTACATTCTCCATATTTACACTTGTGTACTACAACTAAAAGTTTTTGAGATCATTTTGAAGCTTGAAACCCAGAAAGAATTTTTCAAAGTTTTTGAACTTTCCAGTAAGTACAAAGAGTACAAGAGTTCAATTATGATAATATGTATTTAAAAAAATTACGTAACGTCCATCAACTATTCACTATTTAATTCTCCTCAATAAAATTTAATGTTTTTTATATTCGAAAGAAAAACTAATTGAATGTTTTTAAAATTTAAAAAAGCGCAGACTCAAATGTTTTTGATTCCATAAAATTCCTGTCAAATGTCTGCATTATAAAAATGCAGAAAGTGATAGTTTCATAATGTTAATACATGTACATTTATATCTGGTGAAAATATATGGAATTAAGAAATTATTTAAAATTTAAAATTTACTTAAAAGTATTATAACTTCATAAAACAATTTTTATTTTTGTGAAAAATCACACAAAATACCAAAAAAACATAAAAGTTCGATTTTGCAAATAAATTAGAACAAAAACTTGCCTAAAGCAATTTTAATTTTAGTGCTTCACAAATTAAACGATTTTCTTTTATTAACTCGTAATTTGCAAGTTACAATTTAGGCAATTTTATATAAGTACATACATAAATTGTTTCTAGATTTATACAGAAGATTTTCTCCTTGGTCTCTGAAAAATTCGTCTTTAATTTTGTGTTGTTTTTATAGGTTGCACCTATGTTGATTCATATCATAAAAATTTAGGCACGTATTTCAAATAAATCAGTAAAATAATATAAAAATAATCACATTAATTTGTTGCATACTTTCTAAAATAACCAGGGCAACACTAAATAATAGTTTCGTCCTTATAAAATGATTAAAATAAAAGTGAGTTTTATAATAAATATAAGCAATTTTGTAATTGAAATTAAGAATTAACAAAAAAGAGTTTTCATGAACTTAAATTTTGTAGATACAAGTTACAAGGAAAATTAAGACATACTAGGTGTCCGCCGGGAAGGTATACTACTTTATTTTGCTGCCATTTTGGTAAACATTAGTCTTGACATTCATATTTGGCAGTCGTGAAGTAGACACGTGGTAAATTTATTATGGTAAAATATTCGATAAACCAACGTGTTTTAATCGTTTAAACATTTTATCAAAATCAATCATCGATTACTGTGACGATGAGAAAGTTACGTGAAATTTTATTTATCGTTTATGTGAATTATTTCGAAGAAAGAGGGTCTGTGATAGGCCCATGATCTGCAAGATTGGCTGAAAACATTACTGCTGCTGATCACCTGATTTGACTGCTCCGGACTTCTTTTTGTGGGGATATCTGAAAAGCAAGGATTATGCAAACAAACCAGAAACGCTTGAGCAACTCAAACAAAATATTCGTGATGAAATTAATGAAATACCGCGTGAAATGTGTGAGAATGTAATGAAAAAAGTGCTCGCATTTGTGAGACTAACAGAGGCGGGCATTTACCTGATATTGTATTCCATACATAATTGCCCACATTAAATAAAACATTTATTAATATAAGATACACTCTTTTTCATTTAATCAAAAATTATAAACAAAGTAGTATACCTTACAGCCGGACACCCTGTACAAGAAGGAAAGAATATCTGACATATTTTTTTAAAATTACTTCAACTTTTTTTTACTACAGTGTGTATTAGGCATACAACATAAAAATTATAAGCTTTTGATTTCCTAGCCATGGGCACGAGTACGGTAACTTTGGCGCCAAGATATAATAACGGTTTTTGGTAGAGGGGCTTAATACAAGCATTTTTTACTATGGGAGGGGGGGGGGGTTGTCTATCTCACCTCGTTTAGGCGAGAGGGGTAGTTTTATAAAATTTACTTAAAATCTAGAAAAAAAAAAATATTTAAAAACAACGGCAACACTTACAGTTATAAATTACACTTTTTTAAAAAGTCAGAACTCTACAATTTATAATAAATTTTAAGGAAAGTTGTTTCAGTCAATAGTTTTTGAAATAATTGACTTCAAACTCAAAATTTATGAAAAAAAAAGTTAAAAAAATCACTTTGAGTATTATTTTTCATATGATTATAAATACCAGTAAAGAAGTAATTGATGTAGTTAATTGTTCCAATTATTTTTTAATCAAACACTGAAAATTATTCGTTTCTATGTTTTCTAGTTTTTGAGAAAATTGAAAAACAAAAAAAATAATTTTGTATCAGATGGGTGCATGTAAAGTTTCTTTTGCATTTAAAGAATCTGGATTAAAAAAAATAATTGATATTATATACATAAACGTATGTACATAGAAAAAAGAAACACTTAATAACCGCATTAGCTGTAATAAAATCACAAAGGTATATATGAAATTTACGATGCAAACAGTGAGATGCCTAAGGGGGGGCATGCTGCCCCCCTGCAACCCCCCTGCTTGGACTCACTATAGGCTTTGGGGAGGGTGAAAATTTTATTATATGCAAAGTTTCTTTAAAATTAAAGAATCTTTTGGGTTTAAAGAACAAGTATAGTTTTACTATTTTTCAATTACATATCTTAAAAACCAGAAGGCATAAAAAGAAGTAGTTTTCTGTGTTTAATAAAAAAATAATTGGAGCAGTTAATTACATCAATTATTTTTTTATCGATATCCATAATCATGAGAAAAATAATATTCAAAGTGATTTTTGTAACTTTTTTTTCATAAATTTTGACTTTGAAGTCAATTATTTAAAAAACTATTGACTAAAACAACTTTATTTAAAATTAATTATAAATTGTAGAGTTCTGACTTTTGAAAAAGTTATAATTTATAACTGTAAGTGTTGCCGTCCTTTTTTTAATATCTTTTTAAAGATTTTAAGTAAATTTTTATAAAATTGCCCCTCCCGCCAAACGAGGGGAGATAGACCCCCCCTACAATAGTAAAAAATGCTTGTATTAAGCCCCTCTACCAAAACCCGTTATTATATCTTGGCGCCAAAGTTATCGTACTCTCCCCTAGCCATGTAATCCTTATTAATCCTTGACGTATCTACTTATGAATCCCAATTGAAATTTTCTACCAAGTAAATATAAAAAAAAATTCATGCACCTACCTATACTTAAATCTACGTGTCGTTTAACTCAAAACATAATCCAAATGAATTTATAAGAATTTCCCTTTGTAAATTTAAAAGCAACCGGGCCAACTCTTTGAAACTATGAAACTTTAGTATATCTGCGGTTTTCCACAAAATAATCTCATTCATTTTTAACTCATGCCTTAGAGAGTAATATCTACACTATACATGCTCATATATAACATGCACAATGTACTTGGAACTTTCTACATTCACTCCAAACTAAATTTTCATTTTTTATTAACAAGAAATAGTCATTCCCCTTTGCCATTCCATGAAGAATCCTACAAGCAACAACTCATTCCGTGTTCACACAGAGAGTAGAAGAGAAATAGATTTTGAAAATCTTCAACAATTTTCTTCTTCTTCAATTTTAAATCTATGTACTCCAAGTTCCATCAAGCTATGATTGCTGCAAGTAGAACTACAACTTTGCAATTGCATGGGATACAGCAATAAGCACATACCTCATAAAAAACTTTTAACAAACGAATTCGAATTATGAAACGGTATTACTAAAGAGAGAGAGAGAGATAGAAAGAAGCAACAGTCAGCTAGTCAGCCAGAATTGATCCTGAACTAGAGACCCAGAATTGTGTAAAATAAAATTGCAATTGCATACCGTAGGTATACATATAAAGTAATTTTATGAAGTCCTTCCACATCCCCGCTCACCATTCCGGTAGTGGCTTTTATTCTCTTTAACTAAGTCAGTATGTGTACTGGGGTTAATCAAAAAACATATGGTAAGCTGCTAAAGCATAGAAGGGAAAAAGAGCAAGGGACTTTTAGAATACTAAATGGAAATTTTCTCGGAACCGCAATCATTATGAATGGAACTTATTCGCAAAATATTTTCTCTGTACCGAATTAAAAAAAAAAAACGAAATAATGAAAATAAAAATTCCATGGAAATGAGCAAAGAAGTTCTTAAATTGTATCATAAACATTACCATCTTTTGAAAAAGTTGGAAAATGCATATCTACATTTACGTGATGATGTAGGGAAGGGTGGGCTCATTGAAATGTATTCACTTTTCTTAACTAAGAATGTAATGCACATACCTATACTTTGTGCATAGGATGTTTTTATTTTTCACAAAATTAAGCTTAAAAGTTACATCAAGTGCAATTATGGGATAGCGGAAAATGGTTTCGAAATGCATCTCGAAATCAGGATTAATAAGGCTTAAAACATAAACCATATAGGTATGGTAATCACTTTAATATCTAGATGCTGGCATTGAATAAGTATTTATGTAGAAGCATTAGTAAACAAAAGTGGTATTATAGGGCAATCCTTATATAATAAAAAATATTTAATTTTAGCGTTAATCTGAACTGACTGCACCAGTTACAAAGGTACCATCACCACGCCATCCCATTAACATGCTCATCACAATAGAAATACCAAAGTCAGTACTTTGAAGACGCCCAGATAAATAAAAGATATCAGAAGAATTAAAGATGAAAATATTGCAAAGATGTCACCAATTCGATGTAAACGCTGTTCTTTTGGCAAAATGACATCGGCAGCAAAGCAGAATTTACACACATTACAAATACAACAACCTGCTTTCGATAAAACTAAAAGCAGATGCCTGCTTTAGATAGATTTGTGACATTTATTCGAGTATCGAATTTTATTATGTTGTTTAGTTGGTAGTTCCGATGAATTTAATGAAACTCGAAGGGCACGTTCACATATTTATTAGATAAGTTATCTTGGAAACCAAACAATTCGTATATATTTGTGAACGATTCGGAAAAGTTAGCTGAAAGCAGTCAAACATCAATAATTTTTGGTTAATTATGTGTTCTTTTCTTAAAAAAATTGTTCCACACCTATTTACGTACAGGAAATAAAAAATGTCTAAGGCAACAAACTGTCCCAAAAATGCGTTTTATTAATTTTTGTTGCTTTATAAATAATATTAATAAGCATAAGTAGGGGGTGTTCTTCCAATTTAAGTAAAAGTTAAAGTTAGCTTAATCGTGCTAAACTGCCAGATCAAAGATACTAAAATAACTACTAAATAAAAGATGTCTGAGTGGCTTTGTGTCAGCTGCTGTCAAATTGCCTAAGGAAATAGCTAACTAAAACTTGAGAAGCGCCCCCTACCAAAGCTCTGAAATTGGAATAGCAACAAGCATTTAAGGAGCAAGGCAGTGCATATTTTTGTTTAGTAATAAATAAGCACTCATTAGCAGCACGTAAGTGTATGTTATCGATACAGCACTTATAACACGTGCAAGACATAAACTGTGATTGTGAAGATTTTTTGATTTTCTTCTAAAAAATCTCAATTTGGTTAGACCAACAATTGGAAATCATCAGATTTAATTTCATCTGCGCAAAAGGGTGATACTTTAGAGCTTTGTGGCAAGAAATACATTCTAAATATTTCAAAATATAGCTTATTGTCTAGTCAGAAAATGTCAAATTTAATTAATGGATGTCGTAGATAAATTACTTGACGCTAAGATTCACGATTTTACATCATTTTGAATTCCGAGTAGAGTTGACCGTTGTCCAACCAGTGAATTAAAATGTGGACATAATCGTTTATTTTCAGTGTTTATTTGTTGCGACGTTAATAACTTTTATCAAAACACGACTATTTACCTCAATTATGAGATTGAAAAAGGGGATTTCTATCCATATTTCATATAACTCATTTTTAATTAACCTCTCTACTATTGAGCCGCATGTAAGCAAAGCTTAAAATACTTAATAATTAAATAATGAATGCGATCATTTTTGAAAGGAAACACAATGCAAACATACCCTTTGATTGTCACAAGATCAGATTTATTGAAAAGAAACGTCAAACACAAAAAATAATTTAAAATGAACATTTTGTAACACACAGAGGTAGAACATTGAACTTTTTGTTTTTTCTTATTTTATTTGCATCTTTTAATTCCAATTTTAGTATTCTTAAGTGCTTTAATCTGAAGAAATAAAAAAAAATCAATTGTAAATTTTTTGCATTTAGTTATTAGACACAAGTTCGGTAATACCAACTTAAAGATACAAAAAATCAGGCTGCTGCGGATCGTTCTTTTGGAAAATCCTGCTTCACTGCCGATAATTTTACCAAAAGAACAGCTATATTGCATAATTCAACGATCACATCATATAATAAAATATCTTTATTCGCCACCATATAATATGTTAATTTATTAATTTATATCTTAGATTGTACTCCGTTCACTCAAATAAAGAGGAATTCTGGTGGGTGGTCCATTAAAATATAAAAAGCAAACTCGTTGTCAGGTATTCATTTCAATTGTCTTCATTTTTTCAAATCCGGGGGAATTTGCTACTTAACTCACCTACATTTTTCGCAATTTTCGATTTCTACAAACAAGGACCATATTGATTTTTTGAATTTTGATGACTCTCTGACTTTAAGCAAGCAACAATGTTTTTTTTTTCTTAATTTTGATTGAGTTTTCGAATAATTGCCAATTTAGAATACGAAACTTGAATATATGTATACATATATATGTATGTACGTAGATGTGTACATATAAAAGAAATTAAAAGTGAAAATAATTGATATTTTACCTCCCAGTGATAAAAGAACAAAACAAAGAAATCAATTGTATCTCTGGTTAAGGTTTTATTAGCAGACAATATCAAACAAAATAAAATGCACGACTGGATCGTCGGAACTTGCTTTTATAGCTAACAAGTTTAAAGTAGCTGCTTTGACGCTGTTAAATATACATAATATTCATGTGACTTTTAAATATGCATATAAGTATATGAGTAGTACATAGTACATAAATGTAGGTATTCATTGACGTCCGCAAAAAAGAATATATTAAATAAAATCGAAAATCGTTGGAGCGGTTTCTTATTTTATGTATATAGAATTAAAAAAAAAATTTAAACGCCATTTTGAAGTAATTTTTGATATACAATGTAAATAACATACAAAATTTTAATTTCAAAAAAATTCAGTGACAGTGAAAATTGATTTTTCAAAAAAAAAAAAATATTTATTTTTAAAATCGAAAAACCATTTTCTTTTTAAATTTGAGTATGCTTACTTATTCCAAAAAAAAAAATAATAATTTTAATGCGTTCATCCAATAGTGAGAATGTCGATATTATAAAAAGTGCTTCAAGGCAAGGTACCGTTAATAAATACGCAAAATAAAATATTTGCTTACCTAAAAGTGGACTGCACTAATTTAAGAACACGCCCATTTCTTTATCATAGTTCTTGAAGCCATTTTTGAGAAATAAATTTATTCTCAACGGTTTTCTTAACATTTGTATGAGAGGTACCTACCGTTTTTAATGTTTTAGAAAAATAATTGTTTTTTAAATATTGGATTTATTGTCAAAGAACTACTAAATACGATCTTTCGCAAAAATCGAAATATGGAGTTTTCCAGAATTTTTTTTTTTTTTTAATTTAGGTTTATATTAGAAAAGTTTAAAAAAAATCAAATGAAACGTTTTCCAGAAAATTAAAAAAAAAAATGGTTCTACTAGAGAACCAAGAATAACCATGTGTTAACTGTCAAAGCAATCATCCTGCGAGTTACAGAGGATGCCCAGTGGCCAAAAAATTCCAAGACAAAAAAAGAAAAAAACAAAACTGGGAACAAGCTAAGGAACGCAACAGAAACAAAAGCAATAGTTGAAAGTAAAAAAGCAACCATAAAAGACAAAACTAAAAATCAACCGGCTAAAGCAATTGCACTAAGCAAAAATGATGAGAATAAATCCTATTCCCAGATTGTAAAAAATGTGCGGAAGAACGAGGAAACTTCTATAAAAGATATGCTGGAACTTATCCTGAAAAGGATTGACCAACAAGATTTAAACATAAAACAGCTAAGCGAAGGAGTCGCTCTTAAAAAACAATGATGGACAGAACACTTAAGATCGCAACATGGAATGCAAACAGTCTTTTACAACATGTAACAGAACTAAACATCTTTTTAGAAATAGAGCATTTAGACATTTGTTTGGTGTCCGAAACTCACCTCGGTATAGAACAGAGTCTCGATAATAAATTGCCAAATTATACGTGTTATCATGCTACGCACCCAGCTGACAAAGCTAGGGGAGGATCAGCAATACTTATAAAAAAGTGCTTAACACATTATGAAGAACCGAAGTTTAGGAATGTAAACATGCAAGTGTAACAACAATAAGTATTGGTATAAAAGAGAAAGAATTTAAAATAGCAGCTATATACTGCCCACCAAGGCTCTCTCCAACTGAAGAATACTTTGTAGAACTCCTAAATTTGTTAAGACATAACTTCCTTGTTGGTGGCGACTTCAATCCTAAGCACACCCACTGGGGATCTAGGCTCATAACTACAAAAGGTAAACGTCTATGCCAAGCAGGCCGCAAATACAACTGCGAATTTTATTCTTCTGGTTCGCCAACATATTGGCCATCTGATACTAACAAAATACCAGACCTTATAGACTTTTTCGTAGTTAAAGGTATTAAACGAAATCATATAAGTGTCGAAGGTAATTATGATTTATCGTCAGATCATACTCCAGTAATTTTATCACTGAGAAAAAAAGTAATCCCAAGCTCGTGTGAGTGAACAAACTGCAACGAATTCAGAGATAAACTTGAAAGTTTTATAAACCTGTGATCCCCTACGCAAACAATTGAACAAATTGATCATGGAGTAGAACAATTTATTGCTGATGTGCAACGGGCTGCAGAAGAAAGTACTCCAAATATTTCAAACGCGAGAGAAAAAGAAATAAAATATACTGTCGAAATAAAGGAGCTAATATTGGAAAAAAGAAGAGCTCGAAGAAAGTGGCAACTACGGGATTCCCTGGTGATAAGGCACTTTTTAACCGTCTTAACAGCGAATTAAAAAAAAGAATCTGTGAGTTCAAAAATTATTCACTTAGAAATTTCCTGAAAAATCTGACGACGGATGCTTCTTCTGAATACTCCTTATGGAAAGCAGCTTAGCGCCTAAAAAGACCTCAGACACAAAACCGGCCAGTAATATCTGAAGATGGTAAATGGATCGCAAACCCGAAACAAAAGGCTGATCTCTTCGCTGAACATCTCGCGAATATTTTTAAGCCATTCCGAGCAAGCACAGCTACAGATCCCTTACAGTTTGTTAATAGAAATGACGAATGTGAAATATCTTTTGTCACACTCAAAGAAGTAAGAAGCATGTGTCAACATAAGTTGCCAAAAGCTCAGGTTTTGAAATAAATGCCATCAGTAGCCTTCAAGAAACTCCAATCTATAATTAACGCATGCCTAAAACTAAGATATGTTCCACATCATTGGAAAATTGCAGAAGTCATTGTTATACCTAAACAAGGTAAGCCACCAACAGAAGTAACATTTTACATACCAATATCGCTTACACCAATCATGGCAAACGTTTTTGAAAAACTGCTACTAAAAGGGCTTAACAAAATAATAGAAGAAAGAAGACTAATTCCGAGTCATCAGTTTGGATTTAGAAATAAACATTCCACAATAGACCAAGTGCATCGAATTACGGATGTCGTGGAAAAGGCACTTGAAGAAAAACAAGTATGCTCGGCTATATTCTTAGATATTGCTCAAGCTTTTGAAAAGGTTTGGCACTTGGGACTTGATTACAAACTGCATAGGGATCTTCCCAGGCAGTACTACGAAATACTGAAATCCTACGTTACGAACCGACTCTTTAGAGTACGGTACGACCAAAATTACTCGGAACTAAATAAAATTGAAGCCGGTGTACCACAAGAAAGTGTCCTAGGACCAACCCTCTATCTGTTATATACAAGGGATATTCCAGTGGTCATCAACGCTATCACGGCGTCCTTTGCTGACGATACGGCAATATTGGTGCCAGATAAATCCGTTACAAAGGCTACTCTAAAATTGCAAAATGCTGTCGGTAAAGTTAGTGATTGCACGCAGAAATGGCGTATCAAATTAAACGAAACAAAATCGACGCATATAAACTTTACTAACAAAAACATAAACCATGTTCCAATATTTATAAATAATACAGTAGTACCTTACTCCAATACCGCCAAATACCTTAGAATGACTTTGGATGCAAAGCTTAAATGGAAAGAGCACATCAAAAAGAAACGAGAAGAACTAAACTTGAAGTACAGAAAAATGTACTGGTTACTAGGAAAGAACTCTGACCTATCTATCCAGAACAAACTAATGATATATAAGCAAGTACTGAAACCCGTTTGGACATATGGCATCCAACTATGGGGCTGTACAAAGAAAACAAATCCTGAACCCATCCAAAAATTCCAAAGCAAGGTCCTTCGTGGAATAATAAATGCCCCTAGGTATATTAGAAATAGCGATCTACATCGTGACCTTCAAACTGAAATGGTTACAGAAGTGGTTAAAAAACACGCTGTATCACACAACCAGCGAATGCAAAGTCATACCAACTCCGAAATGCAGACCGTCTTAAATGTACGAGACAATGTTCGGAGATTAAGAAGAACCAAGCCTCATGAACTGATGGTCTAAAAGCTATGGGAAAGTGTAATAACTTTAAACTTCCCCCAATGCGATTTAAATATAAATTAAGATAGTAATATCATTTGTCGATCTTTCATAGATTGGTCCTGATTTCACTGTTGGTTTTAGTTTAGTTAAGAGTCCCACACTACTCGGTACCGATTCTTACCGAGTGTCTTTTGAAGATTTCCATCGGATAAAAAAAAAAAAATATCTTTTATTAACAAGTAATTAAAATTACATGGTAATATTTAAATTAATGAGCCTAGCTGCGAAGACTATATTAGCTCTTTATATTAATAAAAAAATATAATATATTTGCATATGAATTTCGTGTATGTATATAATGTACTTGAACAAATTGGATAACTTTTATTTAAATGAAATAAAAATATATTAAACATAACATAGGTATTAAAAAAAAAGATTTCTTTTCGTTCGAATATAACGACATCCATTAATAACAAAGCCAACTGTATCTTTATGACAAAAATCCGAGATCCGAATTAAACTTTGTTATTCTAATAACATGTTAATTTAAAAATGTATTCTAAATTAAAGTTTAAGCTAACACTGTGAAACTCAAATTATAGTGGCGTTTTCTATATCAGTACACACATACACACAAATGTATGTAGCTTCAGTTTTATTTATCACACGTATGTACACGTATATTCATATTAAAAAACAATTAAATTCATTAAAACTATTTTCATAGCATTGTATGAAATTTTTAAAATACCTAAAGTCTAGACTCGTATTCAGTTTTCTCTTAAATTGCTCGCAATCTTCACAACAACAATAAAACACACCAGATTCCCAAAAGGCTTTTAGCAAAAACGCATGTAAAATGTAAACTAAATGGAAAATATATCAAAGAAAACAATTGTAATGGTTATGTAGTTTTAATGGTTGTGCCAAAAAGGAAATGAGTTCCGCTTGTCTTCTTTGATGGCTTCAATTTTCTTTCTTTTTTAGAACTCATGTGCAATGTGCATGGCTTTGTGCTCATGGAAGTTGGAATACAAAACCTCCCACTCATATTTCATTGGCTAAGTAGTACAAATAACAGTATGATATTTGAGTATAAGAAAACTTTATGCAGTTACTGTTTTGTTTTTTGTCAAAATATGTTTCCACTTGACGGATAATACACCCAATCATGCAATTCATATTGAAACTGCTCTGTCATAAGCTTTCTAAAAAATACAAAAAGTACACCATATTACATATAAAGAAATAAATTTCTGTAAAAAGTAGTCATGCAATCTTAGTTTATATTAATAAAAAAAATAATAAATTAACAAAATTCAAATTTTAATATTTTTTTTTTAAAGATGTCGCGTTGGTAGTTGCCAGTAAAAAAGGAAAAGAATTTTCCTTCTGAGTTCGACGAATGTCCAGAAATGGCGCGTTGTTCAATTACAATGTTCTCCTTAAGCTTATTTAATTTAAATAATATAAGACAAACTGTGTAGGGTATAAGGATACATATCCAAATTTGGTTAAGAACATCTGCAATAATAATTTATTTGATAAGAATATAATCAGTTTCTTTTCTCACCGCTACGTATAAAATATTTACATCGATGTTGCACAAACGACTCACAACGTGGATCTCGGCGCATAACCTCTTTAAAGATTTTCAAGCTGGCTTCAGACCAGGTTTCTCAAAAATAGATAATATTTTCATTGTTAGAAGCTTAGCGGAAAGCTTTCTTAAGCAGGGAAGAAAACTGTATACATTTTCCATCGACTTCAAAGCTGCTTTTGACTCAATTCACCGAGGTGCTTTGTTCTACAAATTATATAACTTGGGATTATCGCTCAAATCCGGACGCGTTCTTGAAGAGCTGTATAAAGAAACTCGCGCGGTAGTGTGGAACGGAGCTGAGTTGTCTGATTAGTTTGAGACCACATCTGGAGTCAGACAGGGATGCACATTGAGCCCTACTCTATTTGGCTTGTTCTTAGATGATCTCATCGATTACCTGCCTGGTGGAGTTGACTTTGCAGAGGTGCGTATTAAGTCTTTGCTGTTTGCAGATGATGTTGTTATATTCGCGTATTCCCTAGAATCGTTGCAACTCATGATAAACAGAGTGTACCAATACAGTTGTCTATGGAACCTAGAAGTGAACATATAGAAGTCCAAGGTGATGATATTAAAGAAAGAAGGAGGGCGGAATGCTTCGAATGAAATATGGAACCTTAATGGCGAAAATATAGAATGTGTCAGTGAATACAAGTACCTGGGAGTAATTTTTTCGAGAACCCTGTGTATGGAGAAACACTTCAATGATAAATTACAAAAGGCAAAAACTGCTATTAATATGTCATGGAAAAGATGCTATTCGAATAAGAGCATTGCACACATAAGGTTTTTGAAGCAATTTCAGAGAGTATTCTTTTGTATGCCTCGCAAGTATGGGCTTGCAAAAAGTTTCACTCGGTTGAGAAACTATTAACATAATATGTAAACAGAGTATTTCGGTTACCAATGAACACGCCAAACTATGTTATTATGCTGGAAACCGGTATGGAACATCTGTATATAAAAAAGTTGAAACTGCAGGCGGACTACCTCCTGAACGTCTTCAATATGCCTGATACACGACTGGTCAGAAAACTTGTCATCAAAGCCATTCAAGACCAGACCAGTTGATACAGAGAGTTGGTTAGACTTGCAGAAGCATGCAACTTAAACTTTGTTTTAGATGTTGATAATGTCTCGCGCAGTAAAGCTATGCTATACGAAATTATATCAGCAGTAGATGAGAACTGTAGAACGGAATATATAGCTGAAGCTTCTGGTTTAATATTTAGAACAACATACAGTAGACTCAATCACAATATTGCAGAGAAAAACTACTTCTGTGATTCAAATAGTATTCAGGTGATTGCTACCATGGTCAAGCTTCGAAGCGAATTATTTAGCCTGAATTTTATACCACATAGGATACCACATAGGAGTGACTTACCTATTGAAGGTAGTATCTACAACTTACGAGAAAGGGCGAATATCATACATTTTATCGGTAGATGCCCAACGTTTAGAGAGACTAGGATTAGTATTTTTGGAAATGAATTTTTAACAGAAGAAGAAGTTATTAATATGTTGAATGAGATGGATGTCGCTAAATTATATGAATTTTCCAAAATAGCAATGAAATATAGATATAGAATAATCAATGAAGATTTTTGATGTGTCAATGTGTGCTTAGTTCAATTTTGTTAAATTATAAATATAGTTACTCAAATACTTTTTAATCGGAAGCGTTATTACATATGTAAATTTAATTTATTTTAGTTGTCGATCTGGCAGACGGCAAGTGCCATGCTATACTGATTTTTGTAATTTATGTTAGCTTGAATTAATTTATTATGGAATAAAAATCAATATTACTACTACTACTAATCAGTTTCAGTAATAATTGAAATCGGTGTTATAGCTTGTAGATGAACTGAGCAGATGGCCGGTATTCTCAAGAAGAACTTTCGGAGCCAAAGCCAATTTTTTTTTTGAAATTTTGGTATGCAGTTTTTTAGAGTATATTAATATACATGTTATTATAGAATTAAAAAAAAATAAAATTCAACTATGAAAAACACAAATTAATTAACTTTTGTTGCGTCTTCCTCGATTTTCTCGAAATTTCTTGGGATGTTATATCTTCCGATTGTGATGCAGATATTACATATGATGTACCTTCAGATTTATGTACTCGGGTATGGGTGCGATCTATGGCCGTTTTCCGGAGTAAAGTATTGCAGCGAAGATGTCACATTCGATATAAGAAAATTCTGTGTACGTTGAAATCATGAGATTTTTATTTGAGTTCATTTGGAGAACTGAAATAATTTAAAATTTATAGAGATTTCTAATCATGGTTAAAAAATGTACCTTTTTTAACATTGCTGCTTCGCATTAGTTTCATATAAATCATGATCTTTTCATGATTGTCTCGTACACTACAAGATATAAATTTTCTCGATGTTTGCACTTTTCTCAATGTTTGCACTTGAAGAAATAACTCCCTTTCCTCCTTTACGTGACAAGTTTTCTTTTGGAAATCGAAACGAAAACGAATCGATTCTCGATCTTCACTAAGAGTCGGCAAATATAGGTCGATAGATAAGAATTATATCTTGATTCACAAACGGATCATTCATATCCCTTAATTATTTTAGAATTCTCCTGCGCTACAATCAAAGAGTGATTTATTAAAAAAATCAATTAATACAGTTTTATTAGTTCTTACTTCTTACATTTATAGATTAAACTTCTTCCAATAGATGTATCAAAATCAAATTCAATTCCATGTTTGTTCTTATTTCATTTTTTTTATAGTTTTTTTTCACAGATATGTCAAGTAGGTGAGTTGTGATATGCCAAGAAGCAGATAATTATTTTCAAGTTTTTATGATGCTCACAAGTTGTGAGGTTTTTACCAGAATACCAAATAAGTCACAAAAATGAGTTCACCTCAAGTTATGAGGTTATTGTGACTTGTGAGGGCTTAGTGAGGTTGCCAGAATAAGGCTATTAGAAAGGCATTCCTTAACAGGAATTGCCATATCTTTTCGACTGACATTTTGACTGAAGCAAATAGGTACTCTAATGACAGTTGCATCATAGGGAATATAGCTATATCCTTGTGTTATGCTAACGTCCCTAATTACCTTAAAGATGTCTTACGGTATGAGCTTATCAGTTCAATTTTAAAAACAATGTGTGGGCTTCTCAACTTATTGCAAAAACTTTTTTTAATGAAACTTTAGGAAGCCTTTGCACTAAATGTAATTTAATCTATATTTGTTTGAAGGTTTCTGATGGTGTGAATTCTAATCTTAATTCAAAATTTGATCATAATATCTGGAAGTTTTGGTTTCTATGTATTTCTTGCTGTTGGTAAAGAAGAAGAGCAGACTAAAAATTAAAACTATGTTACGATTTCTCGAGGAACATAAAAGGATCAGTTAAAAATAAATTATCAAAGAGAATCTCAAAATTTCGTAACAATTATTTAAAAGCCCAAAAAAGGTTTGGTGTAGTGATAAGCTTAGAGTAAATTGAAAAATTGGATGGTGGATTCAAAATAAGGGCAATCAAATGTTCCGTGTGGTCATAGGCGAAAATAATCGGCATTGACTAGGTTAAATTGTTCACAGCATTAATTCAACAATTAAAGTATTTCGGTAAATATACCTAATGACGAATATTGCATTATTTTAAAAAAGAAGGTTATATAAGTAGGGTTGTACCTATACCAAATACAGCATTTTATGAAATAAGAAATCCAGGAGATGACATCATACGAGTATCAAAGAAGAGATAATCAGCATTAATTATTTTAAGCTTTCGTCTATAATTAATATTTTTAATACGAACTATGAACTTTGCTTGTTCACTTGTTTTCAAAAGCATGTCACTCTCGTAGGGTTACTACGCGATGCTTCAAGCTATTTGTTTACCAAAAATAAAAATTGCGCGGGCTGATATGTGACAAAAATTTAAGAAAATTCGTATCACATTTCGCTTTTATTTGCTAAATACTATGCAGCAGAAACAATTGGCGACACTTTTATTAAACCAGGATAATGACCAAGTAATGATTGGTGAGAAGGTTAAACAAATTAACACGCCACAGACCCACGAGGGGAGATAATGCATACTCACCAAAAGTTTCCTTCAATAAATTGATTGTTTCGTTGGCTGTATGGCATGTAGCGCCGTTTTGTAGGTCGTCCACATCAATATCCTCCAATTCAAGCACCAAACAGTCATTAATCATGCCTCTATAGCGTTCCACATTGACTGTAATATTATGGCTGGCTTCGTTTTTGAAGAAATGTGGACCAATGATTCACTCTGCCCATAGAGCAGACTGAACAGTGACTTTTTGAGTATGTAATGGCGTCTAAACAATGGCCTGTGCATTATGATCACTCCAAATACGACAATTTTGCTTATTAACGTACTTGCTTTATCTGAACAAAATTTTCTTGTGAAAATCTGGATAGGTGGCCATCTCGTTTTGGAGCGAAGCGCTTAATGGTCGTTTGGATTCAATTCTTGAAATGGCAAACAAAATTAAGCATAAGTCAAGAGACAGATGTCAAAAAGACCAACTCAGTAAAAAGTATTGCCAGATTGAAAAACAAACGTCTAAAACACCCTGTATTTAAGCTCCTATATAAATATATATATAATATAAATATAAAAAGTAATACAATTAATCATTTTTAAAAAATCTTTGAATATGTATGTTCTGTAATAGTTTCCTTAATTCCATGTTATATTTATAGATTTAAAAAATTCTGAATTCAAGGTTCAGTGGAAAATTTAATAGAAATGCAAAGTTCAAAATTCACTAGAGAATTTCTATTAAAAAAACACAAAAAAAAAACAACAAGTAACTACAATAAACAAACAGCACAGTGACCATTTTCTATAGGTGAGGCGTTTTCTTAGAATTTGTGCACATTAATACCCTATTTCGGTCTTACCTAGAATTGTGTGGGCGACTTAATAGACAACCATCATCATTTCATATTTCATCATTCATTTCTCATACTTTTTTTTCTTTTTTTGCTTTTGTGAATTCAAAATTATTACGCGTGAGTAATTTTAGTATAGAGCGAAACTTTTTACAGATGAGATGTTAGGAAGGATACCTGCTAGTAGTACAGCTTCGATCAGGATATGTTGATACTTACGTGTATATGTGTTGGATATTTGAGGTCACATAGGAGATGTTATTCACCGGTGCCTGATTTTCTGGTTGAAGTAAAAACCTTTTGACTACTGAGTCCGGAGCTCTGACATTATACTATCTGAATCTCTTGACTTATTTTCCGTTTTCATCTCATCTCTTCACATTTGTTATTCTTAGAATGCAGGGATGCCATTTACGTTAGTATATAACACTTTATCGGTCGTATAGTAGCACATCTACATATATATTATACCACGAACACATGAATTGTTAAGTCAACTTTTAAATTCTTAAAGTTCCTTGGGAACTGTTCTAACAATTGCAGAAGAAAACGGAGTTAAAGAATTTTCCGTAAGAATGCATTTGCCTTCCATTTTTCAATGGATTACCCTTAACATAGAATTCGAATCGAACTAAGATATGGCTTTTATGATAGATAGTTGATTGACGAGTTATTAACAGATTTAAATCTTTAGAGAATCTTAATTTTCCAATACATACCTTAAATAAAGTAACAATTTAAACATGCATGGATATGTACGAGTATACAGGCAAATCTCAAAAATACCACCCTAAATTTGTGATGGAATTATCACGATTGTCAATAATTTCAAAGATTATTATGCGTATAGGTACTATTATATTTTATATATGGGTGATTCCACAAAAATTGTGTAACTTTTAGGGATATTTTGTTTATGCTATTATTTAAACCAAATTCCTACAAATTCTGATATTTAAGATAGCTAATCTAATGAAGATATTGCTCATGACTGGGCCAGTCACTTTTGTATGTAGATTCTGAGATATATCGGGTTTTCTGAATTTCAATGCCAGAGGACACAGTACTGATAAAATGAGGGTGACACAGTACTGATAAAATACGCAACTTCATAAGAAAATAATGGAATTTATTGACATTTAAAGTAAGTCTCTTAGGATATAATTATTGAATATAACATTCATATGCTTGTATTCACTCGACATACTACATACAACGTAAAAACTGCTCTAGAAGGCAGATAGGTTTGTGTAATTAGAAACTTTAGTTTTTTGTTTTATTATAAAATTAAAATCCATACACAAAGGATATCTTGTTTTTATTTCAATATATATCAAAGGGATATATATATATTCGTTTGTTCAGAACTAGAAATAATATGTGATGGCCCCAGAGCTCTAAACAATTTAAATAATGGCTGATTCTTTACGAACATCAATTTCGAAGTTTGGAGCGTATAGTTACCACATATGGAAATTTAAGCTGGAACTCCTACTACGGAGGGATAGTTTGTGGGACATTATTATCAAACCAGTTCTAGATCCAGTCACTTCGGAATGGGCCAAAAAGGATTGCGAGGCCAGAACTATTATTGGCCTATCAGTAGAAGATAGTCAATTTCATCACGTGAGAATGGCTAAAACAGGCAAGGCAGCATGGGATAAGCTCAAGGAACACCATGTAGAGGCTAATCTTAGTAATAAGGTACAATTAATGCGTAGCATTTGTAACTTAAAACTAGTGGAAGTTGGTAACATGGAGGAACACATTCAAAAGATGACAACATTATTTGAAATTTGAAATTCTCTAGGGGAGAATTAACTATCAGATAATTGGACTTTCGCTATGTTACTCAGCAGCTTACATCAAAAATACGATACACTTGTAACAGCTCTAGAAACTTGGTTAAAAGAAAAGTTTTAGAAGAATATACTCGCCACAATCAAAACAATGGTATAAGTAATTCGGTCATGAAGGTAACAAAGAAGATTAATACGGCTCTTACTAAAATGTTGTTGAAGGCTGGGTTTTGGATTTAGGAGTCATGGTACATATTTCAAACAAGCTGGATAAATTCATATTACAGCAGCAAATAGTGAGCAAATCAGTTGGGAAGGAAAGGGTACCTGCAAAATAAAGACCACCAACAGCAAGAGCAAAGAGGTTACAATACTTATTGAAGACGTCCTTTATCTTCCAAATCTACAAGGGAGCTTACTATCAATAAAGAAGTTAATGGAAAAAGGATACACAGTTCTCTTTTGTGGTAAACTATGTGAAATTCCATCTAAAAATCGATTCGAGGTAGCAGTTGGAGATCTAGTAGGAAGTCTTTTAAAGCTCACACAAAAAGAAACTGAAATCAAAGTACTATATATTGAAGAATGCAGCGTAGAAGGTAACTGTTTCATCTCTGGCACCAAATATTTGGCCCTCGCAACTACGAATCACTTAAATGACTAGAATCGGAAAAAATGGTAAGCGATCATTTAAAGCTTATAAATTGTAATAAGATCAAGACAGTGAAATTTTTATAGAAACAAAAATGACTCGGCAACCATTTAAGTAAAAGTCAAATAGAAAGAGCACTGCACATTTAGACCTCATTCACAGTGACATTTGTGGACACATGCAAACGAGAACACCTAACGGGAAAAGATATTTTCTAACTTTTGTTGACGATTTCAGTAGATACACTTTTGTTTATTTGATAAGGAGAAATCCGAAGTTTTCGATCACATGGTAGAGTACACAAAAAATATATTTTCAACCAAACCGAAGATATTAAGATCAGACAATGGTGCTGAAGACACAGCGGGTCGAGTTTTAAAGTTTGTACAAAAGGAAGGCATTGTATATCAACACACAGTTCCGTAAACACCAAAATAAAACGGGACTGCTGAAAGAAACAACAGGTCTGTGGTCGAAATACAAAATGCATGCTACTAGTTAGATGCAAGCATGAGTTATGAATTCTGGGGTGAAGCGACAATGACATATTTTGTGTTTTTTAAGAGGCGACATTATGCTTTAAATAAAAATAAGTAAACAAAATGTTTACGCACTCTAATAGTTGATGTAAAAGTTGTCTAAGACAAAAATAAATCAGTACCCTGGAAAAATATCAGTCCTCTGGCGCAATATCAGACAAATGACTGACTCCAACGGACTGATGAAAAAGGCATGAAGTTGAGGTTAATATTAGAACCAACGTTTATTTTTGTATTTTCCAATATAAACAAGCTACATTTGAATAAATCAAAGTTAACTACGTATAAATTAAAATAAGGCACATAATATATAAGAAAATAATATATAAGAAAATAATAACTCACCATAGGACTGATATTTTGACTGGACACGCTCGTATTTGCACGCCAAACACAACACTAACACTGACACAGTAATGTCGACCGTCAAATGGCATGGTCTGCAGCTAACTTTACTAACTACTTTAAACGTTAACAGTAATTTGAATTTGAGTATGTGACATTTCGCGGGAAATTCAAATTCGAACAACAGACAGCCGCCTGACGAATAAAACTGAACACAAAGTTTCTTACTATTTAAACAACAGCGGTGAGAATATTATGTTACGAAAATTGTGATATACGTTATTAAGTACATCACAGATTATAGTGGATTACCAAATTTGCTTAAATTGAAGTTAATATTTAATACACAGCCATTTGATTTCGGATTTTTGGAGTGGTGACATGCCAATGAACTGCCGTTTTGAGAATATATTGTGGTGTTTTATAAACTTATAATTAAAATAATTAGCTGAAGTTGAGTGACCAAATAAAAGACTTTAAGTTGTTTTAGAATAAAATAAAAAAATATTAAAAAATATAATAACAATAAGTTTTACTGACTAATGACAGCCAGTTACCCAATTTTTATGGAATCACCCATATATAGCTTTCATATGTTTGTGGCCGTAAAACTCGAAAAGCAGTCAATAGATTTACTTGATATTTTCTACCGATTATTTACTCAAAGTTATAAGGGAAACGAACATTCCTTTGTGAAAAGTTGTAGTCACAACTAAGAGTGGCAATACCAAATCGGCCCATCATTGCAGCATTCGAAAGAGAAGTACTCAGAGCAATCGTATACCTACCTGAAATGACTTGCAGCCAGCGCTACCGTTTTGAAAATTTGGATGGGAGTACTTCAGAGAATTAAGGGCAGTGATTCGTATTCATGGGGAGTACGTTAAAAAAAACATTGACCATTATATTATCAATATGACTTTACTAAAATATTTTTAGAATTTGTAAATTTTACATTTTTTTGTAATTATATCTTTTTTAATTTATCATTCACAAGTGAAATAAAAGAACATGCGTATACATTAATTGAATAAGAGCAACACAAGTTTTAATAACTAAAACAAACTTGAGCAAGGAAAAATAATGTGCATTAAATAAGGAACACACATAACACACATTCAATGTGAAAAAACAACACTTTTTGTTTTTTTTTTTGCAATAGGCAGTGCTTAGCAGACTTTTTTTTTAAATAATTACAAAAGAGGTCTTTCGAGGGCACCCATTGTGATGCATTTTCATTTTGAAGTCGAGATTTTGTCATTAAAATTGGTTTTACTGTGGTAATGACTAATCAATTTCTATTTTTTTTATTTTTATTAAATACAACTGGGAAAAAATGCGTTCAGCACTACAAATGCTGTGAATTAACTACTAATCAATAACTACTAAGCAATAAATGATTATATGATATGATAAATGATTTCGGCGACGGAATTTTTATTTGCGAAGACATTTTGGCAGAACTTTTCCAAAGTGCAACTTCTATTGAAAGATTTTGCGCGCTTAACACTTCTTATTCTCTAGTGTTTTTCCTTCCAGAGAACTGAAATTCCAGGTTCATCTTATTTATCATTTTTATACATATATTCTAACATAAAATAAAAATAAAGTTTGTTTGTCTCCAATTTTGTGGAATTCGCATGATGAAAATTAATGGCCTGGCAAACAAGGTAAATTCCGACAAAAAAATAACAAGTCTTTAGAAAAAAGACAATCTACATTTAATTTTTATGTTCGCATTAACCAAAACGAAACTGACTGAAATGAACTAAAAATATGTTTTTGTATTTGCATTTATTTCAGTGAATAGATGCCCCGCATACATTCCCTAAAATTTAAAGTGTTTCAATTGTGTTTGCTAATGAAAATGACAGTCAAAGTAACGCATACTTTTGCAAAAATATGTATGAATACCTTCAGACCATTGAGCCATTTTCTTCATTATTTGTCAACTTGCCGCAAACTCTCAAGTTGGCCAACTCTAGAAACTTGTAGACCAAGATCCCATGGCCGGCAGACATACGTCATTTTATCATAGCTGAATTTTTTTCTGTGAATAGATACCAAAGTAGATAAGAACGAATGGACATTCCGAGTTTCCAAAGCTGGGGCTTTCCGGAGATATGCAGTTTTAACAGTGCATTCTCAACTACATTATTTTATCAAAGCTGATTTTTTGATATGTGTAAGGGGATAGTGTCTCAAACTTTGTTCGACACTTGTCAAGCCCGTACGGTGGCGCGTTTCGTCTGGCAGACACCTTTAAGATGACATATTCAAGGTGTCTGCCAGACGAAACGCCCCGAAGCTTTTCGGGCTGGTTTTAGTAAAGAATTAATCACTTTGCTTAATTTGATTCAATCGGTGGAACCAGAATAATTGCTTAGTTCTCTTCGTGCTTCGGGCATGCGAATAAATTGGGGGCAAGGTTAGCAATTCCAATTGACAACCGCTTTACAATACGATGCACTGTTAGAATACTTACTCCAATAAAATCAGCAATGGCCAACTGAATTGACCCGAGTGCATAATACCTTAGCACAATCAATAATTGTGTAATTGATTGTAATTTGCTCGATCTACACATATGTAAGTTAGCACAATTTAAACTAAGAAATATTCAAGATATTTCACTGCGTACGTTGTTTTAGTGTAAGGCAAACTACCCTTTATCAATTCCAAGAGCAAAATTGTCGTTCGCTTTAGAAATACGAAATCGGTGAATAAAATCATTGTATACCAATCTTTCAATCGCCAACAATTCTTCTTCTTCTTCATCTTCGCTTCCGGAAGCAGACGATAGATTATTTTCACAATAATAATTTCACCGGAACAATTTATTTTAGAAATATTTATATTCAAAACGAAGCCGAAGATAATTTTTGACAGAAGATGCAACAACAAATTTGAATTTGACAGAAAGCTCTCAAGTTTGCTGTCTTAACTTCTTATATTTTGGAAGTAGAGAAAACCAGAAGTTGATCAACTCGAGAGTTGAGAATTGAAAGTTGAAACTGTCAAATTTGACTGCAGAAAAACAAAATCACACTTTGGGAATACAAATCCTCAAGTTCAACTTGTAGTGAAGAAAATGACACTTAGGGGTTGAACGCAGTGGATACAATATGTATTAAATATCTGCAAAGTCTTGGATATTTTATAGGGAATTACAATTTCAGTGAGATGAGAAGGGTGGTATAGTAGACACCAGGGGATTACGAATTCTGCCTTAGTACTCACTTCAGCAGCGCTGCTTGCAGCTATTCCTAAAAAAAATGATATTTTCTTGTATCAATTTTTCACACTCAAAGTTGATCTTCACTGACCGCACTGCAATTTTGGAGCTAGCGCGCGTCTGTATAATTATACTGGGATATTATTGGCCAGTTCATTTGCTAGTCATGGTGTCTTAAGTCAAGATTGTATAATATAAACACAAAATTAGCCGTGTTCTTTTGGCAAAACCTATCGGCAGCAAGGCAGAATTTACACACATTACGATAAAAGTAAAAACAAAGTTCTGCTTTGGATATTTTGTGACATTTATTCGATTACCGAATAATATTAAGTTGTTTAGTTGGTAGTTCCGATGACTTTGATGAATCCCGAAGTCCTTGTTCATCGAGTTCTTCTCTCTGTCAAAGGGCACGTGCACCCATTTATTATATAAGTCATATCGGAGACCAAACAATTCGAATATGTTTGTGGACGATTCGGAAAGGTTAACTGAAAGCAGTCAAAAATCAATAATTTTTGGTTAATTATGTATTAATTTATTAAAAAAAATTATGGCACACTAATTCACGTACAGTAAATAAAAAATACGAACGCAACGAACTAGGCTTAAGGTACCCTTTATTTATTTTCGTTGCTTTATAAATCATATTAATAAGTCTAGGTAGCGGGCGCTCTTCCACTTTCAGTAAAAGTTAAAGTTAGCTTATTCGAAACTGCCAGATCAAATATACTTTAATAGAAGATGTTTTAGTGGCTTTGTGCCAGCTGCTGTCGAATTGCCTAAAAATGAACTAACTATATATATGAACTATAATGAACTAACTAGATATTTTATAGCTTTTCGGGGAAATTTGGCAAGAAATACATTCGAAATATTTCAAAATATAATTTATTGCCTAGTCGGAAAATGTCAAATTTTATTAATGGATGTCGTAGATAATCAACTTAACCCTAAAATACGTGTCAAAACAGATTTTCACGATCTTACGTCATTTGGAATTCAGAGTCGAGTTGACCGTCGACCAACCAGTGAATATAAAAGTGGACATAATCGCCTTTTTTTCAGTGTTTATTTATCGCGACGTTAATTATTTTTACCAAAACCGACTATTTACCCCAATTATAAGATTCTAAAAGGGAATTTCCGTCCATATTTTATATAACTCATTTTTAATTAACCTCTCTACTCCAACTTGATTTTTGATCCGCATGTAAGCGAAGTTTAAAAATACATTCTTAATAGTTAAATAATGAATGCGATCATATTGGCAAGGAAACGCAATGCGAACATACCCTTTTATTGGCACCAGATCTGATTTATTGGAAAAAATGTCAAACACATAAAATAATTTTAAAATGAATATTTTGGAACACACAGACGTGGAAAATTTTAATTCAAATTTTAGTTTTCTTAAATGCCTTTAATCTGAAGAAATAAAAGCAAATCAACTGTTGATTTCTTGCATTTAGTTATTAGACACAATGTCCGTAATACCAACTTAAAAATACAAAAAAGCAGGCTGCTGCAGATCGTTCTTTGGAAAATCTTGCTTTGTTGCCGATAGATTTACCAAACGAACACGGCTATTGTCTACTTATGGTATACTTAAATTCGGAATTTAAAATTTTTCATTATACCTCTAAAGCTTACCATAAGTAATAGCTGGGTAAGATAACAACCGATTAAAATTAAAAGTACCGGTTTTCTTCCTATGCTCTCAATGGCATACGTACGCGAAAATTGTTTGTTTCTTCACCACCTAAATAAAAATAAACCTATGAAATATTGAACTATCATACCCACTTATTTACAAAATCTCAATTCATCAAATCCATTGGAATACTATACATACCTGCGTCAGCAAAATTTGAATTCAAAGCGAAAATTCTTTGACTTTTAACAGGGTTTTTTTTAAGAATATTATGCATGGACTGCTAGTGCTAGGTCCTTTTGAATTAAACTCCCACGACAAATAGGATCAATCCAACCATGACATCATCGCATACCAAGCGCACGTATGTATATATGTAGCGGTGGGTGACCGGCGCGGCGCTCGCGACACGGTGGTGTCCGTCATATGTGGGCAGGATACGTAGTGCATCTGCAAATGCTGACCATTCGAATTGGTGAAAATATAAAAATTGAATTACAATCATTTGTGCGAAAAGGATGTATTTCCCGCAGGATTTTAATTTTTAACATGCACTTTATTTGTGAAAAGACTTTTCGGTCAGGCAAAAGTACCTCTCTTTGGACTGTTCGGCCTGAAAAAGAGCGTGACAGTGTCACCTCACCGATGGCATGAGGCATGAGGCATGGCTATTGTTTTGGTTGCTGTTTCATAATTTTATGCGTCCTGACAATGCATATGTGGAATGCTTCATCGGCACTTAGGCATGTAGGTATATCGAAATCGATTGTACAGTGTTTCTCTGTGGATGGTATTGTATAATCCCATAGGGTTTTTGAGGACAAAACAGTTCGGTGCAGCATGAAATGCAATGAGTTATTTTCGTTGTTGCTTTATTTTCGGGAAATAGGTGGGATCCAACTCTATAAACCTTGTTATTCTTCCGCGTGAAATATTCTTTTGTAAAGTTGTATGGCCTAATGCTACTTTGGTCACATGGTTTGCAAAGGGTTTTGCTTTATGTGAACTCATATTAAATTGTCTGCATCCTGCATGTTAGAAATAATAAAAGCTGGCGAAAGCTCTTTCAAAATAACTAGTGGGCGTGTGCTCGATATAGCTCTATTCATAAATCTATATCTTCTTTCTTATAATAAAGAACAATCCAAATTATGTTTGTGTGCGCTATCTTCTTTTTTTCGGCTCGCTCGATTTGAATGAAATTTTAAGGAGATCTTAGGACATGTTTTCAGAGTGCATATAATCTATAATCTGTTTGCTGTCCGATGTTTAGAACCGTAGTTATGACCAAAAATGTAACTCACCTGGTCCTCAATGTTTTAGTAGTATAAATAATGGCGCAACATTTTAAACGATTTAGTAATATGTTAAATAATTTTTAGTATGATACTAGGTTAAAAAGTGGATTTTGCTAATTTTAAACGAGCTTAGTATCGTTTTATCTTCTTTAAATTTAACTAAAGTTAAAATCACCGAATGGCTACTTTATTTTTTATTATTGTACTAAATCCATTTGACATCTGATAGGTATTTATATCACCTATGGACCCGAGGGGCCCAGGTTCGAGTACCTACCTACTGCTGGTGCACAATTTTTTTTTGTAAATAATGAAGTTAAAATGATGAAAATATCATCATTTACATCAACATATCTAATTATTAAGAACAATAATTGTGTTCATCGAAATACAAACCCTACAAATGTTCTGCTATCTGCTTAATTACCATTTTTTTTTTTTATTTATTTATTTATTTATTTATTTATTTACATCAACTCTGTACATTTAAGCTTTAGGCTTTTGAACATATACAGGATTTGCCAAGGGTTTAACAAAAATAAGATTCTTAACTTCTAATGACAATAAGTATCTTAATCTAGAGGGCAAAGGATAGGATAAAGGAGTTGGGAAGGAAAAGGGATTTTAATTGCTGATGTTTGCGTAGTATTCAAAAAGTTGCTTTTTAAATTGACCCATTACGATTACTCTTCGCATGCTATGAGGGAGCTGATTCCATAAGCGAATAGCATGAACAAAAAACTGACGACTGCTTATTAAATACCTGTGTCTAGGAGCTATAAGCAATAAAGACCTCTGAGAACGTGCGAACCTAAGTTTTTCAAAGAGATAATTCGGTGTTTTACTTTGGATAATTTTAAATAAAGCAATAAGTGTTCTATATTCCAAGAGAGTCTGTAAAGGACAGTCTGCTATCTGTCTGGAATAGTTCGAGATGTGATCAAATCTTCTTATGTTGAATATATATCTAGCACAATTATTATACGCCACATTTAACTTTCTTTTCGATTCTGAGTCAAGATTTGAAAAAATTTCACACCCATACAGTATTAAAGGTAGAACATAGGACCGAACTAGTTTTAACTTAACATTTGTTGGTAGATATTGTCTAGTCGGACTAAGACCTCGAAGGATACCATATATTTTTGAGACAATATGGTTCACGTGATTATCCCAGCTAAGGCGAACATTGAAATGTATACCCAGATTTTTAAATGTTTTTACAAATTCAACAGGAGTATTGTTAACATATAATAAAGGTGTTGACATATCAGCTAGATATCTTTGCATTTTAAGTGCTTTAGTTTTTAACGGGTTTAAATTTAGTTGATTTAGCTGAGACCAGGTAAAGATTGAGCTTAGGTCGTTGTTTAGGGCTGCTACACTAGATGATTCATCAATTCTCGAAAATGTATTATAAATTTGGACATCATCCGCATATAAATGATGTTTACAATTAATTATACAATTAGAAATATCATTTATAAATAGTGTGAACAAAAGGGGGCCTAAAACAGATCCTTGAGGAACTCCTGACCGAACGGGCAAACTCAAAGATGCCCTATTTTCGTAATGTACGGCTTGTCTACGGTTTGAAAGATATGAAGTCAGAAGGCTGCACACAGACTCTTCAAAACCAAATTGAATCTTTAGTTTATATAATAGAATTTGGTGATTAACTGAGTCAAAAGCTTTTGAGAAGTCTAGAAATACTGCTACAGTCACCATATCATCATCGAAACCCGATCGAACATCATCACTAACTTTAAGTACCGCTGTAGTGCAACTGTGTTTGCTTCTAAATCCTGATTGGTGTTTTGTTATTAACATAGCGTTATCTAGATAGGATTTCATCTGAGTTGTAACAATCTTTTCAAACACTTTACTCAAAAAAGGCAGGATTGCAATTGGTCTAAATTCAGTATTCGCAGGTGACGAAGACTTAGGTAAAGGTATAATTTTTGCATTTTTCCAATGGTCGGGAAATTTGCTAAATGTAATCATACTATTAAAAATATAGGTAATAATTTTGTATATTACAGGCAGAAGAATTTTAAGAAATAACGGATGGATACCATCCAATCCCGGAGCCTTTGACTTAATCGAGAGGATTGCCTCTCCTACAGATAAACTATCCACACACTGCAAAGAGAAAGTTCTCAGTGTACTGAAAGAAGTGTTGTTAAATGCAGAATAATCGGTTGAATTATTTACTTGATTCGAAGAGTTGATAAATTTGTTGTTTAGCTCGTTTAAGTCTACATTGAGATCATATTTAGTGTTTGAATTATTAACTCCAATTTCACGAATAGTTCTCCAAAACGCTGCACTGGATCGCTGTGTGGAAAATTTATTCTTGAAAAAAAGTGTTTTTGATTTGCGTATTAAGGAGGTTGTAGCATTTCTAGCCCGCTTATACTCAACGAATATCTGGGCACATTTATATCTACGCCACCTAAAGAACAGATTATCCCTATTATCAATCAATTTTTTAATTTGTGGTGTTAACCAAGGAATATTGACATTTTTCACCTTTCTAGTTCTTAAAGGAACGTATTTATTAAAAAGAAAATTTATATTATCATTGAAAACAGAAACTTGAATATCTACATTCGAGGTACAATAAATTGGAGCCCAATTTAGATTATGACATTCAGTAAATAAAGATCCAATTTCCAATGATGAAAAATCATAATACTCTCTGATTGTATCAGTCGTGTTGGAAGGAAAAATATTCAAAACCAGCAAAATTAAATCATGATGCGAGAAACTTGGTGCACCTATTTGACTATAGTGGGCTACAAGCTCAAGTTGGGATACCAGAAAGACGTCAAGAAGTGACGCCGTTTTATTTGGTAAGAAATGAGTAGGATGGCTTAAATTTGTAAATTGGAAACCTAAGGATTCTATCATTGGTATAAGATTTTTATGTGCGTTTAGAAAATCCAGGTTCAGATCGCCGCAGAAAATACATTTCTGGTATAAGGAACCAAAATCCTCAAGAAAATTTCTTACCAAAGAGCCATTCGCCACATCTGGTGCTAAATACATAACACCCACAAGAAATTTATTACCATCGAGCGAAATATCGACAAAAAGAAACTCTGATACATCTATATTGGTGGACTGCTTAATTAGTTTACACTTAAATTTATTTTTAACATACATGGCTACGCCTCCACCACGCTTCGCTATACGATCAGCACGAAACAATCTATAACCATTCAATTTAAATAGATCACATACCATGTTAGAATTAAGCCAAGTTTCAGATATACAGATGATATCCATAAGACCCTCTTCAAATATATTGCGCAATTCATCGATTTTATTTACAAGACTTTGCGAATTTAAATGACATATACGAACTCCCGGTCTGTTATGACACATTAAATTAAGCATCATCTTCATGTTATTCATGCCACTCCCCACCGGATCAGCACTGCTCAAAATATTATTTCTTAACGCTGCGTTTTGCATTAATTAAAATACAAAAAGACACCAGTAACAAAAACACGAAGAGCAAACATGCGGCAAAAAGAAAACAACAAAACAATTACAAGAAACAACAACAATGTTAAGATTTTTGGATTAATAGGGAAAGGTATCATAGTGATGACTTTGGAAGGAGCAAGGGAGAAAGAAAATACACACAATAAATACAAAATTAACACAAAATTATTTGTAACGATTAGAAATAATAATAAATTAAACAGCATCATGAGAACTTTTCCAGGTCTTCATTAGAGGTGATAAGCTTGGACTCACCATCGAGTGTTCGTATAAATACTTGTCCATTGATTATGCGAACGGCAGATATTTTATGATTTTTTTTATGTTTTAGCGCGCTTCGGTGTAATGCGTAGTTATTTTTTGTTAGACTATCATTTAGGTATATTTGTTGGTTTGAGTCCATCCCAATGTCGCGAAGAGTCAAACCTACTTTTGTTTGACTATAGCGTGAATAACAACTTTTCAATAAATTGTTTTTGTCAAAAGAATTCTCAAACTTCAATATTATTGTGCCATCATACGACGTGAGTCTGCCCTTTGGATTAGATGGTTTAACTCGAAAAATATTTTTTATTGGTGGTGTAGGAACTTTGACGGCATCACATAATTTATTGATGATTTCCCTGAGATCTTCATTGTCCAAGGCAGGTACACCTACCAGCACAGCATCAGAGTTGGTATGTTGACGTTCGAGCAAATCGATTCGAGATTCAAGCATGTTGCATCGGGTTTGCAGATCTTTTATTTTGCCGCAGAAGTTGGTTTCCAATTCCGTCATTCTGGTGAGAATTCTTTCTTCAGTAGCAGAAATTTGAGACAGTTTGGCATTTAAATCCTCCGTAAATACGGTGAATCTCTTCTCAATTCGCAGCCACAATTCAGCTAAGTCAATGTTGTTGCTTTTAGATGGAGTGCTTGAGTGTGCACCCTGATCACCTTTGTTGCGTCGACTCGTAGACATTTTTTATTGATCAAATTGTAAAGTTGATTGAAAATAATAGCAAATAACTAATATTATGATGTTAGAACACTTTTTTTTAATGGCTGAGTTAAATAAATAATGCAGTAAGTAAAACTTAAAACGTTTACAGAATTTTATTTTAAGGATTACTGAAAGGAATTAACAAAAGACTCGGAGTAAAAGTTTAAACGACTATTCTCTTGAGAACATCAATGCCATCCAAACCATTACTAGTTAACTAAAGGTTTAAAATTTATAAAAAGTTAGTGTGTTTAGTATCTTTTATGTAGTAAGAAGTGTAACAACTGTCAAACTTCAAGAATGGGGGAAATTTTGTAAATCTAGCAACAAAGTAAACAAATGCAAATTGGCCACATTTTTGTGTAAAACGTCGGTGGACACAAGGAAAGAATGTAGCGATGGGCATAATTGAATGAGCACTCCAGATTGATCAAAAATAAACTAAAAAAATGAATAGAAGAAGAGAAACACAACACGCAATTCAAAGAATAGTGCACACAACAAATATATTCTATAGAATATATTTGAGAAAACACTCGAAAATTCCAGTGAACAACTATGAAAATTTTCGTCTTCTCGTTTATTTACTGCGGGTTTTTCTTTATTCCTCTTTGTCTCTAGTTTTCAATACAAATAATGAATTTTTCGCTCTAGTTCTCATACCTTTCAAATGTGCCCATCACTAACACCAAATGGAAGAACTATTTTGCCGTCTTGTTGCCTTGACAGTTCTTGCATCAGTTACCAAAAAAATTCTTGTAGTAATAATTCGCAACTTTTTCAACGTAGGGGAATCGTTTCTTCTCTACTTTGACAGTCTTTGTGGTAATATTTTATAGTTAACAAACAGCATTTTGTGAAAATTTGTACAAATTGTTACGAATTCGTACAAATTCACAAGATAACAAACAGACCTACTATGTATATAGTAAATTTTTAACTAGTATCGTGTTAATGCCTTAATAATATTTTTATTTATTTATTTTTATTTATTCAAAAATCACTTACAGAGTAAGACATTCGTCTTATAAGTTGTTGCAAGCCTTTATATTAATATAAGAATTAAGAGTAAGTTTAATTGGATTTATGAATTCAATTGGATTCTATTTAAGTTTAATAAATTTAAGTTAAAAGATAATATATTTATGCATGTATGTGTAGCTATATGTTGAACCGAATTAAGAAACAAAAAATAACAAAAAACTAAAATTTCAATGGTTTGCCAAATACGTGAAAAGAAAACGTTTAAATATTCCTGTGGCTCTGATTCCTCTCAATGCGATTGGCAGGGAGTCAGAGGTAATTGGTTGTTTAAAATTTTTTTTCATTTTGGTTTTTCTTCGTTGCGGCGTCTATGCACGCATCTATAGCATTTGATTCCTATTGAATGAATTTTGATATTTTACTTTGTCCAAATTTCTGGAATATTCCATGGATTTCTTCTGATTTTTCCGGACGTTTTTTCACCGATTTAAAGGTGGACAATTCGTTGTGAAGATTTGAAAATTTCGGATAATTGGGAAATTCATTGTGTTAAAATACATTTTGCGTGCATTTTGGGTGAAAAAGCTAACGAGATATATAATAGATGACGCTGTGATGCGATCAATGTCACAACACGATAGATTGCGTTATAATTGACTTAAGTACTATGCACATGAGAGCGAACAACGAATTAACGAATATTCGTCCATTTTGACATTTCGTTCACTTGGCTTTAATTCTATTCGTCACGAATATAATTTGAAAGTCTGATTTTGTGGTTAGACGCGAGCGAACAAATTACTCGTTGAAGGGTGGATGGTATGTGGAACGTGAATAGACCAGAAGAAAACTGTTCTGTTTGTAACAATCAGATCCAATTCGCCTTTTCTCGAGTTTATCTTACTTTGACGTTTGTCGTTTTATTTGGCAATCCGGAAGCGACCTGGACTCTTTTGAAAGTGTTCACTTGAGAAATAAAATGCACGACTGGTACGCACGAACTGGCTCTTATGTTCGATCACATCGTATGCAAAAGATTTCTATTATAAATCTAAATATATTTGTAAAGTCGTTTTTTTTAATTATTTTTTTATATATACAAAATTTCTTTAATTTTTTTCTAAAAAAAAATGGTATGACAATCTTAAATATTTAATAATATAAACTTAAAAACAAAAGATTAAATCGGCTTAATCAAAGAAAAACGAATTCAAAATTTTGAAATAAATAATTAAACTAATTTGAGCGCTATTTTATTTCTTGAATAGATTTGAAATTATGAGAAAAAAAAAATTAAAAATCTGTGAAGCTGTTTTTGAGAAAAAAAGTTTTTTTTTTAACTTTTTGAAAACATTTTTCAAAAAAAATTAAAAAACGCCAGTTCAGAAGTATTCAGCAATTACATATAACTATACATTTTGAAAAAAAAATTAATGAGCAGTTTTCAAAATATAAATTTTAATTTTTTTTAAATGCTTTTAAAAATACGAAAAAATATTAATTATAAATATTTGTATGTAGTATAAATTGGGCTAAATAACCCTATACATGTGTGAAATTTCGAAAGAATCGCTTAACCCATTTATGAGATAGTCGAAAGCAAAAAAGAAAGCTGTCCTATGGAAATTACCGTTTTCAGACATTTTTTTAAAATTTTTTTCCAACCATATGATCGTTGTTTGATTTTTTAAATCAAAATTGTTAAGGCCCTTTTCGAGAAAAATAGGCTTTACCGTAACGGTTATAACAGTAAATTTTGGAACTTAAAAAAATACCTACCTAAAAAACTCTATATACCAAGTTTGAAGCAAATCGGCCCACCATACATGCCGAACCATACCATCAACTTATTTTATATTCTACAATGTCTACCGACCAACTACATACACTGACAAGCATTTATTCTCATTAAACAAGCTCAACCGATATAATCCCGTTATCCAGTGTATTTTTGTTTTTAAACACTTCCATTGATGTCATCCAAACCAACAATCAAATACTGTTCCTTACTAAACATTCCAGATGTTCAATGGAGCAAACAAAACTGAAGTTCTTGAAAAAAACCTCAACGGACTTATCCTTTGCATAGATCTCCAAATGTGATTCAAACGATAAGTGTCGATACTCTGCAGATAAAGATAAAAAGCATCAGTTTGCTTAGAAAATGCAATGAATATGAATACAAATCCAAACTAAATCATCCTGATGGGCGGGTGCTACACATCCGAATTCAGTCAAAGCGTCGCGTTGTCCAGTCACCTTATGCAAGGCCGCAAGCTGATTTGTTGGACACAATTGCCCTAAATTTTAAAAAGTCTCATAACAATTTGCTAATAGTAAGGTGTTAAACCAAAATATTCCTATTTTTAAACACTTTTTAAGTAGCATCACTAAACCTATTTTTTAATAAACTGCAGATGAACAGACAAACACTATAATGACCAATTTCATAAAAAAACACTAAAAGCATTTTCATCAAAAATCTTCTTAAATTACATAAGACCCTTAAATCTTTTTAGTAACACCAATCTATAAAAGGGAATTTCAAAATGGCGATCAAGAGCGAACTCGCACCGTAGACCCAATTAGCGCTAAAAAACGCCGTTTTGATACCAAAAACTCTTACGGACCTGAATAATCCTATTTGAAGCGGAAAACTAGAGGGAAACCACTTAAGAGAAGTGTCGCTATGATCCATATGGTACGGCTGTGGAAAGAGATTAGTTTTTTGATTTTTGTATCAGATAGTTCTATTAGATCTTAAGGAAAGCTTTTCCAAAGGATTGTATTCTTAGTCTGGGCAAAGCGAGACACTTACAGATAACTGTTTTCTTTTCCGATTGGTTTTTATTACTACGGCAGAAGGTGTTATGGGAAATACCCAGCTTTGCTGCGTGATCACCCAAAGGCTATTGTCCAGTGCAAGTAGCTACTACCCTTGCTACCTTCGCCACGGTCTGCGAATGAGATCATTTGTGCGGTATTAACTATCATTCGCGAATAAACACTCGATTAGATTGTTTCAACTTTTGTTGGATTCCGTGAGGAAAATTGAAAGAATTTTGCCCTTCATAGCAGCGAGTAGGATAGAGACGCTCTCTTCAAGCGTGCTATGACGGGCTGATCCCTGTCCGACCAGCTCGTCTGCCCGGTCATTACCCTCGATGCCGATGTGTTCTGTAACCCAGATTAAAGTGAATCTATGGTTAATGTCCTGGCTATCAAGCTCAGTTCGGCATTTTCGGAGCAGTTTTGAAGATATTTATGCCGAATTTACTTCTTTGATAGCTGCTTCTATTATCCTTCATGTTCTATTATAGCTAGTACTTCAGCTAAAAAGACGATAGCAAAGTTAGGAAGGAGACTAATACTCTACTCTGAGGGTAAAAATTCTAACGTCGAAATCATTCGACACGTCGTCATCTTCCCAATTCTTCCTAGATTCAAGGAAAATTTTGTTAAAATTGAGTTTCTTGCATATCCTTGTCAATATCAAAGAATTGCTCTCGTATACGCATTGCGTGTTATGTCAATTGAAAATTTCGCATAGTAAGTTATTGTGTTGTTCTTCATCGTCGCTTCGCGTCGCACAACCAATCTATTATCCAAATAGAAAAACAAATCAGTGAAATATTATTATTAACGTCCAAAGTAGAAATTTGTTTACCTCTTTATTTTCCATATTAAAAATCCACTTCTTAAATGCATCCGATGACATTTCGATTACACTTTTAAAATTTAATGAGCCAAAAATGGTCATTTAGCTTATAAGGGTGTTTAAAGCTTGTGTACCTAATTCAAAACCGATTGGTGAAACCAAAAGATCCAATTTTAAGGTTTGGAAGCCTGTTAAATGTTAAGAAGTATTTCGTAAAATAGGCTTCCAATATTGTAACTTCAATTGGCGTTTTTCTTTTTTAGTTCAGAGCAGAGTCTGAGTTGTCAAAAAATTTGTTTGTGTTCCTTTTTAACTCAGAGCATGCAGAGCTCCAAATGTGTGTTTCTTTTTTTTCTGAATATGTGTGGATCGCAATCGACATGCTCGAACATAATTGACTGAGCATGTGAGTAAATTGCTGAACCCACCAAATACAATGTGTGCAAGAAGGAAAATGTGAAGAAAAAAATTATTAGATACATAAGTTGGCGAAAGAAGTTGATCGCTTGTTGATTTTCTGTATCAGTGTATAAAAAAGGGTAAGCATTGCATTTTATGAAAATGTATTCTGATTTGTGTGTTTCAAGTGTTTTTAAAATCAGTGTTCAGAGCTCGTTCTGTTTGGAACAAGTTAAGTGCATAACCTATGTGTTCGAACTCTGTTGAGTGCCCTGCTCTGAACGAAAAAGAGAAACGCCTAATGTAACCCCTTGACCATATATATATTTGTATTTATATTCAACACTGAATAAGAGGAGAAATAAATTATGTGTTTTTTTTAATTAATTGCATCGATTTTTATTGATCATAAAAGCCCAATTTTAATCATATAATTAATTGTTATCGTTTTGGATTGGCTGTTCAGAGTTACTCATTCTACCCTTTACTCGAAAAACTAACAAATCCAATCGAAAACGAAATAAAATTATTCCATTTCGAAAAATCTACATTGGAAGTTAGTAACTACTATTAGATACTAAAAACAATAAGTTAATACTATTAGGAATATTTATAGGACTTTATACCGATACGAGTATTTATTTAAAAAAATAAAACCTCATTTCAATTCACTTTCTATTAATAAATATAATCTATTTGCATTGCTAATTTGTTTAGCATCGCTAACGCTTATCATGTATGTAGCAAACATTTGACCAATGTTGCCGCTTTTTTAAATGCCCTCTTCTTGATAGTTGGCGCCCTCCACAGATATGTTTTGCCGAAGCATAAGCCGGCCTTGTTCATGTGTATATATGCGAATGGATGTGTATATCACTTTAGGTTCCCCGCACATTGTGAATGCTGACTGATCCTTCAAATATGTAAAACCCCAGAATGAAAAAAAGGATAAAAATCGTTGTAAATTTTATGACGACTACGACGATTCTGTATAGTGAAAGCGAGAGGGCGGCTGTTTAATATTTACGATTCTCAATGTCTCCATCAATCAGCATGGAAAAAAGTGGAATCCTACTTCTCCCTAGATCCTTCTGTGAACTCTGAATGAGGATATACATAACATCATTCAAACTGCTGATGCCACTGATGTTGTTGGGGGCTTTGCTGCTGCCTCTGATGTAGCGACAAATATATGCATGGAGGCATATCCTGTATGTCCCTTTGTATAAGTAATCGCTCCTTGCAATGGGTTTGAATTATATTACGATTGTGTGCATAGTACTTTGGTGTGTTTATACTCGAACTAACAATGTTGTGGCTCTCACAACATTCATACTCATGTGTGCTGCACTCGACCTTAATTCTTGTGCATCATCATCGTGCAACAAAACAAACAGAAATACAAAAAAAAATGAAAAAATATAAAATTATATTAAATATGATGTTTTGGGATTATATTACCACTACAGCGTCATAGTAGGGACTGCGTAGATTTTTCGAAAAATGAACAACGCCGGGCAGAGGGTAGTACATAGTTGTTCATTTGTTAGATATTAAATCAATAAAGTTCCTAGAAATGATGTTATTTGATTTGATTTTCCTGGATTTATTGCTATTAGTTTACAAATAATTGATTGAGCTATCTCTATACTATGTACTTATTGAATTTTATTATACCAATGCAAACAAACGGCATTAATTGGTTATTAATAATACGAGGAATTAACTATATTATTATGTTAAATAATTTTTTATAGTAAAATCCTTGCAAATGAGCAATTAGATATTCACATAATACAATTATTGATCCCCAGCATAAAATGATAAAAGTAAAAGCTGTCTTCCTTAATCAAACGTGATTATATTTCTACGAAATACCAGTTTAATGGAATAGTTAATTATTGTATTAAGAAACAATTGCGACTGCCTCCGGGATTTTAGCACCCTATAGTTGGGATGTTCAAAAGATGGATAGGATACCATCTGAAACATAACTAAATTATTATAGAGCTTCAACTTAGTAATTGCTCATTAATTTTAATTTTAAATGGATTTTCAGATTTTTGTCCAGGTAGTCGAGATTATTAGGATATTTTTTGTGCAATATTCCGAATCTTTTTCTAAATTATAAGATAGGTCAGGCAGTTTTAATAACATAATTATAATAAGCAATTTATGTTTTTGAGAAAAATATTTGATAGGACATTTTGTTGGGTTAATTTTCCGGTTTTTGATTTATTTGCAATTGCTAATGCTTTATCGATGTATGTTTTCTTTTTTTCACGGGTAGGAATTAATATCGGAAGTAAACATATTAGCTCAAAATTGTAAACGTAGTATGAATGACTTATTCGTGTCATAACAAAAAGCCAAAAGAGGTATATTTAAATCTCGAACACCTATAATACATAACAAAAAAATAAAGAAATTATTTTTTTTCTGAAGAAGAAGATTATAATAGCTATTTTTGAAGATTTTGAGCTTTTAACAAAGCCAAAATTATATAAAGTTCAAACAAATACCGATTTGAAAAAAAAAACGGTTCAATTTTTAATTGAAAAATGTATGTATATGTGAAAGTCGATTGGACAATCAATTCCTCTTGTTGAACAATTTGTTTCTTTGTCTGAAACGAATTATGTATATGTATATGAAAATCTTTTACTGAAATTTTAAAAATCTTACCTGAGCTTTTATAAGTAAGTTAGTAAGTAAGGAATCCATTTATTGTTTCATCTTCATTTTTGATATAATGTTTATAATTTTTGATGAATTTTATACCTATGGCATTGCCGTCAGCTCGGTTAGCAAATTAAGTACATATATTAATATTGATTTTTTTCTTTTTTTTAAATAAATATTTAAACAAATTCGGTAAGAAGTAACATCCTATATTTATAAATAACTTTCAACAAAGAATAGAGTCTTTTCAAGTCGGAATCATTTAGCACTGAAATAGTTTCGTGGAGCGTCATAGTTTCCTTTCCAACGAATGTTTTTCTGTGGGAAGCAAAAATGGGGCATATACCTATGACGTGAAAACAGTCCTCTTCGGCTTTCAAATTACATAAAGTGCAAAATCGGTTAAAACTGTTGTTGAAAGGAGATCCGTTTAGCGTAAGAACTTCACATCTTGTTTTAAATATTGAAGATATTTCCCTATAATTAAGTGAATCATTAAAGTAGTTTGATTGCATAAAGTTAAGTTCCAGTTGTGAGTAAAGTAGTCTGCTATCTGATTCTCGAGCTTGTATTATAAACCCATCGCGTTCAGAATTTTCGTGCGCTTGTATTATTTTGTAAAGCTGTTCTTTTACATGACTCATATTTTGTGAATTTAACGATACTACTTCACCACAATTGTTTCCCAGATGTTTCCATTTTGACACCCACCAGTCCTAGTTTCTTAGCTCGTATAGTGCCATTCGTTTAGTCAGTCGGTCATCGCGATGAGACAACACCTTGACAATGTAGTCTGCATGTGATTTCAGAGTGCCAGTAAAAATTTTGGGTAGCCCTGTTTCCAGATATAAAGCATAGTTCGGTGTGTTTAAAGGTAAATTAAAAAGTTTCTTCAAAAATCATCTCTGAAATTTTTCTATCGACTCGTATTCGTTAATTCCCCATACTTGGGCAACATAGGTAAGTGAACTCCTAACAGCAGCATCAAATATCCTGTATTTCGCTGAAAGTACCATTCGTTGATTCGAAAAGATATTTCTCCAAGATAGATTTAACAGACTTTGTGTAGTCTTAGCTTTGATGGTTATATGATTGTTGAAATCTATAGCTTTATTAGGAATTACTCCAAGGTACTTATACTCAGAAGCTACCTTTAAAAGATTTCCATTGTAGTACCAATTATATGTTGATTGATACCGGGCAGATCTTGAGAATACCATTACTTTTGATTTATCTGCGTTAATGGTAAGTCACCATTTCCTGCAATAATCCGCGAGACGATTAATCATTAGCTGGAGATTGACTGGAGTCTCGGAAAGTATCACTAAGTCATCAGCATATAAAAGGACATTTATGGTCAAATCAGCAATCCGGATACCTCCAGGTAGGTAAGATTCAACATCATTTATAAAAAGGGCGAATAGAAGTGCACTTAATAGGCATCCTTGCTTAACACCAGAATCTGTTTCAAACCATTCTGAATAAGTTGATCCATCCCACACAGCAGCTTTTGATTCTGCATACATCTTCTTTACTACACGGATGAACTTCGAGGATATGCCTAGTTGTGAGAGCTTGTAGAAAAGTGCATTTCGATTCACAAGATCAAAAGCAGACTTAAAGCCTACGAAAAATGCATAGACTTTCTTGTTCCTCGCTTAAAATGCTTTTTCGATGGTGGTTAGTACGAAGATATGGTCAATGGTTGAAAAATTTTTCCTGAAGCCAGCTTGGAATTGGGTCAATGTATCGTTATATTCCACCCATGTCTCCAATCTGTTAACAAGTACTCCACAGAACAATTTTGCGATGACTTTCATAAACCATATGCCTCTATAATTGTCTACATTGTTGATGTCTCCTTTTTTGTGAATAGGGAATATAACAGACTTTTTAAATGATGTAGGAATGTCTTCTGAGCTTTTATAATTTATGAATGTGTTTTTTGTGTTTTTGTGCTTATGTTTAATGTTCGTTCTGTTTTATTACTCCATCTGTCAAAATAAGTTGTGTTCAACATAAGTTTGATTAACGTAGCCCTAAGATCTACTTTCATTAGAAGAGTTGTTTAGTGTGCTTAAAACTAAGACAAAGTTAGACAAGGGCTGGCAGCTTAAGGACTGCTTCAACTAGAGTTGGATTTATTTTCATACTCGTACCTTTACATTGTTAAAAAATGTGCTTGGAAAATACCGGAAAACCTATTGTACATAAATTCGTTGGTCGTATTTTTTTAAATCAATACAATAATTCAAGAAAACTTTTTATTTACCTTATTCCACAACACCAATTTTTTTAAGGGTATCAACGGAAACCTTAAAAGTTTTATAAAGCTCTCCGATAAGCCATGTACTGAAAATATAAATTGAACAGAATATAAATTTTGGTCTTAAAAGCTTAAAAACACAAAGCTCAAACTACACAGCGAAAGTAAAAACGGGTAGATAATCACTTCAGTATGCTTTGAAGTTTGATCATACAATGAGGATGGTCGTCGGGTCGTGGTCATAGGAGCGCGTACGATATTTTGCAGGAAATTACAATAACAATTTGTGTAAGTTGGATAGTGGATAGAATCTTTTACAGTGGAAGTTTTTTAGAATTCAGTGTGGTGACGGTATACACAGGCATCACTGGTTTTAAAAAAAAGCTCGCTCATAAGCCCTGTACAACCTTAACTGACTATTTTTGTTGGACACGCGTCTTTTGACAGATAACAAACAAAAAAAAAAGCCATCTTGTCGGTTGAAATGCAATTCAAACAATTGTTGATCTTCGTCTGCGCCCTCCTCGGGGGAGCTGAAGATCTTTTTATTTTTAAAACGCAAAAATACACATTCACTAACAGAATACATTTGTAATATAGAAATTTGAAGAAATAATTACAAAATAAATTAAAAAGGACAATTTCCCACCGCCGCTGCGCTGTTTCGATATGACCGCGCTTTCCATTGTATTCAAATTTTTTTTGGGAAGCGTTGCTTCTCCCGATGGCGGCTGATGTGCGCGAACGACCGCGCGTCCATTCTGGTCAGTCAATTAAGGAGCTCTTGGTTCGCGACGCGACGCAGACGTTACAAATGTAGAAACAGCTTGTGAAGACCCTTCCTTGACATACATAGCTATACATGAATATTTCAAGAATTCCTAAATTAAATGTGTACGTTCGTTTATATTTTATGAGAGGTTTTTAATATATAAATGTTAGTTAAATTTTATATTAAAATTAGAATAAGAACTTAATGAACATATAGTTGCCAATTCATTATACCGAACAAGCTGTTCCATAAAATGTTTTTCTTAATAATGAACTTAAGATTGCTTTCAATATGCTTGCACGTCTTTGCACTTGTGCATTGTGCAATGTTTAAGACATTTACTCTCCACTCGCTTTCGAGATGACAACAAAAATTATTATTATTAAGGAACACACACACTTCCTCAAAATGTTTTATTATAATATGTAAACGAAAAAACCAATGTGTCTCAAGTCCTTCAGAAGTCTCATATAAGCTTATCATCTATGTGTCAGCAGGCGTTTGCCGAACCGACTATAGACTAAGGGATGTCATGTGGGAATATAAGAACTCAAACTGCCATCAAGTTCGCCCCCTCCCGTTTTGGTTAGATTGTATCGAACACATTCAAGTGAATCCGTTGCTTGTTGCAGCAGACACGCAATGCAGGGACTAGAACTCTGGGAGTGTCATCACACGATGTCTCACAAAAGAAATGGTGTTCTTCTTTTAAGGTACACAACACAACCAGCATTGAGTTTATTTGTTTTTCAAAGATCGAAGTGGAATATATTTCCGCAAGGACATCTTATGTCTCCACTTGGGAAGCAGCACAAAAACAGTGTCGAAAGCACGTGTGCCATCTGATTTCATTTCTTGTTGTGTTCCGATAAGGATGAGAACTCGATGACAAGGGCGATGAACACAGTGAACAGAACGTGCAAAAGATTGATAGCCACACACATACCGATACCATAAACCGAATATCCATATAACAAACGTGGATATTGTCTTTTCCGATTAGGTGTCCTTTTGGCATCTCCAGCTTCAAATAGTCCCATTTCCCTAAGCACCCAAAGTCCCAATATCGAGAAAGGGTTAGTCTATCAAGAAGACGAGAATATGTTGGTGTTCTTGGATGTAAATGCAAATTAAAAGGAATCGGATAAGATGTTCTATGTGTTTTCGGATATTGATAAAGAAGATTGAAAATGGTTGTTTTTGGGAATTGAGTTTTATAACTACCCTTCGTCCGAATTGTTTAGAGGTTGGAAATTGAATTTTCATTAAGAACTTTACACAAACATTTATTTGACTACTTTTATAAATATGTACATAAAATAAACTTGAATGTTCTATCTTCAATAAAGTTTTTAATTTGGGTCTTAAGATTTAAGTGTCAGATTTGAAAAATATTGTCTTCCAAGAAATTTAAAAATAGTTTTATGAAAAAAAAAACGTGTAGTTCGAGTATTATGCTACGTTTCCACCTAAAGATAATCCGGTTTAAATTAAGAAGATTAAAAATTAATCCTCAAGTGTTTTCACGAGTGAAAAAAAGATTAGTTTGACGTTTTCACTATGAATTGTCAATCAAAAGTCAATACATCAAGACAGAAACAAAAGAATTGGGAAGAAGAATAATAATTTCGGTGCAGTGAACAAATTTAATTTCAATAAATAAAAATGAGTAATAAATTTAAAATATTGTTATCCAACATCTTGCAGTATATAGATATATTTACATAAATGCTGTAATCGCCTTTGCACGGTTCTCGTTTTTATATATTTGGGAAAGAACAACTTCAAAGTATTACTGTAGGATAGCTAAAACATTTTCTATTACAAATTCGAGGCACCGACCGCTTCGGTCTTTGTAGCTTTATTGCATTTTTTATTTTTATACTTATTTATAAACAAAAACAGAATTTGAATGCAACGACAAATAATACCAGACAAAAACAAATTAAATAATGTTGGACAGTTTTTTTTTTTTTTGAATGTCAATGGAGAAAATATGACATTAGAATAGGCGCGTTCTATGAAATAAGGTTTGTTTCTTTTGAGAATCTTCTACTTCAAAAAAGATTTCAATGAGATTAATTTCTAATCTTCATTTAAGGAGATTAAAATTTGTATGGGAAATCTTCAAAATTTAGAAGATTTCAAAGATTATTTATGGTTAATCCACTTAAACCTGGATTAATTGGTAGGTAGAAACGTAGTATTATTGTGGTATTTATGGCATGTCACATATTTTTGGTCAAGCAGGTGGGGATGTGAGAATTCATTCAACGATCAATGCATCGGGTGTTACAAATCTTACATTAAGTTGATACATTAGTAAATAAATTGCACGATTGGTTAGTACCTATTTACATATGTTCGAGCACATCGTAAGCACCAAATTCTTAGGAGAAATGCCTATATGTATGTTTAAGGTTGGTTTTTACTTTTTCTACAGAAAAAAATTGGTAAGAACATAATTTAAAAAAAAATATCAACTCGTTTTCGTAAAATGTATTGAATTTTTTCAAAAATGAAAAAAATATACATAATTATATGGTAGGAATATTTAATAACAAATAATGTAAACAAATTCTAACTAAAATGTAGACTGTGCCTATAGTAGTGCATATTTTTTTTATAAATCAAAATCGTTAGGGTCGTTTTCGAGGTAATTAAGATGGTAGACAAAATTGTTGGTTAGACACCGTTATTTCAGGGCTAACAAAAAAATCTACATATTTGAGACAAATACAGTATAGAATTCGGTTATAACGACCACTCATGGGAAACAAATTTTCCGTCGCTATAAGCGAATGTCGCTATATCCGAAAGAATAAAATACATTGGTTTGTTCCCGAAATTGACAGAATGAATAGTTCCCTTACTTTACATAAACTTTGAAGTACGTACCATAAACAAATAACACTCTTCAAGAAAAATAACTAGCACAAGCACAACTGACTCAAATTTGTATCAACCAAAATAATCTATGTATCTTAATATGTAAGTCTAACTGTATTATGTCTAGAAACGCAACACAGGAAAAAGAAAAAAAATGGGAATATTATCTTTAATTTTGTTTTCGGTCGTGATAATCCAAATTTCATGACAAACAGAGCCCGTCATAATAGTCGTTATAACCAAAAAGATCATTATATGCGAAATCGTTATAAACGAAAGATATTATTCACCATTTAGTGCGAAACCAAACTTTACCTTTAAGTTTTGTCTTTATAACCGAAATGTCGTTAAACCGAAGTCACTATAAGCGAATTTAACTGTAGATGTACCTACGCTTAAGAACCAAGTTAGAAGAAAATCGCTTCAGTTGTTTAGGCTGTAGATCAGGCTACAGACAGACGGAATTTTTTTGTGCTCTCTATCATCGTAATGTCAAGGTTGATTCAAATCTCGAGATCGATTTTTTTGCAAATGAAAATTTATTTTCGATTATACCATATATAATATTAGTGGGCTTAGCAAAAATTTCTGTTCCATATACGTTTATACTGCGAAATACAGGGCAGCTTTTATAGAGGTGATTGAAAGTCAAATAAGTGAAATTTCTGATCCTTCAAAATTTAATAACGTAATCTATTTGGGTACAACTTAGTGCCATTATTCTTTCCTTACCTGATCTCCCGTATATATACGAAATGACGTTGCGTAACAACTTTAACCACAATATGGTTTGAGCTCACACACAAATTTTAATTTCATGTGGTAAGAATTCTCGATAAATAGGCATGGCATGTACATATTGATTATGTTTTATTTATCGAAGCCAAAATTTGGACAGAAATTCAACTTTTAACGAATTTGATGACTCCATTCAAAGAATTGTTTCCCAATATACTTGCACTAAAATCGTTATACTGGCGATTTCAATGTACACAATTCAAACTTCCTTAAGGAAGCCAAAAATTGGTTTAACATTTCTTTTAAAGAGCTTTTGTTTAAAATTAGGCAATTTTGGCCAAATTATCAACAATAACAGAGTAAAGAAGACAAGATGTTCGCGTATCTTGACTTCGTTGCTTCTACTGTTACATAATGGGCTCAAACGCAAACCTTAATATAATCTCGTTAAATAAAAACTCCCTTATCTCTCATAATAAAAGAATTTCACTCCTTCAAACTCTTCAAAACAAAAAGCCTCAATTTGGTTTCATATCTGAAACAAGATTACACAAGAGACATAAACCTTCCTTTGAAGGTTACAACCTACTAAGAAACGACGATGGTAGGGGAACAGCCATCGATTTTTTCTTAAATCTAACTACATGCCTGTAAGACTTAAGGTCTTTTAAATGCAACCTGAATTGCACGGCATTAGTTTGGCACAGTTATTGAAGAAAAGTTTAAAGTTAATAAAGTATCCTTCCACAGTGATACCTTCTCAGTCTGCCTAGGGTTCTTAATTTGCCAGAACAATAATCATGCTACGAAACGAATACTTCTTGGAAGTATTTACATTCCATCAGCGGCAGGTCAGTCCCTTTCGAGCGAATTAGATAGATTGCTTAATATCGCAAGATCATTTGAAGCGGTTATATTAGGAGGGGATTTTAACGCCCGACATACTGATTGGGGTGATGTAGTGACTAATCATAATGGCAATATAATACAAAGGTCCATATCTCTATTTTGACATAGTTTCATCAAACAGTCCAACATTCCCCAGATCATCATCCGTACTAGACTTTTCCATGTTGTCGAGTTCATTAAGCACAGGCAACAATATTGTTTGCAAAACATTTCCATTTCTTTCTGATTATTATGGTGTAGAAACTAATATATAAATGTTCAACGTTTACCCTGTACGAGTGCCTCCTACTACCTATACATGTTTTGAAAATACGAACTGGGATCATTTTAGAATGGAACTACATAGTAGCCTCTCCAGAATGAATCTCCCATTAAGTAGAAAAATTTCTAATACTGATATTGACGATCTAATACTGGACATTAGTAATAAAATAAATACTAGTGTAGGAAACCATTCAGTAGCTAAAATAACTAAAAACCTGAAATACAAAAACATGTCACTATTGGCAAAAAATCTTATGAAAATTCAAAGCATTTGGCTTAGAAAATTAAAAAGAATTTTTCATACATATTTAAACAGAGCAAACACTGAATACAAAGAGTTGTCTTCTAGAATACAATGTCTTAGCAAAATCATAGCTGCTCGAGTCAAACTAGATCTTGACAATGACTTTAGTTCATTTTAAAAAAAAATAAAGCCTTCTCCACAAGCCTTTAAAGAAATCGACAGAATAACTGGCAGAAAGTATTTTGGTACAAATATAGCCAAAGATATCCTGACATTTAATGGAGAAGATAATGATCAGATAATGAAGATAAACTATTTGCTTTTAAGACAGTGTATTCCGACTTGTATTCTGAAAAAAATACCTCAGTTCGACAGAAAATTAACGGATCATGTTAATCGTACAGTCAACGAGTTTACAAGCAGACATGCTAATATATATTTGACGTCTTTCCTGCCATCTAACACCACCTCAGATAACTTAGCTCTACCTTTTACTTCTCCAGAGAAAGTAAATACTTATAGAACAAAAAATCGTACGGTATAGATAAAATCTCCAACTATATTTTGCGAAAATGCCCTCATACGCTTGAAATTTCACTCTCGTGTATTTTCAATCAATGAATAAATAATGGATACTTACTTTCAATATGGAAAAAAATCGAAGCTTATTCCTATAGCAAAGAAAAAAAGTGGCAAAGAAATTAAAGACTTTCGTCCTATATCCTTACTGTCCAATATGGGAAAACTCTTCGAAAGAGTCCTGGCTGAATACATAGACAGTTTCTGCGATGAAAAAAACATTATTCCGAATTTCGGCTTTAGGAAAAATCATTCTACCGAACACTCATTACTAGAACTAAACGACAGGATTGTTCAAAACCTAAGGAATAAATAGCGTTCTGTGGTGCTTGACTTAGATCTGCAGGCCGCACTTGATTCTATATGGCACAACGGACTGATTTTTTAACTGATAACTCTAGATTTCTCTGAATCATTTATACGAATAATCATCAGTTTTTTTAGTTCTAGGACAGCGATGATTTTTTTTTTGTTTTTTTTATAATCCATGCGCGCTCAAGGGAGTATGAATACCCTTTAAGTGTTTCAACACAGCGCGGGCGTGGGGGTGAGGTTAAGGAAGAGAAAGAATGATAGGAAAGATGTGTGGCGCGGTATTCAGAGACTGTAGGTGGTTGTTATCTCAGATTTTATCTCCAGGGATGGCGGCTGAACTGATGTGGAGAAATTTCCGTGTCTTATTTATAGATGTCCCTTATAATTCGCATTAATTTTTTAATTCTTTTTGTCATATTTTATCGGTATACTAGTTTTACTCAATCACATGTTGTTAGTTCTATGCCTAAACAGCATGTAATGAGTAAACCAGCAACTCATTGTATGACATTTATTTTTAGAATTGGTTTTTAATGGAAAAATAAGAAGACATAGACTACGACAGGAATCGAACCTGTGACCATGAGGTTGACAGGCGAACACACAACTATCGCGCCACGGCCACCCCCGAATGATTTCTATTGCATCTGAATACTCAGAAGAGTTTCCAGTTCTTGTGGGGGTCGCTCTGGCCTCGTTACTCGGCCCAAAACTTTTTAATATATATCTTTATGATTTTCCACTTAGTAGCCCGGTAAATGAGCTCGAAGCTTTTTCATATGCAGACGACACTAAAATATTAGCTAGTGCAGTAAGGCCTCCCGATGCACTAACAAAAAGACCTTGTGACGACATTAACATCGTACCTAAAATCCTGGGGATTAGTATTAAATGCAGGGAAAAGTAGCATAACATGTTTTAGAAACGTTTATTGCAAGGGACATCGTAAAGCAGTTAAGGAGGGTAAATCGCTCTCTATAGTAATTGACAATGTTTCGATCCCATTAAAAACGGAACCAAAATATCTAGGTATACACTACCAAAATAAATTTAAATTTAATAAACATGCTAGGGAATTGTTGAATAAAGCCAGAAAGATTTCTGGTTTGATCAAACAACTTCTATCATCAAGATCCACATCAAAGAAAACGAAACTGCTTATTTATAAGACGCTTATAAGACCTAAAAAAATTACATACGGATTTGGTTAATGGTTTAGTATTAATACAAAAAAATAATAAAACCAAATATATGACGAATTATTGTATCTACAAATGTAACATAGACTCTTGTTTTCTATATTATATTGTTTATTATACATTATTAATTGATATAGGTCAGTTAAATATTGATAATACATTCTTCTTGTTATTATATTTATTTATTTATTTATTTGTAACATACACATTAAGAAATTAAACTCTTATAATAAGTGATGTTTTACATTGAGGTTATAAATAAATTAATACAAAAGGTAATAAAGTTAATATTTAAACCAAACAAATTTAACAAATTTTTGAGAACAGGAAAAAATAGTAAAAAAAAATTATTTTAATTATTCGATTTCAAAATTACAAAATTTACAAAATAATACTATTTACATATTCTGTAAACATATTCTATAAACATATGCCAATATAATACTTAAGAAAAGGAGACTAAGTATACATATAAATTATAGGTAATTAAAATCAGCTAGCCAGAAGTTTGAATGAAAAAGGATCTCAGTTCGCTGCGAAAATACCGAGTGCAACCCGTCTCTCGAACATGCATTGGTAGTGAATTCCACAAACAGATGGAGTTAATGAAAAACTGCCGTTCCGATGTAAGGCAAGAGAAACGGGGGAGAATAAGTTGTCGAGTTCTGATTGAATTACTAAAATTTAATTTATTGAAGAGAAAACTAGGTTGATTTGTTTGGATTACATTTGAAAGCAGGATAAGTGATCTATAACGAAGAAGATGATCAAATGACATATTATATAGTGTTCTAGAAAAAATGGGAAATTCTGTCGAAACACAACATATCGTGAAATATTATTTAATGCAACGTTTAGTTTTCTTCTGCTAGAAGAATCACATCCGTAAATCAAGCTGGGAACTAAGAGCGTTTTCGCTAGCAATAAACGCGTTTTTAAGGGAGTAAAATGGTGGGATAGCCAAAGCTGGCGTAGAATTCCATAAACTTTTCCAACGGCAGTGTTTATGTGCTTATCCAAAGTAAGCGTTGTTTTGAAGACAACTCCCAAATTTCTTGCATTATCAACATATTCGATTATTGAGTCACGAAGCATGATATCAGGGAAATATGATAGGTCAAGCTGTTTCTTACTGACTACTAGGCATTTGGTTTTTATAGGATTAAGAAATAGACCGTTTTCGTGTGACCAAGCAGCGATCCTATCTAAATCGGCATTTATAGCATTTGCACGGTCCTCAATAAAGCCCAAAGAACAGCTTCTATATACTTTAACATCATCGGCGTATATGTGGAGGGAAGAGGAAACTTTCGAAGGAATTTCATTTACGTATAGTGAGAACAGAAGCGGTCTAAGAGTGGAGCCCTGCGGCACACTTTTGCTGTTATTAAGGAAATTAGACGTTTTGTTGCCTACCGAAATTGCCTGTGATCTGGACTTTAAATAAGATGAAAGAAGAGTTATTGCAGAATTTGAAAAACCGTATAAAGTTTGGAGTTTATTGCAAAAGTTAGTGTGGTCAACCGTATCAAAGGCCTTTGAAAAATCCAACAGTACTAAAAAACTAATTTTCACTTCATTCAAAGACTCTCTTATATCTTCCACCACATTTATAATGGCGGAAACACAACTGTGATGTTTTCTAAACCCCGATTGTAATGGAGACAACAAATTATTTGTACTGATATACGAGTTGATTTGCCTTTAGAGGACTCTTTAAAATATTTTAGACAAAAACGGCAGGATAGATATTGGTCTGTATTCATGACAATTAGGACTTTTTTGAATGGGTATAATTTTGGATATTTTCCATTGCGGGGGATAAGTATCTGTTGTTAAAATAAGATTAAAAATATGTGTTAAGGATGGAAGAATGAAAGGAAGAATAATTTTAACAAATTTTGGATGGATTCCGTCAAAACCAAAGGCGTTTGATTTTATTGATAGCAAAGAATCTACAACTTCCGAGGTATCTACGCAACAGAATTCGAATAATCCTGGCAGTCCAATTTCTAGAGTGTTTATTGGGGAAACATTTAGCACTGGGTAAGGAATAGTTACAAAACTCTTATTTAATTCATTTAAATCTAAACTCGTGTCAAATTTTGGACTAGTTTTGCCCACGCCGATTTCTCTAAGATTGCGCCAAAGCTGACGACCATTTATTGACGGATTTATTTTATTTGCAAAAAACCTCCGTTTGGCATATTTAATTTTTTTAACTACTTCATTGCGCAGGCAACGAAACAATTAAATATTATATATTTAACTAAGTAGAAATGATTATTATACGCTGTTGCTTCTTTAATACTCACTGTATATCTTGTTTTAAATAAGATTTTTCTTTATATATATTTTTATAATATATATAAATTTAGTTTATAAGTAGTTTTGTAGGTAGTTCTAGTCATAAATTTAATCCTGGCCATCTGAGCCATAAAGTTGAACATATGTCGGGAGCAAACATATGAAATAAAAAGAGAACTATCAAAAGAGTTAATAAAAATAAAAATGTATGTAAATATGTTTAACTATAAACATTTATTGTATTTATAAACTGAGCTTAACCAGATATAATTATTAAAGTCGGTTACCCTGAATTCAAAATAATGTAATCATAAATTATCAAATGTATAATTGTCTCAATAAAAACAAAATGAATGAATTCAAACTGGCTCCGCTTTTCGAGCCAGACAACACCCGAAAGAAGGCATGTTGAGGTCTTTGCTAAGTTAAACCAACTGACTTAATTAGTCCATGCGCCAACTTGAATCCCTAACGTTGCAAGTCAAACGGCCAACACACTAGGATTGTTTCTTACCTCTGACCCAGATAAATGCACTGTAAGTGTATTATCACTACTAGGCACATTTGACTATTACGTCATATCTTCAATTTTCTCATGCCAACAACACTATCCACTCAACGAAAAATCACCTAAGAGAATCGTTTGGTAATATGAGAAAAATAACTGGGACGGTCTCAACATTTTCTTCAGAAACTTTAACTGGTCTATACACAATGCTTCCCCAGATATGGTAACAATTTTTTTTTTTTCACGGAATGAGAAATGTTATCCCCAGTAGGGTTAAATCTATCAAGCCGAAAGAAAATGCATGTTTTGGTTTCAGCTGCATAAAGGTTATTGGGGTTAGAGAAGAAATAGTTCTCGGAATTATAAAGCCATATCACACAAAGGAAAACCGGAATAAAATAGGAGGACTATTAGCGTACATATTCAACAAAAGGACTAAAAATTAAGTCAAAAAATAGTTCAATGTTCCAAAGATAGTTGGTCATTTGTAAAAAAATATTCGAAATTCGACTTCGACTTCGGTTCCAACGGTCGTCTTTAATGACACCGCTTTTGTCAGCTTTCGTGAAAAAACCAATTTGATTGCAGCGCAGTTCGCCTTTAAATCGACGCTGCCAGAAAGTGTTATGATTCCTTCAGTACTTGAGAGCATAAACAATTTCATGGAACGAATCTTCTTACGAATTCTTGCAGTTGGAAGAGTCCTTAAGGAACTTGATATACAAAAATCTGCTGGCCCGGATAATATCCCTCCTATCGTTTTGAAGAGGTGCTTTTCAACGCTGTCAAAACCTCTGCATTGGTTTTTCCATCCTACTCTATTGGTCTCTTTCCGAGTGGATGGCAAAATGTTTCGAGCCTGTCGCTTCACCCTCTAATTACCACCCAATTGCCATTTCCAAGGCCATAGAAATGCTGACAAATTATCAGCTTAAGAAATATCTTGAAACACTAAGCTCTTAATGCCCGACACTATGGCTTTCGTAGCAATAGGTCCACTAGTGATCTGATGGTATATCTCAATGGCACAAATCTTTACACCGTTTAACATCATTACCAGTTTAAAATCAAGCTCTATTATCGAAAATGCGTGCATTTGGTATCGATGAATCTCTTCTTCGTTTCATTAGAAATTACCTCTCAGGCCGGTCAGTACAAGTTATACGAGTATTACACGTTTTTAAGACTGGGGTTCACAAAATCCTGGTGTGCCCGAGGGCTTTTTTTAACTCCAGATCTTTTTCTCATTTTTATTAATGATGTCTTGTCTAGAACTTCTAACTACTAAATTGTTTTGCTGAAGGTAGTACTCTCAGGTTTTCATAACATCAGCGTATGATAAGCTCATTAAATACTGATTTTGACACAAATGTCAATTGGCGACAAAAAACCGCGTAGAATTTAATGCTTCAAAATCTCAGTGCTATCTTCTGTCGTTAGAGCAGAAAACAAACGACCCCCGCCAATGCCGCTATCAATGGGCGGCAAAGAAACCGATCAGCTTTCAGTCCTTGGTATGTGCATCACAGACCACCTCTTGTGGAATGACCACAGATTCGATGTCGCTAAAAAAGCTGGGAAGTGTTTGGGCTTCCTTCGAAGATGCAAGAATTTATTCGCCCCATCCGATCTGGCTGTAACGTTTAAGGGTTTGAGTAGGAGCTCCCAAAACTTATTTGTATCTCTTGGATAGAATTCAAAATAGAGCTCTATGAATGATAATCGATAGAACTATAATGGAAGCCTTTGCATCTCTAAAACATCGCCAAAAAGTTATCTCTCATTATTTTAATCGCTATTTTTATAAATAATAAAATAAAAATAAAATCTAGCGCAATAGCCCGTTGCACTGCTCCCGTTCAATTTTTGAACCGTATTACTCGTGCTTCTAGGAAGTTTAATTTTGAGTCGAATTTCGGACGTACTGTCAAGAACAGAGATTCTTTTTTAGTCGTGCAACACGAACGTGAAATGCTTTACCAAGCTCTATTTTTCCTCCCATTTTGCTATTCTGAACTTTAAAATCAATGTACCTACATCGCTATCTACTTTTAAATCCTTCCTATTTTCCTAATGCTCGCACTGAGCTTGATCATATTAAGGGTAGTCAAAACAAAACCCGTTTAGTACGCGATCAATTAATAAAAGGAGCTTTACTTTGGTGTAAATAACTACTTGTATATAGTAGAAATCTATATCTGTGATTTTGATCCCAGATAAAAAAAATTGATAATTTTGGGTGAAAAGAACGCGAAAACTGGTATGGGACCAAACATTGCTTAGGGATCGGTTTTCTTGGTCGAAAAGAAAACGACATATTAGTAAATATAATATTGATTCTAATGAACGCAAGGAGTTTTTCATTTAAGATTTACCGAATTTTTCGAGATTAGTACATATTATATATGTATGTATGCATACAATTATGAACTTACAGAGTTTAAAATATAATAAAATATAAATATAAATATTGAACATTTTTAAGCCACTCTGGTAGGCCTCAAATTTATATGAAATTCCTATGTATTTCTGCCAAAATCAAATACATATGTCCTCTAATTCATTTGTTTTATTAAAAAAAATAGGTTAGAATCAGCAGTTTTCCATATCAATTACGATCCCAAGTACTTTACTACAGTCTACTACTAGACGACGAGCTTTTGCATTGACGATGGCTTAGGCCTTGGACCCGCAATGAACAGCAAGCGGTAAAGCAGCAGAGCGACAAGATTAAGCGGCAGCTGGTCATTTAATAAGCTGCAATTTCTGAGCGGCTGAGCGGTTAGTTGTGAAAATGCAATTGTGAAGTACTGTTCTATAATATTTTATATGAAAGGCGCCTTAAAATTTGGGAAAATTATCTTACGTTCACAAAAAAATAAAATGCCCGACTAGATAGCACGTACTTTCTCTTATGTTCGGTAGATTCTTAGTAGAAGCGGTTGAATATATTTTTAAACCGCTTTTTACCCATTTTTTAAACACAAAATTTCTTTAATTTAAAAAAAAATTGGTATCGCAATTTTGTGTATTTAATAATGTAAGCTTAAGAATACAATTCCGAAAAAATCCTCATTCGCTTTCGAAGTATTGAATTAAATTTTTTTTTCAAAAATGCAAAAAATATTTTTCGAAAATGTTGGTATGCAATATTATTAAAAATTCGAAGGATCTCCTATAAAAAAAAATTGATCGCAATCCGTCCAGCCGTTAATGAGAAAGTCGAAAATAAAAAAAAATGGTCATGCAGGCAATATGTAGAATATGTCTGATTTTTTTTTTATCAAAATCGTTGGAGCCGTTTTCGAGATAATTATGATTGTAAAAAAATTGTATGGCAGTGTGGCAGGGACCGTTAGTTTTGGGGCTAAAAAGCGATTCAAAAAATTAAATACCATTTTCGAAGAAAATCGCTTCAGCCGTTTAGACTGTAGGTCGTTGTACAGACAGACAGAGAGACAAAATTGCGGGACCCAATTTTTTGGTGTTCTCCATTATCGTAATGTCAAGTTTGATTAAAATCTCGAGTTCAATTTTTTTTAATGTATATCGTAAGTAAAAAGACTTGGTGTTCATCCAATTAACCGAAAAAGAGACGAAGTCATGGCGCATTTCATAATTTTGTGTATAATAACCTCCCTCTCTTCAGGCAATACTTACGAATGTCAAGGTTTTATTTTTAAAATCTTTAAGCCTGTCCTGACATATGTAGGACGGATTTGACCAATTTTTCAAACTAAAATTTCCTTTCTGATTTTTGCCATAATTATGTTTTGCCGCTCAGCATTATACTAAAATAATAGAACAGATTTTAAAGCTGAGCGGCGCGGCGCCGCCCTGCCGCTAAGAAATTACGCCTGCCGCTCAAGGACTGCGGGGCCACCTCCGTATAACTTCATTTGTTTTAATTTTAATTTGCCCCTCAGCATTTGACCGCTTTGCCACTCATTGCGTGACCAAGGTCTTATTAGTCAATGAGCTATAGCGATGCATTATGTATTAGTCTTGGAATTAGAGTTTTACTTGTCTTTAATGTCAAATTTCGATACCTTATGCACATAATGATAACTACTATTAAAAAATAAAAGTAAAATCTGACAATTTCAATAGGCGATTTGTTATGCAGTAATACCAAAACTAAGAACATAATCTTAATTAGTATTTGCTAATCAAATGTGAGTACAGCATGCTCGAGCACGTCACCTCATAACTCTTGTGTTTGTTCTCAATTCTCATTATCGTGCATACGAGATAACATTGACCCTAAGAGGACACAATCTTTCAGTTACCACATACATATCTACATAAATTCAATTTCAAGTTAATACCAATTATATCTGACTAAGCTTAGAGATGTTTAACGTAATGTCCATTTGATTTGATACAAGTGGATACTCTTTAAAGAAAGAGGGTTATATTCAGGCCCGGATCTAGACTTGCTGAAAAATACATATTTCAAATGAAATATTTTTTTATTTTTTTAAAGTAGAACCAATTTAAATGTATTATAAATATTGTGCATGTTTACAAAAATCAGTTATCAACAAGGATCCCCAGTGATAAGTTTTAATTTTTTGTTCAAATTGCACTTGAAAAACTAATTTGTTTAAAAAAAAAAAAAAAGTATATAATAAAGAGTTTTTATGTCCGCTCAAGTTACCGCATGTTAGCGAAAACTCGTTTTTAAAAGTTTTTTTCCAAATAATTTTTCTCCTATAATTTAAAATAATTTTTTTTACCGTCCCATCCTAGCACTCCCGTTAATTTAATTACAGCTACCTGTCAACCACCGAATGTGGATATTTTGACTTGCTCTCAATGATGGACCCGCCTCTCGGAATAGCTACGGTAACCTCTACTTTGCTGAAGGAATGTTCTACAATATACAGCCGTGTGCAAATTATTTGGGCAAACCAAATATTTAATACATTATGCTTTATTTCTAGATTGAAGAAGACCACGCAGATCACAAACCACCAAGGACCTCAATAATTCCGAACCTTCACCACGAGCCAATAACTGCTAAGGGTGTTTTTTTAATCGACGCTACGAGTTACATAGTCCATTCAATCAGTCCAATTTTCGACTAAATCTTTTTTCGAATAAATCTGCCGGTATGGTAACGGTGGGGGCTTGAATACTGGCTTCCAATCCTTCAAGAGTTGCTGGCTTGTTGACATAAGCCTTGACTTAACATAGCCCCATAAAAAGTAGTCGAGTGGTGTTGAGTCGCCCGAATGAGGGGGCCAGTTAACAGGACAACTTCAGGAATTAAAGCTCTCACCAAATTGATTTTGGTGACAGCTTGGTACTAACGTGTGTTAGGTGATTGTCTCAAATAGATTTTTGAATCGTTTTTTAGCCCCAAAAACAACGGCACTTGCCATAAAATTTTTCTTCCATCTCAATTATCTCGAAAACGGCTGTAACGATTTTCATAAAAAAAAGTGTGTGCACTACTTCAGGTATAATCTAAATTTTTGGTCGAACATTTTTTTAAAATATTTTGTTATTAACGGTACATACAACTAATTTTTTCTTATTTTCGACTTCCTGATTGCAGTCAAATTTTTTTTGAAAATTCGATATGTCGAAAACGGATGGAAATTTTGGGCTTAAGTTTATATTTTTAAATATTTAAAATTGTCATACCAATTTTTTTTTAAAGAAAAAATTAAAGAAATTTTGTAGAAACAAAAATCAGTAAAAAATGACTTTAAAAACATATTTCCATTCTTAATAGAAATATTCTGCATATGATGTTTTCTTAAGAGTAAGCACGTGCTATCCAATAGTACATTTTATTATTTGTGTTTTTACTATATATATTTGAAACAGTTTTCTTAATGATGAAGGTAAACGATTGATAAAAAGTGAAAAAGCTGCTTAAGAAGCTGAGTAGTCAAATGAGCAACTCGCAAAAAAAAAATTAAAATAGATATCGCCACAAGCCAACAAAACAAACAAAAGTGGAGTGGGAGTCCTTTTCAAAGTAGTTAAACATCAGAATGTAAGGAATAGTAAAACGTTTGAAAATAAGTAATGCTTGTTCTTAGATATGATATGACTTTGTATTCAGTAGAGGTTGAGGTAGAGGTTGATATTCAACAAGAAGGAAATTAAAGCCACCAGGTGAAGGATGTTTCAAATAAAATTGTGTTAATGACTTTGATGAAAAGATATGAAGGCTCTTGTATTATCCAATTGGATCTGTGGCTTGTGATTTTTATGATTTCGAGTTTCGTAAGTAAACTGATACTTTCCTTCTCCTCGACCACACCAAACGATGAAATCATCACACCTAAATCGCCTTCAATTTCGAATGATATAAATAATTCAATGGCTCTTTGGTTAAAAATGTATAAAGAATCATGCAATGAATCATAATCCAAATACTTTTGGAAAAACAAATTGTGGGACTGTATGGGTGGGCTAGTACCCAGTGGGAAATATTCAAAAAATCCCAACTGAAAAAGTAGATTTTTCCTCAAGGAAAAGAAGTATCACCAACGAATTTTCTGGGGAATTCTATAATGAATTTAATGACATGGGGCCTAGGAGGTAAGTAGGTGCACCCATTCTCGATGAAAATTTTGTAATGAAATCACCGGTTACATGGAATCATGAAATTCATGAGTTCATTTTCTTGGTGAAATAACTGATGCTTGAGATGTGATGATTAAGAAATAGAAAAAGAATGTATGAAATCGCTGTTATCTTGAAATCTTCGAATTCATAAGTTCTAAGAGATATAATAAATTAGTCACAGAAAAAGATTACATGTCTGTCGGGTACTGTACCTGCTTACAAAGATATAATGTGTACACCAAAAGTATTTTAAATGAAGCATTTATTCATGTGTTAGTTGTTTATATTCATATACCTACAATTATTTTATATTTTATTTTTCAGAACAAAACACTTAGAACATTTGTTGACGTCTGTTCTCTATGATCACAAAATATAAATGAAATCATTCTAGAACAAAGAAATCACGCCCGACAAAAAACAATAGTAGTTAGTGGCGCGAACCAAACGCGGGGAAAGCCAAAAAAAAGGTTACCTTTTCGCATCATTTATTTTTTTGTAGCAGGTCAAAAATCTTTGTATTGTGGAAATCTTCGCCTCCGGTTTTGCATTTAATTAATGAAAAAAGATTGTACATTTATTAAAGTTTTGTTTTTGTTGTCTATTCCTCTACCTTCTTACTTGAGCTAAGCAGATCATGCTACTTAAATGGCAAACTGGTGACCGGCTGCTTTACCTTTCATGAGTGAAATCAATGATAATCTCTCCTATATGACCGCTGTCATATAGGATTTCACCAAGTCATTTTTCAATGACGAGTGAATTTCCTACTGGGTAGGCATTGCTCACAGACAAAAATGAATTTTTGAACCTATACAAATAAAACTGATAGAAAATGTCATTTCCTTAATTCGTATGTAAATATAGGATTCTATTAATAATATGAATATGAGTGACAATTTGAAAGAAGGTTCCAAATTTCTTAGTGCATACACGCTTTTACAGAAAAAGTGCTCGCGTTTTCAAAACTGCAAATGGAGCGGGATAAATTTTGATGATTGAATATTGAGGAAAAGATTTTGCGACAACAAATATGTACAAAATTCTATTTTGTTACTTTTATTCAATATATAAATTTAAATTTAATTTAATTAAATTTAGTTTTAGTAAAAAAAGTTTGCGAAAATAATTACTTAAATTTGGTTTCGTATTTTTATCTAGACTTACATATGGCGTTTTTATTTGGCAAACCGGAATCTTTCTCCGATCCGGGGTCATTACTGAACTGTTTTTTTTTTCGATTCTGACGATTGTGAAATTTAATGGTATTATATATGTGAAAAAAAATTTTTACGTACAAATAATCAAAAGCAAATAAATACACAATTATGATACAAAATATGACCACAGTCGAGTTTGACTTTCAGGTATATGAATGGGCGAGTGCTTCTGGATTAAATTCTGATTTCAAATCCAGAAGAATCAGATCGGTAATTTTTTCCCAAGTGAACACATAGATTGGACTAGAAGTAATGTATACAATTTATTTTGTTGCATGTGATGTTTTAATTTTGACAATTGACTTAAATAAATTGTGTTTCTTCAAAAAAAAAACATTTTTAAAACAATAAAAGGAAATAATGGACTCAATTTTTAACGAAGATTTAATATTTGATGGCGATAATTTTCTACAACTTCGAAGAAGACGACCAAGAGAGTTTTTGGAAAGAATAAATTTCAGTTTGGAAAACCCATACTTCGTTGAGAAATTCGAATGCCTACGACATGTATACAATATTTGCTGGAGCGTTTGAGACGTTTGATTATTCATCCAACGAATTACAATGAAGCTTTAACTCCATTGCAACAAATATTATTAACACTTCTCTGGTCTATGCATGGAGTTTCGAAGGCTTCTATATTTCGGTGTGTGAAAAGAATTTGCTCACTTATTTAGAACAATTTATTGTTTAAATACATATTCTATAAATATTGCATGTATTCTTTGTTGTTCTTTTAAAAATTTCTGGTTCGCTATTTTCAGCAATCAAACCGAAGTCTATCGCCAAAGTTCAGATCTTCTTCCACTCAGCATGGATATCGGCTTTTGTTGTTGACGTCCCCATAAATGTTGCATATAATATGTCCTTTTTACGGAGCACCTCCTGCATTACAAGAAGAATGATGCAGCTCTTTGTCAGACTTGAAATAAAAACAAAAGAAAAAAATAAGTCAATTAATTATCGTTTGCTTTAAAAACGCAAAGAATAATCTAAAAAAATTATTTTATTTTAATTATAAACTAGAAGTTCACCTTTTTGTAATTTCGTTTAATTGAATTCATCTTGCTTACATCAAAACGTTTTGTTGTTTGAAATGTATGACAAATTTACAATTATTTGTTTTAAAATGATGGATGCAAGAATTCTATGAAACAGGATCCTACAACATTGCAATATTTCCAGTGGATTGTCCGTTCATAATATGATGTATGATATATTTTCATACAACGTTTCTATGAAACAGAAATAATACATCAGAGCTGACAAAATAATACAATGTATGTAATGTATGATCTATGAAACAGGCCCCAGAATGCTTCATAATTGCCAAATAAAAACGACATTAGAGATCTGTAATGAACAGAATACACATACATACTGTACAAATCTGTGTTGACTTTTGTGGATAGAAATGCAATTGCCTTTCAGCGATAGCCAGCGGAATCGAGTTTTAAATACTGCTACTACAACATCCGATGATATTTCACTTTTCATAGTTTTGATTTTTTGATGTTGTAAAGACTTAGTCAGCTACGAGTACCATTTTTTGGTTATTAAAGGCATTATGAGGAATGACTCAAAATTCAGTTTTATTTAAAAAATGTCTAACTAGAAATTTTCACCAAGTTTCCGAAACTTGTTATTTTTCACAGCATTATGTGAAAATTTGTACAAATTCGAACGTTATCAAATACACTTATTTTTTTTTTTTTTTGAGAAGTGATATGTGTATATTGTGAACTGACTGAAAAAACTGTATCTTTCTTAAGTAGTTTAATGTTTTTTTTGTGTTTTTTTTAATGATGCTAAATGTTAGCTGTGCATGTGCTGATCCCAAATTAAAATCATGTTTAACTTCTTTTGGCAGATAATTTCTATTTCTATTAAGTATAAGGTATATATTGAAAGGAAAGTGTCTCCAGACATGTCAATTTAAAACAGTCTCCAGAAGCGAGTGAACTGATTTTCTTTTTCCAGCTGTCTCCCCAACCCTTAGCAGAGGGATAAAAACATATCGCACTTAAAATTTAAGTTTTTTTTTCTGAATTTTGTAGTTTTTTTAATCCATAAATAACTTGAATTACATGAATAAAAAATAAAAAAACATTCTATAGTTAAAAAACCAGTAACGAATGTAGTGAGTTATATAACTCATTTGACATTGCAAGTTAAATAAGTTAAGCTTATAAGTTATGTATTTTTAATTTTTAATTGGTGTAAAGAAATTGCAGTTGAGATATAAATAATTTAACATTTTTAAATATTATTAAGCATAGACGAAAAGTTGAGAATTAGTTACATCGATTTTAAAAATTTAACATTTAAGATATAATTCGCAATAATAATTTAATTTAATTGTGATCAAAATTAAACCGTCATTTTTTTACTTCAAATTTAAAAGAAAATGATTAATTAAATAACTATGGTGTAAAAAATGTTCAGAGCTGTGCCGCGCTACAGTGACTATATAAGTATAACTTCCATTACTGTTACTGCGCAAAGAAAAAGCTGTAGAATAAATATTCTTAAGATATCTACTTCGGTTGAAGAAAATTTTTAATGCTTTATAAAAATAAAGATATTTTAAAGGAAGAATTCGTGATTTTTTCAACAGTAAAAAACAATGATCGTTACTTTTCATCCTACTTATATTATAAATGTAAAAGTTTGGATGGATGGATGGATGTTTGTTGCTCAATAGCTCTAGAACGGCTAAACGGATTTGGATCAAGTTTAGCACAGAGATAGATTTTAGCCTGGAATAGGACACAAGCTGCTTTTTAGCCCGGTAAAATGTATGGCTTTCGTGAGATAGGATTGTTTTAATTTCTTATCACAAAGGCAATTTTTCTGCCGAAAAATGGTTCCTATGGGAGAGGTTTAAATATGAAAACAATATATACTTTGGTGTTTGTTTCGCATTCACGCCTAAACAATTGAATGGGTTTTAATAAAATTTGGCAAGCATCTGGATGATAAATAGGATTATCCTACAAAAATTATCGATTCAAATGGGAGAGTTTGTATTATTGTTCCTCTTTCACGCCTCAACGACTGAATGGTTTTTAATAAAATTTTGTATAGGTGGATAGATGATGTCATTAGATTAACGTGGCATAGGAAGTCCGTAGCATCGCACAGGTATCTGCTGGTTTTCTATATAATTCTTAATAGATTTTTTTAAGTTAAAATTAATTTTTATTTGTTCATATTTTTATGACACCATTTATGACACTAGACTTGTCCATATTGACATTTGGATTGTACTAAGGCATAGTATTTATAGGAATTTGTTTGTGACCTCTAATATTTAATTGTAATAAAATATTTTTAGCAGGCTCAAGGTCAAAAGCAACACGGTGTTATATGGTTTATAACGTTTCGAGCATAAGTACACTCCTCATCAGGCATCAGCAACAAAAATTAGAATTAATTTTACAACATTTACACAGATATTGAAAAAATATATTTAAAAAAAAATATATTTCCACTACTGTCCGTCGTTTTTAACGAAACACAGTCACAAATTAAAAACGACGGACAGTAGTGGAAATATATGTTTTTAAAAAATATATTTTTTTCAATATCTGTGTAAATGCTGTAAAATTAATTCCAATTTTTGTTGCTGTCTGATGAAGTGTGTATTCATGCTCGAAACGTAGAACACCATATAACACCGTGTTTTTTTGACTTGGAGCCTGCTGCAAATATTTTATTACAACTAAGGCATAGTAAACGGTTTCCAACAGATTCCGAGAGCAAACTGGTTGTAAGCCATAGATAATGCGAGTGGTAGTTAAAATATGTTTTTTTTAAACGTGATGTATGACAGCTCCAGTTCATATTGTTATCAGTAAGCAACCACAAGTATTTTAAATCTTTATCCACCTCAATAAAAAAGCATTTATTAGTGCATGGAATATCCGAGTTGAATGATCTACTGTTATTAGCTATATCACAAGTATTGCCACTAACATACATTTTTTCACAGTTATTACTATGATAAATGAACACTGGAGATACATATATTTGATTTGGTAAAACGACTTAAGTCAAAAAACATAAATTCCTTCAGACATGTCCTTAATTAAATTTATTGAACAAAATTATTTCTATTTTATCTTAATATACTTACATAAAAAAAATTACGACTGGATAGTACGAACTTGATCTTGTAGCTAACAACTTTAATGTGGCTAACCACTGACTCTGTTAGTAGGTAGGTAGTATAGTTATCCTATGCAGGTTTAAAGCTGATGAGAAAGATAACCTTGATTCTATCAAGGAATAGTTACATAGGTACCTACATACAAATGTATATTTAAATGGATTTTAACTATGTAAATTAATAGGGCAACATGTACCTACCTACATTCATCTATGTATATGTAAATATGTACATAATATAAGGAAAGCGAAGGATGTATAGGTGGGTAAAAATCGTTTTATGAACTTATAAGACTTCTAAAACCATCACTTTAATCGGTTTTTCAAAAAAAAACCAATAATACCATTACATGCTATAGATCAATGAAAGTTTTATAAAAAAAGTATCTCAACAATTGTAGGAATGCAGTTTTTTTTTTAGAGTTTATTAATATACATGTGTTTATAAATTTTAAAATAATTTTGTTTTTATTAGTTTTAGAAATATTGATTTTTCGAAAAAAAAATCAAAAATTAATTTTAATTAAAAAAAACTTTATTCAAAATTTTGATATGCAGAATTAATTTGGCTACCTATGTATATCTTCTTATACATAAAATTTACTGAATTTCCCGTAAATTTGATTCTGATTAAACGAAAACTAGTACCAACAAAAAAATTCTCTGAATTTTTATAAAAATAAAAATGAGATTTTCCTTAACGGTTATATGTCAGGTACCGTTATCTGTGGGCCTAAAAATAAAATACAGACGCGCAGACTGACAGAAACACAGACTAACAGAGACACAGACTGACAGACAGACAAATAGACAGACATTTTTTGTCGCTCAATTTTTTAGGCTTCTCTATGATCGTAATGTCATGTTTGATTGTAAAATTTTTTTTACGAGTGCATAACTTGCCTTATAGTTCCTATAATCGCAAGTAAAAATGGTGTGAAAATGCATAGTAGTTCAGCAATTGAGAACGGCTGAGTCGATTTGGCTTATATTTTGTTTCAGTTGTTCGTAAATGCCAGGAAAATTTTTCTACGAAAGAAACTTGGAAAAAAATCGAAAATGGATTTTTTGCAATTTTGTTTGCAATTGTTTCGGAATGGATTTTCGAATGCAAAAATAAAACGTTTTTAGTGGAAACCAAAGTTTCCTTACTTCCATTATGTTTAAGCTAACACAAATGCCACAAAAAACACGGTTAATGTTGTTTGCTATTGTCAAAGCACAATAAATTTAGTTGATGTCATATAAAAAAAATAAATCACATTAATTTCATTGCATTACAAGTTGGACATTGTAGTAATAAACTTGTAAATTAAAGACAAATTAAAATCCTTTTTTATTTACTTTAAATATTTATTTTAAATATGAATGTATGAATGTAGGAAATGTATAGTTATTAGGTATATCGCGGTTGGTTGCACAATATCATAATTTTCAAAACTCAGATCATATAGAATTTTGAGGCATCCGTTTTTCAATTTAAATGACCTGAATGCGGTCCTGATGCTATGGAATATCGATTGTTATTTGAATAATATGGAAACTGAATTCAAGTTAAGGTCATTTATATGTGGTCACACAATGAAGTTTGTAGATCTCTCTCAGTATCCTATATCGCAATCTGTCCAGTGCACAGTTAAGAGGTGTGCTGGAATTTAGCATATGAAAGGTCGATTGTATCTAATAATTAGGTCATATAGATGGAAACTTGCAATTTGCAATTAGTCAATAAATACATTTTGGCTCGATGGTTCTAGGTGTTCCTTTATGTAAGTTAGTGAATTTGTTCAATTGCTTAACAGACACCTTGATAAGGCACCTTGATAAGGCACCTTGATAATTCCAAAAGTCAATGCATCTAATTTAGAAAAGCCTTTCTATACTCTCTATATATTTATGGTTGGTCTACGTCTTTGTGGTATTTTCATGGTTGTTGATGTGGATTTGTGTTATTGAGGTGAATTATACGACATCGATTTCTAAGTTGAATTTCGCAATGCTCTGTTGTTCCCAGATATCGAACTGTTTGAACTATCAAATTATTGTTATGTCCTAACGCGAAGTGAGAAACGTAACCCAAAATACTAGTGGGTATGCAAAAGTCATACATATGTTTAAACTAATCAGTTGGGAGTTCATAGTAGCAATAAGGACCTTATTCGTATAAGGATGTTTAAGTTGAAACCTAACAATTTAAACCTAGTCTTATTCTGCTATCTTCTAGTGATATGTTATGTGGTATAATGTGAATAAAATAATACTACTCCCTGAAAGTGAAAGATCGAATGGCATATTTTCATTAAAAGTTGATTGTGAAAATGTAGGTATATTTATTGGACTAATATTATAAATGTGAAAGCTTGGATGGATGGAAGGATGTTTGTTGCTCAATAGCTCCAGAACGGCTTAACGGATCTGGATGAAATTTGGTACAGAGTTAGATTTATAGTTCAGAATAGCACACATAATACTTTTTATCCCGCAAAAAGGTATGGTTTCCTAGGGATAGATTTGTTTTAATTTTGCATAGAGCTCATATGATATATCAGCATAGCATTTTTCACAAGGTCATTTTTATTCCGGTTCCTATGGGAGAGGCTTCAATATGAAACAAATATATACTTGTGTGTTTGTTCCGAATTTACGCCTCAACCATTGAGTGGATTTTAATAAAATTTGGCAAGCATCTGGATGATAAACAGGATTGTCCTACAAAAAATATGGATTTAAATGGGAGAGTTTATGTATTTGTTTTGCTTTCACGCCACACCGACTCAACGGATTTTTATTAAATTTTGTAGAAAGATAGAAAGTCTGTAACATCGCACGGTTATCTGCTAGTTATACATATGTATGGTAAATTTATGAACATAGGTTGGGGTTAATTTTTTCGCAGTTAGGAATAATTCAGGAAAAATTATTGGAGCCACCATATACATTGGAAATTACCCAGTGCTATTTGCACCTGGAACTGGTCAAAAGAGAACAGATGGAAATTTGTTTAGTTTTGGTGAAATGTCAATGGATGTGTTAGGACCCTGCCACACACTGAGGGACGAGCGACCGAGTGACGTCGCTGAGCGACCAACAAAAATAGAACATATCAAAACCTATACATATAGCCATGCTGTTATTGAGCGACGAGCAACGTTGCTAAGCGACAGAACGACGTCGCTCAGAATTAAAACATGTTCTAATTTTGTAGTTGATCGCTGAGCGACGTAAAAGAAAGATGGCCAATATAGACATTGAAAGTTTAATTTCGGCTGTTTAAAGCCGACATGTTTTATGACAGGATAAAGAAAAAGATTTTAAAAATTGTTCAGGTAATTTTTTATTCAACTATTTTAATTTTTCTTAACTTCCAAGCTCACAAAAGTACATAGTAAGCTCATTTCTTACATTTAAAGCCGAAACACTGCTTCTGTTGTAACAGATTGATTGTTCTTGATTTCTTGCCCCAGTTTTAGTAGGATCTTGCGAAGAAAAGATCTTGACAAAGGCATTTTAACGAATATCACTTATTCATCGTCGTCGCTCTGTAAAAGGACAATCGTGTCGCTCGGTCGCTCGACGCTCAGTACGTGGCCGAGGCCTAAGAGCAAACTTATCAATATTCCACATTTCTATAATTATACCTTTAATTAGCGCACAGAACTATCAATTTTTTCAAATTTGCAAGGAAAATTTATTTTAGTGTGTAAACACATACAATCGCGAAATCGTGTATTTTCACGGTTACAGGCGGCGGTGAATTCGTGCAATATTCCTTTCATTTCAACGTAAGGTCGCGTGTGTTTGGCACCATGTTAGAAATGAATAGTTTGTTGAGAGTATTGAAATTAGCCTATTAACCAAGCTTAAATCTGCAAGGATTCCCCAGCGCCGCCAGTGCCTACTTTTGCGAACGTAAAAACAAACTTGCAAATGTAAGCTCATGCTTTCGCGTAAGTTGATATATGCATGAAAGTAAAACAAAATTTGGTGGGTCCCAATTTTTCATGGGCCAGCTATAAGAGTTGACAGGATTTTACACTTAACTGCCTTCTTTTTCAGTGGAACATGTTAAGTTTCTTTGTAAACTTAAACAATCAAATCTTATAGCTGGCACATCAAGTTTGATGTGTAAACTTTCAGAGTCCCGAAATGTTTACTTTTACAAGATGTTTTTGGCGCTTAGCCCATTTCACCCTACAAACAGCTAAGTCTTGCAAAAAAGTATTTAACCCTCAAGCCACTTGCAAATAACATTTCAAAACCAAAAGAATTTTTTAAATTGTGGGTGTGGTTTCCGAGTTAAGTCTTAGCAAACAAACTGATAAAGATGAATTTAACTTTATGAGAATAAAGTTATTAAAATCTGTGGAGCGGTTTCTAGGAATAAAGCATATTGTGTATACTTATGATTTGAAACAAAAAATAATCAGCTATTTTGAAAATATTAAATTATTAAAAAACAAGTTTTAAAATATGCTTTGAAAAATACAAACAAATATCTATTATGTAATTAAAAATATTGGTGTACATCACAAGTTGAGGTACCTAAACATATATAATATGTGTAAAATTTTGAAAGAACGAAATAATCACCTAAGCCGTTTTCCAGATTAGAAAGCAAAAAAATAGGTCCTATGGAAGGTACCGTTCTTAGCTATTATTGGTAATTTGTTTTCCAACCATATAATAGTTCATACCGAAAAAATACTCAGATTTTGTTAAATCAAAATCGTTAGAACCATTTTCGAGAAAAATAAGCTTTAACATAATGGTAGTTTCACCAAAAAAATACTCTATACCAAGTTTGAAGGAATTCGGTCCACCCATTTGGACTGCAAGTGGCTATACTAACATACAGATGAACAGAATTCTTAGACCATGTTTTTTCGTCTTCGCTATCATCGTAATGTCATGTTTGATGTTATCTCAAAACTTTTTTTTTCGACAAATGCATAACTTGCCTTAAATTGTATTTACCTATCGCAAGTAAAAAAACAACCTCCGAAAGCGAAGAGTCCGGGTTATTATATAATGTTATTATTTCCAATGGAAGGCAATTAATTGAAGTGTCATTTTGACATCTTAAAACCAAAACATACATTTTTTTTGAACATGGGTATTGAACGACAAAATAAATGATAAATCCTTTTTCTTATAAATATTTTTTTCTTAATTTTTTATTTCATTTGGAAGATACTGCATGAAAAGGCTTTTGCCTCGTGTGCCCGGGCAACGCCGGGGACTTTCTGCCAGTATATATATAAAAATAATATATTGATACAATTTTTTTTTTTTAATTAGAAACGTTAGGTATTAGCTAAAGTTTTTTTGTGTCAATTTATATACCTAAGTGTTTTTCAAGCTTAAAGTTAAATTTCTCCATGGTACAGTTAGTGTAATTTATTTTCGTAAGTGATAGGAAGTTTCCCTAGTTCGGATCGGGTGACTTTTGAATGATCCATTTGGGATTTTCTTGTTTTTTTTTGTTATTTGTGGATACCTCCAGAGAACTCTATTAAGGTAAGATAGATTAGCTCGAACTTCGGTAATTGTTATAATCAGGGTACATTTGTATTGTTTTTTTTTTGTGAATGGAAATTCTACCTAACAGTATTTTATAAGAACGTTTCTTTTTTTTTTTAATTTGTCTAGTTACGAGTAGTTTAAATTCTGTTTATGATTAAATGTCTTAAGTTATGTTGTCCTTTGCTTCCTTTGAAAATTCTGTGGAATAAAACTAATATAAACACCTTTTTTATGAAACGTTTGTTTTTGATGGTTTTGTTAAATTGCAACATGATTTTTTGATTTGATTTTTCATGGGGTGCGAAGAGCAAACAAGTTATGACGGTGAAGATGATATGACTGTGAAGTATTTTCCTTTCGATGTAACATTTTATTTAAATATAACAATATCTCAGAACTATAATAATATGTGTCATGCTTTTAAATAATCTAGTAAGAAAAGATAGACTTTATTGTATAATTAAATTAAGTAATCTAAATGAATATTTTATTAATAGATTGAATAAATATTCACCCCCTGAGGAAGTAAGAAATTTGAAACGTTGGGAAAAACAATGGAATAAAACCTGTTTATATGTAATCTTTGTATACTTGGTATGGAATTCAAAAGAATTGAATTTGCTTATGTTTTTTTGTAAATTTCATCAAAACGCAGTAATCACTTTGAGCAATATTTTAAGTACACATAATTGAGCACTGGGTTCAAATGCTGTTATAACATCGTCAATCCCAAACGTCTGTAAAAAATATATGCTGCAATGCAAGAATAATTTTGAATATCAGACAAAAGCACAGTGAACAAAATTGTTCATATTGTTCTTCTAGTGACGTTTGTTGGAGCGGTGCTGGTGTAGAAAAGGTGTAGAAATAGGGTTTTGAACCCTGCGCCCAAATCTGTACCAACTATTGCTAAAAATAACAACAAAATTGTCACACAATTTACAAAAAATAAGATATCTATTCAATTTGTCATCCCTATCAAAAGACACTGGCGCAAAATTTTAAGCGATTTAGTAAAATGTTAAAGCCACTTTTAGCAATTTACTAAGCTAAAAAGATTATTGAGCTATTTTTAAACGATTTTAACATTTTAATAAAGTTAAAATCACGGAATTGCTACTTTAACTTTTAACAATTTGCTAAATCCATTATGGAATTATGCCTTGCACGCGGGGTGCACAGGTTCGAGTCCTGCTGGTGCACAATTTTTTTTTTTTGCAAATAATTAAGTGAAAATAATGAAAATAGAAATAACTAATACCTTTTTAGAGCACATGTTGGGTTTTCGTCAACATATAATTAATTTACAACGCATAACAACAATAATTGTGTTCGTCAAAATTCAAACCCTATAAATGATCAGTTTCTGCTTAATTAGAAATTTACTAGTTTAGAAAAGGTTTAAACTTTACAACCGATCATAAAAGTAAACAACTAATAAAAAAAATCACACCAACTGCGAATGGATCCATACACATTACATTAAACATTGTGGTGGAACTTATCTAATGAACAGAATATAGTGCAACGTGAAGCCAAGCAAAACGATATGTAGGAACATAGTTTAGTTACAAATCATATTTAGATATCTTAAACTTTATCATGCATTGTATTTTGCGTATATTATAAAGGGTTATCTATTTTGCGGTTTCAAAAGTATAGCGCTGGAATTCGACATCTGTCAAACTAAGTTGTTAAACCAATTTTTTTTTCAGTTGAAAGTCTGACATTTACGAAAATGGATCGCTTAACTATCGCACAATGCATAAAAATTGTTAAAACCTACTACAAAATGGCGATTCTGCCACCGCCACATATCGTGCTTTAAGAGGAGATCATGACTTACATAATTGTCCAACTACTCAAGCAATTGGCAAAGTTGTGAAGAAATTTGAAAAGACTGGATTGGTTACAGATATTGTAAGGCCTGTGGATCATCGTTTCGCTCGTACCACTGAAAATATCGCTACTGTAAGTGAAAGTGTTGCCGAAGACCCGAATGTGCCGATTCCTCGTCGTTCTCGGAAATTAGGACTGTCTTACGGCACATTATAGCGTATTTTGCATTTGGATCTACACCTACATCCATATAAAGTCCTGCTCACACAACAACTGAAGCCATCTGACCATTCACAACGTCGTAGATACGTCGAATGGGTGCTTGAATAACAGGCGGTGGCCGGCGATTTTTCGAACAAAATTTTCTTCAGTGACGAAGCACATTTCTCGCTCGGTGGTTATGTTAATAAACAAAATTGTCGTATTTGAAGCTCTGAGAGTTCTCACGTAATTGAAGAAAGGCCATAACATCCACAAAAAGTCACTGTTTGGGGTGCTTTTTGGTCTGGGGGTGTGATTGGACCTAACTTCTTCGAAAACGACGATCGAACGACAGTCACAGTCAAATCCGAGCGTTTTGGTCATATGATTGAAGAATACGACTTGGAGAATATGTGGTTTCAACAAGACGGCGCCACATGCCACACAACTCGATCGAATATGGCTTATTGCAAGAGTCATTTCCTGGCCGCGTAATTTCTCGTCGTGGCGATATCAACTGGCCACAAAGATCATGCGATTTGACACCGCAGGACTTTTTTTTGTATGGCTACGCGAAAGACCGTACTTATGCGGATAAACCTTTAACTCTTGAGCACTTGAAAACCAAAATTCGTCAAGTTATGGCCGAGATACCGCCCAATATGTGTCAAAAAGTGGAAAATTATCTCAAAAGAATCGATGCTTGCAACAATTCGCGTTGTGGTCATTTAAATGATGTAGTTTTATTATAAGGTTTGAACGTTGACACATAATGTCAACGTTCAAACTCTATAATAAAAAAGAAATATCATGAAAAAAAATATTTTATATTTGTTTTGCTTACATTTACTTTTGAAACCGCAAAATGGATAACCCATTATTAATACTTTATTTGATAGTTATTATATTTCATTGAAATTCTAACTAGGATGAATCTCGCCTGATAGCTACCCGTTCTAGATAAGCAATTCAAAAAAATTTAAATCGCTTCTATCTCAATCAATTTCAGAGGAAATCGGTCAACTTAGTAAAGAAATATGTAATATAGAAAGTTCCAAAAATAATCATGCGCCTTGCTGGAAGTAGGTAATAGAAATCCGAATTTCCAATTATATCCACAAACCCCATCCGAATCATAATGCATATGTATATGCGTATATGTATTTAGACATCAAAACACAAAAAAGTGAGACGTGTTTTCTAAAAATAATTTTGCAAACCCAGCATAAAACAATTTCATTCTCTAAAAATTTAACCAATTGCTATATATCCTTTCATTAAATCCTTATAAGCTTATAGCATCTGTAATGGTAAAAAATGGCCTTCAATATCAGCAGGTGTTAACAATATTACAAACGCTATTTTCCATATAAATAGCCACATTTTAAGCTATTTATTTAGTTCTTGCTTTGTAAGTATATCCGTCATTGTTTTAATATGCAATTTACCAATAATCCAACAATAATCACCCATTTATGGCGGGAATGTATACATATAATGCTTAAGAACCGATAATCGGCAATAAAAAAAGGACAAATTGGTTTTGAAGAGCAAAACAGACATGCCAGCGAGGCAAGACAATAATTCCATGTTCAAGGGACCTCATCAGAATTTCTCTTTCATTTTATGAATCCGTCTAATGTATGCGATCAACAGTCTCCCGGCGTTCCATCCACGGTTTTTTTTTCAATTTCCTTCGTGTTCCCTTCAATCAGGAACCAGGACTCCCCAACTGAATAATTTTCTCATAAATGCTGTTTTCGTTGGCTAATAAAAATCTCAGATTTTCAAAATAAAAAAAAGGAGGAAGCGGAAGGTCGGCCATTGCTTGGGATAGTGAATGTTTGTATGTGTAATGGTTCGGTTCGTGTCTTATGGTCTTCGTAAAAATTTTAAGAGTTAAGGCAAGAGGAATAAAAAAAGGTCGATTATGCTGGTTAGCTAGGGTATACAATACACACGAGAACCGGATAGAAAAATGTTTATACTGTGGCATTATGTTGGGGCCATGTAATGTTTAAGGAAGCGAAGCGAAGGAGTTAAGGAAACTAATAAAATGTTGCGTGTATGGGTTTCCGATTTTGATTTTTTATCTCGAGATTTTTTCTTTTTTCGGTTTCTCTTCATATGTCGATGTTTTTGGATAACAAAAAGGGCACTTTATTATTATTTCATTGATGACGTTTTTTTGGAGCAGATAAGAAGATTAGATGGGAACACAAATATTTTCAATTAGTTGCGGGAATGCTGGGCAGCTCCGTTCGTGGTTAGTAAAACTTTGAAACTGGACCTCGGGGCAGTGTGTTTTTTTTAAGTGTAAACTAGATAAGAGATTGTTGTGTTTCGATACGAGTTCTTTGGGGCTAATAAATTCCTTGTTACAGCAACCCTTATGTATCATTCTGAAAGGGACTTATGTAACAGGTCTTATTCTATAGAATTTAGTTTTTGAACTGAACAATGAGAGAGTTTTTGTTAGACTGTTTGTAGCAAAATATATGGAAATTATCTGAGTGATGACCAAAAAACCATGTCGTTTAGGAAAAATAAAACTAATTACATAGTTTTAATGTGAATAATAAAAAAATTAAATTTCAAATGAGTTATGTTTTAGATAAAAATTAACAAAATGAAAATTATACTTAGTGTGTGACCCAGAGTATAAAACTTTGAAAATAAAGGCATATCTTTAAAGCCTCATTTGAATCAATACGATTGCGAATGATTAAGCAGTTTCGTTCAAAATTGTTGTGCAGCAAAATGAAGGACTTCTTTGGGAAACAAGAGCAGCCCCAACCATATTCAACGAGTAGACTACTTTTGATTTCTTTAGAAGCTCAACGGACTTACCATAAGGATGCATTTGAAGTCTTATTATGTTATCACTATCGTGTGTGACCGATATATGGGTGTGTAAAAATGCAAATTAAATTTCCTTCAGACTTGCCAAGCGTGCGTTCACATTCAAACGAGAAAACTAATTTTGCCTAAAAATCCGCTTTATAAATTATGGACATTATCAAATTCGAGGTGATGAATCAATAAATGTCAAATATACTTACAGCAAAATACGTTGACAGTAATTGGTTAAGTTTCGTTGTGTAGGTGTTTTTATGTTTAGCTAATGTCAAGGTTGACAATTAAGACATTTTATTTAAAAAAGGGTAAATGGAGATTCACCCGTCCATTAGATAGTTCGTTAGTTAGTTAACGGTATTTTATTAATTCGTGAAATTACATGATTTTACACAAGATAGTACATTTAAGCATGGCAAAGCTGTCTGTCGAAAATCGACAACAAGTTTAAACAATTTTTTTTTTACAAGTCAAAAAAGTATAAATGTAGCTAAGATTTAAAAATATAGATGTGCATTGGTATTTATTTAAAAATTTTTATCTATTATTCTTTACCTATATTTAAGTGCAGTTTGGTAATATGCCACTAAGGTTCTCCAGTGTTGATAATCATTTAGTATATGTTTAATTTCTTCAAGTAGTAGTACATTAGTACCAAAGTGATTTCGCCTGATTTCTTTCAGGATGGGACAGAATCCGAGGGAGTGCAGCACTTTTTCATTTTCTCCGGTATTGCACAAGCGACAACGGGCTCGGAGGTCTACGTGATGAGGCATCCAGTTTAGATTGAGCATTTCTCCTAGCACTCGTATAAGGATCGATATTTATTTAGTATTGAGGTTCGAGTTCATGTAGTTAAAATAGTGGTGATTAAGGCTTCGATATAGTGTTCGCGAACTTGAGCTTTCAGCTTGGCTGATAGTTTCCCTGCACATCGCTTGTCGTCCCACGTCCAATACAAAAGATTGTGTGAGTCTCTGCCAGTCACGATAATTGTTCTCACTAAATTCAAACCTGATGTTATATCTATTGGCTATGCTTTCCCAATCCTTGTATAATAGCGTTCTTGCCCGTAGTGTCCTTTTCGCAAGAACTTTGGTAAGCCGTATACTATCTTCTGCATTTAACACTTTTTGAATATAGCTCATGTTGAGTTTGAGGGTGAATATAACCCGTCCATTAAAAATCAGCGTTAGTTTCTGAATGCACTCATTGCAACTCTCACACCATATTTAGACACTACATGAAAAAACGTTAACTATTAATAAAAAACATCAAAAATGCAACCTGTAAAATAAAAACAAACAAACAAGGAAATATCGTTGAATAGTTCTCTCACATTTCTTAAATGACTAACGCTGTTTGCGAGCACCTTAACCCGTTTCCCAGTTCTGCCATCATTATTGCCCCGCAGATTCATATACAAGTAGAGAAGAATTCATTCCACTTGCGATCCCCTTTTTTTATTTCTTGTTCTTTTTGACAAAGAAGCGCGCTTGCTGCCTGAGTTCGACGCCGATGTTGACTTTGTAACAACACAAATTACATATACTCTTATGGTTTGAGACTGCCACTGGACATTCTCTCTGTGACTTGTTGTGTTGTTTTATTATTTTATTTTATTAAGACAGAAAAGTTTCAACGATATTTCTTCAAAAGACCATTTAAACTTCCTACCACAAATTGTCTTATGCCATCAATGTTGAATCTGTTATTCCTCATGTGTACACTTCATATCTTAAAGCTAGTTGTGAGTGCATTTTAAAAGTTATGAAAATCGAAGACAGGAAAATAAAAAAAACATATATGCTGAGGAAAAAGTCAAGGCTAGTTGCCATATTATAAGCTGTAGCAAAAACCCATAATATGCAACTGATTCTAACGCCAGACAATCCTGATAGATAGTATGAAGGTTGAACTAGTTTTTTTTTTATAATTTTTCACGCGCTCAAGGGATTATGAATACCCTTTTATATGTTTTTAACACAGCGTGGCATTCGGTGAAAGAAGAGAAAGAAGGATATGAAAGATGTGTTGGCGCGATGTATTGAGACGGTGGTTGTTGTCTCAGATTTTATCTCCAGAGAGGAAGGCTGAACTAATGCCGAGAAAATTACCGTGTCTTATTTATTTATGTCTCTTATAATTCGCATTATTTTATTTATTTCGTGGGCATATTAATAAGTAGTTTACTCAATCGCATGTTGTTAGTGTTATGTCTGAACAGCATGTAATGAGTAAACCAGCAACTCATTTTATGACAATTTTTAGAATAGGTTTTTAATGGAATATAAGAAGACATAGACAACGGCAGGAATCGAACTTGCGACCACGAGGTTGACAGGCGAGCACACAACTATCGTGCCACGGCCACGAGGACTTAGAAAAAGCAAAGACATGTAATACATGAACACCAATTGGGTAACAGTAATTATTTTATGGACTCACTGCTTATCGCTAGTATTAGAATAGTTTTTCTTGCGAGAATAGAGATGCTAAATCTTAATTTCATACCACACAGACAGGACCTACTTGGTAAATGTACCCTTTGTAATATGAATGAAATAGAACAATCCTTTCACTTCAAATGAACTGCAGAGCAACAATAAAACACAGATAGTCCAAATTTCAATGTGATTTATTTGAATGGAATAATAATAAGGAGAGAGTGATATGATAAACAATGTTTTTCGATTTGTTTTCCGGCGCAAGAACAAACAACAAAGACCGTTTACCAAGCTATCGACGACGTCCTTTTTCTTCACTGCTAGTATTGACCGTTCACAAATCCAATCTAGATTTTTATAAATTTTTGCAATGCCGGGGAACACTTTACTTTGGCGATGAGTTTCTCCTTCGACGTTGCTAACTCGCAAAAATTTACCGGGAATGATATCAATTCAGTCGAGACATTAACAGAAATTGGCCCATTGCCAAGCGCCAGCAGTAATTGTCTTGAGAATTCAGCAGCCGATGGGTCGTTCTGAATTGCGACTCTTATATTTGTGGTCAATTTCAACTTCTTGACATGCCGCCACAAGGACGACGATTTCAAGCATGCATTAAATTCATCGGCAGCAGTATACTTTGGGATGACGGGAAGCGTTTAACGAAAATCTCCGCAGAGCAATATCACATCCGTTTGCTTGTTAACCGTAAGAAAATTCATCGCCAGTTAAAAAGCGGAATTTGCAGTTCGTCCGCTTTCAAAAAGTGTGGCAGCAATGCCATAGATTCCATAGGAAATGAAAAAGATCTTGGCCGAATTGTTGCTAGAATCAACTAAATGACGAATGTCTTGCATGTCCCACCGGCATCATCGAGAAAGTAAATGCGATTGTATTCCAAAGCAGCGCGATTGAAGTCTACATTTACCATTTTTCTTCTTCTAATAACTTTTTGTCGAATTTGTGGTGCAGTTTGAAGCTGTGCAATATGGACACGTCTCCATTTATTTCTTCTTCACGTACCGCTTGCGCTTGATAATCAGGGACATTCTGATTAATTATTGCAAGATCGTCCAAGGTTAGAACGGAATCAGTGTAATAATACGCAAAACTCAAATAAATTGCAGCAAGAAAAACACCACATTTGATGAATAGAAAATTATAATGTGAGCAGGGCACCTGTCAAATCGGGCATATCCTAAGTCAATGTATAATACAATTTATCGGGTTGTGGCAATATACAGTAATATACAGTAAGTAATATACATATATCTCATAAACTTCTTCACACAAAATACACGCAAAACGTCTTCTATCACTATTAATTTCACAACTAACCGAAATCTTCCATGCTTCACAACAAATTTTCCACCGTTAAGTGGTCCAAAAATCTATGGAACATTCAAGACAACCGACAAAATAAAATATCAAAATCCATTTAATAGGAATCAAATGCTGTAGTTGTGTGCATGCACGCGGCAACAAAGAGCAACCAAAATGAATGTGTGTGTATACAAAACAAAAGACATAGGCGCAAGATTTAAGTTGATTTAGTAATATGTTAAATCATTTTTAGTATGATACTAGGCTAAAAAGAGGATTTTGCTAATTTTAAACCAGTTTAGTATCGTACTATTTTTTTAACATTTTACTAAAGTTAAAATCACAAAATGGCTACTTTATTTTTTTTAGTACCGTACTAAATCCATATGCCACTTTGACATTTACAAACGTCAAAAAGTTATGTTCGCTTACTTTTTTGCTCTATTTTAGGCGTGTTTAGTTGTAGTTTATTAAGAAAATAGATTTAGTATGGCGCTAGTTAAAAGGTGTTTAAAATTAGAAAAATATTAGTAAAGTGCTTTAGTATTAGCAAACTGTTAAGTAGTATCATGCTAAGCCCTTAACACAAGGTTGTTTAAAATTTTGAGCCATTATTTATACTAATAAGGCAATATGTGAGTGACAATTTTGGTCATAACTCCGCTTCTAGACATTGGACGGCAAACAGATTTCTTATATGCACTCTCCAAACATGTCCTAAGATCTTCTGAAAATTTCATTCAAATCGATCTAGCCGAAAAAAAGAAGATAGTGCACAAACATAATTTGGATTGTTCTTTATACATAAGAAAATAAGAAGATTGATATAGTGGTGGGGAAAATCTTTTTAAATATTGTAAGCTAGCCGTTAGTTGTATTTAGTTTTAATTATTTTTAAACTATATTTAGGTTTAGTTTATAAGTAAAAAAGAAATGATAAGATACCAAGTTTTTTATTAATAAGTTTCCTTGGATAAAAAATAAAATAATTAGATTTAATTAAAATAGTTTTTAGGTCGAAAGACATTAGTTCTAAGAGTTATTGTTTAGTTTAGAGCGCCCGTAAAGGGCCAGTAAATAAGCTGTAAGTTATTGATAATTAGGCTAGTTTTAAACATTTTTTTCTAAATTTAAGATAGTTATAAGTTAATATAAAATAAAAATGAATTTACAAAAAAAAAAAATTGTAAACTAGCCTTCTTTGGAACATCTATACCTAAAAAATGAAAAGAATGGACAAAATTAAATTAATGTAATTATATTTGTTAATGTAAATGAAAATCGCCATTCTGGCAGGCAGCTTTCACGCCATATCAATTTCAATCTTATTGTTAACAAACAAATATTGTTGTAAATATTATATTTCTAGTTCATAATCATAGTTGTACTTAATTCAAAAATATTCCTGATATTAAATATAATTTATACAAGTCCATATATTCAATGTTGTATTTAACATAATTATTAATTATATGTATAAATAGAAATGTTAACGTTCTGTATCAAATGTCAATCCAGTCTAATTCTGAAACATTATTTTGGAATGCAAAAGGAATTCCTCAATCCATGAGCTGAACATATTTCCTATTTTATTTAATTCAATTGATTTATATTTCACTGCTTAATTAATTTTGATCGTTTACAAGTCAATGAAACCAAATTCTTTATCCTCATCAGTTTAATTTTAAGTGAAATGATGTTTGGCATATAATTTTCAATAACCAGGTAATATCAAAGGGTAATTGAATAAAATCGAAAATAATTGTGTTAATTAACACACATATTATGTACATTTAATTCGAATTAATTTCGTGTTTTGCATATGGTATTAAAATGTATATTTATTTGGTTTATATTGAATAGACAAGCGGACCAGGCAAACTTGGTCTCGACGCAATTTAACGCCTTCAAATGAACTGCAGAGCTATAATAACACACAGAAAGTTCAAATTTCAATGTAATTTATTTGAATTGAATAAAAATCAGTAAACATTATTTTCCGACATGTTTTCCGGTGCAAAAACAAACAACAAAGATACAAATTTATTATTATTATTATTACTTATTATTCCTAGACAATTTATGTACAGAATAATATACAGTCTTAGCTTTAGCTGCCAGGGCATATAGCTGTGTTTGAAAAAAAGAAAAGTTAAAAAATGTTTGTAATTATGAACCGGCCGGCGCGGGGCGGTCAATAGGCACCCATCCGGCACCGAACCGTTCGATGTGGTCGAAGGGAACCGGAACCTGTAAGACTCTCCTCGACCGCCCACTGGTTGTTCTGTCTTAAATTATACTAGCCGACCCAGCTCTCGAAATTCGAGTGCCAATTTATTTATTTAATTCATTATCATTCAATAAAAGACAGAGAATGTATGATTTTTTTAAATTGTAGAATGCAATGAGAAGTACCTACTAAGCACTCAATCCTGGAGTCCAAAGGAAAACAGTTAATGGTAAACAAACTTGTAAACCTATGCACATTTTTGACACACTAACAATTTTTGTACAACAACAAATGTTCCTGGTTCTTACTCTTGCACCTTTCATTATTTCCATGCTAAACCAAAATACGAACATACAACAATACTGACGCTTTAAAAAAATTCAAGAAATATCAAAATAATCCAAAACAATGGATTTAGGGATGGGCTCGCTTCACACACCTCGTATTTTCACCACACTTTACCTCTTACGAAATGCCACCACATATGAAATAAATAATGATTGTTTTAATTTGTATAAATTCAATTATATTAACTTCGAAAATGAAACTTAATTATTTTCTAAATTTATTGTAACGGTCTTTATTCAAGTTGTACATAGTTTTCATTAGAAATAAAATATTTATTTACACTTTTTCATCACTTTCCTGTACTCAGCTATTCACCATCCTAGTATTGCCCAGCACTAACACAATTCAAAAACTAAGTCTGCAACGAACACTCAAAAGTATGCAATTTCCAATGCTTTTTATATAAACGGTGATTTTTTAAGAGCTTTGTTTTTAAAAATTCAAAAAAACACAGACACTTGTAAAAAGTGAATGAAATTTTTATTTGGATCGATAAATCAATTTCTGCCATTTACTTTTTAAAAATAATTTCACTTAAATAATGCCCGCGGCTACGCTTCAGGTGGTCCATTCTGAAGGTCCAATTTTGGCAAACTTTTTCACACATTTCGGCCGGAATCTCACCAATGACGCGTTCAATGTTGGCTTCCAAGGCAGCAATCGTGTTTGGCTTGTCCCCATAGACAATAGACTTAACATAGCCCCACAAAAAATAGTCTAACGGGGTCAAATCACATGATCTTGGTGGCCAATTGACTGCGCCAAAACGTGAGATCAACTGCTCACCAAATTCGCCTCTCAATTGATGCATGGTTTCGCGTGCAGTGTGGCATGTGGCACCGTCCTGTTGGAACCACATGTCGACCGAGTTCAATTCTTACATTTTCGGCAAAAAAAAATCTGTTATCATCGAACGGTACCTTTCTCCATTGACCGTAACCCTGCGGCCTTCATCGTCCTTGAAGAAGTACGGCCCAATGATGCCGCCTGCCCATAAACCGCACCAAACAGTGCATTTTTCGGGATGCATTGGTAGCTGCTGAATTGCCTCTGGCTGCTCTTCACTCCAAATACGGCAATTCTGCTTATTCACGTATCCATTTAGGCAAAAATGAGCCTCGTCGCTGAAGACGATTATGACGACCATAAAACGGACGTAGCTTGGGAAACAGATTTTTCACAGAGCACGAATTTTGATAATAAATTTCAATAATTTGCAAACGTTGTTCAGGCGTAAGTCTATTCATGATGAAATGGCAAACAATACTGAATCGAAATGTCAAATGTTCGTGGAATTTGTCATGTGTGATCTGTCAAAAATATAAACGTCAAAAACCAAGTAGCAAAAAAATCACCCGTTATTTCATTAAATTATCCGATGCACAAACCATTTTCTTGAATTTTATTTTTACTATAATTTTTCAGTGTTCCATTATAGTGTGTTCAATTGTCCGGTGTTCAATTGGCTTGACACCCAAAATGTGCTGTATTTTTCCAAACAACAACAAAAGCAAAAGTTAAAATGGTTCTAACTTTTACTAAACCTAAACTGTATGACAGTATGGTATGATTGTAATCTTCAAAATTTGAGATGTATTCTTTTCTCGATTGGTGTTGATGTGATATTTCCTGATCTTATTGCAAACAAATTTGGCTTCCATATCAGCGTGTTCGTTACCTTTTATACCAATGTGCCCTGGTGTCCAAACAATTTTCAAGTTTGGTCCTAACTTTATGACGATTTCACTAATTTTGCTTACGATCGTTGAGCGGTTATTTATGTCTTGTATCGCTGTAAAGGTTGAAAGCCTTTCTGTACAGATGATCGTCTTTTTTTTGTTTTCATAGCAAACTCTGTTGATCTAAAAATTGCAGGAGCTTCGGTGGAGAATATGGAGAAGTATGGTGGTAGTTTTTCTGCAGTTAAGAGATGGTTGTTTGAATTGACTATTGCAAAACCAATGCCTCCTTTATTTCTGGAGCCATCAGTAAAATGGATTTCCCATCCTTTGTATTGGTCTGACAGGTCGTACAAAATAGAATGTATTCTTCATTCGATGTTATGTTCTTTTTGTATTTAGAGAGCTCAATGTTAATTGAATTTGGTGGAAGCAACCATTGAGGATACTTTTCAAAGATTCTTGGCTTTACTTTAATGGGGAGACCCATTTTTTTGGCGTATTCCATAGCGTTGTAAAGAGTGGAGGGTGGAGGTTTTTTTTGTGGAGATTCGCGTCGGCTTACAATTTTGTCTACATCGGAGTAAATCGGAGAGCAAAAAGAATCATATATTTTACTTACAAAACGAGGTGTAAGAAGGTCCTTTCTTTCCTCAATTGTAGGAAAACCACCTTCTGCGAGTAAATTTTTGATTGGAGTTGTGATGAATGCTTTGAGGCTGGATCTAATAGCTGCAAGGTATGGTGTCTGTAGTGTTTTTATGTTGGATTTGGCGGATTTGCCGTAAATTAGTAAGCCTTAGCCATAGTCTATTTTTGAAAGAACAATTGATTTTGTTACGTTTATTAAATTGTTAACATGAACAAAACCATGTTTGGAGGCTAAAAAATATCTTATTGTACTAAGCCTGACAGACAAATCTATTCTTAAAGATATACAATGTTCCTTAAAGCTATATTTCTTATCAAATAAAATACCTAGTATTGAATTATTGACATTAGGGATAATAATATTATTTAAATCTATGATTCACAGTGATGTTTTCTACAAATATGCAATATTTTACTTTTGCTCAGAGAAATGGAATAACCTGAAAGAGAACACCAAGAATCAAGGCGCTGAAGAATTTCATTAAACACGGATTTCGTTTTGAATTATCTTTAAATTTCGAAAGCAAGTATACATCATCTGCGTATAATGTATGTTTAATGTTTCTAGATTGCAAAATAATTTCGCTAATGTCGTTGAATGCTATTATAAAGAGCACCACTTAAAGTGGATAGCCTTGAGGAATACCATTATTAATATTGTATCTGAATAAAAATGTACTTTGGCTCTGAATTTACGATGCGTTAGGAATGATTTGATAAAGTTGTACATTTTTGGACCAATTTGCCACCTCGTTAATTTGCTTAACCCTTTCGACCCTATTGGGATACATATGTCCCAACGAAAGTTCAAGCTGCACTGAAATTTAAAATATACTTCTGATTTGGGTGAAATAAGTCCCAGTTCGTAGATTTACTATTTCCAGCTGTTTTTTTCTTACTGGAGGTGCAGTTGTGGAAATATTTGCAGGTTCTATCACGTTTTTATGGTTACAGTTTTTTTGAGTTACAACGAACTTACTCAAAAAAAATTAAAATTAAGTATTTTTAAGTGTTATTTGTGAATAAAAAGTGAAAAAAGGTATTTTGTTTTGTTGTGAATAGACTATAAAAACTAAGTTTGCATAAATTTGTGTTATATTACAAGTTTTTTTTTTATCATTTTAGTGTACTGTGTTATATATGTCCCGCACGTATTTTTCTACCTTATATATGTGGGACACATATATCCCATTAGTTATTTTGCAGCTAATTTTCTAATAAATGTGTTTTTCAAAAAAATAATTTGCAGCAAATAAAATGGCAAGAAGAGCTGCGTCAAATCAAGCTATGTCTGACATAACGTTTTCCGATGATAAGGATGATGGAGACTTCAGTGGCAGTGACAGCCTTTTTGAACCATCAGACGATGATTCTAATTCAGAAGACACTAATGACACTTCTTCAGAATCCAGTGAAAATGACGAAATTGTTCCCAATATTAGTGTTATTCAAGGCAACACTTTATGGTCAAATCAGGAATCGTCTTTTGAGTCCAGATTGAAGGTAAGCCCTTACCGCGATTCATTCGTAAATGACGACTTCAATCGTGTTGACACCTCCCTTACAATTTAAAAAAAAAATCTTCCCCCAAAGCCTTTTCAATTACATTGTTCAATGCATCAATGAGCGCATTCAGGTTATGCAAAAGAATAAACCTAATACGAAAATAAAACTAACGGATGAGGAAGAAATAAAAATAGTTCTTGGGTGCATGCTAATTATGTCGTACAACAGATTATTGGTCTAAAATTGCGTCGCTTAGATATGAGGCAATACAAAATGCCATTTCGCGGGATCCGGTTTGTTATACTTATTTCAAAAATGTATTTCGCTACGCCAGAAAAACCTGATGCAGCCGGAAAAACCTATTACATTCATGATATACTAGAATGCCTGAAGCATCGGTTCCTGAGAGCAAGACATCCCCTTCCAGAGCATTGACGAGTCTATGACCAAGTTCAAAGCCCGTTCATCGCTGAAGAAGTACATGCCACTAAAGCTAACTAAGCGTGGAATAAAAATGCTGCGTTGCGATGCTTTGAGTGGTTAGACGTATGACTTCAACATTTACAGCGGTCGTGAAGAACGAGTATTAGAATGAACCTTGGGGGAACGTGTTGTCAATGCTCTGGCAGAGAAAATCAAGGAGAAAGACGTTATACTTTGTTTCGATCGCTTTTTTACATGAGTACATTTGCTTCAGAGCTTGAAACTATTATAACTAACCGCAAGGGTCTGCCGATTATTGAGCAAAAATTAAATAAAATGCACAACTGGATCGCACGAACTTGCTCTTATGTTCGATCACATCGTATGCAAAAGATTTCTATTAAAAATCTAAATATATTTTTAAAGTCATTTTTAACTCAATTTTGTATATTCATATACAAAATTTCATTAATTTTGTTCTAAAATAAATTGGTATGACAATATTAAATATTTAATAATATAAATCTTTATACAAAATTAAACTGCTCCTCCGAAACGTGATCAAAATTACGAAAGGATTCAATTGATAAAGTCAATAAGCCAATTTATATTATTTTTTATTTATTTATCATATTGAAGCGTTTCGGCGATATAGCCATCATTAGAAAATTCGACCTTTACATACATTTTTAATATCATTATTGAATTTTTTTAAAAATAAAATAAACAATAAAAACAAATTTCAATTTAGATTTTTACAAATTTTAACAAGTGAACAATCAGCAAATCCACAATTATCATTTAGTGCTACGTAATGTAATTTGTTAATATAGGTTGACTCCCATATGTTTAATTGTGTGTGTCCTTGCATTTCTCCTAATAAGGATATGCTATTAGTCATCACTCTTTATTGTTTTTAGTTTCTTCTTCTTCTACCCATTGAATTCTTTTCTTGGTGTATATGTTTACTAAAAGCAGTTTTTTGAGTTTTATTTTGTATATCCACTTGATGGTCTCTAAATCTTTTCTTGAGAGAAGGAGAGGTTTGATCTATTATACTGCATTACATCCATTTTAGTTTAGCTTGTAGATTCCTGATTTGTAAAGTTGGTTATATTTTTTTTGTTTTGTGCTTTTTATTGACCTTATCAATTTAAGTTAATAGCGAGTTTAATTCAAGAAAAGATCTGGGGTGCCAGCACGTATCTTGATACAATCGAGCATTGATCATCGTCGTTGAATTCGAAACAAATATTTTTTGGCAGCACGTAACTTGAATTGAGTTTCATTTTGACTTATACTAAAAAAAATTATTGTGAAGTAGAATTTGAAATGTCAAATAGTATTTTTTAAATTAAAATTATTTTAAAATCCGCATTGGGTATGATAATTTGATTCGGAAAATGAAGATGACGAAGCTTCTAATGCCAAAGTCAAAAGAAAGTATTGAAGAGATAATAGCAACCAATTAGTGTTGTGTGAAAATGAGTAAATAATAAGAAAAAAAAAACATCGACAAAATATTAAACTTTTTTTTTTTAGTTTTGTCAAGAATAAGTAAAGAATGTTTCCGGTTGATATTCAAGATCATTCAAGTCCTAAGAAGCGTAAGAAGCACTTCGGTTCCCCCATATTTACAACTTAGTGCAATATTGAGTCTGATAGCCAGTGGGAGTTATCAGACCAATGTGGGAACAAATGTGTTATTAGGTATGGCAGAAACAACCGTAGAGACCCTTTCAAACGCTGCTTCCAGCCCAGCGCACTGAATTATTATTTATTTTATAGCATTCATATTTTTTGTAATGTAAGGGCCTCCACCCATGCCCTTTAAGTTGAGCTGGTTGGTTCGCAGCTTAAATTTCACTATTATATATATTTAAAATCACTCCAAGTAAAAAAATAAAAACGGTTTAAAAAATATACTCTCATTTCTCATATCAACGAAATATTACCCAATTCTTAATGTCTTTTTGCGGAGGACCTTTCTGTGTTTAATGAATTTTTCAATTTTTCCCAGGAGAAACCGCTTGTTTTCCTTCCTTGGGAGTTTCGTCTGGCCAAGTCATTACGACTACTCATAAATCTAGTAATAGCCTCCAACTACCTTTTGTTAATGGACATGTTTTGCTTGGGTTCCATATTTGTTTTGTGGAAATACTCCCGACGACGATAACTAAATTCTATCGACTAAAAACTTTTGTTTCAAACGTCTGTTTGAAATTTGTTTGCTGCCAATTCTGACGATACAATCGAGCGAAATCGATTGAAACAAATTAGATGTTGACAGTGCTCGATTGTATCAAGTAAACTCGATTGTATCAATTTACGTGCTGGCACCCCTGCTCTTTCCGACAAAAGATTTCACCTTTTTGAATTTTCAGTTTCATTCCAACAAAAAAGGCAAATCTAGATCAAATCTTAACACGACAGATTGGATCTCTGATGGGTTGGCAGATTTGATCTCAATGCACACATAGATGTAACAAGTCTTTTTTGTCATGGGTCAAATGGAAAATATTTTGTAATTAATTTGTTGTGAACTAGTGCCAATCCGTGGTAAAAAATAAACAAATAATGGACGAAGAAGTTAATAATTTTTATTTTATAAATTCAGTGGAGTTTTGATTGTTTCTTCTTCGTATTCCTCGTCAATACTACAATTAAATCTTTAAAAAAGTTTCATTGAAAAGATCCAATCTGGATTCTAAGATGAGATTTTTGAAATTTGAATGAAACTCTCTATAAACAAATCTCTCATTAGTGTGGCGTGGTAGTGATTTTCAGCAGAATTGTCGCACCCAAATTGACCTACGATTAGCCGCATTTTGTTCAGTAACATGCTGCGCAATCCGTAAGATAACTTCCTTAAGAGCTTATTGCCTCAGTTCTAATAATTATTCCTCGCAAAAAATATCCTTAGCGAAATCTATTTAGCAGCTATTCTGGATAAAATAATTAACGAAACCAAGCTCAAACCTCAAAGTGGCAAATATGACAGCCGCTTACACCCAAATATCTTTCAGAAAGCACTTTCAGAAAACAATTTCACTTGCGTGGTGTGACGAACCGAAAAGTGCTTTCAGAAATTTAGCTTTCTTCAAAGTAAAAAGTCAATTTCAGAAAGCACTTTCCTTTCATAGTGTAACTGCTCTCTGAAAGCACTTTCACAAAAAATTCAAAATCGTAATTTTCGATATGCTTTCTGAAAGCACTTTCCTTTCATTGTGTGACGGCACCTTTCATCTTGTATTTGCTTTAGTACAAATTATTGTTGATTGGACAGACTGAAACACCATTTTTTAGATTTTTGTTATAATCCTAACTTGTTTGTGAAAATTCTTAAAATAATACAGACCCAGAAATCTACAATATATTTTTTTTAAAAATTAGTGGGGCAGCAAACGTGTATACGTTACCATTCTAAATATAGTTTTTCACACATTTTTAAGCATTTTGACCATCACTTGGTTGGTGCTATGATTTTTGTTTTCACAATCATATCTTCGTTCCCAGTCCATTTCACTATCAACACACTTTAATTTGAAATTCAAAAACTTTACACCATCACCAATCTAAAGTTATTTTCCCAATTATTCTGTCAATACAAACAAATATATTACACACAAAATTGTGACAAGACCAATAATCCAAAGGAACTATGTTAATATATACCTACATAAAAAAATATTTGTCATAAATGAAAAAAAAATAGACAAAATATTCTACAAAGTATATGAAACTCAGTTAAAATAACTCTGAAAAAATAACATCCCTATCCATTTGGAATGCCATTTGTTAGATATACTTTAATAAAATGATTTTCTAAACTTTCTTGTTTTTTTTATGATGTTTTGTCCAGAGAGAATTATGATTCTTTTTATCACTTCTGAATAATGACCAAGTTACAAAAAGCATTCGTTTTCCAATGGATACGCATCGAAAATGCCAAAAGAACTTCCGGAAAAATAATTTGCATTTTTATGGAAAAAGTTTTTTTTTATAGAAATAAATCTGCAAAAGTAGAAACGAAAGTGTCGTTTTATTTTATATTGAGATAGGTGCGTGTGTGTATGTTTTTTTTATATATTGTGTATACGCATAAATAAAATTCTTGAATCGAAATTAGTATAAGGAACGATTTGCCTTCAATTTCAATTGGTTATCCCAAGTTCCGGAGACCGTATCATACTTATTGCTCGAAATAAAAGTTTTCTCCTAAAAAAAGAAAAAAACATTTTTTTTTTCATAATCGACTGAATGATTGCATATAAAAATAAACCTATAACCCAGAAATGAATATTCTAAGACATTGGGGGGAATTGTCAAAAATAGTAATCATTATTACGTCTAAGGCTTCTTCTCGATTTTTAACTCACTGACCATGACCAGCAAGACAATAAATTAAAATTGCTCCGTGTCCTTCTTCTGGGAAGTTTTTTCCTGTTATTAGAAGAAAGCAATAAAAATAGAAATAATTGGCAAAATTGTTCCACGAAATATCTAACCCATAACGGGACAGGATCAAATAATCGCGTTTGTTAACTTTCCTAAAAGTCCAAGTCCAAGTCCAATGTATGTAACGTCTGTCGTTATAATAAACGCGACGAAACCAAGTAGGGGTGTAGACAGTTTGTCTTTGGCATAGGTCTCTTCTTCAATTTTAATCGATGACGATGATGGCCAGTTCAAAGATCCTTCAAATGAACTGAACAAAGTTCTTCTATTATTTTCTGCTCGAAAATGAAACTAATGCCATAACATTTGAAAAAGTTTTTCCACTCGTCAAAATGTCAAAAAGAAGTACCGAACTGAACAAAAAAGTATCTTCGAATGGTCAAAGTTTCTCTAATTTCATTGAAATTTCGTGTAGAGTTGCTATGTGTATTCGTGTGTTCAATCTATGAGGGGATCCTTTGATAATGATGGACATCTGACATGATGATGTGAGAAGGCAATAACTCGATTTCGAACCAAAATCCTAAATTATATTATTTCTTTCAAAACTTTAACTCTATCGACCCTTGACTTTGTTTTCCTTTAGATAGTGGCAAGAGTGAGAAACTAGACATAAAAAAAAACTTTTGATAAAAAGGATATTTTGTATGGTTGCATGGAGAAAAATAATGACCAGTGGGTGATATATATAAATGCTTAGTACCTCTATACCTATCGTATCTATTTTCATTTTAAATTATATAGAATGTGGGTGAACATTGGGTCAATATAGAGTCACTGAAAAAGCCTATTCGGTTACTCATTTGTATTTGTATTCCGATATAAAAAGTAAAGGGTTATTGAAAAAAAAAATCAAGCTGATAAGGGTTCGTCGATTGAAAGTCTCTATGACTATGGGACGAATACGAAATAAGCAGGCCTCAAACAATTTCAAATGCAAATAGTACGTCGAATATAGATTGCATGTCGCACGACATTCGTCGCAATTCAATATTTTACACTCCGAATCAGGTAAAAACTAGAAACTTAATTTTAAGTTTGGGTACAATAGCCCGCTTTTTAAAATCGCTCCTTCCCCAGCACTTCACGAGTGCGGAACGCTTTATACAGCCTTATTTTTTTATTGTTATTAAACTTTCAAAACTAATGTGCGTGAGTACCTCCTATTGAATACTATCCTATTTTCCTAATTAGTCGCACTATATTTAAATATTTTAAGGGTAGCCATAACTCCTTGAATGCCCGCTTTAGCAGTCGTCACTTTAAATGGGTTTAGCGTTTATTAAATTGCTTTGATTGAACTCAATATTATTTTAGATTTCTAATAAAGGAATTTATTATATACAAGGAAAACAAAAAAACATAATATATCAGATAATTATTAAACGGAAATTTAGGAATATACGACCTCTATCAAGTGACCCGTAGTGTAATCAAATTTTTTATATCATTTTTCATGTAACCTTGGAAGGTAACCAAAAAGGACGAAATATACATTTTCTGCCCTAGTGAATTTTCAAACGAGATTTGGACAAATTAAAAGAGTGTGTTCGTATCATAAATATTATTATTATGTAGCCTTTATTTAAATGTATATAATATACAAATTGACATCGATGAATTGAATCGATTTAAATTATTATAAAGGTATAATATTTAGACAATGTAAATTCGAAATGTCTTTTAATTTGAAATTACTGAATTTTATTTTCATATCGTATTCTTAAGGGAGATATTATTATTAATATAAATTTAAATCTAATTGGAAAATACATTTCGATTAAGATTTTAATAAAATAAAATATGAAACTTTAGCTGAATGTATTTTTTTTAAACTGAAATTAACAAATTACAATGTTGTTGAATTGAAGCGAACTCTTCTTTTTCGTCAAGTTACGCTAATAACGGTCCTCTTCGGCTTCGAGTAATTGTGCCTGTAATAAAAGCAAACCTTGATATGTATTATGTTCTAAATAAATACAATAAAAAAGATTTATTTTCAAACGTGCAGCGTTTCTACCTATAAACACAAGAATGGCTATGTTACTTAAAATATTCAAGCTTAAATACTAATTTTTGCGCATTACCAAAACTCATTTCCACAGATATCCAAGTATTCAGATTTCATTATTTTTCTCATCAAAGCGCTAGACGCTGACACCTGCATTCCTCTTTCTCATATTCGGCTCGTGTAATACGTTTCGCCTGCAGCTTCGGCGTCGTCATCGTTAACTCCTCCCGTCTTAAGGTCCGCGTTCGACGTAGCTGGTCTCAAAAGATGAGAAATATCTTCCAGGTCCAAGGTGACAGTGGACGCTACGTTTTTAGGAACTTGATGCGGTTCACTATTTCTGAGTTCTTTCCTTTGTATGAATCTGGATATGAGGTAAGCACAGAACAAGATGAATATTATCATGGTAAGTCCGATGTTGGTAGCGAAATTGATGTTGTTTTTTGTGGTTAATAAGCTTATCTGCGAATTACCGTTTATGCTCAGTTCCTTCATCATCTCGAGAGATAGTTTCTCTTCCAGGGTTGCGTTTTCTGATTTAGGTTGTAAAATAGCAGGCAACGGTTGATGCTTCGTGATCTCCATGGTTTCATACACCTTATTATTTACTTCGATTGGGGAGTTGACATGCTTTATCAGGCAGGTAGCATTTAACGTGATTAATTCATTGTTGACCTTGAGAGGACCATTAAACTGGTTCAGGAACAGGACATCTGGTGATATTTCCTCGACTGATGGGATGTGTTGGTTATTAATTAATGGGCATGATGACATTTGACTCTTGAGTAGCTTGGGGGTGCATGTTGTGTTACTTACATATATCTATTATATTGTTAGAACTACAAATAGTATGTTTATTGAAAGATTTAAATTCGTTTATAATTCCATACAGTTTATCATTACATTCTAAAACATTGATATACGGGATTTTATTGATTTTATTTCCAATTTTCACCGAATTAAGTAAAAAACAGTTACTTATGGTTGGGCTTGTGGTAGGTAAACTAATTATATAAATAATATTTTTTCTATCAGACGCAATTCTTACGTTGGTAAATTCAAATTCCTCATCTATGTTCAAAAAAGGAATGTTTTTAAGGACTTGTTCAGCTAGTTTAATTTAAGAACTGGTTAAAATGTTAGAATTAATATTATTTGCTTTAGCCCAATGAATAGCATAAGCGACATTCACAATTTCCTCTTTAATAATTTCGAGTTTATACTTTATTTCCCAAATTTCTTTGTCTTGATTTTTTTCATTTACAATTTTAATTATTTAAAAATTTATTTGGATTTTTTTTTGTGGTGTGTTATTTATAATTTTTTTAACATTAGCATATTTTAATTTTCAAAAAATATTGGCTAAGTAACTATGTTCATTATTTTATATATTTAAATTGTGCATCAATATGACCTCATGTTGTTTCAATTATGCGTTTATTTTATAAAGAACATTTATTTATTTGTATTGAAAAGTTATTTTAAGTGTTTTTAACTTACCTTTCTTAAAAATCAAAAACATTATTTGATTATTTGATTTAACGTTTTCAGCGCTCATTAAATGATTAGATATTAATTAAATAAAAATAAAAATCCGGATCATTAAGCAGTTCAAAACCTTTTTTATGCAACGTGTTATGTAATTAACAAGAAACTAACTTGCTAGAAATTAATTAAACAAAATAAGAGTAAGTTGTTTTTTTTCTTTTTTACAATACTTGTAAAGAGGGAAAAAGAAGGAAAAGGATTTTAAATAAAAGCAATTATTCTATTGACTCGTTTCTATTATTTATTTTTATTTGAATTCTAGATTTTTCTCGCGGTTCCTTGAATCTTATGTTAGCACTTTGCCTGCCTTTTATGTAACTTTGTAAAAGTAAATAAGTTTTAAGTTTTAAAATTTTTCACTTAATAATTTCCTTCCAATGCAAATTTTTCTTACTTTAAATATTAATATTTTTGTTTTACTTTCTTTTATTATAATTCTTAAACTAGATATCTAACAAAAAAGTGGTAGAGAACCACATTTCCAACGTTGGCAAAGGGGCTAGTTCCGGTTCGTCTTCTTGAAGTTATTTCGGGGCCTTTCTTCGCACTCCCTCGTTTAAGGCTTTATATCTACAGATGAAAGCCAAAACAAGTTTCCTTTTCACACTTTGTTCTTGTCTGGCTTTACCGTGGCTATTTAGGCCGACGGTTGACGGACCCAGGACTCACTACACTTACCGCGATTTATTTACCCGCGGCGAGCTTCTTTAGGTCGACTTAAGATAGTATACTATTTTATTCGCGACTGATAGTTTTTTCCTGGGCCCCACGTTGGGCGCCAATTAAACTTTATTAAGTTTTTTTATTTTTTAAAAAAGATTTATTTTCAAACGGGCAGCGTTTCTGCCTATAAACACAAGAATGGCTATGTTACTTAAAATATTCAAGCTTAAATACTAATTTTTGCGCATTACCAAGCCAACTCATTCCCACAGATATCCAGGTATTCAGATTTCATTATTTTTCTCATCAAAGCGCTAGACGCTGACACCTGCATTCCTCTTTCTCATATTCGGCTCGTGCAATTCGTTTCGCCTGCAGCTTCGGCGTCGTCATCGTTAACTTATAGTTAGCAGTGTTCCTAGGCAGCTTAAAAAGTTTTTTTTTATGAAAAAGCTTTGAAGTTTCTCAACTTCTTCAAAGGACCCATATCCCCAAGTTTGGCAGCTATAGCACAATACGAATTCGTAACAGTGCTTTGCGATCGATAGAATCAAATGCGGGCTTAAAATCTACAAAGAATAGAAAAAGCTTTTTTTATTCCTTATGAAATAGTTGGCTATAGAAGTTAGTGCGAAAATATTATCTAGAGTAGAATATCCCTTACGAAACCCTACCTGAAATTTACTTATGATATTATATCTAGCTACTCATGCATTTATACGGCGCAAATGAATTCTTGGGAATATTTTTGCAATTGCGTTCATGAAAGTGATGCCCCTAAGGTTACTGGCTATGTTCACATCACCTTTTTTAAATATCGGATATATAATTGCATCCTTGAATTCCTGCGGAACGATCCCGGATTCAAATATGTTGTTATATAATAAGAGCATCTGGTGTTTAAATTCTATTGGCGCATTCTTATAGAATTCGTTTGAAAAACGGTCAGGGCCGGGGGCTTTGTTGTTTTTTGAGCTTCTAAGAACCTTGTTACAGTGGCGTATTAACCACTAGGCTCGTGAGGCTCGAGCCTAGGGCGGCAACTTTTAGGAGCGGACAATTTTGTAGATTAGATTAGATTAGATTAGATTGATTTTATTTTTCTACAATTTGTAACAATTTGTTATATACAATCAATATTGCATGGCATTGTTGCCGTCTGCCTGATTGACAATTTGTTAATTCTTTATCATAATTAAGTTACAGTTTAATACTAAAATGCTTCGTTAAGTATTTGCTTTCTATACCTGAGTTCAGTTTTGCAATACATTGATAACTTTGTTACATCCATTTCATGAAGGAGGCCAAATATTTTTTCATCAGATAGATAGTCGCTGCCAAACGTGTACCTTCTTGTTTCCTTGCGTACTCCACACCTTCCGACATAACATTTTCCCGCTCTTCCATATTACACAGGCTGCATAATAACGGTAGATCTTCTCGATGTGGCATAAAGTTCAAATTAAGTAACTCTCATCTTAACCGGAACATGAGCGAAATTTGTTCGATTGTATAATCGTCACGGAAATAGTTTCTTTCGTTAAGATTGTAATCTAGTCTGCTATAAAGCATTCGGTGTAGAGAGCTTGAAGCTTGTTCTTTGTAGCGATCTCTTGCAGCATCGTCCAAACGGGCGATCAACGTATATAAAGCATGCTTCCATAAAGCAGGGTCGCTGTAGTTTACTTTTGTATGTTATTTTATTTTAATGTAAAAAAATGAAGCAAAAAAAAGATTACCTATAATGCCATTCAAATGTATCCGAAAATACGAAAATTAAATCTCTGGCCTGATTTTCAGTCTATTCTAATTACAAATCGGCCCATGAGAAATTATTTGCTACTTGTTATAAATTGCAAGTTGCAGTATTACGGAATACGCGTAACGCATGAGAAATACGCACCCGCTAAATAAGAAAAAGCCAAAATCTTCGAGTTTTTCTCACTAATAAGGCGACACGATTAAGTTTTACATAAGGGTTTTATTTTGTAGAAGTTTCCCTTAATTTAATGTTATGGAAACCTCAAGTAATTTTATTTATTATATAATCACAAATTAAACCTGAAAAGATCTAAAACTCTTAAGAATAATAGTTCAATGTAAGACTTTTTGAACCTTAATTTACAATAAAACAAATGAAATGAAATAAAGCGTAACGATTCAGATATCAACAGTCAGCATGCATTTATTTTTATCGTGCTGTTCACAGTTGTTAGTTAGTAGTTACTAGTAGATCGGAAAGAAGCCATCATAGCTAGATTTTAAAGATCGTCGGACACGTTTTTCGCACTTACCTATCGGGCCTTAAGATTGCAAAAAAAACTCGTCTTAGACGATCTCGTCGAGCCATTCACAGATAAATGCTTCCGTATTTTCCTAACGCTCGCACTCTGCTTGATCATATTAATGGAAATCAAAAACCATTTAGTGCGCACAATTATAAAAAGAACGCGTTTTGACTGACCGCGAAATACACTCAGGGTGATACTCAAAATATTTTGTTATTTAGTGAAAAAAGTGACTAAAAAGGAGTTTATAGTGAAAGAAAAGTGAGTTTTTATTCAGAATGTAATATGTTGGTAAGTTAACATTTTATACTGAAATGGGTAATAATCTTAAATATGTACCTATCGTTTAATTTAAAATATTAAATACTTAAATACTTAAAAATTTTAAATACTTAAAATTTATATAACAAAATATTATAAATACTTAAACTCTAATAACAAAATATTGTATATATTAAATGGAGGGCAATTGTTCGAAATTTCTTTCCTACAGTTACTTTCGAGACAAACTAAAATGACTTATCTACTCTCACACCAAATTCAAGTTTCACTCAAAAAGGTCTTGGATTTTTTATAAGAACAGGTACGAGTATATATCAATGCCATTTTTAATATACTACCAATTTGTCTTTTCAACAATAAATAAATAAACCACCATGTAACAGGCCAGCGCGTTTCCAGAGGGGGTCATGCGGCCATGACCCTTCCTCTAGGATAAAACCATAAATGGAATTAACATATACACCATTTAATTTAAGAACAAAAGCAATCAACTTTTTATATATATCTTACTAGGTTTTATTATTAAATTAATTGCCACAGTCTATATGCAATACTCCTTGGCCGTAAAAAAAATATTTGCGGATTCCCAGTTTTAAGACTTAATAGCTTCTTTGTTGAAATGTAAGGAAAAATATATTTTCTCCACACTAGTAAGCACTTGGTAATGCAATTTTGTTTACAAGAATTCTATACAATTTATCAAAAACCAATCACAAATGACCTGTGACATATTTCAAAAAAAAAAAAAACCGCTCCCCACATTTAAATTCCTCACTCCAAAAAGACAATCGTATCCCTCATTCTTCGATATTAGCCCATTCAAATTACGATCCTTGGATAGTATCAAAAAATGTGCGGTTATTACTCAGCGTGCCTCAGGGCGCCCAGAAGGTTAATCTGCCACTGCCTGGTCAGGCTCGCAAATTGTAATTTCGTGGTCCAGCAATGCATTCTTTATATTTACAGCAAAGTTGTATTCAAGTGGTTCCCGCATATAAAAACCGAATCTTTTAATTATTTTAATTTTTTTTTTATAATTTTGCACGCGCTCAATGGATTATGAATACCATTTATATGTTTTTAACACAGCGCGGCATCCGTTGAAAGAAGAGAAAGAAGGATAGGAAAGATGTGTGGTGCGATGTACGGAGACTAGAGCTGGTTGTTGTCTCAGATTTATCTCCAGGGATGGCGGCTGAGCTAATGCGGAGAAAATTACCGTGTCTTATTTATTTATGTCCCTTATAATTCGCATTATTTTATTTATTTTGTTGTCCTATTTTATGGGTATACTAGTTTACTCAATCACATGTTGTTAGTGCTATGCCTAAACAGCATGTCATGAGTAAACCAGCAAATCATTTTATGACAAATTTTAGAATTGTTTTTTAATGGCATATAATAAGACATAGACAACGGCACGAATCGAATTATTTTAATGTATTCCAGTAACGTTTGCTATTTCTACTTGAAGCTAATTCGTGTGCAATTGCTCTATAGTAAGCTATACTCTTACTTCTGAAGTTGTTTGGATACACTGTTTCCATTGATGTATTCCCTGTATGTTGATTCGTTTGAAGTTTTAGAATTGTTTGCCTTATTTAACAATGCAAAATAAAGTTTTCTTGCTTCCAAGCATTCGCAATCATACCACTTCTGCTTGCAGCGGCTTTTTTTTTTTTTGTAATCTTATGCAACATACTTTGTTTAAAACACTCAGTAACATATTTACTCTGTCGCTATTGGGTATTTTTCCAACCGTAGTTATTATACTATTTTGCAACTCGTTAAAAATCTTTGCTTGGTACAAACCCTTTTCGCTTTCTTACCAAACTGGCTTTGCCGGGAGCGAAAGAGGAAAATGTTCAACTGTTTCATTGCAAATGGTTTCAGCGACCAGCGGCATATGCTCTGAAAAAATTTTAGGCTTTACATTGAAGGACAGAATTATGTCTATCCATTTTTGCGATACAGCCCATAGATCAAGAACAGATTTTCCTGGTCCTCCAATGAATGTATAACTGCCTTCAATATCATGCTTATAGCACGCGTTTAAAATGAACAGATCCTGTTCTTGATATAGTTCTAACGTCTGTCGCCCGTATTTGTTGATAATTTTATCATTTGATTTTCTTTTTTCTAGGATTTCAGTGTTAGTTTGATTTATGAAAAGGGTTTTTGTTTGGCGATCACCTATGCGCGCATTTCATTGAATTTTGTCGAGGTTTAAGTTAGACTAAAGTTATAAATTAATGATAATTAAATAAAAAATAATGAAAAAAAAGTTGAACTACGTTGTTTATTTTCAAATATCAACATAATGTTATAGCGGAAAAAATTATGCACAAACCTATATTATAAATTCAGGAAATAAAAAAACAGGCATTTGTCGGTTTAACTAGTTTGATTGGAATAAACATACATGCTCTACAGATTTGTTGTATTTTCTGCAAAATGCCCTTAAGACTAACCTTGAAAATGTATTCCATAGAGGTAAAATTCATAAACTGTTTATCAAACTCATTCTGTGCTCACTTTGTAACTTGAGACTATTTCTATTAATTCTTGTTATAAGTGATGCTGTCTTATGATCTCATTCTACCGAATTTTATGACAATCAAATAGCAAATACTATTATCTTTCTGCAATTTGATTTTAAAATGCAGCTTGTTTTAAGCCAACTAAAACAAGTGTATTAATTTATTCAATTATTCTTACTTGTTATGTAATTTTTTTTTAATCATATTTATTTTTCAAAGAGAAAAATCGAAACTGAAATTTATAATAATTCATTAAATAAATGTACTCTAACAAATCAACACCTATTAAAACTGTGAAAGAAAAGATCAAATTATTTCCGTTATTGATTGTGAGAATATTGACTTACAGCTGCATCACTCAAAATAGGGATGAAAATATTGTACAATTAAGAAACAGATTGGGAGTTACTTCCGTACCAAAATTTGCACTTGAAAATGGCCTTGTTTATAGAAAATTCGAGTAGATAGATTACCTTTCCATGTTCCAAGGGAAATGGAAATTAATGCACATGAAAAACTATGTAATTTAGGTGTAGATAAATGCATTGATGAAATTAAAATGCATTATTGGTTTCCGAAAATGAGAAAAAAAGTGGAAGAGTTCATTAAAAATTGTCTTAAATGTATTATGTTTTCTATTCCACCTCAATGTAAAAATCGTGTTTCACATTCAATTCCGAAAAAACCGATTCCGTTTGATACGCTTCATATTGACCATTTTGGGCCACTTCCGTCTATTCGCTCTAAGCGTAAGAATATTTTGGTAGTGGTAGATGCGCTTACGAAACATATAAAATTGTATACTGTGAATTCGACAAGTACGAAAGAAGTTTGTGCTTCACTTGATAAATATTTTGAATATTATAGTCGTCCTAGACGAATTGTTAGTGATAAGGGATCATGTCTTACTTCTTTAGAATTTAGTGAATATGTTATTAAAAATATAATTGATCATGTTAAAATTGCAACGGGTTCACCACAGGCAAACGGCCAAGTAGAAAGAACAAACAGAGTATTAAAATCAATGCTAGCGAAAATATCAGAGCCTATACAGCACTCTGACTGGACGAAGATGCTAACGACAGTTGAGTTCGCTATTAACAATTTAGTGTATTCCTCCACAGGACAATCGCCATATAAATTACTTTATGGTATTCAACAGAGAGGAATTGAAATTGATATCATTGCTGAATATCTAGATGATAAATTTGAAATAGACCCACGAAATCTTGATCAAATACGTATGAAAGCTTCTGCATGCATTGAAAGTTCTCAAAAACGAAATTCTGATCTTATTGAAAGAAATTTCCGACCACCAATTGTATACTCAGATAGAAGGTAATTTTGTTGTTATAAGAAATGTTGACAATAACCTTGGAATGAATAAAAAGTTTTCTGCTAAATTTAAGAGTCCATACAAAATACATAAAGTACTTCCAAATGATATATATGTGATAAGAGATATTGAAAATTGTCAAATGACACAGCTCCCATACGATGGTATTATTGAAGCTTCTCGTATGCGAAAATGGGCAGATTGGCGAGGGGAGCACGGAACAGAATCGGAGTCAGAATAGGAAAGGCAACATTTGTTTTATTATTATTTTAAAAATTACTTAAATTTAATTTTGTTCACTCAAATCGACACGATTAGAAGTCAGGATGGACGAGTTGCAATAATTTATTCAATAATTCTTACTTGTTATTTTGTTACCTGTTATTTAAATTTTTTTTAAGCATATTAATTTTTCAAAGAGAAAAATCGAAACTGAAATTTATAAAAATTCACTCAATAAATAACTTATAACAGTTACAAAGTATTAAGTGTGTTTCAAAAATATTTAATCTTATACTAACTTCAAAAGACTGATAATATGATTTTTCCATTTTCTAATTTACGTTTAATTTTATTAGACAAACATATGTTTCACAAATTAATGACTTCAAGTCCAACGATACATATATACTTTCTTAACGTATAAAAACTGCCTACTAGGTGTCACGTTCATTCCTCTTATTCAACACGTGAACCTCCTTATTCATTCGAATCTGCCACCAACAGTGTTACAACAAAATCCTTTTCCATTTCCTAAACGACATTAAGGTGCACACACCACCATCGTAAATATATTTACAACGTAAATCATTCAAAATTTCAATGCTACAAAACTTTTTGCCATTTCCAGAGATACAAATCTAACCACACTCATCGGCAATTCAAAACAAAATTCCTTGAACATCGTGTATGTCAGAAGAATTCCTCCCTTAGAAGGCAGGAGTTTCTCCCAAGGCAGATCAGTGTCAGTATTAGTATATTATGGTACACATTATAGCACCAACTCGTCGGTCGATTCGTATTAGTTAGTGTTATTCATAAAGTTCATACATCTATATGCATATACGTTTGCCAGAGGTTTTTTATCTTAATCACAAAACTTCTTTTGAAATTTTTAAATTTACAAAAAAGTTAAATCTAAAATTTTAAGCAAATTGTCTGGTGCTGGTATATTTCTTCTTTGAACTTATCCAATTACTGGTCCGGAGTTGGTATCTATGTTTTAATTACATATGTCATCATAATGTCAAATCCAACCGGACTGAATTTGATAGAGTAGCTATGTTTAGTTTACGGATTCACCATTTTACAGGCTGCGTGAATTGTTTTTCTGTATTGAAAACGGCAAACGGCCTGGAAAATGTGTATTCCGAATCGTTTAACCTTCTTGAGTTGTTTTTAACTGTTCCCATTTCAACAGCATCAAGTGAAAGATCAATGAGTGCACTAAAAAGAATTAAAACATACTCAAGAAACCGAATTGCCGATTTAAGGCTTTCGAACTTAGCCATTCTTTCAATTGAAAAAGATCTGTAGAAAGCATTAATGCGTTCAAAAGAATTCAGAAACAAAGTCCTTGATATTTTTACAAAACAAAAAACCAGACGCATTGAACAAAGTTACTAACAAGTTTAGTATAGATATGAATTGAGGGCAAGACGGTTTTCGTACTATGATGTGTAAACAAAAAAAAAATGTCAACACTTAAAACTAAAAACACTTAGCTTTTTTTATGATCATTCGTGTCTGCCAGTATGAGCTAATTCGGTCGAGACCGCGAGATGTTACTGCTGTTTTTGTGTTCTTTTGTCAAAACGTTATCGTTCGGGTGTAGTGTAAATTCTGTTCCCAAGAGTAAAATAAATAAAATTATTATGTTTTTAATTTTTTTTATTAGAAAATGCATAGTTAAAATTATTATTTGCGAATGAAAGAAATTATAAAGACAAAAATTCAAAAGAAAAACCAAGAACTTTAGATAAGATCTAAATGGGGCAAAACCGCATATGGGCTGTCTTACCCCTATGCGGACATTTCCCCACTGTTTTTAGTTGCTAAGTTGTTTATTTACTTACTTACCTTTTATGTCCGTGGGGGACCCCTAGTGGGACATAGGGCGTCCACAACGCCTGATATTTTTTAGTCTTAGAATACTTTTTTTTTTTTATGTATTTGAATATGGTTCGAAATTACATAGGTAAAACGACGCGGCAGTTACGAAAAGAATCCGAAATGAAAAGTGCACTTAGTGCCGTTTTAAAGAACTATATGGGGTTTGAGAAAGCTTGTCAAGTCTTTAATGTCCCTTAAAGCACTCTTATGGATAGATATCAGAAATAAGTCGACAAATCTCGTGTCAAAAGCTTTCAGCTTTCATTTTGTCTTCTCCAAAAGAGCTTGTAAAGATACAATTTGGTATGAGAATTTCTTATCAAAGAAAGACAAGGCGAGGAAAAAACGGCGATATTAACAAGTTCGCTGTATTAAGCTGAGCTGGAAGCACTGCTTGTTGATAAGTAAAAGAAAAAGCAAGTCACCACTGTGAAGTGCGGCAAAAAATCTAAGCGATAGACTCGATAGCTCTCATATTAAAGGAAAAATCGGTCTTGCACCCAAACAAATTTGATAGGGCGGTCTTGCTCCTATATTGGTTTTTTTTACCGATGTTTTTAAAAAGTTTATTATCTTTATTTCAATAATTTATTTATTTCTTATATTAATCAAAGTACTTTAAAGAGTTATCAGACTACATGCATAAAGACTTTATTTTGATTAAGAGATGGTTTTTTAGCAATTTTTAAAGCAGTCAAAAACTAAATATGCGGTTTTGCCCCTAATTCCCCTATTCTGTAAATTTTTACTAGACGTGTGGTTTTCAAGAAGAAATAAAACGCATATAATTTAATTTTATGGCCAAGAATAAAGCTTTATTGTAAAAATATAGGTTTGCCATTATGTTTTAAAAAATGATTTCGGACAAATGACCGCCGCGGCTGGCTCGAATAAATTCCAGCCGAGAGGCCCAAATCTTTTCTCTCCCAAGACGTCAATCGTCTCGAGCTTATCTGCATAGACAAGCGATCCGAGATAATGCGATCACCAAAAGTTTCCTTCAATAAATTGATGTTTTCGTTGGACTGTATGGCATGTATCGCCATCTTGTTGGAACCAAGGGTCGTCCACATCAACAATCCTCCAATTCAGGCACGAAAAAGTTTTTAATCATGTCTCTATAGCGTTCCCCATTGACTTTAACATATGGACCAATGATTCTTTCTGCGAATAGAGGAGAGCACACCAAATAGTGACTGTTTAAGGATGTAACGAAGTCTCAACAATGGCTTGTGGATTATGATCACACCAAAGACGACAATTTTGCTTATTAACGTACCCATTTACCTAAGATGAGCGGTCCGAATATTAGACGCAGAGCTATATGCGAGAAGAAGTCCTGAAAATTAATTTCAAAATTAAGCTGCAAGTGTAAACAAAGCAAAATGAAGTGTAAAAGACAAACAACAACGCCCAATGTTAATCATTTTTATTTATTGGGGTTGATCATCGTTCTAAAAATAGGAAACTATTTTTCACCATGATCAACATAATGTTGAGTTTTCAGGATAGTATTTACTTTTCATGGAAATATCAAATCTTTCTAAGTTGTATTTTTGTATTTTATTTACTTTCGATACTCTAAACATTCAGATATATTACTTTATAATATAAAAGAGAAATTTCGCCCGTGTGTGCGCGCGTAACTGGAGAACGGATGGTTAGATTTCCATGATTTTGGGCTTGATGAGTTCGTATTGACCCACGGAAGGACACTAGAGGAAAATCCCGAAAAATTCCCAGGAAAATTGGAAATCAGGGATCATCCTCTTTTTATGGCATATCTCGAGAACAATTACTTCGACTTTCACCATTTAATTCTTGATAAATTCGTATTGGCCCAAGAATGGTCATTAGATAAAATACTGGAGGAAAATCCCAAAAAGTTTCCGGAATACTTGGAAATCAGTGAAAATCCTCTTTTTTTAGTTCTTACCGGCTTAATTGAATTTCCCGAGTTCACGAGCGATTTTGGCTGCGAAAAACATAGATGTCGACCATTTGAATTTTGTCAGTCAAAATCAAATTACCAGTGAGTTACATTTAGTCAAATCCGTGGACTCCGTGATGGATGAAAACGAAGACACCAACTATCCCGCGGAATTTTTGAATTCTTGTGATGTTCCGGGCTTCCAATTTAAAGTTGAAAGTCTGCTCAGTCTGCTGCGCAGCCTCAATGCACCAAAAATTTGTAACGGAACGCGTTTGATTGTGAAGAACATCAAATCAAATCTAATTGAAGCTACGATTTTGCGGGGAAAATTCAAAGTCCACGGATTCAACTTATTCCGAACGATTTGCCATTCGTGTTTAAGCGTCTTCAATTTCTGGTGCGTCTCGTCCGGAAAAATTGCTGGATGTTTGTGGCATCAATCTCGAACTCCCATGTTTCTCACATGGTCAATTAAATGTGGCGTGCTTACGTATCGGCAAACCTACCGCTTTGTACGTGTACGCACCCGAAAATAAAAATAAAAATGTTGTGTACCATAAAGCACTTCGGTAAAAAAGCGCAAGGCTGGTCGACACGCCAATCATTTTGATTTGATTGAAAAACATAGACATTGTTAATTTAGTTATTTTAATTGTATTTAATAAAAATTTAGAATAAAGAATTTTAATTGACCGCATTACATGAAACAACATTGTGGATGCTCGGAATTATTATTTTCTTGTTATAAATGAATTTATGCAGAACGAAGTTCGCCGGGTCAGCTAGTTATCTTGTAAAGAGTGATAGCTTAATATTGGTTTAGATTCAATAAATAAATAAAAGTTAGCAGTAAGTTGCTTGTAACTTGTGTAAGCAGAAAATAATAAACCAATACATTAATCTTACATTCTCAATTTTAAATATCAATTATCCTACTAATATTATAAATGTGAAAGTTTGGATGGATGAATGTTTGTTGTTCAATAACTCCGGAACGACTGCACGGATCTGGATGAAATTTGTCACAGGGATAGATTGTTTTCTGGAATAGGAAACATGGTACTTTTTATCCCTGTTAAATGTATGGTTCCCGTGGGATAGGTTTGTTTTAATTTTTCATAGAGCTGGAGTACTGCATTATCACATAACATAGGTCATTTTTATCCCGAACAAAAATTCACGGTTCCTATGGAAAATACCCTAAATATGAAAAAAAAAAATAATATATACTTGGGTGTTTGCTCCGTCTTCACGACTGAACGGTTTTTAATGAAAATTTTGTAGGTGGATAGATGTCATTAGATTCCCGTGGGATAGAAACTCCTATAGCATCGCACGGGCATCTGCTAATAAAAATGGTGTGAAAAAAATGTATTGTAATTCATCAATTGAGAACGAATATGCCGATTTGCCTGTAACTCTTTTTTAGTTGTTCGTAATATCCAGGAGAAAGTTTAGATTTATTTTCCCCAACTTTATTTTTGTATAGTTTTCGTATTTTGAATCCAAAGTAAAATCTTCGCTTTGTTCGCGAACATGCACACGAAAAAATATAAATTTTTCGCCAACAGCAAGCGGCTTGCGAACCAGCCCATTTACAAGAAGAGCACGACGAGCGGGAGCATGCTGGGCGAGCATGTTCGTCGATTGGATATTCAACGACTGAACGGGTTTTAATGAAATTTTGTATGTGAATAGATGATTTCATTAGATTCCCGTGGGTCTGTAGCATCGCACGGCTATCTGCTAGTAAGTTATGATCCACCATTTTTGTCTACGATATCGGCTTAATAATTACTGCATTCATTATTCCACTACTTAGTAGTAAAGTAAGTAGTAGTAAACTTTATTGTGATTTTTCTTTAACTACATTTTACATAGATAATACACATGTATAGCGATTACATATATTATTTTGCCGACATAGAGTTGGCCAGGCTACACTAAATGTATATATTATTTTTGTTCTATTAAATTTAGACAAAAGAAACTTAGGATTACACAGTTGATAAACTAAAGTTTAAGAAATTAAAAAATAAGTCCACTCAAAAAGACCATTACGATTTCATTAAAAAAAAACTAAAATATAAAAACTTAAAACTAGGTGCGATAAAGAGAAACAGTCATCTCGTCTCTTTTTCTTGAAACACAAATGTGTGCATGTGCAATTACAGATTGGAATAAATAAACGTATGTACATCTTATCTTTCGTCAGTTAGAGCGAGAGCTCAATACTTTACATCTTTCGTTTGAGTGAGAAAGGGACATCTCGAAGCTTATATGATGAAAGAGAGCGATCTTCTAGTTATTGGATGTTGAGATGACCAGAACTGTTGTTTCCCCATTGTCGGTTCCCTTACAGTATAACGGAATTATGCAGCTTCTGTCCATTACGGGCTGCAACATAAGCGATCAATACGATGCTTCTAATTTCCGGGACGATACAACGTCCCTATACGTAGTAGATGGAATTCGGATGGCTTCTATACACGTGGATGTCGTTCGTTTGACTCCCTCTCCAAGTTACAATTTTTTCCCTGGTGTTGTCGACTTGTACAGCATTCATATTTAATAACTATTGCAGAAATGCAATTTATTTATGATACTATAACACACTTTTAATTTAGTTAATTTAATTAAACTATTTTTGTTATTTTTTTTAAATCCTTTTTTTTTTTTTTTTTTTTTTTACTTTTCCAGACGGAAGAACACGTCCGTTTGCGACGGGAGCCAGTAGCCATCTCTTATTCCACTACTTTTAAGCAAAATCTACCATGCGCTGATTGTTGCTTTAGAATTGAGCGTGTTAAAAGCTTCAAATTCCTAGTGATTGATTTACAGATGAGTTGGAAAAACCACACTTCTAACTTAAAAGATTATTTAAACAAATACAATGGTTTATTCAAATCTAAGCTTCAATATGGACTTTCTTGTTGGGGCGTTACGCATTATAACAAATTATAAGCCTTTACTAATCAAGCAAAAACAAATCACACTTTTGTTACTTTCATTAACTTACTGCACCTCGTTTTTTCAATAACCTGCCTGGAATATTAGATGTGAGAAAGTCGAACTTATGTACTTTCTTAAGTAATATTAAGCTTTTTTTTATTTTCTCTGGACTACAAGGAAATAGACACATTATTGCATGTAATTATTTTGCAAGTATACAACAAAATATAACTTTAATTTCCTAGCTTGAATTTTGTTCCTGCTTGATTGAATTTTTCATTTTGTTTATGACTTGCTTTGTTATACATAATTGTACATATAAATTATCTTACATTATAAATGCTCCCCATCAATTTGTTTTTAACATATATTTTGTTACTAAGGGGTATCTAGCCGAAATGTGTGAAAAAGTTTGCCAAAATTGGACCTTCAGAATGGACCACCTGAAGCGTAGCCGCGGGCAACATTTAAGTGAAATTATTTTTAAAAAGTAAATGGCAGAAATTGATTTATCGATCCAAATAAAAATTTCATTCACTTTTTACAAGTTTCTGTGTTTTTTTGAATTTTCAAAAACCAAGCTCTTAAAAAATCACCGTTTACATTCGCCTCTTGCCTTTGGGCAACAGGATGTTCCTAACTATTTTATTTGAAGTACCTATAATGCTGTTTTTTTTATTTAATTATTGCTTATAAATTGTAAATATTGTTATTTTTAAGTGTTCATCTAAAATAAAGTCCCAAGGCTTGACCAAATTAGAAGTACCTACTAAGATCCGTTGAAGCATTCACATCAAAAATACAGTCGACGCTCGATATAGTCATGTAATAAAAACCAGGCATATTCACTATTGCGAGAGAGAATTTTTATTAGTTTTTCAAAGCTAAATTTAATAAAAATTACATACATTGAGTAGTGTGAAGTACACAGAATTTTGTTTATAATTCTTAAGCATAAATTAGCAATTTTACAAACATCAAGTAAAATACATATGTAGGCAGTGTGAGGCTTGACAAAAAGCATAAATATTTAAATTTTCTTTGAAAAAATTTCATCAATAAAACAAAAAAGGAACATTTGACATCACGTGAATAACAAAAAGAAACAAAAAACAAAGCTCTACAACTCATAGGACAACAAATTGATGAAAATTAATATTAACTATCGGGTACCAAGGTAGAAATAAAGTTTCGTACTCGTATAACAAAAAATTAAAATGTGGAAAAATAATTCGTCACTTTCTTAAGTTCTGAGAAAAAAATCAGTATTCACTATATCGATACCTTATTGTTCACTATTTAGAGTACCCTGTGTAAAATTTTGTGTGTTCACTATATTGGATAGTTCACTCGAACGAGTTTCACTATTTTTTTTTTTTTTTTGTAAATTCATTTTTATTTCATATAAACTTATAACTATCTTAAAGCTAGATAAAAATGTTTAAAACTAGCCTACTTATCAATAACATACAACTAATTTACTGGCCCTTTACGGGCGCTCTAAACTAAACAATAACTCTTAGAACTAATGTCTTTCGACCTATTTTAATTAAATCTAATTATTTTATTTTATTTATTAACCAAGGAAACTTGTTAACAAAAAACTTGGTATCTTATCATTTTTTTTTTAAATTTTTTTTTACTTATAAACTAAACCTAAATATAGATTAAAAATAATTAAAACCAAATACAACTAACTAGTTGGTATACCAACTAAAAATAACTTAAACTACTTAAAATACCTAATAATACCCAAAACCACTTAAAACTACTTAAAAACTAGAACAGCACAGAACACAGCAGCATTTTTTTCGTTTTTAAATTTTTTTTTTGTCAATTTTTTATATGTATGCAGACACACAACAACATGCAACCCGCCCACACATGTACATACGCACATACATATACGTACGCACATAATGGTACAAACACGCAGTTACATTCACGAATGCCCCGCATACATACATATTTTTAATTTTTTTTGGTGCCACCCCGACTGTTCCCTATACCTGATTGCCCTAAATCTATGTAAGTCGGCCAAGATATACCATCTTCATCGACTATAAATATTATGATGCTGTTCAGAGAGCCACCAGAACTGGTTCTCCTGTTTCGCCCTATCCCTCCGGTCCCGATCGGACACAGTCCTACTGAACCGAAGGCGCTCTTCTCCACCTTGAGCGATGACGTCTCGACCATACAGGAGTCGCCTATCCACAGTTTTCTGGCTGACGTGGTAGATGAGCGGAACCGCCCCTCCATCCTGTATCAGCCCTCGACTGTCTAAATAGAGGAATGCCTCGGGAGGGATGTAACCACTTAACCGCGCACTCTCAAAATATTCGTTATTGGGGTAATACGCCCCAAAAATTAAGTTGTTAGTTGAGGACATCGCTCTTGCAACGTGCCACCGAATCAGCTTAAACAAAAAATTATCTATTCTGTTTATGTTGGCTCCGTTGTATAGAACCTGGTTGGAATAATATCTTGTGTACTCCGACTCTGGTGTTCTGTGTAATCCAAGGCAACGTCTAAGACATTGCCTCTCAAACACCTGAATCTTTTACATTTGAGGTGGGGCATCCGTATGCAATCATCGGCTTGATGAGGGCCATGTAACAAATCACCTTCACCCTGCTATCAAGACGGCTGCTATAAAACAGTCGTTTTGTCAAGGCAAAGGCTCCCCTAGCCTTGGCCAGAGCAGCACCTATATGTCTGTCGAAATACAAGTACTTGTCCAACCAGATGCCAAGTTACTTTACTACACTTTTACTCGCCAGTGGATGTCCACGTGGTCCTACGATCACCAGCTTGCGCCAGTTCTTTCTCGTATCCCTTGAGGCTCTAGACAACACAGTCCTAAACAGTATTGTTTCTGATTTCTGGAAATTGATCTTCAACTTCCAGTCTTCACAATATCACGAGTTTCACTATATCGAGCGTCTACTGTATCATCTTGTAAAAAATAGATCACGACCAACCTGCTCAGTTGGTATTGTCATGTTCAAAAAAATAGTTTGAGTTAAATTATTAATTGGGTCATAATAAACATTCCACTGAAATTTTCGTGGAAAATTGCTAGCAGCTCATTTAAAGTGCCTTTGTTTTTATAAACATACATACATATAGCAGAAGAATATTATTAAAACTGCTTTCATTAATTTTAAATCAAAAATTAAAGCTAAGCCCACATTATTGAAAATTCTCTTTTAAAGTTTTGTCATAAATTTTAATTTGTAAACTTCTATGTGTATTTCTATGCAGTTAATGTTAGAGGCAACTGTTTCCATGTTAGCATACATTGAATGCATCGCACCGATATGGTAAAATTGCTGTTTGCTGTCAAAAAGCCTACAACCATTACTGTGTATTGTTTAGCAGCCTGCATTGGGAAATATAAGTTATTTTTCTGGAAACAATAGCTAACACAAACAATCAACACGATAATAGCAACACATGACACGGAACAATAGTTATTTTACAACACCAATATATTTAGTTCAATTGATTACAAAAAGGATAATATTTGACAGAGATCCTGCATTGTTCGGTTTATACAACATTGAAAACTGAAGTAGGTGTGTTTTTGTTTGCATAACAATACGCAATGTGGTTGTGTGTCTACGCATTTTGCCTTCAACATAGGTATAGTCAAGGGCCACCTCACTCAACACTTAACTGTGATTTCTTTATTTTGAAATTGTTTGAGCATGTTTCCGCTTTGTGTTCGAGTAAAAAAGGCACTTGGGACTTTCCGACCAGTCATGTCATGATGTGTAAATATTATAGGTAGGTATTCCTTGTACAATGATATGCTTGATGCCTGATTAGTTCAAAAAAGCGGAATACTTTTTATTATACCTATGGGCTGTTTGGGGAAACTTAACTCAGGAAGAACAATAGGAGACGGATGTTAATTAAAAATAATGGCAAGATTTAAACAAATCTGTACGTACCCTTCTCTTATTTGTGTCGAACTTTGGTATTTGTCTTAAATTAATTTAAGTGTGGTTCATTCTAAATACGCTACTTATAAATTGAAAAGAAAAATGGCATTTTAAATCAGTTGAAGGAAGCATTAAAACGAGCCGAGTGCGAGTCAATGATGTTTGTATTTGATTTTGTTTTGAGATGAAACATTTTGTATATGAATTTTGTACGCTTAACTCAGCGAATGTTAGCGAATACAACTCCCTCATATTCACGTGAACAAAGTCGTGAAGACAAGTCAGTTTTGTCGTAAAGCTAAGCAATTATTTATGTGTATGAAACATTTATTTGAAGGAAATAATATCGTGCTTCGTTAAATAAACATCCCACAAAAGTTTTGTGAAGAAAAATATTGTTAAAAGCTTTCCGAAGTAAGCAAATTATTAAAAAGCATTGTAAAATGTATCAATATTATTATTTTAAATTACTAGCTGTTATTGCCCGGCGTTGTCCGATTCAATTGGATGTCTTTATATCCAATAGTTTAGGCGCTAGTAATAGCTTTCATTTTCAAAACTATCACTGAGCGTTCTGTCCTTCGATTTTTAAACAAAGAAAATTACTGGTGCCTTCGACTGTTATTTGTTCAGTTCCTCGAGAAGCAATTTATCCAACTGAATCTTTCATTGAATGTGTGTACATGAAAAAAATCAATTTCAGTACTATAATGCATTTCTTAAAGTGAAACAAATAGAAAGCTATTGTTTTGACAATCATTACTGTTTCTTTTAATTCGCTCACGTCAATTGACAATATTGTTGATTTTGATTTCAGAAAAATTCGAAAAGTGCTGATTTGAACATTATCCTTACAACTGACCAAGGAAAAACAACAGCAATTAAGATTTATTCTACACAACTCCAACGATTGATTTAGCAATGCACTCATCGTCTTCATGACGAATATTAGGCGAACGTTAAACTGCACACACTTAAATCACCAAGTCAGTGGAAATCTGTCGTATTCTGGGAATCAGACATTCTGGCATTTTAACTTTTCTATGATTAACACCTTAATAGTTCAAGTTTCATGATTGTCATCAAGATAACCTTGAATCGCAAATTATGCGGCAGCAAAAAAAATGATATCCAGGAAATAAAGACTTATTCGAGATCGGTAATTAAATCCATCGGCTTGATACAATATGCAATACATTAAAATCGAGATGTTTGACGTGGAAGATAATATTTATATGTATTTCCAAAATTTTTGAATTTTTTTTCTAAAAAAAAATTTGTTATATTGAACCAATATGATTACTTACTTATATAATTTCAAAAAAAAAAAATTGTCCATCTGTTTTAAATATTGACTTAAAAAAATTGATTTTATTTAAAAAAATCCAAACAAAATATGTTTCGTTAATGAAAGTCGAAAATCGAGAAACGTTAATTTGGTAGGCACAGCTAATAACATTTTATGTACAAAATGTTGTTGAACAAAAATGTTGATTGTACATAAAATAGTGTAAACAGCTTTTTATTATAATCGTTAGAGCCGTTTTCGAGATAATAAGGATTTACCATTTTTGGTACACTAAACTGTAAAAGATTTAAAAAAGTGATGAAGCCAATCACCTAAAACACTTGACTACGAAGCTTGAAGAAAATCGCTAAAGACAGATAGATACACACACAGACGTAGATAATTACGGCAAGTGTAACTGTACACTTGTTTTACCAAGATTACAAAAACAATTTGTATGTAACTCAGTGGTTATTTTCAGTAGGAATATCAGCAACAGGCGCCAGTGTATTTCAAAAAGCTCTCTCATTAGGCCTGAACTCACTATTTTTGTTGAACAGAGTATAGAGAGGAATACGATTATTTTGATTTCTATTTAAATTGTTTTATATATATTTCTCCCTATGGAAGATTTTGCCGAATTCGAAGTTTGGAGAATGTCCGCTCTCCATGCTGTGAGCTGCCAAGGTAGTTTCCCAAAACTATTACATTTAATATCACATTTGTGGTTGGAATTTGTGAGTTATTTTTATATAAAATAATATTATTTCAAAATTCAAGAAACTTAGTTTACCCTATATCTTGATCGTACTACTGCGGCGAAGGAGTGAAGATCTGCTTTGGGGTTTATGATCTATTTAATGGGAAATGTCCCTTTGGAGTTGCTTCTGCTTGTTAACGATACTTTCTTATGTCGCAATTCTTCAATCTTGTTTGTAAAATTTTCATGTATATTTTGGCGGATGCACTGACAATTAACAATAAATTTTTTTATTTTCAATATTGAGTTTGAACTGATCAAATCGTAAGCAAAAGATTTCTATTAAAAATCTAAATATATTTTTAAAGTCGTTTTTCACTTAATTTTTTATGTATGTATGTATACAATTTTTTTAAAAAAATTTTCTAAAAAAAATTGTTATGGCAATTTTAAATATTTAATAATATAAACTTAAAAACAAAAAATTAAAACAGCTTAATAAAAGAAAAATACATAATTCAAAACTCTGAAATAATTACTTAAACTAATTTGAGTTCAAAAAAAGTACTCCATTTTATTTCTTGGATAAATTGAATTTATGCGAAAAAAATTATAAAAATCTATTTAGCGGTTTTTAAGAAAAAAGTTTATTTTTATCTTTTTTAAAACATTTTTCAAAAAAAATATTCAAAAACGCCAATTCATAGGTTTTCAGCAAATACACATACCTATAATGTATGAATAAAAATTTAATGAGCAGTTTTCAAAATATAACTTTTTTTTTTTAAATGCTTTTAAAAATACAAAAAATTTTACCTAATTAAAAATATTGGTATGCAGTGTAAAATGGGCTACATACACCTATGTATATGTGAAATTTCGAAGGAATCGGTTAAGCCACTTATGAGATAATCGAGAAAGCAAAGACCGTTTTTAGACATTTTTTTGAACCATATGATCGGTCGTACTTTAAAACCTGCACTGATTTTTTTAAATCAAAATAGTTAAAGCCGTTTTCGAGAAAAATAGGCTTAAACGTATAACCGTTACCGTTGGCAGGTACCGGTATTTTTTGAGCTAAAAAAATTCAATTTCCCTCTATACAGTACCTAAAAACTCTATAATATGGAGTAGACGGACAGAATTTTAGACCGTCTCTTTTCGTCTTCGCTATCATCCTAATGTCGTCTTTAATTGATATCTCAAAACTTTTTTTTCGACGAATGCGTAGGTATCTATAATCGCAAGTAAAAATGTATTTACGAATTCAAAAAAAAAAAAAACTTAAAACTTGATGCTTGACCGTACTTCTATATAGTCAAAAGAGTGAAGATATGCTTTGGGGACTCTGATCTATTTAATTGGAGTTGTTGACAACTGGTAGACTCGTGGTGTCGCGTCAGGTGGAAATAGGCGATAAGAGTATCAGTTCGGTTCAGGAGTATTTCGGTGTACAATGTGCTTATCAATTCGATAACTTATGTACATTTATTATTTTGCAGTAATATTTGGGAACACATTCGTGATGTATTTTGCTTTCGACGTTGTGAATTGATAAAAAATTGGGAAAAACGAAACACCACAATTTGAAACTGCAACCGAAATTTTTCCATTGGTAGCACCAAATTAATGCTGGCAAAAATTACCATTGAGAAATTGCGAAAGCTACCTCTCTAACCCTAAAAACCATTTTAAATAAAATTTGTCAGGCTGAAATCATTAAATTTTATTTTTTTTATTTATTTACAACTTAGCTAATTGCTAGTGTTACAAAATTTTTTTATACAATTTATTTAATAGAAAAAAAGTTTCTTAAATTTACTTGAATTTATTTAGACATTGATCAAAACAATTTAAATAAAAAACAAAAACATTTTGTTTAATGAAGAAAAAAGTTCATAATTGGTCGGATAGTTTGAAATATACATATGCATTCGGACAAATTCCTTCAATATCGTTGGGGAATATTAAATTGAAAAAGGACACAAGGTGAATTGGATCAATTCGTTAGAGCCGTTTTTGAGATAGCTAAGATGGTAGACAAAATTGTATTGCAGCTACCGTAATTAAAATCTAAACCGCAGGGCGAAAACATTAGACTACTATGCATATAAGTGTTTATGCCATGTTCTTGGAAATCAAATTTTGTATCCTTAAAGTTATGAAACTCTTGTTGTCTTTTTATTTCTTATCTGTCGTTTGGCAGTGTTTCTTCAAAAAAAGTATCTTGTCAATTGAAAAAAAAAATTGGAGCTCAATCCGATAATGCATAATGCACATATGTACGTACGTACATACAATGAATCAAAATTGAAGCATAGTTATTTTCTATTTTATGTACATAATTGTCATCTTATTTAAGGCTTTAGTCCGATAGGTATATAAAGGGGTATACTTAGACGAAGAGTATGTCGAAAACCACTATTGTGGCCTTTCTCCATAATCGTAACTTTAGATTTGATTAAAGCATCTAAATTTTTTGCCGTACAAGCACAAATTAAAAAAAAAATTGAGTCTTAGAATAACTTACAGTTTCAGACGGAAAGATAACACAGAATTCCTAAACTCACTATAATAAAGTCTTCACACTCGCATGGATGCCTCCTTCTTCTTATAGCAATAGCATATTACATACACATGAAAGTTTTTGTTGCTGTTATTTTTTTTTGTATATGTACAATACATGTGCTAGTCGAGATGTGTTTTCTTTTGGCAGAATTTCTATCAATTACAAAGATGTGACTTTAATAGCTAAAGTTTGCAAAGCAAATTATAGATACCTTCTACATACAAATATGTGCATATTTAAATGTGGAGCCAAGTTCGAATCCCTAGAACCTGGAAGCTGGAACATTGCAACCCTAAACCATTGATACTCGTAGAATACCAAAAAAAAAGCAACACAATATACAGCATCTCCTTTCAATCTCCTTCTATGGACTCTCAGAAAATTTCTCATGAAATTCTAACAACTTTGTGGCAACTTTCGCATGAGTTTAATCCTCCTCCCATCCGCTATACATAATTCCCCGGGAGTGTGTATGTTCCTGAGCGGCAAAGAAATTGCGGAGAAAATTTGTACATTTTTCGATTTTTTGGTCTGCGTTCCTTATTATACGCATTATATGCTTAATTAAATTTACTCTTAGGTATTTATGTGTGAGAATGTGGACTTGGGGATTATATTATAGGGCAAAGTTCCTCCTTCTTTTTGATTTTTTTCCTTTAATTTAGGCGGGGATAAACGAAGGGAGGACCAAAAAAAAGTTTCCTTCTAAATCTGATAATAAATGAGGAGATTTGTTTATACAATGAGAGGCTTCGAGAAGATTGAGAACTTATTTAGTAGACTGGAGGATTTTGCTGTTAAAATCTAAGTTGGTATAATGGATTTTTTTATTCGTTCTATAATTTTTTTTGTTAACATTTCATATACATATTATGTATCCTTATGAGTTGTATTATCTTTAAATAGTAGAAAAATTGTTTTCAAGGTCAGCAGAATACTTCAAAACACATTTTCTGTAATATCAATCTGATATTTTTATTTCTTTGTTACTCGCTACAAAATTTTTATTTTAATTATCAGACGGATTAATTTTAAATGCAGCGAAATACTTATTTGAAATTAAGACGGATTTTGACATTTTGCAAACCGCCAGATTGGCAGAAAGCGCGGTTGAAACATACATTGTGTACAGTTATAGATACCGATTCGTAATTTCAATTACTAATAGAATAACAAGCGGTAAAGTGATGTCAGAATTTATTTTCGAATCGGATAAAGTAATAGATATAATTGTCTATATATGTAAGTGCTATGGCTACGTAGGTGTATAATAGTTAAAATACGAACATTGAAGTTTAAAAAATAACCAAATAGTGGTTGTTCACGGATAAATTCGGTTGAATTTTAAAAATCCATGATAATATTTTAATTTAAAGTAGTAAAATTAGGAATTTTGGATTCGGCGTTTCCTCTTATTGTTAAACTTGTCACTGATTTACGGTTTAAGACAAAAGAAAGTTACCAAAAGCTCTGTGGTGTTCATAGAAATTAAGATATGATCAGCAAGCGCTTTTAAGTGTAAATAATGTGATAAATGTTGAAACAATGTGATAGATGTGCAGTCTGTCAGTCTGTCCGTCTCTATGTAGAACGAGCTGCAGCTTAAACGGTGTAAGCCATTACCTTAAAATTTGGTATGTGTGACTATTTTGGCATTCGCCAGAGGGGAAATTAAAATTTTACTTTTAGGCCTGAAAATAACGGTACCTGCCATATAACCAATACGTTAAAGCCTATATTTTTGGGAAACGGCTCAAACGATTTTGATTTAAAAAAATCAGTGCACCTTTTTAGGTACGACTGATCATATAATTGAAAAAAAAAATTAAAAAATGTGTAAAAACTGTACCTTCCATAGGAACGTTTTTTTTTTTATTTCGACTGTCTCATAAATGGCTCGAATATTTCTTTGGAAATTTCGCACGTATAAAGGTTTAGGTTGCCCAATTTATACTGCGTGTCAATATTTTTAATAAATATGGCTGACAGACTGATAGACAGACAGACGGAATTGGGGGACCCACTCTTTTGGTGTTCTCTATGATCGTAATGTCATGTTTGATTGTTAGAATTTTTTTTTTGCACGAATCCATAACTTACCTTAAGTACCTATAATCGCAAGTAAAAATGAGCTTGGTTGCTAAGAAGGAATATTCGGATTATAGATTTTTATTTAAATAAAATCTTAGAAATTATAGTATACAGTTAAAGGGGCTTTACTTATTTTGCCTCTAAATTTTAATTTTTTGAGAATTAAAGAAATAAAAAATCATCGAAATGTAACATCCTTTGGTGCTACGTTTTTCATATTGTTTTGTATTATTTCATTTCTGTCTGGCCCCACAAGTTCAGAGGCGGAAGGACTCAACTTATTCGTCTCTCCATTAAAACATCGCTGGTACCCACATGTATATTACGTATGTATATACATATTTATACCACTACTGGTACAATGTTAATAGAATTTCTTATCAGCAAGATAAATATTTACGAAGCAAACCCATTCCAGTGTTTGAAAGTTTTTTTTTTTTCAAATAAAAAGTAAAAGTATTTAAACAATTTTGTTCTACTACCAACTTCATGTTGAATTTAGGAACTATATACAAATTTTCTATATTAGGTGAGAGTGATATACACATACATATACAAAAATACTGTTTGACATGTAGCTAAGGAAATGTCCTTCTTTTAATTAGAATAAAACTAAAAACTCTTAGAATGCGATATGTGAGAAAGGATTTGAAAATCTATAGGTTAGACATGTGAGACTTAGAATCCTTTTTGTGACGTATTGACTTCTATAAGTAAGTAAGTAAGTAAGTAAGTGTACTTTATTTCATCATTAGGTTTTCACAATTTGTTCGAACGATTCATTTGGCATTGGCAAAAGCCGTCAGCTAGATTGTCAATTAAGATGATTAAATATATTTTTTCCGTGTTTCTGCAAACAAGACTATGTCGTCTGCAAACATTAAACCTTTTATAGCCTCTTGGTTGAATATAATGCCCCCAGGTATGTCATCAAAAAGGTGATCGAGGAAAGGGCTAAAATTAAGGGGCTAAGCTGGTTTACTTGTTTGACTCCCGAATCAATGTTGAACCATTCTGGCAAGGAAGTTCCGTCCCATATTGCTGTTTTGTTATTATAATACATATTTTTTATTATATTAAGCATTTTTGAAGATATGCCAATATTGCTAAGCCTTAGAAAAAGAGCTCTTCTGTCAGAAAATCAGTTTTTCCCACTGTAGATATGTAGGTACTCTGCCAATATTTTTATGAATACAAATGTTTTCTACCGGGGAATAATGGTTTTAAGGCCGGACTGAAATTCACTCGAAAGACCTTTTGTATCAACCCACGAAGTTAGCCGATCAAGAATTATGCTTGTGAGCAGCTTCAACAGAGTATTTAGTTAAAAAAATCCTTTATATTTTTCTGGATTATTAGGGTCTGCCTTTTAAAAAAATAGGCAATATTATATTCTTTTGGTACTATGCTGGACTATTCTTGAAGAATTCGAAACTTACTCTATCCTCTCCTGGAGTTTGTTTATTTTAACCTGCGTACTTATTACATTCTTGGATCATTTTACCACTCGAATAATTTTCCAGAATGTTCTAAAATGCTTGGCTTGTGCGATTTCATTTATTATACTCTGAAAATAACCTTGAAGCTTATGTCTGCACAGCTACTTGTATGCTCTATTACGCTCTTGATTGATACATTCTTTTTGTTAGATCCGAGTTCGACTTCCTTGTCAGCTTGCGTAGTCCAAAGATTTTTTTCTTGCTAAATCACATTCATGAATCATGATCCAACCAAGTTAATCTGATTTGATGTACCTAATTACAACCCTAAAATGGTTTGACTGCCTTTGTATAGCTGTAATACATACATTCGCAAAACTTTCTGTAGTTAGATCTTGTGAAGACATTCGGGTAATTTCGTGTGTGAGGTTATTTGCTCATTGGCATTTCATTTCAATTTATCTTTCTGGCAATGTTAAGTTTTTTTTTACAGAAATGTATTACTGAAGGTTGTAAGAGTAAGTGATGGTAGTAACTTCACTTGCAGGTCTGTTGTACATTTTAGCAACAAACCTTTTATGAGACAAAAGTCAATAGTTAAACTGCTGCATTCATTATAGGGGTATTCACGATCTGGTGTACCAAGTCTTGTAAAATTGTAAAATTTTATTTTTTTTACAAAACTGTGAACACACCTTTACTAATCTGTAGCAACACTGAAGCAAATGTCAAAATCTGCTTCACATTTGTTCTGAAGAAGGCTTAGTTTGTGTCAAAAAAATCTTACACTCTTGTATTTTTCTGTTACAATAGGGTTCGGGTATTGTAAATGTGTTAAAGTGTAAGACTTTGACATTCAGTATATTTTGTTGTTGTAGTCCAAACAATGCTAAACTTTTATACTTTTACAATGATACAAGACCAGATACATTCGGTCGTGAATACCCCTTATGTATCTTAAATTTATTCGGACATTTTTTTTCTAAAACATAACAAGTAAATCCCACCAAGCGCATAGTTACTCTTATTAATATTTCTTTCGGATCTTATGGTATAATACATTACAAAATTTTATATATAAATACGGCAACAAACATAGTGGATAATGGAGTAGATAAGGCTTTGGAATGTTTGGAATAGAACGAATCGCTCAGGTTGCAGACAAAAATTTGTACGCCATGGTTCCCATCCAGGGAGATGCAAAATAAGAGTGTAGGTACCTATAAGAAGTACATAATTGTTTTATTCAGGGTCTCATTACCGCGCTGCCTATAGGCTACCAATAAAATACGCCTGTAATCTGACAACAATAGTTCATTGTTAGGGAAAGTCCTCCGTACAGAAACAGCATTAACATAAACGTATCCATTTTAAATTAAAATGTAGGAACCAAAATAAAAATGTGTTAAGACTGAATTTATACAAAATTATTAGCGCTTTATATCTACATGCATACCTACATACTTAAGCTATATAATTATATTCAATTTTATACTTTCGGTTCCACGCCGCGCCGTGGAATAGAGTTTGCATTGCCAAATGTACATATTTTATATAGGATCCTCGAGCTATCAATACATTGAAGTTTCATAGTTGTTGCCAAATTTGCCAGATGTTTTTGCACAATCAGCCCCAAGTCTAACGCGTTTGTCTTGGCACGATTTGTAGTTTCCCAACTTCGTTATGCTTAGATGGTATCCTGATATTGGTTCTTTTTTTTATATACTCCTTCATATGACTCTGTGTAGGTACTTTCATTTGAATTCATCGCGTGGGAACTTTTAAGCAGTGCAAGGAAATTAGTTTCCCGAAAAACAAACACAACTAATTCATATGATACGCTCCTTATGTTTATGCATTGCGATTGGGGATCAGGTACGGAAGCGAATTGGAAGCACTAATTAATGCAAATTTATATGACTTAGAATCGGATTATATAATCATGCGTTGGTATAACATTTTCGTAGATATATTTCTACGTAAACTTTCTTCTTCTACTTCTTTCCCTGTAGACAAGTTATACATTAACAACTCAAAAAAATATTTGCTTTTCATTACGATAAGTTGGAAACGGTGTAGCATACACATATGCAAGTCAAAACTGGGGAGGCAAAGTGCGGAAGCTACTAAAACAAAACATAAACTCTGTTAATTCTGCTGCAAAAGGGATTTTTCCCTGATGTAAAACTTTCTTGAAAATGTATCATATAAAATATGGTGCAAAAGAACACCTAGGCCTGTAAGACTATAATGTAAAATTTTATAAGCTTTCGTGCTTTAATCGAGTATAAAGTAGAGAATTATAATTAGAAAAGTTTTGTTGAGCGTTAAGCTAAGAAGATACACTAAACATGCTGCTTGAACTCAACGCAAATTCAGAATGTATGTATTGAAAAAAAACAATAATAAGCTTTTAACATTGAAATTGTCTAAATGATCATTATTAGTATTTCTAAATAAAATGAATAAAATAGTAAACATAGTGTACGAAGTAAATGATTTTTGTTTGGCGTTCGTAGTGCCACAAAACAAATTCAAAACTTATGAATTTTATGTATCCAGAATTGGTAGCGCGTGCGCTACATATAAGCTTTACATCAATTAAACAAAGCAAACTTTTTATAGGAAACTGGTTCGAGTAGTGGAATACGTACTGTTTATTTTAATACATTTTATCAAATGCTTAAAAAATTTATCGGAATGTTTGTATTTAGGATGATTTTGATCTTATTTGGTTGTGTAACACTCATACCAAACTATGATAATTCAAAATCATATAAGTCCACTGAAAGAATTCTCAGAGCCGATCAACCGAAATGAGATGTGAGTCACGAGTCCAGTTTTGTAAACTAGCTCAGAATTTATAAATTCAACACTTTTTGATTGCAATTTGCAAAACTGTGTGATATGATGATATTGATACTTAAAAGTCATGAGTCGTCACTTTTTAATAACATCAACGAAATCGAAATTTCATCGAAAGTGGGTCCCGCAATTCCGCCTGTCTGTCTCTCTATCTGTTTGTAGAACGATCTACAGCCTGAACGGCTGAACGGCGTTTTAGATGATTGTCCAAAATAGATTTTTGAATAGTTGTTTTACCCCAAAAATTACCATACAAAATACTTAATTATCTCGAAAACGGCTCTAATAGTCAGAGAGCTGGTGAACGGTTTTGAAACGTCATTGGGGCAAAGAAAATTTACAAGTTATCTTGAGTTGAGAACCAATAAAATAAATATCTGGTATATACCAGCTGGGCCGCTTGGGTGTGGCTAAGCCCTAAAAGTGTCAAAAAAATGATGCAGTTACGTCATTAGTCCAAAGCGTAATTTCTCTATACTGGCAGTTGAGGTAATCATTTATATGTTTTACCTATTGCCAGACATTTTAGTCGGGGCAAAAGGTTGCTAGACCGGCTGAAACCTGCACAACAAAAATTGGGGTTGGTAACGTCATAAAAGCAAGTCTACTTTTTGTTGTGTCTGTTAATTGAATACTTACTAATTCATTATTAACAAATGCCAGAAAAAAATATTGTGGCTTATATGCTACCAGATTGGGGTATCCAATGATGGATAGTGAAATTCCGGAAAATGGCTCAGTAGCTGGATTTATAAGTGGGAAGCTTTTTAACAGGTGGAAGAGACTGCATCCTTAAATGAGTTTGTTATTTCAGATCTTACATTTTGAAACATTTCTGAATAAAGAGAAAACAGATTGGTGATAATATAATTAGTTATCTAAATAGATTCCATTGTACGCACACTTCAACTCCCACTATTGATAATCCTGGCGTTTTTCATTATTGCTGAAAAAATATAATGAGTACCAAGAAACAACGCTAAATTAACGATTTGGAAAAAACAACAATTGTACATGAATTATGTAAGTCATTTAAGTTAAAGACAGTCTGTCAGTCTGTCAGTCTGTCAGTCTGTCAGTCTGTCAGTCTGTCAGTCTGTCAGTCTGTCAGTCTGTCAGTCTGTCAGTCTGTCAGTCTGTCAGTCTGTCAGTCTGTCAGTCTGTCAGTCTGTCAGTCTGTCAGTCTGTCAGTCTGTCAGTCTGTCAGTCTGTCAGTCTGTCAGTCTGTCAGTCTGTCAGTCTGCCAGTCTGTCAGTCTGTCAGTCTGTCAGTCTGTCAGTCTGTCAGTCTGTCAGTCTGTCAGTCTGTCAGTCTGTCAGTCTGTCAGTCTGTCAGTCTGTCAGTCTGTCGGTCTGTCAGTCTGTCAGTCTGTCAGTCTGTCAGTCTGTCAGTCTGTCAGTCTGTCAGTCTGTCAGTCTGTCAGTCTGTCAGTCTGTCAGTCTGTCAGTCTGTCAGTCAGTCAGTCTGTCAGTCTGTCAGTCTGTCCGTCTGTATGTATAACGAGCTACAGCCTAAACAGCTTAAGCGATTGCCTTCAAATTTGGTATGTGTGAATATTTTGGCATTCCTCAGAGGGGAAATTGATTTTTTATTTTTTGGCCTAAAAATGAAGGAAAATCTTATTTTTCTCTAAAACGGCTCCAACGATTTTTGATAAAAATTTGTGAGATTTTTTTTGTTAGTAATAGCTATCATTTGATATAAACCAAGTTTACAGGAAAATTCTTTTAACGGTGCCTTTCATATAACTTTTTTTTTAATTTCTCGCTTTCTCGGTAACTGTACATTGGATTTCAGTCAAGATCTAAGAAGATCTAAGTATCTAAATTAATTTTGCATATCAAAATTTTGAATAACTTTTTTTTAAATTATAATAATTTATTAATTTTTTTTTCAAAAATCAATAATTTTAAAACTAATCAAAAAAATAATTTTAAATTTTATATTCACATGAACATTAATAGTCTCTAAAAAATTGCATACCAAAATTTCATAAGAATTTTGTTTTCAAGTAACGAAAAATAAAAAAACAGCATTTCATCAAAAAACGTCCTACAATAAGATTTTATAAGATTTCCATTGATCCGTGGCATCTAATGGCGTTCTTCGTTTTTTAGAAAAACTGATTAATGTGATGGTTTTGGCAGTTTAAATAAGTTTAAAAAACTATTTTTTCCCACCTATACACCATTCATATTCATTATATATGTACATGTATGTACTTGTACATATTTACATTATTACCCTCCTAATTTACATTATTAAAATCCATTTGAATATACATTTGTATGTACCTATTTAACTATTCCTTGAATCATGCATTCGACAATTCATTATATTAAGATCAAAGTAATATTACCTACATGGGCTTTAAATCTGCATAGGATAACTATAATAGACTGGCTACCTACCAACAGCGTCAGTGAGTAACACTAAAGTTGTAAGCTACAAGAGCAAGTCTGTACGATCCAGTCGTGCATTTTATTTTAGAGAGTTGGGGGTGGGCGTGGCGCGATAGTTGTGTGCTCATCTGTCAACCTCGTGGTTGCGGGTGCGATTCCTGCCGTTGTCTATGTCTTCTTATATTCCATTAAAAACCAATTCTAAGAATTGTCATAAAATAAGTTGCTGCTTTGGTCATGACATGCTGTTTAGGCATAGCACTAACAACATGTGATTGAGTAAACTAGTATACCCATAAAATATGACAACGAAATAAATAAAATAATGCGAATTATAAGGGACATAAATAAATAAGACACGGTAATTCTCTCCGCATTAGTTCAGCCGCCATCCCTGGAGATAAATCTGAGACAACAAACAGCTCTAGTCTCAGAACATCGCGCCACACATCTTTCATATCCATCTTGCTCTTCTTCCACCGGATGCCCGCGCTATGTTAAGAGAAAATTTGTAAAGGGTATTCATTATCCCTTGAGCGCGTGCAAAGTTATAAAAAAAAAAGAGAGCGTGTTGGGTCGTGTCATATGTCATATTTTTTACCTCCAACGCCGCGAACGAAGTTTTACTTTAAAAACCCGCAAACATTCAAACCACCATAATTTTAGTTTCCAACTATCACATTAAAATAAACTTTAAAGTAAAAATGTACTTAAATAGTTTTTTTTTTAATTTGAGACCTGTTCTAAAAATTCTATATGTAGCTACCAATAAAAACTTTTAAAATACGGTATGAATCGTATTTGAGAAAAAAAGTTCACTTAATTTCTAATTAAGTCGAAAGCAAACAAATGTAGCGCAAGATCTTTCTATTAGGATATATCTGTGTATTATCTGTAAATCTATAATACATACAATGTAGCACTCTAAGAGTACTTACATTTTTGTCCTGCCAAAAAGCTAAAATCTTTTAGCAAACAATTTATCAAATGGATGCCGGAAACAACTTTAACAAAGTACCCCCGTTATGCGCACGGCTAAAGGTCGCACTAATTAAAATTTCCACAAAACACAACCTCAACAAAGCAGTTCGAAAAGTGCTAAAACAAAAGCTTAAGCATTTTACCACTTCTACCGTAATAATAAATTATCATTCCCATAGAGAACCACAGACCCACGTACATATCTACAATTGGTTCAATGGTTTTTACAAAAACACACTGTCTTTCTACACTGTATACCTACAAAAAGCTGGCAATGAGGTGAGCCAAATCCTCCAACCTCTAGCTGCAATACACACCGAAGAGAGCGCGAAAAACACGATGAGTGTCGCAATCATAAATTAAGCTCTAATTTTTTTTTCAAATTAGTTACGGTTTATAAATCAGCACAAAAAGCAGACGTACTGTGCATATTTTCAACCAATATTCGAATAAAATTGTTTGAAACCCTTGACCCCGAATGCACAAGAGTAGCGTGAATAGAACCACCCTTAATTTGCTGGCGTTGAACGGTAACAGTGTCATGATTTTCGAAAATACACAATAAGAACATCCCGAATAGATTAAAAGTCTGTGGGAGGTATTTATAAGCTTTTAACTAAATTAGTTCAAGTTTCAGTCCACGTGCCTGCCACCTAAGACTCACCCCATCTCCGTCTTCGTCCTCGTCATATCGGGAATGACAACACGTATCCAATAAAGTTTATTCTAAAAAGAAAAAGGCAAAAATACTAGAAGCTTCAGAAGAACTCGCCAGTTATGTTACAATTACCGTTCAGAACGCACACACAAACAGCAACAAACCCCTTGTTTTTTTTTGTTTTTTGTTTGGATGGGTGATTACTTTCGCTTTAGTTTGCGTGAAGGACTTTTCCTCTCATTGCTTTTCCGAATTTCAGGATCATCAAGTTTTATGGGTTTTTTAAGAAGTGCTTTTATTAGCGTTAATTTTAATTGTGCATTTGTTTGCCTTGTATAAACAAGGCTCTACTGATACTTGTCCACCATAACCACCACTCCGCAATTTAGGGGGGTCTTCAACAGGAATAGCAACCCTCATCCTTCCATATTGGGACAAATTGCGGTGGCGCCCAGGCTGGGTACTTTCAATTATTTGTATGCTTGTCGCTTTGTTGTTTTTTTGTGCGTTTTATTTTTGCGTTTCGCTTAATTTATGGAACTTTAATGTTTTCACAATACCAGTGTGGCTGGTATGTCTGTGAGTTTCTGGTGGAGTAAATGGATTTTAATAAGCGCACAACATCAGTGAACACTGCTATAGTGGGGGTGGTGGGATTGTTTTCTTTAAAGTATAATGTAGCTATATTGTAATTATTTGAAGTATGGATAATTTTTGGTTTTCTGTAAATATGCTTGATAATATCTGTTTTCTATTGGTTTTGTTTGTCTTTTGATTTTGAAATCCCGTCGATGACAACGAGTCTATAGCACGGTCGAATGCCAGATGTTTGGTCCTGTTTTTAAGACTATCATTCTACATAAATTTTGGCGTAGCGTTGTTTTTTTTTCTGATTTAATCATCTAAGAATGAGGGGTGCTGGCTGAGGGAACCTTTTTAATTTGAACAACATTTATTTTTATTACTTAATCATGATTCTTGTTTTAATGGTTATTGAATTACATTATTTAAATAAAAACTTTTCTTGGAAAATAAGAATATGGTAGGTATTTATAAAAATACAAAAGATAAAATGTCACGTTTTCAGGTTTTGCTGAATTTGAAATTTTTATTTAACCTTAACTTATAACTATCTTAAAGCTAGACAAAAATGTTTAAAACTAGCCTAATTATCAATAACTTACAACTAATTTACTGGCCCTTTCCGGGCGCTCTAAACTAAACTATATCTCTTAATACCAATGCCTTTCGACTTAAAAACTATTTTAATTAAATCTAATTATTTTATTTTTATTTAACCAAGAAAATTTTACTAAAAAACTTAGTATCAGATCATTTTAAATTTACCTAAAAACTACCTAAAGCTAGACTAAAAATAATTTAAACTAGATGCAACTTATACTAACTAAAAATAACTTAAACTACTTAAAATACCTAAAAATACCCAAAACCACTTAAAAACTAGAACAGCCACAGCAGCATTTTTCGTTTTAAATTTTTTTTTGAAGGCGCTCTTCTCCACCTTGAGCGATGACGTCTCGACCATACAGGAGTCGCCTATCTACAGTTTTCCGGCTGACGTGGTAGATGAGCGGAACCGCCATTCCATCCTGTACCAGCCCTCGACTATCTAAAAAGAGGAATGCCTCGGGAGGGATGTAACCACTTACCCGCGCACTCTCAAAATATTCATTATTGGGGTAAGAAGCACCAAAAATTAAGCTGTTAGTTGAGGCCATCGCTCTTGCAACGTGACCACGAATCAGCTTAAACAAAAAATTATCTATTCTGTTTATGTTGGCTCCGTTGTATAGAACCTGGTTGGAAAAATATCTTGTGTACTCCGACTCTGGTGTTCTGTGTAATCCAAGGCAACGTCTAAGACATTGCCTCTGCAACACCCAAATCTTTTCCATTTGAGATGGGGCAACGTTGAACCCCACCGGGTATCCGTAGGCAATCATCGGCCTGATGAGGGTCATGTGACAAATCACCTTCACCCTGCTGTCAAGACGGCTGCTATAAAACAGTCGTTTTATCAAGGCAAAGGCTCCCCTAGCCCTGGCCAAGGCAGCACCTATATGTCTGTCGAAATTCAGGTACTGATCCAACCAGATGCCAAGGTACTTTACTAAACTTTAACTCGCCAGTGGATTTCCATGTGGCCCTACGATCACCAGCTTGCGCCAGTTCTTTCTCGTATCCCTTGAGGCGCTAGACAACGGAGTCCTAAACAAAATAGTTTCTAACACAACACAATATCGCTGAATCTTGTCGAAGTCACTCTGCAAGAGATTTTTGATGGTCTCAACTGTATGATCTGTTCTGTACGCAATTAGATCGTCGGCGTACGCATTTTTAATATTAAAAATTGCGGTAGAAGTTGCATTGCCACTCTTGACAACAAACTTTCTACCATTTGGCATGTCATAAAGCATATACAATAGCGGTTTGCTTATAACAAGTCTGGTAAGCTTTAGATAGAGGCCATCTAACCATACGGTGTCGAAGGCCTTCTCCAAATCCACCAGACAGGCACCCGTACACTGTTTTAGTTTTGTTCCATTGGATATCAGAAACCAGTTTAGACGCGGCATGAATTGTGTCATGTCCCGCCTTAAAACCGAACTGATTATCGGGTATGATATTGTTGTTCACCGCCCACTTGAACAGAGTCTTTTTAATAATCTTTTCAAATACCTTGCTGATACTCGGAAGGAGACTTATCGACCGTAGATTCGCTGGATTGGAGTGGTCCTTTCCCTTTTTGCGGAGAGGATGTACCACAGCTGTCTTCCACCGCACTGGATAATTTGCATTATTCAGCGCTTTGTTAAACAATGTGGTGTAAATGTCAACTGCTTTCTGAGGTAAATGTCGTAGTACAACGTCGGATATAGCATCGACTCCAGCTGACTTCTTTTTCTTTAATGAATCGAAGATGAGCTGGAGCTCAGTCTTCGAAATTAACAGGGAACTGGGCCCATTTCGTTCGGCGATTATGGCGTTTGCCAAATCTTCATCATTAAACCCGGTAAAACCAAGGTTCTCAGATCACCATTCGGTTATATCGTTCTGCAACCAGGTGTGATGAAGCAGAGCTCTGCTGTCCAGGTCATGATTCGGGCGAAAGCTTGCATACACCTTGTACACTTGCTGGAAAGCAGCCCCCACAGCCTCCACCTTCTCCTGCGGATCTTCGACTATGTAAAGGTCGTCGTCCAAGACGGCGCTATCCGGTTCTATGCCTGCTGTCAGATGTACGTCTCTGTTCTCTGTCGTTCTCTGGAGCTTAAGACACGGAAGATCGTTTTGATCCTTTATTGTCCCAAAACAAATTAATAGACAACCTATAGTTTTGTTTGATCAGCTGGTTGATGTTTTTGATCGACGACTTCAGTGTCCTAACCTCCAGATCTCGTGTGTCAGTAAACCGTCTGTACAATCGCTTAAGTCTTGTTAGTAGTCCACTTTTTTGTCTGTGTAGTGCGTCAATTGTCGCGTTACGGTACATGTCGGTTGCGTTACGTTCTTTGTACTTTGGTATTGCTCTGTTCATTGTTCGTTGAATTGTTTCGTCCATTTGTTCTAAGTATCTGTCGATTTCCGTATTTGTCAGATTCCTGTCATTTGGTGGGGATATACCATTTAAACGTAATTCACTTAATAAGGCATTGGAGAAGCGTGGCCAGCGCACCTTACTGAAATTGTAAGTATGCACAGCCACATAGTCCCCCAACTCCATTCCATCCTGTACCAGCCCTCGACTATCTAAAAAGAGGAATGCCTCGGGAGGGATGTAACCACTTACCCGCGCACTCTCAAAATATTCATTATTGGGGTAAGAAGCACCAAAAATTAAGCTGTTAGTTGAGGCCATCGCTCTTGCAACGTGACCACGAATCAGCTTAAACAAAAAATTATCTATTCTGTTTATGTTGGCTCCGTTGTATAGAACCTGGTTGGAAAAATATCTTGTGTACTCCGACTCTGGTGTTCTGTGTAATCCAAGGCAACGTCTAAGACATTGCCTCTGCAACACCCAAATCTTTTCCATTTGAGATGGGGCAACGTTGAACCCCACCGGGTATCCGTAGGCAATCATCGGCCTGATGAGGGTCATGTGACAAATCACCTTCACCCTGCTGTCAAGACGGCTGCTATAAAACAGTCGTTTTATCAAGGCAAAGGCTCCCCTAGCCCTGGCCAAGGCAGCACCTATATGTCTGTCGAAATTCAGGTACTGATCCAACCAGATGCCAAGGTACTTTACTAAACTTTAACTCGCCAGTGGATTTCCATGTGGCCCTACGATCACCAGCTTGCGCCAGTTCTTTCTCGTATCCCTTGAGGCGCTAGACAACGGAGTCCTAAACAAAATAGTTTCTAACACAACACAATATCGCTGAATCTTGTCGAAGTCACTCTGCAAGAGATTTTTGATGGTCTCAACTGTATGATCTGTTCTGTACGCAATTAGATCGTCGGCGTACGCATTTTTAATATTAAAAATTGCGGTAGAAGTTGCATTGCCACTCTTGACAACAAACTTTCTACCATTTGGCATGTCATAAAGCATATACAATAGCGGTTTGCTTATAACAAGTCTGGTAAGCTTTAGATAGAGGCCATCTAACCATACGGTGTCGAAGGCCTTCTCCAAATCCACCAGACAGGCACCCGTACACTGTTTTAGTTTTGTTCCATTGGATATCAGAAACCAGTTTAGACGCGGCATGAATTGTGTCATGTCCCGCCTTAAAACCGAACTGATTATCGGGTATGATATTGTTGTTCACCGCCCACTTGAACAGAGTCTTTTAAATAATCTTTTCAAATACCTTGCTGATACTCGGAAGGAGACTTATCGACCGTAGATTCGCTGGATTGGAGTGGTCCTTTCCCTTTTTGCGGAGAGGATGTACCACAGCTGTCTTCCACCGCACTGGATAATTTGCATTATTCAGCGCTTTGTTAAACAATGTGGTGTAAATGTCAACTGCTTTCTGAGGTAAATGTCGTAGTACAACGTCGGATATAGCATCGACTCCAGCTGACTTCTTTTTCTTTAATGAATCGAAGATGAGCTGGAGCTCAGTCTTCGAAATTAACAGGGAACTGGGCCCATTTCGTTCGGCGATTATGGCGTTTGCCAAATCTTCATCATTAAACCCGGTAAAACCAAGGTTCTCAGATCACCATTCGGTTATATCGTTCTGCAACCAGGTGTGATGAAGCAGAGCTCTGCTGTCCAGGTCATGATTCGGGCGAAAGCTTGCATACACCTTGTACACTTGCTGGAAAGCAGCCCCCACAGCCTCCACCTTCTCCTGCGGATCTTCGACTATGTAAAGGTCGTCGTCCAAGACGGCGCTATCCGGTTCTATGCCTGCTGTCAGATGTACGTCTCTGTTCTCTGTCGTTCTCTGGAGCTTAAGACACGGAAGATCGTTTTGATCCTTTATTGTCCCAAAACAAATTAATAGACAACCTATAGTTTTGTTTGATCAGCTGGTTGATGTTTTTGATCGACGACTTCAGTGTCCTAACCTCCAGATCTCGTGTGTCAGTAAACCGTCTGTACAATCGCTTAAGTCTTGTTAGTAGTCCACTTTTTTGTCTGTGTAGTGCGTCAATTGTCGCGTTACGGTACATGTCGGTTGCGTTACGTTCTTTGTACTTTGGTATTGCTCTGTTCATTGTTCGTTGAATTGTTTCGTCCATTTGTTCTAAGTATCTGTCGATTTCCGTATTTGTCAGATTCCTGTCATTTGGTGGGGATATACCATTTAAACGTAATTCACTTAATAAGGCATTGGAGAAGCGTGGCCAGCGCACCTTACTGAAATTGTAAGTATGCACAGCCACATACTCCCCCAACTCCATAAGCTCGTTCGGAAGTTGTATTACGGCGCGGCGGTGAGGTACTTACGTCCTAGACAATAAATGTTCCTTAATGTTGATGCGATTTTAAAATGTGCATAGAAATGGTGCAGAAGATACATAATAATTGAGATGAAAAAGTTTGTATTAGAAATATTTCAATTAGCATACATATTAAGCAATCTTAAACTTTTATACTCAAAAACTTTATTCAATTTCTTAATTTTGAATCGAAGCACTGGAATTTACAACCATCCCCACACCGATTTTTGTGTAAAGTAAAATTAGGAAAATATCAAAATTATGACCAATTAAACTTACTAAAATATTAATTTATGTTTCGAAACCATTTCTTGCTTGCTCTTTTTCCTAATTTGCAATTTTAAATTTGAACATTCATTTTGCAGTAATAGAAAGTACATGCTAAGTGAATTGGTTTATTCGTAGACTATGGTCAAATACCCCCCCCTTTTTTTTGTATTTTAACTATATGCCTGTAAGACCTAAGGTGTTTTAAATGCAACCTGAATTGCACGGCACTAGTTTGGTAGTGGATGTGATAACCAGGTATTGACTGTCTCATTTTAACCCATGGGCGGCATGAAATTAAAATTGGAGGTAAAGAAAAGAATGCACCTAGCGTGGGGATCGAACCCACACGTCCTAGTTAGCAATTAAGCACTTTATCTACTGCGCCATTGCCAGCCACAATTTTCAATTGCCTTAAAATATGCCTTAAATAATGCCGGACCTACACGAATGGCTAAATTACCAGTATTTCTGCCAAAAGAATGGCGAAATAATGGAAGAAATAATTTTTTAATGACCTTCATTTACACGAGTTAATAGTATTTACTTTTATTTATTTATTTTTTGTTTTTTTTTTTTTTACACGACTGCCATAAACCAACCAAAATAACGTGATTTTTTGAAATTATTTCGTTTCAATAAAAAGATCGATCTGCCGTAAATTTTTTTCTGAAAATCAGATTCTTTTCAAATTAAAACCAATTTTTTTCTGGAAAAACAGATCCGTATTGAATCTATTTGTGGAGATGAATTCAAAACGGATTTGTACACAGATTCTTACACACACTACAATATTTGTTTTGAAGTTTCTCAATTGTTGTTTTGTCAATCAATTTTTATTTAGTGGCAGTGTACAGAAAAAATAAATTAATATTATTAAAAAATAAACAAATTGTTAAAAACTTCTTGGGAACAAATATTAAAAAAGTGGAAGTGGATTTAGGAACTCCCCAGCAGCGGAATCAGAAAATAAAAACGAAATAATGATGTATTAACAAATTGAAGATTTGTTTTTATTTTATATAGCTGCCAAGCAACACATACAGTCACAAAAAGAGATAAGATCCGTAATCTCTATCGGTCTATCTTTTACTTTTGTAAAAATTGAAATATGAGTTAGGATTGAGCAATATTTTGGAAAAAGACAAAACATTTTTTCACTTTTGTGTTGAGTGTGTTATGGCTTAATAAGTATGTTAAATGTAGTTAAGGCTTAATTAGATTTGACATTTGAAATGGCAGTATGCCAATAAAGAATGAGTAACTTCATTTTTTTCTACAATGGCATAAATTGGAAAATGGCGTCAGTACAGTGTTTATACATAGCCATATTAATGAAACCATTTTATTTTTATGCCAAATTCTCTGTGCAATTTTTTTTTTGGAAAAAATATTGACAGTAGCGTTTACACGATTAAAAGAAAAATTGCTATAATTTGACATATAAAATGGTAATTTGCCATTCGTGTAAGCCAGACATAAGATATATAATAAACTGCCCCACACACATATGAAACAGTATTTGTAAAACACAAACAAAATGAACAAATCAGAAACCAAATTGACATCTCAAAACTGTGTTTTATTTTAGTACCGGGAGTGTTAATCTGTAAATTGATTTTAAAATGAAAAATAAAGGTGAGACCGCACTCGGCGAAAATGCACTGCAACCGAACTACATTTCAAAAAGTATTCGTATGAAATTTTGTGTAGTTCACTGCGCTTAGTGCAGTATACGTATAGCTTATAGAAATTAATACGAGTAAATATTTTGCAGCCCAATTCCGCCCAGTGTGGTATTACATTAAATCAATAATCTTACGAATCCAAACTCGTCAAATAGCTATTTTGTAAATCTAAATAAAAAGATATTTAACTTAATATTTAAAAGATTTTTCAAAACTCCATTTATAATAATCACTTAAAATTGAACACAAAACGAAAATAGGTCTTAGTCAGTCAAAAATAAAAGTAAAACGGAATTCGTTCAATAGAGATTGATATTTGTTAGAATTATTGGCGAATTGACAATAGTGATATCGGGAGTATACAAAATTGCAGATATAGGTGGAATTTAAGACGTGCTTCAGAAAATAATTGAACAAAGGGTGCAAAAATACTTTCACTTACAATTTTTAATCATAAAAGTGAGACATTTTTCAGAGCAAATCTTCTATATATAAAATCTAAAATCTATTACCAAAAATGGAGTTATCTTACATTTTAAAAATATAAACAATTAAAAAAAAATAATCAAAAAGATCGATTTGTGTGTCGAATGGAAATTATTATTTATAAAGACTCCATGAACACATCCATCGAGATTCAATCCAGCTATCAACCGTACCAACAAAACTAACTAAATCAAATTCGAGACTCGAATAAGCATCAACCATCTATCCACCGTAGCTTTCTTTTTATCGATCGTAGTGATGGGGAACACAGTACACATAATAAAAGTAATATATTCCAGTTTTCATTTTCGTTCAAGTTCGCGCATGTGGCAAAACTCAGAGACACTCGTGTCATATTTGGCATGCGCATAGGCTTAGGCATGGGCCAAACTGCTAGTTGCAATCTCTGTTACTGGTACTGCTACTATTAAATAACAGTTAAAATTCCTGTTACTGAAATAACAAATATGGAAGAAAAATTGTCAGTGAAATAAGCTATTAGCTATTTTCCACTACCATTTCAAAATTAATTATTCATCACTTTTTCATCTCTATTCCGCTGTTTGGTTTGATCCAAATTCAAATTTATAAATTTCAAAAGTTATTTTAATAACAGATATTTTTGATCTACTGTTACCTCTTACTGAACACATCTTACTAAAACATTGACCCATCCCTATTTGTATGTCAAAAAGGCCAAATCTCAGTTGCCAAATATGACAACAGAATTTCTGAATTATGACAACCGAATTATATATTATATATTACCTTATATAAGCTTTAGTTATTTTAGTTATTTTCTAAATACATTATGATTAATAACAACTAGGAATTGTTTTTGCAACAGCTGAACAGTTCTTTGGTTCATAAAAATTCAGAATATAACATAACTGTAGCCTTATCATAGCAAGCAGTCATACCTTAAATTATGAATTCCGCATTTATTGATACTTCTTATAGGTATAATACTGCTATTGCTATATTACATTAAATGCAAGGTAAATTGTCAAAAATTATGACAGCTTTACTGTGCGGGTTTTTTCGAGACGTTTTTGACTAAAATCTGGTTAAACAATCGTTTCCTAAAAAAAGGAAAAAAAAAATAAATTTGTAGAAAATCCATTTTCAACAGTTAACACAAAGTTTTTGAAGCGAAAACTCCTTAACGGCGTTGTGCGCTTCTGAAGGACGGCGTTAAACTCGCAACAAGAACCGTGGCCTGATCGCAAATTCGTAAGATCTTGGGATGGGTAAAAAAGCTTAAACTCGCGTCAGGAAACGTAGCCTGATCAAAAATTCGTATATGGTTATAAAGAGTGTGTTTCTTTAATTATTCCGGATAAGGAATAGAATGCATGGAAAAGACGAAAAGTTTATCCAGAAAATCCAGAATGAAATAAATCAGGAAACAAAAATACTATCCGGAATAAAAAGAAATAAATGACATCAATCAACTGATTGAAAGTGATGTGATGATGATAAAAAAAAAACAGGTATCTCTGTGGGAAATAGTAAAAATTGAATATTATTGATTTATTAATATTAATGAAAACTCAAGTTTTAACATAATTAAATTTGGTTTAACGATTTCAAATAATCGCACAACGAAATACAAAACTACTATTGATGCTGTATTCATTAGACATTTAAATAGATTCGAATCAAAATTATTTGTTTCTTACTTCAGCTACCATAAAGCTATTGTGTCAGTTTTAGAGTTTGACGATGATAGTTCTGGTAATGATGATGTTGAAAAAGTCGTTGAAATTATGGATGGAAGTTGATTTTCTGAGAGATAAACTTTTTAATGTAAAATAATTGTAATAGTTCTGAAGTGTTAAATTTTAATTTAATATAAATTGTCATATTTGTGTACGATACCGCAATAAATGCATATTGTATTTTACCACATAAATGATAGTACTTTTATATTAATAATTAAAGTAATTGGTGCAAAATGATTCCCTTACCATTCCAAAATATCAAAAATGCAGAAGGTTAATGTTCAAGTTTTTACTTCTGAAAACAAGTGAGTTAAACTTGTCATTTATTTAATTAATTTGTGGTGTTGTCTCCATATTCCGTGATTATGAAATTCTTTAATATATACATATAAAATAAAATAATAAAAACATAAAATTACAGAAATTACAACTAAAGTAATTTTAATTAAATAAAATGAGTTATAGAGTTTTTCTTTGTAATTTGATGTTTTTATTATTTTATTTCGTAAATATAATTTTATTTGTTTTTATTTCTGAAATATTTATTTTGGTTTGAAAAGGTTTTTAAGCCCTATACAAAAAAATCCGATTTTTACTTCCGATATATATGTACATATACTATAGAGCAAGTTTTGCATTTGGAAAAAAATCGAACTCGGCATTTTAATCAAACTTATTCACATCACTTTGATAGAGGCCAACGAAAAAGTGGATCATACAATTCCGTTTGTCTGTCTGTAGGTCGCTCTACACTTATACAGCCTAAGCGGCTGAAGTGATTTCCTTCATACTTAGTACTTAGCGTTTTAGGTGCTTAATGGTTCTATTCGTTTTTAAAATCTTTTTTTAGCCCCAAAAATAACAGTACCTGTCATACAAATTTTCGGCCAAAAACGGTATACCTATCTGAATTATCTAACGATTTGGATAAATAAAATTAAGTGCACCATTATAGGTATGGTCTACATTTTGGTCAAACATTTTTTTTTATTGAAATGTTATTAACGGTACCAGCGTTTTCCGATTTTCGACTATTCCATGAACAGCTGAACGGATTTTGATAAAAATGTTTATACAGGAGGTCCTATCTATATTATAAGTATAATGCTTACCAACATTTTCGAAAAATGTTTTTTTGGATTTTTCGAAAAAAAAATATTTTTTTTTTGAAAATTCAATATTTCGGAATAGGATGGAAGATTTTTTTGGAAATTATGTTTTTAATCTTCAGGAGTACGTGTACCGATGATGGGGGAACTACCCGAAACGCGTCTACAAATAATAATATATAAACATAAAGTTGTGACATTTATTATTTATTTATTTTTTATAAATAAAATTTAAATTATTAAAATATTAAATTCTAAATTGCTATTTTAATTTAATTTTATTTTAACATATTACGTTTTTGAGTTTATATTATTATGCTTAAAATTACCATACATTTTTTTCTTTTTGAAAAAATTAATGAAATTTTGTATTGAAAAATTATTTTCAAAATATACGTACATATTTAGTGGTTTCTACTGAGAATCTTGGTGTTAGGATGTGATCGAACATAAGGCCAGTTGTACGTGCGATCTAGGCGTTCTTTTTATTTTCGTTCGTTTTGTTGATTGTAATAGATTAATGTATATGTGTAGGTATGTTGTGTGTATTCGACGACGAATTTTTCTGGTCGTTATTAAAACGAACTAAAAAGAATTAAAAAGAATATGAAAGAGCTGTTAAAAAATGCGCACGAAATGGAAAACCGCCTAATAGGAACTCTCAAATGATTGAAATAAAATGGCATGGCCAACAAATCTGATTCGTTGTATAAAAGTGCAATATAAAGGGAGATTTTTTAAGAGCTTGGTTTTTGAAAATTCAAAAAAACACAGAAACTTGTAAAAAGTGAATGAAATTTTTATTTAGATCGATAAATCAATTTCTGCCATTTACTTTTTAAAAATAATTTCACTTAAATGTTGCCCGCGGCTACGCTTCAGGTGGTCCATTCTGAAGGTCCAATTTTAGCAAACTTTTTCACACATTTCGGCCGGAATCTCACCAATGACGCGTTCAATGTTGGCTTCCAAGGCAGCAATCGTGTTTGGCTTGTCCCCATAGACAATAGACTTAACATAGCCCCACAAAAAATAGTCTAACGGGGTCAAATCACATGATCTTGGTGGCAAATTGACTGCGACAAAACGTGAGATCAACTGCTCACCAAATTCGCCTCTCAATTGATGCATGGTTTCGCGTGCAGTGTGGCATATGGCACCGTCCTGTTGGAACCACATGTCGACCGAGTTCAATTCTTGCTTTTTCGGCAAAAAAAAAATCTGTTATCATCGAACGGTACCTTTCTCCATTGACCGTAACCCTGCGGCCTTCATCGTCCTTGAAGAAGTACGGCCCAATGATCCCGCCTGCCCATAAGCCGCACCAAACAGTGCATTTTTCGGGATGCATTGGTAGCTGCTGAATTGCCTCTGGCTGCTCTTCACTCCAAATACGGCAATTCTGCTTATTCACGTATCCATTTAGCCAAAAATGGTGGGTCGATTATGACGACCATAAAACGGACGTAACTTGCGAAACACATTTTTCACAGAGCACGAATTTTGATAATAAATTTCAATAATTTACAAACGTTGTTCAGGCATAAGTCTATTCATGATGAAATGGCAAACAATACTGAATCGAAATGTCAAATGTTCGTGGAATTTGTCATGTGTGATCTGTCAAAAATATAAACGTCAAAAACCAAGTAACAAAAAAATCACCCGTTATGATGGCTACTATAGATTTATTGTCGTAATTGTTTTCCCACTCCCGTAGTGCATCTATGCAAAATGCAATTTTTAGACAGAACCTCTTAAAATCATTGCAATTCATAAATAAGGCAAAATTATAAAAAGAAGGGTGAATGTAGTTCAGTTATTCTGAATGTCTATCTGATAGCTCAATGTTACCTCGCAGTAACAGATTTAAATGCACCGGAATATTTCATTTTAATAGCAATATTTTTGTCTGGATGCGATTTTATAGCGATTTTAAGTATAGATTTTAAGTAAAAATCTATTCCACATTCGCGTTGTACGGCTAAAGAAAGATTCTCTGTACTTGACAGTGTGTCCAAAGTTGGGCTCGAGGGTAAACTGATGAGCATTCCTGGAAGCGCGAGTATTACGGTTGAATAGTTTAACGGGAGGAATGCAACTGGCTATTTCGCTGGAAAATTGCTTATATTAGCGATAAAATAATGACAGACAAATAAAATTTCGACGGTATTCAAGAGATGTAAATGTTCCCACTATAGATCTATCGCCAATCATTCTTAGAGCTCTTTTTTGAATTCTATCCAAAAGATTCAAATGAGTTTTGGGAGCTCCTGCTCAAATGTGAGAGTTATAAAAAAAAGTACCGCTCATGGATAGCGGCATGGGGGGTGGGTTCTGCTTTAACGACAGAAGACAGCACTGCGTTTTTGAAGCATTAAATTCAACGCGGTTTCTTATTTCCCATTGGACAATGCTGTCGAGATCAGAATTTAATGAGCTTATCATACGCTGCCGTTGCGGTTCCACATCCGAAGAACAAGTGAATCCGAAAACATATATGAGAAGCTGAGCGTACTATCGTCAGCAAAACAATTTAGTCGCTTAGAAGTTCCAGATAAGAGATCATTAATAAAAATGAGAAAAAGGGTCGGAGACAATACGGAGCCCTGGGCAATACTAGCATTTATTTTGTGAATATCAGACTTGAAACCGTCCAATACAGCTTGTATCGAACTTTCCGAAAAGTAATTTCTAATCCAACGAAGAAGAGATTCATCGATACCAAAAGAGAGCTTGATGCCAAACTCTATCAAATGCTTTTGAAATTGGATATTTCTTCCTCTTTTAAATTGAAACATGTATAGCCTTAGCCACCACAAACAGTGGAAGAAAAACTGAAGAAGCAGTTTTGCTGTATCGCCTTATAAGAAACCAGTTGCAGGAAATTTAGTAGGTAGCTATAAGATTTTATATGGCAGCCAATGAAAGTTTTCGGCTATCCTATAAGTTATAAATTAGAAACATTTTTAATTTGCTCGAAATTTTAATTTCTTTATAGGTAGCTCTATGTTCTTAGATTATAACAACATTCAAAAGACCACACCCCATAGCTTCTTCTGTGTATAGAGATTAATTTGATTATCTGTCCATTCTTTTTAATAAGTTTATCAAATTTCTATCGTCCCTTTATATTAAACTTTCATACAAATTCCACGCCTAATCGTGAGGTGTTTTTGTGTTATAAAGTGACAATTTCGAAAATTCCATTTCAAATTCCAAAGTCGATTTATTTTACGGCATTGCTACTGCCATGCTGGCGTCGTCGTCGTCGCCGTCAACCTCGCTCGTCACCCTCCCGAGTGGATTAGTGGAGTTCCAAATTAAAATGGAATAGTATCACACATTCAAATTTAACGCCTCACAAATCACTTCGAGTTAATTTTGCCTCGCGGGAACGATTTGTTGTTCACGTTAGCAGTTGTAGACTACTTACTTACTGGTGCTGGCGGCCGGCGCGGCGCACACCATGCGGATGTCGAGGCGAGCGATGAATGGATATGGAAAATGGTGCCGTGAAAATAAAGATATCCAAGGACGGATCGACTAGAAGACATCTGGAAAACGTCATCGTCATCTTCATCATCGCAGCCCTCACCATCGCATCACAAAGGCTCTGCGCTACTTGTCTAAATATATACATATAAGAAACAAATTCAAACAGTGATACCTCACTCGATTCACAATGATACGTCAATATGTCATTATTATTTCCCCACATAATAGAAGGAGGAAGGAACAAAAATTGATATTTCCAAAATAGCAATCTGAATTCTGAATCACATTCCATATTTGTGTATGTGTACCTATTTTTCAATCTTGCTAGTGTTGTTATGATTTTTGTTATTAAAAAGCTGCAACCAGAGGCACTTGTTATTTATTTTCCGTTTCCTGTTGCTTATATAGCATAATTGTATGTTGTACATATTATATTGCAGTTGTAATGTAATTTTTCATTTTTTTTTAACTTCATTATTTCATTTCACTTTTGCAAAAAGCGCATAACGTTTCCTCTTGTCATTATAGAATAGTGCGAAGTAATAAACATGAGTGTAAATGCGTTCTCCTTTCTACACGGAATAAAAAAAAGAGTCGAACAGTAACTTAAGTGGACTTTTTCAAAGTTTGAACATAAAAAAAACTTGTAACAAAAGAATTGGTTCCGTGAAATAAGTGCAGCTGCCTCGTACACAAATTTAAAATTAACTTGACAGTAGGTATATAGTTGGACAGTTTAGTCAAGTTGCTGAATTTAAAACAAGAGTTATGAGGAAACATAAATTGTGAATGTTTTATGAAAAAATGGATCCATACTTAAGGAGATATGACATAACACAATGAATTGTCTTTCTATATATACAAACATACACATACGTATGTAGGTAGGTACTATATGATGTAATTACATAAGATATACTGCTAATTTCGGGTGTGGTCTTAAGTTGAAGAAAATATAAAATTCATTTGTTGTTGCCTTGCAAATTCTGTTTTTGTTTTTTAATCAAAACACAAATACATATTGAAGAATTAAAAACACATATGATACACATATGTACCATAGTATATAGATGAATTATAATTGTCGTTAAATTTGAAAGACCATTAGACAAGTTTTCAGTAATGAAATTGGGGGGTAATTCCGTAAATTTGGAAACAAAATCGCCAGAAGATAACACAGGTCAACAAAAAAATATTTTTTTTTCGTTTCTGTGTTCAAATAGCGATTTCCTCAATCTTTGTATTGGAAAATATTGTACTTTTTTTTTTTTTCTTCTCAAAGTTTGGTTCCATACGTTTTAGAATGATAAATTAATATTACGTGTTGAAGCTTAACGCATCACGTGGTGTCAAATCAATGCTGAAAATCACATTTCAGCGATTCATCTTACCGGTACATTAAAACTTGCCTCTGGAATATTAGCTGTAAGTACTAATTTAAAGCTTAGTGAAGCCTATGAAGCTTATTTTAAGTCGGCTATGCGAAGCTAAGATAAGTGCTGGACTCCAGTGCTGCCGTTTCTACTGTTACGAAAGTAGACTACTCTTTTTTCGCTCCAAAAACATCAAATCTACTGTGGAAACAGATTCCACGACATTTTTTCCACAATTCTCCTGTTTTTTTTACCGATTGGCTTTACTATTACAATTATAGGCTTCTTAGTAAAACAGTTTGTTACTTCCAAAAGCTTATGTCACTTCTTAAAACATTATGCGTCATCTTCAACTAGAAGAAACAATGGCGCAAAATTTCAAACAGCCTGATGTTAAGGGCTTAGTATGATACAACTTAACAGTTTGCTAATACTAAAACACTTTACTAATATTTTTCTAATTTTAAACACTTTTTAACTAACACCACACTAAATCTATTTTCTTAGTAAACTACAACTAAACACGCCCAAAATAGTGCAAAAATGTAAGCGAACATCACTTTTTGACGTTTGTAAATGTCAAAGTGGCATATGGATTTAGTACGATACTAAAAAAATAAAGTAGCCATTTTGTGATTTTAATTTTAGTCAAATGTTAAGAAAATAGTACGATACTAAACTGGTTTAAAATTAGCATCCTCCTCTTTTTAGCCTGGTATCATATTAAAAATGATTTAACATATTACTAAATCGACTAAGATCTTGCGCCAATGTTATTATAGAACATACTTGTTCAAGTTCTTCCGCGAGTTCATCCCTGCTTTGAAGTCTGTGTGACAGTTTGAAAATGATTGCAGTTCACAGCTTATTTAGAATTTGGACTAATTTGTACTTAAAAAAATATATAAAATTATTTTTAGTCTGATTAGACCAAATCGTGGTTTTAGAATTTTTTTTTAAATTTTACTGGAAAACTAGTTCAAGTTCAAGTTCAAAGGAATTTTATTTCATAAAAAGTAAAGTACATAATTTACAAATTTTCCATTATTTAACATGGCTTACGCCGTCTGTGAGAAAACTTAAAACGTTATTCAATTCAGAAGAAAACTTGGTACAAAAATCAATGATATTTGATTTTAAGTGATTTTCAATAAGATAAGATTGAGAGGACTTTGGAAGAAATTTGAGTTCAATTAATATTTCGATTCGCATGGCGTAATAGGTCGTTTTATGTAAACTGTCTACTCATTGAACAGGAAATCTCCTGATTTTCCAAAATTTTCGGATTTTCCAAAATTTTCGAAGTTATTCTCGAAACTAAGGCACGGGATCCAATTTTGTTTCCAATTACATTTTTCTTGTAATTGTTAACGAAAGAATGATAGGAGTCTATACGAGAAAGTTCATCCATACACAACAGCACACACAAAAAAATATTAATTTTTCAATATTTACATGTGTTTTTTATTAAGTTTAAGCTGTATAAAAATTAAAAATAGTTATTTGAAATCATTTTAAGATTTTGTTTCATTTTAATATACCATTAAAACAAAACAAAAAATAGGATTTCCCATAAAACCAAAATATCAGGTAAAACTTTTTTATAATTAGTAAGTTTTATGGTAGGAAGAAGAAAATCATATCAGGAACCCAGAAACAAAAATAGTGTTGACCTGTGTAATCATCAACGTGATCGTCAGAAAATTGTTTTACGAACTCAACCATTTATGTGTATTTTAGAAACAATTTGAGAACTTTTTGTTTCTCTGATGGAATCGAAATCCGTATAGAGCGATATAATAGGCATATCAAAATTTTTGTTTTCCGGTCCACAAACAAATAAAGTAGCAGACTTGACTGTGCGAAAAAATGGTTTTCAAAGGATGTACCTTAATGGGATTTATTGATTTCCATCGCAAAAGCCAATCACTCTGGGGAATGAATACGCTTGAATTGGAATTGAAAATCAGATCGAATAATCGAAATAGGTGAGATAAGAACTTCATCTCATTCGAATTTGGCCTTTATGATCTTCGCTTGAATCACATCGCTTATCAGTTTCTTGACGGACAACCGTGTATCATTGCACAATTTCGGATGATTCAGATTCATCAACGTGATTATATGGTCCATCCCACCCTGAGCTGTAAATTATGTGGCAGAAGTTCCTGGGACATCATTAAGTGATTTCAATTATTCCGTCGATAGTTGTTCGTTTCATCATCGTCGGTCACGCTGTCAACGGATTTGTATGAATGCAGTTCTCTAACGATTTGACTTTGAATAATGAAATTCAAGCTATCGACGTCATTATTCTTCTAATACAAATTTTCTGGGAACGATATCAATCCAGTCGAAACATAAACCGAAATTCGGCCATTGCCAAGCACCAGCAGCCGATGGGTTGTTCTGCAATTCGACACTCCTATTTGTGGTCGATTTCAACTTCTTGACATACCGCCATAAAGATGATGATTTCTGGCATTTATTAAGTTCATTTCCAGCAGTAGATTTCGGGATGATGGGAAGCGTTTGACGAAAATCGCAGAGATTCGAGAAAGTAAATGACATGACATGTAGGTAATATTTGTACGGTTTGAGAATGTGATGATCCGGAATGGTGTAATATCACAAGACTCGAATTAATTGCAGCAAGAAAATAGCACATTTGATTCAATAGAAAACGAAAAGGACACCTGGCGAATTGCGAACAGCCTAAGTCAACGTATAACGCCATCACTCGGGTTGTGGCATTGATCGCATTACAGGGCTACTACTATTAATATCTCGTTAAATTCTCCACCCAAAATTAACGCAAAATGTCTTTTATTATTACAATGAATTTCACAATTATCTGAAATTTTCCCAGCTTGACAAAAAATTTTCCAACTTTATATCCAAAATCAATAATTCGTGATATAAAATACGACATTTCTTCGACAAAAAATTCGCGTTTTTCCGAAATTGTGCGAGTTTTGCACTAAGAATTTTTTTATTTTTCAATTCGAAAAGCCATTCCGACATTATTGCAGACAATCGCATACCAAAAATCAATTTTCATTTTTTACTTGCGATATATGTATGTACATACATACACATATAGATACTATAAGGCAAGTTTTGCATTTGGGAAAAAACTCGAGATTTTAATCAAAGTTGACATTACGATGATAGAGAACACCAAAAAGGGGGTCCGGCAATTCCGTCTGCCTGTGTGAAGTACAATCTACAGCCTAAACCATGGAACCGATTTTGTTCAAACTTGGTGCTTAGGCGTTTTAGGTGATTGTTCAAAATAGATGTTTGAATCGTTGTTTTAACCCCAATTCATACCAATTTTTTTTTTCGAAAAATATTAAGAGTTTTTATTTATACAAAATTAAGTGAAAAACCGCTTTAAAAATACATTTGGACTTTTCTATTAATAATCTTTTGCATATAATGTGACCGAACTTAGGAGCAGTACGTGTGATCCAGCCGTCCATTTTATTTCAATTTAAGTCGGTAAACGGAAGGTTTTCCTTTCAAAATATTTGTCACCGCAATAATTATTAGTAACGTGCTTTGGCCTAGAGCTACTTGAAAATCGATACTTATGAATCATTGGTAGCCTCTGGGTTATCAGAGGCTCTAAACTAATAGCTTACCTAAATATTGGGTGTATTACGTAAGTTGAACGATTACCGATTTTCAAAAAATTATTTCCAGTACCAACTAACGTGAACTCTTCTTTTGATAATCCAAAAGGTTGAAAAAAAACTTGGATGTTTTTCATTAAATTTCTCCGCCCAAAACATTTTTACTACAATTATTTCTAACACCAACAGAAGGAACAAATTATAATTTAAGTTTAAAATAAATGTAAGACGGATACTTATTTAGCTATCATGCTAAATTTAACGTTTCGACGATAGCATTTTGAGGATAATTGACTTACGTGAAGCAGATATTCATATTCAATAGACAAAACGTGATCGTCAAAACCAAAGTAATTTTTCATTTAAAGTGAAGTAAGACTATCGGCGAAACGTATCATCTGCCGATAATAGAGTTACAGAATTAGGCCTCTGATGATCTTCGAATAGTAGCTACCTACCATATATGATGGTTTTATTTAGTATGGTGCTAGTTAAGAAGTGTTTAAAATTTGGACAAGTTTAGTAAAGTGCTGTAATATTAGATACCTGTTAAGTATTATAATGTTTAAATTAGGCTGTTTTTTGACGGTTTTTAAAATGTTAATATATACATAAATTATATCGGAAGTAAATATAAAACAATGCAGTTAGAAGCCTGCTCATTTTACTAATGCAGTGTACTTTTTTTTAGCTCTGATCAGATCACTTCACTAGCCGATCCTAACCAAACAGAATGCGGCTTGAACAGCAGAGTATGATCAGATCTCTCGGATTTAATTATGAAATACACTTTAGCAATTGCACCGTCACATATAGATATCACATTTTATATATCACACAATTGAAAAATCACATCAAAAGCCGAATGAACTTCGCTGCACTCAACTATGTTCCATTTGTTCAGCCATTGAGGGCATCCTGATTGGAAAAGAAAAAAAAGCTTTTTTATTAGATCGTTGTGTTTTTTTTTTTAATATTTCCGCCAAAAGATATCTTTCAACAACCTCGATTGGAAACATGATCAACACTTTTTTTACCCTGAATCAAATATTAATACCATTCGCTAGAATAAAAATGATTTTATTCCTCAAAAACCCGAAATGCTTTAAACGACAAATTGGTCATCAAGTTACACTATCAACATTTTATACATATAAATGGTCGGTATACAAAAATACTTACATTTTTACGATCATAATGTTTTCGGTGGTCCGATTACATCCCATAGGTATACTTAAAGATATAAAACAGAATTATTTCATTTGAGTATGTAAAAGTATTCGTAAGATACTCTCTAACTGTTAGAAAGTATCAACTTCTTTAAATATACCTACTGAGAATCTTCAGTCATCAAATTAATTTTAAAGCGGTTTCTCACGGTGTACCAGTAATTGGATTTCTAAGTATAGTCTCGAGAACATGTCATTTTGAGTTCTGCTTCTGACTGATTGTATTTTTAGACAGAAACATTCACGCGACTCCACGACATAACACCATCACTTGACATTATTTTTCTATTTTAAAACTCGCCTTAGTCTTACTACTGTCTACTTCTTGTACATAGTTAAGAGACAACAATATCACTTGCCAACCCTAATCAAATGCAATATTAGTGGCAATGTCTTCACTAAATTATCCGCCGTGCAGTAATTAGTTTAGTCACCGTCTCAAAGAAATAAAACAATTTAATTACCTTTCTAAGAAGGATTGAACGCTTAAGTTTTGTATATAGTGTGTTTGAGTTGTCACATTATTTATCAAAGTGCTAGCTTAGTGGTGGTCTAGTTTCATGAAAATGCCTTGAGGCCATTTGGATTTTTTATAAATCGGTAGTCTCATTTTAAGAAGTAAGGGTGGCGTTAAATATAATCCAATTCACATGGCCACAATTATAATTGGCTTCCAAGTGCTCTTGAAATTTTTATATTGGATGCGATTGTTCTCTGAGGTTCCCCTTTGTATTAGAACTATTAATTTGCTTTATGTTTGTAATGAATGAAACCCTTGTTGCCGGACTGGGCGCTTGGTGTTGCAGTTATTTTAAATTTAGAGGGTGATTCAAATAATCTGCAAACAAGTCTAAAGCTAGCTAACTTATGACAAACATATTTTATTTATGGAGTGGTACAATTTTAAAAGTTTTGTAATATGTATTATTTGTATTATAAGTTTACAGTCTTATTCATTAGAATACGTCAGATGCATGCATAGTTATGCAGTGTGCGAATGGACCGATTTTAAAATTGAATAAAACAAGTGGTATATGAAATTTCAATAAGATTTTATCTTTATTTGAGAGCCCTATCAATGACACTAGACACTATGTGTGAATAATAACATTTGCCATGTTTTATTTTCCCCAATAACCCACTTGGTTCAACCCGTGCAAATAAAACGATCTGGGTTATGTACCTAAATGTGCCCTCTGTTCACCGAATTTAATACTAATATTTGCAAACCCAGATAGAAACCCCGATATAAGCCTGGATCTCGTATTTTTTTTGTAATATGTGTTAAAAAATAACCCAGACCCAGACCCGTAGATAATAAAACTCAGCTTCTGTTAGAATGGCCGCCGCGGTTTCGCTGGGTGGCGGGCATTCGAAAGGTCGTGTTTTCGATGGCTTTGGTGCATAAATCAGGCTGAATTTGAATGATGGCATCGATTATGTTGTCTTTGAGGGCCGCGATGGTTTGCGGCTTATTCGCATACATCTGCGACCAATGAAAGCCGCGCAAGAAAATGTCTAAAGGGGTCAAATCACACGATCTTGGCGCCTCGGCGCAAGATAACCATGCCATGAAACCGCTCGTTCAGAATATCGATTGTGTGTGCACGTAGCGCCATCCTGTTAAAAACATATGCCTTCGATGTCCATATCATCCAACGCAGGCCACAAAAAGTTGGTGATCATCGACTCATAGCGATCGCCGTTGCCGGTGATGGCCTTGTCATCATATATATAAGATTTATCAAAATCGGTATAGCCATTTTCGATACATTTAATATTTTGTTTATCGTCGGTACCGTTATTGTAAAACAAATTTCTCCTCCAGGGAATCACCAAAATTAAGCACCAATTTTGAAGAAAATCGCTTCAGCAGCGGCTCGGCTTAGTCTGGCTGTAGAGCGTGGTCCAGGCATACAAACTTACATACAGATGGAATTACGGGATACTTTTTTTTCTCTATTATCGTAGTACCAAGTTTGATTGAGTAAAATCTAGAGTTATATATTTTTTCCAAATACCAATCTTGCCTTAAATACAGTGATGCCAGATTTCTTGCTTTGGTTAAGGTACGCACGACTTGGGCCCTTTTTGGCAAACGATATTGGCGACGAATGCCCATGATGTCCCCTGCCAGAAAAACTTCAAGAATAGATAGTTGCTTAAAACTAAATTCACACAAGTTAATCCTTTAATGGGTAATATGACCTTATTAAGCAAAAAATGCTGATAATCATATCTTTGCCTAATAGATTTCGTTACATTTGACATCGCTTATTAGGAAAAAATTCGTCTTGCTTCAGCATTAGAATGATGAAGAGTCAATCCTATTGTTATAACTTTTCAACAAATTTTTTAAGCCTTGAAAATAAGACGTTTTTTAAGTGGACAATTTTGATCATCACTTCAGCATGAATTTCAAAGGCTGCATTCAAATGTATTACTGCATTTACACAATACAAATTAAGACCGTGTAAACTGTGTGAAAAAGCCGGCATAAAACTAAAATGTGAAGCATTATAAGGTTTAAGTTTTTTGTTTTTAAATACATACCCACAAAAAGGGCATTCGCCCACGATCTGGCATCACTGGCAAAATACCAATAGATTTAGTCTTAGATTTATTGAATTTAATTCTAATTACAACGATATGGAATAAGTCGCCGTCTGTCAATAAATAAAATACCAATATCGCAAGTAAAAATAAGGAAATGTTAAATCTGCTGTCAGCTGAGATGAAAATGGTAATATAGCTGGAAGTTGAAAGTTGACATAGACAAATCATCTAATCTAATATGATGAATTAATGGAATCTTACACCAATTAAGAACTGTGTTTACCAACAGGTGCCTTATATTGTAAAGGTCTTGTCTAAAAATATGTAAATATATTAATATATGAAAAGGTCGCCTAATTTAAATTGCAATGGATTCCTGTCTCATAAATTATTTTGTTCAACCCAACTATACGTAAAAAGTTTTAGTCAATTTTTTCGTGACATATTCGAATCACCCTGCAGAAAAATGATTTAGCGAAACTAAAGCACACACAAGTGGCCTTCATGGTTTTCTTGAACCATGATGTGGTGTTGAATAAGTTGAGTTTTGTTGGGTACGTCTTTCGAAAGAGGATGAATTTTATTAAACATTTCTCAGTACCACTTTGGAGAATCGTTTCTTTATTCTATCGCATATCCCCTTCCCATTTCTCGTTCATTGAAGTTATGCACACATCTTTTCACTGGAAGTTGAATTGGATGGACAATAAAATCTATAGATTTGGAATGAAATGAATGATCTCCACTTCGAAACGAAAATGCACTCGAGAGTATTTCGAACTACACTGGATTGTCAACAGTAGATGTAGCTGCCGATGACGACTATTTTGTTTCCTTTCCGTTATGGGTGTTATTCAAAAGGATGAAATTGGATTTTGAGAGAATATTTATATCCAAACCAATGACATTATTCACTTGAGTTTCAAAATTTGTGGACAAATGACTTATCCATATGGCAAAGTGACCAGGGCCGGATTGAATTGCACATGAATACATAGGAAAAAAGGAAGAGGGAGGCTTATGCTCATCAAAATTTTTAATTAATAAATTGTAAACTTCAAAAGTGAATAAGAAGCTTATAATAATAATAATAATGTAGCTTTCCAAATTCAATTTGTGGTATTTATTTTTATTTAACCTTTATTAAAGCTTTTTAAATTATATTTAAAAAAAAGATCTCTCTCATGATAACAACAAACAAAAGTCTGTTCGACCACTCGTTTAGTAAAGTGGTCCGTTGTTATCTTGCATTTAAGGTCATTTTTATAAAAAACCTCTAACAAGAAAATAGAAATTAGACATCTTTTGACTATCAGTATCCAGTCATAAAAAAATGAAATGCCAGAAATTAGAGTTTTCGTGTTTTTCTGTAAGTTGTAAGAATTTAGATTTATGCAGAATTTGAAACTCTACTACAAGTTTGTCTCTAAATATAAATCTGTCTGATAAAAAAATTTATTTAATAACTTATGTAATATGTATCTATACAAAGAAATTATTCACTTGAGTCTCATTGCTAACATACCAATTCAAATTCTAGACGCTATAAATAGGAAAATAGAACCATTTTTTTGTAGGCTCCAATGCATAATGTAAAAGTTTTTGAATTAGGTACCTTGCTGTAGGTAGAGGCCAGTGTTATACTACTATGTAACACAAATTTTCGAAGGAGACCTTTTATTAGATATATTTGAAAATTAGTTTTATTGATATTTAATACTGAAAACCTAGGGCCCTTTAGAAAGCTATTGCCTCGAAAGAATAAAATCTAACTCTGTTGTTTAATGGACTACCATTGAAGGGAATATCGAATATGCTTTAAATTTATTCACATAAATGTAAGAATCAATGATTTGATAGTTTCAATTTGAACAGTATCTGTTATTCCAATATGCTGCTGTTGTTAGACACACATACATATATTTACGCTGTAGAGTATACAGTCACTTTTTTAGTCAAAAATGTATGAATTTATGTTTTATTTCAAAATGTATACCGAAATTAAAACACTTTAAATTAAAAATACTTTTTTTAAACTTCTTTCATAAAACTTAATAAAAATAAAATCCTTTGTTTGATTAAATAAATACGTAAGCTTTTTTTGTGTGTTATAAATGCATATACAGTTTGAGTGTCGTTTAAATATCCGGGGTAATTACCGGGTACATGGTTATTCAAATGTCAGGAAATTATTACTAATGTATGTGAAGGACAAATTTAGGTGGGCTAATTATTCCGCACGCATTTGTGTTGAGCAGGTAAAAAAAAAGAATTTCTGATGTCTCTATATTCTTGATGAATAATGGAACACGTATCTAAAGTTAGAATCAATATACCGATGAGCGTTTATACTGCAGAATTAAAGGGAGTTATGAAAATTTATATAAAATTCGCTATAAAATAATTTTAATTTTTAATTTTTTAATTTTTTTTAAATTTAGCTTAATACAAGCAGTTACATTTTAGATGAACATAAGTTAATAATAATAATAATACCAATAATATAAACATAATACTAATTTAAAAAAAAATCATAATACTAATTTAAAACTAATCAAAAAAAAAAATAACAAAATAAATAAAACTAGGTTAATGGGTTAGGGAGAGGTGTTTAATAGGATTTTTCTGAGGTATGTAGAACTAAGGGAAAAATCAAGGATATCATGTACTGAATTAGCCGAGCGGAGCATTTTACAAATAGGGTTGAAATGGGCGTAGTTGGTGCGGTGGGTTGGAAAGCGGAAGAACGGAAGGAACGATTCTTAAGTTTCGTGGATTTGTATTAAAATTAATTAATTTGAGTAATTCAGGACAGTCAATGACTCCAGTGATAAGTTGGGGGTGGATAAACAGGATATCAGCGATACGACGACGTTGAGCAAGAGTCTGTAAGTCAACTAATTGTAAACGGTATTCATAAGGTGCTAATATAAGGGGGTCAGACCATGGTAAATTGCGTAAAGCGAATCGAAGGAATCTTCGTTGTACAGCTTAAATCCTGAGAGAATGAGTTATTTGAAAAGGAGCCCATACCTGACTTGCATACTCGAGGATTGGCCTAACATATGTGGTGTAAAGAGATTTTGTAACCATGGGATTGGAGAATTCCTTAGACCATCGTTTAATAAAGCCCAAGGAAGAATTTGCTCTGGCAACGAAATGATCAATGTGAGATCGAAAATTTAGCTCTTTATCACATAATATCCCAAGATCGCGAATAGAGGAAACTATAGGAATAGATACATTACAGAAGTGATACGTTCGGGAAATCGATTGTAAACGTTTGCGAGAGAAAGACATAGCTTGGCATTTTTGAACATTAAGTTGTAGAAAATTTTTATTGCACCAGGTAAAAAAGGTGCTTAGGTCTTGTTGAAGAAGGGAAGAGTCACGAGAGGATGAGATTACTTTTACTATTTTAATGTCATCAGCATAAATTGAGAGATCGGAGAAGGAAATGATATTACCCACATCATTGATGGCAAGCACAAATAGGAGTGGGCCAAGATGGCTGCACTGAGGAACCCCTGATGAGGCGAAGATTGGATCAGACACCGCATTTCTAAAGACAACGCTGTATACACGGCACTCGAGGTATTATTTGATCCATTCAATAAACAAAGGAGGAAAGCCGAAGGCGTTTAGTTTGATATAAATAATTTGGTGATTGATCTTGTCAAACGCTTTACTAAAGTCAGTAGTTATAACAATGACGTCAAATCCTTTTTCTAGAGCTAAGAGTGTCGATGAGACAAATTGGGTAAGATTAGTCGTGGTGGACTTGCCCTTTAAAAATCCATGCTGTAATGGAGAAACAATTGACTTGCAATGAAAAAATAGGGAGTCATACACTATGCTTTCAAAGAGCTTGGGTATAGCGGAGAGCTTTGCAATTGGCCTATAATTCGAAATCTCATTCATAATAAAGGCAAGATACAGTGGTTTCTAAAATTGATTTATCAACTATCAATTTTAAAACTATATTTCCCACATTTATCGTGAACCAGGTTAAATCAACGTCTAAGAAAATTGAAATTTCCAACAAAATATTTGCTTAAACTATATAAAGCTTTATACCCACATAATTTAAGCGAATACAAAATAAGAACTTTATTTTTAAAAAAATATTTTTTTATTTTAATATTAATTTATAAGAAAACTTTATTGTTAGATGATTTATTGACCAATTTGGAATTTAATTAATGAGTGGAAGCTTATAATAAATTCAGATGCAAGGCTAACTGAGCATGTTTGATCTATTTTTGACATAAAGCGTGACTGTCAAAATAGATCACTTTGAAATCCAATTTTTCTGCAATCATTTACGCATAATAAATTATTTTCTATTTTGCAAGTGTGAGATTCACTTTTCTTGAAACAGAAGTAAACGTATTCACTCATTATTTTTAGTGTGAATAAGTTGTGCATGCTCCGACGATGAAAGAGTAACACCTAATTTGCCAGTAGCTACTGCCCTAATTAAACACAATTAAAAACATAATGTTCGTTTTTTACTTGTGATTTCTAAATGTATTTATAGTAGGAAAGTTTTCATTTGGAAAAAAATCGAAATCGAGGTTCGTATAAAACATGACATTACGATGAAAAAGAATTTGAAAAAGTGGGTCCCGCAATTACATATGTATTTATAACTGAAGATCAATCTATAGCCTAAACGGCTGAAGCCATTTTCTTCAAAATTGGTACTTATAAGCGTTTTATGTGATTGTCTCAAATAGATTTTTAAATCGTTTTTTAGCACCATAATAATTTGTGCTAGCATCTTAATTAAGAGGAAAACAGCTCTCACGATTTTGATAAAACTAGTATGTGCACTATTTGGTATAGCTTACATTTTGGTCGAAAAATTTCTTTACACATTTTGTTATTTTTTCTTTCATACAACAATTTTTTCGATCAATATATGTATTTATATGGGAAAAGAATAATAGTTTTTTTTTGGATGTTTGAAAAAATAAATTTTTTTTTTGAAAATTCAATATTTCGAAAACGGGTTGACAATTTTTTTTTCTAAATTATGTTGTTTGTATGTGTGTTGTCAAATACTTAAAATTGCCATACCAATATTTTGTTAGAAGAACACTTCAGTATTTTTGCTTAGGTGTATGAAATTAAGTAATAAAGAACTTTAAAAATATATGTACCTGGGGCGCCAGAACGTATCTTGATACAATCGAGTTTTGTCGATACAATCGAGAATTGTTTTGGTTCAATCGAGTGTCCTCGATTGTATCGTTAGAGAAAACTCGATTGAACCAAAATAAGTGCTTCCAATTCTCGATTGTATAGACAAAACTCGATTGTAGGCGTGTTTTTTTCTAAGCCCCGGGAAATTGGACGAAAAAAAACGATGAGTATGATTAACAATTTGCATGTTAAATCCAACAACAACTAATCCCCGGGGTGCTTAGCTTAAACCCAGAGAATTTTCAGGGCTTAGCTATTGGAGAGGATAAAAACTGTGCTACCAAAAACTTTTTCATTAAGTTATCGATAAAATGTATAGAAACTTCAAAACTGACATTTTGACATGGCAGATAATTATCAATTGTTGGTTTGGTTGAGCATTTGGTCTACGTGTGTCAGTTGTTTTCCCGACGGACATGTCATCCTAACCTAACCTACCTTTTAATATACATTCCGCAACACAACAACAAATCAATTTTAACATTTTTCGCTTTTGTATTGCCTCTATGGTTTTTTCCACCTCGCCATGAGCACAACCTTCTACAGCGATTTTCATTTTTGTGTTTATTTTTATTATAGGTATATTGAAACTTGACTGTGAAATTTTTATTAAATAAAAAGCATTTCCTGAAGTTGATAATTGTTCAATTAACAAGAATTGAATAAACAACAAAACAAAGGTTTCTTTGAGAAGATTGTTTTCGGCTGCGTTTTGTTGTACATGGGAGCAACCCAATACAGATTCTCTGCTACATCCTTGGCATACTTCAATCTTCTTGATCGTCGCCCGCTCTTGCTCAGACCTATATTCCTAATGACATATGAACTGAGCGTCCCGCCCGAATAAGCAACTCGACTACTAATATCATGTCACCAGTTTTTTTTTTTTTTTTGGATTCATATAGTTTTTAGGTCGCAAGACATTAGTATTAAGAGATATAGTTTTAAACATTCTTGTCTAGCTTTAAGATAGTTATAAGTTAAGATTAAATAAAAATGAATAAAAAAAAGGGGTAGTTTTCAAGTAGTTGAATTCAATGTACCACTGTATTTGTGAAAATTAAATTAAAAGAAAATCGCATCGGCTGAAAACAATTTCCAAAATACATGATTTCAATTTTCACATTACTTGATTCATATTTTTTTGTATAAATAATGATTAACTTGGTTCTTTTTATGTTATTTTAATAGAAAAGTAGTTTAAATTCAATAAATATATCGAAATTACACAAAACAAATCAACCCGATGATTTTTAGAAGAATGAGGATGAAGCAAACAGTGATGTTTATTTTTTTCTTGCATTACAGCTGTTCTTCAAATGTCATCTGGCAAATTAATAGTGCTACCAAGTATTTCACTAAGCGCCTTGGTCATTTTTTTCAACCAATTCCCCCGGGTATTTAAAAAAAAAAGCACCTTGGATCTAGTTACGTGGTGGGCCCCTGTTTGTACTAAGAATCTTTTCGATGTTATCCAACATTTCGGTTATTAAAAAGAAAAAAATCAATTTATTTTTCGAGGGATGTGGAAACAACTCAGTTTTAACAAAAAATTCCCTTTCACATATTTGTGAAACTAAAAATAAGGGTCTGATAAAATTTAAGACGATTTTTGATAAAAGATTTATCAAAAAAAAAGTCCGGCGGTTTTCGAAATATTGAATTTTCAAGAAAAGAAATAGATTTTTTTTCAACAATCCAGAAATAAAAAAAAGGGATGTTTTCATTAATAACAATTTTCGAAATTTTCTTTTTAACCAAAATATTTATTATACTTATTTATAATAGCGAACTGATTTTTTTTAACAAAATCGTTAGAGCCAGACAGACAAAATTGCAGGCCCACCTTTTTCCGTGTTCTCTATCATCGTATTGTCAAGTTTGATTAAAATCTCGAGTTCGATTTTTTCCAAGCGCTAAAATTGCTCTATAGTATAATCCAAGTAAAAACTAAACAGTGACTTAAAAAGGACACAACAAATATGAGATAAAAAAAAGATAAAAAAAAAATAAGATTGACGTAAAAAATCCAACGTGTAATTATTGTATTAAATAAATTCAATACAATTCAATTTTCTTTATTGAGAATTAAAAAATCAACATATACTTTACATTGATTGAATCGTAGTATAACTTTTAGCCTGCCTCAAGATATGCCTGGCTGGAAAAAAAATGAAATTTGGTATAAGGAATTTAAGTTTCTTAATCTAAATGAATAATTATATGTACAAATAACTTCATCGCATAATTGTGCGTGCTTGTTCCCGTCATGCAAAAAAAAAAAAAAACAAAACTGCTGCTGTTCTAGTTTTTAAATGGATTTAAGTATTTTTATGTATTTTTAGGTATCTTAAGTAGCTTAAGGTAGTTTTAATTAGTATAACCAGTTTTAATTATTTTTATTCTAATTAAAATAAAATTAATAAAAATGCTATGGTACTAAGTTTTTGTTTTCAAAAGTTTTCTTGGTGAAAAGTAAAAATAAAATAATTATTAAAATATTAAAATATAATAATTTTTAGTTCGAAAGACATTAGTATTAAGAGATATAGTTCAGCTTAGAGCTCACGTAAAGGGCCAGTAAGTTAGTTGTAAGTTTTTGATAAGTAGGCTAGTTATAAATTAATAATAAATAAAAATGAATTTAAAAAAAAATGCTTATATAAGGAAATTTAATATGAAAATAAAATTAAATTAACTAAAATTAAATACTTTATACCAACTTTAAATTAAAATTCTAAGGCATCATTTATTTTGGTACCAAAACGGCATCAGTTTTATTTGTTTAAGTGCCTCAGAATTGATAGCCAAAGTTTTCAATGATGAGTTTCAATGAAAGCTATAACCAGCGCCTAAGTACAATTTTAAAATTATTTGTTTTTAAAATTCTTAAAATTTATTATATTATATTAAAAAAAAATCTGAGAATCAAAGGAGGAAAATTCCCTCCTACAAAATAAATATTTTTTAACTAACTACATGTTTCAATTAAAGAATTTAGATTTTGAGATCTTTAAATGAAATATTCTAAGGAAAGCTTAGGTCGGGGAAAAGTAATCAAGTACCCATAATTTCCATCTGTCCTCAAGCCAACATATTTTTTTTAATTTTTTTAATTTTATAAAATAATAATGAAGTAATAACTTTGTAAAATTATGTATATCTACATTAGTTTTTTTTCATGACTTAAAATGACTTGGCCTTAGCTATATCAATTTGAATAGACTGGTAACTAGATCCTCTTCCTTTATCTTACCATTATTTTTAATTCATCCAACAATTAGAATCACACTTACAACAATGAAAATATTTAAAGCAAAATCTAAGTAAATTTATTCTAAAACTCAAGTTTATCAAGCGAAAAAATCTAATATCAAATAAAAAAAAACACTTTATTTAACTGGAGGTTGATAGATCACATCACTCGAAACATAATCCCCTAAACGAATCTGTTTTAATGTTTCCCATGGGCCTGATACCATAAACACGATATTTCCTAAGGAAAGTCCTAATTCAATTAAACTTCGATTTAATGCCAAATACCGACCGTATACCTTCCCAAGTATATTTCCTCTCAGAGCTACCGATTTAAATCTCTTATCAATGCTTCCGGGTAACTTCCTAGAGTCTGTAACTTAATTCATTCATCTATTGATTGAACACAGAAAAAAGAGGTCGTCTGGGAAACTACGAGGTCGACGCTTTGACTTTATTCATTATTTCAGCAAAAACAATGACGATGATTATAACCATCATAGGCGTAAAACAAAGTCCCCTTTAAAACTCAGATCGTCATGATTATGCTGATGGAGTTGTCATCTGTCGATGAAGTGTGATGGGGATGATGGTCATCGGATTTAATGCCAGGCATTTTAACAGGCGGTTTCATTTAAGTCGCGGTTGGTTCGGGAGGAACACTTAAATTGTGGTTTCCCATTAACTTCAACTGTGAACATTTGAAACATTCAAAGAGGTAGGAACAGTAAATCAAAATCCAAGTGCGGAAAGTTCTTATGTAGATACATATTTATACTTTGTTGTATATCAAAATATAACACCCGGATGCAGAAACGCAACGGGTGCAGTATTGCTTGCGTTATACTGAATGATATACAACCAAGGAAACAATAATAATCATAGCTATATGGCACGGGTGCGACAAATACAGGATCATGTCCATTAACGGATACCAGGCGGGCTCCCTGGTGAACAATTCATTTTTAAATCATTTGTTTACACTCACGTTGGAGTGTTGTTTCATTCAAGCATCGACGGAAGGCATTTGATGGTGCTGCGGCGGTGTAAACATTCACAAATCACTTATGCCATATGGTTACAAGTGGATGTCCTAGAGTTGATGATTTTATTTGAGAAAAGACAATAAGCAGTCTAAGAAAGAACACAGGGTGTTACAAACTATCAATCTAAATCAAAAAAATACATTTCTGTCAAAGCCCTTAAGTTTAAAATAAAAAAATCGGCATTCATACTCTAGTTAGAACATTCATTGATATAAAATGTATTTCCAAAAAATTTGGACCTTCGAAGTATTGACAGAATAGCAACCGCCGATATTAATATTTAAGCTCCGTAATCCATTCAAAGATAATTTAATTACCACATAGTAGTGATTGCAATATATTTCTAATATGGCGCCAATTATAGCTGTCATTGAAACTCAGCATTGAAAACTTTGACTATCAATAATAAGATATACATATAATATATTTTGTCAAAAATATATTGTATTTGTTCCACCACTTTCTTGTAAATTCACTTTTGATTTTCCAATGACTATTGAAACGCTACCCATAATTCAAAAATCAAAAGTGAATTTACAAGATAGTGATAGAGCAAATAAAATATTTTTTTGACAAAAAATATTATATATCTTATTACATTCATTTTGGTGCCAAAACGACATCAGTTCTATTTGTTTAAGTGTCTCAGAATTCATAGACAAAGTTTTCAATGATAAGTTTCAATGAAAGTTATAATAAGTGTCTATGGGGGAAAGTTTTGCATTTGAAAAAAAAATCTAACTCAACATTTGAATCATACTTGACGTTACGAAGATAGAGAACACCAAAAAAGTGGGTCCTGCAATTCCGTCTGTCTGTCTGTAGATCGATCTACAGCCTAATCAGCTGAAGCAATTTTTTTCAAACTTGTTATACTTAAGCTTTGCATAGGTAATTTTCGCAAACAGATTTTTTAATTACATATTTGCCATACAATTTGTTCTACAATCTTAATTATCTCGAATATGGCACTAACGATTTTGATAAAAAAATATGTGCTCTACTTTATGTATAGTCTACATTTGGCCCCATCGACCACACTTTTCAAGTCATTGGTGATATTGTTTCTGATATTGTTTATCAGTCTTAATCTGACCATAGACAAGGTAAGTCGGTCTGGTCATCATTAGATTTGTTGCTCGAGGCTTCCCCCCACTCGTGGTAAGGGGTTTCGTTGCAAGTTAGGTAATTGCCACCAGGGGCTTCGGTACCTGTTGATCTACCAAAACTTCGGCCTGCTGTGTCGAGTGCCGGCAGGGGCCTTATACCTGTTGAGCTACCAGAGCTTCGGCCTGCTGTGTCGAGTGCGGCAGGGGCCTTATACCTGTTGAGCTACCAGAGCTTCGGCCTGCTGTGTCGAGTGCCACCAGGGGCCTTATACCTGTTAAGCTACCAGAGCTTCGGCCTGCTGTATCGAGGGCCACCAGTGGCCTTATACCTGCTGATCTACCAGAGCGTTGGCCTGTTGTGCCGAGTGCCGCCAGGGGCCTTATACCTGTTGGGTTACCAGAGCTTCGGCCTGCTGTGTCGAGTGCCTCCAGGGGCCTTATACCTGTTGAGCTACCAGAGCTTCTGCCTGCTGTGTCGAGTGCCACCAGGGGCCTTATACCTGTTGAGCTACCAGAGCTTCGGCCTGCTATGTCGAGTGCCACCAGGGGCCTTATACCTGCTGATGTACCAGAGCTTCGTCGTGCTGTGTCGAGCGCCACCAGGGGCCTAGTATCTGCTGATTGGTTCCAATCTAACCCGTAGTACCTCACCTGACAAGCAAGGGCTTGATAAAACTACCACGGGCGAACGTCATCAGAAATGCAGGAATCCAGAAAGCAATACCATATCCAGAAGCCACGCTAAGGCCTACTCAAGGCTAGGATATAAATACATCTTTAACGAGGAAGTGCCTCCACCGCCGCTATATAACCCGAATACCAGTATACCTGACCATATACCCGCCGTAACCAGATTTTGGGTGAACTACATATTATATGTTGTGAATTATAGAGTTGTTTTTAATAAAGATTTTAGCAATAAGGTTTGATAGTCCTTCATTTGGAGTTTCGTGTTTTATTCATTCCGACCCTGGCGATCCGACGAGAAAAACCTCGGCTGGAAACCAAAAAGCACATCACAATTTTTTTTTCAAATTCAGTTTTTAAATGTATAGTATAAAATTCTTAAAATTGTCATACTTACATTTTTAAAAGAAAACAATTTTAGTAGTTTTGTATATAAGAAACTAAATAAACAAGACTAAAAATATATTCAGCTGTTTCTACTCAATATCGTGTGCTTAAGATGTTATCGATCATAGGAAAAAGAACATATTATGATCTAGTCGTGCATTTCATTTCTGGTGGGTACATCAAAGTATTTTTATTGTTTTGCTAAAATAAACCAAATAACAAAGCTAACTTCGAATTTACTGATATATTTGTGTATGAAAAATTCTCAACGAGCATAATTATAATGTTTCGTTTCTTTTTGTAGAAATTTTACTGCCGATCCTAAAACTTAAAGATTGGCTTGCGCCGACAATTAAAATATTAATTTTAATGTTAAGAAATTTAAAAGGAAAAATCAATGAACATTTCTTCTTACCTCAGTTTTCAGATTTAATCAACCCTAAATAATCTCCTTCATGAAATGTATGGCTTTAATTTTTAGTTAAGTTTTCTTTAATTTTAAAGTCCTGCATTCGTTTAACTATACTTGAGAGAACCTAAAATTGGAAGGGTTTTAATTTTGAACTGAAAAGCTTATATTAGTTATTTTTTTCTGACAAGGGTTTAGAATCTGATGATTTGTCTTACGGTGTGCATTGAAATTGAAAACCTTCATTATAATACTATAGATATCACTTTTATCACTAATTTATAGTGGGCTAAATGCATAGTGTTATGTATAGTGCCAAGTCCAGTTTTTAAGGACAAATTATAGCATTTTCTTATAGGATGTGTGTAATTGTACTGATACTTTAGTAAAATTTAGCTGTATCGATTGGATACATTTATGTTATTTCGTACACTGGGAACTTCTGAAAGTAGAGTAATTTTGTGTGTATGGGAAAATTCACCCCGCTGCGCTGGTGTCAACAATTTATTATCGACTAATTACTTAGCCCTATTAACATACTGTATTACATTAATTGAGAGACTTAACCATTGCGAAAAAAGCAGTAACTTTTAAAAGACTTAAAAAAAACAAAAACAATCAGTTAAAAATGTTGCGATCATTTGACTTCGAATCTTTTGCATCCAAGAGGATTGTCTTACGACTTACCGACTAACTTTACTGGGAATTTATTTTTGAAATAAAATTCTACTGTAATAGAAAATAAAATGCGTGACTCTTATGTACGATCACAAGGCATGAAATATAAAAGTCGTTTATTACTAATTTTTTTAGATAAAAAATCTTTGAAAGTTTTAAAAAATAATCTTGGTATGCAAATTTAAAGTATTTAAGAGAACAAATTTAATAATATAATAAACATTATATATCTGTCGAAATGCAAGTACTGATCCAACCAGATGCCATGGTACTTTACTACACTTTTGTATCTTCGGCTTCATTAGGGAGGCCGTATGCACATACTTGTATTAGCATTCAAATTTTCACTGATGCCGCCAATGCGATCTGCAGTTTTTAAATTCAACGGCTTTTCTTGCAAGTCGTTTCCCCACAACAAATTCATATCATAACATGTGCAATCTTTTAATGTGACTCCGATCTTTTATCGCTTGAGAACAAACTATAAACCTTTTCCATATTGACAGATTTTGTTATGATTTTCACTTTACAGTCAACGCGTAAGCGATTTGTGTTGAGGTCCAAGTGAAGATTATGTAAACTGTTCCCTTCACGTTCACATTAAGCTTTTCTTTACGAATAGTACACATATGCTTAAAATATTCACTGACGAAATATTAACAAAATTTAATAAAATAAAATGCACGAATGGATCGCACGTACTTGCTCCTATGTTCGATCACATAAAAGATTCTTAATAGAAACGGCTAAATGTATTTTTAAAGTCTTTTTTCACTTAATTTTTTATATATAAAAATTCTTAAATTTAAAAAAAAAAATTGGTATGAACATTTAGAGTATTTAATAATATAAATTCAAAAACAAAATTTCAAGAAAAATTGTCCACCCTTTTCGAAGTATTGAATTTTCAAAAAAAAAAAAATATTTTCTTGTCAAAAATCCAAAAAAAAAACTAGTTTTCGAAAATTTTGAAATACAGTATTATTAAGAATTTGAAAGAGCTCATGTATAAAAATTTGGATCGAAATCCGTTGAGCCGTTTATGAGAAAGTCGTAAATCAACAAAATGGTTGCATAGGAGGTAACGTTAATAACAAAATATTTAAAAGCAATTTTCAACCAAAATGTAGACCATACCGAAAGTAGTATACACACCATTTTTTTAAATCGTTAGAGCCGTTTTCGAGATAATTAGATGGTCGAAAAATTTGTATGGCAAGTACCGTTATTTTTGGGGCTAAAACAACGATTCAAAAATCTATTTTGGACAATCACCTAAAACGCTTAAATACCAAGTTTGAAGAAAATCGCTTCAGCCGTTTATGCTGAAGAGAATTGTACAGACTGACAGACAGACAGACAGATAGACAGACAGATAGACAGATAGACAGATAGACAGACAGACAGACGGAATTGCGGACCCACTTTTTTGGTGTTCTCTATCATCATAATGTCAACTTTGATTAAAATCTGGAGTTCGATTTTTTTTCCAAATGCAAAACTTGCCCTATAGTACCTATATCGCATGTAAAAATCACTCAATCATGTCGGTAGCTGTCGAATTTATATATTTTCCTAAACAAAGTGAGATACATATGTATATAATTCCGCACGAATAAATACTTATATAAATTGCGATAAAGTAAGCAACATAGTTTTGAAACTTTCACCAAAACTCACAACAAACTACTATATGTATTTTTAAAAATGAAAAAAAGGTCAAAGCCTTTGCATTGTCAACAAAAGCCAAACTAGAACGAAAAAATCGATATGGCCTTTATTATGCTTTAAATGACCATCGTATTAAAATATGGCTTGCAACACCCTGTATTGTATAGTGTCCGATGCTGTTATTTGAACGACGACAACGACGTGCTGCTTTTGTGAACAAAGGACGATGACTTTACTGCCTTCTAGTAGAAAGCCCAAGAAATGGGAGTCGATGCCAGGACAGCAGGCAGGCGATACCTACTATTAGGCTCGGGGGACTCGCGAGAAGATAACAAAGCGTCAACAATGGCATCCCAAACAGCGAGCCGCCATGCTGTTGTTTTGCTGGTAAAAGACTTAATTGCTTATTCGTTTTCTTTTGTGTTCATTTAAACCAAATACGAGCAGTATATGTATAGTACCTACTATATATACATACTAATAGATATGTACATATGTATATGTGGGTAGGACAACAACAAAGCATTAAACTATACATTCGTATATATACTACGAATATGCTATTCGTATAGTGGAGGAAGCATAAATGAAGTACCTATCGTTAGGTACTAGAAACTTTAGGGTTTGAGCTGTGGGAGGTTGTCCCTGTAAAATGGAGCTGCTGCGGATTTGGCAGCCTTATCTTCTGCTCGGGGAATGGATATTGTCTCCTGATGCAAATTCTTTTATTTCGGGAAAGCTGAAATTCCTTATTTTTTTTTATTTTTGTCCTTTTTGGCACTTCTGCCGTGCGTCGTAGTCGTCCTCATCATTGATGGCGACGCCATGCCACGTTAGGTGAATCTGTGTCTAAAGATTATAGAGAGCATGGATGTTGGTATAAGGTCGGAAATTAGGTGGTAGATACTGACGTACGGTCTGTTGTAGCCGCGTTGGAGTACTCTTAACACGACGACAACTTTAACGCTGACTGTACGGTAGGCACAATCATATGTCACACGAAAGGTGGCAAATGAATTTGTTCCGCCTTGTTGGTATGTTTTTAAAAGACCTTCCTATAGGTACCTACATAACTACACATACATGTGTGTATGTCAGCAATTCTATGGTTAGCTATTAATGAGGACATTCATTGTTATTATTGTTATTTGAGTTGTTTTCATGGCACCTATACTTACTCACATACTCGTTCCTACCTTACCGCAACGATTATCCGGATATACATTCCTGGAAACGGTACCTAATAGCGATGTCATTTAGAGAATGGGTGTTTAAAAAGATTTTTTGTCTTTGAATTGATTTGAATTACCCATTTAAATATGTATGTAAAGATAGATACTTTAAAAGTAACATCGTGGGAATATTTCATTTTACTGAAGCTTGAAGCAGGTACCAATTTATTAAGAAATATTTATATCGTAGCTATAAATATTTATAATATATGTAATATTTAGGTAAGTATCATCTCATAATGTAGGTACTAAATTTCACCAAGTTATATAGGTACCTAATATTTTAAACCTAAGAAAAATACCCACTGGTTATGAATTGCCTACCTTTACATAAATAAATATGATTAAGTCTTACCAGGATATTTTTTAGAGTATTTTCGGAATTATTGCTTTTCACCAACAAGGTACATAAACACGGTTCAGTACAAACCACATGCAATCACACCGCCTAGGTAAGAAATCAACTGTGTTGTTGTTAGATTTTCTTTCGTTGTTTAATGTTTTTTTTGTATACTAGGAACCAGCTATACAATATTGGTTTACACAAAAAGAACCTGCACTCTGTCACAGAAAAATAGGCAGTGTGTGCAAGATAGGACGTTTGCCTCTCATTTTAGCTACAGTGGATTGCATAAATCTGTCATTCAATAAAGCTCTCACAGGGCTTTCGTAGTGTGTATTTTAAATGGACCCAAATATAAAAGAATAGTATGTAGGGTTACCGCTCCTTTTTTCGATAGGATTTTTTATAGCTATGTAAAGGGTCCGCCATCTAACGTTTTTTTTTCAACTAGTGCTTATTTCGTGAATGGTAACACTTAGCTCATGTCTGATTTGACAGATAAATTAGTTTTATCCTTCCGCTGAACGAATATGGTTGTGTGTACGCTTGAAAAACGCTGGGTAATATTGCGACATTACTTTGAAAATCATGGTAATGTTGCAGAATGTGTGGGAAAATTGCTTACGGATTTTGGAAGAAGAGAAGCACCGTCAGCTCCGTATGTTCGTTATCTTGTGAAAAAAGTGAAAGAAACTGGCATCCTCATCGACAAACCAAAGCGTGAAAAGCCGAAAACAGTTCGTTCACCTGAGAATATTGCTGCTGTGGCAGAAAGTGTGCGTGAAGCGCCATCAATATCAATTCACCGTCGTTCTCAACAATTGAACATTTCGGAGACATCATTGCGACGAATTTTGCATAAAGACCTTGGTATGACGTCATACAAAGTCCAATTGGTTCGGGAGTTGAAGCCAACTGATCATCCAATGCGTTTTCGCTTCGCTAAGTGGGCCTGCGATAGACTTAGAGAAGATACCGATTTTGCCAAAAAAATCATCTTTTCAGATGAAGCTCATTTTAATCTTGGCGGGTATGTAAACAAGCAAAATTGTCGCATTTGGGTCACAGAAAACCCGCACGCATACATTGAAAAGCCGATACACCCAAAAGGAGTCACTGTTTGGTGCGGATTATGGTCCAGAGGCATAATTGGGCCATTTTTCTTCGAAAATGAGGAAGGAGTGGCCGTTACAGTCAATGGCGATCGTTATCGGGCCATGTTGAACGAATTTTTGTTCACAAAAATTGAAGAGGAGGATATTGGCAATATCTGGTTTCAACAGAACGGCGCTACGTGCCACACAGCCGAAGCTACACTCGATGTTTTGCGCCCTGTTTTTGAAGATCGCATTATCAGCCGCAGAGCTGATGTCGTTTGGCCTCTTCGGAGCTGCGATTTGACACCGTTGGGCAATTATTTGTGGGGTGTCGTAAAAGATAAGTGTTACGCTGACAAGCCAGAGACAATTGACGCTTTAAAGGACAATATTCGTGAAGCCATTGGTGAAATACAGCTGCACACAATCGATAATGTGCTTAAAAATTGGACCGATCGTATAGGCTACTGCATGGCCAGCCGAGGCAGCCATTTTAATGAAATTATTTTCCATTATTTACCGGAAGGATTGTACTTTCAAATAAAAAAGAAATTTGAGAAAATATTCAGTAGTTTTTTTTTATATCATTTTCAAAAAAAAAGTTATTTAGCGGATCCTTTATAAGCACCGCTTGCAGTCACATTTTTGTCTGTCAAAACAGAGAGTTACTATAGAACAAATATATATGTAATGTAAAATATTTTAACGAGCAGGCATTTTGTCTTGCCCTCCTTTTTTAATTTAAGACGAAGAAATTTTGACAATAAACGGATTAGTAGGTATATGTAATGACTTCCGCGAACACAATATCTGTCATGTATTGAAGATGCATTATAGCGCATCTACTTGTCGGTGATCTCTTCATGTTTGGAATAGTTGGGATCAGGAGTAATATTCCTCAGTTCTAAGCTGCATAGTGTGTTTTCCAGTGTCACGAGTCACAACTCGATCAGTTTTCAGGGAATCCAGAGTGCTGGTTGAATGGAAGCACAGGGATACAAGGCAATATCACAGATATAAAAGAGTTACATAAACACATTTTTCAATTGTATAAAAACTATCAAGCCCGTTTTAAAACAGCGAAATGCAACCCGATATTTCTTTATCGGAACAAGCAGTGGGTTGAAATCCTAAGATACAATTTTTACTTGCCATTAAGGTACTAGGGCAAGTTTTGCATTGGAAAAAAATCGAACTCGAGATTTTAATCCAAGTTTACATTACGATGATAGACAACACTAAAAAGTGGGTTCCGCAATTCCGTCTGTCTGTACAACCCTCTACAGCCTAAACGGCTGAACCGATTTTCTTCAGACTTGGTATTTAGGCGTCTTAGGTGATTCTCTAAAATAGATTTTTGAATCGTTTTGTTAGGTCCAAAACTAACGCTACCTGCCATACAATTTCTTTTATCATCTTAATTATCTCGAAAACCGCTATAAAGATTTTCATAAAAAAAAGCGTGTGCACTATTTTAGATATACGCTACATTCTGGTCAATTTTTTTAAATATTTTTTTATTAATGGTACTTGCCATATAACCATTTTTTCATTATGAAATTTCTCAGAAACGGCTTGGCGGATTTCGATAGATAGGCTTTTATGTAGTAGCTGCTTCATATTATAAGTAATACTACCTACATACCAAAGTTTTCGTAAAATACTTTTTTGTATTTTTGAAAAAAATTCAATTTTGAAAATTCTATATTTCGAAAACGGATGGATAATTTTTTTTAAATTGTATTTTTAAGTTTATATTATAAAATATTTCAAATTGTCGTACCAAGTTTAAGAAAACAAATTTAAAAAAATTTAGTGGGATCGATCATAATCATGTTGCGGTGTTTCCTGCCATGATCATCTAGTAAATTCAAAGGATAGGAAGTCCTTATCCCACGAATTCCAATTATTTCAACTGATCTGCCATTCCAATTCTAGCTGATTCAGTTCCACGTTCAGTTGGCTTTTGCGATGACAATCAATAAAGCACAAGGCCAATCGTTCTAAATCTGTAAATAAAATGCTAAAAAAATTAAATATATTTATATTAATACACATATTTGTACAATTACATCTATTTTGTACATTAAGTACGAATGCATGAGTACCTACATTGTTGTGAATATGATTTATAAAACAACTATAATAAATAAAATGTATTTTGGGCCCAGTTTGATGTGTTGGTACATGGATAGGCACGTGGATAGGTGTGAAACAATTTTTTTTTGAAAAAAGGACACAATGATTGATTTTTGACTGCTTTAAGCTAATATATCCGAATCGTTCACAAATTCGGATAGTTTGGTATCCAAAATAAGTTATCTAATAAACGGGTGAATATGGCCATTTACAGAAACAAGCACTCTTCCAACGAACACTTCGAGATTCATGAAAGTCATCGGATCTACCAACTAAACAACATATAGGGGTAACCGGGGCTAGTTGTCCTCAGGGGCATGTAGACTAACTGCACAACTAACCTACACAATTGTATACATGTTTTTTGTTGCCCTTGCACTAACCACAGCTACTTGCATAGCCTCACATTGGCTTACGTCATGAGCTTATGTAGTTCGAAAGTTGTGGGGGAAAAACTATTTTTTTTCATCTATAAGTAAATTTTTTGTTTTCATTTATTTTGCTTTTTTCGGTGCGTTTAATGTTTCTGGCGGACTTTTTTGTTTCATACATACAACATGTGTGTCTGACTTTACGTGTTTGTTCTTTTATTTCTACATATTAATTCCCCGTTACCGAAAAATTGACGTTCAGTGCCACAGATCAGTCAGGGTTAGTTGACTCATTTTTGGTGGGGTAAGTTAACTCATGATTTGCTCGTGTGTTTAACAGCAAAAAAGAACTTTTGTAAGAAAAATATCCACATGCACTATATGGAGCAATCTCTAATGGAACGTGCGTCAAAGCTCATCAATACAAATCGAGGAAATAGTATAGGTACCATCTGTTGCTCATGACAATATTGGATTTACTTACGAAACCCCGTGAATGAAAACATTTATCCTTATTCAGAGCTTATGGGCTATTTTGCATCTGACAGGTATTACAAAATACCTAGCAATCAATGTATTTCTGAGCAGCAATTTTTTTTCTTTTTTGCAAAATTTCAGTCTCAAACTCACACTCAACATTATAGCATAGTCAACTTACCCCATAGCGTTGGCCATCTTACCCCGGTACTGGGGCTAGTTGACTCACGGGTGGTCATTTGGCAAAATAAAAAAAAAAACAATACTTATCTATTATATATTTTACCTAGCAGATACCCGTGCGATGCTACGGACCCACGGGAATCTAATGAAATCATTTATCCACCTACAAAATTTCATTCAAAACCCTTCAGTCGTTGAATGTAGGCACAAACGACAAACATGCTAGCCTAGCATGCTCGCGCTCGCTGTGCTGTTCTTGTATGTGGGCTGTTTCGCGAGCCGCTTGCTGTTGGCCAAAAATTTAGATTTTGTCGTGTTCGTTATCTTCGATGTTCGCCGTGTATGGTCATGTTCGCGAACAAAGCGAATATTTAATATTGGATTCAAAAAGTAAGAACTACAAAAATAAAGTTGGGAAAAATAAATCATGGCTAATCTTCCAGCCATACAACCAAGTATATATTTTGTTCATATATAAGCCTCTCCCATATAGGCATAGGAACTGTTCGGTTCCATTTTTCGGGATAAAAATGACCTATGTGATAATCGAGTATGTGTGTGTCCATGTGCCAAATTTTATCCAGATCAATCCTGGCGTTATTGAGCAAAAAACATCCATCCATCCCACCCATCCAACCATGCAAACTTTTACATTTATAATAGCCGTGTTTAATTATCGCCAATAACCCATATGGTTCACCCCGTGAAAATAAAACGATCTGGGTTATGTACTTGCATGTACACTCTGTTTGCCGAATTTAATACTAATATTTGCAAAGCCAGATAGAAACCTGGATCTCGTGTTGTTTTTGTAATACGTGTTAAAACATAACCCAGACCCGTATATAATAAAATGCAGCTAATATCAGTAGGATTATCCGAAATTTTCCAAGCTTCATAACGAATTTTCCAACTTTACATTGTCCAAAATCATCAAATCATGCTTTAAATTTATCTATATATCATCGATACAAAAATGTTCGCGTTTTTCTAGAATGTTTCGAGTTTTCCACCTAGAATTTTCTATTTTTTCATTCGACAAGCTATTCCGGAACATTTGCATACACAATTAAATATAAATAATCAATTTTCAATTTTTAAAATTTCCCGACTTTTCTGGAGGGTTTACCTAAGATTTTCTTTCGCAAAAAACCTTCTCCTGGATTTGAAGAACAAAGAGTTCGACCAAATCGGCCCATTCGTTCTCAAATAATGAATTACAATACATTTTTTCACACCATTTTTAATAGCAGATGCCCGTGCAATGTATACGGACTTTCTATTCCACGGGAATCTAATGACATATATACACCTACAATTAAAACCGTTCAATCGTTGAGGCGTGAAAGCGGAACAAACACACGAGTATATGTATAATTTTTTTTCATATTTAAGCCTCTCCCATAGAATCCGTTAATTTTTTTCGGGATAAAAATGACCTATGTGAGAATGCAGGACCCCATCCATCTACCAATCAAATTTCATGCAAATCCGTGTGCTTCTATGCGCCTTGTGAATAAAAGCTATGTTGGCTTTTTGTAGAATGAGCTCTATGAAAAATTAAAACACACTTATCCCACAAGAACCATACATTTTTCCGGGATAAATGTGTAGCATGTGGCCTATTCCAGACAATAATCTATCTCTGTGCCAAATTTCATCCAGATCCGTTCGGCCGTTCCGGAGTTATTGAGCAACAAACATCCATACATCCATCCATCCATCCAAACTTTCACATTTATAATATTAGTAAGATGGAATTATTTTATTTAGAAAAACAAAAGGATGCTTTATTTATGGGAGTTTAAATTTTATTGATACCTACCTATCATAGTTTTTTGTATATAAAAAGAATAGTAAATTTTGAGTCTACAAGCACCTGTCTCGCCTAATATCATTCGATACTTGAATAAATGTCACAAATCTATCCAAATGTTCCTGTATTTGCAATGCGTGTAAGTTCTGTTGTGTTGGGCATATAGATTTTGCCAACAAAAAGGGGCTTTTAAGTGAAGCATAATTAGGGTTACCATTCGTCCCCCTTTTACGGGGAATGTCCCTCTTTTTTACCTCAAGATATTTATTGTACCCCAATACCAAAAATGGCAAAGGGGGGCACAAATGTCCCTCTTTTTCACCCATATGTAATATTTTTTGCACCTTAAAGCAATATTTGTATACTACTTACTCTTTTCTATTTTAAAAAAAATTAGCAGGTTTCCAAATTAAAGCTGTGAATACTTCCATCACAGTAAATACAATTTTCACAACTGGATACATCCATTTACTTCATTCAAGAACCAGTCGAAAGAGTTTATAAAGGGTTCGAACCAATTGGTGAATACATTTTAGGGAAAGGGATGTGTTCACCACTGCTTAAAAGGTTTTAGGAAAAAACAGCTGAATTGTAAGCATTGATTTTGAAGTTATGTTACCCGAAAATTGGAATTATTGACTTATTACAAGTATACAAATTAAGATCGTCATTAAAAACAAGACTATCTTAACATTCTTATGGCTCAACCGCTCAGCAAAAAATTAAGTCTTCTCTTAACGAACACCAAATTACAATTTTTATAAAAACAGCTAATGCCTTTTTAGAAGATTTAATTAAATATATTGATACTCGTTTCTTTTCCGAGCAGTAATTGTAAGTAATTAATTAATTAATTAATAATAAGTAAGTAATTGCATGCTTGGAAATATAAACGGTTTTTATAGAATAAAGTGTGTTTACAATAACCCCTGTCCACAATTACCCAATTTGACCCTACGACTATCTTAAAAAATTAGAAAATTTAAAATTGAATGAATTTCCTGTTTTTAGTGATTGCTTAGAACTAGTATCTTCTTTTAAAATTGCTAACATAAATGAAGACAATCTTTTCGAAGACTCCATATATTTAAAATAATGTTTTGATTTAATGGAAAATAAAGAAGCTACTATGGAATTAGAGTGGAGACTTTTATTAACAGCGTGTAAAGTTGCGAATTTTGAAAAAAAAAAAAAATATAAATTTAATTTTTCTTCCACACTCAAATGCCCAGGCTGAAAGATTTTTCAGTTTGATGTTAAGCGCTTGGAGAAAGATAGAATTCGTTTGCTTGTGGAGTCCGTTGAAAATGAATTAATGATAAAGCTAAGTTACAAGCTGAATTGTAAAGAGTTTTAGAAATTTAGTATTCAAAATGAAAACAAGTCAACTGAAACTATGTTTAAATCAGTGTTGTTCCTCTACGCGTCGACTTTGATTGTCTACCTTTCTACGTAGACAATTGTGTCAACAATGTGGACAATGTCGACAATGTAGACAATGTAGACAATGTAGTCGACAATGTAGACAAAGAGGATTTTTCATTCTCATCTGTCATTCTCCACTGTTCTTTCGCAAGGTTTACTTGACTACTATTTAGAAAAGGTGCGTGTTTGACTTCAATTAAATATCGAAAAATTGAGTTCTTTGATAATAAAATTATGTCTGGTCGACGCAAAAATAAAGCATTTGATGAATTGGGATTCCTTTTAATAAAATCCAACAACAAATATGTAGCATATTGCACAGTGTGCAATAAAAATTTAAATAACACTGCAGAAAGCCGTTTGCGCAGCCAGAGGTAAATATAGAAACGTATTAGATAAACCATAAAATCATATTATTTATTGACCATTGACCATATACTTTAACATTATATTTGGAAAGTAATGCCTGCAAACCATCCCAATCACTTGCGGCATCTGAATCCGGTGATGTTTTTATGATTGTTTTTATTGATGACAGTGATCTAAGCTCGAGCTCCAGCATTCAAAACTCTGAGACGCTAGTAAAAAATTGTGTTTTTGTATAAAATTTATAACTCACAAATGTTAATTGTTAGATGTTTATCTCTCTTACAAACGATGTTGACAGCAATAACGTTTATGTTTTAAATAGCTGTGTAAGTATTTTTATTTGACTAAAATCGATCAAATTGAATCTAACGCATTCTCTGTAGGAAGCAGCTAACAAAACCGACCCATTGAACAGTTGTTCAACTCATGATCCAACAACTCTTACCTATACTGATTCAAGCGAAATTCCATCACAAGTTGCGACAACAAGCTCATCATTTTCATTGAGTTCCAACAGTTGCAGTTCCTCATCATTGTCGTTGGGCCCACCCCCACCTGTAACAACTTTCAATAAGAACATACAACGATCGAAACGTTGTTCAACCCCATCAAACTCTGTTTCTAAATTTATGAACCGATTGACGGAAAGAGAGGAAGACGAGTTGAATGAAGCTTTGGGTAAACTGGTTTTTGGATGCAACATTCCGTTAAGAATTGTTGATTCAATTCATTTTAAAAATTTTACTAAAAAAAAGGAACCTGGAACCTTATCTGCGTATGCAGATAAGGTTCCAGGTCGAAAAAAACTTTCAACAACGCTTTTGGATCAGGCCTATGATAAATGTGTTTCTTCAATTAAAGCATCTATCAGTTCGGATTCTGTTTTGCTGATTGATGGCTGGAAGAATAGCTCCAGCAACAGCAAGACTGTCGTCTCAATGCTCCATAATGCTGAAGGCGAACAAGCATTTCTTCAGGCCTGGGACCTATCTGGAGAATCAGAGACTGCAGAAAAGCTAACAAACATACTTTCAGAATCTGTAGATATTGCAAAAGAAATTTACTCCACTCAAGTTTACGCTGTTATATCTGACAACGCCAGCTCTATGAAGAGAATTGGAAACAATGCAGAGCATTTTATATGGCATAGCACTTGTAGTAGTCATATTGGAAATCTTTTAGCCAAAGACTTAATCGACAAAAATATTAATGCCAAGGTTGCTTTGATTTTAAAAGAGTTCAAACAAGTAGATTTTGAAAAAATGGTAGTAAATCGTGGAGGCTCCAGAATTATACTGCCCTGTGAAACCAGATGGTGTTCATACCGTGATTCATATAAATGCTTGGTAAAAAATTATGATATAATGAAAATTGTAGCAGCAAAATCACCTATCAAAAAAATAAAGCAGACTGTAGCTTTATTGATGTTTGATAAAAACTTTATTGATGATGTTAAGAATTACATCGAGCTTCTTGATCTAGTCTGCACTTTAATAAACAGGTGTCAAGCGGTTGATTGTTCTGCTGGAGAAGCAGTTCATCTTTGGTTGAGTTTAAAGCTCCCAGATAGATTTAATGCGCAACACGAAACATCTTTGAAATCGCGCGTGGATATGGCTCTAAACAAATATGCTCTCTCTCAGCTTATTATTTACACCCTCATTTTGACAATGGGAAGCTGACGGTTAGTCAAAATGAAATCGTGTGCCAGTTTTTGTTTAAGCATCTGAATAGTGATGGAATTGAAGATTGGGAATCTTTTAATAGAAAAATCAACTTTTTTAAGATTCTTTATGAAAAAGATATTAAAAAACCAATTGTTTTTTGGAATATGGCCTCTATAAAACATCCAAATCTGGCAAATTTGGCAAAAAAAAAACTTATTCTTATTCCAGCCTCTTCCGGTCAAATTGAAAGAGTTTTTTTCAAGTTGGTCGCATGTTCATTCCATGTCGAGAAACCGCTTGACTTTTGAACGATCGAAGAAACTCCTTCATCTTTATTATTCACTGAGAATCGAGGATGAACAATATAATTGTTTTGATGAAGACGTCGAAGACGAAAATGAATAATTTTGTGTTTATGAAATACATAAGAATTAACGATTTTTTATTTTTGTTAATTTTGTTGAAATAAATAAAAAATGCAGAGTGAAATACTCAAATAATACAAATTTGTTTTGTTTATATGATTAAGAAGACAAAAAAAGTTAAAAAATTGAAATAAAATTGATTGATGAATTGTCTACGTTGAATTGTCTACACGTAGACAATCGTGTAGTCTACATTTTTTGTCTACATGGAACAACACTGGTTTAAAACGTAATGTATTAGTTTTTAATTTTTAACTATTCATGTTCCTAGCTATTTTGTGATGAACTTACACTTAGTGTGAAGAAACCGTTGTCTCGCTTTTTTTTTATTTATTTTTTTTTAATGAAAAAGTAATTCATTTTTGTTGTTTTTGTTTCCATTGATTTACTCTAGCTGATTAGTTAATTTTTGATTTTTGTAAATATATTTTAATAATAAAAAATCGAATAAAAATGTTATTACTTCCCTTTTTTTATTCGGGTTTTGTATTTTTCAATACCATGCTTTGTCCCACTTTTTGAACATCTGTGCCTCTAGAAAACCCGCTATATCACCCTTTTCAACCTTTTCAATCTGGTAACCCTAAGCATAATGTTCTCTAAAGATTAAGATTTTCGGCACCTGAATAGGTACCTATATCGCACACATTTATGGATACATTAATATAGTAAAATATACAAAAATCCATCAAACGTTTTTTTTATTTAAATGTTATTCAAATGATATTACATCTTATGTTGGAAAACAAATAAAACATATTTTGTACAGATTTCCCTTAAGGGTTTTCAATTTATTTAATAAAGTTTCTTTGTTGCTTGCGCGTTTTGTTCTTTAAGCCATGGGCTTAGAAATTTGTCAACCATTTTCGAAAGGAGTATAGTAGCATACATTTCGAGAATACTTCACATATCATATCAATTTGCATAGACATACGAGATTACGACACGTATCACTGCCAAATACACTATACACAAACATTGTACGTTTGTTCATAGCTATATCATATATCATACCTAGGTATTTCAATGTAGCCTAATTTTCATCTCATATCCCAAGCCTGCACATGGTTGATGACGGAAAATTCCAAACTCTATGCTCATTTATGATAAATATGTGCGCACGATGGAACTACGCGACGCGATCCGACGACGATGATGAGAAGTTTATCTCAAATTCAAAGTGTAATGTTTTTGACGTGGATAATGTGTAACCACAACCACCATCCCAATAATTCAGCTGTACCATGCAGTACGCCTATCTATTATTATACCAATGTTAAATATTTTTGTTTAAATTGCTCCTGACACGCGAGGGAACATCTTCTGTCCGCCGACAGACATATGGTTGCAAGCAGGGAACAACACATCATAATTGTGTACAATTTTGGATGACTGTATGTAGTCACATAAGCATTCTATATAATCGTCATAGCCATTGCCTTTCGCTACTCCACCGTTCAACACGGATGATGATGCAGATGTAAAGAGCTGCTCTTTTATAGATTAAATTCTTCACCGCGTAAACCATGGCGGTAAGGTGCATGTTCCTGTATGGAATATTGTTGACACTTTGATTCGCGGCAGGCAGAATGTCACCAGCGAATTTGCATTCGTCAAAGTCAGCCTGCATTCCAACGCAGCGCAGCGAGTTAGAACTTCATTGCATAAGCTCGTGTCTATCATAAATTAAACATCCAGAGATGATGAGTGATTGCATCCGTCAGGCAATTTAGGTGATTGTTAATTAATTAGCCTTAGCGTATAAGTAAAATGCAAACGCGGGCTTATTTGATTCGCTTCGCTGATTAGGTCCTCAATGGACGGGTGCAACAATCAACTATGTATGTCCAAACACGCAAAATCTGATAGGAATGAAATGTTTAATTTAATCCAGTCTAGCAGGGTAAGATTAAGGTGTTATGTTGTGCGGTAAGACTTTGGTTTTATTTTTAAAACTGTGTTGGAAATTTTAGCGTCTCGAACGGACTGCGCCCACATATTAATTCAGGTGGTGCGTCATTATACGATTCAGACCACTTTGAGTAGGTATATTTATTTTTGGAAAAATTGATGCGCGAAATAATTGAAATTCCATTCCACGAATGTAAATAATATAATCCTTCGAAAAGATCCTCCATTTAATATGAAACAATCATAGACATAGTAAGTTTCCTAAAAGAGATGTCGTGTGAACTCGGTATATAATGCTATGACTAAAAGAAGGTCAAGTAGGTACCTATTGGTGAAATCTTCTTTAAAGACGACAATAGCAACCCGAACCTGTATCCAATGCAATATTTCTTCTTCACCTGGACCCACAAGATCTGACCATTGCTATTAAAACCAAACATGTATATGCATATCAATTTGGATGAAAAAAGCAGACATGTAATTCGTGTTTGGTAGAAGCGAGAAATGTGAAGAAGCTTAATGTTGGTCTAAAGAATTTGTATATGTTTTAATATCCATATATTAATAAAATAGAGAGTTGTTTTTTATTCTCATTTTTCTTTATATATATTGGTTTATTCTGAATTTGGATACCTAATAAGGGGAGCTAAGTAGCAATTCCAAGTTATTGTAAAATATGAATTGGATCGGAAGATCAGTTGGAATAATCGAAATTCTTGGGAGAACGACTTCCTTCTTTGAATTTACCCTTGTTGACAGTCGCCGTCGCTTGAATTACATAGTTCATCAGTTTCATGACGGACAACTGCATACCGTTGCACAATTTAGGATGAGATATATTCCGCAAAATGATTATGATCGATCCCACCTTCAGCTGTAGATTAAAAAAAAATCGGCGGAGTTCCTGGTAGGTACATCAAGTGTTCAAAAATCCCGTTAAGCTATCGACCTCCTTATTCCTCGCTGCTAGCGTTCACTAATCCAATCGAAGTCTTAATAATTATGTGTAATGCCAGGGAAACACTTTGAGAATAAATAAACTCGCAAAAATTTGCCGGGAACGATATTAATCCAGTCGAAACACCAACAGGAATTTAACCATAGCCCATTGTCTCGAGAATTCAGTATACAGAATTGAGTTTGTTGATTTCAATTTCTTGACATGCCGCCACAAATACGACGATTTCAAGCATGCATTAAGTTCATCGGCAGCAGTAGATTTCGGGATGACGAAAATCTCCTGAGAGTAATATCATAGCCATAAATAGTCATAAATTATTCATCTTTCTGTCAACGAGCTTTGGAGGCAAGCTCATTTATGCGCCAAAGTGCATTCATGCCAAACGATGATATTGCATTCTTGCACCAATTTCGCTGTCGTTGAATTCTTGTTTTTTTTTTATTTATTTTTGTTTCTCAATTATTTGATAAGTTACAATTAAAAATTTTTATGATTGTGTTTTATAATAAAACAAGATTGTGTGTACTTATGTCAACGTGCCAGAAGTAAGGCTTCCGTAATTTGAAACATATTTTTCTTTCGTAATTCTAAGTCAGCTACAACATTTTTCAATTTCATTGAAACCAGTCAAAGAACAAGGAAGTTAGCATTACATAACGACCACATCTTCCAATGGAACAGACATCACAGTCATTCGAACTTTGATTCGTGAATCAGCAATTTTACATTACATTACACATTATACTACTCCGTATATGTAAATCTACGAAGTGTTTTTTTTACTCTGGGGTTATATTTTTCAAGAACATGTCGGGTTGTGGCATTGATAGCAGCACAGTGCTATCTATTTTTTTTTTTATTTTACACGCGCTCAAGGGATTATACTACCCTTTAAATGTTTCAACACAGCGCGGGCGTGATGGTGAGTTTAAGGAAGAGAAAGAATGATAGGAAAGATGTGTGGCGCGATATTCGGAGACTGTAGGTGGCTTGTGTCTCAGATTTTATCTCCAGGGATGGCAGCTGAACTAATGCGGAGAAATTTCCGTGTCTTATTTATCTATGTCCCTTATAATTCGCTTTAATTTTTTTATTCTTTGTCATATTTTTATCGGTATACTAGTTTTAATCAATCACATGTTGTTATTTCTATGCCTAAACAACATGTAATAAGTAACCCAGCAACTCATTGTATGACATTTATTTTTAGAGTTGGATTTTAATGGAAAATAAGAGGACATAGACTACGGCAGGGATCGAACCTGTGACCATGAGGCTGACAGGCGAACACACAACTATCGCGCCACGTCCAACCCCATTATTATTTATCTCGTTGAATTCTTTACCCAAAATACATGCAAAAAAATTTTATTATAATGAATTTCACAACTATCTGAAATTTCCAAGTCTTCGAAATGAATTTTCCACCTTTACATATCCAAAATCATCTATTCATGCGATAAAATTCAAAAGTTCGTCGAAAAAAAATTGGCGCATATTCCAAGTTTTCCACTCAGAATTTTCTATGTTTCAAATCGAAGTCATTCCGGAACTATTGTACCCCTGCCATACAAGAAATCCCATAAAGGTTTTTTCTAATATCCCGACTTTACCGGAGGGTTTTAAAAATTTTCTTTCGTAAAAACCATGTCCTTACAATAGTTATGTGCTTATTTATATTTCCACGATTGACTTTTATATATAAAAATAAGTAGATAAACCGAAACATAATTCCTTTGGGATTGGATACTAATAATTGTTGGTATATTTAATTGCCTTCGCATTCCAAAGAAACTGCGATTGGTAAGATTGATTTTTCCTCACCATTTTTATTAATGGTATAATTCGTAAAACGGACAAACACAAATTTTGATGGATTATTTTTGTCTCTCAAACGAAAGTTTCCATTTGTTTCGAAAATTTTTGAATTGATATCTTCTATTTTTCTCACAGAGTTAACAAAAATTATCGCTCAAGGATTCCGGGATAAATGACGCGGAAAGGGTTTGAAAAATGAAAATGCTTATGAAATGTTTATGAAAGCCCCAAATCAAGGTGTGTTAAGCCTATGACTACATTTGTGTTTACATAGAGTGTGTTTCTTTACTCATTCTGGTATGTCCAGAATATTTGGAATACCAGTTTTGCGTTACTTTATTCCATGGAATATTCCGGATAAACTCTTTTGTTGTTTTTTTATTCATTCCGGAACGTTTGGAATGCATTCTTTTTATTCCAAAAGAATGTTCTCGGAATAACCCTTTCATATGAAAACAAAACAAATGACAGCAGCCAAAGATGAAAACCAAGTAAGTAAACAAAATGGATGACCAAACATTGTTTATATTTTTATTATTGAAATAAATATATAAATAACAATTAAATATGACTTTTCGTGAATTAATAAGTTAATAATAATTTATTTTTACCATTTTCCATATAGATATCTGTTTTCTTGTTATCATCACAACACTTTAAAAGAGCTGATTGATGTCATCTTTTTTCTTTTCTGTTCCGGAGAGAATTTTTGTTTCTTTATTCATTCCATTCTGGATATTCTAGATACTAGATAAACATTTCGTCTTTTCCATCCATTCTATTCCTTATCCGGAATAAAAACAGAAACACACTCATAATGAAGACGATTAAAATTATATAGTTGTTGGAAACTTGTAATGGACAAGCGAATTCAAATATTGAACTTAATGGACGGACTTTTTTAAATAAACATGTGGGGGGAGGGAAGGGCTTAGATTAATAACTCGTAGCTCTTAAGTTAGGTAACTTGACTTTAAATTGGCTTTCACTTGACTTGACTGTAATTTGTTTTTTTGTTAGCTATTCTTGACTTTACTTCGCAGTATTCTTTAAACGAAGAAATCTAGGTCTTACATTAGCTTCAAAATGCTTAAGTGAGAACAAGGAATAATATGGAAAAATGATGTTAAATTAAAAAAAATTAAATGCTCAAATGTGGATTTTATGTAGGATGTGGTCATCCTAAACTCGGCCACTCTGCTTGTCGGCTGTCTCATACGAACTGTCATCTTCGGTAATTACAACTCTAGATATGTTTATATTTCATAGCATCATGTTCATCTTCGCTTTCGTTCTCATCGCTTTCAATCTCATCGCATTCTCTTCGCCATGGTTTCATAAAGTCGGCTGATAACGAATTCGTTCAGTAGAATTCGGTCCCTCGTGGTTTCCCACGAACATCGTATCAGTCGTTTCGTTTGACTTTGATGATGTCATAGGGGCCTAAAAGTACAATGGATATGAGTAAGTTCCTGGTGCAAACTGAGTTTTCTTAATTTCAACAAGATCGTCCACTTTGTACTTCGTGACTTTACTCATGAATACCTCGTAGCACTTCTCTATACAGTTTTTTTTTGGAACAACTAGAGCAAAATCTCCTTCCACAAACTTGTAGAGAACACTAACGGTGTCATGCAATTCGTGTTTTAAAAATATTTGCCATAAATGAGCTAAATTCAACCTTTCCCTGCGCTTTTCTCACCACAGAACACCATCCTTAACTCTCAATATTTCCGAAAAGCGACTAGGTGCGTCTACTTGCCTCATCGATGTACCTGCTCTATCAAGTACTTCGCAGTTAAAATCTTGTAAGAATATTGCCCACCTGACAAATTTCGTACATTACTCCTTCTTTCTCATTGTCGCTGTGAACGCTTTGCAGTCTGTGTAAATCTTAAATGGGATCATCAAAAGATATACTTTTAACTCTAGCAGACACTCAACAATTGCTAAGTGGCATTTGGTTTTATTTTTCAAATTTAAACTTGTATTTTTAATAAAAAAATATTCTGCATATACAAAACATATTCCAATTAATATCATGGAATTTCTAACAAAGAGTAACATTCCGACATTTCAACATTGATTTAATAGGTGTATTGTAAAATGCAGTTAGGTAAATATATTTTATTAACACACAAACATGAAACAGGTGCAGTTAGCATCAGTGTCATTTTTACCATTTTATTTTTTTAATTGAATTTCGATTACAGAAAGTAGCCTTTGTGTAGTCAGAATTTGACTGGCATATTCCATGAATCTTTTGTACATTGTCTGATAGATATATAAGATACATTATATTAAAAAAAAACAGGTAGTTTTGTACCACACCCAGCTAAAGTTAAAATTCCTGTAAAATTTACGGAAACGCTTTCCTATATTGTTTTATGCATGAAAGCAGGATTCAAGGTGTGCTTGAAGAATAATAAAAGACTGAAAATACACGTCAATGTTAATTTTTTGATTGGTAGGTATATGGGTTGGGAAAAGTTATAATAAAAAATGTTTCCCTTGTTCAATAATTATTACTGACCATTATGGCGTACCTACATATAACTTTATATTACTAAAAATTATAATTATTTTTTTTAAGATGTTACTGTTATAGACATAGACAATAGGTGTGAAGAATTCAAAAAGTTGAAAGAGGGTGTTATACAAAACTGATAATTCTGATGTGGATAAATTGAAGTTTTTCAAAATGTGTGGAAGTTTTCTGTTATAAATTATTTTTTGCAGAAATAGGCAACATCTTGTACATCTTGCAGAAAAAATAAAATTCACGACTGGATCGTACGAACTTGCTCTTGTAGCCAAGCATTGACGCCGCTAGTAGGATTTTGGTCTAATTATCATACGCTGGTTTAAAACCTATGTTGGTAAGATTACCTAGATTCTTAATTAATGAATTGTCCAATGGATGATTCTTCAAGTATTAGTTATACATATAAGTATCTGGAGAGTAATATATATATATCTACAAACATTGATGGAACCCGGTATGTAAATATGTACATACATATATGTATGTATAATATTGAAAGTGAAGGAAGAAGGTGGGTATGCAGCTATCTATATTCATACTTACTTTACTTACTTTAGATGGCGCTTACAATCCATGATGGATAACGGCCTCAGCCAGCAAACCTCTCCAGCTAGCCCGGACCCTAACTAGCTGCCACCAGTTACGCACACCAAGTTGGTTGAGGTCGTTCACCACTTGATCGCGCCACCTAAGATAAGGCCTTCCTCTGTCGCGTTGTCCACCGGGGTTGGATACGAAGACTCATCGGGCTGGTGCGTCGATGTACATGCGCTCTACGTGACCTAGCCATCTCAGTCGCTTCATTTTTAGCTTTCTAACCAGGTTGATATCGCTGTAGAGCCCGTAAAGTTCGTCGTTAAATCTTCTTCTCCACTCACCACCGATGCACACTGGGCCAAACATAACTCGAAGAATTTTTCTCTCAAAGCAACCCAGCTGGTTTTCATGCGATTTTGTCAGTGTCCATGCCTCTGCCCCATACAGCAGGACTGGGATGATTAAAGAATATATAGGTTAAAGATGAAAATTTTAGAATCATAGTAGGACATCATTGATTCAACGTTTTTTCCTATATGAAAATGAATAGTTTTCATGCTCGATTTGAATACGTTTTCCTTCGATTTAAGGTGAAATCATAGTAAAATCAATATCATCCAACTTAAAAATAAAATGGAACAACTTAGATTCTACTGTGCGTCGTATTAGATTCAAAGTCACACCTCTTTGAAAGTATAATGATCCAACTTTATTTTTAGAATTTTAATTTCACTACGTTTCAATGTTGTTTTAATTAAATTCTAATAGAAATTACTTTGAAATGGAAATATTTTCGTTTTAATATTACCAACCATGAAACGTTGTAGAATTTAATACTGTACGTTTTTAAAATAACAATTTGGATTCACCCATATAATTTCAATCTGAATTTAATAAAAGTTTTCCAATATTTTTAATAAAAAAATCTATCATTTTGAGATATAAAAATTTTATTTTTATTTTTGAATACAAATTTGAATTTACTAGATATTAATGTAGTGGTACACTTATGTTTTGCTTCAAACCCAAGAAAATATTAACGGTTCACATTTTTTAATTACATCGGAATTTGAAATACGGCACAAGAATATGGTGTTTTGGCTTAAGACTTGCTCCAAATAATCTAATGTATAAAAAATAAACAAATTTCCATTAAACTAGGATTAATTTTCTAATGATTTCATTAAAACGAAACTTAATTTTCAACGTAGGGAAAATGCATTCTATTTAAAATTCTCTTAATAGTTTTACTAAAAGTTCATCGTCTTTAATTGGTACATTAAACAGTTTAATCTCCGAAAGGTAAAACACGACTGAAAATATGAAGCCAAGGTTTAACGATCGACGACACCGGCGCGGCGCGGCTCCGACCCGACACAACGTTGCAGGTAGTTTTGTTTCTTGCTGTTTTCATGATTCTACATGGAATCCACTTAAGATGAACTATGAATCCCTTTGATTTTACGTCGATCGTAGTTTGAAAATGCAAAAGCAATTTGAAAATGAATACGTTTCACTTTGTTTCTACATCGCTTCCACTTTAAATTTTAAACATTTCGCTTTACATTGGGTCCACTTAAAAATGATTATGAATAACTTCAAATTGAAATTGATTTCACATTGAAAATTTTTAATCAATGTAAGTATTATTTGTAAGTGGCTGCAACTTCGAAATGATGTTGAACAAAGAGGAATCAACTTTGTTACACTTTGAAAGTTGTGCAAGGAATTTTAATTTTGGATACTTTTTAGCATTCTGCACTTTAAAACAACGTTGAACGTACTTAATAATTTATGAAAGTTGTTTCACTGTTGAATCGACTACGTTTCACTTTAAACAAGAATGACAACACTTAAAACAATGTTGCGTAGTTAAATCAATATATTTTCAACTTCAAATTAAATACGTTCATGATACGATTGTCCAACGTTAAATCAAATAAGAATTCTTAGATTTTACGTTGCCTTTTTCCCTCAGGGTATAACCTTATATGATAGGTGCAATATACATAATATTCATGTAATTTTTAAATAAACACACACATACATTTTTTCTAACAATCAAACGATCAAAAAAAGCGGGTCCCCAATTCCGATTGTCTGTCATTCTGTCTGTCTGTCCTTGAGTCTACAGCCTAAACGCTTTGATAGATTTGCTTCAAACTTGGTATTGTTTTTTTCGGTAATATGTACACAGGTTTTTTTAAGACGACAAATAACAGTAGCTCAAATGCATTTTTTTTTGCCAAAAACTAAAATCTTATTTTTCTCAAAAACGGCTCCAACGATTTTTATAAAAAGAAATCATTTCATTAATGATGGGAAACCTTGTTTTTTTTTTGGTACCCCTACGAGTAGTAGAACCATTTTTTTGGTTTTCGATTTTCTCGGAAACGGTAAATTTGATTATATTGAAATTTTTTATGCAGAAGCTCATAGAAAGTTTAAACTCTATTGTATACCAACATTTTTCAAAACTATTTTCTTTTGGAAATTAATTTTTTTTTTTAAATTCAAATTTTCGAAAACGACTCAATAGATTTTTTCGAAACTTCGTATTTAGTGTTTTTTTTAAATATCATGAATAGTTAAAAAAAACTATTTTTGTAAAATAAAAAAAAACGGTATCTCCCGTACAAACATTAAAAAAACCGTTAACAAAAAAATTTATCTCTCGAAAACGGCTCCGAGAATTTTAATACAAAATTTTGGGTGTTCTTAAATTAACACATTTCACTTTTAAGTATAAAAATATTTCTTTTTGGGTACTTATTAACGGTACTTCCCATAGAACCACTTTTCATATTTTCGAATTTCGCAATATTGGATGAACCGAATAAAATAATTTTTTTTTGACAAATGCTCCCTAAAATTGTTAAGAAAACTGCATACCCAAATTTTCAAAGAAAAAAAATTTTTGAAAAATCGATTTTTCAAAAACCAGTAATAGATTTTTTTTTAAATTCGAATTATAAATGTATATTAATAATATCTTCAAAATTACGTTTCAATTTTTTTTTTCTAAAAATGTTTTCAAAATTTTATACATAAAAAAATAATTTATTAAAAAACCGCTCCAACGATTTTAAATTTTAGAACAGTAACAAACAAATTTGTTTAAAAAAAAATAAAGAAATCGCCAAATTTGCGGATGTAATAATGGTTATTTACGGTTTACATCTACTTCAGGTTGATATGAATGCTCACGATATCGTGATACTGGTCAAAATTAAGATTTGTCTAAAATTGTTCTGCATCTTGGTAGCTTTCAACCGTTTATTACTTTTATGAGCAGAATTTTATTTAAATTTGACGGAATTGAACATTGTGTTATTAAATCCAGACAAATATTCACAGCTTTCTTATCAATATCTAACAACTAAATTACTGGCGGTTTACGCGTGCTCTAAGTTAAGCCTTAATATCTTAATACTAATGCCATTCGGCCTTAAAACTATATAAATATTAATGTTTATTTTAGTTATTATTATTTTTACCAAGAAACTAATACCAAAAAAACTTGGATTCATTGTTTATATTATGTATTTATAAACTACCAAAACTACACTTAAAACTAATTTTAACTAATATAAACTAACGTAAACTACTTATAATACACTGAACAAAAAAGGTACACAATATTGATGAAATCAATACCAATAGTCATTAGGCTGATGAAAAATTCATCAATTTAAGTCCAGTAAACCCTATCATCAATAGGATGAAACACTGTTCATCAATATGATGAAAGTTTTAACTGATAAAACCTGTTCTTTATTTATAAGTTTTTTTCTTTTATAAGTATGAAGAAATTCATCAATATGATGAACCGAATTTCTTCTCCGTTTTGGAAGACGTTATCATCAAAATGATGATTTTTTTTATTATATTGATGATTTCATTCACTAATTTGATGAAATATTTCCCTCAATTTTGGAAAAAAAATTCAATGCACTCATGATTTCATTCATCAATATTAAGAACAAATTCATGATGATAATATTCACCAAAATATGATGAATTATTTTTATCTATTTCATGAACGAAATTCAGCATACATCGACGACTTCTGTGTCTTAGTCTCCAAATGTTATGCGTGTCAGAGAACGGTTTTAGAATTGTCATTGTCAGTAGTCCACTTTTTTGTCTGTGGACTGTCAATTGTCTCGTTACGATACATGTTGGTTGGATTACGTTCTTTGTATTCTGGTATTATTCTGTTCATTGTTCGTTGAATTGAATTATCTATATTGACTAAAAATTGTGTCAGGTAATGTCTATGTCTTTCAAAACTTTAATCTTATATCAACACGAATCGAGTTAAACGGTAAAGTCCAATAGTTTGACGGTTTTTCGGCAACATACATATATAAAACATTTCCTATTTTTTTAATAAATACCTTGGAGAATGGGATATTCTAAAAACTTTCTAAAAAAATTCTCTAGTTCATACACTTACATATTTCAGATAAAAAGGTTGTTTCCAAGTTCCTCGTTATATAAAATATGAAATTCAAAATTCAAACATTCTTAAGCAGCAGCAGGGAACAGCGGTTAAGATGATATGTCCGTATGTTCTTTGAAAAATAATTGAAGCTTTAGTACGAAACTGTGTACCTATCGGACATAAATATTATGAGCTGCTTCTTGTAGATTATCGACATATTACGCATATACCGCTGCAATGTCATATAAATATACCAAATTTAATAAATTAAATTAACAGAATTCGAAATTGCTTTTCAGCTTTAAAATTTGTATTAACATCTTACAATTAAAAATACCTTCAACATTCAATTTTATTCTGTTTGTAACAAAACATAAACATTTTCAAAAAGAATTCACTCATCAGTGTTTGTTTTCTAATCAACTAATTTTCTATCATTGCAGGTCATAAACACAGCCATAAAAGTCAGCTTAAAAGACATCAATGTCCACACTCAACGCAACAGCCCTTCTATCCCCTATAAATCTACAGACAGCCAAAAAAACAATAAAACTGCACACAGGAAAAAAAATATACAAAACACAAAAATATTGAACTTATGCATATAATAGCAATGCTAAAGAATATAGGTATACAAGGGTAAAATATCAAAAGGAACAAAAACAAGAACTTAAACACAGACGAAAACGATCATATAATATTTTATATCACTCAACGTGGTGACATTAAAAATAACACCATCGTGCTGTTCTCGACTCTAAAATAGGAGTAAAAATCAACATCCGCACGGATTTAAAGAAGACAACTTGCCCCAGCCTAAAGGAGCGGGACATTTTTCTGACACGGAACCATAATGTTAAAATAACATTGTGTGATATTGTGAAATAGACTAAGAGAGCTAGAAAAGACACCTTCCTAGTGCTCGCAGCAATACCATACCATAAAAAGTTTCCATTCGCCATTCCATGAAACTCTTTGTTAAATATTCTACAACATCGTTTATCTAAACAAATACATGATTCATTTCTCCTTCAATTCCAAAGACAACACTCTCGAAAATTGCTCGTTTACATGCCAATCAAAAAAGCTTATAAATAGGCACTTCTTAACATATGGGGTCTGAGTAATAATATTTACGCGAAAAAAAACTTAAAACCGGCCGGGTCTGTATGAATTTTCAATGAAAGTTAAATTTCAAAAAAATTAATAATAACATACAAATCGATCAACAGCTTCCGCAGATAGATTGTTCGAAGAAGCAATAGATACAAGATACATCTGCAAATGTTTATTATCATTGTGTTTTCTGAAAAGATACCAAGATAGTGAGTTGGAAGCTGCTCCTCTCAGCTGAGTTCCATCGTCATCATCATTATCATCGCGTTTATTGCTTGCTCGTCGACCGTTTGTCATTTATTCAAAATAATAAACATCCCGAGAAACTTCGAATAGAAACACAGGAAGAAGGAGAAGTATCTAATAAAAATTTAAGGGGCAGCAGCTCTGTCTCTAACGTTTGGCGTTGGCGGTGGGGTTATAGTACCGAGAATAAAAGACGTGGTGAACGTGGCAGGCGGCCACGGCCAACCCTCTCGAAAAGTAGAGTTTGCGCCTGCCCCTGCAGTTGGCAACATACAAGATACAACACGGTGGTGGTGGACGTTGTCTTTCAACCAACTGCCGGCATACTAGTTTCAGATTCATTCTCAACAACATCATCATCGTCGTCGTCGTCGGAATTTCTGTCGTGTTTGTGGCGCTCACTCGAAGCCTTCTCGCCACGTAGTTTTTTTTTTTTAAATAACGTTTCGCCCTATTCCAGAATAATTTGTGATATTTCCACCCCAAAGTGAAACACTTTTTTGTTCCGTCAAAACAAGGAACTGGATAATTGTTCGCATTTTGATTAGGGCATCTCTCTGCTGATGCTATTCTGTTCCCCCGTCTTTATCACCATCATCGTTTTTAGATGTGGAGCCGACCAGCCGACCATTCTCCTTTCAGCAATCTCAGCAAAGCGTTTCTGAAACATAAGTCTTGAGTAGTGTTACAAGCAATCGAACAAGTCAGCCAGCAAGAGCAACTACGGTAGTCGTAGAAACAAGACAAATTGATGAACATTTTTCCGAGACAAACAAAAATAAGAGAAAAATTCAATTTCGTCGTCCGTTGCTACCAACCCATCAGATACATTTTGTATCTTTTCAGCTCCCCAGAACCGATATGGAGACGATGTCTTCTCGGTCTGTAAATATCGCGTTTTGTTGAAGATATCATTCAAGAAAACTGCCAAATAAATACGTTACGCCTGGCGGCAGTGTTTCTATCTGTCGGTTCGAACTAACAAACGGTCGGATTTTGTGTCTTTTTTTATTATTATTTCTTTTTTTATTTTTGATATATTGACATCCTTAATTCGAATGCACGGATAAATTAATTGCGCATGAAAGTCGAACTAATTAATGTGTAACATATGAGATCTCCTAATTCAAGCTCAAGTCCAAGGCGGCTGCAACAAAAGCAACAACAACGAAAGTGTAGCTGATGAAGATAATATTTTTAATAATAAAAAAATGTTTGAATTTTATGAATATTACAACCGTTAATGTCGTCGTCTGTGGTTTGAGAATTTTTTTTATTTGTTGGTTATTCAAGAGATTGTGTTGTCGAGTGATTCTAATCTTTGAAGGACACCACATGACATAAATTATATAACTTAATATTTCATATATATATTAACAACCGGTCTCGTGTTTGAAAGAGGTAAAACGTTTTTCAATTTGAAAAAATATACATAAGAGTGCTGGAGCTTTCCAGTGCAGAAATCTAATTAGTTTGAAAAGAGCAGTTATATAAAATTTTATTACATATGGAGTGATTAAAATAAATTAAAAAAAAAATAAAATAAGCTGATAGTAAAAAAAGTGTGAACAAGAGTGTTAGTTTTCAAGTTTGGGCCAGTGTTTTATTCGCTAATAAATAACATGAAACAGTTAAATAGTTTTAAAATGTCGTTCTGGTCGCGGATTTCAACATTTGGATTACTTCTGTTGCTGGTTTCGTATTGCGGTAAGTTATTTTGCCCATAATATGTTTCAAGCATTAAAAATGTTCATTGCAGTGAAAATTTGTTTGTAGTTTCTGATTTTCCATACGATTGTATGAAAAAGAACATGTTGAATATATACTCTGCCATAATTTTTGAGAAAGTTTAAAGTTCTATGTAAGTGGCTTTTTATCGCTAACAATTTTAACTTACTGGTTTAAGGTTGCAACTTGTTATATTTGTACTTTCGTAAATTTTGACTGATTTTAGAGAAATACTATAGTGCACGTGAAAGTAATAAAAAAATGATAAAACTAACAAGGCTTAAATTCCGGAAGAACTAAAACAAAGTTTGAATTTCGCCAACATTCTTTTTCAACCTGCATCCCGAAACATAGTGTTATCTATTTGCAATCAATTAAAAGTTAAAATTACAAACTTTAACCGAAATCATTATAAAGGGACCGCCAAATAACTTTTTTTTTTGAAAATGCTATAAAAAAAAACTACTGAATATTTTCTCAAATTTCTTTTTTTATTTGAAAGTACAATCCTTCCGGTTAATAATGGAAAATAATTTCATTTAAAGGTCTGCCTCGGCTGGCCATGCAGTAGCCTAAACGATCGGTCCAATTTTTAAGTACATTATCTATTGTGTGCAGCTGTATTTCACCAATGGCTTCAAGAATATTGTCCTTTAAAGCGTCAATTGTCTCTGGCTTGTCGGCGTAACACTTATCTTTTGCGGCACCCCACAAATAATAGTCCAACGGTGTCAAATCGCAGCTCCGGGGTGGCCAAGCGACATCAGCTCTGCGGCTGATAATGCGATCTTCAAAAACAGGGCGCAAAACATCGAGTGTAGCTTCGGCTGTGTGGCACGTAGCGCCGTCCTGTTGAAACCAAATATTGCCAATATCCTCCTCTTCAATTTTTGTGAACAACAATTCATTCAACATGGCCCGATAACGATCGTCATTGACTGTAACGGCCACTCCTTGTTCATTTTCGAAGAAAAATGGCCCAATTATGCCTCTGGACCAAAATCCGCACCAAACAGTGACTCGTTTTGGGTGTATCGGCTTTTCAATGTATGCGTGCGGGTTTTCTGTGCCCCAAATGCGACAATTTTGCTTTTTTACATACCCGCCAAGATCAAAATGAGCTTCATCTGAAAAGATGATTTTTTTGGCACAATCGGCATCTTCTCTAAGTCGATCGCAGACCCCTTAGCGAAGCGAAAACGCATTGGATGGTCAGTTGGCTTCAACTCCTGAACCAATTGGACTTTGTATGGCGTCATACCAAGGTCTTTATGCAAAATTCGTCTCAATGATGTCTCCGAAATGTTCAATTGTTGGGAACGACGGTGAATTGATGTTGATGGCGCTTCACGCACACTTTCTGCCACAGCAGCAATAGCAGGTGAACGAACTGTTTTTGGCTTTTCACGCTTTGGTTTGTCGATGAGGATGCCAGTTTCTTTCACTTTTTTCACAAGATAACGAACATACGGAGCTGACGGTGCTTCTCTTCTTCCAAAATCCGTACGCAATTTTCCCACACATTCTGCAACATTACCATGATTTTCAAAGTAATGTCGCAATATTTCCCAGCGTTGTTCAAGCGTATACACAACCATATTCGTTCAGCGGAAGGATAAAACTAATTATCTGTCAAATCAGACATGAGCTAAGTGATACCATTCACGAAATAAGCACTAGTTTAAAACTTCTTTTGTAGCGTTGGGGGTAAAAACTTGCAGCCGACGCGACGCGAATACGTGAAACGATACGCGCTCTCAAATTGTTCTTTCTTTGGGGGATGTATTTATGCGAATACAGGGCCGGTATCAAAAAATGTTAACTTCGCTGTTCTTTGGCCGGTTTCCATGAAATGGAAATATGTTGTAGCTGACTTAGAATTACGAAAGAAAAAATTGTTTCAAATTAGGGAAGTTTTACTTCTGACGCATGTACATAAGTACACACACTGTTTTTTTAATTATTAAAGTGAACAATAAGTATAACTTAGGCCGGTTTCAATAGTTTGGTAAGGGATCTAAATTTAAATCAATCAGTCTCCTGCTTTCTAAGTATAGGGTGATCTTCACTTGTTCAGAACGAAAAAAACACTCATTTGGAGATCTGAATGCTCTGCTTAAAAACGAAACACAAACAAGTTTTTTGAAAACTCAGATTCAGCTCTGAACTAAAAAAGAAAAACGCCTTTAGTTGATACAGCTAAGTATATTTTTAAAGTTGTTTTTTACTTAATTTTTTAATAAACAAAAATTATTCAATTAAAAAAAAAAAACAAATATTGGTATGGCAATTATAAGTACATATTTTACAATATAAATTTAAAACACAATTTCAAAAAAAAAATCGCCTAACCGTTTTCGAAGTATGTAACCTATTACTTTCTCAAAAAAAAAAAAAACTTTTTTCAGAAATCCAAAAAAACAATGTTTATCGGTATGCATTATTATTTAGGATTCGAAAGACATTTACATACTAACGGGTCCGCCGCCTAACGTTTTTTTTCAACTAGTGCTTATTTCGTGAATGGTAACACGTAGCTAATGTCTGATTTGACAGATAATTAGCTTTATTCTTCCGCTGAACATGGTTGTGTATACGCAAGAACAACGCTCGCTAAGTGGGCCTGAGATCGACTAGAGAAGATGCCGATTTTGCCAAAAAAATCATCTTTTCAGATGAAGCTCATTTTGACCTTGGCGGGTATGTAAACAAGAAAAATTGTCGCATTTGGGGCACAGAAAACCCGCACGCATATATTAAAAAGCCGATACACCCAAAACGAGTCACTGTTTGGTGCGGATTTTGGCCCAGAGTCATAATTCGAAAATGAGCAAGGAGTGGCCGTTACAGTCAATGGCGATCGTTATCGGGCCATGTTGAACGAATTTTTGTTCACAAACATTGATGAAGGGGATATTGGCACTTTTTGGTTTCAACAGGACGGCGCTACGTGCCATACAGCCGAAGCTCCGCTCGATGTTTTGCAAACATTTTCAAAAAAAAAAAGTTATTTGGCGGACCCTATACATACATTTTGATAAAAATCCTTGGAGCCATTTGAGAGAAAGGCCAAAATCAAAAAAATGCTTGCATAGTAAGTGCCGTTAATAACAAAATATGTAGACCAAAATGTAGACTATACCTATTATAGTGCACATACTTTTTTTATCAATATCGTTATAACCGTTTTTGAGATAATTATGAGGGTAGAAAAAAATATATAGCAGTTAACGTTAGTCTTGGGGCTTAAAAAGCGATTCAAAAATAAATTTGAGACAATCATCCAAGACTTTTAAGTACCAAACTTAAAGAAAATCGCTTCAGATATTTAGGGTATAGTGCAACATATAGATAACATATAGATAAGCAGACGGAGTTGCGGGACCCACTTTTTTATTGTTCACTATCATCGGCATGTCAAGTTTGATTAAAATCTCGAGTTTAATTTTTTTTTCGAATGTAAAATTTACCCCTCAAATTAAATATCAACTAAAACAATTTAAAGAATTTAGTAGATATGAATATCTAACATACGGGACTATTAATTTGAGTAAGCATTTCATTAATTTTATAGTCAATCAGTTATAATGATTTACTAATTTTAGTGCTATGTACACTAAACAATATTCAATTAAATTCCTCCAATTTTTTTTTCATATTTTCTGTTGTTTTTCATTCACTCAGATAAGCAAATTCCAAAAGCGAGTTTCGTTAAAAAATTGTTAGTTGACAAAACTGAATATTGTTTTGGAGCTGAGTTGCTGGTTTGCTCTGAAGAACGCATGTGTAATCCGAATTACACTTTGAAAAACTGCGTGAAATGAAAAACATCTTCTTGAGTCCATGCTGCGTAATTGTCCAATTATCTTATAATTTTTATAATAACTGTATCACCTCTTATTTTGAAGAACATGCTAATTTTGTCGATGGACACGGAGAAATAATTTAAGAAATAAAAGTTTTGTTTTCTGAATTTTCTATAGTGTTTTCTGAGCAGTAAATCTTCTTTAACGAATTTGTCATACAAGAAACGCCCAAAGGAAACAAATATGTACATCTGTTAACAATTATTGTTTATTAAAAAAAGTAAAAAATGTGAGGTACTTGAAAAAATAATTTCTTTCTTGTTTTTTTATGATTTTTTATTTAATTTCAAAAATTCAAGTTTAAGTCTTATTAAAAATATGTGTATGTATGTATACCTTCCTATACACATAGGACATTATAAAGTACTTTTCTGCTTTTGGAGAATTGAAGTTCAGGTTTACTTTTATGCTGGACGTTTGACGTTTTTACAGACGGTTGGTATGCGGAAACCACTTTTTGAATTCTCTTCATCTTTGTAATGTTTTTATATGTAAAACGAAACTCATATTTTTCATAGAACAATTAAAAATATTTAACCGATAGGCAAATTGCTTGCCAGTTAATCCTCTATCATTAAAGTATATGTAGGAATGTCTTTTTTATAAAATTGTTCAGTATCTTCCAATGCATGATAAGAATAAAATCTGCTAATAAGACGCATCCAAAAGGTTAAAAACTGTTAAAAAGTTTGTTAAACCCAGTGCAGTGATGTCTCACTATTTTCAAAAAAAACTCTTTACATATGCATATGTGGAGACTCCCAAGTTACAGGCATCAACACAAATTTTAAGTAAAATATTCTCTCTAATAAAAAATGTTTGTTTTAAAGCCAGCGAATTTTTTCTCGTTTCAGTGAGTAGATAATGTTTGTCTTCTGCAATTCCCCTTTTTGTGTGTCCTCAATATAAAGTTACACTATAATTTTATTCAAAAAGTTATTGAATGCAATTTCTCCCCCTACATGTGTGTGTAGAACGTACAAAATTTTGCACAAACATAGCTCTGAGCTCTTAGGTATTTCCATCACTATTATACCTACATGAGTATAGTACAAGATCCGTTTAAGCTTATTCTATAGCAACAAGTCAATAGCCCAAGGGTTCATTTAACTCTCTGTCATCACAAAGATTCCTGTTAATATGCCTTCAGCGTCAATTCATTGCAATACCTAGGTACATGCATACACGAACGAAACAGGGTGTATCAAACAGTATTCCTCTAACCACTCCTCGGGTAAGGCTGCAGTTCGAGTCTTTAAAAATGCATTTGCTCGTCTCAGTGATTCCAGTAAATAGATATATGTATCTATATACCTACATACATATGCACCTCAATGTGCTGTCCGGGCCACATCCCTATGTGTGATTGCTTTTTCATTAATAATACATAATTTACAAGAGTGGTGTGTTGACTGACATCAATTTGAATATGATTCCTTTTTAAATTAACTGCGGTCTTAGAAAGCAAGGAGCATCCTCTTGCTTTTTGTGCTTTTGTTTTTTTTTTTAGCCTGCGCAAATATTCATTACCTGCGATGAAGTAGCGCTTCCTACATTCCAATTCCACCTACTCTATGGTAAGTAGGTACATTCTGCATCCTGTTACCTTCATTTATGAATTGTGTCTTTAAGTGTTGTTTAGACGGTTCTCGTCTTTGAGAATTCAATTTCGCCCTCAATTCGGTCTTTTTGTTTATGAAGTATGAAGATGAACTCCCTCTTTGTATATTAGATCGCTTGTAAACTTGGCTCTATGAAAGGCGTGTATTTTGATTAGGTCCTTATCTAGTGTGGATTTACTTCTAGTAGCTTTCTCTTAGACAAAAAAGGATACACAGGACGCAGAGAATAATAATCAAAAAAAAAAAAAAAAAACAAATCCATGAAAGCCGAATTGTTATTTTTATATTTATGTCCTTCCACTGTCTGGTTGTTCTTGGTGTGGGTGGTATGGTTGCTTTTATGGCAGATGTAGTATCTCTCTCTTTATTTCTGTGTTTATGATTTTTAAGAGTATACTTTGAAATGGGTAGGTACTTTACTTACACTGACATAAATATATCCGTTCTAACTTTGGGTATGATGATGGGACCCACAATTGTTTGAGGATTGCTGCTGTTTACATAGAAAAAAATGGAGGTGGGAATTTTCGGGAGGACTGCGAACAAAATGATTCTCGAATAGCATGGCAAAGTTTTGCATTTTTGATGAGTATGTGTTGGTTAAAAGTACGTATACCTACCTATAGATGTATGTTTATGATTGTCAAATTTTTTTTTTGAGTTCACTTAAAGCGTGGGGCACTTCAGTATGATTACCACTTTGATGAGTAGATAGTAAGCCCATACAAGAGGATTTTTTTTAAATGGAGCAAATTTCGCAGATCTGGACGACTTTTTTTTTTAAGTAATAAGATAGGTACGTAGAAATTAAAGATTGATGGGAACGGGTTGCGTTGCCACGACTCTTGCTTACTACACATTTGGTTAGAGTTAACGCAATATAAAAATATTGCACCACTTTTTGACTTATTTTTTTAATTTTAAAGGAATTTAACTAATTTAGTATCTACTACCTATTTTGTTTAATAAAGTGTAACTGAACTTAACATTTCGTTTAAAAATAATAGTAGGTAGGTATGTAGGTTGGTACCTACATAGGTATACCAAGATATTTATAAATAAGAAAATGTCATACCTAGGTAGGTAGTACCTACCGTTTTATATTTATAAATATGCCTAGGTACCTACCTAAATTTACAAAATTGTCTACAAGTTTTTTACCTCGGTGGCAATCATGTTACACAAGGACTACGGCGCTTTAATTTGTTCACATAAACTAATTTTTTTTTTGGTAAAATAATGAATACTTGGTTAATTTTTCTGTTGTGGGTAGGATGTCTGCAACGAAAGCATCGTCGCGTCGTGACAGCGGAAATATATAACGGATCCCAGGTATGTGTTATAGGAACCTACCATCCTTTTTTGCCATCAAATTTAAAAATACTTAACTAGGTGTGTGTTGTTGTATTTTGTATAACTAAGAAATGTAGGTATACCTAGTTGTTTTAGCTCCTTTTAATCTTTAAAATTATCATAAATTAATATTAAATGCTTGCTTAAATGTTTGTCACTACCTACCTATACCTACCTACTTTAATAAACATTAAATTAATTTAATTAATAGTACCTATGTACAGGCAAACTAAAGAAAGAATTATGTACAAATAAATCATACTGACTTACTCTTGTGGTTCAACGTGGCTAAACATTAAATGCATAAGTTATTATGTAGGAATTAATTTATGAATTAATTACATTGGTGCAAGATTGTAAGCAACCTGATATTAAGGTACTTATAAGTTTATATTAAAGTATATCTATACATACTTGCAACACAAGACGTAATGTGCTTTACTTACTTTTTCTGGGTAGGTAATTGTAACCTTTAACAATAAGGAGTAGGTACCTACTTAGTGCCTGAAAATGTTTTAATTAATTAATTATTATACAGAAGTAAATTTTTGTAAAAGTTTTTGTATTTATTTTTTTCCTTTGTTAGTGTGTTATATAGGAAACTAATGAAATAATCTCAGCCCTATTAATAAATAAATTGCACGACTTGATCGTACGAACTTGCTCTTGTAACTAACAAATTTAGTGTAGCTAACCACTGACGCTGTTAGAAGGTATAGGTTGTCTAGTTATCTTTTGCAGGTTTAAAGCCGTTTTAGGTAAGATTACGTTGATTCTTAATATATTGAATTGAAGAATACATATGATTCAAGGAATGGTTACATATTATTTGAATTATGAAGATTACGAGAGTAATACGTACCTACCTATATATAGAGAATCTAGGTATGTAGATATGTACACACATATGTATAAATGAAAGCAAATGCTGTATAGGTGTGTAAAAATCGTTTCTTAAACTTATAAAAACTGCCAAAACTGTCACTTTAATCGGTTTCTCGAAAAATCTAAGAACGTCAATAGATGCCACGGATCAATGAAAATTTTATAAAAAAGTAGCTCGAAAATTGTAGGACGGGTTTTGATCAAATCGGTTTTTTTTTATTTTTGTTTTTTTAAATTTTTGTTTTGGAATGTTGCTATGTAGTTTTTAGAGTTTATTAATATACATGCGACTCTAAAATTTAAAATTATTTTTTTTGATTTGCTTTAAAAATATTGATTTTTCAAGAAAAAAAAATTCAAGAATTAATTTTAATTATTAAAAAAAATTTATTTAAAATTTTAGTACGCAGATATAAAATTTGACAAAAATCCAATTTACAGTTACCGAGAAAGCCAAAAATTAAAAAAAAACCGTTATATGAAAAGTACCGTTAATAGACCTTTTCCATGAACTCGATTTATATAAAATGATAGGTATTACCAATAAAAAATTGTCAAACATTTTTATCAAAATCGTTTGAGCCGCTTTCGAGAAAAATAAGATTTTCCTTCAAGGTTTTTAGCCCCAAAAATTAAATTTCAATTTCAAAATTTTCAATTAATAAAAGATCAAAAATCCAAGAATAAAATCTACTACAATAAGTATCAACTCTATCTCTTTTTATTCTATGTCCCTGTGAATGTCAATTCGTAGCCCTTTAAACTAAACCATCTTCTTTGATTGTTTAGCGAAGGACTAAGTTTGTAAATGTAAGATAACAGAAATAGTTTCTTATTAATAGCATTTCGCATTTCACGGAATATGTTTCCTAGTCCATGTTTATTAATTTGGGTATATTTGTCTAGACATATTTCAAGGTTTTTAGTGTAGCTGCAGTCGAGAGAATTATTTTGTGTTGTTATAAATAGGTACGAAATTTGTTTCAATTAGTTTTGTGATTAGAACTGAAAATAAGTTCCGCAGTAATGTGAATCCCTCTAAGATCCGAAACCGCCTTTTTTTAATCAGTTCACGGATTACTGTATTTAATTGATTTGGGTTTTTTAATAAGCATTTTCAATAAGGGACCTAACCTATGTACCTACACTACAGTGAATTAAAATTTAAATTATTCGATCAGCTGACAAGTAAGAAATTACACTAGCTTAAATGTTCGGCTAGATTTATGCTGAAGGAAAATGAAAAAAAAATTAAGGAAACCTCAAACGGTCTAGCATTTTAGTGCCGGAACACGTTTGGATTGAATTGGTATCCCGAAGTTCAATAGAAAGAAACAGACCTTAACTTTTGGGCATTTATAAATGTCAAAATAGCCTTTTGATGGTTTTTAACCTTAGTAAAAGGCTTAGTGGTTCAATTATTAACTCGTTTAAAATTTGGAAAATTATCATTTTAACCAATAAACAATCATATTAAAAACTACTTCACAGCGTCTAAGAATTTCCAATTTTGTTGAACAATCCAGAAATAATAAATCTACTTGTGTTACCTGAGATCTAAAAACCTTTTCCTGCCAAAGTTAAAATACTTGTTTTAGTTTGAATCACATAATGCTTTAAAATAATGGAATTCCTTGCCCATTCCTCTTAGAATTAGTAGAAGTCATGAATGATGACAATAATACTAAAAAGTAGTTCCTGCTATAATTCTTCTATACGAGTATTATTATTCAATATATGTGCGGTTATAGTTCGCAATCAGATGATTAAATAAATAAAATAAAAAATTATCGGCAGTTTAATTGTAGCAGTGAGCCATACGTTTGTCTGCAAGTTGTGTAGTGTGTCTCTTAAATTAAGAAATCTTATTCTAAATCAGCAAACCCATTTTGATAAAGAATATAATATTCGAATCTTAATTTTAGTTTCTTAATTACTTGATTCTTTTAAGGCTTTTGTATTGTCTTTTTACTTGCGATTATAGGTACTAGGCAAGTTATGCATTCGTCAAAAAAAAGTTTTGAGATAACAATCAAACATGACATTACGATGATAGCGAAGATGAAAAAGATGGTCTTAAAATTCTGTCCCTACAGACACCTACAGCCCATACGGTGGGCCGAATTACTTCAAACTTGGTATATAAAGTTTTTTAGGTATTGTGCAGAGGGGAAATTAATTTTTTTAGCTCAAAAAATAACTGTACCTGACATATAACCGTTACGTTGGAGCCTATTTTTTCTCGAAAAGTGCTCCAAAGATTTTCATTTAAAAGAAGTGCCACTTTTTAGGTACTACCGTTCATATGGTTGAAAAAAAGGACCGTTTTTGTTTGCTTTCAACTATCTCATAAATGGCTTAACCCATTTTTTCGAAATTTCACACATATATTTATTGTAGTTAGCCCAATTTATACTGCATACCAATATTTTGAATTAATATTTTTTTTCTACTTTTAAATTCATTGTTTTTTTAATTTAAAAAAATTATATTTTGAAAACTTATTAAACTTAAACTTAAACTTTATATTCTAAAATAGAATTACAGTGATATGTATTTACCTATGAACTGGCGGTTTTGAGTTTTTTCTGAAAAATGTTTTCAAAAAGTTAAAAAAAAAAAAACTTTTTTTTATCAAAAACCGGTCAACAGATTTTTATAATTTTTTTCTCATAAATTCAAATTTATCCAAGACAAAATTGGCGTTTTTTTGAGATTTTTTCTTGGGGATGTTGTCTTTGCTACATTTTTACTTGGGGATTTTGTCTTTGGGGCTTTTTTTTGGAATAATGTGTTTGGAGGAAACATCTCCAACCCAAGTAATAGTACACATTTTATGCTGATATTTAAAAAAATAAGGTCTTTTTATAGCGAAATCACATAAATAAATTCTAATTTTAAGCGTTTTCATACTTAATTTAGTTGGGAGTTTAAGCATTGTTTGAATTTCGCTACAATTTTGAACAAAAAAGTTTAAATTTACCCATTTTATGATTATATATGCCTAAATTCTGTTGAATTTTAAACATAAATTATGTATATCTATTAAGTTTAAACATCTTAGGTGTAAAAATACACATTTTTACTTTAAATCTTTATTTGAAATTATACATAAAAGATTTAACATTTACACATTAATTATGTAGGATTAATACGTGTGTAAAAATACTGCAATTTTTGTAGGCAACAAGTTTCCTCGTTTTATAATAGTAAAATTGCACGATTTTTTTTTAGAGTGTATTAAGTAAAATTAAGTAAAATTAAGTAAAAAACGAGATTTTTAATAGAAATCTTTGGCATACGATGTGATCGAACATGATATCAAGTTCGTGCGATCCAGTCGTGCATTTTACTTTTTATGAATTCTAGCGAATATTGACAAAATGTTCAAATAGGGTTTTCGTGAAAATTTTCATATGCTTCGCTTTTTATATCGATCCCTTCGATAACATATAATTTTATTTAATCAGTCATAATTTTTATAAATATTTAATTCCCCTATAAGGTGCATATTGATGGGTTTGAAATTTGCCGGATGGCAATAGAACTTTTCTTTTTGGCAAGCCTAAACATATTCGTATATAGGTAAATTAAATAGCAATGATCTGACGTTATAGGTGCTGTATACATTTCCCACACTAAAACAAATATTATCTTCCTTTGTATGCAGATATCAAAAGAGGAAAAGTGTTTTAAAAAGTGGCACCAATGTCTATTATAATCTCACATCACGAAGATATTAGATATTTTATTTCCCCTTTATATGCTAACTTTTTGTAGATAACGCATATTATTGGGGTTGTATATTAATGAAATGTAATAGGTACTCATTTAATTCAATTAATTGAATTCAATGAATCCTCAAAGAGAAAATCAAGCAATTAGCGCCAGTCATAGATACCCCACAAAAACAAAAAACAAACAAGGTAAACACAACGCCAGATACGCTGGTTTCAAGACTTGGGAATAATTATGTAGGTAACTAATAATTGGTTAGTGAATGTCATAAGCAAACAAACAAAGTTATAGACAAACAGAGTGTGTATACCTAAATGATATCGGATACTTTTTTTCACAAAATATGTTTCTTCAAAGTGAATTCGAATTGAAGATACGGGGCGCGCTGTTCCGTGCTCTCAAGTTACATACGGTCCGTGATAATTAATAAAGGCGACTGCATAAGCCTTTGTAGACATAAATTGCATATCTTATTGTCTTCACTCCCAAGGCGTTCTGTAAAGAAAATAAAAAAAAAATATTTAGATAGGAGTATACTAAACGAAGTATAATACGAATTTAACCAGAACGGGTAAAATTATTATTAAGTGCACTCTAAGCCCTCAGAGCCATAATAAAGCCAAAGGCAGGCTTTTTCAAATGAAAATTTATGACCTGAGAGGATTATCGGACGCTTTATTTTAGTACTGTTCACAAGTGAAAACGATTTTCTATAAAAGTACGTTTCAAGCGTCATATTAGTCTACGTTGTTTGCTGAAGTATACACAAATTTACGGACACATAGCTATGTGTCTACATGGCAGAGTTCTGATGATTGACCAAATCCTAGTACATTCCTATATGTAAATCAAAAATCTAGACTTAGAATAAACAATATTTACACACCTACATACATACATAATGCCTATGTATGGATATATGTATAATACAGTGTGAAACGCATAAGATGTTGTAAATCTTTGCTAAGCTTAATACCTGACTCTGACTTGGACATTTTAAGACTCTGGTTTGAAGTTAATAAAATGATGTTGAGCAATAAAACAAAAATACTGTACTATATTCTGTCAGGGTCAGGCATTCTTCAGACTGCAAAAAATTCAAATTTAATGTAACCGATTCTTACAGTTTTGTTTCCAATGAGTCTTGTCCCCCTCATTGCTTTCACATAGATTTTGGCAAGACCTTCAAATACCTTGGTGTCTTACATGATAGCAAAATGAACTGGGCTGATCACACCCAAGGACTAAAAAAGTACTTGTTATGTTGTTCGAGGCAATTTTATACTCTTGAATTGTATTACTCACAAAAATTACTAGTTATGATCTATTATGGTATTGTTCATTCCAAAATTCAGTATGGAATAACTTGTTATGTGAGTTCTTATCAAAACAAGATTAATCTTCTTCTTATTCTTCAAAAACATATTGTACGAATTATGTGTAGAAAAAATCGCTTTCATAATAGTTTAGTTTTATTTCAGGAATTAAAAGTTCTTCCTCTAAGACATTTGTACTGCTTCAAAGTTTTAAAATTATTTTTCATTAGAAGTGGATATTTTTCAACGAGAAGTAATCCACGACATAATTTACGAGTGAATACTTTGAATTTAGTTAACATCCCTACTTATAATAAAATGCATTTTAGAAGATTCTATACAGTAGTTACTCCCTCAGTTTTTAACAAATTGCCTTTCTCCATTAGAAGTCTAAGAATATTGTCTTCTTTCCTACATAAGGTTAAATCATGGCTTTGTGAACACGATCACATTCAAATTGAAAACTTGTTGTCATTAATTACAGTAGAATTCGGTTATAACGACCACTCATGGGAGACAAATTTTCCGTCGTTATAACCGAATGTTGCTGTATCCGAAAGAATAAAACACATTGATTTGTTCACGAAATTGACATAATAAATAATTTCCTTACTTTACATAAACTTTGAAGTACGTACCATAAACAAATAACACTTTTCAAGAAAAATAACTAGCACAAGAACAACTGACTCAAATTTGTATCAACCGAAATAAACTATGTATCTAAATATGTAAGCCTATATGTATTATTTCTAGACATGCAACACAGGAAAAAGGAAGAAAATGGGAAAATTGTCTTTAATTTTGTTTTCGGTCGTTATATCCAAATTTCATGACAAACAGAGCCCGTCATAATAGCCGTTATAACCGAAATGTTCATTATAGGCGAAGTCGTTATAACCGAAAGATATTATTCACTATTTAGTGCGAAACCAAACTTTACCTTTAAGTTTCGTCTTTATATATATATTTTTGGGGGTGGCCGTTGCGCGACAGTTGTATGTTCGCCTGTCAACCTCATGGTCACAGGGTCGATGCCTGCCGTAGTCTATGTCTTCTTATTTTTCCATTAAAAACCAATTCTAAAAATAAATGTCATACAATGAGTTGCTGGTTTGTTCATTACATGCTGTTTAAGCATAGAACTAACAACATGTGATTGAGTAAAACTAGTATACCGATAAAATATGACAAAGAATAAAAAAATTAATGTGAATTATAAGGGACATCGATAAATAAGACACGGACATTTCTCCACATTAGTTCAGCCGCCATCCCTGGAGATAAAATCTGAGACAACAACCACCTACAGTCTCCGAATATTGCGCCACACATCTTTCCTATCATTCTTTCTCTTCCTTAACCTCATCCTCACGCCCGCGCTGTGTTGAAACATTTAAATGGTATTCATAATCCCTTGAGTGCGTGTAGATTATAAAAAAAAAAAAAATAACCGAAATGTCGTTATAACCGAAGTCACTATAAGCGAATTTAACTGTATTTAATTTAATTATTTATTCCAAAACAAAAAAAAAATCTATACCTTTCATTTCTACTTTTTTCAATTCTTCTTCTCACCTTGCACACGACTATGTTGATTTATTTTACTTTTTATTTTGATGAGCATTCGCCACTAGCTCTAGATTTCTAGATTTAAGCTACGCTAAAGAGTGTCTCTTAATTTGTTTTGTTTCGGTTACATACAAAATTATGTTATTCGGAAGATTTTCATATTAGATATATTTTATATTACAATAATATTTAATAACTAGAAAGTACTATAATCACTTATATTGTTCATTTACATTTTCTGGTTTTCTAAAATTTTGCTTTAGTATATTTTTTAATAATTCCATCATGTAAATTTTCTCAATCTTCTAAATTTTAGTATATCTTAAATTATTGTACCTACCAAAATGAATAATAAATACAATACAAGATACAAAAAGTTTGAGCGTTTAGTTACACTAGCACTATGATTTACCTTTTTGTAAAGCGAGAAATCTATTGTTTTATTTCATTTTAAATTAAGTTGGTTTAGAGTCAATTTTTCAATCTCCAGATAAACATCCTGTTAAGTTCTACAGGAATAAACTTATTTGACTGTTAAATAACCGGATAACAACATCGAATTTTTCAATAAAAAAAAAAACAATCTATAGAATAATTTAATTTGAATGTCACTTTTATTTCGAGTATCGAACTTTTCATAGAAATTAATTTTTTTTGACGTATATTTCAAAGCAATCATTTTTCAAAGTGTTTTGGACATCGAAATAGCTATTTATTTTATTCCTCAGATAACTCCTTATTCACTTCTAAAATGAGCAGATAACTTTATTCCTAGATTAAGTTTTATCTGACTGTTGAAAAACTGATTTTTGCTCTATCTAGAGAATATGTACTAACTGACTGCCTAACTGACTATTGAATAATTGGCCCTTAGTGCACAATTTAAAAAAATTAAAACATTTTTTTTTTAATTTACGTAATCAAATATTTCTTTTGTTTTTAATGTTATTATTAATTTTTAACTAAAAACAGAAATTAGGAATGTCTTGTAGTTTCCATAAAATTAAAAATAACGAAAACTTTTGTATTATTTTTAGTTAGAGTGCTCAATTACTACCAGTTCTACCCATTTAAATCGAGTGAGCGACCATTTTGTTTTGTTCGGCTGCAATTTTTGCATTTGTAAAAATTAGTACTCCAGATCTTATTGAACCTCGAGATTACGATGATAGAGAACAACAAAAAGTGGGTCCCATAATTCCGTCCATCTGTAGATCGATCTTCAGCCTAAGTGACTGAAGCGATTTTCTTCAATCTTGGAACTTAAGTGTTTTAGTTGATTGTATCAAAAAGGTTTTTGAATCGTTTTTTTTGCCCAAAAAATAACGGTATTTGCCATACAATTTTGTCTACCATCTTAATTATCTTGAAACGATTTGTTTTGCACCTCAGTTCTGAAATTTATATTATTAGATACTTAAAATTATTATACTAATGACTTTTTTAGAAAAAAAATGCATATACAAAATTAAGTAAAAAGGACTGAATATGTTTAGCTGTTTCTACTAAAAATCGTGTGCTTAAGACTTGATCGAACATAAAAGCAAGTATGTGCGATTCAGTCGTGCATTTTATTTTTTTCAGAATCTATCGATTTTCAAGAAGACGGAGCGTGAGAGTGGAAAGAGAAAATTTCATCTTCTGACGGATCAGCAAATTTAAATGAAAGAATTTTGGATTTGGTTCAACGTAGTCCTTCCCCAAGAATAAGCAGGATAGCTATATCTACTATAGATATGCCATCAAGTGCCTCAAAGTAGATTCTGAAAAGTGCTTTATAACGAGAATTTTCACCGGTTCCTCTTTCCGCTAGTACAAGAGTTAATCTCAAACCACAAACTATTCAGCAAATAAATTTGTCGATAATTATTGCTTATAGATGAAACTGAAAGGAATTCATTATTTTTTTTTTATTTTCTTAGGGCCAATTTTTCAATAGTCAGTTAGTACATATTCTCCAGATAGAGCAAAAATCAATTTTTCAACAGTCAGATACAACTTAATCTAGGAATAAAGTTACCTACTCATTTTACAACGGAATAAGGAGTTATCTGAGGAATAAAAGAAATAGCTAGCTTTTTTCGAAATCAAAAACAATTTGAAAAATTATTTGTTTGAAATAAACGTCTATGAAAAGTTCGATACTCGAAATAAAAGTGACGTTCAAATTTAATTATTCTATAGATTGTTTTTTCTTGGTTGAAAAATCCGATGTTGTTAACCGGTTGTTCAACAATCAGGTAAGTTTTTTCCTCTGGCAGCTAACTGAATATTCATCTAGAGATTGAAAAATCGGCTCTTAGAGGTTTTCCTTATTTTTAGTTTTCAAAAAGTACAAGAAACTTTAGCTTCCGGTTTTTGTTTTTAACTAAAACTTAAAACATCAATGAATTATGAGAACAAAAATAATATATAGGTATAAATTAAGTTAAATTAAAAAAAAAAAAAAATTTGAAATTTAAATATAAATTATACTATTTTTAAGGACTCGACAGACTTTGTCCAGTACAATATTTGGCAAAAATAGAATAAAATCAATTTTTATTGAAACTCAAAAAAAAGAATAGAATTATTATTGTATATTCAATTTAAGGCTGCATGATACAGACGATTTTTTTTTACTTCTCCGGAGTGTAAATGAAGGATCAAGATGAACACGCCACATATTGCTGACCGTTTAATGAACACGAAATTTCCAGATGTATGTTGCTGTCAACGAGATGAGACCAGGCGATACTAGCCGTGTTTTATTGGGAAATTTATCCACCGTAAGTTTATCCGTCGGAGCATTTTACATACAATTCGCTACGGGCGATAAAAAGCTAAAGTAGAAGCTACGGTGGATGGCTGGTCTACGTTTATTGGAGACTCGAATTTGATTTTGTTAGTTTTGTTGGTACGATTGATAATTGGATTAAATCTCGATGGATGTGTTCATGGAGTGTTATAATTATTAATTTCATTCGTAAGACAAATCGATCTTTTTGAATCTTTTTTTTATAGCTGGCCAGATTATATTTCTAAAATCTTAGATAGCTATATATTTTAATAAATTATAAGCAAAATATTTATTCGTATGAAATTGTATGAGCTGTAAGGCCAGGCGCACACATATGCAAATTTCAGTTGTGCAACAGTTTGGTCGCTAAAGTGAATACCATGGACTTATAGAGAGTGCGCGCACATGCAAAAACTATTCAGTCCACGATTCGAGCAACTTAATAGTTTGAGTTTTGGCACAAATCGAAGGATCGCCGCAAATAAATTCTTCACTTTGTATCACACCGAACTATAATGTAACTGCACGCACATTTAATCAAAATGTTGTCTGTGTGTTGGTTTATCTCGTTGATTGATTTTTATGTTGCTTATGTGCACAATCATCGTTCAACTAGCTTTTAAACTATTTCGTTTCGGAAAAATTGCATGTTGTGCGCGCCTAGCCTAAACGTACTAAGCGGCACTGAACTTCACAAAATGTGCTTTTTCTTCACTGTTTAATGGACGTTGGCCATGGACGGTATTCGCTTCACTACATGTACTGGGCGTACATTTTGTGATCCCATTGGTTTTTTTTTCTGGACATATGCATGGAAATGGCCAACCAAATGTTAACTATTTGTTCCTTGCTCCGCGTATGTCAAGTGTAGTCTGATGAGTGAATATTGAATTGAAAGCAAAGCATACTCAGAAAATAAGTTTGTAAGTTGACTTGAAAAATAAAACTCTAGCTATCGATCTACTCAGAAAATAAATAAAAGCATGAAATATAAAGGGGAAATGTAAGGGGAGTGAACAATTTTAGCTACGTATTGTAGTGTGCGTTCAAAACCAAGAAACATTAATAGGAAACAAGCCAATCTCCGGATATTTTGTTTCCTCGTGTGAAAGGCATAGACGATTTTTAAAGGAATACAAAAATTGCTATGTGTAAAAAGGGACTTGACCATGATCTATGAACAAACCTATTCACTTATCATTTCCTTTCTATTGGTGCAAAATTAATGTTCGAATTTAAAACTACAAATGCAGAAAAAATGAAAACAAGAAATAGGTTTGAAACCTAAATTAAATATTGGTACGTTTTTCTACTTTCTATTTTATATGAACAAAAGCTAATTATTGTTCATAATTTTGATATTTTCTTAATTTTAATTTGCAAAAGACTCTTTCTTTACTTTTGACTGCTGTGCAGGGGTACCATTTTTACAAAAATAAAAAAGCTATGGTCCATGCTACGGTCGATGCGTTTTTTTGGCATTAATTTCGGTACAATGGAAATATTCCCAATAAAACACAGCTAATATTTTCAATATTTTTTTTTTAAACAAATTTTGAATACATTTTTTTTACTTAATTGTAAAAGTTTTTCTAAATTTCGTCTACTTAACATCTGGTTGTAAGGAGGCACAACTATCATATCTCACTTCTTTAGAAAGGGGAAAAGAGGCTAAATTTAAGAGTGTGAGAAAAATTGTTTCACGTATCTTGTGTTATTTATTGAACAGTGTTGAAAATTCAAATTTATTTGACAAATCATAATGAAATGCTTTAAAATTCATCTACACAAATGCATTTAAGTATAAAAATAGACCGACTAAAACCTTCGTAGATATATATGTAGCTTGACATGTCAAGTAATTGAGAGTTATGGGAATCGGTTCGAAGGGGCGCATATGGTTCTATTAATATAAGAAAATGTTCACTGTTTGACTTTGGTTTTTGTATTTATTTTTTTTTCCTTTTCACTAATGATTAAAGAGATAGATGTGTGAAAAATTGATGTGCACACTAATGATTGTTGGTTTAACATTAAACAATGTTTTGAGGCATTATTAATTTATTATTGTGGTGGGGGTGATAAGTGATTGACCAAATGAAAATAAATTTAACGTTCATTCGAAAATTTATTTATAAATTTTCGTAGTACAACTATGTATGTATGTATAAAAGGTCTTTGGTTTTTGATTTTGACAGCCATTTGGTTTATTAATTTGAGGTCAGTTTCAATTTGATGTAATTCACTACGTTCAAAGGAAAGGTCAAAGATGATAATTATATTGTTTTAATATGATTCTGTGTTTTATTACTGAAATATTTACATACATACATGTAGGTAAGGTACATGCATCACTAATTTATAATTTTTTGAAAGGAAATGTTTGACTAAGAATGCGTATATTATTTTGATGTTTGTTTTGATTGAATGTATAAAATAAGATCCCTTTGTAAATGTTATTCTATAATTTGATACCCTATGAAAAGTCAATTCATTTGAAAATTTCAATAGCCAACGGCAAATTCAATTTATTGCTTCTATAAAATCATTCTTCGAAAAGACCTGATTTCGATTTATTCTGTCAATAAAGTTGTCTCTGTTAGAAATACACAAATTAATTCAATAAAACTCGTGACTAGGCGATACTAAACTTTCTTTATGGATTGCCTAGAAGAAATCTGATTTGTATATTTCAAATACATACATATATGTATAAGCATTGACAAATTTAGTTATAAGGCCTTGATTTATGTATAATTTATTTATTATTTAATATATGTAAATACATTATCGAAAAATAATTTAAATTAAAAATAAATCCAAGTGGTAATCAGAATTTTTTTTTTTCAATCCAAATGAATTCGATTTTAATGCAGGCAACTCTTTTTCCCTATACTAACGAATTTATTGAAAGGTCAAGATTTTCGAGCTTGTGGTTATATTCTTATGCATGTAATCTAATCATCAGCATTTAAAAATAAAATAAAACTGCCAAACATAAAATAAGCTTAAATTCGTTGTTTGAAGCTCATCAATAAATTTTGCATTGTTCATATTTCTTCATATTCTCGTTTATAATTTTTTATAAGTACTTAAATCTATAAGTTTAAAATTTTAAGTGTTAGAGAATAGTTTGTAGCATTTATATTTAATTACAAATAGGGCTAATGCTACATTTCATAAACATTAAATGGAATGTGAATAATTACAATGTGGGGTGAAAAGTAAGAATTGATTTGAAAATTAGCAATAAAATTTAACGTCTTCAAAAATAAACTAACTTAGCAAAGCTTTTTTGAATAATGATTTATGTATATTGTAAACAATTTATTAAAACTAATCATGAAATTTTATCAAACAACGTACTGCAGCAAAGTTTCCATTTCATAAATATTGTAAGTAAGAAGCCATGATTTAATTCGTTTTAAGAAAAGAGATGGAGTCCTTATGTTACGCATATCTTTAGGGAGCTTATTGAATAATTTGCGGCCTACTATAGTGTAGGAGTTTCTAAAAAGTGTTGTTCTGAAAGGCAAGGCTGGAAAAAAGCGATTATAGCTTCTTAAGTTATGAAAATTACTAATAGAACTTTGCAAATATTCACCTTTTTTTAAAAAATATGTTTAGAACTTTATAATAAAATAAGTGACGAACGGGTAAAAAGTTTGTTTTTCGAAATAATTCCATGGAGTGAGCCAGGCGCGGGGAGTTGCAAATTTTTCTTATAGCACACTTTTGATGCACATTTAACTGCTGCAGATTGTTAAGAAAAGCACCCGCCAACAACATATTCCATATTGTAGCCTGGAATGAAACAATCCATAATACACTGTAGTTAGGGTAGTGTTAGAACAAAATTTTCTTAGGCGATAGAAACATACGAATACTGTACAAGAAGTGCTGCTTTAAATTATGGAAGTGTTCATTCCATTCAAAATGTTGATTTATTGTAACCCCTAGATACTTCAAATGCTATCGATATAAAAGCAATTGCCACTGCAAGCGGTGTTCCAATTATGAAGGGAACTTAGAAATTAACATTTTTTTTTTTTTTTTTTAACTTTTTTAATTTAACTATATGCCTGTAAGACATTACTGACTTACTTACTTAGGTGGCGCTACAGTTCGGGGCGAACCTGGGCCTCAACCAACATGCCTATCCCCAGCTAGCTCGGTCTTTGGCTAGCTGTCTCCAGTTACGCACTCCAAGTTGGTTGAGGTCATCTTCCACTTGAGCGCGCCACCTTAGGCGAGGTCTTCCTTGACTGCATCTTCCCTGTGGGTTCGAATCGAAGATCCTGCGAGCCGGAGCATTGTTGTCCATACGCTCTATATGACCTAGCCATCTTAAACGTGATATACGTATTTTTTGTACCAGGTCAATGTCGCTGTACAGCCCTTATAGTTCGTGGTTGAACCTTCTCCTCCAAATCCCGTTAACGCAGATAGGGCCGCAAATATTGAGAAGAACCTTACGCTCGGAACGACTAAGGATATCTTTATCCGCTTTTGATAGAGTCCATGTCTCCATAGCCATAGAGCAGGACTGGGATAATCAGAGTCTTATAAAGAGTCTCCTTTGTTTTTCGAGAGAGGACTTTACTACTCAATTGCCTCCCTAGCTCATAGGAACAGCGATTGGCAAGAGTTATTCTTCGCTTTATTTCTAACGAGATGTTATTGTTGGATGTTATAGCGAATCCGAGTAGACAAAGTCCCTAACTACCTCAAAGTTGTACCTGTCTATTGTGACGTTTTGTCCAATCCGCCGGTGTTGTGTGTCCCTTTTTGCGGACAGCAGGTACTTCGTTTTGGACTTATTGACTGCTAGTCCCATCTTAGCCGCTTCAGCTTCAATGTTAGCAAACGCTCCAGTGACAGCAAGCTGGGTTCTGCCAATGATGTCTATGTCATCAGCGTATGCTTATAATTGCACAGACTTGAAAAAAATTGCGCCAGTAGAGTTAACTTGGGAATTTCATACAATTTTTTCAAGTATTAAGTTGTAGAAATCGCACGTAGCGCATCACCTTGTCGGAATCCTTTCTTGACATCAAAAGCTTTTGTGAGGTCAGTACCCACCTTGACGGACCAGCGAGAGTTCTCCATCGTCATCCTACACAGGCGGATGAGTTTTATGGGGATGCCAAAACCAGACATGGCTCTGTATAGCTCGTCTCTTTAAATGCTATCGTACGCGGCCTTAAAATCGATAAAGAGATGGTGGGTATCGATTTGGAGTTCTTGGGTAGTTTCCAGGATCTGCCGTAGCGTGAACATTTGATCGATTGGATAGAAAAGAATGAGCCTAGCGCGGGGATCGAACCCACACCTCTAAGTTAGCAATCAAGCACTTTATCCACTGCGCCATTGCCACCCACAACTGCAAACTGCGTTCGAATTATAAAGGGATATAGAATTTAACCTTACGCAATTGTTGTTTATTAATTTGTATTTTACACAAAGGGGGTCATGAAACATAACTTTAGTATCAAGCGATTCAATAGACCCGTGAATAAAAACATTAGTTTTGTTTTATTGCTTATAATTAGTTTATGATCCGCAACCCACAACCTTAATATATGTAAACCATGATTAATATCATCAACTATATTAATTGGATTAGCAGCTTCATACCCAATGGCAAGATCGTCTGCAAACGCTTTTACGGATCCCACAAAAGGTTGTTCGAAAAGGGAGTTAATATAAACTAAGAACAAAATGGGGCCCAAAACAGATCCTTGAGGAACACCTACATTGATATTCTTAGATGCACTTAAGGCATTGTTCACTTTAACTTTTTGGTTACGTTTGAAAAAAACCACGGAACCCGATGTTATTCATCTTGGTTAAAATTATATTGCGGTTAACCATATCGAAATCTTTGGTTATATCAACGAAAAGCGCACCACAACATTTTTTGTTATCCAGGCCTTTCTGTATAAAACAACAGAAGCCCAAAAGTGCATCTTCTGTGGATAGACCTGTCCTGAATCCGAATTGTTGAGGGCTAAGAAAATTTTGATTAGTCAAAATGCGCATGATCCTTATTTTTACGATTTTTTCGAAAACTTTTGAGATAGAAGGCAATAACGAAATCGGTCCATAGTTACATATGTCTGTTTTGAGTCCTTTTTTTAAATATTGGGATAACATGAGCACATTTTAAACTATCTGGAAAACGCCCAGAGAAAACCCTCAAATTAAAAATATGTGCTAAAATGTCTATTATATTCACTCCTGTTTTTTTTAGTATATCGTTTGAAATGCCGTCATTTCCACAAGAATTGGAGTTTTTCAACGCGTTAATGGTCTTCAAAATTTCAAGTGTAAAAATAGATTCAAAGAAGAAACTATTTCTACTAGAGCCTTCGTTCAAAGTACTTAAATTTAAGCAGCAATTACAAGAAAGAGGCAGATCAATTGGAAATGAATTTTGACCTACTGCAACAAAATAATCATTAAATAGGTTAGCTATCTCTTTAGGATCAGAAATCTCTTTGTTTGTTACCATTTTGTATCTTCATTGAGTTGGACTGATTTTTAACCCTTCTATTTATTATATCTATTGGGTAAGTTGTAAATGGGGTAAATTAAAACAAGGATTATGAACGAATTAATAATATTTCTTCTAGTTTTTAAATTATTATTTTTGTTGTGCCTTCGCGTAAGACCATACAATTTTGAAGTCCTGATACTCACCGTGAGCAGTCGGTGGAATGCAATGGACCCACAGCAAGAAGACCACAACGTATCAATTGGCGACCAACGAATAGTGTTTAATCTGTGTTTTGTTTAATATAAAAGATTTGTTTCTGTAACTTATCCTTGTATGATCACAGAAGGGCTATAATTTATTTAATGAAACCAACTGATATTTCGATTTTAGGTTGATTTGAATTTCGTAATTAAAAATCAAATCGACGATAAGTTAAATTCATACCGTCAACGTCGACTACATTATTGATGAACACGATGCCACCAGCTCCCAAAAAATCCCATGTAATTTTTGAAAACTTTCGATGTTCCGAACTTACCAACACACAATCTAAAATTGAAAGTCGACTCAGTTTGTTTTTGTTGCAGAACCTCAATCCACCCAAACTTATTGACGAAACGCATTTAATTGTGAAGAACTTTATTAAAACGACGATTTGGAAGGAAAATTCAAAATGGTCACTTTGCGCGGATTCTGTAGATATACCATTCGAGCCACATATGAGAAATACCAAGATGTGAATGATCGGCTGTCGAACGGGTTTGCCTGCAAGCTGCTAAAGCACGCAATTATCCCTATATAAAACGTAATTCACTTCTTGTTTAGTGAACCTGACCTTAAATGTATATATTAATTCAATTTAGAATTACATTATCGATAAAATACACTACAATAAAATACACTCAGAAAAAAACGAGCTAAAATCAAGAATGCTGGTGTCAAATCAAGCCGATTCGTTGACGAAAGTCTGTTAAACTCGAAAATCTTAATCTGAATCCAAAATTCTGGTTTTGAATCCGTTTTTTATAAGTTTCGAATTCTTATTCCAAGACTAATAAAGCTTAAGTTATTCAACCAGTTTATTTTTAAAATGGAAAAGCTTAGTTCCATACCATCCCGACCTTAAATTAAGATCACGAATTCTTAAATATACAAGAGATAAGAACAATACATACTCAAATCAAGTTTTTTTATTCTTAAATTAAGCATTAACAAACTCAAAATAAGAAAAAAAAATCTTGTATTTAATTTACTTTCCGATTATTTCTAGGTCATTAAATCTTGATTCAAGATTAAGTGTTCTTATCAGTGCCCCCCCACAATTCTTCCATCCTACGATACCAAAATTCAATAAAATGCAATTCATTTAAATGTACTTATGTTTTTATTATTTTAAAAACAAAATACTTTCATAAATATACTCGTATCTACTCATTTCTAAAAATTTGGCCGAGTCGTTTTTAAACCTGGTTGCTGATGGTAGTATCGCATTTAGTATATTGTAGATATAGTCCTGTCCATCTGAAGGGAGTACGGAAACACTATATTTAAAAACAATTGATATTTCTTATTTACATAATTATTGAAATTATAAACGTTTACCTTGATTTGTGCTCGATTTCATTACAAACATTTGCGTACAGTACTCCTTGTGGATTTTAGCTTCAATTTTCGTTTGAAATGTTTCCCATTTTGAAATCAGGAGATGATCTTTTGATGGATATGGCAAAGTCAATTCTTATCTTAAATATTTTTGATTGAAAATAAAATGAAATTAAATTGTTGAAAGTTATTAAATCGAGTCTTACCAAATCTGCCGCTCTTGCTTGTTATAGAGTCGATCAATCCTTTAAAAACTCCATACTTTTCATTTGTTTCAAGCGAACATCAAAATGAAACAACCGTTCTAAACTTCTGTGCAATTAAAATCATACGAGTTTAAGATCCATTCGACTTTAGTTGAGAATAATTCCTGATTTAAGATTGTTAATTCTTTGTTTTAGAATGTAAAAAATTATTATAACCTCGCGGAGGAAACAATTATGCAAGTTTAATATTGATTCGGATTGTTTTAACTATAAGAAATCTTGAATTAAGATTGTTTTATTCGTAACAAATAAAAAAACTAGATCAAGACTATGACGAGCTTAATTTAAGAACATGAATATTGTAATGAGATTAAATAAATCTTATATCTAGAATGCCATACTGAAATTAATTTTGTTGTGCTTAATTTCAGAATAAAAATTTGTTTTGAAAATAAAATTCTTGTATCAAGATTGAACAGTGCCGTTTTTAGGATAAAGTAAGTAAGAATACAAAAATATAAATATAAGCCTGCTTGTACTTGAATTTAGTCCGCCTTTTTTCTCTGAGTGTAAGATTAGTATATAATTACTAAAATCAATGTTTTATAACTAAAATATATAGCGAATATGTTTAGCAATTGCTAATGATAACGCACTTACTTATAATACTTGCGAAAAAACTTGCACAAAAATGTGTTTTTATCTAATAACTCAAAATTTAATTTAAGGGCTCATCTTTAATTCGTTAAGCTTAAATTTTATTTCAAACGTTTTTGAATGAATACAAAAAAGCAAATTCCATGAAAATGAGGTACAATTTAAATATAACCAGTTTTAAAAAGGGTAATTAATTTAAAATTGTCAGTTTTTTTGTGGAATTCCCACTTAATAATCAATTTTTCAGGACAAAATCGAAAATTTTCTAAACAAAATCGATTTTATTCCATTAAAACGAATTTTGCATTAAGTAACAAATGTAGCCAGATTTTATCTACTTTACGTTCACTAGCAAGATTTGACATTTCTCTAACGTAAGCTCCTAATTTTCTATTTTATCTTTATGAAACTCGAATTTGAATTATCGTTATAAAATCTTAGAGTTGGTGGTGAAGTGATATTATAAATTATAAGTAATTAGCTGAGTTTTATTTTCACATGATCTAATTCGGAATTCGTATTAATTCTTAACATCTTACACAAACATAAATAAGCTATAACACCAAATCTTGGTTTCTAATAGTAAACAAAATTTCTAGCACACAAAGTATAAGCACAACAGCAAACACGAGAATCGAAAATTCAGCGGTGAGATAAGTCTAAACATCGATTGTACAACACGTTATAGGAGTTTAACCGAGTTCAAGTATTGAACATTGAGTTTTCTTTAATCTACAGAATACATACACATATAATTAAAAAGAAATGTTTGTGTTGTTTTGTATAGAAAAATCCGCAATTCGGGATCAAAATCCCTATTGGCAAATCTTCAAATTACGTACCACAGAACAACAAAATTTTACTAACACTACCGCAGATTCAAACAAATTTTTCCCACAAATAAAGTATGTCTACACTATCAAAACTTGAATTTCTTAACACAGCCTTAGTACATTTTTTTTGGTTTTTCGATTTCACATCTATTCACGGATAGACTGTCAAATTTACAAATAAAACAATTTACACAAAAGGGTTTTGGAGGATCAAACGTACGAAAGATTCCCATTTTGGTATTTCCCATCTGTGATTCGAACGATATACCATTCATAGTTAGAAGTCTTCAATTTCTCGTGTGTTGCTTGTCCCTTAGAAAATTAATAATTTGCAAGGACAATCGTCTGATGTTTGTGGAATCAATCCTGAGTTCCCATGTTTCTCACATGGTCAATTGCATTTGGCTAGCTCACGTGTCGGCTTTGTTGCGCTTTAATTATTACTTATCGACATTGATATACGTACTTTAGTTAAATTGACCGAATTACATAAAGCAGCATGTTAATGCTTGTAATTATTATTTTCATTACCTTAACGGATTTGAGCGAAACAAAGTTCACCGGACATCTAGATATAAGTATGTACGTTTATATAGAGTCTAGACCTTTAATTGTCATACAGGTAGGTAAATTGTTTCCTACTTCACACTAGTAATTAATCTCCCTTATTGAAAGTGCAACCCCATTTTCGTAAGGTCTGTGGACTGTTGACTCAAAAGTTTTTGCAATCGAATTGGCTTGCAAGCCAACACCTTAATCAATGCAACCGCACCCAATCTGATTTCTTCCAAATATACACAATGGGTTCTCTATATTGGACAAGCCCAATTTGCCATTTAATTAATTAAATTTGATCTGGTGTACAACAGTAAAGAATTTGAATCGTAGAAATAAAAAGAAATTGAATTTATCGCAATAGGTATACACTCCGGTTTAAATATGACTATATAGAATCAATCAATCCCATAAACCATTTCCAAAAACAGAATTTTCACTTCAATATGAGTTTTTGCCATCAACCTATAACTTGCAATACTGCTACCATTCAAAACGTTAGGCTTGGACAGGTACCTACCTCGAACGCCATGATGATTTAAAACGCAGACAATGGACCGCACCTTTAAATTTACATCTGAACATCGTTAACCATGCCAAGGCACGCCAGAAGCAGCTGGTAACTTTATGGAATTTCAAGCTTTTGTGTGCTTAATAGAACAGACAGTTAAGGCGTTGGCGGTGCGGTGGGGGAGCGTCGGTGGTGATATCGGAAAAATATTAAGGTTTCTTTGTTTGGCGTTTGGTGGGAAGAAGCACATTGTGGCTTATTGCATTAGGAAACCTCTTAAGCGGATACTACAATTTTCGAACAGGGATGTCGTTTCGAAAATTTGAAGTACTTTCATATAGCTCAGAGGAAGTAATTTGTCAATTTGAGAATATTTTTCTTGAGATTTATCATACTATTTTATCATATCCTTCGAGCAAAAATTATAAAAATATTCAGACATAAATTCATCACATGCGTGTTTCTGGGTACCCTTTATGGTAAACATTATTTTTATGTAATTTTTGTAACAATAATAGCAGTTGTATTATTATACATGGGGTAATTATCAATTCCAATTTGCCATTATTTGAAAGCTAACTTAAAGGGATTAAAAATACTTACAATAACTCAAACTGAAAGCTTCCTTGGAAGCCTCCTCATCATAATTCATTAATTTTTGTATTTGTATTTTTATATTTGTATTTCTTTATTTTAATTATAAGTATTTTAAAACAAAGTGTCTTCTGAACAATACTTAAAACAAAGTGGTTAAGATTACAAATATAAAATAGTTTTAGAAATTAAATTAGATTAAAATTACAAATTATATTAATTTAGATTATTGGAAAATATATTTAAATTAAATTAGATTAAAATTACAAAATATATTATCTTAGAGAATTGGAATAAAATATTTAAAATTATAAATTGAGAAACAAACAAGATTATGTTTGTTAAAAAAAAGAGATTTTGAATATTGAAAAATTTTCAGTATCTGTATGTATATTTTAATGATTTTTCAAAGGTTTTATAGTTGTCTAGGCCTATCACGTTTCTGGGGAGGGAGTTCCAGAGGCCGGCAAAGAACTGTTGTTTAGAGTTACGGTATTTGAATTTAGGAACAATGAGAATATTACTTCTTTGTGATATTGGAAAAATAAGCTTTGCAAAAAGATAGTTTGGAGTTTTCATATGAATAAGTTTAAATAGAAAGGTTAACGGTAGAAAATCAACATATTTATTAAAAGGCATAGTGAAAACCCTACCAGCCTGAACAGAAACATGATCGAACCGACGCAAGCTGTAGACAACACGAAAAACGCTGTTAAGCGCTACTTGAAGCTTACGTTTACAAGCACTATCCAAACAGCAAAAAATAGGATTACCATAAAACAGGTTTGGCAGAACAAGCGTTTTTGCAATGATCATTTTAGTTGAAACCGGAAGACAACTACCGGCTTGATTCTGAAACCGTATAGAATAACATAAGTTCGTCGAATAGCACATACTAAATGGTTACCACATGATAAGGTTTGATTAAAAATGACTCCTAGATTTCTCACAGCTTTAGCATAATTTAATGCTTTCCCATCAAGTTACACATTTGATAGATTAGTCATGTCCACAATAGAGTTACTAATTACAATTACTTGGCATTTATTTGTATTGACTTTAAGATGATTTTCCTTAGACCACTGTACTACACGCATAAGATCTTCATTAACTCTAGACGTTGCATCTTCCACCATACCGATTCTGTAGCTTAAGTAAACTTATACATCATCTGCATATATGTGTATGTTACAGTACTTAAGTATCGTAGGTAAGTTATTATTGAACATCGTAAAGAAAAGTGGACCCAATATTGATCCTTGAGGGTGGGAAGAAAATTTAAAATCTTTGAGTTAGCGAAAACTGCCTGGGTCCTTCGGATTAGGTGTTGCTCAACCAGCAGATGCAGAGTTTTCAAAAAAGAAAAAGAAAATTTGTTTATTTAAAAGTAATTCGTGAGACACTGTGTCGAACGCTTTAGAGAAATCCATTCAAAGCCAGGGATGTTACTTAATTTTTATCAATCTTCTGTCGTATATCATCTATAATTTTGAGAAGTGCTGTTGTGCAGCTGTGTTTTGCTCTAAAACCAGATTGCGATGGTGTAATCAATTTATGCGTGTCCAAGAAAGACGTAATTTGTTTACTTAGAAGCTTTTCAAATGCTTTCGAGATAAAAGGAAGGATTGATATTGGTCTGTATTCTTTTTGTTGCGTGGTTGACTTCTTATGGATTGGAATAATTTTTCTTTCCATAAGTCTGGGTAACAGGAATTAGTCAAGATAGAATTCAAAATATGTGTTATGAAAGGGGATATAAAAGTATGGATGATTTTTACAAATTTTAGATGACTTAATAAATGAAAAGCTTTGGCTTAATTCTATTAAATAAATGTTTTAACACAATGTGTTCAGATCCACAATTTTTTAGTATAGGTAGCTGAGTAAACTTTTAGTTAAATCAAAGATATGGAAATCTATAGTCTCGCCATCGGTTCCAATAGTTTTTTGACAACACTCTATCAGAAATATATTTTCCCGGTAATCCAGACTTAATTCAACAATTTTATTAATTTCACTACCTCTATACAACACCAGTAACATTACTGGTGATTGGTATTTCTTTAGTCATTCATTTCATTCCATTGCATATTGGATTTTATGTGCTTAGTTTAATAGGCAGATTAATTTTTGGGTTATTTTATACTCACTTCGACATCCCTGTGTTCAATCTTCAATTTTCAGGGCGTCGATTCTGGCTGTTTCTGATTTATATTTTGATTTTGTTTCTCCATGACATGCCGTCGTCATTCTCATTATCGCGGAACGATATTTTCTATTCCATACTCAAACTCGCGCCCTAACGGCTATGCCTACAGAGCTGGGCAAAAACTACCCTGTTTAATTTAAGAAGCTTTATAACTTCTTCAAATACAAATTGTAATAGGACTTGGTGTTCGAATCTAATGGAGTAGGTAACACCATTTATTATTCTGTATACCTATATCTAGAGAAAGTAGGTGAATTCATTCCAGTAAATGGGAATTATAAAGGGAAGAGAATGAATATGCTTTGCTGAGTTAAGGTGCTTTGCAAAAAGTAATTGATTTTGCATTTTTATTTATCAGTATTGTAAATACAAAGAAATTACATGCATTAAGAATACTTTGAATTGAGTTACTTAAAACATCTACATAATGTATACGTAGCTAATCACTTAAATCTTACCAGCAAATAAATGGACATGTCTATGCAAATAAATAAAAAATAAATACATTCAAATAAATAAACCATGTGACTTTTTTTTAATTAGCTGTTTTTAGTAAATTATTTTACTCACATTTGGGGATTGTAATATCAAAGGGCAGTATAAAGAACATGGACTGGAGTTTTAGAAAAATATTTGTCAGAAAATTGTACGGTTTTTTTTAATAACAAAAATTTAGTATTCTTCCATTCCAATTTTCCTTCGCGTCAAGCCAAGTCAAAATAATGTACCAATATCAAAATGATATTGATAAGAAAATATTATTATTTATTAATCTTCTTTATTTTTGAACATAGATTTAGATAATTACAATTAAAAATAAAATGCACGCCTGGATCGTACGAACTTGCTATTGTAACTAACAACTTTAGTGTAGCTAACTACTGACACTGTTAGAAGGTATAGGTTGTCTAGTTATCCTTTGCAGGATTAAAGCCGATGTAGATAAGATAACCCTGAATGTTAAATAATGAATTGTGGAATACATATGATTCAAGGAATGGTTACATAGGTACCTACCTACAAATGTATATTTAAAGGGATTTGAATTATGAAAATTAGGAGGGTATTATGTACCTACCTATATATAGAGAACCTATGTATGTAGATATGTACATACATATGTATAAATAAAAGTGAATGCTGTATAGGTGGGTAAAAATCCTTTTTTAAACATATAAAAACTTACAAAACCATTACTTTAATCAGTTTCTCGAAAAAACCAAGAAAAATATTAGATGCCACCGATCAATGAAAATTTTATAAAGAAGTATCTCGAAAATTGTAGGACGGATTTTGATGAAATCCGGTTTTTTATTTTTAGTTTTTTGAAAATAAAAATTTTTTGAAATTGAGAAAAATAAGATTTTCCTTCAAGGTCATATGGCAGGTACCGTTATTTTAAGGCCTGAAAATAAAATTTCAATTTCCCCTCTGAAAAATACCAAAATAATCAAACGTTCCAAATTTGAAGGTAATCGCTTACACCGCTTAGGCTGAAGCTCGTTATACGTACAGACGGATAGACAGACTGCGTTTTTCTTTTTTTCGTTCAGAGTAGAGCACTGAACAGAGTTCGAACACATAGATTATGCACTGAACTAGTGCGAACTTTGAACACTGATATGTTTATTTTAAACACACTTGAACCACAAAAATCAGAATACATTTTCATGTGTAACCATAAAAAGCAAATCCTACCCTTCTTTGTACACTGATACATACCAGATACAGAAAATCAACAAGCTATCAACTTCTTCCGCTAACTTATGTATCTAACTATTTTTTTCTTCACATTTGCCTTCTTGGCACACATGGCATTTGGTGTGTTGAGCAAGTTACTCACATGCTCAGTCAATTATGTTCGAGCGCGTCGAGTGCGATCTACACATGTGCAAAACGAAAAAAGAAACACAAATTTGGAGCTCTGCATGCTCTGAGTTATAAAGAAACACAAACAAATTTTTGAAAACTCAGACTCTGTTCTGAACTAAAAAAGAAAAACGACAGAAAAACAACCCAATACAATAAAACATTAAGTCCGTGACTTTTGGAATAAAACACAGATTTTTTGATAAGAAAAATAATTTTATTTTTCAACGTAGTCTCCCTTGAGCTCTATACACTTTGTCCAACGCTTCTCCAATTTTTTTATCCCTTCCAAAAAAAATGATTTGTCGAGGTCCTCAAAATAGGCCTTTGTTTGCGAGATGACTTCATCATTGGAGTCAAATCTTTTTCCACCAAGCCATTTCTTCAGGTTTGGGAACAAGAAGTAGTCGCTCGGAGCCAAATCTGGAGAATAGGGTGGATGAGGGAGCAATTCATAGCCCAATTCATGGATTTTTGCCATGGCAACTGCAAGAAAAGAACTTTTTTCTTGGCCAAATGAGGTCGGTTTTTTTGACAAACCCACCTTGGCCTTCTTTGGCGCCGATTCACCCTTAGAAACCCACTTGTTTTGACTGTGTTTCGTCCACGGTTACAAAACGGCGCAAAAACTCCTCCATATTGCGATTAAACAACGCTAAACCTTCCTGTGAAGTTGTTACACGATTGCGTTTGTGGTCGACTGTGAGCAAACGCGGCACCCATCTTGCGGAAAGCTTTCTCATGCCCAAGTTATCATTCAAAATTGAAACCACTGAGCCATGCGAGATCCCTACGGCTTCCACAATCTCTCGCACTTTCAATCTTCGGTCGGCCAACACCATATCGTGAATTTTTTCGGTTGTTTCGGGTGTAGAGACCTCAACTGGGCGTCCAGGACGTTCGGCATCTTCAGTGCTTGTACGGCCACAACGAAATTCAGTAAACCACTTTTTTACCATTGAAATCGATGGTGCAGAGTCCCCATACTAAACAATATAATGATCAGTATTATTTTGAATTACAATAACATTCCAAGTTCAAGCCGAAAAATCTTAAGAGAAAACCATGTAGTATTTATTGCACAATTAAGTTTCTTGACATTGCCAATTAAAAAAAAGTTCTAATGATGAGCCGCTCTCAAATTAATTACAGACTTGTGAGATTTGTGGGCCATTTGGAAGGCATTCGTTTTTGTGAAATGATTTCCTTAAGAGAGGGATCCCAAAAACGGGGTTAAATTTCGTGTAACCCACAAACCGGTCCATATAACTTCTTCAAGGTAACTTTTGACGTAGGAGCCTGTCTGACGATCTTACATATATCCCTAGTCGAGCGACGACAAATGACAAAAAGGATGTCCATTTCCTTGGAACCCGCGTATATTAAAAACAAACATTTTTAGTTTATTTTCCATTGTAAAGGTTATATATAAAATAGTGGCAGTTTGTATATATAAACATATTTATTTTTACACACATTTTAATGTAGACAAAACATTATTTTAAAAAAAATATCCAAAAACACCTGAAGAAGAAAAAGAAGAAGATAGCGAGTAAACGTTGGAAAAAAGATGAAATAAAGTAGTTTTATTTATAGTTATATTTAAATTGACCAAAAAAGCCTTATTACTAAAAAAAAATAAATATTAATGATAAAACTTTTATTTGATGACTTTGAATGCTCAACAACAACTTGAGTGTGCTACCACCAATTTTTTTTTCAATTATTTGTGGCTGGAATTATAGCTATTTCACGAGCTGCCAAGGTCGATCATCAAATTCCTTTGCTCTAGTGGTGCTGGTCTACTTTTTCATTTTAAGTGAAAAACTTCTTGTGCCTTCATCGTGTATTTAACCATGACCAGCCGCTTAGTAGCCAATGCAGTTTTTTTCTCTATCTATCAATTGCATTGAAACGTCGTTTCAAAAAAAAAAACTGCATTAGGTTGGATCCGATCATGTGGGCTCGGTGGCGTGATGCGAAGTGCGTTGGCTACTAAACGGCTGGTCATGGTTCAATACACGATGAAGGCACAAGAAAATTTTCAATTAAAATGAAAAAGTAGACCAGCACCACTAGAGCAAAGGAATCTGATGATCGACCTTGGCAGGTCGTGAAATAGCTATAATTCCAGCCAAAAATAATTGGGGAAAAACTTTGTGGTAGCACACTCAAGTTGTTGTTGGGCATTCAAAGTCATCAAATGATACGAAAAATGGCTTTAAAAAGTAAGTATATAAGCATACAAAAACTGAATAAGATAAAACTTTTATAAATTCTAGAATGGGGCAGAATTATGCCGGGAGTGACATCTATAAGGTGTTTTTTTTTGTTAAATATAAAATTGGTTGACAGATGTCATTAGATTAAATGAGGCCCAAAAATATTGATAATTTTATTTTATTTATAAACAAATTTAATTTAAGTCTTAGAGTCTAGTAGGTAATTAAATACATTTTTATTTTTTATTTTTTCTTAATAAATGCTAATAGTATTTGTTTTTATTTATTTCATTAGAAGTATTTCCTTTTGTAACTTTTATCTCGAATTAAGGTTGCACTTTAAATACTTTTGCCGAGCGTTAAAAGTTGAAAATATTCATTTTTATACTAGTGCAAGGGAAATGGCAAAATAATAGTTAGCTCAATATCCTAAACTAATCAAGTTAAAATTTGAATGTATGTAATTAGAAAATGCCTTCGTTTCGTGCTTATGTATGTAAATACTTATACGAAAAAAGAAAAGAAAAATACATATTTTTTTTAAATAAAATTAGTGTCCATCAAAAACTGCAAAGCAAAAATAGCAAACACCTCGCACACCTTTTCCTAATTAAATAAAAAAATTGTCTAAATCCTTCACTCGTTTTTACCATCCAAAGTGTCATCATAAGACACACAACTTTGCAACAGCAGTTATTTTATCATTTTTTATGTTCACTTCAGACTTTACTTTTGATAATGGACGGAAGTAGTAGGCAACCAACCCGGCAAGAAAGTATGTCCTTTCACAAATAAATTAAACAGAACTCACTACATTTCATTAAAATAAAGTCCAGCAGAACAGGATAGAATGTCGCGTGATGTAATAAAATGATGAATGCTCATCATGGGGTGTTTCCCCAAGGAGTGGTTAAAAAATATTAAACATAATGTCCTTGTTTTCCTGGATCGTGACAAACGTTCCTTAAAATTGCGTGAGCTTAAGTTTATTAAAAAATTAACCTCGTTTTTTCCTTTATTTTTGTGTGTGCACAATATAATGTATTTAGTATAATTTAACAATTATTTTAATTATAAGTCAGAGTGTGATAACTCATTAATTTTAAAATATTTATTTTATTATGTGGTGTATTAGTGTTCATTACTGTAATAATAATTTCAATTAGAAAACATTTCTCTTGAAAAAAATGCCACGATTTTCAAAACTTTTAATTGTATTGTTACTATGCATACACATATATATTACTTTTTCCGGTTCACAATAATATTTTTTTTATTGTGATGTGCTTTTTGTTTCTCAGCCGAAGTTTGGCTTGTCGGATAGCCAGGGTCGTAAATGAAGAAAACACGAAACTTCAAATGAAAGGTCTTAAAACCTTAATATCAAAATCTTTATTAAAAACAACTCATTAATTCACAACTTACAATATTTGGTTTGGGTAAATTCTGGTTATGCGGGTATTCTGGTTTAAAGTGGAATTATTGATACTCCTTCAAATAAAGTGTATTTAAGTCTTGGTTAAGTAGTTCTTGGGGGTTGTTTCTGGATCTGGTGCTACGTCTGGGTTTTCTGGTTTCTGGTTAGTTCCTGGTCAATTGCTTCTGGTATCGGTATGGGCTCTTAGCCCCCTGGTGACGGATCGGCAGGTACAATGCCCCCGGTGTCGATCAGCAGGTATAAAGCCCCTGGTGGCAATTACCTAACTTGCAACGAAACCCTTACCACTGGTGGGGGGAAGTTCCGAGCAACAAAGCTACAATTGACCTAATCGACCTACCTCGTCGGTGGCCAAAGCTAAAATGACTGAATGAATTAAATTTACCAATACGCACGACTTCAAGTGTGGTCGAAGGGGCGCCTTTCTTTTTCATCAAAGGTCCTCATGTAATGTTTTCAGTCAACACTGAATGTGAACTGTGAGGGTGACGAATGAAAATAACAATTATTGACTATTTTCTGCTGACGTCACATGCTCTATAGAGTGTGAATTGTATTGCTATTAAAAGCAATTTATGCTGAATATATCTTAGTGGGTGTCGGCAGAGTGGAATTATTTATTGAAACGAGGAAAAGTAGGTAGCATGTAACACTTCGTTACATTATATATTCTTAAATTTAAAGTTGACTTCTATTTTGAGTCTAATTTTTAACATTTTAATCAACTCTTAAAATTAAACCGTGTACTTATTTTAGTTAAGCACTTTCTAATCTTGCATTATTCTAAATGTATAGGAAATCGCATATCCACATAATATGTGTGTTATTGTATAGTTTTGAATTGTTTAAGAACCTGAAATAGAGGGGTACATAGAAGCTGGGACATTATTTTTATTTTACTCGAATTGTAATTGAATCACCAATTTAGAGAAGGGAATAAACGACAAAATTTCCAAAAATGACTTTTTGATGCAAATGTCTTCTGTAAGGGTAAACGCATCTGTGAGGCCGAGACCTAAGAATGACACAAAAACCATTTTCACTATCGAGATATCCTTCATTTTATAAAGCATAACTCTTAAGAAAGAAATAAATCCTGGATTTATTTCCTTCTTAGAACTAATTTGTTTTACTTACATAGGTTTTATCTCTTAAGTTGCGTAAGTGTTGAGCGCGTGTAAGCAAAAAACAAAACCGGTTTATGGTTAGTCGTTCAGTTGTGTTAGTTCCTTAACAGCTGTGTGAATAACAGTTTTTGACAGTAATTTGGAAAAGTTTGTCTGCTTTTAAAGAAAAAATGTCTAGTGAGTCGGAATCTAGCAACGTGGATCTACGATCTATTAGAAAGAAGAAAAGAGAGGTAAGAAATAAGCATTTATATAAAAGTGAAATACAAAAAAATAAACGTTTGCGTGGCAAGCCCTACAAAAGAAATTCCACTGGAATATAGAAGCGAGGTAAAACACCAGGCGGGATTGTTCTTGCAAGCTAAAGTGCACTTCAAGTTTTGACCTACTGCAAAAAAAAGAAATGTTCGATAGCGTGTACAATGGTCGGCCCAAGAACGAGCAGGATACATATTTGATGGGACTTATAGATTGTTCACCAATAGCTCGAAGACGTTCCATGAGCGAAAACCCGAAAAAAAGAGACAACGCATTTTATTATAACGTCTTGGTTTCAAATGAAAGAATAAGGGTTTGCAAACAATCTTTTTCTATATTGTACGCTGTATCAGTCAAATCAATTTTCCGGCTCGCATCATTAGTTGCTGAAGGTAAGCTGTCTGTAGATAAGCGTGGGAGACATGGCCATCATCCTACTTTGCCTCAAGATGCACTTATTGCAATCAATAATCATATAAAATCCTTCCCTCTAAAGGAATCTCATTATAGCAGCAAACACGTTCAGTATTTGGATGCTACACTCAACATTAAAATCATGCATGAACTATTTTGCAGTAAATATCCTGAGCATGCAACTGTCGTCAAGTATGATTTCTACCGTAACTAATTTAATATAAACTATTCGTTCAGATTTGGACGTCCACAAGCAGATGTCTGCTCGAAATGTGAAAAGCTTTCTGCAAAAATAAATAGCACAACGCTTAATGACAATGCAAAACGCGTAGCGGCAGCAGAAAAAATGGTACAACTCAGAGGAGCAAGAAAATTTTACCATAAGCAGGAAGAAATAACAGCTTTATGTCGGGATAGAGATGATGTTGGAGCGCTGGATTTCGATGCAAGAAAGGTCTTATCTCAGAAAACTATGGCTTTATGTCTTTTGTATTCATGATATGAAGACAAACAAAGCTGATTTTTGCACATATCATGAAGGCGAAGCTAAGAGAGGTCCTGATGACGTGTGCAATTTGCTGTGGAAAAGTATACAGAATCTTGATCCTGGCATTCAAGAACTGCATATTTTCAGTGATGCATGCGGAGGGCAAAATAGAAAAAACACCCTTGTTAGGTTCCTGCTTCTCTTAGTTACAATCGGCCGTTTCAAAAAGATAAATCAGTATTTCCCAGTAAGGGGTTATTCGTTTTTGCAGTGTGATAGAAACTTCGGGACAGCCATACGATTAATAAGAAGAAATGACCGGATTTAAACGCCAGCCCAATACAATGAAATGATATGCAGTTCCAAAAAAAGAGGCTTCAAAGTGACAAGCATAACATCCGACGATATACTGGACTTCAAAAATTCATGGCCAACCTTTTACAAGAAAACTTGTAAATCTATTGATCAAAACGCTATGTACACGATTTCTAAGTATAGGTATTTAATATACTCTTCAGAACATAAAGGATACTTGAAGGCCTCTGAGTACATTGATGGACTTGTGTAAAATACATTTTTGCTCCAGAAAAGCAACGTTACCCCAGAAATGCCAACCGAAAAAGCTTATTCGGATAAAATCCCCATAAGCCACAAAAAAATGGAAGACGTTCGAAAAATCGTGGAATATATAGAAGAGCATAAGAAGCAGTTCTACCTGAATATATTGACCTGGCCTACTACAGCCACTGAAGCTGCTGAAGATGAAGACGACTAAAAAATGTCATAAACTCATAACAAATATTGTTTTTTTAAGTTTGAACACTTTTTTTTTAATTAAAAAATTTTACATTACATTACATTACATTACATTACATTACATATTATACTACTCCGTAGATAAATCTACGAAGTAGAGACACTGAAGCACTGGCAACGAAACCATTGGCTTTTAACATAACAGACATTAATACAACAAAGAGAGACAGAGAAAGGAAGAACACACAACAGAAGAAACACATGTCAACAGCACGTGGTTAGTTTCCGACGGTCCGCCATCTTAGTACTAACCACGCGCAACGATGCTTGATTTCGCTGATCTATGGGAAGCGATGCTTTCATCGGAGCCAAGGCCGTTGACAAATTTTATTTTCCGTTACATTTCTCTTTTTTTCAATTTTAAATGTTCAGTTTAAAGAAGGAAATAAATCCAAGCTTTTTAAGAAGATGTATCTGGCTACAAGGAACAGATAGGAACAAAATGTCTTTTGCATATGATCCAAATCATAGTGCTCTTTAAATCATCTATAGGTCAAAAATCCTGGAAATGAAAATTATAGAAGTTTTTTTCGTCTCCTGAAAAATAAGGTCGAATGGATTTATTCCCTTCTTTAAATTGGTGGTTCAATTTTAACAGAACATACTTGATTTCCCACCATTATGAATATTAAATGTCTTAAATGACAGAGCAACAACCAAGCTGAAGACATAGCTATTTCATGATTGCAAGTCAATTGAAGTAAATAAAATTAAATTAATATTGGCTGTGTATATGAAACACGTTTACAACAAAAACATTGTTATAAGAAACCCTTTTCAAACAACGCACTGTCAATTTTCCATGTAAGGTAGGTTGATTTAAGAAATTTTGAAATCCAAACTCACGAAATTCATACATTTTAGGCAAAAAATGAAGACGTCATTTATGATGCATTTTTTAATGACATTTGTATAAATATTCTGTTCAGTGTTACATCGGACATTGAATTTTTTATTTGCTGTTTTCTGGTGTTGTTGAATGAATTTCATGAAATAATATTTAATTTTAACCAAATTTATAATTCGGTAATAAATTAAACCGGCAAAAAATCGAGAAGAAATCTGCGAAAAATATAAAATTGCAAAAAGCACATTATCTAAAATAGCGTGAACAGAAAAACGATTTGAAAAAGAAAAATACAAATACAAGATGGGAACACTATGATACAAAGATTCGAAAAAATGACAGAAAAGAATGCAAAAAATAACAGGTCAAATTTTGTTGGAAAAGGCGGATCAATTTACAATTTAGTGATATTTTATTTTACTTGCAATATGCATACATACATTATGTAGGTTACGGCAAGTTTTGCATTTGAAAAAAACAACGACCACGAGATTTAAATCGAACTTGACACTTCGATGATATAGAGAACCCGAAATCCGTCTGTCTATCTGTAGGTCAATCTACAGCCTACAGCTGCTGACGGGATTTTCTTCAAACTTCGTACTTATAAGCTTCTTAAGTGATTGGCTCGATTCTTTTTTCTAGTCTTTCTTTTTTAGCCACAAAAATAAGGGTACCTGAACAATTGGATATTGGATATACAATTTTTTGTACCAAAAATGGTTAATCTTAATTACCTGATAATCTCATGAGAAAATTGATCAAAGGCCTTCGAGAAGTCCGTGTAAACACTATCAATTTCTTGACCACTTTCTAGGGAGCTTAACCATTTATTCAAAAAGACAACTAGATTAGTAACAGTAGAACGTTTCTGCATAAAAACTTGTTGTTGGTTGCAGATAATATTTGTACATATAAATGTTAACTTATCACATACAATAGTTATTTTGTATTTTGCTCTAAATCCCAAGCAATTCAGTTTTTGGGCCAGTGGCCTGTGTTAGATACATACAGCCTTATTCATTAACGCATTATAGATTGTGAAAAATCTAAATCTAAAATCTAATAATTTCTCCAAAATCAAAAATGATATTCAATGGCGCAGTGGATAAGGTGGTTGATTGCTAACTAGGACGTGTGGGTTCGATCCCCACGCTAGGCGCATTATTTCTATACCTCCAATTTTAATTGGATGCCGCCCATGGGTTAAAATGATACAGTAGTCAATACCTGGTTCTCAAATCCACTGTGCCAATTTAGTGCCGTGAAATTCAGGTTGCATTTAAAAGACCTAAGGTGTTTTAGGCATATAGTTTAATTAAAAAAAAAATATATCTGATGTACATATGTAATGTGTCATATAACCAACATAAGCTGAATGCTTTGGAAGGTTTCAAATTGTATCAAAAAATCATTATCAATTTCCCTTTTTTTTTTATATCGACCATCGACTTCGAACATTCAAGAAATGCTTCGAAGCACGATTAATGCATTTGTATTTTTGTTGCAAAACTCTCATATACAATGAACATTTCGACTGTCAGTTGTGAAAGTGTAACAATATTTAAGCTCCTACAAAGTTTTTAGTTTTTGCACAGTTTTTGAATTTAAATTTAAAACAAGTTTCTTGTTATTGATCTCTCGACATTCCTAAATACATTTTTAACAAATATATACAATAAAAACTCAAGGTAAAAGGTATTTTAAGTATTAAAATAATTGCAAAATCAAATATTGCACAACGGGATTCCTTTATGAGCGGCAATAAGAGAAACATAGCGGATACTTCACCTGAACTTAACAATACTAGGAAGAAATTCGGCTCTAATCCCACTTCAATTAAAATGGCTGTCGGGAATATGTCTATTGCTGATCTAAAAGATCTTCTCAACGAAACAATTTCGGAACAAATTAAAGATGTAGCCACTAAAACTGATATTGCGTCACTGTCTCTGGAGTTGGATGCATTGAGAACAGCGAATTCACAGTTGTGCCAAAAATTGACCTTGATGACGGCGAGATGCGAGCTCTTGGAGTCTCAAATTGAAAAAATCTCCCGCAAAACAACCGAAAACAATATGGTGGTACACCTTCCTTTAGACAGAGAAACCGACGCAGTTGAGTTAGCTAAACAAACTTGCAGAAGGCTTCTCAAGTTAAAAGAAGGTGATGATTTTCACTTAAAAAAAACAAGAGTTATTCAAAACACAAACACAAAGAGGGGAACTGTTTTCTTAGAACTGCATTCGTCAGACATCGTAGACCAAATATTGTCCGTTGCTAATCAACTCAAAGGAAGCGGCATTAGTATACATCGCGAACAAACGTTAATGCATCGGCAAAATAGACAGACACTTTTCGAATTAAAAACTAAACTTCTTCAAGTAAACTCCGAAGCAAAAATTATAATCAAAGGTGACAAAATGCAAATTAACAACCACACTTTTGTCTACAAATTTGCGCGTGGTTTAATTGTCAAATCTTCGGCTGAGATGACATTTGTAAACAACATGTTTGGTGAATGTTTTCATGATTATTTTGACTGCAGCGAGGGAGCGAAGTTAGCCTCGGTTGACAATCAACTTATGCCAACTGGCTCTCAATCGACGACAGTGTCATCTAGGAATGAAAAGATGCACCCTATATTCGCAAGAAAAAAATAGGAAATTTCCGCCGTCTGCCAAGATATAGTAACTAATACTTCTAATTTATCGATTTTTGCATATAATATTACAGGTCTCAAAAGCAAACTTTTGCAACCTGATTTTTTTAAATTTATTATAGATTTTGATATAATTGTACTATTAGAAACTTTCTTAGAAGAAAAAAATGAAAATGAATTTTATAAATATTTCAAAGATTATAAACTAACATTTGTTCCAGCAGTTAGATCTAATGTACAGGGGAGAGCGAGTGGAGGAATATTATGTGGCATAAAAACTAAATTTAATCATTTCGTTCAATGCAAATTTATTGAAAATAGGCTTGTTGTTGAAATTTTGACAAACAAATGTAAATTCTTTATTGTACCGGTTTACCTAAATTGCAATAATTGGATGAACGATTTCGACAATTTGCGTAATTTTATTAACAATACTTCCTTGGAAAATATAATGGTTATCGGTGATCTCAACGCCCGCATTGGCGATTATCAGAATTCTCCTGCTTATAATTTGCAAGATATAACGCTCTATAATATGATTCGAAACTCGAAAGATGAAACGCTCAATAGTAATGGAAGGCTTTTATTGGAATTGTTGGAGGACTTTGGCTTGTTTGTGTTGAATGGGGTAGCAAATGGTGACAAATGTGGTGAACTTACTTTTATAAGCGGCCAAGGTCATTCGGTTATTGATTACTGCGCGATTTCTGGCGAGTGGTTTAATGCAGTTCAGGATTTCCAGGTGCTCGTGGCCAGCTTCTCGGGTCATTTGCCACTACAGGTTAAAGTCCGTTTTTTCGAGAACGTTCAGCATACGGGTACAGATTATCCTCGAAAACTTAGATGGTTTGAGAATAAAGCCCACCGATACAAAAGTCTCTTGAATCACCATTGCAATCTTCTTCCACTTCAATCATTAAGCGATGTTGATTTAATTGAGGAAAGCATTACAAGTGTAATATATGCTTCAGCTACTCCAACAAGTAGTAATTATTTCTTCACAGCTAAGAATAAATGGTTTGATAAAGACTGTGTCATCCTTCGGAATCTTTCTTTCAAATATTTAAAACTATTTCGATCAACAAACTCCGTTGCCTTCAAAATTATGTACTTACGTGCCAATAAGGATTTCAAGCAAATGTGTTACGAGAAAAAAAGTCTTTTCCTCAAACGTTTTGCTATGAAGTTACAACTATCTAAAAACTCTAAAGAATTCTGGAGTAATGTTAGTGAGTTAGGAGGGCGGTGCAGAAGTATGAAGATTACTCTCGAAGCTGATACTTTAGCAGCGCATTTTAAAATTCTATTATCAGCGGAGGAGAATCTTCAAACTTTTAGCTATGCGTTACAGAACGAATTTGTATCCGAACTAGACCACCCGATCTCTCTAAGGGAACTAGAATCATCGTTACTGGTCATGAAAAACAATAAAGCTCCGGGTAGTGATGGCATCCCAATCGAATTTTTTAAAAATGCAACAGAACAACTCAAACTTTACATAGTGGAATATTTCAATTTGTTATTCGATAATGCGTGTATTCCTACTTCTTTTAATAAAGCACTTATATTTGCTTTATTTAAAAAGGGAGATTCAAGTCGAGTTGAAAATTATAGAGGAATCTCTATTCTTAATTCCCTTAGAAAGATTTTTGCTACAATTCTTTATGGAAGATTTTCTCTGTGGATAGAAAGCAACGATCGTCTTGGCATATACCAGGCAGGGTTTCGTTCAGGATTTTCAACCTTAGATCATATTTTTGCACTGACAAGCATTGCCAAAAAATATATTGAAATGAAGAGGAAGTTATATGTTTGCTTCGTAGACTTCAAAGCAGCCTTTGATACAGTCAACAGGCAAGCATTGATTTATAAATTGGCCTCCCTCGGAGTATCAAGAAAGTTCCTACTGGTCTATGCTAAATTTCTCTCGGCATCAAGTGCAGCAGTGTGGGATGGATCCAAATTGTCAGAATGGTTCGACACATCGGCAGGTGTCCCCCAAGGTTGCATTTTAAGCCCAATTCTCTTCGCCCTATTTATTGATTCAGTAACTGAGATTCTCCCTGGTGGTGTAAGCTTCGCGGGCAATCACGTGAAAGTACTGCTTTACGCTGATGACTTGGTACTGTTAGCGGACAATCCTTTTACGTTACAACTCCAAATAAACAAACTACAGGCGTTCTGTAAGACATGGGATCTCCATATAAACGTTTTGAAGACAAAAGTTATGATTTTTGAGAACCGATTTAGAGGCAGACTACGTGCTGAGGCTTGGCGACTCAATAACGAGGTGATAGAAGTAGTTCGGGAGTTTAAGTACCTTGGTGTGCTGTTTTCAAGTAATTTGATCTTCCGGAAGCATGCGAAAGAAAAAAATAGAGAAGCAAAACTGGCACTAAACATGTTGTGGCCGAAATTTTTCGCAAACCAAAACATTGATCTGTCTTCTAAATATCAAGTATTTAAGGCTACGGTAAACACTTGTTTGTGTTATGGTGTGCAGGCGTTTGGGACAATCCCCTTTGAGGAGTTTGAAGATGTTCAGAGATATTTCTTTAAACGTTTGTTTAAATTACCGAATGCAACTCCAACCTATGCAATTCACGTGGAGTCTGGTTTGCCACCCATATATTTGCAAAATCTAAAAGCCCATGCAGACTATTTAATAAGGTTGATGAACCGAAGCAGAAACAGTTTTCATAGAGCCATCTTAGTTAGATTGCTGCAAACCAATGCAACACCTTTCAGTAATTGGAACCAACTGGCGCTATCTCACGATATCAGTATATCCTTGTCTGAAGGTAATGTTAGCGAATGGCACGATATATTTGCAACAATTATAGCTAAGGTTGATGACAAAATATATGACCAACACTTAACAAGAGCATCCTCTTCGGCTTCCAGACTAATCTACCGCAATCTAGATCATCGATTACTAACCCTAGGAAATTATTTCAATGTTAAATATCCATCTAAAGTTATAAGCACCATTTTCAGAGCCCGAGTCGAATTATTGAATTTAAATTTCATTCCACATAGAACCGATCTTCAGCAAACTTGTAATTTATGTAACAGGAGAGAAGACGAAAGTGTCTACCACTTCATTGGGGTGTGTCCCATTTTACAAGAAATCCGACGTTTATACTTCCAAGAAAGTTTTCTGACTGCAAATAATCTCTACGAAATATTAAATGGTTCTCGGGGCTGGCTCGCTCTATATAAATATTGCAGCCATGCTATGACTTATCGTAATAGTTTTTGAAAAGTCAAGAGATACAGCAAGTCTATATTCATTGTGAATTCGAATGTTTATAACCATTTAATTTTGTTATTATATTTATGTTTTAAATCATCAAAATTAGAAGTTTTCTTTTTTTTTATGTTGAAAATCATCAAAATTGTCGACGGCCTCCAGGTTTCTCACTTTCCTATCAACTAAGTTTGAATATTCATGTAAATGTATTTAAGTTCTCATTGAGTATTCCATTATGTTAATTTTTCAAAAAAATTATGTTAACAAGAATTTAAATCCGTTACTCTTTTTATGTTTTAAATCATTAAAATTAGCAGTTTTTTATGTTGCAAATCATCAAAATTGTTCAAATACCAAAATTTCTCTCTTTTTTTCAACTTTTTTTGTATTTTGATTTAAACGATCGTATGTACATTATGTAAATAACTATTAATTGTTTATTAATTTAAATTTACCGAAACATTATCGTAAACAAGATTTATAGTTACATTTTCTCTTTATATAATATTATTTTCTTTTCATCTTACTGAAATGTCATTTCCGGCAGACGGCAAAATTGTCAGGTCCGTATTCTTACCCTAAAAAAAATTGTAATTTTATCTGAGGAAATAAAGAAAAAATCTATCTATCTATCTATCTATCTATCTATCTACATATACGTCTCAGAGCTAATGTATGAATGATTTTAAATCTTGATATCTTAATCTCAAATACTTTTCCAGAATAATTTAAGCTTTTAAAAAGCTGTGCTTCATTTTTTTCGTGCTAGAATTATTAAATTTTCAAATTATTAACAGGAAAAATATACTCTTTGAACATAAAAGAAACTTTTGGCTATGAGTGCTTTATGTCAAACAAATAACATTTTTAGCAGGTTTCAAATGAATGTTTGTCTTGTGCTTTTTGGATTTTTGTTCTAAAAATCTTGAATTTGAAACAAAAATAAGCTAACTGGTTTAAAAATAGCTTAGATCGGCTTTGATATTATTTTCACATAATTTCATCTTCTTTTCTTAAGTAACGCAAAGAATTAAGTATTAAATACATACCCCAATAATTGGAAACTGTCAAAACAAAAACAGCAATTATCATTTAACAATATTTCAAAACTCCACATAAAAGTTTACAAATTTCATCCCTGCTCTCTGCCGCATCCTTTGAATTCGTTTAAGCATTGTTTATTCTAAATTCGCCGTGCCATTAGCTTTGGTCTCATCCGAATTCCCAAAAGAACCGATAACAAATATAAAGGTATTTGAAAAAGTTTCAAATTGAAACTCCCAATACAAAAAAATCAAAGACAAAAACAAAATAGAAAATTGTTATCGGCAACCGCACAGGAAACTTTTCAATTTGTTCAAAATCCATTTTTATATGTATACATATACATTTGTTGTTTTTTTTTTTGTTTTGAAGAAACACCACTTTAAGTAAAAGGAAGAGTCTTACCTAGGAACGGAAAAGTTTTTTTTATAGTGAAAACATAGGTTTAGTACACAGGGTAGTTGCATTGTGTTTTCAAACTTACAACTTTTTACTTTCGTTTTGTTTTTGTTTATACTTTTTATCGAGGAAGAACTTTTAGCCACCATAATATTTTTCTAATAGCAGTATTCTTATTGATGCAAGATTCCATTTTATCAATGCGATGCGGTTGGATTATAAAAAAAAAAAAACAGGGCGCAAAAGGCCTTTAAATTTCCCTTAAAGCCAAGTGGTAAATCGTACGTCCTTGAGCAAGGAAGAGCTGGTTAAATAAATCATTTCAGTTTTGTGCGCATCTTGCATAAATTAAAATAAATTGTCGGCTGGGCACTTTTTCCAAAAAGCGCAGGACGGACGAACAATCTCACTGGGACAAATTGAGGGTACACAAAAAAGATATTCGTTTCGAATTAAAGCACAATCATGGAATAAGCAGCTGTCCATCCTTTTTTTTTTGTGCTGACTGGTTTGGATTCTGCATTTGGATCATTTAGTTTTATGGATTTTTATTTTCACTACCTATGTATGTTATATGGTATTATTGGAATAGGAAATGATTTAAGAGAGCTATAGAATTGTTTATTTTTACCACAATGGGGTAGCTTTAAATTGTGTAAGCCAATGTGTGCCTCATAATTACCAAATATTGCCAATATTTTCAATATAATAATAAATGTTCTCATGATAATTTTAAAAAGTTACATAAGACTTTTACTTTTAAGTAGAAACTCGCACTTTTTAAGTACTAGTTTTTAACAAATATTTTCATCTTTCAAAGTAATAATTTTAAGTTCAAAAAATTAACAAAAAATAAAAATAGAAAGTTTAATTGAACAGTCTGGAGATATGCTATTCAACAACTATCTTACTGATTGCCGGAATCCCGTGCTTAGTCAATTATTATTATCAATTTAGTTTGTGTATGGTGCTCAGTCATTGAAGTCAAGTAAAAAAACCTTTCAAAAATAATAATCTACGTATATTATGTATAAATCAAACGCCACGCTGCTTATATAAACATCATGAAGGAGGAAGGGGTCATTCTAAAAAAAATCAGTAAAAAAAAGTAAATTAAAAACGATGAGTGTAAAGTCATAGAAAAGTTTCAACTGGATTTCATCTTCAGCACAATCCACAAAAAATAGATTTTTCATAAAAGTTATTATGGTATCTTAACCTAAACATTTATACCTTTGTATGTAAATATAACCTAATAAGGAATTTATATACAAAGATTATGCCGAAGCATTGATAATGAAAATACCTACAAAATCACTTTTGTAGCACAAATGGCTGAGAGTAAATACTTAAGTACATTTATGGAAAAATTAAACTGCTTAAAAGAACATTCCTTAAAGGTATTTTATTTCAAAGATAAGCAAAAGTTATACAAATATTTATAAAGGGGGTGTCTGTGACGAAACAGCTGAACTATGAATAAATAAAATAATTATAATATTTAAACAAAAATAACGTAATTTTAATAATTATTTGTATTAAATGAACTAAACAAACAAAAATATATAATAATAAATAGAAAATAAAAATTATTAATTAAAAAAATAATAACAAATATATTATAAATTAAATGAATAAAAAAAAAGAGCAAATAAACATTTAAATAACAAAATATGTACACATACTTTACTTTACTTTACTTTAGATGGTGCTTATAATCCAGGATGGATCACGGCCTCAACCAGCAAACCTCTCCAGCTAGCCAGGTCCCTTGCTAGCTGCCACCAGTTACGCACACCAAGTTGGTTGAGGTCGTTCACCACTTGATCGCTCCACCTAAGATAAGGACTTCCTCTGTCGCGTTGTCCACCGGGGTTGGATACGAAGACTCGTCGGGCTGGTGCGTCGATGTGCAAGCGCTCCACGTGACCTAGCCATCTCAGTCGCTGTATTTATAGCTTTTTGACCAGGTTGATATCGCTGTAGAGCCCGTAAAGTTCGTCGTTAAATCTTCTTCTCCACTCACCACCGATGAACACTGGGCCAAACATAACTCGAAGAATCTTTCTCTCAAAGCAACCCAGCTAGTTTTCATCCGATTTTGTCAGTGTCCATGCCTCTGCCCCATACAGCAGGATTGGGATGATTAAAGTTTTATATAGGGTCTCTGTGGTTCTTTGAGAGAGGGATTTACTACTCAAATGCTTTCTAAGCCCGAAGAAACAGCGATTTGCAAGTATGATTCTTCGTTTGATCTCCGCACTGATATTGTTGTGGGATGTAATAGTGGATCCCAGGTAAACAAAGTCTCTGACTACTTCGAAGTTATAACCGACAATCGTGACGTTTTGTCACAGTCGATGGTGCTGGACTTCTCTTCTCGATGATAGCATATACTTAGTTTTCGTCTCGTTAACAGTCAAACCCATCTTCGCCGCTTCCTCTTCAATACTTGCAAATGCTCCACTGACAGCTCGCTTTGTTCTGCCTATGATGTCAATGTCATCAGCATAAGCAAGGAATTGAACGGACTTTTGAAAAATTGTGCCTCTGGTGTTGACATTTGAGTTGCGCACAATTGCTTCCAGCACGATGTTAAAGAGATTGCATGATAGCGCATCACCCTGTCTCACACCTTTCTCGACATCAAAGTCGTCGGTGAAGTTCTTACCGACTCTGACGGAGCAGCGAGATTCCTTCATTGTCATTCTGCACAAGCGGACAAGTACACATATATTTCCTTAATTATCTTGCACAAAATACAAAAAAAAATCCAGTTTTCCGCATAAAATTTCATACCTACATATGGGGAGCGGGTAAAAATTCTGGTTTCAAAATACTGCTTTTCAAAATTCAACTTTTAATATGAAAATTCTTTTTTTTCAAAATTCTGCTTTTTCATTTTTTCAGCTTTTCAAAATTCTGCTCCTTAAAATTCTGTCCGTCAACAAAAATGAAAAAAAATCTGTTAATTTTTTTTTAAATTTCTAATTAACTTTTTTTTATTTACAATAGCAAACGAAAAACAAAAATAAAATAAAACAATCCATTAGAAAAGCTAAAGTATAAAAAATAATTACAGAAAAAAACAACCAAACAATGTTTTTTTTTAAATGCGGTTCTGTTTTTTATATTTTTTATATTTTTTATATTTTTTTTTATATTTTTTATATTTATTTTTCCAACTTTATCTTTCTTTCTTCAATAGACACCAACTGTATAATTGCTTTAAGAAGTTGACCGACAAAAAAAGCGCGCTCTTTTTAACATTTTCAAAACCTTTGTTTTCTTTGTTATTTGCAGAATTTTAAAAGCAGAATTTTGTTTAAAAATTTTGACCCCGGCTGAATTTTGACCCCAACCCCTGTTGGTGGCGAAACACATCTGGCACTAGGACTTACTGAGTTATGTCTGTGTTCCCCATTGACAAATAAAGAAATGGGACAAAGTACAAACTGTCATCAGATCTATCTGTGGATTCTGAAGGGATAGTGTTATGCCGATCTAACAGACCGTAAGATAATGATTTTTTTAGTCCATTGGTGTCATTAACTCAAAGATTAATTTTTTTTTTAAATTAAATCTACTTCGAAAATTGTTTATCAACTTCCTTTTTTTTTTCAAATCTATACTACGAAATTTTATTGCTCGGAACCCCGCTCCCAACCCATTGCTCTTCTTATATAGTGAATCGCAATATCCAACACAGGTAATTTAGTTTTCCGTATCATCACTCTTCCCAACATATCCATAGCCTGTAATCTTTGTTAGGAAGAATGTTTATTATTTCACAGGAACCAAGAGTAAAGAAATCCAATAAAAGTATACGTAGACCGTGTTAGACGCACTCATTTACCTATTCTAAAACAAAATACTGTTATAGAGAATTGCCTTCACTTTTACCTTTTTAGGGTAGTTGCTTAAGTTTGTCTTACCTACCTACCTTATAGCTTCATCACCTAGGAACTCCTTAAACACTTTTGGGTCAAAACCTTTCAATCCCTTTTTTTCAATGAAATTTTTAACATTTTTAACAAATTTCATCAATGTTATATGTTTTTTTTTATAAAATTCTTTTTTTTTATCATTACCATACACCTTCAAATACTGTTAGTATGAGTAATGCAAATTTAAATAAAACTTAAGTAGAAGAGATACCAAATAAAAGTACTAACAGTCGCTTTACCTAAGCAATTATAGAATAATCTAAGGGAATGTTTTTTTACTCAGTAGTACCTACATTTCCTCTCAACATAAGTTTAAGTTGCAGACTTCAGCTAAATAAAGAAACGTAGAAAAAAATCACCCAAGAGCTTGTAATTGACACACATTGCAAAATACAGGAACTTAGAAATGGAACACATAAAACCACTTTCCCTGCTCTCTATTACATAAATTCTCCACAAATAAAAACATCTATGTTACACATTTTTTTTGGATTATGATTTGGCCCATAAGCATTGGTACACCTTGCTTCCATTGATTGAAATGACATATTTTTACAAATTCTATATATCGAACGAAGTATGCATGGCGTTACATTCTTAAATAGAGAACTGGGAAAATTCAACAGCGCGGTCTCGATCCAGTTAAGGGTAAAATATTTGATTTTTATAGCTTGAAATTGAACTTCAATATTAGCTAAAATGTACAAATTAAGAGTAAGAAGCGCCATTTTTTGTTTTAAACATAGAATTATATTGAAAGTGGCTGATTTTTGTTATACAAAAATATTAACATAGATGGTGAAAAATTAAGAATTTTTTGTTGAGAAATAAATTTTGATGAAAATGTCATAATAAAAGAATATGTATTCAATCGAGAAACATGCAGTGTTTATACGACATTAAGCAATTCAATGTCTATGCCCACAATTTTATCGCTGCAGGTTATACAGAACAACACAATTAGGAACAAATTGTGGTTGTTGTACCTACTCACTCTCTCCCCCACTCCTGAAGCACCATTAAAACCTTAAGCCCTCCACAAGCCTACTTTGTGGCCCCAGACCATGAGTTAAGCAGCAAAAACGAAAGTAAACCATACATAAATGAAGCAAAAAAAAAAGAAAGAAGGGTGCAAACAATTCCAAAACGTAACCCTGATTGCCCATCACCTCATATAACTACTTGGCCTTCGAGGACCCCCTCTGACTCTTTTAACCCTTTGGAAAATTGCTCGAGAACATTGAATGCAAATTCTGTTGAAGTCCTTGTGGCTCCTCTTACAGACCGACCGACCGACCGAACTTGTGAGTTCCACAATCATTTGGCGGTTGTGTACGATAATAGCAGAGGCTACTTGCAATTGGAACACTCACTAAAGATTCTCAATGTGCCGTGTTTTTTTTTTATTTTTCCTGCTGCATGTAGAATTGACCCAATATGGAGCTGCAATATAAAGAAGGTTTAAGGGTTTGAGGGTCTTATTTGAATGTGTACTTCATGATTGTAGGTTTGCATCCATGTACCTCCCATAGGCCTCGTGTGGTGTAAAATAATGTAATTGGGGGTTTGTTATCGGACTGATGAACCCTTTTTATTCTGATGCTGCCACGATGTCCGTAAATTATATTATTTATTTTTTTCAAGATTTTTTCATTTTCACTCTGTTCTGAGGGTAGAATCTAAAAAAAAAAATACACAAAATTGTGTGTTGCTCAAGGGGTGTGAACATTCTCGCAGAACGGAATAGCCAATTATGCAAATTATTTCTGAGTGATATTCGTGGAACTCGTCTCTCAAAGTCGGTTTATATTCAATGATTTAAAAGGAGGGTTGATGTTGGATTTTATATGTTTTTTTGTTTTAATTTGTATCACGCTTAAAAAGCTACAGCTGTGCATACAAATTTGTAAACCTATGTACACGCATGCAGGTAGCATATACAAATTATTTTAATGCGTAAACATTATTATTCCATGCATATTATGTGCCGGTAGTTATATGTTGTTTTTGAGTGATAGCTGCAAATGTATCCGTTATTAAATCGTAATCGTATAGGAACTGTTACACAAGGCGGTCCAAAAACAATGGAACCGATGCACAGTGGGTACCCGCCCATACAAAGTGCGGCCAAAAATATTTAGTTGTTTTTTTTTTTTTTTAAGAAACACTGATGTTATTCGTTTAGTTTGTTTATTTGTGCATAATTATAGAAAAAAAAAACATAAAATATTGATAAAATTAAATTTTTATTAGCTCTAATGCAGATTTAGATAAGAATGATTTTTTTATTAGGTAATTTTCTTAAATTTGGTATTAATGGATCGGAAGTTAATAGAAGTCTTTTGAAAAGGTCGTTATTTGTGACAATGCGAGACATTTTTCTCGTGTGATGGAGTTTGTAATTTTGTATATCCTTGTTTCTGGACTCTGCGGCTTCCTCACTCAATTCGCCTATAGAAATAAGGCCATGATGTTCAATGACCGATGCACCATGTAACAACACCTTGTGAACCGAAGCGGGTAAATAATACCATGGATAGGTTTTTATTATCTGCTCAGCTGTCTCCAAAGCAAAAACTTTGAATATATCGGCTTCTATGATAAACCCAGAATTTAACACTTGTAAAATTGTGGCACATCTGTCTAATAACGTTTGGTCGATTCCGGTTATTTCAGCCTCAATTTTAGGATTTTTAAAAAATATTCTGGCTGTATTGCCATCATTTGAGGAACCACTTCCGCCTGGCTTCGGTCTGTCCACAATTAATCCTAGTTTTTCTCGGAACTGAGCTTGAACATTTTTTCTTTTAAGTTTCGAATTCAAATTTATCGTCACCTCTTACCTGCCATTTCTTAAATGTAAGTCTGTACGAAATGTGTACAAAAAACTCGAAAAACCTTATCCATACGTGAAGTGGAGACAAGCCAAAAGAAAAACTATTTGTATTGACCACCTTTTGAAGGCACAGATCAATGTTATTCATTTCTTTGGGTGTAGCTCCACATATGTAACATTTCAATGATGTGTAGTCGTTCAGCGCGTTACAAACTTTACCGTCCACCATAGTTAAATGTAAACTGTAGTTGACTGACCATTCAACATCAGCGATCATTACAGTTAAGGGTTGCAACGAATTATTTATTATTTTTTTCTAAAAAGTACTGTTATCCAGACACAGATACAGCAGCAGTTTCTTTTTTTAAACTGAAACCTCATAGGACGACCGTATCGTGTTGAAGCCGATCGAGGATTTTTCCAAATAATTATCTCTTATGTATCCTTTTTTAACTTAAGATGCAATGGCACGTAACGCAACGCATTTTTTTTAATTTTTGTGTTGACAAAGTTTTGAATAAGTAAGTATTGATTTTTTGTTAACTTCGCTTCAACGAGAAGACATAATACTTCAGAACAAGTTACAGGCAAAGATTTTTCATCTTCTATATCCGAATTTGTTGATGTTTCACGTAAAGCTGTGGCTATAGAATCATCAGTCATTGACATTCCTGAAAAGTTTTCCTGGGACGACCTCGTTGCTGTGACGCACTCGCACTCGTACTTGCATTATTTTCTTCAGCAACGCTTAGTGAAACGATCTCAGATTTATCGAGCAATGCGGAATGAGATCTTATCAAACAATTTTTTCTGGCTTTACTTTTTTTCCAAAATTCCGTTAACTTATTGCAAACCATAAGATTTCGGTAATAGAGAGATTTAAATTTCACGTCTTCTTCGCCTTCATCAAGCCAACTGCATTTGATGCCTTCAAGTATTTTGTTGGCTTGGGTTACACACGTAGTTATTTTCACGGATTTCTAGCCATTTGGCATATAAAAAACGCCGTGAGAAACAGCATTCATAATCATTACCTACCAAAGATAAAATAGTTCAGACATACAAAATATTTTGTTATTTTTTGTTTCAGTAATTTTATCGTAATGATGTCTACTAAAACTATTATAACTTATAAAGGGGAAAAAGGGGGAAAAAATCACAAAATTATTTCGAAAGGTAGGACAATATTCTACACTTGAATACCAAATTCATAGAAGGAGTTCGAAGGGAAACCTACTTAATCTCTAATTTACCGTAAATAAATCTATAAAAAATACTATAAAAAATACTCTGCTTCAGAGACCCATACAATTGGACTTGAAGGTATTTAACAATAAAATGTATGGTTTTTAGAAAGTACTTACCTTGTCGTTTAATATCCATTACAATAAAATACTGTTCAAACTCTTTTAATACAAGTTATTACTTTTAAAAGTTCACTATCAAAAAACTGCACCGATAAGCAAACTGTATGTTTTTATATATGTTAACTTTGAATGTCTATAAAAGAATGAAGAAAGAGTAACGCGTGAAATTTTTTTTAGTTTTGGTTTAACGGGAGTTTGAAGACCGTTATTGACTCTTTGAATTCTTGATTGCTCACATTCATTTTTTTAATTTTTGGCCTTGGAGGTACCCACTGTGCGATGCTGTTTTTGAAAATGGTCTGGAGCGGCCAAAAAGTTCGGATTTGCAGGGCAGTGCAAATCGCAAAATCGAGACAATATATTATCGCACTCTCTAATGTATTAATGTGCCCTTCAATCCTTTTTCAGTTAGGATACCCAAAGTGTGCACCCGAATTTCCATGTTCGGATAGCGTAATACTTCTTAGGCCAACCTGCCGATTGATAGTGCTTTAAGACCTAATGTCATCTAAACGCAACCTGTATGCATGTTTTTGCCCAAGCCCGAAGAAAATTTGACAAAACTTGAATACACAATTAACACGCTAAATGCAACAACAACTTATTGCCTTTGGGCCATACAACACCTGAAAGAAGATATGTGGAGGTATTTGCTGAGTTAAATCAACTGACTCAGCATGTTAATGAGCCAACTCGAATCTCTGACGTTGCAGGTCAATCCGCCAACACTCCTGACTTGTTTCTTACCACCGACCCTGATAATTACATTTTGGATTTATTATCGCCTAAAGGGACATCAGAACGTTGTGCCATTTCTGCAAATTTCTCATGCCAACACCTCTCAGTCAACGTTTGCGAAGTGGCATGTAGAAGTGGCGTGCACTTTTAGCACTTTTTAATTTAAATGGCACTGTGGCACGCAAACGCTTCAAATGGCACTCTAGAAATCGACGAGTAAATGTTTTGAAATATATCCAAGTTCATGATCAGATCGGTTAGTGCATCAGCTGAAAGGGTTGTTATACGCTTAAATAACCCATAATAAGAATCGGTTTTCTTATAAAAGGCGTGATTTTTTCTAAGCCCCGGGGAAATTGGACAAAAAAACGATGAGTGGGATTATCAATTTGCATGCTAAGTCCAACAAAAACTAATCCCCGGGGGTACTTAGCGCAACCCAGAGAATTCTCGGGGCTTAGCTTTTGGAGAAGATAAAAACTGTGCTACCAAATTCTCTTTCATTATGTATTTTTATTCTTTCACGTGGTCGTTTTTTCAACCTCAACCAATTATCGGTTTGGAAAAAAAACGTACATACAGAAATAAAATCACTTTTGTCGTTTAATGAAATAATAAAGGCTAAAACTTGCCAGCAATTCATATCACTTAAAAACTTATATTGTTAGCTTTTATTTATATTTTGTTGTGTTTCGTTTAATGAAGTTCTTTTGTTTTGTCTATTAATTTATTATTTATTAATTTTGTGTTTATTTATTCTTATTATTCCTTAAGTTTTGAGGAGCAATAAATAAAACTAAAAATTACATATGAAATCTTCACCCAGTGGCCTAAAATGGCACTTTCTGTTGTCAGACTTGGCACTTACAAAATTTTGTTTCCGGCAACGCTGCTCTCAGTTAAAGAAATATCACCTACTAAAAGAACCGTTTGGCAATATGAGAAAGCCAAATGGAACGGTCTCAAAAATATCTTCAAGATCTTTAACTGATCACTATGCTTCATTTGTAGTGACGTAGACTCCAGCTCAGATATTATAACAAATTTAATTCTTCACGGAATGAGAAATTTTATCCCAAATAGGGTGCAAGTGCAATATATCAAACCGAAAAGAAATTCATGGATTAATTTAAACTGTGAAGAGGTTATTATGGTTAGATAGGTAAATTTCCGGTATGATAAATCCAACGCCACTGATGAAAACTGGAACAAGTGTCAATAGCTTGAAAGATTTGCAACGTTCATATTCAGAGAACCAATTTGGTCATTTGTAAAAAAACATTCAAAATTCGAAATACAACTTCCGTTGCAACACTCTTCTTCCTTAAAAACACCCCTTTTGTTCCCTTTTGTTTGCGGTGTATAGTTCGTTGTTAATTCGACGCTGCCAGAAAGTGTTATGACTACTAAAATTCATAAAAGCATAAACGATTACATGGGACGTATCTTCTTTCGCACTCGTGCAGTTGTTAGATTACTTAAAGACCGGCAGTATGGTTTTCGTAGCAATAAGTTCAGTGGTGATCTGATTGTATATATCACCGATCAGTGGCACACATCCTTACATAGTTTTGGAGAGAAGAAGATTATTGCGCTTGATATTTCAAAAGCATTTGATAGAGTTTGGCGTCAAGCTCTCCTATCGAAAATGGCATTTGGCATCGATGAATCTCTTCTTCATTTGATTAGAAACTACCTTTCGAAAAAGTTATTATTCGACGGTTTCAAGCCTGATAATTACAAAATAAATGCGGCACTTCCACTGAAAAAACTGATCAGCTTCTAATCCTAGAGATGTGCATCCTAGACCAATTCTTGTCGAATGACCACATTTTCGATGTCGCCAAAAACGTTGCAAAGTACTTGGGCTTTCTTCGAAGATGCAAGAATCCGTCGAAATGTTATTTGTGTCTCATTATGCTATCGCTATTTTTATAAAAAATGTTCTAGCGAAATAGCCAGTTGCATTCCTCCCGCTTCTCGAAATGCTCATCAGTTTACCCTTAAACCTAACTTAGGACGTACCATCAAGTACAGAGATTCTTTCTTTCTTTAGCCGTACAACGCGAATGTGGGATGCTTTACCCGTCTCTGTTTTCCAGTACCATTTTAATATTCAGAAATTCAAAACAAATGTGCATCGGTATCTGCTTTTAAATCCTTCCCTATTTTCCTAACGCTTGCACTGTGATTGATAATTTTAAGGGAAGTCAAACCCTTATTGTGCGCGCTCACACTAAACTCACACTATTTTTCGTTGCGATACATATATGTACCTAGTATGGGACAAGTTTTGCCTCTGGTAAGACCAGGTGATACCCTAGAATATTTTGTACCAAAAATGGAAAATATTTATGATATCGAAAACGGGTCTAAAGGTCTTATAAACAAAAATTTTGGTCCAAAAAAATACATAAAATGTTATTAATGTTTTACTTATAAACGGTGATTTTTTAAGAGCTTGGTTTTTGAAAATTCAAAAAAACACAGAAACTTGTAAAAAGTGAATGAAATTTTTATTTGGATCGATAAATCAATTTCTGCCATTTACTTTTTAAAAATAATTTCACTTAAATGTTGCCCGCGGCTACGCTTCAGGTGGTCCATTCTGAAGGTCCAATTTTGGCAAACTTTTTCACACATTTCGGCCGGAATCTCACCAATGACGCGTTCAATGTTGGCTTCCAAGGCAGCAATCGTGTTTGGCTTGTCCCCATAGACAATAGACTTAACATAGCCCCACAAAAAATAGTCTAACGGGGTCAAATCACATGATCTTGGTGGCCAATTGACTGCGCCAAAACGTGAGATCAACTGCTCACCAAATTCGCCTCTCAATTGATGCATGGTTTCGCGTGCAGTGTGGCATGTGGCACCGTCCTGTTGGAACAACATGTCGACCGAGTTCAATTCTTGCATTTTCGGCAAAAAAAATCTGTTATCATCGAACGGTACCTTTCTCCATTGACCGTAACCCTGCGGCCTTCATCGTCCTTGAAGAAGTACGGCCCAATGATGCCGCCTGCCCATAAACCGCACCAAACAGTGCATTTTTCGGGATGCATTGGTAGCTGCTGAATTGCCTCTGGCTGCTCTTCACTCCAAATACGGCAATTCTGCTTATTCACGTATCCATTTAGCCAAAAATGAGCCTCGTCGCTGAAGACAATTTTGCGATAAAAAAACGGATCCTCATCCAACTTTTCTAAGGCCCATTCACCGAAAATTCTACGTTGTGGTAGGTCGCCTGGCTTCAATTCTTGCACCAGCTGTATTTTGTATGGCTTTAAACCAAGATCTTTGCGTAAAATCTTCCAGGTGGTCGAATAACACAAACCCAATTGCTGCGATCGGCGCCGAATGGACATATCGCGATCTTCAGCAACACTGGCGGATGCAGCAGCAATATTCTCTTCTGTACGCACTCTACGGATACGATTTGGTGGATTAATGTCCAATAAAGTGAAACTGGTGCGAAATTTGGCCACAATGAGCTGAATAGCCTGCTCGGTGGGTCGATTATGACGACCATAAAACGGACGTAGCTTGCGAAACACATTTTTCACAGAGCACGAATTTTGATAATAAATTTCAATAATTTGCAAACGTTGTTCAGGCGTAAGTCTATTCATGATGAAATGGCAAACAGTACTGAATCGAAATGTCATATGTTCGTGGAATTTGTCATGTGTGATCTGTCAAAAATATAAACGTCAAAAACCAAGTAGCAAAAAATGATTTCCCTTCAAATATCGGATACCAAAATTTTAGAATTTTTTTGTTTGTTTTTGAAAAAAAAAAACTGTTTTCTTGAAAATGCAATATTTCGAAAACGATTAGACGATTTTTTATTTTGTCAAGAACCTAAAATTGCCATGCCATTGTATATTATATTAATTAACTAGCCGACCATAGGCGAACTTCGTTTCGCCCCAATTTAACGCCTTCAAATGAACTGCAGAGCTATGTATAATAAAACACAAATATTTCAAATTTACCAATTGAATTTATTTGATTGGAATAAAAATCAGTAGAGAGTGATATGATAAACAATGTTTTTCAATTTGTTTTCCGGCGCAAACCAAAGACCGTTTACCAAGCTATCAACGACGTCCTTTTTCTTCGCTGCTAGCATTGCCCATTCACAAATCCAGTTGAGATTTTGATAATTTCTTACAATGCCGGTTAACACTTTACTTTGGTGATGAGATTCTCCTTCGACGTTGTTAACTCGCAAAAATTTGCCGGGAATGATATCAATCCAGACGAGACATCAACAGAAATTTGGCCATTGCTTAGCACCACTGCAATGCACCTCTCATATGTGTGGATTCAATTCATTGGCAGCATTAGATTTCGGGATGACCGAAAGCCTTCGTCGAAAATCTGCACTGAGCAAAACCATATCCTCACCAAATCATCTCGAACCGCCTTGTAAATCATTCATTGTTTGGTCAACTGCCTCCAAAGATCATTTATGCGCCATCGTACATTCATCCCAAATTATGGCTTTGCATACTCGTCATTGTGCACGTTATTGGCTTGTCAACCCTGAGAAAATTCATCGCAAGCTTCAAAGCGGAATATGTGGTTCGACCGCCTTTAAACAGTGTGGCAGCAACGCCATAGATGCCATATGATGAAACATGCAATGAAATTTGAGATCCTGGCCGAATTGTTGCTAGAATCCATTAAATGACGAATGTTTTGCATGTCCCACCGGGAGCATCAAGAAAGTAAATTCGATTGCGGAATCGTATTCAAAAGCAGCGCGATTGAAGTCTACATTCGCCACTTATCGTCTTCTAATTACTTTTTGTCGAATTTATGGTGTTGATTGTGTAGTTCGAAGCTGTGAAATATGGGCAGGTTTCCATTTATACCTTCTGCACGCACCTCTTGCGTTCGATTATCACGGACATTCTAATTAATTATTCCAAAACGTGTGCGTCGTCCAAGGTTAGATCGGAATCATTGTAATCATACTCAAAACTCGAATTAATTGCAGCAAGAAAAATAGCACATTTGCTAAATAGAAAATTATAATGTGAGAAGGACACCTGTCAAATCGCGCACAGCCTATGCCAATGTATAACGCAATGTATCGGGTTGTGACATTGATCGCAGCACAGCGTTATCTTATGTATATCTCATAAACTTCTTTGCACAACACAATGCAAGAGTTTCATGTTTAAATTTGAATACCTTGCAATGACTGCACACAAAAGTCATTAATCCAATTGAAACCAAATCAAGAGAAGCATAATTCAGATTTGAATGATACGTAAATGCACCACGCACCAAATTTATTCGTTGTGCATCTCTCACACGTTTGAGCAGCTCTGTTTACTCTTCTAGCTGCAACTTTCCTAGTTTATCGGCCCAAATTACTACGTGGACGTACCATATTATTGTATTCAAAACGTATTACAGGGTTATCCATTTTGCGGTTTCAAAAGTAAACGCAAATAAAACACATACAAGGTATTTTTTTTCATATTTCTTTTTTATTATAAAGTTTGAACGTTGACATTATGTGTGAAAGACTACATCATTTAAATGACCACCACGGGAATTGTTGCAAGCCTCGATTCTTATGAGTAATTTTCGACCACTTTTCGACACTTATTGTGCGGTATCTCAGCCATAACTTAACGAATGTTGGTTTTCAAGTGCTCAAGAGATAAATGTTTATCTGCATAAGCACGGTCTTTCGCGTAGCCCCACAAAAAAAAGTCCAGCGGTCAAATTGCATGATCATGATGCCAGTTGATATCGCCACGACGAGAAATTACGCGGACAGGAAATGTCTCTTGCAATAAAGCCATATTCGCTCGAGTTGTGTGGCATGTGGCACCGTCTTGTTGAAACCACATATTCTCCAAGTCTTATTCTTCAATAGCAGGCAAAAAAAGTCGGTTATCATATGACCATAACGCTCCGAATTGACGGTGACAGATGTTCCATCGTCATTTACGAAGAAGTAAGGTGCAATCACACCTCCGGACCAAAGAGCGCCCCAAACAGTGACTTTTTGTGGATGTAATTGCCTCTCTCCAATTACTTAAGGATTCTGAGAACCCCAAATACGACAATTTTGTTTATTAGCATACCCACCGAGTGAGAAATGTGCTTCGTCGCTGAAGAAAATTTTGTTCGAAAAATCGCCGTTGTTCAAGCACCCATTCGACGTATCTACGACGTTGTGAATGGTCAGCTGGCTTCAGTTGTTGTGTGAGCTGGACTTTATATGGATGCAGGTGTAGATCCAAATGCAAAATACGCCATAATGTGCCGTAAGACAGTCCTAATTCCTGAGAACGACGAGGAATCGACACATTCGGGTCTTCGGAAACACTTTCACTTAGAGCAGTGATATTTTCAGTGGTACGAGCGAAACCATGATGCACAGGCCTTACAATATCTGTAACCAATCCAGTCTCTTCAAATATGTTCACAATTTTGCCAATTGCTTGGGTAGTTTATCGATTATGTAATCCATAATCTCCTCTTAAAGCACGATATTTGGCTGTGGCAGAATCACCATTTTTGTAGTAGGTCTTAACAATTTTTATGCGTTGTGCGATAGTTAAGATCCATTTATTCGTAAATGTCAGACTTTCAGCTGAAAAAAAAAATTGTTTTAACAACTTAGTTTGACAGATGTCGCATTCCAGCCCTATACTTTTGAAATCGCAAAATGGATAACCCTTTATTTAGAAATCGTTTTAATTTTGTACGCAACACAAAAGCGAATTTTCACTCAGCGGTCAAACATTGTGTATTGAACAAACGCAAAGTAGTCTATGTCAAAGAAATACACCGGCTGAACTAACAAAAGCGAAATCAGGAATTATACGTTTTTGACAACATTTGTTGTTTTTATATATTTATATTTTTTTTATGTTTATTGTTCGTGTTTATGTGTTCATGAGATTTAACAATTTCAGTAAGCATTTTTATATGTCAATAGCTCACAAAACAGCCATAAATCGAAAACCAATACACATAAGCACATAGCACATAGCTTAAAACCTTTTCTCGAACATATCTTTCATAAAAAAAAAGTATATTTTTGACAACAAAAGAAGAAGAAGATTATGTAGTAATTAACTGAACACTTCAAAAACTCTGGGATACTTGCTAACAATAACATTGTGAGACGAACTAATTTCTAATTTCATATCAAGGGTTTTAATTTTTGGAATACTAAATTTTCATAAATTTTTGAGAAAAATCTTTATTTTCTGTGACTTCCATGCCTATCTGAATTGACTTTCGTTAAAGAAGCTGCTTTTAAATGACTCCTGATTGAAATTTAAAAATTAAATTTCCTGAAATTTAATCTGAAATTAAATTTTAACTATTTGTCCGTTAAATATACTCCTATGCATTCATGCATAGGTTAATTTAGTAGTAAATATATTTCTCGAAATTTCTTTTTTATCAAAAGAATATACAGTACATTGTACATATATAAGTCATCATTTCAAGTGCAGCCAGTATTTTTTGTATTTTTTTATTTTAAACAACATTTCTTCTTTTCCTAAGAAAATAAACCACTTCTTGCAATTACATATCATTTTTCATGTAAGCTATGCATGCAACTCTTCTCGTATTCTTGCTACAGCTACAGCATACATTTGTGCCTTGAATAGGATGCACCATGTCCCTTGATTAAGGACATATCTATTGTGTTTACGCATGCATGCCTCGAAATGCAAACAAGCAATCTGTGTAATTTACTAAAATGTTTTTCAAAGACGAAAAAGAGTTATGCATGGTTTCGTATAGTTGCAGGGGTTGATGGTTTCGGGGAGCTATATTATGCCGAAGTCTCAGTTTAAATGTATGCATATGTTTACTATGCCAATCGTAAACCAAAATGTTCTGTCGTTTCTGGTAAACAGTACCGATGCTATTCGTTCCCGATAACACCTGCATTTTCGTTAGGATGAAATCCCACCACTATGTCGGGCAAAATGGGACGTGTCTTGTGCATTATCGTCCAAATAAATAGAACCTATACTGTTTTTGGTTTAGAAACATCGTGATATTGTGCACATATCAACCCTAAGAGCGATGGATAAATTCTTTAATTTATTTTGCACATTTGTTGCAGCACTCCTTTTTTATTCAAGGATATTGTTTTTAAAGTAGCACACAGAGGTTTTGACTCGGATAGACCAATAAATTTTGTTTAAGGTTGCATTTATTTTAGTTTTTTTTTTTGCGCGAGACCGGTGGATTTTTTTTGGAACGAAAACAAATTAATCTTCGTCCAACTGGGAATGGCTTAGCTATTCAAAACAAGCTGAGCTGGAGGTAAATATGGAAGGTAAATACGACGTGTAGCTCACGTAAAAACAGTGGGTAAAATACAATTTTATTAAACATTCATTATATTGGAATGGAATAAATTGCATTAAATATGAAACCAGGATTTGTTTCATATCATGCGATTTTCAATTTTTAGTTTTACCCAAAGTTTCCGGTATAGGTAGGTATCGAAGTTCAATTGAAGTGGGTGGATTTCATGGGTGAATTCATTCCCCTATATCCTAGATGGCGCGGTGAATCTGGGCTCAAATGACCAGTCTCTTTCAGCTAGCTCGGCGCTTAGGCAACTGCTGCAATTTCGCACTCCAAGTTGGTTGTGGTCTTCTTCCACTTGTGCGCGCCACTTTAGGCAATATCGTGCTCTACTGCATTGTTCCTCCGGGTAAGACTCGAACACTATGCGAGTCGGAACATCGGTGTTAATTTGTTCTAAATGCCCCAGCTATATAAGTCGATGAGTTTGATTTTGTTTGACCAGAGCAATATCGCTATAGAACTCGTATAATTCTCCTCCTTAGCCCGTCAAATCATCGGGCTGTAGATCTTTCGAATATTTTTTTCCTCAAAGCGACCAAGGATGTATTCATCCCCCTTTTGATAATATCCACGCTTTAGATAATATTATACGCTATGCATAGAGTAGGATTGGTTAAGTAAGGTTTTTACAGGGTTTCCTTAGTTCTTCATCATAGAGCCTTACTATCCACTTGTCTTCTTAGTAAAAAAAAACTGCGATTTGCAAGAGTAATTCTTCGTTTGATTTCTTGGCGGATGTTATTGTCAGATGTTACGGTAGACTATCTCCAAATTTTAGCTGTCTACTGTTATATTTTGTGTTGTCCCCATTTATCCCAGGACCCGTTTTTGCCTTCTATTTGTCTATTTTTAAAAACGCAACGGTTACAACTCGCTGTATTCTATCAAAGATGTCAATGTCATCTGCGTATGCAAGCAATTGTACAGACTTCTGGAAGATTGTGCTACTGGTGTTGGTAATAGAGTTTCATACAATGTCTTCCAAACCATACTGAAGATGTTACATGCGACAGTGGATCGACCTGTCCTACTCCTTATTTGACATTGAAGGTGTCAGCTCTATAATATTATTGATGGAACAGCGCGGAATCTCAATTCTCCTCGTACACAAGCATACTAGTTTGGCAGGAGATTTCAGATATGCCCTCTTCGTACCATATCGTAGAAATGAATTGGCGTATGCTCTCTGCCAAATCATTTCGCGAGTCGGTCTCGTTCTTTTCTTTAGGGCCGCTTTTTATGCACTTTATTTTGTTGCGTTTGCCTGCCGACATTCCTCGTCAAACCATGGATCTCTGGGATCTCTTCCTCGTCAAACCAGGGAGTCCGGCGAGCCAAATTTGTGGCTGCCAATGCTCGCAGATGCTTGGTGGTTACGGCATTTCAATTCTTGAGAGATTTTGGGATACGCGGTCGACAAAGATTTTTTTCGGTCTGTTGTGAGTGTCATTCACAGTACTTCTTTGTTGATGTTTTTTTTAGATATCCGTGTCCTTACCTACAACAAAGTAGTTGTTCGAGTCAATGTTGGCAACTGGGAATGTTCGGACATCCAGATTACTGGAGCAGTGTCTTGCGTCGATTATAACTTTACCAATTTGATTGACGGTATCTTGATTTGTTGACTAACATGTCCCCTTATGAATGCGGAAATCGTATGCTCTTGAAGGCTATATTAACGTATCATTCCTAGGCGAAGTCAATTAGCCTATATCCCTATTATGTCTGTACCTCAAGCATCTTTACCTAAGTTCACCCCCTATTACATACCCACATCCAAATAGGTGCTTTTTGTGGTCTTTATTAAAGTTACAGTTTTACATACTCCTGTTGCCAGCCCATCCCATCGCATTTTCTGCATAACGGTAATATCTACTGACTTGTACACGTCTAGCGTTTCCGGTAGTTGTTCGGCTGCTAGTTGCCTTTTCAGTGTCTGAACGTTATGTGTGCAAATACTAATATCGTTGTACTTTTTTCGTTTTACAGGATCGTCAACTGTGAATCGTTTCGCGAGGTTGTTAGGTGCTTCGTAACAATGCTGTTTTTACTTGCGATATACATGAGACTATAAGGCAAGTTTTGCATTTGGGAAAAAATCGAACTCGAGATTTTAATCCAACTTGGCATTACGATGATAGAGAACACCAAAAAAGAGGGTCCCGAAATTCCCGTCTGTCTGTCTGTCTGTATGAACAACGCTCTACAACCTAAACGGCTGAAGCGATTTTCTTCAAACTTACTATTTAGACGTTTTAGGTGATTGTGTAAAATTAGATTTTTAAATCGTTTTTTATAGGTCCAACACTAAAGGTACCTGACACTCAATTTTTCCAAACATCTCAATTATCTCGAAAACGGCTCTAAAGATTTTGATAAAAAAAGACTGTTTTAAGTGGTAATTGTTATGTTTTCTGGTAGTTAATAATTTAACTAACAATCATGCACTGCTGATTTCAGTGTATTGTATTTTTCTGCTCGGATTCGTTGACAGTTATTATTGTTTGGGTGTAAATTATCAAATTCTTATGAATACCGCCCTCTCTGTGTAGTGGAATATCTTCAAGATCTTCGACATGATTTCGCATATGACGTTATTCTGGAGAAGATGGTTTTGAAATTAACATTAATGACGATTTGATATGCTGCACATCGCTCAGATAAGCTTTTAACTATCCAACAATTTTTTTCCAAGGAAGATAAACTTTCAATTCTAATTCGTGTTTCATCTTATTTTCGTATCTCAGCCTTTCGGTCAACTAAGCTTCAGAAAATATGATCCGAAATCAAGTTAAAATAGGGTCCATCCCTAAAATATTTTAACTGCGTTGGACGCAATATACATTTCAACTAGTGCGAGCTCTATCAAATAATTGGCGAACCATTGCATTGTATTTTCAAAGAAATAATGATGCGCATTCAAGGAGATACTATTCTTTAATCTTCTCTGACTAATATTAAAAATGTACATTTTATTGCTTTTTTAGATGATATTTTATTCATTTTTAAAAATTTAACAAAAAAACTTCAGGGAGACTCATGAAAGATTCATACGAGAGACTTCCAATTCGAACTGTTTTCGTTAGTAAGTTAGAAAGCAAAATTATGATTACTAGCGAAAATAAATTTCTGAATTTTTTTCCATTCATTCGTAAAATGTTATAAGAAAATTAAACAAAATTGTTTTTTTTTTAATGTTGGCATTCAATACATTTATATAACGGGTCCGACATCTAACTTTTTTTTTCAACTAGTGTTTATTTCGTGATTGGTAACACTTAGCTCATGTCTGATTTGACAGATAAATTAGTTTTATCCTTCCGCTGAACGAATATCGTTGTGTATACGCTTGACCAACGCTGGGTAATATTGCGACATTACTTTGAAAATCATGGTAATGTTGCAGAATGTGTGCGAAAATTGCGTACGGATTTTGGAAGAAGAGAAGCACCGTCAGCTCCGTATGTTCGTTATCTTGTGAAAAAAATGAAAGAAACTGGCATCCTCATCGATAAACCAAAGCGTGAAAAGCCAAAAACAGTTCGTTCACCCGAGAATATTGCTGCTGTGGCAGAAAGTGTGCGTGAAGCGCCATCAACATTAATCCACCGTCGTTCTCAACAATTGAACATTTCGGAGACATCATTGAGACGAATTTTGCATAAAGACCTTGGTATGACGCCATACAAAGTTCAGGAGTTGGTTCAAGAGTTGAAGCCAACTGACCATCCAATGCGTTTTCGCTTCCCTAAGTGGGCCTGTGATCGACTTAGAGAAGATGCCGATTTTGCCAAAAAAATCATCATTTCAGATTAAGATCATTTTGATCTTGGCGGGTATGTAAACAAGCAAAATTGTCTCATTTGGGGCACAGAAAACCCGCACGCATACATTGAAAAACCGATACACCCAAAACGAGTCACTGTTTGGTGCGGATTTTGGTCCAGGGGCATAATTGGGCCATTTTTCTTCGAAAATGAGCAAGGAGTGGCCGTTACAGTCAATGACGATCGTTATCGGGCCATGTTGAACGATTTTTTGTTCACAAAAATTGAAGAGGAGGATATTGGCAATATTTGGTTTCAACAGAACGGCGCTACGTGCCACACAGACGAAGCTACACTCGATGTTTTGCGCCCTGTTTTTGAAGATCGCATTATCAGCCGCAGAGCTGATGTCGTTTGGCCACCTCGGAGCTGCGATTTGACACCGTTGGACTATTATTTGTGGGGTGCCGTAAAAGATAAGTGTTACGCCGATAAGCCAGAGACAATTGACGCTTTAAAGGACAATATTGGTGAAATCCAGCTGCACACAATCGATAATGTGCTCAAAAATTGGACCGATCGTGTAGGCTACTGCATGGCCAGCCGAGGCAGCCATTTGAATAAAATTATTTTCCATTATTAACCGGAAGGATTGTACTTTCAAATAAAAAAAGAAATTTGAGAAAATATTCAGTAGTTTTTTTTATAGCATTTTCAAAGAAAAAAGTTATTTGGCGGATCCTTTACATTTAAATCATAGAAATCGGTTTCACCATGTTCGTGTATTTGGAAAAACACAAAATGTTCAAGTATAAATTATTTTATAAATTTGATTTTATAGCATTTTGCTCCTAAAAAGGCGCAAGTTAAACAAGATGGAGTATTTATAAATAAGGAGTCTTTAAATTGCCCTAAGCGCAATCGTGCACTGAATTTTGCTTAGTTTTATTTTATTATTATTTTTTAAATTTAATTTAATTTTATATATTTTAATTAAATTAAGATGATTGGCACAGCATTTTGAAGTGTGGGGCCTTTTTGGGTGGGACGGGAATGACGCGAATTAAAACTTAACAAAAAATCTTTAAATGCGTATACTTTACCTATACTTAAAAGTAAAAATTAAATAATAATAATTTAGTTTATTTTTTTAATTAGTCTGTTGTTGGACTGTTTTCGATTTAATCTTTTTCGTCATTACGTCAGCTCACTTTGTCTTAACGAACAATATAAATAAACGAAATAATCATCATTTAAATAATGTTCTCTGAATTGAATTTTTATTTTAAAATCCACCTTTTATTTTATTTTATAAAACCTTTTGAATTATATTCGGATTTTTTTCCTTAATAGATTCACTCGGCGAAAATAAATATTGCTACCATTAAATTTGTTAATTCAGTACAGCACCTGCTGTAAAAAGAATAAGAACGAAAATAGCATTTTATCCCTAAAAAATCATAACAATTTTCAAACACCATCTGTAAATGTATGATATCTCATAAAAATAAACCCCCTGAAAATTGTCTATATCAACCTACTTATCTACAACCAATGTACATACATTCTTTTACATTCTAACGATGAATTTAATATAAGAATATTTTTGTTAAAGGTGGTGAGTGTAATAAATTCAGTCTGTTGTCGAGACATCCATCCAACGAATATTAACACTCTTTCTCGTTCAAATAGGTTCAATTTTTCGCAACACATAAAAATATAATTCTATCATAAAATAAATGTTCCTAAAGAAAATAGTATAGACTTTTTCAGTTATGACATACGGTACCTATTCAAATGAACAAGAGTGTGTTTTTTTATATTTTTTGACCCACGTTAGATCGGAATGTTACAAAGCAAAAAGTACAAACACCTCAACAAGCAAATAATGTAAGTAAAGGACGAGACAAGTAATGCCCCGATATTATCTTCCGAAGGACTCCATCTCTTAAGGAAGCAGGCAAACAAAAAAAAAAAAAAAAAAAAACCGGAAAAGGCAGCCATTCTCCAAGGATTTTACAATACCGTTGTTTGTTGAGTTTCAAGTGCATCCCACTTTCTTTCTCACATAATTGAATGAACGCGGAAAATCAGGTGCGAATCTGGAATGATTAATTTGCGCATACTGAAGAAAATGAGTATTTTCGCAATCACAGCATCTACCTTCATTTTTTTGTACAAATAATATATACATAGATATAACAAAGGACGACCATCGCCATCGTTTTGAACAGCGAAATTACCCAAAAGGTGTATTTGGATACAATTTATATAGCTAGCGGGAAACACGTTGAAAACCTTTCTGCAGATCCTGAATGGATGGTAATATATCACTTGGAGAAAAGAAGTGTTCGTAGATTGGTGCCAAATTACTTTATTCACTGGTGTTGGAAAATAATTTTTGAAAATTAACTTAAGTGAGGGCAAGACATAAACCATTAATTTTAACAATTCTCGCAAATTAACTGTGTAGGTGTGTTGTTGTAGATTTTCTTTGCTCTTAGAAATGTGTGTTGTTCAAAACTGGGGGACCAATCAATATCTATGGAAAAACGTGGGTAAACAATTTTTTTTTATTAAAAAAGGTTCATCCGTGACAAACGGAAAGCAAAAAAATGTAATTGCTATTGAAAGACTGTTACATGCTTTTTTATTATGCCTTTTTATAATTAACTTCGGTTTCATCCAAAAGTTTTTATACCTCAAGGGTTATTTGTTAAAAAAAAAATATACAAAATAAAACAAAAGGGTTTAAGGAGTCATTTTGGTGAATTAAGTCCAGAAAATTGCATTAAAAAATTCCATACAATTTATTATATCCGCATTTTCGGTCGGATGTTCATTTGACATTTGAGAGAATTATTTTCAAAAAAGAAAAAAAATTATTATTGTTGCTTGTTATTAGTTGTAAGTTAGATATTAGGGCTATTCACTATCCGATGTATTTGGTCTTGTATCATTGTAAAAGTGTAAAAGTGTAACATTTTTTTGCACTACAACAACAAAATATACTGAATGTCAAAGTCCTTACACTTTTACACTTTTACAATACCCGAACCCTATTGTAACAGAAAAATACAAGGGTGTAAGATTTTTTTAACACAAATTAAGCCTTCTTCAGAACAAATGTGAAGAAGATTTTGACATTTGCTTCAATTTTGCTACAGATTAGTAAAGGTGTTTTCACAATCTGTTGTAAAAAAATAAAATCTTACAATTTTACAAGACTTGGTACACCAAATCGTGAATAACCCTTTTGTAACAGAAAAATACAAGAATGTAGACTTTTTTTAACACAAACTAAACCTTCTTCGGAACAAATGCGAAACAGATTTTGACATTTGCTTCAGTGTTTCTACAGATTATTAAAGGTGTGTTCACAGTCTTTTGTAAAAAAATAAAATTTTACAATTTTTCAAGACTCGGTATACCAGATCGTGAATACCCCTATTATGTACTCATTGTCGATGTTAATAACTGCAACGGTATATGATAACGTTGATTATTTTGGTGTCCGGTTCGTAGACAAGCGATGCAGGTGGCATTCCGACACTCGAACAGGAACGCTCCATGTATTGTCCAATTATTGTACGAACAGCAGGGAAATCCTCTTGCAACGATTGGACTTACGATTTTATGATATTTCTGGCGATACAGTGTCGAACGGAAAATTGAAAACGTTAAACTTGGATGTGACCAATCTTCTCCGTGGCCGTGGCGCGATAGTTGCGTGCTCGCCTGTTAACCTCGTGGTTGCAGGTTCGATTCCTGCCGTTGTCTTCTTATATTCCATTAAAAACCAATTCTAAAAATTGTCATAAAATAAGTTGCTGGTTTACTCATTACATTCTGCTTAGGCATAACACTAACAACATGTGATTGAGTAAGCTAGCATGCCCATAAATATGACAACGAAATAAATAAAATAATGCGAATTATAATGGACATAAATAAATAAGACACGGTAATTCTTCCGCATTAGTTCAGCCGCCATCCCTGGAGATAAATCTGAGACAACAACCAGCTCTAGTCTCAGAAAATCGCGCCACACATCTTTCCTATCCTTCTTTCTCTTCTTTCACCGGATGTCCGCGATGTGTTAAAAACATATAAAGGGTATTCATAATCCCTTGATCGCGTGTAAAATTATAAAAAAAAAAATCAATCTTCTCAACGAATGTCGAGTGCTCAGCAAAACCTGATTCAAATAATTGCCACCAATGCGATGTTCGGAAACACTTTCTTGATGAGTTGTACCTTCGATGATATGAATTCACAAAAATTCGGCGGGACAGATCTAAGATCAGTTGCAGCATTGACAAGGATTCAGCCATCTCCAATTGCCAACAGTTGTTTTAATAAATAATCGGCTGATTAATGATTAATCATTCTGCAAAAAAAAATTAAGATGTTCGTCATTAGCTTCTCTAAATACATACACATTCTAGTAGTCATCGATGCATTTACGAAGTATGTACGGTTGTATGCAGCTAATTCTACGAGTACTAGAGAAGTTAAAGCTTGCATGGAGAAATATTTTAGCTATAATAGCCGATCGCCAGAAATAACATATTTTCAGGCAAGCGTAGATTATGATCTGGAAATCGTATATCTCATCATCGATCAAGAGCCTCAAATGTTTACTTGTGTGTCATTTTGCATTCATCTCAGATGAAATTTTTTAAATATTTTGAATAAGAATCTGAGTATTTTCTGTTCATAAGAAAATTAGACGTTGACCCCCATAGCTTTATCAATATAGATCTGATACGCATTGTCATTCGTTCATCAACTGCAGTCACAAAATATTTTACCACTATGTTATATGAATCAATTGAAATGGAACTTGATGTGCCAAGGCGAGTTCTCTATACCTTTTTTAATGAACATAGACGCAGAAAACAAACGAGCATTTGCCTTCCGAGAATACCGGACACAATATTACTAGCGTAATTTGAAGTATTGGATGATAATTTAAATATTCTTTTAAAAAAGTATCTTTGAATTATTTATGACTGCTCAAACCATCAAATACTTTTTTAAGCTTTAAAATCGGGCTTAATAAGGGCTGGCAAGGGGCTGTCTCGGTCTCGGTTTCGGCCTTGGCCTCAGTCTCGATTCGGTTGTTTGGTATCGATTTTCGCCAGAAGAAATAAACGTTTTCTAACGTTTTTTTCAACTAGTGCTTATTTCGTAAATCGTAACACTTAGCTCATGTCTGATTTGACAGATAATTAGTTTTATCCTTCCGCTGAACGAATATCGTTGTGTATACGCTTGACCAACGCTTGGGAAATATTGACATTACTTTGAAAATCATGGTAATGTTGCAGAATGTGTGCGAAAATTGCGTACGGATTTTGGAAGAAGAGAAGCACCGTCAGCTCCGTATGTTCGTTATCTTGTGAAAAAAGTGAAAGAAACTGGCATCCTCATCGATAAACCAAAGCGTGAAAAGCCATAAACAGTTCGTTCACCCGAGAATATTGCTGTTCTGGCAGAAAGTGAGCGTAAAGCGCCATCAACATCAATTCACCGTCGTTCTCAACAATTGAACATTTCGGAGACATCATTGAGACGAATTTTGCATAAAATGGTATGACGCCATACCAAGGCCAATTGGTTCAGGAGTTGAAGCCAACTGACCATCCAATGCGTTTTCGCTTCGCTAAGTGGGCCTGCGATCGACTTAGAGAAGATGCCGATTTTGCCAAAAAAAATCATCATTTCAGATTAAGCTCATTTTGATCTTGGCGGGTATGTAAACAAGCAAAATTGTCTCATTTGGGGCACAGAAAACCCGCACGCATACATTGAAAAACCGATACACCCAAAACGAGTCACTGTTTGGTGCTGATTTTGGTCCAGAGGCATAATTGGGCCATTTATCTTCGAAAATGAGCAAGGAGTGGCCGTTACAGTCAATGGCGATCGTTATCGGGCCATGTTGAACGAATTTTTGTTCACAAAAATTGAAGAGGAGGATATTGGCAATATTTAGTTTCAACAGGACGGCGCTACGTGCCACACAGCCGAAGCTACACTCGATGTTTTGCGCCCTGTTTTTGAAGATCGCATTATCAGCCGCAGAGCTTATGTCGTTTGGCCACCTCGGAGCTGCGATTTGACACCGTTGGACTATTATTTGTGGGGTGCCGTAAAAGATAAGTGTTACGCCGACAAGCCAGAGACAATTGCCACTTTAAAGGACAATATTCGTGAAGCCATTGGTGAAATAAAGCTGCACACAATCGATAATGTGCTTAAAAATTGGACCGATCGTGTAGGCTACTGCATGGCCAGCCCAGGCAGCCATTTGAATGAAATTATTTTCCATTATTAACCGAAAGGACTGTACTTTCAAATAAAAAAAGAAATTTGCGAAAATATTCAGTAGTTTTTTTAATAGCATTTTCAAAAAAAAAATTATTTGGCGGACGCTTTATGTTTTTATTAAATTATCTCATGTTCAATTTTTATAATATTAAAATTTTTCTTTACGAAATTTTCAAATGTACATTATGTCGTTTTAATAGAAATTGCTCATTTTTCACACTTTGTCCTACTGTAATTACATATAACCATCGTAGATCGTAGGCTTATTTATTTGGAGCTGAAGTCTCATTGGGTTATCGTTAAATACAAATACGAGTATAAGGCTAAAGGAAATTCCCTTAGTTTGTTAACGGGTTCAGTACAAATTTAATTTCCATTTATATGTATGTGTGTATGCATATATTGATTTATTAAAAATATGTTATTTGATACAGAAATAATACTAAAGTGTATATTGTGGTATACCAGTGTATAGACGCATATGATTAATAAAACGAAGAATTTCATTATAAAATGTAAAACTTTTACTATGTCACTTGAAAAGTTAAAGTTTTTTTTTCCATTTATCAAATAATAAACAAGCTTTAGTTATGGGTTTTATTCGAGTACTTTTATTAATAAAAGCAATTTGTTATGCATAGTATCAAGTAGGCTCCACTTTTGTGTAAAATTACCAAACAGAAATTTATTTATTGTGATTTATTATTGAAATTTCCTTTGATGTCCTGCTTCAGCTCAGTGCTCATCCAATCATTTAATCAATAACTATGCGATGTTGATAACATTATTTTTGCTTTTTTTTTAAATAAAATTTATTATTTTTCCAAATTCGTTTTCTATCTATACATATTTTTATTATTGCATATAGTTGCATTTAAAATGGAAAATATGCATGATATATGGAATACAATGCTTTTACACACTATTCTGTATGTTTCCTGTATGTATTTAATATAAAAAAGTAAATCAAATGCTGTGACTTGAATAATAAAATGAAAACCTCTACCATCAATTTCATTGTTGTATTTTACTTAAAGCCTCTTCAATAATTTAATACTCAATGCATATTTTTTTTTCGTGGAAGTAATAAATATTTTTGAAATTGATGCCACTTAAAGTAGATGTTACTCGTTTGGTTAAATTCGATTTAAAATTTTATGTCAGCTATTTACACTTCCATTCTACTTCTACTTTTAATCAAACACTTTATTTTTTATGGTCCCCTATTGATTAGCTGAATTTGAACATTCAAGTGATTTGAAGTTGATTGAAATGACTTATGCATATTTTAATCATTTGTTTTTAATGATTCAATCGATTGGAGAGCATTCTGAACTACGTTATTTTATCAAAGCTGATTTTTTGATATGTTTAAGAGGATGGTGTCTTAAACTTTGTTTGACACTTGTCAAACCCCTACAGTGGGGCGTTTTGTCTGTCAGACACCTATAAGATGACAACTTCTATAACATAATTACTCAATTTTGAAATGAAAACTTGCCAATTAAACGAAAACAATTAAAGCCAGTAATCATTAAATAACAGATTTCTCTGATAATTTAGAGGTCCTTCCATATTACTCTAATTAAAATATTTGATATTTAACATTGATAAACTTAGAACTTGGCATACTCTTAGATCTCAGTACCTTTCACGGCTGACTTGTTACGCAAAGGTTTTTGTATATAGAAGAATTTGGCTACTTTTTTAACATTTATGTTTTTGGTGTGATTTCACTACTTTTTGCAAAGATTATTTTTATCAGGAAAGGTGTGTGAAATAAACGCCAATGAATGCCCCATAAGGTAACGTAAGTTTTTAATTTATGCCTTTTGTGAAGTGATCTATTGGAACGGTAATAATTGATAAGAAGTGCGTGGATGAAACGCCCCTGTATGAAAAATTTCAACTTTTCCTTTGTAAAGCTGACTGCTCTAACAAACCTAATCCTGCACCAATCGGAAGTGCTCTCAATATATTTAATATTAAATCTGTAAAAAATGGGTGTTTATCGCTATCTTATCGCTCTACCAATTTTCATCATTCTACGACAATCAGTAGTTCTCTACATAGTTGATATCAATTCTATTCAAATGGGCGGGTGCCACACCCCTGAATTTAAAATCTCAAATTTTAAAATGTTTGCCTTTGCCTGCACTTTCATCCCTACCGCTGTACCAAATTTCAATATTCCCCGACAATCAGAAGTGCTCCAAATAATTTATACCAAATTCTATGAAAATGGGCGAATGACACGCCCCCTGAATGAAAAATCTCAAATTTTAAAATTTTACATTTCCTTTCACTTCTAGCCTTAGCGTTCTACCAAATTTCGTCATTCTATAACAATCAGATGTGCTTCTTATAATTGGTATCAATTCTGTGCAAATGATTGTAAAATCTCAAATTTTGAACTGTTGCCTCTGCTTGCACTTAAAGCCCTACCGCTGAATTGAAAATCTTAAATTTTCGATTTTTTCTTTTGTATATACTATAAGGCCTACCGTTGTGCGAAATTACACGATTCTACGAAGTCGTGAAGTGCTCCATAATTTTGATGACCTGTCAGTCAGTGAGTAAGTGAGTGAGTCAGTCAGTCAGTTACGATTTTTGCTATTTTTGCAGTTTTATACCTCGGGAACCACTAAAGCTAAAGAATTGAAATTTGGCAAGTTGCCTAAGCCTGGTGAGCTTAGCAAATGCTGAGAGTTTGAAGTTCCAGGCTTTATTGGCGACGAAGCACATTTCCCACTCGGTGCGTATGTCAATAAACAAAAATTGTCGTATTTGGGGTTCTGCGAATCATCACGTAATTGAAGAGAGGCTATTACATCCACAAAAAGTCACAGTTTGGGGCGCTCTTCGAAGACGACGATGGAAGAACGACTGTCACCGTCAATCCGGAGCGTTATGGTCATATGATAACTGACTTTTTTTGCCTGCTATTTTGCCTAAGAATACGACTTGGAGAATATGTGGTTTCAACAAGACGGTGCCACATGCCACACAACTCGAGCGAATATGGCTTTAGTGTAAGAGACATTTCCTGGCCGCGATATTAACTGGCCACCAAGATCATGCGATTTGACACTGCTGGACTTTGTGGGGGGGCTACGCGAAAGACCGTGTATTTGCATATAAACTTTTAACTCTTGAGCAACCAGCATTCGTCAAGTTATGGCTGAGATATCGCCTAATATGTGTCAAAAAGTGGTCGAAAATTACCTCAAAAGAATCGATGCTTGCAACATAGGGGTGGCAGTGGCGCGATAGTTGTGTGCTCGCCTGCCAACCTCGTAGTTGCAGGTTCGATTCCTGCCGTTGTCTATGTTTTCTTATATTCCATTAAGAACCAATTTTAAAAATTGTCATAAAAAAAGTTGCTGCTATGCTGTTTAGGCATAACACTAACAACATGTGAGTGAGTAAACTAGCATACCCATAAAATATGACGGAATAAATAAGATAATGTGAATTATAAGGGACATAAATAAATAAGACACGTTAATTCTCTCCGCATTAGTTCTCAGCCGCCATCCCTGGAGATAAATCTGAGACATCAACCAGCTCTAGTCTCGGAACATCGCGCCACTCATCTTTCCTATTCTTCTTTCTCTTCTTCCACCGGATGCCCGCGCTGTGTTAAGAAAAACATATAAATGGTGTTCATAATCCCTTGAGCGCGTGCAAAGTTATTCAAAAAAAAAAAAAAAAAAAAAAAAAAAACACAATTCGCGTGGTGGTCATTTAAATTATGTGGTGTTTCATACACAATGTCAACGTTCAAACTTTCTAATAAAAAAGAAATATCTTGAGAAAAAATATTTTATATGTGTTTTATTTACGTTGACTTTTGAAACCGCAAAATGGATAACCCGTTATATATATTTAGTAGTTTTTTTGTCATACTCAACTCACTTTAGGAAGAGATGTGAAAATGGTTTCAGCGATCCAAAATGTTTTTCTATGCTTAATAGAAAGAAACGAATTACTTTTCTTTGATAAGTAACCACAAAATAAATTACTGAAATTATAACATTGGTCTTATAGTTCAAAGTAAATGACATAAAGTCTAAGAGAAATCGATCATATCCTTCATTCAGCAAATTCAATTTTTGATATTAATGCCAGGCGAACGCGACTACCAAGAATGCAGCCGACTCAGAAATAGTAAAGTTCGATAACGAATAAATTTGGCTTATATACTTGTCAAATTCAAATAAGAAAGGAATCTACATTGAAAATGGCTCTCAGCCCTATCAATCTATAGGAAATAGGATTGAAAGGTGATAATTTTGTGTGATATTTTTTTCGGGGTTAGTTCCGAACTAATGATTGAAAATCACCTTATGTTCTGATAAAATAATAATTGATGGTTTCGAAAGACCCTCAGGATTTTTAGTTTAATACTTATATTTCCAAACCCTATTCGAAAAAACAAATAAAAATATAATGCACACAAAAATAGGTTAAAATAGAATGACGACTGGATCGCACGAACTTGCTCTTCTGTTCGATCACATCATATGCAAAAGATTTCCATTAAAAATCTAAATATATTTTTAAAGTCACTTTTAACTCAATTTTGTATATGCATATACAAAATTTCATTAATTTTGTTCTAAAATAAATTGGTATGACAATATTAAATATTTAAAAACAAAAGATTAAATCTGTTTAATTAAAGAAAAAATAATTCAAAATTCTGAAATAAATACTTAAACTAATTTGAGCTAAAAAAAAAGTACGCCATTTTATTTCTTGGATAAATTTGAATGTATAAAAAAAAATTAAAATCTTTGGAGCGGTTTTTGAGAAAAAAAGTTTTTTTTTTATTCTTTGAAAATATTTTAAAAAAAATTCAAAAACGCCAATTCATAGGTATTCAGAAAATACAAATAAATATACTTTTTGAAAAAAAATTAATGAGCAGTTTTCTTAAAAATGATTTTAAAAATACAAAAGAATACTAATTAAAAATATTGGTACGCGGTATAATTTGAGCAACATAAATCTATATTTTTGTGAAATTTCGAAAGAATTGGTTAAGCCATTTATGAGATAGTCGAAAGCAAAAAAAAAAACGGTCCTATGGAAAGTAACGTGTTTAGACATTTTTCTAATTTTTTATTCAACTATATCTAAAAACCCACACTGATTTTAGTTAGAGCAGTTTCCGATAAAAATAGGTGTGAACTGACTGACAGACTGACAGACTGACAGACTGACAGACTGACAGACTGACAGACTGACAGACTGACAGACTGACAGACTGACAGACTGACAGACTGACAGACTGACAGACTGACAGACTGACAGACTGACAGACTGACAGATTGACAGACTGACAGACTGACAGACTGACAGACTGACAGACTGACAGACTGACAGACTGACAGACTGACAGACTGACAGACTGACAGACTGACAGACTGACAGACTGACATAATGACAGACTGACAGACTGACAGACTGACAGACTGACAGACTGACAGACTGACAGACTGACAGACTGACAGACTGACAGACTGACAGACTGACAGACTGACAGACTGACAGACTGACAGACTGACAGACTGACAGACTGACAGACTGACAGACTGACAGACTGACAGACTGACAGACTGACAGACTGACAGACTGACAGACTGACAGACTGACAGACTGACAGACTGACAGACTGACAGACTGACAGACTGACAGACTGACAGACTGACAGACTCACAGACTGACAGACTGACAGACTGACAGACTGACAGACTGACAGACTGACAGACTGACAGACTGACAGACTGACAGACTGACAGACTGACAGACTGACAGACTGACAGACTGACAGACTGACAGACTGACAGACTGACAGACTGACAGACTGACAGACTGAGAGACTGAGAGACTGAGAGACTGACAGACAGACATACAGACGGACAGAATTTTTAGACCATCTTTCTTCGTGTTCGCTATCATCGTAATGTCATGTTTGATTGTTATCTCACAACTTGTTTTTCGACGAATGCATAACTTGCCTTATAGTATCTATAGCAAGTAAAAATAATATTGTATGTATTATATTTTAGGTTATGCCACTGTTTTCTAATATTTTATCTCTATTTTAAGTCAATTTCATAGAAAATTGCCTCTCCAAACTAGACGGGGAAAGAGGTCCACTTCTATCATAGGATTTGTTTCTAATTTTGAAATTCCAACCTATAAAATCAAGCTCACCGTTTCGAAGAATCAAAATACGGGAATAATGTAAAATATTAACCCCACCGCGAATTCAAAATATATTTCCTCTAATGTGCGCTAATGAAAGAGTTTTAAGACGAGAATATGTCGGTAAGCAAAAGCACTTGTAACCCCACTTAGAATTAAAAAAAAACTTCAGTAGATGTAGGTAATGGGTATACCTTTCCTACAGTATATATGTATCTCTATAAAACAATATCCATTATATGTTCATACGAACTTTGTACCTACACTAAATAAAGCTTTATTGCATTTTTATATGTTTGTATTTGTTTCTATATATGTATAGAACCTTATCTATCAACATCAACTATAGTTTCTATAGTTAAAGCTCCAAAATTGCATCGCTCGGAACTCCTACTCATATATGAAACATTTTCCTGCAGTCAGATTTCCTTCGTCATCAATATGTCGGTGCCTCTTCGTCATTTATCAGTCTTCAAACTACATACACACATGTGTTGTATGTATGTCACGGTACATGTTAGTAATCGATCGGGTAATGGTTTTCCGCCCTCTTTATTTTTTTTATTTTTATTTTCTTTCGCAAGGCCCCAAACACGTTTTGCTGAAAATCCCATATAAGGCAAAAGCAGGCAGGCAGCAAAAAAAAGGATAATGTAATTTTTGATCCTGGTGCACATAAACTGAAGTGAGTTTATGACGGTTTACTTGGGGGTAATGGCAATATCTAGGCTGCTGGTTCCTAGAACTCTAAAAGAGACGAGAGACGTGGCTGAAAGAGTGAAGCACGTTTGAGAAGTCATTTGTCATTTACCACCAAGCGATAACACTTTCTGCTGAGGATTTATGAAAAACTTTTTTTCAACTTTAACTTGAACGGGTTTCACCCAGTTAATGGATTTATGTCCGCCATTTTATGCCGCGCATTCGATGTGACTTTTCCCATTTCATTTTGCTTTTGAGTTTATTGTAACAAATGTGTTCAGTTTGGTGTATTTGGCACACAAAATTGAACTTAAAAGAATAAAAAAAATCGAAGTCAAGGGATGTTCTTTTGTAATTTCATATCCAGTCGGGGTAGTTATTAAACAAAGTGTGTAGGTGTTTTCTGTAGCAGAGAAATACCGCGCCGACCGACCGACGCACTCACGCCACGGTGAACGATATAAAACCATTTTTGTTGTTATTTTTTTTAACCAAATAGATGCTGCTTTTCAGTTTATTTTGTATTAAATTTCATCATCGCAATTATAAGTTTACTTCATTTATATAAACACCAAGGTAACAACTGTAGAATTAAAAAATGTATATCATAAATTTACTGATTTAATAAAAAACCTGTACCTACTTAATCGATTCTTGAATTTTTAAAATGTTTTTTTTTTTGTTTTTTAGATTTTCTATTATAAAGGGTGATTTTTTTGTTACTTGGTTTTTGACGTTTATATTTTTGACAGACCACACATGACAAATTCCACGAACATTTGACATTTCGATTCAGTATTGTTTGCCATTTCATCATGAATAGACTTACGCCTGAACAACATTTGCAAATTATTGAAATTTATTATCAAAATTCGTGCTCTGTGAAAAATGTGCTTATCGCAAAATTGTCTTCAGCGACGAGGCTCATTTTTGGCTAAATGGATACGTGAATAAGCAGAATTGCCGTATTTGGAGTGAAGAGCAGCCAGAGAAAATTCAGCAGCTACCAATGCATCCCGAAAAATGCACTGTTTGGTGCGGTTTATGGGAAGGCGGCATCATTGGGCCGTATTTCTTCAAGGACGATGAAGGCCGCAGGGTTACGGTCAATGGAGAAAGGTACCGTTCGATGATAAGAGATTTTTTTTGCCGAAAATGCAAGAATTGAACTCGGTCGACATGTGGTTCCAACAGGACGATGCCACATGCCACATTGCACGCGAAACCATGCATCAATTGAGAGGCGAATTTGGTGAGCAGTTGATCTCACGTTTTGGCGCAGTCAATTGGCCACAAAGATCATGTGATTTGACCCCGTTAGACTATTTTTTGTGGGGCTATGTTAAGTCTATTTTCTATGGGGGCAAGCCAAACACGATTGCTGCCTTGGAAGCCAACATTGAAGGCGTTATTGGTGAGATTCCTGCCGAAATGTGTGAAAAAGTTTGCCAAAATTGGACCTTCAGAATAGACCACCTGAAGCGTAGCCGCGGGCAACATTTAAGTGAAATTATTTTTAAAAAGTAAATGGCAGAAATTGATTTATCGATCCAAATAAAAATTTCATTCACTTTTTACAAGTTTCTGTGTTTTTTGAATTTTCAAAAACCAAGCTCTTAAAAAATCACCGTTTAGAAGGCAAACGTTATATAAGATTATTCATGGTAGACAATTAGTTAAAAAACACCATCAAATCACCTAGGATACACAACCTCGGTCTACTTATCGCTGGCTTACAAGATCTATATTTATGCTACGAAAGTATATAATAATTGCCGGAGATTTTATTTTAATTTTTTAAACCCCGATGCATTAACTAATTCTTTTAATGAAACTACAGATTCTGTCGGCCTATTTAGAGCAAACAATCGACCTACACACTTTTGATTTCAAATATAAATAAATGAAAATTTTTTGATCAGATTTCGTTTGGTCGTTTTATGGGTCATGATATGATATTGATTATTTTTGACTTTGGTGATTCCAATGCAAACTTGTAAGTCAATTCTATTTCTTTCCATCAGGATAACAGTATAGATATCGACTCTGATACTCTACATGAAGCGGCAATGTTAACAGAATGGGACTTTATTCGTAACTTTCCTAGTGTCGATGATGAAGTTACATACATTTGTAAGCAATAACATTTAGTCCCTTCATAATATATTTGCTCCTTTGGTAACTCGTAGGATATCAAATCAAAAAATCAAAAAATCAAAATTTTTCTTGGTAGGCAAATCGGATTCTCACTTTAATTAAGGATAAAAATTGTATGTACCTTAAAGTGAAAACGCTTTTGAATTTTAATTCATTTATCAGAAACTCAAAGAAAAAATATTTTTCTAAGATTTTGGACTCAAAACTTCCTACAGAAATGGAAATGGAACAACATAAAAAAGTCCAAATTGTATTCTAAGGAAGTGAGTAATGGTTTTTTAGACCCTGACGTGACCAACAGAAATTTTGAATTCACTTGCGATACTCCAGATGAAGTACATTTTTCAATAGATTACGTAAAAAGTAATGCGGCTGGGACTGATCTTATCCACCCAAAATTTACAAAAAATTTGCATCCATATTTGATAAGACCCATGACACATATATGTAACCAACACTAATTTTATGTCCTACACCTTTCCCACTTCATGGAAACAAGCCAAAGTGATTCCCATACCTAAAATCACGAGCTCGAATTCAAGAGAATATAGGCCTGTAAGTATTTCACCAGTTTAGTCGAAAGTGATGTAAAAATTAATGGTATTGGAAGTAAACTGTCATCTACAAAGTCTACGTCTTTTTCACTGTCATCAATCAGGCAAAAGGCCAAAACATAATTGTGCAATTGTAATCTTGTCCTTGGAATGTTATAGGTTGGCACTGCTTGTTATGTTTGATTTCTCAAAAGCGTTTGATTCTATTAGTCATAACGTTGCTTGCTGAAAGCTCATACCCGAGTTTAATTTTTAGGGAACTTCAGGTAAGCTTGTTAGAAATTAACTTAGTGAAAGAAGACAAACAGTTTTTAGTCTTTTCTTCCTACAACATATTACATTTTAATCTTCTGTATGTAGATTAGCGATATTTTTAGTTATGTTACTTTCAGTGAAGTCCATTTTTACACTGATGACGTATAGCTTTTTCTATCAAGGCCACTAGGTCTTATTGAAGATGGCATAAGCTGTCTTAATGACGATCTTGAATCCATTTAGCAATGGTCTTGCGACAATTCATTATTTCGCAACCCCAAAAAGTCTGCTTGAATGATTATTATTTATAAGCATCCAATTCAAAGAGAACATTTTTCGCCAGTTTTGCTTAGAAATACAGTACAACACGGATATAAGAAACTCTGACAATCCCTGAAATTTCTTTTTATATCGCATTTTTTCTTATATCGAAACATCGGATATAAGAAGGAAAATTTCTTTAAAAAAAAGTGTACCTAATTTCATTAAAACGAAGTAAGCCATACAAACTTTACATGCGCATAATGAATGTATATTCATATAAAAACTTCATCTATATTATTTTTTAAGATAAAAAGCTTTTATGTAACAAAGTAACAAAAATATACTCTTCTTCAACAAGTAAAAAATATAATAAATAGGTACTTAAGTCTTCCCTTCAAATAAATGAAATTAAGCAAAATATTGTAATCCTACGCAATAAGGTTGATTACATATCGCAAATGTGAGATTCAAATTTGCTTACAATTATATATTTGTAAATTTTCTTTCTCTCCATGAATAGATGTGAAATCTAACAAAAATGTTGTGAAGTTAAAGTACACCTAGAATGCAAAAATAGCAGTTTCATAAAGGTAATAGCTTGCAGGCCAACACATAGCTGCCGAAATTTCCCATCCTTGTATGGTTCATCTGTGGTCAGAATATTCGCGGCCTTTCCAATTTTCAGCTGTCATTCCTTTGGAAAGTGGGAACTTTCAATGAAGGTCTTAACACAAAGAAGTATATTGAAAAGGTCTTGCCACATGTTCTACTGACAAAGTAAATTTCTTATAAGCGTACTTTTTTGTTCTAAGAATTGATTTTGGTGTGTAAGAAAGGCTTTCTTATAACAGTGTTTTCGTATATGCGAGTTTCTTATAATCGATTAATCTCGAAAGAAATATCTCATTGCGTTTCTTATAATCGAGTTTTTCTTATATGAGTGTTTCTTTTATCAGTAAAATACTGTACCACTGTTCATTTTCGAGTTGGTGTTTTTATTGACTCAACTCTAATTTGGGACGAACATGTTATTTATATAGTGTGTAGAACTTATTGAGGACTACGATCGCTCTGGACTTCTTGCAATTTTAGGCCACAGAACAATAGAAAACTTCTTCCTCACTCTCTTCTTATACCATTACTTACCTATGGCTATGAAGTCTATGGAAAACTGGACTCAAGTAACTTACGCTAATTCACTTTTGCATTCAATTCAATTATAAGATATGTATACGGCATACGTAGATTTGATCATGTATCTAATTTCAAAAAATTGCTACTAGGTTTTGATCTACGAACATATCTTGATTACCGGAGTATTTTGCTGTTAATAAAACTTATAAAGTACCGTAGTCCGACATTATATGTATGATTATATTATATATTACGTTTAATATCCTTTTGCCTAAATCTTCTCTCCTGACAACCAGTCGTGTTTTCTCTGTCCCACGATTAAGATTTACAACTACTTACCACATCATATCAAATAATCATTACACAAAAATAGTTTCAACGGGTCAAAAATATCTAATCCGAACATTTTTCTGAGTCAACCTAGAAGCAAACAATACAGTTTTCTTGTAGTTATATACCACAATAAATATATTATTTATTGTATTATTTATCTTTAATTTAATTAAATATTATTTCCATTCATTCTTTACTTTTATTAAGTTAAAATTTATCTAGCAATTTATTTTTCATGAATTTAATTAACTGTTAGTGCACCAGATCGGAAGGCTTTGTCCTTCGCAGGCGGCGTACTAAATTCGTCTCATCGATAATTTCGATTATAGTACTATTGCAGTGTTGTAATAGCCGTTTTCTATCATTTCGGGCAAAATTTTTTATTTCATCGCGAACCGTGAGAATCCCGAGATCTCTGTGGAGATCTTCGTTTCTAATGTACCAAGGTGCGCTTACAAATAATCTTAGGAGTTTATTTTCAAATGTATGTAAGGTATTTAAATTAGAATCTCGCGTACAACCCCAGAGTTCTTTACCGTAAGTCCAGACAGGCTTTAGCAGCTGGCTGTACTAAATTAGCTTGTTTTCGATACTGAGCTTAGAGTCTTTCCCGAGCAACCAGTACATATCTCTGAGTTTATTATTTAACTCTTCGCATTTCTTTTTAACATGCGGTTTCCATTTTAATTTTGCGTCTAGAGTCATTCCGAGATATTTTGCTTCGTTAGCAAACGGAACTTGAACCGTATTAACAAATACCGGTAATCTATTAATTTTCTTATACGTAAAATCTACATGGACTGATTTTACTTCGTTGAGCGATATCCGCCATGTTTCTGTCCAATCATTGACATTATTCAGAGCTTTTTGTAATTTTGTCGTAGAATCATTTATCGTTTGGCCCACTGCTAGTATTGCAGTGTAGTCAGCAAACGTGGTGTCTTCTGTTTGAGGTATATCACGTGCAAATAATAGGTACAATATTGGACCTAAAACACTTCCATGTGGTACCCCACCTACTATTTCTTTGAGATCCGAGTAATCGTTTCCATGTCTTACTCTAAAAAGTCTATTTTCTAGATGTGCTTTTAGAAGCGAATACAGTGCTTTAGGCAGAATTTGTCTTTATTTAAAATTTAGGCCTTAGTGCCACACCTTATCAAAAGCTTGCGACACGTCTAGGAAGACCGCCGAACAAATTTTCTTTTCTACAAGAGTTTTCTCAATGACGTCAGTGATCATATGCACTTGATCAATTGTCGAATGCTTGCTTCTAAGTCCGAACTGATGTTCAGGTATTAGGCGCTTTTCTTCTATTATTGGCTGCAGGCGCAGAAGTAATATTCTTTCAAAGACCTTAGACTTTGTGGACTAAATGCCGTTAAAAGCTATTTTAAATCAACAATTCAACAAGTCCAATTAAATATAATGCTAAGTCTTCTACTTGGCTGAGTAATTTCAGTAGTATATAACGGGTCCGCCAGATAACTTCTTTTTTTTTTTTTAAATGCTATAAAAAAAACTACTGAATATTTTCTCAAATTTCTTTTTTTATTTGAAAGCACAATCCTTCCGGTTAATAATGGAAAATAATTTCATTCAAATGGCTGCCTCGGCTGGCCATGCAGTAGCCTATACGATCGGTCCAATTTTTAAGCACATTATTGATTGTGTGCAGCTGTATTTCACCAATGGCTTCACGAATATTGTCCTCTATAGCGTCAATTGTCTCTGGCTTGTCGGCGTAACACTAATCTTTTACGGCACCCCATAAATAATAGTCCAACGGTGTCAAATCGCAGCTCCGAGGTTGCCAAACGACATCAGCTCTGCGGCTGATAATGCGATCTTCAAAAATAGGGCGCGAAACATCGAGTGTAGCTTCGGCTGTGTGGCACGTTGCGCCGTCCTGTTGAAACCAAATATTGCCAATATCCTCCTCTTAAATTTTTGTGAACAAAAATTCGTTCAACATGGCCCGATAACGATTGCCATTGACTGTAACGGCCACTCCTTGCTCATTTTCGAAGAAAAATGGCCCAATTATGCCTCTGGACCAAAATCCGCACCAAACAGTGAATCGTTTTGGGTGTATCGGCTTTTCAATGTATGCGTGCGCGTTTTCTGTGCCCCAAATGCGACAATTTTGCTTGTTTACATACCCGCCATGATCAAAATGAGCTTCATCTGAAAAGATGATTTTTTTTGGCAAAATCGGCATCTTCTCTAAGTCGATCGCAGGCCCACTTAGCGAAGGGAAAACGCATTGGATGGTCAGTTGGCTTCAACTCCTGAACCAGTTGCACTTTGTATGGCGTCATACCAAGTTCTTTATGCAAAATTCGTTTCAATGATGTCTCCGAAATGTTCAATTGTTGAGAACGACGGTGAATTAATGTTGATGGCGCTTCACGCACACTTTCTGCCACAGCAGCAATACTCTCGGGTGAACGAACTGTTTTTGGCTTTTCTCGCTTTGGTTTATCGATGAGGATGCCAGTTTCTTTCACTTTTTTCACAAGATAACGAACATACGGAGCTGACGGTGCTTCTCTTCTTCCAAAATCCGTACGCAATTTTCGCACACATTCTGCAACATTACCATGATTTTCAAAGTAATGTCGCAATATTTCCCAGCGTTGTTCATGCGTATACATAACCATTTTCGTTCAGCGGAAGGATAAAGCTAATTATCTGTCAAATCAGATATGAGCTAGGTGTTACCATTCACGAAATAAGCACTAGTTGAAAAAAAAAACGTTAGATGGCGGACCCTTTAGAATTGTATTATAAAAAAAAAACACCTTCTTAGATATTACGGGCAGAAGCGAAATAGGTCCAGAAGATTTCTCATCATGTGATGGTTTTCCTGGTTTGAGAACCATTATAACTTCCGCAACCTTCCATTGGCTCCGAACGTACTTTAGCTATAGAGTGGCATTTATTATATAAAGAATATTAATTAACCCTTTGCGAGGAAGCATTTTGAGAACTTCGGCCGTAATTAGGTCATATCCCGGAGCTTTCTTATACTTAAGCTTTCTTATTTCTCTACCTAATTCGGCAAGGGTAACATTTCTTGTAATGTAGTTTTCGCTTGAGTTAGAACTTATATTTAAATTTTCGTTGAGTACTTGTCCATCAAAAGGTTTAAATGTGTTCTCCAGGTAATCCGCGAAAATGTTTGCTTTCTCTTTGTCGCTTTTTGCCCATTCGTTTTGATCATTCTTAATCGGATGCACTGGGAGCTTTGGTTTCTTCGTTACTTTAACAGTTTCCAGAGTGAGAAGTTGGATTCTTTTCCTGCTGTCAAGCTTTCAAGATAATTTCCAACTTCAGAATTTTTGAATTCTGCCACGTCTTTTTTGAATAAATGAAAAATGAAAAGAAATGAATAATTATAAACGGTATATTTTGAAGATAGTTTCAATGCGAAAATGATTAGCTGTATTATCTGCACTCGAAGAGTAGACCTAAAAACTAATATTCGTTTTACTCCTAAGTAACATATATATTTAATAAGAATAAAAAGTACATTTTTCTTTTTTATTAAGAATATATATATAACAATATAGTACATCAAAAGTGGAACATTTGAATAAACCATGTCGAAAAATAAACGTTTTACTTTTATATTTATATTAACTTTTTATTTCTATGATCTATATATCGCGAAAATAATTGCATTTTTTTAGAGAAGCTGAATATACACGAAAAAATCCATTTTTTATTCATTGCATAACAATGAAAAATTAAATTGCTATTATACGTTCCTACCTCACAGATTTAATAGACCATGGGAAACTAGTTAGACTTTTGAATCCTCAGGTAATAAATTATTCTGATATTGCACCACCACCGACTGCCATTGCCGCAAGGATTAAATATACGTATTATGGGTTGCCGTATAGATTATATATAATGTTTATATTGTATTATGTACGAATGTGATTCTGGGATATAAATCGAATAATAAATGTTATGCCATGGCAGGAAGAATAATAAATACAGAAATTTAGTTAAATAATTTTTTCATTTTTTTTTTGGTATTATTTTTATTACCCATCCGATTGCATTTTCGATTGAATGAATTTTTATGAGCTTTTTCAAGGTTGGTGCTGGGGCGGGTATTGTGCCTCTACATAAAATATTTATTTTAGAATGTGTAATGCCTATAATTCAAAATGTTCTTCTTATAATTCTTTTTTCAATAAAATTAATGATTTTAAGATCAACAAGTGATTTCAAATTAGTCTTGAAAACATTTATCCGAGCAACAAATATATTAATTTCGATGGATCGAGTGTTTTGCGGTTGAGTATAGAATGCATTATTTATTTGCATGAACTCATTATGTTGAGTTAGTTGCCTACGAATTATCCTTAAAATTAATACGACACTAAAATTTGATTTCATATTTGTCATGAGTCTTGACCCTTGATCTAAACTTTTTATATGTGTGTTGGTGGTCATTCATTGTATAAAAGGAAATCAGTGACATGGCAAACGTAGAGTCTCCACTTAGCCAAACCGTTTGACATGAATATCTTCAATTTAAATTTTAAGATAACCTTAAGCGCAAAGCTTATTTTTAAATTGACCTTAGGTATATCGTTCATTTTTTAGTATCCACTTATATATTTAAATTATTTCTAAACTTCATTATATTATTTTTCAAATATTTTCCAGCCCATTATAGTGCTCTGAACTTGTGTCAAATAGAGTACCAAATAATATTCATGGGCCTTGAATCTAAGCCCATCGTACTTCATGTCATAGTTATTTCTAATTTATTTTCAATGGTGAACCAATTTCTATTTGATAAATATTCTACTAATATCCACCGGTACCTCCTTTTTGCGTACTTATTTTTCTAAATCTCCGTAAAGCACGTACTGTATTAATCATCTTAAGAGTAGTGTGAACCTTACTAAATTCGGGAATTATAAATAGAATACACGACTGAATCGCACTTTCTTGCTTTTATGCTCGATTAAATCGTAGGCACAAGATTCTTAGTAGAAATGGCTAAATAGATTTTTAGGGTGGTTTTTTAATTATTTTTTTTTTTATAAATTTACAAAATTTCTTAAATTTTTTTCTAAAAAAAGAAGTTTGTATGATACTTTTAAGTATTTAACAATATAAATATAAGACCATAATTTCCAAAAAAAAAAATTTCAACCCGCCTTCTTTTTTTGTTTCCAATAATCAAATAAAAAACTATTTTTAAAAATGTTGGTGTGCAGTATCACTATAAGAATTCGAAGGACCTCTTGTATATTTTTTTTTATCGAAATCAGTTAAGCCGCTTATGAGAAAGTTGAAAATCAAAAAGACGGTTGTATGGCAGGTACAGTAAATAATAAAATATGTAAGAAATTGTTTCGACCAAAATGTACACTAATTCTAAAGTATTCCACCTACTTTTTTTAAAATCAAATTCGTTAGAGCCAATTAAGATGTTAGAAAAATTTGTATGTCAAGTACCATTATTTTTGGGACTAAAAAGAAAAGTATTTAAAGAAAGTAAAATTATGGCTTCTTGGATTTAATAATAGCCAAGTGGAGGTATAGCTAACTTACATGGTTTGATCTCTAAAGCTTGTTATATTTTATTTAATTATAAGTTTAAGCACACTTGCATCATATAAAAACAATTGTAATTATATAATAACAAAAAACAAATAAAACCATCTTCCCCCATCGTTGGTGTATTTACGATCCGGTGCAACTGGTCTAGTATCATTGTTAAAGTGCAAATGTCCAAATTTGGTTTGCACCACAACAACAACTTACACTGACTAAGATCTTACAATACTTTTACTTCTTTTGCTATACCCTAACCCTATTGCAACAGGAAAATACAATGGTGCGAAATTTTCCTGGTGTCGTTGACAGTTTGGCAGCTGTTGTTTTCTGTCAGAAATGTTTTGGTCAAACTGATTTTGTCATTTTTACTCCAGAGTTGTAAGCGCGAAAGGAGCGAAAAGGTGCGTTTAAGATTTACACAAAAAAAATAAAATTTCGCAATTTTGCACCATTTTGTTGCATCGGATCGTGAATACCCCTAATATAAAATGTAACTATATTTCTTTCTCATTATGTATTCTATTTGAAGTGACATTACACTATTTTTGAATTTTAAATCTTATTGTCTATTTAGTATTCTATATTTTTAGTACATGTACATATATCGATTTAAGGTTTCAATGAAATTATTGAAATGTTTTAAATAAAAAAACAAGATTCCAAAATTCTATTTCAGATAATCACCTTAAACGCTTAAGTATCAGGCAGACAGACGACGCGACGCGACGGACAAAATTGGGGGACCAACTTTTTTGGTGTTTTCTCATAGTATAATGTCATTGTCAAGTTTGATTAAAATCTCGAGTTTGATTTTTTTTTCAAATGGTAGGGACTTTCCTACCTATATATATACATACATATATGTATATCGCAAGTAAAAATAAAATGTGTACTACAAACGGTGTCTTATGGCAGCTTTCCATCCTCCTAGATTCATCACTTTGGTTATTACTTTAAATTTTCTAGTTGAATCGAAAAAGGTTCAAAATGTTTAGAATTCTCTATTTTTTTTATTACATTTCATTTAAAGTTGTTTTATTATTTTATGAAATAATTTCATTTTGTTTTGTTTTTTCTTAAATAATAAGATATTAATTTAAATAAATTCTTTATGCAATATGTTTTAATTTAATATTATACCTTCATTTTTTCATATTATCATCCACAACTACTGTCATAAATAGATGTTCGACCTTTAACACTTTTTACATATTATCCATACAAACAAATTAAACGAATCCTTGAGATAAAAACCTTTTGCTATTTAAATTAATTAAATGGTTTGAATGGACGTGACCGAAAAGCATTTATCGGCAAGGTAAAAGAAGGATTTAATTTCGGAAAGCGTCATTGTCTCGTAACTTGTTTTTTGCATGCAGAACCTTTGAACGAACATAAAATCATTAATAATAATTTTAATTATAACTCCAGGCTATATAGTTGTAATGAATCAGATAATTTTGGGTGAAAGCTTCTGTGTGTGGGTGACAAAATATAAATATCTCTGTTTTAAGTTCAATAGTACTTGCACTTGAGTTCGGTCCTTTACCAGCTGGTCATTTCAGAAAAATGCATACTTGTAACTGACACAATAGTAATTTACATAAATGTTCAGTGATGCTCGTTATCAGCCATAAGTCTGGGCTTTATTTTATTTTTTTTTTGTTACTTGCGATATACACATGTCCTAAAGGGCATGTTTTTCATTTGGAAAAAAAAACTCATGATTTGAACAAACTTGACATTTCGATGATAGGGAACACCAAAAAAGTGGGTCCCGCAATTTCGTTTTTTTGTTCAACAATCTACAGCCTAAACAACTATGGCGATTTTCTTATAGGTGATTGTCTCAAATAGATTTTTGAATCGTTTTTTTAGCCCCAAAAATATTTGCTATACAATACAATATTGTCTACCATCTACGAATAAATCTCTGGGCACTAGTATACTCTACATTTTGGTCCAACATTTTTGTTTACCTATTTTATTATTGACGTTACCTGCCATATAACTATTTTTTTGATTTTCGACTTCTCATAAACAGCTTACGGATTCCCATGAACAATTGTATATAGGAGGCCCAATTTTTTTTTTTGGAAAATTCAATATTTCGGAAACTGACGTAAATGTTGTGTTTTGAATTATGTTTTTAAATTTATATTGTTCACTTAAAATTCCCATATTTTTTTTAGAGAAAAATTCAAAATATTTTGTTAACATAAAATAAAAACGATTTTAAAAGTTAAGAATCTCGTATATATGATGTGATCGAACATAAGAGCAAATACGTGCGATTCAGTTGTGCATTTTTGTTTGTAATTGAAAATACTTCAAAGCGTTTACGTGGTATAATCGTTCAATAAATGCACAATATTCATCGTTGATGATTAAGGACCAATATGTAAGCACAGTGGAACGTTTTAAGAGTTATTTTTTTTACAAAAAAAATTATATAGTATCAGGTTTTATTTAGTTTTAAATTCTTCTTTCACCTATAGTTATACTTAAATTAGTCAACCCTTAATGATTTATGAAGATAATTTAGAACTCTGACGTTATTGCTAAAAAAGAGTAATACAAAATAATCGCAAGGAATCATTAAAATGTTGACGATGGGCTCGGAAAATAAGCAGTGCATAATTAGTTAGCATTTAAAAAAAATAATTTAATAGAAGGGATAATTTAATAGAAGGAAAAATTATTTGTACATATTTCTCACTTAATTTTCTTTTTATAGTAATAATTTTCTCATGAGAGTGATACTATTTGAACGAATAAGTTCATTGTCAACCTTAAAATATAAAAAAGCAGTCGTTAGGATTGCCAATAGAAGTAAAAACTTTAAACTATGTAACATCAATTAATCTTAATTACTTTTAATATCAAAAATTTTAATTTTATTATCTCTATATCGATAACATCTAATCTGATTTGGTAATTTTCGTTTTTTTTTCAAGTTCCCCCCTTGATCCTTGTACTTGCATTTTTTTTAATAATGCGCGCACTCTAGGGATTATGACTAAACGTAAAATATTTACACATAGTGCGAGCAGTTATTTAGAAAGAATAGAAAGATACTAAAGAATTTTTGTTAGCAGAGTGTATTTGAGAATTAGATGTTTACTATTTCATTATAACCCACGGGTGGTATCCAATTAAAATTGGAGGTATAGAAAAGAAACATGCTGCCTCGCCTGAGGGTCGAACCCACACGTCCCAATTAGTAGTCAAGCACTGTACCCATACGCCACTGCCACCCGCATTTTATACCTTTTGAAGATATTTTCAAAATGTTCACGTAGAATCAGGGATCTAAGCAAATATAGCTCAACTATATTTATAACACAATATACTTAATTTTTTGTGATCGAAAAATATAAAATGTACTTATATATGTAGAAATTTTACAAAAAATAATGAAGCACATATTTTCTTGTATAGAATTTCTACTAGTATCTATGATTTTGTAAAAATAAATTTAACAAAATAGAATAATTAAAAATTCAACATATAAATCTAAGAATACCTATAAATTAAAGCAACAAAACTATATAAATAAATGTTAAATAATATCTTCCGTCCGAAAATATTAACACAATTATTAAAAATATTTTAAGACAAATTTAATTTTCCAATATACACACTTACTTCTATACTGCATAGTAATTCTTGATTCGACAATTTTAAATAATATAACTATTCAAAACAAAAAAAATTAGCTCAATCATCGTTTTAGCTTAGTTAATTGCTAAAAGTAGCTTTAACATTTTACTAAATCGTTTAAAATTTTGCGCCAATATATCATTTTATGTTGTGTGCTTTTAAATCCATTGGCGCAAGATTTTAAACGATTTAGTAAAATGTTAAAGCAACTTTTAGCAATTTACTAAGCTAAAAAGATGATTGAGCTAATTTTAAACGATTTTAGCATTTTAGTAAAGTTAACATCAGGGAATGGCTACTTTAACTTTTAGCAATTTGCTAAATCCATTATCGAATCTGATAGTATATCAGCCTTGCACGCGGGGTGCTCAGGTTCGAGTCCTGCTGGTGCACAATTTTTTTTTTGTTTATTTTGTAAATAATGAAGTTAAAATGATGAAAATAGAAACAACTAATACCAATTTAGAGCACATGTTGGGTTTTCGTCAACATATAATTAATTTACAACGCATAACAAAAATAATTGTGTTCATCAAAATTCAAACCCTACAAATGCTCAGCTTTCTGCTTAATTAGCAATTTACTAGTATAGAAAAGGTTTAAAAATTTTGAAATAGTTATTCAATCAATAAGCACTTAGGAAATTGCTAACTAGTAAAATGTTAAGCCCTTAACAATTGATTGTTTAAAATTTTGCGCCATTGTATTTTAACATTGTTAAAGACTAATTAATCCTTAAAAGTAATAAAAGGATATATCGGCGGTGCTAAGCGAGAAGCTATTTATCAAAAATGCTTCAAAAATCAGAGGCTTTAATTGAGTTTGTTTTGTCAATTTTTCTTCAAATTTTGTTCTGATGTATATTACGAAATAATATTATTTGACCAACGAATAGGAAGGATGTGCACTTTCCCATGAAACATGATACAGTTATTTTGTTTGGGATATACCTATAATTAATTATTCCGAATGAGTTTTATTTCCCTTTCAGTTTTTGTTGATTCGTTTTTATTTTCAAGCAGTGCATGTCGAATGCAATTGAGGCGACTTTTATTTTTAAAATTTTATTTTGTAACATTGTAACCAGACAAGCGAGGGTAAGGAACAGCTTGGATAAAATATATTTACTGTTAAAGTTCTCAGAAAATTGCATGTTTGAATACCTAATATTATTGAGACGTTGAAAAATAGTTTTTATATAAATTTTCACGAGGAGAGAAAAGTTAAGTGTAAATAAATGACCAACAATTATGTCTAAACATATAACAAGTTTTTGTAGACAAAAAACAATAAAGTTGTTAAAACAATAAGTTACAAAAAAAAATTGGCGCACCTTTAAATTTTGCAATATTTTGAAGTGTTTAAAAAAACGTTTTTTTAAATACAGTTTATTTTATTAACATAAAAATAAATACTTTATCTAAGAAAAAAATGGAAGAATTTAGAAATAAGAATTTAAATTTATAAATTAACATTTAACATTTTGATTATAATTTTTTGTCAACGAGTTCTCGTTCCCTTAATAGTTGGTGTTGGCTCCACGAACAAATAGCAAATCTGTAATTTGCCTGGATATACCTTAGATAAGGTTTGCCACAATTGCGTAGTACAAATTTTCGAATTCCTCGATCAGAGCAGATCTCAGTCCACTGATTGTCTCTGGAAGGGCTCTTCGCATCCTTATCCGAGCAGGATGAAAATGAAGGCGAAGTTAAGAGCCGATTCAATGCTTTTTGTTTGGAAAATATTTGATTCGGTGTAAAATATTTAAAGATTTTGTTTTCGGATTTTGTTCGGAAATTGATTAATTAATATTTTTAAAAAATTATTAAGCAAAAGTAATTTTGACAGAATGCTGTTTTTAAAAGGCTTCTTTCAAAGTTGTCTAAGGCGCCAGTTATAGCTTTCATTGAAACTCAGCATTGAAAACTTTGACTATCAATTCTGAGGCACTTAAACAAATAAAACTGAAGTCGTTTTGGTACCAAAATGAAGGAATACGAAATATAATATTTCTTGTCAAAAAAATATTTTATATGATCTACAACTTTCTTGTAAATCGACTTTTGATTTTTCAATGATCATTGAATGATCATTGAAAACGCTTTCCATCATTGAAAAATCAAAACTGAATTTACAAAAAAGTGCTAGATCAAATAAAATATTGTTTTGACAAGAAATATTATATATCTTATAACATTTATTTTGGTACCAAACGACATCAGCTTTAATTGTTTAAGTGCCTCAGAATTTATAGTCAAAGTTTTCAATGATGAGTTTCAATGAAAGCTATAAGTGGCGCTTTAGACAACTTTGAAAGAAGCCTTTTGAAAACAACATTCTGTCAAAATTAAGTTTGCTTGATAATTTTTTAAAAATATTGATTAAACAATTTTAAACGAAAAACCAAAATCCGAAAACAAAATCTTCAAATATTTTATACCGAATCAAATATTTTCCAAACAAAAAGCATTGAATCGGTTCTTAACTTCGCCTTCATTTTTAAAACAAGAATAATATACTACATACCATAAGCTAGAAAGCTATTTAAGAAAAAAATCCAACGGTTTTTTAAAACCTTCAAGAAAATTTTGATTTTTTCTAATTTGCTAGTAAGCAACACATCCAAATGAAAATCATCTCCCCGTATGACAAGCTATAACTATGATTTAACAAACGATCATCATAACAGACCAGTGATGCCAAATGAAATTTTAAAAATCCCACCAGATTCAAGACAAAAAAATTAAGAGCTATTCGTTTAGTTTCGATCAATTGTGCTTTCGAAAAGAAGAGCATTTCCGAACCGAGATGACGTAAGTGAAATTGTTATTTTATAGAGTAGAAATTATAAAAAAATGATTCATTTTATTTTTCTGCAATATGGCTGAAAAGCGGCCTTTCATTGGCTTATTACATTACCTAACCTTTTCCCTTCTCTCCCTTATTATAGTTCTACTTGAATATCCTAGGTATACCCGCGTCAAACAAAATTACCTGTCCCTATACTCCGCGTCGGTTTCTCGAACGGAATAAAACAAAACGCACTTAAAAACCACTTTATTTTCACTAAAATAATAAATAAATCTCTGAAATATAAAATATTTTCTCAACATAAATACAACCATGTTTGGAAAAACCACAAATCTGGGAATACTATGTTTGAAACACCATCTGGTCTGTTCTCTATAGGTAGTACATACAGAGGGCGACAGGGAAACTACGCTATTTTAAAAATAAATAAATGATACAAATATTAGAAAAGATATCAAACAACAATTAAAGTTTTGTTTTATTATGTTTTAAAAATTATGGCGCAAAATTTGCATGATGTAAGGGGCTTAGTATGATACTACTTAACAGTTTGCGGGAACTAAACTAAGACACTTTACTAATATTTACCAAATTTTAAACAATTTTTAAAGCACCATACTAAAATTACTTTCTTAATAAACTACAACTGAATACGCCTAAAATAGTGCAAAAAATTAGCGAACATAACTTTTTAACATTTGTAAATGTCAAAGTGGCATATGGATTTACGATACTAAAAAAGCCATTTTGTGATTTTAACTTTAGTAAAATGTTAAGAAAAAGAACGATACTAAACTGTTTTAAAATTAGCAAAATCCTCTTTTTAGCCTAGTATCATAATAAAAATGATTTAAAATATTATAATATTACTAAATCGACTAAAGTTTTTTGCCTATATCATTTAAGGGTCAAGGTGGCCTTCGTTTGGTCAATGCATTGAGATAATCGAGTTTTGAAGTTTCTCTCCACTCTTACCAGCATAGCGCTCTTTCGAATGGGCGCCATCTGTCATCCCATCCCTTCATCCCTTTATATAAAAATGATCAGTCTTTTAAGCCCAATAAAATAAAGTGTACGACTAGATCGCGCATCCTTGATCTTATGCTCGAGCGCATCGTCAATACGCGATTATTATAACGGGTGATTTTTTTGCTACTTGGTTTTTGACGTTTATATTTTTGACAGATCACACATGACAAATTCCACGAACATTTGACATTTCGATTCAGTATTGTTTGCCATTTCATCATGAATAGACTTACGCCTGAACAACGTTTGCAAATTATTGAAATTTATTATTAAAATTCGTGCTCTGTGAGAAATGTGAAAAGTTGGATGAGGATCCGTTTTTTTATCGCAAAATTGTCTTCAGCGACGAGGCTCATTTTTGGCTAAATGGATACGTGAATAAGCAGAATTGCCGTATTTGGAGTGAAGAGCAGCCAGAGGCAATTCAGCAGCTACCAATGCATCCCGAAAAATGCAGTTTTTGGTGCGGTTTATGGGCAGGCGGCATCATTGGGTCGTACTTCTTCAAGGACGATGAAGGCCGCAGGGTTTCGGTCAATGGAGAAAGGTACCGTTCGATGATAACAGATTTTTTTTTGCCGAAAATGCAAGAATTGAATTCGGTCGACATGTGGTTCCAACAGGACGGTGCCACATGCCACACTGCACGCGAAACCATGCATCAATTGAGAGGCGAATTTGGTGAGCAGTTGATCTCACGTTTTGGCGCAGTCAATTGGCCACCAAGATCATGTGATTTGACCCCGTTAGACTATTTTTTGTGGGGCTATGTTAAGTCTATTGTCTATGGGGACAAGCCAAACACGATTGCTGCCTTGGAAGCCAACATTGAACGCGTCATTGGTGAGATTCCGGCCGAAATGTGTGAAAAAGTTAGCCAAAATTGGACCTTCAGAATGGACCACCTGAAGCGTAGCCGCGGGCAACATTTAAGTGAAATTATTTTTAAAAAGTAAATGGCAGAAATTGGTTTATCAATCCAAATAAAAATTTCATTCACTTTTTACAAGTTTCTTTGTTTTTTTGAATTTCCAAAAACCAAGCTCTTAAAAAATCACCGTTTAGTAGAAATAGCAAAATAAAGTAGTAGTTGTTTTACTAAATTTTTTGAATTAATTAGGTAGTAAAATAAATAATATTTTTTCGAAATATTGAATTGAAAAATGCATAGCTATTAATATATATATTTGTATGAAGATTTATACAATAATTATTGTCCAGATTTCTTGTGTCAGTAAACCGTCAGTGACTGTTTCTGGTTATGCTGGGTTTATCTAGCCAAAAAGACGTCTGTACTTAATCGTTGCTTTGTTTTTTATTTGCTGAATTGTCGTACATCTCGATAATTAGCGCGGTGTCCGACCCCTCGGCAAAATGCGCATTTAAGCTGGGTCGTCTGTTTGACCCATTTCTTACGTAGCTAGCATTCGTCTAGATTATGGTTATATGTATTAACTTTAATGCATGACTGCATTTCGGTTTGTTGCAGCGCATGCATTAAAGCAAGTCGCCATGCCTTTTTAATTTATCCCCAATTACAACCTTGTATTTGAGGACGGCGCGGCCGTAGGTACTCCTCAATCTATCCAGTTGGCTGGTAGGTGAAAGCTGTACAAGGAAAAGGAAAGATTCCGCTTCTCCCTCCTAGATCTAAATGTAGCGAAAGGCTTGACCCAAGTCGAAGATCGAGATCGTCAGCTGTTGAATATTTTGCTGCTCTGTGTTTTTTTTTTGCTGCTGCTGTCGTTGCCGTTGTTGTTTCGAACCCTGCTGTTGGTCTTTTGGATGCTGTTTTTGTTGCTACACTACTTTCTGCTGCCCATGTAGCTTTAAGCTCCACCAACTTCTTTCAGTATTTGAAACCGGAATATCTTTCGATGTTTTCGTAACTATGTTTTGCTTATTTTCATATTTGTTTCTGTGACATCTTTTAATGCCGCGGCACTTAGACTACTCCTCTTTATTTGCTTTTCCCAATCTACAACATTTTCGACTTTACGATTTTATATGCTCGTCTGGGAATTGAACTCGCAAGCCTCTGCTCTACCGCCCGTCACTACCGCCACTGCCATATCGCACCAGTTAAAAATAGCTTCTCTAAACTGCAACTTATTACCGAACATGATTTTAAGTTGAAATTATTGGGAAAGCCGACAAAACGTCTGCACTGAGTCAAGTACTATATTGAAGACGCCAGTCGTGTTCTCTATCATCATAATGTCAAGTGTGATCTTTAAAATCTCGAGTTCTATTAAAAAAAAAAAACTTTACCTATAATGCCAATACAAATATCTGGCACTTTTTCTCGATAAGTGATGAAGTTAGAAAGCGTTTAGCTATAATTTTGTTTCTTATTTTGTTTGTTAATAAATTATTATGTTTGTGCTTAGCTTCCAAAACTCAGTTCTCTATATCAAAAAATTGTTACCACAAATATCTTAACATCAACTATTTTCTATTATTTCCTTTCAGATTTCATAGACGGTGCCCTAAGGAATGTCAGTCTTATAGTCGAACCACCTGCGGTCCGAAAGGGTCAACACGCAACTTTACGATGTTTGTACGACCTCAGTGGGGCTCCCCTCTACTCGGTAAAGTTTTACCGTGGACAATTAGAGTTTTACCGTTACACACCTGGTGAAATTCCAAGCACCAAAGTTTTTCCATTCCCAGGACTTTCAGCTATTGTGAGTACGATGGTAGAGAAAAATTGAAAAAAAAAAAAAATATCTCAGTGTCCTTTTCGTTATATTATATTTGTGTTTCGGTATTTGTTTTTGGTTCCACTGCACTTTTCAAATAATGTGCAAAACGACTATACGGTACACTTTGAAATTAATTTGAATTTTTTTTTTGTCTGTTGTTAAACTTTTGAGAATGAACCCAAAGGACAAACAGGACACTGAGAATACGGGGTCTAAGGAACAGGGTATGTTATTATATGAGATTGAGTTTTGATTTTGTTTGGTTTTTGTATTTTTAGGTTCCCATGTCAAATGCCAGTCAAGTTGTTATACGAAAGGTTGGTTTCGGTTTATCCGGAAACTTTTCGTGTGAAGTAACAGCGGACGCACCACTTTTTTCAACAGCAACGGCGTTTGCCAAGCTTCAAGTAGTGGGTGAGTACAGTAGTAATAGTTGTTTTTGACATAAAGCTTGATTTGAAAAACTCATTATAGTAGGTATCTGGTGCGACTGAATTCTGACAAAAAGAAAGTATATTTTTTTATCAAAAATTATTATATTAAATCTTTGAAAATGTTTTTAGGTTATGATAAAGAGATTCGTGTGTTTGATAAAGGTATAAAATGTACCTATTTTGTTATAAACCATTTCAGGGATTCCTCCGTCTTAATTTGAATTTATTGTTCCGTATATTTCTAAATCGGGCAGGACAGGGGCGGATCCGGATTTCTGTTAGGCGTCAAGTTGATCAAAGACGGAATCCGAAAAAGATTATTTTATTAGATACATGTATTCATATTATCATTAAACATCATTTTATTATTATTCATCGAACATTATAATTAACAATATCATTGATAACAAGAATATTAAAAGAGCTAGAGTAATTCGACTCCAAACATTACTCAACCTTCAACAGTAGTTTCTTTCATCGTCTGTTTCAACTAAACTTATTTCTTTTTAAACATTGCTTGTTTCAAACTCAATTAATCTAAACTAAAAATTATTTAAATTAATTATATTATAATAAAGTTAATTTATGGAATACAAACAGTTTTGATTACTGCATCTATATTAATATCATCGTGCATAATATTATATTCTAGTCATTAGTTTCAGAAACAAAAAAAAAAAGACAACAGCCTACAAACTGTACAAAAAATATTTATTGAACCACTTCACAAAATAAATTCACAAAGAGTCAAATTATTTGAATTAAATGAATTTTATTAATATGAATTTTGATAAGATCAAAAATGTTATTACAAAAATCAATATGACCTGGCCTTGCTGTCTGCCTGATGATTGACAAAGCTTATTAAAAACAACCGAATTATAATCATTTCCAAGATGTTATTTCTTCCCTCCCTGAACACAAGGCAACTGCCTACAAAATGGAAAGTGTCTTCTCGTTCCTTTATATTGCATATGCCACATATTATTGGTAGATCTTGCCCATCCGGTATGTAGTTCAACGAAGAGGTTCTCCTCTCCTCGGGGTAATTGCTTCAGTATTATACGAATCCCGGAAATAGTTATTAAGCAGTAGATTGTGCTTAAGTTGGCTGAAAATCTCCCCATATAATGATTCCGCTGCTTCTTCTAAGAACCTCCTTCTAAACTGATCAACCATCCATTCAATAACCTCATACATTATTGATTTCCAGCTTCCAGCCTCCTTTATATTTAAGTTCAAGATTATAACGCTTTCTCAAACTAAACCCAAGCATCCACTAAACCATCTCGTTTTGTTCCGGATTGCTTGCATGGCTATTTTCTTCAGTAACCGTTGGTTGGATATTTTTAATTTTTAAAATCCTTATTATATAGTCAATGTGCAGTTTCAATGTTTTGATGAAAAATTATGATAGTCCAGTTTCCAGCGTTATCATAATAGTTGGGTAAGTTTGGTTATCTTTTAACTTCTAAAGCCTTAGAAAATTTTCTAGAGTGTCATACCTTCTTACTCCCCATACCTGCGTAGCATAGAATAGTAGAATAGAACATACTCTGATACAGCCTTGAAAACGCGATATATTAATTTTTTAAACAATTTTATCAAATCACATTTATTGCGATCCTAGATTTCTGCAGTTTTTCCTTAAGATGTCTTCGGGCAGATAGTCAGTTAAGTCATCTGTAAATAGCGCTAATAGACAAGGGCTGAGATGCCCCACAGAAAGAGTGAATTTATGTACGTCATAATAAAAAATGTTTTAAACACTTCCTTTAATTTATCCTAAAAACATTTATATTTATTTTATTAATGGCCAATTTTTCAATGGACAGAATTTTTTGCTGGCTATCAGTTGATATGAACTAAGTTAACGGGAAAAGTTTCTTAACCCTACCTTTCATATAACTTTTTTTTTATTTTTGGGTACATTGGATTTCTGTAAAATTTTATATCTGAGATGATATAGGCAGCCAAACTAATTATGCATATACAAATTTTGAATAACTTTTTTTTTCTAATTAAAATTGAATGTTTCACATTTTTTTGTGAAAAAATCAATATTTTTAAAACTAATCAATAAAAATAATTTTAAATCTTATATTCACATGCAGGTACATTAATAAATTCTAAAAATCTGCATACCAAAATTTACAAAAAAATATTTGTTTTCAAAAAACTAAAAATAAAAAAACAGGCTTTCATCTAAATCCGTCCTACAATTTTCGAGATACTTTCTTATGAAATTTTCATTGATCCGTGGCATCTAATTGAGTTCTTGGTTTTTTGGAAAAAAAAACGATTAACTTTTTTTTTTTTTTTATTTTATAATCTACACGCGCTCAAGGGATTATGAATACCCTTTAAATGTTTCAACACAGCGCGAGCGTGATGGTGAGGTTAAGGAAGAGAAAGAATGATAGGAAAGATGTGTGGCGTGATATTCGGAGACTGTAGGTGGTTGTTGTGTCAGATTTTATCTCCAGGGATGGCGGCTGAACTAATGCGGAGAAATGTCCGTGTCTTATTTATCGATGTCCCTTATAATTCGCATTAATTTTTTTATCCTTTTGTCATATTTTATCGGTATACTAGTTTTACTCAATCACATGTTGTTAGTGTTATGCCTAAACAGCATGTAATGAGTAAACCAGCAACTCATTGTATGACAATTATTTTTAGAATTGGTTTTAATGGAAAATAAGAAGACATAGACTACGGCAGGGATCGAACCTGTGACCATGAAGTTGACAGGCGAACACACAACTATCGCGCCACGGCCACCCCCACCCACACTTGATGGTTTTGGCACAATTCTCTTTTCATTATATAGTTATATACAATTATATGTACATATTTACATACCATCTATATAGGCAGGTACTAGGTACATATTACCCTCCTAATTTACATAATTAAAATCCATTTAAACATAAATTTGTAGGCAGGTACCTATGTAATTATTTCTTGAATCATTCATTTGACAATTCGTTATATTAAGAATAAAAGTTATCTTACCTATATCAGCTTTAAACCTGCATATGATTAGTAGACTAACTATTACCTATACCTACTAACAGCGTCAGTGGTGAGCTACACTAAAGTTGTTAGTTACAAGAGCAAGTTCGTACGATCCAGTCGTAAATTTTTTTTTTTTGCAAAAGAAATCATTTTACAGAAAAAGTGTTTTTGTTTTTTTGAGATAAATATTATCTTATTCTATAGTAATTTCGGATAATATAGTGTTGTACACAGGTAATTCTAAATAGCCCACACAATATTGCAATCCTCCAAAATTGAAGAAGATAAAATTTGCTTAAAATATTATATTTTTTTATGCGAATGCCCATTGATGTTAATCAGTATCGGTATCATTTCATAATTATGTAGTTTGAGGCTTATTTGATTTGTTGGCTGTAAAAGTGTGTGCATATCAATTTTTTTTTCAAGAATTGTAGAATATGAATATGGACAAAAATTCAATGAAATTCAAACGTAGCTATTGGAATTATTTTCCTTATAATAATTGCTACCTAGAGAGTTGTCTTGAAAAAGTATTTTTCATCCGACCATAATTGCTTGTTACCCATTCAAAGGTACCTCTCAAAGGACCTAACGTCAAGGAACTCTTGTTTCCTGTAGCTGAGGATTTGCACGAGTGTCCTCTGAGTTGAAGTTAAGTTCAACGTGCGTGAATACATAGGTATGTATGATGATATCAGGCTGTCAAGCATCATAATGCATATGTGATTTATATCATTCGTCAAAGACGATCTTACAAAGCAAAACCAGTCAAGAAGGCAAAGACAACATAACGTTAACATGTAACAATTCACAACGTTGAGTTAGGTATGTACATCCTATGAGTAATTTAACGTCCCTATGACAAAATCTACATGTGTGTACCACCATAGATCCTGATAAACAAACTTAAGAACTATACCGTACCTAGTTGTTTTAAGAAATGTGGTGACGAATTTTTATTTAATATTTTATTCTCGTTGGAAATATCCAAATTAGATCCTAGCTGTAAATATGAATACAGGTAAGTTTCAAGAGAAGACGTTGGCTTCTAGTAATTTTATTAAACATCGCTGTGTCTTTAAAGGTAAAAATGGACTTACCTTAATAGAAAAAAAAATTGCAAGAAATGTTCTTATTTTGTTGGAACTTTAACTGACATAAAAGATTTAAGACATCTTTGTAATTGAATAATCCCAGAAAGGCTAGGCATGACTATTTTTATAAGAAATATGTATTCCTTTAGATGAATGTAAAATAAAAATCTATATATTTTCAAATGCAGACTACGCCACTTCTCATAATGTGGATTTGTATATTAAAGGACATTTGTATTTTTCAGATTTTTTTTTCTGATACATTTGAAATGTAACATAAATATCATTGGCCCATATATCTGTCGAATAAAACGGTTTAATCATATTTTTTTCTTTCTCCAAGTCAATTACATGTCCTTGAAGAACGAGGTTATCGGCTACATAAAGTTATGCAAACACAAACTTTTTAATCTTTGTAATAGAATAAATTTCCCAAGCTAACAGAAGCTGTGACCTACCTACATACCATTGGGAATCTTCAGGCGATGCACTCAATGCAGTTCACGATCAATTCGATTGCCCAATTTGTATCATCTTACAGATAATGTTTTGTGTCAATTGTAATATAAAATTGTGCTGAGTCCTTAAACATGTAGGTTCAGACTGGAACGGTTTTTAAATTACCGAAATTAAGACATAACAAATACGATATACTAAAAATATCGCCTCGCGATCAAATTAATTTATTCAAAACAACTTTGTTTTCAGCTGTTATATTTCTGATATATTTTGAATGTTTTTTTTTTTGTTGAAATCTAAGGAATTCTTTTTCGAAAATGTTGATACGGAGTATTAAGTCCAGTCATTTTAGTTTTTATCTGCGGAAAAATTCCTATTGAGATGGATTTTTGAGTAGGGGAGACCGGGGTTAAAAGTAACAGGGGTAAAACGTAACCGCTAAAAATGCAAGGGGTCCCCTGAAAATTAAGAAACTCCCGAACGAGAAAATTGTTCATCTACTTCAAAGCTGACGTTAAGTATGCTTTGGCTGTAAATAGGACATCCTATAGAAAAGTTATAAGGGTAGTGCCCACAATTGATACGTTTGTAACATTATTTTTTCTTGGTATATTTGGTATTCCTCTTCACTCGGAAGAGATATAGATAGTTCTAGTTTTTTTTAAATGTTTATTTATGTTTTGGTTAAGTTTATGTAAGTAGTTAAGCAACGAATGGTTTTCGTTTTTTTTTTTTTAAATTGATTGATTTGTGTTACATCTCATGGTGGGTCTAGTTGTAACATTTGTGTGTGGTAAGTTGTAACAAATAAAAACAGACTTCGTTCATATTGTCAAACACATTTTTTGGTTCCAAGATGATGGAAATGGTATTCTTTGTGTATGTTTCGTTTTTCTTAATTTATTTCTTTATTTTTTATAAAAAGAAAAAAATCCATTTGACGTACATCGTTGTCAACAAAAGGTTGACGAGGAAAGAGGTCGCTCATGTGTTTTCCTGGCTTGCCAATTAGTTAAACCCTATACATATGCTTATGTATATCTTATACTGGTTTTGGAATATTTTTTTACATTCCTATTTTTAAGTTACTAAATTCAGTCTTTTTTCAAAAAAATTAATATTGATTTTGTTTTTTTTTCTAGGAACATTAAAAACCAATTAATTAATAAAATTTGTGAGTTAATATAATACCTTTTAATTTTTTATATGAATTTCATAAGTTTTGCTGGTATATGTGATTTATTTTTTATTGTTAATCTTTTTTCTAAATTGATAGTTTTTTTTTTAAAGAAGATGACAGGTTTTGTTACAATTTACCGCGGTCTATGTTACAACTTTCCCCGCATACGGGGTAAGTCGTAACAGCATGTTTTTTGTCTAAAAGTTATATGTTTACAAATTCTGATCAGTATTTTTTTGGCTTTTTTATTGGAGTTCGTAGCTGAAATATTGCTCCTTAAACAGAAAAAAAATTGGCTAACTTATTTTCGAAACCTTAGGAACAGTATCAATTTTAGTTAAAAGTGCTACTTTTAGCCCCGGTCTCCCCTATACTTTTATTACGGTGTTGTAATGGCTTAAAAAGTTATGAAGTTCAATAGGTCACGAAAATCAGTTTTTCGCAAATATCTCGCGTCCTATTGCTCTTAGGTCAATAGTGGTTATAATAAAAATAGTTATAAGTAAAATTACCTACAAAAAATGTCTCAAGCATTTTTCTGTAAAATCAACCGTTTTCGGAGTAGAGCGTTGAGAAAGCTAATAGAATGCACTCACATACGGTATTGTATACCGTACACCAAGGCGTAAAATCTATTGCTTTTTATTAATGTTTGTAAGTGTCTTAAAAACTTTTAACTGATATTTGGATGTTTCGGGAAAAATATACTTATCTATAGAGGCAGATGTTCCGTATTTCATTGTTCCAAGACCGGTTCCTTTATACCTGCTACTGCCTGTCGGACTGTTTAGTTCAGATGAAAATTATCTCTTGATTGTTAAACACGTTATTTTAGTTGTTTTCTGCTTTTGAACAGTTCATAATGAGTGATATTTTGTATATATGTAATGAATTATTATCGAATGGTGATATTGTAGAAGTTAGCCATGGTCTACAAAGATTAAATAAAATGCACGACTGGATCGCACGAACTTGCCGTTATGTTCGATCACATCGTATGCAAAAGATTTCTATTAAGAATCAAAATATATTTTTAAAGTTAACTTAATTTTCTATATATACAAAATTGGTATGAGAATCTTAAATATTTAATAATATAAACTTAATTACAAATGATTAAATCGGCTTAATCAAAGAAAAAATAATTCAAAATTCTAAAATAAATACTTAAACTAATTTGAGCTAAAAAAAGTACGCTATTTTATTTCTTGGATAAATTTGAATTTATGAGAAAAAAATTTTAAAATCTGGGGAGCGGTTTTTGAGAAAAAAAGTTTTTTTTTTAACTTTTTGAAAAAAATTTCAAAAACGCCAAACAAATACATATGACTATAGTTTTTGAAGCAAAAAAAATATTAAGTAGTTTTCAAAATATAAATTTTTATTTTTTTTAAATGGATTTAAAAATACAAAAAAATATTAATTAAAAATATCGGTACGCAGTATAAATTGGGCAACCTAAACCTATATATGTGTGAAATTTCGAAAGAATCGGTTAAGCCATTTACGAGATAGTCGAAAGCAAAAAAAACGGTCCTATGGAAAGTACCGTTTTAAGATTTTTTTTTCAACCATATGATCGATCGAACCTAACAAGTTTAACTGATATTTTTAAATCAAAATCATTAGAGCGGTTTTCGAGAAAAAAGTTTATATGGCAGGTACTGTTATTTTTTGAGCTAAAACAAATAATAGGCAATTTTACAATACCTAAAAACTCTATATACCAGGTTTAAAGCAATTCGTCAGACCCGTTAGGGCTGTAGGTGTCTATACGTACATACATACAGACAGACAGACAAACATACCGGCGGGCTGAATTTTATGACCATTTTTTTCGTCTTCGCTATCATCACAATGTCATGTTTGATTGTTATCTCAAAACTTTTTTGCGACGAATGTATAACTTGCCTTATAGTACTTGTAATCGGAATTAAAAATTGTAGTAACAACGTTTGTATATGTCTTTGATGTTTCACCTGGCAAAACATAAAATCTAAATAATTTCGTTTCTATTCCCTTTTCTTTAGTATAATATTGAATAATGAGAGGAAACATTTTAATACTGCCTTTGTTGGATGTGTTCGTGCACCGGCGCGGTATTTGAAAGTGGATGATCTTGTGACAACAATTCCGCGATTGACTTTTGAGTGGCTTTAGCAAGAATTTTCCCAAATTTGTTGGCATTTCCTGCGGCTGCCAGTAAACTGGTCTAAGAAAATAAACTATCGGATAAACTTATTTATTACATATTCTGTTGGTGTTGTTTAACAGCAATTTTCGAGTCCCTGAATTTGGTCGGAAACAGGGAGATTGTACAAGTGGCATGCATAGTTCTAACTATGGCTATTATTTATTGAATAGTAGGAGAAAGTTGCTTCTACTGCAATTGTTTTCTTTTCCTTCTCGGATAAGGTAGAACTTTGACTTGATTGCCCCAATCTATTCAAACCGCTGGAGATCTTTTTTTTCTGAACTTGACTTGTCCTTGTGACTATTGCTTTAATGTGCAAAAAATATTAGATACATATGTATGTTTAAGAAAGGGGGACATTTGCGTCGACATTTGTCATTTTTGGTTTTAGGGGGCAATAAATATCTTGTGGTTAGAAAGAGGGACTGCCCCTCCAAGAGGGGGTGAATAGTATCCCTACATCTATTCACCTTCACAAAATTTTATTAAAATCCGTTCAATGGCTGTGGCGTGAATACTCCACGACCACCCAATTTTTTTTTCATATTTAAGCCTCTCTCATAGAAACCGTTAATTTTTTCGGAATACAATTGACCTTTCTGATAATTCAATTCCACACCAATCTACCTATCAAATTTCAGCCAAATTCGTTAAATCGTTGATGCGTAATTGCAAACATGCAAACATTCATTCACATTTATAAGTAGGTCTTATCAATTGATAATAATGGGCATTTAATTACAAAAGCATACAACTAACCTAAAAGCAATGGCGAAAAATTTTAGTCTATTTAGTAATATGTTAAAGGCCGTTTGCTGATACACAACTTAAACATTTAAGTTCTACTTAAGATCTTATGTGACAGTTTACGCAGAGGAAAATTTCAAACGAGTTTAGTTTATCTGCTTAACATTTTACTAAAGTTAAAATCACCAAATTGCTACTTTATCCTTTAGTATCGTACAAAATGCATATGACATTAATGGCATCACCGATGGAACCAAGGGCCCCAGTTTCGAGTCTTGCTCCTGCACAACCTTTTGCAGCAAGTAAGCAAATAATAAAGTTAAAATGATGAAAATATAACATCGAATACTTATTAAGCGCACATGTTGGGTTTCCATCAACATGAGTTAATTTACAAAGCATAAAAGCAATAACTGTGTTCATCAAAATTCAAACCCTACAAATGTTCTGCTGTATGCTTCATTAGGAATTTACTAGGTAACAAAATGTTTAAAATTTAAAATTTATAAAAAGTTCGTATATTACTATGTATAGTATATAGTAAATTGTTCATTACTACCGTGTTAAGGCCTTAAGGTTGTTTAAAGTTTTGAGCCAATTTATTTACAGTATGTACCTAAACTTAAACAAAACAGCTAGCTTGTCTGTACTCTGTACTACTGATTTGGTGTAGATCTTTCGTGTTGCTTTGGTTTTAGTGGAACACTGGATTGGAATAGAACGTCAGCTACATGGTGTGTGCTTTTTGACGTCTTGTGAATAATTGCTATTTTGGCTATTTGTAGAATGAGTTTATATTGTATGTGCACTATTCAAAATTAAAACTAACCTATCCCACGAGAATCATTCATTTTGCAGGGATAAAAAGTAGCGTATGTCCTATTCCAGACTACAATCTGTGGCAAATTTCATGCAGATCCGTTCAGCCGATCTGGCGTGATTGAGCAACAAACAACCATCCATTCATTCATCCAAGCTTTTACACTTATATGTATATTAGTAGGATGTATATTAAATGCGGATGCATACTCCTTTAGTCAGTGATAAATGAATAAATGAAACAAAAGAACTGAAATTCTTTAAAATTAAAATATGTCCAGTTCAGTTATTGAGTTTTAACAACCCCACTAAGTCATAAACCAGCCTTGTTACTAAAAAGCGTTTGCTTAGCGAAATAAATGTTGAAGCCAAGCTGCTGGAAAGCCCATAAAAGCTATTTTGAATATTTATTTTTATATTATGATCTTTCGCAGTAGATTCATATAAGGTTAAAATATTAAGACAACCGTCATCAAAAAGATAATTCCGAAATATATTCACAACAAAATCAATTTCCGTGGTGCAAGATATCCTACTTGCCAACTTAAGTTCAAGCGACAATATCATATATCGTGAGAGAATTTTACTCAAACAAATTCTAAAATATATTTCTGCTAAAAAGACAAAAAAAAAACTAAAAATTTCATTCCAATGTTATCAGCCGTTTGCCAGCTACCGATATATAAAAAAAGTGGGGTTAGCAGTTGAAATCCACCACTAAAAATCGCATAAGATAGTCGATAAATTCAATATAATTTTTGTTTTTATAATTTCCATTTAATCAACAGTCAAATGTCTCTATTTACTATAGGCAGATAGATAGATAGTTTTATTTCTGTATTTAGATTTACATTTGTTAAGCTACCGCACAGTTTACACACAGAGATTTTATAGTATAAGTATATTAATTTATATTGAGCTTAAGTGAAAAGATACAAATTCTTTGAAGGAAAATACAAACAAAACCTGTAGTTAAGAAGTATATGTTAGTAAAACTGGGTTAGTGATTAATAATAAATAAATATATATTATAAAAATAAAAAAGTTGTTAGTAAGGATAAATAAGTATGTTCGCTAACAAATAAATAAATATGAAAAAAAAGAAACAATTTAAGAAATAAATAAATAGATAAATATATTAAGAAAAACAAAATAAAATAAATAAAATTAAATAAAATTATGAATAAGTAAAGAAATGAATAACAAACAAATAAATAAATAATAAAAGAAAAAAAATAAATAAATTGGTAATACACAAATAAATAAATTATTAAATCAATAAGTAGATAAATTAATAAATAAATAAATAAATAAATAAAACAATACATTAATTTATTGATTAATAAATAAATATTTATAACAAACAAAAAACATATAACAAATATAATACGTCAAGCTAACAAATAATGAATAACTTAACAAAAACAAACAAAAATTACATAAAATATTAGAAATAGGGTTAAGAGTTTAGCTGATTAATTAACGGATTATCAGAGGCTTCACAATTTACTAAAAAGTTATTATTAAGCTTACTGATTCTTAAGGAAATCACTTCAACATTTGGCTTTTCATGCAAATCTGAATTTACTATAGACTATTACAATCTTATAAGGTTTTCAAAAATTTAAAGCGCTTGTGCATTCCCATAGAGAAATGGCGTTTCACATGGCAAACGCCATAATCGCCGACCGAAATGGGCCCAGTCCCCTGTTAATTTCGAAGAATGACCTCCAGCTCATCTTCGATTCATTAAAGAAAAAGAAGTCAGCAGGAGTCGATGGTATATCCAACGTTGTACTACGACATTTGCCTCAAGAAGCAGTTGACATTTATACCTTACTGTTTAACAACGCGCTGAATAATGCATATTATCCAGTGCGGTGGAAGACAGCTGTGGTGCACCCTCTCCCAAAAAAGGGAAAGGACAACTCCAATCCGGCGAATCTCCGGTCGATAAGTCTTCTTCCGAGTATCAGCAAAGTATTTGAAAAGGTTATTAATAGAGCCCTGTTCAAGTGGGCGGAGGACAAAAATATCATCCCGGATAATCAGTTCGGTTTTAAGGCGGGACATGACACAATTCATGCCGCGTCTAAACTAGTTTCTGATATCCAATAGAACAAAACTAAAAAGCAGTGTGCGGGTGCCTGTCTGGTTGATTTGGAGAAGGCCTTCGACACCGTATGGTTAGAAGGTCTCTATCTAAAGCTAACCAGACTAGGTATAAGTAAACCTCTATTGTATATGCTTTATGACATGCTAAATAGTAGAAAGTTTGTTGTCAAGAGTGGCAATGAAACTTCTACCGCAATTTTTAATGTTAATAATGGTCTTCAGCAGGGAGCGGTTAACTCGCCGATTCTATTCAGCATTTACACCAGCGATCTGATAGGTAGTCTAACTCAGGCAATTGCGTACGCCGACGATCTAATTGCGTACAGAACAGCTCATAGAGTTGAGGTCATCAAAAAGTCTCTTGCAGAGTGACTTCGACAAGATTCAGCGATATTGTGATGACTGGAAGTTGAAAATCAACTTCCAGAAATCAGAAACTATTCTGGTTAGGACTGCGTTGTCTAGCGCCTCAAGGGATACGGGGAAGAACTGGCGCAAGCTAGTGATCGTAGGGCCACATGGACATCCACTGGCGAGTAAAAGTGTAGTAAAGTACCTTGGTATCTGGTTGGATCAGTACTTGTATTTCGATAGATATAGGTGATGCTATGGCCAGGGCTAGGGGAGCCTTTGCCCTGACAAAACGATTGTTTTATGGCAGGCGTCTTGACAGCAGGGTGAAGGTGATTTGCTACATGGCCCTCATCAGGCCGATGATTGCCTACGGATGCGCGGTGTGGTTCAACGTTGCCCCATCTCAAATGGAAAAGATTCGTGTGTTTGAGAGGCAATGTCTTAGAAGTTGCCTTGGATTACACAGAACACCAGAGTCGGAGTACACAAGATATTATTCCAACCAGTTTCTATACAACGGAGCCAACATAAACAGAATAGATACTTTTTTGTTTAAGCTAATTCGGGGTCACACTGCAAGAGCGATGTCCTCAACTAACAGCTTAATTTTTGGGGCTTATTACCCCAATAACGAATATTTTGAGAGTGCGCGGTTAAGTGGTTACATCCCTCCCGAGGCATTCCTCTATTTAGACAGTCGAGGGCTGATACAGGATGGAGGGGCGGTTCCGCTCATCTACCACGTCAGCCGGAAAACTGTGGATAGGCGACTCCTGCATGGTCGAGACGTCATCGCTCAAGGTGGAGAAGAGCGCCTTCGGTTCAGTAGGACTGTGTCCGATCGGGACCGGAGGGATAGGGCGAAACAGGAGAACCAGTTCTGGTGGCTCTCTGAACAGCATCATAATTTAAAGTCGATGAAGATGGTATATCTTGGCCGACTTATATAGATTTAGGGCAATTAGGTATAGGGAACAGTCGGGGTGGCACCAAAAAAAATTAAAAATATGTATGTATGCGGGGGCATATGTGCATGGAACTGCGTGTCTGTACATGTATGTGCGTACATATACGTATGTGCGTATGTTCATGTATGGGTGGGTTGCAAGTTGTTGTGTGGCTGCATACATATAAAAAATAAACAAAAAAAATTGAAAAAACGAAAAAAATGCTGCTGGGGCTGTTACAGATTGTATGTTGTTTTTAGTGGTCTTGGGTATTATTAGGTATTTTAAGTAGTTTAAGTTATTTTTAGTTAGTATAAGTTAGTTGTATTTAGTTTTAATTATTTTTAATCTATATTTAAGTTTAGTTTATAAGTAAAAAAGAAATGATAAGATACCAAGTTTTTTGTTAATAAGTTTCCTTGGTTAAAAAATAAAATAATTAGATTTAATTAAAATAGTTTTTAGGTCGAAAGACATTAGTTCTAAGAGTTATTGTTTAGTTTAGAACGCCCGTAAAGGGCCACTAAATTAGTTGTAAGTTATTGATAAGTAGGCTAGTTTTAAACATTTTTTATAGCTTTAAGATGGTTATAAGTTAATATGAAATAAAAATGAATTTACAAAAAAAAAATGGCGTTTCACATCCATTTAAAATAAAGTAGGTTTGGCGCAATTGAGGTTGCAGTTCATTATCTCTCTTTTACTACAAAACTATGCGATAAAAGAACGTAGACATAAATATATGTAAAGCAAACACGAACATAATACGAAAAGCACAAATACAAAATTGCCAACTAAACACAAACGACAAAATGGAAAAAATACGGATTCTTTGGATATATTTTTATTAGTTAAGGGATTTCCCGGCAGCAGGGTTATTATTATTCAAGAGAAAGGAGTAGGTATGTGTTGCCTTAAATAACAGCAAGGATGTGTGTACGTCAAATATTGCCTGTTTCCCAACAAGAAGCGTAAGAAATTTAAATCGAAAAGAAAGCAAGTGTTTCAAACTATGTGCCAGTTCAAATATAGGTAGGTACATACCTATCTACGAACTGTTGAACGCGTGCGACAGAAAAACTTTGAAAATGGTGAAAATAACACTCCAGGCAGGATAAAAAAAAACTGAAAATGAGCAGGGGAAATTTGTTTTTGTCAGATTTATTGACACAATCTTTCTCGGTTTTCTTTTTCCATATACTTATATATTTTTTTTTACACTTTTTTTCAAATTAGATTGAATTAGCATAATGCTTGGGGGATGAACCCCAGTTCTTCACTCCAGCTGTGGTATTCTAAGATCAAAAACAAGGAGGAGTTTTGTTTTGCATGGAAATGAGGTGGCAAGTGTTTGTACTATGCTTAATAGCATGCCTTTTTTTCTATCTTTAGGTCCGAAGACGTCGTTTGAAGGTGCTTTTGGATGTAAATTGAAAACAATAGCTTGTACGGAGTGGTGGAAAACTGGACGTATTTCAGTGCTTTTAAGTATGACTAACACATTCGAGGGCTGTTGGCCATTGTTTAATTTAAATTTATTCGTAATAGAACTGTAATTGAAACATTAACATCCACTTTAAGCTTTTTAAAATAAGACTAAGGTTGGTCTGTTTCGTAAAGCTGTTTTCTTTTTTGTTCTTGTTGTTTTGTTGGCATTCATTTAATAGGCTGACCGATTGGGGCAGATGCTTCACTAATATACTTGAGGATTTTATAGATCGTTTATTAATTTAATTTCTGAACGCAAGTGAAATTAATTAGTCTGAGCTTTATTTCTTAGGATAATAATCCATAGAAATTATTTAATAAGAAAGCAGGTGGTTGTTGGTAAAATGTTATTTTTGTAATTATATACTTTTAAAAAATGGTTAATGTTTTTTTGGTGTAATCATAAATTATGTTAATTGTGCTACAAGTGCAAGCTTTTTTCAGAACTCTTTGTAACCTAGGTTTATGTTATAGGATAGGTAGAGATAGATAAGATGCATATGTATATAAAGTTACGTAATAAATAGATGATATGTTTGATAGACACGAGTACATTACAATAAACTAAAAAAATGCATTTGGATACTGTGAAAGCATTAAAGGTTATATGAGTAATAGGTTTATCAACAAAGTTCATAATATTCTATTAGAAGATGCTTGAGAACTCTAATGCTTTTGTTCAGAACGGCCCTAGGAAATCGAGAGACTTCAAATGTCAAACTGGTGTTCCCCAAGGCTGTGTTTTAAGTCCTTTGTTATTCTCTCTATTTATAAATGATGTTGAAAATCACATCCCAGGAGGTATTGTAATAGGTGATGTAACTATTAAGGTTCTTCTTTAGGCAGACGATCTTGTCATCCTGTCAGATAGCCCGCTTACTTTACAACTTCAAATAAATAAGCTAAAACAATTCTGTGATAGTTGGGATCTCAAAATCAAAAGCTCAAAGTCGAAAGTTATGCTCTTCAGATCACACAACAGATCTATAGGTTATGGCCGAAACTGGACCCTAGGGAACGATATTATAGAAGTCGTGGATAAATTTAAATATCTGGGATATGTACTAACATAACTTAAATACGCACGCTCATGCTAAAGAAAAAATAAAAGCTGCTAAAGTTGCTTTAAACAGCATGTGGTCTAATTTTTTTAGCAATATTTTTGTAGACTCAGTTTCAAAATTCAAAGTATTCAATGCTACAGTGAATAGCTGCCTCTGCTATGGAAGCGAAGTATATGGGTATGAACAGCTAGAAGAACTAGAAAATGTTCAAAGATATTTTTTTAAACGAATCTTCCGGTTACCTAAGAACACCCCAAATTATGCCATCCATGTGGAGTCTGGCTTACCTCAAATATTTCTGAAAAACTTAAAGGCAAATGCGGATTACATTGTAAAGGTAATGAATAGATCAGACCAAAACCTCCAAAAACGGATCCTTAATATTTGTTTTAATAAAGTTTACAGTCCAGTAAAAAATTGGTACGATATAGCTGTTACACACGACTTTCCGATCTCATTACGAACTGATAATAATGAAGAATTAAAATTGTCTTTTTACGACTGCATAGCTTGTATAGATGAGACACTTTTCCAGAAATGTATAGAACGTGGTTCTCATTCAGCCTCAAGGAGTGTTTATAGGCAATTAAGTTTTAATCTAGGCGAGGATAACTATTTTAGGAATGAGTTTTCAGTTTCAGAAATGAGCTTAATTTTCAAAGCCAGAACTGAAATGCTGGATCTGAATTGAAGACCATATAGATCTGATTTAAATCCTATCTGTTCTCTTTGCAACCTTGGTGCGAATGAAAATATCTTACATTTTATAGCGTTTTGTCCAATTTTACAAGAGATCCGTAGACTTCATTTTTCCGAAAGTTTCCTTTCTTTAGAAGAATATATAAATATTTTGAATGGTGGCCGTGGTTGGAAGTCTCTTGTAGGATATGTTTCGCACGCAAAAAAATATCGAGATGAGTATTTGAACATGTTTTGAAGAATAAAGTCACCACTACTATTTGAATAGGTATTTTAAAAAGCGCATGCCGCAGATTATTTTCGTTTTAGCTAAACTAAAAGCCCTTTTTCACTTCTTTCATTCATTTTTCGCTTTCTAAAGTAAAGCTAGTGTGAGTTTTAACACAGCGATACAGTTTTGATGAACATTTTATTTCGTTGTACCTACAGTTTGGAATTTGCCATTAAGTGAGAAAAACAATATCATTCAAATGGCCGCGGCGCACAGTGGTCGGATTCACCAATCTAGAGGAACAAAATTCAAAAATGAAAGTCATGCGAATCGTTTCAAAATGATGTGGCTTACTTTTCAATATAGTAGCTAACTGTTATTCATATTTTGTTTTTTAATCTCTTTCACTGACAAGAAAATATTAAGCTTTGAAGTTAGTAGTTGATGAAAGCAACTTAGCGCCAGCAGATAAAAGGTGTTTTTTTACGCAATTTCATTTAGCTATAAAAAGTGTAACGGTGCGTCTTTTGCAATAATTTTTTTTTTCTTGAATAGAATTGTTTGTGGGTAATAAGAAAACGATTCCAGAAGTTAATTGGTTCATTAAATATTTTTTTTTTATAGTTTCTTAAGTTCAACGTGAAAAATTTGACTGGATTTTTTTTTATTGAATTTTCAACTGGAATAAAACTTAATAGTCCCGCCGAGTTCCGATTCAAAAATTATAAAAAAGTAATTCTGTGGAGTGTAGGCTTTGAGGTAAAACGAACACTTTTTGCGCGTTTTTGCGACACCCATACAATTATTTTGAATTTTCAGAATGCCCTCCCTAATATCGCGAAAGCAAATTTTTGAAGTTTGGCGGCAAATGGATAAAACAAAAAGGTTGATGTGGTTAGAGCAATTATTTTTGATAAGTTTAAGCTTCCGCAGCTGTCTAGAGATTTTAATAAAAAACTTAATACTTCCGTAAAAAGTTTGCTGTCCAAAATTGGTTAAAACCGGTAGGCATGTTAACCGATTCTTAGCTGCAAGCTCAGCCTGGTTAGAGGAAACTTATACATTGCCCGACATTTTGGACAGATAAATTTCAAAAAAAAGGTCGGAAGAACAAGAAAGTCTTTTGAGGAATGCTGTGAAAAATCTAAAAAAACGCAAAGTTTAAAATTCAATTACATCAACTAGCCCTAGGGAAACAATAAAAGCTTCGCAAAATGGGTAAATGGGATTCAGCAAACATCATAAAGGAATCTTCATCCAGTAAAGGTACTGAGGTAAAAACATTATTTAAAAATCTCATATACCTCTGTCTCCCGATGAAGCATTGGCTTTAATGATTGTCATAAATCTTTCCAAGCATCAATATCAAGGTCATATGCCAAAAAATTAACGCTAACTGAAAATATATGTTCTCTTCTTTTAAAAAGTGCTAAGCGCAAAAGAGTTATGTTATCAAACAGAAATTGAGGTCACTGAAGCATATGCTAAGAGTCAACTTCAATCCTTGGTTGATCATACTATAGAACGACCTTACTTTGGTCGGGAGTTGGAAGTAAGTGAACTTCAAGGGGGGATGCGATGGAGCTCCGCAATACAAATGATAAAAATACCGCAAGACGTTTTCTCCGAGATGCAGAAAAATGTTCAGAAATAACTGGAGTTTTCACATTATTTTATTTTAAATGTATTTGAAAACTATGTATCTGAAACAAGAAACCTTTATTTAAAGGAGTATTCATGGTACACTATTCCTGTGAGTATTCACAAAGTGCTTTTTAATGGAAAAGACATCATTTCATATTGTATTCTTTCTATAGGACAGCTCTCAGAAGTGGCTAGAAATAGGGACACAAGAAAATATAGAGAGATATTCACAAGGTAGAATCGAAGATTGAACACAAACATAGATCTCTTAAATCGGCTATTGATTTCTTCAGATCCATATATCACGTTCCAAAACGAATACGTGGCATGATACTATAACACAATTCCTTTCTTTATTATCAATAGATTTTTTGGCTGATGAAGATGAAAGCAAATTATTTAACTACAATATTTTATAATACATTTTTTAAGGAATATGACATTTTATTATTTTATTAAATTTTTGTTTGTGTCTAATTATTGTTATATATCATAAACCTGTGTAATGGCATTTAAACAATGTCTTAAAGTATTATTCCAATAAACTTGAATTGAATTGAATATTAAATCCAAAAACGTATTTTATAAAAAACAGAAAAAAATCATTCTTTTTTTTCGTATCATGAAATCGATAATAGTTTGGTTATTTTTCGTTAAAACAATATTATTTCTATTGGGGATCATATAGTTTATTTATTATTACCCATAAAACATCAAATCATTAATTTAAAATATGATGTTCATATTCAAAATAATTTTGCTCCCCTAGATTGGTGAATCCGACCACTGTGCGGCGGGAAGATTTGATGCATGCGATTTTTTAAAGTAATTTTTAAACACTTTTTCGCACATTTCAGGTGATCTCTGTCATAACTTGAGTGATGTGGGTTTAAAATGTATCTCGACCTCGGGGATTATTCGCGTTAGCACAATATTTTGCGTAACCCCAAAGTAAAAAAAAAGAACATTGCCAAATTGATTGGTGGTCAATTGACTTCGCCAAAACGTGAAATTACACGACCAGGCAATTTCTAACGGAAAACATCCATAATTGGTCGTGTACTGTTTGGTTGTGTACATAACCACCGAGTGAGAAATGCGCGAAAATTGTCTACCACTTTCCTGTAGTAAGTTTTAAAAATTTTATCGCTTTGACGGATGGTTTAGCGATCCATAATTGTAAATGGAAAACACTCAACTAATATTATGACAATTTAAATGACAGCTGAGTTTGACAGTTGTCAAATGCAAGGGCTACAACTTCAAACCACGAAATTACTAGGATTCTACAATGTCAGTGTCAATTTTCAGTAGTCTTTTAGAATTTGATTCCAAAACTATGGTTCTGTGACACACGATTCAATCGTTATTTGCTGTATTCTTAACGTTTGCGCCCAACATTTTTTTCTGCTAGCTATAAGAAAAATAGTGCTCAATTGCACTTAGAAACATGAGTGTGATGAGAGTCCAAGTTTATCTTTTTTACGTCGTCCACAACAACTGAATCCAACCATCTTTTGCGTTGTTTATGGCTCTTTTCGGTTTATCTATCTTGATCACGAAACTTCATTGGCCTACTTGGCAGGCTACATTGACGCCTTATATTTTTTAATCAAGAATCGATATTTTTGCCAAAATATTATTCAGTCGCCCATCATTTTAATTTAACTTTAGTCCAATTTTTTTTTCATTTTTTACAATTGATATATTTTGTTTTACCGTGAAATTTTAAAATTGAGTTTTTGGGAAACGAAAAGTCGCCATCATTGATTATCTAAGTAGTGGGTGGTAAAATATAGGTTAAAGTTATGGAGGAAAATTTTTATTTACGTATGTATATGATTATATTGGAAAAAGTTTGGATTTCTTGATAATTCATATAATTATTGCAGATAAAAGGGAATATGTATAGTTTCTAATTTCATTTCAGAAATCACATGATAAGTGTCTTTATTTTAATGTCCTTCTCAAAATCATTGTCTGAGCAGGTTAGGTACTTATAAAGAATAAATTGTATTCATTTCCATAAAGTTGAATTTGTTTGAAAGATCAATTTTATTTTAAGATGATTTCTGGCATATGGCAACCGCTGGCTTAGCTGTAGTCCAACTTTGATGTCCAATTTTCGATCAAATAACATAAAATAAAATAAAATAAAATAAAATAAAATAAAATAAAATAAAATAAAATAAAATAAAATAAATTAAAATAAAATAAAATAAAATAAAATAAAATAAAATAAAATAAAATAAAATAAAATAAAATAAAATGTAAAGAAATGAAGTGAAATGAAATTAAATAAAATGAAGCTAATGCTAAACTAAATGCTAAATGAATTAAACTAAATTTTCATTTAAGTTTAATTTCTTTCACGAGAATTGACTTACACACGTTTCTTTTTTCAAAATGAGCCTAGTCGACGTGTTTCGGACAAAGATATTAGTTAAAGACCCATGATTAGTTTCCCCGAATAAATGTTTATAGAAGAGATGTGATTCTAACCAGCAAAACAAACAATTATATTTTTAGAGGAAACATTCAATGAATGCTTGTATTTTTTGTAATAGACTTGTAAATTTGTGCCTCAGAGATCTTTTTATTTGATCGTTTTGCTAAAAGATACGTGTAAAGTCGTTCTCATTAGTCTACACTGACAAAAGCCACTACCCTTTGACGCGTTCGAAACCAAATTTATTTGTATGATTTTTATTAATGCAATACGGAAATAACAGTAAAACAAAATTGGTGGAACACGTCCTCCATTCGCTTTTATTCATCATACCCAACAGTATGGCGCTCTTATGCCCTAAAACTAATTGTAGAATTTATTTTCTCAAATGAAAATGTATAAATGAATATTTTTAATAAAATTTCATGCGGTTTGTTTAAAATAAAAGAAATGGTTTATTATAGAGACTTATCAAAGTAACTATAGTATACGAGGATAGTGGCAAGCATGTCACACTTCTGTATTCTTATGCCAATTATATTGTTGAAGAATGGCTCAATTTTGGTCACATAATAACTGTGATAGTATTTATTCATTTTTTATATTCGTAACTCTATGGTTACTTATTGCTCTTATTGACCCTAGAAAGCTAACCTTCGACAAAATGGCACACATCGATCAAATATTTCCCTCTCCCTTCCTTGTTTATTGCATATGTCCAATTTACTCCTAATATTTCCTAACAAAATCTTAGTATGTCAGTAACTTTTTGATCTAAAAAAAACATGTGCTATGAAAAATTAAATTTTAGTATTAAAAACTGAAGAAAATATTTATTTTAACTTTTTTTTCCTTTTGTTTAAAACCCATTTTGTATAAATATTATTACATTTAATAAAAAGTAATAACTTAAAAAAAAAAAATGTTTAATTGGTTGTCAAAAAGTCGAATAGCTTTTCATTGCCGTCCAGACACGTTAGCTTTCTAGTGTTAAGTCATAATAATGTTATAATTTTGTAATAATTTAAACTATATGCCAGTAAGACTTAAGGTCTTTTAAATGCAACCTGAATTAAAAGCACTAGTTAGAAAGAATAGCAAGACAGGAAAGATTTTTTTTGTTGGCACAGTATATTTGAGAATAAGGTATTTACTCTCTCATTTTAATCAACGACATCCAAATAAAATTGAGGTATTGAAAAGAAAATACTGCTGCCTAGCATGGGGATCGAACCCACACATCTATAAGTTAGCAATCAAGCACTATATTCACTGCGCCATTTGCCACCCGCTATGGTTATATTAGCCAGAAATTTTAAACAGGGCCTGGGCCCGGTTTCACAGATCATATAAAACATAAAATGTATGTTTTTCAAAATTCTGCTGTATGTTTTCTGTCTCACAAAATTCTTGTATGATTTGCCGTCATACAACAATTTATGAACGAAAACTTTACTGGAAGTATTTGAATGTTGTATGAACTTGTTTCACAGAATTTATTTAAATAAGTCATACAGCAGTTTAATGTCAAATTTATTATACATTTCATACAGCGTAATAGTTTGCTGTTGAATAATTTGTGTCCTTTGAAGAAGTTTACAAATATTCCCAAGTACGTAATTTTTTAACTATTTAGTTTATTATGTTAATATTTTCTTTTTGTTAAAAGAGCCAAGAAGTGGCAAATTTGTGTTCTTCAGAAAAATGACCGATATTTGTGTTTTATATATGTGGGTACATAAATTCCTAAAATGAATTAGGTATTTATTTTAAATAAATAAACTGTAATTGTAGTATTTGAAAGGAAATAAATATTTATGTTGCTGCATTATGTTTTTTTATACTTCTTTCTCGTCTGACTATAACAAATACAAAACTAATTAATTAAAACAGTTTAAATAATTTATTATTCTAAGTCATTCGCGTTTTATCTTTGCATCTTTGTTGTCAAAAACATTTTCGACTTCAGCATCTACAACTAAATTTGCAAGTTGTAAAATGCGTTATTTATGTTCCCAAACGTTGTAATATAATCTAAGCTCAAAACACATTCTATGCATTGAATTTTTAAATAAAAAACACTCTTCTACATGCTCTAAAATTATCCTAGAGCGTCGTCCAACTATAATGTTAGTTTCGATGAAATTCAAAACATCTTCACCAAATAAATTTAATATCTCTTATTATAAAACTACACAAATATTTGGTTTGAATAACTTTATTTCACGTTTATAATATGACAATTTGCTTTAATTGATTAGTAATATCATTTGGAAAAACAACGTAATGTCAAATCATATATTGCATACAACAAAACAAAAGTCATACAACACTTCCAATGAAATCTGTGAAACAGAAATTTGTATGTGTAGAAACCAGAATATTAAATAATCTTTAGAGCAAATAAAAACAAAAGAATTTATTTATTATAACATGTTCTGTTGAAACAATATTTAAGAACAATAATTTAATTAAAATTATATAGCTGATGTAAAACATAAAAAAGTATTAGATTTAAAAACATAATTAAAGTGTCTGAACGTTACAGTACATACATATTTTAATATTCCTCCTCGTTCATACAATATTACATTTTTCTCTAAAATAATTATGTTTTGATGCATTTAAAGGTTTTGTGAGTAAGTCTGCAATCATTTGATCAGTTGAACAATATTCACATTCGATAATCTTTTTCTTTGTCATATCTCGAATTATCTTGTATTTTGTATCAATGGTTTTGTATGAGAACTTACTGTCACGTACTAACTCGATACAGCCTCGGTTGTCTTCGAATATAGTAGTTGGTGAATCAATCTTTTCGTGCATATCTGTCAATAACTGTCGTATCGATTTTGCTTATTTTGCTGCTTCTGATATTGATATGAATTCTGCTTCACAAGTCGATGATGCTTCCATATTTAGTTTTTGACAAGACCAACTTATAGTTCCTCCATTCAAAAGTTGTGAGTTAAGAATACCTTCTATCTCCTTCATTTGATCTATATTGAGAGAAACTAATGGATCATTGTAGATGTGATGAAAGTTTCCTTCTATTAACACATCATGTAATGCGTTGTTCCATGATCTTGCTGCCTGCTTGAGTCCGTAAATGCTTTTTTTTAAAAAGCAAACTTTTTCATTTATACTTCTAAATCCTTCCGGTTGTCGCATGTAAATTGTTTCAGTCAAGTTCCCATTCAGAAAAGCAGTTTTTGCATCTCCAATTACTGTCTTTCCTTTTGGTAAATCAACAAGTTCCCATGTTTTTTTAAATGTTTTATTTAATTCATGTGACTCCATCTCCTCCTGCATTGCAATGAGCCAACACTCCTTCTCATTACTTTCCATGGCTTCAGTATACGTCTTGGTTCAATGAGTTCCGTTGCCACGAATATTCTGTTCAACTCATCTTTTAAACGTTTTCGTGGAATTCCCTTATTAACACGATGAGAAAATCGGATTGGTTCTTTTAATGCTGATTCAGGTGTCTCTGTTCAACCTTCTGTTGACTGGTCATAAAGGTCTTTATTGATAATTTGAACTTTTTGTTTCTTGTTTTGAGTTACTGACCTCGTATCTGATTTACGAGTAGAACTTAAATCAATAAATGTTTCTTTCTTTTCATCGTTATTTTTTGTTAAAGTGTTCGTAATATTTGAACTACAAAATTTAACGTCTCGGCTAATAATAATTTTCTTTGTTTTTGGATTGTAACATCGATAACCTTTAAACTGCTCGTCATATCCAAAAAATATCATTTCGATACCAACACTGTCAAGCTTTTGTCTTCTTTCTTTTGGTATATAAACAAAGCATTTTGAACCAAATATTTGAAAAGCATCTATACTAGGTTTTGCACTGTTCCATCGTTCAAATGGTGTCATTTTCGTAGATCTTGTGATAACACGACTTTGAATGAAACTTCATTTTGCCGTTGTTACTGCTTCACCCCAGAAGCTGAATGAAAGATTTGCATCTATCAGCATGCAACGTGCCATTTCAATTAAAGTGCGGTTTTTTCTTTCAGCTTTTCCGTTTTGCTGGGGGCTATATGCTGCTGTTAGTTGAGTCTGTATTCCATTTGACTTCATAAAATCTGTTAAGTCTTTTCCCATGTATTCACCACCTCTATCTGAACGAATTACTTTTGGTTTCCTTGAGAACTTTGTTTCACAAAATTTAACAAAATCTTTCAGCTTCTGTCCAACTTCTGATTTGTTAGCTTACAAAAAATTTATCGTAAAACTTGAATAATCATCAATGAATGTAACGATGTATCGTTTGCCAGCAGGAGTCATTGTTTGCATAGTTCCGCAAACATCCGTATGAACCAAATCTAATGGTGTTGAAGATTCCGATTTTGACTTCTTTGGAAATGGCATTCTGGTTAATTTGCCTTTCATGCAAGTATCACATGTTTCCTTTATTCCACAATCAACTATCTGTAAGTCTTCAATCGTCCTTTTTAACTGCATAGTACGAATGGCGTATGGATTTCAGTGTCCCATCTTTCGATGCCAAGTATGAATGCATTTATCATTATGTGCTAACGCACAAATTGCATCAGGCTGACGTAATACATACATATCACCAACTGCATCTGCAACACCGATTTGCTCTCCTTTGTTCTTAGTTTCTCAATGCGAGAATCGAATTCAACACGCATACCGTGGTTCGTAAGTCGCTTAACTGACAATATATTGCTGTTTAAGTTGGATACAAAGATCACATCTGTGATTTTAGCTTTATGTACGTCACCACGTTCATTACAAAATTTTAAAAATCCAGTACCAATTCCTTCTAATGGAGCCATTTCACCATTTGCCATTTTGATTGTACTTCTGTAGGATTCGTCAATGTTTGTGAAAAACAGCTTGTCATTCACTGCATGCTTGGTTGCACCTGAATCTATTATCCATTCACATTTTTTTTAAATAACCAACTGTGAAGAGAAAATCTTTTACATTAATGCGATTCAATAAACTCTCTGATGAAGATTTATCCTCAATAGAATTCACTTTATCACCTGAGTTCTTCTTTTTGTTTTTGAACCTTTTCACAAGCAATTCTTTGTATTTTTGACAATCTTTCTTGAAATGATCTTGCTTCTTACAGAAAAAGCAAATATTGACTTTTCCTGTCATCTTAAGGATTGAATCACTGGTGGTTCCTTCTGAATAAAGATGTCGCTCATATTCAGCTATCACTCGTTGTTGAACTAATGCATATGTGACTTCTTCTTCTTTACGTGCCTCAAGTGTTTTGATTAATGCATCATAACTTTCAGGTAAACTGCTAAGTAGCACTGCTGCACTCCATTTATCCGATAATGTCTTTTCTCCAATATCGTGCAACTTAGTAAACAAATCTTGCATTTTGTTTATGTGACCCTTTACATCGCCACCTTCTGCAAGTTTTAAAGAGCATATAGACCGCATTAAAAATACTTTATTTGAAAGCGTATTTTTCTCGTGGTATTCTTTTAAAGCATCCCATGACTGTTTTGGCGTTTTCTTGGAACGAATAAGTGCCAGTTGATCGTCTCCCACCAACAAACCAATTGTAGCTCTTGCTTCGTCATCAAATTGATTCCATTCATCGATATCTTCTTGATTCTTGACTGTTCCATCTTCTGCTATTATTTCTTGAGGTCTCTTTCACCTTTTTCCACAGATTTTGTTTAAACAACAAAAGCTCCATTTTAAATTTCCAATTTGCGTAATTTGTGTTGTTAAGTTTCACAAACTTGGAAATAACACTTTCTGCCATTATTCTGAAAAATTCTGCTTCGTTTCTCTGTTGTGATCTTGAACTTGATTTCCTTCGTTCTTTCAACAAACTTAATATATATCTTTGTTTTTATTCTAAATAAGTCTCATAATCTGTAGAAACCAGAATATTAAATAATCTTTAGAGCAAATAAAAACAAAAGAATTTATTTATTATAACATGTTCTGTTGAAACAATATTTAAGAATAATAATTTAATTAAAATTATATAGTTGATGTAAAACATAAAAAGTATTAGATTTAAAAACATAATTAAATTGTCTGAACGTTACAGTAAATACATATTTCAATGGTATGAGTTGTATGATGTATTATGCGAATGTATGTTGTATGATGTGTGAAACAGGGCCCTGATATAAGAGTATTAGGGTAATAGTACTTAATATTTTGCTAACATTCAAAATTTAGCTTACACTAAAGTTTTTCTAATTTTAAACATTTTCAACTAGCATCTATATATCTATAACTATTATCATGATAAACTCCAGCTGATGGGAAAAACCGAACATAACTTTTTGTTGTCAATGTATGATGCTTAACAAGTAAAATAGATTTTTATTAATTTTAACCTTCTTTTTAACCTAGTTTCTATGACTTTTGGGGTTTCATCTGGAAGAAAAGACAAAAAAACAAAACGTAAACAGTTTTTAAAATTGAATATGGTTACGCTTTATTCAGTCTCGTAGCCAGGAAATTATCTGCGCGTTGTTCGTCTATCCTCTTTTAAGAAGTCTCATTTGAAGTTCAACCACGTCTAAAGCCTTAAGATCTTTGAAAAATAAAAAGGAACGCTGAGCGCCAACTGTGGTAATGCTGTCTGTGATGGAAATGGAAATAGCAATAGCAAATTATATCAACAATATCAAACTAATTTATTTGACAAGATTTGGACTATCGTTGTTGGCCCTCCGTGGAATCCGGAGTTGCGGTGTCACCATGCTGCGGTCGGGCATAAGGGACAGAATTGAAGAAGAGAAAATCACCTGTTATAACTCAATAAAAAGTAAATTTCAAATGCTTTCAATAGCTTCATTTCCATCTTATTTCCGATTCCCCCTAGGGAGCAAAAAAACTTTTCCATTTTCGTTGACTCATATCATCGTGATATGCCGCGCGGGCCATGGCGGGTGATTTTTGTATTCGGGGATGGTGTACAGGAATCTCTTTTTGTGAATTCCCTGATGTTGGTTGGCTATACCTTCCCGCTATTTTGTCTCCCTGACTTTCGATAAACTTCTTACTACTCTTAATTACAAAGAAAGCAAATTTCGGCTGGAAAAAGGAAATTTCATTTGAGATTTCGTTCTTCCGAGAAGGATGTGATAGACGATGAGTGGTTGTGGTAGCAGCGAACAGAAAATTGTTTTATTTCTGTTAGTTTGTTTTATTTTTGTTTTTAAGCAGAAATTTACCTCTTCAAAGTAATTATATGTAAATCAGAATTTATTTGTGCTTTTTGTAGATTTGGGAGAGGGATATGGATTAAGATTTTCTTATAATTTCAAAAGGTTTATTCTTGAAATCAGTCTTAGATACTTTATGTTAGCAATATGATAGTATTTGATGGAAACATAAACGCAACAAATTGGCAGGTGGGGTTGGAAAATCATGGAATACAGAAAATGTATAGAATGTCAAAGTTTATTCACAAAAAATAACTTTCAGCTTTAATCTTTTCAAGCAGAGAGCTAGGTAGGTACTTTACCCCTAACTTACATTGAAAATGCTTTACCCAAGTTTTGTTTGTATTGTTTTATAAATCAAATTGGCTTTCAAGATTTCTTATTGTTTTGTTACCTACTACAATATTTGTTTTTTAATGCGCAATATTTATACTTGGGATACCTACACGTGTCGTTCTTTTTGCACTTTGTGTTGATTTCAAAAGTGGTAATTTAGTAAACCTACGGAAAGAAACGATTTTTTCGATTTGGAAAAGCATCAAAAACTTAGTTTTCTGGAGTTTTTCCCTTTTCGGTTTGAAAATTATTATGATACTTTCTTCCAAATTGTGTTTGCCTTTTTCCATTATTCTTTTAAGGGAAAATTGCCCAACAAATTTATACCAAAAAAAAAAAAGTAAGAAAAATTGTTTTTTTTTTTCCTAGAAAAAAAAAACAAAATATTGTATGGAGTTTTTTGAACGTTTTTTCCATTTTTTTTGCGTAATTTCCTATGCCGTAATTTCATAATATAGGAATATATTTTCATTAAGTGTGTGTTAATGGTAATTGTTAATTCACTTATTATATAAATTTTACTTAGTCAACAATTCTTCAATGGCATTTCACTCATATTATAAACCAAACACTGGAAAACTGCTCGAAATTATCTGTGTAACTTCTGAAGATTGTGTACTGGCTTTTAAAGATAGCCAGAAGTATATAGAAACAAGAAACATCTGCATCTTTCTCTGTATAATTGACTTTACGAAAGTCAATCTGGTATAGCAGTGCAGTGAACCGCAGATTGTGTGAACAGAACAGTACGGTATTAAAACAAGTATCAACAGGTTCGATTGTCGGAAATTTGGTGGACCGGACGGCAAAATACCGGCTGTACTTCAAAAAGCCTCGGACATAACTATATCTCATCCTGGATGTTATTCTAATTGGGTGTCTTCACCTAGCGTATATATCCATGCTGTGGAGAGAAGTCAAACTCATTTTTATACCCAATATAGGTAAGTTTACACACGATGTTGCCATTGGAAATCATGTTCAAGTAAATTAATGCAATATGCTCTCAATAAATTAACAACATAAGAAAACAAATGTGTTCTGGATGTAAGCCCGGCCACATCGAACTTATCCCTTTCACTACGAAGTACAAAATTCCTCACTTAAACCTAAATCAATAAATGGTAGCTCACTGACTTTCACAGATGAAGCCAAGTATCTAGGTCTCCTAGACAAAAAGCTATACGGTAATTACAATATGAAGCAACAATAGCACTCTTCTATTACAAAAAAGCCATTTGGAACAAATTGGACTTTTCCCCAAATATTACTTAATGGCTGTACAGCGTACATTAGAACGATAGTAACTTATGGGGTAGCAGTATGGTGGACTGCAATTGGAAATAGTCACATATAGCGTCAAGCTAAACTAGGTTCAATGGTAAACTAGTTTATGTATCAGCGGAGCTCTCGGTTCTACACCCTCGGCTGTCCTAGACTTTCTACTTAACCTACTCCTCGATATGTTCAGCAAACAAGTGGCCGAGTGCAGATAAATTCAACTCAAAGCCATAGACTAGCAACACATGGATCTTCCTAAAACCTGAATACATTCGAATTAAAATTAGGAGCAGTGAAAGCTTGGGATGATGTGATTATCTTAACAGATGAATCAGCTCACCTCTTTACTGATGGTTCAAAAACCGAAGAGGGAGTGGGTGACGGTGTGTATTTAGGCAGTTTTAATCTAAATTACTGTCTCCGTCTCCTGATCATTATCACATGTTCCAAGCGAAAATTGTGGCGATTAAAGAGGTTTTATCTTGGCCAATTCAATCCACATTGTATATCCGTATTTCTCACTGTCAGGCAGCCTATAAATCACTTGGTGCTGTTTCCAAAAACTCTATAACTGCCGCAATTTTCGATGATCTCTCTGGGAGATGGATATCTTGGGAAACTGCAAAGCCGATGAAGTTGCCAGAAATGGAACTGGAATACCAATTCTACATAATATGGCGAATGTTGATATAAGTATCGCTTTTAAGCTAAAACAATACACCATTAAACAAACACCACTACTTGTCTTGGCGTGTTCACCAACGACTTTTTCCGAAGCTGCATGGATGTTAAGAAGGGGGATGAGACCATACACAACTTTATTTTGTCCTGGCCTGCTCTTTCCCAAATACGTAAATCACACCTGGGAGAATACTTTTTCGATGACACCAGTGGTCTAAGATACGTAGAAATCCACTACATGCATCGATTCATAAGAGGCTCCAAATGCTTTAATTTAAGAGGTAGTATCATTATATAATTACAAGTTGTAATTATTCAATGGTAATATCTCTTCACGTGGTATTATAATGGACCTATCGAAGGTCTAATTGTATCAGTTGTTTTCCTGATGGCCACTGCAACCTAACCTAACCTATCCCCCCATTCGATCTCTTCGCATTACATTAGATTTCCACTATATGTAATCATCCGCATGTGACTAAAGTATGGCATATCATTTGGCAATATTTATTGCTATAAATTTTATTATTAGGAAACACTTCCCTTGTCGCATACATTCGATAGTTTAATTCACACTTTATTTTTTATTATTATAAGAAAGGAAACATTTGTGAATAATTTAATCAACGTTACATTGCCAAACAGTTTGTAATATAATATTAACAAGTATAACATTTTATTTGCCGTATTAAAAATAAAGGTATTGTTCTTATATAAGGTGTTTATTTATGATCAGAATTTTCTATATTTGTTGTCTATGGTTTGAAAGTTGAGAATGTCAAACTCTTTTGACGTTTCAATAAGGCTTGACAACTCATCATGAATCGATTGGCTTCTGGCTCCCGTCGTGAGCGGACTTGTTTTTCCGTCCGGAGAAGTAAGAGATTAAAAAAAAAAAATTGTTTAATTAAATTAACTTAATTAAAAGTTGTGTTTACATACAAAATACGCATTAAATAGTGCAATTGTTATTTAATTGTTATTCTGTACTAAGTCGACAACACCAGGGAAATTGTAACTTGGAGAGGGAGTCCAACGAACGGCATCCACGTGTGTAGAAGCCATCCGAATTACACCTACACCTACTCTCAGTTTGGCTTTAGGCCAGGGAAATCCACTATCGACCAAATATTCTCACTACGGCAGATCCAGGAATTTCAAATCGATACTCACCACCTTTTTATCAATTTCAAGGCCGCGTATGACAGCATCTACAGAGACGAGCTATATAGAGCCATGTCTAGTTTTGGCATCCCTACCAAACTCGTTCGTTTATGCAGGATGACGAAGGAGAATGCACGCTGCTCCGTCAAGATCGGCAAAAACCTCACAGACACCTTTGATGTCAAAAAAGGTTTTAGGCAGGGCGACGTGCTGCCATGCGACTTCTTTAACTTTAGTGCAAAACTCTCACGTCAACACTAGAGGCACAATCTTTCAAAAGTCCGTCCAATTACTCGCTTACGATGACGACATTGACATAATCGGACGAACAAAGCGTGATGTCAATGGTGCTTTCGTGAGTATTGGGAAGGAAGCCAAGAAGATGGTTTATCAGTGAACCGAAGCAAAATAAAATATATGCTGTCAACAAGAAAGGACACCCAGCACCGGCGCGTCTCGGACAGAACGTCACTATAGACAGCTATAATTTTGAAGTGGTAAGAGACTTTGTATACCTAGGATCCGCTATAAACTCAGCGAATGATACCAGTGCTGAGATCAAACGCAGAATTACTATTGCCAATCGCTGTTTCTTTGGGCTAAGAAGGCAATTGAGAAGCAAAGCCCGCTCTCGAGCTAACTAAACTGTCCATATATAAAACGCTCATCATCCCAGTCCTGATGTATGGTGCAGAGACATGGACAATGTTAACGGTGGATGAGAACGCGTTAGGTTGTTTTGAGATGAAAATTCTCCGGGTGATTATTGGTCCCGTCTGCATAGATGGGGAATGGAGAAGACGATACAACAACGAACTATACGGGCTGTACAGCGATAACTACCTAGTCACAAAATTGAAAAGCCAACGACTGAGATGGCTGGGTCACCTAGAGCGAATGGACACCAATGCTCCGCCCCAGAAAGTCTTTGAAGCCTGCCCCGTAGGACAGCGCAGTAGAGGTGGACAGCGTAAAAGGTGGCGCACGCAAGTGGAAGAGGATCTCAACCAACTTGGAGTGCAAAACTGGAGACAGTTAGCTAGAAACCGAGCCGACTGGAAGAAGCTTGTTGGTTGAGGCCCTGGTCCACCCCGGACTGTAGCGCCACCTTAAGTACGTAAGTAAGTAAGTTTCCTTGTTCGAGCACATGAACACAGCATTCGGATAGGGACATCACGTCGTCCCAGAAATTAGAAGCATCTTTTTGATCGCTTATGTCGCAGCCCATAATGGACACAAGCTGCAGAAACGTAACGGAACCGATAATTGGAGAAACAACAGTTCTGCTCATCTCACCACCCAACAACTAGAAGATCGCTATCATCATAAAAACCATCGAAATATCGCCCTCTCAATCAAACGAAAGATATAAAGTATTGAGCTCTCGCTCTAACTGAAGATGTACATATGCTTATATATTCCAATTCGTAAGTGCACACATTTTTGTGTTTCAAGACAAGAGAGACGAGATGACTGTTTCTCTTTATCGCACCTAGTTTTAAGTTCTTATATTTAAGTTCTTTTTTTTATGAAATCGTAATGGTATTTGTTGAGTGGACTAATTTTTTTAATTTTTAAACTGTAATTTAACAACTATGTAATTTTAACTTTCTTTTGTCTAAATTTAAAGAACAAAAATAATATAAAATTCAGTGTAGCATGGCCAATTCGAAGTCGGCAAAATAAAATATGTAATCGCAATACATGTGTACTATCTATGGAAAATGTAGTTATAAAAATATCTCAATAAAGTTTACTACTACTACTCATCATGAATCGTTTAACGCCGGCCGGAAAAACAGTCCCAAATTGTGGAAATTTACTTTGAATGAGAAAATAAATTAATTAAAAATTAATTAAATTATTAATCAGCTATAAACACCTACGATTTTGGTTCCAACAAGACGGGCCAACTTGTCATACATCGCCCTTAAACATAACTTTATTTCAAAATAATAATAACAAATTCATTCCAACTTGTCTTATTGTTTAAAGTTCTCAAACTCTAAAAAACACCCGTTCAATTGAATATTTAAAAATATACCTTTAAAATACATCTGCCATTTGGTTCCTATATACATAGATGTGGACACAATATTTTTTTTTAAATTTAAACCCTATAGTCCCACATCCCTCTACTCAAAAATACCATTCCATCCTTTTTTTTATTTCTCAGGAATAATCTCTATCATGATAAAACAAACGTTTTTATGAAGTTGCATGACTGGACGAAGTTTTAGTTTCAATGATTTTTTCTACTATTTTATTTGTAAGATGTATGTGTGCTTGTAGCTACAGACATAGTAAAAATAAAAATGTCTAATGTAAAGCAACAAATGTTACGGAGAGTATTTTCACAGATTTATTTTACTATTATAAAAATTAAAAATAAAGGCAGCTCCAAAAGGTCATAGATTCGTATTCAAACGAAATTTAGAAGGTGGGAACTCTACTTTGATATTAAATCCTGGATACAAATCTGCATGCACTTAAAAGAATATATAAGTTTTAATATTTTGTATGACCTAGCTATGTCAAAATGCATTTAACCATAGGCATAGACACACGTCAACAATAGCTGCCACATCTAACACGCTACTGAGTCGATATTTTGAAACTTCTGCAGCCCTATTAATAAATACAAAATGCTTATTCCACCTCTAATCCATCATTTTAATAAACTATATAATAGAAGTTAATCTGCGGATTAAAGTGTTCAATTCATAAAACATTGAAAATCCACGAAAGGAACAAGTTTGTAAATGTCAAAAGCAGAAATTCTGTTTTATTAATGACATTTTGAACTAGTCTACATGTCATGTTGAAGATAAACTGCAAAAGCTGACTGGTTCAGAGAATTGGTCTACGTGGAGCTTTCCGATGAAGACGCAATTAGAGCTGGAAAATGATTGGATGTTTTGAAGTACAAGACTGCTCGATGTAAGATGATCTTAGATATCGGCAGGAGTATTTTGGGTGGACTGTCCTTCTCGTCCGTCGTGTACCGGACGTCGTTTGGTGTTGCTTGCTAGTGTTGGCTGAGGCACCACGGGACGGCCACGTAACCCGCAGGAAAAGGAGGCACTATGTAGTGCCGGTGTAGTGCTCGAGAGAAGTTCCACTAGGTATGCTTGGCGGCAGCCTAGTTTGATGCGGTGAATTAATGTACACAACCGTACTTTTTGATTCAATACCATTTAATCAATATATTTAGTTTGTGATTACAATTTATACAATATTAAACGTTGCGCGGAATTAAGGCAAACAAAAATGATTTTATGTTAAATATTTTTCTTCTTTTTTTTGGATTGACACGGATTGGTCACGTTGTGATTGTTGGACGGTCGAACAAGAAAGAGGATGTTGAAAAATAGAATGGCCGCCACGAGACCAGACACCAGTCAACGAACCAAGAGTGCCAACATAAATTCCTAGTTTTTAAGTTGGCACTACTGGTTGGGTCTGTTCGATGTTAGATAAGTGGTTTACGTTCGGCTTTTGATTTGGTGTGCGTTCACACTGGCCGATAGTGTCCGCCACATCACTCCCCCGCCAGTTGAGTGCAGGGGTCTGCGCTTAACGAAATCTGCTAGGACGAAAAATTGTTCGCCCTGTTAGCGTTTTTTGATCAGATGTTAAGGAATGTTGAATTTTTCAACTGCAAAGACGTTTCGGAGGAGTGTAAACGCTTAACTCCTGATCGCTTAGTCGTGCAACGGCGATTTTATGAAAGTCTATTTGAGCTGGCAAGGTTGTCTCGGTTGAAGTGTCGCACAGAATTGATTTACTTGAGTTCGGAATTACGAAGAAAATCTGCGCCTAGAATGGGCTTGCTTACGTTAGCGAATATGAAAACCCACGAAAGACGTGTGCGACCGTAAGTCGAAACTGAAGAGCCGTTTGCTGCAAAAAGTTGATTTGATCTCGGGTGACGTTTTTTAATTGCCGCGGTCGCGGGTAAAACTGAGACGTCTGCCCCTGAGTCGATCAAAACGTTAACTTGTTGAATCCTTAACGAAAGGGCGGCGGTCTGACTTGCTTGATTCTCCATAACCCCCTGTTGATTTGTGCCTGGTCCAGTACGGTCGGGCCTCTTGCTCGGTTTACCACAGGAAACTTTATCTGTATAAAAGAGAATACCCAAAATGGATTATTCGACTTATTTAGTTAAAAAAAAAAAGAAATAATCAGTTATTTTTAAAGAGGTTAATAGCGAGAAGCGCCCACAAAGAAAAAAAAATTGTATTACAAAATATGCACATAAAAAAAAAAAATAAATAAATAATATGTTGATGAATGCGGCCAATGTTGCTTGATGATGTCAGGCAATTGGGTCGTGCCGTTGTATTGTCTGCCGATACCGCTGCTTGATGATGTCGCACCGTAGTTTTATGAAGCTGCAGTACGGTTTGTGAAACGGGACTTCTTGACCCATAGCGGTGAAAGAATATCGTTGTGCGAAATGAAAAAATGCCGTTGTGAATGTGCTCTTTGCGGCACGGAACTTCTGCTGAAGTGGCACGACGTTATTGATGTCGTAGTGCTGTTTGCTGCACGAAACCACTGGGTGTGGCGACACAGCAGCGAGACTGTCGCTGTATAATGCCACCGACCGAGCTCTCAGGTTTTGTGTGGCTGAGATGGTGCCGACGGGTCCACTGCTCCTTGTGCACAACTTTTAATCACGTCGGGGTCACCAGTTTTGGGTGGACTGTCCTTCTCGTCCGTCGTGTACCGGACGTCGTTTGGTGTAGCTTGCTAGTGTTGGCTGAGGCACCACGGGACGGCCACGTAACCCGCAGGAAAAGGAGGCACTATGTAGTGCCGGTGTAGTGCTCGAGAGAAGTTCCACTAGGTATGCTTGGCGGCAGCCTAGTTTGATGCGGTGAATTAATGTACACAACCGTACTTTTTGATTCAATACCATTTAATCAATATATTTAGTTTGTGATTACAATTTATACAATATTAAACGTTGCGCGGAATTAAGGCAAACAAAAATGATTTTATGTTAAATATTTTTCTTCTTTTTTTTGGATTGACACGGATTGGTCACGTTGTGATTGTTGGACGGTCGAACAAGAAAGAGGATGTTGAAAAATAGAATGGCCGCCACGAGACCAGACACCAGTCAACGAACCAAGAGTGCCAACATAAATTCCTAGTTTTTAAGTTGGCACTACTGGTTGGGTCTGTTCGATGTTAGATAAGTGGTTTACGTTCGGCTTTTGATTTGGTGTGCGTTCACACTGGCCGATAGTGTCCGCCACAGTATATATGTTCATGTTGGGGATGCAATAATTTCTAAGGAAGGAATTATGGGCAGCAGAGTTTGGACAGGCGCATAAGGTTACTTCAGAAACTCTGATCTGTGGTATTGATAGAGTGCTCCCCTGTAGAAGATTAGGTAAATCAAATCATTTTAAAGGGTGATTTTTTTGCTACTTGGTTTTTGACGTTTATATTTTTGACAGATCACACATGACAAATTCCACGAACATTTGACATTTCGATTCAGTATTGTTTGCCATTTCATCATGAATAGACTTACGCCTGAACAACGTTTGCAAATTATTGAAATTTATTATCAAAATTCGTGCTCTGTGAAAAATGAATGAATAATCAGAATTGCGGTATTTGGAGTGAAGAGCAGCCAGAGGCAATTTAGCAGCTACCAATGCATCCCGAAAAATGCACTGTTTGGTGCGGTTTATGGGCAGGCGGCATCATTGGGCCGTACTTCTTCAAGGACTATGAAGGCCGCAGGGTTACGGTCAATGGAGAAAGGTACCGTTCGATGATAACAGATTTTTTTTTGCCGAAAATGCAAGAATTGAACTCGGTCGACATGTGGTTCCAACAGGACGGTGCCACATGCCACACTGCACGCGAAACCATGCATCAATTGAGAGGCGAATTTGGTGAGCAGTTGATCTCACGTTTTGGCGCAGTCAATTGGCTACCAAGATCATGTGATTTGACCCCGTTAGACTATTTTTTGTGGGGCTAAGTTAAGTCTATGGTCTATGGGGACGAGCCAAACACGATTGCTGCCTTGGAAGCCAACATTGCCAACCGAAATGTGTGAAAAAGTTTGCCAAAATTGGACCTTCAGAATGGACCACTTGAAGCGTAGCCGCGGGCAACATTTAAGTGAAATTATTTTTAAAAAGTAAATGACAGAAATTGATTTATTGATCCAAAAAAAAATTTCATTCACTTTTTACAAGTTTCTGTGTTTTTTTGAATTTTCAAAAACCAAGCTCTTAAAAAATCACCGTTTATAAGCTTATTACTCAAATGTCTTCCCGATGAGTATAAGCCAATGACAATGAGCATCGGTAATGGTGTGAATAATTTAACAGCTGACTTTATCAAAATGAAAATGCTACAGGATGTTGTTAAGGGTATGTCTCATGGCAAAAATTGATTAGTGCTTTGCGCTAAGCTTTGTAGCATTCACATTTTTTTAAATATTTTAATGAAATAAACGGGTTTTGATTGGAAATATATTGTGCAAAATATGTATTAAGTAATATAAATTTAAAAAAAATTTTTTGCTTCCTTAGCAATTAGAATCATTAAAAAAATCGTTAAATTTAGGTAGGTATCTGTGAAAACCAATAATGTATGTGTTAAATATAATTTTTAAAATTTTTTTTTTTGCAATAGAAAAAAGATTTTGAAAAATATTAGCCCTCTCCTTTTTTTATTTATTTATTCCAAGAAAAATTATAGAAAACTCTGAAAAATAGGCGAAATTTGCATTTTGTTATAACTGTAATATTTGATAAGACTTCCAAAGTATAACAGCCAGATAAATCAATTCAAATTTTTTCAAAGTCTAAGATGTGTGCAGATATTTGTTTTTATTTTTAATATTTTTTTTTAAATAGTTACAATAACTTTTTTTAGACAAAAAAAACAAAATGCATTCTTTTTTTCCAATATTTTGCGCAATTTCATTTTGCGAACTGATTTTATTTGTATTTAATATTTTTTATTTTGCTCTAACAAAGGACCATATATACAACTCATAACAGCCGGTTAAAAATAAAAAAAATATAAATACATTTCAATATAACAACATTTGTGGTGCACTTGTAAGGGATTGCGAGCTAATATAATTAGGAGTATTTTTTTACCAAAAATTGTTGGATAACTAGATATGTAGGTATACACCTATTTTATTTATTTTAGAATTCACAAATACTTATTTTGAGACGTCTAAAGTCTTCCTTTTCAAGATACCTATGTACCTTTTCAAAAAAAGAAGAAGGGCACATACCTAGATATTTCATTTCCGAACTCGGAGAATTGGCTTTGCAATTTTATTTTTAGTGCAGAAAATTAAATTTAGAAAAAACTGTTCGCAATACATAAAATTGCTCTCAACTTAAAATTTATTTAATTTCGAATACCTACAAATATATTTTCGTCTTTTTTACTTAATTTTCGTATGTTTTTTTTTCAAAAAAAACATGGTACTACAACAGTTTTACGTATTTAATAATATAAATTTAAAAACTGAAATTCAAAAAAATCGTTCTATTTTAAAAATAATGAATTTTCAAAAAAATCCAAAAAAATATTTTAAAACAATTATGGTATATAGTATTATTTATAATTTAACGGAACTCCTACGTACAAATTTTGATCAAATGCATCAAGCCGTTTATGAGAAAGTCCAAATTAAAAAAAAGGGTTGTATGGCAGGTACCGCTAAAAAAATATGTTAAACAAATTGTAACCAAAATAACTATACCTATATTGTAGTGCACATATTTTTAATCAAAATCATTACAGCCATTTTCGAGATAACTAAGATGGTACAAACATTTTATGGCTGGTACCGTTTATTCTGGGCCTAAAAAACGGATCAAAAATCTAATTTAGACAATCAACTAAATGGTTTAAAGAAAATCGTTTCAGCCGTTTATGGTGTATACCGTTGTAGAGGCAGACAGACAGACGGAATTGCTGGACCCACTTTTTTGTTGCTCTCTATAAATCACGAGTTCGATTTTTTCCAAATGCAAAACTTGCCATATAGTACTATTTTCTATATTCTAGGTAATAGTGGATCCCAGGCAAGTTCAAAATGGAGCCCAGGTACCTATTTTCATAACCTCCGCTTAATGCCTGCAAATAATGGCATTGCCATCAGCAAGTTAAATAAGTAAGTTTTTTGAAAAATTGTACCTCTTGCGTACAATTGATTTACTATTGAAGGAGTATAATATATCAAAGAGGTTACAGGAGAGCTTATCATTTTGTCATAAATCTTTTCACAAGCACAGTAGAAGGACTTGACCAGGAATGCGGAGATCTCATATGGCTGTCATATCGAATGAAACTCATGGGTGTTTTGTTGAATTGTCGATAAGGATTTTAGCGTTATGTATTTAAGCGCTTACAAATGCATTCCTTCTAATTTTTTTATAAGAATTGAACGTCTTCCGATAAAGTTTATAATAAATTTCTTCCCTTTCATCAATAATGCACAAGGAGCATCTAATGGGTAAGTCAAAGGACTTATGTGGTATTAAATTCAGCTGCATAAGTTCTCCTCGCACCTTAACCACCATTGATATTTCGGCGGTATGCAGCGCTGTCATTTTGAAATGATCTGCTTCTAAAAAAATATCCTTGATAAGATATGCAGTACACAAACGCAATGATATTATCCTCGTTTTCTTTTTGTCAAACGCAAACCAAAAATGAAACACACTTGCTTAAACATATTGGGGCATATTCATAGTCGCTGATAAGCCCAGGTTTTACTAAACTACAGTTTAAGACAATTTTGGTTCAGTGATTACAGACTGATTTTATCAACCAATTATAGGTTTTATATTTTTATACGATTATTAACTTATTACACTACACAAATAGCTTTAAATATTTAGGTATGATAAACTTTAAAAAATAGAATCAACGTTGTTGTGTACCAAATTAATTGTCTATGTGGAAATGGGAGCACATGTACTGCGGTGTAGCTACGAGTATATTGTGCATAAAAACAAAAACTGAAAAAGGTCTCTCTGGCCACATGTCAGATATCAAGGGCGGGAGCTCGCAGAAAATAGAGCTTGCACTGCACTGTTTAAAAGAGAAGCATGAACCAGACTTCGAGAGTTCGAGAGTGTAAAAGTTTAACAAACAGAGAAGCATCACGCAAAGAGATACGTTCTTGAGAGGTTGCACATCATCACTTATCAGACAGTATGGTAAACCGAAAGTCTGACTGCGAAAACTTAAGCAGCGCATAAAGCCAGGGGCCGAATTACCGCATCAGTTATCGAGTTATACGTGACTGAATTATGTAAATTTGGCATTACCGCTCACGTTATCGAGCAGTCTAGTACAAAAATTTGACATTCTCTCATCAGTTATCGAACTGAATTTTATTCGTCAGATGAGAAGCCGAATGATAGAACGTATTTGATTTGAATTCCGGATTAAAATGTAAGAATTATTGTATTTATTGTTTTTCATTTTATTTATTTTTGGATACTTACGCAGAATTTGACAAAGACAGAGGATTGCTTTTGTCCCTTAGGAGTCTGCGCTCCATAGCTTCGTACATCTCATCTTCTGGTTGATGTGAATGAATTAAATGTTACTTATTATATACATATGTATGTACGTAAAAAAATATTTTTTAAATCCTCACCACCTGAATCGCTTGCTAAAAAGAAATAATCCATTTTTAGTGGATATTTAGAAATATCCTCAAATCCTTGTAATAAAAACTGGAAACTCGCGAAAAATTTGTTGTTTTTTACAAAAAAATGAAATTTGTTTGTCCAAAAATAAATTAAATGAATACAAATTTCATCTGTCAAACAAGAAAGACTCTATAAAAATCAACAGAGACTCGATGTAATAGAATAGAATTACTACAATTTAAAATAGTTACTCGATACGTTAGTCTACGAATGCCATCATGCCAAAGTGATCTTTAGGTCATTCGATAACTGATGGGACTCACTCACTCGATCACTGATGCGGTAATTCGGCCCCAGATTATAAAGAGATCGAAAAATGTTGGCTTGTCAAAGTAGATTGTGTCTTGTGTGCGATGAGCCTGGTGCCGACATTATTAATTTGTTTGAAGTTTCACTTTTCTGGTACAGTACAACACGTATATAAACTCTGAAAATCCAAGAAATTCTTTTCTTATGTCGGAGATTTTCTTATATCCAAACATCGGATATACGAAAGAAAATTTCTATTAAAAAAACTATGGGCATAGGACAATATTTTATACGTGTAGGACAATATTTTATACGTGTACCTACAAAATTTCATGAAAACGAAGTTGGCAATATAAACTTTATATACATAATGAATGTATGTTCATATAAAAACTTCATCTATAGTATTTATTAAAATAAAAAGCTTTAAGGTCATAAAGTAAAAAAAAAACTCTTCTTCAACAAGTAAAACAAATAAAATAAATAAGTCCTCTCTTCAAATAATTAAAATTAAGCAAAATATTGTGAGTCTATGCAATTAAGGTTGATACATATCTACATACATACAAAAACAAATGTATAGGAACTATTTTGTATTACAGCTAGTAATCTTCAAACATTTATCGTCGAAACACAAGCAGCAAAAAGAAGACAATCCCAAACTTCAGAATCACATTTGCTTACATAGTTGTATTTGTAAATTTGACTTTCTCTCCATGAATAGATGTGAATTCAAACAACAATATGTGGTGTACTGAAACTACACACAAATGCAAAAATATCAGATTTATCTTACACAGGTGCAAAAATATCAGTTTCATTACGGCAATAACTTGTAGGCAAACACAAATAGCTGCAGAAATTTCCCATCTTTGTATGGCTCATCTGTGGTCAGAACATTCGCGCATTATCAGCTGTCATTTCTTTGGAATGTGGGAACTTATAATAAAGCTCTTAACCCAAAGATGCATATTCAAAAGGCTTTTGCAAAGGTTTGTCTGACAAAGTAAATTTCTTGTAACCATACTTTTTTTTGTTAAGTTATTGACGAATTGGTTGAATTATTATGGGTGTTCGAGATTTAAAATATATCTCTTTCGGCTGGTTTGGTGGTAATGTTTTTTTAATGAAACAATTTCATTTCTTTTCCCGACGTTTCGACGATGGTTGCCGTCTTCTTCAGGGATCTTTTATTTACAAAAATAAATTGAACATATTATACACATAAGAACATTTGGTGTAAAATTTTGGCAAACTTACATTTAGTAGGTATTACAGATAAACATAAATAATACAATGAAGGACAATTCGTTTCTAGTGTATACCGCTTGAAGACATGTTTCTCCCTTTTAAGGATTTCCACTCTGTCAAAATCTGGTTTATGTCCACGCTCAATGGAGTGTAAGGCCAATGCTGTCTTCCCAGTGCTTTTTAAATTAATGTCGGATTTGTGGTTGGAAATTCGTTGACGAAGAATTTGTTTCGTTGTACCGATATAGGAAAGATTGCAATTTTCTTCCGCGTTGCCACGACAGTTAATTTTATAGACTACGTCTGTGCACTTATCCTGTTCCGTTTTTGTTTTCATGTTGGTGAAAAGAGATGTCAGCGTCCTATTGGATTTATACGCTAAACTGACGTCATTAGTGCTATTTTTTACCGTCTCTTTAAAGTTTTCTGACAGTTTGGGAACATAAACTATACTCTTATAAATACCTCTCTCTTTTTGCCATTATCAACAGAAGCTTTGTGTTTTTGGCGAAGTATCAAGCTCCGTATGATTTCCATTGGATAGCCATTATATAGGAGAATTTGTGTGACTATTTTCTCATTTGCAGCGTGAAATTCCCGGTCACTCAACGCAAAGACTTTTTGAACTAGATTAGAGGCTGTATTAATAAGAATATGCTTTGCTTGATTGGATCTAAAGTTGACAAGTCATCCAGATGCTGTGTCTTTCTGATACCAATTGAAAGAGAGTCTATCATTAACGCGATGAATCTTGACGTCTAAGAACGTTGTCTCTCTGTTTTGTTATTTTTCTTGTATGCGAGTTTCTTATAAACGCTTCATTTCGAAAGAAATATATAGAAAAAGGCACAATGTTTCTCATTGCGGTTTCTTATAAGCGAGTTTTACTTAAATGAGTGTTTCTTGCGTAAAATGGTATTGTTGTTTCGTTTTTTTCTTTATAAAGATAATAAAAGGCCTGATGAAGAACGTCACTTTCATTGACATATAGCCCGCATAAGCTATTAACAAAATCGTCTAATTAAAGGTTACACAAATAAATAACAACTTTTGATAATGGATAATATTTATTCGGATAAAATAAAACCAAAAATAGTTTCAACTGAAATGTTCCATTCTTCAAAGCGTAGTTATTAGATATATAATATCGTCCATTTATTGCTAATGAATATTTTAAGGAAATATAATTTAAAATTGAATTCTATTTTAGCTCAGACCTTTCCAAGGTAAATTAATTTTCCTATGAATGTAGGCAGGTTGTAACAAGGTTCCTTGAAAAATGTGTTCCTTTCAAAGTTTTGTTTTCAAAAAAGTTATTGCTTTTCAAAAAACTTCTGTCCAGGAAAAGTATATCCTTTCATTTGCAAATATTCTCGTCGAACTTCTAAATGCACTCAAAATAATCGAATGTCAAATTAAACTTGTAATTCAAATTAAAAAGATGCAGACGAATAAAACTGTTTTAAATATGAACGATATCCGCTGTCGTCTTATATGTGGAAATGTTCTAGCATGTCAAAAGTTTTCAAAGATTATTTTTGTTTGTACTTTGCTTTAACCATTTGCATCATTTTTATTTTTTTTTTTCATTTTTCTTGTGAAGAATATTGGTATGAAAAATTGTAATCAGAAAACTTTATGCAAAATTATGCTATGCTATGCGATAAAAGTTTTCCAATGCACAGGATACATTAGCAAAATTACTTTCAAAACGTTCCCAACACACTGATACACTTTCCATTTGATAATTTAATATACGTACGGCGTACATACATCATCATATATCAGTCTGTGTACTCTTATATAGCGCATCATATAGGTAATTCAGATTTATATCTTTTGTGCCTTTAAGTTTGTAAAGTTATTATATAAAAATGTTTATGTTCTAATGCCTTTGTTTGCATTTCTTTTCCAGAATATCCTGAAAAACGTCCCATGCTCTTTACCGAACACAACCGATATGAGCCGGGTGACGTTTTACGGGCAAATTGCAGTACTCCTCCATCGAGGCCAAGAGCTGAATTGAAATTCACAATCAATAATATGGTGGTAAGTTTTTTGTTTGTTTATATGTAGTTGCATTCATAAAATGCATTTTAAAGTTATATAAACGATAAATAAATTAATACAACCAGAACTAGCCCAATTAACAGAATATCCCCTAATTCGTGAAGTTCTGGGACCATTCGAAGAAAAAATAAAATACAAAACTGGATCGTACGAACTTGCTATTGAAGCTAACAACTTTAATGTAGCTAAACATTGGCCCTTTTAATAGATCAATTTAGCCTATACAGGTTCAAAGCCGATGTAGGTATGATTGCCTTGGTTCTTAGTACAACTAATTGTTGAATGAAAGATTCCAGGAATCTTTGAATATTTAAATCTCGAATATGGATTTTAATGTAAATAGATTCATAGATGGAACCTAGGTATGTAAATACATATGCATATATTATAATAAAAGTGTTGCATGCAGGTGGCTAGATTTGTGATTTTAAAAATATATATAAATGGATGTGTGCCTACATAGTGCATATATATCGAAATAGCAAAAAAGTCGAAAATATGAAAACTGTGTTATATTAGAAGAACCATTAATAAGAACGTGAAATAAATATTTTTGTACTCAAAAGTTGACTGCGAAGTTGAGGAACGGTAGTTTTTCGTTTTAGGAAAATAGTTTTTTGTCCAAGTTTTCAAGAAAATGTCAAAAACTATTAAATACAAAGCTTGGCAGAAATCCATCAAGTCGTTTTCAAAATATTGAGTTTTCAAAAAAATTGTTTTAATTTAATTTAAAGACAATTATGCAAATGTTTGGTCTACAATACTGCTTAAACTGTTAAGTAACTTCTGCATAAGCAAATTCAAAAAAATCAAATGACCTATTCTATTTTCTATAAAATTGAAAGCAAACAATAATGGTTCTACTAGATGTACCAAAAATAACCATATTTTCAACAAGAAAAATACCAAAAATTAACTTTTCCCTTCATTAATGATTTTTTTTATACAAATTGTTGGATCTGTTTTAGAGAAAAATAAGATTTATCTTTTTGATAAAAATATGTATCACACTTATGTGTGGTCTTTAAATAAATTGCACGACTGGATCGCACGAAATTGCTCTTATGTTCGATCACACCGTATGCAAAAGATTTCTATTAAAAATCTAAATATATTTTTAAAGTCATTTTTAACTCAATTTTGTATATGCATATACAAAATTTCATTAATTTTGTTCTAAAATAAATTGGTATGACAATATTAAATATTTAATAATATAAACTTTAAAACAAACAAAAAAAATCGGTTTAATTAAAGAAAAAATAATTCAAAACTCAGAAATAAATACTTAAACTAATTTGAGCTAAAAAAAGTACGTCATTTTATTTCTTGGATAAATTTGAATTTACGAAAAAAAAATTAAAAATCTGTGGAGCGTTTTTTTTTAGAAAAAAAGTTTTTTTTTAAACTTTTTTAAATTATTTCAAAAAAATTCAAAAACGCCAATTCATAGGTATTCAGAAAATACATATAAATATAATTTTTGAAAAAAAAATTAATGAGCAGTTTTCGAAATATAAATTATTTAAATTTTTTTCTTAAAAATGCTTTTAAAAATACAAAAAAATATTATTTTAAAAATATTGGTACGCGGTATAATTTGGGCTACCTAAACCTATATATGTGTAAAATTTCGAAAGAATCGGTTGAGCAGTTTATGAAATAGTCGAAAGCAAAAAAAAAACGGTCCTATGGAAAGTACAGTTATTTTTTGAGCTAAAAAAAAATTTCAATTTCCTCTCTGTACAATATATAAAAAATCTAAATACTCGTACCAAGTTTGAAGCAATTCGGCTTACCCGTTTGGGCTGTATGTGTCTATACATACATACAGACAGACTGACAAACTGACAGACAGTAAGACATACAGACGGACAGAATGTATAGACCATCTTTTTTCGTCTTCGCTATCATCGTAATGTCATGTTCGATTTTTTGACGAATGCATAACTTGCCTTATAGTACCTATAATCGCAAGCAAAAAATGAAAAAAAAGTGTGGGCATATTACCGAAAAAAACATTTTGTACCAAGTTTGAAAGCTTGAGACTCGCGGGCAAGTCAAAATGGATTATCATCTTTCATATTTCAACCAAACTATAGCCCATCATATATGCATGTATAGTTTCTACCTTCCTAATCAACATAATTAAAATCCAGAATCTAGATTATTTGTAGGTAGCTATACCTTGAATCATTTATTCGACCCATTTAACTAAGAAAGTACCTACGTCGTACATCGGCTTTAAACATGGCTAGTGATGACTTGACCAACCTACTGACCGAATCAATATTAAGCTATATTAAAGTTGTAAGCACGTTAGCAAGAGCACGTTCGTACGATGCAGTCGTGCATTTTATTTAATTTGTTACTTTTCTAATTGATTCTAATAAAATTACCAAGTTTCGGAAAAGCTCAATAAAATAACAACTCATGAAGGACCTTGTTTTAGTTGACAATAGCGTTCCTCGTTGTAGTGTTTCATTATTGTTTTTTCTGGTACTACATTCAGTTAAAATCTTATCTCTTGTATGAAATGTAAGACGTTCAGTAAATTATTAAGTCTGACTGACGCAGCACACAACCATTGATTACACATACGTTATATAGACGTCTGCTAATGTAGTTACTTATTGATCTCAGGACAAAAGCTTTAGGTGAGACATTTTTCTATCACCTGCTGCCAATAATTCCAAATGGGACTTAATCCAATAATGTACTATAATATGTATATACACCATGAACAACTTATGAAGGCTAGATAAGCGGTCTGAGAACACGAGAAGATGTAGCCAAAAAAGATTTTGAAATAAAAATCAAGGGAAACCTGCGTTTTCATTATCGACTAATAACAGTAAGGGAATTTAGACCACTTTACTTAGAAGTAGTCCGATATTTTTCACATATCTTTTCTGACACAATTATCGTATTATATTTTGATTCACACAACTATTGGTATTTATGGGAACAGAAAATGTTTTTTATGCTGATTTGGGGTTCTATGTTTTAACAGATTTTAAAACATGAAGATGATAATTGTATCTAGTGGATACATAATTTTTACTTGCGATTTTAGGTATTATAGGCAAGTTATGTATTCGTAAAAAAATTTTTTTTTTAACAATCAAACATGACATTACGATCATAGAGAATACCAAAAAAGTGGGTCCCCAATTCCGTCTTTCTGTTTGTCCTAGAGTCTGCAGCCAAAACAGTTGGGTGGATTTGATTCAAACTTGGTACATATTGTTTTTTCGGCAATATGCCCACACGTTTTTTTCATTTTTTTTAAGACGACAAATAACAGTAACTCCCATACATTTTTTTGGCCAAAAACAAAAGTCTTATCAAAAACGGCTCCAACGACTTTCATAAAAAAAAATCAGTTCTTAACGAAAGGAAAGGGTACATTTTGATAATTTTTTTTGTGAAAAAAATTGTTATTTTTGGTACCTCTAGTAGAGCCATATTTTTGGTTTGCAATTTTCTCGAAAATGGTTAAATTGAATTTTTTGAAATTTTTTACGCAGAAGCTCCTAGAGAATTTTTTTTTGAAAATCTATTTTTTTTTTGAAAACTCAAAATTTCGAAAACGACTTAATAGATTTTTTTAAAACTTCTTATGTGGTGATTTTTTGACATTATCTTGAATAGTTAAAAAAAAAAACTATTTTTCTAAAATAAAAAAACAACGGTACCTCCCATGCAAATGTTAAAAAACCGTAAAGAAAAAAAATTATTTCTCGAAAACCGCTCCAAGAATTTTTATAAAAAAATTTGTATGTTCTCAATTAGTACAGTTCACTTTTAAATATAAAAATATTTTGTTGCGTACTTATTAACGGTACTTCCCATAGAACCACTTTTCATATTTTCGACTTTCTCAATATTGGATAAACCGATTAAAATAATTTTTTTTTATACAAATGCTCCCTAAAATTGTTAATAAGACTGCACACTCATGTTTTCAAAAAAAAATGTTTTTCGATTTTTAAAGAATAAATACAATTTTTTTTTTGAAAAATCGATTTTTCAAAAACCAGTCACAGAATTTTTTTTAAATTTGAATTTTATATGTATATTAATAATATCTTCAAAATGGCGTTTCAATTTTTTTTTTCGAAATTTAATACATAAAAAATTAATTTATTAAAAAGACGCTCCAACGATTTTTGTTTTTTTTTGATATATTCTTATTTATCCACGAATTCAAATGGCATCTTTAATTTCCCTCAAACTATAACGACTAAACAATATAAAACCATATAAGTTTGTGTATTATCCATTTATTTCTACCTTATTATTATTTCCTTTTTACGTCTTTTTGCGTACGCCACTGAATACTAAATATAATGTAGGCCTTATACATATGTATATATATACATAATATGTGTCTTGAAAAATAACATGAATCTTATTTATGTATATTGCATCTAAATTATAGGGTTATATGCATACACCCACCAACATCCTTCATTTTCATTATTATATGTACATGTTTACATACTTAGGTTCCAGCAATATGTATATATATGTAGATACATTTTACTCTCCTTACTTACATAATTAAAATCCATAACTTAGATTTAAATATATATTTGTAGGCAGGTACCTATTTAACTATACCTTGAATCATCCATTCCACAATTCATTATGCTAAGAATCAAGTTAATCTTACCTACATAGGCTTTAAAACTGGCTAACTAGCTAAACCTCAATGGATAGCTACATTGAAGTTCTTAGCTACAAGAGCAAGTTCGTGCGATACAGTCGTGTATTTTATTTAAATCGATTTTATTGTCGGGAACTTTGAATGTCATATCGCATACCATAACTAAAAATAAGGATATGCGTGTTGAAAGCCGCTCCTGGAATTAAATAGTATTCTATTATTAAAATAGTTCTTGAAATGCTTATTTACTTAACAGGCTCCCCAGAATTGAAAGATCCCCACCTGACAATTGCTCCTTCCTCTTTGATTCCATTCATCCAGACAAAGTGCTCCTACAACCGCAATAGCTTTGGTCTCTGAACTTAAAATTAGGCCTTACTTGTCATAACAACCTTAGGGTCTTGGATTCGAAGATTCCCTTGGCTGGAGCACAGTTGTGCATTCGCTCGCACTTTTCGAACTACACATGTACCCCCACAGCTTTGTACAGATCATAGACTTCTCGGTGGTTGTATCATTTTTTATTCGGCCTCCTCGCACATAAGACCAAACATTCCTTCATTCGAGGGGTTAGTCATCACCCCCAGCTAGGTGAACTCCTTATTGAGCTTGAAATTGCTATTAATAGTGACTTTTTATGAACCTCAAATTTTAGATTTTTTTCATTTGTTTACATCGCAAGACCTATTTGTTATGCAAAATTACAAGATTCTACGATCTCGGGAAGTGCTGGATAATTTTGATGATCAATAATTTTGAGTGCCAGACATGGTCAGGAACAACTAATGTTTGAATAGCTTTGCAAATATTTACAATTTGGTACTAGTTTAGTGTATCATTCATTTTTCAAACATGGCTTACGCCGTCTGTCAGTTGACAATTATTAATACTTAATTAATTAATTTTGTTTAATATACAAAATTGAAACATAAAATTAAAAAAGTTCTTCTAAGATCCGTTTTCTGTAGTTAAGTGAATTATGAATTCATCAATGAAAATTTTTACGAAACTTCTCTGCAAACGGCTTTATGATTGGGTTCATAACAACAACTTACTAAGCGAGTCGCCAGCTGGGTTTCGAAAGAATTACTCGACCATAGATCAAATCTATTCGCTTACCAATATAGCTGAAATCTTTATAAAATCTAAAAGAAAACTGTACGGCTTTTTCATCGACTTCAAGGCGGCATTCGATACCATAGACAGGAAAGCACTTATGCTAAAGCTGTGTAACAAAGGAGTATCGTCAAAGTTTTTGAACGTTTTGGAAAACCTCTATAACCCAACAACTTCTGCAGTCGCTTTTAGATCCAAACAATCCGAACAATTCGAAGTGAAAATAGGAATGAGGCAAGGATGTAATCTGAGTCCTTTATTATTTGCTTTATTTATAGATGACTTAGAAGAGGTATTGCAGGGTGGAGCACGTGTTTCAGCGGATCTTTTAATCAAGGTATTAATGTTCGCCGATGATATTGTGATGCTAGCGGAGTCGCCTGGTAGTCTCCAATTGATGATCAATAGATTGTTCGAGTACTGCAACAAATGGAGGCTCCAGGTGAACCTAGAGAAGTCTAAAGTCATGATTTTTCGTAGAGGAGGCGGCCGAAACGGTCGCAGTGAAACCTGGAAATTTGGAGCTCAAAACATCGAAGTCGTAAATGAATACAACTATCTTGGTATGCGGATATTTAGAAACCTGAACTGGCAAAATCATATGATTGATAAGTTGGCCAAATCGAAGCATGCATTAAACGCAACATGGAGGACTGTGGTTCACTGTAAAGATGTTCACTACGAATCCAAATATCGTATTTTTGAAACCACAGCGAAAGCGATCATGTGTTATGCAGCTCAAGTTTGGGGCCATAAGGAGTTCGATGAAGTTGAGCAGCTTCTGCGCTATTTCTTAAAAAGAACCTTGAAACTACCTAATAGTACTGCGAATCACATACTAATGCTAGAGACAGGTCTACCATCTTTTTTTGTTTCAACTATGTTCCTCATAGGAGTAATTTGGAAGAAATGTGTGGATTATGTAACGCTAGAGAACGCGAAAACGTGTTCCAGTTCGTGGGAAGGTGTCCTGTTTTGGTGGAAACCAGAAGGAGTACACTTGGAAAAAACTACCTTAGTGAAGAGGAAGTCATAGATGTTTTAAACGGAGTTTTAGACTGGGAATCCCTTTACAACTACACCAAGCTAGCACTTAGCTACAGAAAACGGATCTTAGAAGAACTTTTTTAATTTTATGTTTCAATTTTGTATATTAAACAAAATTAATTAATTAAGTATTAATAATTGCCAACTGACAGACTGCGTAAGCCATGTTTGAAAAATGAATGATACCCTAAACAATTTGGTACTAGAGAAAGGGGGTTGAAATCGTCTGATTTGTTCGTTAAAGGATGTAGTGAACTTGGGAAAATCTTTGGTCCAGGAAGAAAATGAGAAAATTAGGGCATACCATGAACAGGGGCTCTTGAACCGGGTCAACGAAAGAGCCAAATCGGAAATTTCAGACAACTGTTTTCGTGAGAATTTGACTGCCGAAAAAGTTACGGAAAAAATTAACTTGAAAGTGGAAGTTCGACGAGTGCAACAAATAAGGCTTTTAAAAGCTTTCACAAATGGTTTGGGGGGGCACGGATTAATTTTATTATATTCAACTGCTTGATTAAGTTTCGGTCTACTTTGGTTAGGAAATTGCCGAATTCGGAATTTGTTTTCCAGCAAGACTATGCTGTAATTACCCTTAATAACTCCATACCTAGATGCCTGGAAGAAGTTGTAACCAATAAAGAGAACCACACTTATCAGAGTACGTAGTTGAAAAATTAATACAGAAAAATGCCTTTAAAGTTATTTAATAGTTTATTTAATTTGATCCTTAAAACTTAAGACTAATAAAGCGAAGCCGTCCATGTACGTACTTGCAATACATTTTTTTATTAAGTTTTTTATGAAAATGTTTTAGAAACTGTTATGTTTTCGACACTTATTTTCAAACATCATACTGCCTTTACAACTATTTCGGGAGGGTGTACTTTAACAACTAAAACTATGCCTAATGGTTAAATATTCACAAATATTTTATTATAAGCAAAATTCTCTAGTTTTTGACTAAATAAAATGGTGGTATGGCAATTTTAAGTATTTATTTAACGATATAAATTGAAAGGCATAATTTCAAGAAAATTCGTCCATCCGTTTTCGAAATATCGGAATATTTTTTATATAATAATAATACTCTTCAGGTGAATCATCTATTAGAAGTCAAGTACCAAGTTTGAAATAAATCGATCCAGTCGTTTAGATACAGATATATGTACAAAAAGCAAAAAGACACACACTTAAATTTATTATAAAATATATTATAATAAGTTAAAATTAATTAATAAACTTGTGCGTACTCATACCTATACTCGAAGAAGAACTTTCCAACGGTGAATTAAACTAATTACGAGCCAAGGACAATTATTCAAAAACTCCATCTTATCTCATCCATGAAAATATATTTATTAATCATTTTGAACTGTATAGCGTTAATTATCCATTAACGACAATAGAATTTAGAATGTGAGGTAATGTTCCATGAAATTGCTTGATACATGCTCACACTTTTACTCCATTTCTCTTTAATTTAACTTTTTTTGGTTGGTGTATGCAAATTGAAGAAATTTCGTACAAAAGGAATTTTTGGTTGCTTAAATAAAAGGATACATCTTTTAGTCCTGTGAGGAACATATGCGTATATTAATCGATAGTTATCCATTATTTTCTGAGGTTTGGAAGGAAAAATAGAAAAAAATAAGATTGAATTTCTTAAGCTTTTTCAACCGAAATCGAAAGTTTAATTTATTGAAATTTGTTGGTGTTTTTCAAAAATTTAAAGAAACATCGTTCTGAATACATATTTATAAGAATTTTTTGCATATTGATTAAGGACACACCTTCTGCCCCTAAGGCTTCTAGGAGTTATGAAATAGCAATTATACGTGTCTTTAGAATTGTTTTGGGATTTTTAACCCAAATCACCTTTCATAATTATTTCATCAAAATTCACCCTATTTTTCCTTAACGTAAATACGTATATGTATGATATGTATATGTACATATTTTAAGCGAAACATTTCAAAACCCTTTCCTTTAATTAAAGTTAGAAAGAATCTGCTGATGTCAGGATACTACGTGGTTTTTATGATAATTAAGGTACTTTCTTAACACATGTGTAGGCATAGGTATATCTGATTTGCGCTATACCCACCTCAATTTCATACCCTTGGTGTTTATGTTATTATTACTGACAAAAACTCATTATCCCTTATCATCTCGCGGCAGTTTTGTAACGCTTCCGGCTAACACTTTGTCACCGTCACTAAGAGAAATTATCTTTATCCCGAACAACATTGCGATCTGCGATGCCAGCTGCAGGATAGTTGAAGAAACTATAGAAAATGAAACCTCCAACCCACTCCGCTCATTCCCGTCATTATGATATTTATTTAACACAAGAAGAAGGACAATGAAACTTTTCTTTAAAAAGTTAGATTTAATCACATTACCTAAGTCCTACTTCATTCTGCTGATGTTGGAGGGCCTATACAAGTTTGTGGAGGTTTCTCTTGTCATTCACGTTTTGGGACAAGATTCTCTAAATTAGGTATGATAGATTGGCAGAGTGTTTCCACATTTGTTATGGAGACATTTTGACAACTAGAAATTGGTACTTTCCTTCATATAAACATAGAAAATTACAACTAATAGCAAAATATATTCACGTATGTAAGTGACAGCAGCGCGCCTAAGTAGTAATTATATATTATCCTTGCCTTTCCAATGAGACCAAGTCAAAGGGCTACATCTCAATGGGAATATGCTCTATACGCTCTGTATCACAAGATCGAATATACCAAGTTTCCCAAAAATAATTTGTGCTTGTCAACATTGTTGCTGTTATTCATTTTGCAGTTTCATGTGTAGGCAATTATTTTAGTACAAATGCATCGAAAATTTAGATACTTTTTTTTCTAAGAGAACTTAATGATTGAGATAACATTTGAAAATATATAATTTAATTTCTAATGAATATTTTATAAAACATTTTTTTGTGAAATAAAGAAGATCTATCCATCTACGTACATAATCTACGCATAATTTTAGAAGATTTAATACGATGTTAGTAAGTAAATATGATTTTACAACCGGTTTACTGCTTGAAGTGCTCTGTTAACACTGGAACTTGGTCCGAGTAAGCTTGGTTCGATTACTATGTTCAACTTGATCTTACTCGTGGTTTTGGTGGAAATTGGTACTCGAACCACCCCCAGACAGGAATGATCAAGTCGAAAGTAGTACTCGTTGGAGCGGTTTTTTAATAAATTAATTTTTTATTATAAAATTTTGAAAACATTTTTAGAAAAAAAAAATTGAAACGCCATTTTTCAATAAAATAAAATTTTGAAAACATTTTTAGAAAAAAAATTGAAACGCCATTTTTAAGATATTATTAATATATACCTATATAAAATTCAAATTAAAAAAAAATTCTGTGACTAGTTTTTGAAAATCGATTTTTCAAAGAAAAAATTATTTATTTTTTAAAAATCGAAAAATTTTTTTTTTTGAAAATTTAAGTATGGAGTCTTAATAACAATTTTAGGGAGCATTTGTAAAAACAATTAATTTAATCGGTTGATCCAATATTGAAAAAGTGGTTCTATGGGAAGTACCGTTAATAAGTACGCAAACAAAATATTTTTATACTTAAAAGTGAAGTGTACTAATTTAAGAACACACAATTTTTTTATAAAAATTCTTGGAGCGGTTTTCGAGAAATAATTTTTCTTCTAACGGTTTTTTAACATTTGTATGGGAGGTATCGTTGTTTTTTTTTTTTAGTTTAGAAAAAATGTTTTTTTAACTATTCAAGATCATGTCAAAAAAACTACCAAATACAAAGTTTCGAAAAAATCTATTGACTAGTTTTCCAAATTTTGAATTTTCAAAAAAAAAAAATTAATTTCCAAAAGAAATTTTTTTTGAAAAATTTTGGTATACAATAGTGTTTAAACTGTCTAGGAGCTTCTGCGTAAAAAAATTCAAAAAAATCAAATTAACCGTTTCCGAGAACATCGAAAACCAAAAAAATTGTTCTACTAGAGGTACCAACAATAACAATCAAAATAACAAATAATTTAATGTAGTTAATGTTTAACTACATTAAAGCTGTTAGCTACAAGAGCAAATTCGTACGATCCAGTCGTACATTTTCTATATAGAGGAGCATTTTTTTTATATTCTGATGTTTTAGATATTATTTATAAACATGTAACAATCTGAATGAGGCTGAGTGTGTTAGTGGCAATATACAAACGCCTTCCCTCATTAGCAATATTAGAAACTAAGTGAAGTGAATAAGAATATCTTATAGATGCAAATGATAGTTTTCCACATTGGCAAATTCTGACGAAGCGATATATTTACCAAATGAGAGCTGTTGTACAAAACTCAATCTTCATGACATCGGTAAGCAATATATATAGTTGGCAGGCAGCGGTATCGGCGTGTATATGGTGTAAAGGAATGATGCAAGCTCAGGGCAAAATAACATCAATTCATACTCAACTTTGTATACGGAAGGAAGGTAAAGGTGATAACCGAAACATCATGTGTACACAAGGTTTTGCATAAACAGGTGTGTTAGGCATTTATTAGCTTGTATTATCCTATCTGCAAATGATTTTCGGAAATTACTTGTGTATTCTGATTTGCAGCAATTTTCAAACCCTACCAACTTCCTTTACTATACTTTCACTGCGTTGTATGCCGGAAGCTGTTGATCTGACAGAGTATAGTTGAGATGTGCTATTTTATAGGGAAGTCAAACGCAGCTGGGTTTTCTGGTTTGCCCTTTCCAGCAGGTATAATTTCTTCACAAATAAGCAGGTTATACTTAAACTACGAACCTTTGCTAAAAGCAGTCTGGAGTGAGATAAAGATGAGTTAAATCCTGACAATTAATTCTGTCAGCAAATTTTTCCCTTGAAGGTATTTAATTCAGATTCAGACATTTACATATTAAACTATACCCACACTCTCACATGAGTGTAATATGAATAACACTTGCTATATTGGTTGCCTTTTGAATATCTTATTCTGAAGATTAGAAGGGAGCTATTTCACAGCTTATGAATACTTGTGTTAATTACATAGAATTTATAATATGAAAGCCTTTATCCAGCAATGTGCTTAAGAGACTTAAATTTTATGGTAATTATTAAAAACAACTTAAGTAAATATATATATATGTACATACAGTTGAAAAATAACACATTTGTCTTACTCAGTTGACAGACAGACATTACTGATAACATACATTTAAATTTTTTTTATATATTCGCAAACTCATTAAAATACTATTCATATGTCAAACAAAATAAAATTTATATAAAGATTTTTTGTTTAATCTTAACAAATACAGAACGGTGATATGTATTATGAATTTACTTTCCATTTGTATGTCTTCGACACCTACTTGCTACTGCGCTTCGACTCGAAATTGGTAACGATTTCAGTGCTAAATTTATATTGAAAAAGGATTGGAACAATGGGTGACCATTTTACTCGAGATATAGATAATATGGGCAAGTTTTGCATTTGGATAAAAATCAAATTTGGGATATTATTTTTTTTTTTATTTCCTTATACAAAAACTCCCAAAAAATTTAAACAGTATCATTTTTGAAAAGAAAAATTTGAATTAAAAAAAAAAAACATTTTTTTTCGAAAACTCAATATGTATTTCGAAAACGACTCGATCAATTTCTTCAAAAATTTGTATTTACTTCTTTTTTTACATTATCTTGAAAAATATTACCCTACAATATTAAAAAACCTTTGTGAAAAAAACATGTTTTCCTCAAAAACGGCTACAAGTATTTTAATTTTAAAAAAATGTGTGTGTTCTTAAATTAGCGCAGTCCACTTTTAAATACAAGATATATTTTATTTTGTGTAATTATCAACGGTTCCCATAAAAACAATATTAATATTATATTTTTTTCTCACGATGAACCGCTTAAAATTATTTTTGTTCATTTAAATGATCCCTAAAAATTACAGGGTGCGCCGGAGAAACTTACTTATTTGAAAAAATTCCCGGGCGGTGATTTGGGCGGTTAGAGGGGCGAGAGGGGGCGCATCTGGAGGGGGAAGTTCCCAAGTTTGTTTCTCCCTCCAGTTAGTTGCCATCATGCTCTGGTCTAGAGAGCAGCGGGCCTTCGCAGTCGAGAGCTTCTTTTCTAACGGTCGCTCACTTGTTGCTACGCAACGTACCTTCCGCGCTCGCTTTGAAATTCCTCCTCACAGACTCATTCCTGGCAGTAATTCGATTCTGTCGTTGGTTAACTCATTTCGGGAGTGTGGAAGTGTCGCTAAACCCAGAAATGGACTTCAACGGACCATCAGAACTCCGGAAAATATCGAAAAAGTGAGGCAGTCAGTTGTGCGTTCTCCCCGGCGGCGTTTGGCTCGCAAACACGCAGCTGCTATGGGAATTTCCGACACCACTGTTCGACGAATTCTACATGAAGACCTTCAATTTCATCCCTATAAATTGGCTGTTGTGCCAGAATTAACTGAACGCGATTTTGTTGCCCGCGACGCCATTGCCAACATACCGATTGATATGCTGCAAAGAGTGGAGACGAATTTCAAAAATCGACTTCATCAGTGTATGCACAATGGGGGTCGCCATTTATCCGATGTAATTTTCAGACTGCATGAAAAAAAAAAATTGGGATATTGTATTCTCAAATAAAAAAAAAATTAAAACAATAATTGAAGTACTTTTGTTTTTATTGACCTTTCAAATAAGTAAGTTTCTCTGGCGCACCCTGTATGATTCAAATTTCCAAAAAATGTTTTTTTTTTTTGATTTAAAAGAAAAAGTGTTTTTTTAGTTAAAATTTTAAAGGTATATTAATAATTAGATACTTTAAATTGGCGTTTAATTTTTGTTTACTAAAAATGTTTTTGAAAATTTATAAACAAAAAATATTTAAAAAAAAACGATACAACGATTTATGTTACAATTTTTTTTAACCATGACAAAGTAAAATTTAATTTTTCTTACGAAACTGACAGTATTTTTTTTTGAATTGGTGATTGAAATTATATTTAGAATTACGTAAAAAATAAATACACCCCAAAATTTGGAAATACGGATTTTGGTAACAAAAAATTGTTCTTTAAATATAAAATAATATTGTATACCTACTAAAATTTTTGAAAAAATTTTTTTTGGATTTTTTTAAAAAAGTCAATTTTTTAGTTTAAGTTTAAGTTTTAAGATTTAATTTATTAAATACTTAAAGTTCCCATAGAAAAAATGCAAGAAATTTATAAAAAAAATAATGAAGTTTCTGGGCAAATTAAACGATTAAACGACACCCTGTATAGCTTCTAAGCTCTAAAGTATCTTTCATACAACAGAACGATATTTAGAAGAAATAGAAGGATTGGCTAGAATTTTTGTAAAAAGTGGATTAGAAAACAATGCTGCCAAGAGTACCGCACAAATCACACCCATAAATATAAGCAATACATTCAATTGCCACCAGCATTTTTGCGGAAATCAACAGTAAATTGATCCTCCTAAACGCACTGGCGCAAAATTTTAAACAGCTCATTGTTAAGGACGTACCATTTTAATAGTTAGCAATTTTCCAAGTGCTTATTGATTGTATAACTATTTCAAAATTTTAAAACCTTTCCTAAACTAGTAAATTGCTAATTAAACAAAAAGCTTAGCATTTGTAGGGTTTGAATTTTGATGAACACAATTATTGTTGTTATACGTTGTAAATTAGTTATATGTTGATGAAAACCCAACATGTGCTCTAAAGAGATATTAGATATTTCTCTTTTCATCATTTTAACTTTATTATTTACGAAAAAAAAAACAAAACAAAAATCTGGACCAGCAGGACTCGAACCTGGGCACCCCGCGTGCAAGGCTGATATACTATCAGATTCCATAATGGATTTAGCAAACTGCTAAAAGTTAAAGTAGCCATTTCGTGATTTTAACTTTAGTAAAATGTTAAAATCGCTTAAAATTAGCTCAATCATCTTTTTAACTTAGTAAATTGCTAAAAGTGGCTTTAACATTTTACTAAATCGTGTAAAATTTTGCGCCATACTTAAAAAAAAAATACTGTAAATGAAATCAAATTTGATAAAATTATCACAACATCACATCATATACAAAATATCATAGCATAACTTTCAACTGTATCTAAAATTATATATATTATTTAATTCACCAATTTAACCCTATACTTTCTTTACTTTCAAATTGAAAATTTCGAAAGTAAATATAGTAGATAACTGAAAAAGCAAACACAACCTCAGCATCCAGCGCAATGCAATTTTTTATCGCTGGTCTTTTCATTTTGTTGAATCTATCCCAATGGCAATTAGACTATCTTGATGGCGAAAAGGGGTTTCTCTAACACTTCAGGCACCCAAAAACGGATGATGATGATAAAGCCCGTTTGTTTGTTGTTCTATTTCTCTCGAAAAAGCCACTTCCGTTTGTTTTTTTTTTTCCTCATGAAACACACTATCCTGAGTTCGGACACGTTCGTTTATCCCACTCGTCACTTTCTACGGTTTACCCCGCACGGCGCATAAAGCACACTCTGGGTCCTTGTAAAGTGATGGGCTAACTAACATACAACCACACCGAGTAACCCTATTCGCAGGCTATAGGTCGAAAGTCGGAAAATACCTAAATTGTCTAGAAGAGTACCTCAACTTCGCGTCGCAACACCTGCCTTCCGTATAGAATGTCGGGTTCTTGGATAATGTTGTGCTCCTGGGAGATGGTGAGTTTTATCTTTGCACACTTTTTTTGGTTCTTGCTGAATGCATTTTAAGGATAAGTACTGTCGAGTTAAGACCATATAGGTTTGTGGTATGTGTGTATTTGTTTGAAAAACTTCAGAACGTAACTATCTACTATTTAAAAACAAACCTTGGTATAATAATTTTAAGACATGGTGTTAGTATAGGAGAAAAACTTTTTTTTTATTATTAACGTAAGCCTAGATAAGTGAATTTAATTGCCAACAAGTGAAATTCAGCCGATTAAATTACAAGACTGTGCCGATTCGTTCTTTCACAAGTATGTTACTATGAAAATTTGGGATATCCAAGAAAGGATAAACAGTATAATAGTTTAGGTAACAAATACGAGGATGCGTATAGATATAGGTGGTTAACAGGGGTAACAATATAGCAACACCCGCATTACTTCAAACTAGATCTTTATGCATCCAAAGGCTAGCAGTTTTTAAGGCTACATAAAATTATGCCCAAAAGTGTTTTGAAAAATGCCACAAAAATTGGGTGTAATAATTTTTGAAAAACCGCTCAACAAACATATTTTAGGAAAATTCGCCAAAATGTATGGAAATTATATCGAAGTGAAAATGGAAATTACGCCGAAAAATATAAGCTTTTTGGCTTAATTTCCTAAATTTGTTTAGAAATAAGACCATAAATAGATTGTACCAAAAACTGCTTGTGAAATAAAGCCGAATGCAGACAGACGATTAATGTTGCACAAAAAACTTTGAATACACCCAAAGTTGACCAAGCAGGGGGTTGAAGGGGGACAGCATGCCCCCTTACGCGTAGTTCTTTTTGCATCTTGTGTTGATTAAAAAAGCAGGAATATAATAAATTTGAGGTAAGAAACGCGCATCCTGTCTTTCCATGTGCAATAATTTGGACTTTGATGTTAATCTAGAAAAATCTGAAATAGTAATGTTTTGGAATGGTATAGTAAAAGAGCAGTATTTCGACAATTTTGAGATAAACATACCCAAACAATACAAATATCTTGGCGTTCGTTTCTCTTACAACATGTCCTGGGCATGACACTTAACGAAAAGACTTACATCATCGAAAAACTCGATCAGCTCGACATGGTCAAAGTTTGCAGGATACAAATATGCTAAATATAAAGTGTATGATGCATTCATCAAAAGATACTTTCGGCTGCCGGATACACCTAAATATGCCACGTAACTGCTTACCACGTATCTTCTCTGAAGCAGTCATAGATTAAAATATTTAATTACCCATGAATGGTCAGGCCTTTTTCATGAGACGGAGATTGATTTCAGTCCCGAAACTCCAGTTTCAGAATGGAATCAAATTTACAAATTGCTGCTGACAAATGTGGCAGAAAAGCATTGGGACGATTTTACCAGCAATGCACTACAATTACAGTTTCACGATGAATATTGTAGCTTTATATATGCTGAAGTCCCGAACCATTTTGAAGATAATAATTCCCCCGTGATCTTCAAAGCATGGTGCGGGCTTTTGAACATAAATGTTAAATGTTGGCCTATATACTCGATGCAATCAGGATGCGACAGAAAATACCTCTTCATCATAAAAATAGCTTGGAAACGTTACTCTTGAACGGCCAACATTCCTCAACATTTTTATTGGATCTTGCTATGCAAAAATCTACAAATTTTTAAAAGACTCGCTTAATATCGTAAACGAATTTAGTTAAAACGAGCAAAATTAACCACTTAAAATCAAGTTTGTGTCATACTTAATTTTGAATACCAGCTTCATAATGTTTTTGTTAAATTTTTTTAATGGAAAACAAAATTATATTATTTATTTATCTATCGCTGTTGTCTCATACTCAACAACGAAAACATGTAGGTACATTTTATTAAATGTTTTTATTTTTAATAAACTCCATATATTTATTTATTTATTTCATCAATTGATCAATAATTTGTAATCAGCAGATCAAAGGATCTGCTGATTACAAGTTATTTACATACATTTACAATGAGTATCAATGGATTATAACAAAAAAGAAATACGAAAATTAAATTATTTTTTATATTTATAAATTACATAGTTATAGAACTTTTCTCTTAAGACAATCTCTATTCATACAAAGATCAATGTCACTATGTACCATGTTAAATAATTTTAGAGAATTGGGTTCATTTAACGCATAATAAGTTCTATGAAGGACAATATGAAATAATTCAACGGTGTTGCGAAAAATCCGTGTCGGAACATGAAAGGACATTAAGGAAAGCAATTCACTAGACCGAATACGATTATCAAAAACGTCTTTGACAAACAAAATACATTGGACTTGTCTGCGACAATAAGAGAACACCTTGATTTATAATCGGGTTAAGATACTACAAAATTAAGCTTTCGCAAGGCGTAAAGAGTGAATCTTTTTTTAATTCTTTCAGTTCTCAATATATTATTATTATAAAAAGGTGACCAAACGACACAACAATATTCCAAAAACTGGTAGAACTATAGACATAAATAAAGTCTTTAAAATATAAGAATCCTTAAAATCGCTGGAGTTTCGTTTCAAAAAACCCAGCAGTGAATTACCTTTGGAAACAATTTAGTCGATGTGAGATTTGAAGTCAAGCTTTGAGTCAAAAAGAACACCTAGATCATTAATTGAGTTAACTCGGAGAAGACTATCGTCATAGAATTTATATTCAAAATCAAACAATGAGTATGATTTACACTAAAGATTTTACATTTAGAATAATTTAGTTCTAGACCACTTTAAAAAATTGTTTATATCGATTTGCGTTAATAAGCAACCTGAAATTGATGATGTTGCTAAGAAGAGTTTAACATCGTCAGCGTACATCAAACAATTACAATATTCCAAGATAGAAGGCAAATCATTAGTAAAAATAATAAAAAGTAGTGGTCCCTAATGACTTCCTTGTGGAAGACCCGATACAACCTCTATAAGATTTGAGACGCAATTATCTATCTTAACAGCTTGTTTTCTGTCAGATAAATAAGATCTCAACCATTTAATAAACAGTTCATTCAATCCTAACTTTTTTAGCTTCTGCAAGAGAAGATCATGATGAACTCGATCAAACGATTTAACGAAATCAGTGTAAAGGACATCAACTTATCTACCATTTTCCATATGACCGCTACAAAAATTTGCAAACAGACTTAGATTTGTACAAGTCGACCTTCCTTTTACAAAACCATGTTGCTTGGCGGATATTATTTCCTTAACAGCAAAATTTAATCTTTGAGTGATTATTTTTTCAAAAATTTTGGTACAAATTGGTCTGTAGTTCTTCACTAAGGGCTTAAGACCGCTCTAAAATACTGGATCTATAAAAGATATCTTCCATTCATTAATGAAAGTCCTAGTTTCAAGGGATTTATTGAAAATCAGACTCAGTACTTTACAAAGTGAAGAGGAACAATTTGACAAAAGAATTGGGGGAATCATATCATAACCAGATTTTTTTGTAACATCAATTTCTTTTAAATTTTCTGAAATTTCCTGCTCTGAAACAAATCATAAAGAAAAATCAATTACAGGAAGAATATCAGAATACAATCCATCAATATTTGGTTATACAGTTATATGACGTTTGAAAGAACTGAGCAAAAAGGTTACAAGATGACTGAATATCATTCGATTTAAGATTCTCATATTCCATACATTGAGGAAAAGATAAACATTTTCTTTTTGAATTTAAGAATACCCAGAATGATTTGGAATTATTTTTTACATTGGATTCAGTATATATTGTCTATACAAAAATTTTGTGAGAAAGTCTACTTCTTTTCTCAACTGAAGAAATATTGCCCGGTCTTTGGGGAGTGTTGTTTTTTGCAACGCTTAAATCCCTTATACTCGTATTTAGCATTCTCCAAATTTTTGATTCTCTTATTAAACCACGGAAGCTTAAATGATTTGTTTTTTTTTGTAAACGTAGGAACAAACAGTTTTATGCCTTCAAACAGGATAGATTTAAAACTAGCAAACATATCCACCAGTGACTTACCTTGCAATCAATCCTTCCAGTTGACTTATAAAAACTATTAAGTGAATTGAAATCTGCCTTAGCAAAATTAAAATGTTTACATTTTTCGAGTGAAGCAGATGCATAATCATAAAATTTAAAAGATAAACAAACAGCCTTATGATGAATAGAGTTGTTAAGAAGGGACGTATCTGATATTTCTATAGAATATTTTAGATCATTATTAATTAACACTAAATCCAATAGTCTTCCTAGACAATTTTTGACATTATTAATTTGAAAAAGATCCATAGCAGAAAGTGAATCAACGACTAACATCTCTACCTCTTTAATTGCATCAAAAGGGATCCAAACATGATCTTCTTCCATGTAGCACCAGTCGATGTCACCAATATTGAAATCGCCGAGAATACAAGGGAATTGGTTAGTCGTGAATTCATTTAAAATAGTTTGAGTATTAGAAATATGCTTAGTACATAAATCTAATCCACTCATTGGACGAATAGAACTCACAATAAAATATATATCTTTTGTTTCAGCAGAATGTTTTGTACTAACACAAACACAAAGTTGTTCAATTTCATCTGAGTCATCCATTAGGTTAAATTGTTGACTTCTGAAGGTAGATCCAATTGCTATTAGCACACCTCCACCACGCTCCATTCCAGTTTTAATAGATCGATCTTTACGATATACACTACGTATACGTTGAGAAAACAGATCCTAGTTCTTAGCGTGTTCAAATAATTAAACTTTTTGTAAGAACGTCAAAATTTGCTTCTTAAACTCTCCTAAACCCTCCTTTTGAAATTTACCTATGACAATATTATATAACTAACCTAACATATATATATGTATATATACATATGTAACTCAATGCGGTCGATTTTAACGAAATTAAATTATTTTAAACAAAAAATTATAAACAATACTGATCAAACCAAAAAAATCAATATTAACAATATACTACCCCATCTTTTTGTGTTTAATATACTCGTAAACATTTTTAAATAAAATGGCGACATGCTGTTGGTAACTCTTTGGAAAATACTGTTTTGCGACTTATTTTCTTTAGTAATTAATGTGTGCGAAAACATGACGTTTGAGTTATTTTTGTGTTTTTTCTTGTTTAAAGAGTTTGGCAAAGAGTCTTACCACAAAAAAAAACGATTTTGGTGTGGAGAATGTATATAAAATAATTTTTTCGTAATATGTAACATACATTAATCTGCCACTGAAAAATCGCAAAATGTCTACATTTTCAAAAGATGATAAGTTATTATTATTAATAAAAAACAGAACAAGAAGATAAAACAGCAAGCTAACCTTTATCCATTAAAAATATTTTAAGTTCAAAAATATTTATCTGAAACAAACAAAATCAAAAGCATTTAATCACTCTTTGTTCTGCTACGTACAGACTTACTCAACACAATAGATTGCAGATTTAATAATACCTAAATCCTCATCTTATCAGGGACGAAAGAACATTGCAAAGCAAAAAGGATTTAATCCTTATCTCTTCTCTCATAAATGGTATGAGTGTAGTGCTTACACTTAGTTCTGTAAAATCTACATGTGAAAATTGAATAGGAATGCATACGAAATGGGTTAAAAAGCGCTTATGGGTCTGAGTATACGACCACAAAAAAATAAGTAGGTATAAAAATACCCACTGCTACTGTACCATCATAGAAAGATATAAGCATCTTTGATATACCTTTGTATAAAAAAAGACAAAAAACGGGGTAACGCCCCGTATAGTGCATACCGTGAACACATTACCAAGTCATATAAGATGCAAGTGCAAGAGGAGAAGCTCTTCAGCGGCCAACATTTGGAAGAATGTGCTTGCTTAATCCTTTTTTGTCGAGAGACATCTTTAACACAAACTCTTATTGAACATTCCACGATTCCGTCACATGAATGATGGATTGAAGAACTAAAATAGATGAAAAAAAAAAAAACTGAAATGTAGGTACATAGAAATGAGTATCTACAAGCAAAAAATCCCCTCTAAATTGTATGCATAGCTACACACGCATAGTGATTTCTTATCACAACAAAATATTGGTAAAAAATCATTAAAAATATTACGAAACAATAAAAAATAAAATGCACGACCGGATCGCAAGAATTTGCTCTTATGTTCGATCATATCGTATGCAATAGATTCCTATTAAAAATCTAAATATATTCGTTACTTAATTTTTCATATATAAACATTTTCTTAAATTTTTTTCTCAAAAAAATAGGTATGACAATCTTAAATATTTAATAATATAAACTTAAAAACAAAAAAAAATCGGCTTAATCAAAGAAAAAATAATTCAAAATGTATTTATTTACTTATATATTTATTTATTTATTAAACTCTAACAAGCACATTGACTTTCATAGAATATCTTAAAATTAAACTTAAATCTAGTAATTAAATGTTATTTAAAAGTAAAGCTTTACATTCATTTCGACTTAAATGGAATTCCAGTAAATCTTCAAATTGATTGAAACAAGAGGTGGCATTACAAATAGGATTGTTAGAACCATAGTTAGAACAATGTCTAGCGATACAAAAGAAGTAATTTTCTCTATGTCGTAGGGAGCGCCCTGGAGCATAAATATTTAACAAAAAAAAACAGTAATTTTGGGCTATCAATATGGCTACAAATAATATCTCTAGCAAGCATTGCGAAAAAATAAACTCGTCGTTTATGAAGTGGATTTAAATTAATTAATTGGCATCTAATATTATAAGAAGGTATTTCTGAATACAAGTAGGTTGTACGTAGAGCAAACTGAGTTTTCTGAATTCGTTCAACCCTTAAATGATCCCGGTGACCATATTATACAGCAATATTCAAGCTTAGATCGTACCAGAGAGACATAAAGACACTTCGAAGTGTAAGGATCACTAAATTCCCTGGAATTTCTGAAAATAAAACCAAGCATTGCATTAGCTTTCGAGATCAAAAAGTCTATATGCAAGGCAAAACTTAATTGAAAATCGAAAACAACTCCTAAGTCCTTTAGCATCGAAACCCGAGTGAGAGCACTCTGGGAGATTTTATATTGAAACGAAATTGGATTTTTCTGAATAAATTCTTAAACTAATTTCAGCTCAAAAAAAGTACGCAATTTTGTTTCTTGTATAAATTTGAATTTATGAGAAAAAAATTTTAAAAATCTGTGGAGCGGTTTTTGAGAAAAAAAGTTTTTTTGTAAAAAAAACTTTTTTAACAAAAAATTTTTTAAAATTCAAAAAGGTCAATTTATAGCTATTCAGCAAATACAAATTGAGCAGTTTTCAAAATATAAATTTTTAAAAATTAAAAAAAAAAAATTCTTTTAAAAATACAAAAAAATATTTTTTTAAAAATTTTGGTACCCAGTATAAATTGGGCAACCTAAACCGAAGGTGAAATTTCGAAGAAATCGGTCGAGCCATTTATGAGATAGTCGAAATAAAAAAAACGGTTTAAAATTTTTTTTTTTCAATCATATGATCGGTCGTACCTAAAAAGCTGCACTGATTTTTTTAAATCAAAATCGTTAGAGTCGTTTCCGAGAAAAATAGGCTTTAACGCATTGGTTATATGGAAGGTACCGTTATTTTTTGAGCATTTCAATTTCTCCTTTGTACAATACCTAAAAAACTCTATATACCAAGTTTGAAGCAATTCGGCCCACCCGTTTGGGCTGTAGGTGTCTATACATACATACAGAAAGACTGACAGACAGACATAAAGACGGACAGAATTTTTAGACCATCTTTTTTCGTCTTCGCTATCATCGTAATGTCGTGTTTGATTGTTATCTCAAAACTTTTTTTTTCGACGAATGCATTACTTGCCTTTTAGTATCTAAATCGCAAGTAAAAACATTTTTCATTTTGAGGTAGTCAAACTCATTCCGAAAAATTCGCCTCCATGTATTCATTTAAATAATGTGGACTTATTAAAGTATTGGGTTAAAATTAGTGCGCTTTCAATAAAATAAAAAAAAATATATTGAATACTTAAAATATTGTTTGCACCGCAAGTCATTTTGCATAAAAACGAAGATAAGTATGTTTTGTGGACTTTTCCTATAAAAAAGAATAAATCCAAATTAAACATCATGAATGACTATGACCAGAGCAAAGACCAGTTTCGGGTCTGCGTAAGGCCTAGTTTGGCGCCCCATTCGCGGTTGTTACAGGGCATTCGTCAACACATTTCAATGCGTTTTGATTAATGAACTATGTACGCCGTAGTTCACTTGAATGAAGGCAAACATAAAATAGCACTAAACGGAGCTTTCATAGCCATTACAAACGTATGTGTTGACGGTAAGCAAAGGGTTTAATCACTCAAATGAATACGCTTCCAAAAATTATTTCCTTTTTTAATATATGTCTGTTATATTAAAAAAGGAAATAATTTTTGGAAGCGTATTCATTTGAGTGATTAAACCCTTTGCTTACCGTCAACACATACGCATATCTATTTCAAATTTAGAAATGATACCTAAAAAAGCAGGTAGTAAAATCAGTTCACGTGAAAAGGCAGTAGGAAAAATTGTGAAATAGTTTAAACATTTAGATTTTATTGATTCTTTTTCTTTGGTAGTTATTATATTTATAAACTATAGTAAAACAAGTAATTTTGTAGTGGGTATGACCACCATTAGTTTTTAATTATTTCAAATATCCGATCTAGAACTGAGTCATACATAGATTTTATATATATCAGCGATATTTCGGCCCAAGAAGACTTAATGGATATGTCCATATTTTCGTAATGCCTCCTTCCTTCGTATACCTTGCGTGTGAGCCACTCTCAGACATTTCCGATAATGTTAAGGTCAGTTGAATACGTCTGCCAATTCATCACTTCAAATTGTTGGCTTGCAATATACGACTCTACAATACGAGCAGTGTGGATTGGTGCGCTGTCCTGTTGCAAGATCCATGCAGAAAGGTACAAAAATGTCCCTTATTTATGAAAAGCTGATTCCAATACTTCTTTGTAGGTTATTCCCTTCATTATTGTACTTTCAACATTATGTTCCAGAGCTCCATAATAGGTGACCGCACCCCAGACCATTACTCCACCCTCTTGACTATGATGGTGTGTTAGAAATGGTTGTTCTTTGCGAAAATCATGAAAATAAAAGTTGTAGCGATCTGGTCCATCTAAATTAAACTCCTTTTCATGCATGAATACAACCGTTCGACACTGAGTCTTAGTTTGGCTCTGGCATAGTTCAAAGAAGCCATATGATGTTTCGCAAATTTAAGTCGAAGCTCCTTACGCAAGGCACGCAAGGCATTTAGAAGTTTTTTTTTTGTCAGCTTTAACCTCTTCAGATATCCAGCACCAAGAATAACACGCTGGACAGTCGATTTGCTTACAATTACCTCTGCTTCGAATTTGGTTTTTAATGTGGAATAGCTGGAATTGGAGGCAATTGGTGGTGAGATTACACAGTAGATATCCTTTTCTTTTATTGTATGCCTGAGTACCTTGCAAATTGGAGCTTTGGAATAACATTCCGCGTGGCTCTTCCCATTTCTATTCAAAAATTTGTCTATTTCATTTATTATTTTCTGAACTTTAATTTTGCACTAGTTTTCTCAAAAAATATTGACGTATGCGAGTAATTTCAAATCTGGCCTTTAATCAGATGAAACAAATTTCATTGCTTACTTTTACTATGCTTTTTGAAAACTTTGGAAAAATCGCAATTCTGTACCCACAATATTGTTCTTTCTCTCTATGGTTTTCTCTGTTGTATGAATGTGTGTAATGTTTAATAGGCTTGGGCAGTTCGTGAACGAATTAGTTCAGTGAACTAGTTCAGTTAAGTGAACTAGTGAACTTTGTTCAAGAATTTATATTCTATTCTATCTACATTCAAATTCCTATTTTCTACATTCCACTATAATGTAGAAGAGACAAACGAATGAGCTGATCTAGTCTTGCCGCGTTCATGATTATGTTTTTTGTCAAACATGACGTTTAGTGAAACTACCTAACAACCACAGAAAAAGAATACAGAACAGCGACCGACGCAGTATTTTTACCTCTCACACTCACACACTTTATAAGCAGCCTACGCTTTTCCTACCTCGTCGTCCCTTAAACACATTGGCTCAAAATTTTAAACGATTTATTAAAATGTTAAAGCCACTTTTAGCAATTTACTAAGCTAAAAAGATGATTGAGCAAATTTTAAACGATTTTAACATTTTACTAAAGTTAAAATCACGGACTGGCTACATTAACTTTTAGCAATTTGCTAAATCCATTATGGAATCTGATAGTATATCAGCCTTGCACGCGGGATGCCCAGGTTCGAGTCCTGCTGGTGCACAATTTGTTTTTTTTTTTTTTGTAAATAATGAAGTTAAAATGATGAAAAAGAAATAACTAATACTTTTTAAGAGCACATGTTGGGTTTTCATCAACATATAATTAATATACAAAGCATAACAACAATAATTGTGTTCATCAAAATTCAAACCCTACAAATGCTCAGCTTTCTGCTTAATTAGCAATTTAGTAGTTTAGAAAAGGTTTAAAAATTTTGAAAAAGGGTCAGAACACAATAGTGTGGTAATATGTAGGTATTCTGTTCATTCTATTCCATTCAGATCAAATATGTAAGCATAAATTTTTATTGTGACTGTATGTGGACTTGCACAACAGACAGTTGTTTACTCTTGTTCGACAAATCTTAAGTAAATAGAAACCGATATAACTTGCTTTCTATGATGGTATGATCCTCCCGCTATTTAGTTATGTTTAACTTTTATTCCGTATTATGTTAGTCTTTAAATACAACTCTCGATAGCTATTTGGACTTTTTTATTGAATAAACTATGAAGATAGCAAGATCGAAACCCAGTTCTTTTATCATAATTATCTGCTCGCTATCCTACAAATATAAATCTTTTTACATTTTCTAATTTGAAAATTAATGAAACACTGAAAACGGATTGTCTTTGATAGTTGTCTATTTGTTTAAGCAAAAATAAATTCATGTACAGGATTCATTCAGGGGTAATTTTAGTTTTTAAATAAGCTTATCTTCATTAATAATCCAAATAAATTTTAATTTTTGTTTTGTTTTTAATATTCAGCTGTTCTAATAATGCCACTACACAATTCACCTCACCTTTAGCTGTGGTGAGTTTCGTTATGAGTTTTTTTGTGACGATTGGGGGAGAATTCGATAATTGTTATCAAAAGAGCTTTTGACTTGTGATTCGTCACAAGGAGGAGAATCGGTCTGTTAGTCTACATTTTGGTCAAGCATTTGGTTTTACATATCTTGTTATTAAAAAATTTTCGAATTTTTGCTTTTGTTTTTTTTTTGAACAATCAATATTTCGAAAAGGTGTGGATAATATTTTCTTGAAATTTCGCTTTTAAGTTTTTATTATTAAATGCTAAAAAGCGTCTAATTATATATAGTTTATTATTATCATACTGTAAAATATAAAAACGAAAATTCAACTGACACAACTTTAGTTATAGTTATGTGCGTCAACAGCTTGTAGGCAAACTCGTTTGTCAGCTGAGGATTCCCATCTTGGTATTTCTCATCTGTGGTTAGGATCATGAACACGACTATAGGGTTTAGCTTTAGTCAATTTCCGGTCTAGGCCAAATGAACAACTAACTTAACACACTCAATAAAACGTAAGCAATTTAGTAAGTTAAAGTTATCAGCTCAATTAACATAAGACTTGGAATTGATTACTTTTCAACTAATTTACTTCTCAGTTTGTTTTATTTAAGCCATTCGATAATAGTTATTTCCTAAAGGTTTCGTTCTTGTGTTCGAAAAAAAATCCTTCCATACTACGCGAATTAAAAACTCGTGTGTATGGTAGTTCAGTTGGATGGCGTTATTGGTAGTAATTCGACTTATTGTGTAAAGAAAATTAAATCTGTCTTATTAATCGCTTTATTAACAGATTGCTAGTATTTTCCTTTCCTTTCCGTTTTTTTTTTGTGTTACCGCTATTGAAGAAAATACTTGCTCATCGCCCTTTTTATATAACGAAATACTGTTATACAGAAAAGACGAACCCGATCCCGATCGACTGTAACCCTATCTATACAACGATATCAGCTTTAACTTTCCGACACAAGAGTTAACGAATGCTCCGTTTCAGAGAATTCTTCTACGATGACCCTAGAGACAAATAGTTTCATAAAGAGATCCAACTGGTTTTACAAGTAGAGAATTAATCTCTAGCCTTATGTGGAATCACTATGGACCAACGTATGTTCTAAGTGTGTCAATTTTTCTACTGGCAACCACCTTAACCTAACCTAACCTACCCATAATTATAAGTCAATGATACATTTTTCAGGATAACAAGGCGCACATTTGGTTATAGACGCTCAGCATCAACACATCTTTCACATAGGGGCGCTGGGGGCTGGCTCTCTGAAGGACACTTTTTTATTACATGTCAATTTGTGATCTTTTTTATTATCTGTATAAATAGTGACGCAGACATCCAACTTCAACATATTTCCCCTGTATTACTGACAAAAATACGAACGATACCTTCCACCTTGCTTCTTACATGTGATATGTGCGACAGTTGAGATTCTTGGAGACATAACACAGAAGGACTCATAATGAAACATCATTTGTCAATTTCACATCGCAAAACGAATAACAATGGAATCAAATAACCAGAAAAAAAGTTTCAATTTTTTTTTCTTTTTTTTTATCCCAAAAAAATGGGATGTTGGAAGTATTTTTTACCATGGGTTTTTTGTCAACTCCTATCACAGGACTTTGTTTTCTTTTATTGTCCTGCTTCGATTTTTTTGCCATATCTCTGTCTGTCGGTTGTGTGGTTTTTTCACCCATTTGTATGAAATGAATAATAATAATTATTCCCATCATGTTTTACAAAACGAATGGACACACATGACTTGATGCATAAAAAACACATACAGACAAGGCTGTGACGTGATGTTGGATATATGTGATGGAATGTTTTATAATAATATTATTATGTCGTTCATTTAATTGGTTAGGAGGAGTGTTATTGGCCTATTCAGTTTACACACGCGAACACACAACCTTTGATTTGATCTGCAGGAAGAGTAATAAATACACATGTAAACAAAATCCGTTTCTGAACTGGTCAACTCATTACTCTATCAACTGAATTTCTATATTGTGGTTTCATGGATGGTATAGTTATACCTATAATTTTTTTTTACATTTAACACCCTCTTTCACTCCTCTTAATATAATGTCTATTTCTATATATAGTCTGAAGGATAAAATATACAATATAGAAAGTAATTTTCAATTTTGAAATGTTATTTAATATTTTGCCATAAGAAGGGTTGACTGAGATTTCCTTGAACCAAAAAAAAACTTTTTTAAATTAGCTAAAGCATTAGGTAAGTATACTGTTTGTTCCTTTATTTCTTAAGGTAAGAAAAATATTCGTAGAAATAAGGTTTAAAAAAACGAACATGTTCGTAATGAGAAATAAAATGCACGACTGGATAGCACGAACTTGATCTTATGTTCGATCACATCGAATGTAAAAGATTTCTGTTAAGAATCTAAATATATATTTAAAGCAGTTTTTTACTTCATTTTTTATATATACAAAATATCTTTAATTTTTTTCTAAAAAAAAAAATTGTATGACAGGATTAAATATTATAATATAAACTTAAAAACAAAATATTAAATCGGCTTAATCAGAAAGAAAAAATAATTCAAAATTCTGAAATAAATACTTAAACTAATTTAAGCTCAAAAAAGTACGCCATTTTATTTGTTAAAGAAATTTGAACTTATGAGAAAAAAATTAAAAATCTGTGGAGCGGTTTTTGAGAAAAAAATTTTTTTTTTTTTAAATTTTTTGAAAATATTTTTCAAAAAAAAAATCAAAAACGCCAATTCATAGATATTCAATAAATACATATAAATATAATTTTTGAAAAGAAATTAATGAGCAGTTTTCGAAATACATATACATTTTTTAATTTTTTTTCTTAAATGATTTTAAAAATACAAAAAAATACTAATTAAAAATATTGGTACGCGGTATAATTTGGGCAACCTAAACCTATATATGTGTGAAATTTCGAAAGAAGCGGTTGAGCCGTTTATGAGATAGTCGAAAGCAAAAAAAAACGGTCCTATGGAAAGTACCGCTTATAGACATTTTTCTAATCTTTTTTTAAACAATACGATCGGTCGTAGCTAAAAACCCGCACTGATTTTTTTAAAATCAAAATCGTTAGAGCCGTTTCCGAGCAAAATAGGTTTGAACGTAACGGTTATATGTCAGGTACCGTTATTTTTTCAGCTAAAAAAAAATTAAAATTTCCCCTTTGTATCATACCTAAAAAAACTCTATATACCAAGTTTGAAGCAATTCGGCCCACCCGTTTGGGCTGTAGGTGTCTATACATACATACAGAGAGACAGACGTACAGACGGACAGAATTTTTAGACCATTTTTTCGTCTTCGCTATCATCGTAATGTCATGCTTGATTGTTATCTCAAAACTTTTTTTTCGACGAATGCATAACTTGCCTTAAAGTACCTATAATCGCATGTAAAAAGGATGAATATTAAATTCAAAAAAGGAGAACACTAAATTTTCGAACATTGAAATCACCTATAAGCTTTTGTAAGGGTTTTATGTATTAAAAAATATCATTTTTCGTAAAAAGGTAATTAAACATCATGAACCCTGCGATCTAAGATGCGTCTTATATCTATATCTGGAAGTTCCTTTTGATGATACCTATATTTTCACCTAACTAATATGGTGTTTTTTTTTTTTTAGTTGCATGAGAAGTTTCGATGGTTGTTGTCTATAGTTTGACAGTTGAGAATGTCAAACTGTATTGACATTTCTGTTAAGTAAAGTTTGGATAGCTTTTCATCAAAAATTATGTTTAAACGCCGAAACAATGCATCCAAATTGTGGAAATTTTCTTTAAAAAAATTAAATCTCTTCGCGAAGTTCATATAGAGCACTTCATCCATTTTATGGTCAACATAAGCGGTCTAGTGATGAAGATCATTTCTGGTTAAATCACTATTACTTCCATTTAATTACACTGTTTGGTGCGGCTTACACGCAGGCGGCATCATTGGTTCTTATTTCTTTCAAAATGAGGAAGGAGTTGAGCAGTGAGCGCCATCGATCCATGCTGATTTATTTTTTGTTTCTAAAAATTAATCAGCTGAGCATTCACAACATTAAGACAAACTTGCCTCACAGCGCGCTTCACCATAAATTTATTGCAAAATCAATTTGGTGACAGCTTTATTTCCAGAAGTGACCCTGATAGCTGGCCCCCTCGTACGTTCGTGCGACTTAAGGCCTCTCGACTACTTCTTTATGGAGCTATGTCAAATCATTGGCTTATGCCGACAAGCCAGCAACTCTTGAAGTATTTGAAATCAATATTCATATGACCACACAACCAGATTTTTTTTTTAATTTAACTATATGCCTGTAAGACCTAAGGTCTTTTAAATGCAACCTGAATTGCACTGCACTAGTTTGGCACAGTGGATTTGAGAACCAGGTATTGACTGTTTTATTTTAACCCATGGGCGGCATCCAATAAAAATTTAAGGTATAGAAAAGAATGCGCCTAGCGTGGGGATCGAACCAACACTTCCTAGTTAGCAATCAAGCACTTTATCCACTGCGCCATTTCCACCCACGAATTATTGGAAGAAAATATCCAAAATTTGACTGATCGAACAGAATATATAACTCGCATCCGTGGAGGACATATGCCCGAAATCAAATATTTATAAGACCAATACCATGAAATTATCTACCAGATTACGAGAATAATAAAAACTTCATTCCAACAATATTTCCGTCTTGTATATTTATTTAGAGTTCTCAAGCATTTTTTTGTATATGAGATTTTCGAAAATACTTATACATTTGAACCTTTGAATTAATTGAAACGTAAATGCCTTATTTTATTTCGAACTTTTTCATAAAATCTTCCTTAAGAAAAATAAGAGCTGCCAATTTTCATTATGTTTTCCTACTCCCTCCAATTAATAGTTGGGTAGGTTTGTCATTTTCTATTTTACTGTAAATAAAACGCATACATTTCGGGCTAAATCCTTTTTTACCCAAGGTGTCCAGATCGTTGCCCATATTTAGTATTTACTTAGTTCTTACCTAGGCAAAAATAAAATGCTGCTTCCGCAAACACACTTTACCTTCTAAATGATTGCTTTGCCTTTTTACGTCCATTTAAACATAAGTTCATAATTTCATTCTCATTTTCTTCTACTATGTACATTCTAAGGTATAAAAGAAAATACGTAGGTATGTATGTATGTACTTAAATGACGGGATGTGTTTTCAGGAACTGTCGACATAAATTTCATTCACACACACAGCTATCAATGTTTTTATGGTGCTTAGTTTTTGGTACAAAGCACTCTCCTACTCCTACACCATGATGCTATATAATATCTGAGAGGATAACACATTTCTCTAAATAACGGAAGCCGAACAAAACACTATTCGACATTTGTATTCGCAACATGAAATCGGTTATTTCACGCCGATTGATTTTGCAAAATGTATCTTCGTGGTTGTTGAAAGCAAACAAAAGCCAACCGGGCGTAACGTAGTAGCTTCTTTCTATAAACAAACTCAAGTCGAATTCCTTTTTTGCTCGATGACGCTAGGGCATGGCTTACAATAAAAAAGAGGACATCGGCCTCATTTATGTCAATTTAAATTTAGGGATATGAAAGGATGTTGTGAAACCTTTCAGATTCGCTCTGTCCTTGGGCTGACAAACATTAAGGTGAATTTCAATATGGTATTGAAGAGTGAAGGGTGTTGTTCTGATATAGTTATTTTCACAATAAAATTTACTGCAAATATGCTCCATTTAATTCAAAATTCCTTATTTTAAATAATTATTTATATTACTTTTGCTGAAAACTAGGTAGACATATTTTTAGATACATCAGAGATTTCTTTTAAGATAAATTCAGCGAGCGTTTAAATGAACATTGTGAACTCAAAAACATATGCTAACGGATCTGAAAAAATGAACCGTATGCAACGCAGTGTTGTATTGTAATAGATTTTTTTTGTGTAACGAAAATTTTTTTGGGAAAAGGACAACAAATCATTAAATCATTTTTTGTTTAAATTCATAATTTCGAAATTGGGCGAACAATTTTTTTCAGAAATAAGGTATGTCTTCAAATATATGTTACTTACTTACTTAGGTGGCGCTACAGTTCGGGGCGAACCTGGGCCTCAACCAACATGCCTCTCCAGCTAGCTCGGTCTTTGGCTAGCTGCCTCCAGTTACACACTCCAAGTTGGTTGAGGTCATCTTCCACTTGAGCGGGCCACCTTAGGCGAGGTCTTACTTGACTACGTCTTCCCTCTGGGTTGGAATCGAAGATCCTGCGAGCCGGAGCATTGTTGTCCATACGCTCTATATGACCTAGCCATCTTAAACGTGATATACGTGTTTTTTGTACCAGGTCAATGTCACTGTACAGCTCGTATAGTTCGTGGCTGAATCTTCTCCTCCAAAGCCCGTTAACGCAGATAGGGCCGAAAATCTTGCGAAGAGCCTTACGCTTGAAATGATTAAGGATATCTTTATCCCCTTTTGATAGAGTCCATGTCTCCGCGCCATAGAGCAGGACTGGGATGATCAGAGTCTTGTAAAGAGTCTCCTTTGTTTTTCGAGGGAGGGCTTTACTACTCAATTGCCTCCCTAGCCCATAAGAACAGCGATTGGCAAGAGTTATTCTTCGCTTTATTTCTAACGAGATGTTATTGTTAGATGTTATGTCTACAAATGGTTTCAGACGTTAACATAATACAGCAGAAAGGATCTTGTACGCGATATTCAGGAGACTTATTCCTCTATAGTTGGCGCAGTTTAGAGGGTCTCCTTTTTTGTGGATCGGGCAAACGATGCTGAGGTTCCATTCATCAGGCATACTTTCTTCTGACCAGACTTTAGAGATGAGTTGGTGTATGCACTGTACGAGGTCATCTCCGGCTGCTTTAGAGAGTCCGTCGGGGCCAGCAGCTTTGCTGTTCTTTAGTTTGGATATTGCTATCCTCACTTCATTTTGTTCAGGTGGACTGAAGTTTTGTGTATCATCGTCCATGTTGAATGGTTCATTCTGCCTGACAGCGGGATTTTGGTCTTCATCGCCGTTTAACAGTCTGCAGAAATGGTCCTTCCATATACTCAGCATCGAATGTGACTTTACTACGGGGTTTCCATTCCTATCTCTACAGGCTTCTGAGTGGGTTTTTTTGACTTGACACGTTCTTTTCACCTATTGGTAAAACTTCCGCACATTATTCCTGGAGTAGCATCTCTCAATATCTTCGATCGCGCGCTTCTCATGCTCTCTCTTTTTCTTCTGGAGAAGCCGGTGGTTCTTCCCGTTTTTTCTGCTCGTAGAGCTCGCGAGCAGCTCTCGTCCTTCTTTGCAGCGGCGAATTACGAGTATATGTCATTTGTTTACAAATATATGTATATTGTTAAATATTTAAAATTGCCATTCCAACATTTTTTTAGCCAAAAATTCAAGATCTTACAAGTAAAAACCGATTTTAAAAATATATTTAGCTGTTTCTAATATAACATCGTGTGCTTACGGTTAAATCGAACATAAGAACAATACGTGCGAACCAGTCGTGCGTTTTAATATATTATATTCACATAATTTGCATGTTGACGTGGTTTTTTATTCTACGTAAAGTACATTCCAGCGCAATATTGCATACCAAAATGATCAAACATTTAAAAATCCTAATTTTTTTAAGATTCAAAAATTCTAAAACCGGTGGACAATTTTTTTTTTTTAATTCTGTTTTGAAATTTATATTGACAACTTACATTTTTATCAGAAAAAAAAAATATAAGAGGATTTTTGTATCTACAAAAATTAAAGACTTTAAAAATATATTTTAGATATTTCTACGAAGAATATTGTGAATACAATAATAAGTCTAAAATAAAATGTCGGCAGCACAGGAATGTATTAACATAAACAAAACCTTTAACCCAAAAAACAAGTGGTATAATTTCAAATGCGAAGCTGGAAGAAAAAAAGCTTATAGACTATTAAACACATACCGAAAAACAAGAAATACTGATGATAAACAAAGCTATTTGAAGGCCCAAAAAGATTATAAGGCTGTTTCCGAAAATAGTAAAATATTGTACTACCAACAAGTAGAATCCAAAAATAACACTGTTAGAGACAATAAGGACTGCTGGAACCTGGTAAAGGAAATGCGAAATAAAGAAGAACAAGTAGCCCAAGATATAAGTGCATTGGAGTTAAAAACTTATTTCGAAAATCTTTTAAATCAGATTCAAGTAACCACTAACATTTTATATGTGCCTTAGCATGGACAGACCGTTTTCTCTAGATGAGCTTAAACATATGCTCAATAACATGAAGCTAAACAAAGCACCCGGAGAAGATAGAATAATGCATGAACTTATCGCAAATGCAAGCGATGAATTTCTTAAGATATCGCAACAATTTATAGCAGCATGTTGGATGAATGTAGAATGGAAGAATTTTCTACAAAGTCCATAATTTATCCAATTTTTAAAAAAGGTGATCGTACTGATCCAGCAACTACTGAGGCATTTCATTCATGAATTGCCTAGCAAAAACCATGATGGGGTTACTAAATGAAAGGTTATGCAGTTGGGAGGAAAGAAATAATATCCTTACCGAGTACCAGCCTGGATTCAGAAAACAATACTCTACAATGGACAATATTTATAACTTGGCGTCAATCGTCCACATCAAATTGGCAGAAAAATTTAAAGTATACGCATTCTCTGTAGATTTAAAGGCCGCTTTTGACAAAATCTCGGGGCAATTATTGATGTTTAAACTACGTGAAATGGTAGTCTCCACAAAATTTGTAAATCTGCTGGAGTGTGGAGTATGGACAGGAAAGGAAATATCAGAATATTTTCAAACACAATTTGGGGTGAAGCAAGGATGCTTATTATCCCCACTTGTTTTTGCACTTTATGTCAACGACTTACATGAGCACTTAAGCAAATATTGAACAATTAACCAAAAGAATTTTGCTATATGCCGACGATATGGTAATCTTGGCAGACGATATTGAAGTTATGCAACAGATGATAGTTCGTCTTGAAGAATACTGCGAAAAATGTAGTCTGGAAGTTAACCTTATAAAATCTGAAATGATGGTTTTCCGAAACGGTGGTCGGTTATCAAATCGAGAAAAGTGGATTTTTAAAAGAGAAGAAATTCGTATTGTACCATACTATACTTAACTTGGTGTACTTCTCACTCCAAAAATGAGTTTCACAATACATGTACAGAAGAGAAATACAGCAACAAAGAGTAGTATCAACGCCACATGGAATTGTTTTCTTAACAAAAGGAATATAACCCTCAGCGCAGAGTGGAAACTATTTTTGGCAGTCTGCAGAGCGATTCAAACTTACAGCGCTGAAGTCTGGGGATATGGAATATTTGAAGAGGTCGATAATCTACAACGATATTTTCTTAAAATAATTCTAAAATTGCCACCAAACACTCCTGGTTATGCCTTATCACTTGAGACTGGAGTAGAAGAGGGACACTTTTTCACTCTCGATCTTCACCTTAGATATGTCAAAAAAACAATGTTTAAATTTAGTAACACTAGACTACCTCACCAACTCACCCAAATTCTTTGGAGAAACAACTCTTTTGGGTGAAAGAAATAAATAATATTGGAAACAGATTCGGTTTACACTGGGACCAGATCATATGTGAAATAAACTGGAAAAATAAAAACTTACAACTTCTCCATGGACTCAAATCAGAGGCTCGGAAATTGAACTTAGAGCTAGGGAAAGGTAGCATACGAATTTTCAAGTCCTTGGATTACTCGCAGGGTCAAAACTATATTAATGGAGATTTAGGTTTAAATCTAATAAAACTAAAATAATTTGGATTTTTCTAATCTAATTCAGCTCAACGGAAGCAGATTTGGAGGAAGCGAGTAATCTTTATGCAGAATGTGTAATATGATGGAAGGAGGAAATATTCAACATTTCCTCGGTAGAGGCACCATCCTTAGGGAATTCAGAGTACGATACTTTGAGAAGACAGTATTGAATGAAAACGAGCTAATAACAATTCTCAATGGTGGAAACGTGACAAATTGGAACCGATTAGCCAGTTATATCACTGTGGCAATATCATATAGGAAACATCTTATAACAGAATTTAATTAGATTAAACTAGAATCAAACTTGCTTATTATTCTTATTATGTTAATTCAATACGAAAAAAGAGTACAATAGCACCAATACAAATTTTCATTTACCCGACAGACGACTTTTATGTCATTGTCGTAAGATTTTTTTTTTGTTTTTTGTATTAATTTTTTATTTACTTTGAATTAGAAATTAGAAATAATTGTAAGAGTATAAAAAAAAAGAGAATAAAAAAATGAAAAATAAAAAAAAAGCATTTACTACTACTACTACTACTACTACTACTACTACTACTACTACTACTACTACTACTACTACTACTACTACTACTACTACTACTACTACTACTACTACTACTACTACTACTACTACTACTACTACTACTACTACTACTACTACTACTACTACTACTACTACTACTACTACTACTACTACTACTACTACTACTACTACTACTACTACTACTACTACTACTACTACTACTACTACTACTACTACTACTACTACTACTACTACTACTACTACTACTACTACTACTACTACTACTACTACTACTACTACTACTACTACTACTACTACTACTACTACTACTACTACTACTACTACTACTACTACTACTACTACTACTACTACTACTACTACTACTACTACTACTACTACTACTACTACTACTACTACTACTACTACTACTTCTACTACTACTACTACTACTACTACTACTACTACTACTACTACTACTACTACTACTTCTACTACTACTACTACTACTACTACTACTACTACTACTACTACTACTACTACTACTACTACTACTACTACATGACACGGAATATTTGTCCGCATTAGTTCAGCCGCCATCCACGGAGATAAAATCTGAGACGACAACCACATCCAGTCTCAGAACATCGGGCCACATATCTTTCCTGTCCTTCTTTCTCTTCCTTAACCTCACGCCCACGCTGTGCTGTAACATTTGAAGGGTAGTTTATTCCCTTGAGCACGTGTAGATTATACAAAAAAAGAGCTGGATCCTTTTATTCCTTTATATAGCTACCGTTTGTATAGTTTATGAAGTTCAACTTGATGAGACTTGTTTTGACTTAGCAAAATATAATTAAATTAGATTGATTTTATTTTTCTACAATTTGTTACAATTTGCTATATACAATCAATATTGCATGGCATTGTTGCCGTCTGCCTGATTGACAATTTGTTAATTCTTTATTATAACTAAGTTACAGTTTAATACTAAAATGTTTCGTTAAGTATTTGCTTTCTATATCTGAGTGTTTTGCAATACATTGATAACTTTGTTACATCCATTTCATGAAGGAGGTTCAAAATTTCTTCATCAGATATATAGTCGCTGCCACACACCTTCCGACAAAATGCAGAAGATCTTCTCGATGTGGCATAAAGTTCAAATTAAGTAGCTCTTCTCTTAACCGGAACATGGGCGAAATTTGTTCGATTGTATAATCGTCGCAGAAATAGTTTCTTTCGTTAAGATTGTAATCTAGTCTGCTATAAAGCATTCGGTATAGAGAGCTTGAAGCTTGTTCCTTGTAGCGATCTCTTGCTGCATCGTCCAAACAGGCGATCAACGTATATAAAGCAGGCTTCCATAAAACAGGGTCGCTGTAGTTTACTTCGAAGTTCACCTGCTCTGCTAACTCTACCCAGTCCTTGAACCATCCCGTCGGTGTTTGGATAGCTTGTAGGACAACTTTCTTAGGAAGCCGATGATTTGGCATATTTAATACTTTCATAACGTAGTCTACTTCCTGTATAAAAGTCTTAATGAACAGTGGTGATACTCCTGTCTCTAATAATCTCATATGCTTTGGAGTGTTTGGAGGAAGGCGAAAAATACGTTTTATATAAAACCTGAGTAATTTCTCCACTTGGTCATATTTTCTACCTCCCCACACCTGAGCTGCATAAAATAGAACCGATTCTGACAGTGCTTCGAAAACTTGGAATTTACTGCTATGTGCAATTTCACTATTGTTGAAACATTGCTTCCATGCAACATTTATAGCGGTTCTTGCTTTCATAAGCTTTTCGGTAAAATGCTTTTTCATACTGAGGTTCTTTATTAAGTAATCTCCAAGATATTTGTTTTCTTGCACAACTTCAATTTTTTCATTATTGTAATGCCAATGTTCATTTGCCCCAACTCTACCTCCTCCTTTCTTAAAGATCATCACTTTAGATTTGTTTAAGTTTACTTCCAGATTCCATCTCGAACAGTAAACACAGAGTCTATTTATCATCAATTGGAGAGATTGTGGCATATAGCCAAGCAGTACTATGTATATAATTCGTTCCTTCATTATCAATAGTTAGCCTGAAATACGCGCAGATCACCTTTCAGAATTGTCAAATTAATACTGGAAAAAATTGTTAAATGTGCGTTAAATGAGTCTTTTTACCAAATAAATAGCAGAAAGGTAGTGTGGAGAGTTTGATTGTATTTTTTTCAAAAACTATTAACGCAAATAACTAGATTGAAACAAATGATAAAAAGACAAGTTTCTGGCTTTCAGAAAACATATAGGTTTTTTCGATTGTGTTAACGTGGTTTTCAATTTTTTTTTAAATTTTTAATCATTTTTTTTAGAAATTCGCCCTCCCGACGAAAAGGCACATAAAGGCCCCTTTACAAAAATCCGTTATTATTTTGCCGCACCATAATTATCGTACTTTTTTTGTTCGTAAATTCATTTTTATTTATTATTTATTAACTTATAACTATCTTGAAGCTAGAAAAAATGTTTAAAACTAGCCTAATTATCAATAGATTACAACTAATTTACTGGCCCTCCACGGGCGCTCTAAACTAAAATATATCTCTTAATCGTACTCTCCCCCAAATTGATCATAAAAAAGTAATTTTAGTAATTTTAAATTTTCTGAAAAAAAACAACAGAAGACTTAAAATCATAAAGCTTTCAGTAAAAAAATGATATATAATTTTACAGTTTAAAAAAAAAACACTTCAAGCTTTTTATCTTTTGTTTTTGCAAAATTTTCCGTTTAAACCCCGTTTTCCCAAAAAATATGCACATATTCCTGTTCCACTTTAATTAAGAGTTGCTTAATTAAACAGAGCTTTAAAAAAGGTAAAATACTTGGATTTTTTGTATTTGTTTTCATTTTTAGATCATTTTTAGGAAATTGTCACTAACGTCCAAACGGGGTACAGACACCCCTAAATTATCGTACTCTTGCCGTACAATTTCATGAATTGCTCCCAAAATATTTAATTTAAATCATTTTTTGGGGGTAACGTATTCACCCGTAATATCAAAATCTTCAAAAGTATCAAAATAATTTTTAGTAAACATTTTCCTTTATTTTTTTTCTTCCGATACATAGATACTATGGCCAGTTATGGATTCGTAAAAAACGAACTCGATACTTTGATCAAACTTTGAATTACGATGATAGCGAACACCAAAAAGTGGGTCCCGCAATTCTGTCTGTCTCTCCTCGAGTATACAGCCTAAGCGGTTAGATGGATTTGCTTCAAAATTGGCACATTATGTTTTTTCGGAAATATGCCCACGTATTTTTTCCTTTTTTCTTAAGACGAAAAATAACGGAACCTGCCATGAATTTTTTTGTTGCCCAAAAAGAAAAATCGGTGCCGTAACTTAATGCCAAGCGACATAAAGCCAAATTTGAATGTTTGGCCTTATGTCTCTTTGCGAAAGCGACATAGGGCCAAATTTTAGGAGTTGTCCTTATGTCACTTTTGCAAAGCGTCATAAGGCCAATTTGGTCATATGTCACTTTGAACTCTCGTACATGGATTCCAAAAAGAAAGTTAATATTGAGTTATTTTTTTTTCATATATATTTTCCCACCTCGGTGGGACATAAGTCCTAACTTTCGTTTGGTATTGATGGGACAAAAATCCCAAATTTTATAAGACATAAATGTCCATATGACACATTGTAAAATATTTATTCAAAGCATAAAATAGATTTCAAATATAAACAATACATTTTAATAAGCTTGGCGCGTAAGGGGAGGCATGCTGTCCCCCTGATTGGCCCTATGATAGGATTTGGGGTGGGTACAAGTTTGGGTGTATGCAAATTTTGTTTGGAACTTTTTAAAAAGAAATCGTCAAATCCAAAAAAAAAATTGAATATACCCAAACTTGTACCCACCCCAAATCCTATAATAGGGTCAAGCAGGAGGTTGCAGGGGGGGCAACATGCCACCCCTAACGCGCCGAGCTTCCTGTACGCCGTGAACCAAATTGCATAAATCATATCACACAGGTACAAGCAAAACACGTGATAGTGGGACAAAAGTCCCAAATATTTTTTGCTTATTAGTTTTTGGAACTTGCGCCGTTTTTCTGGACTCATATTTTATTTCATTAATTTTTTTAATTTTTTTTCGCAAACTTTTATTGTGAGGATGGTTGGCATTATGTCCCAAAAAAATTTGGCCTTATGACGCTTTGCAAAATATTCAAACTTGGCATTATGTCACTGCATTTCGGTGCCTTATTTTTCTCAAAAACGGTTCCAACGATTCTTATAAAAAAAATAAACACAGTTCATTAATGAAGAGAAAAGGTATCTTTAGGTAATTTTATTTTTAGAAAAAAAATGGTTATTTTTAGTACATCTAGTAGAACCATTTTCTTGGTTTTAGATTTTCTGGAAAACCGTCACTCAAAAAATTTTTAAATAAAAAAAACATTTGTAAAAAAATCCATATGTAGTAGTTTTTTGACATTATCTGGAATATTTAAATAATTTTTTTTTTTTCAAAATTTGCATAGGATAACTAGACTATCTACCTACTAACAGAGCCAATGTTTAGATACATTAAAGTTGTTAGCTACAAGAGCAAGTTCGTACCAGCCAGTCGTTCATTTTATTTATGTTTGCTGGTCAGAAGAAACGAGACTTGAAAAATTTAAACTAAAAGTTTACGGCTGGCCTGGACCTTATCTGCATTTTTTTCTCTACCAAACCGAGAGTTTTCTGAAATATAATGTTTTTATGATATTCTTTTCATACATATTATATTATATTAAGTTGTCCTTTATTTACACAAGCACCCAAACAAACTAAGAATGTTTAAAGTTTCCACTTATCACTAAAAGAAAGTATAATGTATAATGATTGGGTATGTGTCATTAAAGAAATAAAACAAAAACTTAATGGCCAAATTCACCTCCCAAATAATACGCCATCAACACTGTGAACGTGAAGGGTACGAAACTTATACGATGGATGAAATGCCACCTCGATGAATACCCACAATAAAAAGGATATTAAGAATTTACTTTGTGAGAAGAAATCGATTTGACCAATTTTGATGTGTTGTAATTGGTATATAAATTGTTAAAGTAAGATACCCGTTTATTGGTGGTTAATGACGGGGTTGGATGCGACTCAGAATTTGTTACCATGTTGGTCAATCTAGTGTTGCATAACAATTTTGGGAAGGTACACTTTTAAATTAAAACTTGCACATTGTTGTGTATACCAGCGTGAGAATTTATGATCCGTTTAATAAGGTTTTCTAACAAATTGACGCCATAAATTTGTGTTAAGTGTCTATTCCGTCTTACTTTCAAATATAGTTCACCACATTGCCCTGATTTTAAAGTAAATATATTAATTCTGGACTAGGCAAACAATAGCCCCAGAAGAATTAAAGAAACATCTTCATTCATATTTTCTTAAAGTATTGAAACGGTTGCTTTTGCTTCTGAAATTAATTTTCGTGGTAATTTTAATAATTGCTGAAGTTTGCAAGGAATTTGTATGTTAGGAAAACAAGCCCTACATTATTTATAATGTCTTTAATAATTATATCTACTATTCAAAACCAAACTATTAATAAATTTGATTTTGAAACAAGACGTTTATTACATTAACATTATGTTAGGAGGGTGCATACTCTAAAATTACATTACATTAGCTTTAAGTCATATGGTTTTTGGATGATATTTTACAAAGGTTATTAATTTCTCGCCTTTTTCTTGTATTCAAATTGAAAAGATACGGAACGGTAGAGAATATTTTTTCCAAATGTCACCCAAAAGGTCCAAAAGCAACTTTTTCAAAAGCAAACAATAAATTTGGAAATTGGGATTTGATTTTGACAATTCATGGCTTAAAAGGTTGGAAAAAATCTATATTTTGACGTTTTGATAGTATTATTTTCCAACTGTCACACAAAAGGCTTAAAATCAACTTTTTTCCGAAGCAACAAATAAAATCGGTAAAATTTCGATTTTCTTAGGTAAAATTTGAATTTCGTAGAAGTTCTTTAATCCATTTAAATTTCAGCCATCGGGTAATGGGATTTGACGGTTCATGGCTTAAAATTTAGGCAAAAAACTGTGTTTTGACGTTTTGATATTATTTTTCTCCAAATATGAAAAATGACCGATTCTATTATAATGACATGGAGTGCGCATATCTGAGTATAACTATGTACATAAGTGGTTGGATATTTTAAGGCGCATATAATATTTCCCAAAAAAAACTTGTGAATATTATACAAATTGAACATAAACACTAAAAAATAATTAAATTTAAAAATATTTCTTCTAGCGAAAACCGCAATTTATAACCACCGAGACCGCCTAGACCAGCGAAACTTTTCGGTGCCACTAATTACGGTCTCGTCTCGGTATCTTGTCATACTTTTATTTTTATTTTTTACTTATAAACTAAACCTAAAGCTAGACTAAAAATAATTAAAACTAGATACAACTAACTTATACTAACTAAAAATAATAACTTAAACTACTTAAAAATATCCAAAACCACTTAAAACTACTTGAAAAAAAACAAAACAACATGCAACCCACACATACATGTATACACATACATATACGGACGCAAATCCATGCACATATACCTCCGCATACATATATATTTTTAATTTTTTTTGGTGCCACATACCATCTTAATCGACTTTAAATATCATGATGCTGTTCAGAGAGCCACCAGAACTGGTTCTCCTGTTTCGCCTTATCCCTCCGGTCCCGATCGGACACAGTCCTACTGAACCGAAGGCGCTCTTCTCTACCTTGAGCGATGACGTCTCGACCATACAGGAGTCGCTTATCCACAGTTTTCCGGCTGACGTGGTAGATGAGCGGAACCGCCCCTCCATCATGTATCAGCCCTCGACTGTCTAAATAGAGGAATGCTTCGGGAGGGATGTAGCCACTTAACCGCGAACTCTCAAAATATTCATTATTGGGGTAGTAAGCCCAAAAAATTAAGCTGTTGGTTGAGGATATCGCTCTTGCAGTGTGACCCCGAATCAGCTTAAACAAAAAATTATCTATTCTGTTTATGTTGGCTCCGTTATATAGAACCTGGTTGGAATAATATCTTGTGTACTCCGACTCTGGTGTTCTGTGTAATCCAAGGCAACGTCTAAGACGTTGCCTCTCAAACACCTGAATCTTTTCCATTTGAGATGGGGCAACGTTGAACCACACCGGGCATCCGTAGGCAATCATCAGCATGATGAGGGCCATGTAGCAAATCACCTTCACCCTGCTGTCAAGACGGCTGCTATAAAACAGTCGTTTTGTCAAGGCAAAGGCTCCCCTAGCCCTGGCCAAGGCAGCACCTATATGTCTGTCGAAATACAGGTACTGATCCAACCAGATGCCAAGGTACTTTACTACACTTTTACTCACCAGTGGATGTCCATGTGGCCCTACGATCACCAGCTTGCGCCAGTTCTTTCTCGTATCCCTTGAGGCACCAGACAATGGAGTCCTAATAATTTCTGACTTCTGGAAGTTGATTTTCAACTTCCAGTCATCACAATATCGCTGAATCTTGTCGAAGTCACTCTGCAAGAGACTTTTGATGACCTCAACTGTATTAGCTGTTCCGTACTTAATTAGATCGTCGGCGTACGCAATTGCCTGAGTTAGACTACCTATCAGATCGCTGGTGTAAATGCTGAATACAATCGGCGAGTTAACCGCTCCCTGCTGAAGACCATTATTAATATTAAAAATTGCGATAGAAGTTACATTGCCACTCTTGACAACAAACTTTCTACCATTTAGCTTGTCATAAATCGTATACAATAGAAGTTAGAGTTTACTTATACCTAGTCTGGTTAGTTTTAGATAGAGACCTTCTAACCATACGGTGTCGAAGGTCTTCTCCAAATCAACCAGACAGGTACCCGTACAATGCTTTTTAGTTTTGTTCCATTGGATATCAGAAACCATTTTAGACGCGGCATGAACTGTGTCATTTCCCGCCTTAAAACAAAACTGATTATCCGGGATGATATTTTTGTCCTCCGCCCCTACTTGTTGTAGTTTTAGCTCCTAAACTGTAAAGAGTTGATGTACATTAGATTGCTTCAGACAAAATTGTAGATTTCTTTGTTTGCAAAACAGGTTGTAGGTTTTTGTTCGTTGACAAACATAACTGCAAATAATATAATTTCCTATTTGTTATATTTTGTATATGTACCTACACATTTCAAGTACACAACTAAATCTTTACAAAAAGTAAGTATATATGGCTCGTATTGCAATATAGCTCTTAAAAGTTATAAAAACCCAACAAAGTTTTATTCATTTATTTCTTGATTCCAAATAAAACCTCGCATTAATATTTCCCTTGATGTAAATATAAACATAAATTCGAACTTCATTTTGTAGAGCTTGTAAAAACAAGCAGTTAATATATCAAACTTTTGCCATAGCAATCAAATGAAAATTGTTTCCTTGTCCAATTTCGAATTGGTCAATTTATTTTGCAATATCCATCCATTCGACAAAACAAGGATGGTAAAGATCATCAAAGAATATAAAGTAAATTTTTCGAGTAGACGCGCAGTCATTCAACTTAAGTTTTTGACCTTTGTAATATTTACTACCTACCCCGCCCACATAACCAACCCCGTAACTATGTGCTTATTTATATTTCGAGCACGTTTTTGCTATTCATTTTTCCCCGAACTCGTAAAATAGCACAAAATATATAAAAACTTTTACATCAACTTGTGTCGCAACTTGCAAGCCAGTAAACTATATCCCTGCCGTATCCATCGGCCAATTTAATTTTATTACTATCGGAACGCATTCATACATATCTATGTACATACATGTGTATGTATTGTATGTACAAAATTCAGAATTCAGCCCACGCTTTTGGCCATTTTCGCAAACACATACAAATACATATATAGCAAGCGCAAAAAAAAACTATAAAATGCTTTTACGAACTTTGAAATACAAATTTTGTCTTCGAAAAAATTTATGAAACAAGAAAAATAATCTAAAAATTTGGGCGACATATAAAATGGGTACAAAATTAATGACAAACGTCGAGCGATGATATTCCATATACTCGTACATACATACTCTGTTGTATCATCGCATCGATAAAATTCCCCAAATGACTAAATCTATTGATTGGAGATAAACTTTGAATTAAACCAAAAATACCAAGAGGGGAAAGTAAGGAGAGGTGTGGGGGCAAGATTAAACTTAGATTTTAACTATATGATGGGGTGGGAAATTATGCCGATAGCCATAAACCCATTTTCTATTCATTTGCATGCAAATGGCCTGATGAAGTGATGATTTCATTATAGCTTAGTCGTTAACTACTATAAATAATAGTATTTCCTATTTGTGTTTGCTTACTTTTTTGCATTTGAATTTAGAATTTAATATCGACGTTTTGGTGTAGTTTCTTGTTGTGTTTTCATTCTAGGCCCATAACTGATAGGTTAACCGGTACACAGCTAAAAAAAAAAGCAGCGCAATTATTTAAACAACTTTTCAATGCCTTGTTTAATTTGGGTGAAAATGTATTCAATTTAAATAAAATGCTCGTCCAACGAACTTGCTCCCTTGCAATATTGAGGAAGTCGAAAATATAAAAAGTGGTGCTATGGGAGTACCGTTAATAAGAACGCAAGATAAAGTGTTTTTGTACTTTAAAGTGGACTGCACTGAGAACACACGCGTTTCTTATATCAAATCTCTTAGAGCCGTTTCTGAAGAAAAAAGAATAGTTTCGGGTTTTTAACACTTCTATGGGACGTATGCAAAGTGTTTTTTTTGGTAGAGAATAGTTTTTTTTTTTCAAGATAGTGTCAAAAAAGGGAGTGTATCGGCATCCCACTTTTTAAAATCAGGTTTTTTAAAAATCCCGAAAAAAAGTTTTAAAATTCCGCCTTATAAATGCCGATTTTTTCAAATCCCGCCTGTTAAAATCCCTCTTATTCAAAATAACAGTCTGTTATAATACCGCTTTTTAAAATCCTGTTTAATCCCGCTTAGCCCGTTTTGTATTTTGATAAATGTTACACAAAAAACTTTGCATGCCACCAAATTTGACCCCACCCTAAACCCAATATTGGGTCAGGAAGGGGGGTTGCATGAGGGCAGCATTCCTCCTTTACACGCCATCCTTTTCTGCAACTTGCGTTGATTCCAAAAAAGGGAATTTAATAAACGGGATTATAAAAGACGGGATTTTAAAAAGACGGATTTTAATAGCGGGAATATAAAAAGTCAAAACCCGTCAAAGACTACTAAATTCAATGTTTCGAAGAAAAATATATTCAGTCGATTCCGATATATTAGTTTTAAAAAAAATGGTTGGCAATGTTGTTGTGCTTTCTGGGAGCTTCTCCATAAAAAAATTTAAAAAATCAGTTAAACCGTTTTCTATAATATCAAAAACCAAAGAAGTGATTCTACTGTCGGTTCTAATAATAACCATTTTTTTTTAAACAAAAAAATACCACAATATGCCTTTAGTGTGTATGGGAGCTAGCGTTAATTTTTGGTCTTATAAAAAAGAAAAAACCGTGTGGACAATTTTTTAACAAGTTTGAGGAAAATCCATCCAACCGTGAGTATTTCTCGTTTATGGATTGGGTTCGATATCCCGCTTTTTATAATCCTGTTTCTTAAAATCGCGCTATTAAAATCCTTCTTTTTATAATCACGGTTTCTTAAAATCCCCCTTTTTAAAATTATGTCTCTAATAATCCAGCTTCTAATTATCCCGCTTTTACAATCAACACAGGGTGCAAAGAGGACTGTGTGTAAAGGGGGGGGGGGGGATGCTGACCTCCTGCAACCCCCTGCTTGCGACAAAATATTGGATTTGGGGTCGGGTTGAGTTTGGGTGTATGCAAAGTTTATTGTGTAACATTTATAAAAATACAAAATGAGCTTGGCAGGATTAAACGCTATAAGTGGGGATTTTAAAAAGCGGGATTATAACAGATCATGATTTTAAACAAGCGGGACTTTAAAAAGCGGTATTTTAGAATGCGGGATCTTAAAACTTTTTGTTGGGATTTTTGAAAAAAAAAAAACGGGAATTTAAAAAGTGTAATTCCGATACGCTTCCGTCGTGTATGAGTCAGATTTGTTTTTTACAGTAATTATTTCTGATTTGTTTTTAACATTTGTGAATAATATCAGCTCATTTTCAATTATGATCGAATATGTACAAACGTAATATACTAGTTGCTATTGCTATACATATTATGTATACCAATTTTTAGAAGGAATTTATGTTCTTAAGCCAAAACCTTTGTTGGTTGGAGAAAGCTACTTTCTTCAGCAGCGCTGCCGTTTTGAAAATCTATATGGGAGTATTTCAAAGGTTTAGAGGGGAGTTTTTATGTCCGTTGGGTGTACGCAAAAAAAAAAGAGATTATATTTATTAACAATATAATTTTGTAAAAATATTTCAAGTCCTTGTAATACCTAACGGTGAAATAAAAGAACAAATTGATTCATCGGCAATATAAAAAGGCTTTATAAAATTTGTTAAAACCGTCTTATAGTACATTTTTACTCTAGGAAGGAGAACATGTATTCTGGGCTCTTCAGATTGAACTCCAAATTCAACTTATTTATTATTTTTACGATATATTAAAGAAAATGAAAATAAATTTTGTTTTCTACAAACATATCCAAAAAAAAATCTGATAAACCATGCTTCCAGTTTTGTCTAACTCACATGCAAAAATAATCAAAGAAAACAAGATTAAGACACTTCTTTGTTTTTCTTATTTAATTGACGTCATATGTGAAAACAAATCTGCAAATTGTTGTTGTTTGTTGTTTGTGGATTAATGGATTTTTTCACATATGACGTCAATAAAATTTAAAAAAACAAAGATGTGTCGTAATCTTGTTTTCTTGTGATTCATGGGTTGAACGCACTGGATGATATCGGAGATGCCATCTTTAATGAATGTTTGCAAAAGTTTTGGACATTTTCGAGGGGAGTACATTTCGAGTGAGGGAAGTACGGGAGTACGGTAAAGACTAGGGGAGTACGAATACTCCCTTAGTACTCACTTCGGCTGCCCTGTTCTTCAGAGGAAAATGAAAATTGTCCTTGATTGAGTATTGGAAATTTTAGAATGAGATTTTTTCATATTCTTTTTTGTTTTTTAATGTGCTTCCTCATGTTTTACAAATAACAATTTCATGTTGAAGCATCCGTTCAGTAAATTCACCCTCTCGTTAGAAAGGCGTCAACGACAAAATTAATATTTTATCTGCTAATTTAATTTTTAGGTTCGAAGGACATATATACATAAAGGATATGCCTGGCGTCCTTCACTTTCGCCCTCCCGATTCTGGTGTGATTAAATTCATTTTCTACCTTCAGGGGCCAATTGTATAGCTATTTTTCCTTAAAGATGGAAAAATATTGCTTCGTCTAACATCTTACAAAACTTGAGGCATTCTTCAAATATTTACTTTACATTTTTAATGATGAAAATAATTTAATTTCCCTTTCTTATTTGTAATCAAATTAAATTGTCATTTATTTTATGTTGTTAAATTCTTTGTTGGTTTTATGGATGATGGAACTGAAACCCTTTGATTTATACTGGGTTGACATGAAACGAAGCATATAAATTACAACTCTAAGGCTTATATTTCTATAAAAATGTGTTGATTTTGTATTTAAAAATATGAATTGCTATTCCGGAAGAAAAACGAAACAAATATTTTTGACTTAAGGGACGTCTAAAGTGAGTACATGGTGGTATCAGTTTGTTTTAAATAACGAATTAGGGATAAATATTTATGCTTGTAAAAAAGGCAGCAAGCCCATTGTATTCAATAAGGTTTAATTGTTTTATTTGGGAAAAAAATCAAACTCGAGATTTTAATCAAACTTTACATCATGTGGGTGGGTGGCTCAGTTCAGTTTGTCTGTCTGTAGATCGATCTAGGGCCTAAACGGCTCAAGCGATTTTCTTTAAACTTGGTAGTTATGCGTTTTAGGTAATTGTCTCAGATAGATTTTTGAATAGTTTCTTAGCCCCCAAAAATAACTTTACTTGCCATACAATTTTTCTTCCATGTTAATTACCTGGAAAACAGCTCTAACGATTTTGATACAAAAAAGTCTGTACACCACTTTAGGTATAGTCTACATTTTGGCAGAAACAATTTTTTTACATATTTTTTTTAATAACGGTAACTGCCATACACGCATTTTCTTGGCAAAAAAAATATAAGTAGTTTTGTATTTATACTTCATTTAAGTAGAAAACGATTTTAAAAATATATTTAGCCGTTTCTATTAAGAATATTTGCATACGATGTTATCGAATATAAGAGCGAGTACGTGCGATCCATTAATGCATTTTATTTTATTTGTTTCAATACTTGGGCTTTTGATCATTATTTTTGTATGCAAATATTAAAAAATTAATCCATTTTTTTGCAGACGCGTTGTTTTCCAACATCGAGCCTATTAGCTTTTTTATTGTACCTATACTATACATTCTTGTTTCTTTAATCTTACATATTTTTTTGCTCTTAGTTTTTTTTAAATAATACCTAACAAATTATTTTCACGTACTCTTGTTCAACGTTGCCGAAGTGGCACGATCGTGCACTTTTAGCACTTTTTAATTTAAATGGTACAGTGGCACTCAAACGCTTCAAATGGAACTCTAGGAATCGACGATCAAATGTTTTTAAATATATCCACGCTCATGATCAAACTTAGTTTTACCACATGGTAAATAACATTAATACCCATACTAAAAATCGACTTTCTTAATGCCGGTCTTCCACTAGGCGTTCAACGCACTAATTTGGAGTTCAACACATTCAACTCTAATGTACAATACCTCAATTCTATTCAACCAATGAGTTTAATCCGGTTGGAGATCATTGCTCAACGGATTGTTGAACAAGCTTACGGCTAGTGTACGAGCTCGTGTTGGTCGTTGATTTTGGTTTAACGCGTTGAGCAACGTTTTCAAGATAATGTGTTGCACATCATTTGTTCAACTCGTTGATCAACTTTTTTAATTTTGTTTGGTGCTGGTTGCCGTTGAGGTAAAAATATTTGTTATGCGTTGCGTTGGATGAGTGCGTCCATCAACTTGTTGTACAAGCATATCAAAAACGCAGTTGATTAACTTGAAAAACTTTTTGTTTGTCAAAATCGAAGAAGTTTATCAACTATTGTACAAGGTTATTCAACTTTTAGGTAAGTTTGTCAACTATAATATGTACGAAGCTTCAACAGTTGAATATGTTGATCAACTAGGTGTACGGAGTTCTCCAACAATTGAACCAGTTGATCAACTAGCTGTTCGAGGGGTTATTCAATATTTCACTAAGTTTGCCAACTATGCACTAGTGTAAGAGGTTGTACATTTTGAATCCAAAGATGGAGTTGAATGAAAAGTACGTAGTGACGACCGGCATTATAAAATTATAAAATCACTTTTGTCGTTTAATGAAATAATTAAGGCTGAAACTTTTCAGCACTTCATACCACCTAAAGACTTATATTGTTAATTTATGCTTTTATTTATTTTGTATGTTTCGTTTAATGAAGTTCTTGTATTTTATCTATTAATTTATAATTTATTAATTTTGTGTTTAATTTTTTCATTTTTTTTTTGTTGGTGGCACCCAGTGGCCTAAAATGGCACTTTCTGTTGACAGCATTGGTACTTACAAATTTTTTTCTCCGGCAACGCTGCTCTTGTTACATTGTTCTAGATATATATGTATATGTAAATATTTAAGTGGGATTTTTTTTTATTTTTTCAATTTTAATTAAACACATTTTTATTGCTGTTATATCTATTTGAAGGAAATTCTTAATAAATAAATAAATTAAAAAAACAATACAAAACAAAAAATTATCAACTAATATCACAGATTCGTTTACTTTATGACAGCGCTGCACTGTAGCTAAAAATTATAATTTTCTATTTCTCCTTGAAAATTCATAACTCTGCTGTATTCCTAGGCTCTCTAACATGAATCTCTTGTTCATATTTTTGCAGTGAAAACTTCTATAGGCTTTGTGCATTCTCCGGTACGGGTAAAATCTTTAGTTTCAAAAGATGATAAAATCGGCATGCTAAGGATGTGCGATATTCATCCATGCTAATGAAATATCGATGTTAAAAGAGAAAACACAGATCTATCATTCAAAACACCGATACCAATGTGGTGTAATTTTATCGATGTTAAGTCATTCAAAACATCGATATCAATATGATTTAATTGAGAAGAGGTCGATGCTGCTTCCACTGCCTACTGATCAGGTGATCTATTTCAAAAAATTAGAAAATAAACAGCAAAACTACGATAAAACATAGAAAATAAACAATTATAGATTCAACCAAATTAATTGGCCAAGAGATAACGATTACAATGCCAGAAATGTATGTATTTCTGGAAGGTGATTGTGTATATGTGTACCAGCGTAGCCATAATGTGCCGGATCGGGCCATTTGGCCCTCTGTTTTTTATTCTGCCCCAGGCCAACACGAAATGGACAGCATATATCATTTTTTGTAATATTTGTTAAAATAATCTTGCAAATTTCAGCACAAAAATTGTCAATGTGTTTCCTCCATAACTAATTTCCCATATTAAGCGTTAACCTTTTTAAGCTCAGAGCAAAGAACTAACCTGTCAAAAATTATCTAGCTTATGTGGTTTTCCATTGGTAAATACAGGTTTCAATCTAGATTTTGACTTTTCGAGCTCAATGGACGTGACTTTAGATTCAATTTTTGTTCTTTACTGTGCAATGTCGTGTGTGTGAATATGTAGCTGTCTAAATTTGTTTAATTGATAAGTGAGAAAAAGATTTTAAAATATTTAATTTTTCAAGAAATAAAGCAAATTAATGAAATTAATAATGGATGATTATAATAGCATCGTGGTTTTCTTGGGAATACATCATGTTACCGTTTGAATGATTCCAGCGCAACCCATAAATACGTCAAGCTGTCAGCAGAAAATTGTAATGGTATTAGTACCAAGAGGGGTTAATCTGTCGAAAAGTCTAGATTTGCAAAAATGATTTAGATTTAAAAAAAAATCAATTTATTATGCCCAATGGTACACAAAAAAGGGGAAAATCGGAGTTTTGACAGATCTAGATTTGAGATCAATTAATTTATTTTACCAATGGAAAATCACATTAGACACATCAGAGCGCTCAAGTTTGTTTCTTTTTTCAATCAAAGCTAACTGGGAACTATAAGCTTAGAATAATACATTTTATTCTAAGCTTATATCTCCCAGATAGCTCTGATTGAAAAAAGAAACAAACTTGAGCGCTCTGATGTGTCTAATGTGGTTTTCCATTGGTAAAATAAATTATTTGATCCAACGGGCAGATGGCGTAAAATAAAATAATATGTAACTTTCTCTTAATTCATCCTTTCGTTTTGTAAATAAATTAATGATTGTTTTTCTATTTTAAATGTCTTATTTTTGGTTTATTTTAGGCCGTGAAGCTGATGATGGCATGTAAATCATGCCGAAATTCATTTTGTAAAATTTGTAACGTCTAATAATTAAAATATTTGACAAGTGTTTCGTAAAAAAATATATTTCGTGCCTTTTTTTGATTTATACGTTATATAACCAAAAAACGTTTTGTAATCAATAAGGAACTTAAAATTTAACAAAACACATAAAAAAGACGGAGTAAACATTTTTTGTATGATATGACAGAGAGGGATGGGAAAAACACAAACACATAAAAATGGAAATTGCGATGCCTCGCCGGTTGTTCTTTCTCCGTAGGTCAGGTATTACACAGCGCGTGACTGTAACGCGCAAGGCTTGGTTATTTTCTTTTGAACTTCTATTCGGTAACGTACGTTTTATTACACTAAGCCTTTTTCTCATTTTCAGTACTGCGAGTTTATTTGACAGCTATCTTTCATTTTATTTTCTTTGCCCAGGCAGATGTTAAACAAAAAATAATTTTTAAAGGAAAAATGGAAGGCAAAGTTATTTATATAGGTATTCCGGATGACAAAGATAGGGATTGTAAAGAATGGGGTTCGTTTGGTAATTTAAAATAAGCTTAGAAGTGTTTTTCTTTTCTCCATTTAAATTCGTCAACCATTTGGATTGGTGTTCATTCATCTAAAGCGAAAATTAAATGAAGCAAATCCGAAAAGGAAAGAAAGAGTAGAAAGAGAAACATCAAAAACACGCAAGGAAAATCCTACCTGCGCCTGTTCACATAGATTTATTTCTATTTCATCTTTTCGTTCTTTCTTTCTCTTTCGCACTTCATTCACGCAGGGGTAAACAGGCGCTGTGTAATACCGGACTAGGTAATACATTTTTATTATTTTCCCAATTCAGTGTTCCAGTGTGTTTTATTAATAAATAGGAGAGTTAAGATCAAACTCTGCTCAGAGCGTACTTGATATGTTCAAGCTCTGCTCAGAGCTCAAAAAGAAAAATGCTTATTGAAAGTGTCACAAGCACTCACTACGCACGCTCCTCCAAACACTACACTTTTTTTTACATCAGATATTTTTTTATTCTTAAAAATGAATAGTGTGTTTGTAGTTTTAAATCTTAACCAAAACTTTTTATTTAAGCCCAGAACACAACATCGTCAATTCCACTATCCACTCCCAGTATGTCATCCATAGTTTGACAGATCATATTGGTTTTCTCTTTCTAAAATAAATGTATATTCTTCATCTTCACATTTAGTTTCACAGAGTGTGTTTTTTTATTTTTTCCGGATAAGGAATATAATGGATGGAAAAGACGAAATATTTATCTAGAATATCCAGAATGGAATGAATAAAGAAACAAATATACTATCCGGAATAGAAAAGAAAAACATGACATCAATCAGCTGTTTAAAAGTGATGTGATGATGATAAAAAAACAGGTATCTCTATGGGCAAATATTGACATTCCAAGAGATAGTACGATTAAAAAATATAACTTCGTGAAAAACTTTCAAACGAAGTTGAGTAGCAAGAAAGAGTGGGTAGGGGAAACTGTTAACTACACTCTGAAAGCAAACACCATCAAGTGGTACACTGATGGATCGAGAACATTTGAAGGAACTGGTGCAGGAATATTTGGGCCATGAACCAAGCTTTCCACGCTATGGGAAAATGTGCAGATCGTAACCTCAAAAGAAATTACAATAAACAAAATATTGCCATCATGTCAGACAGCCAAGCCGCACTCAACGCTTTGAGCTCCTACTCTATCAGTTCTAAACTGGTATGGGAATGTGTAGGCAGATTAAATGAACTCGGAAAAAATAATAATGTCACACTTCATTGGGTACCTGGCCACGTAGGTGTCCAGGGCAATGAGTAGGCATACTCCTTAGCAAAAATAGGTGCGTCAACTCCCTTAGTGGGGCCTGAACCATACTGCGGAATAGGAGAAAATGTGATTAGAAATAAAATCAAAAAAGAAGAGGAGGCCATAAGATCCAACAATTAGATAAAACTCCCCAAACTGAGACAGTCCAAACTACTACTTGGGAATTATAACCAACAGGCTGTATAACCTTAAGCAGGAACAACCTCAGAATAATAACGGGTCCCCTTACAGAACACTGTAAATTAAAGAGACATCTAAACATCTTAGTAAGTAGTGCCACATGCAGGTTGTGTGATATAAAAGAGGAAACGCCGGACCATATTCTGGGCAATTGTGATGCACTTGTTCATCAAAGGAAAAAACACCTTGGACGATACCAGATGGAAGAGAGTGGCTTACCATCGCTAAAAATGCTTCAAATACTCAAATTCATGAGGGAAATAAATTTGGAGGAAGAGCTGTAAAATGAGCTATCCTCCAGCCAGCTCTTGACGGTGGAACAATAGAACTCAAGGTCGCAGTGCAACAACCCCATGGTAATATTCATTCATGGGCAAATACTAAAATATTATTGATTTAGTAATTAATGAAAACTCAAATTTAATTATTGCTTATATATTTATTTCAATAATACAAATATAAAAAAAATGTTGGTCATATATTTTGTTTACGTGCTTGGTTTCTGTCTTCGGCTGGTGTCATTTCCTCGCTTGTTTGACATTCACATGAGGGGTTCATTCCGAGAATATTCTTTTCATTCCGTGCTTAACATAGATTAAAAAGAATACATTTCAAACGTTCCGAAATGAATAAAGCAACAACAAAATAGTTTATCCGGATTATTCCGGAACACAAAAATGGTATTCCGAATATTCTGAACATCCCAGAATGATCTGTATTTTCACTGTTCAGAATTTTAACGTCATCATAATCACCGTGAAATTCATTATGGTGTTTTCGTCTCCAGTTGTGTTGGTATATAAGAAATAAAAGTAAATATAAAATAAAAGATTTTAAAATTTTTAATTAGATATTTAATTCATAAATAAAACTTAGTTTTTTAATCACAACTTTCTTAATTAATATGCTACGCGTTTCGGAATTATCTTTCCATTATCGGGCTGTTGGCAACTTTGTTTCAATTTGTCTGTGAGAAATACTAATTATGCTGGACCAATAATAGAAAGTGGCCTTACAATTAACTAACGATTTTTATTGTAGTGAAAAAAAAGCGATTTCAAATGTTAAAACCTATTTTTTTTTAAAATGAGACGCGATTATTCCAGAAATAACTTTTATATTTTAGAATGATATACGTAATATGCAAATAAGATCTACGTCTCCGTAATCAAGTCAGTTGTAGGTATTTTTAACAAGAAAGTCAGGATCAAAAATTATTTTTTTAACCAGAAGTTCAAGTTCAATTACCTTATAATATATTCAAGCAATGACAATCCTGAAAATATTCTTCTTAGAACTGCAAAAAAAAAAAACAATACGAACGCAACGAACTTATTCATCTGGTAGCTATCTATCAGCATTGAAGTTTCATCCATATTGTATGCTCCCACACGATGTTGGTAGAGAGACGCGGTAAAGTTTGTACGTTGCTACGTTATTCTTTTCACAAAAAGGAAATGTCCTTGTACTCGCATCGTGTATCATCCTGAAACTGTGCAATTGTTGGGAGAAAAAAAATCTCGCACGGAATTCAAAAGAGCTATAAGATGTAGGCGGTCTCTATATCCTCGCATGGTTTTATTTCTGTCTCCCCTTGCTTATAAGTTCTTCCGTTTTTTTTCTTCTGAAACACTGGATAGAACTACTAAGCTACAGCTCCTACACCATTTGTCTTTTTATGTGAAAAGGGCATTTTTTTGTGATTAGAAAACGTGTAGTTCACCTGTATGATTATAGTGTGAACAACAAAATACATAGTCACTAGTCAGTTCAAGCAGTAGAGCAGGTAAAACACAATATCTGGATTCCGGATGCACTTGCATGCATTTGCATGGAATAACACAGTTAAGCCGCACGTTTCAAGGAAGGGTGTTAGGCGCTCTCTTGTTGAATAGACATCATTATCGCATTTCATTAGTTGCATTTACACTCATCTTCCTGTGATCTTAACATTCCCATGGCATATTGCGTTGCCTTTTTCATAGGTTCATTGAACTTGATGAAAAAAGGTTTGTAATTACGCAAATCTTTTGTACATAATGTACCTATGTATGATTACTTCTTTAATTGATTTTAAACAGAGTAAGTAACTTAATGGCTAGGTAAGGTAGTATAATGAAATAATATAAAATAAAATAGACCTTTTCGCGCCATTGAATTTAACAATATTATAAGATTGTTTTATTCCGTGTGAGATTCCTTCTAGAATAAAAAAAGAGTGTGTTTACATGTACACGAGCCAGAAGTAAAACATCCTCAATTTGAAAAAAAAAATTCTTTCGTAAATCCAAGTCAGCTCCAACATATATGTATTTTAATTTTATTGAAACCGGTCAAAGAACAACGAAGTTGACATTTTTTGATACCAGCCCCGTAATTGCATAAATACATCGCCCATAACAACAATATCTTCCAATTGTACAAATGTCACCGTTGCGTGCGTCGTTTGAACTTTGATTCATGGCTCAACAATTTAACATTACATACATTATACATTATACTACCCCGTATATATAAATCTATGAAGTAGATACACTGAAGCACTGGCAACGCGACCATCGTCTTAAACATTATACAAATTAATGCAACACAATAAACAATATGCACTAATCTAATCTTATCAACAAAACATACCAAAAAAATCTGTCAAACACACACAAAGCGTATACAATACATATACATTAATCCATGCAAATCCACAACGAAACCACAAAAAAAAAATCAATAAAAAAAAGCAACCAAAAAAATAATTTCTCGTTGAATACACACAATTCATGTAGGTACCTACAGAATGAGAATCCACAACACGTACCAACAAAAACAAATCCTTGGGTCACACGTCAGATATCGATCGGTTTGACAGCTCCATAGATATTTTTTTACTGCCAACGCCGCAAGAGAAGGTTTACTTCAAAAATTCTTTTACAATACGCCTAGAGACCTTCGACGAGTCCAAGACTATACGGAGACAATTCGTACAAAAAGCTTGGCTTCTACGGTATATATAATCACAGAGGGACCATTAACATTTGTAATAAATAACAAGTTTTATCCATTCGTGAGCGTGTTGTTATTCGGCTTTTCTTCAGGAATGGAATGTCCAACGCCGTAACATCATGGATTATTATTATTTTTTTGGGGGGTTATGACGACCTTTAAATGTTTTGAAACAGTGCGAACGATTAGGAAAATAGGAGAGTGTTCAATAGGAGATACCGACGCGACGCACGTTATTCTTGAATGTAGGAATACCACAATGGCAGGGAAATATTGGGTCGGGTAAAGCAGCATTCGGAAAGAGACCTGTAGAGTAGGACAGATGGAAACGCTTACCTATTGGTTTACCTCTTCAGAACGATATGGGAGATACTATGTGGACAAGCGGATTTGTGTTTGTCGACTGTCGAGAACCTTAAGAACTCTTGCGACTGTACGAGCACGAAAGTATAGATATGTGACGCCACATGAAACTGTTAATGTTGTGTACTACAGAAGGATTAATAAAACTTTGTAGAAGCTTAGAATTATAATCAAACTGTACTGCTGGCAAATTTTTCTTGTGAGCTTATCACAGGAATGCTATTGGAAACGAGTGTTGGAACCGACGAGGATGTAGAATTTACATTTTTTTCTTTTTTTATATATATAATTTTGCACGTGCTCAAGGGATTATGAATACCCTTTATATGTTTTTTAGAAAGAAGAGAAAGAAGGATAGGAAAGATGTGTTGCGCGATGTTCTGAGATTAGAGCCGGTTGTTGTCTCAGATTTATCTCCAGGGATGGCGGCTAAGCTAATGCGGAGAAAATTACCGTGTCTTATTTATTTATGTCTCTTATAATTCGCATTATTTTATTTATTTCGTTGTCATATTTATGAGTAGTTAACTCAATCATATGTTGTTAGTATTATGCCTGAACAGCATGTGCTGAGTAAACCAGCAACGCATTTTATTGCAATTTTTAGAATTGTTTTTCTTTAATGAAATATAAGAAGACATAGACAACGGCAGGAATCGAACCTGCGACCACGATGTTGACAGGCGAGCACACAACTATCGCCCCACGGCCACCCCCACAATGACCAAAAATGTTTACTACTTACATACAATGTCCCAATGGTAGTATTGTTTTGCTTTAATGTTTGCTCATGCAATAATTAGGCGCGTTGAATTTGACTACTGCAGGTCTTTCTAGCTTGTTTGAACTTATTGAGATTTTCCTCAGTTCTGTTACCTTCACAATATAGGAAACTCATCTCTCTCAACCTGAGAACCTCTTTGCAGCTCAAATTGATCCACGAGCTTTCTTTTGGTTTACTGCTTTTATTTTGTTCGGTAAAGGGTTATCCATTTTACGGTTTGAAAAGTAAACATAATTAAAGCACACATAATATATTTTTTTTCATGATATTTCTTTTTTATTATAAAGTTTGAACGTTGACATTATGTGTGAAACACTGTATCATTTAAATGACCACCACGTGAATTGTTGAAAGCATCGATTCCTTTGAAGTAATTTTCGACCATTTTTTGAGTAATATTCGGCGGTAGCTCAGCCATAACTTCACGAATGTTGGTTTTCAAGTGCTCAAGAGTTAAATGTTTATCTGCATAAACACGGATCTTGGTGGAGTTGATATCGCCACGACGAGAAATTACGCGGTCAGGAAATGTCTCTTGCAATAAGCCAAATTCGCTGGAGTTGTGTGGCATGTGGCACCGTCCTGTTGAAACCACTTATTATACAAGTCGTATTCTTCAATAGCAGGCAAAAAAAATTCGATTATCATATGACCATAACGCTCCGAATTGACGGTGACAGTTGTCGTTTTCGAAGAAGTAAGGTCCAATCACACCTCCGGATCAAAGAGCGCCCCAAGCCGTGACTTTTTGTGGATGTAATGGCCTCTCTATAATTACTTAAGGATTCTGAGAACCCCAAATACGACAATTTTGTCGCTGAAGAAAATTTTGTTCGAAAAATCGCCGTACACCGCCTGTTGTTCAAACACCCATTCGACGTATCTACGACGGGGTGAATGGTCAGCTGGCTTCAGTTGTTGTGTGAGCTGTACATTATAGGATGTAGGTGTGGATCCAAATGCAAAATACGCCATAATGTGCCGTAAGACATTCCGAATTCCTGAGAACGACGAGGAATCGACACATTCGGTGTCTTCGGCAACACTTTCACATACAACAGCGATATTTTCAGTAGTACGAGTGAAACGATAATGCACAGGCCTTCCAATATCTGTAACCAATCCAGTCTCTTCAAATTTTTTCACAATTTTGCCAATTGCTTGCGTAGTTGGACTATTATGTAAACCATAATCTCCTCTTAAAGCACGATATGTGGCTGTGGCAGAATCACCATTTTTGTAGTAGGTTTCAACAATTTTTGTGCATAGTGCGATAGTTAAGCGATCGATTTTCGTAAATGGCAGACTTTCAACTGAGAAAAAAAATTGGTTTTAGCGACTTAGTTTGACAGATGTCGAAATCCAGCCCTAAACTTTTGAAACCGCGAAATGGATAACCCTTTTAATTAAAAGTTTTTGGAACGGCCTATTCCAATTTAAAATTAAAGCATGCCTCATAAGCAAAAAATACTAATAAATTTACATTAGTCTCTTTTCAGTATTTGTGATTTAACTCGACACTAAGCTGAATTTAACAGTTTAATTCTTATAACATTTAGAACAAGAACGTTTGATAAAAGACAGTTGCCTATTGTTTTCTGAAGACGTTTAGCTTAGGTTTGTCTTTGATGCCGAGATTTCCATCAGAATCTGTGCATAATTTCCACTTAAGGATTACTTAATACTTACATCTAAATTTATATTGTCCAATAAGAAATAGGAGTTTGTTATTCCTTCAAATATAATAATAATAATACGAGTAGTTTACAATTATTTTCTTATAATTTACCAAATTGGATAAGATAGTAAGCTTGTGTTAATCCTATCTACCTATTAAAAGTCCAAGAAAATTCAAATATTCCAAGCCAATGGAAAATACAGTTTTATATTAGTATTTCAATTTTAATTGCCATAAGTACTTTTAGAGATGAATATACAAAACAGAAATCATAAACTTTATTAAATGATATTACAGATAAAGGCAAATGGGCCTTAAGGGGCATAAATTGTTAAGGCAAATAACACTCCAAATACAAAATTCCTTTTGCCAAGCATAAGACATGATGAGTATTTATTTATTAACCCATAAAACAAAGCTCAGCATTTTCTATCTCAATTATTTATTTCGCAATGACCTGAAAGAACTTAATGGATGTTAAACACACAAAAAAAAGAATTCCTCTATGTTAAGTATCCTTGTGATATAATATGTAGATACTTCTTTCCGTGTTTTTTTTTCGTCCCAATTCAAATTAGCAATCAATTATTACAAGCACCCCAGAAAAAAGAGAATTTAATTTTCAATTACATAATTCCAGTTTTATCCCCGAGGAAGAAAAGTTTCACGCCACTTAAAGTTCCAGTTTGGTTAATGAATAAGGAAATGGAATCAGCCCCGACTTACCGAAAAACATAAAAATCTATACGTACATATAACTACATACTATACTATACACTTGTACTCGACTGCTTCTCCCATGATCGTCCTCTCATTATAAACATCCGGAATTATATTTAAAAGTCCTTTAAACGCTAGCCTCAATTTCCGCTTTTCAGAGAGTTCACAGAAAAACCAGGCATCCATAGAGCATCATCGTTCAAAATGAAAGAACCAAACGAATATACATAAATATTTTTCCATTTAAATTCTTTTCGAGTCCGCATGATAATAAGGAAGTTTTTGCCAGAGAGCACCAAAAAAGGACGAACGACAACGACAAGAAACATCGCTTTTTATCTTAATTATTGTTAAATTTAAAACTGCCGTTTGAGACAATTTTTAACGATAATTGATTCTCGAATTTGGTGAAGACTGAAGAGCTTGCTGCAGGCACTCAAGTTTATAATAGCTTATAATAAATTGTGTAGTCCTTCGGTTTATGGGCTGTATAGCTATGTATGTTGTATTTAGAGAAATAGAATTGAATCACATTTTTGAAGATAAGTGCAAATCACAAATGTCATTTGTAAAAAAAATTTTATCATTAAAGCATAATGTATACAAATCCACATTCAGAAAGTCGTAGGGAGGAATTTTTAACTTTTCATAACGAGTAGTTGAAATTAAACTAATGGCTTGTTTCATAATGAATAGATATATTTGAGGGACACACATTCTCACCTGAAACTGATTCAACTATGTAATTGTGTAGTCTTGACTAACGGATACATGTCCTAAAATGCATGTGTTACATGATAAGGACTTTATTCGAACATTTTGAAACAGTCTCTGAGTTGTACTTGAATGTTACTACCCAACATTGCATTTCCTCATATTAAATTCTAGCTTCATATTTTAAGCAAGTTTTATATTTTTGATTAATGTTTCCCTCTGTATGTTTGCTAATTATAAATTATAATAATAATTTAATGATTAATTGATTATTACGTAGTATACCACTACATTTCAAGCACCCAATTAGTCAATATACTGTGTTGCTGGCGATCGACCGGCTTGAGGTCTTCTGCTGATTGAACTTTAAAAGTCTTAAGACCTAGGTATTTATGCAAACTACGGTGTTATGTCGTTTGTGGAATGCCTTATTCCAAAGATCGACGAGCAATCGACAAACCTGGGTTTTTGTCAACACTACATGCAACACCAGCAATATTCTCAGTTATTCCTGAGTGACGCCGATTCTTCACATCACTAACTTATCCTAATAGCAGTTTACAGTTAAGAACACTTTAGAACAGAAAAGTACAAGAACAAAAATAGTCACAACAGGAAACGCTTACCTATTACTCTGACTGTAATACACGCCCATAAGGCCGCACTGTTTTAAAGCTCTTACAGGGTGTCCGTACCGTAGTAAGCATGCTAAATTACCACAAAGGTAGCAGGGTTAACTCTGATTCAAAGTGTTTTTTTAACACACAACGAAGGTTGAGTGCATGGTGAAATCACAGAAGCAGCAGTGGGTGTGCAGTAGGTAGGATGGTAGGAATGTACGCTGGTTTTAACAAGATTAAAAAACCAATTTGTATGTAACTCAGTGGTTGTTTTCTTTGGCAATTTCAGCAACAGGCACCAGTGTATTTCAAAAAGCTTTCTTGTACAGAGTATAGAAAAATACGTTAGTAAATTGTAAGAGTAAAATATTTCGAATCATATATCGTAATTTAGTCCACATATCTACTTTCTCACATTTTTGCAATTTTTTTTTTTAAAGAACTGAATGTTTTGTTTTTAAGATTTTAAAGTATTTTATGTAGAAAACTAGCGGACCAGGCGAACTTCGTCTCGCCCCAATTTAGTTTAGTTTAGTTTATTAAATGTATGCCTACACATTAAGAATATGCTTCTTATAAGCTAGTGAAAGGCTAATAATAAATATTCATACTATGAAGAAAACTATTTACATTTGGCTTGAGAAAAAAGTTACTAATTTTATAGATTAATTAACATTTTATAAGAAAAAGAGAAATTAAAAAAAAGGTTACTAGTAAGAAAAGATATTTATATATACAACTTTTACAATGATGTTACAATACATCTCCATTTCAAAAAAAAAACAGAATTAATTTTTAAAATAAGTGAGGAGCTCTCTGCTAAACTGTGCTTCGCCGCTCAATCTTCTTAAATGCCTAGGAAGGGAGTTCCACATTCGGATAGCGTTTACAAAAAACTTTCGTCTTGATGCCAAACAAGAAAAACGAGGATGGATGAATTGTTGAGATCTGTTAGATGAACCAAACTGTAACCTATTGAAAAGACTGCAGGGTTGCTTTGAACTGATAACATTGAACAGTAATATAAGGGTACGAGAGCGCATAAGATGATCAAGGGACATATTATATAATTGCTTTGAAAAATTCGACACATGATCAAATCTTCTCAACTCAAAAACACAACGAACAGTATTGTTGAATGCAACATTAAGCTTTCTCCTGATGATGGCATCACAGTTGCTAAATATCTCGCACCCGTATGTGAGTGTTGGTAAAACAAGCGTCTTAGCCAAAAGTATACGTGTTTTCAGTGGGGTGTAATATTGCGAAGGCCATAACCTTCGAAGTACGCCATAGGCCTTACCGACTGCTGGGTTAATATGCATATCCCAACTTAAAGTATTATTAAATAACATTCCAAGATTTCTTGCAGTTGAAACATACGAAATGTTTGCATTGCTTAAGTATAAGCTGGGAAAGTAATCAAGATTCAAAACTTTTCTACTAATGACAATGCATTTGGATTTCAGTGGATTTAGGAACAAATCATTATTCATAGACCAGCGGGAGATTGTGTCTAAGTCCTCATTTATTCTGAATGCGCAATCTTCTATAAGTCCCAGGGAACAGCTCTTGTAAAATTCTAGATCATCAGCATACATTCGAATGGAGGTGGAGCTTGAAATCTTAGTGGGGAGCTCATTTACATATAGCGAAAAAAGAAGAGGTCCTAAAATTGAACCCTGAGGAACTCCTCTAGTAGTCGGAAGGAAACTTATTGCAGCTGAAACTGCTTGTGTTCTATCACAAAGATAAGAAGATAATAATAGAACTGCAGAGGATGAGAAACGATAAAGAGATGAGAGTTTTAGACCTATATTAGATTGATCCACTGTATCGAACGCCTTCGAAAATTCGAGCAGAATAAGGAACGTGACATGGTCTTCATCCAAAGCATGCCTGATGTCTCCAACAATATTTATAATGGCGGTGGAACAACTATGTTTTTGGCGGAAACCGAACTGCTTAGGTGAGAGAATGTTTTTTTGGCTAAGGTATGGGTTAAGTTGTTTTTGCACGACTCTCTCGAAGCCTTTTGATAAAAAAGGGAGCACAGAAATAGGTCGAAACTCATTTCCACCAGCATTTTTCGGAATGGGTAAGATTTTGGCTAGTTTCCATTAGGATGGAAATAAACCAGTCCTTAAAACGGTATTAAAGATGTGCGTGATGTAGGGTTATATCACCGGTAATAGTGACATAATAAAGATTGGGTGAATTCCATCAATACCAACAGCATTGGACTTAACAGACAAACATTTTCAACTATGTCCGTGCTATCTACACAAGTAAAGTCAAAGCAATCTTCTGTCGAATACTCATAAAGAGGCCCAGGTAAGTTTAAAGAGTTACTGTAAAGAGCTGGAAACGGTAACGTAATAAAGTCATGATTCAACGAATCGACATTAATATTAGTATCGCAAATGAGGTTTTCTTTCCCTAAGCCTATATGCGTCAAGATTTTCCATAGCTGACGACTATTCATTGAATGACCTAATTTTCTACTGTACAATTGGATTTTAGCAGATCGTATTTTGTGGACCACTTTAACCCATTTAACGCCTTCAAATCAACTGCAGAGCTATAATAAGACACAGATAGTTTCAAATTTGAATGTGATTTATTTGAATGGAATAAAAATAAGGAGCAACCACCAACGGCTACAATGATTCTATAGTGGATAAATTAATAATAAAATACTCTCGCAAAATCAAAAAATCCAATTTATCAACTCTATTCACACAAAACAGAAGACTAAATGACAAAGACAGTAACTTATAACGAGCTATTATGACATATTTTCCCCAAATTACCAACCAGCTGAAGTCAAAAAAAAAAAAAACATTAAATGCGTTTTCTCCAGTAATGGAAAAATAAAAAATATGCTTGGCAAAACAAAACTTAATGATAAATCTGGAATTTTTGAAGTGAATTGCGGAAATTGTGAAACTAAGTACATCGGTCGAACAAAAAGGAACATCGAAGTACGTTTCAATGAACATACACGGTGGCACACGAATCGTGCTGCAATAAGAAATTTAAATAACTTGTATTTTAATCGATGTATTTCATTAATTTTTTTTTATTGGATTAAAATTTTTATTTTAAATAATTAATGGTTTTTAAAGATGATAGACCGCAACTGACCTCCAGGCTCATCCACGCATATGCCGCACCTGATCAGAAAATTGTTCATTGCGGCTTGAAGGGCTGAAATTGGGATCGCCTCAATTATTGTCTTAATGACCTGCTTCAATTTAGTCAAATTCCTGGGTTTCATTTTGTACACTTCCTGCTTGACATCACCCAATAAAAAAAGTCTGGTGCAGTCAGACCAGTTGGGGACCAGCGGAAAGTGCAGTTTCTGGATTTCAATTTGTTTGGGAATTTTCGTTGGAGCTCCGCCATAACTTGTGTGGCTAAGTGTGCACTTGCTCCATCTTGTTGAAACCAAATCCTGCTGAAAGGGATACGTTTGTGTTACACCGTTTTTTTTAAAGAAGTATGGCCCGACAATACACCTTGATGAAACTGCGCACCACACAGTGACTTGTTCTGGGTGCAGTTCCGTCTCATGGAGCATTTCTCGATTAGATTCACTCCATATACGGCAATTTTGCTTTATAACATTGCCGTTTAAGTTAAAATGGGCATCATCAGACATGAACAAACAATTTATCAATGTGTTGTCTTCTTCGGTCATTGCAATAATTTTTCGGCAAAATTCCAGGCCAACAAGCAAATCCTGAGGGTTTAATGTGCTTGTAATTTGTACTTTGTATGAAAACAAGTTTAAGTCATCATGAAGTATCCGTTGTAATGACCGTCTGCTAACTCCAATTTGGCCCGATAAGTTTCGAGTCGAAACACTTGGATTTGCCTGTATTGTCCATACAACAGCCACGATTGTATCCTGAACCCGAACATTGGGATCTCGATGATACGGTCTTCGTTCGATACTTCCAGATTCGGCAAACATGTTCACCAGCCTCAAAATGATCCATCTACTCGGGGGAGTACCGCCAAACTCCAGCCTAAATTCCCTTGGGACGGAAATGACGGACTGCAAAGACTGGTATCGCTGCATTATCTAAATCCTTTTTTCAGTATCCCAAGAATTCATTTTGATAAATCTAAATTGTAGCCTATAAAATAAAAAAAAAATTAGCCGATTACTCACACTGAAAAAAAGTTATTACGTTTTATTTTTGTAGCACGATTCGTGTGCCAACCTGAACAATCTTCCGTTGCCTCTGATGCCCTCACAAACACTTTGATGTAAAATTCGAAGACATAAAGTTAATAAAACACGTCACAAACCCCAGATGACTTGATGCGTAATAAAGTCTGTACATACACATCAATGACAAATTGACAACCTGATGAACTGCGTCTTTCATTTGATATAACAAAACAAAACACAACATTTTTTGACATTTTTCTTTTTTAAATATTTGTTTAAATTATCATGTTTTATGTTTTGTTACAGTTTTCTTTTAATATCTGTACTTTGTTTACCTTGTCATAATTTTTTCTATTCCATTATGTGTATTGCTGAAAATGATTCACATTGTATTCGAAATGCATTCATCATAAATAAAAAGTTTGTAAAAACTTTTGGTCAATAAGGTGTATCTTATATTTTTTTATCAAATTATGTGACCAAAACAAAAAAGTTCAATTTCTTTTGATCTTTGGGTTTGATTGTTATTTATATAAAATTAATAATTAAATTTGTAACTAAAGTGTAAAAAGGACTTTAACCTTAAGGAGAGAGTGATATGATAAACAATGTTTTTCGATTTGTTTTCCGGCGCAAAAACAAACAACAAATGCCGCTTACGAAGCTATTGACGAAGAGATTTTTATAATTTTTTGGAATGACGAGGAACACTTTACTTTGGTCATGAGTTTCTCCTTCGACGTTGTAAACTCGCAAAAGTTTGTCGGGAATGATATCAATCCATTCGAGACATCAATAGAAATTTGGCCATTGCCAAGCACCAGCAGTTGTCTTGAGAATTCAGCAGCCGATGCGTCGTTCTGCAATGCCACTCATATTTGTGGCCAATTTCAACTTATTGACATGCCGGCACAAAGACGACGATTTTAAGCATCCATTATGTTCATCGGCAGCAGTAAATTTCAGGATTGACGAAAATCTCCGCTGAACAATATCATTTCTCCACCAAATCATCTCGAATCACCTTGTAAATCCTTCATTGTTAGGTCAACTGTCTCTAAAGCTCTTTTATGCGGCATCGTGCATTCATCCCAAATTATGATTTTGCATTCTCGCATCAACTTCGCCATCGCCGAATTCTTGGTCATTATTCACGGTATTGGTTTGTCAACCATGAAAAAATTCATCACCATTTTCAAAGAGGAATGTGCAGTTCGACCGCCTTCAAACGATGTGGTATCAATGCCATAGATGCCATAGGATGCAACAGGCAACGAAAGAATTCTTGGCCGAATTGTTGCTAGAATCAACTAAATGACATCTCCCCCCGGGAGCGTCGAGCAAGTAAATGTGATTGCGGAATCGTATCCCAAAGCAGCGCGATTGAAGTCTACATTTACCACTTTTCTTCTAATAACTTTTTGTCGAATTTGTGGCGCAGTTTGAAGCTGTGCAATATGGGCACGTCTCCATTTATTTCCTCTGCACGTACGTATACGATGAATACGTTTTTGGCAAAAATTGTTTATATATCTATAGTGGTTTATGTTTATGTGTATTAGTTCATGAGATTTAACAATTTAGTAAGCATTTTTAAATTTTAATAGCTCACAGCTTAAACAGCCATAAATCGAAAAACAATACACATAAGCACATAGCACATAGCTTAAAACTTTCTTCTCGACCATATCTTTCATAAAAAAAATGTATATTGAAAATGGTCGAATGCCAACTGAGATTATTAGTGTCATACGTGTTTGACAACATTTTTTTATATATAAAGAAGATTGTTTTATTACGAACATTTTTATTTAATTAAAAAGAAAAATTAATAGTTTTGCTAAATTTCGACAGTTATAATTATATGCAGGTAATTTAAAAGAATTTAGATAAAAAAAATTAAATTAAATATAGTAGGTAAATTATTCATACTGGAAAGCAAAATTTTGTCTTATATGACGAAAAATAAACTAAAATAAGAATATAAGCGATGTCATTACAGGGAAAAAATTGACATTTCCATACAAATTCTCGATAATGATTAGAGAGTAATACGCGCCGTTGAAACAATCTTCTCCAAAATAAAACTCAAGCGAATTTAACTTCTCTGTTCTTAGCTAACCCTGAAGGGAATCAGTTTATGTTGAATTTAAAATGTAAATTGCTCAGCCACTCATCGTCTTTCTCCATATAATTTTCTTCGGTCTTACCCGGCACAGCCTAGTGGCCTATATTTAACTGATGGTAAATTATTCCTATAACGTTTGAAATGTCTTTTTTCCCAAACTCCCAAATCAAAGTTATGAAATCACAACAAACCATCAACAAAATGATTCTCATTTGCACCACATACATAGGTATGATATTTTTGGTTTCATTTACATTCTGTCTTCACAAACATAGGCACAAATTTTTCAAAAAGTTGTGTATGGAATAATATGCCTCAAAGGACCTTCTTTCATATGTCATAGTATAACAAAGAAGTCATTTGTCACATCCTCAGGTGAAAAGCAAAGGCAAGAAAGAAAAGTTTATCATCAACCTGGCACATTCCTCTGAGTATCCTACACTTCTTTTCCAATTAACGTGTCATAAAACCAGATGGCGCTCTAAGCCTGAAGTTGATAGACTTCTCTTAATATGTATATGTTGGTACTTTATTTCGTACTTATATACATTCACACATATACAAAAATTAGGTTAACATGTAACATATATTTAAATACCTACATAATTTACCTACTTAAACATAATATTTTTGACAAATTAACTTTCATAATAATAATCAATGAAATCATTACTTATATTTGAAGCTATATATTTCGTACATTTGAACTTTGAAAGGAATTGCTTTCATGCGAATTTTCGCTACTAACTAAAATTCTTGAACAAAAAAATGTCCATTTAATTATTTCACTTTATTTTACAAATACCTATGGAAACAAAAAACTATTAAAATTATTAAAAATCTTCACAAGAATAGATACTGCAAGCACATGTCATATTACATGCACTCAAGTCAAGAGTTTGCCAATTAAATTCAACGTTCGTTTGCATTCCCGCGCTAGTGTATATACTTTCTACATTGCTTTTCCTGGAAAATCAACTAGTTCTGTATCCACTTTTAGTTGTGCTTAAAATTGCAAATGGAGTCGATGATATAGTTTTCAAATGCATAGTAACCGTTACACGTTTCGTTTATATAACTTAACATGCAATGTGATTGAAAATGCGAACAACGCAGGCAAACAAGCTAACTTATGGAAGGATGTTGTGTCGTTGATGTATTTTGATTTCCCTTTTTTCCTTGTTGTTGTTGTTGTTTGCTATTCTAAAACAAGTAGATGACAGTATGACTAAGGATCAGAACGGGATGGTTCATCGCAATAGAAGTGAAATAACGATGGAGCATGTAGACGAAAAACTGAGTAGTGAGGCTCCATGAAGTATTGGTGGCGGCGCGCGGGCAATGATTACGATAGGGAATACACAGCGACTCGGTTTCTGTTTGTCAACTAAATCTATTTGATATCTATACCTACGTCGTTTTCTGCATTTAAGCTATTTTAGTTACAAGGGCGGCATACTGGCTGATGTGTCTTTCAGGATAAGTTTTGTCCTCTTTCTGTATCCAACTATAGATACGTTACATTTGTGTCTTTAGCTTTTGCTCACAAAATTGACTCTCGTATATTTGCCACGTATCTAACATTCAATACGTTTTGTGAATTTGCAAAACATTAAAAACATTCTGCATTCACCAGAAAAAGCCCTTTATAGATATATTAAAACCAGAAGGCGAAAAAAGTGTGCACTTAAACAATTTTGCCATTCAAATTTGTTGAAATAAACATATTTTGACTGTTTTGGAGCATTATACTGAGACTCACCTCTGATTGAGCCTTTTTTCGTAGATAAGCAAGTGGAATCCTCTACTGCTCCTGGGATGTCAACAGGAATATGGGAATCAAGCAAGTCATCCTCATATAAATCCTCCGTGTCCGTTTGAACATCAACTAATTACTATATTCACTTCATTTTCATCATCGATGATATTCCATACAGCCATAAAGAGATTAGAGGTTTACGTACATAGTGGCCTGCCATAAAAGGTGTTGCAGTTAATTGTTGACAAGTAATTTCTTTGCAAATCCAGTGAGAAAAAATTAGCACGGTTTTTACCAGTCTACCCAATTCAATACATTGTCAAGGACAATAAGATAACAAAATGACGTTGCTTCAGAAAAAAAACGACAAAGCTGAATTTTTATAGAGTTTCATTTTGACGTCCTTAACATTTCCTAAAACGTGCTCATTATCACGCCACTTTTGTACCTGAGTGGAGATATACTCTAGGAAGATGTTGTTTAGGTGATGAATGAAGGTGGTAGATTGCTTAATTTTACAGCTTTATTAAGTTTGGTTGATTTGACGAATGAATAATACCTAATTTGAAGAAAGATTTTAATTTGCACCACTATAACCTATCGACGAATTAACGTACAAGTGTCGAAAATATGTCATTTTGAGGAGCTTCCTGGGAATACAAAATAGCAGTATTTCCCCTCCGGTACCAATCTTATAACTACATTAAGCCCTATGGGAGCGAACAATGTGATGTGTTTCCTCAATTTCTACACTGTTCCTTATCAAGCTGTGAAGCTTTTTTAGTTTATAGGTGAGGTAGCGTCAGCGGGTCCAAGGTCTGCAGAAAGCAATAAAACTCGGTGCGTGGAGAGTTCAGAACTCTGCTTAAAAGTAAATCTTCGTGGGACAGAGTCCCCGGCCCTCGTCGAAACCAAAGGCACAAATTCGGTGGTAAAGAGTGCCCGGTCGCGGTCGAAACCAAAGCCACAAGTTTCGGTGGGATATAGAGTCCCCGACCCCGGTCGAAACCAAAGGAACAAAGTTGCCCCACAAACTAAAGGCACAAAGCTTACGGCAAAAGGCTAACAATTTACGAAACTCCTAACTAGTGCACCACGCACTCAGTAGAGTGCTTCTAGGTACTTGCCTTATATACACCACATAGGTACATGCAACTCCCAAGTCAGAAGTCCATGTCTTTCCGTATCAATATTACCTCCCCTTGATGCATTTTCCGTAACAAGCGAATGTGAATTTTATCATGCAGAAAAACTCATCCCATGTAAATCATACGGTGTGATGTTCGACTTGGTGGTAGTGTTTTGCTTTCACGATGCCCTGCATATCCGCTCATTAACGGTTATAGTTTTTGAATTTGAAAAGTTGAAGTGGCTCGTCGATGAATACAATGTGTGGTGGAAATTGGAATGTCGGTTGTTTAGTAATGTAAAATTTGGAACTTCATTACAAAGCCTGGAGCGCTTATTGCTTCACTGCGGTTAATATATTTAGTCCGCAATTGTGCACTTGTGGATTGTGTTTTCCATTATTCTTATTATTTAACGCGGACTTACAACTTGAACTAACTTCACTTTCTCTTTAAAAAATTCACAAACAGCGATACAAGATAGGACGTCCTTACAGATTGAACAACAAAATGCCAAAATGACAAAATCTTCCGTTTACAGTACGGCCATATAATTGCCTCAGGCTTTTCGATATGTTGCGCAAAATTTACCATTGACGATTCGTAGAAATTCGAATAAAGTTGGCCCACGTTCATTCATTAATAACAAACGCAAGTAAAAACATTCCTCATTGCTTGGATTAACTGTTTAAATGCACCCTAATGCATCGGTGGAATATACATTCGCATATTCCCGTACATGTCCTTGTTTTCGATTTTGGAATTTTTTGGATGAGGCATTCTATGTAAAATATTTTGGCATTTTCGAGTAAAGCAATGTTCTTGTAAATAAATAGCTTGCTCGACTCGAAGAAGCTATAAAGCGTTGTCGATGGTGGTCGTTCGATCAAAAAAAATTTATTATTTAGTTCAGTCGTTCAGAAAGTTATATCCAGGATTCATTTTTATTTATAAACGGTGATTTTTTAAGAGCTTGGTTTTTTAAAATTCAAAAAACACAGAAACTTGTAAAAAGTGAATGAAATTTTTATTTGGATCGATAAATCAATTTCTGCCATTTACTTTTTAAAAATAATTTCACTTAAATGTTGCCCGCGGCTACGCTTCAGGCGGTCCATTCTGGAGGTCCAATTTTGGCAAACTTTTTCACACATTTCGGCCGGAATCTCACCAATGACGCGTTCAATGTTGGCTTCCAAGGCAGCAATCGTGTTTGGCTTGTCCCCATAGACAATAGACTTAACATAGCCCCACAAAAAATAGTCTAACGGGGTCAAATCACATGATCTTGGTGGCCAATTGACTGCGCCAAAACGTGAGATCAACTGCTCACCAAATTCGCCTCTCAATTGATGCATGGTTTCGCGTGCAGTGTTGCATGTGGCACCGTCCTGTTGGAACCACATGTCGACCGAGTTCAATTCTTGCATTTTCGGCAAAAAAAAAATCTGTTATCATCGAACGGTACTTCTCCAGTTCTCCATTGACCGTAACCCTGCGGCCTTCATCGTCCTTGAAGAAGTACGGCCCAATGATGCCGCCTGCCCATAAACCGCACCAAACAGTGCATTTTTCGGGATGCATTGGTAGCTGCTGAATTGCCTCTGGCTGCTCTTCACTCCAAATACGGCAATTCTGCTTATTCACGTATCCATTTAGCCAAAGATGAGCCTCGTCGCTGAAACGGACGTAGCTTGCGAAACACATTTTTTACTGAGGACGAATTTTGATAATAAATTTCAATAATTTGCAAACGTTGTTCAGGCGTAAGTCTATTTATGATGAAATGGCAAACAATACTGAATCGAAGTGTCAAATTTTCGTGGAATTTGTCATGTGTGATCTGTCAAAAATATAAACGTCAAAAACCAAGTAGCAAAAAAATCACCCGTTATAAATTAAAAATTATATGATATGTACGTAGACTACTTTTATTCTAAAAACCGCCACCTTATTGCACCGAATATTTTTAGTAATTTTTAATAATTACACAGTACACAATCGTATTTATACATTTGTTTTTACAATTTACACTTCTCTCTATTGGCAACAATACCTACCCTAAGCTTTCAACATGCATATTATTTAAGAGTTGAAACTTGAAAGCTATCATCACAATTTTATAACCCTTCACCCTTAGGATCCTGTGAAGATTGAAAGTACAAATGGAAATGAGTCACATATCTTCTGTATTTCTGTTCCAGTTACATGAAGTTATTCATTTCATCATTCAAAGGGTTAAATTGTTGAAAAGAAGCTTGCGTCGTCGTATGCATCGGAGAACTTATAACAATTGTTAGTAAATTTTCATTTTGTCGAACAGAGTCATGGATCATAAGTACCTTGCTTTTATGTGCATACCTTCATACAATGTACATATGTGCCTATATTGTATATTGTATGATACGAGTATGTATATGCCGCATTGGTGCTTTATATTCAAAATATTCTGGAGAACTAATTTATATGCCCTTGATTTTATTTTGATTTAAACAATGGAAAATTATTGTTGTCATAGGAAATATGCGAAGACAAGGACTTACTGCATTATTTATGTAAGTAAGTACATTTTCAAATCATGAGAGTGTCAAAAGCTGATTAAGGGTTAAAAAAAAGCATAGTTACGTTTAAATATTGTCAAAATATGAGAAAAAATTATTCCATTGAATTTAATCCATTTTCTTTTTATTTTAAACACGTAAGAAAAACCTTTTCCAAAAGATTAAATCAATTGAAGACCTAGATAAAATCAAAGCATCTTGCATTATGACAAAGAGAATGAATTTTTGTTCTAATGACGCGGTCCATTGTCTAAACAAAATCCCCTGCTTGTCGCCAAGAAATTTAAGAAAAGGAAAACGTGCTGTATTTTAAAACAAATTTCCAAAATGATGGAACAATACTAACACAAACCGATCGAAAAAAACCAAACCACTGAAAGCAACACAAAATGGATTCCTCTGGAAATATACATATATACGAACGGTCATAAAAAAAACTCGAAACTTTATAGCGACTATCATTTTTTCAAGCATTGTTTCCGGCGTTAACCGATTCATGATCAATTGCCAAAAGCCAAACCTTATTGAATAGAAATGTCCACAGGGTTTGACATTCTCAACTGTCAAACCATAGACAACAACCATCGGAACTTGTCATACAGCTAAAAAAAAGTCAACAATTGTGGAACGGAAAACAAAAAAATTAAAAAAGCAAAAGTGGCTTGATTCAGATTCAGTAGAATTCTTACCACATTTCTGCATTAAAAGAATATAAAGTTTTTAGTTCTTATAGTTTACGAGTATGATGAGTGAATGAATGATTTATGGTATTGATGCACTGCAACCTTGAGATCTATTGTGCCCCCCTTAGAACTGGATGAGGTTTCTCATTTTACAGTACCTCTTCCATGTTATTTGCTTTGAGGAACCCCAGTATTTGTGGTATTTCGATAAAGGGTAGTTCCTTTTCCTTTATTAGGTGATGTCCCAAAAATTTGTATCTTTGGCGAATGATGGCTTCAGAACTCCATAGTATGCGGTCCGGTGTCTCTTGGTGCACCTAACAGAACATGCAGAGAGCATTGCTCTCCAATCCCAGGATATTGAGGTGCCAGTTCAGTTTACAGTGTCCAGTGAGAATGCCTGTTATTACCCTTAGTTTGTTCGTACTTAGGTTGATACAGGATAAGAACCTTTATTGGTTGTAGTTCTCAAGTAGTAATTTAGCCTGTCTTAACCTGGGGAGTTTATTCCAAATGTTTGATCTTTTGGCCTTCTCCTCGGATCTAATATTGTTTTTGACCACGTTCGCTCCGATTCCGCAATAGGGCTCTGGTCCCATTAAAGGTGACGTTGCTCCTATTTTTGCTAAAGAGTCCGCCTATTCGTTGTCCTGGATTCCCATGTGCCCAGGTACCCAATAAAGCGAGAGTTTGTTGCACTTGCCCAGCTCATTCAGTCTGCACTCATACTCCCATACCAGTTTTGAGTTGATGGAGTAGGAGCTTAGTGCTTTAGGTGCAGCTTGACTATCTGACATGATACCAATGTTTTAGTTTCGGTAGTTTCTTTCGAGATTACGTTCTGCGCATTTACCTTTTACGTTAACCTCCGCTTGGAAAATGCTAGTGGAATTTCTCATCGCGACAGAGATTTTGGTTCTATGCCCATAAACTCCTGCACCAGTTCCATCAGTTGTTCTCGATCCATCAGTGTACCACTTGATGACATTTGCTTTGAGTGTGTAGCTAAAGTTTTCAACTACCCATTCTTTTTTGGAACCTAACTCCGTTTTAAAATTTTTCTCAAAGTTTTATTTCTTGATCATACCATCTCTTGGAATGTCCAAGAGGTTTGTTCCTGTAGACCTAAGAATGAAGGCTCTTTCCCCAGATCCTATTACTTTCCCTGGCCCAGTTTTCTTTTACAGCGTACAATAGGGTTAAGTTTATAATGACTTCCATTGCAGCTGTGGGGTAGGCTTTCATTGCTCCGGTGATGCATAAGCATGCCAGCCTTTGTATGTTTTCAAGTGATTTCCTAGTCGTTACTAGTTCGGTTCTCTTCTGCCACGCAATCGCCACATAGGTAATGTTGGGTCTTACCATAATGGTATACATCCATCTCAGAATGTTTGGCTTGCATTCCCATGTTTTACTTGCAAGTCTCTTGCATATCATGAGTGCTTTAGTGGCTTTTCCGACACTTACCTCAACATGTTTGTTCCATAGAAGTTTACTATCTAGTGTCATTCCTAGATATTTTACCTCAGTCTGGCTATCGATTTCTTCCCCAGCTAACCGAATCGATTTCATTCGTGGCAGAAGCCTTTTTCTAGTAAATGGTACTATTGTCGTTTTCGTGGGATTTATGTTTAATCCCACAGAAAGGCACCATTTTCTGGTTATGCTCAGTCTTCTTTGAATAATTTCACAGAGTTTCTTCGAACCTCCCTTGAGCTGTTATAACAATGTCATCATCAAAGCTGATGCAGTTTATACCTCGAGAAGTAAGACTTTCTAATAATTCATCCACTACTAGACTCCATAGTAGGGGTGATAGTACCCCTCACTGTGGAAAGCCACTAGTTGTGATAACTTTTTGGACCATTTGTCCTGCAAGTGCCTTCGCCGTTCTCGTGATTAACATTGCATTTATCCATTTTATTATTGTGTAGGTACGCTCTTCCTTACAATAGCCCTACTCACGTATTCATGGTCGGTGTTGTCAAACGCTCTCTCAATGTCCAGAAACGCACAAAGGGCGATTTCCTAAGAGTCTATTGCTGATTGTAAGGAGTTAGTAAGTTCATACAGAGCTGTTTCTATAGATTTTCCTGCCCTATACGCATGCCGACGGCGGTTTAAAGGTAACTGTTGTAGTGATTTTGTTTTTGTAAAGTTATCAATAACCTTTTCCAAGGTCTTTAATAGGAATGATGCTAGACTTATTGGTCTAAATGACTTTGGATGGGTTGTATCTTTTTTCCCTATTTTGATAATGAAGATGACCTTAGCTCTTCTCCATAGACTTTATATATACCCAAGTGCGATACTACTCCGACGTATGCTAATAAGATGTGGCATTACATCCTCTTTACTTTGCTGTAAAAGAGCTGGGAAAATACTATCCACCCCTGGCGATTTGAACGGTTGAAAGGTATCTATTGCCCATTCTATTCTGTGATTAGAGCAGATGGTTGCTGCGATCTTCCAATCATCCCTCTTGTGTCTAAGAAGTATTCTCTCTACCAAGTTGTTGTTATTGTTTTCTGTTGTTGACCTTTGCACCTCATTTTCCGTTAAGCTACCATAAGGATTTCTAAGTGCTAAAGAATGTACAGTTTTCTCCTTTGTCAGAGCCCTGTGAAGTCTTGCTGCAGCGGGTGTAGAAAATATGGCTTCACAGAACTTTCGGGAGCAATTTCTTTTAGCCTTCCTTATTTCCCTGTTATAATTTGTCAACTGTGTGGAGTAGTTGTCCTTCTGCTCAGCTATCTTCGATATGTTTTCTTACCTTAGATCTTAGTATGGAAAGATTTTTGTTCCATCAAGGAGCGACTCTTTGTTCCTTATTTGTTTTGATAAGGGAAGTTGAGTTCGTATGCCTCGCTAAGCTCGTGGACAGTAGTTTCTAACTCCAAGGCACTATTTGTCGTTTTTGTTGAGCCTTAGTATTCAAGGTTGTTCTTGAGTACATTATTAAAGGTGTTCCAGTTCGTTTTCCTAGGATTTCTTCCAGAGGTATTCTCCGTGAGAAGATTATCCAGGCTAAACACAATAATTCTCTGATCGGACATTGGGGGTTCATTGGAGACCCTCCAAAACTTAATAAGGCAGCCTAAGTTCGGGTTTCCGAATGTTAACTCTAAGATTTCTTTTCTATTTCTAGTTGCAAAAGTAGGAGTATTTCCTACATTAAATTTATTTAGATATTTTTCTGCAATAAATTCTAACAGGTACTCACCCCATCGATCTATGCCCCTACTTGTATGGTGGGCGTTGGCATCACATCCCACCCTAAGGGGTAGTTGTTTTAGGCTGCCCTTACTTGACCCCCGTTAATACAGGGTTCTTGGATCAGCAGTAGCCCAAGGTTATTTGCGGCAAACATTCTTGCTATAACGGCAGATGCCGCTTTAGCATGGTGTAAATTAACTTGGACTAGTCTGGTACTGACCCCTCGTCCAGTCATTGTTATTGTTTGTGCAAGCAGAGAGGAGGGAAAGCCTCCTCATCTGCCAGCAGATGTTCCTCTTCACCTAGCGTTGGAGGCATTTCTATGTCCAAGTCGATTTCATAAGGAGAGAGGTCAATGCCCTCTTTCTCCTCACTTCTTCGACCCGTGACAATGTTGCCCATCGACGTTGTCTTTCGCGATGGTTCTTCCTCTGGTTTTGTACCGGCATCTGTTTTTTGGTTCTGGTTGGATTGGGTTGTTGTCGAGGTATTGAAAAACTGGTTAGGTTGAGTTATTGTGGGGGTGGTATGGATGTGTGTGTTGGGATGGGAAGCTGTTGAGGGAGAGTTTAGAGCCAGTATTATACCCTTTTTTGTACTCGGGGGAAGTCCCCTTTTCATCAGGCTCAGGAAGATTAGTTGGAGTATTTGTTTTCCTGAGGTTGTTGGTTTTTCTGATGGCTTCAGCTGATTCCCCATCAATACTGAGCACCAGCAATTGCCACTTGCCTTCCACCTTGCTACTAAGTACCCACCATGCCTGTACATTTAGCCCTTCATTTTGTGATTCAATCAGTGCCAGCGACCTCTTGTCTTCCTGGCCTATGCTTCTTGGAAGGAACACGGTGATAGTAAGCATTTTGGGTATCTCGTCCCCCTGTACGTTACCAACTCCGGTCCTTTCCAGATACTTAGTTGGGAAGCTCTTTCCTTCAACCAACTAGCTGTCTCTTGCCCTGCACAGACAACCAGCAGCAGCCCCGTTCTGAAGTGCAACCCGTTGAATTTGAGTTTGTGTTTCCACCCTAGTGAGACTTCAATAATGGCTTCTTCCAGTGCCAGCAATTCATCGCCACTGAGAGTTACCTCAGGATACTCCCGTAATGACCATCAGATGTTGTTCTTGCCATTCTAGGCTTTTTTGCATCCTACCTTTGGGGAGGAGCTATCTGGTCAGACTTCTTCTTAACCTCTGCAGTGTTGTTTGAGGCATTCCTCCTTTAATCCACCATTTTTTTTTGCCTCTCGCGGGAATATTCCCCTCTCAAGAAACCGGAGATACCATTTGCTGGCTGCACCACTTAATTTGGGTGTAATCATTTTTGAAAAAAAACGCCCAACATATTTTAGGAAATTTTACCAAAATGTATCGAAATAACACCGTAATTTAGGGAAAATAGCCAAATAGTTAAAATGGGAAATTACGCCGAAAAATATAATATAAATAATATAATTTCATAACTTTATTTGGACATAAGACTAGAAAAATTTATCTGCCATAAATTCCAAAACGGTTTTGGAAATAAGGTCCAAAAAAATAAAAAGGAATTTTTAGTCACTGTGCTGACGTAATTCTGTAGAAATAAACTCAACGGCACGCTGGTAGAGGGCTGGCCGACAGCATTCGCTTGCGTTGTCTGCGAATTCAGACAGAACATAATAGTTAGGTAAGTCGACCCCACTCCAAATTCTATATTGGGCCAAGCAGGGTGTTTGCGTTGTTCTTCTAGCACCTTGTGTTGATTCAAAAAGCGGAAATTTATAAAACTGGCGTTAACAAACGGAATATTAAGAACCGGAATAAAAAGCAGGATATCGTACCCAACCCAATCTAAGTATTTATATCTTAAACGCTATGTTTTAAGTCATTAACATAGGTTACCGTATAGGTAACTCAAAATTAATTACATACCTGTGACAAACTGAATAAAGGTTTCGTCTTTGTTTTCATTAGATAAAAAGACTTCTAAATATATTTAGTACTCGAAGAGCCTTAAAATTTAGCAGAATAAGCTTGAAATTCACGCTATGAAAAAGCTTTAGGTTGTTAAGGAAATGTAACAATTTTTATCATTTATACGAAGTATGTAGGTACATTTGAAATGCAAAATAAAAAATTTAAACTGATCGTTGGCGCAATTTTGTACAGAATTTTTGGTAAGTGCCATTGTAGGTAGATATCACAAGTAATACCGCAATAGGAAGCTACCCTTAAAAATGTACTACCCTTAGTAGTTGTACCTTGATACCTATGTATATAGGTATGCAAACATCTAACTTTTAAGTATTTTTTATATTTTTTTAATTAAAGTCTCAATACTCTGCAAAACTTAGATATAATAGAACGCTCTATTAAATTTAATAAAACATTAAATATTTGCTTAGGTATATTAAACGTAATGCTTGTATAGGGTCCGCCAAATAACTTTTTTTTTGAAAATGGGTGCAAAACATCGAGTGTAGCTTCGGCTGTGTGGCACGTAGCGCAGTCCTGTTGAAACCAAATATTGCCAATACCCCCCTCTTCAATTTTTGTGAACAAAAATTCGTTCAACACGGCCCGATAACGATCGCCATTGACTGTAACGGCCACTCCTTGCTCATTTTCGAATTATGCCTCTGGACCAAAATCAGCACCAAACATTGACTCGTTTTGGGTGTATCTGCTTTTCAATGTATGCGTGCGGATTTTCTGTGCCCCAAATGCGACAATTTTGCTTGTTTGCATACCCGCTAAGATCAAAATGAGCTTCATCTGAAAAGATGATTTTTTTTGGCAAAATCGGCATCTTCTCTAAGTCGATCGCAGGCCCACTTAGCGAGCGTTGTTCAAGCGTATGCACAACCATATTCGTTCAGCGGAAGGATAAAACTAATTATCTGTCAAATCGGATATGAGCTAAGTGAAATAAGCACTAGTTGAAAAAAAAAACGTTAGATGGCGGACCCGTTACAATAATGGTTTCTGTATTTCTTCTTACAACTTGTACAATACTTATATAATGTAGGTATATGAAGGTATATTTTACTTGCACTTCAAATCGTTTAAAAAACACTAGAAAACCAATAAATGAATTATTTTAAATTATTTTCATTTTATTCATAATGGCCACTTACCCTCACGATATCAAATTGAGTATACTTTTGGATTAAAGCTCTATGACTCATTCTTAGCTGCTTGCTCTTTCATCTTAACCTGACACATTAATATTTTCTTTTTCTAGAAAAATAAAATGGTTGTTGAGATTGCAGATAGCTAGAGGATATCATACACAATTATACATATACAATGCACTGAATATACTTTGGTATATTATATATTTTTTTGCAGCATACAAAATAAATCCAATCCCAAGCGCACTTTAGAGACTATCGTCGATCTTAAAAAGCAATGGACCGTTCTACCACTTAACAGCTTTAGCTCATATGACTGTAAATTTAATTTTTTTTTGCAATTTCTTTCACAAATAATATCCTTTTTTTCAACTCTACAACAGTGTCATCGCTGAGGCTTTCCGGTTGCTTTTTCCTTGTCTTCATGCCACCACATTATATTGCACACTCGTACACACAAGCCTTTGAGTACTTTTTCTTAAATTTTTCACTTGAAAGGAGTTCCGCACCACTAAATCCACTTGGTGGTTCAAATAATTTTTCACTTTACTGCAGGATCCTAACTAAAGTGTTATATTATAGAATGAAGTATAAGTTAATAAACGATGTGTACGAGTATAAGCACCTACTCAGATTTATAAATATTTTGTTATCTTTGCTCTGTCCTATAAAAGCATCTTAAAGTAAAGACTGGATACTTTGTCAGGGTTACCAACCCAAAAAAAAACCTGGTATATACTTGCTCTAGCTTGGATTGAGAAAAATTTGTATTCATCTATTGAGTGGTGTCGAAATCCATTTTTCACTTCAAGATAACTATTATTTATTTCCGTAATTCTTAAGAACGTTAATTCAAAATTTTTAGCTTATTCCGGATATCCAAGTAAATCATTTTAAACAAAATCATATAGGTAGGTGCATATATGTAAAATTGAAAGGGATTCAAGTTACTTTTCTAATTTATTTGTAATCCTCGCAGAAAAGTTTATATTTATGTATACATTAATTAAATTACTCAAATACCTGTAACCGTATACAAAATTATTTCAACCATTATATTTTCGACTTGGCAATAATGGTTTCATGTAATTCTTCATCATGTTCATTTCAGAAATCCAAAAGGGACTAAGTTCGAAAGCAAGCAGTCAGTATAGTAATCGTTTTGTGCAAACAATTTGCCACTGCTACATAAAATAAGTCGGAATAGTTAGATGTACTCGTATAGCAGATTCGATTCTGTGGATCTTACTTTGATTATATTTTTATAGAAAATTTCGTTGCGTTATTTAATAATCATGTCGTGTATCCTTTGGCATTATATTATTGAGGGCTTTATAATAAAACGAATAATATAATATATAGTATATATATAGAATAATATATAAGTGAAACTCGCTTAAGTGAAAAACCCGCTTACCTGAAAACATTCACAAATCCCCGTATATATTTACAGACAAACTACCTCGCTTAGCTGAATACTTGCTTTAGTGAAAAACTCGCAAAGCTGAAAAAAATTTCATTCAAGTTTTCTATTTTTCCATAGTAAACAACTCGGTTAAGTGAAAAACTAAAAATCGAAAAAAATCGGGTGCTGAATTGTTTCATTTTTGTATACGTTCACCTTATTCCCCCACCACTTCCGCATTCATGACACATGTAAATGATAACTTTTAAATAAAAGGGAAAACCCCGCAATTTCCATTTACTTACATTTTTTTTTTTTTAACACGAAATGTATCTTTGAATAAGAGAAACTGAACTCAAATAGGGGTTGGTTGGGAAAATTCGTTTTGTTTGTAAATAAATTAATTGTTTGTTAATTACTAGATTATGTTTTTTTATTTAGATAAACCAAATTTATTTATAAAAGCAATTGGTAAACATTTAACACAGGTGTTTTTCAGCTGTTAAAGTTCAATATATGTAGTAAAAATTGTAACGTGTTACGTGACAGGGCGTGTGCCTTACTGAAATATTTCAGTTATCCGAAACCCGTTTAAGTAAAATATATTTTTCACTTATCCGAGATCCGCTTATCTGAAAATTTATTTCAGTTATCCGAGGTCCGCTTAAGTGAAAAAACCCGCTTAACTGAGAAACAAAATTCCTGATTTTTCGTCATTTCGCTTTAGCGGGTTTCACTGTACATACAACATCACTTAATTTTTTTTTTTTTTATTTTATAATTTTGCACGCGCTCAAGGGATTATGAATACCCTTTATATGTTTGTAACACAGCGCGGCATCCGGTGAAAGAAGAGTAAGAAGGATAGAAAGATGTGTGGCGCGACGTATTCAGACTGTGGTTGTTGCCTCAGATTTTATCTCCAGGGATGGCGGCTGAACTAATGCGGAGAAAATTAGCGTATCTTATTTATTTATGCCTCTTATAGTTCGCATTATTTTATTTTATTTCGTTGTCATATTTATGAGTAGTTTACTCAGTTATATGTTGTTAGTGTTATGCCTGAACAGCATGTAATGAGTAAACCAGCAACTCATATTATGACAATTTTTAAAAATTGTTTTTTTAATGGAATATAAGAAGACATAAACAACGGCAGGAATCGAACCTGCGACCACGAAGTTGACAGGCGAGCACACAACTGTCGCACCACAGCTACCCCCAAATATCTGTTCGGCCTATAAAAAGCTAAAGTAAATATAATGCTTAAGTGGAAGTGAATGGATCGTTGACGTTTATCCGTGTCTCGAAATTGATTTTGTTTGTTTTGTTGGTACGATTGATATGATAGTTGTATTGAATCTCGGTAGATATGTTCAGTAAGTAAGTTCCATTCGACAGACAAATCGATCTTTATGATTGTTTTTCTTAGTTGGCAAGTTTATATTTCTAAGATCTCAGATAATTCCATTTTTTAATTAATATACTTATTATAAGTTTTGTAAGTGATAATTTTTGCACTTTTTGTTCAACTATTTTCTGGAGCACTTCATAAATTCCACCTATATCTGCAATACCACTGGCGTGAATTGTTCAATTTTAACTAATTTCGTTTTCCATTCGGAAAAAAAATCAATCTCTATGGAACAAATTCCGTCTTACTTAAATTTTTGACAAACTAAGACCAATTTTTGTCTTGTGTAAAAAAATCACATTTTATTTAAATCTACAAAAAAGTTTGAACGTCGAACCGCACTGGGCGGAACTGCACTTTAGAGGAACTGCGCCACACCGTAAGGCTAAATATTTTTTTATATAAATGATATGAGCTACAGTCGAACTTCGATAACTCGAACCATCACTTGCCAAAAAAATAATTCGAGTAATATAAATTACCTAATATTTATTAGCGAATAAAAAAAGTACAGTTGTTGTGATTATTTAAAATATTCTGTTATACATGACTGACGAATGGATATGCCGGAATGCTATATTTAATATCCAAGTCCTTTTTTCTTTACCCACTATAAATTTAAATTTATCTTAAAACGATGTTTTTAAAGTTCGTTTAACGACATATCCACGTTAGCTTTACTTTTAATAAAAGCTTCACACTGCACTGTTAATATATACGTCAGTTCCTTTTTACATTTTCTTTTTTCTTTTTTGAATTGTTTTTTTAAAGACTTTGAATTCGTATTATAAACACACGTATATCAACCTAATAAAGTGTGTTCTAACACCGGAACATGAAAGCTTTTACTCACACTTAACGGAATCACAATTTTCAACACACACATAGGTATACAAGGTCATAGAACATACAAACACAGTACACACAAATACAACGCATTATGAAATGAACTTGTAAAAATCCACAGAATTTGATAATTTACCTAAAAAAAAGATATTTACTTGGGATACATCAAAGGGTTTAAAATTTGCAAATCTAGACGGAAGGCAAGGTTTGCAACAAACATTAGGAGAGCTATCAACAGCTGTGATAAAAATTATTAGTGATTTAATGAATGAAAATGAAAATGTCAATAAGGTGCAACCACAAGAACTTTCAAGTATGGTACTAGCCTCAAGTTCAGTTTTGTCAGGGGTCAATACAAAAACTAAAACATCCGCTGTAAACATAACTGGGAATTCAGATGGGCAAATTTTCTGAGTACACGCCGTCTACCTAAATCAAGAAAATAAAACATTTAAAATTTTAAGTTATAATATTGCTGGAATGAAAAATAAATTACGTAATAACGATTTGTTTAATTATTTAAAGGAATTACATATATTTCTATTATTTGAAACACATTTATTAAATTTTGAAGAAAGTGGGTTTAATAATTTTTTTATGAATTATCACCTCAAATGGATACCTGCTGTAACAAGAAACGTATTTGGAAGAGCGAGTGATGGAGAGCTTTTTGCTTTTCGTAAAAATATTGGAATAAATTTGGAGTTTGAAATGATAAGTGATACTTGTATAGTAAGACTTAGAGTAAACATGGAAAATTTTTATATATTACCTATTTATCTTAATTGTTCTCATTGGGAACGTGACTTTGATATACTAAGCGAACTGCTATATACTCTACGTTCAACTAATCTGATATTAACTGGTGACTTCAATGGTCGAATAGGACTTTCATAGAACAACTTTATATCCGGGGCAAGCTCAGCACTTTTATATTCGCAGCGTCAGTCCAAAGATGAATTAAGTGATAGTAAAGGATGCAAAATAATCGAGCTAATAGATGCTTTCGTCTGCCAAGTTTTGAACGGAAGTTGTGACGGAGATATTCGTGGTGAATATACATTTCTCAGAGGCACATCATGTTCTGTCATTGATTACCTTTTTGCTGCTGGAGATTGGCATGACCTGCTTTCGGATTTCCGAATAGGAAAACAAATCTTTTCAGATCACATGCCATTAGAAGAAAAGTTTGAATTGGCAATTAATGGAAACATGAATAATAAATGTGAGCTTACTCCCTTACCAAAATTGTTCTGGAATGAAAAAATGTTAAACTCTTATCAAACAAATTTAAACTTCGAACTCCTCTATTTGTACATAGTCGAGGAAACTCCGAGCATTGATCAGTTAACAAGAATTATCAAAAAATCTGGGGCCGAATTACCGCATCAGTTATCGAGTCATACTTGACTGAATTATGTAAATTTGGTATTACCGCTCACGTTATCGAGCAGTCTAGTACAATAATTTGACATTCTCTCATCAGTTATCGAACTGAATTTTATTCGTCAGATGAGAAGCCGACTGATAGAACATGCATGTAGGTATATGTATATGTACATAATATAATTTTTGGATACTTTCGCAGAATTTGATAAAGACAGAGGATTGCTTTTGTCCCTTAGGAGTCTGCGCTCCATAGCTTCGTACATCTCATCTTCTTGTTGATGTGAATTAAATGTTACTTATTATGTACATATGTATGTACGTATAAAAATATTTTTTAAATCCTCACCATCTGAATCGCTTGATAAAAAGAAATAATCCATTTTTAGTGGATATTTAGAAATATCCTCAAATCCTTGTAATAAAAACTGGAAACTCGCGAAAAATTTGTTGTTTTTACAAAAAAATGAAATGTGTTTGTCCAAAAATAAATTAAATGAATAGAAATTTCATCTGTCAAACAAGAAAGACTCGATAAAATCAATAGAGATTCGATGTAGTAGAATAGAATTACTACAATTTAAAACAGTTACACGATACGTTAGTCTACGGATGCCATCATGCCAAAGTGATCACTAGTTCATTCGATAACTGATGGGACTCACTCACTCGATCACTGATGCGGTAATTCGGCCCGTGCAACGAGTTCAACACAATTTCGAGGAAGGAACGGACAAAGTAAACAAAAGTGGTTCGACTGCATGAAGGCAAGAAACCAATCGTTTGCTTTTCTTAAATTGCTTAGAAGATACAATACAGTTATTTTTAAAAGCCTCTACGATAAAGCGAACAAGAACTTCAAAACTATCTGTCATGCAAAAAGATTAGCGTACGCGCAACATAATATTTCAATTATAAATTATTCCAGATCTTCATCAGACTTTTGGAAAGCTGTAAAACGATTAAATGGAAGAAAAAATCAGATTGCAGCAAGTCTTCAAGCTCACGAATTACACGTGCACTTCAGAACACTTTTAAACTCCCCACAAACATATCCCAGTATTCAATACGCGGAACCTCAAATAATTGATGAGTATCTAGATGTGCAATTTGAACTAGTAGAAGTACTTCAAGCTATCAAAAATGCCAAAAGTAACAAGGCACCCGGAGAAGATGGAGTGCCTTTCGAATTTTACAAAAACTGTTCACTTGAATTCGCCCAAGCCCTTAGGGATGAGCTTAACCGACTTTTTCAGAGTGCAGATGTTCAACAAAGTTTTAAGAAATCTATTATATATCCGATTCATAAGAAGGGAGATTATACAAATCCTGCAAATTATAGAGGGATATCCTTCCTTAGCTCCGTATCCAAATTATTTACCGCTCTAGTCTTCGGCAGACTTATTTAATGGATTCAAAATAAAACCATTTTGCACGAATTCAAAGCTGGCTTTAGAAAGAATTATTCGACGGTAGACCAAATTTTCACGCTGCTAAACATTGCGCAAATATATAAGCGAAAACGCAAAAACTTTATGGATTGTTCGTAAGCTTCAAATCAGCTTTTGATTCGATTCCTCGTGAGGCGCTTTTTTACAAACTCTTCAGGATGGGCATAAGCAGTAAATTGATACAAATAATAAGAGCCTTGTACGAGAACAATAAAGCTGCGGTATGGGATGGACACTCCTTGTCCGATGAATTTCAAACGTCGATGGGAGTGAAACAAGGTTGAATTTTAAGCACGTTACTTTTTATACTGTTTATTAATGACATAACCGATGATATTGCGGGTGGAGTGGAAGTTAGCCACATAACAACACCCGGCCTAATGTATGCTGATGATATAGTCTTCCTAGCTGATACAGTAATAGTATGCAACTTAAGATTAACAAACTTGAAAAGTACTGTAAAGCCTGGAATCTAACGATAAATCTGGAAAAGACGAACATTTTGGTTTTTAGAAATGGTGGGGGAAGATTCTCGAGGAACGAAACCTGGACTTACCAAGGGCACCCTGTCAAAATAGTGACAGAGTATAATTATCTCGGTGTTTTAATAACAGCAAATCTCAACATGGAAAAACATCTAAAAAGCAAATTATCTGAAGCAAAGCGCGCTATAAATTTAGTTTAGAGAGTATGCATTCAAAATAAGTATGCAACCCACAGCTCTAAGCAAAAAATCATACAAGCGACTGCTCAAACTGTTCTTTTGTATGCTGCTCAAGTTTGGGGATATGTTTGTTTTGAATCAGTCGAAAAGTTCCAACGGTATTGTATAAAACGGATATTTAGACTACCAAATAATACGCCAAATTATATGATCCATTTGGAAACAGGTTGTTCACCCCTTTTTCTAGTAACGTTAAAGCTGCACTTTGACTATATAATAAAAGTTATGGAGATGGAAGAAAATCGATTAACGAATATTGTACTGAAACATATGCTAGCAAATACTGCAAACTGCGTCAAGGATTGGCAAGAATTTGCGAATTGTTATGGATGTGACTTCAATTTGTATCCTAGTGAAGGAAGCATTACATTGAGAAGAAAATTTAAGATCATCAAAGAAAAATCTATTGCATTCCAATACAACAGATATGTTAATGAAGCTCGGTCTTCACAACATAGGATTTATTACAGCAGCATTAACTATAACCTACATGAAAATACATACTTTGTGGATAGGAATAAGACTGAGATGATAAGAACTATCTTTATGATAAGAGGCGAACTTTTAAAACTAAACTATGTGCCGCACCAACCTGATCTGCCTATATTGTGTGATCTCTGCAACCTTGGAGAGAGGGAGGACATTTACCATTTTATTGCTGTGTGCCCAGTTACTTTGGTGTAAGGATGCTTGAAAAGGAGGCCTAATAAGAATATTGAATGGCGATCTTGGCTGGGATGTTATTTATCGATACACTGCAAGTGTTTTAGCCTATAGAAAGCGAATTAGAGAAGAGGATTTTTAAGAAAATACAAATTATATTTCAATTATATTAAACATTATTTATAACTTATTTTGAATTATTTATATCAATACAAAAAATGTCAGTCAGGTAGACGGCGTATAGCCAAACCTAAAGACTTTATATAAAAAACTATTGTAAAATATTGTATTGCTATGTTTTTTTTAAATATTTGAATAAAAAGTCATTAAAACTGAAAAAACTAACTAACTACCTGAAAAATTCGACTTATCGAAGGTGCCGCCAAACAATATCTGCGAGTTATCGAGACATTCGAGTTATAGCGACATTCGAGTTATAGAAGTTCGAGTTATCAAACAAAAATTAAATGTAAGCTTCAGACTTCGCGCTATTGCCAACCAATTTCATTCGAATTATCAAATATCGGCCGAGTGCGGTCATACCTTAATTTTTCATGTTAAAACAAATTTATAGACTTACACTCCTGGTACTAACAATAATGCCTACAGTTTTGACATGTCAATTTGTAAATGGTTTCTGATTTTTTCAATTTATTTGTGTTGTAATAATTCTGTTCCATATTGTGATGGTTAGGTACTTATACGTATTTCTCTCCTTACTTACATAATTATTAAAATGCACAATCTATAGATTACAATATATTCATTTGTAGGTAGGTACCTTCATATCTATGCATTGATCCATGATCCATTCGAGAATTCATTATACTAAGAATCAAGGTAATATTAGCTACATCGGTTTTAAGGATAACTAGACTACATAAATACCTACAAATAGCACAATGTTTATCTACATTAAAGTTGTTACAAGAGCAAGTTCGTAGGATCCAATCTTTCATTTTATTCTTATAAAAAACGTTGGAGCCATTTATAAAATGCATGTACCTTTTCGGATAAAAAAAGATGTAGCACACGTTGAGCATATTATATTTAAAAAATTGTATATGTTGTTATGGCCTTGTTATAAATAAAAGCCAATCGTATTTTTAATATTTATTATAAAATTTATAAAAAGTTCTTATATATTTGAATTTTTATTTTTTTTAATATTTTGACAAATTGTATATATATTTTTCTAAGAGATAGAAACTATTATTGAAGAAAAGTAAAAACTGAAAACTGTAACTTTTACAACATATTTTTTATTACATTACATTATTTATATTAAATAAAATTTAAAGAAAAATGTCCAATGCACAGATAATATTCACTTCAAAAGACCTTCAATCAAAAATAAGTTCTTAAATACAACAATTATAGAAATCTATTACAAAAAAAGAAACTTAAAGTGGTCTGAAAAAAAAATGTATTCTACGACTTCTGTCCTCTTGTTGCACAGATTAATTAGAGTCAATTCATCCGACCATAATTGGTTTTAAAAATCTTTCTGAACCCCCACTGTGCGGATCAACTTTCATACGTGTTTTTTTAAAGTCCATTGACCAAACTATAAATGTTCATACATATATCGCACGTTCATGCTATAAAAGTTGAAAAATAATAATTTGATCAGAGAGCTCATATTTTACACACCTTTTTCCGTTGAGAGTTTTTAACCTCATAACTTTACCGCAAATATATTTTTTTAATGGGAATACTGAAAAAGAGGTTAACTTCAGGCATTGTTGAATTTATTCGAAGGAATAATATTACGAAAACTTTCACTCAATTAATAAATTGCTGAAAGAGTTGAAAACATTTTAATTGAGAGGAATCGAAAATTAGTTTTGTATGATACCTATATCAATCGATATACATACATGTATGTACTTATACATACGAATGTTAAGAAACTTATATGAAAATCTATAATACAGTTCAATTCGCATGCATAGTAGTTACTTTGAGGAAGATACGTTTCCATAATATGAGAAGGATATACAATCTTATACCCGTACAAGTATTGGAAGCATTAAATAAGATCGACATACATATGTGTATGTACTTTCATGTTTAGCGGCACATAATGAAATAAGAGTAGGGTGTAGCGTTTTTTGTCAATTAGCACTTTTTAGCTTAAGTCAACAAAATTTAAAAAAAAATTATTTCGGAACTTGTGAAAAAGTATTGGGAGGTTCAAAAGGTATGCACGAGCTTGGTGGAGCAATATTAACATTTAAATGCACTACTGGATTGCACGTACTTGCTCTTAGGTTCGATCACATCGTATGTACAATATTCTTAGTAGAATACAGGTAGTAGTTTTTTACTTAATTTTTGTATACACAAATTTTCAATTTGTTTTCTAAATAAAACGTTGGTATGGCAATCTTATGTATTTGACAATATAAATTTAAAAACATATTTTTACTTGCGATTATAGGTATTATAAGGCGAGTTATGTATTCCTCGAAAAAAAGTTTGAGATAACAATGAAATATGACATTACGATGATACCGAAGACGAAAAAAGATGGTCTAAAAATTCTGTCTGTCTGTATGTCTATCTGTCAGTCTGTCTGTCAGTCTGTCTGTCAGTCTGTCTGTCAGTCTGTCTGTCAGTCTGTCTGTCAGTCTGTCTGTCAGTCTGTCTGTCAGTCTGTCTGTCAGTCTGTCTGTCAGTCTGTCTGTCAGTCTGTCTGTCAGTCTGTCTGTCAGTCTGTCTGTCAGTCTGTCTGTCAGTCTGTCTGTCAGTCTGTCTGTCAGTCTGTCTGTCAGTCTGTCTGTCAGTCTGTCTGTCAGTCTGTCTGTCAGTCTGTCTGTCAGTCTGTCTGTCAGTCTGTCTGTCAGTCTGTCTGTCAGTCTGTCTGTCAGTCTGTCTGTCAGTCTGTCTGTCAGTCTGTCTGTCAGTCTGTCTGTCAGTCTATCTGTTAGTCTGTTAGTCTGTCTGTCAGTCTGTCTGTCTGTCAGTCTGTCTGTCTGTCAGTCTTTCTGTCAGTTTGTCTGTCAGTCTGTCTGTCAGTCTGGCTGTCAGTCTGTCTGTCAGTCTCTCTGTCAGTCTCTCAGTCTGTCAGTATGTCAGTCTGTCAGTCTGTCAGTCTGTCAGTCTGTCAGTCTGTCAGTCTGTCAGTCTGTCAGTCTGTCAGTCTGTCTGTATTGTCTGTATGTATAGACACCTACAGCACAATCGGGTGGGCCGATTTGCTTCAAACTTGGTATATAGAGTTTTGTAGGTATTGTACAGCGGGGAAAAATAACGGTACCTGCCATACAACCGTTACGTTAAAGCCTATTTTTCTCGAAAACGGCTCTAACGATTTTGATTTAAGAAAATCAGTGCAGCTTTTTAGCCACGACCTATCATCTGGTTAAAAAAAAAATTAAATGTCTAAAAACGGTACCTTCCATAGGACCATTTTTTTTGCTTTCGACTAGCTCATAAATGGCTTACCCTATTCTTTCGAAAATTCACACATATATAGGTTTAGGTTGACCAATTTATACTGCGTACCAATATTTTTAATTAATATTTTTTTGTATTTTTAAAAGCATTATTAAGAAAAAAATGTTGAAAACTGCTCATTAATTTTTTTTTAAAGTACAGTTATACTCGTATGTATTTGCGGAATGAATTGGAATTTTTGTATTTTTTCAAAAAAATTTTTTTTTAAAAGTTAAAAAAAAAATTTGTTTCTCAAAAACCGCTTCACAGATTTTAAATTTTTTTTTTCTCATAAAGTCGAATTTATCCAAGAAATAAAATGGCGTACTTTTTTTTTTAGCTCAAATTAGTTAAAGTATTTATTTCAGAACTTTGATTAAGCCGATTTAATCTTTTGTTTTTAAGTTTATATTATCAAATATTTAAGTTTGTCAGACCAGTTTTTCTTATAAAAAAATTAAAGAACTTTAAAATGTTTTTAGATATTTAATAGAAATCTTTTGCATAAGATATGAATGCACATAAGAGCAAGTTCGTGCGATCCAGTCGTGCATTTTATTTTGAAAAAAAATTGTCCACCCGTTTTCTAAGAAATTAAGATATGTTTGCACGTACGTCTTTTTGAAAAAGCCACATTTTCATATTTGGGAGGATGTCAACTCATATACACAGCGCATGAATTAGCAATGTATCCACAATTTGTAACTGTGTAGTGCGACTTTTGGCCCATATGTGGCGTTATTGGTTCTTTATTTTTTTTAAAACAACGCTGGTGACACCACCAAAACTGTAATATCACTCGCGCTCTTCAACTCAATAATATCCAATTTCTTTTCGCCCGAATTGAACTATGCAACTATGTATATGAACATGACGATAAGTGGTTCCCAAAAGAATGGCGCTACGTTACACACAATACCACACAGATTACCCTCAAAGCTAACATAAGCCAGGGCCAGTGGCGGATTAACCTTCTAGGCGCCCTGGGACACGCTCAGTGATAACCGCCCCCTTTTTTAATTCTATCCAAGGATCATAATTTGAATGGGATAACATCGAAGATTAATGCGACACGGTTGTCTTTTTGGGGGTGAGGAATTTGAATGCGGCAGTAGTATTATCGAATTATGTCACAGGTCATTTGGTCTTGATAAATTGGATAGAATTTTTGTAAGCAAAATTGCATTACTAAGTGTTTACTATTATTGAGAAAATATATTTTTCCTTATATTTCAACGAAGAACCTATTAAGTTTTAAAACTGGAAGCCCGTTATATATTCTAACATTTTTACGGCAAAGGGGTAATTTAATAATAAAACCTATAGCAAGATATATGCATATAGAATGTTGGTTGCTTTTGTTCTTAAATTAAATGGTGTATATCTTTATTCCTTTTATTGTTTTTTGGTGTGTTACATGGTGGTTTATTTATTTCTTGTTGAAAAGACAAATAGTTATAGGTTTTTGGTAGTATTTATTATATATTGGTATATACTTGTTCTTATAAAAAAATCCAAGATCTTTTTGAGTGGAACTTGATTTTAAATAATTTATTTTAATTTGAATCAAAAGTAAGTGTAGGAAAGAAATTTCCGAACAATTTCCCTATTTTTAAAGAGACAAATAATTTTATTATTTAAATCTTAAGTATTTATTATTTTAATTTAAACAATAGATATTTAACATTTTTACCCATTTCAGTGTAAAATATTAATTTACTTACATATTACATTCCGAAAAAAATCTTGGTCACCTTTTTTCATTATAAAGTCTTTTAATATCTTTTTTCACTAAATAAAAAAATATCTTGAATATCACCCATGAATGTAGTCCGCGGTCAGTCGAAACACGTGTTTTTTTTATAAATGTGCGCGCACTAAAGGGATTTTGATTACCATAAATATTTTCAAGCACAGTGCGAGCGTTAGGAAAAGAAGGAAGGATTTATCTGTTAATGGCTCGACGAGATCGCCTAAGACGCAGTTTTTTTTTTGCAATCTTAAGGCCCCATAGGTAAGTGCGAAAACGTGTCCGACGATCTTTAAAATCTATATATAGCTTCTCTCCGATCATTTTGAACTACTCGTAGTAACCAAACTAACTAACAACTGCGAACAGAACGATAAAAATAAATTCATGCTGACTGTTGATATCTTAATCGGTACGCTTTATTTCATTTGAATTGTTTTATTGTAGATAAGGGTACAAAACGTCTTACATTTAACTTATATTCTTAAGAGTTTCACCAACTTAAAAGAAAATTACGTGAGGTTTCCATAATATTAAATTAAGGGAAACTTCTACAAAATAAGACACTTATGTAAAACTTAATTGTATCGCCTTAAGTGAGAAAAACTCGAGGATTTTGGCTTATTCTTATTTAACTCCGCGTATTTCTCATGCGTTCCGCGTATTGCGTAATAATGCAACTTGCAAGTTATAACAAGGAACAAATAACCAATCATTTTTATCGGGCGATTTGTCATCACGTATTTTCGAACCATTCGCGCAAACAGACTTTTCAAGAATAGGCGGATAATCAGGCCAGAGATTTAAATTTCCTATTTTCAAATACCAAAAATGATGAATACCTAAATACTTTGAATGGCATTAGGTTATCTTTTTATGATTCATTTTTTTTTCAGAATTAAATAAAATAACATACAAAATTTGCCGCCCCCTACAATTCGCCGCCCTACGCTCGAGCCTAGTGGTTAATACACCACTGACCAGGGCCCAAGTTCTTTAACTTTCGAATAGATAATTGTAGCCGAGAAACAAGAAAAAATATGTTTGTTTTGTTGTTAAGATGCCATAGATAATCACTTTTCAATTTATCGCCTTCAATTGGAAAATCCTAGTCAAACAAATTAAAATTTAAGGTATCACCTCAACTTACCAGAAACCCATTTTTTCAGAGGCGTTAAGTGAGGAAAACAGAACATGCGCCCAGGTCAGTTCTCAAATTCAGCTGAATCTACAATATGTGGTAGTATCAAAAGTTGAAACCTTACGATCCATTGTTAGCTTGCAATGTTTGGTTGAAATGGACAGATCTCTTTATAGTAGCCAGACAAGAAGTAATATTAGACCATATCATGTTTGTTTGTTTTCTTGCAACATAAACTTACATTTAGCGATAGGCATATCGATTTCTTCCATTTTAGGTAGAATCAGCTTACGAAGTGCTAGGGCTGGCAACGAGGCTACTTTAAAAGCACCCGAGAAGAGACCGTATTTTTGTACTGAAATTTGCCTAGAGTCTCGGTGGTTTGATTTCGGTTTTCGCTGGAAGAAATATTTTTTTGGAAAAAAATGTTAATAAAATGTCAAAATATAGTTTGTTGCCTACATATCAAGCCATGAATTGTCTAAATTGTCCATTGAAGGATGGCTCCGATTTAAGTAGATTAAAAAACTTCTAAGAAAATCAAAATTTATCTTAAATAAGGCTCTTCAAAGGTGTCTAATAACTTTACTTTGCAACCTGGTCTCGTCTCGGTGACTGCATACATAGTAGGTACTTTTAAAAAATTAATGGATTTCATACACAACTTGTTTTGTTTCATTTCAACAACTACCCGGCATTAACAGAAACCCCTTTAAGTTAAACAACAAATCAAAATCGATATTATTTGTCATGGATCCTTTGACTAGGTTAATATTAGGCGGGTGAAAGTTGGGGTACGATCAACGCGATGACTAATAGTTACAAAAGTCCTAGTTTTTATATATTTCTTCATTAAAAACAAGGTAAGGCAAAAGAAAATTCATAATGTGAAAGTGTCAATGGGAGCACTTGAAAATCCAAAAAAAAAACATAACCTAATGTATATTATCAAATTATTTTTGTCCTACCTTTTAATTCAATTTATTAAAGTAACTTAAATGGATAATTAACTTTAATTATGTCTCAAATACAATTAACCCCCTTTGTGAATACGTATAATCGTATTTAAACGATGCACGTTAATCCTTGAATTGAATCCTGCCAAACACATTACTTAAAATATTCCAGGCCAAAAGTCTATATTGTATAAAAATACTTTTATATTATATGTATATAATTTAAATCGAATTGTTTTTTAATTGAAACATACATATAAATATATGTAAAAGGAAAGCGTAGGTACCTTAAAAAACTCTTATCGCTTTACAAGTTCATTGGTATCATTAAATTATCAATATCGGCAAATATTCGACTTCGTAGCGTAATTTTATTAATATAAATCATTGAACTGTTTCAAAGTCAAAATAGGAAAATAAATCTACTACCACCGCGCCGTGTCGTCACCAGAAGGTCCTTGTTGTTTTTTAATCCCCATTCTACCATCGCTCAAAATTTTGTTTTCCCTAAAAACTCTTAATGTGATTATGATTACATATGCATGCATTATAGATACTCATATATAATTTGAAATTCTCCTTGAATTTTCTAAGCCGCTGAATCCTGCTTGTTCCCAATAAATACGTATATCAATTTCTTTGAATGTCTTACCGATTATCATACTTACATTTGAAGTGAAGTGAGGTAATGGGTTTGGTTAAGCTATGAAAATTCTATCCAAATATCTTCATAGCCTTTCCCACATTGATGATGTATGAGAAGCTTAAATGTGATATGAGGGTTTTTTTTTGTAAGGACGCTATATTGGCCCAATTTAAGGGTTGGAAGGGGATTGGAAAAACGATTCGTGATGTGCTTGAGGAATACTCCATTCATACATGTATACGTCTAGCTGTATAAAGTATATCTACTTTTCAAGTTGAAGATGTAGGTTTACATTGTTCGAGTTTTCCATGCGATTACATGCATTATTGTGACTTTTGTATTTATTTACGGAGCTGAATATAAGGTAAAATGAAATAATGTGAATAAGGTATACCTACCTATTTTTTTTAAATTATGATAATGAATCATTTAAATGATTTTCCAAGCACATGCACAAGTCGCATGAGCTTGTAATTATTTAAAATGGCTCAAGTAAAGGAAACATACATATAACCAAAAGGAAAAGGTTTAAGGTTTCAAATCTGGTACAAGGTACAATGTTTTTAGACGAACGACGACACGATGTCGATGAACAGAACAATGCTTATAAAATGATGTAGGTATCTAAGCTTATAAAAGAATGTAGGTACATCGCTACTTCGCTAGTAAAACATAACCATCACTTTTTTCCTCCACATAACACACATACATAATCAATCAATCAAGTGTGTTTTGGATTTGATTTATGGAACTTTTAAGTGATGAGTCGAATAAATTGAATGTAAAAAGTTAAAAGAAAATGTTTGGGAATGATACACTTTAAATAGATTCCTCCTTTAGCCCGCGCTACACAAATGTTGAATGCTTTGACAGGACAAAATTCTTTCCATTGCAATATTCACATATTCCAACACATTGTGCATCGATATGTCTTATGAAATCATATACAACATTCAAAATAACACGCAAATTATTAAACAAAAATAAAATTACATTCCTTATGAATCTATTTTTAGTTCTGTTTAAGTAAAAATCAAATAAAAAATAAAAGCGTCGAATCACAAGGACGATTTTGAAAGTAATTTTTAGTGCTTAGCTTAATTCCGACATAATGTTTTTTTCAACATATTACCAAGCATGCGGATGGAGACACTATGTCAGACTTGTTTAGAACGTCTTCTGGAGTTAAACAAAGTTGCCAGCTAAGCCCTCTTTTGTTCGACTCTTTTTGGATGATATTTTAACAAACTTACATGGAGGCATTAAATTCAATGACTGGAGTATGAGAGGCGTACTATTTGCAGATGAAATCGTCCTGTTAGCTGAGAATCCTAATATGCTCCAACTTATGATCAACCGGATCGACGAGTATTGTCAGCAATGGAATCTTTTTGTTAATACCGTAAAGTCCAAAGTCATGGTATTCTGAAACAATATTGGTAAATACTGGAGGGATGGAAATTTGAATTTTGGACCAGACCAACTTGAAAGGGTCGAAGAATACCGATATCTTAGAAGCACACTTACACCTGGGCTCACTTTCAAGCCACAGCTCCAAAATAAGTTAAAAGAATCCAAGAAAGCCTTAAGCTGCTCCTGGAAAAATGTGCTTGGCTTAAGGAAGATGTCCCATTCAATGCCAAATATAGGCTATTCGAAGCAACAGCAATCAACTAATGATAAAAAGGCTATGGGATTACTGTAAACATTAAAACATTTAAGGGAATCTGCAAAAATAATATACAGGGTCCGCCAAATAACTTTTTTTTTGAAAATGCTATAAAAAACCTACTGAATATTTTCTCAAATTTCTTTTTTTATTTAAAGTACAATCCTTCCGGTTAATAATGGAAAATAATTTCATTCAAATGGCTGCCTCGGCTGGCCATGCAGTAGCCTACACAATCAGTCCAATTTTTAAGCACATTATAGATTGTGTGCAGCTGTATTTCATGAATGACTTCACGAATATTGTCATTTAAAGCGTCAATTGTCTCTGGCTTGTCGGCGTAACACTTATCTTTTACGGCACCCCACAAATAATAGTCCAACTGTGTCAAATCGCAGCTCCGAGGTGTCCAAACGACATCAGCCCTGCGGCTGATAATGCGATCTTCAAAAACATGGCGCAAAACATCGAGCGTAGCTTCGGCTGTGTTTCACGTAGCGCCGTCCTGTTGAAACCAAATATTGCCAATATCCTCCTCTTCAATTTTTGTGAACAAAAATTCGTTCAACATGGCCCTATAACGATCGCCATTGACTGTAACGGCCACTCCTTGCTCATTTTCGAATTATGCCTCTGGACCAAAATCCGCACCAAACAGTGACTCGTTTTGGGTGTATCGGCTTTTCAATGTAGGCGTGCGAGTTTTTTGTGCCCAAATTGCGACAATTTTGCTTGTTTACATACCCGCCAAGATCAAAATGAGCTTCATCTGAAAAGATGATTTTTTTGGCAAAATCGGCATATTCTCTAAGTCGATCGGAGGCTCACTTAGCGAGCGTTGTTCAAGCGTATATACAACCAGTTTCGTTCAGCGGAAGGACAAAACTAATTATCTGTCAAATCAGCCTTGAGCTAAGTGTTACCATTTACGAAATAAGGACTAGTTGAAAAAAAAAAACGTTAGATGGCGATAACTTATTAAATACTTAACTTTTTTTATGAATCTCTATCCTTTTTAAGTGGCATAAATAGACAATAATAGTTATTTTCATGTGCATAAATCTATGTATATAGATAAGCAATACACATTTCTACACAACTTCCATGTTTTATGATGAACTTGGTTGTAAAAAATATTGAAAAAAAAAAATAAGAACCTTTCCGCGCATCGGTTTCGGCAAGCTTTCGCTTCTTGATTCATGTAAGATATATTGCAACAAATTGTGGTAGACTCCCACTATATACATAATTTATAATATTTGATTGAGTGCCAGGCAATTTCTCAAAGGAGAAATAAAACATAATCAACTCTTCTCTTAGTGCCCAAATATTTATAAAGTTATAAAACAAAATCATAAGGACGTGCAAAGTGGAAATTGATATATTTTTGATTGCATCAACTTTATTTTTAAATCCAAAAGTGAAGTGCGAAATTACGATTTAAATGATTTTATAAATTTCACTGAAAAAAGGGCTTGTCTTAGTTAAAGAAAAAAGAAAAGAATTGCTTACAAAATAGTTATGCAGTTGGCATACAAAATACGCAATTGAATGAGGAAGTTTTTGGACGGAATATATATTATACATCCAAAAAACAATGCTAAAATATGCACATCAATGTTTTTTTTAGTTTATTTTTATAAAAAAAAAAAAACAGAATCAAATATGAAATGATACAAATTTGGTAAAAGGAGTATTTATTAATAAAAAGTTTTAAATATTTACCAAATTTATTGATTAATTTATAAAATACAAAATTCGATAGAACAACTTATACTCATAAACTCAGTTTATTTCTTTTACAGATTTTCCTTGTTTGTATCTTATTCATATGCTGAGTCTTATCAAGTTAGTGCTGGTGTGCACGGATTATTTATTTGAAAATTCAAAGTTATCAGCAAATATCAATAAATTTTGTAGTTTATTCAAATAAAAACTATATAGCAAGTAAATTAAATTATCCATTATTATAATAGCTTTTTTCTTACCAGGGTCCGCCAAATAACTTCTTTTTTTTTTTTTGAAAATGTGCGCAAAACATCGAGTGAAGCTTCAGCTGTGTGGCACGTAGCGCCGTCCTGTTGAAACCAAATTTTGCCAATATCCTCCTCTTCAATTTTTGTGAACAAAAGTTCGTTCAACATGGCCCGATAACGATCGCCATTGACTGTAACGGCCACTCCTTGCTCATTTTCGAAGAAAAATGGCCCAATTATGCCTCTTGACCAAAATCCGCACAAAGCGGTGACTCGTTTTGGGTGTATCGACTTTTAAATGTATGCGTGCGGCTTTTCTCTGCCCCAAATGCGACAATTTTGCTTGTTACATACCCGCCAAGATCAAAATAAGCTTCATCTGAAAAGATGATTTTTTTGGTAAAATCGGCATCTTCTCTAAGTCGATAGCAGGCCCACTAAGCGAGCGTTGTTCAAGCATATACACAATCATATTCGTTCAAAGGAAGAATAAAACTAATTATCTGTCATATCAGACATGAGCTAAGTGTTACCATTCACGAAAAGAGCACTAGTTGAAAAAAAACGTTAGATGGCGAACCCTTATTTTATTTAAACAGTCATCTTTCAGTATAGCTACTGTCTCGAATTCAAGAATGATTCTTTGTTCTACAAATATGTACCATTCCTCGAATGTATTTAATTCTTAACAAAAAAAAATAAAATAAAACCAATTAGGCAAGAGAAAAGTTTGCCAATATAAGACAGCCAACTGGGACGGTCGGGAACTGGTTACTAAGCTTTATCGGCAGTGACATAGAATCCAGGGCAGATATGATAACAAAATCAATTTAAGGAATGAGACATTTTATCCTGAACAGGGTGAAATCTATCAAACCGATAGAAAATGCATGGTTTGATTTGATCTCTAAAAATGTGAGATATTAGGGTTAGAGAAGTAAGTTTCCCGAAGTAAACGGTGATTTTTTAAGAGCTTGGTTTTTGAAAATTCTAAAAAACACATAAACTTGTAAAAAGTGAATGAAATTTTTATTTGGATCGATAAATCAATTTCTACCATTTACTTTTTAAAAATAATTTCACTTAAATGTTGCTCGTGGCTACGCTTCAGGTGGTCCATTCTGAAGGTCCAATTTTGGCAAACTTTTTCACACATTTCGGCCGGAATCTCACCAATGACGCGTTCAATGTTGGCTTCCAAGGCAGTAATCGTGTTTGGCTTGTCCCCATAGACAATAGACTTAACATAGCCCTACAAAAAATAGTCTAACGGGGTCAAATCACATGATCTTGGTGGCCAATTGACTGCTCCAAAACGTGAGATCAACTGCTCACCAAATTCGCCTCTCAATTGATGCATGGTTTCGCGTGCAGTGTGGCATGTGGCACTGTCCTGTTGGAACCACATGTCGACCGAGTTCAATTCTTGCATTTTCGCCAAAAAAAATCTGTTATCATCGAACGGTACCTTTCTCCATTGACCGTAACCCTGCGGCCTTCATCGTCCTTGAAGAAGTACGGCCCAATGATATATAAGGCCAACAACCCAACTGCGAGGAAAACCGGAATAAGTTCAAACAAAATATGTATAGAAAGATTTGCAACATTCATATTCAGATAACCAAATTTTTGCATGCCAAAAATTAAGGCAACAAATGCTACATGCCAAAGGTAGTCATATTTTCTGGTCATTCAAAAAAAATTATCGAAATTCCACTTCATTTCGGTTCCAACGCTCTTCTTTATTGACACTTTACTCCCTCTTAGCTGTTAATTCGACACTGCCAGTAAATGTTATGGCTACCCAAATACTCCAGAGCGTAAATGATTTCATTGTTAGATAATTTAAGATGAGATAAATTATAAACATAAATATAAGTTTCTTTGTATTATTAAATAGACTACACTTCATTTGAAGTGTTTCTCCTTTTTCATAAATGATTTCGTAATCATTTAATATTAAAATTATCTATTATATATAAATCTCGTGTCACGTTGATGTCTTGAATGAACTCTGAAACTATCTAACCGATTTTCATGTTTTTTCTTTGAAATGTTTATTTTGCTGGCGTTCCTAAGATAGGATAGTTTTTAATGGTATTTGCAATACGAATTTTTCTACCATCTTGATTATTTCGAAAGCGATTTTAACGATTTTGATAAAAAAAGTGGGTGCACTATTTTAGGTTTAGTCAAACATTTTTTTTTACATATCATGTAATTTTTTTTTGATTTTCGACTTTATCATAAACGGCCAAACGGATTTCCATCAAAATGTGTATGTAGGAGGTCCTTCGAATTCAAAATAATACTGTATAGGAAATTGTCGAAAAATATTTTGTTTTGGATTTTTGAAAATTCAATATTTCGAAAACGTGTTAATGTTTTTTCTTTTGAAATTTCGTTTTAAGTTCTTATTATTAAATATTTAGATTTCCCACACCAATTTTTTAGAACAAAAAAATTAAAGAAAGCTTGTAAATAAAAAATTAAATAAATACGACTTCAAAAATATATTTAAATTCTTAATAGAAATCTTTTACATACGATGTGGTCGAACATAAAAGCAAGTACGTGCGATCCAGTCGTGCATTTTATTTTATATTCCATTTACAAAAAAAAAGAGACACAAAAACAAAAGATATGTACGATTCATATCTTTGTAATATTCATATATTTTTAATAAAAATAGAATGAAACCATCTTTCTGAGTATTGGTTTTTGGCCTCAGAATAAGAATAACCGGAAATGTAACGGGTTATCCATTTTGCGGTTTCAAAAGTAAACGTAAATAAAACACATACAAAATATTTTTTTTCATGATATTTCTTTTTTGTTATAAAGTTTGAACGTTGGCATTATGTGTGAAACACTACATAATTTAAATGACCACCACGCGAATTGTTGCAAGCATCGATTATTTTGAGGTAATTTTCGACCACTTTTTGACACATATTGGGCGGCATCTCAGCCATAACTTGACGAATGTTGGTTTTCAAGTGCTCAAGAGTTAAAAGTTTATCTGCATAAACACGGTCTTTCGCGTAGCCCCACCAAAAAATACCCAGCGGTGTCAAATCGCATGATCTTGGTGGCCAGTTGATATCGCCACGACGAGAAATTACTCGGCCAGGAAATGTCTCTTGCAAAAAAGCCATATTCGCTCGAGTTGTATGGCATGTGGCACCGTCGGTGTTGTGTAAACTGGACTTTATATGGATGTAGGTGTGGATCCAAATGCAAAATACGCCATGATGTGCCGTAAAAGAGTCCTAATTCCTGAGAACTACGAGCAATCGACACATTCGGGTCTTCGGCAACAGTTTCACTTACAGTAGCGATATTTTCAGTGGTATGAGTGAAACGATGATGCACAGGCCTTACAATATCTGAAATCAATCCAGTCTCTTCAAATTTCTTCACAATTTTGGCAATTGCTTGCGAAGTTGGACGATTATGTAAACCATAATCTCCTCCATTTGGTAGTAGGTTTTAACAATTTGTATGCTTTTTGCGATAGTTAAGCGATTCATTTTCGTAAATGTCAGACTTTCAACTGAAAAACAAAAACTGGTTTAACAACTTAGTTTTACAGATGTCGAATTCCAGACCTATACTTTTGAAACCGCGAAATGGATTACCCTTTATATATCAAATTATGTAAGCATATACTTTTTAATTAAGATTGTGCCAACACCGACCGGTTAAGGGTTAACTAAAGAACTAAAATTATATGTAGGTAAGCTAGGTACATATTTATTTTTCCTTCCGGAGCGGATGTCCATCCATACTACATACAATAAAATAGCAAAGAATAAAACTCAATAGTGTTTCAATGCATGTTTTATATCAACTCGAAATAAAACAATCAACTTCATTCTTCACATTTAAAGTAAAAGAAAAAAGAAATCGCACATCCAAAAAAATGGAAAATCATAATTGAAACACTTTTCTGCATCCAAATCTTTTTTTTTTCTTATTTTGCCATCCTTTTATAATTTTTTTATTAACCTCATTTTTCAACATCGTAACTTATAACGGTTTTTTATTTTTATGAATATAGGGTGTATATTTCTCTTATTTTGCATGTTTTCCTCTTCTTTGTATTATGCTCTTGTGGATTTTTATTTCACGTATTTTCTTGTTCTTGTAATTCTGCTACTACTAGATTACTTTAAGCCCTAAAGCAGTAGAGGGTTCAGGATTTGCTAAGGGGAGAGGGGCCAACCGTCCAGCTAATAATAATAAATAAAAGAAGTATATTCCTTAACTTTGTTTACCGAACCACGAAGACAAGAGGCAGATTACCCGAACAATAAAATTGTTCATAAAAGTCAAGTTAAGTCAATGCGTAAATAACTTTATATCTTGGTATGACAATTTGCACTTACTTTCCAACTTAAAGGAGCCTAATATACATTGCAGCACTTTTTTAAAATTGCAGACTTTAAAGTGAAGAAAAGTTTTAATTGGTTTCAAAATGATATTTCTTAGCATACATTTCTAATCCTCAATCCGTCAATTTGCCTACCTATAGCATAACTTGAACTTCGCAATTAAACACTTATCTAAATAGAAAATAGAAACTCCTAAGCTGTAACTGCCCAATTTTTCGGAATTTCGCTGACTTTATAATGACTGAAATTAAAAAGAAAGCAAGCATTTTTGTAAGAGTCGTTGTAGTATGAAACAAAATGTCTTGAAATCGAAAGGTATTATAAGCATCACAAATTCTTACCTGATATATCGGGTTTTTCAATAAGAGCGCTACAAAAGTTTTTTTAAATAAAACAAAAACGGTTTTGGAAATCAATGAAATTCTTTATTCCAGTGAAAGTACGTTCGATGTATGGAACTCGATTCCTTTCGCATGGCCACCAAGGGCACGCTTGCAGAAGTCCAGACGCTGAACCCAATTTTTGACGGTTTTCGAGCATAAATCGGCCGATACTGCTGCAATATCACGTTCGATATTCGTACGAAGTTCATCAAACGTCGTTGGCTTGTTGGCATAGACCATAGACTTGACGTAGCTCCACATGAAATATTCTCACGGTGTCAAATCGCACGACCGAGGCGGCTAAGCGACTGGACCATTTCTTGAGATAACACGGTCTCCAAACTTGGTTCCCAATAAATTGATTGTGACATTTGCTATGTGGCTTGTGGCGCCGTCATGTTGGAACTACATGTCCTCCAAGTCCATATCATCCCATTGGGACCAAAAATATTCGGTTATCATTGAACGATAGCGATTCCCATTCACAGTAACGTGCTGGTCTTGATCATCACGGAAGAAGTACGGCCCAATGACACCGCCGGCCTATAAACCACACCAAACCGTAATTTTTTCGGGTTGCAATGATGACTCATGGAGGACGTGTAGATTGCTGCCTGACCAATACCGCATATTTTGTTTATTGACGAAGCCATTCAGCCAGAAATGAGCCTCATCGCTGAAGATGATTTTTCAATGAAAATCCGAATCATTTTCAAGTTGTTGCTCAGCCGAATTCACGAACATACGACGCTTCTGGTGGTCAAGCGGCTTCAGTTCTTGCGTCAATTTAATCTTGTAAGGATGTAGGCCAAGATCTTTTCGGAAAATTCGCCACAACGACCTCACAGAGATGCTCAACGGTTGAGAACGACGTGTGAGAGACACATTTGAGCTTTCTGCAACTGAAGCCTCAGCGGCAGCAATATTCTCGACACTGCGGGCACTTCTTTCTCTCACTGGCAGGGGACATTTTGTATTGTGCCTGTGGATTCAAATTTTTCCACTAGACGCTCAATTGTTGATCTGGTAGGACGATTATGACGACCATAAATTGGACGTAGCGCTCCTAACGTTGAGGCCACTGACTCCGAATTTCGGTAGTAAATTTTAATAATTTCGACTCGTTGTTGGCTCGAATATCTTCCATCATGAAATGGCAAACCTTACTGAAGAGAAATGTCAAAAGAGCGGCAAGAAATATGGCGTCGTTTGTTGTCCCTGTCGCTCTACTTTTATAGCGTCCCTGTTGAAAAACCCTTTATTTTTTAGTTTTGTAAAGATCCTAAGTTTTTTGTGCTAACAAATAATAATAAGCAATATTTGTATTACTATTATTTGACATTACGATGATAGCGAAACTGAGAAAAGTGGGTCTGACAATTATCTGTGTCTATCTCTCTGTCAGTCTGCCCAAGTGTCCGCGAGTCTACAGCCTTAAGGGTTGTATGAATTTTCTTCAAAATTGTAAAAATTTTTTCGGTAATATGCCAACACGTGTTTTCATTTTTTTGAAGACCATTTTTTAGCAAAAATTTAAATCTTATTTTTCTCAGAAATAGATCCAACCATTTTTATATAAAAAAATCAATTAATGAAAAAAGGTTTAATCTTTAGTAATTTTTTTTTTGAAACCCCAATATTTCGGAAACGAATCAACCGGTTTCTTTTAAACCTTGTTTTTGATATTGTCTTGAATACTTGAAAAAAATATTTTTTCCTAAAATGAAAAAAAAAACGGCAACTTTAATACAAGTAGTAGAAGTAGTGTTTAAAACCCGTTAAGATTTTTTTTTCAAAGACAGAATTTTGATAAAAAATGTTCCTAATATACGAATACAAACATTTTTTATCAGCTTTTAATTACAACAATATTTTATTTTGCGTTCTTATTAATGGTAGGTCCTTCCCATTAGTTTTCATATTTTCAACTTTCTCAATATTGGACGAACCAATTAAAAGTACGTATACAAATTTTGAAAAAATGTTATTTTTTTATTTTTCAAAAATAATTAACATTTCGTTTTTTACAAATCTTTCTTTTTTTAAATAAGCCGCTGATTTTTTTTTTATTGAAATTATATATGTTTATTTTCCTAATTTTTTCAACCTATTTTTCTTTTAAACTAAACGATTTTTACTTGCGATTATAGGATTTATAAGGCAAGTTATGTATTCACCAAAAAGTGGGTCCCACAATTCCGTCTGTCTGTCTGGTTGTCTGTGTGTCTGTCTGTAGAACGATCTACAGAGTAAACGGCTGAACCGATTTGGTTCAAACTTGGTACTTAGGCGTTTTATGTGTTTTTCCAAAATAGATTTTTGAATCGTTGTTTTAGGCCCAAAAATAACGGTACTTGCCATACAAATTTATCTACCATCTTAATTATCTCAAAAACGGCTTCAACGATTTTGATAAGAATTGGTGTGTGTACTACTTTGGGTATGGCCAATATTTCGACGAAAAAAAAAATTTTAAAATTTTGTTATTAACGGTACCTGCCATACAACCAGTTTATTGATTTTCGACTTTCTCATAAACGGCTCAACAGATTTCGATCAAAAATTTTATACAGGAGCTCTTTCAAATTCTAAATAGTATTGCATTTCAAAATTTTCGAAAACTATTTTTTGGATTTAAAAAACAAATAGTTTTTTTTTGAAAATTCAATATTTCGAAAACGGGTAGACAATTTTTTCTGAAATTTTGTTTTTGTATTTATATTATTAAATATTTAAAATGTTCATGCCAATTTTTTTAGAAAAAGTCTTAGAATTCTTATATATAAAAAAATTAAATGCAAAACTTTAAAAATATATTTAGCAGTTTTATTAAGACTCTTTTGCATATAACGTGATCGAACATAGGCGCAAGTACGTGCGATCTAGTCGTGCATTTTATATTTTTTACCTAGATAAATTGGATCTTGTGTTTAGTGGCGAGGCTCATTTCTTGTTAAATGAGCCAAGACAATCCTCAAGCCATTAACGAATGACCATTATATCCATTAAAATTGACTGTTTGGTGGGGCTTACACGCTGGTGGCATCATCGGGCCTTATTTCTTTCGCAATGAAGAAGGAGGTGCTGTTACGGTGAATGTCAAGTGCAATCGTGCAATGCTGATTGACTTTTTGTTTCCAAAAATTAATCAGCTAAACATCCACGACAAGACGATGAAACTTTGCCTATAGCGCACTTAACCATAAATATACATTGCATTACATATATACTACTCCGTAGGTAAATCTACGAAGTAGAGACACTGAAGCACAGTCAACGACATTGGCTTAAACATTACCACCCAAATTAATAAACATGGATTAGGGAAGGTTTAAGACTTATTCCGTACACTAAGTGCAAAATGCTATTAATAAAACAGAACTTCTACTATTTAACGTTTATCAACTTAGTCCTTCGCTAGACCATCGAAAATGGTGGGCTAGTGAAGGACTAAGAATTGATAGCATTTAAGAACAAAATTTACAGGGACGTTGAATAACAAAATATAGATACTTATTATAGTAGATTTTATTTGATTTTTTATTAATAGGACATTCTAATTTTTATTCCATGGTCTTGTAAGTCCATGGACTATAGGTGGACTCAGCGTTTTTTGTTAATAGGGCTATAAAAGAGTAAATAAAAGAAGAACAGAAAATAGATCAAACACATGTGGCAGATTTCGGAAGGTCCCCCATCGAAGTACTAACTGCCCAACAGAGCTTGATTTCGCTGATCGATGGGAAGCGATGATTTCATCAGAGCCAAGGACGCTGACCATAAACATTTATTGCGAAATCAATTTGAAGACAGCTTTATTTCCAGAAGTGGTCGTGTTAACTCCTCTCGACTACATTTTATGGGGCTATGTTAAGTCATTGGCTTATGCTGACAAACTAGCAAGCCATCAACTCTTGAAGCTTTGGAAGCCAATATTTACGCCACCATTGGCGCCATGCGGCCAGAATAACCTTAAAAGGGCAATCATATTTTTTAGAACGTTAAAGGTAATCATTCGTCGAATCGACGAAGTAGTATTAAAATTTAATTTTTAGAAAAGTTATTAACAAATTCTTGTATATGTTAATAATTTATTTACATAACTCTTTGGTATAATAAAACACCATTGTTTTAATTTTTAAATATATGAGTCTTTATTCATTTTTTAGTTACAAGAACACAGTTTTTGGAGATGTTTTTTTTAATGTATAAAAAAAATAATAAAATTAAATAAACACACAAAAACATAAACATTAACTTATTCATATAAAAACAATAAAAATAACAATTACAAAAATGCACAAAATTTTAAAAACTTCATTTTTTTCAGTCTAATTGTATTTTTTAGTCTTATAGTCAAAATAACTTATCGCGAATCCAATTTGAAAGTTAAGTTTAGAACAGATTTTGTACAAAAGTTTTGTTCATTATTGAGTTTTTACTCGAACACTAAATGTTACATTTAAGTTAATATTCGTCGTTTCCACAAACATTTGCGTAATTTTTCCCTAAAAACTACACTTAAATGAGCATATAAGCCAGAGAGCGTCTGCACATAAGAAGAACTCAAAACAAACAAAAAGAGTAAAAAGATATTTAAAAAATACGAAATGTGTTCGTCGAATCGACGAAGAATACCCGTTTAGGGTTTATTGAAAAAGTAGTCAAAAATTGGACTGAATTCTCTGATGACAGGTAGTAAAGAGTTAAGTCTAAATGTTCTGTTGTTAGCCTCTGTTAGCCTTCTGTTTAGCAAAACTGTGAAACATAATGTTATAGTTCTGTAAAATGTTAAATATATGTTCTATATATTGAAGTTTTAGAACACATAAGCATACACAAATACGTTCTTTAATATGGTTTGACTGTCGGGCTTTGACAACCAGTTGCTGATATAGCCTTTTTTGCTACTTCCTCCATTAATTGGTCCAGCAATACCTCATACACTGTGTGTCATTCTTAACTTAGTTATTTTAGTGTCATTTAGTGGAAGAAACAGGCTGACGAAATTGACAGGAAAGAAACCATAAAGTATTCAGTAAATTTTAGACAGTAATTCATTTGTTCTGCGTTATCGGGTAGACAACCCTTGACTTTAAGCTTAAGTTAGTTTAAGTTTAAGTTTAAGTTTAAGTTTAAGTTTAAGTTTAAGTTTAAGTTTAAGTTTAAGTTTAAGTTTAAGTTTAAGTTTAAGTTTAAGTTTAAGTTTAAGTTTAAGTTTAAGTTTAAGTTTAAGTTTAAGTTTAAGTTTAAGTTTAAGTTTAAGTTTAAGTTTAAGTTTAAGTTTAAGTTTAAGTTTAAGTTTAAGTTTAAGTTTAAGTTTAAGTTTAAGTTTAAGTTTAAGTTTAAGTTTAAGTTTAAGTTTAAGTTTAAGTTTAAGTTTAAGTTTAAGTTTAAGTTTAAGTTTAAGTTTAAGTTTAAGTTTAAGTTTAAGTTTAAGTTTAAGTTTAAGTTTAAGTTTAAGTTTAAGTTTAAGTTTAAGTTTAAGTTTAAGTTTAAGTTTAAGTTTAAGTTTAAGTTTAAGTTTAAGTTTAAGTTTAAGTTTAAGTTTAAGTTTAAGTTTAAGTTTAAGTTTAAGTTTAAGTTTAAGTTTAAGTTTAAGTTTAAGTTTAAGTTTAAGTTTAAGTTTAAGTTTAAGTTTAAGTTTAAGTTTAAGTTTAAGTTTAAGTTTAAGTTTAAGTTTAAGTTTAAGTTTAAGTTTAAGTTTAAGTTTAAGTTTAAGTTTAAGTTTAAGTTTAAGTTTAAGTTTAAGTTTAAGTTTAAGTTTAAGTTTAAGTTTAAGTTTAAGTTTAAGTTTAAGTTTAAGTTTAAGTTTAAGTTTAAGTTTAAGTTTAAGTTTAAGTTTAAGTTTAAGTTTAAGTTTAAGTTTAAGTTTAAGTTTAAGTTTAAGTTTAAGTTTAAGTTTAAGTTTAAGTTTAAGTTTAAGTTTAAGTTTAAGTTTAAGTTTAAGTTTAAGTTTAAGTTTAAGTTTAAGTTTAAGTTTAAGTTTAAGTTTAAGTTTAAGTTTAAGTTTAAGTTTAAGTTTAAGTTTAAGTTTAAGTTTAAGTTTAAGTTTAAGTTTAAGTTTAAGTTTAAGTTTAAGTTTAAGTTTAAGTTTAAGTTTAAGTTTAAGTTTAAGTTTAAGTTTAAGTTTAAGTTTAAGTTTAAGTTTAAGTTTAAGTTTAAGTTTAAGTTTAAGTTTAAGTTTAAGTTTAAGTTTAAGTTTAAGTTTAAGTTTAAGTTTAAGTTTAAGTTTAAGTTTAAGTTTAAGTTTAAGTTTAAGTTTAAGTTTAAGTTTAAGTTTAAGTTTAAGTTTAAGTTTAAGTTTAAGTTTAAGTTTAAGTTTAAGTTTAAGTTTAAGTTTAAGTTTAAGTTTAAGTTTAAGTTTAAGTTTAAGTTTAAGTTTAAGTTTAAGTTTAAGTTTAAGTTTAAGTTTAAGTTTAAGTTTAAGTTTAAGTTTAAGTTTAAGTTTAAGTTTAAGTTTAAGTTTAAGTTTAAGTTTAAGTTTAAGTTTAAGTTTAAGTTTAAGTTTAAGTTTAAGTTTAAGTTTAAGTTTAAGTTTAAGTTTAAGTTTAAGTTTAAGTTTAAGTTTAAGTTTAAGTTTAAGTTTAAGTTTAAGTTTAAGTTTAAGTTTAAGTTTAAGTTTAAGTTTAAGTTTAAGTTTAAGTTTAAGTTTAAGTTTAAGTTTAAGTTTAAGTTTAAGTTTAAGTTTAAGTTTAAGTTTAAGTTTAAGTTTAAGTTTAAGTTTAAGTTTAAGTTTAAGTTTAAGTTTAAGTTTAAGTTTAAGTTTAAGTTTAAGTTTAAGTTTAAGTTTAAGTTTAAGTTTAAGTTTAAGTTTAAGTTTAAGTTTAAGTTTAAGTTTAAGTTTAAGTTTAAGTTTAAGTTTAAGTTTAAGTTTAAGTTTAAGTTTAAGTTTAAGTTTAAGTTTAAGTTTAAGTTTAAGTTTAAGTTTAAGTTTAAGTTTAAGTTTAAGTTTAAGTTTAAGTTAGTTTAAGTTAGTTTTAGTTAGTATATAAGTTAATTGTATCTAGTTTTAATTATTTTTAGTCTATATTTAGGTAGTTTATAAGTAAAAAATGAAAAATGATACGAGGCCGAGTTTTTAAAAAAAAGTTTTCTTGGTAAAACAAAAATAAAATAAAATAAATAGAATTAATTAAAAAAGATTTAAGGTCGAATGACATTAATATTAAGAGATATAGTTTAGTTTAGAGCGCCCGTAAAGGGCCAGTAAATTAGTTGTAAGTTATTGATAATTAGGCTAGTTTTAAACATTTTTGTCTAGCTTTAAGATAGTTGTAAGTTAAGATTAAATAAAAATGAATAAAAAAAAAAAAAAACAAAAAAAACCTTGGCCATACCAAATAGGCTATTAAACTTAAACTTAAACTTAAACTTAAACTTAAACTTAAACTTAAACTTAAACTTAAACTTAAACTTAAACTTAAACTTAAACTTAAACTTAAACTTAAACTTAAACTTAAACTTAAACTTAAACTTAAACTTAAACTTAAACTTAAACTTAAACTTAAACTTAAACTTAAACTTAAACTTAAACTTAAACTTAAACTTAAACTTAAACTTAAACTTAAACTTAAACTTAAACTTAAACTTAAACTTAAACTTAAACTTAAACTTAAACTTAAACTTAAACTTAACTTAAACTTAAACTTAAACTTAAACTTAAACTTAAACTTAAACTTAAACTTAAACTTAAACTTAAACTTAAACTTAAACTTAAACTTAAACTTAAACTTAAACTTAAACTTAAAACTTAAACTTAAACTTAAACTTAAACTTAAACTTAAACTTAAACTTAAACTTAAACTTAAACTTAAACTTAAACTTAAACTTAAACTTAAACTTAAACTTAAACTTAAACTTAAACTTAAACTTAAACTTAAACTTAAACTTAAACTTAAACTTAAACTTAAACTTAAACTTAAACTTAAACTTAAACTTAAACTTAAACTTAAACTTAAACTTAAACTTAAACTTAAACTTAAACTTAAACTTAAACTTAAACTTAAACTTAAACTTAAACTTAAACTTAAACTTAAACTTAAACTTAAACTTAAACTTAAACTTAAACTTAAACTTAAACTTAAACTTAAACTTAAACTTAAACTTAAACTTAAACTTAAACTTAAACTTAAACTTAAACTTAAACTTAAACTTAAACTTAAACTTAAACTTAAACTTAAACTTAAACTTAAACTTAAACTTAAACTTAAACTTAAACTTAAACTTAAACTTAAACTTAAACTTAAACTTAAACTTAAACTTAAACTTAAACTTAAACTTAAACTTAAACTTAAACTTAAACTTAAACTTAAACTTAAACTTAAACTTAAACTTAAACTTAAACTTAAACTTAAACTTAAACTTAAACTTAAACTTAAACTTAAACTTAAACTTAAACTTAAACTTAAACTTAAACTTAAACTTAAACTTAAACTTAAACTTAAACTTAAACTTAAACTTAAACTTAAACTTAAACTTAAACTTAAACTTAAACTTAAACTTAAACTTAAACTTAAACTTAAACTTAAACTTAAACTTAAACTTAAAAACCTTGGCCATACCAAATAGGCTATTTATAATATCTTAAGATTTGTATTTGTATGAAATACTAAAGGGTAATTTAAAACTAAAAAAAAAAACTGACATTTTCAGTGCTGTAAACATATATGTATTTATGTACATATATACGATCATGAAAGATGTAAGTAGAAGTTCATATTATTTAAAATTAACTGAAGTACAGCGTGTGGACTAGATCCGTTCTTGCTGATTTCAATCGACTGGTACGAATAAAAATGTAATTTTTATGAATTTAAGTCATTAAAATAAACGTTTGTGTTTGAGGTATTAAGTAAAGTTTTTTTTAAGTCATTTTAACATAAGTGAACTGATTTTATAGACATCTACGTCTAATTTTTATTTCTGTTTAAAATAATTTTTTTTGACTCCGGCCATACAGATTCAGTTCATTTACCAAGTAAAAGCTTTCTAGGATCTTTTTGTTCACTCTCAGCAAGTATACAACAATAACAAAAACAACATTCGTATTTCAGGCATTCCAATCCCAACCCATCACAAATGAACCGCGCGAGACATAATAATGACAACAAGAACCAAGCATAACAAAATATTCCTTTTCTCATATTTTACAAAGCCCTAGAAGTATTATGTACGTTGTTACTTTCAAAGAAAAAATAGTCCTTTGTTGAAAGGATGCAAACAATTTTATTTTCATTTTCTTGAGCTCCTCCATGGTCCATAGCTATAAAAATTATGTAAAGTTGTGAGCTCGCACGACAACTGGATTGGGCACAAGGAATACCAAAGCAACAACGGTGATGCAGCGAAAAAAAATTAAAAAGGATGTCTTCTTTTCCCAGGTTAGTTGGTGGTTTTGCAAGGTTGAATCTACAATATTCTTTCAGACACCATGTTTTATACGAAACTCTCTATAAGAAAGGAAAAATCAAATCGAAGGGACAATATATAAAAATAGGTAAAAAAGATGTTATTTTTATTTATTAAATTTTCCTTTTCACCATGGGTTATAATGCAGGTCAACAAAGGAGCACAAGCATCTTTTTTTTATCCTTGGGAGTTCTGTGAGTTCATCTTGCCTCAAAATAATCTACAACGCACCTATAAAAAAAACCTAGGGCTAAGGAACTCGTGAATTCTGAAGATCCAGGATGTAACGCCTTTTTTTAACAAAAAAAGTGTTTGCTTTCCTTTTTTCTTATTACAAGTCATTAAATAGGAAACTAGGTGCATAGTGGTTTGAAACTTGAGAGGAGTAAGCCGTTGGCATTGTCATTGTCGTCCGCAGTATGCGGCAGTTATGCTTTTCCTGTTGATTCATGGTTAAATCGGAAAAGGATGTTGGTTTATTTTATTTAAATTTTTCGTTGTTTCCCCAAACTCAAACAAATAAAAATGGAAAATAATAAATAAAGAATGCATAAGAATAAAAATAACAATTTTTTTGTGGGCATTCCACCTATACAATAAAAAATTACAATAAAAAGAAATTAATACTAACAAGAAGGAACCACCCACCTCCTGTTAAATGAATTGTTCTAATATGCTTTAGAATTTTTTAAGGTATTCCAGTTTTTTTTAAAAGATGGAATAGTCCTTATAAATATGTACTGGAAAAAGAATACAGTGCATTAGGGCAGAACAACACAAATTAAAGAAATATCAAAACTTGCAGGAAAAAAAAAACAATTACTTGCAGGAAAAAAAAAACAATTATTTTTTTATTTTAAGTTAAATAGGATTAACACTGGTATGGCATACGTAAATAATTTTTCCTAATTCATATTTTGCAAATGGGTTTTACAATAAGGGTACTCATACAACGGCGTAAAACCCGTATAAACCTCAGAAACCAGATAATTTATTTTAAATTATCTGGTTTCTGAGTTTTATACGGGTTTTCGGTGCCGTGAAATAAGGTAAATGGCAATAAGATCGACCGACTTAATTTCCGTCGAGGTGGAAATAACACCCATTTTACATTGCATGCATTAGGCAATAAACCGAAGGATATAATGTCGAATAAAGAAGTAGGCAATAAAAGCGACTGAAATTTTTGCAAAACGTGTTTTAGTGGGCAATTTATAATTGGTAATAATATAGAAAGATATGAAAATAAAACCGAAATATCTTTTACCCAAATAATAATACTGACGAAATTGTGTGGTACAATTCTGCATGCAAGGAAATGGAAATTGGTGTTGTTATCTGGTCGTAGGTACATAACGGTGCATTCAAAAATTGTGATCTTAAATCAAAAAAAAAAACTTTGTATACACCCAAACTGGACCCCAGGAGGTTTTCATAAACGAATTTTAAATATGAATATCATTGGTAATAATGTTGAATTGGCTTTTTTCAAATGAAAATTACATCGAACGAAATAAAATGGTGATTTTTTTGCTACTTGGTTTTTGACGTTTATATTTTTGACAGATCACACATGACAAATTCCACGAACATTTAACATTTCGATTCAGTATTGTTTGCCATTTCATCATGAATAGGCTTACGCCTGAACAACGTTTGCAAATTATTGAAATTTATTATCAAAATTCGTGCTCTGTGAAAAATGTGTTTCGTAAGCTACGTCCGTTTTATGGTCGTCAGAATCGTCTTCAGCGACGAGGCTCATTTTTGGCTAAATGGATACGTGAATAAGCAGAATTGCCGTATTTGGAGTGAAGAGCAGCCAGCGGCAATTCAGCAGCTACCAATGCATCCCGAAAAATGCACTGTTTGTTGCGGTTTATGGGCAGGCGGCATCATTGGGCCGTACTTCTTCAAGGACGATGAAGGCCGCAGGGTTACGGTCAATGGAGAAAGGTACCGTTCGATTAGAACAGATTTTTTTTTGCCGAAAATGCAAGAATTGAACTCGGTCGACATGTGGTTCCAACAGGACGGTGCCACATGCCACACTGCACGCGAAACCATGCATCAATTGAGAGGCGAATTTGGTGAGCAGTTGATCTCACGTTTTGGCGCAGTCAATTGGCCACCAAGATCATGTGATTTGACCCCGTTAGACTATTTTTTGTGGGGCTATGTTAAGTCTCTTGTCTATGGGGACAAGCCAAACCCGATTGCTGCCTTGGAAGCCAACATTGAACGCGTCATTGGTGAAATTCCGGCCGAAATGTGTGAAAAAGTTTGCTAAAATTAGACCTTCAGAATGTACCACCTGAAGCGTAGCCGCGGGCAACATTTAAGTGAAATTATTTTTAAAAAGTAAATGGCAGAAATTGATTTATCGATCCAAATAAAAATTTCATTCATTTTTTACAAGTTTCTGTGTTTTTTTGAATTTTCAAAAACCAAGCTCTTAAAAAATCACCGTTTAGAAATAACATCGAACAAAATTTACTTGTGCACTGACTGGAAATAAGGCCGAACACTGATCGACATTATTACAATTTTTGTAGGAAATAGAGTCGAATAAAAAATTCGCCTCTTTTTCCATTTTTTGCCAAATAAAACCGATTCGACCTTATTGCTATCTATGTTATTTCACGGCACCGGCTTTCCGCCATTTCATAAACACCCTTATAACATTACATTTTTAAACAAAAAGATTTTTTTCTGAAAAGATTATTTTTGTAGGTATTAAGGCTGAAGACGCTTATTGAAAATTTCTAAAATAAAAAAAAATAGTCCTATTGCACTGTCAGTAACAGTTTTCAATAACTCAAACAGAACAATTTGTATTAAATTCCTTAAAGTCGTTTTGAAGAACAGAACAATTTTTGTATATCCTGCGCTATTTTCTGTATTTAGGAAACAAATTACAAACGTCATATACGTATTCAAAGACTCCTACTTTCGAAATGCATACATTTCAAAAAAAAAATTGAAATTCAAAATATATCAAAATGTTGATTAACAGAAATTACTTTTAAGACTTAAGAAAAATCTGCCTCAAAAAATTATTCCAAACGGTTAAAACTAAATAAAAAATGTTTTGGGGTAATGCGCAAAACATTATACTGTTTACAATATTTAAAGAAAATCGGTGAAAAGTAGATGGAAGCATCAGGAGTGATAGCCACAAGGATACATGAAAAAGAAAGTATTATATTCTAGTGTACACCGTATTTAGTGCGAGAATGTATACTCATCCAAAAAATAAGCTTTATAATTTATTTATTTTTTTACTTCGCCTATCAAGCTACATAACTTTATGACTACTAATTTAAAAATAAATAACTTATTTACAGTGGCGAAAAAATAAATTGCGCATGTATCCTATGATTCCTGTAACCAAAGTTTTTCGTAATTTGTTACACTTTAAAGAACTATTTGACTTATAAGTAAGAACAACGATATGTTGAATTTATTAAGAGAAAAATAATTATGAATGAATTGAAACAAAGAAAAATAAACAAAATTATTGAAACAAGTTAAGTTATTCTAGGACAAAATAAGTAGCACACATCATTAGCAAATAATCCAGGAAAATTAGACATTCACTTCGAAAAAACTTCGACAAAGCTGAATTTTGGTAAAGAGCTACCCACTCAAAAACATAAATTTATTACATGTTTTTGAATAAATGTACTACACCCAATGTGTTCAACCATTTTTTTCCAAATCTGTCAATAGTACGATAAAAAGTGTCTTAATCTTTTTTGTGTAGAATAACATCAGCTGCACTACGTACCTACAACTTTATTCAAAAGAAACTATAGTTTTCGAGTAATTTGGAAAATTTGGAATTTTTAACCCTTGCCTAATTAACAATAACTTACAACTGATTTACTGACCCTTTACGGGCGCTCTAAACTAAACTATATCTCTTAAAACTAATGCCTTTCGACCTAAAAACTATTTTATTTAATTTTAATTTTTTAATTTTTTTTTCACCTAGAAACATTCAGACAGAACTTGGTATCAAATCTTTTTTTTTCTTTTTTATGTTTACTTATAAACTACCAAAAGCTAAATAATTATAACTAGATATAACTAACTTATACTAATTAAAACTATCTTACACTACTTAAGATACCTAAAAATACCTAAAACTATTTAAATCTACTTAAAAACTAGAACAGCAACAGCAGCATTTTTCGGTTTTGTATTTTTTTTTTGTATATTTTGCAAACGCATGCAGACATATACAGTCATGCAACCTACTCATATATATACGTACATACATATGGACACGCACATCCACATACATACGTCTATACATGAATGCACATATGCCCCCGCATACACATATTTTTTAATTTTGTTGGTACAACACCGATTGTTCCTTATACCTAATTTCCCTAAATCTAATTAAGTCGGCCAAAATCTTATTCGACTTTGTGAATCACTTTCAGAAAGCCACCAGAACTGGTTCTCCTGCTTTGCCCTATCACTTCGGTCCCGATCAGACACAGTCCTACTGAACCGAAGCCGCCCTTCTCCACCTTGAGCGATGACCTCTCGATCATATAGGAGTCGCCTATCTACAGTTCTTCGGCTGACGTGGTAGATTAGCGGAACCGGCATTCCATCCTATATCGGCCCTCGACTGTCTAAATAGATGAATGCCTCAGGGGGGATATAGCCACTTAACCGCACACACTCGTGGTATTCATTTGTGGGGTAATAAGTCCCAAAAATTAAGCTGTTGGTTGAAGTCATCGTTCTTGCAATGTGACCCCGTTTCAGCTTAAACAAAAAATTATATATTCTGTTTATGTTGGCTCCGTTGTATAGAAACTGGTTGGAATAATATCGTTTGTACTCTGACTCTGGTGTTCTGTGTAATCCAAGGCAACGTCGAAGACACTGACTCTCAAACACCAGAATCTTTTCCATTTGAGATGGGGCAACGTTGAACCACACCGGGCATCCATAGGCAATCATCGGCCTGATGAGGGCCATGTAGCAAATCACATTCACCCTGCTGTCAAGACGACTAAAATTAAACAATCGTTTTGTCAGGGCAAAGGCTCCCCTAGCTCTGGCCAGAGCAGCACCTATATGTCTATCGAAATGCAAGTACTGATCCAACCAGATGCCAATGTACTTTACTACACTTTTACTCGCCAGTGGATGTCCATGTGGCCCTACGATCACTAGCTTGCGCCAGTTCTTCCTCGTATCCCTTGAGGCGCTAGACAACGGAGTCCTATCCAGAATAGTTTCTGATTTCTGGAAGTTGATTTTCAACTTCCAGTCATCGCAATATCACTGAATCTTGTCGAAGTCACGCTGCAAAAGAATTTTGATGACCTCAACTGTTGGAGCTGTTCCGTATGCAATTAGATGGTCGGCGTACGCAATTGCCTGAGTTAGGCTAATAGATTTGATTTGGAATTTAGATCCTTAATTATGTATATCAATTTTGTTGGTTTTTTGTTCGTGTTTCTTGAGAAAATAAATGCACCAACACTATTTACTTAGGGACTTTTATTAATTTAATCGGCATAAATTGAATATGAATTTCAAAATAATGACAGTTGCATTGAAAATTATTTTTTTCAAAATCAGCTGCTTATGTGGAACGTATTTCGATCGACAACTAGTGGCGTTTTAGTTTCGTAATACCGGCACTAAAACGCCTAAAAATTGACTCGACACAAAAAGTGAGAGCTGTCGTTCAAGATAAACGCCAATCGTAATAAGGGTGATTATTGTTTGTTAAAGTTCCATATATTCATTTGTTTTATTTTAGTTATTTGTTTGAATTGTATAGTGTTGTAGATGACGTGACACACTTAAAATAATTGGCACGTCTACTTCACGACTTTTCTCAAAAAACAGAAGGTAATCCGCAAGTTAAAATTTACAATTAAGAAAAATTAAGTGGCGTCCGAAAATCCATGAAGAAAATCTATTGCAAGTATGAACTTGAGTCCCATCTTTTTTACGCGCGATATAATGTAAGTACATAGAATCTCTGAAAGATGAACAGATATAAAACAGGCCCCGTTAATTTTTTCGAATTGTGCATATTTCTAAGCATAACATTTTAGTTAGACAAGAAGAATGATATGTCCACACATTAAAAAGTTAAAACACGCCCGAAAATTCTACATAGGTACTGTAACTTAAACATAGCAAGACGAACTGGAGGCAATGAAATAGAAAATAAAATGCATTACTGGATCGACGCGTTTGCTCCTATATTCGATCACATTATATGCAAAAGATTCTAAACAGAAACGGCGAAATGTATATTTAATATCGTTTTTCATTCAATTTTTTATAGGTACATTAAAATTCTTAAATATAAAAAAAAATGGTATGAACATTTTGAATATGTAATAATATAATTAAAAGCAAAATTTCAGAAAAAATTGTCCGCCCGTTTTTGAAATATTGAATTTTCAAAAAAAAAAAAAAAATATGATTTTTTTAAATCTAAAAAAAATATTTGTCAAAAATTTTAAAATGCAGTATCCTTAAGAATTTGAAGGAGCTCCTGTATAAAAAATTTGATCGAAATCTGTTGAGCCGTTTGTGAGAAAGTCGAAAATCAATAAAATATTTGTATGGCATGTACCGTTAATAACAATATATTTTTTTTTTTTAATTTGACTGAAATGTAGACCAATACCCAAAATAGTACACACAACAATGTTTATCAAAATCGTTAGAACCGTTTTCGAGATAATTAAAACGGTAGAAAAATTTGTATGACAAGTACCGTTATTTTTGGGGCTGAAACAACGATTCAAAAATCTATTTTGGACAATCACCTAAAGTTACTAAGCACCAAGTTTAGGCTGTAGATCGTTCTACAGACAGACAGACGGAATTGAGTGACCCACTTTTTTGGTGTTCTCTATCATCGTAATGTCAACTTTGATTAAGATCTCGAGTTCGTTTTTTTCCAAAATGCAAAACTTGCCCTATAGTTAGTACCTACCTATATCGCAAGTAAAAATAAAATTGGAAATCGAGTTTTCATCTTTTCGATTACTTAAATTTCAGCCGTTTCATCTTTGTGAAAAAACACGTGAATCTTTCCGAAGATCATGTTTCCGAGATTCTAAAGTACTTGTTTTGCTTTTTTGAAAAATATCGATGATTGTGTTTGTGTTCACTCAAACAAAGTGTGTCCCGCGATTCCACATTTATTGCTGTCTCACTATTGGTCGATCTACAGGCTAAGCGTGATATGTTATTCCAGCTATACCTTTTCAAATCTTTTCTTATATCTAATTTTTTCTAGCATAAAATGTAAATCTTAAGTAGGTTTCTCGAAAACTGTTTTAAAAATTTTGATAAATCAAATATCTGTGCGTTATTATATGTACTGTCTACATTTTGGTCCAAATACTAGGTATTTACCCATTTTCGATTTTTGACTTTTTCATCAATGACTTAACAGATTTTGATCAAAAATTTAACATAGTGCATAACAATTTTAGGAAAAATATTAGTTTTTATTTGTTGAGAAATAAACATAATTTCCTTAAATTATAAATATAGATATTTCGAAAACGGGTGGACACATTCTTGTATTGCTTACTATTGCTTAGCAATGGAAAAAATGTATGCCAAATAGCAGACATCTTATTAAAGACTTAAACAACGTGCTAAAAGTAAACTGTCACTGACTCATGTTTTTTTTAAATATAAATGCAATAATGCTATAAACAACATACAAATGGAAGTTTTTTTTTATTTTAGTGTTCCAGGTCAATATACTCAGCAAACATTTTAATTCAGAAATTAACGATAATTAATTCATAAGAGTGAAGAAACCGGCCGAAAAAGAGTTCACTTATGATGCAATTTGAATCCTTTTACCTGGACTCTTAGACACTGATTTGAATCATTGTAATGATTCATTTATGATCTGAAAATTCGTCATTTAAATGAACGTATATAAGGGTTCCATACATTCATTTAAATGATTAATGCCTGAATCTTTTCTAAATCATAAAAATAATTCCAATAAAATTCAATTAAATGAAGGATTTCTAAGTATATACCTTCACTTTAATTAATCGTATAGGAATCATTTTTGCGATTCAGAAAAAGTTCAGGGATTAATTATTTAAAGGAATATATGGAACGGTTATATACGTTCATTTAATTGCAGAATTTTCAGATCATAAATGAATCATTAAAATAATTCAAATCGGTGTCTAAGAGCCCAGGTAAAAGGATTCAAATTGCATCATAAGTGAATTCATTATTTCTGATTAATTTATGATTGAATATTTCATCGGTGAGCCTCTGGAACATTTTTTGATTTGCCTCTTGTTTGGCTTTTATAGCTTTCAGGACTTCTTAATTGTTACAGGATGCTATAATTAAAGAAATGATTTTAATGTTTCTAAGAAAATTTAACACCATTTTTTACATACCTTTATATTTTATCATTTATATTTTTTTAAGTAAGTACCCCTTTATTATTAAAACACAAGCTGGTTATATACCTATCTATACCGATCTTTCGAAAAACTTTTCCGAACTGATAATCGACTATGCAAACGAAACTTTTGTCATTACAATGACACGTCATCATTACCCCTTTGTGAAAATAAAAATTAAAGGACGAACAAAAATGATCTCAATATGAAGTACCCACCAACAAAATCTGAGTGTTGTTTTTTTTCTTATTTTTTGACACAGAATACATATCTCTTTGTGTCTCTCTGGTAAGAATTTGTAGGATCTTTGTATATATTCATAATTCATTCAAGAACCTGAAGGTTTCTTGAATATTATTCTTCATTTTTGGTGATTAGAATCTGAACCTTCAGATAAATGTTTGCTGGGTAGAGACAGATTTTATATGGTGTGCAACGTTTCGAGCGCGCGAATACTCTCTTCATCAGGCCTTTTATTGAAAAAAATATATCAAATTAGATTCTTGTATAAAATTATACATAATATCAATAAAACTTACAACAAAAACAAGTAAATTTAAAATCACGACATTAACACAATTGTTCGAAATAAAAACATCAAAATGCGAACTATAAAAGTTAAAAAAAATGTTTACAAGTTATTAATAATGCATAATTGTAATAATAATAAAAACAATGAAAATTTTATTACATTTTTCACATAAAATTAATTTTTCGACTACTACACTGCTGTCCGTTTTTCTCTATCTGATTTTATTTTTTCTTGTTTTCTCTTAATCAGCTGGTTATAAATGATGCTCAGACTACCGTAATCCAATCTTCTATTGATAGCATTCTCTTCTTATATTGTTTCTCAACCTCCAAAATGGTCAATTTTGATAGTCTTGAAAAAGCAACGTTAAAATGTCACACTTAAATACCACTGACGCTGTACTAAAGTTACCTACTCGCAATAAAACTTTATTCCATAGAAACTTATTCTAAAAATGGGCCAGTGGTAAATCTGTATAAACATAACTGAAATGTAACAGTTCTTTTCTAATTTAAATATTCAATAAAGTTCATTAATTTACTTGAATTCAAACCAAAATCACAAATATTGGTTCAAGTTAAAACAAATTCCATAGTTATTTTTGACATAGTGATATTGAAAACTTGGGAATCTCGTAGAATGCTTATTGCATATATCATTCCCCTTTATTTTAATACTTACTTTACTCTCTTCACTTAATTGGATAAATGATATAAAATTTAAAAGCATAAAACTTATTCGGACGTGCCAGCAAAAAATAAACAGTATTTTATGGGAAATTCGTAGAGCATAAATTTTATGTTTTTTATGTAATTAACACTATTTTGGGCACTCTCATTACGCTAATTGCACTCAAACCCTAGTAAAGAAATGGACACAATAACTATTCGAAGGACACATACTGGTCTATAAAGGACTAAAGTTGTGTTCCATAGAATAGTATACTTGCTCGCCAGTTAACTGCCAACTGGTGGATATGGCTAGATTTTGTGAAATGTTCAAAAGGTATATCTACCAACATTTCAGTACAATGGCCATCATGATACCATGTTTTTGTACGAGTAAGCTCTGCCAGGAGGCATACTCCACTCTGATGGAATAATTTTTGGCATGTGCTCAACAAACCACTTTAGAGCAATTTCTCACCCTTAGCGAACATGGAAAGGGTATTAAATGGTAAGGGGTTTGGGTAGGCTGAAGATGGAAAAGAGCGCGACCAATAACGCCATTTCTGCCTAAAATTGTCTTCCTGTAATGGTTTTTATTAGTTTTATATTATATATTCGTTATTTTTTATGAATTTTTTACCATCTATGAATTTTTCTTTTCCTGGTTGAATTGCCCCTTAAAGTTGAAATTCTCAGATGAAAATATTTTATCCTATGACTTTATCTACAACGTACTAGTATGAATATTCTCTGTGTGAACTTAATAGCAAATGGGAGCTAGCTACATATTTTTCTACGAAAACGAATAAATACATACATACATATATCTTAACTTGTGCTTATGTGGATCATCATAGTGGCGTCATTTATTGCTTTGTAGATCCGACATTATTCCTTGTTTTTAAGTCTGTTTTATCGTGTTATACCACCATGCCACACGGCATAGTAGCTACATATATACATTCCAAGGCAGCAACATGGAGTTCCATATTCAAGACTTACTCATCCAAAAGCAGCATCAGCGCGAGAGCTGGAGCAGAAGCACACGGCATTCTCGAATTAAGATGGTGTCTGTGTAATCTGCATTATATCCTTGCAATCGTTTTTATTTTCAATGCCTGGATTTACGGATGAAACCTCGAAATTGTTGTATCTGCTGCTTTGTGGGGAAGGATGGGCTGGCCAAAAATGAAAGTAGGTACATATAAGCCCTCCAGGAGTACGCTACACTAAGCAGAGCCACAGATATAAACTCGTGCAGCGAATTAGAATATCAACATAACTATGCTATAAGAGTCTGCAAAGGACTCACAAATATACAAAACCCACAAAAAAAGAATTATACATATACAAATGACGTAACTATATATATACATGCACAAGGACATGCATTTCTATACCTACAACATGAAGAAAAAAAAGTTTGCGAGCATTTTTTATGTACCAACTTGTTTCACCCATATCAGAGTAAAGAAATGGGATTTCTTTTGGGCAACATAGCCGTTAAAGTTATCCGTTTTTGTGAGCACTCTTTTTTAGTTTAAAATATCCCTTGCATGGCCATAGTTTGAGTGCTAATTTGGACTGTAGACGTTGATGATGCTTTTTTACTCCTATGAAATGACTGCGGGGATTGGAGATTTTTGGCGCCATTAAGCTATTTTGTTAATTTAGGGCATTTATCAATGTTAAATTAGTTTTATTGTAAGGAAGTGTTTTTCATTCGTTGTTGTTTTTTTTTTCTTTTAGGTAGATATTATCCTATAGATATTCCTACTCGTTCATTGGTACAAAGTTGTAAATATGTATACTGTAAGAGAAATAAAATGAGAAAAACCGATTTGGATAACATGCCAAGTTTTAATTCGATGTTTTAAATTCTGTATTAGCCAAGTAGGTAGACGAAAATAGCATTTTAGTGAATTAAGTGGGTAAAATAGGTATACAAATATTGTTTTATTTTTAACTTTAATACCTATATCCTTTATAAAATCTTTAAGTGTCAAGAATTTTATAAGCTTTGCCTTTGGGGCTATTACGTTTTTGTAATAATATAAATCTGGAACTAACGAAAAAATAATAAAAAAGTTTAATATGGATGTAATGCAGGACACGTTGGTTATTCTTATTATTAATAAGATTATTATTTATAAAAATACAACTCAATGGTGCAAAATTTTAAACAACCTATTATTAAGGCCTTAACACGATACTAGTTAACAATTTACTATAACCTAGTATACGTACATAGTAGTCTACTAACTTTTCATAAATTTTAAACCTTTTGTTAACTATTAAAATGCTAATTAAGCAGAAAGCAAAGCATTTGTAGGGTTTGAATTTTGATGAACACAATTATTGTGTTTATGCTTTGTAAATTAATAATTATATGTTGATGGAAACCCAACATATGCTCTAAATAAGTATTCCATGTTTTTTTTTATTTTTTTTTTATTTTATTATTCATTTTTATTTAATCTTAACTTATAACTATCTTAAAGCTAGACAAAAATCTTAAAAACTAGCCTAATTATCAATAACTTACAACTTATTTACTGCCGTTACGGGCGCTCTAAACTAAACTATATCTCTTAATACTAATGTCTTTCGACCTAAAAACTATTTTAATAAATTCTAATTATTTTATTTTTATGACCAAGAAAACTTTTTTAACAAAAAACTTAGTGACATGTGTTTTTTTTTAATTTTTACTTATAGAATACCTAAAGCTAAACTAAAAATAATTAAATCTAGATACAACTAACTTATACTAACTAGAAATACCTAAAACTACTTACATCTACTTCAAAACTAGAACAGCCACAGCAGCTTTTTTAGGTTGTTCTTATATTTTTTTTGTATATTTTGTATACACATGCAGACACACACAGCACTGCAACCCACACAGCCATGTACATACATACACAGGCACGCAGCAGCATTCACAAATGCCCCCGCAAACATAAATATTTTTAAATTTTTTCTTGTACCACCCCGACTGTTCCTTATACCTAATTTACCTAAATCTACGTAAGTCGTCCAAGACATACCATTCTAATCGACTTTATTGATCATAATGCTGTTCAGAGAGCCACCAGAACTGGTTCTCTTGTTTCGCCCTATATCTTCGGTCCCGATCGGACACAGTCCTACTGAACCGAAGGCGCTCTTCTCCACCTTGAGCGATGACGTCTCGACCATACAGGAGTCGCCTATCTACAGTTTTCTGACTGACGTGGTAGATGAGCGGAACCGCCATTCCATCATGTATCAGCCCTCGACTGTCTAAAAAGAGGAATGCCTCGGGAGAGATGTAGCCACTTAACCTCGCACTCTCAAAATATTCATTATTGGGGTAGTAAGCCCCAAAAATTAAGCTGTTGGTTGAAGTCATCGTTCTTGCAATGTGACCCCAAATCAGCTTAAACAAAAAATTATCTATTCTGTTTATATTGGCTCCGTTGTATAGAACCTGGTTAGAATAATATCTTGTGTACTCCGACTCTGGTGTTCTGTGTAATCCAAGGCAACGTCTAAGACATTGCCTCTCAAACACCCTAATTTTTTCCATTTGAGATGGGGCACCGTTGAACCACACCGGGCATCCGTAGGCAATCATCGGCCTGATGAGGGCCATGTAATAAACCACCTTCACCCTGCTATCAAGACGGCTGCTATAAAACAGTCGTTTTGTCAATGCAAAGGCTCCCCTAGCCCTGGCCAAGGGAGCACCTATATGTCTGTCGAAATACAGGTACTGATCCAACCAGATGCCAAGGTACTTTACTACACTTTTACTCGCCAGTGAATGTCCATGGGGCCCTACGATCACCAGCTTGCGCCAGTTCTTTCTCGTATCCTTTGAGGCGCTAGACAACGGGGTCCTAAACAAAATAGATTCTGATTTCTGGAAGTTTATTTTCAACTTCCAGTCATCACAATATCGCTGAATCTTGTCGAAGTCACTCTGCAAGAGATTTTTGATGACCTCAACTGTATGAGCTGTTCAATTAAATCGTCGGCGTACGCAATTGCCTGAGTTAGACTACCTATCAGATCGCTGGTGTAAATGCTGAATAGAATCGGCGAGTTAAGTATTCGATGCTTATATGTATGTATTTTAATCATTTAATTTCATTCTTTACAAACGAAAAAATTGTACACTAGCAGTATTCGAACCTGGGACCCCCGGTGGCAAGGCTGAAATGCTATCAGATGACATTATGGATTTTTGTACAATACTAAAAAATTAAAGTAGGCAATTGGTGATTTTATCTCTAGTAAAATGCTAAGAACATAATACGATACTAAGCTCGTTTAAAATTAGCAAAATCTTCTTTTTAACCTAGTATCACACTAAAAATGATTTAACATTTTACTAAATCGTTGAAAATTTTGAGCCAATTTTGAATGTAGGGCATTTCTTAGGAGAATTTGAATCAAAATCAAGTCAAATAATTCTTTTCATTAACCAGTTTTTGTTAAGCTGTGTGACAATAGTATTAGTATTTGACAAGCTTATTTTAAACTATGCTACCTTCCTCTTTGTAATAAATATGCAAATTTTACTTATGAGTCCAAATTTTAAGTTTTTATAAACATTTATTAATTCTTGAGAACTAACTGTTCCCGGTGCATACAAAATTAGAACTAACGCTTTCCAAAAAATATATCTTAAGTCTAGGGTACATTTTTCACACCTAAATTGTGCCGCGTTTGCCTACGGGTTCCAATAAAAAAATTGCGAAATGATGGTACTATTTTTTTTAAGTGGAATTTTATACTCAGCTCAACGCTAATTTATTAGAAAATAGCAACATACTTTCATTCCAAGCCTTAATTGTGTACTTCTTCGGAAAGATAACTTTTATAATGCAGGAAATCAATCGTAATCTTGAAAGGATACAATTGGAAAGTCCTGTACAAGTTCGTGAAACAACTCTTTACGTATATACTGTTATTAATTACAAAATTTGAATATTACAAAATGTAATTTGTCTACTATTTAATGTGATTTAAAATATACGTACACAGCCTTATTTATAATTGCATTATAACGGGTATATATAGCGCTCCTTAAAATTCCTCTGAACTCGAAAGTCTTAATTATAAAACTTTTGCAACGTTACATGGTGCCATTCTAAGCTATAAACGCGCTTATAGGTTGAATAGAACCAACATAAGGAAATTAAAGTGTCGAAATATCATCTTAATAAACCAATAAAATAAAACAAAAAAAAAAACACAAAATGCCTTTCAATGTTGTATCCTTTTTAAATGATTTCAATAATTTAAATGCAATACTTCAGATACTGTATACAAAACAATTCAATCCAATGAATCTTAGAAATAAGGACTTCAAAAAATAAAATGTACGACTGGATCGCACGTGCTTGCAAAAGATTCTTAATGGAAATGGCTAAAAGTATTTTTAAAGTCGTTTTTCACTAAATTTTCTATATATAAAAATTATTTATTTTTTTCGAAAATGTAGACCATACTCGAATTAGTACACACACCAATTTTTATCAAAATCGTTAGAGCCGTTTTCGATATAATTAAGATGGCAGAAGAATTTGTATGGCAACTACTGTTATTTTTGGGTCACCTAAAACGCCTAACCACCACGTTTGAACAAAATCGGTTCAGCTGTTTAGGCTGTAGATCGTTCTACAGACAGACAGACAGACGGAATTGCCGGACCCACTTTTTTGGTGTTATCTATCATTGAAATGTCAACTTTCATTAAAATCTCGAGTTAGATTTTTTTCCAAATGCAAAACTTGCCCTATAGTAGGAGAGACCGGGGCTAAAAGTAGCACTTTTTACTAAAACTGTTGCTGTTCCTAAGGTTTTGAAAATAAGTTGGCTAAACTTTTTTCCGTTTAAAAAGCAATATTTCAACTACGAAACCCAATAAAAAAGCGAATAAATACTGATCACAATTTGTAAAAATATAACTTTTAAACAAAAAAACGTGTTGTTACGACTTACCCCGTATGCGGGGAGAATTGCAACATAGACCGGGGTAAATCGTAACAAAACCTGTCATCTTGAAAAAAAACTATTAGTTTATAAATAAGATTAACAACAAAAAATAAAATATAGCACACACAACAGAAAAGCTTATGAAACTAATATTACAATTTAAAAGTAATTATGTTAATTCACAAATTTAATAAATTAATTAATTTTTAATGTCAAACAATAATAATTAAAAAAAAACTGAAGTTAGTGACTCAAAAATTAGAAATGTAATTAAATATTCCAAAGCCAGTATTAGGTATCCATATATGCATACGAATGTAACTAATTAGCAAACCAGGAAAACACATGAGCGACCTCTTTTCTTTTCAAACTTTTGTTGACAACGATTTATGTACGTCAAATGGACTTTTTTTTATAAAAAAACAAATAAAATTAAATTAAACAAAACGAAATATAAGCAAAGAACACCGTTTTCATCGTCTTTGCTCCCAAAAATTGTGTTTGAAAATATGAACGAAGTGTTTGAAAATATGTTACAACTTACCTAACAAAAATGTTACAACTAGCCCCTTTATGAAATTTAACACAATTCACTCAATTAAAAAAAAAATAAAATTATTGGTTGTTCAACTTCTTGCATAAGCTAAAACAAAACATAAATAAATATTTAAAATAAAACTAGAACTATCTATATCTCTTCCGAGTGAAGAGGAATACCAAAAGTACAAAAAAAAAAATGTTACAAACGTATCAGTTTTGGGAATTACCCTTATTACTTTTCTTAAATATGTACTATTCACAGCTAAATTATACTTAACGTTAGCTTTGAAGTAGACGAACAATTTTCTCGGCCACGCGTTTCTTAATTTTCAGGGGAACCCTTTCATTCTTAGCTGTTATTTTTACCATCACTGTTGCTTCTAGCCCCGGTCTCCCCTACCTATATATCTCAAGTAAAAATACAGGTTTTCCAAGGAAAATATGTCTTAAACTAAACTTAAGCTACTAACTATATGAAATTATTCGCAGCTCAGCAACGACAATACAGGAGGCCACATCCCAAGAGATTTGCAAGCAATGGCTGCAATCCGCTATTGGGGACGGACTGAGGTATGTGAATATAGTTAGGAATATCACTTATGTACGTACACATCTACATTGTAAAATAGGATAACTATAATTCAAAATGTTTTATAAATATAGAATTTATGAAAGTTACCATAGAGGCTATATAAACCCTTCTATGTACATTGCATAAATATTCATATGCTTAGAGCATTCTATTAATTAAGACTGCCAATATCTTTGCATTAAATACAATTTGTTAACGGATCAGATGGTAAAGCCCTAGATTTAAAACTTCCTGTTATACATACCTACACACCAGGGGCTAACGCTGAAAAAAATTTGGGGGGGGGGGGGGGGGGGTCAGAAAATATATTAAGGAAATAATAACGAACAATTTTTTTATTATGTAGTTGCCGACTCGTGCTTGCGGATCTTCGCAAGCTTTTAATATATTTTTTAATATGACTAAAAGCATATCAAATGCTCAATGAGAGTGACCGCAATTTCTACTATTTTATTACCTAGCAACAAATTTATATGCATACTAACATATGCTTTCTATCGCTGAAACAGTTTAAAAAAAATAGACGTTGGAAATGCATTCGAACATGCATATATTTCAAAGGTTTTGGATATTTTATATTATTTTCACAAAGAAATAAATACTGATAATTTTTTGAGGCCACTCTTTAAAGGGCTACATAAGGTTGACCATGAGACAAAACACTTTCCCTAAGATCCTTTTGCACTGAAAGTTGTCATTTGAAAAAGTGTATTATATGATCTCAAATTATCCAAGAATTTCCTAGATTTTGGATGATCTCCATTGAGCATACTTTGAAAAGGTTCAGGTGGTTCGGCAACAAGCGAACAATTAAGTGGACTGAAATTCAGAAGTAAATAAATAAAAGAAAATTCACATGAAATGCAGCAACAGAGTCATTGCTATTAAATCGAATTCATTGATGCAAAAATACAAATATTTGATAAATTTATAACTTAGATATACAAACATTTATTCTTCAGCTTATAAGTACAGTTAAGAAATGATTTAGGGCTTTTAATTTCCGTAAAACAATTGAATTTATACAAAAGATCTCATTTTTGTAAAATATCTAGCGGGTTTAAGAGCATAATTAATTATGTTGGTCAAGTTTGACAAAAAAATGTAGGATTTTTTTTAAGTTAATCGAATTCAATGCACATATTTAACAAATAAGAAGTATCCGATTAAATTCTTATAAGAATAAGGAAATTTATAAAATTCCTTTCAAGTAAATTGGTTGGGCTCCCGGCAATTACGCCAGAAAAAGTTTGTTTTGGAAAAAATGTAAAATATTCCTAAATACGGTTCGCTGACTTAAATTTGAAAAAAGAACAGAATTTTTTTTCGGAAAATAAGCCAGAAATATTGGAAATACTTATGCAAGATAGTTATGGAAAAAGAGCCTGAGTATTGGATGAACTGATTAAAATTATTTTTTTAATGCAAATGCTCCTTAAAGGTGTTAATAAGACCGCGTACTCAAATCGAATTTTTAAAAACCAATTGAATTTTATATGTGGAAATGGCGCAGTGGATAAAGTGCTTGACTGCTAACTTAGACGTGTGGGTTCGATCCCCACGTTAGATGCATTCTTTTCTATACCTGCCAATTTTAATTGGATCCCGCCCGTGGGTTATAATGAGATAATAAATATCTAATTCTCAAATCCATTGTGCCAACAAAAATCTGTCCTATCCTTCTATTTCTTCTAACTAGTGCCGTGCAATTCAGGTTGCATTTAAAAGACAGTAGATCTTACAGGCATATAGTTCAAATTATTATTAAAAAAAATATATTAATAATAACTTAAAAGTGGCGTTTCAAACCGTTTTTCAAAAAATGTTTTTAAAATTGTATACCTACAAAATTATTTAAAAAAAAACCGCTTCAACAATTTTTGAATTTATTTTTGTATATTCTTATTCAACTGGCATCTTTGTTTTCCCTCAATTTTTCACAACTAAGCCAAGATTTTAGTTGTATCATCCATTTACTTCTCCTCAATTATATCTCATTTCTTGTATCTTTACATACGTCACTGAATACCTACATACATATAATTATACGTTGTCCATTAATATGTTTTGGGACAACAAAATTCGGGCCGTGAACGCTACCGACCCGAGTATGTTCCCACAAATTAATAAGATATTCAGAAGAAAAGATCAAAATGACCTTCCGTGTCTTAAGCTCCAGAGGACGACACAAAACAGAGACGTACTTCTGACAGCAGGCATAGACCCAGATGACGCCGTCTTGGACGATGACCTCTTCATAATCGAAGATCCGCAGGAGAAGGTGGAGGCTGTGGGCCTGCTTTCCAGCAAGTGTACAAGGTGAATGCTAGCATTCGCCCGAATCATGACCTGGAGAACAGAGCTCTGCTTCATCACTTATGGCTCCGAAACGATATAAGCGAATGGCGATCTGAGAACCTTGGTTTTACCGGGCTTAATGATGAAGATTTGGCTAACGCCATAATCGCCGACCGAAATGGGCCCAGTCCCCTGTTAATTTCGAAGAATGAGCTCCAGCTCATCTTCGATTCATTAAAGAAAAAGAAGTCTGCAGGAGTCGATGGTATATCCAACGTTGTACTACGACATTTGCCTCAAGAAGCAGTTGACATTTATACCACACTGTTCAACAACACGCTGAATAATGCATATTATCCAGTGCGGTGGAAGACAGCTGTGGTGCACCCTCTCCCAAAAAAGGGAAAGGACAACTCCAATCCGGCGAATCTCCGGTCGATAAGTCTTCTTCCGAGTATCAGCAAAGTATTTGAAAAGGTTATTAATAGAGCCCTCTTCAAGTGGGCGGAGGACAAAAATATTATCCCGGATAATCAGTTCGGTTTTAAGCCGGGACATGACACAATTCATGCCGCGTCTAAACTAGTTTCTGATATCCAATGGAACAAAACTAAAAAGCAGTGTACGGGTGCCTGTCTGGTTGATTTGGAGAAGGTCTTCGACACCGTATGGTTAGAAGGTCTCTATCTAAAGCTAACCAGACTAGGTATAAGTAAACCTCTATAGTCTATGCTTTATGACATGCTAAATGGTAGAAAGTTTGTTGTCAAGAGTGGCAATGTAACTTCTACCGCAATTTTTAATATTAATAATGGTCTTCAGCAGGGAGCGGTTAACTCGCCGATTCTATTCAGCATTTACACCAGCGATCTGATAGGTAGTCTAACTCAGGCAATTGTGTACGCCGACGATCTAATTGCGTACAGAACAGCTAATATAGTTGAGGTCATCAAAAGTCTCTTGCAGAGTGACTTCGACAAGATTCAGCGATATTGTGATGACTGGAAGTTGAAAATCAACTTCCAGAAATCAGAAACTATTTTGTTTAGGACTCCGTTGTCTAGCGCCTCAAGGGATACGCGAAAGAACTGGCGCAAACTGGTGATCTTAGGGCCACATGGACATCCACTGGCGAGTAAATGTGTAGTAAAGTACCTTGGCATCTGGTTCGATCAGTACCTGTATTTCGACAGACATATAGGTGCTGCTTTGGACAGGGCTAGGGGAGCCTTTGCCTTGACAAAACGACTGTTTTATAGCAGCCGTCTTGACAGCAGGGTGAAGGTGATTTGCTACATGGCCCTCATCAGGCCGATGATTGCCTACGGATGCCTGGTGTGGTTCAACGGTGCCCCATCTCAAATGGAAAAGATTCGGGTGTTTGAGAGGCAATGTCTTAGACGTTGCCTTGGATTACACAGAACACCAGAGTCGGAGTACACAAGATATTATTCCAACCAGGTTCTATACAAAGGAGCCAACATAAACAGAATAGATAATTTTTTGTTCAAGCTGATTCGGGGTCACGTTGCAAGAGCGATGTCCTCAACTAACAGCTTAATTTGTGGGGCTTATTACCCCAATAACGAATATTTTGAGAGTGCGCGGTTAAGTGGTTACATCCCTCCCGAGGCATTCCTCTATTTAGACAGTCGAGGGCTGATACAGGACGGAGGGGCGGTTCCGCTCATCTACCACGTCAGCCGGAAAACTGTGGATAGGCGACTCCTGTATGGTCGAGACGTCATCGCTCAAGGTGGAGAAGAGCGCCTTCGGTTCAGTGGGACTGTGTCCGATCGGGATCGGAGGGATAGGGCGAAACAGGAGAACCAGTTCTGGTGGCTCTCTGAACAGCATCATAATATTTAAAGTCGATAAAGTAATTTAGGGCAATTAGGTATAGGGAACAGTCGGGGTGGCACCAAAAAAAAAAATTAAAAATATGTATGTATGCGGGGCATACGTGCATGTATCTGCGTGTCTGTACATGTATGTGCGTACGTATATATATGTGCGTATGTACATGAATGGGTGGGTAGCATGTTGCTGTGTGTCTGCATGCATATAAAAAATAAACAAAAAAAATTAAAAAACGAAAAAAATGCTGATGTGGCTGTTCGAGTTTTTAAGTAGTTTTAAGTACTCGTATTATGGTATTTTAAGTAGTTTAAGTTATTTTTAGTTAGTGTAAGTTAGTTTTATTTAGTTTTAATTATTTAAAATCTATATTTAGGTTTAGTTTAAGTAAAAAAATACCAAGTTTTTTTTTTTGTAAAAGTTTCCTTAGAAAAATAAAATAAAATAAAATAATTAGATTTAATTAAAATAGTTTTTAGGTCGAAAGACATTAGTTCTAAGAGTTATTGTTTAATTTAGAGCTCCCGTAAAGGGCCAGTAAATTAATTGTAAGTTATTGATAATTAGGCTAGTTTTAAACATTTTTGTCTAGCTTGAAGATAGTTATAAGTTAATACGAAATAAAAATGAATTAAAAAAAAAACCTACATACATATGTATATAATATATGTATATTTAAACACACGTATCTTTAAAAACACATGAATCGTATTAACATACGATTGGACCTATACTAATATAAAGATATATTCATATAACTAACTTACGTACCCACCTATATCACTTAACTTTCATTACAGGAATATGTACATAACATATTTACATAGCTAGTTTCCATCTATATATATTACTCTTTTAACTTACATAATTAAAGTCCATAATTTAGATTCAAATATGTATTTGTAGGTAGGTACCTCTGCACCAATTCATTTAATCAATTAACCCCATTCTGAAATTCATTATACCAAGATAATGAAAGTAAATAACCTACATCGGCCTTAAACTTGCATACGATAATTAGACTTCCTACATACTAACAGCGTCAATCTTTAGTTACATTAGAATCTTTAGCTACAAGAGCAAATTCGTACTATCCAGACGTGCATTTTTTTTTATAAACTTCACTTATTTTTTTAATATCATTTAAATTACATTTGCAAATTTGTTTTGCGTTGATAATAAAATATAAATTTTATATTGTCTGAAATTTGATTTTCTTTTGTACTGAAAATACGGTCCCCGTCAATTTCGAAACATGTTTGCTGTTCATCTGGCATAACTCACGCCATTGTTGCCGTTCGAAATTTAATCATACGCCGCCGCTTTTTGTAGTCCTCGTCATGTTGTAGTCTCTAAAATTTCGTGTCCTGGAAGTCCTAAACGCATTTTCGATGAATAAAAACAATTTTCCCGATTCTGGGAACTGCCACCCATAACTAAATTTCGTTTATAGAGTTTGAGGCATCAACATGCGATGTATTGACTTGGTTAGCCAGGATTTATTCAGTATGAAGAAATATATAACATTAGGGTGCTGGCTATAGTTGTTGTTTATTTTTTGTATCTCTATGCTTAGATGAGGTCTTATAAGCCGGATTTACATTTTTCATTTTAAATTTAATATTATCATCTTTGTTAACGATTAGATTAATTTATTGTTTTTGTATTAAAAATAACTGTTGTGAGGTTCAATGGAAGGTGTAACTAAAATTAGAGAATTATTATTGTGAACTAAAATGTTCCACTCCATAAAATTTTAAAATACCTAAGCAATATGCAATTAAAATGTTCCTAAATACGGTTCCCTAGTGATATCTCAAGATAAAATGCTCGGTCTTTGAACATAATTGACGGTATAAAGATAATTTTTCTTCCGACATATAGGCACAATAGAGCAAGGTATGGATTCGTAAATATAATCGAACTCGAAATTTTGATAAGCTTGACATTAAGATGATAGCGGAGACGAAAAAAGTTCGTCCCTCAATTCTGTCTGTCCGCGAGTCTACAGCCAAAATAGTTGGATGGATTTTTTTCAAACTGGTATACATATTCATTTTTTTTGTCAATTTAACTATATGCCTGTAAGACATAAGGTCTTTTAAATGCAACCTGAATTGCACGGCACTAGTTTGGCACAGTTGATTTGAGAACTAGGTATTGACTGTCTCATTTTAACCCATGGGCGGCATCCAATTAAAATTGGAGGTATAGAAAAGAATGCGCATAGCGTGGGGATCTTTTAAATTATTCATTATAACCTATATACATATATAATGTTGTTTATTATTAAAGATTATATTATTATTTATATATTAATAATTACTTTAGAATGGAGTCTTATTTTTTTTTCCAAAAATGTTATTAAAATTGTATACCTACATCAAAAATACTTTGTTTAAGACTTACTATATTTTAAAGCATTGCTTGGGAACAGAAGAGGTTAACACTCCTAGCAACAAAGATGATGAAGATTTGGTCACTTTAGAACACGATGGCCTAGAAAATATGGTCGGATACATATGCTATAAACTAAGACACAAATTTCCATCGTATTCATTGGTGGACCACCTAAGTGAAGGCGGCTTGTAAAAGCCATCACCAAAGATGTTGAATGACTTAACGAACTTGGGCAACATCTTCAAATCCTTCAACGGAGAAGACTTATTAATTTGTCCAGGCTACCAAACAAATCTACTTGAATTAGCCAGGCATTGACTGCGATGTGGAAATAAAATACTTTCTTCCGCGCGAGGAACAGACCAATTGTAGATTAATCAAAATGCAAAAGAAGAAAATACAATAAAATTCCAACCTAATTAAAACATTTTCCATTTATTTAATCCACAATAATCTTCACAAATTGTTTTTTTGCTTAATTAAAGTAAATCTTCGATATCCATTTAGCACTCTTTCTTTCTTTGATTCTTGATTTTTTCGCAAATAATTTGAGTGCAATTAAAGTAAATTTAATTCAAGAATATTCAATTATTTAAACAAATTGTATGTTTATATTATTCGCGCACGAAAATTCCATTAATCCACATTGGAAACAAAATTTCTATATATTTTCTTTTGTTATCAGATTTTTTGTCTCTGATGACGTTTCCAAAATAACCGAAAAAAATAAGTGTCGTTATCTTGTTTTCTTTGATTCTTGCTCACTATCAGTCTCCCAAAAAGTTTTTCAGATTGAAATGCACACGAAGGATGTTTCCCTTCAAGCAAAAACACGGACCGGAATTTCTCGGTTCACTTGGAAAACCAAAAAAAAAACTGAGCGTCTCACACACATTAACAAATTTTCTGTGTACGCATGTAAAAAGAAGAATCGAGAATCGAGATTATTTTTTTTATGTACCGAAAAATATAGGAGTAGTCGATATTCGAGTGGGGACTGAGAACTCTATAAATGAAGTCAAATGTAGAGCAACAGTAATTATTTTTTTCAATTTTGAAAGTAAACAAGTACGTTTATTCGATGTTGACAACCGAATTGTATTATCTATAAATTCTAAAATACGAATTTTAGTAACTGCAAGATGAAATTCGTTCTTGAACAATATGCCGGATTTACACGAATGGCAAAGTTGCCAATATTTTTGCCAAAAGAATGGCAAAATAATGGAAGAAATAATTTCTTATTGACATGTATTTACACTAGTTCAATAAGTGACAGATTTTAATTTTGGCAACATTTATTGGCAAGGATGGAATTTGTGGATTTACACTACTTCCATAAACGAACCAAAATAACAGGATTTTTTTAAATTATCAAGAAAAAAAAACAACCAAAGCTTTACACACAAGGCTAGAAATAAAAACGGAATTATGAACTAATGTCGATTTCGTTTCAATAAAAACATCGATCTGTCGTGAATCCGTCGTCAATTTTTTTCTGAAAAACAGATCCGTATTAAATCTCTTCTTGGAGACGGGTTCAAAAAGGATTTGTACACATATTCCTACACACAACAATATTTGATTTGAAGTTTCTCAATCGTTGTGTTGTCAATTAATTTTTATTTTTATTTTGTGGCAGTGTACAGAAAAAATAATTTAATATTAAAGTCCTTTCAAATCAAATTCACGTTTCTGGAAAACAAATATTTGTTTTAAGAAAAAAAAACATCAAACGATGTGAATATATTGTATAACAATTTATTTCATGCAATTTAAATAATTGCATAATAACATGCTTTAAACATAAAAACAGATACAGCTTCAAATTTATTTAAGAAAATATGATTTTCAAAAACGTGAATTTGATTTGCAAAGCGTTTAATTTAAGTTGCAAAAAGTTTAATTTGATTTGTAAGAAGTTGAATTTGACTTGACAAAATACATTTAGTTATAAATACATTATTAACAAAAAATAATTGATATGTTGCAAATATTCTTTGGAAAAAATTCTCAGAATTATTTGTTATCGATTAGTATAACCTTATACTATTTATTTCAAACGCATGAAAAAATCAAAAATGACTACCCACTAGAATTTTTTTCCTGATTCCTTTGTCTAATCGCTATCACTGACTCCTTGAAAGAAAAAAATTGAAAATAAAAGAATAAAAAATCACCAATCTTCTCCTAAAATAAGGAAATAATAAGGTTGGTATTAAAATACATCCTAAAGTAATCATAAAATAACAACCTCCCTTATGCTTTGCCCTCTATCCATGTTTGTTCATATCTATTTCATTCTCAAATGACGACCCTTTCTCGTTTGTTTTTGTTCTCCTTTGACTTCATCACTTATATTAATTTAAAAAATGTTTTCGCGTTTCTTAGTTCCCCTTTCTGATTCCTTAGAGGTTTGATTTTTGTTTAATGTTTCCTTGCAATGCGGCCAAGTACTTATCCAGTAAAAAAAATAACTTCCCCCAAGAAGAAAGCACAAGGGTCAAACGAAAAAAATACTCCTCGAAAACTTATTATGGCAAAATCACTGTAAAAAAAAAAAAAAAACATCACTGCAAAGCGTTCCTTCAAAAATGAACACAAAGTGGTCGACTAATTTTGCTCTTATAATATTATCATTATAAGATACCGAGATTGTGTTATGATTGGGGAAAAAATGTCCCAGCAAACATTTTAATTCAGAAATGAACGATAATTAATTTATAAAAGTGAAGAAACCGGCCGAAAAAGAATTCACTTATGATGCAATTTGAATCCTTTTACCTGGGCTCTTAGACACTGATATGAATCATTGTAATGATTCATTTATGATCTGAAAATTCGTCATTTAAATGAAAGTATATAAGGTTTCCATATATTCATTTAAATGATTAATGCCTGAATCTTTTCTAAATCAGAAAAATAATTCCAATAAAATTCAATTAAGTGAAGGATTTCTAAGTATATATGTACCTTCACTTTAATTAATCGTATATGAATCATTTTTGCGATTTAGAAAGGGTTCAGGGATTAATCATTTAAAGGAATATATGGAACCCTTATATAAGTTCATTTAATTGTAGAATTTTCAGATCATAAATGGATTATTAAAATGATTCAAATCGGTGTCTAAGATACCAGGTAAAAGGATTTATATTGCATCATAAGTGAATTCTTTATTCCTTATTCATTTATGATTGAATATTTTATTGGTGAGCCTCTGGAACATATTTTATTTGCCTCTTAGTTGGCTTTTATAGCTTCCTAGGATTTCTTAATTGTTACATGATACTACTCGTATAATTAAAGAAATGGTTATGTTTTTAAGAAAATTTAACACAATTTTTGTACATACCTTTATTTTTATCGTTTTCTTTTTTATATTTTTTTTGTAAGTATTAGTAGCTACCTATTTACTATAAAAACACAGGCTGGTTATATACGTATTATTTTTACTTTATTTTGAGCTATTATGTATTATTTATTATACATATTTGCTACGTCCGATTTATCGGAAAACTTTTCCGAACTGATAATCGACTATGCAAATGAAACTTTCGTCGCGACAATGACCCGTTATCATTACATTATCATTAGTAAGAAAAAAAAAAATAAAAGGACGAACAAAAAAGATCTCCATATGAAGGATCCACCAACAAGATCTGAGTGTTGTTTTTTTTTATTTTTTTTTTGACACATAGAGAATGCATATCCCTTTGCGTCTGCCCGGTAAGAATTTGTAGGATCTTTATATACATTCATAATTCATTAAAAAAACTGAAGGTTTCTTGAATATTATTCTTCATTTTTGGTGATTAGAATCTGAACCTTGAGATAAATGTTTGCTGGGGTGGATTGAATATAATACATACATACCGCGAGCGGTTTCCCATACATTTCAATACTTCCAAATAAAGGCGATTTCAACCGAATTTACATGCATATAAAATCATATAGGATATAGGTAACTTTAAAAAATAAATTATGAAAAGGTGAAAGTGAAAAAACAAAATAAAAATAAAAAAAAAACTAAATAGTTTTTCTATAATTTGCTAATCTAGCTTATTTAAGCTTTAAGCTTTACCTAACTCAAGTAACAATGGATTTTGAGTGCCAATTTGACATATGTATGTATTTTAATTTTTTTAAATCTTAAAATTCTGTATATTGCATTCTTGTATCATTTTCGATTGGCTGTTAGGAGTTAATCTTTTACCGCTCCTCTTACTCCAAAAAACTTTCGATTGGGTGGTCTTAGTAATGTTTTCGAAATATTTTTTTTTCCAGATTTCATAAAAGAGTAACAATAGAACACAAACGTATACATTTAAAGTTTTTCATCGGATTATTTGTCAAAAATGAAAATTGTTTGAAGATGTCGGGGGTTAAGTGTCTATACGTGAATTTGTGAATACGATATTTATATAGCACTTCGAAAAGCCAATCGAAGACGACATTAGTAACCTAATGAAAACATTTGAACAAGCTTTAAATTAAAAGTTTTGCTGTTAGTTTGGGAGCATTAAATACTACAGCTCTAGATTGTTGTAGTTAAGACTATTAGAAAAAATATCATATAAAAATAATAAAAAAGTATTTTTTGAATGTTCTGTTTATCTTATATTTTTATTTTCAAATATTTAAAAATATGTATTTCAAGATTTATAGGACAATTTCAATAAAAATTAAATTTAAAATCACACAAACTGCCAAGAAATAAGGACAAGTTTTCAAGTTTCGGCGCAAAATATTCGTACAATTTACAATTTAACGAATGACAGGTAGCAAATTGGCTTACTGCTGCGCTGTCAATGGTTCAATGAATGGTCCTGATTTTCTTACAATTAAGTTAATAATCAGATTTTGTTTTAAATTTAGGCATTCATTTTAAGGACTTAATTTAATCTTTAATGTAATTTTACCTAAAAACTCAGAAATGAAAGTTATGAACTTTCAACTTTCCCAATATTTGTATTCTCAAATGGATGGGTGCCATTAATAGAACTAAAACCTAACGGTAGTTTGAACTACGTCCAAACATGTGGATTTTCATTTATTAAGTTCATCTCAACTATACATCCATAAACTGATAGAAATAGTATAATAGGTTAAGTCGATTTTTGTTTAGTGTTTTTGGGCTTACATTATTTATTAACAAAATCGGTTACGAAATCATTTTTTCTTTGAAAACTCCAAGAAAGTTGTAAAATGTGTTCGTTTCATTTTTTTTATAAATTGGTGGAGTATTTTTTTTTTTTTTAATCATAACTTGGCCTTAAGGTACTTGAAGAACCCGCAAATTGCGATTACAAAAAAAGTATCCTTAAATCAGAAATCGTGACCGAGAATTTAAGAGGTATTTTCAGAATTTTTTTTAATCTCAGGGATAATAATATTAAATAATTAATGAAGGACTCTACTTTCGGAATTTGAAGCAAAATACTTAAAAAATACTATTCGCCGACAAAGATGCGAATATTTTTCTTGGTGAATAATTTTAAGAACTTATTATATTATATACGTAGCGTAGATATATATATAACATTCTAATGAAATAGAAAAGTCATTGAACTTGAGAAGTAGCTTAGAAGGGCACGACTGAAAACTTAATCACAACTTGAAAGCATTTGGGATAATTGAAATATAATACTACAGAAGAGAATACAGTATTTCTTAAAGTTCAATTCAATGTTAAAAAAAACAGGATCCCTTGCTTTACATAATGTTAACTTATGGGGTGTTATGAACACAAAAAAAAAATAATAATAATACAGTAGGTATTCCAGTATAGTACCCAGGCACATATACTCTACTGAGAACATGTATGCCGTGCTGTTCCTGGGGCATTTATATGTCCTATAGGCACATAGGTATTGTGTCGCATTGTGTTTGTTCGATCTATCTGTAACATTCGAATTATTAAGAAGCCAAATGTTACATATAATTCATAATTTCCTTTTTGTACTCAACCCCTTGTGTATAGTTGTTCTTGTTGCTGCTGCGACTGCTGTTGTCATTGGAGGCATTGCCATTGGTGAAATCTAAAAATGGCCGCAGATATATAGGTGAGGGTAAAGGCCATACACTGTAACAACACCAGCAGTGCCCTTGGAGTGGTGATAGTCCGTCCGATGTCACTTTTTTTAGTGTGTTGTTCTCTGGCCTGATATGTGTATTTATTGCCGGTGAGTTTGAGCTTCGGGGCAAGATTAATCCCATCCCTGTGACCCTGTGAGGTAAATGCCGCGTTTGGCAAACAGGCCCCGTCCCTCGGAACTTAACTTTCTTTTCTCTCCTTTCAAACGCTTCCTACCAAATTTTCCTATAATTTCCTTTTGATCCTACCCTACCCTTTTCCAACTCTATCCCATCCTCTTGCTCGCAACAGGACTAATCTACACGCGCTCAAGGGATTATACTAGCCTTTTTAAATGTCTTAACACAGCGCAGGCGTTAGGTTAAGAAGAGAAAGAAGGATAGGAAAGATGTGTGGCGCGATGTTCTCAGACTGGAGGTGGTTGTTGTCTCAGATTTTATCTCCAGGGATGGCTGCTGAACTAATGCGGAGAAATTTCCGTGTCTTATTTATCTATGTCCCTTATAATTCGCATTATTTTTTTATTCGTTGTCATATTTATCGGTAAACTAGTTTTACTCAATCACATATTGTTAGTTCTATGCCTAAACAGCATGTAATGAGTAGGCCAGCAACTCGTATGACACTTATTTTAGAATTGGTTTTTAATGGAAAAATAAGAGGACAGGAATCGAACCTGTGATCATGAGGTTGACAGGCGAACACACAACTATCGCGCCACGGCCACTTCTCGAAGTTGCAGCTGGTTGTCTACTAGGTTGCGCCCCTGGCACTAGAGGTACTTCACACTGTCTAGTTATCGACTGACAGTCATATGGTTTGTGTTGATTATCACTGAGGGCGTTTTCCCGGATACCTAAATATCCGATTATATTGTGGACCTAAATATCCGAAAATATTTGGGATAACTCAAGATGGATTTCATGCTCGCGTCACAACAACAGAAAATTTTTCCTGATTCCTCAGAATAAATGAGTGAACGCCGCATTGGGTAAATTCAAATGTGGGTACGACTGCCTATCTAAATAGGTTAGTGCCAATTTAAGTTTCCGTTCCCGAAACACTAAAATCCGATAGGTTAAATTTGTATGTGTTTATGCATATGTTTTTGACATTTCCCATGGGACACAAAAGTATAGCTTGAGATTTATTTTTTAACAGAAGCTATTTTGTCATTAGCCGTGTTCTTACACGTGATTAAATATTACTAACCTATCCGGATATCTATGGTTCCATTTTTGAATGCAGCCATAATTTCCATCAAATTTGCAATATTTTAAACTGCGATTAAACTTCATTGTTAAAACGTCTCTAGGAAACACTTCAATGCTTGGATTCATAGACTTTATTACCTTTCGGATTAAGGTCAAATGCAAAGTGAAAAGGATCAAAGTACAGACGTTGTATATAAGATCAATTGCTTAGGCCACGAAAGAGAAAATTGTGAACTATGTTACATTGGCACTACCAAGAGCTGCTTTTAAAACAAAGGATATCAAATCACAAATCTGATATCAAGTCCCAAAGTTCTCAAAAAACAGCACTTGCTAGTCACAGCTTAGAAAGAAATCATGCTCCAGACTTTAAAAATAAGCAAATTCTTCAAACGGAAAAACATACATCGAAACGATATACATAAGAAACTTAGCACATTTTGAATAATAAAAATGACATGAACAGCAAGTAGGATACACAGTGTATCTCGTCGGTGTACTGTTCCCTAGTCTCTACATAACTGCAGTACATACATATATACATTAATAGTTTTGTTGCTCCTTTAAAATTAAATTTTTTAAACAGTTGTTGACTAAACTTCTAACTGAGAAGAAGTGTTTCTAATTTAAATATTCTATCTATAAGCTTTCATTTTTTATTTTTTATATATATACATGTAATTTGATAATATAGTTTCGTTTATATAATTGGAAGTGTAAAATCTTAACAACTAAATGTAAACATACAAATGTTTCTCTTATTTTGTTTCATGGTGAATACAGTGCCCCTGATGAAGACTGAAAACTCAGTGGAAACGTTGGGAAATCTAATGAATATCTTTCATTAATAAATTATCACGACCAAAAAAGCCGAAGAAGTAAAATCTTCAAATTTTAAAATTGGTACCGTTAATAACAAAATATTTTAAGTTTTTTTGGGCAAGATACCCATACGCAGGGTAGCACACACGCCAATTTTTATCACAATCGTTAGAGCCGTTTTCGAGATAATTAAGAAGGAAGAAAAATTTGTATGACACACACTTATTTTTGGGTCTAAAACAACGATTCAAAAATCTTATTTGAACAATCACCTTATCACCAAGTTTGAACAAAATCGGTGTAGCGTAGCCGCTTAGGCTGCAAATCATTCTACAGACAGACAAACGGAATTGTAGGACCCACTTTGTTGGTGTTCTCTATCATCGTAATGTCAACTTTGATTAAAATCTCGAGTTCGATTTTTTTTCCAAATGCAAAACTTGCCCTATAGTACTCGTATCTATATCGCAAGTAAAAAGTAACTTTCAAAATATATTGAACTGTTTCTACTAAGAACCTTGTACTTACAATGTAAAATGTAATCGAATATAAAAGCAAGTGTGCCATACTGTCATACATTTATTTTTACTTGCGTTTATAAGCACAAATAAGCCATAACAAAGATTGGAAACCTTCGTACGTTTCACCCCCCAAAACCCATTTGTTTACATTGCTGTATTTGTAGCTTTGAAACTCTATCCATGAATAGATGGGAAATCGAAAAGCAAAATAAAAACAAATTACTAGGGCTGTGTTGTCTATGTGTCTATAGGAAGAGGAACAGAAAAGATACTTGTGTGCGTTTTTATCAATGTGTCTATTGGAAGAGGAACAGAAATGTTACTTGTGTGCGTGTTTCAGCTTGTAGGCAAATGTCAAATGAAAGCAGAGGTTTCTGGTCTTTAAGTGATTAGTTTATGTTTATAAGTTCTAACAATCAAACATGACATTACGATCATCGAGAACACCAAAAAAGTGGGTCCCCAATTCCGTCTGTTTTTCTGTCTGTCTGTCTGTCCTCGAGTATATAGCCTAAACGCTTTGATAGATTTGCTTCAAAATTAGTACATATTGTTTTTTGCCCACGCGTTTTTTTCATTTTTTTTTAAGACGACAAAAAACAGTAGCTGCCATACTTTTTTGTTGGCCAAAAACAAAAATCTTATTTTTCTCAAAAATGGCTCCAACGATTTTTATAAATAAAATCAGTTCATTAATGAAGGGAAATGGTACCTTTTAATAATTTTTTTTTTTTGGAAAACAAATTGTATTTTTCGGTACCTTTAGTAGAACCATTAAACGATTTATCTGATTTTTGGAAATTTTTTGGAAATTAATTTTTTTTTTTTGAAAGTTCAAAATTTCGGAAACGACTTAATAGATTTTTTTCGAAACTTCGTATTAAGTAGTTTTTTGACATTATCTTGAATTGTTCAATAAACTATTTTTCTAAAATAAAAAACAACGGCACATCCCATACAAATGTTAAAAAACCGTTAAGAAAAAAATGTATTTCTCGAAAACGGCTCCAAGAATTCTTATAAAAATTTGTGTTCTTAAATTAGTACACTTCACTTTTAAGTATAAAAATATTTATTTTTGCGTACCTATTAACGGTACTTCCCATAGAACCACTTTTCATATTTTCGACTTTCTCAATACTGGATAAACCGATTAAAAATTTTTTTTTTTTAAATTTGAATTTTATATGTATATTAATAATATCTTCAAAATGGCGTTTCAAATTTTTTTTTCTGAAAATGTTTTCAAAATTTTATACACCGCTCCAACGATTTTTGAGTTTTTTTTTCTTAATATTCTTATTTATCAACGAATTCAAGCTGCATCTTTGTTTTCCCTCAAACTATAAAGACTAAGCAATATAAAAACATTTAAATATGTGTATTATCCATGTATTTCTACTTTATTATTATTCCCTTTTTACTAATTTTTACCTACATCACTGAATACTAAATACAATGTAGGCCCTTATACATTTATGTATATACATATATGTGTCTAAGAATCACATAAATCTTATGTGTGCATAGTGCACCTAAATTATAAAGTTATATGCATATAGCTACCTACGCACCTACATCCTTCATTATTATATGAACATGTTAACATACTTAGATTCCATCAATATATCTATATATTGTAGGTAGGTACCAATGTAACTATTCATTTAATCATCCACTCCACAATTCATTATACTAAGAATCGAGGTAATCTTACCTACATAGGCTTTAAGGCGGCTTTACATGGATCTGCATCTGCAGACTTGAAGAAAAGTAGAGCGGGCCAATAATATAAAACAAACATAAAAGTAAGACAGGGTACACACTAATAACTTACTCGAACTCTGCTATAAATTTCTTGACACATCTCACAATCACATGTTCTTAGCGTTCAGGTATGTAGTTTTGAGAAGAAAATTTTCGCTATTTTCGTTGTTTTTAAGCAAACTGAGGTGAAATGGTAAAAAAAAACTTTAAAATTCGTTATCTGAACGGAACAAATTATGGTGCAGATGAAAATGCTATAATGAAGATGAACATGTTCATCTTCACTATAATCTGCAATCTTCAGGTTCGTACTTCCTATAATCTTCATACATGAAGATGATCTCCATTTTGGTTTTCGCTCTCTATCGCACAAGTATGAATTTTTTATTTTGTTTCCTCTTTTTTTGCAGATGTCAATGCAGATGAAGATGAAGATGCATGTAAAGCCTCCTTAACTATACCTTACTAACTAAACCTCAATGGTTTCATAAAAGCATAAATAGCTACTTAAGAGTTGTTAGCTACATGAGCAAGTTCGTACGATCCAGTCGTGCATTTTTTTTTTTGGCGTCCACTGTCAAAAATGTTTTTTCTATGTTGTATTAATAATGAGACATATAGATATAAAACAAACATATGCACTTTTATTTTATTTCATCATAAGTATGTACAATATACATTTTATGTACACTTATACTGCATACATAGATTGCATATATGTCTCTGTGACAACTGAAAGTAAATTAATTAAGAAACTTTATTTGAAATATTTCAAAACTGAAAGTCCCAAGTCGTTTGCTGCTATACATACTACGAGTATATCCATCTCAAAGGACATTTTTCTCTACTAATGTCCCATCACAAAATGAACATTATCCTCTTGAAAAGAACGCATGAAAATAACAATAACTAGTGATTATAACAGACGTCTGTTTTACAGAAGTTGACCTTTTTAGCATTACATTTTTGACTTGAGAGCTACAGTTCTAATTACGTAACATGTCCCCTACGTACCTGTCTAGTGTCTTAAAAATGGTCCTGCCTCACCTAAAATGGGTAGATATCACTTTAGTAATTGCTCTCGTATACAACCAGCTTTTTTAAAACTGCATATTTTATCTGAAATGAGCCAGCTTCATTTCTAGAATCCTGAATCCTATAATAGTCCTCCCTAAGGTGTAACTATTGCAAATACCAAAAAACCTAACCTAACAATTTACATGAAACTCAAGTAAAATGGGTTGGCCGAGAGGTTATTGCTTTTGTCCTTATTGTGTGCGTGTGACAGAAAAGGCATTTAAAAACATTCAAACTATCCTTAGGATTTGGAGAAAATCTGTTCGTGCTTGTTTTGAATGGCTTTTTCGAAAAATGACATAAGGTGGTTCTAATGGGCAAGGGCGTAGATTTTAGGAAATTTTATTGTATATCTTTTAAGCTGATAGACGTTCTGAATAACATGACGTATAAAGTAAGACAATTTTAAGTTTCGAATCCCGCGAGTATCGTTTATACTAATTGAAATATATGTTTAGAAACCTGATATTTATGTTTACTTTTATCTGAAAAACCATTTTGTGGTGGTGTCAATGAGTTAGATTTCAAAATCGTACAGCAATGAAAATGTATACAGGGTCGTTTAAATAAAAAAATAATATGTCGGTTATGTTTAAAAGGTTGAGAAAAGGACTAACCGCTGCACAGCCCAAGCAAATATAAAATAGATTACAAAAGATTTATACAAAATCGTAAAACAGTTCTAAAGGAGGGTTGATATCAAATAAAATAAAATGCACGACTAGATCGTACGATCTTGCTCTTGTAGCTGACAACTTTAATGTATCTAACCATTCAGGTTTAGTTAGTTAGGTGCAGGTTTAAAGCATATGTAGTTAAGATTAGCTTGATTCTTGGTATAATGAATTGTCGAATGGATGTTTCAAGGAATAGTTATATAGGTATCCCTACCTACAAATGTATATTTAAATCTAAAGTTATGAATTTTAATTATGTAAGGTAGGAGAGTAAAATATATCTATATATATATACATATTGATGGAACCCACGGATGTAAACATGTATGTACAAATACTAATGAAAATGAAGGAAGTAGTTGGTTAGGTAGCTATACATTATACATAAGATTCATGTAATTTTTAAAGACGGATATGTAAATATATATAAATGTATGAGGCCTACATTGTATTTGGTATTCAGAACAATAATTAGGTGGAAATAAATGCATAATACACATAATTAAATGTTTTTATATTGATTAGCGATTACAGTTCGAGGGAAAACAAAGATTTAATTAATTTGAATGAAATTTTCAAGAGATTTTAGGACATGTTTGGCGAGTGCATATATGAAATCTTTTTGACGTCCGATGTCTAGAATCGGGGTTATGTCACTCACATGTTTGTTATTGTTTTATTAGTATAAATAATTTTGTTTTTATACAAACACTTTCATTTTGGCGCGTGTATATGCACATAACTACAGCATTTGATTCCCATTAATTTTGATATTTTATTTTCTCGGTTGTCTAGAATGTTCTATGGATTTTTTAAACGACTTAAAGATAGAAAATAAGTCGTGAGGCTTGGAAGACGTTTTGCGTGCATTTTGGATGGAGAAGTTTACATGATATATATTAGATGATGCTGTGCAGCGATCAATTCCACAACCCGATGGATACATTGACTAAGGCTGTGCGCACATTCAGAAAATGTGTTATTTTTCTTGCTGAAATTGATTCGAGTTTTGCGTACTATTACACTGGTTCCGATCTAACCTTGGACGACGTACCTACAGTTCTTGCAATAATAATTAATCAGAATGTCCGTGATAATCAAACGAAAGAGATAGATACGTACAGAAAAAATAAATGGAGACGTGCTCATATTATACAGCTTCAAACTGCAGAATCACTGCCACAAATTTGACAAAAGGTTGTTAGAAGAAGAAAAGTGGTAAATGTAGACTTCAATCGCCCTGCTTTGGAATACGATACGCAATCGCACTTACTTTCTCGATGCCCTCTATGGGACATGGAAGACATTTAGTTGATTCTAGCAACAATTCGGCCAAGATCCCTTTCGTTGCCTATTGAATCCCATGGGATCTATGGCATTGCTGGCACACTGTTTGAAGGCGGTCGAATTGCACATTCCGCTTTGAAGCTGGCGATGAATCTTCCCATGGTTGGCAAGCCAATAACGTGCACAATGACCAAGAATTCGGCGACAGCGAAATTGATTCGAGAATGCAAAATCATCATTTGGGATGAATGCACGATGGCGCATAAATGAGCTTTATAGGCAGCTGATCGAACAATGAAAGATTTACGAGGTGATTCGAGCTGATTTGGTGAGGCTATGATATTGCTCTCGGAAGATTTTCGTCAAAAGCTTTAATACATGCCTGAAATCGTCATCTTTCTGGCGGCGTGTCAAGAATTTAAAATTGATCACGAGCTTGAGATTCGCATTGCAGAACGACCCATCGGATGCTAATTTTTGATACAACTACTGGCGCTTGGGAATGGACAAATTTCTGTTGATGTCTCGACTGGATTGATATCATTCCCGGCAAATTTTTCAGAGTTAACAACGTCGAAGGAGAAACTCATCGCCAAAGTAAAGTTTTCCCCGGCATTGGAAATAATATATAGAAATCTCGATTGGATTTTTGAATAGGCAATACTAGCAATGCAGAATAAGGACTTCGATAGCTTGAATTTCATTATTCAAAGTCAAATCGCTGGAAAAGTGCATTCGTAGAAATTTCTTGACGGCGTGGCCGACGAGGATGAAGCGACAACTATCCGACGATGTGCTGGATTTGCCAGGAACTCCGACGCATATTTTACAGCTGAAGGTGGGATCGTTCATAATCATGTGGTGGTGATTCCAGCCATTATCATCAAGTACAAAGTTAATAGAGAGAAAGTCCTCATTACACAAATTCTGATTATTCCACCTGATCTACCATTCCCATTCAAGCGGATTCGGTTATACGTTCGATTGGTTTTTGCGATGACAATCAATAATTAGCACGGCCAATCGTTGTAAGTCTGTGGAATAAATCTCGAATTTCTCTATGTTTCGCACGGTCAGCTATACGTTGCCTGTTCGCGGATTGCCAAACCATCTTTGTTGTTTGTTTTTGCGCTAAAAAAAAAACAAATCGAAAAACATTGTTTATCATATCAATCTTTTCTTATTTTGATTCTATTCAATTAAATCACATAGAAATTTGAAATATCTGTGTTTTGTTGTAGCTCTGCAGTTTATATGAAGGTGCTAAATTGGGACGAGACGAAATTCGCCTGGTTCATATACAGAATGCATCATTTGGCAAGCTGAGCTGATTATAAGAATTCCTTTCTTTAGTTCGGCACTCAAACGTTTTACTTCATTTTTTAGAGATCCTGTTCGCCGTTTTCACTTTTATGTTTAAATTTCTTCTTCTTAATCGCTACAAATTCATTGGATTGTTTTGATTTTATTTATCATTCTCTTTCTGTATCTCAATAAAAACTGTCGTATTAGTTTCATCTGTTTGGTTTAATTACGTTGAATGTAAAAGCCAGCCCCTTTTCGCTTTGTTGAATTTCGATTCAGTACTTTCATTTCATTTAGCTATGTATTTGAATTAAATTAAAAAGCTGGTGGCATTTGATTTGTCTAGTTCAAAATAAATCTCGTCTAAGAATAATTTCATCTGTTATTAAAAACCCGATTGATCTTCAGAGAAAGACCAATCTGAAATCCATTTTTATTTTACCAAATAAATATTAAAATAAATTAAGTATGTTGAAAAATTTAAAGTAGTAAGACCTGCCAGCCGCCTATTTTGATTTCAAATTAGCTTAAGCTCCCCAAATTCCTCAAACCCTGGTCAAATAAAAGCTGAAATGAATATTAGGATGTTGAATAAGTATTATAGAGAAAGCCAAACATTTTGACATTCTTATCCAAGGAATAAACCAGAATAATCTCTGAAAATAGCTTTGCCCGAGGGATCAAAGTCGCACCTGGAATGGATATTCAAATCCTTTTGTGTACCTTACATATAAGTGGTTTGAAAAACGGAATACCTTTCTCTCTAAATCATTCGGCAATACAGGAAACGCTTTAATTAAGGAACCCCATATCAACATAATAATAGGTCCGTATAGGTATATATGAGTATTATGAATGTATTGGCAAAGAGGTGTGAGTCTGGATATGAATGGTTTATTTTAAAAGCCTTGTGTGTGCTCATTCAAGCGCATCGTTCTGGATTTAGTCATTCCGGAACATAAATGAATGGGTTTTGTTTGAAGAAAAGGACTTTTAGCAATTAAAACAAACCGAAGGACACAGTATACTTTGCTTGCAGGCAGGTAAACATGGTTTTTCCAATGTAAAGGGGAGTCTTTAGATGAAAAGTTGTATGAGATAGGCCGTATATAACACATGACTCTATCTGCTTTATTTCCTTTTCTTGTCCCGAAATGGGACCTACATTTGGCATTTGTTTAAAACTGCGTTTAACCAATGGGTTAAGCATTAAAACATAAAACTTCCTTTATGTATGTTATGTAATATTAAAAAATGTTTTTTAAATCCGTGTTTGAATAATAATCCCTATAATAAAAATACACTGGTCAATTTATTTGCTCAAAAAGGAACCTCTCGATTGGGGGATGAAAATGATTGCCTTTAAATCATTGTGTGGAAATGCTTTGATAGTGACTCAATAATGTAAATAATATAAGCGAATTTATCTTTGAGAATCTGTACTTTATGTTCATATGTAACCTATTTTATAGCCACTTTTAAAAATAATTCTATGAATGGCCAAGATTTAAGAAGGGTCGTTTTTATTGAGACATTATATAACTTCAAAAAAATTATCTTTTGAACAAAAAAACTAATACCAGCCTTTAAATTAATCGCATGTGTAAATAGCACATAAACAACTTTATAGCCAATATTTTGGTATAATAAAATTGGAGATTTGAGGCCAAAAAATGTTATAGCGTATAAGATTTTTGGTAAATTTCATATAATGATAAGGGTGCTAATAATTTATGGAGTTTGAAATACATAGATTATTTTCATTTATAACTGATTATAAATAATCCTGCAAATTAATAAACGAATGTGTTAACTGAAAATATGTTTTTCACTGGATTGCTATCTTAATCTTGCAGATATGAAAAATCTGTCGAAATCGTTGTGCGCCTTCAATTTGTTACTATTTTTAATGATCAAAATATTGGCAGATCGTAAACTACACTTGTATTATCAAGTCTTCCGAAATTTACTTTAATTCAAACAAGTTAAATATTTATTTTGAATCTTAGAGTCTTTGATTTTATTTTTGTTATAATGCTATTTTTTTTCGAATAATATATGTTTTTTATTGTTAATTTGCCAAATGATGCATTACATTTGGTTTTATATACAGAAAATAAAATTTTGAACTAAGGAAAACACTTTTTCTTAATTCAGCAACTCAGGATTCTTCTTTAAAGACTTTTCAAGCTTATCACACGCTGCAATATCATCGAATAACTATAATGTATTTAACATAATACTCATCGATTGGTTTACCTCCTTTCATATGACTCCTTTCCAGGTTACTTTCAAAAAATTCCGTACAAAAAAAACGAGTGCAAAGTCATAAAAAGTTTCAAATATATTTCTTTTTCAGCACAGTCCCCAAAAACTAGATTTTATTATAAAAAAAATCAAAAAACGTTAAGATTATTTGTTCATAATAGTTATTCTTGTGTCTTAAGCTTAAGATAATTAAAATACCGATAAAAATACTTGTAGCATAAGTAGCTCAGACTAAATACTTAAGTACTTTTCTTGAAAACAAAAAATTAAACTGCTTAAAGTCAACATTCGTAAAAGTATTTTATTTTAATGATAAGCAAAAGTTATAAAATGTGTACAAAGAAGATACTGTGTGCCGAAACTGCTGAAACTATCGAATATAAATAAAAATTTGTGGTGATTTAAAACTAATAATTAGCTTTCTATAAAACATGAATAAATAATTATATTATTCAACAAAAATAAAGTAATTTTAATATTAATTTGATTTAAATAAATTAAATAAACAAAATATATACCCTATAATAATAAATTATAAATAATAATTAATAATAATTAATGAATAATAAATTAAATGAAAAAAAGGGCAAATAAACATTTAAATACCAAAATAATTTTTTCTTCTTCCTTTTATCGTTTATCTTGTACAATTGTTGTTTTTAATAATTCATTCTCTTTTAAGTCAGACACTGACAATTATATGGTATTGGGACACATACTTATAAAGATACTAGCGAGCCAGGCGAACTTCGTCTCGTCCCAATTTAGCACCTTCATATAAACTGCAGAGCTACAATAAAACACAGATATTTCAAATTTCTATTTGATTTAATTGAATAGAATCAAAATAAGAAAAGATTGATATGATAAACAATGTTTTTCGATTTGTTTTTTTAGCGCAAAAACTAACAACAAAGATGGTTTGGCAATCCGCGAACATGCAACGCACATCTTATAATTTCTATAAGCCAGTTTGCTTCTGCTGGAAAAGATTTAAGACGCGTATGGCACGTAGTCAACGATATTTTTAATTCATACATAAAATACCTACTGAACTACTAATTGGCAATTCAGTTATTTCTGATAATAATTAAATTACCAACTGCCAGCTTAATGTATAATCTGTGATAATTTTCTGAGGATATTCATTGCGTTTGTTTTTTAATTTATTATCTTGTTAAATATAATATACCTAAATTGTTTCCTTTTGATTATTTATTTATAATTTCGGTTCTATATGATAATTTATTTCTGTGTTAATTTATTAATTTAATTATTTTAATTAATTTATTTGTTAATTTGGTTATTTTTTAAATACATTTTTTTATTTATTTATTTTTTTATTTATTTATTCATTTAATCTATTTATTTGATTATTTATTTAATTGTTAATATATTTATTTGTTAATAAATTTATTTTATTATTTTATTATTATTTAAATAACTTATTCAGTTAAAATTTTGTTTTTTCTTTTTTTCCTTTTATTTTTTCTTTTGAATGAAGTTTTTCTTTCGTTCGTTCGATTTGGCCTTTTATAATTAATTGTATTTTTTATTTCATTCAAGAAAATGTTTCAGTAGTAAGATAATGTATCATGCCTCAGAATTGTAGAATATGCTCTCACAGACTATTTTGATAATATTATTACGAAATAAATATATCTATCTATCTATCTTTCTAAATTACCAACTGTTTTAACCATTATTTTGTTACAATTGATAAAAATTAAGACCACAAAACCAGTTGCCAAATTGTATTCACTCTAAATGAGCCTTTTCTTAGGAACAATTTTATATTTGAGTATATTACGCCACTCGAATTAGTGCAATCTATTTAATCTATAAAAAATTCTAATCATGTGGGATTGATGGAACTTCTAATTTTCACTTAAAAAATATTGCTTGGTTTGTAATTGAAACTTTAGCCAACATTTCAATCTCAGCCTCACCTCTGGAATATTTTCTACAGCTCTTCAATGTGCAGATGTTTTCTCCGTTGTTTTAAAAAAGGAGATTATAATAAATGCGTATGTAACTACGGACCAATCTATCTACTATCATCTCAAAGCAAAGTTTTTGAAAAAGTTGTAAAATCTAGAATGTTAAAGTTTTTACAAAAAATCCATTTTTTTACTGACGTTGAAATTGGTATTCGAATGGATAGATACACAGAAGAGGAGCTTCTAGAATTTTTTCCGTAACATACTCTAATTAAGATATGAAAAGGAACATTGCAACCTTATGCTCGATTGTTTTAATTCTTATACCTAAAAAAAAGACACTCAAAAATAAATATAGACATTATCAGGCGTGAATCTCTGTTCAATAATCTTGGTGTTCCCCAGGGCTCAGTGATAGGTCCTAATATATTGTTAGTCTACATAAATTCGTTTTTTCAATTAAGATTTAAAGATGTGTTGAAGTTGACTGTTTTTGTTTTTTTCTTCAGTTAGTCACCTGGATCTTATCAGTGATATCAATTGGGATTTAAACTTATTAAGACTATGGTTTGCAGGACATAACTGGTAGGTAAAAAATGAAAAATAAATATTTTAGCCTAAGCCCTGATATAAAAATTCGTTTTCATACGCATGAAAGTCAACAAATCAGATTATATACCTGCCCTTGTATTTTATCGAAAAACTTTTGTTTTAATCTTGAGTACAGAGATAAATGTTTTAAGCTCGACCTAGTGAATCAATTTAAATACATTGGCTTAATAATTGAGCTTAAATTTTGAGCATAATCTTTAATTGTATTTTGCAGTCAAAATTACAGTATAGTATGGTACTAATTTTAACAAGAAAGAAGGGTATTATTAGGATTATGTGTAACAAACAGCGGGTGCATCCTAATTTGCAACTTTTCAAGTATCTGAATATTCTGCCCATACAGCATTTATACTTTTCCGAAGTTCTAAAACTTTGTTTTTTTCTTTAGTTCTGGTAATCTTAACATTAGATTTTTTGAAAGTCACAATTTGAGAATATATTCAATGAAGTGGTTCCGATTCCCAAACACCGCACCACAGCGCTGCGCATTTTCAACAAATTACCTAGGAATCTCAGACACAACGTAGAAATAAATTTAATTAATTAAAATAAAAAAAAATGTATTTATTGCAATATTTAGTAAAATAAACTTTGAATCTGTCAAGCAGACACAGAGCTTAGACTTCCACAACAATTCAAGTCTAGATGTCGTATCGGAAACAGGGAAGGCTTCAAACTCCAATACCGGAGTATAAGGTACTAAACGCAAAATTAATATAAAGGTGCCGTCAGCTCAAATAGTTTTAGCTTACAGAATATATTATAGCATATAATATTTTATTTTTTTACATATGTACGTATAAAGTTCTGAAATGGTTTTTTCTCTTCGAAATCCAAACAAATTTTACTAAATATAATAAGTACTTTAATGGATTTAAATTAGAATGGAGGGAGAATCATGCATTTTATATAACTACGACTTTGCCGAAATATCCTATCCTGGCCGTGGCGCGATAGTTGTGTGCTCGCCTATCAACCTCTTGGTCGCAGGTTCGATTCCTGCCGTTGTCAGGCGTTGTCTTCTTATATTCCATTAAAAACAAATTCTCAAAATTGTCATAAAATGAGTTGCTGGTTTGCTCATTACATGCTGTTTAGGCATAACACTAACAACATGTGATTGAGTAAACTAGCATACCCATAAAGTATTACAATGAAATAAATAAAATAATGCGAATTATAAGGGGACATACATAAATAAGACACGGTAATTCTCTCCGCATTCGTTCAGACGCCATCCATGGAGATAAATCTGAGACATCAACCAGCTCTAGTCTCAGAACATCGCCCCACACATCTTTCCTATCCTTCTTTCTCTTCTTTCACCGGATGTTCGCGCTGTGTTAAAAACATATAAAGGGATTCATAATCCCTTGAGCGCGTGCAAATTATAAAAAAAAATATATTATTGTAAATCACTTACGTCATAAAAATATGTATATAATTCCCTCTTATGTTAGCTGTAACAAATAGATTGAAGATGCTGAAATATTGAATTGTGTCTACTGTCGGATAAAAGTTTGTTAGTAATTGGCAATTTAAATGTTATAGGGTGACCACCTTGCAAACCTCAACTTTGTCAAGAAAGGTATCTTACCAATCGCTTTAGCAATAGAACATTAAAAGACATCATCGTATGCAACCAAAATGGTATCCATAGGTATCCTAGAAATTTTTTAAACCTATGACCCAGATGTTTTGATGGGGTGCACTGAACACGACACAGATGGTAATCAAACCTTTGTTGATGGTCAGGGAGAGCTTTTCATAGATTACTGCGCTGTTAATAATGAGTCAAAAAACTCACTTTGCCAACATACCCCTGATAAAAACTGTAGGAAAAATGTTGAGTTTTTATTTTTTTTTTGGTATGTATTCTGTGAATCTATAGAGGCAGAAACGTAAATTTTTTGGCTGTCTTTGTACTTCAGTTTCCTTGTTACGGAATTATCGGAAATATTCGACAATTTTCAAGTTTATGGATCATATTATAATTGAATTTTCGAAATTTTTTCAAGAAATTTTGAAAATTCTCTGACACTAGTGTACTAAAATATTTTTATTAGTAAGGCAATGTACAACTGTAGTTTTCTCTATTGCACTGTTATTTATAAAATACAAATTGCCAACGGAAAATCAAATAAATATTCATCCCCTCCAAAAATGTCACACTCCTAAGACCTTACCAACATAAATCCCAATATTTACATATGTATCTTTGTACATAGATAAAATTTACTTCTATGTATGTGCGAAAAAACGTTTCCAACAGTATATATAGATAGTGTAATAACGGGTTGTCCATTTTGCGGTTTCAAAATATTTTTTTTTTCATGATATTTCTTTTTTATTATAAATTTTGAAGGCTGACATTATGTCTGAAACAGTACACCATTTAAATGACCGCCAAGCGAATTGTTGCAAGCATCGGTCCTTTTGAGGTAATTTTAGACCACTTTTTGACACATATTGGGCGGTATCTCAGCCATAACTTGACGAATGTTGGTTTTCAAGTGCCCAAGAGATAAAGGTTTATCTGCATAAGCACGGTCTTTCGAGTAGCCCCACAAAAAAAAGTCCAGCGATGTCAAATCGCATGATCTTGGTGGCCAGTTGATATCGCCACGACGAGAAATTATGCGGCCAGAAAATGTCTCTTGCAATAAAGCCATATTCGCTCGAGTTGTGTGGCATGTGGCATCGTCTTGTTGAAACCACATATTTTTCAAGTCGTGTTCTTCAATAGCAGGCAAAAAAAAGTCGGTGACAGTCGTTCCATCGTCGTTTTCGAAGAAGTAAGGTCCGATGACACCTACGGACCAAAGAGCGCCCCAAACAGTGACTTTTTGTGGATGTAATGGCCTCTTTTCAATTACTTGAGGATTCTCAGAAACCCAAATACGACAATTTTGTATATTAACATACCCACCGAGTGAGAAATGTGCTATACCTTTGAAACTGCAAAATGGATAACCCTTTACAATTTTCATGTTTGCCGTTTTATTATAATGGTGATGGATAATGATTAAATCGACAATTGGTGACAGGTGATCATATTAAGGTTAAATTTTGGTACCCAATGAAGTAAAAGTTAAAATGCTTAGTAATACTTCATTTCAAATAAAAGTGATATTGGGTCTAGGTAAATAGAGCTTTGTGTTCGTGCAGTGCGCACATCGATAATGATTTGAATAAATTAATAATTTTCAATTTAGGGAAAAACTTCCTGACAGAAAAGCAGTTACAGATTTTTTTTAAATAATTGATACACAGATGACATGGCGTATTGTGTGCGTGTGTTCGAAACCCAGCCTAGGCAGAATTATTTTATATATGTTCCTGCAACTGGATGCCACCAGAGGGATATGATGAGACTAATACCTTATTTTCAATACCAACATACATTTATTTCTATCCTTTGTTTCTATTTTTATTGTAATACAACAGGATGTTTCAACTTCTCATTGTTTATTTGATACTGAAGTCTTCTGCCAATGTTTTATAAATGTCAATATTTAATAAACAAATAATGTATCCATTCTTAAACACATCACATTGATTGAAAAAAATCACTGGCTTCAAAACTGTTGTACTATAGAAAGGTGCTCAGACTTTAGGGAAATTAGGAAATCAAGAAAAGCTAAGTATATAGGATTCGAAGATTCTCCAATATTGGCCGAACTTTAAAAAGTCTTTCAATAGCAACCAATGAACTGACAATTAACAATTCTCTTTCAAGTGAAAATTGTCCGTTTATACGGTTGGTTGATTTTGGCCAAAAATTAGACAATTTATTGGAAGAAAATCGGCTGGCAATTGCGACAAAAGATTATGTTAGACTTATTAGAAGCCAAGCCTAGTATAGGAAACTGTATTTTAGAAGCCAAGTATTTGTACCTTTAGAACTTCAGATAAAGAGATGAAAGATACGATCAACCTCATATTTTATTTTTTTTAATTATTGCATAATAATAAATAAATAATAAAGAAATATATCAAATTAGTTCATATTTCTTTAAGATATTATTTTTTTGTTGGAGGTATTGCTGACGTTCGAACATTTGGCTTTGTATTCATTAACGACCATCTCAATTGCTTCCCAGCAACGTCTTGCTAAACTGTGTCTTTATAAGCAGCTTATACTCTGCAACTATAATCTGCACCCAGACAAACTGGTCTCGATCTCGGGAATGAACTGCAAAGTTTATTCATGCGTCCAATCCTTTTCGACCTTCTTTTTATAAGACCTCTTTTTCGCTATTTTGAAGGACAGTGACTTTAACACCTTCCTATTAATTTCCGCATTCATTTTCGTTCTTTTAAAAAAAACGTTTTCAATTTTTTTTCGAAAGCGAATAAAGTAATTTTATTGGGACATATTAATAGTCAATGATAAACCCAGGTTTTACTAAATTACTGCTTAAGACAATTTTAGCTCAATGAATATAGACCGATTTTCCTAACAATTTTCTTTATAAGATTAATAACTTGTTTTACTACACAAATAAGTTCAAATATTTTGGAATAATAAGCTCAAAAAAAAATAGAATCAACGTCCGAAAATTCAACTAAGCCTAGGTTTAACTTATACACAGTTTAAAAATGACTATGAATAGGTCCCATTGTTTCCTCCTCCAAATAAAAAAAAAATATCCGCCAATTTAAAATTTATTGATATTATTTTAGCAAGGAAATCAGCCAGTATCCAATTAGTCGACAATCGTCCAATTATTTGAAAATAAGAAAAATTGTATGTTTAGACGAGTGCAAGAAGTCCGCCAATTTCTTGCTCCAAAATTGGAAGACCTCCTAATCGTGTATCATGAGCTTAAGGCCACCAAACAAATATTCCAATACGACACATAGTCATGTGTCACGCACGACATGTAGTCAATGCATTACAATAATACATATCTAAGAAAAGTGTTATTGTTGTCTGCCGTCAAAAGCATTTAATGGACATAAAAGCAGTTAGTGAAAGCAGTTGTCACAATTTTAAATACGTCCTTGAAAGATTTGAATAATATTTGTTTTCTGCAACGCCAAAAAAAAAGGAAAATATGTGGTTGGCGACTTATGTTACAAAAAGGGTCTTAAGTCGTTATTGGTATAAAACTCGCTTTATTTTTCTAATTTTTTTATTATTACAAACGGTGTAATAAGTTATTTAACAACAAAGCACTTGCGTTCACCTTGCCTTAATGATATTGAATAAAGTTTTGGCATATGTCCTCAGTAAATAAACTGTTATGTCAACTTAAACCTACTTGTTTATCGTACAACATTCAGCATAAAATATATACGAAATCAAAATAGCCACAAAATATGACATCAAATTATCAGAATTTCAAGATAAAAATTCTCTGTGTCACTTTTTGGTATAATCTTTTTTTTATGTTGCAAACATGTGTTTCTGCGATACTTAAGGTTATGGTTATGTGGCAGTTTTATTGTGCTTTTTGTTATATGGCCTGGAGCATGTGTCAATCTTAGAGGAAGCTGTATAGTACTTCAGCAAGGTGTTTATTTTGTGTATTTCATACACATATAGAATTTTGTGTTGGTGTAGAAGAACAACATATAAGCACAACATATGGGAAGGAAATAAAAACAATAAAATAAAATAAAGCTGGGTATTTAAGATAAATACCAAATATACCTTAAATTCACGTAGCCATATGTATTATGCAAATACTTAAAGGAAGTGACGCAATAAATTTGTGTGGATACATATATGTAACCATATAGGTACAATAAACATTACAATATAACACACTCCCATCATTCTCACACTTCCAGACAAGGTGCTAATTTATCAAAAACGCGCCAAATTTTTTTGTATGCTAATTAAAATTCAGTTTTAAACACACGACTACTGTGAAGACATTCTAATATACCAAAAGAGTGTGACTATGTGTGATCTTCAAGATTTTCAAAAGAGACACAATATTTAAACATATAAGTTCCATTTTGTCTTTTAAATCCTTAAAATAACTATATCCTGTGATCGGTAATGTCGAGCTGCTTAAATTCTTTGAATTAATCAACGTTTTATCCAAAAAAAGGAACATTTAAAATCACACTCAGTTTTCAAACAGTTATATGAACTAAGAATACAAAGTTAAAAATAACTGACCGCTTACGGTACCAAAACTTTTTAGGTGGAGTAAACGTGTATGGTACAAACAATTTATTGCAATTTATAAGCGCTGTTATCAAGGAAGGTAAGCTAAGGATATCTCTATGATCCAGCTGAGTGTTCTGGCAACGAAAACTTCAATTCGATATCACATCTGAAGATAAAGATATACCTTCAAAAACTGCTAATTGTTTAATTTTTTTTCTGGAAAAATGTCAGTATAGAAATTTAATTCGTTTTAGAAATTAAATCAGGTTATTAGACTAATAAAAACTTGGCCAAAACACAGTCGCATTTTAGTTTATTTTCGCTTTATTCATGTAGCATTTAATCGTTCTTAAAATATTTTTAGGACAAAGGTTTTTTGAAAAGAACTTCTGTGAGTTGAGATATGGAATATGAAAAATTGGCTTACCAGCTTTATTGACTTCAATGTCGCCAAAAAATGCCTTGCAATAACTTTTAAATGCACCAAACATATGTTTTTTTTTTTTTTTTTTTTAAATTTAACTATATGTCTGTAAGACCTAAGGTTCCTTTAAATGCAACCTAAATTGCACAGCACTAGTTTGGCACAGTGGATTTGAGAACCAGGAACCAGGATTGACTGTCTCATTTTAACCCATGGGCGGCATCCAATTAAAATTGGAGGTATAGAAAAGAATGCGCCTAGCGTGGGGATCGAACCCACACTCTAAGTTGGCAATCAAGCACTTTATTAACTGCGCCATTGCCACCCACTCGTATAGAGAAGTCCAATAGTTGTAGCCTAAAATCTGACTTACATACCGTTTTCGGTTTTCGACTTAACTGAGCTTACGTTATTTGTTAACAACATGAACTTTCAACTTAAAATATAATATAGTCTTAGTAGGATTATCTTGACTTCTGCAACACTAATGGCCGACATTATAAAAGCAGTCGCCTAAATGTTATAGAAAGGGAAGAAGTGCTGAAATGGGGCTTGTCCGTGATCACCATCAAATAATATAGCACCCGTAAGATCCAACGGAATTATCCAAGTGCTAAAGTTTAAAATGCGTCGATAAGCTTATAGCTTATAGCTTACAAATACGCCAATAGATCAGAGACCACCTTAGAATGAGAAAAATCAGCAGTACAGGACAAGAGCTATACTACTTTGCTTTGGCATTTTGACAATGTATTTGGTTATTGAATCTGTAAAGAAGTTTTTGAATTTTGAAAAATAAAGTGAGGTATGTAATTTTAAGTTGCAAGTGCGTTAAAAAATTAGAATAATGGAAAACGCAATCTACGAATGCGCTATCGCGAGTGCCTTTGCCTTAAATGAAGTAACCAATTTATTAGACAATAAGAGTTGCAATTTTAATATGGAATAGTATAGAATTTTTGAATATTCAGAAAATGTTTATTAGGTCGGTGTCCTTGGTATTAAAAGTGTATGGAGTAAGTTCCATTGATGCCCTTGCGAAAATGGAAATGGAAGATGTCAACAAATTCTTAGCAACTGCAACTTATTTAATAAATTGAAAAACTTCTTATGCCTTCATCGTGTATTGAACCATGACCAGCCGCTTAGAACAACAACAACAAAAAAATGTTGGCGTATAAACGAGTAAGGAGAAAATAAGAAAGAACCCGAATAAACAACAACAAACTTGTGTGGCTAATAAAGGCGTTAGTCGTTTCAATGCAATTGATAAACAGAAAAAACCTGCATTAGGTTGGATCTGATCATGTGGGCTTGGTGGCGTGATTCGAAGTGCATTGGCTACTAAGCGGCTGGTCATGGTTCAATACACGATGAAGGCATAAGAAGTTTTTCAATTAAAATGAAAAATTAGACCAGCGCCACTAGAGCAAAGGAGTCTGATGATCGACCTTGGCAAGTCGGGAAATAGCTATAATTCCAGCCAAATTAGTTGAGAAAAAACTTGGTGGTAGCACACTCAAGTTGTTGTTGGGCATTCAAAGTCATCAAATATTTTCATTATAATTTTATTTTATATTTTTTATTTTGGATGGATTGACGGAACCGTGTTGCTAAAAAAATGAGAGTAGTTTTTTTAAACAAAAATTTAGTTCAAATTTGTTTACCTGTGCTGAACTTCCGACTGCTGAAACAGTGCTGAAATCGGCACATTGTATTGCCGAATTGCACCAAGTTTGTCATCACCCATTCCCGTTCAAGCTGGGATCAATGGCATATTCCTTGTCATCTACTTTGTGGAATGCTTTCGTCCAGAGCACCTTACGTGGATTCTTAGTCCTTTTGAAGGCTTTATGGTATTTTCGGCCAATTTAAAAATCTAAAATAAATCGAGTTGTTAATACAAACATGTTCTCAATTAGATAATAGTTTTTTTTTTAATTAAACTTACCTTGCAATCATTTCTCACAAATTGTATTCCATGTCCAGGATAAATTTTACTTGAACAAAAGTAATACGTTTCTCCCATACGCATTTTTCAGTGAATTTTAGTAAAAATTAAATAAAAGACAATCTTCTTAATTTTTTTTATTATTTTTTGTTTTCACTTTTTGACATCTAGAAAACTCACCTCGGAAAAATTAATAGATGTAATTTTTAGGAAGTTTTCAAAATTTTATTATTATTATTTATTTTATTATTTATTTATTAGTTGTTAAAAATTAATTCAAATAAGACAATGTGATAATAAAACACACAATTTGCTTTGACGGAATAAAAACGATTTTGTTCAGAAAAAACTCAATATTGTACAGAAAAATGGATAATAGAATAGAGTTCTATAAAAAATAACTCGCACGAGTATTTAAATAACCTTTTCTGAAACTGGGTCATATTTAAATTGTACGTCATTTGTTTGAAATCAGCTTTAAGTATTCATTTGAAAGCTTCTGAAAAAATAAAAGCTTAATGCAAAATTAAGCAAAATAAAATTTTTACATGTTAGATAAAAACTCTTTTTTCAGATTTTTTTTCTTTTTTCACAAATATAATTTGTATTGTATTGCATTTTCGTTTAACAACATTAGTTTGAGTTATAATATGCTTTCAATAATTTTATTTATCTTCCATGCAATTCTAAATTGAAATTATATGTATTTTAGGTGAGGTTAGCACTTTAAAAGTAGTTCTTTCATTGTTCATCAATTTCTGACCCTACCCACCAATTTTTTAAAATAACCGCCAATTCCGTGGTGAAACTCATATTTTTGCACTTGTGTGCGTGAAATCTGGTTGAAACCATTTTGTATTTCATCCAGAGGCAAAAATATGTGAAACTCACACGGTCGTAGCTTGTAGGCATACCAAAAAAACTGACGAAATTTCCGATCTTATTCTGGTTAATCTAAGGACCAGACGTTAGCCAACAAAGGCTATTCAACAAAATACTTATTTTGCTTAACTACCATTAAAGAATAAAATCATAGAAACAGATTTTTTATTTTTATGATGGTTTAGTTTTAAATTGTATCATGAATCCATGGTGCTATTTTTTTTACCGCTTATTTATTTGAGTGTTTCGAAAAAAAAAATTAATTTTTTTAATAAGTTGATGAATAAAAATTGGAATTTTTTTTAAATATGAATTTTTGGACTTAATACAGTGGTGGTCCAGTATAACGAATGATATAATGTCCAGAGTCAATTCTTTATATCGAAAATTTGTTATATCGAATACGTTTTTGTCATACAAATATTTAGGTAAATAGAAAGTACAAAGTACAATTGTAATTTCCATTAGTTCATTTTATACTTCAATTAAAAGAACAAAACATAATATAACTTAATTTACATATATCTATTCCTATACATATTAGGAATAGACTTATTAATTTTGTTCTAATTATGTAAGACCTCAAAGCTTAAAAAACTGTTTTTTCTGGGAACATATTTCTCATAAGAGCCACCGTATTTTCTCCAACGATCATATCGTCTTGATTACAGAGAGCTGACAGTTGAATATCATCCTCCTCATACAAACTTGGAGACAAAATGTTCTTCCAACACTTGCGAAGCACAACCGCGGATATTTTTTGCCATGCAAAGGCAATGAGTGATACAGCATCGTAAAGATTCAGATCTCTTAGAGCATTGATTATGCCCTTTCCGGAATTCACAATTTTGCTAAGCAAGCTTTGTCCATAAAGGAACTTAGTCGTATGTATGGCATTTTGATCCATGAGTTGGATTAAAGGTGTAACATTTGAGCATCTGTATACAGACACGAGAACGAATACGTAGGGCATAACAAAGCAAGCGAAAAAAACCTTTTGAGTAATGTTAAATTGCGTATATAACAAAATTATTATAAACATATATTGAAGTATAGATATTAACACATTTACAGTCAAGAGTTTCTATTAAATTTGTTGTTTGTTAAAATTTTGTTTTTAGTTTTCTAAAGTTCGTTATTTATTCGTTATATAGAATACCTAAAGTTCAAGCCCATTAGGTATTCTATATAACGAACAAAAAGTGTTCGTAGTATCGATCATTCGTTATACTGGACCACCACTGTATAAGCTTTTAGCATATTCAAAATGTTCCTCAAAAGATTATCTTAAACTTCATTTTTAAACGAAATCTTATTATCGTAATGGTGCTATTTTTTTACCGCAGCTGTATATTCATTTAACAAAAAAAAAAAAAATAGTTTTAAAAATGATATTTATTTAATCTTTTCTTTAAATGAATGTAGTAGAAAACCACACGAAGTTTGTGTAATTTAATTTTAAAATTATTTCAATGATTTGCTCCTCATACATTTCAATGAGTTTTATTATTGTTTTAAGCAGCAGTCATATTGAAATACAATAATATATTTTCTTAAAAATAATGGGTTATCCATTTTGCGGTTTCAAAAGTATAGGGCTGGAATTTGACATCTGTCAAACTAAGTTGTGAAACCAATTTTTTGTCAGCTGAAAGTCTGACATTACGAAAATGGATCGCTTAACTATCGCACAACGCATACAAATTCTTAAAACCTAGCCTGTGCATCATCGTTTAGCTCGTACCACTGAAAATATGGCTGCTGTATGCGAAAGTGTTGCCGAATACCCGAATGTTGTCGATTCCTCGTCGTTCTCAGGAACTAGGACTGTCTTACGACACATTATGGAGTATTTTGCATTTGGATCTACAACTACAATCATATAAAGTCCAGCTCATTCAACAACTGAAGCCGGCTGACCATTCACAACGTCGTAGATACGTCGAATGGGTGCTTGAACAACAGGCGGAAGACGGTGATTTAACGAACAAAATTTTCTTCAGCGACGAAGCACATTTCTCACTGGGTGGGTATGTTAATAAACTAAATTGTCATATTTGGGGTTCTGAGAATCGTCAAGTAATTGAAGAGAGGCCATTACATCCACAAAAAGTCACTGTTTGGGGCGCTCTTTGGTTCGGAGGTGTGATTGGACCTTACTTCTTCGAAAACGACGATGGAACGACTGTCACCATCAATTCGGAGCGTTATGGTCATATGATAACCGACATTTTTTTTTGCCTGCTATTGAAGAATACGACTTGGGAAATATGTCGTTTAAACAAGGCGGTGCCACATGCCACACAACTCGAGCGAATATGACTTAATTGCAAGAGACATTTCTTGGCCGCGTAATTTCTCGTCGTGGCGATATCAACTGGCCACCAAGATCATGCGATTTGACACCGCTGGACTGTTTTTTGTGGGGCTTCGCGAAAGACCGTGTTTATGCAGATAAACCTTTAACTCTTGAGCACTTGAAAACTAATTTTCGTCAAGTTATGGCTGAGATACCGCCCAATATGTGTCAAAAAGTGTTCGAAAATTACCTCCAAACAATCGATGGGTGCAACAATTCGCGTGGTGGTCATTCAAATGGTGTAGTGTTTCACACATAATGTCATTGTTCAAACTTTATAATAAAAAAGAAATATCATGAAAAAAAATATTTTATGTGTTTTATTTACGTTTACTTTTGAAACCGCAAAATGGATAACCCATTACTATGTGGATATCCTACAAGATGGTCGGCAAGATTTTAATAAGATTTTTTCTCTGGATTTATTAAAACTTTCTTCTTGGATGAAAATCATAGAGAAATCTCATTACTTTTCTTGTACTTCATGCGGTACTTTTTGATCTGTGTAGCTACCTAAATATGAAGTGTACCTATATCGAAAGTAAAACATCATTTAAATCATAAAAGCGATAAAATGAACTTGGTTACTTTTTTGTGCTTTTTACAAAGTGTTTAGAATTAGCATTGGAGAGGATTTACTAGTTCTTGTGTGTTGAACGTGAGTACAGCTTAGGTACACATTTTCCTATGAACTGGATACGGACAACATACGACATGTCACGTTTCCACCACAAACCTTGTTTTTAGAGGCAGAGATAAAAACAAGCAAAATGCGATTTAATTTTGAACGAACACACACATCTTATATGATTTTCTTCTGAAAAAGAATGCTTTGTTGATGGTGTAAGCGATATTTTTACTTTTCCAAAACATGCAAAAAACAATTCTAAAATAATAAAAAAATTCTAATACCTACTTAACCAGTATAGATACTTCAATGAATAGTTAAAGATACATCAGTATTAAGATTTTTGAAAAATTGCTCATTTTTTTCTTTCTCGTAGAATATGTGTTCCCCTTAACAAAAAAAAAACATTTCCTTAAAATTGAAAGGAGAGGTAAACAATTTTCGTAAATCTTAAATAATAACATCCTTACGAAGGATCTATCCACACATGAGAACATACAAAATGTTCATAACTGAAAACAAGTAGGTATATTTGGGACTTGAAGGGCACTATATTCTTTAAGAGTTAAAATAGTTTGTACGGTGAATTGAAGTGTTTATTTTTGTTCAGTTATTCCCTTTATGCTTGAGAACTTGCCGTTTAAGTAAAAATACTTGTACCTTTATAAATGGGGCTGAGAGGATTTAAAATTTTGAAATAACTGTATTTTATGTCAGGAAGAACATCGATTGGCAGTTCGAATTCGACAGGGTTATTAACTGTTGATATTGTATGTATATTTACATTTAGACATTATACAGAAAGAAAAAAAAGGAAATTACTTTTTGATATTTATGAATTACTAGCGGACCAGGCAAACTTCGTCTCGCCTCAATTTAACGTCTTCAAATGAACTGCAGAGCTATAACAAAATACAAATTTCAATGTTATTTATTTGAATGGAATAAAAATAAGGAGAGACTGATATGATAAACAATATTTTTCGATTAGTTTTCCGGCGCAAAAAAACAAAGACCGTTTACCAAGCTATCGACGATGTCCTTTTTCTTCACTGCCAGTATTGCCCGTTCATAAGTACAATCGAGATTTTTATAAAATTTGTTTTCAATGCCGGGGATCACTATTTTGGTGATGAGTTTCTCCTTCGACATTGTTGACTTGCAAAAATTTGTCGCGAATGATATCAATACAATCGAGACATGAACAGAAATTTGGCCATTGCCAAGCGTTAGCAGTTGTCTTGAGAATTCAGCAGCCGATGGGTCGTACTGCAATGCTACTCATATTTGTGGTCAATTTCAACTTATTGACATGCCGAGCAAAAAGACGACGATTTTGAGTTTCCATTTAGTTCATCGACAGCAGTAGATTTCAGGATGAAGGGAAGCGTTTGACGAAATTCTCCGCTGAACAATATCATATCCCCAGAAAATCATCTCGATTCACCTTGTAAATCCTTCATTGTTAGGTCAACTGTCTCCAAAGCTCGTTTATGCGCCATCGTGAACTCATCCCAAATTATGATTTTGCATTCTCGCATCAACTTCGCTGGCGCCGAATTCTTGGTCATTGTGCATTATTGGCTTGTCAACCGTGAGAAAATACATCGCCAACTTCAAAGCGGAATGTGCAATTCGTCCGCCTTCAAACAGTGTGGCAGCAAAGACTTAATGCCATGGGATTCAAAAGGCAACGAAAGAGATCTTGGCCGAATTGTTGCTAGAATCAACTTAATGACGAATGTCTTCCATGTCCCACCGGGGACATCGAGAAAGTAAGTGCAATTGCGGAATCGTGTTCCAAAGCAGTGCGATTGAAGTCTACGTTTACCACTTTTCTTCTTCTTATAACTTTTTTTCGAATTTGTGGTTGTGATTGTGTAGTTTGAAGCAGTGCATTATGGGCACGTCTCCATTTATTTCTTCTGCACGTACATCTTGCGTTTGATTATCATGGACATTCTGATTAATTATTATTGCTAGACGTGTAGGTCGACATCGAATCAATTTCAGCGAAAAAAATAGTACATTTTCTGAATAGGTATATCTCATAATTTTCTCCACCCAAAAGGCACGCTAAATGTCTTCTATCACAATGAATTTCACAATTAACCGAAATTTTCCAAGCTTCACAACCAATTTTCCAACTTTAAGGCATCCAAAAAATCCATGGAACATTCTAAACAGTTCGAGAAAATAAAATATCAAAATCCATTTATTGTGAATCAAATGCTGTAGATGTGTGCATTCACGCGGCAACAGAGAGAAACCAAAATGAAGTGAATGTATACAAAACAAAACATATTATTTATATTAATAAAGCAATAAACAAACATGTGAGTGCATTTTGGGTCATAACTCCGGTTCGCGACATCGGACAGCAAGCAGATTTCTTATATGCACTCCCAAACTTGTACTAAGATCTCCTGAAAATTTCATTCAAATCGATCAAGCCGAAAAAAAAGAAGATAAAGAAAAATTTTCAGTTTGTATGTTAAAAGGAAAAAATTCTTTGGAAAACTCAAGAGCATACTGAAGATTTTTTTTTAAACGAATGCGCCCTCTAAAGGGGGCTTGTCTACCCTTAAAATGATCAAGCACACTGCAAGCGTTAGGAAAGTAGTGAAAAATGTAATAGCCTTTTTACACCAAACCCAAAATACGGTTTTCGCGAAATTATCGGTTTTGGCTGAAAACCTAAAGCGAAAACACAAGTTTTCCCATAAATTTTTGATTAACCACAAGTTTTGATAAGCTACAAGTTTTAAATAAAACCTGTCGAAAACAGGTTCGATCAGTTCGAACAATGTGCCAATGTTGAATCAAGAACAAAAGAAATTGTACGATGAATAATTAATGCAGGCAGTCGATAACGGAAATGATGGCACTTTCTTCCTCGATGCAGCCGGTGGAACTGGAAAAACATTCCTGATTTCAATTATTTTGTCTACTATTCGTTCGAGATCTGAGATTGCTTTAGAACTCGCCTATCTGGGTTAGCAGCTACGTTGTTGGAAGGCGGTGGAACAGCTCAGCATTGAATTTGCCATTGAACCTGCAAGTGAATGAAGAACCTACATGCAACATCTCAAAGAACTCTCCGATGGCGAAAGTGTTGCAGCATTGTAAGATTATCATCTGGGAATAGTGCACAATGGCTCACAAACGTGCATTGGAAGCCTTAAATCGTTCGTTGAAAGATTTCCGAAATGATGGTACAATGATTTTACTATCAGGCGATTTTCGGCAAACTCTGTCTGTCGTTCCAAGATCAACTCCGGCAGATGAATTGAACTCTTGCCTGAAGTGTTTGGCATTATGGGAATACGTGAAGAAATTGCGATTGAAAACAAATATGCAAATCGTTTTACGAAATGACCAGTTCGCTGCATAGTTCTCCAGGCAATTATTGGCGATTGGCAATAGCGTGATACCAGTGGACTTAGTCACCGGCAAGATTAAATTTCCGCCGAATTTTTGCCGCTTTACAAGAACGCCGGAAGAGCTCATCACGAACGTTTTCCCAATTCTTGCTCAAAATTATTTCAACCATGATTGGCTGAGTTCACGAGCGATTTGGGCCGCGAAACACAAGGATGTCGATCATTTGAATGTTGGCATTCAAAATCAAACCGCCGGTGATTTACATTTATTCAAATCCGTGGACTCCGTGATGGATTAAAACGAAGCCACCAACTATCTCATGGAATTTTTTAATTTATTGGTTCTACCGGGCTTTCCCTCACACAATTTAAAATGGAAAGTTGGCTCAGTTATAATTTTTCTGACCAACCTCAAGGCACCAAAACTTTGTAACGGAACGCGTTTGATTGTGAAGAATATCAAATCAAATCTAATTCAAGCCACGATTTAGCGGAGAAAATTCAAAGGCGAAGGTGTTCTTATTCTACGAATTCCCCTTATTCCAAACGATTTGCCAGTGCGTCTCGCTTTTGCTATGACAATCAATAAGTCGCAGGGACAATCGCTCGATGTTTGTGTCATCAATCTCGAATTCCCACGTTTCTCACATGGTCGATTATATGTGGCGTGCTCACGTATCGGCTAACTTACCGCTTTGTACGTGTACGCACCCGAAAATAACACTAAATATAAAGTGTACCATAAAGCACTTCGATAAAAAAGCGTAAGGCTGGCCGACGCGCCAACCATTTTTATTTGATTGAAAAACATAAAAATTGTTAATTTATTTATTTTTATTGTATTTAATAATTAGAATAAAGAATTGTAATTGATCCCGCATTATATGAAACAGCATTGTGTATGCTCGGAATTATTATTTTCTTGACAAATAAGTGAATTTAAGCGGAACGAAGTTCGCCATGTCAGCTAGTATGATATAAATGTAAATTTAGGTTGAAATTCCGGCGTTAGCACCGTCTTCGTGTTAAATATTTATTGTATAAAAACAGTTAAATTTTTAATTTGTAATTGTAAATTGAAACATAAATTATTTGATGTTTGACATACAATTTAATTCAACTAAAAAAATAATATTTTGCATACAAGTAAATTGAATACATTAAAAAAAACTAGTTAAACAAAATTAATATCATTAAAAGTTTGAGAAATTTTAAAATTCGAATCCAAGCCTCACTTAGGGCTTAGGAAGGAAGGATTTTAAATTATAGATGCCATTCGTAGGTTAACTCATTTCCCATCAGGCGGCGGACATTAATGCTTACAAAATTAATTGTGGGATTCGGGCGCTATGGTAATTGCATAAATATGCTAGGTATAACTGCTTTTTGATATGAATATCCTATACTTTTTCAACAATAGTTACGCTCAGTAGAACTCAGATGATCTGCTGTGGACTGTATTGAGTTTATCGTGGTTTTTTCCTTAATCCAGATTGTTATATTGCCTAAAGCATTTTGTAGGAATTCCTTCAAGGTATTGGGGTGGTTATCGCACTCTCTATAGTTCCAGGCATGTCAGCACTTCAGCAGTTCCTTTAGTAGCGATTCTACTCACGATTTGGTCCAGCAGCCATTAAGCCTTTCTTAACAACTGAGCATAACTATATTAGTTGAGAGGATTCTTCAGCAAGTCAATCGAATTTTGAATTCCAGAGTACCAGTAAAAGGCGAAATTCAAATTTAATTTTTTACAACGTACGTCAGTTTCAAAAGTTGCTATTTTTGTCCGTCCTATTTTTAAATCATATTGGGTTTATTTATCCTGATGTGTTTTTACCTAAATGAAAAACAATTTCCATTAATTCATATGTGGAGACCTTTCTTTATTTATTTTCTAAACATAACTAACCAGAAACAACCTTCAAATAAAATGCTAGTTAGTGAAGTTTCTCCTTTCTATGACATTCCTTTCATTCATGTTCGTAATATGAAAGTTAACCCTGACTGGAAACCTAAACGGGAAATATAAACCTTCAGAAAAAATAAATGTTTTTAAAAGTTATTTTTGTCGGAATTCTCCACTCCCAGTCGCCAACACAAACTGACTTAAACCTCAGGTCAACGATGCCAATAGCATTCGAAATAATACACTGAAAACCAACTGCTCTCTCGTACATTCTAAAGTATATCAAAAGGCCAAGTGCTTTCGATAGATATCCAATAAACGAAATTGATTTCCTTTCAAAAGACCCACCCATTTCCCAACCTACATAACCGAACACGTAAACGTTGCTCTTATATTTTCAGTCCTAGCAGTGTATCCATCGATGGCATCAAAATGTTCTTTGTATTATCTAAAGGATGCATTTCGCATCACTCTACAGATTGTAACTGCATTTGTATCGTGCGCAAAATTAAGTTTAAATTGAATACACGTACCATCGGATTTTGTTCGATTTGACTTGAAGGATACTGATGTAATGATATCCTGAAGAAGAAAATATAATTTCCTTCTCTTGTGTTCTAATTACCCGAACATGCATAAGTACGTAGAGTACACTCTGCTTCCGTATAGGATGAAAGAAATGATTACCCTCAAACCAAAATAATACGCAGCGAAACAGATATCCATTTTCATGATAACTTATTTGTTTGTTTTTTTTGCAGGTGTCTTCCGGCGAGACAGAATACATCCGGACGGTTGACAGTTTAATGGCCTCGAGAATAAGTTTAAAACTTCAGTTGCAGGCCATTCATTTTACGGGCGGCACTCCTTCCTTATTGAATGGTGGTACCGGCGGTGGTGGTATCAACGCAGGCAGCATAAATAGTAATCAAATGCTGGATACTCTTCACAACAATCAGCTGGGCAGTGGCGGTAACCCTACCGGGGGGAGTCTGGTGCTCCGATGTACAGCCCAAATTGGTGAATTGTATCAGGAGTATAAGGAAATAGAGCTAGGAACGCCGCAAAGGGATCCAATTCCAGCAAGAGGTAAGGATAATTTACTTTATATCCTTTCACTTTCTCTATATAGCAAAGCATTGTATTGGTTTCGTTAAAAAAATGAATGTTTTAGTTAAAGCAAAAATAATATAAGGGAGAATTTCAGTGGTGTTAGTTATACCATCCGTCGCGTTGGCCGTGCTATTTGCTGACCGTCCTGGTGTATTTTCAGGTCCCGCCTAAGTCGATGAACGGTACAAAGCACTTTTATGTTATACTATAATAGACGTTTTTCTTTTCTCGTTCAGAGCAGAACACTGAACACAGTTCGAACAGATAGATTCTGCGCTGAACTTGTTCCAAACAGAGTGAGCTCTAAACACTGATATGTTTTTTAAACATACTTCACTTGAACCGAACAAATCAGAATACATTTTCATTTTTAACCATAAGAAGCAACCTACCCTTTTTTGTACACTGATACACACCAGATACAGAAAATCAACAAGCGATCAACTTCATTCGCCAACTTATGTATCTAATTATTTTTTTCTTCACATTTCCTTCTAGGCACACATGGCATTTGGTGCGTTCAGCAGTTTACTCACATGCTCAGTCGATTGTGTTCGAGCACGTCGATTGCGATCTACACATGTTCAGAACGAAAAAAGAAACACACATTTGGAGCTCTGCATGCTCTGAGCTAAATAGAAACACAAACAAATTTTTTGACAACTCAGACTCTGCTCTAAACTAATACAGAAAAACGCCTATTAAAACAAAAATTCAAAAGTTTCCTCAGGTAGAACTGTTTCGTTTTGTTTCTTAAACCTAAGTAGATTTATGTATAGACATGTACACATATGATTTTTTCCTTGCGATTTATAGGCAGATAGTACTTGTATTATGGTCAGCTATGTATTCGTAAAAGAATTGAACTAGAGGTTTTAATCAAACGTGACATTACCATGAAAGCAAATACAAAAAAATGGGTTCCTTAATTCCGTCCGTCTATCTCCCTGTCTGTCCTCGAGTCTAAACGGTTACAAGGTTTTGCTTCAATCATTATACATATGGGTTTTTTGGTAATATGGCTACATGATTTTTTCATTTTTTTAAGACGAAAAATAACGGCGGCCATAATTTTTTTTTGTTCTTACCAAAAAGATAAAAAATTACTGCAACGATTTTTATCAAAAAATCAGTTCAATAATAAAGGGAAAATGCAATTTGTTGTGGTATTTTTTTTTTTTTTGAAAAAAATGGCAAATTTTGGTATATACCAACCTCTAGTAGAAATATTTTTTTGGTTTTCGATTTTCTGGGAAAAGGTCCATTGGATTTTTTTTTGATTTTTTTTATAAAATAATTTAAACCAAAATTGTTCAAAACAATTTATTTTAAAACGACATTATCTTGAACACATAAAAAACTATTTTCCTAAAACAAAAAACAAAGGTAGGTACTATACAAATGTTAAAAAAAAACTGTTAGGAAAAATATTTATTTCTCAATAACAGCTCCAAGAATATGGATGAATTAGTGCAGTCCACTTTTAATTAAATAAAGTGCACGACTAGATCCCACGTACTTTCCCTTATGTTCGATCCATCGAATGCAAAAGATTCTTAACAGAAACGGCTGAATATGTTTAATCGTTTTTTGCTTAATTTTTTATATACCCAATATTTGAATTCTTTTCAAAATAAATTGGTAGGTATGGCAATTTAAATATTTAATATAAACTTAAAATTAAAATATCAAAAAAAAAAAGTTTTCAAAACATTGAATTTCCAAAAAAAAAATTGATTATTTTTAGGGACCTCCTATATAAAAACTTTGGTTGTAATCGGTATAGCCGTTTATGAGAAAGTTGAAATTAAAAAAAATGGTTGTATGGCAGGTACCGTAAATAACAAAATATGAAAAAAAAAATTACTAAAATGTAGACCCTACATGAATTAGGGCACACATTTTTTTTTATCACAATCGTTGAAACCATTTTCGAGATAATTTAGATGGTAAAAAACATTGATAGGCAAGTACCGTTATTTTTGTGTAGATCGATCTACAGACAGATACCCGGAATTGCGGGACACACTTGTTTGGTGTTCTCCATCATTTTAATGTCAAGTCTGATTAAAATATCTAGTTCGATTTTTTGCAAAACTGCAAAACTTTCCCTATAGTACCTGTATCGCAAGTAAAAACTATTTAATTTTGCGAACTTATTAACGATATTTCCCATAGGACCTTTTTCATATTTTCGACTATCTCACTATTGGATAAATGGATAAAATTATTTTTTTATGCAAATGCTCATTAGATGTGTTATATAGAAGACTGCATTCCCAAATCTTACAAAAATGGTTTTTCGATTTTGAAAAAAAATAGATATTTTTGTTTTTTTTTGAAAATCGTTCTTTCAATAATTGGGTACTTCAAACTGTCGTTTAAAATTGTTTTTCTAAAAATGTTTTAAATTTTTATAAATAAGAAATTATTTTTTTTTCATAAAAAAGCTGAAACGATTTTTGATTTTTCTTTTGTAAATATTCATATTTGTCCAACAATTCAAGCGGCATCTTTTTTTCCCTCAAATTTTAACAACTAAGCAATCTAAAAAGATTTTTTTATGTGTACCTATTATCCATAAATACATTATTCAATTGATTTTCATGCATTTGTATAATGATTTTGATATTTCTAAAACCCTATTAAAATATATAGTAATGGACACTTATGTACAACTATTGACACTACATATTTGTACAGTTATTGACATATCTTTGAATAGACAGTAAGGAAGGAAAATATCGATCGTTTGGTTGAGGTTGGCTTAAATCATTTTTTTAAACCTGTTTGTTTCTTTATTATTAAATTTTTAAAAACAAAAAATAAAAAACTTAAAAAAAATAGAAATAACACTTATATTCATTTGTCTAGGGTGCCAAACATGCTTTTGGTTTTTGGCCACAATAAACAATTGATTTCATCCCTATTAAAAACTCTGGTAGCATCGCTAAAATGGCCAATATATTCTGCCCCTCAAGATATTTTTCTATTAAAATAGAACAACGATTAATTGATGTCTGGTAATCCAACGGTTGCACTGACTGATGCCTTTTGAAGGGTGTCGGCTCAAAAACGCCTTAAACCAGCTATTCCCTGAAATGTTTTATGGCCCAAAAGGACGTCTCCTCCAAGAAAATCCTTGACGGCATGAAGCACATCCTTTTTTCTCTTCGGGAAAACTTTTCGCTGGGATGTGGTTATCCATTGTTCCAAACACTCTTCTTCTATAACGGACACGACAGATTATGTACCAGGCCTTGCTTTAACGAAATTATAAGTGTAGTTCTTTTTTAATAGTTTAAACTATACTATTCCTGTACGACCTAAGGTCCCTTAAGTGCAACCTGAATTGCACTGCACTAGTTAGGAGGAATAGAAAGATAGTAAGGAATTTTTATTGGCAAGTGGAATTCGAGGAATATTATAAAATTTGGCTGCAGCCTTTTTGGACAACTTTTGTGTCCTCACAGCTTCAAGCGCTTTCTCGAGGTCCTTTTCGGTATATTTGTCATTACATTTAGGCATTTTTCACTGTGTCGACGTTTGTACTCCTATAGAAGACAGTTATTGACACAGAGGTGTCAATGTCATTATAATAAACTAATATGATCAAGCTTGTATTAAATATACTCCAATTATCTACTAACATGTTCGGATTCCTTAACGAAATACAGACTTTTTCACAAAATACACTGTCGCGTAACAGTCATCTATAGGTTTCGGAATTCACAACAAAACTGACTAGCTCCTAACTTTATAAAAATAAAAACTTTGAGAATAAGAAACAGAGAAGAACTTAAAAGAAACAGTTCTGGGAACCGTTCAGGTTTGTACCAATGAAACGTTCTGTAAGGAGAGGGTGCCAGTAGCTAGGCTGAAATTTTGCAGTGTCAATAATTGTATCACTTACGCTATATGTACATATTTACATACCTAGATTCCATCTATGTATGTTATGTAGGTACATATTCTCTCCTAACTTAGATATTTAAGACCATAATCTAGATTTAAATATACACTTGTGGGTTACATAATTTAATAATTGGTTACTATTCATTGATTCATCCATTCGTCAATTCATTATATGTACCTATATCGGCTTTAAATCTGAATAAGATAATACTAGACTACCCCTACGTACTTGCTGCTAGCGTCAATGCTTAGTTTAAATAAAAGCTATAAGAGCAAGTTGGAATGATCCAATCGTGCATTTTATTTAATTAAATCTAAAACTACTTAAATTTTGTAGCTTACAATAATGACATCCATCTTGATAAATTCTTTATGTGCATAGTGCATAATAGTTTTGTCATTTTGAACTTGAAATCTGTTAATAAATATAGGAAAACTATCATTTGGGAAAATTGAAATTATTAATTTCCATTGAACTATTAGACAGAGAGCTAAGCGCAAACGATCACAGGATGCACTCGATCTAAGTCATTCCCCATTCTTCGCGACTACGAATTAAAACAGATGTAATTTTTCTATCGTGACTTAAACGAAATTTAGTTTTCAGCGTCCTACGTAGGGTTACTGACCTAATCAACGTCTTACATTTGAAAAGTGCGTTTGTTTTTATATCATCTTAATTATGTGTAAATGAAAATGCTGAAATGAGGTGAATGGAGTCAATTTTGTTTTATACACATGTATACAGAATGTCACGTAGGGCAAAAACGTCTTACATTGTTATTTTCGTGTATACATATATTGAAACAATGAACGATATATTAAACGATGAGCCTTGCTAAAATGCGGTGAATGGGCACTTTTTTTTACAACTTCAAGCCTTAGGATTAAGGCTTACCGGTGTGTAAGACGGACATTTTTATAACTGTCGGGACTAAATCTTTCTATGATCAAAGTCTTTCAATGATCAAAATCGGTCGCTAGCTCTTGGTCTATATAGTTTTGTTACAAAACTAGTTTTGAAAAAGATCATAATACCGCCGTTAATATGTTATTTATTTTATTCAGTTTCTCTGTAAATGTATCTAACTATTGAGGTTTAGTTAGTTAGGTGTAGTTATCATATGCAGACTTAAAGCCTTTGTAGGTAAGATTACTTTGCTTCTTAGTATAATTAATTGTCGAATGGATGATTCAAGGAATAGTTACATAGGAACCTACCTACAAATGTATATTTATCTAAATTATGGATTTTAAGTATTTAAGTTAGGAGAGTAAAATTAATCTACATACATTATACATATAGATGCAACTTAAGTATGTAAACATGTGAATAGAAAATTAACTTGAAGGGTGTAGATGGGGAGGTAGCTAACTTATATCTTTATAATTTAGGTGCAATATGCATACATAAGATTCATATGGTTTTTAGATACACCTATGTATATATAAATGTATGAGGGCCGACATTATATTTAGTATTCAGTGACGTAAAGAAGTATAAGTACAAAGGGAATAATAATAAGGTAGAAATAAATAGATAATACACATACATAATTAAATATTTTTATATTGCTTAGTCGTTACAGTTTAATAAAAAAACAAAGATGCAATTTGACTTCATGGATAAATAAGAATATATCAAAAAAATGTCAAAAATCGTTGGAATCGCTTTTTAATAAATTCATTTTTTATTTATACATTTTTGAAAACATTTAAAAAAACAAAAATTTGGAACGCCATTTTGAAGATATTATTAATATACATAAAAATTCAAATCTAATAAAAATTCTGTAACTGGTTTTTGAAAAATCAATTTAAAAAAAAAATGTATTTATTTCTTTAAAAATAGAAAAATTTTTTTTGAAAACTTTCGTATGCAGTTTTATTAACAATTTTGTTGAGTATTTGTCTAAAAAAAAATTTTAATCGGTTCATCCAATATTTAGAAAGTCGAAAATATGAAAAGTGGTTCTGGGAAGTACCGCTAATAAGTACGCAAAAAATATATTTTTATGCTTGAAAGTGAACTGTACTAATTTAAGAACACACATTTTTTTATAAAGAAAAATTATAGATTTTCTGAAAGCCAAAAACCTTTCAATTTACATTATGTTTCAGTATAGTTATTTGTGTTAATAAATTTTGAAAAAAAAAATACTTAAAAACTAAAAATTTATCAAAAACAATTTTTTTTAAATGTTACTATTTTTTACTCGCGATAGGTACTATAAGGCAAGTTATGTATTCGTAAAAAAATTTTTTTTCTAACAATCAAACATGGCATTACGATCATAGAGAACACCAAAAAAGTGGGTCCCGCAATTCGGACTGTCTCTCTGTGTGTTTGTCTGTCTGTAGAACGATCTACAGCCTAAACGGTTAAACCGATTTGGTCCGAACTTGGTACTTAGGCGTTTTAGGTGATTATCCAAAATAAGTTCTTGAATCGTTGTTTTAGCCCCAAAAAAAACGATACTTGCCACACAAATTTTTCTACCATCTTAATTATCTCGAAAATGGCTCTTACGATTTTAATAAAAATTGTTGTGTCTAACTTCAGTATGGTCTACATTTTGGCGGCTGAAAAAAATTTAAAAATATTTTGTTATTAACAACGGTACCTGCCAATTTCGAACAAACTTTTTACAGAGGATCTCCTTCAAATTCTAAATAATGGTCTTATGTATGTCGTTCTTTTTTAAATATTTTTTTTTTCCTTTTAAGAATTTGTTTTAGAAAATTGCCCCTCACGCCTAAACAAGGGGAGATAGGACCCCCTCCCATACTAAGAAATACTTGTAAATAACTTACTGTTTTACAAGAATCCGTTTTTATTTTTTGGCGCCTGAGTTGTCGTACTCTCTCCGAAAAAAAAAACACTACCGTTAATTATATTCTTCTATTTATTTTCATTGTAAGCAAAATTACTTTTGTTAGTATTGTGTCTAAGTCCTGGGCTTTACTTTAGGCTCCAAAAATAAAAATTGAGCTATCAAATAAGTTCAAAACATCATAACGTTATCGAAAAAACAGGTTAAGATATTTCAGCGTAAGATTGCTGATTACAAAAAAAAACGTTCACTTCTTTTTGTATAATTAACAAGTAAAGCATCCTTCACTTTACCTTTTCATTTCAACCCTAAAACAAACATTTATAAATAGGTAGATCAAACTCAACATTACGTACTAATACATACATATTAAACATATATATCGTTTTTTTTTTCAGTGACACTATCATCCGGGTCCGGCTTGAAAAGTTTCTTCAATTTGTATTTTTCAACATCCTCATCCTCGCCATCAACATTGCAGACAAAGTTGCTGGCAATCAGTATAGCTTCAGGTGTAATTGGAAGTTTTCACTGGCTGCAGCATATATATAGATAGTTGAATTTAATTTTGAAAGCTTTAAATTAATGCGTAATTTAAAACAAAAATAAATAAATAAGAAAACTATGTTCAAATGTGAGTAAATATTGTAACGATTTAAATAAATACAAATTTAAGATTAAACTAATTTTTTCAGAAACTGAAATACAAATGATAGAAGAATAATACATAATTACAATTACATACATACAAATATTTGTGACTAATTTGAACAAAAAAAAAACTAATAGACGTATGTATTGATTGATATATTTGTAAGATAAATCAATATGTCGTAAATTTTGTTTTTCAATAAAAAATTATATTTGTGATTGAATCATATTAATTTTGGATTTGTATGTAAATAAAAATAGTCACTAATAATTTCTCTTGAACATTTTTAATCACCTTCATTTCGTATGAGCTTTTAATTGCTTAATTTAAATTTAATAATAAGTTATTGTTAAAATAAATGTGTAAATATTAATGTTTAATAAATTTAATTTTAAAAAATGTTTTCAAGCATCGACTTTAGAAGTCGAAATTAGTTGATTAAAAAGAAATAAACATTTGGATACGTAATAAAATTATATTAAAAAATATTTAATATTAATTCTTTGAACTTAAGGAAATAAGATATTTATTAATGCCTTTAAATGATTTTTTACAAAAATCTAGTAAATATACTATTTTAGAATGTAAATCACATTAAAAACAATTAGTTAATCATAATTATTGTAACTGTAAAGAAATACAAAATTAGAAGTAAATATTTCTAAAAAAAAAGGAAGGACAAGGTTGAACTATTTATGTGTGAGTCTATCAAAATGTATAAAAAAAATTATTATATATTTGTTAAGCGTAACCGCGAAATAAAAATTCTCAAAAATTTAAAATAAATATATATATATATATTAATGTTTCTGTATTTGAGATAACCACAAAATTAAAAGTGTATAAATGTATGCTTAAGAAATATTGAAAATAAAATTCGGAATAAAAGAAAAATTTAAATCGCTGTAAATTGCATTAACTGTGGTGTGTTTTATAATTTAATTTATTAATAAGATGCAAAATATTATGACCTGAGATTGCCGTGAAATAAAGCACTAAGCTAAGTTTTAATATATTAATATATTAATAATTTTGCTTACTGATATAAAAACATAATCCCCAAAAAGGATTTTTCAAAGAACAACTCCTCAAGAGAAAACCAGCAACGACGAAATCCCCAAGAGAAAATAAATAATTTAATTAAAACTAATTTTGTTTCCAGTTTTAATAAAATTAGTTAAACCTGTCACGGTAAAATATATCGTGACAAAAACTATTCTTTTCAGATTCCGAATCCTTGTTCTGCCGTTCTATCCACCTTATTTTCTACAGCCGTTTCCTTTACACTGGTAGAGTTTAGGGCAGCCATGGAACATCAGCCATCGGCACTCTCGAACATTATATTTGAGAATCAAAAATCGATGTAACTTTGGCGTTTTAAATGGAAGAGTCACTCACCGAAGTTCGTTATTTTTACTTGCGAACTTGTTTGTCTTACACTGGATCTCTGATATACGATCAAACACGAGGGGAAGAGCGTGTGGTGGATCTTTATATGGAATCAAAAATGATCTCTGCAACAATAAAATATGTAAATTTAGCGACAGCAATGGAACAACATTATTAGAATGCGGGATCAATAAGGAAACACTTTCTATTATTCCAATATACATAAACTGTACGAACTGGTCAGAAGATTTCGAAAAACTTAACCACGTTCTTGTAACCTTTAACCCTAAAAATGTAATGATCATAGGCGACTGTTATACCAGGGTTGGTGAAGCACAAATCTTAAACGAAGAACAATATATTCTTAATACAAACTTTACAGTCATAAGGAGAGTTCAAGACAAGGTTACAGACAGAAAAAGCAAACAATTTATTGATATGTGCGAGGAATTTGGTCTTATTCCAATAAACGGACGGAGCATGAGCGATAGTGAGGGTAATTTCACATTTCTTAGGGGCTCCAGTTGATCAACCATAGATTTTTGTCTAATTAAAGGTACATGGCTTAAATATACTGCCGACCTCGAAGTGAAACTTCTCGTTACTTATATAAGTAAGCTTTCCAACATAAGAGCTGTCAACACCTTACTCTTACCCCCCAAATTAAACAAACCGCTTAATTTACCAACAAAACCTCAGTAATGAACTAACTCAAATGACAGTAGAAGACATGGACCCCTAAACTTTTCTAATGCATGCGTTTCAGCGAATAAGAGGGCGTCTCAATCATTCCAAGGAACTTCAGCGCATACCAAAAAAGAAGCCTGGTTCTATCATGAATGCGCGAATGCAAGAAAAAAATTATTTAGACTCCTAAAGCTAACCAAAAGTATGAATACCCAACTATCAAACAAAATGTACCAGAAAAGCAACAGATCGTACAAAGAACTATGTCGCCAGAAACGACAGAACTTTATTCATGGAATAATAAACGAACTTGGTCAAACAAAAGATTCAAAAACCTACTGGAAGCTGATTAGATTGCTTAATGGCTCAAAAAATATGATTAGTAACAACATGAACACAAGCGTCCTAGCAACACATTTCAATATCCTGTTGAATGGTGATATTGGTAAGACCTCTCACTTCTTTGCACTTCTAAATATCCAAGAAGAAGAACTAGATAGAGATATTTCATCGGAAGAAGTAATACGTGCTATTGGGAAAAGCAAAAACAACAAAGCACCGGGAGAAGATAGAATATCCTTTGAATTCTATAAAAATGCACGATCCAGTTTTATCCAGTTTCTGCCTGATGGTTTTACAAATTTATACAACACAGGAATAGTTCCGGTTAGTTTCCAAAAGAACATTATATTTCCCATTTTAAAAAAAGGTGATCCGCTACTGATCCAGAGAACTACAGAGGCATCTCATTCCTTAATTCGATGTTATAGCTTCTAACTAGCATTCTTTTGGAACGACTATCCATATCCTGTTGAGCGAATACCAGGCTGGATTCAGGGCAAGTTACTCAACTATAGACAATATTTTTATGCTCACAAATATTGGGAGATCATATCTTGGTAGCAGCGTTGGAAACTCTATTCTTTCTTTATCGACTTCCGTACAGCGTTTGATTCAGTGGATAGAAGAGCTCTCCTGCTAAAACTTCCACAAGTTCATCCCAACAGGAGCTTCGAATGTTGGACATTATATTATCTCTACGGATTTATATCAAGTTAGCTCTATACACAATTTTAAAGACTTGAGCGGTCATTTACTAGAAAATAGTAATCCTCATGACTGTTCCCATACTTTTAACTTTCGCAAAGATGATTTTCAAAAGCTCTTGGATAGTTTAATAAACTCCGGTATAGAACATTTACCGATTTCTAATGATCTTGACTCAACTATCTCAAGCTTCTATTCCATTTTGATGAGATGCATAACTAAAACACTTCCAAATAAAAGATCTATTCCCTCTAATTCTTCTTGTCATCCTTGGTTCACAAAAGAACTAAAATGTATTCGAAATATAAGAAATAAGGCTTGGAAAAATACATTAGGTTCATGACGGTAGAGAATCAAGTAGTTTACATTTCCCTTTTTGAAGAATTCAAAAAAACTCGTTGGAACTCAATAGCGAATATCTGGAAACCATGGGGCGTTCTTTGAAGTTAGACCCGAAAAACTTCTGGAAATTTATAAATACTAAAAATAAATGTGACGGGTATCCTGTAAATCTCATGTATAGTGACGTAATATTGAGTACAACTTCTGTAATCTGTGAGGGATTTGCACGGAATTTTAGCCAATACTTCATTAATTCACCTGTAGTTATTGACGAATACTATTTTCATTTTTTCGAAATTGTCCGCAAGTATCAATTAACAATATTACAATAGAGCGTGACAAAATTTTGAGCTTTTTGTCACATTTAAAAAAGGACTATTCTATTGGACCTGATGGAATACCACCTGCTGTATTAAAAAATTGTAGCTCCATTTTAGCTCTTCCTCTGAGAAATATTTTTGAACTATCATTGAAATTAGGTAAATTTCCTTCAGTTTGGAAAAATGCATTTATAACCCCAGTATTTAAATAGGGAGTCAAAACCAATATTATCAACTATAGACCAATTTCTAAACTTTCTTGCATTCTAAAGTTGTTCGAACAAGTTGTATGTGATAGTTTGACATTTATATGTAAAAATATTATCTGCAACCAACAACATAGTTTTATGCAGAAACGTTCTACTGTTACTAATATAGTTGTATTTTTGAATAAATGTTTAAACTCCTTGAAAAGTGGTCAAGAAGTTTATTTATTTATTTATTTATTAACATCAATTAGAGATCTTATACATCTTCAATTAGACTATCGAATATATAAACAAAAAATTAATAAGTAAATATTTGGTTATATGCCTTGGTAATAATATTATACATACACAATAAATATAAAAAGCTAATTTAAAAAGTACAATAGTAAATTATTTTTTAAAGTTAATCTACTTGAATGAAAATTGAAATCTACATATACAGAAATAAGGTTAGTTTCTCTAACACAGCGAGTTATAGGTTCATTTAGTGCATAATTAACCCTGTGATCATTTTCTCGGAGCAGGCATCTTTCTCTTAGCTGTCGAGATGGTGCGTAAATATCAACTAAAGATAAAAGAAAAGGGCATTTAATATGATTATTTAAAATATCGCTAATGAACATAATTGAAAAGACTTTTCGTCTGTTTGCAAGCGACTGAAGGCCAAGAAGTTTGCATCTAGTAGGGTAGTGGGGAGTTTCGATGTTCCAACCTAATTTCCATATTACAAAACCAGTGAACTTTTTTTGAATACTTTCAATTCTTTTGGAATGAATGTTATAGTAAGGATTCCATATCACACAACAATATTCTAAGATGGACCTAATATATGCGTATATAGGGATTTTAGAGTATATGGATCCTTAAAGTCTGTAGAGTTGCGTTTTATAAAACCTAACATGGAGTTAGCTTTAGCTACAATGTATTCTACATGTTTAATAAAGTTTAGTTTTGAATCAAAAACTACACCAAGGTCTTTTTTTTCCGAAACTCTATCTAGAACATGATTTTCAATTTTGTATTCGTAGAAAACTGACGAAAAATTGCGACAAAAAGAAAAGCTGTGGCATTTAGAGACGTTTAAAAACAATTGGTTAACTTTACACCACTCTGCTAGCCTAAGGAGGTCATCTTGTAAAAGACGACAATCATCGACAGTCTTTATGCATCGGAAGAATTTCAAATCATCAGCAAAAAGGAGTCGAACGGAATTTTTAAAGATGTCAGGCATGTCATTAATAAAGATGAGAAAGAGAAGTGGACCCAAGTGGCTTCCTTGGGGTACTCCTGATGTAACATTTACAGGGTTCGAGAGTATTTGGGCAATGGATACAAATTGTATGCGACCTATTAAGTATGAATTCAGCCATTTCAACATACTTGAGTGCAAACCCACACTTTCAATCTTCTCAATCAAAATTGAATGACTGACTCTAGCGAAGGCCTTGGCAAAATCGGTGTAAATCACATCGATTTGATATCCTTCTTCGAGCTTATTCAAAATAAAATTGGAAAAGATTGAACGATTGGTAGTTGTTGATCTTCCTGCAACAAATCCATGTTGAAATGGTGAAATATGTTCTCTCAATAAAAAAGCCAACTTAACGTAAACAATTTTTTCAAAGAGTTTAGGAATAGATGACAGCTTACAAATTGGACGGTAGTTAGATATTTCTTGCTTAGGTCCATTTTTGTGAATAGGAATGATAAAAGATTTTTTCCACTCCGAGAGAAACTCACCGCTCGCAAGAGAGCTATTAAAGATATAAAAGAGGGGTACAGAAAGAGCAGCTGCACATTTTTTCAAGACGATTGGAGGGACTCCATCAGGACCGGGATTGTTATCACAATCCAAGTTCAGAAGACCCTCTTCGATTTCGGAAATATTTAACTCTAAATGACCTATGTCAACCATATGCTGGTAAGTACAATTTTCAGTTCTTCGAGGATGTACTTTATTTGAGGTTGTGTAGTTAGATTTAAAATATTCGCCAAATAAATTACATACAGAATATGTAGAACCCATGTATTGCATAGAGCTCGGAATACCAATTGATTTCTTTTTACTATTGATAAAGGACCAAAAACACTTACTATTCCTTTTTAAGTTCGATTCAATTGACACTATATAATTTTTGTAAAGAAATTTGTTAAGAACATCGAATTCACGCGCCATTCTGAGATAATTATTCTTAAATTGAATATTGTTTGGAGAATTACGTGTAAATTTGTAAGCCTTATTTTTTTTATTACATAAATTACGAAGTCTGTTATTAAACCACGGGGGCTTTGAATTATTCTAATTTTGACTTTTGGTATATTATTAATTGCCTCTTTCAGATTATCCATGAACAAATTATAAGATTGTAACAAACTTAACGAATGAAAATTTAAATTCCACGGAAATTCAGACATATAACTCGCTATGCCATCAAAATTAGCTTTTGCGTAGTTAAATTTGTTATTATTATGGTTAACTGATTTAAAATAATCATAAAACGAAAATTGCACAGATAATGCATTATGATGAACAGAGTTAGGAAAAATTGGATACAATGATTTATCAACTGATATAGTTAATTCTCTGTCTGCAAAAACAAGATCGAGTACACGATTAAAATCATTTTTACAACAAATAAATTGAACTAAATCAAAACTAGCAAAAGAATCAATAAGTTCGATTTCATAATCGTTATTCACATTGAAAGATAAAAGTTGAAGCTCTTCGTGATCATAAACCCAATCGATATTGGTTAAATTAAAATCTCCAAGTATAATAATATGTTCACATTCTTTAAGTTTCGATAAATAAAATTGGCAGTTGTTTATATGAATTTTATAAAGTTCTAATGTGCTTCTAGGTGGAATATAACTTACGATAATAAATACGACACAGCGGCTTGCAATGATGACTTTGACTATAATTTGATCGATGTCATACGAGTGGGAGTAAGCAGAAGAAGGCAAAAACATTTCAACACATGAGAATGTGTGGCGAACTGCAAGCATTACACCTCCCCCTCTATATAATTGTGTATACACGGACTTTTCGAAAGCTTTTGATCAATTATCTTAAGTTTAAACTTAATTCATACGGGTTTCCTCCATCTTTCATCAAGTGGATATAAACGTATCTTGAAGATAGGTAATATCAAGTGAAATTCAGAAATTCTTACTCAAGACCCTTTATTGCCACATCAGGTGTTCCGCAGGGCAGCCATCTTGGACCATTACTCTTTACATTGGCTATTAATGATGTTCCTCTTTGTGTTCGCAATAGCGAAATTCTTATCTTTGCAGACGATTTGAAGATTTATAAAAATATATCATCTCCAAAGGATCGAACTCTATTGCAAGAGGATATTGACCACTCTGCCTTGTGGTGTGAAAAGAACAGTTTGAATCTTAACCCGACAAAATGTCAAACAATGACATTTTCAAAAAAACGTTCTCCATCTTCTCATGACAATGTTATCTCACGGCACATTTTTACTCGTGTTATAACTGTAAGGGACCTTGGAGTTCTCTTTACGCACAATTTAGACTTTTCTGCCCATATTAATATCATCGTTAACAAAGCCAATTCAATGTTAGGTTTTATGAAGCGTTGGTACACAGAATTTGTTGATCCAAATGTTACCCGAGCATTATACAAGGAGGAGGTTATAATCTCCGTGGCCTCGACTTGATTAAAGTCCCAACACATTGGACTAACTATGGGATGCATGAGCCCTTGACACGTATGGGTAGACTTTTAAATTAGAATTCAAACATTTTTGATTTCAATATCAGTAAAATTAAATTAAAAAATATACTCAAAACCAGTGCTTCACGCTCCTAAATGTTTTTGTTTCATATTGTTGCAGCTTAAAACATATATTTTAATTATCAATTATTTCTTTATTAAAAATGAACTTTAAATTTAAATTGAATTAAAATTATTTCAAAGTGTAAACGCTCGTCAAAAGAGAAAGCCACTGAACGCTAATTTGAAGTTTCGTTAAGAAAAAATATATATTGGCGGAAACCAGATAAAATTCTGACTCGTTCAATCTTCTCATTTGATGGAGCGTGCTCATGCCAGAGTGACACAAAATTATAAGTTTTTTTTATTTTTTTTTTGTATAATTATACGTATTCAGACTCAAATTTCCGAATATTAAACAATTATCCAAAAAATTAAAGGAAGTTTAATATTTCACCAAGAGCACCTGTCTCTATCAAAAACACATATTATGTTCTTGTTTTGTTTTTGACGTAATATTATTTGTTTATATTTTCATTTTGTACTTGCGTATGTATTATTTGTAATAGAGTTTGCCTACTAACAACTAACACTGCACCACTGCACTAAATGATGAGCCGGTGGTATAACACAGTTTTCTGTGTTGGCAAACCATTGGTCGGAAGACGGAGCTTGGTATAAGCTCTCTTCGGCCAATTCTGATAGTGTGAAAAAAAACATAGGAATATCTACTAAAAGGCTTCGATTAATAGAAAATATGTACAAAAGCAATCGAACGGCGGTATAGGATGGGTCGGAAATGTCAAATTGGCTTATCACATCCTCGGGTGTCAAACAGGGTTTCCAACTAAGTCCAATTCTTTTCAGCTTATTTCTCGATGATTTTTGGAGTGTCTTCCTGGAGGAATAACTTTCAACAATATTAATATAAAAGGCTTGATGTTTGCTTATGACGTAGTCCTCCTTGCTGAAACGCCAAGCATGCTACAACTTATGATAAATAGGCTCAACGAATATTGTAATCAATGGAATCTGCAAATAAACCCTGTTAAATCAAAAGTTATGATATTCCGAAATAATACTGGGCAGTATACAAGGGACGAAAAATGGAATATAGGATCCAATCTCTTAGAGGTGGTTAAGCAATACCGCTATCTTGGCATAAGCCTCACCCCGGGACTTACCTTTGGTTCCCATCTTCAAAGAAAGTTGAAAGATGCTAAAAAAGCTCTAAGCTGTGCTTGGAAAAATGTTATTTCACGAAAAGATGTAGCAATTAGCACAAACTCTTCGAAGCGACTATCCAATCAGTAATGTGCTACGGAAATCAGGTATGGGGTTACGAAAATCACGACACGAAGAAGTGGAAAAGCTGCAAAGATACTCCATAAAGCATCTCTTCAGGCTTCCAACCACCACTCCCACCTTAAAGCTATATCTTTGAAACGGGATTACCACTATTACATCTGGTTACACTGAGGCGGCACTTCAAATATGTATTGAAAATAATACAACTACCTGATCACCGTTAACCAAAAGTTGTACTTCTGTCCCTGTTTAGAGGCAAATCAGGTTTCTTTGCGAAATGGAGAGAACTAAGCGAATAACTAGGTGTAGAATTGTCTCTTAGATGGGAGGATCGATCTACGTGGAGATCAGCACTGGATGATATACTAGTAAAACTGGATGAAAAATTGCATACAGGATTTTTGGAGGAAGCCGCTAACTCATTGAGTCGGCTGGTCTACAAGGGGCTGAACCATTTGAAATGAGGTAATAGGAGTGGACGGGAATAGGATATAGGAAAAGAAAGGGATATTTGGATAGGTTAGGATCGGTAGGAGGTAGGATTGGGACGGGCAATAGGTTTTAATGAGAGGGGTAAGGGTAGGGAAAGAATGTCTGCTACGAGGGCGATGGCATGCTCGCAATGCTCAGCTTAGCTCGTCGGATGAAGGGGGAGATCTTGCCCCGCAGCTAGACCTCACCTATTTCAAAAAAACATGAAACATGCCAAGAACTGTATCCACTTAGCCACCACAAATCCACGACACACTTTGGGAATTACTGCGGCTGTCGTTGCAGTTTGGCCTAGTCCCACCCAACCTAGAATTCGTACGGCCCTTTTCTTCGAATTCCCCTAACCTGAAAATGCCAAAGACTTAGAACGGCGGAACAGAACTATTTCCACGAATGCTACAGCACCCATCAAATACGCTTGATTTTTAAAACAAGATTGGAACTACTACCTCTTAACTACAGACCCCATAAAATCGACCTACCAGCACTCTGTAAACTTTGCAACCTGAGCGAGAAAGAAGATGTATTCCACTTGATTGGGAAATGTCCGATTCTCCAGGAATGCTCCATTGGAACAAATCGTTTCTATCTCTGGAAGAAGTACTGCAGATTCTGAACGGATTGAACTGGACGACTCTTTGCAAGTATGTCTCTGATGCTCTTGCCTTCAGGTTTCAATGTATAGAAGATTAAAACGTTTATGTTGTTAATAATTAAAATTGCCAAACATCGAAAATATGTAATTGAAGAAAATTCGCATTACAAATTATGTTACAAATCATTAAAATTGAAAAAAAAACACAGACAATGCTTTTTTCTACCTCAATGGTTAGCTACATTAAAGCTGTTAGCTACAAGAGCAAATTCGTACGATCCATTCGTACATTTTATTTTCATGGCGAATAGAACATAATTTCAAATTTGCCTCATCCGCATTTTAAGTATTTAGTTATTGGTCTTGTTTGTTTATTGTCGCTTGAGTTCTCTTTTTAATTTCGGGTTTGCTGGAACTTCTTCTGGTCTGAAGACGAGAGTATCGAGTAAATTTTTGAGAGATCTTTTTTGGAAGAAAGTTCTTGACAAATCGAAGAAATTAGTTTTGGTAGTATTTAAAAAAAAAAAAGGTTGGTGGCAAAACCCGTGCATTTTCTGTGTAAATTCGGACAGTTTTTGTTCGGTTGGGTTTCTCCTGAATTTCCAGGACTCGCGACCGCGCTATTAAAATCCGCTTCTTTCGGGACTAAGGGATAACTGTTCATCTTCTTTTTTCAAATCTTAAATTTTAAGATTCAATTTAAAAGATCTCGGTTTTTAGCCCTCCGATTAGTAAGGTTTCCAAGAGGTTTGTAATTTTCCTTATAAAAAAAATTGCTGGAGCCCTTTCTATTTTATAATTTTCAACCTCTACGCCCCTGTGGTAGTCAAAATATTGTTATTATATATCACCGATTATTATGATCATGAGTGTAGCTGTGGCGGCAGCGCTTTAATTATCGCTGAAAATTGAAATTTAAATTCGCTTCGTCTTTGGGGTAGCCGTGGCGCGATAGTTGTGTGTTCGCCTGTCAACCTCATGGTCATAGGTTCGATCCCTGCCGTAGTCTACGTCCTCTTATTTTTCCATTAAAAACCAATTCTAAAATAAATGTCATAAAATGAGTTGCTGGTTTACTCATTACATGCTGTTTAGGCATAGAACTAACAACATCTGATTGAGTAACGAATAAAAATATTAATGCGAATTATAAGGGACATAGATAAATAAGACACGGAAATTTCTCCGCTTTAGTTCAGCCGCCATCCCTGGAGAAAAAATCTGCGACAACAACCACCTACAGTGTCAGAACATCGCGCCACACATCTTTCCTATCATTCTTCTTTCTCTTCCTTAATCTCACGCCCGCGCTATGTTGAAACATTTATAAAAAAAAACAAAATTGTAACACAAAATTCTTTGCATATACTCAAACTCGACCACACCCCAAATCCTATAATTGGTCCAAGCTGAAGGTTTCAGGGGCAGCACCGTACGCATGAATTTTAATGCACTTGGTTTTACATAACAAAAAAAAAGTTATCGAAATCGAAATAAACAAAAAACGTAATAATCGTAAAAATTAATAATAAAAGGCCGAAGGAACTTAAGACGAACTATGTAAAACCCCTAATTTTTTTTTTTCAAAACAAAAGTAAACAAAGTAAAGAAAGACGTTTTGATTAAAATGCTGAATCAATCAAATGTGGAACAACTTAAACGAAGTAATATAAAAACGAGATGAAAAAACGAACTAAACCATACACTATAAAAATATAGTTTTGTGAAAGAAGCGGTTTTATTTTTTTATCATAAATTAAAAGATAATTTATTTCTGTTACTTTCGAACAAAAGCAAAACTTTAAGATTTTTCATAGTTGTTTTTGACCATATATATGTATGTATACCCAGGTACATGAACTGGAACTTATGCCCTCCGGTGATTTAATAAACCGCGCAACCAAAGGATATCGTTGAATAAGAATTGGTGCAACCGTGAAAATGGAGAATCTGGCGTGTGCGGCTCACACGGATGAAATGGAAAAAAGATAAATGATATCCCATTTGATGCTGAAGACCATACAAATATTGTGGTTAATGGTTTGAACTCTGTTATGATCGATCTGTCATTTCAGATACTCTATTATTGGTACACCTTTAACCTTTTTTACTTGCGATTATAGGTTCTAAAAGGCAAGTTATGCATTCGTCGAAAAAAAAAATTTTGAGATAATAACCAAACATGAAATTACGATGATAGCGCAGACAAAAACAAAGATGGTCTAAAAATTCTGTCTGTCAGTCTGTCAGTCTGTCAGTCTGTAAGTCCGTCAGTCTGTCAATCTGTCAGTCACTTTTGTTAGCTTAAATTAGTTTAAGTATTTATTTCAGAATTTTGAATTATTTTTTCTTTGATTAAGCTGATTTAATATTTTGTTTTTAAGTTTATATTATATTATTTAAGACTGTCATACCAATTTTTTTAGAAAAAAATTAAAGATATTTTGTATATATAAAAAATGAAGGAAAAACTGCTTTAAATATATATTTAGATTTTTAAGAGAAATCTTTTGCATTCGATGTGATCGAACATGAGAGCAGGTTCGTGCGATCCAGTAGTGCATTTTATTTATTAATGGAACAAAAGTAGTAGCACAAGCATTTTCTTCGGAAATGGTTTCCTGATTGCACTACTTTTTTTAAATCATTCCACTTTTCTGTATTTGAAGAGATCTGTGATAATTAATCAGGACATTGGTGATATTGTCGTTCTTAAGCTATTTTATAGCGACGACCACCTCATCCGTATGTTTGTACTAGACAGCATAATTGGATCCTTATTGATTATTATTATAGGTGATTTCTCTTTTTTCCTTACCGCTCGCTGACGCTATACACGTGATTATCTGTAATATTTAAAAAATTTGCTGAAATATAAATTTCCTGTATTCATTTTGAGCGTTCTACATACTATGCAGCCCTTCGAGTGACCATAAGTAACCTTTTTTCGTTGCACGTATTTATTCGCAGTACTTGCACCAATGATTGCTGACGTTAACGTCTATATTAGATCCATGCATAGTGCTCATATGCAAGATTCTGTAATAGTCGAGCTCTACAGCTAATCCCTTAAATAACATGCATTATGATAGAGTATAAAAAATATATTTTCACTTTCGGAATTACTCAGTTGTTGTATTTCTAGAACATTGTAATTTCAGAACGTTATTTTTTATATATTTTTTGAGAGCAATGTACCTTAATAAATCATAAATTATTACCCTAGTTAACTTTTGCACAATTGCTACCAAGCAATTATTACATTGTTTGTACCTTAACCACATGCCTACTCTTCTTGCTAAATGGGAACATCAATTTCAAAATTGAATTTTACCTTCCAAGCAATTTTATCGTATAAGCAATTATTTTGATTTACATACATTGAGGTTTAGCTTCTATTGTAAGAGACAAGATTATATCTTTTTTACATCAGGCTCTAAGCAGTATGTAGATAGACTGGTAGATACTCTACCTAGTTGGTTAAATAATGTATGATGGAAAGTATTCGATATCCATGTTAACCATTAAAGTAGTATTTACTTGTATTGTATGTGTCGTTGGTAGTAACATATGGAAATATTTGTTCTATTTCTACGAGAGCGGTGTTTTGCAGCATTCGAGTAGGTACATCTGCAGTGGTTTCTTTGTTGCGTAGTTATTTCTTGAGAAATACTTTTGCCGACTTTAAACGACAAAGAACTAATATTACAAAATTCTGATATCAAAAGTAAGTTAAAAAGAAGACAACAGATACTAAAAAATTAAAAAAAAATGGAACTGAGAAGGACGCACGCACTTGGTCTTATAGACCAAGATCCCATGCCGACAGACATACGTCATTTTATCATAACTGAATTTTGAAGCGATAAATTTTAATTGGAGGGTAAACCGATGCGTTACGTAACGCGTTATGGTGAGCATTCCTTTCCCTGAATTAAATTATGAAATGAAAATACTTGACGAATTTGTTGGATTTGAACTGGGTACATCGGGATTGATAGTTGTATGATCTAGCCACTATGATACTTTCAAGTTGAATGATGTGTAGTAATAATTTGTTAACTATTGAGTTAATGAGATAATGATTACAAATTTGAACTGAGACCCTTAAATCTGGGGCATTATTATACGTTTGTTCATTAGTTGATTTTCAAACATATAATTTAATACCCAATGTTGATAAACAAAACAATTTGTTTCATATCGGAGAACATGAAATTGAAATTCCAGTAGGGTCATTTGAAATTGTTGATATTGCATTATACATACTATATTGCCAGGGAATTATTAATGCGCATAATTCTACCATATCTCTAAGATTGGAAGCCAATAGTAATGCAATTTCGATAGGAATCGTACGATTGAAACATTATTGGGTCTCAGTAAATGCATTCTTAAAGCTGGGTGTCATAAACTTATCTGATTTACATGTTGATATTAACAAAGTTAATGTAATTCTAATTGAATGCAATAATATTACAACTACATAGTGGGGGTGGCCGTGGCGCGATAGTTGTGTGTTCGCCTGTCAACCTATTCTAAAAATAAATGTCATACAATGAGTTGCTGGCTTACTCATTACATGCTGTTTAGGCATAGAACTAACAACATGTGATTGAGTAAAACTAGTATACCGATAAATTATGACAACGAATAAAAATATTAACGCGAATTATAAGGGACATCGATAAATAAGACACGGAAATTTCTCCGCATTAGTTCAGCCGCCATCCCTAGAGATAAAATCTGAGACAACAACCACCTACAGCCTCCGAATATCGCGCCACACATCTTTCCTATCATTCTTTCTCTTCCTTAACCTCACCCTCAAGCCCGCACTGTGTTGAAACATTTAAAGGGTATTCTTAATCCCTTGAGCGCGTGTAGATTATAAAAAAAAAAAACGTTGTTCTTATTGAAGCGTCTGCCTGGTTTTGTTTTAACTTCTTAAATGAATTCAAATTTACTATACATAAATTATAAAACCAACCATCGTTCATAAGTCAGGTTGGCCGGGATGGAGCGTGGGTTCGAATCACACATTTGAAAATATGTATATATATATATATATTTTTTTTTTAAGTCATAACTTCTTATGGGCGGACAAAGCGCTTCGTTAAGAAAAGAAAAGAATTTTATCTTTTTAAGGAGTGGACCTAAGAATCTGAAATTTATTAGGAATGACACTATATATTGACTTGATTGTTTGGTAAGCATGTTGGATTCCTAGACTGTAAGAAAACAGTAATATTAAGAAGATTACACATATCGGTCATTTACATTTGACTGGTTACATAAATGCATTTGGTTTTTCTTTAATTAATAAGTTCGGGGTGGCCGTGGCGCGATAGTTGTGTGCTCGCCTGTCAACCTCGTGGTCCCAGGTTCGATTCCTGCCATTGTATATGTCGTCTTGTTTTCCATTAAAAACCAATTCTAAAAATTGTCATAAAATGAGTTGCTGTTTACACACTAATAACATGTGATTGAGTAAACTAGTATACCCATAAATATGACAAAGATATAAATAAAATAAAGTGAATTATAAGAGACATAAATAAATCAGATACGGTAATTTTCTCCGCATTAGTTCAGCCGCCATGCCATCCCAGCGCCAAACATCTTTCCTAACCCTCTTCTCTTCTTTCACATGATGACACGAAGAGTTATAAACATATAAAGAGTAATCATAATCCCTTGAGCGCGGATAAGATTATATAAAAAAAAGAGCAGACAATAACAACATGTCGATTATTTTCATGTATCAAATCATTGGTCTATGAGGTATACAAGCTTGGCAATCTTTATTTCAAAACAGAAGAAAAACATTCAAAATTGCCTGCCTACTCGTATCATCGATGTTCAGTGTAGAACAGTTGTTTGAAAATGGTCTTAAAATTGAGGTAAGATTTGAGGCTGTTTGCCGGTATAAAAATAATAAGACTGTGTCTTCATATATGTATTGCTTAATAGGATTATTTGACATTCTAATGCCCGTTTGCTGACACACACCTTAAGCATTTAAGTTCTACTTAAGCACTTATGTGACAGTTTACGCAGAGAAAAAAGTAGCCCATAAGCGTTTTAAGTTGAACATTAATATTTATGATTCGTATCAGCAAAAGGCCCTAAATGCGAAAGTTGATAAAAAATTTGAATATTTTTAAAAACAGTATTCCACAAAGTTATTGGGTATCTGGCTCTCCTTTCTCTCACGCATACGGAGAATTTTGAAATTAATCAATTTAATGAATAACTTTTAAAGATTTTTTTAAGTTAAAGAATTTCAATATTAAATAGTTCAACTTAGATTAGCTTAGCTTATCACTTCTGTCGGGCGTCCGAGACGCACAAGTTTTTTCTTCTGGGAATAGATAACAAAGTAGTTAAGAACGAATGGAAATTCGGAATTTTCAAAGCTGAGGATTTTCGGAGATATGCAGTTTTAGCGGTGCATACTCAACTACGTTATTTTATCAAAGCTGATTGTTTGATATGTTTAAGGGGATAGTGTCTCAAACTTTGTTTGTGAATTGGTCAAATTACCGTTGGTATCATTACATTCTGGCCAAGAATATCGATGAAGCATATCTTGCAGAATATACAAAATTACAAGTTCTTTTTAAATAATATTATATTTGAGTAAATATTATTTTATACATAGAACCACGTTTACATCAGTTTTTACTTGCGATATATGTAGGTACTAGATAAAGAGCAAGTTGTGCATTTGGAAAAAAATTGAACTCGACATTTTGTTCAAACTTGACATTATTATAATAGAGAACACCAAAAAAGTGGTCGATCTACAGCCTAAACGGCAGTAGCGATTTTGTTCAACCTTGGTACTAAGGAATTTTAGGTGCCTGGCTCGATTCTTTTTTAAATCTTTTTTTTTAGCTTCAAAAATAACGATACCTGTCATACAAATTTTTGGCAAAAAAAGGTAAATCTCAAGTACGTTAAGTTCGAGCATTATGGAACACCTAACGTCAATCTGAAATAACCTTACGAACTAAATTTTATAATTCAATTTTGTTTGTATTAAATTAGAGAAAAAAGTAACATAAAAATAATAATGCAAGGCCTTTAAGAAAAAATAAATTAATTTAAAAAGATTTGCCCCTACGGGCAGTATGGCGCACCCCTGAGTGCAATATGGCGGGAGCTTTTACCTTTGATTTGAACACCCACATCCATCGCAAGTGTTCTTAAATTTAGTTCAGGAATTGTGGGACCACTGTCCACAAAGGATTTACTGCATCCACTAGTCCTTTTTGGTTGTAGTGTAATCTAGTTTAATCTTCAACACATCCAGCACAAGTGTTGTCGTTCTCCCCGAAATCTTCGGGTCCATACGACTCGTCGCGTCGGCTAGCTCCATGTAAAAATTTTCTTCATCGGAAATGCATCACATAACATACAGAACTCTGTAATACAAAACGAAAAAAAACGGGAAGAAACGAAAAGACATTAGGTAAGTATGAAACTTTAATTGACATGAAAACCATAATGCCCTTACAGTGCCTTTGCCATATTATAGGCAAAAAACACTTTCACAAAACCTTAAAAAAAAACCAAGATTTCCTTTCGTTTCAAATATTTCCCGTTACTCAAACACTTAAACTGTATTATAACGGGTGATTTTTTTGCTACTTGGTTTTTGACGTTTATATTTTTGACAGATCACACATAACAAATTCCACGAACATTTGACATTTTGATTCAGTATTGTTTGCCATTTCATCATGAATAGACTTACGCCTGAACAACGTTTGCAAATTATTGAAATTTATTATCAAAATTCGTGCTCTGTGAAAAATGTGTTTGCCACACTGCACGCGAAACCATGCATCAATTGAGAGGCAAATTTGGTGAGCAGTTGATCTCACGTTTTGGCGCAGTCAATTGGCCACCAAGATCATGTGATTTGACCCCGTTAGACTATTTTTTGTGGAGCTATGTTAAGTCTATTTTCTACGGGGACAAGCCAAACACAATTGCTGCCTTGGAAGCTAACATTGAGCGCGTCATTGGTGAGATTCCGGCCGAAATGTGTGAAAAAGTTTGCCAAAATTGGACCTTCAGAATGGACCACCTGAAGCGTAGCCGCGGGCAACATTTAAGTGAAATTATTTTTAAAAAGTAAATGGCAGAAATTGATTTATCGATCCAAATAAAAATTTCATTCACTTTTTACAAGTTTCTGTGTTTTTTTTGAATTTTCAAAAACCAAGCTCTTAAAAAATCACCTTTTACATTCTACTCTTCATACCTAACACCAGCGATGTATACTTACCGAGAAACACGAATCCAAACACAAAGTAAAATTATAAAAAACACACCAACATGTACATTTTTTTATAATCCGTTTTTTGTTCAGCGAAACTGGTCGTATCAAATAACGATCTTTACTGGCCACGTCACACGTGTTCCGCAGAGACTAAATTGTTTACATTGTTTTTATTTTAATTAGAGTTTGGGAAGTATGTATAACAATTTCGGGGTGCGCCATAATGCCGGCTGGGCAGGGCCGTACCAATCAAATGAATTTTGGGGTGCAAGAAAATTTATTTCGATTTTGCGTTAACAAATACTGCCATAATCTCAAACTAACATCCATCACAATTTTGCTAAGTTATTTCTTGCACACTAGCTAACATCACTTTGCATTCAAGAAGAATTTAACTCAAAATATCGTCTATGTTTTTGATATTAAAGGGCGTCGCAATGTATTGTATCAAATTAGATATTTATTGTGTATTTTGGAAAAAGTTATGGGCAAACTTGTGCGACTTAATCTTCTCACGATTAAATATCATAGCACAAACTTGATTGCTCAATTTCTTTTCGACATACTATTTTGCCCAATATTACCGTGCGTTTTTTTTTTTTTTTTTTTATTAATTTTTATTTCATCTTAACTTATAACTATGTTAAAGCTATACAAAAATGTTTAAAACAAGCCTAATTATCAAAACCTTGCAACTAATTTACTGGCCTTTTACGGGCGCTCTAAACAAAACTATATCTCTTAATATTAATGCCTTTCGACCTAAAAATTATTTTAATTAAATCTAATTATTTTATTTTTGTTTAACCAAGAAAACTTTACTAAAAAATCTTAGTATCAGATCATTTGAAATTTTTACCTAAAAACTACCTAAATCTAGACTAAAAATAATTAAAACTAGATACAACTTATACTAACTAAAAATAACTTAAGCTACTTAAAATACCTAAATATACCCAAAACCACTTAAAAACTAGAACAGCCACAGCAGGATTTTTCGTTTTAATTTTGTTTTGTTTATATTTTGTATACGTATGCAGACACACAACCACATGCCACCTACACATACATGTGCGTATACATATACGCACGCACGTATATATACAGCCGCGCAGATGCATGCACATATGCCTCCGCATACACACATATTTTTTTAAATTTTGTTGGTGCCACCCCGCCTGTTCGTTATACCTAATTTCCCTAAATCTATGTAAGTCCGCTAAGACATGTATTCTTATCAACTTTAGCTATCAAACTGCTGTTCAGAGAGCCACCAGGTCCAGATCGGACACAGTATTACTGAAGCGAAGGCGCTCTTCTCCACCTTGAGCGATGACGTCTCGACCATACAGGAGTCGCTTATCAACAGTTTTCCGGCTGACGTGGTAGATGAGCCCAACCATCATTTTATCCTGTATCAGCCTTCGACTGTCTAAAAAGAGGAATGCCTCGGGAGGGATGTAGCCACTTAACCGCGCACTCTCAAAATATTCATTTCTGGGGTAGTAAGCCCCAAAAATTAAGCTGTTGGTTGAGGACATTGCTCTTGCAGTGTGACCCCGAATCAGCTTAAACAAAAAATTATCTATTCTGTTTATGTTGGCCCCGTTGTATAGAACCTGGTTTGGAATAATATCATGTGTACTCAGACTCTGGTGTTCTGTGTAATCCAAGGCAACGTCTAAGACATTGCCTCTCAAACACCCGAATCTTTTCCATTTGAGATGGGGCAACGTTGAACCACACCGGGCATGCGTAGGCAATCATCGGCCTGATGAGGGCCATGTAACAAATCACCTTCACACTGCTGTCAAGACGGCTGCTATAAAAGAGTCGTTTTGTCAGGGCAAAGGCTCCCCTAGACCTGGCCAGATCAGCACCTATATGTCTGTCGAAATACAAATACTGATCCAACCAGATGCCAAGGCACTTTACTACACTTTTACTCGCCAGTTTATGTCCATGTGGCCCTACGATCACCAGCTTGCGCCAGTTCTTTCTCCTACCATTTGAGGCACCAGACAACTGAGTCCTAAACAGAATAGTTTCTGACTTCTGGAAGTTGATTTTCAATTTCCAGCCATCACAATATCGCTGAATCTTGTCGAAATCACTCTGCAAAAGAATTTTGTTGTCCTCAACTGTATTAGCTATTCTGTACGCAATTAGATCGTCGCGTCGGCGTACGCAATTGCCTGAGTTAGACTACCTATCAGATCGCTGGTGTAAATGCTAAATAGAATCGGCGAGTTAACCGCTCCCTGCTGAAGACCATTATTAATATTAAAAATTGCGATAGAAGTTACTATCGTGCGTCTTGACCTCCTTATACATCTCTGATCACCATCGCATTGTTTGTTGTTAGTTGAATAAAAAAATATTAAGTATGTTCTCTATTTACTAGGCCGTACTGTGCTTGTTTAAATTCCTGCACAATGAGCATAGGAAATTTATTTTTTTAGGTTATTTTGTTTTCATTTTTTCAGAGACAAAATTGACGTTAAAGCAAATTATAAAGAGGGAAATTTTAATAGAAAGGAAAAGAAGAGTATAGTGAAAGAAGGAAAGCTACGAGGAATGAATGTTCTTGCAAAAAATTCCTATACCCTGAACTCACTGTCAATAATAGTCTGGTCTATTGCAAATTGGTTTAATTGTTTTTTCGCTTTGTCGGTGAACATCGTAAATACAAATTTCTCTGTAAATGTTTCTCTTTTTCAAATATTGAGAACGTGGATGATGCCAAAAGTCGTACTGGAAATTAATTGTTATCGGCAACAAGTCTTCTCAGGGAATTTTGCTGTCATTTCATACGATTTTTTGTTCAAGTGAAATTTATTCATTTAGAGATTCACTATCGCAGGAACAATTTCGAAAAAATAAAATATTCCGTTGGAAATGAAATTCCCTGGGAGATATCCGAAACAACCCAATAGAAGTGCCAAATTTTTTGTGGAAGTGCTTATTAGGGAAAAATATATTGCATCTTCTCTATCGCCAGCCCAATGTGAAAAATCGTATGTATACGTGTATCAGTGTATGTACATACATATGTACCTATGTATGTATGCGTGCAAATATTAAAAATGGGGGTTTTCTTTAAATCTTGCACATGTGCGTAAGTTTAGCAGAGGCCGACCTCGCCGCTGCGCCATAATTTCCGAACTTACCTTATCTTGAAAACGGCTCTAACGATTTTAACAAAAAAACCTTTTTTGTTGAAAATTGAACATTTCGAAAACCGATGGTAGATTTTTTTTTAAGTTATAGTTTTCAGTTTATGTTACTCAAAATTGACATACCATTTTTTGAAAAAAATTTAAGGAATTTTGTAATAAGAAAATTAATTTAAAAACAAGTTTAAAACATATTTTGCCGTTTCTACAAAAAGTCCTTTGCTTACATAAGATCGAACATAAAAGCAAGTACTTGCGATTCAGTCGTGCATACTATTCGACATAGAGACATGAAACTAATACCGGGAATGCGCAACCAATTTTAAATTGATGTAGTGGTTTTAATTGCTTAATCATAGTAGATCTACTTCAGTCTTTGGATAAAGGAACCATCTATTTCCCCAACTAGCTCTTTTGAGATCCATATCACCTTTTTCACTCTGAAATGCTCCAATGAGGTAACACATAAACTGTCAAAGTCACATGAGATCTTAGGTATTTGTATTGTTGTGGATCAACATTTTCTATGCAATTTGTTTTTTTTTATAATGAAAAAAGGAAACCTGTGAAGTCTTGTATCGGGCCACAGCACATGCACTAAGGAGCTTAATTTAAAAATATATTTAACCTTTTAAAAACTTATTAGACGGCATAACTTGCTTTTCAACAAGATACACATTATTTTCCCTTGGGTGTTTTTTTTTTCAGGAAGGTCGGTCCTTTCGTTTTATTTTCTAAAATTGAAAATTCGAGCTTTGTTTTTTTTTCAAATTTCAAATAAAATGTACTTCGAACATTGTTGATCTATTTCACTGGTTTCTAATCTACTTATAAATTTTGTTTCTAGGGTTTGAGCCTTGGGTGAGCTCTGGGTGCCAACTGTTCAAATTATCGCGAGGGTACCTATTATATTTTAATTAGTACCTACATGTTATTCAATACAAAAAAAATCCCCTGCGACCTTATACGAGAATACTTTACTTATATTTCTTAAAAAAATATATTACAAAACTATTTCTATCTAAATCTGTGACTAAATATCACTCAAACTACTATTTCAGGTACACAAATCTTTAAACACACTCAAAAGAGCATGTATGTACATTATCAATGTAAATATGTCCTCAAATCGTAAAATATCTACATAGCAGGCATTCAATTGCTCTAGTTTTCGTATCTTTGAAACATATTCCATGAGCTTTTGCACTTGATACTGAATAGCTTGCCCCAATTTTTTTTTTCAATATATATGAAAAAGTAAATAAAAATAAACTAAATTCTTTAAATAATGTCACAAAGTGCAACCAACTTGCAGGCATTTTACTTAAAAATCTATGTCAAGTGCAAAATTTCAAAATTAATTTACATGTCATTAGTTACACATAGCTATGTATGGACGTAATCATGCAGAACATAGAGGGTATGAAAATTGTACAATGTGTACAGACATCGCATTAAGAATTGAATAAAAAGGGAAGCATAAAAACTCTTTTTCTCGTAGCTTACAAAGGATCTTTCATTTTCACGCTTGCTGTCGTGCAGGCACAAGCTAAGCTCTGGCACCGTGACATCAACATCACTTGAAAGTATTTCAATCGCAGGTTCGTAGGTCATTAGATATAATTTTCATTGGAGTGTGTCTTTAACGTTAAATTTTCTCTTTCTGTAGGTAGGTACAATTTTAATTGCATTTCGTTGTAGATATAGTCAAAAATGCATAGATTAGTGTATGTGTGTGTGTGTGTTGTTTTGATGAAAAACATATACATACATATAAGCACACCTACTTTACCACGTGAGCACATCCGTGCTTGGTTCTTAATACTTACCTACTTCAGTTCTGCAGAAACATTTCTGGGCTTTAGTGACTTAACCACTCTTGCATTTACATAGAGATCCAATGAAACGCTCATTATGAATTCTACTTTCTATAGTTACAGTTAGACTGTGCTCTAAGGATGTGGCAATGGGATGAAAAAACCACCGCCCGTACACCACTTATATTGATGTACCTATATTTATATACATATACGTATATAGAAATTAATATTTTCATAGAACAATTCCGACATGTTTTCGAGCCAGCCAGCGATGTGGCATGTAATTGTGAGGTTTACACTTAAAAAAAACTTTTTCTATTAATCTTATGACAGGGGCTCCTTGTGGAGATCTGTGATATCACAGAAACAATTCTAAATAAGTTTAGAACGAGTAGCTATGTTTCAAAAACAGTAAACATTATCAATAGGTATATGTGAATAGGTGGTATACAACTTTACCATAATTAGATATAAAAATTATTAGGTCCTATGTTGGTTTGCATGTTCATCAATGATTTCCCCCAAGTGTGCCAGAATGTAATGCTGCATCTTTATGCAGATGATGGGCAAATCTATCTCTCTCGACCATTCAACTTGTTGGAAGATCTGGTTTGCAGATTTAATGGAGATCTTTTGGGGATCTATAATTGGACCTTGTGCAATGGATTAACTCTTGATCCTTCCAAAACTCAAATAATTGCAATATCTCATCGGAAATTTGATGTAAGGATACTTCCACCTGTCTATATATCTCGTTTCCAACTTGATTTTGTAGATACTATCATGAATCTGGGCTTCAAAATTAATCGGACCATTTCTGCTAAAGATCATATTAATCTTTCTGTTAGTCGAATCTATGGTGGTCTTCGAAAGTTAAACCTTTTCTCGAATCTAACTCCTACAGACACTAAGCTGAGACTTGTCAAATGTTTGTTACTACCTATTATTGATTATGCTGCAGTAGTTTACTGCAAGCCTGATTCGCACTCGATGCAAAAACTAGTTTTTGCTTTTAATGATATCGTTAGGTATGTCTATAGTTTGCGAAGGTTTGATCATGTATCTCGATATCATTAACGCGTCTTAGGATGCTCGCTTGTGCAATTTATTGAATTAAGATGTTGCTTATTTCTGCATAAGATAATTCAAAAACATCTCATAACGCATTCATTTAATTATTTAAATTCTTGGAGACTATTTTTTGTATATGCCATTAGACTCTGGAACTCCCTACCTATAACGGTAAGACAAATAGTAGGAACTACTCAATTGAAAAACGATTGGAAACGATTAAGGAGGAAATAAGAAGGAACCCGAATTAACAACAACAAACTTGTGTCTACAAGCACTAGTCGTTTCAATGCAATTGATAAAGAAAAAAACCTGCATTGGGTTGGATCTGATCATGTGGTCTCGCTGGCGTGATGCGTATAGTGCGTTGGTTTCTAAGCATATTGGTCATGGTTCAATACTCGATAGAGGCACAAGAAGTTTCGAAAAGGTAGACCAGCACCACTAGAGCAAAGGAATCTGATAAATGACCTTGTCAAGTCGTGAAATAGCTATAATTCCAGCCAAAAATTATATCAGAAAAACTTGGTGGTAGCACACTCAAGTTGTTGTTGGTCATTCAAAATCATTAACATTTTAATAGCATACCCATAAATAATTACACTACATTGGCGTTTCAAATTTTGTTCCTGTAAATTTTTCAAAATTTTATAGGTACTATGTATACCTACCTCTAAAATTTTGAAAAATTTACATTATTACTTGTTTTTTTTTATAATCGCTCCGAAGAATAATTTCCATCTATTTATGTACAAAATACATTCATAGTTTAGTATTTATTGATTTTAATAGAACTTAATATCAAGGTTTACATCTTTTAGATAATATGATATATGATAATATAATAAAGAATATGATTTTGTTTATATATCTTAATATTAAATTACGTTAAGTAAAATATACACATAGGTAGAAAATGACAAAAAAAAGACAAATAGAAAAGTAAAAGAAAAAAGAACGAAGGAAAGTACATTAATAAATAAACAAATAAAATCCATAATCTAGCTTAAAATGTATTATATTAAAAACCAAGGTAAGCTTACTTACATCCGCCTTAAAACTACCTAATCATAAATAGACTCAATGTTGCCGAAGTGGCACGATCGTGCATTTTTGGCACTTGTCAATTTAAATAGCACTGTGGCACTCAAACGCTTCAAAACGCACTTTAGGAATCGATGAGCAAATGTTTTCAAATATATTCAAGTTCATGATCAGACTTTTAGTTTTACCACATGGTAGTGCATCAGCTGAAAGGTTTATTTCACGCTTAAATAACATAAATAACATGAAAACCCATAATAAAAATCGACTTTCTATATTGAGTAATAAAATCACTTTTGTCGTTTAATGAAAAAGACTGAAACTTGCCAGCACTTCATACCAACTAAAGACTTATATTGTTAATTGATGCTTTTATTTATATTTTGTTATATTTCGTTTAATGAAGTTCTTTTATTTTATCTATTAATTTATTATTTATTAATTTTGTGTTTATTTTTAGAATTCCTTAAGTTTTGAGGTGCAATAAATAAAATTAAAAATTACATATTATGAAATCTGTGGCATTTTTTCACTTTTTTGTTAGTGGCACCCAGTGGCCTAAAATGACACTTTCTGTTGTCAGCATTGGCATAGCCACCAGTGTTGTTCCTCTTCGTGTGGACTTTAATTGTCTACATTTAAACGTAGACAATCGGTCAACAATGTAGACAATATGTCGACAATGTAAACAATAACTTATACATCTAAATCTCACAAATAAAATAATTCCAAAAATTGCGCGGTTTGATTAGGAGTACTATCGATAGGATTTGGATTTGGGCGTTTTTTCCTAATATTTGGACGTTATTCCATTATTTAATCGATATTTCCAATAGTGGGTGTTCTTTCCATTTGAATTTTTCATATTTGAATTTTGGGCGTTCTTTCTTTAAAAAAATAGAAAGATGAGAAATAAATATAACAACATTTTGCTAGTATTTTGTTGTTGGTGATATTTCCAAACCCACTTGGACGAAATTGCCCAATGCCATTTCTGTTAAAAAAGGGTAATTGCTTTCTTCTTTCGACGTAACAGAATTGGAATTTGGATCAAAATTTAATTTTTGAAAACTTTGGGACTTATTCCCTTCTTCCAATTGGTTCAATTATAAAAAGCTCTTTGGACTGCTGTAGGAGTATAAAATACGGTAGATCGGTAGGTCTTGACTTGAAGTTCATATACCTACAAAAGAAAAATCGAAAAGCTTAGGACTTCCGTTTCGGGGAGTGGTATCCACCCACTCTCTTAGAATCGTCATTAATATGAAGCACTTCGGATTGCTGTAGAAAAATGAAATGTGGTAAAGTGATATGATTTGAGTTCGTATTTAGTATAAAGGTAAAAAATGAAAACAGGAGATTTTCGATTCTCAGATTTTTGTATCAATTATTAGAAGTACTTTCACGTAGAATGATGATCCTTAGACTGTTTAGAGGTAGGTGTCCCTGTTAATAAGAAATCGTAATATTGAAAATTTCATATTAAAAGGCCATATTATTCAGCCATTTTATCAGAGTAAAAACAATATCTGCTAAAAGAATTAAAATCGGACATACAAAAATAAACAACTCCTAATTATGTGAGAAATTTGTCAGTTTATGATTTGATTAATGAACCAAATTTGAAAATTTTACTGGCGTTTTTTAATTTGATTCCTAATTCCTCAGATTTAAAAGGTTTTTAGAACTTGACTAGTACTAAGCCAGTGAAGTGATTCAGTGGACCTATAAAAGCTACTGATCATAACAGATTTCTCCCATAATTTAAAGTTTTTCGATATCTTCTCTAATTTAAATATTTGAAACTTTAACTTTTATAGGCATAGAACTAGGTATACCTTCTTACTTTTAGATTTAGATCAAATGATTTTTTTACGACTATCTTGTTTTTGCAAACATTTGCTTGTGGTCCATTTTTTAACATTTAAGTTTAGTGGTTTGATAAATTTTAGTTGAAAAAATTATGAATTATGATAGTTTTACTAATTCCCTACAATGTCCAAATTGTCGACAAATTTATGTCGACAATTTTGAATTTTCTACATTGAATTGTCTACATGTAGATTAGCATGTAGTCTCCATTTATAGTCTTCATGGCACAACACTGATTGGCACTTACTTTTTTTCCGGCAGCGCTAACTAGACTACCTACCTACAACTAGCTAGCTACAATTAAATTGTTAGCTATTATACGGGCAAGTCCATACGACGCACTCGTGCATTTTATTTTCTTTATTTTGTAATAAAATCTACATACCTACCTTTTTCATTTTATTTACAGTAAGAAGATTTTAATTTGATTAATTGTATGTGTAAGTAAAATAAAAATTAATAGTTTATTTAATATTTAGATACATATATATAGTTTATTGTATCGAAAAGAAAAATTACGTAGTTAATAATATTTTAAAGTCATTGCAGAGCACAGAGATATGATTACAAGTTGAATCTTACTACTGAAAATCAATATTAAATTTCTAAAATATATATTTGATATATAATATCTTTTAATATTTATAAAATTGAATTAAAATAATTATAAAAACCTTTATTTGAAATTTGTTTAAATCTAATAATAACTGAAGTACTTATTCTGTTTAAAAAAGAAATAAATAAATACATAAATAAACAAATAAATGAAATAATCATATTCGAAATACAGTAAAAAAAAATATAAAAAAAATTATAAATAAATAAGTAAAACAAAATACATAAATAAATATTTCATAAATAATAAATAAGCTGAACTATCAAAAGAAATAATCAAGAAAACAAACAATTTTACATCAGTGAAACCTATTATATATATTTTTATTTATTTTTTTATATAAATGTGTATTTTTAATGTGTTTGTCTGTTCGTGTAATTACTGAGTTGAAAAATGCAATTTCATCATTTTTAAAGTTATATTTTGTAAGATTAGAAGTTTTTTCTTAAGCATTCCAGCACATTTTTCCAAACAGGTGATCCATATAATAATATCGCATGAAAAACGATCTTAAAAATGAGGTGTTTGCTTAAAAATGACTTCCGGTTGATAAGTGAGTATAACAGTTTAATACCAATATTTATTTTATTCGTTGTCATTAGTGTGTGTTCAAAGGTCAACTTCTTGTCTAAGAAGACACCTAAGTACTTAAAAGAGTTATTTATATTTAAACTGCAGCTGGGTAAAGAGCGAGATAGATTGACTCCTTGCAGCATTTATTTTAATCCTCCAATGTTTAAAATATTCGAAAAAAAGGACGAGAGCATTTGGAATATAGTTAATTATATTCGAAGGATGTTCATCCGATGAGTATATCGCAATGTCATCAGCGTACATTCCAAAATCACAACATTGCACGACTGGGAAGTCCGACGAAAATATATTAAATAGAGTGGTTGATTAAACAGATCCTTGGGGAACGCCAGCAGAAATAATTTTCGAGACGGAACTATGTTGACTTAAATTATGAATTTTCGCCTGTCATTCAAAAAAACTTTGAAAAATCTTAGTTCAATAGGAGTGTAGGAGTGCATTGTGTCACACTGTATCAAAAGCTTTTTTTATATTTAATTATCATTATCACTGAAATCCTTGGTGTGGTTGATAGGTCTACAATGAATATCTTCCTGATATTTTTTCATATATACCTTGTACCTCCAATGAAATAAAACTTGCTTCAAAGGATTTGTAAAACATTCATTGTAATCCATACTACCTCATATTTTCAAGTCGTTTCTTTACAGTTCTTGATCTATAAAGGCAAGTTTTTGCGATGTTTAATTGTGAATTTTATTTTTTAATGCATAATTTAGATGGAAATTTTGTTAAGTGTTGTTTTACATCATGAAGGACGCATTAAAGTTTTGTACTGTTCTCTTATAACCGCATACCAAGAGCAAATCACATTTCCACAAGGCTTACAGATACCACACAAAGGATGTTCCTATCCTTCTTATCTGAAGTTGCCTTAAGTACAATAAGAAGAAACTTAGCCCACTTTGCGGGGAACTGCACCAGCAGTTCTGAAGCACTCTGCAATAGATGGAAGTGCAATGTCACCACCACTGTCCCTTTCCCTTTGGTATCATTCAAAGACTATTTGATATTAAGAGACTATTATGGCGTGTGAAGAAGTTTATTTAAGGTTGCATTTACAGACATTTGGTGTAACTTTACCAAAAACCAAACCAAGGCACCAAGAAACGATCCCTCTACTCTACATTGTGAACGAACCCTGAAATCCAAACACCATATTACCATATTACTTTATAGCCAAGCCGGACGGGACGCAAGGACAACAGAAATGGTTAAATAGCTGTGCTGTGTGGTTGGGAAACACAGTGTCTAAGACGCATGAAAATTTATGGCAATAGGAGATTTTCTTCGACTGGAAAAGGGGGAACTAAGGCGGACTAAGCTAAGAGTTCTCTGGTATTTGATGAAGTCGGGAAAATAAATGTTGTTTGAAAGTTCATAATTGCATCTATTTGCATACATTATTGAAATGTAGACGAAAAATAAAGACATTTCACTACACCCCCTAGACCACCAATCTTAAGCAACTCATACCCTAATTTAATAGAGATCCCCCCAAAATCCAATCTTTCAACGAACGTAAATTGAACGAGTTTCGTGTCTCTTTTCTTTATAGTTTACACTTCGTGCGACTATCCCCGAGTGATGGACAGGACGAAAGCCAAAAGGGAAGTGGGAAATCACCAAGCTTTAGAGTTTATATTAGCATAAATAGTTGTAACAAGTTGTTAAGAAGTGCCGTTCATGTGTGTGTATTTGATAAACACATTGGTGGTATTCTACAAAGTCTGATGGCCTTGTTTGGTTGCTGGTTGATGCCGCTGTTCCCATTGTTGATGCGAGCACGATGCCATGAATTGAAATGCGGATAGAAGGAGGTTTTGAAAATTACTCAATACCCAAAGGGTGTGTGGAAGACACTCAGGATATGGCTGCGGCCGAACTGTCATTGGTAACATTAAACAATACATTATTTGAAAAGGGATGCAAATTGAGCTGTTTTGAAAGACAATAGTGTATAACAATATAGAGTCCTTGTACATTACAGGAGATAAACAAGGTCATATAAATCTATAAAAGGAATTGGGTCGATTGTTAAGTGAACTGTTGCTTGGGATTTGTTGGTAGCAAAAGGGCTTGCCTTTTTGTTACTTTATTGTGTGTTGTTAATTTTTTAAACAAAACAAAATAAAATTTGTCAGTATTGAATTGTATTTAATTTCAATTAAAGTTTGAATTTAAATCAAGAAAGATGGCATCCGACAATTTAATTTGGTTCTTACTATTAAAGAATATTCTGTATCAAACCTTAGGTATGTCGTTAAACGTAATATCTGTACCAAAATTGTTGCAGATCTGTATAGACCAGGAAGCCTTGGGATGTACAGTGCAGCTGGATGACATCGGTTAGGACTAGGTAGAGATAATTTTCGAAGGAGGCCAAAGCCGGACGCCGCGCCGGTTCTCGCTCTGATGATGATGATGACTCAATTTGTGATGATGGTAATCAGATATTTATTATTAGGTTTCATCGTATAAAAAGATATTGCTACTAGTCCGCTCACGAGTGTCTTAAACATAACTCTGTCGAAAATCGATAGGCTAGCTAAACTCGAAACAGTTTTCCATCAAAATGCCCTACATAAAGAAAAGCATGATGGAAAAGCTTAAAATCATTACTGGAATGCTAACGGATTATCGCCAAAACTTGAAGAACTACAAATGGTTATGCTCGAAAAAGATATTGATAATATTTGATATCGAAAACGCATGTCAAAAAAACAATCAAACAGTACCTAGACTACCACGCAACTCATCCTATGAACAAAGCAAGAGTTGGGGCATCTTTATTTATAAAATAATGAATCGAAAACACGTTATGCCCGAAAATAAAGTCTGAATCAATGATATTATTTGGTGGACAAGTTGGAACGCAGAATGTTGTACTGAATGTATCTAGCATATCTGTCCTCAATGATGTAAGATTAAGGAGAAGGCATTTATGAACGTGCTAAAGTTACTTAAACGAAGATATATCGTTGGTGGTCTTTAATACGAAGCACATCTTTTGGGGCTCTAGAGGTATTCTTCAAAAGTGTCGAAGCGGGATTGAGAAATAATTGCGATTTTATTTCGACGGGTAACCCTTATTGATTTCTTTGTGGTCAAATATCAAATTTCGTTCCTGCCCGTAATATCTTAAGTCTTTAAAAGAATATTACTTCTACGCCTTCTTATAGAAGAAAAGCGACTAATACCTGACCATCAGTTCGGATATAGAAACAAACATTCGACAATTGACCAATTGCATATGATCACTGACGTCATTGAGAAAACTTTTGAAGAAATAAAAAAATTTGTTCGGCGGTCTTCCGGCAGGAATGCCTAAATTTTAAATTAAAAAAAATTCTGTCTGAAGCATATTATACGCTTTTGAAAGTATATCTAGAGAATATACTTTTCAAATAAGACATGGAAAAGATTATTCAGATTTCAAAGAAATTGCGTTTGGAGCACAGAGCATTTTGAAGGTTTTGCCCTTACCCAGGGAGAAAAATAAAATTGTGTAGGTACTTATATCCGATGTAATTGTAATTAAACTGAGTAGAAATTTTTTGTCCATAAATTTGGATATTGTTTTTAAAGTGTGGCAGTTTTTTATTTAATGTTGCACAATTGGTGAGTTGTTACCGCTTGAATCAATAACGTACATACATATATGTTAGAGCTTAATCATTAAGGTAGTTAATTACAATATATTGGTATACATATGTATATTACGTTTAATTTGAAGAAGGGTACAAGTCCACCCTTTTTGTTGTCTCATTATTTTTTATTTTTTATGAAAAACTGGCAAGTCCTGCAATTATACTTTACAATTTTTTTATTTTTATTTTATAAATTCAAGTCATCTTTAATCAGCGATGACTTGTTATAGGCTATTGATGCTTGTATGGACTGTCGTTGAGTCGAATCCCTCCCGGGAAATGTATCTTGCAAGAAAATGATAAATCCTGTACGAGCTCTCCTTTTCTCGAAAACATGTTTCTCATCTTGGCTGTTCACATTCGGTAAGAAAGTGATGGCTTCCTCTATTCCTGCCGATTAAGAATACGTCCACATGAATTTTTACAAGCTGTTTTATTACTCATTTTTTTTTTGTTATTTTGATTGATAAAAATGGAAATACTAATTAAATAGAACAATGTCGCTTTCTAATATATGTAATATATATTATCTACTAATGTACATAACTGAACACAGTCTCTAAAATTTAAAATTATAATGCAAACATTGCTTATCTTTCACACAATATAATTTTAATGCTCTTAACCAACCTAAATATGCATGTCCTCCTATATGTACCAACTACACACATTAAAATGCCGATAATAATAATTAAATGGAAAACCCTATATAAGAGAGAAAAATGAAGGTTTTAATATATTCTTACTCAAATGTCAAGTATTGGTTTTGTGTAAAATAACACACAATTTGTGTGTCGTTTTGCCTTTTTTTTTGAGTTTTGAGTTCTTGACTTCCATATGTTTGAATCAATAAATAAGAACCTCGAAATTTTGTTTTAGCTCTTTTAGAACGGGTATGTATGTATATAACTGCACTACAGTGTGGTTTAACGGATTTTTCGTTTAATATTCCCGAAAACGTTTCTAAGGATTTTAATTACACATCGTGTGGGTAATTTATAAAGAAATTAGTATAATATTACAGTTTTCACTTTTTTCCAAACATTGAAAATTTTATAGCAACCAGATGTGTTTTTGGAAATTACCAAAAAATTCATTCATATCTAAAACAATTTTGTTAAAATCTTTAGTTTAGTTTAGTTTTTTTAATATAGCTTGCTTATTGAAATTTTGAAATGACTTTTTTAATTTTAAAAACAATTATGTTGTGGTTAAATTTGTCTAGAGGTCATGTTTTGAATTGAGATTTTTAATTGTATTTGTAGATGAAAGATCGTTATATAGGCCAAAAAATTACATATATCGTGATTTTAGAATGTACCCTCAATATGATTGATTTTATTTTTTTAATTTAAGAACTAAGCCGATTTTTTTTTCAGAACTTGAAAACTTGATATAGTAGACAAACTAAGATTTTGGATGTTTTTACTTGCGTAGGGAAATTTTTTCATTTGGAACTCGACTCGAGAATTTATTCAAATTTTATTTTTGGATGTTTTGACAAGAGAAAAAAACTATATTTTTTTTGGAATATTGAATACATATTTCGAAAACGGATGAAAATTAGTTTTTTGGAGAATTATGTTCTTAAGTTAATATTTTTAAATACATATGATTTTTTTCGAAAAAAATTTAAAAAATGTGTAAGTATATATATAAAAGTGATTTAAAAACCGACATTAAAAAATATATTTCGACATTTCCACTAAAAATCTTGTAACTGCGGTGTGATCGAAGATAAGTGCAAGTACTTGCGATCCAGTCGTGCATTTAATTTTTTTAAGACGAAAAATAACGGTACCACCTGCTATACGTTTTTTTTGGCTCCAACGACTTTTATAAGAAAAAGTCAGTTCATTAATGAAGGGAAAAGGTAATTTTCAGTATTTTTTTTGAAAAACAATTTGTTATTTTTGATTCAAAATAGCTTTTAACGGCCTTTAGTCCAATAAAAATTTGCGTTTCGTCCCGGCGATCTCACATGGACTCATCAGTTGTTATTTTTGGCACCTCTAATAGAACCATTTTTGGGTTTAGGATTTTCTGAAAAACAGTTCATTTTATTTTTATGCAGAAGCTCCTACAAAGTTTAAACATTAATATAAGCCAAAACTTTTCAAAAAAATTGTTTTTTTTTTAAAGAAGAACTAGTTTTATATAAATTTAATATTTCGAAAACGATTCGATCGATTTTTGGACATTATCTTAAATATCTACTTAAAAAAACTGTTTTCCTTAAACAAAAAAAACGGTACCTCCGATACAAGTGTTAAAAAACCGTTAAGAAAAAATTAAATTTCTTAAAAATGGCTCCAACATTTTGAAAAGAAATGTATGTGTTGAAGATTTTCACTTTTTAATAAAAAAAAAAATTTTATTTTGCGTACTTATTAAATGTATCTACTTCCCGTAGAACAACTGTTTATATTTTTTACTTTCTCACTATTGGATGAACCGATTCAAATCATTTTTTAAAGTAATGTTCCCTAGAAGTGTTAACAAAAGTGCGTACTCAAATTTTCAAATAAATATTTTTTCCGATTTTTAAGAAGTAAATAATTTTTTTTTGAAAAATCGATTTTTCACTGATTTTTTTTTAAATTAAAATTTTGTATGTTTGTATGTATTTAACAATTACTTCATAATCGTGTTTCATTTTTTTGTTTAATGTTTTTACAATTTTATAAAAAAACATTTTTCTTTAGAAAACGATTTTTGACTTTTTTTTTGATATACGAGTAGCTACATATTCATATTTTTCCAAAAATTCAAACTACATCTTTTTTCCCTCAAATTTTGGCAACTAAGCCATCTAAAAAGAGTTTTTATATATTTATGAATTTATTTCTACCTAATTATATTTCATTTTTAGGCACTTTTACTCACTATGTAGGCCATCATATATTTATATATATGTATCTTTGAGATTCAGATGACTATTATGTATAGGGCACCTAAGTTATGTACATATTGCTACCTGCATCCGTAAGTTTCATTAATATATGTACATATTTACTTACCTAGGTTCCATTTATATATGTAGGTACATATTATTCATCTAACTTACATAATTAAAATCCATAATGTAAATTTTAATATACATTTGTAGGTAGGTGCCTATGTAACTTTTCCTTGAATTATCCATTCTACCATTCATTATATTAATAATCAAGGTAATCTTATATACATCGGCTTTAAACCTACCTAATGACAACTAGACTAAATACCTACTAACAGCGTCAAAGCTTACCTACATCAAAGTTCATTAAAGTTCTTAGCTACAGTACGTATACTATGCAGTTGTGCATTTTTTTTCGCTGCAGCAAGCATCAGCTTAATGTTCAAATAATTATTCGAATTAAATTGTTTACAAATTTATGTGCAAGCTTTATGCTTTTGATTCATTTTATCACTATAAATGTTTAATATAATGTAACGTTATTAGTTTTGAATCACAGCAACAAGTATATGAGACCCAGTCGTGAATATTATATTAATTTAATTATTTAAATTTATATAAACTGAAATTGGTTGTGTTATTAGGTTGCAACACATAAAGAACAATATAATTTATGCTTAATACAAATGTTGTTTTAAATTGTTGTACGTATTCAATGGCGATGCTAATGTAACACCGTTATTCACATAAGCGTACCTATTTTATAAATTTATAGATTTTTAATGTATTTTTTTTTATATTAATAAGAACAAAAAAATATTCATTTGATTACAAAAAGATAAAAAATAATTAAATATGAGTGATTTTGTTTTACCATTAGATATTCAACAAGAATTACGTAGCTCGCTGATGTTTTTTTTATATTTTTTTTTTTTTGCAAAATATTATAATTTTCGTAAACATGCTCGTAATTTTCATAATTTTTATAAATTGAAAACATATTCTCTATTATCAACCTCATAAGAAGAATATGTCACTGCTATTTACACTTTAAATGGTTAATAAATGCAATTGAAAAGAAAAAATGCCAGAACAGCAAGCACGAAAATTTCACATACAAGTACTCGTAATTCAACTAAATTCATCGTACAAATATTAAAACCAATTTCGTGCAAATCGTGCAATCTGGTTGAATATTCATCCTTCGAAATCAGTGAGGTAAGATCTGGAACCGATACTGAATTACTTTTCCTTAAGTATGGTCCTTAAGAAACTTGCCAGAATCTTCCGACAAATTAAAATGAATTCCATGTCGTGTTAAAAGTATCATTTCCTAAATAATAATTGGATTAAAGAACACAGTTTTTCTCCTGATAAGAAGTAATACAAGATCAATATCAAATCTCAAGATAAATAAAGAAATAAATAGGAAACAGGATTATTAAACATGCGCCTTTGTCTATCCTAACTATAAGAAATAAAATGCACGACTGGATCGAACGTACTTGCTCTTTCGATCATATCATATGCACAAGATTCTTAGTAGAAACGGCTATATATATTTTTAAAGTGGTTTTTTCACTTAATTTTGTAAATACTAGGTACAAAATTTCTTAATTTGTTTGCTTAAATAAAATTTTGTATGAACATTTTATGTATGTATTTAATAATATAAGCATATATGCAATTTAGAAAAAACCGTTTCCAATATATTGTTTTTTTTTTTTTCAAAAATCAAAAAAAATCAATGGGCCCTATTATGATTGTCAATTGCAAATTGATGATTGATAAATTCTGAAATTTAATATTGAATAACATCATTAATAAGAGTTTCGGTAATTGAGAATGATGCAGGCCATTTCGAATTAGAAGAAAATGGATAATTACCATTAAATAGCTGTGCAGTTTTTAAATAAGCCGAGGTTTTAAAACCAAATTTCAGTGTTTATCAATAATGTAATTGATAATTGACAATCAAAATAGGGCCCAATATTTCGAAAATTTTGCAGTATTATTTATAATTTAAAGGACCTCCTATACAAATTTTTAGCAAAGGTATCAAAAAACTATTTCAGACAATCAATTTAAACGCTAAACACCAAGTTTGAATAAGATCGCTTTAGCCGTTTAGGCTATAGTTCGTTGTTCAAACAGACAGATGGCCAGACAGACAGAAGGAATTTCGGGACCCATTTTTTTGTTGTTATCTATTATCGTTATATCAACTTTGATTAAAATCTCGAGCTCGATTTTTTTCCAAATGCAAAACTTGAACCGATGTATATCGCAAGTAAAAATGGATTAAATGGAAGGATTGCTAGAAAAAGCCTTGGAACACATAAACTGTCGAATTCGATTGTGAAGAATATTAAGATTTCTTCTAAAATATCTTAATTTTGTTAACTATACTAACAATTGGAAATTATCAGATTTAATTCCATCTTGGAAAAGGGTGATATCTTAGAGCTTTTCGGCGAAATTTGGCAAGAAATACATTCTAATAATAGATAGATAGATAGATAATTCATTTTATCAGTTAGATGCTATCGTACCTTTCTAAGACGCAATATTTTTGGTCGATGTCTACCAACTCTAATAGAATTTGCAGTATATATCTGCTTCAAATTCTATTAGAGTCATTAGACATCGACCAAAATTATTGCGTCTTAGAAAGGTACGATAGCATCTAACTGATGAGCCCAACTATCGTGCCCGGGCGAAACGCATTTTGGACTATAGGTCACAAAATATTTCAATTGGCTTTAATCCACACAGTCCACAAAAACAAAAACAAAAATAATATGTAAATATTGTTTGCATTTTCTTCGAATATTATTCATTTTATTCAAATAAACTTAGAATTAAAATATAATATACATATAGCTTAACTAAATTATTTAGAATGAATAAATAAGTTGACGTTCTGAAATTTAAGGAAAAAGGAGTTCAAAATTAGTGCTGAACCACACTTCAACGAAATTTAATAAATATGAATAAATCTGATGTGGGGTGATATCAGTTACAAAGATAAAAAGAAAAAAAAGTATTTAATTGAACATAATGAGAGAAAGTAAATTAATGGAGCGCACAGTAAATATTTAGTAAATATGTATACAATATAAAATATGAAGCAAAAGAGTATTCAAAAGACATTAAAAGTAATCTATCTTATGCCACCCTTACATTGAAATCCTGACTATATTGACTCAATATTTGTATGATCACAAGTAAACAACCAATCCTTAATTTGTTTAATAAAAACGTTTTTGCTAAGAATAACTCGAGTTAAAATATTTATTATTGCAAAATATAGTTTATTGCCTAGTCAGAAAATATCAAAATTTATTGATTGATGTCGTATATAATCTTGACCCTAAAATTCGTGTCAAATCAGATTGTCACGATCTTACGTGATTTTGAATTCAGAGTCGAATTGACCGTTGACCAACCAGTGAATATAAAAGTGGGCATACTCGTCTTTTTTTTCAGTGTTTATTTGTTGTGACGTTAAAAATGTTTACCAAAACACGACAATTTACCACAATTATAAAATTCTAAAAGGGTTTTTCTGTTCCATATTTTACATAACTTATTTTAAATCAACATTTCTCATCCGACTCGATCTATGAGCTGCATATAAACGAAGTTAAAAAATACTTAATAGTTAGATAATGAATTCGATCATTTTTGCAAGGAAAAACAAGCGAACATACATTTTAATTGGCACAAGTTCTGATTTATTGAAAAAAAAACGTCAAACACATAGAATAATTTTAAAATCAACATCAACAGATTCCGAAAAATCCACCTTTTTATTTTTTCTTACTCTTTTAATTCAAGTTTTAGTATTCTTATATGCCAATCTGAAGAAATAAAAACAAAACAATTGTTGATTTTTTGCATTTAGTTATTAGACACAAGGTCGGTAATACCAACTTTAAAATACAACTAATCAGGCTGCTGCGCATCGTTCTTTTGGAAAATCCTGCTTTGCTGCCGATAAATTTACCAAAAGAACACAGCTAATATCTGATGCCACCATATCGCCGCGCCTGCCAATCAATTCAGCATACTTCGCAATCATGTTTCCATCGAATCTTTAAGATTTGTACAAGGATGATATTTTGCATCGAATTCGCATTGTGAGATAGGAAAATCAACTGGAGATATCATATATGATCAACGAAGCCTTGGTCGAGCATATGTATCGCGTTAAATCAAGCAATTAGAACAAATGTGCCAATGCTTAAATGATGCACGAGTCCACTAGAGAAAGCAACATTTTCGAAAAAATATTTGGCTCTCAACAATGATCAATGGGAACCTTATTCCTCAGCAATAACTGCAAATCGGTGGCAATGGCGCAGTGGATAAAGTGCTTGATTGCTAACTTAGACGTGTGGGCTCGATCCCCATGCTAGGCGCATTCTTTCATATACCACCAATTTTAATTGGATGCCGCCCATGGGTTAAAATTAGATAGTCACTGTGCCAACAAAAAATTCCTTCCAATCATTCTCTTTCTTACCTAGTGCTGTGGAATTCAGGTTGCATTTAAAAGACATTGTGTCTTACAGGCATATAGTTAAATTAAAATAAATTGAGACAAGGATTCTCAGTAATCTATTTTTTTTTTTTTTTTTTTTTTCTTTTTTTTTATAACTTTGCACGCGCTCAAGGGATTATGAATACCCTTTTAAATGTTTTTCTTAACACAGCGCGGGCATCCGGTGGAAGAAGAGAAAGAAGGATAGGAAAGATGTGTGGCGCGATGTTCTGATACTAGAGCTGGTTGGTGTCTCAGATTTATCTCCAGGGATGGCGGCTGAACTAATGCGGAGAGAATTACCGTGTCTTATTTACTTATGTCCCTTATAATTCGCATTATTTTATTTATTTCGTTGTCATATTTTATGGGTATGCTAGTTTACTCAATAACATGTTGTTAGTGTTATGCCTAAACAGCAAGTAATGAGCAAAGCAACAACTTATTTTATGACAATTTTTAGAATTGGTTTTTAATGGAATATAAGAAGACATAGACAACGGCAGGAATCGAACCTGCAACCACGAGTTTGACAGGCGAGTACACAACTATCGCGCCACGGCCACCCCGATAGTTGTTCGTTGAATGCGGCGCTGTGACACGGGTGGGTAATATTACGTGTCGTATGGTATTTTTGCTTCATTGGTGTTTGTTGATAAAGTCTGTTATACGCCAGTGGCGGCCAGTAATAAAAAATTAATAATAATTTATTCGGTAACGCTTCATTTTCCAGTCTATTGCATAAACAAACTTTGTGTGACTTTTTTAAATTAACTTAAGTGGCCAGTTATACCGATCAGGAAAACGCAAAATGAAAGGTTGAAACAGCATGAAAGTGAATATTTTATCCTGATGGTGATTTATAGCTAACAGGAAAATTATGTCAGTTGGCAAGCCGCCAGTCTGACACCAAATTTTCCTGATTGAAATTTTTCGTCGACAATTCTGTCAGTGGAACGAGAGAAATTAAAACTCAAATATTTCATGTTCTTAAATGACAATCAGTTGATAAGAAAAATGTTTTTTTTTGTGTCGGGAAAATAAATAGATACATTTTTAACAAAAAATAGTAATTGTTCTATTGCAAATATTTTTCTGCAAAAAATATTCTCTGAGTAATTTTTCATTAAATTACTGTAGTATTTTTATTTTAAAATGCATCGAAACATCATAAATTATGCTTTCGACATTTTTTCGTGATTCATTTGCCTTGTCGCTATAACTGGCCCCTAAGATTCGGTTGATACACCTCTGAAAATTTATCAAAATACAAAGTTAAAGGAAGGTACCAGCAAGCTAACTCCTTAATAATGGGCATTTTTTAAGAGCTTGAGAATTTTAAATAATAATACATTATATTAATAATATTTTATTATTTTACTCTGATAAGTTTATTTATTTCTTAAATATGATTTTCGGCATATGTTCGCCGAGACTACGAGTTATGTAGTCCCTTCGATCAGTCCAATGTCTGACTACTTCTTCCAATAAATCTGGACGTATTGCATTAATAGTGGCTTGAATATGGGCTTCAAATGCTTCCAGAGTTGCTGGTTTATCGGCATAAATCAATGACTTAACATAGCCCAATAAAAATTAGTCAATAGACGTTAAGTCGCACGAACGAGGGGCCCAGGACCACATCTGGAAATAAAGTTGTCAGCAAATATATTTTGCAATAAATGTTTGGTTAAGCGAGCTGTAAGCAAGTTGCAGCATTTTATTGGAACCAAAAGTCGTGGATGTTTAAGCTGATTAATTTTTGGAGACAAGAAATCAGTGGGCATGGCTCGATAGAGCTCACATTCACCGTAACGGCAGCTCCTTGATTTGATGGTGATTCGTTAATGGCTTGAGGATTGTCTCCTCTCCATATATTGCAATTTTGTTTATTGACGAAGCCATTTAACCAGAAATGAGCTTCATCACTACTTATTTGAATACGTAAGGTGCTAACGTTACATTACAATTATTGCTTAATCATAAATAATGAATTGTGTACAAAACATAAATATCTATACACAAAAGTTAGGTATTTATATATTGCACGAAAAATTGTTTTTTTTAAACTATTAGCTTTAACATTGTCATTTACAGAATTTATGAGAAAATTATTTTTATTATAAATATTTATCACCTAGTTTACTGGGCTATTAACACCATAGTTGGATCTACTAAAAATACTTATAATTGGCAATCGATCTCTTAAGCTAACTCGGCCTGCATTGAATTGAAATTAATTCGACTCAAAACTGATGAAGATGATATGGATTCACTTATAATTCCAATTATAAAACAAAGTTGCAAGTGAATAGAAAGTCATGTGAGATTTATAAATTAAAGTCTTTGAGTGTATGGGGGCAAAGTAACTATCAGCCATATTCTGTTAAATGTTCACGTGAATATTTGTATTCTGCTATCCGACGGAAATAGCGAAAAGTATATAAATTTCGATCAAAAATTAATTTTAACAATTAGATTATCTTAAGAATTAAACATCAAACTTATTAGTAAAGCCTTGGACTGAAAAGATAGAAGACATTTGAAAATAAATAGTGAAAAATTGAGTGAAATATTCACGTGAATCGAAAGATTCGATCAGATCGGATAGCAGAATAGGGCTGCATGTTCGACCACGCAGAATCTCATGAACCTTCTTTGAACGCCCTCTAATCTAATTACATATGTGAACCGAATAATAAAGTGCCCACACTACGAATCAGTATTCAAGGACAGATCTGACAAATGATACATAAAGAGTTAAGGACATACGGATCTCGGAATTTGCGACCGAAACGCTTTATAAAACGTTTTATAAGCTTTCTTAATAATAAAGTTATAGTGATCCATGAAAGATAATTTAGAATCTAAAATGATTCCAAGGTCCGAAAAGTTAGAAAGTTGTTCCAAATTAGACGAATTTAACACATAGTCATGATTAAATAAAATAAGTTGGCGTTTAAAAAAATCATCGTTTTATACTTGTCAATATTTAACAACAAACGATTATTAGTATTGCACAATTCCGAAAATCTTCTAAGATCATCTTGTAGTAGTTCGCAGTCAGTTAAGGAGCTTATTTATCGAAATATTTTCACGCCCTGGGGCACACCTGAATTATCCTTAAACTGACTAGAACGATGATTTCTAAACACAACAGAATAATGTCAATTATTTAGATATGAAGATATCCATGAAATAAAATGATCATTGAGCCCAATTTTCTTTAATTTACCTAAAAGTACTTTATGACTTGACTTTTCAAATGCTTTAATAAAGTCCGTAAATACACAACCAACTTGCCGTTTTTTTTCAAAAGAATCTATACAAAATGTTGAAAATTCCAGTAAATTTGTAATAGTAGATTTTTTTTTACAATCAGATGTTGATTTTCACATAAAACTTCGCCGAATATGTTGACCATAAAATGGACAAATTGTTGTTGTCCCAAACTGTTTTTATTTTAAAGTATATGCGTTAAACGATTCATGGCGAATTGCCAAGCTGTAATGAACAGATTTGTCAGCCGAGTTTATAATTCCCAACTGTCAAACCATAGACAACAACCATAAAAACTTTTCATTCAGCTAAAAATATCACCCCTTATTTGAAGGTTGCTTAAAATTTTTGGGAAATAATGCAAATAAATTGCTCGGCAGATTGCAACGAAACCTTATTGTTTGTTAAAATATCAAAAGATATTTCCTATACTTCAGAACTTTGCTGTTTTTCTTAATAATAATAATAATTTTTGAAACGAAAACGTGATAAAATTCAAAATAAAAAAACAAATTTAAGTAAAAAAAAAACTCAAATTCAGAACTCAATAAAAATCACAGTAAAAATCAAAGTAAATAATAATAATTGTTCTCTCAATTAAAGTGATTTTATTAATTTTCGAATCAAAGTATGTAGTATATAACCTCAACCAAGTTAAGTAAATTTTTTTTTTGTATTTCCAATAGCAATATAAATGACAGTACAAGTAAATACATGCACAACATATAACGGAATGTTATATGTATATATTTATAATATGAAAAATTTACTTGCACAATTATATATGTATAAGTGAACCAAAATCCGATTGCATTTTAATGCATATCAGTCGGAGGGCCGGAGTGGTGGTATTTTGACACGTACTTAATGCGGTTAAATTCAGCGGTTTAAAATCTGATTGCAGTTACTTCATGGTTCACCACTACCATGGGTCGTGACTGTAAATTTTAAAACTCTGTAAATTATGCAATTTTATTCAGAACCGTTATGTCATCTGAGTGTGCTATATGTGTGTGTTGTACGCTGTGTGCTGTAAGCCCTGCACCCGGGATTCGTCTACTAGAAGGCCACAGTTTGGAATCCGAGATCGAGTATGTGGGAGGCTTCCAGCCAGGCAACAAAATGCGGCTTTGTGGATATTTAATTCTGACGCCTGTCACCCTCGGTTCTATGTGTTACGAGTATACGGTTGATAGGTTTATGTGTGCATGTAAATGTCTAGAATCAGGTTGGCGTGACCTGTACAAACAAAAATTAGCTCTACGTGCTTTTTATTTTCTGCTCCTTGCTGCTCCCATAGATATGGCAAACAAACAAAATATCAGATTGCCTGGAAAAAGCGGATATTATTTGTAACTTTGTTTTATTTTAAGGCTGGTTCCGGGGACATGATGAGGTTGAGTATGGTTGAACTGAGGTTCACCAGAGTCCGGGAAATTTTACAATTAGCAAAGGCAGATGTGGTATTGCAATACATATGTAGCTAAAGCATACCGATTCGGCCACAGCAAAAGTATCCTGCCAATCTATCTGCATCTGCACAAACATATCATATATTTTATATGAGTCGTATACCTATATAGTCCTTTATTAATTAGGTAAATTGTTTGCTTTCTGATGTGTGGGGAGGGGGGGGGGTGTTAAAATGTGCGTATAACTAGTTACAGCTTAATTGATTGTTGATAATGTTTCAGCGAATCTGTCAAAATTAAAATGTTAATTTGGCGCAGTGGCGACGGGGATCATGCCTCATTCGACCGAGAAGTGGTCCTGAAACTTGGAAGGCCGCCTGGAACATTAAATGTCAGAATATGTGTGTGTGGTGGTTACAGTGTAGATGGATATACGTAAGATAATAATTAACATTAAGGGTCAAGCGAATTTTCGGGTAATGGCAAAAACGAGATTGCGTTCGTATATATTAATATTATGCCAATATGGGTTCTGTATCTGTATAGCACAATGCCAAGCATTGTGTTTACTTTTGCACATTTGATGGCTTAATATTGAGTTAAAAATATTATATTTTTGTTTATATTATTATAACTTTTATTAAGTTATATTTATTTTATTGTTTTTCAATATTTATTTATATACGTAAATATCTGAAATTTTTATATATCACCTAGCGACATATACATACGTACCTACCAAGGTATTTGACGTTCAGTTTAATATTTAATAAAACCTATTAGGTATCAATAATATTCAAGCAGTTCGTCTGAAGATACAGATATTTATCGTAAATATTAGAGTTGTACCGAATAGTGATTTTGGGAGGATAACGGATAACGGATATTCGGCCCGCAGCTAAGCCGGATAGCCGAATATTCGGCGGCCGGATATCTACCCAAATGAAAAGCTTAGTAGTTTGGTACAGTGGTACTCAAATCAAACCGGTAGAGGTAAAACCAACTTAAACATGCTTTTTTCCCTTCTCCTCTACTTCCACAAGATATTCTTATTTTTTACACTGCAAATAGGTATATAGCGCTTTTGTTGTCCTCAATGTTCTATCATTTCATATAGTATGCTGGATGAAGATTTACTATTATTGAGAAGAGGAGTTTATTACTTTCTGGATTTTTAACAAATATTGCCAATAAGTACTAGTTTTGATCACAAATAGTTATTTGCTTTTATTGGTGGCAGAAGTGTTGTTGACATAATGGTACACGAAAACAAACGTAATCGTTTATTATTTATTTAAAAAATCTTGGAGTTATTTTTGACTCGAAACTAAACTTTATTTACCAAATCCATTTTCTCGATAATAAAGTAAGCTCCTTGTTAGGTGTCATATATCGAATCGCTTTTGATTTAAATGATCCTTATACATTCAAATCCCTTTACGTTGTTTATGTAAGGTCGATTCTTGAATATTGCTGCGTAGTTTGAAGTCCAAATTACAATATTCTGTACTATAAGAATCGACATTATTAAAAACGGAATGCACTAGGTTAGTAATAAACAAAATGTCTTTCTTATAAAGTAAGATGCCAGCTTATTGGCATCCAGACATTGGAAAATAATCGCAAGATGGTCGCTTTTACATCTGTTCATATATATTATCCTGGTCTCTTTGCTCTAATCGATCCATACGCCCCTTCTCTTGCTCAAAGAACTCGAATCTTGTGCCATGAGATTTGCTCATAGATTATAGTTATGCCTTCAATGAGCATATAACTCACAGTGCCAGGGAAATCAATAACGCTTCGAGTTACATAGATTTTAACTTTCATTTTAGTAGAGGTGCGTTTAAAAATATGCTCTTCTTTTAGACTATTTAACAAACTATTAGTTATGAGCTTATGTTAATTATTGTTTATTGAATATAACGTTTTCTTATTGTCTGTTTAAAATGCATTATTAATTAGTCTAATGTAGGTATTATTATAAACTCTAATGGATGAAAGTATATAAAATAAAAAAAAACAAATTAAAGTACACATGAATGTTGAATTTTCATTCACCATAATTTGGCTTAAGTAAACGTAGAATATTAAATTGCTGATAGCCCATCCTTTATTTATGAAATAAAATCAACCAGATCATAAGACTTATTATTTTTTTTTTTTTCTGAAAATCGACTATCCGGTATTCGGCCGAATATTATAAAAAGAGGCCGGATACCGAATATCTACCGAATATCTCTACCTGATATCCGTCACATCTCTAGTAAATACTCGTATTGTTGGTGTTTAAACAATTTTCAGAACTGTAAATTTTGCCGCCCTAGCCAAAAATAGATATTTTTGCGCCTTAAATAAAGTTTGGTTTTACTTAATAGAAATCAAACACTTTCGACAAAATACATGTTTATTAAATTTTGCAACTTAAGTGGTGCTATGTTCGATTTCATTTTTCAAAAATCATTTAGAAATTCCTTCTTCTTGAATGTGATTAAGCTAATTGAAAAAGTTGCAAGACCGGGTTTTATAAGCTTAAGGTTCGAGAAGCTACAGCTTCTCCTGATGAAACACTTACGACTCGCGTACACTAAATGCGAATTATCGGCCGATTTCGGATCAGAGCTGTTCGGATGACTGTCTCGGAAGTTCGTCTGCATACACGCATGCCGTTCTCAGACTACGTCGGCCTTAATTGACATTCATTTATTGAATTTGTCTTTTGACGTTAACGTGTTTGTTTTTTTTTTTAAATAAAGACTTTAAGGAAATTTCCTCGTTGGAAAGACCAAACTGCGACATCTAGTTCGTCAAAGTCTAAAGTTCGTGTAAACGAAATTTTCTGTCATTGAAAACAACTGAGCTAATACTATCACCTTTTTTAAGGATTTAAAACAACAGCCCAGCGAATTTTTGGTATCCACTTACGTTCCTGGACAATCAGCATCGGATAGGTTAAATATGCACGTATGCATGCATATGTTTTTGACATTTTTAATGGGATACAAAAATATACCAAAGTATTTTCGGATAGCTTGAGATTGTTTTTTTGTGAGCAGCTGTTTTGTCATCAGCTGCATTCTTACATGGGATTACAACAACACCAACCTATCCGTAGAGCTATGGTTACCGACTTTTGAATGAGGGCAATGTACAGAAGAACGAAAATAGTACCGGGCATTAGTTATTGGAATAGCCGGATCATTGCATTGTACTGATATTGACGCCTTACCAGGCAGGTTCGGCACCATATGTACTTATATTATTACTGAGGTTAAATCTTGAGAAAGAGAGACTTCAACTTCTACTGCTTACGAGTGTGTATGATAATCGAGCAATATATTTGTATTTTAGTTGTGCGGAGCCACTCCATTACCTATTAGTCAATAGTTTCATCCTAGCGAGGTAATAATTTAATACTTATACGTATGTTCAAGAATTGTAGAAAAATAGTGAGCATTTTAGTATTTGTTGCTATCAAATCATTGGCATATTATGGGTTTTTTGTTATGATTATAGCACACTAGGTTAAGAAATTTAATGTAAATATATGTATATAGAAATAATTAATTAAAAGCAATTATAATATTTAAAAAGAGAAGTATTTACATAAATGAGAATTACACATATATGATAAGTTATTATGAAAAAGAAAAGCTAAGCAAAATTTAGACTATAGAGTGAATATTATTGCGCATCTAACTATTCGAGTTCTACCTATATACAAATCATCGAACTCATCCAAATTTCGCAAATTTTTGCACTGACAGTTTTGTAAATTTTAACTGCCAGTTTTGTTGGTAAATGGTAGTTGATCTGGCCAGCTTTAATTGCTAGTTAGACCTATTCAAATGTTTTAATTAGCTATACTTACAATTTAGTCAGAAGTTGATAAATAAAGCCTGGATGTTTTTGTTTAAGTATAGCAATATGTTAAGGTATGTGGTGTTGACTGTAAAGGACAATAGGTAAGTTTGTATAATTTTAAAGTAGGCGTACCAGAGCAGACTGTACGTATGCGATATGCGAATGTCATACATTAGTGCGATTCTGCCCAAAAAAAACCGGACTGATCTTACTAAAGGGTCCGCCATATAACGACTGTTTTTTCAACTAGTGCTTATTTCGTGAATGGTAACAATTACATCATGTCTGATTTGACAGATAATTAGTTTTGTCCTTCCGCTGAACGAATATGGTTGTGTATGTGCTTGAACAACGCTGGGAAATATTGGGAAATTACTTTGAAAATCATGGTAATGTTGCAGAATGTGTCCGAAAATTGCGTACGCATTTTGGAAGAAGAGAAGCACCGTCAGTTGCGTATGTTCGTTATCTTGTGAAAAAAGTGAAAGAAACTGGCATCCTCATCGATAAACCAAAGCGTGAAAAGCCAAAAACAGTACGTTCACCCGAGAATATTGCTGCTGTGGCAGAAAGTCAATCAATCACCGTCATTCTCCACAATTGAACATTTCGGAGACATCATTGAGACGAATTTTGCATAAAGACCTTGGTATGATGCCATACAAAGTCCAATTGGTTCAGGAGTTGAAGCCAACTGACCATCTAATGCGTTTTCGCTTCGCTAAGTGGTATTGCGATCGACTTAGAGAAGATGCCGATTTTGCTCATTTTGATCTTGGCGGTAAACAAGCAAAATTGTCGCATTTGGGGCACAGAAACCAGCACGCATACATTGAAAAGCCGATACACCCAAAACGAGTCACTGTTTGGTGCGGATTTTGGTCCAGAGGCATAATTGGACCATTTTTCTTCGAAAATGAGCAAGGAGTTGCCGTTACAGTCAATGGCGATCGTTATCGGGCCATGTTGAACGAATTTTTGTTCACAAAAATTGAAGAGGAGGATATTGGCAATATTTGGTTTCAACAGGACGGCGCTACGTGCCACACAGCCGAAGCTACACTCGATGTTTTGCGCCCTGTTTTTGAAGATGGCATTATCAGCTGCAGAGCTGATGTCGTTTGGTCAACTCGGAGCTGCGATTTGACACCGTTGGACTATTATTTGTGGGGTGCCGTAAAAGATAAGTGTTACGCCGACAAGCCAGAGACAATTGACGCTTTAAAGGACAATATTCGTGAAGCCATTGGTGAAATACAGCTGCACACAGTCGAAAATGTACTTAAAAATTGGACCGATCGTGTAGGCTACTGCATGGCCAGCCGAGGCAGCCATTTGAATGAAATTATTTTCCATTATTAACCGGAAGGATTTTACTTTCAAATAAAAAAAGAAATTTGAGAAAATGTTTAGTAGTTTTTTTTATAACATTTTCAAAAAAAAAAGTTATTTGGCGGACCCGTTATAAATATTATAAGCAAAATGCTACCGAGGGTCCTTCATTATAATTTTTCATACAAAATTAACACCAATTTCTGTTAATGATAATCAAAAAGAACGAAGTTGTTTAATTGAATAAAAGCCAATAGCCCACTTTTGTGTGACAACATTACATACCCTATTCGAAGCGAGGGAGGTGCTTGACGGGGTAGGATAAAAAACGGATTTAACATCCTATGGGAACCCTCATACCTGTGTACAAGTGTACAATATGCGTAATCGTGCATTTTGTATGAGTATATTAAAAGTTTTGATTTTTTAAAATATTAAATTAAATTGTATTAGGTACTTTAAAAGCAAATTCGATCAAATCTTTCTTCTCTCTCTGAAATTTGCTCATTATCACGTTGATTTAGTTTACCCAAATAAAGGATCAACAATTATATAAAATCTTTTATTTTTCAGGATATGATAAACCTACATATGAATGTACACACTTACATCTACACAACATCACATAACCTTGTAAAGTAAGCATATTTTTTTAGCGAATGAATATTATTCTTCAAAATTCTGTGCAACGAAAAAGTATACAACCACAGCTCATTAGACTTCCATTGAATAACGAAGTATTGACAAAACTAATTTTTATTCCGATCAAGCCTTCGGTTAAATTGTAGCCGTCTATTCTGTATTGTATCTTTTGTCTGCCAAATCAACTCTGTTGAACACAGCTTGGGGGTTAACCAATCACCGATTTATACCTCATAGTATATTCTCACTGACGACGACGACTATGGCAAGGACTTCGACAATGAACAAAGCCATCGATTGATATACCTGTACCTGCACGTACCTTCACGTAAGACCAGTGTATTAAAAGGCTCTACTCTGAATGGCAATCGCATTCAATGGACTGGACATTTGTGTTCACTTTCTGTAGGAAAGGTTGCAAAAAAAATACCAATTCACTAACAACCTGTTCGATAGCTCACAGGCGGGATGGTTCAGTGGTGCTAGTGGTCATGTTAGACTTCATTTTGATCCATCTTCCTGTGGGCACCAGAATGCCGTTTGTTCTAACCCCTCGAACATATTCAATGCACAGCTCAATTAACCTCTGCTCTGACACTAGCTGGCAATGGAAGCAATGTTGGCGGTTGTGGTAGTAATTCCGCCTCAACTATACGGATAGGGTGTTAATCGTCCGTAGCGCGAATTGCAAAAGGAGACTTGGCCTCATTACAAATATTTAATAAGTTAATATAAAACCCATCCGTGCAACAGAATAAGCAGTCCCAGTCAGATATGTACGTATGTTCTTGATTACAGAGACCCACTAACAAATTACTTCTACTAAATACATACTACTTACAAACTGGCAGGAACCATACATTTATATACATATCAGCTTATTAAAAATATTATTAAATTTATAGCAGTTTTAATGAGTTTAGTTCATTAATTCAAAACGTCTTATTAACTCATTTTAATAAAGTATTTTCAGAACTGTGCAGTCTGATTTGCGAAATTTTATCATCAATTCGACATGCGATTTGGGGAAATGGCGTCCTTAACTTAATGAACTATGTATGATGTATTAAATGGGGCGGACTGGAATGTTTTAAGTAGCTTTGTGTAAGCAGCGCACAGATATAGAAACAGGATTTTAAACGAAGCTTTTTAAGTCGTGTCTTAACCATAAATTCATATATAGAGGGAGTGGCCGTGGCGCGATAGTTGTATGCTCGCCTGTCAACCTCGTGGTTGCAGGTTCGATTCCTGTCGTTGTCTATGTCTTCTTATATTCCATTAAAAACCAATTCTAAAAATTGTCTTTAAAATAAGTTGCTGCTTTGCTCATTACATGCTGTTTAGTCATAACACTAACAACATGTGATTGAGTAAACTAGCATACCCATAAAATATGACAAAGAAATAAATAAAATAATGCGAATTATAAGGGACATAAATAAATAAGGCACGGTAATTCTCTGCGCATTAGTTCAGCCGCCATCCCTGGTGATAAATCTGTTTATGTTTAGGTAATACTCTTTTTTCGGGTTGACTGTAAAAGCAAATACTTTAATATTGTGAAAAACGTAAACTTATGATGACTTAAAATTGCTAGATAAAAACTCATTTCTACTCTACTCTTCTTATTCCACTGCTAGCTCTAACCAGTCGGTTATTTATAATAACTGGAATAACTTCGATTTTATAATTCTATTCCAAAAAAGTTTCTAAAAGTAAAAAAAATTTCATATTTCAAAATAAGTTTAAAAAATTCGGAAATAATAAGTTTGTTTTTGAAACCAGTAATATTGTAAAAAAAAAGTTTAAGTTAAAACTAATTAAGCAAGAAGAATTAGTTTGGCAGACGGCAGCCCTATTCTACCTACGATGGTGTTGATAGCTGGGACTGGCATTATAGATATTCGTTGTACATACTGACCAGCAGGTAGCTCGAATATTGCATAAGTAAATATCATAACTTCTTAACTAAAAGTACTACAAGACTGACTCTTTAGCTGTAATTGGAAGTTCCATATTCCCTATCCCTGAATCTAAATTGCACTAAATCCATGCAGATGAAAAATACCAAGATGGGAAACTTGCGTACGTATCACCCTCCAAAACCCATTTGTTTACATTGTTGTATTTGTAGCTTTGAAACTCTATCCATGAATAGATGGCAAAAACAAAAACAAATTACTAGGGCTGTGTTGTCTATGTGTCTATAGGAAGAGGAACAGAAAAGATTCTTGTGTGCGTTTTTATCAATGTGTCTATTGGAAGAGGAACAGAAATGTTATTTGTGCGCGTGTTTCAGCTTGTAGACAAATGTCAATTGAAAGCTGGTCTTAAAGTTATTAGTTTATGCATAGAATATATGTTCATTAAACAATAGGTGGTCTGTGACGCACATACCTAGGACTGAAAGCTGATCAGTTTCTTCAATGCAAGTGCCGCTCATGGATAGTGGCATGGGGGTGTATTCTGCTTTAACGACAGAAGACAGCACTGAGTTTTTGAAGCATTAAATTCTACGCGATTTGTTATTCCCTATTGTACAATGCTGTCGAGACATCAAAAGCTTCTGTGAGGTCAGTAACAACCTTGATGGAGCACCGAGAGTTCTCCATCGTCATCCTACACAGGCAGATGAGTTTTGTGGGGATGCCAAGACCAGACATGGCTCTGTATAACTCGTCTCTATAAATGCTATCGTACGCGGCCTTAAAATCGATAAAGAGATGGTGGGTATCGATTTGGAGTTCTTGGGTAATTTCCAGGATCTGCCGTATCGTGAACATTTGATCGATTGTAGACTTTCTTGGGCTGAAACCGCACTGATAGGGTCCAATCAGGTTGCTGGCAAATGGTTTCAGCCGTTCACATAATACAGCAGAAAGGATATTGTACGCGATATTCTGGAGACTTATTCCTCTATAGTTGGCGCAGTTTAGAGGGTCTCCTTTTTTGTGGATCGGGCAAACGATGCTGAGGTTCCATTCATCAGGCATACTTTCTTCTGACCAGACTTTAGAGATGAGTTGGTGTATGCACTATACCAGGTCATTTCCGGCTGCTTTAAAGAGTTCGGCGGGTAGTCCGCCGGGGCCAGCAGCTTTGCTGTTCTTTGGTTTGGATATTGCTATCCTCACTCCATTTTGTTCAGGTACACGGAAGTTTTGTGTATCATCGTCCATGTTGAATGGTTCATTTTGCCTGACAGCGGGTTTTTGGTCTTCATCGCCGTTTAACAGTCTGCAGAAATGGTCCTTCCATATACTCGGCACCGACTGTGACTCTACTACGAGGTTTCCATTCCTATCTCTATAGGCTTCTGTGCGGGTTTTTTTGCCTTGACACGTTCTTTTTACTTGTTGGTAAAACTGCCGCACATTGTTCCTGGAGTAGCATCTCTCAATATCTTCGATCGCGCGCTTCTCATGCTCTCTTTTTCTTCTGGAGAAGCCGGTGTTCTTCCCGTCTTTTGTGCTCGTAGAGCTCGCGAGCAGCTCTCGTCCTTCTTTGCAGCGCCGCATTATATGCAATTTGTTTAGCTGCATGTGCCTGCCTGCATTCTTCATCGAACCAGCGGTTTCGTGGTGGAGGTCCGGTGAAACCTAGCACATCTGTTGCGGCACGTCTGATGGCTTCTTGACAGCGTTGCCTCTGGTCTTCGGCACTTGATGCTGGCGGCAATGGATTTCTTGAGATGTTACGGGATTTTCGATCTGCATAGGTATATTTGTTATTTTTATTTTAGCTAAAAGCTGTGGCTTAGACGCTGAATTCAAAAAAAGAGACCTAAAAGAATAAAAACTTTTGTTGATGAATTATGAACACATGAAGCATTTTCTCGATTTGAAGGAGTAAGAGCCATTAGCCATCGATTTCGCTGTCTTTTTTCAGTAAGTCTGAGAGATATAAAAGATGATGAACTGCTTACAGCATCACAAGAGCTCAGCACTTGCTATTCAGAGAATTATCTAGAGATTTTATGCACCAGCTTTTATCGCTTGGAAATTAATTTTAAAAAAATATCTCAGATAACATGTATATATGATCTTTTTAAATATTTAATACAAAAACATAATTCTCTTTTAAGCAATATTCCAGAGGTAATACTTGCTATTAAATTCTTCATGACACAAAATTTCATTTTGTTCATTTTTTAAAAACATTATTTTCGTTTTCGTACAAAGATTTTCATTTTAGTCTTATCAATATTTTTTTATTCTTAAAAATATTTTTTTAATCTATATTTTTATGGAGAAACGTTGACAGCTTGTTTATAAGTGGCGACAATTTACGCTTAAACAAATCATTAAAAATATGATATCATGATTAAAGTATGTAAACAATGCTGCCTCAGAGTTTCGTGCATATTTGAAAAAAATTATATTGATAAATAAAAAAAATCGAGACTTTTGCGGGAGGGCCCCTGAGTTCTCAGCTACGCCACTGCCATTAAGTTATGATTTTTGTCCATCTCTGATCTTCTGTCCTGGATATATGTCCTCCCAGCTGGACATATCAATTGTTTCGCTCGCTGTATTACGTCAATTATGTTTGTTCTTCTTCTTACTTCCTCGTTGCATATTCTTTGTACTTGTCTTATATTCAATTTTCAATTCAACTTTCAATTTTTACTTATGGCCTTTTCGATTGGCCGTCCAGAACTGTTCTGACCTCCACAAAATGACAGTTGTTACTCTAAACAGAACAGAAAACGATTCTGGATTTCATTTCAGAATCGAAAACAGAATCACTAATACACTCCCAGAATTAAAATGTCAAAATCATCGGCATGATTTGTTTTGTGTAATTTCGAGTTGTTTATTGAATTTAAACTACTTTTCTTGTAAAATAACATAAAAAGAATTAAGTTAATTATTATTGACACAAGAAATTGTGTATCTAAATTGATATCAAGTGTTTTGGAAATTCTTTTTAGCCGATGTAATATGTTTTAAATTTATTTTCACGAATAGAGTGATGCATACAATTCAGAATCAGTCAAATTGTTTCCGGGTGTTTTATTTGGGGAACCTGTTTCGGACGGCCAATCGAAAAGGCCATTAGTCCTAGGGTTTGCAGCCCGTGCGTCAAAACAGGTAGTATTGTTGAGTCGATTACGAATTTTCTTGTGTCACTGTTTATGTTCGATTTCAATATTCCGTTTAAACTCCAGTACTGTTTCCTTCCCCTTTTTATTCGTTTATTCATTTCTTTATCTTCTTGTTTATCAAACGATTTTATTTTCCCCAAGTACACGTAGTCTTCAACATTTTTTTTTAATAATGTGCTCACTCAAGGGGTTATGACTACCCCTAAAGAGCTCACACACAATACGAGCGTTTGTAAGCAAGAATAGAAAGAAAGGAAAGAGTTTTTGTTAGCACAGTGGATTTGAGATTTAGATGTTTACTATCTCATTTTAACCCACAAAGTCTATTTTATCATTTTGCAGGAATATATCTTCTTTTATGTGATTGGTCATTATTTTTGTTTTTGTCAAGTTTAAACATATTCCATCTTTTTCGCAGGTAGTTGTGAGTTGATTCAACATTTTCTGTAATTGTGTAGGTGAGCAGCAAGACAACGTCATCTATGAATCTTAAGTTATTTGAGTATTCTCCCCAGACTTGAATACCGTACCTGTTTCTCCATTTCATTCTTTCGAATATGTCTTCCATGACAGCAGAGAATAATGGCGGCGACATAGGATCACCCTGTCTTACTCCTTTTTTAGATGGAATTCCCTTCCAAGCTTGTCAGTTTTTACCTTGGCGGTGTTATTTTTGTATATAAAGTGTAAATATAGGCTTTTTAATTAATGTATAGATCAGAAGAGTAAAAATATTTCTTGCATAGTCGAAGAGTTCGGACAGTTTTGGCCGAAATTGCATATGTGGTTACTGCACAAAAGATGAACATACCACGAACTGCAAATTGGTCAATTCTTAATGGGTTCCGTTTTAACGAAAGGAGACACAATTAAGTTTTAAGCGATACTAGAGTCTTTCATTATTTGTTCCCGTTTCCCTGCACAGCTTTAGCCGCAGTCAACATTAATGGCATTGTAGCACTTCATTTACCCAGTCCTGTATTCAAAATGAAATGTTTTAGAAAATATCCGTTTTCCAAAAGCCTAATAAATGTATAAGGTTAAACAAAATATTATGTTAACGGTAATCACATCCTATTGACAACAAAATTACTATTGCAATAAGTAAGACACAAAAACTCTTGAAAAGAATTTGCGTTATGCTCCAATTATCGTTATAAGCGACTTTTTTTAGACTTGCTTAGGTACATAAGTGCACACATGTGGAGGTAGGTTAAGAGGAGGAGTAGATGAAAACATTGCCTCATTATCTTTGACTTTTCAGATTCATAAAGTGCTTCGTACGAGTATGTTGAACATTTTGAAAAAAAAAACTAATAAAAAGAAGCAAGTCATGCGTATATATGTTTTTAACTTGATACAGTTTCCAAGTAACTGCACAGAGCTGTTTAATGCAGCATCCAAGGTTGCTGCTGTTGCGTTTTTTGTAAAACATTGTGTATATGCATTTCTTATTTGCGAAAGTGAAACAATAATGCAGTTTATTGCATTCGCTTACCAATCGAACTCAACATTTTGATCAACGGTGTACGCAAAAGTAACGCACTGAAACATCGACTTTATTTAATAACACATTATTGCGATTGCATAAGTTTATTTTATTTTATAATCCCTCTAAAGGCAATAGGTATATCTTATTCATTATCTTACGAAAAGTTGAAAAGCCGCAATTTGGGCTAGAAGCATTGAGAGCTTGTAGGAAGCTTACATAAAAGTGTTTCGGTATCAAAATGTCATTTGATCAATCATCAATACCAATTTCCCCATTATGAGTGGGTGAATGTCTATTTTTAGCATGCACCGAAGACAAGATACAAATCTTGTTGAAACTTGAGATCAGTCTGTAACGATCATAGACCTGGTTTTCGAACTAAAATTTCTAAGGTCGGAAAACTTGCATTTACACTGTAAAATGTGTAGTCTAGTACGCAAATCATCATCACATTCAATGAGTGGATTCCATGCCGGTCCACATATCCTTCCTAGTGTAATAACGTCTTTTCTAAAGTCCAAAAACTTATGGACGGTTCTCCAAACTGTTGGTTTTGCAAAACCATTCATAGCTGGCAACGATTTCCGAGCCAATGCAGGCACAGTATCAATTGATTTTCAGCCGACAAAATAGAATTTAAAATTCTTGTGGAACGAAACAGCATCATTTTTGCAGTCTTTGCACTTATTGAATTCTATAGTTCTGAGGAACATAGAGTTTTTCAAATTTACGAAAAATTCGATAAGTGTAAAGTGAAAAATGGTCCTGATCTTTTATAAGTGTTTACACAGATAACAACGAAGTTCTTTTGCAATCGCCCTACAGAAATGTAATTCTTTTTTCTCATGTAATTCTCAACTAAAAGCCAAAGTAAAATTCATATTGTTGAAATTTCATTACAAAATTAATATATTTTTATCTCTAGCATATTTCTTTCCTTCTATTCGTATAATAGCGGACAAGGCGCGAACTTCGTCTCGCCCCAATTAAACGACTTCAAATGAACTGCAGAGCTATAATAAAAAACTGATAGTTCAAATTTCATTGTGATTTATTTGAATGGAATCAAAATAAGAGAGTGATATGTTAAATAATGTTTTTCGATTTGTTTTCCGCTGCAAAAACAAATAACGAAGTAAGTTTGCTAACACGCGAACAGGGAGCAGACAGAGACATTTGAGATTTATTCCTCAGACTTACAACGATTGTCCTTGCGGTTTATTGATTGTCATCACGAAGGCCAATCGAACGTAGAAACGAATCCCCTTGTATTGGAATGGAAGATCGGTGGGAAATCGGAATAAATAGAATTCGGGGGAAGGACTTCCTCTCCTTTGAATTTGCTCTTGATGATCAGGGCTGGAATCACCGCAACATGATTATGATCAATCCAACCTTCAGCTGTAAAAATGCGTCGGAGTTCCTGGCACATTAAGGGAGTTCAAAAATTTCGTCGGATAGTTGGTCGCTTCATCTTCATCGGTCACCTATAGTGCGAATGCAGTTCTCCAGCGATTTGAATTTGAATAATTAAATTCAAGCTATCAACGACGTCCTTTTCCTTCGCTACCCTAGTATTGTCCGTTCACAAATCCAATCGAGATTTTTATAATTTTTATGCAATGCCGGGGAACACTTTACTTTGGTGATGAGTTTCTCCTTCGACGTTATTTCGCAAAAATTTTCCAGGAATGATATCAATCCAGTCGAGACATCCACAGAAATTTGGCCATTGCTAAGCGCCAGCAGTTGTCTCGAGAATTCAGCAGCCGATGGGTCATTCTGCAATGCGACTCTCATATTTGTGGTCAATTTCAAATTCTTGACATGCCGCTATTAAGACGATGATTTCATGCATGCATTAAATTCTCGGCAGCAGTAGATTTCGGGATCATATCCCCACCAAATCATCTCGAATCAACTTGTAAATCCTTCATTGTTTGGTCAACTGCCATCAATGCTCGTTATTATGATTATGCATTCTCGCATCAATTTCGCTGTAGCCGAATTCTTAGTCATTGTGCACGTTATTGGCTTATCAACCGTGCGAAAATTAATCGCCAACTTTAAAGCAGAATGCGCAGTTCGACCGGTTTAAAACAGTGTGGTGGCAATGCCATAGGATGCAACAGACAACGAAAGAGATCTTGGCCGAATTGTTGCTAGAATTAACTAAATGACGAATGCCTTGCATGTCCAACCGAGAGCATCGTGAAGGTAAATGCGATTACGGAATTGTATTTCAAAGCAGTGGGATTGAAGTCTACATTTACCACTTTTCTTCTTCTAATAACTTTTTGTCGAACTTGTGGTAGTGATTGTCCAGTTTGAAGCTGTACAATATGGGCACGTCTCCATTTATTTCTTCTGCACGTAACTCTTGCGTTTTGGTTATCACGGAAATTCTGATTAATTATTGCCAGACGTGTACGTCACCTTAGCTTAAATCGGAATCAGTGTAATAATACGCAAAACTCGAATCAATTGCAGCAAGAAAAATAGCACATTTGCTGAATAGAAAATGACAATGCGAAAAGGTAAAAATTCGCGCACAGACAATGTATAACGCAATCTATCGGGTTTTGGCATTGATCACAGCACAGCGTCATCTATTATATATCTCGTTAATTTCTCCCCCCAAAAAACATGCAAAACGTCTTTTAGTACAATGAATTTCACAAAATCCGAAATTTTCCTATATTCGATTCGTCCAAAAAATCCATTCTGCATAGTTTGAGAAACGACCGGAAAAAGCAGAGGAAATCCATAGAACATTTCATAAATTTCAAATAAATTTAATGGGAATCAAATGCTGCAATTGCGTGTATATACGCGGGCTGTAATTGTGTGCAAATAGGAGGCAACAAAAAGAAACCACAATGAAGTGTGTGTATACAAAACACATCAGGGTGGCGCACGAAACGTACTATGATAAGAAATTTAAATAACTTTTATTTTAATCGATGTATTTCATTAATTTTTTTTTTATTAGATTAAACATTAAATTATATTTTAAATAACTGATGGTTTTAAAGATGATAGACCGCAAATGACTTCCACGCTCATCCAGAAAATTGTTCATGCGGCCTGAAGGGTTGAAATTGGGATCGCCTCAATTATTGTCTAAATGGAATGCTTCAATTCAGTCAAATTCCTGGGTTTCGTTTTGTACACTTCCTGCTTGACATAACCCCATAAAAAAAAGTCTGGTGCAGTCAGGTCAGGTGACCTTGGGGGCCAGCGAGATGTGCAGGTTCTGGATATCAATTTGTTTGGGAATTTTCGTTGGAGCTCCGCCATAACTTGTCAACGTGTGCACTTGCTCCATTTTGTTGAAACCCAATCCTGCTGAATACGTCTTCGGCGAAGTTCTGGGTAAAAAAACTCCTTCAACATCTTTTAATAACGGTCCCCATTGACAGTTTGTGTTACATAGTTTTCTTCAAAGAAGTATGGCCCGAAAATACACCTTTATGAAACTGCGTACCACACAGTGACTTGTTCTGTGTGCAGTTCCATCTCATGGAGCATTTCTGGATTAGATTCACTCCATATACGGCAATTTTGCTTGTTAACATTGTCGTTTAAGTCAAAATGGGCCTCATCTGACATTAACAAACAATTTATCAATGTGTTGTCTTCTTCGGTCATTGCAATCGTTTTTCGGAAAAATTCTAGGCGAACAGGTAAATCCTGAGGGTTTAACTTGCTTGTTATTTGGACTTTGTACGGAAACAAGTTTAAGTAGTCATCATGAAGTATCCGTTGTAATTATAGTCTACTAACTCCAATTTGGCCCGATAAGTTTCGAGTCGAAACATTTGGATTTGCCTGTATTGCCGATGCAACAGCCACGATTGTATCCTGAACCAGAACATTGGGATCTCGATGATACGGTCTTCGTTCGATGCTACCAGATTCGGCAAACATGTTCACCAGCCTCATAATGATCCATCTACTCGGGGGAGTACCGCCAAACTCCAGTCTAAATTCCCCTTAGACGGAAATGACGGACTGCAAAGAATTGTATCGTTGCACCATCCAAATCCTTTTTTCAGTATCCCAAGCATTCATTTTGATAAATCTAAATAGTAGCCTATAAAATAAAAAAAAAATAAGCCGATTACTCACCCTGAAAAAAAGTTATTACGTTTTACTTTCGTGCGCCACCCTGTACGATACTAATAAATCAAAACAAACATATGAGTGACATTTTTGGTCATAACTCTGGTTCTGGACTTGGACAGTAAACAGATTTCTTATATGCACTCTCCAAACGTGTCTTAAGACCTCCTGAAAATTTCATTCAAATCGATTGAGCCGAAAAAAAGAAGTTAGCGCACAAACATAATTTGGATTGTTCTTTATATATAAAAAGAAGATGATATACAAACATTTACTGTTAATTATTAAATAGTTTCTTTGTTTGCAATATGTATTATTTTGATGATTAAATTTTTTTCCTACCCGGCAGACGGCTCATGGACTATTGTAAATCTTTTTTTATAAATGATTGATGTAATTTTATACAATGAACATTGAAGAACATAATGAATAACGGAATCCAGTTTTTGCTTATTTATCTATACCTAACATTCGCCTTATTAGCTTGCGATAAGAATTGTTCTTCCTAAAATTAGACTTTCTTTGGCTTGGTAATGATGTTTTATTTCATTTTTGTTTAAATACATAAAGGACATGACTTAGAAAAGTAGAGTTTCTGCTGCCACGTAGGGTTAAAAACGGTATGTAGTCGACTTCTGGAAATCTGTTGTCTTATTAAGCCCAAACCGGGCGAAGCGTAGGGATTTTTTAACACTTTTAAGGGCAAACATAACTGTTATAAGACTGTTATAGATTGACATTTATCTAGTCGCGTCCATATTAAAAAAATTTGTTGATACTTGACTCTCCTAATTTTTGAAAGGGTTCAAATTTTAAAATTGAACTATCTTTGTAATAAAATAAACAAAGAAAAAATGCTATTGGTGCTATTTTACAAAAATTAATATAATTTTGTCATTTAAAATTCATAACTGCTTACAGTTTACAAAACACCATTACGTATGGATAGAAACATTAGCACTTACACCATTTCAAACGAAGCTTATATGAAATTTCCAACCAATAGCAAAAAGAAATTCCTAATTTTAATGGAAATTTCAGGAAAATTAATTTAAATTTTCGTTCATATGGAATCTCTTTGTGCTGGTAAATTTTGTTATTAAATCCAACGATATTAAACCACATATAGTCGCGGATATAGCAAATCAATATGACCTGGAAACTGTGCTTCAATCAAGTAGTAGGCAGGTATAGGCAGATACACCCTTTGGGACTTTGTTGTTTTTACGCAGTCCAGGCTAATTTTTTTTTTCATTCATGCAGAAATGTGTAATTTAATTACCTACTTTTCAAATCTTGCATGGAAAAATTCATAAGCAGCTAGCTTACTGGAAAATCATCTACAGCAACATTAATAGAAAAAAAACACACTGATTTCACAGCCAATCCTCGACTTTTCTAAACCATGGAATATATATTCATTCCAAGAGTTAAAATATGTATCGGTAATATGACCACACTTTTTTTCATTTTTTTAAGATGACAAATAACAGTAGCTCCCATAATTTTTTTTTTTGGCAAAAACAAAAATCTTATTTTTCTCAGAAACGGCTCCAACGATGTCTATAAAAAAAATCAGTTCATTAATGAAGGGAAAGGCTACCTTTAGACAAATTTTGTTTTGGAAAAAAATTACCTATTATTTTTGGTACGTCGAATAGAACCCTTTTTTTGATTTTCGATTTTCTCGGAAACGTATAATATAATTTTTTGGAAATTTTTTACCCAGAAGCTACTAGAAAGTTTAAACTCTATTGTATACCAACATTTTTCGAAAAAAAATTTGTTTGGAAATTATTTTCTTTTTTTTTTGAAAATTCAAAATTTCCAAATTGACTCAATACATTTTTTCGAAACTTCGTATTTAGTGGTTTTTTGATATTATCTTGAATAGTTAAAAAAAAATATTTTTCTAAATAGAAAAATAGATAACAACGGTACCTCCCATACAAATGTTAGGAAACCGTTAAGAAAAAAGTTTATTTCTCGAAAACGGCTCCAAGAATTTTTATAAAAAAATGTGTGTTCTCTTAAATTGGTACAGTTCACTTTTAAGTACAAAAGTATTTTTTTTTTGCTTAATTATTAACGGTATTTCCCATAGAACCACTTTTCATATTTCGACTTTCTCAATATTGGATAAACCGAATACAATAATTTTTTTTATACAACTGCTACCTAAAATTGCTAATAAAACTGCATACTCAAATTAAAAAAAAAAATCGATTTTTAAAAAATAAATAAAACCAGTTGAAGAATTTTTTTTTAATTTGAATTCTATATGTATATTAATAATATCTTCAAATGGCGTTTCAGAATTTTTTTCTAAAAATGTTTTCAAAATTTTATATACAAAAAATTAATTTATTAAAAAACCGCTCCAACGATTTTTGAAATTTTTATTTGATATAACCTCCAACTTTTAGCTTTTACATGTTACCTTTGCTAAAGTTGATAACAGCTGCGTTGTTACCCTTTAGATAGTAGTACGTTTTGTTCAAGAACTTTAAAAATAAAATGCACGATTGGAACACACGTACTTGCTCTTACGTTCCATCACATCGTATACAAAAGATTCTTAGTAGTAACAGCTTATATTTTTTAAGTCGTTCTCATGCAAATTTTTTTACATATATACAAAAACACTTTAAGTAGTTTTCTAAAAAAATTGTAAGGCACTTTTATGTATTTAATAATAAGAGCTTAAAAATACAATTCGAAAAAAATCATCATCCATTTTCGAAATATCTAATTTCAAAACAAAAGTGATTTATTTTTCAAAAAATCCAAAAAAATATTTTTCGAAAGTTTTGTTACGGAGTATTATTTATAATTCGAAGGAGTTCCTTTATAAACATATGAATCCAGTTTTGTTTTCAAGAACATAGTGAGGAAAACCTACCCCGTTTTTAAAGGAGCCAATTTTATGAGATTTCATTTTTGTGACATATTTTTATTAATCGTTTCTTAATTTTATCATCGATTTTCTATATTTAAATATCTCAAAATCAAGAGACAAATGTTTGTATTTCTTTGAAAACAAATAGGGTAAAAATGTAGATATGTATATATGCAATTGTGAATTTGGAGGGATACACCGAGAATATTTGTTTCTAGAACTGTCCGTACTTCAACCAACAAACGATATTCCAAATTTCTCAATAGATGGAATTTTCCATTTTTTTGCTGAAAAAAACATATCCGGAAACATAAACTGAAATGTTTATAATTAAATTAATTTCAAGACCAAACTCCATATGGAAGTATTCGCAAGAATAATAAATGCTCCCTGTCGAAAATAATAAGATTGATGCAGATGATTTAATAGCACTCACATGACGTCTAATTGGTTTTTTCTCTGGAAACGCTTACTAAGAAATAATTAATTGGTTTATTTTATTTAATGCTTCAACTTTTTCCTCCTTACACATGATAGGTGGAAAAGTTTTTATGTAAAGGAATTCTAACTATCCAACTAAAATCAAACATCATCGTCAGTTGTTTCTGGTTTGCCAATGTAGATAAATAATTGAGTTTCTTCTTAAATATCCGAGAAAACACAATTTTGTTTCCTTTTTATTTATGTTAGGAACAATATCGTCCTGTCGGGGTTTTAAGTTTTAATTATGAAAACATATTTATGTACCTATCTACTTGAAGAACAACCAAATCAAGTCCAACGCAGTTCCACGAGATATATATTCACAGGAGACAAGTCAAAGTTTAGTGCGTCATTCCAATATTTTCACACATAATGCCTAAATAGCCATACTGCTACAGTTGAACGTTTTTTTGAAAATATAGACTACTTATACCTACAACTGTGTACAAATTTTTATTATCAAAATCGTTAGAGTTGTTTTCGACATAATTTAGGTTTACCTTTTTTGCTACAAATAATTGTATAACAGTATCATCATTGCCTTTGAATTTCTGAATAAGGGAGGTGGTCAAGATATTTCGTAAGCTAAGATAATTAATTAGCGGTTCGATGACCTTGGAAATAAGGAACGTAAATACGATTGGACGGCAGTAAGAATGTGAAGCATTCGCCCGAATCATGACCTGGAGAACAGAGCTCTGCTTCATCACTTATGGCTCCGGAACGATATAACGAATGGCGATCTGAGAACCTTGGTTTTACAGGGTTTAATGATGAAGATTTGGCAAACGCCATAATCACCGACCGAATTTCGAAGAATGAGCTCCAGCTCATCTTCGATTCATTAAAGAAAAAGAAGTTAGCAGGAGTCGATGGTATATCCAACGTTGCCTCCAGAAGCAGTTGACATTTATACCACACTGTTTAACAACGCGCTGCATATTATCCAGTGCGGTGGAAGACAGCTGTGGTGCACTCTATCCCAAAAAAGGGAAAGGACAACTCCAATCCGGCGAATCTCCGGTCGATAAGTCTTCTTCCAAGCATCAGCAAAGTATTTGAAAAGGTTATTAATAGAGCCTTGTTGAAGTGGGCAGAGGACAAAAATATCATCCCGGATAATCAGTTCGTTTTTAAGGCGGGACATGACACAATTCATGCCGCGTCTAAACTAGTTTCTGATATCCAATGGAACAAAACTAAAAAGCAGTGTACGGGTGCCTGTCTTGTTGATTTGGAGAAGGCCTTCGACACCGTATGGTTAGAAGGTCTCTATCTAAAGCTAACCAGACTAGGTATAAGTAAACCTCTATTGTATATGCTTTATGACATGCTAAATGGTAGAAAGTTTGTTGTCAAGAGTGGCAATGTAACCTCTACCGCAATTTTTAATATTAATAATGGTCTTCAGCAGGGAGCGGTTAACTCGCCGATTCTATTCAGCATTTACACCAGCGATCTGATAGGTAGTCTAACTCAGGCAATTGCGTACGTACAATTGGTGATCGTAGGGCCACATGGACATCCACTGGCGAGTAAAAGTGTAGTAAAGTACCTTGGCATCTGGTTGGATCAGTACCTGTATTTCGACAGACATATAGGTGCTGCCTTGGCCAGGGCTAGGGCAGCCTTTGCCTTGACAAAACGACTGTTTTATAGCAGCCGTCTTGACAGCAGGGTGAAGGTGATTTGTTGCAGGCCGATGATTGCCTACGGATGCCCGGTGTGGTTCAAGGTTGCCCCATCTCAAATGGAAAAGATGCGGGTGTTTGAGAGGCAATGTCTTAGACGTTGCCTTGGATTACACAGAACACCAGAGTCGGAGTACACAAGATATTATTCCAACCAGGTTCTATACAACGGAGCCAACATAAACAGAATAGATAATTTTTTTGTTTAAGCTGATTCGGGGTCACACTGCAAGAGCGATGTCCTCAACCAACAGCTTAATTTTTGGGACTTACTACCCCAATAATGAATATTTTGAAACTGCGCGGTTAAGTGGCTCTATCCCTCCCGAGGCATTCTTCTTTTTAGACAGTCCAGGGCTGATACAGAATGGAATGGCGGTTCCGCTCATCTACCACGTCAGCCGAAAAACTGTAGATAGGCGACTCCTGTATGGTCGAGACGTCATCGCTCAAGGTTGAGAAGAGCGCCTTCGGTTCAGTAGGACTGCGTCCGAAAAAAAAAGAATATGAAGAAGATTCGGCTTTTGCAGGAACAGGCTGCTCAAATGTTATTTTCCACTCGGAAAGTGACCAGTAGAGTAGGACAGATGAATAAGCTTACGCAGTGGTTTTGCCAGCGTTAAAGAATACCTCTTCAGAACGATGGGAAGGATACTATGCGGGCTAGCGGATTTATGTATATCATGGTCTTTAAGGACTCTAGCAACTGCACGAAAGCGAAACAAGATCCGTCTATGAAATCGTTTATGCTCTCAAGTACTAGAAGAGTCATAAAACTTTCTGGAAGCGTCGAATTAATAGTGAACTGCTCTGCAAGCAAATTGGCTTTTTCAGGAGAGCTGGCAAACGGGGTGTCATTAAAGACGAGCGTTGGATGAAGTTGAATGAAGAAGTATTTTGAATGTTTTTTACAAATGATCAAAATTTCTTACACCTTAAATAATATTGCATATTCACAGTCTCGAGAAAATGTTTTATAGGTAGGTACTCATAATTAATTGTTAGGTACATTAAAATGACAATCCGAATTTGTTCTACATTTAATACATCAAAACTTATTTTGGTTTTAAAACAGCTCCGACGATTTTTAAAATGTTCTTGTTCATATTTTTCCCAAAGCTCAAATAACAGCTAAGAATAAAAATATGACGGTATGGACTTGTATGCTTTGAACATTTTTTAATGTTTCTAATAAAATTAGGCTTATTAGAGAACTTAGATGGCGTACAATAAGCTGGTGCACCAACAATGCCTTAGTGTCTAAACACTTTTATTATATAAGTGTTATAATTTATTTCTAATATTTTCTAGCTGACGTTATAATGATACCTTAGTATTTAAAACCTATACCTACTTGTATCTGGCAGTTCAAAACGAATCCGTTATAATTTCTTGGCGCCTGAATTAACGTACTCGCCTGTTACTCCATTTGAACGAGAACCTTATTGCATTTTGTCCATAAGAGTGCTTTGGTAAAGATCATATAACCGAAGTTTAACATTGGCCAATTTCATTGAACCAAAATCAACAAAACATGGTTCTATAAATGTAATCATTATGCAAACTGCTAAATTAATTTAATTTTTTCTATGATCGCAACAAAGATTAGAATTCACATCGCATCCTCTCGTTGGTATCGAGGGTAAGAAAATTCTATAAACCTTTGTATTTTGACAATCGTTTTTTTTTATTGTATCGATGTTTGAGCGTTAGGTAAGCGCAAACTTTTCATTCACATCTTTTTTCCTCACATGACGGTTCTTATGAGCCACATCCGTTGTGTTATTGAATAGAAATTGGTGGCGTCTTCTTTGGAAACGGCACAGACAGACGCCATTTTCTAAGGGCGGAAAAAATCTTTTTTTCCGTTATCATTATTATAAAGCCATCCACAAATCACAGTCCCATGTGCGATGCTCCAAATGGTAACCAAGAACAGGGTGAGCTGAGCACTGATTTCCTGAAAAACATCCCTATTTGTTGATGTTGGTGTTTTTTTTTTTATACAAAATGAATGGAAGTATTAGAAAGAATTTGACCAATACGATAGTTCTTTGATTTCCAAATAATTACGGGAAAGTAAAATAAATAAAACTAGCTACATTTTAAAACTATATGTTTCCATTATTTGTTGTGGAAAAAGTTCTGTTCGATCACATTTTTAGTAGAAACAGTTTAATATGTTTTTAGTCTTTTTTAAAAAATGTTTGTATATACAAAAAACATTACAAAAGCATATACATTTTGTAAATTTTTTTCTAAATTATCACAATTTTATGTATTTAATCAAATAAATAAAAAACCGAATTTCAAAAAATAAATCGTCCACCCATTTTCAAGACATTAAATTTTCAAAAAAAAAATATTTTTTTTCAAAACTCCAAAAAAATATTTTTCGAAAATTTTGGATCAAGTGTGGAGAGAAGGAGATGGCCTTCAGTGACGACTGAGTTAGAAGGGTAAGAAGAAAATCCTTAAGATCCTTTCAAATTTTCTTTTTTTTCCTTAAATCTGATGATGCGAATGGTTGGTAGGGTGCTCGAAGTTGGAAAAAAGAGTATTTCTACTTTTGTATGAGTTAATTAAAAAGAAAAAATGTTTTTGCCATAGACTTTGCAAGCTAACCGCGACGATATTTCTAATAAAAACATGCAGTTTCATGTAAGACTCCATCTAGCCAGTCAGTCATTCGGATACCTGCTTAAAGAATATCAGCCATTTCAGGCTAGAATTGTGGCAACTTTTGTTGAAGAAAACATTTGAAATAAATTTTTCCTTACATTGCTATTTAATCATAGTTCAGTACAAAAAAAAAACTGTGCTATTTTTTTTGAAAATTCAATATTTCGCAAGCGGCTGGATGATTTTTTTTAAATTTTGGTTTTAAGTTTATTTTTTTAGGTAAATATTTAAAATTGCCACACCAATTTTTTTTAGAAAAAAATTAAAGAAATTTTGTATATATAAAATTAGTAAAAAACTATTTTAAAAATATATTTAGAGTCTAGAGAATAATCCGTTAAAATAACGGCAGAAGATGGTAAAAAAAATAGACTTTACGCCAAGATTGGTATGTCTAATTATTTTGGCTTTCCTCAAAGGGGAAATTTTAGGCCTAATAATAACAATAGGTACGTGCTATATGACAGTTAAGGAAAATCTTATTTATCTCGAAAACGGCTCCAACTATGTTCTTAGATAATTTTTAGATAATTTTGTGTTGGTGCTAGCTATCATTTGTTCTAAAAGTCTATTAACGGTACCTTTCATATAACGGTTTTTTTAATTTTTGACTTTCTCGGTAAAGGCACATTGAATTTCTGTCAAATTTTATATCTAAGAAGATCTAAGTAGCCAAACTAATTCTGCATACCAAAATTTTGTATAACTTTTTTTTCTAATTAAAATTAATTTAATTTTTTTTTATTTTGAAAAATCAATACTTTTAAAACTAATCAAAAAAAAATAATTGTAAATTTTATAATCACATGTATATTAATAAACTCTAAAAAAACTGCATACCAAAATTTCCCAAAAAAATTCTTTAAGAAAAACAGGATTTCATCAAAATCCGGCCTACAATTTTCGAGATATTTTATTATAAAATTTTCATTGGTCCGTGGCATTTGGATGGTTTTGGCACTTTTTATAAGTTTAAAAAACGATTTTTACATACCTATACAGCATTCAATTTCATTATATAATGCACGTATTTACATGGTTACATATATATACGTAGGTACATATTGCCCTCCTTATTTACATAATTAAAATCCATTTAAATATAAGTATACATTTGTATTTAATACCTATGTATAACCATTCATTGAAACATGCATTCAAAAATTCATTATTATGTATTATGGTGACTCTGGCTAAATGTTCCTTAATAATAAAAATACAGTAAAACCTGCTATTCGTTTCACTCTATAATCGGACCGCACCTATACATTCCCTGCTATTTTTCATAAAAAATTTCCCTTATAATTGGGGCACCTGCTAATCCGACCATGGACCACTAAGATAACATGCCTTGCTTAATGTATTCACCTGTCTAATTGGTCCAAGCGTAAGAAATACGAAATATGTAATATTTGTTAATTTCTGGTACCGCGCCGCGCCGCGCCGTCGCGGGTTACCTTAGACTTATTTGGTGATTTGTCAATAAGTTTGTTATGTTAGCTTCCGTTAGTTGGCAAAGTCAGTTCAATTAGCTATCGATTTGTTAAAGGTGTTTGTTTTTGGTTTTCAATAAAGCTACGAGTAAACTAAATTTCAATGATTTTGATCCAGAAAATAAGGTTGAAGTTATTAAGTGTTTCGAAGATACTCATTTATCTCCGAGAGATTTTGCAAATAAATTTGATTGCAGCAAATCTCAAGTCCAAAAAATTCTGAGCGCGAAGGAGGGCATCAAACTGTGATTTGAAAAATTCATTGGATTGAAAACAAAACCTATGAAAGCATTTGTTTCTTTTACCGAAATTGATGTCTTGGCATCAAATTGTTTTACTTAGCTAGGCAAAAAATGTGCCAATTTCGGTACAATTCTCCAAGCACAACCACTGGCTATATACTAACAAATCTAATTGATTGCATATTTTTTTGGAAATTTAAAGGTGGTATATGCACTGGCAGCCCTATTTTTTCAGAGACATGTATGCATGACAGAAAACATTTCTAAGTGGACCGGTCCGATTAAAAAGGAACCTCTGCAATCGGGCCACCTCCTAATTGGACCACTTTTCTATGGTCCCAAGGGTGGTCCAATTTGACAGCATTTACTGTAATTATAATAAGAATAATAAAAATAATAATAAGCCACCTACGATTGCCAGATAATGTGAAAACAACACAGAACAGTTTGATATGTGGAAATCGAAGGCTTTAAATGCAATTCACCCGAAAGATCTTGCTGAAAGCCATATAGATGTCGAAAGTTCAAATAGGTGGTTGAAAAAAAGTGAGCTCTATGCAGAACCTGAAGGATTTGTTATTGCCATTCAGGATAAGGTTATACCAACCAGGAACTATAGGTAATATGTAATGAGAGAAGACATTGCTAGTGACAGCTGTAGGAGATGCGCCTCGGTGAGGGAGACTATAGATCACGTCATAGCTGGATGTACCACCCTTTCTAGCTATGACTATACCAACAGGCATAATATTGTTGCAAAAATCCTTCACCAAGACTTGGGTTTGCGTTATAAGCTAATATCCAAGTATACATCATACTATAAATATGAACCTCCTCCTGTTCTGGAAAATCTGAATGCTGTGGTATACTGGGACCGAACGATTATAACGGATAGAACTATTCTTGCAGATAGGCCTGATATAGTTTTATTTAACAAAATGGAAAACAATATCAAAATATATGATGTTGCAATTTCACTAAACCATAACATCCAAGCAACCATAAGCACAAGAATCAACAAGTACACGGATTTAGCAAACGAACTTCAAAAACTGTATGCAGCCAGGAACGTACAAATTAACCCAATCGTCATTTCCGCCACAGGATTTATTACAAAACGCCTCGCACAAACTGTTAAGAAAATGAATATGGAGCACAATTTGGAACCGATGCAAAAGACTGTTTTAACGCAATACTTATATATAATACAATACAACATCAGAGCCTAATCCCTTGGCATAGCCTGGGATGGGTATTTTCCAACCTCATTAGCATTGAGAAATTGAAAAACTCAATAATAATAATAATAATAATAACAATAATAATAATAATTAATCAATCAATCGATTGGACTGAGCATTGCAATGTACATTTTATCTGAATTATGAAATTTTACGAAAAATTCTGGAACTAAGAACATGCAATTACATTCTATAATATGGATATGGGAATACTTTAACGCACACATGGAAAATCATTAAAAGCGCTTCATCATCAAGTTCTTCGCGGTAGTCCAGGATTTTTTTAAATGAGCAGTTTTCTTTTTTTATATTGGGCTAGTGAAGAATTTTAGACACCTGGCAACCCTCTCTTAATTCAAGTATTTGTTCTAAATATTGTAAAACGCTTTTGTGTGCATTTTGGTGGTAAATTAATATTAAAAGATATTGAGTACAATGGTCAGCTATAGTTAGATACTTAATTAATGTACATCACATAGAGTATTATGTATTTTTCTAAAAATTAGACAGACATTCTTGATTAAAAAATAGATTATGTTTTGATATTACTCACGAGGCGAGAATTTTGTTTCATTAAGCTCATATACATAAGTTAGTTATTCAGATTTTGTATGATTACATACGAATGAACAACAACAAACTTGTGGGGCTAATAAAAGGGCTAGCCGTTTCAATGCAATTGATAAACAGACAAACCTGCATTGGGTTGAATCTGATCATGTGGGCTCGGTGGCATGATGCGTAGTGCGTTGGCTTCTAAACAACATTGGTCATGCTTTAATACACGATGAAGGAACAGAACAAGAAGTTTTTCAATTAAAATGAAAAAGTAGACCAGCACCACTAGAGCAAAGGAATCTGATGATCGACCTTTGCAAGTCGTGAATTATAGGGTCCGCCAAATAACTTTTCTTTTTTGAAAATGGGCGCAAAACATCGAGTGTAGCTTCGTCTGTGTGGCACGTAGCGCCGTGCTGTTGAAACCAAGTATTGCCAATATCCTCCTCTTCAATTTTTGTGAACAAAAATTCGTTCAACATGGCCCGATAACGATCGCCATTGACTGTAACGGCCACTCCTTGCTCATTTTCGAATTATGCCTCTGGACCAAAATCCGCCCCAAACAGTATCGGCTTTTCAATGTATGCGTGCGGGTTTTCTGTGTCCCAAATGCGACAATTTTGCTTGCTTACATACCCGCCAAGATCATAATGAGCTTCATCTGAAAAGATGATTTTTTTGGCAAAATCGGCATCTTCTCTAAGTCGATCGCAGGCCCAGTTAGCGAGCGTTGTTCAAGCGTATACACAACCATATTCGTTCAGCGGAAGGATAAAACTAATTATCTGTCAAATCAGACATAAGCTAAGTGTTACCATTCACGAAATAAGCACTAGTTGAAAAAAAAAGTTAGATGGCGGACCCGTTAGCTATAATTCCAGCCAAAAATAATTGAGAAAAACTTGGTGGTAGCACACTCGAGTTGTTGTTGGTCATTCAAAGTCATTAAATAAGTGATTTAAAAAGCTATTTAAAAATATGCCTTAGATAATGGTTGAACAAGTCAAGTCACGATCATATGGTAATTATCAGCAATCTGGAATAAATGTCTATTGAACTAAAGTCTAGCCTAAGAGCCACAGATTTATTGAGAATTCCTCAAGGGTTAAAAATTTAGTAGGAAAAATTTATAAAAATATAAAAACAATTTCTACAACAGCGCTACCAAACGGGTTCAACTACTCCTAAGAATCATCTAGCTGACTTTTGGAATGGTCAAGCAGCTAAGCATGAATTATGAATATTTGCAAGCCGGAATTTTAAATAATAATTAATTTTTACAATCACCTCAAGGTTAGTTTTCTTTTGGTATTGTTGCACCATTAAAAAAAAAAAACACGATTTTGTGGTGGTTTATCTTTAACATGTAGACTAAGGCAAAATGCCATCAATTAAACAGAATTTCTGCTGTTTGACATTAACAAACTTATTGCTTCGCTAAACCATCGAATACTTTGGTTTAGCGAAGGACTAAAAATTGACATTAAGAACAACATTAACAGGGATATAGAATAAAAAGGCATAGAGTTGATAATTATTGTAGTCGATTTTGTTCGTGGATTTTCGATTTTTTATTAATTGAAAATTTTAGTCTGCATACTAACTTATATTCTGTCGTTTACCCCCAGTTTCACAGTGCGAGTTTAAACTTTATTCGGTTTCACAGTGTCGTTTAAATCTTGAAGTAAGTTCAATTTGTAGTTTAATTTAACCAAGATTATTCTGCCCCTTAAAGCATTTGTATTGTTTTTTTTTTTGTCAGAAAATATTATGAACAAAATATAATTGTGTATTCAATTGTTATTGTAGTGATTTTGAATATTATTTTATTTATTATTCTCGTTGTTTCACGTTTTTTTTTAGTGTCAGAGAGAGAAAGGGAGTATTAGACAAGAAAAATGCTGCCAACTAGTTCATAAAATGTAGTTAAGCGAAATTCAACTGATCTGAAGATCAGATTTCACTGTGAAACCGGCGGAATTAAACCAAAAATTTAAACTCAGTTTAAGATTATGTTGATCTTAAGCTTAAACTCGTGCTGTGAAACTGGGGGTTAGTAATAAAAACTTTAATTGTGTGATTTTATTTCGCAAATTAATAAGTAGCATCATGATAATATCTTAACATCAGGCTGTGTGCGCCTTTCATTTTATTTGGGTACATTTATTTAAATCATCGGGTAGTCATTACATCAAATTGAATAAGGAAATCCTCAGAAATCGTAACAAGTTTAATTCGGAATATCAGAATAGTTATGATGTATTAATTTTTTTTTTTTAACTATATGCATGTAAGACCTAAGGTCTTTTAAATGCAACCTGAATTGCACAGCCCTAGTTTGGCACAGTGGGTTTGAGAACCAGGTATTGAATGTCTCATTTTAACCCATGGGCGGCATCGAATTAAAATTGGAGGTATGGAAAAGAATGCGCCTAGCGTGGGGATTGACCCCACATGTTTAAGTAAGCAATCAAGCACTTTATACACTGCGCCATTGCCACCCCAATTTAAATTTTTTTAATTTAAAATTTTAATAGGTATGTATACATCGTTTGTTACATTGTACACAAAAAACTGTTTTTTTTTTCGCTTAAAACCTAAAATTAAGTTTCAGAATGTCTCGGTATCTAACTCCTAATAAACATAAATCGAGAAAAAAGTGATGTTAATATTTTGTTTTCTTTTAATTAACTATTTTGTATAGAAGATTTTCTAACATTAAGCTAAAGTTGATGCATTCTCACTACTTAGATATCTGTACTTTCTTCTATCATTAAAACGTTAATTTTAATAAATCGGCTTTAATTTTTTTTAAATCTACTAATAACTATAAGATATTCAGTATACCAGTAGTTCTTTCAGTACCATACGAGTATACTTTGGTAATGCTCTTAAAGTTTTTCTTACAGATTACGTCATCGAATAAAACACTTTTTGAGGTGGTACCAACAAATCTATTATTTTTTGGACTACAAATCAGAATAAAAGTTAGATAATCTCAGAAAAGGAATGTTAAGGTGTGAAATTCACATTACTCATAAAAAAGAACCAATTTTGCCTCAGATTTCTATTCCCAATTTTTTTTTTTGGGTTTGCTATTTTTCCTTTTTCCTGTTTCCTATCACACATCGTGTTGTTGTTGTTGTTTTTTTAGTGAGGTTAAATTCGAGACTGTTGTTAGTGGCTTTTCGCAAATATTTGCCATTCTGACACCACCACCGACTCTTCATCCGAGGAGAACGAGACTAGATTCGCTAGAGCGAATATTTGTCTTTCATTTGCCTGAAGCTGTCAGTCGTCTTCACACGATAATGCAATGTTCCTTTCTATACATTGCTATCGTTATTGTTGGTTTTTGTGCGCTATTTGTATTAGTTTGCAACAATAAAACGAAGCAAAATAAACCTTATGGGGGCGCGATTGGGCAAAACAACCAAACTGAAGTGAAATTGAAAGCAGCTAACGGAATAAATAAGTGTGGAAATTTTGGCGTAAAAGTTGTTGCTCTGTGAATTACTCATATAAACGAAGATTGTAAGGACGAATCAAGTTCTTCAAAGTAAATGGTATTGCGTTTTTTTTTTATTTTGTCTCAATGATGAATTTCTATAAAAGTCTTAGGTAACATTTTTAAAAATTCGAAGTTGGGATTAAAATCCTTATAAGCATTAACGGTTCAACGATTATAACCTTGGTACCTAGTCTACTGAATATTTAAGCGGACATATTGGTATAAGGAAAAATACCTACACGTAGAAATGTGTGCTATGAAATGACACTGTATGGAAAAAAACACCTATCAATCCTCCATTTTGTTTTGTACTATATATGTGCAACGACTGAAAACCCGTATAAGCCCTAGAAACCAGATAATTTATTTGAAATTATCTGGTTTCTGAAGTTTATGCGGGTCTTGCACCGTTTCCTGAATACCCTTATTATTTATATATAAACTTCCTTCTTCGGGTTTATTCTTAATTACTAGAGGAAAGCTAATCCCCTCATACAATTTGTATGGAAAATTTATATTCAACGTAGATTTTTTAGATAAAACTCTATTTTTTTAATTATTTAATTGAACAAAAGCTTTGACCAAGTTTAACCTGAAAAATATGATGTAAGCTTAAAAACGCCATCCATATTGCTGATTCTCAAATTTTAAGCCACATTCGCTCTTCAATTACGTCACGGAACAGAAAATAAAAACAATGTTATGTATCATGCAGCCTGAAATTGCAATCATTGAGCTACTTTTATCGTTTTTAGATTTCATTTTCGATAAAAAAAAACGAATAAATTTCGAAATTGGAATTGCCAAATAATGAATGCAGAATATATAGAAATACTCCGTTCCTAAACTAATACTACTGTATTAAAATATATGTAGGTGTTTTCTTCAGTGAAAGCCAAACAAAATAAATTAAATGCACGACTCGATCTCACGAACTTGTTCTTATGATCGAATGCAAAAGATTTCTATAAAAATCTAAATATATTTTTAAAGTCAATTTTTACTTAATTTTTTATACACACAAAATTTCTCCATTTTTTTTCTAAAAAAAAATTGGTATAACAATCTTAAATATTTAATAATATAAACTTAAATCAGAAGATTAACGGCTTAGTCAAAGAAGAAATACAAAATTCAAAATTCTGATATAAATACTTAAACTAATTTGATCTCAAAAAAAGTACGCCATTTTATTTCTTGGATAAATTTGAATTTATGAGAAAAAAATTAATAATCTGTGGAGCGGTTTTTGAGCAACAAAGTGTTTCTTAAAAAACTTTTTTTTAAAAAATGTTTCAAAAAGAAACTCAAAAACGCCAATTCATAGGCATTCAGCAAATACATATAACTATAATTTTTGAAAAAAAATTTAATGTGCAATTTTCAAAATATAATATTTTTTAAAATACAAAAAAATAACAATCGGAAATATTGGTACACAGTATAAATTGGGCTACCTAAACCTATATATGTGTGAAATTTCGAAATAATCGGTTAAGCCATTTGTGAGATAGTAGAATGCAAAAAACGATTCTATGGAAAGTACCGCTTTTAGAAATATTTTCAATTTTTTTAAACCATATGATCGGTCGTACCGAACATGCTGTAATGATTTTTTTAAATCAAAATCGTTTTGAGCAGTTTCCGACAAAAATAGGCTTTAACGCAACGGTTATATGGCAGGTACCGTTATTTTTTGAGATACAAAAAATTTCAATTTTCCTCCTGTACAATACCTAAAAAACTATAATGTATATCAACTATGAAGCAATTCGCCCCACTCGTGTAGGCTGTAGGTGTCATACATGCAGACAGACTGACAGACTGACAGACTGACAGACTGACAGACTGACAGACTGACAGACTGACAGACTGACAGACTGACAGACTTACAGACTGACAGACTGACAGACTGACAGACTGACAGACTGACAGACTGACAGAATTTTTAGACCATCTTATTTCGTATTCACTATCATCGTATGTCATGTTTAATTGTTATCTAAAAACTTTTTTTTTGACGAATGCATTACTTGCTTTATAGTACCTTTAATCGCAAGTAAAAAGGTACACAAAGAAAAATGGAACACTTTGTTACAGCTGTAACAAAATTGGGCATAAATCCCCTGATTTTCCGATGAAGAAAACGATACAAAAAAGTAAACCTTGTGCGTCTTTCAGTTTCAGTAAGAACATTTTTTACCGGAAATTTTCTTAGTGATTGATTTACTGATTCTGATTCATCTTACCATGAATCAAAACTGGGTTTTTAACAGAAAGACACCATCAGTAGCTGATATTACTGCTGGCAATAATACCAAAATGAAGGTTAAGTCTTGTGGTTCAGTAAAGCTAAAGCTAACTATCTTGAAGAAAACTCAAACAATAAATTAATATTATTTTTGTTTTTGTGGAGATCTTGAACTTAAGAAATTATAAACGCTGACTTAGCAGGTCCGATGGAGAATATTTCAATTGGTGGAGCTCGATATGCAAGCTTGTACATAATATAGCAAAACTAACAATAGAAATTAAGAACAATAGAGAACCCAGATGGTGATCTTGGGGAACTCCGGATTTATTTGAAATGTGCTCTGATTTCATGGAACCGATTTTTACGATTTGAACTCTGTTCAACATCTGAGAATGAAAATCTTGCGATTTCAGTTTTCTCAACAATAATTCATGGCAAACCCTATCCTAAACTATACCAGTGTTTTATTACCACTCTGCAGTTTAATGTATTTGGGGAGAGACAAAGTTCGCCTGGTCCGCTAGTATTTATATAAATTTGTTTGATCAAAAAATAAAATTATCAAGTAAATTTAAATTAACTTTTTTTCAATTTTTTTCGAATTCCACAGAATTGCACGTACCTTACATTCCTGACCAAAAATACTTATATAAGAACGGTTAAGCGAATTTTGAGTCATACTGTCCTGGTTCTTCACGAGCTGTCGCGCGAAAAATGTTATATTTCTTATGTACCGCTTAATGATTTTATTTACTGTATACATATTTACCATTTACAGAACAATCTCGTAAGCCGTAACAGTTCTTTAGTTGCAATGTCAAGTGCTGAAAAATAGCAGCACCCCCATATCAGAATCTCAGGCTTCCTAGAATGTAAAAAACATTAAAAACAAAACATTTACAAAAAAAAACTTCGTGTAATAACAATAAACTCGAGTCAAAAACCAGAATAAAAATTCGCGGGTGAAGGGGCGGAAAACTGCATACGTGATTTCTTCTCTTTTAATCAAGGACGATAGCAATCACGAGAGTTTATACAGAATGAACTTTGTAAAGTCATATATTCAGGACGAAAAACATTGCAATTTTGTAAAAGTGTCCCTCTACGGTCAGATTTAAGGTGACTTGCTTTTCAAAAAAAAAAAAAAAAATAATAATAATAACTATACACATCTGACGATGTTGAATTAACGGTCCAATGTTCATGCGAAAACAGCTCAAGCCATCTGGGTCGAGTAAAGTTTTCAGGATGGCTGCGTTAATAAGGGCAGGGAAATGGCAGGAACGGAGGAAAATTAAAATCAATTCATGAACGATGTGCAATTATAGTTTGTTGTTACGACTTACGAGTATTTATGCAATATTTATAGACGTGTGTCCTACAGATGGAAATATACGTTCATTTTGGGTTCTTTAGAATTTTTTATTTAATTTTCTGATTTTAAATTTATTTATGATGGCTGTGTCAATGGAAATGGAAATGATTGGATTTGTATTGACATTCAAGAAGTTGTCCAGGAGAGGTATTTTAATATTTTAAAACGCTTATTTTTTTCCAATTGAAACGATTTTTAAAATTAACATGCTTATTTTCTTCCATCATTTTTTTTTAAATTAATAGTAAACATCAATATATGTATGTATGAATGTATGTAAAATGTTATTGAAACTTGTTTGATTTAAAAGATTCTAATTTAATTTTTTGGTTTTAGGTAAAAAGTGGCATGCCTACTGTGTATTGTCTACTGGATTGATTTAGGTTGACTGCTTCAAAATACTGAAACAAAAATCGGTCCAGCCAATAAAGAAATATTATGACAAATTTTGCATAAAGTCAAACGCGAAGAAAAATGGTAATTTACATTATAAAGGGTTATTCATTTGCGGTTTAAAAAGTATAGGGCTGGAATTCGACATCTGTTAAACTAAGTTGTTAAACCAATTTTTTTTTTCAGTTGATAGTCTGCCATTTACATAAATGGATCGCTTAACTATCGCACAACGCATAAAAATTGTTAAAACCTACTACAAAAATGGTGATTCTGCCACAGCTGCATATCGTGCCTTAAGAGTCGATTTTTGTTTACATAATCGTCCAACTACGCAAGCAATTGGCAGAATTGTGAAGAAATTTGGAGCGACTGGATTGGTTACAGATATTGTAAGGCCTGTGCATCATAGTTTCGCTCGTACCATTGAAAACATCGCTGCTGTAGGTGAAAGTGTTGCCGAAGACCCGAATGTGTCGATTCCTCGTCGTTCTCTGGAATTAGGACTGTCTTACGGCACATTATGGCGTATTTTGCATTTGGATCTACACCTACATCCATATAAAGTCCAGCTCACACAACAACTGAAGCCAGCTTTAACAACAGCCGGTGGACGTCAATTTTTCGAACAAAATTTTCTTCGGCGACGAAGCACATATCTCACCCGGTGGGTATGTTAATAAACAAAATTGTCGTATTTGGGTTCTGAGAATCCTCAAGTAATTGAAGAGAGGTCATTAGATCCACAAAAAGTCACTGTTTGGGGCTCTCCTTGGTCCGGAGGTGTGATTGGACCTTACTTCTTCGAAAACAACGATGGAACGACTGTCACCGTCAATTCGGAGCCTTATGGCCATATGATAACCGACTTTTTTTGCCTGCTAGTGAAGAATACGACTTGGAGAATATGTGGTTTCAGCAGGACGATGGCACATGCCACCCAACTCGAGCGAATATGGCTTTATTGCAAGAGACATTTCCTGGCCGCGTAATTTCTCGTCGTGGCGATATCAACTGGCCACCAAGATCATGCGATTTGACACCGCTGGACTTTTTTTTGTGTGGCTACGCGATAGACCGTGTTTATATAAGATAAACCTTTAACTCTTAAGCACTTGAAAACCAACATTCGTCAAGTTATGACTGAGATACCGTCCAATATGGGTCAAAAAGTGGTCGAAAATTACCTAAATAGAATCGATGCCTGCAACAATTCGCGTGGTGGTGATTTAAATTATGTAGTGTTTTAGACACAATAGCCGTATTTTATTTTCGTCGTGTTCCAAATCAGATCATCTATTTATTTGCGTTACAACAACAAAAGGATTTAGTTTTGTTATTGTAACGCAAAATAGATGATCTGATCTGGATCACGGCGAAAATAAAATACGGATAATGTCAACGTTCAAGCTTTATAATAAAAAAAGTATCATGAAAACAAATATTTTACGTGTTTTATTAACGTTTACTTTTGAAACCGAAAAATGGATAACCCGTTATAATACTCGTAAATTTGAAGTAAACTTGAGAATAATTGAAAAACAAAAACGGTATAAGAAGCATGTATACATTTATTTATAATGAAGTCACATCAAAGATTGGAACTTTGATTTGCAAAAATACTTGTCTTTGGAGAAGCACAGTGGTATATTACTGCCATCAAAAGAGCAGCTGTGCTGGCAAGAATTGGCTTTTCTTTAAATCAAAAATATATAAATACTCCGTCCTGTAATGTTAAACATGAAATTTGAAGCAGATTACTTGAAAAATAATGAAACTTGTAAGCTCCCTAGGGCACAACCAGGAAAATGGCCAAGTTTCTACAAACAAAGAACTGACAAAATCATCCGCATAAACATGATCTCGTCTTGTAAGTATTAGTGCGCACAATTTACAGCGATTTCATGAAAAGAAAATGAAGCTCATATGGATCTATGCCGCGTTTGTGGTGACGAAACGGCACATTAAGATATGTACATGTATTAAACTTTAAAATTGTCGAGCAATCTGCCATTGGGAAATACATTTTTGTGGAAATTATTTCTTGGAGAATTTCGAATAACTTTTTTATTTTTAGGTTGATTTAAAACAAAACGGAGCCCTGGACCACACCATAATTTATTCTATGGATATCAGACTTAAAACCGTCCTGTATTGAGTCGTCCGAATGGTAATTTCTAATCTAATGAAGAAGACATTCGTCGATAAAAATTTCACGAATTTTCGATAAGAATTCTTGATGCCAAACTACATCAAACGCTTTTCAAATATCAAGCGCAATAATCTTACTTTCTCCAAAACGATGTAATTCGTGCCACTGTTAGGTGAGATATACCATCAGATCACCAGTGGACCTATTCCTACGTAAGCTATACTGCCGGTCATTAAGGAGCTTTCGTTCTTCAAGATATTATTCTTAGCTGATAATTAATCAGTGTGTCCATGACCTTGGAAAGAAGGGACGTAATTGCAGCTGGCTGGAAGTAGAAGATTCGCCTGTTCTATGGACAGGCTAGAAAAATACGAAATCCAATTTTTAATTTACTCGGCGGGAAGAGACCAGTAGAGTAGGACATGTAGATAAGCGTACGCAGTGGTTGCCAGCGTTGAAAAACACCTCTTCATAACGTTGGGAGGGATACTATTTGGACTAGCGGATTTGTGTATATCAAGGTATATAAGGTCTCTAGCAACTGCACGAGTACCTGCGAAATTTCGTCCCATGAAATCGTTAACGGTCTCAAGTACTGGAGGAATTCAGCAAAGTGGGCCACAACACCTACTGCCGTAGACATAAAAACCAGTTGGAAAACGAATAGGTGCTTTAGTTCCTCTTCAAGTGTCCCGCTCTGCATGGACTAAGAATGCTGTCTTTGGAAAAGATTTCCTTTCTGATTCAAAAGAACTATCTTATACAAAAATCAAAAACCTAATATCCTTTCTTACTGGTGTGAAATGGCTATAGCGAACACATCGCTTGAGTCGTTTCTCTCTCGTTTTTTAACTAAAAATCGTCTTTTTATTCACTTCCCTTAAAGTGCTTGGTATCAAAACGGCGGTTTCCAGCGCTAATTGGGTCTAAGGAGGGGGCTCGCTCTTGACCGCTATTTGACCTACCTACCTCGTCGTAACACTTTCTAGAAGCATTTGACTTACTGCGAACTACAGTGAAAAATTGGATTTTTCACGTGTGCTGACAAAATGGGTTTAATTAAAGACAATCGTTGGAACCAAAGACGAAGTTGTATTTCGAATGTTTTTTTACAAATGACAATTTTTCTTTTTGACATTGTAGTATTTCTTGCTATAATTTTTGGTCATGCAAAAATGTCGGATTTCCTCTGTGGCGTTGGCTATATATAATTCCATAAAACCTATTTCTCTAACCCTAATAACCTCTTTACACATCGAAGCAAAACTTGCATTTTCTTATGGTTTGACAGATTTCACGCTATTCGGGATAAAATTTCTCATTCCGTGAATAATTAAATTTGTTATCATATCTACACGGGAGTCTATGTCACTAGCGAGGAAGCATAGTGATCAGTTAAAGTTCCTGAAGAAGTTAGTTAGACCGTCCCAGTTTGCTTTCTTATATTGCTTAACGGTTCGCTTAGGTGAATTTTCTTTAACTGAGAGGAGTTGGCAAGAGAAATTTGCAGATGTGACAAAATGGTCTGCTGGCCCTAAACACGATAATACACTTACAATGTGTTTATCAGAGAGAGTCAGGTAAGAATCAAGTATAGTGTTGGTGGTTTGACTATTAACGTCAGTGATTCGATCTGGATTTTCAACAATCTAGGTCAGTTGGTTTAACTCCGCAAACACCTCGACATGCATTCCATTCGAAAAGCGGAGATAGCTAGAATTGTGTACATTTGGGTGGAGCGTCGTTGTATGGAGACAAAAAAAGTAGTCGTATCGTTTTGATAATTAGAACAATTTGGCATACATTTTTTTTTTTTGATGACGTCTTTAGCCCTCTACCGAAGCTCAAAGTTTTGACTTTTTTGAAAAAAAAGGTTTTTTTTCGGTAGTGAACATTTTCTACCCCAAGTCTCAAATAACTTTATGTTATTATAATTTTTGAAATAAGAAAAGACAAAAATAGTATTGGTATCAACATTTTTTTTTCGGATAACGTTCTTAGGCCTTTAACTTAGCTCAAAAATTTTACTTTTTTGAAAAAAAAAAGTTTTTTCGTTAAAGAAAATTTTCGCCCGCAAGTTTAAAATACCTTTTTAAATAAGAAAACATAATAAATAAGATATATTAGTTTTATTAAGACAATAAATAAACATAAACTAAATAAACTTAAAAATTCATAATAAATAGTTTAAGAAACTAACCAAATACATAAAATCTTCATTATTTCACGTTATAATTTTTTTTTTGTGTGGAAAAATGGTAATATTTTTCGAGAATGTATTCTCGATCTAATGAGTCCGTCTCTGGCTTCCTGTCCAGCTACTGTGATTGAAGATGCGGTCACCATCTTCACGCAACGCTCAACATCTTGAGTGTGAGAAGGGTAGTTCGGAAATGAAATGTCAATTGAAAATTTGTTTTGAAGAAGTTCTTCCAATTCCTGATCAGACATTGTATCCAACAGCGGGGGCGATGTGACTTGTGATTCGGACCAGATTATTAAGTCAATATAATCATGTGCTTTAAAGTTCAGTTTCGGCAGTTTGAAGATTCTTATTGAACCCCCAACTGTCTGTTGTTTTCTAGCTGATATTACTCTTCTCAAGCCTAGTTCTCTTATATGGGGTCTTTCATCGTTTAGCATTGCCATCAATATGTTTTCCGGGTGTGCAAAATAAGAATTACGTTGAATAACGGGATCTCTTATTTCCCTTACACTCGAACTAAAACATCTTGAAATATTTATTAACTTGAAAACATGATTTGATACATTTTTAAATGAACTGTCCTTTTTAATGCTGAACCAAACTGGGCCATTACTTTTATAATATACTCAGCATGTGTTGTCAAATTTTCAGTCGGATCGGAGGTGGCTACATAAAGCCTCAAAATTCTGTTGGCCGTTGTTAACCATCTTGAATGAGCCATTTTTCCCGGGTTTCTATTGGAGAGATCAATAGGGCAGGATCCTTTGCTTATAGCTTCGCACATTTGATATAAATATTTTTGATCTGTACTTAGCGAATCTTGGATGCTTTTGGGTAAAGAAGGTAAGTTCCCTGGGATTGGTGTAAATTCAGCAACAGGAAGGTCAGCACAATTTTCCAACGCCTTTCCGATGAGTCCCGAATAAAGCTAGGGTCCTAATGTAGCTCCATCCAATTTTATAAATAAATTACGAAGTGGTAATTCGTTAGCGTGTAGTTGGCATATGAACCATTGTAACGGTCTCCCCAAGTATAATTCCATAAGCCCGATGACCCCACTCCGCCAACCAGTGTTTGTAACTGTACCATCGCAGCCAACAATAGCCACTTGTTGGCTGTCCGAAAAGAAGGAGTTTATAGAATTCGCAATAGTTTTCCCTGTTCCAGAAGATGTTGTTAAATGTCCTAGGTAGTATGAACCCGGCTCTGTTAGAAGTGAAATGTGCTCTCTTACTATGATCACTCTGTGCACTCGTTGACCTCGTTTTTCACAAGCTAAGGTCTTGTCTTTTCTTCCATCGAAATAAATGCTTTCAACTACTGTCGAAAGACATTCTACGTCTACATCTACAGTTTGGTGAACTTCACGTTGCCGTTTTCGGGCCCTACGGACTTTACTTCGATCTATGACGTTTTCAATATTCTCTACGGTAACTAAGCCAACATCTTGTAACACTGCACTAGCCACTGCAGCCGCCGACCGATCCGAGATGCAGTACTGATCACAAACTATTGCTAAATTTGGAAGATACAACCGATTTCTCCCACTACTCTGTTGACAATTTGAAGTCCTTGGCTGGGGATCAGTATCAGTATTATGAATAGTTGAAGATAAAGGAGCAGGAAAATTTGATTGAGATCTTGAGCTTGTTTTTGGCTCAAGTGATGGCTTCTGATTTTGGAGGATTAAAATCTTTTCATTTGTTTTCTGCTTCCTCAGAGTTTTTTCTTCGAGTTTTTTTTGTTTCCGTAAGGTCCAAACCGCCTATAGCCATTTTTCTTTTATTTCTTTGATCGATGAGAAAAGTTCTTTCTAATATAGGAACTTTCTTATCTTTTGGACAAACACAATTATGTAATTGTACATAACAGATTTATTATTCCACACTTCTAAGTTAAGCTTATATTTAGTTATCACTTTGTTTGGATTTGGGGTATCTCAAAAAATGCAAATATTTATTATAAAGACTTTTCATTTGTTGATTAATACGCTGTATTGTCACAAAAGGCAAAGATGTAGTCCTCCAAACATCAAGTATTTCATGTCCTAGGGTTTCAAATATTTGGGTAATTGCGGGCTGCTTTTCATTATCCATATGTTTACGTTCATTTCTCTCAAAAATGATATGTTTTATTACATCGGCTTTTGTTGGTAGAACTTTTTTATTGATAAGACACGGTGCTCCAAATATAGGGCATTGAAAATCTTGTCGCGTCACTCGCTTCAACATTATTTTTTGTTTTAAATAAAAAGGCAAATATGAGGATGTGAAACTGAAAACGTGTTGCTTCTTGGCATCTAATTGAACGACTTAAATTTAATTGCAATTTAAAATGAAGAATAGATTCAAACAAGCGGGATCTTCGGACCAAAGTAAAATATTCAGTAAAAGCTAACGGTATCCTAGAGCGGCGCGAGAAAAACAATTCTCCTTAACCCAGACCGCGAAACAAGTGCAACAACAAAGCCATGTACGAGTATTTGTTTTGTATAAACCTTTTTTCCTCGTCATTACTAATATTCTTGCCGGCAGACAAAAAAAAAAGATTTTCATAGTGCAAGAATATTCCGATCCAATTTTATGATTGGATTTGAAATAAACAAAATTATTTTAAGGGATGTGCTTATTGCGCCATTTAACAAATATCTCGCGAACGGCTTATCGTACATAAAAGGTAGTAGGGACTTTTTTAAATAAAATTAAATTTTCTTTCTTTTTTGTTGAGAACGTTTTTTCGTAGGACTTCTCTTTTCAAAGTTACAGAGTCGACAAAAAAAAATGTATTTTTGCCACTTTTGCTAAGCTTCGAGTCGCGGTAGAGGGCTAACAAAATTGAAATTTATTTTTTTTCTTATTTTTTACGTATAGTTACCGTAATTATGCAACTTTTTAAAACTATTCGAAATCGAAAATCGCAAAAAAAATTTGACGCTCCACCCTAGTGTACATTAAGATCGCTCATAATTACGATTTCAGTGCGAGGATAATGGAAAATAATTCTTTGAATGGAGTCCGACAGAGCATCAAATTCGTTAAAAATTGAATTTCTCTCTAAATTTATCCTCCAATAAGTGAAACATGAGTGTATGATGTGCTTGTTTACCTTGAATTGTATGTAAGCTCATGAAATTGGTGTGTTTGGGCACAAGCCTTGTTGTGGTTGAAGTTGTTACGCAACATCATTTCTTTTATACACGGCGAGACCATGGTAAGAAAAGATGATGAAAGATGATAAGAATGGCACTAAGTTGTAACCAAATAGATTAAATTCCGAAGCATCTTTCAACTATCGAGTTTCACTCAATGCCAACACAGCTCGCCAGTATTTCGCAATAAAAACGTATATGGAACAGAAATTCTTCGTAATCGACCTGAAATTTACCAAACATTAAAAAATTTATTAACTATATTGAACTTTACCACTCACACCAAATGACTTAATATTTCGTTCATGAATATAATGGGTTTCTAGCACAGGGGATCTTCAATTCTTCTTTGATCTAATTTTGACTGTCAGGGCATGAATCTAAGTCTAACATACGATCGAAATGTGGGGGGACTGTTGTATTACAGTAGACACTAGATATAGTTAAGTAATAAAAACCAGACATGTTCAGTATTTCGAGATTGTTCACTATTTCGAGAGATAATTTTTATTAGTTTTTCAAAGCTGAATTGAAGAAAAATTACACAGATTGTGTAGTGTGAAGTACACACAACTTTTTTTTATTATTCTTAAGTGTAAATAAGCAATTTTAGAAACATTAAACAAAATAAATAGGCAGAGTGAGGATTTTTTTTCCCGTGGGTAGGTGTAAAACCTTCAACAGGATCTATGAGGACCGAAAAACCCGTGCTCATAGGAGTGTGAGATTCTTACTGCACTAAAAACACCTCCTCCAGCCGATTGCAACTAAGTTGAAACTTATCTAGCAATTTATTTTTGACGAATTTAATTAACGTGTTGCAGGTAACTATCCGGTGATAAAGTAGATTCTCGTTTAGTGTACCAGATCGGAAGGCTTTGTCCTTCGCAGGAGGCGTACTAAATTCGTCTCATCTATAATTTCGATTATAGTACTATTGCAGTGTTGTAAAAGCCGTTTTATATGATTTCGGGCAAAATTTTTTATTTCATCGCGAACCGTGGGAATCCCGAGATCTCTGTGGAGATCTTCGTTTCTAATGTACCAAGGTGCGCTTACAAATGATCTTAGGAGTACATATCTCTGAGTTTATTATTTAACTCTTCGCATTCCGGTTTCCATTTTAATTTCGCGTCTAGAGTCATTCCGAGATATTTTGCTTCGTTAGCAAACGGAACTTGAACCGTATTAATAAATACCGGTAATCTATTAATTTTCTTAAAATCTACATGGACTGATTTTACTTCGTTGAGCCATGTTTTTGTTCAATCATTGACATTATTCAGAGCTTTTTGTAATTTTGTCATAGAATCATTTATCGTTTGGCCCACTGCTAGTATTGCAGTGTCGTCAGCAAACGTGGCTACGATAGTGTCTTCTGTTTGAAGTATATCACGTGTAAATAATAGGTACAGTATTGGACCTAAAACACTTCCCTGTGGTACCCCACCCACTATTTCTTTGAGATCCGAGTAATCGTTTCCATGTCTTACTCTAAAAAGTCTATTTTTAGATATTACGGGCAGAAGCGCAATGGTTTGTGATGTGATGGTTTTCTGGTTTGAGAACCATTATAACTTCCGCAACCTTTCATTGTCTCGGAACGTACTTTAGCCTTAGAGTGGCATTTATTATATAAAGAAGATTAATTAACCCTTTGCGAGGAACCATTTTGAGAACTTCGGACGTAATTAGGTCATATCAGGGAGCTTTCTTATACTTAAGCTTTCTTATTTCTCTACTTAATTCGACAAGGGTAACATTTCTTGTTATGTAATTTTCGCTTCAGTTAGAACTTATATTCAAATTTTCGTTGAGTACTGGCCCACCAAGAGGTTTAAATGTGTTCTCCAGGTAATCCGCGAAAACGTTTGCTTTCCATTTGTCGCTTTTTGCCTATTCGTTTTGGTCATTCTTAATCGGAGGCGCTGAGAGCTTTGGTTTCTTCGTTACTTTAACAGCTTTCCAGAGTGAGTAGTTGGATACTTTTCCTGCTGTCAAGCTTTCAAGATAATTTCCAACTTCATAATTTTTGAATTCTGCTATCGTCTTTTTTAGTAAATTACACAAGCGATTTAAATTTATCTTGTGTTGAGGAGCCCGAGTTTCGAGAGGCGTTTGTAGAGTTACCGTTCATTCAAAGTTATCCTCTATATCTTTCTTAAAACCTTCCCAGTTGGTTTTCCCATTGGTTAGCGTGGGTGGTTTTTCATTTTGAACAAGATTTTCGCTCATAGTGAGAATAACAGCAGAATGATCTGAGAAAAGATCAAAGCTTTCTATTATGCTAATTTTATTTGAGGGTATTCCTTTGACCACAAAAAAATCAATAAGGTCAAGTATTTTCGATGGATCAGTCGGCCAGTACGTCGGGTTGCCAGTCGAATGAAAATCGCAATTATTTTCCATTACCGCTTCGTAGAGCATTCGACCCTTTTGAGAAATAACCTTAGATCCCCAAAAGCTGTGCTTCGCAATTAAAGTCACCACCAAGAATAAAATTTTGGTTAAGTAACTTTAGCACGTTCATAAATTAATTCTTTTCAATTTTACACCGTGGAGGACAGTATATGGAAGATACATTCAGTACAATATTCTGAGTTCTAACCTGTACACCGATTAATTGCATTGAGTCAGCCTCTATTTTTGGGCCTATCGTGTGTTCGATGCATTCTCTTATAAATAAAGATGCCCCACCTCTTGCTTTGTTCGAAGGATGAGTTGCGCGGTATTCTAAATGTCCATTGATCTTACTATTTGATTGTTTCTTGACATGCGTTTCCGATATCAAACAAATATCAATATCTTTCTCATGCATAAGCATTTCTAGTTCTCCAAGTTTTCGCCATAATCCAAGAGTGAGGATTGACAAAAAGCATAGTTATTTAAAAATTCTTTGAAGAAATTTCATCAATAAAACATGTGATATGAATTAAAAAAAACATACAACTCATTAAACCAACAACAAACAAATCCATAGAAATTGATATCAACTATCGGGTACCAATATGTCGCCCATTGAATGAACTTATCAATAAAAAACAACACCCTTTGATGAAATATGACACAGGCATGAACGCATTTGAAGGGTTTATAGTTAAAACGACATGAAACTAAATGGTAAGAACCTATCGACAAGCTGTGGACGCATTGTAGATTGAAAATTCTGAAACAAAATCACTGTTCACTACATTGAGATTTTTCTGTTCACTATTTAGAGTAACCTGTATAAAACTTTGTGTGTTCACTATATTGGATAATTCACTCGAACGAAATTCACTATATCGAGCGTCTACTGTATATGTTTTCATTTTTCTTCGCACATGCTATCCGTGTTTTACCTGTAGCTAGTAATTCATACTCCAAAAATAACAAGCTTAGCGATAAGCTATAATTCTGATTCAATTATTGCTTTATTTAACGATCTCTATTTTGTATCCTATATTTTCGGATTTTTAAAATCAAGAAGTATCCTTTCAAGCAAGTCAAAAATTATGATGAATAGTCTAGACTGTATTAATTCTTTGCTTCATCGCATTAATTTGGTTATAGGCAATTAATAAAATACAGACTTGTAAACTTCATCTAAATTTGATTTTTGATATAATGTATAGTTCAAATATCTCCCTAAAAGCAAAATTTGATTGCGCAACGTGTTTCTTTTGATATAATGTATTTTTCGCAAAAACTCATCATTCATCTCTTTAATGAATTTCAAATACGGATCGATGAATTTGAAAGTAACTTTCTATAGATACCTACGGGACAATTTTTGTTTAACGTTTGATCTTTTGACAAATTTACCCCCGGTAATATCGCACACATTTTTGATTTGAACTAGTTCAATCGCAAGGATAATTTTCAAATTCATCGGGTGCCATCAACAAATAAACGACCTATACTTTGTCTGATGTCTGTTTCATATTCTTCATTACGGCAAGCGAATTCTAAATTACTGGAACGATGGCAATTATATTGATTTCATCTTCATTGGTTTAATTTGTTGATTTTGTATAATTGAAAGGTATCCATAAGAAACAAACATGGCAATGCAAATGAAACCTAGCCGTTTGCTGTCTTCGAACGTATATGGTATCTGGTTGCCCTGGTAAATACTATGGAACTGGCTGAATATTCCCAAATGAATAGCCACGTCAATTGAAATTATGTCAATCGAAACGACAACAAATTTGCACCCATTAAAGCTGAAAACTAAACAAGCAGATGGGCTAGACATCTGAGACTTCATTACGTAGTTGCAAACGTGTTACGTGAATTGGAAAATTAAATTCTCTTGAGGGATAATAGGTGCGAAATAAACGATGAAGTCAAAATTATTATTATTATCAATGTGTATGAGTATGTATTACACGTTTTTAGTACTGGACATATTTCGAGACCAGGATAAACTAAGCCAAGGAACAAAGTAATTCACCTTTTGTAAATAAATAAAACTGTTCCTACCTATAAATCATCCTTGTTATAACTAATCTAGATAGGATGGTTGCAACCATTTCAATTTTAAATTTTGTTCAAATCGTCTTAAAATTCGCTCCAAATATTTTAATTAGACTTCGGATCTATGAAGGTAATGTATTGCGACATAACAGAAATTAATTTTGAAAAATATGGGAGTAATTTTAAAAATTTCGTCTTCAAATGGATTCCAAATATTCCAGAAATAGAGACGAATTCATAAGGTAGAGCAAGCGGAGATGCATATCTGGGATTTAAAAAAAAAAACACATTGAAAACTTGCAGCCTTATTTATAATTGCATTACAGCGAGTATATAGTGCTATGCACTCCTTATAATCCCTCCGAACTCGAAAATATCATTTATAAAACTTATGCAACGTTGAATAGATCCATTATAGGTTGAATAGAGCCCACATAAGGAAATTATAGTGCCGAAATGTCATTTTGAGTTTGGACATAAAACAAAAAAAAAAAAAAACAAAATGCCTTTAAATTGTGTATCCTTTTTTAATGATTTCAATAATTTAAATGCAAAACTTCCAACGCCAAGAAGAAGAAAACTGTTTAAAAAACGATTCAATCCAATGAATCATAAAAATGGAGACTTAAACAAAAAATACAGGTTTTCTAAAGCAATTATGCTTAAATTATTGAAATTGTTCGCTTGGACCTTTTTTGGTTGTGTGACGGCGTCCACGGCGAAAGCCGGTAGCCAACCTGCATAAATTAAAGCTAAACCTAAAATTGTTGTGCTTAAAAAAAAACAAATTTACAACTTCTAGAATAAATACAAAAACCAAAAAAGTGCGTTTTGGTACTCAGAACCTGACCGTGAGAGAGCTGAAACCACCGTCACCGTACTCATACACATAATACTCGACATATGATATAGTGGCGGTACTACCAATCGAAAAGCAATGATCCAATATTTATTATTATTTTGTATTATTCTTTATTTTGTTTTCATCAAATCACAATCATATCACCAACAAAAGTTCTAGTTGCGTTTTCTGACAAACAGCTGATTTGATCATGACAGCTAAATGGAATAGATTACCAGTTTTTGGTACTTTTTGGACATAAAACCCTGCATAACTATAATTTATTGGAAAATGTTTTATAAATAGGAATTTATGGAAGGGCTACACAAGACCTTATTCACTGTATAACTATTCATCTGTTCAGAGTATTCTATTAAATAAGACTGTTGGTTTATAAATTCGCATCCAACGATGAAATAATCTATGTGCAAGTGAATTTTGCCAAAGAACAATTTTTGATATTAACAATAAACTAGTTAATGTATTAAATGAAATAAATTGTAGCAGATGTACTTTCAAATGTCAAATCGTCTGAAATGTCATTTCATTTTGAACTTTGAACTCATATTCATTTCTTTTGTATTTGGCGACTATTGAACAAGATAAAGTTTTTATCAAAATAAAAGGAATACAAATATGAGATTGTCACAGTTTTTTGGACGTTTTCAAGTTTTTCTTGCACTGGTTTTTTGTCATAAGAAACCGACTTGGGCAAGGAAAATCCAAAAAACTTGTTCACATTCACTCTACGTTAAAAATGAATGATAAAAATAAGAAATGAGATGATTACTGAATGTATTTTTTGTTTTATTTTTTTGTTCTTTAGGCACGATTTAGAAAACAAGGCCAATTAAAGCAAATTATATATGGCACAAGAAAAAAAAATTGGGATACCCCTATTTCTCTACCTATGCCTCTTCATTTTATTGGCCGGAATCCGGTTTCATTGAACTTGGGTCCTTCGGTGAGATATTTTTGTATTCAAAATTTTGGATTTTCTTAATTTACTACGTTAATGTAGCAGACATAGCTAATTGTAGTAAATAAGACGTATAGTTTATTCCATTTACTACGCGTAGTTTTTGACGTAGAAAATAGAATTTAGTTAATTCGGCCAACCCTGATCGCAATCTTCCAGATGCAATGTATAGAATCAAATAGAAAGAGAAATCTTTCAATGTGAACGAAACTGAAATAAATTGAAAGAAAAGGAGCAAGTTATCACCGAAACCTTTACATTGCTCTTGGAAGACACCATTGTGCGGACCTTACTGATATTATAAACAGCTTAAGTTGTTCCTTCTCGGCCAGTAGAAGTTCAAATGGTAAGAAACTAAACCCAATTCCAACTTGGCTTGAAAAGTTCTGCGGAAAGTCAAGGCAGAAATCATTTTCGTGGCTAAGAGCAATCCAGGTCTAATGCGATAATTATAATAAAACCCAGTATATGGAAGCAAATAAGTATTTTAAATCTTTATGTACGGAAAGAAAAAAAAGTGGGTGAAGCAATTTCGTCTTTCTGCCTGTCTGTAGATCGATCTACAGCCTAAATGGCTGAAACGATTTTGTTCTAGCTTGGCACTTAGGCGTTTTAGGTAACTGTATAAAATTTTTTGAATCGTTGTTTTAGCCCCAAAAATAACCATAATTGTCATACAAATGTTTCTACCATGTTAGCTGTCTCAATAACGACTCTAACGATTTTGATTTAAAAAAAGTATGTGTACTACCTTAGGCATGGTCTACATTTTGGCCGATTTTATTTAAATATATGTTGTTATTAACGGTAAATCCAATACAACCACTTTTTTGATTTGCGACTTTTTCATAAAACGCTGAACGGATTTCGATCAAAAATTTTATACAGGAGGTTCTTCAAATTCTAAATAACACTGCATTTAAAAATGTTCGAACAATAGAGAAAAAATCCAATATTTTGAAAACGGGTGGAAGATTGTTTTAAATTTTGTTTGTTAAGTTTATATTATTTAATATTGGCATATCAATTTTTTTAGAAAAAAAATTATTATTTTCTTATATAGAAAATTAAGTAAGAAACTACTTAAAAAATATATTTAGCTTTTTCTATTAAGAATCATTTGCATACAATGTGATTGTTTGTTTTTTTTTCTTTTCTTGAATGAATAGTTCAATCTTTCAAAGGTTTCTTAATGATTGGCATTGCTGTTGTAATTAAAGAGCAGATAGTGACAATAAATACGCTCTTGTTAGTGTTGCGATGGAGTAGAATACGGTGGGCTTAACGATTAATGAGATAAAGACCAATTTATGCAATCATCAAGATTCTAGAGAGCATCAACATCTTTGAAAGTACTTTCTCATGTTTATCTATAAGCGTTAAGGTAATTTGACTACATTACATAGTCATTATTGTACCAAAAAGAATAGAAGATAAAGGCAACGACCACAAGGCTCGGTTCATTAAGTCAACGAGATCAAGTAAAGAATAAAAATTGTCCATCGTACACTCTTTGGATAAGGGAGGCAATTAATTATATAATTCGTGCAAAATTTGTTTCATTTTTCATTTTAGTCTCTAAATTTGACATAAATAAGTTTGCCCATTTTTAGCAAAATGTGAACCCATACTGCAACCAAATTTTTGCCGATAGAATTTTTGATTAAACTGAAACCAAATTTCATCCATGCATAATTTAGTAAGACGGATCAGTTCATTAATTTCTTCTCGTTTTAGAGGATTTTTCTCTAACCATTCTCTGAGATAACATCAAATGGAACTTGAATTTCGTTACTGGTTATTTGTAAATCTTTTACTTCTCTTGCGAATTCAATTCTGTTTTTAATAGCTCTTGTTTCGAATTTATTTGGTAGATAATTAAACTTTTCTAATAACCAACATTCAAGTTTTGTAATTACTGATACTGTTGTTGATGTTATTGGTCTTATTTGTTTTCCAGGTTTATGTAACTTGAGTAAGGAATACATTCTTGGTAAAATTGGATTCGAAACATTTAATTTTCTTGATAAATTTTGGTCAATGAAAATATTTGCTGCATTTTTTATGGCTGCTTTAGTTCTTCTTATCATTCCTGGTAGAGGATTAAAAATTACTTCTTCGTGTGGACCATTTTTAATAAATTCTTCGTTAATTTCACTATATTCTTGTTTACCAAATATTACAATATTATTACTTTGGTTTGCTTTACTTAAGATAACCAAAGCTTTCTTTTCTTTCAAATTTTTTGCAGCTTTTCTGAAATCTTTCATTTTTGTAGATAAATTCGTTAAATTTATATTATTTATTTTTTCTACAGGCTCGCATCTTACTCTTGCTTTTTTATTTTCATCATTGAAATGTTTAAGAACTGTTTCAATGTTAACTAAAGCACTTTCTACGGCTTGTTTTTCTGGAGGTAGTTGTAGTGCGAAATCTAATCCTCGGTTGAGTAATTCTAGTTCACTTGGTGTAAACTGAACACTTGATAAATTTTTGACAAAGTCCTGCACTGATACTACACATTGTTAAGTTCCAACTTCCAAGCTTACTAGTAAGTTTGTGGTAAATTAACCTTTACCCTTGTAATTTGTTCAAATGTGTCTCTTGTAAGATACTTGTTGTCTTGTGGAACGGAACCTCTCAATAATTATGTTGATACCTTACCATATGCTGAAGCGCAGTATTACATTGATATTTTTAGGACGAACATTTTTCGGCTTATTTGTGATCGGCAAATAGAGAAGAAGGTGTTTTAATCTTGTATTCGCTTTTCTATCACTGTCAACAAAGTTCGTTGTTTCTTGTCGTGTTGAACGTTCTCTTATTGGAGCCTATAATTGTCAAATGGTTATTTTTTCATGAACGGACCGTATAAAGTCTTAGAAAGCTACAAAATAAAGTCTGCACAAAATGCTAGAAGTCGAAGGAGATCTCCGATTAATGGCAAAAGTGGACACAACAACATTAAAAGAAGCAGTCGTCAGTAAGAACTTCGGCGAATGAAGAGCCAGAAGGGTGCTTCAAAAATCGGTTTTCAAAGAAAAATCTTTCGTTTATGATCTTTGCCTTAATTATTTATAGAATTTTACTCATTACTGCATCCTCCATTCTGTTTTGAAGGTACAAAGTTATTGTATGCAAGTTCTTCCAACAACTATCAATTTAACCTATCTCCCGGGGGACGCTGCATTCAATAAGGTAATTGCGGGAGAGATGCCGCGTCGGGATAAATGCCGCATTCAACCAAACTCAAATATCCAGTCATCCACGCAAAAAAATGTATCTTGCTTTTTCTTCTATAGGTATTCAATTAAAAACGTAGGACAAAATATTGGTTGCCGCCGATATCTAACGGGATTTTTTTATATTTGTTTTATTTTAGGCCCCCTTACTCAATACGGAAATTTTTCAGTTTGTTACAAAAAGTTAATGCGAAAAGAAGTTGTCGCGTATTTTTCCAAGGGAAATTATTTTATGTGATAAATAAGTGTTATAAGAATACGTGTGTATATTTTTTTTGTTTAATTTTGTACTTAAGTTTTGAAGTGTGGTGCGGCAACTCTCCCTCATTTTGGGTAGAGATGCCGCAGTTTTTTTTAAACCTTTTTTTAAAGCGAATATTAAAACTGCAATTGGTAATTAGACTTAAGAGGTGCTGGAAGAATCCCGAAAAAACATTTATAGAGGGATATCTCTCCGAAAGGCAGAGAAAACTATTTGGCGTACCAGCTAGAACACGAATCGAGACGATTAAAAGATGGAAATTTTTAAAGAAACCTCTTCCTTCTGAAAAACCGTTTCACGCGCAAAGTTTGCAGCCTAAACTTGATGAGCTTAGGGATCTATTTGAAGGAAGTACAATTGATTTTGTCTGAGTTTCGGAGACTTGGTTCTCGAATAAAATTGATGATGAGATATATAGGGTTAAGGGTTATAAAATCTTTCGTGGGGACAGAATAGGAAAAATGGGTGTTGGTGCTGCTATGTATGTAAAAGAGGAGTTAAAGTGCTCGCTTAATTGTCGGTCGACATCCGGAAGCGAAATTGACTATGTCGTTGTTGAAATGCAGTCTCTCTCCGGTAAAATTCTTATTGGATCCATCTACAGACCTAGTAGGCTCATCAACCCTGCCCCAATTTTTAGTCTTTTGGAGTCGTTCTCCACTAATTATGATAAAATTATTATTGGTGGTGATTTAAATAGCAATCTACTAGCTGAGAATAGTTTGGTTGATAATATGCTATCTCTCGACTTGTTCCCAGTAAACACCACAAATGCAACTCACTTTTCCCAAAACGAAAGTACTCTCCTAGATGTTTTTCTTGTGATTAAGGGCGTTCTTTTTTACAACCAATTGTCAGCCTCTGCTTTCTCCAAACATGATCTTTTATACTTAATTTTTGATATTGGCGTGAACCACCCTGTTGGTCGTAGTTATGAATACCGAGATTTTGCTATCATTGATTACCACAAACTGAACTTTGATGTTCGAAATATTCAGTGGGAAAGAATTTATTGTATGCCAACCCCTCACGACCAAGTCGATCTTCTCAACAACAACATTACAAGTCTCCTTAATAACCATGTTCCACCCGAAGGTAAGCGCATTAGACGCAGGCAATGCCCTTGGTTCACAAGCGAAATTTAAAAAATAATTCTGAAACGTAACCGAGCATATAATAATTGGAAGCGGTATAAACTTAATGTGCATTTGGCACTCTACCGTTCCCTGCGTAATTTAGTGGTAGGCAAAATAAAGTCGGCCAAAGTAAATTTTTATGCAAACAAAATTAACACATTAGTAAAGGGCCGTAAGTTGTGGCGAAATCTTAGGGAAAAAGGAGCGCAAAAAACTAAAAAAAAAGAAAGGCAATAATCTAGAAGTAGATTTAAACGTACTCAATAACAATTTTGTTAACTTGTCTTTCCTGCCTCTGAATATCGTGCCCTCTTGCTCTTCTGGGCGTAATACTTCACGTTGTTTTGAATTCTTTTGTGTGAATAATATGGACATAGTTGATTGTATGCTATCAATTAAATCGAATGCCGTTACCTTTGATGGAATTCATCTGAAATTTATCAAAATCATTCTTCCAGTCATTCTCCCTGTCATAGCACATATTTTAAACTACATTTTAACAATAAGTACATAACCTTTGCAGTGGGAAAAATCTAAGATTATACCAATTCAAAAAAGTCCAACCAACGAATTCAGGCCAATTTCAATATTACCCTTTCTCTCCAAAGTATTTGAAAAAATATTACAAAAACAAATTAACCAATATATTAATTCACTTAATCTCCTCTCTCCTATGCAATCGGGATTTAGAAAAAAACCATAGCTGTACTTCTGCCATCATTAAAGTCGTGGATGACATACGTGAGTCACTAGACGAGGACAAAGTTACCTTTTTGTTACTACTGGATTACTCAAAAGCCTTCGATACGGTTGACCACACCAATCTTTGTAATAAACTTTCAACGATCTTTAGTTTTTCCAACTCAGCAGTTGCGCTCATGTCATCTTATTTATGCTCAAGGTCTCAAGCGATCTCTATTGAAAATAAAATCAAATTTTCTGTGTAACAGCAGAGGTGTGCCACAAGGCTCTATTCTTGGACCTCTTTTGTTTTCCATGTATGTGAACGAGATTCCGTCATTTGTAAGCTCCTCATTACATATGTATGCAGATGACGTACAACTTCGTCATCAGACTGTGCTTATGAACTTAATGAGGATCTAGAAGAAATTTATACCTGGTCTGAGAGAAATGGATTCTTTCTTAATTCGAAAAAGACAAAATGTTTGGTTATCAGCAAAAAACCGTATGACACTACCTATTTTCCGGATATCGTTCTTCATGGCTCAAAAATCGAGTTCATTGATAAAACTAGAAACTTAGGAATTCAATTATTCAATAGGACGCTTACATGGAATGACCATATAAATGCTACAGTAGGTAAAGTATATAATACAATACGCCAGCTCCGAGTATCACATCACTTTACTCCATGAAAACTCTGTTTTCATTCAAAACAGCATCTAATTAAATAAATAAATATAAATATACAAGTAGTAATATGTAATAGTTCAAACCTTAGAAAAATTGTAATTGTTTTTTTTTTTTTTTGTTCTGTTAAATAATTTCTTACAGTCGTTTTTTTCGAACATAATATAAAATAAAAATATATACATAATATAATATATAATAACAGCAAAAATTAAAATAACATAATTAGTCATCACTATCTATAACAATATCTATTTTCTTAATGTGTATGACCCTTAATAAATAAATAAATAAATAAATAAAATGTCATGAAACAATGTTGGAACCCGTAATTCCAACCACCAGGAATGGATCGCATGCTTGCAATCATTCCAAAAATGAAACACACACTTCATCATCAAAATCCAATGCCAACAAAATTACTGCAAGCAATTTCACCACTACCTAAAACTCCAATGCCGATTTTTCCAAGACGTACATATGTAGGCAGTTAGTAGACGTTATAACTTCTCCCAGTTTCATTAAAAAAAAAGAAAACCTGCAAGTTTTCGAAAGAAAAAAAAATAAGAAAAATCTATACTAAAATGACGGTTGAGCCGATTGAAGATCCCAATATTTGTGTTGAATGTTGGAAAAATTATTTTGAAACAAAAAACGAGAAGACTGGATGTACAAAATGTCAAAAATGGCTACAAAAAAAACAGTACAACTTACAAAACACTACAATCTACGCTTTGCGCCGACTGTGGGCGTGAGCAAAGAAACATGTTTTACAGTCATATTAATCCCTTAACCCTCTACTCCATGAATTATGAATTCATTGAAAAACAAAATTGTAACATTAATTTGTATTTATTTACGTTTAAGAAAAAGTTTTACATAGTTTTTTTTTACATACATATATAGTTTTACATAGGGAGTCCATATATGGATCATCATGCACTAAAGACAACGTCAATCAAAAAATTAAGAGTCCATATATGGTACACTAAGCATTAAAGACCTAATCATGAATATCTTTTATTCGTGGAATTTAACCAAACAATTTCTCTTATCATTGTAACATAAGAAGATATTACATTTCCTGCATTTAGTGTAGGTTTTTAATTGACAATTTTTTTAATTTTTTGTTCGTCAACTGCCAAAAATTCTTCTTTTGGCACGAGTAATAGTTGCTGCCTGATGCCGTCCAAAAGTAGTCGCACTTTGAAAAGCTTGTCGTGTCCTGGATTTCCATAGTGAATAAAATTGTTGTTGTCGTTAAAGTGAAGATTTTTTTTTATGGCTTCAAATCTGTTGGATGTCATGTTTTCATATATTTGTGATTGTGCTATAGCCTTGTTCCAATAGTGCCGCGATGCAGGTAGTTTTACTATTGACATGATATTATCATACCAATAAATTGTTCCATTTCATGTTTACGATTTAAGAATTGATTGCTCTACTGTGTTGTCTATAAGCTCATTTGAAAAAAGGAATACAAAAAATTCCCCAGGTGATTCCAATTTTTCAATAAACTTTGGTAGCTGCGTTAATCCTGTAAACTTAAAATGTTCCCCGTCAAAGGGGTCTAAATGTTGTTTTACCCATTTAACTTAGTCAGGCTTTGTTTTCTTCGATTTGGATTTTGTCGCCTTCGGTTGAATTGGTTCCGGTTCGTCATCGGAACAATCGCTATCCGTCTCTGGGATTACCACTGAACTTCTTCTATGTTCATTCCGGGGAACATATTCATCACCAGAATCCGAAGCTAAATCTTCATCGCTTTGAATTCATCCTACAAGCAAAAACACATTTTTACAGCACATCACTAATGTATGTAAGACCACATATGTTTCAAACAAAAAGAAAGTAAAAAGCCTTAGAAAAAGCCAAAAAAGGCATATTTACTTATATGAGCACAAAATAAAGATTATAATCATAGAAAATGACTATGAATACATAAGAAATAATTTTTTTTTATTTGGCCGGACTTACCTGTATATTATAAAAAAAACTGTTTCAAAAATTGAACTTTTTTCACTGAAATGCACTTGACACGTGGTGTTGGAAGAATGAAATTATTGCCGAATGACAGATAGCTCGCGAAAAATAAAAAACGGTTTAACATTGTAAATTAGGCCTAGTTCAATACTAGATTGCATTTCTGTCCCTCTCGTGCAAAAATAATAGAATTTAATCATGTTGAATATGGTGTTCCATATATGGGTCCGTATGTGGTAGAGGGTTAAGTTCAATGAATTTTTCATACGGCATCTCTGCCACACATGCAGGGAGGGATGGCACTCTTAATGTATTTTTCTTTTTTGTTATTTTTATGAAAATAATTTTTAATTTTAATTGTTTTTTATGGTAGAACATAAATCCATTGTTAAGTTTTTTGCATAAATAAAGTTCATTTAACTAAAATAAAAAAATTTCATTGATTTTTAAAAAGGGCGGCATCTCTCCCGCAATTACCCTAACTAATTTAATAAATCAAATTCCGTCGGTGGGGCTGTTTTCAAATTTGTCAGATTATGTCACAAGAGAATTTGCACCTTTTCTAGGTTAATTTTTTTATGGAAGGCCAATAATGAATGCCCTTAAGGGATTTATGACTCGTTTACATAATATATGTATATAATGTCAATATGGACATTATGTTATTCTACCTATTTTAAGAGACGTGTGAATTTTCAAATTGAAATGGAAAATTGTATACTACATAAAAAATTAACATTCAGCAGAATGAACTTTTTAAACCATGTTTTTCTCTGGATGTAACCTACAGCGTTATGAAGTGAAAATTATATCTCCTTTCTTTAAGGTTTCCTTTTAATATAACTCAGAGGCATTTAACTCACTTGAAGTCCTGTAGACAACTTAACAAACACAAACAAGACTGCTTTCCGGAAACTTAAATGTTGTGTAACGCTGTAAGGTACAAATTATCAAAATACGAAAGTTTGTTTTCTATTCATATATTCAGTGTCCTCTGCATCCTTAAACCTAACGACCAAACCGAAACGGACCAAAACGCAAGCCAGAAACGTGCCTTCCCTCGGGCATGCAAGTCCTATTCAGTAAAAGAGAACTTAACACATACATGATACATGTACATTGTACATACCTACGACGGAACCTAAAGTACGAAACAGCTAACGAAACACTTGACGCCGCCGTGCAAGTGAATTCTCTAAATTAAACCATGGTATTCATGAGGTTGACAGAAATCTAATGTGTACAGAATGTATGCATATATATTTATATATAAAGATTGAGAGTTGAGATACACTGTCCTAGGTTCCAGTGTGCAGATGCTATGTACAAATGTACATCTTAATTCTTTTATATTCCTTCTACTCATGGTCTTGCAAATGATCTATTAAGGACAGGTGAAATCATTTGCTCTTGGTCCGTTTGTCCATTTCGTCTCGTGTTATCTTCACTCACTTTTATTGTTCGAATACGAGCATTAAAAAAGAAGATTGTATGCTGATTCTTCCACTGTCTGTAGGACTGAAACAGACCCAATTTTGCTGGCGGCAGGATACCGTTTTCTTAAACTAAACAAGGAAAAATAGTTATTAGTTGTTTCCACAAGGCTTTTACATGAATTTCGAACTTAGTTTCCTGTCATCCTTGCAATTTTGTATATAAAAAATAGACTGTCTCAAAAATAGAATTTTGATGCAATAAAGTAGATTTAATATTATAGAATTACAATTTTTGATGCAATGTTTATACCATACCAATCTTTTTTATGATCCAGAAAAGAATATACATAAAACTCTCTTAAGGCTTTAGTCTGAATGATTAGGGAAAGAAGAGAATATATATATACTTACCTACAACATTCTAATTCGCAGTCCATGGAAGGTTAACTTGTAAGAACTTTTACTTCAAGATTTTACATACATTACATATTCAAGAATTCAATTCTTCGTTTAAGTTTTAATCCGTGACGTAATGGTAATTGCAATGAATATGGATACTGTCGTGACGGAGTTCTGAGAATCGAATTCCATCTCATCTCATTTACCTAAAAACACAACAACAAAAAAATGTCTAGGAAGTGCCAAATCCTTAAGAAAATTGTGGGTTATCTCGATTCCTGCCCACTAACTATTTATAATTATGGTCCTAATGTCATGTGTAAAATGGATTTACAGTCAACAAAAATTAAAGAAAATGCAAAAGAAAAAAACAATCTAATCCCCGTAAAATATTTCAAGAAAATTGACCAAGGAATCACAAAATTTGTCATCAAGCAACGGAAACTACACCATCACCACCCACTAGAGGAATTTGGTATGAATTCATCAATGGAATGAATAGATACAAGACTGTTCATTGGCGTTCAACAAGTTAATTGTGAGGTGAATACTTAACACTAAAATCACAAAGTGAGTGTAACTATAGCTTATTTATAAAATGACTTTACCGGATGAAAACATCATGATAATTCAGCTGTGATATCACTTGGTAAGTCAAGTCATTTTTATTTAGCTAAAATTTTTCATGAATGCGTATAAAATCACTACATTTATCAAAAATGAATAATATATGTATGAAAAATATAAAAAAGAAGTTAATAAAAAATAAAAAAATGAGACGTATGTCAACTGTTTTTTTTTTGTTTGAAAAAATAATAAATAATAAATAATATAATAATAATAATAATAATAATAATAATAATAATAATAATAATAATAATAATAATAATAATAATAATAATAATAATAATAAAAATAATAATAATAATAATAATAATAATATTGTGGGGATGTTGTTTCGTTTAACAAGCCCGGTTGCCGTCGGTACAATCAAAGTTGGGCTCTAAAGTTTGCATTCAATTCCACCGAATGACAAAAACCAAAAATTAAATCAAAATGTAAAAAATAAGCCAAATGAGAGAGTATACATAATTTTTGTAGGTAAGCCTTTATTTTAATTATATTTTAAAAATACTTACGTACCTACATATATTTTACATGAAACTCTCTTGGTTATACTTCTACAGCCCTAATAGTAAAAATCGATTAGTCCACCGCCAGTCAATGAACTAACAAAAGCATGGAATAAGAGTTAGACCATTGACTAAAATTTCCTATTAATAAAAATTCGTACAAAATCTACTACAATAAGTATCAACTCCCTGTAAATTTTGTTCTGAAATGTCAATTCTTAGTCCTTCACTAGACCACAATTTTCGATTGTCTAGCGAAGGACTAAGTTGGTAAACTTCAAATAGTAAAAATTCTGTTTAATAAATAGCATTTCGCACTTAGTCTACGGAATAAGTCCTAAGCCTTCCTTAGTCCATGTTTATAAATTTGGGCGCTAGTATTATATTTGATGTGGTTCATCTTTCGTTTGTATATTTGTTAAGTCACAAAATGTTTCACTCACTTCACAAACAATACCTTAACTAAGCTTACAGTCACTAACCGGTATTTTGATATCAGTGGGTATGTTCAAAAACTACTAAAACGTAATGCACTTCTTTTTTACTGATAACATCACATTAAAAGTATATCATTTCAATATTTAGAATTGCGTCAAAGGCACATAAAATTAATAACAGTATATAATAACTTAAAGTAATGTTTTTTAACTAAAATCTATATCGAATATGTTTAGCAATTGTTTAAAATGATACAATACATCTTATATATTTGTGCAAATTCATAAAAAAAATGTTTTTATCTAAAAATTCAAGTTTTAGTTCAAGGGGTCATCTTTAATGCATAAAGCTTACATTTTTTTCAAAAACTTTAAAATGAATACAAAAAATCGAATTCCTTGCAAATCAGGTACTATTTAATTGCACACAGTTTCATAAAAGGTTATTTAAAATTTTTAGTTTCTTTGTGGAATTCCCACTTAATTACCACATTTTACTTGCGATTATAGGTACTATAAGGTGAGTTATGTATTCGTAAAAAAAAATTCTTACATCAAACATGGCATTACGATCATAGAGAACACCAAAAAAGTTGGTCCCCCAATTCCGTCTGTATGTCTGTCTGTCTGTCCTCGAGTCTGCAGCCTAAACGGCTCAGTGGATTTGATTCAAACTTGGTACATATTGTTTTTTTTTCGGGAATATGCCCACAGGTTTTTTTCTTTTTTTTTAAGACGGCAAATAACAGTAGCTCCGATACATTTTTTTTGGCCGAAAACAAAAATCTTATTTTTCTCAAAAACGGCTCCGACTATTTTCATAAAAAATAAATCAGTTCATTAACGAAAACAAAGGGTACATTTTGATATTTTTTTTTTGTGAACAAAATTTTTTATTTTTGTTACCTCTAGTAGAGCCATTTTTTTGGTCTTCGATTTTCTCGGAAACGGTTAATTTGATTTTTTTGAAATTTTTTACGCAGAAGCTCCTATTGAATTTAAATACTACTGTGTACCAAAATTTTTGAAAAACAATTGGTTTTGGATATAATTTTTTTTTTTGAAAACTCAAAATTTCGAAAACGACTTAATATATTTTTTCAAAACTACGGACACCAGAGATTTTTTGACATTATCTTGAATAGTTAAAAAAACTATTTTTCTAAAATAAAAAGGACGGTACCTCCCATACAAATGTTAAGAAACCGTTTAGAAAAGAAATTATTTCTCGAAAACGACTCCAAGAATTTTTATAAAAAAATTTGAGTGTTCCCATATTAGTACAGTTAACTTTTAAATATAAAAATATTTTTTTTGCGTACTTATTAACGGTACTTCCCATAGAACCACTTTTCATATTTTCGACTTTCTCAATATTGGATAAACCGATAAAAATAATTTTTGTTTAATCAAATGCTCTCTGAAATTGTTAATAAGACTGCATACTCAAGTTTTCAAAAAAAATTTTTTTTTGCAAAATCGATTTTTCAAAAACCAGTCACAGTATTTTTTTTAAATTTGAATTTTATATGTATATTAATAATATCTTCAAAAGGGCGTTTCAAATTTTTTTTCGAAAAATGTTTTCAAAATTTAATATATAAATAATTAATTTATTAAAAAAGCCCTCAACGATTTTTGAAGTTTTTTGTATATAATCTCATTTATCCATGAATTCAAATGGCATCTTTAATTTCCCTCAAACTATAACGACTAAGCAATATAAGAACAATTAAATATGTATATTATCCATTTATTTCTACTTTAGTATTATTCCCTTTTTACGAATTTTTGCGTACGCCACTGAATACTAAATATATTGTAGGCCCTATACATATGTATATACTCGTATATATACATAATATGTGTCGTGAAAAATCACATGTATCTTATTTATGCATATTGCACCTAAATTATAAAGTTATATAAGTTATATGCATATAGCTATCCAACAACATCCTTAATTTTCATTATTATATGTACATGTTTACATCCTTAGGTTCCATCAATATGTATAGATCTGTAGATACATTTTACTCTCCTAACTTACATATGCAATTAAAATCCATAACTTAGATTTAAATATACATTTGTAGGCAGGAACCTATTTAACTATTCCTTGAATCATTCATTCCACAATTCATTATACTAAGAATCATGTTAATTTTACATACATTTAAGTTGTTAGCTACAAGAGCAAGTTCATGCGATCCAGTGTGCATTTTATCTTGTACAAAATCGAAAATTTTCTGAACAAATTCAATTTAATTGCCTCAAAACAAATTTTGCATTTCTAGCAAGAATTGACATTTCCCTGACGTTAAATCCTAATTTTCCTTTTTTATATTTATTAAAATCAATTTGAAGTTTTGGCTGAATTCATAATTGTAAAGATACAGCAATACTACCACTATCGCGTTCATTAATGTATAAGACCAGTAATATTTCTGTAGAAATTTGATATCACTTGTGTTCATTAATGTAGTTAACATGCAATAATAAAACTATCGCAAACTTGTATCTTTCAATTTTCAGTTGCACATAAGAATATACAATCGAGCATGTGAGTAATGCTTATGTTTTTTTTAACATCTTTTACAATATTTTTTTTGTTAAAGAACAACTTTTAATTAAATAATGATGAATAAATATAATTAAAATATTTCAGGACATACCATGATCAAACCAATGGACCAATTAGAAGATTTCGACGAAGTCATATGAAAAAGACTTCTAAAAACGTCTTCGGGATATTCGTTTATTGTTCTTAGAAAGTCTGTAACGTTGGGAATCTGCCTAAACATTGGTTTGCAATATATTTTAAAAATCAATAGCACTCTTCTTCTCTGATTAATATTTTGTTTTCATTTTAGCATTGACAAAAGAAGCCAATTTACTAAATTGGATTCGAAAACACAAAATAAAATTTAAAATATTTTGTTCCCTCCCCATTTCAAATGAAACTCACGACGACGTTTGACCTATCCGAAAAAAAATCTCTATGAATTTCAATTGATTTAATTACTTTATACTTTGATGAATGGAGCCTATACCAAGTTTGTATCCTGCAATGATACGGTATATTTTGTGTTCATAAAATTTTTAAAGTAACGTTACAGTAGAGTTACCGAAAATATTTTACAATTATGAACTCAGCTTTTGTTTTTATATTTTACAGTAGTGATACTATAATAAATTATAAATAATTAGCTGCGTTTTATTATCACGCCATCTAATTCAGATTAATATTTAACTAACAGGCAAATGGAAACAACACCATTCAAATTAATTTTTAACTAATAGGCAAATGAAACGCACCACCAACTCTTCTAATAGGGAACGAAATTTCGAAAGTATAAACCGAGCACAAAAGAGAACTTGAGAATCGAAAAATCACCGGTGAGTTAAATCTAAACTTCGATTGTACAACACTTCATAGGAGTTAAACCGAATTCAAATATTGAAGCAAGACTGAACATGGTTGCCCAATTCTTAATCCAGTTAATCGAAATCAATCAATGTCAATAAAATTAAGAAAATTCAGATTGCATTTTTTTTGGTTAATGTCGTTTTAATTTCAACCAAGAAATAGATCCCTCATGAATTTTTGATCCCGGACCAGTTTTCGTCTTCTTTTCGGGATCAAAATCACAGATCCAGATGTTTAAATAGAGCGCGCACTTGCACACACACCCCATTAAAGCTATATTTGATGAAACGTCAAACGATTTTGTGTAATTGACATAATAAATAGGTTGAAGTGAGTGTGAGGAAAACGGCTGACACATAGAGATCCATTGTGATATTGTATATATACATTCACATAATTAAAAAGAAATGTTTGCGTTATTTTTGCACATAAAAATCCGGAATTCCGGATGAAAATCGCTTTGGCAAATCTGTAAACTAACACAGAACAAAAATTCTTGTAACACTACCGCAGATCTTTTTTTATGGCAACACATTTTTCCAACAAATAAGATATTGTTACACAGATTTCTTCTTTTTAGCCACTCGCGCACCGATTAATTAATTAATTGAAATTAATAATTATACTTTTATTATGAACGAAACGAATTAAACACGCGACACCACATTTATCTAATTGAATGACAATTTCCTATTGACTATTCGGAAATGTCAAAACAAAGCGGCGAATTAAACAAAGATGTAACACAGCCACAAAATGGGTGCTGCCACCCCAACTAGCTCGGTAAGGGGGGTTCGCAATTTTGGTTTATTGATCGAATAATTTTTATTGGATGGATTAATTATTTAATTAATCAAACTTACTTTAGTGGTTTTTCAGGAGCGTAGCTATTAAATAGAAAACGGCGCCAGCAATTTTTTTTTGAAATGTAAGGAAATTGCAAACCTTACAGGTCGGAATGCAACGATGACGAAAAAAATATAATCAATGAATTTGACAAGAAAAAAAAAAATAGGCGAATTATGTTTTTGAATTTTTATTGCCTGGGAAACCTTATGAATAGGATTAAAACCCAGGATCTTTTCGAGATGAAATTACAATATAAATAAATATTTTAGCAAAAAAAAAACAAGAGATGGACCGTTAAGGTCTGGTTCTTGAAGATGGCACAATTTTGCGAAATTAATAATTTATATTTTAAAAGAATTTAAATGTGAGAAAACCATACCGGCAAAGACGATTTTATAACACACAATAATGTCAAAACAATTTTATATATATATATATATATATATATATATATCCGGTATATATATAATTATTTTCTTTCAAAACAAATTTTTTTTTACTTAGCTTTTTTTATACTCCCTCCAAATGTTCCTCCTCTGACAAAAATATTCCTTCTTCCTCTCCTTTTCCTTCAATTTGTTTACCTTTGGCTATCCCCAAAATTCCTCGAATCGACACTTTAAATTTTTCTGAATTTTCCAGCTTCTTCTCACAATCGAGATCTCTCTAGAATTAAGTTCGCTAGGATCATTTTCCTGAGCGGACACTTCTTACCATTCCAGCCTTTGTTGTTTTCAGCCAATCTGGAACAGCGGCCTTCCAATCACCACTAGCCACTCAGCGCAAAGTTGCAGAGTAGTACCGACGTGTAGAAGTCTCGCCGTCCTGCTTACTCAAAACCTATTCTCCCTAATAAATGCAAGTCATCATGGAACTCGCCGCACTGGATTCACTTCCAGATTACGTCAGTTCCAAGACTGCATTCAGCATCGTCCTTCCTGTTCCTTGAAAACAAAATTTTAAAACCAAGAAAATCAATGAAACTTATTTTCTACAACTAAAAAAAACTAAAACGCGAAACCCGTCGGACAAAGAAAGGAAAAACGAAAACCACAGTCAGAGTTAACTACGAATATAAGCCCGCTCCTTTAGTGTAAACGAGTCAAAATTTTATCAATCCTGCCTATCGTGTTTGACTGCCTACGAAAGTGGGAACCAATGTTAATAGTCCATCTTTACTGAAAAGAAAGTTTATCAATTTATAATCTATAGTAAAATGTAAAAAAAAAATAAAAGTCAAAATTATGTTGGGCCGACAGCCATTCTCCACCCGGAGTGACATCTAGTTTTCAATAGAACATCAATACGTTATCTTTCACAAACGCCTGATGGGTAACACTTCGATTTGGCTAAATTCGCCACATTTATCCATCTTGTTTTCCTCCACAGTAGTGAGAGGAAGAACCTATGGCTGATGGACCATGGCCGTCCCGCTTCCTCTTAGTAAAGTGGAAGAAGAGCTGTCAAAAAAATATTATTAAAGTAAACACGAGGGTAAACTTGTCGCGAAAAATTTTGCCGTGACAATATGTCCACGCCATCAAAATTTGAATTTCTTAACACAGCCCTAGTCCTTTTTTTCGTTCGGTTTCACATCTATTCATGGATATAAAACTCATATTTACAAACATAGCAATGTATCTAAAGAAATTGGTTTTGGAGGGTGAAAGGTACCAAAAATTCTTATCTTGGTATTTCTCATCTGGGGCCCTATTCCGCAAGCGTGAGTTTTCTCTGCGTACATAGAAGTTGTATGCATATACATTTTTCCGATTCCGCATGGGTGCGATGCATATTTTTTTGACAGATAACGTGTATACAAATGGGAAATATTTTTCACGCTTATTTTGAGGGTGAATAATTTTTTTTACACGGAAAAGCATTCACGGTTGCATAATTTGGCCCCTGTGGAGCAAACTTAATTCTTGCCAATCATGAACTATTGCAATAATCTTCATCTTTGTGAAATCATCTCAAATGATTTCGTAACGGAACTTGTAAAGTTAATTGTATGTAAACATTGAACTCAGATGAATTTGTGTACCAAGTTAATGAATGAGTTGTTGGTCTAAAAATAATTGACTTATGAAAAAGCAATACGAGTTACGCAAAAGATCATTCCATACTGTTCACCATCGAAAGTAATCGATGAATTCATTATTGTATTCATCAGTTTTTTTTTTCATTAAGGACAACATTTTGTATTGTCTGTTTTAATGTTTTGATTTCATATTTTTATCTATGTGTATTGAACACAGCAAAAAATCTTTTTGCATATCTCTATATGATTTTGTTTTATTTTAATTGGTTTCACTTTGTATTTATAAAATACCAGCTTAGTGCAAATATGAATTGCAATGAAAATAGTCATGTTTATTCTAGCAAACATCCTAATCGTGTGTTTATTGAGGAACATTCAAGTGGAAGGATATAAATGTTATGCCAGTAATAATAGATTTGAGAATAGAGTATATATATTTTTTTTGTTATTGATAATTGAATGAATGGTTTTGAAATGAGAAGGTATTATTTGAAATATTATTGATGTTCCCTTTTCAATTTGCTTTGCTTGAATACGTCACGTTATTCTACAAATACTAAGTTGAGAGGGTTAGGAAAAGTGGGGGAGTATTAGTGTTCCTTAGGAATCAGTTTTTTGCCATGATGAATTTGAATAAGAACATGTGTTTACTTAAAAAAAGAGCCAAAACCAAGTACAGTAAAACTCGCTTAAGTTACCTGAAAACATTCACAAATCCCCATATATTTTTACATACAAACTGCCTCGCTGAACTGAAAACTCGCTTTAGTGAAAAACCCGCATAACTGAAAAAAAATCATTCTAGTTTTCTATTTTTCTATAAAAGTGTTGTTTTAAGTGAAAAAGTTGGTTAAGTGAAAAACTAAAAATAAAAAAAACGGGAGCTGAATTGTTTCATTTTTGTATACGTTCACCTCCTTTCTCCACCACTTCCGCATTCTTTACACATATAAGTCCTAAGTTTTAAATAAAAGGGAAAACCCCGCCATTTTCCTTTTACTGACATACATTGTTGTTTTTGTAATACGAAATGTATCTGTGAATAAAAGAAACTGAACTCAAAGTAGCGTTGGTTGGGTACAAATTCATTTTGTTTACAAATAAATTATATAGTTGTTAATAACTAGGTCCTGTTTTTTTTTTTTATTTAGATAAACCAAATTTATTTATAAAAGCAATTTCTAAGCATGTTAAGGTTCTTTTTCAGTAATTAAAGTTCAATATATGTAGTAAAAATTGTAAAGGCGCGTCCATATTATGCCGAACGATGCCAATCGGCCTATGCCGAGCGGCCAAGCTGAATAAGTATGGACGAAACCGATGAAACCGATCTAAATTCAAACCGAACGAAATGGATCCATGAAAGAAACCCGAACGACACGACCAGAATGAGTGGCACAGCATAGGCCGATCGACATCGTTCGGCATAATATGGACGCACCTTAACGTCTTACATGACACAAAGTCTGCCTTACTGAAATACTTTTTTCAGGTATCCGAAACCCGTTTAAGTAAAATATATTTTTCACTTGTCCGAGATCTGCTTAACTGAAATTTTTTTCTGTTATCCGAGGTCCGCCTAAGTAAAAAACCCGCTTAACTGAAAAAAAAACCTGATTTTTTGTCTATTCACTTAAGCGGATTTCACTGTACTTTTGCTTAAAGCTAAATGCGGAATTGCCTAGATATGTTCTATTAAAAAGCTATTTTTAAGTATCGTAATATTCTTTAAAAAAATTATACAAAAATGAAATTTTTCTTCGTGAATAAATCGATTAAAATGTATAATCGATCATAAATTCCCCAGTTTATTTCAAAAAGGTGAATTAAAATCTTTGATGACATGAATGAAATTCGATTGAAAGTATTTTTTGTATAGAAATTCACAGAATTTTATTTTTTGTTCGAGTGTATGGAAGTCAAAATCCCAGTTTCAGACACAAACTGAACCCAAAATTTGGCATTTTTTTAAGGTCACCACAAAAGTGTATTTCTGTAAGTAACGGTCCTTAAAGGCAAAGTTTGCCGAAAAGTTTTTTTATGATGAATAATTGCTATTGCTGAAATTATTTTCTTGGATTATTTTTAACTTATGTTATGACATACATGATATACATACATGCATAGTTACTATAGGGCAAGTTTTGCATTTGGAGATTTTAATCAAATTTGACATAACGATGATAGAGAACACTACAAAGTGTGTCCCGCAATTCCGACTGTCTTTACAACGATTTACAGCCTAAGCTGCTGAAGCGATGTTATTCAAAGTTGGTATTTATGCGTTTTAGGTGATTCTCTCAAATAGATTTTTGAATCGTTCTGTTAGTGCCAAAGCTAACGGTACTTGCCATAGAATTTTTTCTGCAATAATAATTATCTCGAAAATAACTACATATACCGATGTTGATTAAAAAAGATCTGTGCACAACTATTGGTATATTATACATATTGGGTTCACATTTTTTTTTTACATATTTTGTTATTAACTAAGCTTTTATTATTAAACACATTAAATTGCAATATCAAATTGTTTTCTTAGAATAAATTTAACAAACTTTGTGTTTACAAAATTTAATAAAACACTTAAGTTAAACTTTAAAAATATATTTAGCCGTTTCTACTAAGAATTTTGTGCTTACAATGCGATCGATTCTAAAAGTAAGTACGTGCGATCCAGTCGTGCATTTTATTTTCATTATTTGACAGTATAATGAATGTATATAATTTTGAAATTTGTTGAGCTTAAATTCTGTGAGAAAGTACGAAAATTGCACGGGAACAGTATTTCACAGTTTCTTGTATAGAAATTTGTAGATTTTCGAATTTTCCGAAGCGTTTGACAATGTCGATTACGAAATTTTATATAAGAAATTAATAGTCAATGTGGCTTCAATAAAGAGATGATGTTCACTTATACAGATTAATGCCTACACATTAGTAACTAGATTTGTTACCATATACTGAGACTTGTGTAACTCTTACTACTTATTTTAGCGTATGCCCTGATTAAGTAATTTAGATGCATTTTTTTTTGTATGTTAATTTTTCGGCAAATATTTGTTGAAGCAAACTAAATTTAAATAAAATGCACGACTGGATCGTATGAACTTGCTCTTAGAGCTAACAACTTCAACGTAGCTAAACGCTGTTTAGTAGGTCGGTAGACTAGTTATGCTATGCAGGTTTAAAGCCGATGTAGGTAAGATTTACTTTATTCTTAGTATAATGAATTGTCGAATTAATGATTCAAGGAATAGTTATATAGGTATGTATATTTAAATGGATTTTAATCATGTAAATTAGGAGGGTAATAAATAATGTAAATATGTACATACGTTTATGTATATAATGAAAGTGTATGGTGTATATGTGGACAAACATTGTTTTTAAACTTATTAACACTGCCAAAGCCATCACTTTAATCGGTTTTTCGAAAAAACGAAGAACACCATTAGCTGCCACGGATCCATGAAAATTTTATAAAAAAGTATCTCGAAAATTGTAGGACGGATTTTGATGAAATCCTGTTTTTTAGTTTTATTTTTTTTTAAACAAAATTTGTTTTTAATTTTGGTATGCAGTTTTTTAGAGTTTATTAATATACATGTGGATCTAAAACTTAAAATTATTTTTTTTGATTGGTTTTAAATATAATGATTTTTGAAAAAAAAAAGTTTTAAAAATTAATTTTAATAAGAAAAAAAAACTTATTCAAAATTTTAATATGCAGAATTAGTTTGGCTACTTAGATCCTCCCAGATATAAAGTTTGAAAGAAATTCAATTTACCGTTACCGAGATAGCAAAAAATTTAAAAAACCGCTATATGAAAGGTAACGTTAATAGACTTTTCCTGTAAACTTTGTTCAGATTAAATGATAGCTTTTGTTAACAAAAATGTTCTCAAAATTTGTTATCAAAATCGTTGGAGCCGTTTTCGAGAAAAATAAGATTTTCTTACACGGTTATATGGTAGGTACCGTTATTTTTAGGCCTAAAAATAAAATTTCAATTTCCCCTCTGAGAAATGCGAAAAGAATCACACATACCACATTTGAAGGTAATGGCTTAAGCCGTTTAGGTTGTAGGTCGTTATACATACACACGGACAGACTGACAGACAGACAGACCGACATTTTTTGCCGATCAGATTTTTAGGCTTCTCTATGACCGTAATGTCATGTTTGATTGTTAGAAAAAAAAAATTTGTATAACTTGCTTTATAATACCTATAATCGCAAGTAAAAAACGATATGTATATTTTAATACAAAACTATAAAGACTATTCTATTCTGTTCAATTTTATTTAATTCGCACTGATTATTAAAATGATAAATGTTTTTCCCCTAAGCAAAAATATTATTTTTCATTTAAAAAAATTGACTTGGGTTTACCCCTTCCAGAAAAAATAAATGAATTTTTTTTTGTTTTTTGTTATAAAAAGCAGTTTAGAATTAAGTTTTATCTTGAACTTTAGTAAATGAAATCATTATTCAATAAAATGCACGACTGGATCGTACGAACTTGTTCTTGTAGATAATTTAATTTAATTTGAAGCTAAATATAAGCATAAGCAAAACTATAAATTACAATTAAATCTTAAAAAAAGTAAACTACAATTAAATAGATAAAATGGTTTGGTAAAGAGGAAAGGGGATTATTATGATTGAAGAGCATGTTTGATTCCGTTTTTAGAAAGGCTGAGATCAAAAATGGAAGAATTATTTATTTTCCGAAGCATTCTAGTAATAGGTTCATTTTGGCCATATTCAGTACGGTGAAATGGGATATTGAAGAGTGGTATCGATCTCAGACGACGAATATTAGTATTCAGCTTACATTTGTCAAGAAGATTTACACTATCGATGCCACCAGTCAATAGCTGGTGTACGAAAAGAATGTCAGCATTATCGCGGCGTCTACTTAAGGTCTGTAAACTTAATAGTTTCAGATGGTTTACATAAGTTGGTAGATTGTATGGATCATCCCAATAAATGCCACGCAAGGCAAACCGGATGAACCGTCATTGAACAGCTTCAATACGATGATTGTGAATATGATGATAAGGTGACAATACAACGGAGGCATACTCAAGAAGAGGTCGTACAAAGGTGACATAAAGAGATTTAGTAAAATAGGGATTTTCAAATTCTCTGGACCAGCGTTTGACGAATCCTAGAGTAGAATTAGCTCTATTAATAATATTTCCATAATGGGCACCAAAATTGAGTTGGTTATCACATATAACACCTAGATCGCGAATGGAAGTTACAATCGAAACAGGTTCATCATAAATGAAATATTGGCGGACTGATAACGTAGGGCGTTTTCTAGAGTACGTAATTGCTTGACATTTTTTTACATTGTTGGCACCAGATAAAAAAATTGCTTACATCAATTTGAAGTGTTTGAGCATCAGCCATACATTTTATGCGTTTCGAAATACGCATTTGATCAGCGTAGATTTGAAGGTCAGATCCAACTAGGGTAAGTTTGACATCATTAATAGCCAATAAGAAAAGCAGTGGACCTAAATGGCTACCTTGAGGGATACCAGATGTTGCACAGATTGGGTTTGAACTGCATGACCTAAACAGGACTGTTTACCGGCGATTGTTTAAATACGTTTGGAGCCAGGTTATAAAAAATAATGGAAAACAATACGCCTTAAGCTTGAAAATGATAATACTATGTGATACTTTGTCAAATGCTTTACTGAAGTCGGTTGAAATCACGTCGACTTCATTGCCTTCTTCCAAGGAACAGATGGTATTGATTACAAACTCAGTTAGATTTGTGGTCGTACATCGACCACTAAGAAATCCATGTTGATTAACAGAGAACAATGGCTTACAATGAAATAGCAAGGTGTCATAGATTATGTTCTCAAATATTTTAGGTATGCAGTAAAGTTTGGCAATGGGCCTGTAATTTGAAATATCTCCCTTGCATCCTTTTTTATGCACTCTTTCATTAGAAAGAGTCTTTCCATATTTTCGGAAACAAGCAATGCGAAATCGAGAGTTGGAAGAGGGCAGTGAGTGGTTGCACTAAACTAGAGACGCATTTTTTAAGAACAACGGGGTGACTAACAACATTAATGTAGCTTACCATTGAGGTTTAGTTAGTTTGGTGTAGTTATCCAATGCAGGTTTAAAGCCTATATAAATAAAATTACCTTGATTCTTAGTATAATGAATTGTGGAATGGATGATTCAAGGAATAGTTACAAAGGTGCTTTCCTACAAATGTATATTTAAATCTATGTTATGGATCTTAGTTATGTAAGTTAGGAGAGTCAAATGTATCTACAATACATATTGATGGATCCTAAGTATATAAACATGTACATATAATAATTAAAATGAAGGGTTTAGATGGGTAGGTAGCTATATGCATAAAACTTTATAATTTAGGTGCAATTGCGTATACATAAGATTCATGTGATTTTTAAGGACACATATATACATAAATGTATAAGGGCCAACATTGTATGTAGTATTCAGTGACGTATGCAAAAATTCTTAAAAAGGGAATAATAATAAGGTAGAAATAGAAGTTAAATGTTTTTATATTGCTTAGACGTTATAGTTTGAGGGAAAACATTTGAAGCGGTTTTTAAATAAATTAATTTCTTATGTATAAAATCTTAAAAACATTTTTAATAAATTTGAAACGCTATTTTGAAGATATTATTAATATACATATAAAATTCAAATTTAAAAAAAAGTTCTGTGACTTGTTTTTGAAAAATCGATTTTTCAAAAAAAAAAATTATTTATTTCTTAAAAACCGAAAAACTTTTTTTTTTGAAAATTTGAGTACGCACTTTTATTAATAATTTTAGGGAGCGTTTGAATAAAAAAATTATTTTAATCGGTTTATCCAATATTGAGAAAGTCGAAAATATGAAAAGTGGTTCTATGGCAAGTGCCGTTAATAAGTACGCAAAAAAAATATTTGTATACTTTTTTAAGTGAACTGTACTAATTTAAGAACACACACATTTTTTTATAAAAACTGTTGGAGCCGTTTTCGAGAAATAAATTTTTTCTTAAAGGTTTCTTAACATTTGTATGGGAGGTACCGCTGTTTTTATTTTAGCAAAACAGTTTTTGTAACTATTCAAGATAATGTCAAAAAATCAGCAAATACGAAGTTTTGAAAAAATCTATTAAGTCTTTTTCGAAATTTTAAGTTTTCAACAAAAAAAAAAAACATTTTTTGTATTTAAATTCTCTGGGAGCTTTTGCGTAAAAAATTAAAAAAAATCAAATTAACCGCTTCCGAGAAAATCGAAAACCAAAAAAATGGTTTTCCTAGAGGTACCAAAAACAAGAATTTTCCTTTTCCCTTCGTTAATGAACTGATTTTTTTTATAAAAATCGTTGGAGCCGTTTTTGAGAAAAATAAGTTTTTTTTTTTTTGCGAAACAAAAAATGTATGGGAGCTACTGTTATTTGTCGTCTTTAAAAAAAATGAAAAAAACGTGTGGGCATATTACCGAAAAAAACAATATGTACCAAGTTTGAAGCAAATCTATCAAAGCGTTTAGGCTGTAGACTCGAGGACAGACAAACAAACTAACAGACAGACAGACAGACGGAATTGGGTGACCCACTTTTTTGGTGTTCTCTATGATCATAATGTCAAGTTTGTTTGTTAGAATTTGTTTTGCCTTATAGTACCTATAATCGCAAGTAAAATTGGCAGTCATTTTAAATGCCCCTTTCGACTCCTAAGCCGATGTACATAATAAAATGAGTTTAATATCTACTACTTGTCATATATAAAATATTGTGCCATATTTTATATGACAGCATAATACAAATATTATATAGTAATGTAATAACGCCTTTAGATACAAATATAGGCGCATAATTTAAAACGTATTAGTACAATATTAAAGCAGTTTAGTATTATTTTATCTTTTTAGCATCATACTAAAAACTTTAACATTTACAATCGCCAAAAGGTTATGTTCGCTTACTTTTTGTGCACTATTTTAGTCGTGTTCGGTTGTAGTTTATCAAGAAAATATGTTTATTAAGGGGCTAGTTAAAAAGTGTTTAAAATTAGGAAAATATTGATAAAGTGCTTTAGTATTAGCAAACTGTCAAGTAGTATTGTTTAAGATTAACGTCAAAGATGTTCCATAGGAAACTAAACAATTTTCGCGTCTAGAGTCATTCCGAAATATTTTGCTTCATTAGCAAACGGAACTTGAACCGTATTAACAAATATCGGAAATCTATTAAATTTTTTATACGTAAAATCTACATGGACTGATTTTACTTCGTTAAGTGATATCCGCCATGTTTTTGTCCATCCACTGATATTATTCAGAGCTTTTTGTAATTTTGTCGTGGAATCATTTATCGTTTGGCCCACTGCTAGTATTGCAGTGTCGTCAGCAATCGTTTCTACGATAGTGTCTTCTGTTTGAGGTATATCACGTATAAATAATTGGACCTAAGACACTTCCTTGTGGTACCCCAGCCACTATATATTTGATATCCGAGTAATCTTTTCCATGTCTTACTCTAAAAAGTCTATTCTCTAGATATGCTTTAGAAGCGTATAAAGTGCTTCAGGCAGAATTTGTCTTAATTTAAAATTTAGGCCTTCGTGCCACACCATCAAAAGCTTGCGACACGTCTAAGAAGACCGCCGAACAAATTTTCTTTTCTATAAGAAGTTTTTTTTAATAATACAAATTCTATATACTACTGAAATACATCAGCCAAGTAGAAGACTTAGCACTATAATATTTTGGACTTGTTGAGTTATTGATTCAAAATAGCTTTTAACGGCCCTTAGTCCAACAAAAATTGGCGTTTCTTTTCTTCAAGAGTTTTCTCAATGACGTCAGTGATCCTATGCACTTGATCAATCGTCGAATGCTTGCTTCTAAATACGAACTGATGTTCAGGTATTAGGCGCTTTTCTTCTATTATTGGCTGCAGGCGCAGAAGTAATATTCTTTCAAAGACCTTAGATACGGGCAGAATCGAAATGGGTCTATAAGATTTGTTATCATGTGATGATTTTCATGGTTTGAGAACCATTATTACTTCCGCAACCTTCCATTTGCTCGGAACGTACTCTAGCCTTAGAGTGGTATTTATTATATAAAGAATAATTAACCCTTTGCGAGGAATAATTTTGAGAACTCCGGCCGTAATTAGGTCATATCCCGGAGCTTTCTTATACTTAAGCTTTCTTATTTCTCTACCTAATTCGGCAAGGGTAACATTTTTTGTAAAAAAATGTAATTTTCGCTTGAGTCAGAACGTATAGTTAAATTTTCGTTTAGCCCTTGTCCATCAAAAGGTTTAAATGTGTTCTCCAGGTAATCCGCGAAAACGTTTGCTTTCTCCTTGTCGCTTTTGCCCATTCGTTATGATCATTCTTAATCGGAGGTGCTGGGTGCTTTTGTTTCTTCGTTACTTTGACAGCTTTCCACAGTGAGTAGTCGGATTGCCTTTCTGCTGTCAAGCTTTCAAGATAATTTCCAACTTCAGAATTTTTGAATTCTTCTATCGTCTTTTTTAGTAAATTACACCAGCGATTTAAATTTACCTTGTGTTGAGGAGCTCGAGTTTATTGCCATTTCTTACGTGCTTTTCGTTTCTCTTTTACTAAATCTTTTATTTCCTGCGGATATTTTAGGTTTTTAAAGCGCGGTATTTCTCTTTGGTACGGGGTGTTGTTCCATGCGGTTTGTTGTACGATATTGACGAAGTCATCTACTGCGTCTTCAAGTCCGAGAGGCGTTTGTAGTGAAACCCTTAATTCAACGTTATCCTCTATATCTTTCTTAAAACCTTCCCAGTTGGTTTTCCCATTGGTTAGCGTGTGTGGTTTTTCATTTTGAACAAGATTTTCGCTCATAGTGAGAATAACAGCAGAATGATCTGAGAAAAGATCAAAGCTTTCTGTTATGCTAATTTTATTTGAGGGTATTCCTTTGACCACAAAAAAAATCATGGATCAGTCGGCCAGTAAGTCGGGTTGCCAGTCGAATGAAAATCGCAACTATCTAGATCCCCAAAAGCTGTGCTTCGCATTAAAGTCACCACCAAGGATAAAATTTTGTTTAAGTAACTTTGAATGAATGATTACTTGTTATGTTGTTCAAGAAACTTATTACATTTGTTCTATATTTATTCTCGCAATATTTATTCTACGGACACCAGGAGGTTACAAAATTTAAGATTTCATTTCAGCAGCAACAAGTATCATGGTAAACCCTTAACACCAGGCAGTTTAAAATTGTGCGCTATAGCTAGTGTTTATTGTATTTTGATACTTCGCCTTGGACAATTGTGTTAAAAAAAATTGAAAATTCTACTGATTATTTTGACACCTTGGGATAAAAAAGTTAACATAAGCCCATTAAGTATATTGTGAAAAAAACTACTTCGAAAAATTAATTCAAATTATGAATGATGAATTGCTTTTATCAGTATAGCAAAATATGGAGACACCCGACAACCTCAACTCATTTTCGTTAGTCGTTTTATGATAAATCGAAAAATCTGAAAAACCTCGAAAGGATTTTGCCTATGTATCTAGCTTTTTAATTTGAAAAAGGACTCATTTATTGTTGTCTTGTATAATGTTCATGATTCGTAGAACCTCAAATAAATACAGTTTTAAACTTATTTATTTAATCAAAAATTTCACACTTTCAGAACGTCAACATCCTTGAAAGCATAAAGCTTAAGTTTTTTTTTGTTGTGGTCCTATAGAACAATCGCTTTGTCGTTCTTGTACCATCGCCGCCGCGGGCCGCTGCCGTCCCTTTATTAAAGTACAAGTATCAACCTAATTCAAATCTCTCGTTTTACGGAAAACAAATCAGAATTAACTTTACAAGTACAAGGAGATTGGGCAAATCTCAGAATCCAACATGAAACGTCAGTGGCGATTGTTTGGTGTGGTCAGGTCATGGCATAGCTAATTCTATGTTTCTGCCTTTTGCAGATCCTGCGGCTTCTATATCCTAGTTTAGTGGTATGATTTAAGGATTTTCTCTTTTATGTAAGTATATTGTACACACGTATTCGTCCTTATATTGCGCCTATAGTCCAACAGTAGATGTGTTTTGACTGTTGAGAAAAATGCCCAAAATCCAAACATTGCCATCTGAAAGTAAAGACATTGAGGACATTTTTGAGATATCTACGACCGGTTTTGGAAGGGACTGGGCAAAGATTAATTACAATATGCTCTATGATGGATACTTTGAATTTTTGATGCCGAGATAGGGACAAATGGCGAGTATATACCTATTTACATATTTCTATGGCAATATCCCTGTTATTTTGAATTTGACTCATAACATTTTTCCGTATCCTAGTTGAGGCCTCGTCAAACGAAAGAATTTCAGGAATATTGTGGCAGCACCCTAATAGTCTGCAATGCACGCAATTATTTATCAGAAGGATTTGAAAAAGAAAGGCATTATACAGCACTGGGGGAAATTATTAACTTGGAAGGATGTGATATTATTGATCAGGAGTATAACCTTCATTATAATGGAGAAGCGACTCTATCCATTGTGTAATTTTCAACTATATGTTATAAGTCAAAAATATGTTAAATTTTTACAATAATAAAGAAAACAAATTATTAAATGTATACCAATATCTGAGATCGTGGAGAGTTGTAAGTTGTACTGTCCATGTGTATTTTTTGTGATAAGTTAATAAAATAATAACCCTGTTAAAATTGTCAATTATCAATCGATAATTGGTAAATGATCAATATTTTTATTTAGAAAATAAATTTGTTAAAAAAAAATTAATGAAGTTTACAGTGATAATTCTTATTTTTTCTTTAATCACTTTGTTTTGTAGAATTTTCAACAATAAATTGGGTAGGTACAAAACGAACTTTAATATTTTTTATCAATTATTAATTGATAGTTGAAATCCATAAAAGAGGTGACTGTTTTTTTACTTGCGCCTATCGGGCAAGTTCTGCATTTGGAAGAAAAAATCCTACTCGAGATTTTAATCAAACTTGATATAACGATGTTAGAAAACACCAAAAAAGTGGGTCCGCGATTGCATATGGACAGATGAAGCGATTTTCTTCAAACTTGGCACTTAAGCCATTTAGGTGATTATCTCAAATATATTTTTGAATCGGTTTTTTTAGCCCCAAAAATAACGGTACTTGCCATACAATTGTTTCTACCATCTTAATTATCTCGAAAACCGCTATTAAGATTTTGATAAAAAAGTGTATGCGTACTCTACTTTTGATATATTCTATTCATGTTGGTCAAAAATGTTTTTTTTTACATATTTTGTTATTAACGGTACATGGCATACAACCATTCTTTTTTATTTTCGCCTATCTCAAGCCCCTCAACCTATTCGAACAAATTTTGTATGTAGGAGTTCCTTCGAATTATAAATAATTTTGCATACCAAAATTTTCGAAGAATATTTTTTTCGGATTTTTGGAAAAAAAATATTTTTTTTTTGTTTTTGAAAATTCAATATTTCGAAAACGTGTGGGTGATTGCTTTCTGAATGTATGTAAAATATAACTTGATGACTTGATGACCTTAGCTTTGTTTTTAAGCAATTAAACTATTACACATATTATATAATTCTTTTTCATATGCCCGTTGACCGAAGACAAATAAAATGACTTCATGACTACCAATCTATGAGGTTGCAAATATAATTTTTAAATGAAATCTACTGAATTAGTTTCCAATCAAAATATATTTATCGAGTCTTAAGTAAATGCTGAGATCACACAAGAAGCAAATTAATTAAACTTCTAGAAAACTCACTAAAGGAGATTATTATGAACAAAATGCCCAATTCTGCCTCTTCTATGTAAGTAATTGAGTTGCTCTTGGTTTTATGATAAGGTTTTCTTCCAATCTAGAACATGATTATCCGAGAAAAGCATATAATATCGTTTTAGAAACAAAATTAAGCAAAATATGAAAATTACCCTCTTTCAAATCGACATAACAATGACCAAAGGACTTAAAGTCTTAAGTCAATGAAGAAACTTCCATAACAGAATCAACTGTCACATCACATACAAGAGGGTGACGTTTTCTCACTTGCCATCACCAGGCACCATAATATTGTCTTTGGAAATCCGGTAAGAGTTTTGCATTTGGGGATAAAGTTTTCCATCACCGAATATATATATTATTTTCTACCTATATACAACAGTATTTTACGGATATTAGAAACACTCATATGAGATAATGGCGCAAAATTGTAAACGATTTAGTAATATGTTAAATCATTTTTAGTCTGATGCTTGGCTAAAAAGAGGATGTTGCCAATTTTAAACCAGTTTAGTATCGTACTATTTTCTTAACATTGTACTAAAGTTAAAATCACAAAATAGCTACTTTATTTTTTTAGTATCGTACTAAGTCCATATGCCACTTTGACATATACAAACGTCAAAAAGTTATGTTCACTAAATAGATTTAGTATGGTGCTAGTTAAAAAGTGTTTAAAATTAGGAAAATATTAGTAAAGTGCTTTAGTATTAGCAAACTGTTAAGTGGTATCATGCTAAGCCCTCAACATCAGGCTGTTTAAAATTTTACGCCAATGCTTTTAAGTATGTAGCCATGTGTCTATAAACAAAAAACAACAACTTGCTAACAATAGTTAAAACAAATGATCAGAAACATTATTCCAACGGGTAATTTATGATGTTTTTACGTGGCTTAAAATACAAATGCTATACTTAACGATCTCAAAAAAAAATCTTTAAAAATGTGTGAAACAGAACAATTATTTTTAGTTAAAAATCCACTCCTTGAGGTATTTAAAAATTTATTTTTCGTGCCTGCTGGTTACCATTTCAAACAACACAATCAATATCAAATAATTCCAAAGATTTGAGTTCCACTGACAGATTTGACGACGCAAAATTTGTTCGTCACAATTTCTGTTAGGAAAACTTGGTTGCAGACTGGTTGTTAAGTTATATTTTAATTGCTAATTAACATAATTATCCTGTTTGGCAAAATAAACAGAGTGTCTGTAGACATTGAAATACAATCTTCTCGAATAAAAATCTTCTTTAACTTAACTGGTGTTGCCAGCGAACATTTTTTTAACTAGTATATATATTTTCTGAGTTTTTTTTTATAATGATGCCCACACTCAAGGGGTTTTGACTACCCTTAAAATCAACAAGCACAGTGCAAGCGTTAGGAATGTCGGGAAGGATGCAAGAGGAGATACCGATGCACATTTGTTTTGAATTTCTGAATATTAAAATGGTGGGTAAAATAGAGCCAGGTAAGGTATTCCACATTCGCGTTGTACGGCTCAAGAAAGAATCTCTGTATTTGACAGTAAGTCGGAAGTTGGGCTCAAGGGTAAACTGATGAACATTCCCAGAAGCGCGAGTATTACGGTTAAAACATTTAAGGGCAGGAATGCAACTGGCTATATCGCTTGAACATTGTTTATAAAAATAGCGATAAAATAATGAGAGCCATATAACATTTCGACGGTGTTCTAGAGATGTAAATGTTTCCATTATAGATCGCCTATCATTCTTTGAGCTCTATTTTGAATTCTATCCAAAGGATTCGAATGAGTTTTGGGAGCTCCTGCTCAAATGTTCGAGTTATACTCCAGCTTTGGACGAATGAAGGCCTTATAGATTACAGCCAGATCAGTTAGGGAGAAGAATTTCTTGCACCTTCGAAGAAAGCCCAAACACTTTGCAGCGTTTTTGGCGACATCAAATATGTGTTCATTCAACAAGAAGTGGTCTGTTATGTACATGCCGAGGACTGCGAGCCGATCAGTTTCTTCAATGCAAGTGCAGCTCATGGATAGCGGTATGGGTTGTGGGTTTTGCTTTAAGGACAAAAGACAGCACTGAGTTTTTGATGCATTAAATTCTACGCAGTTTTTTATTCCCCATTGGACAATGCTGTCGAGATCAGAATTTATGTATAATTTTGTATTTTATTAATAGATATTATTATCATAGGTTTTTTTATTTGGTAGAGATTTTTTTTCGGGAACTTACTGTTCGGTTTATTATTGAAAATTAAAGTCAGCGGTACAGAAACTCAAAAACGAAATTGAAATCCCTAGAACCCGTGAAATCGGTTAGAACAGACAATTTTAAAGAATTTTTTGATATTTCGATTTCGGAGAAAAATCAAAATTTAATTTTTCGAAATTTTGAATTAAGGGATTCTAAACACCAGACCAGATATAATGAAACACTTAAAAATTGTGACAACAAGAAAAAATGGGAATGCTTCATTATCATTTAAAATAACTGGTATCCATGGAATTATATATACGGTTAAAAATGTTGGGGTACTTTTTAATATTATATATTATGACAATACCAACATTTTATTTAACCTTAATAAAATAGTTAAAACGATTGAATTAACTTTCAATTCAAAATGTATTGTTAATATAGCTACTTTTAATACAAAAATATAAAATTTTAATAAAAAAATTAGTAAAGTTATAATGATCATATGTATAACATACATTTCAATACTTTTTATGCTATATATTATATTATATTAATGCTATATTAATTAAATAACAAAATATTAGAATTATACTGTCGAAGGGTTTTTCGTTCGCTCATTGTGAAAGTTTACTTTTGTTTGTAGGACAATTCCCGCAGCAATATAAAATTATTTTTAGGTTTCCATTGATTGTAGTAAAATATAACTTTGTAGAAACTAGGTTCCATCCAACTTCAATTAAAAATAAAAAAGAGCGCGTATTTCGGATTTGACTGTTCGTACAAGAATGAATTCAATATTCTATATTATGCATTATATTATTTCATTATCATGGGTTTTAAATACATAGCTTACAGCCTTATTTTGTATTATTAAAAGAAATATTGGCAAACCTTGGTCTTAGGCGGCAAATTCAAATTCAGTAGAAAAATAGTTAGTTGTTTATGATCAAAATATAGATATTATTTATTTTAAAATCATGTTCTTTATTTATTTTTTGATTATTGTTGAGGCTAGAAATTCAATATACAAGATAATGTATATGATGGTTTATTATGACCCAACAAGAATAATAATAAAAATGTATTATTATAAATATAAGAATTATGTATTAAAACTAAAAATAAACTGGTAATGATTTTCAATATTCCTGTATTAAGAACAAATAACGAACTATTACAATATAAAACGAAATACAATTTATTTTTATTTTTAAAAAATCAATTTTTAATTATTAAAATATATCTTTAGTTTTTAATATTGTCTATTATTTTCTAGCATTATTAGGATATTTTTTTTAAATCTAATATAAATAATTAAAATTAATTCAAAATTTTATAAAATTAATGTACATTATATCTCAACTATATGTATTTAAATTTACTAGCTTATTTCTTTCAGTTTAATAGAAATTGAATAGTACATTGAAAGCTTATGTCAATAAATTTTATTTTCTCATTAAATAAAATGCAATATGAGCTAAATAGGGTATTAGTAAATGCTTACAAGCCAGTTTCGTTTGTGAATCCCGTTTTTTTTTTAGGTAAATCTGAAAGTACAATTTCCGGGAATAACACACAATTTTAATCAGACATAAATAAATATTTGTTTATTATTCTACAATAAAATGCTGTAAGATCCCATGTTTATTTAGCCCAACAACTATACAGCAATGATGTTTTGTTGCTCCAATATAATGTAAAATGATTTAATTAATATGAAGATTATAACATTTGTATTTATTTGTTTAGATCTACTCAAATTTTATTAAGTGTCCTTATAAATATCTCGTTTGATTGTTCCAAACTTGCAGCAATATTCTTCCTTTACCATGATATCATAGGTGAACGTCAATAGAATCTATAATTGTCTCTTTTTTAAATCAATAAACCAATTTTATATCTACCGAAGTAGATTTAAAAAAAAAAGGAATTGAAAGCTGTTATAATCGACAGGGCAAAGAAACTCTATCAATCAATCGATATTACCAAATGTTCTTCTATTACGAGTACATCTTCCTGATCCATTGCCAAGTAATTTTTAAAAAAAATTCTTTGTCTTCTTGTTAACTTATGACGAAAGAAGAGTGTCAATATTGGTTTAATTAAAATTTTACTAAGATTATGAGAAATTAATATGCTTTGCAATATATTTTGTTAAACGGGATTAAACCAGGCAAAAATTGGTATGTTTATAACCTACTTAATTAAATAACTTCAGAATTTCATTAAAAATATTAAAAGTTTTTTTTTCAGCAAAATAACTTATGAAGAAATCTTCTTTATTTTTGCACCTTTTCCATGAGGTGAAAACTTCTGATAAACTGTAAAAATTGTCATAACAAAATTGTGTATTGTGTCGATTTTCCTTAAACACTTAATTCTACAACCAATTAACCTTTGTCACAATTGTTTTGTATCCAAAAATATGTTTCCACCTTTAATGATTACTGTCAGTTTTGTAATAGCAACAACAACCATTTCAAGATCCTGAATATTCTATGAATATTGTAATATTAGTTTGCTGTTTTTGGTTTTGTTTCAGTTTTTTTTGAATAAGATAATAGATATTGTTATACTTCACTTATTTTCTATCTTTTTATAAGAAACTATCAGACCCGTGCTCGCGTTGCTTCGCAAAGACTAAGAATAATAAGTTTTACTATAAATGTTATATCAACCAAGGCCTTTTCTGTAATTGGTGTCATATTTTTAGTAAAAAGTTAATAATATGGTTAATCTTACGGTGCCTAATAAAATAGTTGATGTTGTCCCATAAATTCTTAAAAAAAAACAACAGATATTAGCACATATTAAATTTGTTTTATTTCAAGGCTTCTGGGTATACAATGTTAGCCGTTTTAGCATTTTCATGAAGAAGTAAAAACTGTTTATTTTTGGAGCCTACTCTTGAAAGTCCAACATATAGTTGACCATGGGAAAAAACATTTTCTCTGAGATCTACCCCAATGATTTGAAATGATTGACCTTGAGCTTTGTTGATTGTCATGCAAAAGAATGGTTTTACTGGGAACTGTAGACGTCTGATTGCAAAGGGTAGATCTTTTGGTATCATTGGTATCCTGGGAATAAGTGCATGAGTTCCTACTGCAAGTCCGGTAAGAATTTCAACTTGTATTACATTTTATTACATTTTTGCAAAAGCTTTTTGACTTGGTGGTGTGTGCCATTGCATAGGTTTAGGGGACTGACATTTCTTATTAGCTAATCGGTTTGCCAACTTTTAAATTCAATTGGTAGGATGGAAGACCTGCAGGGCTGAGAGAAATTCTTTACGGTAGTTTACTATGTCATTGTCATCGACTGTACTGTCAATTGCTTTGTATTGATATGACTCTGTTTTTAAACTTAGGAACACATGGTTATTTATTTCATCCACTGAACAATTGTTTGGTGACACAATAGCTCTTTCGCAAAACCAAGAAAGCGGTATCGATTGCAAAGAGTTCAAGTGTCCAAAGACGCACTGAATAAGTTAATATTTGTTAACGTTCGTTTAATTGAATTATATTATCTGAGCCTGAGACAGTATATTTTCCATCACTTAGTTTTAGCAGAAGAGATGCGAACTCAGCACTGTCATTGTTTTTAGTAAGCTCTACTCTAATATTGGTTTGAAGTTTTTGGACACTGTTCCAAATAAAAGATGATTTAGGGCAAGCTTTTATGATATCAGCCCGAGTCCACTTGGGAATAATTGGCATCGTTTGACGAAAATAACCAAAAAAACATTATTATTCCACCCATAAGCTTCGATGAAGAAGGCATTAAATCTTTTAAAACTCTATTTACGGCTTCTATATGTGCTTTATTACTCAAGACGCAGAGATTAAAAAGAAAGAATAAACGCAAATAATTATGTCCTTTACTACACACATATTCAAAATTAAAACATATATGTTTAATTTTGAATACTTTCTCTTCCTACGTTAATCGAGGAGCGAACAATTTAGTATACAGAAATTCAGAAGCAAATAAACAAAAGAAAATGTAAACAAATACGGAACGATAATGAAATGGAACAACGCAGCTACCCAGTCCATTGTATATACATTTCTATAGTGAAGGGGAACGTCCGGGGAGCCACCTGGTAGATACTATAAGAATTACTATCTTGGGCTGATTTGCAAAATGAGTATAGACTAATTGAAAACCAAGAGGGAGTAAAATGTATTTAACATTTTCTAAAGTTAAAGCAAGAGAAAAAATTATACATTTTTAAGTGAAAACCAAAAGGGAAAAGAATGCATATTCCTTAAAATTTTCTAAAGTTAAGGCAAGAGAAACGAAAATATAACTTTTTTGTGTATTTTTCTTTCCCCACATTTATTTAAAATTGTAGAATCTACCTACATATATACATATGCATGTATATAGATTTTTGGAAAAATTGTATCCCGTTCGACCTAGCTTTCATTTTATCAAAAAAGAAATCACAATTGGTTTTCTCTCTTATACTCCTTAATGTTGTAGGAAACGAAATTAAACTACCTCAACTCTTCTTTTTCTCCCTTTCTTCCTCTGCCCGCGTCAACAAACTAATCTCTGCAAAGCTGAAAACAGCGACACAGACGGCATCTGCATCATACAAGAAGAACCCAATTTTCATATTCCACAGTAGTACTATGGAGATGTATATACAATGCCCAGTAATAGCGATTGAATCGAATTCATAGATGCAAAAATACAAAAATTTAATAAATGTATAATTTGTGAATACATTTATTTCTCAGTTTATAAGTGCAGTTAGGAAATGATTTAGGTCTTAAAATTTACATAAAACTATTGACTTCTTACAATCTCACTTTTGTAAATTATCAAGCAGGCTTAAGAGCGTAACAAATATGTTGATCAACTTCTACAAAAAAGTGTACGATTTTTTTTTAAAGTTAATAATATAATTCAACACATATATTTAACAAATAAAAAATACCCTAAGACATGCTTAAGAGAATAAGGAAAAATAAAAAATTTGTTTCAAGTAAATCGGTTGAATATTTTCAAAGATTACCCGCGACATAAATAATAATTGTTTCGTCCTTATATAATAGTAAAGTCAGAACTATACGAAATTTTCGTTTTATAACTGTTATTGTGGATAAATATACAAGTACTCGTATTTATAGGAAAAAATCGGATATTTAAAAAAAATATATATATTTTAGTTTTTCAGAAATTTACATATCCGTATAATACTTTAGAATCTTGTCTGACCAAATAATATGATAGGACATTAGTTCGTGAATCGAGTAGGAAGCCCTTCTTGGATGTAATTTCATTACAATAATGCATCCCTTTGCTACCAAACATAGTCAAGTCGTAGAAGATTTTCTGTATATTTGGATGCATTGATATTTTTGCCACGACTTCAATTTTTGCCAAAATTACACAAACTTTTTGCGTAGGTAAGTGAACAGCTTAGAAAGTTTTTCTTAATGTTCCTCTGTGTGGCAAGTCGAAGCAAATGGTCGGAATGTTATTTTCTATAAATTTTTATCATTTTATTAAAACATTTTTTTTGAGTATTTGTTCTTGCGAAGTCGAACATGGGTGAAATAATGTGAAAACTGAATTGAAAACGACCAGAGGTAGGTTGGTGAGGAAATTAATTTGTCGAAGTAACGCAGTTTTTCTTTAAATTTTTAGACATTACCTAAGACAAAGTGTTAAAAAGTTTATAACTGTCTGATTTGGTTTTGTTTGTGTTTGTTTTCGTAATGGATGGTGAATTTAAGGTCAAGTATTACGACACACGTGGCCTCAGAAAGAATTTCTTTACAGCCTATTTTCATACTGCGAATAGCAGGCCTGCTCTTTTGACACCCAAGTAGGGGAAGATTCTGACCTTTCAGAATTTACACTTCATGGCTATAGCTTAGTATGCCATTATTTTTGCTACATCACTGTGTGAAAAGATGTGTGGTCACAATATGGCCCTTGTTTCAATACAAATTTTATCTTCATGTAGTTCAAATGCACCATCTATAAAAAAATCCTACGAAATTCCACCTACTCGTCGGTTCTAGCGCTCGTTTCGTATAACACTCCTGTGGTAAGCTCATACAAAAACAAAGCAAATTTGTTAGCAGCACAGTTTTCTGCTAATTCTACACTTCAACAAAGTGTTATTCCTCGTCCTATACTTGAAAACATTAACAGTTTCATGGGATATGTATCTACTTTTGTACTATGGTACGGTTGCATGTTCCCTATTTTTCTGAAGAGGTGTTCGGATGTGTAACTTGAACGGCAGCGTATGATAAGCTTATTAAATTCTGATCTCGACAGCAATGTCCAATGGGGAATAAAAAAGTGCGTAGAAATTAATGCTTCAAAAACTCAACGCTGTATTCTGTGGTTAAATCGGGACCCTCCCCCAATGCCGTTGTCCATAAGCGGCGCTTGCATCGAGGAAACCGAACGACTTTAAGTTCTCGGCATGTGCATCATCGACCACCTATTGTGAAATGACAACATATTTAATGTCGTCAAAAACTCTGTAACGTGTTTGGGTTTTCTGAGACAATGCAGGAAATATTTCTCCCCATTTTATCTGGCTGTAATCTGTAAATCCTATATTCCCTCCCATAACTCACGTAAGTCTGCTTTACAGAATCCAAAACAGAGTTTTACAAATGATAGGTGATAAAACAATAACGGAAAAAATTGCTCCTCTTGAACACCGTCACAATAGCCGTATTTTATTTTCGCCGTGATCCAGATCAGATCATCTATTTATTTGCGTTACAACAACAAAACTAAATCCTTTTGTTATGGTAACGCAAATAAATAGATGATCTGATCTGGAACGCGGCGAAAATAAAATACGGCTAATGTTTCATGCATCTCATTGTTGCATCGGTATATTTATTGACAGTGATCTAATGAAATAGCCATCAGCTGTGTGTGTGTGGAAACCGAGTTTGAGTTATCAAAAACATTTGTTTGTGTTTCTTTTTCACTCATAGCGTTCAGACCTCTGAATGTGTGTTTCATTTTTCATTCTGAACATATTCATAGCGCGTTCAATGTGCTCGGACATAATCGTCTGAACATTCTGAGTAAATTGCTGAGCACACGAAATTTCATGTGTGTGTGAAGAAGGAAAATGTGAAGAAATAAATAATCAGATACAATTTAATTAGCGTAAGAACAAGAAGTTGGTCGCTTGTTGATTTTCTGTATCTGTGTACAAAATAAGGATTATTTATGTTGTACATATTGCCTTGTTGTTTAAAATAAAAATATATTGTGCGTCGTGGGTTAAACATACAAATCAGAGTGTTCAGAGCTCGCTCTATTCGGACAAAGTTCAGAGCATAGTCCATGCGGTCTAACTCTGTCCGCCGTCCCGGGTAGAATACTGTGAACAGCCACAACATAAGTCCTTATGAAATACATAGCTATCAACGACGTTAGCGTATTCTGATGAATAACACTGTAAGTTTTTAATTCTTTATGTTGAAACTTATTGGGATGATTTGTTTATTTTTAATAATTCTTATTTCCTTTTGAATTTATTAAACTATTAATTTCTACTAACCAGGTCTGTCAGACGCATGATAGCATTGTGGTAACTAATTACAAACAAACATTTAAGTTATCAACTACTTTTCGGATAATAGAATTAAATAGGTAATTTCGTTTTTGAATTTAAACCGACGTGTAACATTTTAACAACTGAAAAGTGATGGTCATTGACAATGACTGAAAAAGAGGACAACAAAATGAACATGATGTTTTAGAAGGTAGAAATTGTTGTGTGCATTAATTAAACTTCATTGCATTATACAACATTAAATATTTTGTCAATTTTGCGGAATCACTATTCGACCAAACCTTTAATTCATTGCCACCTTTACTGTCGCTGTCGTGTGTCGTGTGTATTGTATATACAGGAATAGAGTATCTGTATCGTGTCGTGTGGGCAAACAGCCACGGAGTTTATGTGGTTTGTTTGTATCCGCTCACTGCTACCGTATGAAATCAGCGTATTTCCTCTAACAATTAGGGGTTGTCGGAATTACATTAATTCATTTATACAATGGCGCTCGAACCTTTACACAAGAGTCTCTTTATGATGCAGGGTAATGAAGGTATTATTTTTTTTAATGGAACTGAGTCTTTGCTGGACTTGACCCATGTCATGTTGAAAAATTATTTTCTGGTGCTGGTTAGTTTATTGTATTGATCGTTTGCCTTCTCTGCAACCTGCTCACTTTTAGGTAACATGATAGGTTCAAAAAAAGGGGTTGAAATAGTAATTGCCTTTGGCTTCTAACTACAAAGGTTGAACCATATTAGGTCTATTAAAAATCCATTATAAAATAATTTATGATTTGTGAGTTAGTTTCGATCATACATGTATTCCTACCTATATGATATAATTCATATAGCATAGCAATATATATATTTATATACCACACTTTTTATATATGTATGTATGTACACATTGGTATAGCTAAGGGGGGCGAGGGGCGGACCACCAAACAAAAAATTGAGGCCAATTCACATCTATGATTCAAATGTTACTTAGCTAGTTTATCTCAGAGTATTACAAATAAATGGTGACCTACCTAACCCTGCCTACCTACCTAAGACCCTACAATCTTGGAATTTTAGCGATCGAACACGAGGCAGAACAAGAAATAAATTTTGAAGATGTTATTAACGAGTTTGTAACTGTTAAAGCCAGGAAGACGATTTTTTAAGAATTTACATATATTAATTTATTTTGCTATTCCATTCTTTATTATAATTAATTGAATTTTTATATATATATCAACTAGAGCTATTAGAACAAAATCCCATGGCCGGCAGACATACGTCATTTTATTATAGCTGAATTTTTTTCTGTGAGTAAATACCAAAGTAGATAAGAACGAATGGATATTCCGAATTTTCAAAGCTGTGACTTTTCGGGATATGCAGTGTTAAACGTGCATGTCCAACTACGTTATTTTATCAAAGCTGATTTTGATATTTGAGATCTTGAGATCTTGACCGAATTGTGAAATGACGAATGTCTTGGATGTCCCACCTGGAGCATCGAAAAAAGTAAATGAGATTGCAGGAGAGTATTCGAAAGAAGCGCGATTCAAGTTTACATTTGCGACTTGTCTTCTTCTAATAACTCTTTGTCAAATTTAAGGTGGTGACTGTGCAAGGCAAACCTGTGCAATATCTATGGAAACGTCTTCATTTCTTTCTTCTGCACTTTCTGTCATGTGTTTTTTATCACGGACTTTGTGAGTAATTACTGAAAGACGTGTACGTGCGTTCTTTTCACATTTATTTTCTGAAAAGAAAAAAAAATTATCGAATTGATAAATAGGGAATCGAATTTCGATGCGCGATATACGATTATCCGGAATCAGTGTAATAATAAGCAAAACTCGAATCAATTGCAAGAAGAAAAATAGCATATTTGCTGAAAAGAATATGACAATGTGAAAATGACACCTGTAATATCGCGCACAGTTTTAGTCATTGTATTTATATCGCAATCGCAATCTATCGGGTTGTGGCATTGATCGCAGCACAGCGCCATCTGTTATATATCTCGTAAACTTCTCCACCCAAAATTCAGCAAAAATATTCCAATCTTAACAACGAATTTTCCAGCTTTAAATCGTCCAACAAATCCATGGAAAAAATCAAAGAAAATCCATAGAACATTCCAGAAAGTTCGACAAACAAAATAGAATGTCACTATCCATTTAATGGAAATCAAATGCTGTAGTTGTGTGCATACACTCGGGAATCTAGTTTTGTGAATACACGAGACAGCAAAGAGACACCAAAATAAAGTGTGTGTTAAAAAACTATATTTATACTTACTATACTATAGAAAATTGACTACCATGTGAGTGACATTTTTTTATAACTCCGGTTCTAGACATCACTGTATATATACGTATATATATATATATATATATATATATATATATATATATAATTACATATAATATATATATCCAAAATATAAATATAGATAGATACATAAGAAAAACCCTTAATTTATATAACAAGTAAATCTTATTAATTTTACTTTTTTCTATTATGGTGGTGTAGGGTGACCTCATTATTTCCGACCGAGTAACACCCATGCTAGCTACGCCACTGTATGTACATAATATATTTTAAATAAATTAATAAGACTTTTAACAACTACACAATTTTGTTTGTTTTGTTTAAGAAACTTAAAAAAACTTTTAAAATTTAGGTTATATTACCGATTTAGTATTAAAATTGGTACTGACTTTAAAGAAGATTTTGATGTCATAAAAGATTTCCGACACTGTGATGCGCTATCGTGCGATTTCTTCAACTTAATACTTGAACAAAAATATGAGAAACTACATCAACAATTTTGTTCAAGTCAGTGCAATTGCTAGCATATACTAACGATAAAGACATCATTGGTACAGCCCAGCGACGAGCTTTCACTGAAGCTGAAGCGACTTAGATGGCACTAGCAGTCTATGAGGTTAAAACGAAGTACCTAATGTCCACAAAATGGGAAACACAAAACCAGCGTATTGGGCAAAACATTACATTAGCCGGGCACAACTTCTATGTAGTTGGGGCTTTATCTACCTCGGATCAGCTATAAAATCTAACAACAACATCTCGTTAGAAATAAAGCAAAATACAAATCTTGCCATTCGCTGTTTCCATAGGCTAGGGTGGTAAATGAGTAGTAAAGCCATCTCTCGAAAAACAAAGAAGACTATTTATAAGACCTTGATCATTCAAGTCTGCTCTATAGCGCCGAGACGAAAAGATATCTTTAGTCGTTTGGAGCGTAAGATTCTTCGCAAGATTTTCGTCTCCATCAGCGTCAATGGGCTTTAAAGGAGGAGGTTCAAGCACGAACTATACAAGTTGTACAGCGACATCGACGTGGTACGAAAAAACACGTTTATTACGTTTAAGATGGATGGGTCATGTTGAACGAATGAACAACAATGCTCCAGCTCGTAGGGTCTTCGGATGTATCCCAGCTGGAAGACGAAATTACGGAAGTCCTCGCCTTAGGTAGCGCGCTCAAGTAGTACATTACCTAAACCAACTTGGAGTGCAAGACTAGAGACAGCTTGCCAAAGACTGAGCTAACTGGAGAGGCATATTATTACTTTATATAAAAAAAGTTAGATATAATTATTAGAATTTTATATATATACTAGCAGATACACGTGCGATGCCATGGACCCACGGAAATCTAATGAAATCATCTATCTAACTAAGAATTTCATACAAAACCTTTCAGTTGTTGAATTTAGGCACAGACGACGAAAATGCTCGTCCAGCATGCTCGATGTGCTCTTCTTGTAAATGGGCTGGTTCGCGAGCCGCTTGCTGTTGGCGAAAAATTTAGAATTTGTCGTGTTCGTTGGCTTTGATGTTCGTCGTGTATGGTCACGTTAGCGAACAAAGCGAAGATTTTACATTGGATTCAAAAAGTGAGAACTACAAAAATAAAGCTCCGAAAAATAAATCATGGCTAATCTTCTAGCTGCTTACCAAATTTCATTAAAATCCATTCAATGGATGAGGCATGAATGTGGAACAAAAATCCAAGTATATATTTTGTTCATATTTAAGCATCTCCATAGGAAACGCTCGGTTCAATTTTTCGAGATAAAAATGACATATATGATAATCGACTATGTGTGTGTCCATGTGCGAAATTTTATCCAGATCCGTTCAGCCGTTATTGAGCAAAACACATCCATCCATCCATCCAAACTTTTACATTTATAATATCAGTAGGATTATCCGAAATTTTCCAAGCTTCACAACGAATTTTCCACCTTAACATTATCCAAAATCATCAAATCATGCTTTAAATTCATCTATATATCATCGAGAAAAAACTGTTCGCGTTTTTCTATAATTTTTCGAGTTTTCCACTAAGAATTTTCTATTTTTTTCATGCGAAAAGCCATTCCGGAACATTTGCATACACAATTAAATACATAAAATCAATTTTCGATTTTTAAACTTTCCCGACTTTTCTGGATGGTTTACCCAAAATTTTCTTTCGCAAAAGCCTTCTCCTGGATTTTACGAACAACTAAAAAAAAGTTCGAGCCAAATCGGCCCATTTGTTCTCAATTGATGAATTGCAATACATTTTTTTCACATCATTTTTAAAAAAAGATGCCCGTGCGATGATATACGGACTTTCTATCCCACGGGAATCTAATCACATCTAGATAGATAGATCGATAGATAGATATATAATTTTATTTCATTAAAAGGTTTAACAAAAACATTTTATACATTGGTATAAAAATTAATTATGACAATAACATAAAGTTGCATGTCAGGTTTTAAATTTGACGATAAGCAAATTATTGATTTGAACAAAAAAATTATTATGAAAATTCATTTATAAGATAGCGATACTTCAGTGAAGCTTTTAAAAACTTATAGAGATTAAAGTAGAAGCTGCCATTTAAAACGTTTAAAAATTGTGTGCGTGAAAGTACGTCATTTCCAAGAAATATCCTTCTATACATTTTGAAGATTGGGCAGATTCCACCGAAGTGATTGGTATTTTCAGAGGCGTCTAAATTGCAAAGTGTGCATAAACCATTTGTATCTCTTTGGAAGTATCTTCCATTTAGACTTAGAAGTCCACAGCGAGTTTTTAGGATAAGGGAAATCATATCTCGAGGGTTTGAGTCATGAAAGTAGTTTGGTACTTCAGAGTAAAGTAGATTACAGTAATCATCATGGAATTTGGACTGATTGGCGTTGCTGATAAAACTATTCCAATGTTTTTCCTTCAGCTTAGACAAGAGGATCTTGTGCAGTTCTTGCCATTCATTTAAATTAGTGGTGAAAGAAAAGTCCATTGACGTGAAATGAAAAAGATCCAGCCATTCCTTGGCCCAGAATATCTTCTTACTAATTATAGCTTCTGACAATATTTTTGGTAGCCTGCCGTTTGGAAGATGCAGTGTTTTCCGTATAAAAGAAAAAAGTCTTGGGTCGTTAAAAAGCTTTAGGAAGTCCAGTTTCAATATGTAAGTCATAGTTTGGTGTTGTTTCTGGTAGGAGAAAACATCTTTTAATGAAAAATCGTTGCAAATTTTCAACTTGTCTGTGTTCTCTATATCCCCAAACTTGAGCACAGTACAACAATATAGATCTCGTTGCAGCATTGTGAATTTTAAATTTTGTTGAGTCTTCAACTGATTTATTTCTAAGCATATATTCAAGACATATTGTAGTTAAAAACAACTCCCAGATATTTATAATGGTTTGATAGAGTAATCTCCGTGCCGTTAAAAAACCATTTCTCACACGCAGCTCTACGTCCTCCGTTTCGAAAAATGACTATTTCAGGTTTTCCAAGATTTACTTCAAGATTCCACTTGATGCAGTATAATTTAAAGCTGTCAATAAGTTCTTGTAGCTTGGACATCTATACATTTACAATTAAAAACGGTTCAGTAGTTGAGGCGTGAAAGCGGAACAAACACCCAAGTATATGTATATGTTTTTTCATATTTAAGCCTCTCCCATAGGAACCGTACATTTTATTCGGGATAAAAATAACCTATGTGAGAATCCAGTGCCCCATCCATCTACCAATCAAATTTCATGCAAATCCTTGTGCTTCTATGCGCCTTGTGAATAAAAGCTATGTTGGCTATTTGTAGAATGAGCTCTATGAAAATTTAAAACACACCTATCCCACCGGAACCATACATTTTTCCGGGATAAAAAGTAGCATGTGGCCTATTCCCGACAATAATCTAATTCTGTACCAAATTTCATTCAGATCCGTTCAGCCGTTCCGGAGTTATTGAGCAACAAACATCCATACATCCATCCATCCAAACTTTCACATTTATAATATTAGTAAGATGCTCTTCAAAAACTTAGGGCTAATCTTTCAATAGACAATTAGTACAATTTTCCCCGGATAGAGCTAAAATCAGTTTTTCAACAGTCAGATACAGCTTAATCCTAGGAATAAAGTTATCTGTCCATTTGAGAACGGAATAAGGAATTATTCTGAGGAATAAAATAAGTAGCTATTTTCGATGTCAAGAACATTTTGAAAACTTATTGCTTTTAAATAAACGTTAAAGAAAAATTAATTTCTGTGAAAAGTTCGATACTCGAAATAAAAGTGACGTTCAAATTATATTATAATAAATTGGACCACCCGACATTGGTTTATTTATTTATTTTTTACTTATTGCATAATTGCATTATATATCATTACTAGTCTTAACTTACAAATCCCGTAACTTCATTAAGCATGTACTTCCAAAAAGATGTTATTATGTCTTATTGTACTATGAATTTTGAAAATAAACAATTACAATTACACCATTGAGACCGAAGAAAAGTGGTCAAATTAGGAAGTGGTCCGATTGTAGAGGTTACTTTTTAATCGGCCCGGTCCACTTACAAAGGTTTTTTCCTCATCCATACATGTCTGTTAAGAGTATATATTGTTACGGCCGCCTGAAGCGGAGTAGTCCGGTATGGCGCATGCGCTGGCCTTTCACCAGCATGTCCATTCGGCGGATACCAACAATAAAAAAGAAAAAACCGACAAAAATATCCGGTAAGCATGTAGTAAATCCTTTCGGATTTCACTTCCTGCCTATGAGAGGGTGGCCAGCGACTTACGTGGTAGGGTCCGATTCCATAGTGCGATCGGGTGTGCGCGTCAAGGTGTTGCAGGGGCGAGCCTGCGTATCCATCCGGTTTCGTTGTCCTGGCAGCGGGGTTTGTAAAATAACTGCTCATAAGTGGTTGTTTCTCCGTTTTGTTCAGCTTTTGTTTCACTTTTTTGTGTTTAATTTTGTCCACCTTATCTTCGTATTCGAACATTGTTCTAAATCTTAAGGAAAATTAGAAATAATAATTCCAAATTCTAAATTCACAAAAAAAAAAACAAAATTGCCAAATTGACAGCACAGCTGTTTTCCTTCACTATGAGCGAACGCATTCAGGCAAGGCATATAGGGGAAATTATAAAATTGGTTTGGATATGGGATTATTGGTTGGTGGATGTGTGGAACGTAGTGGTTGAATGTTACTATTCGTGCAGGGGGCTTCCATGGAGGGAGTGCTCCTTCAGTAAATGGCAAAAGGAACCGAAACCAAACGGCTCTCATTTATATGGATGGACAAAGGAAATGTAGGATAGGTAATTGTAGGTATTGGTATTGCATGTAGGGAGTAGAAAGAAAACCTTATTAGGATACGGTCCACATAGTTCGTGAAGTGCGGGATTGTTTTTTTTTGAAAAAATTATAATACCTACATTTAATTTCAATTAGAATTAATAAAAAGAGTGACAGTGCTTTTAAATTTTTGTTGCATTTTTGTATAGTTGTCGTTTTTTTAGATAAAACTGTGTGCGTTTTTTTTTCAAATTCGCGTCTAAATTTTAAAATTAGTCAGGATATAAATTATTGATAAAATTGCCAACGACCAGCGGCCACCGGAGCGGTCGAAGAAGAAACACCAGGACCGGCGTAAGATGCCAAAAAGACCGTTTTATAAAAGCTCGATCTGCACCCACCCTTTTACTATCCGGAGTTATGGGATCAAGCCGATCTAAGTGTACGTTACCCTATTACCGGAGAAACTAACCATTTAATAGCAGAAAGAAGAACCATATTCACAATTCCTCCTGCGATGAGAAATTGCCTAGTTTTAGGGATATTATTTTTGGTAGTTGGCATATGAGTAAATTTAAATTTCGAATTGAAATTTTTTCCATTTCCGTTTTTTTTATGTTCATTTTCACCCGTATTACTTTGATACCATTTTATTTCATTTTTTTTTTCGTTATTTATTTATTAATAAAAAAGGAAGAACACACAACAGAAGAAACACATGTCAACAGCACGTGGTTGGTTTCCGACGGTCCTGCATCTTAGTACTAACCACGCGCAACGATGCTTTATTTCGCTGATCTATGGGAAGCGATGCTTTCATCGGAGTCAAGGCCGTTGACGTATGTACATAAAAATACTACTGCCAGTGCAAATACCACCTATAAAATTCCAGAAAATATACAAATAGATTTGTTGATATAGCCAGTGCTTTTGCTTGAAGAATTGTACCAGAAATTGGTACATTCTTTTGTCTATCTAAGCAAAACCTTTCGAATGTCAAGACATCAATTTCGGCAAAATATACCTATGATTTCATACGTTTTGGAAGCATTTTTGAAATGACAGTACTCCTTCGCGCTCAAAAATTCCTTGGATTTGAGATTTGCTGCAATCAAATTTCTTTGCAAGATCTCTCCGAGACAAATGTCCATCTTCGAATCACTTATTAACTTTAACCTTATTTTCCAGATCAAGCCCACTGTAATTTCGATTACTCATTGTTAGTAGCTTTATTGAAAACCAAAAAAACAAACACGTTTTTTTTTCAAATTCAAATTGTATCATTTGCCAACTAACCATAGGTAAAATTACAAACTTATTAGGAAATCACAAAATGAACCAAAAGTAGCCGGCGAAGCGACGGCCGGCGGTATGCGATGCATACATATTTCGAATTTCATATGCTTGGACTAATTAGACAGGTGAATACATTAAACATATCATGTAGTGGACTATGATCCGATAAGCAGATGCCGCGATTATAAAGGGAAATTTGTATGAAAATTAGCAGGGATTGCATAAGGTGCGGTCCGAATATGAGGTGGTCCGATTGTAGAGTGTCCCGATAAGCATGTTTTAATGTGTTCTATAAATTATTTTTTCTAGATTGAAAAATTCGATGTTGATATCCGGTTGTTTAACAGTGAAGTAAGTTTATTTCTCTGGCAACTAACTGTGTGTTTATCTGGAGATTGAAAAATCGGCACTTAAAAGCATAAACTTCCTAATTTACCCTAGAATTAGGTAGGAAAGATGGAGAACGTACAGTTACCCCAAATATATGATGCGAGAATACCGCATATGTGAACTGTGGTGAATCTGGATAACCAGCCCATTTTGCAGAGGCCATAAAAGAGAATAACCTCAACCAATTTAATTCATTAATATGATACGATAATATTTTAGAAATTGATTGCATTCTTACAAACCTTCAACCAAACCTTCTTGTACAAGAAATTCGTCTCTTCCTACAGACAATCTAGGAATTTTGGTAATAAATCCTTTATCAGAAATTATATTGAAGAAAACGCAAGCAATATGTAAATATTATTTTTGTTTTTGTGGAATGAGATAAAATGACTAAGGACGTAGTACAGTGAAACCCGCTTGTGTGAAACTCGATTAAATAAAAAACCCGCTTACCTGAAAACATTCACAAATTTCTGTATATATTTACATACAAACTACCTCGCTTTAGTGAAAAACCCGCATAACTGAAAAAAAAACCCTTCAAGTTTTCTATTTTGTTATAGAAAACAACTCGGTTAAGTGAAAAACTAAAAATTGAAAAAAATCGGGTGCTGAATTGTTTCATTTTTGTATACGTTCACCTCCTTTCCTCACCACTTCCGCATTCATTAAAAATGTAAATGCTAAGTCTTATATAAAAGGGAAAACGCCGCAATTTCCATATACTTACATACATTGTTGTTTTTGTAACATGAAATGTATTTGTAAATAAGTGAAACTGAACTTAAGGCAGCCTTTTTTGGGTACAAATGTGGGTGGCAATGGCGCAGTGGATAAAGTGCTTGATTGCTAACTTAGACGTGTGGGTTCGATCCCCGCTAGGCGCATTCTTTTCTATATCTCCAATTTTAATTGGATGCTGCCCATGGGTTAAAATGAGACAGTCAATACCTGGTTCTCAAATCCACTGTGCCAAGCTAGTGCCGTGCAATTCAGGTTGTATTTAAAAGACCTTAGGTCTTACAGGCTAAATTAAAAAAAAAAAATCGTTTAGTTTATAAATAAATTATTTATTTGTTAATAACAAGGTCCTGTTTTTTATTTAGATAAACCAAATTTATTTATAAAAGCAATTGTTAAACATTTAACATAGGTAAAAATTGTAACGTGTTACATGACACAAAGTCTTGCGGTTATCCGAAACCGGTTTAAGTAAAATATATTTTTCACTTTTGCGAGATCCGCTTAACTGAATTGTTTTTCAGATATCCAGGGTCCGCTTAAGTGGAAAACCGGAAAAATCCTCAATTTTCGTCGTTTCCCTTAAGCGGGTCTTACTGTACAGGCATTTAAATTTAAAAAAACTAAAATTCACAATAGTTCCGATTAATTCTTCACTTTAGTTTTTCAGCAACATTCTTGTGCCATAAGATTTTTTATTCTCTGCAACTTGAAAAAAAAAACACTGCCACAGGTAGCTTGTATTTGTATTAGGATTAGTACATAATTTGGCGCAAAAATTAGGTTTCTTTCATAATTATTAGTACATATATATAATAGACTATGTACATATGTAAAACATTAGGTTAATCTATTCCAAAATAATTAACAGACAGCTTCCGGTAATCACTTTTAAAACTAATATGCACCAAAAAATTGTCGCAGCACAAATATTGATGATGCCACTTCACGCATCAAAGGATTTATCAAACACTAGGCAGGAAATATTGAAAACTATTGAAGCATCCCCTATAAACTGCAAAATCGATGTTAGCTCTATGCTTTTACCCAGAAAATAAATTTTAATAAAATTGAGATTATTATTCGCATCCGAAACATTATGCCATCTATAGTAGAATCCGATTTGATTTAGGAAACCCAACGAGAGGAAACACAAATGTTCTACGGTATGTTAAATAAGGACCTAAGGCATCGATTTAAAATACACGCCGCCGTCACAGATGTGTGTATATGAACCCAATTTAAAATTTAAAAAAAAATAAATGGTAGAGGACATCGATAAGGGCGCCTTCGGAATTCGATGTAAGGGTAATATTTCAACAAAATTACAAATTCGATAATCATAAAATATAATAATGCCCAAACTTTATACAAATATAAGCTGAAAAATTGCATAATATTAGACTTAAAAATATAATTAATCATAAAAAAAAAAACATAAAAATATGTAGGGTAATAATTTGTATCCTTTCTCAATAAAACAAATATTAATACTTTTTATTGTAATAGCCATATTACGAACATATGTACATACGATTAAAACATTTTAAGGGAATGGGCTTCTGATTCGTCGTTAATCTTCCATTTTTTGTAATACAAGACTTAAAGATAAAACACTCATCCTTCGAGTGGAACTTAATTTTTTGTGAGAGAAACGTCACTCATCCTTATAACAATAGGCGTTACACCTTCCTTATTGTACGACAATTTAGATACTTCTTTTGTCGAACAACGAACTAAACCCATTAAGCCAATCATTCAGAAATACCTAAAAATGTAAGTTTTTATTGTTGCTGTAATGTATTTATTTGTACTAAGAAATGTTAAATGTAATATGAGCCTTAAGCTATTCTTATACTTTTATACCTTTATTATGCCACCTCGCGGTCATCAGGAGAACTGTCAAAAACAAACGAGAACTAACTTCAAGTGAAATGATTTGAAGAATGAAAGAAGAAGGAGAAAACCAGCCGCCGTTGTGAATGGACTCTTCAATAAGGAGAGATAATAAATTTGTTAAAACGAAAGTATAGTTTCATTTAAAGTTTCATTCAGATTTCCCTTTTTAATTGCGTATATTCTTTTTCAATAATTTTTATTTAAGGATGAACATTACTAATGCTGAACAAATGAAGCATTTCGGTGAAGTATATGGAACGAAATCCATCTGTTTTTGCAATCAATTTTAAAAGAAGAGTATTACAAGATCATCAAACCAAAACCAAATGATAATCAATAGCCACAATATTGAACTCCTTAAAACGACCAACCAAAAAATACTTAATTGAAAATATTAGGAATTTTATTTATGCATCTACTTATTTGGTATCTAGCTAAGGGATTTTGATTTTGATCTAATTCATCATCCTTATCTTATTAGATCAATTTTGTTGGTTTCTTCTCTGTTCTTTGATATTTTCGACGTTCGTATTATCTTAAAAATATAAAAGTTCGGACACTATTCGTTTTACAACTTTTAATTACTTAATCGGGAGAAATTGAATATGAGTTTAAAAATGTTAACTGTATTGAAAATTAGATTTTTCAAAATCAGCTGCTTATGTGGAACGTATATGTTGATCGACAACGATCACAATGATTGATTCAACACATAAAGAGAGTTGTCGTTTAAGATAAACGACATATAAAATTAAATTCAGTCGTATCTTTGTATATGAAACCTATAGTACTACTATGAGACTGAATTTTTTAGCTAATAGTTCCGTCGATGAGGGCGCTAGTTTCTCTTTTCTTGATATTGAATTGTTGATGTGGAAGAAGTAAAGGTAGAGGCAAATACGAAAAAAAGCAGGGGAGACGGTCGAAACTTACTAGTTCTGACAACAATATAGAGGCTAAGGGAGAAAACCGAATAAGCTGTTCTTGCCATGGCAACCTTCCAAATATTGGCGTATACATGAATTTGAAGTAAGAATGGACATGGATATACATGCATGAATAGATTACTATAGAATTTATTTAAAAATTTTCTTTCAAATTTTAGATATTTGGTGGATTTTAGAATTTTGAATTGAAGCAACGTTGCTACTTTTCACGAAAATAACAAAGCAATGTTGAGATATTTCAATATGTTTTGTTTAGGTAGGTACATGTGTACCCAGATACCCATCTACATACAATATGTATGTACATAGGTACTTTTTGTTCTTTTTCAAATAGAATATCTATTGAGAATAATTTAATTTTTTCTCCACAGTTTTATTAGGAAATAAAGTAGGTATACCTAGGTATTTTTTTAAAATTTTTTTTTTGACTAGCGATATTATATATGTAGGTACTATATTACAAAGTTATGGATTCGAAAAAAATCGAACTCGTGATTTTGATCAAACTTGACATTACAATAATAGCGAAGACGAACAATGGGTCCGCAATTCCGTCTCTCTGTCTGTCTGTCCTCGAGTTTACAGCCTAAACGTTTTTTTCATAAACATGTCCCCAGTTTTTTTTTCAGCTTCTTAAGACGAAAAATGACAGTACCTACCTACCTGCCATACTATGAAATATTATTTTTCTCAAAAAATTTTTTTTTTCTAACAATCAAGCATGACATTACGATCATAGAGAACACCAAAAAAGTGGATCCCCTAATTTCGTCTGTCTGTCATTCTGTCTGTCTGTCTTCGAGTCTAGAGCCTAAACGCTATGAATTGTGTTCAAAGTCGGTACATATTGTTTTTGTCGGTAATATGCCCACACGGTTTTTCATTTTTTTTTAAGACGACAAATAACAGTAGCTCCCATACATTTTGTTTGGCCAAAAACAAAAATCTTGCTTTTCTCAAAAACGGCTCCAACGATTTTTATAAAAAAAATGAGTTCATTAATGAAGGGAAAGAGTACCTTTTAATAATTTTTTTTTTTTGGAAAATAATTGTTTTTTTGGTACCTCTAGTAGAACCATTTTTTTGGTTTTCGATTTTCTCGGAAACGGTTAATCTGATTTTTTTTTAATTTTTTACGCAGAAGCTCATAGAAAGTTTAAACACTATTGTATACCAAAATTTTTCAAAATAAATTATTTTGGAAATTATTTTTTTTTTTAATTTCGAAAACGACTTGATAGATTTTTTCAAAACTTCGTACTTAGTAGTTTTTAGACATTATCTTGAATAGTTAAAAAATTATTTTTCTAAAATAAAAAATAACGGTACCTCCCATACAAATTTTAAAAACCGTTAAGGAAAAAATGTATTCCTCAAAAACGGCTCCAAGAATTTTCCATAAAAAAAATTGTTATTAAATCTTATTTAATTTTTTGGATTTTGAAAAAAAAACAATATTTTGGAAATCAATATTAAATGTTTTGAAGATTTTTTTAAATAATATTTTCAAATGTATATACATATATATTGTTGAATACTCATTTAAAAAAAAAATAAGTAAAAACCACTTGAAAAAATATATAATACCTATTAATAAACAATTCTTATTTGAAAATTCGTCAACTCGATTTTTTACGAAATTACTTATCAAATCTGAAAAAAAAATAATTTTTTTTTCAAAATCCAAAAAAAAAATATTAATATAAAATAAAAAAAAATTGTGACAAGAACAATTTTTTTTTGCACAACGATTTGTTTGTTCATTTGGTTTATTTTATTGAGTAGTGACCGTTGCACACAAGTGTTACCTGAATATTTAAATATTCCCTACTGCCATCAAACAATTTTCATTCTATCTGCCCGTAGAATAAAAAACACACACACACAACCAGCTCCTACTCAACAAAAAAAATTCTCATACAAAAAAAAACAAAAAAACCTATGAAATAAATTGTTTTCCTTTTCTCCTCTAACTTATAATAAATTTTGTATATTGTTCTCTCATCAATTTATTATCACATTATTTCCCTTCATACGCATTTTCATAACACACCAACACTACCCCTAATCTCCGGTTTGGTAGTGGAACCCATGATGAGTAGTAGAACTTATTACAGGCTGGATGAATTTCGTCGTCATGATAGTACTTTTAATATCTATATACAATGGTCGTATGCATATATACCTACACCTACATAATAAAATTAAGTCAACGATATGAAAAATATCAACAAAACAATGCACATGAGTAAGTCCTTTTTTTCATTTCCCGTCACACATCACAGTTGCGTTTGATGGTTGTGGATATTGTGTGTTGCTTACACACATGGATTGCAGTCGGTTTCTTTCCATGAATCAATGAAAACAAGATTACAACACTTCGTTGTTTTTCTTATTTTATTGACGTCATATGTGAAACAAAATCTGAAAATTGTTGTTGTTTGTGGATTAATTAATTTTGTTTCACATATGACGTCAATAAAATAAGAGAAACAAAGAAGTGTCGTAATCTTTTTTTCTTTGATTCATGGTTTCTTTCTGTTTAACCAGGGACGGCTCAATTCAATTTTGTCTATAAGGCATAACACTATTTATTGATTATTGAAGAGACTTGCGTTTTTGGGAGTTTTTTTTTTAAATATTTTAATGGTTCAAAAACTTAGAGTTGATTAAAGTTGCATTCGTGGGCCTAGGAAGATTTTCTAACCCGCAAACGTTTATACTACGAAATAAGGCCATCGGTTTTGGCATTGAGTGAAACTCAAATAGGTGAAAATTCGGATCTGTTGGAATTTAATCTATTTGGGTATTATTTAGTGCTATTATTCTTTCCTCACCATGGCCACGCCATATAAGAAAAAAATATGTATCATACACACATGTTTCTTTTACGCGAGCCCAAATTTGGACAGAAATTCAAATTTTAATGAATTTGATTATGTGTCCGAGCCCACTCTATGAAGTGTTTCCTATTATCCTCATACTGAAAACGTCATTAAGGGCGATTTCAAAGTACACAATTCTAGCTGACTCTTTTTTCTCCTTTCGAGCCATACAAATAAAAAATAATAATCTCTTATCTTATCTGTACTTATAATCCGCTAAGGGCCAATTTTTCAATAGTCAGTTAAGCAGTCAGTCAGTACATATTCACTAGATAGAGCAAAAATCAGTTTTTCAACAGTCAGATACAACTTAATCTTGGAATAAAGTTATCTGCTCATTTTAGAGCGGAATAAGGAGTTATCTGAAGAATAAAATAAATAGAAATTTTCAATGTAAAAACACTTTGAAAAATTATTGCTTTTAAATAAACGTTAAACAAAAATTAATTTCAATGAAAAGTTCGATACTCGAAATAAGAGTGACGTCCAAATTAAATTATTCTATAGATTGTTTTTTCTAGATTGAAAAATTCAATATTGTTATCCGCTTGCTTAACAGTCAAGTAAGTTCATTCCTCTGGCAACTAACTGCATCTTTATCTGAAGATTGAAAAATCGGTTCTAAATTGTTTTGCTGACGATAGTAATCACAGCTTTTCATATTCGTTACAGAAAACACCTCCTTGTTAATTGTGTGTGGAATTGCAACGGCACTATGGCAGCGTATAAAAAGCTCTTAAATTCTGATCTCGACAGCATTGTTCAATGGAGAATAAGAAAACCGCGTAGAATTGAATGCTTCAAAAACTCAATGTTGTTTTCTGTCGTTAAACCAGAACCCACCCCCCATGCCACTATTCATGAGCTGCACTTGCATTGAAGGAACCGAATCAGCTTTCAGTCCTTGGTATATGCATCACAGACCGCACCTATTGTGGAATGACCACATACTCAATGTCTCCAAAAACGCTGGAAAGTGCTTGGGCTTTCTTCAAAGATGCGAAAAATACCTTAAACACCCTATTTTCTCATCCCATTTTGATAATCAGAAATTCAAAATCGATGTGAATCGGTATCTCCTCTTGGATCCTGTCTCATTTCCTAACGATTGCACTCTGCTTGTCCGTTATAAGGGTAGTCAAACCCCCTTTAGTGGGTGCATCATTATAGAACAAAAAAATCATTTCCTTTATATTCTTCGTTACATATATGTAATTACGTTTAAATTTTTGTTGACTTAGTATTTCTTCATATAATGCTGTTTTCAAGTAAAACTATTGGATACATTTTCAGATAATAAATTCCAAGGATAAAACTAAAACAAAAGATTGTACTTGTTCTAATAATCTCAACCTAAATTGTGACAATATACAGTAATTTATTGTGCCACAAAATGTTCAGCAACCGTATCAAATCCATTTTTTTACGAACTAATTAATTTTCTTTTAGTAAACTAAAAAAATCTAGCTCATGTTCATTTTAACTTGTTCCGCATCAACAGCACCACAAAAAAGAAAGCAAAAACAAAACAAGCAAACATTAATAAGTCCTTTGTAAGGACATCTTTTTTATAGATAATAAAAGTAGACCGAGCAACAAGCCATTTCGGTTTTAAATTCAAGAAAGCAAAAAACGTTATTCCGAAATAAGCTACGTTTATTTCAAACAAAATTTGCCCCAGAGGCAGTTCCAATATTAAAGTCAAAAAAAAAAAAACAGGACGAAATATATAATCATACTACATATATGCTCATATCCCTAGATAAACATACATATACATAATAATGTACTCTTTTACAGATTGTTGCAGCAAAAAAGCCGATCAGTCTGGCTTCCACAATGGAAACACTACAAAGACTGAAACAAACACCCATTTCACAACAATATTTTATGATAATGCTTCTCTGGTGGGATAAGGTTGCCGCATAAATACCATCGGTCCAATTTCAGAATCGTACATATTTTAACACTTTTTGAATCCATCTAAACTATTTCACAGTTGTCTCAATTATGAAATATAAAAAAAAAACTAAGGATTAAAAAATACTTGTTTAAGAAAATACAAAATATTTGCTTACAAAATATTTAACCAAAGTTTTATTTAAATAAGTGTAGTATCATGAAATTTGTATGTTTGCTATTTAGTTGGGAGACTCTCAGACTATAGACACAGAAAATACCAAGATGGGAAACTTTCGTACGTTTCACCCTCTAATACCCATTTGTTTGCATTGTTGTATTTGTAAATTTGACTTTCTATCCTTGAATAGATGTGAAACCCAACGACAATATGTGGTGCTATTAAACTACACACAGATGCAAAAATATTAGTTTTGTCCTAGAAAGAACCAAAAATATCAGTTTCATAAGGCTACAAGCTTGTAGGCAAACCAAAATAGCTGCCGAAATTTCCCATTTTTGTATTGTTCATATGTGCCACTTGGCAACTTTAATTTGCTTACTCGAGAAACTTTACGTTGATTTCTAATTGAGAGCATTGGAAAAGTTAGTTGCTGATGAGCGGTGTTGCATGAAAATGATGGGGCTTTCGCTTGATAACAAAAATCAATTGGTTTTTGATTTAGATCTGTCAAAAATCTAATCTTGACCGAAAGGCCAACGAAATTGATTTATCTATTTTTTTGATTTTAAATCAATTTTCCAGATCTGGATTTTTCTGGATCAACCGATATTTTACTAAGAACACTTTGCATCATAATTGACAGCCATCAGTTTGACAAGTTCTTTTTTGATGATAATTTCTTTCGGTTGCAAGAAAGAATTAAAACAGTTTTGAGTTCAAATGAAAACTGTTTTAAATGAACTAATTTATTCGTCCACCTCATTTTCGGACTTACAAACTTGAAATTATAAACAACTTTCGAGTCAATATTTGGCAGCTGATAGCGGTAAATGGTTGACAGACACAAATATGAACCAATACTATATCAAATAAAAATCAATCTGAAAACGTGTTTTCGTTACGAAAAAAATAAATTTATAGATAAAATATAAATTTACCAAACGAAAACCAAATAAAATAGATACAAAGATTCTTAATTTTTTCGAGATCAATTTTGTACATAGTTTGACTTAAGAATACGGACATAGATATTCTGCCGTCTGCCGGCAATATAAATTATTTTTGTGATTATTTTCGTTGCTAAATAAAAAAATAATGAATGTATTGTAAGTGTGTTTGAATTGTTTAGGGATCGATAAAATAGAAACATTGTCATATCGCTGTTTCTGCTACTCCTGGACTTCACCGAACTGCAGAACTCTACATCAATATAAACATTACATATTTTATTCAACAAAAACAAATATGGTACCACCCAAATAGTGATAGGAATAAACGAATGATTTCAATAATCGATATATTAGTATTCGAGTGATCAATATTAAGAAAAATGGAAAAGTTTATTACTTATTCTACTCGATTGAATCTGGAAAGGTCATGAAAATATATAATGGTAACTACTCACATTCCAATAGATACTTAAACATTTAAATTTTAAGAGCAAAATCTTTCTTCTCCTAAATACAGAAGCAAAATAAATATGTGCTTAAAATTTGTTTTAATTTATTTAAAATATAATAAGATAAAATAGATTAATTCAAAATTAAAATATAACACAAGGATTCCCTTTTCTAGTCGAACTTTTACTTATAGCTATTCTTATTTTAGAACATTAGTTAATAAACATATATACATATATTATATAATTAATTTTTGAATTTGTTAATAACTAATCTTATTTACAAAAACATTTATATTTGAATACAAAAATGTTAATCTAGTAGACGGCTTCTAGGCCAAACTAAAAGACTTTGTTTTAATATTACTATTGTAAAAAATTGTATTATCACCAAAAAATAATTTGAATAAAAAGTCAATTAACTAACTAACTAACTAACTATATACATATATAATATGCATAAGGAATGCCCGAATCCAAATCTCGGATCACATCCAAATCTATATAAGCAAATGAAATCATTCAATTCATTTCATTCGGTCATTTCATGTAAACAAAAATTCTCATCAGATACACCACATATATCTGAAGTAATTAACGTATAACAGAATGTATTCGAGAACCAAGTGATTACTATTTACAATAACTATTTTACTAATTCTATAAATAGATGAATGCTACAGTAACAGATACATAAAAAGTTCTCAAAATTCAAATTCGAATTTACAAGTATACGTACATACAATCCACACTAGAAAATCATTCGAATGGTAAATGACAATCATTCGAATGATTTCTAATGAAATATCCAGATGTCTCGAGATAATGTAAGAATCGATTATAATCGATAATTTCATTCGAATGCTCACATCATTAAACTCAACTATTGTCAAAACGATTGTCAATGTCATTGACTACTTAGTTGATACTTAGCGTGAATTATTTTCCGCTATTATCAGAATTTCTTCGACAATATGTCCTGACGTTTGTGATCGTTTCCTTGGTGATATATTACGGCAAACGTTTTGTATATTTCCCATCTGTCATGCAAGGCGATAAAGGATTCACCGCAGTTCACCGCATGGGCAGTGATAATGAATCATGTTTGTGGTACCAATATAAAAATAAAAATCTATCGAGCTCACTTCCTTGTTTGTTTCGACTCGGCTTCTGTAACAACATATTCATAAATATTAATTCTATGATAATGATGTTCATAATGAATGAAGTACCTGTGCATGGGCTCGTTGTTTAATGTTTATGGAATATCCATCTTGAACCCTGCAGAAAATTAGCGGATATTGAAGTGTGTCCTATGTAGGCTGTGTGTCGGCGATTAACTTTAGATTATTGTTTCTTCTTCGAATCACAATTTCCTGCTTCGCTGTGCAGTCGCCAACCATGACTTCAGGAACGTCGTAAGCCACAGGCAAATAATATTAACACACGTGCACAGCTTGAGATGTTGTCAAAAATACTGCTAATCTTCATAGATGCAAGAAATTATTCTCCTCTTCTAATCTATAAAGCGTTCATTCTTCCGAAGCTCGATTATAACTCTTACTTTTCGGCAGAAGCTCCCAAACCTCATATAAAACTTTTATATAGAATTCAAAATAGAGTTCCAAGAATGATAGACGATAGAACTAGAACTCTAGAACCGCGTCGAAATGTTATATGTCTTCCATTATTTTATCGTTTTTTTTTTAAATAAAGCAAGTACTCTCTTTACCCGTACAACGCGAATGTGAAAAGCTTAGGGTTAGGTAGGTTGAAGTGGCTGTCAGCGTTGCAACTGACACACTTAGACCAAAGTTCGCCCCTTGTGATACAACATGAATCCTGAGATAAACTTCCTATATATTCGTTAAACCATTTGGCGCTCTTAATAAGAGACTGCAGATGCCTATATTGTTTAGATCACTGAAAACATCGAAGAAAAAGTCTACAAGATGTAGCTTACACAGAAGATGAGGAATAGATTCCACTTCTTCTTCGTACATGCAGCTTCTGCAAAAATCGTTTAATTAAACGCCAAGCCTCGTTGCGTGTTTGTCTATGAGGCAGTGTCCGGCTATGACACTAATTAACGAGCTGATGTGCAATCTTCGTAAAGATATCAAACAGTTGGAGCGTTTCAGCTCAAGTTTTCACCAGAGCTGTTTTGTCGTCAGACACGTTGTTGTATTTCTCCATCTTTGGTTTGTCCTTTCTATAGCATCTTGTTTCAACATTAATTTACATCTAGCGATGGGTATACCTATATTTGCCTTTTCAGGTAATAAAGGTAGTGTCGTTATATTTTTGGCAAGTTCATCAGCTATACAATTCCCTAGAATATCCCTCTACCCTTATATAATTAAGTTACAGATATTGTAAAATACGTAGTAAACAAATTGAAACCCGCTCACTTTCGATATTTGTTTTGAAATTTTAATTTTTTTTTTTTGGTTTGTGATCTGTCAAAATACCCACCTCGAATTGAGTAAACTGGTCTTTTCTTGTGCTGGAATTTAGACACGTACGCATTAATATGCTATGGTTTGCTTCTACTTTTTGATTGGATTTTCTTCATTTTGAACATGAAATTAATAAATATTGCTTAATTTGTAAACCAGAATTAACAAAAAGCTTTTATTAGTATGTTTTATGTTTGATTAAGGCCTTTAAAAATACAATTTAACCAAAAAGCAATTCATTTTTCAATTTTTGAATTTAACGGATTTCCATTTTAAATATATAAGGTCACCATATCCACCAAAAGTGCGAATGCGCACCTCCGTTTCGATAATCCTGTGTTGGTGCCTATTCCATATAAAATGCACGGCAACTAACACATGCTTGGCGAAACGGAGGAAATCCTCTCAATTTAGCTTGTAGGGTGAAAGAGAATAAGCCCCGAAGTCGTGCCTCTATGTTAGTTTCTCTATGATAGGTAGGGTGTCCATCGGATCTCTATATAACAGAATACATGTTCTCTTTTTACGGCCCGATCTTTTTTACACTATCTTTTCTTGCAAAGATCTTTTATTGTTCTCTTTTTTGACAAAACACACTTTCATTTTAAATTCAATTTCACCATAAAATATATAATTCAATCACCTAAAATAATTCACCTCGACCTACTACAAAAATTCCAAAAGGTCTCCTACAAGTGTGTATACCCACGGCCGGACCCACCATATGTGCAGGATGTGCAAATGCACAGGGCGCCAAGCTTTGGGGGCGCATTGTCAAACCATAGTAGAAAAAACAATTAGAGTTACATACATATACTTACATTCTTCGAATTTAAGTTCTCTAACCAGCTACCTATGCATTTCTAAAAGTTCAAATAGAACGCAATCATTATATTTCAATAATTCAAATTAAGCCATTTCATCTGCTCACACAAAAGACTATTCATACAATTACACGAGAAACTAGTGTGAATAAAGTAAAAATAAAAAAATCCCATCAAGATTACGTTGGTACAGGCTTACAAAGTAAATTCTTGCACAAAATACCAACAAAAATCTATACAAATCAGCTTTCTTCCATTTATACAAAAAAAAGGTCATGTGAGCCAAAACAAAAAATCGCACCAAAGCAGTGCAATATAATTTCTTGCACAAGCACTCAAATATTTTCCTAGGATAAAATCTCAAAATAATAAACTGAATCTACAATTCCTTGGGAACAATTTGAAGAAACGTGCAGATTTTAATTTTGCACGTATCGGATATTTGACTCAGAATTTATTTGAATGGAATATTGCGAGTTTTACATATTCGATGCCAGAGAAGAAAACAAGCACTAAAAAAGAATTCTTTATAGATGTATATAAAAATATAGATGTATGAAAAAAATGAAGAAATAACTGTGCGTATCGTCGGTGCATTATTGTCTTATCTTTCTCCAATTGTTTATATTCGCATTTATAATTCGAGTTCAGTTGCTGTTTAATAAAGAATACGCTATTTAATATGAATTGTGTTTTAATACATACATTTGATGTTTTCAAAGTCGCGGTTTATTTTTGGGAAAGTGAAGTGAAAAGTGAAAAATAAAAAGTATGTGTTGTGAAAAGTGTTATTAATATCAATAACTATGCAAATTAAAGAATGGGGCGCTAAACGTAGAACGTACACAGGGCGCTAATTTAGTTTGGACCGTCCCTGTGTATTCCTATTTCGCTGACAAGCAAGCGTGAACCGGTTTCCAAATGGACAAATGTTTACATTTTTCTCGTTATGAAGAAAAAGTAAACTAATTTAAGAGTGAATGCTTCAAATGCTATCAAAAATCGTTTGATTATGATTACATAGAAAAATGGACTTTTCAACTCGAAGAGTTTCAATGTTTTTCTTGGATGAAACTGAAAAGCAATTTAAAATGGGAAGATAAACACTATTATGTATCTTAGCAATAAGAATGTTAAAATTAATGATATTAAGTGTTTCGAAGAGTTTTGCGAATTGCAAATTTTTTTATGAAAAATTCAAGTAATGATGAAATCACTTTCAATCCAAAAATGGAAAAAGTTTTTTCGAAATGTGAAGTATCTTGAGCAGTTTTCAGAGGTGTCTGCAATTTGTGATTTTGTTCTAGTTTTGTAATTTTTTTTTGGTTTGTTAAAGTTCTATTTTTTTGTTAAATTAATTAAAATGTTTATGTTAAATAAATTTGTTTTGTTGTATTTAGTTTTTTTTTTTATTTTCTCTTTTTTGTTCTATATTTTTTTCTTCAAAGTTCTCTTTTTCAATGGTTTGTTGAGTGACTTGTCCACTTTTCTGGAAGTAGCCAGATGGACACGCTAAATATAGGTGAATATTGAACTGCTACACCATCTCTATGAGAGATGAACATCAGTTAAGCGCAGTTGTGGAGTTAGTAGAGGACGATTCCAGAGATTAAATAGCAGCCTGAGTATCTGAGAAAACACGGATATCAGTTTTCTTTGAGCCAGGAGAGGGCTTCTCTAAATGCGATAATTTCCGCCTGCAACACGCTACAATGATGAGGAAGATGGAAAGGTAGACTTAATGTTGGTCTGTTTGAATACACACCCCACCAATCCCCTCATCAGTTTTGATCCATCAGTATATAAATGGATAGCTTATCTTCCAAGCAGCAGTTTTTGCCGAATTCTAGTTTAGGGATGTTGTAATCAATGTAACTTGGAAGTGATCCGAACGAGTTTAGAATAATATTGTCAATATCATTATTGATTCATTTTTAAGAAGCCTTAAAGCGGTCGTCTGTTTGCTGAAAATATCGACAGGTAGTAGATGGAGTATAAAACGTCTGACAGGGGGTGTTATTCTTAATGTACCTCCTATACACTGGTATGGTTTGTTTCGTTTTTTTTATCTCGTTTTTGTATTATTTCGCTTAAGTCGTTTCGCATTTCGTTTATTCAGTATTTTAATCAAAATGTTTTTCAATTATTGTGTTTACATTTGTTTTGAAAAAAATAATTAGGTATTTTACTTCGTTCGTCTTAAGTTCATTCCGGTTTTTATTATTTAGTTTTTCAAATATTTAATTTTTTGTTCATTTCGATTTCGATTAGTTCGCGAGAGTGTGTTTCGTCTTTATAACTAATTATTTTCTTGGTTTGATGTAAGGATTAAAATTGCAAAAATAACCGTGCTGCCCCCTGCGACCACCCTGCTTGGGCCAATTATATGATTTTGGGTAGGGTCGATTTTGGGTGTATGCAAGGTTTTGTGTGTAACATTCATCAAAATACAAATCGGGCTAAGCGGGATTTACCGGGATCTTAAAAAGTGAGATTATAACTAATAAATCGGGATTTTGAATATTTTATTTCAATAAAATAATTCCTTCATCATACAAAAACACTTAACAAAACATAAACAAAAAATAAATTTACATAAATTCAAATAAAGTTTTATTTGTTTTAGACGCCAACGACAATAGATTCTAATAACAAACAAAATGCGAAATAAACCTTTGGCGAAATAATCTTTACCTAAATAACTCATTGAACTTTTAACGGAAATACGAAACGAATAAAAAGGGAAATAAAGATATGCGAAGGGATCGTAGGGCGAAATGGTTGAAAAACAAAGTGATACAAAAACGAAGCTAATATAAATGAAGTAAACAGAAATCGATGTAAGAAAGGGGGAAACAACGAAATGCGAACTGAAAAAAACGAAACAACAGGCACTCCTTATACGCATTGCAGCTGATCGTTGAACTTCGCTCAGCTAGTCACGATTTACTTTTTCTTGAGCGGCCCACCATAGTGTTACGCCATAGGTAAGAATCAGTCTGATTAGCTTTTTTGTATGGGAAGAGTGCCACTGTGACTTTTGTAACTCCCTCCTCTAAAGGGTCCGCCATCTAACGTTTTTTTTTCAACTAGTGCTTATTTCGTGAATGGTAACACTTAGCTCATGTCTGATTTGACAGATAATTAGTTTTATCTTTCCGCTGAACGAATATGGTTGTGTATACGCTTGAACAACGCTGCGAAATATGGCGGCATTACTTTCAAAATCATGGTAATGTTGCAGAATGTGTGCGAAAATTGCGTACGGATTTTGGAAGAAGAGAAGCACCGTCAGCTCCGTATGTTCTTTATCTTGTGAAAAATGTGAAAGAAACTGGCATCCTCATCGATAAACCAAAGCGTGAAAAGCCAAAAACAGTTCGTTCACCAGAGAATATTGCTGCTGTGGCAGAAAGTGTGCGTGAAGCGCCATCAACATCAATTCACCGTCGTTCTCAACAATTGAACATTTCGGAGACATCATTGAGACGAATTTTGCATAAAGACCTTGGTATGACGCCATACAAAGTCCAATTGGTTCAGGAGTTGAAGCCAACTGACCATCCAATGCGTTTTCGCTTCGCTAAGTGGGCCTGCGATCGACTTAGAGAAGATGCCGATTTTGCCAAAAAATCATCTTTTCAGATGAAGCTCATTTTGATCTTGGCGGGTATGTAAACAAGCAAAATTGTCGCATTTGGGGCACAGAAAACCCGCACGCATACATTGAAAAGCCGATACACCCAAAATGAGTCACTGTTAGGTGCGGATTTTGGTCCAGAGGAATAATTAGGCCATTTTTCTTCGAAAATGAGCAAGGAGTGGCCGTTACAGTCAATGGCGATCGTTATCGGGCCATGTTGAACGAATTTTTGTTCACAAAAATTGAAGAGGAGGATATTGGCAATATTTACACTCGCTGTTTTGCGCCCTGTTTTTGAAGATCGCATTATCAGCCGCAGAGCTGATGTCGTTTGGCCACCTCGGAGCTGCGATTTGACACCGTTGGACTATTATTTGCGAGGTGCCGTAAAAGATAAGTGTTACGCCGACAAGCCAGAGATAATTGACGCTTTAAAGGATAATATTCGTGAAGCCATTGGTGAAATACAGCTGCACACAATCGATAATATGCTTAAAAATTGGACCGATCGTGTAGGCTACTGCATGGCCAGTCGAGGCAGCCATTTGAATGAAATTATTTTCCATTGTTAACCGGAAGGATTGTACTTTAAAATAAAAAAAGAAATTTCAGAAAATATTCAGTAGTTTTTTTTTTATAGCATTTTCAAAAAAAAAGTTATTTGGCGGACGCTTTATATTAGATGAAAAGCTCCCATTTTGATATTCAGGAATTCAAAACGAATGTGCATCGGCACATCCTCTAACGCTCATATCATGCTGGATCATTTTATGGGTAGTCAAAACCCCATTATTGCGCGCATCATTACAAAATTAACGTCCAGTGGTACTGGTGCAATTTATACAATAGTCCGCAATCTTGCTATTACTCATACAAATAGGTTTTAAACAGTTCTATCTATGACAGCTTGTTTATGGATAAAATGCTAATTAAATATTTTAAAACATCTAAAATTTATATATTTTATGTTTCAAATCATTAAAATTGCTATATTCATTTTCTTCGCCTTCTTTTTTTTCACAGCCGATACCATTTGTAGGTATATTCTTTTGTCCACTTTTAAATTAAATTAAATTATTATTACTATATTACTATTATTTTTATAAAATAAAACTAGGCTTAAGTGCATATATATTTAAATTGTTTTGAATGATTTTTCATTCTAGCAGACAGCAGAATACTCGTTGTCATGTCAGTATCCGATGGTAAAATTTTGTAATTTTTTGAATAACATAAAGAATCTGTAGATATTTATCAATATGCATAAATAATTATAATATAGTCAATGCACCACATTTCAAAAGGTTTTTTAAATATTTACAAACTTCGTTAAAAAAAAAACTTAAGTTTTTTGACATTTTTATTATAGATGGATAGAGAATTACGTAATATAGTTAACAATAAGTCTTGGAATAAAACACACTTGGAGACCACACATACGTGAAAACTCGAATGATTGAAGAATCGCAAAATTCATACTTCAATAAATATGGCAGTGAAAAAAATACACCCGCATCAATTTATTTAATCACAAAAAGAAGATTGAGAATTTCATGTTAAGAGAGGTTTTTCAGATCGCAGAACTTAAGATGTATATTACTAATATTTCCTGTTACAGGGCAAACATTAATTCCTATGGTGCTCGTATATACATTCAATTGAAATCTTCATATTTATTATTCCTAACGTGCCTATCTACTTAGGATTCCGAAACATTGTTAATGACAGACATCGCGGTTTCATATTGAAAATCAATACTTGACAACTAAACCCTATATAAAATATTTTTTGGCCCTTTGTACTGCCTCACATCAAGTGTTTCTTTTGAAGAAAATTATTATCCTTTCCAATAAGCAGCCCTTGAGCATTGATCTGGATTCTTGCTTCTAATTTATGTTTTCTCATTGCAGGTACTATCTACCTTACCTACCGCTACCGCACTATTATATTTCAATACATTTTTTAACTTCCTTAGAAATCCATTCATACTGTTTCATGCTAAACTCGTTTCATTTCTTAAATGTGATTTATACTAAATTGCATCCGTATTGAAGTAAAATCTGTTGGACTTCAACTATAGCTACTTACATTCTTTCAAAGATTGCAGCCAATATCTCGTAATTGTATCAACGTTTGTACTTTAAAAGAAAATGGAAAACTTTCCCAGCTCGTAATTACAAAATATATTTAAATCTGAGTGTAATCAATTCTCTCCTCTTTCTAAATTATGCAAGCATCAGTGTCTAGAATAATCATCAGTCTTTCTGTATCAGGGTGAAGACGCGCCAAAGGTGCTCTGCTCATTTCTTCCGCGCGCCGCCGTATCTTTACCATTTTAGTAGGGACAGAAGTTAAAATTAAAATCTAATATTGCAGAAGAGGGTTGTAAAGAGGAATAGTGCACCACATTGCAAAAAAAGTAAAATAAGAACAAAACTAATTCATGAAATTGCTTTGACATTGATTTTCCTTTTGAAATTTTCTTGAAACACTTTCCTCGCCTTGAAGAATATATACCCTATGATATACACCCTAAGTTTATTGATTGGAACTGTATAATTTTTGTGAGAGAGGTTCTTCTTATCTTATCATATGCTGAGGTATTCTCGTCGGGTGCAAATAGCTTACCAAAGAAGCAACATGTTTTAATTCATTGTAATTTGAAATTCGTAAGAATCCATATATTAGTATTAGTAAGGTAATTAATATAGCAAGGTCCACTAAATCATAGTCTCAGGTATTATAGATGTCATTAAATAAAGCTCTTCAAAAGACAGTATGAAAAAGGAATGCCATAACGGCCTTATTTTATATGTCAAAAAACAGTCAAATTAAAAATTGCCAATTGCTATGTTAACCTTTTTTACTTGCTATTATAAATAGATACTATAAGGCAAGTTATGTATTCGTAAAAAAAATTTTTTTTTTCTAACAATCAAACATTACGATTATAGAGAAAACCAAAAAAGTGGGTGTCCCAATTCCGACTGTCTGTCTGTCTGTCCTCGAGTCTGCAGCTTAACAGTCCGATGGATTTGCTTCATACTTGGTACATATTGTTTTTTCAGTAATATGTCCACACGTTTTTTTCATTTTTTTTAAGACGACAAATAACAGTAGCAACCATACATTTTTTTGGCCAAAAACAAAAATCTTATTTTTCTCAAAAACGGCTACAACGATTTTTATAAAAAAATTAGTTCATTAATGAAAGGAAAGGGTAACTTTTGATAATTTTTTTTTTTGGAAAAAAATTGTTATTTTTGGTACCTCTAGTAGATCCATTTTTTTGGTTTTCGATTTTTTCGGTAACGGTTGATTTAATTTTTTTGAAATTTTTTACGCAGAAGCTTCTCGAAAGCTTAAACACTATTGTATACCAAAATTTTTCAAGCTAAATTTTTCTTGGAAATTAAGAATATTTAATTATGTGTTTTATCCATTTATTTCTACCATATTTTTCCCAATTTACGAATTTTTGCGTACGTCACTGAATACTAAATAAGCTATGTAGGCCCTCATACATTTATATATACATATGTGTCTTTAAAAATCACATGAATCTTATGTATGCATATTGCACCTAAGTTATGAAGATGTATAGCTACTTACCAAACTACATCTTTCATTTTCATTATTATATGTACATGTTAACATACTTAGGTTCCATCAATATGTATATAAATATGTAGATACATTTTATCCTCCTAACTTACGTAATTAATATCCATAACTTAGATTTAAGCATACATTTGTAGGAAGCTACCTATGTAACTATTCCTTCAATCATCCATTCGACAATTCATTATACTAAGAATCAAGGTAATCTTACCTACATAGGCTTTAAACCTGCATAGGATAACTACACCTAACTAACTTAACCTCAATGGTTAGCTACATTAAAGTTGATAGCTCCAAGATTTTTTATTTATTTAATTTAAAATAATATTTGCAAATTTAAATTTTGAAGCCTTAGAAAGCATTACATATCTATAATTATTTTTAGTATAAGAAACTTTTCATTTAGACACACGATAAAATTAAGATATAGGGAAATTCGTATATACCTAAGCCTAAGCAAATAGTTTTTCATGCACTAATATCAATTTTAAAACTAAAAATGTACGCGTAGGTATATGAAATTTACTTCCGCCTTTGGTAATTAACAGTTTTCCAACATAGAACTGCTTGAAAAAATCTGGTTATTGACATAGTATTGTGACATTTACATTTGAAGTAGTATTCGTATTCGTATTTATTAATAATAATTTTACATTACAATCTTATTATAAGTGAGGGCTTTGAAATATTTAACAATATTCGAAAATGTTTAACCAAAGAAGGATAGCTATACCTACAATATAATTATTAAATCTAGCATTTTTTATTCTTTTTACTTAAGCTTTACAGGCCAAGTGCTTAATAAGACAGTTTCTGAATGTATTCGCGTAATGATGCTTCTAATCGTTTCCGGTAAGGAGTTCGCTAATTAGGGCTGGCAATGCGACGAAACCAGGCGAGACTTTTGTTTGGCTTAGTCTCGTCTCGCGTCTCGGTCTCGTCAAGGTATAAAAATTTCACTTTCGTTTCGGTCTTTCATGAGGGAGAAAGAAAGTCTGATTTCTATTCCAAAGACATGCATGCATAAATCGTACGTATTCTTCTCTGGATTTTCGAAGTGCGCCTATCTGAGTATAATTGTTTAAATATCGATACCTTCCCGTAAGAATGCATTAAGCGACATTTTTTTCGAAAATGACTGTTTGATGTGGAACTATACTAGAAGTTAAGCGCCACATTTTGGCCTGGGTTTCGCTGCCCTATCATGTGTGCAAAAAAAACTAGAGAGCAAATAAAATTGTAGCAACTGCCAAGTTTTCTCACTGGAATAATGTTGCTCCCTGAAATATGTATTATATCTGCCAAAAAAATTATGCTAAGCCACATTTCATATGTGACTGCGATCATCTTCCCACTGAACTCTCTCTGCTGGGTAATGTCCTTAAAGCGAATGGCTATTCAAAAAAGCAAAGAATGTGGAAGCCAGTTTCGTCGCAAGAAAGGGAAGATAGCCTTTTAGAGAAGAAAGCTTTCCTGCCATATGTAAGAGGTGTAACAGACAGGGTAGGGAATATTTTGAAGAGGTATGGTGTAAAAACCATAATTTTACCACCCAAAAAGGTGATAAATTTCCTTCAATGACCAAAAGATAAATTCCCCCTCCAAACACCTGCAGTATATGCAGTACCCTGCAGCTGTGGGTCTTCATATGTAGGACAAACTCAGAGGAGCATTGCCACACGTCTGAAAGAACACATCAACGCGGTTACCAAAAACCAAAGGGAGAAGTCCGCCATGTGTGAGCACATCCTCGACCATCCAGATGAACACCACTGGATCCACTTCGAAAAAGCCAAGGTTCTAGCCAACATACCCCATTATATCCCTCGTCTGGTGCGCGAAGCGATTGAAATTAAACGACACCATAATTTCAATCGTGACGACAGTTTCAAGTTGTCGAAAACTATGGGTTCCCATAATCAATATCACAAGCTCGATCCAATTGCCGATACACACCAACGCGGATAGAGTGAGCATAGTTTGCTCCCAACTTGCACTCCAACAACAACATCAGCAAGAGACAGGACCTTTGGCGCAACGTTACAAACTGCCTAGCCAAAATCGCTCTTAACATTTCTTTGGCATTTTCTCGGTGACCATGCTCGATGTAATTCGTAGCGAAATGTTCTGGGTTAGTACAGAATTGAACTCGCTAAATACTAAATAGTTATAATAAAGCGGCTCAACCTAAAAACTAAATATGTCATATGTAAACAACCGCGAAAACCTTAAAAGTTAGAATCTTATTGTCGTAAACAAGAAAACGTCCACTTAAAAAAATTTGTTTGATGTCACTTAGTTTAACCGAAATTGTCGCTTAGAACTCTCGTCCAACTAGAACTTGATCCATTTTTGTCGTTCGTTATAACACTCCAGCTATGGTTATATTTGATTTTAAATATTTTTTCCTGCTTGTTTCCCATTTATTTTTCTGCAAACATATGAACGGTGCAGGACTTAACTAGATGAAAAATTTCTTTTGTATTAATTTAAAACTAAGAGCATTGTTTTGAGTCAGAATAATTTTTTGTTAATACGCTCTAGCTAATTATGATTGACAAGATTACATAAATGAGAAAAAATAACAACATTTTTTCAAGCACAAACTAAAATGGAAGTTTAATTTAAGACTGTAATATTATTGTTTTAAAATCTTCCGTTGATTGCACCGTACACTTATGCAAAGATCTTTGCATGTGCATCAATTTTAATCCATATTTTGGTGAGTTAAAATGAAATTAGTATTTAGTTGAAAAATTACGGAATGAGAAGAAAAAAACGTAATAATAGTCAATAGAAAAAGGTTTCCATTAAGAAAAATTCTAGTTAACTTCGAAAAATTCAAAGGACAGAACGACCTCAATGATTTAATGAAAGAGAAATAAGCCAAATACTGACTAAAGTGTTATTAATCTGCCAAAAAAATTTAATTAAGCCATTAGAAACCCATAAGGCAATCCCTGTATAAATCAGGTTTTCATAGCATAGTTCCCAGATAATATTCCTAATTTCAAAATTGAAAAAACAAAAACGGTTTTAATATACTATTACTAATACTATTTTCCAAAAGTTCAATGTTACATAAGGTTATATAGGAGGAATGGTGAAAAGTATGTCCTAATGTATAACAATAAAGCTGGTGGATTCAATGCCTAAGATTGGGAGAAGTCCTTAACGCAAAAATATTGAATTTTAATTATTTTGTAGATGATTGAAAATATTCCAGAAATTCGCTGTAATGCTTACCGACCTGTGATGTAAAACAACATGAACTTATTTAACATGTTTTAAGAAAGTTTTCGGTTTTGTATTCATTTATTTTATCATAGTTTAGTCAAGTTTAGTTTAGTCGAGTCAAGTCCAACGATCAGCTTCAATATGTATAAATGGATAATAAAGAACAATCCCATTTGTCGCTCTAGAGGTTCTACTCCATTTACTACCACTAGATATTTTCAGCAAACAGACGGCAGCGAGCACAGCCGCCTCCCTAAAAGCTTCTTCACAATGAATCAATAATGATATTGGCCATTTGATTATTCTGAACTCGTTTGGACCACTTCCAAGTCACATTGTTTACACCATCCCTACGCTAGAATTCGGCAAAAACTTCCAAGTCACCATTCCTCCAAGATCTGTCTGGGAGGACTTAAGCTTCTTGGAAGATGAAGCTATACATTTTTATACTGATGGATCTAAGCTTTTGAAGGGATTGGTGGGGGTGTGTACTCAAACAGACTAACATTAAGTCTCTCTTTGCGTCTTCCTAATCATTGTAGTGTATTACAGTCGGAAATTATGGCAATTAGAGAAGTCCTTTCCTGGCTCAAAGAAAACGTGATATCAACTACTGATATCCGCACCAAAACAAGATGCATTTGAAAGGACAAACCTGAGATAGAAATATACAACCACCTGTCTGACGACAGAGTGCACATCAGCTCCGTAATTGGCGTCATAATCCGATACTGTCTCATATGCAAGCACGCAAGGGGTCTTGGCGTTTATTCAAATGATTTTGCAGAAGCTGCATTGACGAAGAAAAGATGGGTGCTCCAAATGGTGCAACGAATAGAAAGATTATGCCAGGATTGATGTGGTATCACAAAGGACAAATTCTGGTCTAAGTGTGCCAGCTGCAACGCTGACAGTCACTTCCACCTAACCTAACCTAGGATAGCTTATTACTAATAAATAGCGGTTTATTTCACAATTTTTATAAATTAGCATAAAAACATACATGATACTCACGTTTGACGCTTTCACGTATAAGATTTTTGTATTATGTTGCTTGCATACAAAAATCCGATGTAAGAAGAAATTTCATGGATTTTCGGAGTTTCTTATAACCGTGATGTACTGTACATACATATTATTTACCTGAATTTTTTTTACTCGTCAGTGCTTGTTCCTTTGAAGATTGGTTTTATACCGGTTATATTTTTTTTTGGCCACAATTAACATTAAAATTTGTCAAGCATTATCAAGAGACATCGGGTGTAAAAATTTTATTACTGGGGTGATATAATCATAATGCTTAGGTCCTTCTTCTCTAGCATAGAGAGACTTATGGTTCTTATTTTGAACCTGGTGACTTCATTCCTGCACATTAACGCTTATGTATGCCAATATCTTGGCCGGATGGTTCCTTTTGCCTTTAACTGAAAAGGAAACGTCACGATAATGAAGTTCTGTTCGAGTATTCGTAGTCTTTACCTTTACTATTTAGTAAAGAGGAACTCTATCGCTTGATTGCTGGATAGGAAAGTGCGTTGTCAAAAAATATGATTTTTGTGGTAAATTTGACAAGAGGGAGAATGGAATTATAACGAAGGTGGTTTTTAATTTTTTTTATAAATAATAAGTCGCCAAAGTTATACAAACATAAATTTACAGATCTTATGGATTTATAATCCAATTGTTATTTCTATATTCGATGAGTTTCCCGGAAAATTAACTCAGCTTGTCAACAATAATCTAAAAATAAACTAATACTAAAACTGTCACATTATGTACCTGTTTGATAATTTTATTTTTTATATGCATACGAAAATTAATGGTTATTTTAATTATAATTATACATAATCCCGTATACATGTTTACGTATGGCTTAAATGAATATGTGGAGCCGATTAACGCAAATAATTTATTTAGCCAAGGTATGCATTTTAATAATAAAACCCGAAGGATGGTTTATATACATATAAAGATTTATTAAGCAACGCAAAAAGACAGGTTAGTTCAATTTCAAGTCTGAATTCAGAATGATAAAAAAGAGAAGTCAAGTCAGAATGAAAATACTAAGAAGTAATTTTTATGCTATAAGCCTAGTACGCTGCTGATGCGAAACGAAAATTTTCGGTGGTCTCCACTAGGAGAACGAAATGCTAGCGAAAACCACAACAGAAAAATATTTGCGGAGAGTTCTGTCAAAAACAATTGACAAGTTGTAAAAAAAATTGGGAGGTAAGCCACTCTATAATTCGAAAACTACGTGCTTCATTGGGATGGTGTAAACGGTTCTGAGTTATAATTTATGGTTTCTTACGAATTCCGGATACCATTTTCAAGTCCGAGAATTATTTCAAAAAAAAAAATTACATCAAAATATCACCTGAAGCGCACAAAGGAACTGCCCAAATTGCTGGATAACTGTATCACTTACAGCGTAATTGGCATTCACTTAAGATACTCGTACTCTACAAATCTCGTTGGGTACTCCCAATCTACCGAACTCGGCTACACTATCAAAATACCTCCCAACGGTTCATGGCAAACTTCTCAGTGTAGTTAAATGGAAAAATCTTTCCACTAAACGAAAATGGAAATGCATAAGACATGATTTTCTCACAAACCGATCGGCGTGAATGATTCTGCTGGTTGTGGGCAAACTATATTGTTCAGGAATCTTTGCAAGAGATCTCGATTCGATAAAATTCTCACGTCGCGTTGTAGACCCTACAATTTTTTCAAGGCGACAAATTGTCCCTAATGGCACATCTTCCACAATTATTAAGTCTGTCTCCCTTTGTGGCAGAGAACGAAAGAAAAGTCGATAGTTGGTGATAATAGGCACTCCAAATAAAGGTCCACTATACGGACACATGTATCTTTATTGAAAACAAAATGACAAAAAATAAAAAAAATAATGCAACTGACAATGATACATAATGGAGCGATTTCGCCAGTAATTCCTAAAATGAAAATTAGATGAACTAAAGTTTTAATCTAATGAATCATGTAGTATTTACATAGTTAAACAAAAACTTAGAAAATAACTTACTGTTGTAGCATGCAATAACACATCGTCAAAGTTTTCGAATTATGTACTTTGCCTAACTTAGGCTAACTGGACCGTTTGTGTCTATTGTTGCCATTTTATATTTATATATATTTATCAATTTTAATGATGATTTGTCCAAAGTATCCTAGCCGCATTGGGTTCTGTTGGAATAGACGAACCAGAAGCTTGTGTCAGTTTAAGGTTCAATTTTTCCAAATACATTTCCAGCAAACGATTCTTCTCTTGTAACGCATCATTTTCAGTTAACGTCTTTTCAACTCCAAACTTAATATTCTCAATATGTTTTTCAAGCACTGCATTTTGTTGCTAAAAATTAACATGAGATTTTCTTAATGTTCGCAGTTCCATATCAAGACATTTATTGTGTTCTAAAAATTCTTCAGTGTAAATTGGAATGCAACCATTATCATATAATCCACCGCTTGTTTGACCAAAGCCACGATTTACGTTTGCACTGGTTTGAGTGGTTTGGGTAGTTTGGGGTTGTTTTGTTAAGTTTTTTTGTAGGAGCCACGGCAATGGTTTCAATTGATTTACGTGAGGATGACGGCTTCGTTAAAGAATTCCCATTAAAATTGTTTCCATTGACTAGGTTCTTTTCGGTGGGTACTGTTTTTGCGAAGTTCTCCTTGCGCTTCCGAATTTTATTTTTTGCCAATTCGGATGCTAATATATCCGGAAGATCTTTAAGAAAATCGTTAAGTTCTGTTGAATATCTCGGCCTGTTATTAATTATGTAGAATAGATACGTTATATCTTTTTAATAAGAATGTATGCATAATTCGCAACTCCTGAGCCATCAGCGGCTGGGTCAGCTTCGCTGCTCAATACGTTTTCTATTTCTCCTGAACTAGAGACAGGACTTTTGGGTTCTGGTAGTGATGAATGTGTCGCAAGGGCACCGGATAGTGGTGATGTAGCCCCCTTTTGGTCAGTGTTACAAGCTGTAATGCGAAAAAACTTCATAGATTGACAGGTAAATATATGTATAATACTTACGAATGTTTAAGTAATTTGTTTTCTGTTGAGTTAGTATATTTTCTAGGTAGGTCGGCTAGTATCATTACGTTGGAATAAATCTTGTTCGGTGTTCGCCGATAAGATATGTAAATGGTGTATTTCTTTCCTTTACTTTTACTTTAGATGGTGCTTACAATCCAGGATGGATCACGGCCTCAACCAGTAAACCTCTCCAGCTAGGCCGGTCCCTAGCTAGCTGCCACCAGTTACGCACACCAAGTTGGTTGAGGTCGTTCACCACTTGATCGCGCCACCTAAGATAAGGCCTTCCTCTGTCGCGTTGTTCACCGGGATTGGATACGAAGACTCGTCGGGCTGGTGCGTCGATGTGCATGCGCTCCACGTGACCTAGCCATCTCAGTCGCTGTATTTTTAGCTTTTTGACCAGGTTGATATCGCTGTAGAGCCCGTCAAGTTCGTCGTTAAATCTTCTTCTCCACTCACCACCGATGCACACTGGGCCAAACATAACTAGAAGAATCTTTCTCTCAAAGCAACCCAGCTGGTTTTCATCCGATTTTGTCAGTGTCCATGCCTCTGCCCCATACACCAGGCCTGGGATGATTAAAGTTTTATATAGGGTCTCTTTGGTTCTTTGAGAGAGGGCTTTACTGCTCAAATGCTTTCTAAGCCCGAAGAAACAGCGATTTGCAAGTGTGATTCTTCGTTTGATCTCTGCACTGATATTGTTGTGCGATGTAATAGTAGATCCCAGGTAAACAAAGTCTCTGACTTCGAAGTTATAACCGCCAATCGTGACGTTTTGTCCCAGTCGATGGTGCTAGACTTCTCTTCTCGATGACAGCATATACTTAGTTTTCGTCTCGTTAACAGTCAAACCCATCTTCGCCGCTTCCGCTTCAATACTTGCGAATGCTCCACTGACAGCTCGCTTTGTTCTGCCTATGATGTCAATGTCATCAGCATAAGCAAGGAGTTGAACGGACTTTTGAAAAATTGTGCCTCTGGTGTTGACATTTGAGTTGCGCACAATTGCTTCCAGCACGATGTTAAAGAGATTGCATGATAGCGCATCACCCTGTCTCAAACCTTTCTCGACATCAAAGTCGTCGGTGAAGTTCTTACTAACTCTGACGGAGCAGCGAGATTCCTTCATTGTCATTCTGCACAAGCGGACAAGTTTGGCAGGGATGCCGAGATGTGACAAGGCTCTGTATAACTCGTCTCTATCAACGTTATCATAGGCGGTTTTAAGGTCGATGAAGAGATGGTGCGTATCGACTTGGAATTCTTGGGTTTTTTCCAGGATCTGCCGGAGTGTGAAAATCTGATCGTTAGTCGATTTTCCTCGTCTAAAGTCACACTGATAAAATCCGATCAGGTCGTTGGTAAGAGGTTCTAGGCGGATACACAAATTAGCCGACATAATTTTGTATGCGATGTTGAGGAGACTTATACCTCTGTAGTTGGCGCAGTTCAGAGCATCTCCTTTTTTGTGGATAGGGCACACTATGCCGAGCTTCCATTCATTGGGCATACTTTCCTCCGACCAGATTCTAGAAATGAGTTGGTGTATGTTCCTGACCAAGTCATCTCCCGCTGCCTTAAACAGTTCAGCTTGCAGGCCTTGTGCGACTTAAGTTTGGATATCGCCGTTCTTACTTCTTCTAGGTCAGGAGGACGGATATTTTGACCATCATCGTCCAAGTTGAATGGGTTGTTCTGCATAGCAACGGATGGTTGGCAGTCTTCGCCGCTTAGCAGTTTGGAAAAGTGTTCCTTCCAAATTCTCAGCACCGTCTGCGTATCTCCTACGACATTACCATTTTTATCACGGCAGGCTTCTATTCTGGGCTGGAATCCTTGGGTAGATCGTTTCACCCTTTGATAGAACTTTCGTGCGTTACCCCTGCTGTAGCATCCCTAAATAGACTCGACCGCTTGCTTTTCGTGCTCCCTCTTCTTCCTTCTTAGGAGTCGGTGTTCCTCTCTTCTTTTTTGCACATAGACCTCGCGGGCTGCTCTCTCACCAGTTCTGGTCCTAGCTGGCAGCATTGACTCATATGCTTCGTCCTTGGCTGCATGTGCCTGCCGACAGTCCTCATCGAACCAGAGGTTTCGCTTTGGTTGTCGATTGAAACCCAGCACATCAGAGGCGGCACTTCTAATGGCTAGCTGGCAACGACTCCACTGTTCGTGTATAGTTGGTGCTGCTGGTACGTTTTCTGAGAGATTGAGGGCGACGCGGTCGGCAAAAGTTGTGGCAGTCTCTGGTGATAAAAGTTTACCGACGTTGAACTTTCTCCTAATATCCTCTCTTCGCTGAGGCGCCAAGGATATCCGCATACTTCTTTCCATCTTCCCATTTCCATTTTGCAGAATTAGTTTAGTCGATGTTGAAATTGTTTTTAATACAAAAAATAGAATTGAATTTATTTTGAATAATTTAATACAGAAAATGCAGAGAAAAACCAGACACCAGAATACCCGAAACCAAAGAAAAATCAAATCAACAAAACACACACGTCAACTTGACTTTTTTTTAGTAAAAAAAAATGAAACGTCAACATTTCGCAGGCAATTAATATGCAGGTCAATTTAATTGAGAACGAAAAGAGTGGAGAATTGTACTAAGAAATCTAGTACAGTTAGCCACTAAAATTACACATTTCGTCGTTCAGCAGCGTACTGGAAAACGAAAAGTAGAACGAAATTTTTCGTTCATGATTTCGTCGTGTCATTTTTGTATGGGACTTTTCGTTTCGCATCAGCAGAGTACTAAGCTATAGTTGGATTGTATGCTCACGAATTAGCAGGGATGTTCAAAAGAAATGAACTACAAATTAAGGTGTATCTCCTCTGAAAAGATATTTAAGATTTTGGATGCCAACTTTTATGCATTTAATTACATGTAATGATAATATAATATTGCTTCCTATTATCCTCGCATTCCAATTGTATGTGAATTAATAAAATGGTAAGTACTAAAGATTTCTATTTTGAAACACAATTTCTCAACAAATTATAATTCACAACGTTCTGCAAAATTTGCAATGATCAAAACTTGTATCGATTGTGTTATTAAACTTTCAATTTCAAAATTCATTAAATAAAGTTCGTAACAGAGAAGAATGGTATTTCAATAATAATTTTTTAAAAGAATTGATTTTTCCACTCCAAAGAATTAATTTTTAAGGAATTGACAACGGCGCGTTTCAATACAAATTCCAAGGAACACATTTTTTGGTGACTAAAATGAAGATTCAGGTCTTTCACATGAAAAAGAGTTCCGAATTTGAAGGAATGTTAAAATAAAAGAATGGTTACTCTTTGACAAAAAAAAAACTCCGCTTATTACGTTCGTTGCGTGTATTCCAAACTAATGGAGTTAAGCTATTAATGCAATTTAGGTCTTACATGTCCAAAACATGATATGGGTAGGGATGTAATTAAGACCGAACGCAGTATGATTAAAGCAATTATGTGTATCTTCCTCAGGCAAACACAATTATTTAATTGATACAATCCCATTTCAATGACCAAAATTCTTACAATTGTATGTCAATAATAATTTGACTAAACAATATATAAGGCTTGCAATGATCACATTCAAGGTTAACTAATCTATGCGATGATTTCTATCTTCACATATTAAGATTTTTTTATTTTCTTAATAACACTTTTTACTTTATTTATTAAATTCCAACTAAAATAATTATCAACTTCACACATTAACACTTCAATTTTCCTATTGGAAAGCTTCCCAATCACCCTAAAATCCCTTTAGGGCAGGGATTTAATTTGAAAACGATGGCGTAAAAATAGAATTGATTCAATAATTGAGATGTGACATTATTAAATTGTTTCCTACTAAGAAAAATAAAATATTTTAATTTATGAAGTATATAGAAGATGTTAATTATAGAATAATCAAAATAAGTTTATTTATCGAGTTAGTGTAAGTGGTACAATTATTGACACTGCAAAATTTCAGCCTAGCTATTGACACCCTCTTCTTACAGAACGTTTCATTGGTACAAATCTGAACGGTTCCCAGAACTATTTCTTTTAAGTTCTTCCCTGTTTCTTCTCCTCTCTCACTATTTATTTTTATATACGTAGTTAGGAGCTAGTCAGTTTTGTTGTGAATTCCGAAACCTAAACATGACTGTTACGCGACTGTGTATTTTGTGAAAAAAAGTCTACATTTCATTACGGAATCCGAACATGGTAGTCGATAATTTTATTATATTTAGTACAAGCTTGATCATATTAGTGTGTTATAATGAAATATAATGCCCTGTCAGAGGATAAACCTTATTTTTTATTGTTTTCCTGTTGGTATATATTTAATAAAATGGGGTGTCAACTATTGTGTTAAAATTTTGTCAATAATTGTCTTCTATAGGAGTACAAACGTTGACACTGTGACTATAGTTGTACTTATATTTAGTGTCAATAATTATATTATTCGTTTAAATTAATGGTTAGCTGGAAAAATGCCTAAGTCTACTGAGAAATAAATCGAAAAGGACCTCGAGAAAGGGCTTGAAGCTGTGAGGACACAAAAGATGTCCAAAAAAGCTGAAGCCAAATTGTATAATATTTCTCGAACAACACTTTCCAATAAAAATTCTTTATTATCTTTCTATTCCTTCTAACTAGTGCCGTGCAATTCAGGATGCATTTGAAAGACCTTAGGTCTTATAGGCATATTATAGTTAAAATTATTAAAAAAAGAACTACACTTATAATTGCGACTGAGTTCTAAATTCGTTAAAGCAAGGCCTAGTACACATCTGTTGCGTCCGCTATATAAGAAGTGTTTGGAACAATGGATAACTACATCCCAGCGAAAAGTTTTCCCAAAGAGAAAAAAGGATGAGCTGCATGCCGTCAAGCATTTTCTTGGAGAACACATCGTTTTAGGCCACAAAACATTTCAGGGAATAGCTGTTTGAAGGCGTGTTTTAGCCGACACCCTTCACCAGATCCGGTTACATCGGTCATTGCAACCGTTCGTAGGATTACCTGACTTCAAATAATCGTGGTTTATTTTAATATAAAAATATATTGAGGACCAGAATATGTTGGCTGTTGAGTTTTTAATAGGGATGAAATCAATTTTTTTTTTGTGGCTAAAAACCAAAAGCGCGTTGTAGGCTACACAAATAAATATAAGTGTTATTTTTATTTTTTTTAAGTTCTATATTTTTTGTTTTTAAAAATTTAATAATAAAGCAACATACAGGTTTAAAAAAATGATTTAAGCCAACCTCAACCAAACGATCGCTATTTTCATTATTTACTGTCTATTCAAAGATATGTCAATAATTATACAAATATGTGGTGTCAATAGTTGTACATAAGTGTCCATTACTATACAATTATGTGGTGTCATTACTATACAATTATGAGTGTCAATTACTATACTCGTATATTTTAACATTGTTTTGGAAATATCAAAATTTAACAATATGACGAAACTCTTACTCGCTTTTAATACAAATAGCATGCAAATCAATTGAATAATGTATTTAGAAATTTATTCAGAGTTTCATTTAGCTATCCATATCGAATATATTTGCCAGATGTGTCAAGTAAAAAAATACTTACGAGTGTCAATAAATGTACCTTCATAAATTTAGAAACTATAGAATGGGGTATTAAAGTACATAAGCTGCCATCTATATTTAGTTTTAAATTGAAAAGCGATTTAGTTTTTATTGGTAAATTTGAAAGTCAGAAAAGTAACTAATTATTTTATAAGGTATTAAAAATATAAATGCAGTTTTCATATTTTCTCTCTTTCTTAACCCTGCGTCTCCACAAGCAATATTTCTTTCACAAAATCGAACATGCAATGGAAGTTTCCAATGCAGACCACTGATTTCATGAAATGAATTATTTTACGAAATCGATTTCAGCATTTATTTTTTACCATCCCTGTGGAAATAAATGAAGAAATAATTTGACGTCTAATGTCAGTTCGACTGACATTTGTGCGCTTTTTAGCTTTACATGTGTATCTTGATGGGTTGAGTTGGAATTCCAAGCCGATAATTTAGTTTTTCTCTCATTTTAAAATTAAATAAATGTTGAAAAGCAGGAAACCAAACAAAAAACTTGGCGAGTAAATCTAAATTTAAATTAGATATGACCGATGTATGTACAATTTATTACTAAATAAATAGCTAATATCTATAACTAATAATACCATTTGTTTAACAGAAAAACTTGCCTGAATGGCGTATCACGCATTCTCAAACAATTGAACTAATTAATAAATTCAAGGAGAGAGAATGCCTGTGGAATTACAGAAGTAATTTTTATAAAAGAAATGACTTAGAAAGAAAGTTATGGGAGGAATTGGCCCTCCATTTTCAAAGAAGTGTCGATGAGATTAAAATGAAAATAAAACATCTGAGGACTTCTTATGTTTCAGAAAAAACGAAAGTCGGAAGTTAAAAAAACTCGGGAAGTGGGGTGGATGGGATATATGAACCCAATTTGTATTATTTTGGAGAACTGAAGTTTCGTTTTTCGACGCAGTTATCGTATATCGGAAATCCACAACCAATTTAAGTTTGGTAGGTAGATCAATGGGATTATAAGCAAATGATTTAACTTTTTATTTTAATATTTAGGATGACACTTTGGAGCTTGGGGTTGAAGCCAAGGAAATATCCGAACCTCCAGCTCTAGACATGAATTCTTCTTCCTGCTGGCAGTTTTCCATGCCTTCATCGGAGTTTTCTACTCAACTAACGGTTCATTCCTCTTCATCTCATCAATCAAAAAAGAAAGAAAAAAGTTCAAAATATGATGAGGCAATACAAAACATAATTGAGATTACCAAGGGACCCCGGAGGAAGAAAATCTATATACATTAATTTGGAGAAGTATTGCCACTCAACTGAATACACTAACAAACATGGAGGCATCGGTCGCGATGGCTGATCTGCAGCAAAAAATGAGCCAGCATGTTATCCATTCACTGAAATCCAAGGCGGATAGTCGCACAATGGATAGTGACTATTTGGAAGAAGAAGTTTTCCATAACGATTTAGAAATTATATAAAAATCATTGTCATTTTAGTAAGTGATTTTCAATATCATGATCAGCACTGTGAACTTGAGCTTTTTTCTCTTGTAAAGCATATATACCGGGAGCCTGCAGCATATTTTTTGTTTGAACGAGTGCAAAAGAAAGAAGAGTAGGGTCTAAATCTTGATCGAAATTTCAAAAAATCGAAATTTTCGACTCAGTTCTCCAAAATAATACAAATGGGTTCATATATCCCATCTACCCCACTTACCGACTTTTTTGAACTTTCGACATTATTTTCTGAAACTTAAGTCTTCAGATGTTTTATTTTCTTTCTTATATCATTCACACTTTGAAAATGGAGGGCCAATTCTTCCCATAACTTTATTTTCAATTCGTTTTTTTACAAAAGCTTTTGTCATTAGCCTTATGTTTTTTTTTGTAAAGGGTCCGCCATCTTACTTCGTAAATGGTAACACTTACCTCATGTCTGATTTTACAGATAATTAGTTTTATCCTTCCGCTGAACGAATATGGTTGTGTATACGCTTGAACAACGCTGGGAAATATTGCGACATTACTTTGAAAATCATGGTAATGTTGCAGAATGTGTGAGAAATTTGCGTACAGATTTTGGAAGAAGAGAAGCACCGTCAGCTCCGTATGTTCGTTATCTTGTGAAAAAAGTGAAATAAGCTGGCATCCTCATCGATAAACCAAAGCGTGAAAAGCCAAAAACAGTTCGTTCACCCGAGAATATTGCTGCTGTGGCAGAAAGTGTGCGTGAAGCGCCATCAACATCAATTCACCGTCGTTCTCAACAATTGAACATTTCGGAGATATCATTGAGACGAATTTTGCATAAAGACCTTGGTATGACGCCATACAAGGTCCAATTGGTTCAGGAGTTGAAGCCAACTGATCATCCAATGCGTTTTCGCTTCGCTAAGTGGGCCTGCGATCGACTTAGAGAAGATGCCGATTTTGCCAAAAAAATCATCTTTTCAGATGAAGCTCATTTTGATCTTGTAAACAAGCAAAATTGTCGCATTTGGGGCACAGAAAACCCGCACGCATACATTGAAAAGCCGATACATCCAAAACGAGTCACTGTTTGGTGCGGATTTTGGTCCAGAGGCATAATTGGGCCATTTTTCTTCGAAAATGAGCAAGGAGTGACCGTTACAGTCAATGGCGATCATTATCGGGCCATGTTGAACGAATTTTTGTTCACAAAAATTGAAGAGGAGGATATTGGCAATATTTGGTTTCAACAGGACGGCGCTACGTGCCACACAGCCGAAGCTACACTCGATGTTTTGCGCCCTGTTTTTGAAGATCGCATTATCAGCCGCAGAGCTGATGTCGTTTGGCCACCTCGGAGCTGCGATTTGACACCGTTGGACTATTATTTGTGGGGCGCCGTAAAAGATAAGTGTTACGCCGACAAGCCAGAGACAATTGACGCTTTAAAGGACAATATTCGTGAAGCCATTGGTGAAATACAGCACTTGTAATGGTCCCCGCAACAAAATATAAGAGAAAATTATACGTATTAATGTTTCATAAAAAAAAAAAAAAAAAAAAAAAATAATTAAATTCAAAATGGCGTCTGAAAATCAAGCGCGATTTTCCCCCAAAACCGAGAGTTAGACTAGTTTTGATCCCCCTAACGAACTGTGAAAGAAAATTGTACGAATTATTTTTTTTCTATTTCAGCCCTTTTTTGACAACCCGACTAACTAGACTAAATTTGAATCTTGTACTTACGATATGATCGAGCATAAGGGCAAGTACGTGAGTAGTGCATTTTGTTTCTTAAACTGACGTCAAAAACTCATGTTTTCGATTAAGCAATTACAACGCTAACACCACACACAAAAAATGCATTGAAAAATATCAATTTAGCGAATTATAAATTCGCGTACATTAATTTTTTTTCTCTAAAAGCAGTTTCTAAAATGTTTGCATTGACCACTGGACTTCAACAATTTAAGTGTTGACTTTTGATAAATTATTCAAAATTACCGTTTAAAAACATGTGGTCAATTATTTTTACAAAATCCCATAAATGTATTCAAAATTGCTTAGACAGACAAACCAAAACTATGCATAATTTACGAGAAGGTATTGTGGTAATAATTCAATTCGGTTGTTAAGTATACATATACATATACATATCTGCTATTTGGTCATCCCAAAAATCATCCCACTACCCAACAAATAACATATATTCCCCCATCCAAATAAGCCGTGTCATAATTATCTTCTGACCACTGGGCTGAAATATTAAATTAACGATGTTCACCTGACATCCAGACCGGAAACAAAATAAAATAAAGCAACACTAATTTTATACCTAAATAAATGTCTATTTGTCAGTTGACCTTCTGAATCACTAAACACGAAAACGCTTGCCTTTTTGCCCAAACATTGGTATTGTCCTGTGTGTGTTCGACCAACAGCATTTTCATTTTTCCTTCTGGAGTGAGAAACGGAGATAGAATGCTGGTAAAAATAAGGAACAAGTACATAATTAGGGAAGTTGACACGTTATGGAATGATGAAACGAACAAACATTACGTGATGTCAGGCTATAATTACACTTAGAAGTTACGAATGCTATGTTAACATAGGCTTTTCCTTAAATAGGATGCTCCCTAGTCCAAAAAAAAGAGGTCGCATAACCATTTTTATGAGATCATTTTGACGTAAGGTAGGAAACTGAGGACTTATTTACATTGAATTCCTCACATAAATATGATAAATATAAAGGCAACTACATAGATTACATGTTCAATTACCTAGTCATATTAATAAGATTACGTAACGTTAATGTCTAAGCCCAGTAGCTGTTAGACTAACCTTAAATGAAATGCATGTTTTTAGTCCTTCCTTTTTTTTGCTAAACTATAAGTGATTATCCTTGAAATAATAACAGGTATAATTTATTTTGCAGAACCCGTCACACAATTGCTTAGTTTCGTAAAAATATAAGGTATTGCTTTGTTACAATTAGATGGCGTTTTATATTAAAGGGCTTCATTTAACATCGATAAGTTCTTAAAATTATCGGAAATGGACATCCTGATTGAGAAAACTTGAATTTGAATTTTCCATCTCTATATCACCCATTGCTCGATCATATCGTAAGTACAAGATTCAAATTTAGTCTAGTTAGTCGGGTTGTCAAAAAAGGGCTGAAATAGAAAAAAAATAATTCGTACAATTTTCTTTCACAGTTCGTTAGGGGGATCAAAACTAGTCTAACTCTCGGTTTTGGGGGAAAATCGCGCTTGATTTTCAGACGCCATTTTGAATTTAATTATTTTTTTTTTTTTTTTTTTTTTTTTTTTGAAACATTAATACGTATAATTTTCTCTTATATTTTGTTGCGGGGACCATTACAAGTGCTGTATTTCACCAATGGCTTCACGAATATTGTCCTTTAAAGCGTCAATTGTCTCTGGCTTGTCGGCGTAACACTTATCTTTTACGGCGCCCCACAAATAATAGTCCAACGGTGTCAAATCGCAGCTCCGAGGTGGCCAAACGACATCAGCTCTGCGGCTGATAATGCGATCTTCAAAAACAGGGCGCAAAACATCGAGTGTAACTTCGGCTGTGTGGCACGTAGCGCCATCCTGTTGAAACCAAATATTGCCAATATCCTCCTCTTCAATTTTTGTGAACAAAAATTCGTTCAACATGGCCCGATAATGATCGCCATTGACTGTAACGGTAACTCCTTGCTCATTTTCGAACAAAAATGGCCCAATTATGCCTCTGGACCAAAATCCGCACCAAACAGTGACTCGTTTTGGGTGTATCGGCTTTTCAATGTATGCGTGCGGGTTTTGTGTGCCCCAAATGCGACAATTTTGCTTGTTTACATACCCGCCAAGATCAAAATGAGCTTCATCTGAAAAGATGATTTTTTTTTGGAAAAATCGACATCTTCTCGCAGGCCCACTTAGCGAAGCGAAAACGCATTGGATGGTCAGTTGGCTTCAACTCCTGAACCAATTGGACCTTGTATGGCGTCATACCAAGGTCTTTATGCAAAATTCGTCTCCGAAATGTTCAATTGTTGAGAACGACACGGTGAATTGATGTTGATGGCGCTTCACGCACACTTTCTGCCACAGCAGCAATATTCTCGGGTGAACGAACTGTGTTTGGCTTTTCATGCTTTGGTTTATCGATAAGGATGCCAGTTTCTTTCACTTTTTTCACAAGATAACGAACATACGGATCTGACGGTGCTTCTCTTCTTCCAAAATCCGTACGCAATTTTTAGCACACATTCTGCAACATTACCATGATTTTCAAAGTAATGTCGCAATATTTCCCAGCGTTGTTCAAGCGAATACACAACCATATTCGTTCAGCGGAAGGATAAAACTAATTATCTGTCAAATCAGACATGAGCTAAGTATTACCATTCACGAAATAAGCACTAGTTGAAAAAAAAAAACGTTAGATGGCGGACGTTAAACAAAAAATTAATTTCTGTGAAAAGTTCAATACTCGAAATAAAAGTGACGTTCAAATCAAATTAATCTATAGATTGTTTTTTGTTGATTGAAAAATTCGGCTGTTTAACAGTCAAGTAAGTTTATTCCTCGGGCAACTAACTAGATGTTTATCTGGAGTTTGAAAAATCGACCCTTAAAGAAATGTCCAAATTATTGTTTATGCGCGAACTACATTCTTCAGCCCGATCGATTTGAATAGAAGTTTCCAGAGATCTTGGGACATGTTTGGAGAGTCCATAAATATGGTCGCTGTCCGATGTCAAGAACCGGAGTTTTGACCAAAAATATAACTCATATGATTGTTACTGCTTTATTAGTATAAATAATGTGTTTTGTATACACACACTTAATTTTGGTTTCTCTTTGTTGAGGCGTGTATGCACACAACAACAGCATTTGATTCATATTAAATGGAGTTCATATTTTATTTTGTTGAACTTTCTGGAATGTTCTACGGATTTCCTCTGATCTTTTCGGACGTTTCTCGACTTGTGTAGAATGTTCCATGGGTTTTTTGGATGCTTTAAAGGTAGAAAGTTCGTAGTGAGCCTGGAAAATTTCAGGTAGTTCTTAAATTTATTGTGATAAAAGACGTTTTGCGCACATTTCGGGAGGAGAAGTTACCGAAATATATAATAGAAGACGCTGTACTCCGATCAATGCCATAACCCGATAAATTCCATTATACATTGACTTAGGCTATGCGCAATTTGACAGGTGTCATTTTTACATTTCTCACATCGATCTTATTATTGCTGCAATTGATTCGAATTTTGCGTATGATTACACTGGTTCCAGATAGTCGTATATCGCGCATCACATCCGCAAACGGTGCATTACGATAAATTGAGATTCAATGCCATATTTAAAATTCGATCTTTTTTTTTTAGAAAATAAGTGTAAAAAGTAAGGTTATCCAATTAGATTGTGAGCATTCATTGCCAGACATTCATTCATTCATTTCTTTTGAATAGGATCAGTCAAAAACAACATTGATCCGCTCCTGGTTAACTAAAAAAATAATCCAGTGTTTTTCAAAGTGTGGGTCGCGATCCCCTGGGGGTCGCCAAGAATTATTTGTTGGGTCCCGGTCGCAACCGGTAAGATTAAAAAAAATATAGGCTGTAAGGCCTGTACTAAAAAATAAAATAAAACACAACATTTTTAGTGAGACGAGTGTGCCTGTTTATTTGTTAACAAATATTTAAATCTCGGTTTTATCTTCGAGACATTAACATATATGTAAATCATTTTCCAAATAGAGCATTTTCTTCTGCTTAGTTTTAGAGAACATAGGCATGAAGTGACGAATGAAACTAACAATTTTAAAGCCTCTTTTGCCAGCTCTGTATATTCACCTCTTCTCTTTATCCAGAAATTATCAATGGTTTTTAAATTATATTTCATTCTAGCATACTATTACTACAGTGAAAGCTCCCTTAGGCGGACAGCGACGGTCAAGGCACTTTTGTCCGTCTAAGAGAGTTCTCCGCCTAAGGCAGTGGTCTGTCCAAGGGAAAAAAATGAAAGAGTAATTCAAAATGGTTATAAATATAAATATTATATTCATTGATAAAAATAACGAACAAATAAATTCTTTTAAAAAACAAAACGAAAAGATTTTATTGCAATACAAAAAAATATTTAAAAAAATGTTCATGAACATATAAGGGAATACATACATATAATCTTTTTTGTTAAAAATTAACAAAAATTAAATATTCCAATTGCACTTGTTTTAATACAAAAACAAAAATTTATTTTAAAAGGGTTGCAAGATTATTTGTAATTTAAAAAAAATCAAAAAATCACCAACTGAAGTAATGACAAAATTTTTGAGTTGTTCAACCCCAATTTTTGACTCCTTGTATGAGCTGATAGTCATTTCCTGCAATTGGTCGGGATTTTCTTCGTCATCCTCAGAATTTCTGCTTATGTCAACGATGTGCTCAACTTGAGTATCTGAAATGAAATCATCGTCTACGTTCACGTGCGCATCAGTATGTAAAAAATCTCCTGGATCAACATCAGATTGACACTCTTGAAGGAGTCTTGAAATTGTTCTCAGGTGTGCCGATGGTAAAACATCATCTGGATCAAATTGATCCAGGTCTTTGGTGCTCCAAAACCAGATTTCTTAAAACAGTTTACAATCGTTGTGGCCGTTACTTTCTCCCATGCAGTGTTAGTAAAACAGACAGCATCCAAGACATTTACAGCTTAACATGATTGCTTACATTCACAGCAACATCAATGTTGTTGAGAATATGCTTAAACATTAGTGAACGATAATGAAATTTAAAATTGCTTATTACACCTTGGTCAAGAGGCTGGCAAATTGAGGTGGCAGATAAATATTTTTTTTTTATTTTTCAGTTTTAGGAGCACTTTCTTCTTTTTGAGTTCCATTTTTTTTTTTCAAAAGATGTTAACGGTCATGATTTCTTGGGTCATCGAAGATCTTTTGTTGTTTCTCCATTCAACTGGGAGTTGGGCGTGCTTTAGACTACCAAAAGCTCGTGGGCGAAACTTGGCAAATATTGCGTATTGACAAAGGTTCTCACTAATCAACTGATGAGTTCACGTGTGAACTCAATCAGTTGATTATTGCCAATTTTTGTAGGAATTTTAAATATTTTGAATAAATATTTGAATCATTAATCAAGCTTTTGTTTGGAGAAATCAATGGTCTTTATATTTAGTTTAACTCCCAAATATTTATTTATACTCATCTGCTGCATCCAATCGGTTTCCTTTGAATTTAAAACTACGTGTATTTTTGTTTCATTAACATATAGAAAACAAGATCACTTTTGATTTGTCCGTGTTAATAACGAGACCCCATTTAATGCAATACTCGTAGTACGCAGCTCGCCCTAAAATTTCGCTTCCATACAAAATTTTCTCCAAAATTTAGCTAAGCTAAGATTTAGCCAAGCATTTTAACGGAGAGGTACGCAGCTTCAGCTAAGAAATCAAATTTTTGGTTTCCACTGTACTTTCACTATCTGTCAGAATTTAGCGCAGGAAATAAATGTCCAGCACATTAATTCGAAAGCTCCATTTTGACAGATTCTTTTTGTTTGTGTTTCCCGAGATTCGTCCAAGTAGTTTGTAGACACGTGGGCATTCTCGATATTGTTATGCTGCAATACGAAAGACAACAAAACTTATTCCACCACAACTAAGGATACTTGGTGTGGTAAGTCAGGCATCAGATGCAGGAAGCAGTAACATTGAACATGGCAAGAGTTTTTCTACAAAAGAAACTACAGCAAAGGGACGTTAAAGAAAAAAGAGTTTATGCTGTAAGTTTTGTCTTATAAATTAATATTCGTCTTATGATTGAACTTTTTAAATTTAAATAATATTTTTTTCAGAACAGCTGTATTTTGACATATTCTCCATAGAACTCTCGTATCAAATTTTAAACTATCCACAATTCTAATGTCAAATTTTAGCTAGGATTTTACCTGATGCTTAAAGAGAAAAGTGCCAGCGAAATTTTAGCGTGATCTACATACGTACTAGGCAAGCGGTTAATAATGAATTTGAGATTTTCGGGAGATTCTGACAGTAGCACTATGTCATCAGCGTATAAAACCACATTAACTTTATTTTTTCAGCAATTCGCATTCCTCCTGGTAGGTGCGTTACTACATATGGTTGATAAATAATGAGAACAGAAGAGCGCTTAAAAATCATCCTTGCTTCACACCAGTATCTGTTATAAACCATTTTGAGTGGTGCGGCCCATCTCAGGCAATTGTTTTTATATATTCCTAGTTGCGATAGTTTGTAAAAAAGTGCATTCCGATTTACAAGATCAAATGCCGATTTAAAGTCGACGAATAATGAGTATATTTTTGTATTCTTGCTTGATATGTTCTTACAATGGATGCCAGCGTAAAAATATCATTCACTTTGAAGTATCCTTTCCTGAACCCAGATTGAAATTCCGTACGAATGTTGTTGGATTCTACCTTACCTATTAGCATAAGTATCACAAAGCAATAAGCTAGCACGTTCATGAAGGAGATTCCGCAATAATGTTCAAATTATTCAAGTCTCCATTTTAGGGGATCGGGAATATTATCGACGTTTTCAACGATCGGGGACATCTTCATTCAGATAAACGTTATGATAGAATGTTTTGAGTTGACATTTAAATGCAGGAGTATCATTTTTGGAAAAATTCATGTCACCCGTCTTCATAGGGTGCCTTACCGGTCTTCAAATTAGTGATTACAGCTTGTACTTTATCCAATTTTATTTCACTATCTATGATCTCGTCGGTAGAAAGTTGCTCAGCATACGCAAATATTAGCCCAGATTTCCCATAGAGAAGATTTCTGCAGTGTTGTGCCATGTATACTACAAATGCAGACTATATGATTGTCGACATGTAGACAATTCACAATTGTGGACATAAATGTGTCGACAATTTAGACATTGTAGAAAATTTGTAAAACCATAATAAATCATAACTTTTCCTACTTAAATTTATTAAACTAGAAAACATAAATGAACAAAAAAGTCGTAAAAAAATCATTTGGTTTAAATCTAAACGTATACCTAGTTCTATGTTCATAAAAATTTTAATTTCAAATATTTAAATTAGACATCTCAAGAAACTTTAAATTATGGGAGACATCTGTTATGATACACATACTCACTAAAATTTGATAGGTCCACAGAATCACTTCACTTGTTTAACTGGTCAAGTATTAAAAACCTTTTCAATTTTGAGGAATTTAGTAATAAAATAAAAAAAATGCCAGTACGCTTTGCAAATGTTGAGTAGTTTATTTTTGTTTGTTCCGATTACAAAATTTTTTGAAAAGATATTGGCGCAAAACTTTAGAGAATAAACCCAACTCTAGTTAAAGCAGTCGTTTAATCGCCAGTCCTTGTCTAACTTTGTTTAAATTTTGACCATACTAAACAACTCTTCTAATTAAAGTAGATTTTAAGGGCTATTTTAATCAAAGTTATGTTAAACACTCCATATTTTGACAGATAGAGTAATGGAACAGAACGAAAATTAAGCATAAGCACAAGAACACAAAAAATATAGTTATTCAAAAATTTATTAAGGCTCAGCTAAGATTTTAAAAATTTCAGAAATATGTTGATATTCATATCATAATATTCGTTTCAGATAAAGAAAAAAAATTTATTTTATGGGCTTTCACGTTAATCAATTACAAATTGAACCCCTGTTTTTTCAAATCGGTTTCTTGAATAAAATTCAGGGTCCTCAAGATCTTCAGACGAATTTGCTCCAACTTTTTCTATTTTTGGATTTCTAGAAGGTCTTCAAAAATATTATAATCTTCTTCTTCAGAAATTTGAAATCAATATTTAGATAATAATAACATTTTCAATTACCTGTGCCCGCGAAGGTTTTCAACAGTATTTTGCAAAGTTTTTTTGCACACTCTGCAAAGAGCTGAGTATTTATTATTGGTCAGTCATCTTAATAGCACCCACACGTTTTAAACTTTTATTTTTAAAGAAGACCTTATAATTGCTTGAAACTTATATTTTTATGGATAATATTAAAGCCACGTGCCTATCTTTGTACCAAAGACATTTTAGAATGATTTCATTTGTGAGATTTAATATGTTAAAGTTATTTACATAGTCAAAATATTGTCGACATATTGTCTACATTGTTGACATTGTTGACCGATTATCTACGTTGAAATGTAGACAATTAAAGTCGACACGTAGGGGAACAACACTTGATTTTTGAAGTGGATAGAAAGTACTTCAGCAGATACTCCTGTACCTATGATAAAATGTGTGCCACTGATTTCTTTAGTCAACTTCCAAAACTCATTCGAGTCCTTTCTCTGACCAAGTTTAGGAGTTTGTTTATTGTCGAATTGCGCATTCTTTTTTACATAAATGTTTGTAATAAGAATTTGTATCAATTTCAGATCTTGATATATGAAGTTGGAGTTTCTCATCGCATAAAAAGAGCAAATGATTATCTTCGGACATTCATACAATCATTTTGGTATCTATAATTTTTCTGCAGTGTTGAGATTATCAAATACTTTTTCAAAAGGTGGCGCAATCCCAAAGTTTACTTAAAATTCTAAGAACTTTTATTAACTAAATTTAAGCAAAATTAACTCAAATACAACACAAATTGCTGTTGTACTTAAAAGTCCACTCGATGTCCATATTTCTTACTTCAAACATAACATAACGATCATAGAGAACACCAAGAAAGTGGGTCCACCAGTCTGTCTCTGTCGGTCTGTCGGTCTGTCAGTCTGTCAGTCTGTCAGTCTGTCAGTCTGTCAGTCTGTCAGTCTGTCAGTCTGTCAGTCTGTCAGTCTGTCAGTCTGTCAGTCTGTCAGTCTGTCAGTCTGTCAGTCTGTCAGTCTGTCAGTCTGTCAGTCTGTCAGTCTGTCAGTCTGTCAGTCTGTCAGTCTGTCAGTCTGTCAGTCTGTCAGTCTGTCAGTCTGTCAGTCTGTCAGTCTGTCAGTCTGTCAGTCTGTCAGTCTGTCAGTCTGTCAGTCTGTCAGTCTGTCAGTCTGTCAGTCTGTCAGTCTGTCAGTCTGTCAGTCTGTCAGTCTGTCAGTCTGTCAGTCTGTCAGTCTGTCAGTCTGTCAGTCTGTCAGTCTGTCAGTCTGTCAGTCTGTCAGTCTGTCAGTCTGTCAGTCTGTCAGTCTGTCAGTCTGTCAGTCTGTCAGTCTGTCAGTCTGTCAGTCTGTCAGTCTGTCAGTCTGTCAGTCTGTCAGTCTGTCAGTCTGTCAGTCTGTCAGTCTGTCAGTCTGTCAGTCTGTCAGTCTGTCAGTCTGTCAGTCTGTCAGTCTGTCAGTCTGTCAGTCTGTCAGTCTGTCAGTCTGTCAGTCTGTCAGTCTGTCAGTCTGTCAGTCTGTCAGTCTGTCAGTCTGTCAGTCTGTCAGTCTGTCAGTCTGTCAGTCTGTCAGTCTGTCAGTCTGTCAGTCTGTCAGTCTGTCAGTCTGTCAGTCTGTCAGTCTGTCAGTCTGTCAGTCTGTCAGTCTGTCAGTCTGTCAGTCTGTCAGTCTGTCAGTCTGTCAGTCTGTCAGTCTGTCAGTCTGTCAGTCTGTCAGTCTGTCAGTCTGTCAGTCTGTCAGTCTGTCAGTCTGTCAGTCTGTCAGTCTGTCAGTCTGTCAGTCTGTCAGTCTGTCAGTCTGTCAGTCTGTCAGTCTGTCAGTCTGTCAGTCTGTCAGTCTGTCAGTCTGTCAGTCTGTCAGTCTGTCAGTCTGTCAGTCTGTCAGTCTGTCAGTCTGTCAGTCTGTCAGTCTGTCAGTCTGTCAGTCTGTCAGTCTGTCAGTCTGTCAGTCTGTCAGTCTGTCAGTCTGTCAGTCTGTCAGTCTGTCAGTCTGTCAGTCTGTCAGTCTGTCAGTCTGTCAGTCTGTCAGTCTGTCAGTCTGTCAGTCTGTCAGTCTGTCAGTCTGTCAGTCTGTCAGTCTGTCAGTCTGTCAGTCTGTCAGTCTGTCAGTCTGTCAGTCTGTCAGTCTGTCAGTCTGTCAGTCTGTCAGTCTGTCAGTCTGTCAGTCTGTCAGTCTGTCAGTCTGTCAGTCTGTCAGTCTGTCAGTCTGTCAGTCTGTCAGTCTGTCAGTCTGTCAGTCTGTCAGTCTGTCAGTCTGTCAGTCTGTCAGTCTGTCAGTCTGTCAGTCTGTCAGTCTGTCAGTCTGTCAGTCTGTCAGTCTGTCAGTCTGTCAGTCTGTCAGTCTGTCAGTCTGTCAGTCTGTCAGTCTGTCAGTCTGTCAGTCTGTCAGTCTGTCAGTCTGTCAGTCTGTCAGTCTGTCAGTCTGTCAGTCTGTCAGTCTGTCAGTCTGTCAGTCTGTCAGTCTGTCAGTCTGTCAGTCTGTCAGTCTGTCAGTCTGTCAGTCTGTCAGTCTGTCAGTCTGTCAGTCTGTCAGTCTGTCAGTCTGTCAGTCTGTCAGTCTGTCAGTCTGTCAGTCTGTCAGTCTGTCAGTCTGTCAGTCTGTCAGTCTGTCAGTCTGTCAGTCTGTCAGTCTGTCAGTCTGTCAGTCTGTCAGTCTGTCAGTCTGTCAGTCTGTCAGTCTGTCAGTCTGTCAGTCTGTCAGTCTGTCAGTCTGTCAGTCTGTCAGTCTGTCAGTCTGTCAGTCTGTCAGTCTGTCAGTCTGTCAGTCTGTCAGTCTGTCAGTCTGTCAGTCTGTCAGTCTGTCAGTCTGTCAGTCTGTCAGTCTGTCAGTCTGTCAGTCTGTCAGTCTGTCAGTCTGTCAGTCTGTCAGTCTGTCAGTCTGTCAGTCTGTCAGTCTGTCAGTCTGTCAGTCTGTCAGTCTGTCAGTCTGTCAGTCTGTCAGTCTGTCAGTCTGCTAGTCTGTCAGCCTGTCTGTCTGTCTGTCTGTCCTCGAGTCTCCAGCCTAAAAGCGTTGATAGATTTGCTTCAAACTCGGTACATATTGTCTTTTCGGTAATATGCCCACACTTTTTTTTTAAGACGACAAATAACAGTAGCTCCCATACATTTTTTTTAACCAAAAACAAAAAATCTTATTTTTATCTAAAACGGCCTCAACGATTTTTATAAAAAAAATCGGTTCATTAACGATGGAATTTTTTTGGAAAAAAATTGTTATTTTTGGTATCTCTAGCAGAACCATTTTTTTTTTCATAATCTACACGCGCTCAATGGATTGTACTACCCTTTAAATGTTACAACACAGCGCTGGCGTGAGGTTAACCATTTTTTTTGGTTTTCGATTTTTTTCGGCAACATTTAATTTGATTTTTTTGAAATTTTTTACGCAGAACCTTCTAGAAAGTTTAAACACTATTGTATATGAAAATTTAAAAAAACAAAATTTTTTTGGTAATTAATTTTTTTTTTTTTGAAAACTCAAAATTTCAAAAACGACCCAAACTTCTTCGTATTTGTTGGTTTTTTGACATTATCTTGAATAGGTAAAAAAACTAATTTTGTAAAATAAAAAACAACGGTAACGCCCAGACAAATGTTAAAAAACCGTTAAGAAAAAAATGTATTTCTCGGAAACGGCTACAAGAATTTTTATAAAAAAAATTGTGTGTTCTTAAATTAGTACAGTTCACTTTCAAGTATAAAAATGTTTTTTTTTGTGTACAATCAATAGGCTTCCGCTTTACCGTATGGCCCTTAAAAGTTAGACTGATCTTAGCGGATTAATTTATTACAAAAAGAAGTCTAATCATCGAGTTGCTTTGAAGTTATCAAAATATAAATAACCTAATTAATTTGGACATATTTCCCTTCTTTGATTTTGTTATCCGAATAAAATAAAGCATATTGGCACTTGTTATCATTTCCAACCACCAACTGATAGCAAATGACTGTGTTCGCAATTCTCTTACTGAAGAACCTGCTTTTTTAAAGCTTTCTTAAACAACACATGCGCACAAAATTCAAGAGATTGAAGCCGTTTTACTCGTTTATTCTCTTATGTTACTGCCCTTAAAATTGCCTTATAAAGAGAAAATTACAAAATTTAAAGAACAAACTTTTCTAAACAATTTCTGAAAGGTAACTTTCAACTGTTGTCCAATTCGATTTATAATTTTGTACTTTGCACTTTTTTTCTACTGGATAATGTATTGGTTTGACGTACACAAATGGAAACTAATTTTATGAGATTATTAGAAAGATACCTTAATAAAGAAATTTATATATAGCCAACAATTCTGAAATCAACTTCATTGTTTAGATTAGAGAAGCCAAAATCAGTTCAAGAAAAATAATTATAATTGATACTGGTAATATCGCCAACAAAATATAAGTGCGTGAGTTAGGTACGTTTTTCTTTAGCCAGCTATTTTTTTTTTAACGAACCAACCAAACAAATTGTTTAAGTTTTCCTGTTTTTCTTCTTAACGCCATTGTGTATACTGTATTTTTTTTAAAAGCAATGTTGGCATGGTATGGTATACCTTTAGGAACATACATTCTAGCACATACACGAACCAAGACGATATACAATATGTTATATTAATGGTCTAAATACGGTTTTTTTCGGAGCAATTTAAATTAGTTGTTGTTTCTTAATCCAAAATGATTTATTTATAACTTTGTTTTTTCAAAGAAATTGAAGCCTGAATCTGTAGAATATATTTTGTTCGTTTCTATGCTGAAGTTCAAAATATTTTATAATAAATAAAACATTGTGTTCGCTTATAATTTACTTTGTGGTTCTCCAATAGAGCGAGGTAGAGCTTGAAAAGAAATTTTTAAAATCTTTAAGTCTTAAGAAATGAAGTTTTATGTGGCATTTGAAAATGTGAATAAAGAGCTGTGTACTGCTGGATAATGTCTAGTTAATCCCAATGTCGCTGACAACTATATTATGAAACTTGACCAAAACAATTGGTAATCATCAGGCGGAAGGGGATCATTACGGTTTCTCGCAGATTATTAGCTTGTATAACGTATGCCCGCAGATTTTTTAAGTACTGTTAGTACTAATAAATTATAAAAGTACTTTTTGATGCATATGTTATTGTTGGAAGTATTATTTTCAGATATTTGGAATATTTCTTGTTCGTTTTGTCGATTTTCATAGATTAGTGTAGATATGTATGTGTATTATGTGTATTCGTCGAAGAAATCTTTTTTCGTTTGTTGTTTTTTTTTATTTCGAATGTTTACTTGCGATTATAGGTACTATAAGGCAATTTATGCATTCGACGAAAAAAAATGTTTTGATATAACAATCAAACATGATATTACGATGATAGCGAAGACAAAAAAGATGGTCTAAAAATTCTGTCCGTCTGTATGTATGTATAGACAACTACAGCGCAAACGGGTGGGCCGAATTGCTTCAAGCTTGGTATATACAGGTTTTTAGGTATTGTATAGAGGGGACATTGAAACTTTTTTTAGCTCAAAATATAATGGTACTTGCCATATAACCGTTACGTTAAATCCTATTTTTCTCGGAAACGGCTCTAACGATTTTGATTAAAAACAAGCACTGCAGCTTTTAAGGTACGACCGATCATATGGTTAAAATTAATTTTTTAATGTCTAAAAACGGTACTTTCCATAAATGACTTAACCGATTCTTTAGAAATCTCACGCATATATAGGTTTGTGTTGCCAAACTTATACTGCGTACCAATATTTTAAATTAATATTTTTTTTATATTTTTAAAAACATTTAAGACAAGGTTAAACATTTATATTTGGAAAACTACTCATTAATTTTTTTTCAAAAATTATTGTTTTGTGTATTTTTTTTGAAAGATGTTTTCAAAAAGTTTCTTTAAAAAATTTGTTTTCTCTAAAACCGCTCCACAGATTTTTTAATTTTTTTTCTCATAAATGCAAATTTATCCAAGAAACAAAATAGCGTACTTTTTTGAGCTCAAATTCTTTTAAGTATTTATTTCGGAATTTTGAATTATTCTTTCCTTGATTAAGCCGATTTAATTTTTGTTTCTAAGCTTATACTATATTATATTATTAAATATTTAAGATTGTCATACCAAATTTTTTTTAGAAAAAAATTAAGGAAGTTTTGTATGTATAAAAAATTAAGAAAAAAAAGGACTTAAGAAATATATCTAGATTTTTAATAGAAATCGTTTGCATACGATGTGATCGAACATAAGAGCAAGTTCGTGCGATCCAGTCATCCATTTTATTGTTTGTGGGTTTGTTTTGTTGATTAGATTAAATTACTGCTATTTTGTGCATTCGACGGCAAATTGTTTTTGTTCGTTTCGTTGATTCTCATACATTATTGAATATTGTGTGTTTTTGGCGAAAAATATTTCGGGTCGTTCTTGTTTATTCTTACAAATTATTCTGTCCTCAACAAATGTTATAGCGATTACAAAAACACTATTGAACTTAAATGCAATGTTTTTTAAACCAAAAAAAAACTTTGTATACTCCCAATCTGTCCCCACCCCAAATCCTACAATTAAACCAAGCAGGGGGTTGCAGTGGGGCAACATGCCCTCCCTTAAACGCCGAGAACGACTATAGACAATCGATTTTCTCTTAATTATTTTTTTAGTTCTTAAAAAAAATACAAACATAAATATCTCAAAATCACTACTTCAAACACACCACTAACAGCCAACCAACTCTTAGAAGAAAAATCATTGGCAATTTCTCCCATTTTCAATGGGGTGACCAAATGTATGTAAACCAAACAATTGATATGATTGTACGATTGTATTAAAAAAGGAAGCATTTTCGCGGGCAAACGTTTCCCGGGCAGCCGTGAGAAAAGATATCGTTACATAGTCAAACCGTGCTGTGACAAAACATGTGCGGGGAAACCTGATGCGAGTAACCGTTTTGCGGTCAACCTTACCCAACCCATATGTATGTTTGGTTACTCGAAAACGGCTCTAACAATTTGGATGAAATTTGTACAGTTTGTGACAACTACGAGGGCGTGACTTTTTGAATTTCTGACCTCTTTACTGAAACAACAACACTGCTCCTATCAACAGGCATCTGTCAGTTGACTCCTGTCAAAATTTAAACTTGCTGCGTCAGTTAGTTTGTGTTTGACAGCTATTTTTATCAGACTACTCACTAATTTGAGGAGAAAATGGAAAATAGTGAATTTCGTGTGCTTATTAAGCATTATTTCTTGCGAAAAAAAACCATTACCGAGACCAAGGCTAAGCTTGATAAATACTATGGGGACTCTGCACCATCGATTTCAATGGTAAAAAAGTGGTTTACTGAATTTCGTTGTGGCCGTACAAGCACTGAAGATACCGAACGTCCTGGACGCCCAGTTGAGGTTTCTACACCCGAGCAATCGAAAAAATTCACGATATGGTGTTGGCCGACCGAAGATTGAAAGTGCCAGAGATTGTGGAAGCCGTAGGGATCTCGCATGGCTCAGTGGTTTCAATTTTGAATGATCACTTGGGCATGAGAAAGCTTTCCGCAAGATGGGTGCCGCGTTTGCTCGCAGTCGACCACAAACGCAATCGTGTAACAACTTCACAGGAAGGTTTGGCGTTGTTTAATCGCAATATGGAGGAGTTTTTGCGCCGTTTTGTAACCGTGGCCATGGATCCATCACAACACACCAGAGACCAAGCAACAGTCAAAACAGTGGGTTTCTAAGGGTGAATCGGCGCCAAAGAAGGTCAAGGTGGGTTTGTCAGCCAATAAAGTTATGGCGACTGTTTTTGGGATGCACGCGGGATAATCCACATTGACTACCTTCAAAAGGGAAGAACAATCAATGGGGAATATTATGCCAACTTATTGGACCGATTCAATGACGATTTGAAAAAAAACCGACCTCATTTGGCCAAGAAAAAAGTTCTTTTCCACCAATACAATGCAAGGGTGCACACATGTGTAGTTGCCATGGCAAAAATCCATGAATTGGCCTATGAATTGCTCCCTCATCTACCCTATTCTCCAGATTTGGCTCCGAGCGACTACTTCTTGTTCCCAAACCTGAAGAAATGGCTTGGTGGAAAAAGATTTGACTCCAATGATGAAGTCATCTCGCAAACAAAGGCTTATTTTGAAGACCTCGACAAATCATTTTTTTTGGAAGGGATAAAAAAATTGGAGAAGCGTTGGACAAAGTGTATAGAGCTCAAGGGAGACTACGTTGAAAAATAAATTTATTTTTTTATCAAAAAATCTGTGCTTTAATCCAAAAGTCACGGACTTTTTGACCCGCAATTGGGCGGGTCAATAAGTCACGGACTTTCTGACCCGCAATCGGGCGGGTCAATAAGTAACCGTGGACGAAACATGGATCCATCACAACACACCAGAGACCAAACAACAGTCAAAACTGTGGATTTCTAAGTGTGAATCGGCGCCAAAGAAGGCCAAGGTGGGTTTGTCAGCCAATAAAGTTATGGCGACTGTTTTTTGGGATGCACGCGGAATAATCCACATTGACTACCTTCAAAAGGGAAGAACAATCAATGGGGAATATTATGCCAACTTATTGGAACGATTCAACGACGATTTGAAAAAAAACCGACCTCATTTGGCCAAGAAAAAAGTTCTTTTCCACCAAGACAATGCAAGGGTGCACACATGTGCAGTTACCATGGCAAAAATCCATGAAAGCTATGAATTGCTCCCTCATCGACCCTATTCTCCAGATTTGGCTCCGAGCGACTACTTCCTGTTCCCAAACCTGAAGAAATGGCTTGGTGGAAAAAGATTTGACTCCAATGATGAAGTCATCTCGCAAACAAAGGCCTATTTTGAGGACCTCGACAAATCATTTTTTTTGGAAGGGATAAAAAAATTGGAGAAGCGTTGGACAAAGTGTATAGAGCTCAAGGGAGACTACGTTGAAAAATAAAATTATTTTTTTTATCAAAAAATCTGTGCTTTATTCCAAAAGTCATGGACTTTTTGACCCGCAATTGGGCGGGTCAATAAGTCTCGGGCTTTTTGACCCGCAATCTGGCGGGTCAATAAGTCACGGACTTTTTGACCGGCAATTGGGCGGGTCAATAAGTCACGGACTTTTGACCCGCAATCGGGCGGGTCATTAAGTCCGTGACTTTTCGAATAAAAAACTGATTTTTTGATTGAATTTCTGACCTCTTTACTGAAACAGCAACACAGCTCCTGTCAACAGGCATCTGTCAGTTGACTCCTGTCAAAATTTAAACTTGCTGCGTCAGTTAGTTTGTGTTTGACAGCTATTTTTATCAGACTACTCACTAATTTGAGGAGAAAATGGAAAAAAGTGAATTTCGTGTGCTTATTAAGCATTATTTCTTGCGAAAAAACCCATTACCGAGACCACTAGAGTTTGTTTTCTTGTAAAAAATTATTTTATTAAAATCCACATACCGCCATCCCATCATTTCTTCGTTTCTCGGAAACAACTCTAACGATTTGAATGAACATTCGAGATTTTGTATTTATGACCAAGAAAAAATGCCAAAATTATTTTAAGTGATATGCGCCCACCGTCAAGCGCATAACGACTCAAATGAACATACAAACGATCGATATTCATTGAACAATGACTTATTCAATGAAAATTGACAATAAAAATTGATTGTGTGTAGGACTTTTATAAATGAAGTAAGCGCATTATTCGTTCAGAAGGCCCACCTCATTTTAACAAATATAAATTTCATAAATCTTTTTTGGATTTTTGAAGTAAAACTTCTTCACCGGGAGTAAACATTTTCCATGTAACGCAACGGAACGGTAAACGTCGTTAATTTAAAAAACACAAAAAGTCTAATTCTTTATAATTTTTTAATAAAACAGGAAACACTGTTCCAGATATCACTTGGAACATTTTAAATTAAACTTATGAATTATTAATTACTATTAAATTGAAAAAACAAGTAAACTCTAATACAAATACAAAACAGAAAAAAAATCAAATAAATTAAACTGTCATTTTGACAACCGTAGACCAGTATTGCCTTATACAAAAAATCCTAAGTCCGCTGTCAAATCCGAAACAGTATTGCCATGCATTTGGAAGAATTGCTTATTCTTCAAACACAATGGATGTGATACGAAAACGACACGTGAGTTAAGGAGTTCTTATTTAAATTATAGTGTCAAACCATGAATCAAATAAAACAAGATTAAGACATTTCTTTTTAAATACCCGAAAAACAGAATCTCTTTTCATGAAAACACATCTTCAATTCGTTAATAAATCATTATTTCGTTTTTATTTTCTGATTCCACCGCCGGGGAATTCCTTAATTCACTTGAACTTTTTTAATAATTTGTTTCCAAGAATTTTTTAACAATATTTTAATAATATTAATTTATTTTTTACTGTACACTGCCACAAAATAAAAATTAATTGACAACACAACAATTGAGAAACTGCAAAACAATTATTGTTGTGTGTATAAGAATCTGTGTACAAATCCGTTTTGAATCCATCTCCAAAAAGAGATTCAATACGGATCTGTTTTTCCAGAAAAAATTGGTTTTAATTTGAAACGAATCTGATTTTGAGAAAAAAAATTGACGGCTGATCGACGGCAGATCGATGTTTTTATTGAAACGAAATCGACATTATTTCATGTTTTTCAAGGTAACTCCGAACGTTCGCCGGTCGGTCGGAACTCTAATTAAATTGTTTATAGCCGATTCGTGACGGGGAATGCCAGAAAAGAGGACAAACGAATAGCACCAAAGCAAAATATGAAAATTTCAATTTCTTTTTTCGCATACTTATATTCCATTTTTTTTTTGTGACAATGCGAAAAATCATACTTCTTGCTTGATTGGAATCCAGTAAACCTTTATAGAATGCTATAAGTAATTACAATCAATGTGCATCAATCATTTTTGATTCTAACTGAAAAAACTACACGTGAGGAGTCAAAAGGAGCTTCATTTTCTGCATTTAAAAAAAAATTATTAAAAATGTGAAAAGGAGAACCTATTTTTTTCTTTTTTTTTTTAATTTTTAATTTTAAATATATGCATAAATAAATAAAAAAATACAAATTGAAGTAAAACTTTTGAAGTAAAACTTATTTTGCAGCGTTTGGGGTAAAAATGTCTATGGAGCTGTCAAACCGATAACACGGCACGTGTACTAAAAATGTGTAACCGGTTTCCATGTAATTGAAATATGTTTTAGCTGACATAGAATAATGAAAGAAAAAATTGTTTCAAATTAGGGAAGTTTCACTTTTAGCGCGTGTACATAAGTACACACACTATTTTTTTCAATGCGATTAGATTGCAACTCAGAAGCAGGGCACCAAACAGTATCACAGTATATTCGGATTGATCTTATCAAAGCAAAATATAGAATAAGAACAAGAGGGCATGAGAGTCCGAGAAATCACTAGTATTTCTCTTAATAAAGCCAACCATAGATTTTGCTTTTGACGTTTATAATCAACATGTCGCCTGAAAGATAAAGTCCTATCGAAAATTAATTCAAGATTTTTTACTTTATCAATCCTATTCAGAAGGACGGCCCAACTGAATACTTTTATAATGTTTGCATAGAGCATCTATAAAATGAGACGACATTGCAATTTTACTTGCGATATATAGGTATTATGCATATGGCAGTTATGGATTCGTAAAAAAATCGAACTCGAGATTTTTATCAAACTTGAAATTGAGATGATGGAGAACACCAAAAAAGTGGGTCTAGCAATTCCATTTGTCTGTCTGTACATCTGCCTGTCTTTGAGTCTACAACCTAAGCGGTTGGATGGATCTGCTTAAGGCTTGGTACATATTGTTTTTTCGTAAATATGCCCACGGTTTTTTTTTCATTTTTTTTAAGACGAAACATAACGGTACCTGCCATACATTTTTTTTCAAAGAGTAAATCTTATATTTCTCGAAAACGGCTGGTAGGGTAAAGGTACATTTTGGTAATTTTTTTGTAATGGTTATTTTTGGTACCTCTAGTTAGTAGAATCATTTTTTTTTTTTGTTTTTCGAATTTCTGGAAAAGGGATCATTTTATTTTTTCAAATTTTGTATGCAAACACGCCTAGAAAGTTTAAACACTAATTGTTTTTAATTAAAAAAAAAAACTTTTTAAGAAGGTGTATTTTTTTTCTTACAATACAATATTCTATATACTACTGAAATTATTCAGCCAAGTAGAAGACTTATCATTATATTTAATTGGACTTGTTAAATTATTGATTCAAAATAGCTTTTAACGGCCCCTAAACGCAAATTTTCTTCTGTTTTTTGAAAATTCAAAATTTGGAAAACGACTGAATCGATAATTTAATAGTTTTTTGACATTAACTTGAATAGTTAAGAAAAAACTATGTTCCTAAAATAAAGAAAAAACAACGGAACCTCCTATATGTACTTTTCGATAACGGCCCCAAGAATTTTTATAAAAAAAAAGTGTGTTTTCTTAAATTAGTACACTGTTAAGTATACGAATATTTTATTTTGGGAATTTATTTTTCGCATTTTTAATAAATAAATAAACTTTTTTTTTGAAAAATCACAGCTTTTTTTAAAATTTGAATTTTATACATATAAATTGCTACAAAATCGCCTTTCACACTTCTTTTCTAAAAATGTTTTAATAATTTATTTTTCCAGGGATTCAAATGCCATCTTCTTTTCCCCTTAAACTTTAACAACAAAGAAATGTAAAAAGATTTAATTATGTGTATTTTTAATTTATTTCTACTTTATTGTATTTCATTTTTACATATTTTTGCATACCTCACTTAATAGCTACATATATACAATATAGGCCTTCATATTTGTATGTATATGTATGTATAAAAATATCATGCATTTTATGTATATTGCATTTAAATTATAAAGTTATGTACATACATCCCTAATTTTCATTATTATATGTATATAATTTACATATCTATATTCCATAAGTACATGTGTACGTTTTAACGGGAGATTTTTTTGCTACTTGGTTTTTGACGTTTATATTTTTGACAGATCACACATGACAAATTCCACGAGCATTTGACATTTCGATTCAGTATTGTTTGCCATTTCATCATGAATAGACTTACGCCTGAACAACGTTTGCAAATTATTGAAATTTATTATCAAAATTCGTGCTCTGTGAAAAATGTGTTTCGCAAGCTTTTATCGCAAAATTGTCTTCAGCGACGAGGCTCATTTTTGGCTAAATGGATACGTGAATAAGCAGAATTGCCGTATTTGGAGTGAAGAGCAGCCAGAGTCAATTCAGCAGCTACCAATGCATCCCGAAAAATGCACTGTTTGGTGCGGTTTATGGGCAGGCGGCATCATTGGGCCGTACTTCTTCAAGGACGATGAAGGCCGCAGGGTTACGGTCAATGGAGAAAGGTACCGTTCGATGATAACAGATTTTTTTTTGCCGAAAATGCAAGAATTGAACTCGGTCGACATGTGGTCCCAACAGGACGGTGCCACATGCCACACTGCACGCGAAACCATGCATCAATTGAGAGGCGAATTTGGTGAGCAGCTGATCTCACGTTTTGGCGCAGTCAATTAGCCACCAAGATCATGTGATTTGACCCCGTTAGACTATTTTTTGTGGGACTATGTTAAGTCTATTGTCTATGGGGACAAGCCAAACACGATTACTGCCTTGGAAGCCAACATTGAACGCGTCATTGGTGAGATTCCGGCCGAAATGTGTGAAAAAGTTTGCCAAAATTGGACCTTCAGAATGGACCACCTGAAGCGTAGCCGCGGGCAACATTTAAGTGAAATTATTTTTAAAAAGTAAATGGCAGAAATTGATTTATCGATCCAAATAAAAATTTCATTCACTTTTTACAAGTTTCTGTGTTTTTATGAATTTTCAAAAACCAAGCTCTTAAAAAATCACCGTTTATAATCCATAATTTCGATTTAAATATACATTTGTAGCTAGGTACCTATGTACATAACTATCCATTCGACGCTTTATTATACTAAGGACCAAGGTAATCTTACCTACATCTATAAATCTAACCTACCTGATGATACCTATTTGCTAACACCATCAATGTTTAGCTACACTAAAGTTGTTAACTGTAAGTTGTTATTTCAAAAAACTAATTTTAAACTGTGCATGCAATAGTGAAAAAGTCGAAAATATTAAAGGAAGAAGTACGCAAAATAAAATATTATTTACATTAATAAGGGCTGGATTCTTGTAGCCGTTTTTGAGAAATACATTTTGTTTCTTAATGGTTTTTTAACTTTGGTATGGGAGGAACCGATGTTCTTGGTTTTAGGAAAATTATTTTTTTTAAGTATTCATCATAATGCCAAAGAACTACTCAATACAACCTTTCAAAAAAATATATTAATTCGTTTAATAAATCTGTATTTTGGCTTACATTATAGTGTTTAAATATTCTAGGATCTTCTGCATTGAAAACCTAAAAAAAAAACAGATGAATCGTTTTCCAGAAAATCGAAAACCATTCACTTTCCCTTTATTAATGAACTGATTTTTTTTATGAAAATTGTTGGACAAGTTATTGAGAAAAATAAGATTTTTTTGGTCAAAAACAATGTATGACAGGTACCGTTATTTTTCGTCTTAGGAGAAAAAATCAATGTAACAAGTTTGAAGCAAAATCATCCAACCGTTAAGGCCCCAGTCTCTAGGACAGACGGAATTGCGTGACCCACTTTTTTTGTTCTCCATCATCGTAATGTCAAGTTTGATCAAAATCTAGAGTTCGATTTTTTTACGAATCCATAACGAATCCGTACCTCAAAAACAGAAAAAAAAAATAAAATAAAATGCACGACTGGACCGTACGAACTTGCTATTTGTAGCTACAACTTTTGTGTAGCTAACCACTGATGCTGTTAGTAGGTATAGGTAGTCTAGTTACCATATGCAGGTTTAAAGCCGGTGTAGGTAATAATACCTTGATTCTTAATATAATGATTTGTGGAATACATGATTCAAGGAATGGTTACATAGACACCTATTTAAATGGATATAAGTTATGTAAATTAGGAGAGTAATATGTACCTACCTACATATAGTGAACATAGGTATGTAAATATGTGCATACACATGTATATAATGAAAGTGAATGGTGTATAAGTTGGTAAAAATCGTTTTTTCAACTTATAAAAACTGCCAAAACCATCACTTTAGTCTGTTTCTCGAGAAAACGAAGAACGCCATTAGATGCCACGGATCAATGAAAACTGTATAAAAAAGTATCTCGAAAATTGTAGGACGGATTTTGATAAAATCCTATTTTTTATTTTTAGTTTCTTGAAAACAATAGTCTTTTTCAAATTTTGGTATGCAGTTTTTTAGAGTTTATTAATGTACATGTGATAATAAAATTTAAAATTATTTATTTTGATTAGTTTTAAAAATATTGATTTTTGAAAAAAAAAAGTTTTAAAAATTAATTTTTATTAAAAAAAAAAGTTATTCAAAATTTGTATATGCAGAATTAGTTTGGCTACTTAGATCTTCATAGATATAAAATTTGAAGGAAATCCAATATACCGTTACCGATATATCCAAAAATATAAAAAAAAACGTTATATGAAAGGTACCGTTCTTAGACTTTTCACGTAAGCTCATTCTAAATAATACTTATTGCGAACAAAAAAATTCCCAAATTTTTTTATCAAAATCGTTGAAGCCGGTTTCGATAATAATAAAATTTTCCTTTAAGGTCATATGGCAGGTACCGTTATTTTAAAGCCTAAAATTAAAATTTCAATTTCCTTCTGAGGAATGGCAAAAGAATCACACATACCCAATTTGAAGGTAATCGCTGGAGCCGTGTAGGCTATAGCTCGTTATACATACAAACGGACACTGATAGACTGACAGACAGACAGGCTGACATTTCTTGCCGATCACTTTTTTGGACTTCTCTATGATCGCTATGTCATGTTTGATTGTTAGATTTTTTTTTTTTTTGACGAATACATAACTTGCCTTATAGTACCTATAATCGCAAGTAAAAATAGATGTTATATTATTTTTGAAAATAATTAATAATTCGAGATGATTTAGATGGTAGAACAAATTGTATGGCACGTACCGTTTTTTTTTTTGGGCTAAAAAGATTTAAGGATCTATTTGAGCAAGTCACCAAAAACGCTTACGTGCCAAGTAAAGCGAGAAAATCTCTAGTTTATTTTTTTTTTCAATGCAAAACTTGCCCTATGCAAGTTAGAACACAAACAAAATACATAAAGTGTAGGTAGGTACATAAAAACAAATTTGTAACATTAACTTTTTAACGGAGTTAACATATCCAAAGAAGCACATCCCGATAGCTCGTGACCTTAGCAAATGAACATTTTCACTTAAATATGTATCTTGAAGAATTCCCACTACAGCGAAGAAATATGAGTCATAACCAAGTTTTAATTTGAATTATTATGCATGCGGAATGACGTTTATAAGAAGATGTACCGTGCGTCGTGCATCACAAAAACGGCAATTTAACCAGTAGCTGCAGGTTTATTCTACATATTCTATAGTATTTGAATACTTAAGTGTATAGGCTGAGAACTCACGTTACATTCTCGTCTTGCAAAAACATACCCAGCGGAAATTTTAATCGGGACAACAAAAGGAACAGTTTCGTTTGTTTTATAAAGTAATACAGGTGATTGTATAAACTATGTCAAGACGTATAGTTCGCTAACCTCATGCAGATCCTGATTACTATCACAACGTATTTTATTTGCCTACACTTTTGAGATTATGTACGTAACGGTTCATAACTGTTAAACTGCTTGCATTTATTTTTAATGCTTGCTCTTGAGTGTCATTTAATAGGTTCATTAAAGAATTTTTTGTGTGTCTTATCTTTATTAGTTCTTTATGGTCAACTTTTAAGATTTTATAAGGTGACATACTTTTTATTAGTTTTTTTTTTTTTTTAAGTGAAAACTTCTATAGGCACGTTGTGCATTCTCCGGTACGGGTAAAAAGTATAGATTCATAAGATATTCAAATCGATATGCTAAAGATGTGCGATATTCATCCACGCTAATGAAATATCGATGTTAAAAGAGAAAACACAGATCTATCATTCAAAATATCGATACCAAAATGGTGTATTGGTAATTTTATCGATGTTAATATTGAAATATGTATGTACTGTAACGTTCAGACACTTTAATTATGTTTTACATCAACTATATAATTTTAATTAAATTATTATTCTTAAATATTGTTTCAACAGAACATCTTATAATAAATAAATTCTTTTGTTTTTATTTGCTCTAAAGATTATTTAATATTCTGGTTTCTACAGATTATGAGACTTATTTAGAATAAAAACAAAGATATATATTAAGTTTGTTGAAATAACGGAGGAAATCAAGTTCAAGATCACAACAGAGAAACGAAGCAGAATTTTTCAGAATAATGGCAGAAAGTGTTATTTCCAAGTTTGCGAAACTTAACAACACAAACTACGCAAATTGGAAATTTAAAATGGAGCTTTTTTGCTTAAACAAAATCTGTGGAAAAAGGTGATACTAGGAAAGAGACCTTAAGAAATAATAGCAGAAGATGGAACAGTCAAGAATTAAGAAGATATCGATGAATGGCACTTATTCGATCGAAGAAAACAGTAAAACAGTCATGGGATGTTTTAAAAGAATACCACGAGAAAAATACGCTTTCAAATAAAGTATTTTTAATGCGGTCTATATGTTCTTTAAAACTTGCAGAAGCTAGCGATGTAAAGGCTCACATAAACAAAATGCCAGATTTGTTTACTAAGTTGCACGATATTGGAGAAGAGACATTATCGGATAAATGGAGTGCAGCAATGCTGCTTAGCAGTTTACCTGAAAGTTATGATGCATTAATCACAACACTTGAGGCACGTAAAGAAGAAGAAGTCACATATGCATTAGTTCAACAACGAGTGATAGCTGAATATGAACGACATCTTTATTCAGAAGGAACCACCAGTGATTCAATCCTTAAGATGACAGGAAAAGTCAATATTTGCCTTTTCTGTTAGAAGCAAGATCATTTCAAGAAAGATTGTCTAAAATACAAAGAATGGCTTGTAAAAAGGTTCGAAAACAAAGAGAAGAACTCAGCTGATAAAGTGAATTCTATTGAGGATAAATCTTCATCAGATAGTTCATTATAAGATTTTCTCTTCACAGTTGGTTATTTGAAAAAGTGTGAATGGATAATAGATTCAGGTGCAACCAAACATGCAGTGAATGCCAAGCTGTTTTTCACAAACATTGACGAATCCTACAGAAGTACAATCAAAATGGCAAATGGTGAAATGGCTCAAGTAGAAGGAATTGGATCTGGATATTTAAAATTTTGTAATGAACGTGGTGACGTACATAAAGCTAAAATCACAGATGTGCTCTTTGTATCCAACTTAAACAGCAATATATTGTCAGTTAAGCGACTTACGAACCACGGCATGCATGTTGAATTCGATTCTTGCATTGGAGAAATTAAGAACAAAGAAGAGCAAATCGGTGTTGCAGATGCAGTTGGTGATATGTATGTATTACGTCAGCCTGAGGCAATTTGTGCGTTAGCACATAATGATAAGTGCATTCATACTTGGCATCGAAAGATGGGACACCGAAATCCAGATGCCATTCGTACTATGCAGTTAAAACGGACGATTGAAGACTTACAGATAGTTGATTGTGGAATACAGGAAACATGTGATACTTACATGAAAGGCAAATTAACCAGAATGACATTTCCAAAGAAGTCAAAATCGGAATCTTCAGCACCATTAGATTTGGTTCATACGGATATTTGCGGGCCTATGCAAGCAATGACTCCTGCTGGTAAACGATACATCGTTACATTCATTGATGATTATTCAAGTTTTACGATAATTTTTTTGTAAGTTGACAAATCAGAAGTTGGACAGAAGCTGAAAGATTTTGTTAAATTTTGTGAAACAAAGTTCTCAAGGAAACCAAAAGTAATTCGTTTAGATAGAGGTGGTGAATACATGGGAAAAGACTTAACAGATCTTATGAAGTCAAATGGAATACAGACTCAACTTACAGCAGCATATAGCCGCCACCAAAACGGAAAAGCTGAAAGAAAAAACCGCACTTTAATTGAAATGGCACGTTGCATGCTGATAGATGCAAATCTTTCATTCAGCTTCTAGGGTGAAGCAGTAACAACGGCAAAGGTGGTTGTGGAGGGTACAATGACTTAAATTTTGTCCATTGTTAGATCTCTTCCATACTATAACGAAAAGCTGGAAAGTCTTAATCACAGGCACCATCGTAATGTATTCTTACTACGAATCACGAAAAAAGTATTACAGGTCCAGTCGTATTAAAAATATTTCTTACGAAATTCGGAGTTCGGGGATATTGGCAGTTTGATGTTTTGATTTCGTTCGGAGCATATGATGTGTATTTATTCGTATCCGTAGCGTAAAACATTCGGAACTTTGCTTGGAGATCTTTGTTGGGAAAACAATATCTGTTAGAGAAATAGTATGATTCTAATGACTTCTTGGGCTAAACTGAATAACAAATAAAACGCCTTTGGGGAAAAAACATTTAAACATCTATGTAAATTATGTTAATGTAAATTTTCGACAGTAAGTAAGTGAATACAACCACTTTGCAAAATGTTATTCTCTGCAAGTTGAAAAAGATAGTTGGGAACCCATAGATTCTGTGGCTTACTTTTTATTTATATTTTAAAAATATAAAAATCTACTACGATAAAAATTAATCTACTGCGCTTTTTTTTCAAATCTTCTTCGACTTTTTTCCCAAAAGTACCTTCCCTGTTACTTGGCCAACGTCGGGTCGGTTGCGCAGAGAGAGGATTCAAGAGAACAAAAAAGGTGCGCAAGATATCACATTGCCAGAGATAACAGGTTATCCATTTTGCGGCTTCAAAATTAAACGGAAATAAAACACATATAAAATATTTTTTTTCATGATATTTCTTTTTTATTATAAAGTTTGAATGTTGACATTATGTGTGAAATACTGCATCATTTAAATGACCACCAAGCGAATTGTTGCAAGCATCGATTCTTTTAAGGTAATTTTCGACCACTTTTTGATACATATTGGGCGGTATCTCAGCCATAACTTGACGAATGTTGGTTCTTAAGTGCTCAAGAGTTAAAGGTTTATCTGCTTAAACACGGTCTTTTGCGTAGCCCAACAAAAAAAGTCCAGCGGTGTCAAATCGCATGATCTTCGTGGCCAGTTGATATCGCCACGATAAGAAATTACTCTTGCAATAAAGCCATATTCGCTCGAGTTGTGTGGCATGTGGCACCTTCTTGTTGAAACCACATATTCTCCAAGTCGTATTCTTCAATAGCAGGCAAAAAAAAGTCGGTTATCATATGACCATAACGCTCCGAATTAACGGTGACAGTCGTTCCATCGTTGTTTTCGAAGAAGTAAGGTCCAATCACACCTCCGGACCTAGGAGCGCCCCAAACAGTGACTTTCTGTGGATGTAACGGCCTCACTTCAATTACTTGAGGATTTTCAGAACCCAAAACAGGACAATTTTGTTTATTAACATACTCACCGAGTGAGAAATGTGCTTCGTCGCTGAAGAAAATTTTGTTCGAAAAATGACCGTCCACCGTCTGTTGTTCAAGCACCCATTCGACGTATCTACGACGTTGTGAATGGTCAGTTGGCTTCAGTTGTTGTATGAGTTGGACTTTATATAGATGTAGGTGTAGATCCAAATGCAAAATACGCCATAATGTGCCGTAAGACAGTCCTAATTCCTGAGAACGACGAGGAATCGACACGTTCGGATCTTCGGCAACACTTTCACTTACAGCAGCGATATTTTCAGTGGTACGAGCGTAGTTGGACGATTATGTAAACCATAATCACCTCTTAAAGCACGATATGTGGCTGTGGCAGAATCACCATTTTTGTAGTAGGTTTTAACAATTTTTATTCGTTGTGCGATAGTTTCGCGATCCATTTTCGTAAATGTCAGACTTTCAACTGAAAAAAAATTGGTTTAACAACTAAGTTTGAAAAATGTCAAATTCCAGCCCTATGCTCTTGCAACCGCAAAATGGATAACCCTTTATTTTGAAAACTGCACAATAAATCACGATCATATCTCATATAAATAGTCTATCTCTGCGAGGTGGTTGTGCATATGGGGACCTATTTTTCAAAATTAATAAGATGAGGAAAGAAATTTGAAGAGAGGTGCGCAGCGCAGTAGAATCAAAATGGCAAAGTGAATTGGTTCAAGCTATTAATCGAAAGCGTTAGATAAGTACGACGTAAGTATATAAAGTTTTCAATGCTGTTTAAGTATGTTTAAGTAAATTTGAATTCTCCGATTCTGTAGTTAAATGTGCGTAGGTATACGTATAAGTATTGTGCATTGTTTATATTTTGATTAAATTACTGTGCAGTATAAAAGTAAGTATGTATTAAATATGATATTTTTCTCATATTTGAAACAAAAAAATTAAAAAAAACTTGTTTCTTAAAATATCTATAATAATTGTGTTAATATTTCCGTCTAAAAATTACATATATATTAGGGTGATTACGGTGAAATTGGGTAACTTTTAGGGATATTTTGTTTATGATATTATCTAAACCAAATTCCTACAAATTCTGATATTTAAGATAGCTAATCTAATGAAGATATTGCTCATGACCGGGCCAGTCACTTTTGTATGTATATTCTGAAATATATCGGTTTTTGTGAATTTCACTGCGAGGGGACTGGGGGGGTGACACAGTACTGATAAAATACACAACTTCATAAGAAAATAATGGAATTTATTAATATTTAGAGTACGTTTCTTAGGATCTAATTGTTGAATATAATTTTCGTATGCTTGTATTCCTTCTACATACTACATACAACGTAAAAACTGCTCTAGAAGGCAGATATGTTTGTGTAATTAAAACTTTAGTTTTTTGTTTTATTCTAAAATTAAAATCCATACAGAAATGATATCTTGTTTTTATGTCAGTATATATCAAATAAATATTCATTTGTTCAAAACAATAATGTCTGATTCTTTACGAACATCAATTTCGAAGTTGGGAACGGATAATTACCACATATGGAAATTTAAGCTGGAACTCCTACTACGGAGGGATAGTTTGTGGGGCATTATTATCAAACCGATTCCAGATCCAGTCGCTTCGGAATGGACCAAAAAGGATTGCGAGACCAGAACTATTATTGGCCTATCAGTAAGATCATGTGAGAAGGGCTAAATCAACAAGGCAGCATGGGATAAGCTCAAGGACAACCATGAAAAGATACTCTTAGTAATAACGTTCAACTAATGCGTAGCATTTGTAACTTAAAACTGGAGGAAGGTTGTAACATGGAGGAACACATCCAAAAGATGAAAAATTGACTGCTCTAGGGGAGAGTCAACTATCAGATAATTGGACTATTGCTATGTTACTCAGAAGCTTACCTCAAAAATGTGATACACTTGTAACAGATCTGGAAACAAGGAACGAATCCGATTTGACCTTGGACTTGGTTGAAAGAAAACTTTTAGAAGAATATACTCGCCAAAATCAAAACAATGGGCCAAGTAATTGAGTATGAATGTAACAAATAAGATGAGCACCGATATTACTAAAATGCTGGTGAAGGCTGGGTTTTGTATTCAGGAGTCACGGTATATATCTCAAGCTGGATAAATTCATATTACAGTAGCAAATAGAGACCAAATCACTTGGAAGGAAGGGGTACCTGCAAAATAAAGACCACCAACAGCAAGAACAAAGAGGTTACAATACTTATTGAAGACTTATCTTCCAAATCTGCAAGGGAGCTTACTATCAATAGGGAAGTTAATGGAAAAAGGCTAGCTATTTCTCTTTTGTGGTAAACTATGTAAAATTCCATCTAAAGATCGATTCGAGGTAGCAGTTGGAGATCTAGTATGAAATCTTTTAAGGCTCACACAAAAAGAAACTGAAATGAAAGTATCATATATTGAAGAATTCAACGTAGAAGATAACTGTTTACATCACTGGCACATAATAATTGGCCATTGCAACCACGAATCACTTAAACGACTAGAATCGGAAAAAATGGTAAGTGATCATTTAAAGTTTATAAATGTAATAAGATCAAGACTGTGTAATTTGTATGGAAACAATAATGACCAGTCAACCATTTAAGTAAAAGTCAAACAGAAAGAGCACTACACCTTTAGACCTCATTCACAGTGACATTTGCGGACACATGCAAACGAAAACACCTAGGGGGAAAAGATATTTTCTAACTTTTGTTGACGATTTCAGTAGATGCACTGTGGTTTATTTGATAAGGAGAAATCCGAAATTTTTGATGGCGTGGTAGAGTACACAGAAAATAAATTTTCAACAAAACCGAAGATACTAAGATCAGACAATGGCGGTGAAGACACAGTGGGTCGAGTTTTAAAGTTTGTACAAAAGAAGGGCATTGTATATCAACACAAAGTTACATATACACCACAATAAAACGGGACTGCTGAACGAAAGAACAGGTCTTTAATTGAAATGGCAAAATACATGCGACAAGATGCCAGAATGAGTAATGAGTTCTGGGTTAAAGCGATCATGATATGTTTTGTGTTTTTTAAGAGGCGACAAATTTAAATTCGAACCTCACACAGCGGACTGACGAATAAAACTGAACACAAAATTTCTTATAATTTTAACAAAAGCAGTGAGAATAATGTGTTACGAAAATTGTGATATACGTTATTAAGTACATCACAGATTGTAGTGAATTACCAAATTTGCTTAAATCAAAGTTAATATTTAATACACAGCCATTTGATTGTGGATTTTTGGAGTGGTGACATGCCAAAGAAATGACGTTTTGAGAATATATTGTGGTATTTTATAAACTTATATTTAAAATAAATAGCTGAAATTGGGTGACCAAATAAAAGACTTAAAGTTCTTTTAGAATAAAATAAAAAATATTAAAAAATATAATAACAATTAGATCTATTGACTGATGACAGCAAGTTACCCAATTTTTGTGGAATCACCCATTATTTAATATTTATTTTTCAGATATAGAGTCCCCAGTGGCCGGCTCTTAAAGAATTTTTCGTAAAAAATATGGCACAGAAGCTGCAAATATCTCCCTTTTCCACTCATTCTTGAAGCAAATTATTCTTTATTTATCTATCAACCGATGAAACGAAACAAAAATGTGAATTTTTAAATGGAACAATTATTTATTTACGTCTTATAAAAAAAAGTCATATTCTCCAGTGTCCGGCCGCTATGCTCCTACTTCCGGCCACACAGATTTAGACCTGAACCAATATTTTTTTATATGAACCGGCCGAACTTAGGACACACATCCCAATATTCGGCCCCCCTAGTTTCAACTTACAAAGAAGCGGCCGAATACTGGATTTTATTGATTTTTAATGTCAGTTTTCGCTCAAATGTTCGTGTTATTACTCATTTATTTATTTTTGTAATTTTCTCAAAAAATTAAATGTTGCCTATGTTCGGCCGGGGCGGGAGGCCGATTTAAGGAAACTTCAATTTTTTGTGTTTCCTATGTCCGGCGCCTTGAAAACGACGATAATTACAAAAATATTTTTCAATTTTAAAGCAAATTTTAATTGAAATATATACTCTTTTACTATATAAACATCATATAAAATTATTAACCCAATAAACTTCCCTAAAAATCAAATTCTGGTACAATGTTTACTAAGGGTTTTCAACAGTTATCCAGTGCAAATTTTTACCGATGGGATGCGCATTTAATTATCTCATAACTCTGAAATTACTGTAAATATCTAATGAAAATTTATACATATTATAAAGAATAGATGTCAAATCGTAATAAGGCACTAAGCAAAGAAGTAGGTCCTTAGATTGCTTAATTACAACGCTTCTATTTGAAAGGGCCGGCTACTGGAGGGGGCGGCAATAGGCGACTCTACCATATTTAATTATTCGATACAAGCACAAGAACCAATCAAAACAAAATCAGATTAGGTGTAAGGGATATACAGATGAAGTACATTTAAATTTTTGATATTAAAAGTAATTTTAATATTAAAAATTGATGTTATTTCATAATTTAATGTTTTCACTTCTATCGGCAGTCCTAACGACTGCTTCCGTTTTTCTTTTAACTACAGGTAATCTAAGAAATGACATTTTTAAAAATTAGTTTTTGTTTATCGAACTTATGTCTTTTTATATTGTATTTATATAGGTAGGTAACTACCTACATAGGTAGGTATATATAAAAATTTCGTAGAGGAGGCGGCCGATACGGCCGCAGTGAAACCTATAAATTTGGAGCTCAAAACATCGAAGTCGTAAATGAATACAACTATCTTGGTATGCGGATATCAAGAAACCTGAACTGGCAAAATCATATGATTGATAAGTTGGCCAAATCGAAGCATGAATTAAACGCAACATGGAGGAATGTGGTTCACTGTAAAGATGTTCACTACGAATCCAACTATCGTATTTTTGAAACCACAGCGAAAGCGATCATGTGTTATGCAGCTCAAGTTTGGGGCCATAAGGAGTTCGATGAAGTTGAGCAGCTTCTGCGCTATTTCTTAAAAAGAAGCTTGAAACTACCTAATAGTACTGCGAATCACATACTAATGCTAGAGACAGGTCTACCATCGTTATTTATTTCAACTCTGAAAATACAGATAAACTATATTCTAAAGACTATAGCAATGTATGATAGGAGACTACCAAAGAAAATTACGATGCTTGTGATTCAAAAACAAATATCATGGTTCGAGTCATGGAGAGATCTAGCAGAGTACTGTGGACATCCACTATTACTCCGAAGCGATAGGATGGAAACGTGGAAAAGCGAACTCTATAGCCTCATATCGTTAGTGGACGAAAGAAAGAGAGAGGATTATACTATGAAAGCCAGAAGTTCATTACAAAGGGAAATAACTACTTCAGGGCGGAGTATCCAACCGATCTCATGTCACTGGTTTTAAAAGCAAGAAGGGAGATACTTCCCCTGAACTATGTTCCTCATAGTAGTGATTTGGAAGAAATGTGTGGATTATGTAACACCAGAGAACGCGAAAACGTGTTCCATTTCGTGGGAAGATGTCCTGTTTTGGTGGAAACCAGAAGGAGTACACTTGGAAAAAACTACCTCAGTGAAGAGGAAGTCATAGATGTTTTAAACGGAGTTTTAGACTGGGAATCCCTTTACAACTACACCAAGCTACCACTTAATTACAGAAAACGGATCTTAGAAGAACTTTTTTAATTTTATGTTTCAATTTTGTATATTAAAAAAATTAATTAATTAAGTATTAATAATTGTCAACTGACAGACGGCGTAAGGCATGTTTAAAAAATGAATGATACACTAAACTTTTGTAATTTGTATGAAATAAAATCATTTGGAACCTATATAAAAACATACAATACGTTCATACATACATATTTTAATTAAACAATTAATATTTGGAAAGATGTGTTTTCGATTTTCAACGGTTATACCGTTTCAAATTGATTTTGACAATGCGATAAAAACACTTTAACTTCTAATTTAAAAATCATTTTATTAGAAACAAAAGAGTTGTCAAATAACTTTAGTATGTGTCATTACTGCTTATTTGAGAACAAACATGTTGGTATTTGGGACTTTTTTTTTATTATATTGGTGACAAATATCTGCCTTTGCATTTGGAGAAATAAAATTATGTCAACTTCCAATTTGTAAGCAAACTTTTCGGAGATCAAAGCGGATCAACAATAGAGCATGCGTTTTAAAAAAATTGATTTATTTCGAGTTCGGGGTAATATGTAGAAAATTCAAGATATACATATGCTAACAACCCCTCATCCGCTCCTGTTTGAAGTGCCAGATTCAACTCTGAAATTCAACCACGTACTCGTATGCAACGGGTGTTTTTTAAGAGCTTGAGAATTTTAAATAATAATACAAGACAGAAATATTGTAGGAAAGATTTTTATTATTATAATCTAGAAGATAATTTCATGGCTTTTATTTTTAATATTGATTTCCGGCATATGTCCGCCGTGACTGCGAGTTACACAGCTCATTAGATCGTCCAATTTTCGACTACTTTTTCCATTAAATCTGGCCGTATGGCGTCAATGGCGACTTTCATTATGGCTACCAATGCTTTAAGAGTTGCTGGTTTGTCGAGTATGGCTTAACATAGCTCCATAAAAAGTAGTCGAAAATCTGGAAATATACAAGTCACCAAATCGATTTTGCAATAAATTTAAGGTTAAACGCGCTGTATGTCAAATTGCGCCGTCTTGTTGGAACCAAATTTCGTAGAAATTTAGCTTATTAATTTTTGGAAACAAAAAATCAGTCAGCATGGCTCGATAGAGCTCGCCATTCACCATAGCCGGCAGCTTTCTTCTTCATTCTTCTTCAATTCTTTCCTTATTTTTTTCAAATCATACAATACAATTTTATATTATCTCTATCTCTACTAATATATAAAAGTGTAAATTTGTTTCGATGTCAGTTTGTCTGCATATGACAAATAAACTGACGACTTGCCATTTGAATCGCCATAAAAAATGATTGTATCTTCTTCTGTTGTCCTTTGTTCAGCTTATAGGCTATTAAATTTAAAATATAAGTTATGTTTTATATGCTTAATGCACAAATATTTGCACTTACGTCTTAAATGTATCCTGATTTTGAAATAGAATTCCCAAATTTTACGTTTACGTTTAGCTGTTTCCATGGATTTTATATCCAAATTGGTTTTTGTTTTGTTTACTTCCGATGTTGTTATGGATTTTATTTTCAAACTAGCAGAAAGTCCCCGGTGTTACCCGGGCACCCGAGGCAAAAGGCTTTTTATGCAATATCTTCCAAATGAAATAAAAAATTAAGAAACAAAATTGGTAAGGTAAAGGATTTCACATTTATTTTGTCGTTTATTTAACCTGGATTAGTTTTCTTATTAAATTTAACAAATAGGATTTATTATTTGTATTTTTGCTTACAAACAAACTATTCTTCATTTTGGGAATCTTCGCTTTAGGGAGGTTGTTCTTTTACTTGTGATTATTGGTAAGTACAATATAAGGTAAGTTTTGCATTCTTCGAAAATAAATTGATATAGTATAATTAAATATGACATAACGATGATAGCGAAGATGAAAAAGGCTGGCGTAACCCTTGAGGAAATTAAAAATGCTGGGTGTTAGTGAACTTTTTCTATTTTTTATTAGGAATGATTGGTCCTCCCTAGAATAAAGTGGATTTACCAGTTTAACTGGGTTTCCACATGGGGTATTTAATCTATTTATTTTACACATTGACATGTTCCTTAAGATTGTAACTTTTGTTTGTTTACCATAAATATCTCAGTTAATTTTCTATTTAAGATCTTAAATTCAGCCGACCGTATGGGCAGCACTTTCTGTGTCAAACGATCTTAATTTTTTTTTTTTTTTGAGAGAGCTGGTTATTCAGAACGTTATCCTTCATTTTGCGCCTAGTTCCTGAGAAGTTTACTCAGGGATTACAGAACTTGGTTGGAATAGATCTAACGCTCACCTTTAGTTCATCTATCGACTATCCAGTGGACATTATTTGGAGGTGACGATGCGATTTTGTTCCACTGTGTGGGAAATGATATTTTTATTGATGCAAGTCTTTCATACAAACAAGACAAGATCGTTTGCGAACATACAGGTTAATATTCTTTAGTTTAAACTTAAAAGTTATTACACATTTTATCGTTTCAAATAAGTCATTTATGTATCTATAGAATAAGTAAATGTGTGGTGAGAACTTACGACATATAGCACCTGAAATTAATTCACCTCCCATACACTTGCAAAATTACCCTTGTAGTTGGTTATAAATAGTAATTTTATTTTTTTCTAAAATGTCATGAAGCTTGTAAAAAAGAGCTTCTCTGGCGAGTAATTCTACGACTTGTGAAGCGGTTTTCAGTAAAAAAAATAAGTTTAAAAAGAAACCTCACCCAACATTTAAAAAAAAAAAAACTCTAAAAATTTTTAATGAATAGCAACATTGTATACCTATTAAGCCTTCTGTATAAAAACGAAAAATTCAAAAAATTAAAGTTCTCTAGAAGGTACTGTCCTTTTGGAAAATTAAGTTGTTTTAGCAGTTTGACAATAAAATACTATAAAAAACTAAAATACCAACAAAGGTATAATATCTTATTGCTTCTTCATCATCGACTAAAATATCGAGCTCGTTTTTTCATTAACGAGGCTTTTGTATTCCAACTATATAAAAAGAAAAACATTGTAACTCTTACACCCAGTATTACAGTGGGAGCTTTAACTTAAGATCAACTGAACCTTAAACTAAGTTTAAATTTTTGGTTTAATTCATCCGGTTTCACAGTAAAATCTGATCTTCAGATCAGTTGAACTTCGTTTAACTATATTTTATGAAAAATAGTTGGCAGCATTTTTCTTGCCTCGTTCTCCCTTTCTCTCTCGGACACAAAAAAACACTCGATAAAATTTGAATAAACAATACACAATTTTGTTTTGTTCATAATATTTTCTGAAAAAAAAAATAATACAAACGCTGAACTGAAGTTTAAACGGCAGAATAATCTCAGTTAACTTAAACCAAACCAGTTCAAGGTTTAAACGACACTGTGAAACTGAATAACTTGTTGATCTGAAGCTGAAACTAGGGGTTATTGTTTAAAAGACACTGGCGCAAAATTTTAAACAGTCCACGCTTAGAGAATAAGCCCAACTTTAGTTACAGCAGTCGTCTAGTTCCCAGTCCTAGTTTAACTTTGTCTTAATTTTAAACACACTAAACAACTCTTCTAATAAAAGTAAGTCTTTAGGGATTTTCTAATCAAACTTGTGTTGAGCACACCTTGTTTTGAAAGATAGGGTAATGAAACAGAACGAAAATTAAATATATGTAAGTACAAGAACACAAAAAATATATTCATACATTAGCCGTGTTCTCGTGACTAGCCAGTACAGCAAAGTAAAACATTTTCACGAAAACGATACACACTCCAACTTGATTTTATTTATTTTAATATCGAGGGATTTTCACATCTGTGTTTTTTTCTGTCAAAAAGCATACAAAATACAAGCAGAAAAAGAAATTCAAAAACTCATTATTAAAAAAAAAATTACTTCAATGCCCTCTATGATTGAATAGACGTACTAATATTCGGAACTCAATTATACTTCGGATGAAAAGGAAAAGTAATTCCCAGCATGTTCTTATTGTTGTTTTCCTTGTAAAATTTTTACTTGCTGTACTTGATAGTCACGAGAACACGGCTATTTATAAAAGAATTCGATTCTGATAAAGAAACTAATTTTTCAACAAGAGGAATTGTTGCATTACCAATCCACTTTCACATAAATTTTTCAATCAAAAATCGAACCGTTGTTTTTTCAAATCGGCATCTTGAATAAAAGTCGAGGTCCTCTACTTCCAACAGATATATTGGTACATTAAATATTTTTGGCCTTCAAAAATATTAGAATCTTCTTCTTCAGAAAATATTTTTCTTGTTTTGAGCTGTCAAACGTCAAATGAAATAAGAATAGTTTAAGAAAGATAAACAAAGTTAGACGACCTCTTTAACGTTAGAGTATACTTTTTGTCGTTTAAAATTATCAAAAAGTCGATCCTCATTTAAAAACTCATTTTTAGAGTCGACTCCCATTTTAAAACTCATTTAGAGTAGGGTTTAAATGTTTATAATTTTGCATAACTATGTTTAAATCAGATCATTTTGTAGGCAATATTTCAACAAATACTAATAAACTACCGATAAAAAACAAAAATTTTATAAGTACTACATATTTCTATCATTTCTTTGACTAAATTTATTCTTCAAAGTTCATACAAAAGATAGCCTTGTGAAATCAGTTTCTTCTTATCTATTTAAGCGTATATTAATTATCACATAAAACAATTAAGAAAATTGTGCACATATACATATCTATCCGCACCTGTCTTAAAGCTTAGCCGAAATAGTTTTATCAGTGAATTATGGGAACGCATAATTCGCATACATTCTGTATATTGAACGATAAGGGTTCATGAACTTGAATGTAATATTCTTAGTCTAGCGTGACAAACTTTTCAAAAGCATTCTGTTACTATAAAAAGGAAACGCTTTCTCCATAAAATCACAGTCAAGCATAAGTTGCAAAGTAAAACAACTATTCTTCTTCCAAACGTCAAACATCCTTTTAAACATCCAATCAATATGATTTGCTTTTTGATTCTTTTCACACTAGCCATCCTGGCTAATTGCTCGCCCATTGAGGATAATGCAATCGTCGAAGTGGTAAATAATTCAATTGACAATGACATTCCGCCCTCGGATTACATCGACCTTAGCCAATATGGAAGCGCTTTATATGGACAACCCGATGTTGATGCCACAGGCATGGCAGTAGCTAAATACACCGCGGAATTCGACACCAATCCCGAAGAACTGGGTACCTATATCGAGGGTGACATTTTGATCCCCCGACCATTGGGTCGAAATGGACTAACGTCACAGAGCTCCAGATGGCCCAAAGGCATCATTCCCTTCGAGATAAAAGGCAACTTCAATGCTAATGAAATGGCTCTTATCGAGCGGGCCATCACCGAATTTCATAGCAAGACTTGTATTAAATTCGTTCCACGAACAAATGAGCCTGACTACATATCGATTGTTAGCGGAAATTCGGGGTGTTGGTCATCGGTTGGACGCATTGGTGGCAAGCAGGAAGTTAATCTCCAGGCACCTGGTTGTATGACAAAGCAAGGAACTCCGATGCACGAGCTCATGCACGCGGTTGGTTTCCTACACGAGCAAAATAGACACGAACGAGATAGTTATGTTACGATTATGTTTCAAAATATACAACCATCGGCTATTTCCAACTTTGATAAAGCCTCTGCGGACAAAACAACTGGTTTTGGCGTACCATATGATTATGGCAGTGTAATGCATTACTCATCGAATGCCTTTTCCACTAATAGTAATCCCACCATTGTTGCAAAGGTATTATTATTAGAATAGAGTTGATTTATGAGGCTTATTTGTTATAATGATGCATATGATAGAATAATCTTTGAAATAAAACTATTTTTTTTTAATTTTATTTCAGAAACAAGGCGTAAAAATGGGCCAACGTGAAGGTTTTTCTGCATTTGATGTGCAAAAACTTAATTCCATGTACAACTGCAAAATTGGATCTGAGTCTGGTGGTGGTACCAACCCCAACTCCGGGCCACAAGGAGCCAATGCTAATGTTATAAACAGCTTTTTGGGAGGACTAATTTCCGGGTTAGGATTGGCAGAAGAATGATCAATCGAGAGTTCTCATCAAGATTGCAAAAATTTAAGGGCGAATGCAGTAACGGATTGAAAAACGACTTAATTGATATATTTACGTATTATTTATTTCATTTGATACACAAACAAACATAGATAGATAGATCTTATAACATTTGAAGAAACTTTGTACTTCCAATTTTGACAATTATATATTTATTAGAAAAAAAACAGAGTAATTTTCGTATTGCCTAGCGCAAGAGCATGGTTGGAACATCGAGCTTACAGTAAATTGACGGATGGGCACCCATGGGGCCCTTCTCAGCGGTAATATTTTTATCAACTTTTCTTTGTAATTGAAACTTTCTGTTAAAAGTATGCTCCGGATAGAAACTCATTATGAATATTAAGCTGTTATGGATTCCAAATATAGAGTTTTTTTATAAAGTAAGTAGTTATAGAGTTATTTAAGCCGAAGCCAAAGCAAGGGTCGCTTTTGGGGCTAGGGTCTCAAGGAAGCTGATAGTTCTCAGGAGAAAATTTGTCAGGCTTTATATTATATTGGCTTCTAAGTACGAGTATTAAGCTGCAGTACTTTTAGGTTTAGTGCAGCGCACTAAAGTGGGGGTCCCAACATCAAATATAAAGCTGTTCGAACCTAATAGACCAAGATCCCATGGCCGGCAGACATACGTCATTTTATCATAGCTGAATTTTGTTTTGTGAATAGATACCAAAGTAGATGAGAACGAATGGACATTCCGAATTTTCAAAGCTGGGGCTTTTCGCAGATATGGAGTGTTAAAAGTGCATACCCAACTACGTCATTTTATCAAAGCTATGCAAACGCAAGCCTACAGGGATACGTTTCGTCTGGAAGACACCTTTAAGATGTCATCTACGACAATTCAGCTATGATAAAATGACGTATGTCTGCCGGCCCTGGGATCTTACTCTATAAGTGACACTCTGACTGATTGTGAAATAATTGATTATGGCTGTTTATCCCAACGTTCCTACTAATCGACAGTCCGCACTGAGCACCAGAGGAAAATTGTGTATATACAATAAACTATTAACTTCGCCATCTCAATTTGACTTGCACCAGTGCGCATAAGAGTTCATTTATAGAAGCACATACTGTATACATGTTCATTTGAGAAAATTTCACTAGCTCTCGAATGACTCCGAACCAGCTTAAACAAAAAAAATCTATTCTGCTTATGTTGAATCCGTTGTATAGAACCTGGTTGGAATAATATCGTTTGTACTCCGACTCTGGTATGTTTCGTGTAATCCAAGGCAACGTTTAAAAGGTTTTTTCGATTTGACATGGGTCAACGTTTAACCATACCGGACATCCACAGGCAATCATCGCCCTGATGAGGGCCATGTAGCAAATCACATTCACCCTGTTGTCACACGGCAACTTGAAAACAGTCGTTTTGTCATTGCAAAGGCTCCTCTAGCCCTGATTAGAGTAGCACCTTTATTTTTAGGTTATTTCCATAACTCGGTTTATTTTCCAATCAATGTTGATATAATTTTGCACACAATTACTAGTAAATAGTGAAACAAAATTCTGCATTCCCATTCCGGTGGCAATGGCGCAGTTGATATAGTGCTGGTGATCATAGGGTCATGGGGGTGGCCGTGGCGCGATAGTTGTGTGCTCGCCTGTCAACCTCATGGTTGAGGGTTCGATTCCTGCCGTTGTCTATGTCTTCTTATATTCCATTAAAAACCAATTTTAAAAATTGACATAAAATAAGTTGCTGCTTTGCTCATTACATACTGTTTAGGCATAACACTAACAAAATGTGATTGAGTAAACTAGCATACCTATAAAATATGACAACGAAATAAATAAAACAATGCGAATTATAAGGGACATAAATAAATAAGACACGGTAATTCTCTCCGCATTAGTTCAACAGCCATCTCTGGAGATAAATCTGAGACAACAACCAGCTCTAATCTCAGAACATTGCGCCACACATCTTTCCTATTCTTCTTTCTCTTCTTCCATCGGATGCCCACGCTGTGTTAAGACACAACATATAAAGGGTATTCATAATCCCTTGAGCGCATGCAAAGTTATATACAAAAAATAATTATATATTAAAACTTAGTATATTTTTCATATTTGTATTTTATTTAATTGCGAAAATTACGCGCATTTAATTTGAAAAATCCTTAAGGGTGCCAACAATTGTATCCGTTACGCTTGGTCTTATAACTACCTAATATTTTGTTGTTTTATTTTTTTTAAATACTGACAAAACCTCCTTGCGAAGCTGTTAAATCCTCCTTCGAGGAAGGAGTTCAATTTTAAATCCCGATAGCAAATTTGTACACAGTATACGTCTGTCCGGCCAAGTAACATCGTCGCAGCTAATAGATGCAAAACTGTTCTTCTGCAGCTCCAAATAAGTGAAATCGAAAGCTATGGCTTTATATGGTATAATTTCACAGCTCAATGTATTTTTATTTTAAATCATGCTCTATAGTGAAGTTTAACAGCACTGTCAGCTCGTTCAACGTTTAGTTATTCAAACTAGCTCCATAATACCTTTCATGCGATCTATGAACGAGCTTCTTGAACTTCGCTAATCTAAGGCACCGTTGTACAGCTTTCAACTACACAAATGCAATAACAGACGCGATAAGACCTCTAAACAGTAGCTTTAGCTTTAGAAGCAAAATACTAACGCTTGCGCATTTCGAAATGTCCAAATATAGCATTAGAAAACCAACTACAAATCGCTTGTAGAGGTGAGAATTAATATCTTGACGTATTCTCCTCAGGAACCCATATTATAGTAGGGTGTTGCCCAAAATAAATACAAAATATTTATTTAATCAAGAAAAAAAAATTATTATTTTAAATAAAAAAATAAATTAATGTATGTAACTCAATTTTTAGTGTAAGTTAACCATGTTCAGATTGGAACTATAAAATTTAATAATTTCTCGTTTTGCATAGTAATGTACATAAATACTCGTATAGAGGGTTTTGCATAGTTTTTTCAGGGCTTTAATTCTAATCGTGTACGCACAAAAAAATAATCTTACTTTAATTCCCTTACAGAAGATAACTGTGGTTACCCATTTAGTCCAATTAAATATAAAGCTAAGTCTTCTTCTTGGCTGAGTAATATCAGTAGTATATTGAATTGTATTATAAAAAAGCACCTTCTTGTTACACATTAAGAATACAAATTTTCTATATCACAATGAAGCGAGCAGCTTTATTAAAAAAAATCTTTTGAAACTCTTATCTTTAAGAATTGCAACTTAGGCTTTAAATACACTTCAGGAAATATTCTTTAAAAAAAATTCCTTCTTGTAAATTAAATTTGTTTTATTATTTGCTTTCCTTTAATTTTAATTTCTGAAGCACCCTATCTTATAACAATGGGTGATATGCATAAAAGATAGTAAATGCTTTTACTTGAGAATTTCTAAGTAATTACTTTTTTTGATATGCATAAAAATGCATAAAGTATTTACTTGAGGCCACAGTACTTACTTTTTTCGGATGAACTTTTTCAGTAAATACTTTATTCCGTATGCATAAAAAGTAGCAAGTACTTTTTTTCTGTAGGAATTACTTCTTTTTTTCAAAGTCAAATGTTAGTAACATGAAAATTTAAAAGTACATACTTTTTTTGATTTAAACACATAACTATGTAGCTTCAAAACCATAAAAACTTACAGTCTTAACCCTATTCTCAAAGGATTCACGTCCCTGATATAAATTAAAATTAAGTTACTGTTGAGTGTACTGAAATGGCGGAATTTGTACGCGATAGTTCACAAAAAGTCTATAAAAGTCGAAGATCGGGTTCAGAATCAAATTTTAAACAACTCTATCGTTTTGAGAGGGAAAACGTAGATTGGTTGAGTGAATACTTCATTGGTAAGTCATTGCAAAATCGTAATTTGTAGTTTTAAAACTTGACACACCCTTACTATTTGGAGCCTTTTGTTAGTTCGCGGAAATGGTGTAAAACTTTCTATTTTCTTATACACCTGTTAACTTAAAAATATAATATATAATTTTACAAGAAGCAAACACTTATGAAAACTGTTATATATGTATGTTGCGATACTATAGCAATAGGCTTCCGTTAGTTAAAGGAGTTAGTGATTTTTAGTTACTGGCGAAGTTTTAAAACTTGCCCTTAGTCGCCAAGCTTATATAGAGTCTTATGTTGAACAAATGGTTCATATATATAATACTTTTAAGGAGCTCAAACTGAAACAAGAGGAGGGGCAATAACTCATCAAGAAAAGATGCGAATTTTTTTACGATACGTTGGAGATCCTGGATTTCAAGTTGGCGTTGGTGAAGATATAGGCGTTCATCAGAGTACTGTATCCAGAACAGTTAATTTTGTTGCAAAATTAATAAAAGACAAAGCTTCTCATTGAATAAAATTTCCATCGAGCTATGAAGAACAGCTGGGAGCAAAAAATGATTGGCTAAGTAAATACAGGTTCCCATTATGCATAGGAGCCTTGGACTGTACTCACGTGGAAATATTACAACCTAGATTTCATTCGGAAGAATACATTAACCGAAAAGGATATGCTTCCATCAATACCCAGGCAACTTGTAATTCAATGGAATATTTTACAAGTGTTGATTGCCGATCTCAGGGCTCAGTTCACGATTCCAGAATTTGGAGAAACAGTGCTGTGGAACCCATTATGAGAAACTCCACTAACATTGTTTTACTGGGAGACGAAGGATATGGGATCACACCTTGGTTAATGACACCCTTTAAAAACCCAACGAGTAACCAAGAAAGAGCTTTCAACAAACTGCATTCAAAAGAAAGGGTCATAATTGAAAGATGTTTTGGCCAAGTGAAGAAAAGATTTCCAATCTTACAAAATTGCATACGCCTTCACATAGAAAACGTTCCAAATATAATTGTCGCTTGTTTCGTTTTGCACAATATTGGAAAATACTTGAGAGATGACAACAATTCCGATTTATTATCAGAAAGCAGAGAAAATGGGAACACGGTTGATGATGAACACGTAATGGCCAGTGTACTTGAAAACCGAAGATCTGGTCAAATCAAAAGATTGGAGTTAGCAGAACTTATTTTGAACTTGAATGCTTAGAAATTTATTGTGCATTAATATGTATGTACATATATATTTATATCTTTAAAAAATACAAAATAAATTATAATGAAATGAAATTCTACGATGTGTCATAAATAAAATTTAAAAAATTCTGTGCAGATTAAACAAACATAAACAGAAATTCCAAAAACTATTGTCTTTCAATAAAACTGAAAGTAATGCGTAAAATATTTTATAAATTGAAATAAGTAGATCCACTGTCAGTAACTATATTAGTAGTTGAATTATTGAAGGACTGAGTTGTCTGCTTCTTTTCTCATGTTGGTCTTCATTTCCATTTCTTTTTTTGCATCCTTAAAAGCTTCAACTGCTCGAGCAAAACCAAACGTTGAAGATCTCCATTTGTGAGATTTTTTGTCTCATCTGTCTCATCAAACTTCAATCTCCTCTGCTTTGTTACTCGGGAATCTTGTGAGAGATCTTCTGTTTGATCTGGAAAATCTTCTGTTGAACGAACTTCTCTCTCAGTTTCTTCTTGATTGGTATTATCTGCTCCCACAGATAAACCACCTACATAGGCATGTATGTATGTATACGAACATTTAGTAGTAAAATTAAAGCATATTTATGTATTATGCATCGATATTAAATAATGCTTACCAGGAATGCAAGAGAGAGTGATTTTCATCAGCGCTCTAAAGATCTTTGAATGTTATTTCCCATTTTTTAAGCTTAATGGGCTTATTCCCCGTTTTCTTTAGGTCCGCCTTTTTCTTTACATCCGACTTAAAGTTATTGACCCTTTTCCTTACTTGGTCTTCGCTGAGTTCAACACTAGTTTCAGATTTATATTCATTTATGAATATTTTCATAGCCTCTGACTTCGCTTTTTTTACTGCCGGTTGCTGCGACTTATTCATAAGAACACTATGTACTTTTAAAATACGCACAAAAACTAGGTGCATTTGGCTTATTGACAAACCTTCGTTCTTCATTGTTGCTCAGTCGACTTTCAATAAATTAATGATTGATAAAATTTCATGAACAGATGTTTACAAAACAACAAGAAGGGCAACAGTAATTTAATATAGGGATTAAACGGTTAATCTGGCAAAAAACTATTTGTTTACTAACCCGATAAGAAAAAAAAAGTATTTACTATCAATTTCCGATGAATTCTAGTATTTACTTGGATGAATTTAGTATATACTGAAAGTATTTGCCAGTTAGTAAGTACTAAACTTTATGCATATGGAATGAAGTAAATACTTTAAATTTAACCATTTGCTTTAAGTTATAGTATTTACTATTATATTTTACTTGTAGTAAATACTTCCGTTTTATGCATATCACCCAATGACATGAAGTTAAAAAGACGAAAATGCCATCTTGTTGGAACTAGCTCTAGAGAATGTAAAATGAATTTTAAGCCGACATAATTAGGCATATGCATAAAACGAAAGTAATTACTAGCAGTAAAAGGTTATAGTAAATACTAGTACTACCAGTTGCAGCTGAAACTAATAGTATTTACTACAATCGGTATGCATAAACCTAAGTTTCTACTAGCTATTATAAACTAGTAGTAAATACTGGATTCATCCCAGTAAATACTACTACTTCATCTGAAAGTAATAGTATGTAGTATTATATATTTCTATTCATTAGTTACTTGTTTCTTTTTACTTGTTTCAATTTAAATAATAATAATCTAATTATTTTTGCAAAGAACAAAAATATTGAAATACAAATGTCAATAAAATAAAAATTATTCATAAGTTAGATGTAAAAGCAAACAGTCGTTTAAATAAAAAACTTTAAAATAAAATCCTTGTCTAAAAGTATATACTAGATACCTACATAAATGCGTTAAATAAATGCTGTTGCTTCTCTTTGTTCTATAAATTACCGTTCTATAATTTTCTTCTTTTGTAAACAATTTTTTGTGTTACAATTTTTAAGAGTTTAAAAGTGAGTGCTCGAAGTTCAAAAAATGGCAAAAGCAGAAGGTTCAACAACCTTAGAGTTTGTTAAAACACTAGAGAAGTATGCCGTACTTATTAACAAATCTCAACAGCCTCATATAAAAAAAGCAAAGGCGGAGGCCTTAAAATTGTTTATTCATGAATTTCAAGCCAAGACTGGTATTTTAATAACGGAAGACCAACTAAAGAAGAGGATAAATAACATTAAGACTGAGGTGAAAAAAAAATCGGACCTTAGATCAACGGGAAATAAACCAATCAAGCTTAAAGAATGGGAACATATTTTCTTAAAGGTTATCAATGCTGACCAAAACCCATCAATTTCAAGAATACCTGGTATGTTAAGTTTTAGAAACAAAATTACTTTTACAAATCTTTTTTTTTTGTAGGTGGTCTATCTGTGGGATCAGATAACCATAACAAGGAACGAAAAAGAAGTAGTTCTTCAAGTAGCGCAGAAGAGGACAAAGAAGATTCAGCGCCGCTTGCTTGTCAATCTTCTGCACCAGCACCAAAACGCAAAAGGCGTTTGGAACAGGAGACCGAAGAAACAATTTCTCTCACTAATAGTGAGCTTCAACGTTTAGCGCTTCTGGAAAACTTAAAACTTTTGAGGATGCAACAGGAGCTTCTTCAGAAAAGGTTGGCTAGCATTGATGACGATCATTCCTTGCGCTCAACGAATGCCTCTGAAAATATTTTTTCCGAAGACGGACGAACATTTTGTAATTTATAAAGTCATACTTGGTTTTATTTTATTTTGAATGAATAATAATTTTTTGTTAATTTATACATTTTTTTATTTATTTTTGTACATTATATGTATCTTTAATAAAATTATAACAAAATTATAATTGTGTATTGTATATCATTTCTGCGAGCTCATTTCTCTTCATCTGTCCCAATCTTCTGATTTGTAGTACAGAAGCATTATTCTCTGAAGTGTGGACTGCACTTTCATTTCCCCTTCCTTCACCTTCTGAAATCTCGAAGTCGTCACTGTCATTTAAATACTTTGCAATATTGTGCAGGACAAAGCATGCAGTAACTAAAGTTGGTACATTCTTTAATTCGACTCGTATTCAGTTTTGTAGGATTGGAAACCGGCTTTTCAGTTGACCAAAACAACGTTCTATTATAACCCTCTCTTTAGTATGCAATTTGTTATAAGCTTTTTCGATGTTACTAGTTAGATTTTTGAATGGTGTCATTATCCATGGTGCAATTCCATATCCCTCGTCTGCCAATAATATTGTATTTTCTGAACACTTCAGAATAGGTTCAAGAAAACTATTTTTCCAAATCCTTGAATCATGAACTGACCCTGGCCATTCGCAAACAACACTTGTAAACCATTCTCTGGCATTATAGGTCGCTTGAATATTGATGGAGGCATATCCTTTACGGTTTATATACTCCTCTGAGTGTAAGTGGGGCTTCTTTATTTCGACATGGGTGCAGTCTAACGCTCCTATACATGATGGAAAACTGTATTTCAAAAGCCAATCCTGTTTAGCTTCCAATTGTTGTGGGTAATCCGAAGGAAACTTAATCCAAAGAGAAGATTTATCCACTATATGTTTTGCTACATAGTGTAAAGTTCTGCAAACAGTACTCTGATGCATGCCCGTGTCTTCCCCGACGCCAACTTGAAAGCCTGGATCTCCAACATATCTCAAGAAAATTCTCATCTTTTCTTCAGCGGACGTTGCTCATCCCCTTCTTTCAGACTGAGAACCTTGAGATTTTTTATTGTAAAAGGGATAAATAAATTGATTAGCTTCAATTAATTGCAAATAAGAAATCTTACCCATAAAATATTCGCTTAGCCACTCAACGTTATCTTTTTCAAAACGGTAGAGCATTTTAAAATTATTATTCCCGGGCGTCCTTCGCTCTTTATAAACTTTTTCAGATCTAACATTGAAAAAAGCTGCCATATTTATACTCGTAATAAATGCTCTGCAAACCGATTGCTTTGAAAGTAAAGTTGCGACTGTCGATGTTGGCATTTAACATGAGAAAGTTTTTACTAGTAAATGTTTAAGTTGGTATTTAGAAACTTGAAAAATTTGCAGTAAATACTAGAAAGAAAAGTTCGTACTAGTTTTTTATGCATATCAATATAAGTATTTACTATAAAAATTCATCCAAAACTAGTAAATACTTTTCTTCTAGTAAATACTACCTTCCCAGCATTTACTTTGTCTTTTATGCATATGGAAAGTAGTAAATACTATACAAAATTACTAGTAAAAGCATTTGCTACCGTTTATGCATACGGCTGATTTGCATACTATGAAACGATTCATTTATTCTTTAATAGTATTAGAATATTCATATATTTTTATTTTGTACTACACAAACCAATACAAACAATTATATGTCAAAAGTGGTATTTTAATAGCTTGAAACCCATGCACTACAGAGCTTCAAGTCACTTTTGCCACTGATAGCAGGCTGAATAAGAGCAAAAAGAGCTCTCAAAGTCAATGAATTAGCTACATGGGAGTTTGATTATTGCTCTAAATCCACATATAGAGCTCCTTGCTAAATAAACAGCTTTAAGATTTAGCTCTTGAAGGACTATAAATGCTTTTATACAGCTAAAAATGTTTCTTGGGTGGGTACTTATTAAACAGAAACCACTGCGTTATGATATTCATAAATTAAGAAAAAATATTTTATGTTGTCTTAAAATACCCTAAAATCCACTGTATCATGAAACTTTCACAATTGGTATCATTTGTAGGTTTGGTACAAACTGAAAATATAATTAAAAATTTGCGAAAAAAAAACTCGTGCAATTAAATGTAAAATTAATTGTTTCTATTTCGAAATATTTATATTAAACTGTAAAAGAAATTACGGTATTATGTTTATACGAGTATTCAATGAAGGTTTCAAGATATTGGAGAGTATTTTCCACAAGCATTAAACTTTTTGTCTGTTGGTGTGCTACAAGTCGTCGTCAGTCCTCACTCGTATATCTGAAACTAAAGTTTCCATCTCACATTCACATCCCTGAAGAAACCTACTAACCAAATTCTGATAAAATTGCACACCAATTACCTTTCATCATGTCATTAAAAGTAGCTCGCCATTGGAGACGTACAAGACGCCTTCATACCATTAGCTATGGTGTTTAACATGTATTATGACTTGTACCGGTTAAATGTTTGGCCTCACGCTTGACTACCACAAGTCACAATCTGATCACTTCAGAATAACTAATAAGGCAAGGTAAGTTAAGTTAGCGCGGAAACCACAGTCAATTGTTGTCATATAAACAATCTCATATCATGATACACACCGGTGTGGCTGGCGGCATGACGACGACGCGCGCAGTTTGGTGTATGAAGAAAACGCTAATTTAATAACTTAAAAAAAATCAAAACAAAAAATGCGAATACATATTACTCAGACTGAAAAAATTGGATCAAATTCACTTGACACAGATTCAATAGTCGTTTTGGCTGATGTTATTGGTTCTAAGATGAAAGCATATTGCGCGGCTCATTTACATCTCTCGATTCGAACAGACAAAAAAAAGTATCAGAATAAAATCAAAACAAGAGTGAAACGCCTTAAGAAACAATCTGGAACTACCTACACAACAATCAACATAAATTCGGCAGCAACTATATACTACAGCTAGTGGATCGACTTAATTGATATTCATGGTAGGACACATGTTTTTGACTGAGAAAGTCTTTATTTGTTGTTTGGATTCTGAAAGCGAAAAAGACAAAAAAAAACACATTTTGCGAAAGTCTATAGAAACGAAAATTAATTTAGTTTTAGGAGAAGAAAACAAGGACATAACCATCAGATTAATTGCAAACTTTTAAGTTGTGATGACCGAAGCACGGTTCAAGTCTGGTTTCAGATTTTTTGAGACGCACACACAAATTCATTATGACCTAAAAATTTTAATCATCTTATTGTATTTCCACGGAAATTAATCTTTTTGTGAAGATGAAAACAAAAATTCGAATTCCAAATTATTCTTCTATCCGATTGGCATATGAAAACGCAGCATTTCTCGAAATAAATAAATATACGTTTAAGAAAAACCTCACAAAGTCCAGCTTTATAATATGAATACTAGCGGACTCGGCTAACTTCATGTCGCCCCAATTGTGGTAAGCCTTTAGATAAACTCTAGAATGATAATAAAACACAAATAATTAAAATGTTAATGTGATTTATTTGAATGGAATCGAAATCAGTAGAGGACGATATGATAAACGATGTGTTTCGATTTGTTTTCCGGCACAAAATCAAACAACGAAAATGGTTTGCCTACACGCGAACAGGCAACGTACAGCTGACCGTGCGAAAAACAGGGGTGTTCGGGAATAATCCCACAGACTTCCACTGATTGCCCTTGCAATTGATTGTCATACAAAAAACCCAATCGAACAGGGAACTGAATCCGCTTGAATTGAAATGGAATATCAGTTGGAATAATCGGAATTCGTGGGGTACGAGCTTCCTATATCTTTTGAATTTGCCCTTGATGATCGTCACTTGAATCAACGCAACATGATTATGATCTATTACACCTTCAGCTGTAAGTTAAACGGCGGAGTTCCTGGCACGTCAACTGAGTTCAAAAATTCCGACACATAGTTGGTCGTTTCATTCTTGTCGGTCACGATGTCAACGAACTTGTATGAATGTAATTCTCCAGTTTTTCGGCCCTATCTGCGTTAACGGGCTTTGGAGGAGAAGGTTCAACCACGAACTATACGAGCTGTACAGCGACATTGACCTGGTACAAAAAATACGTATATCACGTTTAAGATGGCTAGGTCATATAAAGCGTATGGACAACAATGCTCCGGCTCGCAGGATCTTCGATTCCAAACCAGAGGGAAGATGCAGTCAAGGAAGACCTCGCCTAAGGTGGCGCGCTCAATTGGAAGATCACCTCAACCAACTTGGAGTGCGTAACTGGAGGCAGCTAGGCAAAGACCGTGCTAGCTGGAGAGGCATGTTGGTTGAGGCCCAGGTTCGCCCCGAACTGTAGCGCCACCTAAGTAAGTAAGTAAGTAAGTAAGTAGTTCTCCAGTGAATTGACTTTAAATTATGAAAGCCAAGCTATCGACGATGTCCTTCTTCCCTGCTAGTATTGGCCGTTCACAATCGTGATTTTTATTATTATGTGCAATGCCGGGGAACACTTCACTTTGGTGATGAGTTCCTACTTCGACACTCTTAACTCAAACAACAAAAATTTGCCGGAAGATATATCAATTCATTCGGAACGTCAACAAGAATTTGGCCATTGCCAGGCGCAAGCAGTTATCTCGACAACAGCCGATGGGTCGTTCTGCAATGCCACTCGCATGTTCATTGTCAATATCAACTTATTGACTTGTCGCCAAAAAGACACCGATTTTATGCATGCATTAAGTTCATCGGGAGCAGTAGATTTTGAGATGGCGGGAAGCGTTTGACGAAAATCTCCGGTGAGCAATATGTAGCCCGATCAAATTATCTCCAACCAACTCGTAAGTCCTTCATTGTTCGGTCAGCTGCATCCAAAGCTCATTTATACGCCATCGTGCATTCATACCAAATGATGATTTTGCATTCTCGCATCAATTTTGCTGTCGCCGAATTCTAGGTCATTGTGCACGTCGTTTGTTAACCGTGAGAAGATTCATCGGCAGCTTCAAAGCGGAATGTGTAGTTCAACCGGCTTTAAACAATATGCAGCAATGTAATAATGAAGTTTTGCCTGTCTCACCGGGAGCATCACATCGAGAAAGTAAATTCGATTCGGGAATCGTATTGGAAAGCATAGTGATTCAAGTCTACATTCACGACTGGTCTTCTTCTAACAACATTTTATCGAATTTGAGGGGTTGATTGTGAAGCGGGCAATATGGACACAACTCAATTCATTTCTACTGCAACGTTCCTCTTGCGTTTGATTATCACGGGCATTCTGACTAATTATTGCAAGATGTGTACGACGTCCAAGGTTTGATCGTCTAATAGGAGGCAAAAATTGGATAACCTCACTTTTTACACTTATTTTCTTATAAAATGATCAAATTGATAATATCGCATTGAATTTCAATTGATCGTAATGCTTGTACCGTTTGCGGATGTGATATGCGCGCTATACGACTATCCGGATTAACTGATGCCAGACTTGAAAAATAGCACATTTGCTCAATACAAAATGACAATGTGGAAAGGACACCTGTCAAATCGCGCATAGCCTAAGTCAACGTATAACGTCATCTATCGGTTTGTGGCATTGATTGCAGCACAGCGTCATCTATTATACATTATATCTCGTTAACGTCTCCACCCAAAATGCAGTCTTTTATCACAATGAATTTCACAACTACCAGAAATTTCCAGGCTCCACAACGATTTTTCCACCTTTGCAACATCCAAAATCATCAAATCATGCTATAAAATTTAAAATTTCGTCGAGAAAAATATAACATTTTGCGCTTTTTTGCGGAATTTTTCCAGCTTTTCACTAAGAATTCTCAATTTCTCCATACAAAAAATCAATTTTCCGACTTTTCTCAGAATGTTCTTTCGTAAAAACCTTCTCCTGGCAATAACGACCAACTGAAACAAAGTTTGAGCCAAATCGGTCTAGCCGTTCTCAATTGATATATATTGATTTAATAAATCGCTAAGATTTTTGGTTGTAAAAATAATTGTGAATATTTCTGTTAAATTGGCGTGCAGTGTACTTCTTATTGTTGTCATGAATGAGGAAATTTATTTCAATGGGAAAACAAACAGGTGTCAGGTATAATTTTAAAAATTAATGCATTCATAAATAATCCTCTTCAAGTTCATTATAAAGCAAGAACCTTCTTGTTCAAACTTAAAATCAAGGTCGCTAACCCTGAAATTCCTCGCACGTTTCGAGTGCAAGCTATGACAATACGTCAAGAAATCAAACTGCAGAAAAGTAGTTCTTCGCCTGTTCTGAACCATTTATCACTCAAAATAAAAGGAAGTTTATGGATATTCGAATTTTTTTTTTTTTCTTTGGGAGCGTAACAATTCTTTAAAGATGATTCATCAAAACAGAATTCACATTTGAGACACCGATATGTGCTTGGACATATATATTTCTTGATTTTATGTTAGCGTTTATTCAAGACTCAATAAATCCCAAGTACTTTAAATTAAAATAGTGGTTTTAAGACTTCTAGAGAAAGAAAATTATTTCGCTTCAAATGGATGCGACTTTAGTTAATAGTAGGTATGTAGTAGAATAGTACAAAATGCAAAATGAACAATATACCTAATACCTTATTCAAGCTCTTAAATTGTTAGAGATAGTACACTTAGCTAACCAATAAAATAGTGTAATAATTAAAGTTTAAACTATTATGTATCATAAGAAAGTGTTTATAACTTACTTTTCTTCAGATTTGACTTGAAAAAATGACGAAGCGCACTTTCAATATCATATATTTTAAGATCGTTTTTTACCTAATTTTTTATATACAAAACTTCTTTAATTGTTTTCTAAAAAATGTTGGTATGAGAATTTTGAGTATTTAATAAATATTGCATTTTCAAAAAAAAAAAATTTATATCCAAAACATTGGTATGCAGCATTATTTAGAATACGAAGGACATTCTACATCAATTGTTTACTTGGCAATTAGGTATTATAAGGCAAGTTATGAATTGGTCGAAAAAAAAAGTATTGCGATAACAATCAAACATGACATTACGATGATAGCGAAGACGAAAGAAGATGGTCCGTTTGTCAGTCTGTCAGTCTGCTACAGCCCAAACGGGTGGGCCGAATTGCTTCAAACTTGGTATATAGAGGTTTTTAAGAATTGTACAGAGGGGAAATTGATTTTTTTTTAGCTCAAAAAAATAACGTTATCTGCCATATAACCGTTACGTTAAATCCTAGTTTTCTATGAAACGGCTATAACGATTTCGATTAAAAACAATCAGTGCAGCTTTTTAGGTACGACCTATCATATGGTTGAAAAAAAATTTAAAAATGTCTAAAAACGGTACTTTCCACAGGACCGCTTTTTTGGCTTTCGACTATCTCATAAATGGCTTAACCGATTCTTTCGAAATTTCACACATATATAGGCTTAGGTTGTCCAATGTATAATGAGTACCAATATTTTTAATTACATTTTTTTTTTGTATTTTTAAAAGCATTAAAAAAAAATTGAAAACTGATCATTAATTTTTTTTTTCAAAATTATAGTTTTATGTACTCGTATTTCCTGAATACCGTTTATTATTTTAGCGTTTTTGATTTTTTTTAAATTTTTTTTTCTCAGAAAGCGCTCCACAGATTTTTAAAATTTTTTTTTCATAAATTCAAACGTATCCAAGAAATAAAATGGAGTCCTTTTTTTAGCTCAAATTAGTTTAAGTATTTATTTCAGAATTTTGAATAATTTTTTTTTTTAATTAAGCCGATTTAATGTTTTGTTTTTAAGTTTATATTTTATATTATTAAATACTTAAGATTGTCATACCAATTTTTTTTCGAAAAATTAAATAAATTTTGTACAAAAATAATTAAATAAAAAACTGCTTTAAAAATATATTTTGATTTTTAATAGAAATCTTTTGCATACGATGTGATCAAACATATAAGCAGGTTCGTGCGATCCAGTTGTGCATTCTATTTTTACCGAAATCCGTGGATAAAGTCGACAATAAAAAAAATAAATTAATAACAAAATATGTAAAAGAAATAAATATGTGGTCTATAGCGAAAGCAGTGCACAGACTTTTTTTTATTAAGATCGTTAGAACCGTTTTCGATATAATTAAGATGGTAGAAGAAATTGTATGCCAACTAGAATTATTTTTGGGGCTATAAGTCGATTCCAAAATCTATTTGAGACAATTACCTAAAATGTTTAGCTGCTAACAACTAGTGCTTATTTTGTGAATGGTAACACTTAGATCATGTCTGATTTGACAGATAATTAGTTGTATCCTTCCGCTGAACGAATATGGTTGTGTATACGCATGAACAACGCTCGCTAAGTGGGCCTGCGATCGACTTAGAGAAGATGCCGATTTTGCCAAAAAAAATCATCTTTTCAGATGAAGCTCATTTTGATATTGGCGGGTCGCATTTGGGGTACAGAAAACCCGCACGCATACATTGAAAAGCCGAAACACCCAAAACGAATGACTGTTTGGTGCGGATTTTGGTCCAGAGGCATAATTCGAAAATGGGCAAGGAGTGGCCGTTACAGTCAATGGCGATCATTATCGGGCCATGTTGAACGAATTTTTGCTCACAAAAATTGATGAGGAGGATATTGGCAATATTTGATTTCAACAGGACGGCGCTACGTGCCACACAGCCGAAGTTACACTCGATGTTTTGCGCCTATTTTCAAAAAAAAAGTTATTTTTTCTCTATTCCTTCTTTTCCCTTCTTTCCTCTTTTTCTTTTTTTTGTATTTTTTCAATAGTGTTTTGTTGTAAAATGTAAATGATCAAATCCTAGTTAGCTATTTAAAAAAAAAATGAAATGAAGTTATGGGAAAATTATGTCTCTATATTTTCTCTTTTACGATTCATATTTTAAATAATGTTGAAACGTAACGTTTGGTACCTACTTTTTTTAAAAGTAAAAGAAAAATTAAATAATTATAATTAGCCGTCACCGACAATAATTTGTGAATTAATGATTTGTTTTTAACAAAGATTTTGTAATAAGGTTTTAAAGACCTTCATTTGGAGTTTCGTGTTTTCTTCATAACGACCCTGGCTAACTGGCCGGCAGTTTGCATAAATCTTGTAAGCTTAAAAATTAAATGAGGATTCATGTTTTATTAAGTATTTATTTCATTTCCAATTTTAAAAACTTACACAGGAAGATACAATATCTTGTTATTTAGTGCAAATTCAATAAAAGATTTCCCATAAGAGCTAATATATTAATGTTACGTTAAAAATTTAGTTGAATAATCAAACATAAAAGCAGAATTACAATTTAAATTACTTGTTTGTGAAATAGATTTTAAGTTCCATTTTAATATTAACAGTCTTCTTATTTCTCGAGGCAATGAATTCCATTGGCGTATAGAGTTTAGAAAAAACTGACTCTCGGATATTAAACAATTGAAGCGATGGAGAACTAATATGTTATTTTTGTCTCAGTTTCCTTTTCAGTCACTTTTTTTTACAAGAATATCTTGGTACTCTTATCAGATGATGTAAAAGGAATGGCATGTTACTTAATGTGTGTAAGTTAATTTTTGAGAAAAAAAGAGCAATAAATGTTGACTATTTTATTGATGCGAAAAGGCTAGACAGAATTGACGCTGTTAAAGACTTAGAAGTTATAATTGACACAAAGCTTACTTTTAAACACCACATCGAAAAAGAATACATATAGGTTTTGTAAAAAGAAGTTCAAAGGAACTTAACGGTTCTTTTAATTATAAAAGGTTATATTGTATTGTCATTTGTTCTCCGTTACATAATATTGATGTGAAAAAAACCGAATCCGTCCTAAAGCAATTACTGTTGTTCGCTTTAATAGGTCTTGCTTGGACCACAGAATCTTTTGTTTTATCTCGTTATTCTCACCATTTGCAGCTTGTCAATATGTGTAGCGTTGCTAATCGTTGAGAGTTATCTGATGCGTTTGATCTTCTGGAATGTAATATTTGGTCAATTTATCTGTGTTCCAAAGTGCCACTAAACCAAAATATTCGATCTTTGAGACATATCAAATTTTTAAATGAAAGAAAATCAAAGACTAATTATGCATCTCACGAATCCTTTAATCGGTGTTCGAGGGTTTTTAACAGAATCTGTTTTAAGAACAAAATATTAGCCCGAATGATAGTTGAAGAATCTTGAATCTCGAGGCGTTTTGAAATTAACTCTTAAATGTTAACTTTATGCTTTAGTAAATCTAAAAATGTATTCATGCAACGGTGGAAAACCAAGATAAACATCAGAAGCCAGATAATCTTATCTCCGCATAAATGAACTGTCAAAGCTTGTATGATAAAAATATTCTACAAATCAGATAAAATTATCTCACGAATTTGATGTAGAAAGAGTAGAAATAAACCTCATAAAGTTAGTTCAATGAATACCTGATTGTGTCCTACGCATTTACGCAAGTATTTTTAAGGGGGCGTTCATGCAAACATCAAGCAGAAAGATATATCTTTCGGCAAAGCAGAAAAATATCTCGTTGCATAATTACCCTTATTATGTATATTTGTCACTGTAATTCATATGCTAAGACATCTTATCAAATAAAACAATGATATCGCCTTATACAGAAATATACTACATTGTTTCCTTTATTTTTGCTCACTACTTGTTTATTATATAATTTGTATACTGCTCAGCTAGGGTATACCAATTAAAAAAGTTAATCTAATTGTATCTTATGTTCTGGGTTGGTATGTCGAAAACCTTGTCGAGATGTCGACATTTTAGACATGTCGAATACTTGTGATAGACTACACAAGCAAAATTAAGTATTCTACAGGAATTTATCGAAAATTAAAAAAAAAAACTATTCAGCAATTTAATCAACAATAAATCTAAGCTACAATGAATGTTAGCTAGAAAATACAGTAACTAAGTTTGAATTTATTTATTCGGCTTAAAAGGAATGTACAGCTCAGTAAATTTGGCTAATTTACCATGGCCCACCTCAACGGCATAGTGCCAAATTGTTTTTGGTGAAGTGATTTGTTTTCGATTTAATGCAGCGAACGTTTCTTCATTTTACGTAAATTGGCGACAGGATTCAAGTTCAGTTTTTTCAAGCTTTTCGAAAACGTAGTTCGTAACTTCTTTTCGTTGGTCATCGTTTAATCGCTTGCCACAACAAACTAGGTAAAATTAGTGGGCAGTCATCGTGACAATGTTCAAAACCTTACTTTTCTTCATCATTTCTAAGATTCACGCAATTCGTCCGGTCCTTCACCATCATCCAACAATGTGAGCCATTCCTCAGCTGCATCCGCATCCGACCTAGTGGTTTTTCAGCAAATTTTTAACCGATGTGACAAATTCTTGATTAAAAAGAAGTGAAGAAACTGTCGATTTTGGTGTTATTACATTTTTTTTTATTATTATTCTTATTTTTCTCATACATTATGTGCATTTGTCACTGTAATTTATATGTTATGATGTCTTCTCAAATAAAACAATGATTTCGCCTTATACAGAACTATACTATATTTGTTTCCTTCTTTTTGCTCACTACTTGTTTATTATATAATTTGAATACTGCTCAGCTAAAGTATCCCAATTAAAAAATTGTGTTAAAAAATAAATAAAATAAAAATAATAGGTTTTTAATGAAATGCATGTAAATTGACAGGCATTTTCGGAAAAAGTTAAAACATTTTTTCATGTTTTTCACTACAGAGAAGTTGGAAAATATTGAGTAAGGATTAAAATATTCTTAAAAACTTGTGCTCAACCTTCTACCAAGTTGCTGTCCATAAAACATAATATTGAATTTTTCGTAATCACCAATTTTGAAATCAAACTTAAGAAATATTACCTAAACTCATTTTTCTTGAACCTTCAAAAAAATATAGATAAATAGTTATTAAAAGCAATATTGACTGACAGTAAAATATAGCCTACCAGGAAGCGGTAAAGAGTTAACATTGGTAGAATATCAATTTAAGTTATCTTTCTTTCTTTTTTCAAAAAATCTAATTGAAATTATAAATGCGATTACTTTACAAAAATTCACTCTTCAGAAATGAATTTCCAAGGTAGGCAAGTTTTGCATTTGAAATAAAACTCAAAATCCTTTGAGAAGGTCGAAAACCAAAAAAAGGTTCTATGGCAGTTACGGTTACTAACATTTTATTTAAAAAAAAAGTTAAGCTAAAATGTACAATTCTCCTATAAGAGTTGAATAAATTTTTTGTATTAAAATCATTACAACCGTTTTGGAGAAAATTTAAATTTACCATTTTTGGTAAAATGGTCATGTCAGGTACTTTTGGGACTACAAAAAAATTTAGAAAAATGAACCGAGCCCCTCACCCTAAACGCTTAAAAACCAAATTTTAATCGCTTCAGCCGCTTAGGCTGTAAGTCGATCTGCATACAGACAGCCAGGCGGAATTGAGGGATCGCAATCATCGTAATGACTTAATGTCAAGTTTGATTAAAATCTGGATCTCGATTTTTTTTCCAAATCCAAAACTTTCCCTTTAATACCATGTATGAACATAGTCTGAACATAGATATATTTAACGCAAATAAAAAGTTATCGGCTTCCCTAAATTTTCTTTTCTTTAACGAAATCATAAATCGAAAAATTTGTTATGGCAATAGTCTCAAGCTAGTATTAGATGGTCCTTGTAATGTGTCATTGACGTGACACTCTGATGTCACTATGACGTAGTTGTCTGTCCTAAAAGTGTCACGTCGTGTGATCGTCATTGTTTTGCATGTCATTGCCGTGACAAAAACAATGACATGCAGCGTGACACGTCACTTTTAGGTCATTGCAATGACAAATAGCCGTGACCGTGTGATAGTCCTTTCATTGTTGATGGGACACCGTGACACGTAGCCTGTCACTGCAAGGACTGTGTCCCAACCGTGATACGGCAGGAATTTCTGCCAGGTCATTCTTTGTCACGGTTGGGAATCATAGGTACCTACCTACAAATGTATATTTAAATAGATTTTAATTATGTCAATTAGGAGGGTAATTTGTACCTACCTACATAGATGGAACCTAGGTATGTAAACATGGACATATATAATGAAAGTGAAGTATATATGTGGGTAGATAATTATATATATGTGACGTTTGCAAAAATGTTATAGTTATAGTTTGGGGGGAAAAAAGATGTCATTTGAATTCTTGGGCAAATGCCGTAAATTTTGTTCTAATTGATAGCTAGTAGGTACCAATTCTACAAAATTTTGTTTCAAAATCGTTGGAGCCGTTTTCCAGAAAAATAAGCTTTTCCTTAACAACCAAGACACATTGACTCGATTGATCGAAGCCGTGTGATCGTCACTGCTAAAAATGATAAATGTCATTGCAGTTTAGGCTCACCGCCAATGATCAGCTGTTTGAGAGTTGTCACGTAGTGTGATAGTCATTGTTTTGCATGTCATTGCCGTGACACCGAGACGCAAATATCACCGTGGAACACTTTGACTTCATTGTATTTTGGGACAACAAGAGCAGACATGCGTCATTCGTGTGATAGTAATTGTAGCTAGCCATGACACGATTACCTTTGTCACGGCAATGGCGGTGGAAGGACATATTTTGTTCTGACGTCAGAGTGTCACGGCAATGACACATTACAAGGACCGTCTAATACTAGCTTCAGCCTCTAAAATTACAACATAAAATTATTCTAAGTACTAAAACTCGTTCAACCTTTTATACCCTTACACACAGACAGGCTTAATCACAACGAAGTAGGATTAAAACTTCTATACACATTTTGTTCCTAGACGGAGGTAATACTTTCCCCTTGCTCTATGCAAGTTAAAAAGGTATTCCTATGATAATCTTTGAAATGTCACAAACCCACTATAGTGTAACTACCCCATTTAATCAGATCTTATGTAGATGTCATGTAAGAGTATGACTGTCTTCCCAAGATGTTTTATGACATTGCCAATGCGACAAATAAGATTTATAACATCATCCTGCAAGTTTAAGATCATCCCATCCGTTATGTTGTCCGTGGCTCTTCAAATTAAACATCTTCTCCTACATTTCGAAATACTTGAATATAACTATATGAGGAGGGATGCCTTGCGCGGTGGCCGGCACGCGGTGGCTTGATTAGTTTGAGAACATGTATACAGCGCGTACGGTAGGCGCCTTTGATATAAAATTCAAGCTCATTAATGTGCAACACCTTGTCGCAGAATTTCATTAAAATTTATTTTTAATGGGATTACATTTTGTCCATGGTTTGGCATTAGGGGCATTACCCTATTTTACCACCTTAACTTAACACACTTGCTTGCAATGAACGAATCATGCAAATTTTGTTTAGCTTAGCCAAGGAATATCACACCACATAAAGTTTACAAAAACCAGCCACCCGAAAGATAGCATCTTGTCCTCTAGGTCCAATAACTAAGAGTTGATTTCGAGCACGCAAAAAAGCAACAACTAAAGCAATGAATATGGGTTAAGCTTATATTCTCTTAACATATAAGATTTCCACTTGTCAGAAAATAGATTCGAATAAAACTAAGAACCGGATTCCATCTCAGGTACGCACGTCGACGTTGTCGTAAGAAGCCAGTTAATGAAATAGGTTCATCTCGTTATTGGTGCTAGCAACAATCTGTTCTGTATTATCTACAGCTCGCTGGCGGAGACTGCGCAACAGTTGCCCGAAGGGACAAAACATACTTACAAACTGAACTACATAAGTGCGTACAGTATTACAACCTACAACGACGACTCGACGACGACGTCTATGTTACAGCTTGTTTCTTGGAAGAAGTATTTAGTTGTTAACGGTGGCTATGTCTATGACCAGACCACGCACAACATTGCTGCATCCAATAATTGCGCGAAGACCGCAATTGTATGACTAATTTCTTCTGTTCTTTATGTGTAATTAATAGTCTAGTAGGTACATATATCTCGAAGCAGAAGTGTAAGCAAAATAGTTTATGAAGCTGTTGTTGCGTCGTTAGGCGTTCGGGACTTCGGGTACGTCCTGGTTGTAACTGATAAATGAGAAGGAATGGTTTGCGTTTAAGTCCGTTTTATGTAGTTGATAAGAATCTTTGTTTTTGATCCGATAAAATGATTTTATTTCAATGCGCACTTTGGCCGTGAGAAGTTTTCTTAAGAACTTAAGGTTTAATATAGATTTAATGCAAGCACGAGTTTTAATGTGCTATTTTTAAACATCGCAATTTGAGGTGGATCCAATGGGAAATACTGTCCATCTTGGGCTAATTCCAGTGGTACTGCATTAGCTACATCAACTACATCATATGTACAACTACATTAGTTTAATTTTTCTTTTTCACAACTACCTACAACTGGAAGCTGGCTGGATGATGTAGATAACTTGAACTGTTTTTTTGGTGGGCCAACACCTTTCTTGATTTGGTTTCTCGAGAAAAGGACGATGATGTAAAATATAAAAAAAGGACGATGATGTAAAATATAAAAAAAGGACGATGATGTAAAATATAAAATGTATGGAAGGTGGAAAATATCAATTAATTAATTCAAAATATCCTTTTTTAGGAAAAGCAGATTAATTGATTTTTGATATGATGAAATCAAGAACAATTATGAACATGTTCATCTTGATGAAGGTACTTGCTAATACACTCATATTTTGGTATACATATTTATGTTCATAACATACTTATGTGCCACGATCTACTTTTGCCGATGATAGCCTTTGATTCTTTGCTTCTTCAAAATTTGGTAGTGATATCGATAAAAATGTAGATGAATTGAAGAAAGAGTGATCAATATACCGTCAACAAAAATTATGTGTTAATTTGACGATTAAATCGTTAATTTTAAAGAATTTTAGTTAAGTTGTCATACAATCTTAAAATTAAATGAAAAACGATTCTTCAAATTAAATAAACGTAGTTTTCATTTTGAAAAGACATTCTTCAATTTGACTATATTTAGTTTTCAATCCAATAAATTTGTCTTCATTTTCACTAATTATTTATTTTTGCTTAAGTGTACATTTCGGAAGCTATGCTTCCATCGTCAGTAAGCTCTAATTAATTAAATAGAGTTTACTGACGATGGAAGCATAGCTTCCGAAATGTACATTTAAGCAAAAATAAATAATTTGTATTTTAATTTGTTAAAAATAAAATCTTTAATTTATAATAAAAAACACGTTAAAAACTTTCCACTATCAAATTAATTCATTTTCACATTAAATTTTCTTCAAATTGAAAAAATTTCTTCATATTTACACATCTATATTTTTTAATTGTTAAATCAATCAATTTAACGAATTCAGGTCTTCAATTTAATGATTTTTTTTTCATTTTCACATTAAATTTTCTTCGAATTGAAAAAAACAAATCTTCACATTTTTACACCTGCATTCTTAGAATGATAAAATATTCTTCAATTTAAAAAATTAAAAATGTTTTTCTTCCAACTTATGCATTTTCTTCATTTTCACATCAAATTTTCTTCAAATTGAAATAAATCGTTCATACTTACACACCCACGTTTTTAAATTGATAACATTTTCTTTAATTTAATGAATTTTGGTCAGTGAGTTTTCTTCACTTTCACGATAAATTTTCTTCGAATCGAAAAAAAAATATTCATTTTTCCTTACCTCCTTCTCAATTATCTTTCAACCGAAGAAAACAATAAGTCTTCAATTTAAAGAAAAAGTTCTCAATATGAGGAAAATGCTTTCCAGTATTTAAGGAAATTTATTCAATTTGAAGAATATGACAAACTCGTTAAAAAAAACTTTCACTTTGAAGAAAATTTTGTAAAAATGGTTATTATCAATTTACATGATGAGATTTCTTCAAATTGATGAAAATTTGTTTAAATAAAAAGATTTTAATTCACTTCTGAAAAACACCAGGATAGCTTTAGTATTAATGAAGATTTTGTTTTCAATTTTATATTATACATTTGGACAATACGGTTGTATAGAATTTCGTTAGCACGAAGGGACTTTTTTTAAGTCATTATTTTCATTCACAAAAATATTTTTTTTCATCAATGATTCTTCTATTTGAATAACATACTAATCTGAACGAAAACGAAAGAAATTTTACCGATTTTGAAGAATAAATCTTCAAAAATAAGAAGAAGTTTGCAAAAAATTGTCAACTTGAAGTTTTGCTTCTTCAAAGATTAACAAAATATTTTCGTCAATACCAACTACGGCATTTGGTTCAGTGTATATTCTTCGTTCTTCTTCTTTTCTTCTTCGTTCGCCATATCGTTGCTTTCCGCCGTAACTAGATTCATCATCGTAATAAGTTTTCATCTGAGCAGGGCCTATCGTCTTAACGTTTTCTCGTTGTAGCAGGAATTATCGTGTTAGCAGTTTTCATCGTCTTGACAGTTCGTTTCATTTTCACTTTCAGAGCTGTCGTCTTCATTTTCTATACTTGTTGAGAGCGTCTGCTTCGTGTAATCAGCACTTGTAGTTGTTGTGCTGGGACCCTCTTGAACCCCACTTTGCTTACTTCATAACGGTTGTTAGGCGAAATTTTAGTTACATGGTATGGATATAAACATTTGGGAAGAAGTTTATTATTAGTGGCGAACTGAGTGCGTTTTATTGCTAATAAATCATCTGTACGATATTTTGAAGCTTCTTTATATTTTTGTTAATAGTCCAGGAAAATAAGATATTCACTTCGAAAAAAATTCCGACAAAACTGAATTTTGGTGGAGAGCTTCATTTTTACGTCCTAAGCATTTTCTCTAAAGTACCCTAAGTTTGGAGCGGAGCTAGACATTTTAGAGGGGGTGAAATGTGTTAAAATTCAGTTTTTTTTTTTGGCAAATTACCTACTCGAAAACAATAGGTTTGTTTGAAAAAAGTTGCTGGTACACATTGTAGATCATGTCATTATACACAAAAAAGATACTTTTTATCGTACAATTGATAGATTTGCAGAAAAATGGTCGAGAACATTGGGGTGTAGTACGGATTTCAAAAAATATAATAAATTTATGTTTTTGTGTGGGGATTGTTTGTTTTTAGTTATGTTTCGAAAAATTTGTTCTATTAAAAAAAAAAAAACAAGTTTTAAGTGTGGAACCGGAAGGGAAGGGCTGCCATCCTAAGAATAATAATTTATTTTATTTTGTTCAATAATTCACAAAATCTTTATTTTTCTCAAAATTGTCTAGGAACAACTTGTAGACAGTGCAATTATTTACATTTTACAAAATGACATATTAACGACTTCTGTATGTCAATTTGTTCTTATTTTATAGCGTAATACATTTTAATTGTTCGTCCCACCACGCAATCAATGATGTCAACGGTTCACATGTGACGTTTCGTTTCCCAAAAACTCAACAATGGATTTTCATGTTGCCATTTCGACATGTCTTGCGGTTTTAAGGTAGTATGGGCTTAGATTAGATCCCAAGATATCTAACGTGACATTTAACGTAAATTGCAAAAAATTTAACTTTACTCTTTTACTGGGTAGCAATACTTAGAGTTAACGCTCTCTTAACAATTGAATTAATAACAACTGCTTAAGATATAAAAATTGCCCCCTAGAAACAGACCTTAACTCTCGATCGATTTAGCACAAGTTGGTCATTATGTTCGACACATCTGTAAAGATTTTTTTGATAAGCTCACAATAGATGTAGGTACATTCTTTTAATTTCTGATGATAACCCTGATATGATCTCTAGTCAAAAAAGGCACTTCATATATTGTCGCAAAACTTTCACCGCCCAAACAAATGATCACGTAGAAAGTTTACAATGACATTGTGCTATAAAGCTACACCCGAACTCCAAAGAATAATATTTAGTTCTCTATACATACTACATATTTATTGTGATATCCAATCAAGATATACGTATAAGGTATAAAAGCGAACAACAAATGCCATATATTTATATTCATATGGTATATACATACATACATATACATTTTCCTTTTTTGTTCTCAGAATCTGAAACAATATTTTTATTCTGTGATAGCTTTCATCAAAACAAAAAGAAATTCCAAGTCACTTAAAATAACTTTCAATTAAAATGACGTTGTTTTTAGCATACGCCCATCACCCAATTTTAAAATGTGATAAATAAACAATTTTGGACATTCGACATTTATGTTACCAGCGATTCCTGTTGTCGTTGTCGAACAATTTTACAAGGGTAATTTATCATTTAGACCTACTTTGGATTGGACGGCAGCCGATCATTCCCATATTGGCAATGAATAAAAAGTGGTGCCAATAACCTATCGGATTTGTTGGGCGTTTAATGTCATGCGAATTTGACAAGTCTTGTCCTCTAGCAATTATTATTATTGCTACATGAGCAAAGTGTTTTCGTGTGGCATAGGTCAGTGTTTAATTCAATTATTTTTAACTATCGATTTTATAGCCTGGGAGATGTGTTTTTGTTTTTATCTTGGAAAGTTAATTTGTTGCGATTTAAAATCAATGTTGGTCTTCATTTTTAAGTCGGTAATCTGCACTAAATTCCAACTTTTTTTAATTTATGTGAATAAAATTAAACTTAACTACCAAGAACTATCTACCATAATTATTTCAGAACCACAGGTTAACATAGTATTTTATGGCGATGGTGAAGCATTTAATTAAAAACAAGAACTATTCAAAGTTTTGTTAGTATTTTCGTTTGTGGAGTTTTTAGTTTTTACTACACTTTCTTATTCCACACAAGTTTTGCCCAGGTGCTAAGGTAGTATGTTTATCAGATAAACGCTATAGAATTGTATTTTTACTTTCGATAAAATATAATATTTCATAGCCAGAAGAAATTATAAATTTTCCAAAAAAAACTTTGCATACACCCAAACTGGACATTGCAACTTTTTATACGCCGGGAAATTTTTATACTTACATGTATACATATCGATGAAAATTCTCCAAATTTAAGACACTGTGACATTGTGTGCAATCTTTGACCGAGATAAGAAAAAAAACTGCTGTGAAGTCGAGTATTTTTCTATGCAAACTTAAAAAAAATACTTTTTATTTATTCCAAAATTTTATTTTGGACTTATGTCACACCAAAATGGGTCATAACTCATAAAAAGTTTTTTAAACTTATGTCCGAAATTATGTCCCTACGCCCTTTCCCTGGTGCGTTTTCCTGGTCTCTATAACTGGCCCCCTAATTTTTACTTGCGATAAAGGTACTATAGGGCAAGTTTTGCATTTGGAAAAAAATCGAACTCGAGATTTTAATCAAACTTGACATTACGATGATAGAGCACACCCAAAAAGGTATGTCCCGCAATTCCGTATGTATATCTGTCTGTCTGCCTGCACAACGCTCTATAGCCTAAGCCGCTAAAGCGATTTTCTTAAAAATTGGTATATAAGTGTTTTATGTGGACTTTGGAGAATTTTTAAAAAGTGATTCTCATCGGCTTTATTGGTCGTTATTATGATCAAATGAAAGCGATTTTCATTTTATTTTCCCAACGTTTCGACGGTGGTTGCCGTCTTCTTCAGGGGTGTCTTTATTTACAAAATGCAAAATTAAAAAAAAGATATAATGTTTGAACATATATATACAAGTAAACGAACAAAATATGACTTAAATAACGTTAAATTTTAAGATTGTACTACACTAAACAATAATTTGTTTAAAATATTTACAAAACAGATTTTGAACACTTCTTATTTGAAGATTAGTCTATGTTTAATGATATTTACTGTCAGAAACTAAGGAACAGTAAACGGCTGATATATTTTGTGTGTCTTGTTTGCGGTTCATATTATTTTTGTTGTTAATTATATGCAGTGTCTCTAGTGTGTAACGTTTAGATGTATGTTTTTCTGTTGCAAGGATCTCCACTCCCTCGAAGTTTGGTGTGTGACCGGTATCAACGCTGTGAGAAGCCAGTGTCGTCTTCTCAGAACTTTTTAGACGAATATCTGACGTATGGTTCGCCATTCTTTGCCGAAGGAGTTGTTTGGTGGTGCCGATGTATCTGCAAGATTCATCCGTTTGCAATTTGCAATTTGTTTTGTAAACTACGTCTGAACGGCGATCTTTGTCGGTTTTCGTCTTCAGGTTGGTGAATAGAGATGCAACAGTCTGGTTTGACCTATATGCCAAGTCGACTTCCGGGTTGTTTTTCGCGACCATTTCTTGGAAATTTTCGAAAAGTTTGGGCACATAAACGACACTTTTATAAGCACATCTCCTCTCTTCCAACTTATTTTCTGAACGAACTTGGTGTTTTTGACAAAGTATCAAATTCCTTATAACTTCTGTCGCAAAGCTAATTTTTTAGTAGTATTTGCGTAACTTTTTCTTCTTTAGCGAAGTGGAATTTTCGGTCACTCAATGCAAAGACTTTTGTTTATTAAGTTCGATGCAGTGTTCATACGAATGTGCTTGGCTTGATTAGATCGGAAATTGACAAGTCTCCCAGATGCCATATCTATCTGCTACCAATCGAAAGAAAGTTTGTCATTTTCGCGATAAACCTTAACGTCCAAGAACGTTATCGATCAGTTTTTTTCCCTCTCTACGGTGAATTGTATTTTTATTGGCATTGGTTAAGGCATCGTAAGACATTATCAATTTCTTCTCTATATACAATCGCAAAGATATCATCAACGTATTTTGCTATAAACTTAGGCTTGTAGCTTAGCTTAATACCTTCCTCGAGTAAAAAATCTAAGAACAAGTCCGCAATCGTCGGTGAAAGTGGATTTCCCCTTGGGATTCCTACTTGTTTGTACAAATTGCTGTCTTAATTGAGAGTTCAAATAGCGTCTAGTAAAAGTCAACTTGATGAGGGACGTGCATACTATGGATATACCGACAAATTGTTCCATTTCACTTGTAATAATGTTGACCGCCTTGTTTTATTAGCTTGCAATGCTTTTCAATTGTATTCCTTAACAATCATTTCAATCAGTTCTCCAGTATTTAGAGAATACAATTTCCTATAAAAGCTCTTTTGTCGCTATGAAGGGATAATCACTGTCTATGAACTATGAGTAATGTACGAGACTTGTTCCTATGTTACATTTTGCTTCTTCTTATCTTTCTATATCAAAGTGGACAATGGCTTATCATCATCAGAATCGTCCTCGCTTTCATCGGTTTCAGGACCCTCCAGGTGTTTTCTACAGTCCATCTCTATATACGGCTCATGCTCCAATTCGAATATTTCATACTCACTCTGATATTCATCACTAGGATCAACACAAAATCTTTTTCCGTAGAACGAATTTGACGAGATCATTGTTTCTCGCTGCAAAAAATTTCGAATATTCATATTTCTGTGATAGGATAAAGAGCCATATATGGATGTTGCTAAAAACGACCCCTGTCTTGAAATCGGCAATCGGTGTTGAACATTTAACACTTAAATATGATTTACAAATATTAAATCTTACTAAATATAAATATAACAACCTTTAAATTATTTTCCAGCTAATAATAAATAAACTTTTATTTCTATGTTTTTGCACTGCACTCCGTCGCGCGCACTGTTAAATTTTGAATACGGTTTTTAGCGATTCCGCAAAGAAAAAGAAAAAAATTGGAAACACATACACATTTCTAGAGGATAAGAACGGAACTTTTCCAAAGGCAGTTGCGTAATCCTTGTAGTTGGCGGTTGAAAAGCCATATATGGCTACTTGTGCAGTAAAGGATTGACGGTACCTGCCATACAACCATTTCCTTGGTTTTGGACTTTCTCATAAACGGCTTAACGGATTTCGATCAAAATTTGTATGTAGGAAGTCCTTTGATTTCTAAATACCAACATTTTGGAAAAATATTTTTTGGATTTTTTTAAATCCAAAATTTCTAAAATTAATGGACGATTTTTTTTTTCAAATTCAGATTTTAAGTTTATAAAGGGTTTTCCATTTTGTGGTTTCAAAAGTATAGGGCTGGAATTCGACATCTGTCAAGCTAAGTTGTTAAGCCAATTTTTTTTTTCAGTTGAAAGTCTGACATTTACGAAAATGGATCGCTCTATCGCACAACGCATACAAATTGTTAAAACCTACTATAAAAATTTTGATTCTGCCACAGCCACATATCGTGCTTGAAGAGGAGATTATGGTTTACATAATCGTCAAACTACGCAAGCAATTGGTAAAATTGTGAAGAAATCTCTGCAAATTTCTGGATTGGTTACAGATATTGTAAGGCGTGTATATCATCGTTTCGCTTGTACCACTGAAAATATCGCTGCTGTAAGTGAAAGTGTTGCCGAAGACCCGAATGTGTCGATTCCTCTTCGTTCTCAGGAATTAGGACTGTATTACGGCACATTATGTCGGATTTTGCATTTTCACCTACACCTACATCCATATAAAGTCCAGCTCAAACAACAACTGAAGCATTATTATTAAATACATAAAATTGTCATACCAAAAATTTTATTAGAAAAAAATTTACGAAATTTCGTAATTAAAAAATTAAGTAAGATATACTAAAAACATATTGAGCGGTTTCTACTAAAAATTTAGTGCTTAAGATATGATCAAACCTAGGAGCAAGTACGTGCGATCCAGTCCTGCATTTATTTATAATTGAAAAGCCATTGGACATGTGTAAAAGAAACGGTTAACGGTACAATTTTTAAAGTCGGTTTTTACTTAATTTTCCATGAAAAAAATTCTTAAAAAAAATTTTTCTCCAAAAAAACTTGGGATAACAATTTTAAATATTTAATAATATAAGCTTAATAAAAACAACATTTCAGAAAAAATCGTCCACCCGTTTTGGAAATATTGACTTTTCAAAAAAAAAAAAATATATATTTCTTTTTTAAAAATCCAAAAAAACTATTTTTCAAACATTTTACATGCATTATTATTTAGAATTTGAAGAATCTCTTGTATAAAAATGCTGATCAAAATATGGTCAGAACTCAATAGTGTTGTGACGTCAGGAGACAAGGCGATGATCTATTTGCTTGGTCGCCGCCTAGTTAAAGCTTAATAGATTATTACTAATTCAAATATTTTGTGTTGATTAATTATTATATATGTACTTTAAATACCAAAAAGTAAATACAATTTTAATACCAAAATTGGAATTATTGGCACCAAGATACAATTATAAGTTCCAAAAGATTTTGTTAATTTTAATCTTATTAACATTCTACTAAATCCACATGTCACTCTGATAGTATATCGCCTTTACACGCGGGAGGCATAGGTTCGAATCCTGCTGGTGTCATTTTTTTTTTATTTTTGTAAATAATGATATTAAAATGATGAAAATATAAACATCGAATGCTTATTTATAGCACATGTTGGATTTCTATGAACATATAATCAATTTAGAACGCATAAGCACAATAATTGGGTTCATCAAAATTCAAACAATACAAATGCTTTGCTATCTGCTTAATAAGCATTTCACTAGTTAACAAAAGGCTTAAAATTTGTGAAAAGTTAGTAGGCTCGAGGACACACAGACAGATAGAAGAAATTGCGTGACCCACTTTTTTCGTCTTCGCTATCATCGTAATGTCAAGTTTGATCAAATGTTTCATACCTTGCCATTATGTAGTACCTTGGTTATGATAGGCTAAGTTAATGGACTGCCAGTTGATCTTGTTACTGGTACAGTTAGATCAAGGTAGATCCATTGCGGTACACCGAACTGTTGTAACTTCTAAGATCTAATTGTATAACCTATGAGTTCAATGGATAATCATTGTCGAACCATTTAGAGGTCTTTACGAAGTTCAACAGGCTTTTGCCTGAAAAATTCGAGAGCGCTTTTAATTCGTTGAAGAAATAACTCACCAAGAATTTGTTCCTTATATGACAAAGTGCTGGACAACGACATAGGAAATGAGATGTGTCCTCTAATGTTCATCGTCGTCATTGCAACCTCTGCATAGGCCATCGTTATTAAGCCCCATTTTCTCTTTATCTCCGGTGAGTACTCTTATACTACGTTTCCACTGACCACTAAACCGAGATTTTAGTAGATTTAGCTAATACTACGTTTCCACCGACCACTAAACCGAGATTTAAGTAGATTTAGCTGAATCTCCTACAAATCTTGAAGATTTACCATACAAATTTTAATCTTCTCAGATGAAGACTTATGCTACGTTTCCACCGACCACTTAACCGAGATTTAATTAGATTTAGCTAAATCTCTTACAAATCTTTAAGATTACCATACAAATTTTAATTTTCTCGGATGAAGATTTAAAATAAATCTCATTTAAATCTTCAATCGAACTACCCTACTTCCATATCGAAATGAACACATTTATCGGGAAAGTGAATTTTTCCCTTCGGTTGACACAGATGAAGCTGCCTGTCTCACTTCTACATCATAATAGGAAATATGCATTTTGAATAGTGCTGTCAAAATGAATCTACTCTTGGAGCGGTGGAAACAATTTTGAAATTAGTAAATCTACAAGAGATTAATGTTCGGTGGAAACGTAGTATTACAAGAATTTTTTTTTTTTTTGAATTTAACTATATGCCTTTAAGACCTAAGGTCTTTTAAATGCAACCTGAATTTCACGGCATTAGTTTGGCACAGTGGATTTGAGGTATTGGCTGTCTCATTTTCAACCCAAGGGCGGCATCCAATTAAAATTGTAGGAATATAAAAGAATGCGCCTAGAGTGGGGATCGAACCCACACGTCTAAGTTAGCAATCAAGCACTTTATCCACTGTGCCATTACCACCCATTTCGAAGGGAATTCTTGTTTGTGTGGGTCTTTCTATTCCTTTCTTGACAAAATTGGGCAATATAGTTTCCAACATTTAATAAAAATCATCACGTGTAGAAATAGCCTTGAAAAAATATACCGTCACTTCACTTTCAATTTCTTTTTAATGTTTAAAATGAAAGCAAGGGTCTAGATAATATGTATATGATTAAAATTAAGAGCAAGAGCGAATCTATGTAATAACAAATAGATTAGTTGGCGGAATCAACATACAAATTGTTATTGTTATTCTGTAACGCTTTACATATTCTGCCGCGTTACTAGTCCAAACAAACGAAATATTTGTATACAAGAAATAAATAAAATTGACTACGAAATGGGCCATCAATAGTATAAAAATTGTAATCGATCTTGATGATATTTACAATTCCATTCCGCTCACGTATTTGACGTTTAAAACAAAAATATGTTAATATAAAAAAAATATGAACTATGTCAAAGCAAAATAAAAACAGTCATTGATTAAAAATGCTGGGCACTTGGCGGAGTTGTTGTTTTAACACCTACATTCATGCATATATGGCTGGTTGAGTCTGAACTAAGTCAATGGGCAACGAATGGACACTTTGTGGTTATAATGAGCAATTTATAATAATATTTAATTCGAGAAAAGACACAAATATGAAATTATAAGATACAAAAATATTTTGTTAATGTATAAGAAATTGTTAATGAATCATTTTAAGGAAATACACAAATTAAATGTGAGCGTAATCATAATGTTTAATTTTTAAAATTACATGCACACAAAGATGTATGTACCTGACGATGAATTTTATTATTATTAGTATGTATTTAAAATAGTGATATTCTTAAAAATAAACCGCTTGAATGGGTCGCACTTACTTGGTATTATGCTCAACCAAGGCTGTCTGATTTCTGGAACTATTTTATTTTCCCCGTGATCCAGATCAAATCATCTATTTATTTGCGACTTAGTTTTGTTAAAAAGCTGAGCTAATCATTAGATCATTAATCATTAATTTCGTATTTGTATAAGTGATCTGGGACACCACATCGTGTACTATGTCAACCCAACAGTGGAATTATCCATGTGGCGAAGTCGGACGGATTAGTAAAATTCGAAATAAAGTATTTGTTTCGTTAAAAGACAATTCTGTAAGCGAGTTATAATTTAATAAATAATAATTTTGTAGGTACTCGTATGACGATTTTCGGATTGTTTGGTATAACCGCGTTTTGTTGGTAAAAGCTATGCCCAACACAACAGAATACAATACACACATCCAAACACAAGACCCTGTTTGCGATAAAGTAAAAACAAAATTCAGCTTTGAATTATTTGTGACATTTATTCGAATATCAAATGATATTATGTTGTTTAGTTGGTAGTTCCGATGACTTTCAAGAATCTCGAAGACTTTGTTCGTAGAGTTCTTGTTTCTGTCAATGGCCACGTTCACCCATTTATTAGATAAATTATATCCGATATTTGTGAACGATTCGAATAGGTTCACTTTTGTGAGTAAAATGGTAAGTAACGGGTGATTTTTTTGCTACTTGGTTTTTGACGTTTATATTTTTGACAGATCACACATGACAAATTCCACGAACATTTGACATTTCGATTCAGTATTGTTTGCCATTTCATCATGAATAGACTTACGCCTGAACAACGTTTGCAACTTATTGAAATTAATTATCAAAATTCGTGCTCTGTGAAAAATGTGTTTCGCAACTGCACGCGAAACCGTGCATCAATTGAGAGGCGAATTTGGTGAGCAGTTGATCTCACGTTTTGGCGCAGTCAATTGGCCACCAAGATCATGTGATTTGACCCCGTTAGACTATTTTTTGTAGGGCTATGTTAAATCTATTGTCTATGGGGACAAGCCAAACACGATTGCTGCCTTGGAAGCCAACATTGAACGAGTCATTGGTGAGATTCCGGCCGAAATGTGTGAAAAAGTTTGCCAAAATTGGACCTTCAGAATGGACCACCTGAAGCGTAGCCGGGGGCAACATTTAAGTGAAATTATTTTTAAAAAGTAAATGGCAGAAATTGATGTATTGATCCAAATAAAAATTTCATTCACTTTTTAAATTTTTAATTCACTTTTTTTAAAACCAAGCTCTTAAAAAATCACCGTTTATAAGTAGGCGATCATCTCATTTCACTCGCATGCATAGTGGTGCCTGAATAGGTAGGGGCTTTTCCACTTTCAGGAAAAGTTAGGGTTAACTTATTCGTGCGAAACTGTCAGATCAAAAATATACTCTAATAAAATACGCTTGGGTGGCTTTTAGTCAGCTGCTGTCAAATTGCATAAAAAATTAACTAACTAAAACTTGAGTACCGCCCCCTACCAATGCTCTCCAATTGAAATACCAACAAGCACTTGAAGGAGAAAGTATTGCACATTATTTAGTAATAAATAAGCAATCATTAGCAGCACGTGAGTCCTGAGTGGGTCTAATCGATAGAGCATACTTATAAGACGTGCAAGACATAAACTGTCGAGTTCAATTGAATGATTATTAAGATTTCTTCTAAGAAATCTCTTTGTGTCAATTGGTGTGGAATTTCGCGATTCCACGTCATTTTGAATTCAAATAAAATTCAAAGTCAAGTCAACAAAGTGGACATAATCGATTTCATCAGTGTTTATTTGTTGGGACATTCATAATTTTTACCAAAACACGACTAGCTATTCACCCCAATTACGAGATTCGTATCAAAAATGCATGTTCCCGTATGTTGATCTTTTGGCTTAAAATCATCTTTTTCGGTGTAACTTTTCGAAACTATAAACAAATTGTAATGGTGGTATTTAAGCTAACTAAATCTATTTTTAACAGGGGAAGCTAAAAAGTTCTTTCTATCCATATCTTATATAACTCATTTTTAACTAACATCTCTAATCCAACTCGATCTTTGAACCGCATAGAAAAGGTTTTCATAAAATACTTAATAGTTAAATAATGAACGTTAACATTTTTGGAAGGAAAAATTTGCGAACATACCCCTCCACTGGCACAACATCTGATTTATTGAAAACAAAACGCCAAACAATAATTTTAAAATCAACATTTAGCACCACACAGAATTCAATATTTGCTGTTTCTACTGCTGCATATATATTCCATTTTATTTAAATTTTTTATTTTAAGTTTTGAGGTTCTTAATCTGAAGAAATAAAAACAACTTAAAATATAAAAAAATCAGGATGTTGGGGATCATATTTTTATTTATAAAATCCTGTTGTGTTGGCGATACATTTCCCAACAAAACGCGGTTTATTCCCACATATCCCATATATATATGTATGAGTGACCGGCCGTAAGTCCACAGTCGCCCGCTGATTAGGGGGTGATACTGGCGGTGCTCACAATATTATAACCATGGTGAATTTAACCCATGTTTTAGGGAATACGTGACTCATAGTCCACATCCACAATGCACATTATTATAAAAGATATAATCATGCATATGTTATCAAAATTCGGTTTTCATATTCCATTCAGAAAAAAATATGTCACATACAAACGTCTCTAATTTTCGACACATGTGCAAACTTGAGCGAAGAAGGAAACTCGGAAGATCATACCTTGTAATATAATATAATATACTAATTCTTCGGTGCTAGAGTAAATTTAATGGGTTTTCTATTGGAAAATAAATCTATTTATTTAATTTGGATCCGTCAAAACACTGATTTTCCTATTTTTTACTTGCGGTTATAGGTACTGTCAGTCTGTCAGTCTGTCAGTCTGTCAGTCTGTCAGTCTGTCAGTCTGTCAGTCTGTCAGTCTGTCAGTCTGTCAGTCTGTCAGTCTGTCAGTCTGTCAGTCTGTCAGTCTGTCAGTCTGTCAGTCTGTCAGTCTGTCAGTCTGTCAGTCTGTCAGTCTGTCAGTCTGTCAGTCTGTCAGTCTGTCAGTCTGTCAGTCTGTCAGTCTGTCAGTCTGTCAGTCTGTCAGTCTGTCAGTCTGTCAGTCTGTCAGTCTGTCAGTCTGTCAGTCTGTCAGTCTGTCAGTCTGTCAGTCTGTCAGTCTGTCAGTCTGTCAGTCTGTCAGTCTGTCAGTCTGTCAGTCTGTCAGTCTGTCAGTCTGTCAGTCTGTCAGTCTGTCAGTCTGTCAGTCTGTCAGTCTGTCAGTCTGTCAGTCTGTCAGTCTGTCAGTCTGTCAGTCTGTCAGTCTGTCAGTCTGTCAGTCTGTCAGTCTGTCAGTCTGTCAGTCTGTCAGTCTGTCAGTCTGTCAGTCTGTCAGTCTGTCAGTCTGTCAGTCTGTCAGTTTGTCAGTCTGTCAGTCTGTCAGTCTGTCAGTCTGTCAGTCTGTCAGTCTGTCAGACTGTCGTTACATTAAAGCCTATTTTTCTCGGAAACGGATCAAACAATTTTCATTTAAAAAAATTAGTGCAGCTTTTTCGGTACGACGCGACGCAGACGGTACTTTCCATAGGACTGTTTTTTTTTTTTGCTTTCGACTATTTCGTAAATCGCTTAACCGATTCTTTCGAAATTTCACACATATGTAGGTTTAGGTTCCGCAATTTATACAGCTTACCTCTTATTAATATTTTTAATTTTTATTTTTTTGTATTTTTAAAAGCAGTTTTAAAAAAATTAAATTTATATTTTGAAAACTGCTCATTAATTTTTTTTTCAAAAATTATAGTTATATGTATTTGCTGAATACCTATGAATTGGCGTTTCTGAATTTTTTTATGAATTTTTGTTTTTTTTTTATGTTTTTTAATGACCACTTTTTTCTCAAAAAACCGCTCCACAGATTTTTAAATTAATTTTTTCTCATAAATTCAAATTTATCCAAGAAATAAAATGGCGTACACTTTGATTTCAAATTAGTTTAAGTATTTATTTCAGAATTTTGTATTATTTTTTCTTTGATTATAAGCCGATTTCATCTTTTGTTTTTTAGTTTATATTATTAAATATTTAAGATTCTCATACCAATTTTGTTTAGAACAAAATTAAAGAAATTTTGTTTGCACATAAAATTAAGTAAGAAACGACTTTAAAAATATATTTATACGATGTAATCGAACATAAGAGCAAGTTCGTGTGATCCAGTCGAGCATTTTATTTTATTTTCTTGCATTCCATACGGCAAAATAATTTAAGTTACCCCTCTGGGAACACCAATACAAATTTCCGCTGCCAGTGAGTTAAATAAAGTTATGACCCACACAAATTTTTAATACAGTTCCATTCGCAGCGAAAAAAATCAATTTTTAAATAGAAATCTGAATTTACCAATGGAATACTTTCGCAAGAAAGCATGATCTTTTATAGATTTTTTTTGTGGTTATAATTTTCTCTCACTCAATTGCAGGAATTTCCCTTAAAATGATTTGCATTCTGATAGATTTTTTTTATTGAACTGAAATATAATGTACAATTGGCTACTTATTCTCATTAATTGTATTACATTGATATTTATTTTTTTCTAATTATTTAAAAAAAATGTCATTGATTGTCTCTTACTATTTGCTAAATACTGTGTGGACCTCCGTTCTGAAAGATGCTTGATAATAATTCCTGTCCCACTGTGCGACCCGTCTGTGGATTTAATCTTCTCTGACTTTGGCGTATAATGTGAAAATAATGAGTCAGTTGTAAGTTTCTGTTATTTTGGGCTGACCGAAATTCATTATATTATTTTGGTGCTGAAGTGGGACGATTCATTCAATTTTTTTGTGAGACTTTTTAACTTAAACAGTTAAGTAAAAAATTCGTTGTGAAGAACATTCACTCACCTGCAAAGAAAACAATGTTGTAGATTTGTTAAGGAAAATTTTATAATTTGTCGTGATGGCCTTACCTACTCTTATAAACACCTCAAATGGGGTAAATGACATTTCAGGTAATGATTAACATAATAAGGAAGTTATTTTTAGATAGATATATGGGGTTTGTATCTCACGTTGTGGTAAGGGAAGTAACTGAATGTGGTTTCCTGGAAAGAGAAATATTAAGCATTTGTACTAAACTACATCAAATTCACCTCGTTCCTGAGTAATGAGGCAATAGAAACAAAAATGTACAATTTTCTTTCAGCTTCAAGAATATATATTTTTTAATAATTGGATGAAATTAGCAGAGTTTCATGTCAACACTAAGTGGTCTTAAAAAGTTTTCGGAATTTGAGTAATTTATTTAATTTTATAGGTGAAATTTTATTATTTTAATTGCAGTATTCAAAAAGTTAACAAACACGTACCTCGTTAAAGGTTGTAATAGTACAGTGAACTTTTACTCTATAATTAAAATTACTTTTAACTGTTTCAAAGGTATGTTCAACTTTAACTCTGTATGTCATGCGACATCTGATGTGTTTTATAATAATTTAAGTACTGTAAAATTATTGACATCAGCTTCTGTCTATAATGGATTGTCATCAAACGGATCATTTCAATTTTTTTGTTTTATTAGAGCCGATTTTTCAATCTCCAGATAAACATCCAGTTAGATGCCAGAGGAATAAACTTACTTGACTGTTTAACAACCGGATAACAACATCGAATTTTTTAGAGCCGATTTTTCAATCTCCAGATAAAGAGGCAGTTAGTTGACAGAAGAATAAACTTACTTGACCGGATAACAACATCGAATTTTTCAATTAAGAAAAAACAATCAATAGAATAACTAGCGGACCAGGCGAACTTCGTCTCGCCGCATTTTAACACTCTCAAATGAACTGCAGAGCTATAAATAAAACACATATGTATATTTAAATCAGTAGAGAGTGATATGATAAACAATGTTTTTCGATTTGTTTTCCGGCGCAAAAACAACAACAAAGACTGTTTACCAAGCTATCGACGACGTCGTTTTCCTTCACCACTAGTATTGGCCGGTCGCAAATCCAATGGAGATTTGTACCTATAATTTTTTGCAATGATGGAGATTTGTACCTATAATTTTTTGCAATGCCGGGGAACACTTTATTTTGGTGATGAGTTTCTCTTTCGACGTTGTTAACACGAAAAAATTTGCCGGGAATGATATCAATCCGGTCGAGACATTAACAGAAATTTGGCCATTGCCAAGCGCCAGCAGTCGTCTTGAGAGTGCAATGTCACTCTCATATTTGTGGTCAATTTCAAATTCCTGACACGACGGAATCGTTTGACGAAAATCTCCGTTGAGCAATATCATATCCCCACCATATCATCAAGAATCACCTTGTAAATCTTTCATTGTTAGTACAACTGCCTCCAAGGCTCGTTTATGCGCCATCATGCATTCATCCCAAATTATGATTTTACATTCTAGCATCTATTTCGCTGTCGCCGAATATCTTATCAATCGAATTCCCTTAAAATAATATAATTCTCAGTCTTTAAACGCTGTAATGTTTTTAAAATGTCGGAAGTCATCGGCTAATATATTGCGCCTTAGAAAGGTACTACAGCATCTAACTGATGACCCCAACTGTAGCACCTGGGCGAAACGCATATTGATTTGGACTATAATAGGTCGCACTCTATATTGATTTTTTTTTTTCTCGAATGGCGCAAATTTGTAACCAGTGTGTTATAGTTTTCACATGATACAACTTAATTTTTTTATTTTTTTTTATAACTACATCGTTTGCTACATCTAATTATGGATTAAATGAAGCTATACATTTAATGTGTAAACATTTTAATTTTTTGTATAATAACATTGATTTTAATTTATGTCAAGTTTGTCTTTAAAACATTATTATCTTCTTAGCTATTTCAAATTTTATTTTGTATATCTTCTTTTTAAATTGTTAATTACTTTGATTTTCACGTAACTACACTAATGTTTTCTTATTTATTTTATTTTTATTCACCAATATACATGCAATACTGCATATGTCTGCAGTTGAGATAGTAAATGTAATATATAACATCTTGCTAACATTAAAGGACTTCACTAAAATGTTTATAATTGTACACATTTTTTAACAACCCCATACAAAACCTATTTTCATGAAAAACGCCAGGTGAAACAGTGCAAAAAAAAAGTGATAATGACTTTTTGGAGTTTACAAATGTCAAAGTGTTATATGGATTTAGTGTGCTGCTAAAAAGATAAAAAGCCCACTGGTGATCTTAACTTTAGTAAAATGTTAAAAGAGAGTTCAATGATTAACTTGTTTAAAGTTAACAAAATATTCTTTTTACTTTAGTAACACACTACTTACTTTAACATCGAACTAAATTGTTTATAATTATGCCCCATACTAGTGCAAAAAAGCTCAAATAAATCAGTTCATTTGCTTAGACGCACACGTTAATATTTAAAAAAAAAAAAAAGAAGTTAACCGATTTTTACCATCTTTGGTTGCTTTTTTATTTTCATAATGGCTGTTTCTCACATTTTCAATACTTTGTAAAACCTCCACGATTTGAAATTACATCGAACACTTGACTTTTAAGAGAATCATACAGTTTTGATTAAATAATCTGATCAAATCTAAGACCAGTGCCCATGTTCTGTAACTCAGGCGATAACTTTTCCTCACTTAACGTCTCTAGAAAAATGTGTTTCTTTGTATTGAGGCGATGCCTTAAATGTTTAATTTGTTTGACTGGGATTTTCCAATGGAAGGCGATAAATTGAAAAAGTCATTTTAGCATCTTAATAACAAAACAATTTTTTTTTGTTTTTCGACTATTTTTATTGATTCGAAAGTTACAGAACCCTGGCCCTGGCTTTAATTGCGCCTCACAGATTTCTTCATAAATTTGATGGGTGAGCCATTCCCAAAGGTTTTCAATTATGTTAAGATCAATATTGAGTATGGTGGCCACAGTAACAATTCCACATTTTAACTGACGAAAATTTTGTTAATAACGTACGCATTATTGATTGGATCATTATATTGTTGTAAGCTATCTTATGGTTTAATAAATTGCTTACCAAAATATGAAATTCACGTCATTTTGGGAGAAGGCAGGACTACAATAGCTCAAGCACCGCAAAATAATAGCGGATTTTTTTTAGAAGAGCCTAATACAAGAATTTCTTACTATAGGTGGGGGGATGTCTATCTCTCACCGTTTTGCCGGGAGGGGCAATTTCATAAAAAACAGTACTAAAAATTGAAAAAAATATTCAAAAATAACGGTAATATGGTAATACTTACAAATAAGTGCTTTAACTTTTTGAGGCCTATACATTAATCTATTATTTAATTTTTAAATCAAGTGAAATCTATGCACAGTTTTTGAAAAAAAAAACGAGTTTTAAGTTTTGGAAAATATGAAAAAAGGTTTGAAGAGTAATTTTTCAAAACTCTAAATATATAATATTTATAATAATTTTTTTCTTTCGAAACTCGATTAATTCTTAATCAAAAACTGAAAACTATATGATTTTATGTATTCTAGTTTTTGAGAAAATGGAAAATTACTAAAACTACTTATTTTATGAGATTTGTTTTTTGTGTATTTACGGTGATCTCACCGAGGGGAGAGAACGATTTTTGATTGATTATTATTGATTTTTTTTTATTGATTTATTGATTTTTATTCAGTACAATAATATAATTTGCATAATACATATCTTACAAAAATCATTTGGACATGGCTTTTGCCGACTGCCAGATTGAGAATTCTTTAATACTTTAACAAATAACATGTTTCTTTAATTTTTTAAATTAACAAGTTTTATATATCATTTCGTCTTAAAGAACAACAATGAATAACTAATCAGCATCAAAAAAGTTCTTCAATTATTCGGTTGTGATACCTTAACGCGATTTTACGGAACTGGAACAGACTCGATACATTCATCTAATTCAGGTGGAATATAACTTCATCAGCAGTTAGGAAATCTTTCCCGAAAACACATCTTCTCGTTTCCCTTAAAGTTGGACACTTTTCTAAGAAATGCACCACATCTTCTCTCTCCATCATGTTGCATAAACTGCAAATCACTGGAAGGTCAGCTCTGTGTGGTACATAGTTTGGATTGAGGATCTCACCGCGCAGTCTAATCATCATGGATATTTCATCGATAGTAAGTTCATCACGGAAGTAGTTCGCATGTGCTAAATTATGGCTCAACTGGCAATAAATCGTTCGATACAAGGAGTTCGAAGCCTCTTCTATGTACACAGTTCTAATTTTTTCATCCACCTTAGCAATTAGTTGGTACATGTCGGTTTTTAATTTTTTGATATCTTCAACGTTACAGTTCAGATCCATTCCGCAATCTAATGCCAAATCAAGCCATTCTTCATACCACCCGCTGTTTGCATTTATTGCTTTGAGGGCCGCTTTTTTGCCAAACGATTGTCTCCTAAACTCAAGATCCTAGTGATGTAATTTACCTGCATCTTCAATATTTTAATAAAGAGTGGTGAAATTCCTGTTTCAAGCATTATTAAATAGTTTGGTGTATTCGCGGGTAAATGGAATGATCTTTTGTTATAAAATCGGAGTAACTTTTCCACTGTCTCGTATCTCTTACTTTCCCAAGTTTGCGCAGCGTAAAACATAATGGATTCCGCTACCGATTCAAATATTTTAAATTTGCAACTGTGAGCTATAGATTTGTTGTTGAAACAGCTCTTCCAAGTAAGATTTATAGCCATTTTTGCTTTGTTCAATTTTTCATTTAGGCGTTTTTCCATACTTAAATTCTTTGTAATGTGTACGCCTAGGTATTTGAACTCCTTGACAACCTGAATCAGCTGCCCATTGTATTTCCACTTTTCGTTCAAGCAGACCTTGCCCCCGCCATTTTTAAAAATCATTACTTTGGACTTTTCTAAATTGACAATTAATCCCCAACGTATGCAGTATTCATGAAGGCGATTAATCATTAATTGACGTGACTCTGGAGAGTATGCAAACATCACAACATCGTCAGCAAACAACAGTGCTTTTATGATCGTCCCAGCGTATTCAATACCAGCAGGTAACCATTCGATCAAATCTTCTATGAAAAGCGCAAAAAGAAGCGGGCTGAGTGAACATCCTTGCCTCACCCCTGAGGAATATTGAAACCAATTGGATTTTTGTAGAAGGGCTTAATACAATCATTTTTTTTTCTACAGGAGACGGGGTCTATCTCGCTCCTTTTAGGCGGGAGGGTCAATTATCTAACAAAAAATTACTTAAATTAAAAAAAGAGATTTGAAAGCAACGGCAACACTTACAATAAAAATATAACCAAACGTGTGCATTCAGTTTAAGCACTCGGAAAAACTTTAATGGCGCATTAATTATAGGCATTACAGAGCATTATTAAGTGAATTAAACCTTGTGTCTATCCAGTGGATCAGCGGTAACTTTGAAAAAAGAGATCAAAATAACCGTTATGTGTCTCTCACTAATCCTGAATTTATGTTTTCTCTGAGAGAATTCAATATCCTTTCAAATAAATGCAAACAAAAACAAATGGAAAATGATTCAATTTATTGGGAGAAAAGTGGCGCATCTAACTAATAACCACACTGTTAGTAATTTTATGGGTTTGGTAACACGTTAACAGTAATTTATGGAGCATAGGGTGTCGGTTAATAAATAAAATTTAAAAATGAATCAAAAACTATTTATTATTATTTTTGTCTATGTCTGTTGTTAATATTGTTAATATTTTTTTTGTTAATATAGGAATAGTATATATATGTGCCCATTATCTTAACATAAACAAAACTAACCCAAAAAATATGCAATTTTATCAAAAAGCGACAAAAATCTAATGTGCATTTGTGACAAAAACTGAAGCGAAGTAAGTGTGTTTGTTACATAACATGTGTGTCCAATTTTGAGTACTTTGAAAACTGCATTTATAGGTTTAATTTTTTACTTTACTTCCTATTAAATCGGATGTGAACAAATTAAAAAAAAATGATAAGTCTTGGTGCATTTTATTGGAAGCTAGATTAGGTAGTTACCTAAGTTAAAATTATTATCTCATTCACCTCCAACCACAACTGGAAACTACAATGACAATTTTTATACTATATCATTATAATTTAAAAAAAAAATAAGAGTGAAACACTGCACCAAACGCCAGGTATTGATATATTCATCCGCGAGAATACGCTAAAAATAGATAAGGCATGAGGCGATGAACAAAACGCGATAACACTGGTGATAAGTTATGGATACGATCAATATAATTATGGTTTGCGTAAGTCGATGTTATACGTACAAGTAATAATCTAATTTTTGTGGCTTAGTTTTAATGACACCTTGAAACCTATAAACAGATATACCACAAGAAACTCATACACAAGTATAATTGGTAATTGTGGTCCACTTATGTAAATCGAAATTATCAAATTTCACCTCAAATTCATAATTATCAAAATCAAAAATCCTTTGAAAACAGTATTCCTACATTTTTGTACATTATATGTCATTATGTATATGTTTATGCATATTATAAAGTTTGATCAAACATATTAAATTTCGATATAAATGTGTATGTTTGTACTGATGTGTAATTATGATAATACCGATAGTCCATCAATCAAAAATATATGTATAATTGTTGGTGGGAAATTAAATTAAACTAATACCTAATGTCAAACAAGGATTCCGACAAGGTGATGCGCAATCGTGCGATTTCTTCAACATAATAGTTGATAGAATTGCAAGAAACTCCCAAGTTAACCGTACTGGCACAATTTGTTTCAAGTCTGAGCAATTGCACAGACGAGATAAGCCGCTGGTATGGGTCTGGGTTATTTTTTAATACGTATTACAAAAACAACACGAGATTCAGGTTTCTGTCGGTGTTTCTATCAGGGTTTGCTAAGATTGGTATTAAATTCGTGGAACAGAGGGCACATAACTCAGATCGTTTTATTTTCACGGGGTGAACCATATGGGTTATTGGCGATAATAAAACACGGCTATAGACATCATTGATAGAACCCAGCGAGCTGTCACTGGAGCGTTTGCTAACTATGAATCTGAAGCTGCTAAGATGGGACTATAGCAGTCAAGTACCTGCTGTCTACAAAAAGGGAAACACCATACCGGCAGAATGGACAAAACGTCACAATAGACAGATACAACTTTGATGTAGTTAGGGACTTTGTCTACCTCGGATTCGCAATAAAATCTAACAACATCTCGTTAGAACTTTAGCGAAAATAACTCTTGCCAATCGCTGTTCCTATGGGCTAGGATGGCAATTGCGTATAGTAAAGCCATCTCTCGATAAAAAGGAGACTATCTGCGTTAACGAGCGTTGGGGTAGAACGTACAACTATGAACTTTACAAGCTGTACAGCGACATTGACCTGGTAAACAATATTTAAAAAAAATACGTATGTAACGTTTAATACGGCTAGGTTACGTTAGTCCAGGCGAGTTTTCTTACAATTTTCTTTTACAGTTCACTGGGGGTGGGGTCATTAGTAGTCTAGGTTTAAGTTTTCGGGAAAATCGTGCTGTAGCTTCAGTAGCCATTTTGAATTTAATGAAAATCTTATTTTGGCTAATAACTTCGGCATTTTTTTGAATTCGGACAAAAGTAATTAAGGTAAAACTTGTAGGAAATTTAATTTTCTACAACTTTACTCTTAATATTTTTTTCCAGAAAAGTTACCGTTCGCGAAATATTAAGAAAAACTATTTTGGGGATTGTGACCCCCTTCTGGGACTATGAAATATTAATTCGTAAAATTTGCTTTTATAGTTTGTTGCGGGGGGGGATCATTAGTCCTCTAAATATCGGTTTTCGGGAAAATACTGCGGGAGCCAGAGACGTATACAGCATCATTTTTCGAGACGGCTCGGCTGGTCAAAAATATATCTATTTTTTTTTTAATCAAAAAAACAATTTTTTGAATACATAATTTGAGTTTGCAGTTTAACTAATACTTTTAGGAGGCATTTTCATAAAATAAATACAAATTTTTTTATTCGGTCCATCCTATAGTGTAATGATAAAGTCGAAATATAAAAAGTGGTTCTATGGTAAGTACCGTTAATAAGTACGCAAAGTAAAACATTTTATTTACTTAAAAGTTCTTGGAGTCGTTTTTGAGAAATAATTTTTTTGTTAACTGTTTTTTTTTTTGTTAACATTTGCATGGGAGGTACCATTGTTTTTTATTTTAGGAAAATATTTTTTTTTAACTATTCAAAAAAGTCTATTGAGTCGTTTTCGAAATTTTGAGTTTTCAAAGAAAACGCACGACTGGATAGCACGAACTTTCTCTTATCACTTTCTCTGATCACACCATAAACACAAGATTTTTAGTAAAAACAGCGATATAGGTAGATACTATAGGGCAAGTTTTGCATTTTAAAAAAATCAAATTCTAGATTTCAAACTTGATATTACGATGATGTAGAACACGAAAAAAGTCGGTCCCGCAATTCCTTCTGCCTGTATTTCTGTTGATCGATGTACAGCCTAAACACCTGAAGCGTTTTCTTTAAACTTGGTATTTAAGCATTTTAAGTAATTATCTTAGATATGTTTTTGAATCTTTTTTTTTAGGCCCAAAAATAACGGTACCTGCCATACAATTGTTCGTGCCATCTTAATTATCTCGAAAAAGGCTTTATTGATTTTAATTTAAAAAAATATGTGCACTACTATAGGCACATTCAACATTTTGGTCAGAATTTATTTAAATATTTTTCATAAGCAGGACCCCAGATTTCAATAAAAATGTTAATACAGGAGGTCCTTCAAATTCAAAATAATACTGCTATCCAAAATTTCCGAAAAACTTTTTTTTTAATTTTTGAAAAATAAAAATATTTTTTTTGGAAAATTCTGAATTTCGAAAACTGAAGGACGATGTTTTTCGAAATTTTGTTTTCAAGCTAATATTATTAAATATTTACAATTATCATACACATTTTTTTTTAGAAAAAAATATAGGAAATTTTGTATATAAAAAATTAAGTGAAAAACGACTTTAAAAATATATTTAACTGTTTCTACGAAGAAAGAAAAAAACCTTGTGCATACGATGTGATCAAACATAAGAACAAGTACGTGCGATCCAGTCATGCATTTTATGTACTTAATTGTGTATATGTAAACAAAAATTCTTAAATAAAAAAATATATTGGTTTGGCAATTTTAAATTGAATATTCAAAATCCAAAAGAAACTATGTTTTGAAAATGTTGGTATTCAGTATTATTTAGAATTTAAAGAGCCTTCTATATAAACATTTTAGTTGAAATCCGTGGAGCCGTTTATAAAAAAAGTGAAAATAGAGAAATATCGGTATGGCAGGTACCATATCATTACAAAATATGTAAAATCAAATACACGACTAGATCGCACGTACTTACTTTTATGTTCGATCACATCATTAGTTGGAACGGTTAAATATATTTTTAAAGTCATTTTATACTAAATTCTTTAATTTAAAAAAAAATGGTATGACTATTTTATGTATATAATATATATCTATATATATATATGTATATATAGGCTTACAAATGTTATATATGTGCACTATACATACATATGTATTTATGAGAGCCGTTTTCGAGATAGATTTTTGTTTATAATCTACACGCGCTCAAGGGATTATACTACCCTTTTAATGTTTCAACACTGCGCGCGCGTGAGATTGAGGAAGAAAAAGAATGATAGGAAAGATGTGTGGCGCGATGTTCTGAGACTGTAGGTGGTTGTTGTCTCAGACTCTTACTCCAGGGATGGCGGCTGAATTAATGCGGAGAAATTTAGGTGTCTTATTTATCTATCTCCCTTATAATTCGCATTCATTTTTTCATTCTTTGTCATATTTTATCGGTATACTAGTCTTAGTCAATCACATGATGTTAGTTCTATGCCTAAACAGCATGTAATGAGTAAACCAGCAACTCATTGTATGACATTTTATTTTTAGAATTGGTTTTTAATGGAAAAATAAGAGGACATAGATTACGGCAGGGATCGAACCTGTGACCATGAGGTTGACAGGCGAACACACAACTATCGCGCCACGGCCACCCCAAAGCTGGTAGAAAAAATTGTATGTCAGGTAACGTTAATTTTTTAGCTAAAAAATCTCTTCAAAAATCTATTTCAGATAATCCCCTAATACGCGTAAATACCAAGTTTAAAGAAAATCGCTTAAGCCGTTTAGGTTGTAGATCGTTGTACAGACAGACAGACGGAATTACGGGGGGTTGGGATCAGAACCCCGAAAACCGAAATCCCGAAAACCCAAAATCCCGAAAATCAAAAATCCCGAAAACCCAAAACCCCGGAAATCCAGAATACCGAGAATCCAGAATCCCGGAAACTCAGAATCCCGAAAATCCAGAATCCCGAAAACCCAAAATCCCGAAAACCCAGAATCCCGAAACCCCAAAATCCCGAAAACCCAAAATTCCGAAATCCCGAAAGCGGAATCACGAACAATTATATAAAACAAAAAATTCACGCAAATATTTCATTTTATTATAATTTTTCAGGATTCCGATTTCGTTTAATCCTATTTCTTTTATATGATTATTATTATTGTTAAATTCTGTTTGTTTAATGCGACTATTTTCCTTTCGTTCAATAAAAGTTTCACTGAGCAGACAATTTTGAAATTTTTTTATTTTTTCCATTTTATATTCGGGATTTTGGCCTTTCTGGATTTTGAGTTTTCTGGATTCTGGGTTTTCGGGATTTTGGGTTTTCGGGATTGTGTCCGTCTCCCAATTACGGGCCACAATTGTTTGGTGCTCTTTATCATCATAATGTTAGGTTCGATTAAAATCTCTAGCTCGATTTCTTTTACAAATGCACAACTTTCCCTATAGTACCTTTACCTATACCGCAATTAAAAATCGAAGTAAAAACGACGAGCTGGAGGGACAACTGGAATTTTCACAAGTCAATAATTACGCGCTTTTCTCGAAATGAAGTTTAAAAAGAGAAAGTTCCGTTTTTTATTGTTGCATCTATACTTAATAAAAATATAGCTTGGATTTTCATATTGATGAAAAGAGGTGGTTATTGATATTACTAATATGGTAATTGAACCGATCAAAGTATTGACAATCGATCTTATATGAAAACAGTAATAACAGTAGTTGTTTTTTTTTCATATACCGTTTTTCTTTATTTTCTTAATTTATATCACGGTTTTCATATTGATACTCGCGATTGTTAATCCGACAAATGGAAGTTGTCAATCATCATATAGAAAATCGCGATCATAGGTATTGAAAATCACAAATTGAGAACTGAACATTTTCTTATTACCAATTGCCATCATCCAATGCGAAAATTAACTTTTCATGTTGATGATTTTATTTTTTCATATTCTTGTTCTGAAAGTTTTCACACATTTGTGGGACTAATTTATCACAGAGAAATACGTACTCAGATTTAATATAAATCCTTCAGTGGAAAACTACTGCAGTTAATTCAGACCCGAAGCTACATAAGCAACAACAAATTATAGAGCTTCAAAATTCTACTCACTGCGAGTCAGAACTATCTAAAAAATTAATTTAAAATCTAACAAAATACATATTTATGAAATTTATGAAAACACTCTTAATATTGCACATTTTCATTTATACATACTTACTAAGTACGCAAAATTTATAATGCCAATATTTAAAAATAATAGGTGTTTAATTGTTTTAAGCTTTCCATTGATTCTCTCATTTGTGTAACATTTTTTCCGAATTTTAATTTTTTTTTGTGACCTTTAGTCCAAATTATGCGTTTCGCCCAGGTACTACAGTTGGGCTCATCAGTTAGATGATGTAGTAGCCTTCTAACACGCATAATATTAGTCGATGGCTACCGACACAAATAAAATGTACAGATTTCAAACACTGTGAATTATATTTTTCTAGGGAAATTCGGTCGAATTGAACAAAAGCAATACCTACGTTCATGCGTTTGTATTGATTTTACATTTCTTCTTAATTTTTTTTTTCTGAACTGTATGCTGATGCTCTACCAAAAACATTTTACACATTTTTGAGAACCATTCAACTTCTTGAACAAAAACAATAATACAAAAATCATATATTTATAAAGACAGCAGCTGTATACCAAGAATACATCGAATTCAAAACAACCAATCAGAAATTTATTTTGAGAAAATGCCAAGCACCCCGCAAAGACACAACCAAACAAAATTAAAATGTTAATAACAATATTTTGAATTCGTAAGGCAGTTGGGGCGCAACATCAATAAAATAAATCCACTTGTATCAAGAGACCAAAGATTTCAACATAAACAAACGACAAAAAGAATCCATTGAATTAAGATGATTAAAAACGAAAAAAAAGATAACATGGAGTTCTCCAAGAAGAATTGGTGAGTGGCAAAATAAGTTTGAAATCATATTACCTCGTAGTAACATGGTGAATTCGCCAAAACCCTCCTAAATATCCATCTAAAAGCCACAATGCAACTGAAGAGAAAGAAGACCTGAAGAAGATCAAAACCTTAAAAGCCACTAAAAAAAAAACACACACAGAACAGATATATAACTTCTGATTCTTTTGCGATGGTTTCAGCAGCAGTTAAATGCGCGTTTATTGCCCGTACTTACTACGGATGAGCTACAGATACTAAAGGTATATAAGAACCTGCCGCAATCATCAATTGAGCAATACTTACGACGGGACTGTGGGATCGCGATGAAGTTCTAGAGAACAAAAAAAATATATCTGTAACTTGGATTAAATCTGTTGTTCTCGTTGTGGTGCAGAAAAGAAAAAAATATTTTAAAAGTGAATCAACCCTTAAAAATTTGTATTCCCTTTTTTTTGGTATAAAATTTTCAATAATTCCCCACACAAATAAATCTGACAGTGAAGTGAAGTTTCTTTTGTGTTAATACAATTTTTCAATAAGGATTCAAGGATATTCCATGTTTCAAGTGTCATTTAACGTACGAATAATACATATATTTGAGAAATTTATTTTGGATAAACAAAAACATTTAGAAAATAATTAAATAGAATTTCTAAGGACATTTTTTCAACACCTTTCAAGGATTTTCAACTGATCAATCACAGACCAACACCAGTTCTAATAATCGACTGAATACAATTTCACATAAGTCTCAACAAGTAAGTTTGCCTAAAAGAACAACCCAAAATTGATTCCGACTACATTTTTTGCCGTTTGGAAAGTAAGATTTTTAAAAGCTCAACATATGTACATCTTCACTTCAGGATAATAAATCAATCAAGTCGAGACTGGAACAAGCCAAAAGAGTATTAGTATCAGTAATTTAAGGAGTTATGTTTACTCATGAGTTTGTCCATATGTTACTTACTGTGTATTATGCACATTTCTTAAAGCAAATATTGGTTTCAGAAAAAAAAACATTTGATTCTTTTATAATCTAAATAAACTTCGGTACATATATACGAAAATATATATTTATGTAAATAAATATATATGTACCACTTCAATAAAATCTTATGAATATTAGCTAATTTTTTATGAACATTATTTTGTAAGCTCAAAGATAAACTATATGGATTTGAAGACAAATCTAAAGGACCAAAGATAACGGTTCCTATCATATCCTACCCTTTATGTAAACAATATTATTCTAGAAAACGACTTCATCGAGCTTAATAAGAAAAAACATATCAGTGATTTTTCCTTTTGATAGGTAGGTACATATATTAGTAGTTAGTAGGCAAGTTATGGATTCGTAAAAAAATCGAACTCCACATTTTAATTAAACTTGACATTACGATGATAGAGAACACTAAAAAAGTGGGTCCCACAATTCCGTTTGTCTGTCTGTCCTCGAGTCTACAGCTTAAGCGGTTGGATGGATTTGCTTCAAACTTGCTACATATTGTTTTTTCGGTAATATGGCCACAGGTTTTTTTTAATTTTTTTAAGACGAAAAATAACTGTACTTGTCACACATTTGTTTTGGCCAAAAATAAAAATCTTATTTTTATCAAAACCGGCTACAACTATTTTTATAAAAAAAAATAAGTTCATTAGTGAAGGGATATGGTAATTTTTTGTAATGTTTTTTTTTTTGTTGAAAATATGCTTATTTTAGGTACCTCGAGTAAAACCATTTTCTTGGTTCTCGATTTTCTGGAAAATTTATTTAAAATTTATTTAACATTTTTAATGCAGAAGTCCCTAGGAAGCTTAATCACTAACATTTTTCAAAATAAAAAAAAAAATTGTTTTTAAATTACCTATAAGCAAAAATTTTGTTTTTTTTTAAACTAATAATTTCGAAAACGACTCAATCTATTTTTTTTTCGAAACTTTGTATTTGATAGTTTTTTGACATTATATTGAATAGTTAAAAAAAACTATTTTCCTAAAATAGAAAACAAAAACACCTCCCATACAAATGTTAAAAAAAGACCGTTAAGAAAAAGATGTAGGTATTTCTCAGAAACGGCTACAACAATATTGATTAAAAATAGGTGCAATCTAAAATTAGTGCCGTCCACTTTCAAGTAAAAAAATATATTTTATTTTGCGTACTTATTAACGGCACTTCCCATAGCACCACTGTACATATTTTCGATTTTCTCACTATTGGGTAAACGGATTAAAATTATTTTTCTTGAGCCAAAGGTCCCTAAAAGTGTAAATAAAACTGCACATTGAAGTTAAAAAAATGGTTTTTCGAACTTTAAAAAATAAATACAAACTTTTTTTTGATATGAAAAAATTTTTTCTAAAATGAATTTTATATTATATATTAATAATTTGTATGTATATTAACAATTTCTTCAAAATGGTGTTTCAAATTTTTTTCTAAAAATGATTTTAAAATTTTATAAATACAAAATTATTCTTTAAGAAACCGCTCCAACGAGTTTTGAATTTGTTTGATATATTCTTATTTGTCCAGGAATTGAAATGAAATATTTGTTTTCCCTCAAACTTTAAGATCTAAGCTTTCTAAAAACATGTAATTAAGTGTATCATCCAATTATTTCTACCTAACTATACATCATTTTTACGAATTTTGAATTCGTCATTGAATACATACATATACATATACTAACAGCGGGTTAGGGTCAAAATTCTGCTCTTAAAATTCTACTTTTTAAAAATCTGCTCGCCTAAATTCTGCTTTTCAAAATTCTGCTCATCAAAATTCTGCAAATCATAAAGAAAATATATTGAAAGAATCAAGGTAATCATACCTACATCAATCTAAAACCTGGATAGGATAACTAGACTAACATTATTACTAACATTGTCAATGTTAAGCTACAAGTTCTTAGCTACAAGAGCAAGAGAGTAAAATCCAGTCGTGCATTTTATTTTTTATATCTGCTAGATAGTATAACGATTTTTAAATTTATTTTTCTTAACATTCAAATTTATCGAAAAAAATTAGAAAGCCAAATTTAATTCATTAATATTAAAATAATTCAAGAGAGTTTTTGGTAAGTGTATTTAATATAATTTTAAAATAATATAAATATTTTATTAAGCATCTGCATTCTATCCTGGAATGTAAACTTTATCTAAACTTTGCCTACAAGATCATTTAATTAAAATTTTCTTTCATAAGAGAAAGATTCTTAACAAGTAATCCTAGTTGATTCCATATACATTCACATCACATAAAAAACCAGTTACTTAAAAAATAAAATGATACAATAACCATTCTCTCTATTTTCGGAGTGTTTCACTACATTTTTATTCCATGGAACTCTTCCGAAAACTACGAAAAATTTTTCTTTAAACTATCATTCTAAAAATTGACATGATGTACAAGTACACGTGTGAAGAAATGTGATATCTCGTAGATATACCGCCTAATTCTATAAGAATTATATTCATATCTTGTGTTAAAAAGGATTTTCGTCATAATTGATTAACATTAGGTGTATTTTATTGGAAATCTATCCATTGTACCGTAAGTAATTCCCAAAAAAAACGCATCGACCGTAGCATGGACCGTAGCTTTTTTATTTTTGTAAAATTGGTATCCCTGCACAGCAGTCACAAGTAATTAAATAGTCTTTTGCAAAGTAAAATTAAGAAAATATCAAAGTTATGAACAATAATTAGCTTTAATTCATATAAAATAGAAAGTAGAAAAACGTACCAATATTTAATTTATGTTACAAACATATTTCTTGTTTTCATTTTTTCTGCAATTGCAGTTTTAAATTCGAACATTCATTTTGCACCAATAGAACGGAAATGATAAGTGAATGGCTTTGTTCATAGACTATGGTCAAGTCCCTTTTTACACAGTCCAATTTTTGTATTGCTTTAAAAATGGTCTATGCATTTCACACGAGGAAACAAAAGTGCCGGTGATTTACTTGTTTCCTTTTAATGTTTCTTGGTTTGGAACGCACACTACAACGTATTTTAAATTGTTCACTCCCCTTATATTTCATGCTTTTATATATTTTCTGAGCTTATACATAGCTAGAGTTTTATTTTTCAAGTCAATTTGTTTTCTGAGAATGTTTTGCTTTCAATTCAATATTTACTCATCAGACTGCACTTAACATACGCGGAGTAAGTAACAAAAAGACAACATTTGGTTTGCCATTTCACCATTTTGGATCACAAAAATATATGCCCAGTCCATGTCCATGTAGTGAATCGGATACCGCCCATGGCCACCGTCCATTAAACAGTGAAGAAAAAGCACACTTTGTGACTTCAGTTTCCGCTTAGTGCGTTTAGGCTAGGAGCGCACATGCAATTTTGCCGAAACGAAATAGTTTAATCACTAGTTGAACAATGATCGCGCACAGAAGCAACTTAAAAATCAATCATCGAGATAAACGAACACACAAACATCATTTTGATTTAATGTGCGCGCAGTTACATTATAGTTCGATGTGATACAAACTAAAGAACTTATTTGGGGAGATCGTTCGATTTGTGCCAAAACACAAACTCTTAAGTTGCTCGAATCACGGAGTGAATAGTTTTTGCATGTGCACGCACTCTCATATAAGTCCAGGGTATTCACTTTAGCAACCAAACTGTTGCAAAACTGAAAGTTGCATATGGGAGCGCCTTTGGCCTTATACGAGTAGCTCATAGAATCTTATACGAATAAATATTTTGAGGCGCAGTGTCAAGCAATTCATCTATAGTGCAGTTCCACCCAATGCGGTTTGTCTTCTCAAATTGCTTTTTGTAGATCTAAATAAAAAGATGATTTTTTTCACCAAACTCCGTTTATTTACAACTATTAATAAAAATTGAACACAAAACGAAAATTGGGCTTGGTTAGTCAAATATAAAAGTTAAACGGAATTCATTCGATAGATATTGGTTTCTTTTTCAAAATGGATATCAAAATTTGTTAAAATTGATCAATTGACATTAGGGGTATGTAAAATTGCATATATAGGTGCAATTTTAGACGTACTTCAGAAAATAATTGAGCAAAGAATATAGTTTTTAATAGTAAAAGTCAGAAACTTTTCAGAAGAACAGCTTATAATTTATTAAAAAATGGAGTTATCTAAGATTTGAGAAATATAAACTGGCCAACTATTAAAAAAAAAAGAATCAAAAAGAACGATTTGTCTTACGAATGAAATTAATAATTTTAACACTCCATGAACACATCCATGGAGATTCAATTCAATTATCAATCGTACCAACAAAACTAACAAAATCAGAATCGATACTCGACTGAACGTCAACCAGCCATCCACCGTAACTTCTACTTTAGCTTTTTATCCACCGTAGCGAATTGTATGTAAAATGCTACTACGGATAAATTTACGGCGGATAAATTTCCCAATAAAACACGGCTATTGTTGTTAATGTCTAATGCAATGTAATCAGAGATAGATTGGATATTAAGCTCGGGAGTGTGGATTTAACAACATGCGACATATTCGGCTAATAGATAACAGTACAGACTCATGGCATAATGCCACTACCCTCGTTTTCCACATATCTTTACAAAAATGAATAAGTGCCCAGGATTTTGTTTGTTTAATTTCAATAGACTTCCGAAGTGTAATGCACTAAATGCAAGGTTCTTTTTTAGGCCGAATGCACTTGATTCAATAATACATTTGCATGTGGGTACCGGGTAAGAAGAGAGTATGTGTAGTGTATATATTACGTGTTTGGAATTAAATATTTAGCTGTCGCTTTCGTGGTTTTCAGCTCGTGACAAGGAAAAGGAATGCTTTAATTTTTTTTTAATCTGAATGTGTTTTTTTATCATCTCAATAATCGGTGATCAGATTTCTGGTTTAAACAAATTAGTTGACTATGATAAAATATAGAAATAGAATTGCGAATTTTTTTTTGACCTAATTCTTAAGACCTATTGTAGTCACGCCCATAGTTTTTTTTTTATTTTTGGATCTCATTATTAGAAAGTTAATATGTATCTATGTTCTATCATTTATTGCCAAATTAGCTATTTTTATTCTCAAGGTGTTTGAAGGTTGTTTTTTTTTGTTTTTTGTTGTTTATGTTTTGCATATGCGACGACCTTATGTACGTATGAACATAAATGTGTACCCATTCGTATCTATGGTAGATTGCTAAAGTTTCATTTTCTGGTATAAATTCTTAGCTTACCGTGTAAGATGCATGTGGATTTATAGCCCTTTCGCAATTTAGTTAACATTTTGTATTCAAATTAGTATAGCTTTAGTTTTTTTTTTATTAAGAAGCCAATTTGGGAATGATTTGAAGATTTGTTTTTTTTTTGTTTGTATTTCAAGAGAGAAGTAGTGTTAACGTATAAATTGCCAAATCAGAATTGTATGCTCGGTACGCGATAGTACCTACTACGCTTTATACAAATTTAAAAATAAGAAATACCAAAAATAGCTAGTGGCTTAAGGAATCATTACAAAGTAAAGATTACTTCAAGTAATTAAAGTAATCGAATACTTGGTTGAGTAGCAACGATTACTTATAGATACTTTTATGTTTGATTACTTTTGATTCCTTTAGGATTTGATTACATTTCCTTAATATCGTTATTTTTTGATTTAGATACCTACCTTTAGTTCAGGTTTCAGTTTCCCTATGGATGAGCGCCGAGAGGTTCAAAACCCGAGAAGAAAAAATATAAGCTTATATATATAAAAGAGAAATGTCTTCCGTGTGCGCGCATAACTCGAGAACGGATGGTTCGATTTTCATGATTTTGGGCTTGTTGAATTTGTATTGGCTCAAGAAAGGTCATAAGATAAGACACTGGAGGAAAATCCCGGAAAATTTCCAGAACATTTTGAAATCCGGGGTCGAATTCGCACTGTGACTAATAATAATGAAATAGAAATATCAGATGAAATGCGCAACGAAGCTTTGATTTTGATCGAAGACAAGTGTCTGCTTATGAGTGGCAATTTGTTGTGCAAATTGAGAATGCCACCACCAAATCGGCCAATGCATGACGTAATTAATCGAGGAGAAGAGCGCATTGAGTCATGCAGTTCGAACAAATCTGCCAATGTTGACTCAAGAACAAAAGAAATTGTACGATGAATTAATGCAGGCAGTCGATAACGGAAATGTTGGCATTTTCTGCCTCGATGCGCCCGGTGGAACTGGAAAAGCATTCCTGATTTCACTGATTTTGTCTACTATTCGTTCGAGATCTAAGATTGCTTTAGCACTCGCCTCTTCTGGGATAGCGGCTACTAGTGAATGAAGTACCTACATGCCACATCTCAAGGAACTCTGCGATGGTGAGAGTTTTGCACCAATGTAAGATTATCATCCATGACGAGTGCACAATGGCTCACAAACGTGCATTTGAAGCCTTAAGTCATACGTTGAAAGATTTACGAAATTATAAACGACGTTTCGGTGGTGCAATGATTGTACTGTCAGGATTTTCGGTAAACTCTGCCTCTCATTCCAAGATCAACTCGATCAGATCAATTGAACGCTTGCCTGAAATCATCGGCCTTATGGCAATACGTGAAGAAATTGCAATTAAAAACAAATATGCCAGTCGCTTTACGAAATTACCTGTTCGCTGCAGAGTTCAATTATTGGTGATCGGCAATGGCGGGATACCAGTGGACTTAGTCACCGCCCGGATTGAATTTCCGCCGAATTTTTGCCACTTTACAACAACGCCGGAAGAACTCATTACGTATGTTTTCCCAAATATTGCTCAAAATTATGTTAACCATGATTGGCTGAGGTCGCGAGCGATTTTGTCGGCAAAAAACAAGGATCTGGATCATTTGAATTTTGTCATTAAAAATCAAATCACCGGTGAGTTCCATTTATTCAAATCCGTGGACTCGGAATGGATGAAAACGAAGCCACCAACTACCCCACTGAATTTTGAATTCTTTGGATGTTCCGGGCTTTCCGCCACATAATTTAAAATCGAAAGTCGGCTCAGTTATAATTTTGCTGAGCAACCTCAATGCACTAAAACTTTGTAACGGAACGCGTTTGATTGTGAAGTACATTAAATCAAATCTAATTCAAGCGCGAAGATGTTCTCATTCAACGGATTCCGCTTATTCTGAACGATTGCCATTCGTGTTTAAGCGTTCCGGTGCGTTTTGCTTTTGGCAAAACTTTGACTTTTTTGTGCTGTAAGGAGGTTATCAGGTTGAGAGAGTTAAGTTTCCGATGTTATAAAGCCAACCCAACTGAGGAAAACCGGAATAAGTTCAAACAAGCTAGAAAGACCTGTAATAGTCATATTCAAAGAACCAAATTTCTACATGAGCAAAAATTAAGGCAAAAAATACTACAATGTCCCAAAGGTAGTAAACATTTTTGGTCATTTGTAAAAAACGTACGAAATTCCACCTCCTCGTTGGTTCCAACGCTCGTTTCCAATAACACTCCTGTGGTAAGCGCACAAGAAAAAGCAAATTTGCTAGCAGCTCAGTTTGCTGCCAATTCTACGCTTCCACAAAATGTCATGACTCCTCCTGTACTTGAGAGCATAAACAGTTTCATGGGACGTATCTTCTTTCGTACTCGTGCAGTTGCTAGAGTTCTTAAAGATCTTGACATACACAAATCCGCTGGTCCAGATAGTATGTCCCCTATTGTTCTAAAAAGGTGTTCTTCTAAGCTGGCAAAACCACTGCGTAAGCTTTTCCATCTGTCCTACTCTACTAGTCTCTTTCCGAGTGGGTGGAAAACAGTATTTGTCCAGCCTGTCCCTAAAAAAAGGCGAATCTTCTTCACCCTCTAAATACCGTCCAATTGCACTTACGTCACTTCTTTGCAAGGTCATGGAAATGCTGATTTACTATCAGCTTTTTCTTTGGATTAGAAATTACCTTTCGGATCGTTCAATGCAAGTTGTATTGGACTGTTTCAAGTCTGATATTCATAAAATAAATGCTGGTGTGCCCCAGGGCTCCGTTCTGTCTCCGACTCTCTTTCTCATTTTCATCAATGATCTCTTGTCTGAAACTTCTAATCCAATATAATGTTTTGCTGACGACAGTACCCTCAGCTTTTCATACTCGTTTTTAGATTCTCATCCATGTCCTTCGGATGTGGAACTTGAACGGCAGCGTATGATTAGCTCATTAAATTCTGATCTAGACAGCATTGTCCAATGGGGAATAAAAAACCGCGTAGAATTTAATGCTCCAAAAACCCAATGCTGTCTTCTGTCGTTAAAGCGGGACACCCCCCCCCCCCCCCCCAATGCCGTTGTCCATTAGCGGCGCTTGCATCGAGGAAACCGAACAACTTTCAATTCTCGGTATGTGCATCACTGACCACCTTTTGTGGAATGAACACATATTCGACGTCGCCAAAAATGCTGCAAGATGTTTGGGTTTTCTGAGACGATGCAATAAATATTTCTCCCTTTTTGATCTGGCTGTAATCTATAAAGCATTCATTCGTCCAAAGCTTGAGTACAATTTTCATATTTGGGCAGGTGCTCCCATAACGCATTTAAGTCTCCTGGACAGAATCCAAAAAAGAGCTTTAAAAATGATAGGTGATGAAAAAATAAATAAAACAATTGAGCCTCTCTCGCACCGTCGCAATGTTTCATGCCTTTCATTATTTTATCGGTATTATAATAAACAGTGTTCTAGTGAAATAGCAAGTTGCATTCCTCCCCTTAAACTATTCAACCGTAACACTCAATTTACCCTTGAGTCCAACTTCGGACGTACTGTCAAATATAGAGATTCTTTATTTAGCCGCACAACACGAATGTGGAATGCTTTACCCGACCGAATTTTTCCCTCCCATTGCGATAATCAGGCATTTAAAACCAATGTACATCGCTATCTCCTGTCTAATCATATCCCATTTTCCTAATCGCTCGCACTGTGTATAAACATTTTAAGGGTATTCATAACCCCTTGAGTGCGCGCATAGTTTAAAAAAAAAAAATATATGTCAATCAACGCAGGGCCGCAGGGACGATCACTGGATGTTTGTGGCACCAACCTCGAATTCCATGCTTTTCACATGTTCAATTATGTGTCGCGTGCTGATGTATCTGCAAGCCTACCGCTTTGTACGTGTACGCACCCGAAAATAAAACTAAAAATGTTGTGCATCATAACGCACTTCAGTAAAACAGCGTAAGGCTGGCCGACGCCAATCATTTTGAATTGATTGAAAAACATAGACATGGTTAATTTAGTTATTTTTATTGTATTTAATACAACTTTGGGATAAAGAATTTTAATTGACTGCATTACATGAAACACCATTGTGAATGCTCGGAATTATTATTTTCTTGACATAAATGAATTTAGGCGAAACGAAGTTAGGCGGGTAAGCTAGTATTTTATAAATATGAGAATTTTTGTGTTTTTCAGTTAAGCTTTAGAAAGTTTTAATTTACATTTTTCGTAGAATTTTATTTAAATCATACAGAAGTTATTTTAAGAAAAAAAATTAAATTAAAAATTATGACAGTAGGATGGCTCTAAAAAAAAATTTTGTTTTCCATGTTTTTGGACGAAGTTGAATAAAACTGGCAGTGGTCAATATTTAAAGTATGTTATTGAAAAAAAATTAACTGTCCGTACAAGTAACGGCTTTTTACATCACTAACCACAAAGTAGATACATGAATTCCCCAGTGAAAAGAGGCGACAAATATTTGTTTTTATTGATTCATTTTATAAGTAATACGCCTCGTAATATATTGGAATTTTAAGACTTACATATGTATTATTTGAAATTGATGTTTTTATTACTTCGCGTCGAAATAGAACATATTTGTTTCAAATTTGTAATTCGATTATAGGTTAAACCGGTGTTTAACCATCGAAGTAGTTTAAAATGATATATTTTTAAATGTACAATATTTTGTAATTATTTTCATTAAAAATACAGTTTAAAATAAATTTAAAAAGTAAAAACGCTAGGTTTCAAGTTAAAAAAAAATCGATTAAACCGCTTCTGAAATAATATTGAATTTTCACATATTGTTTTATGTTGACATAAGAAACTTCAAACATATCTAACCGCTCTTTATAACATCACACAAATAATAATTAGTTCTTTCTTTGAAGGAAAACTGGAAAAAAGACCGTACAAATAAGATCACAATTTGATTGCTTAATTTCAAGAATTTGTAATGAATATCTACAAAAACCAATGCATTCAACTCATATTCAATAAGAAAGACATTAATATGATGCAGAACCGCCTCTCTCATCAACTTACGCCTTTCCTATAATCAGCTTATAGTAGACTATATTTAGTGTGTACGAGTACCTAAACTATATCTGTATAGAAAAACCTGCATCATCTTTTTGTATCCCTTATGATCTGATCATCTTAAAGATATTATATTATCGTAGCTGAGTTTTTGCTCAACAAAAGGTATTATTAAGCTCGTGGTAGTCTTCATTGAATTTCTTAATAAGAGCACAATATTTTTTTTTTTGAAATTATAGAATTGTGTAAACACTTTGCTGTTATTTTATTTTATTTTGTTTCAATCGTAGATTACTAAGGGCCATTTTCTTCACCACAAGTTGAACTCAACTTGAGGATTTTTATTCTCAACTTGTGATTTTGTTTTTCTTCACTCAAAGTTGACAGTTTCAACTTTCGATTCTCAACTCTCGAGTTGATCAACTTCCTGTTTTCTCCGAAAATAGTAGAAGTTGAGAGAGCAAACTTGAGAGTTTTCTGTCAAACTCAAATTTGGAATACATTTTGTTGCATCTTCTGTCAAAAATTATTCTCGGTTTTGAATAAAAATATTTTTAAAATTAAAATGGTCCGAGAAAATAAATAAATGTATTGGGAAAATAATCCAACGTCTGCTTCCGGAAGCGAAGATGAAGAAGAAGAAGAATTGTTGGGGATTAAAAGAAGACAATGGGCCATCGCACACGAGATGAATATTTCTGGGTGTAAAACCAGTTTCATACTTTACTTTACGCGCACACGAGATGAACTATTCTGGCGGAAAAATTGTATACATGTACCTAATGCATTTGTGTTAGTATTTCTGTCGTGACTCTCAAAGGCAGAAAGTTTTGTGTGTATTAGTGTTCCACCTCGTTCTTCCACTCAAAACTTGGCGGAACTTTCATTCCGTTTTTTTCCGCACACTTCGCTTCCCTCTCCAACAAATTCATTACTCTGGCTGAAGAAATCATCTCATGTGCGCTGGCCCAATGTATAATGTGTCCACGGGTCGGGGTTGAAAAATGGGACAACCATTGATTTTATTCACCGATTTTGTACTTCAAAGCGAACGACAATTTTGCCCTTAGAATTCATAAAGGGTAGTGTGTCTTACACTCAAACAAGGTACGCAGTTTCTTAAATTATGCTAACTTGCACGAATTACGACGAATTACCTACATAATTATTAATTGGGCTGAAGTATTATGCCATCGGGGCAATTCCGTTGGCCATTTCTGATCTTATTTGCCGTAAGTATTTTAACAGTGCAAGAGAATCTTAAGATATAGCAACATTTCCAAGAACAATTGGGGCATTCAAGTATGGATTATCTGAAAGGATCCAATGACCCTATTCAATCTTCTATCTTAGAAACTACCGTAAATACCTTCACCTTCAAATCCATTGTGCTATTTAAGTAGTCTTTTTTGTATTGTCTTATCAAACGTATATATGTATGTATGTTCATTATGTAATCAGTTGATTTCATTATGGTAAAAAACAACTTGTTTTATTCTACTATGAAACTGATATCAATAATAAATTATGCATTGTAGCACTCACTAAAAGTTAAATAGAGAGATTAATTCTTTACTAAAATAGCAGCAAAATTATCTACATTGTTGAAAATTAAATTTCAATAAAGAAGTACAGGTAAAATAGAGTTTTCACTAGAGTTAACTTGGACAAACAGCTCACAACAAAAGTGACAGCCCGAAAAGCACAATACGTTTTACCGAATGCATATAAGATGTGCTTTTCCCAGGTAAGAGTTTGGTTGAATGTTATGTCTCAATTTTGTACGTTTATTATGTCACCTTAATATAACAGCATAACATCTGCACAGAACTTAGAACTGAATAAATCTCTTTGTCTACTATTAAAAAAGGAACAGCTGCACTTTTAAAAGAAATTTTACGTGTATGTGGGCCTAAAGTATAAAATGGAAACGGACTCGAATCCGTCGCCCCTAAAATGATATGGTTTGCCGAAATCATTGCGCACATAATAAATTCAAATCTCTTCGAATAAATTCAAATCTAAAGTTGAAACATACGTATCTGTCAAAAATTTCCCAGGGAAATTTTTAAAAACGCAAGTTGGCTAACTGAGATTTCAACTCTCGAGTTGTGAATTAAGATAGTGAAGAAAAACAAATTTCAACTTGTCACAACTTTAGATCTTGCGGCAAGTTGACATATAGTGAACAAAATGGCTCTAATTTTTTAATTCAATCATTAATATTTTTGATAACTAAATTATCCTGAAAACTATTTATTTAACTTCGTATATACTCATAACTGGGTGCACTGTGTTTGTGTGTTGCGTAAGGATTTTAAAACCTTATTCGTTTGGAGCTTAAGACAACTGTGGTGAGTGGTCACTTCGCAATTTTAGTTTAGCTAATACGAAGCTTTTAATATATTCAACAACATAATTAATAGTAGTGGTGACTTTTTCCTTCAAACATGTTCAAATAATCATCTCAATTTTGTTTGCATGTGAAACATATCCTACAAGAGACTTCCAACCACGGCCATCATTCCAATTTTTTATACATTCTTCTAAAGACAGAAAACTTGCGAAAAATGGAGAATATGGATTTCCTGTAAAATTGGACAAAAAGCTATAGAATGCAAAATATTTTCATTCTCACCGCAGACAGAACTTAAGTCAGATCTATATGGTCTACAATTCCAATCCAGCATTGCAGCTCTGGCTTTGAAAATTAAGCTCATTTCTGAAACCGAAAACTCATCTCTAAGATAGCTATTTTCTTAGAGACAATAACGAGTAAACCTTACTCGTTATTGTCGATAAACACTCTTTGAAGCCGAATGAGAACCACGTTCTATACATTTCTGAACATAGCTTGTTCAGTCGTACAAAGACAATATTAATTCCTCGTTATTATCGGTTCGCAATGAGATCGGAAAGTCGTGTGTAACATCTAGATCGTACTAATTTTTGACGGGGATGTAAACATTACTAATGGGTTATCCATTTTGCGGTTTCAAAAGTAAACGTAAATAAAACACATACAAAATATTTTTGTTCATGGTATTTCTTTTTTATTATAAAGTTTGAACTTTGACATTATGTGTGAAACACTACATCATTTAAATGACCACCACGCGAATTGTTGCAATCATCGATTATTTTGAGGTAATTTTTGACCACTTTTTGACACATATTGGGCGGTATCTCAGCCATAACTGGACGAATGTTGGTTTTCAAGTGCTCAAGAGTTAAAGGTCTATCTGCATAAACACGGTCTTTCGCGTAGCCCCACAAAAACAAGTCCAGCGGTGTCAAATCGCATGATCTTGGTGGCCAGTTGAGGCGGCCAGGAAATGTCTCGTTCAATAAAGCCATATTCGCTCGAGTTGTGTAGCATGTGGCACCGTCTTGTTGAACCCACATATTCTCCAAGTCGTATTCTTCAATAGCAGGCAAAAAAAAGTCGGTTATCATATGACCATAACTCTTCGAATTGACGGTGACAGTCGTTCAATCGTCGTTTTCGAAGAAGTAAGGTCCAATCACATCTCCGGACCAAAGAGCGCCCCAAACAGTGGCTTTTTGTGGATGTAATGGCCTCTCTTTAATTATTTGAGGATTCTAAGAACCCCAAATACGATAATTTTGTTTATTAACATACCCACCGAGTGAGAAAAGTACTTCGTCGCAGAAGTAAATTTTGTTCGAAAAATCGCCTTCCACCGCCTGTTGTTCAAGCACCCATTCGACGTATCTACGACGTTGTGAATGGCTTCAGTTGTTCTGTGAGCTGGACGTTATATGGATGTAGGTGTAGATCCAAATGCAAAATACGCCATAATGTGCTGCAAGACAGTCCTAATTCCTGAGAACGACGAGGAATCGACACATACGGGTCTTCGGCAACACTTTCACTTACAGCAGCGATATTTTCAGTGGTACGAGCGAAACGATGATGCACAGGTCTTACAATATCTGTAACCAATCCAGTCTCTTAAAATTTCTTCACAATTTTGCGAATTGCTTGCCTAGTTGGACGATAATAGAAACCATAATCTCCTCTTAAAGCACGATATGTGGCTGTGGCAGAATCACCATTTTAGTAGTAGGTTTTAACAATTTTTATGCGTTGTGCGATAGTTAAGCGATCCATTTTCGTAAATGTCAGACTTTCAACTGAAAAAAAAAATTGGGTTAACAACTTAGGTTGACAGATGTCGAATTCCAGCTCTATACTTTTGGAACCTCAAAATGGATAACCCTTTAAAACTAAATTTTAAGTATCCCTTTTTGGAGGTTTTGGTCTGATCTATTCATTGCCTTCACCATGTTATCCTCACTTGCCTTCAAGTTTTTCCGTGGTAAGCCAGATTCCACATAGACGGAATAATTTGGGGTGTTCTTTGGTAACCGGACGATTCGTTTGAAAAAATATCTTTGAAAATTTTCTAGTCTTTCTAGCTGTTCAAATTCCATATATACATCGCTTCCATAGCAGACGCAGATATTCACTATAGCATTTAATACTTTAAATTTCGAAACTGAGTCTTCAAAAATATTGCTAAAAAATTAAGACCAAGTTTAAAGCCACTTTATTTTTTTTATCATGTGCATGCGTATTTAAGTTATATGTTAGTTCATATCCGAGATATTTAAATTCATCCACGACTCCTAAAATATCGCTCCCTAGAGTCCAGTTGCGGCCATAACCTATAGATGTGTTGTGTGAGCCGAAGATCATAATTCTCGACTTCGAACTGTTATTTTGAGATCCCAACTATCACAGTATTGTTGTAGATTATTGATTTGAAGCTGTAAAGTAAGTAAGATATAACAAGATCGTCTGCATAAATAAGAACTTTAATATTTACATCACCTATTCTATTACAATACCGCCTGGGATGTTATTCTCAACATCATTAATAAATAGAGGAATACCAAAGTACTTAAAACACAGCCTTGATGAACACAACTTTGAAATTTGACGCATCTCGATCTCCTAGGACCATTCTGGACAAAAGCATTAGTGCTCTCAAGCATATTCTCAAAGAGTTTTACCTATATAAACCTAGTACTGAAAGCTTGTAGATCAATGAATTTCTATTGACTGTGTCGAATGCAACATTCAGATCGACAAAAAGGCATACAAAAATTTCTTTATACCAATAAATCACTTAGCCACTGTTTTCATCACAAAAATTTAATCTATACTCGAAGGGTTTACGCAAAAGCTAGCTTGGTAGCAACTGATTATTCTGTTTTGCTTAACCCAATTTGTAAGCCCTACGTAAAGAAATTGTGAGAACAATTTTTTCATCAATATTTTTGACATTCAGATTAATTATACTTATCAGCGATGATAACGGTGTTAAAAAAAATAAAGAAAGTGATGACATTGCACGATACTAAGCTCAATTGCCCGAAAATATGGTACATACTTCAATCAGTCCACCAACAAGTTTTGCAAATTTCTGCGCTAACAATATCTACCTATCCCTATCCCTAAGGTCTCATTTACACGATCAGCAAAAAATATCAAACTTGCTTTATTAACGGTTTCACAAACAACAGTTTTGAATATTTCAATTACAAGTTAAATTTTCTATCGATATTCTCATCTCTGGCTAATTAATTACTGAGAACTGTAATTGATAGTACAACATAATTAGAAATTAGCTGTTAATTAACGAATCAATCAACAGTAGTTAGGTAGCTTAATTAAAACTTTAATAAAGCAATTTGAAATAAATATTCTATTTGTCTATTTGTGTATCAAAATGAATGTGTACACCACTTTCTATTTAAGAACTCTCAAGATAGCTCCATTTACATAACTTAACGTGGCCAGTAAATTTGAATTCAAAATAAAACAAATTCACAATCTAACACTGGTTTATTAACCCTATTTTTTATCATTTTCCCAAACAACAGTGACTCATTAAAATTTTACTTCAAAATAAAAACAAAATAATAACAATTCAATAACATTCCTTTTTTATGTCTGAATTCCTTATGATCCACTTCTTCTAAAAATGTTGTTTTTTTTTAAAGAAGTAAACTTTTATAACCCTTTTCGATGTAAAAGGAATTTGTTAGAGTTACAAATTTACGAAAAGATTTAAAAAATGTATATGTATCTGTTTTACTTAGAAGGAAACCCATTAGCATGATCTTTGATCTTTGCTGACTAAATTAAGATATGCAAATTAGTTTTTTTTTTATAATTTATGTAAATTAATATGTATACGTATAGGGTATTTCAACAAGTGCTTTCCTTTTAAATTTCGCGCCAATTTTTAAATATAAAAATTAAACTGCAATTGCGATCACGTTTGATTAATTAAAAGCACAAGTTAATTAATTATTGATCAATATACACACATTGCATACTCGTACAATGGCACTATGTGTTGAAATTGTTAAAATTATATTCTCGAAATCAAGACTTCAATGTGCCGCCTATATTGTGCGGTTAAACACCATCTATTAATGTACTTAAGGAAAACATCAAACGAATCTCTAAGTTTTTGTAGGTAGAATCCACACTACACATATCTTAAGGTAATATGTTACGCATATTGTGAAAATTTGGCTGTCATATTTGACAAAATGTCTTCAAGATTTGACACATACACTCTGATTTTTCACATTTCCACATAAAAATAGGGATGGGTCGATAATTCCATAAGTAGAGTCATTGAGTAACAGGTATTAGCAAATCAAAAATACCTGTTATTAAAATAAGAATTAAAATTTCTAAATTTTTATTTTGATAATATTTTCACATTAACGAAAAGTTATTTAACTTTGATTATTGATTTTACTTAACTCAAATTCTGATTATAAAGGGTCCGCCATCTAACGTTATTTTTTCAACTAGTGCTTATTTCGTGAATGGTAACACTTAGCTCATGTCTGATTTGACAGATAATTAGTTTTATCCTTCCGCTGAACGAATATGGTTGTGTATACGCTTGAACAACGCTGGGAAATATTGCGACATTACTTTGAAAATCATGGTAATGTTGCAGAATGTGTGCGAAAATTGCGTACGGATTTTGGAAGAAGAGAAGCAGAGTCAGCTCCGTATGTTCGTTATCTTGTGAAAAAAGTGAAAGAAACTGGCATCCTCATCGATAAACCAAAGCGTGAAAAGCCAAAAACAGTTCGTTCACCCGAGAATATTGCTGCTGAGGCAGAAAGTGTGCGTGAAGCGCCATCAACATCAATTCACCGTGTCGTTCTCAACAATTGAACATTTCGGAGACATCATTGAGACGAATTTTGCATAAAGACCTTGGTATGACGCCATACAAAGTCCAATTGGTTCAGGAGTTGAAGCCAACTGACCATCCAATGCATTCTCGCTTCGCTAAGTGGGCCTGCGATCGACTTAGAAAAGATGCAGATTTTGCCAAAAAAATCATCTTTTCAGATGAAGCTCATTTTGATCTTGGCGGGTATGTAAACAAGCAAAATTGTCGCATTTGGGGCACAGAAAACCCGCACGCATACATTGAAAAGCCGATATACCCAAAACGAGTCACTGTTTGGTGCGGATTTTGGTCCAGAGGCATAATTGGGCCATTTTTCTTCGAAAATGAGCAAGGAGTGACCGTTACAGTCAATGGCGATCATTATCGGGCCATGTTGAACGAATTTTTGTTCACAAAAATTGAAGAGGAGGATATTGGCAATATTTGGTTTCAACAGGACGGCGCTACGTGCCACACAGCCGAAGATACACTCGATGTTTTGCGACCTGTTTTTGAAGACCGCATTATCAGCCGCAGAGCTGATGTCTTTTGGCCACCTCGGAGCTGCGATTTGACATCTGCTTTCAAATAAAAAAAGAAATTTGAGAAAATGTTCAGTAGTTTTTTTTTATAGCATTTTCAAAAAAAAAAAGTTATTTGGCGGACCCTTTATTATTGATTTCAATTTCTAATTATATATTTTGCTGATTTTGGTAAATCTTGATTCCCGAGTCATCGCATAAGTTCGAAATCATTACACAAAGTTATTTCAATTTCATTACTGATTTCGTTTATCTTATTCTAACTGATTTATTAGTGGTATAAATTCAAAATCGTAACATTAACAAAATCGTAACAAATCACAGGGTAGAATCACTATTATGTAATTAAATTGAAACTCTATAATCGCAAATAGATGCATGCAGAATCGCAATTATGAAAAATCAATAAAAACATTAAAAGTCCCCACCGCCACTCGCACGTACAAAAATACTTGCATTGTATAGTAGTTTATGCATATTCTTAAAATTAAAACAAATAAAATGCAGGTATATTTAAGATATTCCCTATTTAAATATCTTGATAAAATTGCTGACAAAGCCAACGAATTAAATGGGGAACAACTTAAAATTGTATAGAACTTCTGGCAAAAGGCAGTTAGGCTTTGAGCTTTTTTTTTAATAAAACCTAATATGAAAACTAAAAAGAAAAACTGATGGAATAAAGGAATTAGGTCAATTTTGATCGAACCGAATAGAGGCATATAGATGAAAAAGTGAGGAAATTATTAATGAATGAATTAATTTTAAAATTGGACTGGAAAATATTTTATTAAAATTGTTTTTTTACTGGCAATTTTTAAAATTCATAATTGTTTATTTCAGTGAAAGGTTGTAACTGTTATTTAAAAGTAGCAGTAACGGAGATTGCAACTAGCAGTTTGGCCCATGCATATGCATATGCCTATGCCAAATGTGACACGAGTGTCTGTGAGTTTTGACACATTCGCCAAATAGGCGAAAATTCTGATCAATCGGAATTTCGCCTGTTTGGGTACAACTTAGTGCCATTATTCTTTTCCCACCATGGTCTCGCCGTATACGTACGAAATGATGTAGCGTACCAACTCCAACCACAATATGGCTTGTGCTCAAACACAAATTTTAATTTCTTGTCGTTAAAATTCACGGTAAATAAGCACATCATACACACATGTTTTATTTATCGGAGTCCAAATTTGGACAGAGTTTCAACTTTTAACGAATTTTATGTTTTGTCCGACTCCATTCAAAGAATTGTTTCACATTATCCTCACACTGAAATCGTCATTGCGTGCGATTTCAATGTACACAATTCTAGTTGGCTCCGCTTTTCGAGCCAGACAACACCCGATAGAAGGTATGTTGAGGTCTTTGCTGAGTTAAACCAACTGACTCAGATTGTTGACGAGTCAACTCAAATACCTGACGTTGCAGGTCAAACCGCAAACACTCTAGACTTGTTCCTTACCTCTGACCCTAATAAATACACGCTAAATGTATTATCGCCTCTAGGCACATCAGACCATTGTGTCATATCTGCAAATTTCTCATGCCAACAAAACTCAGTTAAAGAAAAACCACCTATGAGAACCGTTTGGCAATATGGGAAAGCCAACTGGGTCGGTCTCAATAATTTCTTCAGAAACTTTAACTGGTCATTATGCTTCCTCGGTAGTGGCATAGACTCTAGCGCAGATATGATAACAAATTTAATTCTTTACGGAATGAGAAATTTTATTCCGAATAGGGTGAAATCTAGCAAACCGAAAGAAAATGCTTGGTTTGATTCAAGCTGTAAAGAGGTTATTAGGGTTAGAGATGTCAGTGGCACAAATCTTTACATCGTATTGGAGAAAGTAAGATTATTGCGCTTGATATTTTGATAGAGTTGGCATCAAGCTCTCTTATCGAAAATGCGTGCGTTTGGTATCGATGAATCTCTTCTTCGTTGAATTAGAAATTACCTTTCGGACCGTTCAATACAAGTTGTATTGGATGGTTTCAAGTCTGATATCCACAAAGTAAATGCTGGTGTGCCCCAGGGCTCCGTATTGTCTCCGACCCTCTTTCTCATATTTATTAATGATCTCTTATCTGGAACTTCTAATCCACTTAATTGTTTTGCTGACGATAGTACTATCAGCTTTTAATATTCGTTTTCAGATGCACCTCCTTGTTTTTCGGATGTACAACTGGAACGGCAGCTTATGATAAGCTCATTAAATTCTGATCTTGATAGCATTGCCCAATGGGGAATAAAAAACCGCGTAGAATTTAATGCTTCAAAACTCAGTGCTGTCTTCTGTCGTTAAAGCAGAACCCACCCCCATGCCGCTATCCATGAGCGGAACTTGCATTGAAGAAACCGATCAGCTTTCAGTCGTCGGCATGTGCATCACAGACCACCTCTTGTGGAATGAACACATATTTGATGTCGCCAAAAACGCTGGAAAGTGTTTGGGCTTTCTTCGAAGGTGCAAGAAATTCTGCTCCCCGTCTGATCTGGCTGTAATCTATAAGGCCTTCATTCGTCCAAAGCTTGAGTATAACTCGCACATTTGGGCAGGAGCTCCCAAAACTCATTTGAATCTTTTGGATAGAATTCAAAATAGAGCTCAAAGAATGATTAACCATAGAACTATAGTGGAAACATTTACACTACTACTAGAACGTCGTCGAAATGTTATATGTATCTCACTATCTTATAGGTATTTTTATAAACAATGTTCGACCGAAATAGCCAGTTGCATTCCACCCCTTAAACTTTTCAACCGTAATACTCCCGCTTCTAGGAATGTTCATCAGTTTACCCTTGAGCCCAACTTCGGTCGTACTGTTAAGTACAGAGAATCTTTCTTTAGCCGTACAACGCGAATGTGGAATACTTTACCCGGCTCTATTTTCCCCTCCCATTTTGATATTCAGAAATTCAAAACCAATGTGCATCGGTATCTTCTCTCGCATCCTTCCCTACTTTCCTAACGCTCGCACTATGCTTTTTCATTTTAAGGGTAGTCAAAACCCCTTTAGTACGCGCATCTGTTTAAAAATAAAAATACGCGAACTTGAACGAAAACTAAAACTCGGAATATATTACATTTAATATGTCGTCGCCCTTTAAGAAAACCGGCATAACTCAAAAAACTTGATTTTTCAAAAAAATCAGTTTAAAGTTTTTGAGCCGGACCAATTTTCATAAGATTACTTTTTTTTAATTTTGTTTAATTATAAATATTTTTCTAATTATGTTTTAAATTTTAGTTAGCCCCGCATTTTATTTAATGAAAACAATCTTACAAATATGAAAAATGATACGATTAGGTTGTAAAAATGAGGATCTAAATAGATCTGTCCATATTTATTTATTTTTATTTTATTTTATTAATTTCGAAAGGCTATACACATTAAGATATATAATTTTAATAATAATAATAAGAATATATAAGGCGACTTTTCCAGAAACAATTAATGATATTTAGACAAGTTTTTTTCTATTTTATTTTCATCACAGCTTTGTCAAATATTATAATGACTTAAGGTTGTAGTTTAGAAATAAAAATCTATTTTGTTTTTGATTTGTAAAAATTGATATGTGAAAATTATCATTTCCAAAACAAGTTTTTTTATTTTAATTTATCAAGAAAAGTGAACCATTTTGTTTTTAAACTGAAAAATAGGTATTACAAAACAGTACTTCATTTTTTAAAAACACTCCTCAAGTTTTAGTAAGCGCACTATTTTATATTATATTTCCTTAATTATCTTACACGCAACATTAAACAATCCTGGTTTCCGCAAAAAATCACATCTGTTGACGACGAAACACCAGGCAATTTCTGAGTTTTATCTGTATTCTCCATTGCCAAAAAAAGAAATTGGAACAGGACCCATTTATAGCGGTATTATGAAGAGATACAGTTATGCCGAAAATTGATTTTATTGAGTTATGCCGGATTTACACGTCTGCGAAGTTCGCAGTATTTACTGCCACAATACTGCAATCATTAATTGAACTAATGACATGCGTTTACACGAAGCGAAGGCAGAGACCCTCCATGGATCGGGAGCTAAAGAAGTAAGTAAGTAAGTAAGTTTACACGAAGCTAAAATAATGACAGATAAAAATATTGCCAACTGGCAGTAAAGAATGAGCAAGTTCGTTCTTTATCGCAAATTGTCATTATTTGAAAATTGTTGCGTCAATACTGAATTTACACTATGTCAGTATAATGCCACAACTTAACAAAAATTCTGGTTGGCAGTTTTTTAATATGCAAATATACTGCCACATGTTCGACCATTTACACGTCAAAATAAATAATGCCAAGATTTTGACAGTAATACTGCCCATTTGGCAGTCGTGTAAATCCGGCATTATACCGGTTTTCTTAAAGAGCGACGCTCTTTATCAACATCTATCTAGAGCATCTGTATACAAAACCACTTCTCTTCCCTAGAGAATAGCCCTGTGTTGTTACGGAACACCTTGACCTTCGACTATGTTAAATTAATAATATGTAGATTCAAAGCGTTGCCGGACAAAACATATTGAAAGTGCCAGTACTGACAACAGAAAGTGCCATTTTAGGCCACTGGGTGCCACCAACAAAAAAGTAACAACATTCTGAAGATTTCATAAGTAATTTTTAATTTTATTAATTGCACCTCAAAACTTAATGAATAATAAGAAAAGATAAACACAAAATTAATAAATAATAAATTACCTAATGGATACAATTATGGGTTTTAATGTTATTTAAGTGTGAAACAACCGTTTCAGCTGATGTACTACCTGATCTGATCATGAACTTGGTTATATTTGAAAACATTTGCTCGTCGATTTCTAGAGTGCCATTTGAAGCGTTTGAGTGCAACAGTGTCATTTAAATTAAAAAGTGTCAAAAGTGCACGATCGTGCCAATTCGGCAACGTTGATTCCAATGGTTGCAGTACTCACCGAGCTTATTAATCATGAGTTAGATCATGTTTGGCGTTTCTGCTAACAGAACAATTTCGTCTGCATACATCAAGATCAAACCTTTTATCTGTACATCGCTGGAAACTATTCCTTCAGGTATAGGGATTGTAGGACATCGTCCAAGATCAAACTGAAGAAAAGCGGACTAAGCTGGACTAATCTTGTTTGACGTCCGAGGATGTGTTGAACCATTCCGACATCGACAATCCGTCCCATACCGTCGCGCCAGCATTTGATTATAAACGGTGAGCTTGGTTTTTGAAAATTCAAAAAAAACACAGAAACTTGTAAAAAGTGAATGAAATTTTTATTTGGATCGATAAATCAATTTCTGCCATTTACTTTTTAAAAATAATTTCACTTAAATGTTGCCCGCGGCTACGCTTCAGGTGGTCCATTCTGAAGGTCCAATTTTGGCAAACTTTTTCGCACATTTCGGCCGGAATCTCACCAATGACGCGTTCAATGTTGGCTTCCAAGGCAGCAATCGTGTTTGGCTTGTCCCCATAGACAATAGACTTAACATAGCCCCACAAAAAATAGTCTAACGGGGTCAAATCACATGATCTTGGTGGCCAATTGACTGCGCCAAAACGTGAGATCAACTGCTCACCAAATTAAAAAACATAAAACGGACGTAGCTTGCGAAACACATTTTTCACAGAGCACGAATTTTGATAATAAATTTCAATAATTTGCAAACGTTGTTCAGGCGTAAGTCTATTCATGATGAAATGGCAAACAATACTGAATCGAAATGTCAAATGTTCGTGGAATTTGTCATGTGTGATCTGTCAAAAATATAAACGTCAAAAACCAAGTAGCAAAAAAATCACCCGTTATATATACATACATAGTTTGTATTAAAGTATAATCCAATATTGATAAGCTTAAGGAAAAGTGATCTCCTACCCACATAATCAAAGGCAGCACGGAAATCGATGAAAAATTCATACAATTTTCGGCCATTTCATAAGCGTAATATTATGTCATATAAACAAGATTCTTTGAAGAAATTTCATTAGATATAAAATAAAAACTGACCAATGTTTTAATTAAAGCTAATTTAATTGATCGAATGAAGCGATAATTATCCAACAAATAATATGACAAGATGTTTGTATCCTTAATTTGCATATTTACTGACTAACGGTTCGTTTAACTTTTATTTATTTTTTCTGGCTAATTTGAAAAAAAAATCCACTAAAACTTGGTGGTACTTAACCTAATAACAATTAAAAAAGGCGGTGATAATATGAGTTTTTTTTGGAGTAATTTGATTTGATTTATTGATATGTTGTTCTTGTTTTGTGTAAAAAGGTTTAGAGTAACAGGTTTCGAAGCATTTATGTGAGTATTATGTGGATCTAATATTTCACTAGCTATTAATGTTTTTTTTTTATTTATTCGATCTACTTGGTGAGAATTTGTGCTATTTTTGTTTTTTTTTTTTGCTTTGATGTTTGTTTTGGTTACTGATAAATATGTGATAATAATCAGAAACCTTTAAATATTTAGCTTTAGTCAAAAATATGCATACATACATTATCTACAATAAAAAAGTGTAAATAAGATATGATGTTTGTTCTTATGAAAGTATTGTATCTCTTGCTGTTATGTCTTAAATGGCCTTCCACGTAATTTTGTTACCTTCATCAATTGTGTTATCAGTAGGTACTAAATAAAATCTGGTCAAGTGTACATAAAGTTTTGGTCAAAATAATAGTATAGTGCAAATAAAGTAATAGTAAAGCTTTATTGGCTTAATGTTTAATACATAATAACAAAAATTTAGTATACTCTGTTCAATTTATATTTTCAGTACAGGCCTTATGGCAGAGCTTTTTCAAACACACTGGTGCCGGATGGTGTTTCCATGGCAGACAACTTAAGAAATTGCTACTGAAATATTCCACAAATCCACGTACATTCCACCATGACCCGTCTGCTCCCCGGCTGAGATGAGACTAATCATCGCCAATTCCACTCTCGCTTATAGTGCTTATTAAAAAAAAACAAACACATTAATTAAGAGTTAACATTGGTCCGTTGATGGAAATTCTAATACATTTTTCTTTGGTTTTCGCTATAGAGCTTTCAGAATCGAAGCTTTCTTAGAGCTTTTGAGAGCATATATTTTAAATTTAAGGAAAAAGGTGTTGTCGCTGCGTTCTTTTCTGTTTGCATCTTTTGTTTTTTTTTTTTTTTTGGAAAACGGTTAAAATGCAGCTATATATTATTTGTTGGCTATCTTTCTTAAGGCAAAATTACTATTTGAGCAAGTTTTTGATATAATTCGGTTCATTAATTAATTGCAACATTAATTTACCAAATAGTTTTCTTATTCATGAAAATAAAATGGAGATGGTCTCGGTTATATAAATATAATATTTAAAATAATGCGGTGCAATTTGAGGTGATGTTATTATTTTTATGCTGTGTTTATTTAAATTTAAAATGGCTTCAAGTTCTTCGAAGGACATGAGTTCCTTATTACACCTTACTTATACGTTTTTTTCTGTGATTTAATTTCACGTTAAAATACATTAGGCCTTCTGCGGACCTCTTAAAAAACGCGTCTACTATCTTACTTCTTGGAGGTGTGGAGAAAGATAGATTTATTTTTATTTGGATTTAGTTTAATTTTTTTTTAGATTTAGTTTACGATGTACATGTTTCTGTTCATAAAATCTAAACTAACAATTGGTAACCCCAACGACATTAGTGAGAGAAATATGCCAATTTATAATGCTCACTACGGCAACTATTGAAAATGGAAAAGCTTTATAGAAATTGAAATAGCTTATTGAAATCCATAATCGTAAGGTTGAAAGGCAAAGGTTCGATTCCTGCCGTTGTCTATGTCGTCTTATTTTTCCATTAAAAAACAATTCTAAAATTGTCATAAAATGAGTTGCTAGTTTACTCATTACATAACACTAACAACATGTGATTGATTAAACTAGTATAACCATAAACATGACAAAGAAATAAATAAAATAATGCGAATTATAAGAGACATAAACAAATCAGACACGGTAATTTTCTCTACATTAGTTCAGCCGCCATCCCTGGAGATAAATCTGAGACAACAACAACTTTTTGCAAAGATTTTTTTATCAGCAAACGTGGGTGAAATAAACGCCCAATGAATGCCTCATAAGTTAACGTAAGTTTATTTTGTATGCCTTTTGTGAAGTGGTCTATTGAAACGGTAATAATTAATAAGAAGTGCGTGGATGAAACGCTCCTGCATGAAAAATTTCATAATTTCAACTTTTTCTTTGTAAGGCTGACTGCTCTAAATAACATAATCCTGCACCAATCAGAAGTACTTTCAATATACACGTATTTAATATTAATTCTGCAAAAATGGGTGCTTACCACTATCCTATCGCTCTACAATTTTCATCATTCTACGACAATCAGTAGTTCTCTACATTGTTGATATTAATTCTATGCAAATGGGCGGTAGCCACGCCCTGAATTTAAAATCTCAAATTTTAAAATGTTGCCTTTGCCTGCACTTTGAGCCCTACCTCTCTACCAAATTTTATTATTCCACGACAATCAGAAGGGCTCCAAATAATTTATACCAATTCTATGAAAATGGGCGGATGCCACGCCCCTTGAATGAAAAATCTTAAATTTTCGATTATTTACTTTGTATACACCACAAGGCCTACCGTTGTGCGAAATTACAAGATTCTACGATGTCGGGAAGTGCTTCCATTACCGTTCTACCAAATTTCTTCATTCTACGACAATAAGATTTGCTTCTTCCAATAGGTATCAATTCTGTGCAAATGGGCGATTGCCACGCCTCTGAATGTAAATTTTAAACTGTTGCCTTTGCTTGCGCTTTAAGGCCTACGCCTACGCCTGTACCAAATTTAATCATTCCATGACGGTCAGAAGTGCTCCAAATTATGTATATCAATTCTATGAAAATGGGTGGATACCACGCCCCCTGAATGGAAAATCTTAAATTTTCGATTTTTTCCTTTGTACTCGTATATACCACAAGACTTACCGTTGTGCGAAATTACAAGATTCTACGATGTCGGGAAGTGCTCCATAATTTTGATGATCTGTCAGTGAGTGAGTGATTCAATCAGTTACGATTTTTGCAGTCTTATATCTCGGGAACGACTAGAGCTAAAGAATGTCGAGTTGCCTAAGCCTGGTGAGCTTAGCAAATACTGAAAATTTCAAGTTCCTGACTTTATTGGTAGTGAAGTTAGATGGCGGTCGAAAATCGACTGAGTTTGTTCATGTAAATAGGGTGTAGTGCCAGAACTTGGCTGGGCACTACCGTGCCCTTTGATCCCTTGAGCGCGTGTAAGATTATAAAAAAAAGTAGGTAGTATAAAATTCTTCGTGTTTGACGTTTAATTCTTTTCTTTATCGAAATACAAATATTTCTTCGTGTAAAACAATGTCAGTTACATGTTCGTTTTCACCACAGATGTTTTTCTTTGGAAAAAACCACCAACAATTTTTTTTTTGTTTGTGTTTACAAGAAAATGAATTTAGGGCATCATGGATCAACAGCTCTGTCCCTGAAATAGTTGTTTTAGCAAGACAATGGCCCAAATAGTCTAAGAGCCGACATCAATTTAGTTATATAAACAAAATACATACTAATACACATTTTAATGTCCGGCAGGGTTTTTATTTTAATCAGAGCTGGTTCGGTCATTCGAAAGAAATAACTTTTCCATTTTTTGTTTCATATAGGTACATATATAAACAATACATAATTTCTCATTTATTTCAAATACTTTGATTTCAAGATTCGCCCTGCCAGAAGTCCTTAAATTATTCCAAAGTTCATTTTTCTGCTGAACAGCTGCTGCACAAGCTTTATTTTGTACTTGCGATATATATATAGGTAGGTACTATATGGCAAGTTATGGATTCGTAAAAAAGAAAGAATTTGATCAAACTTGACATTACGATGATAGCGAAGTGGGTACTGCAACTAGGTGTGTATCTCTGCCTGTCTGTCCTCGCGTCTACAGCCTTAGCGGTTGGATGGCTTTGATTCAAAATTGGTACCTATTGTTTTTCCGGTAATATGCACACACGTTTTTTTTCATTTTTTAAAACGAAAAATGACGGCAACTGAAAATTCATATTTTTATCAAAAACGGCTCCAACGATTTTTATAAAAAAAATGTCAGTTCATTAACCCATTACCTGCCATTGTACTCAATTGAGTACAGTATTTTTTTGTTATACTTTTGTGTCGTGCATATTTTGTTTTAAGCAGTTTTGTGTCCTTGCGAAAGTAAAATGTTAGTTAAAATGTACATGTCGTTTTATTTGTGAATAACTAATTCTGATTAATAGATTTTTTGCCAAAGAACTACATTAGTCGGGTTTTATTTTCCCCGGCTATTGTTGACAATTTTCATTCAAAAAAATATTTTTTTTGGTCATGGTAAGTGATCAACAAAAGTGTTGTACTCAATTGAGTACACAGCCAAAACCGTGCTAATTTTTTTTTCTCACTGGTTTTGCAGATAAATGGGTTTTTCAACAAATACCCCTAACATCTTTTATGGTATGCGCTACGCAAATATCTACATGGCTGTTCATGATATTCCGGATGGTGGAAATGAAAGAAATGATAAGGATATTGTGGTAATTCCACCGGATGTTGATATTTAAACGGACGGGGAGGATTTATGCGACGATGACTTGCTTGAGCATCCCAGGAGCAGTGGAGATCAAAGTCAACGATGGATATGAAAGCGAAGACGATATTCCACTTGCTTATCTAGAGAAATTAAGCTCAGCCAGATGTGAGAGGTGAGTCTCAGGATAATGCTACAAAATGGTCAAAGCATGTGGTTTATTCTACTGAAGTAGACGAAACTGTCCACTATTTGGAAAATGTATCCAAAATAAAAGAAAAGTTAGAATCGGAAAGCTAAGTTCGAATATTTAAACAGTTTTTCGATGATGAAGTAATGAAATTGATTGTTGGTCAAAGCCGGATATACGCAGTGGACCAAAACTGTCATACGTTCATGTTTACGAAGAATTTGAAATAATTTTTTGGTATAATGATTTTTTCAGGATATCACACTTTACCTCACGAGGCGTTTAGATGGTAGCTTTGGTGAAATAATTTGGCTATCATTCTGCAAAGCAGTATATCCGTGGAAAGCATCTTTATTTTGTCTAGAAAGAGTGGAGTCTTTGCAGTTGTGATGGATATTGCTATAACTTTGGCATATACTGCGGTGCCAAAAATGGAAGCCCAAGCAGTAATTGTTTACCGCTTGGATCTCGAGTGGTGATCGACTAACTGAAGATAGTAAAAAAAAGGCAAGTGAGCACAGCGAAAAAAAGGATTTCGTGCAAATGGACCGGTTCGTGACAATAGAACAAAGAAATGTGGTAAAAGCTTGGCCGATACATTGTTAGCAAACCAAAGAAAATCCCAATCTACTTCCATTTGTCAGGACCATTGCAAGGAATTATATACATTCAGGTCCGTCAACAAAAGCACCAAATAATACTTTTACATTGAACACGGATATTAGCCAAAAAAAAATTAAAAATCAACTAAGATGCCCAATATGTCACAGTAGAGTTCGAAGGATATCGAAAAGTGTATTGCAAAATATTTCCTAACTAGGTAATAAATGTACCCATATCTGGCCAGTGTACTCGTTTAAGTTCACCCCTCTAAGTACCAAACTTAAAAAAAAATATTTTTTTAAAAAATTGTATTTTTAGTCATAAATATAACTGATTAAACAGGATTTTAAAGGATTTTCATTTACCTTTATTTTTAAGGTGCTTTGTATTTAATGGGTTAATGAAGGGAAAAGTTACTTTTTTAAGTTTTTTGGAAAAAAAAGGTTATTTTTGTTACCTCTGGTAAAAACATATTTATGGTTTTCGATTTTCTGGAAAACGGTTCATTTGATGTTTTTTATTTTTTTTAGGCAGACGCTTCTATAAAGTTTTAACATTAATGTAAGCCCAGATTTTTCAATTTTTTTTAATAAAAAAAACAAGACTTTTTTCTTGAAAGCTCAATATTTCCTAAACGACTCAATCTATTTTTTCGAAAATTCGTATTTAGGAGTTCTTTGATATAACACAAGAAACAACGGTACATCCCATACAAATGTTGAAATACCGTTAAGAAAAAATGTATTTCTCAGAAAGGGCTCCAAGAATCTTAATAAATAGAATATACGACTGGATCGCACGAACTTGCTCTCATGTTCGATCACATCGTATACAAAAGGTTTCTATTATGAATCTAAATATATTTTCACATTTTAATTTCTTAAATACAACATTTTTTTTGAATTTTTTTCTAAACACTAAACTTTGTATGAAAATTTTAAATAGTTAATAATATAAACTTAAAAACTAAATTTCAAAAAAAAATATATAACCGTTTCCGATATACATACATATTTATAATATACATAAATGTATGAGGGTCTAGATATTATAGATATTCAGTGACGGATGCCAAAATAAGCAAAACATAATAAAATCTCTTTACATTTTATCTGTTAAGGAGGAAAAAAAAGATGCTATTTGAATTTCTAGACAAATAAGAATTTATGAAAAAAAAAACAAAAATCGTTGGAGCCGCTTAAAAAATATTTTTTTATCTATAAAATGTTATAAACATATTTAGAAAAAAAATTTAAACGCCATATTGAAGAATTTATTAATATACATACAAAGTTTGAATTTAAAAAAAAAAATCTGTTTTTGAAAAGTCTATTTTTTGAAAAAAAAAAATGTATTTATTTTTTAAAAATCGAAAAACCAATTTTCAGAAAATTTGAATAGGTATGAACTTTTGCATAAAAAAATTATTTTAATCGACTTATCCAATAGTAAGAAAGCGAAAATATGTAAAGTTGTTCTATGTGAAGTATACCGTACGCCGAAGTACAGTCACGTATAAGTACGCAAAATAAAATAAAGGGTTATCCATGTTGCGGTTTCAAAAGTATAGGGCTAGAATTCGACATCTGTCAAACTAAGTTGTTAAGCCAATTTTATTTTTCAGGTGAAAGTCTGACATTTACGAAAATGTATCGCTTAACTATCGCACAACGCATAAAAATTGCTAAAACCTACTACAAAAATGGTGATTGATTATGGTTTACATAATCGTCCAATTACGCAAGCAATTGGCAAGATTGTAAAGAAATTTGAAGCTACTGGATTGGGTACAACTATTGTAAGGCCTGTCCATCATCGTTTCGCTCGTACCACTGAAAATATCGCTGTTTTAAGTGAAAGTGTTGCCGAAGACCCGAATGTGTCGATGCCTCGTTGTTCTCAGTAATTAGGACTGTCTTACGGCACATTATGGCGTATTTTGCATTTGGATCTACACCTACAACCATATAAAGTCCAGCTCACACAACAACTGAAGCCAGCTGACCATTCACAACGTCGTAGATACGTCGAATGGGTGCTTGAACAACAGGCGGTGGACGTCGATTTTTCGAACAAAATTTTCTTCGGCGACGAAGCACTTTTCTCACTCGGTGGGTATGGTAATAAACAAAATTGTCGTACTTGGGATTCTGAAAATCCTCAAGTAATTAAAGAGAGGCCATTATATCCACAAAAAGTCACTTTTTGTGGCGCTCTTTGGTCCGGAACTGTGATTGGACCTTACTTCTTCGAAAACGACGATGGAAAGACTGTCACCGTCAATTCGGAGCGTTATGGTCAAATTATAACCGACATTTTTTGCCGGCTATTGAAGAATACGACTTGGAGAATATGTGGTTTCAACAAGACGGTGCCACGTGCCACACAACTCGAGCGAATATGGCTTTATTGCAAGAGACATTTCTTGGCCGCGTAATTTCTCGTCGTGGCGATATCAACTGGCCACCAAGATCATGCGATTTGGCACCGCTGGACTTTTTTTTTGTGGGGCCACGCGAAAGACCGTGTTTATGCAGATAAAGCTTTAACTCTTGAGCACTTGAAAACCAACATTCGTCAAGTTTTGGCTGAGATACCGCCCAATATGTATCAAAAAGTGGTCGAAAATTACCTCAAAAGAATCGATGCTTGCAACAATTCGCGTGGTTGTCATTTAAATGATGTAGTGTTTCACACATAATGCCAACGTTCAATCTTTATAATAAAAGAGAAATATCATGAACAAAATATTTTGTATGTGTTTTATTTACGTTTACTTTTGAAACCGCAAAATGGATAACCCATTATTTTTTTCACTTAAAAGTGGACTGCACTAGTTAGGAAACACACACAATTTTTACTATGTATATATCTTTAAAAATCACATGAATATCACATAATGGAATGGATATAACTACCCACCTACAGCCTTCACTTTCATTACAAATATATGCGTACATATTTACACACCTAGGTTGAGGTTCCATCTTATATAGGTTCGTATATATTACCCTCCTAATTTTCGTTATAAAAAACCATTTAAATATTTATTTGTAGGTAGGCACCTATGTAAGTATGTACCCATTTCTTGAATCATCCATTCGACAATTCAAGTTCGTACGATCCAGTCGCTCATTTTATTTCTCATCCACTCGGTTCCAGGGATGTGCAAAGAACATGATTTTAACAAAAATTTACCTGAAAATGTCCTTTTTTAGATTGGTGAAACTAAAAAGATTTAATGGTCTGATAAAATTTAAGAGGATTTTTGATAAAAATGGTTAATGCTTGCTTATGAAATTGGCCATTAGCCACCTACATACATAGAACACGTTACTAATCATCGAATAGAGAAATTGGGTGAAATACCTTTTTTCGAAAACTATTTACTTGTTTTAAAAAGAGTACAAGTTAAAATTGTAACACAATCATGATCACACAGTATGACTATTTTGAATTTTTGGAATTTTATATCACAATAAAATGACCTCACAAAATTCAATTTTCTAAAAATTAAGTCACTTACACCCAAATTAATAAACATGGACTAGGGAAGGTTTAGCACTTATTCCGTGGATTAAGTACGAAATGCTATTAATAAAACAGAATTTTTGCTATTTAACGTTTACCAACTTAGTTCGTCGCTAGACCATCTAAGACGGTGGTCTAGTGAAGGACTAAGAATTGACATTTGAGAACAAAATTTACAAGGACATAGAATAAAATGAACTAGAGTTGATACTTATTGTAGTAGAATTTGTTCGATTTTTTTTAATAAGAAATTTTAGTGCATGGAATACCACTAACTCTTATTCTAAGGTTTTGTTAGTCCATGTACTAAAGGTAGACTAAGCGTTTTTGTTAAAGTTATAGTTTTCGAAATATTTTTGAAGACGGCAATTTCACCCAGCATAACTCCTCTTAAAATGTTTAATTTCCGTCCAAATCTCCACGGTTCTTGAGAAAATGTTTAGGACAACACAATAAAGCTCTCCAACGAAATTCATTTTTGTCGATATTTTTTTCCTAATTTTGCCATTAAATTGTTTAATATTCGGTGGTTATAAGCCGCATAAAGCGTGAAGGCTAATCGAAATTCGTCTAGTATTTCTATATACTGCAATCAGCTGCTTAGTTGAATAATATTTAATTGGAAAAATTTTGTCAGCTGATTGAATTATTATTATTAACAGTTCATATTCATCATCAAGAAATATATTAAGTTAATTTTGCCTATATGATTTTCAGGACTTGCAGATGCAAACTAAACAATCGTTTAATTTAATAATGATCTTAAAAGCTGTTATTATTTTTTCCGGTTACTCTATTTGTATTTTATGTATCAGGCCTCATATTAAGAATTTTGACCACAATTTCAAAAATATTTCAATTGTTCAGTAAGTAATTAGTAATCCCTTGACGACTGACTGATTCAAAACTTTCGATTAATAGTCGAAAAATTGATTTAATTTGACTCAGAGGGCATAAACATTATAAAATCCTAAATTTAACACTCAGGTGCTTCTTGGTGAAAGCTTTATAATTTTTACATTACTATGATAATGCATGGATCTGTCTGCATCTACCACAGAAGGGTTTATTGGTTGGAAGCACTTTTTTAAACACAAATAACCTGCTGACCAAATACCTACTTACTATACATACATATACAAATTACAGAAGAGAACGTAATGAAAGAATGTGCATCTTTGTACCGTGTGGAAATTTATTGAATTTCCTTTTTGTAAGACGATTCCGAGAATCAGCACATTCTGATTTGACTTGGTCAATGGCAATCGACTACCGCCTGGAGAGTGGACATGCAATACGAAACAACACAATGATTGCTGCCAAACAATTTTCTTGTCATTTTTTCCGGTTTTGACATCTATTACATACCGATTGATTGATTGTTACAGTAGGTATGGATACGAAGATAGAGCATTAAAAAAGTGTTTTCAAAGAAATCAATGAAATTCCATCAATGATCAACTTTAAAAAATTGTATTCACTTCATTTATAGTAAGTTGGCAAAAGGAATTTATATTGTCATTAGGAAAGATGGACTCTTGAAGTTGGTTCATTAACTTAAATATACAATTTTTGTCCCTTAAACTAGAATGTGCTTTTCTGAAAGTTCTTAGGCCTCAACGCCAATTCAACCTCAAAATTATGTTACATTTGTTACAATTTCAAGAAATTTAAGCCGGTTGGTTTGTTTGACACACAAAATGAATATTATAAACGGTGTAAACAGGATGATCTCTTTAATGGTTTAGACAAAAACACTGATATTTTCACAAGCCAAGAAGATAAACTAACGATCAAATCTAAAATATAAACCTACTACAGACATGCTATTGAAGTTTATTCGAGTATCACAACTGCCTGGGAAATTTTATTTAGCTTTCTCTCACATTCGAAAAAAAACTGCTCAAAAGTCGCAGTGTAATAGCAGAATTAGGTCTCAGAACTATAAAGTATCTTTGTTAACTTTTTCCTCTGGTAAAGTTGTTTTCCTGCCACACCGCTCCCACTGGATATGAACGACTTCCAATATCCAAATAGTAGCAATCTGATTTTAATAAATATGTTAATTTAAATATGTTAATTCGCTACATGCGCAGAGATTTTTGTGCTCCCATGGCATAGATAATAATGTAATCGTATAGACGCTAACTTGTTCCTTACTTCGCTTATGTGAACAAATAACAAAAAAAAATTCAAATGTATCATGAAATCTTCATTATTAATCTAAAGAACCATTCTTGACGTTTACATTTTTAAGATAATTCTCTTCAAATGTTGGCCGCAACTGAGCCGTAACTCGCCAATGACTAGGTTCACAATTTTCTATGACGCGAATTAAGGGTAAATTTGGCTTCCAAAGCTTCAATCATAGCTGGCGTATCCGCACAAACACCTTAGATCTACGAGGTGGTCGAGAGCTCGGGCTTCAATTTCAGGCAAAAAATAGTCCGTTATCATGGCGCCATTACGAGTTTTATTTGCAGTAACTTTGCCGCCAGCCTCATTTCTGAAGACAAACGGACCGATGATTCCCCCGGTCCATTTTTTGAAGAAAAAAAAATGCTTCTTGCTTGATCACCCTATACCCTATATAAAGATATAGCTCTGAAATTCCAGCTTTTCAGCAAATTTTCAAACCCCGATATTGTATGATCCTCGCTTACGTTAAAATGTATGAAATTTTCATTTACAGCGGAAAAAATTATAATAAAATATTTAATATTTATCTAATCGATTACTCTGATTTACTTATCTTGCAATAATATAACCGATGCCGCAATCAACTCTGTGTGCTCTAAATGACGTATTTTTTTAACATACCTTACCAATAAAGTTATCCACTTATCAATTCTTTTCTATGAATGTAAAATAATTCTTCATATTCAAAATTGTAAATGATAAATAAAGCTAAGCTAAAATTGATTTTGAACTATAAATTAAAATATACGATATATTTGTATTGTATATTTAGTTTAGTTGAAGTTAGTAAGTAATTGATTCAAAATAACTTTAACGGCCTTAAGTCCACAAAATTTGCGTTTCGTCCCGCCGATCTTACATGTACTCTTCAGTTGGCTAGTGAGGGCCTTACCATTACGCACTTTTTGTTAATTTCATTTCATATTACATGGATTTTTTGACAAAAAAAAACAGCTGTATCTGTTCCACAATACATATTCTTCAATGTTCGTAAAAATTTTGTAGATAATCCTAACTGAGATAGTTTGTAAAAAAGTGCATTTCGGTTTACAAGGTCGAAAACTGCCTTAAAATCGACGAATAGTGCATATACCTTGTTCTTTCCTCTTAATAGTGACGTAAGACTGAAATTGTGATCGATCGTTGAGTAATTTTTTCGGGATAAAGTTTGTGGTTCGGTTAAGATGTTTTTTTGATCTATACTCACATTTCAAACCTTTTGACGAGAATCGTAAAAAATATTTGGTAATAATGTTCATGAATGATATACCACGATAGTTTTCAATACTATTGAGTGGGCCTCATTTATGGACTGCACAAATAACTGACTTTTTGAAAGATTCTGGTTCGCCTGCATTTTGAGCAATATTATTGTAAAATCTTACACCCAAATTAATAAACATGGACTAGGGGAGGTTTAGGACTTATTCCGTGGACTAATTGCGAAATACTATTAATAAAACACGATTCCTGCTATTTGACGTTTACCAACTTAGTTCTTCGCTAGACCATCTAAGACGGTGGTCTAGCGATGGACTAAGAATTGACATTTAACAACAAAATTTACAGGGACATAGAATAGAAATAGGTAGGGTTTATACTTATTGTAGTAGATTTTCTACTTATTTCCATGGTCTAATTCTTATTCCATATTTTTGTAAGTCCAGGGACTAAAGGTGGACTAAGCGTTTTTTTATTAATAAGGTTGTTAAGTCCAGAAAAATTAGATAAAGAATGATACTTCGAAAAAATTACGACAAAGCTGAATTTTGGTGGAGAGCTTCATTTTCACATCCTAAGCATTTCCTAAAATGTACCCTAATTTTGGAGCAAACAATTTAATTTTAGACGGGGGGCAAGGGGGTAAAATTCATTTTTTTTATTCAAATTACTCGAAAACCATAGGTTTTTTAAAAAAAAAATTGATATTACACATTGTAGATCATGTCATTCAACACAAAAAAGACACTTTTTATAGTATAATTGATAGATTTGGAGAAAATGATCGAAAACTTAGGGTGTAGTATATGTTTTTCAAAAAATATGTAATAAATTTATGTTTTTGAGTGGTGAATTTTATTCTTTTGAGTGGGAATTTTTTTTTAGTTATGTTTGGAAAAACATGTTCTATTAAAAAAAAAACAAGTTTTAAGTGTGGAACCGCAAGTAAATGCTGCCATCTCGAAAATAATATTTTATTTTATTTATTCAGTAACTCCAAAAACCTTTATTTTTCTCAAAATTTTCTAAAAACAGCTTGTAGACAGTGCAATTATCTGTAAAATGACATATTAACGACTTCAGTATGTCAATTCGTTCTTAAGTTATAGATTACCAAAATGTAATTGTTCGTGAAATTGGTTATATAGACCAAGAAGAGAAAGACCCGAAACCTCTCCTGTCATTCGCATTTGCCAACAAGCTGAAAAACGCACACAAGTATCTTTTCCGTTCCTCTTCCAATAGACACATTGATAAAACCGAATACAAGAATCTTTTCTGTCCCTCTTCCTATAGGCATATATATAATTTCAATTCTCCCAGGAATTTGGCAGTTACTTTGCGAAATCGGTGGGTATGTTCAAAAAGTATGAACACTCAATTAACTACTTTTATAGTGCTAACTTCACCTTAAATATCTAGAAGAAATGTCTGGAAGATAAATAAAACTAGTAACAGTATATTATAACTCAAATTAATGTTTTTAAACGAAAATGAATATAAGATATGTTTAGCAGTTACTTAGAATTAAACAATACAGATTATATTTGTGAAAAAAGAAAAAAATCCTGCAAAAAAGTGTTTTTATCATTTACATTTCAATATTAGGTTTAACGGTTCATCTTTATTGCATTAAGCTTAGATTTGGAGGTAAAATTTAATTACGACAAAGGTGGCCGTGGTGCGATAGTTGTGTGCTCGCCTGTCAACCTCGTGGTCGCACGTTCGATTCCTGCCGTTGTCTATGTCTTCTTATATTCCATTAAAAACGAATTCTAACAATTGTCATAAAATAAGTTGATGGATTGCTCATTACATGCTGTTCAGGCATAACACTAATAACATTTAATTGAGTAAACTAGTATACACATAAATATGACAACGAAATAAATAAAAATAATGCGAATTATAAGAGACATGAGTAAATAAGACACGGTAATTTTCTCCGCATTAGTTGAGTCGCCATCCCTGGAGATAAATCTAAGACAACAACCAGCTCTAGTCTCAGAACATCGTGCCACACCCCACACATCTTTCCTATCCTTCTTTCTCTTCTTTCACCGGATGCCCACACTATGCTAAAAAAACATATAAAGGGTATTCATAATCATTGAGCGCGGCAAAAATATTAAAAAAAAGATTCAGAAAGGGTTATTTAAATAATCCTACATGTTATTTTTTTTTTGTGAAATTCTATTTAATGATCCATTTTTCTGGATAAAATCAAAAATTTTCTGAACGAAATTGATTTTATACCTTCAAATCCAATTTTTAATTTTTAGCAAGATTTGACCTTGCTCTAGCGTCAAATCCAAATTTTCCATTTTCTCGCGTTTTAAAAGCAATATTAATTAATGTATCCTTAAATTTGAAGCATTCACACATTCTTGATTTGCTTCAAATTCATTCCAACAAAGAAAAGAATTTGGGAGAACTCATTTTCAATGGTACACACAGTTTTGTCCCTTTTTCCTTAATACCTTCACTTTAATTATATATGTATTGTACACATATTTAATTAGTTGGTAATAGGTATCATTTAATATGAATAAAGTTTACGGGAAAAGTCTATTAACGGTACTTTTCATATAACGGTTTTTTAAATTATTGGCTTTCTCGGTAACTGTTCATTGGATTTCTGTCAAATTTTATATCTGAGAAGATCTAGCCAATCTAATTCTGCATATTAAAATTTTAAATAACATTTTTTATATAATTAGAATTAATTTTTGATTTTTTTTTTTGAGAAATTAATATTTTTAAAACTAATCAAAAAAAATAATTTAAAATTTTATAGTCATATGTATATTAATAAACTCTACAAAACTGCATACCAAAATTTCAAAAAACTAAAAATGAAAAACCGGATTTCATCAAAATCCGTCCTACAATTTTCGAGATACTTTTTTATAAAATTTTTATGGATCCGTGGCATCTAATGGCGTTCTTTGTTTTTTCAAGAAACTGATTGAAGCGATCGTTTTAGCACTTTTTATCAGTTTAAAACACGATTTTTGCCCACCTATACACCATTCACTTTCATTATTATACATATGTATAATATATACATAAATATGTACATATATTTACATACCTAGGCGCCATCTATGTAGGTAGGCACAGATTACCCTCCTAATTTACATAATTAAAAACCATTTAAATATATGATTTTAGGTAGGTACCTGTAACCATTCTTTGAATCATCCATTCGAATATTTATTATACTAAGAATGAAGGTAATCTTACCTGCATAATATAACTAGACTAACCTTACTGCTAACATCGTCAATGTCAACATTAAAGTTGTTAGGTACAAGAGCAAGTTCGTACGATACAGTCGTGCATTTTATTTTATTTAAATCTATAAACTAGCACATAACAAAAAATTCTGGTAACAATACCACAGATCTTTTTTCATTCAAATAAATTTCCACAAACAATAATGTCGATTTCGTTTCAACAAAAACATCGACCTGCCGTCGATCCGCCGTCAATTTTTTTCTGAAAATCAAATTCGTTTCAAATTAAAACCAATATTTTTCTGGAAAAACAGATCCGTATTGAATCTCTTTTTGGAGACGGATTCAAAACGGATTTGTGCACAGATTCGTACACACACTACAATATTTGTTTTGACGTTTCTCAATTGTTGTGTTGTGAATTAATTTTTATTTTGTGGCAGTGTACAGAAAAAGTAAATTAATATATTAAAAAATAAAAAAAATTGTTAAAAACTTCTTGGAAACAAATATTAAAAAAGTGCAAGTGGGTTTAGGAACTCCCCCGCGTCGGAATCGGGAAATTAAAACGAAATAATGATGTTTTAACGAATTGAAGATTTGTTTTTTTTTTTAGAGCTGCCAAGCAACACACAGTCTAAAAAAGAGATTCGGTCCGTAATCGTTCTTTTCAAAGCCAAAAAGTATTGGTTTTAGTAGCGAATCCTAATTATTGAAACGAAATCGACATAAGTATATGTCTACTGCTTAAAAATTTAAATTTTTTAACACAGCCTTAGTTATTTTTTTGTTTGTTTTTCGATTTCACATCTATTCAGAGATAGATTATCAAATTTACAAATACACAATGTAAACAAATGGGTTTTGGCGGTGAAACGTACGAACATTTCCGATCTAGGTATGACTTATCTGTGGCTATATCACTATTATGTAGAGCTACCTACCTCTTACTTTTATTTATAGTCAATATACTGCTCAATTGAGCAACACTTTTTTTCTACCGGCATAATGGGGTCATCTGATGTTCATAAAATAATGTTACTGGGAAAAATGCATAAGCGTTAAGAGTCTTTAATTTCCGCTACATTCAAGGTCTACCTATCTATACTCAATTATTTGAGAAGAGAAAAGTGCGTCACCTTTATTCCCAAAATGGGGTTGTGAACACTTTTAATATTCTCCTTCCAATTTGTATGATAGTATATTCTGAGAAAATCTTGGCAATAAACAAATTTATCCTAGCTGTGCAATCACTCTAACAGGTGTATATGAAACACAAAACATGTGCAGGGCAATGCAACCGGCTTGTGTTACCCCCGTCATTGAATCGATAACCTTGAGACAAGCCACGAACTAAATTCACATTCTTCAAGGTAATATAACTTTCTTGGTCGCTTCCATACCAATAAGTCATAAATAACCACCGCAAAGGAATACCATACTTCTGTTGAACGGACTTCGGTCAAAGCGGGTAAGTGCTCTCCGTCAATAATTCTGTTCATTGCGAAACAACAACGCACACAATTGAAATTCATGGTATATACTGAAATCCGGTTTACACACACTGTGCTCTGGCAAAGAGAAGGGAGGGCTACACGTCAAAGTGTTTTCCGTGGCACAATAAAGTGTTATTAAAGGCCAAACGAGCTCCACCTGGGCTGAATTATGAGCCATTGTGTGTACCGTGGAGCAGACTTACCGACCAAATGGATGGATGGATGCATGACCGAACAGAAACTCTCAAGGCGCCCATCATCAGAAATAGTTCTTCTTCTGATATTTTGTACATGATTTCCTTCAAATTCGCAATTTAAAACGCATATTGATCCAACAAGGAGTCGACTATCCATCATGATGTGTGTGTGGAGGATTCATGTTGACAGTTTTGGCTTCCCGGTTTTCAAATTGAAGCTTCATTTATGCTGCTTGTAGATATGATAGTTCCGACCGGCTAACCACTGCAACACGCCGCACATCAATTAGAGCTGCTTCATTGAACCACATGATACTATGTAGAAGGCTCGTAAAAGAACTATATTTTATTGAAGAATACTGATGTAGGGGGCCGGCTGCCCGGGTGGAGCTAGATGGAAAGGTCGAAAATATTCCATTCTTATGAAATGCGATAAATATGCAAATTTCGTTCCTTATTTTCATTCGTTATTTAAAAATTGAGTGGAGTTGACTTTTGAAATGTTCTTGTCTTAGGACGTGCATAATGTGTATACAATTCTACGTATATGTATATATGCACTTAAGCTGGCGCGACTAGCGACCGACGACGTCGCCAAACATAGAATTTCCGTCTTGGAAACTGTATGAAGGTGAATTTCACAGACATCAATGAAAACTATGACTAAAGTTGCTAATAAACATAATATGCCAAATGAAATAAAATCCACACTTGGATCGCATGTAATTGCTCTTACATGTGTAAGCACACGATTCTTATAATTTTTTTAAATATAACAATTACTTATTTATTGTCAAAAAAAATGTTCGTATGAAATAAAAATGAATCCCTATTTTCCTTAGTCACGCCATCACGCGTGAACGGCTGAACCGATTTCGCTAATTCTTTTTTTGTTGTGTTGGTTATTGTCAGGAGAAGGTTCTTATGAATGAAAAAAATTAATAAAATTGCGCGGAAAATTAGAAAATTTATGAATATTTTACCTACCACCATATAAAATTATTTCTAATCTAAGTTTTCTTTAATTTACATTTGAATTTTATTTTGAAAATGCCATGAAGCTCCTGGATTGTGTTTCGCGAGCGGTCAAGTCAAATTTACGCCATTAGTACCGCCACCCTACCACCACTACATTCCTTGGTTTCCGATTCTTAACATTTTCTGACTCATATCCAGCAATACAAAAATTGTTTTCAAATGACGTCATTTGGTGTAACTAAAGTTATTCAAAAAAATTTTATGACAACTTTCAAGATTTAGGGTCAAATATATCATCTAACAGTCGAAAAATAAATCTCAAGGCCAGTCGCTAAGTATGTATGGCATCAATCTTGAAAATCCATGTTTTTTACATGGCCAGTTATATGTAGCTGCTCACGTGTTGGAATACCAACAAAAATAAAGGGTAATCCATTTTGTGGTTTCAAAAGTATAGGGCTGGAAATGTCGAATTCCTGTCAAACTAAGTTATTAAACCAATTTTTTTTTCAGTTGAAAGTCTGACATTTACGAAAATGGATCGCTTAACTATCGTACAACGTATACAAATTGTTAAAACCTACTACAAAAATGTTGATTCTGCCACAGCCACATATCGTGCTTTAAGAGGAGATTATGGTTTACATAATCGTCCAACTACGCAAGAAATTGGCAAAATTGTGAAGAAATTTGAACAGACTGGATTGGTTACAGATATTGTAAGACCTGTGCATCATCGTTTCGCTCGTACCGCTGAAAATATCGCTGCTATAAGTGAAAGTGTTGCCGAAGACCCGAATGTGTCGATTCCTCGTCTTTCTCAGGAATTAGGACTGTCTTGCGGCACATTATGGCGTATTTTGCATTTGGATCTACACCTACATCCATATAAAGTCCAGCTCACACAACAACTGAAGCCAGCTGACCATTCACAACGTCGATAATACTTCGAATGGGTGCTTGAACAACCGGCGCCGGCGGTGGACGTCGATTTTTCGAACTAAATTTTCTTCAGCGACGAAGCATATTTCTCACTCGGTGGGTATGTTAATAAACAAAATTGTCGTATTTTGGGTTCTGAGAATCCTCAAGTAATTGAAGAGAGGCCATTAGATCCACAGAAAGTCACTGTTTGTGGCGCTCTTTGATCCGGGGGTGTGATTGGACCTTACTTCTTCGAAAACGACAATGGAACGACTGTCACCGTCAATTCGGAGCGTTATGGTCATATGATAACCGACATTTTTTTGCCTGCTATTGAAGAATACGACTTGGAGAATATGTGGTTTCAACAAGACCGTGCCACATGACACACAACTCGAGCGAATATGGCTTTATTGTAAGAGACATTTCCTGGCTGCGTAATTTCTCGTCGTGGCGATATCAACTGGCCACCAAGATCATGCGATTTGACACCGCTAGACTTTTTTTGTGGGGCTAGGCGAAAGACCGTGTTTATACAGATAAACCTTTAACTGTTGAGCACTTGAAAACCAACATTCGTCAAGTTATGGCCGAGATACAGCCCAATATGTGTCAAAAAGTGGTCGAAAATTATCTCAAAAAAATCGATGTTGGCAACAATTCGCGTGGTGGTCATTTAAATGATGTAGTGTTTCCAGATAATGTCAACGTTCAAATTTATAATAAAAAAGAAATATCATGAAAAAAAAATATTTACGTTTACTTTTGAAACCGCAAAATGGATAACCCATTATTTAAATACGCGCAAGAAAAAAAAAATAAGAATGTTGTATATTACAAAGCATTAGAATAATAAACACTTTTTTTTGAAATATTTTTTTTTATAAGTTTGGTATACCAATTCGAATTCAAATTTAAGACAGGGTAACGTCTGCCGGGTCGGCTAAATTATACCGGTTTTTTGGAGCTAAAAAATAGATTGAAGAAATTTCACCTAAGACGCTTTAGTACCTTATTTGATATAAATGGTTTCCGCAGTTTAACAAGTAGATTGACGGAAAAGTGGGAGCGGGACCCACTTATTTCGGGTTGTATATAATCGTAATGTCGAGTTTGATCAAAATCTTGGATTCGATTTTTTTAAATTTCCAAAAAAAAATTAGACGAAGAACTAACGGTTGATTTTGCGAAGCACAGCGATTCATAAATTTTTTTGCAAAGAGATTGTTTGGTAAAAAATTATTAACCCATAAGATTCTAGAAACCATCTTACAACGTGTAATATATTTTATCAAAACGCGTAATATACATTTTTGAAATATAGTTCGAATGACGTCGAAATGTTTTTTGGGTGAAATTCAGTCTTTTTGTGATTTCCTTTTTGTACGAAATGTTTAAATTTTTCCCCAAACTCATTGTGCGGGTTCCATCCCATCGACGAGTAAGTCACTTGGAAATCAAACGGAAGTACTCGATCTTAGCTTGTTGTTCGATATGGAAATACATCATGTGTGAACGACTATACAATTGGCTGCGAGCTAGTAGGGTTGGTATGATTGGTGGTGGGCGGCGCGTCGCTGCGTTTCGTGGCGAACGGCGGCTGTCTTTATGGCATCATCGTGTGCTGATGCCGTCAGTTCTTAATAGTGGTGATGATAGTTAGTTTCTGGTAAAATCGAATTTGTGGAGATACATAAATATGTGGTGTACCTATAAGATTGGAATATCTTGTACTTATTATCGTTAAGCTTAACCAGGCAGGACATTATGGAATAATGACTGTCGCGACACTGCAACTTAAGTTCAATGTTTTATCTAGTGGTTTTTCTCTGTATGGTAAATATTTCAATGTTTGAGTATAGTATCATCGTTTATCCGAAAGTATTCAAAATAATCGTGAACATTTTACTTCTTGCAGCTTACACACTACGTAAAGCTTAAATAACAAAAAATAATAGCGTAGGAACACAATTAGTTATAATTTATTACAACTACTTTACTATATATATGTTTTACAATTCTTCAATAAGCGTCTTAATTTTTCTGTATTTTCTGCGTATCAAGCATTATTGAGATGTATTTAATTTATTACTAAACTTGAATAATTTGAGTGTACTATTTACGAGAAATGCAATGTTGACCTGAAAACCTGAGACCTTAAAAAGTTCCCATTTATGACACTTTTCAAAATAACTTTTATGATCACATTAAATAGAACCAGATAGTTTATAAAATTGGGAAATAAATCATAGTTCCTTTTAGCCTACTTTTCTACAACATACCTATTTTGAATAAAAAAAAAAAACTGTTCCACTCGTATGGTTAGGTTAGGTCGAAATGGCTATCAGGAAAATGGCTGACATACTTACACCACAGATCGGCTTATTGTGATGACACGTGAAGAGATATTATACAGTATTTTACGGATAAAAGAAACATTCATATAAGAAAAACTCGATTATAAGAAACGCAATAAAAGACACCATGCCTTTTTCTTTATATATCTCTCGAAATTAATAGTTTATAAGTAACTCACATATAAGAAAAACACTGTTATAAGAAAGCCTTTCTTACACACCAAAATCAATTATTAGAACAAGAAAGTATGCTTATAAGAAATTTACTTTGTCAGACAAACCTGTGACAAAACTTTTAAAATATGCATCTTAGTGTTAAGACCTTCATTACAACACACTTCACACTTCACACTTTCTAAAGTAATGACAGCTACAAATTGGAAAGGGCGCGAATATTCTGACCACATATTTATAAGCTATACAAAGATGGGAAACTTCTGCAGCTATTTGTGTTTGCCTACAAGCTATTTGCAACTGTGTAGGATAAAACTGATATTTTTGCATTTATGTGTAGTTTCACTATACGACATATTGTTGTTAGATTTCAAATCTATTATAAAGAGGAAGTCCAATAAAAAAAAATTTCAACAATGTAAGCAAATGTGCTTCTGACATTTGCGCTTGATTTCTTTTTGCTAGTTGTGTTTGAAGATAAATGTTTAAAGGTTACTACCTGTTATACAAGATATATCCTGTATATTTATGTGTAGATGATACATACAAATGTATAAGCCTTAATTGCATAGGCTCACAATATTTTGCTTAATTTTATTTATTTGAAGATAAGAATTATTTTTTTTGATTTGTTTTTACTTCTTGAAGAAAAGTATTGTGTTACTTTGTTGCATTAAACATTTTATCTTAAAAAATATTAGATGAAGTTCGTATATGAACATATATTAATTATGCATAAGGATTGTATGGATAACTTCGTTTTAATGAAATTTTGTAGAAACTTAAAAGATATTTTCCTTTGCCCATAGTTTTTTTTTCTGAAAGACATGTTCTTTCTTATATCGGTGTTCCTTATAATTTCTTATATTCGATGTTTAGATATAAGGAAAACCCTGATATGAGAAATAAATTGGGGCGACTTTCCATTAGGGGAGCACGTGTAGAACTTTGATTTTTTTACAGTCTCTATAGAACACCTTTAAAATATTACGGTGAAGAAACACTGTTAAATATGATTAAAAAATGTTTTAATTTTCAATTTTGGCCTTTTTAGTACAACACTTTTATTCAATTTGTCTTTAAATTAGAAGGTATTTCAACACACGCATACTTAGATTTATTATTAAAGATAACATTTAAAACAGTTTTAATATGAAAATATAAGTTCTTCTATTTTTAACATATTTTTAAATTTTGCAATATTAATACACAATATAAAAAAATCGCGGCAACGAAAAACTGTTTTGACAGTAGTACTTTTTTTTGGGGGAAATTTTAATGGAAACATTTTTTGGATTAAAAGTACAAATGTAGTTTTTTTCAATAATAAAACTTACGTGAAAACCTTTAACTAAATGAAATATCATATTTTTCGAAAAGTTGTTATGCATCACTTTAAAAATACATATGTATCTACCTATTTACTCTCAGTAAAAACCAATTGCAAATTAAAAAAAAAAAAACATTAAACAAAACGTATGTATACAAACCTACTTGTGTGAAGTTTTTCTGTAATTAAGTCCACAGCGTACAAAAAGCTCGGCAGGTAAGGGGGGCACGGTGCCCCACTGCAACCCGCCTGCCTGGGCCGATTATAGGATTTGGGTTGTGGTCAACGTCAAGGTTGGGTGTATGCAAAGTTTTTTTAGGATTTGATATGAAACGAAACCACAATAGTACATAGTTTGAAATCAATTTATATTATCCCAAGAAAAATGCACATACCACAACACTTACATTACCGAAGTTGCATACAGTCATCTGTTAATTGGTAAACAACTGTCCACACAAAAAAAAAGTTGTCGGTAGTCATCATTTGCATACATTTTGTATGAGAAATGAAAACTTTAAAAATTAATTAAAAATAGAAATAAAAGTTTCCTCACTTTAAAATTGTTATATTTATTGTTTTTAAGCATAAATCTACCGAATAAAAGTATCCGCGTGTTAAAATTCGTGCTCCGCTAAAGGAAAGTTCAGCCAAGAAATTTCTTGGATTTTCAGAGTTTCTTATATCCGTGTTGTACTGTAACAGTAATTATTCCATTGTATCTTTGCCGGAATATGATAATGGGATTAGGGTTTATTTAATTAGACAATCTCACATAGTATAAATGTTGAGCTTAGAATAGCAAATAGTGGGTGGCAATGGAGCAGTGGATAAAGTGCTTTATTGCTAACTTAGACGTGTGGGTTCGATCCCACGCTAGGCGCATTCTTTTCTATACCTCCAATTTTAATTGGATGCCGCCCATGGGTTAAAATGAGACAGTTAATACCTGGTTCACAAATCCACTGTGCCAAACTAGTGCCGTGCAATTCAGGTTGCATTTAAAAGACCTTAGGTCTTACAGGTATATAATTAAATTTAAAAAAAAAATAAAAACTAAAACTTCAAATCATTTAGATTTTTAATAAAAACTTGTTTTTGTTTTCATTTTCTAATCTCAAAATACTATAAAACTATGCTTTTTTAGTAATAATATTTCGATAACGATGAATTCCATCCAAATTCATTTCAATTTTATTATGCGTGAGTTTAAAAATAGCAATGTAAAATTAATTGCAATATGCTGTGATAGGGTATCTGTCAGCGTTGCCATAATGTGCCCGATCGGGCCATTTGAACCTCTGTTTTTTATTCAATAAGGATCTTAACATTAAAAAAAAAAACATTTAAAAAAAGATGTAGTAGCATTTTTTTTGGGTGATATGACAGAGACAGACAGGAATAAAACACATACAAATGGAGATTGACCCCGGGTGTTCTTCCTCTGTAGGTAATAAATATTTATTATATGTATTATTGTTTTGTCTATATGAATAAATATTAATGTTGCCTAATAATTGTTAAAGTTTTTTTTTAACGAGTATTGGTCCTCACTTTTTGGAAATGCTCTCAAAATTCTTTTCTTTGCAGCAACGCTGGTATCTGTATACCTCAAATTTATAATTTTATTTTCATTGTCAATTTCTTTTGAATGATATGACAATTTCCAACCAACTAGAGGGTGTTCGCCAAGTTCTTACAGCTTTTTACCGAAGAATTGTGTTTATTGATGAAACTCATTTCTGGTTAAATGACTTCGTCAATAAGCAAAATTACCATATATGGAGCGAAGACAATCCTCAAGCCATTAACGAATCACCATTACATCCATTAAAATTGACTGTTTGGTGCGTTTTACACGCTGTGGCGACATCATCGGTCCTTATTTCTTTCGAAATGAGAAAGGAGCTGACAGATTTTTTGTGTCCAAAAAATAATAGCGCGCCTAACCATAAATTAATTGAAACATTAATTTTGTGACACCTTTATTTCCAGAAGTGGTCCTGTTAATAACAATACTGGCACCCTTGTTCGTGCGACTTAACGTGTCTCGACTACTTTTTAAGGGGCTATGTTAAGTCATTGGCATATGACGACAAACCAACAACTCTTGAAGCATTTGAAAGCCAATATTCAAGCCACCATTGATTGATACAACATTTATACACATATATTTTCGCATTAGAAAGGAAGAACGCTTTAACAAACACAAAATCATTAATTTTAGATTTAAATAAATGTAAATTAAGAATTTCTATTTAGATAATATCTAATTATAAGGAAATTCAAGTTTCCTAGCAATTATGTGGGCTTGTTCAAGTTAAGACATGAAAGGGTGGCAATGGCGCAGTGGATAAAGTACTTGACAGCTAACTTAGACGTGTGGGTTCGATCCCCACGCTATAGGCGCATTCTTTTCTATACCTCCAATTTTAATTGAATGCCGGCCCGTGGGTTTTAATGAGATAATAAATACTTAATTCTCAAATCCATTGTGCCTACAGAAATTCTTTCCTATTTTCTATTTCTTCTAGCTAGTGCTGTTCAATTCAGGTTGCATTTAAAAAAAGACATTCGGTCTTACAGGCATATAGTTAAAAATAAAAAAAAAGAACCAAGAGTAAAGCCGGTGTACGTATATATGTATTTGAAATCGTCTACAAAGGATTTTTAGGTGATACCCAAGATTGAAGTTCGGATTTAGAACGGGCTTTAGAGATGTACCAAATAGTGATTTTGGCCGGATACTGGATATTCGGCCCGCAGCTAGGCCGTATAGCGGAAAATTCGGCTGCGCAAATGGCTTATAGACTATATTTAACAAACTATTAGTTATGAACTTATGTTAATTATTATTTATTGTATATTAAGTTTTTTTTTTATTTTCTGCTGTTTTAAATGTATTATTAATTAGTATAATGTGAGTATTATTATAAACGTATAAACTATAAAAAATAAATAAAAGTACACATGAATGCAGAAACTCTCATTTTCATTTACCATAATTTGGCTATAGTAAACGTACAATATTAAATTGCTGATAGCCCATCTTTATTATATGAACTAAAATCAATCAGATCATAAAACTTAATTTTTTGTTGTTTTTTTTTATACTGAAAAACGACTATCCGGTATTTGGCCGGATATAAAAACATTATTCAGCTCTGGCCGAATATTGTACAAGGGGCTGGATAGGCCGGATACCGAATACCTACCGGATATCCGTCACATCTCTAGGGCTTACCTATTCACACACGATTTGTTTTTTTTTTTTTTTTGAAAAAAATAATAAATACAAAAAAAATCACATTATGGAAATTGGTTTTGAGTAATTTTTTTTGAAATTGCTATAGGATTACTATTTGTTTCATTAATAACTTGCTAGGTCAATTTCGCTCACATATATATTTTAAATAAGTAGATAGTACCTAATTTTATTGACCCAAAAGAAGTGACCTCAATTCTAAGTATCAAGGTTTTTTAAAACATCTACTTTTATTGTGTTCCCACTTTGTACTGCTGCATCTGGGTCACTAAGAAAGGACACGTCGCAGAAAGTTCAAAAATATTTTCCATTCGATTGTCACAAATTGCAATAACTACGTCTACAAAATGAAACGTGCAAATATGCACTTTTTCTCTCCACGTGATTACCTCTCAAGTTGATTCAAATCGCCCACATCTGTCTCCTACATATACAACATATATATTTCCATTTTATTTCATGCGATACGAAACGACAACGTCAAACTGTTCTCAAAAAAGAAATATTTTTTAACTTTTTTTGATTATTTTTTTATTCTTGTATCGCATTCAATGCATATCTGAATTGTTTTATTTTTTTTTTTATTTTTTGAGTTTTCATTTGTTTGAATTCGTATTTTGTCTCATAATTTTTTTGATCGGACTATATACAATACATAAAATGCCCGAATTGTGTTGCATGTAATAGCTCTTATGCCAAATTATTACTAAGCATTTAAAAATAATTAAAAAATGTAAAACTGAACCTTTGCACGGAACAAAGTTTCTCAAAATTTATCAGAGAAATCTATTATTTAATGTCTACTGATTTTAATTGTGTTGGTTTACTTGGCAAGTTTTCGTTTACTACCTAATTACTCAGATTTGAAATGAAAACTTGAGAAGTAAACCAACACAATTAAAGTCAGTAATCATTAAATAACAGATTTCTCTGATAATTTTGAGTTTCTGCCATGTTACTCTACTTAAAATATTTGATATTTAACATTAGTAAACTTAAAATTTGGCGTACTTTTTGATCTCACTACTTTTCATGCCTGACCTATACACAAAAGTTTTTGTATATAGAAGAACGTGGCTACTTTTTTAACATTTATGTTTTTGGTTTGATTTCACTACTTCTTGCAAAGATTCTATTTATCAGGAGAAGTGTGTGTAATAAACACCCAATGAGAGCCTCATAAGGAATCGTAAGTTTTTAATTTATACCTTTTGTATGTAACACGAGTCCTACCCCTCTACCAATTTTCATAGGTTAGAAATACTCCATTGAAATGATATTAAAAAATGATAAGAACCGGGTGGATGAAATGCCCCAGCATGAAAAATTTTCTATGTATACATCTGAAAGCTGACCGCTCTACCAAATTTCATAATCCTGCACCAATCGGAAGTGCTCTCACTATATTTAATATGATGTGAAAATACGTGGTTGCCACGCCCACTGAAAATAAAATCACAAATTTTTAATTTGTCATCCTATCGCACTACAAAATTTCATCATTCTACGACAACCAGAAGTTCTCTACATAGTTTTATTTATTTTTTATTTTTAGTTGATATCAATTCTGAGAAAATGGGCGGGCGCTACTGCCCTGAATGTAAAATCTCAAATTTTAAAATGATGCCCTTTCCTGCGCTTTAAGCCCTACCGCTGTACCAAATTTCATTATTCCACGACAATCAAAAGTGCTCCAAATGAATTATACCAATTCTATGCAAATGGGGCGATACCACGCCACCTGAATTTCAAATTTAAAATTTTGTACTTTACTTGCATTTTAAGCTTTTACGACAATCAGAAGTGCCCCAAGTAATTTATATCAATTTTATGAAAATAGTTGGATACCACGCCCCCTGAATGGAAAATATTAAATTGTCGATTAATTTTTTTTTTTAAATCTACACGCGCTCAAGGCATTATACTACCCTTTAAATGTTTCAACACAGCGCGGGCGTTAGGTGAGGAAGAGAAAGAAGGATATGAAATATGTGTGGCGCGATGTTCTGGGACTGGAGGTGGTTGTTGTCTCAGATTTTATCTCCAGGGATTGCGGCTGAACTAATGCGAAAAAATGTCCATATCTTATTTATCTATGTCACTTATAAATCGCATTATGTTTCTTAATGCGTTGTCATATTTACCGGTATACTAGTTTTTACTCAATCACATGTTGTTAGTTCTACGCCTAAACAGCATGTAATGCGTAAGCCAACAACTCGTATGATATTTATTTTAGATGAAAAGATTTAATGGAAAAATAAGAGGACATAGACTACGGCAGGGATCGAAACAGTGACCATGAGGTTGAGAGGCGAATACACAACTATCGCGCCACAGCCACCCACAATTCCTTTATATACATCACAATGTCTAACGTTGTGCGAAATTACAAGATTCTACGCTGACGGGAAGTGCTCCATAATTTTGATGATCTGTCAGAGAGTAAATCAGTCAGTTACGGTTTTTGCGATTTTTGCATTCTTATATCGCGGGAACCTTTAATGCTGATGAATTGAAATTTAATTAGTTGCCTTAACCTGGTGACCTTAGTAAATACTGCGAGTTTGAAGTTTCTGATTTTATTGGTACTATATAAAGGTAATACTTAAACACTATTGCATTGTATTTATTAACCCTAGATGATTATGCATATTTAACACACACTAAAGTTATGCTTCATCGTATCGACGAAGTTCACCTTTAAATCTATATTATCTTTAAATTTGGGTAACCTCGATCCTATATATCTTAACTAAAGCTCTTAATCATATTTTTTTTAAATAATAAATACGATTTCTTATCAGTACCGACAAATTAAAATTATTACTTTATTTTGTTACAAAAACAGACATTGGTTTAAAAAAAAATTACATAAAATCATAAATTAATATAATATTTAGAATAATTTCCAATAACTTAAAAACTAGAAAAATGAAAATAAAAAAATATATATACAAAAATCACAAAATTCAATTTTGTGTTCCCAACATACGCTTATTCGCATTTATAGCACATGTATTTCATCATTCCTCTTTTCGAATATGGGAACAATCCACAAAATTTTCTTTTTCTCTCTCCCAACGGTTATTGAATGGTGTCTTGGCGTTTTTCTTGAACACATATCGGCAATTTTTCCTTGTAGTAGCATAAAAAAAATCACACAAAAGTTATTCTTCGTCGTTTCGATGAACACAGCTGTAATAAAAATGTAATAACATTGACCGCAGGATACCATACTTGCGCTCAATGAGAAATCATAGAAAATAAAAGAGGCGTTCGTCGATTCGACGGATGATAACCATCCAGGGATAAAGGAACAATTTCAAAAGCTTGATTAAACTTAGATAACATTTTAAAAACTCAACATTTTCTGAAAACCTTCCTAGAGTATCATCTTTTTTTAATAAAAAGTTAGTTGGCTTTTTTTTCAATCACAAATTATCGGATAAAAATGAGTATGTTTTAATATAAATAATAATACTCCAGATCAGTTATCTTTAACCGATCTGGAGTTCCTCAGGGAAGTCACTTGGGACCTATACTTTTTCTGCTTTTCATAAATGATTTGCCTTTGTATATTATGAATTCAAAATGTCTCCTTTATGCTGATGACCTCAAGATTTTTAAGTCTTTAAAAAGTATAGAGGACTGCAGTCTTCTTCAAGAGGATCTTAATAATGTTGTTAATTGGTGTGCTATTAATAGATTGCACTTTAATATTTCTAAATGTAATGTTCTCTCGTTTTTCATGCTTCGTCATCCTTTTTTATTCAACTATTCTATCTCAAACACAGATCTAGTTAGAGTCAATTTTAAAAAGGACTTAGGCGTAATTTTTGATCAGAAACTTAGCTTTGTACCGCATTATGATTATTTAATCTCGAAAGCCAATGCCATGCTGGTATTCCTAAGAAGAAACTCTCAAGATTTTTCTGATCCTCACGCTTTGAAATCTATGTATACATCGTTAGTAAGATCTGTTTTGGAGTATTGCTCTGTTATATGGGATCCATATTATGTTTGTCATAGTAATAGAATTGAAAACATTCAGAAAAGATTTACGCGTTATGCTATCGGAAAGCTGAATTGGGATTTTGCTCCTTCTTATAAAGACAGATGTAATCTTCTTGGGCTAATGAATCTTCAATCTAGAAGAAAATATTTTTTAATAATGTTTGCTAGAGATGTTCTTATGAACCATATTGTATGTCCTCCTATTCTTTCTCTTTTTAATATTTATGCACCTGAAAGATCTATAAGATCTAGAGATTTTTTTTATATTGATTATCATAGAACAAACTATGCCCGTAATGATACCATAGTCAAATCTTGTACTGCGTTCAACTCCATTTCCAATGTAATCGACTTTAGTCAAGGGAGATCAATTTTTAAACAAAATGTTCTTTACATTATATATATTGGTGCCTTGCATCTTGGAAGCTAAGTTTTAATTTAAGTTGTACATATTATTACATTATATAATTTATTTTAACATTATTTTAATATTTATTGTTAATATTAGTCTGATAGATGTAAGTCGACAGATGAAATAAATAAATAAATAAACTATATGCATGTAAGGCCTAAGGTCTTTTTAAATGCAACCTGAATTGTTTTCCCATTTTACATACATTTTTGCAATAAATGAATAGTTCGTTAATCGTTTTGGTCATCATCGAAATAACAGTTTTCTCATTATCTTGACTTCCACCACCAGCGGTAATGGGTAATGGAATATTTAGTGCGCTATTTTTTGAAAATCAAAATTTGTTCCAGCTCAACAGTGATTAGATATCAAATTATTGTCAACATATTATAGACTGTTGTGTTTTTCTCTAATATTGCAGTAGTGTTTTCTTGTTATTTTTTAAGAACTAAAAAATGACATTCCATTCCATTCAAATTATTATTTTCAATTCTTTGTGTCTTCGATTTTTTTACGGATCAACAACTTTCCCTTTAAAATAAATACGACAACATAAATGGCACATAATATTGGTGTAACCACACCAATGATATAACATACGTTGCAGTTTTTTAATATTTTTTATTTGAAATTTATATATTTTTCTCATACAATACTTGCAGATAATAAAAACATTTAACAGAGAATATCAAAAAGTCTAGTTATTTGTACTACATCAATTTAAAAAATTTATTTTGCCTCATCGATAAATAATAAAAGTACATACATATGTATTTTATATTTTAAACATTTAATTGTAAACATAAAAATAAAAAAGAATCAATATGACCTGCAGATTATGACAATAACATCAACAAATTTAATGAATATGCGAACTGTATTATTTGGTAAATAGAGTTTGTATTGTTTCTTTTTTATTTTTTATAACCGTATATCTAGCAATAGATATGGTTAATTTTTGTACAAAAAAACTTAACAATTTTCTTGGGTGGCCGTGGCGTGATAGTTGTGTTCTCGGCAGTCAACCTCGTGGTTGCATTCCTGCTGTTGTCTATGATTCTATCAAATTTCAATTCTCAAAATTGTCATAAAAGGAGTTGCTGGTTTACTCATGACATGCTGTTCAGGCATAACACTAACAACATATGGTTGAGTAAAACTAGTATACCAATAAATATGACAACGATATAAATAAAAATAATGCGAATTATAAGAGCATAAGTAATTAAGACACGGTAATTTTCTCCGCATTAGTTCAACCGCCATCCCTCGAGATAAATCTGAGACAACAACCAGCTCTAATCTCACAACATCGCGCCACACATCTTTCCTATCCTTTCTTCTTTCACCGGATGCCCGCTTTATGTTAAAAACATATGAAGGGTATTCATACTCCCTTGAGCGCGTGCAAAGTTATAAAAAAAAAGCATGTTATGACAGTCAAGAATTTCTGGTTCAGTATATTATGGTATTATAATTTTATGAATTCAGAGCGTTCGCAAATAATATTGATTTATTGGGGGCTCCATACAAAGTAGGAACGAATATGTTTTTTCCTTGGCAATAAAAACTTTATTTCTGTTAGAAATTTTTAAGTACAGCACTTGAAATCCCAATTGAACTTGAAAGGAATGATTTTTGAGTACAGACCAGCATCCCACCGACTGCCCTTCACTGTAGTATTGTTGCTAAGTTTTCGAGAGTTGTATATTGTCTATGTTGCAATTATTTTAAAGCCCCTACTATTAAAAAAATAACCCGAAACAAATACAATATCCGTGCCCCACCCCATAAATCAATTTTAAAAAATCTATCAAAATTCAGTGAAGAAAAATAAACCTCTCTAAATTCAATTCAGTGTCCAGTGCCAATGATTCATTCATACATACATAAATTCCGAAGCTTTGAAAAACATAACAACGTAGCAAGCACAACGAGCAGCAAATCCTTCATTTTCCTTATCACTTCCCTAGTTGTATTAGCTTGATCATTCTTGGTACTGTGTGAAACTTATCACACAATGCATGCACTGATTATGTTAGTATGACGTCAGATAGATTACTGTCTGCTTTTTACTTGCGATATATAAATATGTAGGTATTATAAGGCAAGTTTTGAATTTGGAAGAAAAATCGAACTCGAGATTTTAATCAAACTTGACATTACGATAATAGGGAACTGCAAAAAAGTGGAACAACGATCTGCAGCATAAGCGGCTGAAGCGTATTTCGTCAAACTTAGTATCTTAACGTTTAAGGAGATTGGCTCAAATAAATTTTTGAATTGTTTTTTTTTACCCCAAAACTAACGGTACCTGCCATACAATTTTGTCATATTCTTGTCATACAACCATCGATCGTTTTTACTTTCGACTTTCTCATAAATAGTTCCTTCGAATTTTAAATAATATTGCATACCGAAACTTTCGCAAAATTTTTTTTTTGGGATTTAAAAAAAAATAATAATTTTGTTTTTGAAAATTTAATATTTCGAAAACGGATGAACGATTTTATTTTTGAAATTGTGTTTCTTAGTTTGTATTATTAAATACTTAAACTTGCAATAATAAATATTTCTTGAGAAGAAAATTAAAGAAATTTTGTATACACACAATTAATTAAAAAAAAAAACACTTTAAAAATATATTTAGCTGTTTCCACTTCTTAGTCTTGTACATACGATATGATCGAACAAAAGGGCAAGTTCGTGCGATCCAGTCCTTCATTTTAATTTAATAATACAATACAATACTTTGTAAATGAAACATAAAACACATAAATTCAAAAATACAAGAAAAATTTTATTGCAAGAAAATTTAAAAAGCCAATTCAATATATGTATATTTATATTGGACTTAATCTGAATTTCTTCTGTGATCTGAAACAAATGATTTATACTTAATTCGAGATAAATTCGGATGAACAGGTCTATGAATTTTGATTCTCATATTAAATTTAATTTTGATTATGTTGACTTATGCTAAAACCTTATTATATTGTTTATTTAATCTCTGAGCACATATCTATATTTAGAACAGGTTTAAAGTTTTTATATCAGCTCTTTTGTTTTTCGCAAGCAAGAGCAATAAAAAAATAATATGTTTATGACTCTTCGAATTTTCTAATATAATATATTTTATTATTAGATTTGGATTAGAAAGAATACTTATAGGCAATATTATGAGATAAGCCCAAAATAGATAAATATTAAAATAGTTTGTAATTTTAATTAGTGGATCAGATTCGTTTCATAAATTCTCTTAATAAATAAAATGAATAAAACATGGCTTAAATTACAATTTCTAATAAATCTACATTTTTATATACGTATTTCAAAAATCTGCTAAAAAACAATGCTTCTATATTGTATTTTATAGTTTTTATATCAAAAATGAATCTACACTAATTTATTGGCTCCTTATACGAGTAGCAAAAATAAGATGCTTTTTAAGTGCAATTAGAAATAATGCATTGTAAAAAATGTCCCTTTAAAGTATTTTTTTTTACAAGGAGAAGAAATATGCACCAACAAAATTATTTTATTTTTTATTTAAAATTTATAATTTTCCATTTTTGAACCATTTTTATTTATACATATATTTTTTAGACTAAATTTTAATTTTTAAGTTCTTTAACGATATACTTATAACTTCTATAGTTTTATTCCAAGCCGATGTTTTTTTTTATGTTTTGAGAAACAAATGTATCTGCCTACTTACAAACCATTATGACCAACATGTATATATGTCAAAAAATGTCTAAGCATGCTCCATGAATCATGTCCCACATAGAGCCATGTATACATATATGTCGATATCAATCGCTATGTATCATATGTCCCGTCAATCTAAAAATCTAAAATACCATTTTTATGGCATCGATCTGACTGCTGTGGACACACAATGCACACACTATGCATTGCTGCTGATGATGGTGGTATTAGCTTGAACGGATGTTCTACAACGATTTGTTCTAACAAACATATCGACTATGATATCTACAAGCATCAGCATTCATTTCTGGCAAGATTCAACTACAGAACCCTCTCAGAAAAGCATAACTTCGTAGTACCTATTCAAGAAGGAAAAGCTAGACACATCTCACCGTCTGATTCTCATCTATTGTGAATATGTTGTCGAGACTAAATCTACATACATGTATTCAGTATTAATTCTTGGCAGTAGCTGGAGGTTGGAGATTGTTTTGAAGTACATTCGACCAAATGCCCTTCCAAATTAGAAGGAAACGAACGACCATGTAATTGAACGTGCATAAATTTAATAATGGTTCGATCATCCTTCCTAAAGATTCTAGAATAATTGCGAGAGTAATACCAATGACGAGGACAATTGCAGATGGTATTGTTATGTGGTTCAATAATGATGTGCAGTGAGGATGAAACGGGGTCAGAAAAAACACTTTTTTTTGTTGCGGTTAAATCAAATGCCCAATTACTTTTTGTGAATATTTAACATTTAGGTGATTTGCTTTCTTCTTCCGCTTTCTGAGGTTTGCAAAGTGGAACACATAAATGAAATATTTCAAGAAATATAAATTAATATTCGAGTGCCCTATAAGATCATCTAGAAATAGGAGTTGCCATGCAACGATTTTGTATTTTTTTTTCCAAAACTGCTTCAACAATTTTAATTAAACTTCATAACTGGCAATGTATAAAAATAAAGTAAAATAATTCGTTTCAGGACTCAAAAGGATTATTACTACGCTAGTGATTTTAATAACAAAGGGTGCGAGCGAAAGTAGATTGCTTTTTAACGTTTGTATGAACTTTTGTGGGCAAACCGAGCGAGCGGATACAGAGTTTGAAGGATTTTTAAAGCCTTATATTTATATTATGTGTAAATATTTCGTTACTGTTTTTATTATTTTTATTTTGGAAAAAGTTCACCCTTAGTAGTTCAGATAATATTGCTACTGTTGACTTCTTCCTTAACAAAATTATTAAATAATATAAATATCTCAAATGCCTAATCACTTAACATTTTTTTAAGTTGTGAATTTTATTTTATTCGTGGACATTTTTGTATACCCTCTATTTCTTAGGGCAGTTTGTAGCAGCATCTATGATCTCATTTCGCTTGGTTGCTAAGTGACTTGATGTCCTTATAAGTTTTAATTTTATTTTAGATGTTGTATGAATGTCTAGGATTTAGAATAAAATCGGCTGGCTTAATTGGTAGGAATAAATTGCCCTCCTGACTACAGGAATACATAACCGGACTACTATTTCTTTTTATTGCAGATGCCCATTTATAACAGTTTCGTTTATTCAAGAACTCTTTATGCGGCCTCCCAGAGTGGCTAAATATTTTTACTATTAAGACTTTTATAACTTGGCATTTTTCTAGTCTCGCATATATTTTATTTGATTTGTATTCAATTATATAAAAGCTATTTGCAACCTGAGTTTTATATTTTTAGATATTTTGTTCTTTTTAATTTTACAGTCTTCTGTGCTATTTGCTTTACAAATTCTATCAAATCGCTTGCACTAAAATACAATTTCGGTTTCAACAAAATACTTAATTTTCTAATTCTGCATTTCTGAAAAATGAAAGAACTAATTATTTTTTAATCAAAGCACTTTCAAACTGTTCTTATGGCCTAAATCTATCAGTCATTATTCTCGTTTTCAAAATTCATGATGGGATAGTTAATTTTACTTACAGTCTACTTTCGGAATATATCTATGTATTAGGGATCACCCTGTTTGGTGTGTGCCCAACAACTTTTTTAATAAATCAGTATATAACAGCTGATTTCAGAAGAAAGAAGACGGTGGCACATAAGTCAATATAGATAAGGCTAAAACTTGAGTATTATAATAAAACTAACAGATGCCCGTGCGATGTTACCGACATTCTATATTCTAACCCTCGGGAATCAAATGACATAATCTATCCACCTACAAAATTTAATTTGAAACCATTGTCATTGAGGCGTGAAAGCAAAACAAAGACACAAACTCTCCCATTTGAATCGATAATTTTTGTAGGTTAATCCAGTTTCTCATCCATCTGCTTACCAAATTTCATTAAAATCCATGCAATGGTTTAGGGGTGAATGCGGAACAAATCCCATCCATCTACCAATCTTAATTTCATCCAAATCCGATAAGTCGATTTCGGTTCAAACACCCAAAAATTCGTTCAAATATATAATATTAATAAGTTGTATCAATTGATAATAATTAGCATTTAATTAAAAAGTATGTACTGAACAAAACCAAAACAGTGTGTTTGTATGTAATCTATCCTACTGATTTGGTGTAGATCTTTCGTGATGCTTTGGTTTACTGGAACACTTGATTGGATACTGGAATGGTAGCTGTGTGCATGTATTTGATTCTTGCCAACTTGTTGGATATTGCAATATTAAAACAAATCTATCTCACGGGAACCACACATTTTACCGAATTAAAAAGCAGTCTGTGTGCTATTACGGAGTTTAATTTATCTCTGTGCCAAATTTCATCCAGATACCTGCAGCCCTTCTGGCGCGATAGAGCAACAAACATCCATCCATTCAAACGTTCACATTTCTATTATTAGAAGGTAAATTATATAATTTCATATTGAAATTCGGTTGCCATTTAATAAAAAATAACACATATTATTCTTATGCGTTTTGTTCTCATCGGATTTGCTAGATATACATACATACAACTTGCTAAAAGTTTCAATAATTATTACAAGTCATATACAATAACATTCCAAAAGTTGTAGTCGCTTACGTTTTTAAATACTTTTCTAATCTTTTTTTTAGCCCCAAAAATAATCTGCCATACAATTTTGTGTACCACCAAACATGGTAAATCTCAATTTTCTCAAAAACGGTTCTAACGATTTTAGTAAAACAAAACAGTCTACTATTATATGCGGAGTCTACATTTTGGTTTAAACATTTTTTTAAATAAAATGTTATTAACAGTTCCTGCTATAGAACCGAATTTTTATATTTTCTACTTTGTCATTACGGATTTCGATCAAATTTTTATACACAAGGCCCTTCGGATTCTAAGTAGTTAATACTGCATACCAAAATGTTTGAAAAATATTTTTTCTTTTGGAAATTGAAAATTTGATATCTAATAATAGGTACCTACATTTTTTTCCTAATGAATTTTCATCAGAAAAATAGAGAAACGTTAAAAATAAAAAAACATTAACAAAAACTAATGATTGAATGTGAAATTTTATTTGTAAAAGCAAGAATGTTCATTGATTTGTCAACGCTAAGTTAAGTACCTAATTGTGTTTTAAATAGAGGTAGAACGTCATAATAATCCATCAGATAATTTTTCGTGATCGCTATACCTATAAGTAGGTGTGTATGTATATCGCCCCAAAATACAATTTTATAACAAAATATTTTAAGAGAAAAGCCCTAAACAATAAAAAAAAAACGTACACAATAGGTACAGGATAAATAAAGTAGCTGGCAACTCACATCGCAGGCACAGGCGCAAGTTTTGAAGCACAGATAAGTAATACCAAGATCGCAAACTTTTCGTACGTTTCACCCAGAAAATCACATTTGTTAACATTGTTATTTTTGTAAATTTTACTTTCTATCATGAATAGCTGTGAAATAGAACAACAAGCAAAAAATATATTAACGCTGTATTAAGAAATTATAGTTTTGAAGGAGTAGATATATTTATTTTATTTGTGAAAAAAAAAATTAGCTAAATTTATTCTCGAATGGGGGGCAACCCTGCGGATCAAAATCCTGCCTACGACCTAACTCAGTACCTCTCCATATTAGAATAACGGTATGGTGATATCTTCTAAGTTATAATTTCCGTTGCCCATTAGCTTCCAAGGGAGATCATATAATGGCAGATGAAAATCATTGCTGCAGCTCAAAGACATTAGTGCATAATTTTAAACACTTTAGAATTATGGTAAAGCAGTTTTAGTATGACACTATTCGAAAAAGAGGATTTTGTTAATTTTAAACACATTAATCATCGAACTATATTTCATTGCAGTTAAAATCACCAAACGGATATTTTATCTTTTTAGGATCATACTAAATCAATATTTATAAGTTCGCTTAGTTGTTTGCTCTATTTTTAAGTGATTTTTCTTAAAGTGCCTTAATATTAGCACACTGCTAAGTAGTATTATGCTAAGGCCTTAACATCAGGCTGTTTAAAATTTTGTGCCATTCAGTAGTTTTTTTTGTTAATAATAATAGCAATTAAATTCATAAAAGTTCAGATTTTTCGTTTGAACTCGTTAATAGTTCAAGTCTCTTTAAAAATATCACTAAGCTGATAAGACAAAAGCCCCCGTTTTTTTATATCAATTTCTTAATAATAATCGTTTCATTTCACTTGATTTATCAAAACACTTTTATACCTATTTATTCATCTTGTCACACTAATGACGTGTGCTTCTCGGCTCGGTTAAGCTCCAAAATTGTTACATCACATGAAAATATTTTCAGTACATTCACACTAAAAATGTCAAAGTCAAGGTTGTCTCAAACCAAACAAAACCTTCGACGTCAACTGGCCTGACCGGCCGCCAGCGATAAAATCTCTTAAGCCACATGCAACAAGTGCTGAATGAAATTGTTAATGTACATGACGTATAACTGTTGGCACCGTTGCGTTGTTGATGATTACCTTTGGCATGATTATGTACTGCGTAGGCAAAACGAACAGAGCTTTGTTGACAAATAAACCCGATTTGCATACAAAACTATTGAATCAGCACTTGAGCACCACTCAGTTCTTGGTTTACAGAAAAAGATGACATGAATACATGTTTCTTGCATCAGCAGAGTTAATCGCGTGCGTTTTGTTTTAACGTTTAATTTCCTATTGACAGTAGTCAACAGTAGTGACGGATGACTGACGTTAAATCAGCTATAAAAATCATCAAACAGGTGTTAGAGATGAACATCGTGTTTCGTGGTTAATGAGGCATGTTTAATGTGTGGGCATTATTAAGACTCAGAATTGTTTCTTTTTATGACACTTGCGGAAATTATGACGTTTCGTGCATAATAATGCTTAATAGAAATATTTTGAATTATGATGACTAGTTATAGTAGATGTCATGTTCGATTTGTCAAGGTCATACAATTTTTTTTTTTTTTTTATTAATCTTACACGCTCTCAAGGGATTATACCTTTATATGTTTTTAACACAGCGCGAGCGTCATGTGAAAGAAGAGAAAGAGGGATATGAAAGATGTGTGGCGCGAGGTGGTAGTTGTCTCAGATTTATACATATGGATGGCGGCTGAACTAATGCGTAGAAAATTACCGTGTCTGATTTGTTTATGTCTCTTATAATTCGTATTATTTTATTTTATCTCTTTTGTCATATTTATGGGTATACTAGTATACTCAATCACATGTTCTAAGTGCTATGCCTGAACAGCATGTAATGAGTAAACATCAGCAACTCATTTTATGACAATTTTTAGAATTGGAATATAGACAACGGCAGGAATCGAACCTGCGACCATGGTTGACAGGCGAGCACACAACTATTGCGCCACGCCACAACAGAATTGTATTTTACTAAGGTTTAATTTATGTCGTTTATATTAGCTGAGATGAAAAAGCATTTCCGTTTTTTTTTGTACAAAATATTGGTGAATTAATTCAGGACTAACTTTTGACAGATTCGTGTTAAAAATAAATTAAAATCGAATGACGATATTATTGAAAAGCCATAGTTTCACAATTAGTTTTCGATTGATTTTTGACAGTGGAACAAGGATTGTTCTTTCTTTTTTACAACGTTTTGAATATTTTTATGTTAAGTTAGAATAAGTTACGATACGGAAGGTCCTTACATTTCACGAAATACCAATGGATGCATTGTGCTATGAGGGGATGGTAAGCAATGGAGCCTCTTGAGCCGTCCCGAAATCTCAATGAATTTCATGATGTCTCCTACTTGACCTTGTACATCATTCGCAAAGAAAGTAATTTTAGCTATTTTTGAGCCTCTGCATCCTTATAACCTAAATGTTTGTAACTCAGATGGGTTAGTGCACATTCTGCTATTAAGATGTGACCAATTATGGTTCCAATAAAAAAGAAGTATTTGGAGCCTTTAAGGTTAAAGTAAGAATTTAGTTTTATTTTTTTTTTTAATTTGACGCACGACAAGTGACAATTTGTTGACAATTTCCCATTTTCAACTTTGAGGAAATTCGGGTGTATTATATTACTTGCGAGTGTAATGCAAGTTTTTCATTTGGGAAAATATTCGAACGAAAAAATGTTGATTAAATTATGATTGTCCTTACGACGATAACCAGCCTAAACCGCTGAAGTTATTTTCTACAAACTTGGTACTTAAGCATCTTATGCGATTTTCTCGAATCTTCTCTAAGATATTTTGTTAACGTTTTTTGTTACAGAAAAAAATATACTATGTGCTACTATAAATATGGTCTATTAATTGAACGTACAACAAACCCGTGATTTTGATTTTCGACTTTACCATCAACAACTGTTCGAACGATATGTTTCTATTTTCTTAATTAAGCCGCACATTAAAATTTGTTTATTTCTTTTCCACTGAGAAATCGGAATGTGTGTTTCTTTTATCGTTCTGAACATGTTCAGAAAACGCTCAATAAGCCCAGACAAGATCGACAAGGAATTAATTTATTAGTTTGCTGAACATGACCAAATGTAGTGTGTCCAAGAATGAAATTTGAAGAATAAATGGCGGACAAAATTTGACAATACGTATTTGTGGAGTGTGTATTGCAGAGTGTGTTAAAAAAAACAAATCAGAATATTCAAGCTCTGTTCGCAAACAAATTCAGACAGACAGACAAATGGAATTGCGTCTTTGCTATCATCGTAATGTCAAGTTTGATCAAAATCTGGAGTTCGAATTTTTTTATGAATCCATAACTCTTCATAATAGCAGTTACTTTTATATCGCAAGTAAAAATGAAAAACACAATTTTGTTTATTATAGTTCAAATATTATTTTTTTTTGTTAACTTTTTTAAAGAAAATTCTCAAAACTAAATAAATCTTAGAATTATTTTGTATTTTACCTCAGACTCAAATTTTTCTATGTTTTCTGGTTAGAAACGGGCATATGTAATGGAAGCGCTTAAAAAACTGCTTATAAATATCTTTGAAAATTCAGATTCTACCTAGAACAGCTCCCAAAGTAATTTATTTGGTTTGTTTTTAACAACAATTTTTGGTAAAATTTTACATTATTTTTATATACACTATTATACTAATAATATTAATATGTTTTTTTTTTGTTTTATTTACAGAAACCACAAGCAAAAACCTTCAAACATCGTTTGGGAGTATTTTATGGTATTACCATTCTAAGAAATGTTGTCAGCACAGGACCTGAGATGGGTTAGAAGAACTCCATTTTTGTTCTCATTACTTTACTTGATAGCAACAGCTGAGGGTAATAAACGAGGTAGGAATAAAATAAATTAAATTATATTTTCCCAATTTTCAATTGAGACTAATTAGCTGTTATAGCACCTAAGATGACAATTTCAATATTCTATTTGAATTTAATAAATATTATGATTTATTTTTAAAAAGGGGTATTATTCAGGACTGCAGGAAATAACCCCTCATAATGAAAACAAAATAACCCCCAAAATGTTGTATGGAGTAAATGTTTTTTTTTTAAATGAAGCATTTATTTCACGGGATTTTGGGTTTTTTCCAAATGTTGGCGGTTTGCATTTAGTGATATTATTTCCTGCGCAAGTTCTAAAGTTCCTTTGCTTTAGCGAAAAAGAAAAAAAAAACATTGGAAAGATTCAATATTAGTTTTAGGAGGGAAGATTTATACTCTTAGATACCTTAATGACTTTTTTCGACCCCCAAAAATTGAATCACCTTGTTCGTCGTTTTCAAAAAAATACGATTCGAAGCTATACTCTCTAGTGTGCATCTTTAATGCATTTGATTTATTTCAACAATTACTTTGGGTGTTTTGGGTTACTTAATCTTATATGGATGCATAATTGCCATAAACATCTTTAGAAAACCCAATTGCCTACCACTAACTGCTGAACATTTCCAAGGCTGACAATACCCAGAATTGATTGCAATTATTCAAGCACATCCTAAGAACAAGGCATATATCTAAGGCCATCAGTAACCAAAGTACCACATAAATTAAAGATAATATATATTTCGAGTTTTCATTATAGTTCGCGAATGTGTCAAAACTCAGAGACGCTAGTGTCACATTTGCCATGGACATAGGCTTAGGCATGGGCTAAGCTGCTAGTTCCAATATCTGTTACTGCTTCTTTTAAATAACATTTACAACATATTACTAAAATAAACACTTAATAATAACCAAAAATTGTCAGTTAAATAAAACTTTAAATAAACTAACTCCAATTTTTAATTTAATTATTCGCCACTTTATCATCTATATTCCACTATTAATTGCTTTATTCCATTACTTTTTTTTTGGATTTTACACTATACTCTGTCCAGAAAAATAGGCAGTGTAGGCAAGATAGGACGTTTGCATCTCATTCTCGCTACAATGGATTGCACAAATCTATCACTCAATAAAGCTCTCACAGGGTTTTCGTACTGTGTATTTTAAATGGACACAAATATAAAATAATAGTATGTAGGGTTACCGCTATTTTTTTCGATAGGATTTTTTATTTAAACATTTTGTTTATAAAAATTAAAACACATTTATATTTTCCACACCACCATGAGGTAAGATAAAAGGTGCGTTTTTGCAGGGTATCCCCAGTAGGTATAATCTCTTTTAAATAAAAAACAAGCAAAAATAAAAAAAATTATTTATTATCAGATTTGTTCGCCACAGTTTTGGCCTTTGTTTTCGTTAAGAAGTCTGTAAACCTACAGCTTCTGTGTTATTTTGAAATTTTTCATCACTTTTTTTAGCGTAAACAAATTCCTTTTATTTTTCGGAACTTAAATCTTTTGAAATCCTCGAAGCCATTTCGAATTAATTGTACCAAACTTAAAAAAAAACACACCACTTTAAAAATACACGCGTTATAAAAACAAATCGCACAAGACTTTAAAATAAACACACCTTTTAAACACACATTTTATACAAAAATACTTTACTTCACATAATTTAAAATCTACGCAAATAATGTTCGTCTTCAAAGAAAAGAGCTTAAAATTTTGTTCATGCATTTTAACGTATTTTCCACACATTAAAAGAAGTGTTACAAATGAAAGACTCCACGATAGCACTCATCATTCAAAACTTTTTTAAAGCTTTCAAATCATCATTCAAAACTTTTTTAAAGCTTTCAAATCAAAACCGAAGGAAAAAACCGAACGAGTCAACAAATGGACACGGGTAACTCTGAAAGCACATCAATATTTAATGGGGGTCGAACCGCAGCAGCAGCCACAGGCCACAATAAAAGCAATTCAGTCGACACTCAGATGTGCGCTGAGTTGGACGTTTTGTCTGTGCCCGATGCAATGAAATTTTGTTTTATTATTTTATATATTTACGGGCGGGCAAACACTTTTTATGGAGAATTTCTTTGAATTTAGTATGACCAAAAATATGACACGCTACTGATTTTGAAAAAGCGTTCCCATAAGACGTGTGCTGCCTATTTTTCTGGGACAGAATATAGTTTCTATTTATGAAAATAATAAAGGGCATTACTGCCTTTTGTCAGAAGTACTAAGAAATTTTAAGTTGTTCCCCGTTCAATAATTGCTTTTGCCAACAATTTTATCAAGGTATTTCAAAAAATGTGTCTGCATTTTATTTGTTTTTTATTTTGAGAATATGTACAATGCAAGTATTTTTGCATACCAGCGAGTGGTGTGATTGGGACTTTAAGGCCGATATTCACGTAGCGCTCATTACATATGCGCTAAATGTCTTTATTGAATTTGCATAATAGCAATTCTGCATGCATAAACTAAAGTACACATGATTGGACGATTTTCCAATATTGGCCGAACTGTCAAAAGACAATTTTCTTGACAGATGATAGAGAATATGAAACTTTATTTTAGGTGTGAAGTATTAGTGCTTGTCCCCTGGCCTGGGGCATCTTCTTAAGTTTAAAGTTGAAGGAGGTAGTGCGGAGGTTCGACCATTTGGCTTTGCACTGCTGACGACCATTCGAAGGGCATCCCCAACGTCTTGCCAAACTGTGTCCTTAGGTAGCTTATAATCTGAACAACCTGCATCCCAAAAAGATCGCCGGTCTCAATCTCCTAAATGAACTACATAGTTTGTTCATGCATCCAATCCTTTTCGACCTTCTTTTTATAAGACTTCCTCTTCGGTATTTTGACGGACGCTCACTCTATCAACTTCCCATTTATTTCTGGATCTATTTTCGTTCTTTAAAAAAAATAGTTTCAATTTTTTTTCGAAAGAAAGCGAATACATCAATTTTGTAGTTTCCTCCTCCAATCTAAAAAAAATGATCTGCCAATTAAAAATTGGATGATGTTGTTGGTAATCTTCCAATTATTTGAATATAAAAAATGACCTGTTTATTTTTTTATGATTTTGTTTATGTTACGATTTTGAATTTAAACCACTAATAAGCAGTTAGAATCCACTGGATAATGTATTCCCTATAAGTATAACAGTTTTCTTATAGACAATTTTTGGATAAGATAAGGTGCGCTGGTACCATGTTTGAAGTCTATTCGAGTAAAAAAATTAAGTTAACATTGTGTTCTGTACAAACAAAGTAAAAATATTTTTATATTTTATTGTTTTATACAAATAAATAGTACCTTCATAGGAAATATCGCATAATGTGACTTCTCAAAGTAATGCTAAGTGTTTTAATGTTATAGTGACATGGTACCTTCGTACTTATAACAATCTTCGAGTTGCCTCATCTCTTTGTATAAATGCGTTAGCCAGTGTTTTATAGAGATCATCCTTTTGGGGCTACAAAGAGTATAATGATGTGGAAAAGTTACTTCGATTTTTTCTGAAGCGAATCTTTAAACTATCTTCTACGACCCCAAACTATATGCTCCACATTGAAACAGGAATATCTCCCATGTTCATAGATTCTTTGAAGATTCACTTTGACTTTATTTTAAGAATATTTGAAATGGATTCCTCGAGGCTAGTCAAGAAGATTTTAAATCATCTAATCGTAAATAAACTTAATTTTCTTAAAACCTGGTCAACTCTTTTTGAAACTGTCGGAGAAACAACAAACTTTAGTGCAAGAAACATTCTCGATCTTACAAAAATAAAAGAACTCTCTACACCGTTGTATTAAAAGTGGACAAAAATCATCGTGAGGAATGTATAAATCAGGCTAGCTTCAGTTAAATCTTGGCGCAGCAAACTATTTCCATGACAAAAACTCAACAAAACAAAAATTGATATCTGCAATTTTCCGTACCAGAGGAGAAATGCTTTACCTAAATTTTATACCACACAGATCAGATCTGCCTCTTCAATGTGAGTTATGTAACACAAAGGAAAGAGAAGACATTTTTCATGTCCAATCCTTAGAGAACATCCCAGACTTGTTTTCGGCACAAACTTTATTGAAAGAGAAGGCGTTGTATGTATTCTGAATGGTTCTAATTGCTGGAATAACTGATTCTAATACTCCGTTCTTAACCTAGTAAAATTTATAACTTTTCTTTAAATTTTTCAATTAATTACTTTTTGAAATTCTTTGTTCATAAATTATAAATCATGCTTTATTTAATTTTCACTATTTTTGTCAATCTGACCGACGGTCACAAAACCAGGTCTAAGCAAAGCTTATATTAATAATTACTATGTATGTAAATGATATTATGTTATAAATAAAGTCCACATTCTATTCTATTCTATAGAGATCATCCGTGTTCGAATCAAACAAACGAAATCAGTAATTTAATTTTTAATTTCTTTAATTTAATTTAACTATATGCCTGTAAGACCTAAGGTCTTTTAAATGCAACCTGAATTGCATGGCACTAGTTTGGCACAGTGGATCTTAGAACCAGGTATCGACGGTCTCATTTTAACCCATGGGCGGCATCCAATCAAAATTGGAGGTATAGAAAAGAATGCGCCTAGCGTGGGGATCGAACCCACACGCCTAAGTTAGCAATCAAGCACTTTATCCACTGCGCCTTGCCACCCAATGAAATGATTAATAAAAATGAAATAACTTTTTGTAACGTTTTACGAGATTACTCCAAAATCAAGAAATACAATTAGGCAAAATAGTTAACCATATTTAAATAAGTTTTTGTTAATGTGGGAAGATGTTCCAATTTTCAAAATTTACAAATTTTAAATCTTATTTCAACAACAGGAATTTTCAATCTGCGTATTTTTTTTTTTTTTTTTTATAACTTTGGTCGCGCTCAAGGGATTATGAATACACTTTATATGTTTTTCTTAACACTGCGCGGGCATCCGGTGGAAGAAGAGAAAGAAGGATAGGAAAGATGTGTGGCGCGATGTTCTGAGACTAGAGCTGGTTGTTGTATCAGATTTATCTCCAGGGATGGCGGCTGAACTAATGCGGAGAGAATTACCATGTCTTATTTATTTATGTCCCTTAGAGTTCGCATTATTTTATTTATTTTTTTGTCATATTTTATGGGTATGCTAGTTTACTCAATCACATGTTGTTAGTGTTATGCCTAAACAGCATGTAATGAGCAAAGTAGCAACTTATTTTATGACAATTTTTAGAACTGGATTTTAATGGAACATAAAAAGACATAGACAACGGCAGGAATCGAACCCACAACCACTAGGTCGACAGGCGAGCACACAACTATCGCACCACGGCCACCCCTGTTATTGAATGACTCTTACTGAAATATCGACCCATTTCTATTTGTATGTGGATCTGCCAAAAATCAGAGTTCATGTGTCAAATCTCAGAGACATTTTGTCAAATATGACAACAGATTTTTTGACAGCATGCGCAATATATCTATATATGTATTACGTTTTAATTATGTTTCCTGTGATCAGTAACATGGCTCTACTATACCCATGTTCAATCAGTGATTTGGCTTGATAATTAAAAGCAGCTATGTTAATCAAAAGCATAAGGTGTAATTTCTTAGACCATATACCATGCCACTCAGTTTATTTAAGATACAAACGCTCCAACGACCGTCAGCACTGCTCAAGCCCGCCGAGAAAAACTCAATTTTCATAAAAAAAAACTTAATTATTTGTAAATACCACTATGTAAAAACTATGTATTGGTGAATTCACTTTTATTTCTACATTAGGGTGTTCGCTAATAGATTACTGTGTTGCCAGAGGCGAGTGGCTAAATATAATAAAAGATTTCAATGTTCATCCATCGATTTATTCGTCCCACATCCCAACTATAACAACGATACAATTTCAAAATGTAGAGCCAGTGATACGCAATAGATCTGTGGAGAAATTCAAATGGACGGAGCGTGGTGTAAATATATACAAAAATAAATAAGACTCGTTAACAATCCTGCCTGAGTTTGTGAACCTTAATAGTGAGCAAATGGCGGACAAATTATTACAATTCGTTAAACAATCTGCAGTTACTAATAGTCCCCAAAGACTCAAGTCTCAGTCTAAATGGTACGATTGGGAGTGCCATCAACTTAGGAAAAAATCATTTCGATTATTGAATCTTTTTAGAAAAACCAATTCGAATTTCTTTAAGGCTATGTATATAACTGCAAACAAGGAATATAAGCACATCTGCAAAACCAAGCAAAAGAACTTTTTTAATAATGAGGCAAACAGTTTATTCAATTGTAAAAACTCAAAGCAATTCTGGAACAAAGTTAAAACGTTGGGAAGGTGTAAGCCAGTCTTACCGCCATTATTAAATGTTGATTCTCTAGCAGTTTATTTTAAACAGCTGCTTAGTCCCGCTTCCACCCCCTCTTCTTTCTACTATGCCCAGCCTGAAATCTACATAGGCATGAAATCAACTAGACGATCCAATTGCAATGTCTGAACTACAAGAAACTTTGGAAAAAATGAAAAATAATAAGGCCTCAGGTGTCGATGGAGTTCCAATTGAATTTTTCAAATACTCCACTCCAAGTTTTTCAAATATTCTTTTGATTTTTTTTAACAAACTCTTGAATGTAGAGATAATTCCTCAATCCTTCTTGAAGTCGTTAATCTGTCCAATTTACAAAAAAGGTGACTCCTCCCTTCCAGAAAAAAAATTATAGATGAATATCCATATTGCCCGCCTTGAGAAAACTTTTTACGAATATACTCTATCACAGATTGATAGAATGGGTTGGAAACGAATAAGCACCTTAGTATTTTCCGACCTAGTTTTCGATCAGGGTTTTCGACTGTTGACCAGATATTTGCCCTTACTAGCATTGCCAAGCGATACATTGATAATAAAAGAAAGCTCTTTGCGTGTTTTGTTGATTTTAAGGCTGCGTTCGATAACATTAATAGAAACTCTTTAATATACAAACTTTCGGCGCTAGGCTTATCATCCAAATTTCTGAGGCTATATAAGCAGCTTGTTACAAATACTAGTTCATCTGTCTGGAACGGCACTACCTCATCTGACTTTTTCAACACGGAAACAGGTGTCCCCCAAGGATGTGTTCTTAGTCCGGTCTTGTTTGCTATTTTTATCGACGACGTGTCTAGTGTCCTGCCAGGTGGCGCCAAAATAGGAGGTCTGAGTGTTAACGTGCTACTATACGCGGATGATCTCGTTTTACTAACTGATAACCCCTCAACTCTGCAACTGCAGATTAATCGCCTCATGGAATAATGCACCTTATGGGTCTTAAAAATTAATACTTGTAAGTCTAAGATAATGATTTTCGAATCTAATAACAGGTGAAGGATGCCTTCCGAAAATTGGTTCAGATCCCATTGAAGTTGTCAAAGACTATAAATATCTTGGTTTCCTTGTATCAAAAACTCTGGATTTACGCACTCATGTAAGAGAAAAATGCTTAACAGCTAAAACGGCGATCAACTTGATGTGGAGCAGATTTTTCTGTAACCGACAAGTTGACACTTCCTCAAAATTTAGAGTACTAGATGCCACAATAAACACCTGCCTCTGCTATGGTAATCAAATTTTTGGTTTTCAGTTTATCGATGAATTCGAATTAGTTCAGCGTTTCTTCTTCAAGCGTATCTTTAGTTTACCATTGTCAACACCTACATATGCTTTGCATGTGGAGTCAGGAATCTCACAAATATATCTAAAAAATTTGAAAGCCAATGCTGATTATATTATGAGGGTATAGCAAAGATCTACCGACAACTTACAACAGCAAATAATGAAATATGCACGTCGATATAATCTCACGCACTTTAAGGAATGGATTGGTATTTCAAGGGCCCACGGTGTGGTTTTGGAACTATATTTACACTCAACTGATAACTGGCGCAACGAATTTTATCAGTGTATTGCTAAAGTTGATGAGTCATTTCATTTGCAATGCATTCATAGTGCCCAGATATCATCAAGTCGTCATATATATAGAGAGTTAAACCACACCCTGGGTGCCAGTAATTATTTTGACAATGTGTTTTCACCTTATCGAATCGGTTTAGTATTCAGGGCAAGAGTCGAAATATTGGGTCTGAACTATATGCCATACAGGCAAGATATTTCAGATTTGTGTGGTCTTTGCAATAGACGAGAAAAAGAAGATATCTATCACTTTTTAGCTGTGTGTCCAATTCTACAAGAATTGCGTAGATTGTACTTTTAAAGTACAATAGAAGCTAAAGATATCTGAAATGGAAAATATGGTTGGAATGTACTTTTTAGATACTGCGATCATGCCTTTAGATATCGCAATAGTTTTGAGCTATAAATATTTTAAGTTACTTAAACAAAAGTTTTTTATTTATTTATTTTATAATACGTTAATCCCATCAAAGTTATTTACAATTATTATCCTTTTTACATTTTAATCTTTAACGAATGTAAGAATATGTCAATTATTTCGACAGACGGCATCTCTTGCTATTGTTCTATTTCTTTTTACACTCTGTTTCATCGTAATCTTATATTCTATTAAATAGAGAATTTTATAATAATAATAATAACAATAATAATGTAAAAAATTTGAGCTGAATAAAATTGTATGCGTGAAAAAGATGCAAGCGCACAGTCGTCCTAAACAAAAATGAAATTCTGAGGCACTGAATTCAATTTTTATGAGACCAAAGCAACAAACAAACAAATTTATATCCACCAATAATTCTCTGCAAACATGGTATAACATTAAACAAGAATATGTAACTTTATATTCACGTGTACCGTACACAAGAATATCAGATTTTCTGATACATAAAGTTATAATCTTTATAAATATATTAAGAAAACAGAATCTGTTGATTCGTCAGTTCCATCACAATTAACAGCATATTTTCCATACCGACAAAAGACATCCTAGTTGACTGAACTATGACATGCACCTAGACAGCATCTGAGGTCATAATAGTTTCAAGGTAATAATTTATATTAAAAATGTCATAAGCTATTAAGTCTTATCTTAATTCGCTAATGAAAAAGGACAGCTCAAAAAAAATTATTTATAATATGGATATTTAGGTTGGAGTGCAGAATTTAGTGGAGTTTGAATTAACTTAAAGGAGAGACAAGAAGTTTTCTAGCAGTTTCAGCGGCGCGGCGGCGCGCGTGTCGGCGGAGGCGCCCGGTTACCAGATACCCGGTCGAGACAGCATTATTATTTTATTTTACATTGCTTATCGTCTACCCCCGCTGCGCTGGCGCTGGCTGACTGCTGTAGAGGAAAAATGCAAACCTATAGTATGTTCAAGAACTTTGCACTTGATATTGTTTTTAGCAGTCATTTTTGTTTAATACGACATAAAATATCCATGAACTTGCATAAACACCCTACTTGTGGATATAAATAGAAATGCACACTTCCATATATGTATATATATAAATATAAGTATGTAAGTTCAGCCCATACAAAGTCTGTCCAGGGAATCTTATCCTTCTGACTGATTTTTTTGTATACCCTCCAGGTAGGTATATTCTTAAAATAAGTATAAACTTGGTTAATGTGGGTCAAAAGAATGTAGGCATACCTTATGCATGTAAGTACATAATAAATATTTGTATAGATAAAATTATAAAGTTTCGTTCTGGAGCAGACTTTTTCAATAAAGCATAGACTTAAAGAAGAAAGCCAGTCTTGAAAATTATTGATATTATCTTAAACAGATTTGCTTACTTGATTGCTTACTACTCGTAACTATAGGATAATTAAAAGATTCTTTCAACGTGGTATGACAGTCCATTAATTTATATGCAACATTAATGACCTACATAAATTCACTTTAATCACAGGAAAACAGAAGTGTGAAAAAAAACGCAAATAGTGTTGGTTTTTTTCCTAATTTGAATTAGATACTTTTCAAACTAAAAAAAAGTCCTCACAATCTATTGCACTTCATTTATGAAATTAAAAAAAGCTAAGTAGGTATAGCATCTTAATAGTCATAAAAAGGTAGCTGGTTTCAATAATTTTGTAATCAGTTTTTCAGTTTTATTAAAAATTTGTATGAAGAAGTAGGTACACCATGTTATATATTAATTTAGGATGGTGGCCGTGGGCGATAGTTGTGCGCTCGCCTGTCAACATCACGGTCGCAGGTTCGATTCCTGGCGTTTTTTTTTTTTAATTTTATTTTTATAGTCTACACGCGCTCAAGGGATTATTAATACCCTTTAAATGTTTCAACACAGCGCGGGCGTGAGGGTGAGGTTAAGGAAGAGAAAGAATGATATGAAAGATTATTCGGAGACTGTAGGTGGTTGTTGTCTCAGATTTTATTTCCAGGGATGGCAGCTGAACTAATGCGGAGAAATTTCCGTGTCTTATTTATCTATGTGCCTTATAATTCGCATTAATTTTTTTATTCTTTGTCATATTTTATCGGTATACTAGTTTTACTCCATCACATGTTATGAGTTCTATCCCTAAACAGCATGTAATGAGTAAACCAGTAACTCATTGTATGACATTTATTTTTAGAATTGGTTCTTAATGGAAAAATAAGAATACATAGACTACAGCAGGGATCGAACCTGTGACCATGAGGTTGACAGGCGAACACACAACTATCGCGCCACGGCCACCCCCCCGCCGTTGTCTATGTCGTCTTCTTTTCCATTGAAAACTAATTCTAAAATTGTCATAAAATGAGTTGCTAGCTTACTCACTCATGCTGTTCAGGCATAACACTAACAGCATGTGATTGAGTAAACTAGTATACCCATAAAATATGAAAACGTAATAAAAACAAATAATGCGAATTATAAGAGAATAGATAAATAAGATACGGTAAATTCTACGCACTAGTACAGCCGCCATCCATGGAGATAAATCTGAGACAACAACCAGCTCAAGTCACAGAGCATCGCGCCACACATCTTTCCTATTCTTCTTTCTCTTCTTTCTCACGCCCGCGCTGTGTTAAAAACATACAAAGAGTTTACATTAGATTTCGATATTAAATAGTTTTATAAACTGTTATTAATTGGCATGTCTAGAGACACTACTTTTCTTAAATGGTAATCCATGAAACACAAAACAGTTGTTAAAATTTGTATTATTCGCTTGAAAGCAAATAAAACAGTTCATAGAAAAAATATACATAGTTGACAATTTATGGAAACAAAGAAAAGAAAGTGATTGTGGGTCCAATTTGTACCCTTTCCGATACTAAACTAGTTTTATTTTAGTTACATAAATAATAGCAATTCCATAATTCGCTCGCCAATACAACAGTATTCTCTAAGAAAACGATCGCCAACAGCCTGATTTTTACTTGCGATTATATGTACTATAAGGCAAGTTATGTATTCGTAAAAAGAAATTTTTTCTTACAATCAAACATGACATTACGATCATAGAGAACACCAAAAAAGTGGGTCCATCAATTCCGTGTGTCTGTCTATCTATCCTCGAATCTGCAGCCTAAACGATTCGGTGGATTTGCTTCAAACTTGGTACATATTGTTTTTCCAGTAATATGCCCACACGTTTTTTTTTCATTTTTCTTTAAGACGACAAATAACAGTAGCTCCCATACAATTTTCTTGCCAAAAACATAAATGTAATTTTTCTCAAAAACGGATCCAGCGATTTTTATAAAAAAAATCAGTTCATTAATGAAAGGAAAGAGTAATTTTTTTTTGAAAAAAATTGTTATTTTTGGTACCTCTAGTAGAACCATTTTCTGGTTTTCGATTTTCTCGGAAACGGTTAATCTGATTTTTTTTTTATTTCTTACGCAGAAGCTCCTAGAAAGCTTAAACAATATTGTATACCAAAATTTTTCAAAAAAAAAAAAATTAATTCAAAATTTCGAAAACGACTCAATATAATTTTTTCGAAACTTCGTATTTAGTGTTTTTCTGACATTATATTGAATATTTAAAAAAAAACTATTCTTCTAAAATAAAAAACAACGGTACCTCCTATACAAATGTTAAAAAACCGTTAAGAAAAAAATGTATTTCTTAAATTAGTACAGTTCACTTTTAAGTATAAAAATATTTCAAATCAATTTTTTTTTGTGAATAATCGAGTCACAGATTTTTTTTTTAATTTGAATTTTATATGTACGAGTATATTAATAATATCTTCAAAATGGCCTTTAAATTTTTTTTCTAAAATTGTTTACAAAATTTTATACATAAAAAATTGATTTATTAAAAAAACGCTCCAACGATTTTTGAATTTTTTTTTGGTAGATTCTTATTTGTACACGAATTCAAATGGAATCTTTGTTTTCCCTCAAACTAATAACCACTAAGCAATGTAAAAACATTTAATTATTATTATTCCCTTTTTACGCATTTTTGCGTACGTCACTGAATACTAAATACAATATAGGCCCTCATACATTTATATATACATATGTGTCTTTAAAAATCACATGAATCTTATGTAATGCACATTGCACCTACCCACCTACATCCTTCATTTTCATTATTATATGTACATGTTAACATACTTAGGTTCCATCAATATGTATATATATGTAGATACATTTCACCCTCTTAACGTACATAATTAAAATCCATAACTTAGATTTAAACATACATTTGAAAGAAACTGCCTATGTAACTATTCCTTGAATCATCCTTTCGACAATTCATTATACTAAGAACCAATGTAATCTTACCTACATAGGCTTTAAACCTGCATAGGATAACTACACCTAACTAACTTAACCTCAATGGTTAGCTACATTAAAGTTGTTAGCTCCAAGAGCAAGTTCGTACGATCCAGTCGTGCATTTTATTTATATTTAAGGTTGATATAACCAGTGTGGCCAATTTAACATTTTTCATGCTAAAAAGTTAGCTTTTAGCGTTTTGTTCTAAATGTAGCAGGTTTTAATATTTCTCAAACCTAAAATAAAATATTACTTTAAAAATTTAAAAATTAATCAAACATAAATTCATATCGCTCATTACAGAGCTTCAATCACGAACTCCACAAATTTACAAATTTTGCAGCAAGTAAACTTCTTCTCAATTAAAAAAAGTTTGCGGATTCATAAGCAACCATTAAAAGATTTTGTTAAAGATAAAAACATGAATTTTGAACTTATTTCCAAAATTGAATCGCAATGGACAACATAAATAAATGGGAAAATATTGAAAATACTGTTGAATTTTGATGCGTCCAATGAAAACCCTTACAAGGAATTTTCAAACTTTATAAATTCGTTTTTAGTTTTGCCTCAAATTCAAATGCTTCAGTTGAAAAAGTGTTTAGTCTTATGAATTTTGTAAATGATTAACGAAGGAATCGAATGAAAATTTATATGTTAAATAGTATACTCTCTATCCGAGATATTTCTTCTTATAAATGTTGGAATGCCTTCAATATTCCTCCTAATATAATCAAAGAAGTTGCTTCATCAAAATTTAATTTTAACATCTTACTTAATTAGATTAACATACTTTGATACCTGATTTTTTTTGTTTCTTTTTTGTTTGCGAAATTAATAATTACATATTTGTAAGGTTGCTTCCTTTAAAAAAAAAAAAATATCAAAATAAACAACTTCTTTTTTGGTTTTGATTAGTTAAAATTCACCATACTAAAGTAAAAAAAAAACTATAAAAAAGTAAACACTGGGTATTTTAAACGTCCCCCTAAGGCAAGTGGAATATACGAGTACATGCATATGTATATGAAGTAAGTAATAACTAAAAGTTAAATTTTACTCATTTATGTGGTCCTAAATGTTGATTTTAAGATTACAGTAACACCTGCTAATCGGGACACTCTCTAATCGGACCACCTCATATTCCCCAGAATCCCGAAAACCGAAATCTGGGCTTTCGGGATTTTGGGTTTTCGGGATTTTGGGTTTTCAGGATTTTGGGTTTTCGGGATTCTGGGTTTTCGGGATTTTGGGTTTACTGGATTCTGGATTTTCGGGATTCTGGGGTTTCGGAATTCTGGGTTTCCGGGATTTTGGATTTTCTGGATTTTGGGTTTTCGGGATTATGTCCATCTCCCTGCATTCCCTGCTATTTTTCATACAAATTTCCCCTTACAATCGGGGCAACTGCTAATCGGACCATGGACCACTCAGATAACATCCGTTGCTTAATGTAATCACCTGTCTAATTGGGGTCCAACCGTAGGAAACATGGAATATGTAGCATGGATTTTTTTTTTGTAACTGTGGGTACCTACAACAAGTATCCCATTAGCGGTTTAAGTTGAACATAAATATTTATGATGCGTATCAGCAAACGGGCCTATGTTGTTTCGAAGATACACATTTGTCTCAGAGTAGAAATATGATTGCAGCAAATCTCAAATCCAAAGAATTTTGAGCGCGAAAAACAAAATCAAATTGTCATTTGAAAAATTCGTTGGCTTGACAACAAAACATTGGAAATCATTTATATCTTTTTCCGAAATTGATGTTTTCACATCCAAATGGTTTTGCTTAGCAAGACAAAAGGATGTGCCAATTTGTGGTACAATTCGCCAAGCAAAACTACTGGCTATATAAACAAATTTAAATAATTGTATTTTTTTTTAATTTATAGGTACTGGCAGTCGTATTTTTATGAATATCAACATACGTATATTATATATATACGCTTAACACATGTATGCATGAGTTAAAAACTTTTCTAAGTGGACCGGTCCGATTAAAAAATAACCTCTAAAATCGGATCACCTCCTAATTGGACCACTTTTCTTCGGTCCCAAGGGTGGTCCAATTTGACAGGTTTTACTGTATTTTATGTGATTGATGTTTTGTTTTTCAATAAAAAATAAAACCCTTTATTTGTGCCAGTGGAGTCTGAAAATGACGTGAAATTCTGGTTTGACACGAATCTTAAGGTCAAGTTGATTATCTTCCGTCTTCCGTCAATAAATTATGATAATTTCTGACTAGACAATAAACTATATTTAAAAATATTTAGAATGTATTTTTTGTCAAATTTTGCCGAAAAGCTCTAATATTTCCAGAGATTGAATCTGAAAATTTCCGTTTTGGGTATTTTTTTTCTCAAACATGGGTGGTAATTTTTGCATATAATTTTACTGTTTATAATTCTATGTAATCAAACTATACCCTGGTTGAAATTAATTCCTTAAAACATATACTCGTACTAAGCTAGTATACAGCAACATCAAGTAAATACAATCAACTCAAATTATTTTTCATCAGCACAACAAACCATCAGCATTTAAAAATAGTAAAATTCACATTTTATGGTATGTACCTAAAAACAAGGAATAAACAGGTTGCAGTTCTTGTGTCTCTTCGAATGACACTCAAGTTTCCCCGACCAGAATAAGAAAAAAAAAGACTTCTGACTTTTGTGTTGTACTAAGAATATCCATCCAAGTTAACCATCAAATCTCAAATGAATGTTACATTGATTATATCGTACTTTGGTAATGTCTTGGAGAAGTTTTGTTGGCAAGTCATCTTTGCTGCCATCATCTTCAATCCTCAAGGTGAAGGTCATAATCAAGTGCAATTTGTTATTGGACAGTGCTCGCTGCTGGACTGTGGCTCTAAGATAATGCCCCCCAGAGAGCTTGAAGTCGCATCAGAGAAAAACTTAATTATGGAATATGTATAGGATTTACAAATGGAGCTGCCAACTCAACAGTAAGACGCAGCCTTAGCATTTAATTAGGAGGTATATAGTAACCATCCATCAAAACTATGTACAAAAAAAGAGTTATATGAAAATGCCATGGAACTTTTTAGTTTTGGAGGCATTTTATGAAGATGCAAATCGACGCTGAAGAAATTAAAGCGAACGGTAGCAAACAGAGAAGATTTAATGCCTTTTAAAATTATATTTATATCTAGCCTTTGTTCGTTATGCACAACGATGATGAGCTATTATCAGCTAAGCCTGTGAAGATGGAAGTGCAAATGCGTAGGGATTTATTTCATTTAATACAATTTTTGCTGAATACATTCTCAAGACCATTAAAACTATGCATTACGTACCCTACTGTTGCTTTGCTATGACCTAGGAATAAATAAATCAAAACAAAATTTTGTAATAAAATAAAGCATGACTTGTTTTGTTAGTTAGTTTCTTGTTTTCAAGAGGATGAAGTCAGTGTTGTTCATCTACGCGTCGACTTTGATTGCCTACCTTTCTACGTAGACAATTTTGTCAACAATGTAGACAATGTCGACAATGTAGACAATGAAGTCGACAATGTAGACAATGAGGATATTTCATTCTCATCTGTCATTCTCGATTGTTCTTTCGCAAGGTTTACTTAACTTCTATTTAGAATAGGTGCGTGTTTGACTTCTGGTCGACGCAAAAATAAAGCATTTGATGAATTGGGTTTCCTTTTAATGAAATCCAACAACAAATATGTAGCATATTGCACAGTGTGCAATAAAAGTTTACATAAAACTGTAGAAAGCCGTCTGCGCAGCCACAGGTAAATATAGAAACGTATTAGATAAACCATAAAATCATATTATTTATTGACCATTGACCATATGCTTTAACATTCTATTTGGAAAGGAATGCCTGCAAACCATTCCAATCACCTGCGGCATCTGAATCCGGTGATGTTTCTATGATTGTTTTTATTGGTGACAGTGATCTAAGCTCGAGCTCCGGCATTCAAAACTCTGAGACGATAGTAAAAAATTGTGTTCTTGTATAAAATTTATAACTTTACAAATGTTAATTGTTAGATGTCTATCTCTCTTACAAACGATGTTGACAGCAATAATGTTTGTTTTAAATCGCTGTGTAAGTATTTTTATTTTACGAAAATCGATCAAATTGAATCTGACGCATTCTCTGTAGGAAGCAGCTAACAAAACCGACCCATTGAACAGTTGTTCAACTCATGATCCAACAACTCTTACCTATACTGATTCAAGCGAAATTCAATCACAAGTTGCGACAACAAGCTCATCATTTTCATTGAGTTCCAACAGTTGCAGTTCCTCATCATTGGCATTGGGCCCACCCCCACCTGTAACAACTTTCAATAAGAACATTTCGATCGTTATCCAACCCCATCAAACTCTGTTTCTAAATTTATGGACCGATTGACGGAAAGAGAGGAAGACGAGTTGAATGAAGCTTTGGGTAAACTGGTTTTTGGATGCAACATTTCGTTAAGAATTGTTGATTCAATTCATTTTAAAAATTTTATAAAAAAAAAATCGCCCTGCGTATGCAGATAAGGTTCCAGGTCGAAAAAAACTTTCAACAACGCTTTTGGATCAGGTCTATGATAAATGTGTTTCTTCAATTAAAGCATCTATCAGTTCGGATTCTGTTTTGCTGATTGACGGCTGGAAGAATAGCTCCAGCAACAGCAAGACTGTCGTCTCAATGCTACATAATGCTGAAGGCGAACAAGCTTTTCTTCACGCCAGGGACCTATCTGGAGAATCAGAGACTGCAGAAAAGCTAACAAACATACTTTCAGAATCTGTAGATATTGCAAAAGAAATTTACTCCACTCAAGTTTACGCTGTTGTATCTGACAACGCCAGCACTATGAAGAGAATGGGAAAAAATGCAGAGCATTTTGTATGGCATAGCACTTGTAGTAGTCATATTGGAAATCTTTTAGCCAAAGACTTAATCAACAAAAATATTAATGCCAAGGTTGCTTTGGTCTTAAAAGAGTTCAAACAAGTAGATTTTGAAAAAATGGTAGTAAATCGTGGAGGCTCCAGAAATATACTGCCCTGTGAAACCAGATGGTGTTCATACCGTTATTCATATAAATGCTTGGTAAAAAATTATGATATAATGAAAATTGTAGCAGCAGAATCAACTACCAAAAAAATAAAGCAGACTGTAGCTTTGTTGATGTTTGATGAAAAGTTTATTGATGATGTTAAGAATTACATCGAGCTTCTTGATCCAGTCTGCACTTTAATAAACAGGTGTCAAGCGGTTGATTGTTCTGCTGGAGAAGCAGTTCATCTTTGGTTGAGTTTAAGACTCCCAGATAGATTTAAGGCGCAACACGAAATATCTTTGAAATAGCGCGTGGATATCGCTCTAAACAAATATGCTCTCTCAGCTTATTATTTACACCCTCATTTAGACAGTGGGAAGCTGACGGTTAGTCAAAGTGCCAGTTTTTGTATAAGCATCTGAATAGTGATGGAATTGAATATAGGGACTCTTTTAACAGAAAAATCAACTTTTTTAAGATTCTTTATGAAAAAGATATTAAAAAACCAATTGTTTTTTGGAATATGGCCTCTATAAAACATCCAAATCTGGCAAATTTGGCAAAAAAAAACTTATTCTTATTCCAGCCTCTTCCGCTCAAATTGAAAGAGTTTTTTCAAGTTTGTCGCATGTTCATTCCATGTCGAGAAACCGCTTGACTGTTGAACGATCGAAGAAACTCCTTCATCTTTATTATTCACTGAGAATCGAGGATAAGCAATATAATTGTATTGATGAAGACGTCGAAGACAAAAATGAATAATATTGTATTTATGAAATACGAGTACATAAGAATTTACGATTTTTTATTTTTGTTGAAATAAATAAAAAAACTGCAGAGTGAAAGACTCAAATAATACAAATTTGTTTTGTTTATATGATTAAGAAGACAAAAAAAAGTTAAAAAATTGAAATAAAATTGATTGTCTACATTGTCTACATTGACATGTAGACAATGATGAATTGTCTACGTTGAATTTTCTACACGTTGGCAATCGTGTAGTCTACATTTTTTGTCTACATGGAACAACACTGGATGAAGTAAAGAATGAATGAATATTTTAAATCTTTTCATTATATACATCTTATGTACACATGTACAATAAAATCGAAAGTGTAAATTCAAGTCTAAGATGTAATATAAAGGAAAATTCAGGAAACAATATTCGACAGTTGACAATATCTTTTCACTAACATGCAATCGGTAAATCATATCTGAATAAAAGGGAACGAAGTTATATGCTTTCTTTATTGACTTCAAAGCAGCTTTCGATTCAATCAACAGGGGTGCTTTGTTCTAACAGTGCAATTGCATGGGATGAGAATATCCACAAAAATGTTAAAAATAATAAAATGTCGCTACTAAAACGGTTAATAAAACGGCAATATGGGACGGTAACGAAAGATCTAAGTGGTTTCAAACGATATCTGGGGTTAAGCAAGGCTGTCTATTAAGTCCGTTCCGGTTTTTAATCTTTCTAGGTGATCTGATATCAATTTTGCCGTGTGGAATCAATTTTGCTTGTGTCGGAATTAAAGCGTTGATGTACATATGCTGACGATATCATCATTCTTTCTGAAACGTCGGAAATGATGGAGGCAGATTCGCAAGAAATTAAAAGTGGACATATAGGAAAATGTGAAACTGGAGGTAAGTAGATTATAAGTACATCGGAGTTACTGTAACGCCTCTGCAGTCTTTCAAGCACCACCTCAAACCAAAACTAATGAAGTCGAAAAAATACAACAAAAATACATCAGGCGTGGGGATTCCTTCGAAGAAGTGGAAAAGCTTTTAAAGGTTACATGAAATAAATATTTTGGCTTCCGAAAAACTGCCCAACTATATGCTACATATTGAGACTGGACTTTCACCGCTGTACATCTTTTCACTCAAAATGCATTTAACTACATTTTGAAAGTAATGGTGCTACCAAGAATTATCGCACAACATCTACTTAACCGAAAATCACAGTTTTTCAAAGAGTGGCTACACTTAGAGCAATCACAAAATATTCAAGTCGTAGAAAGTGGGACCGAGACTTGGAAAAGTTGCATCGATGCACATGCACTGCGTGCAAGGATTAGTGCAACGGAGCAACACGCGAAGTATATACAAGGGTTTGCAGCACAACCTTCACGCCAACATTTATTTTGATGATCACCACAGCATAAGCTTGTTTAGCTTATACTCTGGCTGACGCAACTGCCAATGCTATAACTGTGAAATTATAAAAAATAGGAACAAGGAGCAATTTATCTGTTAAATAAAATCACATTTTACTACTACTACCATAAATTTCAATAGTTAGAATTTGCTTTGTCTGTAAAAGATCCAATTGCTTTTAACCGTTCACTTAAGAGTTTGGCAAGAAAAGCGATCCTCTGGACTGTAAAAACACAGATGCATCAGTTTTCTTAATATCACTTGCAAGATTTTCTCTGCCGTACTTTGTGAATGCTCAATTGAAGAACTTAATCCTGCCCATATGTATATATTATTGGCTTGCTGAATATTGATGTATCATAACATCATCGTGAGGAAGATGACGCTTTGAGCAAAATCTAAGTCCTTACGAGGTTTGTCTATTGAAAAGGAATTTGAAGCTGATTTTTGAAGTAAAACTTTTTGAGCGTGACGATAAAAATTTCAAGTTTGGAATTTTGGGAAATCTAAATTATGGATTAATAATATCCTTACATAAGTAAAGTAAGTAAAGAGAGTAATTATAGCCGTATTTTATTTTCCCCGTGATCCAGATCAGATCATCTATTTATTTGCTATACAAAAATAGAAGGAATTAGTTTTGTTGTTCTAACTATAATAAATACATAGATGATCTGATCTGGATCACGGGGAAAATAAAATACGGCTAATGTACCTACATATATACAAGATGGAACCTAGGTATGTAAATATGGACAATTGAACATATAATAATGAAAGTAAAGTATATATGTGGATAGGTAGCTATATACATATAACTGTCTACTTTAGGTGTTATATACATATAGTTCAGGAAAATTAGATGAAAAAATTATGAAACTTCGAAAAAATCCGCAAAAGCTGAATTTTGATGGAGAGCTTCATTTGTATGTCCTAAGCATTTCCTAAAAAGTACCCTAAATTTTGAGCGGAGCAAAAATTTTAAGGGGGGGGGGGGGGAGTTGAAAAGCTCAAGTTTTCCACAATTTAATTGCTCGTCAAAATGGATATAATAGATTAAATTCATTCGTTAAAGCAACCAGACTTGAAATAGCTCCCATTTTGACGAACAATTAAATTTTGGTACACTATAACTTAAGAACGAATTGACATCAGAAGTCATTTATATGTCATTTTGTAGACAATATAAGTTGTTCTTATAAAATTTTGAGAAAAATAACGGTTTTGGGATTTATTGAACAAAATAAAATACATTATTATTTTTAAGATGTCAGCATTTCCTTTCCGGTTCCAAGCTTAAAACTTGGTTTTTTAATAGAACATGTTTGCATAAACATAACTACAAACAAAAAATTTACCCACTCAAAACATAAATTTACTACATTCACCACAATGTTTTCGACCATTTGCATAGATTTCTGCAAATCTATCAATTGTACGATAAAAAGTGTTTTAAACTTTTTTGTGTAGAATAACATGAGCTACAATGCGTACCTACAACTTTTTTCAAAAGATACTATAGTTTTCGAGTAATTTGGAAAAAAATTGAAATCTTGATCGAAATGATGTCTCGGTCTCATACGATATACAACTTGCGATTGTAATTATAAAACAGAAATGGTATATAATAAGTAAAAATACAAAGTTAAGCCAAACTAAATTTCTGGAATTATTTGACTTTTATCTCAAAGAAAGTAATTATCTGCAATACAAAAATGATTTATACAGACAGATTTATGGGATGCCGATGGGTAATCTTTACCTTTACTTCACTTTCTTCCACCATTGCAGATTTGGTTTTAGATAATCTTTTACATGAAAAGATTACGGAAATGAATATACCAAAGCTGATTGTGAAATATGTGAATTATATATTGGCTGTTATGAATAAGGGTGAAGTTGATAATTTTTTGAGATTCCTTAATGGCTACAACGAAAAAAAATCAATTTACCATTGAGAGAGAGCATAACCCATCGATAGTATTCTTGGATGTAAAGATAACTCGGATCAATGAACGACTCGCTTTAACTGTCATGAAAAGGATACAGCATCGGGAAGACTTGTCAATTTTTGGCCTAACCAAGGAAAACACATCCTAATAAACCCTGCCTCATACTTTACTTGTAAAGTCTTTGCGTTGAGTGATCGGGAATACCACTCCTCGAATGAGAGAAAAATCCCTCAAATGCTCGTAGACAAAGGCTATCCCATGAATATCATACTGAGCTTATTACTTCGTCAAAAACACAAAGCTCCGGTGGATAAACTCTTGGAAAAAGATAAATGTATTTATAAAAGCATAGATTATGTCCCAATGCTGTCAGAGAATTTCAAAGAAACTGTCAACATACAAATCCAGTAGGCCTTTATCATGACTTTTTAAGAATATGAAGGCAAAAACGGAGAAAGATAGACGCACCGATGTTGTATACAAAATAAACTGACTGGGCAATGCAGATGAAAAATGAAACTTTTGCTATGTCGGTACCGCCAAGCAACTTCTTCGTCAAAAAATTTCAAACCATAAATCTGACAAAACTAAAAAGCACCGCAAAGCCAGTACTGGCTTCTCACAGTGTAGAAAGGGGTCATAAACCAGACTTTGATGGTGTTGAAATTCTTGAAACAAAGAGGCATATTTCTAAGTGGTACAACTTGGAAACACTCCACATAATAAATAACAAAAACAATATAAATCGAAAGCAGGACATCCAAAACATTTCATCTGTTTACTGTTCTCTGGTGACTGGAACAACATAATCGCTGACTCATCTTCATTTTTTTGAAGTGCTAGTAAATAAAACCAAAAGTAATTTTTATATTTTGGTTTAAATAATAATTTTAATATTAAAATTTAAAACATTTTTTAAATTTGTTTATTTGACAGTTTGTTTAAATACATATCTTCATGTACTTAACTATATATATGGGTGATTCCACAAAAATTGGGTAACTTTTAAGGATATTTTGTTTATGATATTATTTAAACCAAATTTAAGATTGCTAATCTAATGAAGATATTGCTCATGACCAGGCCAGTCACTTTTTTATGTAGATTCTGAGATATATCGGTTTTTCTGAATTTCCCTACCAGGGGACAGACGAGGGTGACACAGTACTGATAAAATACACAACTTCATAAGAAAATAATAGAATTTATTAACATTTAGAGTAAGTTTCTTAGGATCTAATTGTTGAATATAACATTCGTATGCTTGTATTCACCCTACATATTACATAAAACGTAAAAACTGCTCCAGAAAGCAGATATGTTTGTGTAATTAGAAACTTTAGTTTTTTTTGTTTTATTCTAAAATTAAAATCCATACAGAAATTATATCTTGTCTTTATGTCAGTATATACGAGTATCAAAGGGATATATATATTCATTTGTTCAAATCTAGATTTAATAGGTGATGGGCCCAGAGCTCTAAACAATTTAAATAATGTCTGATTCTTTACTAACATCACTTTTGCTGGAACTACTACTACGGAGAGATAGTTTGTAGGGCATTATTATCAAACCGATTCCAGATCTAGTCACCTCGGAATGGACCAAAAATGATGAGAGGAAGGTTGTAACATGGAGGAACGCATCCAAAAGATGAAATATTATTTGAAAAATTGGCTGCTCTAGGGGAGAATCAAGTTTCAGATAATGAGACTACCGTTATGTTACTCAGCAGCTTACCTCAAAAATGTAATACACTTGTTCCAGATCTGGAAACAAGGAACGAATCCGATTTGACCTTGGACTTGGTTGAAAGAAACCTTTTAGAAGAATATACTCGCCAAAATCAAAACAATGGTCCAAGTAATTCGGTATGAAGGTAACAAAAAATAAGATGAGTACGGATATTACTTGGTGAAGGCTGGGTTTTGGATTCAAAAGGCAGGGAACACATCTCAAACAAGCTGGATAAATTCATATTACAGTAGGAAGTAGAGAGCAGATCACTTCGGAAAGAAGGGGTACCTGCAAAATAAAGACCACCAATAGCAAGAACAAAGAGGTTACAATACTTATTGAAGACTTCCTTTATCTTCCAAATCTGCAAGGGAGCTTACTATCAATAAAGAAGTTAATGGAAAAAGGATACACAGATCTCTTTTATGGTAAGCTACATTAGGTGAAATTCGATATAAAGATCGATTCGAGGCAGCAGTTGGAGATCTAGTAGGAAATCTTTTTAAGCTCAGACAAAAATGAACTGAAATCAAAGTATTATATATTGAAGAATGCAGAGAAGAAGCTAACTGCTTAGATCACTAGCACCACATATTTGGTCATCGCAACTACGAACCACTTAAACGACTACAATCGGAAAAAATGGTAATTGATCCTTTAAAGTTTATAAATTGTAATAAGATCAATGACTTTGAAATTTGTATGGAAACAAAAATGACTCGTCAACCATTTAAGTAAAAGTCAAACAGAAAGAGCAATGCACCTTTAGACCTCATTCACAGTGACATTTGCGGACCCATGAAAACGAAAACACGTAGCGGGACAAAATATTTTCTAACTTTTGTTGACGATTTCAGTAGATAGTACACTGTTGTTTATTTGCGAAAGGAGAAATCTGAAGTTTTCGATCGCATATTAGAAATGGTAAAAAATAAATGTTCAACAAAACCTAAGATAATAAGATCAGACAATGGTGGTGAATACACAGCGGGTCGAGTTTTAAAGTATTTACAAAAGGAAAGCATTGTATATAAACACACAGCTCCATATACACCACAGCTGAACGAAAGAACAGGTCTTTGGTTGAAATGGCAAAATGCATGCTACTAGATGCAGATGAGTTATGAGTTGTGGGGTAAAGCGATCATGACATATTTTATGTTTTTTTAAGAGACGACATTATGCTAGAAATAAAAATAAGTAAGAAAAATGTTTACGCACTCTAATAGTTGAAGTAAAAGTAAAGTAAGTAAAACAAAAAGAAATCAGTAGCCTGGAAACATATCAGTATCAGTCCTCTGTCGCAATAAAGGACTGATGCCAACGGACTGATGAAAAAGGCATGAATTTGAGGTTATTATTAGAACCAACGTTTATTTTGGTATTTTCGAATATAAACAAGCTACATTTGAATAAATCAAAGTTAACTACGTATAAATTAAAATAAAACACATGTTTATACGAAAATAATATCTCACCATAGGACTGATATTTTGACTGGACACGCTCGTCTTTGCACGCCAAACACAACACTAGCATTGGCACAGTAATGGCGACCGTCAAATGACGTGGTCTGCAGCTAACTTTACTAACAACTTTGAACCTTAACAGCAATTTGAATTTGAGTATGTGATATTTCACGCCAAATTCAAGTTCGAACAACACACAGCGGACTGACGAATAAAACTGAACACAAAGTTTCTTATTATTTTACCAACAGCAGTGAGAATATTGTGTTACGAAAATTGCAATATACGTTATTAAGTACATCACAGATTGTAATGAATTACCAAACTTGCTTAAATTTAAGTTAATATTTAATACACAGCCATTTGATTGCGGATTTGGAGTGGTGACATGCCAAAGAACTGACGTTTTGAGAATATATTGTGGTGTTTTATAAACTTATATTTAAAATAAATAGCTGAAATTGGGTGACCAAATAAAAGACTTTAAGTTGTTTTAGAATAAAATAAAAAATATAATAACAATTAGTTCAATTGACTGATGACAGCCATTTACGCAATTTTTGTGGAATCACCCATATCCATTACAAATGTAAACCAAAAGTAAACAAATTATATATGTATAACTAAAATGTAAGTCTTCTTATATATGTGTTCTAACTTTTATGTTCATATGTTCTAATTGTTCATTTTACTATTTAAATAAAAGATCCCCTGAGGAAGATGGCAACAACCATCAAAACGTCGGGAAACCAAATGGAATTGTTTCATTAATAATCATCACGACCAAAAAAACCGAATGATATAATATATATTATATAAAGTCTTCTCAAACATCTATATAATAATAAAAAATGTTTGAAAAATGTTGGCCTACATAAGTGTTTAAACTTTCTAGGAGCCTCTGCATTAAACTATTTTTTTCTTTGCTGTTATCGTAATGTCAACTTTGATCAAAACCTCAAGTTCGTTTTTTTTCACGAATCCGTAACTTGCCATATATAGTACCTAATATATCGCAAGTTTAAATGTCTTTGCATGTCCATTATCTAATTTCGGTAATAAAAATGCTAGAGTTTTGAAATGTTTTTGGTTAATAAGATTCTAAGTTATGAATTCGTAAAAAAAAATCGAACTCGCGATTTTGATGAAACTTGACATTACTACGATAACGACGACGAACAAATTGTGTCCCATCGTTCTGTATGTAAATAAGCTGATTAAATTCTGATCTCGGCAGCATTGTGCAAAAACTCATTTTTGAATTCTGTCATTAAAGCAGAACCCCCCCCCCCCCCCCCTTATTAGCAACCTTACCTTTTCGCAGCACCGTCCAATTTTGTTGAATGTGATTCCATTATCTAAATCAAAGTTAAACTACTGAATATGGTTAGCCAAAACTACTTTATTATTTATAGGTCCAACAAGACTGTCAAGCAAGGTATTACTTTTGATCACAAGGTTTCCCCGCAATACAGTTGCGCATAAATGTTTTGTAATGATTCTTCATTATATTATACTTAACTCATTATACCTACACAATTTCTAAAAATAATATTTAATGAAATATATATATGATAATAATTGTTTTCCAGATGAAGTTCAATTCAACTGCCCCAGTGAAGGACTGTTTGCCAATGAAACTGATTGCCGATTATACTACAGGTGTGAAGAAAAATTGTCGTCTGATCTAAAAGAAAACTTCATTAAGCCATACGAGTTAAAATGTAAGGATGGTGCGATATTTTCAACGGTGCTAAAAATTTGCGTCCCTCCTATGATTGCTGGGCGCACAGAATGCTTAAATTACATGAATGAAGTTGACAACGAGAATGAAATGTTAACAGTAGTTTCACCATTGCGTAATTTTGGAGTTGGACTCAGTGGTGTTTCAATAATTTCTATGTCAACATCTTCAAGAGCACTGGCTGATGGATCGTTTGATCCTTTACCATGCGAAGATGATGGATTCTTAACAGATCCAGAAGATTGTACTGTGTTTTATAGATGTATTTCGCATGGAAGAGGTTATAATAAAATTGGATTTCGTTGTGCCGATGGAACAGCATGGGATGAGACTTTACAATCATGTAATCATATTGAAGAAGTACGTGCAGCTGGCGGATGTGCCAGATTAGAAAATGATAAATTTACCAAAGATCAAGCATCCAGCTCATGGAGTAATTCAACGAGTAGCAATTCATCATCTTCAAGTTCATCTTCGTCCTCTTCCTCACAGTCTAGCTCAAGCCAAATTAATCAATCATCATCTTCTTCATCCTCCACAGAGAGCTCATCAAGCAGTCATCAGTCATCCACATCCTCATCTTCAACAAGTAGTAACAGCAATCAAACAGGATCAAGCGAGTCTTCGGGTAACAATCAAACTACATCAAATAATGATGGTAGCCAAAATGCATCAAACAACCAATCAGGATCTTCCAACCAAGAGAGCTCATCTAGTGCAAATAATCAAGCAGGTTCATCAGGCACTATTACAAACAGTCAATCAAATTCATCAGGCAATCAGAACTCAACAAATAATCAATCTTCGTCAAACAGCCAATCAAACACTAACAATCAAACCCAAAACGCAACTAGCAATCAATCAGGTGCAGTTACCGATGACAACGCTGGAAATAGTCAGACTTCTAACAATCAATCCATTTCATCGACAAACCAAACTTCTAATATCGGAAATCAATCCAATTTATCTAGCAACCAAACTTCGTCAAATAACGCATCAGGATCTTCAAACTCTGATAGCAATCAAAATTCCCCTAATAACCATTCTAATTCATCAAGTATTCAAAATACCTCATCAACCAATAATACAGGTACTAATAGCCAAATTTCGAGCTCTTCAGGAGAACCTCAAGGAAATTGTGAATCAGATAATACTTATTTGGCAGATTCAAGAAATTGTACTAAGTTTTACAGGTGTGTGGATAATGGGAATGGAGGATTTGATAAGGTTCCATTCACTTGCGGTCCTGGAACTGTATGGGACTCTAGCTCTAATGGGTGTAACCATCCAAACTCGGAACAGTCTGAAAAATGTGGAATGTCCAGCAGTGAGCCAATAGGACAACATTCGAATAATCAGTCTTCAGACAATCAGACTTCTAACAATCAATCTTCCAACAATCAATCTTCTAACAACCAATCTTCTACCAGTCAATCTTCCAACAATCAATCTTCCAACAATCAATCTTCCAACAATCAATCTTCCAACAATCAATCTTCCAACAATCAATCTTCCAACAGTCAATCTTCCAACAATCAATCTTCCAACAATCAATCTTCCAACAATCAATCTTCCAACAATCAATCTTCCAACAATCAATCTACCAACAATCAATCTTCTCACAATCAAAGCTCAAGCAATCAATCTTCCACCAGTCAATCTTCCAACAATCAATCTTCCAACAACCAAACCTCAAGCAATCAATCTTCAAATAATCAGGGGTCATCTAACAATTCGGAAAGCCAAGGTTTCCAAAATAACCAAGGCACTCAACAATCGAATTCTAGTCAAATTTCATCTAATAACCAAGGTTCAAACAGTAGCCAGTCGGGAAACAACCAGGATTCTAACAACCAGCAATCTTCCGGAAGCAATCAAAGTTCATCGCAAAATCAATCAAACAGTAATAATCAACAAGTATTATCAAATTCGACACAAAATCAATCAAATTCTTCGAATGCTCAGGGAAGCAGCAATAACAACCAAAGTTCTTCAAATAATCAATCTTCTTCAGTAGGCAGTCAACAATCATCAAACAGTAATCAAAATTCTCAGGAAGCATCAAATTCTCAAAGCTCTAATCAGACTTCACAAAATCCCGTTGGGGAATGTGAAACCGAGAGCACCTATCTAGCTGATCGGTATGATTGTGCAAAATTCTATAGGTGCGTATACAACGGCAATGGAAGTTACGATAAAGTTTCTTTTAATTGTGGGCCAGGAACTGTTTGGGATCCAGAAACACAAACATGTACTCATCCATCTGAAGGCCAATCAGAAAAATGTGCAAAAATGTCTTCATCGAATAACGCAAGTAATTCTTCTGGTGAAAATAGTAACCAATCTGTAAGCAATCAATCGTCAAGCAATAATCAATCATCTGCTGGTTCACAGCAATCAAGTAACAACAATAACTTAACCCAATCATCTAGTTCTGGTAACCAGTCATCTAATTCGTCAAATAACCAATCCCAAAACTCAACTAACAATCAGTCATCAGGCAACAATCAACAAACCTCAAATTCATCAAATAATCAATCTCAGGAATCTAATAATAATCACGGATCAAATAACAATCAGTCATCGAGCAGTACCCAAGGATCAAATAATAATCAATCAAGTTCTTCTAACAATCAGTCTCAGGCATCCAACAACAATCAAAGTTCAAACACAAGCCATAGTTCAAGTAGCAATAACAATCAGTCATCCTCATCAAGCTCAGGTGCATCAAATAACCAGTCTGAGAGTTCAAATAATAATCAGGGATCCAACAGCAATCAATCATCAGGTAGTAATCAATCTTCAAGTTCCAATAATGATGGATCTAACAGCAACCAACAAACTAACAATACTCAGTCATCCAATTCCGGTAATCAGTCATCCAACAATCAGTCTCAAGGTTCAAATAATCAACAAGGATCGTCAAGTTCAACAAACAATCAATCCACAGTAAGTTCTTCAAATAACCAATCTGAGAATTCCAATAATAACCAGGAATCCAACAACAATGAGTCATCTACCAGCAATAATCAGAGTTCTTCAAGCAACCAGTCTTCCTCAAGTAGTAACAATCAAAACTCATCTAATAATCAGGAGCAATCAGGATCATTGGGATCCGACGGTAAATGCGCAAAAGAAGGATTTGTTGGAGATGAAAATGATTGTTCAAAGTTTTATCGATGTGTCAGCAATGGCAGAGATGGTTTTGAAAAATATTCCTTTAGTTGCGGTAAAGGAACAGTATGGGATGAATCCTCGAAAGCTTGTAACCATGAATGGGCAGTAACAACTAAATGTGGATCAGGCACAAGTCAATCATCAGTTAGCAATCAATATTCAAACAGCAACCAAAGTTCAAACAGTAATCAATCATCAAGTACCAACCAGTCATCCAATAACAATCAAGGCATAAGCAACACTCAATCGTCAAGCTCTTCTAGCAATAGTCAAGAATCGTCATCAAATACAAATAATCAGTCATCAAATAATCAATCATCTAGCATTAATCAAAGTACAAATAATATTCAAGGTTCTAACAACAATCACGAATCGAGCACAGTACAGGGTTCCAGCAGCACCCAGTCATCAACTAGTAACCAATCTTCAAGTAACAATCAAGAAAATAACAATACCCAATCATCTAACAATAATCAGGGATCTTCTTCTAATTCCCAATCGTCAAACCACAACCAGGGATCTGGCAATAACCAAAGTTTGGGATCTGGTAGGTTAAATCATAAATAATTTATTTTGTATACACATTTTATCATATGTCTTGATATTTAATTCCAGAAACAACTTCAACCCCGCCAACAAGCAGCAGCTTTAGACCACCAGCAGGACAAAATGGAGTGTGCCAACGTGAAGGTTTTATGGGACATGAATCCAACTGTGCCAAATTCTACCGATGCGTCAACAATGACAAAGGTGGTTATCAGAAATATGAGTTTGATTGCGGAAGAGGAACAGTATGGGATGCGTCGATAGAAAGCTGTAACTACCCTTGGGCAGTGAATGATAAGAAGTGTGGCCAAGCGCCTTCACAACAAACGGAAGCTCCAGTTACAGCAAATCAAAGTTCTGGGCAATCAACGACAGCTCAACCTGCAACATCAAGTCCACCTCAAACACAACCACCAACAACTAAGAAACCTATAACATCAACAGAGGAATCAAAAGATTCTTCAGCATCCACAACACCGAAACCAACATACCAACCAACTCAGAATAATACTGTAGGCAGCGAAAGTAATTCATCCACACAAAAGCCTTCATCTATTGCAATGTGTCAAAAGGAAGGTTTCACTGGAGATCCAAATGACTGTTCTAAATTTTATAGATGTGTAACAAATGGAAAGGGGGGTTACAGCCAATATGAATTCAAATGTGGTGATGCAACAGTTTGGGACGATGACCTGCAGACATGCAACCATCAAAGTAATACATGTAAAATGGGCGGTTCTGGATCTAGTCAGCAGTCGACAACAAAGGAACCAACGGCAACAATAATAACTACGACTACTACAACAACTGCATACAGTCCTTTTACTGAAGAACCAACAATACAGCAGTCGACAACACAACGCCCAACTTCACAACAAACAACATTACAACAATTAACTACACAACAACCAACTACACAACAACAAACTACACAACAACCAACTACACAACAACCAACTACACAACAACCAACTATACAACAACCAACTACACAACAACCAACTACACAACAATCAACTACACAACAACCAACTACACAACAACCAACTACACAACAACCAACTACACAACAACCAACTACACAACAACCAACTATACAACAACCAACTACACTACAACCAACAACAACCCAAAGCGACACCACAACAAATACTTCACTAACAACAACTGAACCAGAAAAAGTTTCTGAAAGTACAACTACAGATCTACCAAGTTCGACATATTACACCACAGAATCTCAAGCTACATCCAACCCAACATCTGACGTACGTTGCACTAAAGAAGGATATATAGGCGACACCGAAGAATGTCAGAAATTTTATAGATGCGTTGATAATGGCAAAGGCGGCTTCCAGAAATATGTATTTACGTGCGGCAATGGAACGGTTTGGGATGATGGTGTTCAAACATGCAATTATCCACAAGCCGTAGAAAATCCATCATGCAGATCAATATCGACTTCTTCAAAGCCTCAAGAAGTTACAACCAGTGGATACGAAACCACTTCATCGAAAAATCCAACAAGTACAACGCAATATCCAACATCAACCGCTGATCAACCAACTTCAACTGCTGAAGATACAACTACAACCATACAACTCGAAACCACAACAACATCTTATCCAACGTCTACCGAAATTTCCAACACAGACACCACACAAGCAGCCCCTGGAAAGGAAAAAGTTCCAAATTTAGCTCCTGGCAATGTGTGCACAGGTGAAGGTTTCATGGCCGATCCTTATGACTGTAAGAAGTTCTACCGATGCGTAAATGAAAGTAACAAGGGGCTCATTCGGCATGAATTCACTTGCGGAAAAGGTACAGGTTGGAGTGAAGAAGACCAAACGTGTGATTTTATAGAGAACATTGAAAGATGTGCTCGTCAAACGAACTCGACAGAATACCCTTCAACAGCCAGTTCGGAATCTACAACAAATGAGGATGGAACAACGACTACTGTCAACCCTACAACCACGACAGAAGAAATATCGACTACAACGACCAACAATCCAACAACTACAACCGAAAACACTACAACGGAAAGCATTTCCACCACGACGGCGGGTTATACGACAACAACTACAGAGATCATTGAATCGGCACCGACAACTTATACAACACCTTCCGGTTCAGAAACAACAACGACGACCAGCATGGAGACAACTACCTATCAATTTGATACGACAACTAATTCGCCGACAAATATAAACTGCACAAAAGAAGGTTTCTTTCCGGATCCAGAAGATTGTTCCAAATATTACAGATGTGTTGATTCAGCACAAAATGGAAAGTTCACCATGTATAGCTTCCGCTGTCCGAATGGAACTGTCTGGGATACATCTCTTGACACATGTAATTACGCCGAACAAGTACTTGGACCATGTTCGTCTGGAAGCACTGTAAGACCTGCATCCTCAACTGATAGCAGCACTGTAGAGGCTACAACTTTAAGTCCATCTACTATTCCAACTACAACAGAACCACAGGAAAGTACAACAGGTAAGTTTTTCTTTCATCATATGACCTATACGTATTAATTGCCCCTATCCTATTAAAAAGAAAAAGAAGCGCTAACTAGCACAAAGAAACCAGACACAACAACAGAAACTACAACCACAGCTGAAATCATAACAACCACTAATGCACCAATTGAAATCACATCAACCACCAATTTAGTTACGACAACCAATAACTCACCCACAACTGATAATACACAGATAACAACAACCAATGAGACACCAATAACTGGTTCCACAGAAGCAATTCCCACAACTAATCCACCCAATAATAATGGAAACTCACCCTGTCCAGCAACAAGCTCTGATCAGAGTTTATTTATCTGCCCATCTGGATTTAGGAGGCATCCAAGAAGTTGTGATATGTTCTATCAGTGTACGAACAAACCAGACAGCTACGATTTTGGGGTAGTGGTATTTAAATGTCCAAATGGAACAGTTTATGATGAAGGAAGAAATCTTTGCGATACTCCATCAAAAATGGAAGTTCAGTGCCAGAGTTCGACGCTTAGGTCTTCCCTGTATGAGGATGAAATTAAAAGGAGAAATATGGTAGGTATATGTTATATGGTATAACAAACTGTAAACGATCCTTAACTACTAAGAATTGAGATCCCCCAAAAATTCTATAGATAAACATCTATTTATCTATAGTTAATACAATTTTTTTTTTTTTAATGTGAACAGTAGGAAACATTTCGAAATTAATTTCTTGAATGGTGCAATTTGGAGATCAGAATTTAAGTTCAAATTAAAAGTCGACTATGTACTTAATACAGTACATGATTTGACCACAATCGGCCCTTCCTATTTTTGAATATATTTTGTGATGTTTTAAGATTCCAAAATGAAGGGAAGATTTCATTTTCCATAAATAATAACGCAATTAATTTTCAACACCCCTACTTTTATACCAATTAAATTGCAGCAGTGATTATGTTTTGTTGATGAAAGTCCTTTTGTTTTTAAATATTCGATCCTTAACTTTTTTGTCATTTACAAGATATCTTATATAATGTGAGGGGTTTAGTGCGCTCTTGTCAAATCGAAATATTAATTCTTCGTTCCATAAGTTTTTTCAATAATGATTGAAGCCACATTGCTTCTTGAGATGTTGAAGCCAAAGCCAAGTACTCCGCTTCTGTAGTGGAAAGAGACACGGTCGGTGTTTATTTTCATTCCACGATATAAGACCTTAAATATATAACCAGTTGTAGAATTTCTATTGTCTGCATCGCTCGCCCAGTCTGCATCTGTCCTGTCCTGTCCTTCTAGGTGTCCCCCAAATCCCAAGTAAATTCTAATTTATAATTTATAGTTGCTGCCCAACGAGTTGATCGGTTGTTATTAAACCTTGATAATGTCCCCACTGCAAAACATAAATCTGAGCGACTTGCTTGTGCTGCGTATAAAATGTTGCTAATTGTTCTTTCAAATGGAATGTTTTTCTTGTATTTAATCTCATCTCTAGGTGTTGGACACGTCTCTTTCACCAATCCAAAGATGTAGACACTCAGTCGCAGTCGGCCATATTAAAAAGGTTAAGCATTATCTTAAGGTAGGATTCTTGATCTTTTCACAGTTTTCACTTCTTTCGATCGCGGGTTACTTGCATTTCAAGTACGAACTTAGCTTCCCGAAATCTTTCATCTAGAATGATTTAGCTAAATTTTCTTTGATACGTTTTTTCTTCTCTTTGTTGTTAGTGAAAATGAGAATATCGCCTACGTAAATGGCCACAAGGTTTTGTATTCACCGTTTGTTTCAAAGTAAATGCATGTGTCCGTTTGAGAAAGTCCTATTTGCTCCAGTTTCTAATTCCAAAATCGACTAGCTTGTTTGGGACCTTAAATTTACATACGTTTCATTGTACATCATCAAATCCCTCAGGTGGTTTCATGTAGATCTTTTCTTCAAGTTCACTTTGCGGGAAAGCAGTCACCACATCCATTTGATCAATATCAAAATTATAAAATATACTGACAAACTTAATATTAATCTTATCTATGTGCCCCTTACGACCTGAGGAAATGTTTCTTGATAATCGATTCCTTGCTTTGCTTTATATTTATCTCTGTGGCAATAAGACAGAGTAGCTTATGTCGAAAAAAGTCATTTTGAGAAAAATTGATTTTTATCTAAAATTTCTATTAATTATAATTTAAGACTTTTTTGTGCAAAATTGTAAAATGAAGAGATTATTTTTAAAATTTGTACCTATTTCGTGGAAATCGGATGATAGGAAAGTAGAAAAAAATTCAGTTTTATACTTAAGATATTATGTAAAAACCAACTGAAAAAAAAAGAATGTCTTAAGTAACATAAGTTGTTCTTTTAAATCTATGAAAAAGAAAAAACGTCCCTTAAGTTGACTTAAGATTTTATGTCAAATTCGAGATCTTAAAATAAATAGACATAAGGCAAAACTTTGTTTATTTTAAATTCATTATTTTTAATTATATTAAGTTAAACAACTTTTTTATTATTATCAAAATTCATTTAAAGCAACAAAAGAGGTACAAAATTCATTAGATTTGCGAAATATAAGAAATAAAGGAACTAAAAATAATACCAAATGAAAGTTTACAATAATACATTATTAATTTAGATATGAGCTGAGCCTTCATCTTCGTCAGCTTCGGTTAGGTCTGGATGAAATTCTCCAAGTCTGTTACTAGTATTTAAATTTTGATAAAAAGGATGGTAAATACTGTCAATTAGTGGAAGCATGTCCAGTAAATCTTGCTTTTTCTTTTCGTTGATTTCGAGAGGTGTATGATAACATTTATTCAAATCCTTAAATTTTATGGAATTAAACCCACGGCGTCTTATGTTCAGCGTCCTGAATTCTTCTGTATCTTTGAGCGAAGTCTTAAAATATACAGTTCCGAACTCCTTCGTGAACCTCATCCACTTTATATTTTGCCAACAGAACTTCTGACCATCATTGTCAACCTTCCGCCACATAAATTTTTCTTTAGATACCGCTGAGAAATTGAAAATTTGGTCTTGCTTCATTTCTTGAACGTGAAATTTGTGTTTAACACCCACAGTTCTCACGAATTGGTACCAATCACGAGGATGATGTATTTTAACTGTTGTGCGCTTTTTCTTTTTTTCAATTAAGGCATGGTCAACGTCGCATTCCATGTGAGTGTGTCCAGGAAGAAGAAATTTATGATCAATGATCTCCAAGTTGGTGTCAAGTTGCAAAAAAGTGTCAAACATTGAAGCAATGAAAGAATTTTTATTCTGTCCTGGACAACAGTCACTATACAGGATAACGTGTTTAGTGTCTGATGGAAGGTCTTGAAGGTGTTTGAAAACACATGAAGAAATTTCGTTTCCACCACGATTTCCTTCTGCCTCATGCCACATATAACATACTGGCTGCCCGGTTATACAGTCATGAACAGTTAAATTATATGTCCATAATGGACGTTTATAGAATGAAACTGAGGATCTTAAAAAAGGTGTTGGGAGGCATTGTTGCAGGTCGAATGTTAGAACTTTTATAGATTTGTTGTTTTCAGAGTTTGTTTTGTCCAATTCTTTTGACTTATAAGCGGTCTCTGCTTCTAAGTGGTGATTTTTTTGTTCTTTTATGAGATTCGCACGGTCTTCATCAGAAGCAACATCATTTTTCATTTTTAGGACTTCACACTTGTGGCAAGTGTCTAATTTAGTTTTTTTAAATTTTAAGTTAAGGGTGTTGAAAATTTTTGAGAACTTTGAAAGTGAAACTGGATCATATTTTTCCGAATAGAGGCGAAATAATTCAGCAATTGATAAATCCGTTGACAAATATCTTTTAGAAGTGTCTCGTCTGGTGTATTGGGACTCATAAGATGGGAAACTGTTTATAAATGTAATGATTTCATTTTCTTTTTCAGCAGATAGTTTCTTAGGACCAGGATGTCTTCCACGCATATCACTATTTGTAAATGATCCATGGCCTTCTAGCTTTTTTTTAACAATAGTTTTAATAAATTGCTCTGATTCACAAAGGGTGTATCTGAAACATTTTTGACATACTGAAATCCTTTCACCACTAACTTCCAAAAAGTATTTATTGGAGTGCTTCCTTTTCCTAGGATTAGTAAGACTCTTGTTCTTTCTTTCAGATTTAGTTTCCTCAACCGCAATGAAGCCAGAGGCAAACGCTTGTCTCAGCTCATAAGAACCAAGTTCCCAATATTTCTCAAAAATAAGCTGTTGTTTTTCATAAGAAATTTTGTCTCTACATTTGTTGCGACAGTTATCTAACTTGCGTAGAGTTCGTTCTTGTACGGTTTTTCCAGCTGTAGATATGTAGCTTTTGCCAGAGTTCCTTTTTTCTTTGCGCATCTTTTTTTATTGTTTTGCGTTAGACATTTCGTTATTTTGGTCTTCATTTTCCGAAACAGTTTCACAATCTCCAAACAATAAGTTTTGCTCCAGCTGATGACCAGCGTTTTTTGTTTCAAAAGAAATATCAGATTCACTACTTACGTTGTCAGAAACAGCAGGAACAAAACTAGGATCACAAGTTGAATCATCGTCATCGAAATCAGCTGATTTGTCTTCTTCCGTTTCAGTTGAGAAAATAGCATTTTCTTCACAGGCAAAATCTTCATTTTCTTGCTCGGATATGTTCCGAAAGTCTTGGTCCTTTGGAATTTCTGGCACTTTATTTACATCATAAAAGTTAATTTTATGAAGGTAATGAACTGTTCCTAAACTAAGATAAACTTGCTGAAAAGAACTTACCAGTTAAGAAACTTGTATTCTCTTCGTATTCTGTAAATGGTGTGGAATTTCTATAACTTAACTGATTTTGTTTTTTTAATGCCAAATATAACATTTTTCTCGCGCGTTCCATTTTATTATGTTTAATATGAAAAAAAACTTATTTGTATAAACAGTAAAGCACACAATTTTTAAAAGTATTATTAATAAAAAAAATGTATACACGTCTGGTCACTTCAACAGTTAAGAACACTAGGCGCAACGTTTCCACTTAAGTTATCTAAACCAACTGAAATGCAGCAAACAAAACTATCTTATTTTGATATAAGCAACGGTTATTTGAAAAATTAAATTCAATAGAAAATCTTATGTAGACATAAGTGTTTCTGACAAACTTAATTTTTTTAATTAGTGTTTTTTTTAATTTTTACAAAAGAACTTATGTCGAGATAAGTGTGACTAAAATACAAATCAAATTTAGCAAAGAATCTTAAGTCCACATAAGTTTTCACAAAAAACTAAAATGGAACCGGATAAAAAAAAATTCACGAGAACTAATACGACATAAGCGTGTTTGTTGAATCATAAAATTTGATTTTGGAGGACATAAGAAAATTTAATAACATAAGCTTTTCTGTCAAATGCATTGTATAACCGTTCAAACATAAGTGGTTACGAATTGTACGATTTCTGTTTAACGGACAAATATTTTTAAATGGGGGTAAGACAGAAATATGGATTTCAAAGTGCTTATGAATATCCATTGAAATACAGAGAAATTGCTTATGTCGACATAAGCTACTCTGTCTTATTGGCACAGATCTATTTTGCCATTTGAATGCCCATTTGCAATTAATAGATTTCTTTCCTTTTAAAAATGATACGCAACCCCAAATATCATTCTTTTTAAGAGCAGCATATTCGTCATTTATAGCTTTTTTCCAACGTAAATTGTTTGAACTATTCATTGCATTGGCGTTTGGCGATAGTTTTCGGATCTTTATCGTTGCTGATAGCAATATAAGAAACGATAAGATTTTGAGTGTGTACAGTATCCAATGAAAATTACTTGTTTCCCTTTAACATCTAATTTTTTTCGTTTCTCTTTTGGAATGTGAATAACAGCTTGACATCCAAAGATTCCTCTGGTGATTTTTTTGTAAAATTTTACAAAATTAGATGAACTGCTGTATTTGTTGCTTCAGCCCAAAATCTTTTTATTCCATGTCAGCAGTATTGAATTGAATAATGATTATATCTATGATCTGAGAACGAAAGTTCTCTTCTTTCCAATTCAAAATCATGTGATGAATATTATCTGAGGCAAGAGTTATATCTAGAACTAAACGGTGATTTTTTCAGAGCCTGGTTTTTGAAAATTCAAAAAAACACAAAAACTTGTAAAAAGTGAATGAAATTTTTATTTGGATCGATAAATCAATTTCTGCCATTTACTTTTTAAAAATAATTTCACTTAAATGTTGCCCGCGGCTACGCTTCAGGTGGTCCATTCTGAAGGTCCAATTTTGGCAAACTTTTTCACACATTTCGGCCGGAATCTCACCAATGACGCATTCAATGTTGGCTTCCAAGGCAGCAATCGTGTTTGGCTTGTCCCCATAGACAATAGACTTAACATAGCCCTACAAAAAATAGTCTAACGGGGTCAAATCACATGATCTTGGTGGCCAATTGACTGCGCCAAAACGTGAGATCAACTGCTCACCAAATTCGCTCTCAATTGATGCATGGTTTCGCGTGCAGTGTGGCATGTGGCACCGTCCTGTTGGGACCACATGTCGACCGAGTTCATTTCTTGCATTTTCGGCAAAAAAAAATCTGTTATCATCGAACGGTGCCTTTCTCCATTGACCGTAACCCTGCGGCCTTCATCGTCCTTGAAGAAGTACGGCCCAATGATGCCGCCTGCCCATAAACCGCACCAAACGGTGCATTTTTCGGGATGCATTGGTAGCTGCTGAATTGCCTCTGGCTGCTCTTCACTCCAAATATGGCAATTCTGCTTATTCACGTATCCATTTAGCCAAAAATGAGCGGAAAAAAAACGGACGTAGCTTGCGAAACACATTTTTCACAGAGCACGAATTTTGATAATAAATTTCAATAATTTGCAAACGTTGTTCAGGCGTAAGTCTATTCATGATGAAATAGCAAACAATACTGAATCGAAATGTCAAATGTTCGTGGAATTTGTCATGTGTGGTCTGTCAAAAATATAAACGTCAAAAACCAAGTAGCAAAAAAATCACCCGTTACATGCCGGTGTCGGGTAACAAATGTGGGTTCACTTCCCACGTTACTTAAAATAAAATCAAAAAGAGACTCACCTCTGTCGTTTATGTCGGTACTTACCCATACTGTGTGATGAGCCTTGGCATCACTACCAATGATGAGGCTTATCTTTTGCCGTTCTGCATTCGCGATGAGCCTCTCCAGTGTTTTTCCGGGTAGAGGCCAAATATGCCGAAACGAGCCAGTCATTAGGTTTCTTTTGAAATTTCCAGTCTGGCTGCGATAATATCTCTATGGCTGAAATAAATTAGTAAATATACATCAATGCTACTTTTAACTAATATATGCAAAATCTAGGTTCACCTTTGTCTGAAGCATACAGGACGTAGTACCCAGGAGTCCTGAGTCATCTAACAATGGATTTTACAATCCATGTTCCTGGATCAGGACGATATCTTCTCCGTACCTGGAAAGACGAAGAAGACGGTATAGGCCAAAACGCCTTGATGGAGTATTGAAGGTTTATCTGGATTAACTGTAGCATTTTGGCTTCAATTAGGCAGACCAGCCTCCACTTCAGTATTGTCTAGCTTTGCCAAATCAGATGATAAGCCGGAAAGCTTCTCCTCGGTCAGAAGAACATGGTCTATGTAATTATCAGTCTCCATTTCGGTCAAACTATCGACTGGAACATAAAGCACGTCCACAAATTCAGCTCCATTTTTCCTTGATTTTCTCGATACCTTCATACCGACCAATACCTATTACACCCATTTTGGAATTATTGATAATAATTACCCCTCCGATTAAATAGTTTTCATCTTATCCTAATGCTCCAGGGTCAAAGTACCATCCTCCTTTGTCAACATCCTTAACTGAAAAGGAACTAAACATCGCACTCGTTTTCTTTTCTTGCAAATCTCTTTTTTCCTTGGATATTTTGCAGCAATGTAGGCAAATTCATTACAGTTGTAACATTTAGGACGCTTGAATTGTTTCGTCTCTGAATTATTCCAATTTTTACCAACAAATGCAGGATCCTTGCTATTTTCCGTTTTGAAGTCATGAAGTAACTTCAATAACTTCAGGTTGCATTTAAAAAACCTTAGGTCTTACATCCATAGATATCGTTAAAATTATTATATTATATATTAATGGTATGTATCTACAGTTATTTTTATTATTGCATGTTTTATCTGAGGAAAAATAGACCATTCCATAAGCAATATTAGTTCGGATTTTGCATTTAAGAGCTTCATTGTATCCGTTTCAATATCAGAAACACACTTTCATAGCCCTTTCATTTTGAAATAAGCTTCGACTGAAAGTTTCCAATCTTCGAAAGTTTTCGCTTTCCCGAAGTATTTCAATACTGTACTTCGTTTCAGGCATCTTTCTAGAATAAATTTCCTTTTTTTTTTTTTTTTATAATCTACACGCGCTCAAGGGATTATGAATACCCTTTAAATGTTTCAACACAGCGCGGGCATGATGGTGAGGTTAAGGAAGGGAAAGAATGATAGGAAAGATGTGTGGCGCGATATTCGGAGACTGCAGGTGGTTGTTGTCTCAGATTTTATCTCCAGGGATGGCGGCTGAACTAATGCGGAGAAATTTCCGTGTCTTATTTATCGATGTCCCTTATAATTCGCATTATTTTTTTTAATTCTTTTGTCATATTTTATCGGTATACTAGTTTTACTCAATCACATGTTGTTAGTTCTATGCCTAAACAGCACGTAATGAGTAAACCAGCAACTCATTGTATGACATTTATTTTTAGAATTGGTTTTTAATGGAAAAATAAGATGACTTAGACTACGGCAGGGATCGAACCTGTGACCATGAGGTTTAGAGGCTAACACACAACTATCGCATTATTATTTATTACGTGATAAGGCCCATAGTCAGACGTTTTAATATGCCAAAATGAAGTGAAGATTTTAATTTCGATAAATAATAAAGTTTTTAGAAATTACAGTTTGATTAAAAACAAAACATATGCTAAAGTACATAAGCAGAAAGTACTAAATCTTAATTTTCAACATTTTGCTTTAAACTATTTCCCAATACTGACATTTAGATATAATTGAACTTCCACTTAACATTCGATGATGTTTCACTTTAAATTTGTACCACTACTATGTGCAACTTTTTTTTTGCCCTTTTCGACTCCTTTGGGATCCACTTTATGTTTTTTATTAACTCAGCTGCCGCGCCTATTCGACTTGATCAATTAAATTGTCAGTAATTGATAATGATACATCATTTATGTACTGACAAAAATATTTCAATAAACTTTAATAAAAAGAACACCTACAACCCACTCTATGCTATTAACATAAGCCTTTACTGATCCAAAAATATATATACAAAAGTATATTTATTATATCCTTTAACTTCATTAATTTCAATATATATTCATTCAATGTGCCCTCCACTAGCTTACAATTTCAGCAGCCTCTATCTACACTAACTTTACCCAATCGTACATTCCCTAATCAATAATAATTGTAAAAAGCTACAAAATCCCTCATACTGTCTTAACTAATGCTTTGAATTACCAACCAACAGGTGGAAGTGAAATCATCAATACCTCTTTGCCCCGGCGAAGGACATTACGCCCTCAACAAAGACAATTGCGGATCTATGTTTATTAAATGTGAGCGCTCTTTGGAAACAAGCCGAATGGAAGGACGCATTTATCGTTGCCCGGAAGGTTTCGCATATTGGGCCGTCAGTCGAAGATGCGAACGCACACAAAAATTAATTAATTGCAATCCGCCACGCTATGACGTCAACAGTGCAATTCCTGTCGAATGGATAAATATTGGTAACCGTCGACGAAGCCTTCGGATATAAAACTTATAATTTATATAGCTTATGTTATTGCAACAAATTTCACAGAATGTGCTGGCATTTAGTTGCTGCTGTCGTGAACCATTAGCCAACTTACACGGACTTTGCGATGGCAGCAACTAATTCGCAATATGTGCATTTATATAAGATATAGCTTCATATAGAATGGCATTTAATTCCCACTTAGTTTTAAGCTTACATATAAATACTCGTTTATATATCTACTCACGTGTAATTTAAATATATTGTGATCTAAAGGACATTATGTAGATTGTATAAAGTTCTTGTAGACACAATATTCTCTTCATATTGTATTTGAAATTGAATTTCGGGGTAAATATCAGCATGGTGAAGGAATATATCGCATTTATTAGTTTCATTATTTGATTTAATAGTTTCGTATTTTCCAAATATGTAGACGGAAAATACATCTCAAAACAAATTAGCAAATTTTATAAATTTTAAGTTTTATAAATTAAATAATGTTAATCAAGGGGATTATTAGATGTGTAGGTATTTATTTAATAGATAAAGATACGTCGATACGTCTTTTTGGGTATCTACGAATGTAATAGACTATTTTATTTGATGTTTTCTAAACATGTTTAGCTTTAATATTATCCTTATATTTATTTTAGGAATATTAAAAGAAAAATTATGCCATACACGTATAAATGCAAAAATTGCAAATAAAATGTACCTATTTTAAGAATGTTTTTATTTATTTGCTAAAAAGTTGAACAATTATGGGCTGTTTAAGCAATGACATTAATTTAAATTTGTGACTTCACACATGGAATCAGCTTTTTTCATTCATGAACATCATCTTATAATTTATTTATAATCTATATACATATATATGTATTACCTATATATATATATATAATTTGATTGAAAGCATCGATTCTTTTCTTAGAATCATGTCTAAAATGTCATGTCCTAAAATATTATTGACGAATTAACCCTCTACCATTGTATTTACATATATCTATATAGTACTACCATGGAACATGAAAATCTGTTTATTAGCGCGCCTGTGCAGAGGTGCTTGTGTCGAGAAATTTGCCTTTGCCGGCAATTGTTTGAGAGCGTGGCAGAGAAATAAAAGAGGGAAAAGAAGAGATGAGGTAGTTTCATTTCTGTTATTATAGCAATACTGAATAAAAGTGAGAAAACCAAATGTGGTATATTTTTTTGACATCACATTTGTAGTTTACTATTTTATATGAGGATAAGGCAAAGAGTAGATAGAGATGGTTTATTTTTCGTTTTGCCTTAATGTAGCTAAGTAAGTAATTTTGTTACTTCCATCGCTTATTGATTCTTCATACGTGAATACGTACCTACAATGATACATACGTATTATAAGTTAGGTACTGAATTGTTGGGGTAGTTTGGATGCAGTATGCAAATGCAGTACCTATATTAAAAAAACAGGAATGAATAAAGAAAGTCTTAATAAACGTTTAGGACTTATTCCATATGGTGTGTGCAATAATACAACAGAATTTCTGATATTTCACATTTAAAAACTTAGTCTTTCGCTAAACCATCGAAGACGGTGGCTTAGTGAAGGAATAAGAATTGACATTAAGATAAAAATGTACATGGAAAGATTAAAATCAGGACTGGATCGTACGAACTTGCTCTTGTAGCTAACAACTTTGCTAAACATTGACGCTGTTAGTAAGTAGGTATAGCATATGCAGGTTCAAATAGAATAATAAATTGTTGAATGGTACCTACCTACAAATGTATATTTAAATGGATTTATTTTTAATTATTAGGAAGGTAAAGCTATATTTTATGTACATACATACATAGAAGGAACATATGTATGTAAATATGTACATATAATAGCGAAAGTGAAATATATATGGGAATAATTTCAAAAAGTAGGTCGAAGAAAATTAGTCACCAAAAATTAAATTTCGGAAGTTTACTTCAAATTATTTCGTTCAATGCATTAGTTAGTATGAAACCATAAGGTTCAGCAATTTAAACCAAATTTTGTATACCTTAAGTCATTTAAGTTAAATGTAACAATGAGCTTAATGCATAATAAAAGCGGTTTCGCAAGAAAACTTTTTGGCGGATGCAAATACAATATCTTAAATAAATTTATTGTTAAGTTAAAAATTTGAGGGAATGTATCACGCAATATTTCGTTTTCTAAAAGGTTATGAAGTGCTAAAACCTCAAGTTGTCGAAGAGAAGAAATTGTATACAAAACTCTAAGTTAATTTTTTAAACCTGTAAAATCAAAAGGCCCAGGGCGAAAATTTATTAAAGAAGATATTTTTTAATTTTGATTGGAAACTTCGAAATTATCATATTATAATTTACTAAGTAAATCTAAAAAAATAAATTCGTGAAAGTTTTATATCTTGTATTTATTTGGGATATAATATTGTCTTTTATTTCTACAAAACGACGTTTGTAACGTGTTTTGCAATCAATTCCGAGCAATTCTCGTTTTTGTGGTGTTTCCGCGTAATCGCTTATGCTTTCCAAAATGGATTTAAATTTATTAAAAGAGTCAGAGCTATGCCAAGACCCAAAACTTTCGATTTCTCTTTTTGCAAATTCAACATCCGTTTGCTAATTTTGAACCAATTTCAAAGAAAGCAGTCTTAGCAAAAATTTCAGAAAGACTATTAATAAAAAAACAAAAATCTAGTGTCTCTAATATAATTAACAAGCTCTCGGCAATAGAAAGCGAGTCAGTGTCCCATTCACTAGGGTTGTCTAATATTCTAATAAAAGTTAGAATTGTATCTAATCTACAGTTTAAAATGGCGTTAATTATTCGCGAATGATAATACCAGCGAGTTTCCGATAACCCAGGCTTTCGTTAGTTGGCTATTTGCTTTAAAAGTTTTGAACATTTAGTTGATTTGTTAAAAAAAAATGGACAATAGTATTAACACTGCCAAGAAAAACTTTTAATTCCGATATATTTTTAAGTGATCGGAATTAAACTAAATTTAAAACGTGAGTTAGCCATTGGACAAGCATCAATGACTTTCTTTTTAACACCACTCACTTCCCCAGACATAGGTGCCGTAAGATTCGCCAATTAGTTTGTCCTTGCAGGAGAATATGATATATACAATATTAAAAAATATACTTTGTCAGCTCATCTGTGTGGCGAGACTCACTAACGCTAAGAAAAACCAAGAAACCTTTCTTCAATTCCGCCCTCCAAAAGGTACCGTGGAACAGCACTCCAAGCACTTGGAGAGTTGGAAAAAAGAGGTTAAGGAAACAAAACATTTTATTTAAATTACAACTCCCTGTCAATCAAGTATATATATATATATATATATAAGTATACTTTTGTTATAATGAAACGTTGAAATAGGAAACGATAAACCATCTTTTCGTGCTTAATCTATTTTCATGGAAGGTTGAATGTTTTGAAAAATTTGAAAACAATCAAATGAACCGTTTTACAGAAAATCGAAAGCCAAAAAATGTTTTTTATTATAGGTACCAAAAATAACCATTTTTTTCACAGAAAAGATTACCAAAAACTACCTTTTCCCTTTATTAATGAACTGATTAAAAAAACGGTTTATTATTTTCGAAAAAAATTGACTTATGCTGTTATGAGCAGACTCCATAAATATTAGAACATAATTTAAAACAAAAACCAAACAAGTAAATAAATATTAAATTAGAATTTATTGACAAATAAAACAAACAAAATAAAACAAAGATCTTTTTTTTTAATTGCGATACATTTGGTGTATATATTTAGGCACAATTGGGTAATGTAATAAAAAAAATGTATATATGTATATTAAGATTTTCATCAAACTCAGCATTCCAATGCTAGAAGCTGAAGCGATTTTCTTCAAACTTGGTAGACACATACTTACATAGTTTTGTTTTGTTCATCATTATAAAAATCCAATCGATTGTTAGAAGAAAAGTGAACTTTTTTTAATTGATTGATTTTGACACATGGAGTGAATATTCTACTGAACTATTCTCTTAGTTATTGGTCGAAAATCCAACTCGATTTTTTTAAATAAATGTGTGAAAATTAGTAATAGAAATACGTTAGCTTTCAGTGGAATTCTCCATTGGTTATTCATAATAACGACAATATTAACTTACGCAGGCAAACTCCAAGTTCTAGTGCATACAAAAAAGAACCATAGAATCATTTTTTTACGATTTTCGAAATCCGCGATATGAATCAATTTTTTTTTTGCATTTTTGAAAAAAAGTTAAAAATATTCATAGGCAATCTTCCGAATAGTTTTTAAAGTCAAATCCAATCCTGGTTGCAATAGGTGCACGTGAAATATAATTGTCCTACTGGAAAAAGGGATAAATGGTTTTCTATTAAATATCTGTTATTAATATATAATGGAAACATTTTTTAATTTTAATTTTAAATGTTTGTAAATGCATAAAATATTTTTATATGTAGGTATTCCTTTCGGATTTATTTACATTATATTTCAATTCAATTTCAAGGCTTCAAGGCAAAAATGTTTAATAATTTTGCATATTCAATTGATAACTAAAATACCTACTTTCTCTTCAATTCTTAACTACGTTAAAGTTGTGAGCAACAATATCCAGTTGTACGATCCAGTAGTGGCGCATTTTATTATTATAAGAATGCATTTTTACTCACTGCAGGTACGTACCTACATACCTAGGTATTTTGATCTCAAAAAAATATTTTTATGTACCTACCTACCTATAGGTAGGTAACTACTATATAGGTATAAAGATATTTCACAATTTTTTCACCCAACATCACGAATTAACTTCAACTTCACAAACAAAAACACTATCACACAGAAATAAAAAAATACCGAATTGCATTTTTTTTTACACACAACCGACGGAAAAATATATTTCACACACGTACCTACAATCGCCAAAGAAAAATTACACAACATCTTGGTTAAAAAACCAAAACAAAGCGAAATATACGTACCTACAAAAGTAGGTCGAACGGGATACTTACAAATTGAAATTGGGATATTCTTCCTACATAGGTATTTTCTCCAGTTTATGATAAATGTGAAAGAAAAATGCAAAAAATATATTTTCTTTTATCCTGCTTTAGCTTTTTGCATTCTTCTCCCTCATTATCTATTTGTCTTACCTTATTTTTTATTTGTCAATCCTTCAAATTCTTGCTCTCTGAGAGTCTGCCCAATCAGCAGAGTTGTAAATCTGAGCGAATTCACCAGAGGGCGCCTCGGACGTTCCGCTTCATGATAGTACTATGGAATATAAATACAATGCCTCTACTGGGGCCAAATTCCGCAAGCGGAATTTATTTTGTTGTTTCTTTATTCATTCCGGAACGTTTGGAATGCAAAACACCGAATGAAAAGAATAACCCTTTCATATGAAAGCAAAACAAATGACAGCAGCCAAAGACGAAAACCAACTAAGTAAACAAAATGGATGACCAAACATTGTTTATATTTTTTATTATTGAAATAAAAATATAAATAACAATTAAATGTGACTTTTCATGAATTAATAAATTAATAATAATTTATTTTTTCTATTTTCCATAGAGATATCTATTTTGTTGTCATCATCACAACACTTTAAAAGAGCTGATTGATGTCATCTTTTTTTCTTTTCTATTCCGGAGAGAATTTTTGTTTCTTTATTCATTCCATTCTGGATATTCTAGATAAACATTTCGTCTTTTCCATCCATTCTATTCCTTATCCGGAATAAATAAAGAAACACACACACAAAAAATCGGGTACACATACTAATTTGCGATTCCGCAAGGGTGCGATTGATTTTTTTTTTGACAGATAACGTGTACACAGATAGGCAAATTTATTCACGCATATTTTGAGGGTGAATAATTTTTTTGCACGGAAAAACATTCACGCTTGTGGAATTGGGCCCCTGCACGAATTATTATCAACGAAATTAGCTTTATTATGGGTTGGAAAAAGTGTTACATAGAAAAAAGAGTGTACGTTACGCATGTACTCGTATGTACACGCGCTAGAAGGATTGGCCCACTTAAACCAAAATTCAAAGGTCCTCACTAGTCAACTGATGAGTCCATGTGAGATCGCCGGGACGAAACGCTAATTTTTGTTGGACTAAAGGCCGTTAAAAGCTATTGTGCTAAGTCTTCTACTTGGCTGATGTATTTCAGTAGTATATAGAATTTGTATTATTAAAAAAAATTCTTAAATTTCAAGTTGTTCGAATGACTTTTATTTCCTACAAATATATGTATATAACGGGTGATATTTTTGCTACTTCGTTTTTGACGTTTATATTTTTGACAGTTCACACCTGATAAATTCCACGAACATTTGACATTTCGATTCAGTATTGTTTGCCATTTCATCATGAATAGACTTACGCCTGAACAACGTTTGCAAATTATTGAAATTTATTATCAAAATTCGTGCTCTGTGAAAAATGTGTTTCGCAGCTACGTCCGTTTTTTTTTCCGCTCATTTTTGGCTAAATGGATACGTGAATAAGCAAAATTGCCGTATTTGGAGTGAAGAGCAGCCAGAGGCAATTCAGCAGCTACCAATGCATCCCGAAAAATGCACTGTTTGGTGCGGTTTATGGGCAGGCGGCATCATTGGGCCGTACTTCTTCAAGGACGATGAAGGCCGCAGGGTTACGGTCAATGGAGAAAGGTACCGTTCGATGATAACAGATTTTTTTTTGCCGAAAATGCAAGAAATGAACTCGGTCGACATGTGGTTCCAACAGGACGGTGCCACATGCCACACTGCACGCGAAACCATGCATCAATTGAGAGGCGAATTTGGTGAGCAGTTGATCTCACGTTTTGGCGCAGTCAATTGGCCACCAAGATCATGTGATTTGACCCCGTTAGACTATTTTTTGTGGGGCTATGTTAAGTCTATTGTCTATGGGGACAAGCCAAACACGATTGCTGCCTTGGAAGCCAACATTGAACGCGTCATTGGTGAGATTCCGGCCGAAATGTGTGAAAAAGTTTGCCAAAATTGGACCTTCAGAATGGACCACCTGAAGCGTAGCCGCGGGCAACATTTAAGTGAAATTATTTTTAAAAAGTAAATGGCAGAAATTGATTTATCGATCCAAATAAAAATTTCATTCACTTTTTACAAGTTTCTGTAGTTTTTTGAATTTTCAAAAACCAAGCTCTTAAAAAATCACCGTTTATATATATATATATATATATATATGAATGCTAATGTACATACTTTACAATGAATTATTTCACAAATTTAATTTATTATTGTTAGATCTAACTTACGTTTAGTTTTTTTTTTTTTGTTTTCTTGATGATACTGGTATAATTCAATTATTGTTCCTTTTAACTTCCTTAATTTAGCTTTAGCTTATGCTAAAGCAATCCGGAGTGGTTTGGTTGTGCCACCAAACGAGGCCAATATATCTATTCATTTGAATGAACTTTGTATATTTTTACATTCGAACGAATAATATTAGTGGTATTCACGATCCGATGCAACATAAAGGTGTAAAATTGCGAAATTATTTTTTTTTCTGCAAATCGTGAATGTACCTTTTCTATTCTATTGCAACTCTGGAGTAAAAATGCAAAATCAGTTCGGCCGAAAACATTTCTGACAGAAAATAACAGCTGCCAAACTGTCAACGACGCCAGACAAATTTTGCACCATTGTATTTTTTTGTTGCAATAGGGTTAGGAAATAGCAAAAGTACACAAGTGTTGTAAAATCTTAGTCAGTGTAAGTTGTTGTTGTGGTGCAAAAACAAGTTGCACTTTTGCATTTTTACAATGATACTAGACCAGTTGCACCAGATCGTGAATACCCCTATTCATTTTTAAACCGTTGCGCAAACTTGAATGAATCTTATAGCGAGTTTCATTCAAGAAAAGATCTGCTCTTTCTGACAAAAGATTTCATCTTTTTGAATTTTGAGAGTTTCATTTCAACAAAAAGAGCAAATCTAGATCAAATCTTAACACGAAAGGTTTCATCTCTGATGGGTTGGCAAATTTGATCTGAATACACACATATATGGAAAGTCTTTTCTGTCAATGTCAAATGGAAATATTTTGTTATTAATTTTTTGTGAACTAGTGCCAATCCGTGCTAAAAAAATAAATAAATAATGGACGAAGAAGTTAATAATTTATATTTTATAATTTTAGTGGAGTTTTTGATTGCTTCGTATCTTCCTTGTCATCTGATGATGAAGATATGTTGTTTTCAGGAATAAGTGTGTCAGTCATTCACCAATACTACAATTAAATCCGGAAAAAAGTTTCATTGAAAAGATCAAATCTCGATTTTGAGAGATCTTTGAAATTTGAATGAAACTCGGTATTATTTTCAAAGTCAGATGTTTGAAATTTACTGACGTTTCTATTTTTTTAGTATGACCAAAGTGACATTTTTTTAGTATATTTTTTTAACTAAAAAAATTGGTGACAATAAATCCTTATTTTTACAGAAACATAAAGTAAATTAAAGTTATGGTTTATGCTTGGTAAATCTAAGTTTTTAAAAACTACATCAATAACAAAATTAGTTATTTTGAAGCATTTAGGAAATAATGGTCAGTTTATTAATGCGAAAAAGAATCAACAACTAAAAAACGTTTGTATAATAAAACACTAGATTTTTTCTGAACTTTCGTTTTACTTTAATTGTGTTTAAACAAAATTTAACAGAAACAGTTGTTCAGCAAATAAATTCAGTGTTTACACACATGAAGTCACACTTTTTAATTAAAAGTAAAGTCGCTTGCCGACACAATTAATTCTTTCTTTGAACAAAGTATTAAAAATATTAAATAAGTTGAAGATAAACTATTGTAATTATTTTGTGCGTGAATGTGAAAAGTGATAGGTTGGCATCTGGCTTCCGCCAAGAGCAGACGTGTTTTGCTTCGCCTTTAAATTGAATAATTATATTATAATGAGAGTATTTCTGTGGCGAAAGGACAGCATTGGAACAGAAAAAAAAATTATAATTTTTTTCATTATTCGTGCGAATTGAAGCCAACCAAACGGCATCCACCACAGTATTGAGTTTTCGCTCTATCATCAAAATTTAAAAAGTAAAATCTATTGCATATGCACTCTCGCCAATTTAAAAGTAGTGGCGCAAAATTTTAAACAGCCTGATGTTAAGGTCTTAGCATGATACTACTTACCAGTTTCCTAATACTAAAGCACTTTACTAATATTTTCCTAATTTTAAACACTTTTTAACTAGCACCATACTAAATCAATTTTCTTAATAAACTACAAATAAACACGCCTAAAATAGTGCAAAAAAGTAAGCGAACATAACTTTTTGACGTTTGTAAATGCCAAAGTGGCATATGGATTTAGTACGATACTAAAAAAATAAAGCAGCCATTTTGTGATTTTAACTTTATTAAAATGTTTAGAAAATAGTACGATACTAAACTGGTTTAAAATTAGCAAAATCCTCTTTTAAGCCTAGTATCGACTAAAATTTTGCGCCAGTGTATATAAACATTCACATAAATATTAATCGCACAGAGCTCTCGCTCTATCATCAAATGAAAAGTAATTTTAAATTAAAAAGTTATTCTATAATCAGCCTTATTTTGAAATTCACTTTTGAGCTTCGAACGATTCGAAAGTTCACTTAAACAATCGAAAGTTCATTTTTCAGTTTCACAAAACATGTAAGTGTGGATATTTTTACTGAAAACTAATTAAAATAAATTACTTTTGTGAGTTATTTGTTGGGTTTTTTAATAAAGGTCACAATCGCATTCCAACTGAACCAACCGGGAGCAGAAAAAAGGAAACGTGATAAATATATATTAAATAAAAAAGTTCCATTTTGCGAATAAAAGAGTTCTGTTATGTTATGTTTTTTTTATTGATTTTAGTTTTTAACCGAATTAATTAAGTGAGATATATTGATATATACATATATAAATGTAAAACGTGTACACTTTTAATTAAAAAAATGAAGCCATGTCGTCCCGAGTGCTTCGTGCTTCATGGATATATCATATCACATTAGGTGCGTTTTTTGCAATCCCCGGGGGAAATGGTTGAAAAAAGCGACCAAGGCGCTTAGTAAAATTCTAATTTTGGCATTACAGTTTATGCTACGTTTTCACCTAAAGATAATCCGGTTTAAATTGAGAAGATTAAAAATTAATCTTCAAGTGTTTTCTCCAGTGAAAAAAAGATTAGTTTGACGTTTTCACTATGAATTGTCATTCAAAAGTCAATACAATAAGACAAAAACAAAAAAATTGGGAAGAACAATAATTCCGCGCAGTAAACAAATTTAATTTCAATAAATAAAAATGAGTAATACCATAACTTTAAAATATTGTTATCCCAACATCTTGCTGCATATAGATATATTTACATAAATACTGTAATCGATTTTACACGGTTTTGGTTTTTATATATTTGGGAAAGATCAACTTCAAAGTATTACTGTAGGATAGCCAAAACATTTTCCATTACAAATTCGAGGCACCGACCGCTTTGGTCTTTGTAGCTTTATTGCATTTTTTATTTTTACACTTATTTATAAACAAAAACAGAATTTGAAGGCAACGACAAATTATACCAGACAAAAACAAATTTAAATAATGTTGGACAGTTTTTTTTTGTTGAATGTCAATGGAGAAAATATGACATTAGAATAGGCGCGTTCTATAAAATAAGGTTTGTTTCTTTTGAGTATCTTCTTTTTATTTGGCAATCCGGAAGCCTTCCGGACTCTTCTGAAAGCGTTCACTTGGGAAAAAATGACAGTTCTAATTCTGAAAAGAAGAGAATTTTGCTTCTGGATTTGAAATCAGAACTAGAAGCAGAAGCCCCCACACATTAATATACTTGACCGTCAAACTCGTCTGTTGTCAGTTTTTGTATCATAATTGTGCAACAAACATTTTTTTGAATTTGAATATTCTCACGTACACAATTATTTTTACACATGCAATCTCATTAAAATTGAGAATCGTCAGAATCACACAAAAGTGTTCCGCTGGGATTCTGGATCGGAGAAGAATTAGGTGAAAACGTAGTATTACATTTGCAAGATGACATTTAGAAAACAGCTGTGTCCAAAAGAAGAAAAAATCACCTACATCAGATCTATCGCCCAATGGAAAAAAATCGTTATTCTTGGACTTGAGATGATTTATTTAATGTATGTCCAGTCCTCGGCTATATCAACTTGCCTCGAATATAACACTAAAAAGATCAGGATGTATAAACAGTTCATTGCTGCTTGCTGAAAATTCATTCCACACGTTGGAGTTTTAAGAAAAACAATTGGACTACGGCCTTCGGCCTTCAAAATTTAATTAATTATTGAAATAAATCAATGTTTTGTCCTCCATTAGATTAATTTTGTACTTCCGATTGAACAAGGATGGTTTTTGTATGTCCCCAACCAAATAAAGCATGTATTAAAGCTAAGAACTTTACAGTTCCATCTCTTATAAAACTGGCTTGCACATTGAGATTTCTTGGAAGTCGTTGCTAGCAAAACTGTGTCGGTAATGATTTCGTTTTGGGTCTTTCACAGTCAACTGTGTCAGGCGACAAGAAAATTTGGTAGTATGGCCCGTCACCAGTCACATTTTTTGTTAACTGCAATTTTTTGGTTCAGCTTTAACTTATAGTCCGACTAAATCTGTTCAGAAACAAATAAAGAAAATTTTAAATATTTATTAAAATAAAATAATGAAAATAATTGATTAAAACATATGTGCAAACAATAGAATATTTTCTTAGTAACGATATGCAACTCTTTTCCCTCACGAATCGGAGGCTCAAGAGAGTTTAATTCGACAGGAAATTGTTCCCAATAATCTTTTTGGTTTTTCTTCGAAGAACCAAACATACTTATACCTTTACATACAAACGTCCATATACGATTACATCAAAATAAATAGTTTTGCAAATTGATTTGCATTGCGCTTTGTGATAAGTTATCATATTGATTTATTTACCAACATTTACAATTTGCACACAAATACCTTCTTTTTTTTGTTTGTCATTTTTTTTTTTTATTTAGCTATATTCCTGTAAGACCTAAGGTCTTTTAAATGCAACCTGAATTGCACGGCACTAGTTTGGCACAGTGGATTTGAGAACTAGGTATTGATTGTCTCATTTTAACCCATGGGCGGCATCCAATTAAAATTGGAGGTATTGGAGAAAAGAATGCGCCTAGCGTGGGGATCGAACCCACACGTCTAAGTTAGCAATCAAGCAGTTTATCCACTGCGCTATTGCCACCCACAATTGTCATTACAAAAAATAACTAGCTACCAGGTTAATACAAGTAAATTTGAAACTTTTATCAACAATAAATAGAAAATATTTCCCGGCACAACAATTCGCTAGCGTTATCACTAAATATTTTCATTCGATAGTATATCACACATACATGGGTTATATTAGCGAAGATTCGCTTTTTGTAATCGCTTGATAATCAAATTCGCCTTTGAAGCGAGCTAAGTTTGAGCGAATCGCTATTTGTAATACGAAATTAGCGAATAATCATCAGCAGATGACGAGGAAGACAAAGGCGAAACAATCAAAAACTCCACTAAATTTATAAAATCTAAATTATTTATTTTCGTACATTATTTGTTCATTTTTAAAATTTTTTTAGCACTAGTTCACAACAAATTAATAAAAAAATATTTTCCATTTGACCCTTGACAGAAAAGACTTTTTGCATGAACAAATCTGCCAGCCCATCAGAGATCAGATCTTTCGTGTTGAGATTTAATCTAGATTTGCTCTTTTTGTTGGAATGAAATTCTGAAAATTCAAAAAGATCAAATCTTTTGACAAAAAGAAAAAATATTAAATAGTTTTGTGACTTGGACTAAATGTGCGACTTACTTGAGCACGGTATATAAATATTATTTGCTACAAATTCCAAAATTGGTTCAACTTAGTTTACAGAAAATTTAAATATGTATTATATATTTTTATTTTCAGATCATTTTTCTTTGATTTCAGATATTACAGCGAAAATGTTAAGTTAATTCTTCAGTGACATTTCTCAATTCTAAAGTTATGTTATACTACGTTGATCGATCGTTAAACCCTATATAAAATAGTGGTTATAATATATTATGTAAAATACTTGTAAAAGTTTCTCCAGCTGCGCAGTCAAATGTACCAAAATTTATAACATCCGAGATCTCAGAAATGTGAAATAGCTTAAGTTATTTCGATAACTATATCATAATTTGGTCTTTGGAATAGGAGTCGATGGATTTTCTCCTTTGTAAAAATCTTTGAGAAGCTGCATTGCTTCGGTGGCCCGCATTCCACCAGTGATTTTAATTTTTTTCTTGAAAAAACTGTCTACGTTTACAACAGTTTTGCCTCCAAATCGATCATTAGCACAACCAAATACGATTTCTTTTACACAAAGTTCATATAAAGCAGAGGCACACATAATACACGGTTCTACTGTAACAACGACACTGACATTAGGAAAAACATTTTCCCATTTAAGGTTATTATTTTTACAAAATTCTAATGTTCGATCTATGCATACAAATTCAGCGTGGCGAGTCGCATTTTTTGTAGCATTCACATCGTTACTTCCTCTTGCTATTATTTCATTCTTGAAAACGAAAACACAGCCTACAGGGACTTCGCCTATGGCAATAGCTTTTCGGGCCTCTACAAAGGCTTCTTCCATAAATATTTCCATATTTGTTTTGGTTTAAAATACTCAAAATCGTGTTTTTTTTCAATGTAAAATAAAATATTTTTCAATTTATCGAACTAAATATAAATCTTCTTTTGTTTTATGTTATTTGGTCGAATGTAGATCTCAATAGATCATTATAGAATAACAAGGATTGATGAATTTGCGGTGTTTTAGATTTCGTTTTTAAGGTACTTAAGAAGATTATTGCGTTCAAAAAATTCGGTAGCTTTTTCTGGCCAATTGTTGTTATTTAAACTGCGAGGACTGGGATGAGCTAGTTGTAGGATTTGTATATTAGATCCAATGTAAGTTGACTGCTTGACTAGTCTCTTCAGGCAGTCACCCACATAGGTTCCAATAGCTATTACAATTTCCGGCTGCACAAGCTGTAATTCTTTTTCAAGGTGCTTAAGACAAATACCACGCACTTTCGATTTTGCATCGGCCTATAAAGATACAAAAATCCGGTTAATACATATATAGATGAATTTTAGCATTCGTCAAATAATAATCGTCACATCCTAAATTGATCTTTCCATTTTTGGATTATTACACTGTACTATAGCATTTTCTAGACAGCACTTGAACAATGCCCTTCAAGCAAGTGACTACGGACCAAAAACGGATCCGAAACGATTCCAAATCTGATCAAATTAGTATGGACATTAGAATCACCACGGAGCCATTATATGAATGTATTGTGATAGCATATTTCTTATTAGATTAGTTATTTTTTTTTTCGATTCGTTTTGGATTCCATGAAGGTTCGGTTTTCGCTGGGTTTATATTTCACCCAGCGAAAACCGAACCTAAATGGAATCCAAAACGAATCGGAAAAAAATAACTAATCTAATAAGAAATATGCTGTTATACACATAATAATCACTTATTTGTTTATATAATCGCGTTTTCCATTTTAAAATATTATATTATTAATTCTTTACATTTTTGTTATTATTTTGGTTTTCCTTGAAGATAAAAAATTCCTTGTTGCTTGTTTACTCACAAAAATTAAAAAAAAAAAACTGTTTCCATCCATTTGTCTTCATTTAAATACATACAAAATATATACAAAAATACTCCCTCTTCAAATATCGACTATTCTATCTCTTTCTCGGTTCATAAAAAAAAATACTATCAATTCTCGTTTTCCTTTTTACATGCGTGAAAATTTATTAACGTGTGTGATACACTCAGATTTTTTGGATTCCAAAGTGTTTCGCAAGTGAACCAAGAAATTCGGGTCCGTGTTTTTGCTTGAAGGGATAGAGCTATTAGGCTTGTACTTTTTGGGTAAAGTTTGGGAAAAAGCTTGGGAAAAGTTTGGGCTCAAGGTTTTGCATGTTGTTGCAATTTTTAACCAGAAACGAAAAGTAAAGAAACACATTTGGATTATTTCTGGATACTTTTAGCAACAAAAATTATATGTGTGGACTCAACATGTATGAAAATGTTTTCACGAAATACAGTTTAATTTGCATGTACGTCATTTTGAGCTCTACCAAAAGAACCAGGAGATAAATTTATTATCCATTATCTTCAATTTTTGTTTTTCTTCTTCCTAAAATTGTAAAAAAAGAGTTTAAATTACACAACTTCACAAATTTAAATTGCAATTATTCGATCAGCTGATTTCTTGTTTCGCATGCAAGAAAGTGCAGTAGCTAAAATGTTCGGGTAGATTTTTGCTGGAGGGAAAATGAAAAAAAAATGAAGAAAAGTCAAAAGCTCTGGCACGAAAATGCCAAAAAAGTAAAGAAACACGTTTTGGGTAAATTTGGGATCCCGAAGGTGAGTAAAGAAACAGACCTATTGTTGCAATTTTTAACCAGCAACTGAAAGTAAAGAAACACATGTGGGTTGGTTCTGGTTACGTGCCACATATAGCAACAGAAACTAGATGTGTAGGACTCAACTTGTACGAAAATATTTTCAAGAAATACAATTTAATTTGCATGTACTTATCATTTTGAGCTCTACCAAAAGAATCAGGAGATACATTTATTATTATATTATCTTCAATCGTTTGGATTTCTTCTTTTTATAATTGCAAAAAAGAATTTTAATTATAAATTTTGATTTGTGACCAATTCTCTTTGATTTAATTACACTACTTCACAAATTAAAATTAAAATTATTCGATCAGCTGATTTCTTGTTTGACGAGCTAAAAGGAGCGTTCCCGTACTCCCTAAACTGCGAAAATCTACGAACTTCTACGAAAAACAGTCAAATCCTCTTGCCGTACTCAAATTTTCGAAGTTTTTCAGAGAAGAGAGGGCTCATGAGAGAGTAAAATATTTGCCCAGGCTACGAATTTTAGTCCAAAAATGTCTTTATGAAGACTGTCAAATAAAGGAAAAAAAAACATAAGCTGCCAGTTGCCACGTGTATCGTTACAAAAGTTGAAAATAATGGAATTTTTGGAAACACGTTTTGGGTATATTTATGATACCGCGGGGTCCCGAAGGTGCTTAAAGAAACAGAACTATTAATAGGCCTATTTCTTATCTTGTGAATTGTATATATGTATGTATTTATTTATTTAGTATAATTTACTATTTTCTACTACAAAACAAATTTAATATAACTTATCATATAAATTATTACATTTATATAAAATTTCAGTCTAAGTAATTTCTTTTCATTCTAATATTAATAAAATTAAATAACAACTTAGAACAATATAAATATAAAACAATATTATATGTTCGTTTTAATGTAAGATATTAATAATCTTTTAAAGCTATAAAAGTTTGATTAATTTTTAATAAAGTTTGGTAACTCGTTATGAATTTGCATTTCATGAACTAAATTTACGTTTAATGAAAGATAATCAGGTACCGTTTTATGTTTAATCTTAAATACAAATATAGCTGCGTTTTACGTAATCCTTTGTTTGATGTTAAGCCATTGGTCGTGCCTGCAATGGCTTAACATCATTAGATTTATTGGGGTATAAAAACTAGATTTCAAGATGACTCTCATCGCTTTGTTTTGAAGTTTTTTGTGCTGAGTTGCCCATATACATTTGAACAAAAATCAAAGTGTGGTTTGATTATTTTATTAAAAATATTTATTGCGCACATATTAGATAGAAGTTTACGTATTCTTTTTAAAAATACAACTTTTTTCGATATTTTTTTTCACAATGTACTCAAGTTGATTATTAAAGTTGAATTCATTGTCTAAAACGACGCCAAGGTATTTTATAGATTGCACTTGTTCAATGTTAGTATTGTTAGTTTGAATGGTTATTTGAAAGTCAGTGTTTAAAGGCATGCATTTTGTTTTATTCACGTTAATTTTAAGATAATTCATGTCCAGCCATGCACAAATCTTGTTTATGTCATACTTTAAATAATTTAATAAAAATTGATTTTTTTCCCACAAACGAATAACTGAGCATCGTCTGCGAACAATGAAATTGTACAGTACTAAAGAACTATCGTGCCCGGGCGAAACGCATTTGGAACTATGGGTCACAAAATATTTCAATTGGCTTTAATCCACACAGTCCACAAAAACAGAAACAAAAATAATATGTAAATATTGTTTTCTTTGAATACAAGTACTTAAGAACTTTATTTATGTCATTTATATACAACAAAAATAGAAGTGGGTCTAATATTGTTCCTTGAGGTACACCGAATGTAGTTATTTCACTATTAGATAAGCACTGATTAATATTAGTTCTTTGGGTTCTGTCATCCAAGTATGTTCGGAACCACTGCAATTCTTTGTTTTTAATACCGTATTTGTTTAGTTTTAATAAAAGTAATGATTTGTATCAATTTTTTCAATTCAATTTGTACGAATTGGTAGCAATAGGTCTGATACATTATTTTTAGCAGAAATTGGCAGCTTAAAAAATTCTTTAGAGTGGGGATGAAATTCCCTCTTTAAGAAATAAAGTCCGAAAATGTCTGGAACAGCTTGCGCACAATTTTCTGCCAATTTTTAAACGTCAACACAATATTTGTTTTTTATATATTTGTTTGTTTAAATTTTAACTTTTTCGCTTCAAACTAATAATTTTGCATTTTAGTGGTTCTAAATTAATTTATTTGATCAAGAAATCTTTTCTCAAAACGACCGCAGCAGAGTCTGAGTTGTCAACAAATGTGTTGTTATTTTTCGCTCAGAGCGTTTAGAGCTCCAAATGTATTTCTTTTTTGTTTTGAACATGTGCAGAGGGCGCTCGATGTGCTTGAACATAATCGTCTGAGTATTGCTGAGCACACGAAATGTGAAGAAAAATAATCAGATTCAAATGGCGAAATAAGTTGGTCACTTTTTGATTTTCTTTGTCTGGTGTGTATTTGTGTGCAAGTGCGTTTAAAAAAAATCAGTGTTCGGAACAAGTTCGCAAAAACGCCTAGACTGTGAAAGTGGAGGAGAAAAAGGGAAAAATTTTAATATTTGTTCACTGGAATTCTCGAGTGTTTTCTCATTTTATTTTATATAATATCTATGTTTTGTGAACTGTTATTTGTGTTGGGTGTGTTAATTTTTTTAGTTTGGTTTTGGTAATGTCTTGAGTGATCATTCAATTATGCCCAACAATACTTTCAGTCTTTGCATCCGGAGGATCACCATTGAAGTTTTAAACACAAATGATCCAATTTGCGTTTGTTTACTTTGTTGCAAAATTTCCCCACTCTTGAAGTTTGGTAGTTACACTTTCCTACTACAAAAAAGATACCAAACAAACGTTTTGTTACAAGATTTACAAAGTTTGTTCCCGTACTTTGTGCACAAAAATGTGAAGACTGTCATTTTTGCAAGAGTGGGGGTAAAAATCTATCAGAGAGCCACAAAAGTTTAACAAAAGTACGGGAACGCTTTGAACAACAATTTACGCCATTTTTTAAACCTCAAAATAAAAGTGTATTTTTGAAAATGTTTATTAAAGATTTACATGAAATTATTTCTTAAAATAACCAATTTGATAACACAAATTTAAATTACAGGCCAGACTATAAATTCCATTATTTTCAACTTTTGTAATGATACACATGGCGACTGACAAGCTTATGTATCGTTTTAATTTCCTTCATTTGACAGTCTTCATAAGTTTGTCCAAAGAAATTTCATGGACTAAAATTCGCAGCCTGGGGAAATATTTTACGCTCTCATGAGCGCTCTCTTCTGTGAAAAACTACGAAAATTTGGAGTACGTGAACAAAATTTGACTGTTTTTCATAGAAATTCGTAGATTTTCGCAGTTTTAGGGAGTACGGGAACGCACCTAAAATGTTCCCCACTCTTGAATTTTGATAGTTGTTACACTTCTTACTACAAAAAAGATCTAATGTATTTTAAAAATCCGAATTGGGATAAGTTATAAAATGAATTCTACATTTTTGTCATGTCTTTGAATACTAGAATTACGAATAAGATCGACATTAATATAAAATACAATTTTTATTAAAATCTTAAACTATAAAATGTGTAATACATGGCACTATTAAACTGTAAGTACAATTTATATATACACTATTAGCCTTTCTTTTCAATACTTCTTTAGACAACTCGACTTACGTCAACAGTAGAGGTTTGGTTCATTAGTGACAAGAAATAATAAAAATATTCAAAGATGTTGCAAAAAAACAACAACCACTCTTGTAAGAAGTTTTGCCTCATTTAAAGCTGAGCCTTAATAAAAGCGTTTAGATTTGTCATCAATATAACATATAAATAATAAATCTTAAGTACCATTAAATTAATGTGGGTTACAAATTGGGAAATTTACATTGGTTTGAAATTGTTTGAAAAGATTGGGCTTAAATCTATACCATTCCATTACAATTCTCCACAGGGTGTTTTAATTTATACTGAAACCCTCGTTTCGAGGTAGATGTGATGAGGATAGATCAACTTAGACATCTCAAAAGGTCATATTTAATTGATATTATTAAATATTAATACCCAATATTACCTTTAATTCTCCAGGTGTAATGTTTTTCCCTTGGGAATCAAAAAACGCCAGTGGACAAAAATTATGCATGAAGCATTGCTGACTAAAAATGTCCAAGCTTCCAGATAATTTTTCAATCAGAGTCCAAATACGTACACCACTTGGTTCCTCAGTGGTCATTGCCAAACCTTTGACTGGTCGTTTCGGATGAACTAATGGTGGTTGTTGAATTTGACCTTCAATTTTCATCAAATGTCTAACAGTGTTAATATTACCAAAAGGAATCTGTGGTTATAAAAAATGCTTTTTCAAGATCTAGAAGCAAGTTTTAATAATTCATAAATGAAAGCCACTCCAGACATGCCAATTTATAACAGTTCTGTTCATAAATGTAATGTTTCTATGACCCTGAAGGATCCAGAAAGGCGTTTAAATTAGTCTGCAACTTCGTTGTTCTTTCCTGCCGCAACCCAATAGAGTGAAGCGAACAATAGTTATAAATTAACATTTTTCTAGTATCGTCCTTCATAAATATTATGTTCTGGAATCATACCCCGGTCTGTACCATACCATTTGGTCCTGGATTCATTCCAATTAACATCAATTTTTTATGACCATTAAGGAATTTCTTTAAGTACTGATAATGTAAGTCAAATGCATATTCTATTGGATTATAGACGTGGGTTATGTTATAGAATTCAAGTGCTTTCAAGTCGTTATTCAAGTTACATTCAATATCAAGAAATTGCTTCCAAAATGGGGCAGGAAAATATTTTGATGTTAACGAGTCTTCGGCTTCATTTTCCGATTTTGGTTCTTCCATTATATTTGTTTGTATATAACTTACGTATAGTTATTTAGTATTTAGACGAGTTTTCAGAAAACTTGCAAAAGGTTCTGAGTGCAATATGAAGAAAAAAATAGTACTTGTCAATGTGTATCAATATTTAGGTATGGACATTTTGTATGATACGTAGATGGTAGGTACTATTTCTCAAATGAAATATGTTGCCAGGTCAAGATGAATAAATATATAATTATTTACCCTTGATAATTTAGTTTTTTTACGTTTTTTACTATACGAATGTACGTGTTTATTAAACTTTTGATTTGAATAATTTTTCTTTACTTTTTTTAGTCACAAATTTCGATGCTTACAGAATTGCAACACAACAAACAAAATTTCCTTCAATTAAGTGATTGATACGCCATCTGACATTTTCATGCAAAACGTTCTAGTTCTGTTCAAATAGCATTGGGTACATTCAAATGTCGGTACCATAGTTGCTCAGGCTACATTTTATGCTACGTTTTCACCTAAAGATAAACCGGTTTAAATTGAGAAGATTAAAAATTAATCTTCAAGTGTTTTCACCAGTAAAAAAAAGATTCGTTTGACGTTTTCACAATGAATTGTCATTCAAAATTCAACAAAAACAAAATAATTGGGAAGAAGAATAATAATTTCGGTGCAGTGAATAAATTTAATCTCAATAAATAAAAATGAGTAATAACTTTAAAATATTGTTATCCCAACATCTTGCAGCAAATAATATATCTATACATAAATACTGTAATCGCCTTTGCACGGTTTCGTTTTTATATATTTGTATGTATTTATATATACAACTTCAAAGTATTACTGATGGATAGCTAAAACATTTTCCATTACAAATTCGAGGCACCGGCCGCTTTGGTCTTTGTAGCTTTATTGCATTTTTTTATTTTTATACTTATTTATAAACAAAAACAGAATTTGAAGGCAACGACAAATTATACCAGACAAAAACTTATTTAATTTGATGTTGGACAGTTTTTTTTTTTTTTGTTGAATGTCAATGGAGAAAATATCACATTAGAATAGGCGCGTTCTATGAAATAAGGTTTGTTTCTTTTGAGAATCTTCTACTTCGAAGAAGATTTCAATGAGATTAATTTCTAATCTTCATTTAAGGAGATTAAAATTTGTATGGGAAATCTTCAAGATTTAGAAGATTTCAAAGAGGATTTATGGTTAATCCACTTAAATCTGGATTAAGTGGTAGGTGAAAACGTAGTATTAATCTTGAAAAAAACAAGATTACGGCACTACCTTTTCGAATTATTTTGTTGACGTCATCTGTGAAAAAAAATCCGACAGCAAAAGAAATTGTTTTGTTTGTACGATGTGGATTCATGGATTTTTCGTGCGCACAATTTGTTTAAGTAATTGAATATTGTTGAATTAAATTTACTTTAATAGCATATAAGTTAATTGCGAAAAAATCAAGAATCAAGTCGGAGTGCTAAATGGATATCGGAGATTTAACTTAAATTAATACTACCGTTCCACCGACCACTAAACCGAGATTTAAGTAGATTTAGTTAAATCTCTTAGACTACGTTTCCACCGAACCGGCGTATAGTTAGCACCGCGATATCACGGATTTCAAAATTTTGGATTCCTATAATTAGGTGAACATTTGGTGAAATTTGGTTAAGCATTTTTAGAATTTGTTGATTCATGGTTAAAAAGTTATAAACAATGTAAAGTTAGGCGTATAGTTAGCACTCGATAAGAACAAAATAAAGGTTTATTGGTATCAATCGATGGGAAATGGTTTTCCGAATTTAGTGAGACTATTTACGAATTTGGTGAAGCTATATTTTAATAAATAATTAAGAAAAACCAATTACAATGACAGTTCTATAAACAATTAACAATTAACAAACATACCTAAGCGTCGTAACGTAACGTAGCTAAATCTGTCAAACAACGAACACAAAACTAACCCATGTACAAGATTCTGTCCCAATTTTTGACGTTCGTTTGACGTCTTGTAGTCGCCAAAATATTTGGAATTTATTTAAAACAATCTTAACAAAATTAAACAAATCAATTCTCAGTGATTTGCAAAATTTGAAGCAGATAGCAGACTACCAGAAGTTTCCGACCAATCAAGAACGCATTTCAATTTTTATATTTTTTATATAAAAACCTTATCTTTAGACAAAAAAGTATTCATTGTTCTGCAAGTTAACTAAACGAAAACAAGTTATTAAGCACGTATAACCAACTGCGAATCCAGATAAAAATTGTATTTGAAAACTAAGTGAAAACTAATTCCGAAAAAAAAGAAAACAAGATGACTACATTGAAAATCGTATTCAAGAAACGAGGACACACTTGTGTGTAAATTTAATAACTACTGAAGTTGTTTGTTGAACAATAGCTGCGTTTTATTATCTACGGGTCTGGGGCTGGGTTATTTTTTAACACGTATTACAAAAACAACACGAGATCTAGGTTTCTATCTGGGTTTACAAATATTAGTATTAAATTCGGCGAACAGTGGGTACATATAAGTACATAACCCAGATCGTTTTATTTTCACGGGGTGAACCATATGGGTTATTGGCAATAATAAAACACGGCTAATGTTTTTGTTTTTTCTTAGAATTTTTAAAACACAATTAAATTGAAACGAAAGCTCAGAAAAAATCTAGTGTATTATTATACAAACGTTTTATAGTTGTTTTAATTCTTTTTCGTATCAATAAACTGACCATTATTGCCTAAATGCTTCAAAATAAGAAATAAATTGTTTATTGATGTATTTTTTGAATACTTGGATTTACCAAGCATAAAACATATTTGATTTACTGTATGTTTCTATAATAATAAGTATTTATTCCCGACCAATTTTTTTAATAAAAAAAAATTCTACGAAAAATGTCACAATGTGACAAATTGACATTATTTCTTCCATTTTATTGACATTACTGACAAAATCGTGTAAATGGTTTGAAGAGTCATGTAAATCCACAATGATGACATTTTGAAAATTATGGCACACCGCGCGGAAGAATGAACGTGCTCATTCTTTAATGGCAGATTGCCATTATCAATGAAACAGTCATTATTTTACTCCGTGTAAATGCTTATCATTATTGATTTGATTTTACCATTATTTTGCCAGTTTAGTGGCATGAATTAATGGCAATTTATCACTCGTGTAAATCCGGCATAATGGCCTTTTTGATTGGCCGTCCGTTACAATGGCCTTATTTAATAACCGAAATATAGCTATCCGGATAGGTTGGTGTTGTTGTACTCCTATGTAAGAATACAGCTGATGACAAAACCACAAATAAGCCATACTAAGATCGGAAACCTTCGTACGTTTCACCCACCAAAACCCATTTGTTTACATTGTTGTATTTGTAGCTTTGAAACTCTATCCATGAATAGATGGGAAATCGAAAAGCAAAACAAAAACAAATTACTAGGGCTGTGTTGTCTATGTGTCTATAGGAAGAGGAACAGAAAAGATTCTTGTGTGCGTTTCTATCAATGTGTCTATTGGAAGAGGAACAGAAATGTTACTTGTGTGCGTGTTTCAGCTTGTAGGCAAATGTCAAATGAAAGCAGAGGTTTCCGGTCTTTACATTATAAGTTTATGGACAAAACAACTGCTGCCGAAAAAAAATCTTAAGCTATCCGAAAAACTTTGGTATACTTTTGTATCCCATGAGAAATGTCAAAAACATGCACAAACCCATACAAGTTCAACCTATTCGATGTTAGTTGTTCAGGAACTTCAGCGTCTTCTTCAGGGGTGTCTTTATTTACAAAATTAAACAGAGATATAATGTTTGTACATATTGATATAAGTAAACGAACAAAATATGACTTAGATAACGTTAAATTTTAAGATTTTTCCTTTTTTAAATTACTGAACAATAATTTGTTTAAGACATATAAAAAAACAGATTTTGAATACTTCACATTTGAATATTATGGCATTTTCGATTGGCTGTCCGGAACAGGTTCCCCCAATAAAACACCCGGAAAAAATTTGACTGATTCTGAATTGTATGTATCACTGTATTTGTGAAAATTAAATTTTAAAAAAATAACATCGGCTAAAAAGAATTTCCAAAACACTTGATATCAATTTAGATACACATTTTCTTGTATCAATAACAATTAACTTGCTTTTTTATGTTATTTTACAGAAAAGTAGTTTAAATTCAACAAACACATCGAAATAACACAAAACAAATTATGCCGATGATTTTGACATTTTAATTCTGCGAGTGTTTAGTGATTCTGTTTTCGATTCTGAAATGAAATCCAGAATCGTTTTCTGTTCTGTTTAGAGTAACAACTGTCATTTTGTGGGGGTCAGAACAGTTCTGGACGGCCAATCGAAAAGACCATTAGTCTACGTTTTATTACATTTACTGTCAGAAACGAAGGAACAGTAAACGGCTGATATATTTTGCGTGGCTTGTTTGCGGTTCATATTATTTTTGTTGCTAATTATATGCACTGTCTCTACTGTGTAACGTATAGATGTATGTTTTTCTGTTGCAAGGATATCCACTCCCTCGAAGTTTGGTGTGTGACAGGTATTAATGCTGTGAGAAGCCAGTGCCGTCTTCTCAGAACTTTTTAGGCGAATATCTGACTTGTGGTTCGCCATCCTTTGCCGAAGGAGTTGTTTGGTGGTGCCTATGTAGCAAAGATTGCAGGATTCATCCGTTTTCCCTTGGTAATTTATTTTATAAACTACGTCTGAACGGCGATCTTTGTCGGTTTTCGTCTTCAGGTTGGTGAATAGGGATGCAACAGTCGGGTTCGACCTATATGCCAAGTTTACTTCGGTTTGGTTTTCGCGACCATTTCTTTGAAATTTTCGGAAAGTTTGGGCATATAAATGACACTCTTATAAACACATCTCCTCTCTTCCCACAATAAAATGAAAATTGCTTACCAATAAAGCCGACGAGAATCATTTTTTAAAAATTCTCCGAAGTCCAAATGAAAACCAACTTGGTCAAAAACTTCTAAAATATTAGATAATAATAATTGAGTAATGCTCATTAAGCAATTAATAAATATTGTATTTAAATAATATTTATGGAGGAATGCTTATTCAGCATGTCCATAGTAAGGCAGTTAATTGCGATACATTTTAATAACAATTTAACAAATTTGTAAACTTAAGAAAATTGGTAGGGATGATAGGTTAAGAATATTTTTGTATAAATAGAGCAGAAAAATAGCAATAAAGTAACAGTTGATCAGTAACACAGTGGATCTAAGTAAAATTACAAGTTTTTTCAACAACAGTGGCATTGTACTTGGAAAGGTGAATAATTAACCCTTGTTTTCTCTTTTCAAGAATTAACTAAATAGGCCTTCTAAGGCTTTAATAATCAGCCGCCAGTTGATATAAACTGGCAAAAACCGAATAGGCCTTCTAAGGCCACCCAACCGGGCCGCCAGGGCCAATTAAATAATCTGGAATTCCTCTTTATAGGTAGGTCTAATTTCTTTCCTCTTCATTTCTATTGTCAAAATGTATATTACACACCATTCCTTAAAAAAATATATAGATACAAGTTTAAAGAAAATTAAAAAAGTGTGTGCTTTGCTTAATTATTTTAATTTAATATTCTTATTTCATCTTAGTATAATTCGTATATGTTATGCTTATGATACACTTGCTAAAAATACCCTAATAAAAAAAAATAATAATTATCATTTTGTATTTTGTTTCGAGTTCACAATTAACGAATTATGTTCACATAATTTAAGCCTTTTTATATTTTATTTTTTGATTATAGACAAAGTAGTCGTTCATACTTTGTTGCCCTAAACAAAATATCTATTCTTTGTGAAAAAGCAAGGATTAAACTGCGTTTCAGGAGTATTTAAACAAAATGCCAGATTATAAAACTAGCGGTTCGAAATACCACAAAGCGTTGCAAAAAATAAATGTTAACTCCTGGGAAAAATATTTCCAGGACAGCAAAATATTTTGAAATAATTAGCGTTGTAGTTGTATTTAGTTAGTTTATTACAAAATAATTACTCACTTGTAATAAAACCAAAGTATCTTGATTTACATGTAAGAAAGTCTAATTACCCATCATAATTTTTGTTTGTCGTTAATTATAAACAATTTTAAAAAATAACCCACTACTTTTTGCAATTTGTCATTCAAAAAAACTAACAATCCATTATCCTATGTAATTTGTTATTTGTACTTCAAAAAAATTACATATGATGTGAAAATTAGAAACAGTAATGTTTACATAATACTTTTAATGGTGAACGCTGCTAAACTTTGTTATACATAATTGGCATTTGTCTTGTCTCCCATTTTTTCAATAACAAGTCAATGGGTATGTAATTTTGTTCATTTGCACACTTAAATATAAAATAGGCAATTAGAACATATTATAATTGAATTATAAATGTAATTTATTATTTACAAACCTGAATATAATACACGTATCCTGTACGCAATTTTTATCGAAAAAAATGGGTATGTATCCTAAAATATCGCGACTAGATACAAAATACACAGAAAATAAATGTTTGTGATAAAAATTTTAACAATGTAAACAATAATAAAATAAAAAAAACACATGTTAAATACTATCAAAGTTAAATGTACATTTTTTTAAAATTATAATAGTGTTAAAGTGAATCATAAATACATATTATATACCGTAGAATTAAAAAAAATATATATTTAAAACGAATTTATAAATCTTAAACATTTATATGCAATATTTATACTTAATATTTGTATCTGTTATGAAATGCTTTTTTGCAGATTTACAGACTTTATGGATGAGTTGACTGCGAGGATGGGGATTCATCTTGTCTTCTTGATTGTTGTGGGGAAATTGGCGATGATGGCCTTGACGGTGAAGATGATGGAGTATTACTATTCGCTGAATGGTAGCCATTACAGTAAGAAACCCCATTCAATACTTCTAGTTGTTCTTCTGCACTTAGTGATGCGTCGGCCATTTGGACATCATTTTTAAGTTCACCTGGAGAACTGTAAGTACTCAGCGAGCTCTTTGATGATGAAGAACTTTTGTCACTACTACTGGAGCTATCGCTTTCACTGTCTTCACTTGACGAATCCATTCGCGTCGGATGCTGCGTTGCAGCCAATTGTTTGCGCAGATCTAAGCAAAGAGATTCAAAATTTGAAAGTAAATCTTTAACAAGTTTTTTTATAACCAAAAATTAGTAAGTAAGAATTGAAACACAAATCAATTTTTTGCTACTATACAAATGTTCCCTAATGTAAGTTTCGCAAAATAAAAACGATGCTATAACGAAATTTAAAATTGTTTATAACAAATGCACACTGCATACTATATCATTCGTTATACTGGGCCACTACTGTATTTACAACAAATCTGTTTCGATGGTGCTGCCCTGTTTTAATAGAAACATATAGTCCGGGAGCTGGCAACACTTATGTTTTTTTTTGTGTATTTTTTTCCTATACCGGGCGTATAGGAAACTGACTGCTGTAGGCTTATCTTTGGTGAGTTGATTTATTGTGAATGTTTGAAGTTGCAAAAAAACCGTAAATTAGTCTAAGATGCGCACTCTGAAAACCTAGTTCAAACGTTAGTTGACATACCCCTGATGACGAAAAACCACTGCTTACACCTGTACCGCGACCAGTTTGTATTTTTTGTGGAAGTAAAAAGATAAAATTATTTTATTTACTCAAGAACGGTTAGATAAATGTCTTGCAAATTTGAAAATTCGCCAAGAAAATAACTTGGTAGGGCGCGACAATAAATTGCAACCAATTTTAAATCAAAGTGAAGGTTACCATTCCAATAACCTAATATTATCTATTCCTTTTGTTCATCTCACAGACAATTTGTTTTTATCGAAGATGTTGTTACAACGATAAACAAAATTTAAAAAAAACTTAGGTTCACATTGGACTGCAATGACAAAAATTGTCCAAAAAGCTTTACAGTCGCGTCGATGAGATTCGTTCTTTAATAAATGCTCAACTAACTTTAGTTCGTCGAGCTATCTTTTTCGTTCTATAAGGCATTCTTAAGACCGAATCGGCAAAGTTTTGATTTCGAAAACTAAGAATCTATGACGCAAATAAAACTTTTCAAAATCAGAACAATTTCTTAATTAAACATGATTTTATGTTATTTTGAATTATTAATTTTAACTAAACAAATGAAGATGTTTATTTTTACGCTAACTGTGCGTTTTTTTAAGTAAATGTTAATTTATTTGTAAGTTATTATTTTACTTAATAATAAAAATATTGAACCTATTGTTAAAGTGCATATTATAAATGCATATTTTGCTTTTTAAGCGCATATTTTCAGATTTAAAGTGCATGAAAATCCGAGCTCTACTTATCACACTAGCCATTTTTCGCTTCAGGTCACTGGCGTAATTTAGGTTCCTTAGTAGACACGTCAGTTTACAGGCATCCACACTGGAGTGCCAAACGTAATATAAATTTAACGTCACAGCACATCAGTGGTCAATTTCAGTTCGAAGAAGCCTTCATCGGAAGAAATTTTAGAGAAATACGACGACGCATTGCGATGGATACACATTTCTGGCAGAGATTTCTTATCTTCTAAATCTATAATTCTCTTCAATATTAAAGAAAAACTTTCGCCTAAATAAAAATTCGTTTGCTTTTGTTTTGGAGCAGATCCAACACCACAAATACAAATCAAATTATGGGTCTGATGGTGTCACTCCAAACCTTTAAAATAAAATGCTTACTGGATTGCACGAACTTGCTCTTATTTTCGATCACATCGTCTGCAAAAGGTTTCTATTAAGAATCTAAATATATTTTCAAAGGCCGTTTTTTACTTAATTTTTTATATATTATTATATATGTATTATAATTTTTTTTTTACACTTGGTACGAAAATTTTAAATAGTTAGGGAAAATTTTGCAATAATCAGTTAAGCAAACAGTGCACATTCTCGAAATAGAGCAAAAATCAGTTTTTCAACAGTCAGATACAACTTATCTAGGAATAAAGTTATCTGCTCATTTTAGAACGGAATAAGGAGTTATCTGAGGAATAAAATAAATAGCTATTTTCCATGTCATAAACCCTTTGAAAAATGATTGCTTTGAAATAAACGTTAAAACAATAATTAATTTCTATGAAAAGTTTGATACTGGAAATAAAAGTGACGCTCAAATTAAATTATTCTCCAGATTGTTTTTTCTTGATTGAAAAATTCGATGTTGTTATCCGGTTGCTAAAAAATCACCCATCCGTTTTCGAAATACAAATTGAATTTTCAAAAGAAAAATTTTTTTTTTTGGATGTTTGAAAAAAAAAATATTTTTCGAAAATTTTGGTATGCAGTATTATTAACAATTTGAAGTAGCTCCTACATACAATTTTTTATCGAAATCCGTCGAGCCGTTTATGATAAATTTCAAAATCAAAAAAATGGTTGTATGACAGGTACCGTTAATAACAGGATATTTAAAAAAATTGTTGACTAAAATGTAGCTTATGTATATCTAAAGTACCACCTTTTTTTTATCAAAATCGTTATAGTATACTATCTGTCATTTTGATAGAAAGAAAGAAAAATAGAATCTACAAAATTTGGCATTGGGCATTTCATAGCATACTATTTTAATTGCACATAGATATTGACACAAATTGGCACCAATTTCTGCCATATTCTGTTCCAGACTTACAAATTTTGGTAGTTTTGGGCAGAAGAGAGCGCTTTTGAGAGTCAAATATTTCCTCTTCCAGACAATTTCTGCCAAATAAATTTGTATAGGCAGCAATTTGTGGGCAGAAAATTTACAATTGTCAGCTTCACGTTTGTTATAAACGGTGATTTTTTAAGAGCTTGGTTTTTGAAAATTCAAAAAAACACAGAAACTTGTAAAAAGTGAATGAAATTTTTATTTGGATCGATAAATCAATTTCTGCCATTTACTTTTTAAAAATAATTTCACTTAAATGTTGCCCGCGGCTACGCTTCAGGTGGTTCATTCTGAAGGTCCAATTTTGGCAAACTTTTTCACACATTTCGGCCGGAATCTCACCAATGACGCGTTCAATGTTGGCTTCCAAGGCAGCAATCGTCTTTGGCTTGTCCCTATAGACAATAGACTTAGCCCCACAAAAAATAGTCTAACGGGGTCAAATCACATGATCTTGGTGGCCAATTGACTGCGCCAAAACGTGAGATCAACTGCTCACCAAATTCGCCTCTCAATTGATGCATGATTTCGCGTGCAGTGTGGCAAACACATTTTTCACAGAGCACGAATTTTGATAATAAATTTCAATAATTTGCAAACTTTGTTCAGGCGTAAGTCTATTCATGATCAAATGGCAAACAATACTGAATCGAAATGTCAAATGTTTGTGGAATTTGTCATGTGTGATCTGTCAAAAATATAAACGTCAAAAACCAAGTAGCAAAAAAATCACCCTTTATTAAAAAAAAAAAAATCTGTTGTTGTGAGAAGATTAGTTGAACAAATAAATTAATTTAGAACCACTAAAATCCAAAATTATTAGTTTGAAGAGGAAAAAATGTGAATTTTAAACAAAAAAAATATATATCCAATATGTGTTGACTTTTAAAAACTGGCAGAAAATTGTGTTCAAGCTGTTCCAAACTTTTTTGGACTTTATTTTCTTAACCCTAGGCCTCCACTAGAAATAAATGATTGCAAGATTGCATTTTGTGGAGGCCCCTAATGTCTGACAAGAATTATGTATGCATGTATTTATTTCTTGTCTTCTCAAAAGAAATAAACGTCGACATAAATAAAATTTGACATATGTGAAATATTTTACTCTCCTCATGAGCGCTCTCTTCTGTGAAATAAAATGCACGACTGGATCGCGCGAACTTGCTCCTTTGTTCGATCACATCGTATGCAAAAGATTTCTATTAAAAATCTAAATATATTTTTAAAGCCATTTTTAACTCAATTTTGTATATATATTACTGCACCGCAGAAATCTTTCCAATAATAAATATCGAAGTCCAAGTAATTGAATGAAAACAAATCCAATTAAACGTCTTGGCAATTAATAACGATTTTATTTTCTATGAAAAACTAACATTAGAGATTTTTATTACAAAATTTTGAATTAAAACTTACAATTGGTAACCAAAAAGCGATGCGAAATTGTATTCACATTAACATAAATCTTATTATTAATAAATTAAAGATTATTAAATGAACGTTCCAAAATGAAAACTATTGAAATAATGATTTAAATTTCAAAACGAATTGAAGAAAATATTTGATTTTTTTTGTTGTTGATTTTCGAAGAACACTTGATTTAACATTTTTAAGGAGAGTGATTTTAGGCTTGATGACAATATACATATACAAAATTTCATTAATTTTGTTCTAAAATAAATTGGTGTGACAATATCAAATATTTAATAATATAAACTTAAAAACAAAAGATTAAATCTGTTTAATTAAAGAAAAAATAATTCAAAATTCTGAAATAAATACTTAAACTAACTTGAGCTCAAAAAAAGTACGCCATTTTATTTCTTGGATAAATTTGAATTTATGAAAAAAAAAATTTTAAATCTGTGGAGCGGTTTTTGAGTTTTTTTTTTAACTTTTTGAAAATATTAAAAAAAAAAAATCAAAAACGCCAGTTCATAGGTATTCAGAAAATACAAATAAATATAATTTTTGAAAAAAAATTAATGAGCAGTTTTCGGATAATAAATTGTTTAAATTTTTTTCTTAAAAATACAAAAAAATATTAATTAAAAATATTGGTACGCGGTATAATTTGGGCAACACTAAACCTATATTTTTGTGAAATTTCGAAAGAATCGGTTAAGCCATTTATGAGAGACATTTTTTCTAATTTTTTTTCAACTATATGATCGGTCGTAGCTAAAAACCCACACTGATTTTTTTTATCAAAATCGTTAGAGCCGTTTCGGAGAAAAATAGGTTTGAACGTAACGGTTATATGGCAGGTACCGTTATTTTTTGAGCTAAAAAAAATTTCAATTTCCCCTCTGTACAATACCTAAAAAAACTCTATATACCAAGTTTGAAGCAATTCGGCCCACCCGTTTGTGCTGTAGGTGTCTATACATACATACAGACAGACTGACAGACAGACGGACAGAATTTTTAGACCATCTTTTTTCGTCTTCGCTATCATCGTAATGTCATGTTTGATTGTTATCACACAACTTTTTTTTTCGACGAATGCATAACTTGCCTTATAGTACCTATAATCGCAAGTAAAAACTACGAACATTTGGATTACGGAAACTGGATTTGACTGTTTTTCGTAGAAATTAGTAAAATTTCGCATTTTCAGTGAGTACGGGAACGCACCTATGTAAACCTTGTAGGCCGTTTTACTACTTTTTTTGTAAATTAACTTAAATAAAATACAGTTTTGCAGCTGTTTTAATTTTTAAAAGTAAAAATATATAACTTACCAATGTTTTCCTTGGTTAGATCTCTAATTTTATCTTCCAATGACCGAATTTTCATCACATATTCCGCAGATAACCTCTGTGCATTAATCTGTTGTTGCCTTTGTGCACCTTGCTCCGAATACCTATCCTCGATTTGTAGACATTCTTCGATGAGCTGTTGTTTGGACAACGTTTCCAAACGTTCCAATCTTGCCTTCTCGTAAACATTTGCAAATTCCTTTGTAAGGAATTCCTCCTCATCTTCGGGTAAAGAATATAAGTAGTTATCTTCGGAATCAACGGAAAAACTAGAATCGCGTGTCCTACCAGATGGTGTCAGCAGGGCAGATGGGACCTCTGCCAGATGTTCCTCCATAAGAAACTTATTTGTATTATACGGCACAAGGGAACGACTTCTGATCAATTTGATCCGACGTCCGTTAATCGAACTAGTATTTCCACTGCCCAAACCACCACCTCCTCCACGACTATATCCAGCACTTTGTCTTCTTCCATGGGGCGGGACTTGAAATTTCCAATTTGTCTTCTTATACGGTTTAGTATTCTTGGTCTTTGGTTTGCCTCGTCGGTGTTTTCGTTTGTTTTTTGATGATGGGCCACTACCAGCAGTACCGGGGCCCAGTGAAGTATTTGAATTATTTGGGCATAAACTGCTCATAGTTTCGTCATGGAGGCAGGAAGTATCGGTGCCTCCATCTATTGGGAGTGGCGCTTCAACAATGGTCTGCTCCGACGTGATTTTAGACACCGTATTTTCTTTGGTAGCGGGCGACGTGAATTCAGTCGCCATTTGCGATTGCTGCGTATGAGGGGAGACATTTTTCTCGTCGCAAAAAACGTCCATTTCACTCATTAGCATCAATATTTTCCAATTTTCTAATGCAATATTGATTAAAAACACTTCACTTAATGTACTTTGATGTTAATTAAGAATAATTTCTCCAAATTGAATCGTAATTTCTATTAAAGAATATTGAGCACAAAACGTAAACGATACAAGCAACGACTTCTACCACCATTTTCCAATCCAATAGTGAATCGTTTCACTCGTCCACCAGCAGACCAGACCAGATTGGTCTGATTCGTTCTTTGATGATTTTTTATATTGTGTATTTCTTTTGCTCGTTCTGTGCTTGTGCATTTGGGTTCTTTATTTTGTTGGTTGCAGATGTAGTAATGTAGTTTTATTTTCGTTCCTTCTCATTTTCTCTACCGTTCACTGATAAATTCAAGTTGAATGGGTATGGGCTTTGGTTTCGGCTATCGTTGTTTAGCGTTCAAGATAAAACGGGTAAGTCATATAATTTATTTGATGAAGAAGGAACATGATGATGATTTCATGCAAATTACGTTTTCTCATTCGCACTTAATAGTTCTGAAAGAAGCGCCTTTATAGATTTGTTTTCTTTTAAGAAAAAAATAGAGCAAAGCATGGACGTGCGTTTTTCGTTTATACAATATTTAGGGGCCAATTATTTAGTACATAGGTAGCTACATGATTTAGAGAAAGATTAACTTTTTTTTAAGTATAAAAAAAAGAAGCCGCGTAGAACTTTGATTTCTTTTTAGACAGAAATTAATCTCTTATTGTTAAGTTATTGACCAATTGGTTGAATTATTATATGTGTTCGAGATTTAAAATATATCTCTTTCGGCTGTTTTGGTCGTAATATTTTTTTAATGAAACAATTTCATTTCCTTTCCCGTCGTTTCGACGGTGGTTGCCGTCATCTTCAAGGGATCTCTTATTTATAAAAATAAATTGAACATATTATACACATAAGAACATTTGGTGTAAAATTTTGGCAAACTTACATTTAGTAGGTATTACAGATAAACATAAATAATACAATGAAAGACAAATATAAGGCAATGTTTAAAAACATTTTTTTTAATGATATAAAAAACACTTCGATTGAAGTTTAGTCGGGTTTAAAAATTATCAGAAAGACGCAGCATCTGGAAGACTTGTCAACTTTAGATCCAATCAAGCAAGGCACATTCTTATTAATACAGCCTCTAATCTAGTTCAAAAAGTCTTTGCGTTGAGTGACCTGGAATTTCACGCCGCAAATGAGAAAATAGTCACACAAATTCTCCTAGATAATGGCTATCCAATGGAAATCATACGGAGCTTGATACTTCGCCAAAAACACAAAGCTCCTGTTGAAAATCGGCAAAAAGAGAAAGGTATTTATAAGAGTATAGTTTATGTTCCCAAACTGTCAGAAAACTTTAAAGACACGGTAAAAAATAGTACTAATGACGTCAGTTTAGCGTATAAATCCAATAGGACGCTGGCACCTCTTTTCACCAACATGAAAACAAAAACGGAAAAGGATAAGTGCACAGACGTAGTCTATAAAATTAACTGTCTTGGCAATGCGGAAGAAAATTGCAATCTTTTCTATATCGATACAACGAAACAACTTCTTCGTCAACAAATTTCCAACCACAAATCCAACATTAATTTAAAAAGCACTGGGAAGACAGCATTGGCCTTACACTCCATTGAGCGTGGACACAAACCAGATTTTGACAGAGTGGAAATCCTGGAAAGGAAGAAACATGTCTCCAAGCGGTATACTCTAGAAACGCTTCATATTATTAATAACAAAAACAATATGGATCGGAAACAAGATAACCAGAACATTTGATCGGTTTACTGCTCTTTGGTGATTAAGCAGAATCCGTGACAATTTAAAGCCGACTAAACTTCAATCGACGTGTTTTTTATATCATTTACCATTGCCTTATATTTGTCTTTCATTGCATTATTTATGTTTATCTGTAATACCTTCTAAATGTAAGTTTGCCAAAATTTACACCAAATGTTCTTAATATGTTCAATTTATTTTTATAAATAAAGATCCCCTGAAGAAGACGGAAACCACCGTCGAAACGTCGGGAAAGGAAATGAAATTGTTTCATTAAAAAAAACATTACGACCAAAACAGCGGAAAGAGATATATTTTAAATCTCGAACACATATAAGAAATTAATCTCATTCAAATCTTCTTCGAAGTAGAAGATTGTCAAAAGAAACAAACCTTATTTCATAGAACGCGCCTGTTCTAATGTCATTACCTCCATTGTCATTCAACAAAAAAAAAACCTGTCCAACATTATTTTATTTGTTTTTGCCTTCGAATTCGGTTTTATTTATATTTTTTTATAAAAATATATGAAAATAAAAGATGCAATAAAGCTACAAAGCGGTGCCTCGAATATGTAATGGAAAATGTCTTAGCGACGAGTTGCCATCTCATCAGCGTCGTGGATAGTGTGGCTTTGTCTTCGAGTGTTTGTTTTTTTTTCAAGTTGACAGGGAATCCATTAGATGGAAGTGTTGGTCAGATAAAGCTGCAAATATTGTTCATTCACCAAGTTGGTTTTTCATTTTCCTTCTAAATTATCGGCATCGTGTCCTGTCCAAATTGCATGCACCAGGGGGTCAATTCCCGATCTGTGAAATTATGAAGTGATAAAAAAAATATCATTTCAGTTTTCACAGAGGTTTATCATTTTCCAACTTCACGCACACGCCTAATGCGATTCTAGAACTCATTGTGATAAAATTTGTACTAAAAAGTACTAAATGATAAATTCTGTCATTTCTGATTAGATTTTTTGTTGGGAAAGGTAAATATTTCATTTCAGTTTCTAAATTTGCTTAAGAATAATGTCCGGAATAATAATTCGTTTAATAAATTAATAAAAGGCGTCGTACTGAACAATTGTGGGTTTTATATAATATTGAATAGTATCTCTGTTTTGAGTAAGATTTATTATTTTTTTTATGTGAGGATATGGAGGCTTTCCCTTTGAGATGGGCAGAATCTATTCGAAGTTACAAATAGGAGCACTTTATTGAACTTTATAGATTCCCAAAACATTTATGCATGGATTTAATACGCGAATTGAGAGTATTCTTGAAAAACACTCAACTTATAATTGCCATTTAAATATGGTTAAGTTCTCTGCATTTTTTTGCAATGGGTAGTTTCCAACGATCTGTCGCGGGAATGAGCACCGTCGTCGCGTCGGATGTTGTGAATCTGTTGATTTAACAATTTCGTTATTTACTCGAATACACACAAATATAACTTATAACCAAAATATATTTGTGTATAAATATAATGGTTGCTTACTTGTCATGTGCCAAATCCTGTTTTTCTTCTTAATATTCGATTAGAAACATTTTCTTCACAAAACAATTGACTGTGATAAAAAAATTATCATATGAAAAATGTTTGGCATTTAACTTCACTTTTTCACGAATCGAGAATCGAATTAGACGTGAAAGCGTGATAAAATTTATCACTTCACATCTTCACAGATCGGGAATCGACCCTCAGGAAGATTATAACTGCTTGAATTTTGAAGGATAAAATGTTGGGATAACAATATTTTTAAGTTATTACTCATTTTTATTTATTGAAATTAAATTATTCTTCATTGCACCGAAATTATTATTGTTCTATCTAATTATTATTTTGTTTTACTCTTGATATATTGACTTTTGAATGCCAATTCAGAGTGAAAACGTCAAACTAATCTTTTGCTTCTCTGGTGAAAATACTTCAAGATTGATTTTTAATCTACTCAATTTAAACCGGATTATCTTCAGGTGAAAACGGAGTATGAGCTAGAGGTCTCTATAGAATAGCTTTAAAATATTAAGGAGAGCAAACACATTTCACAAAATGTGATTATAAAAGGTTTAATTTTTTTTTTTTCAATTTTTCAGTTTTGCGTTTTTTGGCTAATTTTTTGAGCAAACGGATATTTTTATGCCGTAGATTTATCGTTGCAAGTAATCAATAAAACAGTTAATATGAAAACAATGTTTTCTATTTGAAACATATTTAAATCCGCGGATACGAACAACTACCATACTTGTCTATATGCCTAGTGTTATGACATTAGATTTTTTATTTGGTACTTGTGTGAAGTGTTTCTTGCAATTAAGTTCTCGGCTCGTAAGGCGGGACATACTACCCCCAATAAAGATTTGGGGTGGGTACAAGTTTGGGTATTGCAACTTTTTTTTCGGACTTGAAGTTTTCTTTAAAAAAAGTGTGTACTTATGTAGGGTAGAGTCGCCTAAATTCCAACACTCCCAGTAGTCGAACAGTTTAAGAAAAAAAAAGTATAAACTGTGTAATTGCTCAGATTTTAAGCTTCTGTAAATGCCAAATGTGATACTACCCTTAACATTAGGACATATTTTACAACTAGGTCCCCTTTCAAGCCTAGTACGCTGCTGATGCGAAACGAAAAATCCCATACAAAAGTGACACGACGAAATCATGAACGAAAAATTTCGCTCTAGTTTTCGTTTTCCAGTACGCTGCTGAACGACGAAATGTGTAATTTTAGTGGATAGCTGTAGTAGATTTCTTAGTACAATTCTCCACTCTTTTCGTTCTCAATTTAATTGACCTGCACATTAATTGCTTGCGAAATTTTGAAATTTCATTTTTTTTATAAAAAAAAAGTCAAGCTCTTGTAATGCTTATTTGATTTTTCTTTGGCTTTGTGATTTCTCTAGTGTCTGGTTTTTCTGTGCATTTCCTGTATTAAATTATTCAAAATATATTCAATTCTAATTTTGTATCAAAACCAATTTCAAAATCGACTAAACTAAATCTGCAAAATGAAAATGGGAAGTTGGAAAGAAGCACATCCTTCACATATCTTATCGGCGAACAAGATATAGCTGATCTTTATTTGGTGTGCTGATTATAACCAACTATCGACTTTTCTCATACCTAGTGCTAGTGCTTAGATTAAAAATAACCTATGTCCTTTTAAGATTAATTTATTTTAAGTGACTACTAAATAAAAATATTATAATCAAGATTCAGTAGTTTGTTCTGCAGTTAACTGTCCATGTCATGATTTTTAAAATACATTTGTTACTCCGACTTTTAAATTCTATGCGACCTTTGACAGCATATAAATATAAAAAAAACACTCACCATTTCTAACTACATACTTTCAACACATAAATTAACTCAATTGCCACAAAGAAAAAATCAAATCGACCGCCCGCTACTGGCAGTACGAATATGAATTTCCGACCTGGTCGGGACAAGGAAGCCAAAGGTAAGCGGCCTTCCGCTGCACCAACGACAATTAAGGAAATCATCGTTACCACAATAATGTTTGGTTGCAAAAAGGCCATCTTAAACGATACCCACCTCTATTTAGAAAGCCTGTTTCCGATCTCATTGATTGGCGATTTTATACCATACCCCAGAACTTATTTCTCAAGTTAAGATAATCAGTTTAATGTTTACTTCGTGAAAATCGGAACGGGATGGACATTGTTATTTAGTCTACAATTTCAGGTGATGACCTCGCTAGTACTTTGTTGTGTTGATAGAAAGAAGATGATGACAAATCACTTATCTCGCATTGCCATCGCTACCTTCTATTTCTTTTCTGGACGAAGTTTTTTTTTTTTAATGTAATTGAACCATCGTATGGCAGATGCCCTGCTCGTGAATTTGATAGCAAATCAAGCTGCTTGCAAGCTGGTCACTTGTCAATTGGATTTCACATATAAGGCCATGCATTTTTACTATTCATTCGATTTTGGTATTAATTGAGGAAGCAAGACCTATAGTTAAAATGGGAATCGATCAAATAGCATTCGCAGCGTAGCAGAGCGGTCAAGTACAAACCCACTAAGAAAACTCACTGATGAACAAGTGAAAATGCAACCCGTTCCAAAAATATATTCTAAAAGCTATTCACTGTTCTCTTGGAATATATAATCTGAAAATACTTTGGAGTGTATCTTTGGAACGGGTTATCCTAAAAACTTGGTTGATACCTTTTTGTAATCTACTCTTGATACTCTCAAAATCAGCATCAAAAGTTTTTATGTAGAAGCCTTATTGCAAAAAATCAATCTTGAAATACGCATATTTAGAATGATGTATGCGTATTCCTGGAGCAATTTTTTTTAATACAACTTCTTTGCAAAAAATGTTGATGCTTCCTTTGAAAGTATGAAGTGCTGATTCTAAAAAGATATCGCTCACCTTTAAGCCTAGTACGCTGCTGATGCGAAACGAAATTTTTCGGTGGTCTCCACTAGGAGAGCGAAATGCTAACGAAAACCACAGCGGAAAAATATTTGCGGAGAGTTCTGTAAGCTGTCGAAAACAAATGACAAGTTGTAAAAAAAAAAGTAATTTTGTGACCAAATTATTTTTAAATGGAAAATTTTTTGTCGCCAAATTACTTTTAGATGTAATTTTCTTGAAATAATTCTTGGATTTAAAAATTGTTCTTGTTACACATAGAGGATTTAAAATAAAACTCAGAACCGTTTAAATGATGGAAATTAAGCAAATACTTTGGGACTTATTAACTGGTTTATCTGCCGATTTGATGAAATTTCTATCAATTGTAAGAAAATCAATGAAATAGGGAGGTAAACCACTCTATAATTCGAAAACTACGTCCTTCATTTTCAGAGTTCTAATTTATGGTTTCTTACTAATTCCGGATACCATTTTCAAGTCCAAGAATTATTTCAAAAAAATTATATAGAAAGGAAATTTGGTGACAAAAAAATACATCTAAAAGTAATTTGGTGACAAAACTACTTTTGGTTTTGTTAATGCTTCCTTTGAAAGTATGAAGTTTTGATTCAAAAAAGATATCGCTCGCCTTTATTGGACAACCCGATCCGAAGATATAGTCCATTATATTTATAGTCTGATTATATTTTTCAGATTATATATTTCAATGTGAACAGTGAATAGCTTTTGGAGTATATCTTTGGAATGGGCTGTCCAATAAAGGCGAGCGATATCTTTTTAGAATCAGAACTTCATACTTTCAAAAGAAGCATCAACATTTTTTGCAAAGAAGTTGTATTAAAAAAAAAATATCTCCAGGAATACGCATAAATCATTCTAAATATGCGTAGTTCAAGAGTGATTTTTTGCAATAAGGCTTCTACATAAAAACTTTTGATGCTGATTTTGAGAGCAACAAGAGTAGATTACAAAAAGGTATCAACCAAGTTTTTAGGATAACCCGTTCCAAAGATACACTCCAAAGTATTTTCAGATTATATATTCCAAGAGAACAGTGAATAGCTTTTAGAATATATTTTTGGAACGGGTTGCATTTTCACTTGTTCATCAGTGAGTTTTCTTAGTGGGTTTGTACTTGACCGCTCTGCTACGCTGCGAATGCTCTTTGATCGATTCCCATTTTAACTATAGGTCTTGCTTCCTCAATTAATACTAAAATCGAATGAATAGTAAAAATGCATGGCCTTATATGTCAAATCCAATTGACAAGTGACCAGCTTGCAAGCAGCTTGATTTGCTATCAAATTCACTAGCAGGGCATCTGCCATACGATGTTTCAATTACATTTAAAAAAAAAAACTTCGTCCAGAAAAGAAAAAGAAGGTAGCGATGGCAATGCGAGGTAAGTGATTTGTCATCATCTTCTTTCTATCAACACAACAAAGGACTAGCGAGGTCATCACCTGAAATTGTAGACTAAATAACAATGTCCATCCCTTTCCGATTTTCACGAAGTAAACATTAAACAGATTATCTTAACTTGAGAAATAAGTTCTGGGGTATGGTATAAAATCGCCAATCAATGAGATCGGAAACAGGCTTTCTAAATAGAGGTGGGTATCGTTTAAGATGGCCTTTTTGCAACCAAACATTATTGTGGTAACGATGATTTCCTTAATTGTCGTTGGTGCAGCGGAAGGCCACTTACCTTTGGCTTCCTTGTCCCGACCAGGTCGGAAATTCATATTCGTACTGCCAGTAGCGGGCGGTCGATTTGATTTTTTCTTTGTGGCAATTGAGTTAATTTATGTGTTGAAAGTATGTAAACGGTGATTTTTTAAGAGCTTGGTTTTTGAAAATTCAAAAAACACAGAAACTTGTAAAAAGTGAATGAAATTTTTATTTGGATCGATAAATCAATTTCTGCCATTTACTTTTTAAAAATAATTTCACTTAAATGTTGCCCGCGGCTACGCTTCAGGTGGTCCATTCTGAAGGTCCAATTTTGGCAAACTTTTTCACACATTTCGGCCGGAATATCACCAATGACGCGTTCAATGTTGGCTTCCAAGGCAGCAATCGTGTTTGGCTTGTCCCCATAGACAATAGACTTAACATAGCAACACAAAAAATAGTCTAACGGGGTCAAATCACATGATCTTGGTGGCCAATTGACTGCGCCAAAACGTGAGATCAACTGCTCACCAAATTCGCCTCTCAATTGATGCATGGTTTCGCGTGCAGTGTGGCATGTGGCACCGTCCTGTTAGAACCACATGTCGACCGAGTTCAATTCTTGCATTTTCGGCAAAAAAAATCTGTTATCATCGAACGGTACCTTTCTCCATTGACCGTAACCCTGCGGCCTTCATCGTCCTTGAAGAAGTACGGCCCAATGATGCCGCCTGCCCATAAACCGCACCAAACAGTGCATTTTTCGGGATGCATTGGTAGCTGCTGAATTGCCTCTGGCGGCTCTTCACTCCAAATACGGCAATTCTGCTTATTCACGTATTCATTTAGCCAAAAATGAGCCTCGTCGCTGAAGACAATTTTGCGATAAAAAAACGGATCCTCATCCAACTTTTCTAAGGCCCATTCACCGAAAATTCTACGTTGTGGTAGGTCGCCTGGCTTCAATTCTGGCACCAGCTGTATTTTGTATGGCTTTAAACCAAGATCTTTGCGTAAAATCTTCCAGGTGGTCGAATAACACAAACCCAATTGCTGCGATCGGCGCCGAATGGACATATCGCGATCTTCAGCAACACTGGCGGATGCAGCAGCAATATTCTCTTCAGTACGCACTCTACGGATACGATTTGGTGGATTAATGTCCAATAAAGTGAAACTGGTGCGAAATTTGGTCACAATGAGTTGAGTAGCCTGCTCGGTGGGTCGATTATGACGACCATAAAACGGACGTAGCTTGCGAAACACATTTTTCACAGAGCACGAATTTTGATAATAAATTTCAATAATTTGCAAACGTTGTTCAGGCGTAAGTCTATTCATGATGAAATGGCAAACAATACTGAATCGAAATGTCAAATGTTCGTGGAATTTGTCATGTGTGATCTGTCAAAAATATAAACGTCAAAAACCAAGTAGCAAAAAAATCACCCTTTAGTTAGAAATGGTGAGTGTTTTTTTTATATTTATATGGTGTCAAAGGTCGCATAGAATTTAAAAGTCGGAGTAACAAATGTATTTTAAAAATCATGACATGGACAGTTAATTGCAGAACAAACTACTGAATCTTGATTATAATATTTTTATTTAGTAGTCACTTAAAATAAATTAATTTTAAAAGGACATAGGTTATTTTTAATCTAAGCACTAGCACTAGGTATGAGAAAAGTCGATAGTTGGTTATAATCAGCACTCCAAATAAAGATCAGCTATATCTTGTTCGCCGATAAGATATGTGAAGGGTGTGCTTCTTTCCAACTTCCCATTTTCATTTTGCAGATTTAGTTTAGTCGATTTTGAAATTGGTTTTGATACAAAATTAGAATTGAATGTATTTTGAATAATTTAATACAGGAAATGCACAGAAAAACCAGACACTAGAGAAAACCCAAAGAAAAATCAAATAAACAATACAAGAGCTTGAATTTTTTTTTATAAAAAAAATGAAATGTCAAAATTTCGCAAGCAATTAATGTGCAGGTCAATTAAATTGAGAACGAAAAGAGTGGAGAATTGTACTAAGAAATCTACTACAGCTATCCACTAAAATTACACATTTCGTCGTTCAGCAGCGTACTGGAAAACGAAAAGTAGAACGAAATTTTTCGTTCATGATTTCGTCGTGTCATTTTTGTATGGGATTTTTCGTTTCGCATCAGCAGCGTACTAGGCTTTATTGGACAACCCGTTGCAAAGATATAGTTCAAAATCTATTCACTGTTCGCCTAGAAATACATAATCTGAAAATACTTTGAACTATATCTTTACAACGGGTTGTCCAATAAAGGTGAGCGATATCTTTTTATATTTCCGATACAAATTTTGACAGTTCATTTCTGGGGAAATAAAATTATCGGGTTTCTAGATTTATCCGTGTTTTCCGGGTATTGCATGAATACTTTTAATATATAATAATAAATTGCAATTTGTTTCTATTTTTTAATCGAAGAGCCACAAATTAAGCGGCCCATTCACATGACTTTCGCGTCGACACTGGTGTCATGACACAAAATATTCATTCAACCACACATGCAACACCAATCCGCACACATTTGTTGTTTATTTACGATCAACGAGAAAAGACTAAGGCAAATCCCTATAGAGCTCAATAAATATGATATCCAAAACTCACAGCTACGTATAGCCACATTAACGTCTATACTCGAACACGATCAGAATGCAACTGAAATATTCCACGAATGTGTTATACACATTCCCACATACATACGAATAACAACAGGACAGAGTCACAAACACGAAAAATCAAAATGTTGTTGCCGGCAAGAAGGATGAGGATAGGTGGCGGTAGTGGGGATAGGTAGGAAAAAGGACGGGCTAGGATATTGGAATGGAAAAAGTCAGAAAAGTGAAAGAATGTCAAGTTCCGGGGACGCGGCCTGCTTGCATATGCACGGCATCAGCTCGTCAGACGGGGGGATCTTGCCGCTGGAAACTTAACCTCACCTGCAATCAAAAAACACATATCAGGCCTAAGGAAAGGAAAAGGAAATGGGACTTGAAAAAAAACGGACGAACTATTGTCAAAGCACTGCGGATGTTGTTGCAGTGAGCCTATTACCCACCCTACCATAGGAATCTTCGGCCATTTTTAGATTCCTCCAAAGATGGTGGATTATAGGTTTCAGATCATACCATCTTCCATTAATTGCTTGCGAAATTTTGACATTTCATTTTTTTTATTAAAAAAAAGTCAAGCTCTTGTATTGTTTATTTGATTTTTCTTTGGCTTTGGGTTTTCTCTAGTGTCTGGTTTTTCTGTGCATTTTCTGTATTAAATTATTCAAAATAAATTCAATTCTGACTTTTATATCAAAACCAATTTCAAAATCGACTAAACTAAATCTGCAAAATGAAAATGGGAAGTTAGAAAGAAGCAAACCCTTATCTTATCGGCGAAAAAGATATAGCGGATCTTTATTTGGAGTGCTGATTATAACCAACTATCGACTTTTCTCATACCTAGTGCTAGTGCTTAGATTAAAAATAACCTATGTCCTTTTAAGATTAATTTATTTTAAGTGACTACTAAATAAAAATATTATAATCAAGATTCAGTAGTTTGTTCTGCAGTTAACTGTCCATGTCATGATTTTTAAAATACATTTGTTACTCCGACTTTTAAATTCTATGCGACCTTTGACAGCATATAAATATAAAAAAAACACTCACCATTTCTAACTACATACTTTCAACACATAAATTAACTCAATTGCCACAAAGAAAAAATCAAATCGACCGCCCGCTACTGGCAGTACGAATATGAATTTCCGACCTGGTCGGGACAAGGAAGCCAAAGGTAAGCGGCCTTCCGCTGCACCAACGACAATTAAGGAAATCATCGTTACCACAATAATGTTTGGTTGCAAAAAGGCCATCTTAAACGATACCCACCTCTATTTAGAAAGCCTGTTTCCGATCTCATTGATTGGCGATTTTATACCATACCCCAGAACTTATTTCTCAAGTTAAGATAATCAGTTTAATGTTTACTTCGTGAAAATCGGAACGGGATGGACATTGTTATTTAGTCTACAATTTCAGGTGATGACCTCGCTAGTACTTTGTTGTGTTGATAGAAAGAAGATGATGACAAATCACTTATCTCGCATTGCCATCGCTACCTTCTATTTCTTTTCTGGACGAAGTTTTTTTTTTTTAATGTAATTGAACCATCGTATGGCAGATGCCCTGCTCGTGAATTTGATAGCAAATCAAGCTGCTTGCAAGCTGGTCACTTGTCAATTGGATTTCACATATAAGGCCATGCATTTTTACTATTCATTCGATTTTGGTATTAATTGAGGAAGCAAGACCTATAGTTAAAATGGGAATCGATCAAATAGCATTCGCAGCGTAGCAGAGCGGTCAAGTACAAACCCACTAAGAAAACTCACTGATGAACAAGTGAAAATGCAACCCGTTCCAAAAATATATTCTAAAAGCTATTCACTGTTCTCTTGGAATATATAATCTGAAAATACTTTGGAGTGTATCTTTGGAACGGGTTATCCTAAAAACTTGGTTGATACCTTTTTGTAATCTACTCTTGATACTCTCAAAATCAGCATCAAAAGTTTTTATGTAGAAGCCTTATTGCAAAAAATCAATCTTGAAATACGCATATTTAGAATGATGTATGCGTATTCCTGGAGCAATTTTTTTTAATACAACTTCTTTGCAAAAAATGTTGATGCTTCCTTTGAAAGTATGAAGTGCTGATTCTAAAAAGATATCGCTCACCTTTAAGCCTAGTACGCTGCTGATGCGAAACGAAATTTTTCGGTGGTCTCCACTAGGAGAGCGAAATGCTAACGAAAACCACAGCGGAAAAATATTTGCGGAGAGTTCTGTAAGCTGTCGAAAACAAATGACAAGTTGTAAAAAAAAAAGTAATTTTGTGACCAAATTATTTTTAAATGGAAAATTTTTTGTCGCCAAATTACTTTTAGATGTAATTTTCTTGAAATAATTCTTGGATTTAAAAATTGTTCTTGTTACACATAGAGGATTTAAAATAAAACTCAGAACCGTTTAAATGATGGAAATTAAGCAAATACTTTGGGACTTATTAACTGGTTTATCTGCCGATTTGATGAAATTTCTATCAATTGTAAGAAAATCAATGAAATAGGGAGGTAAACCACTCTATAATTCGAAAACTACGTCCTTCATTTTCAGAGTTCTAATTTATGGTTTCTTACTAATTCCGGATACCATTTTCAAGTCCAAGAATTATTTCAAAAAAATTATATAGAAAGGAAATTTGGTGACAAAAAAATACATCTAAAAGTAATTTGGTGACAAAACTACTTTTGGTTTTGTTAATGCTTCCTTTGAAAGTATGAAGTTTTGATTCAAAAAAGATATCGCTCGCCTTTATTGGACAACCCGATCCGAAGATATAGTCCATTATATTTATAGTCTGATTATATTTTTCAGATTATATATTTCAATGTGAACAGTGAATAGCTTTTGGAGTATATCTTTGGAATGGGCTGTCCAATAAAGGCGAGCGATATCTTTTTAGAATCAGAACTTCATACTTTCAAAAGAAGCATCAACATTTTTTGCAAAGAAGTTGTATTAAAAAAAAATATCTCCAGGAATACGCATAAATCATTCTAAATATGCGTAGTTCAAGAGTGATTTTTTGCAATAAGGCTTCTACATAAAAACTTTTGATGCTGATTTTGAGAGCAACAAGAGTAGATTACAAAAAGGTATCAACCAAGTTTTTAGGATAACCCGTTCCAAAGATACACTCCAAAGTATTTTCAGATTATATATTCCAAGAGAACAGTGAATAGCTTTTAGAATATATTTTTGGAACGGGTTGCATTTTCACTTGTTCATCAGTGAGTTTTCTTAGTGGGTTTGTACTTGACCGCTCTGCTACGCTGCGAATGCTCTTTGATCGATTCCCATTTTAACTATAGGTCTTGCTTCCTCAATTAATACTAAAATCGAATGAATAGTAAAAATGCATGGCCTTATATGTCAAATCCAATTGACAAGTGACCAGCTTGCAAGCAGCTTGATTTGCTATCAAATTCACTAGCAGGGCATCTGCCATACGATGTTTCAATTACATTTAAAAAAAAAAACTTCGTCCAGAAAAGAAAAAGAAGGTAGCGATGGCAATGCGAGGTAAGTGATTTGTCATCATCTTCTTTCTATCAACACAACAAAGGACTAGCGAGGTCATCACCTGAAATTGTAGACTAAATAACAATGTCCATCCCTTTCCGATTTTCACGAAGTAAACATTAAACAGATTATCTTAACTTGAGAAATAAGTTCTGGGGTATGGTATAAAATCGCCAATCAATGAGATCGGAAACAGGCTTTCTAAATAGAGGTGGGTATCGTTTAAGATGGCCTTTTTGCAACCAAACATTATTGTGGTAACGATGATTTCCTTAATTGTCGTTGGTGCAGCGGAAGGCCACTTACCTTTGGCTTCCTTGTCCCGACCAGGTCGGAAATTCATATTCGTACTGCCAGTAGCGGGCGGTCGATTTGATTTTTTCTTTGTGGCAATTGAGTTAATTTATGTGTTGAAAGTATGTAAACGGTGATTTTTTAAGAGCTTGGTTTTTGAAAATTCAAAAAACACAGAAACTTGTAAAAAGTGAATGAAATTTTTATTTGGATCGATAAATCAATTTCTGCCATTTACTTTTTAAAAATAATTTCACTTAAATGTTGCCCGCGGCTACGCTTCAGGTGGTCCATTCTGAAGGTCCAATTTTGGCAAACTTTTTCACACATTTCGGCCGGAATCTCACCAATGACGCGTTCAATGTTGGCTTCCAAGGCAGCAATCGTGTTTGGCTTGTCCCCATAGACAATAGACTTAACATAGCAACACAAAAAATAGTCTAACGGGGTCAAATCACATGATCTTGGTGGCCAATTGACTGCGCCAAAACGTGAGATCAACTGCTCACCAAATTCGCCTCTCAATTGATGCATGGTTTCGCGTGCAGTGTGGCATGTGGCACCGTCCTGTTAGAACCACATGTCGACCGAGTTCAATTCTTGCATTTTCGGCAAAAAAAATCTGTTATCATCGAACGGTACCTTTCTCCATTGACCGTAACCCTGCGGCCTTCATCGTCCTTGAAGAAGTACGGCCCAATGATGCCGCCTGCCCATAAACCGCACCAAACAGTGCATTTTTCGGGATGCATTGGTAGCTGCTGAATTGCCTCTGGCGGCTCTTCACTCCAAATACGGCAATTCTGCTTATTCACGTATTCATTTAGCCAAAAATGAGCCTCGTCGCTGAAGACAATTTTGCGATAAAAAAACGGATCCTCATCCAACTTTTCTAAGGCCCATTCACCGAAAATTCTACGTTGTGGTAGGTCGCCTGGCTTCAATTCTGGCACCAGCTGTATTTTGTATGGCTTTAAACCAAGATCTTTGCGTAAAATCTTCCAGGTGGTCGAATAACACAAACCCAATTGCTGCGATCGGCGCCGAATGGACATATCGCGATCTTCAGCAACACTGGCGGATGCAGCAGCAATATTCTCTTCAGTACGCACTCTACGGATACGATTTGGTGGATTAATGTCCAATAAAGTGAAACTGGTGCGAAATTTGGTCACAATGAGTTGAGTAGCCTGCTCGGTGGGTCGATTATGACGACCATAAAACGGACGTAGCTTGCGAAACACATTTTTCACAGAGCACGAATTTTGATAATAAATTTCAATAATTTGCAAACGTTGTTCAGGCGTAAGTCTATTCATGATGAAATGGCAAACAATACTGAATCGAAATGTCAAATGTTCGTGGAATTTGTCATGTGTGATCTGTCAAAAATATAAACGTCAAAAACCAAGTAGCAAAAAAATCACCCTTTAGTTAGAAATGGTGAGTGTTTTTTTTATATTTATATGGTGTCAAAGGTCGCATAGAATTTAAAAGTCGGAGTAACAAATGTATTTTAAAAATCATGACATGGACAGTTAATTGCAGAACAAACTACTGAATCTTGATTATAATATTTTTATTTAGTAGTCACTTAAAATAAATTAATTTTAAAAGGACATAGGTTATTTTTAATCTAAGCACTAGCACTAGGTATGAGAAAAGTCGATAGTTGGTTATAATCAGCACTCCAAATAAAGATCAGCTATATCTTGTTCGCCGATAAGATATGTGAAGGGTGTGCTTCTTTCCAACTTCCCATTTTCATTTTGCAGATTTAGTTTAGTCGATTTTGAAATTGGTTTTGATACAAAATTAGAATTGAATGTATTTTGAATAATTTAATACAGGAAATGCACAGAAAAACCAGACACTAGAGAAAACCCAAAGAAAAATCAAATAAACAATACAAGAGCTTGAATTTTTTTTTATAAAAAAAATGAAATGTCAAAATTTCGCAAGCAATTAATGTGCAGGTCAATTAAATTGAGAACGAAAAGAGTGGAGAATTGTACTAAGAAATCTACTACAGCTATCCACTAAAATTACACATTTCGTCGTTCAGCAGCGTACTGGAAAACGAAAAGTAGAACGAAATTTTTCGTTCATGATTTCGTCGTGTCATTTTTGTATGGGATTTTTCGTTTCGCATCAGCAGCGTACTAGGCTTTATTGGACAACCCGTTGCAAAGATATAGTTCAAAATCTATTCACTGTTCGCCTAGAAATACATAATCTGAAAATACTTTGAACTATATCTTTACAACGGGTTGTCCAATAAAGGTGAGCGATATCTTTTTATATTTCCGATACAAATTTTGACAGTTCATTTCTGGGGAAATAAAATTATCGGGTTTCTAGATTTATCCGTGTTTTCCGGGTATTGCATGAATACTTTTAATATATAATAATAAATTGCAATTTGTTTCTATTTTTTAATCGAAGAGCCACAAATTAAGCGGCCCATTCACATGACTTTCGCGTCGACACTGGTGTCATGACACAAAATATTCATTCAACCACACATGCAACACCAATCCGCACACATTTGTTGTTTATTTACGATCAACGAGAAAAGACTAAGGCAAATCCCTATAGAGCTCAATAAATATGATATCCAAAACTCACAGCTACGTATAGCCACATTAACGTCTATACTCGAACACGATCAGAATGCAACTGAAATATTCCACGAATGTGTTATACACATTCCCACATACATACGAATAACAACAGGACAGAGTCACAAACACGAAAAATCAAAATGTTGTTGCCGGCAAGAAGGATGAGGATAGGTGGCGGTAGTGGGGATAGGTAGGAAAAAGGACGGGCTAGGATATTGGAATGGAAAAAGTCAGAAAAGTGAAAGAATGTCAAGTTCCGGGGACGCGGCCTGCTTGCATATGCACGGCATCAGCTCGTCAGACGGGGGGATCTTGCCGCTGGAAACTTAACCTCACCTGCAATCAAAAAACACATATCAGGCCTAAGGAAAGGAAAAGGAAATGGGACTTGAAAAAAAACGGACGAACTATTGTCAAAGCACTGCGGATGTTGTTGCAGTGAGCCTATTACCCACCCTACCATAGGAATCTTCGGCCATTTTTAGATTCCTCCAAAGATGGTGGATTATAGGTTTCAGATCATACCATCTTCCATTAATTGCTTGCGAAATTTTGACATTTCATTTTTTTTATTAAAAAAAAGTCAAGCTCTTGTATTGTTTATTTGATTTTTCTTTGGCTTTGGGTTTTCTCTAGTGTCTGGTTTTTCTGTGCATTTTCTGTATTAAATTATTCAAAATAAATTCAATTCTGACTTTTATATCAAAACCAATTTCAAAATCGACTAAACTAAATCTGCAAAATGAAAATGGGAAGTTAGAAAGAAGCAAACCCTTTACATATCTTATCGGCGAAAAAGATATAGCGGATCTTTATTTGGAGTGCTGATTATAACCAACTATTGACTTTTCTCATACCTAGTGCTAGTGCTTAGATTAAAAATAACCTATGTTCTTTTAAAATTAATTTATTTTAAGTGACTACCTACTAAATAAAAATATTATAAACAAGATTCAGTAGTTTGTTCTGCAATGAACTGTCCATGTCATGATTTTTAAAATCCATTTGTTACTCCGACTTTTAAATTCAATGCTACCTTTGACACCATATAAAAATCAAAAAACACTCACCATTTCTAACTACATACTTTCAACACATAAATTAACTCAATTGTCACAAAGAAAAAATCAAATCGACCGCCCGTTACTGTACGAATATGAGTTTCCGACCTGGTCGGGACAAGATGCATACAGGCCGGAAGCCAAAGGTAAGCGGCCTACCGCTGCACGACAACGACAATTAAGCAAAAACGCCACCTTAAACGATACCCACCTCAAAATAGCTCTCTATCTGGGAAGCCTGTTTCTGATCGCATGGATTGGCGATTTTATACCATACCCCAGAACTTATTTCTCCCGTTCAGGCCACCTGTTTAATGTTTACTTCGTGAAAATCGGCTCGGGTTGGACGTTGTTATTTAGTCTACAATTTCTGTTGATGACCTCGATAGTCCTTTGTTGTGGTGATAGAAAGAAGATGATGACAAATCACTTACCTCGCATTGCCATCGCTACCTTCGTTTTTTTCTGGACAAAGTTTTTTAATGTAATTGAACCATCGTATGGCACTGCTCGTGCATTTGATAGCAAATCAAGCTGCTTGCAAGCTGGTCACTTGTGGATTGGATTTGACATATAAGGCCATGCATTTATACTATTTATTCGATTTTGGTATTAATTGAGGAATCAAGACCTATAGTTAAAATGGGAATCGATAAATGAGCATTTGCGAAATGAATTGCATAAACTCAGCATAGCAGAGCCGTCAAATACAAACCCACTAAGAAAACTCACTGATGAACAAGTGAAAATGCAACCCGTTCCATAGATATATTTCAAAAGCTATTCCCTATTCATTTTGAAATATATAATCTGAAAATACTTTAGTGTATCGTTGGAACGGGTTACTTTAAAAACTTGGTTGATACGTTTTTGTAATCCACTCTTGATACTCTCAAAATCAGCATCAAACTGATACCATATCATTGGAACGGGTTGTATAATAAAGGCGGGCGATATATTTTTAGAATCAGCACTTCATACTTTCAAAGGAAGCATCAACATTTTTTTGCAAAGAAGTTTTATTAAAAAAATAACTCTAGGAATACGCATACATCATTCTAAATATGCGTACTTCAAGAGTGATTTTTTGCAATAAGTCTTCTACCTAAAAACTTTTGATGCTGATTTTGAGAGTATCAAGAGTAGATTACATAAAGGTATCGGCCAAGTTTTTTAGGATAACCTGTTCCAAAGATACACTCCAAAGTATTTTCAGATTATGTATTTCTAGGTGAGCAGTGAATAGCTTTTGGACTATATTTTGGAACGGGTCATCCAATAAAGGCGAGCGATATTTTTTTAGAATCAAAACTTCATACTTTCAAAGCAAGCATTAACAAAACCAAAAGTAGTTTTCCACCAAATTACTTTTATATGTAATTTTTTTTTGTCACCAAATTACTTTTAGATATAATTTTTTTTCAAATAATTCTTGGACTTGAAAATGGTATCCGGAATTAATAAGAAACCATAAATTAGAACTCAGAACCGCTTACACCATCCCAATGAAGCACATAGTTTTCGAATATTAGAGTGGTTTACCTTCCAACTTCATGGATTTTCTTAAAATTGATAGAAATTTCATCAAATCGGCAGATAAACAATTTTTGTATCCAAGAATTATTTCATACAAATTACATCTAAAAGTAATTTGGTGACAAAAAAAATTCCATCTAAAAGTAATTTTGTGACAAAAATCCTTTTTTTTTTACAACTTGTCAACTTTTCTTGACAGCTTACAGAACTCTCCGTTTTTGTTAGCATTTCGCTATCTTAGTGGAGACCACCGCAAATTTTCGTTTCGCATCAGCAGCGTACTAGGCTTTATGTGTATGGGCCGCTTTACACAGGCCGAAAAAAACAAGTCTCCTTTCACATAGGGAAACCAGTTGCTTTTTTTTTTTTTTATAATCTACACGCGCTCAAGGGATTATGAATACCCTTTAAATGTTTCAACACAGCGCGGGCGTGGGGGTGAGGTTAAGGAAGAGAAAGAATGATAGGAAAGATGTGTGGCGCGATATTCGGAGACTGTATGTGATTGTTGTCTCAGATTTTATCTCCAGGGATGGCGGCTGAACTAATGCGGAGAAATTTCCGTGTCTTATTTATCGATGTCCCTTATAATTCGCATTAATTTTTTTATTCTTTGTCATATTTTATAGGTATACTAGTTTTACTCAATCACATGTTGTTAGTTCTATGCCTAAACAGCATGTAATGAGTAAACCAACAACTCATTGTATGACATTTTTATTTTTAGAATTGGTTTTTAATGGAAAAATAAGAAGACATAGACTACGGCAGGAATCGAACCTGTGACCATGAGGTTGACAGGCGAACACACAACTATCGCGCCACGGCCACCCCCTGGAGATTTCTTAATGTTTTCCTTTAAATTGTTTAATTGCCTTGTAGCTTTCAGACGAAGAAACTGGCGCTAAGAAACTGAGGAGGAAACAGGAAAGATTGGGGGCGATCGGTGTCGCACAAATTTCTGATACATTGCTGAAAAATATTCTGTGCGTTTGTGAACGTATAAAACCTAATAGGTAACCATTTCTGTCAAAAGTCAAAACAGAGAAAAAAAAATAATTACTTACGATTACGCTTCAGCTCAAAGTGAATTAAATATACATTTTTTGGGTAAAATCTTTGTATATGAAACCTATTAACCTAGTAATACTATGAGACAGAATTTTTTAGCTAGTAGATCCGTCGATGAGGGCGATAGTTTCTCTTTCTTGATATTGAATTGTTGATGTGGAAGAAGTAAAAGTGGAGGCAAAAACGAAAAAAAGCAAGGGAGACGGTCGAAAATTATTAGTTCTGACATCAATATAGAGGGTAAGGGAGAAAACCGAATAAACTGTTTTTGCCATGGCAACCTTCAAAATATGGTGGGTATAAATAAATTATATGAAGGCTATTGCCGTATACTTGAATTTGAAGTAAGAATGGATATGGATATACATGCATGTGTAGGTTATTATAGAATTTATTTTAAATTTTTCTTTCAAATTTTGGATAAGTTGTGGATTCTAGGATTTTAAATTGTAGCAACGTTGCTACTTTTCACTTTTTCTATGCGATAATAGCAAAGCAATGTTGGGATATTTCAATATTTTTTGTTAAGGTAGGTACATATGTACCCAGATACCCATCTACATACAATTATGTATGTACGTAGGTACTTTTTGTTTTTTTTTTCAAATAATCTATTGGGAATAACTTTATTTTTTGCTCCACAAACAGATTTCTTGGAAATAAAGTATGTAGGTATCTAGGTAGTACAGAATATTTTTTTAAATATATTTTTACTAGCGAAATTATATATGTAGGTACTATATTGCAAGTAATGAATTCGTAAAAAATCGAACTCGAGATTTTGATCAAACTTGACATTACGATGATAGCGACGATGAAAAAAATATTTTATCATAAATATGCCACCAGTTTGTTTTTCATTTTTTAAGACGAAAAATGACGGTACCTATGTACCTGTCATACTTTTTTTTTACCAAAAATGTAAATATTTTTTTTCTCAAAAACGCCTCCAACAATTTTTATAAAAGAAATCAATTCATTAATGAAGGAAAAAGGTACTTTTTGGTATTTTTTTTGATTTATTTTATGCAGAAGCACCTAGAGTAAGCACTAAAGCCCAAATTAAGAAAAAAATTAATAGAAAAAAAACATTTTTTTCGGAAACTCAATATTTTGAAACTTCGACTTCGATTTAAAACAATGGTACCTCCCAAAGAAATCTCTAAAAACACGTAAAGAAAAAAATATATTTCTCAAAAACGGCTCCAAGAATTTTCAAAAAAAATGTGTTATTAAATTTTACTTTATTTTTTGCATTTTGAAAATATTTTGACAATTTTTTTTGATTTTTTTTTTCAAATGTATATATACATATATATTGTTGAATACTCATTAAAAAAATAAGTAGAAAACGACTTAAAAAATATTTAACACCTATTAATAAACAATTCTTATTTGAAAATTCGTCAACTCGATTTTTTACGAAATTACTTATTAAATCTGAATTTTCAAAAAAATTAATTTTTTTTTCAAAATCCAAAAACTTTTAATATAAATAAAAAAAATCTGTCACAGGAACATTTTTTTTGCACAAAGATTAACAGAAATCTCAAATTCTAACTGTTAAATTATTATCATGTTTGCGCATTTGGTAAAAAACTTTCTTTTATTGAGTAATGACCGTTGCACACAAGTGTATACCTGAATATTTGAATATTACCTACAGCCATCAAACAATTTTCATTCTATCTGCCCGTAGAATAAAAAACACACCCACGCAACCAGCTCCTAGTCAACAAAAAAATCCCCATAATAAAAAACAAAAAAAACCTATGAAATACATTGTTTTCCTTTCCTCCTCTAACTTATAATACATTTTGTATATAGTTCTCTCATCAATCTATTATCACGCTATTCTTCTTCATATTGGCTTTTCTTTGCACACCAACACTACTTAACCTCCGATTTGGTAGTGGAACCCATGATGAGTAGTGTACATTATTGCAGGCTGGATGAATTTCGTCGTCATGATAGTACTATTAATATCTATATACAATGGTAAAATATAAATTTTAAATGAATCAGGAGGTAAGAACACAAATGTTTCAAACGAAGATGATGTATTAGGCACATAATTGAAGTTCACAAACAACAATTGAAAAGACAGCTGATTTCGTAGTCAGCTGTGCACTACGATACCTAAGTATACCAAAAATTTAGCGCTAAGTCCCCTTTCACACAGGGAAACCAGTTGCTGGAGATTTTTTTGACGTTTTCCTTTAATTGCCTTGTAGCTTTCACATGAAGAAACTGGCACCGAGAAACTGAGGAGGAAACTGGGAAGATTTTGTTGGGCTAATTGGAATGCAAAGCAAAACGTCAAAAAAATCTCTTCAAATCGTTGACCGGGGAGATTTTTTTCATTCCCCTTACTTCTTGCCCTTCTCACCAACACACTCCCAGTTGCCGGCAACTCAGTTTCCTTGTGTGAAAGGGGACTAACTTGGCTACGATTTGGAAATTATGTTTTGTTCGTTGTCATGGTCGTCAGATGTTAATGGCGTGTTATTTAACACGTATTACAACAACATCGAACGTATTGCACAGCAAAGCAATACGCCACCGAACGCCCTCATTATGTTGAGCTTGTTGGAATGCAAAGCAAAACGTCAAAAAAATCTCTTCGAATTTTTGCCCGGGGAGATTTTTTTCATTCCCCTTACTTCCTGCCCTTCTCGCCAACAAACTCCCAGTTGCTGGCAACTCAGTTTTGTTGTGTAAAAACAGTCCAACTACTCTGTCAAATCAAAACGAACACATGAGTAAGAATATATACATAAGAATAATTAGCGATGTTCACTCAATTATCCAGGAATCCGGAACAACTTTATGTTGTTGTAATGAATGCAACAGCACATCTGATGAAAAAACAGCCTGTTCTCATGAAAGCTATCTTGATTTATCCCAAAAAATTTGGAATAACTAGCTATGGGAGAACAAATGTATAGAACAGCTGACTGCAAACCATCTTTGGTATGCGTTGTGTTCTGATTTTTTGACAGCTTTCAGGTAACCTATCTGATTCATTCTCTCCCATAGCTAAATATATTGAAAAACATATCTAATAAGTGAGTGAATGCCCGCTTTGAGTGATGGTTCTCAATAACAACACTGCCTGCATCATGAATTTTGCCCACCATTCTCTTTCCCCTTTTTGTGTAAACTACGATTCAACCAACACAACCAAACAATCGCGCCTTTCAGCAAAGTGAACAGATACCGCGGCCATTTTAATTGCGTGCTGTCATTTATATACGTGACGCGTATTTCGACTTATTTACCGTATTATTAATTGCATTTAATAGATAAAAACTTATCCAAAACACAAATAAGACTTTAGTTATTCGATTTTCAATTAAATATTCGCATCAGTTTTGCCGTAAATGAGTTTAAATTCCTTCTAAAAATCGCGACCAAAACTAGTGTACGACAAATTTTTTTTGCAAGAAAATTTTCCAACAAACCCATCCAGTGAATTCAGCGTTATGTTCATCAAGCTCTAAACAAAATAACAAAACAACAACAAAAGCGCCGCGGTGCGAAAGGGATAAAACATACAAAAACAAACTGAGCGTTTAGGTTGGTTTCTTTACATTTTGGCAAACAAATACCTAGTTTTTATATTAATTTCTATTAATGGATTAATGCATACATTTTGTAAAATAGAAGACCAGCGCTACAAATCAGGAATAAGTGAGTGGACTTTAATGCAAGGAATTTACAGAAATGCCAATTAGGTTTCTTGTTTTTATTTTTCGTTCATGTGGCAGCATAGGGAACTAATAAAGCCCGACAGGTGCCAGGAGCGATGATTGGTCATACGGACTATTTTGTAAATTGGTATACCTTTCCCTAGGACTTTAGCCCTGAAAAGGTCATTCAATGACAGTGAACAGTTTTCTGTACCCCTCGATTTGTGATGCTAATTGGTGCTTTGCTATGCAAAATTGCTAAATTCGTTTACACCTTCGTATAATGTACGTTACTCTATTGTAACTATGCTGTTTATGTTGATGTTTTTGCTATGTCCTTCAACTATATTCGCCAACCGCTACGCTAATCTAGTAAAATAGATTATTATCAATTTTGCAACCAAAAGAAAAGACAACAAAAGTCAAATGAAAAAACAGTATAAATCATTTTTCCATTTATTCTTGTTGTATTGTTAGAATGAATTACAGTGAAATCCCACTTGAGCGGCGCAAACCAGCAACCTTTATCTGAACTAGAAACAAGATCAAGTTTGTTTTGTTTGCGCCTTTCCCGGTTTATTTAACATTCAAACTAATAAATACATATAAAAGTTGTATGTTGATTTCTTTTCAATAAATAGGATTCGCTACTAAAACCAATACTTTTTTGCTTTTTTGAAAAGAGCGATTACGGATTTAATCACTTTTTGTGACCGTGTGTGTTGCTTGGCAGGTCCTAACAAAAACAAATATTCAATTCGTTAATACACCAATATTTACTTTTTATTTGCTATACCGCCGCGGGGAAATTCCCAAGTCCACTTGCACTTTTTTCATATTTGTTTCCAAGAAGTTTTTAACAATATTTATGTTTTTTAAAAACATTAATTTACTTTTTTTGTACACTGCTACAAAATAAAAACAATTGAGAAACTTCAAAACAAATATTGTAGGGTGTGTAAAAATCTGTGTACAAATCCTTTTTGAATCCGTCTCCAAAAAGAGATTCAATTCGGATCTGTTTTTCCATAAAAATATTGGTTTTAATTTGAAACGAATTTGATTTTCAGAAAAAAATTGACGGCGGATCGAAGGCAGATCGATGTTTTTGTTGAAACGAAATCGACATAATTTTCAGAAAAAAGTTGCCGGCGGATCGACGGCAGATCGATGTTTTTATTGAAACGAAATTGACATTAGAGTGACAAATATTATATTTTAACTCTGTTTTTGAGTAATTTTTAACAGTTTTCATTTTTCATAAAAAAATGTGCTTTTTTCTCCGCATCATTAACTTGGGTGGCGAACCAAGGTTCTCAGAATTACAATGCTCATATTTATATTCAACATGTCAAAAATTTAGGACTATTCGACTCTTTTAGGGTAACTAGGTATCTTCTTTTTGGAGTTCCGCTTACTTAACTAATTAATTTATGCGCCAAGATGTGACAAAATTAATATGAAACCAATTACACCGATGGAAACTGTAATTTTTAGATTGTTTGCTTATTAACTAAAATTAGCCATCAGCCGAATGTTAGTAGGGTTAAAAGTCTTCAGTTTTTCATAGTGAATAAGTAACATTCACTGGGCGCGCGTCATGTTGACGACGTCGGCTGACGGTCTTTCCATCGATATATAGGCTGCTGGCGGTTTGTTTTATTATCTTGAAAGGTTGAAGGTTCATCTGTAAAAAATTGATTCGGTGTAAAATGACCTTTTTTTTCAAATTTTTTTAGAAGTTCAGGGCCTGGCTGGCAGTCTTTCCACCACTATCAATGCTCCTGAAGGCAGTTTTTAGGTTCAATAGAACATCAATAACCGTCCCTCAAATCTTGGAGCGGTGTAAAATGACTTTTTGAAACAAAATTTTTTACCACTTTGACCAGCCGTTACACATAGCTACACCGCGGGCGCCGGCTGACGCGCATTTTAATGATTATTCAAAACATGGCTATCAATTATGAGAAGAATCAATTGGTGTAAAATGACTCCCAAAAACTCAAAGCAACATACTATAACAATAGTTTTTAGTAATGGCCTACCTCCTGATCGTTGAATCACTTGAAGTAACTTGCTATGTAGAGATTTATATAATACTGTCAATTAATCGAACGAAATTTTAAACCAGTCTTGTCTTGTGGTTTCATTAATCTCTTAAGTTTAATTAATCATTTTGCCTTCCTACTTTGAATATTGCATCCATTGCCAATAGGTTAACCTTTTAGTTCTGAATCCAGATTTTTGTTGTCCGTGCGGAATGTATCGGTGCATTGTCTTGTTGGAAAATCCATCCCTGTCCACCAAATATTTCGGAAAAATACGGAAAAGATATTTCCAGCGCACATTTGTATATGTTTGCCATCTTTCTTCCTTTGACGTTTTTTTCATACTTCTCCGTGTCCCTAAGATAACTGTGTACAACAGTGGTGCCTCTTACAATCTTGTTGGGTATGAAAAGGATTTTCTTGTACCCGGTAAGCTCAAATTTGGCCTACTTCTTCATTTACCCATAGTTAATGTGTCTTAACAAATTATTTCTTGAACAAAGCTCCCTAATACTCCAAGTGCTCTTTTTTTATTTAAAACATGGTAACAGGTAGATTAAGCAAATGCTCGTAATCAAAAGAGGCAAAAGAAAGTGTATATTTTATGACTTTTTGGGAAAGCGACATAAAAGTTGAATTTATCAACTTAATTCCAATTTTTTGTTTACAAAACATTTGTATATCTTTGATGCAGTGTGCAATTATTTTTTCCAAGATTATCACATTCAAGCAAGAACTGCCTGTTTGTAATCACGTAAGACGTTTTACTTTGTTTTTGTTGAACTTAAAGTTAATCGGTCTAGTGGTGGCCAGGATTTACACGGTGTCTCCAACTTCTATATTTTATACTATATTATCTGTCATTTTGATAGAAAGAAAGAAAAATTGAATGCTAGAAAATTTGGCATTGGGCTTTTCATAGCATACCATTTCAACCTAAAAAACCTTTAACAAAAGGAATTAAACAAAAAAAAAAAACAATGAATTATAACAATACACACAAGACAAACGCTCACCAGCCACAAACGCTAACAGTGTGGTATAAATGTCAACTGCTTCTTGAGGCAAATGTCGTAGTACAACGTTGGATATACCATCGACTCCTACTGACTTCTTTTTCTTTAATGAATCGAAGATGAGCTGGAGCTCATTCTTCGAAATTAACAGGGGACTGGGCCCATTTCGGTCTGCGATTATGGTTTTGCCAAATCTTCATAATTAAACCCGGTAAAACCAAGGTTCTCAGATCGCCATTCGGTTATATCGTTCCGCAGCCATAAGTGATGAAGCAGAGCTCTGTTCTCCAGGTCATGATTCGGGCGAATGCTAGCATTCACCTTGTACACTTGCTGGAAAGCAGCACCCACAGCCTCCACTCTCTCCTGCGGATCTTCGATTATATAGAGGTCATTGTCCAATACGGCATCTCTGGGTCTATGCCTTAAGACACGGAAGATCGTTTTGATCCTTTCTTCTAAAAATCTTATTAATTTTTGGGAACATACTTGGGTCGCTAGAGTTAACGGCACGAATTTTATTGTCCCAGAACAAATTAATAGCCGACCTATAATTTTCTTTGATCAATTGGTTGATGTTTTTGATGGACGACTTCAGTGTCCTAATCTCCAGATCTCGTGTATCAGTAAACCGTCTGCACAAGCGTTTTAGTCTTGTCAGAAGTCCACTTTTTTGTCTGTGAAGTGCGTCAATTGTCGCGTTACGGTACATGTCAGTTGCGTTACGTTCTTTGTATTTCGGTATTATTCTGTTCATTGTTCGTAGAATCGTTTCGTCAATTTGTTCTAAGTATCTGTCGATTTCAGTATTTGTTAGGTTACTGTCATTTGGTGGGGATATACCATTTGAACGTAATTCACTCAATAAGGCATTGGAGAAGCGTGGCCAGCGCACCTTACTTTAATTGTAAGTATGCACAGGCACATACTCATCCAACTCCATAAGCTCGTTCGGAAGTTGTATAACGGTGGCGAATCAGCAGTGGTCACTGTCGTACTCGATCGTTCGTAAACAATTTCTTAGTCGTTGACCCACCGTGTCAGTAATTGTTAGTCTTGCGTCTTTCAGCAATAGATCCAGATAGGCACCGCTTCTTGGAAATGTGGCCTTTCTGTGGCCAGAAGATCGAGGCGATACTCAAGGTTGTATCGACCCATCCAATTATACAAATGGTTACCTCGAGGATTTTGTATTTGATTTCCCCAATCTATGTGTTTGGCGTTTAAATCACCGGCTAATATGTAAAAGTTTTCTTCCGAGCTCAATCTTAAGCATTCAAAATGCTTTTCAAGCTCTGTTATAAACTGTGTGGGCTGAGGTGTTTCCGTTTGCTATGAGCTGTGCAAGGTCTAGTATGAACATTTTTATAGAATGCGACCTAGCTTGCTAGAATATCTAGATCGTGGAGACCCCATGTTAGGTAGGTATATGAAATGGAAACGTAACTTTTTCCCGGAAAAGAATTGCCAGAATAAATAAATATAAATTCATGATTGCTCGAGTAACGATTGCTCGGAAATTTTGGAAAGGTACTAGCTATTTCGTCCTTCTCAAAAAATATTTTATTTAAATTAAATTTTATTTAATTAAGTTAAATTTCTTTTGCGGCTTTGGGGTAAACATTTTCAAATCGACAACACGACACGTCCTCAAAAAAAATAATGTGTGTAATGTTCAAGTCGATATGGTCTATTTGCCAGTGGTTCAGTGTATATACTACGTAGATTTATATATACGGAGTAGAATAGTGTGTAATATAAAATAGAGGAACAATGAATCAAAGTGTGGTCTAGTACTAGGTTGCTATCAAAAAATGTCAAATTCGTTGTTCTTTGACCGGTTTCCATGAAATTGAAATATGTATGTTTTAGCTGACTTAGAATTACGAAAGAAACAAAATGTTTCAAATTAGAGAAGTTTTACCTCTGGCGCGTGTACAATACATAAGTGCACACACTCTTTGTTTTTTTAATGTGTAGTACTATATTGTACTTTTTGCAAAATATTTTATTTATTTATTAAATATTTTATAGAATTTTGGTTTTTCTTGAAATGAATTTAAAAAAATGTTTTGATATTTTTTTAAATAATTATATGTATCTTTTTGAAGAAAAATTGAATTTTTGAAAAGAAATTTTTAATGAAAGTGCCCCAAACCTCCATCTGGGAGAAAAAATCCTCTAATAGTCTTGCTTAAGTACTTTTTATTCGACGAATTATTTGTCTTCGATTTCCATGACAAAACAGAAATTTCTCTTCCGAAATTAAAAATCAATAATTTATATCTGCATGCTTTCTTGTTGATTTTCATAAATTTGGAGTGAAGCCACATTCTCCGTATTGTTAAAAATAAAAAATAGTAACAAATTTTATATTCGTTGATTCTGATTGGTTGGTTTCACAGATAAACATAGCAAAGGGAATTTCGTGATACGGGAATTCATTTTGCGGGCAAACGATACTCGGGGAAATTGTGTTCCGGGCAATCGTCCTCCGGGAAATTGTTTTCCGGGAATTTATATAGCCAACCCCATGTAAAACATTTTCTATCTTATTGATTTTAATTATATTATATTATAACTTTATTATGAATAACTGAATTTTTGCCCCTTCCCTACCCCCCCCCCCCCTAAAAATTTTTGCTCCGCACCAAATTTAGGGTATTTTTAGGAAGTGTTTAGGGTGTTAAAATGAAGCTCTTCACCAAAATTCAGATTTGTTGGAATTTTTTCGAAGTTTCATCATTTTTTGTCTAATTTTCCTGCACTATTCGTAAAAAAAAAAAGGAAAAACGAGTGCCTATTTAATGTTTTAAAACGCCAACTGAGTACCCAGTAAGCGATACATAATTTCAGTTAAATTCAAAAAATAGAAATATTAAATATTACTTTAAAAAACGTACATAGGTAAAACATGGAAATAAATTAAAACTTAATTTTGTTTACAATTTTCCCATTTGTATAGTTAAGTATTTCTTTCATCAGCTCCATTGAATGCGGTTAAGTGGGCGATGTATGGAAAAGTTTATACTAAGTAATATCATTATTATTAATACAAAAGTCAGGGTCCAGGAAAAATGCGTTTTGTGCAAATCACCCCAATAATTTTCGTTTGTAATTATTTTTGGCTACCCATTAATTAAAGCTGTTGACGGTGTACTCCTAGAATGTTTCTGATTGTATCCAGCTACTCTTGAACTTATCTAAAACCGGCTTGTCGGGCGTCCAAAGAACGACTAGTAGTAGTAGTAGTATGCTTCAATTTGCCCAAAAATACAACCTCAGTAGTCCTCTCCCATTATGACTACGTAATGAATCTTGGAACTTTGTATACTTTCCATCATTTAGGAGCTAAAATAATCGCTGATTTCGAATAACAGTAGAATGGTGTTTCGTTGCCATTAAATATTATCGAAGCGTCTACCACTATTTTTTTATTGAAAAAAAAAAAAAAATAATGAACGACAACTTGAAGCAAACATGATTGTTTTACCAACAGCTGCTGAAATTTTGTACCCAGTTAGGAAAACCATTAGTCTTTTCGAAAATAGATATTTTGTATCTAGAAGTTTTGATATTCATTTGAGTTTACCTACTATTCATTCACATCAGTTCTGTCGTTGAACAAACAAATCTCCATTCATTAAACATTTCAAATGTTAGCCCCTAACACAGGAACCGTGCATTTTTGTGGTATTTAAGGTATTAAATCTCTCTGATCTACTTGACATATTTTATTCAAATAAGTTGTTGAGGCATTAGCCTCAAATATATAAACATACAAACCTTCACATTTATGATATTAGTATTCAATTGCTTGGGTTTCTTTTTGTTAAAATTTTAAAGAAGCGTTTTGTATGCACAGTAATTAAATTTCAAATTATTTAATCATCGGATTTCTTGTTTGAGAAGCAAGAAAGTGCCCTAGCTTAAAATGTTGCCGCAGTGGAAACGAAAAACAAAATTTCAAATCAAAAGCTCCAGAATTTCCGTGTCAGTTGATATTCCAAGCAGTGTCAAAACACAGATCTATTATCAGAGTAAAATTAATAAAATATTAATGTTATATTAAAATATTCATGTAATATGGGCACATTACAACAAACCTATTTATACAAACACTCCCAGAGCATGGAGAAAACAAACAGTTTTTCCTTAAAGTAATTTACACTCTATATATATATACATACATATATATACCTAAAAAAAATTATAAATTTAAAGTATTTGTATTGTTTTATTATAAATCAGTGTTAAAAGTGCATACCCAATTACGTTATTTTATCGAAGTTGATTTCTTGGATAGTGTCTCAAACTTAGTTTGATACTTGGCAAACACCTACCCGGGGGCGTTTCGTATGGCAGACACTTTGTAAAATAACTGCCAGATGAAACGCCCCACTGTAGGTGTTTGACAAGTGACAAACAAAGTTTGAGACACTATCCCCTTAAACATATCAACAAATCAGCTTTCATAAAATAACGTAATTGGGTATGCACTTTTAACATTGATTATCTCCGAAAAGCCACAGGTTTGAAAATTCGGAATCTCTATTAGTTCTTAACTACTTTGGTATCTATTCACAGAAAAAAATTCAGCTATGATAAAATGACGTATGTCTTCTGGCCATGGGCTCTATTGATATTTATTATGAACGTTACATCCTCTGGTTAATAAATTTCAATGTGTCTCTAAAATAAAATATTTTTTTTCAAATTATTTAGTCATATTGATCATATTGATTGACTTTAATTAAAAAGAAACCCGTTTAATTTAACAAACGTATGCAAGCACGATATAAAACATTCGTGTTAAAGAGAATGTACTGTTTTCATTGTTTTATTCATTTTTATAAACGTCAGACCAAAATGAAAAGATATAGACAAAAATGAATTCACGCATTGACAGTTTCAAATAAATTACACAAAATGTAACTGTTCCTAATTGTTTATAAAATACCTCCCATTTTCTTTGTTTAATGTTTAAAGGCTAGTACGGATAAACTAGTTTCAATTTAGTTTATGTCAGAATATCGACATTAAACCTCTTTTTACAGAAAAAGATGTCTATTATATTTCTATAAGAATTTATAGATAGTAATTTATAGGTATAAAAATATTAAAGAAAATGCCAAGTTGGCCACAAAACACCGGCATGCGACATCGAATCTACCAAAAGGGACCGAAAACCTATACAAAGTTCAAAGGATTTAATATGTATGTATGATTACTATTATTGTTTCTTTTTTGTTTGCATACATTTGGTGGGGTAATTTGGTAGCTTAAAATATTAAAAAAAACAGCACCCACAATATAAATAGGATGGATGAGGAGGAAATCAGCTTCGACTGGCCCCCGCACTAATATGAAAATTGCTTTTCTAATTTGTGTTCCCACTGGCCCATTCAAAAAAAAATTAAATAGCAAAATAATGAAGGAAGGCGTACAATAAAGATTCAACGTTTCTTCACAGATCTGCGTTGGTTTTTAGGTTTCGGTTTTCTTCGTCCGTGAATGTGATTATTTTCACACATTTTTTTATTTGTGTTTAATTATTTTTCATATTTGGTTTTACTTGATTTATAATCTGTTTATTATTAGTTAATTTATTGTTAACTTGGTGTACTCTTATGGTATGGTAGTGTAAATGATAATTAAATATGTTAGAGTTCGGTGAGACACCTTTTTTCTAATGGTGTTTTTATTTGGCATTCCGGAATCCCTCTCCGATCTAGGATCCCAACTGAACACACATTTTTTTGATTCTTACGATTCTGAATTTTATTTTGATTGTATGTGTAATAAACTCCACTGAATTTATAAATTAAAAATTAGTAACCTCTTCGTCCATTATTTCTTTATTTTTTAGCGCGGATATGTACTAATTCACAACAAATTAATTACAAAATATTTTGCATTTGACCCTTGACAGAAAAGACTTTATATGTATGTGTGCATTCAGATCAAATCTGCCAACCCATCAGAGATCCAAGATTTTATCTAGATTTGCTCTTTTTGTTGCAATGAAACTCTCAAAATTCAAAAAGATGAAATCTTTTGTCGGAAAGTGCAGATCTTTTCTTGAATGAAACTCGCTATAATAGTAGTTAAAACAAAAATTTAATGTCTCAACTGAATCTTATCAATCAAAGCCCAATGTTAGTTTCAATTATGTTTATAAATAAATAAGGTACATTCATTAGTTCTATCTTATGATCTCGTCAAAGATTGATTCCACCCCAACGCTTGTGTTGAACTGTTACTAAAATACCATTCAATGTAAATAGCTGCGTTTTATTATCTACAGGTCTGGGTTATTTTTATCACGTGTATTACAAAAACAACACGAGATCCAGGTTTCTATCGGGGTTTCTATCTGCGTTTGCAAATATTAGTATTAAATTGGGCGAACTGAGAGTACACATAAGTGCTAACCCAGATCGTTTTATTTTCATGGGTTGAACCATATGGGTTATTGGCGATAATAAAACACGGCTAATATTGCTTTTTCGTGTACATACTTCTGGGGTCCTACCTGTATTTTGTTCCGAAAGTGAAAATTTCCGAAAACGAATATTTTGTACTGTTTCTAAAATGAATAAAATCTAAAACTTTCGGAATGACAATTCAGAAAGTGGAATTTTCGTACCTTTCAAAAGCATTCCAATACTTAAAATATGTTTCTAATAATACGTTTCCACCGAACTTCACTTGTAGATTTACTAATCTCAAAAAGTGGTTCCACCGCTCCAAAAGTAGCTTAATTTTGACAGCACTATTCAAAATGTACATATCTTTTCATTTTCTCTTAAGATATAGAAGTGAGACAGGCAGCTTATTTTGTATCAACCGAAGAGAAAAATTCACTTTCCCGATGAATGTGTTCATTTCGATATGAAAGTAGGGTAGCTCGATTAAAGATTTAAATGAGATTTATTTTAAATCTTCATGTGAGAAGATTAAAATTTGTATGGTAAATCTTCCTGATTTGTAGGGGATTTAGCTAAATCTACTTAAATCTCGGTTTATTGGTTGGTGGAAACGTAGTATAAAACTAATGTGATAACGGAATTAGGAAGGAAAGTCTTAAAATGTAAGTTTTTTTTTTAAACTTAGTTATAATGACAATTTAACCAAATAATTTTAATTACAGGGAAAGAAATGTGCATACAAAACACGAAACATTTCGAGATGTTGGTGGAGTTCATGTGTGCTCATCCCGATTTTGCCAGGGACATTTAAAAACCCCGGACGCCAAGCAAACATCTAACAATTTGTGGCACATACTTCTGTTGAAATACAAGTGCTCGTTAACTTTTCGGCCTTATCATTTGAATGTGTGTTCCATCTACCACACCAATAACTCCCGGAATTCCCCACTTCGGAAAGAAATATTGTTTAGCTTCTCGCCTTATTTCATTCGTTTTAAAATGTAGTGGTTTGGACACAATATTTTTTCCATCTCACTGCAGATTTCTGCAATACAAATTGTTGTTGTTTGTTGTGCCATGACAATAGTCGTGGCAAATTTGGTGCTGATATCCTCATTGCCCAAAAAACTTACAGCTGGTTTCAAAATGGCTGGAATTGCAGTTGATGTTAAAGGAGCAGAGCGTTCATCTTGAGTGGCATTTAAAATTTACAACAAAGAATTCAGTGCTTAGAATGGCGAAAGTTCTGTACAAAACTAAAATAATAAATAATAGTTAAATAGAGAAATAAATCTTTGCCACTAATAAAACTACCTTTTATTACACATTTGCATAATATTTGATTTGTCACGTATAATTTTTCGCTCAACCCGTTCTCCAATATTTTCTGCGTTCATCCAAAGTGCAACCGAATCCATTTCCTTTTGATTTATTTTAAATTCTTTCTTAAAAAAAACATAATTTGCTTATCCGCCTAGTTTGTTATATGTTTTGATTTCTTAATTTCACAGATCTAATGAGAAATAATTCGAAATTCGAGAAAAACTAATCCGTAGGCAGCGTTGCCACAAAGAAAAGAATTTTGATGGCCTTTCTGAGGGCCATTTGCAAAGTGAGGGCCAATACTATAGTCAGAGGGCAGAAATATTTTTTTCAAAAAAAAACACAATTGTTAGGCAATATAAATATTTATACATATAGTCAGGTCAGTCTGAATGAATGAATTCAGTGCGTGTTTTTCTTTTTGAACTATGAGCAGAGTTTGAACATGTGAAGTACGCTCTGAGCTATTATATATATATATATAATTACTACATATTGGCTGGTGATTTAAACGCCAAGCACATAGATTAGGGAAATCAAATACAAAATCCTTGAGGTAACCATCTATTTAATTGGATGGGTCGATACAACCTTGAGTATCGCATCGATCTTCTAGCCACAGACAGGCCATCGTTTCCAAGAAGCGGTGCCTATCTGGATCTATTGCTTAAAGACGCAAGCATAACAATTACTGATGCTGTGGGTCAACGGCCAAGAAATTGTTTACGAACGATCGAGTACGACAGTGACCACTGCGGACTCGCCGCCGTAATACAACTTCCGAACCAGCTTATGGAGTTGGAGGAGTATGTGCCTGTGCATACTTACAATTACAGTAAGGTGCGCTGGCCACGCTTCTCCAATGCCTTATTGAGTGAATTACGTTCAAATGGTGTATCCCCACCAAATGACAGGAACCTAGCAAATACTGAAATCGACAGATACTTAAAACTAATTGACGAAACCATTCTACGAACTATGAACAGAACAATACCGAAATACAAAGAACGTAACGCAACTGACATGTACCGTAACGCGAAAATTGACGCACTACACAGACAAAAAAGTGGACTACTGACAAGACTTAAACGATTGTACAGACGGTTTACTGACACACGAGATCTGGAGGTTAGGACACTGAAGTCGTCCATCAAAAACATAAACCAATTGATCAAAGAAAATTTTAGGTTGCCCATTAATTTGTTCTGGGACAATAAAATTCGTGCCGTTAACTCTAGCGACCCAAGTATGTTCCCAAAAATTAGTAAGATTCTTAGAAGAAAGGATCAAAACGATCTTCCGTGTCTTAAGCTCCAGAGGACGACAGAGAACAGAGACGTACTTCTGACAGCAGGCATAGACCCAGAGGATGCCGTAATCGACGATGACCTCTATATAATCGAAGATCCGCAGGAGAGGGTGGAGCCTATGGGGGCTGCTTTCCAGCAAGTGTACAAGGTGAATGTTAGCATTCGCCCGAATCATGACCTGGAGAACAGAGCTCTGCTTCATCACTTATGGCTCCGGAACGATATAACCGAATGGCGATCTGAGAACCTTGGTTTTACCGGGTTTAATGATGAAGATTTGGCAAACGCCATAATCGCCGACCGAAATGGGCCCAGTCCCCTGTTAATTTCGAAGAATGAGCTCCAGCTCATCTTCGATTCATTAAAGAAAAAGAAGTCAGCAGGAGTCGATGGTATATCCAACGTTGTACTACGACATTTGCCTCAAGAAGCAGTTGACATTTATACCACACTGTTTAAAAACGCGCTGAATAATGCATATTATCCAGTGCGGTGGAAGACAGCTGCACCCTCTCCCAAAAAAAGGGAAAGGACAACTCCAATCCGGCGAATCTCCGGTCGATAAGTCTTCTTCCAAGTATCAGCAAAGTATTTGAAAAGGTTATTAATAGAGCCTTGTTCAAATAGGCGGAGGACAAAAATATCATCCCGGATAATCAGTTCGGTTTTAAGGCGGGACATGACACAATTCATGCCGCGTCTAAACTAGTTTCTGATATCCAATGGAACAAAACTAAAAAGCAGTGTACAGGTGCCTGTCTGGTTGATTTGGAGAAGGCCTTCGACACCGTATGGTTAGAGGGTCTCTATCTAAAGCTCGCCAGACTTGGTATAAGTAAACCGCCATTGTACATGCTTTATGACATGCTAAATGGTAGAAAGTTTGTTGTCAAGAGTGGCAATGTAACTTCTACCGCAATTTTTAATATTAATAATGGTCTTCAGCAGGGAGCGGTTAACTCACCGATTCTATTCAGCATTTACACCAGCGATTTGATAGGTAGTCTAACTCATGCAATTGCGTACGCCGACGATCTAATTGCGTACAGAACATCTAATACAGTTGAGGTCATCAAAAGTCTCTTGCAGAGTGACTTCGACAAGATTCATCGATATTGTGATATTGTGATGACTGGAAGTTGAAAATCAACTTCCAGAAATCAGAAACTATTTTGTTTAGGACTCCGTTGTCTAGCGCCTCAAGGGATACGAGAAAGAACTGGCGCAAGCTGGTGATCGTAGGGCCATATTGACATTCACTGGCGAGTAAAAGTGTAGTAAAGTACCTTGGCATCTGGTTGGATCAGTACCTGTATTTCGACAGACATATAGGTGCTGCCTTGGCCAGGGCTAGGTGAGCCTTTGCCTTGACAAAACGACTGTTTTATAGCAGCCGTCTTGACAGCATGGTGAAGGTGATTTGTTACATGGCCCTCATCAGTCCGATGATTGCCTACGGATGCCCGGTGTGGTTCTACGTTGCCCCATCTCAAATGGAAAAGATTCGGTTGTTTGAGAGGCAATGTCTTAGACGTTGCCTTGGATTACACAGAACACCAGAGTCGGAGTACACAAGATATTATTCCAACCAGGTTCTATACAACGGAGCCAACATAAACAGAATAGATAATTTTTTGTTTAAGCTGATTCGGGGTCACACTGCAAGAGCGATGTCCTCAACCAACAGCTTAATTTTTGGGGCTTACTACCCCAATAATGAATATTTTGAGAGTGCGCTGTTAAGTGGCTACATCCCTCCTGAAGCATTCCTCTATTTAGACAGTCGAGGGCTGATACAGGATGGAGGGGCGGTTCCGCTCATCTACCACGTCAGCCGGAAAACTTTGGATAGGCGACTCATGTACGGTCGAGACGTCATCGCTCAAGGTGGAGAAGAGCGCCTTCGGTTCAGTAGGACTGTGTCCGATCGGGACCGGAGGAATAGGGCGAAACAGGAGAACCAGTTCTGGTGGCTCTCTGAACAGCATCATAATATTTAAAGTCGATGAAGATGGTATGTCTTGGCCGACTTACACAGATTTTGGGCAATTAGGTACAGGGAACAGTCGGGGTGGCACCAAACAAAAATTAAAAATATGTATGTATGCGGGGGCATATGTGCATGTAACTGCGTGTCCGTGCATGTAACTGCGTGTCCGTGCATGTATGTGCGTACGTATGTATGTGCGTATGTACATGTATGGTTGGGTTGCATGTTGTTGTGTTTCTGCATGCATATAAAAAATACACAAACAACAAATTTAAAAAAACGAAAAAAATGCTGCTGTAGCTGTTCTAGTTTTTAAGTAGTTTTAAGTGGTTTTGGGTATTATTAGGTATTTTAAGTAGTTTAAGTAGTTTAAGTTATTTTTAGTTAGTATAAGTTGTATCTAGTTTTAATTCTTTTTAGTTTTTCTTTAGGGAGTTCTTAAGTAAAAATTTAAAAATGATTTGATACTGAGTGTTTTAAAAAGTTTTCTTGGTTAAATAAAAATAAAATAATAAGATTTAATTAAAATAGTTTTTAGGTCGAAAGACATTAGTTCTAAGAGTTATTGTTTAGTTTAGAGCGCCCGTAAAGGGCCAGTAAATTATTTGTAAGTTATTCATAATTAGGCTAGTTTTAAACATTTTTGTCTAGCTTTAAGATAGTTATAAGTTAATATTAAATAAAAATGAATTTACAAAAAAAAAAAAAACGCTCTGAGCAGAGTTTATTCAGAGCTCTCCGATTTATATATAAAACACACTGTAGCATTGAACAGCCAAAATAATAAATATTTATTCAGCCTTATTGGGATATTCGTTTTACTTCATCGACAATTGTTCTTTTTGTAGTCGTGTCGCTTTTAAATCGGTATTGCGGTATTTAGATTTGATCCAAAATATTAATCTAGATATAGTACAGATAAATCTAAAAGTTTAAAGTTTTTTCTTAAGTAAGAAATTGTATCAATTTGCAATTAAATTAACAACGGTTCAGTCTTTGTTTTGGTTCCATAAAATTTGTTCTTAACTATTTTGTGAAAATTTATTTACCACAGTATAAATATTTGAAAAAATGTACAAAAAGTAGGTACATGTGGCTAGCTATTTCTCATGAAGCAGCAGTAACAATGATGAGCACGGGGAAGAAAAAAAGGAAAAAAGATTTAGTTGTGCATATGCGATAGATTCAATCCAAAACAAATCTAATGAATTTGCCTGATTTGTAATTATTATGCTCACAAAATATGTATACCGACTTAATAAAAATAAAAATAAATTAAAGCCACAGGTGGAGGCGGTTTAAAAAAAAATAATTAAATGATGTTCAGGCAGTAGTATCAACTTCTATTTAACCTCAAATTTGGCATCAAGCTAAACAGAAGAACAAGCACTATTATTTATAATCAAGCGTTTAACAATAATTGCATATTTTCTGCTATTTTTTTCATTTCGTGTGGTGGTCCAATACAATTTAATTCCATAACCAAGGACTCCCACTCCAACTTCGTTTGTTGACTTCTGTCGACACATCCTCTAAATTTTTTTTCTAGGTTTTTATTTGCTTCCATGAGCTCAACATGTTTTTCATTTGTTATTTTTACCCAAGAAACTTATTTGTTTCTTTGCCACTATTTTTGGCTCTGTCGTTTGCAATTTTATGAACGACTAAATTTGGCGTTTTAACAGGCATTTTTGCTTTAAAAAACCACTAACGCAATACGAAATGACGACAAACGTCACTAAATGATTACATTCAACATGAACATAAACGCCAGTTGCCGTTCAACGCCATACGCAATAGCAAATTCTTGTGTCGTGTTTTGGTATGGCGCTGAACGGTTATCGCAATAAGGGTGATTACCTACAGAAGGAGAACAACCGGCGTCAATCTCCATTTTTATGCGTTTGTTGTTTTTCCGTCACAAAAACAAAGCTTATAGCCCGTTTTCATTATAGCTCAAATTATGAAATTTGGCAAATTACAAAAAAAGTGTTTTCATTACAAATTATCTCATTTCGTTTGACATCTGGCTGAATTTCATTTGACAGTTCTTTGACATTTTACAACTTCTAAAATTATAAAATTACAAAATCCTTTTCTGAGATGTACTGTTCACGCTTAATATTAGAAAAATTATATTTGTGGATGCTGATCCTGTGAGAATTTAATTAGTGAAAGGAAATTAGAAAGCTTATTTGTATTCTTGTTTTTTATCAGATTATTCGTGCATATATGAAAGAAGTAAACGAATTGGATTTAAATGGTGTCCTTTATACCTACAATTTGTTTCTGTAACTTGATAAAGGAACTGGAAGGTTTTGGAAACAAGGCCAGTAAGCAGCAGATATATTATCTATTCACCAAATGGCGATTGATAAAGATTCCGAAAAATAGCAGCTGGCGATCGCCTAAGGGGCTAGTACCAAGCTCTGTAATAATTTGTTAAATCTCGATAAAAATTTGCCGAATAACATGTTATAGCAAGTGATGGCTATAAAATTTCTTTGAGGCTTTGGTGCCAAAACAGTGATAATTATTTCAAAAAATAGACAAAATAAAAACAATTGAAAATGGTTGATGAAATCCTTTGTATTTTATTTCATTGTGATAATTGCGCACAGAATTAAAGATTCTCAGCAAAGCGTTTACAAGCTGAGTCAATGCTAATTTCGATGTGATAGCTTGTGATCAATTGTTGGAATAGTGACTTCCTGAAAGAGAAAAATCAGTCATCAACATAAATATTCATTGGTGGAACAAAATCGACCTTACCACATCCTGTAAGGCAAATTGTTTACTCCTAACAACGATTGCAATTTCAGACCACCCATAGATCCTCTGAGCATCGCAGTCTCGAAGGGTGCTAAAGAGATATGTACCCCCAGCTTGAAAACTGGAATTCCTTATCAGATCTACTGATACATAAGCATTTCGTAGATCCATATGTAGCTTTCGCTATGATGTTGACGATCAATTCTACTGCCGATAGAGACATATCGTTGTGTTTACTACAAAAAGAAAAAAAAACTTTTTAAGATATAGGTACATACATATATAATAAGTATACTTTTCATTTAATATGGAAATTATTTTTTACTTGCGATTATAGGTACTATAAGGCAAGTTAGGTATTCGTAAAACAATTTTTTTTTCTAACAATCAAACATAGAGAACACAAAAAAAGTGGGTCCCCCAATTCCATCTGTCTGTCTGTCCTCGAGTCTGCAGCCTAAACGGTTGGACGGGTTTGCTTCAAGCTTGGTACATATTGGTTTTTCGATAATATACCCACACGTTTTTTTTCATTTTTTTAAGACGACAAATAGCAGTAGCTCCCATAATTTTTTTTTGGCCAAAAAACAAAATTCTTATTTTTCTCAAAAACGACTCGTACGATTTTTATAAAAAAAAATCAGTTCATTAATAAAGGGAAAGAGTGCCTTTTGACAATTTTTTTTTGGAAAAAAATTGTTATTTTTGGTACCTCTAGTACAACCATTTTTTTGGTTTTCGATTTTCTGAACCGATTAAAATATTTTTTTTTATACAAATGCTCCCTAAAATTGTTAATAAAACTGCATACGAAAATTTTCAAAAAATTTTTTTTTCGATTTTTAATAAATAAATTAAATTTTTTTTGAAAAATCGATTTTTCAAAAACCAGTCAGAATGTTTTTTAAATTTGAATTTTATATGTATATTAATAATATCTTCAAAATGGCGTTTCAATTTTATTTTCTAAAAATGTTTTCAAAATCTTATACATCAAAAATTAATTTATTAAAAAACCGCTCCAACGATTTTTGAAATTTTTTTTTGATATATTCTTATTTATCCATGTTTGCATCTTTGTTTTCCCTCAAACTATAACGACTAAGCAATATAAAAACATTTAATTATGTGTATTATCCATTTATTTCTACTTTTTATTATTCCCTTTTTACGAATTTTTGCGTATGTCACTGAATACTAAACACAATTTAGGCCCTCATACATTTATATATACATCTTTAAAAATCACATGAATGTTATGTATGCAAAATGTTGTATATTGCACCTAAATTATTAAGTTATATGCATATATAGCTATACCTACCCACCTACGTTCGTCATTTTCAGTATTATATGTACATGTTTACATACTTATGTTCCGTCTATATATGTATACGTAGATACATTTTACTCTCCTAACTTACATTGTTAAAATCCATAACTTAGATTTAAATATTTGTAGGTAAGTGCCTATGTAACTATTCCTTGAATCATCCATTCGACAATTCATTATATGTACTAAAAATCTAGGTAATCTAACCTACCTAGGATTTAAACTATTTGAGTTGCTATTCCAGGAAGTCCAAATACAGTAATAAAATAAGCTTTTTAAGGAAAAAAGATGTTTATTTAACAAGGAAAGTTGATCGAATTAATAAATTAAATTACAAATATCAAACTTGATATTAAATGATATTGAGAAAAATTTTAACAATAAAGTATATATATGTATATTCATGTCTATACTAACATAAACCTGCATAGGATAACTACACCTAACTAACTTAACATCAATAGTTATAGCTACATTAAATGTGTTAGCTACAAGAGCAAGTTCGTACGATCCAGTCGTGCATTTTATTTTTCCTCCCATCGAAACTAAGTTTTTGGGTCACAAAGCGTAACACTGAGCTTATTATAAAAATAAAAGTGCGCCTTTAAATGACACCTGCGCTGATCTAGATAAAGTTCGCTTAGCGCGAACTTCTTTCACTATGTTATCATCATCATCAACACGTAACTAGAACTAATCAATGATAAATTTAGTGGAGTTTTTGATTGCTTCGTCTTCCTCTTCATCTGATGATGAAGATATGTTTTTTTTTGAGAAATGTGTGTCAGTCATACACCAATACTACAATTAAATCTAGAAAATGTTTCATTGAAAAGATCAAATCTCAATTTTGAGAGATCCTTGAAATTTGAATAAAACTCGCTATAAGTAATTCATTTTGAGCATTATTATTATTATACTGAGTAGGGTAGTTTCATAATACTCACAGCTAGCCAACATTAGTTCTTTGATATTTTTAATATCAACAAGATCCTTTTCGATTTCTCCATAAACAATTGCATTTACTTGATTTTCAACAGACTATTCTTTCAGGTATTCATCAATTAAATCTCCACTCTTTGCTATTTGCAGAAGACAATCACCCGCACGGCCCAGAAGACAACTCTTTTGTGAGATCATAGTATTCATATATTTAACAATAACTTCACGACAACGATAGGACATTTAGATATACTTTAAGCACTAACCAAACTTATGCGACAAATAATTGTGCTCGGCTTGAGTTGTATACGATAAACGGGCCTTCTCTAACAGCAGCAACCTTAAGTGTGCATTCCAGGAGCCGTTTTCATAGTTGAGAATTGACATTCGTTGCAATTTTCTTGCTATTTCCATCATAAAGTACTGCCGTTGATGTACTAGTCGATGGTGTTGGTTCTTCCTTGACATCTTTGCTCTTATTCGCTTGAATCCTTTTCTTTTTAGACTTTGTTGGCTTCTTCTGTACGACAACTGGACTCCGTATCTGGAATTTCTGCTCGTGGACTGCTGCATAGAGACTCGTAAGGTAGTGGAATAGGTCTGAATAGTCTAGTGGCAGGAAGTAGGCTTCCATTTGTAAAGACTTTGTCCACGCATTAAGCCAACGAAATTATCGATAAGTTCAATCGTCACACATTCACACTTATTTATTGGAAAAGGCCAATATGCAATCGTAGGCGACGTTACGGTGCATCACTGGCATTCCGACCGACGTCAACAAGGATATTATCACTGAAAATAAAAGTATAGTAAACATATAATATGCTTAAGACTTAAAACAAACTGACTTACCAGATCGATGACATCCGATCCCTATATAGTTCTACATATTCATAGTCTTTTTCGTTCTCGGTGGTCATCCCTCATTTGAATCTCTCTTCTTTTCGTGTGATATTGTAGATCGCCTGTCGATATGATAGCGGTGTTGATCTCTACTTGATGAAGCCCGGTGTTTTCCTTGAGAATTCTAAATTAACAAAAAGACATTAGATCAACAAATGCGTTATATTTTTAGTTTCCTTGTTGGGTTCGACACAGCTTATTTTCTTCGGTTAAAAAATAAATAACGTCAAATAGCTAGCATGTTTGTTGACGTTTAAAAACGCCAAGTTTGACAATTTGAATGAAGTGGTTCAGTTCGTATTCAGTTTTGATTCAATTTATTCAGCAAAGGTGTGTTCGATTTGTATGTTTGTTGTATGTTGTTTTAACTGAATGGTTTCATTCAATTTGCAATATAATTTCGTGCAAATTATCTCAATTTGGAAATTTGATTTTGTATGGGAAATGAGATAATTTGGGACTCAATTTGCAAATTGTGAACGAAATTACGTAATTTGCCCTAATGAAAACGGGCTATTACTCATAGCGAGTTTCATTCAAATTTCAAAGATCTCATCTTAAAATCGAGATTTGATCTTTTAATGAAACTTTTTTCCAGATTTAATTGTAAATAGTATGGTGAATGACTGACACGCATTTCTGAACAAAAAAATCTTCATCATCAGATGACGAGGAAGACGAAGATGAAACAATCAAAAACTCCACTCAATTTATAAAATACAAATTATTAACTCTCCGTCCATTATTTCTTTATTTTTTAGCACGGATTGACACTAATTCACAAGTTTACAACAAATTAATTACAAAATATTTTCCATTTGACCCTTGACAGAAAAGAATTTTTACATGTATGTGTGCATTCAGAGATCCAATCTTTCGTGTTAAGATTTGATCTAGATTAGTCTTTTTGTTGGAATGAAACTCTCAAAATTCAAAAAGATGAAATCTTTTGTAGGAAAGAGCAGAAAATCAATTTTTGGTATATGTTTTTTAGTTTAATGTTAAATTCTTTATTGATTACAAAACGTTTTTTTGTTAAAATAACGTTTGAGTAAATAAAAGGAAAGAAAGACATTTAAAATAGAAAAACAGTTATTAATTTGTTGACAAAAGGAAAGGATGAATTAAGAGAAACTTACATATTATTTAATTTTACACCATCTGCACGTATATTTTATTCTAAGCTTAAAGCTCGCAGCTATCTGTGATTGAAAAAAGAAACACAATTTGATCGCTCTGGTGTGTCTGGTTTTCCATTGGTAAAATTTTATTTTACATCTTGATATGTCAAAACACCGATTTCCCCCTTTTTTGTATACCATTGGGCATAATAAATTGATTTATTTTTGAATCTAGATCAGTTTTGCAAATATAGATTTTTCGACAGATTTACCCCTCTTTGCACTAATACCATTACAATTTTCTGCTGACAGCTTAACATATTTATATGTGGCACTGGACTCGTTAAAACGAAGTATCATGCTATACCCAAGAAAACCACGATGCTATTATAATCATCCGTTATTAATTTGATTAATTTAAAATGTTTTATTTCTTGAAAAATTAAATATTTTAAAATCTTTTTCACACTTATCAAATAAACAAATGTTAGACAGCTATATATTCACAGACACGACATTGCACAAATATAATAAGAACAAAAATTAAATCTAAAGGGACGTTCCATTGGGCTTGAAAAATCTAAATCTAGATTGTAATCAGGATTTACCAATGGAAAACCACATAAGCTTAAAATGAAAAATAGATCTTTTTTTGACAGCTCAGTTCTCTACTCTGAACTTAAAAAGATAAACGCCTAATATGGGAACTTGGATATGGAGGAAACACATTGACAATTTTTGTGATGCAATTTGAATGATTACTTTATAAAATACTAGCAGATACACGTGCGATGCTACGGACCCACGGGAATCTAATGAAATCATCTATCCACCTACAAAATTTCATTTAAAACCGTTCAGCCGTTGAATGTAAGCACAAACGACGGACATGCGCACCCAGAATTCTCACGCTCGCAGTGCTCTTCTTGTGTGTGGGCTGGTTAGCGAGCCGCTTGCTGTTGGCGAAAAATTTAGATTTTGTCGTGTTCGTTGGCTTCGATGTTCGTCGTGTATGGTCTGTTCGCGAAGAAAGCGAAGATTTTATATTTGATTCAAAAAGTGAGAGCTACAGAAATAAAGTTCCGAAAAATAAATCATGGCTTATCTTCTGGCTGATTACCAAATTTCATTAAAATCCATTCAAGGGATAAGGCATGAATGCGGAACAAAAATCCAAGTATATATTTTGTTCATATTTAAGCCTCCCACATAGGAATCGTTTTGTTCCATTTTTCGGGATTTCTAGAATGAGCAGATAGGTACATATGTTATTATGAGTCCTATAGAAAATTAAAACAAATCTATTCCACGGGAACCATACATTTACCGGGATAAAACGAATGCTGTGTGCTATTCCAGACTATAATCTATCTCTGTTTCAATTTTATCCAGATCCTTTTCAACCTTTCTGGCGTTATTGAGCAAAAAACATACATCCATCCAAACTTTTACATTTATAATATTAGTAGGATTACATGCATACACAATTTCATACAAAAAATCAATTTTCGATTTTTAAAATTTTCCGACTTTTCTGAAGGGTGTTCCAAAATTTTCTTTCGTAAAACCTTCTCCTGGATATTACGAACAAATAAAAAAGAGTTCGATCCAAATCGGCCCATTCGTTCTCAATTGATGAATTACAATACATTTTTGCACACCATTTTTTTTTTTTTTTTAATTCATTTTTATAAAACTAAACTAAACTATATCTCTTAATACTAATGTCTTTCGACCTAAAAACTATTTTAATTAAACCTAATTATTTTATTTTTATTTAACCAAGAAAATTTTACTACAAAAACTTAGTATCAGATCATTTTAAATTTTTACCTAGAACTACCCAAAGCTAGACTAAAAATAATTAAAGCTAGATACAACTTATACTAACTAAAAATAACTTAAGCTACTTAAAATACCTAAAAATACCCAAAACCACTTAAAAACTAGAACAGCCACAGCAGCATTTTTCGTTTTAAATTTTTTTTGTTTATAAACGGTGATTTTTTAAGAGCTTGGTTTTTGAAAATTCAAAAAAACACAGAAACTTGTAAAAAGTGAATGAAATTTTTATTTGGATCGATAAATCAATTTCTGCCATTTACTTTTTAAAAATAATTTCACTTAAATGTTGCCCGCGGCTACGCTTCAGGTGGTCCATTCCGAAGGTCCAATTTTAGCAAACTTTTTCACACATTTCGGCCGGAATCTCACCAATGACGCGTTCAATGTTGGCTTCCAAGGCAGCAATCGTGTTTGGCTTGTCCCCATAGACAATAGACTTAACATAGCCCCACAAAAAATAGTCTAACGGGGTCAAATCACATGATCTTGGTGGCCAATTGACTGCGCCAAAACGTGAGATCAACTGCTCACCAAATTCGCCTCTCAATTGATGCATGGTTTCGCGTGCAGTGTGGCAAACACATTTTTCACAGAGCACGAATTTTGATAATAAATTTCAATAATTTGCAAACGTTCAGGCGTAAGTCTATTCATGATGAAATGGCAAACAATACTGAATCGAAATGTCAAATGTTCGTGGAATTTGTCATGTGTGATCTGTCAAAAATATAAACGTCAAAAACCAAGTAGCAAAAAAATCACCCGTTATTTTGTATACGTATGCAGACACACAACAACATGCCACCTACACATACATGTATATACGTTCATACATATACGCACGCACATACATATACGGCCGCGCAGATGCATGCACCTCCGCATACATATATATATATATTTTTTTTTTTTTTTTGGCGCCACCCCGACTGTTCCTTATACCTAATTTCCCTAAACCTATGTAAGTCGGCCAAGATATACATTCTTAATCGACTTTAGCTATCAAACTGCTGTTCAGAGAGCCACCAGAACTGGTTCTCTTGTTTCGCCCTATCCCTTCGGTCCCGATCGGACACAGTCCTACTGAACCGAAGGCGCTCTTCTCCACCTTGAGCGATGACGTCTCGACCATAAAGGAGTCGCCTATCTACAGTTGTACGGCTGACGTGGTAGATAAGCGGAACCGCCATTCTATCCTGTATCAGCCCTCGACTGTCTAAATAGAGGAATGCCTCGGGAGGGATGTAACCACTTAACCGCGCACTCTCAAAATATTCGTTATTGGGGTAATAAGCCCCAAAAATTAAGCTGTTAGTTGAGGCCATCGCTCTTGCAACGTGACCCCGAATCAGCTTAAACAAAAAATTATCTATTATGTTTATGTTGGCTCCGTTGTATAGAACCTGGTTGGAATAATATCTTGTGTACTCCGACTCTGGTGTTCTGTGTAATCCAAGGCAACGTGAGAAATGAAAATTTTAAGAATTTTTCTGCGACAATAAACGAACTCGAATTGTAGATAAACAACAATAATTTGTTTTTATAATCTCTGTCAGATGACTGACTGTTCTAAGTTGTTCTATCTTGTTCTGAAGTTTCTCACGAATCTGTTATAACTTTTTCGTCACTGAACAATCTTATAATTAGGTATGAAAAATACATAACAAAAATTATTTAGATTAGGTCTGATCCAGACTTTTTTTGGGCAGAAATTGGCAGATTGTCAAAACTTGAAGAGTGGGGATAAAATTCTCTCATTGAGAAATAAAGTCCGAAAAAGTCTGGAACAGCTTGAGCACAATTTTTTGCCAACTTTTAAACGTCAACACATTTGTTTTTTGTATTTCTTTATTTACTATAAATTCACATTTTTTTCTTTTCAAACTAATTATTTTGTATTTTAGTGTTTCTAAATTAATTCATTTGTTCAACAAATATTTTTCCACACCAACTACGAAAAGTTTTTTTCGTTTATGACAAACGTCAGTCTGACAATTGTAAATTTTCTGTCCACAAATTCCTGCCTACAAAAATTTATTGGGCACGAATTGGCAAGAAATTGTCAGGAAGGGGAAATATTTTACTCTCTCAAGAGCGCTCTCTTCTGCCAAAAACTACCAAATTTGTAAGTCTGGAACAGGTTTTGGCAAAAATTGGTAAAAACTAACCAGTTTTTGAAAAATCGAATTTTCAAAAAAAAACATTGTTTTTAAATCAAAACATTTTTTTTTTTTAAATTTAATGAATACGCAATATTGTATACTTTTAGGAACAACTATAAAAATAATAATAATTAATCGGTTTATTCAGTTATGAGATAGTGGAAAATATGAAAAGTGGTTCTATAAGATCGCAGAATAATAATGAATAATGTTTCATTGAAAAAATGCTCTAATTTAGGAATACACACATTTTTATCAAAATTCTTGTAGCCGTTTTTAAGAGAAGATATTTTTTCTTAATAGTTTTTCAATATTTGTATTGTAGGTTAGGTTAGGTTGAAGTGACTCTCAGGCTGGCATACATTTTGATACCACGTGAAGAGATATTCTGCCATATCGAGGTAACCGTCGGAGCGGAACATTTTCTGATTTTTTCGGAGAAATGTTCCGCACAGCTGTCGGAAGATTACCTCGAAACAAATATTCTTTGATTCGGACGATTTCGGAGAATTCTCCGCTCCGACGGTTACCTCGCTAGGGCCCATTAGCTCTTTAATTAAACCATTTGGATCCTTTAATGAAACGATGTAGCTCTTCTACGTCTTGGGCGAGAGCAGGACATAAGATGGGATATAGTCTCCTCTTTCTCCTCATCCATACAACTTCTGCTAAAGTCATTGGAGAATACGCCAAGTCTTTTGGCGTGTCTGCCAATAAAGCAGTGCTCAGTTATGACACTCAGAGAGAGCAGACCTTTAGAGCATGTTGCACATATCACTGGCGAGATCTAACTGGTAGGCAGGCAAGTGGTGATGTTTGACCATCTCATGTTTGTATTTTTACTTGCGATTATAGGTACTATAAAGCAAGTTATGCATTCGTAAAAAAAAACAACATTCTAACAATCAAACATGACATTACGATCATAGTGAAGTCTAAAAAAGTGATCGGCAAAATATGTCTGTCTGTCTGTAAGTCTGTCCGTCTGTATGTATAACGAGCTACAGCCTAAACGGCTTGAGCGATTACCTTCAAATTTTGTATGTGTGATTCTTTTGGAAAAGTCGAATAACGGTACCTTTCATATAACGCTTTTTTTAATGTTTGGCTTTCTCGGTAACGGTACATTGTATTTCTTTCAAATTTTATATTTGAGAAGATCTAAGTAGCCAAACTAATTCTGCATATCAAAATTGTGAATAACTTTTTTTTTCTAATAAAAATTAATTTTTAAAACTTTTTTTTTCAAAAATCAATATTTTTAAAAAGTGGTTAGCTACACAAAACTTGTTAGCTACAAGAGCAAGTCGTACGATCCAGTCGTGCATTTTATTTTGTATGGTACTTACCGTTGTTTTTTTGGTTTAGGGACATGGTCTTCTCGGTATTCTAGAAAATGTTTAAAAAAATGATTTTGGTTTAAAAAAATACAAAGTTTCAAAAAAGTTTATGTATATAAATACATATTAAGTGTGAAAAAAATGTTAATTTCAAAAAAAGTTTAAAAAAAAAATTATTTACGACTGTTACTACTTTAAAAAAAAAAATCCAAAAGAACCAACTGAACCGTTTTTCAGAAAATCGAAGAACAAAATTTTTTTGACAAAAAATTGGATTTTTTTTATCAAAATCGTTTGAGCCATTTTTGAGGAAAATAAAGTTTACCTTTTTGGCTTAACAATTTACATATGACATGTACGGTTATTTTTTCGGGCAGACATTGTTATTCTGCTTTCACGCAAGTAAACTGAGTTGCCGGCAACTGGGAGTTTGATGGCGAGAAGTGAGGAAAGTAAGGGGATTTGAACGATTTGAAGAGATTTTGTTGACCTTTTGCTTTGCATTCCAATTAGCCCAGCAAAATATTCCCAGTTTCCTCCTCAGTTTCTTGGTGGCAGTTTCTGCGTGTGAAAGCTACAAGGCAATTAAAGGAAAACATCAAAAAAATCTCCAGCATCTATTGGTGCAAAATTAATGTTAGAATTTAAAATTGCAAATGCACAAAAAAAATGAGACCAAGAAAAAGGTTTATAACATAAATTAAATATTGTTACTTTTTCTACTTTCTATTTTATATGAATAAAAGCTAATTATTGTTCATAATTTTGATATTTTCTTAATTTTACTTTGCAAAAGACTCTTTCATTACTTGTGACTGCATTTTTACAAAAAATAAAAAAGCTACGGTCCATGCTAAGGTCGATGCGTTTTTTCGGGAATTACTTACGGTACAATGGATATATTCCAAATAAAACACAGCTATTGAATGATTTGAATGAAACAACAACAAACTTAAGTTAGTTAGTTAGTTAGTTTTACTTAGTGTGCTACCACCATGCTTAATTTGGATATTGCACGACTGCCAATTCGATCAGCAAGCCCCAGTAGGAAATTTCAAAAAATTCATGTATGAAACACCAACTTTTTCATTAATGAGTGGAAGCTACACCCCATGAATTTTGTATGAAAACATCGATGAATCTAACTTAGGGCTGTCATAGGCGTTCAACAAGTGATTTTCTGGGTGAATATTTAACAGTGAAATCACGAAGTAGGGGTAACTAGTTTATTCATAAGCAAATTATATGTGATCAAAAATGGCATGAACGGTAAGCTGTGAAATCACTAGCTTATTCAGCAGGTGAAAAATGGTATGAATCATGAAATCACTTATACCCCCAAATATCATTTTATTAATTTAATTCGACGATTATCCAATAATATAAACATTTAATTAAAAAAAATACGTTTAGCTAATAATAATTAAAATATAGTCTTGATAAAACCTTGATGAGAATGTAAACCTTATTAATAATTGATTCTTTTAAATTTGATCTGATGTCGGTCTTAGCAATTCATTTTGTTAATTCTACTGCGTAGGTTTTTCACTTTCAGTCGACAGCATTACGTATTGAGTAGGTATAATGCGCTAAAAGAAATATTGGCATTTTTAAATTTAGTTTTGAATAAAGTCGAAGAAATACCCACCAGTCCCCAAATATCTTAAGGTTATTAATTGAAACCTTTCAGCTGGCTCAATACAATTTCTGAACAAAAAAAAACATTTTGATAAAAAAATAAACTTTTGTTGCTGTGTTAAATGATGATAATGATCGCGAACAACACTGGAATTTCAGGTTTATATGCGTTTTCACTTTCTCTAAAAAAAACCCACGAACTCATGTCATGACCAGCGAAGACTGACTACTGAGTGCATTTCTCGTTGCAGGTAGAAAAAAGGCAATGCTCGTCACTCTTCCCATGGCAGATAAAACCTCTTTTTTTAAGGCTTTTTTGTTTGCATTTTTTTTTCTCGGGAAGAAAACAAAACAACCACCGCACGGCATAGAACCAAACATCATTTGCGAACTCATGAACCTATACATTACTCTTCATCAGTGGAATTATCGCTTATGATTTTGTAACTGAAAATGTAGTGAAATTGTAAGCATTCAATTTATTTGAATTTAGTTAACTGATAAAAAAATGCGCAACCGTTTTCTTACATGCGATCTCCATTAGCGAATCTAATGCTTTAAAGCATGCTCTCAGTATCTCAAATGGAGACCGAAATCGCAGGTTTATTTTCATAGCATGCGATGGAAAGCATGCTTTCATCGCATACTGCTCATCGCTTGCTTTATCGCAAGGAGAACTCTCATTTTGTTATGGCGTTTCCAAATATCATTTGTTGTTGTTGTTTCTACTAGCATCAGTTGCCTTCGACATTCTTCAGTAACTGTAACTCAAATAGCATGCTATGAAATGCCCACCAACGAAAATTTGTCTGTCTCTCTGCTACCTGCTTTCTGCTGTTGCTATTACGTTTGCTTTTAAATTTATCGCTAATGGAGACCGCGTGTTATGAAATCATAACATACTACTCATCGATGGAAATAGTCGATGAATCCATTGATGAATTCACCAACAAAATTCATAGATGTCAAAATTTCCTACTGGGCCCCTTTAAGTGGTGTTGGTGGTGGTCGTTTTGATTAAAAAACTTTATTTCCTTCCTTTATGTTATCACATGAATAGGTAGGTTAGGTTGGTTATTGAAATTTACAGCCTCACAAGTGCGTTAGTGTTTATTCGGGTTCTTTATTTATTCTCCGTACTAGACTGATTAGTACATGTTTCCGAATTGTTTCTTACAAACTCTTATTGGGGTCTATCCGGAATCTCCCAGAGAATTTCGTTTCCCACGGAATATTTTATTCACTCGAAATTGTTCCTGAGAGTGATGGAATAAATTTCCCTCGAACAAAAAATTGTATGAAATGACAGCAAAATTCCCTGGAACAGCTTATTCCCGATTCAAATAAATTCCCAAAATTCGAATTGGAGAAAAATGTTGAGGGAAATTTTTATTCACGATAACCCCCATTACCTTATAAATTACAAATATGCTATTAATATTTTCAGATTTCATAAATCTTTAAATAAAGAATACGAAACATCTTATTCTACAATCTACTGTTTCTTTTCAATAGGGTAGAGTGCGGTTAGGGGAAAAACTCAAGTTGTAATTTGGATATGTCATGTCAGCAAGTACCCAGACTTACTGAAGATCCGTATGTTTTTACGGAAGCAGTTTCATCAGCACCAGTTTTATTCAATCCTCAGGTATTTGCTTCGCTATTAATTGATAAAGTAAGAATTTATCTACGAATTTGTCTATTTTTGTTGCAGAAATCAAGGCATCCACACAATCCAAAACCAGTTTGTCAGTCACTTCCACAACAAACAAGGGATTCAACCAATGCTAACACAGCTCAACAATTCTTCAACAGCCGCTTCAACAGCAACCCAACAGCGTCTATTACCCAACAGCAGCAAATTATCAATGGCATGCAAAAGAATGTCATCTCGATAACAACGATTAACAATGGCAATAGTGTTTCACCTAATAACAAATTACATCAGCAACAGAATCATCATTCTCAACCTAAAATTGTAACAACAGCAGCGGTGACAGTAACACCAACTACATCTGTTTCACCTTGTTGTCCATTGCCAACGCAAGTAATCTCATGGAATCAAACGTCGACGTCAACGTCGTCATCCCCACCCGCGCAACAACATCAGCAACTTGAACATCACCAACAACAACAGCAGTCTTTCTTCACATTAACAAACTGCAGTGGTGGTAATGTACAAAGTTTGCAATCCCCATCAACTCTACTGCCACCGTCGAATTTCCATCAAAATACTCTGGCGCAACAGCTTCAGAAGGTCGGATCAACATTGACGAATACAAATTCAACAACCCCCGTACATTGGCAAAGACAACCACAATACTCAAAAGTCTCCGCTTATTCTCTAAATGCAACACCACCAGTTCCTCAAAACCGTATAGTGGAAAATGTTGTGACTTGTCATACAACCTCACCACCGCCGTCTTCCTCAGCCGCACCCCCCTCATTTCCATCAGTGCAACCAAATCATTCCGATATAAATGAAATTCCAGTTAGTGTTATCTATCGAACAACTCCTGTCAAAAGTGAACCGGGAACAAGTCCAAGGGTTGTTCGAGAGGCGTCGATTAAATCAAATGGGTCGTCGCCAATTCTCAAATCAATAAATAATGTTTGTGAAAAAAATGTTGTATTCGCTACACCTGCCAAAAGAGACTCTCGAGTCTTATCGTCTTCCGCAAAAAAATCGCTTAAAGGCTCAAGCACGGGGGCTCCTGGAAAAGCGAAACGCTCAAAAAATCAAAAAACCCACCATGAAGCTTTATCAACCAGAATACCATCGATCAATCATAATTCGTCATCTACTTCATTACCACCATCAGCATCATCATTGTCAATGTCGTCGGCTTCATTACGTCGAAGGCCGAAAACTCGTCGAAACAGTGGAGAATGGCATGCTCCCGATACATATATATTTGACAGTGTATCGCCGCTGACGTCGCATATCGAACGCCGACAACGTTCGGCAGAGAAATTTGATATATCGATGATTTCGGCCAGAGCTTCGTGTGCTCAAAAACATTGGTTGGGCGTTTATGATTTGAAAGATCCCGATGGTGAGGACATATCAGCGAAAACATTAAACATAGGAAGGGAAGAGCGTATTGAGAGGCATAAGGCAATGCTGCGTCGTCAAGCTGTGCAATTAATTTCATCGCATGCATTTTTAAAACCAACAGCAGCCAGAAGCCGGCTGATCTTTGTGTCGAAGTTCTTGCAGAAACTAAAGAATCAAGAAGATGTGTATGTTTTGCTTGTTTTTTTGTACGAAGATCAATTTTAATATTATTTATCTTTTTCTTTTAGTGAACTCGAAAAGAAATGCTGTGTTACCTCTTGTCTGAATAGAGCTCTAGCACTAACTGCTCAATGTTACATACACATTACGGGTAATGTAGATCAACATTTGTTCCTACCCTGTACGGCGAAATTCGCCGACAATACCCAATGTCGCATTCCAGTGTTTGATATATCGCATGAGCTTCCTTTGTGTCGTGAGCATGGTTGGAAACGTGACAACTATAATCGGATAGCGCAGGAGCAAAAGCCTAAATTGAAAGTCATTCAAAAGCGTACAAAATCAAATGGCTTGTGCGGTCGGCCGCCAAAACGTAGCAAGAAAAAACGAAAAGGAAGTTCATCTTCGCTGGAATCAATTGGCAGCAGTAGTACAACATTTATTACCACACCGGCAAGATCATCCACAGTATCATTGGCACCACCGAATCTGGCATCGAATCGACTGGGTGCCACAATTGTTTTCGATGGAAACTCTTCAGCGGCGACAATCGGTGGGGGATATACCATCAAGTTGAATGATACTACCCAGCCTATATCACAGTCGAATATGCTGCCTGCAATTAACACTCTTTCACCGGGAATGGATATCATGAACATCATGAAAAATCAACATCAGCAGGATCTGCTTACTCAGGATATGCTTGGCATTTGTGAAAACAGTTCGGTTTATGCCAGTTCGGAAGACACTGGTGTAGGAGGATTGAGTGAGAGCGAGTTAATGGTGGGAACACAAGATGCTGGTAATTTTGTGCTATTTATCAAATTTTGATTCGGATGATAACTTCTTTTCCCATTGCAGAGGAAATACCTTTGGGCGATACTCGCTTATTGGAAGAACATGATTTAACCAATGTTTTGAACAATTTACCAGTAGATGCTTTTAATGAATTGTTTACTGTAGGTAAGTCAAATCAAAGAAACGTTAAAAATACTTAAAATTAATTCTGGTTAAGGCCAAATACTCGCTATCCATTAAATTTTAAATCTCTGTTAAAAAGGGAAAGCCACGAAATTTTAAATATGCCATTTCTAAGAAAGTTTAAACTTAGTGGAGAGTGAATAAAATTAACCTAAATAGGGCGACTAAATATAATTCAATAAAAAGTTCAAAATCGTTCAATCAACTGGACCACGGATATTTATTTTCTAGTTTTCTGAATTGAATAGTAAAGCTATGATGTGATAAATGAGTATGTAAACATGGCCATTGCGTCTTTGAATTGTATTTGACACTATCTAACTAATGAGTATTGTGGGTTTAACATAATTGAACTTTTTGGGTGTTTGAATTTGATATTTTTTTTAATGAAATGATATTTTTTTTATTAATTGGATCCTATCGGTATTCTCGAGGAACATTTTGTTTCAATTATTTTATTTCCTCAGTTTTGCCTGCAATCGTGAACCTCCCAGAGAATAAATTTTCCTCGAGAAAAATATCATATGAAATATCATCGAAATTTGTCAGAAAATTGTTTCCCAATACCAATAAATTCCAACACAATATTTTGAGCGTTCACCTTTTCCACTTTCCTAGGAGAAAAACATTCCCAGAAAATTTTTTATTTACGATAACCTCCATTAAAAATTTCAGAATACTTTCACAAAAGCGTTGCGATTAATCTTTATATGTATGTATATGATTTATTTTTTATTGTTTTTCCGTCCTAATTTCATTTCATTTATTTATTTTTATTTGGATCAAATTTTCAATTTTTTTTACTTAGTGTTCTGGGATTCTAGGAACTGTTTCTATACTAGATTGAATATTTGGACTGGAGTCATAGTACAAAACTGGATTATAATAGATCGGGGTTTAGAATAAGAGGGATCTTAAAAGGCGGGATTTTAAAAACACAGTATTTTATAAGATTGGATTTTAAAACCTTTTCCGAGATTTTAAAATGTAGGATTCCGATAAGCCCCCGTTCAATGACGGTCGCAGTAATCGAATGGTTCTTATTTCTTTTCTAGAATTTAGCATAAATAAGATCCCCTTGAATATACTCTAGTTTCTTACTGCCATGTTTTGAATTGAATTGTTGGTTTTGTTTGTTCGATCCGGTTGATAAATATTCTTGCTGTTTATATATCATTACACCTAAGATTCTTTTTATTTTCCTACCAAGAAACAGTTCTGCTGGTGATTTGCTACTTATATATATGTATATGTTTAAAGAAACGTTACCAGTTTTTTCAGAATCGTCCCCTCGTGATGAAGCTTCTGCAGGGCTTTTGAAAGTTTCAACAATACGCTCTGATTGTCCGTTCAATTACGGGTGGTATGGGGATGCTCGCGTATGTTAGATACTTCATGATTGTAGAAACTGTTGGAATTCTGAGCTGCCTCTGGTGTTGGCTCGGGAATTCTGCACTATTCCTCCAAGAATGATGTTAAAAATTACATGACAGCGCGTTGTCGTTGCCTAAATCCTTTTTTGACATCAAAAGCACCGGTGAGATTTTTAACGACCTTGATGGAACAGCGTGAATTTTCCATTAGCGATTGGTCTAATTGTTAATGCGTTCGACTATCACGACAAAGGTCTGGGTTCGATTCCCATCCACTTCCACCTAAAAACAAAAAAAAAAAATAAAATTCAAAATTTCAATCCTCCAAAAGCATCTCTTGTCAAAGAATAGTGGCGCTGAGTTTAGCCGTTCGGATTCGGCAATAAACTGTAGGTTTCCGTTCCATACATTCCTGTAGACACACACACAGGAATGGTTGTGAGTTGTTGTAATTCCCACTAGTCCCCAGTTCTTCATGAGCTGTTGCACCACCAAATTTATTTATTTTTCTCTTGCACAAACGGACGAGTTTGTCAGTGGGATGCCAAAATTAGACATTGCTCTATATAGTTCGTCTCTCTGTTATACGCGGCCTTGATATCGATGAAGAAGTGGTGGGTATCGATTTGAATAGCCTGTGTTTTTTCCAAGATCTGTCGTAGTGTGAATATTTTGTCAATGATGGTGCTTGGTGCTGAGTGTTACAAGATGATAGGAAGATGATACTGATGGGTTTTAAAGCATCGTTAAGGATAAAAGACTAATCTCTCTCAAATTCTGATGTTACCGTTTTGTTTTTTCTTACTGCTACAATTGGTAGTGCCCATTCGTAAAAGTCAACTGGCGTTATGTCAAGATCTTCAAGACGTTTTAGTTCTTGTTCAATCAATCTTGTTCAATATGCCGCAAGTCTCTTTGGTCTGAAGACAGGAATTGTTCTTGGCTTGAGATGAAGCTGAACGTTAACTTTAAAGCATGCTGGTTCATCATTCAATAAAACCTTGTACTCTTGACGAATACTTTCAATTACTGCCTAACAATTGTGTGGAGTGTGACTTATCTGGCAACAAACATAGCTAAGAGGTTTATCTTAAAGGTTTAACTGTGACACAAGTCAATCCCGAATAAGTTCAGGTCGATGTCAATCATAAAAAACTTTCCCTGAAAAACAGTTTTTTATTACCTTTAAAATTCGACTTTTTCTGTTGAACCCCTTCTTGATTTGAATTCACGTTGATGAAACAGGAGCAACAACCCTCTTTGTGTCCTATCTTTTTGCATTGATAACATTTATGTTGTGAATACGTAGTACATTCATGAGAGAAATGCCACACTGGCAGTTCGGGGCGTTTTGCTGGTATTAGATCTTGTTGTTGGAAATATCCGCTGCGCTCGTGTTAATTGATTTTTTTACATAATGATATTGCATTGCCAACTGAAGATGATAATCGGATTTGTTTAATCATCACTCTGTCCTTTTTAAGATTGATGGTATCGATGAGCTTCAGAAATTAATTTGTCGAGTGTAATGGTTTTTACTTTTGTTTCATCTTCAAGCGATGCTAATTCTTGTTCGAATGTCAGAATCTTTTGCGGCTTGTAGTCCAATAACAAATAACAAACATTTGAATTGATCTATGGAAAGTTTGCCAAATTTGAACTCTTCGCAATATTTGTTCACCAAAGATGCGTAGGTAACCAAATTTGAATGTTTGAAGAAGCGAACATTAAATAGAATACCTTTACGATCAAACATACCTTTGAGTTTTACGATTGTCTCCTCAAAACTTATATCCTTAACTTTCTTCGACACAATCAATTTGGTATATTTTTCATGGGCGATTGAGTTCATTCTTCTCATGAGAAGTAAGCTTTGCTGAATCATCAAGAGATACCCTATCGATAATGAATAAGTCTTCGAGACGGTTTTACCAAGACTGAAAAGGCCAGATCATAGACAAATTCTGGAATGCTGTTTGCTAATCCATTGGTCCATTATGAGTTCTTGACCTTGGCGTTCTTCCTTTACTTTGATGATTGATTGCAAAAGTTTGTTTTGCAATTCGAAAAGTTTTAGTATCTTCGATCAGTGGCCATTTTTTATTATAAGATGAACGTTGGATTATGAATGAATTGTTGGGTTATAATTTAATTAATGGAGTTCAAAGAAAAATATATTTGTTTTGTAATCCAATCCTATTCGCCCAATTATATATAGTATTTAAGAAAATAAGTCTTTATTTGACAAGATAAGAATTTCATTTCATTTCATGTTCCAATAATAGATTTCATATGTATTTATCAAAAGCTACTTGATCGATTTTAATATAAATACATATTAACAAGTATTTAGTTGACAAGTGTAACAAAATAAGCATTATAACATTATGTAAGTAAGTATTTAAAATTTTTGTTTTAATAGTTCGTTCATATGTGTATATAATTTGTTTTAACTTAATTATTAAACTTCAAATAGAACACACATTCACTAATAAATATGTGGTACCTAAGGATTTGTTCTACTTTTGAAACTTCATCATATTTTGAGGTCCAAACATTCCCTTAGTGTTGGCGGATGCCAATTCATTATGGAACATTATGTATGATGAACTCGCATCGTCCTTAAATACCCGTAGTCTGCAATACTCTAAATTTAGTTTGCAATAGGCATAATGAAGAACAAACCTACACAAAATGATATAAAAGGGCAAAAGAGGTTCCATAATATTTCAAAGCCAGCCATGAATGTGAAAACTAACAAACAACTAATCTCTTTCAGTCCAAGAGTTCGAAACAAAGAAGAAGATCTTAAATAAAACAAGTTGCTTGTCTTAATTTGAAAAACGATAGTCGTGAAAATGTTTTGATTAAATCAAATAGTTTGACAAAAAATGAAAAAAAAAACTGTTATGCCTAATGATTGCAAATCGTTATCGTTATCTCCCTTCCAATGGCAACAGGGGTGTTCCAATACCACAGGCAATTTTATTTTTAACTGTAGTTTTTATTTGGATTGATTTCTCTTTTTGTCATTTTATATCTCAATTTCCAGTTACTGATGAGCAGTACCAGCGGTAAGCTGTAGCTTTTAGATACTAGAGCATACCGCATGCACTGTGGTCTTTCTCGTATGCGGCAATTTTTGCAGATTTTTTTGCTCAATTCTTTCGGTAATTAAAATGGCATCCACCAGTCAAAAGATTTTGAAATTTACTTAAGAAATGCTTTTCGTGATGCTGATGAGATAGATTCAGTTTCCGAAGATGAATTCTCAGAATTCAATAGACTCGAATTACTCAATGGTGGCCCTTATGGATCTTACATAGTATGCTTGATCATGCCGGAATTAATTCTATGATACATTTTCTATCATGTAAATGCCCTAATCAGCCGCTGTCCTAATCAACCAATGCCACTACTAAAGCTGAACAAATAAAGGGGTACTAGGCCACACACTTTATTAAAATGAAAGTGATTTCCCCCTAAATAACAGCACCAGTCCGGTTGTGTAATTTGTCTATAAGAACAAGATCGTAAAAGCAAGATTTAAGGCTTAAAATGCAATGGTCCTGTATGTCCTGAACAAAGGAAAGAGATATGTTATGCATCAATTGCATTTAATTATGTATTTGTATTTCCTGAAAATTATTTTTTTATGAATTTTCAATTTTCTTCTTTTGCTAAAGTCTATGAAGTGTTATGATTCAATAAATAATGTATGTTATCCTTAAAAGCCATTTTTATTTAATTCTGGCTGGAGTGTTTAGCTCCCCTGTATTGTGTACATTTACATTTAAAATGCGTTGTTAAAAGAAAGTTAAGAAAAAATTGAGCCTTTGTCAAAAGTCTTCATTAAAAGAAAGCAGCTTTAAGAAAAATTAGAGTCAAAAGTCAAGAAAACATCGGAACAAGGCGATGTTGAGCAAGAAGTCAGCTAAAACTGAATATACTAAGGGTCGGCGTCCTCTAGGTCCTCAAACCTCTTCTTCTTTGTTGGATTTTCTTATATGACGAAACCTATAATGATTCTGAGGAAACATATTCTGATTATTTACAGAACGAACACATAGACGATGAATGAGAGTCTGATTTGAATCTGCAACGGAATCATATGAGACTGAATCGTCAGACGACTACGAGAGATAGGCAAATAAAAAATATTCAGATGATTATTCACCTGACTTTTCCACAGCCGATGACGAATCCTAAAGCAGTAAAGTATTAGTATAATTGACTGCTTTAATGAATACATCGATAGCTTGAAGGCGTTATTTGAGTACTGCAATGGAAAAGAGGATTATAAACATATCCTATGGATTGTAAATATATCGGGAATCCATGGGAACAACAAAGGATTTCTGTGATTTGTAGTCTTCTACATCCCTCTAATATTATCCAGTTTGAAAGTAACAGTGAAATGAGTTTGATATAATTATGATGAAAGACAATATGAAGTCTGTAAAGAAAAATATTGTTGGAGACATATTTAATTCTAATAATGAATTCGTTCCACAACATCAGTTGGCCTTGATAAAGTGTTTGATACCAAAGGACAGATGTCATAAAAACGATTGGTCCATGAAAAAAAAAAAGATGTGAGATTACCAATGATTTTGTCAAGACTAAGTAGCACTCTTATAGGTCGGTCATGCTGAATGGATGACTGATGTTAAACCACTTTCTGCCACCATTGATGACTTGAATATTATTTAAATCGGAGATGACCAAATTTATAAAGAAGACCTAGTTAAAACACTTGTTGGGAATTTATTTACTTTTGTCGTATGGGATCTGGAAAGGCACACGAGTGTTTCGGAATAGGTGTCGTACAAGGTGTGGACTATATACTTAGACAAATTTATTTACTACCAACAATTCCTTTTGATTAATTCGCAAGTGTCTATTGCTTAACTATCTGTGGAATACCACCTTCAATTCCTTTAAATCAAGGACAAAAAGTTAGTTGTTGCTTTCTATGTGAACGAAGCGGCTTCTATGTACATCCAGCAAATGTACAACAAACCTCAACAATTTTGTTCGGTTAAATGTAAATGAGCTTTTAAATAAAATCTGGGATTTATTAATTTTGTATTGTTCTATAGAATGGACTTAAATAAATGATGAACTGTTCTGTTATGTTATAAAATATCAACAAAAAAACAAAAGGTTCAGTGGCTCAAAGTTTATTTGATTTAAAATTTAAGCTGCAAAAAGTTGTAAACTAGAAAGATTATTGACAAGAATTCAATTCTTTTTGGGAGAAAACCGAATGCAATTCACCAAAGACCAATAATTTATTTCATAACATTTCTGGTTAACAGCATAACATTTAAAAACTAAAAACAAACAGTTAAACTTTAGGTCTCAGCTTATTTGGTAAAAAATGATCAGTTTAAGAAATAATTTAAGTTAGATTTATACGGTCAACGTAATCGGTCATCGCTTTCACCCTCTGACGTCACTACAAAACTTATTTTTACTCCTTCACCACACCGCTAATACGTTGACCCAATAATTGGTGTGAAAGCAGGTGTCAACGTTCTCGGTAACGCATAATGCATTAACATCATTTTTCGTTGACAATGGGTGCATTCAAAGGTGGTTACGATAGCATATCTAAGATAATTTAAGTTGCTGGAAACCCGAAATCGGATAGGTTAAATTTGTATGGGTTTGTGCATATATTTTTGACATTTCTCAAGTACCAAAGTTTTTCTGATAGCTTGATAGCTTGAGATTTATTTTATGGCTGTTTTGTTATCAGCTGTGTTCTTACACGGGATTACAATAACACCATCTTATCTATGGTTCAATTTTAAAATGCGGCCAAGTACTTGAAGCGGCACAATTAGGAAAAAAATTGACGTCGTTTTTACTGTGAAATTCTCTAGCTTTACATTTTAAGTTTTCGTGATACTTTTAATATCTTGTGTCTCATTCCTTGGCCTTGAAAAAAAGCCGGTATTCTTTTTGGCATTTGTAATAACTGAGTTAATTTTTTCCTATTCTTCTAGTGTCTTTTGTAAGCGATTTTTGTTGAAAATGTTTTGTTTTCTTATTAAATTATCAAATGTGAATAAAAGCAACATGTGGTGTTGTGTTTATTTTTAGACAGACGAAGAATTTTTATTTTAACTTCATGCTCATTTACACGTTAATCAGTCCTATGACAGATTCCATCGTACCAAATCTCCGAACGGATTGTTACGCTACGAATCCCGAAAAATTGTGTTCATAGAATCCGAATGGAATCAAGAAAAGTTTTACCTTATTGAACGGTCTCAATCTCAATTACGAAATCAGCTGTTGTTCGTCAAATCACCTTCAATTATTAAAAAGCTAATTTCAGTTCATATCAATTGTTAATATTTAATATAATAAGGGTATTCATGAAACTGCGTAAAACCCGTATAAACCACAGAAACCAGATAATATCAAATAAGTTATCTTATTTCTGAGGTTTATACGGGTTTTACGCCGTTGCTTGCATGAATACCCTTATATTATAAAAATATTTCTGTTGAAAGATATTCCGAATGAAACTCACAATATGACTAAATATACTATTGTTCATTTTTGTTATTTACACATACAATAGATTCCATAGCTATTGCAATCATTGCTGACGAGACTAAAAGGCGAATGCAAAAGCTTAAAATCCAAAGAAAACAACTGAGAGATGCATGCAATCCATTTGATATGGATGAAAACTTGTAGCTACGTATATATATGAATCAACAAATTTAAAAATTATTAAATCGAAAAATTCAGTTTAATAAGAAATTTCCGACTGAATAAACAAGCGTTTGAGTACGATTTAGGATTTAGGAGTTTCAAGAAGTTAGATTTTCCTCATCAATAAACTTGGTTTGTCGGCTGGCCGTTGCGCTGAGATGTTTGGGAGAAGGTAGCTACCAGCTTGGTGCTGGAAAAAATTCCGAAGTTAAAATGTCGCAGCCTACAATTTCTTTCATTTAAAAAAAGTACTCAATGCACTGGAAAGAAGACTTGAACTTGGAAAAAAAACGAATTAAAAATACTTGTTATTTACTAATACAACCATTTTCCACCACTATACGAGAAGAATAACTTGTCGTTTCATTCGGATTCAGTGATACTGAATTCTACGAATTTCGAAATTCGTAGCAGATTTTCCACTACGAATGGATTCTATGATTTTACGGGATTCTTAGCAGAATTTTAATTACGATGGATTCTGTGAATATCTTCGTTTTGAAACGGAAATCAGGAACGAAACGAACGTCACGATTATACGTCACAATAAAACAAATAAAAAAGCTAAAAAAAAAATGTCGATAACTGGATGAAATATTTTCTTCTCCCGATGAATAATTACCTTTTCGATTGGTCGCCCGGAACTGTTCTGAACGCCACAAAATAACAGTTGTTACTATATATAAACAGACCAAAAAACGATTATGGGTTTCAATTCGTGATTAAAACCAGGATCACTAATGCATTCACATAATTAAAATGGCAAATCATCGGGTTGATTTCTTTAGTGTAATTTCCATGTATTATTGAATTTAAACACTTTTCTCGTAAATATAACATAAAAATAAGCAAGTTAATTATTATTGATACAAACAAATGTCTATCTAAATTGAAATCAAGTGCTTTTGAAATTCTTTTTAGCCAATGCGATTTTTTTTATATTTAATTTTTACAAATACAGTTATACATACAATACAGAATCAATCAAATTGGGTCCAGGTATTTTATTGCGGAAACGTGTTCCCGAATACCAATCAACAATGCCATTAATGTATTCCTTGAAAATATTTTTGTTTGATAGAGAATCTAGGTTGCAGTATATACAGTTTCATTATTTCATTTATTTATGTTCCCCAACAAATAAGAGCGTAATCTTAATATTAACCATTTAAAAAAGTATATTTTCTTTAACAATTAGCTTGGATTTAATAATTGTTGTAATTTTTGTCTATATTTAAAGTGCGCCAAGACGAACGGGAGGAAGTTGAGAGAGCTCTAGAACTTGCTGACAAACAAATTAAATCTCTACAACAAATGACTGGAAATGATACGGACTTCCTTAGGGATCTTCTAGATGGCAGTGATCAAATTTTAGATGATACAGATATTTGTACAGAAATCGTTTCCACAAATTCACCGGATACAAGTGGCATCGACACAACTACACTCTTTGTAGATGGAGGAAGCAACAGTACGGCAGGCAGTTGTACTGGTCCAACCCCAACAGACATTCGGGGACTAGTACAAACCTAAATAGAGACCTAATCCCAGTCGGTAGAAAATTATACATAAAAGTTGTCTATCTCATATACTACAACCCCAGAAATCCCATTAAATCGTTCTTCATTATGGAAAAACAAATTTTTAACATGCATACATAATTAAATTACATAATATTGTTCAAGTTCAGTGTATTATTTTGTGTATAATAAACCAAATCAGCAAACATAGCATAATTTATATTGACAAAAAAATATAAAATAAATAATTAATAAACATTTTTTGTTGTGTAAAGCAACGAAGCAGGTGAATTTTATAATATGTTGAAATAATTAACAAAAATGGGAAGGGATGTCTTATAAACGTAAACAATGGTAGTAGAAAAGAAATGTTTTTGACGTTATTTAGTTGTTAATTTTTTGGCAAAATATTATTTGCCTTGCGCTTAAGTGTACAAGGGATAGCAACTACGAATCGTATTATATTCTTTTAAGTAATGTACCTATATAATCTTTTAATTACATTATTAACAGATTTTATTTCCTGTAGCTTTTATAAAATTATATTTATACAAAATTTGATTAATTTTATTTTATACCTACTTATTTTTGTTAAGGTTTAGTTTTTAAGACATTTACTTATTTTTTTTTTATTTTATTATATTGTATAAACTAAATTATCCGTATTTTTGTAAAACAGAAACTACAGAAATTACAAAAAAAAAAAAATAGTAGTTAAATAGTTTATAAAAAAAAAAGTTTTTTATGTTGGAAAAAATTCAATTATGTGCATTTGTGATTTTTTTTTAATATTTAAAGCAGAAGTAACAGAATACATAATATTAAGATTACAAAAATCAAATACATACTGTGATTTTCTTTTTTGATCGATTTTCAGTTTTACCTATGCTCTTTATTTAAAGAACGTTGTCCATTTTGTGTTTGTTGAAAAATTCCTGTTGTTAAAAAAAGTAAAACGTACATATGCAGCTTACAACTTTAAATATAAAGCTGATAAAACAATTGAAGCAGTCACTTCAATGGAATTCAAAGAACTTTAATATTCCATGTCAACAGATTCGTATAGTTCATTCAGTAAACTTATTACTAACGGGAAAAAAACATTTAACATAATTTCGAAATCCAAGATTAACTTAGTTTTATATTCTCAATTTCAATCTGTTGTTTTTTCAATTTAATCCGTTCTCGATCCATTTTCAGCATTTCATTGTGACGCCGCTCATCTTCCACTGATTCTTTTTCTAAAAGTTGCAAAATGTCGGTATTTCTTGGAACACTTTCTTGTTCTCTTCACAGGAATCATATCTTCTACCTCCTTGTCTAATTCATCGAGTTGACCGAATACCTTAGCCATCAGCCCAGGAGAAAGTTCAACATTGTGTCGAGACCCGTAGTCGTGGAATTGCACATGATGACGCTGCCCTGACAATTTTCTTATTCCTTTTTTTAATCCTATTATAAAAAGCTTTCAGATTTTGGAAGTTTCTTATGATATCCCCCTTATCATAAGTAAACGTGGGCAAAATATTTCTTATTTCTTGCTAAACCTTTTCCCAAAGAACGCTTTTCTTCTTCCGCCCAATTCCATTCCTAACCTATTGTATTTATATTATATTTGGAATATAAGAAAAACGCCTAACCGAATATAAATTACTAGTTTGGTTTCAGCATTAGACCACAGTTTGGACTTGGATTCAGTCGTGTGAAAAAAAAATTAATTTCATATTAAAAGCTAAGAAAAGAAAATAATCTTACGATTATAAATAAATTTAATTAAAAAATTTACAATTACATTTGCTCCTCTCCCATTTTGGTGCAAATTCAGCAACATAATCAGCCCTATCACAGGTTCCATCGTGAAAAATTTCCGAATAGATTGTTACACTACTAGCCCCAAAAATTGTGTTCAGAGAATCCGAATGGAATCGAAAACGCTTAGCTTCATTGAACGCTCTCATTCTCAATTTCGAAATCAGCTGTGTTACGCCAAATCACCTCGAATTATAAAGAAACAAATTTCAGTTCATATCTATTGTTAATATTTAATAAAATATATACTTATACATATATATATTTCAGTGTTCATTATTGTTATTTACGCATAAAATGGATTCCATAAAGATTGCAATTGTAGCTGCAAATAACGAGGCTGAAAGGCGAAGGCAAACGCTTAAAGTCCAAAGAAAACTATTGAGAGATGCATGCAATCCATTTGATATGGATGAAAACTTGTACCTACTTATAGATATGAATCAACAACTTTAAAATAATAATTAAACCGAAACTTTTTCAGTTTTATAAGATATTTCCAAGTGAACAAACCTTTAAATGCCTACGTTTTAGAGGAGCTTCAACAGCAGTTTCAAGAAGTTAGATTTTCCTGATCAATAAACTTGTTTTGTCGGCTGGCTGCTACGCTGACATTTTTGGGAGAAGGTAGCCAGCTTGGTGCTGGCAAGGATTCCGAAGTTGACATGGCGCAACCTACATTTGCTTTTAATTTAAAAGAAAGTTCTCAATGCACTGTAGAGAAGACTTGAATTTGAATAAAAATTCATTAAAAATACCTACAGTCTAAGATAACCATTAAAGCTAAAATATATCCGTTTCACTCTGATTCAGAGATACGAAATTCTACGAATTTCGAAATTTGTATAGCAGATTTTCCACTACGAATTTACTACGAATGTTTTCTATAATAGATTTTTTGGGATTCGTAGCAGCTTTTCGATTACGATGGATTCTGTATTAGGGCTGAATAAAAACAAATGCCAATTTGACCACAAATTGACTGTCCCCTTCAAGCAAGCGACTCCGTTTTAGATCCGAAACTACTTCATAAACGGACAAAAAACAGATCCGAAACGATTCCAAATTGGATCAAATTAGTGTGGAAATTAGAATCGCCATGAAGCAATTATTTGAATGTACTGTGAGAGAGGGAGAGTTTCTATTTCACCATACTCAGCGGAAACCGAACCTAAATGGAATTCAAAACGGATCCAAAAAAAGGAACTAATCTAATGGTGTTTTCTTTTGGTTACAAAAATTAATTTCTGTCTTAAAACTGCAAAAGCAGTTCAACTATACAAACTTACAACAGCCAAGAGGCGTGCAACTATGGGTGCTTTCATAAATGCATGGTTATTTTGTTTACATGCGATCATGTTAACGTCAGAAAAACTATGCGCATGCATTTTAATATATTTTTATGAATACTTTCTCTGATTTGCTTCATTTTCCTGTGAAGCAGCAGCAATTCTGATGTGTATTTTTAATTTTGAGTTCAACTTTGAATTTTCCAGCGGAAATTTGGGCAGATGTGAACAGTAAGGGAAGGTGTACCACCATTTACATCTTACTCTCTCTTTCTTTAAGAAAAAAATCGCAATGCATGTGAAATTTTATATTTGGGCATTTGAGCTGCAAATATTTTTTTTTTACATTTATGAAAGTCTTCATTCATCATTTGCATTTATGAACGCTATGCATTCGTCGGACTTTCGCAACCATCCATTTATGAAAGCACCCTATATTATAGACAAAGCAGGCAATACATTATAGCCGCTATTATTCACACATTGTTAATGAAAAATTGTATTACTATGTAAAGTTTCAAGAGATAGACTCAATAAATTCAAAGCAATTCAGATCTGTCAAAACACAGATTTTTACAATTAAAGCTTTCCAATGGGCAAGGCAAACAAATCAATTTATTTCTTGATCGGAAATCAATTTTGCAGATCTGGGCTTTACCCCTCTTTTACTAATGCCATAACACCATCAGAACAATTGACAGCCGTCATTTTGACAAGATTTTCTTTTCAGTAATTATATGAATAGTGAAATAAGGTTGTGAAAACGTACATACATTTAAAAAAAAATAATAACAATAATTAAATAATTTTTTAAACATTGAAATCGCTTCGTGTTACAAAAACAAAAAAACTTGAATGAAGAAACAATTTTCGAGTCATTTGCCATCCGCTACCTTTACTGGTTCCACAGCCAAGAATATACACCAATACCGTGATAAAAAAAATCAATCGGAAATCGTATAGCATTCGCGACGAAAAAATCAAATTTCCGATCAAAATCTGAAATTATTAAAAGAAAACCATAATAAGAAATATGCTCCTTTACTTATTTGAATAATCCGGTTTTTTTTTCTATTTTAAAATATTAGGGGTATTCACGATCTGGTCTTGTATATTGTATCATTTGTAAAAGTGTAGCATTTTATTGCACTACACATCAAAATATAAGGGATATTCACGATCCGATGTATCTGGTCTTGTATCATTGTAAAAGTGTAGCATTTTTTTGCACTACAACAACAAAATATACTTAATGTCAAAATCTTACACTTTTACAATACCCGAACCCTATTGTAACAGAAAAATACAAGAGTGTAAGATTTTTTAACACAAACTAAGCCTTCTTCAGAACAAATGTGAAACAGATTTTAACATTTGCTTCAGTGTGCCTAGGGAAAGTAAGTAAAGATGTGTTCACAGTCTGTTGTAAAAAAATAAAATTTTACAATTTTACAAGACTTGGTACGCCAGATCGTGAATACCCCTAAAGAGGTATTCACGATCTGATGTAACAAGTCTTGTAAAATTTTAAAGAGCATATCATTTATTTAGTAATAAATAAGCACTCATTAGCAGCACGTAAGTGTATGTTATCGATAGAATATTTATAACACGTGCAATTCATAAACTTTCGAATTCGATTATGAAGATTATTAAGATTTCTCCTAAAAAATCTTAATTTGGTTATACCAACAATTGGAAATTATCAGATTTTATATCACCTGCGGAAAAGACTGATGACTTATAGCTTTACGGCGAAATTTGGCAAGAAATACATTCTAAATATTTCAAAATATAGCTTATATCCTAGTCAGAAAATGTCAAATTTTATAGATGGATGTGGTAGATAATTAACTTGACCCTAAAATTCGTGCCCAAACAGATTTTGGATTCGGAGTCGAGTTGACACCGTTGACCAACCAGTGAATATACAAGTGGACATAATCGTTTATTTTCAGTGTTTATTTATTTCGACGTTAATAATTTTTACCAAAAAACATGAATATTTACCCCAATTACGAGATTCTGAAAGGGACTCTCTGTCCATATTTCATATAACTCATTTTTAATTAACCTCTCTACTCCAACTAGATTTTTGAGCCGAATGTAAGCAAAGTTTCAAGATACTTAATAGTTAAATAGTGAATGCGATCATTTATGCAATGCGAACATACCATTTCATTGCCACAAGATCTGATTTATTGAAAAGAAACGCCAAACACATAAAATAATTTTGAAATGAACATTTTGGAACACACAGATGTAGAAAATTCAGCTTTTTGCTATTTCTTACTGCTTTATATATATTCCATTTTATTTGTATCTTTTAATTCAAGTTTTAGTATTCTTAAATGCCTTTAATCTTAAGAAATAAAAACAAATCAATTGTAGATTTTTTGCATTTAGTTATTAGTTCGGTAATACCAACTTAAAGGTACAAAAAATCAGGCTGCTGCGGATCGTTCTTTTGGGAAATCCTGCCTTGCTGCCGATAGATTTACCAAAGAACAAGGCTAATAACTGACGTCACAGATGCACCAGACCTGCTATGTTCAGTTTTTTTTTAATTATCGGGGAGGAGGTTATAATCTCCGTGGCTTCGACTCCCAACACATAGGACCAACTATGGGATGCATGAGCCCTTGACACATACGGGTAAACTTTTAAATTGGAATTCAAACAGTTTTTATTTCATTATCAGTAAAATTAAATTAAAAAATCTACGCTCCTAAATGTTGTTTGTTTGATATTATGTTCTTGTTTTGTATTGACGTAATATTATTTGTTTATATTTTTAATTTGTACTTGTGTAAGTGTTATTTGTAATAGAGTTTACCTACTAACAACTAACACTGAACTGAATGATGAGCCGGTGGTATAACACAGTTTTCTGTGTTGGCAAACCATTGGTTGGGTTTGCTCTTGGATTGGTTTGATGAATGCTAAATGCATTGTTTTCAGTCCAAACACTTTGCAAACAAAAACATCAAATTACTTGTAATAATACTTGAATGAGTATCACTTTATTTAACACTTACCATTGGTATATTCGAAAAAGAGTTTTCCGTTATGGATTCTTCGTCCACACTAATGAAATTCAACGCATCAAAAACTTCCATTTATGAATAGGTTTGTCCGCTGAGCCCTAAAGCGTTTTTTTTAAACCTAGGGTCGCCCTCAACTCACTCTACAGTAGATCTAGGTTTTTAGCTGGGATAAGTTGAGGTAATTGAATAAACGTCAAAGTCACATGAGATCTGATTTTATTTGTTATTTTTAAAATGGAAATAAAAGAATACTCAAATTAATTTTCAGACACAACAATGCAAAATGTAAGTTGTGGATTGTGCATATGGCCAAAAATGTACTTAGATGCTAAATCTAACATATTTTAATGGGTATTTCGTTTGGTAAATTTATATTTTGATCTATAAATTGATTTATTTCGTAACGATTCGAATACCTTTTCAGATTGATTTTTATTTGCTATAGTATTGGTGTACATTTGTGTCTTTCAACCAGCTATTGGTATCAGCTGTATTATCAAGCTGATGGCTGTAAATTATAATGCAGTGGTGTTAGTAAAAGAGGGGTAGATCTGCCGAAAATTCCAGATCTGCAAAATTGATTTAAAATCAAAAAATAAATCAATTTATTTGGCCAATTGAAGGCAAAAATTGTCAAAATCAGTTTTTTTGACAGATCTAAATCAAAAATAAATTGATTTGTGTTACCAAACGATAACCACATACGTTTTAATTATTAAATGACAGAAATTGCTTTTCTGCAACATAAAATTAATGGCCCTCGGGTGTTTTTTTGAGTACCGACAAAACCCATGTTTTTTTGACAGCTCTTGGGGTTGTCAAAAAAAAATTGGTCGACCCTGGGTAAAGTTCAACGAACGAATCTAATCTCTTCTCCTCAAAACGCCGATGTATTTTGCTGCGTAGGATTTGTAATGCACGCGAAGGTTATTCCATTTTGCGGTGATATTAATCGCTTTTATTGAGTCGATGGAAAAATGTCCTCAATCTCACGCCAAGGTTCTTCTGTTTTGTTGCGATTTTTGTGAATCTCATGGTTCGGCTTCCATGGCTGTGGTCTTAATTCGATGGCTGAATAATCAATTGACAGATTTCGTTGTCGGTCCAAACGTGTAAGATTTGACGAGCGCGCTTCTTTACACGGGTGAATTTAACAAGTCCTTGGTTTTCCGTTATTTAAAAATAATTAACATATTCGGACCAAAAGAAAGAGTACGTTTGCAATTTAATTCACAAAATAATAATTTATGAATTCTTGCTTCGTTGATGCATACGCAAAAGCCGAAACAATTACTATAAGGGATTTTTATATGACTATATGGCGTACAACTTCCATATATAGGTATATGTTGACTCCTATAATTTGATATTACACTAAGTCATATATATGCATGACTCAAAATCATTGTCATATAAATGTCCTCATTTATATGGTGTAATATAAATATGGCGATAACACTTGTATGATTAGTTTTAGCCATATTTATATGGACAGTTTGCCATATTTATATGCTAGTGTAATATTGCCTTTAGTATTCCACTTCTCTGAATAATTTCAGTAGTATACCTATAGAATTGTATATAAATGGAAATTTTTTATTAGGCTCCTGGAGCCTACTAAAAAACTTCCATTTAAATTAATTGGAGAGGTCACCTATAAATTCCTATAATATAGAATTGTATTGTAGAAAAAATAAAACACCTTCTTATTAACTATGTCTGGCCTAGGACAAAATCTTCCAATTTTAATCTTGTTGGATATAGTTCACATTGTTTTCTGTCAAGAAATACATGTATGTTGAACTGAACTTCACAAAAAGTGAGTATTGGTAAGACGCTCACTAGCCAAATGATGAGTCCCAGTGAGATCTCCAGGGCGAAACGCAAATTTTGTGGACTAAATGCCGTTAAAAGCTATTTTGAATAAACAATTTATTTTTCATTTTGAAGCATTTAGGAAATGATGGTCAGTTTATTGATACTACAAATAATCAAAACCACTATAAATCCGTTGTAAACTTCGTTTCACCACTTTAATTGAGTTTAAACATTTTTAACACAAAAAAAACAGCCACACATGTTCTGCATTCCGAGTTCATTTCAAAACGAATTTTAATTTCACTTAAAATGAAATAACGTGCTCTGCATTTCGAGTGGATTCATAACTCTTTCGAATTCATTTTCGAATTGTCAAAATCACTGTTACAGACAATTTGTATAAATTTCAATACCCTAAGATTCCACATTCGGAATGAGCTATTTACAAACTTTTTTTTGTGTGGAATAGAGAACATTCACTTTCGTTCCTCAAATTCACAAAAAGTAAAATATAGAACAAAAAGTAAAATATAGAACATGTGTGAGTTATTCCACAAACAACTTCAGTGGTTATTAACTTTATACACACCTGGTCACACTTTTTTAATTGTCAACTTTTGTAAAAGTAAAGTCACAAAAACAACAATAATTGTTAATTCCTTGAAAAAAATATTAATTTAGTTTTAAAATTAGCCGATGGCAATAGCTTGGCGTATGAAAAGGGAAGTCGGTTAGGAGCATCTAATTAGGAAAATGATAATAAATGAAACAAATCTATCCGGTATTGAATTTTTTTTTAGAAAGTTGTAGTTAATCCATGAAGCACGAATTACTCGGGACAAAATCACCCGGTTTTTTGCAAATTCCTTGGCTATCTTCGGATTGTCTTCAATGAATCTGATGGACTTCTCTGAACTTCTTTAGGCTCCCGTTTTTTTTTTATAATTTTCCAATTTTAATCTTGTTGGATATAGTTCACATTGTTTTCTGTCAAGAAATACATGTATGTTGAACTGAACTTCACAAAAAGTGAGTATTGGTAAGACGCTCACTAGCCAAATGATGAGTCCCAGTGAGATCTCCAGGGCGAAACGCAAATTTTGTGGACTAAATGCCGTTAAAAGCTATTTTGAATAAACAATTTATTTTTCATTTTGAAGCATTTAGGAAATGATGGTCAGTTTATTGATACTACAAATAATCAAAACCACTATAAATCCGTTGTAAACTTCGTTTCACCACTTTAATTGAGTTTAAACATTTTTAACACAAAAAAAACAGCCACACATGTTCTGCATTCCGAGTTCATTTCAAAACGAATTTTAATTTCACTTAAAATGAAATAACGTGCTCTGCATTTCGAGTGGATTCATAACTCTTTCGAATTCATTTTCGAATTGTCAAAATCACTGTTACAGACAATTTGTATAAATTTCAATACCCTAAGATTCCACATTCGGAATGAGCTATTTACAAACTTTTTTTTGTGTGGAATAGAGAACATTCACTTTCGTTCCTCAAATTCACAAAAAGTAAAATATAGAACAAAAAGTAAAATATAGAACATGTGTGAGTTATTCCACAAACAACTTCAGTGGTTATTAACTTTATACACACCTGGTCACACTTTTTTAATTGTCAACTTTTGTAAAAGTAAAGTCACAATAACAACAATAATTGTTAATTCCTTGAAAAAAATATTAATTTAGTTTTAAAATTAGCCGATGGCAATAGCTTGGCGTATGAAAAGGGAAGTCGGTTAGGAGCATCTAATTAGGAAAATGATAATAAATGAAACAAATCTATCCGGTATTGAATTTTTTTTAGAAAGTTGTAGTTAATCCATGAAGCACCAATTACTCGGGACAAAATCACCCGGTTTTTTGCAAATTCCTTGGCTATCTTCGGATTGTCTTCAATGAATCTGATGGACTTCTCTGAATTTCTTTAGGCTCCCGTTTTTTTTTTTATAATTTTGCACGCGCTCAAGGGATTATGAATACCCTTTATATGTTTTTAACACAAAGCGGGCATCCGGTGAAAGAAGAGAAAGAAGGATAGGAAAGATGTGTGGCGCGATGTTCCGAGACTAGAGCTGGTTGTTGTCTCAGATTTATCTACAGGGTTGGCGGCTGAACTAATGCGGAGGATATTACAGTGTCTTATTTATTTATGTCTCTTAATTCGCATTATTTTCATTATCTCGTTGTCATACTCGTACTTATGAGTATACTAGTTTACTCAAACACATGTTGTTAGTGTTATGCCTGAACAGCATGTAATGAGTAAACCAGCAACTCATTTTATGACAATATTTATTTAAACTTACATGTTTTGTAAATCTATTCGCCAGAAAAAAACTTAAAGAGAACTAAATTACATTTGATTCAAATGATTCATCAAAATTTGCTTAGCTTAGAGAAAAAAAAATAACTTTTGATTGTTTAAGAAAACTTTCGAATCGTTCGAAACTCAAAATACAAATCATTTGAATTTGACTTATTACTTTCGCATAAAAATGAATTTTAAGATATGGGACATAGATATGGGTCGCTAATTGGCTGTCGGGCAGTATTTCTTATCTTCAAATCTAAAAATAAAAACACCCAAAAGGAGGGGCGCCAGGGCCGCCTGTATGTCTAAAGACGGACCTGCCTAGGCTTTGTACAAGTCTTTGTCAATTAAGCCAGCTAAATTTAATACAAGACTGGTCTATAATAGGAATTGACTAGCAATGCAGTTTGGTAACCTAATGGAAGCAAAAAAAAAAAATAATATAATGTAGGTATACCTACTCAAGTTCCATTTGAACTATGAAATGGTGCTACATTTCTGTGTTGCGTTACTCACAAATATGTTACCCATCATTATGAGCCCAACTTCTTCTTATACATACATATATACAATATACAGTTCATATACACAAACATATGTATATCAACTTCAATGACCTTTCCCGTGGAACATAATTTAGTGCGAAATACTGCTGTTATTCACAGTTGGTTGCCATGAAGTAAGGCAGGTAGCAGGAAACAACATAGGTATCAGATATCATATCACATTTCTGGAAGCTACTACAAAAATACAAAACAAACAATGTAATGAGTTCTAAGTAATTTAATTACTGAACTTCTTTTTAACAATTTAATTACGTTCACAAAAAAAAATATGAAACCAGCATTAAACCTAATGTACCTACGTAATGTATATACGAGTGCATTATAAATGTTGTGAGCTTGCAGTTATTTTAAATTATAATACATACCTACTTTATTGAGGAAAATAGAAATTCTGAAACAAAGAAAAAATAAAATGAATAAAATGCACTATTGGATCGCACGTAATTGCTTCTATGTTCGATCACATTATATGCAAAAGATTCTTAATGGAAACAGCTAAAAGCATTTTTAAATTCGTTTTCCACTTATTTTTTTATATATACATTTTTTTAAATTTTTCTAAAAAAATTGGTTTGAATATTTTAAATATTTAATAATATAAACTTAAAAACAAAATTTCAGAAAAAATTGCCCCCCCCCCCCCCCCCGTTTTCGAAATATTTAATTTTCAAAAAAAAAATATATTTTTTTTCAAAAATCCAAAAAAAAAAATATTTTTCGAAAATTTTGAAATGCAATATTATTTAGAATTTGAAGGAGATCCTGTATATAAATTTTTATCGAAATCCGTTGATCCGTTTATGAGAAAGTCGAAAATTAATAAAATGGTTGTATAGCAGGTACCTACCGTTATTTTCAATTTTTTTTCGGCCAAAATGTAGGCATAGTCAAGTTAGTACACACATCAATTTTTATCAAAATCGTTAGAGCCGTTTTCGAGATAATTAAGATGGTAGAAAAATTTGTATGGCAAATACCGTTATTTTGGGGCTAAAACAACGGTTCAAAAATCTATTTTGGACAATCACCTAAAACGCCTAACCACCAAGTTTGAACAAAATCGGCTCAGTCGTTTAGGCTGTAGATCGTTCTACAGACAGACAGACAGACGGAATTGCTGGACCCACTTTTTTGGTGATCACTATCATCGTAATGTCAACTTTGATTAAAATCTCGAGTTCAATTTTTTTCAAAATGCAAAACTTGCCCAATAGTACCTACATATATCGCAAGTAAAAATAAATATCCCAACAATATGTTATTCAAGCTAGACGTTTTTTTTTACTATCCAATTCTTAAGGGCCTTAAATATTTGGCAATTTTACTCAAAAATTCCAAAATGCATATATGCTATACATACATATTTACATACATATATACCTATAGAATTTTTTTGTGAAAGTTTTCTTGTTTATGATGCACTGTTTTTTTTATTGTATTGCTAATAAATAAGTATGCATAATTATAACCACACACCAAAAACTAAAGAACCATAAAATAAACAAAGCAGAAAAATAATAAATTTGACAGTTACACGATTCTGCACTAGTTTTCATCGTATTCAAAAAACTACAAAATTTTAGCCAACTAAAAAACAAAGGCGCAAAATTTTAAACAGCCTGATGTTAAGGGCTTAGCATGATACTACTTAACAGTTTGCTAATACTAAAACACTTTACTAATATTTTCCTATTTTTAAACACTTTTTAACTAGCACCATACTAAATCTATTCTTTTAATAAACTACAACTAAACTCGACTAAAATAGTGCAAAAAAGTAAGCGGAGATAACTTTTTGACGTTTGTAAATGTCAAAGTGGCATAAGGATTTAGTACGATCCAAAAAAGTTAAAGTAGCCATTTTGTGATTTTAACTTTAGTAACTTTACTAATATTTTCCTATTTTTAAACACTTTTTAACTAGCACCATACTAAATCTATTCTTTTAATAAACTACAACTAAACTCGACTAAAATAGTGCAAAAAAGTAAGCGGACATAACTTTTTGACGTTTGTAAATGTCAAAGTGGCATAAGGATTTAGTACGATCCAAAAAAATTAAAGTAGCCATTTTGTGATTTTAACTTTAGTAACTTTACTAATATTTTCCTATTTTTAAACACTTTTTAACTAGCACCATACTAAATCTATTCTTTTAATAAACTACAACTAAACTCGACTAAAATAGTGCAAAAAAGTAAGCGGACATAACTTTTTGACGTTTGTAAATGTCAAAGTGGCATAAGGATTTAGTACGATACTAAAAAATTAAAGTAGCCATTTGTGATTTTAACTTTAGTAACTTTACTAATATTTTCCTATTTTTAAACACTTTTAACTAGCACCATACTAAATCTATTCTCTTAATAAACTACAACTAAACACGTCTAAAATAGTGCAAACAAATAAGCGAACATAACTTTTTGACGTTTGTAAATGTCAAAGTGGCATATGGATCTAGTACGATTCTAAAAAAATAAAGTAGCCATTTTGTGATTTTAACTTTAGTAACTTTACTAATATTTTCCTATTTTTAAACACTTTTTAACTAGCACCATACTAAATCTATTCTCTTAATAAACTACAACTAAAACACGCCTAAAATAGTGCAAATAAATAAGCGAACATAACTTTTTGACGTTTGTAAATGTCAAAGTGGCATATGGATTTAGTACGATACTAAAAAAATAAAGTAGCCATTTTGTGATTTTAACTTTAGTAAAATGTTAAGAAAATAGTACGATACTAAACTGGTTTAAAATTAGCAAAATCCTCTTTTTAGCCTAGTATCACACTTAAAATGATATAACATATTACTAAAATTACTGCGACTAAAATATTGCGCCAGAGTTATTTTGATTGATTTGGGCTTTGAATTCGAGCTTCAGTTGTATGGGTTTGTGCACATGTTTTCGAGATTTTTAAGGGATAGAAAAGAATGTCAACGTTTTTCTGCTAGCTTGAGTCTTTTTACTTGCGATTATTGGTACTATAAGGAAGTTATGTATTCGTAAATTTTTTTTTCTAACAATCGAACATGACAGTACGATATAGAGAACATCAAAAAAGTGGGTCCCCCAATTCCGTCTGTCTGTCCTCGAGTCTGCAGCCTAAACGGTTCGGTGGATTTGCTTCAAACTTGGTACATATTGTTTTTTCGGTAATATGCCCACACTTTTTTTTTTAATTTTTTTAAGACGACAAATAACAGTAGCTCCCATAAATTTTTTTTGGCCAAAAACAATTTTTTACCCAGAAGCTCCTAGAAAGTTTAAACACTATTGTAGCCAAAATTTTTCAAAAAACTTTTTTTTGTTTTTGAAAACTCAAAATTTTCAAAATGACTTAATAGATTTAAAAAAAAAATCGGATTTGATGGTTTTTTGACATTATCTTGAATATTTAAAAAAAAACAATTTTTCTAAGATAAAAAACAACGTTACCTCCCATACAAATGTTTAAAAACCGTTAAGAAAAAAAATTATTTCTCGAAAACGGCTCCAAGAATTTTTATAAAAAAATTTGTGTGTTCTAAAATTAGTACAGTTCACTTTTAAGTATAAAAATATTTTTTTCGCGTACTTATTAACGGTACTTCCCATAGAACCACTTTTCATATTTTCAACTTTCTCAATATTGGATGAACCGAAAAAATAATTTTTTATACAAATGCTCCCTAAAATTGTTAATAAAACTGCATACGAAAAGTTTTTCGATTTTTAAAAAATAAATATTTTTTTTTTGAAAAATCGATTTTTCAAAAACCAATCACATCATTTTTTTTGAAATTTGAATTTTATATGTATATTAATAATATCTTCAAAATGGCGTTTCAAATTTTTTTTTCTAAAAAATCTTTTCAAAATTTTATACATTATTAATTAATTTAATTTATTAACAAACCGCTCCAATGATAATATATTCTTATTTATCCATGAATTCAAATGGCATATTTGTTTTTCATCAAACTATAATGACTAAGCAGCATAAAAACATTTAATTATGTGTATTATCCATTAATTTCTATAACTTTATTATTATACCTTCTTAAAATGTTTGCGTACGTCACTGAATACTAAATACAATGTAGGCCCTCATACATTTATTTATACGTATGACGTGTCTTTAAAAACCACATGAATCTTATGTATGCATATAGCTACCTACCAACCTACATCCTTCATTTTCATTATTATATGTACATGTTTACATATTTAGGTTCCATCAATATGTATATATATGTAGAAACATTTTACTCTCCTAACTTAAATACTTAAAATCCATAATTTAGATTTAAATGTACATTTGGATGTAGGTACCTATGTAACTATTCCTTGAATCATCCATTCGATAATTCATTGTACTAAGAATCAAGGTAATCTTATCTATATAGGCTTTAAACCTGCATAGGATAACTACACCTAACTAACTAAACCTAACTAACTAAACATCAATGGTTACACTGAAACAAATTTGGTATTGATAAAAATGTATGTAGTATTGAAGAAAGGGTGATCAATATACGGTCAACAAAAACTATGTGTTGATTTGACGATTATATCGTAAATTTTCGAGAATCTTAGTTAAGTTGTTAAAATAATTTTTTCAAATTGAATCTCCAAATTAAATAAACGTAGTTTTCATTTTGAAAAGACATTCTTCAATTCGACTATATTAGGTTTTTAATCCAATAAATTCGTCTTCATTTTCACATTAAATTTTCTTCAAATTGAACAAATATTCTTCGTACTTACACACCTATATTTTTTAATTGATGAAATGTTCTGCAATTTGACGAATTTTGGTCTTCAAATTAATGTTTTTTTTTTCATTTTCAAATTAAATTTTCTTCGAACTGAAAAAAAAATCTTCATGTTTTTACACCTACATTTTTAAACTGATAAGATATTCTTCAATTTAAAAAATGCAAAAATGTTTTTCTCCCAACTTATGCATTTTTGTCATTTTCACATCAAATTTTCTTCAAATTGAAACAAATTCTTCATACTCAAACACCTACATTTTTAAATTGATAACATTTTCTTTAATTTAATGACCAAGTAGTGAGTTTTCTTCACTTTCGCAATAAATTTTCTTCGAATCGAAAAAAAAATTATTCATCCTTTCATACCTCCTTCTTCATTTAAAATGCATCGCAGTGTTTTTTTAAATAAACGTATTTATTCCATTTCACCAAAATCGAGTTTAAATTATGAACCACCATAATTCTTCAATTTGAAGAAAAAATTGTCAGTATGAGGAAAATGATTTCCAGTATTTAACTGAATTTATTCAATTTGAAGAATATGACAAACTCGTATGTCATATGGTTAAAAAAAAACCTTCAATTTGAAGAAAATTTTGTCAAATTGCTTATTATCAATTTACAGATGAGATTTTGTTAAATTGATGAAAATTTGTTTAAATAAAAAGATTTGAGATCACATACACTTCTGCAGAACACCAGGATACTTTTAGTATTAATAAAGATTTTTGTTTAAATTTGAAGAAATTATACATTTGGACAATGCGGTTGTATAGAATTTTGTTAACACGAAGGAACTTTTTTTATTTTCATTCATAAACATATTTTTGTGTGTCAATAATTCTCTAAGTTGTTAGCTACAAGAGCAAGTTCGTGCGATCCAGTCGTGCATTTTATTTTTTTTTAGTACAGCTGTTTGTTATCAGTAGTATTTTTACACGAGATTCGTACAACACATACCTATACAGAAAACTGTGTAAATATTCCCGACTTCAAACCCAGAAGCAAATTTCTCTTCAGAAGAAGAACTGACATTTGATACCAATTTGAAACTTTCCCGGACGACCAATCGAAAACGACATTAGCGTTATATAGGAATTTAAGGAAGGATTTAAAAAGATATATACGCACCAATAGACATTGGTAAAGCTGTAATTTCACATTTCAATTTTAGGCATATACATAGGTATATATACAAGAAATTAATGTTTTTAATTTAATAATTTTTTTCATTGTGTTGATCAACATATTCACTTATACTTTATATCCCGTTTGATTTTTAACAAAAATTGTTAAAATAAAAATAATCTGAAATCAACATTCTGATGCAAATTTAAGGCAATTCTAAATAAAATCAAGTAATACAAAAAATGATGTGCACTGTTGTAGCTGTACTCCACATTTTGGCACAAACAAATATATGCAATTTTATAATGGTACATGCCAGAGAACCGTTTTTTTTTATTTTCGACTATTTAATTAACGGCTAGTTGGATTTCGATAAAAAATTTTACACATTAGGTCCTTGAAATTTGAAATAATAATTTATACAAAAATTTGGGTTTTTTTTGGATTTTTGAAAAATATAATATATATTTTTTTTTTGAAAATTTAATACACATATACATATATATATATATACTTCGAAAACGAGTGGACAGTTTTTTGTTTAAATAATGATATTAAATTTGTAGGTATATTGTTAAATATTTCAAATTGCCATACCATTTTTTTAGAAAATATTAGGTGTGTTTTATTGGGAATCTATCCATTGTACCGTAAGCAATTCCCAAAAAAACGCATCGACCGTAGCATGGACCGTAGCTTTTTTGTTTTTGTAAAAATGGTACCCCTGCACAGCAGTCACAAGTAATGAAAGAGTCTTTTGCAAAGTAAAATTAAGAAAATATAAAAATTATGAACAATAATTAGCTTTTATTCATATAAAATAGAAAGTAGAAAAACGTACTAATATTTAATTTATGTACAAACCTATTTCTTGTTTTCATTTTTTCTGCATTTGTAATTTTAAATTCTAACATTCATTTTGCACTAATAGAAAGGAAATGATAAGTGAATGGGTTTGTTCATAGACTATGGTCAAGTCCCTTTTTACACAGGGAAATCTTTGTATGGCTTTAAAAATCGTCTATGCCTTTCACACGAGAAAAACAAATTGCCGGAGATTTGTTTGTTTCCTTTATGTTTCTTGGTTTTGAACGCACACTACAACGTAGTTTAAATTGTTTACTCACCTTACATTTCCCCTTTATATTTCATGCTTTTATTTATTTTCTGTGTAGATCGATAGCTAGAGTTTTATTTTTCAAGGCAATTTATTTTTCAGACTGCAATTAACATACGCGGAGTAAGGAACAAATAGTTAACATTTGGTTTGCTATTTCCATGCACATATCCAGAAAAACAAACAATTTTTTTTTTTTTTTTTAAATTCATTTTTATTTCATTTTAATTTATAACTATCTTACAGCTAGACAAAAATGTTTAAAACTAGCCTAATTATCAATAACTTACAACTAATTTACTGGCCCTTTACGGGCGCTCTAAATTAAACAATAACTCTTAAAACTAATGTCTTTCGACCTAAAAACTATTTTAATTAAATCTAAAATTTTTTTTATTTTATTTTTATTTCAAGGAAACTTTACAAAAACTTGGTATCTTATTATGTTTTTTTTTTTTTTTTTTTTTTTTTTTTTTTTTTTTTTTTTTTTTACTTATAAACTAAACCTTAATATATATTAAAAATAATTAAAACTACTTAAAATACCTAATAATACTTAAAACTACTTAAAAACTACAACAGCCGCAGCAGCATTTTTTTCGTTTTTTAATTTTATTTGTTTATTTTTTATATGCATGCAGACACACACCAACATGCAACCCACCCATACATGTACATACGCACATACATATACGTACGCACATACATGTACAGACACGCAGATGCATGCAAGTATGCCCCCGCATACATACATATTTTTAATTTTTTTTTTTTTTTGGTGCCACCCTGACTGTTCCCTATACCTAATGCCCTAAATCTATGTAAGTAGGCCAAGATATATCATCTTCATCGACTTTATATATCACGATGCTGTTCAGAGAGCCACCAGAGCTGGTTCTCCTGTTTCGCCCTATCCCTCCGGTCGCGATCGGACACAGTCCTACTGAACCGAAGGCGCTCTTCTCCACCTTGAGCGATGACGTCTTGACCATACAGGAGTCGCCTATCCACAGTTTTCCGGCTGACGTGGTAGATGAGCGGAACCGCCCCTCCATCCTGTATCAGCCCTCGACTGTCTAAATAGAGGAATGCCTCGGGAGGGATGTAACCACTTAACCGCGCACTCTCAAGATATTCGTTATTGGGGTAATAAGCCCCAAAAATTAAGCTGTTAGTTGAGGACATCGCTCTTGCGACGTGACCCCGAATCAGCTTGAACAAAAAATTATCTATTCTGTTTATGTTGGCTCCGTTGTATAGAACCTGGTTGGAATAATATCTTGTGTACTCCGACTCTGGTGTTCTGTGTAATCCAAGGCAACGTCTAAGACATTGCCTCTCAAACACCCGAATCTTTTCCATTTGAGATGGGGCAACGTTGAACCACACCGGGCATCCGTAGGCAATCATCGGCCTGATGAGGGCCATGTAGCAAATCACCTTCACCCTGCTGTCAAGACGGCTGCTATAAAACAGTCGTTTTGTCAAGGCAAAGGCTCCCCTAGCCCTGGCCAAAGCAGCACCTATATGTCTGTCGAAATACAGGTACTGATCCAACCAGATGCCAAGGTACTTTACTACACTTTTATTCGCCAGTGGATGTCCATGTGGCCCTACGATCACCAGCTTGCGCCAGTTCTTTCTCGTATCCCTTGAGGCGCTAGACAACGGGGTCCTAAACAAAATAGATTCTGATTTCTGGAAGTTTATTTTCAACTTCTAGTCATCACAATATCGCTGAATCTTGTCGAAGTCACTCTGCAAGAGATTTTTGATGACCTCAACTGCATGAGCTGTTGACAAAAATGTTGCTGATGACAAAAATGTACACCCAGTCCATGTCCATGTAGTAAAGCGAATATAATCCATGGCCAACGTCCATTAAACAGTGAAGAAAAAGCACATTTTGGGTGCTTTCATAAATGCATGGTTGCGAAAGTCCGACGAATGCATAGCATTCATAAATGCAAATGAATGTCAGAGTTTCATAAATGTATAACGCAAATATTTGCAGCGCAAATTCGCAAATATAAAATTTCACATGCATTCCGATTTTTTCTTAAAAAAGACAGTATCATATAAATGGTGGTATACCTTACCTTACTGTTCACATCTGTCCAAATTTCCGCCAGAAAATGCAAAGTTGAATTCAAAATTAAAAATACACATCAGAATTGTTTCTGGTCCACAGGAAAATGAAGCCAATCAGAGAAAGTATTCATAAATGCATATTAAAATACATGCGCAAATAGTTTTTCTGACGTTAATATGATCGCAACTGATCGCATGTAAACAAAGCAACCATGCATTTATGAAAGCACCTTTTGTGAAGTTCAGTTGACGCTTAGTGCGTTTAGGCTAGGCGCTCACATGCAATTTTTCCGAAACGAAATAGTTTAATCACTAGTTCAACGATGATCGCGCACATAAGCAACTTAAAATCAATCAACGAAATAAACCAACACACATCCAATATTTTGATTTAATGTGTGCGCGTTCATTATAGTTCGGTGAGATACAATCTGTCACAGTCGATCTCGTACTGTGGAAGTGTTAAGACGTTTTCGGCTTCCCAGTTTTTCCAATTAAAATTCGTGTGTGAGCTTAAGTTCCAAATTAAATCAACATTTTATAAGTGGTGCAGTAGCACAGAGGTAGAGTGGCCGACCGAGAATCCGAGGGTCGCCAGTTCGATTCCCAGGAGGGCATCAGAACCTTATCAGCTTTTTTTCACAACCGTGAAGTCGTTAACTTTATTGGTTGGGAAAACGAACAAAGGAGGAGGAGTTTAAGCACCGGGGCATCGAAAGGTGTCCTAGGGCCAATGAGGCCAGCGATGGCATCAGCTGAGGGAACATCGAAAGATGTTCCAATCACAAGCAGTGATTCTGCAGCAACAACATCAACAGCAATAACAACAACGGCAACATCATCCGATGCTAATCAAAAGCGCAGAAAGAGGATCAAGTGCGCACCAAATTTGGTAAAAAGGAGATCCACGGCCACCTCAGCAAAGCTGCCAGCTGGGGTGCATACGTCCGATATAGACGAGACGTCAGAGGCAGCAAGACAAACCGAGCTAGACACTTCACCCGAAGAGGGTATAGCATATATGTCTGAAGAAGGAGAAGGGCACTTCACGACGGGCGATAGTACTGCCTTCGTGAACCTCTCCACATCAGAGGCGTCATCTGAGGAGGACGAACAAAGAATGTTCGCCCAAATTGATGCTTTGGAGGCAGAAATAGAAAAGATAAAAAGTAAAGTTAAGGCCAGCCAAGAAGCGCGCCGAGCGAGGCAACTAAAAGAACTCGAAGAAAAAGAACAACAACAGAAAAAAGAACAAATACAAAAACAACAGCCACAGCAGCAGCCAAAACAACAACGGCAAAAACAACAACAACAACAGCAACAGCAGCAGACACAAGTCCAGAAACAACCGCAAGAAAAACAGCAGCAGCAGATTCAAAAGCAGCAGAATCAACAGCCGCAGAAAAATCAGTCTCAGCAGCAGCAGCCACAGCCGCCGATCATGAAAAAAGAAAAGGTGCCACCCATTAATACTTATAAAATGGAGTTACAGGATACCATAAATCTATGTAAGTTGACCATAGGTCATAATTTTACTATTAAAAGATTAAATAACGATAGGCATGCTATCCAGTGCTTCACACTGGAACAGCACAAAAAAATTAAAGAGTTGCTAAAAGAAACTACTACTGAGTTCTTTAGTTTCACCCCTAAAACCGAAAAATTTCAAACGGTCCTTTTGAAGGGCATAGATTCCTGCACGGAACCACAGGTGCTCTTAAATGAACTCCGGCAACAAGCGAATGACGATCTCGACTTTATCGGGGTCAAGCCGTTCGCTACAGTTAGAGCTAGGCGGGAGAAGCGGAGGCTTCCCTTCTTCCTTGTTCAACTCTCACCCAGCAGCAAACTGGATAGTTTGAGGAGTATATCCGTCCTCAACTGCCAGGTTGTAACTTGGGACAAATTAAAAAGGCGCGGCGACATGCTTCAATGCATGCGCTGCCAAAGGTTCGGCCACGCCGCAGCAAACTGCGAAATGCAGTCACGCTGCGTTAAGTGTGGAGAGAACCACAATGCAGATGAATGCAAGTTAGGAAAGGAACGGGTCGAAGATAGGACCCAGCTTAAATGTGTACTCTGCCGAGGCGCCGGACACCCCGCTAATTATCGGGGATGCCCGACGTTTCAGCTTATAAAAAACAATAAAGCAGCAAAGCAAACAGTGGTAGAAAAGCGTCCAACAGTGCGCCCTCCTACAACAACGCCCGTCAACCCCCAAATTTCTTACGCCCAAATGGCGTCAGGAAGGGGAAGCACGGTACAGCCTACACCAAAGGTCGCCCAACAGGCCCCCGTGCCTAAGGCGCCGGCGGCACAGGCGGATATTATGGGCGTTCTACTGGCCATCCAGGGCCAGTTGAACGGCCTCCAAAACCAGATCAGGGAGCAGGCGACTAGGGTGGATTATCTCTACTCTGTTTTGCCGAGCTTAACGCAACTTAGAGGTTAAGGGCGCGCTGCCGGAGAGGCCCTTTAAGATCCTAGCTGTGAATGTAAATTCATTGATTAGGACCGAACGTAGAGCGAATTTATTCCAATTGCTTAAAGACATAAGTCCAGATGTGTTTATGGCTAGCGAAACTAAGCTTAACCAGAAACATAAATTGACTAACAACAATTACAATATCGTAAGAAGAGACCGACCCAACTCCACGCAAGGAGGAGGCGTCGCAATCTTTATACGTAAAGGCATTAGTCATAAGGTAATATATAATAGTGATGTGCGAAAATTTCGGACGTTAGAGGCATGCATCATATGCATTCATCTCCAACAGGGGAAGCGAATGTATGTGATCGCTGCCTATGCACCGGAAACACCTCAGCCCACGCAGTTTATAACAGAGCTTGAAAAGCTTTTTGAATGCTTAAGATTGAGCTCGGAAGAGAATTACTATATATTGGCGGGTGATTTAAACGCCAAGCACACAGATTGGGGAAATCAAATACAAAATCCTCGAGGTAACCATCTATTTAATTGGATGGGTCGATACAACCTTGAGTATCGCTTCGATCTTCTAGCCACAGACAGGCCATCGTTCCCAAGAAGCGGTGCCTATCTGGATCTATTGCTTAAAGACGCAAGACTAACAATTACTGACGCTGTGGGTCAACGGCCAAGAAATTGTTTACGAACGATCGAGTACGACAGTGACCACTGCGGACTCGCAGCCGTAATACAACTTCCGAACCAGCTTATGGAGTTGGAGGAGTATGTGCCTGTGCATACTTACAATTACAGTAAGGTGCGCTGGCCACGTTTCTCCAATGCCTTATTGAGTGAATTACGTTCAAATGGTATATCCCCACCAAATGACAGGAACCTAACAAATACTGAAATCGACAGATACTTAGAACAAATTGACGAAACGATTCTACGAACAATGAACAGAACAATACCGAAATACAAAGAACGTAACGCAACTGACATGTACCGTAACGCGATAATTGACGCACTTCACAGACAAAAAAGTGGACTACTGACAAGACTAAAACGCTTGTACAGGCGGTTTACTGATACACGAGACCTGGAGATTAGGACACTGAAGTCGTCCATCAAAAACATCAACCAATTGATCAAAGAAAATTATAGATTGGCTATTAATTCGTTCTGGGACAATAAAATTCGTGCCGTTAACTCCAGCGACCCAAGTATGTTCCCAAAAATTAATAAGATTTTTAGAAGAAAGGATCAAAACGATCTTCCGTGTCTTAAGCTCCAGAGGACGACAGAGAACAGAGACGTACTTCTGACAGCAGGCATAGACCCAGAGGATGCCGTATTGGACGATAACCTCTATATAATCGAAGATCCGCAGGAGAGAGTGGAGGCTGTGGGGGCTGCTTTCCAGCAAGTGTACAAGGTGAATGCTAGCATTCGCCCGAATCATGACCTGGAGAACAGAGCTCTGCTTCATCACTTATGGCTCCGGAACGATATAACCGAATGGCGATCTGAGAACCTTGGTTTTACCAGGTTTAATGATGAAGATTTGGCAAACGCCATAATCGCCGACCGAAATGGGCCCAGCCCCCTGTTAATTTCGAAGAATGAGCTCCAGCTCATCTTCGATTCATTAAAGAAAAAGAAGTCTGCAGGACTCGATGGTATATCCAACGTTGTACTACGACATTTGCCTCAAGAAGCAGTTGACATTTATACCACACTGTTTAACAACGCGCTGAATAATGCATATTATCCAGTGCGGTGGAAGACAGCTGTGGTGCACCCTCTCCCAAAAAAGGGAAAGGACAACTCCAATCCGGCGAATCTCCGGTCGATAAGTCTTCTTCCGAGTATCAGCAAAGTATTTGAAAAGGTTATTAATAGAGCCCTGTTCAAATGGGCGGAGGACAAAAATATCATCCCGGATAATCAGTTCGGTTTTAAGGCGGGACATGACACAATTCATGCCGCGTCTAAACTTGTTTCTGATATCCAATGGAACAAAACTAAAAAACAGTGTACGGCTGCCTGTCTGGTTGATTTGGAGAAGGCCTTCGACACCGTATGGTTAGAAGGTCTCTATCTAAAGCTAACCAGACTAGGTATAAGTAAACCTCTATTGTATATGCTTTATGACATGCTAAATGGTAGAAAGTTTGTTGTCAAGAGTGGCAATGTAACTTCTACTGCAATTTTTAATATTAATAATGGTCTTCAGCAGGGAGCGGTTAACTCGCCGATTCTATTCAACATTTACACCAGCGATCTGATAGGTAGTCTAACTCAGGCAATTGCGTACGCCGACGATCTAATTGCGTACAGAACAGCTCATACAGTTGAGGTCATCAAAAGTCTCTTGCAGAGTGACTTCGACAAGATTCAGCGATATTGTGATGACTGGAAGTTGAAAATCAACTTCCAGAAATCAGAAACTATTTTGTTTAGGACTCCGCTGTCTAGCGCCTCAAGGGATACGAGAAAGAACTGGCGCAAGCTGGTGATCGTAGGGCCACATGGACATCCACTGGCGAGTAAAAGTGTAGTAAAGTACCTTGGCATCTGGTTGGATCAGTACCTGTATTTCGACAGACATATAGGTGCTGCTTTGGCCAGGGCTAGGGGAGCCTTAGCCTTGACAAAACGACTGTTTTATAGCAGCCGTCTTGACAGCAGGGTGAAGGTGATTTGCTACATGGCCCTCATCAGGCCGATGATTGCCTACGGATGCCCGGTGTGGTTCAACGTTGCCCCATCTCAAATGGAAAAGATTCGGGTGTTTGAGAGGCAATGTCTTAGACGTTGCCTTGGATTACACAGAACACCAGAGTCGGAGTACACAAGATATTATTCCAACCAGGTTCTATACAACGGAGCCAACATAAACAGAATAGATAATTTTTTGTTCAAGCTGATTCGGGGTCACGTTGCAAGAGCGATGTCCTCAACTAACAGCTTAATTTTTGGGGCTTATTACCCCAATAACGAATATTTTGAGAGTGCGCGGTTAAGTGGTTACATCCCTCCTGAGGCATTCCTCTATTTAGACAGTCGAGGGCTGATACAGGATGGAGGGGCGGTTCCGCTCATCTACCACGTCAGCCGGAAAACTGTGGATAGGCGACTTCTGTATAGTCGAGACGTCATCGCTCAAGGTGGAGAAGAGCGCCTTCGGTTCAGTAGGACTGTGTCCGATCGGGACCGGAGGGATAGGGCGAAACAGGAGAACCAGTTCTGGTGGCTCTCTGAACAGCATCGTGATATTTAAAGTCGATGAAGATGATATATCTTGGCCGACTTACATAGATTTAGGGCATTAGGTATAGGTAACAGTCAGGGTGGCACCAAAAAAAAAAAAAAATTAAAAATATGTATGTATGCGGGGCATGCGTGCATGTATCTGCGTGTCTGTACATGTGTGTGCGTACGTATATGTATGTGCGTATGTACATGTGTGGGTGGGTTGCATGCTAGTGTGTGTCTGCATGCATATAAAAAATAAACAAAAAAAAAAAAAAATTAAAAAACGAAAAAAATGCTGCTGTGGCTGTTCTAGTTTTTAAGTAGTTATAAGTATTATTAGGTATTTTAAGTAGTTTAAGTTATTTTTTAGTTAGTATAAGTTAGTTTTATTTAGTTTTAATTATTTTTTATATATTTAAGTTTAGTTTATAGGTAAAAAAAAAAAAAAAAAAAAAAAAAAAAAAAAAAAAAAAAAAAAAAAAAAAAAAAAAAAAAAAATGATCAGATACCAAGTTTTCTGTATAAAAGTTTCTTGAAATATAAAATAAATAAAAAAAAAAAAATTAGATTTAATTAAAATAGTTTTTAGGTCGAAAGACATTAGTTGTAAGAGTTATTGTTTAATTTAGAGCGCCCGTAAAGGGCCAGTAAATTAGTTGTAAGTTATTGATAATTAGGCTAGTTTTAAACATTTTTGTCTAGCTTTAAGATAGTTATAAGTTAATATGAAATAAAAATGAATTTAAAAAAAAAAAAAAAAAAAAAAAAAAAAAAAAAAAAAAAAAAAAAAAAAAAAAGATACAATCTGAAGAACTTATCTGGGGCGATCGCTCGAGATTTGTGATAAAACACAAATTTTTAAGTTACTAGAATTGTGGACTGAATAGTTTTTGCATGTGCGCGCACTCTCATATAAGTCCATGGTATTCACTTTAGCAACCAAACTGTTGCAAAACTAAAAGTTGCATATGTGCGCGCCTAAGCCTAATAGCTCATAGAATTTCATACGAATAAATATTTTGCGGCGCAGTGTCGAGCAGTTCCTCTATAGTGCAGTTCCACTCAATGCGGTTTGTCTTCTCAAATTGCTTTTTTGTAGATATAAATAAAAAGATGATTGTTTTGCACCAAACTCCGTTTGTTTATAACTATCAATAAAAATTGAACACAAAACGAATATTGGTCTTTTAAAAATAAAAGTAAAACGGAATTCATTCAATAGATATTGATTTTTGTTTCAAAATGGAAATCAACGTTTGTTAAAACATCTTATAATTTATTAAAAATGGAGTTATCTAAGATTTTAGAAATATAAACTGGCCAACTATAAAAAAAAGAATCAAAAAGATAGATTTGTCTTACGACTGAAATTAATAATTATAACACTCCATGAACACATCCATCGATATTCAATCCAATTATCAATAACAAATCAAATTCAACACTCAAATAAACGTCAATCAGCCATCCACCGTAACTTCTACTTTAGCTTTTTATCGACCGTAGCGAATTGTATGTAAAATGGTACGACGGATAAACTTACGGTGGATAAATTTCCCAATAAAACACGGCTATTGTAGGTAAATTAAAAGGGAAGTAAAATACGTTTAAAGAGTATGGGCTTACGATGTGATCGAACATGAGATCAAGTACGTGGGATCCAATCGTGGATTTTATTTTTAGTAGTTTTTTATAACAAATTTTATGAATTTAAAGTATGTGCGTAAAGGTAAACACCTTATCTTCTTTGAACTGGCACCTTTTTTGAACGATTGACGCACTTACTATACATAAGTTACTTAAAACTAAAATCGTCATAAAAATTCCACTAGTTATAACCATAATCATTATTCTAAGCCAGTGGTTGATTATTACATATAAGCCGTGTTTTATTGGGAAATTTATCCGCCGTAAGTTTATCCGTCGTAGCATTTTACATACAATTCGCTGCGGTCGATAAAAAGCTAAAGTATAAGTTACGGTGGATGGCTAGATGACGTTTATTCGAGTCTCGAATTTGATTTTGTTAGTTTTGTTGGTACGATTCATAATTGGGTTGAATCTCGATGGATGTGTTCATGGAGTGTTATAATTTTTAATTGCATTCGTAAGACAAATCGATCTTTTTGAGTCTTTTTTTCTTTTTTTTTATGGTTGACCAGTTTATATTTCTAAGATCTTAGATAATACCATTTTTTAATAAATTATAAGCTGTTCTTCTAAAAAGTTTCTGACTTTTATTATTAAAAACTATATTCTTTGCTAAATTATTTTCTGGAGGACGTCTAAAATTCCACCTATATCTGCAATTTTGCATACCCCTAATGTCAATTAATCAATTTTAACAAATTTCGATTTCGATTTTGAAAAAAAAAAATCAATATCTATAGAATGAATTCCGTTTTACTTTTAATTTTTGTTTTGTGTTCAATTTTTATTGATAGTTGTAAATAAACAGAGTTTGGTGAAAAAAATCATCTTTTTATTTAGATCTACAAAAAAGCAATTTGAGAAGACAAAGCGCATTGAGTGGAACTGCACTAAAGAGGAACTGCTCGACACTGCGCCGCAAAATATTTATTCGTATGAAATTCTATGAGCTATAATGCCAGGCGCGCATATATGCAACTTACATTTTTGCAACAGTGTGGTTGCTAAGTGAATACCATGGACTTATATGAGAGTGCGCGCACATGCAAAAACTATTCAGTCAGCGATTCGAGCAACTTAAAAGTTTGTGTTTTGGCACAAATCGAACGATCGCCCCAAATAAGTTCTTCAGTTTGAATCACACCGAACTATAATGTAACTGCGCGCACATTAAATCAATATGTTATCTTTGTGTTGGTTTATCTCGTTGATTGATTGTTAGGTTGCTTGTGTGCGCGATCATCGTTCAATTAGTGATTAAACTATTTCGTTTCGGAAAAAATGCATGTGCGCGCCTGGCCTAAGCGCACTAAGCGGCAACTGAACTTCACAAAATGTGCTTTTTCCTCACTGTTTAATGGACGTTGGCCATGAACGGTATTCGCTTCACTACATGGACATGGACTGGGCGTACAATTTTGTGATCCCATAGTTTTTTTTTCTGGATATGTGCATGGAAATTGCAAACCAAATGTTAACTATTTGTTCCTTAATCCGCGTATGTTAAGTGCAGTATGATCTCTGTTGATTGAATATTGAATTGAAAGCTATACATACTCAGAAAATAAATTTGTAAATTGACTTGAAAAATAAAACTAGCTATCGATCTTATCAGAAAATAAATAAAAGCATGAAATATAAAGGGGAAATGTAAGGGGAGTGAACAATTTAAACTACGTTGTAGTGTGCCTTCAAAACCAAGAATCATTAAAAGGAAACAAGCAAATCTCCGGCAATTGTGTTTCATCGTGTGAAAGGCATAGACGGTTTTTAAAGCAATACAAAAATTGACCTGTGTAAAAAGGGACTTGACCATAGTCTATGAACAAACCCGTTCACTTATCATTTCCTTTCTATTCGTGCAAAATGAATGTTCGAATTTAAAATTGCAAATTCAGAAAAAGTGAACACAAGAAATAGGTTTAAAACATAAATTATATTGTTACGTTTTTCTACTTTCTATTTTATATGAATAAAAGCTAATTATTGTTCCTAATTTTGATTTTTTAATAATATTACTTTGCAAAAGACTCTTTCATTACTTGTGACTGCTGTACAGGTGTACCATTTTTACGAAAATAAAAAAGCTACGGTCCATGCTACGGTCGATGCGTTTTTTTGGGAATGACTTACGGTACGATGGATAGATTCCCAATAAAACACAGTTATATTTTGAAAACTAAGTAACAACAGTCCAAATAATTAAAGGCTGCACTGTACAGAAAGCCATTGATGAATTCCGATCTACTTTATGGTGCGACACGGTGAGATACCTACTCATTATGCTCATACTTACCAACAGCTACAGCCCCTCTTATGTAAGTTATGCATGGCTAATTCAAACTCAAGTAATATACCTCACCTTACCTGTCTGGATGTTCATTACTGTTTTTCGTTACTCATTCACAATTCGAGTACCGAATCGGAAATACACCTCGCGGACAAAGTAGCAAGTGTTGTTGTTTTCTTTTGTTTCTATATGTATTAACTTTCAGGGGGAAAGTGAAAAGTAATGAAACCCAAAACCTACTTGTACGTATTACTGCAATTCAATTTGGGCTCAGGAAATTAAAAGAATGAGACAGACCGGACGGTCTACATGCAACCGCATTTCCGTTGGAAGTTTAAATTATCATTTTTAATCGCTAATTTTTTTCTAAAAACGTTTTCGGGACGATAAAGTGCTCAAACCACGTAGAAGTTGGTCACGGTTCAAACATTTTGTTCTCATCGGCTTAAAGGTTTTTTTTTTTTTAAGTATATCGCACGATGAACGTGCTCTTAATGTTTTTTTTGTGTCTTTTTATATTTAATAATTTTGTGTCCCAGTAAAACTGTTAAATCGTACCTATTCAAAGTATATGCGTTTCCTGAGAATTTGACATTATACCTCCTTATCTATGTTGTCTTTTGGTTTGCTTAAAGTTGTAATAAAGTACAAAAGCTAAAATTTAAGGAAGTTTTAATATAGTGATAAAGTAATGGACTATGTACGCGCCGCCGCCGCCGCCGCGCCGGCTAACATGCAGTATTCCCGTTTAGTTGCCCTAATTAATGTTTTCGAAAATTTCTTGTTAAAGCACAACAGCTTTTTATTTATATAATTGACCCGTTTAATTGAGTTACCTATGGTTATATTATGTATCGGCCAGTTTATCGAAATTGAACTACACCGATAATTTGCCGAATAATCTGAAAATATGATCAGTGTAATTAAGCGGGAAATACTGTATAGATAACACTCAAAATAATAATGAAAACTAATTTGATTCAAATTTATACCATACTACCTACATACTATCATATATGTAAGCATGTAAATAATATGCAATTATTTATGAAATTTGTTTTGAAGAAAATATTTGCACCAATGCGGCTCGAAATCCTAAAACAAATGACATAGAATCTTTGAGATTTTAAAGCACGCTTAATAATGGTAAGTTAATTAATGCATTAACAAAGATAACACACAAATTTTTTTGTTTGCCTTGTTTAGTGACTGATTTCAAATTATTTACATACCATTACTTACTTACTTACTTAAGGTGGCGCTACAGTCCGGGGTGGACCAGGGCCTGTCTCCAGTTTCGCACTCCAAGTTGGTTGAGATCGTCTTCCACTTGCGTGCGCCATCTTTTACGCTGTCCACCTCTACTGCGCTGTCCCACGGGACAGGATTCAAAGACTTTCCGGCCGGAGCATTGGTGTCCATTCGCTCTAGGTGACCCAGCCATCTCAGTCGTTGGCTTTTCAATTTTGTGACTAGGTTGTTATCGCTGTACAGCCCGTATAGTTCGTTGTTGTATCGTCTTCTCCATTCCCCATCTATGCAGACGGGACCAAAAATCACCCGGAGAATTTTCCTCTCAAAACAACCTAACGGGTTCTCATCCACCGTTAACATTGTCCATGTCTCTTCACCATACATCAGGACTGGGATGATGAGCGTTTTATATATGGACAGTTGAGTTGCTCGAGAGAGGGCTTTGCTTATCAATTGCCTTCTTAGCACAAAGAAACAGCGATTGGCAATAGTAATTCTTCGTTTGATCTCAGCACTGGTATCATTCGCTGAGTTTGTAGTGGATCCTAGGTATACAAAGTCTCTGACCACTTCAAAATTATAGCTGTCTATAGTGATGTTCTGTCCGAGACGCCGGTGCTGGATGGCCTTTCTTGTTGACAGCATATATTTTGTTTTGCTTCCGTTCACTGTTAAACCCATCTTCTTGGCTTCCTTCTTCCATTATGTCAATGTCGTCAGCGTAAGCGATTAATTGGACGGACTTTTGAAAGATTGTGCCTCTACTGTTGACGTGAGAGTTTTGCACTATTCTTTCAAGAATGATTTTAAAGAAGTCGCATGCCAGCACGTCGCCCTGCCTAAAACCTTTTTTGACATCAAATGTATCTGTGAGGTCTTTGCCGATCTTGATGGAGCAGCGTGCATTCTCCATCGTCATCCTGCATAAACGAACGAGTTTGGTAGGGATGCCAAAACTAGACATGGCTCTATATAGCTCGCCTCTGTAGACGCTGTCATGCGCGGCCTTGAAATCGATAAAAAGGTGGTGAGTATCGATTTGAAATTCGTGGGTTTTTTTCAAGATCTGCCGTAGTGAGAATATTTGGTCGATAGTGGACTTCCCTGGCCTAAAGCCACACTGATAAGGACCTATCAGTTTGTTGACGAAAGGCTTTAGGCGCTCACAAAGTACGGCAGAGAAGATCTTGTAGGCGGTATTAAGAAGACTGATGCCTCTGTAGTTGGTGCAGGCCAGAGGATCGCCTTTCTTGAGGATCGGGCAAACAATGCTGAGGTTCCATTCATCGGGCATGCTTTCCTCCGACCATATTTTGCAGATGAGCTGGTGCATACTCCTTTTTTCACATACCATTATGTATGCATGTATGTAGCTATTAAGTTTTCTTACATTAAACTAATAGTCGAGGACCAGAGTTGTGATCTCGATAATATTTTTACTTGCGATACACATACGAGAATGTATATGTAAGGTATTACCTACATATCGTCGGCGGAAAGCAAAATTGTTCTAAAGTTACATAGGTACTTAAATGGATTTTAATTATGTAAATTTGGAGAGTAATAATGTAAATATGTACATACATATGTATATGTATATTGAAAGTGAATGGTGTATAGGTGGGAAAAAAACGATTTTTTTTAATTTATTAAAACTGCCAAAACCATTACTTTAATGGGTTTTTCGAAAAAAAACGAAGAACACCGTTAGATGCAACGAATCAGTGCAAAAAAAAAAGTGTCTCAAAAATTGTAGGACGGATTTTGATGAAATCCTTTATTGATTAATATACATGTGATTATAAAATTTAAAATTATTTTTTTTGATTAGTTTTAAAAATATTAATTTTTGAAAAACAAAATTTTAAAAATTAATTTTAATTAGGAAAAAAAAGTTATTCAAAATTTTGATATGCAAAATTAATTTGGCATCTTCTAAGATATAAAATTTGAAAGAAATCCAATGTACCGTTAGCGAAAAAGCCAATAATTAAAAAAATCGTTATATGAAAGGTACAGTTAATAGACTTTTCCCGTAAACTTGGCCTGATTACATGATGATGATTGCCAACAAAATAAAATGAACGACTGGGACGTACGAACTTGCTCTTGTAGCTAACAACTTTTATGTAGCTAACCATTGATGTTTAGTTAGTTAGGTGTAAGTATCCTATGCAGATGTGAAGCCTTTGTAGGTACGATTACATTGATTGTTAGTATAATGAATTGTCGAATAGATGATTCAAGGAATAGTTACATATAGGTAACTATCTATACCTACAAATGTATATTTAAATCTAAATTATGAATTTTAACTGTGTGAGTTAGAAGAGTAAAATGTATCTACATACATATATAGATGAAACCTAAGTATGTAAACATGTACATATAATAATGAAAATGAAGGGTGTAGATGGGTAGGTGCACATAACCTTAAAATTTAGGTGCAATATGCATACATAAGATTCATGTATTTAGTATTCACTGACGTACGCAAAAATTCGTAAAAAGGGAATAATAATAATGTAGAAATAAATGGATAATACACATAATTAAATGTTTTTATATTTCTTATCCATTATAGTTTGAGGGAAAAGAAATATGCAATTTGAATTCATGAATAAATAAGAATATATCAAAACAAAATTTCAAAAATCTTTGGGACGCTTTTTTATTAAATTTATTTTTTGTGTATAAAATTTTGAAAACATATTTAGAAAAAAAATTTGAAACGCCATTCCATTTTGAAAAATCGATTTTTATAATTTTTTTTTATTTTTTAAAAATCGAAAAACTTTATTTTTGAAAATTATAGTTTTCAGTTTTATTAACAATTTTAGGGAGCATTTGGATAAAAAAAAATATTTTAATCGGTTCATCTAATATTGAGAAAGTCGAAAATATGAAAAGTGGTTGTACCGTTAATAAGTACTCCAAAAACAATATTTTTATGCTTGAAAGTGTAGTGTACTAATTTAAGAACACACACATTTTTTATAAAAATTCTTGCAGCCGTTTTTGAGAAATAAATTTTTTTCTTAACGGTTTTGTAACATTTGTATGGGATGTACCGTTGTTTTTTATTTTAGAAAAATAGTTTTTTACCTATTCAAGATAATGCTAAAAACACCAAATACGAAGTTTCGAAAAAATCTATTGAGTCGTTTTCAAAATTTTGAGTTTTCAAAAAAAAAAAAAATTATTTCCAAATTTTTTTTTTGAAAAATTTTGCCTTACAATAGTGTTTAAACTTTCTAGGAGCTTCTGCGTAAAAAAATTAAAAAAAATCAAATTAACCGTTTCCAAGAAAATCGGAAACCAAAAAAAATAGTTCTACTGTAAGTACCAAAAATAACAATTGTTTTCCAAAAAAAAAAAAAAATTATCAAAAGGGACCCTTTCCCTTAATTAATGAACTTTTTTTTTTTTTTATAAGAATCGTTGCAGCCGTTTCTGAGAAAAATAAGATTTTAATGTGTGGGAGCTACTGTTATTTCTCGCCTTAAAAAAAATTAAAAAAACGTGTGGGCATATTACCTAAAAAACAATATGTAACAAATTTGAAGCAAATCCACCAAACCGTTTAGGTTGCAGACAGACAGATGGAATTGGGGGACCCACTTTTTTGGTGTTCTCAATGATCATAATGTGATGTTTGATTGTTAGAAAACATTTGTTTTTTTTACAAATACATAACTTGCCTTTAGTACCTGTTGGTTGCCAATGTAAAATAGTACTAGATTATGTAGATACCTTCCAATGAACTAAAACGTCAAAAGCCCGCCATTGAGCATATCCGGTTTCTGATTTCGCTCTTTTCTTTCTTTTTAACTCGAGCACGCGCCAGAACGACAGACTAAAACTAAGAATTATAATAAAACTACAGATTTGTACAAAAATATAAAAAATAAACTATTGTAAGTTATTATTTATATGAATTTAAAATAAGTATAGTATTATATTCATGAACTTAATATTATTATTCTTGGTTAAATAAAGGTTGTGACTTTGCGGCAAGGATTGAATTTTTTCTGTGTCCCCTCACTGTGGAGTTACAGCAAGTTTGCTTCATGTTGGTACCGGGTTGTACCAACAGTACCTATAATATAATATATACATATATATAATAATTGCAAGTAAAAATTCTCAAATTTCTCTGAGGAATGCCAGAAGAATCACACATATCAAATTTGAAGGTAATCGCTTAAGCCGTTTAGGCTGTAGCTCGTTATACATACAGACTGACAGAGAGACATTTTTTGCCGATCACTTTTTTAAGCTTCTCTATGATCGTAATGTCACGTTTGATTGTTAGAGTTTTTTTTACGAATGCATAACTTGCCTTATACTATGTACCAATAATCGCAAGTAAAAATGGCAGGAAGAACTGGCATTAATATTGCCATTAAAATGGCGTCATGTAAATGCATAGTGTCACCGTTCTGAAAATAATGGCACACCGCGAAAAAGAATGAACTTGTCCATTATTTAGTGGAAGAATGCCGTTATTGTAAAACAGTCATTATTTTGCCCCATGTTAATGCTGGACTTACACGAGTGACAAATTGCCATTATTTCTTCCATCTTATTGAAATTAATGACAAAGGCGTGTAAATGGTTTGGAAATTTGTTATTATTTTCATCATTAAAAAAATGGCAGGAAGAATGGCATTAAATATGCCATTAAAATGGGGTCATGTAAATGCACAGTGACACCATTTTGAAAATAATGGCACACCGCGAGGAAGAATGAACTTCCTCATTCTTAAGTGGCAGATTGCCATTATCAATCGAACACTCTTTATTTTGCCCCGTGTAAATGCTTATCATTAATGATTTGATTTTACCATTATTTTGCCAGTTTAATGACGTGGCGCGATAGATGTGTGCTCGCCTGTCTTATTTTTCATTAAAAACTAATTCTAAAATTTTCATAAATTGAGTTGCTGGTTTTACTCATTCATGCTGTTCAGGCATAACACTAACAACATTTGATTGAGTAAACTAGTATACCATACAATAGACAACGTAATAAATAAAATAATGCGAATTAAGAGACATAGATAAATAGGCCACGGTAAATTCTCCGCATTAGTACAGCCGCCATCCCTGGAGATAAATTTAAGACAACAACCAGCTTTAGTCTTAGAACATCGCGCCACACAAATTTCCTATCTTTCTTTCTCTTCTTTCTCACGCCCGCGCTGCGCTGTGGCAACATCATAATATGTCACTCATGTAAATCCGGTATAAGAAGCTGTTTATTTTAGCAAGTTTTCGCCCATTATATTTCCACACCTCGATGCTTGAAATGGTTTTTTATTTAACTCTTCTATTGCCAGAACATTACATAGGCACACATTCTTAGTGGTAGTACCATGGCATTGCAAATTTATGAAGAAAATACTAAATTGCATGACTTAAAATAATAAGCATGCAAAATCAAATGCATTAAGCTATAATATTAGCTGAAGTTTGTACACATATTCAAATCGGATGTTCATAACAAAATGCTTAAAGCAAAGAAAAAATATATTTGCGTGTCTTATACTTTATTATGAGGCTGGCTATCTTGACCACCACAATAAGCTCTGTGATCTGGAAATTCTGCTAATGAACAGCTTGAGGTTGGTATACTCTATACTTGGTGTGTGATTAATTAATTTTCACCTTCAGCACTTTCCTTTTAATTAATAACTATAGCATAGGTATATAGGTACATACTTATGTATATTAAAGTGTCAAGCATAACGGTGTTATGATTTTGTTCCCTTTGTTTTTGTTTTCACTTGAGGTCTAGGAGTGTGTGAGCAAATCACATCAAACATACTTCAACTCATAGATTGGATTGGTTGCGAATTTTTTTTGTTAAAAGTTAAGTAATATTTAACCGAATTTGGTTATATTTTTGTATCTATTTTTCTTTCATCTCATAAGACACATCACTTCAATCAGATAGAGATAGAGTAATGGCGTTTTTATTTGGCAATCCGGAATTCTCCGATCCGGGATCACAACTGAACACTTTTGTGAGATTCTGACGATTCTGAATTTTAATATGATTGTATGTGTGAAAATACTTGTGTACGTGGAAATATTCAAATTCAAAAAAATGTTTGTTGCACATTTATGATAAAAAATATGACAAAAGTATATTAATGTGTGAGCGCTTCTGGTTCTGATTCTGATTTCAAATCCAGAAGCAAAATTCTCTTCTTTTCAGAATTAGAACTGTCATCTATTCCCAATGGAACGCTTTTAGAAGAGTCCGGAAGACATCCGGATTGCCAAATAAAAACGACATAAATGTTTGTCCACCGCGCGTGGGTTTCGTTTGGGAAAAAACGAATTTCTTTTATTATAACAAATTACTCAATTTTGAAATGAAAATTTGCCAAGTAAACCAACACAATTTAAGTCAGTAATAATTAAATAACAGATTTCGCTGATAATTTTGAGGTTCTTCGACTTAAAATATTTGATATTTAACATTAATAAACTTAGAACTTGGCGTACTTTTAGATCTCACTACTTTTCACGGCTGACTTGTTACGCAAAGGTTTTTGTATATAGAAGAACTTGGCTACTTTTTTAACATTTATGTTTTTGGTGGGATTACTTTTTGCAAAGATTCTTTTCGTCAGGAAAGGTGGCGGAATAAACGCCAAATGAATGCCTCATAACATAACGTAACGTAAGTTTTTAATTTATGCCTTTTGTGAAGTGATATATTGAAACTGTAATAATGGATAAGAAGTGCGCGGATGAAACACCCCTACATGTAAAATTTCATTATTTCAACTTTTTCTTTGTAAAGCTGACTGCTCTAACAAACATAATCCTGCACCAATCGGTGCTCTTAATATATTTAATATTAGTTCTGTGAAAATGGGTGTTTATCGCTAACCTATCGCTCTACCAAATTTCATTATTCTACGATAATTGGTAGTTCTCTACATAGTCGATCTCAATTCTATGCAAATGGGCGGTTGCCACGCCCCTGAACGTAAATTCTCAAATTTTAAAATTAGGCATTTGCCTGAACATTGAGACCTACCGCTGTACCAAGTTTCATTATTCCACGGCAATCAGAAGTGCTCCTCATAATTGATATAAATTCTATTCAAATGGGCGGGTACCACGCCCTTGAACGTAAAATCTCAAATGTTAAAATGTTACCTTTGCTTGCACTTAAAGCCTTACGGCTGTACCAAATTTCATCATTCTACAACAATCAGATGTGCTCCTTATAATTGATATCAATTCTGTGCAAATGGGCGGTTGCCACGCCCCTGAACAAATTTTAAAATGTTTCCCTTGCTTGCACTTTAAGCCCGACCGCTGTAATTTTATCGTTTCATGGCGCGGCGGTCAGAAGTGTTCTAAATAATTTATATCGATTCGATGAAAATGGGTTAATACAACGCCTCCTGAATAACAAATCTTAAATTTAAAAATTTTCCGTTTGCCTGCGCTTAAAGCCCTACCACTGTACCAAATTTCATTAACCTACCATAATTAGAAGTGCTCCAAATAATTTATATCAATTCCATGAAAACGGGCGGATACCACGCCCCCTGAATGGAAAATCTTGAATTTTCGATTTTTACTTGCGATTATGGGTAATATAAGGTAAGTTATGCACTCGTCGAAAAAAAAAGTTTTGAGATAACAATCAAACATGACATTACGATGATATCGAAGTCCAAAAAAGATGGTCTAAAAATTCTGTCCGTCTGTATGTATGTATGGACAGACACCTACAGCACAAACGGGTGAGCCGAATTGCTTCAAACTTGGTGTATAGAGGTGCTTAGGTATTGTACAGAGGGGAAATTGAACATTTTTTTTAACTCAAAAAATAACGGTACCTGCCATATAACCGTTACGTTAAATCCTATTTTTCTCTGCTCTAACGATTTTGATGTAAAAAAAATTAGTGCAGCTTTTTAGGTACGACCGATCTGATTTAATCACTTGTTTTTTATATTATTAAATATTGAAGATTCTATACCAATTTTGTTATATAAAAAAATTAAGTAAAAACAATTTTAAAAATATATTAAGATTCTTAATAGAAATCTTTTGGCATACGATGTGATCGAACATAAAAGCACGTTCGTGCGATCCAGTCGTGCATTTTATTTCCTTTGTATACACCACGAGGCCTACCGTTGTGTGAAATTACAAGATTCTGCGATGTCGGGAAGTGCTCCATAATTTTGATGATCTGTCAGTGAGTGAGTGAGTGAGTTAGTTACGGTTTTGCGATTTGTGCAGTCTTATATCTCGGGAACTACTAATGCTAAAGAATTGAAAATTAATTAGTTATCTAACCCTGGTCAGCTTATTAAATGCTGAGAGTATGAAGTTTGTGACTTTATTGGTACTGAAGTTAGAGGGGTTCGAAAATCGCCTGAGTTCGTTCCTGTAAAAACGGGGTAGTGCCAGAACTTGGCTTTGATAATAAAAATGTGTAAAAATGAAATATAATTAGGTAGAAATAAATGGATGATACACATAATATAATCTTTTTAGATTGCTTAGTTGTTAAAGTTTGATAAAAAAAGGATGCCATTAGAATTGAAAATTGAAATATGAAATTAATATATGAAAAAAAAATTAAAAAACCGTTGGAGCGGATTTAAAAAAAATAGTTTTTTATTTCTAAAATTTAGAATTTAAATTATTAATTAATTATGATTTCATTTAAATTTAATTTCAACCAAAAAAAAATCAGACTGGTTTGTAATTTTTTTTCTTTTATTTATTTTTATTTTTTTAATCGAAAACCAATTTGAGTATGCAGTCTTATTCAAATTGGTTTTCGATTTTAAAAATAAAATGCACGACTGGAGCGCACGAACTTGCTCTTATGTTCTATCGCATCGTATGCAAAAGATTTCTATTAAAAATCAAAATATATATTTTAAAGTCGTTTTTTAATTAATTTTTAATATATACAAAATTATTTTAATTTATTTCTAAAAAAATTGGTATAAGAATCTTAAATATGTAATAATATAAACTTAAAAACAAATGATTAAATGGGCTTAATCTAAGAAAAAATAATTCAAAATTCTGAAATAAATACTTAAACTAATTTGAGCTCAAAAAAAAAGTACGCCATTTTATTTTTTGGATAAATGTGAATTTTTGAAAAAAAATTTTAATCTGTGGAGCGGTTTTTGAGAAAACAATTTTTTTTTTATTTTTTGAAAACATTTTTCAAAAAAAATTCAAAAACGCGCCTATTCATTGGTATTCAGCAAATACATATAACTATAATTTTCAAAATATAATTTTTTCTTAAATGCTTTTAAAAATACAAAAAAATACAGGCAGACTGACAGGCTGCTGCCGATAGTTCTTTTGGGAAATACTGCTTACCTGACGAAAGATTTACCAAAAGAGCAGGGCTAACGTAATAAACTAATAACATATCAAGTAATTACATAATTAACATTTAGAACAATGTTGAATTCCTGGGTAATAATTTCAAAACGTAACTAGTTTTATCGGTTCATCCAATATTGACATCGGCCTTCTGGTTCCCTAATCCGCAAAAGCTCAGTGTACTGCTAAGTCGAATTTGTCTATATAAAATCTTAATTACAATTTTCTTTTTACTGAACAAAGAAGGTATATAATGTGTTGAAGCTTATTGATAGTAACAATAGAATGTATGACTAAAATTACACATCCCACAATCAAGTTACTCATATGAAAAATCTAAGAGATTTGTACTTTTTTCATATACGTAATATATTTTAAATTAATACATGAATCAATTCTCATAACTTGAGTGTGAGTGAAAAGGTTTTTTTAATCTAGCTTTTGTGAATTTATAAAAAGTGAAACCTTGATTTATAGTACTTCTTGAACAATTCTATTTACTCGTAGTTGAAAATAGCTTGGGATTTTTATTGTCATCTTGAGAATTACACAAACAAACCAACATCGTTGCTTTGCGAATATTTGATTTGTGATTATTATTAAGAAAGTGATAATTTTAGTGGAGCTTCGGAATATAATAGTCCGTAGGAAATTATTTGTTACAATTACCATGGAATTTTGTTTGTACTTTGATTAACGAAAATGAAGCAGACCATGGCAATTAAGCTTTTCAGTCAGGGGATCAAGTAATGCAGTGGCATACTTGTGTTTTCTTATTCGTAAAGACTCGAAAAATTACCAAGTTATTAAATTTTTTATTAAATTATTGTTTTCTTTATTCATACGAAATAAATAAACAAATATATTTATAAAGGGTGTCCGGTAAGTAAACGTCAAGCGGGTACAGGTGACGGTCTATAGTTTATGCCCGTATTGGGAAAAATAACTTTTTAAAATCCATCTCGCTTAGTTAAGTAATAATATAACAACATTTAAAATAATAATGAAAGTCAATACCCTAGGCTACATTTGTAGGTACTGTAGTCACAAATTTCCAATTTTTTTCCTTAATAACCATGCTGTTTATTCCAATCACAAATCCAAAAATAAATATTGACATTTTCGTAGGAAAAATAAAGTCTTACTAAGTCGTGGTACTCTCTACCCTCGGTATGTTGTTTTAAAAATGGCCCGTTTCATCAAGGTTTCAATTTCATAAATATTATACAGGGCCCTATTATAGTATCCGATCGGAACGGAATTTTCTCCGAATTTTAAAAAATATTAGAAATATCACTTTGATTTTACCCTTTTCAACCACACGTTGAAATAATTTTCCGGGAGTGTAAACTATATATGGGAAATTTGTATCATTAAAATGAAAAATAAAAAACATTTTGTATGAGTCGGAGAAATTTCGGTTCCGATCGGATACTATGATAGGGCACACAATCATTTCTGTAAGAATATCGTGTATCTTCTGTTTTGTTGTTCTTAATTGCGATATACATACTATGTATGTAGGGCAGGTTCTGCATTTGAAGAACAAAATTTAACTTGAGATTTTAATAAAACTTGACATTACGATGACAGAAAACATCAAAAAAGTTGGTCCCGCATTTCCGCCTGTCTGTCTGCTTGTAGGTCGCTCTACAGGCAAAGCAGCTGGCTGAAGCGATTTCTTTCAAATTTGGTACTTAAGCGTTTTAGGTGCCTGGCTCGATTCTTTGTTAAAATTTTTTTCTTAGCTCTAAAAATAACGGCACCTGCCGTACATATTTTTCGGCAAATGCTTTTATGTAACCATTGAATGAAAATGAAGGATGTAGGTGGGTAGGTAGCTATATGCATATAACTTAATAATTTAGGTGCACAATGAATACATAAGATTCATGTGATTCTTAGACACATATACATATGTATGCATACATAAATGAATGAGGGCCTGCATTGTATTTAGTATTCAGTGATGTAGGCAAAAATTCGTATAAAGGGAATAATAATAAGGTAGAAATAAATAGATAATACACATACTTAAATGTTTTTATATTGCTTAGTCGTTATAGTTTGAGGAAAAACAAAGATGCAGTTTGAATTCGCTGATTAACAAGAATATATTAAAAAAATTTCAAAAATCATTGGAGCGGTTTTTTAATAAATTAATTTTTTTATGTATAAAATTTTGAAAACATTTTTAGAAAAAAAATTTTAAACGCCATTTTGAAGATATTATTAACATACATACATATAAAATTTAAATTTAAGCAAAAATTCTTGAATATGCAGTTTTATTAACAATTTTAAAGAGTATTGTATAAAAAAATCTATTTTAATCGGTTCATCCAATATTGAGAATGTCGAAAATATGAAAAAAAGGTTCTAGGGGAAGTACCGTTAATAAGTACGCAAAAAAAATATTTTTATTCTTAAAAGTGGACTGTATTAATTTAAGAACACTCACATTTTTTTTAAAAAATCTTGGAGCCGTTTCAAAAAAAAATTTTTTTCTTTCTTTTTTTTTTAACATTTGTATGAGAGGTACCGTTGTTTTTTATCTTAGGAATATAGTTTTTTTTTAATGTTCAAGATAATATCAAAAAATTACCAAATACGACGTTTCGCAAAAATCCATTAAGTCGTTTTCGAAATTTTGAGTTTTCAGTTTAATTTCCAAAAAAAAAAATTTTGAAAAATGTTGGCTTACAATAGTGTTAAAACCTTTCAGGAGCTTCTGCGCCAAAAGTTTCAAAAAAATCAAATTAACCGTTTTCCAGAAAATCGAAAATCAAAACAATGGTACTACTAGAGGTACCAAAAGTAACAATTTTTTTCCAAAACAAAAATTACTAAAATGTTCCCTTTTGCTTCATTAATGAACTGATTTTTTTTAAATAAAAATCGTTGTAGCCGTTTTCGGGAAAAATAAGTTTTTTATTTTTGGCCAGAAAAAAACGTATAGGAGCTACTGTTATTTGTCGTCTTAAAAAAATGAAAAAATCGTGTGGGCATATTACCGAACAAACAATATATACCAAGTTTGAAGCAAATCCATGCAACCGTTTAGGCTGCAGACTCGAGAACAGGCAGACAGACACACGGAATTGGGGGACCCACTTTTTTGGTGTTCACTATGATCGTAATTTCATGTTTGATTGTTCGAATTTTTTTTTGCATGAATCCATAACTTGCTTATAGTACCTATAATCGAAAGTATTCATTAACGAAGGGAAGGGTACCTTTCGATAATTTTTTTTTGGGAAAAAAATGTTATTTTTAGTACCTCTGGTAGAACCATTTTTTTGGATTTCGATTTTCTCGGAAACGGTTGATTTGATTTGTTTGAAATTTTTGTACGCAGAAGCTCCCAGAGAATTTAAACACTATTATATACTAAAATTTTTCAAAACAAATTTTTTTTTGGAAATTAATTTTTTTTTTGAAAACTCAAAATTTCGAAAACGTCTCAATAGATTTCTTTAAAACTTCGTATCTGGTGGTTTTTTGACATTATCTTGAATATTTAAAAAAATATTTTTCTAAAATAAAAAGCAACGGTACCTCCCATACATATGTTAAGAAACCGTTAAGAAAAAGATGTGTTTCTCGAAAACGGCTACAAGAATTTTTATAAAAAAATGTGTGTGTTCTTAAATTAGTAGAGTTCACTTTTAAGTATAAAAATATTTGTTTGCGTACTTATTAACGGTACTTCCCATAGAACCACTTTTCATATTTTCGACTTTCTCAATATTGGATAAACCGATTAAAATATTTTTGTTTATGCAAATGCTCCCTAAAATTGTTAATAGGACTGCGTACTTAAATTTTCAAAATAAAATGTTTCGATTTTTAAAAAATAAAATTTTTTTTTTTGAAAAAATCGATTTTTCAAAAACCAATCACAGAATTTTTTTTTAAATTTAAATTTGGGGAGAGTACGATAACTTTGGCGCCAAGATATAATAACGGTTTTTGGTAGAGGGGCTTAATACAAGCATTTTTTACTATGGTAGGGAGGGGGGTTCTATCTCCCCTCGTTTAGGCGGGAGTGGCAATTTTATAAAAATTTACTTAAAATCTTTAAAACAATATTAAAAAAGAACGGCAACACTTACAGTTATAAATTATAACTTTTTCAAAAGTCAGAACTCTACAATTTATAATTAATTTTAAATAAAGTTGTTTTAGTCAATAGATTTTTAAATAATTGACTTCAAAGTCAAAATTTATGAAAAAAAAGTTACAAAAATCACTTTGAATATTATTTTTCTCATGATTATGGATATCGATAAAAAAATAATTGATGTAGTAAACTGCTCCAATTATTTTTTTATTAAACACAGAAAACTACTTCTTTTTATGTCTCCTATGCTTGCATTAAGCCCCTCTACCAAAAACCGTTATTATACTCGTATCTTGGCGCCAAAGTTATCGTACTCGTGCCTTAAATTTTATATGAATGTTAATAATATCTTCAAATGGCGTTTCAATTTTTTTTTCTAAAAATGTTTTCAAAATTTTATACATAAGAAATTAATTTATTAAGAACCCGCTCCAACGATTTTTATTTTTTTTTTTATATATTCTTATTTATCCATGAATTCAAATGACATCTTTGTTTTCCCTCAAACTATAACGACTAAGCAATATAAAAACATTTAAGTATGTGTATTATCCATTTATTTCTACCTTATTATTATTGTCTTTTAACGAATTTTTGCGTGTCACTGAATACTAAATACAATGTAGGCCCTCATACATTTATACATTCATATGTGTCTTTAAAAATCACATGAATCTTATGTATGCATATTACATCTAAATTATGAAGTTGTATGTACATAGCTACCTACACACCTACATCCTTCATTTTCATAATTATGTACATGTTACTAAGGTTCCATCAATATGTTTATATATGTATATATTCTGCTCTCCTAACTTACATAATTAAAATCCATACCTTAGATTTAAATATACATTTGTAGGTAGGTACCTATGTAACTATTCCTTGAATCATACATTCCACAATTAATTATGCTAAGAATCAAGTTAATATCACCTACATAAGCTTAAAGCCTGCATAGGATAACTACACCTAAGTAACTAAACCTCAATGGTTAGCTTCATTAAAGTTGTTAGCTACAAGAGCAAGTTCGTGCGATCCAGTCGTGCATTTTATTTTTGTAAATAAACACAATTATGTCAAATCAACGATATAGCAGTAGTTTGCCCTGTATGCGAATAATAGAGAAAAGATACCTGGAGACTTACCACTTACAGGAAAATTGTACACAATGTCCAGCCAACGGGTTCCAATGATGAATTCTCTTGCGAGAAATAGTCAACTGCATTCACTATTTAGTTTAATTTAATTGATATTTAACTTAATATCAATAGGATCTCAAATTTGGTAATTTAGTCTTATTTTTCTTTTAAAATGTTTGCTTCTTACTCTTTTTTTCCTTGAAGAGGCGAATTTAATTTAAACTTTATCTGCCGCTGCACTTTAATCATTTTAAAGAAAATACAGTTTTAGGCTATGTAGATCATCCTATACATTATCTTTTGTTGGTTATTCCCACTGGGAGACGGTGTGATCCATTTTCACGTGCATGCACTTTTGGAGCACCTTTTTGCCACACACTTGTGGACTCCTAATGCGCATATTCCACACGGAATAGGAGTAGTACAGCTCGAGCTTCAATCTTACGCTCAACCGCCGCTCCTTACCGTAGTCACTTCCCGACTTCAAATACACTGAGTCTTAACTCTTAGTCAGTGAAAATGAGTAGATATTGCTACGTATTGGAGTTACAGTAACTATTCCAAAAATGATGCCGTTGTTGAGGGTTAGATAACGGGCATCAGACTCTCTAGCTTCCAGGATTCCTAGTCGAAGTTGTGTGTGGTTAGCTGTTCCACTTTACCTAAGCAATCTTCAGGGTGCTTCAAAGTACACCAGTTTCAAAACGTCAAGGGTCGACTAATTGATTATGCCGAATCGAAGTGCCTACATTAATGGAATTCACTTTAGCATTTTATTTTCTCTTTAGTTCTAGCTAAGATTCATTCCTTTTGACTCCTCGATTATTTAAATTACCTTATAAACTAGCAACGTCCGATTCACGCAAGAATTGAATTCTTTTTACTTTGATTATCCATTTCCTTTTTTTTCCACCACGTTGAAAGTTTTCTTATGATTAATAGGAAGTATGGAAAATAACTTAAGATAGCTTAAAACTTGGATCTCTCTTATACCAAGTACCTCTTTGAGGAAGCTTCTGTTCGGCTCGTGGTTCTAAAGAAAAGGACTGTTAATAAAAGTTTTATTTTGGCGGTAGCCTTTATTCTTTTTTTTTCTTTTTTTGGAACAATCCAAATGATGGTTGGTACCTACTGCTTCCGAAATGGATTCAGTAATCCGAATACGTATATGAAGTTAGATTAGTGTTGATGCTCCGTATGACGTCACTAATGGTATCTTTTATTGCTCCGGCCTGATATATGTATTTTGATTGCAGGCGAGGTTAAGTTTCGGGACAAGAACCCACAACCACCCACATTTCTACCATCTTAATTATCTCGAAAACTGCTTTAACGATTTTGACACTATGTATAATATAAATATTTGATTATGTATAAGCACACACGCTTATACATATTTTATTATTAACGGTACCTGTCATATACAACAGTTTGTTTGATTTTCTACATTCTCATAAACGGCTTGACGCATTTCGATACAAATTTTTATGTAGCTATTCCTTCGAATTCTAAACAATACTCCATACCAAAATTTTGCAAAAATATTTTTTTAGATTAAGCCTAGTACGCAGATCGGGAAAAATTTTTTCTTCCATACAAATTTTATCCTAAGACAAATTTTGTCTTTGATATTTTTCCGGGCTGTACGCAGTTCACGCACAAATTTGTGACGTTTGTACCCGCTGCACTTTTAAAATGTATCCGCTGTACAAGAAATTTCTCCACATAATTTTTCCGGTAAAATAATGCTCGTCGCATTGTTTTGCAGGAAAAATTTTGACAGCTCATAGTGGCAGAATTATATTGTGCTATACATTATTTGAAAGTTAACATTTTTTAATTTTCGCTACGGGCGGGCCAAAAACGAAATTAACGCCGAATAATTTCTTTACTGGTATCTTACATTGTTTTTAATGAAAAAAAAAAAACAATATGAAAATCGAAGCAGAATCCTTCACGCTTCAACTGGACACAGAAGGTTTTAAGATCGAGGAAAAGGACAATTTAGGTTAGGACTCAAAATAAAAGTAATTCGAGTAATTATAACTATAATACTATAAAATGCTGGCGAAATGTTTGGCTCACAACCAATTAAAAAAAGATATGAATCCATATCATGAAGTTTAGACCGCCTAGAGCCATGATGTGATACCGAATCCAATTCAAGTTATGATTGAAAATCGAAGAAAAACCTTTTGAAAACCTATTGTTTAATAAATAGAGTGCAACTCAGCAAATTTTGTTTCCTCTTTTGAAATTCTTGATTGACAGATACTTGACAGTTCCTCTTATTTCTCCAACTTCAAAATTTTGCGCGGCTTTTGCCATGTAATTGTAGAGATTAAAATTGTAGAGATAAAATTTAATTTTTCCCGATCTTGTACAAAAAATATATTTTTGAAAATTCAATATTTCGAAAACGGATGACGATTTTCTTTCGAAATTATTTTTGTGAGCTTTTTTTAATACATTTGATTGCTATGCCAAATTATTTTTTAGAAAAAAACTTAATGATATTTTGTAGTTATACAGGGTGATTCGTATAAGATGCGAGGGATGAGTTAGGGCGTGTAGGTTGAACTTCGACAAGAAAAAAATCTTATCGGAGAGGCAATTTTCTAAAAAATTGACTAAAACAGAAAACAAAATATTTAAAAACAAAGGCATAACCTACATTGACATGCTATACCTTTTTGGAAAGCCAGAAATATCTTCTTTAATTTTCATTTTAAATTAAGTTGTGGTAGGCAATGGTTTTTAAAAAATTAATTTTAAAACTAGAAACTTTGAAAACATTTTTTTTTTTAATTTTCAAACTAATTTTTTTCAAAATTTTATGTAATTAAATATAATTTTTGTTTCAAAAATTCAATGCTCTTATTAATTTTTAATAAAAAACAGAAAACCGGATGCTCAAAATGTATCTGAGTTTTGAGAAATTAAAAAAAATGAAAAGTACTTTTTTCCAAGAATATCACTTTTGTTTGTTCTATCTTTGCATAAAAACCATTAGTTTAGTTAGCAAGTAATAAAAAAAGCCATAATTAACTATTAATATTTTTAATATCTTTTACATTTTAGACTATTGTAATAAAAATTAATAATGTTATAAGAAATTTTCGATATGATCCCCACTCTTCACAAGGCAAAGGTTGTATCTTCTCCTTATGGCTGCAGATTAATTTAATTCCGCCAAATTCTCCTGCAATTTGAATCCAGCGGCTTCAATAAGTTGTCTAAGTTGCTCTAAACAATCCCCAAGCATAAAAATCCAAAGGAGTTAAATCTGGTGATCTAGGTGGCCATTCTGTGGGACCTCTTCTTCCTATCCAGCGGTCACTAAAATGGTCATCAAGCCAGTTCCTTACAGTGCGGCTGTAGTGTGCTGGTGCTCCATCTTGTTGGTATATTAAACTGTCTATTATAGCCAAAGGGACATTATCTAATAAATCTGGCAAAAGGGTTCTTAAGAATTCCATATAGGTTTCTCCATTTAAAACCGTATTCAATAAACGTGGTCCAATTACCGTTCGTCCAACAATGCCAAGCCAGACATTGCAGCTAAAGCGGTGCTGCGATTTATTTTGTTTTTTAACATGTGGATTGTTGTGGAAATTAGTAACTTCATCTCTGGTAAACTACGCTTCATCTGTGCAGACTATCCTTTTAAAGTAGTTATCTTCCCTCAGCAATAACGTTCTACTTATTATTTGATGTTAACTCTTGCAATGGGGTAAAGTGATATGGGCGAAGGCTATCGCTATGAATCACTCTCCAAACTCTACTCTGTGGCAATCCAAGCATAATTGCTATCTTTCTGGTGCTAAGGGTGGGACTACGTGGTACCAAATCCAAAATCCGTTCCTCTATGTGTTTTGATCCACCAGATGAACTTTCTCTCCTTCGAGTCTCCAGCACTCCATGTTCCCGAAGACGAATGTGAAGTCTTGCAAAAAGTGAATGGTGAGGACATCTCCTATTGGGGTATCTTTCAACGTACAATCTCTTTGCTTCCCGACTGGAACCATCCGCTAAACCGTAGCAAAAGTACATATCTGTCAATTCTTCCCGAGAGAAACTTGCCATCGTTTTGTGCTGACTATTTGATACGCAAATTAGAAATGATCTTAAAACATAATGTCCTTCCATATTTATTTGTGGTTACGTACTTAACTTTACTTTCGATGGCGCTTACAAACATAACTCGAAGAATCTTGCTCTCAAAGCAACCCAGCTGGTTTTCATCCGATTTTGTCAGTGTCCATGCCTCTGCCCCATACAGCAGGACTGGGATGATTAAAGTTTTATATAGGGTCCCTTTGGTTCTTTGAGAGAGGGCTTTACTACTCAAATGCTTTCTAAGCCCGAAAAAAAGGCGATTTTGTTGATATTGTTGTGCGATATAATAGTGGATCCCAGGTAAACAAAGTCTCTGACTAATTCGAAGTTATAACCGCCAATCGTGATGTCCCAGTCGATGGTGCTGGACTTCTCTTCTCGATGACAGCATATACTTAGTTTTCGTCTCGTTAACAGTCAAACTCATCTTCGCCGCTTCCGCTTCAATACTTGCAAATGCTCCACTGACAGCTGGCTTTGTTCTGCCTATGATGTCAATGTCATCAGCATAAGAAAGGAGTTGAACGGACTTTTGAAAAATTGTGCCTCTGGTGTTGACATTTGAGTTGCGCACAATTGCTTCCAGCACGATGTTAAAGAAATTGCATGATAGCGCATCACCCTGTCTCAAATCTTTTTCGACATCAAAGTCGTCGGTGAAGTTCTTTCCGACTCTGACGGAGCAGCGAGATTCCTTCATTGTCATTTTGTGGTTAGGTAAAAGATATTTATTTATTTTTTTTTGGTATAAGTAAGCCTGTTTATTAGGGTAACAGGTAGGAATGCAGGTCATTTTTTTTTTAATTGAACACTTGTCCCAATTAAAAAAGGGAAATCTAGTTAAACCAATATTTTTCATAATTCGCTAAAAACCGGATGGTAGGCAATAAAAAATTATTATTACAATAGTCTAAAATGTAACAGATATTAAAAATATTAATAGTTAATTAAGGCTTTTTTTATTACTTGCTAACTTTTTTTCAAGGTTTCTAGTTTGAAAATTAATTGTTCAAAAAAATTGCCTGACACAACCTAATTTAAAATGAAAATTAAAGAAGAGATTTCTGGCTTTCCAAAAAGGTATATCATGTCATTGTAGGTTATACCGTTGTTTTTAAACATTTTTTTTTCTGTTTTAAGTCAATTTTTTAGAAAATTGAGCCTCCCGGCTAAACGGGGGAAATGGACCCCCCTCCCTCCGATACGATTTTTTTCTTGTCTAAGTCCAACCTACACGCGCTAGCTTTTTGTCGCATCTTATACGAATCACCCTGTATAACAAAAATTAGTAAAAAAAATTGTAAATATATTTAGCCGTTTCTACTAAGAATCTTGTGTGTACGATGTGATCGAACATACGAGTAAATATGTCCGTTCCAGTCGTGCATTTTATTTTTCACACAGCCGCACATGGAACTGTATCACAAAAGTGAACTAAGAAATTTAATTTTTTTTAATTTTATTTCACAAACATGTACCTACATATATACGTATTGTTAATAATTTTTTCTTAGGCCTAGTTTTGGACTTAAGGTTGAAAGCTTGTTCCTTTTCCTCAGAGTATTTCCCAATTTTCACGACCAAATTTAATGTAAATATTTGACGCTTCGTTACTTAATACTAAAATATTTTTATAAATGTTGAGGTCGTTTTGGTTGGAATTAAAGTGATGTGTAAATGGAATTGAGAGTATATAACATACATCTGCATATTAATTTAAATGGCATTAAAAAGCATCCTTGTGTTTACTACACAACGGATTTTACTTAAAGCTGCAATATATCCCAAATTAATATCTTTCGAAATTCTCGATTTTGTTTTGAGAATTTTGGCCTTTCTAGATTTTGTTAAGTTTTCAACGATGTGAATAGTTCAAAAAACACCTACATAATGTAATAAAATTGTGTAACGATCCATTAATTATATAAGTAGGTACCTCTATATAGATATATTAAGATTTGCCCATGTATTATGTCCGACTATCTAATTGAATCCAGTTCGAGTCAAGTACAAGTTCAACATCATATTCGCTCTCTCAATCGCCTTTTTTTTCGTTGCGGACTTGTGATTCCCTTTCTTATAGATTTTTTTTAACGCGAACTTTTATTCCATTTGTGTTTTGTGGCCGTCACACCTCGACGAAATTGAACAATAAAAGCGTTTCAAATCTTAGAAAAATTAATGAAAATGTGCAGTTGAACTTTACTATGGAAGAATAAGAAAAAGAAGGCACTTTGTCTTCTAAACTTGGATAAAATCTATCCCAAATAATCCGCCGTAAAGTACCTATAATTACACCCCGTTGTAAGAATTTGTCGACCATATCTCACATTGGTTTCTCTTTCTTGACTGGTTTGTGTTTCAACACACATATTTTTATTTGAATACAAAACAAAATTTGGCTTTTATTTCTTGGAGGATAAATACCATGTGATTAAAATGTATGTAGTACCTAGAAATTGATATTAAAGTTTCATCGTTTCTGCAAGAAATATGAACATGAAATTAATTTTTAGATATGTAACGTGCTCTTTAAAGTCCCTTGATGTTATAACTTCCGATTGTAGGTAACTACTTTATTTTTTTCATTTCATTTCATTTTATTTTGCCTATAAACAGTAAGATATACCTAATATCTTATAAACTAGTTTACAGCTTTGAGTTTTGTAAGATTAAAAAAGAAGAAGAAGAAAGACTACCTTATTAAATGTTATTAAATTAAATTTGTATGAGATACATGGATTTAAGTATTAAAATAGAATTTAATCCACATTACATATTTATAAAAAGAGAAACAAATAAATAATTTCAAAAATATACATACATCCCCATTTATTTATTAAAAAATAAAACATTAATGTCAAGTTAGATAAGACTGGAAATAAACAAGAAACTCCCGCCGAAACATGGCTTCTCCCTTCAGTTCTCTTACATGCCGTGGCAGAGCATTCCACAGGCATTAACGAAAAACTGCCTCCTAGATGTCAAATACTTATATCGCGGGTGAATAAGTGTAAGAGATCTGTTTGAGGAGCCAAACCTTAATCTATCGAACAGATACCGAGGTTGATGTGTTTGAATTACATTGAAAAGTAAGACGAGCGTTCTATAGCGTAAAAGATTATTGAGGGAGATGTTAGAGATTTGCCTAGCAAAATTTGAGATGCTGTCATATATTCTTAGCCCATATATGTAACGGGCAATGCTATTATAAGCAACATTGAGCTTCTCCTACTCACAGAATCGCAATCACAATAAATTTCGCACCCAAATGTTAACAAAGGTAAAACCAGTGTTTTAGCCAGCAATAACCGTATATTTTGGGGAGTAAAATATTGCGAAGACCATAGCATACGAAGAACACCATAAACTTTTCCTACAGCTACGTTAATATGCTTATCCCAAGTTAACGTTTTATTGAATAACATTCCCAAATTCCTAGCAGATTCCACATATTCAATGGGGGAATTGTTGAGATTAATGGGTGGAAAATAAGACAGGTTCAAATTATTTCTATTAACAACAATACATTTGGATTTGATTGGATTTAGAAACAAACCATTTCTATACGACCACAATGAAATCGTGTCCAAATTTATATTGATAGTGTTAGTGCAGTCCTCGATGAATCCGAGCGGACAGCTTATAGACAATTAAACGTCGTCAGCGTACATTTGGATAACTGAAGAAGGAATGAGAGAAGGTAGCTCGTTAATGTAGAGGGAGAACAGCAAGGGTCCGAGTATCGATCCTTGGGGCACTCCTCCCACAGTCGATATGAAACTCGAGGCTTTAGTACCAATCACAACCGTTTGCTTTCTATCACAGAGTTAGGAAAATAAGAGGTTTACAGCTGAAGAAGAAAAGTTATAAAGCATTGACAATTTATTACAAAGGATAGAATGAACGATAGTATCAAAAGCCGTAAAGAAATCTAAAAGAACCAAAAAGGTAACATGATCTTTATCCAAAGCCAATCTAATATTATCGACAGGGTTAATTATTGCCGTGGTACAGCTATGTTTTTGACGAAAACCGGACTGCATGGGGGATAAAAAATTATTTATTCTAAGATGAACTCCCATTTTTTTTTGCAGAACTCTTTCAAAAACTTTGGATAAAAAAGGAAGAACTACTAAGGCAAGTTTTGCATTTCAAAACAAAAATCTAACTCGAGTTTTTAATCAAACTTGACATTACGATGATAAAGAACGCCTAAAAAGTGAGTCGTGCAATTCCGTCACTGAAGGGATTTTCTACAAACTTGGTACTTAAGATTATTAGGTGATTGGCTCGATTCCTTTTTTCAAACCTTTTTTTCTTAGCTCCAAACTATCGATACCTGTCATCAATATTTTTTTTAAAAATGGTAAATCTTAATTATCACGAAAACGGCTTCAACGATTTTGATAAAATCAGCGTATTATTATAGGTACATATATTCCACATTTTGTCCAAATAATTATTTTATTAAGATGTTATTAACGGTACCTGCCTTATAACCGTGTTTTCGCTTATCTCATTAACGACTCAACGGAACAAAGAACAAAAAAATAATAATTTTTAAAAATATATTTAGGGGTTTCTACTATTAATCTTGTGCATTGTGATCCAGTAAAAAGCAAGCACCTACGTGCGATCCAGTCGTACATTCTATTTTACTTTGAATTTGGTGTTTGTTTCGGCAACATTGACGATAGTGTCAGTTGAATATGATAGTTGAATTCGTTGATACGTAATTTAATTTTCAAACATCCATACTTTCATTCAAATTTTTATAATATTAGTAAGTTTTATCAATTGATATTAATTGCCATTTAATTACGAAAGCATACAACTAATCTAAAAAACAATTTATTTACCCCCCAGTTTCACAGTGCAAGTTAAAACTCCACTTTTGGTTTAAGCTTCAGATTAAGAATTTATTTGGTTTCGGTTGTCGTTCAATTTGTAGTTTAAGCTAACCTAGATTATTGTGCCGCTTAAACTTCATTTCAACGTTTGTAACCACTTTTCGCTTTCAGTTTCAAAAAACTTTCGATCTTCTGCACCCCATTTTTTTTTAAATTGTCATACTTGGTCTTTATTACATCAGATGCCCGGTAATGGGATCCATTCTTATGAACTATATTCATTTACTCCCATACCGCGACTTTTTTTTCCATTGCACTTTGTCAGTTTTTTATTTTCAATAATTTTTATGTTTTTTGTGATTAATTCCATCAGCAAGTATATACGTCTTCTGAAGAAAAATTATTAGATTTTTTTTTATTAACAAGCACTGCTTTTTTAAATGTATATCCATTTTGTTTGTCTACTTTAGACGATGAAACTGACTTGGAAATTGAAACAAATATATCACATGGGAACCATACATTTACCGGGATAAAAGTATACTATGTTCTATTCCAAACATTAGTCAATCTCTGTGCTATACTTCATCCAAATCTATTCAGCCATTCTGACGTGATTGAGTAACAAACATCCATCCATCCATTCAGCTAAGCTTTCACATCTATAATATTAGTATATTAGTAGGATATATAGATAGAATAGCAGATACCTGTACGATGCTACGGACCCACGGGAATCTAATGAAATCATCTATCCACCCACAAAATTTCATTCAAAACCCTTCAGTCGTTGAATGTAGGCACAAACGACGAACATGCTTGCCTAGCATGCTCGCGCTCGCTGTGCTCTTCTTGTAAGTGGGCTGGTTCGCGAGCCGCTTGCTGTGGCCAAAAATTTAGATTTTGTCGTGTTCGTTGGCTTCGATGTTCGTCGTATATGGTCATGTTCGCGAACAAATCGAAGATTTAATATTGGATTCAAAAAGTAGGAACTACAAAAATAAATTTGGGAAAAATAAATCATAGCTAATTTTCCAGCTGCTTACCAAATTTCATTAATATCCATTCAATGGTTGATGCATGAATGTGGTACGAACAACCAAGAATATATTTTGTTCATATATAGGCCTTTCCCATATAGGCATAGGAACTGTTCGGTTCCATTTTTCGGGATAAAAATGACCTATGTGATAATCGAGTATGTGTGTGTCCATGTGCCAAATTTTATCCAGATCCGTTCAGCCGTTCTGGCGTTATTGAGCGAAAAAAAATCCATCCATCCAAACTTTTACATTTATAATATCAGTAGGATTATCCGAAATTTTCCAAGCTTCACAACGAATTTTCCACCTTTAGATTGTCCTAAATCATCAAATCATGCTTTAAATTTATGTATATATCATCGAGAAAAAAATGTTTTCTAGAATTTTTGAGTTATCCACTAAGAATTTTCTATTTTTTCATTCGAAAAGCCATTCCGGAACATTTGCATACACAATTAAATACAAAAAATCAATTTTCGATTTTTAAAATTTCCCGACTTTTCTGGAGGGTTTACCGAACATTTTTTTCACAAAAACCTTCTCCTGAATTTTACGAACAACTAAAAAAGAGTTCGAGCCAAATCGGCCCATTCGTTCTCAATTGATGAATTACAATACATTTTTTCACACCATTTTTAATAGCAGATGCCCGTGCTATGGTATACGGACTTTCTATCCCACGGGAATCTAATGACATCTATACACCTACAATTAAAAACCGTTCAGTCGTTGAGGTATGAAAGCGGAACAAACACCTAAGTATATGTACATATTTTTTCATATTAATTTTGACCTATGTGAGAATCCAGTACCCCATCCATCTACCAATCAAATTTCATGCAAATCCGTGTGCTTCTATGCGCCTTGTGAATAAAAGCTATGTTGACTATTTGTAGAATGAGCTCTATGAAAAATTAAAACACACCTATCCCACGGGAAAAAAAGTAGCATGTGGCCTATTCCAGACAATAATCTATCTCTGTACCAAATTTCATCGAGATCCGTTCAGCCGTTCCGGAGTTATTGAGCAACAAACATCCATACATCCATCCAAACTTTCACATTTATAATATTAGTAAGATAAACAGAGAAAGAACTCTGAAATTGTAATCTCTGGTCATTTTTCCAATTTCCGGTCTATTGTAAATTTCGTCCTATACCAACAAGCTTGCTTGCTAACTTGTACAAATTAAGAGATTTTGCAAAAAAAAATATGGTACAACGTTGCACAAAATTTGGCCATAACAAATGCCTTAAAGAGAGATCAAATAATGTACATCAACTCACATATATATTATTTATGAACCTAAGTCAGCAATCTGACAACTTCAATTAAGGAGTTCGTGAAAATAGAGTGTGGTTACCGCTTTTCTCTCCTATATCTATGGGATAAAACATATGTACAATACGTGTTAATACATTGTCATATCCATCAACCTATCAAATTTCATGCAAATACGTTAAGTCGTTGAGGCGTGATTGTGTAACAAACATTCAAATTTGTCATTTACATATAAACATAATTAGGTTGCTTAAACAAAAGACAACGTAATCAAAAAACAATTAAAAAACATATATGCCCATGTATAATTGTATAACCTTAAAATTTTCTCATTCAGTTTCAGGAATAAATCCATTAAAATGGTCAGCTTATACCAACTCGAATTCCATCGAAATGCTAAAAATAAATATATATATAAAATTATAATGCTTGCATTCACCTGTTTTACTTATTCAAGTTTCAACGGAAAAAGTTAGGTACATATACATAAGAGATTCATGCTTTTTTTTGCATACCCATCGCCCAACATTTTAACAACCTCAATGAGCCAATCGGATTTCATGGCTCGATTGATTCTAGTTTCATAGTAAGGTCACATATAATATAATCCGTAACCTAAAATTTCACACAATGCACATAAAAAATAAAATGTCCAGCGAAAGCATATTTATGGTGGAACCACGAATATTTTGTAGCCAAAGAAATAAATTTAATAAAAAAGTGCGTTTAAAACAATTATTTTGTGCAGCTTGTTCATTACTTGTTGCAACGATTTTTTCCTGCCTAATAAATGGTGTTACATGCAATAGACCGCCACGGTTCGTAGTCGAAGGTCAATCGGAGATAGTTTTGCGGCTAAAAGAAAGTCCTGAAACAGCTGTCGGTACGTTTTTGACAAACAAAAAAAACTAATACTAAAATAATATAAACTATTGCACTGTCAAAAAAAAAATAGGTACCCTTATTTATCGTCTAAAGGGCTTTGACCCCGATAAAGACCCTTTAACGTTTGGAACACGACCCTCACCTGATAGTGATGTAATTAGAATCGAGAACACTGGCACAAATGAGGCTTATGTATATTTAGCCAAAGAGATAGACAGAGAGGTAAAATTGTGTTTTTAATAGCCTTTTGTTTGACAACTCCATTATAATTCAAATCATATTATTTTCAGACAAAAGATGAATACTCAGTTGTGCTGACATTGACAGACAATCACCATTTCGGTGAATACAATTATGTAACGCAGAGCTTTTTGTTGCTAGTTGAAGATATAAATGACAATGAACCTATATTCAAACCGTATCAGTCGGCTATAGAAGTTCCCGAAAACAGCAAACCGGGAATTGTTACTACATTAGAAGCCATTGATAATGATGAGGGTGCATACGGCCAAGTTGTATATTATTTGCAGGAATTGGACGGTGATAATGATATTTTTTCGATATCAACATATCAAGGCAAAGGTATTCTGCGTCTTTCTGGAAAGCTTGATTATGAGACAAAGAGTTTATATCAGCTAAGAGTTTTGGCCATCGATCGAGCTAATCAGGGTCCAGTAAATACAGGCACTGCTGCGATTCTTGTTAAAATTAAAGACATCGAAGATCAGCCTCCAGAATTTGTACAGGTTCAGGCAGTGGCACGAATTTCTGAAGATGCTCCAGTTGGAACTCGAGTTCTGCGCGTCAAAGCGATCGATGGAGATCGTGGAATTAATAATCAAATTAAGTACACAGTTGAAGCGAATGAACAATTTGCAATTGAAAGCTCAACAGGATTTGTTTACACAACTAGAGCTTTAGATAGAGAGGACACAAACAATCAAGTTAATGGAGCTTATATACTTAAAATTACAGCGACTGAGCTATCAGAACTACATGTAAGAGTGCACTTTTGTCGGTGCTGATAATAAACAATACTAATGGAGTAGAATTTGCTCTTTTTTAAATTTAATTTCTTACTATAGCCACCCCCGTCAGTTAAAACGGAAGTAACAATAATCGTCACGGATGTTGATGACGAAACACCAACATTTAGTGAACCTATCTACCGGTGTGACATCAACGAAAATTCCCAAGTTAATACACCATTGAGTTTCATCGACGATGTGCGCAATTTCGTGTTCGACCATGACGTAGGGAATAATGGAACTTTTCGATTATTCATGGATCCGCCAAATGATATATTTGAGATTGTACCTGAGGTGGCGGTTAATGAGGCGACATTTTTGGTTCGAGTTAAAGATCCGAAAATGGTTGACTACGAATTGAATAGGGAGATGAATTTTACATTGTTCGCCAGGGAAATTGAAGATCCGGATAAATGGAGGTAAGTTGAATGGTGTAAATATAACCGGAAGTGTTCTTAAGAGTAATATACGTGCATTGTGTAATTCACTGTTATAAGCAGGTTTGTATTAGAATAGGTCAATAACATATTTCTAGGTAAAATATTTGATCTAAAGTAGGTATCAGGAACCACAGTAGATACACATATTAAAGGAAATATAAGGTTTGTTCGTTGAGTCCTGAAGTCACCCTAGGGTCGCGTCGGCCTAAAGCGTTTTTTGAAAAACCTGAACTCACTCTGATAAACAAATTCTGTGTTTTTGAAACCTTTGGTCGCCCTGAACTCGCCCTGAAGTAGATCAAGGTTTTTATCTGGGACAAGTTGAGGCAAATGAATAAACGATATTGAGAAAAATATCGAATACTTATAATCAATATTATTAATTATTAACAAATCAAAACATCGATGTTTTTTTTTACGCATTTCCTTCATTCCTTCTTTTAACATCGATATTGAGGCATCGATATTTTGTTTTAGCATCGATGTTCCGTTAACATATATGAACAGCGCTCATTCCCAATTTGAAGCATTTGTTTTGAGGTTAAATCTCGTTTTGCATGCAATTCGTTATTTTTAAAATTGAAATTAAATTAATACTCAAATTTATTTTCAGACACAAACATACAAAATAGAAACCTTTGAAGTTGTGGATTATGTATAGAGCCAACGCAAATGCAACTTATGTTTTTTTGACAACTCTTTTTTGACCACACTATAAGAATTGGGGGAAGAGAGCTTATAGCAAGCTCCGTCTTGCGACCAATGGTTTGCCAACACAGAATACTGTATTATATATACCACCGTCTCATCATTATATAAATTATTAAATACAACATTAAAATAAAAACAAATAATATTACGTCAATAATACAAAACAAGAACATAACATGAAACATAAAACATTTAGGAGCGTGGAGCAAAGGTTTTGAGTAGTTTTTTTTAATTTAATTTTACTGATATTGAAATCATAAATGTTTGAGTTCCAATTTAAAAGTCTACCCATACGTGTCAACGGCTCATGTATCTTATAGTTTATCCTATGTGTTGGGACCTTAATCAAGTCGAAGTCACGAAGATTGAGTGTTTTTCTTTATTTATTCCGGATAAGGAATAGAATAGATGGAAAAGACGAAATGTTTATCTAGAATATCCAGAATGGAATGAATAAAGAAATAAAAATTCTCTCCGGAATAGAAAAGAAAAAAGATGACATCAATCAGCTGTTTTAAAGTGTTGTGATGATAACAAGAAAACAGATATCTCTATGGAAAATAGTAAAAATAAATTATAATTAATTTATTAATTCATGAAAAGTCACATTTAATTGTTATTTATATTTTTATATCAATAATAAAAATATAAACAATGTTTGGTCGTCAATTTTGTTTACTTACTTTGTTTTCGTCTTTGGCTGCTGTCATTTGTTTTGCTTTCATATAAGAGGGTTATTCCGAGAATATTCTTTTCATTCCGTGTTTAACATGGAATAAAAATAATGTGTTCCAAACGTTCCGGAATAAATAAAGAAACAACAAAATAGTTTATCCGGAATATTCCATGGAATAAAGAAACGCAAAACTGGTATTCCGAATATTCTGTACATGCCAGAATGAATAAAAAAACACACTCAAATTAAGTAGGCTGGGGCTTAGCGTGAACTTCATTGCATGGCCTAAATCTTTATTACTTGACAGATCATATCCAGTTAATTTTAATAGCTACCATTAAAATAGTTTTATTATAAATTCGGGGGTTCCTCAGGGCAGCCATTTGGATCCAGTTCTTTTTATATTATTTATAAATGATCTTCCATCAGTCTTAAAGCACTCTAACTGTCTTATCTATGCTGACAATGCAAATATTTTTAAAACCATTTCTAGTAATCTTGACTGTGAAAACCTTCAAACTGATCTCAACTCTTTCTACAATTGGTGTTTACGTAATTATACATATGTTGTTAAATATTGATAAGTGTAAAATTATAAATTTTACAAGGAAATTGTATGTTTTATCTTTTGACTATAGTTTCAATGGCGTAAATCTGTTAAATGCTAGTGAAGTATCTATCCTTAGTGTATTGTTTGATAAAAAAAAAACTCGAATTCACACAGCATATAAATGAGACTTGCAATAAGGTCAATTCAGTATTAGGTTGGATTAAAAGAGAATCACGTCAGTTTTTTTTACCCTTACGTTATACAACAGCTAGTTACTTCATTTGTCAGACCCATTACAGAGTATGCTTGCCAAGTATGGACCCCCTATTACACTTGCCGCAAAATAAGAATTGAACAAATTCAAAAAAGATTCTTAAAATATGCCCTTAGAAGCTTAGGCTGGCAGGAATCATTGCATCTTCCTTCATGTTCATTTAGTAGCCGTCTAAAACTAATAGATCTACCCAGTCTGGGGAGCAGACATTCCTATTTATGTTTTGTTTTTATTGTTTACCTTACTAATTGAAATATCGATGCTTTGAACCTTTTGTATCACGTTAATTTTAATGTTCCAAATCAAAATTTAAGAGGTCTACCTGACCCAATTTATATAGCACACTATTGTAAAAACTATGAACTGAATTCGCCTTTGAATAACATGTTTAATTTGTTTAACGTCAATCATAACTTTTTAATAAATTTGTCTGATGTATCAAATTTCAAATACTGGTTTTAAAAAAATATTTTATAATATTTCATAATATATTAATTATGAGTAACATATTGTACACTAAAAATTATTAGTTCGATTTAAATAATAAATAAATGTCTCGGGAATCAAGAATTTACAAAATCACGATTAAGCAACATATGTAATTAGAAAATAACGATTTCTGCACTACGACTGAAATCAACAGTATAACCGGAATATAAGCTAAGCAAAATCAAAGTTAAATATCTTTTTGTTAATGTAAAAATATTATCAAAATAAAAATTTAGAAATTTTAAATATTGTTTCAATAACAGGTATATTCGATCTGCTAATATCTGTTACTGAATGGCTCTTAGTGAAATATCGACCCATCCCTATTTGTATGTGGATCCGCTAAAAATCAGAGTGCATTATAGGGCCCATACGTAGTCATCCCTGCATGCAAAATTTGACTCATGCACGATCTCTCTTTCGCCATACACTATTCATGCAAACTGCGCAATATTCATTGCCGTACATTCTACCATGCTTGTGCGCTTATCAAAATTAATTGCTTGACTGAGTAAAAGTAGCACACACACCACGCATACTGCATTCACAAACAAGAAAATTTGCAAAAATTTTGAAATACCTCATGCCAACACCATACACTATCAGTTTGCATGCGCAATCACTACATTGTAGGTTAGGTTCCAAATGATTTTATTTCATACAAATTACAAAAGTTTAGTGTATCATTCATTTTTTAAACATGGATTACGCCGTCTGTCAGTTGACAATTATTAATACTTAGTTAATTAATTTTGTTTAATATACAAAATTGAAACATAAAATTAAAAAAGTTCTTCTAAGATCCGTTTTCTGTAGTTAAGTGCTAGCTTGGTGTAGTTGTAAAGGGATTCCCAGTCTAAAACTCCGTTTAAAACATCTATGACTTCCTCTTCACTGAGGTAGTTTTTTCCAAGTGTACTCCTTCTGGTTTCCACCAAAACAGGACATCTTCCCACGAAATGGATCACGTTTTCGCGTTCTCTAGTGTTACATAATCCACACATTTCTTCCAAATCACTCCTATGAAAAACAGAGTTTAGGGGAAGTATCTCCCCTCTTGCTTTTAAAACCAGTGACATGAGATCGGTTGGATACTCCGCCCTGAAGTAGTTATTTCGTAACAGGTTATAGTTTAGCCTTGCTTATATGTCCCTGTGTAATGAACTTTTGGCTTTCATAGTATAATTCTCTCTCTTTCTTTCGTCCACTAACGATATGAGGCTATAGAGTTCGCTTTTCCACGTTTCCATCCTATCGCTTCGGAGTAATAGTGGATGTCCACAGTACTCTGCTAGATCTCTCCATGACTCGAACCATGATATTTGTTTTTGAATCACAAGCATCGTAATTTCCTTTGGTAGTCTCCTATCATCCATTGTTATAGTCTTTAAAATATAGTCTATCTGTATTTTCAGAGTTGAAATAAATAAAGATGGTAGACCTGTCTCTAGCATTAGTATGTGATTCGCAGTACTATTAGGTAGTTTCAAGCTTCTTTTTAAGAAATAGCGCAGAAGCTGCTCAACTTCATCGAACTCCTTATGGCCCCAAACTTTAGCTGCATAACACATGATCGCTTTCGCTGCGGTTTCAAAAATACGATATTTTGATTCGTAGTGAACATCTTTACAGTGAAACACAGTCCTCCATGTTGCGTTTAATGCATGCTTCGATTTGGCCAACTTATCAATCATATGATTTTGCCAGTTCAGGTTTCTAGATATCCGCATACCAAGATAGTTGTATTCATTTACGACTTCGATGTTTTGAGCTCCAAATTTCCAGGTTTCACTGCGGCCGTTTCGGCCGCCTCCTCTACGAAAAATCATGACTTTACACTTCTCTAGGTTCACCTGGAGCCTCCATTTGTTGCAGTACTCGAACAATCTATTGATCATCAATTGGAGACTACCAGGCGACTCCGCTAGCATCACAATATCATCGGCGAACATTAGTACCTTGATTAAAAGATCCGCTGAAACACTACATTGTACATGCAGGCATGTGTGGTGTATGGGCCCTATCAGTCAAATCTCACATATGAAAACGAAATTTCTGAATGACGGCAACCGAATTTTGGCAATATGCGCAATATATTACCTGAAAATATGTGTACTGTGATTAATAACAACGTTTATACTTTTAGGAACGGTATTTTTATTTTGATATGTTATGAACCTTCATATGTTGAAGAACGGAATAAGAAAACATTTTACATTTTGTTAAATTGTATGCCCCGTTTTCATCACTAGTAGAACCATATTTATCTGAGAATCAAATTTATAAATGCCTCAATCTCAACCAAGAGGATTGGTGTCGGTATCGGGACCACATGAACCTCCTCACCTTTAAGCCAAGTTAGTTATTACTCAATATACGAGATATCCAAAAAAAATACCATCACAGTTGAATGGATACACTTATTTTAATGTATATAACGAATTTCGTGAATAAATAAATTATTAATATTATTTGTAGCCACTTGTAATTTGTTGTTGCCTTATAATTTAGCTCAGCACATCTTCAAATATACATTCGTGACCAAAACGACAACTTTCCTGAGTTTTCCCAATCCATTTACAATGTCACAGTTCTCGAAAATTGTGAACAAGGAACGATTGTTGCACACATTTCCGCCCGTGACCAAGACTCCGGTGATTTTGGCACTATAGGTATAAGGTACAAAAATCTTCGAGGAGGGATTGCAAATCTGTAAGCTTGGTACAAAATCGATAAATTAAGAAACAAAAAAAAATACTTCATTTATAGTTTGAGTCTTGATCCAATTTCGGGCATTCTTTCTATTCGAGTTCCTGGGGGTGAAGCATTTGACCGCGAAGTGATATCTCGGCACTACTTAACTGTGGAGGCTCAAGATAACATTGGCTCTGGAAATCGTAATACTGCACAAATCATCATTAATATCGAAGATGTCAACGACAATTCACCACTCTTTCTGCAAAGATATTACGAAGCGAATTTACTAGAAAATAAGATAGATTTCGAAACTCCTCTGGCTTTAGAAGCAAGAGATATTGATCTCAATGGCACGGAAAACAGTCAAATTACATATGAAATAGTTGAGGGGATGTTTCAGAGAAATTTTACAATCGACAAAGAATCTGGAATATTAAGGCCAAATCAACCTTTTGATTTTGAAAATCTTCCAGCTGTTGGCAATTCTAATGTTCGAAATATTGAATTACTTGTTCGGGCTCGAGATTCGGGAATACCGATGTTATCGACTGTTGTTCCAGTTGTTGTGTATATTCAAGATGTTAATGATAATGCACCGATCTTTCAGAAATCTTTTTATGCCAAGACAATTCCTGAGGACCTTCCAAGTGGAAGTTTAGTTCTTCAAGTAAAAGCTCAAGATATGGATGGATCTTCGCCTAATAATGATATCGTCTATAGAATACAGTCGGGCGCTGACGACAAGTTTATTGTGAATGCAAATACAGGCACAATATATGTTGCAAATGGAGCTTCCCTTGATCCAGATTTGACGAATTCTAAAAAAACCGTTTATACTTTAATTGTTGTAAGATTACGAGTAGAATATAATAGAATCGAATTACAATTTTATTATTATTACAGTTGGCGTTAGATGGTGGTCTAGGATCATCTCAAATGATGAATACGGCTACAGTGAATATAACAATTAAGGACGTCAACAACAAGTTTCCAGTATTAACCGATTTACCGACATTAAGAATCATGGAAAATATACCAGTCGGAACTGAAATATACCGAGTTCTTGCGAGTGATTTAGATGAAGGTCCAATTTTACGGTACCAAGTTAACAAGATAAACTCTGAAGCACGAAATGAAGATGGGGCGTTTGTTAAATTAAGCGAATTTGATTTTATAAGTTTATTTGAGTTAAACTCAATTGACGGAACAATCAAGGTACATATGTATGCTTAAAAATTTGGTTTAAATATTTTTAAAATTAACAAAGATTTTTAGGTGGCTAAGCTGATCGATCGTGAAAAGGTAGAATTTATCAAGTTATCCATCATCGCTGAAGACTTAGGTGCTGCAAAAGGACCACAAATCGTTGAAGGTAAATTAAAATAATTAAAATATTTTTAAGCAAAATATTGCACAATATTATGGCTTATTTGCCCTAGACGATGCAATATTGTTTCCAATAATTATTAATTAAATCACTCGCGGAGAGGTTCACTTCTCGACAATTGAAAAATAACTAAGCAAATATTGTGCAATATTACCCACAGACGATACAATATTTTTTAGTTTGCGCAATAAATATCAAAAGCGTTTTGATTTTACACAATATATTGCACAACCTTGCAATATTAGCTACAGACGAACAATAATATTGTGCAATATCTATCGGTCTAGGAACAGCTTTATTCCAACCCAAACGAAAATAGTTGGCCTACTCATCAACTAAAAAACTAACTCTTTTTATATTTACCTATATTTTCTGGTCCCAAGCAGTTGTTGTGTAATTTTTTTTGTCAATGTAATAAATTACATTTAGTATGTAAATTAGAGCAAACAGAACTTAATTTGAGAAAAGAAATATGGCTCCAGTTCGCATTCTCTTAAACAAAGATAGAGCATAATAGTTGGACTACTCTCTCTGGGATGCAAATTGGTTGGACTATGACGATTTACATAGATTTTCAGTTAATCGTTAAGTATTAAAAAAATGGCATGCACTTGTTTTGTTGTTGTCTTTTTTTTTGCAAGTCATCAACAGTTTAATGTCAACCATGGTGCGTGGCGTTACATTATCCGGAGACCTTAGGGAGTCCATAATTAAAGCCTTCGAAACAGGATTATCGAGCTATAAAATCGCAAAACAATTCAATTTACCGCGCTCATCAGTTCGAAACATTATCTCAAAGTTCAAAAATAGTGAAAATGTGGAGCTTGGTAAAAAAACGGAACGCCCACCAATTACGAATCCTCGAGATTGCCGATGTGTAAAGAAAATAATAAGAGAAAATCGACGTCAAACTGCGGCTGCAATAAGTGTTCAATGGAGAGAAAAAATCCAAAAAGGTGTTTCAATCGACACTTGTAAGCGGAATATGAAGAAAATTAGATACGAATTTTATAAGGTTGGTTTTAGATTTATTTAAATTAGATATATTTTAGTTCGTTAAAAACATAGGCCATATAAAAACCACTTTTAACACCTAAACAAAAGAAAAAGCGACTAGAGTGGACCAAACAATGTAAAAACTGGACTTTAAGTCAATGGCGGTCCGTTATTTGGAGTGATGAGTCCAGGTTTGAGGTTTGCGTGGGCGATGAACTAAAACGAGTAATTAAAAATTCAAGAAGCTTTTCACAAAGATTGCCTTAAAAAAACGCTCAAGTTTCCAGCATCTCTAATGATATGGAGTTGCATGTCCGGACGGGGTTTGGGCAATTTACATTTTGTAAATGGAATTTTCCATGCTGCCAAGTACAGGGATGTTCTACAAAATTAACTTCTCCCATCAATACACCGACTTCAAGCTAGTGACGGAGACTATATTTTACAACAGGATGGTGTTCTTGCCATACAGCAAGGTCTACAATTGCGTGGTTATCTGCTGAAGCAATTCCTTTACTGGAATGGCCTTCCAGCAGCCCTGACCTTTCACCAATTGAAATTGTCTGGAATAAAATAAAGCAAAAACTGTGAAAAGGACCATGCCGGACTCTTCAAGGCCTAAAATTTCAAAAATTTGTTGACACAATGCCACGACCCATTAAGACCCGTAGTCCAACTATTTTGCACTTAAAAAAATGTATCAATCGCTATTTTATTTTGTAAGACTGCTCTACACCGTTATTTAATTGAGATCATTTTTTTTCTGTTACTTATTCCTAGTCAAAATAAATGTATCTTAAGAAGAATAACAAAATATTGAGTTTATTTCCGATGGAAATTAAGAATCAGCTGATTTTTGTTTCTTATCATGGGCAGTCCAGCTATTTTGCGTTTGGTTAGTATTACCATATTCTCTATCTGCCTTGTGCCTGCAGGTGAGTTGCTAGGCCAATCCAGAACATCAATTTTGTGGTTCGAAAAGAACATAATAAACATAATAAACATAATAAACGCAACTTACCTCTTATAACAACTAACTAAACTTAAATGAGTAACAAAAACATTTAAAATCGAAAATAAAACCCATAGCCTACCCAAAATTTTAAGAATATTTTAAAAATAGAGTACAAACCATAGCCTACTATCGAAAACGTTAAAAATAAAATGCAACTGGATCGCACCAACTTGCTCTTATGTTCGATCACATCGTATGCAAAAGATTTCTATTAAAAATCTAAATATATGTTTAAAGTCGTTTTTTTACTTAATTTTTTATATACTCGTACCTACAAAATTTCTTTAAAAAATTGGTATGCCAAACTTAAATATTTAATAATATAAACTTAAAAACAAGATATTAAATCGGCTTAACCGAATAAAAAGTTATTCAAAATTCTGAAATAAATACTGAAACTAATTTGAGTTAAAAAAAAGTACGCCATTTTATTTCTTGGATAAATTTGAATGTATGAGAAAAAAACTTAAAAAATCTGTGGATCGGTTTTTGAGAAACAAAGTTTTTTTAAGCTTTTTGAAAACATTTCAAAAAAAAAATCAAAAACTCCAATTCATAGGTATTCAGGAAGTACATATTCTTAACTATAATTTTTGAAAAAAAATTTAATGAGCAGTTTTCAAAATATAATTTTTTTAAATACTTTTAAAAATACAAAAAAAATGTATAAATTAAAAATATTGGTATGCAGTATAAGTTGGGCTACCTAAACTTATATATATGTGTGAAATTTCGAAAGAATCGGTTAAGCCGTTTATGAGATAGTTGAAAGCAAAAAAAATGGTCCTATGGGAAGTACCGTTTTTAGACATTTTAAAAAATTTTTTTCAACCATATGATCGGTCGTACCTTAAAACTGCACTGATTTTTTTAAATAAAAATCGTTGTAGCCGTTTCCGAGAAAAATAGGTTTTAACGCAACGGTTATATGGCAGGTACCGTTATTTGTTGAGCGAAAAAAAATGTCAATTTTCCCTCTGTACATTACCTATAAAACTCTATATACTAAGTTTGAAGCAATTCGGCCCACCCGTTTGGGCTGTAGGTACAGATAGACTGACAGACAGATGGACAGAATTTTAAGACCATCTCTTTTCGTCTTCGCTATCATCATAATTTCATGTTTGATTGTTATCTCAAAACTTTTTTTTTTACGAATGCATAACTTGCCTTAAAGTACACCTATAATCGCAAGTAAAAATAGCTTGTCCAAATTAATATGCACACGACTGTATAAGGCTTTTTAGACGTTATTTAAGAAACAAAATTCATTAAAAGTAGAAAAGACAAAACATCGCTTCTATACAAGATTTTATATTTTCATACACGTATTTGAGAAGACGAAGATCTTAGAATTTAGAATTATAAACTAACCAATTATATTTTACAGCTTATCTCCATATTCAAATTGAAGATGAAAACGACAACAATCCCAAATTTAAACTGCCGTTTTACAAGAAAACAATCACCGAAAATAGTATGAATGGTGTTCTCGTAGCGAATGTTATAGCCTATGATGTGGACAAAAACAAAACAGTAACTTACTCAATGGAAGGTAGAACAACAAAAGCAATTTAACTATGTTAATTGTATATCATTGCAATACTTTTTAGGCAATCCTACTTTTACGAGCTTGCTACATTTGGATGCTCAATCAGGGGAAATAGTTGTTTCCAGTAAGATCGACCACGAATTATATAATTGGCTGAACTTTACAGTTCGTGCAACTGACTCTGGGGTTCCATTTCGATCTTCTCTAATCGATGTGTTTGTAAACGTACTTGACGAAAACGATAATAATCCTTACTTCAGGCCTGGAAATATGAATTTTACCATAAGCGAAAATGCATCGATTGGTACCAGAATAGGGATTATCCAAGCAACGGATGCAGATTCCGGAGATTTCGGCAAAATCACATTTCTTATGGATCGGATAAGTTCACAGGTATATATGTAGAAATAAAATTGCCAAAATGGAAGATGAATTCATAGAATACATTTAAAGGGTAAATTTTCCATTGATGCTGACACTGGTGTTTTAACAGTGGTTGATAAATTAGACCGCGAGACAAAGGACTTTTACATGCTTGTCATTGAAGCCTGGGATAACTATCAATTTGGATTCCTCGCGGGAGAGAGTCGCAATGCATTTAAACAAATTACGTATGTGTTTTTATTAATCTAAACAGAATATACATTATGTTAACAAGATTTTTACTAAACCTTACATTATGGTGATGGGCATAAGAAATAGGCTAAACGTTAGGGTAGATAATTTTAACTATATGCCTGTAAGACTTAAGGTCTTTTAAATGGAACCTTAATTGTACGGCACTAGTTAGAAGGAATAGAAAGATAGGAAAGAATTTTATAATATTAAGATTTTGTTTAAAACTTGTAATTATGTACAGTAATAACCGGATATGTGCCTCACGCTTAAGTGCCTAACCCGCGTAAGTACCTTTTATTTAGAACCAAAATTCTGGGGATTTTTTCATATAAAACTCATTTTATAAGTACCTTCGGCTAACTACCTTTCCCGATTAATTGTCTTTTATTTTGGATACTTTTATTGAAATTTACCCGACAGAAATTCTATTAAGTAGCCATTTGAATTAGCGCTTCCTTTTGTTTTATGCTTCAAAATTCATAAATAAAAAAGTAATAATCTTAATCTACTATAATGATTCGTGGACCAAAGGCCGTTAAAATCTATTTCGAATCAATAATTCAACACGTCCGATTAAATATAATACAAAACACTTTCCTAATTATCTATGTCTGGCCCATTAAAAAATCCTCCAATTTTAATAATTAAAAATTTTAATCTTGTTGGATATAGTTCACATTGTTTTTTTGTCAAAAAATTCATGTAAGATGAACTGAACTTAACAAAAAGTAGGTATTGGTAGGTCCATCACTAGCCAACTGATGAATCCAAGTGAAATCCCAGGGACGAAACTCAAATTTTATAGACTAAAGGCCGTTTAAAGCTATTTTGAATTAAGTTTTTTTTTATCAAAAATTTTTGTTTTAATTTTTGTATATGTATATATAGAGATAACGACCTATGTGCACTTAAGCGGCTTTCTTAAGTGAGGCACTTATCCGGGTTTTACTGTATGCACTTTTTTATAGTGCATGATATATTTTTAAATTTGTATCACCACTAAATGAAATCATACTTACCAATAACTTTTTACACCAGGAAAGGAAAAGCTTATTTATTTCAAATTAATACACTGCAGGTCAATAGAATAGGTTCCCATCATTTACAATAAACAGGAGCTATTTTTTTTTCAAAATAGTTTTGCTGCATGAATATTTTTGTGGGTGGATTTGCAAAGCATACCGATTAATAAGCAAAAGCCAAACCGAAAATACTAATTACTGTAAATTCTAATCAATTTCCAATTTGATCGACCAATAGAATAAGTTCACCTCTATTAATTGGGAAAAATAAGGCAAAATGAAGGAAAAATTAAAAAAAAAATAATTCTTCATAAAACTAGCCATTTTTCATTAATTTAGTAATGAGTCGACACTTCTTTATTTACAGTTACCTCAAAAAATCTTTTCATGGTATCGTACAGGTTTTTGCAAATAATTTTTGTTTGTTTTATATTGTGCGTGCACTAAGGGGATTTTGACTAATCTTAATATGATCGAGCACAGTGTGAGCGAAGGATTTAAAAGAAGATACCGATGTACATTAGTTTTGAAGTTTAGAGTATCAAATTGGGAGGGAAAAATCGAGCATGGTAAAGCATTCCACATTCGTGTTGTACGGCTAAAGAAGGAATCTCTATACTTGACAGTACGTCCGGAATTGGGCTCAAGAGTAAACTGATGAGCATTCCTAGAAGCGCGAGTATTACGGTTGAATATTTTAAGGGGATGAATGCAACTGGCTACTTCGCTAGAACACTGTTTATAAAAATACCGATAAAATAGCAAAATATATGAAACATTTCGACGATATTTGAGAGATGTAAATGTTTCTACTATAGTTCTATCGCCAATCATTCTTAGAGCTCTATTTTGAATTATATCCAAAAGATTCAAATGACTTTTAGGAGATCCTGCCCAAATGTGAGAGTTATACTCAAGTTTTGGTCGGAGGAAGGCCTTATAGATTACAGCCAGATCAGACGGAGAGAAGAATTTCTTGCATCTTCGAAGAAAACCTAAACACTTTGCAGCGTTTTTGGCGACATAGAATATGTGTTCATTCCACAAGAGGTGGTCTGTGACGCACATACCTAGGACTGAAAGCTGATCAGTTTCTTCGATGCAAGTGCCGCTCATGGATAGCGGCATGGGGGGTGGCTTCTGCTTTAATGACAGAAGACAGCACTGAGTTTTTGAAGCATTAAATTCTACGCGTTTCTTAATGCCCCATTGGACAAATGCTCATCCGAAGATCAAGGAGGTGAATCTGAAAACGAATATGAAAGGCTGAGAGTACTATCGTCAGCAAAACAATTAAGTGGATTAGAAGTTCCAGATAAGAGATCATTAATAAAAATGAGAAAAAGCGTCGGGGAAAATACGGAGCCCTGGGGCACACCAGCATTTATTTTGTGAATATCAGACTTGAAACCATCCAATACAACTTGTATAAAGCGGTCCAAAAGGTAATTTCTAATCCAACGAATAATAGATTCATCGATACCAAATACACGCATTTTCGATAAGAAAGTTTGATGCCAAACTCTATCAAATGCTTTTGAAATATCAAGTGCTATGATCTTACTTTCTCCAAAACGATGTAAAGATTTGTGCCACTGTTCGGTGAGATATACCATCAGATAACCAGTGGACCTTTTGCTACGAAAGCTATACTGCCATACTTTCGTTCTTCAAGATATTTCTTGAGCTGATAGTTAATCAGCGTTTCCATGACCTTGGAAAGAAGGGACGTAAGTGTAATTGGGTGGTAATTAGAGGGTGAAGAAGATTCGCCTTTTTTAGGTACAGGTTGGACAAATGCTGTTTTCCATCTACTCGGAAATGACCCGTAGGGACGCATTTACATACGTTTGTATTGTTTTTGTTTTTGCATTTATTCTTAAATTTAAACAAGCCAGACCACGGGTATTATTTTCTAAATGTCTGAATTCGACCGAATTACCCTAGAAGAATATAATTCACAGTCCCTTAAAGCTGTAAATTTTATTTGTGTCAGTAGCCATCGACTAATATATTGCGTATTAGAAAGGTACTAAAGCATCTAACTGACGAGCCCATCTGTAGTACCTCGGTGAAACGCATATTAATTTGGACTAAAGGTCGCAAAAAAAACTCAATTAAAATCATAATTACAGTCCACAAAATAAGCAACAAAAGCAATACCTACGTATGTAAATGCGTTTGCATTGTTTTTGTTTTTGCATTTATTCTTAAATTCAAAAATTCTTACTACCTTTGGGTCATTGTAGTATTTTTTGCCTTAATTTTTGGTCATGCAAAAATTTGGTTCTACGAATGTGAACGTTGCAAGGCTTTCTAGCTTGTTGAAACTTTTTCCGGCTTTCCTCAGTAGGATTGGCTTTATAATTCCGGAAACTTACTTCTGTAACCCTAATAACATCTTTAAAGCTTGAATCAAATCATGCATTTTCTTTCGGTTTGATAGATTTAACCCTATTCGGGATGAAATTTCTCATTCCGAGAAGAATTTAATTTGTTATCATATCTGCTCTGGAGTCTATGCCACTAACGAGGAAGCATAGTGACTAGTTAAAGGTCCTGAAGAAATTATTGAGACCGTCCCAGTTGGCATTCTCATATTGCCAAACGGTTCTCATAGGTGATTTTTCTTTAACTGAGTGTTGTTGGCATGAGAAATTTGCAGATATGATACAATGGTCTGATGTGCCTAGATGCGATAATACATTTACCGTGTATTTATTAGGGTCAGAGGTAAGGAACAAGTCTAGAGTGTTGGCGGTTTGTCCTGCAACGTCAGGGGTTCGGGTTGGCTAGTCAACAAGCTGAGTCAGTTGGTTTAACTCAGCACAGACCTCAACATACCTTCCTTCGGGTGCTGTCTGGCTCGAAAAGCGGAGCCTGCTAGAATTGTGTACATTGAAATCGCCCATAACGACGATTTCAGTGCGAGGATAATGGGAAACAATTTTTTGAATGGAGTCGGACTTATCATCAAATTCGTTAAAAGTTGAATTTCTGTCCAAATTTGATGAAACATGTGTGTATGATGTGCTTGTTGACCGTGAATTTTAACCACATGAAATTGAAATTTGCGTTTGAGCACAAACCATATTGTGGTTGAAGTTGGTACGCAACGTCATTTCTTATATATACAGCGAGACCATGGTGGTGATAGAATAATGGCACAAGCTATACCCAAATAGATTAAATTCCGACGGATCAGAAGTTTCAACTATTTGAGTTTCACTCAATGCCAAAACAGCTGGCCTGTATTTCACAGTATGAGCGTATGCGGAACAGAAATTTTTCCTAAGCACACTAATGTTAGAATAGTCCACTCTAAATTATCCAACATATTAAAAAAAACTATCTAAAACGCATCCAGACAATTTTCTAAAATGACTGATTAAACTAGTTCCCAATTTGAACTTTTCAATAACAATTTGTCACTAGTGTTATGCCTTGGTGACAAAATTGTATTGAGCTGCCCCTGGTTAACTAGTAAGAATCAGACAGTTATCCATCCGACCCTACATTAGCTTAATCGATTTATGCACTGTGTGTAATCTCCACACAATACCCACAGCGATCAGTGCAACTGTGATATGATTAAGGGAAAAGAAAGAAAGGGACTTACTTGTATGCACTGCGCTGTTGACTTTTCCGTTTAGTTGAAGTGTATGTATGTTGTATGTATGCTATTGGATATGTTTAATTTTGCACAATCACTTGATTATTGATACTGCAGTGACCACGGCGCGATATTTTTTTTTGTTTAGTTTAGTTGGTTGATTAATTGATTTTATTTTAAGTATTTTAAATATTTTGATGGATGTGTTGATTAATATATTTCGTTTCCTTCACGGGTAGATGATAGAAAAAAATAAAAGCACAGACACAACACGCACGGGACAGGCACTTATCATTCGGACAAAAAATTTGACACAGAGACGTGCGTTAGCGTTGGGTGGCCAGTCGGCACAATTTAAAGAAATTGTCGCCGAAGATTGTTTTATTGCTGTTGTAAGTGATGTTTTATATCCGAAGTTGTTGTCCAGACTCTTAGACTTTACGGACGCGCCATCCCTTAACATTCTCAATAATATTTGGGTCTGGTGAGTAGGGACGTCATTTCAACAATCAAACGTTTTCTTGATTTATCCAGGCTTTCACAAATCTGGCGATATGGATGGGGTGTTATCCTGTTGAAGGGTCCACTTAACGGATCCAAACATTTGATTGAATTTCGGAAAAAATCTTAAAACGTTCTTGTATGCCTTTGCCGTTATTCGTGATATTGGAAACTGTAACTTAATCGTTCCGAAATACGATATTACACCCCAAACCATAATGTACATAATGATGTACATAAGAATTAAAACCATCCGAGCAATTGAGATTAAATTTTTTTTCTGTTTAGTTTTCGTCTGTGAAAACGACAAGCTGCGATTCCTTTTTCCATGCCATTTGGCGCTGAAATTTCAAGCTGATTTACCTTTCTTTGCGTGTTAAGTGGAGGCTTCTTCGCAAATTTGAGTTGTTTTTAGTTTTAGTTTTATTTGGTTTTGCCAAAACAAGACAACATAAAATATAAATTGCCGTGACATTTATATATGCATGTATGAACAAAAAAATAAAAATATAAATAAAAATAAAAATAAAAATAAAAATAAAAGTAAAAACAAAAATAAGAGTTAACATTTAAGAGACAAGCTTCAAAAGGTAGAAATAACGGAGCAGGAACATAAGTCCACGGGACATGAGTCCCAATTTTGCTTTTTGGAACTTATGTCCTAATAAAAGATATCTGAAATATAGGCAGTACACCACAAAAGAAATGATATTTAAAAAGGTTCTAATTTGATACCACTTAATAGCCGACCAACTACCATACTATCTCACAGATCATTGTTAAGGCTGATTTCCAATACCGCGTTCGCGCTAGAGACGCTTACATTACTTTACAAGCTTTACGAGCACGTCGACATGACAGATGCCTTTAAAGCGAAAGTAAGTTGGAATTAGGAATTACCATCAGAAATCAATTAGATGTGATGTATAAAATTTTAGTGTGGGATAAATACTGGGATGTAGAAAAATGCATTGTCTGAATATCAAAACGCACGCAAACGTGTTTTTTAACTTAATCATTGATATCGCTTATGTTACGTTGGTTTGTGTACTTGCTTATACACTAGCAGCCGTATTCATTACAACACGTAAACGCATAGTTATGTAGTACATAAGGTTTTATATATCCGCTATGCAAATCATTATACAATACACATTTTTCTACCCATTATAGTTATAATGTGCTTATGTCAAATAAAGTATCAAAAAGAGAAATCTATTCCATTTTTCCGCCATGTTGATTGGCAAAAATAAATAAATAAACATCGATAACGGTTGACGGGTTATACAAGGTAGACGTTAGTGCTATTCCAATCTATTAACATACATACCTCATTCCGTCCCCAATAGCGGATCGCAGCCATTGGAATGTGGCCTCCTCTATTGTCGCCGCTAAGGTCCAAGCGAACAATTTCAATAATTTTAAGCATAATTGCTTTGGAAAACCTGTATTTTTTTTGAAGTCTTCAATTCAAAGATTCATTGGATTGAATCGTTTTTATACAGTTTTCTTCTTTTTGGCGTTGGAAGTTTTGCATTTAAATTATTGAAATTATTTAAAAAGGATACAAAATTTAAAGGCATTTTGTTCTTTTTTGTTTTATGTGCAAACTCAATATGACATTTTGACTCTATAATTTCTTTATGTAGGCTCTATTCAACCTATTAGCACGATTAACTTATAATGGCTCTATTAAACGTTGCATAAGTTTTATAAATGAGATTTTAGAGTTCAGATGCATTATAACGAGTGCAGAGCGCTATATACTCGCTATAATGCAATTATAAATAAGGCTGTAAATATACCTAATTTGCTGTGTTGAGAGAAAAATCTGTCAAATCAATGTAAATCAGCCATTAAAATTATGTACAAAATCATGTACCCACGTATGTAATTGTTGGGGAGCAAAAAGTAGTTTTTCTCAAACAGGTTTATTTAAACAACAAGTTTATCTCACGAAATCTTACATGAAATTTTTTAGGTTGGTACTAAGGCCATCGCATGTATTGGTAAATTTTTTAAATCTTGCAATAAAGTAAACAAACCCAAATTGGCCATATTTGTGTGTAAAACGGCAGACACAGAGACAGAAAGTAGCGATGGGCATAATTGAATAAACACACATGCCAAAAATAAACTAAAAAAATTAAAAGAAAAAGAGAAACACAACACGCAATTTAAAGAATAGTGAACAAAATAAAAATATTCTATAGAATAAAATGAGAAAACACCGAGAATTCCAATGAACAAATATTAAAATTTTCCACTTCTCGTGTTTCCTCAGTTTTTTTTTCTTTATTCCTGTTTGATTTAGTTTGCAATACATATATTTCATTCTAGTTCACTAATAATGAATTTTTAATTCAAGTTCTCATTTCTATCTAATGTGCCCATCACTAACACAAGCAAATGGCAGAAAAATCTTGCTGGCTTTGTGCTTTGACAGTTTTTCCACCAGTTACCCACAAAAATCCCTGTAGCAAGAATTCACAACTTTTTCAACGTATGGTGTTTTCGATTGGCAATTCGGAACCGTTCGGAGTGCGTGTAAACCCTTATAAAAGTGTTCTATTGATACCCAGAGTGACAGTTCTTCTCCTGAATAAAAGAGAAAACGATTTTGGATTTCATTTCAGAATCGTAATCAGAATTACTCACACATTCAAACACAACTAGTCTTCAAAAGTGTCATTTAATGTAAACAGCCATTTCAATTTTAAATTGAAAATATTTTGACAAAGCTAGGTAATAAAAATTAAAAATGTTGATCAAATAATATTAAATATACAATATCCAAAGTTCTAAAAAAAAAAATGGATTTAAACATGTCCACAAACGAATTTTTATTCTCTTCTGGTTTCCGCCATGCTTACAAAAATTACAAATGTGAAAAAAAAATTTAATAACCATGTATGAGCATGCGAAATTACACACATACAGCGATACAAAACCTTCAGAATCAAATTAGAGGAGTTTGTTTGTTTTATTTGTGTTCTGGATCGGAAAGTGCTTCCGAATTGCCAATCGAATAGGTCAGTAATGGAAGTTTTTCTCCTCCATTTTGACAGTATTTGTAGCAATATTTTAGAGTTAAATAGCATTGTGTGAAAATTTGTACAAATTGGGGGCGTTCGGTGTCACACAGCTTTCTGATACATTGCTGAAAAATATATTGTGCGTTTGTGAACGTATAAAACCCAATAGATAACCATTTCTGTCAAAAGTCAAAACAGAAAAAAAACGAATTGCTTACGATAAAATATAAATTAAAAGTGAATCAGGAAGTAAGAACCACAAATGTTTCAATCGATTCAGAAGAAGAATATGATGTATTAGGTACGTAATTAAAGTTCATAAACAACAATTGAAAATACAGCTGTGCACTACGATACTAAGTATACCACAAATTTAGCGCCAGCTTGGCTTCGATTTGGAAATCATATGTTCTGTTCGTTGTTATGGTCGTCAGCTGTTAATTGACAGATATTTAACACGTATTACAACAACAACAACGTATTGCACAGCAAAGCTGTGCGTTACCCAAAGCCCGCATTGTAACGAATTTGTACAAATTCACAAGATAACAAACAGACCTATTGACTGATATGCAGAAAGCCTTGTCTCACCCAGTTGTTCCACCATCCACATGCAATATTTAATGCAATAAATTGCCTCACATATTACCATTGCCTTGAATATTGCCAACGGAGGCATTTCAAAATGACTTCCCTTCAATTTGACTGCTTTCCCCTTATTTTAAAAGACTGCCGTGCGTGAAACAAAAAATAAATAAATGTGCCCAAAAATTACAAAAAAAAACAATATAATGTAATGTATTTATTTGTAATAAGTAATGTAATTTGTTATTAATTTGCTTTACTAAGAAATGTTAAATGTAATATGAGCCTTAAGCTATTCTTATACTTTTATACTTTTATCATAAACCCCTTTCACACAAGAAAACTGAGTTGCCGGCAACTGGGAGTTTTGATGGCGAGAAGGGCAAGAAGTTAGGGGAAGGAAAAAAATCTCTCCGGTCAACGATTTGAAGAGATTTTTTTGACGTTTTGTTTTGCATTCCAATCAGCCCACCATAATCTTCTCAGTTCCCTCCTCAGTTTCCAGGTGCCAGTTTCCTCGTGTGAAAGCTGCAAGGCAATTAAAGGAAAACGTCAAAAAAATCTCCAGCAACTGGTTTCCCTGTGTGAAAGGGGTCATACCGCCTCGCGGTCATCAGGAGAACTGTCAAAAACAAACGAGAACTAACTTCAAGCGAAATGAATTGAAGAATAAAAAAGGAGGGAGGAGGGGATCGTTTTTTTGGGGAGGAGAAAACCAGCGGCCGTTGAGAGATAATACATTTGTGAAAACGAAAGTATAGTTTCATTTAGAGTTTCATTCGGATTTCCCTATTTAAATAAATTAAAAATTAGTGAGCTTAAATTAACAAAAATAGAAACAATAAGGTTCAATGAAATTCACATTGCCAGCAATGAAATGCCCACCAAATATTTGTATTTCCATTGACATTGCCTGAAATATTGCAAGTGGAGCAAAGTGTCAGTCTCATATCTTATGTTTGTGTCATTTTTGTATGGAAAGTGAGTTTCATTCAAATTTCAAAGATCTCTTCTCAAAATCGATTATTTCGATTAAATTATTACTCTGTGATAAAAGAGAGGTCTTATAATAAACTACTTTTAGTAGATAATATAAATTCGTTGATTCTCAAAATCGAGATTTGATCTTTTCAGTGAAACTATTTTCCAGATTTAATTGTAGTATTGGTGAATTGCTATCACACACATTCCTGAAAAAAACATATCGAAGCAAACAAAAACTCCACTAAATTTATAAAATCTAAAATATTAACATCTTGGTTCATTGTTTGTTCATTTTTTAATTTTTTTTAGCACTCACTAGTTCACAACAAATTAATAACAAAATATTTACCACTAGACCATTAACAGAAAAGACTTTTTACATATATGTGTGAATTCAGAACAAATCTGATTTGATCTAGATCTGCACTTTTTATTGTAATGAAACTCTGAAAATTCAAAAAGATCAAATCTTTTTACAGAAAGAGCCAATCTTTTCTTGAATGAAACTCGCTATTAGAAAAATGAGATTTGAGACTGATTGAAAGTTTGAGTAACCTCAATGGTGAAACGGTCACATGAATTTTTATTCCACTACATCTTTAAATTATGTTCGTATTTTGATACTATCACACCAAGAGCTTTACTAAGGTTAGATAATGATTATAAATATGTACGACTACCATTATCTATATATTTTATCCTTGAATCATAACGCTTCGCGGTACACTGAAAACGAATCATTGACCGATTTTTTTTTATATATATAATCTACACACGGATTATACTACCCTTTAAATGTTTTAACACAGCGAGGGCGTGAGGTTAAGGAAGAGAAAGAAGGATAGGAAAGATATGTGGCGCGAAGTTCTGAGATTGTAGGTGGTTGTTGTCTCAGATTTAATCTCCAAGGATAGCGGCTGAACTAATGCGGAGAAATTTCCGTGTCTTATTTATATATGTCCCTTATAATTCGCATTATTTTTTTATTCGTTTTCATATTTTATCGGTATTCTAGTTTTACTCAAGCTATGCCCAAACAGCATGTAATGTGTAAACCAGCAACTCATTGTATGACATTTATTTTAGAATTAGTTTTTTAATGGAAAAATAAGAGGCCATAGGCTGTAGCAGGGATCGAACCTGTAACCATGAGGTTGAAAGGTGAAAACACAACTATCGCGCCATGACTACCCCAAACAACAATTAGAGAACGGGAGATGTTAGGGTGAATTTATGCAACCTAGGCGTATTTTATGTGTTATCCCCCGTATACATATGCCTATTACCTTATGTGAACCACATAAGGGTACTGCGAAGAATGTATCTAGTTGGTGTTATTTAACAATTTAATTTTTAATTTAATTTCATGTTCAGTATAAATATCTTAGACGAAAACGACTCCACGCCGGAAGTAATTCTACCAAGTGGGTGCATTCCAATCACAGAGTATCACGGTATTAATGAGGTAATTACAAAGATTCGAGCAACGGATGCAGATGATCACAATTTACCAAACGGACGCTTGAAAATGAAAATTACAAGGGGGAACACACAAGGTAATTAAATGACAAAAAAAGGCCTACCTTAATCCATATTTACATTAGGACTTTTTGAACTTCGACAACTCGATCCATGGACGTCTCATATATTTCCAAAAACCTCTCTGAAGAACCGGTATGGGAACTATACTTTGGAAATTGAAATTCGGGACTTGGGAGTTCCTCCAAATATTATCAGCAAATCAATTGATGTATGTATATCGGATTTCAACGATCATGCACCAATATTTGTGTCACCTATACGTAATACTACTTTAAGGATTGCAGAGGTAAGATTACAAGCGTTTGGCATACAAATTTAATATCACAAAATACCACTAAAATTTTAAACATTTCAGAACACAACCGTTGGCACTATGATATTACAAGTTCATGCCACCGATGATGACATCGGTCTTAATGCATTGGTTCGATATCGCCTTAAGCCCGATCCATTGGGCAGTTATAAGACATTTGAAATTGACTCAAATAGTGGAATGATTTATTTAAAAAATACTCTTGATAGGGAGAAACGAAAACTTTATGAGGTTTGTTTAGTATGATGAATAGACAGACATGCATTCACATAATGTGTATTGATTTCATTATATACACACCTCTTATACATTTTTAGATTAGAATTGAGGCTTTTGATCAAGGTATACCTACTTCGCTGACAACAGATTTGGATCTTACCATATACGTACATAATGTTAATGACTATGAACCGCATTTTTTGGTGGATCAAATTGTGGTTAATTTTACTGGTGAGTCTTAAAACCATGTTTAGGATAACAATTTTTTCAATAACCACTTTGAAAAATTCTATGATCTTAAGTTTTCGATTTTGTAACGTAATCGTAATGCAGACTTCATTTTTAAAAAAATGTGTTCCCTATTTAGTTTCTAAGAATATGCTCACCGTAAATCAAGGGCAAGTTTTGGATACGTTGTAAATAGGAATGTAGTATATGCAGGTTTAAAACTGATATAGGTAAGATTGCCTTGAGCTTTATTCTTAGTATAATGAATTTACGAATGGATTATTCAAGAAATAGTTAGAGTAAGTGCTGCAAATATGGCCCACCTTAATATATCATAACGGGAAAAGTATACACATGTCACTATGCATTCATTTCATTCCTCTTCGAACTAGTTATCATTCATTCTAAACGCATTTAGTCTGGCGCAACCATGCATGCAATAGAGACTTTCCAAATTTTTAAGTGTTCTTTTTATAATTTAAAGCTGAGTTTTGCTAAGTGTTTTTGTATAAAATTTTCTGAATTTGATTTATTATTTTTATAATAATATGTAGTGTTCGTGCATTTTTCCTCTAGATGTCGAGGACTCTCTAGTGGAATATTGTATAGGCAACGAAGACAAATATTTTATATGCGAATTTTGCTGTGCGTATAGATAGGTGTAATAAGTTAAAGTAAATATGGACCACCCTGGTCCATATTTAAAACAAGATGGTCTATATTAGCAGCACTGTTTTAAAAAGTGTTAAAAAGTTAAGGGTGGGCCATATTTGGGACTCTTACTCTACATAATGTATATATGTTTATTTAAATTTAGGTTACGGATTTTCATTATGTAAGTTAGGAGAGTAATATGTAGCTATGTACATATGTACTTAGATAGATCATATGTATCTAAATATGTGCATATACTAATAAAAGTGAAGGATATGGTTGGGTAGGTAGCTATTATTTAGGTGCAAATATACATAATATTCATGTGATTACTTAAGATACACATATATGTATAAATATATGAGGAAGTACATAGAATATAAAGGGTCAGCCAAATAACTTCTTTTTTTTTGAAAATGCTATAAAAAAAAAACGAATGAATATTTTCTCAAATTTCTTTTTTTATTTGAAAGTGCAATCCTTCCGGTTAATAATGGAAAATAATTTCATTCAAATGGCTGCCTCGGCTGGCCATGCAGTAGCCTACACGATCGGTCCAATTTTTAAGCACATTATCGATTGTGTGCAACTGTATTTCACCAATGGCTTCACGAATATTGTCCTTTAAACCGTCAATTGTCTCTGGCTTGTCGGCGTAACACTTATCTTGGACGGCACCTCACAAATAATAGTCCAACGGTGTCAAATCGCAGCTCCGAGGTGGCCAAACGACATCACCTCTGCGGCTGATAATGCGATCTTCAAAAACAGGGCGCAAAACATCGAGTGTATCTGCGGCTGTGTGGCACGTAGCGCCGTCCTGTTGAAACCAAATATTGCCAATATCCTCCTCTTCAATTTTTGTGAACAAAAATTCGTTCAACATGGCCCGATAACGATCGCCATTGACTGTAACGGCCACTCCTTGCTCATTTTCGAAGAAAAATGGCCCAATTATGCCTCTGGACCAAAATCCGCACCAAACAGTGACTCTTTTTGGGTGTATCGGCTTTTCAATGTATGCGTGCGGGTTTTCTGTGCGCCAAATGCGACAATTTTGCTTGTTTACAGACCCGCCAAGATCAAAATGAGCTTCATCCGAAAAGATGATTTTTTTGGCAAAATCGGCATCTTCTCTAAGTCGATCGCAGGCCCACTTAGCGAAGCGAAAACGCATTGGATGGTCAGTTGGCTTCAACTCCTGAACCAATTGGACTTTGTATGGCGTCATACCAAGGTCTTTATGCAAAATTCGTCTCAATGATGTCGCCGAAATGTTCAATTGTTGAGAACGACGGTGAATTGATGTTGATGGCGCTTCACGCACACTTTCTGCCACAGCAGCAATATTCTCGGGTGAACTTACTGTTTTTGGCTTTTCACGCTTTGGTTTATCCATGAGGATGCCAGCTTCTTTCACTTTTTTCACAAGATAACGAACATACGGAGCTGACGGTGCTTCTCTTCTTCCAAAATCCGTCCGCAATTTTCGCACAAATTCTGCAACATTACCATGATTTTCATAGTAATGTTGCAATATTTCCCAGCGTTGTTCAAGCGTATACACAACCATATTCGTTCAGCGGAAGGATAAAACTAATTATCTGTCAAAGCAGACAGGAGCTAAGTGTTACCATTCACGAAATAAGCACTAGTTGAAAAAAAAAGTTAGATGGCGGACCCTTTATATGTAGGTATTCAGTGACGTAAGCAAAAATGAGTAAAAATGAGATATAATTAGGGATAAATAAATGGATTATACGCATATAATAAAATAAATATTTTTAGATTACTTGGTTGATAGAGTTTGATGGAAAAAAAGATACCATTTGAATTGTTGGAAATTTATTTTTTTCTTAACGGTTTTTTTTACATTTGTATGGCAGGTACTGTTTTTTTTTTTTTTTATGAATACATAGGTTGTTTTAACTATTCGAGGTGGTGTTAACAAACTATTAAATACGAAGTTTTGAAAAATCGATTAACTTGCTTTCGAAATTTTCGAGTTTCCAAAAAAGAAAATGTTTGTTTAATTTAAGAAAAAGTAGGTAGATGTTTTTGAAAAGTTTTTGCTTACATTAGTGTTTAAACTTTTTAAGAGCGTATGCATAAAAAAATAAAGTGAACCGTTTTCCAGAAAAAAATGTTTCCACTAGAGGTACTAAAAAATAAACATTTTTTCCAAAAATTAAATTTCCAATATGAACCTCGGCCCTTCAATAATGAACAGATTTTTGCTTATAAAAATAGTTTCAGCCGTTTTTGAGAAAAATAAGATTAACCTTCTTGGCCAAAAATATATCGCAAGTAAAAATGGTTCTACTGGAATGACCAAAAATAACAATTTTTTGACAAAACAAAAAATTAAAAAAAGTACCTTTTGCCTTTATTAATTATACCTAACTGATTTTTCCGTGGGACATTTTTTTTTCAAGTCTTTTAAATGCAGCCTGAATTGCACGGCACTAGTCAGAAGAAAGAGAATGATAGGAAAGAATTTTTTGTTGGCACAGTGGATTTGAGAACCATGTATTGACTATCTCATTTTAACCCATTGGTGGCATCCAATTAAAATTGGAGGTATAGAAAAGAATGCGCCTAGCGTGGGGATCGAACCCACACGTCTAAGTTAGCAATTAAGCACTTTATCCACTAAATCATTGCCATTATTTTTTATAAAAATCGTTGAAACTATTTTTGTGAAAAATTAGGTTTACCTTTTTGGCTAAAATAATGAGATGAAAAAAGCCTTTTTTTATGAATCCAATACTTGTCATATCCTATATATGGCGTTTTTCTTTTTTATCTCCGAGCAGATCTCTGAGCAGAGACTGAGTAAACCGATTTAGATCTGATTATAGCATGGTCAGATATCTCAGATTTAATTTTGAAATAAACTTAAGCGCAGAACTGTCATATATTATTATAATTGTTTTTATTAAAACTTATTTACCAGCAAATCCAAAGCTTTCGTTTTCCGAATTCATTTTTATTTTTAATTGGTTTTACTTTAGTGATTATTGTTAAAATTATGAGTAAAGTTAGCCGCACCCAGCACTTTGCTCCGTTTGATCGGTCATTTTATTCTGAGCGAATGGTTCATACCCCGATTTAGCTCTGATTTAAAAAAGAAACACGAGTTGAGAGATTAAATGTGTCTGAGCTAAAAAAGAAACACAGATCTTTTCTTGACAGCTGAGTTCTTTACTCGGAGCTAAAAAAGAAAAACGCCAATAGTATCTATATTATATCGCAAGAAAAAATAATGGAACTCGCGATGTTTTTATTTGGCTTAAAATTATCAAATTATAAGAAGAATAAAACAGTTATACAAACATATGAATCATTTTTTTTATCGCAGAGCATACATATCCTGGGATCCAAGAAGTTAAATTGCCAGACACAATTGCTAAGGATGAAGTACATGATTTAGACGACCCACCCAGCTCTGTATGTTACTTCATAATTCAAGGCAATGAGGATGGTTACTTTGCCTTACATCCTGAATCTCACATTCTATTGATAGATAAGGAGCTCGACCGAGAGTTGAAAGCCAATTACACTCTATATATTCGAGCAACTGAACATTGTTCAGAAACTCCTCAAAACCTTAATAATGCAAAACTATTCCAAGGGCAACATATGGATAACTCACATATTATGTCAATGAGCAATCGTAAACGCACAAATCATCAGAGTTCAGAACTTACATCGAATGAAAATTATCCGTTTCTAGGAGATGACGATCTTATGTCTGACAATTCTGTCGTGAGGGTTCTTGTACGTGTATTGGATATCAATGACAATCCTCCTCGATTCAGATCAAAAATATTTACTGGTGGATTTACAACCTCAGCTGATTTTGGAACAAAAATCATGAAAATCGAAGCATATGATCCTGATGATGGAAAAAATGCTGTCATATCTTATTATCAAGTTGGAGAGGTCAAACAAACTTTATCGGAAGGATTGGAGAATGTAGAGAAATTTCCATTTGTAGTTAATCGAGAAACTGGTGATATTCAACTTAACTTTGATCCACAAAAGGGCATGAAAGGTTACTTTGATTTTATGGTTGTGGCCAATGATGCTGACGGTCTTCAGGATTCTGCACGAGTTTACATTTATCTACTGAGAGAAGACCAAAAAGTTCGTTTTGTATTTAGGATACAACCATGGGAACTGAGGGAAAAAATTCATAAGTTCAAAGAGTAAGTAACTATAATCAAGCATATACATAATTGTTTGCAACCAGGAAAGAAATTATACAGCTACAATTAGACGGTCAACATAATCGATCATCGCGTTGACTCTCTGACGTTAAAATTACGTTAAATGATATGTCATAAATGTGGCATGTTGCGTCGTGTGATTGTCAACGAAAAATGTTTTCAATGGGTCGACGAGAATGTTGTTACCTACGTTGACTCGAATTTGTACGCCAGCGCATTGAACCATTTCGATGACCGTGTTTTTACTTTGTCAACGTCATTGGGACGCGTTGACAAAGTTTTAAGAAATATCTTTCATCGCATTGACCATATCCCAACATTGACACGGCCCAATTTACTACCCATCAACGTAACTTTGCGATTTTAATTGACGCATATCGGTTTAGCTCTATAAAATAAAAACAAATATTATACATATATAATATGTACATTATGTACCAGCTCTAGTCAAGCTGTTTTTGTGTGTTGTCTTATGTTATACAATATAGCAGATATCCGTGCGTTGCCACGGGCTTTCTTTCCCACGGGAATCTAATGACATGATCTATACACATACAAGATTTTATTACAAACGGTTCAGTCATTGAGGCGTGAATGCGGTACAAACACCCAAGTATATATTTAAGCCTCTCCCAAAGGAACAGTTATTTTTTTCGGGGATAAAAATGACCTATGTGATAATCACCCCATGCATCTACCTTTCAAATTTCATCCAAAATCGTTAAGTTGAGGTTGACTTGGTTTACTGGATTACATACTGGAACAGCAGCTGCACGGTTGTGTGTGTTGGCTTCTTGTGAATAAAAGCTATGTTGGCCATTTTTAGAATGAGCAGATATGATATAATAATGCTCTATGCAAAATTAAAACAAATCTATCCCATTGATTTGACTATATGCCTGTAAGACCTAAGGTCTTTTAAATGCAACCTGAATTGCACGGCACTAGTATGGCAAAGTGGATTTCAGAACCAGGTATTGACGGTCTCATTTTAACCCATGGGCGGCATCCAATTAAAATTGGAGGTATAGGGAGTGGCCGTGGCGCGATAGTTGTGTTCTCGCCTGTCAACCTCGTGGTGCAGGTTCGATTCCTGCCGTTGTCTAGGTCTTCTTATATTCCATTAAAAACTAATTCTAAAAATTGTCACAAAATAAGTTGCTGCTTTGCTCATTACATGCTGTTTAGGCATAACACTAACAACATGTGATTGAGTAAACTAGCATACCCATAAAATATGACAACGAAATAAATAAAATAATGCGAATTATAAGGTACATAAACAAATAAGACACGGTAATTCTGTACGCATTAGTTCAGCCGCCATCCCTGGAGATAAATCTGAGACAACAACCAGCTCTAGTCTCAGAACATCGCGCCACACATCTTTCCTATCCTTCTTTCTCTTCTGCCACTGGATGCCCGCGCTGTGTTAAGGAAAAAATATAAATGGTATTCATAATCCCTTGCGCGCGTGCGAAGTTATTAAAAAAAAAAAAAAAAAAAAAAAAAAATGCGCCTAGCGTGGGGATGGAACCAACACGTCTAAGTTAGCAATCAAGCACTTTATCAGATGTATTCAGCCGTTCTGGGGTGATTGAGTAACAAAAATTGGAGCTGGTCAAAATGCTGTATCTTAAAACACTGCATGTTCAAAATTCTGTATGATACTGCATGCTCATAATACTGTATGGTTAATATTCTGTATTTCAAAATACTGTAAATCTAAAATACTATATCTCAAAATGCTGTTTTAGCAAAACATTGTATCCCATAATACTGTATATCAAAATTCATCTGAAAATGCTGTACGAGCAAAACACTGTATCTCAACATTTTGTATCTAAAAATAATGTATTTTTGAATAATTCCGTTCTTAAACTTCCATTATAAAGAAAAACAACAAGCAGCTCGATTTATTAATAAATCCAAACGAATGTAAAACCAGAATACGTTAATTATATATATCATACAATAATTGCAATCACGATTTTGTTACAAAAATTTAATTTTGTTCATCTTCAACAAATTTCTCCCACTGAAAAAATAATTCCAAGAACATTATAAGGCGTTTTGAGTCTGAGTCTGAGAGTCTGAGTTGTCAAAAAATTTGTTTGTGTTTCTTTTTAACTCAGAGCATGCAGGGCTCCAAATGTGTGTTTCTTTTTTAGTTCTGAACATGTAACACTCGACGTGCTCGAACATAATTGACTGAGCATGTGAGTAAATTGCTGAACGCACCAATTGTTATGTGTCTCAAGAAGGAAAATGTAAAGAAAATAATAATCAGATCCAATTAAGTTGGCGAAAGAAGTTGATTTTCTGTATCTGGTGCGTATCGGTGTAAAAAAAAGGTAGGTTTTATGTATAACATATGCATATGCATTTTATGGTTAAAAATAAAAATGTATTCTGATTTGTGTGGTTCAAGTGTGTTTAAGAAACATGACAGTGTTCAGAGGTCACTCTGTTATGAATAAGTTCAGTGCATAATCTATGTTTTCGAACTCTGTTCAGTGCTCTGCTCTGAACGAAAAAAGAAAAACGCCTATAGTCTTAGAGGGGTGTCTATGTTGTCCAAAGATTCAGGTACTTTTGCCATTGTATTTCTCCACTCTTTTAATTTATTGTTTTTAAGCATATTTTGATATAAGATAATCCTGAGCTCGACTGCAAGATGGAGTATGAACCACAGATTGTTGGACAATCTGACTTGTTCTCATTGCTCCCTTCATAGCACAATTTTTAAATGAGTTATTGCCAGCTATCACATTGTTTTCAGTGACTATTGGGTTATGCTTATGGCAACTGGAGTGTTTTAAGACATTGTGAACGTTTTCTGTAACACTCGTCACCAGCCGCCGTTTACATTTATATTTTATTTTTTTAGGAACAAGTCCAATTGCATGTGCCCACTTTCGTAAATCTTTCTAAACAAAATTATCTGTCAATTAATAATTTGTGTTTTGCTTTATTGGACTTCACAATTGATTTATTCATTTTAAAACAAAATACCACTTAAAACTTAAATTTGCACACGCTTTTAAAAATCAACCAAAAACATGAACCAGTGGATGTTTTGACAGATCAATTATTTTGGTGCAATTGTTTATGCAATTGTTCATTATGATCAAAACATTTCATTTAAAAATGTGACAGTGATACAAACATTTCAAGGAAAGTATATCCGAAAATCTTGCAAATGAAAAATTATTATGATACAGATAAGTATGTATTCTTAAAAATATATTCTGTTTTCGAAAATTAAAATCGTTTTGATAATGAAAAAAAGTGAACTCTTTTTGTACATTATCAAAACGATTTTTATTTTTCAGCCTATTTACAGCATTTTGAAATACAGAATTATGAGATACAGAATTTGGAAATACAGAATTTTGAAACACAGAATTTTGACTTACAGTGTTTTGGTCATACAGTATTTTGTACATACAGTATTTTGAAATACAGTGTTTTGAGATACAGTATGTATTTTAAATTAAGTGTTATGACCCATACAGTATTTTGACCCCAGCCCAACAGACATCGATCCATCGATCCACGTCAACGTACAAAAATTTGCACTCGGCATCAGCGATTCCCATTAGAATGAAATGTGTACCTATCGCGAAAACGAATTTGGAAAAACATACATAGCTTGAAAACCATATAAAAAGTCAATAAAAGGCTTTTTTTTAGATACCTTTATAATTATAGTACACGCTGTCTCCACTTGGCGGTGCGACTATATCGACATGTTTGCCATCAACAGCACCTACACAATTCGGGAATTGCCATGCCTCTTCAAATCGCTTGGGTAATGGGGGGGGGGGGGGGGGGCAGTATTCGGAATATATTACCAAAAATAAACATCTTTTATTAAGTTGACCTATTGCATTACATATTATACCTTAATAAAGTCAGACACAAGAGCCTTAAAAATTGCTTCGAGAATTCTTGAATAATGCAGGAAATTGCTGGCTGTGCAATTTGAAAACGATACTGTAAGGAGCAAACATTCTCGACATTAGCCAAGAATCGCAGTGTGAAGTCCAATCATACCTCAAGGAATATGCTAGTTCGCATGTTTGTGTTTTCTTTTTCTATGTATGGCTTCACTACGGCCAGTAAAAAATTAAACTGGTTGGCTGACAAGAGCAAAAAGTTCCTATAAAAGTTTGGCTCTGAGTCTCGTAATTCGTAAAGAATTTTCACGCCGAAGCATCAACCAACTTTTTGTACGAACGGAAGGAAGATTTCCAATGTTGTCTTGGTCGCAATCTGTGCTGGCCACATAATTATATATGCGGCTAAAACAGTCATCTCTAACTCGAAGTTTCTTTTCGTCATTTGTATTTTGGGTTTATTTTAATACTAGCCGATACCCGTGCGATGCTACGGACCCACGGGAATCCAACGAAATCATCTATCCATCTACAAAATTTCATTCAAAACCCTTCAGTAGTTGAATGTAGGCACAAACGACGAACATGCTCGCCTAGCATGCTCGCGCTCGCTGTGCTCTTCTGGTTTGTGGGCTGGTTTGCGAGCCGCTTGCTGTTGGCGAAAAATTTTGATTTTGTCGTGTTCGTTGGCTTCGATGTCGTCGTGTATGGTCACGTTCGCGAACAAAGGGAATATCTAATATTGTATTCAATAAGTAAGAACTACAAAAATAAAGTTGGGAAAAATAAATCATGGCTAATCTTCCAGCTGTTTACCAAATTTAATTACAATTCATTCAATGGTTGAGGCTTGAATGCGGAACAAACAACCAAGTATATATTTTGTTCATATATAAGCCTCCCCCATATAGGCATAGGAATTGTTCGGTTCCATTTTTCGGGATAAAAATGACCTATGTGATAATCGAGTATGTGTGTTTTCATGTGCCAAATTTTATCCAGATCCCTTCAGCCGTTCTGGCGTTATTGAGCAAAAAACATTCATACATCCCACCCATCCATCCATGCAAACTTTTGCATTTATAATATCAGTAGGATTATCCGAAATTTTCCAAGCTTCACAACGAATTTTCCACCCTTACATTGTCCAAAATCATCAAATCATGCTTTAAATTTATCTATATATCATCGAGAAAAAAATGTTTTCTACAATTGTTGGAGTTTTCCATTAAGAATTTTCTATTTTTTCATTCGAAAAGCCATTCCGGAACATTTGCATACAAATTTAAATACAAAAAATCAATTTTCGATTTTTAAAATTTCCGACTTTTCTGGAGGGTTTACGCGAAAATTTTCTTTCACAAAAACCTTCTCCTGGATTTTACGAACAACTAAAAAAGAATTCGAGCCAAATCGGCCCATTCGTTCTCAATTGATGAATTACAATACATTTTTTCACACCATTTTTAATAGCAGATGTCCGTGCGATGGTATACGGAATTTCTCTCCCACGGGAATCTAGTGACATCTATACACCTACAAAGTGAAAGTGGAACAAACACCCAAGTATATGTATATATTTTTTCATATTTAAGCCTCTCCCATAGGAACCGTTAATTTTTTTCTTGATAAAAATGACCTATGTGAGAATCCAGTACCCCATCCATCTACCAATCAAATTTCATGCAAATCCGTGTGCTTCTATGCGCCTTGTGAATAAAAGCTATGTTGGCTATTTGTAGAATGAGCTCTATGAAAAATTAAAACACACCTATCCCACGGGAACCATACATCTTTTTCGGGATAAAAAGTAGCATGTGGCCTATTCCAGACAATAATCTAACTCTGTACCAAATTTCATCCATATCCGTTCAGCCCTTCCGGAGTTATTGAGCAGCAAACATTCATCCATCCAAACTCAACGAGAAAAATATTCTCCTTTTGTCAAATCATGTGATCGGCAAAGTTTGACAGTGACGAATACAAATCGCAATGATACATATGTCCCGTTATGGCATTTTGGGACAACATTGACCGACTTGTGTTATTCGTCTGATCGTCGAGTGTCATGCATTGACACTGTACACATTGAAGATGTAGTAACAGAGTCAAGATTAGTTTTGCGGCGACGTCAGAGAGTCAATGCGATGACCGATTACGTTGACCGTGTAATAGTAGGTTGTGAAATTAATTTCCATTGTCTTACAACTTTAGTGGTCTAAGTGTTAATTCTATTTTATATAAAATAATGTCATATTAATATTTATTTTTTAGGACAATAAGTAAAGTCACTAAGGCTATTGTCAATATTGACGAATATAAAGTACATGAAAATAAAGACGGTTCTGTGGATAAGACCAAAACTGACCTTTATATGCACCTCGTAGACAGAGACGATAACTCGATATTTGAAGTATCTGAGGTTCTGCGTTTAATTGATCAACACGTTGAGAGTCTTGATGCACTTTTCAAGGAATTCAATGTTATTGATACACAGCCAGCAGAAGCTCAGCTGCTTATAGCTGGACAGGTCAGAGCACCAATGTTTGTCTGGTTTGTGTTCTCAAATTTGTTCCTTGCAACTTTATTGGTGGTTACATTGGCTCTGTGCGCATCCCAAAGGAGGGGATACAAGAGGCAGCTGAGAGCCGCTAAAGTAAATATATTCCGTAAGTGAACTAAAATTTTATATTAAATTATATTTTTAAAAAATAAACTTTTATTTGCCTTAAGATCAATCTTCTTTGTTGAGAATTTCTGATGGACCAGAACCACCATCTACAACTGTTCCAAACACCAATAAACACAGTGAAGAAGGTTCAAATCCAATCTGGCTTAAGGGTTACGAAAATGAGTGGTTTAAAAATGATGACAATCAAAGGTTAGCAACAACATTTTTATTTGTATGATTTTACTACATAAACTATTTGTTTTTCTGCAAACAAATTTCAGTCAAGGAGGAAATGATTCATTGGATGATAATTTTTTATCAATTGAAAGACAAAATTCTTTTAATCAGCATTGTAAAATATTTGAAGAAACTAATGATTTAAATCGACACTTTAATGTTTATCAACAAATTGATAAACTAACAAATAATGCTCATATTTTGGCTAAAAAATTAGAAACAACTGAATTATAGAAAAACTTGTAAAATGATAGTCATAAGATTCGAACATGTGTGCATGTCTGCTCTTAAGTAGTCTAAATAATTTATTTCTATGAAACATTTTCTTGTGTACCATAAATAATGTAATTTAATTATTTCTTTCAACGAATTCAATTTTAAGACTAAGAACTTACTATTAATATTTGAATACAAAATAGGAGTTTTATTTTGGTTTTAAGAAAGCAAGTACATAATTGTTTTTTATTAAAATTATTTAGCTTTTTTATTTTTAAGATTAGTGTTAAATAAGCGTTATGTTGTACATCAGTTTAGTATCTAAACAAAAAGTCCCGATATATTTTACAACTTAAGATTAAAAAGATATAAATTTGAACATCCAATTTTGTACGTACTTGTTTTTTTTTGAGATTTATTGTTGAAAATGCTGCTGCTGCGAGAGAGCTGCCTGGGAGCATTACGGCAAAAAAGAGCCGAAGTCTGAAGGGGAAAAAAGAGCCCGATAAGCTGATGGTCGATTCTATTGAGGGCTGCAGGGTGGATGGCCCCACTTTATATACCTGTATGTATGCATTGCTGAAATGCCCTTTGACGAATCCAAAGGATGACACTAGGTTTAGTTTTGCATTTTAACTCAAAGGGCATTTTTAGCAATGCATACCTATAGGTATATAAAGTTCGACCCGTAAGGAGGGCCATGCTGCCACCTTCTTGGCCCAATATAGGATTTAGTGTGGGCTCGAGTTGCGGTGTATGCACAGTTTTTTTGATTTTAAAGCGTTTAGAGCCAGATACCTTGCTCTTAGAACTAAACCGCACCATAGAAGTTCGATTATCAAAGTAAGTGTGTGGAGTACCAACCAACCTAGAACTCAAGCAAATCGCTCACGACACCAATGGATTATAAACGTTTAAAATGGCTCGCAGGTACTTTGCTCTTAGAGCCTGGAGGTCTTTATAGAAGCGCGATTCTCGTGATCAATAAGGATTACTTCACCCCCTGGCAAATACCAAGGGTCTGATTAGATATAAAGCATATAAAACAACAAAAGATCGAAGCTGCAGCTGTGATCTATTGGCATGAAGGAACTAAAATTATCCCATCCATGGTGAAAGAGGAATCCAGGTCATTCTCGATTACAGCGCAGCCTTCTACAAAAGTCGCCAGTTTGATCGAAATGGAGACTAAAGACTGTTTTGGTCTAAACAGCGAAGACAAGCTATCGGGCTTATCATCTGACTTGGAAGAACTGTAAAATATGGTGATGGAGGTTGGTGTGCCTAATTGTAGCCAAAATGCTGCAGTTAATCCAGATTATCCTCCAACACTCCATCAAGGCTGCGGCCTCCTTCTTCGTCTGTCCAAGTACGAGAAAATATCGTCCTGATCCAAGAACCTTGGATTGTAAAATCCATTGTTAGAAGACTCAGAACTCCTGGATACTAATTACTGTATGATTTTTACATAAGATTTGAATTGGAAAGTATCGAAAGAACACGGTGTAAGGGTACGGTGTAAGGTGGTGTTCTATTTCCGCTTCTATGGAATCTGGTGGCAAATGAGCTGCTAATATACCTGGGAGCGAGAGCTATAGAGCATGTTTGCTTATGCGGACGATGTTGCCATTGACGTATCAGGGAATTACCCTAACGTTCTAAAAGAACTCTTACAAAACACTTTAAATAAGCTAACAAATTGATCAGGAAGGTGTGGCCTAGAACTTGTCCTATTCTCAAGGAAATACAAAATTCCCTACGTAGATGTTCCTAGTATCAAATGTATTCCACTAGCTTTCTCAGACGAAGCAAACTACTTGGGCATTATTTAAGATAATTTTACATTAAGTTGGAAACCTAATATAGAAGAAAGAGTTCAAAAAGCCACAGTGCAAAAAAAAAATATAAGCAATAGAGAGGGCCTTCGGCTTCGACCCCATATTACTCACTGGCTTTATACTTCGATATTATGGCGTAACAGTATGGTGGAATAAAATGCTATCCATTTTAACACTGATGAATCGGAAACTGATGATGAGATTGGTAGGGGTGTGTTCTCAAACAGAGTAAAATTCTTTTTTCCGTCTTCATAATGATTGTAGAGTATTCTAGGCGGAAATTTTGGCAATTAGAGAAGTCCTTTCCAGGCTCAAAGAAAACATCTTCTCAGATAGTCCGGCGGTTACAAAATCTTTGGAATCGATCTTTACAAACTCCATTACTGCTGTTTTATCCTTAAGCAGATTGTACAACAGTTGCGTAATATTGGTGTCATAACCGCACAATGCCTCATGAGTAAGCACGTAACGAGGCTTGTCGTTTATTCAAACGACCATGGACGAAGAAGAGGCGGACTGTATTCCTCATCTTCTGTGTACATGTCCTGATGTATCAGAGACGTAAGCTAATCTTGGAGACTTTTTCTTCGATGATCTCAGCGATTTAAACAAAATAGACATCTACAGTCTCTTACGCTTCATTAGAAGCTCCAAATGGTTCAACAAATAGGACGATTACCTCAGGATTCATGTGGTATCAGAACGGCCCAACTCTGGTATAAGTGTGTCAGCTACAAGGCTGACAGTAACTTCAGCCTAAGCTAACCTTTCTCACTCTGGACATGTGTGGGATTTGTATACAGGTCCAATAATGTCGTTTTGATTTGGTAGTCCAGAAGTCTTCCGAACTCTTTTGAACGTGTTCACTTGGGAAAAAGTTCTGATTCTAAAAAGATTCGTCTTCTTCATTTTCAGCGATCTCGATGGGATCACAAATCTACCTGCTGCAATATAGTGATTCGCCCATGGGTTACAACACATTGACCTCAGAAAGTGTCGGCAAGACTCCCGGTTTTGAATTGTTCCATGACTGAGGCCAACCAAATGCTCATGTCATTGCATTTGTTTTCACCAGGACTGTTTTGGTGTGCATTTCATTTTTCTTCTTCGCGATCGTGTTACAACTTCGTAAGCTTTATTTGCATTTCTTGACATTTTGAAAAAATGTCCATCTTTTTTGGTGTCGAACCCACTCCACAATCTGTCAAATATTCAGTTTTAGTCTGAATAATCTATTTACATCAAGCTTGTTATAAAAAGAGGCTAATCAAAATTGAATATCAATAATTGTTGTGTGAGCCATTATGAAACCCTACTACGTTTTCACGTAAAAAATGTATTGATTTATTTTTTCTAAATAATTTTCCTGTTTCCTATAAACGACATTCAGGAAAAAATATACAATTTAATATTGGGCCCTATCGGGAATCTCCCAGGGAATTTCATTCCCACGGAATATTTTATTCCCTCGAAATTTTTCCTGATCGTGAATCTCCCACGGAATAAATTTCTCTCGAACAAAAAATCGTATGAAATGACAGCAAAGTTCCCTGGGAAAGCTTATTCCCGAGACCAATAAATTCCGAGGAAAACTTGAGCATCATTCACATTCGCTAGATTCGAATTGCAGAAAAATTTCCAGAGAAATTTTTATTCACGATAACCCCCACTGCTTCAACTTTTCCTGATGCGTTTTTCTGATCGCTATAACTGGCCCTTAACGTATTCTGCTGTCTTGAGACAAGTTTGAAAATTAATGTGTATGCTTTGTCCACGCAATGGGCGGCAAGCGGCAACAAAAAATAATTACAATACATGAAGTTATAATGGTGGTGGTCACGCACAACGGCATTTTCACAATTTTAAACTTGTGCAGATGCAGATGATGCAGAGTTACATCTTTGCCGCTTGTCGCTCATTGCGTGGCCAGGGCCTTTAGGCTTTTAGTAATGAAACATTACTCGGAACCACAGTGCACATTTTACAGTTAATATTCGGAGTTTTCATTTTCGTCCAAGTTGCCGCATGTGTCAAAACTCAGACACTCGTGTCAGCTTACCGGCAAAAAGCTGTCAGTTTGCTTATTTTGATTTGTGAATTTGTGTGTGCTAATAATAAATATTTGGCGATAAATGTAAAAAATAATATTGTTATTATTATTCACAACACCATAGATTTCTCCTTTGCATTTGTCCAGATCTTCGGTGGAAATGCCTTTATTTAAGTATGACGAAACTTCAAAAAGTGGTTAAGCCACCATACATATACCCCGTTTATATGAGTGAATTGAGGAATCGAATCGAATCGAATTGAGATTTCGATTCAGGTATATGGCCTCGTGGGATCGGAAGATTGAATTAAAATGGAATCGAAGTGACAATTTGAGTTTACAGAATAAACAACAAAAACATGCAACAGAAAAAAATACAAAGAAAACGGAAACCCACTGAACACAAAAAAACACTATTGGTGCCCACACACACCAAAAATCATATGTGAATTCGATTCTTCAATTGCTCGATTCAGGTATATAAGTACATTTTCAATTCGATTCAGCTCTTCTAGTGGGATCGGATCGAGTAATCCTATTTTAATCCGATTCAAGTATACAAAGACCTAAATCCTGATTCAATACCGATTCAATTCTCCATATAAACGTAGTATGGATCTTCTGCCTTCGGAATTGGGTAATCCACAGTACACAAATATTAAAGGTAATCACACATGTTCTGCATTTCAAATGCGGAAATTGAAAAATTAAAACATTTTTTAATCATATTTAACGGTGTTTCCTCACCGTAATATTTTAAAGCTGTTATAATGAGACCCCTAGCTCAATGTAAAAAAATGACACTCGTGTCACATTTGTCATAGACAGCATGGACCAAGTTGTTATTTGCAGTATCTGTTACTGCTACTTTTAAATAGCAGTTATAAATACCTATTTCGGAAATAAACAATCATATATCAAAAAATGTTAATAAAGTAACAATTTTAATAAACTATGCTCCACTACAATTTAAAAATTAATTATTCATCACATATTACATATTATATTCCGGTTGGGTTTGATCAAAATTGTCGATTGACGTAATTGCTTTATTCCATCAATTTTTCTTTCTTAGTTTTCACATTAAACTTTTATTTTAAAAAAAAGGATACAGCCTTACCTTTTTATCAGATTTACTATGCAATTTTAAGTTGTTCAATAAGAGTATTCATGCAACGGCGGAAAACCCGGATAAACCTAAAAAAAACCAGTAATTTTAACTCTGTAGAAATGAAATGAAAGCGGAAATTATCTCTTTGCATGAATACTCTTAATTAGTTGCCTAGGCCAGCAATTTCATTAAAGTTCCTATTTAAATAGGGAATATCTTAAATGTACCTGTATGTTATTTATTTTTTATTTTAAGAATATGTAAAAACGACTATACAATGCAAGTATTTGTATACCAGCGAGTGGCGATGGGGACTTTACATGCTTATTTGCGATATCGCAAATTTATTTAATAGTGATTCTACCTGTTTATTTTTTACGATTTTGATACGATTTTAAATTAATACCACTAATAAGAAGTTAGAATCAAATTAAAGAAATCAGTAATAAAATTGAAATAACTTCTTTGGAACGATTTCGAATTTATGCGATGACTCAGGAATCAAGAATTACCAAAATCAGGATGAAGCAAAATGTGTAATTAAAAAATAAAAAAAAATTCTCGACGACTAAAATTAATAATAAAACCAGAATCCTGATTGTTAAGTTATTGATACACAGTTGAGCCAAACCAAATTCATGGAGTTGTTGGATTTTTGTCTTAAAGAAAACAATAACCTTCAGTATAAAGATAACTTATACGTACAAATTCATGGGATGCCAATGGGAAATCCACTTTCTCCTACCATTGCCGATTTAGTTTTGGACAACCTTTTGGACAACAAATTTGCCGATAGTAACAAACCAAAGATAATCGTCAAATATATAGATGATATATTTGCAGTTGTTAATGAGGGGGAGGTCGACAATGTTTTACGATGCCTTAATTCATATGAAAAAATACAATTTACCGTTGAGAGGGAAAAAAACAGGGCAATAACGTTCTTAGACATCAAGATTCATCGCGTTAATTATAGACTATTTCAATTGGCATCAGAAAGACACAGAATCTGGAAGACTTTTCAACTTCAGACCCAATCAAGCAAAGCATATTCTTATTAATACAGCCTCTAATCTAGTTCAAAAAGTCTTTGCGTTGAGTGACCGGGAATACTCCGCAAATGAGAAAATAGTCACACAAATTCTCCTAGATAATGGCTATCCAATGGAAATCATACGGAGCTTGATACTTCGCCAAAAACACAAAGCTCCTGTTGATAATCGGCAAAAAGAGAGAGGTATTTATAAGAGTATAGTTTATGTTCCCAAACTGTCAGAAAACTTTAAAGAGACGGTAAAAAATAGTTCTAATGACGTCAGTTTAGCGTATAAATCCAATAGGACGCTGGCACCTCTTTCTACCAACATGAAAATAAAAACGGAAAAGGATAAGTGCACAGACGTAGTGTATAAAATTAACTGTCGTGACAATGCGAAAGAAAATTGTAATCTTTCCTATATCGGTACAACGAAACAACTTCTTCGTCAACGAATTTCCAATCACAAATCCGACATTAATTTAAAAAGCACTGGGAAGACAGCATTGGCCTTACACTCCATTGAGCGTGGACACAAACCAGATTTTGACAGAGTCGAAATCCTGGAAAGGGAGAAACATGTCTCCAAGCGGTATTCTCTAGAAACGCTTCATATTATTAAAAACAAAAACAATATGAATCGTAAACAAGACAGCCAGAATATTTCATCGGTTTACTGCTCTTTGGTGACTAAGCAGAATTCGTGACAATTTAAAGCCGACTAAGCTTCAATCGAAGTGTTTTTTAATATCATAAATTTTTTTTAAACATTGCTTTATATTTGTATCTCATTGTATTATTTACGTATATATGTAATACCTACTAAATGTAAGTTCGCCAAAATTTTACACTAAATGTTCTTATGTGTATAATATGTTCATTTTATTTTTGTTAATAAAAGATCCCCTGAAGAAGACGGCAACCACCGTCGAAACGTCGGGAAAGGAAATGAAATTGTTTCATTAAAAAAAACATTACGACCAAAACAGCCGAAAGAGATATATTTAAATCTCGAACACCTATAATAAAACCAGAATCTAAGTTAAGCAAAATCAAATCAGTAATCAAAGTTAAATAACTTTCTGTTAATGTGAAGGATTATCAAAATAAAAATTAGAAATTTAGAATCTTATTTCAATAACAGGTATTTTCGATATGCTAATACCTGTTATGTCTTTTGTCATTATGACAACTAAAATTTGACAGTCAATGAAAAACCTGTGAAAAAAGGAGAACATCAAAATGGAAACAAATGCGATATAATAAACACTTTTTCAGTTATATTTCTTTTTTGTGCAAAAAAATTTATTTAAACAACACAAAACAAACAAAAAATGTATGTATCTTTAAAAAAGCAAAAACTCGTACATTACTTAGTTAAGTTGTTATTTACAAATAAAAAATTAGTTTTTAAAATGTTTTAATATCTATCACAATCCTTCAATTACAAAAACAATAATTGATTTACATTTTATTATTCAGTAATTATAATATTAACAATAATTTGCTTGATTTAATATTTCACGCACTTTTGTTATTTAAATTCTCTTAATTTGGTTTGTAAAGTAAATGGGCCTAGTAAACAAAATAAAGCAAATAACACTGCCTTTTTTAAAAAAAAAAGTTATAGGATCAGTTAGTAATAGTATACGGATTACATATTAATGGTTTTTAAAATGTGTATAAATATATTTTTAGTTTACAATAGATTACAAATCGAATTATTGTCTCGTTGTGCAGTTAACGTTTAGATTGAACTTGTCTGAATATTTGAGGACATATTTATGTAATGTTAAATGCAATTAAATTCAATATGTATATTATACAAAATATTCAAAGCTATTACATTACCAGTTAAATGTGTAACTTCATATTTTCATGGAATATGTTTCAAGATTTAATAACTCACTTAAACTTATAGCCTATTCCCATTGAGTATGAAATGAAAAAAAAAACAAATGACATTTAATTTTGTGTAAGCACAATCAACATTAACATGTAAATTTTATCTAACTGAACAAATATTAGTAACTCTTATTTTATACTTCCATGCATTCTTATTTAATTGTCATTTTATAGACAAATAAATTTGATTGTTCTTAGAGTTGGGACCTCCCACGTTTAATATGTGCTAGTTCTCTAAGAAATTCCTTAATAAGATCATATGTGGAAAAACTTATGCCCACAGCAATAGGTCCTTTGATCCAATTCATGCTTAATCCCTTGAAAAAACCATTCTTTATGCCCTCTTCTCTGAAAAAAGAAAAATAATAAAATTTGATTGCAAAATTTAAATGACTGTTAGTTGCATAAAGACATTTAATATTGTCCTAACTTTAATAACTGTATCGAGAAAGATCTGAATCGAAATATATTGACTAACCTATAAATTTTTTTTAGTGTTGAATAAATCGTCTTGTATTCTCCTATACTCCCCTGATATATTCCAATTGTTTGCATTCTCCTTCTCACTATATCTAGTGGATAGCTAGATGTTTGCCCAGCTGCTCCCGCAGCAGCACCAAATGCTAATGTAATTAAAGTATTAGGTGTCTTGTTCCCGTAAAATTCTACAATTTAAACAAGAAAACAAGAAATTTTATAGTGCATCAACAAAATACCAAATAACATAAGCAAACTTACCATTATATTCCTTCTTTAATGTTTCGTATGTAAAAAAAGATGTGCCTGCATAAGGAATAACTCCTAATATAGTTGCCCAATAACCTCTAAATAAGGAACGAGGTCCTTCTTCAACCCATATTTTAACAAAAACTTGGCGCAGTGTACTGTAAAATTATTTTTAATAAATATTTTTATTTTAGTTGCTTTTGTTATGGTTGCATTGTAATGATTTTTTGCAAAAAGTAACAGGACCCGACCACCTTTCCTTAATATTATACACAGTGAAGTGCATAAGATATCTATAAAAGTTAAAGTGTGTTGAATGCAAATGTTTCAATATAATGATAAAGAAATAACAATGGCACCGCTAATCCATGATTTTACTAACCCATAGAATTTAAAGTTAATCTACGGACTAAAATTTTTAATTAATAAAGAAAAGAAAATCCACGAACAAAATCTACTACAATTAGTATCAACTCTTTTTATTCTATGTTCCTGTAAATTTTGTTGTTAAGATCAATTCTTATTCCTTCACTAAAGCACCACCCTATGGTTTAGCGAAGGACTAAGTTTGTAAATGTCAATTCTGTTTTATTAATGGCATTTTACACTTAGTCTACGTGTTAAAGATACACCGTCGCTTAATCGTGTTTTTTAATATGGGTGTTAATGTTTAAAAAAAATTGTATAAACATTCGACTGGGCAATCGAAGATCAGTAACAGCCGACTGCCGGTACTGGCTAACTGGGAATCAGTAGACAGTAGAGGAGACAGACATACAAATTGTGTTTTGAAAAATGCCCGGCAATTGTTAGCTGTTTTTTTTAAGTATTTGCATATTGTATGATGGGTTGTACAGTACATAATAAGGACTAGATATGTGTGTCAAGTTAGCACTACCACTTCAAAATTTTAAAGAAATTCTTATTGGATTAATTGTCGTAAATTTGTCGTGAAAGAAAACAAATTGTCGCGCTTGTTTTTTTTTTAAATAACCCCTGGTAATGCTAACTTGACAGTCAAGTTAGCATTACCACCCCTCAAAAACGGTGTATATGAAGTCGAAAAATAAAAATGGGTACGCCATTAACTGTCGTAAATTTGTCGTAAACCAATTGCGAAATAAAAAAAATTGTCGCGTTCGTTTTTTTTTTAAATAACCCCTCGAAATGCTAACTTGACAGTCAAGTTAGCATTACCACCCCTCAAAAAATGGATATAAAGTAAAAAACAAAGGGATATGCCATTAACTGTCGTAAATTTGTCATAAATCAATGGCGAAAGAAAAAAAATTCGCTTCAGTTTTTTTTTTTTTTTTAATAATTAAAAGATTACTACCTAAACCACGATTTTTCACCTAGCACTTCCATACTAAAAGAATGTGTTTTACTACTTTCTTTTGCAATAAAATTGTTCCAAACAATTGTCGCTTGACGTTCTTGAGTAAGTTGTGCAATCAAATAATTTTTCGCGCGCCTTTTTCTAACAAAAAACGCCCTTTTAGACCCCTTTCACACAAGGAAACTGAGTCGGCAACTGGGAGTTTGTTGATGAGAAGGGCACGACGTAAGGGGAATGAAAAAAAATCTCCCCGGTCAACGATTTTTTTTTGACGTTATGCTTTGAAATTTTCTTAGGTTTCCATTTTGACTTCTGTCTCTGATAGATGTCAAACATATTTTTTTTTTAAAAGAAATTGTTCCTTACAATTATATTATTACATTAACCAAACCAAGTGAGCTACTTAAATACATTTATTGTGAAAGAAAATTTTAAGTTTTAATTCTTTTAGTTAATTCAATCCATCACGAGTTGGTACACATTTCATACATACTATGCGCCTGGACATGGAAAATCGACAACAAAAATGCACGGACCAACTAAGATCTCAGCTTGTGGCTTCATCATCACATTTGGTTTATAATGACGTTCCTGTATTAACAGCAACAGCAATAGGCAGCCCCACAGGTATCAGTCATATCATCCTGTCAGTGGTGTATGTGTCCAAATGTACCAATAAAGCTTCGGTGGATTCCAATAAGCGCAATATAATCTTCCTATCATCACTATCATGTGTTGGGTCCAAGATTTGGATGGCAAGAGAAACGCACAACAAATCTGCACACAAATCAATTTTCTCCTGGTTCATTGTTTTTCCGTGACATTTTAATATATTAATTTAGCAAACCATTATTAACAACCACAATAAAAAAAAACAACATTTACCTATATAATCGCACAAGGTTTCTTTATTTTGAATTTATTTTTCTAAAATAAGCTGCGGTTAATTTATAACTCAAAATTGTGTAGAATTTTCCAGCCGCGAAGCAAATTGTTTGTTTACAAAAAGCGAATGTCAAATCAAAAGCAATTCAAAAAACGAGCAACTCAGTTTCCTCATCAATTTCTTGGTGTGAAAGCTACAAGGCAATTAAAGGAAAACTTCAAAAAAAATCTCCAGCAAATGGTTTTCCTGTGTGAAAGGGGACTTAGTATAGGCTATACCATAAAGTAGGAATTTTCACTAAATCTAAGGGCGTTTTTTGTAAGAAAAATGCGCGCGACAAATTATTTGATTACAAAACTTACTTAAGGACGTCGAGCGACAATTGGTTAAACAAATTTTATTGCAAAAAAAAGTATGGAAGTGCTAGGTGAAAAATCGTGGTTTAGGTAGTAATCTTTTAAATATTAAAACAAACAAACAAAACTGAAGCGATTTTTTTTTACTTTCGTCATTGATTTACGACAAATTTACGACAATTAATGGCATATCCCTTTTTTTACTTTATATCCATTTTTTGAGGGATGGTAATAATAACTTGACTGTCAAGTTAGCATTCCCAGGGGTTATTTAAAAAAACGAACGCGACAATTTTTTTTTTGCCATTGGTTTACGACAAATTTACGACAGTTAATGGCGTACCCATTTTATTGACTTCATTTACGACGATTTTTAGGGGTGGTAATGCTAACTTGACTGTGAAGTTAGCATTACCAGGGGTTATTTTTTTAAAAAACAAGCGCGAAAATTTTTTTTCTTTCACGAAAATTTTTTTTCTTTCACGACAAATTTACGACAATTAATCCAATAAGATATTCTTTAAAATTTTGAAGTGGTAGTGCTAACTTGACACATATGGACTAGAACAAAGGACACGGTAGTGCCCAGCCAAGTTCTGGCACTACACCCTATTAACATGAACAAACTCAGGTGATTTTCGACCCCCCTCTAACTTTAGTACCAATAAAGTCAGAAATTGCAAACTCTTAGCATTTGCTAAGCTCACCAAGCTTAGGCAAGTCACCAAGCTTAGGCAAGATCGCAAAAACCGTAACTGACTGACTCACTCACTGATTGTTGAAAAAAATACATAGCAACTCGTATCAATAAATATCCTTTCGCATACCCACACATACTCAAAAATTTCGCCTAAAAGCTTTTGCTCATTATTACAGATTTCCTACCAAAAACAATTCAGTTGGCTAATTTTTATCTTGCGAATCGGACGTAATAAAGTAAAGATTGTCATTTCAAAAATATAAAGATTGCGTTTTATTTTAAAAGATAGATTTTTTACATTTGGTGCCGAAACCAGGGACGATCAAATTAAAGGACATTTAAAGAACATTAAAAGAACATAAAAATAAAAACATTAAAAGAAAATAATTAGCGAATAAAATGGATTTGGCAGGGCGCGGTGCCTTAAGAGCACAGGTAACAAAGATTTCAAATGCCGCGAACGAATTTATGGAGTCCGAGAACTCATGCGTACGTGGTGCGAGTACCGATTAGCTAGAAAATACAGAGGAGCAGCTGTGCTCCTTCTTGGACCGCATAACAGCCGCGTCAAACTCTCGAAATCGCAAATCAAAAGGTGTTAAGTGGGGAACTCCTGAAATCCGATAATTTGGACGGTGATATTAAAAAAGTATCCGAGTATGACGACACAATAGTGTCGAGGGTATGTAAATTAAAATGTAGGCTGCAAAAAGTGCGCAATATTTTATACCCGGTGGCACCGCGATTAGAACAAGAAAATACAAATAAAATCTTCGAGTTGGATTTTCGACCAATAGCTAAGAGAATAGTTCAGTAGAATATTCACTCCATGTGTCAAAATCAATCAATTAAAAAACGTTCGCTTTTCTTCTAACAATCGATTGGATTTTCATAATGATGAACTAAACAAAACTATGTAAGTATGTGTCTACCAAGTTTGAAGAAAATCGCTTCAGCTTCTATCATTGGAATGCTGAGTTTGATGAAAATCTTAATATATACATTTTTGTATTACATTACCCAATTGTGCCTAAATATATACACAAAATGTATCGCAATTAAAAATAAAGATTTTTGTTTTATTTTGTTTGTTTTTTTTTTTTGCGAATAAATTCTAATTTAATATTTATTTACTTGTCTTGTTTTTATTTTAAATTATGTTCTAATATTTATGGAGTCTGCTCATAACAACATAAGTCAATTTTTTCGAAAATAATCCACCATTTTTTTAATCAGTTCATTAATAAAGGGAAAAGGTACTTTTTGGTAATCTTTTTTCTTTGAAAAAAAAAAATGGTTATTTTTGGTGCCTCTAATAAAAACATTTTTTTGGCTTTCGATTTTTCATTTGATTGTTTTCAATTTTATCAAAACATTCAACCTTCCATGAAAATAGATTAAACACGAAAAGATGGTTTATCGTTTCCTATTTTAACGTTTCATTGTAACAAAAGTATACTTATATATATATATATACTTGATTGACAGGGAGTTGTAATTTAAATAAAATGTTTTGTTTCCTTGACCTTTTTTTTCCAACTCTCCAAGTGCTTGGAGTGCTCTTCTACGGTACCTTTTGGAAGGCGGAATTGAAGACAGGTTTCTTGGTTTTTTTTGACGTTAGTGAGTCTCGCCACACAGATGAGCTGACAAAGCATATTTTTTAATATTGTACTTGATATATTCTCCTACAAGGACAAACTAATTGGCGAATCTTACGATGGTGCTGCAGCTATGTCTGGGGAAGTGGGTAGTGTTAAAAAGAAAGTCCTTGATGCTTGTCCAATGGCTAACTCACGTTTTAAATTTATCCCGATCACTTAAAAATATATCGGAATTTAAAGTTTTTCTTGGCAGTATTAATACTATTGTCCGTTTTTTTTTAACAAATCAACTAAATGTTCAAAACTTTTAAAACAAATAGCCAACCGACGAAAGCCTGGGTTATCGGAAACTCGATGTTATTATCATTCGCGGATAATAAACGCCATTTTAAATTGTAGATTAGATATAATTCTAACTTTTATTAGAATATTAGACAACCCTAGTGAATGGGACACTGACTCGCTGTCTATTGCCAAGAGCTTGTTAATTATATTAGAGACACTAGATTTTTGTTTTTTTTTCTGAAATTTTTGCTAAGATTGACTTTCTTTACAATTGGTTCAAAATTAGCAAACGGATGTTGAATTTGCAAAAAGCGAAATCGAAAATTTTGAGTCTTGGTATAGCTCTGACTTTCTTAATAAATTCAAATCAATTTTGGAAAGCATACGCGATTGTACGGCAACACTACAAAAACGAGGATTGCTCGAAATTGATTCCAAAACACGTTATAAACGTCGTTTTGTAGAAATAAAAGACAATATTATATCCCAAATAAACACAAGATATAAATATAAATATAATGAAAAAAGAAATATGAATTAATAAGCAATCTTACTCTTTTTACTGCTTGGTTTGTTTGAGTAATTTTTTTTCGTTTGCACTCAAAAACCATTAAGACTAAACCTACGACTACGACCTAGGTAGGTACTTATGGATTTTTCGATTGTGAATTTTATGATACAGAATTATAGCACCTAATATATACATAGGTACCTAAACTAAACATATAATCGTTATGTACTGATTTTAAGATATTGAGATATGTATTTCATTTGTAGGTAGGTATGGGGTTACCTATTCGATTATTTAATTTCAGTAGGTACTAAGGTGTCAACCGTATGGGGAATAATCCGTCTAAGATACATGCGATAATCAGCTAAAATGTGTACCTATACCTATAGGTGAATTGGGTCAAGGTATAAACAAGGAGTGGCCGTGGCGCGATAGTTGTGTGCTCGCCTGTCAACCTCGTGGTCGCAGGTTCGATTCCTGCCGTTGTCTATGTCGTCTTATTTTCCATTAAAAATCAATTCTAAAAAATTGTCATAAAATGAGTTGGTGGTTTACTCATTACATGCTGTTCAGACACAACACTAACAACAAGTGATTGAGTTAAACCAGTAAACCTCAAAAATATGACACACAAAAAAATAAAATAATGCGAATTTTAAGAGACATAAACAAATCAGACACAGTAGTTTTCTCCACATTAGTTCAGCCGCCATCCCTGGAGATAAATCTGAGACAACAACCAGCTCGCGCCACACATTTTTCCTATCGTTCTTTCTCTTCTTTCACATGACGCCCGCGCTGTGTTAAAAAAACATATAAAGGGTAATCATAATCCCTTGAGAGCGTGTAAGATTATAAACAAAAAATCGCTTTTTTTAGTTTTCAATTTAAGTTAGATACCTATATCACACCAAAAACATAAATTTTCAAAAAGTAGCCAAGTTCTTCTATAGGGTGATGGCATGTGATGTCGGCCGCCTCTAGTAGTCGGCCACTTCGTTGTAAATTGCAGGTTAATAGCAAAAGCTTTCGTTCAACCACCCGGCAAAAAATATTTTCCAAAAGACTAAACATTTTTCTTCCATGGTGCACGTTTTCATTCCATTGTATGTAGCTACCTACTGGTTTTCTTGTAAAAAAATGCATGTTTGGCTCAAGTTTTCGTTTTTGTTTGAAATGTGCCTTTTCGATAAAAAAAAAATAGTGGAGGTGATTTTTAAAAAGAGCTGACAGACATTTTTTGTCGATCACTTTTATAGGCTTCTCTATGATCGTAATGTCATGTTTGATTGTTAGAATTTTGTTTTTACGAATGCATAACTTGCCTAGTACCTACCTATAATCGTAGGTAAGAATAGTTAGGTGTGTATGTAAGTACATTTGTCTTATACATCATAAATGTTAATTTACCTACCTACGATTGTTTTAAGCGCGACTGAGACTACCATATATCAGAAGACATCAAATCTAAAAAGCTAAATAAAATAACACCTAGGTTACTTAAAATTTGTTAGAATAATTTCTTTTTTCACCAAATCCAAATCATAAAATAACTAAAATCCAAACAATTGTATGTAGGTACACATCCAAACTACCCCAATTTAGTACCAAACTTATAATACGTATGTATCATTGTAGGTACGTATTCACGTATGAACAATAAATGAGCGATGGAAGTAACAAAATTACTTACTTTGCTACATCAAAGCAAAACAAAAAATAAAATCCATTCATAAGTTCATTGCATTTATATTCCTCTTTTCCTCATTTAAATAGTAAACTACAAATGTGATGTCAAAAAAATACACTACATTTGGTTTTCTCCCTTTTATTCAATATTGTTATAAGAACAGAAATAAAACTACTTCATCTCTTCTTTTCCCTCTTTTATTTCTCTGCCCTGCTCTCAAAAAAATATCGGCAAAGGCAAATTTCTCGACACAAGCGCCATCTGCACAGGCGCGCTGATGAACAGATTTTCATGTTCCATGGTAGTACTATATAAATACAATGCATAGGGTGCTTCCATAAATGCATGGTTGCGAAAGTCGGACGAATGCATAGCTTTCATAAATAGAAATGATGAATGTCAGAGTTTCATAATATAAAATTTCACATGCATTCCGATTTTTTTCTTAAAGAAAAAGGCAGTATGATGTAAACGGTGGTACACCTTCTCTTTCTGTTCACAATTGTCCAAATTTCCGCTAGAAAATTCAAAATTAAACTTAAAATTAAAAATACACATCAGAATTGTTTTTGGTCCACAGGAAAATGAAGCAAATTAGAAAAAGTATTCATAAATGAACTTCAAAATGCATGCGCAAATAGTTTTTCTGACGTTAATATGATCGCAACTGATCGCATGTAAACAAAGCAACCATGCATTTATGAAAGCACCCATATTTTTTACTTGTGATTGTAGGTACTAAATATAAGGCAAGTAATGCATTCGTCGAAAAAAAAAGTTGTGAGATAACAATCAAACATGACATTACGATGATAGCGAAGACGAAAAAAGATGGTCTAAAAATTCTGTCCGTCTGTATATCTGTCTGTCAGTCCGTCAGTCTGTCAGTCTGTCAGTCTGTCAGTCTGTCAGTCTGTCTGTCTGTCAGTCTGTCAGTCTGTCAGTCTGTCAATCTGTCAGTCTATCAGTATGTCAGTCTGTCAGTCTGTCAGTCTGTCAGTCTGTCAGTCTGTCAGTCTGTCAGTCTGTCAGTCTGTTAGTCTGTCAGTCTGTCAGTCTATCAGTCTGTCAGTCTGTCAGTCTGTCAGTCTGTCGGTCTGTCGGTCTGTCGGTCTGTCAGTCTGTCTGTATGTATGTATAGACACCTACAGCCTAATTGGGTGGGCCGAATTGCTTCAAACTTGGTATATAGAGTTTTTTAGGTATTGTACAGAGGGGAAATTGAAATTTTTTAGCTAAAAAAATAACGGTACCTGCCATATAACCGTTACGTTCAAACCTATTTTTCTCGGAAATCTCTAACGATTTTGATACAAAAAAATCAGTGTGGGTTTTTAGCTACGACCGATCATACAGTTGAAAAAAAATAGAAAAATGTCTAAAAACGGTACTTTCCATAGGACCTTTTTTTTTTGCTTTCGACTATCTCATAAATGGATTAACCGATTCTTTCGAAATTTCACAAACATATAGGTTTAGGTTGCCCAAATTATACCGCGTACCAATATTTTTAATTAATATTTTTATATATTTTTAAATTCATTTTTAAGAAAAAAATTTAAAAAATTTACTATTCGAAAACTGCTCATTAATTTTTTTTTCAAAAATTATATTTTTTGTATTTTCTGAATACCTATGAATTGGCGTTTTTGATTTTTTTTTTTAATATTTTCAAAAAGTTTTTAAAAAAACTTTTTTTCTCACAAACCACAGATTAAACATTTTTTTTTTTCATAAATTCAAATTTATCCAAGAAATAAAATGGCGTACTTTTTTTTGAGCTCAAATTAGTTTAAGTATTTATTTCAGAATTTTGAATTATTTTTTCTTTAATTAAACAGATTTAATCTTTCGTTTTTAAGTTTATATTATTAAATATTTAATATTGTCATACCAATTTATTTTAGAACAAAATTAATGAAATTTTGTATATGCATCTACAAAATTGAGTTAAAAATGACTTTAAAAATATATTTTGATTTTGAATAGAAATCTTTTGCATACGATGTGATCGAACATAAGAACAATTTCGTGCGATCCAATCGTGCATTTTATTATTTGTGCAAAACCTTTTCAACGGTATAAAATTCATGTAGTTCTGTTGAGCATTCAAGGAGGAAAGTTTAGGTACCGTTACTGAACTAGAAAAACTAAAACAAAACCCGCACAGAAGCACTAATGAAATAAGTAAAAAAAAACAAGCAAATTTAATGCGCAAATCTTTTCTAAAACAAAATTTTAAAATGGTTTTTTTTTTGTGTCGTTATTGAAAAGAATTTGAAGTATATAATGTTCGGCTTGCTGTTCGGTTTTATAAAGGTTCTTATAAGTCAGGTTATAATTTTTTTATTCGGACTAGAACAGTATTTAATGATTTTGTAATTTTTATTGAAATACTAAAAATAATGATTCAGATATACGATAAGTTTTTTTTTTTGTTTTTATAATCTACACGCGCTGAAGGGATTGTACTACCCTTTAAAAATGTTTCAACACAGTGCGGGCGTGAGGTTAAGGAAGAGAAAGAATGATAGGAAAAATGTGTGGCGCGATGTTCTGAGAATGTAAGTGGTTGTTGTCTCAGATTTTATCTGCAGGGATGGCGTATGTCCCTTATAATTCGCATTAATTTTTTTATTCTTTGTCATATTTTATCGGTATACTAGTTTTACTCAATCACATGTTATGAGTTCTATCCCTAAACAGCATGTAATGAGTAAACCAGCAACTCATTGTATGACATTTATTTTTAGAATTGTTTTTTAATGGAAAAATAAGAGGACATAGACCACGGCAGGGATCGAACCTGTGACCATGAGGTTGCCAGGCGAACACACAACTATCGCGCCACGACCACCTCAAGTGTTTTAAAACAAAGCATAACTACATAATTACATACATACATATGTATATCCAATAGTTAATATTTTGTGTGTTATTAAAAGATGAATATTATGTTTGGTTATTATTGATCAACTTACTTGTAACCTGAATATTTATCTGTCACAGCCATTCGTGCTCTTGCCAAATCCAATGGATACGTCAAAGATTGTGAAGTTATCCCAGCTAATGAACCAGCCATAAACCTTTTTAATTTTGTACTGTAAAATTAAATTAGTATACAAGTAATTTATTTAATTAAAATCTTAATTTCAAAATCCTCACTCACTTTGTACCATCTTCATCAACTCGTAAAATCTTTCGCCATTGTTCGTGCGCTGTGAATTGTATTGCGGCATAAGGTACGATCCGAGCCATGGTTGCAGAATTCCCACGCCATAGTGCAAGTGTGCCTTCATTAGCGTAGGTGTTTTTGAGAAATTGCACTGCCGCACGAAATGAGTATGGGGTATCTTTGCTTCAGAAAATAATTCATTATAGGAAAAATCTTTCTTCAAAAAAATTTGGAAATATTGTGTACATAACTTAGCAATCGTGTTTTTTAATGAAATCATAATTAAGAGTAGTTAAAGACAGATAATTAAATAATTTACACATTTTTAAGGGTTTTGAAAGCAAACAAACAACGCAAGTTAGATCTAGACTGAAATGTAGAAAATGAATTTTCAAAAGAAACCACGAAAAAAGCTTCTGACAATGGCACAGTGGATATAGTGCTTAACTGCTTACTTTTACATGGTAGGTTTGAGCCACATTCTATTTAGCATACTTTTCCATACTTCCAGTTTAAATTGATGTCATCCATGGGTTATAATGAGATAGTAAACACATACCAACTTCTCATTCCACTGTGACAGTAAAAAGTTGATTCCTCTATTTTTAATTCTTCCAAATAGTGGCGTGCAATTCAGGTTGCATTTAAAGGACCCTTTGTCCTACAGGCATATATGTACATACACATATAAACTAAAAAAAAGACATTAATACTGCCCACGAATGGATGGCGTTTTCAATTGCTAGGTAATCCGCAATAGAACATCCAGGCACAATTTGATCTATTTTTGAATTATATGTATCGCTGTATTTATGAAAAGTAAATTTTAAAAAAATATCAAATCGGCTGAAAAGAATTTTCATTTGTAAATCACTTGATTTCAATTAAGATACACATTTTTGAATCAATAATAATTAACTTGCTTCTTTGTATGTTATTTTTACAAGAAAATATCGAAATTACAGAAAAGAAATCAACCCGATGATTTTGACATTTTAACTATAGGTGCGTTTTTTTGCAATCCCCGGGTTGAAAAAAAAACGACCAAGGCGCTTAGTGAAATACTTGGTAGCACTATTAATTTGCAAGATGACATTTGAAGAAAAGCTGTAATGCAAGAAAGAAACAAACATCACTGTTTGCCTCATCCACATCCTTCTAAAAATCATCGGTTTGATTTGTTTTGTGTAATTTCGATATATTTATTGAATTTAAAGTACTTTTCTATTAAAATAACATAAAAAGAACCAAGTTAATTATTATTTATACAAGAAAATGTGAATCAAGTAATTTGAAAATTGAAATCAAGTATTTTGGAAATTGTTTTTAGCCGATGTGATTTTCTTTTAATTTTAATTTCACAAATACAGTGGTACATAGAATTCAACTACTTGAAAACTACCCCATTCGTCGGTCACTGGTCACATGATATTAGTGGACGAGTTGCTTATTCGGGACGGGACGCTTAGTTCCTATGTCATTAGGAATATAGGCCTGAGCAAGAGCTGACGACGATCAAGAAGATTGAAGTATGCCAAGGATGTAGCAGAGAATCTGTATTGGGTTGCTCCCGTGTACAACAAAACGTAGCCGAAAACAATCTTCCAGAGAAAACTTTGTTTTGTTGTTCATTCAATTCTTGTTAATTGAACGAATATCAACTTCAGGAAATGCTTTTTTATTTAATAATAATTTCACAATATACCTATAATAAAAATAAACGCAAAAATGAAAATCGCTGTAGGAGGTTGTGCTCATGACGAGGTGGAAAAAACCATAGAGGCAATACAAAAGCGAAAAATGTTAAAATTGATTTGTTGTTGTGTTGCGGAATGTATATTGTTACATATTGAAGTCTTCATTTACATTCTCCTAAATACGTTACCTACACCCAGTAAGTAAGAGGTATTTTTCGCCACACTTTCTGTTGTCTGCACAGCAGACATTAAGAGTGCATTATAGAATACATGTTATCTGTTTAAGTTCTCTTTCCAACATTATCTTCTTTAGAAGATAAAGCTGGAGAGACTTAATAATATCGTAAACGTAGATCGTAAGTTAAGATTGTAAGTTAGTCTTTAAGTTTATTTGTCGGAGTCGACTTTAAGTGTTCGTTTAGTAGAGTTGTTTGTTAAAATAAAGTCCTTACAATAAAAAGCAATTTGTGGTCTTTATTTATTTTCGGAAGGAATTATAAACCACATAACTGGCGCAGTCGGTTTAAAGAATCGGAGTGAATTATTTAAGAAAATAATCAAAAAGAAAAAAAATCAAAATCAGTTCATTAAAAAAAAAAAAAAAAAAGTTTGTGTAATAAAAGAAAAGAATTAACGCTTCACTCAAAGTAAACTGTACGAACAAGTCAAAAAAAGAAGTATTTATTATGCACCTATAAAAAAAAAAAAAAAAAAACAAGTGTTAAGAAAAATAACAAAAAAAAATGGTTGAGTTAAATTACAGAAAAAATAGTGTAATTACTTTTTTACAAAACATCTCTAAGTACTTATAAGTATACCGTTAAATAAAAAAAAGACGCGGTCTTCTTAAATAGTTGAAAAACACCCCATCATACATGCTCCCTAACGCGAAGCTTAAGCAATAAGAGTTCGAAAACAAGTCCATCGAACCAAGCCAGAAAAACTTTCAAACAAAGCTTTCGCTGAAAACCAAGTTTTATCGAACATAAATTCGATAAAACATATAAACATTACTTATTTATGATAAACGAAGAACTGCAATAAAAAGCTTGCAATAACATAAGCTATAATCAAACAGATCAAAAAACTTTATTGAATAAAAAAAAAAATTCTAAAACATTAAAACAAAATCCTAAAGTTTAAATTAAGTTATAAAAACAACTTTACTAAATTGATAAAATAAAAACTTTTATACAAACAAAAATTGAAAAAAAAATCAATGTAACAACTGTACCTACAAAAAAAAAAAAACAACATTCAAATTGAATAACTACATCTAAGAGGAAAAGAAGACAACAAAACGAGGCCGAAAAAAATACTGAAGAAACTTTAAAGCATACATCATCCCGTTCAAGTGAGTACTTACATACATAATCAGAATGGAAGTTCTAAACGCTGCCGACAAATTCAAAGTAGTTTTAGATTTAATTAGTAAGATTCCAGAATTTAATGGAAATTCGAGCTGTCTTATTCATTTTTTGGACAGGGTAGACTCATTGGCACCTATATTGTCAACATTTGATGACGCTTCATTAACAATTATCTCAGGGTTTATCAGGGACAAAATCGTGGGTAAAGCTAGGTCTGAGCTCCAAAGGCATGGCAGGATAGGGGAATGGGTACAAGTTAAGGAAATACTAAAAAACAGTTTTGGAGAAAAGCTAACAGTTAACACATTAATAGATCAAATGCGAACAGCACGAGTTAGAACAAATATAGAAGATTTTTATAATAATATTAATTATTTATTAAGTAGAATCAATAATTCTCTTTTACTTAGAAATCAAAACGATGCTGTAGTTATAGCTTCTAACAATAGAATTGCATTAGACACTTTCAAAAATAATCTTCCTGAGCCCACTAAATCTATTGTGCTCAGTCGAAACCCAAAATCCCTGGTTGACGCATATAAGGTGATCGTGGAAATCGATCACACATTTTTTGGACCCAATATGTACAATCAAAATTCTCAAAACCTTAGAAACCGTAATCAAAACTTTTATTCAATGCAAGAAAATTATATTCCACCTCATAGAAACAATAGCCATAACAACTATTCAAATTTTAGAAACAGTAACAATGCATACAACAATTCATACAATTCCTATACCCAAAGTAATCAAACAAGAAGACAAAATAGTAGTAATACAACACAACAAAATCAAAATTACAATAGAAGTAACCAAACTTCACGTAATAGCAATACCCAAAGCGCCCAATCAAGAAGGTCAAACAGATACGGACCACAAAATAATTATTATGAGCCCATGGAAGTTACTCTTAATCAAGATAGAAATAATACAAATAATCAAAATTCCAATCAAAACCCTCAAAATTTTTCAGTAAACCGCCAAAACAATTACCCTATATAATTATACATAGCAATATAAGACCACTTAGATTTATTATTGACTGTGGTGCAGAGTAGAGCATAATTAATAAAAATGTATGCAACCCAAAGTGGCAAGTTCCATCCGCCAACTACACCTTAAGAGTACTCGACCGCAACATAAATACAAATGTAGAATTTAGAATTCCTCTGTTTAATGAGTTTAATGTAAGTAACTATTTCGTAAATTTTTTAGAATACCAGTTTCATGACCATTTTGACGGATTGGTTGGAAACAACATTCTTTTGGGTCTGAACCCAATAATAGATTATAAAACTAGATCACTTATAACAGAAAACGCAACGATCCGCATATATTTCAACGAAGAAGAAGAAATATATGCGAACCTTGTTCACCAAAACAAAGAAGTTTTGAACGTTTTTTGTAGTGAAACTTTTATATCTGAAATTCCCGATAATCTTTTTGCAGACCATTTAAATAACGCTGATGTTTCAAAGTTAAAATCTTTAATTAATAGCTTTAAATCAATTATCTATAAGGAAGGAGATGCTCTATCATTTACCAACCAAATAAGACATCAAATAATAACGAACAATGATATTCCCATTTATAGTAAACTTTATCGTTATCCACAGGTTCATTCAGATGAGGTAGATAGGCAAATTTCTGATATGCTACAACAGAAAATAATTGTTCCCAGCAGTAGTCCCTACAATTCGCCCATTTGGGTAGTCCCTAAAAAGAACGATAGAAATGGTCAAAAACAATGGCGAATTGTAGTAGATTACAGGAAGCTGAATGATCAGACCATAGAGGACAGATTTCCTATGCCTAACATTGATGATCTATTTGACAAACTGGGCAAATGCAATTATTTTTCGACGATCGACCTGGTCAAGGGTTTTCACCAAATTGAAGTTGATCCACGCGATAGGGCGAAAACAGCTTTTTCAACCAAAAGTGGCCATTATGAGTTTCTGAGGATGCCGTTTGGGCTTAAGAATGCTCCAGCGACATTCCAGAGACTTATGAATCATGTTTTGAGAGATTTTATAAATAAGATTTGCGTTGTTTATTTGGACGATATCCTTGTCTTCTCCACAAGTTTCGAAGAACATTTACAATCGCTTCGAAAAATTTTTCAGAAATTAAAAGAGAGTAACTTAAAGATCCAAGTTAACAAATGTTTATTCGCTGATTTGTCAACAAACTATCTAGGTCATACAATAGTAAATAATGGGATAAAACCTAATGTGAACAAAGTTAAATCAATTACGGAAATGAAACTGCCAACGACCATAACTGGCATAAAACAATTTCTTGGGATAACCGGTTATTACCGAAAATTCATCAAGGACTACACAAAAGTTGCTTACCCAATGATAAAATACCTAAAAAAGAGTGAAAAAATAAAAATTACAGATCCCCAATACGTCAAGTCTTTCAATACTTTAAAAATTTTACTAACTTCCGATCCAATTTTAAAAAGTCCTGATTTTACAAAAAAATTCGTTCTTACCACAGACGCATCCCGTTATGCTCTAGGAGCCGTGCTAAGCCAAGACAACCACCCCATATGTTATGCTTCTCGAACTCTTAACAAACACGAGTTAAATTATTCCACTATAGAGAAGGAACTCCTTGCCGTGGTGTGGTCTGTAAAATATTTTCGAACATACTTGTATGGTAGGCATTTTGTTATTCAAACAGACCACAAGCCGCTAGTATGGCTTAATGGCATTAAAGAACCCAACATGAAACTCCAACGTTGGAAGATAATGCTCAACGAATACGATTTCGATATCGAGTACCTAAAAGGGAAAGAGAATTGCGTAGCAGATGGACTGAGTAGGTATACTGACAAGAACGAAACTGAAGATAGGTCGAAGGCTAACAGCGAAGTTAGTTTAGTAGACTTCTTTAATAATGAGATTTATATAAATGAAAAACCCGGTAACGAAGAAGTCATTTCCACAGTTTCTTTAGCTATGAGTCATAACGAAGAAGTTATGTCTACTGGCGCTACTATTCATAGTGCATTGGAAGATGAAACTCGTCATATTTACATAACGGAAAAACCTGTAAACCTTTTCAAAAACCAAATTTATCTCTTTTACGGAACTAACGAAAAAATTTCAATAAAAATAGTACATAAGAAAATTCAAAACCTTGTCCAAATAAAAAAAGATATTAGCAACTTACACGAAATACTGGAAAGGCTTTTAATCTCAAAGGGACTGATTTGCTTATATTGTGACGATTTGCCATTGTTTCTTCATTTTCAAGATTTGTATGTTCAATATTTTTCGATGAACAAAAATCTCAAACTATTAAAATCCAACATTAAATTAATAGACATCGTAGACAAAAATGATTTAATTACTATAATAAAAGACGAACACATAAGTAAAAACCACCGTGGTATTAATGAAATGTTTATGGAGTTGAAAGCTTTGTACTTTTATCCTAAGTTACAAGTTGAAATACAAAAATATATTAACAACTGTGAAATTTGTAATCTTGCAAAACATGATCGCCAACCACTGCAGATACAAATGCAAATATCAGAACAACCAAAACATTTTAACGACATAATCCACATCGATATTTGGTTTCCTGAACGAGGAAAAATGTATCTCACAACAATCGACAAATTCTCAAAGTATGCCACTATCCACACATTGGAAGATAGAAACTGGATCGCCATTCTGAGGGCAATCAAGCAAAGAATCCAATTTCTCGGAAAGCCAAACAAAATAGTATCAGATGGAGATACTTGCATCTTGCACTCAGCGGTCGAACAGTTTCTTAAGGAAAACAAGATTGTCTTCCACAAAACAACTGCATCCCTCAAAACCGGCAATGCAGATGTCGAAAGGTTACATGGCACTTTAAACGAACACTTGAGGATTATGTCTGTAGCTAAAGATAATTCCGAATTGGATGAGAAGTTATTCAAAATAATCTCAATTTATAACAACACCATCCATTCGACAACTAAGTTGAGGCCAATTGATTTTATTTCAAAAAACATTAACAAGGAAGACATTGACTTATTAGCACATACATTTCAAAAAGAAAAAGAAACTAGAGTAAATAATACAAATAAAGAACCAGGAACCTGCATGAATCAATGCCCAAACATTGTTCAAAACCGTACCGTCTTTAAAAACAAACAAAAGTATAAAAAACTCAATAATTTTAAACAAGATGGGAATTATGTTGTTGATAAATCAACAAAACGAAACATAAAATACTACAGAAAACAATTTAAGCGCAAATATAAATACCAAATTTCATGAATTAATTCACCTTCATAATGTACATCGTTAAAGTTTTTTTCAGATTCATTCTTTATGTCGATTTCGTTTCAACAAAAACATCGACTTGCCGTCGATCCGCCGTCAATTTTTTTCTGAAAATCAAATTCGTTTCAAATTAAAACCAATACTTTTACTTCAAAAACAGATCCGTATTGAATCTCTTTTTGGAGACGGATTCAAAACGGATTTGTGCACAGATTCGTACACACACTACAATATTTGTTTTGACGTTTCTCAACTGTTGTGTTGTGAATTAATTTTTATTTTGTGGCAGTGTACAGAAAAAGTAAATTAATATATTAAAAAATAAAAAAAATTGTTAAAAACTTCTTGGAAACAAATATTAAAAAAGTGCAAGTGGGTTTAGGAACTCCCCCGCGTCGGAATCGGGAAATTAAAACGAAATAATGATGTTTTAACGAATTGAAGATTTGTTTTTTTTTTAGAGCTGCCAAGCAACACACACAGTCCCAAAAAGAGATTCGGTCCGTAATCGTTCTTTTCAAAGCCAAAAAGTATTGGTTTCAGTAGCGAATCCTAATTATTGAAACGAAATCGACATTAGTTTTCAATATGGTTCTGTACTTCCATAGGTATTCTGCATTTTTTTTTCTTCTCACCGTATTTTCTTCAAAATAATTTATTACTTGTATTTAATGGCCATCTTTTATATAATTTGTTTAAAATCGTAACGGTTATCCATCTTGTTTTCATTAATTATTATTTCCGTCCTCAATTAACCTAAACATTTTGCAATTTCGATCTTAATTTGACATATAATAACAAGACATCTGAAATGTCATATCTGAATGCGTTTCAGGTAGCCACTTTTTTCCTGCGTCACAAATTTGTTTAGAATTTTTGCAAAATCCATTATTCGTTTTTTGTGTTAACATAAAAATGATGCTATTCACACGATGTAGTTAGAAGGAAATTAAGTTTACCATTCGGGTGCAAACAGAAAATTTGCAGATTTAAGTAGAATTAGATGGTATTAGATTATTCTTAGTTTAATGAATAAAAATTAGGCTAGATTTGAAAATAATTTGGCAAAGAATTGTTATATTTATAATTACGACAAATAGTTGCTGATGAAGTGCCCTGTCCTATGAACCTAATAATAGAAAAAGATCATTGTGATAAAAGAAAACTAAAACCCTAATTTGTATGAAATAAAAATAAATAATAAATATAGATTTGTAAAAAGTTTAGAAAATAAAAATATCGAAAAGAGAGTATTAAATCAAACTTTCATGTACATTAAAACAGACATTATAAATTTGAATTGAACATGTTTATGGTAAAAGTGATAGAAAAAAAACTTAAAAAAAAAAAAAACGAATAATTTATTTGATTAAAATCCGAATGTTTATAATTTAAACTTAATCATAAAGATTATAGAGGAAAAAACTGTAATTTAAATTAACTGTATGTTAAATTAACTAAAATGCAAAAAAAAACGTCTTTAAAAAAGAGAAATATGTAACTAAGAATAATAGAGAAATTTGAAAATCAAATAAAAATATTAAGGTTAAATAAATACTTACATCAGTTAAACAAAAAATAAAAATAAAAAAGGGTGTTATTAGAAAGATGAACTATTCCTATGTTTGTATAACTAATTTAAATTGTTTAAACTTTTGGAGACCAAAAATACTTATTGGGGGAGGTGTTACATATTGAAGTCTTCATTTACATTCTCCTAAATACGTTACCTACACCCAGTAAGTAAGAGGTATTTTTCGCCACACTTTCTGTTGTCTGCACAGCAGACATTAAGAGTGCATTATAGAATACATGTTATCTGTTTAAGTTCTCTTTCCAACATTATCTTCTTTAGAAGATAAAGCTGGAGAGACTTAATAATATCGTAAACGTAGATCGTAAGTTAAGATTGTAAGTTAGTCTTTAAGTTTATTTGTCGGAGTCGACTTTAAGTGTTCGTTTAGTAGAGTTGTTTGTTAAAATAAAGTCCTTACAATAAAAAGCAATTTGTGGTCTTTATTTATTTTCGGAAGGAATTATAAACCACATAACTATATTAAAAGGTAGGTTAGGTTAGGTTGACATGGCCGTCAGGAAAACAACTGACACACTTAGACCAAATGCTCAACCAAACCAAACAAAATTGATAATTATCTGACATGTCAAAATGTCAGTTTTTAAGTTTCTGTACATTTTATCCATAACTTAGTGAAAAAGTTTTTGGTAGCACAATTTTTATCCTCTCCAACAGCTAAGCCCTAAGCTATCTTTAGCCAATTTCCACGTATCTGGAAAGTATCCTATTTTGAAACAAGCATTGAAAAGAATTGTTTAGTATTTAATATCTATTTTAGGATTTTTTTTTTAAATATATTTTTTAGTCTGTCAAATCCAGGACCTTTAATATTTTTGAGACTTCGTAAAATTCCTTTTAAGTATTCAGTAGATACAATATCATTCCTACCATCGATGGGACTTGTACTAAGCAATTGTATTGATTGAGAAACGTTGTTTTAAATATAACTGTTAAGAGTTAAATTACTTGAAACTACTAAGTGGTTAGCACCGAATTTAGTTGCTAGAATACTCGCGTTTCCTCATTAGAAAACAATACTGCATTACCTACCTTAAAAGCTGCAATGTGGACTTTTTTTCGTCTCAACAACTTTACTAATATTCCAAAAGGTTTACTCCCATTATCTAAGACTTGAAGATTATGGGGTTCCACGATTAATTTCTAAAATCGGCAAGCAATATTTTTATAATTTCGTTCAAAATTTTCATTTTAGTTCAGAGTATTAATATTGATGACTTGAGCTCATCCATAAATTTATATATTTATTTCTAATTTGTATAGCTTCTACTAGTTGAGGTGGTAGTGCGTTACCATTGTCTCGGCATTCTCTTAAACACAGCAATGTTTCATGTGTATTATTGTTTAATCCCTTAAAGATTTCAACCGTAATATTTCGGCTTTTATGAATACACTTATCAGTTTTACCAAGAGTCAACATTTTGACGCACTGCTAAATATACCTATAGAGATTCCTTTTTTAAGCCTAGTATGCTGCTGATTCGAAACGAAAAATCCAATACAAATCATGAACGAAAAATTTCGCTCTACTTTTCCTTTTCCAGTACGCTGCTGAACGACGAAATGTGTAATTTTAGTGGATAGCTGTACTTGATTTCTTAGTACAATTCTCCACTTTTTTCGCTCTCAATTTAATTCACCTGCACATTAATTTCTTGCGAAATATTGACATTTAATTTTTTTTATAAAAAAATTCAAGCTCTTGTATTGTTTATTTGATTTTTCTTTGGGTTTTCTCTAGTGTCTGGCTTTTCTGTGCATTTTCTGTTTTAAATTATTCGAAATAAGTTCAATTCTAATTTTTGTATCAAAACCAATTTCAAAATCTACTAAACTAAATCTGAAAAATGGAAATGCGAAGTTGGGAAGAAGCACACCCTTCACATATCTTGTCGGCGAACAAGATATAGCGGATCTTTATTTGGAGTGCTTATTATAACCAACTGTCGACTTTTCTCATACCTAGTGCTAGTGCTTAGATTAAAAATAACGTGTCCTTTAAAATTAATTTATTTTAAGTGACTACTAAATAAAAATATTATAATCAAGATTCAGTAGTTTGTTCTGCAATTAACTGTCCATGTCATGATTTTTAAAATACATTTGTTACTCCGACTTTTAAATTCTATGCGACCTTTGACACCATATAAATATAAAAAAAAACACTCACCATTTCTAACTACATACTTTCAACACATAAATTAACTCAATTGCCACAAAAAAAAATCTAATCGACCGCCCGCTACTGGCAGTACGAATATGAATTTCCGACCTGGTCGGGACAAGATGTATCCAGGCCAGAAGCCAAAGGTAAGCGGCCGTCCGCTGCACCAACGACAATTAAGGAACTCATCTTTACCACAATAATGTTTGGTTGCAAAAAGGCCATCTTAAACGATACCCACTTCTATTTAGAAAGCCTGTTTCCGATCTCATTGATTGGCGATTTTATACCATACCCCAGAACTTATTTCTCAAGTTCAGACAATCTGTTTAATGTTTACTTCGTGAAAATCGGCACGGGATGGACATTGTTATTTAGTCTACAATTTCTGGTGATGACCTCGATAGTCCTTTGTTGTGGTCATAGAAAGAAGATGATGGCAAATCACTTATCTCGCATTGCCATCGCTACCTTCTTTTTCTTTTCTGGACGAAGTTTTTTAATGTAATGAACCATCGTATGGCAGATGCACTGCTCCAAAAGCTATTCACTGTTCACTTTGAAATATATAATCTGAAAAATATATTCAGACTATATAATATAAATATAATGGACTATATCTTCGAACAGGTTGTCCAATAAAGGCGAGCGATATCTTTTTAGAATCAGCACTTCATACTTTCAAAGGAAGCATCAACATTTGTTGCAAAGAAGTTGTATTAAAAAAAATAACTCCAGGAATACGCATACCTCATTCTAAATATGAGTATTTCAAGAGTGATTTTTTGCAATAATCCTTCTACCTACAAACTTTTGATGCTGATTTTGAGAGTATCAAGAGTAGAGTACAAAAAGGTATCAACCAAGTTTTTAGTATAACCCGTTCCAAAGATGCACTCCAAAGTATTTTCAGATCATGTATTTCAAGGTGAACAGTGAATAGCTTTTGGAATATATCTTTGGAACGGGTTGTCCAATAAAGGCGAGCGATATCTTTTTAGAATCAGCACTTCATACTTTCAAAGGAAGCATCAACATTTGTTGCAAAGAAGTTGTATTAAAAAAAATAACTCCAGGAATACGCATACCTCATTCTAAATATGAGTATTTCAAGAGTGATTTTTTGCAATAATCCTTCTACCTACAAACTTTTGATGCTGATTTTGAGAGTATCAAGAGTAGAGTACAAAAAGGTATCAACCAAGTTTTTAGTATAACCCGTTCCAAAGATGCACTCCAAAGTATTTTCAGATCATGTATTTCAAGGTGAACAGTGAATAGCTTTTGGAATATATCTTTGGAACGGGTTGTCCAATAAAGGCGAGCGATATCTTTTTAGAATCAAAACTTCATATTTTCAAAGGAAGCATTAACAAAACCAAAAGTAGTTTTGTCACCAAATTACTTTTAGATGTATTTTTTTTTTGTCACCAAATTTCCTTTATATATAATTTTTTTTAAATAATTCTTGGATTTCAAAATGGTATCCGGAATTAGTAAGACACCATAAATTAGAACTCATAGCCGTTTACACCATCCCAATGAAGCACGTAGTTTTCGAATTATAGAGTGGTTTACCTCCCTATTTCATTGATTTTCTTAAAATTGATAGAAATTTCATCAAATCGGCAGATAAACCAGTTAATAAGTCCCAAAGTATTTGCTTAATTTCCATCATTTAAACGGTTCTGAGTTTTATTTCAAATCCTGTATGTGTAACAAGAACAATTTTTAAATCCAAGAATTATTTCAAAAAAATTACATCTAAACGTAATTTGGCGACACAAAATTTTCCATCTAAAAATAATTTGGTGACAAAATTCCTTTTTTTTTTTACAACTTGTCAATTGTTTTTGACAGCTTACAGAACTCTCCGCAAATATTTTTCCGCTGTGGTTTTCGTTAGCATTTCGCTCTCCTAGTGGAGACCACCGAAAAATTTCGTTTCGCATCAGCAGCGTACTAGGCTTTAGCCATTACAGACTAAACACATGTATAATACTTTACCCAGCTCTATAACGATAGCTGACTATCATTCAGAACCAGTGTGCATCGGTATAATTTATGCAATCCTATCTCATTTACCAAATTGCTTACCCTGTATTTAAATATTTTAATGTCAATCATAAGCATAACTACTTGATTGGGCGACAAATATAAAATAAAAGTGATTATATGCATACATACTTGACTGTGAGAAATTAAAATTTGGTATTTCTTATGTACTTACCGAATTTGGAAATTTATTTTCGTTCTATCTAACGGTGCTATTGTAGTCTTCGCTAAAGCCCCCGCAGCAGCTCCAGCTATTAGACTTGTAAGTACAGCATCAAATCTATTGACTTTAAACAAAAAATACAAAATGTAAAACTAAAACTAAAGAATACCTACACAAAGTTATAACTATTTTTACCTTTCAAAGCTTCTGTTTTATTTATTGAAGTTGGTTCAGTCTGCAAATTCAAGGGAGTCTGTTCTGTAGAGGAGTCTGTGCTTGCTGTAGTTGGTAAATGTTGTGTAGAAGAGGTTTTGATGGACATTGCAAGATTTGTCTCCTCTATTAAATGGCTCATCGCAATCTGAAATATAAAAACAAAATGAGTTAACAAACGTATAATAGAATTTAAAAGATCTTAAGGCCAAATGATTTGTGTTCTAGGGATTCTTTATGTTTACACAATTACGTATCTATACATTATATTCAGTAGGGCAGTATTCAAAGTTCAATATTCTGTTTATGAAAGCAATCTGTTTTATTATATGTATTTCGTTTTCCTTTTAAATTTTGTTCTTTTTGCCAAGAAAAATCTGCAATCCCGGACCAAAATCACTATTGGCAAATAACGACAATAGAAACAAAATATTCAGAGATATGTTTTGCGAATTTAGACTTTGCCATTCAGAAAAAAAATAGTATTATCAGGCAGGCTGACATTAGGGCCAAGCAAAACTGATTTTGTAAATATTTCATGTAGCCCAAAAGAAATTAATTTATAAGCAAATCTATTTATCTTATCAGTTACTTGATGTGGGAATAATACACAGTTACTTGGAAATTAAACAAAATTGTTTGAGTAACTTATTGTTTTGTTGTAAAAATACATTTATTACTTTATATTTCGAAGATTACCAAAGGTTTTAAATATAAAGACGCACAGTTTGTTTAACATCTTACAGCGATAAGAATTTTACTTATATAATAGATTGAGATGCCATGAAATAAAGAAGGCGGTAATAATATCAAATCGATATTATTTCCATACCCATATAACAGATGAGGGTTTTTGTGCCATTTATGTTAGTTTAAATAATGGTAGAAAGAAACGGCCTCACAGCTTGCACTTTATATAGAAGGCAGTTATAATACCAGGTGTTTTTTAGACGTGTGGTTTTCAAAAAGAAATGAAACACCAATAATTTAATGTTATGACCAAGCTTTATTATAGAGATAGGGGTTTGGATTATATTTTAAAAACGATTTCGGGCTAGTGGCCGCCGCGGCTGGCTAGAATAAGTTCCAGCTGAGAGGCCCAATTTTCGACCACTTTTTGCAGCAATTGGGGCAATATATAAGCAATAACGCTCCCAATATTCTCTTTCAAGGCGTCAATCGTCTCAAGCTTATCTGCGTAGACAAGCGACTTCACATAACATCACAAAAAATAGTCCAGCGGTGTTAAATCGCACGATCTTGGAGGCCACGCCAAGGGCCCACGATGCAAGATAATGCGCTCACTAAAAGTGTCTTTCAATAAATTGATTGTTTCGTCGGCTGTATGGCATGTAGCGCCATCTTGTTGGAACCAAAGGTCATCCACATCAACATCCTCCAATTCAGCACGAAGAAATCATTAATCATTGCTCTAAAGCGTTCCCCATTGACTGTAACATTATGGCCGGCTTCATTTTTGAAGAAATATGGACCAATGATTCGATCTGCTCATAGAGCATACCAAACAGTGACTTCATGAGGATGTAACGGCGCGGCGCAGCGTCTCAACAATAGCTTGTCGATTATGATCACTCTAAATACGACAATTTTGCGTATTAACCAAAACTGAGCTTCATCGCTGAACAAAATTTTCTTGTGAAAATCGGGATGCGTCGCGCGAACCGAACCATTATTTTTGTAATAAATTTGCACGATTTGCAAACGTTGTTCAGAAGTATGTATATTCATCATGAAATGGCAAACCAAACTGAGCATAAATCAAATGACAGCTGTCAAAAAGACCAACTCCGAAAATAGTATTGCCAGATTGAAATCCACTCGCCTAAAAAAAACACCCGTTAGTTGTAAATTGTAATTATATTATAAAATCTGCTTAGTTTTTCAACGGAGATATTTATCTTAGCTAATATACTCGTAGAAATATCACGCCTAATATTGGAAATAATGTAAAATCTTAACATTTAAGAAAAAAGGAAAAACCATTTTCACGGGATCCAAAGATTTTGACTGCCTTTTAAGATATAACATACCCTATGCGGAGTAACGAATCTTTCTGAGTGGGACAGATGACTCAAAAACTGAGTTTAAATCCTTGGCGAAGCGTGCCAAATTTCGACTTTATTTTTAAAATATATTCTACATTGTTCCCTATAACATTCCAGTTCCAGGTTAATTTCCAATAACATTTTCTACAATTTTATTTGACCGAAGAAACAAAATATTTGTATTTTTCATAATTTAATAGAATTTAAATCAATTAATCGATTTTGATCAAACATTCTCATATCCATCCTACCATCATACCATAAAATGGTTTTTGACACATCCTCAGTTTTGTGTTTTTTGCATAAGCTTTTTTTTTGATTGGATTTGTTGATTTAATTGCAGTCTAAAACCTGAACGACTGAAATGATTTTGATGACATTTTCTTCATTGATAAAATACTATATGATAATTGATTGCAGATAACATTCGCCAACTGACACCTCCATTTAAAATAAAAAATATTTTACCCCAATAGAGCTCAATTAAAAGTGAATCTGCACGTTTCTGCAGATGATTTAACTAACCCTGAAAAATACAAAAGCTAGCCTCTTTGACTACGCAAATTTATTAATTTTTTTTACAGCCATTACAATGATTCACAAACATAAAGAAAGTCTAACGTTTTACTAATTGGCCCTACGGAATCAAAAAAAATATTTCCGCATTGAACGCTTACATTGGCTGCGTTCGGTGACAAACCCAAATCAATCCGGATTGCTTTGTGTTGTTGTAAAGCCTAAGGAAAAAACAGCTGATGAACTAAACATAATGTTTTCAAACACAAATTTCAACCTACAAAAAATTATTGGATTCGTTAAGATTCGTTTGGCAATTTGAGGAACAGCTGATTCAAAACTTCAAATGTGTATGCAATACAACTGACTTAACAGAGAAAGCTACCTGGATCGTTCGAAAACAAATCCGCTACCAAGGTATCTTGGCTAGCCAGCGGCATCGTACTGAACGCGGCCATTCTTAATTTTGGAATCAAAACCGTGCTATTTTGAATTTCAATTAAGTTTACAAATATATAGTTTTGAAAATTTAAAACAACCTTGTTTATCATATAATTTAATATAAACTTGAGTATATTTCTAAACAACATGGATTCATTGGACTTCGCAATAATTGCCAGCAAAGAAGAAACTACCTTGAAAAAGAAAAAAATTAGAAAAAAAATAGATTTTTTTTTTTATAATCTACACGCGCTCAAGGGATTATCCTACACTTTAAATGCTTCAACACAGCGCGGACGTGAAGTTAAGGAAGAGAAAGAATGATAGAAAAGATGTGTGGCGCGATGTTCTGAGACTGTAGGTGGTTGTTGTCTCAGATTATATCTCCTGGGATGGCGGCTGAACTAATGTGGAGAAATTTCCGTGTCTTATTTATCTATGTACCTTACAATTCGCATTAATTTTTTTATTCTTTCTATGGGTAAAGCAGCAGCTCATTGTGTGACATTTATTTTTAGAATTGGTTTTTAATGGAAAAATAAGAGGACATAGACTACGGCAGGGATTGAACCTGTGACCATGAGGTTGATAGGCGAACACACAACTATCGCGCCCGGCCACCCCATTAAAACAAATTTGAAAAAAATCCTCAGAGATGCTTGTAATTTATTTTATTAAATGACCAAATGTAAGTTAAATACATAATGTGTACCTTTATATCATTTTTAAAGTCCAATTGGAATATTTTATAGACTTTAAAAAAATGTTCGTCTAAATAAAACAGCATTCAAGGATGTTTTAGCTTTGTTGACCAGAGGTATGACCCTGGGTTTTTCCATTCTGCAAAATACTTTATTTGACGGCTTGCAGCTGTCCTAAGATTTTTGGGAGAAGGTGGATACCATCTTGGTGTTGGAAATGATTACCAAGTTGGTATGGTTCACTGCAGTCCACCTATTCCTCAAATTTGACAAACGTTCTGAATGCTCTTGAAGAACTTCTATGTCCTTTGTGGTTTCAGTTTACCGGGTGTGGTTATGTGGTTATGTTGTTGATGGGACCCACGTTAATAGTGTTGCTCCATGAGAAGAAAAAGGAATATATACTTTAACCGCAAAAGATAATTTAATAAAAATGCTTTAATAACGATTGTAAACAAATTAAACTAAGTACATATTTATACAAGATGCCCCGTAGGTCAACGTCAAGCGAGTACAGTGCGAAAGGGTAGTTTATATTGGTACTGGGAAAAGTAATTAAAATCTCGCTTGGTTAAGTAATAATAGCAATATTTAAAAAAAGGTAATGAAAATCAATAACCTAGACCACATTTTTAGATAATGTGGTCACAAATTTCCAAAGTTTGGTGTGTTTTTATTTCTGACTTAATATTTATTTAATTATTTTTTTTATTTTTTTTAATACTTTAAAAATGTATATTTTTTTCCTAAATGCATTGGAAATCTCGCCTTATAGGAGGGAATATTCCAATATTTGTCTGTAGTCAATCATTCATTTATATTTCATACTTACAACAGAAAACAAAATAACATCGCAGACTGAAGTGCGTAGCTATTTTTCGTACGAGCTCACTTCATCATTCCTCCATACCACAATCTTTGAGTGAAATTAGTGGTGCAACCTCTCCCTAAAAAGGGAAAGGACAATTCCAATCCGGCGAATCTCAGGTCGATAAGTCTTCTTCCGAGTATTAGCAAAGTATTTGAAAATGTTATTAATAGGGTTCTGTTCAAGTGGGTGAAGGACAACAAAATCATACCGGATACTCAGTTCGGTTTTAAGACGGGACATGACACAATTCATGCCTCGTTTCTGATGTCCAATGGAACAAATCTAAAAAGCAGTGTACGGGTACCTGTCTGGTTGATCTGGAGAAAGCCTTCGACACCGTATGGTTAGAGGGTCTCTATTTAAAGCTTGCCAGACTTGGTATAAGTAAACCGCTATTGTACATGCTTTATGACATGCTAAATGGTAGAAAGTTTGTTGTCAAGAGTGGCAATGTAACTTCTACCGCAATTTTTAATATTAATAATGGTCTTCAGTAGGGAGCGGTTAACTCGCCGATTCTCTTCAGCATTTACACCAGCGATCTGGTAGGTAGTCTAACTCAGGCAATTGCGTACGCCGACGATCTAATTGCGTACAGAACAGCTCCAACAGTTGAGGTCATCAAAATTCTTTTGCAGCGTGACTTCGACAAGATTCAGCGATATTGTGATGACTGGAAGTTGAAAATCAAATTCCAGAAATCAGAAACAACTCTGTTTAGGACTTCGTTGTCTAGCGCCTCAAGGGATACGAGAAAGAACTGGCGCAAGCTGGTGATCCTAGGACCACGTGGACATCCACTGGCGAGTAAAAGTGTAGTAAAGTACCTTAGCATCTGGTTGGATCAGTACTTGTATTTCAACAGACATATAGGTGCTGCTCTGGCCAAGGCTAGGGGAGCCTTTGCCCTGACAAAACGATTGTTTTATAGCAGGTGATTTGCTACATAGCCCTCATCAGGCCGATGATTGCCTATGGATGCCCGGTGTGGTTCAACGTTGGTCCATCTCAAATGGAAAAGATTCGGGTGTTTGAGAGGCAGTGTCTTCGACGTTGCCTTGGATTACACAGAACACCAGAGTCGGAGTACAAACGATATTATTCCAACCAGGTTCTAATCAACGTAGCCAACATAAACAGAATATATAATTTTTTGTTTAAGCTGATTCGGGGGCACGTTGCAAGAGCGATGTCCTCAACTAACAACTTAATTTTTGGGGCGTATTACCCCAATAACGAATATTTCGAGAGTGCGCGGTTAAGTGGCTACATCCAACCCGAGGCATTCCTCTATTTAGACAGTCGAGGGCTGTAGAGCTGTGTCAATCGTTCATTTTCAAAGATTCAATCGTTCAAATGTCGTTCATTTCAAAGATTCGGTCTTTTCAATCGTTCATTTTTGCAATCAATCATTTGTTTCAATCGAATGTTAACAACCCATATGGAAACATTTTTGAATTGAAACAGTATCGGGATTTGATTGTGATCGTGTCAATCATTCTCATTCAATGTTGGTTTCTTCAGGGTTCAACATCAAAGTATTGGATGGTGCGAATGTTGTTTTTTTATGCAATTGCAATTCAAAATTGTAACTGATGCTTGAAGAAAAAATCAAGACAAAATTTCTAGCAATATACATTTTTTTATAGGTATGTTTTTGTTTCCTTGGAGCAAACAATTTTAGCTATGGTATTATTCTTAGAAAAAATAATTTAACTAAGAATATTGTTTTTACTAATTTCTCCTTAAAAAGATAAATTCAGTAATGGATCTCTCTAATAAACGCAGTCCAATTTGGGTGCATTTTTCCCAGTCAACTGACAAAAAGGCAAAATGCGTGCATTGCCAAAAATTTATAAGTTTCAGCGGAGGGGCTACGGGAAATTTGGGAAGGCATTTAAGAACTCAACACGTAGGCATTGCCATAGAAAGGGCCCGATATGTTCCAGAAAGAACAACAGTTTCGTCCTCTATAAACCAACAACAATTAACTTCGGTCGCAATAGAACTTCCTGTTCCTTCCACATCCACTTCAACTTCTGCACAACATCAAGAAATTACTCCATCCATATCAAATCTTCCTTCCACTTCTACAAATGCAAATGCAATAGCAAGAAATAATTCTAATCTAACACAAAGTATGACTGTTCAACGGCAACAAACCATTTCAGGTTTTGTAATAAAACCAATATCGTTAGCGTATTCAATAAAATTAGATGAACAACTAGTCAAAACCATAGTAAAGCAATACCATCCGTTTTCTATTGTCGAAGAAAAGGATTTCAAGACTTTTGTTAAAATGCTTTGTCCCAATTACCAAATGCCTTCAAGAAAAACAATATCAAATTCATTGATTCCAAGATTATATGCAGAAACAAAAATAAAAGTTCAAGATGTTCTAGTTACGGTTCCCTCTGTATGCGTTACAACAGACGCTTGGACATCTATCACGCAACAAAGCTATATTGGCATAACAGTTCATTTTATACAAGAACACCAAGATCATTTGTCACTTGAGTCGCGTCTCTTAGGGTGTATTCCCTACGATGAAAGCCACACCATTATCAACTTAGGAAATTTACTTAAGTCCGAACTTGAAAAATTGAATCTTGAAGACAAAGTTTGTTGTGTTGTAACAGATAACGCTTCAAACATTGTCGGTGCAATTAAATCAAAAAACTGGAACCATTTACCATGTTTTGCACACACGTTAAATTTAATTGTTGGTGAAGGAATGGCTATCATCGAATCAAAAATTGTAAATATAAAAAATATTGTTGCCTTTTTCAAAAAAAGTTCAAAAGCAACCGTAAAGCTTTACAGTATGGAGAAAGAACTAGATTTGCCAGAGCTTAAATTAAAGCAGTCCTGCGTAACGCGTTGGAATTCTACTTACGAAATGCTGTCAAGAATTCTTTGCGTTAAATCTGCCGTGGTAGCAGTACTAGCTATAGAAAATCCCGAGCTAAACTGTATTTCGCCCAATGATTGGCAAATTTTGGAGAAGGCAACAAATATTTTTAAAATATTTCATGCTGTAACGGAACAAATGTCGGCTGAAAAAAGTGTAACGATCTCAAAAACAATGCTGATGATCAAATCCATGAGATCACATTTAAGTAGAATGACGATTGAAAACAATAAACAGTTCGAGGATATAGATGCTATAATTATCAAATTACTAAATGGCATTACAAATCGTTTCAAGTCACTTGACTTATTTGTAGACGACAGAGTAGCACAAGCCACTATATTGGATCCGAGATTCAAAAAATATGGTTTTTCTAACGCATCAGCGTACGAAAAATGCTTAAGAGATTTAAAAGCAAAGGCTTTATCATCAACATCGCAGACGAACACAACCACCGACAATGCAATCACTAGAATTATTTCCCGAGAATCTTCACACACACACACTCAAGAGAGCATTTTCGTTTGGGGAGATTTCGATTCTGAAGTAGGTCGTGTTATTTCCAATCCAAACCCACACGCCGCTAGTATACTTGAGATTGACAAATACATAAATGAAATGCCGATTGAACGAACAGATGATCCCCTTAAATGGTGGTATGAACGCAAAAAGATATACCCGAGGTTATACAATCTTGTTCTCAAAAGGCTTTGCATTGTCGCAACAAGCGTACCATGTGAGAGGGCATTTTCAAAAGCTGGCCTTACAATTCATGATAGGCGTAGCAGTTTGAAGCCCACCAAAGCAGCAAAAGGCTTATTCCTTAACTACAACCTTTAATTTGTTTCTAATTTCTTTTTTGTAAGTTTCTTTTTAATTATTTATTCAAAAATTCCTTTAATTCATCTTTCGATACATCGATCGTTTCAATTAATGTTTATTTATTTTTTTACTAACTACACTGCTACCTTAATAATTTACTGTGTTTATAGTTTAACTATGTATAGAGTATAGATTTAACTTTTTAATTAAATTTTATTATTTTATTGACTTTATTTCGTAATATGTGATAAATTCTTTGTAAAATTTGGTCTATAAATGGCTCTTAAAACCCAAGAAGTATCTGTTCTCGTTCTGCCAAAAACATGGAACTGTATACATAAATAGTACAATTTTTGTGAAATTAAGCATTTAATATTATATGTACATAAACATATACAAACATAAATATATGTATACTATGTTTAAAAAAAATAAAACTCTAAAATTAACTACATATGTCCATTTTTAAGATTTTCGTATAAAATGTTCTATCATCGCTAATTCTGTTAATGGAAATCGAAATCTATGCACGCACCGGATTTAGCACAGAACACGAATTACTTTAGCACTGCCAACCATTCGATCGTCTAATTTTAGACGCATAATAATTGTAAGTTAAGTACAACGGTTTCGTTCATAATCCAACTTGTGAAAATATGCTTAGTAAACTGTCTGTAATCGCAAACACAGAAATCACTGCAATGCAGACTGTCCCAAAACGCATTCTTTTTCTTGCGTAAAAGCCAGTACATTTGTGTTAGTGTTAAACTTATGTTGCGCACTTCACTAATTCACTTGCTTTTGCTTTCCAATTTTATACAACGATCGGGCCTTTGCTTAGCATGAGACTTGCTTTGCAAATCTGTCGTTTAGGAATTTAGCCAAGTACACAGATCAATTCGAATAAAAGTTCGCAATATTAATAAATAGACTCAGACTTGCATTAAGACCTTTCAATTAAATTTTTATTATTTTGCCGGCAAATAAAACAAAGTATGTTTTAAAACAAACTAAAGGCAGCATCCGGTGAAATGTACCCTTTAATAGTTTAATAAAGTGTTAAGCCGAGATGTTAACCTTAAACGTTCAACAATTTTTCGATTTTACTTGATGTTATTTACATATCTATTTCTAAACTGGGCTTCATTTGATAAAATGATTTAAACTTAGTTTCCAGTTTTACCACTAGTGAACAAAGAAATTGATTAGTGTAAACTTTCATACTGTTTTGTTTAAGAAAAGTTAACTCGTTCATTGATTTTCATTCTCGATATTTGCTTTTTTGATGACTCAGACTTCCTTCGTTCTAATGTAATTTTGCATGGCATATTGTTTCGCTAATAGGTTGTTACCATCTTCTGATATCTGATGTTGTTACTATGTCCAGTTGATTTATTATTGACTCCATCTCTTCCTGACGAATATTCAATGATTGACCATGTCGGCAATGCTTATGCCCTTGCCGTGTTGCTTTTCTTTATCAAATCAATCGAAGACGAATCTATGAAGACAGAAAGCGAAAGCCTTGAGCAAGGATTTATTCATCCGAAGGTCCAATTCGATGAGCAAATTGAACGATCTATTTCATTGCTGCAAATTTTCTAAAACACTGATTCATCTCGTTCATCTTAGAATGATTTTCAATCTTCAAAAAGTCTGCTAGGTTTTTCTGAGAGCTGTTAGTGCAGATTAATGACATTAAAAACTAATCGAGCACGATATGAAAACTATGAATTTGCAACCCATCCAAGTAACGCAGCATTAGATCCATTTTGTCCAAAGACCTTGAACAAAACCTTGAATTTGAAAGGAATGATACTATTTGTGAAAAAATTTTGTTTAATCCTTAATTTATTTTATTTTAAGAAAACATAATTTTCGGAAATCTAAAATCATTCGATTGTTGTCGTCTTTGAGCTTTGACTATTTTTTTTTTTATGATATGATTTGACTTTGACAATATTGAAACGAGTCTGGAATAGAACCTTTTATTCATGGATTAGAACAGTAGTAAGAGCGTTCATTTCATGGGTCGCGTTCAAATAATCGTTCACAAATTTCAACAATAAGGCCGCGCCTCCATTAGAAATAGTTATTATTGCATTTCAACTACTGACATTTATATATCTTTAACTGTATGTGCAAAAATTTGTTGTGAAATTGTCATTCTTCTCCAAACTCAATAGAAGCGCTAAACGCTTTAGATAATTAGGAATAGGTATAAACAATTTTTTAATTAAATGTTGGAAATAATATGAAAATAAGCTAAATATGATCAAGATTTAATGTATTGTGAGAAATTTGTGCACGACGAATTTGGGATGTTACAATTGACGTTTTATTTCTTATTTAATTCTTCTAAGAAGACAAGAAATTAATGCAAGCTATTAAAATAAATATAGACCAGGCTTAAGGGACATCCAAAAGAAATTTTGACTACATGATACATTTTCTGCAATCATTTTTTTTGAAGCGGAGGGTAACTTTCTGTTGATTGCATGACACTAGTTTTTGTCACAGATAATTGAGAATTATGTGCCTACCTCTTTATACACGCGGGTAACATCCGATTAAAATTGAAAATGGAAAGAAAAAGAATACTGACAAAGGGGTTTGAAACCACAAGTCTATATGTCAGGAGTCAAGAACTCCATTGCGAAATACATAATTAAAATAATAATTGCTAGTTCAGTAAACTATTGACTAAGAGTTATTTTTGTCGTTTTCTCTTTTTATTCTTAGTTTTAGTACATGCTTTAACATTTTCATGCAAATTTGGTTAAAATGATTAAATAAAAATTGTATTGTTATAAGTAAATTAACATTCAAAATTAGTAAATATGAAACAGAAAAGTGCAAATTTCAATATTTCGGCAAACTAATTTAAGACTTTAACTTGCCTAATTACATATTGCTTTTTAACTAACAAAACGATACAAATATATGGCCTTTTCCACTCTATTTGTTTAGACTGTTTTGGTCTATATGAAGAATGGAATAAAACAATAGCTTTTTTAAAAACATATTTCTAATTGAATATCTTTTGCCGCTAGTCTTAGCGCACCTTAAGAAATGGAAAAATAAATAATGAAACAAGCATGAATCAGAGAAAACAAGATTACGACACTTCTTTGTTTTTCTTATTTTATTGATGATGTTTGTTGATTGTGGTTTAATGGATTTTGATCTCTGGTGACGTCAATATAATAAGACAAAAAAGAAGTGTCGTAATCTTGTTTTCATGATTCATGTGAAACAAGATTGAACTTTTGTTACATGCTTCATTTCCATTTAGTTTCGTTCGTTCCTCCATCATAACCAACCAAGAACCAAAGCTATTCAGTTGATTTTGATTGTAAACAAGTGGAATGAACGAAACATTAATGCCTAGCCTTTTGGCTCTTGCCTTCAATGTTCAATCATTTGATTGAAATTGAACGACAGATATTTTGAACGATTGCCATTGAATTTGACTGATGATTGCAATCATTCAATCTTTTAGATGAACGGGTCATAAAGACCGAATCAATCACGATTGACACAGCTCTAGAGGGCTGGTGCAGGATGGAGGGGCGGTACCGCTCATCTACCACGTCAGCCGGAAAACTGTGGATAGGCGACTCCTGTATGGTCGAGACGTCATCGCTTAAGGTGGAGCAGAGCGCCTTCGGTTCAGTAGGACTGTGTTTGATCGGGACCGGAGGAATAGGGCGAAACAGGAGAACCAGTTCTGGTGGCTCTCTGAACACCATCATAATATTTAAAGTCGATGAAGATGGTATATCTTGGCCGACTTACATAGATTTAGGGAAATTAGGTATAGGGAACAGTCGGGGTGGCACCAAAAAAAAAATGTAAAATATGTATGTATGCGGGGGCATACGTGCATGTATCTGCGTGTCTGTACATGTATGTGCGTACGTATATGTATGTGCGTATCACATGTATGGGTGGGTTGCATGTTGTTGTGTGTCTGCATGCATATAAAAAATAAACAAAAAAAAATTAAAAGAAAACGAAAAAAATGCTGCTGTGGCTGTTCTAGTTTTTAAGTAGTTTTAGGTTTTAAGTTATTTTTAGTTAGTATAAGTTAGTTGTGTTTAGTTTTACTTATTTTTAATCTATATTTAGGTTTAGTTTATAAGTAAAAAAGAAATGATAGATACCAAGTTTTTTGTTAATAAGTTTCCTTGGTTAAAAAATAAAATAATAAGATTTAATTAAAATAGTTTTTAGGTCGAAAGACATTAGTTCTAAGAGTTATTGTTTAGTTTAGAGCGCCCGTAAAGGGCCAGTAAATTAGTTGTAAGTTATTGATAATTAGGTTATTTTTAAACATTTTTGTCTAGCTTTAAGATAGTTATAAGTTAATATTAAATAAAAATGAATTTACAAAAAAAAAATAGTGCTTGAGTGCTAACTTATACGTGTGGGTTCGATCCCCACTTTAGGCAGCATTCTTTTCTATACATCCAATCTTAATTGGATGCAACCCGTGGGTTAAAATGAGATAATAAGTACATAATTCTCAAATCCACTGTGCAAACAAAAACTTCTTTCCTATCTTTCTATTCGTTCTAACTAGTGCCGTGCAATTGAGGTTGCATTAAAAAGACCTTAGGTCTTACAGGAATATAGTTAAAATTATTATTATTAATATTATTAATATCCATCTTTATCGTCATACGTTACCCTCACAACATATTTACTTTGATAAATTTGTAGTGTTTGTAGTGAACTTTTACGAAAGTTTTCTGTGCACTTGGCAGTCGCCACTTCAGTCTGTATTCTTTTTCTATTTTCTGCTGTATCTTTTCTGTTTCCAAAAAGGTCAAATAGCTATATACAAAATATACAAATATGTACCTTTTTACGGATTTTATTGCACTTCAATCTGTGATTTTATTTTGTTTTCTGCTGTAGATATGAATAAATGAACTTTGAGTTTCGTTACGTTTAGTTAGCTAGGTATATTAGAGCTTTCGAGTGGAGTTTCGTGCGGTTGATTTGTGTCTACCTTGTTAAGCGACAGTTTTTATTTTTCTAATTTTATTTTGAAGGAAATAATAAATAATAAATACCATTACACATTAATTTAAGAAAAGTGGAAAGGAGTTCCTATACACGACCTTTAATTTCAATTTATATAAACAACATGATTGGTTGACGGGAATAATTCACATTTAAAGTAAAATAGTCGAATGTATCGCATGTACTTGCTCTTATGTTCGATCGCATCGTATGCACAAGATTCTTGGTTGCACGGTTGAATATATTTTTAAAGTTGATTTTTAATTAATTTTGTATATATGTATGTACAACATTTCTTTAATTATTATTTTTCTAAAAACAATTGGTATGCAAATTTTAAGTATTTAATAATATAAATTTAAAAACAAAAAATTCAAAAAAAAAACATCCGCCCATTTTCAAAATACCTATTGAATTTAAAAACAAAGATATATTTTTTTTTTTTCAAAAATCAAAGAAATATTTTTTCGAAAATTTTGGTAGATATTATTTATAATTCGAACGACCTCCTAGATGCAAATTTTGATCAAAAACCGTATATCCGTATTAAAAAGTCGAAAAAGTACCACTAATAACAAAATATCTTTAAAATTTTTTTTTCACCAAACTGTAGACTATATCTAAGGTAGTACGGATCGTTTAAGAGATAATTACAATGGTAGACAAAATTGTATGGCAGGTATACGTTATTTTTGTGGCTAAGAAAGTCTAGTTGAGACAATCATCTAAAATACTTAAGTGACAAGTTTGAAGAAATTTGCCTCAGCCGTTAAGGCTGCAGATCGTTCTACAGACATAGTATATATTTTGACCACTAGGCGGTACTACCTCCCAACTATTCTTCCAATTTTCTTGGTCTAATGTATTTTTGTCAATAATAACAAAATTGGCTTCTAGTAAATTTGCATACAAAACTCCAAGAAATTGAATCAAGAATAATTCACTGTAAGCAATGTTAAATAAAATGCACGACTGGATCGCACGATCTTGTTCTTGTGTTCGATCACATCGTCTGCACAAGATTCTTAGTAGAAAAAATCAAACAAATGGTTGTATGCCAGGTAGCGTTAAAAACAAACAGCCTTATTTATAATTGCATTACAGCGAGTGTATAGTGCTAAGCACTCTTTATAATGCCTCCGAACTCGAAAATCTCATTTATAAAACTTATGCAACGTTGATAATATAATGGATCTATTATAAGATAAATGCGCTTATAGGTTGAATAGAGCCCGACATAAGGAAATGTCATTTTGAGTTTGGACATAAAAAAAAATGTCTTTAAAGTTTGTATCCTTTTTAAATGATTTCAATAATTTAAATGCAAAACTTCCAACGGCAAGAAGAAGAAAACTATATAAAAAACGATTCTATCCAATGAATCATAGAAAAGGTGACTTAAACAAAAAAAATACAGGTTTTCCAAAGCAAATATGCTTAAATTATTGAAATTGTTCGCTTGGACCTTTTTTGGTTGTGTGACGGCTTCCACGGCGAAAGCCGGTAGCCAACCTGCATAAACTAAAGCTAAACCTAAAATTGTTGTGCTTACAAAAACAAATTCACAACTTCTAGAATAAATACAAAAAACAAAAAAGTGCGTTTTGCTACTCAGAACCTGACCGTCAGAGAGCTGAAACCACCGTCACCCTACTTATACACTTAATACGCGACATATGATATAGTGGCGGTGCTATCAATCTAAACAGGATCTTAAGGATGAAAAACTATGATCCAATATTTATTATTATTTATTATTATTTTGTATTATTATTTATTTCGTTTTCATAAAATCACAATCATAACACCAACAAAAGTTCTAGTTGCGTTTTCTGACAAACAGCTGATCATGACAGTCAAATGGAATAGATTACCCGTTTTTGGTACTTTTTGGACATAAAACCCTGCATAACTATAATTTATGGGAAAATGTTTTATAAATAGGAACTTATGGAAGGGCTACATAAGACCTTATTCACTGTATAACTATTCATCTGCTTAGAGCATTCTATTAAATAAGACTGAAAATATTAAATATATGTGTATGAACCAAAATGTAGACTTATGTGTATACTGTACTGTGTATTTTTGTTTATCAAAAACGTTAGAGCCGTTTTCGAGATAATTAAAATCTATTTGAGACAGTCATCTAAGACGCTTAAGCACCAAGTTTGAAGAAAATGCTTCAGAGTTTAGGTGCAAGATAGATCTACAGATCTTTACAGACAGACAGGCGGAATTGCGTGACCCACTTTCTGAAGTTCTCTATCATCGTATGTCAAGTTTGAATAAAATCTTGAGTTCGATTTGTTTTTCTAAATGTAAAACTGGCCTTATAGTACCTACATACCTACGTCGCAAGTAAAAATTTGTGTTAAGCTAAAAAAGAAAATATATGTCATTACCCGAAACTAACTTCATTGATTGCAATTGCATTCAAAAATTGTTTCCAACTGTGTCGTCATCGAAATAGCCTCATGAAACAAACAAAATATCTACTTGTGTGGATTATTATTTACACATTCTATTCATGTCGCCACTCAAGGTTATAATAATTTTTCTCTTATATTGCTACTATTATGAATAAAATGCAATACATATGCAGTTTCGCTCAATTCCATTCATTCGTTTCAATAATTTAGCAACTTGAACTTTGCCTATTTACATCAAAATATTGTACAGTTTGTTATCGCAATTTGTGTATTTATAGAAAAAGACGAAATAAATAAAAATAGCATGCGTTTCAATTTTGTATACATTTTTAAAACAGAAATAAGTTAGAGTTGAAGTGTATATGATGATCTAAAATGGAGAAATAAATTATTGAAACCTACGAAAGCCCACACAATGAAGTGCTACAGCTTTTTTGAAAGCTAATTATCTACTTTTTATTTGCGATTATAGGTACTATAAGGCAAGTTATGCATTCGTCGAAAAAAAAAGTTGTGAGATAACAATCAAACATGACATTACGATGATAGCGAAGACGAAAAAAGATGGTCTAAAAATTCTGTCCGTCTGTATGTCTGTCTCTCAGTCTGTCAGTCTGTCAGTGTGTCAGTCTGCCAGTCTGTCAGTCTGTCAATTTGTCAGTTTGTCAGTCTGTCAGTCTGTCAGTCTGTCAGTCTGTCACTCTGTCAGTCTGTCAATCTGTCAGTCTGTCAGTATGTCAGTCTGTCAGTCTGTCAGTCTGTCAGTCTGTCAGTCTGTCAGTCTGTCAGTCTGTCAGTCTGTCAGTCTGTCAGTCTGTCAGTCTGTCAGTCTGTCAGTCTGTCAGTCTGTCAGTCTGTCAGTCTGTCAGTCTGTCAGTCTGTCAGTCTGTCAGTCTGTCAGTCTGTCAGTCTGCCAGTCTGTCAGTCTGTAAGTCTGTCAGTCTGTCAGTCTGTCAGTCTGTCAGTCTGTCAATCTGTCAGTCTGTCAGTCTGTCAGTCTGTCAGTCTGCCTGTATGTATGCATAGACACCTACAGCCCAAACGGGTGGGCCGAATATCTTCAAACTTGGTATATAGAGTTTTTTAGGTATTTTACATAGGGGAAATTGAAATTGTTTTTGTAGCTCAAAAAATAACGGTACCTGCCATATAACCGTTACGTTCAAAGCTATTTTTCTCGGAAACGGCTCTAACGATTTTGATAAAAAAAATCAGTGTGGGTTTTTCGCTACGAAAGATCATGTAGTTGAAAAAAAACATTAGAAAAATGTCTAAAAACGGTACTTTCCATAGGACCGTTTTTTTTTGCTTTTGACTATTTCATAAATGGCTTAACCGATTCTTTCGAAATTTCAAAAAAATATAGGTTTAGGTTGCCCAAATTATACCGCGTACCAATATTTTTAATGAATATTTTTTTGTATTTTGAAAATCATTTTTAAGAAAAAAATTTTAAAAAAATATTATTCGAAAACTGCTCATTAAATATTTTTCAAAAATTATATTTATTTGTATTTTCTGAATACCTATGAATTGGCGTTTTTGAATTTTTTTTTTAAATATTTTCAAAAAGTTTAAAAAAAAAACTTTTTTTCTCAAAGCTCCACAGATTTAAAATTTTTTTTTCATAAATTCAAATTTATCCAAGAAATAAAATGGCGTACTTTTTTTTGAGCTCAAATTAGTTTAAGTATTTATTTAAGAATTTTGAATTATTTTTTCTTTAATTAAACAGATTTAATTTATTTTAGAACAAAATTAATGAGATTTTGTGTATGCATATACAAAATTGAGTTAAAAATGACTTTAAAAATATATTTAGATTTTTAATAGAAATCTTTTGCATACGATGTGATCGAACATAAGAGCAAGTTCGTGCGATCCAGTCGTGCATTTTATTTTATTTGTTTTCTAATTAAGTTTTTTTTTTTTACAGTGAACAGTATTATTAAATTAGAATTTATTGAGAATTTAGGAGATTTTGTTTAGAGTTTCATGCGCTTCAGATTAGCGGCACTTTAAGCCACACTCTTCTAAGGGTTGCAGTACTTTCAACTGAAGCCTTTGTGGGGATAACTCAGGCGCCAACAAATAAAAATGGATTCTTGTATAACAGTTCGTTATAAGTATTTTTTAATATGGGAGGAGTCTATCTCTCCCCCTTTGGGCGGGAGGGGCAATTTCATAAAAATAGTACTAAACAAAATATTAAAAAATAACGGTAATACTTATATATTAATGTCATTACTTTTTGTACGGCCAGTAATAAATAAATAGTGAAATCTATGCATAGTTAAAAAAAACGGACTTTAGGCTCAATTTTTTGGGAAGAAAAAGATAAAAAAACGAAGTTTAAAGTGTAATTTTTCAAATCTGTAAAATTATATATTATTTATTTTTCTAATACTCGTTGCTCTGACAATGGAAATTTTACGATTTTATGTCTTTTAGTTTTTGAGAAAATTGAAAATTACTAAAACTACCTTTTTATGAGATTTTTTTTTGTATTTACAGTGATTCCACTTTGAGGCATAGTATGATAACTGTGATGTCGCAAATTAATAATGTGTTTTTGTAGATGTATTTAATACTATCATTTTTTCCTATGGAAGAGGGGGTCTATCTACCTCCTGAGAAAGGCGATTTTCTAAAAAATTACTTAAAATTAAAAAAAAAAGATTTAAAAACAATGGCAACACTTACAATAAAAATTATAAAATTAAAATTATAGGTTTTCTGAAAGCAAGTCCTCTTATCATTTGTTTCAGTGTTTCAACCTTATTATTTGCGTTACTAGTTTTTGAAGAAAAATACCTTCAAACTCAAATTTTATCAATTTTTTTTTAATGTTACTATTTTTTTTATTCCAAGTAGTGAAATTAAGTAATAATTGACTTTAATTAATAGATGTCATTATAAATTCTTAATCGAACACTGAAAACTATATGGTTTTTTCTTCTAGTTTATGAGAAAATTAAAAATTATAAAAACTATTTTTTATGAGATTTTAATTTTTGTTTTTTTTTTATATTATACATTATTTAAAAACAGCTGGGTTGGCATCGGATATATAGGATAAATTCAAAGTTTCTTTGAAATCAGATTCTTAAAATGGCGTATTAACCCAAATAGCTATGTTGAAACGTATGATAAGAGGGAAAGTTTCTGGCTTTCAAAAAACCAATGATTTCGTTATTGTAAGTAATTATTTAAAAAAAAAAATGCCCTCCCGCCTTAACGGAGGGAGATAGACCCTGCTCCTCCGTACGAAAAAATTAGTGTATTAAGCCCCTCTTCAAAAATCCGTTTTTATATTGTAAACTCCTACGCCATAAATAAGACAAAATAAATTTAAAAAAATCTCATAAAAAAGTAGTTTCAGTAATTTTCAATTTTCTCAAAAACTAGAAGACATACAATCATAAAGTTTCCAGTTTTTTATTAAGAATTAATCAAAGCAACGATTTAAAAAAAAAATAATTTTTATAGTTTTGAAAAATTTCTCTTTAAGCTTTGTTTTTTATCTTTTTCTTCCCAGATTTTTTTTAAAAACTATGCATATATTTCACTTCAAATTGCCCCTCCCACCCATAGTAAAAAATACTTGTTTTAGACATCTCTATGAAATCCGTTTTTTTTTTTTTTGTTTATAATTTTGCACACGCCCAAGGGATTATGAATATCCTTTATATGTTTTTAACACAGCGCGGCATCCGGCGAAAGAAGAGAAAGAAGGATAGAAAGATATGTGGGGCGACGCGACGTATTGAGACGATGGTTGTTGCCTCTCTCAGATTTTATCTCCAGGGATGACGGCTGAACTAATGCGGAGAAAATTACCGTCTCCTATTTATTTATGTCTTTTAAATAAAATTCGCATTATTTTGTTTTTATTTCGCTGTCATATTTATGAGTAGTTTACTCAGGCACATGTTGTTAGTGTTATGCCTGAACAGCATATAATGAGCAAACCAGCAACTCATATTATGATAATTCCTATATTAGTTTTTAATGGAATATCAGAAGACATAGACAACGGCAGGAATCGAACCTGCGACCACGAGGTTGACAGGCGAGCACACAACCATCGCACCACGGCCACCCCCGTTATTAATTTGCGGCGAATGAGTTATCGTACTCGTGCGGCTTTTATTTTTGGTGCTGAAAGCATATAAATGTACACTAACAGAGCGATAAGTCTTTTTTCTTCAGGTGTAGTGGATTTTTTCCACATATTAAAGTTTGTAGTAGTTTTTCTCATTTCTGAAGAAATTGCTCACTATACGTTCTGCGACCGATTTGTTTCGCCATCGCACTCGCAATTGTTGTACAACTCGATTTATATTTTCCCTCGGAACTACAGCATTTGGAACTTTTTTTTTCTCTAAAAGTGTTTTGATAAACGTTCTTTAGTTTGCTTAAAAAAAACAGGCACGTCTCCATTTCTGAACCAAAAACTCACTTTTACCATAAAGTTTGTTTACAGAATTGTATGTCCTATATGCTAGGATAACTTGGCGCCAAAAATTGATAACGGTTTCTTGTAGAGGGGTAAAAATCAAGCATTTTTACTATGGGAGGTGGGGTGGCCGTTTAGGAGGTAGGGTATATTAAAAAACAACGGCAACACTTACAATAAAGTATTATGCCGGTTTTTAAAGCCAAAAGTCTGTTCTTTATTCTTAAATTTAAATAAGTTTATTTATGTCAATAGTTTAAACAAAAAAAATGCATGGAAACTCAAAATTTTGATAAAAAATGAAAAAATAAAATTAATTTTGTTCAAAACTGTGAAAAAAGTGCTTAATTGGCATTTTCTGATCAATGTTAGAATTAAATATGAATCGAAAACAAAAATCCGAATAATTTTATGATTTCTAGTTTTTGAGAAAATTGAAAACTACTAAAACTACTTTTTTATGCGATTTTTATTTTTTTTTGGTATTTATGCAAGCTTACTTACATAAATACAATGTTATCACCCAGGATTACGGTGTATAAACAGCTGTGGTATGTAAACCACTGCTCGGGCACACTATAGGATTTGGGTTGGGTGCAAGGTCGGGTGTATGCAAAGTTTCTTTTGCACTTAAAGAATATGGATTTAAATAAACTTTGAATTTATCCCATAATATCCAATGTCAACAGCGCTGTTTTCTAAAATATAAGGAGCCCAAAGTTGCACATTTAAATTTTTCAGAAAACTTAATGCATTTTAAGAAATTCACATTATTTATGTTCACATTATTACTGTACACTCTAAAAACTGCGTGTAAATTTACCATAAAATTGTATGTATTTTTTAGTGCAAAAGTAGGCAAGTTGCGTATTTATATACACGACAATAGGTTAAGAAAAAAATTGAACAAATAATGTTGGATATTACAAACATTTGCTAATAATGAACACTCGCCATTGTTTAGTATTAAACAAATAATGCTTAAAAATTACACCTACAATGTTTATAATAAAACAAATATTGTTTAAATTCAAACGCCTTATGAAAACTACACATAAAGTGTTTGTATAAAAAATCAATGCTTATAGAGGGTGGCCACGAATCGTGCTACAAAAATAAAACGTAATAACTTTTTTTCAGTGTGAGTATTCGGCCTATTTTTTTTTTTTTTTTATAGGCTACTATTTAAATTTATCAAAATAAATACTTTGGATACTGAAAAAAGGATTGGATAGTGCAGCGATATCATTCTTTGATGTCCGTCATTTCCGTCCAAAGGGAATTTAGGCTGGAGTTTGGCGGTACTCCCCCGAGTAGATGGACCATTATGAGGCTGGTGAACATGTTTGCCGAATCTGGAAGCATCGAACGAAGACCGTATCATCGAGATCCCAATGTTCGGGTTCAGGATACAATCGTGGCTGTTGCATCGGCAATACAGGCAAATCCAAGTGTTTCGACTCGAAACTTATCGGGCCAAATTGGAGTTAGCAGACGGTCATTACAACGGATACTTCATGATGACTTAAACTTGTTTCCATACAAAGTCCAAATTACAAGCAAGTTAAACCCTCAGGATTTGCCTGTTCGCCTGGAATTTTACCGAAAAATGATTGCAATGGCCGAAGAAGACAACACATTGATAAATTGTTTGTTCATGTCTGATGAGACCCATTTTGACTAAAACGGCAATGTTAACAAGCAAAATTGCCGTATATGGAGTGAATCTAACCCAGAAATGCTTTATGAGACGAAACTGCACCCAGAACGAGTCACTGTGTGTTGCGCAGTTTCATCAAGGTGTATTGTCGGGCCATACTTCTTTGAAGAAAACGGTGTAACACAAACTGTCAATGGGGACCGTTTTTTAAAGATGTTCAAGGAGTTTTTTTTACCCAGAACTTCGCTGAAGACGTATCCCTTTCAGCAAGATTTGGTTTCAACAAGATGGAGCAAGTGCACACGTAGCCACACAAGTTATGGCGGAGCTCCAACGAAAATTCCCAAATAAATTGATATCCAGAAACTGCACTTTCCTCTGGCTCCCAAGGTCACCTGCACCAGACTTTTTTTTATGAGGTTATGTCAAGAAGGAAGTGTACAAAACGAAACCCAGGAATAATTGACAATAATTGAGGCGATTCGCAATGAACAATTTTCTGATCAGGTGCCGCATCTGCGTGGATGAGCGTGGAGGTCATTTGCGGTCTATCATCTTTAAAAGCCATTAGTTATTTAAAATAAAATTTAATTTTTAATCCAATAAAAAAAAATTAATGAAATAATACATCGATTAAAATAAAAGTTATTTAAATTTCTTTTTGCAGCACGATTCATGGGCCACTCTGTATTAACTACCATTTGATCTAAGTTACACATTTTAAGTGTTTTTCTTTATTCATTCTGGTATGTTCAGAATATTCGATACCAGTTTTGCGTTTCTTTATTCCATGGAATATTCCGGATAAACTATTTTGTTGTTTCTTTATTCATTCCGGAACGTTTGTAATGCATTCTTTTTATTCCATGTTAAACACGGAATGAAAAGAATATTCTCGGAATAACCCTTTCATATGAAAGCAAAACAAATGACAGCAGCCAAAGACGAAAACCAAGTAAGTAAACAAAATGGATGACCAAACATTGTTTATATTTTTATTATTGAAATAAAAATATAAATAACAATTAAATGTGACTTTTCATGAATTAATAAATTAATAATAATTTATTTTTACTATTTTCCATAGAGATATCTGTTTTCTTGTCATCATCACAACACTTTAAAAGAGCTGACTGATGTCATCTTTTTTCTTTTCTATTACGGAGAGAATTTTTGTTTCTTTATTCATTCCATTCTGGATATTCCAGATAAACATTTCGTCTTTTCCATCCATACTATTCCTTATCCGGAATAAATAAAGAAACACACTCTTTATGTGTACATTTGCAGTTCGTTTTGTACTTTATTTGAAATTACACACAAGTGGTTTAACATTTACACATTAAATATTTAGAATTATTACCTGCGTAAAAATACTGCAATTATGGTAGGCAACAAGTTTCCTTGCTTCAAGATAGTAAAATTACACGATTTTTTTTTTTAGATAGAAGAAGCATATTTATATAATTTCTTAATTATGTATGCTTGTGCCTTACATATTTATATATCACAGTTGTAATGTTCAAAGTATACATACCTACTTAGTTCATGAAAAAAAGAACAACAAGATTCGAATTTTGTACCGTTGTTTTTTTTAATGCAATATTGGTGCCTGTTATTGTTATTGTTTACCAATAATAACATTCATTATTCAACTTGCGTAATGCCCGAAACAGATGTGCAGCTTTTTCACATGCAGCGAAAATAAATTACACAGGTTCTTACGAGGGTTGACACATTCCAAGGGCTGCATGCAGCGCTCGCTGCACGATTTCTGAATTGGCTGCCAAGTTTCATTGCAGCCACAACAGCAAAGAAAAAAAAACTGAAAAAATTGGTCTTTGGCATTACTCATATTGACTTAAAAAAAATATTTTTTGTTTTATGATTTTAAAAATGGAAAAAAATCTAGGAATTGGTTAAGGAAAATAAATTTATAATAAATAAGCTCTTGTTATAAGAATCTTCATGTGGGACAAAATGAGCCTACGAATATCTTTTTCCCTTTTTAATTCATTAATTTCCATTTTCAATACATTTAAATTTGCTTACCCAACAATGAATGTTCTCATAGGGCGTGTTCAGATGTCGGTAGGATAGCCTATCTAAGATAGGTTAATATCTATCTAAGTTCCTGAACACCCAACATCGATTAGATTAAATTTGTAGATTTTCGTGCATATGTTATTACATTTCTCATGGGATACAAGAGTATGCAAAAGTTTTACGAATAGCTTGAGATAATTTTTTGGTAGGAGCTGTTTTGTCACCAGCTGTGGTTTTAGACGGGATTACAACAACACCAACCTATACGGATAGCTATGTATCGATTTCTGAATGCGGACATAATTTTGGCAAATCTATGCATCATAAATGTCAAATAGTATGCACATGTGTTTAGGGCGCAGCGTTGTATGCAGCGATGCGTGAAGACATGCTGCACATCTGTTTTAGCCATAAGAGTGAAGTGTTTTTTTTTTAATTAAAACTGGCGGCTAGCATTCACTACTTCATCCCAAGTTAAATAACTTCTCAATTTTTTGTTAGTTCGGGGATTTGGTGTCGACCAAAGAAAAAAGCATCGCTTTTTTAGAAGAAATTGGTCTAATTCCTTTACTGTGTTGCAACTTACCGATAAAGGTGGAAAATTATAAAAATATCAGGTTCGGTTGGATGTGGCGATATTTTTTAGAGCCTTAAATATTCCAATGACAAAAAAAAAGAGAATACAGTGAAATTCAAAAAATCAAAGAAATAGCAAAAATAAATGGGTATACAGAACAACTAATTGATGATCTACTGATTGCTCATAAAAGAAAACAAAGCCTGAGCAATTATACAAGAAATGGTCAAAATTTAATTTCCATCCAGAAATTACATATAAGCTAAAACCAATATTTAATATACAAAATATCAGAATTAGCCAAAGCAGTGAAATAAAAATTAAAAATCTGATTAGTGGATCTAAGGACAAAATTGAAACATTACAGCAACCAGGGATTTACTCAATTGGATGTAACAATTGTAATAAAGAATATATAGGGCAGACAAGAAGACCAATTCTCAAAAGATTTAAAGAACATTTTGCGCATCTAAAATACAATGAACCAGAAAAATCAAGTGTATCACAACACATGCTAGATAATAACCATCATTTTAGTTTACCAAATTTGAAATTAATACGTAATGTAAATAATCCTTTGAATCTCTTTATATATTTAAAAATAAAAATAATTTAATGAATAGTGACGATGGACCAATAAGAAATCCAATTGTCAAAAAAGTTTGTATTAGACCTTAAATTCACCGTAAATTTGTTTGTATAATTTTTTGTTTGTATTGAATTTTTATATTAATATCAAAATGTCATTAATGTTTAAATAGAGCTTACTGACGATGGAAGCATAGCTTCCGAAATGTACATATAAGCAAAAGTAAATAATTTGTGTTTTAAGTTGTTAAAATAAAATCTTTAATTTATAATAAAAAACACGTTAAAAATCTCCTTTATCAAATTAACTCAAAAAAGCTCTAAAAAAAGTGACACAAACTGTAGGAATACAATGACCCATCTACCGGAACATTATTTCATACACTGGAAATTGAATTAAAAACTGATTGAATGCACTGCAATTCTAACTCCTTGTGGTGCATTCTGGGTAACGCTAAATAATTGCTGTACTTTACCTACAAATATGAACCTGTCATCAACATTAATCCTCAAAGTGAGATCAACGTAAATACCAAAAACAACAAAATCATAAGTCATAAAAAATAGTTAAATAGTAATTTTCAATTCACTCAAAAATAAAATCATTCGTTTTTTTGTTTTCGATTCACAATTAATTTTAACATTGATAAGAAAGAATAAATTAGGCACTTTCTTTCACAATTTAAACAAAACTTTTTTTTCATTTTTACTATAAGGCAAGTTATGCATTCGTAAAAAAAAATTCTAACAACAACAGACTGACATTACGATAATAGAGAAGCCTAAAAAAGTGATCGGCAAAAAAATGTCTCTCTGTCTGTCTGTCTGTCAGTCTGTCCGTCTGTATGTATAACGAGCTACAGCCTAAACGGCTTAAGAGATTACCTTCAAATTTGGTATTTGTGATTATTTTGGCATTCCTCAGAGGGGAAATTTAATTTTTAGGCCTAAAAATAACGGTACCTGTTATATGACCTTGAAGGAAAAACTTTTTTTTCTCGAAAACGGCTCCAACGATTTTGATAAAAAATTTTGAGAATTTTTTGTTGGTAATAGCTATCATTTGAATCAAGTTTACGGGAAAAGTCTATTAACGGTACTTTTCATATAACGTTTTTTTTTTTAATTTTCGGCTTTCTCGGTAACTGTTCATTGGATTTCTGTCAAATTTTATATCTTAGAAGATCTAGGTAGCCAAACTAATTCTGCATATGAAAATTTTAAATAACATTTTTTATATAATTAAAATTAATTTTAGAATTTTTTTTTTTTTTGAAAAATCAATATTTTTAAAACTAATCAAAAAAATAATTTTAAATTTCATAGTCATATGTATATTAATAAACTCTACATAACTGCATACCAAAATTTCAAAAAAAGGTTGTTTTTCAAAAAACTAAAAATGAAAAACCGGATTTCATCAAAATCCGTCATACAATTTTCGAGATACTTCTTTATAAAATTTTCATTGATCCGTGGCATCTAATGGCGTTCTTTGTTTTTTCAAGAAACTGATTGAAGTGATCGTTTTAGCACTTTTTATCAGTTTAAAACACGATTTTTACCCACCTATACACCATTTACTTTCATTATTATACTTATGTATAATATATGCATAAATATGTACATATATTTACATACCTAGGCGCCATCTACACATTACCCTCCTAATTTACATAATTAAAATCTTTTTAAATATACATTTGTAGAATGGGACCTATGTCACCATTCCTTTAATCATATGCATACATATCTCTTTCTCTCGATCATGTCTGCCTTCTATGTAAGTAATTCGGTCAAAAATAATTCTCAAAAAAAACTATACACAATATTTTACAATGGGCATACGCGATTGCTTTTTCCTTTAATTAATATATAATACTTCTAAAAGTGTTTTTAAAATACACACGCAATAACCCAGCAAGGCGGTTAGCTGCAATTATCTGGCCACTCTGGAACAGCCCGCACGTCATATTGGTAACGTATCTTCTTTTTTGGGCTCTAATGTAAACCATTATCCACCAAAAGAAATAATGTTGGACAAGCGACCGTGAAATGTGCGGAAACCGTCAAAGGCTAAGTATGTGATCTCGGATACATTATGCTACTCACCGGAGTGATGAGCATTGTTTCCGATGTTTTATCCGCATGCATAAAATAGCAATATCCTATGAAAAATAACTTTTTAAATACTCTGTAGTTATAAAGAGTGTTTGTTTTAGACGTGTGGTTTTCAAGAAGAAATAAAACACATAAAATTTAATGTTATGGCAAAGAATTTAGCTTTATTATAAAGATAAGGGTTTGCCATTATGTTTTAAAAATGATTTCGGGCAAGTGGCTTTTTTGAAAATTTGAATATGCAGTTTTATTAACAATTTTAAGGAGCATTCGCGTAAAAAAAATTATTTTAATCGTTCATCCAATGTTGAGAAAGTCAGAAATATGAAAAGTGGTTCTATGGGAAGTACAGTTAATAAGTACGTTAAAAAAAATATTTTTATACCTGAAAGTGGACTGTACTAATTTAAGAACACACATTTTTTTTTTTAAATTCTTTGAGCCGTTTTCGAGAAATACATTTATTCTAACGGTTTTTTATCATTTGTATGGGGGGTACCGTTGTTTTTTATTTTAGAAAAATAGTTTTTTACCTGTTCAAGATAATGTCAAAAAAAACACAAAATAAGAAGTCGTATTCGAAATATTGAGTTAAAAAAAAAATTCCAAAAACAATTTTTTTTGAAAAATTTTGGTTTACAATAGTGTTTAAACTTTCCAGGAGCTTCTGCGTAAAAAAATTCAAAATAATCAAATTAACCGTTTCCCAGAAAATCGAAAACCAAAAAATGGTTCTACTAGAGGTACCAAAAATAACAATTTTTTCCAAAAAATTTGCCTTCATTAATGAACTGATTTTCTTTCTATAAAAATCGTTGGAGCCGTTTTTGAGAAAAAATAAGATTTTTTTTGGACAAAAAAAATGTATGGGAGCTACTGTTATTTGTCGTCTTAAAAAAATGAAGAAAACGTGTGGGCATATTACCGAAATATGTACCAAGTTTGAAGCAAATCCACCGAACCATTTAGGCTGCAGACTCGAGGACAGACAGAAGGACAGACAGACGGAATTGGGGGACCAATTTTGTTGGTGTTCTCTATGATCGTAATGTCATGTTTGATTGCTACAATTTTGTGTAGCAATAAAACATGATATTGATGTTTTTATAGGTAATATATTATAAACGCAAATAAAAAAGACATTGTTGACGCGACAAAAAAAATCTTTAAAAAATCAAGAATCCACCTTTTATCTTAACTCATGGTAGTCTTGAACAAGATACATACATAAATGTGTAAATAAAAATTCCTATCTAAAAAAAAGGCGGCAACCTACATACTATTCTTTCATATTTGGGTCCATTTAAGATAAACACTATGAAAAGGTGTGAGAGCTTTATTGACAGTGTTGATTGTGGATTCTTAGAATACCTTTGTAGATAATAAGTCTGACCCACCAAATGGCACATATTGGCACCAAATGTCTGACAATTCCTGTTACACACTTACAAATTTTGTAGTTTTGGGCAGAACGGAGCGCTCTTGAGAGTAAAATATTTCCTCCATGATACTTTCTTGCCAATTTCTGCCTAATAAATTTTTGTAAGCATCAATTTGTGCGAAGAAAATTTACAATTGTTAGGTTGACATTTGTCATAAACGAAAAAAAAAGTGTTCGTAGTTGTTGTAGGAAAATATTTATTGAACAAATAAATTATTAGAAACACTACAATACAAAATAATTAGTTTGAATAGAAAAAAATGTGAATTTTAAGCAAACAAAAATAATAAAAACAAATGTTTTGTTGACGTTTAAAAATTGGCAGAAAGAAGCTGTTCCAGACTTTTTCTGACTTTATTTCTTAATGAGACAATTTCATCCCCATTCTTCAAAATTTTATAAGCAGACAATTTCTGCCCAAAAAAAGTCTGGACCATAGGTACCTAATATTTGTGTTGGAATTTAAAATTGTCTTACTGATCTGCTTTGAACAGACAGGACCAGTTTGAATTTAATTTGGAATGAAAACAGTTTATTTCTGACCGTTTCCTCAGATCTTAAAAGTAGTGTAGTAGCAATTTTTCCATTAGTTTTTGACCAATCCTAAAAAATAAGAATAAATATATTCTTGCGATTGATTCGTGACGTTTATTGTACAACCACAAATTCTCCCAAATGGAACTATAATTTAAAATATACAATTATCTGTTTGCTTACGAATTTCAGTAAACTAAAATCACTCCAATAAAGATGTAAAACTATTTTATTTGAATATTTTCATACCTACAATTTTCACATTTTTATTGGTTTAACGGAATTTGGAAAACTTTTTAAGACCCTATTTTATAAATAAATCAACATAGGTATGTATGTATGTACAATACCTACTGCGCTTCAATGCAAAGGTTTTTTTTTCTACACTCACGACAAATCCACATTGTTGTCGAGTAATTCTATTTCGATAAGTCCAATGTCAATCAACATTAAACTTGTAATAACACACCAAGACACCAAATCAAGTTTTCACACAATCTCTCCAAAACACATTTGTTTGTTTTTCATTTCCGTAAACAAAATAAAATCAAGTTAGGAATTAGTTATTATTTCTCTATGTTCAAAGACGAAACTGATCAGAAATTAAACTTAAAAACCCTGATATTGTAACACATTATACCTAATCCATCCTAGATCAAGGTAAGACATCAGAGAAATTTGAAAAATACTGAATTAAAACCAACGATTAAGAAAACTAAATGATAATAATAACAAAACCCTGTACTGTGTCGACGCATAAATGTCATATTCCTCCTGCTGAAGTCAGAGTTTCCTTCTTGAGTTTATTTTAACCAAACCCAGTTCAAAAAGTGCGAAACAAAATGACAATAACAACAAATTAATTTGCGAACAAATAAAATAATAAAATAGATATGTACGTATGTAAGTACATAGGTCCTGCTCCTCAACTAAAAGAACATAAATCGCTTTTTAATTTATGATTACTTAAAACTTAGTCTTCAATTACTGATTACGCAACTGATAAGAATAATATTATGTATTTAACGTGCACGTGTAGTCTAATTTACTTATTTTCCTATAACCTCTTATAGATACATACATATGTATATGTATATTGGTTCTGATTCTTTTTAATTTTTTAATTATATAACATGAACAAGGGGTGCTATATGTTGATTCGGGAAAATTATTTTAATATGGGCGATGTTACGGGCAGAAGTCGCTTTTAGTACGAGGGTAAGTACATACCAAATTCAATTGGAATTTTGTTTAGCTGATAATTGAAAAAGTTGATGATAGTTTGTAATTGATGATAATAGACTTACATTATTGAGGGCAATGGCATGAGCTGAAGCCTTATTGCTCCTTTCAAAATTCGTTTCTGGAACAAAATTTTCTTAAATTATGATTTTTGTTAGGAATTAGATGGCACAAAAAATAGGAATGGAGGCGACAAGGAATTGAAGACTAAAGAAAAAGACGAGACTGGATGAAAAATCGCGAAGTATAACTTTTTATTAGATTCAATTCACCCACGCCGAAACTATGTAAACGACGAAAGCAGCGAGCAACGTTAAATCTAAGTTGGGATTGAACATCAACTGAAAATATAAATAACTCGCTAAATAACACAATACACAAGAATAAATAATCCCAGAACCAGCAAACTCAACGCGAACCCAACAACCAAACTTGAATAACTTCTTACTTTTGGTTGTGCTTACAAATTTCATAAAATGACAGATTAATAAAATGACATTCTATTGTAATAGAATTGCTCTATTTACTCTACAGGTGAGTTAAAAATTATTCCATCGTGTGATAAATATCACGAGAAAATTATCGTACAGTAGCAAGAAAATATGTCACGCCTATTAAATGGGTGTGTTCACACAGAAGATTAATAAGTGACTTCAACTACGAATTAATTTTATTGTTAAAAATATCACCGACGATTATTTTTGAATTATAATAATGGTCAACAATTAGTGATGTTTTCTTTTTTATAATTAAGCGCACAATTAAGGGATTTTGTCTACCTTTAATTTGATCAAGCACAGTGCGAACATGAGGAAAATGTGGAAGAATTTCAGAATAGAGTCTGGTAAAGCATTCCACGTACGTGTTGTACGACTAAAGAAAGAATCCCTGTAACTTACAATACGTCGAAGTGGATTTTGCTTTAACGACAGAAGATAGCATTGAGTTTTTGAAGCATTCAATTCTACACGGTTTTTTATTCCCCATTGGTTACTGAGAGTACATATTTCTAAAACAAAAAAAATGGTCAAAATGGAAAAGTCTAGGGTATAACTGCGGAGAAGCTCTTTCAATAGAGCCAGCTTTAACATTCTCAACCCAATCTTGTGCCGTATACTTCAGCAACATGAAAGCTCTGTGCGTGATAATCTTAAAGCGAAAGTTCTCGAATCGGAAAGCAGAATTCTATATTCACAGCTCAACACCAATTTATTTTGCGAGATAGCTACTTTCGCGACTTGATATAAGGTGCGTTTTTTGCAATCCCCGGGGGAATTGGTTGAAAAAACGATCAAGGCGCTTAGCGAAAATCTTGGCAGCATTATTTATTTGCAAGATGACATTTGAAGAACAGCTGTAATGTAAGAAAAAAACAATCACTGTTTGCCTCATCCTCATCCTTCTAAAAATCATCGGGTTGATTTGTTTTGTGTAATTTCGATATAAAGGGTTTTCCAATAAGAGGTGTTATTTTGATATTCAAAAAAAAGAAATGCGTTGTTGAAGCGTGTATCGTTCCATTTTTATTAATAGCGTAGTTTCTACTTGTCAAATGTCAAAAAATGACAGCTTCAAAAGTGACAGCTACCGAAATAGCGGGCTATTCAAAATAACACCTCCTTATTGGAAAACCCCTTATTTATTGAATTTAAACTACTTTTCTTTTAAAATAACATAAAAAGAACCAAGTTAATTATTATTTATGCAAGAAAATGTGAATCAAGTAATTTGAAAATTGAAATAAAGTATTTTGGAAATTGTTTTTAGCCGATGTGATTTTATTTTAATTTTAATTTTCACAAATACAGTGGTACATAGAATTCAACTACTTGAAAACTACCCCATTCGTCGGTCACTGGTGACATGATATTAGTGGACGAGTTGCTTATTCGGGATGGGGCGCTCAGTTTCTATGTCATTAGGAATATAGGTCTGAGCAAGAGCGGACGACGATCAAGAAGATTGAAATATGCCTAGGATGTAGCAGAGAATCTGTATTGGGTTGCTCTCGTGTACAATAAATCACAGCCGAAAACAATTTTTTCAGAGAAACCTTTGTTTTGTTGTTCATTCAATTCTAGTTAATTGAACGAATATAAACTTCAGGAAATACTTTTTTATTTAATAATAATTTCACAGTCAAGTTTTAATATACATATAATAAAAATAAACGCAAAAATGAAAATCGCTGTAGAAGCTGTACGACACCATAGAGGCAATACCAAAGCGGAAAATGTTAAAATTGATTTGGTGTTGTGTTGCGGAATGTATATTAAAAGGTAGGTTATGTTAAGTTGACATGGTCGTCAGGAAAACAACTGACTCACTTAGACCAAAAGCTCAACCAAACCAAACACAATTCATAATTATTTGACATGTCAAAGTTTTAGTTTTGAAGTTTCTATATATTTTATCGATAACTTAGTGAAAAAGTTTTTGGTAGCACAGTTTTTATCCTCTCCAATAGCTAAGCCCCGAGAATTCTCTGGGTTTTAGCTAAGCACCCCCGGGGATTAGTTGTTGTTGGATTTAGTATGCAAATTTTTAATCCTACTCATCGTTTTTTTCGTTCAATTTCCCCGGGGCTTAGAAAAAAACACGCGTATAAACTTAAACTTTCTCCGATTTGTTCGAAATTCATAAATTTTTTAACCAATAATCAATGATCTAAGAAAATAAAAATAATGTGACCTATCTTACTTAACATCTATAAGTATTGGTTTCTGTGGAACAAAACCTTTCCAAAGGTATAAGAATCGTGCAGTGGATTTGAGATTTTCCAGAGAAAAACGTACTTCTTATCCCACAAGTATTAATATAGATATTTTTGTTTTCTATAATAGAACTTACAAGAATAAACGCCCTGTAATTAAAATTTCGCATGATATTTTCCTTTGTTAATTAAATGTACTAGATTAACACCATTAGAAAAATTCAGTACAAGAGTTTGACCCTTGTATATAGTAGATATATAATTTGTCCTATATGCAAGGTTTGGCACAAAATGGTCGGTCGAGTCTGACGTTCGAGTTGATGCCGAGCATGAACTAACATATTCGAGTTGGTAAAAAGTTTTCCTTCAATCAAAATAATACCTAAAAATTTCAATAACAAACCCCAATAAATTCTGACCCATTCTAATAATTTGTGAAGATCTCTCAAAAAAAATTTATTTGTGAAACAAAAAATTGGATTGATCGGCTAGGGTGAAAAGAAAAAATGTCTACCATAAGTGTTTTAAACGATTTGAGAAGTTATTCTCGTCACTGGCTAACAGAGTTCATTGAAATTTATCGAAAGGAGGAATGCTTATGGCAGGCAAAGCATCCAGACTATAGCAACCATGCTGTACGAAATAATGCCTATGATAAGCTTGTCGAGAAGTTAAAGGAGGTCGAACCAAATCCGGATAGGGCTATGGTTGTACGCAAAATCAACTCCCTTCGGTCGGCCTTCAGGAGGGAATTCCGCAAAACCCTGTCTAAGGATAACTATGAGACACGTTTATGGTATTTTGATAAATTAATATTTATTGCTGATCAGAATCCGAAACGCTTATGTAGCGGAGTGCAAAAGCGTGAGCTAAAGATTAACTTTGAAGATGACAGCATGGAATTTGATCAGGAGGAGGATGGTGGCGGTAAAAATGATCAATTGCTCGATGGAAATGATATGCTAGACGATGTGACTGCGGCAGGCAGTCAAATAAAAACAGAAAATCAAAATACCATTAGTAACACGATTCCCCTTCAGTCGACACAACAGCAACACCAGCAAACTCAACAACAACCGACCGCAGTCAAGGTGCTAGAAATAACAACTCTCGACTCGAATTCTCAACGAGAAATACAGCAGGTATGTTCGAGATGGACGAATTTTAAAATAATTTAAATTGAATTTTGACGGTTTTGTACTCGTATTTATATATGTAGGTATCCTCCAACTCATTTGTTGCAAAAGTTTTCAATTAAAAAAAAAAAAAGTTGGAAAGGTAGGGTGAATATACTAGTACATGATGACCTAACGGTTTTGAATAACAAATTAGTCTGATCAATTAGGATTTCAAATCATTTCTTTTAAGTTAATAATAGCTTACATATATGTACATTTATTTTTGAAAGAAATTGCATTTTGGTCGTCACTAGAGATTGCAATCCCGGAATTTCGGGATTACAAAATTTCGATCCCGGGATTTAAAAATATTTTAAAAAAGTGGTTTAGAATATATTTTCGGTTTCATTGTTTTGTTTTTTTTACCTTGCAGAGAATAAAAATTAAATTGGCCTCCTAAAAAAGCAAAGTATTTTATTATTTCAAATATAAAACGTCCATACAACTTTTTTAATTCTCACTTCGAACAACCTCTCACGATCACAACAAGAACACTTGACTTTCTATAGACTACTGTACATTATATTAAATGTACTGAGAAAAATCAAAATAAACCAAATGACGAAGAAGGAAAGGCAAAGGATATCAAAACACGAGGATAAGGTTAAAAATTGAGATTAATTTCCTCAACAAAATCAAAGCCAGATCCAAATTCAGTTAAAAACAATTATATGTGGTAACAGGTTAAGTAGGAAGAGAAGAACTGTGGTTTTCGTAGGTATGCTGACTACGAAAACTTTGTTTTACCTGCGATATGAGTACTATAGGTCAATTTTTCTAAAAAATAGAACTCCAGATTTTAATCAAACTTGACATTACGATGATAAAGAACACCAACAAAGTGGATGCCACAATTCCTGTCTTTCTTTCTGTCTGTTTGTTTGTTGACATATTTTGTTATCAACGGTACCTGCCAGAAACGAATCAACGGATTTCGAATAAAATTTGTTATAGGAGGTCCTTTGAATTCTAAGGCCGTGTGTGAATTGCGTTAAAATGATGGTTAAATTTTCTACCTTGGTTAAATTTTGAAGTTTGGTTTGTGGTGGGATCAAATTTAGCTGTTTGCTGTGTGAATTGCGTTAAAAGGGATTTATTAAAACACTAATTTGGCTAAAATTCCTTCAAGCTTAAGAAATTTCCCTAAAAACATTTTTTTGTTGTTCAAGTTAATTAATTTCTTTTCCAAAATCCCACTTAGAAGATATAAAGTTAATAATTTGGCACGAAAAAAGTAACGAATTCTCAGTTTTACTAATATGTTTCGGTTTTACATCGTTAATTTAATATTTTAAAACATGAATTCCAAATATTTTCAAAACAATTCCCATTCTGGTTAGTTTGTTGATTTAGTATGTAAACACTAGTTTTCATAACTGAAGAATTTGACAAGCTGACAAATCAATCTATTTGTATTCCATTAGCAAAATGAAATACAATGAGTATTTTAATTAATTATTTTATATTCGTTAAAATATCGACGGATTATATTATTCGTTTTTTCCTCTTGAGACCCTACATAAACAAAACGATTAATGTAATTTTATTTTTCAATGGAATAAATTAAAACTTACATTTATTATATGGTTTCCCAGTAGATCTGGACTTTTTGGAGTTCATATTTCTTTTCGGTTATTATTTAGAGTTTCAAATTACTCTATCTTGAGAAACGTTAAATTTTAATGCTAATTTAGCCTGCTCCAGAGCTGCCTGCATTTTAACCCATTTTATTCACCACGCTAGTGTCAAATTTTAATCACGTTACAAAATTTAACCAACATTTTAACGCAATTCACACACGGTTCAAATAATACTGCGTACCAACATTTTCGAAAACTTCTTGTTTGGATTTTTGCAAAAAAATTTTTTTTTTGAAAATTCAATATTTCGAAAATGGGTATACGATTTTTTTTAAATTCAGTTTTTATATTTATATTATAAATTGTCTTACTAAAAAAAATTTGAAAAAAAATTACGAAATTTTGCATATACAAAATTAAGTAAAAAAGACTAAAACATATTAATGGCCTTTTCGATTGGACGTCCGGAAGACGTTCCCCCAATAAAACACTCGGAAACAATTTGAATGATTTTGAATTGTATGTATCACAGTATTTGTGAAAATTAAATTTAAAAAAATCACATCTTTTTATGTTATATTACCAGAAAAGTAGTTTAAATTCCATAAACACATGGAAATTACACAACAAATCAACCCGATGATTTTGACATTTTAATTATGAGAGTGTATTAGTGATTCTGTTTTCGATTCTGAAATGAAATCCAGAATCGTTTTCTGTTCTGTTTAGAGTAACAACTGTCATTTTGTGGGAGTCATAATAGTTCTGGACGGCCAATCGAAAAGGCTATAAGCGTGTTCCCGTACTTTGTGCGCAGTGAAGACTGTCATTTTTGCAAGAGTAGTGACAAAAATCTCTCAGAGCGCACCAAAGTTTCACAAAAGTACGAGAACGATTTGAACAACAACTTTTGCCATTTTTTAAACGTCAACGTAAAAGTGTGTTTTTGAAAATGTTTATTAAAGATTTACGTAAAATTATTTCTTAAAATAACCAATTTGATATCACAAATTTCAATTTATTGCACGGATAAGCCCGACCAGACTATAAATTCCATTATTTTCAACTATTGTAACGATACACTTGGCAACTGACAGCTTATGTATTGTTTTTTTTCTTTTTCCATTCATTAATAATTTTGAACATAGAAATTTCTTGGACTAAAATTCATAGCATGGAGAAATATTTAATAAATAATAGCAAAATTAGGCCAAGTTGATAAGAAAATTGCGTCGTTGTTCGATATTTTTTATTTTGTTAATACCTACCCCATATATCAGTTTTAAGGATAGAGCTTCACGTACACGAAATCATCAGAGGCTATTGACCTTATCATAATTTCTCTATGGTTGCTGTAAGAAAGTACCTACCAAAAATGTAATGAGGAAAAAATTTGTATGCGGATACTAAAGCCACTGGATTTTTTTTGAATCACGAAAATCCCGGAATTTGGGAGCTCTATGCGGGGACACAATAGATCTCAATGTCACAGTGGAATCACCTAATATTAATATTCATTCATTCATCTCATGGAATGCACAAGAGGTTTGTTCCTGTTGACCTAAGAATCAAGGATCTTTCCCTGAACCCGGCGCAGTTCTCTCTTTGGTAAATCTCAATATAGCGCTTTTGGCTTTCTTTTAGTCGATAACGACTTGCATTGCAGCTGTGGGATATGTTCTTATTGATCCGGTAATGCATACACATCCCAGCCTTTGTATCTTTTCTAGTGATTTCCTTGTCGTTATTAGTTCGGTTCTCTTGTACCATTTAATCGACCCTTAGGTAATGATGGTCTTACTATCATGGTATACATCCATCTCAGGATGTTTGGCTTACATCCACATGTTTTACTTGCAAGTCTCTTGCATATTATGAGTGCTTTAGTGGCTTTGCGACACTTACCTCGAAATGTTTGTCCCATAGAAGTTTACTATCTAGTGTGATTCCTAGATATTTTATCTCCTTTGGGTGTCAATTTCCTCCCCAGCTAACAGAATTTGTTTCATTCGTGGCAGAAACCTTTTTCTAGTAAATGGCAATATTGTTGATTTCGTGGGATTTATGTTTAATTCCACAGAAAGACACCATTTTCTGGTTATGTTCAGTCCTCTTTGAATTATATCGCACAGTTTCTTCGAACTATTAATGGGAGGTGGTGTCAACTAGAGTCTATTGCTGATTGTAAGTTGTTAGTGAGTGCATACAGAGCGGTTTCGGTAGATCTTACCGCCCTTTACGCATGTTGGCGGTGGTTTAAAGGTAACTGTTGTTTTTGCTCTTACGAACATATAAATTACCATTTCCAAGGTCTTCAATGGGATTTTTTTTAATCATTTACACGCGCTCAAGGGATTATGATGTTACCCTTTATATGTTTTTAAACACAGCGCGGGCGGAAGAGATATAAGGGTAGGGAAGATGTGTGGCGCGATGTTCTGAGAATAGAGCTGGCTGTTGTCTCAAAATTATCTCCAAGGATGGCGGCTGTATACGGAGAATTTACAGTGTCCTATTTATCTATGTCTCTTAATTCGCATTATTTTATTTTTTACTTTGTCATATTGTATGGGTATACTAGTTATGCCTGAATAGCATTGATGAGCAAACCAGCAACTCATTTTATGACAATTTTAGAATTAGTTTTTAATGAAAAATAAGACGACATAGACGACGGCATCGCGATGGATGACATATTTTTGGTCAAAACCATTTCTTTTGTAATTTTATCAATTTAAAAGACGAATTTCATGTTTTTTTTACAAGAACAAGTTTGTACGGCTACATTAAAAACAAAAAATTGATTAAAAGTATAAAGTTAAACAAAATAATGTAAATTTAAATTTAAATGATGGCTTTACTAGTAAGCATTCAAATATTATACATTTACACCCATATTAAAAAAAAACACGATTTAGTGACGGTTTATTTTTAAAACATGCATTAAATGCAATATTTCATAATATATGAATTTCTGCTATTTGACATTTTCAAACTTATAGCGAGTTTCATTTAAATTTCAAAGAACTCCTCTCAAAATGGAGATTTGATCTTTTAAATGAAACTGCCCAAATTTAATTGTAGTATTGGCCGCGTTCGGTGACATACCTTAAGCAATCCGGATTGCCTTGTGTTGTTGTAACGCCTAAGGAAAAACAGGTGATGAACAAAACATATGTTGTCAAACACAAATCTCAAGCTACCCAATAATTATTATTAATTTGAGGAACAGCTGTTTCAAAACTTCAGATTTGTATGCAATACAACTGACTTAACAGAGAAAGCTACCTGGATCGTTCGAAAACAAACCCGCTACTAAGGTATCTTGGCTAGCCTATCGGCATTGCACCGAACGCGGCCAATGCTGAATGACTGACACACACATTTCTGAAAAAAAACATCTACATCATCAGATGATGAGGAAGATGAAGACAAAGCAATAAAAAACTCCACTAAATTTATAAAATTTAAATTATTAACTTCTTCGTCTATTATTTGTTTATTTTTTAGTTTAATTTTTTAGCAGGGATTGGCACAATTTCATAATAAATTGATAACAAAATAGTTTACCCACCAAAGATCAGATCTTTCGTGTTGAGATCTGATCTAGATTTGCTCTTTTTGTTGGAATGAAACTCTCAAAATGCAAAAAGATGAAATCTTTTGTCAGAAAGAGCAGATCTTTTCTTGAATGAAACTCGCTATTAGATTAACCAGAACTGTTCTGAACCCATAAAATGACAGTTGTTACTCTAAACAGAACAGAAAACGATTTTGGATTTCAATTCAGAATCACTCACACTCACATAACTAAAATGTCAAAGTCATCGGGTTAATTTGTTTTATGTTTTTCCATATATTTATTTAATTTAAGCAACTTTTCTGATAATAATAACATAAAAAGAAACAAGTTAACTATTATTTATGCAAAAAAAATACGTATCTAAGTCGAAATCAAGCTCTTTGGAAATTCTTTTTAGCCGACGAGATATTTTTTTTATTTAGTTTTCAGAAATAAAGATACAATTCAGAATCATTCAAATTGTGTCCGGGTATTTTATTGGAATTAAGAATTGACATTTGGAACAAAATTGACAAAACCATAGATAGATAGATAATAATAAGTGTATTCCCGTACTTTCTACACAAAAATGTAAAGACTTATTTTTCCAAGAGTGGGAGTAAAAATCTCTCAGAGAACAACAAAAATTACACAAAAAATTGAACAACAATCTTAGCCATTTTTTAAACTTCTAAATAAAAGTGTATTTTTCAAAATGTTTATTAAAATTTTAACGTGAAATTATTTCTTAAAATAACCAATTTCTTACCACAAATTTTAATCGACCAAAATTCGATGTTTTTCAACTTTTGAGATGATACACATGGCAACTGACAGCTTATGTATTATTTTTTTTTCTTCATTTTAAAGTCTTCATAATTTTGTCCAAAGAAATTTCTTGGACTAAAATTTACAGCCTGGGGAATTATTTTACTCTCTGATGAGCGCTATCTTTAGTAACAGGATCTTACTGTTTTTCGTAGAAATTCGTAGATCTTAGCAGTTTTATGGGGGTAGACACTGTTCAAATACATTTCATGCATGCGATCATGTATTCGTAACTCACGTCTACATTGTGTGTGTTTGAAGCAAAATCAAAACGTTTTGATTTTTGCTCAATCAACGAATACACTCTCATGGCTGGTATTACACGTTGAATCTAGATGCATGCGACTTTTCGAACAACGTATAAGTCCAAGAGAGCAAAAAAAAATTGAAAGATGAGACCTGAAATTGTTGCAATGAAAATTTACCCACGCGACACACGGCAGTTTTTTTTCGTCTCATCTTTTCCAATTTTCTTTCTCTCTTGCACTTATGTTGCTTGAAAAGTCGCATGTATCTTGTTTCAACGTGTTATACCAGCCATATGAGAGTGTATTCGTTGATTAAGCAAAAATCAAAACGTTTTATACATGCTAGTCGATTGTCAGTACAAGCTCTATTGAAAATTGGGAGAACGATTTTTACGCCCCTCGGGGCAAAGTAGCAAATAAAAATATTACTTTTAAAAGCCATCTATTGCCACTCTTGGATTGCGCACCATATTTAGGCAACAGGCAAAGAAACTAGGGCCATCTATTGTTATTTTGTATAAGATAAGTGCTGACTTCTATTGTTTATAGAAAGTAAAAAATGCTGTAGTGCTGGGGGACTATAAGAAAAATTCCTTTTTTTCATTTTAGGAAAGAGATTGCTTTTAGAGCTGAATTCGAAATAAAACAAATGAAAATCTAATTTTAATTTTCCAATTAAATTAATTCTTTAAGGCTTCGATTTTTGTTCTTCTTAAAATTTGCAAAATTTTATATAAACAATTAAATAATAAGTTCATATTACCATACTTTTTTTGTTTTATTTGCATCGGCCCGGAAATTGGTAAGAAAAAAGAAATTTAAATGGAAGGACTAACTAACTATTGATGTTTGCGGCTCGAATTCACTTCTGATGGTTGATGGAAATAGTAGATATAGCGAGTTCAGTATCTGCTTTATACATTAAGAGTATTCATGACACCGTGTAAGCCTTATCGGAAAATGGAAAAGTTTACACGCGTTTCATGAACGCACCTAAAAATCAACTTGTAAACGTGGTTAATGATTTTTTTTCTTCCTATATTTTAACTTGACTAATAACGGTTTGTTTATTACTCTCATTTAAAATGTCCACCAAAAATAATACGAGGAAGAGAGATAGTTATACCAATGACACATAAAACGTCAAAATTAAATGTCAAAAGTTTTCCACATTTAAAAAATTCAAATGGTAAGCTTTCCCACACAAAATTTTGCGGAAAAGTTCACCAGTTTTTGGGTAAACTTTTTAATTTTGACAGCTCATTTACCATTTTATCACTTTAATATTTATATACTCGCAGTTGTATTAAAACTTAAATGCAGTTTAAACTTAAAAGCGTGTGCTAAATTTTATTAGTCGCGCCCAAAAGTAAAAAAAAATAAATTGATATTTGATGTAGCCTTAATTGTATTCCGCTCATCCGCAAAGAACTATAATATTTTTTTCTGTAGAAAATAGAGAAAAGGAAATTTTTGTATTGTATTGTATTATTGTAGGATTTGTGTATGGATTTCTGGGAAAAAAATCTCTTAAGCACTGGTACTTGATAATATTCGTGATTTCCGCTGGGAGCTGGGTGGTGCTCGTGGTCCTAGGTGAGGAGAGATCCAACGCGAAGTTGGCTCCTAGCAGTCCATCACCGAGATTCAGCTAATTCGAAACCGCAGTGAGTGAGTGAGATGAGATGAGTCACTTTTGATTAAAAATCGATTCAGCTAGTAATAGTGAAGGAGTGAGTTAGTGAAATGAAATGTCAGGTTACTCGCCTGAGATTTTAGCAGTGATAGGCGAGTCATCTCACTTCACTCGCCGAAATAGCTGAATCTCGGTGCATATCTAGTATGTCAATGATTTGAACAGTGTATATCCCGGATTAGGGAGTACGGGAACGCACCTAATGTAGAGTACACATTATCGAACCTGCGTGACATTCTTATAGGATATCGAACATGCCTGAAAAGTTCGCAAAATAAAATTTTAATTTGCAATCCAAGATCTAACTCAATAAACACATCAAAATATTATTTTTCTTATTCCATACTGACAAAGATTCAAAAATAAACTACCTAACAACAAAAATACTTGTTGAATGTTGTTCGGTGAATGATTTGCATATACATCATCGATCAAGAACGCTGCCTGACAGGCAATATTAAAAAATTTTGTGAAGTGTACACATTAGGTCTGATCCACACTCTGCCAATTGGCACAAATTGGCACCAATTTCTGCCAAAACCTGTTCCAGACTTACAAATTTGGTAGTTTTTGGCAGAAGAGAGCGCTCTTGAGAGAGTAAAATATTTCCCCTTCCTGACAATTTCTTGCCAATTCCTGCCCAATAAATTTTTGTGGGCAGCAATTTGTGGGCAGAAAATTTACAATTGTCAGACTGACGTTTGTCAGTTCGTAGTTGGTGTGGAAAAATATTTGTTGAACAAATAAATTAATTTAGAAACACTAAAATACAAAATAATTAGTTTGAAGGGAAAAAATGTGAATTTACATCAAATAAAGAAATAAAAAAAACAAATGTGTTGACGTTTAAAAATTGGCAGAAAATTGTGCACAATCTGTTCCAGACTTTTTCTGACTTTATTTCTCAATGAGAGAATTTTATCCCCACTCTTCAAGTTTTGACAATCTACCAATTTCTGCCCAAAAAAAGTCTGGATCAGACCTATTATCGATCGTGAGCAAAACTGTCACGCAGGTTCGATAATGTGTACCATACTTTAATGGCCTTTTCGATTGGCCATCCGGAACACGTTCCCCCCAATAAAACAACCGTAAAAAATTTTACTGATTCTGAATTGTATGTATCACAGTATTTGTGAAAATTAAATTAAAAAATATCACACCGGCTTAAAAGAATTTCCTTGCTTCTTTTTATGTTATTTTACCAGAAAAGTAGTTTAAATTCAATAAACACATCGAAATTACACAAAACAAATCAACTCAATGATTTTGACATTTCAATTATGTGAGTGTATTAGTGATTCTGTTTTCCATTCTGAAATGAAATCCAAAATCGTTTTCTGTACTGTTAAGAGTAACAACTGTCATTTTATGGGGGTCAGAACAGTTCTAGACGGCCAATCGAAAATGCCATAAGAAAGATTTAATACTTTAGATTTTGTTCGTGGATTTTTTATTTACTACGCTTATATGGAGAATTGAATCAGTATTGAATCCGAATTTAGGCCGTTGTATACTTGAATCGGATCATTGTATATAGATACTAATAGTACTATCATGACGACGAAATTCATCCAGCCTGCAATAATGTCCACTACTCATCATGAGTTCCATTACCAAATCGGAGGTTAGGTAGTTTTGGTGTGGTATGAAAATGCGTATGAAGAGAAATAGTGTGATAATAAATTGATAAGAGAACTATATACAAAATTTATTATAAGTTAGAGGAGGAAAGGAAAACAAGTATTTGAGAGCTTTTTCTTGTTTTTTTAGGAGGTTTTTTTTTTGTTGAGTAGGTTGGGTGTGTGTGTCTTTTGTTCTAAGGACAGAGTTAAATCTGCTGGCTGTAGCAAATAAAAAAATATGTAGGCATACACATATGTGCAACGGTCTCTACTCCAAAAAATAAAGTTTCTTACCAAATGCAAATACATTAATTATAATAATTATTTGACTATAAATTTGAGATTTGTGGTAACCGTTGTCCAAGGAAATTTTTTCTTGTGTTCCCAAGGGGTTGCTTTTGAAATTTCAGATTTCGATTTGATAAGTATTTTCGTAAAAAATCGAAGAGACGAAATTTCAAATAAGAATTGTTTATTAATATTATTTGTTTTAAAATAATATTTCTAAATTTATTTAATAAATAATAACATTAAACAAAAATAAGTAAGTGGTATATTGTATTTTTTGTTTGCTTATATTGAGTATTTAACAATATACATTTAAAACTACTGTAATTTAAAAAAATCGTCAATTTTCAAAAATGTTGATAAAATTTTTTTTTTCAAAATTCAAAAAATTAAAATTATTAATATAAATTTTTAATTTGAAAAAGGTTCGGTGACTAGTTTTTGAAAAATCGATTTTTCAAAAAAAAAATTGTAGGTAGGTAGGTATATTTATTTTTTTTAAATAAAAAAAAAAAATTTTTTTTTTTGAAAATTTGAATATGCAGTTTAATTAACACTTTTATTAAGCGTTTACAAAAAAAAAATAATTTCAATCGGTTCATCGAATAGTGAAAAAGTCAAAAATATGAAAAGTGGTTCTATAAGAACTGTAGCCCACTAATCGATTCAAAAATTTTGAGAATAATATAAGGTACATAAATTACCATTTATGTTCTATGAGAAGTACCATTAAGAAGTACGCAAAACAAAATATTTTTTTAATTAAAACTGGACTATCCTAATTTAATAACACATTTTTTTTTTAATTCCTGGAACCGTTTTTGAGAAGTATATTTTTTTTTCTTAAAGTTTTTTTAACATTTCTATGAGAGGTACCGTTGTTTTAAATCAATTAAGTCGAAGTTTCGAATTATTGAGTTTCCAAAAAAAAATGTTTTTTTTTAATTAATTTTTTTTTAATTTGGGCTTACATTAGTGTTTAAACTTTCTACGAGCTCCTTCATAAAAAAAATCAAAAATGAATTACCAAAAAATACCTTTATAAAAATTGTTGGAGCCGCTTTTGAGAAAAATAATATTTACCTTTTTGGTCAAAAAAAAGTATAGCAGGTAGGTAAGTACTGTCATTTTTCGTCTTAAAAAAACTGAAAAAAAAATTGGGGACATGTTTATGAAAAAAAAAAACGTTTAGGCTGTAAACTCGAGGACAGGCAGACAGACAGACGGAATTACGGACCCATTTTTTCGTCTTCGAATTCATCGAAATGTCAAGTATGATCAAAATCTCGAGTTCGATTTTTTTCGAATGCATAACTTGTAATATATTACCTACATATATAATATCGCTAGTCAAAAAAAAAATAAAACAAATACTACCTAGGTATACCTACTTTATTTCCTAATATAACTGTCTGTGGAGAAAAAATAAATTATTCTCAGTAGATATTATATTTGAAAAAGAACAAAAAGTACCTATGTACGAGTACATACATATTGTATGTAGGTAGGTATCTGGGTACACATGTACCTACCTAAACAAAACATATTGAAATATCTGAACATTGCTTTGCTATTTTCGCATAGAAAAAGTGAAAAGTAGCAACGTTGCTACAATTCAAAATCCTAAAATCCACCAAATATCTAAAATTTGAAAGAAAAATTTAAAACAAATTCTATAATTCTTACTTCAAATTCATGTATACGGCAATAGCCTTAATATAATTTATTTGTACCCATCATATTTTGAAGTTTGCCATGGCAAAAACAGCTTATTCGGTTTTTCCCTTGTCCTCTATATTGTTATCAGAACTAATAAGTTTCGACCGTCTCCCTTGCTTTTTTTCGTTTTTGCCTCTACATTTTCTTCTTCCACATCAACAATTCAATATCAAGAAAAGAGAAACTAGCGCCCTCATCGACGGAACTACTAGCTTAAAAATTCTGTCTCATATTAGTATTATAGGTTTCATATACAATGATCGGATTAAAATGAGATTACTCGATCCGATCCCACTACTCCACCAGACGAGCTGGATCGAATTGAAAATATGTATGTATATCTAAATCGAGGAACTGAAGAATCGAATTTACATCTGATTCTTTAAGTGTGTGCAACAACAGTGTTTTTTTTTTTGGGTTTACAGGGTCTCCAATTTCTTTGTATTTTTACTGCTTTTAATGTTTACTCTGTAAACTCAGATTGGCCTCATTCAATAACCGAACTATAGCTATCCGGATAGGTTGGTGTTGTTGAATTCCCATGTAAGAACACAGCTGATGACAAAGCAACTGCTGCCAAAAAAAAAATCTTAAATGGGAATACAACACCAAGCTATGGGGATAGCTATAGTTCGGCTATTCTGCTTTCACACAAGGAAACTGAGTTGCCGGCAACTGGGAATTTGTAGCCGAGAAGGGGGCAAGAAGTAAGGAGAATGAAAAAAATCTCCTCGGTCAACGATTTGAAGAGATTTTTTGACTTGCTTTGCATTCCAATTAGCCCAACATAGTCCCCTTACACACAGGGAAACCAGTTGCTGGAGATTTTTTTGACGTTTTCCTTTAATTGCCTTGTAGCTTTCACACGAAGAAACTGCCACCAAGAAACTGAGGAGGAAACTGGGAAGATTTTGTTGGGCTAATTGGAATGCAAAGCAAAAAGTCAAAAAAATCTTCAAATCGTTGACCGGGGAGATTTTTTTCATTCCCCTTACTTCTTGCCCTTCCCGCCATTAAACTCCCAGTTGCCGGCAACTCAGTTTACTTGTGTGAAAGGAGACATAAACTTCCCAGTTTCCTCCTCAGTTTCTTCGTGTGAAAGCTACACGGCAATTAAAGTGAAACGTCAAAAAAATCTACAGCAACTGGTTTCCCTGTGTGAAAGGGGACTTATTGAATGAGGCCATTGTCACTTCGATTCAATCTCACGATCCCCCGAAGCGATTCCTCCATCCACTCATATAATCGGGCTAATTAATAGAACATTTTAACTCGCGGACTAACTTCTATTATATGGTTTAGTAATGTCATGGATTAGACGGGAATAAGTATTTTTTATTAATAAATAGGCCTGTAAACAGATTTGTAACTAAATATGTTTCAATCACCAGTATTAATTTTTTTTTCTTATATTAAAGGCCGTTAACTCTTTGGAGCATCATCAACAACAAATTCAACAACAGATTCACAATGCTCAATCTCAGCAAGCGCAGGTAACGCAGATTCATCATCAGCAAGTCCCTACCATACAAATATCAAGAGAACATCTTCCAACGCTATTCAACTCGACTGCAACCTACGAAACCCCTCGGCCAAGTGATGAGTTTGATGCGATTGGTATAAATGTTGCAAGTAAATTGCGTGTGATGAATCCCACTCAGCGAATCATAGCTGAAAAATTGATAAGTGATGTACTTTTTAACGGTCAACTAGATCAATTGCATATATCGACCAGTTTAGCACAATAAGTAGTTAGGTATTCAGTATTTATTATAAATAAAACATATTACAGTTTAAAATTGTATTTTATAAGTGTGCAATTCAAAGATAACAAAATTAAAAAAAAAAACTAATTTTAAATTAAAGTTATTTATAGCATAAATAGTTTTTGAGTAAATGTACTGTTTTTACTAAATTTACATGTGTTTTTGTTTAAATGCGTTTTTTAATCTATGCTTAAAAACTTAAATTAGGTACTCAAACGTTTCAATCATTCAAATAAAACAAGCGTGTATGAAATGACAGGGGCCTATTACGTAATACGAAACACAAACAAAGTCCCCTTTCACACAGGGAAGCCAGTTGCTGGAGATTTTTTTGACGTTTCCCTTTAATTGCCTTGTAGCTTTCACTCGAAGAAACTGGCATCAAGAAACTGATGAGAAAACTGGGAAGATTTTGTTGGGCTAATTGGAATGCAAAGCAAAACGTCAAAAAAATCTCTTCAAATTGTAGACCCGGTCAGTAGTCTTGTGTGAAAGGGGGCAAACGACATAGACCGATTATCAAAAACTATAATTCATTCAAAAAAAATATTGGCAGAGAAATAAAAAAAAAACTCATTTTCGAAAGCAACTAAATTGACGCCTATATGTTTAAAATTGATTAGCTTTTTAAACGAAAAAAAAACTACAGGAAAGGTGCTAGCAATCGGACGCAAATTTTAATACGGAATTATAAAATTCCATCCTAAAAAGTAAAACAAAAATTTTAAGTGCAATTCATAGCAAATACATTCCTTTTTCTAACAATTAATTTCTTTTAAAAAATTGAAAAGTAATTTATAAGAAAAAAGAGTTTTCCCTAAATACACGTCATAATCTAATAACTTAAAGACCAGAAACCTCTGCTTTCATTTGACATTTGCCTACAAGCTGAAACACGCACACAAGTAACATTTCTGTTCCTCTTCCAATAGACACATTGATAAAAACGCACACAAGAATCTTTTCTGTTCCTCTTCCTATAGACACATAGACAACACAGCCCTAGTAATTTGTTTTTGTTTTGCTTTTCGATTTTCCATCTATTCATGGATAGAGTTTGAAAGCTACACATACAACAATGTAAACAAATGGGTTTTTGGGGGGTGAAACGTACGAAGGTTTCCGATCTTAGTATGGCTTATTTGTGATACACGTGAACGCCATCATTGACTCCCACCAAATAACAAAAGGCAACCTAGCCTCTATAGTAAGCCTACCTACCGGCGAGGTGGACTGCCTCCACATGGAGAGCACCACCAAAAACAACTCCAACGCACCTTCCAACAACAGCATGGAAGTTTCACCAAACAAATCCAACAGTTCAAAATGCAACCCTTCCACCTCGCCGCTACTAAACAGCCTGAGTCAAATCCACATTGCGCACCTAATGAAGATAAAAAATAACGGGAAACCCCCAGAAGTAAATCCCCAAAGCAAAAGGGTCAAATTGGGAAACGACGAAGACATGGATATCCTCGAGGATATCCAGGAAAGCTGGACTGAGGCGAAAAGCAAAATCAGACCGCCAACTACAACTGCCCCACGCATGGAAGCAATCAACAACAACAATCGTTTTTCGGCTCTAGGCGAGCTAAAATTTCTAAAGAGCACGAACTCCAAAGGACTCTGCTCTAGAATCCCAAGTCAAACAACTGACGACTCACCAGCACCAGCCAGTAATAACGATACCCTCCCCAAGAACAGAAAAACGCACAAATACAGTGGCCACCACCGCCACAACTACTATTGCTAAGACTGCAGCCAGCTCCAGCGCCACAATCACCAACAACAACTCAACATCAAGACTCAACAATACTGCAACTAAACAAGACAACGCAGGGGGCTCCGGCCAATCTAAATCTAACAAATCAAGTATAAGTTTTGTCCAGCCATTATTTTATTAGATACTAATATTAAGGAACTGGCATCTGATCTAAGCAGACTCTCAAAGTCAGGCGGTTTCAGATTTTACTTTAAGAACCAAAGAGATGGTTCATCAAAATTATTCATTAACAATCCAAATGTCCATGATGGATAAAATTAGGGGATGTGAAGTCATCCAGGGTTACTCTTTCACGCTTAAAGAAAATAAAACTCAAAATTTAATTCTAAGAGGCTTAACATCCGACTTCAAAGAGTTGGACATTCTGGAAGACCACGAAAGCGTCCTACCGGGAACGGCAGAGAAGGTTTCTATCTTCTCAACGGAGAGGTCCAGGAGTTTGGGATTCAACACCAATCTCTTCCTTATTAGACTATAAAGGCATCCCCGCAACCGAGATTTAAAACTAAATTACATACTTAATACGAAAATTACCTCGGAAAAGCCCAAAGGTAACACGGGCATCCTGCAATGCAGGCGATGCCAAAGCTTCGGTCATCTGGCCAAAAACTGCGGTAAAAATAACAAATGTGTTAAATGCACACAAACTCACTTACCGGGCAACTGTCCCGTTACGTCGACCCCCGAGTCAAAGGCTCATTGCAATAAAGAACATCCAGCCGAGGCTGTCAAAAATACAAAGAATACCTAAATGAAAGGAAAAAACATCCTAGCAGCAAGTCAAAAAAAAAACTCAAGGCATTACTTTCGCCAAAAACATTTCAAACTCCATTTCACCGCAAAAATCCTTTGCAAGTCTCTTTAATCAGAATCAAAGCGTACCTCTGGGTCCTTCCCAACCAAAAAACACAAGTAATAACTACTTGAACCAATTCCTGGACCTCTCGAAAGATCTTTTTGGTATCGGTGTTTCCGATTTCTTGATCAAAATAGAAAACTTTGTCAAAAATATTAATAACAGCGGTTCATTACAGCAAAAAAGGCTTAAATATCTGAATCTCCGGAATGAGGTGATGATATGCACACCATAATAATATTAAAACTTTCAACTTATAACATTTCGTCCTTGATTGACCAGAGCAGGAGAATAGAGCTTCTAAAAATTCTCCTCGCCCAAAAAACTCGGTTGCATTCATTCAAGAGATGCACCTAGAACATAGACACAAAGTGATACTAGATAACTACAACTTCCTTTCAAACCATTTGAATCAAGGTGTTGCAATAGCAATAAAAAACAACATAAATTACACAACTGTTCAATTAACAAACCCAACTTTCCCAAGTATTTTCTGTTATATAAATCTAACTATAAACGGTATACCAAAAAAATATTATTCGGCTCTTTATACTTCCCTTCCGGCTGCCAATCTAATCTTATGCTAGAAGAACTAGAAAAGATCAACAACTTATCTGAATCGCCAGACATTTTAAATGGGGCGACTCTAAAATCAACCAAAACGGCAGAAACCTCGTTAACTGGTTAAGCTCTAACAATCCGCAATTTATAAACATTACACCCCCAGATGCAAGTTTCCAAGAAGCTCGATTACCTTGGTTTTACCCAATCTGATCAATGTATTCGACAAAAATTTTATTGTCAGCACACTTCCTTCTTTCAGCGACCACTTCCCAGCGATCCTTGAACTGAATATTTCAGATTCGATCCTATCGACAGTGGAACCCTACACAGACAAATCCTACAAAAATACAAACTGGCATAGATTCAGAAATGATCTTGACCTAACACCGATTTTAAATTCACCATCCCCTTTTATCCCTCTCTCAAACACACAAAATGACCAAAAAATTATCTTTTTTAACGAAACCATCACAATCACACTGGACCATCATTCGTCCAGGTCTGTAAATAATTTCAAGAAGTATAAAGACCTACCAATCGACATCAATAACCCATTCAAAGTTAAACATCAGTGGCAAAAGGAGCTCAAAAAGATATTCCATAGATTTTACAACAGAATAAACAGTGAATATAAATTCCTTGCAAATAAAATTTCCCTTCTAAAAACAATAATTAAAGAAAAAGTCAGTATTTGGCTAAACACTCAGTTCGGAATCAAATTCAGCAATATCAAACCAAGTCCTCACGCTTTCAAGGAAGTAGCAAAATTACCTGACGCTTTATATGCAACCAAGTCTCCCTTGGAAACCATATAATAACCGACGAAGCGGAATAAGTTAACACCTTCAAAGAACACTTTAAAGAACTCTACAGAGAGAATATTTATAAGTCCCCTTTGACACAAGGAAACTGAGCTGTTGGCGAGAAGGGCAAGAAGTAAGGGGAATGAAAAAAATCTCCCCGGTCAACGATTTGAAGAGATTTTCTGACGTTTTGCTTTGAATTCCAATTAGCCCAACAAAATCTTCCCAGTTTCCTCCTCAGTTTCTTGGTACCAGTTTATTCGTGTGAAACCTACAAGGCAATTAAAGGAAAACGTCAAAAAAATCTCCAGCAACTGGTTTTCCTGTGTGAAAGGGGACTAAGTTGTTGATGTGGTGCAAAACAAAGTTGCACGTTTGCACTTTTATAATGGTACTAGTCCAGTTGCACCGGATCGTAAATACCCCTTTAATGAATTTGCTCATTCTTTAGTGGTAGCGATTGCCATTATTACCAAGCAATCATTATTTTGTCTTGTGTAAATGCTTATCAATCAAATTATAAAATCACATCGGCTAAAAAGAATTTCCAAAACACTTGATTTCAATTTAGATACACATTTTCTTGTATCAATAATAATTAATTTGCCTCTTTTTATGTTATTTTACCAGAAAAGTAGTTTAAATTAAATTAACACATCGAAATTACACAAAACAAATCAACCCGATGACTTTTAGAAGGATGACGTTTTTATCTTGCACAGCTGTTTTCTAAAATATCATCTTTCAAATTAAAAGTGCTGCAAAAGTTTTTTCACTAAGCGCCTTGGTCGTTTTTTCAACCAATTCCCCGGGGATTGCAAAAAAACGCACCTTAATGATTAGGGGGGTTTACATGAACGAGTTAACATATCTAATAACACCCCAGTTATAGCTATCATTGAAATTCATCATTGAAACATAAATCAGTGAAACCATCTAATTTGTTTGGCAAGTCGGTTATAGCTATCATTGAAACTTGGTTGTCATTGAAAAGATTTTTCATAAATGTAATTTTGAGGTTATATTTGATCATTCAAAGAAAAACTGGCGCAAGAGCACAGGAATAAAGGAAACAAATCATTGAATGATTATGTTCCACTTTGGGAACAAAATGTCAGCTATCCTTGAAAACGCTTTCCATCTTTGAAAATAATCTAAAGTGAATTTGCAAGAAAGTGGTAGAGCAAATAAAATATTTTTTGAAAAAAAAAAATATATATCTTTTTATATCATATATTATATTATTATATATTACATTATTATATATTATATTTTTATATATTATATTATATCTATATCTTATCTTTATAGCAAAGCGACATCAGTTTTATTTGCTTAAGTAGCTCAGAATTGATAGACAAAGTTTTCAGTGATAAGTTTCAATGAAAGGTCTAACTGTCGCCTAAGTGAGTGAACGCTAATCTAAAAGCTATCATAAATTTTAAAAAAATCACAGATGAGCAATACATAGATGAAAAATTTCGGCAGCTATATTGGTTTGCCTACAAGCTAGTACCGTTATGAAACTGAAATTTTCAAAAAAGAAACGATCACGATAACCCCCAATGATGATCAACAGTTTTCCACGGAATTTAATGGCTTCGGGAATAAGCTTTCCCAGGGAATTTTGCGATAAAAATGAGCGAATTAAGAAAATACTAGCTTTTATACGAAAGTGATTTTGAATCCTTGTTTGTGTTTTGGGCTCCTTCGATTGCAAGGATACTTTTAAGAACTTCGATATTTAATACATGTATCAACTTACAGATCATACATCAAACATTTCTCCCTACTCTTTACTCCAATACATTTATAAAAGTTTAATCGTACCATGACAAAATCACAAAAAATTAAAGGCGATGATTGGTTCAAGCTAAGCAATTTTGTTTTTTCGTCTTTCATATAAGCAGCGAATTGCCAATGCGAATTGTTAAAGGTCGCAAATTCTGAAGTTCCTTTCATATGAATATAATCTTTGGTCGTCGACCAGTCATGACAAATGTCATTAATACATATGTACATATGTAAACAAATAAAGATTTGAAATTGGTTTGCAAGAAAATGAGTTCAAAACAAGTTTATTTTTTAAAAATGCAGTTTTTTTGTGCTATAGAAGTTTAAAAAGGAGACATAAGTTACATGTCCATCTAATTAACATGAATTGCCACAAAGATGGAGAAGAACAACCGCCAAATAATGTGAAGTCTATAATTTGAAGTTAAATTCAAGCGAATTATTTATTCACCGATTTGTGGAATGCGTCCTGTTGTTGTGAGTTGCGAATTTACATTTGACAGTTCACAGAAGTCTGTTGTTGGTCGCGTAGAAAATATTAAAATGTAAATGTTTGATATTTAAACAAATTGTTTGTAATGTTTTCTTTGTAAATTTTGCAAATAAGATCATTCATTAACTTCTTTAAAAAGTTAAAATAAAAATAGGTTGATGTTTCCCCTTGAGATTGCATAAAATCGTTGTTTCGATTGGCCGTCCAGAACTGTTCTGACACCCACAAAATGACAGTTGTTACTCTAAACAGAACAGAAAACGATTCTGGATTTCATTTCAGAATCGAAAACTCACTAATACACTCGCATAATTAAAATGTCAAAAACATCGGGTTGTTTTGTTGTGTAATTTGGATGTACTTATTTAATTTAAACTACTTTTCTGGTAAGATAAGGTAAAAAGAAGCAATGTATAATTATTTGGGTCTATTCGGGGAGATCTTTTAGGCCGTGTGTGAATTGGGTTAAAATGTTGGTTAAATTTTCTACCTTGGTTAAATTTTGAAGTTTGGTTTTTGGTGGGATCAAATTTAGCTTTTTGCTGTGTGAATTGCGTTAAAAGGGATTTATTAAAACACTATTTTGGCTAAAATTCCTTCAAAATTGAAGAAATTTCCCTAAAACATTTTTTTTGTTGTTCAAGTTAATTAATTTCTTTCCCAAAATCTGGCTTAGAAGATATAAAGTTAATAATTTGGCACTAAAAAAGTAACGAATTCTCAGTTTTACTAATATGTTTCGGTTTTACATCGTTAATTTAATATTTTAAAACAACAATTCCAAATCTTTTCAAAACAATTCCCATTATGGTTAGTTTGTTGATTTAGTATGTAAACACTAGTTTTCACAGCTGAAGAATTTGACAAGCTGACAAATAAATCTATTTGTATTCAATTTGCAAAATGAAATACAATGAGTATTTTAATTAATTATTTTATATTTGTTAAAATATCAACGGATTATAATATTTGTTTTTTTCCTCTTGAGACCCTACACAAACAAAAATAATAATGTAATTTAATTTTTCAATTGAATAAATTAAAACATACATTTATTATATGGTTTCCCAGTAGATCTGGACTTTTTGGAGTTCATCTTTCTTTTCGGTTATCGCTTACAGTTTCAAATTACTCTATCTTGAGAAACGTTAAATTTTAACGCAAATTTAGCCTGCTCTACAGCTGCCTACATTTTAACCCATTTTATTCACCACGCTAGTGTCAAATTTTAACCAAGGTACAAAATTTAACCAACATTTTAACGCAATTCACACACGGCCTTATTCTGTTATTCTGTTATGAATTTTCATACAAACGTTTAAGCTGTCAAAAAATCTTTTTTGAATTATAATTTTGGTATTCTGCATGCTAAATCTGCTATGAAATCTTCTAAGAAATCTGCTAATGAGCTGTCAAAACTTCGAAATTCTCAACAAGTCTTTTACGAACTGCATTTTTGGTATTCAGCATGCCTCAATCTGTTATGGAATCTTTTATGAATCATAAAAGAATAAAAGACACTTTTTTGTTACTTTTATCATAAAAGATTTCAATATATGAAGTAAAAACTTTTATTTTGTTAATGAATTGTTCGTAAAAGGACAGATATAACAAAATATTATTAAAATACATAATAACAAGAACAAACATGTAAATAATTTCAAAGTAATTATTTCAATACACGAAAGCACAGAACACATTTGATGGATAAAACGTAAAAGAAAGTGTCGCTTATCTTGCCGGAGTTTTTTATATTGGATATAATAAATTCAGGAACTATTACGGACAAATTACAAAGATAAAATATTATTTATCTACGCGAAACAAAACACGATAATTGCGCAGGTTAATATTTTCATTAGTCAGTGCCTACTGCCGAGAGTTTTTATTTACCTACTACAGCTGATAATTTGATAGCAGATTTTAGGTCTGTTCGTATAAATGTTTCTTTTTCGAATTTGCATAACAGACTTTTATAAAAGATCGAGCTCCTGAATAAAAATTATAAAATATCTTTTATGGTGAAGATCTGTTATGCATCATAACAGAAAATTCATAGCAGAATAACAGATGTGGCAGAATAGACCTAATTATTCATACAAGAAATGTGTATCTAAATTGAAATCAAGTATTTTGGAAATTCTTTTTAGTCGATGTGATTTTTTTTAATTTAATTTTCACAAATACAGTGATACATACAATTCAGAATCAGTAAAATTGTTTCCAGGTGTTTTATTGGGGGAACGTGTTCCGGACGGCCAATCGAAAAGGCCATTAATTTGCATTTGCAATTCGCAACTCAAATGAAAGTCGCATTACCCCACTTGTCACAACATCACTAAAAATTGGGCGATGTAAAGGCATTCAAAGTATTGATGAAAAAGTTCATGGCAACACTGACAGTTGGGTATTGTTGACTTTTGAAAGTTTGACATCGAACACAGTCAACAACAGACATTTTTCTTCGAACAAAACAAAATTTGTTAACAAAATAAAATAAACAAACATAAGAAAATACATTCATTCGGTTATTTTCAGTATAATTATGGAGTCCAAAAATTGTTTAAATGATTTGCGATGTTACTCACGTCTCTGGCTAACAGAATTTATGGAAATTTATAGAAGTGAGGAATGCCTTTGGCAAGGAAAACATCCCGATTACAGCAACCATGCTATTCGTAATTCATCTTACGATAAACTAGTTGAAAAACTCAAAGAAGTTGAGCCAAATCCGGACAGAGCAATGGTCGTACGAAAAATTAACTCACTCCGGTCAGCCTTTAGGCGGGAATACCGTAAGAAAATTACAAAGGACAACTACGAGTCAAGATTGTGGTACTTTGATAAATTGATGTTTATTGCTGACCAGAAGCCGAGACGCATTTATGGAGGACAAAAGCGTGAACTCAAGTTAAATTTTGATGATGACAGTATGGACTACGAGCAGCAAGAGGAGTCGGATAAGAATGAAATGATTCAGAGTGAGCAACATATAGCATTGGTACCAGAGCCGATCCGTTGTCACGTCATAAAATCCGAAAATAACAGCGATAATTCCCACCAGCAGCAAGATCAATCAATTTCACAACAGCAGCATCAATCTTCATTAAAAGTTCTTGATATTACATCGTTGGATGTGAATTCACAACGCGAAATACAACAAGTAAGATAATATAGGTTTTATGTATTTACTTTTAAAAATCCAAATCACACAAATTGCCCTAACCTATTAATTTAAAATTTCTACCTAACTGTTTATACTAATTTGATTGTCAATGAAGAAATTTTCTTTGTGAAGCTGAATTTCCTTAATAATAATCTAACTACAACTTTTTATTAATATCTTAGGGAAGATTTAATATCGCCTTTCTGATACAGTTATTACCTTCAATAAACAAATTTATTCTTTTTCTTTCAAATTATTTATACACATCTAAGAAATAATGAATAACAAAAAAGCACTTTAAGTTTTTAATATATATAAAACCATTTTTGAGTCTTGTTGAATCCATCTCGTCTCACGGTTCAACGTGATAGGAGTAGCCATACATCAATTTATGAGTTTTTGAATCAATCCGAGCATTTCAGTTTCTAAAATTGTGTGGTCTTTTCTTTAACTTGCTTGGGTGATATTAAATAGCATAGAACAGAGTAGACTTTATTAAGGTAGTGGGGGCTATCATGAATAAATGTTCTCCAATTCGAATCTGGGAACATAAATGACGCTCAAAAGTTTACCTCGGAAATAAACTTTCCCAGGAAATTTTGCTGTCATTTCAAACGATATTTTGTTCGAGGGGATCGAGATTCACGATCGCAAGCAAAATTTCCGGGGAATAAAATATTCCGTGGGAAACGAAATTCCATGTGAGATTCCCGATAGGGCCCAATAGTTCATGTTTACAAAAAAAAACTGCAAGTCTAGTAGGACCTGACCAAAAATAACATATTAGTTTTACTGTTACTTCAAAACATTAAATTTGATTTTTTTAAATGAGTTCTAAATATTTTACCATGTAAATAAGTATTTACATATTCCGATTAAAAGTTTTCTGTAATAATTTTATTTCTGTAATTCATGCAATACGTATATATCTATAAAGTTTGTGCCAGCCCTCCATGCCATTAAGTATGGTTATCACTTCTTCATAATCCATTTGATTTGTGCCAAAGAAAATCTTGCCTATGTGGTACGAAGTTAAGATTAAGATTTTTTCCTCGCTCGTAGAATCATAGAAATCATAAACAAGTTATACTATTATGAAGGGATACTAATGAATAAAACTGCTGTTTAATGGCGTTTTTATTTGGCAATCCGGAATCGTAATCCGATCCAGGATTCAGTCTGAACACTTTGGTGTTATTTTGGGGAATCACACATACACATAAAATAATTATGTACGTGGAAATATTCAAATACCAAAGAAAATGTTTTTGTTTGCACAATTATGATACAAAAAATGATTACAGCCAAGATTGACGTTCAGGTATATGAATGTATGGGTGCTTCTGGTTTCGATTCTGAATCCAGAACAAAATTCTCTTCTTCTCAGACTCAGAACTGTCATTTTTTTCCAAGTAAACACTTTCCGAAGAGTCCAGAAGGCTTCCGGATTGCCAAATAAAAACGACATTAATATTTCTAGTAATAGATGTGTTTGGTAACGTGACATGCGTACGAGTTTGTATAAAATTATTTCTAGTTAGCAAACAGGCATAATATTTTCAAGTTACCAGACATAATTTTGTGAATTTTTTTTTAAATTGTTACGAATTTGTATGAATTTAGGATATAACTAGCAGAGCTTTTGAGAACAAAACAATCAAAGCTAATAGCGAGTTTCATTCAAATTTCAAAGATCTCTCAAAATCGAGATTTGATCTTTTCAATGAAACTTATTTCCAGATATGATTGTAGTTTGGTGAATGACTGGCACATACATTTCATCATCAGATGACGAGAAGACGAAGACGAAGCAATCAAAAACTCTACTAAATTTATAAAATCTAAATTATTAAAATAAATATAAGTATATAAATAAATAGTTCACAACAAATTAATAATAAAATATTTTTTGACCCTTGACTGAAAAGACTTTTTACATGTACATATGTGTGCATTCAGAATACATCTGCCAACCCATCACAGAGATCCGATCTTTCGTGTTGAGATTTGATCTGGATTTGCCCTTTTTATTGGAATGAAACTCTGAAAATTCAAAAAGATCCAATCATTTAACAGAAAGAGCCAATCTTTTCTTGAATTTTTATTCTGGAAATTATAAAATATATAATCCCGTCGATAAATAAAGTTCTTAAATCTACAATCGCAGATATCCAGACTCTTTAATATCAATGTAGGTATAGTTAAATTAAATAATACATTTTATTTGTGCTTCTTTTTATTTTATTATTACATAGCACATACATAACTGCTGATACAAAAGAAAAAAACCATTACACATTGATATTGATGAATGCATTCAAATAGAGTAAAATTATTAAACAAACTTTGCTTTTATTTTATGTGACTGGAACTTCTCATAAATTTCCATTAGAAGAATGTGTTAGTTCTTTGTTTGGGCTTAAAAATAATTCATGTTTCTGAATTACATAATTTGTTCCGAACATAGTGATATGGTTTTAAAAATCGACTAAGAAAACTAAAATTGAAGCTGAGAAACGTCTTAAAGCTAGTATTAGACGGTCCTTGTAATTTGTCATTGCCGTGACACTCTGACGTCACAACAAAATAGGTCCTACCACTTTCATTGCCGTGACAAAGGTAATCGTGTCATGGCTAGCTACAATGACTATCACACGAATGACACATGTCTGTCATTGTTGTCCCAAAATACAATGAACTTCAAAGTATGTCAAGGTGGTATTTGTGCCTCGGTGTCACGGCAATGACATGCAAAACAATGACTATCACACGACGTGACAACTCTCAAACAGCTGATCATTGGAGGTGAGCCTAAACTGCAATGACATTTATTATTTTTAGCAGTGACGATCACACGGCGTCGATCAATCGAGTCATTGTGTCTTGGTTGTTAAGGAAAAGCTTATTTTTTTTTAAAAACAGCTCCAACGATTTTGATACAAAATTTCAGAGAATTGGTACTAGCTATCAATCAGAACAAAATTTACGGTATTTGCCCTAGAATTCAAATGGCATCTTTTTTTCTTTCATACTATAATATAACATTTGTGCAAACTTCACATATATATAATTACCTACCCACCTAAATACTTCACTTTCATTATATATGTCCATATTTACATACCTAGGTTCCATTTATGTAATTTACATAATTAAAATCTATTTAAATATACATTTGTAGGTAGGTACCTATGTATGCAACTATTCCCAACCGTGACAAATAATGACATGGCAGAAATTTCTGCCGTGTCACGGTTGGGACACCGTCCTTGCAGCGACAGGCTACGTGTCACGGTGTCCCATCAACAATGAAAGGGCTATCACACGGTCACGGAAATTTGTCATTGCAATGACCTAAAAGTGACGTGTCACGGTGCTTGTCATTGTTTTTGTCACGGCAATGGCATGCAAAACAATGACGATCACACGACGTTACACTTTTAGGACAGACATCTACGTCATAGTGACGTCAGAGTGTCACGGCTATGACACATTACAAGGACCGTCTAATACTAGCTTAACCATTCAAATTTAACAAGTAGTTTTGAACTGACAGCGTGGTAATCTAAAAAGGACTATATTAATTCCAAATTCAAACCCAATCTGAAAAGTCGTTTTGTCAAATTTACATACACAGGCAAATGAGGAATATTTGATTGTTGTTTCTTGTCAAAAATGTAAATAATCCATTTAAATTTGATTTTTAAACTAAAGGATTTGTATAAACTCTCTCTTTTTATTCTATGTACATACATGTAAATTTTGTTCTTAATGTCAATTCTTAGTCCTTCACTAAACCACCGTCTTCGATGGTCTAGCTAAGTACTAAGTTTATAAATGTCAAGCAGAAATTCTGTTTTATTAATAGTATTTCGCTCTTAGTCCATGGACTAAGTCTTAAGCCTTCCCTAGTAAATGTTTATTATAAATAACAAGTTTGAAAAAAATCGCTCCAACCGCTTACTGTAGGTCGTTGTACATGCAGACGTAATTGCGGGACCCACTTTTTTGGTGTTCTCTATCATCGTAGTGTCAAGTTTGATTAAAATTTCGAGTTCAATTTTGTTTCCAAATGAAAAACTTGCCATAGGGTGGGGACCACAAATGAGCACATGTTTGTACTACTTACACTTATTGTTCTATACGAATGGAAATAATAAAGCAAATTCAAATAAATGTTTACCCTTTATTTTATGTTCAATTTTAAACATAACGGTGTGTAAAGTATAATACAAAACGGAAAACAAAAAAATCAAAGAAAAAAATAAATAAATCTCGCTTGTATTCAATTTTGATCCAGTGCATTGTTTAATTTGTTTATCAGCAATAATATCAAAATTTGGGGTTAGATCTATTTAAGATTCAGATATGTTTTATTTTATTGCTTTTTATTGGTAAGACGTTTTTCAAGATAATTTTAATGCAAAATTGAGTACATGAGAGTTGTGTTTGTTTTATTTATTTTTTTCCTTGAATTTGTTGTTTCCCGTTTTGTATTATACACCATTTTGTTTTTTGAATTGAACATGCACTAAAAGGCTAAACATTTACTTTAATTTGCTTTGTTGTTTCTATTCGTATCGAACAATAAATGCATCGCAAAATAGAAATCTATTTTGGATTGCCGACGTTGTCATGGTCACTGCTCGGGCAATCGAAAACAGTTTTCAATTGAATTAAATTAAACTAATAATTCGTAAGGCCAAATATAGTCTCATAAAAAATATAAAATTAAATATATTATACAATAAATAATAGGTAGATGTAGATGTATTTGGAACGCGAAAATTCATACGAATTTGTACAAATTCTCACATTTTGATGTCAAAACTCAAGTTTGGGAGACCTGGAGAAAATTTCTAGTTACCAAACAGGCACAATACTGGCATTGATTCAGAAAATGTGTACCAGTTTTATTTATATACTTTAACTTGTCCTTTTTTTATTATATATTTTAGGCGGTCGACTCTCTAGAACAACATCAACAACAAGTGCATCAGCATATTCATAATGCACATCAAAGTCAGCAAACGCAACTGACGCAAATTCACCATCAGCAAGTCCCTACAATTCAGATATCCCGGGAACAGCTTCCTACACTATTCAACTCCTCTACGACCTTCGATCATTCACGCCAGAATGATGAATTTGATGCAGTTGGTACAAATGTCGCCAGTAAATTGCGTGCCATGAATCACACACAGAGGATCATTGCGGAAAAAGTAATCAGTGACATCCTTTTCAATGGACAGCTGGGGAATTTGAATATATCGTCTACCTTATCTGATTAATATATTCTTCATTTTTTGTATGCAACTATAATTTTAAAATGCTGCAGGAAGCATCTTAAACGACTTATATGTATAGGTACTTATGTATGTATGTATGTTAAAAGTATTCTAAAATTGTTCTTCATATCTCCATGTAAAACTTTATTATAATAAGTTATTAATAACTACAAAATAATTATAACATCTCAATTTAAATAACATCCTTTTACTAAGGAATTGTGGACAAGATTAAGGTAGAATTATCAAACGACCAACAACTATTTGGGCGAAGACTCCTTCTCAGACAATCTCCGCCACAAGTAATTAGGCCTGAAAATGAATTATCTAACCATTAACAACTATTTGGACGAAGGCTCCTTCTCAGACAATTTCCGCAATAAATATTTAGCACCCTAAAAAATAAGAACGCTATTAGGAGTATCATGATTTTAATTTTCTTACTGTGATGATTGGTAATTCTATTTTTTCCTCCTCCGCTACTAGAGCTTTGTTTTCTTGCAACACAACCCAGCCGTAGTGCACTCCGATTATTACAGGGACCATAACAATTGAAACTAGATTCTTTGATAAAAAGGATAATTTGGTAGCTTTTTTCATAGTTTTTGCTGGCGATGAATCCTTCATTTTATTTAAGTATATAAATTAATTTCTGTGTTACGATTTAAGATATTTATAGTTAAAAGGAGAAGTAAAGTATTATGTTAGAATTAAAAAAAAAACATTTGACGGTAGGTCTGTTTGGTATCTTTTTTGTCAAGTACTGTCAAACTTCAAAAATGGGTGAAATTTTGTAAATCCTGCAACTGGCCTTTTCGATTTGCAATTGGGAAGAGTTCGGAGTGCGTGTAAGCACATTTGTCTCTATAAAGGCCTGGTTCCACAAGCGTAAAAAGAATGGGGCGAATTCATGAATCGTATTAAACAAGATTACGTCACTTTTTTTTTTAATTATATTTAAATGACGTCACCAGAGATCACAAATAGTGAAATTGTTTGTCCGATGTGGATTAATGGATTTTGATCTCTGGTGACGTCAATAAAATAAGACAAAAAAGGAAGTGTCTTAATCTTGTTTTCCTTGATTCATGGGGCGAATTCACTGTGTCGAATACTATGTTCCCACCAAAGCGAAATCTGAGAAGCTTTCCAGATTTCAAATTAGTGTTCACACCGCCCATTCCACGAATTCGTCTCTCAAAAAGTACAAACGACAACCACTTTTGCTTATCTAATCCATCAACGCAAGCCCTTTTGTCAAATAAAAATTCATACCCTGTCTTTTTATCTGCTTATCGTTAGAGTGAAAGATCGTAATTTGCACATAAGAATATTTTTACCTAAATATGATAAAGTTCAAAATGGACTCGTTAACTATGAATGGGCCGCATCGTTAATGGGATTTCATTGTGATTTCAAAGAAATCTCGGATTTCGAAATCCCAAAACTATATGGTGAAATGCGAAGATTTGGGCTGAAATCTACGAAATCTGAGATTTCGCTTCGGTGGTAACATAGTATAAGTTTAACCTAGGTTTATTTGAATTTTCGGACGTTGATCTTTCCAAAATATTTGAAGCTATTTGTGTAAACCAAGTTAATAATCTTATAAAAATATAAAACCAACAATTTGTAAGTAAAATCAGTCTTTGTTCAGTCTGAGCCAAAATTTTCTTAAACCGTAGTTTATAGCCTTATTCCGGCAACCTTACTAAACCCTCACAAGTCACAATAGCCTCAACTTGAGGTGAACTCATTTTTGTGACTTTTTTGATATTCTGGTAAAAACCTCACAACTTGTGAGCATCATAAAAATTTGAAAATAATGATTTGCTTTTTGGCACATCACAACTCACCTACTTGAAATACCTGTGAAACAAAACTATAAAAAAAACGAAAAAAGAACAAACATGAAATTGAATTTGATTTTGATACATCTTTTAGAAGTTAGTTTCATCTATAAAAGTAAGTATTAATAAAACTGTATTAATTGATTTTTTAATAAATCACTCTTTGGTTGTAGCGCTGCAGAATTCTAAGATAGTTAAGGGATATTAATAATCCGTTTGTCATTCAAGATACAACTTTTATCTATCGGCCTATATTTGTAATTTTCTTAACATTTTACTAAAGTTAAACTCACAAAATGGCTACTTTATTTCTTTAGTACCGCACTAAGTCCATATGCCACTTTGATATTTACAAACGTCAAAAAGTTATGTTCGCATACTTTTTTGCACTATTTAGGCGTGTTTAGTTGTAATTTATTAAGAAAATAGATTAAGTATGGTGCTAGTTAAAAAGTGTTTAAAATTAGGAAAATATTAGTAAAGTGTTTTAGTATTAGCAAACTGTTAAGTAGTATTATGCTTAGCCCTTAACATCAGGCTGTTTAAAATATTGCGCCATTAATTCCTACTTCTTACTTTTCATTTTAGATGAAACTTCTTCCAAAATATGTATCAAAATCAAATTCAATTAGATGTTTGTTCTTAATTTCTTTTTTTTTTATAGGTTTGTTTCACAGATATGTCAAGTAGGTGAGTTGTGATGTGCCAAGTAGCAGATCATTATTTCCAAGTTTTTATGATGCTCACAAGTCATGAGGCTTTTACCAGAATGCCAAAAAAGTCACAAAAATGAGTTCACCTGAAGTTATGAAGTTATTGTGACGGCTTACTTGTGAGGGTTTAGTGAGATTGCCAGAATAAGGCTATTACACGAAATCTGCTATAACTTCATTGACACATCTCACAATCACATGTTCCTAGCGTTCAGGTATGTAGTTTTGAGAAGAAAATGTTCGCTATTTTCGTTGTTTTTAAGCAAACTGAGGTGAAATAGTTAAAAAAACTTGAAAATTCTTTACCTGAACGGGACAAATTATGGTGCAGATGAAAATGCTATAATGAAGATGAGCATGTTCAGCTTCACTATAATCTGCAATCTTCAGATTCGTACTTCCTGTTGATTTCCATTTTGGTCTTCGCTCTCTATCGCACAAGTATGATTTTTTTATTTTGTTTCCTCTTTTTTTTTACAGATGTCAATGCAGATGAAGATGAAGATACATGTAAAGCCTCCTATAATCTTCATACATGAAGATGATCTCCATTTTGGTCTCCGCTTTATATCTAAGTATGATTTTTTTATTTTGTTTCCTCTTTTTTTGCAGATGTCGATGCAGATGAAGACGAAGATACATATAAAGCCCCCTTTAATGGATTTTTTTTTCAATATGACGTCCATAAAATAAGAAAAACAAAGAAGTGTCGTAATCTTGTTTTCTAAGATTCATGATCAGCGACTATGAATATATGCCAAAGTATCAGTTTTGCGAATACACACAAAAAACAAATTGAGTAGCATGCCAGGGAATTGGAGGATAAGCTAGGAACTGTTACAAATAAAACGAAATAGAAATAGTACGTGGAAAAGAAAGCTATTGTACAGTACCTTTTCTTTCACCGGAAAAATAAAAATATCTGTCAAAAGGTTAACGTTATAGAATAAAATATGACTTTTAATGCAATATACTCATAATAGAAAATGATGAAACTTCGCCTTTCTCGCTTTCCCTTTCTTTCGTTCGAAAAATTATCCGATCGCTCTTTCTCAGATTGATTAGACTGGTATTACACGACTACTTATGATTCCGACTCTTTTCGAACATAATAAGTGCGAAAGAGAAAAAAATCGAGATGGAAGAAAATTGCCCTGTGCGACGCGGGCCAAGATTTCGGCGACGCACTTTTGACGTTTCTCTTTACACTCATTTGTTATTGAAGCATACGCTTTATTTCTTATCCTTGCGTGAGTGGGTAATATCCATAGATGAGCCATATCAACATGGGAAACTTTCATACGTTTTACCCTTCAAAACTCATTTGTATTGTAAATTTGAATTTTGTAACCATAAATCTTTGTATACATAACCTATGTTCCCACCAAAGCGAAATCTGAGATTTCAGCAGGAAGATTTCGAGATTTCAAATTGGTGTTCACACCGCCAAATTCACGTTTTCGTCTCTCAGAAGCACAAACAACAACCATTTTTGTTTATCTAATTCATCAACCCAAGCCAAATTGTCAAATAAAAATTCATACTCGATCTTTTTATCTCCTTCTCGTTACAGTGAAAGATCGTAACTTGCACATAAAAAGCTTTTCACATAAATATGGTGAAATTTAAAATGGACTCATTCACTATGAATGGCCTCCATCGGCAATGGGATTTCATTGTGTTTTCAACGAAATCTCGGATTTCGAAATCCCAAAACTATATGGTGAAAAGCGAAATTTGGACTGAAATCCACGAAATTCGAGATTTCGCTTCGGTGGGAACATAGTATTACTCACCTGTGGTGATATCAATGTGATATAATAGTTTATAAAATACAAATTAGTATTTATTTACTTTGTTTTAATAACCACCAGCCCGAAATTAATTTTTCTGATTACATAAATATTTTTGACAATATGGTAATTTCAAACAAAAAAAAAAACGAAATTCGAAGTAAAGGAAAACTGTCAAATTTGAGTCCTGACTCTAAAGTCATGTGTGTAATAGCGCGCGCCTCAGCGTATGAAATTTCGAATAAGAATTCGAAGAAGAGTCGGGACTCATAAGGCGTGGTGTAATACCAGTCTTACTTTTGCTTCAGTTGTTTTGCGCCTTTGACAGTTTTAATTCCAATCACAACATTGCTGAATGTCTGGACTTAAACACTGCATTTTCGGTCTCTACGGGTATCAACTCGATGACTTCGCCTTCGTAGATTTCCTTCGTTTCACGGATCCTGAAACCAATCGACCATCGAAAGTTCTTCATTAGAACTTCGGTCTTTTTAATTTTTCTCCTGAACAATTCTGAGCCAAATATTAGGCAGAATGGAATTTTATTTCCATGTTCCTATGTAATGGCGAGGGCAATAGCTATTTTTCCAGTACCATTACCATGTGGGCCGACGAGGAGAAGTAGTGCACGTCCTACCATCTTATTAGATTTGATCAGATCTAACACCAAGCGGGCAGCAATAGCAATTGCGGCGCCGCGCTGCTGTTGAGTGCGGACGGTGCTTTTGACTTCTTCAATTTTTCTTTTGAAATCCAGAACCTAAAGGTGCCTCCATATTATGCCGAACGATGCCGATCGGCCTATGCCGTGCCCCTCATTCTGGTCGTGACGTTCGGGTTTCTTTCATGGATCCATTTCGTTCGGTTTGAATTTAGTTCGGTTTCGGCATGGACCAAAGGCCGATCGGGACGTCCATACTTATTCGGCTTGGCCGATCGGCATAGGCCGATTGTCATCGTTCGGCCTTTGCCGCGCCACCATTCTGGTCGTGACGTTCGGGTTTCTTTCATGGATCCATTTCGTTCGGTTTGAATTAAGTTCCTTTTCGGCATGGACCAAAGGCCGATCGGGACGTCCATATACTTATTTGGCTTGGCCGATCGGCATCATTTGGCATAATATGGACGCGCCTTTAAGGCCTATAGAAATTGCATGAACTGTCAGAACTGTCAAAGATCATTTTTTTGTTTTCATGCAAAAATATATATCTAATTTATTTCTTTAAATATAAGTCTATGTGCTCTTTTGAATGATGATATTTTATTCCGCGATATTTGTTTTTGGCGGCTCCATTCATCCCTCAATTGTTTGTTGGGAAGTCTGATGCCCATTTGCCTCGAAAGCTTCTTTATTTTATTCCCAAGCCTCACTTTGTTTTATCATAGGAACTGTCATAATTTGTTCTTCAAAGTTAAGTATTGCCGTGTTCTTTTTAACAGAAAGTCCCCTTTCACACAGGGAAACCAGTTGCTGGAGATTTTTTTGACGTTTTCCTTTAAGGTGGCTTTATTTCGCTATTTTCGTTGTTTTTAAGCAAACTGAAATGGTAAAAAAAACTTGAAAATTCGTTATCTGAACGGAACAAATTATGGTGCAGATGAAAATGCTATAATGAAGATGAACATGTTCATCTTCACTATAATCTGCAATCTTCAGGTTCGTACTTCATATAATCTTCATACATGAAGATGATCTCCATTTTGGTTTTCGCTCTCTATCGCACAAGTATGAATTTTTTATTTTGTTTCTTCTTTTTTTGCAGATGTCAATGCAGATGAAGATGAAGATGCATGTAAGTCCTCCTTTAATGGCCTTGTAGCTTCCACACGAAGAAATTGACGAGGAAACAGAGTTGCTCGCTTTTTGTTTGCTTTTGATTTGACATTCGCTTTTTGTAAACAAACAATTTGCTTCGCGGCTGGAAAATTCTACACAATTTTCAGTTATAAATTAACCGCAGCTTATTTTTAGAAAAATAAATTCAAAATAAAAAACCTGGTGCGATTATATAGGTAAATGTTGTTTTTTTTTATTGTGATTGGTAATAATGGTTTGCTAAATTAATATATTAAAAGGTCACGGAAAAACAATGAGCCAGGAGAAAATTGATTTGTGTGCAGATTTGTTGTGTGTTTCTCTTGCCATCCAAATCTTGGACCCAACACAGAAGATTATATTGGGCTTATTGGAATGCACCGAAGCTTTATTGGTACATCTGGACACATAAACCACTGACAGGATGATATGACTGATACCTGTAGTGCTGCCTGCTGATGCTGCTGCTCGCTAATACAGGAACGTCATTATAAAACAAATGTGATGTTGAAGCCACAAGCTGAGAGCTTAGTTGGTCCGTGCGTTTTTGTTGTCGATTTTCCATGTCTAGGCGCATAATTGTATGTATGAAATGTGTACCAGCTTGTGATGGATTGAATTAATCAAAAGAATTAAAACTTAAAATTTTCTTTCACAATGAATTTATTTAAGTAGCTCACTTGTTTTGGTTTATGTAATAATATAATTGTAAGAAACAATTTCTCTTTAAAAAAAATATGTTCGACATCTATCAGAGACAGAAGTCAAAATGGAAACCTAACGAAATTTCAAAGCATAACGCCAAAAAAATCTCTTCAAATTATTGACCGGGGAGATTTTTTTCATTCCCCTTACTTCTTGCCCTTCTCCCAAAAAACTCCCAGTTGCCGGCAACTCAGTTTTCTTGTGTGAAAGTGGTCCAAGTATTTTAGTACTAAAACAACAAAGCCAAAAATCACTTTTGTTTTGACAACATAATTTATCAGTTAACAGTATACTGTCAGCTCATTAGTCTGGAATAAAACGAAATTTCATTGAAAATTGAAGTGATTTGAGATGATTTTGAAATTGCGTCATTGCATGGGAAATTGTGCAATTCCGAAGATGATTTCGGCAAAATAATTTAAATTTGCGCAATTTCGTTCAGTGGGACAAAGTATTAGTGCGATATAGCTCATAGAATTTCATACAAATAATATTTTGCTGCATCGTGAAGTTCTGCTGCAGTTGTGTGCGGTCTAACCTTAAATCTTAACTACGAAAATAAGCAATTACAAATAAATCAAATGATTTATATATTGTGGTTAGTTGCTTTTTGTTCAGTTTCGTTCACTTTTTGCTCTCGGAGGGGTGCAAGCGCACCTTACTTAAGAAAAACTGACATCTCGCTAAAGTAGGAATGAAAGAAAGAGAAAGTTGATTCATTTCACTTAAATATACAATATGGGTGACTTCTCCTTTTGACTGTCCTGAAAGTTACTTTTCGTTGGTTTTTGACATAAACTTAAGTGCCCAGTCGACAATTATAGATCACCTTAAAGAAAGACCACCAGAATTGCATGAAAAATAAGCAAACATAAGTTTAAGAGAAGTGGGAGTATTACCTTATTTCTTTGCACTGATTTGTCTTGTTTTATTTTTAGGGATTGATATTTGGATCATTGGCATTAATAAAAACAGCTTATGTTGCATTTCAGAAACAACAATAAATAAAGTATTTCTAAGTTAAGTACTTCATTTTTTACTTTAAAACAAAAATCTGAACATTGAAACCACCTCATAAATATAATCGACTTGATAACTTGGGATTAGATTTAAGATTTAAGATTAAGATTTAAGATTAGAAGGATTTGTTTGGGGGTGGACGTGGCGCGATAGTTGTGTGTTCGCCTGTCAACCTCATGGTCACAGTTTCGATCCCTGCCGTAGTCTATGTCTTCTTATTTTTCCATTAAACACCAATTTAAAAAAAAATAAATGTCATACAATGAGTTGCTGGTTTACTCATTACATGCTGTTTAGGCATAGAACTAACAACATGTGATGTTTGAGTAAAACTAGTATACCGATAAAATATGACAAAGAATAAAAAAATTAATGCGAATTATAAGGGACATCGAAAAATAAGACACGGAAATTTCTACGCATTAGTTCAGCCGCCATCCCTGGAGATAAAATCTGAGACAACAACCACCTACAGTCTCCGAATATCGCGCCACACATTCCTATCATTCTTTCTCTTCCTTAACCTCACCCTCACGCCCGCGCTGTGTTGAAACATTTAAAGGGTATTCATAATCCCTTGAGCGCGTGTAGATTATAAAAAAAAAAGTATTAAATACAAATTTACGTACCATAAGATAGCACCAAGGCAACACTTTTCATTTAATGTTCGACTTTAAACATGGATTTCCGTGTATTAAATTTTGACATTTTGCTAACGACTAAACTGGAGATCAAATTCGTTATTGGTATGTGGATTTTCTTTTAACCTAAACTTAATTTGAATATTAGTAAGGCCCAATGAAAGACAAATATAATGCAATGTTTAAAAGAAATGTTTTATGATATAAAAGAACACTTCGATTGAAGTTTAGTCGGCTTTAAATTGTCACGGATTCTGCCTAGTCGCCAAAGAGCAGTAAACCGATGAAATGTTCTGGTTGTCTTGTTTACGATTCATATTGTTTTTGTTGTTAAAAATATGAATCGTTTCTAGAGTATACCGCTTGGAGACATGTTTCTCCATTTCCAAGAGATCCACTCTGTCAAAATCTGGTTTGTGTCCACGCTCAATGGAGTGTACGGCCATTGCTGTCTTCCCAGTGCTTTTTAAATTAATGTCCGATTTGTGGTTGGAAATTCGTTGACGAAGAAGTTGTTTCGTTGTACCGTTATAGGAAAGATTGCAATTTTCTTCCGCATTGCCACGACAGTTAATTTTATAGACTACGTCTGTGCACTTATCCTTTTCCGTTTTTGTTTTCATGTTGGTGGAAAGAGGTGCCAGCGTCCTATTGGATTAATACGCTAAACTGACGTCATTAGTACTATTTTTTACCGTCTCAAAGTTTTCTGACAGTTTGGGAACATAAACTATACTCTTATAAATACCTCTCTCTTTTTACTTTTTGGAAAACTTTAAAAATATGTTGAAAATAGAAAAACTAATATTTTCATATTAAATTTAATTATAATAATTAAAGTTTTAATTATAATTTTTAATAATAAATGTCTCGAATAAAAGTATCAGTGTGTTGAAATTCGTTGTAATTTAAAGACAAATTGAAAAAAGGTGTTTTTTTTATCATAATTAACGCTAGTTTTTCCTCGCGGTAATATTTTAAAGCTATTCTATAGAGACCACTAGCTTATGGCCTTTTCGATTGGCCGTCCAGAACTGTACTGACCCCCACAAAATGACAGTTGTTACTCTATACAGAACAGAAAACGATTCTGGATTTCATTTCAGAATCGAAAACAGAATCACTAATACACTTACACAATTAAAATGTCAAAATAATTGGCTTGATTTGTTGTGTAATTTCGTTGTGTTTATTGAATTTAAACTCATCTTCTGGTGAAATAACATAAAAAGAAGCAAGTAATAGTTATTATTGTTACAATAAAATGTGTATCTAAATTGAAATCAAGTGTTTTGGAAATTCTTTTTAGCCGATGTGATTTTCTTTTAATTTAATTTTCACAATTACATTCATACATATAATTCAGAATCAGTCAAATTGCTTACGGCTGTTTTATTGAGAAACGTGTTCCGGACGGCCAATCGAAAAGGCCATTACTGTAAAAAAAAATCAGAATTCTAGGCGAGATGTCCAAATGGAAAGCGGCCCCTAAAAATTTTCTTACAAAACGACACAAAGCATAATCTTCCTGTACAAACCTGACAATACCAAAAATTAATTTGCAAGCTTACCCTACATTATAGTATTTTGGCATCACTCTAATACTTTCTTGACGAATTTGTTTTGACACTGGCATCTGGCATCGAAAAAAGGTGAACTATCGTTTTCGAATAAAAATAATTTCTATTTTAATTATTATTGTTTATTTAAAAAGTTTGCATATAAATTATTTTTTACTTAATTTTTGGTTTGCAATACAGACACAAATGTCGTACAAGGAAAAACCAAGCACGTCAAGCAAGGAGGAGATGTTTGATTGCTTCTATACTGAAGTGAGTGTATAAATAATTTGGTATTTGTTTCTTCAAATTCGCTTTCGCAAGATTTTTGTTTATAAAAAAAATTATTTGCAAATAAATTATATCATTGTTTTTTCACCTCTATATATCCGAAATACGAAAAAAATAAGGTAAAACAAATCGAAAAAAGGGATTCTGTTCTCACTTCCAAACAACAAATTGATAGAATCCTACGTCCTGGCTCAACATATTTCAATTTAAATCCATTCGAAGTTCTACAACTCGAGCCCGAATCCACCATCGAAGAAATTAAGAAAAAATATCGTTCTCTTTCGATTTTAGTTCATCCGGACAAGAATCAGGACAACAAGGAGCTAGCCCAGACAGCATTCGATATTATCAATCGAGCCTGGAAGACCTTGGAGAATGAAAAGACGCGCAAGAAATGTCTGGACGTTTATGAGGAAGCCAAAGATAGAACAGATCATATGGTACATGTGTTTTTAGTGACATTTTTAAAAATTTATTTATTATATGGAATTTCTAGATCGCGGAGAAAAAAAAGAAACTGAAAAAAGACGGCAAATCCCATGAACCTATCCCAGAGGATGATCCAGAAAAATACAAGCACGCAATATATGTAATGGTTATGAAGCTCTTTGCCGATATGGAACGTCGGAAACAACAGCTCGAACAACGCGACCAAGAGGAACGGAAACGAAAACGTGAAGCTGAAATTGAAGAAGAGGAAAAAAGAAAAACCGACAAGGAATGGCAACAAAACTTTGAAGAATCCAGACAAAATCGAGTGAATAGTTGGCACGATTTCCAAGCGGGTACGTCAAAGAAAAAAAGTAAAAAACAAAAAAAAATGCACGGAATGTTCGAACCACCGAAACTAAAGCCAGAAACTCGATAGACCTTGCTCGCGAATCTTCACATTTAATAGTTGGCTTCTTAAACTTTACATCTTTACCTTTGTGTGGAATATTTTAGTTATTGTTCTTAGCTATTAGGAAGAAATAGTATATACAAATCAACTGGAAAACGATAATATCCGGATGGATTTTTTTTTTGAAAACTCCAAATTTTTACAATTTAGAACAAAAACATTCATCAAACTCCGTAAAACAATTTTTAATTGATATTGATTTCGAAATGAGCAATATTCTTATTTTATATGCAAACAAAATATATAATTAATTAATTAATTAAGTAAATTAATATCGTATTTTTTTAGAAATTCAATTCAAAATGGTAAATAAGGACTATACAACAATTGTGTAACTGCAAATAACCGGTTATAAACTAGTAGTCTTATTCGTCAAAATTCTCTAATCGTTTGAAAAGTGGGTAAGTAGGACTTATTTAGCAATTCTGTTCAAAGCGTTCCCGCACTTTTGTAAAACCTTGTTGCTCTCAGAGTGATTTTAAACCCCACTCTGGCAAAAGACAGTCTTCACATTTTTGTGCACAAAGTACGGGAACACATTTACAATTTTCTTTTACCAAATATAACCACATTCATCGGTTTTATGTCAAATAAAAGACTATTCACATGGGAGCAACCAACCACAGAAAAATAAATGTGATTTAAAACAATTTACAAATCTAAATTCTTCACAAATTCTGAACAAAATATAAAGAAATATAATTTCTAATATACAATCAAATTTTAATTTACAGTCAAACTGTATTCGCGTTAGGATACGTCAAGGAATAAATTGTTCGCCGGCGGCGAACCTCAAAATCAGACTATCCGTGATGAATAAAAAAGCCATGGTCGTTTTCATGTGCATAGTCTCAGTCAAACTCTGTTCGCGTTCCACATACCATTATGCTTCAAAAAATAAATCGTTCGGGATATTCTAATCTCAAAATCATACAATTAACATGATGGCAATTTCGTTTAAAAAAATAGGATTCGCTACTAAAACCTATACTTTTTTGCTTCGTAACGAACGAATCTCTTTTTGTGACTGTTGGTGTGTTGCTCGGCAACTCTAAAAAAAAGCTTTAATTCGTTAAGACTTTTCACATGAGAGCAACCAACGACCGACGAATTTTTTTTATAATCTACACGCGCTCAAGGGATTATACTACCATTTAAATGTTAATACAGCGCGGGCGTGAGTTTAAGGAAAAGAAAGAAGGATAGGAAAGATGTGTGCCACGATGTTCTGAGACTGGAAGTGGTGTTGTCTCAGATTTTATCTCCAGGGATGGCGGCTGAACTAATTAATGCGTGTCTTATTTATCTATGTCCCTTGTAATTCGCATTATTTTTTTTATTCGTTGTCATATTAATCGGTATACTAGTTTTACTCAATCACATGTTTACCAACCTAAATTCTTCACAAATTCTAAACAAAATGAAGAAATGTAATTTATATTAATGTTTAGACAAAAGAATTTACTCTTTTAATAGGCAAAATAAGATACATTTGAAAAAAAAAACAATATTGGGTGTCGCGAATTGCTACTGATTGTTACGAACAGTCAAACTCTATTCGAGTTCCACATACCATTCACCCTTCGACGAATAATTTATTCGATCCCGTCTAACCTTAAAATCAGACTTTTATTTTATATTCGTGACGAATAGAATTAAAGCCACTGAACGCAATGTCAAAATGGACGAATATTCGTCAATTCGTTGGTCGCTCTCATCTCACTTAAAGGATAAACAATATTACTCGCTAATATGACTTTCGTTGAAACAAATAAATTTGAAGGTTTTCAAACGCGTGAGCATGCAAAATACAGTTGACCATGCGAGAAACACGCTTTCTCAAAATCCAACCATAAATAGACATTGTCTGCTTTTGCGACTTATTTTTTTGCATGCGAAAGCCAAACGTATTGGGAATTGTAGCGTTTTAAAATGTTTTCTTAATTTTGATGGTATAATAGGCATTCGAAGTAATAGGACGACTTCTCCTTTAAGCTTTGCAGTCAATATCGTAGCTTCAAGTACGTTTCAGGAAATTCTTCTGATGACTAATTTTTTAAAAGCGGTTTTTAAGAAACAGTTTTTTTTTTAATTTTTTAAAGTTTTTGAAAACCTTTTTTAAAAAAATACAAAAACGTCAATTCATAGGTATTCAGCAAGTATATATAACTATAATTTTTGAAAAAAAATTAATGAGCAATTTTCAAAATATTAATTTTTATTTTTTTTAAAATGCTTTTAAAAATACAAAAAATATTAATTAAAAATATTGGTATGCAGTATAAATTGGGCTAGCTACACCTATACATGTGTGAAATTTTAAAAGAATTGGTTGAGCGATTTATGAGATAGTCAAAAGCAAAAAACGGCCCTATGGAAAGTACCGGTTTTAGACATTTAAAAAATATTTTTTTTCAACCATATGATCGGTCGTACCGAAAAAGCTGCTGTGATTTTTTAAATCAAAATCGTTGCAGCCGTTTTCGAGAAAAATAGGCTTTAGCATAATGGTTATATCGCATGTACCCTTATTTTTTTAACTAAAAAAAATCTAATTTCCCTTCTGTACAATACCTACAAAACTCTATATACCAAGTTTTAAACAATTCGGCCCACCCGTTTGGACTGTAGGGTCTATACATACATACAGGCAGACATACAGACGGACAGAATTTTTAGTCCATATTTTTTCATCTTCGCTATCATCGTAATGTCATGTTTGATTGTTATCTCAAAACTTTTTTTTCGACCAATGCATAACTTGCCTTATATTGTAGTACCTATAAAATATTACTAACCCAACGAAATAGGCCAAAAATAGCAACATACATATATGATTTATAAATCATATTAATAATAATGTTGGTACTTATGCATTTGTACTTAATGTACAAATTAGATGTAATTTTAAAATAGCTGCTGTCAAATTGCCTACAAAAAGAATTAGTTAAGTAAAATGGTGGTCAGAGCGAACTCGCATCTGGACCCAAATAGCGGTGGGAAGCGCCGTTTTGATAAAAAAAAGAATTAACTAATGGCGTTTTTATTTAACAATCCGGAATTCTTCTCCGATCCGATCCGGGATTCCAACTGAACACTTGTGTGATTCTGACGATTCTGAATTTTGATGAGATTGTATGTGTGAGAATGATTGTGTACGTGAAAAGATTCAAATTCAAAAAAACTGTTTGTTGCACAATTATTATGATACAAAAAAATGACAACAGTCGAGTTTTACGTTCAAGTCTGTGAGTGCTTCTGGTTCTGATTTTGATTTCAAATCCTGAAACAATATTCTCTTCTTTTCAGAATTAGAACTGTCATTTTTTCCAAAGTGATCGCTTTCAGAAGAGTCCGGAAGGCTTCCGGATTGCCAAATAAAAACGACATAAAACTTGAGTAGCGCCCCTATCAACGTTCTAAAATTGGAATAGCAACAAGCCCTTTAAGGACCAATTAAGTGCATATTATATAGTAATAAATAGTCACTAATTAGCCGTAAGTGTGTGTGTGTTATCAATAAGGCACTTATAAAAAGTTCATCCAAAAATTGGAAATTTCCGACTTAATTTCATCTCCGTAAAAGGGTGATATTTTAGAGTTTTTCGGCGAAATTTGGCAAGAAATACATATTATAAAAATTTCAAAAAATTGGTTTATTGCCTTTTCAGAAAATTTCAAATTTTATTGATGGATGTCGTAGATAATCAACTTGACTTGAAATTCGTTTAAATTATCATTTTGAATTCAGTCGATTAGTTTTGTTTTTTTTTTTCAGTTTTTATTTATTGCGATATTTATAATTTTTACAAAAATAATGCCAATTACGGGATGAGTATCGGAAAAGTATGCTGTCGTATGTTGATTTTTTGTTTTAATGTCATATTTTTCAGTGGTAACTTTTCGAAACTATACAAAATTAGTATGGGGGTATTTAAGATAACTAAATCTATTTTAACAGGAATAGCTAAAAATGGCATTCTGTCCATATTTTATATAACTCATTTTTAATTAACCTCTCTACTTCAACTCGATCTTTGAACCGCATATAAACGAAGATTATAAAATACATATTTAAATAATGATTGCCAACATTTTTGCAAGAAATCACCAAGCGAAAATACACCTCTACTGGCTGATTTATTGAAATAAATGTCAAACACAAAATAATTTAAAAATCAACATTTAGGAACACACCGATGTTAAAACATAATCTTTAATCAACTTATCATCTGCCTACTTTTTTGGTACCTATTTAAATGGATATTATATGTATGTATGTAAATAAACTTATTGAGTTCGATAAAATGTTATGTCGATACGTTAAATTTTTTAAGGCATATAAATACAAATTTTATAACATTCAGTACAATTTTGCGCTGCCGCGATATGTTTTGAGAAATTTAACAATTAAAGCGTCAAGAGTTAGAAGGGGTTAAGTGACATTTTTGAATTTTTTTACTTAAAAAAAGTCAAAAAGTAGGTATTCCATGCACTTTTTTTTACACTTTTGATACTGAAAGAAGATTTTTCACCCCTGTTGTATATCAAATTTTCGGAAGCGCTGCCGCTGGGCGGCGGATGCGATGTTACTTTCCATTGCTTTTTTGAAGCCTTGAAATATTTAAAAAGACTACACACTGAATTATAAAATTCAAGGAATAGTTACATGAGTATGTAGGCACCTACGTACAATGTATATTTAAGTCTAGATTATGGATTTTAATCATGTAACTTAGGAGGGTAATGTATACCTATACCTAAATAGATGGGACCTAGGTATGTAAATTTGTACATACCGTGAATGTCAAAATTAAGTAACTACCCATATGGTTTGTTGAATAATATACAATATAAACAACAAATTAAAATCGATTTCCAACAATATAAAACAAAAGCTTTATTATAGCAGTAAATCAAAATAAACATACAAATTCAAAATAAATCTAATTTTCACTAATAAAAAAGTAAACATATTCAATATTTTACATGTCAAAAGTAAATAAACATCTGTTATTTCTTTAATAAATATATACAATTAGTACTTGGTTTGGCTTTCTTTAGACCTTATAACTTCTTTAAGTCTACCTGACATGAACAGAACAAAGTTATTTGTAACATCAGAACATATTTGGAACCATTCTTCAACTAAAGCATTTTTTAAATCTTCTTTGTTCTCTTCCTTTTATGAATTTGAGTGTCCAAATGATACCATCAATATTTATGGTGTTTAGGTCCGGGGATTGTGAGGGTGATCGAGCTATTTTGGAGTTCGATAAAGCAACCATTCTTTAACGACCTGCGAGGTATACTTAGGATCATTGTCTTGTTGAAAGATGCAATTGCTAAGCAAACCTAATTTGTCTACGCTCGGTTGTACGTTATTATTTAGGATGTTAAGATAGTCTTTTGTATTCATTGTTCTTTCAATGAAGACAAGATTTCCGACCCCAGATGCCGCCATACACCCCACGTCTTCACTGAACCTCCTCCATGTTTCACTGTGTTTCTTACATTTTGTTCACTAAATGCTTTATTTAGCTTTTTTTTTAGTTTTTAAGTACGTTTGAAATTTTCCAATGTTTTAAATTTTTCAAATTTATTAATATTTTTTTCACTGAAACAAGGTTTCTATTAACAATTTGGCTATTTTCCCGATATGATGTTCCTTTTTTCTTCAAATCCAAAATAGATTTTTGCGTTTCCAAAGAAATTTCACTTCTCATTGATAAAAAGTAATTTTGCACTACTGTTAAGCTTACAATCTGAAGTGATGTAAAAAGAAAGATTTACCTCCACCGCCATAACTATTAAGTTTTTTTTTATATTTTATTAGTGACAAATGTACTAGTTTTATTTTGAATTTTTATTTTTATTTAATGCTAATAATTGTTTTATATAATTGAAATTCCATTTATGATTATTTATTTTTATTAAATTGTATATTATTCAATTAATCATATGGGTTTTACTCACTTTTGACACTCACAGTACCTATATAATAAAATTGAAGGATGTAAGTGATAAGTAGCTATATACACATACATAATCTTATATGATTGGTAAAATATACAAAATAATGTGATTTTTAGAGATATTTAAATTTAAATGTATGATAACCTACATGGTGCCTATTATATAATATGTATGTATTCAGTAACGTAAATAGCAACAACATGTCTGTATATAGGACAAAAATTGAAACGCAAATTTAAAGTAGTAATGTTATTAATATATGTGTGTAGATGGTCCCAATAATTTCAAAAAAAAAATCAATGATAAAATATATTTTTGTTTTCTTAAAAGTGGACTGCACTATTCTAAGAACGCACATATTGTTTTATCAAAATTTTTTTCTAACATTTGTTTTAGAACGGTACCCGTTGTTTTTTTATTTCGACACAACATTTTTGTTTAGGTACCTATTCAAGATAATGTCAAACAACTATTAAATACGAGGTTTTGAAAAAATCAATTAAGTGTTTTTCGAAATATATTGAGTAAAACAAATTTGTTGAAACATTTTGGTTTACAATACTGTTTAAGTTTTTGGGAGCTTCTCCATAATCTAATTTAAAATAAAAAATTAAATAAGCCGTGTTCCAGAAAATCGTTAACCATATCCATTTTTCCAAAAAGAAATAAAAAATATTACCAAGTAGGTACCTTTTCCCTTCATTAATCCACTAATTTTTTCAAGATTTACCTCTTTGGCATAATAAAATGTACCGTTATTTTTGGTCTCAAAAAAATGCAAAAAACCTACACCTATCACCGAAAGAACATTCTTATTACCAAGATTGAAGAAAATCTGTGCACGCGTTTAGGCGGTGGACTCACAGACAGACAGAGAGACGGAATTGCTGGACCCAATTCATTCGTGTTCTCTATCATCGTAATGTAAAGTTTGATCAAAATCTCGAGTTAAATTTTTTTACGAATCCAAAACTTGCCATATATGTATGTAGGTAGTATCTCGCAAGTAAAAAGTTATACACATTATTTTCAATCAAAAATGCAAAAAATAATGCATTCCTAATGATAGGTATAGGTACGTATTAAATAAAATAAAATGAAAAAGTTATCTCATAAAATTTATTTTTTAAATGTTAGTAGGTACCTATACCTACCTACATTGGTATCATATTAGAAAATCGTAAATTTATTGCTTTAATATGGTTATGTAACAATAAATAATATTTATACCTACGTTGGTAGTATTTCATTTACCTCTTAAATTTTTACTCCAATACGGTCTGAACCTGAATTTAAATAACAAGCATTGTAGGTATTTGAATATCTTATTAAATGTACCTACATAAGTATATACCTACCTATCTTCAATGCCACAACACTTTTATCACACAGAGTTTATTTAAATTCATAGGTTGGTAGGTATTTAAAAGTTGCTTGAATTACACTCATCACAAGTCAATTACTTATCTACAGTACCAATTAAACTGACAAATTTACTCGTATTTTCAAACAAATTTATTCCCGAAACGTAAAGTGCAGTAAATCAATGTCAAAAACTGTTTTTTTAAACACAAAACGAACACACGGCAAACATTTAATCCACACATACCTATATATATAATTATAATAATGCCAAAACCAAAACTAGGTCGAACGAGATACAATTCTTCCAAAAATAGTTATGCATGCATATGTATGTATGTAGGTAGATTCTCCAATTTTAAATAAATGTGAGGAAAGAAAAATACGCAAAAAATGTATATTTTCTTTTCTCTTGCTTTAACTTTAGAAAATGTTAAAGCATATGCATTCTTCTCCCTTTTGGTTTTCACTTAAAAAGCATAATTTTTTCTCATGCCTTAACTTTAGAAAATGTTAAAGCATATGCATTTTACTCCCTCTTGGTTTTCAATTAGTCTCTACACATTTTGCAAATGAGCCCAAGATAGTAATTCTTATAGTATCTACCAGGTAGCTCCCCGGACGTTCCTATTCAAAATAGTAGTATAGAAATGTATATACAATGGTAATACTTCCTTTAATCTTCATACATGAAGTTGATCTGCATTTTGGTCTCCGCTCTCTATAGCACAATCATGATTTTTTTTTATTTTGTGTCCTCTTTTTTTGCAGATGTCGATGCAGATGAAAGATGCAGATGCATGCAAGCCCCCTTAAAAATGCACGGCTGTTTAGCACGTACTTTCTCGTATGTTCGATCACATCGTGGGCAAAAGATTTCTATAATTTCTTTAGTTTTTTTCTAAAAACAATTGGTGTGACAATTTTAAACATTTAATAATATAAACTTAAAAACGAAATTTAAAAAAAATCAACGTTTTCGAAATACGTAGGTACTGAATTTTCCAAAAAGAAATTATTTTTTTTTTTTCAAAAATCCAAAACAAATATTTTTCGAAAATTTTGGTATGCAGATCATTTATAATTCGAAGGACCCCCTATAAAAATGTTGATCGAATTCCGTCCAGCCGTTTATGAGAAGTCGAAAATAAAAAAATGGTTGCATGGCAAGTACCGTTAATAACAAAATATTTTTAAAAAATTTAGACCAAAATGTAGAATATGCCTATAGTAGTACACTCTGCTAGTGCTATTTCGCGATAATTAAGACGGTAGATACATTTGAGACAATCACCTAAAACGCTTAAATACCAAATTTAAAGAAAATCGCCTCAGCCGTTTAGGCTGTAGAGTGTTGTACAGACATACAGGCGGAATTGCGGGACCCAGTTTGTTGGTGTTCTCTATAATCGTAAGGTCAAGTTTGATTTAAATCTCGAGTTCGATTTTTTTTTCTAAATGCAAAACTTGCCCTATATCGCAAGTAAAAAATCAAAAAAAAAATGATATCGAATACTATAGGCTTTTGAAGAGTATGTTCTAGTTGAAGTAAGTTTTTCATTATAAATTAATACTTACTACATAGGAGTCTAATAATTGGGATGTACCATGTGGACTGATGTGACCTACTTGGTTATTTAGTTGGTATCCTTTTAGTATTACCTTTATTTTTAATTATTCAAAAAGTATAAATCTGCTCGGTTCAACCTTACAATTACATAACAGTATTACAAAGCTGTATATAAACTTGCGGTGAATACAATGTCTCTTTTAATAGCATTCGAAGCTTCTTCCATTTTGCTTTGCAATGCGGGGTTACCAATACGAATAGCTGCCGTCTTAACATCACGTAGTGTTTCGTCCAACTGCTGAATGCATCTCACAATAATGCCTTCTTGTACTTCCGTCAATTTCATAATCTCAGCAAAAGGCTATCAATACAAAAATAAATTAAACTTGCACCTTAATTGCTTCTAAGAAATTACTCTTACCTTATTTCTTGCCCACTCATATACAACTTTAACTAAACCGAAATTCAAACGATTCTCAGTCTCCATTACGACATTATTGGCTAGTTCTTCAGATAGAATAATATTGTTTATGTCTTCGAATTCTTGTACACACTAAAATAAAATCACAAATAAATTAAAATGAAAGTTCTATACCAAGATTATAAACCTTTTTTAACTTTTCTGGAATAACTGGTTCTCCTTGAACCTTCGCCTGAAACACTAATCCTGATAATAATGCCGCAATTTCCGCTGGTTCCAAATCATTGAACATGTTACAAAGAATTAATTCTGTTATTAATAATTCGTTTGAACCCATTTCACAAGCTACTTTTCCTTTGAGAGTCACTGAGTATCAATTTTAAATAAGTGTTAAATGGTTATTGAATATTTTTTTAATAAATTATTTAATCAGAGTTTAATGTCATAATAAAATATCAATGTGTAGTTTAAAGTAGTTTGTTTCCCAATGACACAGACTTTGAGTACAGAGCAATAGTGTGCAATGCAAGGATGTTCCTTAGCTTAATGATGTTTCTTGATCAACAAAAATTTTCTCTAAAAATGTTAAAACACCAAAAGTCTATCCATTTAACCTACACAATGTTATATATATAATGACGCATTATTCTCGACACATTTTACCAATGTCGTTTGAAAACGTACCTTCATCTAATTCGTCAATGTACTTAAGAGTCCTTAACACTTTTAATTTATTACAATAATCTGGATAAAGTGATAAGTTCTTGGTTGAATTCTTGAATTTCAACTCTTCTATGCGTATTTCAAGGATTTTTTTATCGTATACCGCACTAAATTCTTGTTCAAAACCAGCAATATTCGTATGGGGTAAAACTTCTTCCAACTGTTTCATCAAATGTTCAACGTAATGAATTTCTGCCATTTCACTACCAGCTGAAACGTTTACTTCTAAAGTTAGATTAATAAACTTTACCGAATCTGGTTGGGCGATATAGTTGTTGTTTAATAGTTGAAGTTCAGAAACTGCTTTTACGACCGATGTATTTGGTGGAGAATCTCTAAAACGTTCAATTTGACGTTGTTCCCAATTACGAATTATGAGGTCCGGATCGACTTTTATATTGGATTTGGTAATTTCAATAATATCACCTGCTTTTATATCTAATATTGTATGACCTCCAATACCATCAGGTTGAAAGAACTTATTTTGTGGAGTTAGAGAAATCAATTTATTAAATGTTTCTCCGCGATTGAGGGTTTCCTTAAATAAATTTTAGAAACGAAACTAATAATTAAAGTCAGTAACTTGTTACTATATTTTAAAAATTAAAATTAATTAATGTCGTTTTCAAGAATATAGTAGTTTATGAAAGTTGATGTGGTTTTTTTTTCAAATTATAGATTGGGATCAAGACGATTTTGTTTTTAGTTTGATATCCTGATGAACTTGGGACTGGAAAAAAAGTATAATGAAGGCTGGAAAACAAAAGAAGTTTCTGCTTCGTTATCGAGCAAAATCAAAGAAACAACTTTAATCTCAATGTGTACAATTAATTTTTTGCTTAAATTAATCAATCATTATTTTAATGTCAAAAGAACTAGCTTCAAATGTCAGTGGAATTTCTGGTGAATGTTATCTGACCAAGTTGGGTTACTTCTGACTTGAAGGATCAATCATCAAAAAGATTATTGGCTCTTCAAAATAAAAGGACGAAAAAAAAGAATCCAAAAACTAATTGGCACCGCTGCTGGTAAGGGCGATACATTTTTTAAATTTAAACGTAAACAACAATAAATACTTATAGACTAAGAGCCCACCGCAATTTTTGGGTGTGATTGATTACAAAAAATAATTATTATGATTAGATATTACTTAAGTAGTTACGAGTATTTACAAATGTGGGCGTCTTGCATTCTCAAGTTTAATAATAATAAATAATAAATTGAAACAAAAAATATACATGTAATGAAACTTCTTTTGACTCACCACTAGTAGATTTTTCAGTTGGAATCAAAAATGATTGATGCACATTGATTGTAGATACTTGTAGCATTCTATAAAGGTTTCCACGATTCCAATCTAGCTAGTAGTTTAAAAGTGGCCAGCCAAAAGAAGTTTCATTTTTCGAATTCTCAAAAAAAAGTGGAAATAGGTATGCGAAAAATGAAATAGAAATGTTCATATTTTGCTTTGGTGCTATTCGTTTGTCCTGCTGTTTTCTTGCATTCCTCGCCACGAATTGACTATAAACAGTTTAATTAGAGTTCACTTTTCTAGTAAGCTCGAAAAACATGAAATAAGAATACCTCTTCTTAGATGTTGGCTATTTTTACTTGCGAATATAGGTACTATAAGGCAAGTTTATGTATTCGTAAAAAACATTGTATTTCTAACAATCAAACATGACATTACGATCATAGAGAACACCAAAAAAGTGGGTCCCCCAATTCCGTCTGTCTGTCTGTGTGTCTTCGAGTCTGCAGCCTAACGGTTCGGTGGATTTGATTTAAACTTGGTACATATTGTTTTTTGGCTAATATGCCCACACGTTTTTTTTCATTTTTTTAAAGACGACAAATAACATAGCTCCCATACATTTTTTTTGGCCAAAAACAAAAATATTATTTTTCTCAAAAACGGCTCCAACGATTTTCATAAAAAAAAAATCAGTTCATTAACGAAGTATCTTTTGATAATTTTGTTTGTGAAAAAAATTGTTATTTTTGGTACCTCTAGTAGAACCATTTTTTTGGTTTTCGAGTTTCTGGGAAACGGTTAATTTGATTTTTTTGAAATTTTTTACGCAGAAGCTCCTAGAGAATTTAAACACTACTGTGTACCAAAGTTTTTCAAACAAATGTTTTTTTGGAAATTAATTTTTTTTTGAAAACTCAAAATTTCGAAAACGACTTAATAGATTTTTTCAAAACAGACATTATCTTGAATAGTTAAAAAAACTATTTTTCTAAAATAAAAAACAACGGTACCTCCCATACAAATGTTGAAAAACCGTTAAGAAAAAAAATTATTTCTCGTAAACGGCTCCAAGAATTTTTATAAAAAAAATTGTGTGTTCTCAGATTAGTACAGCTCACTTTTAAGTATAAAAATATTTTTTTTGCGTACTTTTAACGGTACTTCCCATAGAACCACTTTTCATATTTTCGACTTTCTCAATATTGGACAAACCGATTAAAATAATTTTTGCTCCCTAAAATTGTTAATACTCGTAAGACTGCATACTCATTTTTTCAAAAAAAAAAGTTTTTCGACTTTTGAAAAATAAATAAATTTTTTTTTTGAAAAATCGATTTTTATATTTTTAGGGGAATTTGGTTAAATTCATGCACCTAGAAATATGTATTGATTTTATGCCCGTGGCCTGGCCAGTAATTATATTCGAAGAAAACGCAAACAATATTTACATATTATTTTTGTTTTTGTTTTTGTGGACTGTGTGGATTAAAGCCAATTGAAATATTTTGTGACCTATAGTCCAAAATACGTTTCGCGCGGGCACGATAAAAAAAATATATATATAATTTGCAGTATATACATGCTGCAAATTCTGTTAGAGTCGGTAGACATCGACCAAAAATATTGCGTCTTAGAAAGGTACGATAGCATCTAACTGATGAGCCCAACTATCGTCCCCGGGCGAAACGCATTTTGGACTATAGTTCACAAAATATTTAAAATCCATACCTTAGATTTAAATATACTTTTGTGGGTAGGTACCTATGTAACTATTCCTTGAATCATCCATTCCACAATTCATTATACTAAGAATCAAGTTAATCTTACCAACATAGGCCTTAAGCCTGCATAGGTTAACTACACCTAACTAACTAAACCTCAATGGTTAGCTACATTAAAGTTGTTAGCTACAAGAGCAAGTTCGTGCGATCCAGTCGTGCATTTTATTTTTTCTAGATAACGCAAATACTGTATATGGGAAATTTGTGTTTAAAAAAATGCCATTTAATGCAATTGATACAGCAAAACCCTTCAATTTTATTCACACCTATAAAAACGGAGCAAATTTAACTGGGATCAAATTTAACCAAAATATTAACGCAATTGACACACGGCCTAAGGGATTTATTCGGACTATTCGTGCGGTGAAACATTCCTGGTCGAACCACTTGTGGCGGTAGTTTTGTTTACTCGAAAAAGAGTTTATGCTTACAACTTTTTTAATTGAAGCTTAGGTAACTTATCTTTTCTGCCGTGGTACGGTAAACGTTAGTAATTGCACCGGTACTCTCTATCTCAGTCAATAATTTTGAAGCATACGATTCTTTTTGAATCTCTTTCCACCTAAGTTTTGGCGCCAAGCAAAAAAGTCAAACGTAACAAATATTAGCATGTGATCTGAGAAAAGTTCAACTTTTGAGTAAGTTTGTCAACCATTTATACGAAGCTATTCCACAGTTTTCAATAATTGAATACGTTGATCAACTAGGTTTACGGAGTTCTCCAACAATTGAACGAGTTGATCAACTAGGTGTACGAGGTTTGTGCACTAGTGTAAGAGGTTGTAATGTTTTTCATCCAACGATGTAGGTGAATGAAAAGTTGCATGAAGTTGGTTGAGCTTGTTGGGCACGTAGTGGACGACCGGCTTTATGTTCACGATTAGCCGATATAAAATTTAATTTATACTCATTGAAGTATTTGCTATAAGTTTCGAAATATTCATTTGTTATAAATGTTTCAAAAAGAAAGAAAATATCATGTTTTTTTTAAATATTTACAGAAATCGACTGTACAGAAGCTGGAGGATGTTTAGTATTGATTGCTCTTTGAATTTGCAAGATTTTTTGTCGTCTTCTTACGGGGTTTTCTTTTGGTAACAAAAATTAATCCTTTTCCCTTCAGATCTGCCAAAACACAGATTTTTACAACTAAAGCCTTCCAATGGGCAAAGAAATAAATTTATTTTTTGATCGGAAATCAATTTTGCAGATCTAGATTTTTCGGCAGATTTACCCCTCTTTTACTGATACCATAACACAATCAGAACAATTGACAGCCGTCGTTTTGACAAGATTTTGTTTTCAGTAATTATGTGAATAGTGAAATAAGGCTGTGAAAACATACATACATACATTTTAAAAACATAATAGCAATTATGTAATCCTCCAAATAAATTTCGGCATTCATTTTATAAACATTGAGATCGCTTAGTGTTACAAAAGAAAAAAAAAACTTGAATGAAGAAACAATTTTCAAATCATTTGTCATCAGATACTTCCACAGACACGAATATACACCGATACCGTGATAAAAAAAAAATAAATCTGAAATCGTATACCATTCGCGACGAAAAAAATTAAATTTCCGATCAAAATCTGAAATTACCAAAAGAAAACCCCATTAGTTCTTCTCTTATGTAATCCTAATCAGAGTTCACGTACACAGCTGAGATGAAATGTGTTTGCTCTTCGTCTCCACTACAACAAGTTGCTGTCTTGCTTTGGATTTCAATGCAGTTTTTTTGTGACATCATTTATTTATTTGCGGATATCATCGCACATTGTTGGTGGTAGAGTGAACATTAATTTTTTCCCTAGAACGCTTCTCCAAAAATTCCATTTTATTATTTTTTTTAATTGTTCTTTTGTTTTAAATCTTCAAGTTCTTGTGGGAGGGTCACATTTGAGGCTTTCAGATTCTGCATATCGGTAAACATGTATGCAGTCTGTTTTTGTAGGCAAATAACTGAGTTTGCTTTTTAAAGTTTTTGTAAGCATATCTTATCTTAGAACTACAGCCCTATTCTGCTATCTGATCCTATCCAATCTTTCGATTTACGTGAATATTTCACTCAATTGTTCACTATTTATTTTCAAATTTCTTTTGAGTCCAAAGCTTTAAGAATTATTATTTTTTTTTTATTTTAACTATATGCCTGTAAGATCTGGTCTTTTAAATGCAACCTGAACTGCACGGCACTAGTTAGAAGCATAAGAACGATAGGAAAGAATTTTTTGTTGGCACAGTGATTTTCATCGAATCAGGTATTGAATACCACAGGCGGCATCCAATTAAAATTTGAGGTATAAAAAAGAATACGCCTAGCGTGGGGATCGAACCCACACGTCTAAGTTAGAGTAAAGCACTATATCAACTGCGCTATTGTTTAATTCTTAAGAGAATCTAATTGTCAACCCTAAACAGGCATTATCTATGCATAGGTTCTGAAGTCAGTCAACTAAAACTATATACTGATTATAGATAGAATACGCCTAGCGTGGGGATCGAACACACACGTCTAAGTTAGCAGTAAATCACTATATCCACTGCGCTATTGTTTAATTCTTAAGAGCATTTAATTGTCAACCCTAAACAGGCATTATCTATGCATAAGTTCTGAAGTCAGTCAACTAAAACTATATACTGATTATCTTCCGGGAGCCTTCGGAATTTTTGCTAAAAAATTGAACTTTCTAAGGATGTTACATATGTATATAATATAGACATCACGACTAAAATTTGAAAATGCCATGTTTTTTTAGGGAGTAAAATAAAACAAGTTATGCATTTTAAAACTACAATAAACTTACCCTTAATTCATATGCTTGATGATGATCCAGCACAAGAACTTTATATATGGTTTCTCTTCCAACAAATACTTTTATTGATAGCAAAATTCCTAATTTGTTGTAGTGGCGACCTTGGGTGACCACTATAACTCGGCCGATTTTCATTTCCTTCATTACTTTTGGTTGGCTTAGCAAAGATTTCTTTGAAATATAAATACAATATTTAAGTCTAATCAAGTTCATATTGAGTTTTAAATTACCATCAAACGTGATTTCTCATTTAAATACTTCGAAGCAAGAACATAAAATTTAACTAATGGCTCCAAATGTTCACCTAATTCAGGCATCAAAGCGAATTTATCCTCAGCCATTTTAAGTTGCTTGACCTGAGTAGGGATCTGTTGTTTTATATTGAATTCTTTAAAGCTAAACTGCATTATATCTTCCACTTTGATACTTTCTATCCTTAAACACGTCAATATAACTGAATAACGCAATACAAATTGTGAGCGCAACTTTTCGGGAAGTCCTAAAATCATTGGACGTAACTCTAATGCTGGTGGCACATCTTGCTTGCACAACAAAATCACAGTTCCGTTTTCATCGTGACCACGTCGGCCGGCGCGTCCAGCCATCTGAATATACTCCCCTGGTCTTAGGTTTCTTATTTCCATACCATCAAATTTTCGATGCGAATCAAAGATGACTGTCCTTGCAGGCATATTTACGCCCATAGCGAATGTTTCTGTTGCAAATAATAGCTTAACTAAACCCGATTGAAACAACAATTCGACAATTTCTTTGAGAATCGGTAATATACCACTGTGGTGGACACCAATTCCACGTTCTAAGGAGTCTTTCATAGTAAGAACTTGAGGAAGCATTCTGTCTGGAGGTTTTAACTTCATTAAACACTGTTGAAAAAATTTCTGTACTGCACCTTTTTCTCGAGCTGTATTTAGATCGCACGAATACAGATCAACTACATTCATATCACAGCGATTTCGCGACAAAGTGAATGCCACTACAGGCATTTTATTATTTCTTTTCAAAAAATCGATCAATCCTATCCAGAGGTTTTGATCTTGCTTAGGACCATGCTGTTTGCCCCTTATGACGCCGCCTTTTGTTTTACTACTGGTCGATTCTTTTTTCTTCGTGACTGCGTTATCATAGCTATCTTTTAGAAAGTTCCCATTAGCATCCACAATCAAGAATATGTCATTTTTACTTTTCCCACCACAACCCGTGTAAAGATAGTGCATCAATGGAACGGGTCTTTTAAGAGTACTGATGACATACACTATTCTCTTTTTCGTGCTTCCAACCCAATTGGCTAGTTCCATTGTATTTGGAACGGTTGCGCTCAACATTATTATACGCACATGCTCGGGCAATAGGATGATGACTTCTTCCCACACGTGTCCACGCTCAGGATTATTTATGTAATGAACTTCATCGAATATAACGTACTCAAGATCTCGAGTTACGTCACTGCCGCAGTATAACATGGATCGTAGGATTTCTGTTGTCATAATTAGACATGTTGCTGTGGGATCGATTTGCAGATCACCTGTGATAAGTCCAACGTCTTTAAAAGTGTTCTTAAAGTCACGGTATTTCTGATTAGATAGTGCTTTAATGGGCGAAGTATAAATAGTTCTGGTCATATTGCGTTGGGACAATGCAATTGCATATTCTGCGACTACAGTCTTGCCTATATAATAAAAAAAAACACCAATTTGATATACTCGTGTAGTAAAAAATAAATAAAATGAGTTAATAAAATGTCATCAGCTTTTAAATTGTATATACAGGATGTCCGCCGGGAAGGTATACTACTTTGTTTTGCCGCCATTTTGGTAAACAATAGTCTTGACAGTTCATATTGGCAGTCGTAAAAAAGACACGTGGGAAATTTACTATGGAAAAATATTCGATAAACCTGTTTTAATCATTAAAACATTTTATCAAAATCAATCATGGATTACTGTGACGATGAGAAAGTTACGTGAAATTTTTGGGAGAAAGAACGTGCCAACAAAACGCACTATTTATCGTGTAGTGAATGATTTCGAAAAAAGAGGATCTGTTGGTGATAGGCCCAAGCATGGATCACAACGTACTGCAAGATCGGCCGAAAACATTACTGCTGCTCAAGGAAGTGGTCAAAACAATCCATCAACCTCAATTCGACGCCGTGCTCAGGAGCTAGGTTTTCAAAAGAACAACTTTGGCCACAATTTTGCACAAGGATTTGCATTTGTTTCCATTTAAGATTTAGTTGACACAAGAGCTTCTACCACAAGATCATTTACGCCGTCGTACATATGCCGATAGGATGTTACAGCTAGCCCATGACTACCCCGGTTTTCATGAAAAAATCATATTGATTGACGGGGCACATTTTCATTTGAATGAATATGTGAATAAACAGAATAGTCGGTTCTGGGCAATGGAAAACCATCAAACTATTCATCAGTCACCTTTGCATCCATTAAAAGTTACAGTCTGGTGTGCAATTTGGTCAGGAGGAATCATTGGACCTTAATTCTTTGAAATTGAAAACGGCGTAACGGTAACTGTGAATGGGGAGCGATACCTTGATATGATTGAAAATTTTTTAACGCCACAACTGCATGCTTTGGGCTTGATTAACATGTGGTACATATCAACAAGATGGTTCCACATGGCATACAGCCAGAATTACAATGGAATTACTGCCAAACCTCTTTCCACAACAAGTTATTTCAAGAAATGGTGATGTTGATTGGCTTCCACGGTCCCCTGATTTGTCTGCTTCGGACTTCTTTTTGTGGTATATCTGAAAAGCAATGTTTATGCAAACAAACCAGAAACGCTTGAGCAACTCAAACAAAATATTCGTAATGAAATTAAGACTAACAGATGCGGCCATTTACCTGATATTGTATTCCATACATAATTGCCGACATTAAATAAAACATTTATCAATAAGATCCATTCTTTTTCATTTAATCAAAAATTATAAACAAACAAAGTAGTATACCTTCTCGGCGGACATCCTGTATTAAACAGTCTAAAGTGAGTTATGTGGAAATTAATTTAGATCGCATTATAAGCAAAAACACGGACCACAGATTCAAATCACCAACGTATCACACTGTAAATATTTTTTTGAGAAAATTAAATCAATATCAATCAATCAATATCACTTTCCTTTTTGTTAGCATGTTGTGTTGAAGTCGTTAATTTGAAATCAACTTTATTATAAAATCAATAAATTGTTCATTCAAAATATTCTTGTCAGGAGAAACGGATGATTTATTTTGTAAAAAAGTTGTTTTATTTTAAAACCCGAGAAAACGTATAAATAGAACAAGAGCTTATATTCAAGTAAAGAAAATATACATGAAATATCAACGCTCTACTTTTGGCAGATGATATTGTTTTACTCGCATACACGCCAGAATCACTTCAACTAATGATAAACGAATTGAGTGTATATTGCAGGTTATGGAAATTGGTAGTTAACCTGGAAAATTAGAAGGTCATGGTATTCAAGAGAGGTGGTGGTAGATTGAGTTCAAGAGAACAGTGGACTTATAACAATGAATTTATATCGAAGTTGTTAAGGACTATAAATATCGGAGTCTAAATCACGAATAACCTGAGTATGGAAAAACATCTTTCTGCAAAATTAGTGAAGGCGAAAACTGCAATTCATATCGCATTAACGGATATCATCAAAAACAGGCATATATCATTTAGTGTTAAATATAATGTATTTGAATCGGTATCACAATCCACATTGTCGTATGCAGCCCAAGTATGGGGTGAAAAAAAAAAAATACGAAGTGGTTGATTTTTTTTGAAGCGCATATTATAATATTATAGACGGGCATCTCTACAATGTTTATTAAAACATTAAAACTACATGCTGCGGGTTAATTCCCGATCTGTGAAGTTTTGAAGTGAAAAAAAAATATCATTTCAGTTTTCACAGAGGTTTATCATTTTCCAACTTCACACACACGCATAATGCGATTCTAGAACTCATTGTGATAAAGTTTGTACTAAAAAGTACTAAATGATAAATTCTGTCATTTCTGATTAGATTTTTGTTGGGAAAGGTAAATATTTCATTTCAGTTTCTAAATTTGCTTCAGAATAATGTCCGGAATAATAATTCGTTTAGTAAATTAAAAAAAGACGTCGTACTGAACAATTGTGGGTTTTATATTATATTCAATAGTATCTCTGTTTTGAGTAAGATTTATTATGTTTTCATGTGAGGATATTGAGGCTTTCCCTTCGAGATGGGCAGAATCTATTCGAAGTTACAACTAGGAGCACTTTATTGAACTTTATAGATTCCCAAAACATTTATGCATGGATTTAATACGTAAATTGAGAGCATTCTTGAAAAACACTCAACTTATAAGTGGGCTTCAAAGCCATTTAAATATGGTAAAATGCTCTGCATTTTTTTGCAATGGGTAGTTTCCAACGATCTGTCGCGGGAATGAGCACCGTCGCGTCGGCTGTTGTCAATCTGTTGATTTAACAATTTCGTTATTTACTCGAATAAACACAAATATAACTTATAACCAAAATACATTTGTGTATAAATATAATTGTTTCTTACCTATCATGTGCCAAATCCTGTTTTTGTTCTTAATATTCATTAGATTAGAAACATTTTCTTCACAAAACAATTGACTGTGATAAAAAAATTATCATATGAAAAATGTTTGGCATTTAGCTTCACTTTTTCACGAATCGAGAATCGAATTAGACATAAAAACCTTGTTAAAATTTATCACTTCACATCTTCACAGATCGGAAAAAAAGATATGCAACGACTTCTGACCATCTGTTTTTATTCAAAATAGAATCTGTGAAGATTTAGCTAACAAATCGCCTGAAAAATCTCACATGCCAGGTGGATCCCGCGTGCACATAAGAGAAATTGAACCTGCATCGGTCGTATTCTGAAAGTACGAGGTGTAAACACTCAAAAGTTTAGGCTTTCCCAGGTTCCAGTCGTAAACATGGATGCCAAAATTTTTTTACTGGCAGGGCCATATTACAGAACCACCAATTCCGAAGCAAATCTCTAACAAAGAACTTGAATCGCTTATTATTCGGGAAGAGGAGACAACAAAATAATTTTTTTGCGTTTACCTTGCCATGCTCAAACAGTTGAAAAGTCGGTGTTAAGAATGTTACTATAGCCGCAGGAAGCCTGTGCTCAAAATCTGCGTTTGAAGGTCTCAACAAATCAAAAAATAGAGTCTCGTAACCGTATGCCAAAATTTGACACTAAAATGGATTTTTTTTGTAAAATAAAATATCGAAAAGCTGTAAAAAGAAAATGGAATCTGATGATCAACCTGGCAAGTCGTGTCCAGCCAAAAATAATAAGAAAAAAACTTGGTGGTAGCACACTCAAGTTGTTGTTGTTCATAAAGCATTAAAAAACATAAAACGTGCCTCGAATAGCAATTATGGACTCGGTAACAAAATTGAATGCACTTTTAGTACCTTTATTCGGCGAAACGGTTTCTCGCTGCACGATATCTGGCATTTATATTTTGCGAGATTGGCGGCGTATAACATATTTAGTTTTTAGGATAAGCCGCGTTATAACTATTTAGTATTTAGCGACTTCAATACTGTAAATCAATACTTTTAGGACCATTATAAAAGTACTTTTGGATACATATTTTGTTTACAAAGAAATCAAAACAAATATTAGGAAATTTGTTATGAAATTCCCAAGCAAAACATCTTATAAAACAATGCATTCCTGTTAACAGAATCAAAAGCTGAATTAAAGTAAAAAACAAAAAACGCATATAATTTCTTTGTCCTACGAAGATGCGATTTTGCTATTGTTGAAGTGAAAAGATTTGATTATTCGTGACTTAATGTTTTTTTTTAATAAATGGCCAGTGCTCGTATGGGCGGGCAGGCAATCATAGAAAATTGGTGCAACCTGAATACAATATAGATTTTTATTAATTTTCTAATCCTTAAAACATGTATTCTAAGCAAATGATTTTTGCTACACATTGCGAATTATTTTGCTTCCTCAATAATTTAGATTAATGCAGCGAAATAGAACAAAACAAAAAAATATTAAGTAATATATGTATGTACATATTCGACACATCCCAAACATAGGGGCGTATTCATATTCATTTTTAAACCGTGTCTAAGTTAAACCTAGGTTTAGTTGAATTTTCGGACGTTGATTCTATTTTTTTAAGTTTCTCGTCCCAAGATATTTGAAGCCATTTGTTTAGTAAAACAAGTTAATAATCATATAAAATCAACAATTTGTATAAATAAAATCGGTCTGTATTCATTGAGCCAAAATTGTCTAAAACTGTAGTTTGAACCTGAGTTTATTAGCGACTATTAATATGCCACATAGTTTTTATCTGAAACATAACTTACATTTTGTGAATTTTCATGATACCTACTGACCAAAAAATGTATTAGTAAACGTAATTTTTACTACTTACCTGCCGAAGTATGAGCGGCTACGAAAACATCTTTTCCTTCCTCTAGCTTAAGAATAGCTTGCTTTTGAAATACATCCAAATCGAAGGGATACTCCAGTGCCGGCATAGGAATTTTTTTATTGAAATCTGTAATCGGCTGGGAGATATCAACCATCTCAGCCCACTCAGTCTTTAAATTGCGATTTGTCATCGACGTCGATATGTCTAGGACAGGCCCACAGTCGACCTCAAGAAGTTGATCGTCATCGAGAGAATGTTTTAGTTTGCTGGGGCATAAAGATATTTCATTGGATTCTAATGCACTTGCTTCTGCTTTGGTCAACTTTAACCACTCTTGGACATCAATTTCTTGTTCCAAATTGCTCAAAAGATTGATATTGTTAAAAGTGTATTTCTTAGAACTTGAGGTTTCTTTAAATTCATAGCCAAGAGTAAAGCCTGGGGGAGTTACCATCAATTCCATTTCAAGGTTAAAATCATCACATTTCATTTGTTTGATCTGTTTTTGTGGTTCATCTAAGCCACCTGGCCAAAATGGGAAGTTCATTGCCGAACCACGAGTGACTTCTTGCAGAAGACCTGGTTCACGTCGCATTGACATAGAATTGTTGGCCATAGCGCCGACATGTTCTACTTCAGTTTCTACAAAATCTAGTATCTTACCCGTTATAAAGTTTCTCTTTTCAGCAAGTTTGGTGCTGGCTGGGCACGGAGGCATGTTAAAAAGCCGGGTTTCATTGAATTTTCGTGGAATAATACAGGGTAAGGGATCGTGTATAGATATGTTTGGACAGAGTATGTAGTTTCGAAGTTGTTTTATATTATTTCCATCATCTACTTCCATCATGTTTATTTGTAATCAAAATTAGAAAATAGAAATTATAAATCAAAATCACAAAACAAAAAAATATATTGACGTTTGTCTTGTCAAGGTTTGAATTGGTTGGCTTGAAATTTTATTAGGTACGTTCAACGAACAAACGTCTGAAAAATGAAAGTGACAACCGAAGCGAAAAATTCACTTTCCCGATGAAAGTGTTCATTTCGATGTGGGAATAGGTTAGTTCGATTTGTATATCTATTGGCCCTATGAAGATTTAAATGGTCATGCCGATTAGTGAATTCGCAATTTTCTACTCCCTGGAAGCTGAAGAGTTTCGCGGTAGATTCGCTTTAGCGTTTATTTCAATTAGTGAACTCGTCGAATGAATTGTACTATCGATTTATAAACTACCTTTCCCTTTTCCGAACTATATTGTCGCTGCGGTCATTTGTTGACATCTTATACTACGTTTCCACCGAACTTTAATCTCTTGTAGATTAACTAATCTCAAAAAGTGGTTCCACAGCTCCAAAAGTAGATTAATTTCGACAGCACTATTCAAAATGTATATATCTTTTCATTTTCTCTTATGATATAGAAGTGAGACAGACAGCTTCATCTGTGTCAACCGAAGAGAAAAATTAATTTAACCGATGAATGTGTTTATTTCGATATGGAAGTAGGGTAGTTCGATTGAAGATTTATACAACGTTTTCACCTACCACTTAATCCAGATTTAAGTGGATTAACCATAAATCCTCTTTAAAATCTTCTAAATCTTGAAGATTTCCCATACAAATTTTAATCTCCTTAAATGAAGACTAGAAATTAATCTCATTGAAATCTTCTTCGAAGTAGAAGATTCGCAAAAGAAACAAACCTTATTTCATAGAACGCGCCTATTCTAACGTCATATTTTCTCCATTGATATTCAATAAAAAAAAAACTGTCCAACATTATTTAATTTGTTTTTGTCTGGTATAATTTTTCGTTTCCTTCAAATTCTGTTTTTGTTTATAAATAAGTATAAAAATAAAAAATACAATAAAGCTACAAAGACCAAAGCGGTCATTACCTCGAATTTGTAATGGAAAATGTTTTAGCTATCCTACAGCTTCTTTGAAGTTGTTCTTTCCAAATATATAAAAACGAAAACCGCGCAAGAGCGATTACAGTATTTATGTAAATATATCTACATGCTGCAAAATGTTGGGATAACAATATTTTAAAGTTATTACTCATTTTTATTTATTGAAATTAAATTTGTTCACTGCACCGAAATTATTATTGTTCTTCCCAATTATTTTGTTTTTGTCTTGTTGTATTGACTTTTGAATGACAATTCATAGTGAAAACGTCAAACTAATGTTTTTATCACTGGTGAAAACACTTGAAGATTAATTTTTAATCTTCTCAATTTAAACCGGATTATCTTTATCGTGAAAACGTAGCATTAAATGAGATTTATTTTAAATCTTCATCTGAGAAGATTAAAATTTGTATGGTAAATCTTCCTGATTTGTAGGAGATTTAGCTAAATCTACTTAAATCTCAGTTTAGTGGTCGGTGGAAACGTAGTATTAAACGTCACACGCAATGTTAAATTGTAGCTAAAGCATTGAAGTCATTTTTGTTGATCGAAATGAAGAAATGGAAACTATTGAATTTTATTTTAATTTTCGGGATCATTAGCAAAGGACTAATCGGATTTGTATGTGCTACCAAACTAGGTATATATTTGATATTTCCGATGCATTGTCAAGTTTAAGTTTCCATATTTCAGAAGACTTTGAAATGAGAATTTGAACCACATCTTCGTCAATTGGCGATAGAAAAATATTTTCTCTTTCTTATCACTGGTTGCATTCATGGACCTCTTGTTTGGGCTAGTTTTTGTTTGATTGAGGACTTGTAGTCCTTAAAAGGAGGACCCAAACCGATTACTGAATCTTTCAAGTGTTCCCAAAACTATTGTGCTGGGAATTTATTGGTTAAATTCTTGGTAATGTCAGGTAATCCCACCATTTTCTGGTCTCGGTTAGTGGTACGTTTTCTAAAAAAAGAAAATTATAACCAACAATTAATACGAATACCTAGTAGGTATATTTATTTTTTAATTCAGAATTAAATACATATTCTAATTTTAATTTACATTTTTTGTGCTATCCATTATGATTTTTGGACAAAAAGTATATCAATACAAAGATTCGCGACACAATTGGCGGGGAAATAAAATGAGAAAGTTTGTATGCAGTGCGAAAGGTTTGAGGATTCAGTATTATCAAATTAATTGATCAAAATGTCGGTGGTGCAGGTTATTTTACCGACGTTCGTTGAATTATTTGCTTTTTATGGATTCACTAATAGCATCAATTGCGAAAATTAGTTGAATTGTGGCTATATCTCATTCGCCGAATTCACTAATAGCCATGGGTATTTATTTTAAATCTTCCTTTGAAAAGATTGAAGTTTGTATGGTAATCCTCAAGATTTAGTTAAATCTCGGTTGAGTGGTCGAAGGAAGCGTAGTATAACGCTTTAATTTCGAATTAAATGCGAATTAAATTAAATAAATAAATACTTCTTGCAAGGTCCTGTTCTGGCGATAAATTCAGCCTTGGGAACAACGAAGAAAGAATCACGTATAAGGTCCTGTTCAAATATTTTATGCATGGTTCAGTATTTGTAACTCACGATTTAAGCCGATTAACTGAGGTTTAAAGATGGTACAAGGTTGAAGTACGTGAAAACAGCAAAATAAATGCTTGACCCACAGTAAACTTCAGTTAATCTGCCGAAATTGGTGAGTTAAAATTTCTGAATCACGGATCAAATATTTGTGCAACTGGCCTTACCCAGGGGTTCAACATTCAATATTAAAGGGAATAAATTGCCTCACATTGTAGTTGCCTTGAATATTGCCAGTGCAGGTGCTTTGGCAATGGCAATTGCAATATTGTCCGATAGATGAAAGGCAATAATTGCTTTCCATCGCCGAGGCAATATATTGGCCAATTCCAAAATGGCTTCCATTGAATTTGACTGCCCTCCCGTTATTTTAAAAGGGTGCGTGAAACAATATATTGAATTTACTGACTGAACAAAACGGAAAAAAATAAATAAATGTGCCTAAAAAATACAAAAAACAATATAAAATAAAAATAAGTGAGCTTAACAGCCCTATTCTGCCGTTGTGATGCTCACAGGTCACAATTTTTTCTGAGGTTGTTTTTGCCTATAGTACCCAGATCGGGAAAAACTAAGGGTCTGTTTCACAATGTACAAGTTAAGTTCTGAGTATAGTTACCCACCACTTAAATTACTTCTCAGTTAAATCCTCCCGTTAGTCCCTTTTCACACAATGAAACTAAGTTGCCAGAAACTGGGAGTTTGAAGGCGGGAAGGGCAAGAAGTAAGGGGAATGAAAAAAATCTCTCCTCTCAACGATTTGAAGAGATTTTTTTGATGTTTTGCTTTGCATTTCAATTAGCCTAATAAAATCTTCCCAGTTTCCTCCTCACTTTCTTGGTGCCAATTTCTTCGTGTGAAAGCTACAAGGCAATTAAAGGAAAACGTCAAAAAAATCTCCAGGAACTGGTTTCCCTCTGTGAAAGGGGACTTATGCTACGTTTTCACCTAAAGATAATCCGGTTTAAATTGAGAAGTTTAAAAATTAATCTTTAAGTGTTTTCACCAGTGAAAAAAGATTAGTTTGACGTTTTCTCTATGAATTGTCATTCAAAAGTTAGTACAACAAGACAAAAACAAAATAATTGGGAAGAATAATAATAATTTCGGTGCAGTGAACAAATTTAATTTCAATAAATAAAAATGAGTAACAACTTTAAAATATTGTTATCCCAACATCTTGCAGCATATAGATATATTAACATAAATACCGTAATCGCCTTTGCACGGTTTTCGTTTTTATATATTTGGGAAACAGCGATTTCAAAGTATTACTTTAGGATAGCTAAAACATTTTCCATTACAAATTCGATGCACCGACCGCTTTGGTCTTTGTAGCTTTATTGTATTTTTTATTTTTATACTTATTTATAAACAAAAACAGAATTTGAAGACAACGACAAATTATACCCAACAAAAACAAATTAAATAATGTTGGACATTTTTTTTTTTTGTTGAATGTCAATGGAGAAAATATGACATTAGAATAGGCGCGTTCTATGAAATAAGGTTTGTTTCTTTTGAGAATCTTCTACTTCGAAGAAGATTTCAATGAGATTAATTTCTAATCTTCATTTAAGGAGATTAAAATTTGTATAGGAAATCTTCAAGATTTAAAAGATTTCAAAGAGGATTTATGGTTAATCCACTTAAATCTGGATTAAGTGGTAGGTGAAAACGTAGTATTATGCTACGTTTTCACCTACAGATAATCCGGTTTAAATTGAGAAAATTAAAAATTAATCTTTAAGTGTTTTCACCAGTGAAAAAAGATTAGTTTGACGTTTTCTCTATGAATTGTCATTCAAAAGTCAGTACAACAAGACAAAAACAAAATAATTGGGAAGAATAATAATAATTTCGGTGCAGTGAACAAATTTAATTTCAATAAATAAAAATGAGTAACAACTTTAAAATATTGTTATCCCAACATCTTGCAGCATATAGATATATTAACATAAATACCGTAATCGCCTTTGCACGGTTTTCGTTTTTATATATTTGGGAAAGAGCGATTTCAAAGTATTACTTTAGGATAGCTAAAACATTTTCCATTACAAATTCGATGCACCGACCGCTTTGGTCTTTGTAGCTTTATTGTATTTTTTATTTGTATACTTATTTATAAACAAAAACAGAATTTGAAGACAACGACAAATTATACCCGACAAAAACAAATTAAATAATGTTGGACATTTTTTTTTTGTTGAATGTCAATGGAGAAAATATGACATTAGAATAGGCGCGTTCTATGAAATAAGGTTTGTTTCTTTTGAGAATCTTCTACTTCGAAGAAGATTTCAATGAGATTAATTTCTAATCTTCATTTAAGGAGATTAAAATTTTTATGGGAAATCTTCAAGATTTAGAAGATTTCAAAGAGGATTTAAATCTGGATTAAGTGGTAGGTGAAAACGTAGTATTAGCGAATTGTGCGTTTCACATCCATCCTTCTCATAAATGTATGTGTTAGGTAACTACTTGTTAGACAATTGGAATGTAAGAAAAAAACCGGTAAAATCGTTCATTGTGTCTGGCGCTGTGTTTTAAATTTCAAACATATATTTTTTTTAAACAATATAAAATGGCAAGAAGAGCAAGAAGTGTTAATTTTTCGAAAGATGAGACCAATCTTCTGATCAACCTGGTTGAAAAAAAGAAAATACTGGAAAATAAAAAGAGTGATCTTGTCACTTGGAACGAAAAGAAAAAGTGCTGGGGAGAGCTTGAAACCGCCTTCACCAGCAAAAGTGGCAGGTCATTTCGAATTTCCAAAACGCTTAAGACGAAATATGGGGGCATAAAAAGGGATACCAGCAAAAAATTCGTTCTTCTTCATATCGAAACATATCGGACTGGAAGCGGATTCAAGTTTGTCTCTACAATATCACCAGCCGAAGAAAAAGTAAAATCGATGATCTTACTACCGGTAGAGGAAATGCAAAGCTGTTATGATAGTGACCATGTCAAAGACAAAGGTGGTAAGTTTAGAAAATGTGTATAGGTATAAATATGTTAAAATTAGAATATTTTGAACCTATTGACATAAAATTAAATTTTCAGCATCTGAATCATTGCCTCTGCCTAGTAGAAACCAAGCTATGAATGGCGGCATCAATCCAGATGATTTAGATGGTGTGTATTCTTTTATCTTACAAAAATTCAAACCCAGAGGTTGTTTTATCAACGTATTTTGAATTTCTAGATATTACTGACATTAGCTATGATGGTTTAGAAGAATTCAGCTTAGTCCCAGAAGACCAAGTGCCTCAACAATCGTTACCCAGCCTTTTCCTATGTAAGTTATTTGTTTTCTGTTCTGATGAAAACTGCAGAAAATGAAACCCCTTCTGACACGAATAGATTTTTGAGTTGGAATTAAAAATGATTGATGCACATTGATTATAGATACTTGTAGCATTTTATAAAGGTTACCATGATTCCAATCAAGCTAGTAGTTTAGAGGTGACCAGCCAAAATAGGTGTCGTTTTTCGCAGTTTTAATATTTTTTTTTTAAATACACAAAATGAAACTTCTTTTGACTCGTCACTCGTCACGAGTAGATTTTGTGTCGGAATCAAAAATGATTGATGCACATTGATTATAGATACTTGTAGCATTCTATAAAGGTTTACACGATTCCAATCAAGCTATAGTAGTTTAGAAATGACCAACCAAACATTTCTGCTTCGTATTTGCGATTCATTGTATAATTGCTCGGCTGGTGACATAGGGTTGGCTAATGGTGTTAAAAGGTATGACGTATTTTCGTATCCTCCATCTCCGACAATTAAGCACTTATCGAATTCACTGCTTTGTAATCTTTGTTTAATGTAGAAGTTGTGAAATATAGTTTGGTTATGACAAGCACCTGGCTATCTAGCAACAATATCCAAAATCACAAGATTTTCACTGACAACTGTCTGAACATTGAAAGAAAACTGCGATTTTCGGTTCCTAAAATCTTCAGCATTATCTCCACCTGATGGATATGCGGAATTTAATGAATGTTGTTTATATGACAACGAAATTTACCTGGAGATTTGATAGGTATGTGAGTACAGTCGACAGCACTTATCAATCTTGGGAATCTCGCAATTTAATGGAACTCTGTTTGTAGTGTATTTGTATCAGAGAATTTTATAAACATCGGCCGTAACTTTGCAATCGCTTGTGAAACGATGTTCACAATACGGCTTGCAGATGCTTTACTCACTCCTGAGAAATCACCCACAACAGTTAGAAAGCAACCAGTTGCATAGTATCTCAGTGTTAAAAGCAGACGGCTCATCGTATTTATTGCATTATTTCTGTAATAATAAGGTAAGTATGTGATGTATACTAATTCAAATTTTCAATGATTTTTGACACCTTTGTGTTGGCGTGGAGATTTCGCGTATTGTATTAAAGATAATACATAGCTCACAGATTCTTTCTGCAAACAAAAACGCGTCATAAAATCGACGATCACGCGATTTTTTGGTGACTCCATAACGTGGAAAAAAAACTCATCGAATTCATCACATCTTATGTATCAAAAAGAACATCCATTTGAAATAAAAAAGAAAATTTCGAATATTGGTGCTTTTAATTCTGTTAACTGTCAGTTATCTGCTTTATTGGGTACTTCATCCACCCTATAAGTTACTTGACAGATTAACTTCCAGTTAGACCTACCCAGTTATTGTGAAACACTAATGTGCATTTTATCTGCTTATTAGCTTCCAAGTAGCTTAACTGCCACTTTACTTTTATATTGTGGAACATGCCTTTAATCTAATCTTTACAATTTTAATCACTACAAACATATGTGTTTGAAATAATGAACGTAAAATGTAATTCTGCTTAATTAATCCATGTGAAATATGAAGGGTATTCATGCAACTGCGGAAAACCCGTATAAGCCTAAAAAAGGTCCGTTTTTTTTCACAAATACAGTGGTACATAGAATTTAGCTACTTGAAAACTACCCCATTCGTCGGTCACTGGTGACATGATATTAGTGGACGAGTTGCTTATTCCGGACGGGACGCTCAGTTCCTATGTCATTAGGAATATAGGTCTGAGCAAGAGCGGCGATCAAGAAGATTGAAGAAAGATATAAGATTGAAGCAGCCGAAAACAATTTTCAGAGAAACCTTTGTTTTGTAGTTCATTCAATTCTTGTTAATTGAACGAATATCAACTTCAGGGAATACTTTTTTATTTATTATTAATTTCACAGTCAAGTTTTAATATACATATAATAAAAATAAACGCAAAAATGAAAATCGCTGTAGAAGGTTGTGCTCATGGCGAGGTGGAAAAAATCTACGACACCATAGAGGCAATACAAAAGCGGAAAATGTTAAAATTGATTTGGTGCTTTGTTGCGGAATGTATATTTAAAGGTAGGTTAGGTTAGGTTGACATGGTCGTCAAGAAAACAACTGACACACTTAGACCAAAAGCTCAACCAAACCAAACAAAATTGATAATTATTTGACAGGTCAAAATGTCAGTTTTGAAGTTTCTATACATTTTATCGATAACTTAGTAAAAAAGTTTTTGGTAGTACAGTTTTTATCCTCTCCAGGGCTTTTTTTTGTATCTAAATAACTGTCTGATACAAAAGTTGAAAACTTAATCTCTTTCTTCAACGGGTCGAAATGGGTGTAGCGACGCTACGCTTGAGTGGTTACCAGCACTTGGATCTAAGACGCGAGTTCGCACTGACCGCCATTTTACCAACCTACCTACACTTCTATGATTCATTTTTACTATCTAGCTAAATAAAAAAATATTATCAAATAGCAGTAAAAGTTAAATTAAAATTCTGTTCTTCATTTTTACTTGCGATTATAGGTTAGTTATGCATTCGTAAAAAAATTCTAACAATCAAACATGACATTACGATCATAGAGAAGCCTAAAAAAGTGATCGCCAAAAAATGTCTGTCTGTCAGTCTGTTAGTCAGTATGTATAACGAGCTACAGCTTAAACGGCATAAGCGATTACCTTCAAATTTGGTATGTGTGATTATTTTGGCATTCTTCAGAGGGGAAATTGAAATTTTATTTTTAGGCCTAAAAATAACGGTACCTGCGATATGACCTTGAAGGAAAATCTTATTTTTCTCTTAAACGGCTCCAAGGATTTTGATAAAAATGTTTGAGAATTTTTTTGTTGTTAATAGATATCATTTGATATGAACCAAGTTTACAGGAAAAGTCTATTAAAGGTACCTTTCAAAAAAAAATTTTTTTTTAATTTTTGGGTTTCTCGGTAACGGTACATTGGATTTCTGTCAAATGTAATATCTGAGAAAATCTAAGTAGCTAAATTAAATTTTGCATATTAAAATTTTTAATAACTTTTTTTTTAAATTAAAATTATTTATTGAATTTTTTTTTTGAAAAATCAACATTTTTAAAACTAATCAAAAAAAAATAATTTTAAATTCTATATTCACATGTACATTAATAGTCTCTAAAAAATTGCATACCAAAATTTCAAAAGAATTCTGTTTTCAAAAAACGAAAAATAAAAAACCGGATTTCATCAAAACCCGTCCTACAATTTTCGAGATGCTGTTTTCTAAAATGTTCATTGATCCGTGGCATCCGGTGAAAGAAGGATAGGAAAGATGTGTGGCGCGATGTTCTGAAACTAGAGCTGGTTATTGTCTCAGATCTATCTCCAGGGATGGCGGCTGAACTAATGCGGAGAGAATTACCGTGCCTTATTTATTTATGTCCCTTATAATTCACATTATTTTATTTATTTCGTTGTCATATTTATGTGAATACTAGCTTACTCAATCACATGTTGATAGCGTTTTGCCTAAACATGTAATGAGTAAACCAGCAACTTATTTTATGACAATTTTTAGAATTGATTTTTAATGGAATATAGGAAGACATAGACAACGGCAGGAATCGAACCTGCAACCACCAGGTTGACAGGCGAGTACACAACTATAGCGCCACGGCCACCCCAACAAGTTTCAACAAGACGGTGCCACGTGCCACACAACTCGACCGAATATGGTTTTATTGCAAGAGACATTTCCTGGCCGCGTAATTTCTCGTCGTGGCGGTATCAACTGGCCACAAAGATTGTGCGATTTGATATACGGCTGGACTTTTTTTGTGGGGCTACGCTAAAGACCGTGTTTATGCAGATAAACCTTTAACTCTTGAGCACTTGAAAACCAACATTCTTCAAGTTCTGGCTGAGATACCGCCCAATATATGTCAAAAAGTGGTCGAAAATTACCTCAAAAGAATCGATGCTTGCAACAATTCGCGTGGTGGTCATTTAAATGATGTAGTGTTTCACACATAATGCCAACGTTCAAACTGTATAATAAAAAGAAATATCATGAAAAAAAAATATTTTATATGAGTTTTATTTACGTTTACTTTTGAGACTGCAAAATGGATAACCCGTTACTTTCTACGTGAGCTTGCAGAGTTGGTCCATGTTGTTCGCTCAAAATTACTTCACCACCAGATGAATTAATTAATCTTTGTTGTTAAAAAAAAAAAACTCTTCAATTACCCTTCTGGATGGCAGATTTTTTTTTTGTAAATTGTCAATGGAGAAAATGACCGTTCCACGAAATAAGGTTTGTTTGTTTTAACAATCTTCTACTTCGAAGAAGATTTCAATGAGATTAATTTCTAATATTCATTTAAGGAGATTAAAATTTGTATGGGAAATCTTCAAGATTTAGAAGATTTCAAAGAGGATTTATGGGTAATCCATTTGAATCTGGATTAAGTGGTAGGTGAAAACGTAGTGCTCTAGATCAATTCTGTTGTTGATAGTAATTAAATCCATTTCGTCTCCCTGCATGAAATTCATATTACCAAAGATTCTCTTACTCGGACCTGGCTTGACGTTTGATCAAGTTTTCATGATTATTAATTTATTGTTTTATTTAAGTGAGTTTTGTTGAGTAAGTTAAAAGCACAAAATTGAAAAATTATATAAATATGGGTGAGCTATTAATATTTTATGTTTCGGCAAAAAAAAAGCAACTAGGTAAAGTCGGAATATTTTATATTACTTGCTAGTAGTCTAAATTTTATGTTGGCAAAGTTTGATCTGCTTTGCTTCGCATATTGCTGAGATACTTATTTTAAATTGCAGATGGTCCACAAATCATAAATAATATCTGTTTTGAAAAGTGGTTGAGGCGGGACCAAAAAACAACTTTTTTATAATTTCAATGTCTGCAGGAATATTTGTAGTTTATTTGTCTGGTCGTCAAATTCAACATTTAAGGTCTGTGTTAACAACTTGTACACGGAAGAAAATAATATCTTTTCGGGTGTCCCCCAAGGATCATACTATGGTTCGCATGTCTGGGGAAAATGTGCTAAAACCCATATACAAAAATTACAAGTAATGAAAAACAATATCTTAAAAAATTATGTTTGTTCTTCACAGAAAGCCAAATATCGAAAAGGCCCCAGTAAGAATTTCGAAATTACAAGACCGTTCTATTTAATCGTGTAATAGTTCGAATAATAATTTAATCTTAAACTTAGATGCTTCAAGTGTTTCTAAGATTATTATTTATTTATTAATATGTTTTCTCCTGGCTTTATAATATATTTATTTGTTTAATTGTTTAACTGTTATTTATTTATTAATAAAAAATAATATTTACGTACATATCCATTTTTTTTTTGTTTTTATTTATTTTTTCTATTTGCTTATTTATTTCTTTATTATTATTATTTATTAATATATTAATTTTCTTTGATTCAGAAATGTAAACAGCATCTTAAGTCAGTTTTCTGCTCCCACTTCTCTCTTCCTATGGAAATGTATATTTAATGAAGTTTTTTTTAGTAACTTTTCCTTCAAAATGTGAAAAAGGATCTGTGATATAAATTTATATGTGATATAATTTATATTTTTATATTTAATATTTTCAGATGTAAGGTAGCATATAATATAAGACACCCTCTGTAAATTGTGCAATCTAGGTTTTAAAAAATTATAATTTGAATTATAAGAATTATTTGAGTTACAATAAATATCTGTCTATCTCTATATTTGTCTGAAACAACTCATACCAGCATTCCAGTATTGCATTCAATATATTTTGTAAAGTAGAAAAATTTAGGTAACTACCAACAAAATACCTTTTCTTGATCTTTTTACTTGCGATTATAGGAACTATAAGGCAAGTTATGCATTCGTCGAAAAAAAAGGTTTGAGATAACAATCAAACATGAAAAAGATGGTCTAAAAATTCTGTCTGGCAGTCTGTCTGTATGTATATATAGGCACCTACAGCCCAAACGGGTGGGCCGATTTGCCTTAAACTTGGTATAAAGAATTTTTTAGGTATGTACAGAGGGGACATTGAAATTGTTTTTTAGTTAAAAAATAACGATACCTGCCATATGACCGTTACGTTAAAACCTATTTTTCTCGGAAATGGCTTTAATGATCTTGATTAAAAAAAATCAGTGCAGCTTTTTCGGTACGACCGGTCATATGGTTGAAAAAAATTTAAACAAATGTTCAAGAACGGTACTTACCATAGGACCGTCTTTTTGCTTTCGACTTTCTCATAAATGGCTTAAACGATTCTTTCGAAATTTCGCACATATATAGGTTTAGATTGCCCAATATACTGCGTACCAATATTTTTTATTAATATTTTTTTGTATTTTTAAAAGCAGCTAAAAAATTAAAAAAAAAAATATATTTTGAAAACAGTTAAATAATTTTTTTTTCAAAAATTATGGTTATATGTATTTCCCCAATACCTATGAATTGGCGTTTTTGAATTTTTTTTAATGTTTTCAAAAAGTTTAAAAAAAAAAAACTTTTTTTTAGTTTAAAAAAACTGTTTTTCTCAAAAACATCTCCACAGATTTTTAAAATTTTTTTCTCATAAATTAGCTCAAATTAGCTTAAGTATATATTTTAGAATTTTGAATTATTTTTTCTTTGATTAAGCCGATTTAATATTTTGTTTTAAAGTTTGTATTATAATATTTAAGATTGTCATACCAATTTTTTATAAAAAAATTACAGAAATTTTGTATATCTACAAAATTAAGTAAAAAACGAATTCAAATATATATTTAGATTTTTATTAGAAATCTTTTGCATACGATGTGACCGAACATAAGAGCAAGTTTTATGTATTATCTATAGGAGCAGTATTTATTATTATAGCAGGATTTATTCATTGATATCCCTTATTTACAGGATTAACATTAAATTTAAAATTACTTAAAACTCAATTTATTATTATATTTTTAGTCGTACATTTTATTGAAATGGCACAAAACAATTTTCAAACTGCGAACTGCCCTTGAATTTTATGTGGTGTCATTATTTACGTTTCTTATGGCCTTTTCGATTGGACGTCCGGAACACGTTCCACCAATAAAACACCCGGGAAAATTTTGACTGATTCTGAATTGTATGTATCACTGTTTTTGAGAAAATTAAACTTAAAAAAATCACATCGGCTAAAAAGAATTTCCAAAACACTTGATTTCAATTTAGATATACATTTTCTTGTATCAATAATAATTGACTTCCTTGTTTTTATATTATTTTACCCTAAAAGTAGTTTAAATTCAATAAGCACATCGAAATTACACAAAACAAATCAACCCGATGATTGTGATATTTTAATTATGTGACTTTATTAGTGAATCTGTTTTCGATTCTGAAAGAAATCCAGAATCGTTTTCTGTTCTGTTTAGAGTAACAACTGTCATTTTGTGGGGTCAGAACAATTCTGGACGGGCAATCGAAAAGGCCATTAGTTCGATGTCAGATTTATCAACAAAACAAATTTTGAGACGAAAACTAAAACTGTATATATCAATAAACAAATTATTATAAATTATATCCATGAATTGAATGGATTTAGCAAATTGCTAAAAGTTAAAGTAGCCATTCCGTGATTTTAAATTTAGTAAAATGTTAAAATCGTTTAAAATTAGTTCAATCATCTTTTTAGCTTAGTAAATTGCTAAAAGTGGCTTTAACATTTTACTAAATCGTTTAAAATTTTGCGCCAATATTTTTTTTACAAAATCTCAAAACTAAAAAACAAAACTTTAGAACGTTTATAGTTTCATTCCAATACGACCACATTTCAAACAGAAACAGCTCTTCAAAAAAAACACTCACAAAAACTGCAAAAATATTTGTTCCTTTAATTTCTTTTTTGGCAAGTTTAATAAATTATGCTACACAAATAACTATAAAAATATCATTTTTTTATTATCAGAACCCTTTTTCTATAATAACTATTCATTTTAACAATAAAAAGCAACAATAATTCAAACACTTAGAGTGCAAGTATTTTTGATAAACATTTGTATGGGCTCGCAATCGCAACGCTGTGCGATTGGGCGATTTATTAGTACATAACATAACTGTAACTTCCCTGTCCGTCACAACATTTCAAACTCACAATTATGTTCTTTTTTTATATTTATGTTTTTTAACACAGCGCGGGCATCCGGTGAAAGAAAGATAGGAAAGATGTGAGGCGCGATATTCTGAGACTAGAGCTGGTTGTCTCAGATTTATCTCCAGGGATGGCGGCTGAACTAATGGGGAGAAAATTACCGTGTCTTATTTATTTATGTCTCTTACAATTCACATTATTTAATTCATTTCTTTGTCCTACATATTTATGGGTATACTATAGTTTAATCAATCACATGTTGTTAGTGTTATGCCTGAGCACCATGTAATGAGTAAACCAGAGACTTATTTTATGACAATTTTTAGAATTGGTTGTTAATGGAATATAAGAAGACATAGAAAACGGCAGAAATCGAACCTCGACCACAAGGTTGACAGGCGAGCACACAACTACCGCGCCACGGCGCGGCGCCACCCAGGTGTTTTTCTTTTCTTTTTTTTAAACTTTGATCAGATTCTAAACCATGAAACTCAATTTGCATTTAAAGAACATATATAGATTTAACAGGTATATAGAGATAGAATAAAAAATGGAAACTTATTTTAAGAATTCATTATTTTCGGCACGCAGCTAGACTTCAAAAAATTTAGATTCCTATTTTTTGCCTTGAAATTTATGTTTGAAATTCAAGAAATTAGTGTTTTTTGTTATTTATCTGTGTGCAAATTGATGCAAGAGCAGATAAAAATATCAATGTGTTTGATATACTGCTTGGTGAATTTGACAAGTAGAATCACAAAAGAAATTGCTTAAATATGTATTAATTAATGAGCATAGATAATTTAAATGCATATTTTATCAATCAGTATCTATGAAATATATTCATACAAGCCTATAACGACGCACGGTATGGAGCATAAAACTATTTAATTGTTACCATTTATGCAAAGAGAAACGTGTAAATTCAAATTATTTTCTATAACTCACACATTATTCTTCATCCACCTTAATTATGTATGAATTAAGAAGAAATATAAAAGCAAATCGATGTTGAAAGACTTTTACTTTTCTCCTGATTACGAAAACAAAATTTCACCGTAGCTACATACAATCGATATAAATTTAGTTTAAGTTTAAAAGATCAGATCTTTTGCAGACATTAGCAGATCTTAAGTTGGTTGCAAAGAATCCATTTGGCCACCAGTAAAACTTTATCTCTTAAACCTTAAATTTATTTACGATGTCTAAATATTTTTTTACTGCTGTAAGTTTTCATTGCTATATTTCATTTTACATACTTATTGCAATAATTTTGTTATAGCTTATGTTATTTATTATTGGAAGCGTTTTGTCAAATGCATACAAAATAACACTACTTGAAGAGTAAGTTAAATTTGTTTTGTCATCATCAACATAAGGTATCTAACAAAAAGTTTAATAGGGAGACCGAACTAATTCGACCTAGACGTGATACATTAGAAGAACCTCAAAACATCAAGATTAGTGGAAAAGATGGCGAAGATGAAACTAACCAGGGCCCTATTGCTACATATTGGAATAATTTTCTAAAAAGGGCTCGTCTACCTCGTCCAAGTTGGAACATAACAAACCCTTTATCCAACATATTCACCCCATATGTTGTTGAGGTCGATTATCCTTCAGATAATTCTAAACCCAACCAGCAGCAAAATGGACAATATCTGATATTAGTTGACCCTGAAACACAACAGTACTACAAGGTGCAGCCAGCTACTTTATAGGATGGGCTACAAAGTATAAACCGATAAGTTATTAGTGATACGGCAGACTGACAAAATTCAGAAAACTAAAACTGTGAACGTTAACACTTCTCAGAATAAAATTGCTCCGAAACGCTGTTCCTATTATAGAAAATGTTGTACCAATTTCAACTTTTTTGAAACCACTCGTATTGAAAATAATAGTTATAAGGTAATTATAGAAAAAATTAAAAATTTAATTAGATTTTTTGGCTTAATTTATTTTTCTTAAAATAAAAAAAAAATAAATAAAAATCATTATAAATAAATATAAATAAAACTGCCGCATGGTTTTCTTTTAAAACAATTCCTTAAAACTTATAAATGTGATTAACAGCCTGATTCTACCGCTTTGAAGCTCATCGGCCACAATTTTCTGTAAGGTTTCTTATGAGGCGATCACAATTTCGTATTCTGATGAAGCCCTGATAATAAACCTAACAAAAAAACTCACCACAGGTAGTTGAATTTCTTTTTATAAGGGCAGCCAGTTGATTTGTCAAAACAGATTAAAAAAAAAACTATTTAGTTGGAAGAATTCAAAAATAATAATGAAATGGAAAAAGGGGAGTGAAGTGGCTTGATCATCAATTCATCAGAAGAAACAAAAATTGTATTTCAGTTGCCAATTCACTTTCTACGAAATGTTCGCTAAAAATAATTTTAAACAGAAGATTCCGTTATTTTTCTGCATTCGGCCAATATTTTGTTCTTTAGCTGAATACCGATATTGAACTATTATTCGGCCGAATATCTACAAATAGAAGTAGAAAATAGCAAGGAGCCCCACAAAATAATTTCCAATACTTTCTAAGTTGGTCGATAGATATACTCTGTATGATCGATCTTTGCCATATAAAAGTTTGTGATCCAATTTCTGTGCGAGTGTTAAACGCCTTGAAGCCGAGACATACAAAAACAAACATGGTTCAAGTGAAGGTAGTTTGCACATAAACAAATATTTTTGACGTGCAACATCTTTAAAATAACATATATGGGTACGAGGTTAAAAAAGTTGAATGTAATGACGTTTTTATTTGACAATCCGGAGCATTCTGGACTCTTCTGAAAATGTGCATTTGGGAAATAATGACAGTTCTGATTCTGAAAAGACGAGAATGTTGCTTCTGTCATTTTCATTTTTTGTATCATAATTGTGCCACAAACATTTTTTTTTTGAATTTGAATATTTCACGTAAACAATTATTTTCTCACATACAATCATATTAAAATTCAGAATCGTAAGAATCACAAAAAAGTGTTCAGTTGGGATCTCGAGGCGGAGATTCCGGATTACCAAATAAAAACGCCTTAAGTCTATAAAAATTGGAAAATTTAAAATTGTCAATTTTGTATGGGAATCGTGATTTTTTAGATTCATTTTAATCTTTAACACTAAAAGTGACTTACTGACATAGACGTTTGAAGTTGACTCGATTTATTGTCCTGAAGCTGAATTTAGGTGGAGAACTTCGTTTGTACGTCCTAAGCATTTTCAAAAAGTACCCTAAATTTGGAACAGAGCAAAACATTTAGAGGGTGGCAAAAGGGAAAAATTCAGTTTTTTCCAAATTACTCGAAATCAATAGGTTTTTTTTGAAAAAAGTTGTTGGTACACATTGTAGATCATATCATTCTACACAAAAAAGGTTAAAACACTTTTTATCGTACAATTCATAGATTTGGAGAAAAATGGTCAAAAACATTAGAATATGAATTAAATTTATGTTTTTGAGTGGTGAATTTTTTTGTTTTTCATTATGTTTGGAAAAACATGTTCTATTAAAAAAAAACAAGTTTTAAGTGCGGAATCGGAAGGGAAATGCTGCCATAGTAAAAATAATAATGTATTTTATTTTGTTCAATTACTCTCAAAACCTTTATTTTTTTTAACATTTTCTAAGAACAACTTATAGACGATACAATTATCTACAAAATGACACATTAACGACTTCTATATGTCAATTCGTTCTTAAGTTATAGCGTACCAAAGTTTAATTTTTTTACGAATGAATTTGTTTTGACGAACAATTAAACTTTGGTACGGTATAACTTAAGAACGAATTGACAATTGTAAGATAAAAAGTGTTTAAACCATTTTTATGTAGAATGATATGATCTACAATGTGTACCAACAACTATTTTCAAAAAAACCTATTAATTTTGAGTAATTTGGAAAGAAACTAAATTTTACCCCTTCCCCCCTCTAAAATGTTTTGGTCCGCTTCAAACTTAGGGTACTTTTTAGAAAATGCTTAGGACGTAAAAATGAAGCTCTCCACCAAAATTCAGCTTTGTCGGAATTTTTTTCTAATTGAATATCTTATTTTCCTTGACTAATAAGTAAGATTATGACTATTTTTTACGACCTTTAAAGCGTCTGGCTATAAAAGCCGCCCACGGAAGTTGTCTGGCAGTATTGTTTCAACATTTCTAACAATGTGCCGTGAAACATACGTTAAAATCTGCCATCAGAATATGAGTGAAGTTAACAACATTTTTACGTGCATTTAACAACTTCGGCCCAAGCTAGCAGGTATGCATACGTTAACTGTACATACTAACACTACTCTATCATATACATTTTATCCATCAGAAAATAAGAAAGGTCTTGGGGCCCTGTGATCTTGTACTATAGGTCAAGTCTTGCATTTGGAAAAAAAATCGAACTCGAGATTTAAATCAAACTTGACATTACGATGATAGAGATAGAGAACACCAAAAAAGATGGTCACAGGAGTATACTATTGTTCATGTGTTTATAATATACATATACATATATGTATGTTTGTATGAAGTAGGGTGATGGCATGTGAGGTCGGCCATCTCTAGTAGTCGGCCACTTCATTGTAAAGTGCAAGTTAATAGCAAAAGTTTTCGTTTAACCTCCCACCAAAAAATATTTTCCAAAAGGCTAATAATTTTTCTTCCACGGTGCAAAATTTCATTCTATTGTAGCTACTGGTTTTCTTGTAAAAAATACATGTTTGCCTCAAGTTTTCGCTTTCGTTTGAAATGTGCCTTTTCGATAGGAAACAAAATAGTGGAGGTGATTTTAAGAAGACCTAAAATCGGCAAACTATTGAATGTAGATGAATTTTGTGATTGTTTTTTTTATTAATTTATAGCTTATATTTGTTGTTTTTGGCTATAAAACTTATGGCTATAAAACTTATTATTAAAAATATTGTTTGTTAATAATTTACAAGGGTGGCCGGCTTTAAGAGGCAATTTTTTTCAATTCTCCCAAGCTCGGCCCCCCCCCCGGCCGACTACTGAGAATACTATATTTTTATTTTTTTTATTAAACTGAGTATACAAAGTTAAAGGAAATTTTATTTTCTATTTATTTATACCAAAATAATAAAAAAATATTCCATGGCTGCAGTAGACGGCCGCCTGTTAACATTAAGAGATATTAGGGTGCCGACTATAGAAGACACGTGTTCTGTCGGCCTATTGGGTTTAGTATAGAGGCTGGGATTAACTTATGTAAATTTTACTTAGATAAGTTACAAATATAAATATTTTTTTAAGAAATAATACCTTAAATAGATCTATAAACCCCGTTTGCTGATACGAATCATAAATATTTATGTTCAACTTAAAACGCTTAAATGCTACTTATTCCTCTGCGTAAACTGTCACATAAGTCCTCAAGTAGAACTTAAATGCTTAAGTTATGTATCAGCAAAAAGGCCTAAGTGAGTTACAGTAAAATTTACTAACTTCCGTACGTTGTTTTTACTCACGGGGAACTTGCAACATACTCCACTAATATTGAGAAGTTTTTTGCTTTTCGTTAGAAAAATTCATTGCACTCGCCATTATTATACCTAATTGCTCTTGTAAGACACTTGAATTTTGAAATTTATAAATAAAACGTATATGTGCAATGTCTAAAAAAAAATGATCATGGATAGGTTATACAAATTTGTAAAATTTGTTTAATATGTTGTTTAAAAGAACTTTAAAAATGGAAACAACGAAGAGCAAAAGAAAATTTTATATCTACACTAAAGAGACACTTTCTTCAGTACTGAACAAAATTAGATAAACATTTTAATTTGAAATAGGCAATTCGTGAGTTCGGGTTTCCTAAAAGTAATCTACAAGACCGAAATAATAATAATAAATTATAATAAAAATTTATTCTAATACAGACCTTAGTGCGACCAAGGAATACAAATTTTTTAAAGTGGTCCATAGACATTTGACAAATGTGAACTCTCACAAACATCATCAGGTTTATTTAAAACAGTCCAAACAATTTCAAAGAGATTTTCAATAACCCATTCTAAGATGGAAGACTTGCTACTTTGAGTTCTTCAAACATCTTCGAAGTTGTCAATACAAACGACAGTGACGAAGTAGTTCCTGGAGCTAAAATAGTATTTAGGAAAAATAGATGCCTCGAAGAAGTTTTGCGAGACGCTTCATGCATTTTGATAATGTCAACGAAACATCCTTCTGCCTGTTTTCGAAATCAGGTACTGGCTTAGTTCCCAAATGATACAACAAATTGCATAATGATTCATTAGGAAACCATAAGGAGGCTAGCTTATCTGTATTCTGTGCAAAAAAAAGCATTTGGTACAACTAGTATGCCTTCCTCTGGGGCCTCGTCACTATATTAAAAGTATGACCGGCAAGTAGGTTTTAGGTAGGTCCAGATGCGATCGAAAATGGCTTTTATTATTAAATTAATATCAATCGGCCAATAATGTTTCGGGTCGGTGTAATCGTCAGACCCATTTTCCATGGACCTAAGCGAATTTAGGATTGACTTTTGATCTGTCAAAGTGATATTGCGTTTTATAAATAGCTCTGCAAAAAAGTCTTTTAAATTTAAAAAACAGTGCACGAAAAAATACAAAAACCGGCCTAAATAACATCCTGATTGTCAAATTTACCTTCCCAGTAAAAATTTGGTGTAAATCTTACCAATTAAGATAAATAGATTCTAATTTAGTTTTAATACTAAACCTAACCTCAATAAATGCATAAGAGAGGTCTGCTGGAAATCTCACCCGACCAGCACAGAGAAGATAAACGTAGAACCTTTTTAGTAATGGAATCAAAGTCAACATCCGAACGTTCCGAAAATACGTATGAATCGTCTTCAGTACTGTCCATCGAAAGTTTTAAACAAATTTTGGAAGAAAGCAATAGGAAACTTGTCAGCGAACTTGCTTCAAAAGCCGATCTACAAGCAATTTGCACAGAAATAACAAATTTGAAAATTAAGTACGATGAAATTTCTGCTAAAGTTGTTCAACTTGAGCAGAAAAATAATGTCTTAGAAGATCAAATGGAGATATTATTGAAGAAAGGCTTGGAGTCGAATGTTATTGTGCACCTGCCCACTTAAGCTAACGGCGGCGACATGATAGAAAAAGCTAAATCCCTATGTGCGGACTTGCTGGATACTGTTGATGCAAAGGCTGAGATTTATCATGCGCATTTGGTATCCAATCCTAAAGCACGTACTGGGATGATTGTAGTAAAAATGAGATCCAGGAATGCTGCTTGGGCAATACTTCAAAACACCAGGAAGCTTAAAAACACTGAATTATACATCCATAAAGATCTCCCGTACAACACGAGGCGTAGGAAGAGTAGACTTCTCCGAATTGCAAAATTTCTTCGAGATAGATTCCCTCAAGTGAAAACCCAGCTTAGAGATGATAAGCTTTTTATTGGTAACAATGTTTTTACATGGGATTTAGCTAAAGACGACTTAAAATGCGGAATTTATGATCCACTGGAGGTGCTCCGTAACATTTTTGGCGATAGCATGTTGTTTTCTTCACTTCAAAATTTTATGGCCGAAATACAACAAGTAAACAAAATTGTAAACAATGTCAAACACAAAACGTCAACGTCAACAGTGCCATCTGAAGTTAGTAATGTGTCATCTCTGCAAATACGTAAAACAGCCGCTGTAAACAATTTGGGTGTATGCACAAGCAGGGGCGGGAGTGATCAGGCAGGTGACCATTTACATGGTACAACACTTTGAGATAAAATCGTCTACCAGAATCAAAACAAATTTTTAGATTTAAGAATATTAGGGTATAATGTCTCAGGGCTTAAAAACAAATTATATGCTATGAATTTTTTTAATTATGTTAAGAGTTTTGAAATATTTGTACTTTTTGAAACACACGTTTTAGAGGATGAAAAGGAGAAATTTACGGGTATGTTTAGTGGCGGAAAATTAATTGGATATAGTGAGAGTTTTGAAGGAGTTGTGAATTTTAAAATCGTTGAAGAAATGGATGTTTTGAATGTAAAAGGCAATGACACAGACATTTTTATCGTACCGATTTACCTTAACTGCAACCACTGGCAAAGGGATTATGAACAACTATGTGACGCAATATTGGATTTGGGGTCAATGGATTTACTTCTTATTGGCGATTTTAACGCAAGAATTGGTTTGTCGCAAAATAATTTCGTAAGTGGGCTCACGTCAACCATGCTTAATGAAAACCGGAAATCGAAAGATGAAGTTTGTGATGCAAAAGGTGCTAAAATTCTTGAAGTTGCCGACGCTTTATATGCAATGATTTTAAATGGAAGTTGCAAAGGAGATTCGAATGGAGAATATACATTTATTCGAGGAACGGCATGCTCAGTTATTGATTATTGCTTTATGTCTGGGAAGTGGAACTCAATTCTAAGTAATTTTAAAGTAGCTGCACAGACTTTCTCAGACCACATGCCTTTGGAGATTTCATGTAAAATAGCGGAAACAGGGGACACAGTCATAACAAAGGATATAAGCCTATTGCCAAAATTGTTGTGGAGAAACAGATTTCAGACAGAGTACCAGCAAAATTTAAACAAAGAACTTGCTAATCGAAGATTAGAAAACAAACCGCTACGTATGGATGACCTTACTAAAATAATGGTAGAAGCCGTCCCAATAAGTAAAATAAGAGCTAGGAATTATAGTTTCAAGCAAAACTGGTTTGATGCTGAGTGCCTTAAAGTTAGAAAAAAAGCCTTTTCATTTTTAAGACTCCTGAGGAACCATAACACTACGTTCTTCAAAACTATGTATGCAGCAATTAATAGAGAGTTCAAACAGTTATATAGGGAAAAAAGAAAACATTTTGAGCAGCAAACTGTGGCCATTTTAAATACGACTAGATCTTCAGCGGAATTTTGGAAAGCCGTTAAAACCATTAATGGGAGAACTAATCAAATTTCAACAGCCCTGCAAGCCCCAGAACTTCGCGGACATTTCAAAAAAACTGCTCAACACCCCGCAATTTTCACCATTGTTGCACTACGCAGCCCCATGTTTTATTGACGAGTTCTTGGATGCTCCATTCACAGTTTGTGAGGTGCAAAATATAATCGATAAGTCTAAAACAGGAAAAGCTCCAGGAGACGATCGAGTACCAGTTGAGTTTTTTAAAAATTGCTCAAATGAATTCCTGTCCGCAATAACAACTGAGTTCAATAGAATTTTCGAGTCAGCAAGTGTTCCAGCAAGTTTCAGGAGAACAATTATATTCCCATTACATAAAAAAGGAAGCTATGAGAACCCTGAAAACTATCGAGGCATATCGTTCTTGAACACTTCTGCGAAATTGTTTAGCACACTGATTTTCAACAGGCTCACACATTGGATTGATAATAAGGGAATATTGAATGAATTTCAAGCTGGATTTCGGAAGAACTATTCGACGCTGGATCAAATCTTCACTTTGATGAATTTTGCAGAGAGCTTCAAAAGAAGGAGTAAGAAGCTTTATGCTTTCTTTGTTGACTTTCGTGCTGCTTTTGATTCAATTTCTCGGGAAGCTCTTTTTTACAAGCTGTATAGATGTGGAATCTCAAGCAAAGTTGTTAGCTTAGTAAAAGCAATGTACGAAAATAACGTGGCCTATGTTTGGGATGGTGAACACGTTTCTGAAGAATTTAGAACACAAATGGGAGTCAAGCAGGGATGCGTCTTGAGCACGTTGCTTTTCATCATATTTATAAGTGATATCCTTGAGACTATTGGAGGAGGAATACAGTTTGGAAGTTTGAAAATTCCTGGTTTAATTTTTGCAGACGATATAGTTTTCCTCTCCGAATCTGTTACAGGAATGCAGCTTATGATAAACAGACTTGAGAGTTACTGCAATCTCTGGAATCTAAAAGTTAATTTAGATAAATCCAAAATGATGGTCTTCAGAGATGGCGGTGGTAGATATGCCCGCAAGGAAAAATGGACTTATAAATGTGAACTTGTGGGTATAGTTCGTGAGTATAAGTACCTTGGAATATCAATCACAGCGAATCTTAGCATGAAAAAACACTTCCAGCACAAGCTAGGTGAGGCAAAAAGGGCTGTTTCTGCTATTTGGGGTCGATGCTTTAGTAACAGGTATATTGAACATAGTTCAAAAATAAAGTTATTTCGTGCCACCGCTGCTGCGATATTGTTTTATGGTTGTCAAGTTTGGGGTTATAGCCAAATAGAAGCTGTTGAAAGGTTTCTGAGATATTTTCTGAAACGAATTTTTCGCTTACCAACAAGCACACCAAATTATATGCTTCATCTTGAAACAAAAGTACCACCATTCTATGTAGACACTCTTAAGATGCATTTTGAGTATATAATTAAAGTGTTGGAGATGGACGATAGGAGGCTGCCCAAACAAGTACTTAAACATGTGTTAGCTACGAGAGGACAACTTGTTGAAATATGGGAAGAGCTGAGGTCGGATATAGCAGATTCCGAGAGCATTTCGGGTGATATAAGCCCTGCGGATTTAAGGAGCGTGTTTAATGCAATATTGCAGAAAGTAAGCCACTCTGCATATGAAAGATGTCTAATGGATGCACAATCTTCCCAATATAGAATATTGTACAGCCAACTCAACTTTGACCTTCGGGAAAATACTTATTTCCAGAATCGTTTTACTCTGAGCATGATAAATTTAATTTTTAAAATAAGAGGAGAAATAGTAAAGTTAAATTACATCCCACATCGAGGAGACCTGCCAATTCTCTGTGATCTATGTAATCTTAGGGAGAGGGAGGATGTATATCACTTTGTTGCAAGATGCCCAATCTTAAATGAGTTCCGTATGAGTTACTTTGGTGTTAATTCATTCGATATGAACGAAGTGTTGAGCATTTTGAACGGCAATCTCGGCTGGGAAATTCTATACAAATATACAGGCACCGTATTATTGAGGGAGACTTTTAATAAAACGAAATTATGTATTATGATAATAAAATAAAACAAATGTTAATCTGGTAGATGGCCTATGGCCACACCATATAAAACTTAGTATAACCAATTGTAATAATTTATTTTTAATATGGAATGAAATAAAGTTTCTGTCAACTAACTAACTAAGCGAATTTAGCAGTAATAATTTCATTATTTTGTATACGTACAGTCCAACCACTGAACGCTCACATTACATTTCTATATGCTATACCATAGAAATGGCAAAACATTTCAGAAACAAGAAAACATATTAAGAAAACCAAACTTTTTCATAAGTATAAAAACAAATATAAGTTGCTTTTTTGTTGTTTTATCTAAATAAATAATACAATTTGCCTGAAATATGTAAATATTTATTACATCTACCTAAAACCAACTTAGTAGCTTCATACATTCCTATCTTCTTATTTCTTCTAATTAGTGCCCTGCAATTCACGTTGCATTTAAAAAGACCTTATGTCTTAAAGGCATGTAGTTAATATTATTATTATTCATTTTCATTTTCATATAAATTAAATGTATTTTTTTCCTATTAATTAACTTTTGTAAAAAAAAGTCTATGTGTTTGTAACTAATATGAAAAGGCGTTCTTAGACAAAATAATATCTTACCATCACTTTTTTTTAGTTAACTGAACTGCTTGTGTTAAATATTAAAATAATTTATGGATACCTACATTCTATAAAATTGGAAATAGGCACATATTTATTATGAAAATATAAATTTTTATATGGAGGCCGACTACTGGAAACTCATGTGGCCGACCTTTGGAGTTTTGGTGGCCGACTTCATAAGAATCACACTTTCATTTAATTTTTTTGAAATATTTCGTTTTGTATGGCAAATTGACTGAAAAAACAAGAATTTCGAAATTTAGACATTCCAAAAAATCAGATTAACTAAATCTTATATCAAAAACTCGAACAACTGAATTTTAAGGGACAGTCAAACCTAAAAAAAAGTTAGGTGGCCGACCACTGGCTCCACCTCCCTATATAGAAATCTATGGGGCATAGGACAGACTCTACAATTGACAAGGTTATTGGACTTTAATGCACTTGTTGCTAGTTATGTATGTATATACTTTCGGTTTAAAAAAAAAGAAAATAATATTTTTTAATCAATACGAGTAATTTCCGTACTGAAATTTGGTCAGTATTTTTGTTGACTGCTTCTAAACAATTTTATAAGAACTAGCTTTGTAGAGATCAATGTTGCTTGTAGAAATTCAAAAATATTCAATACTACCATGGTATTTGTGACAAAAAGAATAAAAGATAAAGTTATTGACACTGGAATCCCTTTAATTTAAGTTTATTTAATGTATGCAGGTACATATATACAACTATCGTTTTCTATACCTAGGATCAATGTCATAAATTAGTTCACTGTACTGATTATCTTCCGGCATTGATGTACTCGTAAATCCACCTTTTATACTTTGTGCATTTAAATTGTTTGTAACTGTTGGTTCTGTTGAAGGGATTACATAGCTTGATTTCTCAGTTGGTGGTTTTAAAGTAGTGGAAGTTGCAATTTGGTTTATTTGGGTCGTTTTTGGGTTTGTGTCTTCTGTTTGTTCCATTGAAGATTTTGAAAATGTATTTTCAATTCTCGTTGTTGATTTATTTTCAAGAACATTTTCTGTAGTAGTTAAATATTTTGGAGTTGTTGATAAAAGTGTTGCAGGATTATTTTGAATGTTTCCCGCATTTAATCCATTGGAGAAGAAAAAGTTTTTTTGAATTTGAAAACTAATGGGTCTCGAGTTAAATAACTCATTATTGAAGCGATTATTATTATTTTGTGTAGAACGCTGTTGATTAGACATTCTCCAATTGAGTGAAATTTGTATTGGCTTGTATCGTGGTTTTAATCCAAAAAATCTCAGTATAGACCTTTGTTGAATTTTTGAAGTATGTTTAGCTACGTCTGCCTCTTCAAGATTTTCAATTGAAATGCTGTGAAAATAGAAGAACTAGTAACCGCATAAATAATTTTACCAGAAAGTCAAATGTACGAACCTATTTTGTTTAATTTCAGAGCTCTGTGTGAATGTTGTGAATGTAAGAATTATCTAAAAAAAAGATTTTAGAGAAGAGAATATATATATATAGAGGGTTTTAGCCTGTTGTATGGATTAAAGTTACCATTTTCTATAATAAATTAAGTTAAACACCTTGCATATATCTATTGTTCTTTCTTCTGTGTTTTAAACTTGGTTACAGCTTCCACATTAAAATATGCAAAAACGCGGTTCAAAAAATTAAATTAAAAATGATTATATATATAATCATCATTAATATTTTTAAAAATCTTTTGGTAAATGGTAAATAATATATTATATATCATCAGTAGCATATAGCCATTATTTATCATCAATTTTATTGTGATTTATAGTTTTTTAATGTGTTAAATTAATTTGCGCATATGTACATTTATGTAATATTGGCGAGGGCACGTGATGTTTAATTTTGAAAATAAAGGCAAGGGTCTTAACTTCCCTTTTGGGTCCTATGTCCCGCTTATCTGATTAAGTTAAGGCAAACAAAAATGCATAAAAATGATACGTACCAAAATTAGAATTACATGGATAAAACACATACACAAATTATAAATATTGCTAACTTTTGAGCAAAAAAAGATAGCCTACCTATAATACCTATACATGTAAATATCTCAAAAAGCAACAATATTAGAAATTACCGCCACTAAAATTGGTCATCCACGGCAACTCATAATTAATACTCTTATGCCGGTCGTCCACTACGTGCGCAACAAATTCAGTCAACTTCATTCAACTTTTCATTCAACAAAAAATCGGATGAAAAAACTTACAACCTCTTACACTCGTGCACAAAATTGCGTTCTTCACGTTGAGCAAAGAAGACGGAGGTAAAATTGAACAAAACGTTTGGGAGCCTCGTACACATACATAGTTGACAAACGTAGTGAAATGTTGAATAACCTCGTACACCTAGTTGATCAACTGGTTCAGTTGTTGGAGAACTCCGTACATCTAGTTGATCAACGTATTCAATTGTTGAATATCGTACATATACATAAGTCGTGTTCTCGTGACTAGCAAGTACAGCAAAGTAAACGTTTTAAAAGGAAAACAACAATAAGAACATACTGGCAATTATTTTTCCTTTTCATCCGAAGTATAATTGAGGTCCGATAAATTAGTAAGTCTATTGAAGCATAGAGGGCATTGAAGAGATTTTTTTTAATAATGTGTGTTTGTATTTTTTTCTCCTTGTATTTTGTATGCTTTCTGACAGAAAAAAAACGTTCTTAAAAAAAAGTGGAAAGACAAAGTACTAGAAGATTATTAAACAGGTTCACCTTTAAGTAGCTTTTTTCCAAAAAAAAAGAATATACCATAATATTTTGTCTATTTTCCAGGATGAAATCATCTTATGACTTATTCTTGTTTTTTTCACCATTTCGTTTGTTTTTATTAAGCCATTAAATATTAAATTTATTTAATAAATTATTGAGAACTAATATGTGTATTTTTAATTTTCGTCCTCTTCCGGATAAACTTTTTATTTTGAATAAAAAACGGAGAAGATTCTTGTTTCTTCTTTTTGTTTTCCACCACTGTGAATAATTCCACCATTTTGTTTTGACCATTTACAAATGGTTTTAAATCAATTTCATTGTTCGATCATTTTTCGCTTTCGTAAAGAGTCCTTAAGACTAGAGAAATAAGGTTTTTTGACACTTTTAAATAGCGATACGTAATACACACTTCTTAAAAAAAATGGGCATAATTTTCAACGACTAAAATTAGCTTAGAAAACACTATTTTTAAGTATCTTTGATGACATGAAAATATATATTTAAATATAATTTAAGCTTATTATGCCGAATTTGGTGTTTTTTTTTAACAAGTTTAATATTATTATAGATTTTTTATATTATAATTTGTAATGATAAATGCCTGAATTTCAATTTAAAGTCACAAATATGCACATTTCACCCACCATCAATATTATGGGCTTCATGTCAGCTTTGAATAATTTTTGCTTAAAACAAAACCTTTTCGAATTTAATATTTCAAGTTTAAAGAAGAACAAACGAATGTGCAACCTATTAACTCACATTTAAAACTATTTCACGTTTATAAAGACCTATCCAATTCAGAAGCCTTTCATCCGATTATTCTTGATATTTATTGTACTCTTAAGTTTAAAGGAATGATGCCAATGCCAACCGTAGTATAGTTCTTCATCAAAATCGCCTTAAGGAGAATTGATACGATACGAGTATAAATAAGTGGATGATTTGTGACCTCATCATTGGATGCTTGTGCGATTTTTGGTTAAAAATAAATAAAATCTTTATACATAAAGTACATCTTACTATTAAGATCTAAATAGGTAGAATACCAATAACATGAATAATAGTTTTGCGAATATTTTATTTATATTCAAAATGTGTGTGACTTTATATTTGTCTTAAAACGTGTTAATTACCGCCAAAATCGATTACCTTATCGGCCTTGAAAATTTGCCCTCTCTTTTGACTGGATATAATTACTATAAGGGCAAGTTATAAGTTCTTTAAAAATTAAAATCAAGATGAGGCCTTGATTATTTTATCGCATAAAGCCGCCTTCGAATTTTTATTACTAAAAATAAATTATTATAACATGTAGCCAATATTTATTGCGGACTCCCCTTATGTTTAATTTCATTGTTTAAAAAAATACATATACCTATATATTTTGCACAATTTGTTAACTTTTTTTCTGAGCACTTCCTTGTTACATAAGAGCATAGATAAGAAATGCATTGATGGGTAATTTCGGCAGCTATATTTGGCGTTTTTCTTTTTTAGCTCCGAGTAAAGAACTCAGCTGTCAAGAAAAGATCTGCATTTCTTTTTACGCTCAGACACATTTAATTTCTAACATTAAACATTAAACATTAAATTTCTAAATCGGGGCATGAACCATTAGCTCAGAATAAAATGACCGATCAAATGGAGCAAAGTGCTGGGCGAGGCTAACCTTACTCATAATTTTTACAATAATCACTAAAGTAAATCCAATTAAACCAAGAAAACAAAAATGAATTCGGAAAATGAAAGCTTTGGATTTGCTGGTAAATAAGTTTTAATAAAAACAATTATAATAATATATGACAGTTTTGCGCTTAAGTTTATTTCAAAATTAAATCGGAGATATTTGACCATGCTCTACTCAGATCTAACTCAGTTTACTCAGGCTCTGCTCAGAGATCTGCTCGGAGATTAAAAAGAAAAACGCCAATTGGTTTGCCAACAAGCTAGTACCGTTATGAAACTGATATTATTGCTCTGTATAGGATAAAACTGATATTTTTGCATCTAATACTATGTTTCCACCGACCACTAAACCAAGATTTAAGTAGATTGTGCTAAATCTCTTACAAATCTTGAAGATTTGCCATATAAATTTTAATCTTCTCAGATGAAGATTTAAACTGCTTTTGTAATTTCACTACACCACCATTATTACGTTGGATTCCACGTCTATTCATGGATAGAAGGTCAAATTTACAAATACAATAATGTAAGCAAATAGGTATTGGAAGGTGAAACGTACGAAAGTTTGCCATCTTGGTATTTTCCATCTGTGCATAAAAGTAAGTAGGTACGTGCGACTGAACCGTGTATTAAGTTTATTCAGAAATAAAAAAAAGTTGGTGCTTTTGCTTTCACTTCGTTGTGTCTCACAAATAAAAATTGGTATTCAAAAAAAATAATAATAATAACAGGTAAAGTGTATTTATATATCTTTGTATTCATGCGAGGGCAGGGTTGCCTTTTGATGCTTATGTACCTATAATTGCTTAAGATAACAACAGTTAAAATAAGTGGATACGTTTGAATGATTGTTTTGCCTTTATCATATAGTTATAAAATGCAATGTGCGACAAGTTCTTAGGTAGATATAATGTAGGTACGGACCAGGGGAAATATTTATTACTTAATTTGCTCATTTTGTGTATAAGACTCTATAATTGTTTTCACTTTTCAAATAAAACTTATAAAGGCTATCCACGTTTAAGATAAAAAACACTTATGTATCTGAAATAATTTCCCACTTTGCTGGTTTGGAAGTAATAAACTATAATCTGACTGAGAGCCGATATTTCAATATCGAGATAAACATCCAGTTAGTTGTCAGATGAATAAACTGTAGAAAATCTGATTTTTGCTCTATCTGGAGAATATGTACTAACTGACTGCTTAACTGACTATTTGAAAAATTGGCCCTGAGTGTCATTAATTAATTATATTTTATATTTTTACGATTTTTTTCTTGCGATATATGTATGTATGTAGGTACTATAGGGCAAGTTTTACCTTTGGAAACAAAATCGAACTCTAGATTTTAATCAAACTTGGTGTTACGATGATGGACAACACCAAAAAAGTTGGTCCCGGAATTCTGTGTGTCTGTTGTTCGATCTACAGCCTAAACGGCTCAATCGATTTGCAAGTACTAAAGCATTTTACGTGATTCTCTAGTTTTACTTAATGACTTAGGTGCAAACACCATTTTATACAATTTTAATTTCAAAAAATTCAGTGACTTTTTTGTAAAAATTTTGGTTTATCTACATTAGTGTTTAGACTTCCCACAAGCTTCTGCATACAAAAAATCATAAAAATAGGTTAGGTTTAGGTTCCAAATGATTTTATTTCATACAAATTACAAAAGTTTATTGTATCATTCATTGACTTCAAGACGGCATTCGATACTATAGACAGGAAAGCACTTATGCTGAAGTTGTTTAATAAAGGAGTATCGTCAAAGTTTTTGAACGTTTTGGAAAACCTCTATAACTCAACAACTTCTGCAGTCGCTTTTGGATCCAAATAATCCGAACAATTCGAAGTGGAAATAGGAATGAGGCAAGGATGTAATCTGAGTCCTTTATTATTTGCTCTATTTATAGATGACTTAGAAGAGGTATTGCAGGGTGGAGCACGTGTTTCAGCGGATCTCTTAATCAAGGTACTAATGTTCGCCGATGATATTGTGATGCTAGCGGAGTCACCTGGTAGTCTCCAATTTATGATCAATAGATTGTTGGAGTACTGCAACAAATGGAAGCTCCAGGTGAACCTAGAGAAGTCTAAAGTCATGATTTTTCGTAGAGGAGGCGGCAGCAACGGCCGCAGTGAAACCTGGAAATTTGGAGCTCAAAACATCGAAGTCGTAAATGAATACAACTATCTTGGTATCATATGACTGATAAGTTGGCCAAATCGAAGCATGCATTAAACGCAACATGGAGGACTGTGGTTCACTGTAAAGATGTTCACTACGAATCCAAATATCGTATTTTTGAAACCGCAGCGAAAGCGATCATGTGTTATGCAGCTCAAGTTTGGGGCCATAAGGAGTTCGATGAAGTTGAGCAGCTTCTGCGCTATTTCTTAAAAAGAAGCTTGAAACTACCTAATAGTACTGCGAATCACATACTAATGCTAGAGACAGGTCTACCATCTTTATTTATTTCAACTCTGAAAATACAGATAGACTATATTTTAAAGACTATAACAATGGATGATAGGAGACTACCAAAGGAAATTACGATGCTTGTGATTCAAAAACAAATATCATGGTTCGAGTCATGGAGAGATCTAGCAGAGTACTGTGGACATACACTATTACTCCGAAGCGATAGGATGGAAACCTGGAAAAGCGAACTCTATAGCCTCATATCGTTAGTGGACGAAAGAAAGAGAGAGGATTATACTATGAAAGCCAGAAGTTCATTACACAGGGACATATATGCAAGGCTAAACTATAACCTGTTACGAAATAACTACTTCACGGCGGAGTATCCAACCGATCTCATGTCACTGGTTTTAAAAGCAAGTGAGGAGATACCTGAACTATGTTCCACATAGGAGTGATTAGGAAGAAATGTGTGGATTATGTAACACTAGAGAACGCGAAAACGTGTTCCATTTCATGTTAAGATGTCCTGTTTTGGTGGAAACCAGAAGGAGTACACTTGGAAAAAACTACCACAGTGAAGAGGAAGTCATAGATGTTTTAAACGGAGTTTTAGACTGGGAATCCCTCTACAACTACACCAAGCTAGCACTTAACTAAAGAAAACGGATCTTAGAAGAACTTTTTTAATTTTATGTTTCAATTTTGTATATTAAACAAAATTAATTAATTAAGTATTAATAATTGTCATTGACAGACAATGATACACTAAACTTTTGTAATTTGTATGAAATAAAATCATTTGGAACCTAATCATAAAAATAAAATGTACCATTTCCAGAAAATTGAAAACCAAAAAAAGTGGTTCTTCTAGATCTCCCAAAAATAACCACTTTTTACAAAAAAAAAACAAACATACTGAAAAGTACCTTTTCCGTTCATTAATGAATTGATTATATTTTTATCCTTAAAACCGTTTGGAGCCGTTTTTGAGAAAAATAAGATTTTTCTTTCTGGCGAAAAAGGTTTATTGCACGTATCATTACTTTTCGTCTTAAAAAAAATGAAAAAAGCATGTGGGCGTATTACCGAAAAAACAATTTGTACCAAGTTTGAAGCAAATCCATCCGACCGTTTAGGCTGTAGATTTGAGCGCAGACATATGGACGAAATTGCGAGCCCCACTTTTTTGGTGTTGTCTATAATCGTAATGTCAAGTTGGATCAAAATATCGAGTTCGATTTTTTTTCTACGAATCCATAATTTGCCATATATATCGCATATAAAAATGATAAAAATCAGCACTTGTTTAGTTTTTATTGTTTGATTTTTTATTTTTTCACTTAGATCCGATTTTTCAATCTGCACATAAACATCCAGTTAGTTGAAAGAGGAATAAAATTACTTGACTGTTAAACAACCGGATAACAACATCGAATTTTTCAATGAAGAAAAAACAATCTATAGAATAATTTAATTTGAATTACACTTTTATTTCGAGTATCGAACTTTTCATAGAAATTAATTTTTGCTTAACGTTTATTTCAAAGAAATAATTTTTCAAAGTGTTTTCGACATTGAAAATAGCTATTTATTTTATTCCTCAGATAACTCCTTACTCCGTTCTACAATCAGCAGATAACTTTATTCCTAGATTAAGTTGTATCTGACTATTGAAAAACTGATTTTTCCTCTATCTGGAAAACATGTACTAACTGACTGCTTAGCTGACTATTGAAAAATTGGACCTTAGCCGAGTTGTTTTCTATAGAAACATAGAAAACTTGAAAGGATTTTTTTTTCAGATAAGCAGGTTTTTCACTTAAGCGAGTTTCCCTTAGGCGCAGGCGGGTTTTACTGTATTTCAGTGACATAATTTCAAACAATAACCGTCTCTTTCCAGTCTTTGTGGTTAGTGTAAGCCTTTAAATTGCGGAGAATTAAAATTCATACACAATACTTATTTTATAATTTAAAAATGTTTGCTTAATAAACAATAATTGTAAATTTATTTTACACAAAACATTCTTTGTTTTCTTCTCATCACTAGCAAAAAAACATATCAATTTTATTTAAGATTTTGCGTGCGAGAGATTCCGATTCGGCTTTTTGTTCATAATAAATTTATATTTGGATGAATGTAGAAATAATCATTAGGCTTTTTACCGTATATCAATATCGTAGATAGGTTCATCAAATCTCACAGGAAAAATATTTTGTATCGTAGTTGGGGAAATAGTTGCTGTTGCAAATTGTTGACTTGTTGCTTTGGGCCTTTTTAACAGTGGTACTTTTGTAGAAATAACCCTTATTGGTGTTGAAAGATGTCCCAGTTCTTTTTGTTGTTTTGACTTCCAGTCTAAGTGCATTTGAAGCAGCTTTTCATTGTGATATTTTTTCTGTAAGGGTTTTCGGATACGAGGTCTATGGTTTAATATCCGTCGTAGTTTTGAAAATGTTTGTGATGGAGAAATTAATGTTTTCTTTAAAAATATTGTTCTTATTAATCTTTGCTGACATTTTAAAGGATTTTCTTCTGCGAATTGATTATTCATTTTGCAAGGCGAGAAACTAGAAAACGAAAAATGTAATACATATTATAAAAATATAATTCGTTCAACGAATGTAATGCTTTATCTTTTATTAATTTATTCTACAATAATTTTAACTTTTAAAGAGCGTTTTGCATTTCATTTTTGAAGAAAGTGTAAGTGGTGAAATTTAATATAGATTCAAGCGCTTATTACCTTTTAATACTTTCATCATCAGATACAGCTATTGGCAGTATTGTAACCACATAATAACATATCTGCAAAGAAAGTTTTAAACACTTAAAACATGTATAATAATTAAAAAAAATCATTTTTTTACTTAGGTTTCTCTAAGATTTTTCATGTTTTGTGGAAAAAATTGCTGAAATATATTAGCTAAAGTACATTTATTGTTTAAAAATATTATTTCAACAATCCCTCGGAAGACTAGTTTACACTACAGAGACTTTAACAAAAATATGAATTTAAAAAATAAAAACTTACGATGAGCAACAAAAACTTCATTGAAATTTTAAAATTTTATGTGTGCACTCTCAGTATAGTCGTATAGACACAAACCTTTTGTGAATGTGAAGGGTACGAAAGTCTAATCGTTTCTGAGTTATAGTTCTAGATTCACAGATTCATTTAAGAAATATCCTGAGTGTACTAATATGTGGATATACTCGTACCTACCTTGCTTTTATAACGCGTAGTTAGAAGTAGGATACATATTTTTATTGGGTTAACCCAGTGCAGTGTAAAACAATTGATTGCCTATTCAGGTAGCCTGATACAAGTTTAATCTTTATGGGTTATCCAAAAATATAAATGTTTCTAAGTAAAACCAAAATAATAAATGGTAAGGTACATTTTACAAAATGTAACCTAATCTTTATTAATATTCTGGAGTAGAAATTCTTGAGACTATCTATTTATATTCATTTCTCATATACATATGTATATAAATATATATATAGTCTATTTTGCCAGGTAAAACCCAAACATTTGATTTGAGTCTATAATTTAGAATTAATGAAATGAAATGAATATTTTGTGGTATGCAAAAAAAATCCGTTTTGTTTTTGGGATCCTCAAAATTCGTCAGATTTTAAATGAGAGAAATGAATTCCGACAAAGCTCAACTTACCTACATGTATGCATATATATGTCATTATACACATATTGTTGCTAATTAAAAAACAAAAGTTTAAGTAAATGAGTAAAAATAAAACAAAAATATACTCGTAATATCTTGCATTGTTTATTTTATTTTAATAATTATTTTATATACACGACACTGCGCTGGAGAATAAATCGGCAGATGTTCTAAATACATTCGTTTACAAGCGATAATAAATAGCCGTGTTTTTTGGCAAAAGCTATCCCCATCAGTAAAGCAGAATTTACATACATTACAAATGCAAGAACCTGCTTTCGATGGCTGCTTTGGATATATATTACCTGTGTTTTATTGGGAAATTTATCCGCCGTAAGTTTATCCGTCGTAGCATTTTACATACAATTCGCTACGGTCGATAAAAAGCTAAAGCAGAAGCTACGGTTAATGGCTAGATGACGTTTATTCGAGTCTCCAATTTGATTTTGTTAGTTTTGTTGGTAAGATTGATAATTGGGTTGAATCTCGATGGATGTGTTCATGGAGTGTTATAATTATTAATTTCATTCGTAAGACAAATCGATCTTTTTGATTCTTGTTTTTTCTTTTTTTTTATAGTTGGCCAGCTTATATTTCTAAGATCTTAGATAATTTCATTTTTTAATAAATTATATGCTGTTCTTCTTGAAAGTTTCTGAATTTTACTATTAAAAACTATACTAAACTTTACTTTGCTCAGTTATTTTCTGGAGTACGTCTAAGATTCCACCTATATGTGCAATTTTGCATGCCCCTAATGTCAATTAATCAATTTTAACAAATTTCGATTTCCATTTTGAAAAAAAAAATCAATATCTATGGAATGAATTCCGTTTTACTTTTGTTTTTGATTAACTTAGGCCAATATTCGTTTTGTGTTCAATTCTTATTGATAGTTATAAATAAACGGAGTTTGGTGAAAAAAATCATCTTTTTATTTAGATCTACAAAAAAGAAATTTGAGAAGACAAACCGCATTGAGTGGAACTGCACTATAGAGGAACTGCTCGACGCTGCGTCGCAAAATATTTATTCGTATGAAATTCTATGAGCTATATACAATTTTGCAACAGTTTGGTTGCTAAAGTGAATACCATGGAGTTATATGAGAGTGCGCGCACATGCAAAAACTATTCAGTCCGCGATTCGAACAACTTAAAAGTTTTTGATTTGGCACAAATCGAACGATCGCCCCAAATAAGTTCTTCAGTTTGAATCACACCGAACTATAATGTAACTGCGCGCACATTAAATCAATATGTTGTCTGTGTGTTGGTTTATCTCGTTGATTGATTTTTAAGTTGCTTATGTACGCGATCATCGTTCAATTAGTGATTAAACTATTTCGTTTCCGAAAAAAATGCATGTGCGCGCCTGGCCTAAGCGCACTAAGCGGCAACTGAACTTCACAAATGTGCTTTTTCCTCACTGTTTAATGGACATTGGCAATGAACCGTATTCGCTTCACTACATGGACATGGACTGGGCGTACAATTTTGTGATTCCCTTGTTTTTTTCTGGACATGTGCATGGAAATTGCTAACCAAATGTTAACTATTTGTTTCTTAATCCGCGTATGTTAAGTGCAGTATGATATCTGTTGAGTGAATATTAAATTGAAAGCTAAACATACTCAGAAAATAAATTTATAAATTGACTTGAAAAATAAGACTATAGCTATCGATCTACTCAGAAAATAAATAAAAGCATGAAATATAAAGGGGAAATGTAAGGGGAGTGAACAATTTAAACTACGTTGTACTGTGCGTTCAAAACCAAGAAACATTAAAAGGAAACAAGCAAATTATGTTCCGGCAATTGTGTTTCTTCGTGTGAAAGGCATCTACGGTTTTTAAAGCAATAAAAAATTGCCCTGTGTGAAAAGGGACTTGACCATAGTCTATGAGCAAGCCCGCTCACTTATCATTTCCTTCCTATTGGTGCAAAATGAATGTTCGAATTTAAAATTGCAAATGCAGAAAAAGTGAATACAAGAAATTGGTTTAAAACTTAAATTAAATATTGGTACGTTTTTCTACTTTCTATTTTATATGAATAAAAGCTAATTATTGTTCCTAATTTTGATTTTTTAATAATATTACTTTGCAAAAGACTCTTTCATTATTTGTGACTGCTGTGCAGGTGTACCATTTTTACAAAAATAAAAAAAGCTACGGCCCATGCTACGGTCGATGCTCTTTTTTGGGCATTACTTACGGTACTATGGATATATTCCCAATAAAACACAGCTATTGTGACATTTTTTGATATTATGTTGCTTAGTTGGTAGTTCCGATTCCAATGACTTTTATGAATATCGAAGTCTTCGTTCGCCGGAGTTCTTCTTTCTGTCAATGGCCACGTTCACCCATTTATAAAAAAAGTTATCTCGAATTCCAAACTATTCGAATATATTTGTGAACGATTCGGAAAGGAAATCAGTCAAAAATCAAAACAAAATTCATCAAATAAAGATTGCATTCACATTTTTTCCTTTTTTAATTCTATGTCAGCTAGAGCATATTTAAATTTCATGGAAATCGGTCAAAGAACAACGAAGTTGACATTTTTTGATAACAGCCCAATACTTGCATATTTACTACATCCCTTATAACGACCCTATCTTCCAATTGTAGAAACATCTCCACCTTTCGAAATTTGGTGGTCTTAGCAGGATTTTTTAACTACAAAAACTACTAAAAAAATGGTAATTTTTGTTTAGGAGAAAAAACCGCCAAAAATCCTGCCAACTGTGGAAATCCTGTAGTTAGAACGCAAGAAAACGTAAATTATATGCCTAGACCAATAGAACTAGTTAAGAAAAAGTGTTATTTTGTCGAAAACGGCTCCAAGAATTTTTATAAAAAAATGTATGTGTTCTTAAATTAGTACAGTCCACTTTTAGGTATAAAAATATTTTTTTTGCGTACTTATTAACGCTACTTCCCATAGAACCACTTAACATATTTTCGACTTTCTCAATATTGGATAGACCGATTAAAATTATTTTTTTTTATACAAATGTTCCCTAAAATTGTTAATAAAACTGCATACTCAAATTTTCCAAAAAAGAGTTTTTCGAGTTTTAAAAAATAAATATGTTTTTTCTTGAAAAATCGATTTTTCAAAAACCAGCCTTTGATTTTTTTAAAAATTTTAATTGTATATATATATTAATAATATCTTCCAAATAGCGTTTCATATTTTTTTCCAAAAATGTTTGTAAAATCTTAAAAAATAATTAAAAAAAAAAAACGCTCCAATGATTTAGAAATTTGTGTTTGATGTATTCTTATTTATCCAGGAATTCAAATGGAATCTTTGTTTTCCCTCAAACTATAACAACTAAGCAATATAAAACATTTACTTATGTGTATTATCCATTTATTTCTATCCTATTATTATTTCCATTTTACAAATTTTTGCGTACGTCACTAAATACTAAATACAATATAGGCCCTCATACACATGTTTTTTTAAAAATCACATGAATCTTATGTATGTATATTGTACCTAAATTATAAAGTTATATGCAGATAGCTACCTACCCATCTACATCCTTCATTTTTATTATTATATGTAAATATATGTTAGCGGAAAGCTGTCAACAAATCCAGAACAAAACCCATACCAAATGAAGTTTGCAGTCTAAGCGTTTATTCTCGGATCCAAAATTGTTGGTATAACTCAAGATAGCTTTCATGCGAACAGCTGTTTTTTCATCAGATGTGCTTTACAACTACACCAAGTTATTACAGATTGCTCAGAATAAATGAGTGAACGCCCCCACAATGACTGCCATACCTTTCTTATGTCGAACGGATTAGGAGTAGCAGGACTGGAAAACTAGTAACTCCTAACAGCCAATCGAAAACGACATATGCAGTTTTTAAAGCGAACCACACAAAAGGATTATAAAAAATATACTATATATTTGTACATCAATTATGTATGTATGTATAATTTAGTTTTGAGTATTTTCTTATTATTTAGGAACTTCGAACATCAATGTCATATATGAAACCATTGGCATTTGTAGTTGATGGGGGAGCGGTACTCGTTCCAATTATACCCTGCTGAGAGATATTTTGTTCTTTTTCATTATTAATACCAGCAAATATTGAATCCAGTAAATCGTTGTTAGCTTTCATTTCGGAACTCATTTCGGTTGTTGGTTGGAAATTGTTACCTGTGTTGACTGCTGGAGTTGAAGTTCCAAATCCTGAAAATACACCCTCCACTAACCCAGATTGACTTAAGTCTTGCACACTGTTACCGCCAGCATTACCGTTATTATTTGTTTGAGGTTTTTCAGGTAAGCCTCCAAATATACTACTTATCAAGTCATTATTTCCATTTGCATTGGAAATGTGTGTTTGCGGTTGAGGTTGTGGTTGGGATTGGGTATTAGGAATTCCATTTGGTCCAAAGCCGGCAAATGTTGAATTTATTAAGTCGTTTTTTTCCAGCGAAGGATTTTGTTGAGTCTGCTCAGTAGAACCATCGCCAAAGATTGAACTTATGAGACCACCATTTTGCGATGGATTAACTGGTTGGACCTGGAGTTCTTGATCTCCAGGACCAAGTCCTGGGAATGTGGACTGAATCAGATCACCCGTATTAGTTTGTCCGCTTTGAGTTGCTGGAGCGGTATTTACCTGGAATTGAGGTTGGGACTGAGGTGTTTGGTTTTCATTAGATGCAAAACCTCCAAAAGTTGATTGTATCAACCCATGCATTGGCCTGTTCTGTACTCCGAAACCGTTATTGGTTTGAAGATTATTGGAGGGGCCACCAAAGTTATTAACATCAACATTATTATTTGGTCGCTGTGGCTGTGACTGTGGTGGTTGGCAAAACCCAATACATCCTGTATTACCGACATTATTGTCATTTGAATTTCCTGGATAATTTGAAAATCCTGGCTTTGGATAATTCTGACCAAATGCATAGTTAGGGTTTTGATGAAATTGACCTTGGGAGAATTGTGGAAATTCTGAATTGGAAGTCGTATCTTTATTTAAAAATGGATTTTGTGGGTTTATTTTCATAGGCTTACTGTTAGATTGCTCTCGAGAAGGTAAATTAGTCAAAAATGGATTAAACGAAGGAGATGGTGGCGGTGGATAATGAAAAGCGTTGTTTTGTTGTTGTTGTTGATACCCGTGGTTACCATGGTGGTCATGTGGTCCATGGTGGCCATGCCCATGGTGATTAGAATGTCCAAAATGACCAGGAGGTCCAAGGTGAGCAGATGGTCCAAAATTACCAGGAGGTCCATAATGTCCAGGAGGCCCATAATGACCAGGCGGACCGTAATTGGATGTATATTGTGGAGTGTCGGGTTGTCTGGTTAAATGATCGGTCAAAATATTCAGAGGACTGGAAATAGCATCAATAATATTGGCTAAGGGTGAGGCAGGGGCTGCTGTTTGAAACGTTTGAATTTCAAATTGTCGAAAGCTAAAAATGCAGATCATAGAAAATAATATGTATCTGAAACCAATATTAATAAATACTTCTACCTTTGCTGATGACCGTTAGAGCGTTTCGTTAAGACTGCATTTGAAAATCCAAACAAAGTGAGTGATATCTGAAAAGAAAAATGGTATTACATTTAATACGTCGAGAACAGCTAAATTGTGTTTAATAATATAATTATTTTCTACTTTAAATCCTATAAGGTTGACTGTAGTAATTATATGATGATGACAAAAAATTCAAATAATTATTAGGTACATAAGATTAAAATTGTATAAATACATATTTGTATGTACATAACAAATACTCCACAATTTGAGGATATGCCCGACGAAGCACGAAATCTGCTAACAGTAACCCTAAGATAATTGATTGCAGGAAATGTGTTATGCAGTCAATATTTTTTGTGGAGGGCCCTTATGTCTGGTTTTTTTCAGACATAAATTTCTATATTTATTTCTTGTCTTCTCAGAAGAAAAAAGTGAAGGAAATATTGACTCTTGATCGTAGTTTGCTTATGTTCATGATATATTTCAACATTTCATTAAAAACCAGGTTATACCTATTCTGAATTATTTCTAAAGCGTTGAGCGCTCCAACCTCTGTTGCGGCAAGACTACACAAAGCTCTTGCAAAAGAGAACACAGTAACATTATTAGCGCTTCTCTATAATGATGGGAGCTTTACAGAAAATGAAGAGCAGAGGCTAACCCTGCTACTTAACAAGCATTTTCCAGGCAGTCTACCAATGGTAGAAAACTTAATACAGAGAATACCTCTCAAACCAAACAAAGAAGACTGGAAGACTGCAGTAACCAATATGTTCAGGAAAAAGGATCGAGTGGGCGATTAGCACTTTTCAACTCTTTAAGTCACCAGGGGTAGATTGTATCTTCCCAGCCCTTTTGCAAAAGGGCAAAGAAGATCTAATGCCCTACCTATTTAGTATTCTCAGAAGTAGATTTGCTCTTGGGTATATACCAAGCCTGTGAAAAATAGCTAAATTAATCTTTATTCCAAAAATTGGGATAAAGGATACAACCCATCCAAAGTCTTTCAGGTCAATAAGCTTAACATCCTTCATACTGAAAACTTTAGAGAAAGTTAAGCGGGTAGATCTACAGAAACCGCCTAATACGTGCTCACTAACACTTTACAAAAAGCTTTAGATGTAAAGGAAACGGCATTAGCTGCCTTCCTAGATATAGAAGGTGTTTATGACAACACCTCACATGATGCAGTCAACAACGCCCTTTTAAGGAGGTGTGTATCCATCGCAATAACCAGATGGATTAGAGAAATGTTAGTCAGCAGAACTGCAGAGGCAACAGCAGGAACTACGGTTCAGAGCATAAGCAATACAAGAGGATGTCCTCAGGGAGGGGTATTATCACCCTTGTTGTGGAGTCTTGTATTGGACGAACTGCTAGAAAATCTGAACTCCCTAGGTATACACCGTATTGGCTTTGCCGATGATATAGTTATTACAGCAGTAGGGAAGTTTGAAGAAACTTTATGTAATATAATCCAACCAGGATCCACAATCACAAGGAAATGGTGTCTTTCTGTATGACTAAATATCAACCCTACAAAAATGACGATTATACCATTTACCAAGAAAAGACTTCTACCACACATGAAACCTATCCGCGTAGCTGGCGATGTAATAGAAACTAAGAGGGAGGTAAAATACCTATGTATCACAGTAGATAGTAAGCTCCTCTGGAACAAACATGTAGAATCAACCGTCGGGAAAGCCACAAAGGCGCTAATAATATGCAAGATACTTGCAGGCAAATCTTGGGGTTGCAAGCCGAAAATCCTTACATGGATGTACACCATGATGGTAAGACCCATCATTACCTATGGTGCGGTCGCATGGCAAAAACGAACCGAACTATTAACAACTAGGAATTCATTAGAGAAAGTACAAAGGCTCGCATGCTTAGTCATAACTGGAGCAATGAGAACCTGCCCTATATCAGCCATGGAGGTTATACTTCATCTGTCTCCTCTACACGAGGTTATTTTAAGTGCTGCAAAGGGATCTATTGTGAGATTTGCCAAAGAGGGATCTGGGACTGGCAAATGTATAGGTCTCAGGGAAAGAGACGAAATTCAGAAGTCTTGAGGAACAGAATTTATTGACATTCCAAGAGATGGTATGATTAAAAAATATAACTTCGTGAAAAATTTTCAAACGAAGTTAAGTAGCAAGAAAGAGTGGGTAGGGGAAACAGTCAACTACACTCTGAAAGCAACCACCATCAAGTGGTACGTACATTGATGGATCGAGAACGTCGGAAGGAACTGGTGCAGGAATCTTTAGTCCAAGAACCAAACTTTTCATACCGATGGGACAGTCTACTAATATTTTTCAAGCTGAAGTACAAGCTATAGGAAAATGTGCAGATCGTAACCTCGAAAGAAATTACAATAAACAAAATATTGCCATCATGTCACATACCCAAGTCGCACTCAAAGCAAAGTGCTCCTACTCTATCAGTTCTTAACTGGTATGGGAATGTGTAGGCAGGTTAAATGAACTCGGCAAAAATAATAATGACATACTTCATTGGGTACCTGGCCAAGTAGGTATCCAGGTAAATGAGGAGGCAGACTCCTTAGCAAAAATATTTGCATCGACTCACTTAGTGGGGCCTCAACCATACTGCGAAATAGGAGAAAATGTGATTAGAAATAAAATAAAAAAAGAAGAGGAGGCCATAAGATACAACTACCCATAAGATAATACTACTTATAACCAACAACGTTTCACAGACTGTGTATAAACATAAGCAGAAACAACCTCAGAATAATAAAGGGTCTCCTTACAGGAAACAGTAAAAGGCACCTCAACATCTTGGCTTAGAAAGTAGTGCCACATGCAGGTTGTTTGATACAAAAGAGGAAACGCCGGACCATATTCTGGGCAATTGTGATGCACTTGTTCATCAATGGAAAAAACACCTTGGATGATACCAGGTGGAAGATAGTGACTTACCATCTCTAAAAAATACTTCAAATACTCAAATTCATGATGGAAATAAATTTGGAGGAAGAGCTGTAAAATAGATAATAGATATCAATGGGCGCATTGCAACTTCTTCGGATCACTTCCAAGTTACTTTGATTACTCTATCCCTAAACTAGAATTCGGCAAAACATTTCCAAGTCATCATTCCTCCAATATTTGCATGTGAGGGCTTAAACTTCTTGGAAGATGATGCTATCCATTTTTATACTGTTGGACCAACAATTGGGGATGGAGTTGGTGGGGGTGTGTACTCAAACAGAGTAAAAATAAGTCTCTCTTTCCGTCTTCCTAATCATTGTAGCGTATTCCAGAGAGAAAATATGGCAATTAGAAAAGTCATTTCCTTGCTCAAAGAAAACGTGATATCATCTACTGATATCCGTGTTTTCTCAGATAGTCTCTGAAATCGTCCTCTACAAACTCCATAACTGCTCTCAACTGACTTTCATCTCTTATGGAGATGGCGCAGTAATTCAATATTCATATTCACCTATATTGGGTGCCAGGCAGCATTTCCAGATCTTTTTTCTATAAATCGTGTCAAGATCGGGACACACAAAAAAGTATAAGATAAAGTTTTTTATTACTTGTCCTTTAATTTGAAATTTAAATTCAGAGAAAAGTCATGATAAATAAGACATTCTTTTTAAGACATTCTTTAAAAGTTAATAAATTTATATGTGCACGTTTAAGAAGCAAATTCCTTGTGAATTAGCTATTTACTTATACCTTTCCGAAGATTCGAATTTTTTTTAACGATTCCTATTTCCCGATGATATGTTTGAAGAACTCTTCACAAATGTGCTCCAGATTGAAATAGAGTAGTTCTGCTTCCATTAAATTTACGGAGCATTTCTGATATCCGACCATTTATAATTCATTTTCGAAAAGATGAGTTCGGGAAGCAGTTAAGCTATTCGTAGAATTTTTTTTAGGAATTGTTTAAAGAGCTGGTGCAATTTCTGTAAGGTCTTGAGAATTTCTTACTATTACGTCCAACGTTGATTTCGTGAAGTTGAATTCTTTATATTAGTCATCAATCGAAACATCACCTGACTATTTTAACTGGAATAAGAACTGCACTCTCAACCATTAAAAAAAAAAAAAACTAAACTTACCAGACAAATTCAATAAAGAAACAATACATATTTCCACAATGGAGCTCATTACCACAACTTTTGTTTTGTGATAGCAACTGTCTCTTTGTTATATTTGCAACATAGGTGTGGGAGTTTTAATGTAGGTATTGGAAAAAAGTTCTTATTTGTATGTACTTAACTCTCATTTTTGAATACAAATATTTTTCATTTTTGAAAATAATTCTGGCTTGCATGAAAGTGTAAAATAAATTACATATTAAAAAACGAACTAGATTTCAATTTTTGAAAAACAAAAAAAATCTGATGGTGGAATTATGAATGATGAACATTAAATGACGATAGAAAATATTTGAAGGAGGGGTATGGGCAATCGGGCAATCGATCACCTTTATCGCAATTTAAAATTGGGATTAAGCATGTCACGCACGGGACATTTAATTTAGGCCTAAAAATCGGGACGTCCCGCGAAAATCGAGACGTTTGAAAACGCATGTGCCAGGACACAGGGATATTCCAGGGAATTGTAAGGCTGATGAATTTCCCAAAAGTGGGACGACACTACCTTTATAACCTGAAAAGACAAATATATGTATACCTATCGCTGTATATAAGTTAATGCTGAAATAGGATGCTCTAGAAAGGACACACCGAAAATGAAAGAGTACAACCACCTGTCTGACGACAAAACAGTTATGGTCAAAACTTGATCTGAAACGTTCCAAGTGCTTGATATCCTTAAGCAGATTGCACATCAGCTACGTAATTGGTGTCAAAACCGAACACTGCCTCACGGGCAATCACGCAACCATGCTTGGCATTAACTCAAACGATTTTTGCAGAAACTGGAAGTACGAAGAAGAGGTGGAATCTTTGTACATGCCCTGCTCTATCTCAGAGACTTAAAACCCATTTTGGAAAGTTGTTTTTCGATGATCTCAGCGGTCTTAATGAAATAGACATCTACAGTCTCTTACGCTTCATTAGCAACTCGAAATGGTTCAACAAATAGGGAGATTATCACATGAGACCAGCTTTGGTATAAGTGCTGCAGAAATTTTTAAATTTATGAAAACTGCTCATTTAATTTTCTTTTAAAAATAATAGTTATATGTATTTGCTGAATACCTATGAATTGGCGTTTTGAATTTTTGTTTGAAAAATGTTTTCAAAAAGTTTAAAAAAAAAACATTTTCTCAAAAACCGCTCCACAGATTTTTAAATTATTTTTCTCATAAATTCAAATTTATCCAAGAAATAAAATGACGTACTTTTTTTGAGCTCAAATTAGCTTAGGTATTTATTTCAGAATTTTAAATTATTTTTCCTTTGATTAAGTCGATCTAATCTTTTGTTTTTAAGTTTATATAATTAAATATTTAAGATTGTGATATCAATTTTTTTTTGTCAGAAAAAAATAAAACAAATTTTGTTAATATAAAAAATTAGGTAAAAAACGACTTTAAAAATATATTTAGATTTTTAGTAAAAATCTTTTGCATAGGATGTGATCGACCATAAGAGCAAGTTCGTGCGATCCAGTCGTGCATTTTATTTACTTGCGATATATGTACATACTGCGAGTATAGGGTAAGAAAAATCCAACTTGAGATTTTAATCAAACCTGACATAAGATGATAGAGAACACCAAAAAAGTGGATCCCGCAATTCCGTCTGTCTGTCTGTCTGGCAGTTTGTAGAACGATCTACAGCCTAAACGGTTCAAGCGATTTTCTTCAAACTTCAAGCATTTTAGTTGATTGTCTCAAACAAATTTTTGAATCGTTTTCCTTAGCCCTAAAAATAACGGCACTTGCCATACCTACAATTTTGTCTGCCATTTTAATTATCTCGAAAGCGGCTCAAACGATTTTGATAAAAAAAATATGTGCACCACTTTGAGTATAGTCTACATTTTGATTTATTTTTCTATTTTTACATATATTTTTATTACAACCATTTTTTTTTTTTTTTTTTTTTTTATAATCTACACGCGCTCAAGGGATTATGAATAGCCTTTAAATGTTTCAACACAGCGCGGGCGTGAGGGTGAGGTTAAGGAAGAGAAAGAATGATAGGAAAGATGTGTGGCGCGATATTCGGAGACTGTAGGTGGTTGTTGTCTCAGATTTTATCTCCAGGGATGGCGGCTAAACTAATGCGGAGAAATTTCCGTATCTTATTTATCGATGTCCCTTATAATTCGCATTAATTTTTTTTCTTTGTCATATTTTATCGGTATACTAGTTTTACTCAATCACATGTTGTTAGTTCTATGCCTAAACCGCATGTAATGAGTAAACCAGCAACTCATTGTATGACATTTATTTTTAGAATTGGTTTTTTTAATGGAAAAATAAGTAGACATAGACTACGGCAGGGATCGAACCTGTGACCATGAGGTTGACAGGCGAACACACAACTATCGCGCCACGGCCACCCCAAAAAGATAATTATTGATTTACATTTACATATTATTGATTTTCGACTTTCTCATAAATGGGTTGACGGAATTCGATTAAAATTTTGATGTCGGATTCCCTTCAAATTCTAAAATATTGCATACCTAAATTTTCGAAAAATATTTCTTTTGGATTTAAAAAAATTATTTTTGAAAATTCAATATTTCGAAAACGTATAACGATTTTTTACGTAATTATATTTTTAAGCTTATAATTTATTTATTATTAATTATATAAAATTACCATACCAAATTTTATTCAGAAAAAAACAATCGAAATTTAGTAAAAAAACGACATTAAAAATATATTTAGCCGTTTGTACTAAGAATCATGTGCATACAATGTAATCGAACATAAGGTGGTTATCGTTTATATAAATTTCCCTTGAAATTTTTCTCCAATTCGAATCTTGGAAACGTGAATGATGCTCAAAGGTTTCCCTAGGAATTTATTGGTATCGTGAATACGCTTTCCCAGAGAATTTTGCTGTCATTTCATACGATTTTTTTGTTCGAGAGAAATTTATTCCGTAAGTGATTCACGTTGGCAGGACAGATTTTGAGGGAATAAAATATTCTGTGGGAAAGGAAATTCCGTGGGGGATTCCCGATAGAGCCCAATATCAAGTACGTGCGATCCAGTCGTGCATTTTATTTTTTCATACAACCATTTTTCGTATTTTAGACTTTCTCATAAACGACTTGTCGGATTTCGATCAACATATGTGTATGGGGTACTTCGAATGATAAATACTACTGCAACCAAAAATAAATATTTTTTTTATTTTGAAAATTCAGAAACGATATTTTTTCGAACTAATATTTTTAGGTTTATATTATTAAATACATTAAATTGCCATAATTGCACCGAATCGTATTTTGGAAACAAATTATAGAAATTGTTTATATATAAAAAATAGGTAAGGATAATATATTTAAGGGCTTCTACTAAGAATCTTGTACGTACAAAGTGATCGATCATAAGATCAAGTTCGTGCGATCCACTTAGACGAGTTGTTTTCTATAGAAAACTTGAAAGGATATTTTTTTTCAGTTATTCAGTTAAGCAATGTAGTTTGCATGTAAATATACACGGGGATATGCGAATGTTTTCAGGTTAATTGGTTTTTAACTTAAGCGAATTTCACTTTAGCGGGTTTCACTGTATTTTCAAAACGTAGATACGAAATAAAACCTTAGAATATTTATGTCAAACCAATGAATGTAAAGAGACGGAACAAGAATCACGGATATAAGAAAGAATAGGAAACTATTTCTTATAAAAAAAAAACAAGAAATAATATATGATATGCAAATGTCACAACATGCAGAGAGTAAATTAACGGGGTTTTCCAAACGTTTGCAGTCATTTAATTAAAAAATTGGAAGCTGGTCATTATAGTTGTCGGTATAGGTATATATACATATTTATAAACAAGTTATTCTTATCAATTGATATGTAGGCATTTATTTGATTCGTTACATTAATTTGAGTTAAAAACGTACGACAAGGTTTGAATATATCAAGTAATCACATGAAAAACATGCATATATGTATTTGCGTGTAATAATTCTGAATAACATCACCCTTGTCACATGTCTAAATATATAAAATTTTGTATATATGTACCTGGTTAGTATGTAGCAGTTTTCCTTCGAATAAAATTTCAACGATTTGTGCCTTAAACTTTATTAAACAATAAGACAAATTTTATAAATCTTAAAAAAATGAATAATGTGAAGATACATACATAAAATATGGATATATTATGTATATACTTCAAAATTTTATTGCCACTTTCCGTGTAAAATCTCTATGAGTCATCACCAACTTAATAACTCAGTTTTAATGTGAATTAGTTATTGTTTAAAAAGATTTTTTCTTTAACTTTTACATAATCACAAAATGTAGCCATAAATTATGAAGGTCCCCACCTATCAAAGATATCATAAACACTTAACATATCAAACTTACCAAAATTAGATACAAAGTCATGTTTACAGTTGTTGGAAAATTCAATAGATTTTTAAACCAAAAACAAATTCTGATTAAATCACCAAGTCGCAGCAATGTTAGCAAAGCACTAATGAATTCGTTTAGAGATAATTTTGAATTTATAATTTAATCAACAAACTAAATATACAACCAGTTTATGAATAAAAAAGCATTCTATGAGGCTCAAATGTAAAATTATAAACAAAAAAATAACAACAAAAATACACAGGTCTTGAAACAAGAAGTATAATAGCAAGATGACAATCTCTCACAGCCAGCTCACACATTCGATTGGACATCTCGGCATCGGAGATTCATCTTGAAAGTATCAATCGTTGTAGAATTTTGTTTTATTATTAACGCATGGGTGCTCTTTTTTAATTGTTTGCTTTTACTCGTAGTTGTGAGGCCAAATTTGAAGAAGTTTTGCCTTGTTAATGTCTGTAGACAAATATATGTTTAGTTTAAAGATGAAAATAAACTGTGATACTGTTAATAATATTTCAGTATTGATTAGACATTTTATTAATTTAATCGGTTAAGTCATGGTTGCCACCAGTATTTTTCATACTTTTAAAATATTTTGCATTTTTAATGATTTTTTCGTTAAGAATTTTTACGAAAATGTCAATCTAGATTATTTTCAGCGACTTTTAAAGCAATTATATTAAATTGATTTAAAGTTGTTGATCTACATTAGATGTGTACAATCACTGAAGTTTTAACAACTTTTTGAACAATGGAGAAATATATATTTTTACATTGGGAAGATCTTAATTTAATGTACGGTTTTGGGGAGAAGTTGACTTTTTCTTGAACAAACAAAAACATCTGTTCCTAGCCAAATAATGATGTAGGTGACCCAAATAAGGCCTGCCTTATTGTTTTACCTAAATAACTTTCAAATCTTAATAAATATGTACGCGAATTTAATATATTATAAATCAGTGGTGTCTAACTGGTATTGCTCCAACTGATTTCTTGAAAATCTAAAAGATCTACGCGAGTACTACCGAGTAAAACAATATTGAGTGACATTGAAGGAAACTACATCATTTCCTTATACCTCTTTTTATTTATTATGATATTAGTGGCCGGCTAAGCCCCAGTTTTTTTTCACACTATCAGAATTGGTCAAAGAGAGCTTATAGCAAGCTTCGCCTTGAGACCAATGGTTTGCAAACACAGAAAATTGTGTTATACCACCGGCTCATCATTTAATGCAGTGTTAGTTGTTAGTAGGCAAATTCTATTTCAAATAACACTTACACAAGTACAAAATGAAAATATAAGCAAATAATATTACGTCAATATAAAAGAAGAACATAATACGAAACAAAAAACATTTAGGAGCTTGGAGCACTGGTTTTGAGAAGAATTTTAAATTTAATTTTACTAATATTGAAATCAAAAATGTTTGAATTCCAATTTAAAAGTCTTCCTATACGTGTCAAGGGATCATGCATCCCATAGTTGGTCCCATGGGTTGAAGAAGCTTAACCAAGAGTGTAAGAAGTTGATGTAATTTTACCAACTTTTTATGCAGTTCACAATTGTATGTATAAGGATCATTGCTTATTGAGTGTATTCTAATGGGACAAAACACGATACATTGTTCTTGTATTGTTTAGGAGTTCGTATGGCCACCTTCTGTCTCCTTCATCAGACCAGCTTCATGATACCACACTATTGCACTACCATAAGACTTACACAATAGTTTAAAATTATCTTGTAAAATGCATATCTTGTAAAACGCTTTTGACTTACAATAAATAGGTTTGCTTACAATAAAATCATAGTGCGGTAAGAAGGAAAGGTTTGTATCCAAGATTAGTCCTAGATCTTTCTTCATTGTTACTCGCTCTAAATTTTTTATGATTAATAATATAATCAAACACTATGGGATTAGAATGGCCCAAATGGCTTCCTTGTGGAACACCAGATGGGACTGAAATTCTTGAGAGCGAACTATCAATTTTTACTATTTGAACACTAAACGCTAAATATGATTCTAGTCATTTTAATAGGAAAGAATGGATACCTAAAAAAGTGAGTTTACTTAATAAGATTAGGTGTTTTACTCTATCGAATGCCTTTGATAAATCAGTGAAGATACCATTTGAACCCTTTATCGATATTTGTAATGATGTTATTGCTTATTAAAGCTAAGTTTGTTGCCGTTGATTTTTCTGCTCTAAACTCATGTTGAAAAATTTAAATATGATTTTGAAATGGTTGAGTTAACATATTGCAAACTAATTTTTCAAAAACTTTTGGAATACAAAAAATTTTACTGTAATTAATTATATCCTTTTTTTTAGCCCGTTTTAAAAATTCGAGATAGAAAAGAAACCCTCCAGCAATCCAAAAATTGCCCTTTAGCTAAAGAAAGAATAAAAATCCACGAAAGTGGCTGAGCTATTCAAATACTACACATCGACAATAAAATAGCAGGAATTCCATCAGACGCTTTAATTTCATGAACATCCAGTTTAGTTAAAGAACCGATATTGTCAACTCTATTTATATAAGGTAGCTTCTGGATGGGGGAGTGACTAAAGAGTAAACTGATTGAAAATAGTCAGCGAATAAATTACAAATTGTAGGAACATAATTGTAATTATGTAATTGTAATTGTAAGGTCACTTTCTATATATTGAGAAGATCGAATTCTCGTTGACGATTTAGATAATTTATAGGAAGCTCAGAATTATTTGTATGAAATTTATATAGTTCCTATATGTTTCCTTTTAAAGGAATGGGCAATATCTAACCATGAAATCATACTATGAAATAATGATCTATACGAAATGAATTAAGAGTGAGTGGGAGTTTTAGGTTGGTTTAGCCGTGAGTGATTTTTGGTTTCAAATTACAGCGCGCGCAAACTTCGATTGCAAATTGTTTTTTTGTGCGTATACATTTTTTTAGAGAGCGTGTCGTGTCGTGTTGTTAGTTTGACAGTTTGACAGCTACATAGAATATGTTTACACCGTTTTTGGTAAGCCCTGCATAACTATAATTAATGGGAAAATGTTTTATAAACAAGAATTCATGAAAGGTTACATATAGGCTGCATTAACCATTATGTACTGCATAGGGATTGTCTTAAATAAGAATGATAGATAAAATACTATCCATTGTATTAAAGTATCAGTGGTTGGTCGTAACAAAAGATATTGGCGCAAAATTTTAAACAGCCTGATGTTAAGGGCTTAGCATGATACTATTTAACAGATTGCTAATACTAAAGCACTTTACTAATATTTTTCTAATTTTAAATACTTTTTAACTAGCACCATATTAAATCTATTTTCTTAATAAACTACAACTAAACACGCCTAAAATAGTGCAAAAACGTAAGCGAACATAACATTTTGACGTTTGTAAATGTCAATGTGACATATGGATTTAGTACGATACTAAAAAAATAAAGTAGCCATTTTGTGATTTTAACTTTAGTAAAATGTTAAGAAAATAGTACGATACTAAACTCGTTTAAAATTTGCAAAATCCTCTTTAACCTAGTATCACAAAAAAAATCAATTCTAATTTCATTATTATCTTAATATTTTGTCTTTTAATGAATCAGTCTTATCAAATAAATTATTATTTAACGATTTTTTTCAATTTATAAATAATAATGATATATTTATGTCGCATGCCACTTTTGTAAAAAAAAGATATGGATCGCTTCGAACCCCATTTTAAAAATTAGGAAATATTTTGGATTCCAGCAGTAAGAACGTTCACACAAGGAAGGGCCAGTGGATGACTTCGAACAACTGCTAAACACGTCACTCATCGAAAATGCCAATACAGTACGCAATGCCTTTACTTGAAGTTGAAGCTCTAGACAGGCATATAACGCAACTGGACATAACAAGAATCATTACTGACTGCATTGCAAACAAAGCCAAAGGCAAGGACCGTATTCCGTACGAGTTCTATAAAAATGTGACGGAAAATTTCATAAACGAACTGGGAAAGAGTTTTAATTATATTTTCAACACTGGGGAAGTACCGTTAAGTTTCAAAGGAAATATTATATTCCGAATTCTCAAGAAAGGTGACCCAAAAGAGCCGAGTAATTACAGAGGGATATCCTTTCTCAACACAGTCACTAAAATCTTCACAGGTGTTTTGCTGGAAGGACTTACGGACTGGGTAAATGAAAACAATTTGCTGAGCGAATACCAAGCCGGCTTTCGGAAAGAATACTCTATGGTAGACAACATCTTCATCCTCACAAGCATCGTGCGCGCATACTTAGAATATGGAAAAAAGCTCTACGTATTCTTCGTGGACTTTAAGGCCGCGTTTGACTCTATAGATAGAAAAGCCTTACTATATAAACTCAGTAACCTAGGAGTATCAACAAAAATACTAAAAGTACACTTAAATCATTCCATGGTGAAAACATGACAACTGTCTGAGATGGAAATCCCAGATCAGAATGGTTTCCTACAGAATCTGGAGCAAAGCAGTGTTGCCTACTCAGTCCGCTGTTATTTTCATTATTTCTGGATGACCTTGTAGAATACCTACCGGATGGAATAAATTTTGGTGATATGAAAATAAAAATTTTATTATACGCTGATGATATAGCCATCTTAGCAAAAATAAGATGCAGCTGATGATAAACCAAATGCAAAGATACTGTAGTACGTGGAATCTACAACTGAACACTGCTAAATCAAAGATTATGATTTTCCGGAGTGGAACAGGAAGATATGCTAGAAATGAAAAATGGACCTGGCGAAATGAAGAAATTGAAAAAGTTAAACAGTACAAGTACCTTGGTGTCCATTTAACCCCTCAATTATCTTTCAGGAAATATCTGCATGAAAAATTGAAGGAATCCAAACGCGCGATAAACTGCAGCTGGAGAGGAGTCCTGAACAAAAAAGAAATCGGGGCAAGCGCTAAGTGTAGGTTCTTCGAAGCAGTGATGAGATCCATCATCTGCTATACAGCGCAAGTCTGGGGCATCTACCAATACGATGATGTGGAAAAGCTGCTCAGATACTTCCTCAAACGAATTTTTAGACTACGGTACAACACCCAAAACTACATGATTCATCTTAAGACTGGTCTGGACCCACTTTACATCTATACACTTGGGTTACACTTCGCTTATGTTCGGAAAGTAATGACGCAATCTATCCACCGCCTCACATATAAAGTAGCCAAACACCTTCAAAGCAGAAACTTACAGCTCTTCTGTAAATGGTCGAGACTCGAAGTGGAGCATAATATCAGATTGAACGATGAAAATACAGATGATTTAAGCAGAACGCAGCAAAAACTAATTGAAAAGATCGGAGACTCAACACGCGACAACTTTCGGATGCAAAGCCAAGAGAACCAAACGAGAAGCACCTATAAGTTACTTAGACACAACCTATAGGACAACAATTATTTTTGCGACAACAACAAGCAGTGAGATAATCTGCACAATTTTCAAAGCCAGAGGTGAACTTCTGCCCCTCAACTGCCTCCCATATATAATCGATTTAAACCCGGAGTGCACCATGTGCAATCTAAGAACTTGAGAAGATATCCAGCACTTTATAGGTATATGCCTGTTCTGAAGGAGATATGAATATCTGTCTGGGGAAAAAGTACTCTATCAGTGGAAGAAACTGTGCAGATACTAAATGGCGAAAACTGGAACTCCCTCTGTAGATATATAAAAACTGCACTTAATTATAGACAACATATAATAAATAAATTTAAATGTATATAATTATTAAAACTCTCTATTTCGGCTGACGGCAAAAGCCAATGCTCATTGTGAACAATGTACACTTTTAAACTAAAAGAAATAAAATATTACATATTACAACTACTAAAAATGATTTAACTTAAATTAATTTACTAAATCGACTAAAACTTTGCGCCATTGAATTTCTAATTAGTATTAAACAGAAAAATTAATTATGAAGTTTATAATTTGAAGTTGTTTAAAGGAAATAGGTTTTATTTGCGAACCTGACAGAAAATACTACAGTATAGTAAAATTTTGATATTTTTTTTTATTTGACACTAAATTATTAGTGTTCGTGATGAGTTGAGTATGCAAGTATACACCCAATGTGTATCTTTTTAGATTCTTTAGTATCCAAGCAATTTACTGTCCATTTTAAACATTAGTAGGTTAATATATTATTTCATTATCATATATTACTGTAACACACTACTTATATGTTGAAATGAAAATAAACACTCATATGGTGAGAACTAAAGTGTGTACACTTTTGTATTATTACTATTTTTTTCCATGGGCTTGGTCTTTAGTTAAACAAATAGTTGGAAGATGTTGAATCATAAATAATGTGAATATTATTTTCCATGGGGTTTTCCCGTTGACGAAATGACTAACTGGATTTTGTTTTATGTTTGCTTAAAATATAGAAATCTTTTTTTCGCTTCATAAAAGATAAAATGAACCTACCGTATATTTGCATGATTTTAGTATAATACGGTATTTGATATGGCGAAGGTAAAGTCTTGCTTTTTCTACAAGTTGAATGAACGGAACAACAAATCGAAACTGTCCAAGCTGAAGATGTAATTGTAAATGTAGATGAAGTATTCTTGGAAGAGGAAACATACTCAGAAGAAGAGCAGTTACAGAAATATTTGGACGAAATAAATCCTGTGAAACAACCTCTTAAATTGATTGGTACATTGGTATCATTAAAATGTTATAAAAATGTTGATAATGTTTTCTAAATTTAATTTCTCAAGGGCCTCAAATGGACTTTAGCATGAATGATATCAATGTTTTGAACTCAGCAATGTAGAAGGTGGACCTTCTTTTAGCTAAATAAAATGCACGACTGGATCGTATGAATTTGCTCTTGTAGCTAACAACTTTAGTGTAGCTAACCACTGACGCTGTTAGTAGGCATAGGTAGTCTAGTTATCCTATGCAGGTTTAAAGACGATGTATTTAAGATTAGCTTGATTCTTAGTATAATGAATTGTCAAATGCATGATAAAAGGAAAGGTTACATAGGTGCCTACCTACAAATATATATTTAAATGGATTTTAATTATGTAAATTATGAGGTTAATATGTACCTACCTATATATGTATGGAACCTAGTTATGTAAATATGTACATACATATAGCAAAAGCCATGTCCAAATGATTTTTGTAAGATGTGTATTATGCAAATTATATTATTGTACTGAATAAAATCAATTCAATTCAATTCAAAATGGAGTTGCAGAACGAAAAAATCATTGAAGAAAAATGGTACCTGGGAATTGATTGAACTACCGAAAGATCGAAACTTGGTGGGCAGTAAGCGCGTATTCAAGTTGAAGAAATCATCCAATGAAAACATAATACGGTTCAAGGCTCGTTTGGTCGCTCAAGGATTTTCTCGAAAGTATGTTACAGACTATGACCAGTTATTTGCTCCGGTAGTCAAACAAACAACATTACGAATATTGCTTTCAATTGCTGGAAAAAATAACTTCACAAGTACAACATCTAGTTGATAAGACGACGTTTCTTAATGGTGAGTTAAAAGAAACTATATTTATGAAACAGACTCCAGGTTTTGAAGAAGAAGGTAAAGAGCATTTGTTTGTTTATTGAAAAAGAGCATTTATGGACTTAAACAGGCTGCAAGAGTCTGGAATGATGCAATTGTAGCTAGTAAGAATCTAAAAATGATTGAATTTGTAATAAAAACTTTGACATCTAAATTCGAAATGAAAAATCTGGGAAATATTAAGAACTAGCTATTTAGGAATTGAAATTGAAAAAGATGCGTAAGGCAATTTTAATATGTGTCAACAAAAATACATTGAGCAGATTGTCAGAGATTTTGGTTTAGCAGATTCAAAATTATCAAATGTTCCCATCGACCCAAATTACGGAAAGCATGTTGACATGGCACAAAATGTCAGCCAGCCAACATAAAAAGACTGGAACGAGTTGCAGCGTTTAGTCAGATATTTGAAAGGAACCTCGCAGTTAAAACTTCCATTAAGCACACATGGTGAAAATATGAATTTGTATGGCTATGCTGATGCTAATTGAGCTGAAGATAGAGCAAATCGAAAATTAAATAGTGGCTATATATTCAAGTTAAACGGCGGAGTGGTTAGTTGGGCTTGTCGGAAACAAACTTGTGTGGCACACTCTTCAACCGAAGCGGAATTCATTGCTTTATTGGAAGCATGCAAGGAAGCTTCATGGATTCGTCGTATGTTAATTGAAATGCAAGATATGAGAGAAGAACCAACAATAATATATGAATACAATCAATAAGCTGTCTGAAATTAATAGAAGAAGAAAAATTTTCAAATTGAAGCAAGCATATTGACACCCGATACTATTTTGTAAAAAATTAAGTGAGAAAAGATATGATATATTTGCAAGTACTAAGATTATCCATGTAACTGTGGAAAAAACAGATAATTTTATCTCCGCAGAAATGAACTGTCAAAGCTTGTATGGAAAAATATTCTGCAAATCAGATAAAATTATCTCACGAATTTGATGATGTATTTTGCGGTTTCAAAAGTATAGGTCTGGAATTCAACATCTGTCAAACTAAGTTGTTAAACCAATTTTTTTTTTCAGTTGAAAATATTGTCTGATATTTACGAAAAT